>CM060975.1:78087093-88087093 GCA_030765065.1 Deroplatys truncata
TTATGCCAGTTTTACCTTATTGTGGAGGTACCCAAACCAATTTGATAAATGCTGTAGTCCCGAACACGTAAACGCGTTAGCCTAGGAAGAGCGACAGAGAGTTATGAATTTGAGAAATTGGCTTAAGGGGAAAGTGAGAGGGAGAGGGAAGGAGATACATTGGGTAGAGAATCTCCGCAGGTAACTCAATAACGTTCTGGAAGTTGCAGGTTCTGTTAGCAAATAAAATAATAAACACCTAATTCTGTTTTCGAACATCTCCCCGGAGTTTTCAGAAAGTCGGCCATGTCATAAAATTATTCCTAGCTATATAGATACCGACGCAGGTAGCCGTGGTCGTCAGGGCATGAACTCGCGAACGGCAGGTCTGAAATTCAAATCCCGCTAGAACCGTCCTCCCTGACTGAAGTTTCGTCCAAGTTCTCCCCAGTCCCCATAATTGCCTAATGAAGGAAGATACCTTAACATTAGTCCTGGAACATTCCTTCCCAAATGTCCTATCCCAATTATCGTTTCATTCCATGCATCATCTGTGCGAGCGGACGGCGGTCTGTGGCCCATATTCGGAAGGTCCCGGGGTAAAACCCCCGGGGCCGACCACTCTGACGAAAGTTTTTGTCGCGGTTTTCCTAGGTTGCTAAGTGAATGCTGGGTTGGATAATTTCCGCGAATTTTCATATCATCCCTTTGGATTGGACATTAAGTCCTTGGGGGTGTAAGTCGTACAAAGAGGAAAGTCATCAATGAAAGAAACAGTAGTATCATCAGTGTCCACCGCCTGTGGTGCCGCATACAATAAGAGCGGACGTTAAACGCCTACAGGGGAAAAAAAAGAAAAGCCACTTAGATTCCTCTTTTCAAGCTAATTCCAAACTCCCTATACGGTTATCACGCGTGAGCATGTCGAAGCTCATGCATTGCTATGGGACCAAAAATCGTGACTATTTTCAGGAAAGTGAGAGTGCAAAAGCATGAAGGACCAAAAAAAAACAAAAAAACAAAAAAAAAAAAAAAAAAAAAAAAACATCTCGATAGCGCCTAAAACTCTGACTCAAAATTCTTGTAGTGACTTGGTTTCTCAACCCAGAGGTTCGATTTCTGGTGGGGTGGCGAATTTTTCCTGACCCAGAATAATTCGTATCCTTCGAAGAGTCTGGAACTATGAACGTGGGATTGAATCTGAGTATGTTTAATACCAAAGGTTGTTAAAATCCAACGTTAAGGTAACCAACTGTTCCAGTAATAATAACACCATCAGTTATTTATCAAGTTCAAAGCCTCCGATATGACCATGGAAGTTAAGGGAGGCTATACAGGTGAAACAATGAAAAAATCCCTGTATCTTTTCGAATGACAATTTGAAGTACCTTCTCTGAATAATACCTATGAATATCGGATGGAATGGGCATATCCGTCCTGGAAGTGTAAAGAGAGCAGACTTCATTTTCTTGGCTTATTTTGCTGCCGTACCCGTGTCACCTGGTGGCTGGTACGTAAACACGTCGAGGTCGTTCTAACATCTACAGTTAGATTCTGTCCAGTAAAATTTTAAGACAACCATAAAAGCTTAGTGTTCAGTAACCAATTTTAATAGAATTTCTTCTCTAATTCGCAATTCATTCTCGTATAGGGGTGTTCTTTTGTGAAACACCTTTGTTTTGCTATTTTTTTTAAATGGTTTCTTTTGTATAACCCTCTTTATTTCTATAGCCATATCGAGGGCTTATTTCAGAAACAACTGGTGGTACCTGCAACTCTTCGAACTGCAGATTTTCGTGTTGGCTTTTTATTCGTTTTTGTCATGAAATACACACGCATTGACAACTCCAGTCTCTGTGAGGATAGGGAATGACTCTAATTAACAAAATTCTCCCGCTTCATCGGGTTCAACCCGGCACCTATGGATTGAGCAGAAAGGGAAAATTGCTTTTTTTTTTGTTTGTATGCTTTTTTTATTGCTGCATTTTAAGTACGTAAATCGGCTTGTCATTGGTGAATAAACCTCAGAAAACAGGCCGTTATGTTAATGAGGTTATCACATGTCTTCCTTAAGATATGCTTAAATGTTACAATAACCCAAGTTTTCTTTTCTTTCTTTTATCAGTGTTTTCAGACAATGATACGGTTCCAGAATGTAGTATTACAGTTAGAGCTAAGGATGGACTTTAAGCATTTTCGGATACTGAACTTCAAAGCAACCGGTTTCCGACAAACGCAATCACGAATATTCTTCACGGCAAAGAATTCTCGCCCTCAAATGAAAAGCGTTACAATGCAGAACGTGTATCAAAAGGCAGATATATCCGTGCATTAAATTTATAAGACGAAAAGCCGACAATAGTCGCCGCTTCTACAGTATCTTTATCATTAATAATCAGCTAGTGGCAGCCAAACTGTGACACCAGCTCGTAGTTCCCCAGGGCGGCGTTTTTGAAACATTTACTGTCACGGACAAACCGACACTAATGCAGCCGTAGGTGGCTATGTGGGAAAGAATTAACGGTACTTTCGTTGTGTGTAATATATCAACGGCTGAATTTAAGGCCTTCGTCAGTTGACGTGGATGTTGAGAGAATTTGGAGAGATAGCAACATTAAGTGTGGCGAAACAAAGTTGTTATCTCTAAAGGTTTAAAAAAATATACTAGAGTAAACAATTTGCAGAATTATTGGGTTTGTGGATTTGGTAATCTACTACTACAGTAATTCCATCTCCATGGTGTTCAGAGGAGCCCGAGTTCGAATCTTTTTGGTACGAATTAACCGAATAAGGTTTATGGCCCGTGTATACATAGGCGGAATGCCACCAACACTCGTGCAATCATGTTGATAGTACTTATTACTAAAAATTGCCACGCAGTCAAATAGCTTACTCTAGGAATTGCTTTTCTGTAATTATTATTTCAATTCTATTTAGTTTCTGAGCTTTAACTCTAAATAGTAATATGAGGGTATTCTGTGGTGCACATGAACTAACAGATGGCCTTGTTGGATGATCGCTGCGCTTAGTCATAAGGTGGACTGTAGATTTTGGATTGTTCTTGGAACCCTGACCATACATACTTAATCAATGTATGTCTGTCAGACAACCTAAGGTGTGTAGTCATCTTTCTGTACCATTTGCTATAGATGATCCATATTGTGAAATTTGAAAAAAAATCTATAGTATTCACTCTGCAGTGTCATAAATTTGTAATGATTATTACCTGCGCTTAAAGCACTAATGTTTCTGTTAACTTTCGAATTTCTGGGTTACGTGGATATTTTGATATCGACTTTTTAGTGTGTAGATGTACTTTAATATTTATGATTCAAATGTGATATGTGGATAAAAATGAATTGTATTATGCATTTTCATCTTTTAATAGCTTTATAATCTGTAAATAAATCAGTAAAAATATGTTTGGTTTAGACTTTTCGTTACTGGCGAGTCATAAGAGGGGGGGGGAGAAGTATAAGAAATTAAGGCGAAAAAATGTTTAAAAAAATCTCTAACTGCGCAATAAGAATGTGCATCTGTATCTTGAGACAGCTTGCTTTAAACTGCAGCTATCAGCAAATCAATTACATACTCCTCGGTCACGGGTCACTGGCATGTGCTCTTTTCATTGAAAATTCTGTGAGGTAAAGTTCTGTATCTCTTGTTAAGCCACTGATAACCCCAGAAATTCGGTTGCCTGATCAAAAAATAGCTTTCTTTAATCACAAATATGAGTAACAAACCACCATTAGAGCAATTTAAATCTTGGTGCAGCCCAAGATAAATGGTAGTTGAAGGGACTGTCTCATGTTAATGGGTACTCAGGTAGACTGGGGGAAAACGCGTTAATTATTCTGCTTTTTTGCGCCGCCGCCACCAGCACCAACACCATTTTTATCATCTTGTTTTTCATCTGCAAAGGAAGCAACCCCCGAGAAAACACCAGTGGGAGGGAATTAATTTTCGGGGGACTGCTTGTGTGATCTGGTAGTTACCGTGCTAACCTCCAAATCCAAGGGTCTCGGCTGGAGGACGAGTCAGAATTTTTATGTGTGTGTGTGGGTGGGTGGGTGTGGATTTAATGAAATAACCAAAAGTAATACCAACCCAAAGATTAACACCACTGTAAGCTAGTGAACATCATTGCAGATGAGCAATTGTATAATGTGACATATAAATGGAGCATTAAAAAACAAACAAAAACACCGATGGTTGCTTTAAGTAACCTGCTGATAGATGGCCTTAGTTGAATAATCCCTATCCAGTACCATTTACTTTATTTGTACTTGGTTTTAATCTATTTGCCTATTTCAACATATTTGGTGCAATCAGAAGTAGTATATCGAGGAACGTTATTAAAATGTTAACAAAGTTCTAGCGGTACCAGTAAGTATTGTTATATGGATATGAATGCTGGAACTTTAAACTGTAATCATTAAGAGGCATCAGAGATGAAATTCTGGAGAATTGTGACGGGGTACAGTATGTTGTAACAATCTAGAAGTAAAAATATACTTAATGATTAAGGATTTTTAAAATAACGAATAAAATAGAAGAATCTCGAAGAAGCTGGTATGAATATATTTACAGAATGAGCCATGGCAGAGTAAAGGCTTGTTCACAACCGCCCGAGAACGGGAATGCATATCGATTATCATATCGAGCACAAAGTGAAAGTCGATTTTGCTCTATGGGATTTCATTTGTTTTTAACTGACCAATGATATTTTTCATCTACTTCCAATTTAGCCAACATAAGGCAGGTTAGCCAACGTTCAAAATTCGATAGAGTAAACATTATTTAAATGCATATCCATTACATTTCCGATTCCTCTAGTTGTATCAAGCTTTCATTCCTTTATTTAATTGCATATATTAAAGTTGTTTGTGGTTCTTTTTTAATTTCCACCGGTTTTTGCTCTTCTTTGTAGCTTTGCCATTGTTTTTGAGGCAATAGCCAGTTTTGAGTTGCATATAAACAAACTACAGATGACCCTTTCACCAGAGGAACCAACGCTCATTGGATTTGCGGGTGTCCGGATGAAGTTAGGAAGCACATTTACTACTAATTTCTTCCAGTTTCATGTTCGCATCTTGCGACTATAGAGAGCACTAGCGGCTGTTTTATATCACGGCCGCCTAGAATAAGAGTAATATGCACAGTATGGATGGATCTAATATGCCGTGCCCGAGAACCAGAAAGTTAAAAGTTGGGCAACTCTTCTTTCCCGTTCCCGGGTTCCGGGAAGGCTTTTCGTCTATTGTGAACGCTCCCATTTGAATACATGTATTTCAACTTTCTCGTTGGTTGTGAACCAGCCTTAACTCGACTACCTGTTAAAAATTAGATCCAACTGTTATAAAGTGGAGCCGGAACAGATCAATCAGTGATCTAATCCAGGAAAGCTGATGATATTTTAATCTTTGGGTGAAGATTTGCGGCTCTGTAAATACAGATGCCGTCCGATATATAAGTGGCGTCTAAAGAAACCACGAAAACGCTTCAGTGAGACTGGCCGGTACACGGTTCTTTCGGAAGAAATTTGTAGTCACAGAAAATGCTGTTACGTTACGCGAGACTGAGTCGACACCTTGACCAGGAGGCACATGTTGGCATGGGGACTGCGCACAATCTTATGCTAATGCCAAATACGTTCAAGCTTCGTCGATATATGCCGCATAAAACACCGCATTCATTTGTCTCTCAGGCCAAGCTTCACGTGTCCTTGTCTGTTCCTAACCCTCGATAAAAAATGTGTAAGAATGTGCTGTAACTTTTGCAGTCATATCGGTGGAAATATCTGCTAATAGCTGGTGTCACTTACAACGATCGGGTTTCCACTGAGTGCCTTCGGTAATGCTATGCAGATGAGTCTGCAAGGAAGAAAAATAATATGCGTTGCATTCACATGACTTTCTCTTCTCACTCTTGTACAAACTATTCTTGCAAAAGCTTATTTTTCTATCTACTTCTTGTTAGAGGAAGCTTTCAACACACATTTCGTCGTATTTATAAAATGGATACAGTAGACTAAAACGTTGTCAGATTTTTGAAAAGCGGCTTTGATGGCTTTGAATTCTATGCTTCTTGCATGACCATGAGAAGAAAACGAATAGCGACTTCCTCTTGAAAAAAGTATAACTGTTTGAAAATTCAAGCCAATAACAAAAAATATCTCGGAAATAGTTAAATCCACAACAAATTTGACGTGAATTGTGTGCTATTAAGAGATCTGCATTTTTTGTGCAGTAAGATTTTGTCTTATCTCTTACGGTTTAGCCGTTAATACCAGTAATTCAGAATGAAGAGGGCTTTACAGGGTATTCCCAGAAATTTCGGGATATAGGTACATTTTATTTGTCAAACAAATGCCTTAAACATACCTATAATCTTTTAATAAAAATTAAGTCATTTTTGAGAAAATTAACGAAATTTCTTTTTTCATTTAAAGAGTAGTTAGGGATTTTCATGAAAATCTTCGTATTTTATTCTTGGAAAACGCTAAATTTAAATTCCAGGTTTGGTATTTAACCAACTTTTCGTTTTTGAGTTATGGGTTCATACACTTACCTTTTTCTAAAATGCTTTTTAATCAGGGGACTTCAGTACGTATGTTTCCCTTGAAATCTCGATATAGAACTTTAGAATACACACTTTCCCTACTTACTACAGGTAAGTAATAGAGAAAATAAAAATGGACCAATGATAATGAAGATCTCACCCTTGCTTGTCGTGTTAGCCTTTAGCACAGCTGATGGTTTGATACAGTATTTTCGACACATAGCTGAACTCTTCAAAAGAACATGGGCCAGACGATTGTTACCAAGCGATTTGGTTCCCCGGTAAGGTGTGAGGCTGCCATTCTGGAGGTCCTGGGTTCGATTTCCGTCGGCCGCCCACTCTAACCTTTGGTTTTCGCTAGTCGGTAGACGAATGCTGGGGTGGTTTCTCACCTGTTTTCTTCTTATATTTTGATACGCTTCTTTTAGGTTTCGTGGCGTGCGGCGGTGCTGAACAGAAGGCGCGGGTGCTTTCCCAAAACAAAGAGTTCGATGGTCGTTCATAGCCTTCTCTGGGTAGCTCCAGTAGTGGGGCGGTTGTTCAAGTCAGGAACTATTATGGGCTTCCGTCCGTCCCTGTGGCCTCTCTGCTGCGGCCTGTAGCCTCCTGTGGATCCTTCACTTCATCCCCTCCTCCTGAGAGGCGGTAGTCGCAATAGATCTAACGGAGGTCTCAGGCGTATAACCTATACCTGCACCTTGAAGTTGCGTCGGTGGTGAGCTGTGGAAAGGATGAAAGGCTATATATGATGCTTAAAGGCATTGCAGCTCGATCAAGGGTTGTCGGCTCCTGCTACTTTGATATCCCGTTGTTTCTACGTTTCCTGTCTCTCCGTGGCGTTAGGCGTCGTTGTTGAAATGCACTGTAAGAGGCCCTACTTCGATTTGGATGAACGATGCAATGTCTGTGGCTCAATACTCTTTATCGTTCTCCGTTCACCATTGCTCCCTTCTCGTCACTGTACAAAATAGATAAATCCCGGTATGTTTATAATTACAGTAAGCGTGATGTAACACTAATCAACGTGCTGCTTGTACGTCAATGCTAACTCATTGGCCCGTCACAGTATTTTGGACACTGAAGACATTTCTGTAGCTTTTCCGACCTACGGAAAATCATTACATGGCGCGCGTCACACAAGTTCGACCCGTTGCGGGGAAGTGTTATTAGTGTGTATCTGTGCGTTTCTTGTCTGTCCAGAAAGGAACTGCCTCCTACCACCACTAGCGTAATGTGAGGGTCCTATTCTTTAGTTTTGGAATACTTTAAGGAGACCACATCTGCTGAACAGCCTTGTCGTCCCAGCATGGGTCCAGCTACCATCCCATTGTTCGAACAGTGAATGCACTAGCTTTGCATCTCCGAGTCTTCGACACGCTTCCGTCATTATTCTGGGCAGCTCCTTTAAAATCCATTGCAAAATGAACATTTCTTCAAACATATGCATTAGTCAAAGCTTGCCCTTGGTCTTCAATAGAATGCTCTGCCGAGCTTACGATGATATTACAATAAATACATTATTCTCTAAATTCATATGAGAATGCTCTATTCCTTATTAGTCGTATTATTATTATTATTATTATTATTGTTTACATCTGTTAGTCATTCAACATCATATTATTAAGCTGCTACCTTGCTTCTATTAATTCATATTTCAACGTTTAATTTTTAAAAGATTGGCAACTTATCGGTCATATGGGCCGTTTCAACTTGAATGGTAATCCTATTAATGTATTTTCTTCACTACGGAGAGCCCCATTTGTCCAATAAGTTTTAGATGAGTTAATGTATTCAGAATCTATTCAATTGCATTCATCTCTTCTTCGGTTCAAATATCACTATCCAAGAATGCCTCTCGTAAGAAAATTACAAGGATTTTTAGATGTTGAGGCTTTTGGATGTTACAGTACCATAGACGGAACAAAATAATCTGTGATCGGTAGGATCAGGCTAAAATCTTCTACAAGAATAAAAATCCTACTTTCGTACGATGGAATTCACTTACATTCAAACTGCTTTTAAAACGCAAGATAGCGATTACTGTTGCGAGATCTGGTGACATGGGGACTAGTTCAGTATCAGAGGCGTGTGTTTCGTTCCTCTTGTCAGGTAAAGCGTACATAAAGGGTACGCCCTGAAGTTATGCAAGTACTCTCCTTCATTCCTCTTCTTTCTTCCGGAAAAAATCTATTCTCAACCGAAGCCTAGCTTAAATAATTAAGGCAGATAGTGGGAATCAAAGGAATAATTCGGCAGAAAACTCATTATTGCACTGAAAAAATATCTGCACACACACACACACACACACACACACACACACACACACACACAATTTCCTTATAATTTCAAGGTAGAGTTCCATTTCCAATCTTTGGCAGATTGAACCTACCCTTTTCACCTATATTTGTAATTTTAAATATCCACCTATTTCTCTTCAGTCTTTGGACACAGAACAACTGTTTGAGTGGATATGTTTTCATCTCACATTAATATGCTAAATAATAATAATAATAATAATAATAATAATAATAATAATAATAATAATAATACCCGAGGTTCTCGGACTTTATATGAATAGTCCATGATCTTTTATTAACAGTTTAATTTTTTACTGAAACGGGAGTGATATTTTGCAATAATTTAATAAAAAATCTGATGTGTTACACTCACATGACTTTCTCTACTCTTGTACAATCTATTTTTACAAACGCCTATTCTCCATATGCTTTATGTTAATCGAGATATCGAGATGTCAATCTTATTGCTAATTTCCTTGTAGATGCAAGGGGAATATGGTAGCTTTTAAGCGATGGTCAAATATTTTAACGCTGGTTGCTATGTGTCGAATTCCATTCTCTTTGCAAGTCCAGGACATAAAAAAATGAATAACGAATTTGAGAAAAAGTATAAGTATTGGAAAATTTAAGGGAATAATAAGCAATATCTCGAAAACGGTTCACTCAACAAAAGAAATGTATATAACATAAGTTGTGTATTTTAACGAGATCAACATTTTTTGTGTAGTAAAATTTTGTCTATCTCTTATGGTTTACCAGTTATGCAAAAGTCGTTCACAATGAAGAATACTTTTGGAGACATTCCCAGAAAATTCGAGATATACATTTCATTTCTCATGGCATTATCTTAAACATATGATATTTTAAACAAAATCGTTAGAGCCATTTTTGAGAAAATTAAAATTTTCGAAAAATGTTCCATGTAAAGGGTAGTCTGGGGTGGGGGGATTTTCTTGAAAACCTTCGTGTCGCATCTCTGGAAGATACTGAACCTAAATACCAAGTTTGGTGTTTATCCGACTGTTCGTTTTTGAGTTATGCTGTTCACACACACACAGACACACACACAGACACACACACAGACACACACACACACAGACACACAGACACACACACGGACATGTTTCCAAAAATGCTTTTTTTGGATTCAGGAGGTCTCAAAACATGTATTTCCGGTGAAATCTCGGTATCGAATTTTTGGGTGGAATGCAATACTTCCCCTACTTACTATACGTAGTAGAGAAAGTAAAAATGCTATATAATAGATATAGATGAGTGGTGTAAATATGTTCTAAATGTTTGTGCTTTCTGAGAAAATGGCGTTGAAAGGTTTACCTGCCATGTGAACTGTCTCCAGGCTTGCATATGTTTCAATTAATAGGAATTTTTTTATTGTTCTCACTGTTTACAATCTTCTGGAAACACTTAGTGTAATATTTTTATTTACAAATATGTTCTAAATGTTTGTGCTTTCTGAGAAAATGGCGTTGAAAGGTTTACCTGCCATGTGAACTGTCTCCAGGCTTGCATATGTTTCAATTAATAGGAATTTTTTTATTGTTCTCACTGTTTACAATCTTCTGGAAACACTTAGTGTAATATTTTTATTTACAATCAAATTTGCTCTTGATGGTATAATCATTGCTTTCTTATATCATCTCTCAATTTAAAACTACTCTTCTATTTAAATTTCTATTAATATTTATGCTTGCATTACTATTTGCATACTCGATTTTGTTTTCTCTGCAGTGAACCTACTTCCATAAATCTTTCGCTTAATAAACGTTTTATCCGTAGCCAAGTTGGATGATTTCATAACGTAAGCATTGATCTTAACCATGAAAGAAAACAAAACATTGGTACAATGGAAAGAAGGAAGTTTAATATAGCTAAGCAATCTAGTAAAACAGGATGCATAAGATCTGAAGTGTTACATTCACATAGCTTTTGCACCCACTAGCGTTTGTTTGTACATATATTCTACAAATTATCGTTAGAAAAGATTTTTTCCCTATTTCATGTGTGCAATGGATAATTGAAAGAAAACCTACTAGTAATACATTGTGTGTGTGTGTGTGCGTGTGCGTTATGTGTGTGTTTTTTTTTTTTTGTAGTGTAGTAATCTTTTATCTCTTTCTTGTGGATTAACAGTAACTACAGTATAAATTCCCAATAAAGAGGACATGCACGCTATTCGCAGAAAAATTAAAAATATACATTTTATTTGCCATCTAAATATCTTAGAAATATGGTATTGTAACCTAAACGTGGTCATTTTTGAGAAAATAAAACCAACGAACATTTTCAACGTAAATCGTAATTTGGAGTGGGAAGAATTTCTTGGAAATCTTCGTATCGCATCTTCTGAACATACTGCATTTAAATGCAATAGTGCTAGCGGACTTTTCGTTTTTGACTTTTTCACAAGCGCGCGGACCTTTTTCCAAAAAGCCTTTTTATTCCAGGTGGCTTCCAATATGTATTTTCTGTGAAATTTCGATATCGAAGTTTTCGCCGTAATGCAATACTTTATGTAACTATAGGTAATAGGCGTAGAGAAATAATAATTTTTTATGAAAGAATTTCAAAACATGAAGTTCTAAGTAAAGCTCGATAATGTTTGAATGTACCTAAAATCATTTTAATAAACCCTATTTGCTGAAACAGGCATGCGCGCTTGCTATGGTAGGCTACAAAGCGTGCTATGAACCTTTCCCGGAATCTGTGCAAATGAAAGAGCAACAGAATTCCTCGACATGACAAGCGTGCCCGGTGTTTACTAATTCTAACCTCTTACTAGTGTACTCTTCACGCCTCTGCAAAATGGCTAAGCTTGGTTTGGGTATAATTTGTTAATGAGACATTTGTAATTAGGGGTATGGCTAGTAGCATGCAAAGTGAAGCGTGTGCCGGGATAAGAAATATGGCCGACAATCACGCGACTCTCTTCTACTTAGTTGAGAGCGATTATCTGGCTCGTTTACTACTTATTGAGTTCGTGGTTCCTAGACATTGTCCTTTGTTTTGACAATTACCCTTTATAGCCTACCTTCTTCTATGCTAAGTCGTCATAAAGAAAAAGAAAGCTTGTATTTTGTTACTAATATATATATATATATATATATATATATATATATATATATATATATATAGGCATTCTACCTTGCATTGACAAAAAAATCTGATGTGACACATTCACACGAGTTTCCTTACCAATCACAAAATCCCATATAGCCCTTCTATATTATATTATTAATTTAAACTACGTTAATTACTATATATTTTTACTTACGAATAATTTCAAACTACGGAAACGTTAAAACGGTTACAACATAAATGGAAACAGCTGTTATGGTAAAAAGAAAAAACAAAGGGGTGGAGCAAGAATCACAAACTTTCAAGCATGTCCATTAGGAAAGGTATATATGGAATACTTCGAAATCACTGCGAAACATTTTTTACACAACTTTGTATGATATCTGTTTTTCCTGCAGTAAATTTCTGTCTCTCTCTTTTGAGACTTCAAAATAATACACAATTATACAAAATTCAATTAAATAGAGGGAGTTTGGAGGGCTATTTATAGAAAGTTTTAGATCTTTTTTTTTTCATGAGTCGCACAAATGTATTAAACACGTTTTATTAAAAATCTCGTCAAAGCCATTTTTGAAAAAATAAAAAATCACGAAACATTTTCCATGTAAAATGTAGTTGGGGTAGGAGGATTTTCTTGAAACCTTCGTATTATACCTTTGGAAGATGCTGGATTTCAATATCAAATAGGGGCCTCCGGTATATGAATCACAGGCTATCACCCGAGCTATTTGTTTTGGTAGTAGATACCCTTTTCTTTGCTGATCTCTTGCTACAAATCGCCTTTTTACTTTCTCTGCAATATACCTACCCATAGTACAAAGAGGAATTATTTATAATGGCATCCAAAAAATTAATATGATTTCATCGAAACGTGCGCGCACGCGTTTATGTATTGAAATCGAGTTTTATTTATGGACGCTGCTTAACTGCTGTGATCCTTAGCGTCCCATTCTATACGGGGCTTGAAAGACCGGAAAGTTTGCTCAAGGGCATCTTTACCAGGCTTGAGATTCTTTTACGTGCCGTAAATCTATGACACGGGACCACCGGCTTTACTTCCCTTCCGAAGGAAGCCATGCTAAGATTTTTACGCCCGAAATAATCCATCCCTTCCGCCGGGTTTGAACCCGTGACCTTGTGAACCGGAGGCTAGCATGGTACCCCTAGACCTTGCAGAATGACGCGCGCGTGTGTGGTGAGAGGGGGAGAGAAAGATAAGTGCATCATGAAATTGATGTCTGGCCTGTTCAAAGAGTGATGTGTCATTGGTTTCTTTTTTGTTCGAATGTACATTGTTGTATGGCATAGCAAAGACAAAAACCATCAAATACGAACCAGAATACTATAAAGAACAAAACAGTTTCTTATCAGTTCTTTTTTCCCCCGTATTCGCATTTACTGATTATTTAAATGCATACAGATATTCTGTTTTAACCTCAAAAAGTTGTTCTTTATTATGCTGTTGAAACATTGCATACTTTTCTCCGCCTAACCTAATCGGAGAGAAAAACAAATGTATTAGACATTTTGTATCTGTACCTAAACAAACTTCCCTTAAAATTAATGTATTGATACTCCTTCCACTAACGCTCCTCCGATATATATGGATAAATTAGTTTTGTTTATGTATTAAAACGGCTTGATCTTTGCTGTTTCTAAAAAAAAAAAAAAAAAAGAACATTTTGATGAACAATTAAAAATCACCTTAAGAGTGCTTTAAATGCTTCCTTTCGCTTTGTCGCTGCCTGCTAGTAGCATTGGCAATAGTTTGGAAACATGTAATACCTGTATTTTTAAAAATACAAAGCTTTATAAAGAAACTATTGTCATATATCTTATAACTTAGGTGTTTTTTGTATGAAAAACTTATGTTGTTTTTTTCAATACCTATTCTTATTAATCCTTTTTTAACTAAAATTTCTCATGTGAAACAGTGATTTTACAATCTCAAATTTTATAATTAAAAACCGTAGATATTGTTTCTAACATTTCCATGTGATCATAAAGGGCAAGGTTATTGATTTGCATTTCCTGCTGATGATTGACTAAGAAATTTCTGTTTCTTAAAGCAATAATTTCTACTTCGTTACGCAGTTTGTGCGCTGTTTGTCGCCTATCTCAACGCAAGTGGGCAATTAAACAGAAGCACATCGTGAGTAGTTGAGTGCGCCTTAAGAGTTTACAGATCCTTTTTAGTAACGTGTTGGGTTACCTTTTGTCTTCAAACTATACAGAAGACAAAGGCTGGACGGGTGCAAATGGTTATGCAGCCAACATTGCTACGTGTTCAGACTATATGACAGTCTTGAACAATGGGGAGTGTTGCAGGGCTGTCCACAACCTCTCGATGCCTTCAGAATGCTCATCAAATCAACATAGGATGAAAATCATTAGCAATGACGAGATAGCGTAAACATTTCCTAAATAATATCTTGTCTTGAGAATGCTTTAGCTAGGTCATACCTTTGTGAAACTGAACGTCTGAATTTACATCACAGGTTCTCTGCACCTGATTTTGTTAAAGAATTTGATATGCTGAACTCACATGACTTTCTCTTCTCTTGTGCACATTTTTTTTACAAGCGCTTATTCTCCATCCATTTCATGTTAATCGAGATATCGAAATGTTAATAGTATTGCTAATTTTCTTGTTGGTGCAAGGGGAATATGGTAGCTTTAAGCGATAGTCAAATCTTTTAAGAGCTGCTTGCTATGTGAAGCATTCCAGTCTCTTTGCATATCGAGGACAAAAAAAAAATTAAAAATAAAATAAATGTACGAATTCCCATTTGAGAAAAACTATAGGTACTGGAAAATTCAAATAAATAACAAGGAATATCTCGAAAATGTTAACTACACAAAAATAATGCATATGGCATGAGTTGTGTGTTTTAACGAGATCTATGCTTTTTGTGTAGTAAAATTTTGTCTCTCTTACGGTTTACCAGGTATACGAAAGTAACTCAGAATGAAGAGGACTTTTTGGGACGTTCCCAGAAAATCCAAGATATACATTTCATTTGTCATGAAAATATTTTAAACATTTGATATTTTAATCAAAATCGTTAGAGCCATTTTTGAGAAAATCAGAATTTTCGAAAAATGTTCCATGTAAAGGGTAGTCTGGAGTGGGGGGATTTTTTTTAAATCTTCGTGTCGGACCCTTGAAAGATAATAAGCTCAAGTACCAAGTTTGGTATTTTTCTGACTTTTCGTTTTTGAGTTATGCTGTTGACAGACAGACAGACACAGACACAGACACACACACACACACAGATAAATACACACACGAACATGTTTTCCAAAATGCTTTATTTGGATTCAGGGCATCTCAAAACAGTTGAAATCTCGATATCGAATGTTTGGGTGAAATACAATACTTCCCCTACTTGCTATACGTAGTAGAGAAAGTAAAATAGAATGCGAGTCACTTCCCAATAAGGATAGCCATGCAGAAATATAGAATTGCTCGTTCTCAACAATCTTTGATAAAATTATAAATCATGTATATGCTCGTGTATCTTTCTTCTTCGCTTTCAGCCCAAAAATTTAACACCGTGATTTTGAATGCAGCACTCCTTAACGAAAACGTATAATAAATATCGGGCAGTTACGGAAGAGTCAAGGCAAAGTTTTGTAAAAAAAAAAAAAAAAAAAGAAAGAAAGAAAGAAAGAAAAAAAAAAGCCACTAGTCCAATAACTTCCATGCAGCAAAGCTCTCTCGTTTTGTGTTATCAAATTGCTCTAAGGAAGCGAAAGTAATTGGGCTAAGAAATGATCTGTTGTGAACACCCAAGACAGAGGATAGTAATCTCAAGGAAATCGTTTAATAGAAAAATAAATGCTTCTTGAAGAAATAGTTAAGGAAGAGATTAGGAAAGTGACATGTGTACGAGTGTAGTGTAACACTACATAATGCGGGAACTTGACTTAGTGGGAAGTAAGGAAAGAGATGGGAATATTTTTTCATACGTGAATAAGGAAAAGAGATAATAGATAATGTCCTGTTTTTAAAACAGTCAGTGAAGCAAGAACAATGGTGAAACTGATTAGGAGAGAAAAAGAAACATTGGACGAAAAGAAGCTCTCTGCTAAGAGATGCACGTGAAGGATTGGTGAGTGGAAGAAAGGTTTGTGACGGATGAAAGACAGCGTCAAAACAAATGGTTCGTACGAGAAGGCGAAAAGCAAACTGGAAAAGAGGAACAATGGAGAAGGCTGGGTTTGGAGTGAATTGCCAACCAGTGGGTAGAAAATTGTGATTTGTTTTATCTCTGGACCATTCTTCTTGACTGTTCAAAACATGCTTGCATCAATTCAGTTCCCGGTAGGGGCAAGCTATTTATTTTTGCAGCGATTTCTTTGAGCATTAACAATACGAATGTTAGATAACGTTCGGAGACAAGGCGTCTATGCCAATATTGATCACATTTTCCATTTATTGCTTACCGTTTGTTAGCAGTAGCACAATTCATGAACGGTAAAAGGTAGTGAAAATCGCGTTATTCGCATATCGTATTAGCTTTGTTGTATTTATGATGCATAAATTTTGCTTCAGTTAATTCCATTATTAAAGTCGTGCTAAAATCTGAGAGACCGCCTACAGCGAATAGGACTTGGGCCCCAAAAGGGTCTGAACGAAATATAAAAAAATGAATGTTATTTTCCTGATTTGTGTCTAAGGGACCCGTTGAGAAGGTATGTGGCCGGCCCTGGGCTTGTGAACTGGGCCGTATATTGTGAAAGATTGGTTAGACCTTTGCGACGTCTGTGTAGCAGTGTACCCAGTTGAATATCAATAGGATATCACTTTGGTATCAATTCCATTACGCGTATCGCTATTGCCTTCACACTGATAAATGAAACAAATCACCGCGTGCGATGATTTCACATAGATATGTGACGAACTCAACATTCGAGGATTATCACTTGTAAATTGCCAACAGAAATAGCTGTTGTAACTTATCGGTTTGAGATAACCGCATGACAGAGCGTATACACAGGTTTTTTGTTTGTTCGTAAAATGCTTGTTGAATCTTGGTTATTCTGATGAAGTTAAACCTAAAGAGTAATTGTAAATGCTAGGCAAAACCTGTCTCGACAAAATGTACTGCTTGTTAAAATATTAGATTGATGCATATGTTTGTAGTGCTTTGAACATTACCCATGAAGTGCAAATATCACATATTGATTAACTGGTTTCAGTTCAGCTCTCAATATTGGGATTGAGGGGCAACTAAAGCTTTTATGGTCTTCATCAAAGCTTAGTGTTTTTCCTGGATGCAGGAAATAAGTCACATCAAACTGCTCCGTTTTGAGACGACTGAACTATTTTCTTAACATGCTTTCCCTCATAACTGGCGCCAATGTCTAACCGTTCATTTATTTCTTCTGTAAAAGCTAAACAGATGATAGCGTCGCAGGTTTTCGTACCCCCTTCCTCCCAATTTGACACCGTGTCTTATTCAGCCTACAAATACTTGGTAATAATTTTCTCAGGTCTGCAAAACTCAAATTCAGTGCACAATATTCTGTTTCGAAATGACGACTGTAATATTTATATAAGTTTTCCTAGCACCGTTTCCCAGTTTTTGAAATATGTGTTGATGAACATGGAACTTCGAGGGGCGTCCATATTTTATATAAAAAAACATTACACACAATTGATCATGTTGAATTAATTTTATTTATATTGTACAATCCGTCTGTTACTTTTCTACATAGTCAACATGTTTTTCCAAGCATTTTTGGGGACGTGACACAAGTTTTTCCAAGCCAGTATTGTACCAGGTCGGGTCCTGTGCTCGCAACCAGCTGTTCACTGATTTGACTTCATCGGCGTTAAAAGTGCTTACCTTTGAGTTGGAAGAACATGTGAAAATCACTTGGGGCAAGCTCCGGTGAATACGGAGGATACGAGAAAACTTCCAAGTTGAATCTTGACCCAGGTGAAGCTCAGAAGATTCAACTGGGAAGTTTTCTCGCATTCTCCATATTCACCAGATCTTTTCCCAAGTGATTTTCACATGTTCCCCTGACTCGAAGGTCATCTTGGAGGTAAGCACTTTAACACCGTGACGAAGATGAACCAGAATTTGTGTCACGTCCCCAAAAATGCTTGGAAAAACATGTTGACTATATGGAAAAGTAACAGAAGGATTGTACAATATAAATAAAATTAATTCAAGATGATCAATTGTGTATAATGTTTTTTTTTTATAAAATAGGCAAACTTACTTATTGGACGCCCCTCGTATTTTGAAGTTTAAGTGTCCACTATGTTTTCTTGAACTCATGGTTAGCACTATTTAATTATTACTTGGAGATATCTGTGCGATTAAACTGATTCGGATGGAAAAACAAATCTATACGCGAATACATCATAGGGTCGCTATGAAATGGGAATAGTTAGAGATAGTCTTCTCTTTGGTATTTTAAAATCAGCGGTGAATTGTAAAAGACTCTTTTCAGTATAACTTGGTCAAATCCACGACGCTGCAAGCTGTAGGAATCGTGAAATGAATGTGGGAGGAAAAAAGAAGTGCAGGTATTGCAAGGAATTCTTGAACAAGTGCACGTTCTCTGTTGAGCGACTCGCCGCAGAGTAAACCACGTGCTGCCGACTTGTTTCATTCATGGGTAGTCTCATTGCACATGCCACACAGCACTCGCTCTGGTTGACTGACAAGCTCCATTGTTCTTTACCCAGACTCATTTCACAGAAGCGATACCATTAAAAGGATAAATACCATTGAATTGGAAATGGAAGAAAGCCCGTTCGTCTCGACGACAGAGACTGTTACATCAAAGGCGGGAGACATCGTTGTCAGCAGTGACTTGACCGCAAGGGCCCACACATCCCGAGTTTTCATATGATACTTTCTTTTTCTTTTTTCTTGTTTGTATAAAGATGATTTGCTTCTTACTGCTTACTCGTTGATGAACTGGGCACGTATGCTAGGAACGGAATTCTGAATAACAGACGTTCCTTTTGTCGGCGTTTAGTTTGAATGTCATCTTGGGGTGTGAAAGAAATGTTCACGCACATGTTGACCAAGATGCTTGGGAAATCAAAACTTCTCTATGGGAGTTCGAAAACATTTCCTGGAGAGAGAGTGGTTGTACCTGTAAGGTGAAGTCATACGCAAACTCTCAGGCAAAATACATCTGATTTACTGACTCGGGAACTGCTCTTCCTAGCAAAAAGTAATTTTCTTTACGAAACGTGCGCTATGATAATGATGTAGAAACGTATGCGAAAACTTAACGAGATTCATCAGCATTGTGAATCGCTAATTCGGCAAAATACGAGAGCGTTGGCTCTCGCCGATTTATTTTTCCTTTTCGTTGAAGACGTTGAAGATTCCAATCATCATCCATTCACATGCAGCAAACCGCAAATTCGCTTTCTTTTCTCGCTTTACTTTCTCTACCGCTTACCTATGGTAAGTAGATGCTACTGTATTCGTAGATATTCCAAAAATTCGAAATAGCGATTTTATCGAAAATACCACTTTTGAGTTCCATTAACCCAAAAAGGTACTTTTAGAAAAAAAAAGTCGCTTGTGTGTGTTTCATAGAGACAGGGAGAGAGAGAGAGAGAGAGAGAGAGAACAGTAACACAAAAAATCTGATAAATACAGGATGTTAAAAAACCTATCCTATATTGCAAGGGATGATAGTATGCATCAAAACAAAAAACAAATATCCAGTAATCATGGGTCCTATAAATCATACGTTCTGAGATAAGTGGCGTTCAATGCGACATCCATTCATGTCAATGCATCCTTCTACCCTTTGGCGTAACGAATTACGCACCCTTTACAATTGACCTGGTTGGTTTTGAATATACTGAGCTGCATTGAAGACACGATTCTGTAGTGCCTGCAAGTTGTTTATTGGAGCGGGATAGACAATTCCTTCATGTATCCCCATAACCAAAAGTCATGGGGATTTAGTTCTGGGGAACGAGGAGGCCAAGATGTGACCTCCCCAGCCAATCAAGCGGTTCTCAAATATCCGTGTCAAGTGCCCACGCACATTACAGACAAAATGTGCTGGTGCGCCATCATGCATGAACCACAATTGTAGTTTTTCCTGATATGGCACATCTTCCAGTAAAATAAGCAATATGTTAGTAAGAAAGTCGTGATAACGAGCCCCATTTAATATCTGTAGTTGAACGTTTGGTCCTATCGATCTATCGCCAAGAACACCGACCCATGCGTTGATTGAGAATCGGTCCTGATACGTTGTTTCGTGAACCACATGGGGATTTTCACCAGCCCACACAACCTGATTGTGAAAATTTTCAACGCCATCTCTTGTAAACTCTGTCTCATCAGTAAATAAAATCATCGATGCAAATTGTGGATCAAATTGTCAGTTGATCCTAACAACTGACTACAGACTTCTGCTCTAACTGATGTTTACGTTGATACTAGAAGATATTCCAGCACGTGGTTGACATACTATTACGGAGTGCCAATGCAACAACGGTGCTCGTATCCACAACCAAATGTTTATGCCTTCCGACCTTACAGTATTCCTTGTTCACGGTGGTAACTAGTATAATTATCTGGTATTCTGCTGTATTGTAGGGCAGAGGAGTGCGTTGCCATAAATGGCATCACATAGAGCGCCTCCTATCAACAAGTGTTCATATCTCAGAACGTATGATTTATAGAATCCGTGTCTATTAGACATTTGTTTCTTGTTTTTATGCCTACTCATCCCCTGAAGCATGGGATAGTTTTTTTTAACACCTGGTATTTAGCTTGATTCTTATGTTCAACATTTTCTAAGGATGAGGGGATTTCCAAGAAATTTCATCTTCCCTAACCCAAACTGCCCGTTACTTGTTGCTTTCTAAAAATGGCTCAAAAGATTTTGATTAAAATATCAAATAGCTATTTTGCCTACTGACATGGGGAATGCAATGCCATGCTTGCATACATTGAGATTTTTATGAATAGACTGTGAGGCCTCTCTCATTGTTATTGAACTTTTTATAATGTTTGTAACTAGGAATTCAAAAGTTACTTTAGGAAAAAAAAAAAAAAAAATAAAAGCTCATAAAAATATAAAAGTTGTGGCAGTGGTTTTCGTACCCTTAGCCATTTGCGGAATCCTCCATGCTATACAATTACGCTTCACCAAACGTAACTGCATCATACGATGGAAGATGCTTGAAGAGTGTGCTGCTCTTTTTTTTTTGGAACAGCTTGCTTAGTTTGAATCTATCGTGTATAGAAGAATCATGTTTTAATGCATGCTGTAATTTATAAGATATGTCTGTGAATTTGTAGTGGGTAGATGAGGTTGTATGAACTGCACCACATCACATTTTTTCATATTGGATACAGAAAGACTTACGAGAGAAATAATTACACCTGGTGCATCGGACTGAATGAAATATTAAAATAACAAATCAGTTGAAAAGTGGCTAATGGCACTTAAACTACAGGGTGATTTATGAAGAACTGACACGTTTATTTCCTTAATTGTTTCAAAACGAGTTATGCTAGCGACAAATTATTATACCTGAAATGCAGAGGAATTTTGGGAGATGATTTACCTCTATAGCAAATGTTGAAAATGTCCTGCATCCTGCATAAGGCACAACTCAACACTTCGTTCCATGTTACTGGCCACTCGTTGGAGGACTCTGTTGTCAATAGCTTGAATCTCCTCTGTAATGTTGTGCTTCAGATCGTCCAATGTCTGGGGTTGTATGGCATAAACCCTGTCTTTTAAGTAACCCCAAAGAAAGAAGTCCGGCAATGTAAAATCCGGAGATCTCGGTGGCCACAGGTTCTTGGAAATTATCTGGTCGTCAAAGAAACTTGCAATTAGTGCCATGAATTCATTTGATGTATTGCATGTAGCGCAGTCCTGCAGAAAATATCCTTGACTCAGCTCCATATCGTCTAGTTGCTCAGCAAACTCCATGAAAATCCGTCGCTACTCTGCAGTGTTCACATTGTTTTTAAAAAATAATTGGTCTCGCTATTCTCTGTACGGATATTGCGCACCAAACTCCGATTCTAACCGGGTGCATAGGTGTTTCATGAATAACATGTGGATTTTCGCTGGCCCAATAGCGTGAGTTATTTGAGTTCACATAGCCGGATAAGTGGAACTATGCTTCATCTGTGAACCATGTGATGGACAATAAGGCAGGAGTTTGCACAATGAACGCCTGAAACCAACGACAATAATTCAGTCGTCTATCCTTATCTGGTTCCTGCAACTGATGGACAACCGCAATCCTATACTGCTTTAGGCCTGCACTTTTCACAGCTCTCTGACACATTGAGTAGCTGTATCCTGTCTCCTGCGACAAACGCCTTAATGATTTTATGGATGACTGATCCAGTCGTGCTCTTACGTCAACAACAATCTGGGAAGCCTAGATGAACGAGTTTTGCCTTTTTCACTCACCAGAGATCCAGTTGTTTTTAATTGAAACCAAAGGTATACTATACCTGGCGCCAATCAAGAAGGTGATTGACATTTCGTGGAGCGAGAGAGGCGACGTTGCCGCTCATCGCGACCACGTGGAGAGCGTGTCGAAAGAGACTGGGTTGCGCCTGCATTGTAGAGGGATACTATTTATATTCGTATACGAAGACAATTGTAAAATAATGAATCTACGTGCAGAGGATAGATCATGCAAGGATATATCAGTGTAAAGATCTGCGTTAACAGAAGAAACATACCTGTGAAATATTGATGCTTATTCTAATGGAAAAATGCCACTGATTTCCGAATCGCTTGCATCGCGGTTGTTGCTGCTGCTGCTCGCTTGATAGACTTATTCGGTTCCCGAGTGCGCCCAGTTTTTCGTTTGGCTAGGCTATCTTTGTCTCTATTTTTGGACATTGTTAAATATCGATTAAACACAATTATAAATGCTCACATAACACACACACGCACAAATATACGTAACACAAGGCAAATACCATACAAATACGACGACGCAAAAGAAGTTTTAAGTACGCAGGCAATCTCTAAACTTATACAAACACACAAGCGAGCTGGGCCTAAAAGGAGGAATTGTTTATAACTGCAGCCACAGTAGAAGATAATACTTCAGTTCATGTTACTGCAATGGTCGCTCGCCCGGTACGTCATGCCAATCAGTGTTACGATATCGCAACAACGCATTTGCGTCTATCGTTGCTATAGAAACGTCTTACTTCTAATTGGCCCTTCTAATGGTTGCTATGACGACCGCTGTGACGTATTCATCCCCTCCTATTCATTTAAAGCTTTCCGCCACGTGGTTAGTAACTGTCAATCACCTTCTTGATTAGCGCCGAGTATAATTTCATTATTAATGTAAGTAAGAAGCAAATTAATTGTAATCAGTTTCGATCTGCAGAAGGAAAATTATGTATCCATTCAATTGATGTATTTATTTGAGATGAAAATAGTGTTGATTGATTTGTTCACCAGTCCCAGTACTGTGCTTCTTTGAGGAGGATTCCGAACACCAAATTCTCTCTGGCATGCCATTTGAGTAGTTGTAATTGAATTCGTAATCTAGTATTACTTTACTAGGAAGATTCGTTCATTTATTGCGTACTGCATTTTCACGTTGACTAGAACAAAACCTCAAAAAATAGTTACCGACAATAAAATTAACAATTACGAATAAAACATGAATATCTGCGCATCTAGCGACAGGCAATCGAAACTCCCGAACATTCTTCTTAATTTGGTGCTAAATTGGGGCATTGAGTGAATTTCGAACAGAATAATTAAAGAAAGAAATGTGTCAGTTCTTCATAAATCACCCTGTATTTTGCTTTGGAAGAAAGGTCCCGTTATGGCCTATAGAGTTTTCATGCAGTAAGAATAAGCAGGATTGAATAAATTGAAGATGCTATACTTGTATTTATATCTGCTTTTCTTTTTCAATGAAACTGTAATATATTACATTGGTGAGCGAAACACGTTGACGAAGTGTGTAGTAGACGGAGTTATGTTAAATGAGCGTGTATTCTGCTTTGGAAGAAGGTGATAATTATAATAATCCCATTCAACCCTTCCAGTAAGTCTCTTTATTCCAGCAAACTGCAGTGCTATTTTAGCAGCTGTCTGATATTCCAAATCATTGGATACATACTTCCACTGCGAAGAAAGCAGTTAGAGGGGTCCAGATATGCGTTCGAAGTGAAGAAGCAGAGAGGCTGCTTGGATGTTTTGAGCTCTTATGCACATCTATTAAAAGAAAGAAAAACAGAAGGGGGAAGCGGTGTTATAATGTAACATGCAGGCACAGTTTAAACTTGATGTCTTCCCTTCACGCCCATTCATTCCTTGTGAAACATCTCATCCGCCAGTCTACTTGCATCTCTCTAATAAGTTTAATTCTTAAATTGTCCTTTTCCTTTCTAACGCCTAGACTTTCTTATCTTGAATCATTTCAGTATTTGGCCGGAAAAAATTGTGGCTTTACGTTCTTTTTCCAATCTGTAAAGAGTTGAAGATATGGGGCATCTTTGTTAGCAGGTCCAAAATGTTGAGGGCTTAAAAATGTTTTCAGTGTGACCTAAACTCATAAGATAGAGTATAATTTTTTTCTCAATGTGCCTCACGCTGCATTGCTAGAGTTTCCAGAAATGGATATTAAATGAAATCATACATCACAGAATGTTTCAAAAATTGACATGCTGTTATTTGTTGCTGCACTTAACAGTAGCAGCAACGCCGAGATTTTTTTTCATACTATGAAAATGTGTTACGTTTGATATGCTACTGCTCCGTGAATACTGTGACACAGCGTCTCATATCGTCTCACAAGGAGTCGACCAATTGGCCGGTTGAAGAGATAAGGGGAGGAGCAGCGCTATCGGGATTATTCTGGCAGCTTCTTAAGGCTGGTTCACAGCAGCCCGAGAACGGTAACCAAAACGGAAACGAGAACGGGAAGCAATGCAGCATGCAAGATTTTGGTTCACAACAGCCCGGTAACAAGAACGGGAATGCATATCGATGATCATATCGACCACAAAGTGGAAAGTCGATTTTGCGTATTGGGATTTCAATTGTTTTTAAGTGACCAGTGATATTTTTTCACCTACTTCCAATTTAGTCAACATAATGTGGGTTAGCCAACGTCAAAATTCGATAGAGTAAAAATTTTTAAATACATATCCATTACATTTCCGATTCCTCTAGTCGTACTAAACTTTTATTCCTCTATTTAATGGCATACCTTAAAGTTGTTTTTTGTTCTTTGTTAATTTCTACAGGTTTTTACTATAATGTTTTAGACAGTAGCCAGTTTTGAGTTGCATATAAACAAACTACAGATGATCATTTGCGAGTGTATTCTTTATAATGTTTGTATATTTGTGTTTACTTCACGCGTTGAAGCCATCTTGTGACGTGATTCATTTGTTAGGTTTGTTCGCTCCATCTGGTGTTAGCAATTTGCGGTAGTATTAGTGTTTGTTTGAAAGAATGCGACTGTTATTTGATTTAATTTTTGTTTACTGTCCTCCGGCTAGCTATTATCTTTTCTTGGGTCGAGCACTTCTCTTTATACAGGTTGTGTAAACGGAAAGGAATTTTTTATCCAAAGATAACACTGATGAAGAAATTTGTTTTACACTTTCATTGTCGAACACGTTAACTATCACATTTACACATTGATCTTGACACTCTCCAAACTGAAACTGTTATAATAACTTCATTACTGATAATTCTTAATTCGCGTACTTCAACTTTTTGTATAATTAACTTTATAATACTTGAGATTTTTCATAAATCTGTTACGCGTAACCTGCAAATTGATATCCGAAGTGTGCCGTGCAAATACTTTCGACGAACTGACGGGAATGCGACGTGTAGTATACAAAGAATTTTGATGAACTGCCGGGGTCTACCTCTAACCTACTCTTTTTATACTACTTCACCCAGATATGCCTAAAGATTATAACTGAACTGCAATTGGCTAATAAAACGCGCCAACATTAGCGTCTATTTTTATATCCAATGAAAATTATGAATACATATGCTCTAGGGAAACATTCCAGAAGATTCTCAAGGAAAAACGCGCCAATATTACGTAACTTCCTCGTTTCCAATAATGATAAACAGCTCACCCCCTCGCTGCATTATTGCACGCTATTATTGTCAGTTTCAGTAAGGCAGTATAAACTTACTTCTCAACAATAATTACAATCAATAAACATCTCAAATCAATGTCACATAATAATGCATATTCATACTACAATCATTATTTACATTTAAGTAATTTGTGATACAAATTACTGCATCATATGCCCCACTGGAAACATAATTATAAATATTTACAACTTGTTTGGAAATTTTATAATTGGGTTTTTAGTCTCCTAAATCTTGGAACACACGCTATCACTTTCACTTGACACTTCACACGTATTTAACACACGACATATGTTTTTTTTTTAATCTCGCCACTACTTACTGGCTCTGGTTTAATGTCTTTAGACATTAATCTGACATTACAAATTTTTTTTATTTTGTGCATTTAAATTTAAATTTGTGCATTTAAGAATTTTTGTAATTACTATACGTATTTACTAAAATATTCACCCTCTACACAAATATATTTAAATCTCTTAAATCTAAATACTGTTTCACATGTTCTATTTGCTACATAAATATTTGTTTTAATGACTTTTACCCATTTTTGTTATTTTGTACTTTATTTTAACAATACTCTTGGAATTGTATTTACGTACTTTTACATTAAATACATATTAAGTTTCAATCTTTACATTCTTAATTTTCAAATACTGTTATAGTTACAAAAAAAATGTTATTTCCTTTTTAAAAAAAATTTAATTATGTCCAAAATTTTATTTCTCCTTTCACATGACGTACATATTTATTTAACCCTCTTACGTTCCAATACATTTCTCTGCAAGTCATCTTTAACTATCCAGCATTTACTTTACATCTCATTGCTATTTACCCTCCTGGATCAAATTATGTGTGGCTAAACATTACTCGTAGCCGTATCCTAACCTTCAAAAATTTGTTCATGAATAACCTCTTGTATTCATATGAAATTTCATCCCATGATAACATTTGAAAACAATCTAAAGTTTCCTGAACAACACATCTTTTAACAACTTTCATTTTCAATTCATCTGCTATCTTTTTAATCTGAGAATACTCTGACAAGTCTGTAATAATCTGTACTGGATTGGAGTTTTCATTTTGAACAGCTTGGTACTTGTTAATTTCAGATGTTAGCTTTTGATTATTTACAGGCAAAACTTTAACTTCTTCATACAATTTATTTCTTTGCATTACTGACTCCTTCTGTATTTCTGATATCTCCCCTCTGAAATTAACTTGCGCCTGATTCACATCTACATTCATAACCTCTTTCATCTCTCTTATCTCACTTGAAATACTACTCACTTGACTTCCTAACTCTGTACATTCTACATTAACATGTTCAAACTTAGTACCTCACTTTTTTGGTTTGATATTTCCCTGCTCATTTCTGACATTTTCTTTGAAACTTCACCTATTTCATTTGCTATCATTTCCTGATTTTCATTTCTCATTCTCATCATACTACTATCTAGCCCCATGAATTTCTTTTCAATTTCTTCCCTGTTTTGTTCTAAGCTTTTACCAATATCTTCCCTTAATTCCCTATGACTCTTTTGCATATCTTCCCTGTTTTGATCTATTTTCTTTTCTAATTTCTCATTATTCTTACAAATTTCTTCCCTTAATTGATCTGTAATACTCTTACCAATATCTTCCCTCAATTCGTTCTTATTCTGATCTAAACTCCTATCAATATCTTCCCTCAATTCTTTCTTATTCTGGTCTAAACTCCTATCAATATCTTCCCTCAATTCTTTCTTATACTGATCTAAACTCCTATCAATATCTTCCCTTAATTTCTCTATATTCTTTTCCATATTCTCATTATTCTTTTTTATATTATCATTCATATTTCTCAGCATTTCCATCATACTAGCATCAAAATTAACATTTCCTGCTATTCTATTCTGACTTTCTGCACTAATATTTTCTCCCTCAAATCTTACATTGTTTGAGCTATTTTCTGTAACCTGTATTGAATTACAGCTAACTGTTACACTATCTCCCTCCATAATTATTTCTTCAGTATTATTAGTGGACATAGTTTTCTTTTTCCTACCACTCCTCAAGTACATTTGAATGTTACAATTTTGTTTTCTAAAAAAAAAATTACGATACTCTGACCTTTGTGATGCTGTCTGTTGCTGTTACTTTGATGTCCTGCTTCCTGCCCCTCTCTCCTAGGTTTGTATGTCGCTTCTGCGTCGTATCATGATGAATCTACGTCGTTTTGATGTTCTGTATTTGAATTCCCCTGTTGCCTTTTAATCTCGGAATTACGATGTCCAATCATCCGCATAGTCTGTCGTTCCTATAGTTGTTTCTGGAATCTGCGTCTTGTAGTTCAGTTCACTGCTCCATTCGCTCCACGTCCTGGTTCATTTTGCTCTTTCCTGGTTATCTCACTCCTATCCTGGTCATTCTGCCCCTTTCCTGGTCACTCTGCCCCACGTTCTGGGCGCCAATTTGCGAGTGTATTCTTTATAATGTTTGTATATTTGTGTTTACTTCACGCGTTGAAGCCATCTTGTGACGTGATTCATTTGTTAGGTTTGTTCGCTCCATCTGGTGTTAGCAATTTGCGGTAGTATTAGTGTTTGTTTGAAAGAATGCGACTGTTATTTGATTTAATTTTTGTTTACTGTCCTCCGGCTAGCTATTATCTTTTCTTGGGTCGAGCACTTCTCTTTATACAGGTTGTGTAAACGGAAAGGAATTTTTTATCCAAAGATAACACTGATGAAGAAATTTGTTTTACACTTTTATTGTCGAACACGTTAACTATCACATTTACACATTGATCTTGACACTCTCCAAACTGAAACTGTTATAATAACTTCATTACTGATAATTCTTAATTCGCGTACTTCAACTTTTTGTATAATTAACTTTATAATACTTGAGATTTTTCATAAATCTGTTACGCGTAACCTGCAAATTGATATCCGAAGTGTGCCGTGCAAATACTTTCAACGAACTGACGGGAATGCGACGTGTAGTATACAAAGAATTTTGATGAACTGTCGGGGTCTACCTCTAACCTACTCTTTTTGTACTACTTCACCCAGATATGCCTAAAGATTATAACTGAACTGCAATTGGCTAATAAAACGCGCCAACATTAGCGTCTATTTTTATATCCAATGAAAATTATGAATACATATGCTCTAGGGAAACATTCCAGAAGATTCTCAAGGAAAAACGCGCCAATATTACGTAACTTCCTCGTTTCCAATAATGATAAACAGCTCACCCCCTCGCTGCATTATTGCACGCTATTATTGTCAGTTTCAGTAAGGCAGTATAAACTTACTTCTCAACAATAATTACAATCAATAAACATCTCAAATCAATGTCACATAATAATGCATATTCATACTACAATCATTATTTACATTTAAGTAATTTGTGATACAAATTACTGCATCACTTTTCACTAGAAGAACCAACGCTCAGTGGATTTACGGGTCTCAGGATCTGAGGTAGGAAGCACCTACATATACTACTACTTTCTTCGAGATTCATGTTTCCAGTTTGCAACTATAGAGAGCACTAGCGGCTCTTACACGTCACAGCCGCCTGGAATAACTTCTACAGTGAAGAGTCTTTTATGCCTGCCCGGGAACGAGAACGTTCCCAGTGCTCGGAAAAGCTTCCTGTCGATTTTGAACGCTTCCATTAGATTACATGTATTTTAACTTAATCGTTCTTGTTCTGGTTACCTTCTCGGTTGTTGTGAATCAGCCTTTACTACTCACCTCCCGCGAACATCCTAAAACTCTCGAAAACTCCAGCGGCCATATATAAGCGAGCGTGCTCGCGACTGAGCCAGTTAGTGGTGAATTTGTGGCTGCGTTTATGATGTGACACGAAGTGTTGGTGTGTTCTACTAATGACATTGTGACGTACAGTGAGTGCTGCGAATAGCCAGGGGTTGCATTCGATGCCCCAGCGAGCGAAGAGGAAGGAGAAAGAGGCTGCTCCGCGCGTATTTCATTACGCCGCTATGTCGCATGGAAAAGTGAAGTGACATTGAAAATTGAACCAGATCAAATCAGTGAAGTGACAACTGAACTGAATCACATTTGTAAAGTGAGGTGAAAACTACAAGTTCTGTGATGTAACATACGTTTTACGCATGCTAACACTGTGTCGCAATGAAGCAAACTGTTTTAATTGATGGAGCATAAAAGGCTCTACGAACCGCATTTTTGGGCTGCAGTTTAGTAGCAACTGACTGTTAAAGGACGCATTTTTATAGAATAATGTTGTTAGTGTTTAACCCCCGTTCTTACTGCAGGCGGCACCGCAGGAGGTGAACACTGATTCTACATGAAATTAGTGATAATTGGGAAAGGAAATTTGGGAAGAAAGCGTTCCAGGCTTAAGTTTAAGGTGGCTCCCTGGCATTTGTCAGTTATTAAGGTAGGAAAACCCTGAAAAAATCTAAGTCAGGGAGGAAGGTCCTGGCTGGATTTGAACAACAGACCTACCGTTCATGAGCCTGTGCCTTAACGACCTCGGCTATTCGTGGAAGAAGATCACATAGTCTCCTCAACAAGATCAATTCCAAAGAATGAGGAAAAAGACATTGCGGGATTGTGACTGTTCGCAACACTGAAATCAGATTTAAATGAATACTTTCTGATATCTCGTTCCAATATCAAGGATGTGATATGTATTAGTTTTAAACTTTACAAACACATTGATATAAATGCTAATAAATTCCAGGTCATTTACGGAACAATGAAGTTTGAGCGCTTTGAGCTACCACTCCGCTTCCCCTTTCACATAACCACTATAATATTTTATGGCTGGAAGAGACCAGCGATCGACAATACACCGGCTTATGTATCCTTTTCTAACAGGGGAACAAATGGAAAAGCTAAAGAAAACTGGTGGATAATGCCGCGAAAACCCTCAATGTCCCAACAACCCTCCAAAAAGAAAAGAAGACAAAGAGTCCATGATTAGAATTTAGGTTCCAGTTAATTACGACTAAATTTGTCAGTTAAAAAATATGCACCATTCGTTAAGGTCCGGTCCCTGATAATAAACTTAGCTCCCAAATATTTAATTTGTGTTTAACTTTACCTTACTATCTATCCGTTCCAACTATCACGCCAGCATTTGTAATCAAGGGGGTAGGACATTTGTGGATCCTTTTGACATCACAAATGTTCTATCCCGTTATGAAGACAAAAATATATTTTCAGGATTTCCATTCCAATATAAATTAAAGTACAATGTGTAAAACCTTACAAAGCTGTAGTACTTTGCATCACAATTTCGCAGGGTTATGAATGCATTGTAAGAGGTTTTTGGTAAAATCGGAAATATATCCAACACACTTAAAATATTTGTTTGAAAATCAGTCAGGATTCGTGAAGAAAGTGTAAAAAGTATAAAATCTTCTAGTAAATCAAAGAAACTGAAGATTATTAGGGAACTAAAAGATCAACATGCAATAGCATATACGAAAAATAATTAGTCTTTTCTCTTTTATCAGGCCACAACTCGTGAAATTTTGTTTGTAAATAGAATATAAAATATTTTAAATCAAAGGTTCTTATGGAATAATCCAAATTGAACCAATAGTTTCAAAGATTCGTTTGATGATATTTACTCGCTGATGCTATTATGTGTAGTAATGCTTCTTAATTGTCTTATTAATTAATGTAGAGCAGCTTGTATTAAAATATACATTCCTGCAGATATGTGCTTCCTTTGCCAAACTTTCACCCTCTCCTCAGGCGTTCTTCTGTACAGACTTGTATGATTTTTACTTATTAAAGGTTTTGTATGAGGATGGTATTAAGTTTATGAAGTATTTTGGAGGCCAGTTTGTTGCGATTTTGTTTTTGTTTTTTCACTAATGTACTCCAAAGAGCTTGTCTCGAAACTTCGCCTAACTCCCGATGTCTAAAGAAAAGAATAGGAAAGGGGGGGAAGAAGACAGCAATGAAGTAGGCTTAAAATGTGCTTCACAAATTATGGAACAGGATTAGAAACGACGATTGGATGCTGTTGGTCCAGATGCAGGCTGAAAGCATTTGGTAATTTCCAATGAAGCGGCTAGTCTCGGCGTGAAATTCAAGCTCGCTTCAGTGTCGTGTTTCATCAGAATTCTCGAATTTCAACTTTTGGACGTGCGTGTGTGGCTGCTTTTCTATGCTCAAGTACCCGAAAAGAAACGTAAAAACAATGTCATTATCAAAGTTGGAGGGGGGGGGTTATCGTACATCATACAAACTTTCTGGTTCACCAGCTGTCTTAAAATTCTCGCGCTGTCTTAAGCGGCAATTGGACTCGGTGTCCAAACTAGACCGTAATGAAAGTGTCAGTTTGCTTCTCAGGCTAACTAAACACCTTTGTATTCGACCACAAACATCCCAACTGAAGCGAATGCAAGAGATATTAACAAACAGTGGAGTGTCTTTTATGAATTGGATTCAGTCGTTCTAATCGTTCTCGAAACAAGCCCCATTGTACAGAAAACGCTTAAGAAGGGTGTTATCAATAAATCTGAAAGCAAAGAAGACCGCCTGTCGCCAAGGATAACGCGTCAGTTATGAAATCATGCAGCGAGAGGTTCGTTCGTAAGAAATATTGTTTATCCAGTAATACATGTTCATTTGAATATTTGTGTAATAAAAGCAAAGCCCATAGAGTATGGGAAACCTAGTAATTATTTAATGTGTACTAGGGCAGTGTTCGAAATTTCTACAGAGAAACTTTTGTCATTTATTTCCATTGTGCAGTAAATTTGTGGCACTTGGAAGTCATACTTTTAAAAGCGGTGTAAATACATTGGGATGAAACGGACTCATTGTAAGTGGTGGCTGTGGCAACTGATCCCCCGAATGATTACATATTGAAACAAATACCAACAACAAATTTTGTTTTCTTTTCGCTAGAACACATTTACCTATGCGTATGTTAGTATATTCTACGGAGGCAGAGCACCGCACGTAGGCCAATTGGCTCTTTGTGCTACTACCGTGACCCGTTAGGAGGGCGGGGGGGTTGGAAGTGCGACCAGATCCGTATGAAGATGTGCCCGAGCATGGATATGGTCCCTAACGTTTCCAGTTCGAACCATCCGATGCCCCTCAAGCCCAACCACAAGCCTCTGACTCCTCAAGCGTACCCGAAGGGTGCACCCGGAGGCGGGACCTAGCTGACTAGTTCGACCGACGCCACCAAGAAACCTCTACAAAGCGCACCTACACTGCCCAGTCACAACACGCTGAACACCGTCGCCTGGTCCTTCAGCCCTGAAACAGATGATGATGAAGGAAATGAGGGGCAGGAAAGTGGTGGTGGAAGAGCGGCCACCCAAGCATTCGCCTACCGACCTGGGGATACCACGAAAAACCTATGGTCAGAGTGGATTAGTCCCGGGAATCGAACCCGGGACGCCCGGATGGAGCCTGACACGTTACCGTCGAGCCATCTCGCTCCGTGTATGACTATTAGTAGCGGAAGTTTTAAGATGTTAATCGTTTTTCTATCCTGAAATTTTAGTATGCAGCTGCTCATGTTATCAGTCGACACATTCCAACAAGCTCCTCCACAGTCTATAGATCTCAATCTGGCCACCTTTTGGTTAATGCATTACCTCAAAGAACAAGTTTTTGTGGCTCTCCTTTACAGAAACTGGCCACCATGAAACTGAAAACATTCCAAGACATTTGGCCGTCAATGGTGTTGGATGGATAACAGCTCAATGTCTTGTAGAAGCCAAATTCCATTACATTGTACGTGTTACTTTCAAGTGATATTTGGAAGGCGATCATTAGAAGCTGTAGAACATTATTGAACTACTGTGGAGGGTATTTCGATTATACAAAACGGGAAAATTCGGTGGGATTAGAGGGAATGACAATTACTAATTAGTATATAAAGTGCTGGAGTAAATGACGAGGATTGGGAAAATTATTTGAAATGGAAGAAAATAGGTTTTAAAAGGATACTTGAGAGAGGTTTATGTAAGAAATGTAATTTAGTTGTAAGATACCTTTTGAGTTTAAAAAGTTACCATAAATAAATGTTTAAAAAATTGCTGTGATGAATAAAGAATAATGGCAAAAATCAAATATATATATATATATATATATATATATATAACAAATTTGAGAATTTCCTAAAAGCCATATTAGCCAGTGAGTTTCAATTTTGATCTGGTTGTATTTTAAATTCGATCACAGAAATATGGACGTATAAGTATAAAACGATAAGGTACTTTATTAGAATTAATGTACTTATTCTTAAATCCAATTATTTTCATACTGGAAGAAACAGTACACTGCGTTAAAAGGTACGGAACGAGCAGTGTCACATCCAAAATAGCGAAAATAAATAGTCCATTTTGCTTGCTTATTTAATTATTTTTGTTTAAAAAGGGAAAGAAAGAAAAGAGATCCAGATGAAAGCGATACAACAGGAAGAATTTGGAGTAATAACAGCAAAATATGGTGTAATAAAAAGGATGAAGCAATTATTGTACTAAAGGAAAAAAGAAAGTAGCTTAAAGAAACGTGGTCACTAACAAAGAAGAAACTGAAGAAAATTTAATAACACTATTCTGCATGATATCGGATAACTGAAAACTAATAAGTGATTCTGACTCACTTCGTTATGCTGATTTCAGAGCTGCTTTTAGTGTTTTCTATCACGTACAGTTTTTTTCTTCTTCACCATTTCACTTCAAACATATAGAGATATAAAGATATTGCTTCCGCCACGGCACATAAAATTGGGCTTGATGAAGCAATTTGTAAGGGCTCTACCACAGGATGGACCCTGCTTCAAGTACCTTTCCAAGAAATTTCCCTTCATTACACAAGACAAATTAAAGGCTGGAATTTTTGTTGGTACTCAAATAAAGAAATTGATGAAGGATGACGATTTTGAGAAGACAATGAATGAGAGAGAAATAGAAGCATGGACCGCCTTCCGATCAGTTACTGAAAAGTTCTTAGGCAATAACAAAGATCCTAATTACAAGGCCATTGTCGAAACAATGTTGGAACATTTCAAGAAGATGGGTTGTAACACGAGTGTAAAGGTGCATTTTCTCCATTCACATATCGACTACTTTCCAGAAAATCTGGGACATTATAGGGAAGAGCAGGGTGAACGTTTTCACCAAGATATTACGGAAATGAAGAGGAGGTACCAGGGGAGATGGAATGAAACTATGATGGCCGACTACTGTTGGATGTTGAGGAGGGACAGTCATCTTCAAGGATCTGCAAGGAAGTCAAAGAAGAGAAAGTTTGAAAAAAAAAAAAACTAAGTGAAACACTTTGGCTTCTTGTTTTGTTAAAATGTAGTCTTGAAATAAATTAGGCGAGTTCTTGAGAGTATTCTTAAAATGTTTCTTGAATAAAAACTTACCTTGTGTGAATACTTTTCTACGCTCATTACTAAAATTGTCAAAACATTTCTTATTTTGTGTAAAAACCTGACGTGATAGAAAAAACCGGAAGCTATTTCTGGAATCAGCATAAAAATGTGATTTAAGAACACCTTTTAAGAAATCATCCGACAAAAAGTTTGAAAATTCAGGCTAGTGTAATCAATGTGAAACGAAGTGAATCAAAAGAAAATGAGACGAGAGACGAAAATGATCTGCAGAATGCAAGGAAAGCAAAGTTTAAAATGACGCATTAGAAACAAGAGAAGATAAAGCAGAACACCATTTTGAAGCAATGTTACATAGAAGCGTTTGACGCCAACACGGCAAGTGCGTGCAAATGATCACTTAGGACAAAATTAGATTTATCTCGTTGTGCTCACAGGATTCCCTCTTAGCTTTCTCTTAGGGAGAAGTGGCAACCTGATAGCGTGTACAACACAAGATTTATTTATGCACAAATTTACTGTATCTTTTTTTAAACTTTGTGGACTTTCCCACAGCCATGCCTGTTAAAGTAGTTCACCGAGCTGGCCGCAAGGCGGCGAAGCATTTGATGACCGGTCTGCCACAGTTGATGCATTCACCGCTAGATAGCGCGACATGCACTATCACTGCTACGTGCCTGTCTAACCTAATAAACGCTATGAAACAAATAATTCAGTGCTTAGTGTCAATAAAAAAGGGAAAGGGTTTTTCAACCCGGTTGTGTCATAACATTAAGACTTCTTTTTTTAATCTGTGCTAATATTTGTTGTATTTAATTTAACAAAACATTTTCATCAACCGAGTTTTTCCCAGTTATTCATTTTTTAAAAATATTTTCCAGATGACGTTTAATTAACCTCTATAAGGCAGACTATTTTTATTAAGGGGAGTTTGTCGTAAAATAGCGGTGACTTTATTCCAAATTTAAGACTTTTTTTATTTATTTTACAAATTAGTGCTGCTTTCAGAAATGCCTGGTTTGCTGCGAACAACAAGACTGTTTTATCAGGGAATCTATGTTCTATGTTAAATACTATGAACCTAAATGTTTTTATGTATTTTTCTCCACTTTTAAATTTGAGACATTTTATTAACTTCCTCATATGTACCAAATCTTTTCTCGTTAGGTAAAAATTGTAAACAAACAAATAGAGATTTATGCTTCTATCATTTTATAATTTTATAATAATTTTCTTAACACAACGTAATAATTTTATAGTATATTTATTTTATTTTTTATTTGACTGAAATATCTTTTTCTTGTTAGTTTGTGTGAGCTTGATCTGCAGGAATAAATAGAATTTGTACTTTACTAAAACACAAATAAATAAAGTTTAATAAAACCAGTTATGTATCGAATTATACCAAGTTGATACGAGCATTTGCACAGAAATAATGAACAAATGCACCTAATTTCAGCAGTCTGTCTGCAATATTAAGAAAATATTACGTCACCTTTGACGCAGTAATTTGTATCACAAAAATGTAAATGTCAGAGTGATTGTAGTGTGAATATGCATTGTTGTGTGACATTGATTTGAGATGTTTGTTGATTGTAAGCATTGTCGAGAAGTGGGTTTATACGGCCTTACTGAAACTGACAGTAATAGCGTGCAATGATGTAGCGAGGGGGTGAGCTGTTTATCATTATTAGAGACGAGCAAATGACGTCAGAGTGGCGTGTTTTTCTTAGAATTTGCTGGAACATTTTTCCTAGAGCATATGTTTTCGTAATTTTCATTGGATATAAATATAGACGCTAATGTTGGCGCGTTTTATTAACCAATAGCAGCTCGGTTATAATCTTTAGGCATATTGGGGCGAGGAAGTATAAATTCAGTGTCAGAATCAAGTTTCACGTAGTCCAACAGAAGCATTCGCGTATAAGCCATCGGAGTTCAACGGAGGCATTCATGGAGTATGCGTCGCACGCAGTTCATCAAGGTTACGCGTAGCAAATTTATGAAAAATCTCTCGTGTCGTAAAGTTAATTACACAAAAAGTTGAAGTACGCGAATTAATAATGTGCAGTAAATAAGTTATTATAACAGTTTTTCAGTTTGGCGAGTGTCAAGATTAATAGGTGAAAGTGAATAATGTGTTACGACAATAAAAGTGTAAAACAAATTCTTTTATCAGTGTTATCTTTGGATAAAAACTCCTTTCCGTTTACACACCTGCACAAGATAAGTGCTTGACCGAGAAATCATAGCTAGCCGGAGGACAGTGAACCCAAAATTAAATACAATAACAGGCGCTCAGCAAAAGATAACACGAAGTGACCGCGATAAACTGTCTTTTATACGTGCGGCAAATAAACAGTAGCATTTTCAATTACAAACATTAATACTGCCACACCTTAGCCTTCCTCAAAGGTTTTTCTTCGAAAGAAAATTATATTAGTAATTTGTAGTAGGTAATAATTTTCCAAAGCTACCCAGTAGTCTACTATAAGAGCTGTTTCTGGTTCATTCGGGAAATTGTAATTCGAAGTGTATAAAAACAAACATCCTGTAAGAAGACTCTGAGGCCATTTACGTAGAGCTGATCTCTCTCCCTCCCTCCCTCTCTCTTTCTTTCTCCTTCCCTTTCCCTCTCTGCCTTTGGAAACTACTAAATGTTGACAATGTTTTTTTTTCTGATTTTCATAAGGAAACGTAAATTCATACTTCAGATTCTGTGGAGGGTAGGGAATGATTCTAATTAAAGAAAAACCTCCTCCGCTCCAGCCGGGTATCGAAGCTTCTACATCTGGGTTAAGAAGCCAGAATGCTGACCACTCGACTACCAAGGCAGTCTGTATTTGTTTTCCTTGTTAATAAAGAACCGATGTCTTCACACATCCTTTGAAGGAAACGGTTTACCTCGGAACATTGCAAGTAATGTGAAAAGAATACCACATTAATAATTACATATATTACAAATCACGTTCCAAGTGGACTAAACTGAAATCTAGAACGACAAAATTGTTGCTCTTCGTCAGAGAAACCTAATCTTTTACTAATGTGGCAGTTATACCTAACTAGCATTTTCTGTCTTGTACAAACACATACTCACGTAAAGCTGACATATCCCATCCATCGCATTTGTAGTATCAAGTTTATTTTATGTGAATTATTGGGGAAGTAAATGAGAAAGGGTGGGTTTTGGTTGTCTGACTCCTTAACATTCCTTGAACACAGGACTCAGATGTTTATAATAAAGTAAATCATTTATACATGCAGTTTTCAAATTAGTTTAAAGCTCGCAACACACAAACGTGGATATTAACTCCCATGCATCCTTTTTTAATTTCAGTAAATACCTTCCTCCCGTATTTTCAGCCCTCCTCTTCGAAAACCACCATTTTCGGAATGATAATACATTTATAAGTTTTTTCTTTAATGTGTATAGCCTCCTCTGAACTTCTATGCCATATCGAACGCTTTGATTTCTGAAAAAGCTGATGGTATTGTTACTGTAGTTTTTTTTAACGTGGTTTTACTATTTTTATTTTGAAACACATTTACTCTCACATTCACACTTCCAGGTTCTGTGGAGACCAAGGGATTGATTGTTCTAGATAAATCAGAATTCCCCTGCCCAGCCGAAAATTGAACACGAGACTTTTGGTTTGAGAAGTTAATGCAGGAACTTGACCACTCGATCATAGAGGCTGTCCTGGACTATATTTATTTCAAATACCAATGTATTTCTGTTTTGGGTTATTGGAAGCTAGATTACTATAACTGAACATAAGGAATTTAATGATTAAATAAAAATCAGAGAAATAATGTGGTATTCACGTAAAAATATGCAACATATGGTTCTTTGCACATAAAACTAAAATAAATGTACTAAACAAAGCCTGCGACCCCTTGTTGATTCTGTCAACCATCAATACTTGTTGCTTGCGTGATCAAGATTTAATAAGCAAGTGTGTCTAGTATGGATTCCATACCACATTGGAATACAAGACAAGGAATTGGCCGTTCAGGCAATCAAAAGAAGCCACTAAACATCCATTAAGTGACCCAACTATAACTCCACCAGTCCATGATGTTATCTCAATCACCATAAAGAAGCTCTACCAACAATCAAAGACAGGATGGCTTGACTCCACGAGAAGCAAACTCCGTAATGTAATATCGAGCTTTTCGACACATCTTCCCAGTAATTCTCTTTCCAGACAAGCTCAAGTTTTAATGTCCCGACTGAGAATGGGCCATACCAAGATCACGCACAGTTATCTTCTTTCAAAGGACCAACCACCCATCTGCCACCAGTGTAACATACTGTTAACGACGAAACACATAATCGTGGAATGTCCACAATACGACCAATGGAGACAACACTACCAGATACCCAATGATTACAAACAGCACTCAACTATTCGATGTACCCTAAGATAGTTGAATTTTTTAAAAGCATAAATGTATATAAAAGTATATAATGTTCAATCAGTTTGATTAATTATAGTGTTACAATTTTATACTAGTTCATTATAATGCTTCAAAACTGTCATTATGTTAAATAACCTCATTGTTCTATTGTTAAATATTTATTTTTATAAAAAGTTGTAAAGTCGCGATATGACTAACATGTTAAAGCGACTATAAACTTTCAAAATTAAAACAAGATTTAATATGTAGTCTATAAAAGCACGGTGCTTGCTAATAGCTTGAGCACTTCTTAAGGCAGCTCCCCAAGGATCTTAACCCCAACCGGACATTTCCATACTGACGTCACAGCGCTGTGGCTATTGCCGAAGTGTTGGATAAACCTAAACAAGCGAACACATCAGAGGTGTTGCAGACATGTGGGTGGACCCAGAGAAGCGCATTGCAGCAAAATGATATACATATTTACGCAAGGCCTTGCCAAATCGGCAAGTTCTGGCGTTGCCCCCGGTTTGGGCGGGGTTTTCTATTTTTAATTAATCGCCCTGGCTGAGGGAAGGAGCGATTAATTGGACCAGTTCTGTGGGCCCGGGGCGGTTTCTCACGGTATCCGCTCCAGCAGGTTTCGTGCACTGCATCTTTGGCATTGCAGCTGTTGATTCGGCCTCAGTAACCATAGATGAGCCTTTGAACCTCACCGACGTCTCTATCGCTCATTTTGAGATGACACGTGGGCATATACTCTCAAAACAGGCTTTAAACAGTGAACAGTAAAGACTTACTTGTGTAGATGGGAAAAATACATTTAAGCAAGATCATTTGTTTAGAAGGAAAATGCATAGATATAATAAAACTGAACATTTTCTAATGAATTTTGATTTTATTTAGATAGCTGGCGTTATTTGGATACCCTAAATCGAAAATTGTTTTCTTTTTTCAATTATTTCATTTGTGTAGTCCCTTTAACTTTTATGGTCATATCCGGGGATTTGACTTGAAAAACAACTGATGGTGTTTTTTTCTTTCTTTCTGAAATGTAGATCGTTTTACATTGAATACACACACATTCACTTCTGCATTCATACTAGCAGACTCTTAGGAGGACAGGAATGGTTCTGGATAAAAAAAAATTCCCCGCCCCACCCGGAAATCCAACCCCGGACTTCTGGATTGAGAAGCCAGTACACTAACCTCTCAACCACAGAGGAAGTCCTTTTTTATTTTTGTTTATACTTGTGTGTTACCCTTTCACTCAATAAGAGCAAATTGATTCTTATGAAGCGTGGTATAATGTAACATATACTGCATGGTAGCTTAATTCTCTATAATGCCCGGTAGGTTTTAATGGGCACGAAGCCAAAAACTTGTTGTATAACACAATTTATAAAGTTTTCTCGTCAATTTTGTTGTTTACGAAATTTCGACTGGATATATATATATATATATATATATATATATATATATATTTTGGTTATTATTAGTTGTATAATAAACCAACTAGTGTTTTATTCACGTTTTCTGGTTGTCATGTGAAACCGTACAAACATAGGAAAGTGTGTACTAATCTTAAATCACTATTAATACTTCAGAAAAACAACCAGTGCTACTAATGTATTTGACAACTTTGTGTCACATTATGGAAAGAGAGAGAGAGAGAGAGAGAGAGAGAGAGGGTGAGGGGGAGTGAGAATGAGAAGCAAGAGGTGATGTAATGAGGGAGTGATTCAGAGGGGGAATGAGAAAGAGAGAGAGGGAGAGATGGGGAGATAGAGATACGCTCTTGTACTAGTTACCTTATAATCCAGAAACTACTGAATGTAGTGTTATGAACCTCGATACCTGAATTATTTCTAACTTATAGTAGCTTCAAAAGCTATTTTCACCGAAGTGGATTGTAATGTTACAAGAGCTAAAGTTTCGATCATTATCGACTTTCTTTTAGGAATCAAAATGAAATTCAACAGTACATTTTTACTTTCTCTACTACGTATAGTAAGTAGGGGAAGTATTGCATTCCACCCAAAAATTCGATACCGAGATTTCACCGGAAATACATGTTTTGAGACCTCCTGAATCCAAAAAAAGCATTTTTGGAAACATGTCCGTGTGTGTGTCTGTGTGTGTGTGTGTGTGTGTGTGTGTCTGTGTGTGTGTGTCTGTGTGTCTGTGAACAGCATAACTCAAAAACGAACAGTCAGATAAGCACCAAACTTGGTATTTAGGTTCAGTATCTTCCAGAGATGCGACACGAAGGTTTTCAAGAAATTACCCCCACCCCAGACTACCCTTTACATGGAAGATTTTTCGAAAATTTTAATTTTCTCAAAAATGGCTCTAAGTATTTTGATGAAAATATCATATGTTTAAGATAATGTCATGAGAAATGAAATGTATATCTCGAATTTTCTGGGAATGTCTCCAAAAGTATTCTTCATTGTGAACGACTTTTGCATAACTGGTAAACCATAAGAGATAGACAAAATGTTACTACACAAAAAATGTAGATCGCGTTAAAATACACAACTTATGTCATATACATTTCTTTTGTTGAGTGAACCGTTTTCGAGATATTGCTTGTTATTTCCTTAAATTTTCCAATTCTTATACTTTTTCTCAAATTCGTTATTCATTTTTTTTATGTCCTGGACATGCAAAGAGAATGAAATACTCCACATAGCAACCAGCGATAAAATATTTGACTATCGCTTAAAAGCTACCATATTCCCCTTGCATCTACAAGAAAATTACAAATAAGATTGCCATCTCGATATCTCGATTAATATAAAGCATATGGGGAATAGGCGTTTGTAAAAATAGATTGTACAAGAGTAGAGAAAGTCATGTGAGTGTAACACATCAGATTTTTTTCTGTGAAATTTGCTATTTACAATTATTTTTCTTTTCACCTGTATAACTTGCTATAAGCTACTTTTTTAAATTTCTGGTGCCAATATATAGCGTGATCCTGGATAAACGGCAGCAATATTCTTAATCAATTAATTTCTTTATCTTTGTATGAAGCTTAGCCATAGGATAAACCATTAAATCTTCGATATTTTTTTTAATTTAAAGAATACGGATATTGTTTAAAACTGTGTGACTAATCCTGCACAGCCAGACTTTGGTCCTGGGAGGCGTTTGAACATTTTAAGGTACTTTCGCTAATGTGTAGCGTTTCTTAAGTGTCATTTTGTCCTTCTGTAAACATTCCTTCTCTTCCTATCTGGTCAATAACACGTAAAGTAAACCAATATTACCAGAGTTACTGAAGTCTCCAAAGTTGTCAGCGTGGCACTGGTAGTCGAAGTTTGGATACCCTATGACTGCTAACAGCGGCCCGATACAATGGAAATATTAACGGGAGGGGTGGACGCACGCCATAATTCAAACCAGTATTTAGCCATTCTCTTGGATATTCCACTGTGAGTGGATGTTTATTAGGCATCAAAATATTCTGTGATTTCTTGACATTCTTTTTAGCTTTGCTGAATATAATAATATTGCACAAATTACTTACGTTTTTCTGCAAGTATCACAGAAAAGTCCGTTTGGTATTAGATTTTTAAAGTAACACCTTAACATATTCGCTGCAGCGGAGAAGAGGGATCGGGGATTATGGGGAGACACCACTCAAAAGCCTGAAAACGTTATATTTGTATTTCCACACCCCAAAGCGGTTGCAATATGTTTTATAGATATTTTAAGGGAAGAAGGAGAAATTTAACGGATGGGTGTTGCATAAATATTGACTTTACTTTCAAATCCAGATCTTCGCAAGTTAATTCAAATATTAATCAATTTGGATGACATTTTTAGTGCAAGTATTTGAGGTAGCTGTATCCTCCTGTGCATTTACTTTGTAGGAATTATAGCACAAATAAGTTTCAAAAAATGTTGATAGTGAATGAATGAGATAATCCAAAAAATGAATGCATTGAAATGCTTCTCTGTGTCATGTGAATGTAATAAGAAAGAAAAGAGTAGAAAAGAAAAATGAAGCTTAACATTATCGGATCTTTCCGTAAAAGCTTGGGTTTGAAAATACTTCTAAAAGAAACAAGAAAAAAATTAGATAAAAAACACTTGGAACTTAAAAATCATGAGTTTGTCAGTCATTTACATACTAAACATGCTCTAACAATTTGTTTGAAAAAAAAATAGAAAAAGGCTATAATTTTTAGTGGAGTTTTGGTCAATGACAAACTGGCTGCATGAAAGTTTCCTTGGAATAGTTGGAGAGACGTGTTGTTCTCTTTCAGAAGACCGAAAGTAGCATCTCTGAGAAAAGATCTCTCATTAGCGTTTCCCTATATCATTACTTCGGGAGGCAGAGAGGGGTGGCCGAGACAATTATCTTGCGTAACGCAGTGGCCGTACATAATCGATTTTCAACGAAATGATGTTGCGCCACTCAGGTGCGAAACTAATCCGTGATTGGCGAGGCGCCCGTTGTATTGTTGCTATTGTTGTAAGGGTGAGTCATATTCTGCAAAACATTCATTGACCTTTCAGGCAATGTTGCCAACACCTGCTGTCTACGTGGATGCAAAGTCGTGTGTTCACTAACCCTTTCAGTGCTAACGACGATATATACATATACGAGGGGCGTCCAATAAGTAAGTTTCCCTATTTTATAAAAAAAAATTACACAATTGATCATGTTGAATTAATTTTATTTATATTGTACAATTCTTCTATTAATTTTATACATAGTCAACATGTTTTTCCAAGCATTTTTTGGGGATGTTACACACGTTTTTCCAAGACAATGTTGTACCACGTCGGGTCCTGTGCTCGCAACCTGCTGTTCACTGATTCGACTTCATCATCAGTGTTACAAGTGCTTGCCTTTGAGTTGGAGGAACATGTGAAAATCACTTGGGGCAAGCTCCGGTGAATACGGAGGATACGAGATAACATCCAAGTTGAATCTTGACCCAGGCGGAGCTCAGAAGATTCAACTGGGAAGTTTTCTCGCATCCTCCATATTCACCAGATCTTTTACCAAGTGATTTTCACATGTTCCCTTGACTCAAAGGTTATCATGGAGGTAAGCACTTCAACACCGTGACGAAGATCAATCAGAAGTGAACAGCTGATTACGAGCACAGGACCCGACCTGGTACAACACTGGCTTGGAAAAACTTGTGTCACGTCCCCAAAAATGCTTGGAGAATATGTTGACTATGTAGAACAGTAACAAAAGGATTGTACAATATAAATAAAATTAATTCAGCATGATCAATTGTGTGTAATTTTGTTTTATAAAATAGTGAAACTTACTTATTGGACGCCCCTCATATGTTGTTCTTTCTTGGTCATCTGCGGATGATTCCTTTCCTCTCTGTGCTTTGGGATGTACTGATCCCTAAATTATATGTTTATGACTATAGAATAGAGATACATTTTGGGTTACGCGGTTTACACGGTAAAATGCTCGTGTTTATAGGCATTTTATACTGGTATCACTTATCCTGTATAAGTTGCCTATCCATATCCATTTGCACTACCCTGCATTCACAGAAAGTCAAAGTTACGCCGAAAAAAACGTCCTCCATGGTCTAGGGGTATCATGCTAGCCTCTGGTTCCTGAGGTCCCGCGTTCAAACCTGGCGAAGGGCGATGGATTTTTTTTTGGGGGGGAGGCGAAAAATCCTTAGCAGGGCTTCCTGCGGAAGGGAAGTAAAGCCGGTGGTGCCGTGTCGTAGATTTACGGCAGATAAGAGAACCTCAAGCCTGATAAAGAGGCCTCTGAGCAAAATTTCCGGTCTTTCACGCCCAATATACAATAGAGTGAGACGCTAAGAACCATAGTTACAGAGCGTCCATAAATAAAACTCAGTTTCAGTCCGATAAAAACACTTGCGTTTTGGTAACCTTAAAGTGAGAAGCTTTCAATTTATGTGACTTAAGACCTCATTTATGCATGTGATTTCATGTTGTACGACGGGTATGATGCGACGGGTATAACTTATGTGGTCAATTTATGCATGTGACGTGTCGCATTGTGTATTGTTGGGAAATCAGTCCTACCAGCCTGTTTCCGCATTTGGTTCGACAGCTAGAATGGATGTTTGTACTATGCTACAAACTCTTAAGCGAAAAAAAAAAATCTGATGTGCTACATTCACATTACTCTATCGTTTATTAGTGGGTTTACAGATTAATCTTACGAAAGTTTACCTTTCTGTCTACTGCATTTTAATCGAGATAAACCTTTGAAGAAACACCTACATTAGACATTTTGTTATAGATATAGAGAGAACGGCGATAGTCAAATGTTTAAGAACTACGCTAATAACTGGTCTTAAAATTCCATGCTATTTCCATGCAATCGCGAGAAACTACTGAAAATCAACAGGACTTGCTCAACAAATCCAAAATATTAATAACGGATATCTCGATAATGGCTGATGCCACAAAAAAGTTATTGGAAATAAATTGTGTTTTAAAGAGATCTACAATTTTCGTGTAATACGTTTTCGTCTATCGCTTAATGTTTACCAATTACCTATACAAAATTCCTTCCAAATGAAGAGGACTTCACAGGTATTCCCAGAAAATTAAGACATACATTTAATTTGCCATGTAAATATCTTTAATGTATGGTATTTTAATCAAAATCGATATCCATTTTTGAAAATATCAAAATTTTCGAAAAATGTTCCGTGTAAAGTGTAATGTAAGGTGGGAGGATTTTCCTAAAAGTCTTCGTATCGTGTCATTAAAAGATGCTGAAATGAAATACCAAATTCAGTTTTTAACCGACTTTTGGTTTTTGAGTTGCGCTATTCAAACACACACACACACGCGCGCGCGCGCACACGGACCTTTTCTAGATTTTATTTTGGATTCAAGGGACCTCAAAACACGTATTTCTGGTGAAATCTCGGTATCGAATTTTTTGGTGGAATGCAATAAATACTTTCTCTGCCTACTATGTAGTGGTAGAGAAAGTAAAACAAAAGAAAGAAAGAAAAATAGACAAGTGGAGTGTACATCCATAAACAGTACGAGGTTCTTGTGTTTAGGAACCTCTTTGAGAAATTGCTTCTTGTCACGGTCCGTGTAATTTTCTAACAAACATCTCAAATTGAACTCCTAATAAGAGTTTATTCTACAAAATATTCCATATCGATACTTGATAAAAGTCTGAACGATAACAATCAAATCACTCTCGCAACATGTGAAAGCACTAACAATCAGAACCACAGTTCTGTATTTCCCAAAGTGCAGCACTGACTCTGTTATCTGGCTCACAATGCGACGTGCATAAAAAAGCCCATATACACCCAGATATATTAAGGTCATGCGGCTGTCGCACATGTCATGCGTGCTGAAAGACCATGCGACTTGATTTTTAGGTCGTGCGACACGTCGCATTTCATAAATGCTTCCATTTTACTCAATGTACTTTCAGATCGGCGTTGCACTTGTCGCACAACATAAAATTGCATGCATAAATGAGCCTAAGATGTGAGGTTGCAGGTGGCCGCACGAACACAAGTGTTGCTCATTTCACCAATAGCACGCATTTAATTTGGGACTATAAATGTATTGCATCGGTCATCCAGTTTGTAAAAATCTCTTTCGAAAAGAAACTATAGACAATGGTTTTCGTGTAACGCTTATTTTCTGTAAAAGTATCTCAAACCCGGAGATAGCAGTTCTGGAGAGAAATTGCCATTTTCAGACCCAAAAAGCATCTGTTGCCTTCTAGTGCTATCTAGTGGACGTTGAGCTAATGGGTCATCACTGCGGCTTTTAGCAGATAATAGTCCTTCGTTTTATGCCAAGGCCGCGAATCGCGCGAATGTGTACTCCGCACACAATCTACTACACTGCGGGGTTTTCCGTTCCTAACTCCTACGTTACTTACTAGCGTTAGTAACATGTATGTAATGAGTACTAGCCTTGTTGTAAGTGTTGTTGAAAGTGGTTTCTATCTGCGCGAAGACATTCTTGACATCGTCGGATGAAATTACCATTCACATGCATAAGTTCTTTTTGCGTAATGTTCATAATTTCTGCTTTTATATTGTCCTTAAGTTCGTCTATGGGTCGGGTTTGTTCATATAAACTTTTATTTTATAGCGTTTAGCGATCCCGTTATTCTAAACGTTTTGACTAAACATCTCAGTGTCTCACTGGATAACCAGGAAATTGCTGCTGAAATTGTCGACACACCTGTCTACATGATTCAATTTCCGCGTATGTATTGTATGTAAAAATACACTATTCAAGCGTGAATTTGTTGGTACTAATAAGAGAAAAACATTCCTAAGGAAATCACACACAACACACGTATTGTCGAAACACTTCACAACACGAAGACAAAGCAACGACTGAGGCAGTTCACAGCTGATAAACGTACCCCTGACACGTCCTGTGCCGCTTCTGCGCAGTGGCATAGTGCCGAAGTCACTGTCGTCTTGGCTGATACGCATATAAGGCGGTTGTGGCCTAAAACGAAGGCACTGTAGCATGTCCTTAGATTGCGAACGACCTCTGGAGATCCATTGGGATATGCACAGCATTTTTAGTTGCTAGCCTGACGATTCTTGTTATATTTTGCATGACCTGTTGCACAGCATCTCTCCATTAAATCTAGATTTTGCAAGCAGCAGATAAAGTATCTCGGGTCTAAACATAGTGAATGAAATGGGTAGAATGATGCTCAGATGAGTCCAGCGTGCATTGAGTTAGGTAAAAATGCAGGCAGGTGGTATTCTTTGCCTTTCCTCTCTCAACTTCCTTATATTTTGGAAGTTTATTGAATGAACGTGAACACATTAACTAAACTTCATTGTTTCGATGTCTATGTAATGTTTAAATATTAGTTTTGTTTCTCTTATTACCATTAGTGGATCCGACCCATTAACAAATGTTAATTGCTTCGATATGTATGTAGGCAATGTTTATTGCTAGTATTACATAGGCCTAAATATTATTATTGTTTCCTTTATTGCTTTTTATAGCAGCACATGGTTTAAAATGATCGTTAAGAGTGAGAATCTATAGTGCTAACTTGGTGGATAAGCTAAAACATCTACACATATTAGCACGTTTCTATGACGATCATTCTACAGCCTGGAACTTAAAACAGAGCGATGTATGTTACTACACCAACTGCAATAGATACTTAAACAATTCTGTAAAGACAATTGTTTTGCATGTACGTGCCAAGAAAGAAGGAGATAAGAACTTAGACCTCCGTAGCTATGCCGGTAAATACGGAGAGATCTTCCCTCTCCCTCCCTTGTGATCGTAGATGATGAAAGCGCGGGGAGAGGGAGAGCTGATATCGTGGAGGAGGAAGACTAACAACTACGATGAGTCATGCCTCCAGCTTTCTTTTCATTGAGGTAAATTTATACTTTTTGTATATTTCTGTAACAGTTACTGTTACTGTACTATTGTAATTGATACAGAGCAAATTAAATTCTTTCGAGACAAACCAAATTATCTAATTATGGCAATGCCTCAAGTGCTATTACATTCAGTGTACATTATTAATGATATCTTAGTTACTTCCATGCCGCCTGCGGTAAACCTTTGATGTGGTGTAAGTGAATGAAAGAATGAATGAGTGAAGTATCTTAAAAAGAAAAACCTCACATTTTAACAAAAGCAAACTTGAAATACCACTAATGGTAACGTCATCATCCTGTGAGGCGATGTCCTTATGAAACCACCTCTCCTTCAGCCGATTGCGAGATTGACGGAGAGTAAATGCAAGGAAAACTGCTGTTTCATAGCTCGGTATAGAAGAGTTCATTGAAAGCACTTTAATTCCTCACCTCCGGTGTCCAGTTTTTGCAACTGTATAACCATGAACTGGCTACACAAAGGTAAAGAGTAATGTTCGGGAAAGGGGGGCGTTTATCAGCATCGACTAAAAGCCAATTCAGCAACGTAGTTTTATCTTTTGCATAATCATGCCCATACTCTAGGTTCGAAATATAGTGATAATGATTTTTTTCACTTTTTCTTTTTAAGGGCGGAGCTTATGTCATTTTCTGAACTACTTAGTCGGTGTAATTTTTCAGACATATTGGAATATTCAATTAGTCATCTCAGTGCAGTTTTGAGTATTCTAACCTTATTTTAATAATTTACATAGAAGTATTTGAGCCGCTTTAATTTTAAAGATACGGATTTAATTTTTTACTAAACTTTCCTTATATAATTACTAAGGATTTACACCATCATAAGTTTCAAAACAGTAAAACACATAGAAAAAATAAATTGTTGAATTAATTTTATTAAAAGTGTTTTAAATTTCTGGTAAATACATTTTTAGTAGAAAATAAACCTTATGATTTCAAGAACATGCTATATATATTATTTAACGTAGTATTTGTAGAAGCTGAAACTTTTCTTGTGAAGCAAAACGTAAAAACACCTTTTAGGTTGGAACCTATCTATCCAGATATTAATAAACTACATCAATATGTAGTGTTGTTAGAATCAAGGAAAATTTAAAGCAAAACAGAAAAGAAAGAAAGGAAAAAAATAGAAAAAACAATGTTTCACTCTTTTTGTCATTTTTGCAGTATACTCACTCACCTCTTAACATGGTTTAGGACGAATGAGGAACTCGGAGACGCTTAATTTTTATAGGTAATTGTGTTAAACCTTCAATTCTTCCTTTATCAAAGTATATCGTTTATCTGCTCGTCATTGACAAATCCAGGAATGAGGTTTTAAAAGGCATAAGTAAGGGAATGAATTTTCTTTCTTTCGTTTTTTTGTTTTTTTTTCTAGGTTACTTACTACTTCCACACCTTGCCATTTACAAATTATTGCTTATATAATTTTTTTTGTTCAGACAAGTTAAACATTTTGGAGAATGTAGCAGCAAGTGCAGTAATGTAAAGGTTTTACAGGAATTTTGCGTATGAGTGAATTCTGTAGATGTTTAACGGATCAGTTGCATTTAAAATTTCGTTATATTGATTGAAGGTCCGTTTTTCTTCTATCACAAAGCATCACTTTGTATATTCGCCATTTTTAAAATCCACAAATCAAATGTTTAAATGGCACGTATAACAAATTTAAAGGTGTTGATATTCTTTTGCTTTTCTCATGGTTTCTTGTTACTTGATGTCTTGTAATGTGTAAAATGCTCCTTACATAAGCTCTTTCCATATACAAGTTCAAAAGTTTAGATCATGCAGCAGGAAATGTAAGAATGTGGTCATACAGAGTTTTTTTTGGGGGGGCAGGCTTAAATCATTTTTGTGCTTTATGCATCGTATTAGTGTGGTGGTGTTTCTTTTTAGCAAACGAACAAGAAAGACTTTAAACCTCTGAAAAGTATGTTTGCTATATAAGGTACCTTTTATCCATGAATGAAATAAATCAGTATTAGTACATTTGGAACGAATAGGCTTATATTTTCAAATTTAATTCAGATATGATTAAATCCTCTTTAAAAGTTATTGCAGAAGTTCAATTTAAGTCACCTTAATAAGGACAACATCGGTTACACAACAAACCCAAGTCATGTGGGAAATTGTATTAATCTTTACTCCTAACTCAGCCAGGGCATGCTACCCGCACTACGTGACTGTGTGTGTAGGCAGCTTGCCTTTAAGGGGAGTTCTGCAACTCGGAACTTGGCCAGCTTTTAGGAGAGCAGTCTTTAAGGGATTTAAATCCTAGGCAAGTATTTTTTTTAGTTCCATTTATACCCCGCCTTTAACTACATTGGTCTTATCGGCGGCCTTTTCTTTGGAGCTTATTGCCTATTGGCATTAGATCACACATTCACACTCTCATTCATGCTTCCAGACTCTAGGGAGCATAGGGAATAATCTTGGCTAGAGAAAAATTCCCACCCTCTAGCCGGGAATCGAACCCGGGACCCCTCGCACCGTAAGCACTTTGTGTACAGAAGCATACCAAAAAGAATCTTAATTTACTGTTTTTACATTATTCCATCTTTTGCTGCATGTAGTTCGTCAAATCAGTGATCACCACTTTTGAGATGCACTCAAGGATAACTGCTTGTAACAAGTTTCCTGTTGGTGACCCCGGAGTTTGCATCCCGGTACCAACAAAAGTTGTAGGTGCAGGGTTACGTCACGCATGTGCGTGCTCCTAAACCACGAAGCTGTGATGGCGGGAAGTGTGGTACAAGAAGTATGAATGAGATTCGGTTGGGTTGTAAAAATGTCTTGCTTACTACAGCAACTACGTCACTTCCTGTGCTGGTGCAAGCGGCTTGCCAAGTAGATGCTGGCATCTTTCGGAGTGGGCGAGAAGCGATGCGGTCGTTGACTGGACGTGGTGCATCTCTCAAAATTAGCAAGAAACACCCCTCTTGCCAAGTGGCATGTAAACTAGCCAGTATTCTCGTTGCAGTTATTGTTCATGACTCAGCCTCCTTCCTGCTCCATCTCCTCCTACTCTGTGTTTCTGTCTATAATTGCTCTTTGGTTTTTGTTTCCTCAAGTTGTTTGTGTATGAGGGACAGTAGGTGAAAACAGGCCAAGTTCCAGAAACTGTCATTGAACACTTATTTGTAATATAACGATAACTCAAGGTTCTATGGATAAATTCGTGAGCACTTCTGTTGCTAGTGAGACTATCTAAGAGAATCGGTGCTGGAGTAGTATTTGAGTATTTCACGAATAAAATGATAAATGTCACATAATACATCCATAAAACGTAGTCATACAATCTTAATACTTATAAAAATAGACTTAATAATCGAGCATTTAATTTTCGCTAATAGTCGAACAGTTGAAAGTCCAAATTTTTTCCATGCTTTTCATTCACTGCTGTCTCATCGTAAGGCCACCTTAATTTCAGTAATTTTTTCCCATCATTACATTTTTCATTGAAGAAATAGGAAGTATGTGAATGTGAATGTGTGGTTCTTTAGCACTTTCCTTTGAAGTAGATGTATTGCTGCTGTTGGAGAGCCAATTTTGAAGTAGAATATCTTTACATTTTTAGCACCACGCTTTGGGTTCCAAACTTGAAGTAGTTGCAGCCCCACGTATGGGAGAGCCAAACTTGGGGTTGTTTATTACTGCTGCTTGCACCACATATTGCGGGATATATGTTTTTTGGAGTGTTCGCCCCACGTTCGATAGAAACTTTCCGGTGGTCTTCGCCCCACGTTCACTTTTCCGTTGGCCTTCGCCCCCACGTTTAAAAAATCAACTTTGTATTTTAATGTTTATTTAAATATTATATATGTATGCCTCGGCTGCGTCAGTAGTAATTTGCAGAAACACGTATCTCGTAGCAGGGCTTGGTGCGGCTAAAGAATGAAGGCTTACACAAATTATAATTTGTATTCCACTCCTTTTATTAATCCTTCACACGATAAAATAACACTTTACTGATGTATCCTACTATAGAGCTGTGAGATTTTTTTTTTTATTAATTGCACTTTTTAACACGTAAACTTTATATTCTCGCCGTAATGAATTTTCATGTCTCACACTGGTACGCATCGAACTGCTCGGAAACGCTGTTTTCTAGCGTCTGACTTCTACCGCCTAAATTTATACTTTTACTATATTTCAAATCTCTGATTGGCTAATTTTACTCCAATATAATACTTTTATTTAACTTAAAGCTTTTCTAGTTTTTGATTGACTATTTATAAACTGTTTTAAATATTACATTATTGTTCCAAGAATTATTAGTAGCATTATTAAACTTTACAATTCATTATTGCCTCAAGGTTACCTCATTGTTAGTAACTTTCGGCTTCTACTTTATAATTCTGTTTGCTGCGGAAGGCAGCTTGCTCTTATTCTCACATCTCCTACATTGTTAAATTACGTAATACATTCACATAACAGTATTATACATGTACACAATATAAACATAATACGACTGTAACATACACTTTATATACATATATATATATATATATTGTAGTATACACATATTGCTTTAAGGCAATATTGAATTTATATATTATATAATTAGACTGATATCATTTAAGTGTTAAAAATATTGCCTCACCTTCAAACTAAATGTTTTGTGTTTGTTTATTTATAAAATCTTATACTATGCAGATATAATGCCTATATGAAGTTAATATGGTCAGCTTAAAAATGTATTCATTATTTGAAGAAAATCATTGTTAAATCATTATTGGTAATAACATGAAATACAAATGTTTCTTGCCTAAAACATATATTTATAATTCCCCATGTCTATATTTATAATTCCACACATAGATGCGCGATACAAGCTATTAAAAATTAAGCATATGCTTTATGTGCTTTGCAAATGAATAATCCGTCATCGTCCTCATTTTATTCCAAATATTCCTCGTGTATGAAGACACAACAAATGCGATATGCCGTGACTTACTTAAATAATCTCTTATATATCAGCTTAATTTTAGTGTTTTGGAAAGAAACTTTGTGTTGGTAATGAGCATTAAAAAGCAAGCATTAAGATTGTTGTAATAACTGAAATGACCAATGGTATGCAAAGACACAGAGGTCAAACTTATAGAAAAAGCTATAACATTATTTCATTCATTGTCAGAACTCATGAGAGGCCATTGTCACGGTGATGTCACCGATCTAGCTGGAATTTTTCTTTCTTTTTGTGAAAGTAGATCGAAAATAAAAATAATCGTGTCTCGGCTTTCTCTCCCATAGGCTTAAGTTTGACGAGAAAAAAAAACTTATTTACAATTAAAATGACTCACGAATAATATCTAATTCCTTGCATACATCAGTGTTTAAAAGTATTAAACGAGAGAACTTAAAAAAAGTTTAGAATATTTAAGTCTTAAGATTTTTTGGGGGGTGAGAGGTCACTGGAGGGGAAAAAAAAATGAAACGCAACTGCGGCCGATTTCTCTTCGCTGCATGAAATCTTGGTTGTAAGTTATCTTTAGTGCAGTATTGCGCGTAGATACTTGTAGTCTCCGTGCGGGGCAAAGTTTATTATTCCGTCCCATCCGCAGTTGTGTTGATACATTGACGAAGGAATACAATATTTTCTTTCCATTAGTTTTATGCCTCCATGCAGCGTTATGTCTCCCTAAACATTAACTGGGGTATAAATATATTAATTATGAATGATCAAACTGCTGCAGCTTCTGAATACGTATGTGGTGTGCATGTATGTTTACATCAATTCAATAATATCTACTCTATTTCTTTTTAATGACCTATTATAAAGATGTGTCTAGATTTGTTTTTATGTAAAAATATTTGTAATAAAGTCTTTTATGTTCAAATTGTGCCTACGTTCTCATACGAAAACCATTAAACAAGCATAATACTATACCTTTACTTCATGTGCATTACGCATTTCACTTGTCAGTTCCGAATTTATTGTGGCAACCTTGCGTACATTTACTGCACGGTCTGGCATAGTATGGTTGTCGCAGTCTTTGGATCCCCAAGCGGCGGCCTTTGTACAGTAGCCAAACACTTGTCCCCTACCTTCCCTAACCGCAAGCACCATAAACATCTTAGTGACAACCATATACACATGTGCGTTGTTGCCAAAGTTTAAAATAGTATTTGAAAGCAAAACTTTGCCGCTGATTTCCACATGTACAAAATACAATCATGCAGTTTGTCTTGCTTACTTTACATACAAATGCAGTAAATAACTATGCATCGCATAATAATCACATTTCTGTTAGGAACGCTTTAGAATATGACTCAGGAAGAGCTGAACTTACATTACGCTACAAGAATGGAAATGCATGTAAACATATCCGAGAGACACTTAGAAACGCGTTCCAAATAAACTGTAGGTTGTTGGACTATCATTAAACAATTAAAATGCATTAATACGAATTTATTTTGAAAGGAACATTTACTCCCAAACAAAATTATCATTTTTATTGTTATTTACCCTAATAGCTCGTTTACACTCAAACAAGATTATAATTTTTTTTGTTATTTACCCTAATTGCTAATTTTTATAAGTACGGGCTGTATATTTGCAGTTCGGCTTATTGTAATTATTACTGTGCTATGGTAAAAGTATTCTTTATTTTGTCTGTCCTACAACCACAGAATGTAGAAAAAATCATGTTCCAGAAGATGTAAACAAAAACACTATATATGTAAAAGTTAAAAAAGAAGAAACAGGTGAAAAAAAGCAAAGCGAACGCAAGTTTTTTGTGTCACTCTGGGGAGATAGGTGCTTTTTTCGTACTTTTGAAATTTATAATAAATTTGCTTCACAGCGATGTTTTATTAATATAAACTTAAATAAAAAGAAACTGGGCATTGTTTAAGATCCGTGAGATTTATTAGCATAGCAGCTTGTGTTTAATTAAATTAATAACTTTATTATAAAATGCAGGACAAGTAAGAATACGGAAGACAAAAGAAAGAAAATAAAACATCTTATGTGTTATATTCACATGATTATCTCTACTCACTCTTCTATAGCTATTTTACCAGATCGTTGAGCGGAAGACAGACCAAAAGTCAGCCGTTACAGCTTAAAAGTTTATAATTTTTTCTCGGCGTTTAGGGACCACATGTGAGAGAGGGTAATTTTGTATTCGATGTATTTTCACTATAAAAAAATCGCAGCTCATCTGCGACATCAGTGTGTTAATGGCGACTTGTCAGATGAAGTCGTGATATTGATGAAGACACAGGTGACATTGGTTACTCACACCTCTTAGCTCTTGGATTGTAATGCTAGTTCCATCTTGTGGATAACTTCACAACTAAAAGCAGCAAGGCAGTGGCCGTATTGGCTACATTGGCCATATTTGCATCATCTTCCGTTGATAATTTGAAAACGACAGCTGTGATTGGTCACTTGGTTCACGAGTCAATAAGTCACCTGTAATCCTGGTAACTGCTAATACATCTATCTTATTAAAAGATAAGGAGATCAGTTTCATTTGTGGAAAATTTTACCGAATCGCAAATGAACTCATGTGAATGGTGTCAGTCCGACGTCCACCAGTGTATGTTTTCACGTCGTAAAAAATACAATCAAAACAATTTTATTGATCCCAGGTTACATCGAATCACACGGTAAATAATTTTTAATAATGTAGGAAAGTCACCAGTGGAAGCGCATGTCGTATCAAAAGGAAGGAAAAGAAAAGTCTAAAGTCGTAGAAACAACTTCTGCAACTAAATAGGTAAATAAAATCTGAATATGCTATCCCGGAACCTTGGTTACTACACCGGGACATACATTCAAACTTTACATTTATTCTCACAAACACATTTACATTTTAGATTACATCAAATTTTTCAGATAAAATAACTATAAACTACACAATGTCTACAAAATAATAATATAATAATAAATAAGAAAATTGAAAAAATAATAAAAGAAAGAAAAATATATATTATTAGATTAGAATAAAGGCGTAAAATATTAATTACAATTCTAAATTCTATATTTATCTACACTTGCTGGAACCAGCAAACTTAGCAACTGGTAACCAGCTACTATCTACTCCTATGTAACTATATTCACTGCAAACTAGCGAAAATGTACTGGTAGCCAGCACATAGCCTTCTACTAAGCTACTAATCATTTTAATAAGTTTATTTATATTTTATTTAAAATTTATCTTAAAGTGTTTTATAAAGTTAAAGTTATCGTATTTAATTCATCTATACATTTGTGTTTATTTGTTTATTTATTTTACAACATTTTATTTAATCTCAATATTAATTCTCTATTATCTCACTTTTAAATTTTTGTATATATCAATTATTTAAATTTTATCACTATATATTAAATCTTTACCTCTTTTAACCAAACACTAAACCTTCTTTATTCTGTCACTAAATATTTACTCACTTTACCCCGCAACATTTCACTTCACTCACATCGTCCATTTTATTCTAACACCAACTCCACCTCCAACCAACATAAACTCAAAATTTCCCTCCTATTAATAACAATAACAAATTCACATCTCCATGCATCTAACATCACCATAACTCCATCGCTATCCCTCCCAAACCACATTAAACTACAACTTCTAGTAACTTCTGCGAACTTAAGATGCAGTTTTTCTTTGATTGCAACCACCCAAACCTGGATGTTTTCTTTTTATTATATAGTCATAATCAAATTGGGAATTTGACCAGGAAAGTTAGACATGCTTTCTCCAATCAATTTTCTTAAAAGAAGAGGCGCTTGTACCGGACGAGCACAAATGCGACTGTAATTAGCCCGAAAGCTCGAAGCAGATGGGGTTGACCATCTTATCTCGCAGTTGCAGAAATTGCGTTTGAAGAAAGCCTTCAATGACCTCTCATTGACTGTCTGTATAATTTGGCGAAACATGCTCATATAAGTGGAAAACCTACTTTAAGCAAACTTGACTATCTCTGATCTGGTATGAATGTGAATTATGTTTGCACTAAGCAGTGATAAAAAACAAACTATATATATATATATATATAGTTTGTGCTACGTCTTCACTTTTTACTTTCTCTTCTACGTATAGTAAGTATTGTATTCCACCCAAAAATTCGATACCGAGATTTCACCGGAAATACATGTTTTGAGGCCTCCTGAATCCAAAAAAAGTATTTTTGGAAACATGTCCGTGTGTGTGTCTGTGAACAGCACAGCTCAAAAACGAACAGTCGGATAAACACCAAACTTGGTATTTAGGTTCAGTATCTTCCAGAGATGCGACACGTAGGTTTTGAAGAAAATCCCCCGACCCCAGATTACCCTTTACATGGAACATTTTTCGAAAATTTTGATTTTCTCAAAAATGGCTCTAACGATTTTGATTAAAATATCATATGTTTAAGATATTTTCATGACAAAATGTATATCTTGAATTTTCTGGGAATGTCTCCAAAAGTATTCTTCATTGCGAACGACTTTTGCATAACTGGTAAACCATAAGAGATGGACAAAATTTTACTACACAAAAAATGCAGATCGCGTTAAAATACACAATTTATGTCATATATATTTTTGTTGTTGAGTGAACCATTTTCGAGATATTGCTTGTTATTCCCTTAAATTTTTCAATACTTATTTTCTCAAATGGGAATTCGTTATTCATTTTTTTGTCTTGGATATGCAAAGAGTATTAATCTGTGGCAAAGAGTTATGCATATTATTTGTTCTGTTTTCTATTCTTTTTTATACATTATCTTAGCAACGCTGTAGTTAGCGGCGATAACCACAGGAAATATATTATACATTCTCTGCACTCTTTCTGTCTGTTGCTTGATGGAACGTATCTTGTCCAACCCGTTTGCAGTTACCGCAATAGTTACACCACTTAAGTAGTTTGCTGATTTGTAAAAGGAATGTTCTTCGTGCAATTGTCCTGATGAGCTGACGCTAATTGCTACGTGGAGTTAGAGGTTCTCGACTCGACGCCTGGGGCATGGGCGACCAGAACGTAGACCCGGCGATGACCACTGCGTCACTTCCTGTCCCTGGTTCATTGGCCGTAGTGACAAACTGGGGCCCGCACCCTGCTGGGCCCGCGCCAAGCCGTTTTATGAATGAACTAAAGTAGGAGGGGAAGGGACCAGATGCTGCAAGTCAACATGTCAAGCGCTAACTGACCCTGCTCAAATTCCGGAAGCCTAGTGGTCCGTCCACTTATTATCGATTCATCGATTTTATGATGTTGTAGTGCCTCTTGCCCATGGGAAGCTTTTGAACAAATTTTGTTACACCAAACAGGCTAGGCAGCCTTGTAGTAAAACTTGAGACGTGAGACTTTGCCACCTTTAGGGAGTTTCATTAGTCGTTAGTTTTGTAATTCATACCTATGTGTACCAAAACGTGAAGTTTCACAAAAATGCAATGTGAACAAGTAGCATAAAACGTATTGTTAAAAAGATCAGAAAACAAAAGTTTTCACAGGAATTAAACAATTTCAACATAAGCGGTCCAATCAGTGACGTCACCCTTCATTAAAAGTTCTACAGCATGATTCAAGACAAAAGTGTCAAGCTAAAAATAAATGAGGCAGGCTGTATCTAAAACACTAATATTTATGGATACACACTGGTGTAGGATATTAATTAATATCTACTTGATCAAGCACATTAAGATTAAAATCTCAAAGATAAGAGATGTTGTAAGCGTTATTTTGTAAAATAATAAGTATTAGTTTTCACCAGGGATGAAAAGTAATTTTTAATGAAGAAAAAAGGTTGGAAGTCAGTGGAGAACTATGTTTTCCTTCCATAGTCCTTGCGCAGACTATGATGCTATGAATCATGGCATTCAAGGGAGGATGGTTCATAATTGGCTTTTGCGTAGTTCATAATTTTGTTACAATTCTGTATGGCTGCTCTTCATCATATGAAATCTCAGACTTAGGTGAGGTTAAATACTGAAATGACCGAAACCTGACAATTATTCAAATCACTTTCTAAGAAACTATTGAACCAATAGTTAGAAATGCTGCAGAGGTTCGCCAACAGACTTTTGCACATTAATTTGTTATTATGCGTATCTGCACTGTAATGCCATTATTCCATTGTATCCACATTAGTGTATTATTCTGTAATTTGTATTTCGCAATATAACCGATTGAAGTTAAGCGACAATAAATAAATTAAAATAAAAAAAACAGGACTTTTGCATCTCCTGCTTGAGTGTGATTTAAATCGCTCAAAGTTTGCTATTAGGCCTATTTAAATGATATATAATATATTGCACTGCTTTGTTTTCTTGTTTGTTTTTCAGAACCAAAAATAACAGTCTTGTCTTATACATTTTTTCGAAAACTGCAAGTGCAAACTTAACTAAATTGTCAACATATCTTCACATTACGTGTTAACTAAATTGAAGAAAGTGTTGCTTTTGCTGTACGTGACGTGTAGTGATTCATGATAAATGCTCTACACAAATTGGATAATTGCTAATGTATTTTTATGTTTAGAATCTATTTGTAAATCTCTATTCTAATGTAAGGGATTTTTTATTCATAAAATTAAAATATATACGTTTATATGCGTGGAAAAATTCCACGTTGTTGATTGTGAATTAAACTCTGTAAAATGTTAAGTTTCAACAACTGCTTCAACGGTTTCTGAGATAGAATAATTTGAGTGATCCTCTCAGATTCCGATCATTTCAATCTTTACTCTCCCCTACAAGTAATGCCACCAACATTAATACCTTCAAGCGAAAACTAAAACTCTTGTCAAATATATAAGTTCAAATAAAGAATACTCCCAGAGAATATGCACGTAACATATTTAGAGAAACTGTCATAGAAAAACGAAACAAGGCCAAAGTTTACAATTTCTTCCATGACAAAACAGAAAAAAAAGTAGGGGAAAGACATGAAAGGAAAATAAATGGATGGTGTTCACGAAAGCGTGACAAACCACGAGATGAATGAAGAGGGTACTGAAGACAGATAATTGTAGGAGGGGGGAGAGGTGCTTACGATTCATGGGAGCGGGCACGTCAAAATTTCCTTCTCCCATTTCAACCCCCATATAATTAAACAATTGAAGGATTGAAAACAGTGTTTATATGTGTATTTTTTAAAAGTTAATAGCATATGGCGTCGCCATACACGACGTAAACTTCATTATTAAGAGTTAGGTCTCTCAAATAATCTGTTTTAAGTGTATTCTTTTGGGGCAGATCCTGGGAAAAGGTATAGAAAGTCAGGTCGTGTTAGTTGTAGATTCAGCTGTGAGATAGGGATTTCCTCATGCTACTTTTTCATCATCTGTCTAGTGGTCATCTCCAACTTAAAAACCGTATGAAATAATTACTTAGAACGCAATGTGATTTCCAAGATATGATAGACAGGTATCTGATATTTAAGATCGTATTGTAAGAAATAGATTATGACCAAAATTAAAGTTTTGAAAAAATAAATGTGCAAGATAATATTTGTAAATAGCTTTAGTTATGAAACAAAATATTGTTATACGCTATGAAGACCTCAAAGTATAGATACCTACTATCTCCACATTTTGATTAGGTTATCTAAAATTATGAAATAAATATGTCCTCCTTCTGCATGATAAATATTTTGTCTAGAAATAGTTTTAAATTAAATAATACGTACATGGTTGCATGGAACATGTCCAAATTCATCCAGCTTTTATATTTGTTTTCGAGCTTTTCAGTAATAGGCTAATGGCATGAAGCAGAATTAGAAAAAATGTTTCTCAACTGGCTGTACCAACAAAATACTCGGTCCCAAATAACCGTTCCAAAATCACAGTCAAGTACTTTGAAGTATTTGTGCCTAACTGTAACAGCAACTTACCTAGTTTTAGTCCACGATTACTTGGCTGACTCGGGTTCTTTCGCATCAAGTCGTGATTCTTCGTCTGTTACGAATATTGCCAAGCTGCAAGAAGATACTGCTCTCCCCCTTCCCTTCATTCATTGACGCGCGAATTCTCAACGTACTGTTAACGATGTATACTCGCGATATAGCTAAAAACTTATAATTACTACTCACTTAACCCGCATTAAACGATTCACGCCACTTCCCATCGTAGTTATTATAACAATTATTATGTGTTCGAAAACGGCATCTCGGTTAATTTCCTTTCGCATGTGTATCGCAGGAGCTCAATAGATAATTAAATCTGTTTGGCCGGACGGTTTTTAGTAAGCGTTGCCTTCTGTTGGAACTTGGAAGCAAGGACAGTTCCAACGTCTCGCTTCATGCATATACATACTTGTAACTGTAATGTTATACTATTATAATATAACTAGTATATTATAACGTAATACACGCTCTACGATCAAAGAGTTACTTTTGAAACTGATTATAAAAATAGTAGAACAATCGCGTTAGTACTAATTGGAGCTGTTATTTTGAAATTGTTTAACTGGATCTATGGTCCCATCCTCGGAACTGTTCCTATATTACTGTTACATTATTTTTTCCTGCTTCTAATATGAAGTTCAACGTTGTGGATTTTTTGGATTTGCATGTAACCAAGTGCATATTGCGAACTTTACACCAATTCTAGGAAAGTGATTAGCATCACAGTGCAAGAAGAATAGCTTTTTATTTGATTATGAAGGTTAACAGCTCATATAGGATTAGTTGTAAAAGTTTAATAACAGTAAATATTTGAGGGTTTTATATAACTTTTGTTTTAATAATTGTTCATGGTTTATGTTCTTCTGGTTTATTTTGTTTAGCTAATATTAGTTATGATGGCGTTGACCATTCCAAAATATTACCTTTTGTAAATGAGACACATGTTTTTGCTGTGTGTGATTTATATTATTTGTATTCGTTGTTACACAGCAACATTTTGTTATTTAAACTTAAAGGGGGCAATGTTTTTATGATAGAAAATGTTGGGAAAGGGCAAACTACAAAATGTTCGAATAGATGCAAAGGCGAGGTTAGTTGATAGAATTAAAAAGGGGAAAATGAGAGGCGATTGTCGGTAAAAAGCTTACATTACAAAACAAAGCATTACTGGGGAAGAAATCAGACAAAAATGACAAAAAAACACCGATTTTTTTTAACAAGTGCAAGGAATAAGCCGTACGTTTATTGTGCTGCTACTTAGCAGACCATTTCAAGATTTCCGAAAGAATGAACCAGTTCTTTACTGGCATAAAGAATTTGCAGAAGAGTCAAATTTGTAATGTGTATGCTAACACTGTTACGGAGGAATGAGAAGTAACCTGACACTAGATCTAATAATGTCGTATGCAGTCATCTAGCATTCAGGCAAACTGAACTACCCCAAATGAATAAACAAATAACGTTGGTAGTCCTTGAGGGTGTAGCAGTGTGGGAAATGGGCAGCGAGGCGTAGCAACGCAAAATACCTCTTCATTGTTATTAGTCCATTATTCACGTCGGCCACCTGTCTTTATGCTCCAGAGAGCATCACAGCGTCACGCGAGTGTTTCTGGGATCAGTTCCCGATAGCGTAATCAACTGTACATCCTTGGGAAATTCGTGCCATTTAACGCTCTTGTAAGACATCAGTGTTGTTCGGGAAATATTATTTGCTACTGTCGATACTCGTGCAAGTGTTTGAGGCGATCTGAAAGTAGACTTGTCACTTTAAACAGTGCTCGAAGGGATGTTGGTTGTTTCCTCTGTTTTCTTCACTAGAAGGGGTTTTATTTGGTTACGAAGCTTCTTTTTGGCTTGCGTTTCCATATCTCCTTTCTTCTCATATTTTCAATATATTACTTCTCTGCCAACTTAGAGGAGTTAATGTTGTGTTGTACACAAAATTCAAGATAGAGATTTCATCTAAAATACATGTTTGAAGGTCCACGAATTCCAAAAAGTTATACAAAAAGGTTGGCATGTGCCTGTGAACGAATAACTCAAAAATGAAAGTCCGATGAATGCCAGATTGCATACTTGAGTCAGGCATTGCTTAAGTATACCAGGCGAAGATTTTCAAGAAAATTTCCCGCCCCAAACTGTCCTTTACACGGAGAAATTGTTGTTATTTTTAATTTTCTCAAAAATTGTTCTTAAAAATGTTGATTAAGATATCACAATGTCATGCCCCTAAAGGATGTATAAGGTAGCGCTACTCGGGATCATATTTATTTTGCATTCGGGGCAAAGAGGCGCAGCTAAAGGCATTCTCAGAATTATCCAGCTATAATGAATACATCTCATAATTTAAATTATTTCTACTACAGGGACTGAAAGGGAAGACTTTGTACTTTTAAAACATCAACACATTTCAAGATATAATTAGTAAGTTTATTATAAATAGAAAGTTATAAACTACACATGATTTACCTTTTATTCCGATGAGCACTGTTTGCCCGCCCCATGTTGACCTGCTGAGTCCCCATGCTCCAAAAAGGAAGAATGCGGTATGCACTTCACTATATACATGATAACTCCGCCCATAATCCCTGGTCACAACCGGCAATAGTACCAAGTTCAGAATATACAATCCCCCCAAATATAGCAAACTCCCGTAGAACTACGCTAAATGTCACACCATGTTTACGACACCTACATGATAAATAAAACGTATATCTTGAGCTTCGCTACGGATAATTTGGGAGTCCTCTTCATTCTGAATTGACTGTGTATGCAGTTCTGTATAACTAGTGAACCTGCAGACAAATGTTATTACACGGAAAGTGTAGAGCTCAATGAAATATACAATTTAAGTCAAATAATGTTTTAACTTTTGTAGCATTAGAGTAGTCATTCGACTGCTTTAAATATTGTGCGATCCTTCTTTTTTCTCGCCTTTTCTTTCTTTCGTCTTTCTCCTGCACAACTTCAACTTCTATGCTCATACCGTTGGCTTTGACTTGAGAAACAACAGAATTAACTGTTGGTGCTTTCACTCGCTAACTGTACGTTTCTTAACATTGAGATTTATTACTTTTTGCTCTTAAGCACTTTCATCTTCACTCCCACCATACCCAACTCTGCGGAGGACAGGGAATTAAAGAGTTCTCCTCTAGCCGGGAATCCAACCCAGGACTTCTACGTTGAGAAGCCAGAACGCTGACCACTTGATCACAGAGCCAGTTGTTAGCAGGTATTAAAAGCTAACAGAACGAGAAAAATTAAAGTTTTTGACATTACTTCTGGTAAAAATGTTATCATGGATAACGTAGCGTGAGCAGAAGAATCACTTTTTATTTGAATACACTCATATATCAGTGCAAGCAATTGGCAGTGCGCAGATGAAGCCCTCGGCATGAAGGGCGAAACTCGGTAGTTATTCAAACATGACGCGGCCTTCACCGGAAGACAATCAAAGCTGCAATTTCATTTAATACTGTTGAAGATCTTCCTGTTGTATATCCCTACTTTTTCCTCTTCATCCATTTCTCTCGTTTCCTTTTCATCAAGTTTACATTCTTTAAGTTTCTGCCTTTCTTCTGTTTTGTGTAATTTTTTTTTAAATATACTTTTCTGTTTGCAGCCGTTTCTTTCTGGTAGTACAGTTTTCCTTTATCATACTTCGTGCATCATTTTATTGCCTCAGCCTTAATGTCTCTCATTTTGCCGCTAGGTATTGTTTACTTTTCTTGTATCACATTATAAATCTGGTTGGGATTAATAGCAATTGTTCTAATGTTGCAAGTGTTTTTTTACACAGAGTGATGGTAGTAGTCTGGCCTTTCCTGGCCGGGATTGGTTAAACTGTTGCGTATCTTCAATCGCACCGGAAGCTTTGCAGTTAAGCTAGACCGTTTTTCTGTTAACGCAAAAACAGCGAAAGAGAGGATCTGCTTCAGAGTAGAAGTCTGCATTGTGTAATAAGGCCGGTGCTAGTGGCGGACTTAGCATGGTGTGTAACTTTAGATTGAAGCAATGCAACTTATTCAGTCGTACCAATTCATTATTTTAACATATAATGCAATGATGTGTATGAAAAGCATAAAAGGTTAAATAATACTGTTACCGTAAGGATCGCTTACGTTAGTCTTTTCAAGGACGTGGGTCTACTAAACAAGGGTTGAGCATTGTAGTTTAATCTCAAAGTAAAGGAATGTATCGTATGCTGTAAACTTTAAAACAACCACTGTACAGAAGTTTTTTTTTTTTTTACTTTCTCGCCACTTACCATTAGAAGGTAAGAGGAAGTATTGTATTTCACCCAAAAATTCGATGTCGAGATTTTACCGAAATACATGTTTTGATATCCTCTGAATACATAAAAAAGTATCCCTGTACATGTGTGTAAACAGCATAACTCGAAAACAAAATGTTAGATAAATAGGAATCTTGGTATCAAAGTTCAACATCTACCAAATATGCGACAGGAAGATTTTTAAGAAAATACCCTCATCGCAAACTGCCCTATACAGTAACATTTTTCGAAACTTTTTCAAAAGTGCCTCTACCGATTTTGATTAAAATGCCATATATTTTAAGATATTTACATGACAAAATGTATATCTTGATTCTTCTGGGAGTAGCTTGTGAAATCCTCTTCCCTCGAAGAGTATAATTTTGTGTAACGGGTAAACCATAAGATACAGACAAGATCTTAATACACAAAAAATGCACATTTCTTTAAAACTTACAGTTTATTCCATATAACAACTTTTTGTTTTGTTTTGTTTTGGTGGCATTTTGTGAATTTTTCAACCACTAATAAAGTGGCGTCGCTTATTCAATTATTTCTCGCAATGTCATGGAAAGAGCATGGAGTTTCAAGGTGAGCGTTTATAGCGACTCGCGTTTAAACATTTGACTGTAGGTTCGATTTCCTGTATTCCTCGTCGGATCAGCAAGAGCTGATTGTTGCTGCAGCCTCCTGTGTCTCTTGTCACAACGAAGTGTGCAGTGAAACCATTTCTGCCAACGTTTGTCTCAATTAACAAGAAGAAGATAGAAGAAAAATCTTTTGTAAGAATGCTTTGTAGAAGTTTGGGTAAAGAAAGTAATGTGAACGTAACGCATACTAGTTTCTTTTATATTGTTGTTTCATTTGTATAGCCCAATTTAATTTCTGTAGTTAGTCATAACGGCAGCCTTGGCTTAGAAACAACTATATAGCTCGTTAACTGTAGATTTTTCCTGTTGGTTTTCACTGATTTTCATTAGGAAACACACTCACTCCCACGTCCATACGTCGGTAGGAAATGATTCTAATTAAAGAAAAATTCTCCCGCCCTAGCCGGAATCGAACCCGGGACCTCTGTGTTAAGCCAGAATTCTGATCGCTCGAATACACTCGAAACACAAGATGTTTCCTATCATTTTGAGCTTGGACAAAAGCATCCTTAAAAGAAAGACAGAACTTAAAAGTAAACAACTGTCAAGCCATGTAACATGGATGTTAGCAATGATAAAAATGAGATTTAAATTAGTTAATATTAAACATATATACTGTTATTAATTTAATCTTAATAATCATTTAAATGAGTATTATATAAAAAGTAAATAATGAGTACGTTGTTCCCACTCCTGAACATTTGCATAACTATAATATCTAACAAAGAACAAAATTACACTTTTGAAATATATAATTACGAAGTATTTAATGTGCATGGGTTTAGGAGTGGATTTTAAATCATGTAGGTTTCTGTTACACAAACTTTAAAACTCGTTTTCCTGAGTTAATAATTCTCTACCTTTAGTAGCATTTCCTCAAAAATTGAGTTAGGGAATGCTTACAGTCATCACTCATTAATCAGGGGAAAAAAATAGGTTTTTCCTAAGTTTAAATTTATGGATAGTTACTTGGATAGAGAACACGATGTTTTATCAGAAATTATTGTATTAAAAAGTGGCCTGCATGGATTTATTAAGACATATTGCGGAGGATGTGTTCATAAATCCTATTACTAAATGTAATTTAGAAAATGTTTGTGTTCCTGATAAGGTGATTTGATTCATAATTAGAACCGAATCGTGTTAAGGAGTCTCAGTTAGTTTGTGAGTGTGCTTGCATGGAAGCGGGTCAAACATTGAACGGACAATCTCCATGCGCATGGTAAATGGTCCAAAAATTGTGGATTTATTCATAAGCTTGGCTTCTGAAAAGTCAAGATGTGACAAGTTACTAGAAATGCGATATGTTATAACTAGTAATGAGACGATACCACTATATTTGGATACTCGATACTCACTTTATAAAAAACTGTAAAGGTGATAGTTTGTTCACTGAATTATGTTCGTATTAGAAGTTTTCTGTGAATAAACACATGTAACCAATTTTTTATTGTATGCTAATTCCGAAGTTGTTCCTTTTTGACATCCTCCAATTGGCATTAATTTTTTTATCTTTTTAATGCCACAGGTTTCCCCTATTGTTAGTCAAGGACAACGACAATATTAGTAATTTCTTTGCTTCCCTTTTATGTAAGTATATTTTATGCCGAAAAGTTTATTTTAAAGAATTTTCTATCCATGGAAAAACAAATTCTAGTTGTTATTCTTTATTCTGCGAACTTGAAAATATAAACTAATATATATTTTACATGAAACTCAAACAACTAAAAATAACAATTATTTCCATACGCTGTATTACCGCACGTCTTAAAGTGCTGTTTTGTTTCTGCAGAATTCACAGATTTTGGTCGCCAGATTATGTAAATGTAATGACAGAGTGAGTAACCAGCAGGCTATTGCAGAAACGTGATCTAGTGCGTCAGCTAAATCAGTTTCATTCATAACTCGGTTAACGCTGCATGCTACATTAGTACCTCTACGTCTTCCCCCATTGTTTTGCATTTTTCATTTAGGCACAAGGATCTATGAAATGTTACTTTGATTCATCCACAGCTCAAGGTCTATCAAGAACTATAGTCCAACAACTCTTTGGGAACACGCGCGAGGCAATAACGTGAAGTCTCGACTCCTTTGCTTCCTTATCTAGCACAAAGTTAAACGCAACAACTTCCAGTAATGCAAAACATAAAAATGTAAAAGCATCGAACAAATATCGAAGGTTATCTCAAAGTATTAGACATACTTTGATTATTTTTAGTTTTTTATGCAAGTTTAAATTGGAATGTTTTTTTCACAGTAGGCACAATACTTATTGCTTTCTCTACCATGTACATAGTGGGTAGAAAAGGTATTGCATTCCACCCAAAAATTCGATATCGAGATTTCGCTGGAAATACATATTTTGAGGTCCCCTGAAGACAAAGCTTTTTTAGAAAACAAATGTGTGTGGGAATAGCATAACTCAAAAAACGAAAATTAGGATAAATACAAACCTGGTGTTTAGGTTCAATATCTTCCAAAAATGCGACACGAAGATTTTCAAAAAAAAAAAATCCCTCCACCCCAAACTATCTTTACATTTAACGTTTTTCGAAATTTTTTTATTTTCTGAAAAACGGCTCTTCATGATTTTGATTAAAATACCATATATTAAATATATTTCCAGACAATTAAAATGTATATCTTGAATTTTCTGGGAACAGCCTATGAATCCTCTTCATCCGGAAGGAATTTTGTATAAACTTTTATAACTGGCAAACGATAGGCGAAAACGTATTACACAAAAAATTCAAAAACACAATTATTTCGAATAAGTTTTCTTTTGTGGCATCAGTATGAGTTATCCATTATTAAAGGTTAGAATTGTTCATTACTTCGTCATTCTCATGTACTGTCAACTTTAGGCCGTTGTATGGAAACAGAAACATTTGACTATCGCTGTTCTCTTTGTATCTATAACGAAATGTGTAAAGTGGCTATTTCTGTAAAGGTTTATTTGGATTAAAATGTAGTAGATGGAGAAATAAGCTTGAGTAAGGATAATTGTATACCCACTAATAAATGATAAAGGGTAGAAAAAGCCATGTGAATGCATTACATAACATTTTTTAAAAAAATATAAATTCCTCTTTTTAATCAGTGACATAATTGAGAAAACGAAACGTATCTTCCTTAGTAAACAATCGTATTGGATAAAATTGTATCAGTTTACATACAAGGCATAAATCTACATTCTGTAACATTCTCAGTATAATATCTTAGTTTCTGAGGTAATGGGTCATACATTTAGCAAATTTAACACTGCCGGAATGGGCTTTTAGTCTCCCCTTAACAAATGCATTATTAATGTTGCTAGGATATAAATAAGATGGAGTAATATAGGTGTCGGACTTTTCGACTGCTCTGTTCATTGTAACGTTTTACAATTCTATTTCTGTAAGTTATGAAGATACGGACAGAAGGGTTCATCGCTGAGCCCTGACGAAACCGAGCGTATGTACAGAAGCCTTTGATACATAATACCCAAGGGGCAGTTGGGTAACGAGCGATATCTTGCGAGGTGATCTATCAACAGAAATCGAGTGAGGAAGTGGAGTCCCGTTATGAACTCCGAGTTAGCCTCGGGACAAAACACATCCGCAAGATAGCGCCTCCCCCTCCCCTTCTTGGTCCAGCAGCTCAGTAACGAGAAGTGCGAAATGCTTAGCTGTGATGTTGAACATCTGAAAGTCAAATGGAAATTAGTGAAGTGTTTTCGAGGGAATTGAATGAAATGGCCACAATTCCACATTGAACAAGGTCTTAAGTTCAAATTTTTTTGGGTGTTGCTCGGTCGTTTATTTACCTATTCATTGTATCTCACTCTTGCCCATCAAAACCCTGCTTTTAGCTGATCACACATCCAGCACGGTCCTTGATAGGCTTGACAAGTATAAGGTTTTTTGGGGGTAAGTTCTGAAAAAGACGAGTAATCTGATAAAGAGGAAAGAAGAAAATAAATAAATAAAAAGAAAAGTTAGGAATGCTAACTAAATCACTGCCTTCGATTTATCAGTAACATTCACCCTCAAGTTCCAGAGAAGTCACACCCTGATCCTCAACAATGCTATCCATGAATACAAATATTAAATATTAGTTCTCTTGTTATTCTGTACATAAAGGAAGGATAAATCCAGTCAAAGTAAAAGAAACCTTTTATGTTAACATTTTGTGGAAAATACTTTTCGTTCCAACAAAAAGTCTTTCTCTACTCGTAAGTAAGACGATTAGAGTTTTTAATTTTGTGCCCCATCATAGCCCCTTTCCTCCTGCGAAAATAATTCAGATGCCATTTAGCCTAATTCTACAAGTGTGGCTTAACATATTTTAAATTTAAAGCATCGTTCTAATCGGATGAGTCATTCTATAGTGAAAAGGTAACAGCTCACACGCAGAAACAGTTAAAATTGCTATTTTTGTCTTTGTGGTACCTCTTTATAGACGCTAACATCAGTTAATTGTCCAAAATCGAAAATTACCAGAAATACCTTCGGTGCTCTTTTATTGCAATTGTGGATTGCCTCGAATGCTGCAGCTGGCAAATTGTTATCGTTCAAGCATTAGATCACATCAGGTTAATTACCCTTGTAACCGCAATGAAACATACTTTATGTGTTTAAATGAGTAGCCATGTTGCGCAATTATGTACTTTGAGGGATATTACCTTAATGTTAAATGTCCACTCAAAGAAATAAAACGAATCTCACTTATAAAATAAAACACTCGCCGCTATTTGGTTCATTCTGTGGTTTATTCCATCAATTTTTAGATCTTCTGTATGAATGTTCATGTACAGTAGTGGGCAAAGTGCTTAAGCGAACATTGGGTTAACAGTACAGGGCAGAGTTCATTGGGGTATGACTGCACTGTTGCCAGACTGTGGTAACGTACATTTGTTTTCTGTACCTTTTTTTGTGTGATTAGAGTACATAAGCTATTCTTATTAAAGCTTATTTTTCTATCTACTTCATTTTAGTCTAATTAAAGCTTTGCAGAAATAGTTATATTACACATCTTGTTGCACATGCAAAGGGAACAGCGATAGTCAAATGTTTAAGAACTGAACGCTATATGCTGGCCTTAAAATTCCGTACTGTTTCCATGCAATCGTGAGAAACAATAGAAAATGGATGGGACTTAAAAATAATTACAAAGTATTGAACTATCGAACAGTTAATAATGGATACCTAGGAAATGGCTGATACTACAAGAAATTTTATTTGAAATTGTTTTAAAGACGTCTACATTTTTTTGTGTAGTACGTTTTCGTCTATCGCTTAATGTTTATCAGTTGTATAAGATTATACATAATTTCTTCCAAATGAAGTGGACACCATATGATACTCTAAAAAAATTCAAGATATACATATTATTTTTAATGTAAATATTTTTAATATGTGGTATTTTAATCAAATTCATTAGAGTAATTTTTTAGAAAGTCAAGCATTTCGAAAAATCTTCGATGTAAGGGGTAGACTGGGAAGGGGGATTTTCTTGAAAATCGTGTCGTAGCTTTGGAATATACAAGTGTGTTATTTATCCAAACTTGTCTTTATTTTTTATTTATTTATTTTGTGTTTGTTTTAGTTATACTGTTTACAGATATATAGACAGACGCATAAAGACCTTATTTTAAATTTTTTTTTGTATTTATTCACCCTCAAAATATGTATTTCCGATGAAATCTCGAAATCAGATTTTTGGGTGGAATACAATACTACCCCTACTTGTTACTCGCAGTAGAAAAAGTAAAAAGAAAAGAAAAATCCAGTCCCTAAATAAAAATATAAACCAAAGTTAGAGCTACTACACCTAGAAGTAAATCGGAGGGTGGTAAGCCATCTTATGTGCCAGATCAATTGGCTTTAGAACATGGACCCAAGCTTTTGTCACTGCAAGTGTACAGTTCTCTAAATTTCATTCAACAGTTTAGTCTTCTACTTATACGAAAAGAAAAATCGCAAAAGAATGCTCTTGGTGAAGTATTAGTGAACTGAATGATTTGAGAGCGACATCGGTTCAGTAATATCGGAAACAATACCTAAAGAGATTCAGAGTAACAACTATTATGCCCAATTCACAATTGAGCGACACCGGCGTCGCGACATGAGCGACAAGACGTTTGACCGATAGGAATTCAGCATGAACGCGACATAAACCATGCAACGAAAGTTGGAGCTAACTTTTACCGCCCGGCATTGCGACACTACAGGATTGGTTTGTTTTCTTGTTAAGATTGAATCTAACTCCAAGAAAGCGCATTCTTTTTCCGAAGTATTAAATTATCCTTCTCAGCGCGATAATCCAACTACTAGCACCTCTTCTTGTTTCCACCGTCAAGAAGTTTGATCAGCTACATTGATGATTGACTTGAGGTCTTTCGTCACAGCAGAGGTTTTCATATAACCTCATTCGACATAAGTAATCACCGTTTGAAACAGCGACTCTGGTGCAACTTTCGGGTACTTCCTACTAAACTTTCAACTCTTTTTTCTCATAATTATGTCAGGTTAGTAGAACGTCTGGACATCTATTGATCCGTCGGTAGAAATACACACAAACATGTTTTAGAAAAAGTGCTATCCAATTTAGTTCTTGATAACCGCAGGAAACTGCAAATCCGGTGCCTGAGATTTGAGATTTTGGCCTTTTAATAAAAACGGCTTATGAATTGAGTTCAAATGCATACAAAAACACAACGAAAATGCGTTTACTTTCCTCCAAAATTTGCGCGACAATATTAAATTGTATCGCCTCATTGTAAACACTAGATTTTGTGGAGCATTATGATGTCGCATGTCGCGTCGACAGTGTCGCTCTATTTGAATTGGACATTACTGGTGAAAATAAAGAACTTGTAACGCATAATTAATATATGTGTTTAGATTGTACACTATTTAAAACAGGCATGTGTGCGACAACAAAAAATCATAAAATATAATAAAACAGTAATCACTTCGTATGATGCAGTGATAGGGTCATAAACGAACGATGCCTTGTGTATCACGCTTCTAAGTATCGTGTTTGTATCATGTTTGTGTTAGCCTGCTAACTCCGCATCACTTTCTTTCCGCGCCAACTTAAGCTCAGCGTTGACGACTTTCTTGTTTTCATTTCTGCTTTATCCAAATACTATGTAATTTGAACAAAGCATTTTCTAACAGTAAATCTTGCTTGCAAACATGGTATACATTTTGTAATATCTTCTTTCACCGCAGGACTTCAATGATTTTTGTTCCTTCAACAGTTCATCAGTAAAAACATGAAATAATAGTCTGTGATTATTGTAATACTCGGTTTAAGGAAGAGTATGATTAGAGTAACAGTCCGTAAAACATGGCTGCTACTTCGGTAAATAGAGAACTGTTTTGCGTCACGGTGGCGAATGAGTAAGGCCGGTAGGTACCGAGAAAGCGAGCAATAAATAATAAAACGATATTATGGATGCAGAGAGCGCGTGTGAAAAACCTTCCAGCATCCTGTTGCTGCCTACCTGTTGATTGCAGCAATCACGGTGTATAAATAGAATCCTGGCGTCTCACCCGAGGCGCTACTAGCAACTTCCCAAATACAAGTCTCCTTCAGACACTGCCCTCAGCAGGGCATGTTAAAATCCAGCAGTATTTAGTCAACTAGAACATCTTTATTTGAGTGTTGGCTCTTAGGTTTACAACACTGCTCTGATCACGATGCAGGCAACAGTTTAACACTTCCTCACCAAATACGAGAGGATACCACGATGAAGGTGACACACAACTTCATTTGGGAAAAACTATATGAAGTTCAGTAGCATAGTTTGATGCTGTGTTCTGGGTATACTAGATTTTTAAAATTTAATTTAGAATTTTTTAAATGATGCACAAATTCCCATATATTAGTTTTCCATAAAATAGTGTGTATTCCCCATACTAATTAGATTATTATTATTATTATTATTATTATTATTATTATTAGTAGTAGTAGTAGTAGTAGTAGTAGTAGTAGTAGTAGTAGTAGTAGTAGTAGTAGTAGTAGTAGTAGTAGTAGTAGTAGTAGTAGTAGTAGTAGTAGTATTTATTTTAATAGCATCATCACTAATTGCTGAAGTTGACTAAACATACATTTTAAACTAAACTAGATTATAAAAATTATAGCGTTAGGTGTAGCTTTACAAAATGCCTACAAACCATTGTATGATTGTAAATCATGAAAACGTTATAGGTGCTCACTTAGATTTTCTTGTATATAGGTTCCAGTCGGCGATTTTTAATGCAAGGTTTTCGTTGAATGTTTTTAATATTTGATATTCCTTCAACACTCCATTCCTTTTCCCCACCAAAAAGCAAACAATGATAAAGCAACACACTTGGTTATGAATGTAACTGTCAGCCAATTAAATTTACTGTACCAGTATGTTTGAAATGTCCGTTTTTGGTTCTTTTCCTGGAAGACAATGCCAAGCTTAGGAATTGGTCTTTTGTCTTTAAGTGCACACTTTTTCTCATAAGAGAGTCGAAAACTGGGTTTTAAATAAGTAACTAATTAAATCGTTGGAATTGTCCATATTTCCAAAATCAAAATAAAACGCGCACGATGAAACGATACACAGGTCTACGTAAAATTAACACTACTGCACTGCACGGCTGCATGCACATAATGCTGGTTCACCAATAATTGAGGAACTAAAAGTTTATGTTGCACTGTCTTGCCCTACTCTTGTCTCCAACCCCTATTTGTCCTGTTTCCGGACCTTGGAGAGAGCAGGTACACAGAGACTAAACACCTCATTAAATGTGTCCTTAATGCACAACAAAATACAGACTTGTCTTCCTACGGCGAGAGGTCGACATTTAGTGAGAAAAGCTATAAAGTCCATTTTGATGAGACTTGCACTCGCTCAGCCATCCCAGTCTCTACTCGACTTTGCTGCCGCATCATAAGATTTCGAAGCTGTCTAAGTACGCAGCGCTACAATCTTGACACGAAATAGCAGGAGTTGGGGCGTTAGGGAAAGCATTGGTGAAGGTGATTGTATTAATTAGTTTTTCATCACTTGTTGAAGCTGTCTTTATTTATATGTTTAAAAATTTACTTAGTTTCTTGGCAATTTATTTAGGTAGACTCAGTCTCAAAGTCTACCCTTACGCTACGCCACTGATGAACTTTAAAAAATTAGAGTCTTTCTTACAAAAGACTTAAAAGCAGGAATTAATTTTCTAGCCCTTCTCTAAGCAGACCAGTAACTTTAATCGTTTATGATACAACTCAAAACTGGCCCTATTGTAGTATTAAAGGTCTTCTTCAATTCACCAGAAGCATAATATACACATAACAATGGGACACAAAACAAAATCGAAAAGCTTCATGCAACAAAATTAAGTTTTCAGGAGGGAGAGAGAGAGAGAGAGAGAGAATTTTCTTTGAATAACTCATTTAACACATACGTATAATGAGTTTGAAAGGTGTATAAATCAGGAAATATTTCGAACTATGATAATTCACAAGAAAAAAACATTTCACTTTAAAGGCAATGAAAAAATAACATTTTAAACAAAAATATGAACAAAACAAATTAAATTAGTACTACAGCTTTTTTGGGGGGAGGCAGTATTACAACGACTGTGTACCAATATCAAGTTAAAACATTTTATCCCAAAGAGGTTTCATTACAGTCACTGATGACTACCGTACCATGTGTTGTCTGAAAGGATGGACTGCCTGAATATGCAGTAAAACCTATTTTTAAACAAATATGTGATACATTTACATAACTTTCTCTACCCTCTATCGCTTATTAGTGGAAATACAAACTATTCTTACTAAAGCTTATTTTTCTATCTACTACATTTTAATCCAAATAAACCGTTGCAAAAATAGCTACATTACACATTGCGGTATAGATACAAAGAAAATAGCGATAGTCAAATGTTTTAAGAACTGGACGCTATATCCCGGCTCTAAATTACATACCGTTTCCATTTAATCGTGAGAAACAACTAAAGGTCAATGACTTTAAAAGAATAGCTATAGAACAATTCGATGCTTTAATAACAGGTATCTCAGAAACGGTTTATGCAACAGAAAAACTTATTTGAAGTAAATTGTGTGTTTTTAAAAGATGTACATTTTTGTATGGTACGTTTTCGTCTATCGCTTAGCGTTTACCAGTTATACAAAATTCCTTCCGAATGAAGAAGACTTCACAGACTATTCCCAGGAAATTCAAGATATCCATTTTATTTGTCATGTAAATATGTGTAATATACAATATTTTAATCAAAATTGTTTCAGACATTTTTTAAAAATTCCACATTTTTGAAAAATGCTCCATGTAAAGGTTAGTTGGGCGGGTGGCGGAATTTTCCTGAAAATTTTTGACGCATCTTTGGAAGGTACAGAACCTAAATACCAAGTGTGGTGTTTATCCGACTTTTGATTTTTAAGTTATACTGTTCACACACACACACACACACACACACACACACACACACACACACACACACACGAGCCTTTTTCTAAAAATGCTTTTTTTTTAATTCGGGGGCTTTAAAACATTATTTCCGGTGAAATTTTGGTATCGAACTTTTGGGTGGAATGCAATACCTTCTCTACCTACTATATTCGTGATAGAGAACGGCAAAAACGTAATGAGACGATTACATTTAGCAGCAATTACGAACTTTGTTCATTAATTGAAACTGATATAATTATTTTCATTGGATATACAAACCTTAGGGGGGGCCTCAAAATATTTTAGAGGCCAAGCTCTCCCCTGTTCCCTCTTTCAGGGTTTACCAAGTTGATTCCTCGAAGTAGCCTTGCTTAGTTTACAGTCAAATTTCTTTTTGAAAATCGACACAAGATCTGCATTGTAAATAGTTCTATTCAATAAGAATTTTCAGTTTGATTTAATGGTAACTGATTTTTGTCTGGAAGAACAGAAGGTAAATCGTTTGTTATATTTTTTTAATTCTGAAAGGGCTTTTAAAACATCACAGATTTTTTTTTGGTGTACTTTTCGAATAATAAAGCTCCATATAATCGATCATTTAATCAACACTGCAGCTTTCTGTCCAAGAGCAGGTCCTTCGCGGAAAGTTATCCTATTTCAGCGTTCACTTTCTTCCTTCTTCTCTATATATTCATGTTTATATTATTATTTGGTATCTTCTTTTACCTCGAACATTTTTCTCATTCACTATACCATCCGGTGCATCTTTGAGCAAGTAATTTTTTCTCGCCCAATGCCGCAGGCAATTTCTTTTCCTGTCTGATCAATTCAGGATTGTCCTTCCTTCGCCCAGGTTTTGCAAAACAGCTTCATTAATAATTTTGTCTGTCCATTTCAAATACTCCACTCTATATTTTCACATACAGAATGTTTCCAATCGTTATTCCTCGTTTGTGTGAATGTCAAGGTTTCCGCACTATCAAATCTAACGCTCCATACGAAGTACTTCAACTAATGTCTTCCTTGGTTCTTTTCTGAAGGGTCTACAGAAGATTTTTTTTTTAAATTAAAATCTTAATTTGGCATTACCGTTCTTATATTACTACTTAAAGCATATCCTGCATTTCTAGCTGTCCACATGCTACTCCACTTCTCCCCAATTCGCAAGTGTATCTTCTTTGCTTTTCCTCCGATAAATACAGTCTTTTTCCTTTTATAACGCCAGATAATGAGAGGTAAAGGAGGGCGTTGTTCGCAGCTAATTCAGCCACGCTAAAGGTATACAAACTCTAGCTAATAATTATTAATCCATTTAAAATATGCAATCACGAGTGGAGAAAACGATATTCTTTGAAACGTGGCATGACGAATGAATGCTTAACAAAATCTAATATACGCGCTGCATTAAAAAACCGTAACGCATGATACATGGCTTTAAGCATGCTTCATTACAATTTAGAAAATGTATGCGTTATGGGTCCTAAGGTTTAATTTTATGCTTTTTTCATAATTAATCTTGAAATGTTTGAAATAACGTAATAATACCGCATCATTTGTTTTTCATATAAAATAATTAATTTGCATAACATGTACTCTTTGATTCATTTGAACCAAAGCATTTCTTAAATTTTCATTATAGGCATTTGGTAGAACAGCTTAGTTCTGCACAGAATAAAGGTTGTTAAACCTCTGAACATAGGATGTTTTATTGTTCTAAAGAATTTAACCCGTGCTGATAGTGAGTAAACACACTAATGTAGCTCCTTTCGGGAGGCTCAACAGGACGGGGATATTAAATATTCCTGCTTAATATGTTAAAATTGCCAGGAAATTTTTATTTCACATATACGCATTAGTTATTACAACGGCAACCCTTCGGAACCTATAGCAATAATGAATTAACTATGATTTTGATAATGGATCTCATTACAGCAAAGGAAAATGTGACAGTTGGAATTAATACCTAATTGATAAGTAGGGACAGGATGAACCTATTTTAATATATCTTTTCGGTTAAGAATTTTTGTAGTTATTTTATTCTGTCTTTATGACAAACTCATTTTGTGTCAGATCCGTTCAATATAAGCATAAGCTTCCATAATAAGCGCATAAATCTGCCTATATAAAAGGTATTAAGAATCATATAGACAAAAAATAAAAATGAAGACAGTTTTTTGCAATCTCTCGTTAAATATAAAATTGTAGGCGTATGAAATATTTAACTCATCAAAATTTATCTTTACTGAGGAAGAGCTAGGACATATTTTCCTTAAAAAGGAAAAACAAAAGAAAGAAAACACAGTAGTATATTCATTGTTAGTTCTCCACACTCTCAACTTCTTTTCTGCTGCAGTTTACGACCAGCAGATGTTTTGTTTTTCAATCTCACACGACTGATTAATGTTTTTTGAAAGAATACTATGTGCTTTTCCTTCACTTGCTTTGAAGACTAGTTTTGAAGTTCATTAACGATTAGCGACTTTGATTTGCAAAGAAGTAATAACGGAGGAAAGATGAGAGAAATATGCAGATATATGCATAAAGTTTACTTTCTGCTTCTATGTTCTTTCATATTATGTTGAGCAACTTGAACTGAAGCGTTGCGAAGTTTCAAGATTGACTCGAACACACATGTTATTCGGAAATATTGTATTTGGAAATCAAATAGGAAGGTAAAATAAAAATATATTCATAAAATGTACATGTGAAGGAAGAAAATGTGCAAGTATAATTTGCAAACCGTTGAAATGTTGTGCTTATTAACAAAACAAGCAAAATATGCATCGTATGCAATATAAAATATTGACTAAATTGTTGGAACATAAGTAATTTACTCAGAGCATACTTTTTTACTGCATTGAAGAAATAGTCATTTGCATTAAAATCTTGTAGGAGATTTGTTGCTGACATTGGGGAATAGCTTCATTATTAATTTTTTGTATGTTGGCTACATGTTAAATTTTAAGAATCAAGCGTTGCGTAAGATAGCGAAACATGCAAGTTATTTTTATCATGTGAATTTAAAACAACTTATGACTTTGGTTCTGTGAATCCGGATGCAATCTCCTTATAACAGCATGAACTGACATTAAAAAGTAATAGATTTGCATAATAAATTGTATTAGTTGTTAAGTGCCATATACTATTTTATACAAAACTATTCGACATTTACAAACCATGCTACGACGTATACGTTAAACATATAACTGGCATCATATAGCGTGATACACAGTAAGAACACGCATCTCACGTTCATTGCTATGCACGTCCATACAAAATATGTAGCAGATTGCAGCGATCATAATTCGCAAGCTAACAAAGTAGCAAATTCCTTGCATTGTTGCAACCACACAACGCCAGATATCGCGGTAACATACTAGTGCTATCTACCGCCCAAAGTCTCAGTTACTTATAACCTACTAACACCTACTTATAATATAATCCGCATGTAAACCTATACACGCAGGAATGAACGACGTGGAGAAACAGAAACTAATTAAAAAAAAATCTGATGTGTTACACTCACATGACTTTCTCTACTCTTGTACAATCTATTTTTACAAACGCCTATTCTTCATATGCTTCATATTAATCGAGATATCGAGATGTCAATCTTATTTGTAATTTTCTTGTAGATGCAAGGGGAATATGGTAGCTTTTAAGCGATAGTCAAATATTTTAACGCTGGTTGCTATGTGGCGCATTCCATTCTCTTTGCATGTCCAGGACATAAAAAAAATGAATAACGCATTTGAGAAAAAGTATAAGTATTGGAAAATTTAAGGAAATAACAAGCAATATCTCGAAAATGGTTCACTCAACAAAAAAAATGTATATGACATAAGTTGTGTATTTTAACGCGATCTACATTTTTTGTGTAGTAACATTTTGTCTATCTCTTATGGTTTACCAGTTATGCAAAAGTCGTTCATAATGAAGAATACTTTTGGAGACATTCCCAGAAATTTCGAGATATACATTTCATTTCTCATGACATTATCTTAAACATATGATATTTTCATCAAAATCGTTAGAGCCATTTTTGAGAAAATTAAAATTTTCGAAAAATGTTCCATGTAAAGGGTAGTCTGGGGTGGGGGGATTTTCTTGAAAATCTTCGTGTCGCATCTCTGGAAGATACTGAACGTAAATACCAAGTTTGGTGTTTATCCGACTGTTAGTTTTTGCGTTATGCTGTTCACAGACACACACACACACACACACACACAGACACACACACACACACAGACACACACACGGACATGTTTCCAAAAATGCTTTTTTTGGATTCAGGAGGTCTCAAAACATGTATTTCCGGTGAAACCTCGGTATCGAATTTTTGGGTGGAATGCAATACTTCCCCTACTTACTATACGTAGTAGAGAAAGTAACAAGCTACTCTCAAAGCCCGCTTGACGCGTTTACACACATTTGTAGTTAGTAAAGGTAGCAACACTGATACTTACCTCTTGCAAGTCAAGCTAAACAGATTACTTGCAATAAACGAAGAATTCAAACATATTCTGAACGAACTGGAACTAATTTATTATGAAGACGACGAAGCTCACGCCGCTTACCATTAAGACTTCGAAGATGCTGTTGACTTATTAGAATCGAAGCTTCGAAGTGCTACAAATACGAAAGATTTACGGGTGATTTATGAATAGCATCTGGGAATATAAAACTCCCCAAAATCAACCTTCCTGTCTTTAGTGGAACATTGACTGCTTGGTTGCATTTTAAGGACACCTTCGAAAATCTAGTCGTCAAACACTGAGAGATTTCACTATTTGCTCTCGACTCTTAAAGGAGAAGCATAGGATGCTATCAGAAATATAAACATATCAGACACTAACTTTACGGTAGCCTACAACATTCTTCTTAAAATGTATCACTCTCCAAAACTGTTAGCAGCAAAATGCACTAAACAGGTATTAGAAACCCCTACCAAGTTAGGATCATCTAAGGTGGAGATTCGGCAGTTGATCAATACGTTTAAAGTCAGTGTAGACGCACTTGAAACTCTTAATGTTCAGCCTAATATTTGGATCTTCTCTTGTATGAACTTTTCCTAACCATACTTAACAAGAAATTAAGGCTGAAATTTGAAACCACCCATCCACAAGTGGATTCCGTGGAAGCAAGCAGTTCAGTGTTTTGAAAAATACTGCCAGACCCTACAGCTTTGCGGTTCAACTCGAATTTCCAAGCAGAATCAGAGCAAAAAGCCTAAACACGATCATCAGCTCAGCTTTCGTACGTCACAGTGACAGACCGGAGCTGTATTTGTTCGCAAGAATACCCAGCTATACAAATGCCCAGACTTCCACAAGCTATCTCCCGAAGAGAGGGTGAAATTTGTTAGGGCTAATAAATAATGCAGTAATTGTCTCAGTTCCTCTCACCCGTGGAATGCATGCAACTCTAGCGGCATGCAAGAAATACCACACATTGCTCCATCGTAAACTTGAGCAATCAGTGCCAACGCAGTCCAGGCAATCAAACAGCAACTGTTCAAAGCCATCGGAAACCGACGATTCTTATAAGCGACTTATCATTCGTTGAGGTTTAAATCAAGATCACAGGTGCTTCTAAGTACAGCTTTGGTGAAAATTGAAGATTCCCATGGAAAACCACACCAGTTTCGCGCCATACTGGTTCTCAGAATAACTTCATCTCAGAACTCGTTGGGCAGCAATTTAGACCGAAGAAGAAAACATTATAAACAATTTCTCTACAGCATTCGGAGAACTGTCATCCCGAGCTGACTCTTTGGTGAATATCGATGTTCGCTCCACAGTTAACGAGCATCATCTTAACGTGGAATGTGTGGTTCTTCCAAGATTATGGTAATACTCCGAGTGAGATATCTGTAGCAGACACTCATTTCTACCGTCCTCAGAGTGCACGTCTGTTAATTTGGTGCAAAGATTTTCCTACAGCTGATGCCTGAGAAAAAGACTCGCCCGGGCTATCCTATTGTGCAAAACACACATTTTGGATGGATCCTCATCGGGGAATATTCACAAAGGACTCCACAAGCCAAGGATACACAAAGAGCACACAATTCTCTTTTCATCAGATCAATAGTTTAGAAGCTCGAATTTAACTGCTTTGTAGTCTTGAGGAGTAATTATGTACCATTATCACCAGAACAGCGGGAGTGTGAGAAATATTTCAACAAAACTACTAGAAGAGATGAAAATGTACCTTTCATTGTTGAACTACCTCAAAGGACAGAGTTAAATGTAGGATATTCATTGGACACTGCTACTCACTTCATGGAGAGAAAACGCGAGCAAATGAGAAGCTTCATAGTGATTTTTTCAGTTCATGGGGGAATATAAATCTTTTAGACACATCAATGAGCTGAAAACTGAATACACTTCAATGGGCAGAATACTTCATCCGTCACCATGCTGTTCATAAATAATTAAACAGCACAACCAAGATACGCGTAGTTTTTGATGCCTCATCTAAAACTGACAACGGGATATCTCTAAATGATTGGACCTACAATACAAGAAGACCTCGGCTCACTGATCATAAGATTCCGAACCCACAGAATAGTTTTCATTGCCGATTTTCAGAAAGTGTATCGACAAGTAAAGGCTAATCCCAAGCACCATCCTTGCAATGCTTCGTATGGAGAGAACATCCAGGAGATAAACTCAAGACTTATGTTCTTACGATCGTCACATACGGAACAGCTTTAGCAGCATATCTGGCCACAAGATATCTTCAATAGGTAGCGCAAGATGAAGTGCACCTCCCTAGAGCTGCATCCATCCTAAAACATGACTTTAACGTAGATGATTGTCTTTGAGGCACGGATACCCTGGAGGAAACTCATCAGTTGCAAAACTTTCTCCAACGTGGTGGATTCCATTTGCAGAAATGGTGCACAAACAATTAAATACTTCTGGAATCAATCCCAGAAGACTTGAGAGAATCAAACCACTCTCTAACCAACAATGACACTGATGTGTTCCACACCTTAGGACTAGCATGGAACCCTTCTATAGATGAATTTCAAATCAACTGTTGTCTAGACTGACATCAAATTGATGTTGAAAATGAAATCTACACAAAGCGAATGGTGTTGTCCATAATAGCTTCTAAATTCGATTCACTTTGACTAGTCCTGCGGTTTTTCTTTTCAAGATCGCCACGTAACGCTTGTGGTAAGAAGGAACGGGATGGAATGATCGATTGTCAGAAAGCGTTTACCCAACATGGCTGAATTTATGCAAGGAGATCCCCTTGTTAAACAAATTCAGAATGTCATGATATATTCCTTGTGAAAGAGCACTACGTCGATCGAATAGCATGGTTTCTGCTCTGCCTCTCAAACTGCCTTTAGGGCTTCAATCTATGTGAGATCAAGGGCAATGTGCTCACACATCTACTGTGTGCCAAGTCAAAAGTGGTGCAATGAAACAAGTCTCGATTCCTCGCCTAGAGCTGTGCGGTGCGCTATTGCTAGCGCGTCTCGTCAAGAAAACACCATATTCTACACTTGACTGTAACCAGAATATAACTCTGGATTGATATAATGGCTAAATGCAGACCTACAAAGTGAAAAATATTTATATCGAATAGAGTTTCAGAATTACAGGAAAAGTTTCTAACAGCCCATTGGCGTCACGTGAATTGTCAAGATAACCCCGCAGACTTTGTGTCTCGAGGTATATAACCAACATTACTCTGGGATTGCAGACTGTGGTGGCATAGACCAAGTTGGCTGCAAATGGACCATTATATTGGCCAACTAAAACGACTACCAACATTCCAGAACAAAGGATCATGACATTACTGTATGTATCCATTTCTACTCAACTTGATGATTCATTTCTGAATAATTTTTCCTCATTAATCCAGCTTCTGAGGACAGTCATTTAATGTCTCAGCTTATTTCCAACTGCAAGAAAGGCCGCAATGATCGAGACACTTCATCGCCACGACCCCATGCCTCAATAATACCATAAAAATGTCTTGAAATTGTACATTCCAGCTGCTACCATACAGAGATAGAATATTTTAAGGCAAAAAGAGATATACACACTACCAGCGAATTAAGGAGTTTGAGCCGTGGTATAGACCGAAATGGTCATCTTCGATTGGAGAACGGTTGCAAAATGCACCCATACCATTCGAAGCTTAAACACCAGCTCATATCCCCTCGGCATCACTTCACAAAATTTAAGTTAAATGAGCACCTCAGATTAATAAACGCAGGACCTCAACTGCTTATAGCTTCGCTTAGACAAAGATATTGGATTCCAAGGATTCGCCAGACTGTGAAGAAACATATTCATTCATGTCTAATTTGCTTCAAGCTGAGGCCAATACTTGGAAACAAAAAACGAGAAATCTCTCATAGTACAGAATAACGCCCTGCAAACCATTATTCAGCGCGGGGGTGGACTATGTTGGCCCGTTCTTGATCGAATTTGGCACTTAAAGGAGTGAACAAACAAAAAAAGCCTATAACGACGTTCTTACTTGCCTCATAATCAGCTGTCCATTTTGAAGTCGTATCCAACCTATCAAAAGTGCATGCATACAGCACTTTGCCGTTTTGTAGCACGCTAAGGTTTTCCTTCTAACTTTACAGCGACAACGGACCAATTTTATTGGTGCTGAATGAGGGCTAGGGAGCTTCAGAAGTTCCTGTTAGACCCGATACAACAAAGAAATATTGTGGAGACTGAATCAAGGCAAAAAATCAACTGGCACTTCATCCCCCGATCAGCACCACACTTTGGAGAAGCCTGGGAAGCTATGGTGAAGAGCTTCAAGTATCATCTGCGAAGAACCATGGTCAACACAATTCTCACCTTTGAGAAATGAACAACCTTATCCTCCTAAATAGAAGCTTGCCTAAATTCTCGCCCTCTCTCGAGATTCAATGATGATCCTTTCGATTCGTCCTATCTAACACCTTATTTGCTTGTTGGTGAACCCCTTACAGCTGTTCCTTATCACAACTTCACCCATGCCACCTTGAATTGCCTGTCGCGATGGTAACATATTCAAAAATGACGCAGGACTTTTGACAAGTAATGGTACAAAGAGTACCAGAATACACTTCAACAGCGCCACAAATGGACCAAGCAACATCCAAATCTCTGCTCTGGCGACATCGTGTTCATAAAGGATGACAATCGACCTCCTAAGTAGTGGCAAAGGGAGTAATAGAAATTGTTCATCCTGGTGACGATGCTCTTGGCGAGAGTAACCCGTATTAGAACTGATTCAGGTGTAATCAAAAGACTCGTCAGAAAATTTTGTGTTCTTCCTAAGGATGACAATTTGCGACATGTTAATTATGTAAAAATACTTTGTGTTGAGTAACGACATTCATTGTTATAGAATTGGACTTGTGTATGAAAGGATCACCTTGGTTTTCTTTCTCTCAACCTTTCATTATCTGTTTTGCTCCTAATCAATAGGCAATGCATTTTGGTGGGGTGACATTTACAGAAGTGTCGCTCACACTGGAGATGTTTCATTGTTCATTTCTTGTATGTTGGATACATGTTAATTAAAGAATCAGACATTACATACGATGGTAAAACATGTGAGTTATTTTTATCAAGTATATTTAAAACAATGTACAACAAATTCTGTCCTCATTGATGATATACTTTGGGCCAATAAAGAGTTGAGAACATACAACATAACGTGTGAATCAGTTATGCTACCTCCTAACTATCAGTTATGATTTAATCCCGTCTTCGATCACATTAATGTCTCATTATTCATGTATTTAGCTAGATGACGTCTGCACACTTAGTGACACAGCAGTTGAAACGACAGAAACTATTTTGGATAGATGTTCATCTCCAAAAACATCTAATGCTTCCACTGAGAGCTGTAAATACCCAAAACGCAAAAACTTTTCACATCGTCCAGTGTCAAAACCAGTAAAAAACAAAATGGCATCTAGACATTCATTACAGACACAGTGATACCCAAAATGGGCGCTATGTATAGGAAGTGTTAAATGACACACGCACGTAGCAGCTTATGCCGTGATTAATGACGTCAAAGCGCTTAATAAACACTCAGAGGCATTTAAACTATCATAACATACAAGCAGAGTTAAGGACATAAGCTAGTTTCCAGCTTTATTTGAATGTTAAACGCACTAAGCTCCAGGTTTCAATGTGACTTAGTGGTACCATGACTGGTCGTTCAACGTTGTGAAGTGAAGAACGCTTTTGAACCTTAAATAGCCGCGTAGCTTCCCTCCTCTCTTTTTACGGCTTTGTACTTGCATTCTAGTATTTCCGCATACTAGGGCAATAGGGGAAAGTGTTTAGAATGCCATGTTTCTGAAAACAAATGAAATTTGCTTATATTTGACAGCTACTTGATAATGTTTTGAGAGTTAATTGCCGGTGATTTGTTCGATTTGCTCTAAGAGTTTAATTATTATTTAAAGGTTTTGTGTTCCCCAAAAATGAATTTGATTGGAGAATATTTCCGGGCTATGCTTTGTTTAGATTTTAAATCATCATTAACGCCTAAAAAATATGAAAATCAGCTTAGAAATACATTTGGCAAAGGAGCCCAGCTAAGACAATTTATAATTGGTACAGCGAATTCAAAGGTGATTTTTTTTTTTTTTTTTTTTTTTTTTTTAGTGGTGAATTTCGTGAAGGACGTCCAAAAACTGTTGTTACTGTTGAAAATATTGCCGCTGTTCTAGCAATGCTTAAGAAGATTGTCGGACAGCTTATGAATTTACTCGAGCGACATTGGGCATTCATATGAGTCAAATCCAAAACATTTTGCATCAACAGTTAGACGTGAGAAAACTTTGTATAAACTGACTCCCGTTCAAAATAAAATAACCAACGCATTGATTGGTGCAGAAAGACTGTGGAAAAATTTCAAGTTTCACTTTCAAGTTTGGTTTGGAATATATGTACTTGTGATGCATCTTGGATTTATTATTATGATCCTGTCAAGAAAAACCAATCGGCTCAATGGGTCTTTCGAACAGAACCTAAGCTTATAAAAGTCCGACGAATTCGCAGTGGTGGTTTGAAGGTGGTTGCTAGTTTTTTTCTGAAACGGGCCATATTGCTACTATAGCATTAGAAATAGATTAGTACAAAAAATGCCTGTTATAGCAATTTCTTTTAAAAGTTTTCGTGAAAAAGGCTCAGTAGGAAAAAAAATTACATAACGACAATACATCGACGGATACAGCAAAACTAATAACGAATATCTGGGTACTCTAAAAGGTCAGCACCATACAGCCCTGATCTAGCACCTTGTGATTTATTTTTGTTTCTAGAAATGCGTGGAATCACTTTTTTTGTCACCAAATGAAGCAGTGGAACATTATAAAAACGTGGTTTCTGAAACGCCTTAGAGTGTCTTCATTGCTTTACGGACTGGTTTCATGGAATGCAAAAATGTATTGATGTTAAAGGGGAATATTTAGAAAAAACAATAAAATCATTTAAATTTTTTAAAACTAATCCTTGTTTGATTTTCTAAAACTTTTCAATGTCGTAAACTACTGCATCTATTTTCATTGGATCTGTAACGCGTGAGGAGTTTGACAATCTTGCCGATCGAAGCTTCCTCACCTTTGTATTCGCAGATTTTTTTCTGTGCCAGTGTACTATGTATATTGAAGACCAACTTTAATTTTGGGAGACAATTTAAGAGGAAATAATGTTTATATGCTAAATCGTTGAGAGACTGGACTTCAGCGTTACCCCAAATGCTGGTATTAAACCTAAAATCAAGCGCGAAAAAGCAGGTTTCGTGTACTTTCCAACTTAATAACGCTGTGTGTATATTTGGCTCGAAAACTAGATGCTAAAAGTGGAGAATCGCAGGTGTATTAACTTAATTTTCGGAGCCACTAAGAGTGAATACGGTATTTAAATATGACTGATAGTAAGGTGCCCTCATCAGTGACCACCTTAGTGCGCAACATCTCAAGTTTAAATATGGAAAGAAGCCAAGAGAGCTGATGCCCTAACCGGATATCAGCATGTACCGGTTAGCGTTTTGCTTGTTCGTTTTGGAACATCCCTAGCCATATAAATTATAATAAAGATGGTGGCAGGTAATTATGGTCCCTGGAGCCGATGACCCCTGCCACTTCACTTTCCCACGTTTCTTCTTCATGAATGGAGATGCTGCGGGCCACGTAGAGATGATGAATGAAAACTGGTCGCGTGGCGTGTACTACCTAACCTGCGTACCTGTCCCCGCTGCAGGAAACACCAGCCTTCATAGTCCTCTCCAAAAACATCATCTCTACCCTCTACTGCATGGATACAGAGGTGTTTGTTCCACAAGTTTGCAAGTACTTCCAGCAAGACAGAGGCTCGTTGATCGCCTCCCTCCCCCATTGCGGGGTCGCTATGTAGGAATGTGTTACTTACAGCTTTCTATGGACCTGCCAGTTTTATTTTCCATAACGTTGAAAGGACATTAAAGGAATTAGTTGTAACAAAAGTTTATTGGTGTACATATTGTAATGTCGTGGATATGTCTTGACATTCTTTCCCCACCCCACTGGAAACTGTTCGCGACATGGACGACTTAGCCTTCGTTCCAGGTAAAAAGGTCGTTAGCATGACCACAAAAATACACTGTTGGTCAAAACAAAAAGAAAGCCATTTATCCTGGGATTCAGTAATTTCACCAGGATAATTTATCCTTAGAGAGGGAATCAATATGCCCAAATTTCGCACTGGCCGTTGTTACCGTCAGGCTTACAGAACGCACGCAAACTGCCCTTTGATTTCCAGCCCCAACAAGATACATATGTGACCATGACGAATTTAGCACATATCTTGTATCGAATCGGGACCCCTTTGGACGGTAACAATCAGTTTACCGTTACATGTAGGAGAAAATGTCACCTTGACTGAGAATGTTGCGATTGGCGTTTTCTGTGCAAGCGCTAGGTAAAACAATCCGCAATAGCCTGTCGGGTATTTGTGCTGCGAGTCTTTCGTCATTTTAACACCACAGAACCGTTCGAATAGATGCAGGGAACTACTTATGTCAGTAACTGATTGGAAGGGACTCCTTTCTGCTTCTGCAATTAAAATTGCATTCTCGTCGGGAGTGAACACGCATCTTCCAGAACCAGCACGACGGCCATTCGGTCCTTTCCCTAGATAATCTCGCCCACCTCTGAACTGTAGATGCAAAACTCTTAACACGCTTTGCAGCATCACGAGCGGAAAGCCTTGCTTCACTATTGCAAAGAGTACTGTGTCGTGCCGTTATCAAACTCTGCACCACCTATTCGAAATAGTTGCTGAAATGCGCATGCAACATATTGCATTTAATAGACTAAACCTAAGGGAATGCTATAATAATTATTATAGGTTATACAAGGGGGGACACCGCATACCTAGACCTCGTACAAGTATCCATTGCGGTTATCACCCCTCAAGAGGAAGAGATGAAGTGAAGGTACTACAGGAGGGTACAAGCCACAGAGACGCGCAGAAGTCCCTAACAATTCCAAGCTCGAAAGGATCTTTCCGCTGCTGGAGCTGCCTAGAAAAGGCGATGAACGACTTGTCGACCAAGAGCTTCTTGTGTCCACGTGGAGTACTCTTTCCTTTGAGCAAACATCCACGCCATCTATCCAGTACCGCCATACGCCACGAAACCTAGAAGTATATCTTAAAAAGAGAAGGAAACGGAATGAAAGGAAATCACATTTGCTGTCGATGAGGGAAAACCATGGAAAAGCTATGGTCAGAGTGGGCGGTCGACGGGAATCGAACCAAAGACCTCTCTAATGCGACCTTCACACGTTACCGCGGAGCTATCTCGCTCCGTTAATAATTATTATTTTACTTATAAAATATTAGCATTGCAAATATGTTTGGAAAACAACATAATATAAATAATTTGTCAAGGAATGTTAAAAAAGGTTTATTAACAAAATAGTACACCATGCTGGTCACGAACATGCGCACCCAACCACAGAGCTAACAGACAGACAAAATAGACAGAATCATTAGTGTGATATAACACACCTGCAGGCTGCAGTGGCTACACAACTGTGCTGGTCATTGTGTGAATAGTGGGACATAAGAATTTGGGGTTCAACAGCTGGCGTTTTGCTGTACATCTAACAATCCACGAACTGCTGCACTTAAGGAATTGAAGAGGTTGTATTTAACAGCTTACAGAAAATAAGTCGACACTTTTCAAATATTGTTGAAATTGCTATAAAATAACAAGTCTCTTAATAATTTAAGCCTTTTAGGCGAACTTTTGAGCAAATTTTTAGGTATACTACTTGAAAAAAAAATGTGTACACACCTCAGATTTGTTTGAAATATGGCAATGTACAATGTGAGAGTATCATATTTATAACCTTCTAAAGTACCAAAATTTTTAGATTTGGGAAAAAAGTATACATAACAACTTTCACCTATGCCACATTTTGCTTTATATAATTATAGAGTTTTTTTTAAACAGGGTTTGATTCAAAGAATATGATTTTCAAAGGCAGGGTTTTCATTTACCGAAGACTGCGTGTAATGTAGAAATATTTTTTTTTTAAATTTGCTAGTTACGCTCGTAAAATGGACGTTGTATGGGTGACATTAGAAGTAGCTGCCAAGTTTTAAATTGTTCGTTTTAACAGTTATTCATTATGAGTTTTTGGCTTGCTTTTGAGAAGAAAGCACATGAAAACATAATACCCGAAGTAGCCCAAGTGTGAAGACCATTATGAATTTGCTTAAAAGTGCACATGATTAGAGCTTCACATGTCTAAATGTTTATATTTGTATTTTCTTTTTGATTATATTTAGATTACTTCTATTTAATTTAAGGAGGTTTTAGTTATTGACTCGTTCATTTATGGCATAATTTAAATGCCATTAAGGTAATTGTACATATCCATTGGTAATTAGCATAGTATATTATTGATTCTTTCATCTTCCTTCCTTTCTTTGTAGTTCTTCCAAATCGGGATTTCTGAGCAGAATGTAATTAGAGCGTTGGCGGAATCCATAGAAATTAAGCATTCCTGTTTTCAATAGTACCTCAGCATTGTACACAGGGTGTCATGTTGCGTACTTGCTGTTCTGTACCCTTTGATTAAAATACCATATGTGTAAGTTATTTCCATGACAGTGATGTATGTAGCTCGCATTTTAAATTTTCTCTGCATACTGAATGAATTTGTATAATTTTTGCCTTCTCTACTTAGTAGTTAGGGAAGGTATTGCATTCCACCCAAAATTTTGATACTGAGACTTCACCGCAAATACATGTTTTGAGGCCCCCTTAATTCCAAAACAGCATTTCTAGAAAAAAAAGTCAATGCGTGTGTGTGAACAACATAGCTCAAAATCGAAAAGTCGGATCAACACCAAACTTGGTATTACAATTCAGTACCTTCCAAAGCTGCCACATGAAGCTTTTCAAGAAAATTCCCTATGCCATACTACCCTTAACAGGGCACATTTGTCGAAAATTTTTATTTTCTAAAAAAGATGGTTGTAACGATTTTGATTAAAATGGCATCTACTAAAGATATTCACATACAAATAAAATGTATACCTTAAATTTCCTGGGAATATCCTTTGAAGTCCTCTTCATTCGGAAACAATCTTCTATAATCTTGCGTAATTGGTAAACTTTAAGCGATAGACAAAAACGTACTACACAAGAAATATAGATCTCTTTAAAACACTAAGTTTATTTCAAATCATTTTTTATGGCATCAGCCATTTCTGAGTTACAGTTATTAATGGTTTGAATTGTTCATTACTTAGCCATTCTTTTAAAGCCCTGTCAACATTCAGTTGTTTCTCGCGATTCCAGTGAAACATAGTTAATTTTAAGGCCAGCGTATAGCGCCCAGTTCTTAAATATTTGACTATCGCTGTTCCGTTTGTATTTATAACGAATAGCAATGTAGCTATTTCTGCGAAAGTTTATTTGGATTAAAATGAAGTAGATATAAAAATAGGCTTTAGTAAGACTACTTTGTGTACCCACTAATAAACTATAGAGGGTAAGGAAGGTCATGTGAATATAACACATCAGATTTTAGTAATTGGTAGACCATACGACATTGGCAGAACTTGGGTATTGCACGAAAGATGTAGATCTCGGTTAAATTTACAGTATATCACTGGTTCTTGTAGTAGCGTTTCAAACATAACAGCATCATTTGTCGTAGCAAGCTTGAAAGTTTGCTATTTTCTTTACCGCTTTTCTTTTCCTTCGCTAAGTGTCGTTATTACGACTTCAGTATGCTTCTAGTTTCCGCCTTGTGTGTGTAGGTTAGCACTTAAAGTTTAATTCGAAATAACTCCTGGACAAAAATGTTTTGTGAGTAACGTGGATGAATGAATCAGTATTTCATGAGTACTATATGTATGTGAATTTTTAATGGGTAAGAAAGTTATATTTTTTTTCAACAAAAACAATCACAATTCACTGTTCTTTAATAATTCTGTCACAATGATTCAATGCTATCCTTAGGAACAGTACTGAGCAATTTATTGAGGATAATATTTCCTTAGAGGCACACGTGTACAGTGCCTTGAGTAAACCACGATTAGAGATTAAGTTGTTAGCATTCTATTTATAGTTCCAATAATAAATTTCACTAAAGCAGCAACATCAGGGTTGTGGACAGGAAAAACAAAATTTTCCCTTTAAACGGCGAAGACCATTAGCCTATTAAATCATAAGATTTGGAATTTATTTCGAGATTTCTCCGGTAATACAGTTTTGGGGACCCCTGATTACAAAAAGACATTTTTAGAAAAGGTTGTGTGTGTGTGTATGCGCGCGCGTGCGCATGTATGTCTATGAACACACAGCTCAAAAACGAAAAGTGGAATAAATAACTTGGCATTTAGGTTTAGTACCTTCCAAAGATGAGACACGAGAATTATCAAGAAAATCCCCCACCCCAAACTACCTTTAGATGCAACATTTTTCGAAACTTTTTATTTTCTAAAAAATGGTTCTAAGGATTTTTATTAAAATACCACATATTAAAATATATTTACATGACAAATAAAATATCTTGAATTTTCTGGGAGTAGCCTGTAAAGCCCACTTCATTCGTTACAAAAATCGTATAAATTTGTTTAACTGATAAACGTTAAGCGATAGACGAAAACGTACTGCACAAAACATGTAGATCTCTTTAAAGCACACAATTTATTTCAAACTTTTTATGTTATAAGTCATTTCTGAGGTATCCTTATTAAAGGTTCGAATTCTTCATTTCTTGGTCATTCTCTAAAGTCCTGTCAGCATTCATTTGTTTCTCGCGATTGCAGGGAAACAGTATGGAATTTTAAGGCCAGCATATAGTGCCTAGTTCTTAAACATTTGACTATCGCTCTTCCCTTTGTATCAATAACGAAATGTATAATATAGCTATTTCTGTAAAGGATTATTTGGATGAAAATGTAGTAGGTAGAAAAATAAGCTTCAGTAACAATAGTTTGTATACATACAAATAAACGATAGAGGGTAGAGAAAGTCATGTGAATGTAACAGAAGTTTTCTGAAAAAGACGAAAGTGAGGAATTTTCAGATTTTCAGGTTCTCTTAAGGTACTTTGGGCTCTTTCAAAGCGAATTCAAGTTATATTTGCAGCGATGTTATAACTTAATGAGAATGTTAAATACTTTAAAAGATTACTTGTGGTAATTTCTTCGAATTTGTATTACAGCATTATATAAGTTTCCATTGTTACACCCTGTACACGAGTCGAAGTCTGAAGGCATGAAAGTGATTTGGCTTGATTCGCCTAACCGAGCTGAAATCCATTATCTAGCTGGGTGTTATTAGTAAGGAACAGATGTTGGAAAATTAAAAACCCGTCTCTTACGCTTACTTTATCCAATTTCAGTGGGCTATGCCCGCAACAAAACATCTCACGGTAGTTATACTTTATTCTTAATGGTACGGTATTACAAGCTCTTCTGGTGCTGCTTTATTATAGCCTCTGCTTCTTTTATTCTCGTACAGAGTGGCACAGAATTCGGTTATCATCTTGCAGCTGGGAGTCGTGTACTTCGCGAGGACTTCGAGCAGGTGTACGTGTGTAGCGAGTAACACTACGAAGTGCCATAGGAAACGTTCTTTCACACGGTCTGATGTAGGTTAAACACAGAAAGCGAGATTTATAACACAAGTTCTGTTTCCTTGTTCCTCGTTCTTATTCTATACAAGCCTCTTGTTCAAAGAAGTATTAAAGTGTAGAGATACGAGGGCAGTCCCAGAAGTACCCGATCTGACGTATATATAGTGGTGGTTGTTTCAAACAAATGACTGTGGTAGAAAGTACCAACCTTATAAAGCTGAAGTTTGATGATACTACATCGTTTAGTAATTGTTTGGCAGCCATTAATAGTGAACGCTCTCAGCAAATTTGTAATCATGGATAAAACTGGCCATCGTTTTGTAATACAATACTTTCATTTGAAAGGTCTTAGTCCAACTAATATTAAAGCTGAGTTAGATTCTACTCTGGGTGAGTCTGCTCCTTCGTTTACAACAGTAAAATATGGGGTGGCAGAGTTTAAGCGAGGCCGTACGAGCTGCCAAAACGAACATCGTAGTGGTGGACCAAATGAGGTGACCACGCCAGAAATTGTGACGAAAATCTCCAAAATGGTATTGGATGACCGTCGACTGAGTGCGCGATCTAGCAGACATCATGGTATTTCAAAAATGTTGTACATCGCATACTGACTGAAAATTTAGACAAGAGAAAGCTGTATACGAAATGGGTACCGCGTATACTCACAATGGGACAAAAGCAGCGTCATGAAGATGTTTCATCGAGTGTTTGGCGATGTTTTGCTGCAATAAAGCCGAATTTTTGTGTCGATTCATAACCATGGATGAAACATGGGTCCATCACTTCACACCTGAGACAAAGGAACAGTCAAAACAATGGATTGAAAGGGGAGAATCGGCTCAAAAGAGGGTGAGACAGTTCCATTTGCAGATAAGGTCATGGCGTCGGTTTTTTGGAATGTGTGTGGAATAATTTTCATTGATTGTCTTCAAAAAGCAAAAGCAATCACTGGCGAGTATTATGCAAACTTATTGCAGCATTTGAATGATGAAATCAAGCAAAAACGGTCGCATTTAGTGGAAAAGAAACTTGTTTTATCAAGACAATGCACCAGTTCACACATCCATTATCGCCATGGCCAAAATCAATGAGTTAAAGTTTGTATTGCTTCCTCATGCACCCTATTCGCCAGATTTAGCTCCCTGTGATTATTTTGTTTCCAAAGTTGAAGAAATAGCATGGTGCTAAACGATTTGCCAAAAGTGAAGAGCTGTAGTCTGCAGTTGATGGCTATTTTGCAGAACTCGATGGTTCTCACTATAAATAGGGTGTATCGAGCTGAAAGGAAACTTTGTAGAGAAATAAAAATGTTTTCCCCACAATTTTTGTGTTTTCTTTGTTAGGTCGGGTACTTCTGAGACAGCCGTGGTAGAACACCATATCAGGTAACAGTTTTAATCAGAATTGCAGAAAAATTGTTATGAGTTTAGAGCTATGAGCTGTTAGGGATGCTATTTGCTACAGGTTCAAATCACTTAGCTAAAGATGACGTCATATACATATCTGTTGCACGGTTCTAAATTTTATCTTGGTAGCTTTTTTTAGTTTTCAAGTTTTTACCTCTTAAAATGAATGTAATGTTCCTAATGTTCCAGATTTTTCACATAATGAACGTTTCAGTTGTATTTTTAGCCGTTTTAATTATTATATCTATTTAATATACCATTTTAAACTTCTACGGCCGTAATTGAATGATAACTTAAGACACTAGTGATTATTTGAATGTAAGTTTTATTTGGCTTGCTTACTACGTAATGTAAATGTCATGTGCTTACATTATTTCACAATTCGAAATAAATACGTATTCTAGCATGACTCTGAAATGTGACACTGCACGGAAGACTTACTTGAAAGCAAGCAGCTATGGCTTACAGCACAGCTAAATAATCCACTTGAAATTGGAGGGGAATGGAAATCATCGTGTTATCTTCGCAGGATTGCACCCGGATTCCACAGTGCCACCACCATGATCAAAGTATTCCGAACGCCGTTTAAATTAGGTTATAATTGCCTCTGGCCCGAGGATTTGCAATTTGTCCGAGTTCATAATCATTAATAATTCCCCTGATGCATGGAATAAATCATGGTGTTCTATTTTATTATTAAATAATTAATTTAGAGGAAAAATGTAAATTCAAAATTGAATTTGTAATTTAATTTTTCCTTGGAAACTTATCTAGGGATTGTTTAATAAAACAAATTTATTCATTTCGAACATTATGGTGGAATCTGGTAAAATAAAAGCTAAAGAACCTACAGATAAGCTAACGCTAATTAAATTAAATATAGGCACCTGTATAATAAGAAATACACTAATTTTGAATTCCTTCCAAATAATGAGGACGAATCAGGGCTTATTACAGGCAACATCACTATCAGGGGTTCGTTTAATCAGTGTAATTTTTATCTCGTATCTAATAAGATATAATTATCTGTCAGGGGCCTAATGAAGTATTTATAATGAGGGCGGTTGTGTTAATTAGTAAAATGGCATTGAATACATTAAAAATTCGTTGTGTTACTATTTGTAAACCCTTCACACCCGCATGGGGATAAAATATTGTGACGTGCAAAAATTTGCAGGAGAGTATTAGCAATTTGGTATCAAAGAATTAAAATGTTCAATTACAAACTACCGCGCAATAAATTGTATTTATTACAGGTTAGGCTTATCACTTCCATACCTTGACTCAGGAGCATGGCATCCAGTGTGCCATGCTCGCGAGCCACTCGCAAATAGCTACCGCCACTAATCTGACAAAGTGAACCCAGTATTTTTAGCGGAATAACGGAAACTCGGATAGATCGAGACAAGCTATTCATAACGCTCTCGAAACCTTCTAACACACTAAAGGTGCTTACAGATATGTGAGCCTACGCGAGTCGTTACTTCTCATGATTGGGACGGAGTTTGGAGCGCCGAACGAGATGCTCGGTAACCGCCCGTGTTTTTCTGACGAATACAAAGGCATTCTCAGTTGAAATTGGGGACGGCGTCCTGTGTAGTTCGTTGGTTTCCTTTCTGCTCACGAACCTCCAGTCTCATACACTTTATTTCGTGTTTATTTAGGTAATTATGGAGTGGTCGGAGGAAAAATTACGTACTGAAACCGATTGCTATATATAAAACTTGATCTGCAATCTGGGATTGTTTAAACAGATTTAAAAAAAAGATGATGTGATAAAGGTTGCTGGCCTGTAACCGGGGCGAGGGAAAAAATAGCGACATAGGCGTAAAATTCTCATATTATTTCCTATGATTTCATGCCCGTATCAGTGGGTTTTTTTATACAGTCGATGTCGTTTCTTCTTCTTGCGCAGGCTAGCAATTACTAAAGCCGCACCACTCGTCTCCAATATCGCGTAATTTTCCTCATAATTGCGAAGACTTAATTACAAATAAACGCAACGAATGGCTGACAAATGATAGTTGGTCAGCTGATTGGTTCCTGCCTTTCCCATGGATCACTGCAAGTTGGATATGAAAATAATTTCAGCGAACGTTTAACGGCTTCTCGGAACGCTTTAGTTCGCACATGTACAGAAGCCTTGCTTATGAGCGGTTTGTAACGCACTCTAAACTCTTTAAACAACTCCACATAGTCAGGAAAGGCTCCACAAAACCCTGCACATTGCAGACTCTAAAAAGAACAGATCAATGATTATATCACGTTTACGAATAGGCCATTCACGCCTAACCCATTCCTTCTTACTCGCCAAAGAAAATACTCCTCACTGCGAGACCTGCAATTGCCATATCACCGTCGAACACCTCGTCACTAACTGCAGAAGTTATACCATGGAGAGAAGACATAACACCCCTGAAGATATATTTTTAGCTTTAAACAACCCTACTCATTTCAAAAACATTTTTTTCTTGAACTGTGTAACAAGATTTAAGTATAACACATCAAATAAAAATGTAAGGTAGGTAATGTATGTTCTAGCTGTGACTTAATAATGTAAAATAGGTTTATATCAATGTATTACTATTATTGTATATTTAATCAATGTAAAGTATACAATGTATTATTATTGCACTCTATGTATGGATATAAGTCGATATATGACCAAGTAGTCAAAGCGACTGTAAATAAAGAAAAATAACCAACAAGCATTGCTTACGTGGTTCATGAACGGGCTCGGCTTCGAGCGCCATCGAAGTTGGCATTTAGGAGTCACCCTGTATTTGAAACATGATTAAAGTTATCCTATAGCCTTTTTTAAATAATTTAGCTATTTCAAATTATTACCTGTAGCATCTGCCGTTGTTTAAATCACGTACATATTTGACTTGGTCTCTCTCATAGTGAGTCTAATGGATTATCAATTTAAAACAGAAGTAGTATTACACGCAGAACCACACGTAGCCGAATCAAATTGATGCGGGGTGTAATCAGGACCAGTTGCAATGAAGTGTTCCTGGAAGGGAGTCGATCAACAACATCGATAGCACTATCGATACTAGGACATGATTGCGGTGTAACAATCAGGCCGGATGTGATTGTTGTCTGGAGTATTCGGTAGCGGGCACATATTGCAGTTTAGAAAGCTGTCTGCGGTCCCTCTGAGCCGTCTTTCAGTTTTAATTAGCCCGTGTTTTACAGATGCCACATAAAATCTCTTGTTGAATAGGTTTTTTTTTGTGGCTGAATTAATTTCTACCTTTTCCTATTCATTTTTAGTGGTTTATGTTTCAATTTTTACTTTCTCTACTACGTAAAGTAGGGGAAGTATTGCATTCCACCCAAAAATTTGATACCGAGATTTCACCGGAAATACATGTCTTGAGGCCTCCTGAATCCAAAAAACAGTATTTTTGGAAACATGTCCCTGTGTGTGTCTCTGTGTGTCTGTGAACAGCATAACTCAGAAACTAACAATCGGATAAACATCAAACTTGGTATTTAGGTTCAGTATCTTCCAGAGATGCGACCCGAAGGTTTTCAAGAAAATCCCCTCACCCCAGATTACCCTTTACAATGAACATTTTTCGAAAACTTTAATTTTCTCAAAAATGGCTCTAACGATTTTTATTAAAATATCATATATATAAGATACTTTAATGACAAATCAAATGTATATCTCGAATTTTCTGGTAATGTCTCCAAAAGTATTCTTCATTGTGAACGACTTTTGCATAACTGGTAAACCATAAGAGATAGACGAAATTTTACTGCACAAAAAATGTAGATCGCATTAAAATACACAATTTATGTCATATACATTTTTGTTGTTGAGTGAACCATTTTCGAGATATTGCTTGTTATTCCCTTAAATTTTTCTCAAATGGGAATTCGTTATTAATTACTTTCTCTACTACGTATAGTAAGTAGGGGAAGTATTGCATTCCACCCAAAAATTCGATACCGAGATTTCACCGGAAATACACGTTTTGAGACCTCCTGAATCCAGAAAAAGCATTTTTGGAAACATGTCCGTGTGTCTGTGTGTGTGTGTGTGTGTCTGTGTGTGTCTGTGTGTGTGTGTCTGTGAACAGCATAACTCAAAACCGAACAATCGGATAAGCACCAAACTTGGTATTTAGGTTCAGTGTCTTCCAGAGATGCGACACGAAGGTTTTCAAGAAAATCCCCCCACCCCAGACTACCCTTTACATGGAAGATTTTTCGAAAATTTTAATTTTCTCAAAAATGGCTCTAACGATTTTGATGAAAATATCATATGTTTAGGGTAATGTCATGAGAAATGAAATGTATATCTCGAATTTTCTGGGAATGTCTCCAAAAGTATTCTTCATTGTGAACGACTTTTGCATAACTGGTAAACCATAAGAGATAGACAAAATATTACTACACAAAAAATGTAGATCGTGTTAAAATACACAACTTATGTCATATACATTTCTTTTGTTGAGTGGAGTTTTCGTTTTCGAGATATTGCTTGTTATTTCCTTAAATTTTTCAATACTTATTTTCTCAAATGGGAATTCGTTATTCATTTTTTTGTCTTGGATATGCAAAGAGTATTAATCTGTGGGAAAGGGAATGGTGCTGCACCTAGCAACCAGCTATTAAGAGACATGTATATGCTTAAAGGCTACTGTAATTCTATATTGCCCTTGTAAATATATATTCCACTTACATCTACAAGAAAATTATCAATAAGATAGAGTCTGCAAATGTTTATCTCGATTAACATGAATTAGATGCAGAATAAGCGTTTGTAAAAATTGTTTGTACAAGAGTAGAGAAGGTCATGTGAGTGTAACACATCAGATTTTTTTATGTCCTGGACATGCAAAGAGAATGGAATGCGCCACATAGCAACCAGCGTTAAAATATTTGACTATCGCTTAAAAGCTACCATATTCCCCTTGCATCTACAAGAAAATTACCAATAAGATTGACATCTCGATATCTCGATTAACATAAGCATATGGAGAATAGGCGTTTGTAAAAATAGATTGTACAAGAGTAGAGAAAGTCATGTGAGTGTAACACATCAGATTTTTTTTTTGTCCTGGTAATGCAAAGAGAATGGAATACGCCACATAGCAGCCAGCTCTTAATATATTTGACTATCGTTTAAAGCCTACCAATTCCCCTTGCATCTACAATAAAATTAGCAATAAGATTACCATCTCAATATCTCGATTAACATGAAGCATATGGAGAATAAGCGTTTGTAAAAATAGTTTGTACAAGAGTAGAGAAAGTCATGTGAGTGTAACACATCAGATTTTTATTTTTACTCTTTTCCTTGTAATTGTCATACATTATTATTTTTATGCCTGTTCATTAGGTTACGTAACGTTAAATATTTTTCATATTATTAAGTTTTGTATCTCTCTTATTTTTACTCGTACGTTTTTCCTAACACCCTTTCTCAATATATGTATATTTCTTACACCGATTATTTGGCTTTATATTGTCATTTCCTTTGGTTTTATTTCCGTTTTCTCCTTTTGTTCATTCTACTTACCTTTTGTTTGGGTCCTCGTCTCTTAGTTCCTGAGAATCGTTACTTCCAGATATCTTCTTTCATGTATCATGTATTTCGCTTTCTCACCATATCAGTATCTCTCCCTCTCCCTCTCCCTCTCCCTCTTATCTACTCTTTACTTCTCTCTCTCTGTCTCTCTCTGATAGTGCAATGCGTATGCCATGCGCTGTTTTGATAACCAGTAATAAAACTGTTTTCTGGGATCTTATAAAAATTAAAACAAAACTTATAATAAAAAGTTTTACAATATACAAATTTTACCTCTTCTCTATGCTTACAAATCTACGTTGTTTCTCACTTTAACCAGTACATTAATGATGACATAGTGGTGTAAACCCCTCCCCCTTAGGCAAGTAATTTAAAATACTGAATAGTATACTTTCTAAAGAACCTAAAGTACATTTCATACTAAGAATTATATTAATCGCTTTAGCCGTTCTTGAGTGTAAAGAATTAAAAGTGGGATTTTTATCTTAAAGATAACCTACCATACGTCGTAGTGTTAATAATTACTCAAAAAGAAAAAGTCGGATGTGTTACACTCACATGACTTTATCTACTCTTGTACAAGCTCTTATTCTCCATCCATTTCATATTAATCGAGATAAACATTTGCAGAAACGATCTTTTGACATGCAAAGATAATTACATTTTACACATAGCGACCAGATCTAAAAATATTTGACTATCGCTTAACCCGTACTATGTTCCCCTTGTTTTGTATTTGCAAGGGCAATATAAGCACAGACATATCTTTTAATAGCTGCTTGCTAGGTGCAGCACCATTCTCTTTACCATAGATTAATACTCTTTGCATATCCAAGACAAAAAATGTTGTCTATCTTTTATGGTTTATCAGTTATGCAAAAGTCGTTCACAATGAAGAATACTTTAGGAGACATTCCCAGAAAATTCAAGATATACATTTTATTTGTCATGAAAATATCTTAAACATGTGATATTTTAATCAAAATCGTTAGAGCCATTTTTGAGAAAATTTAAATTTTCGAAAAATGTTCCAGGTAAAGTGTAATCTGGGGTGGGGGATTTTCTTGAAAAACTTTGTGTCGCATCTCTGGAAGATACTGAACCTAAATACCAAGTTTGGTGTTCATCCGACTGTTCGTTTCTGTGTTATGCTGTTCACAGACACACACACGGTCATGTTTCCAAAAATGCTTTTTTTTGGATTCAGGGGGTCTCAAAACATGTATTTCCGGTGAAATCTCGGTATCGAATTTTTGGGTGGAATACAATACTTCCCCTACTTACTATACGTAGTAGAGAAAGTAAAAATACTAGAAAAATTTGGCTTCACTTTTATGTGTGCATAGAATATTTCTTGGGTGTAGATTCCTTTTATCTATTTTGATATTTTCTTTTTCGTTAGTTCATTTTTCTATGTTTTTCTTTGTTTTTTCTTCGTCGTTTTTGCTCATGTTTTTAACTACTTATTTTCTTGTTTGTTTGTTGTGCTTAGCATTCGATAGCCATGCGGTAATGACTGGAGTCGACAAGTTAATTTATGGGAGACTGTATGGTAGGCTAATATTTTGGCTGCTATAAGCTTACAACATTTCCCATAACTGTTAAGAAACTTCCCTCGTTCTTCTGCATAATTTCAGTTTGAATTATATGTCATCGTAATGACTTGAAAGTAGGTATTTTTGAAGGTCTTAAGATTTTCAAAATATGGGCATTTAAAACAAAATGAGTTGATAAGAAAACTTGCTGTTTTGAAGCTGTAGGTATTTGGTGAAAAGTATATAATGATGCTGATGTTTGTTTACACTTAAACATAGGGAGGATAAAATAGACGAATAAAACTACTAAGCCAAGTATTATTCAAATACATAACGCAGCACATGTTCTCTAACATAATGATTAATTATGAAACAAAACAAGTGAGGTAAGAAGTAAGTAATCACGAACAAAACTGTTTTCTTTCACCCTATCCACTCGGTCATCGGATCGAGCTAGCTTTGTATCAGGGACATAGTTCCGCTCTGCTGCGAGGTATCGAGTATGTTCTCTCGTGCTCACAATATGTTTCTAATGAATAACACAACAGGGATTAGAGGAAGCTGTTACATTCACATTACTTTCTCCAGCCATCATTTATTTTTGTATAAATTTTACAGAAATACTTCCATTACACATTTCGTTGTAAGGAAATACAGGAAGCTGAAGAAATAATCAAATGTGTAAAAAAATGTTCGCCCTTTGCTGGCTTTGAAATTCCATACTCTTTGCATGACATCGTCAGAAGAGCGACTGAATGGTAACAACACATCCAAAAATGACAAGTATTGTACAATTCGCACCAATAACAACGAATATCTGGAAATGGCTGCTGCCACAAAAAAGTTATTTTAAATCTAAATTCTGTATTTTAAATATATCTACATTTTGTGTGCAGTAAGTTTGTCTAATTCTTATGGTTTACTATACTATACAAAAGTCATTCAGAATAAAGAGGAATTTTTAGGCTATTCTCAGTTAATATATATATATATATATATATATATATATATATATATATATATATATATATTGTATTTTAGACAAGAGCCATTTTGAGAAAATCAAGATATCGAAAACGTTTCCATGTAAAGGGTATTTCAGGATGGGAGGATTTTGTAGAAAATCTTCATGTCGCATCCTTTGAAGGTGCTGAATTTAAATACCAAGTTTGGTATTTATGGATCATTTCCTTTTAGAGTTATGCTGTTTAGACACAGACGGATCTTTTTTAAAATGATTTTTTGGGGGTTCACGGTTCTCAAAACTTGTATTTCCGTGAAGTACCGACATCGAATTTTTTGGTGGAATGCAATACTTGTACTTACTGTTAAGTACTTAGTAGAGGAATTAAAAATGTAACAGGAGCGATAAGCAATTTTTTTGCACGTAGCTGTACATGGTACGGTATAAAGAAGACGTTACTCCGAAAGTGAAGTTATTAAATTATAGTTTTTTTGCCATTATTGTAGTATGTGTGGTCCAGAATTCACTGCCAATAGTTTCTCTCCTCATTTGCAATCTTTTTAATTCTCTTCACCAATTTTCGTAATGAGTTTATTTACTCAAGCACATGTTTTGGCACACGTAAACAAATTGCGTCGTATTTCGAGAAAAACAACGGGCAGTAGTCTGTCATATCCTCATTCTTCACCCTCATCACGGAGGTTATTTGGCCATAAATGGGGCGGCGTTTAAGTGATGTTATTTGCTAATATAATGCGCTAATCGCTAGATGGACAGTTTGTAGCTCGTACGTGGCGTCACGTTCAAAATTGTACGACATTTTCTCATTTGAAAACAGCTCCTGGAATTTTTTCCTAAGCTAGAACAGCAAATTATATAGCCACAAATCAGGAGAAGATACTGACCAGGCAACTAGATGGATGTTGACTAAATCGGCGCCTTCCTGTGCACCTGCTCTGAGTTGTCGTATTGAGGTGCGTGCTGGATATCTTGCTCTGTATTATATTGGCACTGATGAAAGATTTTTAACTATTAATTGAGGAAGAAAAGATTGGGGTCTTCCGTTGCTAGTAATTTAGCACATGGCATCCTCAAACACTGGCTTTGTCCTTTAAACAGGTTTCTTGAAAATGTGAATTTGGAAGAATCCTCTGATTTGACCTTCACAGGCCACTAACCTTGTTCAAAAAGATTCACATAATTTAAATTACTAAATGTAGAGTATAGAGAGGCCAAAGAGCAAATGCAAAAGGAAGCTAAGGGCTGGAATATACAGTAGGAAAAAAAAAACTGTGGCCGCTGGAAAATTAAGAGAGAGGAAATGATGTAGAAAAAGTATTCAAAGGAAGTACTGAACACAATAAAGACACATAATTAATGTTTGAAAACATTAATTTCCTCGTCCTTCAAGAAGCAGCATTTTAATGCTATTTAGGATATCCTATCGCCATTCATTGATGAAAAATGTTTTATAAATGCAAAACTTAGGATAAATTAATTAGATATATGAAAACGAAGAAAAGTATAAGAGGCAGTAAAATGACTTATCTCGGCAATGCTAAATTCACCAAGTAATTAATCATTTTCTTTGGAACTAATCCAATAGTAATATTTTATCTTGATATACATTGATACTGAAAGCATCTATGGGTGTGCCTTTCATTAGCCTATTACTTTTAGCAATTGAGACGTAATTTGACATTTTTGCTTATATGAAAACATGTTTATGCAGTTAAATTTTATATATATATATATATATATATATATATATATGACCATTCGCATCTACAGTGATATATATATATATATATATATATATGGTCATTTGTTTTGAAAAGAAATATAGTTTCTTTTTTCTTCAGAAATTGCAATTAAGGAAATACCTAAAATGGTTTGACAAGAAATAAGCTCGTTCGGGAAAATACTGGAGTTGAATTCATAGATAAAATGCTACCAGTGTGTGCAATTAAGTTTCTTATAAGTCTTGTGATTTAATTGACTATGACTAGCTGTGTGTAGTTTCATTAAGTTAAAATTAATAAAAGCACACTTGTACTCCAGGGCTATTCAGGATCGCTTGTATGTTATATTAGCTTGTAAGCCATCTCTATTGACAACGCAGGTGTCATAAAATTTGATATCTCTTAAATTATTGTTTTCTTACTAAGTAGAGATAGGCGCGAAAATTTTGTTTAAACTTTTTTTTCAATTTGGTAAAATGATCTGCTTAAGAAATGTCTTGATTGTTAATCTCTCACTTTAAATTACCTATAAGGTTAATGTGAAGTCTGTTTTAAAAGTAATTCAGTTAAATAAAAACTAATTCAGGTAAGTTTAAAACGTGATACAGAGTGATGAATTTAACTAAAATAATGATAACCTTAATTCATTATGGACATTACTGAACGGGTTATTTCGGTTTCAAAGTACACCCAAAACCGGAAAAATGAGATATGGCGTGGCTATATATACAAACAAAATTCAGAAATTTGCAAATTAGACTAAAAGCTAATTTACAGTAAGAACTTGCAAGTGTATAATATATGTACCTATACGTTTTCTCCGCTGGTTTTTATCATCTAGAGAGATTACTTATTCTGCAGAAATATTTCGTACCATTAATACGTTGTTATGCAAGCAGTGTGCAGAAGTTCAATGTTGAATGCATCCAAGAGACAGATTAACTTATTCCTGTCAGAAGAGAGCAGGGATAATTCGTTCTGTGCTCTACAAATAAAGAAAAGTGAGAACCATTAGTGTTTGCGACAGTTAAATTAGAAGCTTGCCCACTTGAATAACTGATGCATTTCCTTTAGGTGTGTACTGTGGTATGACGTGGCAAACTGGTTCAATGCAAAAGAAATAAAATCACTGCTAGCAAAATTAATGTGGGAAAGTAATCGTGGAAATTACAGCGGAACTCATAAATATTACAACAGCTTTCAGTTTTCGCACGTATACTGCCAGTCTTCTTTTCTTCCCTTTTCTGTTATCTTGTCTCTCTTTACCCTTGTTTGATTTCTTCCTTATTCCTGTTTTATTTTCTCTTACCCAGCCTCTCTCATCTCTTCTCTCATTTCTTTGACCTTGTTTCATCTTCTTTTCTCCACACTTGTCGTTTCTCCTCTTGGCCTTTTACTACCTATTTCTGTTCTTCTCTTCCACGTTTATCGTCTTTTCGGTGTTTTTCTCCCCTCCTTTATGTCTAACATTAAATTTTGTTCTCACCTTTTTGCATACTTTAATTTACATCACTTTTCTCAAAAAGTTTCCGCTTTCGTTTTCATCAGTTCTGTTTCTATGCACTCTTGTTTTATAATAAATACAACATCTAATTATTCAAATAGTTTTCTTCTTGCCCTTTTTTCTTATCTATCCCTCTTTTATTTCTTGTCACTTGATTCTCTTTAGCCTCCTCTTATGTAGGACTTACACCCCCCCCCCAGGACTTACAGGCGGGTGCCTGGGGTCAGAGGCCCGTCGAGGAGCAGACACTCATGGATCAGACAGAATATCCAGGATGGGTGATCAGCCTGGTATGGGAGGAAGTAGATGAAACGAAATGATGGTGAAATGGATGAAAGGAAAGGTGATGATGGAGCAGTTGGTGGAATGAATGGCGGGAGAAACCAGAGAAAACCCACCCAGACGCCGCTTTATCCACCACAAATTCCACATGCGGGTCCCTGGGACTGAACCCGGGCCACCTCGGTGAGAGGCGAGCGGTCTAACCACTCGGCCAAGGCGCCGCCTTGATTCACACACACCAATAAAATAAATACATAAATAAATAAATAAATAAATGTATATATTCACTTCGCCACTACTTCCTGCATCATCTACATATTGTTTACTGTGTAGATATACTTCTTTTCGATTTTCACATTCTTAGCGCATATCTTGCCAGACAGAGGCAGTATTGTATTCCATTCAAAAATTCGATATCTAGATTCCACCGGAATCGTGTCTTGAGGTCCTCTGAAAACCAAAAAACACATCTATAGATAAAGGTGTGTGTGTGTGTGTGTGTGTGTGTGTGTGTGTGTGTGTGTGTGAGAGAGAGAGAGAGAGAGAGAGAGAGAGAGAGAGAGAGAGAGAGAGAGATTTTGCTTCACATGTGAAGACCCTTTCATTCTGATTGGATTTTATACAATTGTGTACAACAACTAAGAAACTATAAGGCATAACCCCCCCCCCAAAAAAAAATGTAGAGCTCATTAACATACCCAAGAGCTTTCAAATAATTTTCTTGTAGTGTTAGCGATTTTCGAAGTATTCTACGATTGCGTTTTGCGAAATGTAAGTGTGTCATCTGACGGAAGATGCTAGAAAATTTCGAGGAATTCCTCCATGACTATGATTCTGAATTTATTCCTCTTTGCTTCCGGTATTCCGCATGTTGTATGTAACTAAGTGCTAGGCGCCTGATTTGAAGTCGTTTCTGGGCAAAAAAAAATGCATAATGGAGAACATAAAATATAATAATAATATTAATAATAAATCGATTAATAAATAAATAATTACGATTTAATTTGTTACAGTAGTTGTGTAAATTGTGGAGAAAATTGTTAAATAAGCCAACATTTATATTGTTCCCATAACAACCAAACCTTTTGCATGGTACAAATGAAATTGTTCATGCAATTAAATAAGTTAACTACCTTTCAGAAAAAAAAAAAATAAAAAAATTATGTTGTCATTTAAAATTTTTATTCGACGACATCCTGTACAATAAAGGCTGAAAATTTCGTTTGTTTGTTTGTTTGTAGCTTTTAATGTAAATTTTTCTTTCAAAATATTAAAGTTGACATGAACGAGCATTTGTATAAAAATGAGTTAATTTCAGTTTTATTTGCATTATTCCTTCCTTATTAAAGACCGTGTATGTATTCTTATTGGCAATTAGTAGATAAATTTGACGGTACTAAAGATTTTTAAATTGGTTTTCATTTTCTTTGCTTCTTTACGTTTATAATTCCGCTGGTTGCCTGAAGATTTATCTAGATATCAAATTGAATGAAATGTAATCTGTTGCACAGTGCTATGAGTGAAGCTTCCTGTTCTGGGCGATAAATTGCCTGCTTGGGATTGGAGCGACAGAAGCTGACGACATAATGTGGTCACACTCCTTTTTCCGGTTTCTACCACGATGTAATGCCGCTTTGCATTATCACTGACAACAATATCAATTATATTTACATAGTCTCTGAAATATGTGGTTTTTTTCTACTGATAACAGTTTCCATATTCTAGATGCGTAACGAACATAATGACACTTTTAAACAAAGAAATAAGACAGTAGTTGTAACGCAAGCGTACTACTATCGCATGTGAAGGTTTAAAATTCGCTTTGTCGCATTTCGGCAAGAATAATTAAAATAATCTGACGTGTTACAGTCACATGACTTTCTCTACTCTTGTACAAACTATTTTTACAAACTCTTATTCTCCATCTACTTCATGTTAATTGAGAAAAACATTTGCAGACTCTATCTTATTGCTAATTTTCTTGTAGATGTAAGGGGAATATACATTTACAAGGGCAATATAGAAATACAGTAGCCTTTAAGCACATACATACCTCTTAATAGCTGGTTGCTAGGTGCAGCACCATTCCCTTTGCCACAAATTAATACTCTTTGCATATTCAAGACAAAAAAAATGAATAACGAATTCCCATTTAAGAAAAGTATTGAAAAATTTAAGAGAATAACAAGCAATATCTGGAAAATGGTTCACTCAACAACAAAAATGTATATGACATAAATTGTGTATTTTAACGTGATCTACATTTCTTGTGTGGTAAAATTGTGTCTATCTCTTATGGTTTACCAGTTATGCAAAAGTCGTTCACAATGAAGAATACTTTTGGAGACATTCCCAGAAAATTCAAGATATACATTTTATTTGTCATGAAAATATCTTAAACATGTGATACTTTAACCAAAATCGTTAGAGCCATTTTTGAAAAAATTAAAATTTTCGAAAAATGTTCCATGTAAAGGGTACTCTGGGGTGGGGGATTTTCTTGAAAACCTTCGTGTCGCATCTCTGGAAGATACTGAACTTAAATACTAAGGTTGGTGTTTATCCGACTGTTCGTTTCTGAGTTATGCTGCTCACAGACAGACACACAGACAGACACACAAACACACACACACACACACAGACAGACACACACACACACGGACATGTTTCCAAAAATGCTTTTTTTTGGATTCAGGGGTCTCAAAACATGTATTTCCGGTGAAATCTTGGTATCGAATTTTTGGGTGGAATACAATACTTCCCCTACTTACTATACGTAATAGAGAAAGTAATAAGAGTATTGAAATCATTTCGGATAAAATGGAGATTCGGATTAAAGAGGGCCGGATAAACGAAGTTCTACTGTATGTCCCTGTACTTCCTAAAAAAAACAAACAACAAAACTGGAAACTGAGACCAACAAGATTGGGGTATCAGTGCGATGCAGTAGCATCGTTGTGTTCTTTAAGAAGAATTTGCTATAAAAAGTGGTAATTATTGTTGAGGGTCGTTACCAGCTTTAATTCAATTCCATATTAGTTTACTGCTCAGTTTGGTGTAAACTAGGCTTTCTCCATTCGTCCCTCTTTGACTCCGTATATGAACTAAAGATATGCAAATTGTCATATAATCGATCTCACTCTCGCTCGGTTTCATCCGAGACCGGCCTCTTTCTATCCGGGCGAGCTGTGATCGTACTCGCCACACCGAGCTTCTCCATGCCCAGCAAACGAAAGCAGACCTTTCTTACGCGGGCCAAACAAGTTAAAACGTGAAATAATTATCTGCTGGAATATTTCCTAACATGTTTCGATCATTGCCTGCAAGGGATCCTTCCCTTTTTATAGATATGTATCAGTGAAAGTTGAACATAAACGTTCAAAAGAGAGTTTTACATTTATATGCCTATAAATAGGTATGAACCTTCTAGATCGCAATGTCTGTTTGTTATTTAACACTGATGCGTGTAAATGAGGTCATGCTGCTTTGTAAAGGTCCCTGCGCTCTAGGCCATCAGGTCAGTTATGTTTTCATTGTTCTATTTCTCGCTTTTTGTTCGTTCTGCATTTGATCCAAGGCAAAACTTCCATACAAGTAAGTTTTGATCGTATTGTTTTCAAAAGCTTTTAAGAGAAATACCAAAACAAAAGAAAGACAACGGTTTTATAACGCTGGTAATACCATCCCTGGTATACTGATCGTAGTTCATAAACAGAGATTTTGTTCTTGAATGTAGTCTGAGGGAAAGCTTGGGTTAGTGTTGAAACTCGCTGTTGTTTTCAGCTGTTTCGCCCACTCTCTAAAACAGCTCCGATAATTCTGTGGGTCCATTCTTCTTCATAATCAATTTCAATTGCTTCCACTTCGTCGCGACGCCCAAGGTTCTGAACTAAACATTACCACACTCGACACCACGAAATTTATAATCTCTTCCTTAGTTCTTTGCTCAAGGGTTTAAAAGAGGTTTTTCTCTTTCTGTTAAACACTACCTTTGTTATTGTTATCATCTGACTTCTTGTAGATATTGATGTATCGTCCTGTCCACTTGCAAAATTACTTATTATTCTTGATTTCCTCTCAATATATGCAGTTCTGCTGCCATTTTTGCATTTATCTTTATCTTGTACTCCTCACTGTTGCCATTAACGTGTTCCTTGGGATCGTTTATATCTAGCAGTCAAACAGGGAGCAGAAGACTGCATGCATGACACCTTTCCTGAGCGACTTAAAATTTCTCATTTGTAAATATGGTTGATAATGTTTGAAACGGCAAAATGAAATAGAAAAACGAAAGAAAGAAAAGAAAAAGATTCAGTAGATATCCTTATAACACTGAAGCCATTTGAAAGGATAAAAAAAAAAAAAAATACAGTGATGAAAAACGTAAAAACATGACTTGGTTCAAAATTGTAAAATGACAAATATATAATTATTTTAAAACGAATAAACATATAATATAAATATTTTAATAAGTGTGTAACTCCAAAACAGAAAACTCCATGGACTGGATGGTGCAGAGAAAATGTTATAAGAGAAAAGTTTATAGGCTGTTATCAAATGTGGGAATATTCTCAGTTGGTTTCTTGGCTCCGGATGTTTTGTATGATATAGTCAACCACAGAAGGAATGGCTGATAGTGGATTATAAAGAACACCCAGAACTAGGCAGTAGTGAGAGAGGAAGTCCGGTAGTCGAAGCAACCACGTCCAGCAAAAACACGGTCCCGAAAGCAGGTATGCCAACCGCTGGAAAGCACATTTCTCTATCGCATTTTACTTACGACTCTTCGTGGAAAACTTGTGTTTTGGCAACATCTCAGCAATTCGACTAGTGAGCGTAAAGCAGAGGGAACCCCAGCGTTTACTACCTGGACGTCTTTGAAAAAAGGATATGGTTTGTACTTAGAAGGAATAATTTTTAATGTCAAGATTATTAAAAGTTGAAGTTTGACTTTATGAGGTTAATTTGTGCATGATCTACATTTGTAGACCACAGTGTGGCTTTTTCTCTGTATTGAAAACTTCATGAAATATGGCTTCTAAATTTTTAGAACTGAAGAAATTAACTGTTTAACGTCATCTATCTTTCCATCTCTCATTTTTCATCTTTGCTTTAGAAGTAGATTAAAAGTCTGTGGTTTAAAAACTAGAAGCAACACACACACACACACACACACAATTTATTACTGTAAATGATACACGACACAGTGAGCATTCCAGCTTCCATTTCTTGCAGACATTGCATACCTTTCTGCTTTAATTAATGGGGTAAGGTATATAATTTTAAATATTGTATATACTAATCCTTTCTTTCTAGATCTTATAGTTAGGAATTAAATTGCTGTAATGATATTATTATTATTTGTCTATTTTGTCATTAATTTGAGGTGTGCACGTTTTTATTTATTCATTATTAAAATAAAATTTAATTTCATAGGAACAATATAGCAGAAACATACTATATTATGGAACATTTCCTTTTCGAGTTTCTTTGTGTCTTATTATGTGCTAGCGAATGTATTTGGAAGACTGTCTAATATCGCATTATGTTTTGGTTTACCCCTTTATTTTTCAAGAACCAAAAAGTTGAAATTGAACTGTGCTGAAATTCCAAAAACTGATATTCTACTCTCTTACAACTTCTAACACGCGTCTTATCAAATTTATTTACATAACTAGGACGGAAGGAAATACCTTCTACAAATTTCAGCCAGTTGTCTTATATTTTTACTTTCTCTACCTGTACATAGTAGATAGAGAAAATAGTACATTTCGCCCAAAAATTCTATACTGAGATTTCACCGGAAATGCATGTTTTGAGGCTCCTTGATTCCAAATAACGCATTTTGGAAACGTGTCTGTGTGTGTATGTGTGTCTCTGTGAACAGCATATCTCAAAAACGAAAAGTCGGATAAATACCAAACTTGGTATTTGAGTTCAATATCTTCCAAGGATGCAGCACGAACATTTTCAAGGAAATTTCCCACCCCAACTGCCCTTTACATGGAACATTTTTCGAAAAGTTTGATTTTCTAAAAAATGGCTCTAACGATTTTGATTAAAATACCATATATGAAAGATATTTACATAACAAATAAAATATATATCATGAATTTTCTGGGAATAGCCTAGGAAGTCCACTTCATTCAGAAAGAATTTTGTGTAATCTTGTATAACTGGTAAACGTTAAGCGATAGACGAAAACGTACTCCACAAAAAATGTATATCTCTTTAAAACACACAATTTACTTCAAATAAATTTTTGTGGCATAAGCCGTTTCTGAGATATCCGTTATTAAAGGTTGAACTTGTTCAATACTTGCCATTCTTAAGTCCATCGATTTTCAGTTGTTTCTCGTGATTGCATGCAAACAGTATGGAATTTTAAAGCCAGCATAAACGCCCAGTTCTTAAACATTTTATTGTCGTTGTTCTCTTTGTATCTATAACGAAGTGTTTAATGTAGTTATTTTTGCAAAGGTTTATTTGGATTAAAATGTAGTATATAGAAAAATAAGCTTAGTAAGAATATTTGTATACCCACTAATAGAGATAGAGAGTAGAAGTCTTGTAAATGTATCACATGAAATTCTTTTGGCTTATTAATATTCTCCATAGCATTACGTAATCGTATATGATTCATTAACATTGATAAAGTAATTTATGAAGTATTCACTTGGACAGCTATTTTTTTTCTTTCTTTTTTTTTGGGGGGGGGTTTATAGGTAAGGATATTCTTCAGGTGTTGAGTAGGAGTTAGAAAGAGTTATGGGTAAAGGTAGGGGGAGTACCGCGTTAGCACCTCCGTTAGTAAAGTGTTGGTACTAGCTGCCGGCCGTGCCGGGAGCGGTTTGTCGGACCTGGAGTACAGCCATGGCACAAGTCCCTGGCTGCCACCCGGGGGTTAAGGTGAAGGAAGGTTAGGAGTATTAATTGCTCTTTAATCATTGTTAACTTGTCTCAGCGATTGCTGCGTCGATAGTTGGGTCTTACAAGTGGCAGATTTGGTATTTGGGCATGAGCTAAATCATTACCTGCCCGAAAATTTTTTATTTTAAAATTGTATTCGATCACACTTATTTGAATCCTTATAAACGTTTTCTTAAGATTAGTTTTTAAATTCTGCATTGTGATACAGATGTCAAAGAGAAAATTAGAGAATATCGAAGTATTCTAAAAATTATTTGTAATACTGTGCAAAATTTAGGAAGAAAATACCTTGCATGAAACCTTTTGTCTTGCTAGAAAAAGCGTATAAAGAAAACTTGGCATTATGCTTTAATTTGCACCTAAAATTAATTTTATTATGATCCGTTGAAAATTTGGATCTTTAACTAGCATCAAGGGGTGTTTATTTTTTAAAATAATTAAATACAGAATCCTTGCGATTTTGTCAAAAACATAGACTTTAGGAATCCCTCATCTGCGTTTTTGTACGAGGAAGTGACAGTGGCAGTTGTTTCGCCACTGAATCATGCTATATTATTCGTTTTGTTCTTTTTCCCCGAGCTAGTTACCACTGTCGTAATAATTTCCGTTGGGAAATCCCCAGGTTTCTTAGCTATCTATTTTTGAGCTGTTGTCTAAGATAGAAGATAAGAAAACAGGGAAACTGCGGCGCTGAATACATTGTAATGTCCATTACATGTGGCACATGCCTTAAAAATGCCGTAGTAAAAGATGTAATGTTTCACTGGTGCTTAATATTGCTCGATAGTAGGTGCTTTTTTGTAATGTTACTGGATCTAGAAGGTTTCTGAATTTTTATGCGTAAATTCGCCCGAAAAAAAGAATTGCCTCTAACTATATGTAAGCTAAGGAAACCAAGTTTTTACTAATGACAAAGCTTGTGTCCTGGGAACCAATAACATAACGTGACTACAATACGGTACATAAACCGGTCCACTCCTGTTTACCGGACTGCAGGCAGACGCACTCCTTCAACAAGATAATTAACCTGAAAGCACTGCATTCTACTCGATCGCTCCCGAACATTACAAACGTAATAATGAAAAATTAACTTTTTTGAACCGTTTCGTAACTCATTTAGGATCTGACCCCTTTAGACTAGGCCCTGGTAGCAACCACGACTCGCCCAAGGATGTATCTACTAAACAAGATGACAGTGCATGATTTGCCATCGTCCTCCGCGCTTATGTGTATAACCGCATTAATTTTGGTAGTACGTAATGCGAAACTTTGTGAAGTTTAGCATTCTCTTAGTTTCTAGTACATCATCTTGCATTTTACCAAAAAAAAAAAAAAAAGTAAGGAAGCCTTTTATTTTCTTTACTTAAGACAATGCTAGATTGAAGGTTAAGATTCTTATGTTGTAAATTATACTGCAACATTAAAGAAGAAAATTTATATACATTAACTTTTCATTGGTAATTTTCATGGAGATTCGTAAACTGGCTGTGTACGTCTAAATGGCTTGTATAGAAGAATATAGGCATAGCTACCTCTAGTTTTCTGAGAAAAGTGTACAGAAATGCAGAAAATGTAAATAGCCATTAAAACTATTATAATCGCAAAAAAAATAGTTGTAGGTGCATGCCATCACTAAAGAGACCTTAGTTGGTTACTCTACTACAGATTTAGAGAAAATTTATTTTGCTTCCTGCGAGTTTATATACAGAAACCCACAAGCAGCCTTAAACATAACAAACGATGGCTTCTAACATTGCCAAGGGCATGCAGTTACATTTGGGCAATTCCAAATATAATACAAAAGCTAAACAGCATGGTTGTTAGTACAAAAGAGAATTCTAATGCAATGAAATAATACCTGGTCTCTCTGAAAAGATTCCATTACTTTCGAAACAACTGCATTAACGTCTGAACCGTACCATTCATGCAACCAAATGAGCGTGTAAAACACTTCTATTATCTGCGTGTGTACTCGAGAAGAACACTAATTTATTTTATGGTAAGGTTGACTGTAATGCCATCGCTCGCTGTGGATCTGGTTTTGTAGCCAGCACACCCCCCCCTTCCCTTCAGACCAAATTAAGTCCTTCAGTTTAACATAAAAACAACAACAAAGAAGCTCCACTTTGAAAACCCTTGGGTTTACAACAGCAACAGCATCAAATTGTTATAATGGCTATACCAGCGAACTTGGATTTCATTGATAAAAAGTGTAGCGGAGTGCATGTATGCGAGGTGATTATCGGTAATGGGCAATTTCTGTTCAGAGACAGCTTGTTCTCTTCAAGGTGAACACAATGTACAGTACTGGTAACTAACATCCCCTGCGCCATTGTCTCTAAGGACACCGAACTCTCAAACTTGGACCCGAACAGCACGTAATGGACATTGATATAAACTTTTAAATTTAAATGCTTCTTCAAATAAGTGTGTATTTAACCTTTTCACACTATAATATTTCGTGCTATGTACCGAAAGTCTTTATAGAGTTAATTTTTAAAATACAGCCTGATACACATTAGTTTTGAATGCAAAAATTGGATTCTTTCCTAGTTTAACGCCAGACGATGAATCAACAGACAAATGCGACTGGGGGCCCTAAATAATTCAAGCTACCTGATTTTCTTCCTAAGGTTTGAAGGAAAACTGGAATTAAAGACAGAAAATCTCTCATCAGTTTGAACTAACCGAGATTCGAGCATGAGAGGCAAGTGCGTGTTTCATAAACACTTTATGAAACTGTGTTTGAGGACAGAATTATTAGTAGAGATTTGTGGCCTCTTAGGTCCCCCAACCTAAACCCCTGCGATTTCTATCTCTGGGGTAACTTAAAACAAGGTGTAGAAGACAAATCCACATCCCTTGGAAGAATGAAATAAAAATATTCGCCAGGAAATTGCCAGCAATTCTCAACGTGATGGATAGTTTCCTAAAGAGGTGCCAAACATGTAGCCAGTTTCAGCATTTCCTTTCGTAAAGTTGGCAAGTAAAGCCTTTAAAGGTAGTTTTAAAAATGTATGGTTTCATCCGCGCCTTTCTATGATAGCGGCAGAAGGTAACGAGCGCCGAGGACGCGGACGGGAAAAACAGAGCTCAGCCGGTTCGTAGTTTTTTGGCTCTCTCTATACTAAGCCACACGATGATTTCTTAATTTTTGAATGCCCTGTAGGGATACGTTTGGTGTTCCTTCTTTCTTCATAACGTTGAATGATAACTCTTAACCAGTATAAAATATTAAAGGTTTTCATTTTATCTGCCATGGTAGTTATATTTTACCCCCCCTAAAGGTTTTTATCTGAAAATTCAGTAGCAAGATTCGATACGTTTTAGGTGCTCTGAATCTAAAAAAAAAAAAAGGGACACTTTTAGAAATAGTCTGTAGTCTGGTGTGGGGATGAGCGAATTTGCGTATGTATAATTTGTTATGTCTCTTTGAACATTAGAATTAAAAAAAAAACGAATAATTGGTTAGTCAGTCTTTTTTAGTGTGCATACAATCCCATCAAAATCTTCGCCCTGCATCCTTGAATGATGCAAAACTTAATTTAGGTATGTTTATGGAATATTCGTATTTGTTGGTTTCTTAAAATGATAACTATTTTCATTCAGAGAATTTTCCATAAGTATCTTATATCCACCCCAACTGAATTTTATATAACTGGGAAACAAGAATAGCAACAAACTTTCTCGAGAAGTAACAGTGATTAAAATACAGTTTTTGAGTAACAATATTTTCAGAGCATTAATCTTTTCTGAAATATCCCATGTTATGTAAATATGCGATTATTTTATTCCCAGAGCTCATTGTAAAAAAAATAAATAAATTACTTAAAAAAATCTGATGTGTTACACTCACATGACTTTCTCTACTCTTGTACAAACTATTTTTACAAACTCTTATTCTCCATCTATTTCATATTAATCGAGATAAACATTTGCAGAAACGATCTTTTGACATGCAAAGAAAATTAAATTTTACACATAGCGACCAGTTCTAAAAATATTTGACTATCGCTTAAGGCGTACTATGTTCCCCTTGTTTTGTATTTGCAAGGGCAATATAGAAATACAGTAGCCTTTAAGCATAGACATATCTCTTAATAGCTGGTTGCTATGTGCAACACCATTCTCTTTGCCACAGATATTTGCATATCCAAGACAAAAAAAATGAATAACGAATTCCCATTTGAGAAAATAAGTATTGGAAAATTTAAGGGAATAACAAGCAATATCTTGAAAATGGTTCACTCAACAAAAAGAATGTATATGACATAAATTGTATATTTTAACGCGATCTATATTTTTTGTGTAGTAAAAGTTTGTCTAACTCTTATGGTTTACCAGTTATGCAAAAGTCGCTCAGAATGAATACTTTTGGAGACATTCCCAGAAAATTCAAGATATACATTTCATTTGTCATGAAAATATCTTAAATATATTTTAATCAAAATCGTTAGAACCATTTATGAGAAATTTAAAATTTTCGTAAAATGTTCCATGTGAAGGGTAATCTGGGGTGGGGGGATTTTCTTGAAAACCTTCGTGTCGCATCTCTGGAAGATACTGAACCTAAATACCAAGTTTGGTGTTTATCCGACTGTTCGTTTCTGAGTTATGCTGTACACAGACACACACACACACACACATACACACACGTACATGTTTCTAAAATGCTTTTTTTTTGGATTCATGGGGTCTCAAAACATATATTTCCGGTGAAATCTCGGTATCGAATTTTTGGGTGGAATACAATACTTCCCCTACTTACTATACGTAGTAGAGAAAGTAATAATAAAATTGACAGCTATAACCGGGTAGGTCATATTAGACGGTGAATGTCAAATAGGTGTAATGATGTTCAGATGAGCCCAGGACCCACAGAGCTTTTACAAGGCGTTTATCTTCTGAAGATAAGGAAAAATTCGTTAATACATGGAACTCGGAACACTGGTATTTGAGATACAATACACACAACAGTAAGGTGTGCAAAGCTAGTGTTAATAGAAACAAATGAATGTTTTTGCGTCGAGCATGTAATAGAATGAATGGCCTCTTGTCTCAGTTCGTAGAACAGATTGAATTCGAACTGGGCCCTAAATGTTTCTATGTTGAAGCTTACTCAATTTGTGTGGCATATGTATTGCTTGTTTATTCCGGCATTTAATAAGAAGTTAGCAAACATCAGGAGTGCCGCTGGGCAGACGCCTGAATGTTTTGAAATAATTTCTAGGGAAGTTACCTTTCTATATGAATATAACGGGCTACAGAGAAAGACATGCCCCCCCAGGTTTGTTCCATAGGTTTATTAAATATTAAACCAATTGCCTACTTCAATTTTAAATGGTACCAGTATCACGAAAAAGTAAATTTATTGCGACTTTTGAAAATCTCATCCTTAAACCTGATAGTGAGAGTAGAGCTGCCGGTTAAAGTTAAAGACTCAGTTTTTGGAAACATATTTTGTAATTTCTTTTGTTCAATAAACGTATAACATCTTAAATACCTACAGACGTTTTAGAAACATCTTGGGGAATTTAAATCTCCAAAATGAATATTTACCATGGGCTTCTTATAATTAATTGCTATGAGCCATACCAACCACAAGTGCATTATTAGAGGCCTGTATTTACTAATTACGAAATCAGTTGGCAAGGCTATCTTCATGTTGGAATTGAAATTAGAGCTGCTGATTCACGAGGGCTCGGTAATAGCAAGTCTCACATCCTGTCTGACATTTGCATTTATCGCATTTACAATTGGGGTTACCATAGTGTAGTAAGGTATGTTAGAGAAAGCCCCTTCCCAACAAAAAAAAACAAAACAATCTTAATGCAAATATTGTGTGTGTAATCTGCTAAGCGAACCACAAATTAGTCCACGGTTCAGTGAATCACAGAAATTTGCATGCTCATTTTAGTTTACTGCCAGCTTAAAATGAGTTTTTCTTAACAGACGTCCTAGTTTACGTGAATAATGGTTAGTAGCATGGTAGGGCAATAATATAGGGATATTCAAAAAGAAGGAACTGACTTTAAATATTTATTTATAATGAACGACAATAGATAGCGACACATGCGATACATCACTGAATAGAGAAAAATTCAGTTTCATTTTGTGTGTTCAAAATGTGCGCACCATTTGTTATGCGAGGACGACAAGTGCTTTTCTGTTTGCATACGCAACCATCTTCTACGAATTTATTGTAATTTCTTTATGACGAGGCGGCTCGTTGTTGAACGTACAACGAAATGCACGCTGCAATGAAACAATGGATTCAGTCTTTGCATAATGCAGCACACAAAACGACTTTTCCTGTGGCGTCGCCATTTTCTCGCAAACAAAGCGCCACTGTTGGCACTGAATAGAACTAATAGGTGGAGCTTAAAACTTTGAACCTTACTCTATTCAATGATGTGTCGCTATCTATTGTCGTTCGTTAGAAATAAATATGTTAAGTCTGTTTATTCTTTTTGAATAACCCTGTCTTATTCCTGATGGGCTTGTTTATGTTTTACGGTAATTATTGGATTGTAGAAAAGCTTTCAAAATTAAATTGAATTTTATTTATGGACGCTCTACAACTACTCTGGTCCTTAGCGTCCCATTCTATATTGGGCATGAAAGACCGATAATTTTGCTCAGAGGCCTCTTTATCAGGCTTGAGGTTCTTTTACGTGCCGTGAATCTATGACACGGGACCACCGTCTTTACTTCCCTTCCGAAGGAAGCCATGCCAAGGATTTTTACGCCCGAAAAAATCCATTGCCCTCCGCCGGGTTTGAACCCGCGACCTGGGAATTAGAGGCTAGCATGGTAACCACTACACCATAGTGGACGACAAAAAAAATCAGAAATATACATCTAGATATTTTAGGTTTATTATTGCGATCAAAATGAAAAAAAAAATTTGTTATTGTATTTCAAACAATTCTATGACAATCTAGTTCACTGTATATATTGTAACTTTCTCCAGTTTTCAACTGTCGCTTTTGTCAGTTCTCACTATCACTGTAGAGTTTTTCTCTAGTTCAACTTCAGTGGCAGTAAGTTCAATTCTCCGTCACTTCATTTTCTTCGTAACACAGCCACCTCACGCCGGACGGTTCACTTCACTCCGGAGTCAAATATAAGACCTCTACATCCCGTTGCTCCGCAGTAGCACTCGCTGCACGTCACAACAATCGTCAACAACTCGCTCGGAGAATCGCTCTTGATGTCGCACCAGAGACGCACTTGCTAACTCTCTCGCTCAGTGTCTGACTCAACAACTCTCGACTCACACTGACTGACCGACTCTGCTCACTCTACCGTCGCCACCTCGCACTGACTCGACTGCTGCAGAACGCTCGCTTATATATATAATTCAGTGGAACCTTTCCACAAGGTTCTCGAACGTCCTAGAACTATTTGACACACTTTCTGGAGGAGAAGGGTGATAAAGCTTACAGAAGCTTCTTGTTATCTTCCTCGATAGGGAGTCCGGTGTTTACGCTGGTGAGCGGCAGTTAACTTGTTTACTCGACCACCCGGCACCGACTTCCCGGATAACCTTGGACCATAGCTGCTGCGTCACAGTATTTATTTAAGTTGTATATTAATCAAATGTTAGTGCTTTTTAAGACAGTGCAATTTAGATACACCAAAAGATGTTCTGCAACTTATTTAGCAATTCCAAAAATGTGTTCGAGCCAAAAAGTTGCGGAGAGCTATTTTGCCTTCAGAAATGTTTGTGCAATTAAAACTTATAAATTGGTCATAAATATACAAATGCTTACCCGCAAGAGTTTTACTTTAAGGGAAAATTAGCCCCATAACTGTCCTTTTCACAACATACCTATATATATATATATATATATATATATATATATATTTCTGTGGCAAAATTAAAATTAACTGATTTTAAGAACTGTAAAATACAATAAAAAGACTAATTGGCTTAAAAATTAAATTAATGGCATTTATCATTAACATAATCGTATTTCCATTTTATAGTAGAAGAATAAAATACTGAAAGAAATTCAGAGTAGAACAAAACAAGACTGTGGATGCTGAAATTGTGCCTGTATTTCTAAATATTAGATAAAGTAGATGTACAGAAATCAATATAATTAAAAAACATTGATAATGTTTTCTTAGATCAAGTTTTTACTAGATCAAGTTTTTACTTTCTCTACTACGTATAGTAAGTAGGGGAAGTATTGCATTCTATCCAAAAATTCGATACCGAGATTTCACCGGAAATACATGTTTTGAGGTGCACTGAATGCATATAAAGCATTTTTGGAAACATTTCCGTGTGTGTGCGCCTCTGTATGTGTGTTTGTGTGTGTGTGTGTGTCTGTCTGTCTGTGAACAGCATAACTCAAAAACGAACAGTCGGATAAACACCAAACTTAGTATTTAGGTTCAGTATCTTACAGAGATGCGACACGAAGGTTTTCAAGAAAATCTCCCCACTCCAGATTACCCTTTACATGGAACATTTTTCGAAAATTTTAATTTTATCAAAAATGGCTCTAGCGATTTTGAATAAAATATCATATATTTAAGATACTTTCATGACAAATAAAATGTATATCTCTAATTTCCTGGGAATGTCTCCAAAAGTATTCGTTATTGTGAACGACTTTTGCATAACTTTTAAACCATAAGAGATAAACAAAATTTTACTACACAAAAAATGTAGGTCGCGTTAAAATACATAATTTATGTCATATACATTTTTTTTGATGAACCATTTTCGAGATATTCCTTGTAATTTCCTCAAATTTTCCAGTACTTATACTTTTTCTCAAATGGGAATTCGTTATTCTTTTTTTTGGGGGGGGGTCCTGGTAATGCAAAGAGAATGGAATACTTCTACTCCACATAGCAACCAGCTTTTAAAATATTTGACTATCGCTTAAAGCCTACCATTTCCCCTTGCATCTACAAGAAAATTACCAATAAGATTAACATCTCGATACCTCGATTAACATGAAGCATATGGAGAACAAGCGTTTGTAAAAATAGTTTGTACAAGAGTAGAGAAAATCATGCGAGTGTAACACATCAGATTTTTTTAGTGTTGTATTATGAATGGACCATAAAACGAATCTAATGAACCGTGGTTTCCCCGGGTCGATAGACGAATGCTGGGAAATGTACTGTGCACTTATACCCTCTCTTCATCCATCGGTGTGGATCGCCATCTACAAATCAGGGCACGCAGTTTAAATATTTTTAAATTAATAGTCTATGTGCATACATTAAATCTTTGAATCAGGCGAACACAGCAATTCAAGAGGAAACTAACCTTCTCCAGATCATAGAGAAAGAAAAGGAAAGAGCCTCTACGAGCCATTAGGTGCAGCGCTGCTTTAACGTTTGTTATTCCCGTGCCAACTGCTGTATGCATTAAACTTTCTTAGGTTTATGTGTAAACAATATTAATGGTGTCACATGGCTTTACATGTCCGTTATTGTATACACAGCATTGAAACTATAGCTCTTATACAGGGCATAAAAGATATTCTCTTAGTAAACTGTAGTTTTGCTGGTATTGCCGAGAATATTAAGGAGGAAAACTCTTTATTTTCCGGTCTGACAATGATATGACGCTGCCTTCCAAGGGCTAAAACAAAGCGAGGACGGATTTTTCTATGGTGGTGGTCCTTATATTGTGATTTTGCCAAATGAAGAAAGAACATTTTTGGTGGAAAGCGTTTTCCATGAAGGCTAGTCTATGAAGAAAGTTTCACAGAAATTCCAATGCTTGACGTCTGCATTCGATAAAATTTCGTGAGAACTGAAATGCAAAAATAATTTTAATGGTGAGATACAGCAATAAATGAGCTTCATTATCATTTATCAAATACTTGCATTCGTATTCAAAAAATTACTATACATAATTAATGAAATATTGGTTCTTGGATGGCATTTTTAACTAACGCTGAATTCTTGCGTTACTTTCGGAACATTTTCTGTAGTCGGGACAATAACCATGAATGTACAAGAGAGAGACTTTGGGGAATATGTTTCTAAGACGTGTGTATGGACGAACAGCTTTTAAAATCGCAATCATAAATCACAAAAATGTGCTCATAACACCGAGACATGCAGCGTTTGTTTTTCCAACGCACGAGTCGATATTTTACATCGATATGTTTGTAACAATCAGACATTTGTGCAATCAGTTTTTATTGATGACGCTATAAACAGGATATAAGCATATAATGTAGTACAAACAGCTTTCTGCGTTTGCTGCAAGGCGGCGTTGTACATTGATCGACAGTCAAGGCCTCCATAACAAACAGCGTGGCCTGTCATTCACATACCGCGACGATGGCCGTCTCGACTTCCGGTGCAGCACCCCACAAAACACAAATAAATAGAGATCTCTTAGCGAATAAATTTTGTTTTTACGGAGCGGTGCTTTTGAGGCCGCTTCGCTTTTGTTTAGAGTCACGAGATGAACGCATGGAACAGACATCGATCACAAGGAGCGTGATTGGCGATCGTTTATCTTGGTGCAATACGCTCCACACATGCGAGGGGGTACGACTTAATTTTGGGGGCGGGAGATTTAACCTATCGCACTCAGTACTTAAAATATCTGACTATATGTTATATTACATAATTATGCAGGTACTTCAAATACAACCCAGGGGGATACCCCGCCGCTTAGTCATAAATCCATTGCAGCTACCGACCTCAGGGGGAAGGGATGAATTGAGGGAACCACAGGAGGCTACAGTCGCAGGCAAACACAGAGACTCGCGAAAGTCTTTAATAATTTCAGGCTCGAAGAACTCGTCTCACCGCTGGAGCTGCCGAGAGAGGGCGATCAACGACCCGCTAGCGTCCGGGGAGTACCCTTTCCTTGGAGCAAGCATCCGTGCTATCTGTCCGGGACCGCCATACTTCACGAAACCTAGAAGGACACCTAAAAATTGAGAAGGAAACGGAATGAAGGGAAATGATGGAAAGGAAATCTTGGCAGATGAGAAACTACCAGCATTCGCCTATCGGCCCGGGGAAACCACGAAAAACCCATGGTCGGAGTAGGCAGTTACCGGGAATCGAATCCGGGACCTCTCGAATTCGAGCATTACACGTTACCGTGGAGTCATACTTGAAAACCTATCACAGTATAAAATATTTCATGCTCATTTTTCATTGTGAAGGATACTTTATCAAACTGACCCCAACTTCTTCAGGTAAAGAAATACTGTAAGCCAAAATTTGCATATGCTTTAAATAAATAAAATAAGGACTGTAAACGTGTATAAGAGATACAAGATGGTATAGATGAAAGCCACACAGAAGAGAGAAAAAAATACAAAAGGAATAGAAGCATAGCAGGCCACAATTTTGCTTATTTGCTTACAAAGAAATCATAGCTATTAGAGCTGGGGAACTCGAAAGTTTATCAACAAAGTATAAAATTTTCCTGGCAGGGGAAGTACCGTGAGGAAAGCTGTCTTGATATTTAATTTGTTGAAGAGAGTTTTCATAAAAAGGTAGTACGTACAAAATTAGCTGCTAGATTTATTGATGACGAAATCGAACGTCTGAAGCGATGCATGTACTAAATTACCAAACTGGGCAACCCTGACTGCCTGCTTGGAGGGAGGTTTCAAAGGAAAGAGGATTGTGAACCATGCGGCAGCACTTACGAGTTATGCGATTGCAGGATTCCGGCTTCGTGTTTTCTCCCTGACACTTGCCTATAGTAGGTATATAGAGCAAGTATTGTATTCCACTTAAAATTTGATATCGAGATTTTACCGGAAATATTCCTCTGAACCCCATAAATGCATTTTAGACAAAAATATCTGTGTGTGTGAGGCAGAGAGAGAGAGAGAGAGAGAGAGAGCGAGAGAGCGAGAGCGAGAGTGACTGACAGTGGGGAGGGAGGGAAGAGAGAGAACAATATAAAGATAAAAGAAACCTTGGTATTTAAATTCAATATCTTCCATGGATGTGACACGTGAAGATTTTCAAGAAAATCTTCCTACCATAAACTAATGGAAGCTTTTTGTTGTTATTATTATGATTATTATTATTGATTTTCCTAAAACTGGATCTAACGTTTTTTATTAAAATGCCACAAATTTAAGATATTTGTATGACTAATAAAATGTATAGATATTGAATTTTCTTCGAATAGTTTGTGATGTTCGTTTTGAATAAAGTATGTATTTTATAAATGAATAGTTAACTTATTGCATGAAGAGAAGTATGAATGTTACAGGTGCAACATTAATACTGTTATTTATTATTATTATGATTATTATTATTATTATTATTATTATTATTATTAAGTCATCATTGTTTCTCTTGTGTGGATTCATATCCCTTTCCCTACATGCTATTCATATATTTCTCTCTGATAATAAAACGCCTATAACATAAATTGTATGTCCATCCAGCTGGTTGTTTAAAACGGTAAAACCTGTTACCGTTATCTCTCCCACATATTAAATGAATTTTCATTTGCTGGTAGTCAGCATTGTAGCCAAGTTTATAACAATGGGAAGCTGTCCTTATTGACCTTTACATAACGCTGGACGTTTATTTACGGTTTCTTTTTGTTTATTTTCCAGGTGAGTCAGATCATGCCCATGGCTACGTCAGCTTCAAGGTAAACTCTCTGTTCGCCGTGTTTAACGTGAAGTATAATATAATTAAGGGCCGTTCAGTAGACTACTCAACTTAATGTAAGGTAGTTGCTTTTATTTGCCTCTTTAGATAGCATTTACAAGGTGTAACAAAATCCGTGTAACACGGTTCTAGAGATCAAGGATCTACCTTGATTTTGTGACTAACACAACATTTATATGTGGTAGGTACAGATTGGACAAAAACTAAAAAACTGTTGAACGTCATGCCTGTGCATTAGTAAACTTAATGAAAATTGGTAAACTAGACTAAAAACCAGTTTTGGGAGACTTTCAAAAGTGGATTTGATTTTCTCGGTACTGAACTGTGGCCCACATGACGTATGAAGTAATACTTATTTGTAACCAAAGGATAGTTTTCATTTAAGCTCCTTTCAACAAATCTTGAAATTCTTTTAGAGAACTGTATTGTCCTTAACAATTCACTTTTAGCTGTAACCAACCGTTTTCGATTTGGCTTCTTGAAATTCATTACTTGGCATCTTTTTCAGGAAAGATGAACGTTGGTGCATTTGAATTTCCCTTCTTTAGAAACAGCCCTTTCAGCTTCATTCGTATCTCTCAAAGTCAGCCTACAACTTGCCAACGTATGTACGTCCTGGCTTGTCACCCCAAAGTTTCCGGTTTATTTCCAGTGAACTGCTAGAAGTTGCAGCTTTTTCCTCAGGCACATCAAAATTTCCGTTTTAACGTCTCTGTTCTAGGATATCATTGATGACTGGGGTTTCATCTCCTATATTAAAAAAATGAACTTTAAATTCACAGGTACATCCAGCTGACCGTTACACTTTCATAGGTCTGACTGGTAAAGAGGTTAATCAGTTATCTTGCCACCTCTTTGACAGTTGTATGGAATCATCTAGGGCCATTTCCTTCTCTGAATGAAACGTAGAGGAATAGTAAGGGTTTTGAGAAAGGAATGGAAATTTCCGGGAAAAATGTCAGGAACATTATTGATCAGAAAATAATATTAAATTTTCGTATTACAAATGTTATTGTTCGCAGTGTTCGTTGAGTAATAAACAGCTGAAGGGCTTTTTCCTGATATAAGATAAAATATGCTAACTTGACTCATGCAACTGTACCTTAATGTTTGAGGAACCTCGAACTAAAGCCTGGATTAAGTTTTTATCAGCGTTCAATTAAGCTATGTATCCGTACATAAAAGCTAGATCACGAAGAATACCAATATAATATACCTTGATATGAATAAAGAAAACAACACTTATTTGAAAAATGATGCTTAGAAGGTTTAAGGCACATGAGTGAACATAGCATCTGGGGAAAATATTCAAGGAGCTAAATGAAACCACAAATCTCAGTTACAACATTCGATCATTCAGGGTAGTTATGAGAGGTGCAGTGTTTCTGTCAAGAGGTCCCTTAAAACATTTCAGAAAATTTGGAGGCATACTGGAATTGGGAGTCGAAGTGGATGCGCACAAATGAAGGTCATGAGTCAAGGCTGTTGGTCGTTTTAGACTATAGAGACAAGTGAAGAACAGCGAGAATGAGTTGGTGTATAATATTCAAAATTGGAACCGCTAAACGCCATCTGTTCGGTCTGTTATCTTACGTAAGGCACAACTTGAGTTCCCATCCTCTGTGGCCTTATAAACTAGAGTGTGGTTGTGGTTGAGAGGAATGTTGTCGTGTGTCGTTGCTCTTATAAACTGGATCAGGAAGGAGCAATGTATGGCAGTTTGGGAACCTGGGTGTGATATCCAGTCCGCCCACAGCCTTGAGATGCTCAGTTGGTTCTCACGGTGCTGTGACGCAGGGTGGGGTGCAGACATTGTTATTATTACAATTGATGGAACAGGTCTCAAGGCTCTCCTTCACCTCGCTAATACATCAAGCACTACTGTTCACCTTGGCTACCGTATACATTAACTTCCGTCACATGGTCACCTCAACGTATCTAAAACTATAAAGTTGGGTCTCCCAAAATTGCAGTTTCCATAGCCTTAAGTGGGCATTGAATGTCGTTAACGAAATGCATTTATGATAGAGTTAAGGCGATACATATAGTTAAAAATTATAAAAATTAATGTTACCTGTAGTACAGCATTCGAGAACACACCGTCACAAATCTTCTGGTGCCTTTAGGTGAGCTCCGAGGGAAATTTGAGAAATTTTAGCCAAATTGAGACACTTTTTCATTTGAAAACCTTTTCATTTCTGCCACTCATCTCAAGTGATAAGAACACAGAAACCCGAAGATCCGTGGTTCAAGTCTCAACCTTGGCATTGTGTTTTTCACATCTGACCAAACGTTCCAAATACACATTCCTTGTGTGAAAGAACAATTATAAAACATAACTAATAGAGGCTAACTATAAAGCCTAGAAATTAAAAGCACTTACATTAGAAATTAATTTCCAGCTAATGATGTCTCGAGTAATCGAGATCACCTAGAAGATGTAATCGGGATACTTGAATCAGATGTGAACGTTTAATGCCCGTGAGCATCGGAATGGAGAGTGGGAAGTGCTTGGATGGAGTCCCAGCTATCACATTCAATTTAACTCTGATTCAATTTTCTAATATATCCATCTGTTTACCATTTTAAAGCTTCGGAGAACATTTTTAAAAGGCGTGTACAAAATTTTAAAGAAGTTTTTCGTTTTCTTTTTTACTTGCTTTGTTGTTTTCATACATTTTGTTTTGTACAAAATGCTTCTGACATAAATTTGCGCAAACAGGTTACAAACTTTGGAGAGCATAGCAGAAAGTGCAGACATTAAAGTCCTTTGTTTTTATCTGTAGTGACTTTTTTTTTCATTTACAGTGTGGTTATTTCTTTTCAACAAATGTATAAAAATGAAAGTAGGAATTTTTGTGGGAAAATATTAACAGGATATTAAATCATTTACACACATCTCTGCATGTCAGAAAATTAACGCAATTAACTTGCGCGTGGATTTTAATACAAACTGATAATTAAAATTAATTAGATTTAACTAACTTCGGTAATAATAGCTCTACATTGTTTAAAACCTGTGCAGCTGTTTTTGTTAACCATGCTAACGGTTGATTAAATGTTCATAAGTGAAACCTTAAAGGTTTAGAAGAAGAGAATTTCAGTCATGGCATCTCGTAAGTGCTAAGTGTTTGCAAGGTCATCTTATCCAAGGAGCATAAATGTCTGGAACTTTCCCGTTGTATTATATTTTTTAACACTTAATTGCATTTCTTTTAACTATAGCACGTACATCCATGTACACTTTACTGTTCATGACTAAAGAGAGAGAATGTCTTGTGCAAGTGAATTTTAAAAGTTTTATCGTAAATATTTACGACCCGAATTACTGATAATATAATTATAGATTGAGACAAAAATAATAGTCATAAAAGGAAAAGTATACAAAGCAATGCAATCTCCCAGATGTCAAGCTTAAAAAGTTCAAGTGTAATTAATAAAAAAAGAGCGTCATTACCAGTCTTGACTATTGCTTGGAGACTTTATATAACCTCGAGGGAGCAAGTTGTCGTTTCTTTAATTGGATGTCATGTTCTATGGCGTTTAAAAATCTTCTAATACTAACATGCAGATTCTTTGACATAATTTGCAGTCGCAAATTAAGAGATCAAGTTTCAGTCTGTGGTCATAAACTCGTTAAGAAACGGAAATTAAACGAGTTTTGACTAGTCCAAATTCTCACTCTAGAATGGCAAAGTGGTTATAAGCATAATTATTAACCCTAATTTGTATTATTGTATTGCCAGCCAATGTTGTTATTAAAGTAACTAATTTAGCGATAATAACTGCTTAAGAATTGCAAGACTAAAGTGATAGCTTGTCTCTATGTATCGAAAATTCATTCATAATTCCCCTCTTACGGATGCGGTAGCCGAGGTCGTTAAAGCAAATCCCGCCAAGACGACCTTCCTGACCTCAATTCTCGTAACTGGCAAATGCCAGGAGGTACTCTAAACTTAAGCCTCGAACGCTTCCTCCCCAAACATATATCAGTGTCCACCGCCTGTTGTCCCGGAAAAAAAACCCACGATTACCCCTATCCCTTTTACCTTCAAAGGACGAACAGCGTCAAGCAATTAGAGCTGCTCAATTCAAGAGCATCCATCCATCGGGCGGTGAATGAATGAAATGGATAGACTGGTGTTCAAATGAGCCCGGTCTCCATGGGGCTTAGTTATCCGGCACTCATCTACTCAGGATGAGGGGAAACCTGAGGCAAGAAACGCATCCAGTTAACTCATCCTGGATGAGGTTTCTGGACCTCGTGAACATGAAGCGTACTACTTCTACCGTACACGGAGATGAGCTGCGTACTATTGATTATATGTCCTATAAAGAACGCAATTTTTAATTTAATAATAAAACACATAATTTATTTGAAAATTGCTAATGTTATTATGCCAATATGAAGCACAAAGACTGCGATTAAACATGAAACAAAATATCGGGCAAATGTCCTCCACGGCTTCGTCTGCACACATCCACACTATGGACAACGTTTTCGACGACTGTAGAGCAAAGTTCCGCTTGAATTTCATCCATGACACGTCCAATTTCTGCTTTGAGTTGGGGGATGGTTCGTGGATTGTTCACATAAACACAAGATTTGAAATACCCCCACAAAAAATAATCACATGGTGTCAAATCACACGATCTCGGTGGCCTGTTCTGATCACCGATCCTAGAGATGACACGAGCGGGGAATCTTTCTCTCAGCAACCTTGTTGTTTCAACGGCAGTGTGGCGGGTTGTCCCATCCTCTTCGATCCACAAGTCTTCCACATTCAATTCTTGCAATTGCGGCCATAAAAACTGTGTTGTCATGTGGCGGTCACTGTCACTGATTTTCCAATCTCGTCTTCAAAATATATGGCCCAATTAGTTCGCCAGCCAATAACCCGCATGAAACAATGACTCGTTCTGGATCCCGACACTTCTCACGGACTTCGAGGATTCTCTGTGCCCCAAATCCGGCAGTTTTGTTTAACATAACCATTAAACTGGAAGTGTTCCTCGTCACTAAAGATTATTTTCTTATGAAAACCACTGTCTAATTCTTGTGTTGTGCATAACCAATCGGCAAATGTTCGACGCTTCAAATGGTCCATCGGCTTCAGTTCTTGTGTTAGTTGGATCTTAAAAGGATACAAATACAGATCTTTTGTTAAAATTCGCTGCAAACTGCTTTTCGAAATGCCAAATTGTTGGGAACGACGGTGAATGAACTCATTGGGCTCGTAGCAACGCTCTGTCTGACTTCGACAAGAACGAGGACTTCCAGGTGATTTGATGTTCACTGTTGATCCTGTATCTTCATATTTCCTTACCGGTCTATGCACTGTTGACACATTAGGCGCATTTCGCCTACAAAAAATTACACGAAGTTTTCGAACGGTCTCTGCATACCACTCACCGTACTTGTAAATGTACTTCCAAAATCAGGATGCGTTGATCCTTCGTGTATCGCTCCATTTTAGCTTATAACCATACGCACAAATGACAATGACAGTCGTTAATCGCAATATAAACAGACGACAATCGCTTAAATTTCAGGTCTGGCAAACTAACAAACTGATAGAGGCGCGCAGTTTAAAAATTGCGTTCTTTAGGCGAGCTGGCTTTAGCTGACAATCCAAGTAATGAATTGATTTTTGCTTAAGAAAAAAATTCATTTTTATTAATGGACGCTCTTTAACTATATACTATGGTTCTAGCGTCCCGTTCTATATTGGGGGTGAAAGATCGGGAATTTTGCTCAGAGGCCTCTTTATCAGGCTTGAGGTTCTTTTATGTGCCGTAACTCTACGACACGGGACCACCGGCGTTACTTCCCTTCCGAAGGAAGCCATGCTAAAGATTTTTACTGCCAAAAATATCCATCGCTCTCCGCCGGGTTTGAATCCGTGACCTCGGTAACTAGAGGCTAGCATGGTAACCCTAGATCACGGAGGACGAAATTTTTGCTTAAGGATGATATGCAATTATCACTTAAATAAACATCAGTATTTTTGCGAAGTGTTGACAGTCGTCGTATAAGGGGAGAACCACGTACTCGCATAGAGTTCAGTAGTGGCATTTGTATCTACTGGTGAGTGGTCCTAAAATTTGTGGATGTTCCTAACATATTGGAACTATGTGTCCTGAACCATTTGTATTCGTGAAACATTGCTGTATTACGTGGTTGGCAACCTATTACAGCAGTTTCAGTAGTGGGTGCTTGTTGTCACACTTTAACAAATGTGTGATATGGAGATACCCCAAAAATTTTGGATAAATAGGCGAAACCTGCAAGAACAGAATTGAAATATCATACATAAGATTTTGAAGAACAGCCTTAAATCTTTTAAAATTGGTGCTACATTAAGGGCATTTTTATCAATTTTAAGCTTTTTCACTGATTCTGCATCAATATTTCGGTCACAAAGTGATGCTATTTAAGGCTATGTTGTTCTTAATGATATTTTTATCCTAAATTTAAAGTTGAATAAACAGAGGAATATACTGTTATCGAACATTCTGAAAGAGTGCCCAGAAATCAATTTCACTACAGCATGAACGTGTAGCATGCTTATTCCATTTCGTGGCTAATGATTATAATGTTGTGTTCGTGTGTGATTGACTTGAAAGATCGAAACGAGCGCCGGAATAATAAAATTATAATTATTTATCGAAAGCGTGTACGTGCAGATCGCAGCATCCGTTAATCAAGAAATGACGTGTTCGGAGATGTGAATGAGTGGAAAGGAACTGTTATGAATGGATGCTGCTTGGCCTGCGGCTATAGCGCCTTCCTGTTACATTCATCTCGCATGTTGGCGCAGGATGCTGCTCGACATTTTCATCTCTCGAGGTCACGACTTGCTTTCCTGACTCGTGGCCATTACCTGGCCAAGTCTATTTTAAGATCCTGTGTCACAATTTTTGTTGCTGGTCTTAAGACCTCTCGCGTTTCTGAGATACTCAATTTTGTTTGGAAACTAACAGAACTGGTACCCCTTCACTCGTGTAATGTTTTGCAAATTGTCAATAAAATGTTTCTCGTGTGTATTTGCAGAAAATTAAAACTTAAGAACGAAAAAGAACCATACAGTATACACAGTTGTGGTTATTTCTTATTTGTATTTATTTTTGTATCTTTACTATCAGAAATACCAGGTTGCCTCGGGTTCTGACGGCTTTTGTAACACACTAGTTTTCCAAATATTGGTTTATTTTCACCTAAAGCAATTAAAATATTGCTGGTATTCAATTCGTCCTGCGTCGTGGCACAGTGGACTGGAGCGTAGTGCTCTGGTTTCCGGCCACGGAATGCGCCCGTGTTCGATAACACCCGTGGGGGTGCGGATTTTAACTCCCGGGTGTAGAATCGGTGCTTACTCAGCATGTAAGGAAAGTGAGGAGTTGCGATAGATAGCGACCCCGGCATCGAGAGCCAACATTTCTTCGGGATGCGTGATGGTGGCCACATCTCCTTGGATGATCACCCATCTCTGTTGTGCGTGTGTGGGCGTGAGGCCGGCAGTCGGGTTGGCAGGCCGACGTCCTGTATGAGCGAAGTGCCATGAGGTTTAGTTTTAGGTATTAAAATCTGTTTAATTTGATCAGATCACTATGCAAGATTTCGCATTCGTACATAAAATCCTCCAAATTCCCTACCATCTACTTTTTCAACCTCATTTCCCTAAAAGAATGAACAGAGTAACATTTAGGCTTGTATTGTTCGTTCTGAATATCTTCAAAATTGCCCCGACCGAACATTTTATACCTCCTTGTGGGTAGTTTTGCTACACCAGCCCTAAAAGTTTGAAGATAATATTATTAATATTTTATTTCACAAATGTTTGAAAAAACAGGCCTGTTTATACAGAAAAACGTCAAAATTTATTCCCGCCGAGTACGTTCCACCCCTTCTTCCTTTAGGTTATTTGTTATAACACCCTCACAGGAACCATGAGAAACAAGAACAACAATGGAAAGTATCTGCTCTGAATGATGAAAATGCTCTTATTTTTCTGTCTTTCCGAGAAAATCAGCACACACGAACAAGCCAAATAGCAAGGCATTACAGTGTCAGTCAAGAATCTGTTTGTAATTTGATGAAATCTGTTAGATGGCATGCATACAAAAATACAACTTTTGCAGAAATTAAGTGAAGATTAATTTGACCGAATTAATTCTGTGAATTCTGTGAAACATAATTGAGGCTGACTAAACAAAAATCCAGTTTATAAGACAAATCCTATTTTTACCTAAAGTTAATAGTCATAACTATCGACATTGGTCACCATACAACCCACATCGAATGGCTCCAGAGCATACAGAATGATCCACAGAAACTGAACGTCTGGTCTGGTCTGGTTTAGTTTAATAACGTAATTGGATCATTTTTCATTCAAGGAAACCCGAAGGCTGATATCGATCTGCAGTAGGTGTAGATAAATATCATTCCAGCTTGCCAAGTTGTTCCTAGCGTGGGCAATGTGCTTCTAAATGCTTTCAACAAGATGGACTCCCTGCACACTTTGTTAGAGAAGTGAGCGAGTTTTTAGATACCTACAGCATTTTCTGAAAGATGGATTGGAAGTAGAGGACACATTGTGTGGCCACTTAGATTGCCAGACTTCAATCCTTTAGATTACTGTGGGCGTGCTCAAAATCCTGAGTGTACCGCAATAGGCCCAATAGTTTATTAGAGCAGAGGATCAGAACGGAAATGCATTTGATTCGTTCAATGACTCTACACAAGGCATTAGACAATTTTTGTGGCAGGCTGGGGCACTGTAGTAAATGGTGCTCACTTCGCACACTTGTTGTAATGTAAGAATGCAATCGGTAAATTGTAAATAACTAGGTGGCTTTGAAGGCAACGTGTTTTGGAAATATGTGTTATGTCCATGTTTATTTCCGTGGTATATTAAATGTGTTTAATAAAATTTCAACGCCTTATATCTTGGAGATTTAATTTTAGAAAAGAAGTATTTTAAACTAAAGCTTCTAAGTTTATTAAGGGTTATCAGAATATTCAAAATGTATATTGTAGTGTAATTTAAAATTTTAAAGCTCACCCCCCTCCCCAATTTCATGGTGCCCACTGAGGTGCTGCCCATTACACTATCTGGAAGGTCCCTACCTCCGATGAGAATTGAAAACGTCAGCACTTAACTTTATTGCCATTTAAAATGTAATTATGTAATTTTTTTCTGTATTTAAAATATATTGCCAATATTCCATACTTTTTCTTTTCACTTGTATTCTGCTGTAATGTGAAAAGAAGACGTCTGAATAATAAACAAGAGCTAACCCAAGCGTGCGTGCTTAATATAGTTTTTGTGAATTTCATTTACGTGTCCCGCGACTTGCTGGCTGTTTATATACCATCTGGACAGAGGGTGTAGTATTTGTGGCCCAGTCGGTGTAGTTTAACTGCAGACGCACTGTTAATGTCGCCAAATGTCGACGCCGCGATCGCATAGCTATCTTGTGACAAATGGAAATAGATTTTGATGTTTAGCCTAGGGTGCTGAATAGAGTTTGTATTGCACCGGGGATCTAAGGAAGACTTTAATGTCAGATATAGAAGTAAATTACCGAATGATTGAGCAATTTATGGCGAAAGGACCTGAAAGCGAAAAAAGCGTCTGCCACATCGTGAGAAGGCCATGCTAACCCTGTCATACGCCGCAAATGACCCTCAAAAGCGAGATATTTTAGTATTCTCGTTTTTTGTTTTACCTTGTATCTCCAACGTACGGAAGCAACGGACAGTTATGTTTAACAACAATAACATGTGTTTGCATTTCGAAATTGGGAAAGGAAAACACGAATCGTTATTGATACGCCATTTCACAGCCATAAATTGTTGCGGCGGATGTAGCTTCTAAGGAGGGGTGAGCCAAGAAGTAAAGGTCGCATGGATACCTCCAGGGGTTGCATGTGTCATATCCTGTAGGTGTGGAGGCGGCAACACAACTACTTCTGTATTTAAATAAACCTGCAGGCCACAGTTTATGTTCTACTTGGACTTCTGGCCTCTTGGGAAAATGTGGTCTTGCTTGCTAATGCGCTAATGTTTATTATTTTCGTATTCGTTATGTTTGAGTGGCTGGAAGGTTATTAGATGTCACGGTAGAAACGACTTCCTTGCACCATTAGTTTACAATTTTCATAAAAACACTGTCCTGTTTTTTGCTTCAACTGAATAGGGTCCTTTTTAATTCGTTTTCATATCCATTAATTTCTGGTTTATGTCGAAACTTCTGAATTTTACCGGGCATTCACTTTCATAAGTGAGCCTTTATACATCCAGTCCACCTTGTGAGATCTATGTCGAAGACATTATCAGAAGAATGAAGTTATATAAGTGTGTGGAAATTACCTGCTTTCACCAAAAACAAACTTTAATTTAATTTGGTTAGAATCTCGGAAGAAAATGGACAATATTCTGTATCTATAATTTCAAAAGCCACTTCTCAGTTTTTGTTTTCAACGCTTACTGATTATGAAACTACAACTGAGACTGCTATTAATTTTAATATTTCATTTTGCCACTTTTCCCATCAGTTTCACTCATTCAAAATATTCCACATAATAGAGTTTTCGCGTAATTCACCAGATTCCTATGCAGCTTTCGAAATATTAAATAATTTTTTTGTACACAAAACACGCCGATAAATTGATTAAAACAATGAGAAAGTCAATGTTTTTTAAAACATTGCCTTCGCCTGAACCAAAACTTGAAAAACTAATTTTGTATGCCGTTATTGGATAAATGACGTGGACATTAAAGGGCCAAAACGATCATTTTAAAATATAGTGACTTCAGAAGTTAAAACGATTTTGTGACAATTACTTTACTGCTAAGCGTTTATGTAAGAAAATATGATACCAACATTTAAACTAAATTGACGTAAAACTTTTGAAAGCAAATTGAAAGCCCAATTTTTAGTCCTCCTTACATTCATACCTATATGATGTGACGGATGATCGAAGTATACATCAGACCGGAGAATTATGTACCAAAACGTACTCCTGCCATTATCTTTTTCACGCTCTTCTGTTTAGTATTAATATCATTGCGATTTCCTTTCCATCTAGGCTTGCGGGAAAAACTAGTCAATGCGCCGATACCTCTGCTGAATTGTTGATACTAATAAGTGATTCGGAAACACACAAAGTTGTTTTGAAAAAAAAATACAAATTAATAGCAGTAGAATCCACAAGATATGTTTATTTAAATCAATGTCCTAATTGAATACTATGAAACGGTATGTATTCGTTAATATGCAAGCTCATGTAAATCAGAAAACCCTCTGTAGAGATCTTCCCAGATCTGCAGATTCTTTTAAAAGTCACTGTAAATGTTAAAAGTGTTTGGCAAAACAGTGGAATTTTCACAGAACTTAATGAATGTGCCACAATTAACTGCAGTCTTTAGTGCACATTCCTTTTGTGACGTTATGTTCAATTTTCAGTCAGAATCTTGGAGTTTTACCAATTCCTTTATGGAGAAAATATTTGGTTAATATAGCATTACTGGGTAAGTCGCCTAAAAAACCAGTTCCTTAATGTAACCCAGCGACCGAAAGCCTGATAGACTGATATCTGTAGATTGTGAAGTTTGGTTGATGGTATGTTCCTGCTGCTAGTTATTGTGTATTTGTGAGGTTTGCAAAACAGTCTTTTAAAGCCCCAATGGTGACAAATTTTCCTCAGATGTGAAGAAAGGCTCATTTTACTTTGAGTAGAAATGTTATAGATAGTATTTATTGCTAGAATCATAGCTTTAATCTTGAGAATTGTTGTAGTAGTACTAAGTAGTATTTTAAATAATAGAACCCACTGCTCTGCTCGCATTATTGTTTTAAATACGGAGATTCTCGCTTCCTCTCACTTGCTCTCCATCTATCTCGTTTTTTCTGTCTCTTTCTTTCTCCCCTCCCTTTTATTCCTCTTTCCACTGTCTCTTCTACACTACCATCAATTGCTCTCTCTCTGTGCAACTCGTATGCCATGTGATGTTTTGAAAACCGGTAAACTGCTTTTCCTGCGGTTTCAATAAAAAAGTAAATATAAGATTTAACAGTACAGGAATTTGCACATCTTCTTTATGCTTGCTATGCGATCCTCGTAATTGTTTCTCATGGTAAGTGATTTACATACGTGAGCAATAGGAAACGAAACAATTGTATAACTTCTTAAACCTTCATCCAGTCTAAATGTAGGTTAACAGAAACATTACGATTATCAGCACATTTTGTATGTAACATTAAAAAAAATCGGATGTGTTACACTCACATGACTTTCTCTACTCTTGTATAAACTATTTTTACAAACTCTTATTCTCCATCTACTTCATGTTAATCGAGATAAACATTTGCGGACTCTACTTTATTGCTAATTTTCTTGTAGATGTAAGGGGAATATATATTTACAAGGGCAATATAGAAATACAGTAGCCTTTAAGCATATACATATCTCTTAATAGCTGGTTGCTAGGTACAGCACCATTCTCTTTGCCACAGATTAATACTCTTTGCATATCCAAGACAAAAAAATGAATAATGAATTCCCATTTGAGAAAATAAGTATTGAAAATTTTAAGGGAATAACAAGCAATATCTAGAAAATGGTTCACTCAACAAAAAAAAAGGTATATGACATAAATTGTGTATTTTAACGCAATCTACATTTTTTGTGTAGTAAAATTTTGTCTATCTCTTATGGTTTACCAGTTATGCAAAAGTCGTTCGCAATGAAGAATACTTTTGGAGACATTCCCAGAAAATTCAAGATATACATTTTATTTGTCATAAAAATATAGTAAACATATGATATTTTAATCAAAATCGTTAGAGACATTTTTGAGAAAATTAAAATTTTCGAAAAATGTTCCATGTAAAGGGTAATCTGGGGTGGGGGATTTTCTTGAAAACCTTCGTGTCGCATCTCAGGAAGATACTGAACCTAAATACCAAATTTGGTGTTTATTTGACTGTTTGTTTCTGAGTTATGCTGTTCATAGACACACACACACACACACACACACACACACGCACACACAGACACACACACAGACACACACACACGGACATGTTTCCAAAAATGATTTTTTGGATTCAGGGGGTCTCAAAGCATATATTTCCGGTGAAATCTCGGTATCGAATTTTTGGGTAGAATACAATACTTCCCCTACTTACTATACTAGTAGAGAAAGTAAAAAACCTGAATAAATGAAATATTTTCCTTTTAAATTTTGCGCTCCATTAGAATCTCCGTTGGCAAAAATAATGCCTTTCCCCCCACACACACGAACGAACAAACAAACAAACAAACAAACGACAGAAGTTTAAAGTATATATATCTGAATTCATGGTGGCCCATTATGCACGTTAATATCATTCAAAATCGAACAATTTTCAGTTAGAATTTTATTATGTGCATAGATATAAATGCTGTACTACCTATACACATTCAAAAATTTATTTTCTATACAATTTTAATTTTATATTTGGCCTATTTGGGAATTGTTGGGTATATTATGTTTTAATGTGCTATACGATGGATGTTATACTACGCTTTAAGGATTCAAAACTTTGCTTTAAATTGTGATGAATGTCATTGTAATAAATCTCGCAGGTGTTGTTAAAGCTAGCTAAATTGACTTTTCTAAAATAATTATCTTGACAGTCCTAACTGATTAGTTATTGTAGAGTAAAGGTGGTTTCGGCTTATGTAGTTTTTAGCGCCACTCCTGAAGTTGTCTTTTGGGGAATCCCCAGCGTACTTGCCGGCACTCCCAATTCGGGCCAGCGGTGGAGTTTTAAACGGAATGATGCTGCAGTCAGGAAGCAACTTAGAAGATGCATTCTTTTTGCATTTCCTATTTGTCGGTCGGCGGTTTTGAGGTTATGCTATACTTGTTTACTTTGGAGTACGGTGTAGGAGGTCCGAAACCTGACACGCAAACCAGCGAGCGTTGTGTAACTAGCTTCCTTGCCTTGGGGGGACGGTATTCAGCCGAGTGGATGAGCACAGAGCCTGCAATTAATGACAGGAAGTGACGCAATTCCTCAGTGTCCATCGCACAAGAGCAAGGCTTCAGCTCACCTGTACGCTTATTGCTTGTTTCTCCCTTCACGAATTTAGTGCTGAAGACTGCTCTAAAAGAGGTCACCATATAACCTTTAAACAACTGATGAAATGAAATCGAGCGGAAAATGCCTAATAGCGAAAAGTAATCAACAGAATGTTGTAAAAAAATCTGATGTGTTACACTCACATGACTTTCTCTACTCTTGTACAATCTAATTTTACAAACGCCTATTCTCCATATGCTTCATGTTAATCGAGATATCGAATTGTCAATCTTATTGCTAATTTTCTTGTAATTGCAAGGGAAATATGGTAGCTTTTAAGCGATAGTCAAATATTTTAACGCTGGTTGCTATGTGGCGCATTCCAATCTCTTTGCATGTCCAGGACATAAAAAAATGAATAACGAATTTGAGAAAAAGTATAAGTATTGGAAAATTTAAGGAAATAACAAGCAATATCTCGAAAACGGTTCACTCAACAAAAGAAATGTATATGACATAAGTTGTGTATTTTAACGCGATCTACATTTTTTGTGTAGTAAAATTTTGTCTATCTCTTATGGTTTACCAGTTATGCAAAAGTCGTTCACAATGAAGAATACTTTTGGAGACATTCCCAGAAAATTCGAGATATACATTTCATTTCTCATGACATTATCTTAAACATATGATATTTTAATCAAAATCGTTAGAGCCATTTTTGAGAAAATTAAAATTTTCGAAAAATCTTCCATGTAAAGTGTAGTCTGGGGTTGGGGGATTTTCTTGAAAACTTTCGTGTCGCATCTCTGGAAGATACTGAACCTAAATACCAAGTTTGGTGCTTATCCGACTGTTCGTTTTTGAGTTATGCTGTTCACAGACACACAGACACACACACGCACGCACACACACACACACACACACACACACACACACACAGACACACGCACGGACATGTTTCCAAAAATGCTTTTTTTTGGATTCAGGAGGTCTCAAAACATGTATTTCCGGTGAAATCTCGGTATCGAATTTTTGGGTGGAATGCAATACTTCCCCTACTTACTATACGTAGTAGAGAAAGTAAAAATGTAACATTTACAGTTTTTCTCTCTTCATATTTGTTGGAAGTTTCCAATGTTAGTGATCGGTCACCATAAGGGTGCTTAAGCGGGTGAAGAAAGTACAAATTTTAATAAAGTTAATGGCTGATCAGTAATACTACCTATAAAACACATTTAAGTTTAATGAATTTATTTATGACCTAATGTCAGAATAGGTGATGTAATTCCATTATTTCATGACTTGAATTATTATGAATAATGTTAAGGGTGTTTTTAAAATGCAATATTCTTAAACCAAATGTAACGAATTTTAAACTTTAATGCAAATTTTAAAGCTATAAATGAACTGCACAACATTTTAGGGTCGTTAATAAGAATGTCATAATTTTACAGCAGCTAGAAAGGGTCTTACAAATTATAGGTATTAATGTGTAAAATGTTTGTATGCATTTTGTCATAAATAGGCTAAAAAAGAAATTGCCTTGTAATGGACGTTTGGTAAGCTGGAAATTCGGTGTTGAGAAAAATTATGTTTCTAAAGAGATGCAAGTTAAGGACGTCCTTGTGTGTACACCTAAGTGCCTATAGGTTTGAATTTAATCATAGCAAAAGTGTTTAACAGATATTGAGAATTCGATATTTTTTCTCGAGTTGTAATAAAATATAGATCTACGATATCTTTAAATGTAACATTTAAAACCCTAGAAATTGAAAATACATATTTTCGACCAGAAAACATATCGATTACAAATACCCTGTATATTTACATTCTCTAAGGAAAAAGGGGTGGTTTTCTGCACCACTTATCGGCGAATACATAAGTTTCTTCTGAGAAATCTCTTCGTGGTGGAGAGATGAGGGATGGAAAATTTGTATTATTATTATTGTTATTATTATTATTGTTGTTATTATTATTATTATTATTATTATTATTATAATATGCGTGCACACAACATAAGCGCCGATACAAAGACATGAGCTATCAGATTCTTGAGGCGCAGGAAGAACATGAAGCATATGGAATAATTGTAGAGAATTGATTTATGCAGGGCCAATCCTCATCCTGTGTGACCCAGAGGCTACAAGGAAGTAGAGCCATCGTCGTCGGTCCTCGACCCGAAGTTGCTCGCCAATTCGGAGTCGGTTTTCGCTTTCCGGGGGCAGCAGGTGTGGGAACCGGTTCGAGTTGCACAACATCCTGTGGCGGTCCAGAGGATGGAGTAAAAACTTGTAGCAGGAAACGAGAGGGCAACAGTTTCATTCATAAAATCAACTCCCTTCTTGCTCTTAGATCTGTCGTCACGCCTGTTCTACCGGGCCCTGGCTCCGAGAATTCCAAATATTGCTTCGGAATGTCATCCTCTCCTAAAATAGCCTCCTGAGAAAAAAACAAGGATGTGAACACGAAAGGCCATGCCGTTAGATGCATACCACGCATTTTGATTATTCTACTCATTTAAAAACACGTTTTGGAATCTGCTTCAAAATGCTAGCGTAGGAATGGGATGAATGGTCTTCATAAATCTCGAGTTGGTAATGGGGTTAAACCTGTCCATTTTCATTAGACGCTAACAGAGAATACCCTCTATAAAGACGCAATATTTTGGACCAACATTTTATGATGAATGAATCTATTAAGTATGTCATTTATCTGCAAATAATCAAGTTCTTATAACCTCTTCATTAAAGGGAATGAAGCAGCAAACGAAGCTACGAGACATCCGTACCGGACAAAACTATTGCTATCCCTCACAAGCTGTAATCAGGACCATAAGAGTTAAACTACAAGAATATTTGCATCGTGAATGGCCATCAGAGAACCAAACATCGAAAATCTTTGAAATAGTTTGTTACAAATATCAAGAGCTCAGTATCTCATCTCACGCATCAGGAGGTCAGAACAAAATCTTCTAATTTCTCGTCTATTCCAGACTCACACGTATACATATATGCTCTCTAAGAGTAGTGAACCTCCGCAATGTACACACTGTAACATGAGATAGACCTTCAGACACTAAAAACTGAGTGTCCAGTACATTCCAAATAAAGAAAGCGATACAACCTTCCCTGAGAATTATACAGAGCACTGTCAGAACCCACCAACACAAGAAACCTCATAAACCTTATGAAATCCACCTTTCTAATCAAGAACATTTAAGGAAGAAAGAGCAAAGCTACTATCACTACAGATGTTAACTCCATTAATCAGGAAGAATAACACCACTATGAATTAATTCATTGTAAATATGTCATCAACATTTCTATAAATATTTTCACTTGGCAACCAAATTTAATTTACAAAAGTATTGTTTGCTGTTTCTGTGCATTGAAACAAGAAATGCCATACTTTATACGCCTGTACCCAATTCAAGTTTGTCGAAATAACACTCCTGCATTCAAGCTACCAAAAATAAAGCAGTAAAAATACCAGTTGCGGAAAGCAACTTGTGAATTTTAGACAATAACCAAGTAGAAACATTTAAATGCGGTTAAGAAGCAAATGAATTGTTTATTGGTATCTAAATACAAAGACGATGAACAATGCAATTCGTTGCTGAGGGAATGGATTCCACTTTTCAGTGTTTTGGGATAATGACAGTCCGTTGTATGAAAATTATAATAGAGTTAGGGCAGTAACTCTTTATGCACATAAAGTATTTGAGATATTTTGCTAAAGTTCTAATATAATACATTACTATTAAGTTTGCTATAAAAATAGATGATCAGATGTAGTTCCTTTCTACTGTGGACCTCATAAATACAGATAAGAAACAAAGGAATGAGTGAGCCAGTTATCACGTTCCTCCAGATAATACAGTAATTGAAGTTTACTTGGAACAGGAGCTTCCAAGTTGAAATTATTCTGCAGGACTTGGTTCTCTTAACGTGAAATAATGTCATGTTCGAAACACTGAGTGCAAGACATGGTTCTCTTCAGCATAAACATGTGTGTTTCTCATTAGAACATGCAATCGAGAAGAAGACAATTCTGGGGAAAGGTGGACAACTTTCAGCAAGAGCAGTTCAGTTTTACTTAGTGATGACTAAGCAAGTTTTTAAATGTTTGGGATGCACGAAACCTAATTGCGAATACTTCGACGTATTTGTGGCACGACAGTAAGTCGATTTCGAGGTGTTTGCATTCAGATTAGTACTTCAGTTCCATATCAGATGGCTACAGGTTTGCTGCCTACAGCCTATCCCATTGGCGCAGGCATTATATCGTCATGAAAATGTAGACAGAAATAAAACAAAAAAATCTTAAAAATCTTAGTGAACATTCACGTTACTGCTACCAATATCGTTTATTTTAAATTTTATTTTCATATGTATTTCATGTTAATTCAGGTAAACGTTTGCAGAAATAGGTTCGTTACACGTTTCATTGTAGATAAGAGCGAGATTCTGGAGACCATCGGTATATGCCAGCCTTGAAATTCCATATCTGCTATTTCCATGGCGTTGCGAGAAACAACCAAATGGGACAGCTTTTCAAAATATTAAAAATTAAAATTAATAACCGCGGATATCTCTGAAATGGGTGATGCTACAAAAAGTTACATGAGAAGCTATGTGACGAGTTTTGTCTACGTCTCATGGTTTACCAATCATATAAAACTTTTTTCAAAACCTCAATATAAAGAAGGCTTCTCAAGCTGTTCTCAGAAAAATCCAGATATGCAGGTTATTTGTTATGTAAATATTTTAAATATATGGTATTTTAATCACAATCGTTAGAGCCATTTTTGAGAAAGTAAAAAACGACATATGTTCCATGTAAGGGTAGTTTGGGGTGCGGGAATTCTCTTGAAAATGTTCGTGACGCATCTTTGGAAGATAGTGAACACAATACCAATTTCGGTATTCATCGGAAATCTAGGTTTTGAGTTCACACGCACGCAACGCATGCGCACACGGGCCTCAAAATATGTATTTGATATTTTTGTGTGGAATACAACACTTTCTCTACTTATTATTGATGAGCAGTAGGAGGAGGGGAGTATTAAGACTATAAACTCTTAGGCTGTAACCTACGAATTAGAGTGTTTACCGAAGAAGCTAGCCCAAGTTTTGTTGTTGGCTGCCAATCTCGAGGTAGTGAGCTCCACTTCCGCACCTGCCATGGAGTTCTTGTAAAGCTTAGCCAAAGAAATGTCAAATATATGATCTCTATAATTGAGTAAACAGTATTTCAGTACAGTAACTCAGTAATTGAATATTTTTATTTTAACTGCTGTGTTCCTTAGCGTCCCATTCTATATTGGGCGTGAAAGACCGCGAATTTTGTTCGATGTTCTTTTACGTGCCGTAAATCTACGACACGGGACCACCAGCTTTACTTCCCTTCCAAAGGAAGCCATGCTAAGGATTTTTACGCCCGAAAAAAAAAACAAATCCATCGCACTCCGACGGGTTTGAACTCGCGACCCCGGAAACTACAGGCTAGCATGGTAACCACTGCACCATAGAGGACGACAATGTTGAATGCCATATAGAACGATCCGCATGTATCAAAACTAATATTGATAAAAGTATTAATTACTAAGAGAACACTAATTAACAATTGGTCCAGCGCCTGACTAAAACGTTGTTTAACATTTTTGTCGTTACATCAGTCAGCACTAGAACCTTAGAAGCTCAAAGTAAACTGTCTGGAAGCCCATATAGAAATTTTTTTCTCTATTACTGGGTTATCAGATAAAAGTTTATAAACTTACATAAACTACTATTTTGTTCATAAACTGTATTTATCGTATATGTTCAATTAATGTCAAGTTCTGAAAGAAAGTTTAGTTTAAACCCTCCAAAGCATTTACAGATGGAACTCGGAATATATGGCAGACAATAAATCAATGATATTTAAGGAAAGATTCACCCCATAGAATTTTAAAGCTTCGAAAAGCAGTGGTTTATGTAACAAATTCTTATCCTTTAGATTATGGAGAGTGATTTTCAGCGGGAAGCTAATTTTCCCGAGTGGCATCACAGAGATTATATGTGAGTTGCATACGACGTGCAATTAACTGGCAATTAAATTATGTTATAAAAGCCAGGTACAAGTTTGGATCTATGGGACACACTTTGCTTGGAATACGGCTTTGGAAATTTGTAGGTTAGGAGAAGTTAGAATGCGATCGAGTATGAATCCATATCGTTAGATTGTCCAAGCAACCCTTAGATCAGGAATGCCATAATTAGCAAATTATGCAGCATTTGGACTTTTGATAGTATCAACAAATTTGTAGTTACAGGATTGTATAAAATAAGACATGATAATTTCATTCTAAATGTTTCAATTACCAAGGAATTCAAGAAGATCTAAACTTTTTGTGGTGCTGAAAAGCAATGAGTCATTGTAGGTGGGATGTTAAAATAGAAACAGAAAACATCAGGAATAACGTAGATGACAGAAATTAGATCTAGGACTGCACGAATGTGGTAACAGAAATGTGATATAAGAGAATCAGCTGTGCGAGGAGCAGAATGGGGTTTGCATTACGAGTGAAACATGCCAGATATAACTGTAAACCACTTTCGTCGTGACCCGAGGAAGGGGGAACGGGTTGTGCAAGTCAGGCTCTAACCCAGAGGTTTAGAATTTCACGACGCAGCCAGCGTACGGCGTTTCATTCATAAAACCTGCGTCTGCAGAGAGCGGGAGCGGTCCTTGCTGACGGAAGTACTGGTGACGGCAATGAAACATCTGTGTGACCCAAAATTTATCCCAGAAACAGATCAGACACTCTGCATTGCAAAGTTAACGTATCAAAATTGTTTTGCTCTTTGTTAAAATAATCTGTGTCACATATAAATTACCAAGCTCAAATTTTCTCTGAAACTAATCAAGGACTGTTAACTTATCTTCTGAATCTACAGAATACAACTTAAATTCATACAAATTGTCATATGTAAATCAGAGTTCCATTCGTTAGGCCTATTTCGCGAATAAAATGAACTAATATAACACAAAAAAATAACATTTCCATGGTTTACAATAAACGGTAAGTTAACCTCAACACACTGGTCAATGAAGCTCTATTATGCTTACCAACATACTGAACACACATAAATTAAATGTGACATTGCATATTGTAGTAAATCATTTTAATATTTTGCGTTTGCCTTTCTCATATTGACTGCCCAGTCTGTCTGAATATTTGTGTTTGGTTTTCCAGTTCATAACCCTTCAATTTATTTATCTCCTGTTTCGTAGATTGGCCAGATACGAGTTCGGACGCCAACGAGCCATTTGAATTTAACGCTTGTTTCCACTGCACACATGTTCGTTATCCTGATCATAAAGTTACACGGATAATAGCGCAGCGATAGCAGAATATGTTTCTCAATTATCGATATAGAGAATCGTGATTAGTTTTCAGTTTAATTGAGCTTGCCGAAAACATAATTAAATTTTTCGGGCTCGAAATAGTTATCTTACAACAAACATGAGTTTAAAAGCGAAACTAAATTGACAAACTGAAATTATCAGCTTTTAGTAGTTGTATTCAGTGAGGTAATGGGGAACAGTGCCAATTTTTTGCTTTCTCTACCACATACATACTAGGTAGAGAAGATATTGCATTACGCACAAAAATTCGATACCGATATTTCAATGAAAATACATGTTTTAAGGTTCCCTGAATAATAAAAAAAGCATTTTTAGAAAAAGGTCCGTGTGTGTATGTGTATATCAATGAACAACGTAACTTAAAAGTAAAAAGTTGCATAAACATCAAACTAGGTATTTAGGTTCAGTACCTTCCAAAGATGCGACACGAAGATTTTCAAGAAAATCCCCTCTCTCCAAACTACCCTTTACGTGGAACATTTTCTAAACTTTTTATACCTATTCTAAAAGTGGCTGAAATGATTTTGATTTAAATACCATATATTAAAGATATTTATATTACAAATAAAATACATATCATAAATTTTCTCGGAATAGCCTTTGAAGTCCGCTTCATTCGCAAGGAATTTTGTATAATCTTGTATAACTTGAAAACGTTACGCGATAGACGAAAACTTACTACACAAGAAACGTAGATTCTTTAACGCACACAATTAATTTCAAATAACTTTTTTGTAGCATCAGCCATTTTCGAGATATCCATTATTAACGATTACAATTGTTCAATACTTGGTCATTGTTTAAAGTCCTTTCAACATTCATTGTTTCTCGCGTATGCATTGTAAGAGTATGGAATTTTAAGGCAAGCGTATAGCGCCCAGTTCTAAAACATTTGACTATCGCTATTCCCTTTGTATCTATAACGAAATGTTAATGCAGCTATTTCCGGAAAGATTTATCTCGATTAAAATGAAGTAGATAGGAAAAATAAACTTTCGTAAGATAATTTGTATACCCACTAATAAGCGCTGAGGGTACAGAAAGCCATTTGAATGTAACACATCAGATTTTTACTTTCTCTACTACGTATAGTAAGTAGGGGAAGTATTGCATTCCACCCAAAAATTCGATACCGAGATTTCACCGGAAATACATGTTTTGAGACCTCCTGAATCCAAAAAAAGCATTTTTGGAAACATGTCCGTGTGTGTGTGTGTGTGTGTGTCTGTGTGTCTGTGAACAGCATAACTCAAAAACGAACAGTCGGATAAACACCAAACTTGGTATTTAGGTTCAGTATCTTCCAGAGATGTGACACGAAGGTTTTCAAGAAAATCCCCCCACCCCTGACTACCCTTTACATGGAACATTTTTCGAAAATTTTAATTTTCTCAAAAATGGCTCTAACGATTTTGATTAAAATATCATATGTTTAAGGTATTTTCATGACAAATGAAATGTATATCTCGAATTTTCTGGGAATGTCCCCAAAAGTATTCTTCATTGTGAACGACTTTTGCATAACTGGTAAACCATAAGAGATAGACAAAATTTTACTACACAAAAAATGTAGAACGCGTTAAAATACACAACTTATGCCATATACATTTCTTTTGTTGAGTGAACCGTTTTCGAGATATTGCTTGTTATTCCCTTAAAATTTCCAATACTTATACTTTTTCTCAAATTCGTTATTCATTTTTTACTTTCTCTACTACGTATAGTAAGTAGGGGAAGTATTGCATTCCACCCAAAAATTCGATACCGAGATTTCACCGGAAATACATGTTTTGAGACCTCCTGAATCCAAAAAAAGCATTTTTGGAAACATGTCCGTGTGTGTGTCTGTGTGTCTGTGTGTGTGTCTGTGTGTGTGTGTCTGTGTGTCTGTGTCTGTGAACAGCATAACTCAAAAACGAACAGTCGGATAAACACCAAACTTGGTATTTAGGTTCAGTATCTTCCAGAGATGCGACACGAAGGCTTTCAAGAAAATCCGCCCACCCCAGACTACCCTTTACATGGAACATTTTTCGAAAATTTTAATTTTCTCAAAAATGGCTCTAACGATTTTGATTAAAATTATCATATGTTTAAGATAATGTCATGAGAAATGAAATGTATATCTCGAATTTTCTGGGAATGTCTCCAAAAGTATTCTTCATTGTGAAAGAGTTTTGCATAACTGGTAAACCATAAGAGATAGACAAAATTTTACTACACAAAAAATGTAGATCTCGTTAAAATACACAACTTATGTCATATACATTTCTTTTGTTGAGTGAACCGTTTTCGAGATATTGCTTGTTATTCCCTTAAATTTTCCAATACTTATACTTTTTCTCAAATTCGTTATTCATTTTTTTATGTCCTGGACTTGCAAAGAGAATGGAATGCGCCGCATAGCAACCAGCGTTAAAATATTTGACCATCGCTTAAAAGCTACCATATTCCCCTTGCATCTACAAGAAAATTAGCAATAAGATTGACATCTCGATATCTCGATTAACATAAAGCATATGGAGAATAGGCGTTTGTAAAAATAGTTTGTACAAGAGTAGAGAAAGTCATGTGAGTGTAACACATCAGATTTTTTATTATATAACCATGATGATGTCGGCGACCTTTATCATCTATCTTGACAAACGCGCGCGCGCACACACACTTTTTATTCCAAGCTAAACTGGGCAGTTATCTGAAACTAAACTACATTGCAACCGAACATGTAAGATTATAATATATGAATCGTCAGTACAGACAAATGGATGTTTCTGGCTCAGTAATCGAATCGAAACACATGGCGGTAATAAAAGGGATATAGAACACAGATTTCTCCTAAAGGGGGTTCAGACATGAAAGTAGTATTTATTTTTCTTTCGCCGTAACACTTAATCGAAGGGAAAAGACATACCTATTAGATGTTTTTTGCTGTTATCAAAAACAACACGGCTTAGGCCATAAGGCCTGTTCCGTCTCCATATCAGGTTAAGTAATATAAGTATTACCCAATGTGTATTTAGTAAGGGTATATGAAAGGTAAAACAATATAAATTCCGGAAAGAGGATTCTTGTGAGCTAAGGAAAGTAACCATCTTAAGGGTTGGAGACCCCGACAGAAAATCTCCCCTCTTCCGCGTTAGAGTCTTAATAATAATAATAATAATAACAATAATAATAATAATAATAATAATAAATCCGAAAAACATCTTTTCTGAAAATTGATGCCACTTAAAATGGAAAATCTTGCCCTGCTTTTTCAAACAACGATAAAATGTGTTTGGAACACTCTCTTAAAAATAAATACTGCGTACCTACGTTGCTGCTTCAATGAAATCTGTTTTCCATTATAGTAATTGCTATTGTTTATTTGTTTTATTCCTGAAATGTTAAAAGTAAACCATTGTTTAACTTTCCTATGTAAATTCACTGCTCAAGTAATGTTTAAAGGCGTCCATCCTTGATAGATCCTGAATTTTTCAAACTGTGCTCTTATTACATACACGTTAGTTGTCTTAAATTGGAAGATCGGTTAGCTAGCCCCCAGATCTTTTAATTGGAAATTGACGCTAGTAAACGAACCTAGAGGTGTGTAGATACCCTAGAGCCATGCAAATAGGTGGAACGGTTTCCGCTGAGGGAGAGAGAGAAGGACTTGTAACAAAAAGAAGGCGACGGAGGGCGACCGCAAACTGCCACGCGACTGATCACTTTCCTCTTACCTGTATCTTATGAATGGAGGAAGCGCTCAAGCACAACATTTCAAAAAGGAGCAACAAAAGTGCTCAACAACTACCGGAATTGTGCACCACAAGCCTACATTCGACGCGGAGGTTGCAGCAGGACTCAAAGATCTGTCACTCTGATGTAAAAGAAAAATAGTTGTACAGGTTGTTACAGATGTTACTGTGCTGCCATAGATGATGGCAACTAACGACAAGGAGATGATACTCTTCGCATTTTCTGTCATTCTCCTCCCTCTCTGCCACAGCAAGTGTCAAGGTCTCTGCTAGGAATAATCTGAGCAGAGGACAACTCAAGAATATACTGACAGATATATCAATGTTGAACCAAACAGTACAGAGCAGTGGGGCCCTCAAGCCGAAGGGCTGTGTCTCTTGTAGCGTGCTAATCTGGCCTCTCCCGTGCTACAGCCACCAGTAGGAGACCTGGACATGCCTGAACAGCAAATTTATATGGATGTGAAATATATAATAATTAGCTCAGGAAGGTAAAGTCCACATCGTCCCTCCGTCCGTCCGTCCATCCATCCATTCAATTCAAAGGCATTAAAAACGTGCATTTTCGATGAATTTTGCTGAAATATATTTCGTTTACTAAATAGCTGTTGTGTTCGTAAGATATTGTAGAAACATTTTTCAATTCAAGAAAATGCCATGCAGGAACTTCAATTAAAACAGATAATATATGTTATAAACAATTACTATCTTCAGTGGAAGACAGGTGTTCAGCGAATGAATAGAAATTCTGCAGCAAGATCAATGGCCCATTAGCATCCTCATTTCAGCGAATGAATAGAAACCAATACAAGATCAATCCATTATCATCCTCATTTCAGCGAATGAATAGAAATCCTGTAGCAAGATCAATGACCCATTATCATCATTTCAGCGAATGAATAGAAATCCTGTAGCAAGATCAATGACCCATTATCATCCCCATTTCAGCATATGAATAGAAACCAATACAAGATCAATCCATTATCATCCTCATTTCAGCGAATGAATAGAAACCAGTAGCAAGATTAATCCATTATCATCCTCATTTAGCAAATGAATAGAAACCAATACAAGATCAATCCATTATCATCCCCATTTCAGCAAATGAATAGAAACCAACACAAGATCAATCCATTATCATCCTCATTTCAGCGAATGAATAGAAACCAGTAGCAAGATTAATCCATTATCATCCTCATTCAGCGAATGAATAGAAATCCTATAGCAAGATCAATGACCCATTATCATCCTCATTTCAGCGAATAAATAGAAAGCAATAGCAAGAGTAATGACCCATTATCATCCTCATTTCAGCGAATGAATAGAAAGCAATAGCAAGAGTAATGACTCATCATCCTCATTTCAGTGAATGAATAGAAAGCAATAGTAAGAGCAATGAATCATTATCATCCTCATTTCAGTGAATGAATAGAAAGCAATAGCAAGAGCAATGAATCATTATCATCCTCATTTCAGCGAATGAATAGAAAGCAATAGCAAGAGCAATGACCCATTATCATCCTCATTTCAGCGAATAAATAGATAGCTATAGTAAGAGCAATGAATCATTATCATCCTCATTTCAGTGAATGAATAGAAAGCAATAGCAAGAGCAATGAATCATAATCATCCTCATTTCAGTGAATGAATAGAAAGCAATAGCAAGAGCAATGAATCATTATCATCCTCATTTCAGTGAATGAATAGAAATTCTGTAGCAAGAGTAATGACCCATTATCATCCTCATTTCAGTGAATGAATAGAAACCAATAGCAAGAGTAATGACTCATTAACATCCTCATTTCAGCAAATGAATAGAAAGCAATAGCAAGAGTAATGACTCATTATCATCCTCATTTCAGCGAATGAATAGAAATTCTGTAGCAAGAGTAATGACCCATTATCATCCTCATTTCGGCAAATGAATAGAAACCAATAGCAAGAGTAATGACTCATTAACATCCTCATTTCAGCAAATGAATAGAAACCAATAGCAAGAGTAATGACTCATTAACATCCTCATTTCAGCAAATGAATAGAAAGCAATAGCAAGAGTAATGACCCATTATCATCCTCATTTCAACGAATAAATAGAAAGCAATAGCAAGAGCAATGACCCATTATGATCCTCATTTCAGCGAATGAATAGAAACCAATACAAGATCAATCCATTATCAGTCTCATTTCAGCAAATGAATAGAAATCCTGTAGCATGATCAATGACCCATTATCATCCTCATTTCAGCGAATGAACAGAAACCAATAGCAAGAGCAATGACCCATTATCATCCTCATTTCAGCAAATGAATAGAAACCAATAGCAAGAGCAATGACCCATTATGATCCTCATTTCAGCAAATGAATAGAAACCAATAGCAAGAGCAATGACCCATCATCATCCTCATTTCAGCGAATGAATAGAAACCAATAGCAAGAGCAATGACCCATTATGATCCTCATTTCAGCAAATGAATAGAAACCAATAGCAAGAGCAATGAACCATTATGATCCTCATTTCAGCAAATGAATAGAAACCAATAGCAAGCGCAATGACCCATTATGATCCTCATTTCAGCAAATGAATAGAAACCAATAGCAAGAGCAATGACCCATCATCATCCTCATTTCAGCGAATGAATAGAAACCAATAGCAAGAGAAATAACTCATTTTCATCCTCATAAGAAAGGATTTTCGGGCCGTCCCAAGAAGATGTAAAAAAAAATGTCTTATTGAGATCGTAACAGACTATAAGGCGTTATACATGTTTGCAACAAGAAGAAGAAGAAGAAAATGGACATGTATTTAGTTGTGCTAAGCGAAACTCTAGGTTATGGCTTTCAATTAGCACTTGTACTTCAACATTCCATAACTAGCAAAACCAGATAAGACATCACATATAATTTATAGTCCATAAATCTTTGAGTTGATATCTATTGACAATGTCCATTTCTTTCTAACATCGCCGCTCAAACGGTATTCCGACATAGAGGAAAGAAAACCGTTTTTTAATTGAAAAACCTTCGCAGTTCCTGAATACACAGCTTTTTTGCTTTTTCTGTCGATTACCTATGGCAAAAGAAATATATTCGCCCCCAAAATTGTATATCTATATTTTACTATAAATGCTCTTCTGAATTTAATAGGCTAGTATTAGAGGGAGAGAGTATGAGAGAGTATCTCCTTCTGCAGCAAAAATGCAGCGGATAAATGTCAATTTTCCCTTGTAAGGGATTTTTAAGAATGCAAGATGCATCTTGATTTCATTTTCTCAAAAATGGCTGAAACCATTTTTATTAAAAATCGTATATTTGAGGTATTGCAATGGTTAATAAAATTTATACCTTGGTTCTTCTATAAATAGCCTGCTTTGTGCTCTTTATTTTCATAGAATTTTATGCAACTGATAGATATTGACGTTAAAAGTTTTTTGACGTGAAATATACACTTATGTTCATTTATATTTGTCTATATATAAAGCAACACACATATTAAGGGACCGTTCTTTTGCTTCTGAAAACGTTTCTGGAACTATGCCTCTGAACAAAGGATATAAAAGGTTTCTGGCGAGTTCGCTAACCTTTAGGTGATAGTAGTACTTCTTCTATAGCAAATTCTTGTAAATTTTGTTTACCTGAGCGTTTCCTGTCCATTAAGGGGACTCAGCTGGTATATACTCGAGTGTTAAAACTGCAGGTTTAAATACACCTTTCAGTCAAGTTTAACAATAAAGTTTTTGTGCAATCTCATTGCAACATTCCTGCATAGTTAAATACAGAAGTTTTATTATTAACTCCTTCATTAAGGAGCAGTAATTCTCTTATTGTTAGCCAATTTTTTCAATAATTAGCCATAACTTCATTGGTTGTTATTTTTCAATTATCTGCACGTACAATGGCTTTGGTTCTCGTAATTTGTACAAAGTGATCTGTAAGAATCTCTCCAGACTTTTTGATTAAATTTATCTGGACAAAATACAAGCTCAGTGATTTAAACTGTTTCACATTGGTGTAACATGTAACAAATTATATAAAGAATAGTTTTTTATCAAATAATACCGTGGATAGTAATAAGGTCCCTTCCAACAGCAATCTCCAAAAGGAATTATATTTTATTTAGGTTTTATGATGTTGGAGTTATACATTTCTTCTTTTCGTGCTTCATTAAAAAATGATGGCTTGATTATATCAGAGTTGAGTATTGAAGAAGTTATTTTGTTGTATTATATTTCAACTGATGGGGAGCCGAACTTGTAGTAGTTGCAACCGCACGTATAGTAAACAGTTTCCTGTAGCCTTCGCAACAAATGTACTTTCAAGTGCCCTTTGCCCCAAGTTTAAAAACATATTAACTTTGTAATTTGACTGTTTCTTTAAATATTATATATGTTTGCCTCGGCTGCGTCAGTATTATTGTTAGAGACACGTTTCTCTTAGCAGGATTGTGGTGCGATTAAGAATGTAGGTTTACACAGATTATAATTTTACTTCACTCCTTTTATTAATGCTTGATACGATTTAAATAACATTTCACGAATATAGAGAGCTGTGAGATTCTTTTTATTAATTAATTAATTAATTAATTACACTTTTTAACACGTAAACTTATTTTTCGTCTCACACGAATACGTATTAAATTTCTTGAGGATACTTTTTGCATCTGGTTAGTAACGCTGTCTGCAACCAACTGACTTCTGAATTTGTAAAATTTTCTCCTTTTCAGTTTCTGATTGGCTGGTCCTAATCCAGTAGAATACCTTCATTTAACTAAAGCTTTTTCTGGTTGTTGATTGGCTATTTTTAAACTGTCTCAAAATTTACATTATTGTTGCTCAAATGATGACTAGTACCATTTAAACTTTCAAATTCATTATTGCCTCACCTGATTGTTACCTCATTGTTAGCAATTTTTAACCTACTATTCTCACAGCTCCTACATTATTAAATTACGTAATACATTCACATAACATTATTACACATGGATACAATAATATAAACATATACAATGACTGTAATATACACTTTTTATATATTGTTACATACACATATTGCTTTAAGGCGGGCTGTTATTAAATTTATATATTATATAATTAGACTGAAATCAATTAAGTGTTAAAAATACTGCCTTAGTATTTTATTTTTTCGGATAAATATATTCGTTTCTGCATCACTTGTTATTCCAACGCTAAAATCAAAAGTATTGTGAAATTACTACAGATTATTTAATCTCGCCATAAAAGGAATGTTTCTCGATACTCGAGTTTCAATCTGGAAATAGCCATCATATTCAGAAATATTTGTTAATCACAAATTACTGGAAAGCAGTAGACCCTTGTGTTATTACTGTTGATAGTATCGCCAAGTGGCTCACTCTGTATATTTTGTTCTTAAACAAAAAATGTCTTACATAATAGCAATTACATTGTGTTTAAATCTTATAACTGCCCCTACTTTATGCATACAGTTTTCACTTGCAATGACAGCTGTTGTGAAATGGATATTTTGTCGAACGCAAACAAGGTTTTTTCTTTGCGTAGCTATTTGCTTTTTGCCCACGGCTACGAAGGTCTCAAGAAGAAATCTATTTGTTGTACTACCTGGTGGGGAGGTGGGTATGCTGACAAGCCGTATATAGACAATGGAGCTGAAAGCAACCGATAAAGACAATAGGAACGAGTTCGAACCTGGAGCCCAGTGACCCAAATCACTCGGGAGGCTTTCTCTCCTACACGGTCTCGACATTTCACACCAGCAAAACAAATGAAACGGTTTTAGCTAATAATACTGAACTTCCTGTGCTAATGGCGTAGTTCCCTCTCATCCCCTCCCATTCTTACCTACCACTGCAGAACACTGCACTTGCAGGACTGTTCCTAAGCTGGCCGAGATGTGAAGTCCGCACTGTCGGAGACTAGATAAATGCCTCCTGCTCTTTCCATAACATCATGAGAAACAACTGAAAGCGATACTACTTTAAAGAACTTACAAAGTATTGAACAATTAAACCAATATTAAGGATATCGGTTACCCTTTGTGCATCATTATACAAAATTCCTTCACAGGCTATGTCTAGGAAATTCAAGATATGGTTTTTGTTTGTCATTTCAATATCTTAACTATATGGTAGTTTAATCAAAGTTGCTGTAGCCATTTTGGAGAAAATTAAAAAAATATCGAAAAATTTTCCATGTAAACGGTAATTTGGGATGGGGGAGATTTTCTTGGAAATCTTCGTGTCGTATCTTTGGACTTGAACATCATGTTTGGTACTTTAGATTTTTCGTTCCTGAATTAGGTACTCACCTTATTCTAAAAATGCTTTTCCTTACAGCTGGAACTAAAACTGGAGCTTTTAACACAATGCACGAATTTTAATGCCACTAGACTCTTACCAACTTTGGTTTCAGATCCAATCACATGACAATTACACTTTGTATTTGCACATGTTTAATAAATCGACCTGGTTTGATCAGGCTTTACTTTTCATTTTGTCCTTTTACATGATTAGATAATTCCTCATGGGGTCGCATTATCCTTTTAAAATTCAAACCGCCATACTTCAATTTATCGTAATGCCTTTTCCTCTTCCTTGTGTTGGCAGCCTTGTACTTTCTTTGATCTGAATCGTTATTCTTTTATCTATGACCGGAATAGTGGATAAAATGTAGGCAGGTCGAATGACGAAATTCTAGAAGCTGCCGAAAGGGTAACATTGGAATTGCTACCGGCAAAAAAAAAAAAAAAAAAAAAAAAAAAAAAAAAATCAGAAAATGGTATGACAGCAAATAATCGCTTCATTGACTGGTGTAAGGTAAACACTGCTAGCGAATCAACAGATCATAAGAACATCTGTGCTCTTACACACGTCTGTTGATTTCGCTCTAAGCACCATCTCTGTTAGTTGCATATGGGCCTGGAATAGTCAGTATACAGTATTATTTTATTGCTATTTTATAAATATCAGGCCTGTCTAAAAATAGTGTCTGCCACATGTGTTAAAAAGATCTTATTTTACTCGGTCGTCGGTCTCGTTTCACAAACAAAACCCTACTTTTAACATTTTTATCATATGTAAATATTTTTATTCAGGAGTCCTCAATATGTATTTCCGGTGAAATCTCGGTCGAATTTTTGGATGGAATACAATATTTCCTCTACCTACTAGATATGTGGGTAGAATAAGTAAAAAGTAAGCGTTGTTTCTGGGTCAGGGAAATAATCTTAGGCGTAAAAGATAACCATACCTTTAAATCACCGTATGAGTCTGCTCTTAGATGTAAGCGATGTCCCTAAATCACTTCATAATTGTGCGCCTAAATGTGCAATGCTTTTCGGCCTTCGCATTAATTTTGTTTTCGCAAGTAAATAAAGTAATAGATACATGAAATTAAACTAAATTTCTTAATAAGCAAAAGTAAATGTAAAACTAGAATTAATAAAATTAATTCCCATATCACCCACAAGGCACGCCGAATTGCAGTGAATGCGTAGATATATTTCTGGATCATGCCATTAATGTTTGTTGACGTATTAAAATCTGTATTTTTCTGCAGAATGAAACGCTATGAATTTTTGTATAAACGTTTTCTTTTTTAATGCATTGGAACAAACCTAGTACAATTTAAAATAATTTCCTAAAAACAGTGAGTAGTGACAGACTGCTTCTTGTACCACGAAAATGAGCTTATAAGTTACTTAGGAACATTGCTGGTTTGCACACCTTCATGTATACCTAGTAATTTCTCGATCACCGGGTATCTTGTTAAAGTAATTGTAGATAGCTAAGTAGTATTTTTTCAATAATTGTATGGGCAGTTTTAATATTCTGAATAGCCTATTACTCTAAATTCTGCGTCTTGCAGTTCCTACACGAGTTATGGCCCTTGCCATCTGCTGTTATGCTTAACTATTGCACCAGCACTTTTTATTCCCCATTCATGATCGTTACCGAATTGGAAAGGCGCAACTTGAAAAGTTAGGAAATAGAGAAGTCACCATCTCACTCTGTTAATCGAAAGCTAATGATGAAAAACATTTAGTTTTTATTAAACTACATTTCAAAGAAAATAACCTATTCTGTTCGTTATCCAGACAAGCTTTAGACCCCGTTGTCCTCTGGCGCCAACTAGTGGCAAAACTGCCAATATCTCCCGAAAGCTAGTTAAACGGGCCATTTAAAATCTAAAGGAAAGTTCACATTTTTATGATTTCTGTAACACTTAAGAGAATTTTACATTGTCGTAGCATTAGGTTCAACTTATCAATGAATTTTTAAAGGATATGGTAAGTATTTTAATAAAAGTTGGAGCCATTTTTGAGTAAATAAAAAATATGAAAATTTGTCCATGAAAACGGTAGTTTGGAGTGGGGGTTTTTCTTGAAAATCTTTGTGTCGTATCTTGGGAAGACACTAATCTGGAATACCAAGTTTCGTTTTTTGTTTTTGTTTTTTGAGTTATTCACACACACACACACACACACACAATTTTTTCTAAAAAAGAATTTTGTAATTCACGGGACCTAATAACAGGATGGAATCGTATTTTTAGGTGCAATGCAATACCTTCTATACATACTAGGTAGAAAGGTAAATAGAGAACGTTAAAAAGGAATATTCTGAAAGCAATGGAGAGAAAAGGATTATTTATTTATTTCCTCCATACATACATATATTACATATACACACTTACACAAACATAGAGCACCCACACATACTTAACTATGAACATTAAATAGGAGCTTCATAAAACTGCCTTTTAAGTTCACAGAAACTGAGGGAAAATCAAAATAGTTCAACTTAATCAAAATGTGATTACATGTAAGACAAATTCTTAATAATACTGAATTCTTAGTAGTTGCTAACTTACGAAGGGCTGAACCGAAGAGAGTGGTATAGGCGGTACGAGAAATTTCCTCTCCAGTAAAGTGCTGCTGCATAATTGAGTTCTGCAGTAGGAAATCCCATGAGGTAGCAAGTCTTTGTTGAGGGCCTGAGTCACTATGCTGTTCTGGGTGCTGCATGTTAATCACGATGGCTCTCTCGCAAGTGTACTGGCCTTCTCTGCTGCTGTCATTTTCTGGACGTTTAATGTGGGATAAAAAGTGAAGGTGGTGTTGAAAAGAGAAAGGATTACGTGAGCTTGGAAAGTAAATATCATTGCTTCGGTGTCTAGTTTGCAATATGCACAATAGGTCATACATATTTTACGTATCAATAGTCTATTTGCATTGTTAAGTATGAAGTACATCTTGTCCATGAATAAACGTTTGCAAATAAGGTAAAATAAAATCTTTCTGCGCGTATTTCTCATTTTGTACCTGTTAGGCTTATCCTGTCCTGAAAGCAAGGTATTGTATAAAAAATGTACTCATCGTGTTTGTGGTCGAGCTACACCCCGGCTACCAATTGGCGTATAAAAGACGCCTTGTCTTAGGGGACATTCTGTTTATATGTTGATGCTATCTTTGTTGGCATTCCTAATTCTTATATTTCCTATATGATGTCTCCTAACAGAGATTGCAAAAATCATATGCCGTTGTTAAGTTTCACTAGGGTAGGCTTGGACACTGTATGTGTATATTATCCTTACTGCTTTAAATACAGAAATCTTCTCTGTCTCTCCTGCTTTCTCACTGTTCACCACCTCTCTCTTCCTGCTTGTCCATATTTCTACCTCTTTCCCCCCACAATCCCTTCCCTCTCTCCCTCACCGTCACCCTCTACCGCTCTCTCGTCTTGTAATGTACTTACAGCGTAATTTTAAAAATCTGGCAATAAAACTGAATTTTCTGAGGTGTAAATATTAACAGATAAAAGGTTTGCCAGTACAACTTGTGCCTGTTCTTAACCCTTACAATACGATAGGAGCTAGACAACTCTCTGGTAATTAGTTTACGTACACGAAGAATTGTTATATAATTACTTAAATATTCATCTTATTGAAATTCTGCAAAATAACAAAACACATCAGTAACATTGTGCTTACAAACCTTTGAAAGTGAGACATTCAGAATTTCTGATTTTGTGTTACATTGCCCTGTGGTAAATCCATTAAGATTAATTAATTAGCCTATTTTTAAAGTAATACCTAAAGTATGTCATATTCAGCCATTTTTGCGCGTGCTCTCACTCTCCGTCTCTCTCACATACACACACACACACACACACACACGCACACACACATATACTCTAAAAAGTGCAATTTGTGGTATATAGGACAATATAAATTATTCATCCAAATTTGAAAATTACCGAAATATTTCTTAAGCAGTTTTATTATATGTAGATACATATCTATTATGTGTTGTAAACTCTGGGTACAAAAGTAGGTAGTCTATGGCCTTTAATATAGTCTTATGTTGTTGCATTTGTAAAAAGTAACGAACGTTTTAGAACACTCTTTATTTCTTCAAATTGCATTCTTGTTTCCGTATTTATTTTACTAGAGAAATGCTGCATAAAATATAAGCATTGATAGCCATTTTCAGCATCACCCCTGAATGAGAAAATCTCTCCTCGGGGGAAGGCATTCTTTAAAATTTTACGCATACGGCATACACATGTATAAAACGTAGTATTAATTTACAGTAATAAACTAAATTAGCATTTGTGACGATAAAAACAATTAGGCGAAACATCTAATGAATCAAGGCGTTCGACAAGGCTGTGTGGAGCCTGTCTCGTCTTTTGTTATATAAATTATATTAACCACATTTTCAACTTCTGGAAATAAAGCCGCCATGCTGGAATACAACGTAACCGACATAATCGCCTCGATACTTTACTTTTTGCTGATGACCGAGGAATTATTGTCAAATCAGAGGACGATTTACAAAGCACAGTCTATTGCTTACAAAGAACGCCTTCAAAATTTAAATGTGGAAGTGTCAACTGGTAAAACTAAAGCAATGAGCTTTTTAGGAAAATATAGAATTCCATGGAAAATGATTATAAATAGGTAGTCAGTAGTAGATCTAGTTGAAGCACTTAACTATTTAGGTGTAAATTTCAGACATGGCTAATGACATCGCTAACAAAATTTCAAATATTATATATATATATATATATATATAAACATTACTGGAAAAATGTATTCAAATCATCCCAAGTGCAAATAAACATCCGGCTGAAAGTTTATAAAATTTCTGTACAACTTGTTTTGCTCATGGCAGTGAAGCATGGACAATAAGGAAATATGATCAGGGTACATTTGAAAACTGACGTACAAAATGGCTCTTAAATTATAAAAAGTGACAATCGCAAAAGTTGACCTAAAGCTTAAGTTTATTTAATGCATAAAATTAGTGTACAGAGAGTTTTAAATTATTTTATGTGTGAGTATTACTGCTATACGAGTAGAAATACCTACGAATAATAATGAAATAATTTAGAAAATTAATTAAAAATGCATTTGTTCCATGTCCTTGTTTTAAAGAATCTGAAGACAAAATTTAAAAAAAAAAAAGTTTTTGAAGCGGATCTTACAAAATTGTAGCATTAACTCTCTTTAAGTTCTCAGATTATACAACGTTCATTGCTAAGGTCAGCAGCCTATGGCAACAGAACGTGTCTGTACTTACTCAATAACGCGAAAATTGGAAAACTAACCTGTATCATCTCTAGTTAGGGACAGGAATTCGTAGCTTTAATTTATACCTGCTCCCCTGACAATAGCCACTCATCCACCCGAAAGCAACCATTTCCAGAGTAACTATGAAATAGGCATGTGATGTTTTCCAAGAATCCTAGTAAAGGATGTACAAACTACTCTTATTTCTTAGTTGAATATCGACATTTTTTATGTTTGAAAAGTTATCCTCATTAAAAATGTTAGCATAAAACTCTACATACTGAATGTAAATGTTGAAAAATGACTAAATAATGATGCAAATGACAAAATAGTTATGTAAAATCGGAAATAATGCCGTAAAATGGAAAAGGGCATAAAGTGACCAAAAAGGACCTAAGAAATTAACATTTTCATAATCTGGAACCCATAATAAGGATTAATGTAAGATTAGCAATGTCTATTATGCAACAAATAAAAGATGTCATTAGAATCTGGCCCTGGTGATGTGAGGCGGTTAACAGCCGAACTGCAGGGTATTCATTGGTTAGCCATCGATGAAATGAAAACATTCTCAAAGAACTTAACATTGAACCTATCGTACATTATCAACAGCCATAAAGACTCCAAAGGAAACTTCACGTCATTAGAATGGTTTGTACCAGATGACCCACACAAATTGTTGCATATGCTGCAACAGTACGATGAAATTTATGCAGGCCTAAAAGGCGCTGGCATCGGACGATAACAGATCCACTAGGGTCTAATACATGAAGAACGATGATGAAATTCTTGAGCAATTAACACTTGAACCTCATTATGTCTCACATGTGTCGCGGTAACTTCGTGTTATCTTATTGCTGGGCGCCTGTTATTGTTTTACTATTTTTAATTTTGAGTTCTTTGTCCTCCGGCTAGCTATTATTATAGGTCGAGCAAATCTCTTAAACAGGGTGTGTAAACGGAAAGGAGTTGTTCCTAAAATATAACACTGATAAAAGAATTTGTTTTTACACTTATATTGCCGTCACACTTTATTAATTTCACATGTTTACTTTTGATACACGCCCGACTGATACTGTTATATTTTCGAATGTAACTATAATCACTTATTTGCCGCACATTATTAATTCGCGTATTTCACATTTTATAACTAGATTTACGATGCGAGAGATTCTGTAGAACTGAGCGACGTGTAACTCGTGGATGATTCTGTAGAACTGAACGACGTGTAACTTCTGAATGATTCTGTAGAACTGCGCGACGTTTGCCTTGTGAATTATTCTGTAGAACTGCGCGACGTATAACCCGCGAATGATTCTGTTGGACTGAACGTTACCCGTCTCTGGCACGGAATTTATACTCCCTCACCCCGACATGCCTAAACACTATAACAGAACTGCTATTGGTTAATAAAGCGCGCCAACATTAGCGTCTATTTTTATATCCAATCAAAATTATGAACACATATGCTCTAGGGAAGATATTCCCTCCATTTCTACAGAAAAGCGCGCTACTCTGACGTCATTTGCTTGTCTCTTATAATTGATAAACAACTCACCCCCTCGCTCATTGTTACCCGCTCCTATTGTCAGTTTCAGTGAGGCCGTGTAAATTTATTTCCTAACAATGCTTATAATTAACAAACATCTCAAATCATTGCCATACAATAATGCTAATTTACACTACAATCACTCTGGCATTCACAGTGTTGTGATATAAAATACTGCCACACATGTCATGTTGAATGTGTTTTGCAGAGTTACAGGAGTATGTCTGTCAAGTAACTATAGTGACTATTTGACAATGAAGCAGCAGCTTTACCAAGCATCTCATAGTAGATTTAGAAAATCCAGAGTGTATACCAAACAAATTCGAGGAAAGGAACTAAAGTTGCTTCTGTGTTCTGGCGGTTAACATGCTAGCCTCCAAATCCAGAGGTCCCGGCTTCGATTCGAGGATTTTTTCTTTAGCCAGGATAATTTCCCATTCTCCCTGCTGTCTGGAACCAGGAAAGAGTCTGAATATGTGTGTATGTGAATTTGAACACAACCCACTGATTATCACAACTTAAATGGAGTGCATCTGTTGTTTGGTGGTTAGCATACTACTCAGAATCATTAGATGATTGAAAGGCAAGTAAGTAATGGTCTCTTGAACCTAACTATAGTAATATAGCAATTACTTCTAATGACAAAATTAATAATAATAATAATAATAATAATAATAATAATAATAAGTTAATTAAAACTATAACATTAAATAAACTAGGTATAATTTTCAAGTTAGAGCTTTTGATAATGTTTTGTTTGAAATCAAGATGTAAAACCAGAGGTCCATGGATTTGATTCCGGACTGCTGGGTGGAATTTTTTTCTTTAGTCAAGATTATTTCATATCTTTCCTAGAGTCTAGGAGTATGAATGAGAGTGAATATGCGTCTGAATTTAATATAATTATAAAAAAGTAATACCAACCAAAAAATTAACACAATTGTTAAACGAGTGAACATCGTGGTCGATGAGTAAAGAAAGAAAGAACCCGCCGATATAACCCAAGATGCCAAAAGCGGCATATAAATGGAAGGAAGAATAAAAAAACAGCAAACGAGTGAGAAATTGTTCCAAAAGCAAAGCCGACAATATGAGCTAAGATGTTAAAGGCGGCACATAAATTGGAAAAAAAAAAAGGTTGAACTAAGAGTATAAGGATAAAAGGTAGAGTTCTGGAAGTTTTCCCTCTAGTCGTGCACCCCAGGTTACAAAAAGAGCAAAGCGGCCTCGAGCTACCCTTCATATCTGCACGTGGGAGGAACACGTGTACGGTGTCACCTGAGATCTTCTGCAATAAGCGGTGAAATAATTCGTTTCCTCGCCCAAGTGCAGAAACGCCGCTCTCGTTTGTTTACACGTCAAAAGGTGGCGGCTAGTGATGCGTTTATTTGGTGCTGGTGTAAACGAGGATGGCTTTTGCAATGGAATTAGCATGACGCAGTTGTGGCCCTGCTGACGTCAATTCCAGAACAAGGCTGCCCGGGAACAATGAGCTGTGAAACAATAGCAAGGCGGAGCTTTAGGCCCCTCCTCTCTCACATAGGTCACGCCCCTCTCAACAAACATACATGGAAATTCAGATCGAATAAATAACTAAACCAATAGTCCCTATGAATTATTCGTAGGCCGAAAACGTGAAAATGAACTAGATTTCTATGACATTTCCTTGGAAATTACCATATTGCATATTAGTGAAACTTAAATCAATGTCTAGGAGCCCTATGTTACATTTTAACAAAGAAACTACCGCACGGTTAATGCAATGTTACGATTGCCTTTCTTTTAATATTCTATGTTTCCTAAAACGGTATCCCGTTACATAATTTAAAATCAGCTTTGTCAAAACTCGCTTGTAAACGCTATCGGCAACTAGTGAAAAGTTCCAGTTTGATTCTTTGAATTTCCTAGCGTTAGACGGAATCCTTTTTAGGAAAAATAAAAGCTAAAAATGAACAGGAAAATCCGAATAGAATCATAATCTTTGGGATCAGATGGGGGAAAGGAGCGTACAACAAAGGAAACATCTGAGAGTAAGAGGGTGAGAAAGAAAGATATACCTAGTGGGGAGAAGAGAGAGAAAGGAGAATGTGGAGGAAGAAAAATACTCTTATGGGGGGTGGGGGAAGGGAAACGCATATCCATTTTACTCAAGATAGGTGAAAATATGATGCGTCACACTCTCACGATATTCTGCAATCATTAAAACTTTACACAATTTTTCATATATTATATATTCATAAAAAAGTGATTATTCTGTTACGATGTAGGTGCTTTTGACTATCAGTAATTTCAAATTAAGTGTGACAATATAGAAATCAAGACATAAGTATTCATATATTGCGTAGTTCAGTGTTTTCTCCCCTCCCGCCACACATTTGTGTAATCCTTTTTAACTAAATGTGGTCTTATCGGGAGCTTACAACTTTACTCGCTGAACTATAGGTTTTCGTAAGCTTGGTTAGGAACGGTATGCCCTGAAATGATCAAAAATAAAATTTATTCGGTTTTTTTTAAATTGTCTTGAAATTTCCTGAACAAAATTGTATATTACACATTTATGGTGTTTGGACGCTTAAAAGGGATTTTAAGTGAAGGATGCTGCCCCTTAAATTCAGAAATGTGTGCCTCGCCCCCCTTCCCCCAGCACACTTTCATTGAAACTAGTGTATTTCTTGTTTAATAATTTTCTGTGGTAAATTTTGCTTTATGTTTCAAGATGTTGTGGCTGTCCTGCAACATGCTCGTTTATTCGCTAGAGTGCTTGTTTTTGTTGTGAAGAGCAAAACAAAGCAGTAGTTTGAATTTTTTTTGATTAGATAAAAATAATTAAGTCACAATTCTGCTTCAATATGTCTTAGATTGCTTGGGTGCGTGAGAAACGTAGTTTTGTGAAAATCAACAGGGTTATTGAAACTAGCAGTACTAACATAACCTTGAAGCACCACGAGGTGAAACGTGTTAGTAAAGAAAACAATGAAGTTATGCCCACCTCTATGGTGTGGGGCTAGCGTGTCTGCTTCATATTCAAGAGGTTCCGAGTCCGAATCTCAGTTAGGGTGAATTACTCGGATAGGGGTTTTTTCCGGGTGTTTCCCTTATCCTGTCGAATAACTTTAAACTCTATGGACCTCGGGCTCATTTGAGCATAATTTCACCCATTCGTCGTCCGATATGTCCTAACCGATTAAAGGACTTAAACCCCTGCAAAAAAAAAATGTTAAGCGAAGAAGCTTTTTAAGAACAGTAGATGGATATCAAGAAGGTTTTAGTTTTGTAAATACATCTGAACTAGTGGTACTATTAATCTATTAGAGTTGTCTTCCTTTGTAAACAGCAACACACAATGTAAATATTATAAATCTATAAGCTCTTTGTACCATTAAGAAGCTATAAAATGTAAGAAAATGTAAACAGCAAGCTAGGTTTGTGCTCATAAATTATTCTGTCTCACACAAACTGTGAAGCAAATAATTCCGTCAGGATATCTGAAAGTTCAAAGCACAGGCATTGATATAAATGTAATATTTATGTATAGCGCAAGAAGCATTGGTAAAGGTCAAAAGGGTGGAGAACTTTTCTGCGGTATGCTCAACCTCCCACCTCCTCCTACAAGGCAATTGAGAATTTTAAATGAAGTTACTAAGGATTCAATGATGTTAACTGTAAGGCAACTGATGGAACAGAGGAAGGGCAGCAGGGATATAACTGTAGCAGATGGAACCTGGTAGCGCCGTGGGCATACATAGCATTACGGTGTAATAGCTGCGATATCCATTGACATTGAAGTACTAACAAACCATTACACTGGTTGCAGCACTGATAAACAGTATCATCAGTGCAAGAAAAACCATGAATGTGTAAGTGGCAGCATGGAAGCAGAAGGCGCTAATATTCTGCCGTCTCTTAGGCGATTTAGTGTAAGGTATGTGATGGAGGCTCGAAAATCTACAAGACACTTTGTAAAAGTAAGCCATATGGAGATGATCATGTAACAGAGCAATCGGAATGTATGGGCCATGTGCAAAAACATATGGAAAGAAAACTGAGGGGATTGAAAAAGCAAAAGAAGAAAACAAAATTAATTGATTGGCAAAACTCTTGGTGGATCAAGTCAATTGACCACAAAAGCAATCGACCAGCCACTAAAACATATTATGGCATTGCAATAAGGAGAAATACCCATGATACTGATGCTATGAGAAATGTGAGTCACTGTCTCATAAAGCACCAACTGAAGAGAAACCTCATCATGAGTTGTCCGAAGGCGCCTGATTGTGGTTATAATCAGGTTGCAAGTATAAAAATTATCTGTCATAGAGGCATGTCTATATATTGAGAACTGCGTGGCAAAAGCTACTGAACAAGAGCATGCTCCAACCAAAATGAAATTTTCAATAGTTACTAATGGGAGGATGTGCCCAAGACAGTGTTTGTGTCATCAGGTGCGAAAACAGGCGCCCATCGTGCCGTTATAGCATTCGGTGGTTCTGATGTAAGCAGACTTCTTCTGCTGAATAAAATGGGACTGAAACCAGCAATCAACACAATAAAGCTCTTCATCGCATTGACCAGCGTCGTATCTATCATACCCAAAGATTAGCAGCTAGAGGAACTGTATGAGGTTGATGTGCTGGAATGTACTGAGGTAGGCCTGCAGAACATCATACAATTTCAAATACATTTTTCTTAAAATGTTAATATCATGTGCAAAGATGGATCAATTTTTTATCCATCACAGAAGCTGAAATTTTGTACGGTTATTTTTTCTCTCTCCTTTCTTTTATAAATATGCTCTGTGAAGCAGACTTTTCGAAGTTCAAAACTTATGAAGTATTTGTAGAATTTGAAGAACCAGTTGTGGAATTGGTTAAAAATAATTCTATTTTTTTTTTCAAATTAGTAAACTTGAGTAAAGAAAAATTCCCCGTCCGATCTACGAATCAAATCCGGAATGTCTTTGTTAAGAAACTAAATCGCTGACCACTCTACTACCGTGGCAGTCCAGTTTTTGTTATTGATAAAAACCATGCGGGAAAAAGAATAATCACATAGGATACTTTATATGTGCTGCATTACTGTTCACCCTGGGGAAACTTAAACGGTGTAACAACGAATATTTTGTAAGCAGGACTTACAAGCGGGTGCCTGGGGTCAGAGGCCCGTCGAGGAGCAGACACTCGTGGATCAGACAGAGCATCCAGGATGGGTGATCAGCCCGATGCCTGGTATGGGATGAAGGAAGTAGATGAAACGAAATGTTGGTGAAATGGATGAAAGGAAAGGTGATGATGGAGCAGTTGGTGGATTGAATGGCGGGGGAAACCGGAGAACCCGGAGACGCCCAGACGCCGCTTCGTCCACCACAAATCCCACATGCAATCCCTGGGATTGAACCCGGGTCGCCTCGGTGGGAGGCAAGCGGTCTAACACTCGGCCACGGCGCCGCCTTGTTTACTAGTTATAAAAGCTATAGATAATTCGTTTAGAATGAAGAGGAGTTCACAGGCTATACGCAGAAAATTCAAATACACTTCATTAGAAATGCAAATATCTTATATATATATATATATATATATATATATATGTATATATATATACCTGCATGTATTGTGATCAAAATCGTTGGAGTTTATTTTGAAAAAAAAATTAAATAACAAACATTTGCCTACGTAAGGTTTTGGGGTTCAATAGAATTTTCACTTGACATTGGTAAAGTGTGTGTGACTAAACTATTAAATCTGGCATTTATTCGACTTTTCGTTTTCGCTGTATGCTAAAGAGAGGAAATGTTACCTTCGGAATCGGTGAATCCCAAAAGTGTGTTTACGGTGAAATCTGAGGCAGTATTTTTATCACTTAAATAATTTCAATCTAATTATATAATATGTAAATTCAATAGCAGCCCGCCTTAAAGCAATATGTGTATGCAACAAGATATAAAAAGTGTATATTACAGTCATTGTATATGTTTATATTATTGTATACATGTTCAATAATGTTATGTGAATGTATTACGTAATTTAATAATGTAGGAGCTGTGAGAATAATAGGTTAAAAGTTGCTAACAATCAGGTAGCCTTGAGGCAATAATGAATTAGAAGGTTTAATAATGCTACTAGTCATTCTTGGAGCAACAATAATGTAATTTGTTTGTGACAGTTTATAAAAATAGCCAATCAACAACCAGAAAAAGCTTTAGTTAAATAAAATTATTCTATTGGATTAGGAATAGCCAATCGGAGACTTGAAATACAGAAATTTACATATTTAGGCTGTAGAAATAAAGTCAGTTGCTTGTAGACAGTGCTCATAACTGGACGTGTTGGTTGTAGACAGTGTTTCTAACCGGACGCGAGATGTGTCCTCGAGAAATTTAATACGTAATCGTGTGAGACGAAAATAGTTTACGTGTTAAAAAGTGCAAGTAATTAATAAAAAAATCTCACAGCCCTCTCTCTCTATATCAGTGAAATGTTATTTAAATTGTGTCAAGCATCAATAAATGTAGTAAAGTAAAAAAAAAATTATAATCTGATTCTTAGCCGCACTACGCCCTGCCAAGACATTCATGTCTCAAAAATAAAAACAATAAAAAAAAAAGACGTAGCCGAGGCAAACATAAATATAATATTTAAAGAAACAGTCAAAATAACAAAGTTAATATTTGTAAACACATTTTTTCGGGTGCAAAGGCCACCGGAAAGTACATCTGGGGCGAAGGCTACCGGGTACTATACGCGTGGTTGCAACTACTTCAAGTTCGGCTCCCCAACAGTTGAAATATAATACAACTCCTTCAATACAACCTACTTCAAATTGACGCCCAAAGCGTGGTGCAAATAACGTAAAGATATAATAACTACCTCAAATTGACTCCCAAAGCGTGGGGAAAATAACAATACAACAAAATAACTTCTTCAAATTGACGCCCAAAACGTGGGTCAAATAACGTAAAGATACTAACTTCTTCAAATCTCGATATAAAATTTTAAACTGAAATAGAATAATTACTCTACCTGCTATATGGGTGTTACAGAAAAATAGCAAGTAGAAAATAATTGCTCACAAAACTTAAACACACACTATGGAAATGAAAGCAGCAAAAAGGACAGAAATGAAAACGAGGAAAACTAAAAGGGAAAACGGTTTTGTATAAAATGGAAGATGAATAAGAAGAATTTCAGAAAAGGGGTGCTGAATGAAATGTTCAAGAGTTTGAGAAAGCAGAGGTTTATTGTGATGAACAAAACTAAATTGGGGGGAAAGAAAGGTTTACAGTATAACAAAATTGGATCTTCCAACACTTCATCGGACCTCCTAGGGTACAGACCACGTAAGGATATCGTGGTGCACTCTTCCCAACCTTTTCTAACAAAATTGATGCCGGATCCAGATTGGTTTTGGAAAGTTTATGGTTGGTTTACCACAAAATGAGAGAAAGCATAGCATTGTGTTGACAACAACCGTTATTACGAAGGTGCGATGTGTGACAGTGTGCCTATTGAATCCTCGAACCCATTTCAACAAAATTTGGACACGCCGTAATTTCCCTCGCCCTCCCTCCTGCTCGGACCAGAACACCTGTCTCCGACATTTCCCACGCCGCCACCTGTTGTTTTATTAATACCGTTGGTGTGCCTGCAGCGTCATGCAATTCCACTACTTAATGTACTCGCATGATCGTACACGAGATAAGCTGTGCACCAGGTCTCCCCTAAACTTGATGTGGTGGAATTGGTGACCATATGGCTGCGTGACACATAGCATAGGGGTAGAGTATTTATAAAGCATTTGCTGGGGAGTGCATTATTTTAAACTGCTTGAAATGTATTGCACACTATCTGATGTAGCAGGCGATTTTAATGGAATAGTATATACATACCGGCTGAGTCTTCTCAGCCTGCGGATTGAGAAGTTATGCAGTCAGCATTGTACAGGCTATTCTGTAAACACTGTCCATCGCATCGTATCAATTTCGGTCCAAATGACGGCTTTGCACCGCTGTGGGTGCAGTGACTTTCCCTCGTAGCGCAACACTGTGTGCGTTGGCCTTCTGTGGTGAAGTCCCAGGCTCATATACTGCCACTTGAAGGTACTTTTTATGTTTAGTAAATTTAATGAGAAATGATTGTTTTCTATGCGAGTGATAAATTTGCAAAACTCGGTTCTGTAGTTTTAGAGATTACTCTGAAAAAAAATTGCGCGCAAATACACAAAAATTCTTTTTTTCTAATACTACTGTAGGTTTGTGATAATTTAAGATACGCAAATCTTAGAATGTTAAAAGCCAGAGCTCTTCACATCTTGGTTGAAATTAAGGTATGTGATAGAGAAAAGAGACTATTGACAGAAAATTGTACCTCAGGTTACCAAGCAAGATTTATAAATATTACCACATTTTTAAATTCTTTTATTTTATAACTACTAAAGACCTACAGCTCATAGAAACCATCGAGAAAGGAAATGCGAATAACATTTTGCAGCCTCCCCACCCAGGGTGAAAAATAACATGTATTCCCATTCTCTCGCGCACAGGAAAACTGTACACCTCTGGTAGGATAAGGTGGCATAATCCAAACGACACGAATAAAGTCCATCCGGAGTTTGAAGTACTGATGGTGAATTAACTATGGCAGACAAAGCAAAGCTACCCATGTCTCTCAAAGCTACCCCCTTCTCTCTCAAGTGTAGACTGTACGTTACAGATGTTCGGTATGTACGACCCATGGTTATGTAGAAGACATCAATCTTGTATACAGGGGTCCCAACATGCCACCGTCAATACCAAGGAATGCATCCTGATCCTTGCTCGCAACTTTGGTAAATTACGTGGTATTATGGGGGACCTATCACATGAACATATCTGATCTGTTGAATTCACATGACTTTCTCTACAGACAATTCTTACAAACGCTTATAGTTCTGCTTCTTGTTAGTCCAGATACGAGGGCAGATCGAAAAGTAACTCACAATAACTTTTTTACAAAAAGTTTAATAGTTAAAGCAACAAACAAAATCAAAAATTAACTTGCATCTTTTACCTACTTCTCGACAGTCACCAAGTTTCTCAACATATTCCTCCCATCGTGATACCAGTTTCAATATGCCCTGCTCGTAGAAGTCCGTTTCCTTGGAGTAGGCCATCTACGGACTGCTGATTTCACTTCCGTAATTGTCGCCAAGCGTTGGCCGGCCAGGAATTTATTCATGGGACCAAACAGATGAAAGTCCGACGGTGCAAGGTCTGGACTGTATGGTGGATGCTGGAGCACCTCCCAACCAAATTTGGTGATTTTCTGAGGAACAACAACACCAACATGGGGCGAATTTTGACATCGTAAGCATTCATGTTGTAGTGTTTGTCACGAAGGGCACGACGCAACTTCACCAAAGTTTTCATGTAGGCTGCAACATTCACAGTGGTCCCGTGTTCAGCAAGGTCCACCAATACAACACCATGCATATCCCAGAACACCGTCATAAGCAATTTCCTAGCAGATTGAGTCACTTTGAATTTTTTTCTTCTGGGGAACCAGCATGTTTCCACTCCATACTTGCCTGCTTGGTTTCGGGCGTGTAGTGGTATGTTCCGACTCATCACCATAACGATTCCTCTCAGAAAGTCGTGCCCTTCTGCAGTGTACCTCGTTAGGTGATCCAAGCTCGTCATCATTCGCTGGCCCTTGCGGTTGTCTGTCAGATTCTTAGGCACCCAGCGAGCACTAACTTTAAGAAATTTCAATGTGTCATGAACAATATCGTACACTGCACCATAGGAAATGTTGAACTGTTGCGATAAGGTTCGCAGTTGCACACGCCGGTCGTTCAAAATTGCCGCCTCAATGCCTCCGACATTCTGCGGGGTTGCAGCTTTTACCGGCCTCCCGGAGCGTGGCGAATCACTAAGGTTCACACGGTCCTCTAGGAAGAATGCACACACCTGGAGACATTGCTACGGTCCATACAATCATCCCCATACATGCCATGCATGTCCCTGCGAATATCACTCGATTTATCGAACCACACCTCTCTGCTCTTCACACTTGGGCGACAGTAACATGCGCGCCATTTTTGTTGCATAGTTCGCGCTTCTCTCGCTAGAGCTGCACATGAAACAAAAAATACCCTCTGTAGTGAAAACTTCAAAGTATATCTGTGTGAAATTACAACATTCCAGCTGGAATTCCAAGGCAGAAAAAATTCTTGTGCGTTATTTTTGATCCGCCCTCGTACATTTTCAATACACATATACACATTTCGTTGTAAGCTTAAGAGAATAAAGTAGACTAAAACGACAGGCAGATTTTTATAAGGTTTCTGTGTAATGGCTTTGAAATTTCATGCTGTTTGCATCACCATGAGAAAAATCAAATAGCGACTTACTAGTTAATAAAAGTATAAGTATTTAAAAATTCAACCAATAACAAAGAATATTTCGCGAATGGTTAATACCATAAAATTTTTTATTTGACATAAATTGTTCTTTAACAAGATCTACATTTTTTGTGTGGTAAGAATTTCATCTATCTCTTACTGTTTACCATAGACCATTTAGAATGCTGAGGACTTAACGGGCTGTTCCCAGGAAATTCAAGATGTAGATACATTTTGTTTATCATTCAAATATTTTAAACCTGTGGTATTTTAATCAAAATCGTTGGAGCCATTTTTGGGAAATAAAAAATAATGAAACTTTTTCCATGTAAAGGGTAGTTTGGGGTAATTTTCTTGAAAATATTTATGTTGCATCCTTGATGCTGAGCTTAAAACATCACGGACACACACACACACACACACACACACACACACACGTGTACGCGCGCATCCTTTTTTGAAAATGCTTTTTTTCTTTATTGATCGATTCGGGGAGTTTTTAAAACATGCATTTCGTGATTGGTTCATGAGTCTCAAAACATATATTTCCGGTGAAATCTCGGCATCGATTTGGTGGAATGTAATACTTCCTCTGCTTACTGTAAATAAGTAGTAGCAAAAGTAAAAATCGTATCTGGATGAAGTCAGTAGACCGGGCAAGACATGGAGGAAGAGTAAAATCATCTGTGTGGCATGCCCAATCCCTCGACCTGCAAGAATGTCCTCTAGCGATTAAATCCACAAGCATGCCATGGTGGCTATTTTGGAGAGACTCTATTTGGTGATATAGTCTACCATAGTTATTGCACTACAAAACCCGAAGGGATTTATGTATGGGAAGCCTATATCCAGCTTTTGACTCTTCTAGCACCTGTAGATCACTCCGATAAGCATTATGATCTCTGTGTTTCTTTACAATAGTTCACCCCTGTCTGAGACAGTCCTTGAATTCGTACTAACTTAGCCATAGGTTGTGCACTTTCCGGTTGTGCCTGTCAGCCACAACCGGAATTACTTTTTTAAAAGTTTAACGTCCTTTAACTGGGTAGGTCATATTGGACAATGGGTGAAATGATGCCCAGGTGCGTCCGGGTTCCGTAGGGTTTAAAGTTATCAGACAGTCGTCTGTAAAGACAAGGGAAACCCTAAAAAAAAAAAAACCTCATCCGGGTAACTCAACCTAACCGAGATTCGAACTTGGGACTTCTTGAATGTGAGGCAGAAACGTTCCTCCCACACCACGGAGGTGGACTCCTGTGCTATTGTCAAGTGATCATTAATTCTTTATGCATAAGGAAAGCTGAACTCAGTTGTTTACGTTTTGTAGAATTGGCAGTATTCAGAACTTCGTTTCTTTTAAATTCGAGGATTACCCAAGTATCTTGCGCAAGAAAAGATTCTCTTCCAGGAATTTCCTGTTCTACCCACTGCGTTTCCTATGGTTTCTGACGTCAAAATAAGCACCCATTGTCTAACAGGCCGTACTACGAATCTGCAATCCTCATTTTTCCTGCAACTTCTTTCCCTGCTCTACGTATTCAGAAATTCATTGTGGGAGACCAGGAGGATATTAGAATTATGATAGGAATATAAAGTGTCCAAAATGGGCCTGCAATATGTCGATGCTTAAAAAACGGAAGAAATAATTTTGCAGACGCTGACAAGCGTCATTTGATCCTATTACGTATGTAGCCATATGTTATACATGTGTGTATAGCAATGTGTCAGTCACTGTTATTAAATTTGTTGAAAATAATAGTTTACATTAAAACTAATATTAAGATACATAATTCAGGATGCAAAAGCACGCTCTATATATTTTAAATAAATATTGTGAAGTCTCTTATCTGCGGAGTTTTAATTAAATAGTAACAATGCTTTTATATGTTTGAAAATGATATTGTTTCCAAAGGTCCAAATGTAACAGATCTATCATTCAGTCAAAATTAATGCAGTTGCACATTGTTTTCTCTGCGACTAATTTCTGGTGGGTAGAGGAAGTTTACCTATAGAATCCCACCCAAAATTCGATATAGTGATTTTACTGGAAATACACATTTTAAGGTTGTTTGAACCCTGCTCAAAATGCAGTTTGTTTGTGCGTGTGCTTACGTGCGCTTGCGAGATAGAGAAAAGTTTAACATGAAATTAATATAGCAAAAGTGTATGTATTTTTGTTGTATTAATTTCACAAAATTGTTTAAACTGTTTTGTGTATGTCATATACCTGAAATATTATTATGATAATTCTGTATGTCGGATTTTCGGCAAACAACTTTGAATTGCGTTTCATTTAAGTAGGAAATCTTAAGTTATACACAGAAACCTATTATTGTAGGATGCAGGTCCTTTTTAATATGCACAACATGTGTATGTTCGTAAAATTACTGTGTTTTGATTTTCCCAAATTAGTTTCTTTTTTAACAACTGAAACAAACGGGATTCCCAAGCTCAGAGTTATTCCACTTTTATTTATATAGGAAAATCCCCCTCCCATATATTATGCAGTTAACTCGTTCAGGGTGAGATTTTTCACGTCATCCATGTTTGAAGATTTGATATCCCTCCAACCTTCCTTCCTTCCTTCTTTCTTTCTTTCTTTCTTTCTTTCTTTCTTTCTCTGGGCATGAGGTCCTCACTAAATTCTGCATTTAATCAAATTTTCATTGCCGATTTGACCATTAGACAAAACAAGGCAAGTTTACCTACTGCTTTAGAAGATCGTTAAAGCCGGTTTCGGACTAGCAAAATAACTCAGATATAATCTTGTATTTACACCTAAAACATTAAAGCTCCATTAAAGGTAATCGACAATTCCAAAGAAGGCTCTTCTGGCTGTATTTTAAAATTGCCAAACGTCCATTAACTTAGATTTTGGATTGCTACTTAGTGATTATGATTTTCTAATTAAATTTATTTCTCCAATTAATTTATTAATCTACTCTAAAGGAAATTTGACACATAATAAATAATAACTGCAGTCACTCCGAAGGAACAAGAAGGTCTATACTGCTATAAGAATGTTGAGGTACCTACATAACAAAGGGAATGTGAGAGAATGCAAGCAGGTGGTTTAATGTATGGTGAAGTCATTTCACGTTGCACCTGTGATGTTAATACGGGTGCATATTCTTTATTTCCCACGGGATACCAGGAGGTCCTCGACAGTGACTTTGCTGATGAATTGCTAAGTGAGCGCGTTTTCCGCTGTCTGATCGCACGTGTTGTTACGTGTTTGCGTTTGCAGGCTATAATTAATGTTTTCTAAATGACCATCAAGCGACACACGATTATACAAGTCCTTGGAACACAGCGACCATAGGCAACAACATTTTCTTACCGCAACATATGCAGTAGTGCATGATAAAAGAAGTAAGACTTTCCTGTTTTCTATTTTCAATGTTGTACATAAAAGAAAATTCTGTGTGTTTATATGCACTTTTCCCTCGTAGCCAGGTTTGAGTGTTCTAAGGAGATGTACGATGACGGGTATATACTGACTTTTACAGCATTTTGAACAATCAGAGCCATGGCAGCAGAAAATGTATAGGAGAAAAGTAGCAAAGGATGAGACGTACGACAGCGATACCCCTTATCACTGTACCTTTTAGGAGAATTCGGTTGAGAATTGTTTCCAGAACAAGGGAATGATGGTAAAAAAAATCTGATGTGTTACACTCACATGACTTTCTCTACTCTTGTACAAACTATTTTTACAAACGCTTATTCTCCAACTACTTCATGTTAATCGAGATAAACATTTACAGACTCTACCTTATTGCTAATTTTCTTGTAGAAGTAAGGGGAATATATATTTACAAGGGCAATATAGAAATACAGTAGCCTTTAAGCACATACATATCTCTTAATAGCTGGTTGCTAGGTGCAGCACCATTCTCTTTGCCACAGATTAATACTTTTTGCATATACAAGACAAACAAATGAAAAACGCATTCCCATTTGAGAAAATAAGTATTGAAAAATTTAAGGGAATAACAAGCAATATCTCGAAAATGGTTCACTCAACAAAAAAAAATGTATATGACATAAATTGTGTATTTTAACGCGATTTACATTTTTTGTGTAGTAAAATGTTGTCTATCTCTTGTGGTTTACCAGTTATGGAAAAGTCGTTCGCATTGAAGAATACTTTTGGAGACATTCCCAGAAAATTCAAGATATACATTTTATTTGTCGTGAAAATATCTTAAACATATGATATTTTAAACAAAATCGTTAGAGCCATTTTTGAGGAAATTAAAATTTTCGAAAAATGTTCCATGTAAAGGGTAATCTGGGATGGGGGGATTTTCTTGAAAACCGTCGTGTCGCATCTCTGGAAGATACTGAACCTAAATACCAAGTTTGGTGTTTATCCAACTGTTCGTTTCTGAGTTATGCTGTTCACAGTCACACAGACGGACATGTTTCCAAAAATGCTTTTTTTTTGGATTCAGGGGGTTTCAAAACATGTATTTCCGGTGAAATCTCGGTATCGAATTTTTGGGTGGAATACAATACTTTCCCTACTTTCTCTACGTACTAGTAGTAGAGAAAGTAATAAGTAGAATAAAATTCATACGAATTGTTACTAATATTCACTGCAGTAGTGAAAGCTACAACCTAAGGATGTCTAGCAACTGCCTCCTTACTCCTGTGGGATGGGAAATGAACGGTTTCAGAGTCTTAGGATGCATATATGCAGTAATATAGTCAAATCATAGGACAATGGCAAAGTAACCTTGTTCTTTACACACATGAAGAGAAAGCAATGGAAGAGGTTAACGAGTTGTTGCATTGCATAGTGCGACGAAGTGAGGGAAACGACTGGAAGCATTTGAAATGTGGCTATGAAAGGAGCCAAATGGACAAAGTAAGAAAATGAAACTGCTTTAAAAAGAGTTGGTTAAGGAAGAACATTTTTGAAAATGATCAGGAAGAGGAAAAGAAATGGGCTGGGACGTTGGATGGGAAGCAGTTGATTGATGCAGTGGAAGCAATAGTGAGTGGGAATAAGGTTCGAGACAGAGAATATTAGATAAGCGTTTCACATGCGGAGGCGAGAGAGAGAGAGAGAGAGAGAGAGAGAGAGAGAGAGAGAGAGAGAGGAGGGTTGGTTGCTAGTGTGCACAAAAGCAGACTAAGTAATACATACGACAGCTAGTGATGACTTGATGGGAGTAAACGCCATAAAATCTTCCTTCTCCGTATTGTCTGAGGTTCAAGAAGCCTAAACTGAAACTTGAGAACCTCGCTCGTCGACACCCTTGAGTTTCTCAACATTTGGTTACTGCAAGTTGTCCCTAGCGGGAGATGGTACAACTTGATACGACATCAAACTCTATTCCATTAATACAAGTTGCGGAACAGGGCACACCTGCTGGAGGCTCTTCGCTAATTATCAAGTTTAAACATACATACTGCTCCTCGTGTCATTAGTGCGTAGGGGTGAACTGGGAGTGCAGGTGCACCGAGCAATTTCTTTGTCACGCCTTTGTCAGATACACATCAGAACTACATGGTTCCTCTTTTTGTATAAGTTTCTTCTTTGATGGACACCTGTAGTTTTATAGTCCTATACAAAAATGTAATGTTTTCGTTTAAATTATTCTCCACTAGGACCTCGTTATGCAAAATATCCAAACCTGTTTAAGTGGTTTAATCTTACTTATTTGTTTTAGTAATGATGTATGCATACCAAAGATTAATGAGGTTGTCTTCGTGGAACATTGCATAGATTTATCACATAGGTGCACGTGTACAGGTGTTTTGAGAAAAACATTCGTATTTCTCTCCTAATGCAAGACTTAAGACAGCACACCTTACCTGAATCTGTGGTTCTCAAATTCATTTTGTTATAAGGCAGTATTGTAAGCTAAAAGTTTCATTTTGGTTTTCTAAAACTAGAGAAAAAGCACATTATTGATTATATCCATTCAGAAAATTACTGCAACTTATATTTCCTACTAAAGGTTTATGGGGACAATACGCCTATACGAAGTACATTTAGCACAGTCTTAGTTGCATTGTTTACTTCCATATAGTACGTTTTCCAAAACTTTTAGAATATATTTTGTAACATTCAAAGCGACCAGAAGTTCAGGGTTCTTTATATAATTCTCAGGCTTTTTAAAAGCTCGTAGAGTATTTGATGTATGCCTCACAAAGGAACCATCCCAACGAGAGCTTCTAGATTGTTCTAAAAACATGGAATAAACTAATTGTTGATAGTCGGCTAAAGGCTTTGTTAGATTTAATCAAGTTTTTGGATTTCATGGTTACAAAATTGGATGCACATGTCCAATCCAGCAAGCAATTGATTCGCTAGGGATTCGACTTTCAGTATGACCTAGCTAATGGTAAGCCGTGAATGCATGTCACTTAGAATGTCCCTATAGAAGTTATTTTAAGTCATTGTAAAGCCCTATCTACGTATCTGTTAGAGGCTGTAATTTTGCTTTGCAGAGATGGGATAGGATGTTTTTCCATTTTGTTTTTAAGATGTTTTAACATTCCTCGGATTTGAGTGTCTCTGGCGTTAATTGAACTTTTCTGTGCACGTGAGGTTCAAACTCGCTCGAGGATGGAGCCGGTTCGGATTCTGATTCGGTAACTGTGAATTCAATTTTCCTAATCATGTCCACATTTACTATCACCATAATAGAGACGTCATTTCTATGTTATTCGTTTATTCGGACTACGAGTTTTCATGTGCAAAAGATTCATGCAGATCTCCGTTTTCAGTCATATCATATGGCTTTTTAGTTTCTTATTTCACACTACACACCATACGATCAGTGGTAATTGGCTTTATATAACAAAAGCTCTCTAAATCAGTTAAAAAGAAAGATTTGAGACGCCTCATAAGGGACAAGATGTGTATATTTAGTGCATACATTCTTTATATTTGATATATACATATAATATTATTTCTGGATGATTTCATGCATTAGAAGAGGATATTACAAAATTGAATATAATATTGGAAACCTCGAATATTGAAATACCCAGTAATAAGACGAAAAAGTTGCGAGAATGGAAGAAAAATATGGTAGAAGAGCTAAATTAATGATAAGTGATTCCGTAACAGATTAGGTGAATCCAATATACAACAGCAATAAAGACATGGAAAGTAATCTACTCAAATACAGCACATAAATGGAAAAATTAGAAAAATCGAAGGGGAAAGAAAGTAATATTAATCGCATTCAACCTTTCTGCATGGTAATCAAAGTTGGTTACTAAGAAGACCAGACAAAAATAAGGATCGAAGCAGAAGAAATGAGATTTTGAGGTCATCACTTCTAGGATTAATACTAAGAGACAGATTAAGAAGAGAAGAAACAAGGAGGAGAGCTAAACATAAAGCATTCCATAACACTGCCATATCGATGGTGACACTGAACATTTTTAGAAAATCAAACAAGGATTGGTTCTAAAAAATTTAAACGATTTATTGTTTTTCAAAATATTTCCCTTTAACATCAACACAGTTTTGCATTCGATGAAACCAGCACTTAAAGCAATGATTCCACTCTTACCGAGACACCTGCAGAAACCAAGTTGTTATAATGCTCTACTGCTTCATCTGATGATGAAAAAGTGATTCCAAGCTTTTTATCTTTAATTTTTGGAAACGGAAAGAAATCACAAGGTGCTAGGTTAGGGCTGTATGTTAGAGGGCCCATGGTGCTAACCTTTAGGGCATCCGAATACTCGGTTGTTAGTTTTGCTATACGCGACAATACGCTGTCATGATGTAACATTATTTTTCCCTTCGGGCGTTTATCACGAACTTTTTAAAAAAATTGCTGTAAACGTCATTTGTGTACCAATCGGCAGTGACAGCACGCCTATCTTCTAATGCTATTACAGCAATAGGGCCGTGAATGCATGTTTTAGGGGCGGGGAAACTAGCAAGCATCTTTCTACCAGCACTGCGAATTCGTCGGACTTTTGTAGGCTTAGGTTTTGTTCGAAAGACCCATTGAGCCGATTGACTTTTATTTTCAGGATCTTAAACATAAATTCAATATTCATCACCAGTAACAATATTCCAAACTAAATTTGAAGCACCGCCTAGAAATTTTTGCAGTTTTTTTCTGCACAAATCAGTGCGTTGTTATTTTTAATCAGGAATCAGTTTATGTAGAATCTATCCACAACATAGTTTTCTCATGTCTAATTGTTGATGTAAAATGTTTTGGGTTTAGCTCATACCAATTCGGAATGTCGCCCGAATAAATTCAAAATATGCCGATCAACCTTCTTCAAGCATTGCTGGAATAGTGGCAATATTTTCATCAGTAACAGCAATCTCGGGCGTCCACCAAATTCATCACTAAGGAAAATGATGTGTAACACTCACATGACTTTCTCTACTCTTGTACAAACTATTTTTACAAACTCTTATTCTCCATCTATTTCATATTAATCGAGATAAACATTTGCAGAAAGGGTCTTTTGACATGCAAAGAGAATTACATTTTACACATAGCGACCAGTTCTAAAAATATTTGGCTACCGCTTAAGGCGTACTATGTTCCCCTTGTTTTGTATTTGCAACGGCAATATAAAAAAAATCTGATGTGTTACACTCACATGACTTTCTCTACTCTTGTACAATCTATTTTTACAAACGCCTATTCTCCATATCCTTCATGTTAATCCAGATATCGAGATGTCAATCTTATTGGTAATTTTCTTGTAGATGCAAGGGGAATATGGTAGCTTTTAAGCGATAGTCAAATATTTTAACGCCGGTTGCTATGTGGCGCATTCCATTCTCTTTGCATGTCCAGGACATAAAAAAATCTGATGTGTTACACTCACATGACTTTCTCTACTCTTGTACAAACTATTTTTACAAACGCTTATTCTCCATATGCTTCATGTTAATGGAGATATCAAGATGTCAATCTTATTGATAATTTTCTTGTAGATGCAAGGGGAATATGGTAGGTTTTAAGCGATAGTCAAATATTTTAACGCTGGTTGCTATGTGGCGCATTCCATTCTCTTTGCATGTCCAGGACATAAAAAAATCTGATGTGTTACACTCACATGACTTTCTCTACTCTTGTACAATCTAATTTTACAAACGCCTATTCTCCATATGCTTCATGTTATCGAGATATCGAGATGTCAATCTTATTGGTAATTTTCTTGTAGATACAAGGGAAATATGGTAGCTTTTAAGTGATAGTCAAATATTTTAACGCTGGTTGCTATGTGCCGCATTCCATTCTCTTTGCATGTCCAGGACATAAAAAATCTGATGTGTTACACTCACATGACTTTCTCTACTCTTGTACAATCTAATTTTACAAACGCCTATTCTCCATATGCTTCATGTTAATCGAGATAAAGAGATGTCAATCTTATTGGTAATTTTCTTGTAGATGCAAGGGGAATATGGTAGCTTTTAAGCGATAGTCAAATATTTTAACGCTGGTTGCTATGTGGCGAATTCCATTCTCTTTGCATGTTCAGGACATAAAAAAAATGAATAACGAATTTGAGAAAAAGTATAAGTATTGGAAAATTTAAGGAAATAACAAGCAATATCTCGAAAACGGTTCACTCAACAAAAGAAACGTATATGACATAAGTTGTGTATTTTAACGCGATCTACACTTTTTGTGTAGTAAAATTTTGTCTATCTCTTATGGTTTACCAGTTATGCAAAAGTCGTTCACAATGAAGAATATTTTTGGAGACATTCCCAGAAAATTCGAGATATACATTTTATTTGTCATGACAATATCTTAAACATATGATATTTTAATCAAAATCGTTAGAGCCGTTTTTGAGAAAATTAAAATTTTCGAAAAATGTTCCATGTAAAGGGTAGTCTGGGGTGGGGGGATTTTCTTGAAAACCTTCGTGTCGCATCTCTGGAAGATACTGAACCTAAATACCAAGTTTGGTGTTTATCCGACTGTTCGTTTTTGAGTTATGCTGTTCACAGACACACAGACACACAGACAGACACACACACGGACATGTTTCCAAAAATGTTTTTTTTGGATTCAGTGATTCTCAAAACATGTATTTCCGGTGCAATCTCGGTATCGAATTTTTGGGTGGAATACAATACTTCCCCTACTTACTATACGTAGTAGAGAAAGTAAAAAATCTGATGTGTTACACTCACATGACTTTCTCTACTCTTGTACAATCTAATTTTACAAACGCTTATTCTCCATATGGTTCATGTTAATCGAGATATCGAGATGTCAATCTTATTGGTAATTTTCTTGTAGATGCAAGGGAAATATGGTAGCTTTTAAGCGATAGTCAAATATTTTAACGCTGGTTGCTATGTGGCGCATTCCATTCTCTTTGCATGTCCAGGACATAAAAAAAATGAATAACGAATGTGAGAAAAATTACAAGTATTGGAAAATTTAAGGGAATAACAAGCAATATCTCGAAAACGGTTCACTCAACAAAAGAAATGTATATGACATAAGTTGTGTATTTTAACGCGATCTACATTTTTTGTGTAGTAAAATTTTGTCTATCTCTTATGGTTTACCAGTTATGCAAAAGTCGTTCACAATGAAGAATACTTTTGGAGACATTCCCAGAAAATTCGAGATATACATTTCATTTCTCATGACATTATCTTAAACATATGATATTTTCATCAAAATCGTTAGAGCCATTTTTGAGAAAATTAAAATTTTCGAAAAATCTTCCATGTAAAGGGTAGTCTGGGGTGGGGGGATTTTCTTGAAAACCTTCGTGTCGCATCTCTGGAAGATACTGAACCTAAATACCAAGTTTGGTGCTTATCCGACTGTTCGTTTTTGAGTTATGCTGTTCACAGACACACACACACACACACAGACACCACACTTCCAAAAATGCTTTTTTTGGATTCAGGAGGTCTCAAAACATGTATTTCCGGTGAAATCTCGGTATCGAATTTTTGGGTGGAATGCAATACTTCCCCTACTTACTATACGTAGTAGAGAAAGTAAAAATGAATAACGCATTTGAGAAAAAGTATAAGTATTGGAAAATTTAAGGAAATAACAAGCAATATCTCGAAAACGGTTCACTCTACAAAAGAAATGTATATGACATAAGTTGTGTATTTTAACGCGATCTACATTCTTTGTGTGCTAAAATTTTGTCTATCTCTTATGGTTTACCAGTTATGCCAAAGTCGTTCACAATGAAGAACACTTTTGGAGACATTCCCAGAAAATTCGAGATATACATTTCATTTCTCATGACATTATATTAAACATATGATATTTTCATCAAAATCGTTAGAGCCATTTTTGAGAAAATTAAAATTTTCGAAAAATCTTCCATGTAAAGGGTAGTCTGGGGTGGAGGGAGTTTCTTGAAAACCTTCGTGTCGCATCTCTAGAAGATACTGAACCTAAATACCAAGTTTGGTGCTTATCCGACTGTTCGTTTTTGAGTTATGCTGTTCACAGACACACACACACACACACACAGACACCACACTTCCAAAAATGCTTTTTTTGGATTCAGGAGGTCTCAAAACATGTATTTCCGGCGAAATCTCGGTATCGAATTTTTGGGTGGAATGCAATACTTCCCCTACTTACTAAACGTAGTAGAGCAAGTAAAAATGAATAACGAATTTGAGAAAAAGTATAAGTATTGGAAAATTTAAGGGAATAACAAGCAATATCTCGCACACGGTTCACTCAACAAAAGAAATGTATATGACATAAATTGTGTATTTTAACGCGATCTACATTTTTCGTGTAGTAAAATTTTGTCTATCTCTTATGGTTTACCAGTTATAAAAAAGTCGTTCATAATGAAGAATACTTATGGAGACATTCCCAGGAAATTCCAGATATACATTTTATTCTCATGACAATATCTTAAACATATGATATTTTAATCAAAATCTTTAGAGCCGTTTTTGAGAAAATTAAAATTTTCGAAAAATGTTCCATGTAAAGGGTAGTCTGGGGTGGGGGGATTTTCTTGAAAACCTTCGTGTCGCATCTCTGAAAGATACTGAACATAAATACCAAGTTTGGTGTTTATCCGACTCTTCGTTTTTGAGTTATGCTGTTCACAGACACACACACGGACATGTTTCCAAAAATGCTTTTTTTGGATTCAGTGAGTCTCAAAACATGTATTTCCGGTGAAATCTCGGTATCGAAATTTTGGGTGGAATACAATACTTCCCCTACTTACTATACGTAGTAGAGAAAGTAAAAAATCTGATGTGCTACACGCACATGACTTTCTCTACTCTTGTACGAACTATTTTTACAAACGTTTATTCTCCATATGCTTCATGTTAATCGAGATATCGAGATGTCAATCTTATTGCTAATTTTCTTGTAGATGCAAGGGGAACATGGTAGGTGATAAGCGATAGTCAAATCTTTTAAGCGCTGGTTGCTATGTGGCGCATTCTATTCTGTTTGCATATCCATGACATAAAAAATTGAATAACGAATTTGAGAAAAAGTATATAAGTATTGGAAAATTTAAGGAAATAACAAGCAATATCTCGAAAATGGTTCACTCAACTAAAAAAATGTATATGACATAAATTGTGTATTTTAACGCGATCTACATTTTTTGTGTAGTAAAATTTTGTCTATCTCTTATGGTTTACCAGTTATGCAAAAGTCGTTCACAATAAAGAATACTTTTGGAGACATTCCCAGGAAATTCAAGATATACATTTTATTTGTCATAAAAATATCTTAAACATATGATATTTTAATCAAAATCGTTAGAGCCATTTTTGAGAAAATTAAAATTTTCGAAAAATGTTCCATGTAAAGGGTAGTCTGGGGTGGGGGGATTTTCTTGAAAACCTTCGTGTCGCATCTCTGGAAGATACTGAACCTAAATACCAAGTTTTGTGCTTATCCGACTGTGCGTTTTTGAGTTATGCTGTTCACACACACACACACACACACACACACACACACACGGACATGTTTCCAAAAATGCTTTTTTTGGATTCAGGAGGTTTCAAAACATGTATTTCCGGTGAAATCTTGGTATCGAATTTTTGGGTGGAATGCAATACTTCCCCTACTTACTATACGTAGTAGAGAAAGTAAAATTCGATCTCTTTGGAATTTGCTGTACCAATTATAAATTGTTGCCTTAGATGGAGCTTCTTCGTCAAATGCATTTCTAAGCCTATCTTCAGCTTGTTTAGGCGTTAATGACGATTTAGAATCGTAAAAAATCATAGGCCGGAAATTTTCTCTAGTCAGATTCATTTTTGGGTGAACACAAAATCTTTGAATGATAATAATTAACTAACTATTAGAGCAAACCGAACAAACTACTTGGCAATCAACTTGCAAAAGATTACGAAGCAGCTGTCAAATATAAACAAATTTAATTTGTTTTTAGAAACATGGTATTCTAAACATTTTCGGTATCGCCCTCGTATATACTTACTACCATGGTAAGCGCTATTTTACAAACCTATTCGCAGACGGCACTTCGGGAGACCGATAAAGGTGGAAGTTACAGTAAGATTTAACTGAGTTTTGTTTCGGAACGGGATGTAACCCAATCCTTGAAAAGGAGAAAGATTAAACAAAGGGACTGCTAGAGTGTTCAGAATGCAGATCGATTGCAAGAAGCAACTGAATGGTTTCTAGTCTAGTGTGCGTACAGATACTGAAGAAAGTACAGCAAATAATAGAGGGTTTTGTAGAGAAAAAAGTTATTCGGCTCGCAGATATAGGTTAATGCAAATAATTATGATTACTACATTTTTTGATCCAATAACTGGCTTATGCACAACTATTTAGATACGCTAGAGACGCTAGTTGGGGATTTTCGCTTGTGGGTTTTTTTAATTAATGTTGAAATATCACAAAAACACATTGGTATCTTTTTGTATGCAGAGTTTCCCCACTTCCCTTTCTGGTTATTACGTACATGTTAGAGCGCGGCCTTGCAGTGTTCTGTTGTACAAAAGAATGGTTCATGTTAGGAAAGTAAATCCTGCCTGATATTAACTGCACTTACAAGCCACTTTTCTTTAAGATAAATCAGCCGAACCGTCTTCTGTTTCACAAAGTTCAGAAACAGAAGGTCCTCAGTGGCTGTTTACGACGATGGATTGAATTACATTTGTTAATACCATTCGCCAAGTCTTATAAGCGGTAGGCACTGCGTGTTAAGGGAGCAACAGGGCTCTTGGCTGATTCAATTCAGGCTATCATTTCGTCTTTTCAAATGCTAATTCTTCAATCGGAACCGTCTGCATGGCAGCTTGCTTTGTAAACAGGGCTCTGGAAGTAGATCAAACGTGCGTTCTTTTCAAGCTGTGTCTTCGATGTTGCAGTTGATGATTAGCAGCAATAGGAATTATGTCGAGATGCTACAGATATTACAAAACATGCACCTCGGTGCTAAAGTATTGCAATTCGGAGTAGCTGGTTAGAATTCCAGACTTAAAAGCAAATTTTTAATTTGTGAGTAAATTTATTTGGGAACGGGGGCATAGCTGGTATTGAGGAAACATACCGAACAAAATAAAAGTCACTTTTAACGTGTATACTTTTCATAACTCTCAAGTAAGCTGGCGTTACGTTAATCTATATAAGACAACCATTATATAAGGAATACTTCGCAGTTATTGGAAATAAATGTGAATGTTGTCTGGATTTCAAAAAGAATTTAAAATAAAACGAAATATTTAATAAGCTATGCATTTAGCAGTTGGTTTACACATAAGGGGAGATTAAATAGTGCAAAAGTATTTTTAGCTTTTTGTGTAAGTAGTCGTGTACTTTTTAATGTAGTATATATTTTATAATTACAGGCACAAAACTTGTATTTTAATGATACTTTTAAAATGGCACTGCATATATCAGTTTTTACTCTAAATTCTGCACTTAAAAAAATCTTAATTCTTATACATGTTGGAGTACACAGACAACATTTAACTTATTTTAGGGGAAGTTTTGTTCTATCAGTGCCACTGTTGGTACAACTGTCGAATGTGACAGCTTCCTTGTGTCCAAAGCATGTAGTTACTTTCTTTGCAAACGTTGTGAGGTTCTTCATCTTCAGATTTATTTTGAAAAAATGTTCTGTGAATAACATTTTCTGACATACATGACCCGTTCTCTCGGAAACTATTAAAGATACTATATTAAATTTTATGTTGAAAAACCTAACTTTAATATCATTGTATATCTATTTTGGTATTGATAAAATGCATGAATGATGTCTTCAAATTTAATTGCTGCTAAGTTTAATAACCACAGTTTCTGGTATAACTGGCATAAATTTAGCAAATGTAACATATGCAGGACAGGTCTCTGAGTCTCCCTATCTTAATATTTGGCAATAGTCCATAGTAGATAACATTACAGTATTGTAATTGTATAGCACTTAGTGTCACAATTTTCAGCTTTTATTTTGAGGCTGTATTAAAATATAAAATTGTTGCTTTTAGCTGTCTGAAATATTAATTTTGACATGTGACCATTCGCATATAAGAAACCGTTGGTTCTGTATAGTGTTAGTATGTTACAAATGAAAATGAAAATGCCCGTACTTTTTATTTAGGATAGGTATAGTTTAATTTCGACAAGACCATTTAGTACTATTGTTTCATACTCTTCGTGAGTTATAATATTTTAATACTGAGGTGTAAATGAGAATAAAATGTAAGGGACAAATAAAATTGATGAATGTTCCTATATTCTGTTGGTCCAAGCAACTTCAGTCTGAATTAATCCTTTAGTAGACAACGTACTTCAGTTAACGTATCATCCATCAGTCATTCGTTAACCGTGTCAGTTTTCTGAGCATTTGTCCTGCAAACTCTAAAATTTGTAAAATAACAGCTTGAAAGTCAATGTGCTCTTAGATCTTTTAAAAAATGACTTGAAATTTGCTTGAATAAAGAGGTTACACAGAACAGAGCATTCACATTGTTGCTGCAATGGAGACCTCATTAGCAAACCTTCTGAATTTGGAAATTTTTGTTTGTTTGTTTGGATAATTTTCACTTTAATCACTATTACTTTTGGAGCATTCGGCATACTAACTTTATAGAGACCTGTAATACATTATATATACGTATATGTTTAGCAATCTTATTTAGGTATTTTTTTTAAACAATTGAACATCTGTAATGTAGCCTTTGTAACTGTACTGTCCTTTGCTCTATTTTCACATGAACTGGCAAACAAAATAAATGCTTATGAATTCGAGATGAGGTCATGCAGATCACAATGAAAGCTGAAATCCATTCATCATTAAGTGTTCATCTAGTGGCTGATAAGTTCCACAGTTTCAGTGGCTTCAGCTACGTCATAAAACCATGGCGACAACGGTCTGCCAAAACCTGTTTTAATGACCATTATTCCATGTCACTGTTACGCTTCGTGGATTGCGGCTCTTAAATCCGTGGTTACTACTCGTAGTTTAACATCAATGTTACTTGGTGTTTTTTGGGGCTTTTTATATCCTATATTAATATTTTATTTATAAAAACGCCGCAAAAGGATAAGAACAAATAATACTAAATAGCTATTTAGAGATTTGCGCGTTGCCATAAGAACAAACAAACAAACAAACAAAAAAAGAAAATCCTAATTCAGATTTGCTTTTGGAATTGTCTTAAATTAGGAAATAACGAATTAGCAATTTCACCGTTTTATTAAAAGCTCGTTTAGGGAATTTGAATATGCATTGCTTACACTTTTTTTTAACACTGATAAGAATCAGTCTCCTTTGCTGTTAAATAGCCGTTAAATGTCTTTCAAATCAACTTTACACATTGTTCGAATCGTTTCACACAGAAAATTCTCTACTTCATAATATCAAGTTCTGAGATAGCATCTCTTCACCCATATCTCTGTGCGTTTATAATAATAGTGCAAAATCAAATTATCATGCTTCCGTCTAAGCATTTCAAGCATTTTCTGCACAAACCGAAAGAAACGTACAGTAAAGGTACAATATCGATCAAATTCTCCATTTTCTACATGGGGTAATTCATTTGAAGATTACTGAAAAAAATCCTTTTATGACTTTGTATAGAATGCGTTATTTAGCCTTCTGATTTGGATTATTTTTTTTCTTGTGTAGTTTATTTCAGAAGAGATGTCCTGTCATTTCCTTTATATTGTGTTCGACTGTAGTTCTATAATACTGAACAACACAGAAATTCTGAATATCACTAGAAGTGCCGTTTTCGTAGAAATAAAAGGAGATTTCGTGGATCTAAAGGAAAAGTCACTGACTGACATTTTTATTACAATGCTCTTAATGTTTCCCCTACCCTTAAGGCCGGAATTATTCCACAATCTGTAAGAAAGATTTCAACTTGATTTTGTGATTTTAGCATAGAAACGTAGGCTGCTATCAGTGAGACTAAATATAGCTTAGAAAATTTAAAATTATAGTTCTGAGAAATATTGTTGATTGGTGAGTTTGTAATAAAGGAACGAAGACTCTAGCGGATAAAACCAGCAATTTCATTATATGTTAAATGCTCATAAAGAGTTCGTATGACTATCGTTACGAACAGTACTTTCTGAAAGACATTTAAGGTTTTAGTTTAGCTTTTCTCTGTACCGTTGATGAGAACAGGCCTTGCAAATACGTTATGCATATTCATTTTAACGCTTTTATTACGATAACTTTCTTTAATAACATAGTTTTAGTAGGAGGCTATGAATTTAGGGATAATAGATCTGATGCTAGTGATGTGTTTATTCTTCAGAAGAAGGCCTTACGGATACTGTAAAGAATTCCCCAACAACACAGCCTGGAGATTAAATTTTAGGAATATATTTTAACACTTGCCTCTCTGTATGTTTATACCTGTTTAGTCTGTTTTATCCAAACGGCAACCAACAAATTTTGATTTCCGTTCTTAATAAGCATTATACACGATGCTGTTATACTGTATTGTAAGGTGAGGATTACAAAATACTTCAAATAGTTACATTTATCAGTAGTAAAATATGTACAATAAGCGCCTCAGTGTATAAAGGTTATCTGTAAATGTTACGGTCTATGCCGCTAAAAATTTTTTATACGTTTAAGAGCATACGATCATAAATTCGAATTGACGTTACCTACATATTGTAGGTATTATTTATGTCTATTTATACTTTACGCAAATAAAGTGAATGTAAATATTCGGTAACAAATGAATTATAACTGTGAAGGTACTACTCAGACAAATATATTTAGCGATGTTTACTTACGGCCAACGCAGTAACTATCCCGGTACTGTATAGCGAGTACAGGCTAGTTAAATGTAAACACGATAACTGAGCCATCGAACCAGTGCTATTGCTAAATGTCCCGAGTAATAATAAATCCAACTGGATACACTGCAAAAGAAAACAAAAAGGGCTTACAGCCGCAACGGTTACTGTTAATTAAACCAATAGTGACAAACTGCCTATAATTCAGCAACGTACCTCACACTCAGCAGGTGTTTCCTTTACAACCGAGATTCGAATTCGCGCTTTCTGCTGGGCGGATGACCTAGTAGCAATTAGCAACTTTTTAATATATTTACAGTTAAAGGATATGAGTGGGCTCCCAGTGATGATATCTGATTTATTTTTCTCCCACTTGTCCCTGGACCATGAATTTCGCATGGAATACGTTATTAAAGCCAAGTGATGTAGGTGTAGGACACAAGTGGGCGAGGCCCAGTAACCACCTGTTGCACAGTAGTGTGCCTTTGAGAAGAGCACGTCCCAGCACTACTCACTCCACCCACTTCCTGAATCGGTTAGTGCTCTATACCATCGTTGAAATCTCCTGCGTGTATCACCCACGTAGCGAGTATGGCTTGACTACCGTCTTCCGTTGGAAGCTGTCGATTGAAATTATTAGTTTTGATAATGAGTTGTTTAACATGGATGTGTATTCTAACCATTTCTAACTATCTAACCGTTTGTTCCAAAATGTATCAAATTAAAATCCAAATGGGGAGTTTTAGAGGGAATAATACTTATTGAAGCTGCTGTAATTATCGGATTATCTTGACACAAAACTTTTTCTTTTGTCTTATTTGTCTTATTTGTCACTGTTTACTACAGTGCTGAACCTATTTCTTGTCTCTCTGTATGGATGAAAAAGTTAGCAAACAGAAGAACATGTGGAGTTGGAAGTTTTGTTTATAAGAGTGAAGGAGATTTGTTGACGAAGTTATTTCGAATTTGGTTGAAATCGGTGTAAAATTAATGGATTTTTTATAGAGAACCTCCTGAAAGTGTTTTGCATCAAAATGTCCACTAAATATCACAATGCAAGACACAAAATGTTGCAAATCCAACTTAAATTTAACTCTGTGTATACATTTATAATCTTGCATTGTGTCTGTCCTTTCTCTCTCTCTCTCTCTCTCTCTCTCTCACACACACACACACGCTCTCTCTCTCTGTCCTTGTAAGTATTTATGAAGTTAATAAGCGGCCATTTTAAGATATATATGTCAGATGGAACTTAGTGATGATTAAGAGGTGACTGAAAGCCCCATCCCATCAATATCAAATCTGCTAAATGCATGACACATTGTCACATAAACTATTTAATATATCTGAAATTTTCACATAATAGATGCATGAGTTCTAAATTCACTTATTTACTTATGTACAATATATTTGTTTATTAAGTATATTATTTTCTTAATTATGCAATCTTTTGATTATAAAATAACTAACCATATTATTAGTACTAAAGTATATTCAGAACCGCATTTAAGAGGTTTTTTTCTAATCAGTCTAAACGTTAATTCAAAAACGGATCATTTATACCAGAAAATGTCATCCACAGAAAAAGCTGTTGTAAGCAAAAATGGAGAAAACAAAAGTTGCACATATTTGTAAAGAGAAAAATCTTATGGCGTGACACACAGGTTGCCATATTTAAGAATATAATACCAAATTGTAGTGCAAACGTTCCTCTAAAACTTGGGCTAAAGTGTACCTTCTAGTTCAAAAGTTGAAGGAGTTATCCTTTTTTATTTTCGGAAGTGGTGTAGATTTCACAACATAAAATGACAGGCGCAGTAAAGTATTACAAATAAATATAAAATATAAGTGATAAAACGTATATAAAATTAAACAGGAAAGTCAATTAATAAAACTGCTTAAAACACTAAAAATTTCATGTTTGTCAATATTCGCCAAGTAATCTTCCCTTAATACTTTTGTTCAAAAAGGTGAATACCGAAATACCACTAAATCATTACGGCATGCTTTTGCGATATTCACTTTGAATCAACTTAGTTATCTAATATACCAAAACATTTAAACATAAATTCGAAAATTGCCACATACCTGTGTAAGCGATACATAATATATAGGGTAGTTAAAATTATATTCAAACCCACTCGCGGCCTCTCTCTACTGCGCGAGGCAGCCGGCAGTCGCCGGGGAAATTACGCCGGCAGAGGCGGAATAAAATCCTTACCTTGTAATAGATGCTGGAAATGTTGACCTTCTGCTCTCAAACAGGCAGCATATCTCGTGTAAATATTCTCGCTCACTCTCCGAAGCTCAGCAGTAGGAATTCTTGTGATGTCTTGCACAATGTTTTCTCTGAGTTCCTGTAGTGCGCGAGGATGGAAGATACACTTTGTCTTTTAAAGAACCTCATAAATAAAAATCACAACTCGTTAGGTCAGGAGAACGAGGGGGCCACAAATCAACACTAATTATTCTGGCATCAAACACCTCTCTTATTGCATATAATGATTCGGCAGCCGTATGAATCTTGCTGGAACCAACCATAAGATTTCTCTTCATCTGTCAAGGCATTGCAAAATAGCCTCAGAATTAACCTCTGATATCGCTCTGCATGTATTATTTTATCAAAGAATATAGGCCCTATTATTCTTCTAGCACTTATCAAACACCACGCTCCAATTTTCTGATCATAATGAGGCCTTTCATCACAAGAATTCCTGCTGCTGAGCTTCGGAGAGTGAGCGAGAATATTTACATGAGATATGCTGCCTGTTTGAGAGCAGAAGGTCAACATTTCCAGCATCTAATATAAGGCAAGGATTTTAGTCCGCCTTTGTCGGCGTAATTTCTCCGGCGACTGCCGGCTGTCTCGCGCGGTAGAGATAGGCCATGAGTGGGTTCGAATATAATTGAACTACCCTATATAAGGCGTTCAAATTTAAAAGAAAGTGCACCTGATAGGTGGTATGTATTTTATTATGCATTTTTCTATACACGTATGCGAACCGAAAGTAAATTTCGGAGCTCGCATTTAGTTTTTTGTTTAATTTAGCGTGCTTTAACCGGTAAGTAATGTCGGACATGAATGAAATGGTTGAAATGATACTCATGAGCCCGGGGTTCACAGAGCTTAGATATACCCAATATTCATTTTCTTGGGATAAGGGGAACGCCCGAAAAAGAAGCCTTACACAGGTAATTCGCCCAAACCGAGATTTGAACTCGGGATCTCTTGAATGTAAGGCAGACACGCTATCCCTACATCAAGGAGGTGGTCCCCATTTAAATTGAACACAAGCGTATCACTTATAGTGCATATAAATATTATAGAGTTTGCACCTTCTTGCCTCTACCGGAAGTTACATTTCTTACAAAATACGCTCTCTATACGGAATAGGAATACGTACTGATTGCTTGAGTCTTCGAAGCTTTTTGCCACCAATGAGCTATTTTAAAATGCTATGAATAGGAGTTTATCACTATTTGGAAACAAACTCTGTAACTTTTTCGGCAAATAATTGAGCAGACTTTTGAAACTGTCCTTGAACACAATGACGAATTAATCACAGGAAATATGTTACGTTGTATTTTCCATCTTATGAAATTAAACTTTTTGTTACAGCCTGTTGCTAGATTTACATTGTTCTAACTGTGGCAACATCTTAGTGAGCAGTTAGTTGATCGCCAGCATGATTTATACATTGGGGATGACCAATTGCAGGTAACCACTTCATTAAAAAGCAGAACACAGTTTAACACCAGTCCTGCTTGTCTTCAGCATTCACAATTGGACATGTAGTACCAAATGCTTACAATCACAAAGACTACAAAGAAGTCGAACCGGTCCGAAGACAAGTCGCGTGGCTTATGGCTGACAGATGCGAGCCCATTCAAGAAGATGGGCGGGTCGAGGAACGCAAACGTCTTTTGTCAATGCAGACCAGTTAAAGATTATTCTGAAATATGCTCTTTTGTAAAGTAAGGACTTCTGTGTTTTTGTCCCTCGCTATTCAAATACTACTAAAGTGCGAAACAGTCCAGATGTGGTTCGATCTTTTACAGCTGCAGCGTAATTCATGTTCATTTTGGATGCAATTATATTCCTGGTAGAAGATTCAGTCAATATTACATTTATTTCTTGTGCATCTGCAAAAATACCATTCACCAGTTCCTTTTAGAAAAATAGTACCATGAATTCCCAAAAACTACAAAAAATTATATATATATACACTATGTGATCAAAAGTATCCGGACACTCCTACAAGCATACGTTTTTCATCTTAGGTGCATTGTGCTGCCACCTACTGCCTGGTACTCATCCGCGACCTCAGTAGTCATTAGACAGCTGAATGGGACGCTCCGTGGAACTCACGGACTTCGAACATGGTCAGAAGTGTCACTTGTGACAGAAGTCTGTACGCGAGATTTCCACACTCCTAAACATCCATAGGTCCACTGTTTCTGATGTGATAGTGAAGTGGACATGTACAGCACAAAAGCGTACAGGCCGACCTCGTCTGTTGACTGACAGAGACCGCCGACATTTGAAGAGGGTCGTAAAGAGTAATAGGCAGACATCTATCCAGACCATCACACAGGAATTCCAAACTACATCAGGATCCACTCCAAGTACTATGGCAGCTAGGCGTGAGGTGAGAAACCTTGGATTCCATGGTCGAGTGGCTGCTCATAAGCCACACATCACGCAGGAAAATGCCAAACGTCGTCTCGCTTGGTGTAAGGAGCGTCAACATTACACGATTGAACAGTGACAAAACGTTGTGTGGAGTGACGAATCACGGTAAACAATGTGGCGATCCGAGGCAGGATGTGGGTATAGCGAACGCCCGGTGAACGTCATCTGCCAGCGTGTGTAGTGCCAACAGTGAAATTCGGAGGTGGTGGTGTTATGGTGTGGTCGTGTTTTTCCTGGAGGGGGCTTGCACCCGTTGTTGTTTTGCTTGGCACGATCATAGCTCAGACCTACATTGATATTTTAAGCACCTTTTTGCTTCTCACTGTTGAAGAGCAATTCGGGGAAGGCGATTGCATCTTTCAACACGATCGATCACCTGTTCATACTGCACGGGCTGTGGCGGAGTGGTTACACGACAATAACATCCCTGTAATGGGCCTGCACAGAGTCGTAATTGAATCTTATAGAACACCTTTGGGATGTTTTGGAACGCCGATTTCATGCCATGCCTCACCGACCTACATTGATACCTCTCCTCAGTTCCGCCATTCCACAAGAAACCTGATTGAAAGTATGCCTGCGAGAGTGAACGCTGTCATCAAGGCTAAGGGTGAGCCATATTGACTTCCAGTATTACCGATGGAGGGCGCCACGAACTTGTACGCCATTTTCAGCCAGGTGTCCGGATACTTTTGATCACGTAGTTTATATATATCCTAAAGGGACTAAGTGCTGATAAATCATGGCTGGGTGAAACATTACTCAAGAGAAACAAATTCGAGAACGGAAAGATTTAAAAAAAAATAAAACAAAATTATTATTTGGAAGCAGTATTTTGTTATTGTTCATAATTGAGGCTATTTGAGATGTTTGCGTTGTTAATTTTTAGTTTATTATTTATTTTTAGTGTTTATATGTGTGCAACTAAAATTTGTGACGCAGCTGCTATGGTCCAAGGTTATTGGGAGGCCGGCGCCGAGCGGTCGGAATACACAAAGTAACAGCCCTTTGCCAGCGCAAACACCAGCCGCATTATCGGGATCAAATTACAAACTTCTGGAAGCATCTTCCCCTCCTCCAGAAGGAATAGATCTAGAACGTTCGAGAACCTTTTAGAAAGATTCCATTGACTATATGAGCAAGCGCTTTCGCGGGCAGTCAATCAGTGGAAGGTGAGGAGTGGCGACAGAAGAGTTGTTGAGTCAGTGAGCGAGCGAACTAGCTTATGATCGCGTTTCAGGTGCGACATCAGCGATTTTCCAAGCGAGTGCTGCTGCCGAGCGACGGTTTGTAGTCCTGTGATCGACTCACAAGTGAAATAAACGGGCCTCCTGCGTGAAGAGGCTACGTCACGGATTAAGTGAAATGACGGAGAAATGAACTAGTTCACTTAGTGAAGCGACAGTATGAACGAAGTGAACTCCCAATGAAGTTGAACTAGATAAGAGCTTACAACAGTAATGGTGAGAATAGAGAGAAGTGACAGTTTGTTAAAATGTACAAAGTCACACTGGTGTCAGAAGTGGGATATAAAAGCCACGATGGACGACATATTTAAACAATTATTAAGTGAAGTGAAGAGTGTAAAGGAGAAAATGGAGAGGGAAATAAAGAACGTAAATTCTCGAATGGATAGGATAGGGACGGAGATGAACAGTGTTAAAAAAGGAATGGAGAAAATGAGATCCGAACTCGGCCTTGTCATTACGCTGCAAGAACTGAGATAAAGGCAACGGTGAAAGCTCTGAAAGACGACTTTGCAAAGGAGTTAAAAAGGCACTAAATCTGACCTGGAAGGTGACAATGCGGTGGAGGAGTGTCTAGATCAACAAGGAAAACGCCATAATGGGCAGACGGAAGAAAACAAAGGCCGCAATGGCCGAGCGTCTGGACCAGCAGATGACGGAGAGTACTGCAGCCCTACGTCCAGTTACGGTGCAACCTGCAGTAGTTTGGGACAAGGAAGTCTTGAGGAAGGAGCAGATGAAGGATCGAGACACAGGGTCGATCCTGAAGGATAAAGAATGTGCCATACTACCCCAGAGGTCCGAGCTATGAGAGCAGTAGGACACACTGGTGATCAAGAACAATGTATCGCAGAGAGTGTGGGAGTTCGTAACCAGCAGATCTAGGGTGGAACAGCTAGCTGGTGCTCCCGAAGCACATCCTCAGGAAACTCAAGCCAGCACTACAGGTGGACACCTGAATGCGGTCTACACCTTGAGGAAGACACTGCGCCAATTCTATTGGTTGCATCTTCGAAGCGACATACGACATTCTTGCCACAGGTCTTGGGCCCTCGTGGCGCATCCGATGTGGGCCCCGAGGGGAAATGGTGGAGTTGATGTGCTTGCCCTGCTGCAGAGTGTGGAGTTGTCAGGGACGAACAGCTCTGAAGATGGAGCTGTGTGACACAGCGGCTATGGTCCAAGGTTTTCGGGAGGTCGGCGCCGGTCGGTCGGAGTAAACAAGATAATGGCCGCTCACCAGCGTAAACACCGGCGCGTTATCGGGAGATAGCTGGAAGCTTCTCCCTCCCCCTCCAGAAAGTGTGTCGAAATAGTTCTAGAACGTTCGAGAACCTTGTGGAAAGATTCCGCTGAGTATATAACCGAGCGCTCTCGTGGGCAGTCAGTCACTGCGAGGTGAGAGTGGTGGCAGTAGAGTTGATGAGCCAGCGAGTGCGCTTCGGGTGCAACTTCAAGAGCGATCCTCCGAGCGAGTTGGTGACGGCCGTTGTGACGTGCGGAGCGATGGGCTGTGGAGTCTTGTGTTTAACTCCCGAGTGAAGTGACCGTCGGCATGAAGAGGAGAAGCCCGTGAACAAAGCAAGTGAAGTGACGGAGAATTGAACTAGTTCACTTAGTGAAGTGCCAGTATGAACGAAGTAAACTCCCAGTGAAATTGAACTAGATAAGAACTTACAACGGTGATGATGAGAACAGACAGAAGGGGCATTTGTAAAAGCTATATAAGGCAAGGGACTGGTGAGCCTTTGAAAGTTAACAAATTCTAGAAGAAAATGTCTGAAACTTTTTTCATGCCTTCTTGAGGTATGAGAGAAATGAGTTCACCAGGTTTCGTTGTGTCGCCATTTTTGTAAAGGCATTTTTAGACTTTGTTCAAGTTCTGAATTTGAACCAACTTAGAAAAATGTGCGGTTTTAAATATTTTCATTTTTCCCAAGACAGGCCCCCCCCTTTTTTTACTTTCTTTTATTTGGCTGGAGCAGTATTTTGAAAACAGAGTTTCTGTATTTAAAGTGTATTCTGAACAATATATATGTATATATATATATATTATTTGTTAGACATTATAGAGAAATCCTAGTACGAGTATTACTATCCCTCTGGTATAGCATTCAGTGCTTCCTGTTTGCTTGCATAAGGATCCGGTAACCAGTTCGAATTCAGCCGAGATGGGACGTGTTTCAAGTTTCAGTGATGGAATAATTTCGATACTGGTTTCCAAACTGGAACTATTCGGTCATTTTAGTGGCATACTGCGAAGGGAAGGGCAAACTACCGCAATATTACCTTTCGCAGAGGAGGATATGCAGTTGAACGAACTGTTATTGCCACCCACGACCTAACCCATCATTATCTTCATCATAGAAAAAAAATCTGATGTGTTGCACTCACATGACTTTCTCTGCTGTTGTACAAATTATTTTTACAAACGCTTATTCTCCATCTACTTCATATTAATCGAGATAAAGTATCTTATTGCTAATTTTCTTGTAGTTGCAAGGGGAATGTGGTAGGCTTTAAGCGATAGTCAAATGTTTTAAGAGCTGGTTGCTATGTGGAGCATTGCATTCTCTTTGCATGTCCAGGACATAAAAAACTTAATGGCGAATTCCCATTTAAGAAAATGTATAAGTATTGGAAAATTCAAACAAATTACAAGGAATATCTCGGAAATGGGTTAACCGAAGAACAAGGAAAAAAATTGCATACGACATAAATTGTGTGTTTTAACAAGATCTACATTCTTTTTTGTGTGTAGTAAACTTTTGTCTACCTTTACGGTTTACCAGTTATGCGAAACTCATTCAGAACGAAGAAAACGTTTGGGGATATTCCCAGGAAATTCAAGATATACATTTCATTTGCCATAAAAATATCTTAAACATATGATATTTTAATAAAAATCGTTACAGCAGTTTTTGAGAAAATCAAAATTTTCGAGAAATGATCCATGTAAAAGGTTGTATGGGTTTTTTGAAAATCCTTGTGTCACATCCTTGGAGAATACTTAACTCAAATACCAAGTTTGGTATTTATCCGACTTTTGGTTTTTGAGTTATGCTGTTAACACACACACACACACGCGCGCGCGTGCGCGCTTCCAAAAATGCTTTGTTTGGATTCAGGGCATCTCAAAACATATATTTCCGGTAAAATCTCGATAGCGAATTTTTGGGTGGAATGCAATGCTTCTACTTGCTATAAGTAGTAAAGAAAATAACTATTATAAATATAGAAAATTGTGCTTAGGTTTTGTGAGAATACATTTATGTATACGTGTGCCAAATTTCATTGACTAAATGAAAATTAGATAAAATATAATTTGTTAATTATAACATAATTCTGGGGGAAACGGTCTTTGAAATTATGAAAAGTTATTCATCAGCAATGTTTTACATAAGTATGTAATAGCTATTTGTTACGGAGGGGGGGCACGGAAATAATATCAAGTGTGTATGGAAAACTGAAGAGAATTTAAAAAACAAAGAGAAAGAAAATTAAACCTTGGCATTAATAAATCATCGTGATATAGTGCTCTCATATTCAGTTCTATAATTTTTATTCAATCGGGATATTGTGATTATTTTTCCTTTTTTCTTTAGAGCTCATATACCGATATATTTGTAATAAATAAGATAAATGAAATTTTCGGAAACAAACAATTCGTGATAATTCAATAAGGAAAAAGGTTAATGAATTACGCACCAGAGAGAGAGAGAGAGAGGGAGAGGGAGAGAGAGAGGGCTGAATATAGAACAAGAGAACATTAACCCTAAAAACTATTGCTCATCATTGATACTAGGTTACGAAATATTCAGCAATGCAATTTTTAATAGAAAAAATAATAAGTAAATAAATCGATTAAGTGCATCATCTATTATAGCTTTGGTTCCAACTGCTTAGAGACATGCACCAACAAGTTTCAAGAAATAAAATAAATATTCTCAGTACCATATCCAGTAACCAATGTTACCCACCAAGAACAAATTCTTATCAACCATTTTCGGATATACTAAACTAACACACAGCTATTTTCAGCACTACTTTACCTCCTGCAACGTCATCATAACTGTCAAACACATCACAGAGGATTTCAAGAAATACCAATAGCAGCAAATGGAGGCCAATGTTCCGTGTAAAGTAACAGAAGCACTTGTAAATCATACATAGTGTAAACAAATCTAAAGTAAATTGTAACACAGAAATAGAACTTCACTGCAAAGTTGCCACTATATGACATATAAGTTAAAGCGGCAATAAAACAAGAAGCCTCTCTGGAGAAAAGGAAGTGAAACGTGAAAGAAAATGTATACGAATATATGTTGTAGAAATCGAAAAGAACGGAATGGTGGTAAAAAGTATAAGAACTGAAAAGAAAACGGCCACTAGCGACAGAGAACAAAAGGAGTGAGGAGAAGAAACACTATACACAAGGTGTGATGTACACAAGTCAGGTACATCACTTGGAGAAACCTCGTAATTACCTAGATGCTGCAAGACGGGAAGAAACCTTCGTATATCTGACACCGACCAAGAACAATGATAGCACCTTTCAAACACTGCGCAACACTTTGGATCCATACCTTTCGAGCGAGGCTAATTTCTATTTTGCTCTAATGACCAAATGAGTGAGAAATTTCCCACGATAACGCCACAGATCGTGACCAAGTCTTGAAATAAACAGAACATTTGAACCCGGTTACAAAACTAGCAACTGTTGCGTTCAGTGGGGCCAGGAAAATTTTGTTTTTGCACGATCGTGCGTTTTCTACCTCTGGTCGATGATATTTATAGAACGGGACATTTAAAATGCCAACACGAGTTTGTTTACAGGGAAACTCATATCTACCAACATAAATTTGGCGGCTGTAATAACATACAATACACACTAGGGCGGAAACTAATATACAACCTAATTGTCTATGTCTCTTCAATATTCTGCATCTTCTTAATCCATGTCTTCGACTTCAAATTCTTCTTGAAATACTAAATCTCTAGTATTGTGCATATTAATATTTTCAAGCAACACGCTTTGGGTCACGGCATCAATCATCAAACAATTGATTCAAAGTATCATAAATTATAGCATCTTATTAAACCATCCTATTAGTTATCGCTGTAGAGTTGGCGGCTATGTAACCGGAGATCCAAGGTGACGATGGACAATTTCTTTAGAAATTATTTTTATTAATAATTCTTTCAACATAATAAAACACACGATCGTGCAAAAAATACTGTGCAATACATGTGTATGAAATACATAGTAGAATCTCGAAAATCCATTCAATCGATTATTCTGTAACATTCATATTGCAATATACTATTGAGCTACTAGATGCATATATACTCGTAGGTGCAGGACCAGAAAGGAGGGAACAGAGAAGGAGGCATAGGTTCTGCTTCTGCAACTCGGGTAAATACTGCTTCCTCTATCTTAAGTACATAAGCGGATGGCTGTAAGTTGAATTGAATTGAGTTTTATTTATGGACGCTCTTTAACTGCTGTGGTCCTTAGCGTCCCATTCTATATTGCGAGTGAAAGACCGGTAATTTTGCTCAGAGGCCTCTTTATCAGGCTTGAGGTTCTTTTACGTGCCGTAAATCTACGACGCGGGACCACCGGCTTTACTTCCCTTCCGAAGGAAGCCATGCTAAGGATTTTTTCGCCCGAAAAAAATCCATCGCCCTCCACCGGGTTTGAACCCGCGACCTCGGGAACTACAAGCTTAGCCTGGTGTGGCTGTAAGTGACACATCGCCTTGACGTTCGGGAAGGAGGTAGAAGACCCAATCAACAGTTGTTATACTTTGGCATACTTGCTTTACAAACTAGCGATATGGATTAAGCAAATACTTTGGAGGTTCAAATTTGGGGATGGGGAAGCAGGATCACAGATGGAGTTCTAACCATGAAGCTTCGTCTGTCCTTCCGGTAATTACCCCATGAGGTACCGGTGTCCTTCCCTTACAATCTTATCTTGTGTTTCTTTATGCCCGGAAACCTGTATGATTATTTCAATTAGGCTAGATTTAGCCTTCAGATACAGCGGGATGGTTCAGGCGTAAGTCTGTGGTTCGTATTCGGGAGCTCGTGGGTTCGATTCCCGTGGTCGACCTTTCTGACCCATGGGCTTTTCGGGGTAACCAGGCGAATGCAGAAGGATCATTACATCCCCCTCATTTCCTGTCCCTCCATTTCATCTCCATTCTCATTTCACTTCACTTTTCATCTGCTTGGTTTCTTTCAGGGTTTTAAATGTCGGCGTGGAGGTCTCGGCGTTTGCATGGCAGGGGAAAAGGATGCTCTATGGAAACCTTTGTCCTCAGGACTGTGAGCGGTTTCTGGGTCCCGGGCGCCCCACAGGGGGAGAGGGGCTGGCTGCACCAGCCAGCATCCGGAGAGTCCAAATCTGTAAAGGTAGAGACTCTGCCTTTTGCCTGTCGTGCCTCCTGGTCCGGTTGCCCTCTTATCTCCTCTCTTCTCATACCTCCCGGGGGCGCCCCGTCAGGGACCTAGGCACAAAAGATCTTCGTAGATCGAGATGCAAGTCCCCTTCGCTTCTAGTCCTATCCTATCCTCTCAACACAACCTTTTGGTCCGAAGTTTTAGATTATCACTTTATTTAAGGCCTAAATATTGATAATTGCAGTGGTTCCCAACTTTTATCAGCTTGGTGTTTTCTTTTGCGAGCTCTGAAATTCCCATGCCCTCTTCATTTTCTCAAACACCTTGATGAAATAAGCAAGGTTTCAGAATCGACCATAGTGCAGCAACTAATTTTAACAAAACCTTAGGAAGAGTGAACGGAACGAAAACATGAAGTTTTAATAGAGCCCATTGCTATGAAGAGGTAATATTATTTTAAAATTTTAATTTTATGCTTTTCGTTTAAATATATTTTTAACTTTTAGTCGGAAGAGTTTGTAAGCAAATACGGAGTAATGAAATACAGTGAAATCCTTGAGCCCTCGGGCATAGGATAAAAGCAAGTCGAGAAGGTGTTGGGGTGGACACCCTTGTCTTGGGGTGGTGAGGTAATGAATACGGCGCTGCTGTAATTGGTTTTACAGAAGGAAAGGGATGTTAATGAAGGCCCCCTCACAATATAGAGTCCGTTGCCTGGAGACAATCTTGTTTAGTGGCGACTGTCAAGAAATTAACTTGGCTCTGTGGTCCCATTGTTAGACCAGGCGTGTTTTAAGACTAACGCTTAGCCCACACTTCTCGAGCATATCTACAGGTTCAAGGGGTGATGGAGTAATGTCGAATGATGTTTTTTACAAGTTCCTGTTACATATAACTCGCGGAAGTTAATACATACTGACTGTAACACGGTAATAACTTCTGTGATATTGCGCATTAAAATGAATTGAAATGGGCAGCCTTCTTTATATGAGAGTAAGCAATTACTGGCGATAGAGGAACTGAAAAAATACATAGTGTTTAGAAGCAAGCTGTTACTGAATATATGTTCAACTGCTACTATCATATAAACTATCGTTTGTTTCTGGTTCCTAACAACCTAAATACACTGGTTTTAATCCATTGCTGCTAGTTTTACTTTCTCTATCATGTACAGAGAAGGTATTGCGTTCTACCCAAATTTCAATACGGAGATATCACCGGAATGCATGTTTTGAGGCCCCTGAATCCAAAAAAGCATGTTTAGAAAAAGGTACATGTGCCTGTCTGTTTGTGTGTCTGTGGACAGCATGATAACTCAAAACGAAAAGTCGGAAAACTACCAAACATGGTATTTCAGTTCAGTATCTTTCAAGGAAGAAGATTTTCTGGAAAATCCGCGCATCCCAAACTACCATTTTGATTTTATAAAAATTGGGTCTAACAGTATTGATTAAAATACCATACATTAAAGATATTTACATGATAAAGTGTATATCTTGAATTTTCTGGGAATAGCCTATGAAGTTGTTTTCATTCGGAAGGAATTTTGTATAATCTTGTATAACCGGTAAACTTTAAGCAATAGATGAAAACGCACCGCACAAAAAATGTAGTTTAAACCACACCATTTATTTCACTTTAGTCTTGTTTGTGACATAAGCCATTTCTCAGTTATCCATCATTAAGGGTTTGAATTGTTCATTACTTGGCCATTCTGTTAAAGTCCTGTCAACATTCAGTTGTTTCTCGCGATTGCATGGAAACAGTGTAGAATTTAAGACAAACGTGTAGTGTTCAGTTCTTAAACATATTTTGACTGTCGCTATTTTCTTCGTGTCTATAACGAAATGTATAATGTAGCTATTTCTGTAAAGCTTTATTTGGAATAAAATGTGTAGATAAAAAAATAAGCTTTAGTAAGAATAGTTTGTATACCCTTTAATAAAGACAGAGGGTAGAGAAAGTCATGTTGAATGTATTATTTTTTTAAAATTCATTTATGAAACTAGATTTCAATGAATATTTATTAATTAACAGACTTTTAGGGACCAATGAATTAATTCACTGCACTCTGAGCATCCATTAGAACGTCTTCGGGAATAAACATCCATCCCTTTTATGTACACATTTCAATTTACGCTTATACTAGCTACATCAATTTCAGTTTATGTATATCCATTATCTCCAGACAGTCAACATTGGTGTCATCATGTTTCCATTAGCTAACTTCATATTTAATTAAAATAGTTATTCGGGCTTACGCTTTAGTAGCGGATAAAATATTGTATGCCACGCGAGCTTAAAATATATTTAAAATTTTGTGAAAATTATCACCTGTGCAAGCTTCGGGGGTTAAATTTTTCACTCAATATTGAAATATTATTTTTATTTCTTATACCACAAATAACATTCCTCCAAAACTTTTTGAATTTCTGCGCTTGTGCCCGATTAAAGTATTCTAATTTCATTAAATTAGAGTTACTCAGCATTTATATTGAGTGAGGTCGTCGTGAATGTCAATTTGACCTTCAGGCGGTTACTCCGGCCGGATTTAAACTTCAGCAGTAGGCTGTGAAATTCCTCGCACAAAGGTGCGATGGTATTGATGCGTGCTGTTTGGTTAGCTTTGATGGCTATAACATTAAAATGTTACACTAAAAAAGTACTTTCTTTGGTGGTGGTGTCCTCGATTTGTCCATAGAATTTGACTCCGGAGAGAGCGAGAAAAGAATGCTCGAATCATTGGGCACTCTGTATAATATTGGTCGTTCGTCAGTTCCTCCTCGCATTCATAAGCACGATGCCACTCATGACCTTAAGTATTCATCAGATAAAGATGTTTACAGCAAGTGTGAAATACGCTGTACGATGATCAGTTGCAATAACGGTATTGCTTCAATTCTATGAGTTTATAGGACTGAGTTAGTGAATCCTATTTTAACCTGTTATGTGGCGTGTCATTAAATGTAGTGGTTAGCTTGTGATTTGTCTGCGCTTTAAACACAGTAAGCATATACTTTTTGCATGAGGAAATAGGGCCTAAGTCAGTATACTTTCACCCAAATAATTTATGACCTGATCTACATCGGTCCGACGAGGGTTCTTTGTCGTATTGTTGCCAGGATTGCTGTAATGCACAGCAGCAACCTAAGAAAATGTGCTGTAGTTGTTGGTAAGACTTGGAATAGAATGAGTGGAAATTTCCTTTCCACCTACATAATATTTGCCTGTTTGAAAACCCTTGAATTCTTAATTAAATGTTTTTCAAGATGTTCTAAATTTCTGCAAAATGTAATACGATACTCCGGTCACAGTTTAAAATAATATACCTACTTGAAATAAAAGTTGTATTTAGGTCGTGTATACGACATTGAGGCGTGGTGAATGTTGAGAGTGAACACTACAAATATGCGTTTTTTATTTTTTATTTAGCCAGATGTCCATCCCTCCATGTATCCCTTAAGTTTTTTTTTTTCTTGCCGCTTACCTATGAGTGGTAGAGAGTATCTCGCACAAAAATTCTACATTGAGATTTTGCCAGAAATACACGTTTTCAGGACATCAAAAGGATAGTTTTCCAAAAGAAACCACGTTTTTAAAAGTAGATGTGCGTAGGCGATTTTATGAATAAGATAGCTATAAAAACAAACACAATCATAAATATACCAGAAGCCATTTTGGGATGCCATACAAAAAAAAAAATACACACACACACACAGTAACTCTCGTTATTTTATTCCTTCAAAGCGACTGTAACAGTTTTGATTAAAACGGCATTTGTGTGATATCCTGACACGAGTAATAAGATTCATATCTTGAATTTTCTGTAAAACCCTTTTATTCCTCCCCATCCTGGTTGAATTTTGTGTAAGTCAGAAACCATAAGATACAGAAATCAACCTACTATAAAAAAAATCTGATGTGTTACACTCACATAACTTTCTCTACTCTTGTACAATTTTTTTTACAAACGCTTATTCTCCATCTACTTCATGTTAATCGAGATAAACATTTGCAGACTCTATCTTATTGCTAATTTTCTTGTAGATGTAAGGGGAATATATATTTACAAGGGCAATATAGAAATACAGTAGCCTTTAAGCACATACATATCTGTTAATAGCTGATTGCTAGGTGCAGCACTATTCCTTTTGCCCCAGTTTAATACTCTTTGCATATCCAAGACAAAAAAATGAATAACGAATTCCCATTTGAGAAAATAAGTATTGAAAAATTTAAGGAAATAACAAGCAATATCTCGAAAATGGTACACTCAACAAAAAAATGTATATATCATAAATTGTGTATTTTAACGCGATCTACATTTTTTGTGTAGTAAAATTTTGTCTATCTCTTATGGTTTACCAGTTATGCAGAAGTCGTTCACAATGAAGAATACTTTTGGGGACATTCCCAGAAAATTCAAGATATACGTTTTATTTGTCATGAAAATATTTTAAACATACGATATTTTAATCAAAATCGTTAGAGCCATTTTTGAGAAAATTAAAATTTTCCAAAAATTTTCCATGTAAAGGGTAGTTTGGGGTGGGGGTATTTTCTTGAAAACCTTCGTGTCGCATCTCTGGAAGATACTGAACCCAAATACCAAGTTTGGTGTTTATTCGACTGTTCGTTTCTGAGTTATGCTGTTCACAGACACACACACACACACACACACACACACACACACACACACACACAGACACACACACACGGACATGTTTCCAAAAATGCTTTTTTTGGATTCAGGGGTCTCAAAATATGTATTTCCGCTGAAATCTCGGTATCGAATTTTTGGGTGGAATACAATACTTCCCCTACTTACTATACGTAGTAGAGAAAGTAATATATGGTAGAACCCATTAAACTAAAGTATTTTTTTAGTGTTAGCCATTTAAGGGATATTTGTTCTTATTCGTTTTCAATTTTATTATATTTTAAGGAATAGGGTTTTGAAGTCCGTTCTTTTATTTTGCATCAACTCATGCAAAACACAGGCATGGTCAAGATTTGTAGATTCGAGTTGCTTGTCGTCGCAGCCTTTGCCTTGTGTCTGCGTTTCTATAATAACACACAGGAACCATTTCTAGAGTTTATTAGGAAGTACATAGAAAAATATGCTTTTGAATGAATACGCTTAAAATGGATATATAAAACGAATATCTTGAAAAAATTTTACATTATGAATTACCATTCCTGCACATATAAATAATAATGCTTTAAATAAAGCGTGAGTTAATAAAGGAGTTAATTTTAATTTGATACCTATATTTAAATTAAGTGAAGAAAGTTGAGTAATAATTTATGGAATATTAGGTTTAATAATTGGTGCCTTTATAAATATTGATAACTTTAACCACTGCAATTAAAGTTAAAAATAAATAGGAAACAATTAAAATTGTAATGATATTAGTAGGTTGATTATATATTTTCAGTAAAAAATTATTTGATATAAAATTTGAAAATATATAATTGAATAGCTATGGAAGTAGATGATAACTGGTAGAGAAAGTGTTTAATTACTGTGCATAAGCATTTTTAAAATTGTTACTAGTTTCTTTAACAGCGAGAAATTTAACTTCAAATTAGGAAAAAGAATAGCTCTAAGATCTTCCATAGTAACAAAAATATCTTAAAATAATAAATAAATGAATGTCTTTACGAGCAGTGGTTTCAAAACTGATTGGTACACATGCTGGTAATCCGAGGATTTGTTAACGTAACCAGATTAATCCTGCCTGTGAGTTTGTCATTGCTTTTTATAGCTGACTTAATAATTTGAATGGGACATGCAGGAGGTTAGTGCTACGCAGCAGAGCCGCTTAGAAAGAGGGTAGGCAAGAAACGCGACACAATAAGGGTGGGAGTGGAGGGCAGTAACCAGGCAACCGGCAAGTTCATTAAAGATGGTACACCATTGTTACGCGAACTCTGCCGACCCAATGCTTCTTCCTCCAGATAGATCAATCTTTATTTGCACGTGGGTTCCTTTTCGAGCCGCTGAACTGGAAGTTTGTTTAATCTCACAATTGCGGAAAGCAGAATAAAAATACCGCGACGACCGAAGGTAGGGGCTCTCTTCCATGCTGTAGCAGATACAGCAATTATAAGTTATTTTAGTGCATGCTGTGCGTAAAAATCGGAAAGCAGGTTGCGTATTTCCCAGCTTTTTTCATTATGCTATCTGTCTGCAAGGACCTATTATATATTTGGTAGATTTAGACGTCCTCCTCCCAGCTAGACGAGAACGTAACAAGATCAATACTACATCGTGTTTAGAAAAATTACAGAAAAGTTGACTATGATAAGAAGAGAAAACAATAAGAAAAGGAGATAAAAGATTCCTTTTATATTAAATACAATATCAACATAATATATTATGAAAACGCGATTGTCGTAAAATTAATTACTATTACACACAGGAAAGGAATGTAAAATCCAACAATGACTTCTGCCAAAGTTCAAGTGAAATTTAAATGAACGCTAAAACTGCATCACAGCTTCCAGCTTGGCGAGGTAGAGAATTTCAAGTTCTGGAGCTGGTGAATAGACTTGATATCGTTGGCAAGGTATGTCCGATTTTCAGGGACATGTTCCGGTTTGAGAGATAGTGACAAGTGATTTGAGGAATGGAGTTATGGAAGAGCATATTTTGAGGCATAGGGAGTAAAACACTCTTCCGAAGACACTAGACGCTCTTTTAGGAGACTTATGTGGCAGTAGTGGTGTTTTACCCTTGCCTAGGTCCTTCGGTTTGCCTATCGTCCAAGGAGCTCCCTTTTATAAGCACAACGCAGTGATGCAGTACGAAGTGGAGAGAGAAAAGAAGGAATGACAATAAGTGCCACACAAACAGTACCTAAGATAAGACAAAAGAAGCATAGAGACAGTTAAAAGTATGCGAATTTAATTCACGTGAGTTACGGTATTGAGGAGGGAAGGCAGGAAGAGAGATGGCGAAGTTCGCTTAATTATTTATTTTGAAAGTGGTTTATACAAGTTTGAAGGTTAAATCAAGAAAATAATATGAAATTGTCAGATACCATTAGGAGGAAAACAGAGAACGCCTTCGATAATTTTCATTGATCATATAAAACTGTAAAATATAAGGCAATAAGCATTCATCATTTGGCTGTAATGCTATGTAAAAAAAAAATGATAGCTGAAAGGGAGACTAAATGTTCACATAAGACTAGAGAACTGCGGGAGACATTCATTCTTTAAGAGCGTTCGGTTACATTTGGAATCTCAAGAATAAGGAGAGAAATTACTTCCGCTCCTGAATATTTCTCCGTTTTGATATTCATCCATCAGCAAGTTTTTTAACGGTGAAAGCTTGAAATTCACTGCTTGCGAAAAACGAAACCTTTCTCAGGAAGTCTCGAAGGAACCATTTCGTTAGTCCAGTAGTTCGTCAAATGACTACCAGTTGAACTAGTTGAGTCCTACTAGTTTTAAAGTCCGTTTAGAACATCGCAGAGCCGCATATTTCACCGACGCAAATTTGTTGAGGAATCGTCAAAGAGGATGAAGTTGATCCAAAATAGTTTGAGTTTTGCTTCCGAAATTAATTGTATTTTTCTAGCTGTTTCTCCTCCTTTTCTCCTTTCAATTACATATTTTAATTCCCTTTGATTGTTGATTTGGGTATCTGTGTGTGTGTGTGTGTGTGTGTGTGTGTGTGTGTGTGTGAATTTATAAAAGATCACATTAGGATACTCGAATTGTTCAATCTGTCCGTAGAAAAAACCAATTGTAGTAAAAATAGTGGCAAAATTTTCGATTTTGGATAAAAGTTGTGGAAATAGAAATATTATCACTCACTCGACTTAATTTCACATTCTTGATCGGATTATCCTCGAGATCACATGTCTGAATCAAGAAGGAACAAGGTGGTTTAGACAAGCAAAATTCTGAAGGGATGGCTGATGGCGCTTTAAAATGAACTCCACATAACTTGCTTTCGAAGGAAAACATGCATTCTTATTTTGTATATTCACGTGTTTTAAAACTAAGAAAAGAGGTATGAAGGGGTTTGAATCGTTCAGCATATATACCATGGGATCTACAATGTCTCCAGTGTACATGCAAGAATGTGGAGTTCTTTAGCCAGACTTCCTTTGGGATATGATATGATTGTCATTTAGAAATGGGGAATACATGTTGGATAAGTGTTGAAGAATACTTAATGTAACATGTAGAGAATGATCTACATAATTTGTATTCCACCACGGTTTCTTCCAGTGACTTGACAACCACCAGGATTACTTCTAAACTGTCTTAAGTCAGAAATTCGATACAATACGCACCGTAATAGAGGACAAATTTTGCGGAACTTGTTGGTCATCTTAAGTCCACTGAATGTCGATGAATGCCGCCCAGCCAATTACGACAGTGGAACTTGATGCAAGTAGGAAATTGCGGCTGAATTTGAACAAATGCCATGTTTTTCTTCAGGTGGGTACCCTGCGGAGAGCGATTAGGTCCTCTGGTTATGTTTACAGTTTTGTTTGCAGAAGAAGGCAGTAGTTGACATGTCACGTGCTGGGTGCATTGTGAATCGTACGGCAGCTGAATCTTGTGCGTCACAGAGACCTGAATAAGATAATGGCTGCTACATGAACTGCTGTTGTGTCCCCTTTCCCTTCTTACTCCTCCCATGGAGAATCCCTCTCGGCCGATGTCGATCAAAGAATTCTTATTTACTAGAACTTTCTTGTGGAGCGTCGAATTATCTCCAGGGAAACGCTTCTGTAATCGCCAACAGAGTAACTTAAAAACATCATGGACACAAATGTGTTATTACAATGTTGCTAAACTCACATTATCTTCTTTCAAGTTGTTGTAGCTTCAAAATATGTTTTCACTTTCTCTGTGATTCTTTGCTTGACTTTTCTGTCTTTAAATATCTTATCAGTTCCTTGCTTTCATTTTTCTCGGATCGTCCCACTTCGTTTTAGGTCTACAGAATGTTTCAGTTCCAATTTCTTTTCAATATGTTTTCCTCGTGAATTTTTCCTCACACAGTATGTATGTATTACAGAACTAACCGAATCTCAAAGCTGTAAATTCGTTTTAGTTTTAATTTCTCTTCCACATTCCAACACCAGGTAGAGGAAGTAGATATTGTATCCCACGCCAAAATACGACATTGAGATTTTAATGGAAATGCACGATTTGAGACCATCTGAACCGAATAAAAAGCAATCAAAAACTCATTGTGTGTATGTTTGTGAACACCTTAAATCATAAACGAAAAGTTGATGAAACCTACTATTTATATTCAGCATTTTCCAAGAAAGATTTTAAAGAAAATTCATCCACCCCAAACTACCTTTTTCATTACCTAAAAAATTATTGTAATTTTTGTATGTACATGACTGATAAAGCGTGTGTTTTGAATAGCTTCTTCGTTCTGAATGGATATTGTGCCATTTTGAATTATTGGTAAACCGTAAGAGATAAAAAGTTACTACACAAAAAATGTAGAGCTCATTGAAATGTACGGTTTATGTCAACTTTCTGTGTTGTATTCGCTGTTTAAGATATGTATTGTTACATCTTCAAGCTTTTTCTCTCTCTTTTTACCGCATGGGTTTGTTACAAAAACGGATTTACAATGTGGCAACGTTGTATTTTGATCTCCTTATCGTGCGAGATTTGTACCAAGAAATGTATCATGGGTAACGTGACGTGAACAGAAGAATCACCTTTTATATGAAAATTATCATAAGGTATTCTTGAATAAAGAATAGAGAAAGGCGTGAGAATGAGGCAAGATTTTTATAAGGAATCTGTTTAGTTCGCTCCCTCTTCGTTTTTATTCTCGAGACAACATATTTTTACTTTCTCTACTACGTATAGTAAGTAGGGGAAGTATTGTATTCCACCCAAAAATTTGATACCGAGATTTCACCGGAAATATATGTTTTGAGTCCCCCTGAATCCATAAAAAGCTTTTTTGGAAACATGTCCGTGTGTGTGTAAGAACAGCATAACTCAGAAACGAACATTCGGATAAACACCAAACTTGGTATTTAGGTTCAGTATCTTCCAGATGCGACACGAAGGCTTTCAAGAAAATCCCCCCACCACAGATTACCCTTTAGATGGAACATTTTTCGAAAATTTTAATTTTCTCAAAAATGGCTATAACGATTTTGATTAAAATATTATATATTTAAAATACTTTTATGACAAATAAAATGTATATCTTGAATTTTCTGGGAATGTCTCCAAAAGTATTCTTCATTGTGAACGACTTTTGCATAACTGGTAAACCATAAGAGATAGAGAAAATTTTACTACACAAAAAATGTAGATCGTGTTAAAATACACAATTTATGTCATATGCATTTTTTTTTTGAGTGAAGCATTTTCGAGATATTGCTTGTTATTTCCTTAAATTTTCCAATGCTTATACTTTTTCTCAAACGGGAATTCGTTATTCATTTTTTGCTTTGTCCTGGTAATGCAAGGAGAATGGAATACTCCACACAGCAACCACCTCTTAAAATACTTGACTGTCGCTTAAAGCCTACCAATTCCCCTTGCATCTACAAGAAAATTAGCAATAAGATTGACATATCTCGATTAACATGAAGCATATGGAGAATAAACGTTTGTAAGAATAGTTTGTACAAGAGTAGAGAAAGTCGTGTGAGTGGAACACATCAGATTTTTCTTTAAAGTACTGTCTGCCAGTTAAAGTATATACCTATATGGTTTAACTTCATGAGGAAGTTATTCGTTTTATGTAATTAGTTATATTAACAAAAACAGGTTTATTATTATCATCTTACAAATTCAACGTTTGATGTCCCTCACGAAGTTGCATTTCCTTCCGTTTACAATCAGAGAAGTTAATTTTAAGTCGCTGTTACAAATAATCCTGAAGAATATGTTCCTGAATTAATATTTTGAGATGCACCAACCGACGGAGGACTTCTATTCGAATATTACATTTTTAACTTCATTGTGTTCACAAATCATAAAAATATATTTGACTCTGTTACTAACAATTTACTACAGAGGCGGCGAAAACGGAATTCACGAGTCATTTGAACTCCCAGTGCCTCTTCTCTCTCTTTGGCTGCGTTTATTTTGTGATTCGGAGAACGGAGACAATGTTGCCATCCCCAGTTTAGTGTTTATGTATGCCAGCTGTTGTCTTCGTAAACTGTATCGATTTATAAATGACTAATATAGAACGGAGTATTGTGATGTGCAAACAGACAAACAGAAATATTAAATGTTTACAAGATCGCTCTGATGTATTTTTTTCTACCTTTTGTGCTTATAATATGATGCTCAATTGTGCTTGAATATTCCATTTACATCGATAAGGGCAGATAGCCGAACGAGATTAAGTTATTGTTAGCATTGTAAAATGTTACCCAATACCAATTTTGGATAAACATTTTTCACTTCTGAACGAAATCGTTGTAGATATCAATATTTTCCTGCTCAAATGCAATCTCCAGCATTCTTCTCTCTTTTGCCGTCGTCTGCCTGTATTCATTATTGAAATTTGTCCCTTATTTGGTAAGCTTTTGTGCCAGGAATTCGTTGCCCGTCCATCAAGCTTATTAGCATTCAGCTTCCTTCCGCCCAGTGTACCGAGCCATTTATTTTCCTCTTCATCATTAGTTACAGCATTGTCTCAATCTTACATGTTTGATAGCTGTAGCTATATACGTATTTCAAATGCCGCTCAGCGTCTTTATACGTACTTGAATCACCATTTTTGTCAGAAATACTTAAATTATTTTAATACGCATGAGTATTTTGTATTTTACGTTGGTCTTTTGCTGTCCGGAATAATAGATACGAATAGTCATTTTTCTCTCCAACAGCAGAAGGGGAGGTACCAAGTCCAAAAAACTATTTTAGATAGTAGCTAGTGAAGAGGAGGAGGTACAACTGCAAGAACGCGATGCGCGCCGTCGTGGGGTATTGTACGTTACTTCCGGCCAGGACAATGAAAGCGAGGAGGACCCCGTCATCCGATACTAGCACACGTGCCCCTGGAACCTACGTGCGCATATTCTACATAGTCGCTACCCTGTCGCAAATATCCTCCCATTCTTTTGAATCCTTTTTGATGTCATTGTCGCGAAGGGGGATTGAGGTGTTCATTGTCCATGTCTTACGTTTCCAGTTCCGAAGGTGCAGGATCTTGCAAGACTGCATTTCTATAATTTATTATATTTTGTTACAAATCACTTGTAACGTTTGATAAATGTCTAGTCTTAGCTAAACGTATGTTGTTATCTATGACGCTTAATCAGTAGAAGTACAGTACTGTCACTCTTCAAGTCTTGATCAGAGTTCATCATATCTTCAGACGACACCATTCGTTGGAATTAAAGGCTGAATCGACCGTATGAATTCCCACTACTTCATAATGTAATGCAGAGGATCAAAGCCGGATTCCCTAACACTGTTGTAGCAAATAGATGATTGAATAAAAAATATGTTTCTGCCCGAAGCCAGATCTTTCACTGCAAAGGCAGCTTCCTGCATTCTTCCCCCGTTTTCTGAGTACATCCTCTCTGCACATATGGACCATTTATCTTGATTATTATCTTGTATCATCCTTCCTGAACCTTCTTTCCAATGAATGTGTTAACAAACAGTTTAATCTCATTCAATGCTATAGCAGCTTTCATTTCGTCACCAATGTCTTTATTTTGCCCTATACAGCTGTGTTGCACTGAGGTAGAAGGATTGCCTATTACGAAGTGCAAACTCCTAGTTTCTAAAAGTTTTTAATTAATATCCTTCATGTCTTATACGTCCTAAGTGTTAAAGTTTTATCTCACAGTTCGGTAATCTTTTTGGGTGAGGGTACATCGAAGCATACAAGTATCACGTGTAGAAGTTGTCTACCAGAACTTCTAGTCCACAAAAATTAAAGTACCAGCCATATAATACTTTTGTGCAATCTCAAAAAAAAAAGGGGGGGTAGAACACGTATCCCGCCTCGCCAAAAAACGTAATGCGTTGTTTACGTCATATTCCCATTGCTGCTTAAAGTTAACTATTTACGTAAATAGTTCATTTCCGTTCAGGCTGGACCCATAACGCAGTCGGTAGAACACCTGCCTACTGCGCAAGTGGTACTTGGTTCGATTCCTGTCTGGACTGGAGAAATTTGTCTTGAACCAGGAAGTTTTGTGTTTCCGACATTTAATGACCAGATTGCAATGGTTGTGTTTTCAGAATTGTCCCTGGGCAAAAGCCTGAGCAGACATATCCACTTATATAGGTACATATATGACAATGAATCTAGAAACAGCACTCTATATAACATCAGAAGATGTTCAAAAATCAACCACATTCCCCTCCCTCCCAAAATCATGTCTTTCAAGAATAGTTCGACGGTTGACGTACCTTCTCATTTTCAATTTCGCCTTAAAATATAGTGTTATTTTATGTTTATATGATTTTGAAGCATGCGTGTTACTTGTTTTATTACTTTCTCTACTACGTATAGTATGTAGGGGAAGTATTGTATTCCACCCAAAAATTCGATACCCAGATTTCACCGGAAATATATGTTTTGAGACCCCCTGAATCCAAAAAGAAGCATTTTTGGAAACATGTCCCTGTGTGTGTGTGTGTATGTGTATGTGTGTCTGTGAACAGCATAACTCAGAAACGAACAGTCGGATAAACACCAAACTTGGTATTTAGGTTCAGTATCTTTCAGAGATGCGACACGAAGGTTTTCAAGAAAATCCCCCCATCCCAGATTACCCTTTACATGGACCATTTTTCGAAAACTTTAATTTTCTCAAAAACGGCTCTAACGATTTTGATTAAAATATCATATGTTTAAGATACTTTCTTGACAAATAAAATCTATATCTTGAATTTTCTGGAAATGTCTCCAAAAGTATTCTTCATTGTGAACGACTTTTGCATAACTGGTAAACCATAAGAGATAGGCAAAATTTTACTACACAAAAAATGTAGATCGCGTTAAAATACAGAATTTATGTCATATACATTTTTTGTTGCTGAGAGAACCATGTTCGAGATATTGCTTGTTATTCCTTTAAATATTTCAGTACTTATTTTTTCAAATGGGAATTCGTTATTCATTTTTTGTCTTGGATATGCAAAGAGTATTAACCTGTGGCAAAGAGAATGGTGCTGCACCTAGCAACCACCTATTAAGATATATGTCGATGCTTAAAGGCTACTGCATTTCTATATTGCCCTTGCAAATACAAAACAAGGGGAACATAGTAGGCCTTAAGCGATAGTCAAATATTTTTAGAACTTGTCGCTATGTATAAAATGTAATTCTCTTTGCATGTCAAAAGATCGTTTCTGCAAATGTTTATCTCGATTAATATGAAATAGATAGAGAATAAGATTTTGTAAAAAGAGTTTTTACAAGAGTAGAGAAATTCATGTGAATGTAACACATCAGAATTTTTTTGTACTGCAGCAGGGACTTTGGGAGAGGAAACCTGGACACTAGTGTTGTTTTCAGTGTGCTTTCACTTCTAAACTTATTGGCTTGAAAATACGTCTAAGTAGCCTAACAATTTCGGCTTTTCGGTGAAGATACGCTTGTGAAATTAAATTTAATAACAGTTATAACATATGAGTTTCTCGACATGAAATTTTTTCATTCGTTTTGTAGATATGAAAAACTGTGGTCCGTACCTCAACGTGTCGTAATCGTAAAATCATTTTTAAGAGCAAAACAGTTGAAGGCAGTGCGGAAAAGAATGTGTTTGTGCAATGCTTACGGGGTTTTTTCGTCCCGGAATTCGCAATATTCCCCTTTGGGGAAACGGCGTAGTTTCAGCAAGACGGTGCCACATCACCAACATATAAATTCTTTTGTACTATGTGACAGAACTGCAGAATCAGCCCAACTCTAACTAAGGAAATATTGTTTTCACGTACATGCCTTGTGTAGACTAAGCTTGGAAACCTAGATTCAGACTGAAAAAATTCAATGCCATAGCGGGGTTTGTTCCCCGGATCTTCGGCTCTCCGTGCCGTTGCTATAACAAACTGAGCTGCCATAGCAGCTTGACAGTAGGATACTAAATTCCCCAACCAACACACATTTTTTCGGGTAAACCACAAGGTGTTCTTAGATTCTGGGATAGCATACCCCAATGGCGACTTACAATTTTGTGAATACATTAGGTCCCGGGCTTCATTGCCGTTTGCGAGCCATAACTTTCTAGAAATAAAATAATTCACTTAAATTATAAAATGACATACTGGTCACATTAATTTCCTTTATGTGTATTTTCCTAATTTCATACATAATTAATGCTGTTTACTGTTACATTTTTTCGTTTGATTGAGAAAACTTGTGTTTACTTACCTTCCACCAGCCATTTGAATCGCGCAACAAAGAGAACAGAATAAGAAATACACAACGAAGTGTCGCAGGGAATTTAGTTGGTGGAATGTGAGTTATGTGCTCGCTGACTTGGATGTAGCCTTGGGCAACTTGTGAATGCAGATTGACTTCTACCTCCTTGACTTTTAGGTAGGTAGCACCACCTCCAACACAATACACAAGTGATTATGTGCCATTTCATTGTATTCCCCAACTCGTGTTCTCGTTACAACTTGCGTCTTAAAACAGTGACCTGCCTCTCTGCTCACAGGTTGCCCTGGAAACGGTTAACATGAAGGCTCAGCCAACTACTGCTATCTGACAAGGTGAAAATGAAGGAAGGAATTTCAGAGGTATAAAATTCACATGTGGGTATCGGTAGATATACCACTACAACTTTCAATGAAATTCTGAATCTTTGATTGGGTTTTCAGACGTGCATTAGGGTTTGTGTAAATGCTTTTCAAAATCTGCGTTTAGAAACTAAATCTGCATCTCTGTATTTTGGTAGTGGCAGACGACCAGAAGCGCTTGGCTGTAAATAACGAGGGAAACATATGTTTCAGGAAATGGAGAAATATTTGAAAAGTGCCGCTTTAAGACGGGAGTGACATGACTAAATTTTTCCGCCTTGGCAAGGTTTCGTATTATTTAAATTTTCCGGATGTTTTTTCCTATGCATAGTTTTAAGATTAATCGCAAACAACATGCCAATAGTTTCGTTATCATGTATTTTGTTTAAAAAGCATTCACCTTAGTACATATATAGTTTTATATCCAGTGCATAATCATGTAAATTACTTACATAATTTCAGTCTCTCTGTCCTTTAACCAGCACACTCACCACGATACAAATTACAAAAGTTCACATTATACATTAATGAGTATGTTTTTTCCTGCATTAATGCACGCATCATAACAGTAAACTAAATATATCTGAGTCCTTTATCCTTTCACATGTTATTTTTCTTGGAACTCCGTTGTCAGCTTCCTGCTTTGTGTTGCGCTCAATAGCACTCATCTCTAAGCATATATCACCACACACATTTGCAACTGTAACCTCCTGCTTTCATCTTTAACGCGGTATCCTCGCAAGTATTACAAATAAATCTTATTTATGTTAATGATCCACATTTGCAGTTTCCTCGGAAGCACACCATATCCCCAAACAAATGTATTTGAATACTGCATACTTCCATTTTAAGGAGTTGCAGACGGTCTCCGTTTCCATCTTTCTTGGGCAGTTTCCGTATTGTTTAGGAAAATTGCACGTATGTATATGATTTCCACCTGTACCAAACCTCTTTACGAAATAGGCAGAATTCCGGTTTATTTAGTGTCTGTCCGATTTGGACAGGTTTTTTTTAGTTATTTATCCTAGTGTGCCTAAATGAGGAACATATGTTTACAAAATATGTTTAAGAAAGGCGCTGTTTAAAATTAGACATTTAAAAAGTATTTTCCGGCTCAGATAATGGGAAGTTTAATTACTATTAGCAGTTTTAAACATAAGTCGTTGTACTTTATATAAATGTTTATTTAATGAAATCGTATCATCCATAAATTTTATATCTACTTCGGTTTCATTACATAGGGAATTTCTTTTAAAGCCTTTGTACCCACATCCACTAGTGACACCGGATCAAAGTTTAATAAAGTATGTTTTGATTGCATTTTGAAAGTGTAATGGGCATAACGTATGCTAGAAGTTACAGCACGGTAAAGTAATAATTAGTATTAAATCTCTTTTACTTTTGTACTAATATGCTAGGTAGGAGGAAGTTTAGTACTCATCCAAAGTTCGATACCGAGAGCTCACCGGATATTCATGTTTTGTGATCCCCTAAAGCAAAAAATAATTCTAGGAAAAGCTTTGAATGGGGGTTGGAGAGAGAAAGAGAGACAGAACTCAAAAAATCTGATATGTTACACTCACATGACTTTCTCTACTCTTGTACAATCTATTTTTACAAACGCCTATTCTCCATATGCTTCATATTAATCGAGATATCGAGATGTCAATCTTATTTGTAATTTTCTTGTAGATGCAAGGGGAATATGCTAGCTTTTAAGCGATAGTCAAATATTTTATCGCTGGTTGCTATGTGGCGCATTCCATTCTCTTTGCATGTCCAGGACATAAAAAAATGAATAACGCATTTGAGAAAAAGTATAAGTATTGGAAAATTTAAGGAAATAACAAGCAATATCTCGAAAACGGTTCACTCAACAACAAAAATGTATATGATATAAGTTGTGTATTTTAACGCGATCTACATTTTTTGTGTAGTAAAATTTTGTCTATCTCTTATGGTTTACCAGTTATGCAAAAGTCGTTCATAATGAAGAATACTTTTGGAGACATTCCCAGAAATTTCGAGATATACATTTCATTTCTCATGACATTATCTTAAACATATGATATTTTCATCAAAATCGTTAGAGCCATTTTTGAGAAAATTAAAATTTTCGAAAAATGTTCCATGTAAAGGGTAGTCTGGGGTGGGGGGATTTTCTTGAAAATCTTCGTGTCGCATCTCTGGAACATACTGAACGTAAATACCAAGTTTGGTGTTTATCCGACTGTTAGTTTTTGAGTTATGCTGTTCACAGACACACACACAGACACACACACAGACACACACACACAGACACACACACGGACATGTTTCCAAAAATGCTTTTTTTGGATTCAGGAGGTCTCAAAACATGTATTTCCGGTGAAATCTCGGTATCGAATTTTTGGGTGGAATGCAATACTTCCCCTACTTACTATACGTAGTAGAGAAAGTAAAAAAATCTGATGTGTTACACTCACATGACTTTCTCTACTCTTCTACAATCTATTTTTACAAACGCCTATTCTCCATATGCTTTATGTTAATCGAGATATCAAGATGTCAATCTTATTGATAATTTTCTTGTAGATGCAAGGGGAATATGGTAGGTTTAAAGCGATAGTCAAATATTTTAACGCTGGTTGCTATGTGGCGCATTCCATTCTCTTTGCATGTCCAGGACATAAAAAAATGAATAACGAATTTGAGAAAAAGTATAAGTATTGGAAAATTTAAGGGAATAACAAGCAATATCTCGAAAACGGTTCACTCAACAAAAGAAATGTATATGACATAAATTGTGTATTTTAACGAGATCTACATTTTGTGTGTAGTAAAATTTTGTCTATCTCTTATGGTTTACCAGTTATGCAAAAGTCGTTCACAATGAAGAATAGTTTTGGAGACATTCCCAGAAAATTCGAGATATACATTTCATTTCTCATGACATTATCTTAAACATATCATATTTTAATCAAAATCGTTAGAGCCATTTTTGAGAAAATTAAAATTTTCGAAAAATGTTCCATGTAAAGGGTAGTCTGGGGTGGGGGAATTTTCTTGAAAACCTTCGTGTAGCATCTCTGGAAGATACTGAACCTAAATACCAAGTTTGGTGTTTATCCGACTGTTCGTTTTTGAGTTATGCTGTTCACAGACAGACACACACACACACACACACAGACACACACACACACACAGACACACACACGGACATGTTTCCAAAAATGCTTTTTTTGGATTCAGGAGGTCTCAAAACATGTATTTCCGGTGAAATCTCGGTATCGAAATTTTGGGTGGAATGCAATACTTCCCCTACTTACTATACGTAGTAGAGAAAGTAAAAATGAAATGTGACAATTGCCAAATGTCATTCTGTGTAAACACACGAAGCGACGTTTTTCAAGAAAATTTTCCCACCCAAACAGATTGTACATAGACAATTATTGGTTATTTTCTCAAGGATGGCTCTAATGATTTTGATTAAAATATAGGTATTTTGGGGTATTAATGTAGCAAATTAAATCTTTATCTTGAATAGGCCCTGAAGTCCTCTTCAGATTAAATAATGTGTAATTTTGTATAAATGGGATATAAGGGATACCTAGACAAGAAGGCACTAAAAAATGTGATATATTCACAAGAGTTTCTGTACGCTCTATCGTTTATTACGGCTATACAAATTATTCTTACGAAAGTTTATTTTCTATGTTTTTAATTTTAATCCAGATAAACCTTTGCAGAAAAGCTACATTCCTCGTTTCGTTAGGATACAGAGGGAACAGATATTGTCGAATGTTTAAGAACTGACGGTATATGCTGGCTCGTTCCATACTGTTTCCATACAATCGAAAGAAACAATTAAAAATCGACAGGATTTAAAATAATAACAAAGTATTGCTTAAATTGAACCATTAATAGCGTATATTTTGTAAATAAAGATAGCAAATGAAATAACAAAAAAGCTATTCGAAATAAATTTTGTACTTTAAGGAGATCTCCATTTTTGTGTAGAACGTTTTGTCTATCGCTTAACGTTTACATGTTATATCCACAAGATTCTACAATAGTCCTTCCGATGGAAGAGGACTTCACAGGCTATTCCCAGAAAATTCAAGTTATACATTTTGTCATCTACATATCTTTAATATATAGTATTTTAATCAGAATCGTTAGTCTCTTTTAAGAAAATAAAACATTTTCTAAAAATGTTCTATGTAAAGTGTAGTTTGGGGTGGGGGATTCTCTTTAAAATCTCCGTGTGGCATCTTTGGAAAGTATGAAACTTAATACCAAGTTTGGTGTTTATCCGAGATTTCGTTTGAGTTATGTTGTCCATAGACACATGCACTGACAAAAACACGGATCTTTTTCTAAAAATGCCTATTTATGTATTCAGGAGGCTTCTTGGTATCGAAGTTTTGGGTGGAATGTAATACCTTTCGTGATGTTAGCCGTTTTTTAAATATTCATATTGCACGTTTACATTTTCCCAAGTAGTTTGTACCATGGACATGCTTGAAAGTTTACGATTCTTTTTTCTCTTCATCGAAGAGCTTCTTAATACAGATAAACATATGAATGCTGTTTCTGCTTATTATATGAAAACTAAAGACGTATTGTTTAATTTGAAATCATTTCTAGGCAAATATGTATCGTGATTAATGTATTGTAATTAGAAGAGTCACTTTTTATATTTATACTATAATACATAACGGATATGTGTGAATTTGTCATGGGTAGAGAAAGTCGTGGGATGGAAACACATCAAATATTCTTAACGATTCAATTATAAGGTAACTCGTAACGTCATGACAGGTTAAGTAACATGTTGCAGGTAGCATGACAAAAGAGAATAAAACACGAGTGACGTGAATGACTGTCACTTCGGTGACGATTACAGAGAGCACATAGTTACAAGCAAACAAATGAAATCCATTGGAGACACGACACAATTGAATGCAGTTTATGCACATGCGATTTTCTGATTTACTGGATCGACAAGAGTTAGAGGAATATATCTTTTTGTCGAAGACTCGGTCAGTGGTAACATAGCTATTTTCATGCAGAACTCACGCGGGCTCCAGGAATTTAGCCTTGGACTATTGCATTAAGAATGCGCTTCTATTTGTCATGCCATCTACGTGCGGCGTGACGTCATATACAACGAAATATATTCGCATTGACTGAGATATTAGGTACGACCACACAAGCCAAAATTTTCTCCGTGTGCCTGAGATGTATTCGTCTATCCCTCCACTTCATAGATTTATGTAATCAGGAATTCTTTAAGCAGGTTCTTTGCTGTAAGAATAACTATTAAGCTTAGGTATTCAGTAGCTCGTAATTCACGAGCTCCTGGAATTCAGGCTTATTCAGAGCATGGATTTTTAGGAATACGAGTATATTAGCACGATTGGATTTCTTGTTGAATTTTATGATTTAAAACTTTTGGTGTTCTCCCAGGGCTGCAACAAAATATGCTTCAGTAATATATAAATGTTCTAATGTAAATGTGAGTTCATTTTATCAATAAAGGAGTAAATTTTCTTGTTTGCTGTTACAGGTGTAAATAACTGAAAAAACTATGTGATCTGAAAGAAACGCACACTATAAGTAGCTCATAACGAAAACCTGTTGGTTTACTTTGTAGCTTCTAATTTCAACTCCTAAATGACAACAAAAGATTTAAAAGCATCGTTATGAAAAGTGAAAACGTTGGAGAGGTTGCTTAAGATTTCAATGATTGTTCTTTAAGAACGCTCGTAAAAATAAAAGCAAAGCCTCCATTTGTTAGATAGTCATAATGTAACATTTAGGCAAAACAGACGTTTAACAAATGAAACCCGTCTTGTTTATAACGATGAAATATATATTTGACGTGATTTTGGTTATTTTGACGGTTTATAGACTTAGGATGTGTGCTTTGAACTTTGTTAAACACTAAAACTTCTATATGCTTCTCGTAAATTCTAAGATTTTAATACTACCAGTTTATATAGCATGGATACCGAACCGTTTAATAACCTTTATCCGCGACCATTTAATAATGCGTACTTATCTATCCCCGTATCACGATGGTAATGGCATTTATTACCACACTGAGTGCAATATGCAATTCATTACCACACTTATTGCGACAATGAATTAATATATTTACATGCCACGCTTAACGTTTAAAGCGACTCCTGAAAAACACAATTGATTAATTACAAATATTTATAACACGTACCATATGATTATAAGCAGAATTCCATCAACATTGTATTAGAATTACAGTAGTTAATTAGTTTCACATTGAATAATTGTATGTGAGATCATTGTTAAGTGAAATTTCCCTAACAATTCTGAAGTATTACATTATCTGTCTGACGAAGAATATAATTTCTTTTTGTTTCCTGTAGATCCCTTTATACAACCATTAAAACATTGTCTTAAAGAGGACAGAACATTACATTAGCCAGTTATGTATTTATAAGTTGTCGAACGCGAACTGTTACTGTCGAAGTTGCTACTTCGATATCTGAAAGCATGCTTCCTTCAGAATCATTCACTATTAAGAACGAATTAGTCGATTTTTATTGATTCCAGGTAATCTATATCATTCTATTGTAATCGTAAACAAATTAATGTAGTTACATGAATTCTTTTGTTTCTAGATAAGATCAGCGGAACAATATTGACTAGACGTTGGTATGCATTGAATCACAAAATATAATGTTTATTGAATGATGATGCTGTAATCTATAAATCAACGATCGTATAAGAATGCAGACAAGGTGAGCAGCCATTATTAGATCGTCGCGGATTAAATATTGTATGCAACTAATGGGATTGGTGTAATTACCGCTCTCATGTAATTACAAAACTCGGCTTAGGCGTCGTACTTGCAAAACTTATTCGAGCAGTAATGATGCTCATATCCCATTAGTTGCATAAATAACTGTTTATGTACGAGGATTGTCCAGAAGTACCCGACCTAACCAAAAAAAAAAAAAAAAAAAAAAAAACACAGCAATTTTGCGAAAAAACATCCTTATTTCTCTACACAGTATCCTTTCAGCTCGATACACTTTTCCCAGCGGTGTTTAATAGCTTCGATATCCTGTTTATAGTGAGAACCGTCGAGTTCTGCAAAATAGCCATCAACTGCAAACTCCACTTGCATTGTTGACAAATCTTTTACCACCAAGCCATTTCTTCAACTTTGGTAGCAGAAAATAATCAGAGGGGGCTAAATCTGGCGAATAGGGTGTATGAGGAAGCAATTCGAACTTTAACTCATAGATTTTGGCCATGGCGATAATGGATGTGTGAACTGGTGCATTGTCTTGATGAAACAGAAATTTCTTTTTCGCTAAATGCGGCCGTTTTTGCTTGATTTCATCATTCATACGCTGCAATAAGTTTGCATAATACTCGCCATTGATTGCTTTTCGTTTTGAAGATAATCAGGGAAAATTATCCCACTCGCATCCCAGAAAACTAACGCTATGATCTTGCCTGCAGACGGAACTGTCTTCGCCTTCTTTGGAGCCGATTCTCCCCTTTAAATCCACTGTTTTGACTGTTCCTTCGTCTCAGGTGTGAAGTGATGGACCCATGTTTCATACATTGTTATGAATAGATGCAAAACCTCGGCTTTATTGCAACGAAACATCGCCAAACACTCGACTGAAACATCCTCACGACGCTGCGTTTGTTCCATTGTGAGTAAACGCGGCACCCATCTTGCGCACAGCTTTCTGATGTGTAAATTTTCAGTTAGTATGCGATATACAGCACTTTTTGAAATGCCTATGATGTCTGCTACCTCGCACACTTTCAGAGGACATCATCCAATACCATTTTCACAACTTCTGGCGTGGTCACCTCACTTGGTCGACCACTGCGGTATTCGTCTTGGCAGCTCGTACTGCCTAGCTTAAAATCTGCCACCCAATATTTTACTGTTGCAAAACGAAGGAGCAGACTCCCCCAGAGTAGAATCTAGCTCAGCTTTAATATTAGTTGGACTAAGACCTTTCAAATGAAAGTATTGTATCACATAACGATGGCCAGTTTTATCCATGTTTACAAATTCGCTGAGAGAGTTCACTATTGATGGCTGCCAAACAATTACTAAACAACGTAGCATCGTCAAACTTAAGCCTTATAAGGGTGGTACTTTCTACCATAAACATTGGTTTGAAACAACAACGTCAGGTCGGCTACTTCTGGGCCTTCGTAGGCGAGTGCTTTCTCTTTTTCCCTCTTTATATTGTTGTGTACTCAAAACCGTTCGGATGTAAAAACTTGTATTCAAGAGAGTTACGTGTTTCTATGGTAACCTCGGCGGCTTTTCAGCAATTTTCATAATTGAGAAAATGAAGCAACTATAGGCTAACGAAAAGTAAAAAATATAATTCATCTAGTAAATTTGCCTAAAGAGTGTTCATTCCTTAACCATTTGGATAATAATGAAAACTATATTTCCACAACTAAGAAGAGTCCGAGAGGTATAATATAATATTTACCGATTTACCTCTCATTTCAGTATGTACATGTTACATTGATACTGGGAATTTGTGGCCCCTTAATGCGAACATCCACCCATACAGCGCCAGCAGATACACAGCTGCTATCTAAACTGCCCAACACTGATTTATCACGATTACACCAATATTGTCATAAGAACTAAAAACGTTAAATAACCTCGTCCTCTCTTGATATATGAACTAAGGATGTTTATTTAATAACTAGTAACTCTCAGGTCATATCTTCGACGTCCATTTGCCGGATTTTTGTCCCGCAGGAGCTACCTCTTCTGCATGCCAGTAAACAATACTGATCCAAGATCCTATTTAAGCACTCTTCATGCGTTCTTCCTGAGCCTAAATCGAAGCTTAACCTTGGCATAGAAAGCCAACGCACAAATGGTGTTCGGCCTATTAAGTTTTTGAAGATAATTATGAATGATTAAAGGTAATGGCAGTACTGTTACTAATGATTATATATACCGGGTGAGTCTTCTCAGCCTACGGATTGAGAAGTTCTGCAGTCCCGGCGTTGTACAGACTACGCCGTAAACACTGTCCACCGCATCGCGTCGTATCAATTTCGGCCGAGTATATAATGTTCAATCAATTTGATTAGTCATAGTGTCACAATTGTAATGCTTTAAAACTGCCAGCATGTTAAATAACCTTATTGTTTTATTTTAAATATTTATTTTATAAAATGTTGTAAAGTCACGATATGACTAGCATGTTAAAGCGTCTATAAACTTAAAAAAAAAATCAGCCGAAATGACTGCTTTGCACCGGTGTGCGTGCAGTGACATGCGCTCGTAGCGCAACACTGTGCGCGTTGGCCTTCTGTGATGAAGGTTCCATGTTCAAATACTACCACTTGAAGGCACTTTTTATGTTCAGTAAATTTAACGAGAACTGATAGTTTGGCATGGAAGTGTCGTTTCACGTAATTAGTTTAATTATCTGCATTTCATTGAAACATAAATTGTTACTTGTTAGAATGTGCTTTAATGAACATCATAAATAAATGCATATAACATTGTAATTATAACTTAGAAACATAAGGTATCATTAAATATTATTTTGCTATTTAAAGTTATTCTATGATACAAATGAAAGCCAATAAATTGTTCTGAGAGTTTACAAAATGAAGTACATAAATACAAACTCGGTACGTTTGCAAACCCATATTATGATCGTTGTGAACTTCTCTCCAAAGTAGTGCATTTAACTGTGACTATGTCATCATTCCGGACCATCACACACGTAAACCTTTGCAAATTACCCGTTTCCTTCATGTGGTTATAATAGGTCTTCGAACTGGCCACCATGCCGGCGAATGCAAGATCTCAGTCTAACCATCACTGCCAGTCTAACCCGGCGCAACATAGCTGGTGTGATGTCAGGCAAGCTAAGATGTTGCGTTCCCTGAGATGTTGAGTGGTCATTGGCCGCTCCTGGTACATGATATCTTAAAGATAACCACATAAGAAAAAATCTAAAGGGGTTAGACCTGGTGAGCGTGCTGGCCACCCTATTGGCCCATGCCGTCCGATCCATCCCTCAGGGTAGGTGGCATTGAGATAAGCCATTACACGACGGGCCGAATGAGCTGGCGCCCCATTATGTTGGTACCACATAGTTGGTTCTGCAACGGTACTTCATCCAGTAAAGTAGGCAGCTGGTGTTGTAGGAAGTGAATATTGCGATTCCCAGTGAATTGGCCATCCTAAAAATACGGGGCTATTAGATGATCACCGAATATACGAGTTCAAACGTTGAAACCCCATAGGACTTGTAAGGCACCTCTCGCATCCAATGTGGGTTTACGGTGCTCCAGTAATGCATCTTGTGGCGATTTACAAGGCCTTTGTTGTGGAACCCTGCTTCGTCTGTAAATGTGATCCTTGTTCAGTTTGTCGTATGATCCACCTAGCCAACGCCACTCTCCGTCCATGGTCCGGGCAGTAGCACCTGATGTAGTTGAAGATGATAAGAGGGAAACTTTGCATGATGTAGTATTCTCCACGTGGAAGATTGGCTAATATTGAAATCCCTGTGAATGCCCCTCGTACTACAATGCGGATGCTGAATGCCTAGTCAGTCACACGATTCGTCGTCGTTGCCTGTCACAGGCAGGGTGATCTCTTCGTGGACGTGGTGTCTTGTGCATTGTTCCTGATTCCAGAAGGCGGTTCGCGACTCGCAAAAACGTGTGTCCTGTGGGAAGTGTTCTCTGCGGAAACTACTGTTGGTGTAGACGATGTGCCTCCGTTGCTTTGTGCTGCGTTTCCCCGTATACTAACAGCATTCCCAAATACTCTCTATTCGAAAAAAATTATTCCACAGTGAGCACGAATGGCTGGAACTTCGTATTTATAGGTAAATCCACTTGCTAGTGCATTCGGAACGAAATCATGATTTGCCAGAACGTTCTCGAAAATTATAATAATAATAATAATAATAATAATAAAAAAAACATGTTAAAAAGCATGTTAAGCATTGCGCTAACAAAGCACGTTAACAACTAGCACCATCGTAGCCCTAATCAGTCGGCTGGTGAATGCGCTGTCAGCACCTGCATTTCGCTTCGTTGCCTAGTTACCAATCCGCAGGATGAGAAGTCTCACGCGGTATAGGTATATAGCTGTGCTTCTAACCGTTGAGCTCGAATTCGAGCCATAATTTGGATGTTTTGTCAGGATAAGGCTTATAACGGGATTTTTACTCTTATGGAGACAGATTTAAAACAAATCTCCACTACATTATGGATTTGGGGAAAATATAATTTTAATTGTGTACTACTTATAGATAGATATTAATTTTCAGTTCTTTTTTTCTTTAATGAAATTCTGTTCAGTTTTAATAAGCCAAATATCCCTCACTAACAGTGTTTTTCCTGCTTAGGAGAAACTTTATTTAAATACAAATAATTTAGAGAATAATTTGTTTGCTTATTTGCTTTAAAAACCTTTGGGCACAGCGTTATGTAATCCTGGCTTGGAAATTTACAACAGTAATTTATAATTGATTACATGTGTTTAAGAAGCAAAAGTTTTTCATGCAGGTTCAAAGAATAAGTGATGAAAACTGTGGGAAAATTTTCTCCAGAGAATATCTTAAAATTTACAAACTGTCCGAAAAACCTGTTTAATTTGTCATAAACTAACTTAACCAGTTCTAAGGAATTTAGTACACAATGATGTTGAGACTATTACAGATTGCACAATTTGAAGAAAATAGATTGAACTTTAGTACAAAAGTTTTAATCTCTCCTAGGTACCCTTAAAGGAAAAATTGTTTTCATACATGCAGCATTAAGAGAGGAACTGAATCACCCCTACATTTTTCATATGCCTGTTAGGAATAATGACCAACCTTGATAATAAAGTAGGATTTTAACGGATAGGGGACCTGTTTATCGGTTCGTTTAACTTCGCACTCAGAGGGAGAAAAAGAGTTTTGTGAGGAGGAGGGGGAAACAGACAGCAACAGGTTTTTGCTGCGTCGATTACAATCGCCGTGCGATGTTCATTTGCCGTCCCCCGCCATTGTTATAATCGTTGACGGGGAAGGGATAATTTATTTATCCTGCTATGCCCTCTCGAGGTCAGTTAATGGAAAGCTTCTGTTCATTGGGCTGTGTACAGCTGATGAACTGCCTCCCACACGCGCTTTGCTGGTAAGAGGCCACTTTTGAGCACTTTGTTATTGCACAAGCTGCAGAATAAAAGTCAACCGACGTTCAAGATAAGTCCAGAAGTTCATTTGTTGTTGTACCTCGAAACTATGTTATTGTCTTTGTTGCAACATTGGAGTATCAGCCTGAATGACATTTTCCTCAAGACGTTTCTGAAGCATTTCTACAACGGATGTTGGAGATCAAATTCAGATAATGAAATGCATGTCCCAGCTTTCTCTACCAGAGACTCTATTTGACAAAAAATATTCACTGCAGCTCCGCTTACGTTAGAATTTTCATTGCCTCTCCTTCCAGATAACACCTCACATTCTCCCTCCCTCTCCCCTTTCCCCTTCCCTCTCACGTGCATTAATAATAATAATAATAATAATAATAATAATAATAATAATAATAATAGGTTAAACAGATATCCGCATTGAAGTTTTGTAAATAAATTGCAGAGACATTTGTATCTATATAAACTTTTGATATGTAACACTTTTCAAAAGCCACATTAATGAGTTAAGTATTCCGATATTATTACTTTCTGCCCCTGTACAAACCTTTCCCCATTAGGGAAAGAATTAGAAGCTCAATTCATCACTTCAGCTTAGTCCATTAAACACGTAAATATTTGTTATTTATACTTCTTCGTCTTCTTTAACGGATTATCCCTTGAGCAGTAGCCTGTCGAGGAGCAAGCAAACTCTGTGTCATAGCAAATCCAGAATGGGTGATCAGCCCAATGCCTTGAGTCAGTAGCCTGTCGAAGAGCAAACAAACTCTGGATCACAGCATATCCAGGTTGGGTGATCAGCCCAATGCCTGGAGTCAGTAGCCTGTCGAAGAGCAAGCAAACTCTGGATCATAGTATACCCAGGATGGGTTATCAGCCCAATGCCTTGAGTCAGTAGTCTGTCAAAAGCTATCAAATTCTGGATCACAGCATATCCAGGATGGGTTATCAGCCCAATGCGTTGAGTCAGTAGTCTGTCGAAGAGCAAGCAAACTCTGGATCACAGCATATCCAGGATGGGTTATCAGCCCAATGCCTTGAGTCAGTAGTCTGTCGAAGAGTAAGCAAACTCTGGATCACAGCATAGCCATGATGGATGATCAGCCCAATGCCTTGGTTGGTAGCCTGTCGAGGAGCAAACTCTGGATCATAGCATATTCAGGTTGGGTGATCAGCCCAATTCCTTGAGTCAGTAGTCTGTCGAAGAGCAAGCAAACTCTGGATCACAGCATATCCAGGTTGGGTTATCAGCCCAATGCCTTGGTTGGTAGCCTGTCGAGGAGCAAACTCTGGATGATAGCATATCCAGGAGGGGTTATCAGCCCAATGCTTTGAGTCAGTAGTCTGTCGAAGAGCAAGCAAACTCTGGATCACAGCATATCCAGGATGGGTGATCAGCCCAATGCCTTGAGTCAATAGCTTGTCGAGGAGCAACCTAACTCTGGATCATAGCAAATCCAGAATGGGTGATCAGCCTAATGCCTTGGGTCAATAGCCTGTCGAAGAGCAAGCAAACTCTGCATCACAGCATATGCAGGATGGGTTATCAGCCCAATGCCTTGAGTCAGTAGTCTGTCGAAGAGCAAGAAAAGTCTGGATCACAGCATATCCAGGTTGGGTGATCAGCCCAATGCCTTGGGTCAATAGCCTGTCGAGGAGCAAGCAAACTCTGGATCATAGCAAATCCAGAATGGTTGATCAGCCCAATGCCTTGAGGCAGTAGCCCGTCGAAGAGCAAGCAAACTCTGGATCACAGCATATCCAGGTTGCGTGATCAGTCCAATGCCTTGAGTCAGTAGTCTGTCGAAGAGCAAGCAAACTCTGCATCATAGTATACCCAGGATGGGTTATCAGCCCAATGCCTTGAGTCAGTAGTCTGTCAAAAGCAAGCAAACTCTGGATGACAGCATATCCAGGATGGGTTATCAGCCCAATGCGTTGAGTCAATAGTCTGTCGAAAAGCAAGCAAACTCTGGATCACAGCATAGCCATGATGGGTGATCAGCCCAATGCCTTGGTTGGTAGCCTGCCGAGGAGAAAACTCTGGATCATAGCATATCCAAGATGGGTGATCAGCCCAATGCCTTGGGTCAGTAGTCTGTCGAAGAGCAAGCAAACTCTGGATCATAGCATATCCAGGATGGGTGATCAGCCCAATGCCTTGGGTCAATAGCCTGTCGAGGGGCAAGGAAACTATGGATCATAGCATATCCAGGATGAGTGTTCAGCCCAATTCCTTGAGTCAGTAGTCTGTCGAAGAGCAAGCAAACTCTGGATCATAGCATACCCAGGATGGGTTATCAGCCCAATACCTTGAGTCAGTAGTATGTCGAAGAGTAAGCAAACTCTGGATCACAGTATGTCCAGGTTGGGTTATCGGCCCAATGCCTTGAGTCAGTAGTCTGTCGAAGAGCAAGCAAACTCTGGATCATAGCATGTCCAGGATGGGTGATCAGCCCAATGCCTTGGGTCAATAGCTTGTCGAGGAGCAAGCTAACTCTGGATCATAGCAAATCCAGAATGGGTGATCAGCCCAATGCCTTGGGTCAATAGCCTGTCGAAGAGCAAGCAAACTCCGGATCACAGCATATCCAGGATGGGTTATCAGCCCAATGCCTTGAGTCAGTAGTCTGTCGAAGAGTAAGCAAATTCTGCATCACAGCACATGCAGGATGGGTTATCAGCCCAATGTCTTGGGTCAATAGCCTGTCGAGGAGCAAGCAAACTCTGGATCATAGCAAATCCAGAATGGGTGATCAGCCCAGTGCCTTTAGTCAGTAGTCTGTCGAAGAGCAAGCAAACTCTGGATCACAGCATATCCATGACGGGTGATCAGCCCTATGCCTTGGTTAGTAGCCTGTCGAGGAACAAACTCTGGTTCATTGCATATCCAGGATGGGTGATCAGCCCAATGCCTGGAGTCAGTAGTCTGTCGAGGAGCAAGCAAACTCTGGATCATAGCATATCCAGGATGGGTGATCAGACCAATGCCTTGATTAGTAGCTGTCGAGGAGCAAACTCTGGATCATAGCATATCCATGATAGCTGATCAGCCCAATGCCTGGTATGGCGGTGAAAAAGAAGGAAATGAAATGTAGTGATGAAAGCGATAATAGGGGTTTTCCTATCAAATTAACCAACACAGCATTCGCCTAGCAACCGAGGAAAACCGCGTAAAACTTTCGGTCAGGTTGGTCGGCCTCGGGACCTCCCGAATGCGAGCCACATAGTTATCGCATGATCAATCTTGCTCGGTTTATTATTTATTCAAAATCCAAAATTCTGATAAACTTTGTGATTAAGTTTCGTTCTAGCTACACGCTGGAGAGGGCAGAGAAAGAATGGTCAGCGTCAGATTTTCTTATAGCTGAATTATCAAGAGCGAAGAGTTGCTAACAACGAAATTAGGCACAACTGAATCTTTAAATTCGATTTAAAACTTGCTTAAAATCATTGAAAATGTTTTCTTTGTGGTTACATTTAAAACTTTGAAACAGTTTCAGGAGGTTACATTGTTTATTCAGTACAGTTCAGGGATGAAAAATCGATCAATATCCATAATGTTCTAATAAAACCAAGCACTGTGTTGAAATTAATTGTTAAATACAGCGATTAACTAAATTACTTTTCAGCAAAATGCCTTATGTGGAACAACATAATTTCCATCTTCTGTTTCATGACACTTGGACAACTCATTATGAAACGCCATTAAATGCTGGACTTGTTTATTTGCATTCTTTAGTCAACGAAGTATGTAATTAGATAATCGGTTTTCAGCGTTTAGTTTGCTTTTCTAGGTAGGCCAAGGTTCCATAATACCAAATAGTGAAATGCTCAATTAATAATTAAGAATTTTAGAACCTCATGGCAATGTCCTGTTTTTACTCTGAATATCAAAAGCTTTTTGTAATTTATGCAGATGGATTTTGTAGAAGTGCTTTTGAAGGAATACTGTATCTACGTCTGGCATCAGACTCCTTCACTGTACTCATAAGTCTTCTTCAGGAATAATTGATAGTTGCATTAAACAAGAGCCTGTAGCAGGTTTTTGTGCGCGTCAGAAGATATTAGTTTTTGCTAGCTATGGTGGAAAGGGAAAGTAATTGGTAATGGGATTCTTATGGTTCTGGGAGGGGGAGGTGGATTGAAATTACAGAGCCCCTGTAATTACACGATAATGGGGCGTGATTGATACAGACAGGATGTTTGCTCTGCTAGTCACGAGAGAGCAGCACTACTGTCGTGGCCACTGACCTTTTATAAGTATGGTAATGAGCAGAGGTTTGATCTCTTGTACCACTTAATGTATGTACCTCGCACCGCTCTTTGGTGCCTGTCGCAGAAACAGTAAGAAGACATGACGAGTTCAAACAGGGAGGGGGCGGGATCAGGCCAGCTGGAAGACACAATATTTTTTAGCATATAGTACCATACTACTATTTTGAAACGTTTCCAACATAACCACCTCCAGTTGCATTATTTTGGTTTTGAAAGTAGCTACTAAGTTGTTTGTCCGAAACTTTTAGTTATGACAAACAAAATAATACCATTATGTTGTAAATGAATGGGGGGTTTTGTTTTCTAGTTTTCTGTATCATAGGTATAAGTAGTGACATTTTTACTTTCTCTACCCGTACATAGCGGGTAGAGAAGGTATTGCATTCCACCCAAAAATTCGACATCGAGATTTCACCGGAAATACATGTTTTGAGGCCTCTTGAATCCAAAGACAATTTTAGAAAAAGGTCCATGTGTGTGTGAATAGCATAACTCAAAAACGAAAAGTTTATAAATATAATTAGGTCCAGTACCTTTCAAAGATGCGACACAAAGATTTTCAAGAAAATCCCCCCACCCTATACTACCCTTTACATTGTATATTTTTCGAAATTTTTTATTTTCTAAAAAATGACACTAACGATTTTTATTAAAAATACCATATATTAAAGACACCTACATTCCAAATAAAATGTATATCTGGAATTTTCTGGGTATAGCCTGTGAAATCCTCTTCATTCGGGAGGAATTTTGTATAATATTGTATAACTGGTAGCTTTCCAAAACGGTTGGCAGTCACGCCAACAAAGGCATGTTCGATTAGCCAGACTTCCGCAATCTATAGATTTTTACTTTCTCTACTACGTACTAGGGGAAGTATTGTATTCCACCCAAAAATTCAATACCGAGATTTCACCGGAAATATATGTTTTGAGACCCCCTGAATCCAAAAAAAAGCATGTTTGGAAACATGTCTGGGTCTGTGAACAGCATAACTCAGAAACGAACAATCGGATAAACACCAAACTTGGTATTTAGGTTCAGTATCTTTCAGAGATGCGACACGGAGGTTTTCAAGAAAATCCCCCCACCCTAGATTACCCTTTACATGGAAGATTTTTAGAAAATTTTAATTTTCTCAAAATGGCTCTAATGATTTTGATTAAAATATCATATGTTTAAGATATTTTCATGACAAATAAAATGTATATCTTGAATTTTCTGGGAATGTCTCCAAAAGTATTCTTCATTGTGAACGACTTTTGCATAACTGGTAAACCATAGGAGATAGACAAAATTTTACTACACAAAAAATGTAGATCGCTTTAAAATACACAATTTATATCATATACATTTTTTTTGTTGAGAAAACCATTTTCGAGATATTGCTTGGTATTCCCTTAAATTTTTCAATACTTGTTTTCTCAAATAGGAATTCGTTATTCATTTTTTTGTCTTGAATATGGAAAGAGTATTAATCTGTGGCAAAGAGAATGGTGCTACACCTAGCAACCACTATTAAAAGATATGTATATGCTTAAGGGGTATGGAATTTCTATATTGCCCTTGCAAGTACAAAACAAGGGGAACATAGTACGCCTTAAGCGATAGTCAAATATTTTTAGAACTGGTCGCTATGTGTAAAATGTAATTCTCTTTGCATGTCAAAAGATCGTTTCTGCAAATGTTTATCTCGATTAATATGAAATAGTTGGAGAATAAGAGTTTGTAAAAATAGTTTGTACAAGAGTAGAGAAAATCATGTGAGTGTAACACATCAGAATTTTGTTTTAGTTCCATTGATACCCCGCCTTTAACTACATTGACCTTTGGTTTGGAACTTTTTGCCTATTGACAATGGTGTTAACTCGTATTCCATTCACACTCTCATTCATACTTCCAGACTCCCATATTGGGAATCAAACTTGGGACCCCTCGCACAGCAGTCATGTGCTCTACCGACTTCTGCTTGTGGGTTATGTTACTAGTTTGTTTTCGTGGTTTATGCAGCAATTCCTGTGGCAGAAAATGGGTATAATATACAAGATCTCGGCAGAAACTTGTTGCACAAGTCTCGCAGAAAGAACGGCCGCACTGCATAGAAATAACCCGTGTATATTCCCAATGTTCCATGAAAACGAAATTCCACTTCAGTACTTATACAACTTCGATTGGCTTTTGAAATGTTTGCAGCCAGCAGTCCAACAGCCTTCACTGCTTGATGAGTCAGACGTAAGGTTTACTGGCCAGAAGCGGCACCGCTTGCCGCTATACAGACAGTCCAGAAACGAGGTAAACAAGAGAGTAATGAAGACCGCTCTCTGTTATTATCCTTCATCTGTCGCCACACATTTATCACATTACCTGCCAGGGCTACGCTATGGGGCGTAGCGAAGCGCAACGTTAGGAAAAGTGGGGACACTCCAAACAGATCCCGTACCACGTAAATCATCTCTTGTATCATTACTTAAAAAGAAGCAGAGTCTGAAGTGTCTAAAGCATATGTTACAGCTCGCTGTTAAGTATTAATTTATACCTCTTTTTAAGACTTCAGCCTCTGTCGACGGCAACATTTTCAGAATAATCCCAAGAAGCAACTCCATGGGCACTCTCCTCTGGCTTTATTAGATGCTAATAGAGCGTATCAGTTTCGCCGAAAATACACGTTAAATGAAATAGGTAGATTTCACGTTTTAAAGTTAAATCTGTGGCACGACTGCCCTCGTGGGCTTTGGCCTATCAATCCGACTGCCGACTTTACGCTCACATGCAAAGGTGAACGTTCGTCAAGTCGGTACGGGGAGATGAAGCGGTCAGCACCATGCCTACCCCAGATGCAATGCTGATCTTCGTGGCCTATAGATGTTGACCTTTCGCACCTCCACAAATGCATCACGATGCTGATTGTGCGCATGGTCGGGCTACGCACAGTTTCTAGGAACCGCAGCACCATTCTCCAACCTTCCACGCCTTAGAGCAGGACATATTGTTAATTGACATTTTAAAGTAATTGAAATGTGTGTGGAATTGAGAACTGCAGGCGAGTTCATTCCTAAGAAGCTTACTCGCTTCTGTGAGATACCCATTTAAATTTAGTAGTTGGTTCGTTTTAGTATTTACTGATAGTTCACCTAAAGTGTTGATCGGTATCATTCCGGAGCCATTTCGGTTACTACGTACCATTCATAAATGTTAATGATGCTTCTAACATGACACAACCATTCATTCCCACGCAAGATGGCTGGCTGGCAGAACTGTTGCCCTTCTACATGCATCCAGCGAGTTTGTATCCATGCTCTACCCCAAAGATCTCGTACACCGCCTCGTGGGAGAGAGGGAAAATAAATGAAGCAGATACCAAAGAGTGAGAGCCGGCGTCGGAAAGAAAGAAAGCTAAATTCCAAACAAAGAAGCATTGTGAATGTCACGAATTGTGAGGACTGCGATATCACAGAGAGATCTTAAGCTCTTATGCTATATGGACTACTATTCGCCTTATAATGCTTGAGATATGCAGCGCCCAACGCCTTGAAATCGGTTAGGTTGATGTAATTATGCATTGCTCAATCTGCCCTATGATAGTACACAATTCAAGGTCTGTTTGAACGAAAACAGACCTCAATAACAGTACCTATCTCCATTCCAAAAAAAAGAAAGTATTGTCTGCTGTAGACTATAATATCGTAGTCTACAATAAATAGACTTTCAGCTCTTTGGAAAAAGAAGGCAGCGCATCGAGCGCTACTTTAGCCACACGTGGCGGAATTCGTAAAATTCGCTCGATAAAGACTGAGAGTTCACAGCTCATGTGCTATCTGTCGATAATGCCTACCCATTTCATGCACACTTCACTTTCTCCTTTCCTTCATTTCAATTTTTTTTTTAAATTACTATTTTCATTAACTCGAAATGTATGCACATCTATAGTATTTATTTTCTACTCTACAGCACATGCATATTATGGGGGAAGGGATTAATTTTAAGATGAGGGATTAGAAAGTATATCTGCACACGCAATAATTTTTAGAATAGAAGGGATGTGCATACAGCTTATTACCTGAGGTAATAGTATGACGCATTTCCCTGTATATAATAAACAGCATTTGCAACGTTAATTTTGGCGGATTACTTGACACTTCACTTCTACCTCTGTTTTCGTTTACCGATCAGATGCTGGCTGTTGAGTACTAGTTTTGTGAAAATGTATGTAGAAAGCGCTTATCATAATTCAAGGTATACTACGCATGACGATTGTGGTACAAAAAAGAAACAATGAAGTACGCGAAGATTTAGGAAATTTTGACATGTGTAAGAAGCAACAAGAAGTATACAGGGTGGAGCATTTAAGTTGAGACTGTACAATACCTCCAAAACTAAGCGTTGTAGAAAGAAATGTTTTTTATAAAAGTTGTTTGATATTATAGGGGAAAGTAAATGCCGTTAGTCTTGTTTTGTTTGGAGGACGTTATGATGGTCATTTTAGGGTCAATTTAATTTTTTTAAAATAGGAACCTGCATTTTGTACGTTGTTTTCTTATTAGAAAATAGTTTATTTTGTGATGAGGAATAAGGTAACAGAATAAAAAAAAAATGTTGGTTCCCAGTTACGAAACATAACTTGACTTGACCCTCAAATGGCCATGGATGATCCTGAGGCAGTATTTTTAACACTTAAATGACTTCAGTCAAATTATATAATATATAAAGTCAATAACAGCCCGTCTTGAAGCAATATGTGTATGTAATAATTTGTAAAATGTATGTAACAGTCATTGCATATGCTTATATTATTGTAAACATGTTCAATAATGTTATGTGAATGCATTACGTAATCTGTAGGAGCTGTGAGAATAATAAGTTAAACGTTGCTAACAATGAGCTAACCTTGAGGCAATAATGAGTTTGAGAGTTTATTAATACTACTTCTGATTCTTGGAAGCAATAACGTAATTTTAGTGACAGTTTATAAAAATAGCCAATCAACAACCAGAAAAGCTTATGTTAAATGAAGGTATTCTATTGGATTAGGAATAGCCAATCAAAAAAAAAAAAAAAAAACGTCGTCTTCCGTGGACTAGTGGTACCGTGCTAGCCTCTAGTTCTCAAGGTCGCGGGTTCAAATCCGGCGGAGGGCGATGGATTTTTTCGGGCGTAAAAATCCTTAGCATGGCTTCCTTCGAAAGGGAAGTAAAGCCGGTGGTCCCGTGTCGTAGATTTACGGCACGTAAAAGAACCTCAAGCCTGATAAAGAGGCCTCTGAGCAAAATTACCGGTCTTTCGCGCCCAATATGGAATGGGGCGCTAAGAATCATAGTAGTTAAAGAGCGTCCATAAATAAAATTCAATTTTTTTAGACACTTGAAATACAGAAATTTACAAGTTTAGACGGTTGAAATCAATTCAGTTGCCTGCAAACAGTGTTCCTAACCAAACGCAAAAGTGTCCTCGAGAAGTATAATATGTATTCGTGTGAGACGAAAATAGTTTACGTATTAAAAAGTGCAAGTATTTAATAAAAACATCTCACAGCTCTCTCTCCATATCAGTGAAGTGTTATTTAAATCGTATCAACCATTAATAAAAGGAGTGAAGTAAAATTATAATCTGTGTACGCCTACATTCTTAGTTGCACCACAACCCTGCCAAGAAAAACGTGTCTCTAACAATAATACTGACGCAGCCGAGGCAAACATTAATATTTAATATTTAAAGAAGCAGTCAAATTACAAAGTTAATATTTTTTTAAACTTGGGGCAAAGGCCGCCTGAAAGTACATTTGGGGCGAAGGCTACCGGAAACTGTTTACTATACTTGCGGTTGCAACTACTTCAAGTGTTTGGCTCCCCAACAGTTGAACTATAATACAACTCCTTCAATACAACCTACTTCAAATTGACGCCCAAAGCGTGGTGCAAATAACTGCTTCCTCAAATTGGCGCCCAACGTGGGGCTAATAAAACATCTTCAATCCAACCATTCATTGCCTTTTCGTTTACACATTTACGATGGTGTAAGAACAATTATTGCAACGTGCTTTATGCAAATGTTTATTTTTTATGAGGAGTGAGAAAACCACATAAAAAAGGTAGGGTCCCATTTAGAAAAAATTAAATTGGCCCTAAAATGGCCGTCACGACGTCCTCCAAATAAAACACGACTAATGGCATTTACTTTCCCCCATAATATCAAATAGCTTTTATCCAAGACATTTCTTTCTACAGCGCTTAGTTTTGGAGATATTGTACGGTCTCAACTTAAATGGTTCACTCTGTATATTGAAACTGAAATAATACATTTGACTCTATAAATACATCAGTAGATAAAGCGAAGTAATCTCTGTCTGTGCGACTTATTTTGGTCATTATTTCATTAATTTGCTAGAGACGAGTTTACGTACTTGTAGATGTGCCTACACTAAAATAATGAATATCTGTCTTGAATGAATTATGTTTTTACAAAATCCTGTTTGCTTTTTAATTCTTTATAATTTAGAGTATAATAATAGATCTGTATAACGAAAATTTCGGAATTTCTAAGAAAAGAAATACAATAGCATTGCTACTCTCAATTTCCAATCTACCATGTTCCTTCTGAAATTTCAGTCTTTTCCCAACGATGTGATTCTTCTAAAAGAGAGATACTGTTAAAAGATCTAAATTCGAGAGCAAAACCGAAGAAGAGTAGGATAGAGGAATATGTTAGGTAATGATGGAGGAACAAAAGTAGGAGCAAAATGAATAAACGAAAAGAAACAGTAAACTGTGCAGCATGACTTTGCTATTCTCAGGGTATTTGAGTAATGCAAGCCCCTGTGGGCTAGGAACACGTGTGCAGTAGAACAATTAACATATGTGACTTGTGTGGTTTCCCACGTGATGTGATGTCGTCGGTCACCGAAATGCGGCAATTCCGATGCTCGTAGTCCTCCTCCACCTGGGGACGGTGGTAGGCACAGGTGAGGCGGAAGTCCATCAAGCGCCCCCCGTTTCCGGTGGCGTCGCATCGAACCAACTGTTTGCTGTTTGGTCTAAATTCCTCCTTGTAGGGTGGGAAAAAGAGTTGGTTTCGCGCTAAAGTGTTACCATCGGGGAGGAAGAAGCAGGTGTCTTGACATTACAATGGGGCAATAAAACTAAATGCAATAGCGATGTACTTGTACAAAACTGGTTTTCTATTTGTAGACAATGGGAAAAAAAAGTTGCCCTCTGGGGGCCAAGGTACAGTATGGGAGGGAATACGATTCTAAATAAAAGCATCGTATCAAAGATGTAATTAAATTCCCTTTTGCAGTAAAATAAGCACTTCTAAATTGATTTTCGTAACTCTTTTATATCCGCCCAAGCTACTTTGCTGCTAGCTCCTACATTGGTTCTAAGGACACAAGTAGGACACCTATTTGTTTTTAGTATTATAAAAAGCTACACAAAATACATAATACAGAATACATATAATAGGAAGTAAAATACCATACAGGAACTAAAGCGTGACTTTCAAGAATGATGACGTGTAGGCATTCTGAGATCACATGCCAGTCTTTAAATCTGGTTTCCAATAAAGAGTTAATTTTCAAGAAAAATGTATGTAAGTAAGCTTATGGAGGGAGCGAAATAACTCCAAAATATTCACGAAGGATTTCAAATGCTAATCAATGGAGCACCGTTTTGAACATTTAATTTAGTAAATTATAGATTTAATGGCATTTCCCGAATGAATGAAATCTTCATCCACCTGACCTATGCATTCCTTGTTCAGATTCAAGTGGTTGTGAAAACCATAGAAGACAAACGAATGAGATGCACTAAAAACATAGCCCTTGTGTGCTGCATTCACTTGACTTTCTCCGCTCTTACAAATGCTTACTCTTCTGTCAGCTTATTGTTAATCGAGGTAAACTTTCATCCGTTTACACATTCATTGTAGAATACAGTAGGCTAAAGCGATAGTCAGATATTTAAACATTGGATCGCTATGTGGTGGCTGAAATTCCGTGTCCCTTGTATGATCACGACAAAAAACTAGTTAACTTGTAAAAGCATAAAAACTTATGTTCGAAAATTTAATTTCGAATATTAAAATAAATAACAAAGAATATCTCAGTAGTGATTAACGCCTCAAAATATTAATTTGACACAATTTGTGAGCTTTAACGAGACCTACATTTTTTGGGTAGTAAGATTTTGTCTATCTCTTACGTTTACCAATTATACAAAAACCATTCAGAATGAAAAGGACTTAACAGGCTATTGCCAGAAAATTCAATATATACGTTTTATTTGTTACGGATATGTCTTAAACGTATGGAATTTTAATCATAATTAATCATCATTTTTGTGAAAAAATTAAGAAAGAAAGAACGAAAGAAAAAATCCATATAAAGGTTAGTTTGGGGTGAGGGAATTTTCTTGAAAATCTCCGTGTCTTATCCTTGGAAGGTGCTGAAATTAAATAGCGAATTTGCTATTTAACCAATGTTTCGTTTTTGAGTGCTGAGCGCGCGCGCACACACACACACACACACACACCTTTTTCTAAAAATTCTTTTTTGGATTTAGTGTACCTCAAAGTGTGTATTTTCACTAAAGGCTCGATACCGAGTTTTTGGGTGGAATGTAATACTTCCTCTGCTTACTATAGGTAAGTAGTAGAGATTAAAATTTTTGATGTGTTAAATTCAGTGACTTTTACTTCCCACAAACCATTCTTACTGAAGTTTATTCTCTCGTCTGCTTCATGTTAATCTATATAAATATTTACACAAATGGGCTTATTAACATTTCGTTGAAGGTGGGTACAAGAGGAGTACAGTAGGCTTTAAGATAGTCAGAGCTTTTAAAACCGGGTTGTTTTGTGATGCCTTTGAAATTTCATTCTCTTTGCATTAATAATAGTGGGAAAAAAGAATAGCGACACAGCAGGTGCAAAAACAATGAAGTATTGGACAATTCCACCAATAAAAAGGAATATCTCGGAAGTGACTAATGCCACAGGAAAGAAATTGACATAAATTATATATTTTAACGAGATCTAAACTTTTTGCGTACTCAGTTTCTGTCTGTTAGGGTATACAAGTTATACAAAACTCATTCAGAATGAAGAAGACTTTGCAGGCTATTCCAGAAAATTTAAAATATACATTTTATTTGTCATGCAAATATCTTAAACATACTTATGGTACTTGAAATAAAATCGTGAAAGGTGTTTATGAGAAAATCGATATTAACGAATTTTTTTGCATATAAACGGTAGTTTGGGGTGAGGGGATTTTGTTGAAAATCCTCTTGGCGCATCCTTGGAAGACTGAACTTTATTTCCAAGTTTGGTATTTAACCGACGTTTTGTTTTTGAGCAGACTGTTTACATACACACACACACCACTCGCGCGCTTTTTGGGATTGAGGGTGAATCAAACCGTGCTTTTCCGATGAAATCTCAGTATTGTGAAACGCAATATTTCCTCTACTTGCTGTAGGTAAGTGGTTAGTAGAGAAAGTAGTAAGTATCAGAATATAGGAGTGCCTTTTGGAATTTTAAAGAGGAATTGCTTGAGATGAGAGGATGATGCCTAAATGCAATTAACCCGGCTTTTAAACTTCGCTTCAATAGCTAAATATTATTATATAATAATATTTTTATATAATAAGCTAATTTTATTATTTAATCTAAATTAAAATTAAATATTTATTTAGATTCAGAAGTTTAGAAATGAAAATATTGTATGTGTAGTAGAACACAGAGCTCAGAGCGGTCCAAGGCTGACCACACGGTTGCTGTGGTGCCGTCCAGATAGGACTTTATCGCCAGAATACAGCATGCTACCTTCCCCGGCCGCTTATGAGCGATGTTTCAGTTGTGACCACCATTGGTCCTCGAGAGGCTGACTGCAACTCGCAGCAAGTCTCTTAGCGGGGAAATATACTGGGTCCTCTCGAACCGCAGGCAGTAATGTTATTGCAACCCAACCAGACGCCGGTTATAACAGGTATAGATGTTAACGGATGATGATTAAAAGCCCCATCCCGCCAATGTTAACTCTCAAACAGAGTTGTGAGGTCCTTTTCGATACCAGTGTTCTGTTGGTCTCCTACTTTTTTTTCCCATTATAGCCCTTCCTTTGGAACTTATTGGCTGTTGGCAATTGTGTTAACTCGTGTAACTTTTGTCGTTGGGTTTCTTGCACTTTTTGGGTTTTAATCATTAGACACATTCACACTCTCATTCCTCCCAGACTCTGGGGAGGATAGACAATAATCTTGACTAGAGAAAAATTCCCACCCCTAGCCTGGAATCGAACCCGGGACCACTCGCACCGCAGCAGGCGCGCTACCGACTGAACTACGCGGCCAGCGCCTTTCTATTGCTGACTGTTCTACACACCTTATTTTTTTCTTTTAATTAAATATTTAAGGTCGCTTGTCGGTAGTTGAAAACTGTCTTGCAGACAAACTGTAATAAAAAACTAGAAACATTTTCGAGTTGTCCGTTTTCTCAGGACATGCCGCATATTTTACAAGTTTACTTATCAATGACTTCATGTGAATATTTGTGAAATGTTGTGTATGACTGCAAATGTGTAGTCCATTATATTGTGTTGCTAATCTTTCACCACCGGTATGTTCATATTACAGCATTCTATTATTGTTCCATGCTATTTCTACTCCATAACAGAGTTTGAATTTTGTTTGTCAGCTTCACTTCACTCTTATGCAGGATTACACAAACCTGTTTTCCTTTTGTGCTTTATTCCAAGTTTATTGGTGTTAAACTGTTGTTTTGTATTGTAATATATTCATGTATGAAAATTATGATTAGATATTTGTGATAAAAATAAATTAAATTGCGTTTCGTGGTAAAATAAAGCGATATCCTTTTGGACCTCACAACACCATTTATGATACAAGGAAGTCAGTAAGTCCGTTTGAGGGTTAAATCAACCAATTCATGACTCATATCAGAGACTATTTAAGATATCAGATTGAAATGTTACCAGGATGTAAGTGCATGCCTTCTGAGTTCACTGATCTACTTTTATGCAATAACTTTCTTCATTAAGGAAGATAGGATTATTTTCCTAATTAAAGGAATTAATTGATCTTCCACACAAATCGAGTGTTAGACTGGGTTGGAAAGGTAGGCGACTGAAAAACTTTCAACCTAATAGTGGTTGAAACTATGAAGCCGGGACTTAAAGTACTTGCAATATTGTAAGTCGCCATTGGGGTATGCCATCTCGATGCACTTTGAGATCTCCTTGTGGTTTACCGGGAAAAATGCGAATCAGCTGGGGAATTTAGTGTCGTGCCGGCATGTTGCCATGGTAGCTCAGTGGTTAGAGCAACCGGACGGAGACCGCAGGATCCGTGGTTCAAATCCCGGCTATGACATTTTTCAGTCCCCTGATTCCTACTTAAGGTTTATCGGCAATTATTTTTTTAACTAACCAAACATATTGCTAACACCAAAGTCGATCCACAACAGTACTTAGATGTTATCATTATCCTAAATTTTAATTGAGCTATATTCAATAGTTTATGAGAAAACGGGTCATTTACACCTACTAGAATATATCATACACAGAAGGAAAGAAAAAAAAATCTGATGTGTTACACTCACATGACTTTCTCTACTCTTGTACAAACTATTTTTACAAACGCTTATTCTCCATCTACTTCATGTTAATCGAGGTAAACATTTGCAGACTCTGTCTTATTGCTAATTTTCTTGTAGATGTAAGAGGAATGTATATTTACAAGGACAATATAGAAATACAGTAACCTTTAAGCACATACATATCTCTTAATAGCTGGTTGCTAGGTGCAGCACCATTCCCTTTCCCACAGATTAATACTCTTTGCATATCCAAGACAAAAAAATGAATAACGAATTCCCATTTGAGAAAATAAGTATTGAAAAATTTAAGGGAATAACAAGCAATATCTCGAAAATGGTTCACTCAACAACAAAAATGTATATGACATAAATTATGTATTTTAACGCGACCTACATTTTTTGTGTTGTAGAATTTTGTCTTCTCTTATGGTTTACGAGTTATGCAAAAGTCGTTCATAATGAAGAATACTTTTGGAGACATTCCCAGAAAATTCAAGATATACATTTTATTTGTCATAAAAATATCTTAAACATATTATATTTTAATCAAAATCGTTAGAGCCATTTTTGAGAAAATTAAAATTTTCGAAAAATCTTACATGTAAAGGGTAATCATGGTTGGGGGATTTTCTTGAAAACCTTCGTGTCGCATCTCTGGAAGATACTGAACCTAAATACCAAGTTTGGTGTTTATCCGACTGTTCGTTTCTGAGTTATGCTGTTCACAGACAGACACACACACGGACATGTTTCCAAAAATGCTTTTTTTTGGATTCAGGGGGTCTCAAAACATATATTTCCGGTGAAATCTCGGTATCTAATTTTTGGGTGGAATACAATTCTTCCCCTACTTACTATACGCAGTAGAGAAAGTAAAAAACGCCATTAGGAATTCACTATCTCCTATTACAAGGATAAATACAATTTAAATAAAATCTCAGTCACAGGATTGATGATAGGAGCTAGAGGGACAATGCCCAAAAAATTACACAAGTTTTGGGTAGATTATGCCCTAGATAAATTTATCAAATAGCAATCTTAGCTATTAGAGGATCAATTCTTATGCTCAGATATCACTTATATTCAATATAATATCGATACACCGCTTTAGAAATCATTGAAATTATTATATCTGTATTTATTTTAACTGCTTAATAGAATTGTTTTATACTACTTTTATGTTCCGATTTAAATTCATTTATATTTATATTTTAAGTTGATTTCATTATTTTGATATGTTAACTATAAATCGTTTTTATTGATGTTAATTTAAATTTTAAATTTGTTAATTGTATAGGTGTACTTTGTCTATATCGCAGCCCTCAATTGAGGGAAGTGTTAATAAATAAAAATTTTAAAAATATATTTGTAATATACCTACATATTGTGATTACAATGGTAAAATGTGTGTCAAATTGAAGAGGAAATTCCAATTTATAGGACTGCACAAAAGGTTTAAAATGTCTTCTTTTTTTGTAATTTTCTACATTTATTCTCCCCTTAAATACTAACCTCCAATGTTTCATTCACTTCTCAGAAAATGTATGTAATATTTACATACAGTGGCAAAGCGAATACCTGATTAACACGTGAATTAGCACGACATTCCTTGATTTTAAAAATACACGACTCAGTCAAACATGTCCCTCATAGGACGTTGGCACGGTGGAATATAAAACAGAATTCAGCATTTGCAAGTAGCGCTGTATTTAGGGACAGATGTATTGATATCGTTGAGCCCGATCTTCGTTTCTGCCTACGAAACAACGCCGGAAGAAACCTAACTAGTGCAAATGGTATCGAACCTGAACCCCCTGGATGAAAAGCAGCTCATTGAGCTGCAGCCCTACACAACTGGACAACTTTACCGTTCTCTTCAGCACAAAACAAAAGGACCTAATTCACCATAAGGAATGTTTGTCTGTGATAGGACCTCTTCTCTTTTCTTGCAACACAAAGCCCTTACCTTGCCCATCGCCAGGTGATGATGTCCTTGTCTTGAGGCATCCCTCCCGGCCGGAAGTTGCTGTAGGGTAGCAGTCTGGGTCACCGGAAGTGCGGGACGAGCGCGCGCTCCCAGCTGATGCTGCCTGCCACTTCACAGGTATCGATTCCAAGCGATAACATATATTGTTTACACCTTTCCATTTACAATATTGTCTACCTTCGCTAAGCTACCGAACTATCCCCCAACGAACCTTTCTTCCTTTTGTTTTGTGTACTTGGAAATTCCTTGCATAGCCGCAGCTATTTGGGTGTAAATGGACTCACAAGAAGTGATTTGCAGCGTTTTTCTACTTTCCCTTCTTTCAGCCACGAGCTCGAATTACAAATGCATACGTATAGCTTCCTTCAAAACTGTAAATATCAAATCCAACTGAACTATTTTTAAAAGGAAATCAAGTGCTTACTGAATTTACAGCTATATTGTACCAATATTAAACCATTTAAAAATTCTTCAATGAATACTGGCTCTGTGATAAGAGTCTTCAGAGTTCCGACTTCCCAAACCAGAGATCTTGGATTTGATTCTCGGCTGGGGCGGTAGAATTTTTACTTTCTCTACTACGTATAGTAAGGAGGGAAGTATTGTATTCCACCCAAAAATTCGATACCGAGATTTCACAGGAAATACATGTTTTGAGGTGCACTGAATGCGTATAAAGCATTTTTAGAAACATGTCTGTGTGTGTCTGTCTGTGAACAGCATAACTCAGAAACGAACAGTCGGATAAACACCAATCTTGGTATTTAGGTTCAGTATCTTCCAAGAGATGCGACACGAAGGTTTTCAACAAAATTTTACTTTTCTCAAAAATGGCTCTAACGATTTTGAATAAAATACCATAAGTTTAAGACATTTTTATGGGAAATGAATTGTATATCTCAAATTTTCTGGGAATGTCTCCAAAAGTATTCTTCATTGTGAACGACTTTTGCATAACTGGTAAACCATAAGAGATAGACAAAATTTTACTACACCAAAAATGTAGATCGCGTTACTATACATAATTTATGTGATATACATTTTTTTCGTTGAGTGAACCATTTTCGAGATATTGCTTGTTATTCCCTTAAATTTTCCAATACTTATACTTTTTCTCTAATGGGAATTCGTTATTCATTTTTTTGACCTGGTAATGCAAAGAGAATGGAAATATCCACATAACAATCAGCTCTTAAAAGATTTGACTATCGCTTAAAACCTACCATATTCCCCTTGCAACTACAAGAAAATTAGCAACAAGATTAACATCTCGATATCTCCATTAACATGAAGCATATGGAGAATAAACGTTTGTAAAAATAGTTTGTACAAGAGTAGAGAAAGTCATGTGAGTGTAACACATCAGATTTTTTAGTTAGAATCATTCCCTACCCTTCGCAGAATCTGCAAGTATGAATGTGGGAGTAAATATGCATGTGTTTCCTAATTAAGATGAATAAAATAATTATTAAATACCTACAAGCAACGAGTTAGTAACACCATCGTTGTTTCTGAAGTAAAAAATTAAAGGGTCTACAAAATGGGGGGGGGGTTCCATGAAATGTTAACGGCGTATCTTAAGTTTATTGGGACTATTTAGCAATATATGTAGTAAAGTTGCGGCAGAAATAATGCTGTAGCCGTGGAATAATTGTTGTAATGAAAATAGTTTAGGAAGTAATCTAAACATCGTATGGTTTTAGACGTTTTAATTCGTTGCTAACTGAAAATTGTTTCACTTAAAATTTGTCCACAAATTCTCTTGAAACAATTCGCGACTTCCTTCATGCGTAGGAATGGACAGTCGGATGAGGTGCCTTGCAGTAGTGAACCTGCTTAAAAACAAGTAATTTTCTAAACCATAAAACCATGAAACCATAATAGGAGAATCACTTATTTCTCCCTCTCTCTCATATTGGATGCTGCCTTTCTTTACAAATTATTTTTCTTTGTTTGTTTGTAATGCGTTACTCCTTTTACTTTCTCTAGCGCTTACCTGTGTTGGATATAACACACACTATATATTACTCCCATAAATTCGTATCAGGATGCACTGGAAGAAGGCGTTTTGTGATCCCCGAACCAAAAAAGTATCTAAAAGATGCAAGCGCGCGCACATGTATGTTATGTTACGTTATGCTATGTATGTGCTTTTTCTGTAAAATGCGCAACACAAAAGCAGGATTTTGGTGAAATATTTGAACCACACAACCATTAAGCATTCCAGACGAAGGCTTTTAAGAAAATCGCCACCAGAAACTACCCTTTAGATCGCAAATGTTTCGTAGTTTTCTATTTTCACAAAATTACTCTAACAGTGTTTTTTAATATATTTTTATGGGTATTAAGATAATATTGAATTTTCTGTGAACAGCATACAAAAACCGTTGCGTTCCTATTGGATTTTATAATTTAGAAGCCATAATTGATAAAAAGGTACTACAGAAAACAAATTGGAACTCATTAAGATATATAATTTATATGAAATAACTTTTCCTGGGAGTAGTCGTTTCCAAAATATTTTTTGTTATATCTTCGGAATTTTTTGGATTGAACCTTGATGATGCATGTATGAAAAAGTTTGAACAGAACTAATATTGTTTTCTCCATATGCGATATAAACAGTTCTATTTTGTTTTTGTTTACTTTTTGGGCTTAGTGTCTAATTGGAAAACATTTATCTCATTAACATGAGATGTATAGAAGAAACTTTTTGTGTAAATACTGCAATACAAAACGGATATTCTTAATTGGTAATCGTTAGAGAAGGTGGTATTTAATGTGTTTACCCATGCATCAGATTTTGTTCATTTTATACCTCTATTGTCTTTTTTTTTTGTTTTTTTATGTTCAGTTTATATGCCACCTCAAACATCTAAGGTCATATCGGCGCTTTGCCTTTGGAACAATTGCTCATCGGCAGTGATGTTCACTGGCTTACTGTGGTGTTAATTTGCGGGGTGGTATTACTTTTGGTTATTACACTAAATTCACACTTCCATTCATACTTCTAGATTCTAGGGAGGATGGGAAATATACTGGTTAAAGGAAAATTCTCACTCTCCTGCCGGGAATCGAACCCGGGACCGCTGGATTTAGAGGTTAGCATGTTAACCACCAGACCACAGAGGCAGGCTGTCTTTGTTTTTTTGTTCTATTTATGCAATATTTCTTATAACGAAACTATCTCTTTTGTTTTACAGGTGAGTAAATCTGCCATGTTCAGAGCCCACTTGGTTAGGTAAGTGGCACTAACGATTTATCTTTCTGGCCCTTACATCTGTAACGGACATGGGCGGGACAAGGTCAGCGAGCATTGTGCAAAGAGAAAAACGCCATAATTCACCAGTTTGCTAGGGGCATCACACACAATCATAGGCACAAAAATAGAGCACCTGCGAGTCTACACATAACCTTCAATGGGAAAGAGGTAAAAAAGATATTCCAAAACTTGAAGTGGAATCCCATAAGTTAGCATTTTTAAATCCAAAACAGCGCGCAAAACAAAGAAGCCTTAAGCCAGCTTTATATTCAGTTCATGCTCGATGTCGCCCGATGTCGCCCCATGGCATTAACTGTTGCTACGCAAAGGAAAGAAAAAATCTGATGTGTTACACTCACATGACTTCCTCTACTCTCGTACAAACTATTTTTACAAACGCTTATTTTCCATATGCTTCATGTTAATCGAGATATCGAGATGTTAATCTTATTGCTAATTTTCTTCTAGATGCAGGGGAATTGGTAGGCTTTAAGCGATAGTCAAATATTTTAAGAGCTGGTTGCTATGTGAAGTATTCCATTCTCTTTGCATTACCAGGGCAAAAAAAAATGAATAACGAATTCCCATTTGAGAAAAAGTATAAGTATTGGAAAATTTAAGGGAATAACAAGCAATATCTCGAAAATGGTTCACTCAACAAAAAGATGTATGAGACAAATTGTGTACTTTAACGCGATCTACATTTTTTATGTAGTAAAATTTTCTCTCTCTTATGGTTTATCAGTTATGCAAAAGTCGTTCGCAATGAAGAATACTTTTGGAGACATTCCCAGAAAATTCGAGATATACAATTCATTTGCCATAAAAATGTCTTAAACTTATGGTATTTTATTCAAAATCGTTAGATCCATTTTTGAGAAAATTAAAATTTTCGAAAAATGTTCTATGTAAAGGGTAATCTGGGGTGGGGAGATTTTCTTGAAAACCTTCGTGTCGCATCTCTGGAAGATACTGAACCTAAATACCAAGTTTGGTGTTTATCCGACTGTTCGTTTCTGAGTTATGCTGTTCACGGACACACAGACAGGCGCGCGCGCACACAAACACACACACTCACACACAGACATGTTTCCAAAAATGCTTTATATGCATTCAGTGCACCTCAAAATATGTATTTCCTGTGAAATCTCTGTATCGAATTTTTGGGTGGAATGCAATACTTCCTCTACTTACTATACGTAGTAGAGAAAATAAAAAGAGCATTGTAGATATTTTTGTGGAGGTCCACGAGTTCTATTGCATGAATACTTAAAAACAACAAAAAAGAAATAAAGAAAAAAGGTGAAATTGTAAAATGTATTTTGTATGTGAAAATGTGCTCAGATATAAATTAAAGGTTCTCTTTTACTAATACCCTCATCATTTAATGCAGTGCTTCCCAAACTATGTTCCGCGGAACATTTGTTCCGTGAGGCGTTTGCAAGTACTAAGGCCAGTTTCAGTGTTAAGTGATTTTGAAAAATTAACTAACTTGATTTCTGACTCTGATTTAAAACATAAGTTCATTGACCTCTCTGCATGTTATACGAGTGTTTATTCCTTTCGTGACAACATAGCCATGTGAAAAGGGAGTTTCGTATTATGCTTCAACGAAAATAAAGCACAAAAATAGACATGATGCTACGTCTGATATGAATACAGTTGTCCCAACTTCAAGAAAATCTGTGATAGTAAACAGAAGAAAAAAAAACATCAAATAACATAGAATTTGCAGATTCCAATTTTAATTTTGTATCCTTAGCATGACTTTGAAATTTTTTTTAATATTTTTTTTTTTTTGAAAATCAAAATATATCACTTACGGAACATATAATTCTAGGTAGTTATAAAACAATTTTCAATAAGTAAACAACTTGAGTGTGTTTTTAAAATTGAAACACTTCAAACTATCACAAAGAAAGTTAAGATGTTTTCACTCTGGGTGTGAGTTCTATATATATTTCCTGAAACGAAAAGTGCTTCATGGCCAAAAATGTTTGAGAACCACCGCTTTAATGTACACTTGTTTTGAAGTGTAAGGTTAGAAAGACGATGAGAATTTCTTAGGGACGGGCTGTTGTTACCTGAATTTTCACCTCCACCGGAAGTAGGGTGTCCATCGCGCTCTATTTAATGTCGCCCACTGTTGTCACAACCTCTCCCACATTGTTCTTCCACTTGTTTATTTAACTGTTGCATTAAAAGCTAGTCCTGTTTGTAAATAACATTTTAGGGAGTTGTTTGGTAGAAGACCCGAACATGCAATAAAATGCAGAGTGGCTCTACCCCAAACGCACACAATGACTTAGTATTGCCGGTTTAGAAACTCTGCTTACAATCCGATATTTAAATCGCGCATTGAAATCTCCTAACAAGTAGGCCCACGTGCATGTAAATTTTGCGCACTGAACTGAACACTCGCAATGAGGTCGCGAGCAGAACAGGTAGAATTAAATGTTTTGTGCCTACTATTGAACATGGAATACAATGTATTGTAGCTACCACTATTGGATATAGAACAAAATAATTCAATGGGTACTCGCAAAAACGGGTTTTATCAGAACAAAGAAAAATCAACTTTTTCAAATGACAATGAAACAAATAACCCATAGATTTTAGTATGGGATAGGAATAAAATAGTAATACAGCAGTCACGGCATCTGCGCGGCCTCCTGTGTAACGTGCCAGGATAGCCTAATCTTGCTATAGCAAAACAAAAATAAAGAAGTGTATATTTTCAATAAAATGCCATAAAATTATAAATAAATCATACAGATTTCTTTAGCTTAACCCAGGGAGGATGTACCTATTGCAATTTCTGCAGTTGTTCGAAGCATACAACTCCTTTTTACTTTCTGTACTACGTATAGTAAGTAGGGGAAGTATTATATTCCACCCAAAAATTCGATACCGAGATTTCACCGGAAATACATGTTTTGAGATCCCCTGAATCCAAAAAAAAGCATTTTTGGAAACATGTCCGTGTGTGTGTGTCTGTCTGTGAACAGCAGAAACGAACAGTCGGATAAACACCAAACTTCGTATTTAGGTTCGGTATCTTCCAGAGATGCGACACGAAGGTTTTCAAGAAAATCCCCCCACCCCAGACTACCCTTTACATGGAACATTTTTCGAACATTTTAATTATCTCAAAAATGGCTCTAACGATTTTGATTAAAATATCATATGTTTAAGATATTTTCATAACAAATAAAATGTATATCTTGAATTTTCTGGGAATGTCTACAAAAGTATTCTTCATTGTGAACGACTTTTGCATAACTGGTAAACCATAAGAGATAAACAAAATTTTACTGCACAAAAGATGTAGATCGCGTTAAAATACACAATTTATGTCATATACATTTTTGTTGTTGAGTGAACCATTTTCGAGATATTGCTTGTTATTCCCTTACATTTTTCAATACTTATTTTCTCAAATGGGAATTCGTTATTCATTTTTTTTGTCTTGGATATGCAAAGAGCATTAATCTGTGGCAAAGGGAATAGTGCTGCACCTAGCAACCAGCTATTAAAAGATATGTTTTGCTTAAAGGCTACTATATTTCTATATTGCCCTTGTAAATGTATATTCCCCTTACATCTACAAGAAAATTAGCAATAAGATAGAGTCTGCAAATGTTTATCTCGATTAACATGAAGTAGATGGAGAATAAGCGTTTGTAAAAATAGTTTGTACAAGAGTAGAGAAAGTCATGTGAGTGTAACACATCAGATTTTTACTTTCTCTACTACGTATAGTAAGTAGGGGAAGTATTGCATTCCACCCAAAAATTCGATACCGAGATTTCACCGGAAATACATGTTTTGAGAATCACTGAATCCAAAAAAAGCATTTTTGGAAACATGTCCGTGTGTGTGTCTGTGTGTCTGTGTGTCTGTGTGTCTGTGTGTCTGTGAACAGCATAACTCAAAAACGAACAGTCGGATAAACACCAAACTTGGTATTTAGGTTCAGTATCTTCCAGAGATGCGACACGAAGGTTTTCAAGAAAATCCCCCCACCCCAGACTACCCTTTACATGGAACATTTTGCGAAAATTTTAATTTTCTCAAAAACGGCTCTAACGATTTTGATTAAAATATCATATGTTTAAGATATTGTCATGACAAATAAAATGTATATCTCGAATTTTCTGGGAATGTCTCCAAAAATATTCTTCATTGTGAACGACTTTTGCATAACTGGTAAACCATAAGAGATAGACAAAATTTTACTACACAAAAAATGTAGATCGCGTTAAAATACACAACTTATGTCATATACGTTTCTTTTGTTGAGTGAACCGTTTTCGAGATATTGCTTGTTATTTCCTTAAATTTTCCAATACTTATACTTTTTCTCAAATTCGTTATTCATTTTTTTTATGTCCTGAACATGCAAAGAGAATGGAATTCGCCACATAGCAACCAGCGTTAAAATATTTGACTATCGCTTAAAAGCTACCATATTCCCCTTGCATCTACAAGAAAATTACCAATAAGATTGACATCTCGATATCTCGATTAACATGAAGCATATGGAGAATAGGCGTTTGTAAAATTAGATTGTACAAGAGTAGAGAAAGTCATGTGAGTGTAACACATCAGATTTTTTTAAATAGATCGTTAGCCCATTTTTGCGAGGATCCATTCGGTTGTAAAATTTTGAAAACAACAACCGAATGGGATGACTCGGGCAGTAACACTTTGGCTCCTATTCGAGAAGGGCTATCTACAGAAGATTTTATCATGAATTCTGTGCTACTCAAGTTACTTCCGTATTTTCCTGCTATCCCTTTCTTCATTCAGATCTCAGTGATTCGGAATCCATAGCACCTCTAAAAGAAACTTTGACTCAAAACTCCTTGGGGATACACAACGGAGGGAAATCAGATAAAAGTAATATGTGTACTAGTTATATGTATTAACAGAAAATTCCAGGGACACAGGCTATGTGCTGAAACTCGAGTACAGGAAGTTCGTTTTTATGTTTCCTTTGTGTTCTTGTACAGTGTTACTGAGTTGCAATTTCATATATTTATTACTGCTATCCTTCAAGTTTAAAACGTTTGAAAACTGATGTAGTTACTGCCCTACATATGATAGGAAATGTTTCTTATTTTAATGTAAAATTCTAAATAAATTTCCTTATTTATTTCATTGCTTGTTTTCATTTAATAAGTAATGCTAGGCACTGCATTTACTTTCTATTTTTACTTTCTCTACTACGTATAGTAAGTAGGGGAAGTATTGTATTCCACCCAAAATTTCGATACCGAGATTTCACCGGAAATACATGTTTTGAGACTCACTGAATCCAAAAAAGGCATTTTTGGAAATATGTCCGTGTGTGTGTCTGTCTGTGTGTCTGTTTGTGTGTCTGTGAACAGCATAACTCAAAAACGAAGAGTCGGATAAACACCAAACTTGGTATTTAGGTTCAGTATCTTCCAGAGATGCGACACGAAGGTTTTCAAGAAAATCCCCCCACCCCAGACTACCCTTTACATGGAACATTTTTCGAAAATTTTAATTTTCTCAAAAACTCGTTAACGATTTTGATTAAAATATCATATGTTTAAGATATTGTCATGATAATTGAAATGTATATCTCGAATTTTCTGGGAATGTCTCCAAAAGTATTCTTCATTATGAACGACTTTTTCATAACTGGTAAACCATAAGAAATAGACAAAATTTTACTACACAAAAAATGTAGATCGCGTTAAAATACACAATTTATGTCATATACATTTCTTTTGTTGAGTGAACCGTTTGCGAGATATTGCTTGTTATTCCCTTAAATTTTCCAATACTTATACTTTTTCTCAAATTCGTTATTCATCTTTTTATGTCCTGGACATGCAAAGAGAATGGAATGCGCCACATAGCAACCAGCGTTAAAATATTTGACTATCGCTTAAAACCTACCATATTCCACTTGCATCACAAGAAAATTATCAATAAGATTGACATCTCGATATCTCCATTAACATGAAGCATATGGAGAATAAGCGTTTGTAAAAATAGTTTGTACAAGAGTAGGGAAAGTCATGTGAGTGTAACACATCAGATTTTTTTGTATGTAGTTGTATAGTAGTGGGTCGAGCGGGTGAAAAGACTTAATTTTTCTTATCATTAATTTTGAGCTCCAAAATACTAATTTAATTTTCTTTTTTCGCGTGTTATGAGCCTTATTCACTTGCATAGAGGTAATAGGGTATCGCTTCTAATTAGATCAATTGCTTGTGTGGCCTTTAGGGAAAATAGATAAATTATAACAAAACAAAGGATTATGTGGTTTAAGAGAGGATCTATGAGAAAAAGATATTTAATACATGATCATGTCAAATAGCATATAAATCAGTATTAATAAACCGATTTCGTTTTCGGAACTACCCATTCATTACATACATTAAGAAAACATTAGAAACGTAGGTGCAAATACAAAATGAAATAATTAAGATCCTTTCACTTAAATATAAACTTATAAACACACTATAAATGTGCTCATGAATCAGCTTTAAGAAAGCTATGTGCATATTCATTCTGGTTACGTTTGTTACTACTTGGATAACATACAAATGTTAACTTCGTTCAACTGAAACCCAAAAAAGAGAGAAAGAGGTCTCCTAATAAAATGTAATTATTGCCCAAGATGTGTTACAGTACCTACACAGTTTTACCAGGCAAAACGAGTAAACATGCCTTACAGCTTGTAGCTGTGAGGTTGTGCAAAACCTAAATTTTAATACTGGGAGCTCCAAACTATAATTTTAGTTGTCAAACCACAAAAAATTAACTCATTACAAGAACCTGATAATGACCTAAACGGTTAAACTTCGGGAGAAAACATAATAAATGTGCTTTAAACATCAATATCTTAATAGAAGATTATGATACAAGGGGTAAAACTAGGGTTTTATTTTGCGAGTAGGAGAAAAATAAAACCACTTTTAACATGTGTGGCATATACTATTTCTTAGACAGCGCTCGTATTTGTAAAATATCAATAACATTATATTGATTCCTGTAACTAACAGAGATCACGTTCAGAACGTGGTTCTTAAAACAAGAGAAATGAGGTTTAAAAAGCGAGATGTCAGATGTTTTGATGTTTCGTTGAGTCGATAGCAGTCATTTTCAGTGTAGTTATTTTCAACATGTTTTGCCTTACACCAGCCAATGAAGCCATTAAATGCTATTAATATCATTGTTTTCTGTATTTTCTTGGGTAAGTAGTTCTTTCTGCTGCTTCTGTAATTTTACTTGGCTCCTCCATATCATTTTCTTCTGAATTTATAATTTCCGCCATTTAATCTTTATGTAGGTTATACTAGATAAAAGAACAGCGCTTTAGAATAAAGAAAGCAGAAGGCTTCCAATATGACGTATACGTTAACTTTACAACGAATTGCGATAAATTGAAGAATGACGATTTGTATTCTGAACAGATAATGCGAGAACCATGAGAAATTAACCATGTAAAACACATAATGAAAAATTAAACCTAATCAAACCAAGTCGAGTTGTTAAACATGTGCAAATGCAAAGGGTAATGAAACCAAAATTGGTGACAATGAAGCTCGTGTATACTTGTTAGAAGTTCTACTTTTAAAATATGCTATCTAAAAACATATTATTTTATAGAAAGTATTCTCATTGTGTACTGTGTGACAAACTTTTCATATGATTGGTCATTATAACTATATGTAGGATGTATCTGTTTCTTACACTCAAACTATGTAAGTTACATAAATTTATAAGTATACATGGTTAGTTTTTATGCTAATTTTCAGAAAATTACAAATATAGTTCATTAAGAATATCCTGCGTTTGAAGATATTATTTCTGAAAGTATCATACATCACCCTCTGCTTCTTCATCTTAGTTTACACTTTGCATATGAGCTTATTGTACGTCTCAAATATGCAATGATAACACATATTTTTTTGTTAATTGTTTTAATAATTGTAATTATTTATGTTCAAATCCAGCGTCTCTTGCAACTGTGGTTTTGATGGCATTTCAGGACGAAATTATAGAAAAACAAATGTTAACCAGTAGACAGCAGCAGGTATTTTGAGTATCACTAAAAAACTCGTTTTTCATAAGAATTGTCATTTTCTGATTCTTGCACTCAGGTTTTCAATTGCGGAATAGACACAAGCTTAAAGATATCCCATAATAAAAAAGGAAGAAATAAATAAAATGAATAGAAACAAATGCAACTATAAAATTTCTTCAGCTTTATATGAATTATAAAAAAATTAGAAGCGTTATATTATTAGTTTTCTGTACAATCTGCCTTTGCGCAGAGAGGCTTAAATTTAACTTCTTCGCGCTTGTTTTTTAATCAACAAGCTGAGGAAGATAAAGTAATCAACAGTGACATGTGTTAGATGCCATCGTTATGTTTTTCTAACATTTTGTTTCATTTAACATTTCCTTTGTGGTATACCAGGACCATTAAAAGTCCATTAGCCCCGAAGGGGGTTGTGTTTGATCACGGGTGGTCTACCACAAATGTTCTGAGATATCCCTTATCATTTAGTAAGAATGCAATTAGGTTTGTGCACTCTCGTTAGATACCTTATCGTATATAGGGAGATGGTCTCTTAAAATGTGTTTATAAGTCATTCCGAAATTAAGTTAACATATCATACAGAGTAGGTTCTTTCTTTCTTTCTTTCTTTCTTTCCCCCCCTTTCCTTTGCGTTACTCTACCTTCGTCTCGTGATTTACACGATTCTGCCCAAAACTCAGAAGCGAAAATTGTGTCCCAATTTCTAAAATTAACATATTTAAACATAAAAGCTTTAATATTTGTCAGCTGTCCTATAAACTATACTACTAGAAATTGCACATGAAAATTGTTTCTTCTAAAGCATCACTAATCATCAATAGTGATAAGTGAAAACACATGTCGTGTGTAGGCTAAGGTTGGAAAGGTGGAATAAGACTGAAAAATTCGATACCATAACCAGAATTTGAACCATGTATTCTCGGCTTGCCGTGCCGTTGCCCTAGCCAACTGAGCTGCAATAGCAGAACGCCGACACGACATTATATAATCCCACACACTCGCATTTTTCCGTAAAGCACAAGGCATTCTCAAATTCTTTTTGAGATAACATACCCGAACCTTCCAATCTCGTGAGTACTTTAAGTCTCTTTTACTTTTTTGACAGTAAATACCCTAGAAACATCACAAATATGTATGACAGCAGCAAAATATATAGTGTTTATGGGCATAACTCAAATAATTTAACTACAAAAGCAAAATACAAACATTGCAACTGCAAGTAAAACATGACAGTTAACTGGGATCCCAAAAGTTAACCTAACCAGCTGGTGCACTAACTAACACTACAAACTTATAAAATAATTGACAAAAAAGTGTTTGACAAAAAATTATCACTCATACACATACAAAGGAAAACAAAATGCAATAGTTCACCAAGAAAAAGCAAAATAGGAACAATAATTAATACCCATTTTGCCATCAAAATTACTCAATACTACAACATGAAACAAAAAGTACTGCGTGCAATACAAATGTAACTACACATTGCACGTATCTGTCAGTAGAAAAAAAATACTAATCCTGCGAAGGAAATATGATATCATTCCTTCATAATGTAAATCCATGGGATTAAAATCTGGAACAAAGCTTGTACAAAACACAAAGTTACAGCTCAAGCATACATATACTCATTAAATCATATCAAAATGCATATACAAAATTCATGAATACGTAATAGCAGAAACTGTAGTACCTCTGTAGTGTTGTACCAATAATTTCACGAAGGGTCAGTATGAAGCAATGAAAGAAAACGTTATTAAAACACACAAATTCTTGCATTAAAACAATAAAATCATTTCAGACCAAAATCTTTCATTATCAACACACACATCCATGATGGGCACACTGCAGCAACTCAATCAAGCCAAATATCACGTTATACATCTCATTTACTTCACAAGCACATACAGCACCCTTGTAAATTAACACAAAAAAATCTGATGTGTTACACTCACATGACTTTCTCTACTCTTGTGCAAACTATTTTTACAAACGCTTATTCTCCATATGCTTCATGTTAATCGAGATGTTAATCTTATTGCTAATTTTCTTGTAGGTGCAAGGGGAATACGTAGTATTTAAGCGATAGTCAAATCTTTTAAGAGCTGGTTGCTTTGTGGCGCATTCCATTCTCTTTGTATGTCCAGGACATAAAAAAAATGAATAACGAATTCCCATTTGAGAAAAAGTATTGGAAAATTTAAGGGAATAACAAGGAATATCTCGAAAATGGTTCACTCAACAAAAAAAAAAAAAAAAATTGTATATGACAAATTGTGTATTTTAACGCCATCTGCATTTTTTGAGAGGTAAAATTTTGTCTTTCTCTCATGGTTTACCAGTTATGCAAAAGTCGTTCACAATGAAGAATACTTTTGGAGACATTCCCAGAAAATTCGAGATATAAATTTTATTTGTCATGAAAATATCTTAAACATATGATATTTTAATCAAAATCCTTAGATCCCTTTTTGAGAAAATTAAAATTTTCGAAAAAATTTCCATGTAAAGGGTAATCTGGGGTGGGGGGGATTTTCTTGAAAAACTTCGTGTCACATCTCTTTCTAGAACAAATACAACGCTGCCAATGTTAAATTGATCCTTCCGGAAACGGCCCACCAACCCATTCCAGTGGATTGCCTCAAGTCAGGCCTACCAAATTAAATTTAGATGTGCTCGCCACAATATTTCATGGTATTTCGTTATTAAGAAGGAATGTATCTGGTTTATTTAGACCAGAAATGTAAATCACCTCGGTAGATGAACTTAAAGGTTGTTGGACTTAAGCAGGATTCGAACCTGTTCCCTACTTAATTAAATACAATGGTAAAACCCCTTTCCTCTTCAGCAGGATTTTAAGATGAATTGCCGGTTCTTGACTTGTGACAGTTAGCGCAATTATGCTTCATCATCTTTGCTGAGACGCAAATGAATGAGTGCCGTAGAATGTGACTATTTTTAAAATAATAATTATTGATCGTTTAAGCGAACCTACCCAATAACAGGATATATTTAACTTTTTATAGAGCATTGCGAAAATAACTAAATTACTGGTAGGTAATTATTTACGGTTGTTTGGTTGATCTCATTACTGTAACTTAATGATCCATGAAGTGCAATGAATGCAGGAAATAAAAGGTGATCGCTTGAGGAAAAGTAGTCGGGCTTCTGTGATAGAAATTCACCTGATTCCTCTTCCGTTATGGACCGATGCTACTGGAATTACTAGCTTTCTGTTTCAGATGATTTGGTGAAGATGGGTTCACATGTCTCATGATTACTGCTTGTGTGTTGACTGTCAGTGAGCTTTCTTAAGAATTTTATCGCCCGACATAGAGAAAACTGTGAGAAAAGCTTTTATAAAGTTATGTCTGAATTAATGCCGTATACTAGCAAGGATGTTATACACAGCAGAGATATGGGGGCTGGGAAAATGTGGATGCTATACATAGAATTTTTTGCAAAATAAGCCTGGGATTACTAAGGAGTTCACCGAATGGAGTAGCACAAGCGACCTAGGGAGGGTAGGAGCCAAAGGCAAAATGGTAGAAATGGCAATCAAATATTGGTTTAGAATAAAGCGAAAATGAGATACTAAAGCAATTCTTGGTTGTACAGGAGAAAATGAGGAAAAAAGAAACTTGAATGTGCATTGACAACATTGGTAGAAGTAGTAATGGGGAAATATGGGCAGAAAGAAACAACAAAAGTAAGGGCTTCTGTAAAGAAATTAGAACAAGAGTGAAGGATATTGAAAAGTAAGAAATTATATGTAGTTTCAAGGGAAAAGGTCAATAATAGATTATAAATATTTTAAAACGAAGTGGGGAAAAGAGATACTTCGAAGTATGCCACAAAGAGGCCAGAATGGGTTATGATGGGCGAGGACAGGTGTAATGAATTTAAGTGTTCTTGTTCACCAGGGATGGTTTAATTTTCAATTCAAGAAACAGCCATGTGATGTATTAAATGTAATGGATTACATGACAATTGGCATTATATTCTGGAATGCGAGGAAACGCATAAAGGAAGAGAGAATGTAATACTAGGTACATTTATCAATAGAGCTAAAAGTTAATAAGATTTTTAATATAAGATCAAAGGAATATATGGAGAGAGTAGGAAAATATTTAGGAAACATTAGGTTAAGCGGGTTAAAAGTGACGTGAAGCAAATTGGAGAAGATACGGAAAAAGGGTAACAAGACAAAAAAGCAAAATAGTGCAAAATTATACTTCCCCATTATATATATACAACAGAATGTTAAATATAAGGGTAAGAGAAATAATAGCAACTTTGTATTGTAAACATTGTATAAATTGTATATAAGTTCAAAGTAGACAATAAATAATTCATTCATTCATACCGTATGGTTTTGGAAGGGTGCATACATTTTGCTCAGCGAAATTTGAAGCTAGCATGACATATAAGACAACGTTTCAATGCTATAATAAAATACAATGTGTCATGTTTATCTTTATGAAGTAAGTATTATTCAACCAGATTTACTGCAAAAATAATTTATACAGAGTAAAGCACGAAATTTTAAAGCAAGTGATACACAACAGGAAGTATGTTAAAATAAAACGTTATAATGTCATAATGTTTTGTCTTTATTTATGCGTGTTTGTCAGTTTATAGAGGAGAAAAAAAATAAATACAGCAAATCGGTAGGAGCGTGTTCGAATAAAACCACAATATATAGACATACGAATTGATCTGTAGCATAGCAATCTACAAGTGCCTTGGAATTAATCCGGACATTCCCTGTGCCGTCGGCCAAGCAGGTTTGTAGCGCCTTGAACCTCATCTTTAGCGTCGAAAGGCACTATCACTATTAACTCTGAACTGAAATATTTTGAACGAAGTTCTTTTGAGTGATATTATTGCCCTATGTCTTGATTTCCTGCATTGCCGACATGTCATAAAATTGGCCAGTATTGGCGCTAAAGTAACCGAACATTCCCTTTTCTCACTGCAAAGAATGCTTGTGATACAATTCATTTATACGTGGATACGTAATGTGTAAACTCCGAGGATTAGGTGCTCTGTTCCTCTGCTCCATAGAATACACAGCTGACGTAAACCAACGGCTGAGACATGCTTGGGAAATCGTGTAGAACGTGACCAGAGGTTGCTTTAATGAAATATGCTAGTGATTTTCAAGCAGAAGAAATAGCTTGGTCGTTAGGCGTATCTTGCCAATACTAATTTTTACAACTCTAGAGAATGTCAGCAAACGTAATTTTCAGTATCATGATATCTTAAGAACCACGGTTGAAAATAATGGTAGTCCGATCAAACACACATGTATGGGTACAACCTATATCTGGAAACAGTCTATCACCTAATTGCATGATGCAAGGATATAAAACGAGTATGGACGATATAAAAATTCAAGAGAAAATAATGATAAGTTAAAATAGTAATATATAGATTCATTATAGAATTAATGTCAGGAAAATCCATCCCTACTTCATCATATTGTCCAATGTGTTCGAAAATCAATGAAATTTCTCTCTGAATTGCTACAGAATGCACAAGGAACATACTCAGCTCTCGGTGAGAAGCAAGGGAATTCAAGTGAAAAGGTAGACATGTATAGATGATACAGATCACCACCACCACCTTGTTCTTTTTCTTCTTCAAGGTCTGTCGGTCTGTTCCGTTCCCATCAAATTGATGTTTTATTGGCCATCCAATTGATCTTCCTCTTGAAGTTCATTGTTGCTATTGTTATCAGCATTCTATCTAGGTGATATTTCTAATTGTGTTGATATTGTTGTATTATTTGTAGAATATGTTCTACTTTAAGTTCATTTCTAATATCTTCTTATTTTTTATCTGTATGTGTATCCGAACTTCATTTCTCCTGTTCTCAATTCCTTATAGCCGTGTAACAAAATTGGCAGTGTCATCACTTTTTAGTAACGTTTCCTTTCTCACCTTTTTTCCTAGTGTTGTTCGTATTGTTCCGCAAAAATTATTAAATTTGTTTAATTTTTCATCAATTTCATTTTTTGTTGTAACTGAACACTCCAAATATTTATATGTATTAACTTGTTTTACTATGTTACTATGATTAACTTAACTCTAATTGTTTGGTGGCCAATAATGTCATTGATTTGGTCTCATTTGCAGGTATTTCCGTGTTAAAGATAAGAGCTGTCTGCTTTAATTTAAAAACAGCTTGCTGCCAGACATTTTCGCTTTCACTTATGATCGATCATCTGGTCGTCAGCGAATAGAATAGTAGAATTTATGTGCTTTATATTAAAATCTGTTGATATAGATATTACAGATATTTAAAAAAAGCTAATGTTGTCAGATGACATGAGCTTCGGTGTATCATATAATGCAGATGCTTTGAACTAGAAATAGAATTCATACAATCAGGACGCGCCATAAGGAATATATCCTTAGGAGCTGTGACACGTGGATGGTGTAACACTGTATGTATTCGTGATGAATTTAATTTGTTCTTCAGTCCTTCAGATTCATAGCTGCTTCCGGACTGGCAATGAATAACGATGAATCGGATGAGACACTAGATGTTATGATGTATTGTGAACAGGTACAAGCAACGCTGCGGCGTCAATATCAACTAATTGATTGTGGTAGATGTGTGGAGGCGTTTGAAGAATTGCAAGAATTTTAAACGTATACATGAATGAATGCCTAAAGGAAGCCAAAGGACTACTTACCTGCGAGACTACAACGAGAGATCATTCTTGTTTGTAGAGAAAGATGGTGGTCCCTTCTTGGACAGTCATACGATTTAGTATATTTCTCTTCCATAGCACTCTACGTGGCGGCCCGTCTTAATGACGACCACATTGCTTATGCTTACCTGTTGCCAACTATTTTTGACGGAAAATATATGAATTGCCAGTTTTGAAAGCGTTATAGGAAAGTAAGATCTCTGAAAGACAACTCACCTCTGATAGCAAGGTAGATTGGATGGAGTACAAGTGAATGAGTAAGAAGTAAACCCTCTATTAATCAAAAGACACCAAGTTAACAGTTCCAATTCCATCCATCCTTTTACCTGTTCTACATAAGCATTTTGGGGTTTCAATTGGTTTTTGCATTGGATTTTAATGACAATTTGTAGAAAAGCTTAATATATTTCAAAATAATAGTATAATAGTATTTTTATTGTGCTAAGAGTTTTACAAATTTGATTGTCTACTGCACTTTGACCCTGGTCACTCATTCAGTAGACAATCACTACAGTTTATTTACATTTTACAATTTCTTGTCAAATTATCTTGCTCTTTTTTTTCAGTTTTTTTTCATGCCCCATTTCCACTTGTTTTTCACTTTTCATTTATTGATTACTTAACCATCACACATTCACTATAGTTTTCCATTCAAAGTAAGACCTCTTACTTTTCTCTTTCCACTGTCCAAAGCCATTTATTTTTTACTTTACACAAAAACTGTCCAATGCTTCTAGCGTCCTTACATATCATTTCAATCATAAGTGTATTTCTATCCCCCTTCAACCACTCCTTATTAAAAAATTCTTTTCTCCAATTTTCTGTTCCTTGGCACTTAAATACTGTGTGTTCAATGTCTTCATTACCACCACATATCGGACAATGGTTCTGAGGAATACACTGTCTTAGTCCTTTTAGCCTCCATGCTCCGGTTCTTAACCATGCAGTAGATTCTCTCTCTTCTTTATTTACTATGTCTATATATTTTTCCCTACCCCATGTATTTTTCATTGGCCTATAATAAACTAATGAGCTCTTTTCGGCAATCTCACTGAACACGATTTGTATTTCTATATCTTCCAGTCTTTTCCTCGCCTTTTTCCAAAAATTTTAATGGTCTTAAAGATTGCTTGAAGTACCTTAAAGCTTGTATTAGTCTAATTATTTGTATTTTAAATCTTAAATATGATAATATTTAAGTTTGAATAAAGTGTATAAAATACATAATATAATACACGTGCGTAATTAATGAGAAAGCCATTAGTTCCTGAACTTGTAATATATTCATTGAATCTTGGAATACAATTCTCTACCGCTGACTAAAATTCTACAACACGAACCAAAAAAAATAAAAATAAAATAAAAACCTAGTAATTACTTTGTAGTGCTAGTGCTCTTAATAAATTCTGTGACCTTGCACTGCTCTATGAGATGGAGCCAAAGGCTAGCTTCGGTTTGGAGTTTTAATATGATTAGAATGAAGGTATTGGAGAAGAATTAAAGAAGGGTGAATGACTAATTTTACTGGATAGAAAACTGATTGGGTTATAAATGTGATTATTTAATTCACACAATTCACAGACAGAGAGAGTCGTCCTCCGCGGTGTAGTGGTTACCATGCTAGCCTCTAGTTCCCGATGTCGCGGGTTTCAAACCCGGCAGAGGGCGATGGATTTTTTCGGGCGTAAAAATCCTTAGCATGGCTTCCTTCGGAAGGGAAGTAAAGCCGGTGGTCCCACGTCGTAGATTTACGGCGGGCAAAAGAACCTCAAGCCTGATAAAGGGGCCTCTGAGCAAAATTACCGGTCTTTTACGCCCAATATAGAATGGGCCGCTAAGAACCACAGCAGTTAATGAGCGTCCATAAATAAAACTCAATTTCAATTACAGACAGAGAGAGAGTTATTCTGAGTACATTGAAAATGTCTCTTTCATAGATTTGTAGGGAGAAAAAGACATTTCGAAAAATGGAGACATCCGGTAACAGCGGATTTCTCCTTGTGGAGGGAGATCGAATAATTTTCAAGACAATTTGTTTGTTTTCAACGAAGATTTAATGTTTAGTGAAAACAACTAAAACCGAAACACGCATCTTCTACTATGAATCAAAGAACAAAATTAAATACTATTAGCAGAAGTAAATATAATTCACGTGATAGAAGAGATACTTTTGGGGCTGGCTTCAAAATCTCTTACTGTGGGACAGCCGTCAGCCCAGCCACCAAGCTTGAATTGACTGGCCCTTAGTGGTGTCACTGAAAACAGCCCTATATTTTCAAAGCATTTTTCTGCAAGTCTACGGAAAATGTAAGAAAATTACTAATACATTTTTTGCAATGTACATATCGAGATTTGTCCCTTAATTTTTTTTTTAGTTCCATTTCCCCGCCTTTAACTACATTGGTCTTATCGGCGGCTTTTCCTTTGGAACTTATTGCCTAAGGCAATGATTTTGCTTGTCGTTGGGTTTTAATCATTAGATCACACACATTCACACTCTCATTCATACTTCCAGACTCTGGGGAGGACAGGGACTAATCATGGCTAGAGAACAATTCCCACCCCCTGCTGGGAATCGAACCCGGGACCCCTCACAGCACGCAGGTGCTCTGCCGACTGAGCTACGGGGCCATCCTTGTGTCTAATTTAAAAGATAATTGATTACACATTAAGTGGATGACGTACACACTGGTCCTTTGTTATGACAAAGCTAAAGAGCTGGTATTCACAAAATGATAATATTAGTAGCCACAGATAGCCGTGATTTGTTAAAATTCAATTTGTGGGAGTAAAGGTGACGTAGGAAAAGTGAAATCGTGATTGAACATTTCTCAGGCGTCTGAAGCTACCCACCCTGCTCTTAGGAAATGTAAAATTCATGCGCACTAGTGTATCGTAATATTGAAGGTGCAGTGAGTTTGGGAAGGTAGAATCAGACGACTGAAAACCTCAATGTCATCACTGGAATTTGAAGCACGGCACGTTGCCATAGTGGCTCAGTGTTTGGGCAACCGCATGGAAACCGAGAGATCCGTGGTTGAAATTCCGGCGATGGCATAGAATTTTTCAGTCGGTATACCTTTCCAACCTTGTCCGACACGCGGCTTGCGTGGAAGAACAATTCTACAGTGAGCGTGTTACTCCACTTCAAAGTTATTCCACTTGTATATGATACGTTTTGAAAGCAATATATTCATAAGGTTAGTTGATATATGTTGTGAAAATGAAGATTAGAGTGGCATAGTTTGTAACAATAGTCTGCTGGCCGTCAAGAGAGAAATGTCTGTGCCATTGTTAGGGATCCAGTTTTGTGCAGCAAGGGTGGGACGCTCAGAGACACATTTGGTAACGTCATGCTGCATGTTTAGTCACGGTGGACTGCTTCTCTCTCTCTCTCTCTCTCTCTCTCTCTCTCTCTCGACGGTTCCCATAATTACACTGACTGCAGAGTTTAGAGCTCGACTCCAGATCGCCCCGCAGATATCTTCCTCTGAATCATGTGAGAAATATGCACTGGTTTATAAAAAAAACGAGACATCAGTGGAAGTGTCTTTTGAGTGTTGAACTAACCGCTTGTATTCCAAGCAATAAAAACATTTCAATCAAAACAGCGTCACAAAGCGGGTTGCTTTTCTACCGAATGCAGACGGTTAAAGCTTTTTGCTTCTCTTTTTATTTGATCTACTTTTTTTTAGAAGTGTTTTAACGCCCGATCTTATTACATGCGGCAGGTACCAAGGCCGGTGATACATAAAATACAACATTAATTGGGAAAACATTAGGGAAGGGAATGTTATATGCCTAAAGCCCCTTGTACACGATCAAACTTTTTTTTCAGTTCAAGAATTTACAAGAAAAATTGTCAAATATTTTTCAATATGTGACAAGATTGGACAAGACTTGACAATGTAATAAATGTGTATTTACAGGTTGTCTTTTTTCAAACTGAAACCCTTCAGAACACAGTAATAAATAATTTATCACGCACAAAGCAATTTGCTATTTGCGTCACTGTGTAGCAGTTTGCAATGAAATACTGTTCTGTACCAATATTATGTAACACTTTCACATATTATATCCAATGAAATCACATTACGATTTTGGAATACAATGAAATAACACCAACTGATAGGTTAACCACACTGTATAACATTGCATTAATGTATACTTAGTTCGGAAAACTACCTGGCAATTATTTCTTCATATGCCTTCATCTGCTCCATCTTGTGGTAATCCACGGAGTCCTAGATATAGGGATATAAGCAGCTTATATATAACCTAATCAGTTGGCATACAGCATACCTTGGCCGGGTAGCCATTTTTGTTTACTTTTAACTTTACGCCATTTTGCAGATTTCGAGACGCACTGTAAATGCTCGCATTTCATTGGCTAAAGCCATCAAATCATTGTCAAATCTTTGATCGTTTAGAGCATGTCCTTATTTGCTTTAAAAGTGTTGGAAGCAATTTGACAAGAAAAGTTGTAAAGTTGTGACAACTCTTGAAAGATCTTGTAAAGTATTGAATTTGACAAATACTTGATCGTGTACAAGAGGCTTAAGTTTATGATATTTGACAAGGCAAGGCAGACAATTTTTTTTATGTTCGCTTAAGCATTAAAGTCATAGCACGACCAGCATTTTACAATTAACATAACACATACAGCAGATACAATGGTTAGTGGTCACATTCATATGTTAATCTCAACAAATAAGTTTTTTCTTGGACAATAATAAAACTCGGCTGCAATCAACAGTTCATAAACGTTAGCCGTTTACATTGTTAATTATTTACATTAACATTTTAGATAAACCATAATAAAATTGTTGACAATTAGAACTAAAGTCTATGGTACAGTTGTATATCCTTAAAGAACTCAAGTATCTTCGGGTTCCTGACCAATGTAACCATATCTGTGGAGATGTGAAATTTTCTTTCACTCTTAAACTTGGAGCATTCGGTGGTGACATGTTTGACTGTGAAAGGAGTATTGCAGTTTGGACAGAAGGGTGGGTCTTCTCTGCGTAGCAGGTAGGAGTGTGTCAATGAGCTGTAGTCAATATGTAGTCTTGTTAGTGCCACTTGTTCTCTTCTTACGGCAGGCATCATGGTTGAGATTGTTTCAAGGTAAATTCTGATTTCGTGAAGTTTGGTGGGTGGTAAATATGTCCAATGTAGTTTCCAGCGTTGCCTCAGACGGTGCTTGAAACAGATCCGTGTGTGTCACTGGTATCGAATGGTCATTTTGTATAAGACCTAAAAATTCGATATAGAAATTTAGAGGTCTCTGCACTCAAAACACACAGATTTATGGACAGAAATCCATAGAAGTGTTAGTACGTATCTGTCAGTATTCCAACCATATCTCAAGAACGTGAATTTGATTGCAAACTTTGTATTTAGGTTAGGCACAAAGCGAAGTTTTTAAAAGCAACCTCCCCTCACCACATCTTAAGGAACCCTTTAGATGGAATAAATTTCCTTGTATTCCCCCCCTTTCTTTCTTCTCAGAAATACCTTGGGATTAAAGTGATATTATGTTGCATACATTGGCATAATGCATTTTCTGTAGATGGCACGTGCAGTCCACATCATTGTTATTGAGTTTTCTTAACTGGGAAGCCATAAAAGACTCAGCATTCTTACCGAGGGAAAATTAAAGGTCATTGAAATACAGGGTTTAATTCAAGTAGAGGTTTTGCTGTAATTAGGCACTTCCATATAATCGCCGTTGTTCGTTTGAAGTTTTCATATTTTAGACGGTACATGGCTTCATTTGTTTCTCTCGTTCATATGCAAGTAATATCTATTTTCAAAACTAGCATTTATTGACAAATTTTTTGTAGCGAATATTTATCGGAATTAACAGAAAGTGGATAGAAAAATAAGCATTTGTATCGATAGGTATGAAAATAAAGGAATGCAAGAGCCTTGTGACATTTTTCTGTAATATAGTCGGATAGGGCAAAGAGAGGCATCTATATAGTTCAAGCAATGAAAGTTAAATGAGGTAAGTGTAGATTTTGAACGTTTTTGTTTAAAAAAATCAACTTAATGTATAAATCTGCTCAATCATCAAAATCGACATTTCCAGGCTATAGGTCCAGACTGTTCCAGTTCGATATCATCCTAGTTATTCTGTAACATAATGCTTTGTATTACTTAGGTGCGAAGTTGATTGAGCGCCTGCTTTCTATGCCAAAGGTATGCAGGCTCGATCCCTGCCGAGGACGATGATATTTAAGTGTGTCTAACACAGGCAGTTCTTGGCGTCGTTAAGTAAACCTGTCATTACATTATGTTCATAGAATTTTGGTGTCTCTTAAGGGAATATTCGTTGATTTTACAATAGGAAAGTAGGTTTGTTTTCAGGCAGAGTAAGATGTTTGCGGACAAAGCAAAGCTGAGGTCGGAATATCGAAGAGAGTCCTGAAAACAAACAATTTTTTGCAGCTACGTACAATATTTTGTTTCATACTAAGTTGAAATACCCTATATATTAGTTAAATATTGTACTGCACGTTATCTTAGACATGGACGCAGTCATATGTTTCGGTTAAGTTGTTGATTAAACAGTTAAGGATTGGTATTGGAGTACGGAAAGTAAGTGTGCGCAAAAGTTCAATTTCCCGTATTGGTTTGAAGACGGGCAGACATGAAATTTCGGATAAATTGAAACACATTTAAGAGAAGAAGGTTGTCTGAAATGATGAAAAATTAATTTGCTGAATTTAATTTTTACAAAACATCTCTGAAGTTTCCAGCTTCAGAAAATATACACTTTTGATGTATTGCGACAATTTTTAGATATTGAAACGTTTATTAATGCACAGCACTACATTTAAATCAGGATTTTTAACTTTAATTTTCTCAAATCAACATTTATAGATGTTAATGTTCCTTTTACTCTGAAACTACCGAAGGTAGAAAGCTGAAATTTTGCATACATGTGTTACGTATTTTATTGAATACTTTGGTGCACTTTCATGATGTTGTAAAGGAATCCATGGGTTTTAGAAAAGAGGAAGTTTGCATACTTATCAGAAGAAAGAAAGATAAACAGATGAAATTGCATGTTTTTGTACACATACTATAGTACATGAATAATTTTAATTCTATGCTGCAACTAGTTAAGTGAGAAAAGCAACATAAACATACACATGTTTTGAACAGCTTTTGTTTTGTTTTATGTTTTTTTTACATGTAATACATTTATAAAATAAAATTCAGATGCTAAAAGGCACATACCCTAAGCGTTAATATACCTAAAGTATGCTGAATTGTCTCCAAAGCTTAAAAGCGGTTTCATACAAAATTGTATAAGATATAGAAAATTTATTGACACCATACACTCAAGGCTACCCTCCCGTTAGTGCTGTCCACATGGATTTTCTCGTGTATAGACTCTTGACAAGTCAGAGCTAAGTAGGAATGCACATGGTCTCTTATAGCAAACATAAAGCATATTTGTAAAATCTTAGATACTCGGAAACTCATCCAGTGTATTATTAATTAACAATTAACACACGGTGTTATAAAATCTCCTGACTGCTAAACTTCTTATTGTACCAAGAAACGTATTGTAGCGTTTAAGATAAGCATAAGTTACATTTAATTGATTTAGGTTTTTAGATCTAAATTTATCTACTTGTTTCAAGACACAAATTATTTTCAGCATTATAATAAAATCTTGATATTATTGTTGCTAACATTACAGCACATGTCCAAGGGATATAATGAACAAATGTTTATAAATTACATTTTTAAATTGAATAAAAAAGGGTTTATATTGCAGGTCATAGAACATAGTTTTCTTAATTCTAAAAGCTCATTTTCAAAATGGGATTATCACATGTGTTTGAACAATCCTGAAACATATGGCATATCTCATGAAAGTCATGGCAGACTAGAGCAAAGCCATATGAACCACCATAGCATGACGCCAGTAAGCAGAAATGTAACTTACGACCTGATACTTCTCTTAAAATACTTATATGTGCCACTCCTTTTGTTTCACTCTGTTGTTAAATGATTTTCGTAGCTACCCAAATTCTGAAGTGTACACAAAAATTGGGCCACCCATTATTTTCTTGCACCACATTAATATAGAAATTAATGAAATAGGCTGCTTACCTGTTTTTTCTTCATAGGTAAACATACCACAAAGTAATTAGTAATGCTGATCGTTTACGATAATTTTTAAGCTTTCTAAATTGAAATTCTAAACAATTTTTGTTTACTTTATTTTGAAAAGCATCTGGGTGTAATCACAGTAAGTCTATTGTAATTTTGTAAATATAGTCAGTGAGTGATATAAACCCTTAAAACAACTCTCATGTTTGAATGTTTTGGCAATTATAGGGTCTCAAACTCTCCAGAGTATGTATTTTTATAGAAATCATTGTATTCAATTTGTTTGTTTGTTTTTTGTTTTTTGTATATGTAATGACAGTAATTTTAGGTACACCTGTTTTATGAAAGGGACAACAAATTCGGGCTTCAACAGCGATGAAATATTTTATAAAAGTAATTGCCTTGATATATGTTCTCGCAAGAAGACACGTACAAACAACGTTGAGGAGCCACCGCTGCTTTGCAGTGGCGGTTGGTGAGTGGGGCGGGGTTGAACTGTTACGCCAGGCTGGCTCTGGACGGTGTGGCCCGGGAAAAGGTCAGGTCGGGCGGTCAGGAACCATGCCTCACTGGCTTCGGCAACTACACGAGCAGTCACGTGACCTGCATATATGACGCAATTGGTCCATTGTTCCAGCTATAGGCACTGTTGGGGTTCGAACAGCTCGAAGTGCATCTGAATCCCTTCTTAATTGCCGATGATACGCCTCAACGTGTTAGTTTGTTGTCGACTAGAAATCGGTGAAGAAGATTAGGATCATGTGTAGAATTGTGAAAATGACCTCGGAGTATTTAAAGTGACTTGGTATTACAATTAGGAAGTACTCCGGGGGGAAATCTTATGTGTCACAATAGAGGGCACTCTCTCTTTCTCTATTCATACCCATTCTGCGCATTGATTTTCGATCTGTTGCACGTTGATCGTGATAACTTTTGGCGGGTATACGTTCAATACACATTTTATAGCAGGTATACAATAGCATACACAGTCATATGTTTTTTATTTGTTTGTATTGATATTACACGCTGTTTGCAGAATCCCGGAGAAACAAAAGGAGGACATATTGCTAAAATACTGCGAAATTCAAACAAAGAACAGCGAATATTTTGATTATGGCTAATTCTAATTGACTGCATATTTTAACGAGCTCTGCATTTTTCGGAAGTAACCTTTAGTCTCTCTCTCTCTCTTTCTCTCTCTCTCTCTCTCTCTCTCTCTGTCTCATGCTTTTCCAGTTGTAAAAAATTATATAAAGTTCAATGTGGAGGAGAATTCACAGGTTATTCACAAAAAAGCAGTATAAATTTTGTCACATTAATATCTTAAAATATATTTTAACCAAAATCGTTAAAGAGCCGTTTTTGAGAAATCAAAATATAACGAACTTTTTCCACGTAAATGGTAGTTTCAGATGGGGAAATGTTTATGTAAAATCTTCGTCTAATGCTTAAACAAGTATGAATGTTTTTATTTATCACACCTCTTTTTTTAGTTATGTTGTTCGCAGAGGTCTTTTTAAACGTGATTTTTTTGTAATCAGAAACCTGAAAGCATGCATTTCCGGCGAAAACTCTATATCAAAGTTTTGGGCGGAATGCAGTAATTTTCCTACCAGCAGTAGACAACTAAACCGAAAGTAACTGTCTCTGTGGATTCGGTTCTGTGACAGTCAGCTTTACACTGAGGCATATTTACATAGAAACACATTTTAAGCTCAGAAATTTAAAGAATCTGAAGTATTCGAAAAATAAATTATGTTCTGATCAAGGTAAATGAACAAGGCAACAAAGAAGTTAAACCTGCTGTTGCAGATCAAGCTACCTAGGTTTTCAGCTCATTATTTTGCAATTATTTCTCATTTTTGAGAACACATTAACGGTGCCAACTGAAAACTGTGGCGACTAAAATGAAGAGCTTTTTTGTGCTTTTATATGCTGAATAGTTACGAAACTGTAAAATTAATTCGAGCTTTAAAATTGGAGCAATATTTCTAAAAGTATTTTAAATGATATTTGAAAATACATGCATATAACGCTAAACTTTTATGTTTGATAAACTTCTTTGAAAATTCTTAATTCGACCGAGAAGAATTCTTTGAATGCTCGGAAAAGCTTGGTCTGTTACAGAATACATTATTTGAAGCGAGTTAATTTTGACAGCATTCTTTAAAGGCGTTTAGTTCAAATTGGTAATTGAACATTTATTGACTGAAAATCGACTTTAGGTGTCTTGAAACGAGTGAATAATACATAGGCCCGCTTATGTAAGGCATTTTACCAAATACTTGTCTCAGGTTTTAATTAGGAGGCAGCGGGAACCTACCGCATTCTTTTCTCCATAGAAAAAGTAAATGCGGATAATAAGAAGAATACGAAAAAGGGAAAATGGACAATGTTTGCAAGAAGGATCTTCATTTGTGCAATTAATACATATTCGATTGATCGACATCTGCTCTGGAGGTACGCATGGCCATTCAGAATTAATTAGAAATTGTATTAGCTATATATTAAGAAAATAAGTTGCTTATCGTTTTTTATGTTCGATGCCTTTTACGTTCTCTACCACGTACCTAGTACGTAGAGAAGGTATCGCATTCACACAAAAATTCGATATGGAGATTTCACCGGAAATGCATGTTTTAAGGCTCCCTGAATAATTTTTTTAGGAAAATATCCATGTGTATGTGTGCGTCTGTGTAAAGCATAACTCAAAAACGAAAAGTCGGATGAATACCAAACTTGGTATTTAGGTTCTAGGAATAACCTGTGAAATCCTCTTCATTCGGAAGGAATTTTGTATAATCTTGTATAATCGGTAAACCTTAAACGATAGACGAAAACTTGACACACAAAGCATGCAGATCTCTTTAAAATACAATGTATTTCAAATACTTTTATTTTTGCATACGTCATTTCTGAGGTATTCATTATTAAGAGTTCGAAATGTTCAATATTAGGCTATTCTCTTGGGAGTCCTGTCCTGTCAACATTCAGTTGTTTCTCGCGATTGCATGGAAACAGTATGGAATTCTAAGGCCAGTGAGTAGCGTCTAGTTCTAAAACATTTGACTATCACTGTTCCCTTTGTATCTTATCGAAAAGTGCATTGTAACTATTTCTACAAAGGTTTATTTGGGTTGAAATGTAGTAGACAGAAAAATAAGCTTTAGTAAGAGTAGTTTGTATACCCACTAATAAACGAAATAGGGTAGAGAAAGACATATAAACGTGTCACATAGGTGTTTTAAAATTGCATTTAATAAATTTCCAGCACGTTGTGCGGTACTGTGTGTTGCAATAACTAAAAGGAAAGAAAGAGTTTACGCATCAGAAGCACGAAGTAATCAGGCTCGAACCGCCACTGCGAACGTCATGCATTGCGTCATTATCAAATTAAAATCTCATTTGGATGTGAGTCACTGACGTCAGTCACTAAAACTGGCGTACGACGTTTCTCAGGTGACAGCGTTTTGACGAAGTGCAAATGTTTTGAAAGCGCTGGTAAAATATGAGACTGAGGCGCGCCAGTGTGTATGTGTTACACAGAACAGCACTGTGCTGCGGTCTGCGGCTACTCCAGGCGTTGAAATCCCCAATCTTTACTTCTATTTCTTGTTGCACGCGCTTGAAGATGAATTATTCACGTGAAGAGCACAGATTTACAAAATGCTTGTATCTTAACAAGCATCATAAAACGTAACGGAGATAGTTGTATGAGATAATAATGAATGCAGTTGAAAATTAACTCTTTCAAATAATATTGACTACCAATATACGCGTTTAAGCGCCTTATTTAATGGGATTTTGGATTATTTAATTAAAATCTGTTCTTATCTCAGTTACCACTATTTTCGTTGAGCGATATATTTTCGTTCCACAAATATGATCGGAAGTTTGATTTTACATGGCTTTGTTAATGAAAACGTGACCCGCAAAGTTCAGACTGTAAATTTAGCTAGTTATTTAAGAAGGTGCTATCCACTATGTTTACAAAAGCACGCTAAATTTATGCAACAAATACTAAAATTTAAGATCATGCTCCAAAATGGATCCTTATTGTTTAATTTGTCTAAATAATGCAAACTTCGTATGCCGCGTATCAGATAATCCTTAAATAAATACCTAGGGTAAATCGACACTGATATTTCAAACCATTCTCTAGTTTTGAAATGAATGTAATTCTAGGTTGCAAATATAATAATAATAATTATTATTATTATTATTAGTAGTAGTAGTAGTAGCAGCAGCATCATTATCAAATAATCCTAACATGTAAATGAAATTTCAAGATAATTAGTCTAGATCATTATTTTAATAATAATAAATTCAATTATTATTATATTAAAATAATAAATTTTGCTTTTCTCATCATGTTTGCAAACACGCGCCCTTTTCGTGTGTTGAAATATTCAATTTCCGGTGAATATTAAATTTCTGGTCTAAACCAGAGTTTCAACCAATTTTCTTGAAATTTCACTCTAGTGTTAGGAGGATTATTTGAGGATTTTGCGAATTTTCACATTTTTAGTTATTATGGATTGAGTGTAACAGTTTTTGGTAATATAATGTACCACTGGTAAAAATGTAGGCATGTCTTCTTCGTGTAAACCGAAGTATTTAAACCTTGTTAACATCCTCCTGTTTCTGCATTCCTTGTTGGTGGTTTAATATATTTTTGGCTTATACCAATGTTTTTTCTCAAATTTTCTTATACAGAATGCCACGATTGAACAATTAATATATAAAAACATTGATGTTTAAACCATTTTATTCACATTTACCTTATTTTCTATGAAGAGCTTATTCGAATAAGCAAAACGCCCCGTGATTTACCCAAAAAAAAGGCTGAAAAACCTTTCCTTAAAACATAAAATGTATGCCACAGACTTCAGTATTCACTGGCAGGTAAACATTTAAATGATATTCCAACATAATAGTAAATATCAATGACGGTAGATGTTTCTAGGGATTCTAAAATTGTGCGTGTACTTACCTCAGTGGATCGGGCGGCGCGGAGGAACGCAGGGAGGAATTCCTTAGCTGCGTCCATCACAAAACGCGCCGCTACGCAGCGCAGTTTCGATATTACAAATGATTAATTCACCTAATCGCACTGGAGGAGAGTGAAATTTACTACCTAAGTTCATTGTGCAGTGACATTGACAATTGAAACCGCTATAGTTCATTCCATTGTTCAACTCTTCATCTTGAAGTGAGTGATATAAACATTATGTACAATAAGCTTTTATTCAAGTCATTTACAATGCAGAACATCTTCAAAACTCATCCTATCGAGGGCAGTCGAAAGTCATGAAATTTGTTCCGATTTCCCTCCATTGCCTCGGTAGTGCCTCGTGACGCAGCGGTCAGCAAGTGCTAAGACTGATCTACTCTGCGCCAAACTATCCATTTGGTGGACGCATTGCCATTCATTTGGATGCATATATTCTGAGGATCACTACACGCCGTGCAGACCCGGTTTAGAGGGCGTCCAGATTAAGCTATTAATCCAAAATAGAGGCAAAGTTGTTATACGGGGGCTGTCCAGAAAGTAACCTCCGTTTTGAAATAAACATGAAACCGATATGCATACAAAAGTTTTATTATATAATCTGAAAACTACAGCTTTTCTCTATTTTTATACATAGTCTCCAAACAGATTCAAGCACTTGTCATAGCTTTTCACAGTCTTTGAAATACCCTCTGCATAAGATTCTGCCGCCTGTGAACTAAGGCAACCTGTCACGGCGTTTTGAAGTTCTTTGTCATTGCCAAAGCGCTGAGCAGCAAGCGCCACTTTTTCATGCGCGGGAAAAGATGGAAGTCGCTAGGGGCCAAGTCCGGGCTATACGGGGGATGGTCAAAAACGTCCCATTTGAACTTGACCAAAAGTTCATTCGTGTTGTTTGCTGTGTGAGGGCGAGCATTGTCATGCAAAAACACAACACCAGATGTCAGAGACCACGACGCTTGTTGTGCGTTGCTCTTCTTAGCCTTTTCACACTTGGCGGGATTTGTTATTTCGGTGCTCATGTTGTTAGGTTGTAACTAGCAACCACGCGACAGTACGATGCTCCACCTTGCAAAGCTAGAAACATACTGAGCCACTGCGCACGCTGATGTCGAAATGGTGGCGCTACCCCGACTACTTCTCGTGCTATGCATGAACGGAGGTTACTTTCTGGACAGCCCTCGTATTTTAGCCAGTACTTCATCATAGAGTTGCGTTGACTCCCTACTGTTATATAATCAGCTTTTTATAGGTTTATTTGTTGCGTTTAAAACTTACTTGACGGCCCTCTAATCAAAGCTTCTCAAGCAGTTGGTTTAATTTGAGGAAACCGGGACACAGCAACTCTTGGAGTTTTAGGGAAAGTCATTCTCGGCTTGGGAATCAGTGTATAATACGCCAGAGGGATTTAGTATTTAGTCGGTTTCACTTAGGCTATTGTAAAAGACACTTCAGGATTTTCACTTGTATGAAAATAAAGTGTAGAAATAATGGATCGGAGAATGGTTTCTGACTAACGTGCATCTAAGAAGGAATCTTTGCGCATCTGCTTATTTTACATTGAGACAGTGTCGAGCATTCGCAGATTTATTTGGAAAATCTGTATACTTAAACAAAAATTACTAATATATATTCGCATGACCTTCTCTACCCTCTGCCTTTATTTCAAACTAATCTTACTAAAGCTTGTTTTTCTATCTACCACATTTAATCTAAGCAAACTCTAAGCAAAAATAGCTACATTACACATTTTGTTATAAATACAAAGAGAACAGCAATAGTCAAATGTTTACGAACTGGACGCTATATACTGACCTTAAAATTCCATACTGTTTTCATGCAATCGCGAGAAACAACTGAAAATCGATGGGACTTTAAAAGAATAGGTATTGAACAATTCAAACCTTTAATTACGGATATCTCAGAAACGGCTTTGCCACAAAAAAAACTTATTTTAAGTACATTGTGTGTTTTAAAGAGATCCACATTTGTTGTGTTGTACGTTTTCCTCTATCGGTTAACGTTTACAAGTTACACAAAATTATATAAAATTCCTTCCGAATGAAGAGAGCGTTTCAGGCTATTCCCAGAAAATTCAAGATAAATACATTTTATGTCATGTAAATATCCTTAATATATGGCATTTTAATCAAAATCGTTCGAGCCATTATTTAGAAAATAAAAATTTTCGAAAAATCTTCCATGTAAGGTAGTCGGCGTGGGGAGATTTTCTTGAAAATGTTCGTGTCGTATCCTTGGAAGATACAAAACTCAAATACCAAGTTTGGTATTTATCCAAATTTTTGTTTTTAAGTTATGCTGTTCAGAGAGACAGACACACACACGGACATGTTTCCAAAAATGCTTTATTTAGATTCAGGGCGCCGCCACACATCTATTTCCGGTGAAATCTCGATATCGAATTTTTGGGTGGGATGCAATACTTCCCCTACTTACTATCACATTAGAGAGAGAGAGAGTGTAATTACTAGAGAATATTTTCATCCCATCCCTTCATTGAAATATCTGAGTACCTAATATTCTGATTCTCTTTGCTTTCTGTCTAATGTGGAAAATCAACATCAGATACAAAATCGCAGGATTTTACATTTCTTATGATATATCGAAGTACTGAACTGAAGTTGTGTTTAACCCATAATACGCAATTTAAGATGGATTTATTCACCCATGCTTTCACTACACACAAATGAAAGGTAGAGTAAATGTATTACCAAAAAAAATCTACTGAGATTTCACGGGAAATACAATTATAAGAGGTCTGAAAAAAATCCTGATGTGTTACATTGACATTGCTTTCTCTACTCACTTTTCTACAAACTGTTCTTAGTAAAGCTTGTTCTTCTATCTACTCCATGTTAATACAAATAAATATCCATTACATATTTCCACATTTCTTTCGGGTATAAGAATACTAAGCGATATGAAATCATTTCGAACCCAAAGCTATGTGATGGCTTTGAAATTCTGTCTTTACGTGAATGCGAAAGCAAAGAAGAAAAAGGAAAAAGAAGAAAAAAATCTAATAGTAATTTGCTGTTGAAAAGAGAATAAAGTATTTCAAATTTCAAACCTATAACGAAGAGTATCTCGGAATGAACGCATAAATAGTGTTCTTTAACAAGATGAACATTTTTGCTTTCTGTACTGCGTATAGTAAGTAGGGAAAGTATTGTATTCCACCCAAAAATTCGATACCGAGATTTCACCGGAAATACATGTTTTGAATCCAATTAGGCATTTTTAGAAAAAGGTCTGTGTTTGTGTGTCTGTCGTGTGTGTCTCAGGACAGCATAACTCGAAAACGAAAAATCGGATAAGTACCAAACTTTGTATTTAAGTTCAGTATCTTCCACTCCCAACTACTGTTTACTTGGAACATTTTTCGAAAATGTTGAGTTGCGAAAAATGATTCTAATGATTTTGATTAAACTGCCATATATTAAAGATATTTACATGACAAATAAAATGTATATCTTGAATTTTCTGGGAATGGTCTTTGAAATCGTCTTAATTCGGAAGGAATTTTGTATAGTCTTGTATAACAGGTAGACGTTAAGCGATAGACGAAAACATGCTAAAATATATATATATATATATATATATATATATATATAATTTATTTCAAATAAGGTTTTTGAGGCATAAGCCATTTCTGAGTTACCCATTATTATTATTAATGGTTAGAATTGTTCATTTCTTGGCCATTCTCTGAAGTCCTTTCAACATTCAGTTTTTTTTCTCGCGACTGCATGGTAACAGTATGGAATTTTAAGGCCAGCATATAGCGTCCAGTTGTTAAACATGTGACTATCGTTGTTCTCTTTGTATCTATAAGGAAATGTGTAATGTAGGCTAGTTCTGCAAATTTTATTTGGATTAAAATGTAATAGATATAAAAAAAGCTTTAGTATGAATATTTCGTGTGGATACTCACTATTAAGTACAAGGTAGAGAAGGTCATGTGAATGTATCTCATCAGATCTATGTATAGCAAGATTTTGTCTGTCTCTTACAGTTTACCAGTTACATAAAAGTCATTCAAAATGAAGAGGACTTCAAGGTTATTCCCAGAAAATAAAAGATATACATTTCATTTGCCATACAAATACCTTAAACGTACGGTATTGTAATCAAAATCGTTAGAGCCATTTTTCAAATGTATAAAATGTTCAGAAAATAAAACGTTTCCATGTGAACGGTCGCATTTAGGAGGATGCTGAATTTAAACGCCAACTTTGTTATTTAACTTATTATAAGTAAGAAGTAGAGAAAGTTAAAATAGATAAATGCCGCCCGTGCATTTTTGCTTTTTTTATCGGTTCCAATTGTTCTGATTAAAATGCCACATATTCTGCATATCGACGTGTGGAAGAAAATTATATATTTAATTTTATGTTAATAACCTGCAAGCTCCCCTTCATTATGATTGAATTTTGTATAACTAGAAAATCATAAAAATAGACAAAACTTACTTCTGAAAAAAACCTACAATTGGTGTCGAATGATTGTGTCAAAAAATTCGATACCGAGATTTCACCGAAATACATGTTTTGAGACCCCCTGAATCCAAAAAAAAAAAGGATTTTTGGAAACATGTCCGTGTGTGTGTGTGTGTGTGTGTGTGTGTGTGTGTGTGTCTGTGAACAGCATAACTCAGAAACGAACAGTCGGATATACACCAAACTTAATATTTAGGTTCAGTATCTTCCAGAGATGCGACACGAAGGTTTTCAAGAAAATCCCCCCACCCCAGACTACCCTTTACATGGAACATTTTTCGAAAAATTTATTTTTCTCAAAAATGGCTCTAGCGATTTTGATTAAAATATCATATGTTTAAGATATTTTCATGACAAATGAAATGTATATCTCGAATTTTCTGGGAATGCCTCCAAAAGTAATCTTCGCTGTGAACGACTTTTGCATAACTGGTAAACCATAAGAGATAGACAAAATTTTACTACACCAAAAATGTAGATCGCATTAAAATACACAATTTATGTCATATACATTTTTTTTGAGTGAACCATTTCCGAGATATTCCTTGTTATTCCCTTAAATTTTCCAATACTTATACTTTTTCTCAAATTCGTTATTCAGTTTTCTTTGTGTCCTGGTAATGCAAAGAAAATGGAATACCCCACATAGCAACCACCTCTTAAAATATTTGACTATTGCTTAAAGCCTACCAATTCCCCTTGCATCTACAAGAAAATTAGCAATAAGATTAACATCTCGATATCTCGATTAACATGAAGCATATGGAGAATAAGCGTTTGTAAAAATAGTTTGTACAAGAGTAGAGAAAGTCATGTGAGTGTAACACATCAGATTTTGATTATTTTTCATCTCAAGTACTCTGACTAAGGCCATGGTGCAGTATTTTATTCCGCCGTGACTGCGACTTCATAAGTTATTTCTCCTTGCTTCTGATAAATATTTGAATTTAGATTCCACATACAGTTGTAGGTAATTAAGCATACTTCTGCTTAATATGAAATCGTTCGTAGGCAAAGTAAATTGAATAGAAGAAAAATTCTTAATGATTGCGGTGGTATTTAAGGTAGTAAGTAAATTTGTAAGGGGTAGAATAAAACATGTGGGTGTGTCACATCAGATATGTTTGAAAATTAACAAACATATTTGTTAATAGTTATTCTAGATGCCCATCTGAAGAGAATTTAGGTTACAGTAGTAGTAGTAGTTGTGTGTCTGGTAGTTGAGGCCATAATGCTTCGCTATTTCTGAAGGATGCAGAATTAATTCGCACACCAGTCTAAACTAAAAGGAAGCATGTTCAGTGTCTGGTGCGACGCTGCCGCTTTGGAAAAACAAATATACTCATGTTGCTAACACACTTATAGTCGACTGACAAAAAATGCCAGAATTTAGGACAGCGTCCCCACTTGTTAACTGCATGTATTTTTAGAGAATGTGGTTTGCAAACACACGTCTTAATGTGAGCGTTTCACAGAAATTCGATAGGTAATAGTAGTAGTAATCTGAAAACAAAGTTCAATGCGTTTAAATAGGCAGTTTAACATACCTTGTCGTTACTAATATATAAAATCCTTAAATTTGCTTCAATATAAAAATATGTATAACATCAGAAGCATAAAGACTACTTAATGCTTTAAACACAAATACAAATAATTATATGGGTAAAAAGACAAAAGTGTAGTTGTATTTTTCAACCCAATATCATTAGAATATTCTTTTATATGGCAAAATAACGAGAGCTCCATATCATATCGTTCAATTCGCGAGCAACGAAGTTGGGAGTAAATTTATTTAAGGGAATTTGAGCTTGGAGATAATAGCTGCTTTAGCTGCAAATACAGAGAGCCAAAAAAACTACGAACCGCATGCGCAGTGTTTTCCCTGTCTCCGTCCGTGTCCTCGGCGCTCGTTGCCGTCTGCCACTATCATAGAAAGGCGCGGTTGAAACCATACAACATTTTTAAAACTACTTTTAAAGGCTTTACTTACCAACTTTATGAAAGGAGATGCTGAAACTGGCCACCGTCGTTGCTCATACATTTTAGGAAACTATCCATCACTCGCCGTACTTCACGTTGAAAAATGCTGGCAGTTTCCTGGCGGATATTTTGTTTTAATTCTTCCAGGGTGTGTGGGTTTGTCTTGTACACTTTACGTTTTAAGTTACCCCAGAGATAGAAATGGCAGGTCACGGGACCGAGGCGGCCACAAATCTCTACTAATAATTTTGTCTTCAAACACACTTTAAATTTTTCTCATCGAAATATTGGCTGTATAAACTGTTGCAGATTCTTGTTGGAAAAAGGTATTCACATATGTACGGGCGTCAACTGTTGACTCGAAAAACCGCACAGCCGGTTCGTAGTTTTTTGTCTCTCTGTACAATGTCATCATGATCATTAAGATTTATTTTTCAAATATTTATATTGCCTAGTTACGTAATACTTAATACCGTCCATAATAACATCGTTCATATATTTCTCGTATAAGCCTCTCTGCATGCAACTATGAACTACAGAACCAGTTTACGTAGCTTGTGGCAAAATTTTGCATTTAAAATATTTCATTATCCCTTTTATTAAAGCAGGTAAAGTGTTTTGTGATATACGTATCGTAAACAACATTTATACTTCCTCTGAAATCTTCTGCACTCAAACATTGAAAATCAGAATAATGTTGTCAAAGAAATGAGAATTTGGAAAGAAATTAACAATAAATGAGGTAAAACCTCTGTTTATTTAACTTTCCACTGTTTTATGTATCTAATAGGTATGTGTTTTGCTTATATACAGGGTATAGTTATTTATACTGAACCTTCGGAATACTTAAGCGAAGGGAGATGGCAAGAATCACCAGCAAGTGTTAAATAATAATAATAATAATAATAATAATAATAATAATAATAATAGCCGTAGTTTGCAAATAGAACTGTTCATATTTGAAATCGGTACTAAGCTTACAATATAGATGGTTATAGAATCCAACTTTTCGTTTGTAGAGCGTGAAGTGTACATGATAGACAAGGCCCAGTTTATTTCTTTCTGTGAGAACCAATGACGCATAAAATTTTGTGCTCACAGTTTTAATTAAATCCTAACAGCATTGTGTCGCTGGAGGCCAACGCGGAAATGATAAGACAATAGTGCACGTGTTGATACGGTGTTGGTGGGAAACAATACTGACGGATTGTATGCTAATAATAGCGTTTGTAATTACAACAGTTTCCTTGCGCCATGGCAAGCAAATACGGGTGTTCATTTTGTTCTCAGCTGCGCCAACTGTGTAATAAAACATTTTAGATACCAGATCAAGAACCGCAATTTTACCTTTTCCAGTGCGTGATATTATTTTAGATATAAACTACATCGTAAGAAATTGTGGTTGAAATATGAATAACAGAAGTTGCTACAAGGTGTAAATATTTCAAAGAAAAACTCCCAATGTTCCAGTTTCTCCAACTTGCGTGAGAGAAATTTATGGCCACATAGAAACAAGCAATCCAATGATCGGCGCACTGGGGATGTTTTTGCTTTCTCTACTATGTATAGTAAGTAGGGAATTGTATTCTATCCAAAAATTCGATACCGAGATTTCACTGGAAATGCACGTTTTTAGGCCCCCTGAAAAAAAAACGCATTTTTAGAAAAAGGTCCGTGTGTGAGAGTGTGTGAACAGCACAACTCAAAAAAGAAAAGTCGGATAAATAACCCAATTTGCTATTAAAGTTCAGTACCTTCCAAAGTTGCGACACAACGATTTTATTGAGAAGTCCCCCCACCCAAACTACCCATTATGTGTAGTATTTTTCGAAATTTTCTCAAAAAAAAGCTATAAGGTTTTTAATTAAAATATCCTATAAAGATATTTACATGACAAATAAAATGTACATCTGAAGTTTCTGGGAATAACCTGTGAAGTCATCTTTATTCGAAAGGAATTTTGAATAATCTTGCATAGCTGGAAAACGCACTACACAAAAAATGTAGATATTTTTAAAATACACAATTTATATCACATAATTTTTTGTGGTGTAAGCCATTTCCGAGATATGTCATTAGTGGTTTGAATTGTTCAATTATTACTCATTCTTTTAAAGTCCTGTCGACATTCAATTGTTTCCCGCGACTGCATGGAAAGAGTACCTATGTAAGGCCAGCATATAGCGTCCAGTTCTGAAACATTTGACTATAGCCATTCCTTATGCATTTATAACAAAATGTGTAATGTAGCTATTTCTGCAACCGTTTATCTCGATTAAAATGAAGTAGACACAAAAATAAGCTTTCTTAGGATATTGTTTCATACCCATTAATAAATGATACAGGGTAGAGAAAGTCATGTGAATGTTACATCTCAGGTTGTTGTTTAGTGAAAGTGCATCGAAAATAAACAGATTTCTGTCTCTGTAATACGGGTTCTAGTTTCCGCAAGGAATGTTATGAATCAATATTTTGTAGCATGTTTACTAGTACACAACATTTAATTGTCGCGCCTATAGTACATAACAATCTGTACAAGGAGCGGAAAAACTGTGCCTCCAAGAACAAACTACTACATAACAGGACATATTATATCTAGCGTTGTTTACTTGCGGCCAAGCAACTATCCCTGTATAACCGTTAGCGAGTATAGGCTACATAATTTAAACATGATAAATGCGGCACGAGCCAGCACTTTTGTTAAATGTTCCGAGTAATATGTTGCAGTTTAGTTTATTACTTTTCCTGCTCAATGTGTAACACCTGATAAAAGTATGACACGTTTATTAAATATTAACCAACGAAAACTTAACATCGCTCTGAACATGACAACAGCTATTTTTAATCATTCATATTTCCGTATGAAAAGCAACAGCTGTTTTGGGCAAAAAGCAGAACAGGTGACTATTTTATATGTGCTTTTATCGAAAGAATTTTCAAACGAAACTGTGACAGAATCTTAACATTAGGTTTTCAGGAGCTGAATGGGACAACCGTCAGGAAATAAAACAGAATAGGATGTAACGAGAACCCCAAAACTGAGAAGGTAGTTATTACTGCGCGATGGCAGGAAACAGACTGCCTGTTAAGATGGATAGTTCTTAAACGTATTCAAACCTCACAGTTTTAGGGTCTTCAAGAGTCCTTCACAACTCATTCGCCATGTCGTTCGTTCCTTGTCATCCTCGCTGAACTGAACTATGACGGCTATATCAGTATGGAAAAAGTTGCTTTAGCGACCCGCCGGGTGGGCTAGCATTTTGCACTACAAGTGTTTTTGTAGCATTTGTAACTTACCAGATCATTTTGAGCATTTATGATTGATTTTTGTTGGCACATAAGGAACTCCCTCTTTTTGTCAATGGTGTTGCTTGTAATCATAGATACATCGGCTTTGTCATGCATCAATATTTCATGAACGAACTGTTTAATTTGAGCGTCCCACAATGATTAGTGTACATGAGTGAAGTAGGTCATAGGAATGAACTTAGACGATCCTACTAGAAATGGTCAGAATAAACTAATCCCAATAATGGATCCTGTAGTTACAATGCAAGAGAAACAAAACAAAATATCGCAAGGAACTTTTAAATTTTAGTGATGGTGAATATTGTTACATGCTGGGTAGAGGTCTAAAAGTTCACATGAAAATTAAATTAATTTTTAGTACCATCATGTACGTTGAGAGGACGTATACCTACTCACTTGACTGCGGAGGACCGAAACATGGTGTGGAGTTTAAGAGGAAGGCGTGGGTTTTCCACTGTACAAAATCCATAACACAAATCTACTTACGCATTCCTAGATGTATTTCCCAAACGTTTGGGGTTCCTACATTATTAAATACAAAGGTAAGGGGAAATGTTCACCGATCCAAAGGTCGGCTTGCACGCGCGATCCGCTTCTCACGGAATCCTAAGCCAGACGCTGTATTCTCACCACTTGTGGCTAGCAAAGCTACCAGCCAGGAGTGACGTCATCCCATCAAAGTGAAAGTGCCTTCCGGCTGGCGTGATCAGTACCCAGGAGGAAGGGGTGATGCGGTCGAAACTGACAGAGACGCAAACAACAGTATGTCTGATAACGACAATGTAACCCCCAAATTATCAATACGCCACAATATTAAGAAGAATGTTTTAATCACAATAAAAAATTCCATATTAGTAATTTATTTATAGCTTCACCAGAAATATTTATTTTGAAGCTCCCCAGTAAATAAATAATAAAGCAAAGGTGCGCTTTTATATGACCAACACATTTTAAAACGAAAAAGCTGCTTACCAGTTCTACACTTCTTTCAGGTAAAGTAAAGACATGATTTACTATTTTATTTTTTCTCCGCTAGGAGTGTAAGTTACGACTTTAGCAAGGCGCACTAAACCAATGGTCTGCTGCACCTGATGTGTTATAATCGTTCACAAGGCTCTCAGTACCCTTGTTTCCGTTCCCCAGAACAGCTAATGCTGCACTAGATCGGTTCAAGGATAGGCAAGCGTAACTTAGTGCAGCCTTGAACGCGCTTCTGTCTGGAGCATAGACGCCATGGTATTGTGTGTGACACACCGGAAACTCAACTCGTTAATCATTACCCGAAGGGGAGATCGAACCGAGGTTCCGGAGGCAGCACAATTCCATTCACTTCTTGTTTCATTCACAGCTCTCTCACCTTGATGGTGAAAGCGAAGCGTGTCCTTACATTCAAACTTACATTTTCAGCTTCAGGACGTGGTCATTGTCGCCGTTTTTCCGTTCGTTGCATCCATATCTTGAACTGTAAAAAGGAGTCACGACTGTCGTCTTCATGATCGTCGTCATTATTTGAGAAACGGAACGTGAAGCACAAAGTTGACCAATGAAAACGTGCTCAAGAGACAAACATGACGGCATAACATAACTACGAGGAAATGTAATTGTAAACAGAAGCTAATATTAACTTCCTATTTGCGTTCAAAAGCTTAACATGTTTTACTTTCTCTACTACTTACCTACTGTGAGTAGAGGAGGTAGCATGCTAGCATCCGGTTCCCGAGGTCGCAGGTTCAAACCCAGCGGAGCATTAAGGAATTTTTTTCGGACGTAAACATTATTTCTTCGGAAGGGAAGTAAAGCCGGGTGTCCTGTATCGTGGATTTACGGCAAGTAAAAGAACCTCAAGCCTAATAAAGAGGCCTCTGAGCAAAATGACCGGTCTTTTACGCCCAATATAGAATGGATTCGCTAAGAACCATAGCAGTAAAGGAGCGATCATTTATAAAACTCAATTTAATTTTTAGAGGAAGTTGTTATATTCCACCCATAAATGCGATACCGAGATTTCACCTCTGTGTGTGTGTGTGTGTGTGTGTGTGTGTGTGTGTGTGTGTGTGTAGCATAACTCAAAATGAAAAAATACCAAAATACCGAACTTGGTGTTTAAAGTTCATCATCCTCCAAGAATGTGACACACAGATTTTCAAGAAAATCCCCCCAGCCAAGCTACCTTTTACATGGAAAATTATTCGTTAGATTTTACTTTGTCAAAATAGGTTCTAACGAATTTCATTTATATACCGTATGTTTAATATATTTGCATGACAAAATGTATCTCTTGTAAATGTAGACCTCGTTAAAGCACACAATTTGTGCCAAATAATTTTTTGTGCCATTAACCATTTCCGAGACATTCGTTGTTATTGGTATGAATTTTAAATACTTATGTAGAGTGGTAAACCGCTGTTCGTCTTTGTGGTCATGCAAAGAACATGGTATTTCAAATCCATCACATAGTGATCCGCTTTATAAAAATCTGTTCTTGGTTATAGCCTAGTGGTTATTTTTAGACACTGCAACGAATGTGTAAATGTGTAATGGTTTTTAGAACAGTAAACAGAGGAAGCCACGTGAATGTAGCATATCAGTGCTTTGTTTTGGTTTGTTTCCTTTTTGTTATTTTGTGTTGTTTTAAATTCAGTACTGATGTCTTGTTCTTGGCCCTCTAAAAATTGTTACTGTCGGTTCTTGGATTTGTAGTTCAGTTGGCGAAAGCTCTGTAAGCAGCAATATTTAAAATATGTTTTTTTTAATAACCCTGTATATACAAGCATTTAATCAAACTAACGAAACTGCAGTCGTATTTAATTTCGCAGTAAACTGATCTATAAGTAAATGACCTTATGATAATTTAAACTGAGTCGTTACTTGTTAATTCCCATCAATTCCCGAAGCTGATGAAGGGAGAAACATATCTCCCGAAAGCGCTCCTTAGTCAACATCTAGCGCTAATGTGATGGGAATTAACAAGTAACGACTCAGTTTAAATTATCATATGATAACATCACAATAAAAAGTACTTCTGTTCATTATAAAATGACCTTATAACTACTACCCGTAAAGCAGTACTTATTTACAGCCAAGAGTTAAATTTGTACACTACGTTTGCCTACTCAAAGTAGATTGCTTCAATCTGGGTAAGTTTAAACTCGGTCGGTAATGCCAAAAAAATTAATTTCTGTAAATTTTATATCTTAACAAGACTCGCATTTTTTCTGTTAAAAGCGCTTTTCCTTATCTTTTGTTTTTGTAGTTTCCTTGTGGTGTATAGATCCATAGTAGCAAACGCTTAAGCGCACATGTTGCTCCTTTCCCATTTAAAAACTTTGGTGTGATACATTCACACGATTTTGTCCCCTCCCCCCTGTGGGCTTACACATCCCCTGGGAGCCCCGGATCCCGGAGACCGCCCCCATTTAGGGGTACGAAGTTTTCCACTGAGCATCCTTTTCCCTGCTATAGCAATCACAAACTCATAATTATAGTATGCTTATAAAAAGTTATTATTTTAGCTGCGTTACATATACGAGATATTTATGTGCGCATATATCGCGATATATTTTTGCTTAAGAATGATTTCAAATTAAACAAAAGTACTTAGCTACAACAGAAACATCGCTCATATGTTTATTATTGGTAAAAGCTGAAAGAAAGAAAGAAAGAAAGAGAGAGAGAGAGAAAGAGAGAGAAAGAATGGTAAGCTTTAAAGCATATCCGTTGATGGAGCATTCACTCTTGAAATGTTAAAATTGCAACTTGGAGTAATAAAAAACCGCTTAACGTCACGAAAAACATCCTGTGGTGTTACATTCACATGACTTAAAGCTTATTCTTCTATCTACTTAGAAATAAACATAGGCAGAAATTATTTTATTGTATATTTCGTTGTAGGCACAAGGGGATTAGGGTAATATAGTAGGCTTTAAAAAATGGTCAAATCTCTTAAGAGCGGTTCGCTATATGATGGCTTAGCAATTCCGTTCTGTTTGCATGGCCAAGAGAGAAAACGAATAGGATTTTCCTCTTGAGAAAGTTTAAATGTTTGAAAGTTCAAATCAATAATAAAGAATACCTCGGATATGGTTAACACCACTAACATTTTATTTGAAAATTATATACTTTAAGGAGATCTACATTTTTATGTAGTAAGATTTTGTCTACATCTTTCTGTTTCCAGTTATGCAAAAGTCCTTTAACATGAAGAGGACTTCAGAGGCTATTCCCAGAAAATTCAAGACATACATTTCATTTGTCATTCAAATGCATATGCTATTTTAATCGAAATCGTTAGAAATTTTTTGAGAAAATCAAAATTTTCGAAATTTTTTTGCCTTTAAAGGTTAGTTTGCAGTGGGCATTTTATTGAACATTTTCGTGTCGCATCCTTGGAAGATGCTGAAATTAAACACCAAGTTTGGTACTTAACCGACTTTTCGTTTTTCAGTTATGCTGTTCACACACACACACACACACACACACACAAACACACACATACACACGGAAATGTTTATAGAAGTGCTGTTTTTTATGATTCAGAGTGCCTCAAAATATGTAATGTGAAATCTCAGTATTGAATTTTTGGGTGGAATACAATACTTTCTCTACTTACTGTAAGTATGTAGTAGAGAAAGTAACAATGTGCAAATAATGTCGTTTTAATAAGCATTAAATTTCTCTGTTTTATGGTTTTCTATTTAAGTATACAAAATTTAGCCAAATAAAACGGATATTGCAGGCTCTTCGCAGAAAAATAAAGATATGCATTTTATGTCTCTTATCAGTAGGCTAAACACATTTTTTTCATAAAAATTGTGAACATAAATAATCAAGTTTGGTTTTATCTGACTTTTCGTTTGTTACGCTTTTCACTTAGAGCTACACGTGCGCACACACCTTTTTATTCAGGGGACCTCAAATATGTATATCTGATGATACCTAGGTATCGAATTTGTGATTGATACCGCTGCTCGTATGTAATACTTTCTTCACCTATGCTAGAGAAAGAAAAAATCTTATGTGTTACACTCACATGACTTTCTCTACTCTTGTACAAACTATTTTTAGAAACGCTATTCTCCATATGCTTCATGTTAATCGAGATATCGAGATGTTAATCTTATTGCTAATTTTCATGTAGATGCAAGGGGAATTGGTAGGCTTTAAGCGATAGTCAAATATTTTAAGAGCTGGTTGCTATGTGGAGTATTCCATTCACTTTGCATTATCAGGACAAAAAAAATGAATAACGAATTCCCATTTGAGAAAAAGTATAAGTATTGGAAAATTTAAGGAAATAACAAGCAATATCTTGAAAATGGTTCACTCAATAAAACAAATGTATATGACAAATTGTGTATTTTAACGCGATCTACATTTTTTGTGTAGTAAAATTTTGTTTATCTCTTGTGGTTTACCAGTTATGCAAACGTCGATCACAATGAAGAACACTTTTGCAGACATTCCCAGAAAATTCAAGATATACATTTTATTTGTCATGAAAGTATCTTAAATATATGATATTTTAATCCAAATCGTTAGAGCCATTTTTGAGAAAATTAATATTTTCGAAAAATGTTCCATGTAAAGGATAATCTGGGGTGGGGGCTTTTCTTGAAAACCTTCGTGTCGCATCGCTGGAAGATGCTGAACCTAAATACCAAGTTTGGTGTTTATCCGACTGTTCGTTTCTGAGTTATGCTGTTCACAGACAGACACACACACACACACAGACATGTTTCCAAAAATACTTTTTTTGGATTCAGGAGGCCTCAAAACATGTATTTGTGGTGAAATCTCGGTCTCGAATTTTTGGGTGGAATACAATACTTCCCCTACTTACTATACGTAGTAGAGAAAGTAAAAACTTATTCTGGTTTCTCTTAGTTTTATTAAATAGCGAGGTTTTGCGACCACAGTTTTAGACTGTTGAAAGATATTCAGACACACTTTATGAAATGTTACTTTAATTTAAAATAGAAGGTAATTTTCCATGCGCACGGTTTTAGACAGTGTTGTAATTTTCTCAGAGGTAACAAATCCCGCATTATTTGGGGAGGACTGGTAGATCGGTAGGATTTCGCCGCCTCAGTCAGAGGGAACATGTTTACAGACTATTCCTTACGCAATAGCGTCTCCCCACTCTTCCTTGCGGGGTTTCCTCGATACAAGCAGTCGATTTAATTAGATCTCCTTTTCGTTTGATCTCAGCCTAGAGGCTCGACAATTAGCTTTTGAAGTGCACCCTTCGCCTGAGGTCGCTCTTAGACTTTTCTGATCGCACGCTCTGCAAGAAAATCCTCCTATAGGAACAAATTAATTTGACAACTTCCTGTGGAAAAGAATCAACCAAGGTTTTCCATTTCACGTGCAGGTAAACTTCAGCGTATGTTGAGAAACGTTCGGTCCATGAGGAAACGTGTTGTTTGCAAATGTATCACGTAACTCGTAAACCTCAAAGCAGGCGAATGCACAAAGGCAAATAAGGTTTTGGAAACAATTATGAGGAATTCTTAATGTTTTCCATGTTAATGTATTGTAAACCAGGGGTATCAAGATCAATATTGCGAATAACTTGTGGTAGCTTCCCTTGGATGGGGAAAGCTCGTATAACCGGTAACTGAATATCAAAATGTAACGGCCCACTTTATAACCAAATATACATGGTAGTATGACGCTCCAACAAAGACCCTAAATGTGTTGTAGCACACCGCCATGACAATCGCTGTTACTACCAGCAGTATGCAACCTCCGCTTTTCAAAATAGCAATCTGAATATCAGATTATGACGGCCCACTTTCAACCAAAAAATACACAGCAGATGTGCATCTTAAACGTATGATATTTTAATCAAAATCGCTAGAGCCATTTTTGAGAAAATTAAAATTTTCGAAAAATGTTCCATGTAAAGGGTAATCTGGGGTGGGGGGATTTTCTTGAAAACCTTCGTGTCGCATCTCTGGAAGATACTGTACCTAAATACCAAGTTTGGTGTTTATCCGACTGTTCGTTTCTGAGTTATGCTGTTCACAGACACACACACACACACACACACACACACACACACACACACACACACACACGGACATATTTCCAAAAATGCTTTTTTTATTCAGGGGTCACAAAACATGTATTTCCGTTGAAATCTCGGTATCGAATTTTTGGGTGGATACTTCCCCTAATTACTATACGTAGTAGAGAAAGTAAAAAGTACACAGTAGTATGACACTGGTGAAGTAGAGGTGGTGAGCGTCTTGTAGCACGTAACCGTGACTATGCCGGTGCTACCGCTACCAGTATGCAACTTTCACACTGACTAACAGAATCTGAATATCGTAATATGACAGTCCACTTTATACCCAAACAGTACCTATACGTAGTACGACGCTCCAGCAGGGTGCTGAGTGTCTTGTAGCACGTCACCATGACTACGCCGGTACTACTGCTACGATTATGTAGCCTTCACACTCACATAATAAGAATGTGATATCGAAATATGACAGTCCACTTTATAACCAAGCAGTACCAGTAGTACGACGCTCCAGCAGGTGTACTGAGCGTCTTGTAGCGGGTCACCGTGACTACGCCGGTGCTACTGCCACCAGTTGCAGCCTTCACATTGACAAAACAGGAATCTGAATATCAGAATATGATCGGCCACCCTATAACCAAGCAGTACCAGTAGTACGACGCTCCAGCAGGGGTACTGAGCGTCTTGTAGCACCTCAGCATAACTACGCCACCAGTATCACTTTGACATAACGGGAATCTGAATATCAGACTAGGACCATCCACTTTATAACCAAATAGTACACAGTAGTACGAGTCTCCAGCAGAGATGTGTGTGTTTTGTAGTAGTCACCGTGACTACGTCGTTGCTGCTGCCACCAGTATGCAACCTTCGCATTGACATAACAGGAATCTCAATATCAAAATATGGCAATCCACTTTATAACCTAAAAGTACACAGACGCTTGTCTTGTATGTCATAACACGTCACCGTGACTACGCCGTGCTAATGCCGCCACCAGTATGCAACCCGCAGACATCACAAATTTTCGAAAATGAAATCAGTATGTCATAGTCGTGGGTTTAATCATAATCATATTAGGAATATATCATCTTCCATGTCTCTATGCTTTCCACCTTCCTCTTCGTCTTTACATTTGAAATAATTAGCTTAATATTGCCATCATCTGGTGTCTTCTAACGCGTACTTTTTTTTTTTTTTTTTTGTTATTCATCATTCCTTACAATGAACCTCAAAAATTTCTTCTCGATGTCCCACCAAATTAATTTCCTCTTCCTTAACAATCTCAATAGTGTTTTTCTTTCGCTCACTATTATGTTTCTGTATTTTACAGGCTCTTTTTGTTTCTATATATCCAACTTCAAAATCTTCCAGTCGCATCGCTTACCTCGCCTTGCCACAGAGTCAAAATATTTTCGCAATACAATGCTTCGCTTCTCACAATGGATCTCGCTAATCTCTTGTTTAGTTTTTTCTTCGGTGCTACACAGAAAGTGTTTCCTGTTCTATTACTAGCTTGTTTTGTCTGACTTTGGCAGCAGAATATATGATTAATTATCTCACATTCAAAATATTTGAAGGTTGCTGCGTCATCTCATCTCTAATTCGGAAATGTTTCCTTTGTGCATGTCTTCCAGTAACGACCGATTATATATATATATTCTTAGTATATTTTCCTTTTCTAGCAGTGCCATATCAACAGGTATTTTGCAGTTTAATATGCATCTTCCCATTACCGTCTCTTGCTTGCTCTTCTGGAAATACTTCTTTGCCGAATTCTAAAAATAGACTCTGAACAAGATGAGTGATAAGTGGATTCTCTGTTTCCTTCGATCTAACATGTCATCTCCTGTCCTCTTACTATCAGTTGTTTCATACAGGTTACTTATCTCTTTCCAGTCCACATAGTTTTCTTTAAAATCTCCAGTTGTTTCTTTAAATCTACTGTGTCTGATGTCTTTACAAATCGAAGAGGTCCCATATCTCTTTATATTTATGAAAATTTGAGAAAAAACAAACATAAACATCTAATGTACAAAAGCACGCTATGTACAAAAACGCATGAGAGAAAATTAAAATTAAAACTATTTTTATGCAAGAGTTTGGAAGTTTTATTTTGAATGAGGCTGAAAAGGGATGTGTTTGGCTTCGAGATGTAAATGAAGAATCCGTAGTCAAAGAATAGATTAAAAGAAGATGGCAAGTCATTAATCAGTGAATTATTGACAATTCTTGACTGTATATTTAATTCATTCTTCGAATTTGTAAGCATTGCTTTCAAATAAATATATTAAAAATTTATATATACTATTTCAGTATAGTATTGGTTGATTCCCAGTTTTGTTCGGTTTGAGTATCAAACTCCAATTATGTAAGTTAACCAACAGGAAATGGTGACACAGCGACGCTAAGCCTTACTGCCGCTTCTTCTATAACACAATTTCTGTTCCTGCCGGGGCAAGTAATCTGTTTTTGATCGCCGTACTTCATTTCATTAGAGTGCCTCTGTGTAGTGTTCTCCACATGAGTGGCAGGCCTAATTCAATATCTACACCGTTTTACATCCTTCTTGAGAGCAACAAGTGTACGGCGAATGGGGAAGTTTGCATTGGAAGGAAACTTTTCAACTCAAAATTGCTTTGTTATTTTAAAAAATCGAAGTGAAAACATCTCAGGAGCGCTAAACTACACAAAAGCTTACACCAATTTTAGTTCTCTGTTTGGCTCACATATAATGAATAAAAGAGGAATTCCACTCCGCACAAAAATTCAAATTCTTGATTTCACCAGAAATAAAAGTGTTTAGATCCCTTAAACACAAAGAAGACATTTAAAGAAAAACATCGCGCGCGCGCCTGCCTGTGAAAGAGAGGGAGAGATGTGAAAAGTACGTCGGATATATTCATGCTTGAGCTAGACACTGTTGAGGGCTACCAGGTAAAATTTCCAAGAAAATTCACCCAGATAACGATTATGAATATCATATTATGTTTCATACTTTGACATGAAAATATGTATATGTTACATTTACTCTGAATAGCCTGTGAAGTCCTTATTCTTATTGAACTTCATGTAACTTAGGAACCATAACAGAGAGGTAAAAGTGCTATAGAATATATATAGGACCATAACTTCAACAGTGCCCGAGGTATTCGTTGTTACATTGCTTTAAGTTTTTCCAGGCTAAAATTTTGTATTTCCTCTTTTTACTTTCTCTGCTACATATAGTAAATAGGGCAAGAATTGTATTTTGTATTCCACCCAAAAATTCAATGTCGAGATTTCACCATAAATGTATGTTTTGAGACATCTGAAACCCCTAAAGAAAGCATTTTTAGAAAAAGTTCCCTCTGTGTGTACATGTGTGTGTGTGTGTGTGCGCGCTCGCGCGCGCATGTGTGAGAACAGCAAAATTAAAAAACGAAAAGTCTGTTAAAAACTTTGTATTTAAGTTCAGCAGCTTCCAAGGATGCGACAGGATTATTTTCAAGAAAATCCCCACCCCAAACTCTCTTTAATGGAAAGTTTTAATTTTCTCAAAAATGGCACAAACGGTTTTGATTAAAATAATCAGATGTTTAAGATATTTTCATGATGAATGAAATGTATATTTGAATTTTCTGAGAATAGCCTCTGAAATCCTCTTCATTCTGAATGCCAATTACATAACTGGGAAGTGATAAGAGACAGTCTTATCACTCACTCACTCACTCACTCACTCACTCACTCACTCACTCACTCACTCACTCACTCACTCACTCACTCACTCACTCACTCACTCACTCACTCACTCACTCACTCACACACACACACACACACACACACACACACAAAAGCGGTTCTTCTTTAAGTACAGAATTTATGTGAACTACTTTGTTTTTTGGCCTAAATCATTTCCGAGATATTTGTTATTGGTTTGCATTTAAGCCATGATATAGCGACCCGCTCTTAAAAGATTTGAATATTGTTTAAAGCCTACTGTATTCCCCTAATCCCCTTAAGCCTACAAGGAAATATGCAATAAGAGAATTTATGCAAATGTTTATCTCTATTAAGATGTAGACAGAAGAACAAGCGTTTATGAAAATAATTTGTAGAAGAGTGAGTAAAGAAAGTCATGTAACACATCAGATTTTTACGTATGTGCTCATGTGAACATTTGTGCTGTCTTCACGTTACGCGCGCCTGTGCGGAGCTGTTTCTAAAAACGCCTTCTTGGATTCAGGGGATGTCAAAGCATATGTTTTAGGATAAATCTCGATACGAATGAAGCATAGGAGTACTATTTAGATGGATAAAAGTCAACGAAGCTGCACTTTCTTTTTGTGCTGATTTACTACATAATAAGGATAAGCCTATGGTAATCATTGTTCTTTCACACAAGCCGTGTGTAGGACAAGGTTGGAAAGGTAGAATCAGATGAATAATTCAATGCCATAGCCGGAATTTGAACCACATATCTTCTGGTTTTCGTCCGGCACGACATTAAATTCCCCAGTTGACTCGCATTTTTCCCGGTAAACTACAAGATCTCAAAATGAATGGATTTTTATATAATTTTGTATTACTGGTGAACCATAAGGAAAGTACAGGGAGAGCCAGAAAACTACGAACCGCCTGCGCGGTGTTTTACCTGTCCGCGTTCTCGGCGCTCGTTGCCGTCTGCCGCTATCATAGAAAGGCGCGGATGAAACCATACAAGATTTTTAAAGCTACTTATAAGGCTTTACTTACCAACTTTATGAAAGGAGGTGCTGAAACTGGCCACGTTGTCCATACATTTTTTGGCACCACTTTAGGACACTATGCATCACTCGCCAATTTTTTTCGAGTCAGCAATTGAAGCCCGTGTATATGTGAATACAATTTTGCCCCCCCCCCATTATTTTTTAGAGAATTAACATCCAGGGAGTGTGATTTCGCCTTTTTTTCAAGAAGACTCTGCAACAGCTTATACGGCCAATATTTCGATGTGAAAAATTGAAAGTGTGTTTGAGGACATAATTATTGGTAGAGATTTGTGGCCCGCTCGGTCCCCCGACCTAACCCCCTTCGATTTCTATCTCTGGGGTAACTTAAAACAAAGTATACAAGACAAACTTATACACTCTGAAAGAATTAAAACAAAATATCCGCCAAGAAATTGCCAGCGTATCTCAACGTGAACTACGGCGAGTGATGGATAGTTTCCTAAACAAGTGCCAAAAATTTATGGACACGACGGTGTCCAGTTTCAGCATTTCCTTTCATAAAGTTGGTAAGTAAAGCTTTTAAAAGTAGTTTTAAAAAACGTGTATGATTTCATCCAAACTTTTCTATAATAGCGGCAAACGGCAGACGAGGACGCGCAGCCGGTTCGTAGTTTTTTGGCTCAACCTGTAGATATAAATATAGGTTTTAGTTAGAATAGTTTGTAGGAGAGATGTGAAAACAAATGATAATGTATAGAGAAAGCCAGGATTTTTTGCTAACTTCGTGAAAATCTTTAAACACAAAAGTAATTAGCTGAAGTAGTTATTTGGAATAGCATAAAGCTGTTTAAGCAAAGACTTCGATGATAGGTGTAACATTGTATTACATAGGGTACTTGGGTCAGGATTTTTAAGAGTACGAGTATGTGCCCGTAGACAAAGATAACCTTCAATGGCAATAGTTGTTGCTTGTATCAACAGATCGGTGTGATGTCACCCATTGCAATACACGTTTCCAAGATAAGGTGGACGAGCGATAAGACCCCTGAGAGAATTTCCCTGTTTCTTCCCTAACCTTGAGGCGGCAGATCGCAGTTTGCAGACAGAATGTACGCAGCATGTTGTTCCTAATTGCCCAATTGTGCGGTGAACCGCGCACTTGTTTGTGTGTGTGCGTGAGGACTTTCTTTGTCCACATTTCCACTCGAATTACTCTTCTGGAGCAGCCGACTGGCGCCAAATTGTACAACTATAGGCGGTTCCTCAATGGGAACCTTACGTATATAATTTTTCTCTTTAATGCATCCATGTCAATCTTTTTCTTAATATTGTTCTTTCACATTTTGCGAAATAAAACTACCTATTCTCGATTCACGAAAAATCAGTTAATTATTGTGTTATATAATTATTTCATAGTATTTTACCCAACGGTTTTTTTTTTTTTTTTACCCTTTGCATCCACTTTACTCTTCTTCTCCGCACAAAGGTTTATCGTACATTTTCTTTATCAGGGATCTATTTCTGCTCTGAAACTTTTTGCCATACATTATTCTTCTACAGAGAGCCAAAAAAACTACGAACCGGCTGCGCAGTGCATTTTCTGTCCGCGTCTTCGGCGCTCGTTGCCGTCTGCCGCTATCATAGAAACCATACAACATTTTTAAAACTACTTTTAAAGTCTTTACTTACCAATTTTATGAAAGGAGATGCTGAAACTGGCCACCGTCGTTGTCCATACATTTTTGGCACTTCTTTAGGAAACTATCCATCACTCGCCGTAGTTAACGTTGAGAAAAGATGGCATTTTCCTGGCGGATATTTTGTTTTAATTCTTACAGGGTGTGTGGTTTTGTCTAGTACACTTTATATTTTAAGTTACCCCAGAGATATAAATCGCAGAGGGTTAGGTAGGGGGATCGAGGGGACCACAAATCTCTCCTCAAACACGCTTTCAATTTTTCTCATCGAAATATTCATCGTATAAGCTGTTGTAGTGTCTTGCTGAAAAAAGGCAAAATCACGCTCCCTGGCTGTTAATTTTCTAAAAAAAAAGGTGGAATTGTATTCACCTTTAAGCAGTTCAGTTATTAGAGTTATTTATTATTTTGTCCGGTACTTAGTCACAAAGTATATTATGGCTCAGTATATATTTTCTACTGCACAGCGTGTATATATTTATGATTTAGCTCGCCAAGTGAAAGTACCATTTGCAGAAAGATTTCCAGGTGTAAAAGTTCCATGCCATACAACAATTCATGAACTTTACAATAAATTTCAAGCCACAGGAAGTGTTCAGGCTAAGAAATCTAAAAGACGGCGAAAGAATTACAGGGTCATTTTTTTTTCAAATCAATAGTTGAAGCCCGTGCATACGTGAATAGAATTTTTCCCCCTGTTTTTAGAGAATTAACTGACACGGAGCGTAATTTTGCCTTTTTTTAACAGGACTCTGCAACAGCTCATACGGCCAATATTTCGATGAGAATAATTGAAAGTGTGTTTGAGGACAGAATTATTAGTAGAGATTAGTGACCCCCTCGGTCCCCCGACCTAACCCCCTGCGATTTCTATCTCTGGGGTAAAGATAAAGTGTACAAGACAAACCCACACATCCTGGAAGAATTAAAACAAAATATCCGCCAGGAAATTGCCAACTTTTCTCAACGTGAACTACGGCGAGTGATGGATAGTTTCCTAAAGAGGTGCCAAAAATGTATGGACAACGACGTGGCCAGTTTCAGCATCTTCTTTTATAAAACTGGTAAGTATAGCCTTTAAAAGTAGTTTTAAAAATGTTGTATGGTTTCATCCACGCCTTTCTATGATAGCGGTAGACGGCAACGTGCGCCGAGGACGTGGACAGGAAAAATAGCGCGCAGACAGTTCATAGTTTTTTGGCTCTCTCTGCAGTACATCTCCTAGTAAACAATAACTGTGTCCCAACCAATTTCTTCTTCTTTTCTTGTTGATCAACCTCGGCACTATTTTTCTTTCACGCACTCTTTCTAAATCAGCTTATTATTTAATTTGTGTGTTTTAAATGCTCAATTGTTTTCCATTCCCACTTCAAATGCTCGCAGTCCTTTTTCTTCACTTCGTCGCAGCGTTAAATTTTCAGCTTTGTACACTGCCCACTTGCTGCTATACATCTCGAATTTGCACATGTGTTCTATCGTTTAATTCCCATAACCCTCATCATTTTTATTTAGCTACATATGCTAGTTAGTTCGGATGTTTTCTCTTCTACTAGCAGTTGCATTATATCAGCGGAGCTGATGCGTTTCATTCTCCATCCACACATTAATACTGTTCCCGTGTTCGCGAAAAAAAGATTGCAAATTCTTCGTTTAGATTACGCCTTACATGTAGTAGATTGTTGGAAAATAACACGAATTCACGAATTATTTTTAGGTCTATCACCGACGCCTGATAACACGTCATCGCTTCCAGCGATTGAGCTACAAGGCGAACTTCGTCCATTCGATTCTCCACGCCTTAGGAACGTTGAAGTGATAAGTAGGCTGTTCGTTTTATGGTTACGAATTGTTTGAATAAGGTTTTTTTTCGGAGTTTTCTTTTAACCTGAAAACATGAATACTACCTAAGCATAGATACCAATGAGCGTCCAACCTTTTATTCATTCATTCATTCATTCATGTATGTCAATCCCCGTCTCCAAAATCTGACAACTGAGGGACATTAGAGCTTAAAATAAGTGTATCAAATATTCATTAACGCTTAAATGTTAACTATTTCTTTATCTCTGGAAATGTATACAGAAATGGAAAACTAAGGGCAAAATACTTCGGCAAATAGTTGATACTGGGTATATTTTTAAAATGTGTTTTTTCTGCTCATTTGTAGTTGTTTACAGATAAATTAAAATTACACTTGAGTTCTATATTTTATGTGAATCAGAGTTATCTTCTTCCCAAATTACTTTCTAGAAATATCATTGTTTCCACGATATCTCGCTTTACACAGTGTCATTTTAGGTTGAGCTCTCGTTTAGGTGAACCTAAAACGTAGAACATCGGCATATATTGCACCCCCATGCAAAACCACTGCGATGAAATTGTGTGTTAGCGTTATGATTTTACTGGTGTAAAACGAAGCACGCTGTTGTAGCGGAATGCGTTGATAAACCGGAACATTGCTCCACATATTTAAAAATCAGTTGAAATTCGCATTTATTCTGTAATGTAACGCGCTATTTTCTAACGTTAGGTTTACAGAGACATGCGATATATACTAAAAATAACTCGTAGCATATTTACGAGTACTTCCTAGTTAAGTCAGAAAACTGCAGGAGCGCTTATATCATTTTAGTAAACTGCCTAGCATATATGGTGGGTTAAGGGGGACTAAATTGCAAATAAAATTGCCAAAAATAACATGTTTAATTTTTATACAGTCTTATTAATTGGAATTTTCTGTTTCTATATATATATATATATATATATATATAAAATTGTAGGCTTAATATTTATATTTTAAATATATTTTTAAAATTGCTTTGCCCATTTTTATTGTGAATTCTGCACCACCTCACACACACACACTCACACAATTATAACTCCTCCTCAATTTGGAGTAGAGTGGTAAACTGTAGCACAAATTGTATGGGAAGTTTTGTTCTACAACTTGGTACTATTGTTAAGTATGGTAGCTTCTGTTAGTGCACAAACCATTATGTATACGAGCTTGTTTTGTTTCACTTTTTTAAACAGTTTTTTCCTCAAATTACATTTTCTCAAAATAGTTACGTTAAATTTTAGGATGTTAAAAACATCATAAATCCTTTGGTGCTGTTGTGAATCCACTTTGGTATTAATAACATATTGGCTATTAAAAAAACAATTGCTGGTATATTTTAATTGAAGTGTGGTAAAATTAAGAGAAAAGTCCATCTTGCTTAGTAAACAAATTTATTATTTAAAAGTAACCGGTGAGCTTAGAAGATACGTATTTCTATCCTGGTAAAATTTTAATCTGATATTTTAAATAGTTTCTGGGATAACGCTTTACGAGTTAAGCAGAGTTAACGTTGGTGGTGTAGAGCTTTTATAATTTCCCCGTTAAGTCAAAGATAAATCAGGCCTGGACTTCTAATATCCGTTATAAGTAAGAAATAAACCTCGGTCAGCTTGCTAAACGGTTAGAGATCTAATCTTAACTGTATTTTTTCGCTGTAATTATTATTTACTGTGGAAGAAAATAACGGTTTTAAGAGAATCGATTTAAGACGTTTCTCTAATGTAGTGGTTCCCAAATATATTAACTTTTCTTCCTGACACCTAAATCGCATAGGAATAAAATCTCTATAGGCCTTTGATGTTTTCTTTATTATACACCATACTCTCGACCTAGGACAGAAAGATGACGTGCTAACAGAATGCGCACCCTGTTGGTAACCAAGCTGCTGGAATTTAGCTGAATGTTGCAGTTGTTTAATACGGGTGTTGTATTTTTACGAGCTAAGAATGCTAAGAAGGTAAAGTAAAGACGAAGGAGTGATGGACCGTAGTGATGCTGTAACATGGGATGTCTATAATTATCTTCGGCACTGCACTTCTTGATCCCCTGCCAATTCAGGGACGCACTGGCCTCTTTAGAAAGGAACTGCAGTCATTCATACCGAGTATTACTATTTGGCGTACGAATATCTTTCTCCTGCCCACTGATATTGTTTTAACTTATTCACATCATATTGTATTTCCTTTACCACCAGTCGTCGAAAGAACATATTCGCTGCAAACAAAGCTCAGCACTGTTATCTGGAACTTTATTTGGGTTGATAAAATGAGATACTCTAAAAGTTTTAAATGAATGATTTACCTAAGGCGGTTCTATAACTAGTTTTCATTTCTGAATATTTTACGATTCAATTAATTTTAAAGCACTTACATGGGTACATATACATGAAGTTAGAAGCACATGGATTACTCCGCTATGCTGGTTCAAGGCAAACGAAAGGAAAGCTTGCGGAAAAACCTAATTGTTTCAATAAATGCAAAATGCAGATATATATTTAATTCGCTAAAATTGACTTGTGTACCGTATCATATGAAAAGGAACGAAAATTAGAAAGTGGAACATCAGGCGAAGAGAGCAGTAAACATCCCATTTATTGGGTCTTGAACCATGTATGAAATATCGATAGATCATACACTAGAACTCAGTGTTGCAGTGACACAAAAAAGAGCCCCAAAAGATGGTTCAAATGTTGTGGACAAACGTATTAATTAACTTAGAATCCAATCAAGCCTCGTAAACTCTTAAAACCTCAAAGAGAAAACTTAAACAAGTTCAGGTGCGCTGGATTTGTAACGGGGATATTGGAATAGTATTGTTAACATTTTGTTAGTTTAGCAGAGTTTAGTAAATAAACCGTAACATTTAAAATTATTAGGGGATTCTTCATGGAAGCTAGTTTTACTTTTGTACTGGCGTAACAGAATTTTAAACAGGTGGAGAATGCTCCTTAAATGCCTATATACAAATAATAAATTTGTACTCGCACTGCAGCGCGCAATCTAAAATCGTAATTATACAATATTTAGCATTCCTAATCTTTCTTCCCGGAACGTTCTTCGAATGTTTCAACAATGCTTTTCGATTCCTGATATATAATTTTGTGTTTCACCTCAGACCTCATATTCACTATGGTAGTCTATATGTACCGCATGAGTCTTCTCACCCCCTGATTGGTAACTAGGCAACCCCGCATTTTACAGACTATGCCAAATGCAGGTGCAGATACAGCATTCACCAGCCCGCTGATTAGGGCTACGGTGGTGCTCGACGTTAACGTGTTCTAGTAGCGCAATGGTTAACATGCTGCAAAGGCGAAGCTCGGAAGTTCAAATCACGCCGCGAAAAATTAGGTTGTTTTTATTAATTTCTTGCATTTATTTATGTTCATTAAAGCATATTGTAACAAGCAACAATTTATGTTTTAATGAAATTCACACAATTAAACTAATTAAGTGAAACGGTACTTCTATGCCAAACTACCAGTTCTCTTTAAATTTACTAAACATAAAAAGTAGCTTCAAGTGGCAGTATTTGAACCTGACACCTTCACCACTGAAGGCCAACGCTCACACTTACGCTACGAGTGCAAGTCACTGCACGCACAGCCATTTCGGTCGAAATTGATACGATGCGATGCAGTGGACAGTGTTTACGACATAGCATGTACACCGCCGGAACTGCATAGCTTCTCAATCCGCAGGTTGAGGAGACTCACGCGGTATGTTTTCTCTTTTGCAGCGGTTCACGGGTTGTTTTTTTGCAGACTTCCAAAGTGAATATGAGCTCTGAGATAGAGAACGTTTACCGAAAGCATTTAGATTCATTAAGAAACATTGCCTTTTCAGGAAACAACTTAAGATTGAGAGACATTTTCAACAAAATCCCGTCTGTAAAATTACCAAATACATATATTGAAATGCGCTCTGCTTGACTGTAAAGCCCTAGGAAGAATGAGATACCCGAACTTGTAGGCTCATTTCAACAATTTTCAAAATCCAATAAGCATGGCGTAGTTCTAAGGTAACTAAAGCTGCAAGATTTGTATTTCTGTAATAATGGGAAATGGTACATCCCAAAAGGTGTATAAGGCTTCATGAAGGATACTATGATACTACTGTAAACCTAACAAGGAAAAAAAGTGCACGACATCCTTCACAACAGAAGAGCCAAATAAGTTGTTATATTTTTAAAATAAAGCTGTGAACATTTTAAAGTTTTAACATTCAGAGTTTTGTTATGTCTCTGTAACGCCCAAATTGCCTAAATCTCATATACTACATTTTCACATCAGTACCAACGTTGATTCAAATCCTGCAAATGTCACCTTTTATATTAAAAATTATGGATATCGTGAAATAGGGAGAGGCAGCTCTAGTAATAGGAAATAGATATGTTACAGGATAAAACAAATTAAATCAGTAATACGATTTTCTTAACGCTTAAGAACATTTGAAGTAAAGACAAATTTGAGGAGAAGTATGCTACAGAAAATAGAATTTTGCAGAATATAAGAGGATAGCTGAAAGAATCAGTTGAGGAGTTAGATGTGAAGATGTGAGTAAGAAGGGGATTTATTAGGAAGGCTGAAATCAGAAGTACAAAGCATTTTGTTATTGGAACACTTCTTTCATACTAGCACTATGCATCGGAAATCTGTGCGACTACCACTCGTACTTTCGTACTAGTTCTAATAGGTTTTTCTTGGGAAAAAAATATATATTAGAATTACAACAATGCTGCAGTATTTTCCCTAAACTGACACTCGTCGCATTCAGTGGCCGCGTAATAGACCAAAAAAAAAAAAAAAAAAAAGACTGCAGGTATTTTGGAATAGAGTTTTTGAAAGGAAAGAACACTATAGGAGAAAACATGTTTCTTAAATTAAATTAATTATATCTGTACTGTACACACACCATACATCATAGCTACCAAAGGATATTTTCATCAGTGACGACGAATAAAAATAAAATCAGAGATTAACTCCCCCAATTCCTTTGATGAATAGCTTCCGTTTGAGGAAACCAAAACATACGTCAGCTGCAGATTTTACTATATGTGAGGAACTGATTTACCAACACGTGCAAAAGATAATGAATAATGACTTTCCCAATTTTCTGTTGAATTTATTTCTGTAAATAGCATATTTACATAAATACTTAATGCTATCTTACTACAGATATCAAAGCAAGATTAAATATATAACATTAAATTAATTCGCAAATATCTTCTGCACAAATCTGTTGAACTCCTAAATGACCACAAATTACATGTTTCTTTGCGTTTTCAAATTTGTTTATGTAGTTATTTTAACTGTTTCACATTAAGCACGAATATTGCAAAATACGTCAAAGTATATAAGCAAAAGCAAATAAATATCTAGTACAATTATCTAGATCTTGTATCTTTTCTCTGCTCAGTTAGCATGAAATATTTTTTCTTTGGCAGAATGTTGGAATCGAAAATCGGCGTTGACTTCTTTTTTACTTTTACAGGTTCTTGAACTTTCCAGAAGTTGCCGTGTATTCCTGTTTTTCAGAGTTTCCTATCCTCCTTTCAGGTCCCTCTTCGGCATGCTGTGCTTATTTCTTCATGCTACTTCTTGCATGTTCTTCCACGTTTATTCCTACCAGGCGCAGCCCATATACATTTGAGCCACTCTCCCACATCCGTTGAACATGTCCGTATATTTCTTATAAAATGTTGTATTCTTGATGTTCTCAACTTCGCAGTCCTTCCATTTCTGTTACTTTAATTTCTTTCTGCATTTTTTCATTTATTGTCTAACTTTCTGTACCTCAATATATAAGGATACTCTCTGCTATAGATTTTAAAATGTATCGGTTATGAAACATTCAGCATCTGATGCCTTCCGTATTGAAGCTCTTTGCAACAGAGCCACCGTATTCCCTCATCTCTTCATCTCATCTCACCTAATTCCAAATAAACATCCCTTAAACCATTATGAAGTTAGCTTCCGTTCCGCCACTGAATTCTCACCTCATTCACTTCCCCATATTTTAGTATTCGTGAATGGGATGTTGAAAGGCAGCAAGCGGTGATCTGTCTTGCAGCACTTCTGTGTTTGTGTCGGCCTCAAAGGAAAATGTTAATTCTGTCACTTGGACAAACACTGGTGACTCGCTCCATATTTATATTTATCGAGAAGAAGTGCTTCTTAATGAAATGCGCGCGTCCATCTGCTTGAGGTGTGCTTTGCCTTTAGAATGAGAATTGGACTCCCGCTGAGATATTCTAAGGTAATTGCCTCTTTCGAGGTTTGTTCCGAGCTGTGTAAGCTTTACATATAAGGAATAGGTCTTTGTAAGACATTTGCTGATTTTAAACTGTTCATGATTGTGTTGTTTTAGACTGCATGAAGATTTATTCACCCATTAAAATATACATGAAATAAAATCAGTCATTTGTAACGCAATTTGCGAAGTTTGGTAACGTGTGTTCCAAATTAGTTTCTTGTATTACAAAGATGTTTATGATAATTAAATAAATCCGATTCCTGTCCGCCATAGTAATTTATTGTTCCACCGTCGGTCTTCTACATCAAAATTAACCATAACTTTTTCTCTCTACCACACCAACTTCTACGAATTCTTGACAACTCGTGCGCGAATTCATGAACACCACATGTAAAGTTTCATCAAACATTTTGTAACTTCTTAGGAATATGTGCTTCTTTATGTTTCACAATAAATGAAGCTTTGTTTCTTTAATATTGGAAGCAGGGCAAGAAATGTAAAATATTTTATCCAAAAGGAGACAGTGAGATAGAAATATCCCCAGTTAAGACAAAAACTCGAGCGAAACAGTGGTTCTAAAGTCATGCTATTGCAATTTCAGATTTCTCTCTCGAAAGTGTCATCCTAACACGTCTGTAATTAACGGTGTGCATTAAAGTTTGTTGTTCTATGCTGTTTCAGGTTTGTTGTTACGGGTTTGATTACCAGGCTTACGCTCAGAGATAGCTTTAGCCGTTCCCAGGAACGGGAACTGAAAAGTTAAAACTTGACCAATTTGCCCGTTCGTTCCCGGGCTTTGGAAGTTTCTCGTTAATTTTGAACGTGTATTTTAACTTTGTCGTTCCATTTCGGGGGTTCTCGTTCTCTCTTATTGTGAACCAGCTTTTAAATTTTGTGAATGACTAAATATTGTTCAAACAGCTTCTTCAAGGTTGGAAACCGTCATTTAATTCGAAGGGGATTAATTTGAGGATGCTGATGTAAGTACATAGAAACTAAGTAACAGTGAGCATTATTTCTGGGATCACTGTTGTAACTGCGCATGTAACCAAACGGCTCGTATGAACAGCACCGCCTAAAGTAAACTGGAGCTAGCGATTTCATAAAGTGATGTAACATCTCCACAGAGTGTGACATTCACTGCTGTGTCAATATACTCATATCTCTAGTTTCCACGTAAAACCGTAAAGAATCGCACCGCAGACGAACAAACCAAGCATTTAGCGGGGTTTCCCTCTTGTGAAATAAGGGAAGCCGAACTGTACGTGCATTTTGTGTCAGTGGTGTCATCACATTGCTCGGAATTGACTACTCTTGTTTCCCGTCCAAAATCAGTTTATTGACTCTGGAGTTCTGCCTAACTGGGTTCAGGTCTTCGGATTACGAGAACTGCTTTTATCGGGATTTTCCTTTGTTTCATTTTGGGTTGCGCAAAATATCTGACAGAATCTACATTCAAACATATTGCCCCTTTGTAGAAGATCGGTTTAAATTTTGAAGTACAGATTCTAGAGTTGCCTTAATTTAGTGTAAGTCTCAAGAAAATAACTCCTCCTCCAGAAATACTACATATTTACTTCAAACCTTGTTTCCATTTCTGATAGTGTTGCCACGTACCTCTATATGCAGTAAGCTAATGAAACCTAGAATAACGATGTTTATTCCCTTTATTTATTTATTTATTTATTTATTTACTTATTTTGAAATTCTTTTTCTTATCATTTCCATTCATTCAAGTAGTTCCACTTTATCAGAATTTAATCCAATTTCTCTGAACATTCTAATGCTTATACTGAACTCTTAATTAAAATCATCAGATGTATTTTGAACACTGCGAGAATTTTTTGAGTTATTAATTTTAAAGTAAATAAGCAGATTTTTAAAATATAAGATATTTACAATGATAAACTAATTACTCTTGAATTAAAATTGGAAAACTGGTATAGAAATGTGACATATCTGTGTCCTGTGATCATGTAAATGGCAATGACGTGGACATTTTTTTTTACTTTGGACGTGTAAAACATTCAGCGTAAGCGGTAACGTTTTGATTGGTTCAGTTTTCAGAAAAATTGACTAAAAGCTGCAGTGGTTCACCCCTTTAATTTTTAGAACACAAGGTATTTTTAAATAAGACCTGGGTTTCTTTTAAAGCAGTGTTTTCAACACATTCTGTTTTCGTTGGCATGAAATACGTCCACATATTGGCACATTCCTAGCGAACGCAAATTTTTATCTCCTTCGCCATCCCTTCCCCTCAAATAAAAGCCATGCCTGGGTTACAAAGTGCTGGCCCCAAAGAACCTTTGCAATTAAGGAATACAAATGAAAATAAGTTGGCGTAAAATCAGGTTGGTAAGGTGGATTTCAAGTTGTGAACAGCCATATGAGCACTTAACTCAACTTAAGCCCTTACTGTCAGCAAATGACTTTAGTGCGCTGTTTTAGCAATTCCTATTTTTTTTTATCTCTGTATAGCACAGTGCATTCAAATACCTACTTTTGAACTCGGGTTATGTTCCGATAACAAAAGTAAAATGTTTCTAGGACATATTCCAAAGTCCAACCAGCTCGCTGCTTGTAACAATTTCGTTGTTTATTTTCAGAAGAAGAAGAAGAAGAAGGCGCTACTAGTTTCTAAAATTAGGAATCTGTAAAGTAATTTATAAGTAACAAATGTAGACCACTGCAAAATATAAAATGTATTTCGTTTATTGCTGCTAGAAATGTTAAGATTTCCATACGAATGAGATGTTAACGAACAGCCCGAAGGTTTGTTAGAATTTTGACACAAGAAAGGAAACGACAGGTTTTAAGAAACTGTACAGTTAATTTTGTCCCACAATAAGTAGAAATTAAATCTATTTATTAAATGTTAAAATTGGAGTTGAAAACATACCTAGCCATATTATTAATGACTTGTTAGATTAAGTAACTGAATATTGTGCCATTTTGTTCTCTGAGAGTTGGGTTTAGAGGCCTTTGAGGTCCACGTTACGTAAATGAAAGTTCTTATTATAACGTGCTTTGCCCAATGATATAAAACGTGTAAATTACTCAAATGCGAATGACGCATGAAAATAGTTACATATTATCGGTTACTGTATTGTTGGGGATCTAAAATATTCTTAGAATACCCTTTTGGTTGGTAACTCTAATATGTAGGCAGTTAAATACATACAAAAATAAAAAAGTGATAATCATGAACATGTGAAAACTTGGGTGTTAAAGTTGGCTACAATGACTACGTAGTTGGCAACACCGTAGCTGTCTACACACATATCGTTAACAATTGCGTGTAAGTTTGAGACATGAGTGTGTGTTACATTGCGGCCTCGTCTTCAAGATAGATTTTTCCGATAAGACGGCGTTACACGAAAATAAAATATGGACGGTGCATGAAACATTCATAAGGAGGGATTACAAAGATAAAACGGACCAACGTTGTACATAAAGCTTTGTATGATGAATATATTATCACCTTTCAGTTCAAACAGGTTTTGACGTAGAAAATTGAATTTACAATGAAGGCTTTAAGGCAGAGTAACTGTTTTGGCAGTGTAGTCTAGACTGTGCTTAACAAAGGAGTAGTTTATGCATAAATGCAACCGTATAATTTTTTTTGCAGCAGTGATGCTATCTAGATGCAAGAGATGAATTCACGTTCCCATAGCATCTAATAAACAAATTTAACTATGTATAATTGCGTTGTGTTTATACTTAACCTCTTCATGCGTGAATTATCAAGGAACATGAGAAAAAAATTAATATTTTAAAATTGTCAAATCTACATTAGATAATATGATTTCAGGCTCATCAATGTATATTATTATTTTCTTAACAAATTATGAACAAGGTATCATATGTGTACATTATGCATTTGAGGCAAAAATGTTTGCAAAAGTAAAAATTTGAGCAGCACGTGTTACTTCATGTGGAAGTTCTCGATACATTCAGGGCATATTACATTTCTTGCACTTACATCTCGTTCTTCGTTTACATGTGTCATCATCACAATGCATTGCCTTTTCTTAGTCACCTTCCATAAGATAATAACCTCTTCCATGGAATCTTAAGTTAGCAAGTGCTATATTTAAAACAGCCGTGGGTTTCTTAGGTGATGGATGGGCAACAGCATCATTTCAAGGTCACTCTCCCTTCTTTACATATTCATTATCTAGCACAATAAATCTGAATGTCACAAAATAAGATTTATTGACATTAATATCTCCATAAAATATTTATAACTTACCAGTATGATATTAACCATGTGGTAAACACTTCAAATAGCATTTCTTATTTTTGAACTAATGAGGCCAACGGGCAATCAACCACAGGATCTAGAAGGTCCAGTTCATCCATGTATATGTTGACTAAATGGACGAGAAATAGAAATCATGGATTTTTCTATTCTATTCCACCTTTTAGCTTCATTTTCTTCCGCTTCTAATGTAGGTGGTACTTCTTAATCAGGAAGCAAAGTTTCTTCTCCCGTTTCCCTTATAACAACTCTATGAAAATGCTTCCTTTCAGAATCTGAAGGTGGTAGTAATTTCAGAAGTAATTTCACAATCTCCTTCTTTGATAATTGACATTACTATCGTTTACTACTAAATTGAAAATTTGTAATAACGTACCTGAAATACTCAAATAATTCTCATAAGCAAGAATAGAAGATTATTATAGATCGAAATACTATGGTGTAAAATTACGAATGAGTACATAACCTCAAAGTGTTCAGTACACCTAAATGCATAATGTTATCATTTGTGCACATCACTATTTTCCAATATTATTAATATTTTCATTAATTAATTTAAAATTATTTATGCATAGTTACTAATAATAGATACGTACATTTCAAATGATTTTTTTTTTTGCCCTTTTATAATATGAATTTTTATGTAAGACATGGTTCCAAATTTCTGCAAACTAGTGCTTCCAATAAGATGTTGCACACTCCTTCCTTCGAGATATATTGCTTCATCTAGGGAGTGCTGCACTCTTGTGCACTTTTGTAGCAATACGCTCTGGTATCAAACGTTACCTTTATGCACTCATGGGTGGTCCTAATGCCATACTTGTGAAATAAAAGGATATCAAATCATGTGTTATCATATGATACCATCATGTATGAAGAGGTTAACGAGAACTCAGGTTTCATAAACAATCATTTACTTAATAGTCATTCATCTTGATTTACAGATTGATCGTTTGGAAATGCATAAAATAAAAACGCTTTAATATGACAATTACTCCTATTTACGAAGAATTTGCAAATGCATTCTAGAAGGAATGGGCGTTTTGCATCGTCATTAATAGGTTTGTTTCAACATCACTACCTGATAGTATGACCTTGCACATAAAGGACATCTGACTGGCTGGCAGTGCATTGCAACAAACTTCTGATCCAGTGTCCGTTCGAAATGCAGCGAACCTCACCGACGGCATCTAGCCAAAGCAACGCATGTGCATTATGCATTCATGAATCCGTACATAAACTAATCCGTTACTATCAAAGACTTTTATTTCTCTAGCACTTATCTTCAGTAGGTAAAGAAAGATTTAAGTCATGCTATTAAATAAAATTGTCGTTGAACGCACGACAGAAATAAAATAATATTATTTTTTACAAACCTGAATGGAGTGTTATGTATGATCTATACTGTCTGAAGCAACCAGTACTTTTTGACTAACTGAATTACATTTGATGTCACAGAGCCCGTGTGACGTAGCACCAGAATGGATTCCGAGAACTGTTGGTAAGGAGTGCAGGCTGTTTGCTTCGTGTTTTAAAAATCACCCATGCATCACATAGCATCAGTGCCCTACAGTTTTCATAGATGTTCTCGCTCTACGCTGGTGACAAGATAGACATGTTCTGTTCCATTGCAGAGCTCTCAGTTAACATACCAGCATAGTCATGGCAGTCTATGTTCATTCTCTCAAGGGTCTGTGTCTAAAACACTCCAGGCCATAGTCGGAATGGTAGTAGATTTAATGTGAAATTCTTATATTCCAGCAAACAACTTTAATAAATTATCGAGAAAAAATTAAAACCCACAGACAATAATTACTATTGCTTGATCTTTTGAGGACTTAAAATAGTTACGGTCATTTATATAAACACCCTAAGATGATAATGAAACTATAAACATCATCGGCGGCAGTAAATCTTAAGCATATGCCATCATTCATTTCATAGCTCGTTTTTAAGCCTGGCTATACTTTTGTTTTGAAATTGATGTAAGTGAATTATGCGGAAAGAAAACGACTGAAAATTATATGAGTATAAATGAACAAAGAAAATATAATATGTGCACTTTACTCGTCCAAACTATCGAAAACATACTTTTCGATCTTCGTATTTAAAGTCTTAGAATATCAGTCTGCTGCGGGTTGTGCCGCCCCGATTGAGTAACAATTGATTTAGAGTAGTTTATATGTTATCTTGAACATTTTATTTATATGCGATTGTAACGTACAGGATGAGCCAAAAAACTACGAACGCTTGCGCGGTGTTTTTCCTGTCCGCGTCCTCGGCGTCCGCTGGTATCATAGAAAGGCGTGGATGAAACCATATGACTTTTTAAAACTACTTTTAGAGGCTTTACTTGCTAACTTTATGAAAGGAAATGCTGAAACTGGCCACCGTCGTTGTTCATACATTTTTGGCACCTCTTTAGGAAACCATCCATCCATTGTATAGTTTCCTCTGCACCTTTCTATGATAGCGGCAGACGGCAACGAGCGCCGAGGACGCGGACAGGAAAAACGCCGCGCAGGCGGTTCGTAATCTTTTGGCTCTCCCTATATATGGAAGATGTTTTTAGTCTTAGAGTAGACATTGTTTCAGTTTTCCACGCTTTTTAAAATCTGCTGTTTTAGTTTTGTTGTATAAACATTATTATTATTATCATTATTATTATTAGCATCGTTAGGGATCCCATAAACATTCTGTGTAAATCGCACACAGAAACTTCTTTGTCGTAGCTGATTGACAGAGAAAACTTACTGATTTGTGACAGTCACAAACATTTTTCAACCCTAAACATTTTATAGGGATTCTATAAACGGTTCACTTATACTATATTGCGATCCATAATATCAGCTTTGAAAAAACAACGGTAGCAATATTAGAAAATGTATATTTTCGACAAAATCTCGAAATTGACTTAATAAAAATACTTCTCAAATAATTTCCGGATTTAAGGGTTAAATGCTGCTGAAACCCCGTCTGCTACTATGAACATAAAGCTATAGCATGAAACTGAAGTTTTTCTGATCTGGTAGACTGAACACTGTATGGGGATGATCCATTAAAATGACCATTCCCTGCGCTGCTTAAGATCAGGTAGCCAGCAATGAATCCGCTACTTCAGTAGAAAATCTCTTTTATCAAGGAAAGAAAACGCAGCATTGTGGAAGTTTTTCAAGGAGAAAGGGAAAAAAATCCCAACTCGAACTGCTGGCTTTAGAGCGGTTCTAAGGAGCATCGAAAAGACGCGGAACATTTTCAAAGAAAGTTTGAGCAATAACAGTTCCACCTGCTGGCACCTATTGTAGTATTGCTCGTTTCTTGCGGAGTTCCCATGGAGACGCCTTCGCTGGGTTTGGGCCGTCTGGGGAGGGGGAGTAGAGGCTGTTGTTCAGAAGCTGCTCGGTGGGTAGAGTCCAGGAACTCCTTGTTAATCTTGTTCCTCTTGTAGAATGCAAATCCAATCCTATTGTGTCCTGCCTATCCTTGTCATTTCTGCTACATCGTGATGTCTGATTCAAATAAATTCCCTTTTATGATCACCGTGAAAATTGCCCTTTCTATGTAATACACGTGGTTCTTTTTGTATGATATATACGTTTATATTTATATTTTATTGTGGCAGCCAAATCCTACCTTCCTGGAGATATAAAAAGGGACTAAAATATTGCAATATATACACCGCAGCATTGAACACAATCCGGTGTGTAAGCGCGTGCGTGAACAAATTAAAACAGGTGATACTAAGGTTATATAAAAGCAAACACATTTTATTGTGTTTCTTTTGAAAAATTATCCACAACTCACCCCATGCAAAGGTGCTACTAGGGAGATAAGCGTCTAACGGGGATAGCAACCAGAGTCAGCCAGCTGAATCACGCGTGACGTCACAGAGCCTGTGTGACGTAGCAGTAGAGCAACGAAGCGATTCCTGAGAATTGTTGCTCAGGGGTGCAAGGGAAGGGAAGCTAACTGCTTCAAATTTTACACTCACGTATGTGCATAAAGTACAATATTCATTTCCCTTGCGTCTTTAGGTATCTCCTTGTTAGTAACTTCGCCTTTCCCCTTGCCTTATCTTTCAACGAGTACCTCTCTCTCTGTGCCGATTTTGTTACGATAGGCTCTCAGTTGGCTAATCCTGCATTAAGGGCATAGTTGAAAATAATACCTGCATTATTACTTGCAAACACAAAATACGCTGTAAAATAAAAAAAGCATATGTTCAGTTTTCAGTTCTAAACTTCGTATTATACAAATATATAAAATTTTAAGAAATAGAAAACTTGTTTTCGTTACTGTCGTCACTAAAACAGCTGAATGATATGAAAAGGAATACAAGTGTGTATGTTTGCAAAAAAATATTTTTTCTCTTTAATCATCAACCTAAGAATCGCTCTAGAAGAAACACGTATCCTACATAAAGCAGAATTTCTGTAACTGGTCAAATATTCCATTGGTTTGAAAATGAAAATAAATCCAGGACATTTTCTCTTATGAAATAAAGCCACTTTTATTAAATAATGGACAATTCTGCACGCATAATTAAATTTAGGCCAGATCGTATCAGATGAGTTTTATAAACTTGAAATATTCACCATTGTGAGTATATACTTCATGTTCTTGAATCCCTGTCCACTTCTTGAAGTTATACAGGATGTCTCAATGAAACAAATTTTAAACTATAAAACAATGCTTGTTAAATATTAAATAAGGAAAATAACAAATGTAGAAATTTAATGTCAATAGTATGCCATTTAGCGACTTCCATTTGATGACATCACACCAGTCTCCTATGCAGATCGTGAAATGAATGTTCAACAGGAATAGCAATAATTTCTCTGCGAATCCTTTCCTTCAGTTCAATGTTTTGTAGAGGAGTTGAATATACCCTCCTCTTCAGATATCCCTATAGAAAGTAGTCGCACGCAGACAGTACTGGAGCATGGGAGGCCAAGTAGTATCCCGTATTTAGAGACTACCCGATACCCGAAGAGTTGATGCATAAAAATGCCAACTGTGTGTGGTGTAGCACCAACTTGGTGGAAGAACCGTGTTGGCTCCTCCAAAGGAAATCTTGCAAGGTGAGAAAAGTCTCAAGTATATGGACATATTATATCGATCAGAAGTCATTGTTGTTGGCTCTTCTTCATCTTTAACAGAATAGGGGCCGATAACCCTTTGTGAGGAGATTGCACGCCACAGTGTTACCTTCTGACTGTGTAAAGGTCTGCTGTTTAGTTGTTGAGGATTTTCTGGGTACCAGTAGCGAAAATGTTTATTTACAAGACTGCTTATGTAAAAATGGGGTTCGTCGTTTGCTTAGAAGTTGGTTAACTTCATCAGATTTGGCCGAAAGCTGATCACAAAATTCAATCCGGTAAATTTTGTCTGTAAGTTTTAATTGATGGACAATCTCCAACTTCTGTGGATGAAAGTGCAAGTCCTTTCTCAATATTCTGTTAGTACTGCTATTGATATAGCACGGGGTGTATTCAATACCACTGAAAGCCGTCGCACTGAATAAATACTTCTTACAGTATCATGTTTGCCCGTGTTCTAATGGTTCTCTGCTTACCTGGTGCTGAAGTTGCTTTGTTCAAAATTTCTCGCCCATGTGTTGACATGCTAATGGCACTGCATCATAACTTTCGGGCGTAAAAATCCTTAGCATGGTTTCCTTCGGAAGGGAAGTAAACCCGGTGGTCCCGTGTCGTAGATTTACGGCACGTAAAAGAACCTCAAGCCTGATAAAGAGGCCTCTGAGCAAAATTACCGATCTTTCACGCCCTATAGAATGGGACGCTAAGGACCACAGCAGTTAAGGAACGTCCATAAATAAAACTCAATTTCAATTTCCGTGTCGTAGATTTACGGCACGTAAAAAGAACCTCAAGCTTGATAGAGGCCTGTGAGCAAAATTTCCGGTCTTTCACATCCAATATAGAATGGGACGCTAAGGACCATAGCAGTTAAAGAGCGTCCATAAATAAAACACAATTTAACTGCATCATATCATCCAAGATTGCCGTGATGTCTGAATGCTCTTCTTGCATCAGTTGGACTATAATTGTTCTTATAAAGCAGTTTTACGTCTGTGGCATATTGAGCTGCAGACACATCTCCATATTAGCAACAATGACATAAAATGGGCGAACAATGGACATCGAAATTAAAATTGAGTTTTATTTATGGACGCTCTTTAACTTTTTGTGTTGCTAACCTTACTCGACATTTTCTGAAGGAATGGAAAAAAAGTTTGTTTCATTGAGACACCCTGTATTGTGTATCTTGGAGTTGTCACGAGCCCCGGTAATGTTTGTTTCATGATTTACGTGTTTCAGGGGTGGTACAAATTTTAATCAGTGAAGAGTTGAGGCTCTGTGCACGCTGGATAAGTATAACGTTCTGCTTGCAAAAATTAAACCGTAGCAGGCTGATCAGGATGGTATTATTATGTATTAGCTTAATAGTATATAATAAATGTTTAAATAGTAAATTGTACTTCTTGCCTTGATGTTCGTTTTTGTTTGACGTCCTAAGCGTAGATTAGTTTTGTGTGCGCTCCAGCCCATTGAAGTCCCTCCTGCCGTTATAACCTTTGTCCTGCGTTTCCTCAAATGCCCCTAGAGACAAGCGCTTCCCCTGCCTTCAGCTGGGATCTGTGGTGACATTGCTTATGCCCTCGATATCAGCAAAAGGACCTTGCCGCAATCACTCCACATGTATCGTCAGTAAGCGATTTGTCTATCAGCCCGAACACTTGATGCTTGCACTTCCGACAAGGGATAAACACAGAAATAGGGGAGGGAGATGGCCCGGGCGCGTGGTTCCCCTTCTGTGTGTGCGTGTGTCTGTGTGACGTCTGACTTCCGGTACATGAAGCTGGCGACTTGTCAAATGTCGATATGTGCTGCCTTCCCGTTCATTTTGGGCATATTAACCGAGCATTGTAGCAGAAGATTCGTTGTACTGGATGGTAACTGAGCTTTAGAACGAATTGCTGCTTGGACGCGAAGAGAAATGAGATGAACTAGTAGAATAAGGCTTAGCTACCTATTGTAGGAAGTAATAAACCTCTACCCAGAAGCAATGCCTGGCAGACAAGTCGTCTCTCGGTTTTATTTTCCCTTCCGACGTTTACAGTAGCTAGGAAAACTTCTCAGAGAGCTGCTGAAAGTGTTGGCGCATGTATGTAATCAATTCTCATATTAAATGAAATCTTTCCGCATTCTCTACCTCGAGTTTGCTTAAAAGGTCTGGTTTTGACATCTTGTTTTCTTCACTGATCTGAAATAGGGAATTAAATCTTAAACTTGCGAGACTTGGGGGACGTTGAAGAGTAACTGTAGTAAATTTGGAAATTAGATCCAAGAAGTACCTAGTTTGTATGATGTGTTTCTTGCGAAATACAAACAATATGTGATTTTGGATACCATGGATTTCTTCAGAAGGTTTTGTAAGCAACTTCGACATTCAAAACCGTTGAATGATTTCCCAGTGTATCTGAGTGTTGTTATTTCCCCACATGATTTTAGCTATAGATTTCTTGTGGCATGATCATTTGTTCTTTCTTGCAATTCGACATTCATTCCAAAGTTTTCGGTAGTCATGGTCAAGGGGAAGGAGTTGAAGGCACATGCTTTCCCATGACTTTACAAAAATAATTATTTGTAAAGATAAGTCAACATGTACTCAGTTAATACAAACATACCAGAGATGCTGAGAAATGCAAAAATGCATTGGAATGACCGATAAGGAATTCCATAGACACAAAACTCGTGGAAATAGATAGTTGTTTATCCCTGTTGAGGCAGTTCCGCGTCCTCTGCCTCCATCACCAGTATTCAGTGGGGCGCCAGAACTTCTAAACTGAAAGGGGTCCTGGTTTGGTCATAAGGAAAATAAGTGGGGCAATAATAGTAGAGGCGGACTTCATTTACGTATAATATTGATTTTCACACAAAGACATACTACCTTCACTCATTTTGTACTGCACAACCAAACGTCCATATCCGACTTATGTTTTTGTAGCACTGGGGGCTTTGGATCGAATTATTGTACGCTCGTAAATTCATGTGTTCATCATTGTCAAAATATTTTAGCGCATGTTTTATGAATGCTTCACTTTTGTAAATAAATTACTAACAATGCTGAACGTATTATTACTGTTACCGAATAGTATTTCTCATTATAATTACGTCTGTATTCTAAAAGTAGTCGCGATGTGACTTTATAGTTAAAGCGACAATAAAAATAGATCTTAACCATCACCTCAGAGAAATAAAATCTGCGATTGCTGTGGATATATTGAACATCTATAATTTTAGTTCCTGGTCTCTCCACTGCAATAATAGCAAGACTGCTGTGACGATTATGAACGTTCTTACTGCTCTTTTATTTATTTATTTATTTTACATGGTTCCCTGAGCTAGAGCTCATAAATCGGGAACAGTAAAATGAAATGATGGTGAGCAAATTGCCTACCTAAATTTAACAATCCAATTCAATAGGAACTACTAACAAATATAAACATTATCACATAAAGAAGAGATCAACAACAAATTCATAATTAATATTGCATGGGAGAGAATATAGAGCACCAAGTAATTATTTAAAATGGGAATTTAATGTGTAATGCTAGTGACGGGACGATACCACTAAGTCTGGATACTGATTTTTAAACACCGATACTCGATACTCACTTTATAACAGACTGTAAAGGCGTGTTCTTAGTAGTTTTCTATGTATAAACTCGTGTAACATATATTGTGTACTAATTCCGAAATTGTTCCCGATTGACTTCCTCTAATGGCAGCACTTTTTTTTATCTTGATAATGCTACAGGTTATGTATCCCTCTATTGTTAGTCAAGGCGAGTAATAGTAATAAAAAACTCTGATGTGTTACACTCACATGACTTTCTCTACTCCTGTACAAACTAATTTTACAAACACTTATTCTCCATATGCTTCATGTTAATCCAGATGGAATATGGTAGATTTTAAGCGATAGTCAAATCTTTTAAGAGCTGGTTGCTATGCGGAGCATTCCATTCTCTTTGCATGTCCAGGACATAAAAAAATGAATAACGAATTTGAGAAAAAGTATATAAGTATTGGAAAATTTAAGGGAATAACAAGCAATATCTCGAAAATGGTTCACTCAACAAAAAAATGTATATGACATAAATTGTGTATTTTAATGCGATTTACATTTTTTGTGTAGTAAAATTTAGTCTATCTCTTATGGTTTATCAGTTTTGCAAAAGTCGTTCACAATAAAGAATACTTTTGGAGACATTTCCAGAAAATTCGAGATATACATTTCATTTGTCATGAAAATATCTTAAACATGATATTTTAATCAAAATCGTTAGAGCCATTTTTGAGAAAATTAAACTTTTCGAAAAATCTTTCATGTAAAGGGTAGTCAGGGTGGTGCGATTTTCCTGAAAACCTTCGTGTCGCATCTCTGGAAGATACTGAACCTAAATACCAAGTTTGGTGTTTATCCGACTGTTCGTTTCTGAGTTATGCTGTTCACAGACACACACACGGAATGTTTCCAAAAATGCTTTTTTTTTGGATTCAGGGGGTCTCAAAACATGTATTTCCGGTGAAATCTCGGTATCGAATTTTTTGGTGGAATACAATACTTCCCCTACTTGCTATACGTTGTAGAGAAAGTTATAATAATGTATTGTCTGTCCATATTATGGAAATTTGTCTTACAGTATACCTGTAAGCTACGCTCGAGACCCGAGTTTGACTTACGTAAACACAAACTAACAAACTAACAGAAAGAACAAATATTTCCATGCGCTATATTACCTATCTCACGTCTTAAGTTCTGATTTGTTTTGTCTGGTTTCACAGATTTTGGTAGGTAAATGCATTGAGTGAGAGTGAGTCACTAAGCCAGGCTATTGCAGAAACGTGATTTAGTGCGTCAGCTAAATCATGTTCATTCACAATCAGTTAACGCTACATGTTAACTGAGTACCTGTACTTCTCCCCCCTGCATTGCTTTACATGCTTTTATTCAGACACAAGAGTCTATGGAATGTTGCGTTGAATCGCCACAGAAAAGGCAGTCAAGACGGTTTATGTCAAAGTATTTCGACGGTATCGAGGTCCCACTCTAGTAATATTACAGTATACGCAGATTTTGTACTGACAAAATGATTTTCATGAAAAGAGCTATAAATGTCATTTTGTCAGCTATCAAAATGTTGCTTCTTTAAGTTATCAATGATTTCACAAGAATCACTTAATGGTTGTATATCGCAGCCCTTAAGAGCGGTTTGTAAAATGCCAAACGAAAGTCCTAATTTGGGGAGGGGGGACAACGAAGAGAATAGCAAAGGATAGTTTGCGTAAGGTAAGAAAGGTAATCCAAGGAGAGGAATGGTGGAGTACCACGTAAGCGCTTCGTTAATGAAGCGCGGTGATTATTTTGATAATATATTCACACTTGGTATTCATCCGAAAAGATGGGCTCTTAATTAGTTTTGGGTGGACAATAACACGGTCTCTACCAACATTGCTTGAAGCAAATGATGTAATGGCTTCCACAGCTAAGATGTTCTTGTAGCTTAGCTGATTTTCTGCTAACATTTAAGTAAATATTAATAAACTGGCTATATATATCGCAACAATCACCTTTGCAGAATTCCGGGAATAGCAGTAAGCCCAAAGAAATTCAAGGCGTGTTCTAGTGTCAAGTCACCGTTCTCAGCGATAGAGTGAAGATGCAGAAATACGAAGATCCGTGATTCGAATCCAGCTCGGGGACTACACTTAACAAATTTGAATCAAATATGATTCATTCTGATGAAAAGGCTCTAATATGGAGTGCGTACTTCGAATTCATTGTTTAAGGATACTGAATACGGAATTTTCAACAAAATTTCCTAAAATGCCACACTTTTGAAATTGTTTCTGCAAGAAACGTTAAAAATAGTAGAAACAGGTTGTGCATTTGCCTTTTTGACCATTTAAACGCTCAAACTTACGTTAAAATGGATTCGGTAGGTTTTTACAAACAACGAGTCAAGTTTTAAAATTTTATTTTCTTATAGTCTTGTTTTCTTACGCTTTTCTGCTGTTAAAATGTTCTCCGTGTTGCTATTTTTTTTTACTCAATGCTTTCAGATTTTCGGTATATTTTCTTTGATGGTGAATGAAGATAATTTTTTTTTCAGTTATAGTTTTGTATTTAGGGGTTAAATAATGCAATACATGATCGGTTTTAAGAAAATAAAAGTGTACATCCTTTTATCCATTTTTTCAGGAAAAGTTTTATAATGTTGTGTAAAAGATTATATTCTAGAAATCGAAATTTAAAAGTTCAAACTTTCCATATTTTCTTTACGCCGAAATTTAAATGAAACTGGATTTTGATTTGCAAATAATTCTCTTGGTAGGTTAGATACATAGGTCAGAAAATGAATTCTGTGCTACAATTGTGTTGAGAAAATCTAGAAGAAATTTTGCAGCTAAATTAGCAGTTTCTGTACCGACTCTTCTTACACAGTGAACAGCGCTTCAGGATCGAATGCTGAGCGTTCATCAGTAATCACATTTCAGAGGGTATACGAGGTTAACGCTGTATAATCAAGAGACATTACGATGGACATAAACTCTAGGAACACACAATTCTCTGTAAGTGTTGGGGATGAAATGAATGTTTAAATGGTGAATCGGAATGAAAGAGTGAGGTAAACGTGAATGTCGCTGCTGCCTGTGCCGCTCATTGCAGTAAATTGTTCTGACCCTTGTGGAAGACATAATCGTCGTGTCGGCTGTCCGTCCACTCTGAGGAGATTTCTCCCGCCTGGAGGCTTTGCCAACCGTCTCTGTCTAGCTCAAGGCTAGAAGCTTCAGGGCGGACAAAAAGACTAGCTGCTAGCCTCGCAGCGAGGTGCCGCAGCTCGCTTCCGGTGAGGGTGTAAGAGGATGCGGCACCCCCACACATACACGACTTCCGGTCGCTCGTTCCCAACCCCGGATTCAACCTCGTAGCCTTCCAGCAAATGGAGTATTTCCTCACAACAATTGACGCGAACTGGTTCTCTTCCTCGTTGGCGTTTTGGCACCCTCAATAATTGCTAATTTTAACAACCCAATTTCTAAACTAGTGACCCATTATTTTTGTGTAGAAGCCTTCCTTTGCATTCCCAGACAGCAAAGTTTAGCATGAAGTAACCGCCTAATTTCGTATGCAAGCTATTCTGAAATATTAGGGAAAATTATATTTCAATTGCATATTTCAGGAAAGAAATATTTCCACTGTTGCACCATGTGGCTGTATGAAAACATTAACACGTTCTTTATATATTTCCCAGTAAATTGAGTTTTTTACGTTTGTTTTAAAGGTTTTAATGAAGGTCATTTATATAAAGGAAACAAAAAATCTGATGTGTTTACACTCACATGACTTTCTCTACTCTTGTACAAACTATTTTTACAAACGCTTATTCTCCATATGCTTCATGTTAATCGAGATGTTAATCTTATTGCTAATTTTCTTGTACAAGCAAAGGGAATTGCTAGGCTTTAAGCGATAGTCAAATATTTTAAGAGCTGGTTGCTATGTGGAGTATTCCATTCTCTTTGCATTACCAAGACAAAAAAAAATAACGAATTTCCATTTGAGAAAAAGTATTGGAAAATTTAAGGGAATAACAAGCAATGTCTCGAAAATGGTTCACTCAAAAAAAAAAAAAAAAAAATGTATATGACATAAGTTGTGTATTTTAACGCGATCTACTATTTTTGTGTAGTAAACTTTTGTCTATCTCTTATGGTTTACCAGTTATGCAAAAGTCGTTCATAATGAAGAATACTTTTGGAGACATTCCCAGAAAATTTCAAGATATACATTTTATTTGTCATGAAAGTATCTTAAACATATGATATTTTAATCAAAATCGTTAGCCATTTTTGAGAAAATTAAAATTTTCGAAAAATGTTCCATGTAAAGGGTAATCTAGGGTGGGGGAATTTTCTTGAAAACCTTCGTGTCGAGTCTCTGGAAGATACTGAACCTAAATACCAAGTTTGGTGTTTATCCGACTGTTCGTTTCTGAGTTATGCTGTTCAAAGTCACACACACACACACACACACACACACACACACACACGGACATGTTTCCAAAATTACTTTTTTTACTTTCTCTACTACGTATAGTAAGTAGGGGAAGTATTGCATTCCACCCAAAAATTCGATACCGAGATTTCACCGGAAATACATGTTTTGAGACCTCCTGAATCCAAAAAAAGCATTTTTGGAAACATGTCCGTGTGTGTGTCTGTGTGTCTGTGTGTGTCTGTGTGTGTGTCTGTGTGTGTGTGAACAGCATAACTCAAAAACGAACAGTCGGATAAACACCAAACTTGGTATTTAGGTTCAGTATCTTCCAGAGATGCCACACGAAGGTTTTCAAGAAAATCCCCCCACCCCAGACTACCCTTTACATGGAACATTTTTCGAAAATTTTAATTTTCTCAAAAATGGCTCTAACGATTTTGTTTAAAATATCATATGTTTAAGATAATGCCATGAGAAATGAAATGTATATCTCGAATTTTCTGGGAATGTCTCCAAAAGTATTCTTCATTGTGAACGAATTTTGCATAACTGGTAAACCATAAGAGATAGACAAAATGTTACTACACAAAAAATGTTGATCTCGTTAAAATACACAACTTATGTTATATACATTTCTTTTGTTGAGTGAACCGTTTTCGAGATATTGCTTGTTATTCCCTCAAATTTTCCAATACTTATACTTTTTCTCAAATTCGTTATTCATTTTTTTATGTCCTGGACTTGCAAAGAGAATGGAATTCGACACATAGCAACCAGCGTTAAAATATTTGACCATCGCTTAAAAGCTACCATATTCCCCTTGCATCTACAAGAAAATTAGCAATAAGATTGACATCTCGATTAACATAAAGCATATGGAGAATAGGCGTTTGTAAAAATAGATTGTACAAGAGTAGAGAAAGTCATGTGAGTGTAACACATCAGATTTTTTTTAATTCAGGAGGCCTCAAAACATGTATTTCCCGTGAAATCTCGGTATCGAATTTTTGAGTGGAATACAACACTTCCCCTACTTACTATACGTAGTGGAGAAAGTAACAAATCTGAAGCCGTAAAATTTACAATAATGCTGTCTTCAAGATAGAGTATGCTCTCATACCTCTAGGAGGCGTATTTGACTTTTTGATCCAATTTTGCTTACGGAAATGTTTGGACGGATTACTGTGTCGATCAAAGGAATGTTTATTTCCTTATCTATCACATCAAAGTGTGGATATTCAAGCATTTTTCAGTAATTGTACATGTATTGAGGATATGACCCTCAGGTTCGAGTGATTTAAATCAGTGAAAACATTTGTATTACATTCACATGGCTTTCTCTACCCGCTATCGTTTATTTTGTCTCTTCTACAAGCTGTTCTTACAAAAGCTTGTTTTTCTATTTCAAGTTAATCAATAAAGGTTTTCAGAAATGGTTTTCATTAAAATTTCATATACGTGTAAGGGAGATACGAGAGGCTGTAGCAATAACAAAAGTGTTTGAAAAGAGGAGCCCTATATGCTGGCTTAGAAATTCCACTCATTGTGTCATAACACGGGAAACGGACGAATGGTTACTTACACTTCAGTAATGTATATGCATTGGCAAATTCAAGCTGATAATAAATTATGGGAAACTAATAATGCTGCAGAACAGATTTCGTATACATTACATGGTTTAAAAAGTTCTGTATTTTTTCTATGATAGCTTTTGTCTATTTATGAAGATTTAACCATTATGAAAAATTACACAAAAAAATCTGATGTGTTACACTCACATGACTTTCTCTACTCTTGTACAAACTATTTATACAAACGCTTATTCTGCATATGCTTCATGTTAATGGAGATATCGAGATGTCAATCTTATTGATAATTTTCTTGTAGATGCAAGGGGAATATGGTAGGTTTTAAGCGATAGTCAAATATTTTAACGCTGGTTGCTATGTGGTGCATTCCATTCTCTTTGCATGTCCAGGACATAAAAAAAATGAATAACGAATTTGAGAAAAAGTATAAGTATTGGAAAATTTAAGGGAATAACAAGCAATATCTCGCAAACGGTTCACTCAACAAAAGAAATGTATATGACATAAATTGTGTATTTTAACGCGATCTACATTTTTCGTGTAGTAAAATTTTGTCTATCTCTTATGGTTTACCAGTTATGAAAAAGTCGTTCATAATGAAGAATAATTTTGGAGACATTCCCAGAAAATTCGAGATATACATTTAATTTGTCATGACAATATCTTAAACATATGATATTTTAATCAAAATCGTTAGAGCCGTTTTTGAGAAAATTAAAATTTTCGAAAAATGTTCCATGTAAAGGGTAGTCTGGGGTGGGGGGATTTTCTTGAAAACCTTCGTGTCGCATCTCTGAAAGATACTGAACCTAAATACCAAGTTTGGTGTTTATCCGACTCTTCGTTTTTGAGTTATGCTGTTCACAGTCACACAGACACACAGACACACAGACACACAGACAGACACACACACGGACATGTTTCCAAAAATGCTTTTTTTGGATTCAGTGAGTCTCAAAACATGTATTTCCGGTGAAATCTCGGTATCGAAATTTTGGGTGGAATACAATACTTCCCCTACTTACTATACGTAGTAGAGAAAGTAAAAAATTCATTCAGAATAAAGAGGACTTCGCAGGTCTTTCATAGAAAATTTAAGTTATACATTTTATTGCCTACAGATATGTTAAACACATTGTTTTAATAAACAGTATTAGAACTATTTTTGAGAAAATAAAAGCGACGAAACATTTTCCATTAAAGGACATTCTCTGTGAGAGATTTTCTTGAACATATTTTGTGCACCCTTGCAAGCTGCTGAATTTAAATGCCAAGTTTGGTATTATTCGGCTTTTGTTTGTTTTCGTTTCGTTCATTCACGCTACACGCGTCTGTGTTACTAAAGATGCCAATTTTGAGTTCAGAGGAGCTCAAAGCACGTATTTCTGGTCAAATATCGGTATAGAGATTTTGGGTGGAGTACAATATTTCCTCTACCTAAGGGATGGAGAAAGCAAATAGTGAAACATAATAAATATAATAATTAACAACACCACCAAGTCTTAGCTCCAGCCTGCTGGCAGTAGTAATGTATATAGTACTCTTTGTAGTCTTCATCATTGAATTCTTACGTTGTTAGTCATGCATAGATAAGATTACTTTAGAGGAAAGCATGTGAGTTAAAGTATCATTCAGATAAAGACAAATCTGTATGTCTAACTATTACTTTCTCTGTATCATCTGTTAACCCTCTAACTCTTTATTTTAAATGCTTGAACTATTTACTAATGTTTTCTTATAATTGTGTGGTGTTAAGGCACTTCTAACTTAAAATTTCACTTCAAGGCCTGGCAAAATTCAAAATAATATGCTCTATACCAGGTAAATGACATTATAAACATTAAGTAGCGGTTTTTTAGTAAGAAGTGTCTTCATCAACTTGATATAACATGTAATGGTTTGTTTTTCAAAACATTTTATTCTTTTTCTTGAGGTACTTTTCAGAAATAAAAAATCAATCTGTTCTATATCAGCCTCCAGACGCCTAATATACTATGGCTTAAGCTCTTGACATTTAAAACTTGTCTTTTAATACAGTTTGAACTTTAAAGTTGGTTTGTGAGAATGTTTGCAAAAAAGAATTCACTGAAATTTAGTGCTAAAATTTAAAGCTTTGAAGTATGCAAAGTTCATTTACAAATTAAAGTATGTGTTGTATCTTAATAGTTTAATTTTACACATTGCATGTGCAATATGCAATATTCATAAGAGACCATTAGAGAATATTGCATACATAAAGGTCTTTTTGGCGAGTTTGCCCAAGCATCACTCTCAGCATGAGAGAGAGAGAGAGAGAGAGAGAGAGAGAGGGGAGGGTGGAGAAAATCGCCGCTCTTGCAGTGAAACGCGCGGGTGACGGCCACGTAGGCGCTGTTAACGACCACCAGGTGCTTATGTTGTGTGATATCTAGGGGTCACTCACTCATCTCTCTGGTTCTCACGCCTACCACTACATCTTGTTCAGGTCCTGAGGCACTATGCTCACTGCAGCAGCGGCCCAAGCATAGATATACCTGCACTGGGATTTTCCACCACTTTGTGCTTCACTGCTCGCTCTGTAACAGGTGAACACTAATGCAGCAGGATCGCTCAGAAATGTATATCGACTCAATTTATTCATATTGAGCTTAAGCGGAAAAGTAATATAAAAGTCGCACACATCAAACATATTATACATACGGCGTACCAAATTAAACTTCAATTTCGTTAAGATTAAGCATATAAGATTGAAGCTATGTAAAAAATCTTATGTGTTACACTCACATGACTTTTCTACTCTTGTAAAAACTATTTTTACAAACGCTTATTCTCCATCTACTTCATGTTAATCAAAATAAACATTTGCAGAAACTATCTTATTGCTAATTTTCTTGTAGGTGCAAGGGGAATATGGCAGGCTTTAAGCGATAGTCAAATCTTTTAAGAGCTGTTGCTATGTGAAGCATTTCGTTCTCTTTGCATGTCTAGGATAACGAAAAAAATTATTATTGGAAAATTCATACAAATAACAAGGAATATCTCGGAAACGGTTCACTCCACAATATATATGTGTGTGTGTGTGTGTGTGTGTGTGTGTTTTAACGAGATCTACATTTTCTGTGTAGAAAACATTTACCAGTTACGGTTTACCAGTTATGCAAAAGCCATTCAGCATAAAAAGGTCTTTTGGGAACATTCTCAGAAAATTCAAGATGTACATTATATTGTCATGAAAATATCTTATATATATGATATTTTAATCAAAATCATTACAACCATTTTTGAGAAACTCAAAATTTTCAAAAAATGTGGGGGGATTTTCTTGAAAATCTTCGTGTCGCACCTTTGAAAGATACTGAACCTAAATAACATGTTTGGTATTTATCCGACTTTTCGTTTTTGAGTTATGCTGTTCACAGACACACACAGCACCTTTTTCTAAAAATCTGATGCGTTGCACTCACATGACTTTCTCTACTGTTGTACAAACTATTTTTACAAACACTTATTGTCCACCTACTTCATGTTAATCGAAATATCGAGATGTTAATCTTATTGATAATTTTCTTGTAGTTGCAAGGGGAATTGGTAGGCTTTAAGCAATAGTCAAACATTTTAAGAGCTGGTTGCTATATGGAGCATTCCATTCTCTTTGCATGTCCAGGACATTAAAAAAAGCGAATAATGAATTCCCATTTGAGAAAAAGTATAAGTATTGCAAAATTCAAACAAATAACAAGGAATATCTCGGAAATTGTTCCTTCTACAAAAAAATATAGGAGATAAATTGTGTGTTTTAACAATATCTACACTTTTTGTGTAGAAACATTTTTTCTATCTCTTACGGTGTACCAGTTATGCAAAAGCCATTCAAAATGGAGAGGACTTTTGGTAACAGTCCCAGGAAATTCAAGATACACATTTCATTTGTCATCAAAATATCTTAAATAGTTAGAGCCATTTTTCCTCTCTGAGTTCAGCTAAGCTTAAGAAAATCTATGCGATGAGATACAAAGCTTGTAATTTTATGGCGTTTTTTTTGAGAACATGCCATTTTGTTTTGTTATAGCAAAATTAGACTCGCTTGGCATTTTAGACAGGAGGCCACGCAATTGTTACTGTGCACCATGACTATATCGCTATTTTATTCTTCTGTATTCTAGAAACGAGGGGCGGTTTGTTTATTGGCAGTTGCAAAGGTTGATGTTTCTCTGTTCTGATAAAATGATGGTTGCCCCGTTTCGCGAGCACCCATTCAATTCCTCTGCTTCAGTGAAATCTTTATATCCTATTTGGTTCTAATATAATACGTCTTGCGTAAGAGAGTAGATACACAGGATAGGACAGTTAACCCTACACAAGTGCCTTCTCGCTGCACGAGTCTGTTTTTATTATCTTTTTAGTTTTATTTATACTTTTTCTCATTTTTAGAGATAAGACAAAGTAGTTAAGCTTGCTAGAATGCATAGAAAAATGAGTTTCTCTGTCACAGGCAGTTATATAAATGACGTTAGCCATAAGCAACCATGAATTCATGTGGCTGTAATCTTAAGGGAGGAACTTAAAATTATCAGGCCACCCTTGTAAAAACCTGTGTGGGTGTGCATCAACATTTAGACAGCTTTCAAGTCTTATCCTTTTTTAGGATTCTTCTTCTTTGGAGAGATTAGGTATGACACCTATGAAAAATACTATTTAGATTTAAAATGGAAAGGAATTTCTGTCAATTCGTTAATATTGAACATTTTAGAGCAATGTTTAGAACAGTGACACTAAAGGACCATTTAATTAATTAGTACTCCTTATTTTTATTCCTTGTGGTTCTATGTGTTGCCCTTCTTTTTCTTTACTTCTCTTTTAGCCAAATTTAAGGTTTATTTTCCTCAAACCTTTTTGTTATTTACTTTCTCTACCGTGCATAGTAGGAAGAGAAGGTATTGCATTCCACCCAAAAATTCGATACCGAGATTTTACTGGAAATGCACGTTTTGTGGCCCTATGGATTAAAAAAAAACATTTTTACAAAGAGGTCCCTGTGTGTGTATATCTTATCTGTGAACAGCATAATAACTCAAAAATGACGATAAGTATCAAACTTGATATTTAAGTTCAGTACATTCCAAGGATGCGACAGGAAGATTTTCAAGCAAATCTCCCCGCCCCAACTACCCTTTACTGGAACATTTCCCGAAAATTTTGATTTTCTAAAAAATGGTTAACCATTTTGATTAAATACCATATATTAAAGATACTTACATGACAAATAAAATTATATCTTTGATTTTTTGGAAATAGCCTTTGAAGTGCTCTTCTTTCGGAAGGAATTTTGTATAATCTTTTACAACTGGTAAAGGGATAGACGAAAACGTACTACACAAAAAATGTACATCCCTTTAAAACACAATTTATTTCAAATACGTTTTTTTCTTGCATAGGTTATTTCTCAGATGTCCGTTATTAAAGGTTCGAATGGTTCATTATTTGGCCATTCTCTTAAAATTCCTGTCAACATTCGGTTGTTTCTCTGGATTGCATGAAAACAGTATGGAACTTTAAGGCCAGCATATAGCGTCCAGTTCTTAAACATCTGATTATCGCTGTTCTCTTTGTATCTATAACGAAATGTGTAATGTAGCTATTTTCGGAAAGGTTTATCTGGATTAAAATGAAGTAGAGAGGAAAATAAACTTTCGTAAGAAGAATTTATGTACCCACTAATAAGCGATAGAGGGTAGGGAAAGCCATTGAATGTAACATATCAGATTTTTTATTATTTTTTGTAAGATGCTCCGCACTTTTAAAGTTTTGGAAATTGAATAAAAAGCAAGCAAGACAGAGTCACTTGGAAATTTTTAGAGTGCTTGTTTAATTAACAGTGTGAAATATTTTCATAATGTATTTATAAACTTGAATTAGCTAAAACCATTTTTATCATAACCTGCTTAGAACGCTTTAACTGCTCTTCGTTTTGTTTATAGTGGCTTATAAAAGTAAAAGCCATTGTTTAGTAATAGAAAAATGCTTGGTATTTTTATTGGAACATTAACATTATATTGAGTTATAAGAAAAAAAAAGTTTAGAATCTGATAGGAGTAGATGTAGGAAACTGAAATTTGGTAATCTTTTAATAAATAAAAATGTCAACATAATCGGTTGTAACTCCAGGTACACTACCTTAAACAGCTGGAAAGCGCAACAATTTAGTGCTGCTTCATACGTAAAGAAAAGTACTTTGAACTTAACAGCACTGTGACAGTTGCGTTTAACATCCATCATTAATTACCTACAACCACAAAGTCGGTTCTACCAATACTTATTATGTGGGAAACGCAATAGACTTGCTGTTGTTTTGAAGGAGGACTTTCACGAGAAGTGAAAGATCATGATCGATAATTACTACTACTGTTCGTGAACGCCTATGCCTCGAGGACACACAATATGTCAAGAGGAAGATGGAAAATGAATCGGTTTTGCATTATGGGAAAGGAAAAACTCAGTTCGTTCACTTTCTTCATACCCATCGGCAATACTGAGAAATGTTTCCTTAAAAAGTACGACGTGTTGCATGTCAACTTGAATTATTCCTTCTGGTTTCCCCCAGGACAGAGCTACTTAACTAAAACTAGATTCACTTGCTTATTCGCTTTTCTTCTATGATTGAAGCGTTTCTCCTTATATGCTCTTTGTCATTTTTCTACCTGTGGAAGCAATCCTAATTAATGCACCAGGAGGAAATCAAATATAACTTAAATAATTTTGCATTTAAAATTACAAATCAAAGTGTAAATACAAAACAGCTACATTGCTGTTTTGTAATCAGAAATTAGACAATTTTATGAACCCGTTCCTTCAGAAAATAGATGTGCATGTGTGCAAACTCTTGCCAACTCTTCTATCTTTGCATTGTCCATGAAAAGCGGGTTTTCCCGCCCTAATTGTAATTACAGTAGCAGGTTACGTCTTAAATAGCCAGGAATGTTTTAGAAGGGCATGATGAATTAATTACCTCTTAAGTTTTGTGCTTATCGATAAGGTGATGTAGAATCCACGCTGAAGAGGGTTTTAGTAATCCACGTTGTCATAAAAGCAGCAGTTATTCAATAAGATCTCAAATGCCTTGCTCCCGATACTTATCCTTGGCCGTCGATTACCTTTTCCTTCCTCCGTAAATATTTTGTGGTGTTTCTCAGCATAGAAGTCATTTGAGGTTTCTTAAATGCTGTTCTACCTTAGCATTTGAGATTTTACTGCAGAATCTATAAAGCATTGGAAAGTACATTTTAATAATTGTAAAAAAGTATGTAAAAAAGTAAAGCGGGATTCTTATTACATTTCCATATTATATTCATAAATAACTAAATAGAGGAAAGGAAGGACTCATTTCATATTTTGCACAATTTTTAGTTGATTTTCTCTCTTCTTTCTAAAGAAAATTAGTTACTGTTGCACATTTCACTTACTCATCACCATGGAGGGCGAGTAAGGGCTCTAAGGAACAATAACGCCGAATTCAAAAGATCCTCAATATCCTGCCGGAAAGTCACTAATCTGTACTGTCCTTGAGATTATTATTATTATTATTATTATTATTATTATTATTATTATTATTATTATTGCTAAAACTATAAAGGGCAGTTATTTGCCTTTGATATCTAATATGGATTACAAATCAGAGAATGCAATATTTTCTAATTCAGTTTGTCAGAAAATAACACAATGCACAAAAATGGTTTATTTATTAAGGTTTTAAGTTGTTAAGTATTAAAAAGGCACGATCAAGTTAAACGGAAGGTATACTAGAGCGGAAAGTTTCAAATGACACTTTTCTATCTAATGATCATCATTTCGCGTCATGTTTCGCAAAACACTGATTGTGAGATAGAGAGAAACAATCTGGAGTCTGCAAATTGGACTAGCCATCCAGAGACAGTAGGTACCACTTAAGAATTCCCACGCTCTGTTGTGCATTTCCCTCAAGGGACCCCCTCAAGTGCTTTCGCTTGGGACAGCGTCTGCCTCGTTTTAGCTTATGCTCCAGTCTTCCAGGTTAGTGTTAATTAGAAGGTATCATGCAGCAAAACAAATATCATGTTTGAGGTTTTAATATTTTAGGTACATTACTGAAAAATGCGATTGGAGATTCGTGATCTCTTACAGATTAACTGGAGGTAGTTACATAATTACTTAGGAGGAATGGATTTTCTTACAAAATACAGCTATATCGGTGAACTGTGAGTAATAACTTTTAGGTTTTTGGTCTTACAGCAATATAATCACTTGCAGCGATATCCTGAATAAGATAAATAATATAAAGATTTTTAAAATAGTTCATCCAGATCCACAACAGCCTCTCTTTTAAGCAAAAGGTAGGTATATCCAGTGAAAAAGTTTATAAAGAATAAATATATGATTGTGTGACCGAGTTGACAGATGAATTGTGGCCGTCATAACAGCAAATGAATATAGCTTTGCTTTGCAAACACCTTTGTTGAATATGACAAAAAAACCTTTTTGACTATGCATATGTTGGTCTATAGGGAAATCGTTCTGAAATTAATTTCTGCAAATTTCAACCAATTGGGCTGAAAATCTATTCACTGATTTGTTCAACATAGTTATAGCACAAAGTGAATTGGCCAATAATTTTCCAAAAATGAAAAGCGATCCTTGTAAAAGGCCCCACGATATGAAAATTTGGAAAGTTTAAACTTAAAAATGTTGCACATGAAGCTTAATGGTTTCACATTAAAACCTTTCTTGAAAAACAAAGTATGTAACATTTTAAATTTTCAAAGAATCAACCATGTATAAAATTATTATTAGCATCCTAAATCCAAAAGGATGCTTGATATCAAGTAGAAGAATTTTCATCTCGGGAACATTTTAAATTGCCAAAAATGTAGGAACACAACATCTATAAAATCAAGTTTTACAATTTTGCATTCCATTTACACACAGCTGCACAAGCCCATTTAAACGTTAGTTTGGACACTTAAATGGCGAGAAAGGGAAAAAAGACAGCAGTTTGATATTGATTGTACAATGTTTGAGGATGTTCTCCATTACAATTTTAAAAAAGTTATTTGTGAAAAATTCAATATCAAGTACACTTAATGGTTAAGCATAATTTTAGTTCTAAAAGTTATGAGAAGCAGATTACAATTTTTCCGTTTAACCTGACTTGTTTACTTAAGACTAAAAGCTTGTTCGTTAAACTCTTTCGATGCCATAATTGTTTCTAAACGGCTACTTTGCAACCTGTCAGTTGGTGCTTCAACCTTCGCATTTTCGGATGCCACCCGTCCCGTTATTCCATATTCGATCGCCATTTGCATGTATTTGACAAAAAATATGTATCCTTACCAAAGCACAGCTTCGCAGCAGTAGACGAATTCTGACGATTCGAGACGGGGCTGTTGACGCTCTTCCGATTACAAAGGAGGGCCGTGGCTACGAAGCTGTCTTCATTGGAGTTAAATCTCCTTTACAGCTGGTTGTGAAGGCTAACGAGCTAATTCTCCAAATCACCGCAGCTTCCCATCTTTTTCTCCCTTCCTGGATTTCTCTTTCGCCCCTGCAGGCGATCCTTTGCGTGTCGTACTGAGCGTGTATCTTTGTCATTCTGGAAATGTTAGTTATTTTTTCTTTGACGTCTTGGTGTCCGTGCACTTCTAATATTCTCGTTTTTCTTCTGCAGCACTCCGTAACTTCATTCTCTGTGCCTAAGAAAGAGAAAGACAGGTCTCTTGGAACCTTCTGTTCATTCTCTTAGAAAAAACGCTGCATCACGGAAAAAGTTCCAAATTATCTCCTTTTACCATGGTACCAACTTAGCCCTTTTATGACTGAGCCTAGTCTTTTTGAAGAGACAGCCGCGGGTTTGCGAGAAAAGCCACTAAAGGCATTTCAGCCATATTGCGTAATAATAGAGCTAAATTTAGCAATTTGTTCAAAATATTCAATAATTTCTAACCATTTTCAATTTTGACTGTAATTTTTAGATTAAAATAACTAAAATATAAAGGGAAGATTATTATAATATATGAGTTAATAAAAATGGTAAGCAAAAAGGTAACAATTTCTCTTTTCCAAATTTCCATACTTTGGTGCCTGCGTAGAGGAGTGAGGTTGGGAGGTTTCGAAGTAGAGACTTTCTTTGAGATGCAGCTTACAGGCATTTGCAAGCTACAAGCTAAAATTTGTTGGGAAATATTTCATGCCACATGAAATTTATAGTGCTGGTGAGCGCTGAATCATTTCTCTTTTCTCTCTCTCTCTCTTTACTTCTTTATTTTGTGACACAACCATGTTACCCATGAGCACTTTATGATGAAAAGACAGAAAAGTATTCTTGAAAAGAATTCTTTGTCGAGCTAGGAAAATTATTTTAAAAGTTTGGGAAGTTCAGTAGTGTGAAACCTGATTTGCCCCCATATAAGCTGTTCCATGTTCCATTTCTGGCCTTTGATAGTCACCTTAAGCCACTTTTCATCACCAAGAGTTGGCAACACTGTGTTTTACCTTCTATTTCTCTCGATCGTCGTTACAGATATTGAAGAAAGGAAAGCATGATTATTTGATGGCTCAAATGACCTGGGGTCCTTACCATCAAAATTTGTCTGACATTCACATGTTAGGGGCGAGCAGAAATCAATCCTTAAAGAATAATTTTACCATCGCACATCAAAATTATGGTTATAATGCATTTCCATTATATTTTACTTATATTAAATTGTGCATTGATGTGACAGTTTCAAGGTCAACTAAAGAATTTAGATATTTTTATAATAACCTGAAAATTGATCCATTCCTGCAATACCCTTTGCTGGCGTCTTACCTTCATAAGCATGATAAATGGGACTGGTATACCTACTTTACGGAAGCTAAGGGAATTACCCAAATGAACATTGTTATTATTTATTTCTGGAAGCCGTTGCAACTAAATTTCAAGCAGCTTAGAACTGAATACACAGATTTTTCACTTAGATAGTAATGTAAACACATGAATGTGTTCTCTTTGTCTTTTGGAAGTTGAGCTTTGAAGTAGATTCCACCAAACAAAAATTTCTATCAGTTTCTTCTCTGTGCAGTGATCTAAAAACCATAAAACTCTGTGACGTTGTGTGAAATAAATAATGTTGTTTATTTTCTTTAAGCTACCGTGAATTATTGCCTTCTGTAATCAGAATAATTCCAATATTAAATTTTTCTTGGTATATGCTAGTAAACCTGCAGTGTGTGGAGTAGCTACTGAAGCCTGAACTTTAATTTTCGGTTTTGGAACTAGAATTTCAGGATAGGGTGGAACAAAATTACATTTCCTTGTGCTAGGGGGCGGGCAATGCTACGAAGTTATAAGAAAACTAAATGAAGATCGTCACCAGCAACCCTATTGCTCTGGAAAGGTGATCCAGTTCGATCGATGCCAGGAAATGGTGTTCCACCAAGAAACTGGCGTGTGTAAAATGAAGGGAAGAGAAATGAGATTGAAGAAAGAGAAGGAAGAAAAACCGGCTCCCCCTAAGGCCTGGCGGTAGGACCTGCCAGCGAGGGTATTCATTCATAAAACCGTCGAGCGGGGGAGAGGTGTGTGGAGGGAGTAGGCTTGCGTGAGTGCTGTTCTTCAGTCTCTTGTCCCGTTCCGTCCCGAACACCACGGACAGTGTTGGAAGTTCCCCAGGGATAGCAACAGGTGTGTGTAGCGTGGCCTCAACGCGGGGCTCACATATGAGGATGCCGCCACCATCGTCATTATCATCATCATCCTTAGTGTTTTGTTTGTGTTGGAGGACATGGTGAAGAAATGTGTTCTGGAGAAACATGTGACAATCTAGAGAACTCTACCCAAACTTCCCTAAGATCTCATCCTTTGATAAGTTATTGTGAATACTTAATCGTTTTTCTGTGATTTAAAAATAAATATATTGAAGTGTTTTGGAAGTGATCTCATTGGACAACAGTTGAGGGTGTTTGTGAACGTGAAGGTGCGCCCATACGTAAACTGAGTGTCTCAAAATAGTCCCCTCTCTAGTCAACAAATGTATATAGACTGGGATAGCTACGCCGTTATGGGAATAAAAAATATGAAGTCATTTAGTAGACCTAGAGGTAAGTAACTCTTGAGATCTTTTCTCGGAGGTTGAGCATGCTTATTCCATTATTTATATTCTAGAAGATGCAGTGTTGTGCACGGTTTATGTATTTATTTTCTTGAAATCTTTGCTGTCACTGAACTAGCTCTATCACTTTCGTAATTTTGTGACGATGTCCTTTTATTGTGTGTATAATTTGTATTTTTATCGTACTTTTTAAATTTGGCCATAACTGCAGACTCATGTGTCTATTTAAACACGTGAGCACAGTGTATAAATCCATCCTCATTTCACAAAAAGTTTTTTTCGGTGTATTTAATGTTTAAAATCCTCTATGAAACCAAATTTTGTACCAATTTGCTGGAAGATTTCTGATGTGCTTCAATAATTTATTAACATTTTATTAGCTTGGCCTTAAACCAATTATTGTTTATGTATTGATCATAATCCACTAAGAATAATTCTTTTCATCTTTCAAAATAAACATTTTGTAGGTGCATTAAAGCACTTAGCACGTGGAGAGTTTCGGTTTAACAAGAACCTTCGATTATGTGAAAAAAATCTCGAAAATATGAAGACGTTTTAGTTGCCTTCAACTGAAAATTGTAGATTTTAAGATTTTCCAAATGCGCCACCATAACTGCAATGTATATAGGTACTCAAACTATAAAAATATACTAAAATTGAGCGAAAAAAACATTGCATAGTTTCACTTCATTGCAAAAACCATTTTTGTTTGCTTTTCATTCTACAATATTTAAAGCATTATTCTATACTTGATATTTGTTTACCAAAGTACAAAAAGAAATTTGTGAAGGAAAATAAGCATACAACAAAAATATTATGTTAACCTTTAAATACCCCGCTGAATTGAATAACATTTTTTTTTATTATTGTAATGCATGATCTGTGGCTAAAATTACCACTTAGGTTAAGAAAGGACTGTAAATTTATAGGCGATGGACTTCTGCTCTTTAAACATACATCCCATTGAGTCTGTTTTACGTTTGTAAAGTATATTGTAATATTTCTCCCAAAATGATGTTATTGTAAATAGTCGCACACGAGGTTAACACTCTTTAAAATTGTCTAAGATATAACAAATTCTGCAGTCAGTTTTTGTGTGTCGAAATAATCAAACCCATGGGGAATGTGTGTGCTTTGTTTATTTTTGTATGTACTAGTTGCCATAGCAGCGGGACATTTCGTTTATTTAGGTTGTTACTGCGAAAATAAACATAAGTGAGAGTTGTTTAAAAAATCTTTAGCTGCCGAAAGGATCACAAATAGCTAGAAACATTAAATGGTTATAGTGAAAGATCGAAATGTTTTAATTTGTGATGAAATGTTTATAGTGTCTGGAATAGTTAAAATTATGTAACATATAAACAAATAGCACCATGCTTCATAACACTGTGTTCCTGAGACTGTTTTGATATGTGTACTTTTTAAGATTAAGTTGTGTTGCACGACGATTCAAAATGTTAGATACGTCCCTATGGCATACACTTGTGGAAAAGTTCTCCTTTTGGTTTGTTAAAATAATAGTCATGTATTCATCTGCAGTCTTGGAGGACATGCATTTGTGTTTGTCAAAAAGCAAACATAAATAAATCTGTAGAACCTACAATCACAGAATTCCAGGCAATGGTTTATCTGTGCTTTACAATTGGCCAAATGCTGCATTTTTACACTCCTAATACAAGCAAGCTGTTACTTTCATTGATCCGTATCTACAATGTGTAGCTTTTAAAGATATACCAGTTAATTATAAGCACAGTGATCAGATTTAAAATAGCTATTTTATATTTTAAATGAACTAGAATTTGTTGCGCTGTTTCACTTTTAATTCAGTAGAGGGAAGAACTGGTGTCTAAGAAGAATTTGAAAGACTACACTTAAATTGTATAATGTAAGCAAATTAAGTTAATGTCAAAGTATAAACTTATTAGAAACAATGGAGCAAAGTTTTGATGCCTCCTGATACTTCGATTTTAAAAGGGTTATCTTCAAGAGTTAGGATGAAATGTTTATGCAAAACCTTAAGATTCATTACTCAGATTGAGTCTCCTATTTGAATATTTGTCATGCGCTTGGAAGTCCAACTACTTTAAGGAAGACTTTGAAAATCCAAATGATTTTAAGAATGTTTAACTAAGAAATTCCTTTGGACGTACCTACAGGTAACATCTGGCTTATCATTATGTTGCATAATATTTCACTCAGAATGTATGTTTTGTGAGAATTAAAATTTCAGATCGTAAAGAAAGGAACTCTTAACATTAATTTCATGAAATTTTGCCAGATATCACTCTGTTTATAATTATTACTTCTAGATATCACTCTGTCTATAATTATTACTTCTAGACAAAACTAAAACAAAAAAATCTGAAGTGATACATCTAACCTATTTTTTTATTAGCAAGTATGCAAGCTATTCTTACTAAAGCTTATTTTTCTATCTATGGCATTTTAATACCAATAAACCTTTGCAAGAATAGCTAATTACACATTTCGTTATAGATACAATGAAAACAGCAACGCTCAAATGTTTAAGAACTAGACGCCATATGTTGGCCTAAAAGTGCCATATGTTTCCATGCAATCACGAGAAACAACTGAATGCTGAAAAGACCAAGAAATGAACAAATCGAATCTTTAATAATGGATATATATCTCAGAAACGCCCTTGCCACAGAAAAACTTATTTTAAGTACATTTTGTGTTTTAAAGAGATCTACATTTTTTGTATAGTACGTTTTCATCTATCGCATTTACCAGTTATACAAGATTATGTAAAATTCCTTCCGAATGAAAGCAACTTCACAGGCTATTCCCAGAAAGTTCAGGATATACATTTTATTTGTCATGTAAGTATCTCTAATATATGATATTTTAATCACAATCTTTAGCGGTTTTTTTAAAAATTAAAATTTTAGAAAAATGTTCAATGTAAAGTGTAGTTGGGGTGGGGGATTTTATTGAAAATCTTCGTGTCGCACCTTTGTAAGGTACTGAATCTAAGTACCAAGTGTGGTGTTTATTCCATTTTTAGTTTTTGAGTTATGCTTTTCACAGATACACACACAAGGACGTTTTTATAAAAATTGTTTTTATGGATTCAGGGGGACTCAAAACATGTATTTCCGGTGAAACCTCGGTACCAAATTTTTGGGTAGAATACAATACCTTGTGTACGTAGAATGTACGGGGTGGAGAAAGTAAAAATTACAGTTACCTTTTGTTACATTAGGATGGGACAGGAATGACCTCTTTTGTTTCTATTTTTCCTTAAGTCTTAATTGCATTGGACATGCGGGTACTTCGGTGATGAGGATCAAGATAGCATATTGTAATTGTAATTATAAAAGTCGAGCTTCAAAAATGTGTGATTTGAGATCCTTAAATAAATAAAGAGCTCATTTTACAACTTGTTGTATACAATATTTTATATATGTTTCGCGATAAGTATCGAAATTAATATAGATCAGCAACTGTCTTTTGGTTTGCAAACGTGTTAGCATTAGATTTTTAAACTGGAAACCATTACACAATAATATATATTACAAAATGATGTGTTTTTGTAGTAATTCACTGAAGCTGAGGCAAAACTTACATGGGTTTCAAAAAGGAAATATTATTAAAAATTTTTTGTAAAGTTCTGTACGTTTTGTTTAAGCGGTGATTTATAATGGGTTATATATAATACTTGAGTAGCAGTAGTACTGAACCAGAAACATCAAAATGAAAGCGAAAGCTCTACATGCAGTGTGGATAATGGCCTATTTTATATCAGTTTCACAATTCTGAAGGTTTGAAGCACGTCTACCAACTGTGAGCAGAAGCATATTTCAAGAAGCCTCTTTGAGGGATTGTTTTAATTAATGTCATGCATATAACATATTATGCAGCTAACAAAGAAACCCTAAAAGTAATATATTGCCATCATGAATATGCATCAAACGATCCGCCGCAGTGGCAGTAAGCGATAATTTGCTTCATTGGACAATGCTGTTGAAAAAGAAGGCATAGAACTAATACCATTTTGTTTGCAGACTGTACCATTTTACGGAAAGTAGGTTAGTAACTTAGTTTCTTTGCCTATATGTTTTCTATATGGCTGCAGCATTAGTCAAACCGAAATTCTAGTATTAAGTTGGCAAAATATTTGTTTTTCCAACATTGTGTTCGAGTAGAAATTAAATCCTTAGTACCCAGGATACAGGTATATTGTTCTTGTCCGAAATGCTTTTGGAAATAAGTAGGTGAATTTTTTCACAGTGTTTAAACCGTTGCACATAAACGTCTTTAGATATTACACCCTGTCAACAAAACACAAAAATTTGTCCTTTAGTTTAAGTTTGCTTTCTCCAAAAAATATAATAAATCAGACTGAGCATTTCAATGCTTGCAACTTAAAAAGTAAAAACCGCCTAACCGTACCTCAGATTTTGTTAGCTGTATTCATTGATTTTACTTTAGAAAGAATCATCGCGTATGTTAGCGCGAAGTTTAAAAATTAGGCATTTCTGTGGCTTCAAGTAAAATAAAGTATGTTTGGTATTATGTATTGTTTTGTTTTATATAGTAGTAGTAATAATAATATTACGAACTCTGAATATCTTTACAATGTTTATAATCTGGTTTTAGAATTCCAGTACTCAATACAACCTTAATAAACACCATTTGAAACATTTTAATCATCCACATGGTTTATGGCTTCTCGCCAAATACTTATATTTCACAAAATAATGAATTTAAAACTTCTAGGCCAAATTTAGAATACCATAACCAATATGTTATCACTTTTTGGTCAAATATTCATAAATAAGAAACAAAAACTCAATAACAGAGGTGGCCATCTGCATACTTAAGTCTATTTAATGTACAGAGTTTTCCAGAATGACAGTTACGTCCCAAGCCACATAGTATTCTCTTTCTCCAAATCATATCATGTTAAAATGCTGAAAATAATGCTGTTATAATGCCGCACTAAACTCGGTTCGCATCGGCAGATTTCACACACTCGCAGCGGGACTTGAAACATCGCATCGCCAGAAATTACGACGGCTTTCTGTCGCTGAAAAACACCTAAATTCTCTACACATACGCCGTTTTCTTTGTTTCTGGAGGAGTTTAGCGTAAATTATGTTGTAATTGGTCACGGCGCAACTTCTAAAAGAAAGGATAAATAATCGCGACTGTCATCTGTTTAAAGAAAAAGCCAACAAACTACGGTTTTGTGCTTGACTACCGCGCCGTTAACCAATTCTCTACACCGTAGTTTATCTTTGTAGTTCCCCATTGTATACTTTGTCTTTGAACCATGGCGTTATACTGTGGGAAGGTTCAAGAAAAAATCTCCGAAATATAGATAGTAAGGTAGAACATTCCATTCATAGAAGATACGCATGTGTATATGGAAGGTTCATAAATATTTAAGTCCTGGAAAACTGAGCATTTTAACTGGTACTTCAATTACTTAAACTTCAAACTGATGCGCAGCCGATTATAATGTTTAAAATTTACTAAATGTTAGCTATGCGTAACATTACTGTTTATTTAAATTGATTAAAATTTAAATTATACACAGATGACACGATTTGTATTGAAAAAAAACTTGAACGTTCATAAACAGAAATATTTTGTTTCACTTAGGCATTATTGTAGATACATATTTCTGAGCAAGTTACATTTTTGGGCAAAGTATTACTTACTTTGTAAATAGTACTTTTTACTACTTACGAGTTTCTATTTACGAGAAACCAAAGCTAATACATCTATAAAATGTATTCGAATGTGCAGTATTGCCAACGCATTGAAATCTCCCCTTAGTTTATTTTAAATAGTCTCTTTTAATTTTCCACCCATTTCTCTTCGGTTGAAGGGTTCATCAGCAAAGGGTAGGTATTGCAAAAAGTACAAGTTTAAACGAAAGCTGCTTTAGTGTCTAATAGGCCAGTGATTTTGTATTTGTTTAAATAAATGTCATCTGTGAAGCTTTATTATTATTATTATTATTATTATTATTATTATTATTATTATTATTATTGTTATTGTTGTTGTTGTTGTTATTATTGTTATTATTATTATTATTATCATCATCATCAACCATCATCTTTATGAAGTGTCCCTTTTAAGAATTGAGGTCTGCATGAACTGAGACAGTGCATAAAAGGGATGTAATGATGCCTAATGAGCCCATAGTTCATTTAGCTGAGAGTTATCCGGCATATTACGAGTATATTATGTAACGCCAAAAGTGATTTTTGAAATTGTTGGCAATACTTGAGTTACAATGATTCGTAGACTTATCTAAATAATTTAAAAGACACAAGTTGCAGCGCTAAGAGTATTTCAAGATAATACCTGCAATAAAACACAAGTACACATATCAACACACTTACTGCTAATAAATTAAAGGCGGCGCTGCATAATGTAATAAATCGCTTACCTTCTTGTTGGTGGCCTGTCCATTGCGGTCTGCTTTATTGGTATTCGCTTTGCTAGTTCACAACCTTTCAGTTGACAGGATTGTTGAAATTGATTTCAAGCATATTCTCTATTCATGTAAGTGCTCTGAGGCTCAATTTTTCCTATTATTTGATTTATTTGCTGTTTCGTAACTAGGCCAAATCTTTTAGACGCTATATTGTTTTCTGAATTTAGCGCTTATTTCCACAGCACACATTTTTACTATACCTACATGATTGTTAAGCAACAAGATTATTGCCCGGCGATAATAAAGGTGATCTTCAAATACCTATATAGAGTCATGATCGGTTGATATCTGACACTTTCTAGTACATGAGTGGTGTGTACAAATGACCGACTTATGATCCCAATAATCAGAATAAGGTAAAATCGCAGAGGAGGAAAGAAAATACTAGTCAAGAAATATTGTATTTCTGAGAAGCCGATAGAGAGATGTAGCAATTAGAAGAAAACAGAAATTATGATAGCGATTTCCAAAACGCCCTAAACTTCGAAAATATCCGTTAGTCATCTTTAAATTCGTAACTTCTAATTCAGAATGTTACCAATTATTTAAAGGCAAAAACGTTTATGAAAACTCCGATTTCAATTCATAGAATTTCTTATAAAGAGTTCTTTCTCGATCTGCAAAAATATCTTAGTAGTTGGAACCAAAAATGGATGTTCTATAAATACAGCTCTGAAACTCTAGAGCAATATGTAAATGTACAGTTTCGAAATCTGTAAACCAAACTTAAAAACAGAAGTTTCTGGGTTTGAAACATCTTTGCTATTTAATTTCGGGCAGTAATTAGCTTTTGTTGTGATATTTCAAGGCTCGTAACGTATGCACGTTTTCTTTTAAGTTTCGCTTACAACCTATTGTGATAAAAACGGAAGCAATGTTTACCGTTTTTGGTAAACAGCAGCCGAGTTGATAAGTTTTGTCCTTTTTGGCACGCACATTATCTCACTGCTGAGGCGAAACATGTACAAATTGTTGCTCTGTGGTTAATCGTATGGTATACCTATTTCTTAACGACTTGTAATTGCGAGTTGGGAACCTGCGCGGAGTCTTAATTTCCTTTAAATAATATACAGAATTTCAGTGATTATCAAAAATACCTTCTTCGAGATACTATTTATGTGATAAACTTACGGTTCGAGTTTGTAAGGCGGGTGCTGAAGAACTTCCTTTGATACTTTTCTGCATAGACCCAGAGACTTTTTTTCTGCCGTAACTGAAAGACCGTGATTATCAGAATACAAGATCTTATTATTTTGTGTTTAGAAAGTTACTCGCACCTGCCAAGAAGCAATTCATCACATGTTTTTTTATTAGCTTTTAGAACGAGACGTAGTCAGCTAAAGCAAATCAGCTGGATCATTTGGAAATAGAATGTTGAACAGTTCCTCTGTTGTGGAAAGTATTCTGCAAATTTTCATTGATGTTTGTTCTTAAAAGGAAAGTATTTCGGAGTAACGCAGCGTGTTTTTACTTTCTGTACCACGTACTTAGTAGATGGAAAGGATACTGCATTCCATCCAAAAATTCTACATCGAGATTTTTACCGGAAATACATGCTTTGAGGCCTCCTGAATAAAAAAATGTTTTTTTTACAAAAATGTTTTAGTAAGCGTGTCTGTGTCTGCGAACAACATTACTCTAAAACGAAAACTCGGATAAATACCAAACTTGCTTACGACACGAGGATTTTCAAGAAAATTCCCTCACCCAAATTACTCTTTACATGGGAAATTTCTGAGATTTCGTATTTTCTGAAAAATGGCCCTAACGATTTTGAATATGTCATATACTTATGTAAGATATTTACATGCCAAATAACATGTATATCTTGAATTTTCTGGGAATAATCTGTGAAGTCCTTTTCATTCGAAACGAATTTTGCATAAATTTGTATAATTAATGAACTTTAAGAGATAGACAAGTATGGAATTTCAAGGCCAGCATATAGCCACTCGCTTTTTAAATATTTGACTATCAATTCGGTTTCTGTCTCCTTTGTAGCTACAACGAAATGTCTAATGAAGCTATTAGCTATTCCTACAAAGGTTTATCTCGACTAACAGTAAGTAGATAGAAGATTGAGTTTCCGTAAGAATAGTTTGTAGAAGCTAATTAAAAATAAATGATTAGGTAAAATTATGTAGGCGTAATTTTGTGCACATCAGAATTTCTTTTATTAAATCCTGTACATGGACGTATCTTAAAATGTGAAACAAACACTTTGGTAAATATAACTTTCTGTCGTTACAAAGTAACGCTACTGAAACTGTATACCCATAAGACTGAGAAGCTTGTACTGTGTACAGATGATGTAGGAATTGTAGTAGTCACTAATTTAGCTTATTAGGGAGTGTGTTAAAACCAATTATCTAAAAGTTTGTGAAGAAGTCATAGAATCGTTGAACCAACACTTCATAGTTACATTCTCTCGTAGCGATTTGTGTACGACAGAAGACAAAATAAACTAATCCCAAGCGTTTGGGTTTACGTTGTGTTTGCGCTAACTTTCGCTCTGGATCGCCATTCCCGTTTCAAGCGTTTGTTTTGCGTTGGCGGTTGAGGCAGTATTTTTAACACTAAATGATTGCAGTCTAATTATATAAATTCAATAACAGCCCGCATTAAAGCAATACGTGTATGTAACAATATATAAAAAGCGTATATTACAGTCATTGTATATGGTTATATTATTGTATCCATGTGTAATAATGTTATGTGAATGTAGGAGCTGTGAGAAATAGGTCAAAAGTTGCTAACAATGAGGTAACCTTGAGGCAATAATGAGTTTGAGAGTTTAATAATGTTACTTGTAATTCTTGGAAGCAATAATGTAAATTTTGAGACAGTTTAAAAATAGCCAATCAACAACCAGAAAAAGCTTTAGTTAAATGAAGGTATTCTATTGGATTAGGAATAGCCAATCAGAGACTTGAAATACAGAAATTTACAAGTTTAGGCGGTTGAAATCAATTCAGTTGGTTGCAGACAGCGTTACTAACCAGACGCAAAAAGTGTCCTCAAGAAATTTAATACGTATTCGTGTGAGACGAAAATAGTTTTACGTGTTAAAAAAAAGGTGCAAGTAATTAATTAAAAAATTTCACAGCTCTCTATATCAGTGAAGTGTTATTTAAATCGTATCAAGTATTAATAAAAGGAGTGAAGTAAAATTATAATCTGTGTAAGGCTAAATTTTTAGTCGCACCACAACCCTGCCAAGACATCCATGTCTCTAACAATAATACTGACGCAGCCGAGGCAAACATAAATATATAATATTTAAAGAAACAGTCAAATTACAAAGTTAATATTTTTTTTAAACTTGAGGTAAAGGCCACCTGAAAGTACATTGGGGCGAAGGCTACCGGAAACCGGGTACCATACGTGCGGTTGCAAACAAACTTCAAGTTCGGCTCCCAACGGTTGAAATATAATACAGCTCCTTCAATACAAACTACTTCAAATTGACGCCTAAAGCGTGGTGCAAATAACGTAACAAACCACCTACTTCACGGTGTAGATTTAATTGTGAACATCCCTTTAGTCTTCAGAGTTTCTGTCTTTAGCCCCCGTATGAAAGAAAACACCTTGTTGTCCAGCATGCTGTATCCTACACGGAGAATATCAGTTTACTTTGTGAGCAGTGTAATATTGCGCTTAAATTCTAAAACCAGCTGACGAACCTGCATTTCAGTTCCCTGTTGAAACTTTTTTTCCTTTTCCTCGCCGTGTAAAGGCACATGTCAGGTAACTTGAAACGGACTCCGAAATCATTCACGCCACGTTAATTTCACCCCTAGTCCAACAGCTTATGCCAGTAGGCTTGGAGCGTTAAAAAGGAATAAAATTCTTCATAATCAAGACAGCGTTTAAGGAAGATTGGACGTGTTTTATAACCGTGTATTATTGTGCGTTATGACTTCTATGGTATTGATTTTCTTATTTGAAAAAGAAAAGAATATAGTTTGGAAAATCGAGAATACACGCGCTGAACTCATAACATTTTTATTAGGATGTTTTCATTCCTTACCCACTACCTTGAATTCAAGTCTAAGAGCCCGAAGTTTTAAATATGCCACGATAGTCCATAACTAATGAGAAAAAATGCATTTTCAATTGATTTGGATAAGTATAACCAGTGAGCTTTTAAATGCCTTATCCCTCTTTATATCCTTAACAGTGAAGTTCTTTATCAGCCCACATAGGATTGCATGTGTCTGAATATCACGAAGACTGAGGAATAGCTAGCAAAGTTAAAAACCAACTACAAAAAAAATCTCCACTCTTTTTTGTTTTATTTAAGTATTCAGAATACAACCTAATTTATACTAAGGAAATAAATAATTTTAAAATTTTGCCCAAACTGAGTGATTTCTTAGCAAAATAGTGAAATTTTCAATTTCAGCTTGGGCGTCATAAAACACCCAACATCTTCGTAAGGAAGGACAGCACTGACAGCGAGTCGTCCTCCGTGGTGTGGTGGTTACCATGCTAGCCTCTAATTCCCAAGGTCGCGGGATCAAACCCGTTGGAGGTCGATGGATTTTTTTCGGGCGTAAAAATCCTTAGCATGGCTTCATTCGGAAGGGAAGTAAAGCTGGTAGTCCCGTGTCGTAGATTTACGGCACGCAAAAGAACCTCAGGCTTGATAAATAGGCCTCTGAGCAAACATACCGGTCTTTTACGCCCGATAGAATGGGACGCTAAGAACCATAGTAGTTAAAGAGCGTCCATTAATTTAAAAAAAAAACTCAAGCACTGACAGCGATACTGAACCAAATAAAGAATGAAACTGCAGGAGGATGGGTTCCACTGCATCTAAGTTCCGTATTTCAAACCTAATGCCAAATCGATCATCATTGTTTAAGAATACCACTTTCAGTGCTGAAATCTGAGTGAAGTCCGTTCGCTAGTTTCTGAGATTATTCTAAACAAATATCCAAATAAATGATTTGTTTTTGTATAACGGATTTTTTTTAGGTTAGTGTCTTAAATCTTTGTTAACAAGAAGCACTAAAATATTTTAACTCATTAGGTTAGTAACTTCGGCTGCGTTCATTCTTTGGTCATCTCACTTGAAGAAATAAGAGATGTTTGTACAGTTTTTGTGAAGTTCGTGTAGCTGTTTATAAAAAGCGCTTACTTCTTTTAGAAATAATAATAGATAGTGATTTCTAACAGTTTTTTTTGTCCCACTTGGAGTCTAAATGTATGGAAAACTTTGTTTACTCGCCACCATGTTGAGACGATTGCTAGCTAAGGCAACCAGCTCTACTTAAGGATATTATTGTAGCTGGATAGTTTGCGGACAATTATATTGGGACATTATTAAAAGTTATTCAAGAGTGTTTTGAAGAAACGTTTTTAGAATGCACAGATGTGGGGCCAAAACACACGAAGGGTTCTCAAAAGAAGTCTAGTTTTGCATCAACCAAAGTAGTTTGAAATGCACTTTAAACGTCACATTTTTCGTCAAAATTTGTTTCACTTAACATATTGCTTGCTTGAGGGAAATAAATAAACATATCGACCCAGAACGTTAATTGCTAGCATAATGTGGCGTGTTACTGCTTTTAGTTTTAATTTTTATTTTCTCTATCACCTATATAGTATGCAGAAGTAGTATTGCATTCCACAAAAAAATATCAATATCGTTATTTCACCAGAAATTATTGTTTTGAGGTCTCTTGAATAAAAACAAATTTAGAAAAAGATGCGTGTGTGTCTGTGAACAACATAACTCAAAAACGAAAAGTGGAATCATACCAAATGTTGTGTTTAAATTCAGCATCATCTAAAGTTGTGACAAAAAGATTTTAAAAAAAAAATTCACCCAAACTATACTTAAAATGTAAATATTTTCGTTGCATTTGATTTCTCCAAGGGATTTCAAAGTCAGAATGTAGCGACCGGCGTTTTAAAGATTTGATTATCCCTTCAGCATCTTGTATCCCAGCTGTAGCTACAACGAAATGTGCAGGGGCAATGAGGCATTTCTCCATGTGTTTAATATGAAGTAGAGAGAAGATTAAACATTTGTAACAATAGTTTTAGATGTGAAAAAATATAGACTACTAAACGAAGCGGGTAGAAAATTCATATGAACGTAACACACAAGATTTTTCTTTTTTTCATTATGTATCCATTCCGAAATTCTCGCGTCTGTTGAAACGCAAATATTTCACTCAAAGTGTCCAATGTACCTGAAACATGCACCCGCGGCATGCCCAGAGCTGAAATAAACCAGAGCTTTTTTGAAATACAGTTCCACCTGCCTACAAGAATCAACTCTTCACTTCATGGGACTAATTCCACGTCAGGCTGTGATGTTTTGTTTGCCTCGGCGACCCATCCTGCTTGGTGCTTGCTTCGGCTTATTTAGTGAGGCTCTGCGCTAGTTTGCATTCTTCATTGAATGCTGGACTGTAAACAGAAGCAAGGATCTCCTCTAGTTTACACTCACTGCCAGTTGATTGTGGCATCACGCGAATTTCCAACTGTGATACACAATTTATTTTTACACCCTTGCGTTTATTTTGAGTTATAATGCATTAAACATTTTTTAATGTAAATACAGAGAAATTCACACAATGTCTTCAGTGTAATGTCAAATTAAGCGGAATATTTGGGAGTTTTTATTTCCCTGCTACGAGTTGCGCAGATGTTATGATTTATTACCTATTGTTGCCTTCTATAGTTGACAGCTGTTTTCGATATTTTGTTCTAGTCGTTGTGAAAACGCAGTACACATTAAATCAGCGGTTCTTCCTTGTGAAGCAATGCTATTACGAAAAAAATTACAGCTGCTCGAAGGACATACCAGAGAGAACTTGGTGTAGAAAGAGGCACTGGTAAACAAATTGGAAACAACTGGATCTCTGGTGAATGAAAAGAGGCAAGCATCGTTCATCTGACTGCCCACGGTCGTAGACGTTCGGGCACATTGGAGCGGTCACCCTGTAAGTCGTTAAGGCATTTTGTCACAAACCTGGTACACCTATTCAGAGCTGCGAAAGTTGCTAGCCTAAAACCATATAGTATATAGTGTTTATCTGGTGCAGGAACCAGAGAGGGTTAAACCAGTGAAGTATTGTTGTTGGTTTTAGAAGTTCATTGTGCAAAATCCTGGCATCGCGTGGTATACAGATGAAGCATGGTTTCATGCGACTGTGTGAACTCCCAGAACTCAAGCTATTGGGTCGTTCACATGTCATTCATGAAGCTTGTGCACCCAATTAAAATTCGGGTTGTGGACACTGCAGAGTACCGAGGGGGTTTTCACAGAGTTTATTGAGCAACTGGACGACCTAAAACTGGTTAAATGAATATTTTCAACAGGATGGCCCTGCTTTTTCTACATCAAATCAATGCATGAAACTAATTGAAAGTTTCTTTGACGACCGGATAATCTCAAAGTTGCTGTGGCCACCGAGACCTGATTTGATAACACCAGACTTCTTCCTATAGGGTTACTTAAAAGGCAGAGTTTATGCCACATATTCCCAGAATTTGGAAGATCTGAAGTACAACATTGCAGAGGAGATTAACGGTATTGACAACACAGTCCTCCTACGAGTGGCCAGTAACTTGAAACGACGTGTCGAGCTATGCAGGAAAGAGGAGGATATTTTCAACCTGTTTGTAGAGCTTATTAATCTCTCAAAGCTACTCTACATTTGAGGCATAAGTAGTTCTGGTAAGCATCATGCGTTTTTAAATAAAATATAAAAAGAAAGTGTTGCCTATGAATCACTCTGTATTTTGTGAAGCGTCCCGTGTTTCGACCTGAAGCCATGCTCATGGCCTGAAGTGTTGCTTTACCAATACCCTGCTGATATTAAATTGTCATGCCAGTTTGGTGTGAGGACAGCTTTGCCGACGATTCCTCAGAAAAACAAACACCATGGACGTTCTTGAAACTGAGTCACGCCGTGTAGCTTTGAAAGCAGCCGCTGGCTTCCTAGAAACTTTGCAAACAAAGAGAAGTGGGAAAACTACTCGGTTCCGAACACGGACCGTGTCTTTGTCGGATGTGAGTGCATATGTTTGGGTGATAAATATTTCAAGGTTATCACTCATAGGTTGGCGAACTGCTATCGCTGCCGCGGCAACTGTCAACCTTCTCGCAGTGATAACATTCCTCCAGAAAACAAGGGAGTTTTGCGCGTGACTCAGGGGACCAATGGCACTCGCGCGTACAGCAGCTTCCTCACGCAAGAAATTAGCACATAAGGTAGGTTTCCTGTTCAAAATCCAGCCTGCTTCCTTAGTTACTCATTGAGTGAGCACTCTTTATGATTTTGCAGGTGATATTACTGCATTCTGTTTCATCGTACACCCTCACCAAGTTTTTGTTCATACATAAAACTCTGCTATCTCTGATTATAATTAAACTATAGAAAAAATTAATAGCCTGAAATGTTACGTTTACATGAATTTGTCCACCCATTATGGTTTATTTTTACATCATTTCTACAAAGTATTCTTGTGAAAGCTTTTTGTTTTTACCTACTGAGAGAAACTTTTGTGGAAACGGTTTCATTGCATATTTCCTTAAAGTGCAACGAAATACACGAAAAAGATAGTTAAATTTTCAAAGATTTGAAATATTTGAAGTATTATCGTACAAGGAAAATTTCCCACCTGCATGTGCTCGGAAAATGAGTTGTTTATCGATTGAATTGCCAAGAATGGAATGTAAAAAATCCTCAAAAATTATCAGGCTCTTATGGCATCAAATGACTTTATTTCATTAATATGACTCAAGGACAAAATGAGCGAATAGTTTTTAAGGTCCACGGGCATATGATCCAAAGGCAGTTGAATTGCAGCGAAATTATTGCATCGATGAGTTGGTAATCATTCGATAATTAGGATGCTTTTTCCATGTAACGCATTTTAATACAATGAAAATGGTCCATCATTTGCTTCCTGTTGTGGGAGATTCAAAATAAAATTGCAACTTTAAGGTTTCACCAGAAAAACAAACACAGCATTATACATTCAACGTTAACTAGCTTGTTTTAAAAATAAATATTCTTCTAAATGGTTTGAATTTATGTTCTGTTGTTATAAAATTTTACTTTTGACCTTAGGGATTGTTTCCTAATTCGGCAGTTGGTACTAATGCCACAATATTGGGCTATGTGATGATTGATTTTTTTAAACAGAACATAAGCAGAAATTTCCTTTACTGTGCAAATTTTATAATACTAAGAGAATTATATATATATATATATATATATATATATATAATGTTATTCTTGAAGTCTTGAGAAAGGTTTTTCGTAAATGGATAATTTCAGCACTGAAAACTTCTTGTGATATGATCTATGACTATTACAATATCACCTGTGGAATGTAATAGAAGATTGTATCTATCAAATTATTTGTTATTTAGTCGAATAGTATGTGTCAAAATTGTTAATGAATTTGCGTTTGAGTCTTGCTTGAGCTACGAATAGCTTAACATCTTGGGTGAGGATCCAACATCAGAGCACCCTCTGGTATACTGGTTTTCATCCAGAATTAACCTGACCGACTTTTCTAGGTCTCTACTTGCAAATTGCCGTTGGTTGGCTCTTGGGCCACAAATTAACAAGTCAGTGTCCGAGTTGAGCTGTATTAAGGTCATACTTCAACATCTTGAGAGGATTATAATTAAACGTAATGAAGGATGCAGTATAATTTATCAACCACCCAACATAATGTTAAGTGTTGTACATGTGATATCACTGAGCTGCGTTATAGGAGAAGGCAATCAAATCACAGAAGTGTTTATGTGCCTTCCAACAAGTCATGGGCCCCGGTTTCCTTGGAAACGATTTGTTTCCCCAGGTTCCCAGAACTAAGGCAACTGCCTCCCAAACAATTTTGCCCTTGTGACCGCGAGGAATTGTGTCATCACCACTGGCTGACAATTAGCGCTACTCTCTTTTCCTCCTTTGGGCATTTGTTGTCAACGTAAGAAATGATAACAAGGCCATTTTCTCAGTGACGCTGCATGGTAGTGTTGAGGAAGAATCCGTAAGTTCGGCATAGGAAATATGGAACAAGTTATGAATAAAATTCAGATTAATTGGAAAAGGGAAATCCCAAAGAAAAGCCACTTGGACCGTAGCGACACGAGGAATGAATGATCCAATCTCAACGAAGCACGCGAAGTGATTTTGTGTTAAGTCTTCATGCAAGTACACTCCGCTTAGTCTGAAGGTCTGAGCAACAGACAGCCAGTGTTCCTGGAAGGCCTAGATTCATCTAGGTTTAAGCCTTGCTGTACTCCGATCTGGGAAATGAAATACAGAAATTCAACCAGAGCTGCTGTTTTTAATTAGGATTATTTTGGTTCAATTTTCGGTTGTACTTCCCTAGAACTACTGCTGAGATGAGCGGTTGAAGAATGGACAAGAAATACGGAATATAAAGGGAAGACATATTAACTATATTTGGAGACTTTGTTGTTTGTTCTCCAACATTTTCATATGTGCTGCGGAACCGTTCTGACGAACTAGATCGATAATTACGTCTTCAATCTGTAAAAGGTTCCGTTTGTCATTCATTATGCTGAATAAAACACAGAACATTACCAATTATAGCATAAGCAAATAGCAGCACTGGATTTAAAAGATAACTTCAGATGAACTGAACTGAAATAATGCCTACCAGTGTAATTGTTGTTGGAAAACTTCAACTTCTGATGAACAGCTGTGAAAGACAATCTGAGGCATTATACGTCGTTCCTCATAAAGGAACTTTGAGCGTAAAAGTTCACAAAGCTTTCGTTCTGAAAACAAAAATGATTAATCAGGTGGATGCAAAATTTTATTAATGGTAGCGGATTCTTATATTGTCATTGTCTCAAATCTAACAGCACCTTTTATCGAGGTTACAAAGATATTCCTAAGTTCTTAATCCCAGTCCCCGTCCACGTAAATTGATGACCCTCTTAATTTTAAGACACATATAGCGAAAGTGTAGGCGTTTCCAAACAATCATTCGCAAACATCCAAATTGGAAATTTTCATTACTTCAGAACTGGACACATTTTCCAAGCGAGAGATAGAAATGGATATTAAAGAGTAAACGTTGTCGACGCCCAGCAAAAAACAATTACCATACATTTTTGAGGAATTAAAATGATAGGAGGGTGGCTATACGGGGAAAGGATGACGTTACATAATGAGCTTCGTCTGGCGCCACTTGCTCAAACAAGCAGACATTGCTGTCAACCTTGTGGTGGTCCACGAGTTTAAGATGTATCGATTTGTTATTCTGCAACTAAAATATGGGATAATTTCAGAATGGATATCACTTTACCTTGAATACATTTTTCCAGTTTGAACAAATCAAAATATGAATACCTGCTTTGTAAATGTTTCCACTATGTTTGAGAAGTAGCACAAGCTATTTATTATAATGTGCAGTAAGCTATAGTAGGGATAACCATGAAACTAGTAAGTGAGAAATTATTAGATTAAATTCTGCAAGTCGCATACTTGAGGTAGGTAACTAGTAACGGTTATTAAAATATATTTAATAAGTAACTGAGTATGGCAGAAATGGAAAGAATTCAGTTCTTTAGGTTTTTTATTTACTTCCCAAATCCAAAAAGAAAAAGAAAGTTTGCCATTTTCTAGGAGTCGTCATTTAACTAGGCAATGAGCTACATATTCGAAATATAGTCCCCTCATTGCAAGGTAAAAACACCATTTAAGTTGAGACTGTACAATATCTCTAAAACTAAACGTTGTAGAAAGAAATATCTTGATTAAAATTTGCTTGATATGGGGGGAGGGGAGTAAATGCAATTAGTCGTGTTTTGTTTGGTGGACGTTGTGATGGTCATTTTAGGGTCAATTTAATTTTTTTAAATGGGAACCCACCTTTTTATGCTGTTTTCTCACTCAATTGTTCTTACAAAGTGTTCTTACACCATAAATAACAACCAAAATTCTGAATGACTGTGTACAAAGAGCGCAATGAATGGTTGGGCCATCTATGGATGGCCATTTGAAGGTAAAGTTACGTTTCGTAATTGGAAACTAACACTTTTTTATTTTGTTTCCTTATTCCTTATCACAAAATAAACAGCTTTTTATAAACGATTTTCTAATGAGAAAATAACATACAAAATGTAGGTTCCCATTTAAAAAAATTAAATTGACCCTGAAATGACCATTATGAAGTCCTACAAATAAAACACGACTAATGGCATTTGCTTTCCTCCATAATATCAAGTAGCTTTTATTAAAGACATTTCTTTCTAAAACGATTAGTTTTGGAGATATTGTACAGTCTCAACTTAAATGGTCCACAATATAAAATATAAAAATGGCTGTGGAAGTATTTCACAACAACATATGAAATTGTAGTACTGTTCTAGCACACTGGTGTTCTAGTGAGACTTTTGCTTCTGTATATTTGTAGTAGTTACTTTTATAATTTTTCAAAACAATCTAAGTATTGCTTTTGGACATTCGGCATCAACTGCTGGTGTCATGAGGGAAGTGGCTGTTCATGCTAGTGCGTAAAATACTACAACCACCAGTACTGCTACTGATGCCATTAGCCTACTTCCGTGATGTGAGGATAGCGTTTCCGACCTCTGCCCTTGACCTCGTATCTCATTGCGTGAGTCGCCTGGAAAAGGTTTATCCAGGGTTAAATATTTTGAATAACTCTCATCTCAATTATTAACTCCTGCTTCATTTGAGCATCATTGCCTTAAGTTCGATCGTCTCTGGAGGCTTTATTTGTTAAAAGGAACGCTAAAAGTTATAAAATATAAGTAATGTGTATTATTCAACACGATTATGATAAGCATCCACATGTATGACCAGTTGACACTGCTTTTTCGGTGTTTCATTTGACAGGTAACCGTTGGAGTTCGCAACTAAATCTTTCTACATGAGATGCCAGTAAGACATTTTGACGAAGTTTAAGGTTATTAGTGTAATCGAATTGAAGTAGTGCACTCAACTTCAAGCGTTTTGGTCGTGGAATCAAGTAGTTGTAGTTTCTTGATGGACAGTTGAATAGCAGTGATGCCACAAGCTGCGTAATGATTCTTACCAGAGGTGTTTGAGCAGCTTTGCATGGGCATATTAAAACTCATCGAGTTGGTGTGATAATTTTATCCGTTAGTGCAAGAGCTGCCCACATGATGAAGGGGGGGTTAGTAACGTATTTCGGCAGCTGAGTGAACACCTGCCCTCATCTCAAGGTTGCCATTGTTAGGTGAATCACCAGAATTTCTACAGTAACAAAAGAGGGGCCGTGTAATTAAAAGTAAAAACAAAAGACTAGCAGGTGGAGGAGTGAGATAAAATGTCCTCTGGCTAATCGGCCAGAGGTCAATAATGTAGCTCTTGAGATTTTCCCGAATACTAAGTCGTAACTTTGCCAATACAAAGTACTTCATTTGTAGAGGTGCCAGAAAGGGCACTGTCATAATTTATCTGATAATTGTATCGGTGATCGCTTAGAGGTTGAGAGCAACAATGATAAACCACCTTTAAAAATTCCACATTATTTCCATCAATGAAAGTGTGTTAGTTGTAATTGCCATTCGAGCTATTGATGATGCTTGCGTATATTATCCATGAATTGAGCAGAAAATATGTTGTAGGCATGAATTATGCTAGACATGAAAGAAAACTAAAATACTAACTAAAAGCTTAGTGTTGAGGAGTTGGGCTATTAATGATGTCAGAAGTAGAAAACCTGAAACCTAATGGGTAGAACTGAATGTATTATGCATCGCGCCCTAAACATAACATGAGAAATACTGAATCTAAAATGAAAATAAAAGAATAGCAAAACTGCATACGGTAGTAACAATTACACATTTTCTACATTTTCATTTTCCGAAATACCTCATTTATTCCCTGCCATTCATCCTAGCAGTTTCCTTTGAACGTGCGCATCTTGACGCATTAAACAAGTGTTATTAATGCATTTTAATCTATGTAGACCTGCTGAATGGGATACCTAAGGTACAGAGTAAATTACAGGCCTTGATTTCAGAGACCGCGGCGTTTCCAGAACCTCGCCTGCTATGACCCAATTAGGAAATGCTCACATCCGTTCCAATTCCTCCCAGCTAATGGATTTATTGTGAAATTCCACGGAAGGAAATGGGAGCAGCGTAAAACTGGGTGGAAAAATCACTTTTTAACGAGAAAATAGTGACGGCAAAGAGGAAAGAATTATCTTTAAATACCCTTGTCTTAGTAGTCAACGATGAATTCCGATTTATTGATTCCGTAGCAGTTTTCTTGTGTCCAATTTTGTTATGAGATATGCGGACTGCCAATGAGGATAGTACAAAACAAAAAAGTGCAGAAAAGCTTTTTTTCGGCCTAAAAGAAACAAGGAATGAATCAATAAGTTCTTCAGAATAATAAAATACAAACGTCATCTCTCGTAGAGTTTAAAGGTATATGAAATAATATATCTTCATTTTAGAAGTTTAGATAATCGTTTAGCAACTGAAGATTTTTAGCCTGTTTAAAATACGTAGTTCCTTGAAACAATAGACGATATTCTTAGGATTTTTCCCTGCAGAATGGCTCTTATTCAATGCATACTAGTGTAATACTGAAAATGTTAATTTCATGCGCGACCGAGCGCATCCCCACATATCCAGCGTTGCAAAACTGACATATTTGGCGCTCGGGTAGTCTGCAACTCATTTTCCTGTTTATGAACTCCAAAGGCTGCATTTCGACTTTTTAATACCTAAATACAACACTACAGCAGTGCCAGAATAATTAGGCAGAAATTAAATACATCTTCTATAAATGTCTTTAAATAACCTGCAGCAAATAAACGCGAGCTCTTTGTTCGCTTTCTCATGTATAAATAGCTTTGTAACATTAGCGGTTATATAATTATGATGTGGTAAATAATTTACAAATGTTAAAACATAAAGAATTTTCATTAGTTTGAATGTTATTACTGAGTAAGTTTTAGTAATTCTTAAAATCATATTCAGCAAACTACCAAATATTCTATTACTTGAGATACCGTACGGTTGAGATGCAAAGTAAGGCCAATGTAAGGAAAATTAATTCTTATCTTTTAATACAGGAACATATATTTAAATTGTTTTAATCATTATCTCACTTTTAATACACAACCCAACGTTTTATCTTTACAAAGTAGATATCAAGTGAACAGTTATAACATCTGTAATGCTTTTAATAAGTATTTCAAAATGTAGAGAATAAAAGAAAAGGAATAATAATGCTATCGCCCCCTTTTCTAAACGTTTCTCTTGTTTTATAAACTTCTTCAGAAGATGGGGAAAGAGAGATTTACATTGAGTGGCCTGCAGTGGCCTACAGATTAGATTTCTGACTCTGCCTCTATCGCTAATTTTTTTCGCTATGTTAAATTCAGTGGTTTCCTTACAAAAATTTAATCACGTAGTTTCTGGTGTGTTATTGACTTGCAAACTGTGTCAGTACAGACTTAACTGCCTGTGTTTGCTGAGGATTGGTTCTGGCATATGTTGATTTGTGAGTTATTGTTGTTTTTTATGTATAACATGTTTCTTATTTATTTATTTTTTCTACCTTTGTAATCTCAGCTGCTTAACCCTGTAATTGCTTTGTATGTATTGCTTATGTAGTCGACATGAATAAATCTTTAGCCAAAGGATGGTGCTGATGACCAGAGTAGTTTTGCGCTACTCAAACAGCTATTACTACTAGATTAGATTTCAATTAGTGGTAATAAACTGTACATACTTTATTTCAATCTTTGAAATAGTACATGCAAATACCACTTAAAATCTCAAAATTATTTGGCAATGTCTTGCAAAATAATAAACATGCAATTAGTTTTGTAAATTAAAGTATCTTCAAACTGGATTTAAATTAAAAAATTAAACTTTTTGCTGTAGTGCTCGCATTTAGAAGTTGCTAAAGGAAATTATGCGCTAATAATAAGTATTAGTGTTAGTAGAATACATATATATCAACAAGATTTCAAAATGTTACAAGCATTGGAATTGTCTTTTCTAACACTATCCCGTGTCAACAGTAAAGTTTTCAAAATATCTGGAGGGTTAACTCCCATGCTTATCGTTTTTCAGTATTCCATTGAAACGGACTGAGCGGAGGGGAGATCCAGTTTGTCCAGCTTCTTGCCGAAACTTTGAACTAATTTAATTATGTCATTTAGATTTGCGATACTGTCCAAAGGACTTTGTACACAAGTTATTGCTTAGATGGTTGGAAAGCCAGAGTTGCACCATCTTGGCTGACGTACTCGTGACCACAGATGGGGAATAGGAGTCTATATCATTATGACTTATAGATGTGCCCCATCGCACCTGTCTCTGACGGCACGTGCTTTCCATCTGCCTTAACCGACTTCTTAGGCCGTTAGGATCAACATGCTGGCTAGCCTACTACAATTACTGCTAATTGTCTTCTCTTTTCATTAAAATTTCCATCCCATCAAGAGGGGTGGGTACTTCTGACAGTCTTGAGTTCAAATCCATGATGGATAGCAGTTGGAATCCTTCAAATGTGGCACGAGAGCTATAGAAGCCCGAGTAACAAAAAGGTTTTCAAATAAAACGCATCGTAAATGTGTGCATAGAACAAATTTCAGCTTCTCCGTTTTATGGCGCAAATAATGCATCAGAATTGGCAAGCCTTGTATATATTTTGGGAAATAACCGTCTTTTCTTTCAAGCCTTAATAGCCTATTCCGTTCTTGTTTCTTCTTACTCCCATCTCTTCTTCGGACATCTTGAGGTTTTTTATTATTATAATACAATCAGAGATAATGTGTCATTACTCATTCTTTTGATGCTTTTTTTTTTAGTTTGTTATCGTGATTTTTTCATTGAGTTGAAATACATCTATTCCCTCGCAAATACTTTCAATTCGCAATGAGGTTTTTGTGCAGACTACGATTAGTCTGAAAAAGCACACTTCAGCGGGTTATATCTTGCTTCTATATTTTTGCTTTAATATGTAATATTGACTGTGATATAAACAGTCATTGTTTAATTTTAATGTTGTAATCCGTCTCTTATTCCGTAATGTCCAGCTAATTGTTGCACAATCTCTCCATATGAACTACCCTTGTGTTTTCTATCGATTTTAACAGGGTTTGAAATGCTTAGACTGTTATGAAACAAGCCGCCTATCAACTGCGTATGACCACTGTGGTCGAGAATAATTTCATGATGCAGGAAAAACGATAAAGCGTATCAGAGAAAAGATTCGATTTAAAGAAAGGCAGCATAAGATACTAACACAATTATATACAGCAGATACTGTTGTGGAAGATGGAGATTATTAAAGCAGTTTTCTTGGTGTCAACATTGGTAAACTGAAATATAAGTGGATAGGATCTTTTATTATTGCTTCATTGGCATAGCCACCTTTAAATTTGATGGTTATAACGGGGGCTTTGATTTGAGAAACAATTCGTAGTGTTCGTGTTTTTACTCGCTGAATTATAGGTTTCTTACGCTTGGTTTTTCACTCTTAAACACAGCCACATTCATGCTTACGAGTTCTTACGATATAAAATTATTTCTGGTACATATTGTATTATTGTAAATGTAATGGAGCATGTAGTTAAATAAACGAATAAAAAACACAAAAAAGCTTAGAGAGACGGGAGAGAACAGGAAATGATTCCGCTTAAAGAAAATTTAAAGTACACAATTAAATTCTCGCCTCTGCCTGGAATCTAACCGGGACCTCTGGCTAGGTAGTCAGAATGATGACCACAGAGGTAGTCTAGATAGGATTTTGTCAACTTAAGATATACGTCCCCTCGAAATAGAAGGCTATTCACCTCCCATGAGTTTCAACCATTTTATGTCTTTCTTAAGTGAGGAATATGTTGTTAGTAAATTTTCTTCTTTTCCTGCTTTTATTTATCATCCTCAGGTTTTACTTTTGGTTCGGGGATAAATAAAAGTTATTCTGCCATCTAATGCAACAATATCAACCCTTCTATCCGAGCCATCTTCCACTAGACCATGCATTTACTCGTGTATTTCCAATTTCGCGACACCTAGTTTGGTTGTTACAATAACTTGGCACTCCAAGAGTTGTACTAACTCTTGCAATTTCAACTCTCTACGTGCAGCGGTACATGGGTTGTTTCATGCTCGCAGATATACAGGAACAGTACAAGTACAGTTGTAAAGGCTACAGTAAAAAGCTTTATGTCATATACACTAACTTGTACTTGTGGCTTGATAAAGTTTATTCGGAGACAAATTCAATTAAAATATCTGTTTCCTTTGTGTTTGGAAAACGACACAAGTTGCTACGTGAGAAACTTCACAAAGAGTCTTAAACAGTCACCAAGAAATAAGTAAAGAAAGGCTATTAAATCAGCTAATTAATTTAACTTACTTGTACTACCATGTGTTAACGTTTAATAAAATAGCAGATATTGTCAAGTAATGGAAGTGAGGGAGAGGAGGGAGAGAAAATAATGGAAGTTACATAATTGAGCTTTCGGAAATTAATCGTATTTTGTTCAATGGTACAACACCTTTTTAGTTCATAGCTACTCCAAATTCTGTGAGCATTCTTTTTTCTCCCTCTTTTTTGTGTTCTTCTGTTTTGGCGTTCTTTCTCAGAAAGTAATCTGTAGTTCTAGAAAAAAGAAAAAACATGCTGATAAAAAAAAAAAACTCAAGTTCCAAATTCTAGATGAAAATAATAATGTCACTCAAAGTTCCACAAGCACAAAATAAAGACATTTTCACAAGCAAAATTTATAGAATAGTGGGCACATTTGATAGAAGGGTTTCAATAGAATATTTAATATTCAATAGAGTATTTAATCCCTTATTTCGAGAACTATTAATTAAAGAGGAGCAGGAAGGTCCAGTGACAGGCTGTTATTATTCTCCGTTTTCCATGCTTTTAATTATCTTAGATTAGCTGTAGTTCTCTAAAACAGTTCATTTGCATGTTTTCAGCGCTGTTTAGTGAATGTTTTACGGATTTTAAATTACAGGCTGCTCTTTTAAGCACTGCTTTTTGTAGATTTGATACGGCTTGCAAGATTGAAGGAAATATGTTATTAAGGTTACGCTTTTAATGCTTAAAATTGGGGTGGAGAAAAATTCAACGCAAAATACTATCATGATTTAACAAAGTAGAGATTGTTTTATTAAAACAAGCCGCTTGGTGCTCCACCATCCAATTCTGTAGTTTAAAAATCTATTCTGTGAAGGCGCACGTTTTCCTGAAGATAACTATGTAAGTTTCCCTAGGGCGTCAACGATTTACGAAAAGACATCCTATCAGTACCAAGATCTAAATGATAAGCACTTTACAATCGCTAAATTGAGAATTATGACAACAGGTGATGTGTGTAAGAGGCGCATGCGCAATTTTAAAACTCACCTTGAATGTTGAGTTATGAAAAAGGTTATGTTAGGAGGAGTTGTATTGTATTTCGAATGTTGGGGAGCCCAACTTGAAGTAGTTGCAACCGCCTTCGGCCCAAGTTTCAAAATATTAATTTTGCAATTTGACTGTTTGTTTAAATATTATATATTTATGTTTGCCTCGGCTGCGTCAGTATTTATATTTTTTTTAGACACACATGAATGTCTTAGCAGGGAGTGGTGCGACTGAAGAATGTAGGCTTACACAGATTATAATTTTACTTCACTTCTTTTATTAATTCTTGACACGATTTAAATAACACTTCACTGATATAGAGAGCTGTGAGATTATTTATTAATTACTTGCACTTTTTAACACGTAAACTATTTTTGTCTCACACTGAATACGTATTAAACTTCTCGAGGACGCGTCTCGGGTTTGGTTAGGAACACTGTCTGCTAGCAACTGAATTCTGAATTTGTACAATTTGCCCTATTTTACTTTCTGATTGGCCAATCCTACTCCAATAGAATACTTTTATTTAACTTAAACTTTTTTTTCTGGTTGTTGATTGGCTATTTATAAACTGTCTCAAAAATTACATTATTGTAGTTCCAAGAATTACTAACAGTATTATTAAACTTTCTAATTCATTGTTGCCTCAAGGTTACCTCATTGTTAGCAACTTTTAACCTATTATTCTCACAGCTCCTACATTATTATTACGTAATACATTCATATAACATTATTACACATGTATACAATAATATAAACCTTTTATATATTGTTACATACACATATTGCTTTAAGGCGGGCTGATATTATAAACCTTTTATATATTGTTACATACACATATTGCTTTAAGGCGGGCTGATATTATATTTTATATTAGGGTAATTCCGGGAGAGATGGACCCCCTTTTCTGAATTGCCCATATTTATTTTATTTTTAGTAAAAGTGGTTAAAATGGTAGTACGTTATGATTTTGGTGCCATCAATAAACAATATATAGCTGTACACATGCAAAATACGTATTAACAGACTTGTGAATTATGAACAAAAAAATTACACAAATGGTCCATCTAACCCGTAGTACCCGGGTTAGATGGACCATGGTATATGGGAGAGATGGACCTGCATAAAATAGGAGGAGAATTAAATGATACATTCATAATTAGTACTTATTGGTATATTGTAAATCATTTATCATGTAGAACAAACATTTGTTATTTTGCTGAGTTCATTTTGGAGTATGTTTTTTAGAATTACTCTCTCCTCCCACATAAGTCGCACTTGATGCCGTATTTGGTGTAGTTCTCATGAAGCCAATGGGAACACATTGGGCATTGGATCCAGTCTTCATTGCTTTTGGTTGCGTTGTAGTCCTCTCCGCACCCAGCACATTCATTTTCATTCCACTCTTCAAGATCATTGTCACTGTCATTGCATACAACATCATCGTTTAGGGACTCTTCGGAATCAGAATTGTCGCTCCCTCTTCTTCTGGTTCTTGGCCTCCTAGTTTTAGATACATTAGATTTTCCATTAGGTCTACTCTTCTTAGCTTTCCAAAGGTTAACATTCCCCTTTGAATTCGGTATCTTGGAAACACTTGCTGCTTTACCACTTAGAGTAGCTTTCTTCTTCAAAGTTGCTATTGGGGAAATGTCATTAAGGAGTTTACTTGGTGTTGGTATTTGGGTCTCCTTGTACCTGAGTTTCATTAGGGGAATTATTTTCCACGTAGTAGGTCCCAGGAACTGACAAGAAATCATGAGTTTGAGGAATGATCATGTGGAACTTTAAGCATCAGTCAAAGGTAAATAATTTGAAATATCTAGCAGCTTCGTTGATTCCCATAAGTTGCTTTTTTACTGCATCCACAGCCTTCTGTAAGTGGTCTACACTCTAACATCCTCTTGTAGAGCCCTGTTTCCTTTTGTAGGTGGTTGGCATTCCTCTGAAAATAATAATAATAATAATAATAATAATAATAAATAAGGCATCTATCTCTATTTCTCCTTTTATAAACTATTTATCCATACTCACACTATATATATACATGTATATGTATGTATATCTATGTCATTAGTCAATAAGTAGACAAATGTTTGTTTATATATTACACTATAACCACTAACGTTTTACCAAAAAAGGATTGTATAAAAATTAAAGTTATAAAAAATATGGTCCATCTCTCCCGTGAGGACCTGGTCCAACTCTCCCGAATGTGAGGGAGAGATGGACCAGCCTGCCATTTTGCATCGCTTGGGGCCAGCGTCACCAGAACAGGCCATGGGGGTACATTTACTTGTTTTACGCTTCCTAAGAAGCTTTGGTAAAAGCGTGATATCAAATACTGTGTATAATACCTAACTACATAAATAGTGAAAAAAAATGTACATACCTGATTTTAGTTATGCGGTATATAAAGTGAAATGCTTCAACAAATCAAGACGAAAATAACAGTCACACATTCACATCTGCCATTAGCAGGAGACACTACCGCTAACTCGCTCTAATGGCCGGTTCGAGAAATAATTAACTGGTCCATCTCTACCAGTGGTCCATCTCTCCCGGAATTACCCTATATAATTTGACTGAAATCATTTAAGTGTTAAAAATACTGCCTCAGTCATATAGCGAAATAGATGGATTATATACATATTTTCGTAGTAAATAATACGATGTAGATGTTTTCTTTTAGAGTGCAAACTTATTTGAGGAATCTGTTCCAAACAGTACCACGTCCAAATGTGTAAATTTAAAAGCAAAAGCTTAAAAACTTCTCCAATGCGGTTTAGGCCGTTTAACCTGTTCCAGTTTCAATCTTGCTCTTTCTATAATGGCAGGATTATGCTGCCTTTGTAGGTATTCTATGCTCTGCCATTCCGTTTAAATGTCTCTTCCAGTTTTTTCTGTTATTGTATTGTTGTCTAATTTAATTTTTCTTCGTTTAGTTGTCTTATTTCATTGTTTTGTGTTTTGTCCAGTCTCTTATAACCTGCTATGTTTCTAAGACATTTCATTTTTGCTGTCTGTATACTTCTTTTGTGACGTACGGGCATTGTTCATGTTTCAAAGTCTCTATGGAGCTCTGGTTATTTAATTTTAGCTTTATTAAACGACAACCTTCAATTTGGTAATGAGAACTTAAAGTAATGGTCCTGTGGGCAAGTGCAATTTTAATCGTGATATCAGTATATATAAGTTTGCAAGGACATAGTAATTTCAGGATAACGGATTCGAGATAACCATGTATCTTTTATTCTGTCCATATAGTGATCGGTAAAAGGGAATTTGTATTGCTTTGCTGAAAAGTGTCATCTTTGACGTGCTGTATATGCGCGGTATTACCTAAGTTTTGCAAAAAAAAAAGGATAATTTTCAGATTCGGAGGCTTCATTATTCTTTGTCAGTTTGCAAAGGTTCTTGGTGCCCAAAGGAAATAAGTTCCACATTTGTCTAATCTACCTAATTTAATCTAATCTAGCCTTTAGTGTGTTGCATGTGCAAGGTCTTGAAGATGATAGCACCGCGATAACTAAATTACAGTGTAAGAGTTTCTAATTTCCTACTAAAGCCTGATGGTCTGTGAAATAATGGGTGCTGTAAGGAAGGGGGTACTTCTGGAACGATGTGACATTTGTTAAGAGCATCTTATTACTTGGCTTTCGATAGTGTCTTCACACAAAAACAGCGCCTCCCAGATGTCGTACGTTGCGCTGTTGCCAGCTCGCCTACCCAACCGTCGCGTCGTCAGAAGACTGGTCATAGTAGAGTGCATATGGAGAATGGGCAAGGAGCGAGTGAGACGTTCTGCTTATGTTCTGGTTCCCTTCGGTGTTACACCACTTGACCATACCTCCAAACTTTAGCTTTCTTCTGAGTACCCTGAAATGTGATATCACGTATGCACAGTATAAAACGCTGGAACATACAAACATGTAAAATGTGCTATAAAATGATATTTTAAAGATATTTTAGTTTTGATGTGCTAATACAAAATGCTCATTGTACCAAACATTTCATATCTGTCTTAAAGTTTTATTTTGAATTTAATAAAACTATAACAAAGAAATTGTTGCACAGGAATTTATTAGTGTACTAGATTAAAATTGTTTAAGTGTAATTCAGTTTTAAATTGTATGTATATCAGTAATGGAAAATACTGATCAAATTTGAAAAGAAATACTTATTAATATATATTTTATAACTTCACAATTTGTTTTTCTGTTTAAGATCTGAAGCTCTCCTGAAAATTTCAAATATATAAATTAAAAACTGACACAAGAAATTAAAATAAATATATATATATATAATTTTTTTTACATTCACATTTCTTCCTCTACAAACTGATTTACAAATGCTTATTCTTCAATCTACTTCTTATTAATGGAGATAAGCGTTAGTAGAAGTGCTTTTATTGCACATTTCGTTGTAGGTACAAGATATTTATATATTTATTTACTGTAGCAGAGCTAAGGCCATTTGGTCTTCTCTTCCGCTCAACCACCTATAACAAATCTGAATACAATATTATGATCACACTGATGGTACACAGATAATATCTAAAGGAACACAAAACAGAAATAACACAAATATTAGAGGAACAGTTAAGTTAATAGAAAATATAGAGAAACTAAGTTAATAGTAATGAATATCTTAAAAATATGGCATACATAGACACACATATATATATATATATATATTCACATACAATGAAAATTATATTTCTTCAAGAGTCGCCATGTGAAGGCTTTGGAATTCCACTCCTTGCATGATCACAAGAAGAAAATTGAGTGCTAGACCTTGCACTAGAAAAAAGTATGCAGTATTTGAAAATTCAAACCAAGCAACACAAATTTCGGAAATAGTTAATGACACAAAAATGTATTTGATTTAAGACGTGTGTTTTAATTCGATTTACAGGTGTTTCTCGTCTATCTCTTGCGGTTTACCAATCATACAAAAGTATAAAGAATTAATTCAGCATGAAGTGGACTTTGCAAGCTATTTGCAGAAAATTCGTCATTTAAATATCTATGTATTGCATTTTAATCAAAATTATTAGAGCCTTTTTTGAGAAAATAAAAAAACAATTAAATTTTTTCCAAACAGTAGTTTAGGGGTAGAAAAATTTTCTTGAATATCTTCGTGTCACCTTGGAAGATGCTGAATTTAAATAACTGTTTTGGTATTAATCCATCATTTCGTTTTTGAGGTATGCTATTTACACGCAACACTTTTTAAAAAATCTGATGTGTTACACTCACATGACTTTCTCTACTCTTGTACAATCTATTTTTACAAACGCCTATTCTCCATATGCTTTATGTTAATCGAGATATCGAGATGTCAATCTTATTGGTAATTTTCTTGTAGATGCAAGGGGAATATGGTAGCTTTTAAGCGATGGTCAAATATTTTAACGCTGGTTGCTATGCGGCGCATTCCATTCTCTTTGCAAGTCCAGGACATAAAAAAATGAATAACGGATTTGAGAAAAAGTATAAGTATTGGAAAATTTAAGGGAATAACAAGCAATATCTCGAAAACGGTTCACTCAACAAAAGAAATGTATATGACATAAGTTGTGTATTTTAACGAGATCTACATTTTTTGTGTAGTAAAATTTTGTCTATCTCTTATGGTTTACCAGTTATGCAAAAGTCGTTCACAATGAAGAATACTTTTGGAGACATTCCCAGAAAATTCGAGATATACATTTCATTTCTCATGACATTATCTTAAACATATGATATTTTAATCAAAATCGTTAGAGCCATTTTTGAGAAAATTAAAATTTTCGAAAAATGTTCCATGTAAAGGGTAGTCTGGGGTGGGGGGATTTTCTTGAAAAGCCTTGTGTCGCATCTCTGGAAGATACTGAACCTAAATACCAAGTTTGGTGTTTATCCGACTGTTCGTTTTTGAGTTATGCTGTTCACAGACACACAGACACACACACGGACATGTTTCCAAAAATGCTTTTTTTGGATTCAGGAGGTCTCAAAACATGTATTTCCGGTGAAATCTCGGTATCGAATTTTTGGGTGGAATGCAATACTTCCCCTACTTACTATACGTAGTAGAGAAAGTAAAAACAGTTATGCACAACCTCAGAACGTGTATTCTACGTAAAATATCGGATTTTTGGGTGAAATACAATACTGCCTCTGAAATAAGTGGTAGAGAAAGTAATAAGAGAGTTGAGGATAAATGGACTAGAAGTTTTAACTCTGTGTTTTACCTAAATGACAGTGTAAATTAATAAAATAAAGCATGAAACAAACATCTAAATTTTGTCAGTTTTGCCGAAGCATAGCCTTAAATGAGTAAAAATACTTTATACTTTACATTAAATTAACCAAAATTAAAATCCCAATTGCGTAGGCATGTACATTTTATTTTTTAAAAGCTGGATATAAAGCATATAATATATTTTACGTTTTGCTTTTGAACAGAAATCGCTTTTTGCAATAAAATAACTAAAAATTATCGTGAATTCTTCAAAGCTACTAGATGATTTCGTCAGTCTTGACAAATAAAAATTAAAAAATCTGAAGTTACGCTCACATGACTTTCTCTGCTCTTGTACAAGCTATTTTTACAAATGCTTATTCTCCATCTACTTCATGTTAATCGCGATAAACATTTGCAGAAGCTATCTTATGGCTAAATTTTCTTATAGGTGCAAGAGGAATATGTTAGGCTCTAACCGATAGTCAAATCTTTTAAGAGCTGGTTGTTCTATGGAGCATTTTATTCTCTTTGCATGTCCAGGACATAAAAAAGGAATGACGAATTCACATTTGAGAAAAAGTATAAGTATTGGAAAATTCAAACAAATAACAAGGAATATCTCGGAAATGGTTCACTGCACAAAAAATGTATATGGCATAAATTGTGTGCATTTTTTGTGTAGAGATATTTTATCTATTTCTTAAGATTTACCAGTTATGCAAAAGCCATTCAGAACGAAGACGACTTTTGGAGACCTTTCCAGAAAGATATACATTTTATTTATGAAAATATCTTAAATATACGATATTGAAATCGAAATCGTTAGAGTCATTTTTGAAAAAATCAAAGTTTTCGAAAAATGTTCCATGTAAAGGGTAGTCTGGGGTGGGCGGATCTTTAAAAGATACTGAACCTAAATACCAAGTTTGGTATTTATCTGACTTTCCGTTTTTGAGTTATGCTGTTCACAGACACACACACGGACCTCTTTCTAAAAGTGCTTTTTTTTGTTTTGGATTCAGGGAGCCTCAAAACAGTATTTTGGTGAAACCTTGGTATCGAATTTTTGGGTGGAATGCAATACTTCCCTACTTACTTCACGTAGCAGAGAAAGTAAAAATGGGATAACTAGCAAAGTGCGTTTTTAAGCTGGAAATTTTTATGGACATAAGGCAAATATTTTAATTTGATTACTCCACTTCAAAAAACCGTTTTAACAGGAAAATTATAATTGTTATCGTAACAAATTAGCTTTGATAATTGTTTTTAGTATAACAAACTTTCTTGTTTATTCGCAAAACTAAGTGTGTTCAATTTTCATTAACGTCTACTGTTATAACTGGTCTGATCCTCTCTTGCATGTAAATATGCACACATGCAATTGTTTTTCTAACAGCTGCAACTGTTCATTTCTGCACACTTTTACCTTCTGTGCAGACAAATATAAAAGCAAAGGATAAATATGCTGGTCAGAGTCTAAATGTACCACAACTGAAACCTTTAATCACAGCAGCAACTATGTTTCATAAGCTTACAAGTCAATAGCTAATCCTCAAGGATGCAATTTATTAATGCTTCTTGCTTTAGAAATTCATCAAATCGTAGTATTAGGGGGTTAATATAAATTTTCAAATAAATATCTAAGTGAAATCTTTTCATTGGTATTTACAAATAATGAAACCTACATATGTACCTTTCGCTGTTGTGGAATACCCTGTTAGCAGTAGTTTTGTCTCTCTCTCTCTCTCTCTCTCTCTCTTTCTCTCTGCTGTTTCAAGTTAACTGTACACGTAAAGTGCAATTAGTTAACTACTATATTCCTTCAATATTTAGTGAGGTCCACTTAGTTATATAACTGAGAACCATAAGAGATAGACATAACTATAATACAGAAAATATGTAGAACTCCTTAAAAATAATTTTATATAAAATAAAAATTTTATCGTACCACTGACTTTTATTAAATGTTTTATGTTGAACTCCAAGTGAGAATATTATTTTGCTATGCTCTAACATTACGTGCTTAAAATATGTTGTTATTTTTTCTTTCTGTGTATTTGCATACATACTCTTTATAGCAACATCGTCTTCTGATATTAAGCAGCCAAATGTCGATCGTGATTAATTTAAAGTAGATGAAGGAACCATTTTAATGTGAACAATAAAAAAGACTTCTCTATTAGTGTGGGTAGATAACTAGTGCATTTCAGGTTTTTTAGTGTAGAAATGTGAATCAGTGGACAAGATTTGATTCAATACAGCACAGATGTTCAGTATGAATTAAGCTAATGTCCGTCTCAGTTTCCATTGTCCACTAACTCGTGCACTATTTTTTTCCGATTCTGGCTACGTTTCAAGTTGCACTGATATAACGCTTTCCTTTGAAGTGAGGTCGTTTCTGAGTATAATAGCATCCAAAGCAGTTCATTTTTGCATTCGCTTTAAAAGAACTATTGGAGAGGATCCAAATCAAGCTCTAATGGCTTTCGAACTGGGATGATTTGGTTTGATTCTATTTATAAATGATGAAACTGCATTTAATTTCTTATCCTAAGCTTGTGGGTAGCATTCAGTGCTTGAGCTTGTGTAGAACCGCGCAAAGAGAACCGCCGTCAGAATAATTATTGTGCACCGACTGCACTTAGGGCTGATTTGATAAGCATTTTGCCCAAGGCGAAAACAGAATTAGCATACAAAATCGAGGGGCTTAATTTGGGTTAAGTGTTGCCGTGGTTTAATTTCGCCGTTTTGCTTTACTACGCCGTGCCCCGAGGTCAACCCTAAACGTGGGAATTCGTGCATTCAGGTAAGAGAGAAAACAACTGCATATTCATTAGAATATTTTAACTGTTTCGTAGAGTTGCCTCTTGTACTCACCTTTCTTCCCCTACTCTTTCTTGCTTATCGCCGTATTCTTATTCCTCCTTGATATGTTTGTGACGTTCCTTCGGGAATTCACATATAACCCTGAAGTAAGCATGTGCTCGTACGAGCTGAACAGGGTTGTAAATAAGGGCCACCTCGCGCCCCTGAGATACCGGTTGCCTGAATAGCGCTCTGGTATTGCAAGTAGTCGGCCTCCCAGCTGCAAGGCGCATAGCTACAACTTCTCCTTTCCTCCTCTCCTAATCTGCAACAAATAAAAAAACAGCCATATATTAGCAAGAATATTGTTGTGTAATAATCTGCAATCCTGTAAGTGCAAACAGGTTGTAATAATATTCAAGGTTGTAAGGTACCCTAGAAACACTGATTTAAAAACCGGTTTAAGCATACACTACACATCTTTGTGGACATATTTACTATTTAGTGATGGTTTGGATTAGAATTAGAGAAAATATAGAGGACTTCTTTCTTTGCAAAATGTGTGAATGTTAACGATTAATTGTTAGTTAATAATATTTCATAAGATCTAATTTCACATTTTCATTTAAAAATGATCATACAATAATCTGAAACACTCCGAATTATTGATTTTTAAGGATAGGGAAATGTAGAAACTAACCTTAAAAGTTAACTCTGGTGTTAAAAATAATGCAGATCGACATTCGAATCGGCGTAATCAATAACCACTCGTGATGAACCTTAAAAAGCATATATATTTTAGTAACAGTATACTTTGAATATTTTAATACCATAAATATACATTTTTTCCAGCATTTTGAGACTTAATTGTCCATTTAAACACAGAGCAGCCACTCATACTTCATCCCATTCTTATTTTATCTTAACCTGCAAGTTTATAAAGACCTTAAGCTGGAAACGAAGTCGTCTCCTGTAACCAAGCAAAATTGGTTTATGATTTTACAGTATTTGTTTTTTATTACCTATGCTTGCTGTAAATGTCGTATGGCATTTGTGAAAATTAGTGCGCTCACTTCAGCTATAAATATTCCCTTGTGCTGTAATCTAAATGAGTATGCACTTGTTGCATAAAGATTGTGTCTGTTACATTTTGATGTAAGGATTTTCTTTGTTGAACTTGTTATGGCATAACACGTTCTATACTACAGCTGGCGTAGAAAGATATATACATACATCAAAACGTTCTAAGGAACGTAGTATTCAAAAGACTGACTTAGAGGGTTTTGTTGCACCATTTTAATTTTTCTGGGCCCTGTAAAAATTCCATCACACGTTAAATTATGTCGCTCATTCGTTACCGACGCTTAGTGATTTCAGCAGCTAATAATGCTTTTTGGCCGCCCCTTAATTTGTCTGTAACAACCAATAAAATGACGTGTAACTATTTCATGCACAAATGCACGAATGACACACGCAAGTTTTCCATGTATTGTTTTTGAAAAACTGACATTATGTTTGTTGTTTCCTAGTTTTGATAAGTGTATTGTGTTTTGAAATACTTTGTGTAGAAATCTGTATTTATCTTGGAATAATGTACTACAATTTTATTATATCGTAATAGAGCATGTTTCCTAAATTTCAATACAACGTTCTTATTAAGCTACCGATGTAAATATTTAATTTAAAACTATTTTATTCAAAACGTTGAAATTTTACTTTTATTGAATAAAGCAACGAAATGTTATTGATCGTAGTAAATAACACCTATTTAGGTGAAGCGTTTCAAGATAAACATGACAAACTAAACAAATATCACTACGATGGAAAAACTATGCATCTTATGATATGAACAGAAATGCAGTATTGGTTTATCACACACATTCACTATAAACGCAGTATTTACAAAATATATTACATTTTAAATTCGGTAATTGTATTTATTAAATCATTTTAGACAAGACAAATCAAGGTTTATACTGTAAAAGGAAGCTATGCGGTAACTGCAGAGTGATTATTTTTGAAGCCATTGCTATAGCAAAAAGCATTGAACATATTAGCTATAGATAGTAGTGGCATCTACCGGCAGACACAGCACTTTAATTTCCTAATTTTCCGAAAATCCTTTTCTCTCCCTCTTCTTTCTGTGCAAGAAACCCTTTAGATATACCCACAGTGGTTTTCTTTTCTTTTAAAGAATTATTCCAGTTCTTCTAAAACTAGTATTTCTCTATGTAGCTTTTAAGACCTTTTTTGTACCTACAGCTTGCAAAATCTTGCTTCCGATATAGTGAAGGCGTTATTTTCTACGCTAAGTTGCTGTTTTACTTCCCATTTACCCTGCCATGAGGCAGAAACCTGCACAGCTGTCACACACAATGAAAAGGAAGTGGACTAAGTGCAAAGTAATTAATGAACATTCCTTTGGCTTTAACATTTAACTGTATGACGTAAATATAAGAAGAGCAAAAACTCTCATAAAATAAATTAACATCTAACAAACAGCGTGAGCTTAAATATCTGTCACAGTTATAACCATACTTGTAACGACGAGCACTATTTACTAATAAATTACGATGAATTACATTTTTTCATTAATAGTCCCTCTAGATATAATTTTTATAAATTCTTCGCCTCCTGGAAGCTAATGGAGTTTGTAGAAGCTGGTTTTCTACTGTGTTCCACATATAAAGATGAATGAATATGTAAATTGTGCAAAATCGACGTTATCCTTTCATTTGTTTCAGCTAGCTGTGGTATTAAATCAAAATTTCACTGATAGTTTGCGTTATTACAACAGCTTGAGTCTGGAATTACAAGCGGTCCGGTTGGTCCCATTCCACCCCGCTTGAACCCAACGGGCAGGAAAATGACATATGGTGTGTATAATTTAAAGCATTCTTACGACAGAAGTTTTGCGAGGAAATGTAACTTTGAATCAATCGTTTCAAAACATCATGCTTCAGATCTCAGCCTTAAAAATGTAGAATATATATTGTATATTTTATTTCCATGATGCTATACAAAATTCTTACAATTTTTAATACATTACTTTGAGTTGCTATTTTTTCTTTCTTTGGTCCATCATGCATTTTAACACCGTGGTTATTTACGCATGGTGGGTCATAACAAATTCATATTGCTTTATTTTTCTAAACCATTTTTCTCTTACTCTCCCCATATATTCTCCTATTCTTTTTATATCCCTCTCCTTTTGTATTTTCATTATCCTAACTTTTAATACTTCTTTGTTAACATTCTCCTATTCTTTAGATAAAAACTGATCTCCCCACAACTTAAGTTTCTTCACATTCAATTATATAATGCAAATCATTATCTGCCTGTCCACAAATAGGACACCGTTCCTATCTCCCCTTAGCCTACGTGCACTTAATCTAGACCAGGTCCACCCTTCTCTCACTAACCTATTACCTACATCCACATACTTCTCCCTTCCCCAGTCCACCTATAATTGTCTATATAGTTCCAAACTTTTCTTTCCTTCCAGACTTTGAAATAATTCTTGTTTCTCTATATCTTCTACTCTGTTCCTCATTTCTTTCCAGAAACCTTTAACTAACCCCTCTCTCTCCTCCCATAAGTTACCCATTCCTATTTCCTGTAAAATTCTCCTTATTCCTTGAGCCCAGTTCATCCCATCACTGGATTTTTCTTGTATTATTAAACATTGCCTTAAGATATTATGCTAGTCCTTTGATTTCAGTCTATGCCAATATTTTAGTATCCTTTCTACTATCATGCCCTTGCTACCTACTCTTCCCAACTCCAACATTGCTGCTCCATTAGGTGATGAAATAGATAAACCTAACATACATAGATACCAAGTGTTGATTACAGGATCAAGTAAACTTCAGTAACGTTTTCAGAAGCACAAGGGAAGTGGGCTGAGATGTGTGAGGCCTCCAGTTCTGAAGAAGAGGAGCTAATCGTATGCTCGCTATCTTTCGGTAGGATATTGACTTGGAAATGAGAAGAGATCGTGTACAGGTGCGATGCACAATGAGCCAGTAGTAATTTTCTGCTGGGGGACATGGTTCAAGCCGGCACCTGTTGGTCATTATGTCGGTGATTCAGAGAATGGGAAACAATGGCCATGTTATGCAAGCTTTACACCGACCCATCTTCTGTATTGTTTTACTCGTGTTGTGTTTCAAGCAATAAGTCCTGTAGAATCGCGTGGAAATAATTAGGCACTGGGCTACTACTTTTTGTAGAGGATCTTTGTGTCGGCTTGAAAGATCAAGAGATTTATTGGCTTTGTCTCCGCATCCAATAAGTAAAGCTTAATAAAAAAAAGGAACGAATGTTGAGCGCTCTACCGTGAAATTCTGAAATCCTGCTCCCTCAAACAGAATACAAAAAAGTTCTGTAACAATCACGTGACTAATATATAATCTATAGATTATTGATATAACTTATTTACTTTATACTTTCTGTTGATTATTGTTAAACATGGATCAAATTTTTAAGTTAAATTACTTATATATACATACATAATAATGGTAGGTAACGAGTATACTGTTTACAAAGTGGGTTAAATTTATGCTAGTAGAAACTGTTTGCACGAGCTCCTGAGGAAAAAAAATATTTCAAAGCGGAAACATTAAAAGGAACAACAATAAATATTTCTGTAGTAATTAATGTAATCCATGCTATTATTATTACTATAATTTGATTGTCAATTTTTATTAAATATGTCGGTATTTGCCCAGCAGTAAGTTTTGTTTACCTTTTATGTTCCCCAGCTGTACAATAGTGAATGAGATTAACGAGTGTGTCACCAGTTAATTACGGTAAGTTCAAGATTTGCGTTTCAAATCTCATGCCAGAAACCAAACTTTCAGTATTTTAATTAAAATGGTCAGATCCATTGTTATAGAAAATAACTTATTCGTCTTCGTCTTTCCCTTTTTCCGAAGCAGCAGAGAGCGTTGGTGTTAAAATAAATTGTACATTGAAAAAACAATGTTTAAAAAATTGCATAAGTAAGGAAACATGTTGAAAGTTTTCCATACAAGCCCTTCGTGGGAAAAATTTGGAGAGCTAAATTTAAACAGTTCGGATAACGGAAGCATTTCAAGCAGTGCGATTCGAATCTGAATGCTCTTATAAAGTCACATTCATACTTTGTATAAGGTTTAATTATGGGAGAGGAATAAAAGCATATATGACTGAATAATTTCTCTAATTGAACAATAGGAGCTGTACTAGAGTATTTGAACTAACGATTCAGTTGCAGTTTAGTGCAAAGTTGTGTGATTTTCTTTCCTTCCATTTTTATAGCCCGCTTTAACTTGTATGGTCATATCGGGGCTTTGACTTCAAAAACAACTGATCGTGTTTTTACTTTCTGAACTGTAGGCTTCTTAACGTTAGATGTTATTACTTTTTTACTTTCTCTACTACGTATAGTTAAGTAGTGGAATATTGTATTCCACCCAAAAATTCGATACCGAGATTTCACCGGAAATATATGTTTTGAGACCCCCCTGAATCCAAAAAAAGAATTTTTGTAAACATGTCCGTGTGTGTGTGAACAGCATAACTCAGAAACACCAAACTTGGTATTTAGGTTCAGAAACATCCTGAGATGCGATGCGAAGGTTTTCAAGAAAATCCCCCTACCCCAGATTATCCTTTACATGGAAGATTTTTCGAAAATTTTAATTTTATCAAAAATGGCTCTAACGATTTTGATTAAAATATCATATGTTTAAGATATTTTCATGGCAAATGAAATGTATATCTCGAATTTTCTGGGAATGTCTCCAAAAGTATTCTTCATTGTGAACGACTTTTGGTAAACTGGTAAACCATAAGAGATAGACAAAATTTTACTACACAAAAAATGTAGATCGCGTTAAAATACACAATTTATGTCATATACAGTTTTTTTGTTGAGTGAACCATTTTCGAGATATTGCTTGTTATTCCCTTAAATTTTCCAATACATACTTTTTCTCAAATGGGAATTCGTTATTCATTTTTTTTGTCCTGGTAATGCAAAGAGAATGGAATACTCCACATAGCAGCCAGCTCTTAAAATATTTGACTATCGCTTAAAGCCTACCAATTCCCCTTGCATCTACAAGAAAATTAGCAATAAGATTAACATCTCGATTAACATGAAGCATATGGAGGATAAGCGTTTGTAAAAATAGTTTGTACAAGAGTAGAGAAAGTCATGTGAGTGTACACTTAAACACGCATTCACTCTCATCTCATACTTCCAGCTCCTGCAGAGGATAGGAAATTATTCTGGTTAAAGAAAAACTGCCCGCCCCGGCCGGGAATCGAACCCGGGACCTCTTGAGTTGAGTAACCAGAACGCTGATTGCTCGACTTTAGAAGTAGGCTAATGAGATATTTTAATTGCGAGGTTGTTGTTTAATATCTATATTTAAATTAAGGGAAGAACTTAGAATAATAATTATTGCCTAAGCATTTGTGTCCGTTTGTTTCAAGTCAAAGATTCCAAAAAGTAAGACAACCAGTCCTTGAACAAGGTGTTTCCAAGCATTTCACTTCCGTGTAATCACAATTGTCCTGCTAGATGGTGTTGAGGTAATGCGCTATCCCACTGGCATCTTGTAACTAATTGAAATGCTAACATGATGTACAAGGATAAGGGGAAGAGCATTGTCCTAATCCTTGAAAGCGGACGCAGCACAGTATTCAAAGGATATGTAACTGCGTTAATATTTTGTGCTGTATGAGTTAATGCTTGAGTCAGAAGCTCGTGGTGACGGACGGATGCGCTGGGAAATTGTTTCCATGTCATATTCTAAGTCAAGGACACAGACATACACGGCTTTAATAATAGGCGCTGCAAAAACAAAATAACTTGTACATGGTCTCCTACACTCGATATTCATGTTCGGAACCCGAGGGCCGTGATACCAGCTATTTAATTATCGCTAACAGCAGAAACAAGCAGACGGCAATTCCATGCACTTCTACAGCTTTTTTGTCAATAGGGATGGAGCACTTTGGAATGTTACATCCGGTCCCTATCAGCATATTCACCGAGATGATGTCAAAAAGGCAAGGGTACCTGTTTTATATGTAAGAAGGTTGAAATCAGCGAATATCATATAGCAATGAGAACGACGACTGCTTCTGCGGTCAGGTGGTCATCGCCCTGGTATCTCAACTCAGAGTTCCGGGTTCGATTCCCAGCTGGGGCGGCAAATTTTTCTGTAATCGGAATCATTCCCTGTTCCCCACAGAGTTAGAAGTATGAATATGGGAATGAATAGTGCGTTTTAGGGATAAACAAGATAAAACCAATTTAAAAAGAACTATATTTCGAGAGTAATAACACCATCAGTTGCTTCTCAATTCAAAGCCCCCGATATAACCAAAGAAGTTAAAGGAGGCTATATAAATGGAAAAAAGAAAAATGACGATATCTTGCAATGGTTAAAACAATGATTCTGCTTACTGCAACTTCCATCTGTTGTTAGCATACTGCCTTTTCAACTTAAAAATGCCGGAAACATTTTTCTTTAAAAAAAATTAGTTCTATTTAAGGGTCTTAGCGTCGTATTCTATATTGGGCGTGAAAGACCGGAAATTTTGCTCAGAGGCCTCTATCAAGCTTGAGGTTCTTTTACGTGCCGTAAGTCTACGGCACCGGCTTTGCTTCCCTTTCGAACGAAGCCATGCTAAGTATTTTTACGCACGAAAAAATCCACCATCCTCTGCCAGGTTTGAACCCGCGACCTCGGGAACTAGAGGCTAGCATGGTACCCCTAGACCACGGAGGACATTAATTTTCTTTAAGCTGAACAGGTTTACCCTTTGCAGAGTCTGGAAGTTAGAACACGAGAATGGAATGTAATGAAGTATCAAGCTAAAGCAAAAACCCAACGTGAGGGTGTTAACATCACAGGATTGCTTCTAAAGCCAAAGTCGCCGATATGATCAGAGTAGTTAAAGGCGGCGAAACAAATAAAACAAAAAAGCGAAAATGATTCTCTTGGGTTTTACTTCCAGACATCCGCCGGACGAGGCAAAGTGCCTTCATAGTTCAGTTGGCTATTTGATGTCACTCCCAGTTTATTTTCACTTCCTTTTATTTTCGCTTCGTACATTATACCGCAGAGTTTTATTTACTAATGCAAGTTCTATGTCGCCAACACAGTAATGAAGAGCGACAATGCTTCGGAGATGTTTTTACAATGTTATGTTGTCCACAAACCGGTGGAAATGATAACTGTGTAGCTAGAATGATTCATAATTTTTAAGAATGTAATGGTGAATAATATAAACTGTAGAAAGTTCATTTTTCTGATAGCGGAGTCACCACTGTGTACACACGTTGCCTGGACACACTAATCGCGTGATGAGCGATTTTAATTTTGGAATCATTGTGAAATAAGCACCTTGAAAACTTCTGCTGCACATTGTTACAGCTCGTATATTATTTTCATTTTCTTAAGAATTATCCTGTATTTCAGGCTGTGTGTTTCTTTTATTATCCTTACAATACCGTATTATTGTTACAGATATACCGACACAGGTGCCGCCGCTGACGCCTGGCACCAACAAAAAAATGACTGAGGCCCTCAAAGCCTCATTCGCCTCGTGGGAGAAAGAGCAAATTCGGCTCAACATCGTCAAAGGTAAGTAATATAATTTGCCACAAACCTTTAAGCTTTCTCTGTTTTTGTACGTTGGATTTAACAGAAATGTTACTGTAGTTGAATTCCGGTTGTCTGTGTGGGCTAGATGTTAGTGAATGGCGTGACGCACAAATGAATATTGGATCAAAACTCAAAATCACCCATTTTAATTTCGGGGTCAGGAAAAGGATACCCAAATGTGTAGAATACCAGGGGAATTATGCTAATCTGTTCTCGTAATTTTCTTAATTAGCTGCCATCCTGTGAGGCGTGGAAAGACACGCGAGTGCGGGAGGAACAGCATTTCAACACCAACAACGGGTATGTCCGTGATCGCGCAGTCTTCTGGGATATGTCTGTTTTCTGAATGTATTTTTAAGAATTTGGCCGCATTTGTTGACTTATTTTGCGTATGGATCCGATTTTTACTTTCTCTACTACGTATAGTAAGTAGGGGAAGTATTGTATTCCACCCAAAAATTCGATACCGAAATTTCACCGGAAATATATGTTTTGAGACCCCCTAAATCCAAAAAAAGCATTTTTGGAAACATGTCCGTGTGTGTGTCTGTCTGTGTGTGTGTGTGTGTGTGTGTGTGTGTGTGTGTGTGTGTGTGTGTGTGTGTGTGTGTCTGTCTGTCTATCTGTGAACAGCATAACTCAGAAACGAACAGTGGATAAACACCAAACTTGGTATTTAGGTTCAGTATCTTCCAAGGATGCGACACGAAGGTTTTCAAGAAAATCCCCCCACCTCAGATTACAGTTTACATGGAAGATTTTTTGAAAATTTTAATTTTCTCAAAATGGCTCTAACGATTTTGATTAAAATATCATATGTTTAAGATATTTTTATGACAAATAAAATGTATATGTTGAATTTTCTGGGAATGTCTCCAAAAGTATTCTTCATTGTGAACGACTTTTGCATAACTGGTAAACCATAAGGGATAGACAAAGTTTTACTACACAAAAAATGTAGATCGCGTTAAAATACACAATTTATGTCATATACATTTTTTGTTGTTGAGTGAACCATTTTCGAGATATTGGTTGTTATTCCCTTAAATTTTTCAATACTTATTTTCTCAAATGGGAATTCGTTATTCATTTTTTTGTCTTGGATATGCAAAGAGTATTAATCTGTGGGAAAGGGAATGGTGCTGCATCTAGCAACCAGCTATTAAGAGATATGTATATGCTTAAAGGCCTCTGTATTTCCAAATTGCCCTTGTAAATATATATTCCCCTTACATCTAGAAGAAAATTAGCAATAAGATAGTCTGTAAATCTTTATCTCGATTAACATGAAGTAGATGGAGAATAAGCGTGTGTAAAAATAGTTTGTACAAGAGTAGAGAAAGTCATGTGAGTGTAACACATCAGATTTTTTGTTTTGCTATCTTAAGAATAAAGTGCCCGTGTTTTATCGATATCGTATTACTTGCGTTCAAGTTTTCAACAAACGTGCGAGTTCTGCTGATTGTTGACATGGCTCCAATTTATGGCTTTCTCGATGAAAGCAGGGAGGAACAAACACGATATACAACGCGCGATGTATCGTCATCTTGAATGTCCTGCTTGTTCCTTCCAACATTTCACAGAAAAGCAATAGGAATCACGTGATCAATCATTAGAAGTGTCAGGCTTGTCGGCAGATGTAAACGAAGCAAGTAGTTTAAGTAGGCGGTGTCATCGCGTGGAAACGGATGAAACATACCACATGAAATGGCCATGATCATTGCAGCGAAGATGTTTGTGCTTGGTCCACGTGTGGCTCTGCGCGCAGTGTACGATGTCGACCAGGCTGTCTTTTGCAGCTTACATCAATATCCTCATGTAGTTTTACCCAGCATTGAAGGTGATGCGCTTCGCGTAGAACCACTCTGGATTTTTGTGATGGAAGCGGTAAGCTTACGGCCATAATTCGCAGGGCTTCTTCAAGGTCTGAAACTATCAACAACTGAAAGACAACCGGGAGATCCGTGGTTCAAAAATGCCTATGACGTTGAATTTTTCAGTCGCCTATTCTACCTTTCCAACCCTGTCAACTCACGGCTTGTGTGGAAGAACAATTATTTCCATTAATTGACCTAACAGTGGTTGAAACTATGAAGCTGGGAGTTAAAGTACTTACAACATTGTAGGTCACCATTGAGGTATGTCATCTCAATACAATTTGAGATCTTCTTGTCGTTAACCAGGAAAAATGTGAATCAGTTGAGGAATTTAGTGTCGTGCCGGCATGTTGCCAAGGTAGCTCAGTGGTTAGAGCAACGGGAGATCCGTGGTTCAAATCCCGCCTATGGCATTGAATTTTTCAGTCGCCTGATTCTACCTTTCCAACCTTGTCCAGCACACGGCTTGCGTGGAAGAACAATTATTTCCATCAACTGAAAGTAGTCTTGAAACTCTACAACGCTCCATAGCTGATTAATGGTTTGGTTAAACAGAAAATGCTAACTTACCTACTCATTTCTTGTATATGTGATATTGACCGCAAATTATTTTAATAAATCTGTTAATAGTATTGTGATTTTGATAACGAATGTGAAGGAATTAGTATTTCAAAAAGGTTATTAATTTTTATTGAGTAAAAATTTGTTATATCTAGCCACCAATATAATTCACTAACTGAGCAAGCTTATAAAGCGCTCATAGACAATATATATAGGTATTCATTTAGTAGATAACGCGTTCTTCTTAATGCATCTTGTGGACCATCCATGAAGCATTACAGGCGACTTCTTAAACCTCTAATTACATAGCAGATTAAGCACCTGGAAGAAAAAGACCTACTTCCTGCAGTAAGTCTTCGTCTATGTTTGCAAATACCAAATTGCATAAAACACAACAGCTGTTTTACAGTACAAGATATAAATTTTATTTGTGATGCTAATATTTTAAACTCAGTATATGTGCTGTAATAAATGGCTATTAGATTCGTCGCTATCGTTCTTTCTATGATTTTTCGTTTTGTAGCTTCACAGACACACCGAGATCGTTTGTCCCCATTTTTTCTCTAAAAACCTCTAATTTTAGAGGAGGTACCTATTATATTCTGCTCAAAAACGTTATATCGATTTTTTCTCGAAAATACGCGTTTTGAGTTTCTCCGAGCCCCTCCCCCCAAAAGAAAAAAGTTTTGAAAAAGATCCTAGTGTGTGTTTTATCTGTACTGCATAACGAAATGTCGAATAAATACTATTCTTATTTGTGTTAGACACTCTCTAAGCTGCCAGGTGAAGATTCTCAGGGTAGTCCATTATAAACTACCCTTGACATCGCAAAATATCGACATTTTCATTTCCTCAAAACCGACTCGGAGGATCTGAATGCCGCGTATTTAAGATATTTGCACGATTACTAATATATATATTGAATGTTCTCTATTCAACCTATGAGGTACTCTTCGTTCTATCGTTTTCGAAATATTCTGTCATTGCGTCTTTACTGTTTGCTATCACGGTGATCTATAATGTCTCATTCACGATTTTTATTTGTGTATGTGAGAGGGTGGTCCATTAGTAACAAAAACTGATTTATATTGGCTACTCCATTAATACGCCTCGTATGCGATACTGACCAATAACGATTAGCAATGGCTCGTATATCTACCAATTATGGTCGACTATCTGCTTGCAAGGATGCGATCTTATCGGCAGCTCGTTACCGAGCCCTAATTGTATCAGTATGCAGTGATTAAATACGCTACTTCGTAGCAGTATTAAGTATGATCCAGATAGGGATACAGGAGCAAGATTAAAAAAAATAAATAACAGGTCGCCTCAGAATGGCTTTACTGAAGGCCATATCTGCAGATAAATCAACGGCACCATTCATCAGTTCTGGGGAAATTACGAAATACTACTATTTGGATGCCCGCTTCAATTTTCATTACTGAAAACCGCTGATGCCTTCAACTTTCAACTTTGAAAACTCTGGTTTTAGCCATTGTACGTTTAGTCACAATTCCCAAATAAACTATGTTCTTGAAAAAAATGTGTTTATTATGCTCTCATTTTAGATTATCTTAATTTTAAGATTAGCTATTTTCTCATTCTTAATGTTGGTAGCATTGGTTAATATTCCGTAACAAACTCGATTGATCGTTAATTTAGTAAGCCGTGTTCTAGACAGCTGAGGCAATGATTTGATTTTAAACAACACATATAAGAAAGTAGTCATTTTTTTGTAAGGTAGAAGTTTAAGCTAGGAGTGCGACGCACATGGAAAAATTCATCTTACTGTAACGTGAATAGAATCTGTTGCAGTAATTTGTATCACAAATTATTTAAATGTAAAGAGTGATTATGGTATGAATATGCATTATTGTGTGACATTGATTTGAAATGTTTGTTGATTGTAATTATTGTTGGGAAGCAAGTTTATACTGCCTTACTGAAACTGACAATAATAGCGTGCAATAATGCAGCAAGGGGGTGAGCTGTTTATCATTATTGGAAACGAGGAAGTTACGTAATATTGGCGCGTTTTCCTTTAGAATCTTCTGGAACATTTACCTAGAGCATATGTATTCATAATTTTCATTGGATATAAAAATAGACGCTAATGTTGGCGCGTTTTATTAGCCAATTGCAGCTCAGTTATAATCTTTAGGCATATCGGGGTGTATGAGTATAAAAGAGCTAGGTTAGAGGTAGAGTCCGTCAGTTCATCAAAATTCTTTGTACATTACACGTCGGCTTGAGTCCGTCAGTTCGTCGAAAATATTTGTATGATACACGTCGCCTTCAGTCCAGCAGAAATATTACACGTCGGCTATCGATTCGCAAGTTACGCGTATAAGAGTTATGAAAAATCTGAAGTATGGTAAAGTTAATCATACAAAAGGTTGAAGTATGTGAATTAAAAGTGATCAGTAAGAAGTTTATATAACAGTTTCAGTTTGGCGAGTGTCTAGATCAATGTGTAAATGTGATAGTGACTGTTTCGACAATAAAAGTGTAAAACAAATTCCTTCATCAGTGTTATCTTTGGATAAAAGATTCCTTTCCGTTTACACAACCTGTATAAAGAGAAGTGCTCACCCAAAAAGATCATAGCTAGCCGGAGGACAGTGAAACAAAATTAAATAAAATAAAAGTAACATTCTTTCAAACAAAAACTAATACTGCCGCAAATTGCTAACACCAGATGGAGCTACAAACCTAACAAAGAATCACGTCACAAAATGGCTTCACCACATGAAGTAAACACACATACACAAATAACATTATAAATTTACCATCGCAAATTGGCTCCTAAACGTGGGGCTCAACAAATTAAATATAACATTACAAGTATACCATTTCAAATTGGCTACCACAACGTGGGGCTACACAAAAATGTTAAATACAAACAATAAGTAATACCGCCACAAATCACCACCTCTGTTTATGCGAGTACTATAATATAAAAGGGAAATTGTAATGTAATAGTTATAGGAAGCTATGTGAGAGTGATGCATCAAATTTATTAATTTAATCGGGTCTCTCAAAAATATACTTTTGATAAAATCCTTATTTTTAAGAATAAGGAATGTTTTTGAAGATCTGAATGTTAAATCTGTCAGCTTTGAATCCATATTAGCACTGAGCTATATCTTTCTTTTCCGCTGCTTTCAGGAGATTGTTCGCTACTGAGTAGACAAGCACGTCGTGATGTATAATGACAGTGTTTGTTTATGCTCGCAGTAACGCGTTAGGGGCACTTGTTTCTGAGATGGCCCATCGCGACCTGTCATCACACGCGTGACAAACAGGACCGCAGGAAGACACTGTCATCGCCATTAGAGGGCCATGTGGCCAAGGCGTCGAGTTGCGAATATAGTATCCAGGTGCCCGCTCTTGTTGACGCTGACTCACTTCACTTTGTTGCTGCATTCTTCAGAGAGGCTGCGAATCTTCAAGAAATGCTTGACTACCTCTGTGGTCTACTGGTTAGCATCCAAATCCAGAGGTTCCGCTTTCAATTCCCGGCTGGAGGATGGGAATTTTTCTTTAGCCAGGATTATTCCCCATCCCCCCTAGAGTCTGAAGTATGAGTGAAAGAGTGAAGGAGTGTGTGAATTTAATGTTATAAAAGAAAAACCCAAAGACAACAACAGTAAAGTGAGTGAACATCATTGCCGATGAGCACTTAGTGTTCCAAAGGCAAAAATCGCCGGTATAACAGATAAGGAGGCATATAAATGGAACAAAAAACAAAACACTTCTCATGAAGAGCTTCTGCAAGCCTTTTCGGGAGAATAAGTAAAAATATGCGAGCATAGCGGATCCAGGGAAGAGCTGAGAGGGGTATAGCCTCCCCCTTAAAGTAAAACTGACATTTGTTATACTCAAGGTTGTGGTGTTGTTTTGCTGTAATAAAACCAAAACCAACACCTTTATTTCTATCCTATTTGCTTAAACCAGATGGGCATTTATTCTTTGAGAGTCAGTGAGTGAATTTATCTTAGAGGTGGACTATATCTCAAAAGGTGTTCCATTCACGCGGAAACCAAGAAACAGTGAGCCAAAACAATGTTTCAACTTGTTTGCAAATAATTGCTGAATATGAGTTAAGTTTTGAAACAACAGGAGCAAGTATTTGCAGTAAAACTGAGTAATCAAACCGCTTAAATATTACGTTTAAAATACATGTTTATTTCATAAGAGTTTTTTTAGCAATCCTACCATTATAAACAGCTTGTTATTGTATTCAATAACAGGAATTACGTAATAGGATACGATAGGACTGGTTAACGGAGGGACATCCAGCACCTCGGCTCAATGGATTTTTTATGAGAACGGATGGGGTGAGGGAACCGTAGAAGATGTATGGGCTGCAGAGCGAGGCCGGCTCAAGTCGATAGAGACGCGCAGCTCCCCAACAGTTCCAGGCTTGACCAACCGGCCACGGGAAGATCGCTCGGAGACGTCCCCCCTAGTGGGACCGGGGAAACACGACCCATCAGTGGAGGCTCGACAGGCTTACCTCTAGCAGGACCGAGAAGAAGTTTCAAGCCTCTGCGCCATCTGCCCGACTCCGACCGAACCACACCCCCGGAGTCAACCTGAAAGAAAGGGAAATGAAATGAGAGGAAAAGGGGGACAGAGGAAATCCGTGATAGAATGCACCCTTCGGCATTCGCCTACTTTAAGCAGGGAAAACCACGAAAAACTCATCGTCATAGTGGGCGGCCACGGGGAATCGAACCCGAGACCTCCCGAATGTGAGCCTCACAGGTTACCAGAGCCATCTCGCTCGGTTAGCAATTACGTAATATCGATATTCCACGTTGTCGTGGCTTATAGAGAGATGGAAGCTTTTTATGATATTCTTTTTCTGAGCTACGAAGTTGCAAAAAGTGCTGTGCATTATTAAATATAAATAATTATTACTGAATTTGTAATTACTTATCGTAATGTGTTGATAATAGGCTATATCACAGTCCATAACACTAGGAAGGGAATGCATGTAAGTCTTGTTTATCGGTTCAACACGCCACGGAATAACAAGTGAAATGCACGGAGAGAAGCTAACGTCTCATTTACGAATATATGTTGGCGCTCTCACTTATGTCAGCTATGTGTGCCCATTATTTAATTATTTATTTCCTACATTTTAGGGCTGAATAAAACGTATTCACTTGTGGATGCTCTTATTATGACACTCATGAAAATTGTCGCACTGACGACAGTGACATTCACTCGCAGCAAAAGCTTTTACAAAATTTAAATTAGATAATGTTTACATCCGAAGGATGATCCGTGGATCACTCCTATGCTTTTGAGAATCTTGAAGGTTCTCTGTTGTTGTTAAGGTGTGCTTCTAAATGTGTTAGCTCCTCCCTAAAGGAATCCTGTTTTTACCTCTGCTGGTGAGATAAAAAGTTGGGATATTAACGTTTTAAATGTAAGCAGAAACGTCGGAATGGGAAGTTGTTTTATATTAACGATTTTCTTGAGCAATACATTAGTTGAAGCGAATGAAGTTTCTTCTTTTTAACTTTCCTGTGTGAAAATGGCTAACAAGATTGTTATAGCATGGTAGATGTTGCATCTGAAATGTTCATCTTGACCAGTAGCTTTAACAAGCCTGGGAGAACGTGAAGTTTACACGCTTCTTGGAACTAGTTTCGGCAAATGAACTCGTTAAGCAGTATCTAGATGATAAATCGATAGGTTAAGTCAGAATGAGTGAAGTGTTAATCAGCACACGTAACTTTGTGGTCTACCAGCAAAACAGCAGCCAGGGGGAAAATGGGCCGAGGACGTGCAAAAGCGAACTAAAGTGCATATGTTTCAGCTCGGTAGCTGCTGCTTTTGCATACTGTTAAAGAATCGAAGGCGCGGCATTGGTATTGAAGTTGTTTCAAAGTAGTTTCAAGTTTGAGTGTTTGAAAAAATAAAGCCACAACGGGAATTCTAACCACGAATTTTCGGTTTTCCATGTCTATGCTCTGGAACCGAGACGAGATGCCGAAATTCATTTTAGTTTTTCCATTTCATGCATGCGTTTCAGTAAACCCTCACAACACACTCAAATATCTAAATGGTGACTTGCAGTCTTACAAACGCTTCAAATATCCTGGGTTTTTAGTTAGCCACATCGTATGTTCTGATAACCGCTTTTTCATGCCATGCATACATATTTCCGTACTGAAGCCATAAATACCAAGATACCTTAACAGATTGCCGGCCCTCGTAGCCCTACTCGCTGGAGTGTGTAGCTTCGGCGCTCCGGCAAACTGAGGGCATGGGTGTGTTGTGTGTGTGTGTGTGTGTGTGTGTGTGTGTGTGTGTGTGTGTGTAATTGGGTAATGAAAAACAGTAAACACACAGTAATGATACACTGGTAAACAAGGGAGCTTTTAAAAAATAATAAAAAAAAAACAGACAGTTATAGGTATATAGAATTACTCCGGAAAGCCTTTGTTTGCATTTCAAAGAGGTTCTTGTTGCAAATTAAATGAAAGTTCTCACTTTTAATATGCTGAAACAATAAATTACGTTACAGTTTATTTTGAAGATTTTTCATTTTATTAGTTCTATAATTTTTAAAAAATTACACCGATTTGTTCCTATAATACTTGAAATTGCTGTAAAAGCTGGTTTTGATCTGATGGAGGGGGAAAAATTGTTAAGTTAGAAATTATTTATGTTTTTACCGAACCTCCTCATTAGCACCTCACTTTTACGACTTCACAAATCATTCCTCTGTAGTTTAAATCACATGTCGGGGACATTATTAGACATAAAAAAACAAATTGCTGTGCCAAATGCATAGTGCCAAATAGTCTTCTCAACACCACACAAGAAAAAGTTGAAAAAATCGGTGCAATTTCCAATAACACAAGGGGAAAAAAAACGGGAAAAGGCTACTATATATATATATATATATATATATATTTATTCTTTCATTATAACTGTGTTTCTCTCTTTCCCCTCCCCCAGTTAAGAGTCATATGCTCAATGCTTTGATGAAATATGTGAACCATTAAAACATCTGAACATTTAAAAAAGTCTGATGTGTTACATACACATGACCCTGTCCCCTCTATCGCTTATTAGTGGGATACAAATTATTCTTAAAATTAATTTTCCTATCTGCTTCAAGAGCGGTGCGATATTTCCCCAGCCAATGCCAACAAAATACAGCATATTGATACTTAGTGCAATGTTTGTATTTGGTAGACAATTTTACAACTTAAACTTTATTAGCCATTGTCCTTCATTTAAATTAGCTGCGTTAAGCTAAGTCAGAGGCGGTGAAAACGTGACTCGCAGGCGCCGTTCCCTCTCTGCAACCGTCCCTTTTTTTCACATGCTGCCGAGTGATGCAGTGCGTGTTGCATACTTGGTGACTCGCGGAAGGAAGTCGTTTTCGCCACCCTTGGCCTAAGTCATGCATATATTTAATAATCTTCTGTATTTTAAGAAATAATTGATAATTAGATTTAATACGTATGCCTAAGGCAATATCAGTATTATTACTATTATTATTATTATTATTATTATTATTATTATTATTATTATTACTTTCCCTACCACGTATGTACAATGTAGAAAGAGAAGGTACTGCATTCCACCCAACAATTCGATACCGAGATTTCACCGTAAATACATGTTTTGAGGTCCCTGAATTCAAAAGAAAACCATTTTTGGAAAAAGAAGTTCTCTTTATTCGGAATTTTGTATACCCAATCTTGTACAGCTGGTAAACGTTAAGCGATAGACGAAAACGTACTACACAAGAAATATAGATCTCTTCAAAACACACAATTTATTTTAAATAACGTTTTTGGGTTCTACATTTTCGAGATATTCGTTATTAATGGTTCGCATTGTTCAATACTTAGCCATTCTTTTCAAGTCCTTTCAACGTTCAGTTGTTTCTCGCGATGTTATGGAAAGGGAATGGAATTTTAAGGCCAGCATATAGCGTCCATTTAAAACATTTTGCTATCGCTGTGCCCTTGTACCTACAACTAAATGTGTAATTTAGGTATTTGTGCAAAATTTTATGTGGATTAAAATTAAGTAGTTACAAAAATAAGCTTTAGTAAGACTTTGTATACTCAGTAATAAACGATAGGGGCAGAGAAAGTAATGTGAATGTAACACAGATTTTTTTTCTCTCATCGTGTCACATTGTTGAATTATTTTCTTATTAATACAGTAGACTGTGTGGAATTATTGGAAAATATAACGAAACAATAATATCCGTTAGAGGAAATTTGGCTGTAAACTGGCATAAACAACACTGTTTCGATTACTGAAAACTTTCATACTGAAGTCATATATTTATAGCTAGTAAAAAAATATATATTTTGTGTAGTAATATCTTATTAACTGTAGCTGTTTCTAGACCAGCATTTTTGTTTTGATTAACATAAAGTGAATGTAATGATTAGTATAATATAAGTTTGTGTGTTTTACACGTATTTTGACAAATAGTCATACATTAATATATATGTTCTCACTATGTTGTTATACTGTAATACGCAATTTCAGATGAAATTCCTGTCTATGGTATTTTGTGATAAAAGTAACTGGTTTGTGGGATGCATACACACTAGGAAAATATCAAGAGTATTAAATATTTTTATAGCAAAACTTCGTAAAACACGCCTTTTTTAACACTGCACTGTGTTGTATCTATTATAAAATGTACTTTTCTTGACGCATTTTATTTTCAAAGAGCCGTAAAACATACTTCAAGAAATACAGTAGGAAACCGCACTCTGATACAGTTGCACGCTCTGCATTAGGGACGTGTAGAGGAAATCCCTTGATGAAGTGTTTCTCCGAAAATGGAAATGTAGCCAATTATGTGAACTTGTGTGTAAAGTGATTTCAGCGCACCTGTTGTCGAAGTAAGGCAGACTTTCCGGTTGTTTTCCGGTGACCGCTACTGCACGATGTGCTCGAGGCTCCCAATAAGGCAACTTAGCCCCCCTTCCCAGTGCACCGCACCGGAAGTGAACCTGTGCACATGGACTCAACGGCTGCATGCCAGTCACAGTCCACTTGAGCTGAAGAGGCTTTCCCTTGAGAATAGTTATAAGAACAGCAATAGGCACAGATGCACTTAAGGTTGGCAATCGAACCTTGGTTGGAATGAACAAGAAATGAACAATTAGAACCATTAATAAGGGATATCTCAGAAATGACTTATGCCATTAAAAAAAAGTTTACCTATTTGAAATAATTGTGTTTTAAAGAGATCTACATTTCTTGTGTAGTATATTACTTTCTCTACTACGTATAGTAAGTAGGGGAAGTGTTGTATTCCACCCAAAAATTCGATACCGAGATTTCACCGGAAATATATGTTTTGAGACCCCCTGAATCCAAAAAAGTATCTTTAGAAAAATGTCCGTGTGTGTGTCTGTGTGTGTCTGGCTGTCTGCTGTGAACAGCATAACTCAGAAACGAACAGTCGGATAAACACCAAACTTGGTATTTAGGTTCAGCATCTTCCACAGATACGACACGAAGGTTTTCAAGAAAATCCTCCCACCCCAGATTACCCTTTACATGGAAGATTTTTCGAAAATTTTAATTTTCTCAAAAATGGCTCTAACGATTTTGAGTAAAATATCATATGTTTAAGATATTTTCATGACAAATAAAATGTTTATCTTGAATTTTCCGGGAATGTCTCCAAAAGTATTTCCATTGTGAACGACTTTTGCATAACTGGTAAACCATAAGAGATAGACAAAATTTTACTACGCAAAAAATGTAGATTGCGTTAAAATACACAATTTATGTCATATACATTTTTTTTGTTGAGTGAACCATTTTCGAGATATTACTTGTTATTCCCTTAAATTTTTCAATACTTATTTTCTCAAATGGGAATTCGTTATTCTTTTTTTTGTCTTCTATATGCAAAGAGTATTAATCTGTGGGAAAGGGAATAGTGCTGCACCTAGCAACCAGTTATTAAGAGATATGTATATGCTTAAAGGCTACTGTATTTCTATATTGTCCTTGTAAATATATATTCCCCTTACATCTACAAGAAAATTAGCAATAAGATAGTCTGCAAATGTTTATCTCGATTAACATGAAGTAGATGGAGAATAAGGTTTGTAAAAATAGTTTGTACAAGGGTAGAGAAAGTCATGTGAGTGTAACACATCAGGTTTTTTTGTCTACTCCTTAACGTTTACCAATTATTCAAGATTATACAAAATTTCTTCCGAATGAAGAGGACTTCAAAAGCTATTCCAGCGAAATTGAAGATATACATTTTATTTGTTATGTAAATATCTTTAATAAATGGCATTTTAATCAAAATCCTTGGAACCATTTTTTAGAAAATCTAAGTTTTCAAAACATTTTCCATGTAAAGGGAAATTTGAGGTGGGGGTGTTTTGCTTGGAAATGTTCGTGTCGCATCTTCAGAAGGTGCTGAACCTAAATACCAAGTTTGGTGTTTATCCGTCTTTTCGTTTTTGAATTATGTTGTTAACAGACACACACACACGAACCTTTTTCTAATCTTTTTATTCGGGGCCTCAAAACGTGTATTTCAGGCGAAATCTCGGTAGCTGATTTCTGGTGGAATGCAATACCTTCTCTACCTACTATGTACGTGGTAGAGAAATAAAAATGAAATATTTTCCATGTAAAGAGAAATTTTCTTGGAAATCTTGTATCATATCCTTGAAAGATACTGAGCTTAAATGCGGAATTTGGTATTTATTCAACTTTTGGTTTTTCAGTCATACTGCTTGCACGGACCTTTTTCTAAAAAATGCTCTCTTTTGGGAGGATTCAAAGGATCTCAAGAATGTTTCCAGTGAAATCTTGAAATCGAATTTTTGGGTGGAATGCAATACTCCCTTTACCATAAGTAGATGCTTGAAAAAGTAAAACCCGTCAATATTTATAAATCCAACTATTAATTGAGGTACATTTACAGAAACAAAAAAAAAGCATTGAGTAGTGCAGTGCTAGAAAAAGTTTTAGGTCATTGCTTCAAATGAACAAATCGGCTTCCTTATACAGATTTCAATATTATAGCATTTCTCTTAGTTCCACTAATCTACAATTCAATGTAAAATGTTAATAAAATAGCAAATACTATGACTGAAACTGTTCAAAAGTTAACATATGTTTTTAAAAATATCCATAAATTCCACTTTTTTCTGGAAGAAAACTTCTCAGTTGAAAATGAGGTTATGATTCCTCTATACTTTTATTTTTCCCAAGAGAATCTGTGAGATATTACGTATGTAAGTTATACAGCAATTTAAGAAGTGACAAAATAAAAATGCTACTTCAATTTTTGTGACTTTATGAAAAAACATGGTGCTACATCACTGACATTGTGTAAGTCACTTTGCAACGCAGTATATGAAGTTTAAGGTTATTATTTCAAATTTATCATATGAATACATCTTGAATGCACTGCAGTAACTATTAAACAAACTTTTCAAAAGTCAACTTCTTTCGTATCGTGACTACTGCAGCTAGATTCGGGACCATGTTAGTTTGCTAAACCAATAACATAAAGTTCCAAATCTTAAATTTGATTGGTTTTGTTTACTTCTAACTTTAAGTCGCATTCATGGGGTAAAGTGAAACAGTTTTGTGAAAAATTTTCATGAAAGTCACTATTTTGTTTGCTTTTCTCGTATATTTCTGTAGATATGGAATTTTTCTACTATAAATCATGAATATAAATATAATAACCAATACTTTTTCAATATCATGCAAGCATCCATGGCTGCTTTCTGTAAAAATTTATTTCAGATGGCATTAAAATTTTGGTGTTGAGAAGAGAAAAAGAAAATTATAAACAGTTGCTAATATGCCACGCCACCTTGCAATTCATAATTTAACATTTTAATTAAAATAAAATCATATCCTATACCAGTCTTAGGGTCACATTCAAAAGGCTTGGAATACAAATTTGTTTGTATTTTATTTTTAAAGATGCCTTTGTTCACCTGTATTTTTAGCGCTTCGAATACGTAGCTTTTGGACATAGCCTATATCCAAGGAACACAGATTATATCCACAAATTTTTAGATTTTACAAACACATCTACACGGTTAATATTTGTTCAACAGAAGGGCGAGATTAATAATATTTAAGATTAGGAGTTTGCAGAAAATGTGCAACTGTTGTTTAGAATTGCTTTGAATAACATTCTAAGAGCTGTTATATCCACATAAATTATATTCTAAGGAGACTGAATGCCGAAAATTTCCAAAAATAACATTTTTAGTTTTTGTGTAGCTATAAATTGGCATTTCCTCTTTAATTCGATAAAATATATACCAACCATTGTAGGCAAAAATACTTACATTTTAAATACGTTTTTAAACTGTTACCATTTGCAATTTTTGTATTAAGAATTCTGCACCACCTCAGAGAAAAAAACATTATATCCAACTCCTACACATTTTGGAGTAGAACGCTTTAGCCCATTCATAGGGGATTTTTGCTACACAAATTGATACAACTGCTAAGTGTAGCAGCTTCTGTGTGTTGAACATCTTGTAAAATTTGAATTTTTATTTATGGACGCTCTTTTAACTACTACGGTTCTAAGCGTCCCGTTCTATATTGCGCGGGAAAGACCGGTAATTTTGCTCAGAGCCCTCTTTATCACACTTGAGGTTTTTTTACGTGATGTAAATCTACGACACGGGATCACCGGCTTTACTTCTCTTCCGAAGGAAGCCGTGCTAAGGATTTTTACGCCAAAAAAAAAAAAAATCCATCGCCCTTGCCAGGTTTGAGCCCACGACCTCGGGAACTGGAAGCTAGCATGATAACCACTACCCCACGGAGGACGACTCAAAATCTTGTGGTTTCTTTCTTCGCATATATATGCAAGTTTGTTTTCTCTATGTTTGCTTTGAACAGGTGTTCCTGTGAATGGCATTTATGGTGTAAATGACACGTTTTCTCGAAACTATTGAAAATAGCTAAATTGAATTTTAGGATGACAAAGTTTTGAGGATCTACTTTGGTGTTAATAATATGTTTTTTTAAAAAATAATTGCTCATAAATTTTAATCAAAATATGGCATAATTGATAAAAAAATCGTAGTTTGCTTAATAAACAAACTTTTTGGATGAAAGTATAAAAGCATATTTAAGAAGGCATGCGTCTATATCCTTTAAAATTTCAGTCATATCTAGGCACTTTGCTGAGTTTACAAAAAGTTCAGTTTCAAGGCCAATTTCATGTACAGTATTGCAGTTTTTGCTCTTCAAGGTTCAATCAAAATTCTCCAAAACAATGTATATTCAAATTAATTTCATTCTGTAGCGAATGATTAACAGAGGAAGAGCAACGTTTAGCAATTTCAAGTCTAAAATAGAATTCTCCTCTGTTTTCTTTTATTCATAATTGAAAATTATTTCAGTGATAATCATGTTTTGTCTTCTTATGCTATTCTTGGTTTTATATAATCATTTGTAAAAGTATTAAGCTTTGTCTGTTTGGCAGCCCTTACTTTTGGGAAAGCTGAAAGTTTTCTTTCTGAATAAAATTAAGTAGTTTTTCAGATTTAACACTGGCAAGAATAGACATCCAACCTCCTACTATTCGAGAGATGCAGACCAGCACTGCTAGTAACCACAGAACTCTGATTTTGCGTTTGTGTTCGGTTTAAATCGTGCTACACATCTCAAACAAGAGCTATCGATTGACCACTCATGCTAGTTGAGTGCCCCTAGATCGTAGACAACTACTTCTACATATTTGCTCCCGCGGTGCCTATCTCCCAGTTTAATTGCTGCGTAAAATGTTTCCCAATCATGCCTAGTCTCCGGTCAGTGTATGTTTAAACACACAGCTCCGCATGCTCGTAGCAGTGGAAAGACAGACGTTATGTAAGTGAGAGGCGGAGCTCAATGAAGGTCCATGCACGCAGGACCATCATGGGCTCCTCCTCCCACAGCCACGTATACTTATGTACTGCCTCCTAACAAATGTATCCTGCGCATGGGATTCGATTCCCAGGAGCAATCGGACAGACCATGTGTCCGCATCCTTCGCATATCGCAAATTCTCTGTATTAAAGTTCATTGTGTACTACAGAATTGTATTCTCTCCATTCAGCTGTAGGCATCGTTTATTTGCAGGGCAATTACAAAATCCAAAAGCAAAATGTTGCCAAGTTAACGCGAGCTACTGTATGTGCACAAGAGGAAATGAGGAAATAGATCCATTCAGCACCAAATACGAGATCCTTTCTTTCAAAGGAACGTCGAATTTTGAAGTTGAATCTTCAGGTTTTGCATACATATTATTTAGGCCTCTTATATTCGTTCTTTGGGGGTGGGGTGGGAGAAGATTAGATTGATACTCTTTGTAAAAACGTATCTCTTCCTAAACATTTAAAAATGTTCCAAAAGACGCTGTAGATAACTTCTATACATTACGTTATACAGAGGTTTGTATGACACTTTCATTATGGTTGATGACTAATCTCGAAAAGATAAAAGTACATTTAAATGTAGAATCGAGAGAGAGAGAGAGAGAGAGAGAGAGAGAGAGGCGAACAGGCAGAATGCATACAAACCTAACATTTGCTGTAACTGCCCTTTTTACCATATAGGCAGGGCTCTCAAATGTGCGCAAAATATCGATGTCGAGTTGACGGCTGTACTTCTTCTACCTTAGGTGCGATACAAAACGTAAAAATGTGCCTACTTTCACTGGATTTAACGACTGGGGTTAAACATTTCGAAATTCCAAATTATTCAACTCCGTCTGTATCATTTCAAAAAGCAGTCGAGCGTTATTAGGTTCGAAAGTGAAAGTGGATAAATGTATTTTTACTGTCTGTACCAGAACTTATAGTAGACAGAAGAATTATTGTATTCCACGCAAAAATCAATTTCAGTCCACTGAGGCGAGGTTCACGGAATTGCTGTGAACAGAAAGTGAGATGAATATCAAATTTTGTATTTGAGCCAGATACTGTTTAAGCATGTTAGGTAGAGATTTTCAATAAAAATTCCCATCCCTGACTACACTTCATATGAAAAAATGGTTGTTTTTCGTTTTCTCAAAAGTGGATTAATATATATTTCGAATAGTGATGTGATAAATTAAATATATATCTTGCATTTCCCGTGAATAAATAGCCTGTGAAATTCTCTCGTACTGTTTGGATTTTGTATAGCTTTTGGGAAATCATAAGAGATTGATAGAAGTGGTACATCATGGGAAAATGTAAGACTCATTAAAGTGCATAATAGCAATTGGTCAATTTGTTTTTTCATAGCGTTAGCCGTTTTCGAAACATTTGGAGGAATGGAACTCTCCCGCCCCCTTCCCCTCGCAAGAGTTTGTTATAATACGACTAAACATTGTAATGCTGATTCGACACCTATATCTGAATGTGTAATCATAAATTGAACCATAACTTTTAAATTTATCCTGTAATATATATCAGATATACGTGAATGTTTAATTTTAGTTTTTCTGGTATATTGCACAGTAAATTGAACTTCCTTGTTAATTAAGGACAATTAGTATTAATACATAACTTAATAAATAAAACAGTACAAATAGCCGATGAAATAAACATGTAGAATACAAGCGCAGGTACTAGTGGCCGCTTTATCCTCGTAGGATATATTCAGTACGGGAGAGATTTTATTCGTACTTGAATATTTCAGCTAAATATGGGATTGAATATCCTCATTAGTTTGGTCCAAGTATTTGAGGTTACAGATTGTAAATTAACATATTCGCGTTTACTTTTTTCCTGTGCAGCATTCGTTGTATAATAATTGCGAATACTTGCTTGTTGAAACGCGCCATAATTACAAGAAGGCTTGTTCAGGCAGACGAATACGATCCTTGCGTGTGTGAGATTGCGTTACGTATAAGGCAGCAGTGCACTTAAAGCTGTTGTATGCTCAACTCTTTATCCCCCGTCCCCCTTTTGTATGTGGAGTGGATACCGTTCCACCTCGCTGATTTTTGTTTATAAAAGCTTCCGTTGTTGGAGCTCATTTCTTGACCTGTCAGGCTGTTCCCCACTCCAGTGATGCTTATTATTGACGCCTAACGGACACTTTGCGTCAGGATTCCAACCATTTTCGCATTACCTGAGTCTGTTCATTCCAGCGACACATTCCGAATTGATGAAGAAGAGTCCATTGTGTTCAATCAGAATTTCTATCGTCTGTCTGGAACACTGCAAATCCAAGTACTCTAACTTCGAAAGAGGAGCTCTGGTATTCATTCCATATGAATTTCCAATTCCAATGAATGCCACACTCGTCAATATGGAATGATGTGTAGCTTAAATCTATGCAACTGTTATTTTTTCTGCAAAGTAGAATGCTGTGTAGCACAGTGGTGCCCAAACTGGCTATTGTGAGCGATTTACAGGGGTGAAGGCAGTGACAGTTTACCAGAAGAAAAGGAAAATAAATTAAATAAGAACTTGTAAGTTTTCTTACACTTTCAATGCGTACGATATCACTTAAGATTGTAATAGGATGTTTCATAAGTAACGAATCAACTGATAAATGTAAATTTAATCATTTCTTAAAATAACTGTTTGTACACACACAATTGTATATCAGCATCAACATCATCGTTCGCGGGTTAAGCCTTTAAGACTTGTTTCATAGATTTTCAACCAATAATTGAAACCATCTCTCCTTCGGGCTACCAACATTCCTTTCACCTTTCGGCTTATAATCCCAAATATAATCTTTGGTATGGATCCTCTTTCATTCTTTGGACTTGTTCTCTCCAGAAGTTTCTAAATTGTTGTTTTTTATCCGTCAGCTTAAAATGTTTTTTCTAATATCTTCATTTCTTCTTTTTTTCAAGAGCGTACAGGCGCCTACGCTTTACAAAAATCTCATTTTGGCCGCTTCTATAATCTTTTCTCCTCTTCTAGTTAAAACTCAAAACTCTGATCCAAACGAGGAATGCCATTGACTACCGTGTAAAATTTCTGTTCTGGTGTTTTTAATATCCTCTTAATTCTGCCACGTGTTAAATTAACCCGTTCAACGGATTTCCCGTCGAATTTAATATTTTGGGAGAAATACTTTACAAAAAGAAAGAAACTTTTCAGCCATTATTAAACAGGGTATGGCGTCAGGACACAGTTTTTAAACGGTAACGTATTCTCTTTTTCTGAAAGGTAGTTAATCTTCTTTAATGAATGCAAACTTTTAGAGAGTTTGGTTGCCATAGAACAGTTTAATTCTTGACTTGTGTATCAGGTTAGAGCTATTTTGTTCTGATATCAAAGTCAAAATATTTTAACAGAAATTGAAAGTGTTAAACTTCTAATGATATAAGTTGGTGACGGAAAACGTACACTTAAGAACGTGATTAGTTTTTAATTAAAGTAATCCAAACCGGCAGCCTATTTCACAGACAACCGTGTGAGGATAGAAACAAAATTCAATGAACACAGACATCAGAAAAATAAAAATGCCCAAAGGACCTCAAATATTAAATTCTGAGCATTTTAAAACAATGAATACATTTTAAAAATATTTACATGAAGTGATTTAAAAATGAATGTATTATGCGTAACTTATGAAAACCCCTGTATAAATTCACGCATGTATTCACATAGAATAGTATTTGCTATTTTAGTTGTTCCCTGGTTGGATTTTTATTTGTGTTTGTATTTTATCGTATGAACTCCAGTAACATCAGGATTTCACTGACTGCATTAATGTTAATAGCTTCGGTATTGAAACTATATTCTCTTTGTATTATAAGCACGAGTTCGCTATTTTTGTTAACCATATGTTAAAAACTAAATTGCTACCATAAGAAGAGTTTTTTACTATGTAATTGAATTCAAATTGTTTTAAACAATTTTTGTGGCAAAATAATGTGAACCGAAATAATGATTAAAATTTAGTTGAACTTCACTTCAGGCCAAGATCTACGATTTGAAGCAGCTGCATATCAACATTTGCTAATCTATATTGTTTTTATATGTGTCAATTTATAATCTTGTTTCAAACACATATCATGTAGATTTTATTAATATGCTTACTGCATTACCCGGAAAAGCCTTCATCTACTCTACATTATTCTCAAATGTGATGAAAAAACATTGAGAAAAAAAAACGTTTTAATAAACAAGGGTAAGAATCACATAGCTTATAAAAGAGGACGGGGTCAGTTGGAAAAGTTTTGGAACCTATGTTGTAACAGAACGGTTGTGTAACCGGTTTCGACCGGACATAGCTCATATGACCAAGTTAGGTATGTGGCCAAATGTTCGATTATCGTTTTGTATGAACAACGACTCGAGTATTTTTTCAGTGTAAACATTAGTGAAAGCGAAAGTAACCTCAGTCTAAATTTTATTCAGTCCTACATTGGTCAGCATAAATTGTATTTCAGTTCTGTGCTTTGCATTATTAACTGTGGACGTTAAATAATACGCTAACAAATGCGTGTGTGTTTGTGCTGGCTTATACACTTAGAAACAGAAAGTGATGAATTGAGGAAAAAAAGAAGAAAAAAAAGAAAGAAACAACACTTGGACAGGGACTGAAGAAAATTACATCACGACAACGATTCCGGCATGTTTACCTCCTAGTTCAGCGGACTGCGGTTCGAATCTTGTATGGATTGAGTTGCCTTGTTAAGCATTTTTTCAGGAATGTGTCCCTATTTCCGGTAAGTCAAATGTCAGATTACTTAGCTCTCTAGATATTGCACTATACTCATTTGGGTCATACATTCATATTCCGGTGTCACCTACCCTTACGGTTACAAGAAAAACAATGACGTCATGTAATCCCAGACGAGATAATGCTGCAGAGGTCTCTGTCGACGCCAGTGGCTCTCGTTTTCTGCGCATTCGATGACCTCCCATATACACCTAGGGTTTGAAGCGCATGGCTAGAGTTCTTCGTGGCATACAAATGGTTCAGTTAGGTACAATGTGTCTCTTTGACCACCCAGCTTGGTTACTGGCTACATTGTTGCTCTGCACGACCTTCGTCAGTGTGGCGACTTCCTAGGTCATTTGGTTGCTTCCCCCCTTCCTTACAGCCATTTGTAGTCATCCTCAGCCCCTGCATGGTGAGTCATTGTTATTGCAAGTCTGTCTCCAGACTCCCGAACTAGTGTTGAACATGTATGGTGCTCGAGACCCTAGTGTGAACCCATCATAAGGGTCGAAGGTGCCAATAATGATCGCTTGACTTATAACGGTTCAATAACGAATAGCTTCCTCCTTAATACGATGTCATCCAAGTGGATCGGTTGGAAGTAAAAATCAAAGATGACAAAACGTCCTGATGATCCCAAGTGTGGGAGTAGTTGAACAAATAGGTTTCTTTACTATGTTACTAAAAACCCAAACAGCGGAACTTAAGTATTCAACCGGTAGATACCGGTAGGTATCATGTGACTGCCATCTTCGTTCATCTCCATGTCCCTTTTCCGGGACCTGAGGACTTTGATCTTGGTAGATTTCGTGGCTCCTGAGGACACACCGAATGGAGGTGCTTATCAGGTGAAAATGTATTTTAGCGAAGATATTTGACGTGTACATCCTGTCGTCCTTCGTGGTGTAGTGGTTACCATGCTAGCCTCTACTTCCCGAGATCGCGAGTGCAGACTCGGCGGAGGGCGATGGATTTTTTCGAGCGTAAAAATCCTTAGCACGGCATCCTTCGGAAGGGAAGAAAAGCCGGTGGTCCCATGTCGAAGATTTACGGCACATAAAAGAGCCTCAAGCCTGAAAATAAGGCCTCTGAGCAAAATTACCGGTCTTTCACGCCCAATATTGAATGGGACGCTAAGGATCACAGCAGTTAAAGTGCGTCATAGATAAAACTCATTGTTTGTCTTTGCTGCAAGATAATGCAAGACAATAGAGCGAACTTACTGCACACCCAGCATCTCATACATTATACGGATCGTACCTTCCCTTTTAGACTTTTGTTTGCTAAATTGAATAAAGCAACTACTAGGCAGACGATTTGCTAATTACGGCAATCTTAAAGACGAATAACGAAATTGTCCAATGACAAAATGTCACTTTCTATCATAGGGAAATGGAAAACATAACTGTGCCTTATAAAATGTAGAAAAATAAAGGAATACTATTATAGTTATAAAACAATGTACTTTATCGTGATGAATTTTTAGTTCAGCTTCAACAGTTATTTATTTTGATAAAAATACCATACCGATCTCAATATAATGCTTTGATCCAGAGGATTTTTAAAATGCTGGGCACCTATTAGTAATTAAAATTAAATGAAGCGGAAATAAGTATCAGTGAAACACCAAACTTTTCAATTAATAATCTATAGTTTCTCATGCCTCAAATGAAAGGGAAACAGTCTGTTATTATGGATATGGGAACTCCATAACCCGCCCACCTACCCGTAATACAATTAACTACGTTACTAAATGGTTAGGTCGATATGTGCAGAAACAAACCTTTTGAACGTAATGAGCTCCCGGTTTTCAAACGGTAAATCTGTTCATTTTACGGGAATGAAATGTGATTCATCTTGAACTCGTACATTTTATGGATTTGATACAATGTTCATTTGGGTTTGTCAATGGGCGATACCTCAGTTGATTTCAATGAAGTTTAAGGCGGTTTTAAATTCATTCACATAGGCCAGAAGAAGAGACAATTCGATACATTTTTGCATAGGAAATACCTACTAGTTTTTTTATGTAGCTCAATAAAAAATTGTATCTCTTAACGAAGACTATAGCTTTAGAAACTAAAAGCAGCTTTTGTACAGGATTCAACGTTGAAAGTGAAAGGAAAATTCGGCCTGTTATTATCGATATGGAAACTGTATAACTCTCCCGCCTTCAAGTAAAACAATTACGTTACTAAATAGTTGGGTCGATATGTCCAGAAACAAACCTTTGAACCTAATGAGCTCCCGGTTTCCAAACGGCTCAAAGTTGATTCATCTTGAACTCGTACATTTTGTGAATTTGATAAATGTTCATTTCGGGCTGTCGATAGGCGATACCTCAATTGGTTTCAGTGAAATTTAGGCGGTTTTAAATTCATTCACAGAAGAAGAGAGAACAATTTGATACATTTTTGCATAGGAAATACTACTTTTGAGGTATCTCAGTCAAAAATTGTATCTCTTAGCTAAGAGCGTAGCTTTACTACAGAATTTAACGTTGAAAGTGAAAGGAAAACTCGGCCTGTTATTATTGATATGGAAACTCCATAACTCTCCCGCCTAAAACAATTAATTACTTTACTAAATGGTTGAGTCGATATATTCAGAAACGATTTTTTGAATCTAATGAGCTCCCGGTTTTCAAACGGTATATCTGTTCATTTTACAGAATGAAATGTGATTCATCTTGAACTCGTACATTTTGTGGATTTGATACAATGTTCATTTGGGGTTGCCGATGGGCGATACCTCAGTTGATATCAATGAAGTTTAAGACGGTTTTAAATTCATTCACATAGGCCAGAAGAAGAGACAATCCGATACATTTTTGCATAGGAAATACCTACTAGTTTTTTTATATATCTCAATAAAATCTCTTAGCGAAAAGTATAGCATTACAAACTAAAAGCAGCTTTAGTACAGGATTCAACGTTGAAAGTGAAAGGAAAACTCAGCCTGTTATTATTGATATGGAAACTCTATAACTCTCCCGCCTTCAAGTAAAACAATTACGTTACTAAATGGTTGGGTCGATATGTTCAGAAACAAACTTTTGAACCTAATGAGCTCTTGGTTTTCAAACGGCTCAAAGTTGATTCATCTTGAACTATACATTTTGTGAATTTGATAAATGTTCATTTGTGGTTGTCGATGAGCGATACCTCAATTGGTTTCAGTGAAAGTTAGGCGATTTTAAATTCATTCACAGAAGAAGAGAGAACAATTCGATACATTTTTGCATAGGAAATACTAGTTTTGAGGTGTCGCAGTCGAAAATTGTATCTCTTAGCGAACAGCATAGCTTTAGAAAGTAAAAACAGCTTTAGTACCGGATTTAACATTGAAAGTGAAAGGAAAATACAGCCTGTTATTATAGATATGGAAACTCCATAACTCTCCCGCCTTCCCGTAAAACAATTAATTATGTTACTAAATGGTTGAGTCGATACGTTCAGAAACGATTGTTTGAACCTAATGAGCTCACAAGTTTCAAACGGTAAATCTGTTCATTTTACAGGAATGAAATGTGATTCATCTTGAACTTGTACATTTTGTGGGTTTGATACAATGTTCATTTGGGGTTGTCGATGGCCGATACCTCAGTTAATTTCAATGAAGTTTAAGACGGTTTTCAATTCATTCACATAAGGCAGAAGAAGAGACAATTCGATACATTTTGCATAGGAAATACCTACTAGTTTTGAAGTATCTCAATCAAAAATTGTATCTCTTAGCGAAGAGTATAGCTTTAGAAACTAAAAGCAGCTTTAGTACAGTATTCAACGTTGAAAGTGAAAGGAAAACTCGGCCTGTTATTATTGATATGGAAACTCTTCAATGGAAGTTAAGGCGGTTTTAAATTCATTCACACAGGGCAGAAGAACAAACAAAAATTCGATACATTTTTGCATACGAAATACCTACTAGTTTTGAGTTATCTCAGTCAAAAATTGTATCTCTTAGCGAAGAGCGTAGCTTTACTACAGGATTTAACATTGAAAGTGAAAGGAAAACACAACCTGTTATTATTGATATGGAAACTCCATAACTCTCCCGCCTTCCCGTAAAACAATTACGTTACTAAATGGTTAGGTCGATATGTTCAGAAACAAACTTTTGAACCTAATGAGCTCCCGGTTTTCAAACGGTTCAAAGGAGATTCATCTTGAACTCGTACATTTTGTGGATTTGATACAGCGTTCATTTAGGGTTGTCGATGGGCGATACCTCAGTTGATTTCAGTGAAAGTTAGGCGGTTTTAAATTCATTCACAGAAGAAGAGAGAACAATTCGATACATTTTTGCATAGGAAATACTAGTTTTGAGGTATCGCAGTCAAAAATTGTATCTCTTAGCGAACAACATAGCTTTAGAAAGTAAAAACAGCTTTAGTAAAGGATTTAACATTGAAAGTGAAAGGAAAATACAGGCTGTTATTATAGATATGGAAACTCCATATCTCTCCCGCCTTCCCGTAAAACAATTAATTATGTTACTAAATGGTTGAGTCGATACGTTCAGAAACGATTGTTTGAACCTAATGAGCTCACGAGTTTCAAACGGTAAATCTGTTCATTTTACAGGAATGAAATGTGATTCATCTTGAACTCGTACATTTTGTGGATTTGATACACTGTTCATTTGGGGTTATTGCTGGGCGATACCTCAGTTGATTTCAATGAAGTTTAAGACGGTTTTAAATTCATCCACATAGGGCAAAAGAAGAGACAATTGATTCATTTTTGCATAGGAAATACCTACTAGTTTTGAAGTATCTCAATCAAAAATTGTATCTCTTAGCGAAGAGTATAGCTTTAGAAACTAAAAGCAGCTTTAGTACAGGATTCAACGTTGAAAGTGAAAGGAAAACTCAGCCTGTTATTATTGATATGGAAACTCTATAACTCTCCCACCTTCAAGTAAAACAATTACATTACTAAATGGTTGGGTCGATATGTTCAGAAGCAAACGTTTGAACCTAATGAGCTCCCAATTTTCAGACGGTTCAATGGATTTGATTCAACGTTCATTTGGGGTTGTCGATGGGCGATATCTCAATTGCTTTCAGTGAAAGTTAAGGCGGTTTTAAATTCATTCACACAGGGCAGAAGAATAAACAACAATTCCATACATTTTTTCATAGGAATACTAGTTTTGAGTTATCTCAGTCAAAAATTGTATCTCTTAGCGAAGAGCGTAGCTTTACTACAGCATTTAACGTTGAAAGTGAAAGGAAAATACAACCTGTTATTGTTGATATGGAAACTCCATAACTCTCCCGCCTTCCCGTAAAACAATTAATTACGTTACTAAATGGTTGAGTCGATATGTTCAGAAACTTTTCTTTGAATCTAATGAGCTCCTGGTTTTCAAACGGTAAATCTGTTCATTTTACAGAATGAAATGTGATTCATTTTGAACTCGTACATTTTGTGGATTTAATACAACATTCATTTGGGGTTGTCGATGGGTGATACCTTAATTACTTTCAATGAAAGTTAAGGAGGTTTTAAATTCATTCACATAGGCCAGAAGAATAAACAATAATTCGATATATTTTTTATAGGAATACTATTTTTGAAGTATCTCAGTCAAAAATTGTACCTCTTGGCGAAGAGCATAGCTTTACAAACTAAAAGTAGCTTTAGTACAGGATTTAAGTTGAAAGTGCAGCGTCCTCCAAGAATGTAAAAGCTTGTTTCTTTTGTTTTCTTAAAATTATTCAAAAGACTTAAATTAGTCCATAGTTTGAGTTAATAACATAACAGATTAAATGTTTAGCCGGGATTTTTTATAAAATGCTTAAGACGTATTCGCTCGTGTAGGATTTTCTGTCAGTAGAGGAGTAAAAGAATGCAATAACTTACATAATCCAGAGCTCGTTAATACACACGCTTTCCTTTTTAATGGCATTAACCCAATAATTACCTGAATTGAGTTCTACATTATCGCTTTCAGGAATTAGGCTGTTTGCCTGTTCTGAATTGCTATATTTATGTCGCCTATTTGCAGCATTTCATATCTCCACGCGAAGTTGAGCTGAAGATGGCGAATAGCTTTACACAGTTTGAAGCACTTTAAAATCTCGCATTCTTAAATTATAGGAATTTGGCTGGGTTTATAAAAACCTCGTTAACTACACGTATTTTTATGACTTAAGTTATAGAATTTTGTGATTGCAAGACATGGATTGCATATTCGTTACAGTTTGCTCATTCTGAAACAAAATATGTTTTCTTTACTCCCCTCTCTTTCTGAAAATAAAATTGTTCAAGGAAATAACCAGTTACGGAAATGGAAGTTTCATTAGAACCATACCATCGTTCCCCATGTGACTAATTTTGATTTTCTCATAGGAATATATTTTAAATCAATTTTGGCTGCTGTTGCATTTGATATCCAGCAATCTCATACCAATTCCAGTGTCTGTTTTAGTGTTGTGTTGTCTGATATACGCTTAAAATAGTTAAGACGTTTATGGTATCGCTATTTCTTACTTTGGCATTAAGTGTCTATCCTGTAGTGAAGGAAGGAATCCTATTTCTGCAGCTTCTGATTCCTTGAACTGGGCAGTTATTTTGATCTAGTTTTCACAGCCATACAGAAATAGCCGTTAACATGAATCAGCACATTAATTACCAGTTAACCTTTCAGATTTGTGGAATTAGGCCATACTTAATGTCAGAAGTAAGAAGTTGCATATGTTATGATGAAATCGAGTGTATTCCACAGACAACCTTGAATACAAACTGGTCATTTTCAGTCTCTTGGAACTTTGCCTTATTTCAGTTAAAGAATTGTAGTGACCGTATTTGGGTAGACTAGATGCTACGGCTATGTTGGCCCCCCCTATACTACTATTTAATTTGTGATTCTTTTCTAGATTTCCTATCATTTAATTTATTTGTCATTCTATTATCTACGGATATCCTTTTGTATTTCGGAATTTGAATGCCTGCCGGTTATGCAAAACTAAGTAATTTCTCACCGGGTTGAAATATTATACAAACCTTTTTCTGCAAATAATTAGTGTTATTCAACTAGTGTGATGAATCAATACGTTTACAGTGTATTATATGACCATGCAAGTTCTACGCAGGTTTAGTGTCCATTTAGTAATATAATATTATTTCCTAAGAGTTTACAATCAACTTACTCATTTTATCTTTATTCAGTATAGTTGCCATGTGGCTGTAACAATCCTTCAGCTTTATAGGTGAATTTTACACGTGCTTATAATTAACAATTATTTTTATAGTGCCTGTTGGTTCGTAAGCTTATATACAGGTCTACAGCCCGCAAGAACAGCTTACCTAGTTATTGTCTGCTGTTTTTCGTTGGTTTAAAGCGTAATAAGTGTTGAATTATGTACATATATTTACATATTCTCGAGCGGACGAAGAGGATGACATAGTTAAATGTTGTTGAAATCCTTGACATTTTAGTGTTTAAAAGCTAACTGAAATCTCGTAGAGATTTAATAGCAAGTATCGACAATATTTTTAAACATTTCTGGTCACGCATGTGTATAAGATATGTTAAAGTTGACTTGAAATAGTATGCATTTATGGAAAACTTGTGCTTTAGGGAACACTGCCATATTTCGTTAAACGTTCTGATAACGTATAACATGATGCTACGTCAACCTGATGTAGAACAGATTAAGGGAGTTATGTGTTTTGCGAATTACGAGGAAGTTACAATGGCTTCGATTAGAATATAGCTATAGCGTAGTTGCAGCAATTTTAAAGTTTGTAGTTTTAGGATTTTTAAAAGCTTTCTTATAACTGTGTATACGTATGAAAAGGCCGTACTTAATATTTTGGAGCTAGCAAATACAGCATAACATAATGACATCATTGCTTTTCCTAAAATTTGGTGATTGATGGAATTTAGAATTTCGCAGGATGCAATGAAACTCAGACGCATAAGAGTACGAATACACTTATAACTTGTAGTTACAATATTTTTAAAATGTCAGTAAGCATTTATCTCTGGCATGTATTTGCAGTTCCGTGTTAATGATAAGATAGATATATGCATGAACGAATTATCGCTTCGTATATATGTTGCCGTTTGTTTACATTTGCAGAACTAAGGCTGTTGCAGCACGTGTGCAACTGAATGTATATTTATTTGTACTGAGCTACAAACTAGTTATGGCTTGTTCTTCTTCAAGCCATAACCAGAAAATTAAAATATCACATATAATTTATAGTCCTTACAATTTATGCGTCCGTATGATCATGTCAATTTCCTTTTAACTTTACATTAAATGGTATGCAAACTTAATTTATAATCTATCTTAAAAAAACGTTCCTACATGCTATTTAGTTTATTTATTCATTTTAAACAATTTTAGTTTTGAATTCATTTGCTCTGCTCTTGTACAGTCAAATGATATGTGCTTCACATCTCTTGCTTTCTACAAATGGGACGACGTTTCTGATACACCTTTCTGATTACTTTGAATCTTGATATTGCAGTCTAGCTATGCCTTACCTTAATATTACAATTATCAATATAACATTCTCTTTAAGAATGAATCTTAATATTTACATGAAATTAAGGAAAGCTGTTGTATCTCATTTATGCATAGGTACACTATCCATAACCTCTAACCGTTGTAATACATTCTGCCAAAATTTTCTGCTTAAATTGTTTCTCCCTGCCCAAATATCCATATTTAGCTGCAGTTGATATTACATCTGTTAAGTGCAGCTATTCTCATTCTTTGCTTTCTCCTTATATTGTAAACACTCTTTGAAGCCGAGCGTTTCGTCACTTTTGAAAGTGATCCTTCGATTCAATATCTGATGTTGATTCTACTGCTACAGTGGTTGGCTATAAGATCTTTCTCTTAGGGTATACGTGGGGGTACTTTGAAAGGATAACATGAGTATCCACTGAAAAATTTAATTTGATCTAACATTTGAGCTATTGAAGCGAGTTGCCGGTCGTTTTAAGATAAAGGATGAAACTGATTATGAATCGTAGAAATCGAAACTATAATAGCTGAATTGTTATACGTGCTAACTTTTGCAGTATCAATTTTACGGCTTGGAATAGCTGTTTCCGCCATAAAAGAAGCTAGACGCGTAACTTGCCAAATACTTACCGGCAAAATCCCTCGCGATGCCCGCTAATTCTTACTTACACAAGCGCGTTACTGAGCGCTTGAAATTACACATGAATAATCACCAGATTAAGTGACTTAATTCTCAAGAAAGAGTGTAACGAATGTATCTGGTTAGAATGCTAGCCCTTATATTAATTCAAGCTCGGCTTACATATTACTCCCCCACACAACGTTAATTCATATGCGCTCCAGTCTCAAAACTCCTACATATGTGTATGCGACACTGTTACTCCCAGATTCTCAGAATTTCATTACCTTTCTCTTTTTCATAACTTCTGCTTACGTGACTCTTCAAACGCTGAGCTTATAACCTAACTGCATTCCAAAATTTTTTAAGCTAATACATTCGCTCCTCACACTGTTACTAATGACTTTGCTTAACATGACTCGCTAATTACGTTTTTCAGCGGAGAAATCTTTCAACTCAAGTTTATTATACTATACATTGGTGTAATATACGAAAATTATTTATTAAGATTATTTCTTTATCTTACTATAGATTCTTTACTTAATCATTTATATCTTCCCGTCAGTAATTACGGTATAATCTTTTATCTGAATACATTATACAGAACAAATAAAATTAAGTAGAGTTAAGAAAATATAAGGTATTATTATTATTATTATTATTATTATTATTGATATAATAATAACGACAACAAAGATCTTAATAAATTTGTGAAATACAACAACGATTAATGCAATCTAATATTTAAGATTTAAAGCTAATCCATTGCTTCTAAGTTAAACAGTTTCTTGTTAAATTGTGGCAGTGTATTCGAGAGGCGGTCATTGGTTGCGGTGGAGGAATAATAAGTAAAATGATGTAGTATAATCGGGTCGATAATATGTATCAAGTTTTTGAGCGGGTATTAAGAAAATGAGTGAAGGAGGGGAGAAGATAAATAAGATAGAGAAGAAGTGTGAATAATTCTGAACAAAATTACAAGACAATGAATGTTTCCTGGGTCATTCAGACGGAATTAGGATCTAAGACAGCATACCGTGGGATGGCCTATGTGTCCGGACGAACGTAACGCATGCATATTGGAGTGGGTAGATAAAGTCGTGCAACTATTATACATAGCGCTTTTCAGTTTCTAATAAACAAGCTGTCAATTTTAATGTTAAAATATGTTAATGTATGATTTACACACAGGATATGGATATAAATGTGAGGATGGTCATAAATCAAAGTTCTCATAAGAAATTCGGGAGACGCGGTGAACGAAAACATACATTGGCAGCAGTTTAAAGCTGTGACTGTTGGAGATGAAACTTTTCCTTAACATTTTATACATTGGGGGTCTCGGAGAAGGTGGTTATGTTTTATTATAGTCAGGTAGGACTGTTGCTGGCAGAGGATATGTCTTTAACATTCAAAGGATATCGAGGATTCCGAAGCGTCTCTGCACATCTTCCAGGAAGGAATCTGAATGGCCCAGGGCGGTCGTAAAACCGACTTGTTGGCGATTTGGCGGGCTAGTTTAGAATGCGACAGATGCATCCTCCTGTTGCATTGTGTCCCAGGAATTTGCTATTCAGGCCGATGGAGAAGGTGCGACTTTTGTCGGGCCACTTCTGTCAATCTTCAGTTCTGTGTTACACATCGGTAATTAGTGGGGTTAACCTTAAAGCTTGATAGCGGCTTTTGCCGCCGCTTCCTTTTTGGGGTGTGCATAAGATGCTATCTACATCCACTGGCAGAATATTTTGGCAATATCGGGGCTGTAGTGCGGAAACCTGAGCTCTTTGGCAATATCTGCCCTCCCGAATCTCTCTTGACCTTCCTTTTGATTTGTTCCAAACTTTTCCATTCTGGATATTTTGTGTTCACCTGTACTGTGTCAAACACCAGTTGCGTGTTATTTCCTCTGAACTCATTAACCGTGTCATTTCCGTCTTTTTTTTTTCTTTTTTTTTGCCAGCAAAATGTAGCATTCAACTGGGGGAAAAAAAGCATTTATAATGTAAATGAAGAGAAGGTAATTATTCATTGGCTTCGCTTGAGAGATCAGTACAAACATTTGAATAAAAGGGAGGTCTTTAAACATGACTAGTGATTGTAGCTGAGGACAATCACTACACGTACTCCAAATGCATCATCTGTTTAATATAAGTATGAATAATTGGAGGTTAACGCAATATCATAATAATAGAAACTGCTAAAATACTTTAGCAATTTTCTTTGTGTGTGAGTTTAACTATGATTTAAATCATGTGTTACTTATATTTTACTAGCATTGAATTTAAGCAACGTTCCGTCTTATCTCCTTAATTAAAAACCATGCATTTAGCGTTTCTAGTAATGATGGTCATTTATCGAACAAATGCAATTCCATCCGTTCGTACCATAGAAACTAGTGCTTGTTTCGTCGTTTCTAGCAGCCTAAATGCTGGTTTTAATTACAGTAGTGAATTAAAACGTTTTAATCCATTGCTACAATCGTTTTATTCACTTCTAAAGCTAGACTTCAAGTAATACTGTAATAAACCAGAAACAAATTCTCACTAATTTCATAATAGATTCACCAACTGTCTTATTGAATTGGATGGCCAAATCTTTCATGCTAGAACAATATCTGCATCAACTCCCTTCACGCTCCTTATTTTCCTCAACTCACAAAACGACTCGCACTCATCATATAGAAAACCAGACCTTTTAAGTACCATGAGTTCACTTCACTCTTGAGCATCCATTAGAAGGTCTTCAGGGATAAATGTATCCCCCTTTTCCGTGCACATTACATCTTACACGTATGCTATCTGCAATAAGTTTCGGTTAGTTTATATCCATCATCTCCAAGGCATTGGTGCCATCATGTTCCCATCCAGCAACAAATATCTAAATATTTAATTAAAATAATTACTATAATTTACGCTTTAGTAGCGGATAAATATTGTGTGCCCCACGAGATTAAAATGTATTTAAAATTTCTTGAAAATTATCTTCCCTAGCAAGCCACGGGCGTTACATTTTCCACTTAATATTAAAATATTATTTTCACATTTTATACCATAAATTGCTATTATTGAATTGCGGTGTTGAATATGGTTGTTCTAGAAGAGCTTTTTCTAAATTACATTATAGCTTCACTATTTATTGTCAGCATCTATTATTGTAGAGTAGGGAAACAAATATGCAACCGTTGGTTTTGAACGGTTCCCAGAAGAAGCTGTTCCAAAAATTAAACATAGATCTAGTTATATAGTTCCAAAATAACATTCCTCTTCGCGCTAACGCGACCATTCGAGTATTTTTATAATCTTTCTAAAAGTAACTCTAAGAGTACTTTGTGTTACAAGTATGTATATGATGCAAGGTATTGGAACTGTTTCTGCTTCCAGGTTCCAATAGAGGTCAACGCTCATTTGAATTCCTCCGGCCAATCAATATTTTATTATGCTATTAATTTCTTGCGATATACTTGTAAAGGGCAGGTACCTGAGATGCCGTTTTGTAACATATAATCATTAGCATCATGAAACCTGATACACGTCGATTACTACATGATGGACGGGAGTTCTTTTAACGAATTAAGAGAGCAATAATTATAATTAATGATATTGTTGTTAACAGTGCTTTACAAATTCCCGCAATCAATGTTGTGAGGGAGAGAAGGCAGAGGAGCATCTTCCGATGATATTGTGAACGAAACGAAGAATCACGACTTGATACGAAATAAATAGCGTTATGCAAGTTGCAGTGAATAAGAGTTATGATTATACGTAAATACTCGTAGACGATCTTTATTTTGGAGCGGTTATTGAAACTGTTGCTGATAAATAATCATTTTTCTATGCTTTATACCTCGAGTAAGCCTGGACACTTAGGGCCGGTTTCACCAACAGATGCTAAATTTTAACACAATGTTAAAATGATTTAATACTACAGTTAACACAAATTCTGTTACATCAAACAACGTTAACTTTAGTAATGTGTTAAAGTCGGTGTTAAGTTAACATCCCGAAACCCCTGTGTTAAGACATTTAACAAATGTTAGAAATTAGGAAAGTGCCTGCTGTAAACCAAGCTGTTATGCGAATTTGCTACAACTGCCATTTTTAAAGCCATTCCTAATAGAAGAGCAGTTGTACATCATAATAAATTTGAAACCCTGGAAAAGGCAAAAGGAGGAATTTTTAAAGCAATATAGATTATCCAAGGGGTCATGAGCAAGGTTTTATGTGAAATACTAGAGGTTCGAATACTACTAACAGAAGCATGCCTCTTTCATCTATGCTAAGTGTTAATTAGGTAATTAGATTTTGTTACTAATATTTTTCATTTACTTGTGGTGATGTTGAAATTTCCAAAGCTACCGTTTGTGGGTTTATCCAGAAGGCTTCCAAAGCAATTGCTTCAAGAAGCAAACAGTATTTTTTTTCGCATCTGCTTGATTAATCAGCGATAACACAATTTTGGCCACTTTAGTTTCAATGTGGTGTCCCCCAACAGTTTTAAACCGTCTTTAAACGCTTTTCGTACCTAACGTTTCTGGTGCTGCACATTTGTTTCAGTTGACATCATGATTCTAACCTCAAACAACATGGCCATTACCATAAATGTAAATAGTTGTCGGCTACTGACACAAAGAGCGCTGCGATACATAGACAAAAGTGCATCGGAGTATGCTCAGAAACAGTCTAGTTTGGCCACCACCTTCTCGAAAGCTAGCATTCGCAGTTGTCTTTGACGTTAACAAAATGTTAGCTAACAATTTGCTGTAAAAGCTTGATGAAACGCAAAAGTTTTAACTGTATGTTAAACTTTGACCACCTTGTTAACAAACAAGATGTTAGAGTATTTTTAACATCGGTTGGTGAAACCGGCCCTAAGAGTCGTAATATTAGGCAGTCCTTTATCTTCCGTTTAATCTTACTTATTTTCGAGGAAATTAAATGTTTATAATCAAGGGAAGTGCAATTCTGAACAAACTTTTAAAATTTGGTATTTTTATTTTAAATTTCTACTCTGATACAACGAAATTCAGAGTTCGAACATTAGCATTACATGTTATGTTGTTGGAGCATTTGAATGTCTCGTTGCCTGAGATCACAGATCTTTACATCATCTGTTTTTACAATAGATAGTATTTCCTGGAATAGCACTCAACATTTCTTACTGTATTTCTAACGTTTCAGCTTCCTATTTAAACAGTCGCAAGTCTACAACAGGATGACAAACGACTATCGCTAAGTGTTTCAGACATTTACACCCCGCAGTCGCGAAAAAACCATATTCAGTCTAGTCGACGCCACCTCTTGGGAAAATGCCAGTTTCTTCGACATGTCTTTTTTATCCCTTTCCGTGAACCGATGTCTATTCTTGCCAGTTCCGCGAATGGAGCAAAGAATGTGAAGTTTCAATGTGGTTTCTCTGTCATTCATGAATCGATCATTTTTATTGCTCCCTGTTACTTATCCATCTAATTAAACACGAAGCTGATTTTCTTCACAATTTCTACTTCTATGAAAGCCTGGGTACCAAATTTGCGTTTGAAACTCGACTGGTGTTACGAAACAACTCGATAACCCTAACTTTAATAGTGTAAACAGGTGTAGGGCCTTATATTTGTACAAATCTTAGGAAAATACCTAATACTTTTCTTGTTTTTAATTTTGTGAAAACAAATTAATAGGTGTACTTGGTAACCTTTGGAAATAGATTACTTGCAAATTTTTTTTGATCGAGGATAACATTAGGTCATATGAGAGGTATAGTTTGAAGAAAAAGATACCTCAAATAATTAATTACCGTTTTTGATTTGGAAAATTAAAGTTCTCTGCGATGTTTACCGTATAATGTGTTATGTATGTCAACCGTATAATTTTCTCAGAAGAAAACCATTATAATATATGCACATTTTTTTAAAGAAAAAAATTGAGAAAGTTGAAAGCCTGAAATGTTTACATGTTAATTTCTATTTTTAGGTGATTAGCTTAAATGCATTATTATTTTTCTTATGCCAGTCGGTTATACAAAATTATGACTGTTTTCATAAAATGTCCTATGTTTTTAGCTACAGCTGAACATTTCTAAATCTTGCAATTTTTGTGCAAATATTTTCGAAATTTGTCACATGCTGCTCTCCCGTAATTATAAGCGCATTTTAAATTTCATGCAGATGTCTTAAATATTTTAGAAAGAAAACATTTTGATTAATTTTAATATGTTAATAAAGAAGATATTCCAATTGATGCAGAAATAATATGTTGATAAAATGCTAATTTATTGTTTAAATATTAATTAAAACTGGCATAAGTATAGCATTTTATTACTTTTCTAGTTGTTTCTAAAAGTACTCTTTCCTTTCACAATTTATCCTCAATGGTCAAGCTAATTATGCCATATGTCAAGCAATTTAAAAGTGTATTAATAGGCTAGTTTTTGCTAATTAATTCTCTCCAAGTTGTTAAAAATTTGAAGAAGTTTGGTTTTAAGTTGCATCTTATGGAACATTTATAATGTGTTAAAAGTCTAAGAAAAATCAGAGTTGAGAAAAAGGCATTTGAAATAATTAGAGGACAGTAGGTCGTGTATCATGGACATTTAAACAATTACGTGATGGAATTTTAAGGACAAAGGTATAATAGTCGCACATTGAAGTTAAAGATACAAAGTGTTTTTAGACATAAAAACTGATGGAATTGCCAACATTCTGAGATAATGGATATAAAGATGAATAGTTTTGCATGGGGCGATACAGGGAACTCTGGTTTTACCTTAAGTGCGAAAGTGCAGTCGACACCTTATCTCAAGCGAGTTTTGCGTTTATACCCTTCATCTGTCAAATAATTGTTTCTCACGTAAACGCAGCCACTCTACCGACTCCGCGTGTGCTTATGACCCACAACTTTATTTCCTGGAAATCTGTTTGCGTACTCTTATTTTCATTGCGAATGCTTCGAAAAAGTGTTAGAAAGCGGAGACCCATATTTCACCCGTCCGAGTTAAAACAAAAGAGAATCTTGTTTATGTTACGCAAGTAAAGTGTTATAATGAGGAGGCGCATGCGCAGAAAGCCGCTAATTGTAACGTAATGTAATTAGTTGGAAAGTGGAATCCTCTTCATTGTTGCCCCTCCTTTCGCTTTCAGGACCAGGTGCAATTAGCACACAAACCTCTGTCCCAGATTCATACAAATTACATGAATACACTTTGTTTTCAGATGTTAATTTGATTTATGTTAAGGTTGCTCAAAACTAATACAAGTGCTACAACTTTGAGAATTTAGAAATTTACAGAATTATAAGAAGTATCTACGTCTTAACACTACAAAAATAATAAAGGCTGTTTAAATTAGCATTATTATTATTATTATTATTATTATTATTATTATTATTATTATTATGTATTACAATGCTGAAGCATTTTCCTGTGTCCAAATTACTCTCAATCTCCATCAAATACGTCGCGGCAGTTCTTTCTTCATCCATCCCCAAGCTTGTCCATACCAAATTAATTACTGACAGTGGATAAAACTAATTATTGCATTATGGTAATCCATACTTCACGTAGTTTTGAACATTAAAAGATATGAGGAATTCCATTTCTGTATATTGTATGTGATTGAGATCTAACTCTCAAACTTCTGCTCCAAATGTGATCACATTCGTAACTAGTAAATCAGATTCCTACTGAGTATAAATCTGAATCTTACATTTAAAATAGAAATCCGGCCCTGTGAATTTGAGGATTCTATAAACCCTTAGTAATTGTGTTCTATAAAAAAACGGCAAGAGTTTTACTTATTGTGAAAGCCTTTGTGTTCTATGACTTCCAAAAAATTAAAAAAAAAAACATCATTATTGACCTCTAAATGACTAAAAGACTGAACAAGATTTACAAGGCCTGCATATTAAAATAACACCATGTTGGAGTCACAATAAGAAATTAACTTACTAAGGTGGCTTTGACCTTTGTTGTGCTGATACTCCACAGAGAAACACAGAAAAGCCGAGTATAGCCATTCACATTGGCAATTCACATTCGATGTAGCAGCTAAGCTATGGAGTAACGTTACATAAACAGTAGGCAGATCGAAACAAACGACGTAAGAACAGGAGGAGCCGGCGGCATCAGAGTCCGAAAGACTAGCCCGTGAATGGTTCAACGCACATAGTTGGCCGCTCAAGACTTTAGTCATCTAAAACGGCCCAAATATCCCTTTGGTTCAAAACCACTTCAGTTTCTAAGAGCACTTCACCTCAGGCAGTAAACCCTGCAATCCGAACGAAATCGATCTCTTGTAGGTGATCGTTTCACCCATCAAAACATTGTCGATAGTTTTCAAGCATAATTGGGTTGCTTTGTGCTTGGTACAAACATACAAGGGACGCTCGATATATTGAGATACCATTAATACTTATGGTTATTAAAGTGGCGTGGTAAATGCAATATATTTTTTAGAAATTATGAATTTATTCGAAAATTGTTGAGCGATTCTATTGCTACATAATTATATAATAATAACACTTGTAATAAAGGCCCTCTGATAGAACCTACAGGTTAAAAGACACTCTTTAAATAAGTCGGTGAAATAAAAGTATTCTGTCTGAGTTTCAAGTGTACGAAGTATTTCCGAAATTCCTCGTTCCCCAATGTATTTGGTTGCATTAGCCATATGGACGAAGAACCGCTCTAGATAGAACGAAAATAGCGAAAAGCACTTCTTATTGTCAGAATGAATGCAGCTGGCGTTCTTTCATATTAATGTAGCTGTCTGTAAATTCGAAAAAGAACATGCTAGCTCCCTGAAGATAGATTACGGTGCGTTTACCGAAAGTCTCACTTGTCGCGTGCGCCATTGTTGGAGCACCAAATCGCAGATAATGTACTGCTGTCTCTCTCCCCTCACCTTTAGGGCGACAGAGGAAAGCAAATATTGGCTCGTATACACAGGGCGGCAAGCGAGGGACACAAAAAGCTGTTGTGTTGACAGTGTACACAGCTTTGTGTTTGTGTGAGTGTTGTGAATGTATAATGTCAATAACATTTTACTAAGCACACACCCCATCATGTTACTAATAAGTGTGAAACCTGCCCGTACCTTCTTATCAGATTATACCTATCTATACACACTTTCCCTCACAGTCGATCACGATTTAACTTGCCTTGCATTTATGGAAGTACACTCCCCTTTTGCAGTTTTGCGTAAGTAAAACATGAGGCTTTCGTCGGCGTTTGTAAAGAAAAGCATTGTATTTTAAACATGTGAATTTTTTATCATGTATTTACCTGTTATTATTTATTTTCATAGCGAATCTACAAATTATTAACACTCAAGCCCCTACTTCCTGTTAATGACAAATATTTCCGGAACCGATTCTAATGTTATACAATGCTAAATACAATGCTGTAATATTATGTACTCTGTTCAAGAGCTTATGAGAAACAGAAGAAATCCTATTTAAAAATTCTAAGTCTACTACTTAAAATGTGGAAGATTTCAAACCAAGAATGGGAATTATTTTGGAAGTAACTTATTTTAAATGATTTTATATATATATATAAATATATATATACATATATATATGCTTCACACATTTTGCCTGTCCAGTATCTCAATTATAGAAAGCGTGGTACGACGTAGGATATTTACAGAAAACTGAAGATATACATTTAGAGGGCATTCAAAAGGCAGCAGAGTTAAACCTGTTATATCAGTGAACACATTTAGCATGTCACTGGATAGAGGAAAGTTTGAAATGTTATAGTCATTGAGAATGTATGCGTTAACAAGAACGTCATTAGTTTCACGGGAACAGCGAAAGAGTAGTCCATATCTTTACACAACGAAATGAATTAGTTTGCAATTAATACCCTTTTTATGCCTCATTTGAATTTGCTTATGTCAGGACTAAAGTAGAAGTGACTTGTACTTAATCGATTCACAGCAACCTACAGCAAACGAAATTATTTATCCTGTGCTCGCCAGTTTTCTTCAAAGAAGCAATCACTGAATGGCAGTTCTACGCTCACATTTAAAAGCGTTCAACCTCCTCCTATCCATTGATGCGAGGAATGTGTGTTTACCTTTCATAGTTTGTTGGAAATACAAATGTGATATAAGTTCTTTGTGTTTTAATAGCACGGTATCTCACAGTACACCATCTAATCACACATTTTAGAGAGACGTTTAGAAAATGAAAAGACAATTTTGCTTGTAAAGGATGGGTTTGAGTCAAAGGAATTCTATGAAAGTCTCGAAAGATCCGATATTCGTTATTTTCTGACTTTTGATCTGGTACTCAGATTGACAAGCGTATACAGAGTGGACCATTTAAGTTGAGACTCTACAGCATCTCCAAAACTAAGCGTTGTAGAAAGAAATGTCTTCAATAAAAGTTGCTTGATGTTATGGGGGAAAGTAAATGCCATTAGTTATGTTTTATATGGAGGACGTTATGATAGTCATTTTAGGCTCAATTTAATTTTTCTAAAATGGGAACCTACAATTAGATCAAACTGTTGTTGTTCACCAATGGCACTGGGGATTAATTGATCTGCATTATTTTCCCTCTGGCTTCCCAATATAAAGTCTGTAAGTTATCACTTTTAAAGCCCTTGCATTTGGCGAGATGTTTGTTCAGGATGACATGTTCTTCACAGAGAGGGCACTTGGGTGTAGGTAGGCATTGTATCTTGTAGAGATGTTCTGCGAGGCAATCGTGGCCAGTTGCCATCCTAAATAAGGTCACTGCAGTCTTCCTTGGCATTTTTTGTATATCAGCTCTATCTTTAATATTCTTATAATATTTATCTTTTAATTTATCTTCTTCTTAGGTCTCTGCTGTCTTTGAAATGTTATTTAATTGTTTATTTATTTCTATTTGTCCTACAGGTTTTATTTGTTGTATTGCACCTTTCTTTGCTAATTGGTCCGCATGTTCATTGCCCAAAAGTCCGACATGAGCTGGGATCCATTGTAGAGTGACATTCCGCTTCCAAGTGGTGTTCCCGGGTCACGCTAAATGGACTACAACACAGGCATGCTTCCCAAGCCAAAAAAGTTAGGATGAAACTAAATTGTACCTAAAATGACCATAATGTCCTCCAAATAAAACACGGTTAGTGGCATTTACTTTTCTCCATAACATCAAGCAACTTTTATTAAAGACATTTCTTTCTATAACGCTTAGTTTTGGAGATATTGTACAGTGTCAACTTAAATGGTCCACCCTATATATGTAGACTCCATGGATATATTCTAGGTATCTCAACTATGAAATGCTAAAAGGAACTGAAAATATTATCTACTATTACTCCCAGTTTAATTATTATTATTGTTGTTTTTAGTAATGTGCAGTAGAAAAGTTTAAAGAGCTTATCCCTTATTTGATGCTTAATTTCCAGAATATCCCAGGATCGCCGTGCAAATCCTATGCATATGTATTACACGTCACCCTAAAGTCAATGAGCACAGTTACTATATAGTTTTAATAACCTGACTGCTGAATAAGGTTACAACCCCTTCCAAGGTACATCCATGAAAACCTCTCAAGGTGAATCTACGGTGCTTTTATAGAAATGAGGCCAGCATCTCTTAGATATGCAGCTACAAAATGTTTATATAAGTTTAGATTGATCATATTGTAACTTCAATGGCAGTCTAAGAGAACGGTAGTGTAAATCTTGTGAAAGACTTGGTGCATATGCACATGTAAGGAATATGAAAATGTACTTGCTTTACGTTTTAGCAAAATCGGTGTAATTATAATTACAGCGATTATTAATACATATCTGCCGTTACTGTTGAATTAAGAAATAAGATTGGTAGATTCTGTTTAAACCTGTAGTAGCATAACAAGAATTTGTATGGTGCAAAAATAAAGGATTTAGGGAACCCACTATTAGGTAAATTTATTTTACAACCAGAAGAGCATTGTATGTTATAGAAACGATCTCTTTGCGATCAATTTCTTTTTTAGAGTTTTTCAACGTGACTGTACTAATATAACCTTTTTCCAGAAACGATTTTATGTATTTGCCCAGAAATAGAGAGGAAACTGGGAAATAGGCATAGCTATGGTTTAGAGGTTATGTTACCTGGGGTGGGTAAACAAACCTTTCGAAGGGAATGAACATATGCAGGATAGGGCGTCCCGTTTTTATTGCCTGCAACCCCCCTCCCATAAGTCCTCTTGTGTTATTGTTTGGTACCTATGTACAGTTTACCGTTACGATAACAGATATAAATTATCAGCGCTGCGAGTGTCGGAATATTACAACACGCTGAAGACGTTTTCTATTGTGACGTCAGCGTACGTTCTGCTTCACGGCCTCTTGGATTCTACGAACCAGAAACAGGTCTGAAGATGGTTGCTATGGGTGGTGATTAGGAAACCAGTGCTATGTTCATTTCGTTCCTTGTGTTATTTCCAGCATGATTATTTACGGTTTACATGGAAACCATTTATCCTATATTTTCTGCATTTTTTTTTAAATCCAGAATATGGAAATTAAGTCGTACAGAAAACGTTTCCAATCAAAACATGAATCTTTTGTAAATTAAACCATGGATTTGGATTGGTATTAATAACCGCAAGTGATTAGTGAATGGTTTTCCAACGTGAACGAATTCCAAAAGAGGCTAAGTTAAAATAAGATAGATACGGAAAATGTGACCTGAAAGTTTTGCGTATGTTAAATACGTTTAAATCATTTTGAATTTAAGAATGTAATATTGGCATATTTGTGAACAACATCGTATACAACAATATTAAATACATAAAAATATAGTACATTAATCTAAAAATAATGCACTCTTGTTTTTATCTATTCATTGAAGAAAAAATACTAATCTTCGAAGTAAAGTGAAATTGTCTTCTGGGTAAAACATTTTGCAACAGAAATTGCTGGCACATTAACCGAATATATCGTTAATAGCCAGCTCTGATGCAGAATTTCATAGTCTGTGATAGCAGTTACAGTGAAAAGAATACCTACTTCTTCTTTTTATCTTCACAAGTCTAGTGGGAAAGAACCTTAAGGAATATTACACATTTTTTACTTTCTCTACCACGTACATAGTCGGAAAGAAAGGTTCTACATTCCACTCAAAAATTCGATACCGAGATCATGCTTTGAGGCGTTCTGAATAAAATAAAAGCGTTTTCAGAAAAAGGTCCGTGTGTGTGAACAGTATAATTTAAAAAACGAAGAAAAGTCTGATAAATAGCAAACTTGGCACTTAGGTTCAGTACCTTCCAAAGATGCTACACGAAGATTTTCAAGAAATTCCCCACCCCAAAACTACCATTTACATGGAACATTTTTCATAAGTATTGTCGACATTAATTGTTTCTCGCGATCACATGGAAAGAGTACGGAATTTTAAGGCCAGTATGTAGCGTCCAGTTCTTGAACACATTTGACTATCGCTGTTCCCTTTGTATTTATAACTGAATGGTAATGTAGCAATTTCTGCAAAGGTTTATCTCGATTAAAAGAAGTAGATAGGTAAATAAACTTTCGTAAGAATAATTTGTATACTCCCTAAATACGTTGGAGGGTAAACAAAGTCATGTGAATGTAACACATCTTTTATCGTATGTATTATATGAGGATAACGTTTAAGCAAATGCATCTGAAATTAGTAAACATTTTTAAGTTTCCAATGAATTTATTTGAAACATTATAGTTTTGTTTATTCCTCCTTTAGCATAAGTGTAAAAAAAAGTGTATATATATATATATATATTTAAAGCAGGTTTTAAATGTTTTAAACAAACTGAAAGGAAAAAAAACTAATGTGTATTTTCTTTTCATGTCCAAAATAGAGCTCTCGGTAAATTTTATACGAGTTTATATAAACTACGTCTTGTGAAATTTTTAATCTGTGAACATGTAAAAAAAAAGAAGACAGCGAGCGGAAATGGCTCAGGCGGTTATGTCTGTGGTCCGCATTCGGGAGGTTCCGATTTAAATCTGACTTTTTTTTTCATGGTTTCCCTCGGTCGGCAAGGTAAATACCGTGTTGTATATTTAATAGCACGATCCAAAGTTCCACCTTAAGCCTAAAATAATAGTAAAAATGAAAAATAGATAGTAATAATGAATGTTCTGCCATCTATCCACAATGAAAGCAGGTAGACTGGACGACACCCTAATGCCATCTGTCCGGCACGTGTAGAAGCAGAAATACAGTTGCTATGCACATGCCTTTGGGACATGTAACGAAGTAAGATGGGACGAGACCGAGAAACCTAACTGTCCACCACACACCAAGCCACGAGCTATCTTCTAACAGGTCCGCCGCGATATGACCACGTAGTTAAAGCTATGTAAAACAAATAGAGAGGGAGAGATAAACAAAGTATTTGATTGTCACAAAATACAGACACACTTGATACTTGTTATAATGGCAGTAAGACAAAATTCTTTCAGTTTATATTGTATACAATGTCGAAGTAGAAGTTTTACTGTATAATATGTTTAATTAAAAAGTCCGGTTTCTGATAATAAAATCTATTCTTAAGGATATTTCTGCAAACTTCACAAATTACAATTGATGCTATTCTGCTCTTTCATGGTAACAATCTGTTATAAACGCTTAAGAATAATGTTGTTTTAAGGTTATAATAAGTATGCTTTCTTGTCTAAAAATCCTGCACACCACTACATTTGTTTTCAAACCTTTTCAGAAAAGTTCATAACTGAAACATATACGCCGCATGTCCCACATTTGATTTAACCATATTGAAGGTTAATGAGATACACATTGCGTGTAGTTTCATTCCATTTTATGATGGCCACGAACCAGTTTTCGATGTGGTACATGATGCTATAAATTGATATTAGGCAACAGTTTGGTCAGCCAATTTAGAAAGGTGTAATACGTGTGCGTTATATAACAGGAATAGCAGTTATCACATAAAATGTGCATTTGGTTGACCGACTTAAGTACATTGGACATGTAAATCTTATGCGAATTCGCCAAGTTACCACGAATTTTACACCGTATGTACTGTATATTTTCATAATTACAATTTAAGTCTCAATATGCAGCATAAATTAAAAGCTCCGTAACTGAATAGATTTTAAAGTGCCTACCGTTTTCATATACAAGGTGGGGCAGAAACTATGCACACGTTTATAAACAGGCTCAACATCCTATAGTATGGTTTTTGTTCTTAAGGGTGCCCATTCCCCCATTACTTAATTCTTTTTTTATGCCGCTTGAAAGCTTCGCAAAGTGGTTGTATTGTAAATACTATAGTAGCTTTTGTGTTACCGGTACACAATAAAAGTTTAAACAAACAATTAGAAATTTAAAAGCAATACAAAATCATAATATTTACACAAAAAATTACTAAAAATATTTGGCATGTGGTACATTTTATTACTTGATATGGCAATGTATCCTATTGTATCTAACTAATAATTCAAAATCCTATTATATTCAAAAGGCTATGTTTTTTGAACAACTACATACCTACCTATAATGGGAAACTTTTACTTAACTCAAATGGTTTCAGGCCATTGTAAATTCAACGCCTACTTTGAAAGATTAAAAACTAAAGGCTTACAGTACTTCTGCTCTGAAAGCATTCAAACCGTGGAACACATTCTGTTCAATTGTCCAGCTTTTAGGAGAGCAGGTTTTGAACTTAAGTCACATTTATTAACTTGTAATGGGTGTTTTGAGAAACCATTATGTTTCATATCCTATTAAAGATGCTGCTCTATTCAGTTTTAGAAATTTATTAATTACATATTTAAACGTTTATAATTTGATTTTACTGTTTTAACATACGTATGTTATTAAACTCACCAAATGATCTTATATTTTAAACATTTGTAAGATATTGTTAAGAATTGTACATATCATATTTTCATCTTTCCATTTCTCTTCGTGTTTATTTTATTTTATTGCTTATGTATTGATTTTATCAGCGACAATTTTGTATCAACTACAACCCTAACATGTCTCATGGTAAAATAGGGTTCACAGAACTTTGGAGATTAAATAATAATAATGCCATAGTTTCGTTTATACGTTTTTAGAAATTATCGTTTGATATGCCATATTATAACACACAGTGTGAATTGCATTTAAGTTTACCTTTTGGGGGGATAAAGCACATTCAGAATAACAAACTGAAAGATACAAACTGAGATGACAATTACAGTACCCGATTAAAAATGGTAATAAATGTGTTTATATTACCTGCGCTAATTTACTTCAATATGTTGTTATTCTCCAACCCCCCAAAAGGGTCCTGATGGCGCAACTTGCACTATGATTCTCTCCCGAGGGGAGAATGTTCCCATCAATGGTACGAACTTGTAGCTTGATCTTGGCAGTTTGGCCAGATTGTTGAAAAACTATTGTTTTTGAAAACCTTTTTATAAGTATCTCTTGGAAATATAGAAAATAAGGGTCTCTATTTAAAATAGAGTGACTTACTGTCAGTAAAACAATTATGCCGATGTCATTTTAATTTAATATTTAATCGCCTACAAATATTAGTTTTCAATACATCAAATTTCTGCTATAAAATATGGCTAGTTTTTAAGAAGCTTTTAACTAATCCCGTGTGATGCGTTTCCCTTACATTGTAAGCAGTTTCTTAAAATGTGAATGAGAATTACGTGAGCACATGTGAAAAACTGTTATCCAAATTGCCATTAAACGCTTTCCTGATTTGCTGACAGACATGTATGTATATAAATTGTACCTTTGTGATTAATCATTTTGTCATGAACGCATGGTAAAGTGAATGTCCAACCTAGGTATCCTTTTCCAAATAATTTGATGGTATTTGCATTTAAATTTCATAAGTTAAGCCGTAAATTCTAGGAAAATTGTGAAGATAATTAAAAAAGCAGAATGAAAGAAAAACATACAAATATTTCAATGCATGCGTGATTTTCCACAATGCCGCTTACCTACGTAGATTATATTATTAGGAAGAACATATTATCTATAAAGTATTGGAGCAAAAATCATCTCGGTTTACGCCCCATAAATTTTTTTATAACTTTGTGACAGCGTAGTTCTACAGGAAGGAAGGGGGCGGTGATAAACTTAGTTAAATGGCTATTCGAAAGAAATAGAGAAAGATTTTTTATCGTGTTAGCTAGATGTTCTCGACTTTTAAAGAAAAAAATTGCAAGGTTTAATAAACATCTTAGAATTTATAGTGTATTTAATGAATAACCGATATTGAGTATTGAGCGGTGCATGCATTCGCAACATGCAGTACAGATGTCACATAAAGAAAATGAGTTAAGCGATTATAAAATTATACGAGTATAACTTTAAAATGGTAAACTCCTATTGATGTGACGATAACAATTTTTAATTGCCAAGTAAAGGCTTACGTGTAACGGACAATCAAGCTCACAGCTTCAAGCTTGAAGTTGTCTCTTACTAAGCCCACGGGGTATATAGGAGCAACGAAAATAAATTCTACCTTAACTAATAAGTACATGTGATGCAGATAATTTGAAATAATCCAATGGGTTTAGCTAATATTTTGAGTCGTTTATACTTCGGCAACGGATTGTAATATAAAGCAGTGAGCATGAATCACAGTATAGACTGGCCATTTTATGAGGAATGGGCGGAAGGGTGAGGGTTTGAGCGGTGTGAAACCAATTATGAACTTCCCTCGCCACGTACAAATGACGATCACAACCTTTGTCCTCGTAAACTGCACCAGGGTTGGCCATGGAGAAGAAGTAGATTTCGATCATGCAATAAATATACAGAACAAAATGTGGACGATACAGCAATTACTACAAGCTAAGAACGAGGCTTTATTGTCAGTCCTATTCGTAATTTTGGAAAGAAGAAACAAAAATCCCAGCTTCAATTGTCAACCTTAAATAGATAGGTGAAAATAAAGAAACACCCAAGCCTGCAACCAATAATGCCGCGAGGGAATTTATTCATGGAAGTTATGTCCTTCATGTAAATTGTCATAAAATTTCACAGTAAGATGTTCAGGTGTTACCGAGTTCAGATCCCAATTTTCGACTAATCTTACTGTGGTGTTTTCTTGGTTTGCCTCAGGTAAACACCACGGTATATTCAATATCAACCCAAAACACCGCCTCTGGAGGAAAACAAAGAGAAAAAAATCTTATGTGACACATTCACATGACTTTCTCTACTCTCTTTATTAGCAGGTATACAAACTATTCTAACTAAAGCTTATTTTTATATCTCCTACATTTGAGTCCAAATAAACCTTTGTAGAAATAGCTACATTAAACATTTCGTTATTGATACAAAGGGAACAGTGATAGTCAGATGTTTAAGAACTGGATGTATACGCTGGCCTTAAAATTCTATGCTGTTTCCATGCAATTACGAGAAACAACTGAATGTTGACAGAATTTTAAGAGAATGACCAAGTAATGAATAATTCGAACCGTTAATAACCAATATCTCAGAAAGAGCTTATGCCACAAAAAAACTTATTTGAAATACATTTGTGTTTTAAAGAGATATACCTATATTTTTTGTAGATTACGTTTTGGTCTATCTCTTAACGTTTACCAGTTATACAGGATTAGGTATACCAAATTCCTTCCGAATGAAGAGGACTTCACAGGTCATTCCTAGAAAATTCAAGATATACATTTTATTTGTCATATAAGTATCTTTAATATATGGTATTTTAATCAAAATCGTTAAGATTATTTTTAGAAAACAGAAATTTTCGATAAATGTTCCGTGTAAAGAGTAGGTAGTTGGGATGCGGGGATTTTGTTGAAAATCTTTGGAAGATACTGAACTTAAATATCTACTAAGTTTGGTACTTATCCGACTTTTTGTTTTTGCGTTATGGTGTTCACACACACATACACACACACACCACGCGCACGCGCGAACCTTTTTCTAAAATTGCTTTTTTTATTTAGGGGGTCTTAAAACACGTATTTCCGATGAAATCTCGGTATGAAATTTTTGGGTGGAATGCATTAGCTCCTCAATCTAGCATGTACGTGATAGAGTAAGTAAAAAGTTGATATCACATAAAGGCGATTACGCTACTAATGCCCTCTATCCAGCATTGCATTGACTGTGTGTGCACTCACAGCAGACCACACTCCAAGTTCATATTCCGATTAAATCAGATGCAACAAAAGAGATGTCTCCTGCAGGTAAATACGGGTATCCGTCAGCAAGTTATTCAGGCAAATAATACATTTTTAAATGCATCTGTGTAGTACACTGACTTATGAACGTATAATAAACCTGCAAGAACCTACAAAGAAACCACAGTCCCCCCACATTTGTATAGCCCCCTTTAACTTCTATGATCATATAGGAGCTTTGGCTTGAAAAACAACTGATGGAGCTATTACTGATTGAACTCGTTGGTTTTATTAGTTTTAACAATGAAACACACATTCGCTGCCGCATTAATACTTCCAAATTCTGCGAAAGTTAGGGAATGAACCTCTGGGTTGAGACGTCAAAACGCTGACTACTCTACTACAGAGGCATTCCATCACGGTATTTCATAGCAGTTAAAGCGACGTTAAAAAAATAAAAGTCCAGTTGTTTGAAAACACCACTATCTTTAAGGGCCAGTTTTACCAACAGCCACCATCAGTTTCACCAACTGATTTAACATTGAAGTTTGCGCAAATTCTGTTTCATCAAACAATGTTAACCATAAGAATTTGTTAAAGTCGGTGTTAAGTTAACATCGCCGTGCCTTTGTGTTAAGGCATTTAACAAATGTTAGAAGTTGGAAAATGGCTACCGCAAACCAAGTGTTGATGCGAGTTACTACATTTGGCATTTTTGAATGCCATTCCCTAACGAAGAGCATCGTGCGACATAGTAAACTTGAAAACCTGCAAAAGGGGGAATTTTTAAAGCGGTACACACTGTCCAAGGGATCATGAGCATGGTCTTATGGGAAATATGAGATGTAATCTGCCAACACAAGCATGCCTTTTTCTCCTACGCTACAATTGTTAATCGGTAGGTTGATAATGTTTGTATTTTCAAAGCTACCGTTTGTGGGTTTATCCGGAAGGTTTCCGAAACAATTGCTTCAAAAAGCAAACAGTATTTTTGTTTGGGTCTGCTTAATCCTTAATCAACGATAACACGTTTTCGTCCACTTTAATTTCAATGCAGTGTCCATCACCTGTTTTAAACCGTTCTAATCTCTCCGCACCTAACATTTCTGGTGCTGCACAAAATTGCAGCAGTTGCATACTCTACCTGGGAGAAACACGTTCATTCCTATTAAATTACTTGCGGATTTTCTCCCAGGCTGCAATCTTATCATTTAAAGTAAGGCCGTCGGCTTTTTCGCATTTGATAATACGTCTATGCGTAGTAATCAGCTCTTAATTAACGCGTTTCAAACGTTGAAACATTTATTTCAGTTGTTATCGCAATTCTAACCTCAAACAATCTGGAACATCTGTGGTAATTGCATGAATGTAAATAGTTGTCTGCTACTGATACAGAGAGCACTGCGATACGTAGACAAAAGCGCATCGGAGCACCTTCAGAAGCGGTGTAGTGCGGCCACCGCCTTCTCGAAACCTAGCATTCGCAGTTGTCTTTGACATTAACAAGATGTTAAATAACAATTTGCTGTAAAAGCGTGTTGAAACGCAAAAGTTTCTACTTCTGTTGGTAGTATTCTAACCTCGCATATTTCTCATAAAATCATGCTCATGACCCCTGGACAATCGATATCCCTTTAAAAATTCCTCCTTTTGCAGGATTTCAAATTTATTAGGACACACTGCTACTCTTCTATTAGGTCTGGCATTCAGAAATGCCAATTGTAGCAAACTTGCATTAACAGCTTGGTTTTCCAACTTCTAACATTTGTTAAATGTCTTAACACAGAGGTAAGGCGATGCTAATTTAACACCGACTTTAGCACATTGTTAAAGTTAACATTGTTTGACGAACTAGAATTTTTGTTAAAATTTAGCATTTCTTGGTGAAACCGGCCCTAATACTCAATATTTAACAATGATATGTATTTAAAAATTCCCTAATCCCTCTTTTTATTTCAAAGATGCTTTCGATAGTTATCAGAATTGTATAATCTTAGACTAGGTAATTATAATCAATGTGGATTATAAGGATGACGATTAAAATAATTGCATTTACCACTATATGGTTAAAGTTTAAAGAAAAAGAGAGGACAAGTTGCTGCTTTTGTCTGCGGTCGAGTGGTGGTCAGTGTTCTGGCTTCCCAATCCTAGATCCCGGGTTCGATTTCCATTTGGGACAGGAATTTTTTTTATTCCTTATCCTCTGCAGAGTCTGGAAGTATGAGTGTGGGAGTCAATGCAAGTGTGTTATAGAGTAAAAAGAAATAAAACCAAGGCTAAGGAGTCTGTAGTTCAGCGAGTAAAACCACCAACGCCGTCGGTAAGGTGTTTCGCAAGTCAACGCCCCCGGTATCGCCATACAAGTGAAACAATTAAAAAAAAATCGTATTTGTAGGACGTGATAAATAATATGTCTAAATATTCATTGAGTCAGCACTCTTGTCTGGTTAAAATGAAACACATCGTTCACACCATTGGTGAGCAACAGATATAGAGATTAGCATAACGCCATAAAATGAAGGGTGTATACCCCTGGCATTGCACATGGTTGCGGTTGCCAGTGTCGCATTGTCGCCGTGGAGATGACGAACAAAAGACATAGAGTACCTTCTCCCCCACATAGTATATTAAAAACATAGCAGCGGGTAGCATACAACTGCCCCAGTGTTGCTCCCTAATTACACCGCAGGGTAAAGCCCTTTTACATTCCATGCTCTTTTGTCGACTTTCAATACAAAAGACGAAATATTTTATTAAAAGATAGCTAGCGTTCCATTGGATTCCTCTAAATATGTTATTGAATTACTATGTTCATCTCGTATTTTTAGCCTGCTGCTGGGGAAAAAATATTTAGAGCCTTCTTTATCTCCCAGTTATTTTCTTCAGAATATGATTAGATATATTTTTTCATTACTTATCGCAGGAAGTTATAGCAAAAGGACTGCCTGTGCTTTAACAGGTTAAAAGAATTGGAAACATGGGATTTAGGAATGGCATTGTATGTAGTCGAATACTAGAGATCGCTCGATTTTACTAAAGGTGACAAAACTCAAACTTAAAAATATTAATTTTTTCTTATAACTTATTGTCTCTCGTGTGTTTTGAATATACGTTTTCAGACCCCAATTCGAATTAAAAATATATGGAAATTAAAATTATGAGCTGCGAGGCGCATGACGTATCGGCAGCTGTTTATATTGTTCTTTTGCCTTAAGATTATTTTGTTTTCTCATTTCATGATCTTTTCGTACTTCGTAAAGATTTACCAACCTCAAATAGCGTTTTTATACCTGTGGCTGAAGGGAAGTTGAACGATTCGATACAACTATCGTGTATTTTATTAATGTTTATTCCTTAATTACGTAGAACAAATCTTAAAATTGTAGAAAAAAAATGTATGAAATATGTCACATTTTCCTAGAAATTGGTGCACTAAAGCAAGCGTGGCAAAAGCACCTTCCCTCCTCGAGGTCCATGAATAGACAACCTGCATGACATTACTTAGCAGCACTTTCTAATATACCTATATAAATGAAAATAGAGGGAACTACCGTTCTGAGGGAAGGCGGAAAAATAGTCCAAATATCAGCAAGAATCACGTTTTCCCTTCTTCTGCATCAAACTGTTGCATTGTAAATTATGAATGTTAGATAAAAATTAGAAGCGAAAATATTAATGGGTGTTACAAGTTTTGTTGACTTGTTTTGCGTTAAGTATCAATCATGTTTTAGATTTTAAATCTTGAGATTCGTTATTCCTTTAAAAAATAAACATGTTATCGATATTTGCTTGAAACTGATAAAGTAGACTAGAAGTGGTACGTCTCCTTATAACGTGTTCGCTTGAAATAATGTTAAAATGTCTAATACTGCATATTTTAAGCTAAAGCAGTTTGATGGTATATAGCTCTTTATTGAGATATAGTTTGACAGGATTTGAAAAATTCATGCCACTTACGGAATTTGAGGCAGTATTTTATATCACAACACTGTGAATGCCAGAGTGATTGTAGTGTAAATTAACATTAATGTATGACAATGATTTTAGATGTTTGTTAGCCATAAGCATTGTTAGGAAATAAGTTTACACGGCCTCAGTGAAACTGACAATAGAGTGGGTAACAATGAAGCGAGGGGGTGAGTTTATCACTAAGAAGAGACAAACAAATGACGTCAGGGTAGCGTGCCTTTCTTTAGAAATGGACGGAATATTTTCCCTAGAGCATATGTGTTAGTAATTATGATTGGCTGACAAAACAGACGCTAATGTTGGAGCGATTTAGTAACCAATAGCAGTTCTATTATAATGTTTAGGCATTTCGACGTGAAGGAGTATGTTTCACGCAGTTCTCAGCAATCTCTCGCGAGGTACACATAACGCAGTTCTACAGAATCTCTCGCGAGGTACACATTACGCAGTTCTACAGAATCATTCACGAGATACACGTCGCGCAGTTCTAAAGAATCATTCACGAGGTACACGTCATACAGTTTGGAAGAATCTCTCGCGTCGTAAAGTTAGTTACAAAATGTGAAGTACGCAGCAACTAATATGACAGTAATTACATTCGGAAATATAACAGTTTCAGTCAGGCGTGTATCAAGATTAAAGATGTGAACTATCAATTAAGTGTGACGGCAATAAAAGTGTAAAAACAAATTCTTTTATCAGTGTTATCTTTTAGTAACAACTCCTTTCCGTTTACACGCCCTGCTCAGAGATATTTGCTCGACTGAGTAATAATAGCTAGCCGGAGGATAAAGAACCCAAATCTTAAAATAATAAAACAATAACAGGCGCCCAGCAAATAAGATACTGCGACAAATTCGAACAATTTTCTTTCGATATCGACGCCCTTACCAGCTGGACAACCGTATGCGTTCCCTAAACGCAACCACGGTCCCCCATCAGCATCTACTAATTTAGAGTATTTTGATTACGTATCTCAACACATCTTCAAGGTTGCGTTTAGAGAAGTGACACGGTAGCTCAATTGATAAAGAGCTCCGATACGGAAAGCTTAAGTTCTGCGGTTCAAATTTTACAACCTGACTCTTATTTTGCGCTGTCTTCTCATAGGTAGACTCTGCAACTAAGCGAGTGAAGCAACAGGGATTTTTATAGAAATTTAAGTTCTACTAGCATGAAATGTATAAGATGCGTTTGACAAAAGACAATCACGTTTGCTTGCTTTTATTTAATTTTTCGAAGTGTGATTTCGTGTGATTTTGCAGATGAGCACGAATGGGGAAGATTATATGGATTTTTTATGTAAAACATATCTCCCAGATGGTTCAGAAGCGAAATGTAATTATATAATTTTCACTATTAGTTTTAATTACTTTTTTCTCGTATGGAAAGGAGAGTAAAAGTTCATTTAAATTTTTGTGGGGAGCCTTAGATTTCTCATACCAAATTACGCATCACGGATAATCCAAGTTGATAAGCTCTGCAGCATTTTGCTGATAATCGTTCTGTGCATGACTGCTCAGAACATAGTCTAAAACCCTAGCAACAGGGCTTTACAAGACACTAACTCTTGATGCCATGTTTGCAGATCCCCGGCAGTGGACTGAGGCGAACGTGGCGCAGTGGCTGTGCTGGGCAATTAGAGAATTTTCTCTGGAGGGCATCGCCATTCACCAGTTCCATATGAGAGGCAAGGACATCTGCGCCATGGGCAAGGAAGCCTTCCTCGCGAGGGCCCCACCGTTCATGGGCGACATTCTCTGGGAGCACCTCGAAATCCTGCAGAAAGGTAAAAATAACATCATAAGTACATTCACACAGGAAGCATCTATCATCTGCATAGCTTTATATGCAAATGATCTAACTAGCTTAGACATGTAATAGACTGACCCAATAATGTTACCTTCTTCAATGTTCATACTGAAGTAGTTCCATTAAATTACGGACTTTTCTAACAGCCGCTTTTAAGTTGGCAATTTTTTATCCTACTATTTCATATAAAAATGTTAACTTAAAATCTAGAATTCCCTTTTTCATTTTCACAACCACTTCTTAAGTAGAACAGCTTCTTTCTCTATTACTTTAAGCACGTAAACTTTCATTTGTTTTGTTTCTGACCATCTACATAATCCTAAAAATAATAATAATAATAATAATAATAATAATAATAATAATAATAATAATAATAATAATAATAATATAGCTGTGAATGTTGTGGAACTAATGTTTAAACTTTTTTATGATCAGCTTTTGTTACGGTGAGAAAAACTCTTAAAAACGTTTTCTTTCACTCTAATATTTTACAAATATTTTTGATTATTTAAGTTTACTATTTCTCTAACTTTATCCATTGCACGCAGATATTCTTTCTAAATGCAGCTATTTGTTTTCCGTATCTTTATTTTCTATATTGTGTAAACTCTTTCCCTTTGTGGATACTATCATTTATTATTTATGAGGAAGGTTGTAATATACAACTTCTGGATGAGGTTTGAACAGCTCCATATAATATTATTGTGGTGTCAGAGCACCTGAAAGACGCAAGTGCTCAACGACAGAACAGCTTTAGGAAACCTATATCTGAAAAAATCATTGTGTATATGAAACACAAATCTGTTTACAAAAGTTTAATTCTGCCAACACAAATGTAACTCTTCCTTTCCAGGTAACAATATCTTACTGTAACATATACTAGTAACATGTTATGCTGTTAATTTTGTTTGGTCGCGATAAGACTAAATTGTTCAAGCAACCTTAAATAAATAAATAAAAAGTTTCCCTTCCACAGTAACATTTGTCTTCATAATGACTTGTTTCTCCCATTACATAAAGTCGTGAGTTTCCTCCGCCTGAACTGGTGCACCAATGTCCTTTAAACCACAACCAAATAATAATAATAATAATAATAATAATAATAATAATAATAATAATAATAATAATAATAATAATAGTTTTAGACTTCACTCTGTACAGAATAATAAACTTTGCATATTTTGGCAACATATTTTTGTATATCTGAAATCATAGTGTTTTGATCACCCCCAAAAAATCATTTAGAAAATCTGTATCATATAGCAGCATTTCGTTGTAGTAATTACCTTCTATATAAGTGCTGTGTTATAATTAGAAAGTAAGTATTTATAAATAAGTTTATTTGTAAACTGCTAAATTCAGTGTAAGACAGAACCATTTTCAGGCAGGTGTAAGACACATCAACAAAAGAAAATGCTAACTTAACAGTGGTGATCTGCGGAGAATGCAGGCTCGCAAAATCTACACCTTTATGAGTTGAAGTTCACACTTGCAGTTGGAAACCGTATATTCTAAATAGGTATGCTCATGTCATGTTTTACCGCTGCACATGAGCGCGCGCGCTTGCGCACACACACACACACACACACACACACACACACACACACACAATGTGTGAACAAGATAAGTGAACAAGTGCACAAACTACTAACTGGTAGCATGCTGACGAACTATGTTTGTTTTCAACAATGTAAACAGTAGTTAGTAATAAAGCGGTCATCCAGTGTCGGAAAACTAACACAGAAATATCTGACCGTAAGCTAACGTATTCAAGGCGGCCATATCCGGCGGACCTGGTTCACCCTGGATGTATTAAAATTAATGGAACAGGGCAGGTCCGTGGGAACAATCGATCCCATTATTGCGGTTCATTGTTATGCAGGTCGCACGGGTTTTAATCACAATGCCTTGATGGACACGCTTATTTGCTGTTATACATTCTCACGGATTTTCCACACAAACTTTCGCAACATTTTCCCGCCAATCATCGCCGATCGCAATGGCTACTTAAGTTTAGTTATAGTCTTTTGTTTGATCCTACTTCCTGGATTGCACTACAGATGTCGGTGGAGGTTGCAGCGTACAGCTGGACTGTCTCGGAAAATTCCGTAGCGCCTTTATAATGAAAAATAAATGAGATTGTACTTTTTGTAATTTGTGGCACTAGAGTACGGATAAGAAACAAATACTTCGACTTCCTGTGTAGCTGCATCTGCCGAAATACATTTTACAAACTAGCAAGGGAATGTTTGTACTTTCTCGCCATGGAGAATCTCTTCAACCGTTTACCCATGAGCTGTATCCTCCTGCTTACAATTAGAGGAGGAAAGGCATGGAAGCGATGGAGAATGTTCAACAGGTGTTAACTGAATTCACTTAAGGGAACACTGCTTTGAAATTTACCAGTTTAACAAGTTTTAGTATATTAAGTAAACATTTAGCTACACATTTGTCACAAAGTAGTAATATTATAAAATGTCAGTTGCGCTACTCAACTGCAATTTTTATCTACAGTTTGTGAAATCGGCATCATTTTGAAAATTTATATAATAATTCATATTCTATTGTGAATCTGTGGTAAAAAAAATAAGTATCTTAAAATTGCATATGTAGAAACACTGTAAACACAGTTGGAGAAATCAATTTAAAATAGGCGCAAAAAAAACCTTGCACCATACTATTTTGTGTTTGCAGATTAAATAATTGATACAGGCCTTTAAATGTCTAAGGTTTAAATTTACTTCAAAAACGAAAACGCATTTTTACCAATTTTTTGTTAATTTCCCTTATTATTCTCCTCAGTGACAACCGTTGAATCATTCATTTTCCTGAGTTTGAGAAATCCAATTTGCCACGAATGAAATTGAAATTGCGTTTTATTTATGGACGCTCTTTGACTACTGTGATTCTTAGCATCTAATTATACCTATATTGGGTGTGAAAGCGGAAATTTTTCTCAGAGGCCTCTTTATCGGCTTGAGGTTGTTTTATGTGCCGTAAATCTATGATACCGACTTTACTTACCTTCCGAAGGAAGCCATGCTACGACAATTTGGCACGAATAATCATTTGTCCTGCAGCTGATATCACTCGTTACGAAATTACAATCAAATGCACTCAAAATTGTAGCCGGCATTATACGCCTAGTTAATTGCGGCGGAGGGTAGGATGATTATATCCAAGGTATTTGCGCAGCACACCGCAAAAGGTCCCTGATATTTCCAGCTGTGAGAAAGACGTTCCTCTGAATTTGATCGGTCTTCGTAAATAGAACTTTACCAACATTTACGTGGTGACGTCTGAGGCTCGCATTCGGGAGGTTCTGGATTAGATTCCTATTGTACCGTCCACCCTGACCTAGAGTTTGTCATGGTTTTTTCAGGTCGGTATTTGAATGCTAGGGTGGATTATATATCACGAATTTTCCTGCCCCTCATTTCCTTTTATCTTCACGGCCGCAGAGCCTGACACTTTAGTCTATGTTGTGTGGCGTATGCGGAGAGAGCTGTTTCTTCCCTGGCACGGAACATTCTGCCCAAACCTTTCCGTGAGGCTAGGGGGAGCATTGTGGAACGCCCGGGGATGATAAACCTGGAGACGTTAGAGACCCCGCTGCACCGCTCCTGCCGCCCTTTGTGCTCTCTTCCTCCTGGAAGTTTAGTCTAATTATTGCCGCATTCCTTCATTTCTAACCTCTAACGCCAATATTGACTAATCATTAATAACATTAAATTAAAAATGCAACCCACTCAGGTCCTTTAAACCACTCTCTGCATTATACATAATTTTGTTTTGGTTTCTGTGCTGTAATTTTATTAAGTGTACTATGTCTCATGTTTTTATGGCTTATTTCAGACGGATGTATTTTAACCAGAAAAATCGGTACTGATGTGTGGTATTTTATCGGCGAGCCCAACTTCGTAATCAACATTCAGGATATACGTTAGTACTTATTAATATTATCTTAGTGAACAAAAAGTCGTAACTATTGGAACAAGACATTAGAGGTGAACAGTTCTAGAGATACCGGTGGGAAAATCTCACAAATATTTTATATTATTTGCCTTCCTTATATAATTGCGAATATTTACTTGCAAGCTTTTAATTTATGCAACATTATGTTATAAACATTCAAAACACGGTAAAAAATGTAAACATGGTTAAAAAAAACTGTCATAAAATGTTGCTGCTGTTTTAATAAAGCCCATTCACCAAAATTTTCACAATCGAAGTTTATTTATTCTTATAAAAGCAAATTAAAAACAACTACGGAGAAAAACGATCTAAATTTGATTAATATTTTTAGAAATTTGTATCTTTTTACGAGTGTAACAAATTGTATTAATCCATGGAGTATATGATGTCTTTTTGAAATTGTATAGTAGAACACTGGATAAACATTAATAAGTGCAAAAGGTGTATCTGATATAATATAGCATAAACACTTAGTAAAGTGATTTAAAAGAAGAAGAATTTTGCATTCAGTGCTTAAGTACTAGACACATACTGGATCACAGAAAACGTGTTTCTATTTTTACTTTCTCTACTACGTATAGTAAGTAGGGAAGTATTGTATTCCACCCAAAAATTCGATACCCAGATTTCACCCTGAATCCAAAAAAAGCGTTTTTGGAAACATGTCCGTGTGTTCTTGTGTGTGTGTGTGTGTGTGTGTGTGTGTGTGTGTGTGTGTGTGAACAGCGTAACTCAAAAACGAACAGTCGCATAAACACCAAACTTGATATTTAGGTTTAGTATCTTCCAGAAATGCGACACGAAGGTTTTCAAGAAAATCCCCTTACCCCAGATTACCCTTTATATGGAACATTTTTCGAAAATTTTAATTTTCTCAAAAATGGCTCTAACGATTTTGGTTAAAATATCATATGTTTAAGATATTTTCATTACAAATGAAATGTATATCTCGAATTTTCTGGGAATATCTCCAAAAGTATTCTTCATTGTGAACGAGTTTTGCATAACTAGTAAACCATAAGAGATAGACAAAATATTACTACACAAAAAATGTAGATCGCGTTAAAATAAACAGTTTATGCCATATATATATATATATATATATATATATATATTTGTTGTTGAGTGAACCATTTTCGAGGTATTGCTTGTTATTCCCTTAAATTTTCCAATACTTATACTTTTTCTCAAATTCGTTATTCATTTTTACTTTCTCTACTACGTATAGTAAGTAGGGGAAGTATTGTATTCCACCCAAAAATTCGATACCGAGATTTCACCGGAAATACATGTTTTGAGATCCCCTGAATCCAAAAAAAGCATTTTTGGAAACGTCCGTGTGTGTGTCTGTCTGTGAACAGCATAACTCAGAAACGAACAGTCGGATAAACACCAAACTTGGTATTTAGGTTCAGTATCTTCCTAGGAAGCGACACGAAGGTTTTCAAGAAAATCGCCCCACCCTAGAGTGCCCTTTACATGGAACATTTTTCGAAAATTTTAATTTTCTCAAAAATGGCTCTAACGATTTTGATTAAAATATCATATGTTTAAAATATTTTCATTACAAATGAAATGTATATCTTGAATTTTCTGGGAATGTCTCCAAAAGTATTCTTCATTGTGAACGACTTTTGCATAACTGGTAAACCATAAGAGATAGACACAATTTTACAACACAAAAGATGTAGATCGCATTAAAATACACAATTTATGTCATATACATTTTTGTTGTTGAGTGAACCATTTTCGAGATATTGCTTGTTATTCCCTTAAATTTTTCAATATTTTCTCAAATGGGAATTCGTTATTCATTTTTTTGTCTTGGATATGCAAAGAGTATTAATCTGTGGAAAAGGGAATAGTGCTGCACTTAGCAACCAGCTATTAAGAGATATGTATGTGCTTAAAGGCTACTGTATTTCGATACTGCGCTTGTAAATATATATTCCCCTTACATCTCAAGAAAATTAGCAATAAGATAGAGTCTGCAAATGTTTATCTCGATTAACATGAAGTAGATGGAGAATAAGCGTTTGTATAAATAGTTTGTACAAGAGTAGAGAAAGTCATGTGAGTGTAACACATCAGATTTTTTTTATATCCTGGACATGCAAAGAGAATGGAATGTGCCACATAGCAACCAGCGCTTAAAATATTTGACTATCGCTTAAAACCTACCATATTCCCCTTGCATCTACAAGAAAATTAGCAATAAGATTAACATCTCGATTAACATGAAGCATATGGAGAGTAATCGTTTGTAAAAATAGTTTGTACAAGAGTAGAGAAAGTCATGCGAGTGTAACACATCAGATTTTTCTAATTGAAACCTTCCAAGCAGCTAGTACTGTCCCTTATGTCTATTAATATATACAACTGAGCAGAAGAAAATTCTTAATATTGAAACAACTAAACGTACAGGATTTAAAACCATCTGTCATTATAATGCTTTATTTTAATTTAGTTTTAGGCAAGGGTTTATGATGTAGGTGTGAATTACATGGTAATACTGCCTTGAAAAGGTAAATCATACACCGCTTTGTTGAGGGATTTCAGAATACCTCCTTACCGCTCGTGTGGTGTTTTTTGTCTGTGCAGCTGCACATGCCACAACGGCCGCGACTGGAAGCTTGACTACGCTTAAAGTTTTGTATAGATTTCTTCAACCAAACAGGCACTGGGCATTGTACCGGGTAAACACATTGTGATTTTTAGTTTGACTACTGTAACATTTTTTATTCTTTTTCGAATTTATTCCTTGAGCTTTTCCAATGTGTTAGGATTTGTTTCATACAATTTGTTTTTCAAGCAGGCGGCCATGAGTGGAGAGGGGAGCCAGCCTTAACCGAAACGCAAAACCCTTTTGGAGTGCTAAAGACATATTCTGGAAGCCCTATAATATTTGATGGCACATTATCTTCAAAACTAAATATTACGTATCATACAACATCGTAAGATGGAATGATATTATCCCTTATAAGTGTTTTTGTGTATTAAACCCATAGAAGCAATTAAAGTTCTTAATCTTTTTTTAAGTCCATTTTATGAGTGTGTTGTAAGAAAACAAGCTGATGTAATTACTGTAGAACCTTTTCCTTTTAAGGTCAGTCAAGAACTTGAACCAAAATGAGGCTGTATATAAAAATGTATTTAAAGTTAGCAACATAAATTTTAAGATCACCTATCCAGTACAACTACCGTCATTTTCCACCGAGATACAATTTTAGTGATTCATCTTCTATAGGGCACTTTAAAAAGTTTAATAAAAAATTGAACCAGTATATCCAGAGATATTACGTTTCAAATTGGAGAATGACATGAAAAATTTTTAAAAAAGTAATTAATTGCAAGGGTTTAATGCACTACTACTTATGCAACTCGTTAAAGAAGTGTTTTTGCACTACTACATACGTCGATTTTTAATGTTGCATTAGGTTTTGAGGGAAAAATAAAAGGCATATGGTACTGCAGGGTGAGCCAAAAAACTATGAACCGGCTGCGCGGTGTTTTTCCTGTCGGCGCTCGTTGCTGTCTGCCGCTATCATAGAAAGGCGCGGATGAAACCATACAACATTTTTAAAAATGCTTTTAAAGGCTTTACTTACCAACCTTACGAAAGGAGATGCTGAAACTGGCCACCGTCGTTATCCATACATTTTTGACACCTCTTTAGGAAACTATCCATCACTCGCCTTAGTTCACGTTGAGAAATGCTGGCAATTTCCTTGCGGATATTTTGTTTTAATTCTTCCAGGGTGTGTAGGTTTGTCTTGTATACTTTGTTTTAAGTTACTCCAATGTCAGAAATTGCAGGGGGTTAGGTCGAGGGACCACACATCTCTACTAATAATTCTGTCCTCGAGCACACTTTCATAAAGTTGTTAAGTAAAGCCTTTAAAAGCAGTTTTAAAAATGTTTTATGGCTTGATCCGCTTCTTTCTACGATAGCGGCAGACGGCAACGAGTGCCGAGGACGCGGACAGGAAAAACACGGCGCAGCCGGTTCGTAGTCTTTTGGCTGTCCTGTAGATAACGAAGTACTGTCACACCAAGTGTGATTGTTTGGGTACTCAGTTTCTGTGTATCAACATATGCATTGACGTATGCACCGGTTCGTACTGGCGAAATTCAGAATGCGTCACAGCTCTCAGTAAGGTAGTTCTGACAAGAGTAAAAATATCTGCTGCTGTTATGACGAGAACAAGCACCTCATTGCATGTTCAGACTGCAGTGGACATCGTCTCGATGTGATTGGATTTCTGAAATTGACAAGTACTCAAGCATTCTCAACAGGCTTGGCAATCATAAACAGTACATACCGTTCGTTAATGGCATAGGCTCCGAACTTAAAGATGTAGTAAAGATTTTGGAGAAAAAAAAAGAAGGGAGTAAGATAAGGTGGCTACAGGTTGTCCCAAACGGTAGAGGAGTTTGCTTGCAGACAGGTGTATTGTATGTGGGACATTAAGCACGAAGCCACGTGCTGGATGTCTCGTGACTGGGATCTTTAAGTGTGACGTGTAGAGCTTGCCTGAGTGCTTCAGGATATTGTTACTGATTTACTTCAGCCATGCTCACATCCTCCCAGTGCCATTCACAACACCACACAACACTAACATATACTCTATAATGGACAAATAACAGCTTCGTAACGCCCGTGTGAATATTGATCGTGATCAGTATCAAGTTCTTCATTTTTCAGCTTCATCAAACTACATAATAAAGACAAATATTTCACTAGCACAGTGAAAAGGGGGTTTGGCGATTAATCATCCACCCTTGAGTGCCATAGAAAAAAAGTCTGATGTGATACATTCACATGACTTTCTCTACCCTCTATCTTTATTAGTGGGTATATACAAACTATTCCTACTTCTATCTACTACATTTTAATCCGAATAAACCTCCGCAGAAATAGCTACATTACTTTATAGATACAAAGAGAACAGCGGTAGTCAAATGTTTAAGAACTGGACGCTATATGCCGGCCTTATATTCCATACTGTTTCCATGTAATCGCGAGAAACACTGAAAATCGCTGAAACTTTAAAAGAATGATAAGTATTGAACAATTCGAAGCTTTAATAGCGGATATCTCAGAAACATCTTATGCCACAGAAAAAGTTATTCTAAGTAAATTTTGTGTTTTAAAGAGATCTACATGCTTTGTGTGGTACCTTTTGGTCTATCGCTTAACGTTTACCAGTTATACAAGATTATACAAAATTCCTTGCGAATGAAGAGGATTTCATAGACTATTTCCAAAAATTTCAAGTTATACATTTTATTTGCCATTTAAATATCTTTAATATATATTATATTTTAATCAAAATCGTTTGAGCGATTTTTTAAAAAATCAAAATTTCGAAAAATGTTCCATGCAAAGGGTAGTTAGGGTGGGGGAATTTTCTTGAAAATCTTCGTGTCGCATATTTGGAAGGTACTGAACCTAAATACGAAGTGTGGTGTTTATCCGACTTATTGTTTTTGAGTTATGCTGTTCACAGACACACATGGAGCTTTTTCTAAAATGTTTTTTTATTCAAGTGGCCTCAAAACATGTATTTCCGCTGAACTCCCGGTATCGAATTTTTGAGTGGAATGTAATACCTTCTCCACCTCCTAGGTACGTGGTAGAGAAAGTAAAAACTAACAAAAATATCAAACAAAATATGTGGTAACTTGACCAAATACAACACCCAAACCCTACTTCAGTGGCAACAATGTCCACCTCATTATGATTGGCAGCGACTGATTTTTGCTGTTTCCTACTGATAGGTAATCCTCCGCGTGTGATTGAATACTGTTCCAAAAATACAAATTTCAATTATTGAACCCCCCCCCCCAATACGTTCTTTGTCTGATAGCCTCCCATCACGCCAGCAGTCGATCGGTTCTGAAACAAAGCCATGGAGTATTCAAGCTTTCGACTTCTACTACCAGGAGTGCCAACTTTGGTGACATTGGTAAATGTAACAATTTTACATTTTACTATGCTTTTCATGTTGTGGATGAAATGGAAGACAAAAGTCTTCTGACCTTGACCATGTTATGACAAATATTCCTAAGAATCATACACTTAGGAGGTTCTCCATATAAACTGCAATTAATTTTGTATTGATTGAAACAAAATGGGAAATAAATCATGGAAATTCTCTTCAAGCTCTTAAATGTAAAAGTTTAATCCCATGTCTGTCGCATATAGTCTTGAACATTTAGGAGGTCGAAGGGCCATTAATATAATTTTGGTCTATTTCCGTTTCAGTTTTTGAAAAGTATCAACCACAACCCGAACGAAACTCCAGTATCGAACGAGTGGAGTATGCTTTGTTAGTGGTAGAGGGCTGGATATTTCTCTCTCTCTCTCTCTCTCTCTCTCTCTCTCTCTCTCTGATATTACGTAGAAGTATTTGACGAAAGTATTAGGATGCTACAGCTATCAGTAACAGGAGATGCGAAGAAACTGCTTGCTAACAGATGAATTGGAAGGATGATGTTCGGGAAAATATGCCAAACGTTACACAGTTTTAAGATAAATCGTTCATTAGCGCAGAAGGGGAAACCGAAAAAGAGGGAAGATTGCAGTAAATCTCCGAGCCTTGTATCTAGCAAGTCTGTTAATGGAATAAAACTTGTCACACAGTTCACACAGTTCCTCGCCACATTATCAATATAGTTAACGTCTTAGTAATACCCAAAAGAAGGCAACACCATTGGATTATTAAAAACCAGTTCACTGCTTCCGTAACTATCGCATTTAATTTTTGCCGTTCATACTTCTTAGAACGTTCATACGTTCATACCTACACTTCTTAGAAATGTTAGTTTCAAGAGTGGAATTCAAGTGAAATTTGAATGTCGCTTTTGGAATGTAGACTTTGAAGTTTGCTGTCGTGTTTCTTTTGCCCAAATGCGCGTTATACTTCTGTGTTTTGCATTATGAATACAGAATATGTTCTATATGGTTTGATATTACGGCGCGGTTTCCTGGGTGACAGGCGATTTCCATTGCCTTCAGATTTATGCCTTCTCTCTCGTTGTAGTCTTTTTCTGCGCAAAACACAACACTGGGCTGCCCTTAAAGAGAGCTATTGAAATTATCTCAGACTCGTTTTCCCATTTGCAGACATTTTTCCCACAGGAATTTTACTCTCTAGGACTTCAGTTGGCTCCACTCAGGGGGTCATTTCCCTCTCCTCTAAGTTATGGGATTTAATTAGCATACCGGTTATTTTTGCTCTACCAAAAGAAAATGTAGGAAAACTGTACTTTCAATACAAATATTTCACATTTAAGAAAAGATTATTTTATTTTTGAATAAATGTGTCGTTAACATTCACAAGAAAACTCGAGCAGCTGCTTCAGGCAATTTGTCCCACGCCGCCCCAAACAGAAACGGAAATGACGCTCCTGGCTACACTATTATTACTTTGTCTGAGAATTGGATTGGAGCAGTATTATTTGGGATTAAACTCGAAACAGTTTGTATGTCCACCGTCGTCAGTGGGATGATAACATTCATCTGAAAATAAAAAGGATGCGTTTCCTTTTACTTTGCTGAGGTATGTTTCGTAAACAATTCAGACTTCATTAAAGACACTGCACTCTTTGTCAATATATGTCTTGTATTCAGTTCGTTTGAGAGTTTCCCGATTGAATAAAAGTTATTAGTCTGAAAATAAAAACTGAAACTTTTATTAGGGCTACTTTCAGCACTGACTTTTTAGCCCAAGTGTAGCTGAGGGTAATGCAGTCCTTTGAATATCGCAAGTTTCGCTAATCTACAACTTGAGAGAAAAGGCCGGTTCTAACAGAAAATCTTTTCTTTATACCACTAACAGAGAAAGGAATCATTGATGTGCTTGAGCAGATGCGCGATTTAGCGTTTAGCCAATGATAAGAGTTTAGCCACTTAATGGCAGGTTTCAAGTATACAGCTGAAAAAGGTGATAATGTTGGGATCATAAAGATCATTGGCACGTGACCTGCAACTAAGGTAACCTGCACACAATGAAAACTATAGTAATCTTGTGAGATTTGAATTCAATAAACATACTGGGCTGTGTTGTGCAGTGGCGTGTCTAATTAGGGACCAAAATGGATAAAGGAGCTCATCTTTACTAAATAGCATTAAGTAGGTAGTACATGAAGGAAATTCTGCATTAATTTTTTGATGATGCTACGTGGGCCCTCGTTTGTTAAACCTGTTTATGATGGTGAAGGCATGAATTTCATGTAATTAGTATGGCCGAGAGGTCGTGCATTCGATCCTTCACCGCCAATGAGGTGTTTGGACTGCACCCTGTGGGAAAGCCCAAGCAAATCCGGTTGCTCATTACGCATGCGCCGCGAAACGTCAGAAAATACAGCGGGCCTCTAATTATCTCTCTTTGGAAGATGGATATACCATATCTATAGCTCATTGTAATCTACTGGCGGTTACTTTACAACTATTGAAGTAAAAATTTTCCGTGGGAATTATGCATCATCAGTTTCAAATTTAACCAGCTCTGTTAAACCCAATTTGAGAATGACCTCGTTTAAAGACACCTTGCATCTTGAACATTTAGTTTACGTAAACATTTGAAAAAAACTTGGTTTAAGCTTTCTTTCTTTTTCAGATATAAATTACATATTTCTCCTGTAAAGCTAATACAGAGTGTATTTGCCGAACTAAAGTTTTGTTTCACAACAGTGCCTGCAATTTTTAAATACTGCAATATTTGTTCACAATGTTCTGAAATTTGGTTGTAAATTAACTTTTATATAGGTAATTACATTTCATGCATAATTTGGCACTTCTCAGTGTAAACATTTAAAAAATACACTCTTTTACTCTAAGTTGTGCATTACGAAAACGTTTCTTCATATATAAACTGGCAAACTTTTTATAATATAAGAGTATTCTCTTTAGAAACAATTTTTTTAATTAATATGTTTAGATAAACAGTTTTTTTTTTGGAGGGCGCAAATATTTCATTATCAGGTTTTGAACAACTAGAAAAACGTTTACATTTAATGGAAAATCTTGCATAGACTTTTAGTTATTTCTGTACATTCTTTTCAAAACCAACAGCAAGCTTACTAAGCAGATCAGTCTGTATACTTAAAAAATACTGAAAAATAAGAGAGAGCATAACCTTACCGCTTTGTCAGAAGAAAAAGTAAGTAAGAAAGAAACAAAGGCAGTAGTTCAAAAGCTAATTTAAGGACGGAAACTGAAATTAGACTATTTAAAGTAATTTTAAAAGGGTTTATTAGTAAATGACCGCTCGCCTCTCACCGAGGCGGCCCGGGTTCAATCCCAGGGACCCGCTTGTGGGATTTGTGGTGGACAAAGCGGCGTCTGAGGCGGGTTTTCTCTGGTTTCCCCCGCCATTCATTCCACCAACTGCTCCATCATCACCTTTCCTTTCATCCATTTCACCATCATTTCGTTTCATCTACTTCCTTCCTCCTATACCAGGCATCGGGCTGATCAACCATCCTGGATATTCTGTCTGATACATGAGTGTCTGCTCCTCGACGGGCCTCTGACCCCAGGCACTCGCCTGTAAGTCCTGGGGGGTGTAAGTCCTACATAAGACGAGGTTAAACAGAGAAAGAAGAAGAAGTTTATTAGTAAATGCATTTTCAAGACATGTCTAAATTTCTCGCTGCACTTCAAACCGGTTTTACTGAAACAAATATCCAGTGCTCCTAATAATGTAATTAAATACACTGCTGATCTTGAAATGTTAGCACAAATCCTTTTCTTAAATCTCATACACTCAGTCGTTTTCGTCAAAAGAAAGAACAAAAATTAAACCAGAGCAAAATAAACATAGTAGTCCTAAAAATATATGTAAATCACGGTCAGCCAATTTAATACTCTGTGACGTCAGCGAACAAGTCTCTTTTTGCTCCCAACTCACGGCTAAGGAACTCTGTGAGATAGGACAGCTGATACAAGGGGAAAGGGGAAATTGGTGATGGGCCACCGGGCTAAAGGAGAATTGTACCCACGTGGTTGTAAGACACCTTTTCCTTTCCTCCCTTCGCCTTACCAACGAATTCGAAGAGTGGTGTTACATCACAGGACTGTAATACGTAATTGAGTTGGCCGACCCTGAGCTAAATTATGGCATTTTACACTACTTCAGCTTACAGTAGCAAAGCTCATTTTATCTCATAGAGTTTCGTTTTTGTAAAGCTATAAGTACAAGTTGGTGTCTGAAGTCAAGGGTATTCTAATGCGAGTCCGGAATGGTGGTCATTCTGGGACGCATATGAGCTGGTTTTTCTGGTTGTGATTTTATCAAGCCACTTATTTGAAGTATACTTCAGTTTCGCTTACAGTGGCAATAACTAGTTACATTGACAGAATTTAGTAAATGCATTGTACAAACAATTTATATGAACCTGTTTGATTTATATTCTAATACTACAATCCATCCCAAAATGAAACTGGTGTTTCTAAAAGTATATAAACTTGATAAACTAGCCTTTGGAAATCGATCTAATGGAATCTAATATTTAAACCTAGTGCGCTTTATGGAGCGCGAACCTTTGATAATACTCGTCGTGCAGTAGACTTTTGAGCAAATGCTTCTTCTGAAAGAAAGCTTCTGTCAATTTTATGAAGAACATTCCGAATGTAAAAACGCAAACTTAAAACAGCTTTAGGATATACTAGAAACAGATGCAAAAATATCCGTCGGTTGCAGTGAAAGAGTTAAGAGGAAAGATTAGCGTTTTGTATGTCCTTTCAAATTCAAACAAGTTTATGATCTAGTGCACTCTACCGAAATATCCTCTACGGTGGTAAAAAGAGACTGTCGGATTTGTATGAGGGCACGTATTTTAAACTCTTCTGCAAGCATCCATCCGCTAATTATTACAAAGAAATGCATAAATCAAAAGTTCATGGGCATTAGAATAGCAATGCGAAGTACCGAGCGAAAAAAAGGATTTAATGAAATATGAAGAAAAGGAGGGGGAGACGAGGAGAATGCAAATGACGAAGAATACTCTGAAAAGATCTTTCACCTGAATTCATTTCCCATTACCGCCACAAAGGGATATGAATTGAACCATTCTCCCTAAAATTAAAAGAACCCTTTCTTTTCCCAGTATCTTTCCAGAAATTTCCTTGAGGATGGAGATAAAAGAATCGATTTGTTAGTAAATGCACAATTTTTGTAATGCGGGCTATAACTTGCCTTTGGAACAACAGTCTAAAACATTTTCAGACTTCTTGGAATACATCTTTGTTATGGTTTACCCCTTAGCGTTTAGAATATTTTGATCTTACTCAGTCCTAGATTTTATTTAATAATAAATAGCATTTTATACTTGGAGAAATATGAGCAAAAACATTATAATGTATCACTTTGACACGACTTCCTCTGCCCATTACAACTTCACACAGTGTAGTATGTATATAAAAAGTGAATCTTCCATTCATGTTACGTTACCATACATTTTGTTACTAAATATATCCTCAAATTTAACTATATGGGCGCTTAAATTGAGTTTTATTTATGAACGCTTTCTAACTACTATGGTTCTTAGCGTCCCATTCTATATTGGGCGTGACAGACTAGAAATTTTGCTCAGAGGCCTTTTTATCAGGCATGAGGTTCTTTAACGTGCCGTAAATCTACGACACAGGACCACCGGCTTTACTTCCCTTCTGAAGGAAATATTTCAACACCTGAAAAAAAATCCATCGCCCTCTGCCGAGTTTGAACCCGTGACCTCGGGAACTAGTTCCCCATGACCACGGAGGACAACTATGTGGGTGTGACTACATGCACGATACGAAAAACAAAACACAGCTGTTCCATATATAGAAAATCAGTTTTTGTTAATAATGAACTCGTGCAGAAAAGAAGAAGAATCGCAGACAATTCAAGCTGCGAAAACTTAATGGTGTAACACCGAATGTTTCGAAAAAGTATTAAAGTATTTTGGCATTAATTAGCTGAAATGAACTCTTCCTTTTTCTTTCAGACTTTGTTGTTTAGCTCTAATGGTTTACCAATTATACAAAATAAGAGCGGCTCACAGAAGATTCAAGATGTACATTTTATCAGTCTTTCATGAAAAACATCTGAAACATAAGATGATGCCAGACCTAAGTATTATGTTTGGTATTTATTCGACTGTTCTTGAGATATTCTCTCTAATATACATACAAGCGCGCGTGTTGCTTTTTCGAGGAAAAAATTGTATTCAGGGGATATCAAAACGTGCATTTGTTGTGAAATTTCATATGCTTTTGGATGGGATGCAAACATTGGACAGTTTTTGTACAAAGTCAAAAATAAATGACTTTGGACAGTGAATAGAGATAAGTAAGGGGTAGTGTAGCTTACCAATAAGACAATGGACAGAGGTAGTGAGAAATCATAAATTCAATGAAATAAAGTGTTGAAACTTTGATCGGAAAATTGTGGTGAATGTTTGATGGTAAAGTAATTAAAAAGTGATAAGTGAAAAATAAGTGGAAATGGGACATGAGAAACAGGAGTAAAATTATAAAATGTAGATAAACTGTAGTGGATGTATACTGAATGAGTGGCCAGGAGCAAATTTCAGTAGACAATCTAATTGTAAATTTCTTAGCACTGTGACTAAATAAAAAATAATAATATGGAAAATACGATGCTAATAACAGTTATTTTTGAAACAATAATAACATGTGTTTTTCTTCAGAAGTTTCAGCATTTCTCAATGAAAATGTGTTTAGAAAATACGAAGAATTTCACAAGTTTTTAAACCTTCACAACAAGTGGGCGCACTATTTTTCACATATAAAGGGAAGCTTACGACTCAAATGTTTACTTTAAGAAGTAGGTATCCCGATGCAATATTTATAGGTTACCTAAAAAATAAGATAGAAATCCTACATTTGTCTTGCAGTCCCTATTTTCCGGATAAAGTGATTATGTTGGACATCTTCCAAATAGTATTTTACACAGAATTATCTACCATTTTTATCAAGAAATCTTAATCTAAATCTATTAGTAAGAACACAAAGTGATGTTCAAATATGTTTAACCAAATCTAAAACATATTATTTTAAGCCGAAAGATATAAAAATGTTGTGCTGAGTGATTGGATTTGACTGAATGAACATTAGTCCAAGCGAAGATATACCTAATACAGCCTGTGAAGCATCGATACAACTACTCAGAGATGGCATTGCTTCTGTTGCTGCTATACTGACAAGAAAGCCTTTTGGATACTGCAGGTGTCCCCTTTGAACGATATATAACAAATAACTTTCAGAAATGTGGTCCCTAAATCATCCTGGTTATTCTGTGTGTTGGATTCCGATGGACGTATGACCTCGCCAGTACGTTGTTTTGCACGGGGAGGATAACAAAGGGCTGATGGCCTATCGACACCACACATTGCCAGCCCCGGATATGCGATCTAATAATTTTCTCTCTCAGGGACATACGTGACATTAGCTTTTGTCCGGCATTCCACTCGTGCGCTGAACCGACTAGAATGTGAGCTGTCCTGAGCTTCCGGCGGAAGTGGCCATCTCCCAGCATCCCAGATTGTATCATCGTATTCATTACTGGTCCCCATTATGTCGGTTTTATTGTGTGCGTGCTGCTTGTTTGTATGGACGCAGATCGATGATCGCGCTGCGGTGCACCCGCAAGATGAGGCTATCTGCTATCGATAGCGTGCAGGGTTCCAACTGCATAGTAGTACCGATGAAACCTGAGTCCCTGATCTGCAGCGTATAGTGAAGGCTTATGGAACACACTCAAACATCTTGTGAACTTACCTTGGATGACCTGAGATTGTCGAACCTAGATGTTTAATGTCGCTAAGAGGGATGGCATAGATCAAGTACATATTAGATACTTCTTAAAGAGCTTTCTAAGAGGACAATAAAGTGTAAAACTCTAGCTACCACATAGGTAAGTTATTGATTCACGAGCCAGAAATGAATGGTCTCGTTGACTAAAGCCCCAGGAGATGGTGATGGACTGGTTTCAGCACAGAAAAACAAACACAACAGTTGCCAGCGGACTTACAGCTGCAAAGTCGTCGCAGCTTTTTCAGTCAGCGTAACAAAACATTCAAACGTATCACAAATTATTTATGATGTTAACCTGCTTAAACACCCGCCTTATACAGACCAGACAACGAAACTTAAAATATTTTTATTTAGCAGTCTTCCTCTATCTATAACGTAGCCTTACGAAGAGAATGATGAGATAATTTAAAGGAAAAGTTACACAGTAGTATATTAGTGTGGAATGGTTTCTCGGGAGAAAACCCCAAGCTTTCAATGACTCGCTGTGCCATCGATTTCATTCGCTGATATGGCGGAACGAGTCATCGGAAGCTTCAGAGCAATCCACCGTCTTCACTCAGCTGATTTCCCGACATGCCATTCTACAGAACAAGCTCCAAGAAAGCCTCAAAGTATGTTAGCGGTATTTTGTTAGCAGATATTGTTTGTAATAAGCTAGTGCGGAACCCTCTGATATCAACAGGTTCCCATGAATATAACACCAATCATGTTATTCGGTAGAGTCCTTTAGAAACATAAAACGCTATCATTAAGGCGTTCCATAAAATAGCAATAGAATTTAGCTACAGGGTGCCAAACGTGACAAAGCGTTGGGAAGTTGAATCAAATTTGAAGAATTCACTGCCTCGATCGAAAAATACGTTCAGCTCTCCGTGCCAATGTTTTTATCACCGAGCCACCATTGCGAGATGCCATGTTTCTCATCCGGTTCAAGACTGATCGAACTTTTCAAACTCAGTGCTACAACATGCAACTGGTGTGAAAGAACTATTGTCTAGACACGATAAAGCGTATTGGACATTGTGCTGCTCCCTAGTTTAAGATTTAACCCGATAGTAGTGGATTACCAAATGCAGCTTTCTTCGTAATGCATTCCTGACCTGATAACTCTTTTTAAGATGTTTATTAGAGAACATATCGTTAAAAGACAACTTTTACAAATCTTTATGCTACAAATAATTACAAATGTAGAACAATGCAGCTGCATATGATAAGCACATTCGTGCCCTTTTCTCTTCCAATCCTCAAAATGTCGAAATTTAGGACATGCCTCGCTAGATATCTCCCGTGATTCAGGTTCGCTGTGTAAACTCGTGCATTACATGAAGTTATAATTTGCAATGCTAGCTGATGAGAGTTCTCCAAACAGCAGCACTTTTAATACATCTGATTCTGTTTCCAGCCCCTTCTTGTTTCCTTATAATGTCGATGCTTTTACCCCTATTAGATATGGGTTGAAACTATGCTATGACGTAGGTATTTTACCAACGATTGTTATTTCAGCTTATGGCAACACTGAGATTGCAGAAGCATCTACGGAAGGAAACGGAATATCTGGTGAAAGAATAGGCCGATAAATTCAATATCTACCATGCATTAGGTAGAGGAAGTATAGCGTTTAACTAAAAAGTTCGGTATGGAGATTTCACCGTAAATTTACATTTGGAGGTCCACCGAACCCTGCCCCACAAAGCGTTTTAAAAAAAATATGAGAGTGTGAGAGAGCGTAGTGGAAACCAAAACCGAAACTTCGCTCAAATACCCAACCTGGCATATATATCCATTATCTTAAAGGATGTGACACGAACATTTTCAGGAGAATCACCCACTCCAAATTACCCTTTACAGGCAAAAATGTTCGTTATTTTTTCGAATGATTTTGATTTAAATATCATTTCTTTAAGGGTATTTGCATAACTAATAAAATGTACATCTTGAATTTTCTCGAGTAGTTGCTGAAGCCAGTTTCATTCTGGATGCATTTTGTGTAGCTTTGTATCACTGGTAAATCATAAGTGGTATACAACAACTTTTACACAAAAAATATACAACTCATAGTAACACTCAATGTCACCATTTTTCTGTTTCTCGTGATGCAGAGTAAAATTTCAAGGCGCGCTTATTAAAGATTTGACTATCGCTTTAATCTCCGGTGTCCCTTTTGTACCAACATAGAAATGTTTAATGAAACCATTTCAGCAAATGTTTATATGGATTAAAACATGATGAAAATAAACAAAATAAACTTTTGTAAGAATAGAATTAATTGTTCTTTCACACAAGCCGTGTGTTGGACAGGGTTGGAAAGGTAGAATCAGATGACTGAAAAATTCAATGCCATAGCCGGGATTTGAACCACGGATCTCCCGGTCTCCGTCCGGTTGCTCTAACCACTGAGCTACCATTAAATTCACGACATTAAATTCTCCAGCTGATTCGCATTTTTCCCGGTAAACCACAAGGAGATCTCAAATTGTATTGAGATGTCATACCTCAATGGCGACTTACAAACATTGTAAGTACTTAAGTCCCGGGTTTTATAGTTACAACCACTATTAGGTCAATTAATGGAATTAATTGTTCTTTCACACAAGCCGTGTGTTGGACAGGGTTGGAAAGGTAGAATCAGATGACTGAAAAATTCAATGCCATAGCCGGGATTTGAACCACGGATCTCCCGGTCTCCGTCCGGTTGCTCTAACCACTGAGCTACCATGGCAACATACCGACACGACATTAAATTCTCCAGCTGATTCGCATTTTTCCCGGTAAACCACAAGGAGATCTCAAATTGTATTGAGATGTCATACCTCAATGGCGACTTACAAACATTGTAAGTACTTAAGTCCCGGGTTTTATAGTTACAACCACTATTAGGTCAATTAATGGAATTAATTGTTCTTTCACACAAGCCGTGTGTTGGACAGGGTTGGAAAGGTAGAATCAGATGACTGAAAAATTCAATGCCATAGCCGGGATTTGAACCACGGATCTCCCGATCTCCGTCCGGTTGCTCTAACCACTGAGCTACCATGGCAACATACCGACACGACATTAAATTCTCCAGCTGATTCGCATTTTTCCCGGTAAACCACAAGGAGATCTCAAATTGTATTGAGATGTCATACCTCAATGGCGACTTACAAACATTGTAAGTACTTAAGTCCCGGGTTTTATAGTTACAACCACTATTAGGTCAATTAATGGAATTAATTGTTCTTTCACACAAGCCGTGTGTTGGACAGGGTTGGAAAGGTAGAATCAGATGACTGAAAAATTCAATGCCATAGCCGGGATTTGAACCACGGATCTCCCGGTCTCCGTCCGGTTGCTCTAACCACTGAGCTACCATGGCAACATACCGACACGACATTAAATTCTCCAGCTGATTCGCATTTTTCCCGGTAAACCACAAGGAGATCTCAAATTGTATTGAGATGTCATACCTCAATGGCGACTTACAAACATTGTAAGTACTTAAGTCCCGGGTTTTATAGTTACAACCACTATTAGGTCAATTAATGGAATTAATTGTTCTTTCACACAAGCCGTGTGTTGGACAGGGTTGGAAAGGTAGAATCAGATGACTGAAAAATTCAATGCCATAGCCGGGATTTGAACCACGGATCTCCCGGTCTCCGTCCGGTTGCTCTAACCACTGAGCTACCATGGCAACAGTTGCTCAGTGGTTAGAGCAACCGGACGGAGACCGGGAGATCCGTGGTTCAAATCCCGGCTATGGCATTGAATTTTTCAGTCATCTGATTCTACCTTTTGTAAGAATAGTTTGTAGAGTAGATATAAAAATAAAGGATAATGGGTGAAGAAAACCATGTAAATGTAATACATCGGGTTTTCTCATTTATAGTGTACTGTATTGCGAGAAGTAAACTTATGCATAGCCTAAATTTAAGATGCGCACACTTTGTGGCCATAATAATGCAGCACTAGTAGATATTTTTGGGAAATACAAGGGCGGATCGAAAAGTAACGCACAATAATTTTGTTACTAAAAAGTTTTAATAGTTAAAGCAACAAAAAAAAATCACCTTTTACCTACTTTTCGACATAGTCACCAGTTTCTCAACACATTTCTCCCACCCATTGTGATACAGTTTCAATATACTCTGTTCGTAGAAGTCCGTTTCCTTGGAGTATAGCCATCTGCGGACTGCTGATTTCACTTCCGCATCTGTCGCAAAGCGTTGGCCGGCCAGGAATTTCTTCATGGGACCAAATAGATGAAAGTCCGACGGTGCAAGGTCCGGACTGTATGGTGAATGCTGGAGCTTCTCCCAGCCGAATTTGGTGATTTTTTTGAGGAACAGCAGCAGCAACATGGGGGCGAGTATTGTCATGAAGAATTTTGACATCGTAAGCATTTATGTTGTGCCATTTGTCACGAAGGGCACGACGCAGCTTCACCAGAGTTTTCATGTAGGCTGCAGCATTCACAATGGTCCCGTGTTCAGCAAAGTCCACCAATACAACACCATGCATATCCCAGAACACCGTCACAAGCACTTTCCTAGCAGATTGAGTCACTTTGAATTTTTTCTTCACTGGGGAACTAGCATGTTTCCACTCCATACTTGCCTGCTTGGTTTCGGGCATGTAGTGGTATGCCCACGACTCATCACCAGTGACGATTCCTTTCAGAAAGTCATGCTCTTCTGAGGTGTACCCCGTTAGGTGATCCAAGCTCGTCATCATTCGCTGGCCCTTGTGGTTGTCTATCAGGTTCTTAGGCACCCAGCGAGCACTAACTTTACGAAATTTAAAGTGTCATGAACAATATCGTACACTGCACCATAGGAAATGTTGAACTGTTGTGATAAGGTTCGGAGGTGCACATGCCGGTCATTCAAATTTCCGCCTCAATGCCTCTGACATTCTGCGCGGTTGCAGCTATTACTGACCTCCTGGAGGGTGGCGAATCACTAAGGTTCACACTCTAGGAAGAATGTACACCACCTGGAGACATTGCTACGATCTATACAATTATCCCCATACACGCCACGCATGTCCCTGTGAATATTACTCGGTTTATGCCCTTTGGCCCACAAATATCGAACCACACCTCCCTGCTCTTCACACATGGACGATAGTAACATGCGCGCCATATTAATTGTGCACTTCACTCTCGCTAGAGCTGCACATGAAACAAAAAATACACTCTGTAGTGAAAACTTCAAACTATATCTGTGTGAAATTGCAACATTCCAGCTGCAATACCAAGGCAGCGTTACGCTTCGATCCGCCCTCGTAATATTAAAAACCATAAATTTGTTGGAAGCTCTCTATGTAAACCACCCCTGTTTTTGCTCCAACTTCAGCTAAATTTTAAACGCGTCGATAATACTGTTCAACTTCTGGTATATATTATTTCAGATCCCTATGTGCAACAGTTCAGAATCGTATGCGTACGAACGGATAGACCAATAAAGCGACGCTAATAGGCGAAGGAACCTAAACCAATAAGCAAAGTATTCAAGTTATAATATAGGTATAACTTATACAACGGAGGGGGACATTTCCCGCACAGTGAACTACATAGATTTATTGTGACTGAACATCCTTTCCTCAGGAGAAAGGGATGAAGTGAAGGAACCACAGGATGCTACAAGTCTCAGGCAGACAGGTCACAGAGACGTATGGAAGTGCGTAACAGTTCTAGGCTTGAAGATCTGTCTGGAGCTGCCCAGAGAGGACGATGAACGACTTGTCGACCAAGCAGTCCTCTAGTGTCTACGGGAAGTATTCTTTTCTTTGAGCAAGCATCTATGCCGTCTGTCCGGCACTGGCATATTCAAGAAACCTAGAAGAACACCTAGATGAATGAAAGGAAATTGTGGTAGATGAGAAATCACACTAGCATTCGTCCACTGACCAGAAAAATCAGAAAAATCCAAGGTCAGAGTGGGCGGTTGATCGGAATAGAAACGGACCTCCCGAATGCTACTCTCACACGTTACCACGGAGCCATCTCGCTCGGTCAAGTTAGAATATACTGTGTTGTTTAGCTACCAATTTCGAAGCGTTCGTGTCTCAGAAGATCCGTATTTGTTAATATTTTTTTTCCCCTTGATAGTTGAATACTAGCGCTTATTAACACCCTGTGGAAAGATTAGAAAATGTTGCAATTCATCATCATCCAAGAGTTGGAAAATTGTAGATATTTTAAATATGGCCCAAAATGTCACTTGGGAATTTAATTAGATGTATGTTTGAAAATGTCTTTTAATGAATTAATTTGTCTCAAACTAAACCAGGGAATATTTTCATGTTAAAGATATAGCGAAGATGGAAGGGAGAAGTTTTTGAAGTAAGGCCGTTTTAATATTTTGCCACTGCAGCGCTGCAGTCGCGAGTTTCAGCATGCGCGACCACTTCCTCCCTTCATTAGGAAGCTAGACACGCCGTGAGCGATCGTCACTTTTGTGTTTTCCTGTTGTTGGAGCGTTTCGAAATGTTCAAACAATCGAACGACCCACTGACTGTGAAGTCAGATCAGCGATTCGTTTTTTTTTTTTTTTTTTTTTTTTTAGTTAGAGAAATGTTACGCCAGCAAACATTCATCGCCAGTTGTGTGAGATTTATGGGGAAACAATAATGAGTGACAAAGCCTGGCCACATACAGCCAAACAGACTCAAGATCTGATCACATCATTTGATTGGGAACAGTTCGACCACCCTCCCTAGAGTCCGGATTTGGCACCAAGCAATTTTCGTGTGTTTCTTTATGTGATGGTGGAAAACAATTCAACGAACAATGATGTGAAACAACAGGTCAGACTTGGCTTTCATCGCAGGCGGCATATTCTTTGACGAAGGCATACAAAAACTGGTTTCCCGTTACAAGTGCCTGAATAACGTCGGTGACTATGTGAAGAAGTAGTGTAAAGTGTAAGGTAATGAATGATAAAGTATTTGGAAAATAATATTCTGTTATTTTTTTAAAAACTTATAGTTACTTACATTAAAAACGCGCCTCGTATGTACCAGCAGTCTAAAATAGAAGTAAGAAGAGAGATTGAAATGCAGACTTCACAGTATACCTTCTCTTTGTTACTTCTGCACCCCTTTCATAAGATCGAAGGTAGAAATTTGAGAGACAGTGATGTACGATGGAGACGATGCTTTTTTATTTTTTCTACTATTTACCTATAGTAAGTAGAGGAGGTATTGCATTCCACTCAAAAATTCGATACCGAGATTTTACCTTAAACATACGTTTTGAAGCTCCCTGATTGCAAAACACAGTATTTTTAGATAAATCTCGGTGTGTACGTTTGTATCATTTTCCGTGAACAGCAAATTTGGTATTTAAGCATTTTCCAAGGCTGGGAGACGAAAATTGACAGCCTCCCAACCCAAATTAAACTCTACATGAAAAGTTTTTCGTTATTTTTTATATTCTCAAAAATGGGTCTTAAAATATTTTGAGCAAAATGTTATATTTAAGATATTTGCATGAAAAGTAAAATGTATATCTTGAAGTTTCTGGGAACTGCCTGCGAAGTCTTCTTCATTCTTGTATAATTGGTAAACCGAAAGATAAGACAAGGTCTTATCATACAAAGAAAGTAGATTTTGTTAAAGTCCACAATTTAAGTCAAATAAATTTTTTTGTGGCTTTAACCATTTTCGAGAAGTTCTTTTTTATTGGTTTGAAATGTCAAAGCCATGACATAGCCTCACGCTTTTTAATAATATGATTAACGCTTAAGCCAACTGTGTGTTGTTTATATCTGCAACGAAATGTCTAAATGTTTAATTAAGTTTATCTCGATAAATAAGATAGAAGAGGAAGCTTTCGTGAGAATAGTTTCTAGAATAGTGAGCAAAGAAAGTCATGTGAATTGGGATACATCAGATATATATTTATTCTTTCTTTTAATCTCCTGGGAATAGCAGAGGAAGTATTCGAGCGCTCTGTCTTGAGAAATGGGAAATATTTTGTGCAATTCGAATCCTACGCACGTGACTAAATGAAATACATATTTTAGTTTATAGCTGTAGCAGACCACCAACGCAGCTTTTAATGTCCGAGCGTAAAAAAGGAGTTAATGCGGTAACGATATGTAAAGAATGCTTGAAACCAGCCGTGTTTCCTGTGAAAAGGGCTATCACGATAGGAATGTCCTGACAAAGCAGTGGGCGTTGTTCACTTCTACATTGACAGTATCTCGCCTTTTGTTCCGTGGTCGCAAGGGTCCACGTGCAAGAATCGGAAACAACACCCAAACACCTTAGAAATCTGCCACTTCAGTATTGTGTCGGCAAACCTCCACAGGGAAATAATAAAACTACCTTAAAGATGCTGATTAATGCCAGAGCACCCGTGCTGGTACCTTCGAAGCAATTCCATCAGCTGAGCTCCTATACAATCCTTCCAAGAGATGTTTGGATTCAAAATTGCAATAACACCCCTTAGATAACACATTTTTGGAAAACCCATAACAAGGGCCGTAGCAAGTTGACCAGCAGTCGTCGAGAAGCAATTTTGCTACCTCCTTTCTATCTCACCCGTCAGCCTGCAACAGCCCTCATTCGTCTAACAAGCGGTTAAAACTCACTCGAGCTGCCCCAACCTTACGCCGAGGAGGCAGAGGACATTGAAACAATTCGGCTGTAATGAGGTGATAAAAGAAACGAAAACACGAAACTGGTCGCCTTCATTTAATAACAATTGTGACCAACTTCTCTGCTTGGAATTGTATTTCAAATATCGTATGCAAATAATGAAATATCTGATGGGTTCCATTCTGCTCATTCTTCCATAAACTATTCTAGAAAAGCTTATTCTTGTATCTACTTCTTGTTAATTGAGATAAATTTTCATTACACATATCGTTCTGGTTATAAGAAAGATACAGTAGGCTATAGAAATAGTGAAGATTTAAAAAAAAACGAATCACCATGTGGTTTAAAGTTTCTTACTTATAACCACGGGAAAAAGCAAACGAATAGCAACCTACCGCTTGAAAAAAAGTTTAAATTTTTTTTTAAAATTCAGACCAAAAACAAAGAATATCTCGGAAATGGTTAATGCCACAAAAATTAATTTGATATGAGGACTTTAGAAAATTCAAAATATTTTATTTGTCATGGAATTATCTTAAACACGTGGTGTTTTAATCAAAATCTTTAAGAGCCATTTTTTAGAAAATAAAAAAATAACGAAACGTTTTCGAGTAAAGTGTGTTTTGGAGTGCGGAGTTTTCATGAAAATTTTTGTGTCGCATCCTTGGAAGACATTGAGCTTAAATACTTTAAGTTTTTGAGTTATGCTCTTCATACACACACATATTTCTAAAAGTGATTTCTTTTGGATTCTGAAAACGTGTATTTCCGGTGATCTCTGGGTATCGAATTCTTGGGCAGAGTGCTATATTTCCTCTACTTACTGTGGGTAAATAATAGAGAAAGTAAAAGGGAATAAACGCAAAGAGAATTTGTACAATATATGAAATTTCATTCCTAAATATACATGTTAATTGTGTGAACCTACTCAAGTTAAAATAACAGTGCTGAGTTTTTACTAACAAAGAACACTCCGCCCTTCAGTTGAGATAACGATAGAGGGCTAGTAAGCAGTTCCACGCATCGTGCAAAAGAACTACCTCCAGAAACCCCAACATTCGAAAAAATATCAATTTGGGCTAAAAGCATTTCAATTTTTGAGTTTCAGATCGCCGCAGCCGTGCAAACGGAACAGAATGCTTATTTCGAACGAGTGTGGTGTTCTCTGTAATATCGAATTTATACGCATTTTTGTGCAGTATAATAATGATAATAATTATTTGCTACATTGCAAAGAAGAAGAAAAGCGTAAAACTACTCACCTGAAGAGCACCGTTCATATTTAAATTATTATTAAAGTGTTTGTGAGCAGCTGCTATAGTGGACATTATACCTAGAATAGTTTCGTTAATCGCCGTAAAACAAACCCTTTTTACTTCAAATTCCGATGGCTTTCTTTGCCGAAGTTTTCGTTTTGATGCCGGCCCAGAGAGTCCTTGAAACTTTAACCGTATTGTCGTTCATGAGGATTTTTGGATGTTTCAGTTTTTCCGAAAGTAAGGCAAATTTGGAACCATTTCTAGAGAACCATTCAAATATCTGGATATAACTTTGCCGCTCGAAGTAACTCTTAACTTTAATCTGTTAATAATTATTTCTAGCTACACCTTCCAGGTGCAAATTCTTAATATGATTTAAAAAAATTATTGCTTTATCAACTTTGAGACAGTTAGGATTGGGGACATAAAACGTAACGTTTATCACATCGACTATTTTTCGAAAAAGATATAGGTAGCGTCATTTCAAGAGTCCTAAACTGTAAGCAGTATGTTTTCTGCCTGTATACTGAGTTTGGAAAGCGTGCGTTGGTCACTGCTTCGATGCTTTGTATGCTCTCATTATACTATTTTTTTATTCCTGTCACGAGTTCAAAAATACGTCGTTCACACGGTGATCTATGATGTAGATATTATTCTAACATATGGCAATTTAGTAAGCTGTATAAAAATATTAATTTATATAATTATTCGGAGAATATTGCAGGAAAAAAAATATAGGTATTGCACCAAATAATCATTTTTACGTTTAGTTTTAAATTGCCAGGCATTTCATCCCACGTATACTCAATTTGTAAGTAAGGACGGTTTCGTTGATAATCTACAGTAATATTACTTGTAGATTATCTGTATTATTGCCTGATTATTATCTGTGAGGAAGGTAGAATCAGACTAAAAAAAATTCAATGCCTTAGTTAGGCTTTGAACTACAGATCTTTCGGTTTCCGTCCGGTTGCTCTAACCAATGGAGCTACCATGGCAACATGTCGACAGGACATTAAATTACCCGACGGATTCGCATTTTTCCGGTAAACCACAAAGGAGATCTCAAATTCACTTGGAGATGATTTCCCCCCTAATTAATTACTCGTACACGTGTTCTGATCCTTAAAGGTTCTGTACATGGCATTTAAGGTAAATTAAAGTTCAGATATGTATACCCAAAACTCTTATGAAAATATTGAAGCAAATTAGGTAATGAGTAATGAGAGTAATTAAAATCGAAAACATTGCCTCGTTGAAATTTAAAAGTACACGAGTTAAACTCACTACAAATATAAATTTCCAGAGTAATAAATTGGAGAAGCGTCATTCGCGGCATAAAATATAACCTGCATATTTTTTCTTTTCTCCAGCCATGGTCACAAGATAAAACGAAGTGTATATTTTATTATATAAATTCTTGCAGTGTTTCAATGAAAATAAGAGGTGGCTTTAAACTTTCAATTGAAAACTCAGTGCTTGAGTAGGTACTCTTAGATATTATATAAAGGGCTCTGTGATAAATAAGTGTAAAGACATTTCTGTGAGAGGCAGGGCACTTAATGGTAGTCTAAAGAAATTGTTGTCTCAATGAAGAAAATCTGCAGATTCTTCGCCTTTCCTTTCAGATTAGATTTAAAAAAAACAGACACATTTCCTGCTAAAGCATAACGTATTCCTCAAGAGCACCATTACTGGTACAAAATCCCTAAATGAAATGAAGATCCCACGTGTAACGAATTCGAAGTGTGGAACATAGCATTTATCTTAATAAATATACATTAATTTATGATTGAAATAATGTTAGCATTAATTATGCAGCAAATACATTATCTAGTCTAGGAAACTGTCTTTAAATTATTCTTCTTCTGAATCAGAGAGCACTTAAAGGACAGGTTTCTCATTAATTTGTATATGTTGGGATAAAGAATTACGACAGTCCCCTGAAGCTTATTCTCTTGAATATAAAATAACATGTATACAGCATAACAATTCCGCACAGGTTTTACGGAAAATACAATTAAAAACTTTCAGTTCCACTTAAAACAAATGTTTTGCGTTTTGCACAATAATAAACGTCTTAAAATTTAAGATAGTAAAAAAGAAGTTGACATTTTTTGCAGCAAATGCTGTATAACGCTGACTTCTTTTTGATACGAGTATACCATTCTGTTCACTTTGGCAGGATTCTGCCGATTGTCACCTGACAGGAGGCAGTGCAAATCGATTCAGAAAAAAGGTCAGGATTCAGGGACACACTGGAATTGAATAAGCAATCCAGAGAAGAAAATTTGCGAATATTGTCAAACAGCAGATTCGTCCTGTTTGTCCTTCTCCCCCTCATTCCTAAATCTCTCCCACACCTGCGTGACAATAGCATGTGATGTGCAAGAAGATTCACTTACCATTTCGCTGTTACCATCCTCTGCTCTGTTTACGTGGGGCGTAGAGAATCCCGGCAACGTCGCGTCCACTGACGTCACACGATGTCATGGCTGAGCGACGCGGACATTTCTTGATTGCCTTGTAGAAAAATACGTTGCACTGATTCTGAAGTCACTTTTTGCATTACTCCTAAGCGCCAGTCTGATATCTTAGATGATTGTAGAAGTACTTTTCACAACGTGGTGCAACATCAAAGGACCTTTTTTGAGGTTAATGGAGAAGTTCTTATGAGATGAGTGTTTTCAAATTCCTATGAAGTTTCTTCAGCGGTTGTTAATCTTACCGGTAGGTTTGAACAATATTTCTCAGGTATCAAAGCTCGTAAACATATCAGTTTTTGCAAGTATCACACATTATTTTTCACTATTGGAACAAATGTTGTTGGCGAATTCTGAGCAAGAGATAACGCCCCAAATTTCAATAACTTTTGATAAGATAAAAATCACAGCTTTGCTTCCGGTTAACGTTTGAGCAGTTTAAAAATATCTGGTCACGTGCTTGTTTTCATTCAGAATACAAAGTAGGTCTTAAGTGAAAATTGGGACAGAATTGTCCACTGGCCACAGTTTCCACGTTTTGATATTCGTTCATGTTTTACGTTCGTTTACTTCACACTGTGCAAATCAATGGACATATTTCAAGACGAAGAAGGATTTTATGATGTATCTTAGTTTACCAAAGTGGTCATGTTTCGAAGCTGTTAACAATCACTGTTCACCGCATCTGTAGCAGATATTCTTGAAGCGTTGAGTGTTTAATACCAAATCACAGTCATGTTTTGCAAGATAAAAATACCTTGCTTACGGTTAATAGATGATCAGCAGAATTCCGAAATTCTTGCACAGTTAGAAATATTCGGACACATTATTTTCCTTCAGGAGATATATCACCTTCACCTTAAGATTTTGACAGAATTATCCACTGCACATACACCTTCCATAGTCTCACAAATCCCAACCAACGTAAACTTTGGACACACGACTGCGATCCTTCGCGCTACTATCGGATAGAATTTGATCATCACGGCACGTACTGCTCCTCCGGGAGTCTGCGGCGTCATATTCTCTTAAAAACCAATGCGAAACGACTAAGCTGCTTGGAAGTCTGACTGAAAATGTGTGCCAGTATGCTGGTAGCCAGGAAGGAAAGGGATGGATGTCCGGCCAAATCAATGCTACATCCCCTTAGTTGTATTGGATGCAGGATATCCTGAATCCTGTATGTTGTATGATGATAGTGTTAGTACCAATAGCCTTTTAATCGCTCTCAATGCCAAACCGTTTTCGATATTGTTGTGCTGTGGCGGAAATTCGACAATACCTAAACTTCCGCCCTCACGTTTCCGATAGGGGGACAGAGCAGGTGTCGCCTTTAAACGGTTCCTGGTTCGGTGCCTTCCTGCTTTCTGGACCTCGCAGTAGATTTTGCTTTTACTCCATCAATGGGAAGTAAGCATACCAATGGCCTACTTTCTGTTGAATGCAGAGTTTTAAAAAGACATCATGTTTGATATATTAAAGTATTTTTTAAATTCTTTACTAAATTTGAAGCCAGGAATGATGATATTTTAGAAATTTTTGAGGGAAATTTACTCTGTGTGTACAAGTGCTTTAGGCTTCAAATTATTTGATATACGTGTTACAAAATCTTTCTTTCCTCCTCTTCAAATCCAAGTCTCCAAATTTTATAACAACAAATGCAGAGGATGAGAGGAGAGAGAGGGAGAGAAAGGGATGTTTGTATATGTATCTGTTTGCTCACAATTCAAACAAATTTATGTCTGTCCATCCGCATGTACCAAATCCACTGGCGTACAAAAGTTATTTACGTGAATGTTTACGTCGTTTAGCCAATGTTTCCCAAATGAGCTACAACACTTCAGAATACAAAAACATAAAGCGGATTTTTGTTCAATTCTTTGGAGTTATTTTAGAAAACTAATTATTACTTTAATAATGGTGTTGTTTTTAGCAGCTATTCAAGGAACCGCATTGATCAGAGCCATTGCTCTGCTCAGTTTGCTAAGTCATTGAGCATTAAGCTAGAATTAAATATTCAGAAAGGAACTGTGTCAAGGTGGCTTTTAAATTTTTTCCGTTTAAAGCATCTGCGACATAAAATAAATAATCTCAAAATCGACATTAAATCAGGTAACCAAATTTTTGCTGATGATTAACTAATTTTTACTGAATTGATTGATATTAGATATATGAAGTAAAATCTGTTTTTCAGCAGCATTAATTTTAATGGTGATGTGAAAATCTATAAAAATTGTACATATCTGGTGCACTTTTCCTCGGAACTAATGAACTCTAAATTTATATATATTAACTCCAAATGTATATATACCTACTAATATACATATATACATACTACAGTAAATCATGTAGACGTCTAAAATTTCGATCATAAATAGTACTATAATGATGTAAATAAATGGAATTTTACAAAAGATAAAGTTTTGTTAAGTTTTTGAAATCATAAATCTAATAAAATGAAAAATTTTGAAACATGCCAGAGCACGTTAGCTGTGTTATTCTTTGTACTTTGTGCATATTAAAAATTACAGCCTATTTGCAGACAATTCGGGGAATGCATTTTATTTGTCATGTTTTAATATTTTAAGCAACTGTATTTTAATCAAAATCGTTAGAACCATATTTGAGAAAATAAAAAAGAATATCGAAATTATTTCCATGTGAAGGGTAGTTTGGGGTGGCGGATTTTCTTGAAAATCTTCGTGTCGCATGCTTGGAAGAGGCTGAACTTAAAACCAATTTTGATACTTAACTGACTTTTCGTTTTTGAGCTATGCTGTTCACACGCAAACACACACAAAATACACTCGCACGCACACACAGGCCTTTTATAAATATATTCAGGAGGCCTCAAAACCATTAACTATCTCGATATCGAAGTTTTACGTGAAATGCAAGGTACGTGGTATAGAAAGTAAAAATGCATATGCACCATGATCTTTGCATGCTTTTGTGTTAGTCAATCCGTAGATAGGTCATTTTTCCAAGTTTAAGGAACCAATATTTCTGTATATTAGATATATGTTGCATTTTGTGCTTACCATATTATGGTGGTGTTTATTTTGCAGTGCAAATTAAATAATTTAAGCCTTGCAACATCTAGTCCAGTGTGCATGATAATCATCTGAAAATTTGATGGACTGAGTAGCGGATTGTAGTTTGAAACAAGTATTTCGCAGGGACTCGCAGTGTAAAATATATATGTGACAAAAGTTGCGAAACAAGAAAATTAAACTATTTACGCACATAAATAAATAAATGCATGACTGATCGTAATATGAGTAATTGAGAGAGGATCTCGTTCTTGGTCGCGTCGACCAAGTTTCTTCACTTTTTTACAGTAACGCTATACCGTTGTCATAGACGTCTCTAAGTGGTAATTCAACTAACCAAGGATTGTCATAGGCTTTCCCGGCCTCTGAAAGAACTCCACGATGCTAAATGAGTGCCGGAGAAGACTGCAGCTGGACTTTGCAACTCCCTCGCGTGCCACTAGGCTCCCTTTTGGCCACAGCTGTTCTTATAACCTTGTTCTGGATGCTCCTTTCCATATGTTAGTTAACAGCTCACACATGTTGTTCTGATTTATATTATCCTCTGCATTCATAACGAATTTCTTCTGGATTTAATAATACCTCTATTTCTGTGTAGACAGTCCCAAGGAATGCTTTCGATGTTCAGATCCTTTCAGGTTAATTCTGCCTCCCACCTTTGAGATTCATTGCTTATGGTTGTTCAGTGTTGTTTCCTTGTTTTATGTTTAACTGGCTTTGTGTATACGATAATGTTAGATTGATTTATCACGCAAAGTAAACGACACATGGTATTTTGCTTAAGGGTGTTAGAGACTTCAGATGATATCTTCTCTCTACGAGCTGTTGCATTGAAATTCTGTGTGGCTAACGTATGACCCTTTCTCTTTAATGAAATAGGGCATTTATTTTCCTTTACTTCCATGTTTACAAATTATTAACTGTTATGAAAAGGACATTTAGAGCATGATTCTCAATTCTTTGTTGTGTTCTGAATAATTATAGCCACAAACTGAACCTTAATGATTAAAATGCGTACATGTAAACATTTTTTATAAGATTTTAATTTTAAACCATCAGTTTTAAATGTTATAACATATCAAGTTTTTCATTATTGACTTCACTAGAAAGGATGCCTGCGAAGTTGTCTTTGAAAATATAGAGGTTTTGATATAAAAAGTTTTAAAAATCATCATTTGGTGAAAACGTGAGTCCGGTTGATAAACTTATGTGATTGAACTCTGATATGCTTTAATGCATAACTTGGCCAGCTGAAAGTTTGCTTCAAATTAACGCGCAAAAACCAAAGGATTTTCTTGACGCTTGTAAAGTATGTTTCCCCATAAGTATTCATTGTGTTACACATAAAGAAAGAAGTACGTTAGTTTGATATCGAACTAAATATTTGTTGCAGCTGTTTACTCTGAAAGCACTGAATATAGTGTAATTCTGTAAACACAAAAATAACTTTCAGATGTGGAGAAGGAACGTTCGGCGTTGGAGAACGTGCCAGCCAATCTGTACGAATCTGTGGTCGTTCCGGACCTTAGCGAGCTTCTAGGAGGCTACCACCACGACCAGAAGCCACCTTTCCTGCACGATGGTAAGTGTTTACATTCCTAATAGCAGTAGGCCTGTAAAACGCACAAAACTGGAGAGCTAATAAAGATGTGGAGGGGCAAATGTTTTCTGCTCACTCTGTTGATGATTGCTATTATTTCATACAGCACAGATCACTCCCCTGATAAGGTTTTTACAGCTTGGTTACGCACAACACTTGACTTAATGCTAGGACATATTCTGGTATTTATACCATATTCAGTATAATGGAATTTTGGTAATATAAGTTCAGTAACAAAAAAAATGAATACTAATAATAGATGTCATGATGGACTGGATATTGAAACTTGCACAAATTCGAAGTAAATTAAAGGCCACGTTAATATAGTTACAGATACGTGTACAGTATAACCTCGTTTATCCAGACCGCAAGTCATCCAGATTAACAAAAATCCGAATAATCCAGTAAATCAAGCAGAATAAACGCACGCACGCACACACACACACACTAATGCAAATTACACGCGTAGAGGTATTTCGTCATTTTGAAAGAAAAACCCTCGATCTACTTGTACAGATACAGTTGAAGTTTCAATCGCTAATTCAGCAGCAGTATACTTGAACAGTTCTCCTTTGTCAGTCCTTTTTAAGTCCATCTATCCAATTTTTTTCCATACACGCAACTACTTTCTTCCTTTTCAACATAATTTCATGTATTCCCGAAAATTCGATAACATTTTGCTATAAATTAGGTGTCAATCATTAGGGATGAACAAATTCTGATTGGGGAAATGAAAATGGTGAAAGAGGAAGCAGGTCGTGGCTTGTGACGGAAGTATTATCGCTCGAGGATAGGTGGCAGCTTGTGTTAGGAGGTAAAAATTCGCAGTACAGACAACTGACCGTTAGCAAAGGAGAAGTAAACCTATCCAAGGTTTGCCTTATCCAAGGAAAACTGTCACCAGAGAAAACCTATTCACACTTAGAAACAAGGGAATTTACAAAAACTAGCACAGAGAAAAGTAACCAAATGCGAAAACTATCCGGGTAAACCGGAGATGCATTAAAGGTGGTCGGATGAACTAGCCTCTATAGCCTCTACTGTATAAAGTTTTAGCAAACTGATTGACAAAGATAATGGAATATTTTATTCAAGTTCTATTCCTATGCAGTATACTTTTAAGAAATGTTTTAAATGCATGCCTTCCTAAGGAAACATTAAAAGTAATATTGTATGAATTATTTGTGTATCTTATAAAATATATTAGAAAAAAACATGCATCAGATTTGATATATAATATTTCTATATATCAATTCCAAAGTTTAGTCCATCTGATGAAACTGAAACAAAATCTTAAACATAAGACAGATTTTGAAAAATATCTAAGAATGGAGTGATGCTGGCCATCCGCATGCAACTTTTAAATATTCAAATAATGTATACCAATACTGTGAGGGCAAAAGTAAAATATATTTCTAAAATGTCGAAACTTTAAATTTATTTTATAAATGAAATACATTTTGATTAGCTTCATTGGCTTACATATTTTGGACTCCTTTTAAACCTAATGTAATATATAACTTAGTGATACTTTTAATACATCAGGAGCGTTAAACGAAGGTTGATATGTTTGTCTCTTGTGGAGTCCACCTCAGTTAACCAAAGCTATGTCGTGATGGATAGCTTTGCCAGATCAACATGTAATGCAACTAACTATAGATCGGAACCTTCCCTGTAATTCTATACGAATTTCTTGGCCTCCTAGAACAAAGGAACAGCTGTGAAGAAATAGACTAGCCAAGGAGTGAAGACGAACAAGCAAGTAATTTTGTTACGCTCTTGTATTCCGAAAGTGTGGTGATAGGGATCTTGACTATGTTATAACGCTCTCAACTCAAGTTACGTAAGGGAAAGCTAACGTGTGTTTTTGCTCCTACAAAGGAAATGGGCCAAGAGCTGCAAACTTGTAAATTTATCTTGCATGGCTCACTCATAAAATGTGCATCTTCATATCCTGGGTAGCTTCGATTGTACTCGACGTATACTTGAGACATTTCTGTATGCATCCAATGAGGTGTAATGTCCAGCGAATTTGCTGAGTGAGGACGTTTAGCCATACATTCCTTATGAAACTTATGAAAAATCCAAAAGAACTAACCAAAACCATTATGCAGTAAGATTAAGAGAGGGAGCAAAGTTAAACATTGAAACAAAGGTGTTTTGTCGTCAAGAAAGAACATAAAATAAATATAATTAACGTAACATGCAGTAATTCTAGTAATAAAAATGGTAGGACGAAAAGGAACTGGTAGTTTTCTCCTTGTAACTTTTTTATTTGCGAATTTTTCCTTCCTTTTTTCAAGTTAGTATCTGTACCGTGCCCAATGCAGCGGACACAATTGAATTTGCATAAATCTTTCAGATAAATTTATGTCAAACACTACCATTTACAAAGCGAACACAAATTATTTGTAGCGTGAATCCAACTTTTTAACGGCTCGAACGCATTAAAATAATACAACATGTGGAAACCAAGATAGAAATTATCCTTTTCACCTCTAAGGAAATACAAAAGTTTTATCTAAGTTAAGAATGGTATGCAGTTTTTCTTCCAGTTGCATTTAATTCAATGTGCTGCCATATTTGTCAACAAAGGTTTTCTACTTTGACTTGTTTTGGTTTTCTTGGGAGGTCTTTTTTTACTTACAACGGTCAAAGTTTACATAGTTAATTATCATAGCTTATAGCTGGGGATAATAGAATAGAATATTTATTTCATTCACTATAAAATGTATGACAATGTTTATACATTTGATTTAATTGAGACTGACACAATTTTTCCCTCTAAAACCCAACTGCCATGACTCTCTGATCGCCGAGAAATATTAAAGCCGTATTTCGACCGTTTAAATCTCTCTCTCTCTCTCTCTCTCTCTCTCTCTTCGGTTTCCCAATCCACTTCCCCCTATTTTTCATAAATTTTATCTATAATCGTACTTTTTTCCCCACCCTCTGACTATCAACCTTTTTATTGCTACAATATTGGGGAAATAAGAATGAACACGCCTCTGTAGCGTGGGGGTAGTTTATCTACCTGATACCGTAATTATTGACAAGAATATAAAACAATTAAATAAAAATTATACTAAGATAAAGAAATAAATGCAATAAATAATTTCCGTAAGTTAATTTAATGTACAAGGTAACAAGCTTGAGTTGAAATGATTTGACACGAGAAAAAGGTAATTAGTGAGCCATGTAACGAAAGTCAGTAGTGTCAGCCGAATAGAGAACACGTTAGCTTAAGGATATCTGGAAACACAGGTTATAAGTTCAGTGAAATTCTAGTCATAAATTCTGAAAAAGAGAAGTGAAAGGTATTTCCGAGATTTTAGCCAGGACCCCTAGTGAATATTCAGAGACGCTCATGAAAAGAGGTGAATGTTGGCCCGGGCGTGAAATAAGTTTGGTTGGAGTAATTCTAATGTAAGCGTGGCTTAAGTAATACAGAGGCGGGCATCTAAATCAGAGAATCTCTGTCTTGCTGGTACCATCAGTGGTACTTACGTCTGTGATTTTAAGCACCTAGTGTCGCGCTTGTGAGAGTAAGATTTCGCGGTTATCGTGAGGAATCTTTCCGAGCAACATTTTAGCGACTCATGCCAGGTTATGCTTCTAGTTTCTTTTGTTGTGTAAACAGTTATTTCCAACCGTAACTTTGATACTACAGAAGTTAGCAGGTTTAATAATAATAATAATAATAATAATAATAATAATAATAATTCAGTTGCCATAGTTTCGAGTGCTACAATTCAGAGTCAGCCTATTTCTTCATTTCAGACGGTCGGCAACTCGCTTCAAAAACTCAAGTGTTAGATCACATTGAATTTCTCATTCAGTTAAGTGTTATCCTTTAACAATACGCCCACGTATTCTCTAAGAGAAAGATCTCATAGCTTACCACTGGAGCAGCTGGCGCACGAGGCAACAGAATTAACAACGAAGCAGGTAAAGTAAACGGCTTCAAAAGTGACGACCATAGTCTTGCTTCAAACTGGCGCCTCAGCGGGGTGCAGTCATCCTGTATCATATCTCACATTCAAGAGGTCCCAGTTCGAATCTAGGTTATGGTTAGTTATATAATTAATACAATTAGTATTATATTTAGTTATATAATTAAGGTTATTTCCGGGGGTTTCCCTTTCCTGAAAATACGAATAACTAAGCTCTACCCTGGGCTCGTTTGAGCATCATTTCAACCATTCATCCAATATGACCTACCAGGTTAAAGGACGTTAAACTTCAAGTTAATAAAAGATAAGAATGATTAAGGTACTAAGGCATGACAGCAAGGCCCGAAAAAATCCATCGTGCTCCGCTGGGTTTGAACCCGTGATCTCGGGAACTAGAGGCTAGCATGGGAATCTTAGTTGCGTCTCGTAACATTAAGCCTTGGGTTAGTTTTTGAAATGGCGGGCTTCAAGTTTGGATTTTGAAATACAGTCCATTTTAGAGAAGATAAGTGTTTTTAAAATACCTTAATTAGCTACACCTTCAGTTGCACTTATCAAAATTATTTCATTTCATGTGTGTTCATGGTTCACCCCTGAATTTCTTCCGTTATCTTAGAGAAAATTTTAGAGCACAGAAACGTAAATTAAGGATGTTTACACATAATTTTGGCACTTGTTTTATCACCTTGTTTATCATCGTATACTGTCCCCTAGTTTAATCTACAACTTTTTTGGTGGAAGGTTGAGCCTTTTGTCTCATGGACGTTACGCTATCAGCAAAGCACAAAACGAACATGATAATAAAATAATGAACTAATTGCGATAAACTGGTGTCATTATCTCAGTCACTACATTTCAGTTTCCGGAGCTTGGTTTCTCCCTTTTATCATTACTGTTGTGTGCGTGTGTGTAAGAGAGAGAGGAAGGGAGTGAAGTTAGAAAATAAATTCACTGCGTCTCACTTTGACCTAAGAGGCGTATAAGTACCCAGGTACTATGCAGTTGTTATCTAATCAAAATGAATTTAGCACGTTACAGGCCAGATATTAGGGTTAGCTTTTAACACCGATAGTCCGTATGCACGCATGCCGGGAAGCTTGAATTAATAACTTTAAATATGCAAGAGTTTGGTGTAATATGCAAATGGTGAGTAAATGAATAAACATAGGTCCCTCTGTTATGTACCATCTTGTTGTTTCCTAAAACCTCTTACATACTAAACTGCAGTTAAGTATTTATGATACATTGCCGATAAATACAAAGATGATGTAATACCTACTTCAGTGCTTAAAATTCAGAATGTGTATTTTTCCAGTTCAAAGGTTGTACTATCTTAACGTAATTTAGAGAAACGTGCATGTTTACCAAAAGGCATAAAGTTAAGAATTTCTCTACCACTCAGTAGCGCTGGTCGAGGCAAATGGGAGCATGCCTTCGCTTGTTACGTAAAGACATTACTACTGAAGCACAAAAGTGCACATTTTGAGATACAGTTGTATAGCGTAGTACAGAACATTTTTTGTGACTCAAATAACCGAACTCCTAGTGTGGAGGCAGCGTATCTGCTTATCAAAGCCAGAGGGTTTCGAGTTCAATGAATCTGCCGGTATGAATCGTCCGACTCAGTCATTTTTATTTCGGAGGGTTTCCCTTTTTCTCGGAACCCTACTACAGAATAAATTGAAGTTGTTTTGTTACGTTATTTGCACCCGCTTTGGGCGTCAATTTGAAGTAGTTTGTATTGAAGGAGTTTATTATATTTCAACTGTTGGGGAGCCGAACTTGAAGTAGTTGCAACCGCATGTATAGTACCCGGTAGGCTTTGCCCCAATTTTTAAAAATATTAACTTTGTAATTTGACTGTTTCTTTAAGTATTAAATATTTATGTTTGCCTCGGCTGCGTCAGTATTTTTGTTAGACACGTTTCTCTTAACAGGGTTGTGGTACGACTAAGGATGTAGGCTTAACAGATTATAATTGTACTTCACTCCTTTTATTAATACTTGATACGATTTAAATAACACTTCACTGATAGAGAGCTGTGAGATTCTTTTATGAATTACTTGCACTTTTTAACGTAAACTTTTTTTTTTGTCACACACGAATACGTATTAAATTTCATGAGGACACTTTTTGCGTCTGGTTAGTAACGCAGTCTGCAACCAACTGAACTCTAAATTTGTAGATTTTGCTATATTTCAGTTTCTGATTGGCTAATCCTACTCCAATAGAATACCTTCATTTAACTAAAGCTTTTTCTGGTTGTTGATTGGCTATTTTTATAAAATGTTACTAAAATTACATTATTGTTGCTCCAGTAATGACTAATAGTATTATTAAACTATCTTACTCATTTTTGCCTCAAGGTTACCTCATTGTTAGCAACCTTTAACTTATTATTTTCACAGCTCCTACATTATTAAATTACGTAATACATTCATATAACATTAATACACATGGATACAATAATATAAGCATATGCAATGACTGTTACATACATTTTTTTTATATATCATTTAAGTGTTAAAAAACACTGTCTCAAACAATCTATCTCCTATTCACCCATCGTTCACACAACACACTTTTGTTTACTACTAAATTGTCTTGTCTTCAGGACTTAAAACAATTCAGTCATTTTGGCTTTTAAATCTGCGTTGAGATTTACAATAGCTTCTCCTCGTAACGTTTAGAGCATTGTGTAAATATCTTACGTTTCTGGAATTTAAATAATGTGAGAAATAGCGTCTCTTCTGGTTGAAAGTAAATTGGCGCAAGTCTGTCAGTACACAGATTATTTTTTTCAATAAGTTACTTTTGAAAACTTTTAGTTTTATTCTGTTTTAGTATTTTCTTTACTTCTGAAGCAATATATTCTTGTTGTTAATTTTACTCTCCTGAGCTTTGAATAATTTCTGTGAAGGTATCCGTCCATCTGGTGAAAACGAAAGAGGTCAACAATTGCAGGTTTTATTTAACAATAAATATAGTTAACAATAAAATGAACGTTATAGGTATTTTCAGAGGCAAAGTTTTTTCTTTGCTATATTTCAATATAATGTTCCTTGGTAGTTGTTTTCGCTTCATTTATGTTTTAAAATGTCCCTAGTCGCTTAAATGTCCCTTTTAAAATATTTGCTTATTTTTACCGTATTTCTCCTGTAGTATAAGTAAAATTATATTATTTATTATACCAATTTAAAAAAAACATAAATTTTAAAAAAAATTACAATATAATTGCAATGTTTGGCTCGTTTATTTCTTACGAAAGACTGTCTTTAGAGAAAACTTACATGACACATTTCATTTAGTTGTATCTGCCAGGGAAATATTTTTCAAACTTTAACTTTTTAACAGGTGTAATGAAATCATTAATTTATTAGCAATAAAAGTAAATAACTCCGGAATCAGTTGAGCCATGCGGATGAAAGTTTGAAGAATTTATTACTTAAACGGTTAATACTTCAAATTCATATACTAAAAATATGGTTTGTATGCATTTCAGTATAGAGTTTTCTTAAATGCAACATTCAGAAAAATAAACACTCCGGGCGAGAATAATTTAGAGTGGGGTTACATCTTAAATCCCAAAGCCAGGCCGCAGAATGTGGAACAATGCAGGAAAATTAAATACCCTCTTCTGCCAAGCCCACTATCTGTAGGAGCGATACTAACGAAAGCTCATTGTTGGTATTTCCTGAAAAGGTAAGCCACTGTATCCTGTCGCGGTCATAGCTTATCGTGGTGCTTCCGTTTGATGACGTCTTTCCTGGCTGTGGTTTGATTGGAGAGATATGAATTGGTTTTTCTTTTCCAAATATAATATCTCATTGGCTTGGTAAAGTTCATTTGCATAAAACATTGTGGCTGTTAGCCTTAAAGTGAAATTTGCCATATAGAGCCCACCTCTGACACCAAAATAGTGTGGCACAGTATGTTTCCCACTGTTTCCAGTGGGCAGAACTATACCGTCGTTTATAAAAACTAGAAACTAAGGTTGAATTAACCAACCTTTGTCCTATAAATGAATGATAATTTGTAAAATGACATGAACTGAAGTATCCAATTTTCCAAGAAAAATAGAGCGGATAGGAAAGGAATATCAAAATGCTTATAAGAAGAACATTGACTCTTACATGTGATAAATGTTAATTGAGGGAGAAGCTTTTGCTAATACAATTCTTAAAGGAGAATGCAACTTTTATTGGTGAAAGACATTCTTTTAATATCAAAGAAGGAGAAAGTGTATAGCTTACAAGGTATAAATAAGATATTACGAGAAAAGCGCGTAAAATTTGTGTACTCGGAACCACTTGTGTAGGGGAGGAGAAGCTGACATAAACAAATGCTAGAACGAAAAGTTGTAAGGGCCGAAAGTCGTCATTGTTTTCAAAGTTAAGGCAAATATTTGCATTACTCATTCAACAGTCCTTCAAAGGATGTTTTAAAATTTTGGAAACTTGTCTGTTTTGATTGCTTTGTTTACACAATTAACTCTTTTTTTGACGAAAATACTGTTTTTAACGTTCATTGCAGACTGAAATGTAATTGGTATGAAGTTTTGGAAATAGTTGCTCAGTAATGTCTGCAAACTTGCTTTTAAATTTAATTTTCACTTCACTGTGTCCGGGTAGAAGCAGAACGACACAAATAGTGTTTTCTGCTGTAAAACACCTACAAAGTAAAGCACGCTAGGAAAAGCACGTACTGAAAAATAGATTCACAGAAATTTACGCCAAATAAGCGTTTCCTAACAAAGAGGAAAACGGATGATAAATCTACAACAAACGTTGACTAAAAGACATCAACACAGGAAAGCAAAGGAAGTAGCTATAAGGAAAATTCCTTGTAGTTAGAAAATTTCTAAATAAATGATAAATGGTTTGAGGGACACATATGGCAATGGTGAAATGACTAATTTAAGTTTAAAGACCTAACTTTTAAATTTGTTTCAGTATAAATGTAATTCTTGTGTACAACAGTAATTAAGAGATGTATCTAAGAAGGTAATAAACTATAGCCTTAATGCCGTTCTTAAACAGAACGTTGCATTTCCTTTCCAGGCAGCTTATGCGAAAATAGAGTACCTTTTGTCCATATTAGCGTATACCAAACTAGTGCCCCCCCCCCAAAAAAAACCACGTTCACATTCCTGAAGCTCCTGTGTTAAATTGAGCACCGACCAGATGGTGCTGTCTTTTATTCTTCTACTTAGATTTGCGTCCATAGTTTCATTCTCTCAGTACTCAGCTTTACCAAATACCTTGTGCCTAAAATTAATCCACCTAGGACTAAAGATGCGAGAAACTTCAAAACGAAGTGGATTTTATTGAAAACCAATTCGTTTGCTCTTATTTCCGTTGTAACTAAACACGTACTGTAGTGCACTGTAGTATATTTAAGCTATGTTTGGTGTCAGTATATGACTTAATTTAAATTACACGAAATCTAAAACATTTATCAACAACAACAAAACTTATATTAGTTATAGGTATTTATTTTAAAATTGACAACGTATTTTAAGGATGATTTAATTGGTCAGGATTGAAATAATAGTATTGCTGTCATTAAGTTGGCTTAAGCTCATTTCCTAAACTCCAAAATAAAAAACATAATTGTGCTGAACAATGGCACGTTAAACACAGTTCACAAAAATAGGACTGGCTCCGTAGCTTAGTCGGTACCTGCCTGCTCTGTGAGGGGTCCCGTATTCGACTCCCGGCTGGGAGTGTAATTTTTCTCTAGCCAAGATTATTCTCTATCCTTCCCAGAGACTGGAAGTATGAATGAGAGAGTGAATGTATACATTATTTAACGTATAAAACCCAAAGAAATGTCGGAGATCCAGTCACAACGGTATAAGAGCTAACACGATTGCCAATAGACAATATGTCCCAAAGGCAAAGAGGCCGTCGATATGACCATTGCACCAAAAGAAAACATGAAAAGAAATGGAAAAAGAAGAAAATAAAACTAAATTAATTCCGAGAGCGAAAAGTAAATTAAATTTTCAGCTTTGTTTTTCTTAGAATGCCATTTTAATGTGTGTCCTTACGTAGCAGTCTTCATTCGAAATAAGCGCGTAGTAGTTACTATAAAATTATCTCCTCTGTGCTAGTTACTTTTGTCAATATATTTAACTCAAAGCTATTTTAAGCCATATGTGTTTTTTTGGAAATAATTCCGATTTTACAATAATTAAAAACTGAATTTGGATATCAAAAAATTGTATAAAAATTAAAGTTTTGCAGTAAGTGAAACTATGCTTCTGTTATACGTCACAGGAAACATTGCGGTATTGCTCATTTTCTGTCTCGATAAGTGTCAAGGTAATTTTTGGTTGTTGGTAGTTTTTTTCAAAATTACTCTCGAGCCAGAAACAACTTTTAGCATCGTAATACCGAACAAATCCATTTTATTTATGGCTATAGTACTATATTGAAAGCCATTGTACACACAAAGAGAGAGCCACTTAAATTTTGTCCCAAATAACACACTGCGCATGTGCAGTAAACGAGTGCCCCTGTATGCAGGCTAACAGTGGACAGTATCGCGAAATGTTTTGCCTATATACGGGCGCAAAGCGAGGAATTTGTCTTTCCTTATTTTACTGTGATACAAAACGGCATTCTGGCCTCAGGTATTGCGATAGAGACAAAAGTTTGGAGACTGAATGTAATTTTTCGGTTAAAATTGAAGAATTTCTGAAAAAAAGGTCAATAGATTCACCCACTATCCCGAAATGACCATTATACATTGTTCATCTGACGCAGACCACTTGTATTTAAGATGTGTTAAATATCAACCATTCAGAGTTGTGTTATCAGAAAATGTGTCCAAATTTCCTTGACAATAGTGTAGCCACCTCTTTACTTTAAACTGGCTTGGTGTCCGATTAATTCTTTGCAATGGATTTTAAATGGTCATACATATTAGTTAAAATTTCAGTGCAGCTTTGGTATTTTTGTGATGGTATGCTGGCTGAAATTCCTGCAGACCAAGTGGGCTAGAGCGGAGAGCAAACATAAGTGCAAAAACTACTATTTTTATATTTTCAGTAAGCCTTAAGATCAATATCATTTCCGATCTGCGCTTCTCGCAGCAAATTTACGAATTTTATCATCTCATATTCAGTGTGTTTGCATACTACTTGTATACGCTATCCGCGAGTAAAGCCTAATTAAACACCAGGATCTAGTAGTACTGACTTTAGCGTACCGAGGGATTTGACACGATTCATTCTTAGTTACCCTAGTGGTTATTTTGTTACTTTTAAATGCATTTATCATTTCTTTGTACGGGAAAAGGGTCACTGAAAGAGAAAGCGGGGTCATGGTTTGTCTCCAAATCCTCGCTAACCTTCCAACCTGCCCTTTAACATGGATCCAATGAGGACAACTTATTACATCATACTTGATTTGTCATCTCTGATTAACGTTCTCGTTTGTGTAAACCCAGACTTTTCGTAGCTCTGCATTATAAATTTTCTCAGCTGTCGCAGCTGGCAGAGTTGATAATACGGCTTGGTGGAAAGAGATGTCTTTGAGAATGCTCAGAGGTGAATTTTACGGTTTGAAGACGACGTTACATTATGTTTGCGTTAAAATGGGGAGGAAGGGAAAGAAATACACATACACACATGATGGGCCTGGCACGGAAGTGGCCTCCTAGCAATGGTGAAAGTTTCGTACTAATTGAGTCGGCGAGAAGAGACTTATGGTTGAACTACACATCCCATTTGTCCATCGTAGTGGAAGCAGGGAACATCCCTGTCGAGAAGCAATGGGTCCACGGCGCGGCATTCAAGCTAACATCTCTTCTGGAAGAAGGGCACATCAAAGCGCGACGTTTTCAAGCATTTTCTCTCTGACGATCGAGTGATTTAGGACACTGGAAGCCGAATTATAAGTTATTTTACTTCGTAAAAGTTGACTGTTAAATGTGTTCTTCGTGTATCTATAAAAACTACAACACTTGAAGTGATAATTCCGAAAAACGTAAGACTATCTGATTGTAAACAAATCATACCATTGTGAACGCATGTTTAAAACCAAAGACGAGTTTATTTCGAAGCGTGGAATAAGGAAAATCGTATCGTGTGACGTCAACATAAACTGATTTCTATGTGCGAAGCGACCGGAAAAGGCGTGAGTGGTGCAATGAGACAGTTGTCGTTGACTTAAGACGGTGTGAAGCTGAAAACGGCTCATTAGTCCTGAGATTTGTTGCCCTCCATGATCAACTGTGGATCCTTTCTACGTCACTTCCGTCTATGCACCGGCGGTCCTCATTCCGTCGGATATGATGATCTGGAAGGGTGAGTGTCGCGCATTTCCCATGATATAAAATTGTTATTTTATACGTTGTATGCCTCAAAAACTTTAAATTTGAAGTTTGGTTGAGCATTAAAAATCATAAACAAATATTTCAAATTTTATTTTAGGTAAACTTAAATATTGTTTATTGGACAGTAGTAATAACAATGAAAACAGGAATGTGTTCAAGAGAGATTATGTTATACAAATAGAGTTGCTTTGCCTTCTGCATGTAATTCTCCTTGGAGTCTGATAATTTGTATCTAATTATGAACTGTCATATACGAAGAATTTTACTCGATTACATTGGTTTCTTCATTTATATAAATAATTGAATAGTGAATCCCTTTAATTTGCTAAAAGTCCTTTAAGGCTGTTTCATGTGCTGTGATTTGTGTTGTAATTGTTTTTCTTAAGGGTGATAGCCCTGACATGAATGCCTAGTTAGGTTTGGCCTTGATTTTAGTTTGCAGTCACTGTAAGTTCCGAAATTTCCATTGATTTAACATAACTTATGACTCTGTTCCTTCTCAAATAATGTTCTTACAACTTAGGCTTATGTATATGAGGCAAGAAACTGCGTATCCCTTTCAATTCTGCAATTGTTATTCTTATATTGTTAGAACATTGTTATTGGCATATCAACATTTGGGAATCAACTTTTAACATTTAGGGGACAGTGTCTGAACTTTCCACAACATCTTATATGGGGTATCCTTTCATAATTGGTGTTGTACTAATTATGCTCTTATTTGCTTCATTTGAGATAAGACTGAGAATTCTCAAGACCTTTCATTTTTTTATATCTCTATCATGTCTTATATTCAGAGACTGTCTTTTGTACTTTTATTTTCTCTACACATTATATGTATAGTAATCGTGGTTTAAAATGTATTTTATTTATCACTAGATAATTGTGTTGTTATGCAGGGCAGACTTGCAAAAAGTAGAAATGACAATGTAATGCACTACAACCATTTTTAAAAAACTAAGTTTTGTTAAGGCAGGAAACATTCCATTGTAAACGATTTTAATTTGTATGCATTTAAATGTTTTAGTTACAAATTATTTTACCAACATGTTACAGGCATCTAGTTGCTGTACTAGGTGCTACAAGAATAAATCCTTCATGATGTCCAAGTTACTGGAATTTTTTAATTCGTTGTCTTATATTATTATAGTATAATTTATATAATTCAGAATTAAGCAGTAAGTGTTGTTTACTTACGATAAAATATTATTGGCTGTTTCTATGACAATTTAAAATGATTATGTACAGTGCAAAACAAAATCCTTTATAAAAATATATCACTTTCCAAATTATGCTTCTTACTGAACACTTAGTACATTATTGGTTGCTTTGCCCAATTAGGAAGACATCTCTGTGTACTTTTCACGACTTGGTGATGTTTTGGCGTCCCTTTGTTAAAGAAAGAGCAATGTTTCTATGTTTGTATATTTTGAGATACTCTGTAGTTATTGCAGCATATGTAATCTAAAAATGTCTACCCAAAAACCGAAAGCAGTGGCTTTTAAGGGAAACCATTCTCCTAGAACTAAAGCAACTTCAATAATAGAAGAACTACCCGGGATGCACTGACTGGTATTCCGATTTTAAGTATATTTAAAATAACCTCAAGTAATTCCTGAATTCACAGGCACAGTGAAGAAGGCAATAGTAAAAAGTGAAACAGAAATTAAGTTTGAGACTTTTGACAGGTTATAACATGTTTCCCAAAAACCACAAATTAAGATGCTTGTATTGAGAGTAAAAATGTCAAGACTAGGTAGGCAAAATTAAAGCATACAATAGAACCCAGAGCTGGAACCATGTCAGCCGGATTGAAAAACCTGTTGAAGGGAACGTTGTTGATCCTGCAAATATATCAACTAGCTGCTTGGATAATTGCAAAGAATTTTCCGCTATGTTCTATGTTTCTTTCTCTAAGTTTTAATGACTATATTTAACAGAGAAAGGTATTTGTCTTGCCTCCAAGAGTGGAGTAGAGCAACAAAAATAGCATGAAAATGATATACAAATAGAGAAGAAGAGAACATTGAGCGTATTCCGGTTCGAATCGTTTGTGGAAGATCTTTAAATCTAGAATGCGCCGGTCGTAAAATAAGACAGCGATAGCGGTGTTTAGGAAATGCCAAAGAAGCTAATCTAGCGTGCCGGCCGTGTGTAAAAACAACTGAAAATCACTTTAGCGCTAATATCTTTGGTCGTTTGTATGAAGAAGAACGCGCCCGGCCTTTTAGCGGGATATAAAGAGCGCCGTTGTCGGGTAAATTTTCGCTTCTTCCCAGGACTGACTGTTTTAACCTTCAGCTTTGAAGGAGAGAAAGAGAGACAGACATGCACCGAAACCAGTTCTGCCCTCCCCCTCCCCGGATAATTATTTCCGCCACTCTGGGGTGTATTAATAGTCCAATAAAAGTATCCCGTACTATTTCTCACGGATAAGCACTGGACACGATATTAATATAGGGTCTTTTATTTTTGTGTGTTGGCAGTGCTCATTCAAGAGATGCTAATCTGGCGGATGTGCGTTAGTCTTTTTTTCCTTTCTCGTATGTATAACTACGTACTGCAGGATATTGCTCCGATTGTTGTCTATGACTCAGAGATCTCTCGCAAAGCTTTTGCAACTCGTCTGCGAGACTACACGGTACAGAAAGAAATTAGTGTTATATTTCCGTGACATCAGATCTGACAGTTGGTGAATTTAGTTGGGGTGTTCTAACGATAGTGTTAACGCTTTTCCATTGCGAATGTACTACTGATAAATTGAAACCTAGAAGCTCCTAAAGTGATCAGAAAACTTTGTATTGATTTTAAAACTAAAACAGTAACATTTTAATGTATTTTTAAGACTTATATACTTAAGATTCCTCGTGTTAAACAATTATGAACAACAAATATTTGAATTAATGCATTAGAGCAGCAATTGCAATAGAATAATGTTATATTTTGTAAACGTACACTTCTGTCTTACTTCGCAATTCTTCAAAAGAAAAAAGCCCTATGTGATAATATTTACAAAAGAAACCGGGTAGTGAATTTAGTTTGTAAAATCTTCCTGAAGAGGTGAATTTCTTTGGTAGTTGTAACATATAAGATAGAGTAAAAATGAAGACAACGAGGGACACAAAATTGAGTTGTAGCACCGCTATTCACACCGCTGTAGCATCACTTTCGCTATTTCATCCAGCAGAATCGGAGATTTCAGCACTTGTTTCGAAATGTTTATACATACCTATCACATTAAATACTCAGTTCCCTCAGCAAGTTCTTGCAATTTGTAAACTAGTTTTCTTCTTTTTCTCTCTGCAGTTGTAGTTCGTACAGTATGTAGTAGTAATTTATCAGTTTTCATAGGACATCTTCGTCCATGCTAAAAGCATGCTGTTCTTAAAACGACATCCTAAAGTACAAACAGAAATTTGGCTGAATAATCTGTTGGTTAAGTTGCATCACACTGACCGGTAAAAAGCCCAGTTTTTGTATATTTTGAAAATCGTAAAATTAAATTTAAAAATAAATTACACATTTCCTTCTCATTTATAACTTTTTAATCTTCATGTATCAACTTGGCCCACTGCATTCAACTCCAGTAAAAGGAGCTTTAGAAAAAATGTGGTGTTGCGTTCATATGACTTTCTTTACTCACTCTCTTACCAACTGTTCTTACAAAAGCGTATTATTCTATTCTTTCAAGAGATTACTTCTTGTTAATACAGATAAACGTTCATTACTCATTGCCTTGTAGGCATAAGAGTACAGTAAGCTAAAGCGGTAGTCAAGTCTTTTCAATGTCGTTCACTATGTGATGGGTTGAAATTCTGTTTTCTTTACATGGTCAAGAAAAAGAAGCGAGAAAAGATAGGGGAAAAAATAATAGAGATTTGCAGGTGAGAAAAGTATAAAGTATCGAAATTTCAAAACAATAACAAAGAATATCTCGGAAATGGTTAACGCCACCAAAAATTGTATTATATATGTTGTTGCTTCGACGAGATCTACATTTTCTGTGTGGTAAGATTCTTTGTCTCTCTTACGGTTTACAATACACAAAGTGATTCAGAATAAAGAGAACTTCAAATTTTACTCCCAGTAATTCAAGATATACGTTTTGTCGTTAAAACAGCTTAAACAGGCATTTTAATAAAAATTGTCAAAGCCATTTTTGAGAAAATAAAAAAATCACAAAAAAATATTTATGTAAAGGGTAGATTGGGTTGGGGGATTCTTCAAAATCTTTGTGTTGCATGCTTGGAAGGTGCTTAACTTAAATACGAAGTTACGTATGTAACCGAATTTTCGTTTTTGTTTTGCTGTTCACAGACACGTACACATGCCTTTTTCTAAAAATGGTTTTTGTAGGGTTCAGGGGCTTGCAAAACATGTTTTCCGGTGAAATCTCGACATCGAATTTTAGGGTAGAATACATTGCTTCCTCTACTTACTGTAAGTACGTAGTAGGGAAGGAAAATTGGGTGTGGTTGGGTGCATACGTGAAATGTCCAAATGCTAAATTTGTTTCTCTATGGCGTCTTCCGAGAACGCAATACGAAGATTTACAGCAAGTTCCGTTAAAAACAGACTGGGAATTACGTGGGCAGTTACGTTGGTCTACATTTGTGCAAAAATATTTGAGGATTTTGATTAATATGTCTTGAGTTTTAAATAACTTTGAATTTTATGCAAAAGCCCGCCAAGTTTCATACATTCTTGTGGACTGAGAATTCTTAATATGGGTAACTGAGTTATTTTGTGTTAAAATTTTCTCATAAATTTCTTTGGGATTTATTTAAATGAAAAAACTAAAAAATAATTAAATAATGCTTTCAACAATGTAAAAATATAATGGAAACAATATAGCCCGTTTCAACAACAAAATTAGTGAACAAGGTTCTTCTCCAAAGTTTCCACTGTTTAATAAACGGTTTCAGAAGCGATTGAGTTGTAATATCTGGCTCAGAGGTTAGATTTTTATTTGCATGTCTATTATGGATTTCTTCTAATATTTTGTTTTAATCATATACTTTCCTAGCTCAATCCACTCAAATTTTGATGTACTCTTTGACTTTTAAATTCATCCATAAACTCAATGCAATTGAGGCAGATAGTTAAATAGAATAGTTTTCCGCGTGGAAATTAACACTCATACCGGATTTCTTTGTCTTGACTTATCACAGGGTCTACTGGATGCTCATGAATCACATCTTCCTGTAGCTTTTAATAATAGCAACAGGAGTCATGCCCCAACGGGGAATGCGAGTGACGTTACTAGAGATAAGCCAGGAAAATGTGGGTGGTGGTATGGTGGTGTGATTTGTAGAACAAATCTGAGGACATGCTAATCGCGTGAGAATCCTTGCAAGGGTTTGTGAGGGATGAAGAAGGAAGTTAGGCGCCGGGTTTATGGCATTCTTAATAACGCAAAATCCCAAAGGGCGACTGGTTATCTCTGTGGCAACATAACCAAAAGATTCTTCCGCTACAGGCGTTTCTGTTTGTCATCTGGGTCTCTAGGTTATGGCTTTTAGTAAGAACGAAGCTGCCCTCCTATGAAATCTGACCAACGACTGTTTTCTGTACAATATGTGCGAATGATACGCAAAACAGTAGGATAAACACAAACTCAAGAAGACATCCTAGATAGAAAAATATCTGTGTATGCAAGACCGCTGAGAAGCTTCCGTTTCAAATTCATAGTACATTTAAGGTTTTTCAGTCACAAACATTTCGAAACATTTGCTTAAATATCCTCCTTCTGCTAGAAGATAAGAGTAGTTCTGATTCATGTAACTGCTCATTTTAACAGTATGTTAATTTTTGTAACAATAAAATTTTATTGGCAAAATAAATATTCATTATACCACATTAAGGACTTTTTTCGGATTATGATTACCACCTCAACGATCAACTTCGTTTGATAGGTTGTATTTAGAGTCGTGTGTTAAACTTACATTGTTTCTATGCCCGTTGCATCCCTTGTGCATGATGCTCTGCATACAGCTCTACAGGAAAAAGTCGATTAGAGTTGAATTTAGCGTTCGTGAGGGCCAGGGAGCTGTACCATCTCAGCCAATCCATCTTTGAGGGAAAAAATAAGTCTCGAATGACACTTGCTAAAACACTTTCAGTAACTTGCCCAGTAGAAGTAGGTCATTTTAAACCCGCTTCAAAGTTATTGTAGGTACTTGTTGGAGATAAACCTACGTTTCCGGACATAGATTCTTATTCAAAACATTATCTGCAAGTCCTGAGAATTCCTAATTTGGAATTTCCGCAGACTCTCGGCTTTATGAGCGATAGTTTTGTGGTTTCTGATTAAGACTTTTACGAGATTTTCCTCAGCCCTCATGGCTGGCAAATGCCAGAAGGATGTGTTAATTGTAAGTATGTTTCATTCCCAAATCTTCATCTCCTAAGTCATTAAAGTTCGCCGCCTGTAGTCCTGCAGTATTTAAAATAAGCTTCACCATAAAAATTCATGAGTATATCGCATGAAATTTTAATACTGGCGACAGAAGTCATAGCGCAGCGGAGATATTAGCTTACAATTTTATTTTTGTATTCAGTTCTTGCTAATCACGATATAGCCCTACAGAGGATAAACAGTTATGTTAGGTCTACACACGTCCATCATAAGATACTTGATACAAACACAGCATCAGTGTATTTAAAAAGAACTCAGTATAGTTAACTAATACAGGTATTATTACTTCAGTTTGGGAACATTTCACACGAAACAACTAACCTTTCAAAATCGATTTACATTAATTGTACAGTTACAGGAGATCAGCTACTTTTCACGTAAGATATCTATCCATAAGAATATAATGTACTTCGTAGGCTTTTGCAGAAAATTAAAAACTACTTCAAACTCTCAGCATTTTAATCAAAATCATAACAAACTGTTTTGGGAAAATTTAAAAGAGCAAAAATTTTCCATTTCCACCTAAATCAGCAGTTGTTTAGGGGAAAGTTACTATAAATCTTCGTATTGCATTCTCAGAAGAGGCCTTACTTATATATAAAATATGACATTTAGACTTCATTGCACACATTTCGCGGTTATTCTCTTGTTCTCAAAGAATGGTTTTTGCTTGGCTAAATATTTTCAGATGAAGTCTCGATATCGAATTATTGGAGTCCAATGCAATAGATCACTGACAGAGAAAGTAAACATTTAAGAATGAGGAAGTGGATACTTAATCTGTTTTCAGCTGCCGATTAACACTTTCACATTACAGAAAACTGGCTTTTGGTCGTATTTACGGCATTTTACCATAGGTAATCCAAGAGTGGTTTCGAGTTGATCTGATGAGTGGGATTTATTAAGAGTATCCGATGACTAAAATGTAACAGATTATATAAATATTTTCTTGCTTGTGTTGTTTAAAATTGTATCACTTGTTAGATCGCGGCTTATCTATTATACTAAATGAATGAATGACCTCCAGTGCTACCAACAGTAGAAATGAGAAAACAGTTAATCTCAAAATAAGTTAAAATCGCAACAATAACGACACATTTGTTCCAGAACATAGTTTATGTGGAAATTGACACTATTTGAATGTGCATTGTTTATAAACACTGGATGACGTAGCCTGTTAATCACTGCATACTGATGCTATTACAGTTCAGTACCACGCTGATGTATTATCTAATAAAATAGCATCCTTGAAAGCATATTATAAGATAAACGACCGTGGTTGGTCGATATTCGAGGCATTGTTAAACGTTATTGATCAATATCAAACACGCTGGGATGAATGGAATAATGGCGATAAGCTTGATATTTGCTGTTTGGTGGGCATAACGTATGGCATGTTGCAAGTGATGTTTCCATATCAACACCCATGTGCAGGGCATTTATGACGAGAGAAAATTGTGTATGAGCTTTTAACGAGGTTTTCGTAAGCGCGAAGAAACAACCACCGGAAATTAAAGATGAGGACAAGATCTAATGTCGAAATGGCGACATTTCTTCCTCAGGATCATATCAAGTTCCTGAGCATGTAGGAAGTGCATGTGGCACCACACCTTCGTAAGCACCACGGATGTTGAGCCCTACTGCTGGCTTCATTTTTACGCTTTCTAACTGTTTTTATAATAGATTGCGTTGGGGTTGCGTAACTGCTCTGTAGGTGCCTTGTGGATGTTTCCGTAAACATATCTGTTTGGAAAGTTTAATGCAGAATTTGCGACTACACCTGTCGTAAGTCACCGCTCCTCCATTTCTTCGTGTACGAGCTGAAGATATAATACTCGCTGCTATTTGTTCTCCAACTGTGGAACTCGGCTGTCGAGTAAAAAGAAATTGACAAACAAATCGGATTAAAATAATTCAAACTTTCATTTTCAAGAATAACAACTAACTAATATGTATTCTTGCTTTTAATTATTTTGGAAAGCAGTTGAATAAAAACACAAAATTTTTGCATAAGATTTTCAAAACCAAGTGAAATTTGTACCGTTTATTATTTAGTTTTTAATTATATGTGCATCACCTCATTTTTTACATTTGCAATTCCAGTATTTCCAGAGTTAATGAATAAGATGCCTGAAATAATGTTTAAACTCAAACCACAAACCACTTTTCTTCCCCTAACGAGTCTCAGTTTTACATCGGGTTTCTTTTATACATTTAATTTATTCTATTAATTTCTGCAAATGGGATTGTGCGCTATACCAATCGACTTTTACTTTGTCAAATTTCATCATAGTAGAATTGGTAATTTTATAAGAAAAGGACACAAACAATGCATCAAACATGGCGAGAATAAGACAAACAAGACCCTATAAAAATATGATGTTAAAATTACATGCATTTCTCAATTCTCTATCATTTATTAATGTCTCTGCCAATATATAGTAGATGGAGACAGTATTGCATCCCAACCAAAAATTTGATATCAAGATTTCACCGGAAATATATGTTTTTGAGGCCCCCTGAATCCAAAACAAGCATTTTAGAGTAACGTTCGTGTGTGTGTGTGTGTGTGTGTGTGTGTGTGTGTGTGTGTCTATGAACAGCATAACTCAAAAACACAATGTTGGATAAACATCAAACTTGATATTTAAGTTCAGTCCTTTCAAAGATCGACACAAAGATTTTTAACAAAATTTCCCCTTCACTCCCAACAACCCTTTGCATGGAACATTTTTCGAACGTTTTGATTTTCTAAAAAATGGCTCTAATGATTTTGAAAATACCACATATTGAAGATATTTACATGTCAAATGAAACGTATACCTTGAATTTTCTGGGAAAACTTGTGAAGTCCTCTTCATTTGGAAGGAAATTTACATTATCTTGCATAACTGGTAAATGTTAAGCGATAGACGAAAACGTACTAAACAACAAATGTAGATATATTTAAAACACGCAATTTATTTAAAATAACTTTTTTATGTCATTAGCCATTTCCGAGATATCCGTTATTAATGGCTCGAATTGTTCAATACTTCGTCATTCTTTTAAAGTCCTGTCGATTTCAGTTGTTTCTCGCGATGTCTTGGAAAGAGTATGGCATTTAAGGCAAGCGTATGGCATCCAGTCTTAAAACATTTGACTATCGCTATGCCTTTTGTATATCTATCCTACAAATTATTTATACAAGAGCTCGTTTTTCTGTTTTATTCCTGTTAATCATGCTAAATTATGGTAGAAATGATTTCAATATACTTACATTGTGTAGTGTTATAAAAAAGCATACAGAAGCATGCAATCAGCTATTCAATATTTGCCCTTCGTATCATCTTTGTTCAAGTGCATGAGAAACAAAAGAAATACACTTGAATTGTATTGCTTAAAATACTGGAAAATTCATACGAACTAGAGCGAACATTTCGAGAAAAAAAAATATTTGACAGTAATTATATTTTAATGCTCTCTGCAATTTCTCCTCGAGCAAACTTTTGTCTGTTCCATATGGTTTTGAAGTTGTATGCCACTAACAAGAATGAAGCACTTTACAGGCTAATCACACACGCACACACACAAATGCGCTCAATCATATGAGTTTTAATGAAAATCGTTATAGCCTTTTTGAGGGGGAGGAAGATAATGAAAATTTGTCTTGTAAAGCTTAGTAAGGGGTGGAAGAGTGTTCTCGAGCATTTTTCCCTGGTATTCATTTTGGGGGTGGGGTGGAATGCAACACTTTATCTATCGAAAAAGTAAGGATAGAGAAAAAAAACTGTTTGCAAACCCAGATAAATGTATTTCTGATAAGTTAATAGGCACAAATACAAGAATAAAGAGATATATTATAGTAACATATTGCGATGTAGAGCAAGCATAGAAAAGTGAATGAAACGTTTCGTATCTTGGATTCACTACGTGTTAATTATCGTAACGTTTCCGTAACGTAGGTGTCCCTTAGCTGTTAAGGAACAGGGAAACAATTTCTAAACAGCAGCTGCTTGTGGGTGTAGAACACGTGGTAGATGATGTGGTAGAGAAGCCCCGAGAGTGACGCAACAGCGTTGCCTCGTTTTCAATCATAAAACTTGCAATGCTGTAGGCGTTATAACTTTTCAACAACAGATGCTAACGTTTTCTCCTATTGAACGTATTCTATAATAAATTAGAGTTCTGCTTTAATTGCACATAACTGCTAGTATTGTTCGAAGAAATTTGAAATTACACATTAATACCAGTCAGTAAAGCGTTGTCGTGTCACGAATTTAAAGCATGTTATTGCTGCTTTGAGCTACCGTGTCATCTCCCCGGGCATGAATGCAAATATTGAGTACCGCAGGCTTGCTAGTTTAACGGTAATTTAATTGCGCTTAAGAAAATGTGTTTCATGTTAATTACTTCAGCAGGTATGGACGTTTCATTTGGGAGTCTACCATTAGTGAATTCGTTTTATTGGCTAAACGTTAGCACTTAATTACCAACATTAACGCCACAAGTGATTCTGAAATTGTCAATAAATGAATAGGCGACAGAATTTTGTTTTGATTTTAAGACGCAATGCGTTTATTCAGATTTATTCAACGAAGTCAACAAATATAGCAATAAAATAATTCTCTCGCATTCAAATAGAAGTTGTGATATTTGTCCGAAACAAATCACCATGACGGCAGCAAACTAAAACAGCGAAAGATCATGTCTAACCGCAAATGTAAGATAAAATAAACTTTTGTAGTAAGAAAATAAAATACAAGTATTCTGTGAATACGGTAATCAAATTTGTCCAAAACTTGTTGCAACAAGGATACTAAAGAGACACTCCGACTCGATTAGAAGTAAGTAGTTCATTGCCAATAGTGACTCTGATTATTTGGTATCAAAACACGTTCTTACACAGGATTGGTCCATATCAGTTGGCATGTCTGCGTGGAACAGAACAAAATTGATCTATTTTGCGCTTGGGTGGGAGAAGGTCGAACTGATATTTGAAACACGCAGAACTAAAAACAAAGGTTTTGAACATTAAAGCAGGCAGAACAAAAACAAGTTTTGAATATGTGAGTTTTCTACTTGAAGTCGATCTCAGAACCTGATGTTTTAGTATAGATTTTTTTATAATTGTGGACTTTTGTATCAAATTCTGTTTGAGAATTTATTACGGCATATGGAATCCAAAATTACGTACTTATAGAAAAGCAATTTCTGTATATTTATTGGGTTTTGCTACAGTTGGAAAAATTCCTTCTGTTAGATGATTAAGGAATAATTTTGGTGTAAGTATTTTAGCAAACAATACAGGTAACTCTTCAAGAAAGCACCATCAGTAACAGTAGAAAAATAATAAGACGTATGCCCAGAAGGATGTCCGTTGATGCGTAGCCAGTGGAGTGCTTGATGCTTCTACCCCGGAGGGAAGCGTTAACGATGATTAGTCATCAAGGAGTGGCAGGAACACCCAGGGCATCGTACGATAACGCGAGTTGCGGTCTTGGTCTTGCGACATTGCCTTTCGCAGATCTTAACAAAGAACTGTCCTACAAAGCTTTGAAGGAGCTTTGATGAGTGTGTTTTACAGCAGTTGTCAGTAGGTACTTCATTGATTTCCTAACTCACTGCGTTCCCGCATGCTCTTTTAGACAGCTTGACAGTTCTGCACCTCTGGGATTTAAAATCCCTTTCTTCTGGTAGTATACGAAGACTTCAATTTGGTTACAGTTCATAATTTCCATTACTCTAGGTGCTGGACACGATACTGTCTCCTAACTGTGAACCATTTTGGTGGCAAACTTTACAATCGTCTTTGAAGGAAAAAATCTCTTTAATGACTGAAAAAAGTTTGTTTTATATCCAGCTATGTCCTGAAAAAGTCCGTTGAATTCAGGACCGTGTATTTTGTTCTCTGCACTCATTGGTTTAGAGGGTTTTATATATGTGTGATACTTTAATATTGCACCAGGACTGAAGACTACTGGAAGGATCCTGTTTCTAAGAAAGAGGGTAGATATCTGAGAATAACAGCGTAGATGCCACAGGAGTGTTCTCACGTTTATCAGTGGAAAATCCTTAGCGGCTCGATAACGTGTTGCTGCTAATTGGTTGACAGCACAATCAGCGCCGCACCATGTTGTGCTGGCTGCCTGCCTGTGCAGATTAGATTACTGCCTGGGCACTAAACTGACATCACTTCAGGCACTTGCAGTTTCCGCTGCAGCAGACTGCTTGCTATCCAAATGGGCAGATATCTCTCCCATTTTTCCAAGGTCGGTTAAGTTGTCATACATCATCCCACTAACGCTAATGTTTTCTAAAGCACCAGGAGGATGATGCTCGATTTCTTGCGATATTTTTACGTAGTACTTCGTAAATTTCAGATTCCCTTAAAAAGAAGTTTTTCTTCCTTAGGTTACTAGTATAGCTCAACCTTAGTCCAATCTTAATGTGTTTTCGCCTTAAACTTTGGGAAATACAACTAACCAATATACAAATATCACATTAAACTTTACTGTGATTGCAAGTAAATAGTTTAGGTAGTTCAGTATAAATAGTTAAGAGCATGCTTTTGTAGAAGAGTTGGGAAAAGGTTAAAACTTCTCATGAGTACGCCTGGACTCCGCTTCAGTACTTTTGATTCGAAATTAATGAGCGCAATTAATGCTGGATCAACTCTGTGGGTGTACGTATTTTAAGACGCACTTAAAGAAGCGATAGAGTAATACGTTTACTACTACATATTTTGGAGAAGAGTTAAGAGTATAATATATACATTTACTGTAGGGCACACAAAAACTTCTTGAGAATGCGAACAAAAATAGGTGCTGCTTACGTCTTCAGGTAAGGCAACAATGTCTTACTGAAGCCGTGAGAAAGACAGTGCTTCATCATTAAATTTTGTTTCCCTCTGCCTCTTCGCCGTTGGTAATCTATCTCGATTCCTGTTTGTGTTTACGTATGTTGATTGTTGTCTTGCAGGCTGGGCATTGCTGGAATAAAATGCCTTACCTGCATACACAGCTCCTTTCCTCCCTATCTGCAGGTTACCAGTGCTGTCTCCTCCAATATCTTTTCTGTAAACAAATCACATATAGGTACAGATAATTAGAAATTATTTGCAAAAGCTAAATTATTATTCACATTCCGAAGTCTCAGTATGTTGTGTATATTATTAACTGTCTTGCTTCGTGGTTGCATGTGTTGCTCCGATTCCCAGCCACGGAATGTGAGCCCACACATTAGGGTGCTAATTTTCCGGCACATGGATGAGACCGGTATCCACACAGTATCGCGATGCAATGGAGGAGCTACGATAGGTAGAGATCTGTAGAACACGAAAGCCAAATCTTAGAGAAGTATGGTGCTGACCACATCATCTAGCCGTATCTGCTGGGTGATCGTCCAGCACATGTTGGCGTGATGTCGGCAACCGGGTTGGTAGGTCAAGGCCCACAAGGGCTGTAGTGTCGCAGATTTAACTTAATATTAACTTATTAGTTTACCCGGCGTTGCAAGGTGACTTTTCAAATCTCTAAAGGCTATTTAATTCACTTCATCCAACCGCCACCACCGTAATTTTTAAAATTATAGGTTAGTAAGCTAGAATATATTTGTGCTTGAGCCTCCCATTTGTCCCTTAAAATCTTAATTTTGTAAACCCCATGATATTCACAATAATGGGCTCGCAACAGTCTGATATATTCGGAAATGGAAGCAAATGTATGTCTCTCGTTCTTAACCTCCCCCTGACAATCTTTCAAATTCTGGAAATGTCTTATTGGCTGTAAGTATGTTTTAGTAGTGAAAAAAAACTATCTAGACGGTTGAGAAAGTTAGTAAATGTAATTATAAACTTTAGTAGGTTCCTTCTCTTGTATACTGTAATTATTTAATTTTATATAAGCTCCATAATGTGCTTATTAAGGGAAACAGTAATACTCTGAGATTAATGTCCAACGAAATCGGGACGAAACTGGTGGATATGAGGAATCAACAATTTTAAAATGTTGGACTTGCCTTGTAACTGTAGCCCTGAATGAAAATAATATTTTCAGTCGTTGATTATCAATACAGGTTGAGAAGTTGGTAGCGCTACGCTGGACATAATTCCCCTCCTTATCGGTTGTTCCAACGACTGTCCCTGATAGTTTGAGCATGGGCATTAAAGACATCTGACAGGCAAATTGTTCAAGTATCCGCATTCCAACAAACTTCTGATCGGCTCAGGTCCATTCAGAACCAGTAGGTAGCAAAAGACACGTACCGATTAGATCGCCAACCGGCGACAAACCAACGCATGCGCAATAGGGGCAAACTTGGACTTGTGCATGAACTGATCAGAGACTGAGTGTTAGAACGAACATTGTATATTTAGTATGCAATAGTAATCAACTTCTACAACATTCAGAGAAGTGCAGCAAAAACTTGCTTATATAGGACCACCGGCTTTACTTTCCTTCCTAAGGAAGCCATACTTAGGATTTTTACGCCCGAAAAAATCCACATCGGGCTTGAACCCGCAACCTCGGGAACTCTTTGTCTTCTGTAGAGTAACAACTTGAAAAGTAAAAAACTATCCTAGTGAGGTCCTCTATTATGATCATGACTATAGCATGTTCGTATTGTAATATCCAGGCCTAGTAAATCCTTTCTTAGTATTTTACTGGTTTAGGAGTTAAAATTAGAAGGTGCGTTATAACCCATGTCCGCGCGCGTGCACACATACATATTTTTTCTCCTTAGATATAATATTAATATATATATATATATATATATACGCTACACGTATTGCTTCATATTACAGAATGTTTTACTATAATATTTCAGGATTAGTTTCTGCTTTTAAAATTAAAGATTTGCAGGTTCATACATATTTCTAAGTTTATTTTGTGGCAGTATTTTTAACACTTAAATGATTTCAGTCTAATTCTATAATATATAAATTCAATAACAGCCCACCTTAAAGCAATATATGTATGTAACAATATATAAAAAGTGTATATTACATCATTGTATATGTTTATATTATTGTATAATGTAATAATAGGTTAAAAGTTGCTAACTATGAGGTAACAATGAGGTAACATTGAGGCAATAATGAGCAAGAAAGTTTAATAATGCTACAACTCATTATTGGAGCAACAATAATGTAAATTTTGAGACAGTTTATAAATAGCCAATCAACAACCAGAAAAAAGCTTAAGTTAAAATGAAAGCATTCTATTGGACTAGGATTAGCCAATCAGAAACTGAAATATAGCAAAATTTACAAATTGAGAAGACAGTTGGTTGTAGACAGTGTTCCTAACCGGACGCAAGATGCGTCCTCGAGAAATTTAATACGTGTTCAGTGCGAGATGAAAATAGTTTACGTGTTAAAAAGTGCAAGTAATTAACAAAAGAATCTCACAGCTCTCTATATCAGTGAAGTGTTATTTAAATCGTGTTCAAGCATAAATAAATGGAGTGAAGAAAAACTTAAAATCTGTGTAAGCCTACATTCTTCAGTCGCACTACTCCCTGCTAAGACATTCATGTCTTCAAAAAAAATATAAATACTGACGCAGCCGAGTCAAACATAAATATATAATATTTAAAGAAACAGTCAAATTACAAAATTAATATTCTTAAACTTGGGGCGAAGGCTACCGGAAACTTTTTACCACACGTGCGGTTGCTACTACTTCAAGTTCGGCTCCCCAACAGTCGAAATATAATACAACTCCTTCAAACTGACTTTCCATACGTAGCAGCAACAAACCTTCTTCAAATTATGTAAGCAAGTGCTACTACCTACAACCCATTTAAGTTTATAGATTTGGTACTGCACATTTGGGTGTGGTTTATGATTTATGCCCCCAAAATTGTTTTTTATGCAGAACCTATGCTCTTGAATTACGATATAGAAATATACAAATTGAAGAAATGTCAGTTCTTGCTTAAAAAAAAATGTCATATTCAATTAAGAAACCCCAAGAGTTGAGGTTTTCGAGGATCTCAAACAACGAAGTAGCAGAGTCCAAATGTCTACTGCTTGTGGCAGTTTAATGAATGAGATGCACAGGTTATCCACTACCTAGCACCTATTTGCAGCGCGCTGTTCTTGACCTTCTCAACGTGGGTGGGTTATTTCCGTGACATATCCCCTTACCCCCCTCCCCGGATGTGGACCACAGCTGCTGCTTCATCGTCTTGAACACGTGTACCTTGGTTCATTCATTCGGGGAATTTACTTGATACCAACCCCATTGTGCCTTTCCCCACTTTATTACGTCCTCAGCCAATCCTCGCATATCGACTCCAGTTATTTATTTATTCATTTAGTCGTCACCACGCTGAATATTTCCCCTTCATGAGTCTTAAGTACAACTAAACATATCACCACTTACACATTTCTAAGTTATGTGTGAAATACACCTTAATTGACATTATTTTGTGTTCATTTATGTTTTTATATTAGTAATGTCATGACCATACGCGGACCCAGGTAGGAGCCGAGAGGGGCAATAGTCCCCTTGCTTAGTTAAAGAAAAATATAGCATTTGTTATTCTTCATGTTATTGCTTTGGTAAAATAAAAACCAACACATATTTCTATCCCATTTACTTAAACCGGGTGATCATCTATTCGTTCAGAGTCGGTGAGTGAATTCATCGTGGCGATGACCTATATCTCAAAAGATGTTCCACTAATTTAGGAAGAAAAAGTAACAGCCGAAAGTAGTAAATAACTTCTGAATAAAAATTAAGCTCTCAAACAGTGAAAAGCAAAAAGTAGGAGTAAAACTCAGCAATCAAGCTACTTAAGCATTTTTGAAGGTAATGTTTATTTAATAAATCTTTTTACAAGTTTCCTCAAAATTTAAACTAATGTTTACATCCAAGGAATGATCCGTGGAACATTTATATGCTATTTGAAAATCTAGAAAGATAAAAATGCTGTATTATAGACTACATTTTGTCCATTTGTAAGGTATGTTTCAAAGTGTGTTAGAACGTCTCTAAAGGAATTATGAATCCGCCTCTGCTCGTGAGATCTTGTCAAATATCGTATAGGTATGTTCGAGATCTTACAACGTTTGGGATGAAAGCACATTGAAAAGCGTACATAAAAAATAAGTACCCTGACATTGTCTCACATAGGCTTCTCGTTCGCATTAACCCTACTTGTCAGAATTATCTAAGGAGCAACTTGCATTCAAATAATTTTGGCCTCATATAACTGTGAGGTCATATAGCGACGAATTTTCTATACGTTCTTTGGTATACATGTGTTAGTGTGTGCGGGAGAGGTGGCCTTATGCATGTAGTTGCCTTTCTGTACTATCTTTCATCTGTTTCTTATTTGGTTATAAGATCTCCATTCAGGTACATATAAGCATGGCAAGTGAGGAAAACCACGATAAAACCCAGTCAGATTGGTCAGTTGAAGCGAGAGCTACCGAATGCTACCCTCCTGATGGTCAGCCTTTATACGTTCAAATAATCATAATCTGTGGGAATATGCTGTTAATTTGTCCAATGATTATTCATCATAATTGTAAAAGTTATTTTCTCTTTCATAGTCGAAACAAGCCTCAGAAACAAGAATGATTGAAAATTCCCCATTGCTTTCCTGGTTATTTTTCTGTTTTCGTTGCACAGATACACACGTGTATACAAGATGTATGCATTCAAGCTGAGAGTGTACAATATCTCCAAAACTAAAGAAATGTGACTAAAAGTTGCTTGATATTCTGGAGAAAAGTAAATGTCATTAATTATGTTTTATTTGGAAGACGTTGTGATGGTCATTTTAGGGTCAATTTAATTTGAACCCAGTTGTAGCTTCATATTTAAAAAAAATTGACTCTAAAATGACTATCATGACGTCTTCCAAACAAAACAAGACTAATGACATTTGCTTCCCCCATAATATCAAACAACTTTTAATGGCATTTCTTTCTACAACGCTTAGTTTTGGAGATTTGTACATCTCAACTTAAATGGTGGACCCCTGTATAGACAGAAATATCCATGCCCTAGGCGGGGATGGAATCCCAGTCCTGAGGTAGATGGGAAGTAGGTATGCATGCAAAATATTACATTTTTATTGTCTCTTTCACTTTAATATCCCCGGATATCAGTATTTATTTACGTACTAGTTTGGTTTTCGAGAATAGGTCAACAAAACATATATCGGCTTTTTTTTTCCTTTTTTTTTATTAAAGGTTTATTTAAAGTCGTTTTTACTTGTTTGAGTACAGTTTCTTTGTTATAAAATGTAATGGATTTTTGTATCTTTTCACTGATAAGAGAACCCAAAGACCTGAGGATACCTATTGTTGTTAAGCGTGATTATTATGATTGCATATTTTGCTTAGAAGAAAGAATGCTAACACGATTAAAAGTATAATTTTTTTTTCATAAGAAGAAACAGCAAAATTTGAAAAGCTCGTAGTTCTTCAGCTGTCTTGCCACGAGAACTTTGTACGATAAATAAAAAGAACTTGTTAACATCACTGTCTCGTTGGTGAAGATTCAGGAAGAATACTCCTGACGTCAACTGATGAAAGTATTGAAATGGGACATGGGGATGACGTGAAGAGGTTGGTAGCAGCGTTGTCATTGCAAACACAACCCCTTCATCATCTGCCAACCATCGTTCTATTCCAGCTTTTTTGTGAAGAGGTTGAAGGAATGTGGAGGCACTTGTTAAAAAAAAGGGTATCGCTTCCGGGCACACGCTCAAGAGTGGCTGCTGTCAAAATTTAGAGCAATTATAATCGCACAAAAACAGGAATTCATATTTGATGTCTATATTAGTGTCTCGCAAGGAAAAAATGTAAACCAAGGTACTCGCATTCAAGTTCAGTCATAAAATCGGGGAAAAGCAGTAACATTTTATTTTGTGAATTTCTAAAAAGGGGTGTCAACTTCCTTTGTGTGTGCGTGCGTGGCGGGAGGAGTTTCCAACTTTATTTCAGTATTAGTTTCAAGTGGTGTGCCTCATAGAGATGCATTAAAAATCAACAATTCCAGACATCAGATTCTGCGTAAGTCTTTTATGTAACAGAACTTCTGCCCCTTCCCCAAAAGTAACCATATATAACTTTATTATAGTTATATTATTATGTTAATGTTTAAGCAACATTTTATGAAGTTTTAACACATGTAATAATAATAATAATAATAATAATTATATTAAACTTCCTGAATATATAATTTTATTCAGAATATACACAGTTAATTTCTAAAAATTGATTTACTTCGAATCAATATTTAAAACTAGGTCACTAATGTACATGATCATATGCCCATCTCTGTTTGTGCTTGAAACATCGCGTATTTTCGTATTTGTGGAGACAAAGTGTTTGGAAGGGAAGGAAAGGTAACTTTCTTAAAATGTTATTGGAAGAAAATGTTATTTTAAAATAAGCGAATGATACTAACAAAAACTGAGATGTCTCACTACTTTATTTTATGTTTATATGAGGTAAATCGTCATTTTGGATCAATTTCAATTTTGGAAAAGGTGTAACGTCTCTTGAGGTACATCTATATTAGGAATGTGTGGGAAAACGAACACGTTATTTCGCAGTTTATGGCTTTAGACAGTATCCAGGCTAACTCACCTAGAAGGAATTGGGACGAGAAGAATGTGTGCTAAAATTAGAAAGCAATGTTTAATTTTAAAAAAAAAGTATAAATGTTGAATATTTTAACACCAAAGTATCAAGAAACTTGGTGTATCGGGTCATTCAAGAGTCAATATGCTTGCATACGATAGTGAACGAAGAAAATATATGCATAGTGTTACTTGTCACACATTTCATTTTTGTAACCTGTTTCAATCATCATCGTTCAAAAAGTTAACTGGTGGTAGTTGTTGTACACTGTTTAGTTCTTTAAATTTTACCATTCTGACTGACAAGATTACGTGCATTCAGGTCGATTAATATCGTAAAATGGATTCCCAGAAGTGGATATTTGCGGAAATGGTCATAATCAAGTGATTAATCTGGGAAGGGAGTGCTTCCCAGCTGTAATCGTTCAGTACATGGAGTCTGTATTCTTCCCAAAACACTGACATCAGTTTCCACTGCGTAAAAGTTCGTTGACGATTTGTGTCTTTGAGGTCCTGTTGTCTTTTATATTAATACAACTTATTGGTGTGACTTTGTCATCCACTTCAGCACCTTTTAGGAAGTTTTTAAGCTTTTGAGATAAACTTGCACAGACTTGTTCAGAAGAATTACCCTAACAACACAATAGATATTCGCATGCATTTGTATGGGGAGAGGATGGCTCCCTGTATTATTTCCTTTCATTAACGTCCGTAACTGATGTTGCGAAAACGGTCGTTAGCTATTAATGTTAGTATTTCAAACATAGCCTACATCTATAAATGGGCTAAGATGATAGTTCAAAAACTGAGAAAGAAAAAACATGGTTTCTTTCTTTTTACACCACCAAACACCAGAAATACATCTTATGAGACCCCTAAATCTAAAATAAGCATTTTTAGAAAAAGGTATGCGGTGTGTGTGTATGTGTGTGTGTGTGTCTGTGTGTCTGTCTGTCTGTCTGTGAACAGCGTAACTCAAAACCGAAAAGTCGGTTAAATAAAAAAAACTTGGTATTTAAGTTCAGCATCCTCCAAGGATGCGACAACACGAAGATTTTCAAGAAAATCCTCCCACGCCAAACTACCCTTTACGTGGAATTTTTTTCGAAAATTTTTATTCTCTCAAAGATTTTCTTGAATTTCTTAACGATTTTGATTAAAATATCATATGTTTAAGATATTTTTATGACAAATAACATCTATGTCTTGAATTTTCTGGGAATAGTCCCTGAAGTTCTCTTCAAACTCAATGACTTTTGCATAACTGGTAAACCGTAAGAGATAGATAATATCTTATTACATTAAATATGTAGATCTCGTTTAGCACACAGTGCATGTCGAATTGAATTTTTGGTGGCGCTAACCATTTCTGAGATATTCTTTTGTTATTGGTTTGATTTTTTTTTCGCCAGAGGAAAATCGCTATTCGATATTTCCTCTTGTCCATGCAAAGAACATATTTCAATGTTATCACATAGCGACCCGCTGTTAAAAGATTTAACCATCGCTTAAAACCTACTGTATTCCCCTAATCCTCTTATACCCACAAGGAAATATGCAATAAAACAAATTCTGCAAATGTTTCTTTCGATTAAAATGAAAAGAATAAGAAGCTTTTGTAGGAATAGTTTCGTCGAAGAATGGGTAAAAGAAATTCATGCGAATATACATAAGATTTTGTATTTTTAGCAAGCATTTCGAAATAAAAATAAAATTTGTGCTGCTTATTTCTTGAAAAGTTTACTTTTCTCATACCTGAACCGTTAGTACCGTTCTGTGAATGGAGGGCAGGGCAGATTGACCGTATAGATACCTATGCACTCGTAACGTTAGTACTTCATCCCTCTTGCTGCGTTGAGAAAAGTCACAGTTCCTTTTCTCTTCCTTCTGCAAATACACAGCGAGTAATACATAATGGCCCATTAGTTAACAAATGTTGCCAATAGATGAAAAAATGAAATAAATGAACAGTTATATGGGAGCTACAGGGACTGGATTGCTGCACCCCATATTCTGGAAGCATCGAGACGCTCCAGATGAAGGTTTGCCCTTCTTTTCCTCCCCTTCCTTACTCCGGTTGCATCTTGAGTAAGAAACGATGAACATCTGCAGCAGTGGATTCGATGAAAGTCGAGCAAAAGGAGCCTGCGATGCAATGAATGATTCGCGAAGAGATTGACCGGAAGTAGGGGGGCCACATATACATAGTCAGACCTAGCGCGTCTTTGTTGGCGTTTCCGGTAGGCGAAGACAAACTAAACGTTCCTCTCCCTCCACCTCCGCAACGTGTTTGTTGACATAGTGGCACGCGGGACAATCTACATGACAGGAGTTCCTCCGCATAGGGAAGGTTGGATTGCGCCAACGAAATCTTATATGCGAAATGCTTAGCTTATGTAACTTAAATAAACATACGATATAAAGATTAAATGATTGAATTGGTCGGAATAAAATAAAAAATAAAACGTTGGTTCTTTCTTTCTTTCCGTCATTGCAATGTAGTTGTAGGTGATTGCTGAGACAGTACACTTCAAATTATTTTATCCAATGTAAAAAGAAATTAAATGGTATAAATAGCCAAATATAACTTTTTATTTTCCAAAATAAGTTGTTGGATTCTAGGAATGCGTACAGTTATGAAGGATGTTGAAAAATTTTAACTTTTAAAAATTATTTAAAGAAATCAGGTCACTTAAAAGGTTTGTTGCACACATTTTTCGTAATTTTTGGTGAAGATAACTCAGTGTTACAAAAAAAAATATATTTATTTGTATGTGTATATAATATATATTCATATATAATGTGATTCTTAAATATATTTTACAACTGAATTGCTTGTATTCAATCTAACTTTAATGTCAACTAAACTGAACAACAAACTTAACTAAAACATCAGCATTTTGCAATTTTAAGACTTTTAATTCTTCCTTTTATGAACGCACGAGCAGTGTTTTGTTAAATTTTAACAGAACTTAGCGAGCACTGTAAACTTTTGCAGCCACTCAGGTTGTCTTCTTACATCCCTATGGAATCCCTCGTCATATTGCTCCGGATCGTAGTTGAGATATGAGTGCAAGAAATGCATTTTGACTTGACGCACCCAAGAGAGGCGCAATATATATGCTTTCAGCTTCTCTTTTTCAAATTTTCCATACTCTCAAGGTTTTTTTTAAGGGGCAAGATTTTGTGGCGCTTTTAAAACAGAATTTCGTCTTTATATTTTTCCACACGTTTAGGATAAGTTGCAGTACATGATTAATATTCGCGGAGACCCGCTGCTCATTTGGTCTCCTAGTCCCTCTCCTGCTGGCTGTCAGTTTTTCTACGTGCTGGCTGCTGTCATGCATGTTGCATACTTTAGGGATTCGGTGAACAGAGACATTCACATCAGTACTAAAGTAGGCAAATGCGAACGGGCAAGCATTCCTTCTGCCTAGCGTTCGGAGTACTGAATTATGAATAGTATGCTGATCATAGCCTAATGATGAGAATTCTGAAAGAAGAATTTATACAGTTAGCAGCAAACATTTTACTTTATCTTAAGCAACTTTCTCCCATGTATATCTCTAAGGTGGTGAGATGCTGATATGTATATTTATAATTTTCGAGTTTTTTTTCAAGTTTGAATGGATATTAAAGTTAAATTATCACAAACGTCACAAATTTTACTCTCTCAGATTCATTCTTGCATGAAAGCCCTATACATAATATTCGAAACAGAAGTGAGTTCAATAAATTTCACAGTGTTAAAAGCAACAAGAATTGCCATAATCTGTATATCAGCTGTTGATATCTCACGACATACTGGCTTCTGTTTCAGTTTAATATAAAGAGAAGCGTGTCTTTATAAGCTGCTGTTTCGAATCTGCCAGCTTTTTGCTTTCAGAAACACTTCTCGCCGTAATGCGCGCTAAATAAGACAAATCATGTCTACTACGCTTGTAGTGAATTCGCGTCTCTACAGCATAAGAAAATCACATCAAGGTATTCAGCCAACGAAAACCCAGTGCATTGAATTCCCCAATAAGGCCTACTCCAGGTTTTGATTACCTTTCAGTGGCATCACCATCATGAACTGTTAAATTATAAGTTATGAAGAAAATAAAATACTTCTATATCTATAAAGCTATCTCAGACATGCAGTTGTTTACTTCTATTTTGAATTTAGAATAACAAAGTGATGTGATTAATTTTCACCATAGTAATTTTTGTGAGTTACGGAGATGAATTTCGTCACTCTGGTGCAGAGCAGCCAGCCAGTTGATTGTGGCTAAAATTCTCTCCTAGAATGTAAGGTCACATCGAAACGATATTTTGTAACGATGGTTACAAGCGAGAAATAATGTATAAGTAAATACAATTCACCGAATGCGTAGTTACTTGATGCATAATTCATTAACCAAAAGCAAACGCTAACGAAAGGTCATCTTCACTGTTGCTACCCAATGTCTTTCGACTTTGTGTACTCATGCAACATAACTTGTAAATACGCTGGACTATATTTGGTCGGTCTACTTCTAAAATATTTGTCTCTTTTAATGAAACTTTTGAGTAGCTTCCTTAAGAGATAAAGTCTCCCTTTTATCATTATCCCCTAGACAAAACTTGAGGCTTCATCTACCTAAATCCTAACTCCCCTCCATCCTGGGTCCTCTGTAAAATTTTCAGAAAAATCTCAAACGAGAACTTCAAGCCGTACGTATCGGTAAGTTGTTAAGTGTAACCCATCATTTTCTTTCCACACCTCTTTCACAGTGTGAATCTAAAAGTTGTGATACAGCAATTGCCGAGGTTTTAAAATTCATTTCAAAAGGATTTGTTCTCCAGCGCCATTATCTAAGGAGCCCACATTTTACTTCCTGTTATTAACTTCCGAGGACCGCTGATAAAGTCGCCTTGTTTGCTTGACCTCCTTGAAAACTAGGGCTGCACATCCTGTTGTAATTTTTATATTTTTTCATGGATATTGATTAGAAGTTCTGAAATGCGCACTTTCTCAGCTCTAAACATGTACTATAGAGCTCCTTTCTTGATTTCATGCCATACAAGAAAATGTACTGTTTATGCTTTACAGTTAATGCCTAATTATTTGAATGTGCCACTTCCATAAATTTACTTTCAAGTGCTGAGTAGAAGGGTAACATTTTATTATCTGAAGCTGCTAACAGAATTGTAGTTCAGTATAAAATGTAATGCAGATCTACGTAATTTCCCAGTTTTTTTTCATTCAAGTAGACCCAATTGTCCAAAAATACGTAGTGGATTTTCCTTACTCCCACACTTCGAAAGGTGTAGAAGTCCTGCATAATGAAGATTGGCAGAGAAGTACACTACACACTTTCGATTGTGCTCGAAATTGGTTTCTTTTGTGTTGCGAGCAGCATGTCGACTTTTGAGAAATCATCATCGCTGATGGATCGAGCTCTTCACGTGTGATGTTTTTGGAAATATAGGACCTTATGTAAAAATAACTACTACTAGGTGAAGATGTTCAAACACAGTGACGCCCAACCTTGTCTCTTATGGGCTAATGACATCACACTGTCGCCTCACCCCACCTCTTTAGTTTTTATTATGAAGCATTTCCCATTCACTCCTCACTGATGGCTGTCACAATGGCAAGTTACAAGTTCAGACAACCCATGGCCATATTAATACGTCATATCTCCTCGAACAATGCATAGGAATAAATTCACCCTCCCCTTTTTCGCTTAAGATTGGGCATCGCGTTCATACAAATCACAATCAGCTATGTTATCACCGCGCATCAAAATATTTTGAATTGGTGTAACTGCATATGTAACACCACAAAATAATAAGAGGTAACGCATGGGTGAAGCCGGCGGAATGAGCCTCGGATGTACTATTATCGGTAGTAGTGGTTTGTTTTACTCAAGCAGGTCAACGTTTACTTTCACAGGGGACTCCAATCGTTATTGATTCGCTCTTGAGGAAATTCTACAACGTTTCTAAAAGGATTAATATCAAACATCCGCATAAAACCTGGGATGGAATCATTTTTGCATAATAATCTCTCAAAGTTGAATCATTCTTGCTTCGTTCCTAAGGAAAATCATCAGCGTTTCTAAAGACAATCCTATCAAATGATCCCCATAAGAATTGGTATAAAATCATTTTTACATAAAAAACCTCTCATATTTTATTTCTATAAATATCGAAATCAGGTTTTACATACATTGGTTAAACTTCACTGCAGTATTATGCTTTGATCTTAACAGCGAGGAAGCTGTACAAACGATTTGGAAAAATGCGTTGCTTTCTCCAAAATGCGTATTGGTAGTAGATAAACGTTTGAATGTTCAGCACAATGATAAATTAGTTAAGACATTAGGAATCTAAATCACTGAAGATCGTAATCAGGGGAATACAGTGTTTGAAAATCGTAGAGAAATTTTAGTCTGTAAATCTGTATTATCCAAGTGGACAGTAGTCTGAGAGCAACATAATTCAACAATTATTTTTAGAAACAATATGAGTTCACAGCAAAAGTGGGCTTCGGTTACCATCGTTTATTTTACAGATTATTATATTCCATAAACAGAAGCGCACAGATTTATTCGTCACCGCAAGCCTTGTCTCTTGTACATCTGTTACCACTCTGAATAAAGTTAAATACCAATCATGAACAGTAGGGCCGTCATTCAGAATGTTTGGAAGTGGACTCGATTCACTTCTGCTGTGAAGCTCTCAGTTATAATTTTATAGCAACGTTTTGAATCTTGACAATTATTCGGACAGTTCTTGAAAACTACACTTTTTATTTAGATAGAGGACTCCAATGCATATTTGAAGGGTAGCAATGAAGCTGTGTTTTTCGGACAAGTTTAAAAATCTGTAAAACATCCCTTCGATTGAAAACCTTTAAAAGAAGTGTCATGTACATTCTGAGGTTGAAGTTGACAGGTTTTTGCAAATTCACAGTTATCCTTCCCCTAGGGTTTCACATGAATCTCACTGACAGCTATGAAGAGTTTAAGTGGTCATCCAGTTGCTTCATTACCATCTAGCACCAAATTAATGTACCAGTTGGACATTAAATGCCCAATATATGCTGGAGAAACTAATATTGTCGTGAATCATCTTTAAGGATGATGGTGCTCCATTTGATAGGTTAAAACTGCCAGAACCATACGAGAAGTATTCTTTGTACTAGTACCTCAGGGTCTGAAAGGACTCCCAAAAATGCCACAGAAACACACAACATTGTTATTAGAGTGACTATCGAGATTGAGAATGTATCTTTTTGTGCACTACAGATGGTTTCCTGGAAATATTACTTACCCATACTAGTAAACTCATAATGATAATGTGTTAAAAGCAATCTACAATGTATTGCAACATAATTTTGACGTGATTTTCCTCAGTATGCGATGGTCAGTCCACTTGCAATTAATAATTAACATAATTTCATCGTAAACCAGTAGTCGTAGCAGCAGTTTTACTGAAGTCGGTTAAAAAAAATGTAGCCCCAAAGTTGTCTTGAGCGCCCATGCATGCCTACAATGCTGCCACAACCTCCCCCGCCAAGCAATTAACCCGTATGCGCCAGGTGGTGACTTGTGTTGAGAAAATGGCCGCAGCTAGCGCTAGTGTCGACTCCCGCTCCGCTAGCTGACTGGCACATGGTGAGCTCGAGCGCATTCAGTTTGGTTCAGGCAACACTCTTCGACACGACCAGAAACGCGATGGTCCTGCAAGTCCTGGATCTAGTCAACTCCGCACACGAGGCTTTTTATGGGGATTACCCCACCACCACATTGATTCCAGGTAAAATAACATTATTTGACGACGGAATTTCTACTGTGAGTGTGTTGTGTATGTTGTTTTGTATTGTCGCGTTCGGAAACCATTGTTGCGTTGAAGTGAAAGGTCAGAGGTTCTTCAGCGTGTGTCTAGCTGGTGTTAAGGATCTAAAATGACTTTTCTTTTTTCAATTAGCTTTTATTGCAAGCATTTCGTAATTATGTGTGTTTTATATTGTTTAGAAAAAAGAGTTCTGTGTGCGTGTGTTAGGAGGGGCCTCTGTGACGGACGCATGCGCAATTACGCTAGGCGCTGTTGAAAACCAAATGTATAAAACCTAGTGCATTTTCAAAATATGATCTTGTAAAAGAAAATAATAGTATTTCTTCCTAAATTGTGATAATCGAAAAACGTACTCAATGTGTAGATATGCATTTTTAATCCAGTTGTCTTTTGAAATATAGTTTCTATTTTATAGAAACGGGTGTTAAAACGTCAACTCCTTTTAAATTATTAACATATAGCTCAAAACTGATTGTTGCGTTTGTATAAGCCTGAGTGCTGACATTATACTTGCAGATAGCTGGAGCTACTACTTCTTTCACATTGTCATCATTGACTTTTAGTTTTCAGGAAAATGTTTATGGAGCAGTTGTTAATCTCTTTTGCATGCATAGTTACAAATTTTAATTATTGTCTATTTTGTTTCTCTTTGTGCTTAATAAGTATGTTTAGAATATTAGAAATAAATCGTTGATGGTTGTCATTTTTCCAAAATATATTACTGAGTGTTGTTTTGGCTGTAAACGGTAATTTTGGAGCTCAACTTGATTTTCTTAAGAGCCTTCAGTGGCATTGAAATGCTCCAATCTCAATATTATTGTAGCATATTCACTGGCTTATTGTTTTGTATTAGTAACAAGTACTACATGCAAACCATGAAATGTGCTATATATAATTAAAATAAATCACTTTCAGCAAGTTAAAGAACAGCTGGAAATGGCACAAAAATGAAAAGCTAAATTCAAGGTGCAATATGTTATGTTAAGTGTTTTTGTTAACTCGCACAAAGAGTAATAAATTGACAGAGAGGAAATCGGAGTCGATGTTTTGCGTTCATACCACCCGTATTGCATATATTTCATAACGCTGCAAACTGAGCGTTATGCGAGAGAGTTAATTTTTGTGGCGCCATTACTGCAAGAAAAACAAATGAAGACAGTCATTTGTGGTGACCAGCATCGCGGAGTTGTTACTCGACCAAATCGCATCATGAAGCGCTGTTAAATTAGCCCATAGAATTGTGTCGGGCCACTTAAAGGCTGCCTAACCAGTCGCGAAGTCGAAGCCTCAAGGGCTTGTAAATCCTTTAATAATACCGGTGTACAGGGAATAGAGTGTGATACTCTCCAAAAATGTTGCTTTTATTATTCATAAACATGTTTAACAATCTAATTAAAATAATAACAGGGGCACATGAAGCTAGAAAAACTCGTCTGCTAATTATAATGAAGGCGTACTTTGCCTGTTATAGAAGGCGGTGGTCAAAATGTCTTTGCTGCAAACGTTGCCTACGTGTTAATGGTGGCTATGTGATTTGCAGCAGTCATTTCGGACAGACACTTATTAAATAATAATGCTTTGGTGATATCTATCCCTCGGCAAGCAAGCATATCCCTAAAGATTACATACAGAAAACGCACGCGCGCAGTTATGTGTGTCTGCATGTGAAGGGAATCTCTAAAAACGATGGCGTATACTAGATCAAATTTGATATTTTAGTTAGGTATGTTTCGTAAAAATGTTGCTTTGTTAATAGCAATTCATGAATGTTAAATTTTGGAAGATGAAATTATATTTTTTAGGTATTTAAGTTTCTCAAGGAATTTTTCACTTCCAATGAACTCCTTGGTCCAAGCACTTTTTACTATAATAATAGCTTTTGTTCGCAAAAATTACTATTAGATATTATTAAAATTCTCTGAGATATTAAACAGGACATAGCGTAATTGTGTGCTCATTCTTTTCTCAATAAAGATGGCTGTTATTATTATTGTTGTTATTATTATTATTATTGTTATTATTGTAACAGTTGTTCTCAGCATCTGTAACAGCAGTGCATGTAGGTAATATCCAACTGATTACATTCTCTGTAGGTACTTATTTTTAATAATCTCACAAGATATTCTGATTTTATCTAAAGATTTACGCGTGATGAAGTAACCAATAAATGTACTTAGATATAAGTTAGACTTTTCATAACTACTGAAAGAGAGTTGTAAAGGGTAGAAGAAATTAATTACCCCAACATACTAAAAACACTAATTGAAATCTATCCCCTAAGAGCTTTGGTAGGCCGCTGCAGTTCATTTGCCTTCACCGTTTTCTGGAAATGTGTATACACGTATAACAAAGAATACTTTGGAAAATACCTGATAACTTTATCAATCCATTTTGATAACTTAAAACAAGTGATAATACACGATGTTTTGACATTACTAATTACATTACAGATGCTTTCGCCTGTTTGATTGGTTTTCGATTTTATACAGACAAAATATAGTTGCATGCAACTTATAGCGCTGCATAGCCTTGACTAGTGGAAATTCAATGTTTCCTCCGTTTTAGTCATCAAAAATAGCAAGACGTTGAGATGGATAGAAATAAAATCTGGCTTGAATGCCTCGTAGAGTTCACGTGGATATGAGTAATAACCATTTTTCATTCATTTCTATAACTCCTGTTAACTTCTTTGGGCATGTCGGAGGCTTTGACATGTGAAATAAGTGATGGTGTTAGCTCACTGAACAGTAAGGTTTCTTGATGTGGTTGGTTTTATCAGTTTTATCGGAATGTTGCACGTTTAGTTTTGTTAGTAAAACCTCAGTCATCAATGTCCAATGTCGACATTACTAAGAAATGTTTTTGTTGGCAATTAGCTGCAGAATGAGGGCAGGTAGATGCAACTTCCGCCAGCTAGGGGGAGATTTCAACCGGAAGTTTACCAAAACTTCCTGTGAGGGGGGATTTCCACACTGGTTTTGTTCTGTCTTCGAGATAAGCAGACACTGTAATGCGTAGTTATCCCAGGAGATGACTCTTGATGAATATAACTGTGATTGTGGATATCAGTTGCATAATTGGGGAAGGATGTAGTTATTCTATGTTTGCATACTTAAGTTATTTTTCTGTGAGTACTGGGAATAAACATTGTCATTGATAGTGGTTTCTCATAATCCTGCTTGTTTGCTGTTAAGACAACAAACACAAAAAATAAAAAAAGGATAATCTTTAAGGTAACAGTCACCGAATTTCGTTTTTCAATACTTCTAATAGTGATTCTGTAAACTATATATACCTTAGATGCGAAATCTAATTTTGCTTCTCTAACACAAACATAGATAAAGAAGCTATTGCATTCCACCCAAAAATTCGATATCGAGATTTCATTGGAAATACGTGTTTTGAGATCCCCTGAATCCAGAAAAAGCATTATTAGAAAAAGGTCTGTGTGTGTGTGTGTGTGTGTGTGTGTGTGAACACCATAACTCAAAAACGAAAAGTAAGTTAAATACCAAATTTAGCACTTAACCGACTTACAGCATCTTCCAAGGATGCGACACAAAAATAGCTCTAACGATTTGATTAAAATAGCATATGTTTAAGACATGTTTGTGACAAATGAAATGTATATTATCTTGAACTTTGTTGGAATAGCCTCTAAAGTCCTTTTCATTCTGAATGACTTTTGCATTAGCTTGTAAACCTTAAGAGGTAAACAAAATCTTACTGCACAGAAAACGTAAAGCTCACAATTTATGTCAAATGCATCTTTTTTTGGAGTTAATTTCTGAGATATTCCTTGTTATTGGTTTCAATATTAAATTTCTTTTTCCTCCTGATCAAGCAAATCATCACACAGTGACCAACTCTTAAAAGATTTGATTATCGCTTAAACCTACTGTATTCCCCTTTCTATTGTATCTATAAGGAAATATGCTATATAAGCATTTCCCAAGTTATTATATCTATTAACGTGAAATAGATAGAAGAATAAAGCTTTTATAAGAGTGATTCGTTGAAGAATGGGCGGAGAAAGTCGTGTGAATGTAACAAGACTTTTCTATTTATTTCACGTTAATAAATATCTAAAGCATACTGAGGTAATATACCTACTCTTCGTTATAAACAGGAATATTTGAAAGCAGTAGGCAGCTTTTAAAACAAGTTATAATTATATAGGACTAATCACCAGTTCTTTAAAAAAAAAAAAAAATTAACGCCTAAGGGGAAGCTATGAATGTCTAGTGTACCGTTCCTCTCACCCCTTCTCCCTCTCCTTCTCTCTCTCTCTCTCTCTCTCTCTCTCTCTCTTACTCACACAGACACACACACACACACACACACACACACACACAAAACAAACCAGCTACGGTAAGCGTGTGACATTTTTATACGTCATGGGTGCATATTTAAACATCCACTAAAATTCACACTTCAGAATTAATCTTGAATTAATCATGACTTAATTGTGTATATTTCAATATTTTTAAATTTATTTTGGAATAAAATATATACTAAAAGATTGAAATTCAAATATATTAATCTTGGAGCTTCTGAAATTTGCTTACAGAGATAAATTTTGAAATTGTTAGGTTATACTAAAATATGCATTTTATTTGCCAGGAATTATTTAAAAGTCAACGATGTTTTAGATAAACTCCTTGGTCATATTTGAGAAAATAACAATTGACACATTTTGGGTATTAAAGGAGTAGGGTGAAATTAATTAAAAGTATTCGTGTAGGTATTGCCAGTAAAATATCAGCACGAACGTTTTTGTCCAAGACAACATGTGTTGAGCTACCTGATTGAAAAGAAACGCTATTAGTTTGGCAAACCGTGCCTAAGCAAATCAGGTATGTTGACTGCTTGTCACCGTAAATACTTCCCTCTGCCTATGATGTATTTTGTAGACGGAGGCAGAGGATGCAGCGGCAGTGCCATCGGTCCATGCACAGCTCAGGATGCTCCATCAAGGAGTTTGGTATTTTATGTGACGTAAATACGTTGTCCTGTCTACTACGCCGATTATTCAAGATAACAATGACTTACAAATCATCAGATTTTCGACTTCAGAATGGTTAAGATGTGAATGTTAACATCTGCTATGTGTAAAACATGTTCTGAAGTTTATCAAAGCGAGAGTTGCAGCTGTAGAAACGGGGAAAGGCTAATGTTTACTTTTATAGATTAGAGCTGGATGAAGATACTGCAAAAACTGTATTTTTCTTGGAGATATCCAGTTCTCCATGAACCAGTGACATTGTTCTCTGGTTCGGGATTATGGGTGATGTAATAGTTTGCTTAGTTGTATGTTGAAAGTACAACAAATCGAACCAAATATAGCTGGCATCCCAAAAGAAGACGGAATAAAGCTCAGTTTACTCAAAAAGGAAGCGTGATGTACGGATGCATGGATGATTTGAAAATCGCCACTCGCCTTTCATTCTGCACTTAGGCTCATCAAGGTAATTATTCTGCTAAAATGCCATTCATTTTAAAATAATGCAACAAATTCGTCCCCAGATGTTCATTTCTTCTGGAAACTTGAAGGCCAGTAGATGAAGTAGTAAGGATGTTAAGAAATGTCGCTTTTTCCCCATGTGTTTTGTATTGTCAGCACGACCGTGTCTTCGGCGACTTTAACGTTCTTTTCGATGCCAATTAAAAAAATGAGCGGGACGATGCGGGCTGTCTGTAGAGCAATTGCCATGTGGCCAGGGATATTTTTAGGCTCAAAGACGTGAAGGTATGGGTGGGTGGAAGGAATAATGCCACGTTTTGCACATCGGATTCGGTGAGAATATAACATCAATGATAAAAATAGGCGAACTGTTTAAAGCCCCGCTGTTTTTTTGAGAAAAGGAAAATACAAAAACGTGAAAGTCCATTTTGAGTTAGGGCTTTTCCATCAAGCGTACAACCACAAATGTAGTCCATGATTTCTTTGCAGAAAAGCTTTCCACAGTAACACTAAGAGAACATTATTAGTTCTTAATTACGTATTGTAGCATATCTGCTACATAGTGTCTTAAATTGATTTGATAGCACCTGGGCTTTATATGGAACTAAATTATGTATTATACGAATGTTATATCTTCAGTGCTATATTTTTGCTAATGACCGATGAATTGCAGATATTTTCTACTTAACATAGTTGATAAAGGTAAAGATAATTTGTGAAAAGAATGTTATTTGATATTCATGAAATAAGGCACTTAAAGATAATTTCATGGATGAGTTTGTAGATGTGCATTTACAAATATAACTAATATAAGTAATGGAATATTGAAAATAGGATTCAAATATTTGGTTCTAATATACGTAATATTGCACGGCAAACTTGGTTTGTTTCCGGTTCTTTAAACATTTTACAGATTGCTACCCTTAATATTCTTAAGATTTTAATGGTTAAAATATTCAAAATCCATAATTCAGCACTGCATTCAGGAATACTTGGAATGTTTTTCTTTTAAACTGCTCCTGATATTATGGATTCATAGTAAATAAGCACACTAATTTAAGTTAAATTAATAAACTGTATTTGCAATATGTGGAGATTTGATTTTTATACTAAGGATGAGAGGTTTGTAGGGGATAATGTGACCTGAGTAAACATTTTAATTATTGGATATTCACATCAGTACAACACTTTTCCCTGATTATCTAGATAGTCCGGGATTTCATAGAGATTGGGGTTCGTTAAGTAGTATTACAAATAATAAAGTATCTGCAAGTTTTACAAAACTCTGTCTGTCAGAATATCGTTTCAAAATTCCCAATTTCTGTTCTTGAACCAATTACTTAAAAAGGTGCGATGTTTTATAGCAAGCATTTAACACATATCAACTGTAATGAGCCATTAAATGAATGCAAGATATAGCACCTAAGATCTCCTGTAATTACTAGCTTTACATTTTAACAAAACCTCGGACAGAAATAAAAACTGACAAAGACAACTTGTTGGCTAATAAGTTATTGCCAGTAATATTAGTAGAAGTTATTTTGCTAATGTGCAGCAAGCGCATTGGGGGTGACACCCTCTCGGAGGCATATTCAGGGCCTTAAGTTTGGCTCACAATAAACTGGGAAACGGGAACCACAGCGGGAACGAAAGCAAAAGACGTGAGTGGATTTGATTCACAACACCGCAGAAACGGGAATGCCAATCGATGGCAATATGAAAAGTCAGTTTTGAGCATTGGGATGCCAACTGATCAATGATATTTTCATATGCTTCTTGCTTAGCAACTGCAATGCAGGTTTGAAATTCGATACAAGGATTTTGTTTTTCTAAAAGCAACACCATTTCTGTTTCGGATTCTTCTGCAAAAGTGTCATCCTAATTCATTTATGATTAAAAGCTAATTAAAGTTCATTATTCATCGTTATGGTTTTATACATTTAACCTTGCAACTAGAGAGATCTCTAGTAGGCTGTAGTTCACGGCCACGTTTGAACAACCTCTACCAGTATATCGTAACTGGGAAGGTGAATGAAAATGTTGAAAGTTGACCTAGTCAACCGTTCCCGTTCTCGGACACATGTAAGCTTCCCCTTAATTGTAAACCCTCACAGTGTAATACATGCACTTTTAACTTTATTGTCCCCGTTCTGGTTCCCTTTACCATCCTTTAATGAGGGGCGAACCAGTTCATTTCTAGGAATCCTTTCACTCATTCACAACCATTATGACGAAGTAGTTCATTTATAAAACACTGAATCCTAGCAAAATTAATGAGCTTCACATTCAGGAGCGATTTCGTTCACCACACCTCTCAACGAAACATGGGCCAACCAACTAGATGTAGTGCATCTCCCGTTATTGTAGGATTTAGGTAATGAAAATCGAACGTGTCGCTCTGACAAACAACTATGAAACGTTTACACAATGCTCGCACTCACGGTGGGTACGTACTACAGCTATAATTTTCATACAGACTCGCTGTCTCTGCTCAGCTCGGCGATAATTACAAGAAGCGAACGACAGTCGATTCGAATGAGTTGGGAATGTTACGAAATGTGACAGCTACGCAGTGGCGTAGCTTGGTACTGTGTTCTGGGTATACTAGATTTTAAAAATTGAATTTAGAATTTTTTAAATGATGCACAAATTCTCATACATAGTGTTTCATAAAATAGTGTGAATTCTCCATACTAATTCGATTATTATTATTATTATTATTATTATTATTATTATTATTATTTTAGTAGCCATTAGCATCACTACTAATTGCTAAAATTGACTAAACATACATTTTAAACTAAACTAGATTATATACGTATAGCGTTGGTTCTAACTTTACAAAATGCTGACAAACCATTGTATGATTGTAAATCGTGAAAACAATGTAGCTACTCACTTAGATTTTCTTGTATGTAAGTTCCAATCGGCGATTTTTATTGCAAGCTTTTCTTTGAATGTTTTTAATATTTGATATTCCTTCAACACTCCATTCCTTTTCCCCGCCAAAAAGCAAACATATGCAGCAACACACTTTGTTATGAATGTAACTGCCAGTTAACCAATTAAATTTACTGTACCAGGATGTTTGGAATGTTCGTTTATTAGTTCTTTTCCTGGAAGACAATGCCAAGCTTAGAAATTGGTCTTTTGCCTTTAAGTTCACAATTTTTCTCATAATATAGAGTAAAAAAACTGAGCTTTTTTTAATAAGTAATCCACTAAATCGATGGAATTGTCCATATTCCTAAAATCATAAATAAAACACGCAAGACGAAAACATTACACAGATCTACGTAAAACTAACACTTTATGCACTGCACGGCTGCACGCACATAATGCTGGTTTACCAATAACTGAGGAATGAAATGTTTGTTACACTGCCTTGCCCTACCCTTGTCTCCAACCTCTATTGTCCTGTTTCCTGACCTTGGAGAGAGCAGGTACACAGAGACTAAACATCTTAACAAACGTGTTAAGTCTCTGCTGCTGCCTATGTGCCCTTAATACACAACAAAACATAGTCATGTCTTCCTACAACGAGAGGTCGAATATTATGTAAGTCCACTCTTGATGAGACTTGCACTCGCTCAGCCATCCCAGTCTCTACTCGACTTTGCTGCCGCATCATGAGATTTCGAAGCTGCCTAAGTACGCAGCACTACAATCTTAGACACCTAGCAGTAGGTGTTGGGGCGTTGGGGTAAGCAGCGGTGAACGTGGTTGTATTAATTAGTTTTTCATCACTTGTTTGAGGCTGTCTTTATTTACGTGTTTAAAAATATACTTAGTTTCTCGGCAATTTATTTAAGTACACTCAGTCTACCCTTACGCTACGGTGATGTAACTAGAGTCGTTAGTTCGCAGGAGTGAAACGTTCATACCACTCAGCTGTGTAGGTATTACTTGCTGTGCCCACCACTACTGCCGCCAGTAATTTGTACATACATTACACTCTGTGTGTAAGTTTGTTCAAACAGAGCAAAGATCCCAGTTCGGTGATATTTTCGCCGATTATTTTGCGTTCCATTACTTGGAATAGTCGTAAAACATGGAAATGAAGCGAGTTTTGCTCATACAGGGTGTCTACTGGTACTAGAAATATACTTGGTTTTTTTTTTACATACTGGATATACTGAAATAGTACTGGAATTAGTGATTACATACTGGAAAAATTAGATGAAATATCCGTATTCATATTGATTTATTTCAGCTTAATTTTTAGGTGATTGGTTCTTGGAAGGTCTTGTCAATCAAATACTTAAGTAATTTTTGAATGTTGTTGTTTGGCATAATACCCATAGTTTAATAATTTTTCATATTATGTAAAAATAACTCAAACTTTTGGATAATCTTTCACCCCTAACATTTTTTTACAGGTTGTACATGTCCAGAGTTTTTTAAGATTGTTCCAGGGAAGGATGGGGAGGGAAGTTAAGATAAGAAATACAAAATCTGCTGATATTTCATTAGCATTTCTGTGAATATCAATGAATTTTTGTCCATTAATGACTAGCATGGAAGTTTTATGAAATTAGAGTACTAAGAGGTAATGGGGAGAAATGAGCGTAAAAAAATCATCTAGATGATTGTATAGAAATTTCATACAGAATACAGAGAATAAGTTTAATTAAATCGTCATTAGAGATTTAAAAAGCCACCTGCAACGTCGGGTATAGCAGCTGGTAATAAACACAGTGTCTGTGGAAACAAATAAAACCAGTAAAGATGTTAAGCTAGCCATAACATGCATTTGAATACTACTGCAATATGACTTGATGTAACTTTAAACCTTCAAGGTAGTAGACACGCTGTCATATATGCGCTACAATAATTTGTTTTTGTACTCCCTTTCGGTTTTTCGTGTGGAACAGTTACGAGTGCTGCTATGTAATCAGCTGCACTTTTACCCAGAGAAAGAGAGTTTGCAATTCAAAATACTTAGCAAGCACCTCGCTGATCACAGTAATTAAATACATGTTTTCATGCTTAGCCTGCTTGGGTTTACTACGTGCATTATAATCAATTAAAATTCAGGCTTGTACTGCCGGATATGCACGAAGGTTGCCCCAGGATACATACTCCTGTATAACGACTTCAGCTTGGTTGCCATGGAATTAATATTATCTAGCATGATTCACAAATACCTACGTGGTTATTTGATTCCTGTGTTAAAGGAAATGGCTGTATATCCTTCGAAACTTCTTGAGCTCTCAAATTTATAGGTATTTGGTGATTATTTTCTGGTAATGGATAGCTGCAAAAAAAACAAAAACAAAAAAAAACAGGAAGTGCCAAAACTGGATTATTTCTGATTACTAAAGGGATGTAAGAACAAGAACCGGTTGAATACGTTTAAGGTAATCCTGTATTTTTCTTCTATCTTAAGATGCTATCAGATTCAGAATTTTAATTCCTTCTTCTTCATTTGGAATAACAGCTTTTATATGCGGTTTGTGGTTTTCGCTTACACTGAAGAGATTTAAAAGTTTTTAATGCTTTTATTTCTAAAAATAGCTTCAGGAAAAATAGCTTAATCTTAAGTGTTCTACTTAACCTATATTTTATAGTGATATGATTAAAAAAATTAAAAACAAATTACACCTGGAATTCCGTTTATCCTAGTAATTATGCAGGTTATGTTTTCCGATATCATTCAATGTAAATCGCACATGCCCCCTTTGTAAGTTTCGCTGTTAGCTGGAACTATTGTTTCGTAATTGTACATCAATCACAAGCGAATCTGTAAGCTGAAATCGAAAACAATCAGCCAACCAGGGAAAATGGCGGTGCAGATGTTTTGTGTTCTTAAATGCAACATCATTGAATTGTTTGTAATTCTGTCGACTAAATTTATTTATCTGTACTAATAAAATGAGAGCTGCAAATTCATGTTTTTTAAGTTCTGGGTCTCGTGTCATATCCATTATAATTATAAATGGTGTAGTAAAAGTATTGAAATTAAAGGATTTGCGGGATAAGACAGTTGCCTACTCTAAGAAGCAAACAATTGCACACTAATAAAATGAAAACGATAAAAGTGGCAGGAGAGACAACTGTAACTGGTGCAAATTCAAAGCCTTTCTTCCCAGATTGGTCAGATGATAAGTAATCCCAGTCGATATAGCTATAAAGCGGGCTGCTTTTCCGATCAGTTTAAATATTTTAAAATTTCTGCGAAATTATTTTGCCGAAAAAAAAGAGGAAGAGCTTGTAAGAGACGAAGCCAAGCCTGGCGTCCTTTTTATTGTCATTGTACATTATTGAGTCTTCCTACGGTGAAAAAAGCATTTCCGAATTAGACATGCTGTGGAGAAAGTGAAATGCAAAAGAAACTTAAAACGAGAAACATCTCTTATAATGTAAACAGAATTAAGCATTAGACAAGTAAAGTGTCCGAGTGGAACGCAGCATTACATAGTGTGCAAACTTGACATTGGGACGAGTTTGTAAAGGCGATTGAAAACATCTGAAGTATGGAGATGAAGCAGCATGTAAAATAATAAATGAAGCTGTTTTAGAAAGTTTGGACGAAGGGGTACCAATGCTAAGAAGAGAATAATACATCGTCTTGGACGAGAAGAAATTGCTTGCTAAGAGATACATGGAAAGGAATGACGAGTGGAAACAAAAAAGTTGCGACCAGCACACAGATTGTACGAAGACGAAGTGGTAAAGAGGGAAGAACGGCGGAAGCTAGATTTGCAATTAACAGCCTTCGTCATGAAACTATTAATTAATTAGGATAAACTCTTAATATTAAATTCTCTAGACATCATTGTAACAAAGGCTTATTGCTAGCAAAAAGATGCGTTCCGTACATTTACGTTCTCGAGTAAGCGGTGTGCGGGCAAGACAGCGCCAGTGGAGTCCAGCGGGCAAGTCAGACAAGAGGGTCATGAGGGTCTGGCAGCTGTAGGTATATAGCACCTGTTGCTGCCTCATTGTAAGACGTGGTCGCCGCTACACCTGTCTTGCCTGGACTGTTTGTTTATACGGAGCAGTGTCAGATCGTCTTTAAGGATTTGCAAAACGGTTAACCTATTTCCTAATTTATCCTGTCAATAAAATATTGTAAACGGAAAACGGATTCATGATTGCGGTGTGAAAAAAAATGCTTGATAGAAAAGGTCCAAGTTTATTAGAAAACCTAATGATACCGTAGTTATAAGTTATATCGAATACATACTCCCCACAAATAACTCCCTAGACGAATAACAAATATGGATTTTTCAAATTAAATTTAAGGGTATGAGTGTATCTAAAATGATCAGATTTGAGATTTCCTGATTTAGGTTTTTCATAAACTATAAAAGCCACAAGGATGAAACTTATGAGATAATCCATTAAATACACTGAACTATAGTAATATTTTTAAGTTAATATGTTAGAGCCACACAGAAGGGTTTTAGTATTAAGTAAATCATCAAGTTAGGAACGCACGTGGGTTGACGGCGAGGGAAGGTAGAAGAGATTGCGACCTTGCAGTCTTCTCTGTAAACAAATACGAACAGTTGAAAGCACTACACACTGCTTCGAAAGCAGGTTCATAAGGATTACGCAGTATCGGCAGAAAATAATGTAGATATAAGACGGTCGTCCAATAAGTAAGTTTCTCTATTTTATAAAAACATTACACACAATTGATCATGTTGAATTAATTTTATTTATATTGTACAATCCTTCTATTACTTTTCTACATAGTCAACATGTTTTTTCAAGCATTTTTGGGGACGTGACACAAGTTTTACCAAGCCAGTGCTTGGAAAACATGTTGACTATGTAAAAATGCAACTGAAGGATTGTACAATATAAATAAAATTAATTCAACATGATCAATTGTGTGTAATGTTTTTTTATGAAATAGGGAAACTTACTTATTAGATGCTCCTCGTATGTAGTATTGGTAGTGTGCAATAAAGTTACTTCATTATTTAATGTTACATCATGAGTTGTACAATGTACAGTAATGCATTTTTGAAATGCAATGAACATAAATCGCATGCGATTAGCACGTAGACAGTTGATAAATTTTGAAAAATTAGGTTCCATATCACCCGACGTAGTAGTAATAAATAAAAACGAAATGCCAGACTTGCTTGGGATTCCCTGCCTCAGCAATGCGTCCCTCGTTTTACACTATTCTGCCTACCCTTAATCCTTCTCTATAATACTTTTAAGTTTCATTGTAACCTTTTCTTTAAAGTTCCAGCTTTATACCTTACTCAGCGTTTCTGAAACCTGTTCTATTGCCTCAATTTTTAGTGTATTTTAATGTCTATGTAAATACGCATGTTATTGTACAGGGTGAGCCAAAAGACTACGAACAGGCTGCGTCCTGTCCGCGTCCTCGGCACTCTGTCGTCTGCCGCTGTCATAGAAAGGCGCGGATAAAACCATACAACAATTTTAAAACGACTTTTAAAGGCTTTACTTAACAACTTTATGGAAGTGTGTTTGAGGACAGAATTATTAGTAGAGATTTGTGACCCCCTCGGTCCCCCGACCTAACCCCCTGCGATTTCTATCTCTGGGGTAATTTAAAACAAAATATACAAGACAAACCCACACACCCTGGGAGAATTAAAACAAAATATCCGCCAGGAAATTGCCAGCATTTCTCAACGTGAACTACGACGAGTGATGAATAGTTTCCTAAAGAGGTGCCAAAAATGTATGGACAACGACGGTGGCCAGTTTCAGCATTTCCTTTCATAAAGTTGGTAAGTAAAACCTTTAAAAGTAGTTTTAAAAATGTTGTATGGTTTCATCCGTGGCTTTCTATGATAGCGGCAGACGGCAACGAGCGCCGAGGACGCGGACAGAAAAAACACCGCACAGCCGGTTCGTAGTTTTTTGGCCTTCTCTGTAGTTGAAGTATTACTGAAATGATTCTGAATATATGACAAATCTTAAAACAAAACTGGTTAAATTAGTTCCCTCACTGAACGTATAGCAGCATTTTTCTCTCTTCAAACACATTAATTAAACAAACATTGTCGTAATATTGACCTTAGTATACTACAGCCTGTAGCCATGTCCTCCACCGAGTTACAATTGACTGTGGAGCTAAGGGAATTCCAGGTTCCGTCCCTTTAATAATTTTCATTCTTGAGGGTGTCTTGCGAAATATCTTTTTCACGTTGGTTATAACAGTATCAACACCAAGAAAACAGGCTCTAATTTCTTTCGCAACTTGGTAATGACCATGTGCTGGTCATGTTTAATGAATTAATATGACATACTGTTTAACATGATATTTTAAACGTCCTTTGAGCTCTTATGTGGCGCACGTTACATCTGATGGTTTCGCCATTTGTGCTGAAAGTTTGCTTGCCAAATTCCGCCACAAACAATGCTAAATGTGGTGGTTTTGATGTGTGATTCTTCTTTACCTTAGGCATATTACCAGTTCTCCACTGGTTTGTATGTAGGGGATAAATGGAACAGTCTCAACGAAACCTAGGTTGTGAAAAGAAGGGAAGGGGGAGGAGTGTGTCAGTCACAGTACCTGACGTCACCTATACTCCGTGCGGTAACAGATTGCTCTGTTTACTTACTAAAACCCCTCTGGCTGGTTATAGCGTATTAACAATCGTGTGTGTATGTATCTAGGCGACATTTTCAGTTCGTTATCTTGAGATAGTAAATTTAGAAACGTAAATATTATAAGTAGCTCACTTCTTCTAGTTCGTAAGCTTAACATAGAATGAATGGGTAGTAACAATCCTAACTATCTGCTTCAAATAGTTTCTGTGAAAAAACTAAATTTATTATTTTAAGATAGTTTTTTCAGACTAACTACCGCCCAGGAAAACCGCTGATCATACACCGATGTTTCTGCATTTCTTTTACACGGGTCTATTAATTACTCTGAAGTATAAGTATGCTTGTTGCCTATAGTTCTCTTAAATAGGTGGTAGAAGATTAAGAAAACAAAATACTTGCATTAATTTTGGAACGAAGAACATTTGTGTAGCAATAAGAACCATTTACATAACCCGGAGCTAACATAAAGGTGAATTTCAGCGAAACAAAATCATAATTTTGGACATCTTATTTTACCGGAAATAGATCTTCTTTGAAGTGATTAAATGGGCATCTACATTGATATGAGGTCATACACTTACCGCATACAAATATGAGCACCTTTAAGCGGAAAGCCTAACAAAGTGGAATAGTCAGACATGTAGCCTTCAAAAGTATACGAGGGCGACACCAAATTTTTAGAAAGTCAAACAAAGATTAGTTAAAAAAATAAGTGATTTTATTGTTTTTCAAAATATTCCCCTTTAACATCAATACTTTTTTGCATTCGATGAAACCAGTCCTTAAAGCAATGATGCCACTCTTCCTTGGGCACTTCAGAAACCAGGTTTTTATAATGTTTCACTGCTTCATGATGACGAAAAAGTGATTCCACGCATTTTATCTTTAATTTTTGGAAACAAAAGCAAATCACAAGGTTCTAGGTCAGGACTGTATGGTAGAGCGTGCATGCTGCTGACCTTTGGGTATTAGTTTTGCTGTATGCGAGGATGCGTTGTCTTGATGTAACATTATTTTTCCTTTTGGGTGTTTTTCACGAACTTTTTAAGAAAATTGTGGTAAACATACATTTGTATATCAATTGGCAGTAACGGCACGTCTATCTTTTAATGCTGTAGTAACAATGTGACCTGTTTTAGAAAAAAATTAAATAAAACTAGCAACCATCTTATCAGCACGGCGAATTCCTCCGTCTTTTGTGCTTAGGTTCTATTTGAAAGACCCATTAAGCCGATTGATTTTTTTTTCAGGATCATAACAGTAAATCCAATATTCATCACCAGTAACGATATTCCAAACCAAATTTGAAGTGCCGCTTGGAATTTTTCTAGAGTTTTTCTTCACCAACCAATGCATTGTTGTTTTTGATGACCTGGAGTCAGTTTTTGTGGAATCCACCGACAACAAAGTTTTCTCAGTCTAACTGTTGATGTAAAATGTTTTGGATTTGACTCGTACCAATGACCAATGTCGCCCAAATAAATTCATAAGATCTTCAAGAATTGCTCGAAATCGGCGATATTTTCATCAGTAACAGCAGTCCTTGGGCGCCCTTCACGAAATTCATCACTAAGAAAAAATCGATCTCTTTTGAATTCGCTGTAACAATTATAAATTGTTGCCTTAGATGGGGCTTCTTCGCCAAATACATTTCCAAGCCGATCTTCACCTTGTTTGGACGTTAATGACGATTTAAAATCGCAAAAAATCACAGTCCGAAAATGTTCTTTAGTGAAATTCATGAATTGTGGGTGAACACAAAATCTTAAATTATGATATTATTAAAAGAGCAAATCGAACAAACTACACGGCAATCAACTCGCAAAGCATTAGAAATTAGCTTTTCAGTATCGCCCTGGTGAAGGATATATAGTAAATTATAACGCAGGTATCGCGTGTTTGCACGCTTTGCCTCCCTAAGCAGTATAGTGCATACTCAAACTGGCAACTCCGCCTGACCCTGATTGATCTATAGGATCATCCACATTGTACCCATACCCACAATCCCGTAAACCAGAGGAGGTGAAAACGGGACTCGCGAGTCATTTTGACTCGTAGGCGCTGTTCCCTCTCTGCAACCGTCCCTTTGTTTTTCACATGCTGCTGAATGATGCAGTGCGTGTTGCATATTTGGTGACTCGCGGAAGGAAGTCGTTTTCGTCACCCTTGCCGTAATCCGTTTCTTGGTGTCATTATTCTTCTTTGCCTTTATACTACTGGTTTGCTCGCTATAAGGGAAAAATTATTTGAAAGCTTTATTAACAAAATTTTTGGGTAATTGTATATCTCTCTTGGGGGTCGCGCAACACAGCCACGGTGTTCAAGACATTTGGAGGTATGCCCTCTGTAGCTCACAAGGATTCCCATTGCTCAGGTTCTTCGATTTTTGGCAGTTGGCAGTAGCACTCACTAAACTTCAGGCCAAAACATGAAATTAAAAGCTCCGAAGTATTTCTCACGCTCCAGTAAACATCCGCAACAAAATCATTTGTGTGGTTATCGTGATCACATTTTATTTCCTGTTGCTAGATTCCATCCCAGTCGTAACGGAAGTTCCCCTCTCGCCTCCCCTGGGCACTAGTAACTTCTGTCATGCGAATGTTCCTCTAGTGTTTCGATAAAGATGACCTTTCAGGCCGGGTCATGTTTTTAACAAACTGGATAAAGACAATATCGCTGCTGCGCACCAGATGCTGATCCTCGTGGTGTGTGTGGTATTATTGCCCGTTGCTGACAATGTTTCTTGCAGCATTGTTGTTCAACACCATTGGTGCCGGACAGCTATAGTATATTACTGTAATGGAAGAGGAAAATAGATCACGGTCTTAAGCTATTGTGGTTATTCTAATGCTTCGACCACAAAGCTGTGTGTTTCGCCTTTGTACGTCTTTACTAGAGGACTGCTCATAAGATGACCGATCTTGGAGACCAAAGCCGGGATTACGATGAACTTAACGTAACGTGAATTTTGAAGTAGGTTGTTGCTTCACGTATGGTAAGCCGATTTTTGAAGTAGGAGTTGTATTGTATTTCGACTGTTGGGGCGCCGAACTTGAAGTTCGTTGCAACCACACGTATGGTAAAAAGTTTCCGGTAGCCTTCGTCCCCCCCAAAAAAAAATTAAAAATATTAACTTTGTAATTTGACTGTTTCTTTAAACATTATATATTTATGTTTGCCTCGGCTGCGTCAGTATTATTTTTAGAGACATGAATTTCTTAACAGGGCGTGATGCGGCTGAAGAATGTAGGCTTACACAGATTATAATTTTTAATTCACTCCTTTTTATTAATTGTTGACACGATTTTAATAACACTTCACTGATATAGAGAGCTGTGAGATTATTTTGTTAATTACTTGCACTTTTTAACACGTAAACTATTTTCGTCTCACGAATACGTATTAAATTTCTCGAGGACGCATCTCGTGTCCGGTTAGGAACACTGTCTACAACCAACGCGTCCAGTTATGAGCGCTGTCTACAAGCAACTGATTTGGTTTCCTCCGTCTAAATTTGTAAATTTCTGTATTTCAAGTCTCTGATTGCCTATTCCTAATCCAATAGAATACTTTTATTTAGCTTAAGCTGGTTGTTGATTGGCTATTTTATAAACTGTGACAAAAATTACATTATTGTTGCTCCAAGAATCACAAGTAGTATTGTTAAACTTTCAAATTCATTATTGCCTCAAGGCTACCTCGTTGTTAACAACTTTTAACCTATTATTCTCACAGCTCCTACATTATTAAATTACGTAATACATTCAGATAACATTATTACATGTATACAATAATATAAACATATACAGTGACTGTAATATACACTTTTGATATATTGTTACATACACATATTGCTTTAAGGCCTAGCTGTTATATAGTTTTTATTATCTAATTTGACTAAAATCATTTAGGTGTTAAAAATACTGCCTCAATTTAAGACATGGCGCTAAACTAAAAGTCTAATTAGGATACACTTAACAAAAAGGGACTTATTCTGATTGGAGTTGCTTTAATTACTCCATGTCACTGCTTCACGCCGAGTGATTCAAATCAGTCTAAACTTAACCTAACGGAAAGGAAAAGATTGACATTTGCATATGTTGCGTTAAGTACATCTAATGCTGAATTAACAGTGTTAGGCATATGGGAACGCCTTGCGGATGACAAGTTACATGGGTAAAGAAATTTGCTGAATTTTCCCTTGCCAAAATGTGCATCCTGCACCACCACCACCACCACCGGTAATTTTCATAATTACTTCCCTGCATTCCTCACCTGGAAATAGATACTCATTTCATTTATAAACGTTTATAAACAATTATTTCATACTGGATAACAAACTCTTCTCTTTCAGATTATAAAGAATACGATGAAGAGGAATGTAGAACTGCAAATGCCCCATAAAATAGACCAAGTCAAAACAGTAATAATTATTAATGTGGATAAAAATAGAAACTACAACCCACCTCGGAAGGAAACCGAAAGAAAACGAGAAGAGGCTTAAATAAGTTGTGCATCGTCCGATGTGACTTAACCGTTTAAAGGACGTTAAACCTAAATGAAAAGAAAGCTGTGCATAAAGCTGTTTTTCAGTTGTTTAATTCGCATGACCTCTTTAAATGTTGTAAAATTGGAGGCCGTGACTTCACAATCAACTGTTTGTGTATGCAAAAATTAAATTAGAGTTTTATTTATGGACGCTCTTTAACTGCTATGGTCCTTAGCGTCCCATTCTTTATGTATTGGGCGTGATAGATCGTAATTTTGCTCAGGGGCCTCATCAGGCTTGAGGTTCTTTTATGTGCCGTAAATCTACGACAAGGGACCACCGGCTTTACTTCCCTTCCGAAGGAAGCCATGCAAAGGATTTTTATGCCCGAAAAAAATTCATCGCCCTCCGCCGGATTTGAATCTGCCACCTCGGGAGCTAGAGGCTAGGTTGGTTTGTTTGTGTGTGCAGATTTTCACCTTTGTTTTATTCAGTTTTGTCATTATACACGCCCACATTCACTTCCACAATCATACTTCCAGACTCTGCAGAGGGTAGGGAATGATTTCAACTGATGATCCTTCCCGTCCTAGCCGGTAATCGAACCCAGATCCCTGGGACGAGAATAAGAGCAATCGCAAGGGAGCAGTAGAGTTTAAGAAGGAAAGCCAAGAGCTGGGACGCGGAAGGTAACCCGCAACGGAGATTGTAGTTGCAGAACTGGTTTATGCCGAATCCAATAAGCGAGTTGAAATATCCGGCGATGCTTCTGTCAGCATCCGCCCTTGCTCATAACTTAATTTGCATTGGATACCATTTTATCATCGCAAAGTAACACTTGGTAGAAACCTCGATGCGCAGCTGTTTCTCTGAAGCAGCGATGTGAAAGAAGGAAATAGGTACAATTGTCTGCTTTATTTTTATACAGTCTGAAGATTCTAGCACTAGTTTACAGATTGCCACAGATTTCCCCAGTTAAAATAATAAGGATGATAGAGGAAATTAAATTGAGGAAAGAAATTATTGGCTAAACAACTTTACCAACTATGTCAATCGTATGCCCATATAGGTAAGGTAAAGTATATGTTAATGTATACACAGAACTCTTGATAAACATTTTGGCAAGCTGTGGGATTGAAAAGAGAGATCCTGTGCCACGGCCATCTCGATTTTTGGCTGTGATTATCATCAGACCTATGATCATCTGTTTTGACAATTGCTGTACGAAATATAGGTATTGCGAATTGGTGTCCTAAACTTTAAGCAGCTTAACCTAAAATATAATATTTGTTGTAGAGCATATAGCACCTGAAATAGTTTAGTTCTTTCAATCAATACGGTATTCAGTCTCCTCTGATAATTTATGTTTACTATTTTCACTTCTAATATATGATTTCTGTATATTTGGTTCATAATTATGGTCGCTATAGGTATTTATTTCAAATTTGCATTTTCCGTATTAGCATGTTTCTAGTTATAGTGCACAGCGACGACCTAAAAAGGGGATATATTTCCAGCATAAGTAACTTTCATTGAAACATGTTCAAAGACTTCCAATCGCCCAAAATGTAAAGGGGGGGATGATACTTTTCCTAAGTCCGAAATTTGTTTGTAGGAAAGCATCAAAATTATTTAAAGACACGCATCCTGAGGCGTTGTAACACTGTTGTGTTTTACAATGTTAAAAATAGATTATTCTTCAAGGATGCTATGGAATACAGATCAAAGCATTGATTAAAATGGAGACAACATTTTATCCGGTGTATAGCCTAGTACACTTTCTGTGTGGAATTTACAATTGGCAAAACAAAAATACTATATCAGCATGTGCTGGTTTAAACCAAAACGTGACAATATTTCCATCGAACACTTGTATTGGCTCGAAGATGGTTTTTCTATCTATGAAGAGGTGAATTTGCATGACTTGAATTTTTTAACTAAATATAATGTTCTAAGGGAAACAGGAAAGGTCGCTAATGCGTGAAAATGTGCCTGTCACTGATAAGGTGGTTTGCAGATACGTTTTCTTTTTTCCGGATTAGTTTATCACTTGAATGTAATATGATGTTGCAACGCAAATACTGGTTCATTGTTTATTGTTAGATAATGCTTAATGCTAATCAAAAGCATTATGCATTAAGTAGGAAAGAAAAACTGCTGCAGATAGAAGAAAATGTTTCAAACCAAAATGATCTACTTCCTTGTTTTATCTTAAAAACAAAGAAGAATTCACTCGGTGTAGGTAACTTTGTTTCTGCGCCTGCACAATTTTGCTCAACAGCCAGCTTTATTTTCACTTAGAGCATCAAAGGAAAGTCGTTAACAAAGAAGAGTCGCAGAGAAAGACACAGGCGGATAATGGGAGATGAAAGAACCGTTAACTGGACCACCCTTGCTCCATAAGGGCGTGTTCGCAGAAAACTATTTGGCGCCTGGTGCACTAGTGTTATGTAGGAGATACTGTCCATGTTTGGAGTAGGGGCACCGGCTAGTGAAAAGGCGTGCCAGGAAGCAGATAGCATCCTTATTATTACTATTATTTGTGAAGATAGAGTGCAGCCAGGGCGTTTCCGGTGGCCCAGTTGGAGCAATCACAATAGACTGCAGTGACCCGAAAACAAAAATGAAGCATTCCGAGCTGAACGTGTTTCAATATCTATTGCTGCAAAGCGAATAATTACACAGTACATGGCATCTCTTTTGTTTTTCTTGTCTGTCGATCTCGACTAACGGTTTCTCTAAGGCTGCCACGTGGCACGCTCCTGGATATTGTTGTGTTTGGCTGTAGCTCTAATTGCGTTACATCTCGTCTTCATGAGTACATAAACATGTTCCGATGCTTCAGACTCGTCTTAATGTTCATTAAAAATCTCCGCATTTGAACAGGCCCGATGAAGGATCACTCTCTCCACCAGTTACTACTTCGTAACCATTCTACAAACATTTTTCTATCCATTTCCATGTCGGTGGCAGTAATTACTTGCATAAAAACTGTTTTGTTATGTAATACACGTTTTGTTATATGCTGAATCCAAGCAACCGCCGTGTGTACCTACACAAAATCTGTCGATATAGCCAGGTATATTTTGAAAATAGCTAGTACCATAAATTACTTGACATACGTCGTATCTACAGTTTCCCTATAGAAGTTTTTGTCTAACTTTTTGGTTTCCCTGTAAGGAAGACGGATAAATTGACATTTTATAGAAAATTCAAGGGTTACATTTGTGATATCATTGCCTCAAACTTAATATCACTTAATCAAAACCGTAAATATAGGAGTTTTGCCAACCAATGACTTGGCTGGAATAGGAAATATGCCAAGTATCTTAACTCCAGTTTAGTACTTGTAGCTTTCACATTTCACTTTTGAGTTTTGTTCAAATTATTTAATTTCGTCCAGTCTCCGAACTTCTTATAAAGCCAATATCAGGTCAGAAAATTATGGAAAAAGTGTTTAAATAAGTGATTATAAAAAATTTCATGAAATTGGATAGCAAGTAATTTTAGCAACAATAATGTTACAGAACACCAAGTTCGCTTAAACTCTTTTGGAATGGGGTTTCAATATTTGCAAATACATGGCATATCAAACCGAGGGTATAGCTTTACGAGTATAAAAGAGCTGTCTGTGTGTCACGGATATCATTGAGACGCCACACAATTCACGAATTTGCTTCACTGGAAACAAGTAGACGCCCACATTTGTGGTTTTGATCTATCAGAATGATTTTTAAGACACTTTGCAGATGTCTAACTCATCTGGAAATTTATCCCGTTGACAAAGCCCCGAATTGCAGCAACACAAAACCACTCGAAACTTGCGTTACCAATAATTTCTGAGTGACGTAATATGTTCGCAGGAAAGCCATTAATGACGCACAAAAGACGGTCGAACCGTAAGAGAAGAGACGGAGTGAGGCCTAGCGATGAAGCCAAGTAGAATGACCGTGGTCACTGAGGGGAACGGGCAGGTGGCGTGTGTGTAGACACCTGCACAATACGTCACATGGCTATCTGCTCTCCCATTTTGGTTATGCGCCGTTCAGAGGTTCATATGGTCCGTAGACCTCCCAAGGCCTCTTCGTACCACTCTGGGCAAAAACTGAGTAGAAGGGCGTTAAATTTGAATCTCAAGTGGTTAGCACCAGTGTTCAGGAATGATCATTTCGACTAAACTTTTCTCGAAAGAGAGTCAGATTAGGTACTTAAAGAAATGAAAATTATTTTGCCCTAGCGCCCTTAATACAGGCACCAAATAACCAACTTAATAATAATAATAATAATAATAATAATAATCCCCTGTAACAGTGAATCATCGCAATGATTCTTTTCAATAATCTGGGTGCCCATTAATGATGTACACCAGACAAATGGCCTTAATTGCGTAGTTGCCTGCCTGTGCTATCTGTTGTATTTTCTTTGGTTTACTCGGAAGGTGAGCTTTTGGCGCTATAGAATTGATCTTTGGGTTTTAGTTCCTACAGTTAGTACAATGTGACCTGAATTGCATACTCGCCGTCTTGTATACCATCTGTTGTATTGCCATTTAATTTTGCGTGTGGATGAATCTTGTGGCACTGACACGACCAATCTGTGCTTACCCGATGACTGAGGTGACACCCACGTTGCTATATTGGCCGCTGCATGGAGTTTGGACCAAGGAGTTCCCGAATGCGAGAAAAAAAATCTAAATAGGCATGTTTACACACTAAGAAAATCAGTAAAAAATGCTTAATAAGCACACTGAAAACGAGGTTTTTCTTTTACATGTTTGACATCTTAATTGCTCAGCTTTAGAGCTCAAAAGTATTTTGCAGAGTACCTAAAACCAATCCAAAATGATTGAAAATTTACCTTTTCATCTTCAGTTGCAAACTATCCATCAAACTTTTTTTTGAGTAATCCGAATTAAAGGATTCCTTGTAGACGGATTATGTTATTCCGCCGTGATACAACTAGCAGCGGATCACATATAAGTGATCCGTGGATTATCCTTTGGATGCAGAGATTAATTTAAATGTTAAGTAAACGTGCCTTGTTTATTAAATAAAGATGCATTTTAAACGCAATGTTATTTAATAATTTGATTAACCAATTTTACTGTAAGCATTGATCCCATTGTTTGATAGCTTAATTCTTATTTTGAAGCTATTTAATAGTAAATTAAAGCATAGTTGACTCCACTTACCTATTTCTTTTCTTTCTTTTTGAGTTATTGAATATTTTGGCATATAGTCCATCACTATGATAAATTCACTGACTGACTGTGAACGAATAGATGGTTTCAGCAAATAAAATAGATATAAAAGTGTTGATTTTGACTGTACAATAGCCTTAAACATAAAAATTCTATTTTTTTCCGTATAATTAAGGGGATTTACAGCACCTAATCCCTCCTTGGTCCGGTTATAGATACAACTATTCCCCAGCTATTAACATGTTCTTGCTCTGCATTTCAACCATAAACACGGCGTGACTTTGTTATGTTGCCACTTCCTAAAAATGGTTCGAGAAATACATACATATCCAAGCTTCTTTAGAAGTGTCACCAAAGTAAAGGGTTGCGATTCTAGAGCAAGGCGTCAAGAAGGTTGAGAATCAAATTAATATAATACTATTGCGTGTTTGACCTAAGCGGTCAAGGGTGAGGAACCTCTGTGGGTCATTGTTGCCTGTCAGTATTGTTCATCAGCAGCAGAGTTCTCACGGAGAGCTGCGTGCGCAGAAGCGGCTCAAGTCCACATCCGGTCTGCGCTTGGGGCTATTTTCGGTTCTGCAACTTGCATCTTCGTCCAGAGAGTTGCCTGAATTTCTTGCACTCATTTTCAACATATGCTGCCAGACCTTGAATAAAACTAGAGCGTATTCTCCATGTAAAAATATTCTGTTCACAGCGAGCATTCATTTATGTTGTTTAAGTTTCACTGCTGAAGGCTATTTTCAGCACAGCTTTAAGACAGTAACCGTTTCATGACTTTCTTTGGAATATCTTCCAGATTCACTGATAATCTTCCGTTTCTGAACGATGACTGGCATGGAAATAGACGGCGATTTAATTGTTACCTTAGTTGTCACTTATGTTTGGAGCATTCAAGCATCAGATGCTGCTAATCTTTGGGCTTTCGCAAGAAAGGCTTTCAATAAGTTGTCATGCAGATCGTATTCACATGTGGCACACAAACCACACTATCTTTAAAATATGTGCCTGCTTGGACTGTTGCAATAGAGGTTATTAGCCTTTAAGTTTAAAATGAAAATATAAACACGTAGAAAACACTTGGATTTTATGGAACGAGTGAATTTTTTGGAAAGGTGGTTCTAAAAACGGCAATTTATAATCCATAAATCCGAAACTTTACATGAACAGAGCTATATATAAGTACCCATATGCAAGTCAACAATGAAAGCGTGATAAATACATATCTTTAACGAAAGCAGATTGTAAGTCATTTCCTTTGAAACCTTCGATGATTAATGCACTTTCGAAGCATTAGAAAAATTGCTCAGTACATCGTATGTTAAGATTAGAATTCCTTACTGTCTCTGTAATAAATTTAACAAAGTGTTTGTGCAGAATCTGGCTGGTAAGAAAGTTGCACCACCAATGTGCACCATAACAACTCGAAATCTTCATCGCTTGCGATCCACTAATGTGTACGTGAGTTTTGCTTTTACAGCAACTAGACCTCGTTCTTGCTGGAAGAACACACAAAGCCATGAAGAAAGAAGAATGTTATCCAAACAACCATTTCCAGTCTTCTCGAGACTGTTTGCACCTACAGTGTAGGTATGTATTCCAAAAAGCGCTTGGAATTTCACTAGGCTTTTTCAGGCATGCCTACGCTCCTTTGTTTCACAAGCTAGGGATAGAGGGGGGAAAGCTTAGCACTTGGTCTAGTACGGAACAACCCCATAATAGTAGTCGCTGTTAATTACTAGCATACGAGGGCTGAGGAACAAACAGAACGTGCTGGGGGAGGAACTGAGTAGGAGCACCTGGCGGTGCAGGATGCGTGACGAGGCCGGTATAAGACAAAGGAGTAGGTGTGGGTGAGTAAAGAAGGGCAAGTAAAAGTTCTCGTCATGCAATGGTATGCACCACCAACACCCACTTCACTCTTCTCAATCCATTACGTCCTTTAATACGCTTTTTCTTCTTTTATTTTAAATAGTATAAACGCGTACTGAAGCTTTATTCCTATGTATTTCTCAGACGTGATTAATGCAGATTTGGTTGATAAACAGTTCTTATTCGTCTCTTCACGCCCTAGATATGCCCAGTGTGAAAAATCGCTTCTTTCAGAATTGGTATAAGCTTTCGCTAGGAAACTAGTTTCCGAACAATTATAGAACAATAATTATTCGCATAACTAGTTACAAAATAGAGCTTTCAAGCTAGGAAATGATCTAAGAGAATATTTTAAGACCAGCGAGTTAATGAAGCCAATTTTTGTAACATGTTGAGTGTCTACAATATTTCATCTAAGTTTCATATGTTTAGCGAAAATCATTTTTAAAATGTTTTTCTTTTTTAATTTGTATAGCCACTTGAGGAGCAATTGGTGTTTTTTTTTCTCTTTCTATTTATTTTACGTCGCTTTAACTACATGGTCATATCCCAACTGACCTGATATTGGTGTGTGGCGGACATTTAGCCTTCTAGGTCTCATCCCATGTTGCTTTGTCACTTGCACATAGAGACCTTGGTGCTAGGCAACTGTGCCTCTGCTTCTGTGATGGGCAAATGACAGCTTTGACACGTGTCCACAGAGACCTTAGTGCTAGATAACTGTATTATCTATGTTTCTACACGTGCCGGGCATATGACATTAGAGTACCGTCCAGTCTACCTCCTTCCATTATCTGGAATAGATGGCAGAGCATTCGCTATTACCATCTGTTTTGATTTTTACTATTGTTTTAGACTTAAGGTGAAACTTTGGATCGTGGTATTAAATATCCAATCTGGTATTTACCTTGGCGACTGAGGAAAAGCACGAAAAAAACAAGTCAGATTGCGCGGCCCACGGGATTTGAACCCTGGACTTCCCAAATGCGGACCAACGACGTTACCGCCTGAGCCATCCCGCTCGTTTACTGGTGTTATTGCTCGCTAAACTGTAGGTTTTGTTAACGTTGGCTTTTTAATAGGTATTCTTTGCTATTAAACACACTCGTATTCACTCCCACATTCATTCCAGACTCTGCGGAGTATAGGAATTATTGTGGCTAAAGAAAAATTCCCCGTCGCACGCCGACAATCGAACCCGGAACATCTGGATTTAAAAACCCGAACGCTGACCTCGACCGCCAAAACCTACTTCGAGGAGTTGCTTCCAAGGAACGGAGAAAGGTATGCTTCACGTTTTAAACATGTTTGATGTTTCAGATGAATATAAATTGTTTCCTGAAAATGCGAATGTCGGTGCAAAGGAATATGGGCTCTAACATCACTCGCACATTTCAACGATCGCCCGAGTTTCTTAACTATCAATGATTATCTAAAACACAGTGACTAGAAGCATTTTCCTTTTGGATTATGCAAGCGTTGGCTATCGACATGGCTTCGTAGTTATCGCATCTTATTCCCTGTCTGAAGTAGCTGTGTGTTAGAGGCGATTCAACTTCAAAAACCCTGCTGTAATTCCGCAATGTTAGAGAAAATCCCTGGAGCGAGAGCTGTACACTGATCGCTGATTTGGGTTTTGTGTCAAAGGCATATGAACATTCTTCAGGTTTGAAGATAAAAAGCCTTATGGCTCAACGTATTATGCATGCTTTCTGCATGCTCTGGGATCATGAATACATAAAAACGGCAAATACTTTGTATTTTTACTACAACACAGTTGGCAACATCGCATAAACGTAATGGTACAACAGAAAATCAGCAACCCGTGAGTCATTCAAACGTCATTTGTGAAGCTGACAACTAAATTACGGTTATTTTTGTGAAGCCAAGGTTAAAACCCCGTACAAGACCGACATTCGTCTCATAAAATTAAATAACGTAATAATAACAGAAGTAATCACTATGAAACGATTGGTTTGACCAGGCACATGCTCGTAGTTACACAAATGAGAGGAAATTTTAACCGTGATAAGCCACTTAGGATAATAAGGTAGACATAACATTTCTTAATCCATAAAGCACTTGTTCTCTTTTTCCCATTCTCTCTTTCTAAGTAAACGTTTTGTTTCATACTGCTTTTCTGTTTCCAAACTAGTAGGTACGTCAAATTGAACTTTTCTGTTCACCAACTTTCCCTACTCCAACACCAACACATGAATACATAATGGTAAATCTACTACAAGAGTAACTTTTAATAAGTATTTTTAATCCGTATTGCATTATTTCATGTTTCTGTATTAATTTATTTACTTGGAGAAATTTCTTTTCATAATGCTGCTAAATTTCTACAGTCCCATATTCAACAATACGTTGAAATAGTTGATACTTACTCCGACAACGGCGCCAAGCTCGAAGGATACCAACATGTATTACATCAACTCATTTCAACTGCAGTGAACATGTGAAACTTAAGTACCATTACGTCCATTTCCAATATAATATGCAGTACAACATTTAACCTACACACACACACACGCACGCACGCACATTATTTCGAAGTTGTTTTTGTTTGTTTGATTGTTTTTTCCCATGACTCGTTTCGATATTCCGTTACTCGTCCTGAAAAAACTCGCCTTCCTATGCTGTTAGACAAATAACTATTGCGCAATACTTCTTTAACGTTAATACAGAGCGTCTCACTTGCTATCAAAACCGGCAAATCTTTGCATTACGGATGTGGCCAACACTTGCTTCCATACAACAAATTAGCCTGGAACACAATATTTTGGACATTTTCTCTTACTTTCTGGAATAAATCTTGCTTTCAAGGAACCCACATTCGGCGGTTACCTTCGTGATAGCCAGAAGGACCTTTCCGTTCAGAGAAAGTTCATGTTTATTGTGGGATGTGGCGGCAGCGCAGTACTGGTTCCATTGTTAATACAACTTATGTCGTACCGAATCTCCTGACAACCTAAAGTTAGTATTTATTAGTCGCAGATTGCTATACCAATTAATTATAAACTCCTAATAAGCCAATTTATCGGTATTCCAGACTACGGCATGAATAAAGGAATATTGTTAAGTTAAAATAATATTGTACTCGCTTTATATATCCGAGCGACACATGTTTTCCAAAATGTTTGATTTACATCTTTTTTTCCAGCTGTATTAGGCACACTGGGAAGCGGTAGATATCACTGCTGGCGTGTGCTTTAGTGTCTTTTCAAAGCTACTTCTCAGATTAAAGCCAAACTTAGCTCTGCGCTTTATGCAGAGTTAACATCGACAACATTTATATAATAGTTTTCATCAATTTAAAAGTGTAATAAAAATTCGACATGCACTAATATGTTTGAATTAAAAATTCACCAAATATCAGTACCGTTTATACTTAATCACATAGTTGCTAAAAACACAGTGCATTTTTATTAGAATATTGCATTAGGTTCATAACTGAGCGTACTGTCTATTTCTTGAAAACAAAAAGTGTTTAAAGATATGAACATCTCAAAACATTGCCAGCTTTGCCAGAATGCACGAAAGCCACGTTGAAAGTGCTAAACTACAATTGGAAGAAACAGCATGCAGTTTTTTTAATCCTAAAAAGTGCATATTTTAAAAATGTTTTCACTCCGGTGTCAGCGAATATGAAATAAAGCAAGGGTTTAGTGTCAGATCCTGATGTAATCATTTGTATTATGCAGTACCTTAGTGGAAAAAAAGTTTTAAAATTACGCAGTGACTAATAACTCATATAAATTACAAGTTGATATAGTTTTTATGTGCTGCATTAACATACATATGAAAAAATTATTTTTTGAAAATCGTATGAAAGTCTGAAAGATCAGTCCTTAGTGCTTTCGAGTATGAATGCAAATAAACTCCTTGGTAATAGGGCTTTATGCAACAAGTAAATACCCACACACACATCTGTGTTTAGGTTTTAATTGTGATTTGTTGTGTAATTTAGAAAGTGTCCGTTATGAGATACGTTTTCACTTTATAACTTCCTTTGGCCAGATAATACATTTTCATTCAATTGGAGTTCCTCGAAAAATGCTCTATAGAATCCCGAAACAGCAAAACTGTCCTTCTAATGATTCACAAGATTAGGTCATTCACACACACATATGACACGTTCTATGTTTTGATTAATTGTTTTTAACGTAACTGAATTTTTAGCATGGAGATGAGTTGTAACTTTTATATATTTAAGTAAAGGTTTCATTTTACGCCACATTTTGGACCGTATGTACAGGCATGTCTTGCCTCAGTAGGGCAGTTGGGTTGACGTCAGTGCCTCTAGCGATGGCATCTGGCTACAGGTGAAACAGCACGCGCCAGTCCAGGGAGGCAGGTGGTTACCGTGCCCGTCACATCTCCCACCTGGCGCACACTCACGCACACCTCTCGATATTACCATATCGATAGGTATATAGACCCATCAAAATCATCTCAAATATAATCCTCAAGTGCCAAAACTCTCTATAAGTTGACAAGTTTCAAAACATGAATTTTACCCCAAGTATTCGATATTTGCTCTCTCCCTCTAATTTCTACTGTATTAGATGCCTGTGTTGCCAAGTTACCGTTGATAAGTGACATTAGCAAGGACTTGCGAGGTGCACTATATACGCCCGCATGTCGTGAATCACGGCTTTCTGGATACGTGCTGCTTGTGTTCGCTAACGACTTGGGTTACCTTATCTCGTTTAACGCTCCAAAAGTGGTTACAGCGCCTTTAATGGCTTTAACTAGCGTTTTTCTGTGTTAAAATAATGTCACTAGCGATAGAGATTGAAAACAACTGAAAGGCGAGGCGTGAAGAATTGTCAGAAACGTTTTTCAAAGTCATAAGTAGATACAGGTTTTTACTGCTTGCTGTTATTTACGCTACTATTGTAAAACAAATGGCAACGACCCCCATAGGCTGCGTTCCAGAGAGAGTTCTTTTTCAGTCAACAAAGATATTTTGAGTTTTATTTACCTAGTTATGCAGAACGGAAGGGCTTTCGGTAGAAGAATGAAGCTGGTAATAAAGAGAACGAAAGAAAGGCAATATGAATTTCCTTCTGTCTCATATAGTAGAGAAAATGCATACCTAGCATTTTCTCTCAAACATGCGACAAGGCTGCTGGTACATTAAGAGAACTGGACATCAGCTTATCAGTGACTACAATATAATTTTACGAATTCCAATATTTATCAGCTAAGTTTACTTAATGCAGAAAGTTGTAAAAAGATTGTAAATGACATTGTTTGTGTTCAGGGCGTCAATTGTCCCCTCCCCCAAGTTATGAGAAATAATTAAGACTACTGGTCATTATTGCTCTACCAAAAGAAAAACTACAACTGTACTTTTAATATAAATGTTTCAAATTACGAAATAAACGATGACTTTCTCTTAGGCTAAATGTGTCATTAAAAATCACACGAAAATTCGATAACTGATTCAAGCAATCTTACCCCCCCCCAAGCAGAAACTGAAATGACTCTCCTGTTTGTTTATTCGTAGTAGTTTTCTTTCTTCAACACAAATCATAAACTAAGGTTGCACGTTTCCCTTTAAGCATTTGTAAATCTATTGTTCTTTCTGTGGTATTAGTATGGTGTCGCCCTTCGTAGTATCGATAATGCTAGCATTTGTTTCCGCGGGTCGCCGACGAAGAGCGGTGGATTTCTTTGCATGTAAAAATCCTCAGCATGGCGTTCTTCGGAAGAGAAGTCAAGTCACTGGCCCCGTGTTACTTTCTTTCGCAGGCTAAAGAATCTTCTACGCTGAGGAGAACTGGGCAGAAGTGTGGAACATTTTCACCCCAACAATGCTTATGTCTAATGCCACTCGCTACTGTGGATCTATTGATATATAGACGGTATTAGAGAGTTGATTGTCTATATGCTCTAATTGGAGAGGGGCGGTATGTAAACTAATTAGATGTTATACGAGGGTCGTCCAATAAGTAAGTTTCCCATTTTATAAAAAACATTACACACAATTGATCATGTTGAGTTAGATAATTTTATGTATATTGTACAGTCCTTTTGTTACTTTTCTACTTAGTCAACATGTTTTTCCAAGCATTTTTGGGGACGTGACACAAGTTTTTCCAAGACCAGTGTTGTACCAGATCGGGTCCTGTGCTCGCAACCAGCTGTTCACTACTGATTGATCTTCGTCACGGTGTTAAAGTGCTTACCTCTATGACGCTCTTTGAGTCAGGGGAACATGTGAAAATCACTTGGGAAAAGATATGGTGAATATGGAGGATGCGAGAAAACTTTCCAGTTGAATCTTCTGAGCTCCGCCTGGACCAAGATTCAACTTGGAAGTTTTCTCGTATCCTCCGTATTCACCAGAGCTTGCCCCAAGTGATTTTCACATGTTCCTCCAACTCAAAGGTAAGCACTTTTAACACTGATGATGAAGTCAAATCAGTGAACAGCTGATTGCGAGCACAGGACCCGACCTGGTACAACACTGGCTTGTAAAAACTTGTGTGTGTCACGTCCCCCAAAATGCTTGAAAAACATGTTGACTGTGTAGAAAAGTAATAAAAGGATTGTCCAATATAAATAAAATTATTTCAACATGATGAATTGTGTGTAATGTTTTTTTATAAAACAGGGAAAGTTACTTATTGGACGTCCCTCGTAATTCCTATTCGTTGCATTCTAACGAAAACATTTTATCTTTTTGTTGCTTTAGTCATCAAGCTAGCAACGTGTTACTCGTGCACTTTTAACAGAGGAAACAAAGGAGCTTGTCTCTTACCTTTGTGGCTTCAGTTGGCTTTAGTACTAACAAAACGATTAAGTATTTAGCAAGGCAGTGACTGATAGAATCATCTCCTGAAATTGTATAACAGATCTGCAGAAGAACAATCTTCAAATACTGAGAGAAGCGAGATGAGCAGTTTTCAATATTTGTTCCATCATGGAAGCAATAAGGCAAATTAAATACACTGAAAATATTGTCAAAATTAATATAAATTCCAGTGGTTCATATGGGGGATCGATGAGAAGAAGAAAAGTGGGTTGTAATGAAGGACTGTTCTTGGACGAATGATGATTATTGACTAAATAAGCTTTTGCTTTACTTTACAGCTTTCCATAGAGAAACTGAGGTGTAGGCAATTATCTAAACTGATTTGTAAAGATTGCGTAATCCCATAAGTTAGATGTTACAACGATGTTTGGTTAAGTTGCTTGATATCAGTTTCAGCTGAAAGCCATTCCTCCAATATTTTCATTTTATTGCTGCAAGAAATAAAACATCTTAACATTTTAGTGAATGTGGAAAAACTAAATTGAGTTTTATTTATGGACGCTCTTTAACTGCTGTAGTCCTTAGCGTCCCATTCTATATTGGGCGTGAAAGATCGGTAATTTTGCTCAGAGGCTTCTTTATCAGGCTTGAGGTTCTTTTACGTGCCGTAAATCTACGACATGAGACCACCGGCATTACTTCCCTTCCGAAGGAAGCCATGCTAAGGATTTTTATGCCCGAAAAAATCCAACGCCCTCCGCCGGATTTGAACTCGCGGCCTCGGGGACTAGAGGCTAGCATGGTAACCACTACAACACGGAGGGCGACATGGAGGTTTAGAGGTTAGAAACACTTATCTCGCTGGATCTTCCTGCTTGGATGAGAAAGAATAGAGGCCTTTCTTCAAATTTGATTTCACAGAAATCTGTCAGATTTTTCTAACACAATTATTTGTTATGAAATTCAGCTCTTGAGAGAACTAGATAACCTGCCAAAAGCTTGCCATTGGTGATTTTATACGGTTGTAGCGGAGATAAAGAAAGGCTTTATAATTATAGAAGTGTTATAAAACGCTCATTTCTAATCCGTGAGAAAGATAACCTATTGCCTGTTTGAGCAATGTTATGCTGTTAATTTTGTATGCTCACGATAAGATTAAAATGTTAAGCGACGATAAATAGTTTAAAAAATGAACAGTTACTGCAATACTAAGAGAACTCTGTTGCTTTCCATAACAATTGAATAGCATAAAATGCGAACATTAGGCAGCCTGACACCTAAAACTTTAACATGCGTCTTATAAAATGTTGTGATGTACATCTATAGAAGAATGCAATCGATAAACAGCGGTGTAACGGCGTTAACTATTGCAAAATCGATTCCCCTGTTATGCATTTGTATTTTGAGCGTTCGAGATTCTTAGCACGCAGAAGTATGCAAGAAACTACATTATATTGGCAATATGTGTGAGGAAAACGAGATGTCACGCAAGAGTTCTAAGATTTAAGACTGACATACAAATCCTACGGATTGCTAAAAGAAAGTAGTGATCATTCTTGAAATAGGATTCCCTTGCTCCGTCATTTTGCTGCGTCTGCAGATAAAAGAAGGGCGGGCTCAGAATGGGATGTGCCAGAGTTGTTATTGGCAGACCAAGCCCAGGAGGAGGGTCCTTACAGAACCAATCGCTGCGCAGCATCTCTTACAAAGATGACATGTAGCAGGTTTGTGTAACACGCTGGGAGGCTGTCGCGGTTCGATGCCCGGTGCATTGATTTCGATTAGATCGGCAATTTACTTCATTTCATGGAGCAGTCAGTTATTTCTTTTGCTTTTGTTGTATTTCCTGTATTAATCTTCCTGGTTGTACTATCACTGAATGTATGTTCTTATGTGAAGTAGAATCCATTTATCATTAGTTTTCATTTTTGCCCTTACTTCCTTCTTTTACCATCAAGTGCTTTATATTAATTTCTTTAGTTATTAACTTTTCTCTGTCCCATTTTGTCATCTTCATTTTCTGTATGCCAGTTTTCAACCTTGCATTAAAGATAACCACAGTATACATTTTTGGTTTCTCCCAAATCATTTAGTCAATTTTTTTCATTTATTTTGGAACCTCTATAATATCTATTTGTGCTAAAATATTATAAATCTTATACCTACCCATTTTTCTTTCTTTCTTTCTTTCTTTCTTTCTGTCCATTCCGAAATCAGAAGTTGTGTTTTGTATTTTCCTATTTAACAGTCTTTCTTTTGCGACTTCCTTTTTATGAATATTATTTTTCTAATATGCGGCAGCAAATTCTTTGGCAACTTTTATTTTGAAGAATCTGAAACGTGTATCTACCTGCTAGAGCAAAATGGAACACTTGAAATTCTGTGTTCCATCGACAAATAATTAAAAATGGGTGAAAAAAGAACCAAAGCTCGTATCAGGCATGTAAACAGGTAATAAGGTTCCATCGGATGTAAAAACTGAAAAGAAATTAACAGAAAGCATTTTACCGAGTGATACCGAAGATGAGAGCATGTAATTCATACATATCTAACCATTGTATAATTTATATGTGCATTTGTTGATTTTAATAAGTGTGGGATTAATTCGGCCAACTACACATGTTGTCGTCCTCCGTGATTACCACGCTAGCCTCTAGTTCCCGAGGTCACGGGTTCAAACCCGGCGAAGGGTAATGGGTTTTTCGGGCGTAAAAGCCCTTAGCATGGCTTCCTTAGGAAGGGAATTAAAGCCGGTGGTCCCGCGTCGTAGATTTGCGGCACCTAAAAGAACCTCAAGCCTGATAAAGAGGCCTCTGAGCAAAATGTCCGATCTTTCACGCTGAATAAAGAAATGGGACGCTAAGAACCACAGCAGTTGAAGAGTGTCCATAAAAATTTAAAAAAAAAAATTCTACACATTTTACAGTGCTGCTATGTGTTAATTTATCACTGCCTTGTATAGGAAATGTTGAATTTCAGTCCTGCTTGTCGAAAGTAGGAATATAAAATTCCAAAAAGTCTGTTTTTTACTTTATTTACTCCCTTAGTAGCAAGTAGAATAAGTAACTACCTACAAATTATACCTAAATGTACCACCCCAAAAAGGTTCGAGATTTCGGTGGAACTATATGTTATGAGGTCCACTGAACCCGAAAAAAGAGAGAGCTCCGCAGAGATAGAGAGAGAGAGAGAGAGAGAGAGAGAGAGAGAGAGAAGGAGAGAGAAAAAACATAACTATAAATTCGGACAAGTACTAAACTTCTGCATATGGCCGTGTTGTTTTAAGCATACTAAACGAAGATTCAAGAAAATTCGCCTGTACCAAACTACCCTTTGCATAGAAAAAAATGGTTGTAAAGATTTGGATAAAAATATAGTACCTAATTATATTTGAGATATCAATATGGCTATTTATGCATATAATGCATTTCTGTGAATAGCCGTGAAGTCCTATGCATACTAATTGAATTTTATATAGGGGAGACCGGGGATAGTTGCCACACTTTTTAGATTTTGATTTTTCATGGGTATTTTTTGTATTTGTGATAAAAATACTTTTATTTCTAAACAAAGATTGGATCTTGGCGTGTATGTTTCTAATTATCCAAATGCTAACCATACTAGAAGTAGGTATTTGGTAAAAAAATATGATAGTCACTACACGCGTGACAAGTAATCCCACTTTTAGAGTTAATTGTCACGTGTATTTTAATTGGGGTATACGTGTCAATACAAATCATAAATAATGAATGTTTCATATACAGGCTGTTTCAGAATTCGACCGATTAACTTTAAGGAATTATATAGCTAGAGGGATGTGAGGGAACAATTGGAAATAGGACACTTATGGTCCCAGAGCACATGATTTTGTGCAATAAGCCAAGGTAAATTTAAGCCAGCATGCCACTAATACCTCCTCAATGGTATATGCAAGCATTTGCTACACTGCCAAGAAGTGTACATGTGTGGCTCAGTGGTGAAGTAGGGAGTTCTCAAGCCAGCGACACCAGAAAACAAATAACTAGTGTGTAAGGCAAATCACAGTCATATTCCTGCTTAAGCTTTATGTATTCACTTCCAGGAACCTAGAAAAGCGCACTTCTTCAGATATACGGAAACAGCTAACTGAGCATTTCCATTCGTGAAAACCCTGATTTTCTGAAATATTCTCCTTTTGGAAAGTGCTAGTGAATCACGAGATAGCACTCTTATATATTTGCAGAAAATCATATATATATATACCTACTGCACGGTTAGCTCGCCCGGTAACTCATTGTCTATAGTGAAATAGTCTGTGTTCGATTCCCTCTGTAAAACAACGTTTGTTTTTCTTTTTGTTTTAAAGATGAGAGGTGCATGCATACGCGATTAGCAGTGGTAGTTTTTATTTCTGAATAATCCAGAAGAAAGAAAAAAAAATTAGCTTCAGTGTAATAAAGACATTTCTAAAGAGGGCTTATTATACTGTTTCAATCTATTGCGTAGAAACACCTGCAATTTTCCTGTCCGTACAGTGCGTTTGTAGTGCTTAGACACCTAGACGCCCGGCCCTTTCTAGAGGTCACTGTGGTGGTATTCAGTGCTATTTAGTTAACTAATGATAAAAGCGTTTTACAAAAGAAGCGGTAATAAATATTTTGTTACATGGATGTAAGAAATAATCGGGGAATGATACAGCGCATTAGTTTTAAAGCAATGCAACGGCAATAACATGATGGTGGTCTAATACAGGTGAGATGTAAATTTACGAAAACGAAGTGGAAATGTTAGAGATAGTGAATGGAGAAATAAATATAGGTTTTAATTTCACAATAGGACGGGGGAAACACACAGATAATTCGGTAGTCATGCCTCACATGTAGGGGAAGGCTGGGCGAAACGGGAAGCGGGGCACAATGGGGTAGTAGTAATTTATTAATTGGATGGTGTTGCAATCTAGTGGGGATAAGTAGAAGTAATACAAGCCAGAAAAAAGCCAAGGCAGCAATTTTATTTCAATATGCATGATGGTTTCAGAGCGAAGAGTTGTGTGGATGTTTTTGTAACTGTTGATGAATTTCCACGGTAAGGCAATTACCGGTACATAGAATACATTAAATGTTATACACTTAAGGAAGGACACGTAATTAACTGTAGCATGGCGTAATTGTTTGGTTAAACGATCATGGTGTCCGGTAAACACAGCTAACCAATACATTATCGTGGAGCAGATTTATATATTCCTTTACGATAAGGGGCTAAGCAATTTTTTTCGGATTTCAGATGGTGAAAAATTACATAAGAAAGGCGGTCAGACAACAATGGATTGTAGCTTCGATGGAATTGGAAATACAGGCTGTTATGTCACGTGAAATTGAATTTGTAAAGACATCTCAGCAGTTTAATGTGCCTAAATCTACTTTGGAAATATACGTAAAAAACAGAAAGAAGGATGTGATTACCTAATAGATAAATCAGAAGGAAGGCTCAATAAGGTATTTACTCCAGAACAAGAGGATAAATTGGTAGTTCATTGAACATCCGTGGAAAGTAGGCTTTTTGGCCTTACCATGAAAGATTTGAGATCATTAGCCTACCAATTAACCGGCAGAAATGTCCTAAGCCACAGATTTAATAGCAACATTTGTATGGTAGCTCAGGACTGGGTTAATGGCTTTCTTGCAAGACATCCTACATTGAGCATTGGAACCCCAGAAAATACATCGGGTGCAAGAGCCATGGGCTTCAACAAAGTAGCCGTTTCGCAGCTTTTTCAAACTATTGACAGTACAAACTTACAGGTGAACGTATATTAAATGAAAGTGGGTTCTCGGTAAATGCTGAAGGGCAATCTAAAGTCATTGCTCTAAAAGAAAAGCATCAGATAGGGGCAGTAGCTTCTACGGAACGAGGGGAAACGGTCACTACAGCTGTGTGCTTTTCTGCGGGTCACCCATGCCTCTTTCCAAGGAAGAAGGAGAAAGAATTTGAGCTTGGTGTACCTCCAGGCATTTGGTCCGAGACACACTCATCGGGCTGGATAACCTCCAAGTTGTTTATTGTGTGGTTTAAAAGGTTTATAGGCTTTTCTCAAGCAAAGTAAGAGATTCCTGTTCCCATTCTAGAGGATCATTCGACCCACACAAACAATCTCCAACTGATCGACATGGCCCGGGAGAATGGAGTGCTGTTGCTCTTTTGCCCACACCTCCCACAAGCTCCAGCTCCTGGACGTAACATTTTTTAATCCTCCAAGTCTTTACTATGGGGATAAAATTAGAAAATGGCTTAGATGCAATCCAGAAGGCTCTTGCTCTTTTCCAGGTGGCTTCGATCTTTGACAGATGCAGAGGTTTTGATAAAACAGGAATTTTGCCTTCTGATCCTAATGTGTTTTCAGATTTAGACTATCTACCAGCAGCTACTACAGACATTCAGTTGGATGACAATGAGTTCCCTACAACAAACACTACACCTACATCTAGCCCTAGTGACTGCCCGCCAACTTTGGCTGAAACTCCTACCAAGAAAATCAAGATAAATGAAGATTTGAATAAAGAATCTCAACCCGTGAGGTCCTCCTGGATGTCAAACGAACCTTCTCCTAGACCTAGTATCTCAGCATTTCAAACTGCATCACCAGAGGATTTAATGCCAATTCCACTGATTAAACAAAGTGAAGACTAAATGAAAAAAAGGGAAAAATGCTCTTTGGACCGAATCTCCATATAGGAAAGAACTAGAAATTTCCATCAAAAAGAAAGAACAGTGTGAAAAAAGAAAAGAATAAAAGAGAAGCAAAGGAAAACGTCAATTAAATAACGACCAGGAAACATTTATTTGACATCAAGACTGATGCAGAAGACACGAAAAGTCAAAAAATGTCAAAGCGTTAAGCAAAATAGGAAAAGGATATAAAAGAACTTTGCCGAAGATACCGACAGTGAGGAAGGTAATGAATGTCTTTACTGTGGAGATTTTTATTCCACATCAAATGAAGACTGGGTTCGTGCCGCAGTTGTCTGAAATGGGCTCACAACTCTTGTGGTGTCATTGACAGTGACGATGACGAAGGAGTCTTCGAATGTGAACACTGTAAATAGTTTCGTATTTTACGAATAGCTTTTTCATTAAAATTTTTACATTGAAGCCAATGTTCTCGAAAAAGACGTACATTTTTTAAACATTAAAAAAGAATGTTATTAATGATAATTATTGCATTGCTTGTATTACATGTTATTCTATGGACTTAAACTTCTTACTGATACCAAAACTGCGACTTCGCTGGTACTAACTAATTATGTATGATTCATTTTTAATTTCGTATTTCGTTCCACCCCACCTTCCCCTAAGTAGTTGCAGTAATCATTAAAAAGAATAGGCGTTAATGGTGAAATGCGCTGGTTACTTGTTATGTAGTCTTGTATTATACGCCATGAATAGATGGAACACGTAAATATTGAAGGAGAAATGCCCAAAAATGTATTACTCTATCCATTCCTCCTTAGGAATGGAGAAATGTAGCAGTTAAAGATGAACAATGGAAACCACATATGCTCATACTTCGTAGAGAAGGACATTTGTTAACAATAAGGAAGAGTAAGGAATATCTATTAAATTAGTAATTAATACCTCGGAGTGGAGGAATTAGTAAATTAAGAAAGTAGGCTTTTTATTCATACCCCAAGCTGGAGAAAATAACGAAGAACCAGGAAAATAAAACTTGTTTATCCTCGAAGTTTTCAGGATTCAAGGAGGCTTGAAAGTGATAACAAGGAAACGGGGGGGGGGCTGTGTATTCAATCCTCGGACTGAAGGAAATGGAAGCACATTACAAATCCAGGAAGATCATGGAAAATAACGCTCTATACTTATCCTTAGAGTGGGCGGAACTGGAAAACGATGACAAATTAAGGAGAAAAGCTATTTATTCAGTTCTCGTAGTTGAGGAACGTTGTAGAAACCAAGGAAGATAAGGGAAACTAAAAGCTCTTATTTATATTGGAGGAAACTGGAAAATGATGAAGAATCAGGAGGCAAGCTGTTTGTTCACGCATTTGTTCGGAGGAAAGTTGCAGAAATGGAGGAAGATGAATGAAAATTAAACCCCTTATTTATCCTTAGACTGGAGAAAAACGTTATGAAGCAAGGAAGATAAAGGAAAATTAAAGCTCCTATTTATCTGGGAGTGAAGGAAACTTGAAATTATATGAAAAAGTAAAGGAACCTAAACATGTTATTCATACTTTCGTGCAAAAAGCAGTTCAAAGGAACTGTCGAAAATGACGTCCACCAACTTTCAAGCATAAATTGCAACTACGAAGAAATGCATCTTGTACTCTCTCAAAGATGACTGGAGTGTAGCGGATTACATCACAGGCAGACGTTTATTCTCGCGAGCAGTTCCTCTTCTGAGTTTATTGGGGTATCGTGTACAAGGCTCTTAATGCAACACCATAAGAAATAATCTGGAGGAATGAGATCAAGAGAAAGTGGCGGACAAGCAACGTACCCGACGACCAATTCATCGTCCTGGGAATACATTATTTAGAGGATTTCTAACATCCCTGTCAAAGTGGGCGGGAACTCCGTCATGTTGGAACTACATATGGCGTCGGAGGACAAGAGAAACGTCTTCCAGAAACCCAGGTAGAACATGAATCAAGAACTGGCGACATACGTGTCCCATTTAACCGAGGTGGAAGAAGATTTGGACCAACAAAGTAACTGGAAATTATGCCAGCCCAAATGTTGACGCTAAACATACTGACTGCTCCTCTGCACAATAGCATATGGATTATCATGGACCTGCACATGGCTGTTTCTCTGGTCGAATGTCATTCCATCCCTTATAAAACGGCACTCATCAGTGAAGAGCACTTTGGAAAAGAAATCGGGTTGTTCATCGTGCTGCTCAGAGACCCAGTTACAAAACTGCATTCGTCGACCGAAGTCTGCTGGTGTCGAGAACTGTCTGAACTTCCAAAGGATGGAACGGATGGGGTCGGGCTTCCTGCACCACTCGCCATACACTCGAATGATGTGTGTCCATTGCATGTGCAATAGCACGCTACTAGCTGAAGGGATCTCCTGAAACCTCTTGAGCACGTCTTCCTCAAATACCGGAGTGCGACGTGTTCGTTTTGCACCGGCGTTTGGTCGATGCACCTCCAGGAATCCAGTTTCCCTTAGACGCTTGTGAACAGACTGAAAAGTTGGGGGATATAGATGACGTGTGTTAGGATATCTTCCTATGTAAAGTCGCGCAGCTTCATACGTGTTGCCTTTAGTTTCCCCGTAAACAACTACCTCCTCAGATCTGTAATCATTATTCCACTGTATACGATCAACATTCTCAAATGATATAGCAAGATTGTCAGCGTAGTAACCTACAGATTCCCACATGCGCCTAGGTATTTGCAGCCGCACTGTGCGAACAGGAATATTGCAGTGCTCCTACGCAATAGATTCAAACAGTATAATGAACCCGCTTTAGAAATGTCTTTATTACACTAAAGCTACATGTTTTTTCTTCTGGATTATTCAGAAATAAAAATTACCATTGCTATTCGGGTATGCATGCACCTCTCATCTTAAACGCAAGAAGAAAAACAAGAGTTATTTTATAGAAGCAATCGAACACAACACTATTTCACTACAGTCGATGATGTTACCGAGCGAGCTATCCGTGCGAATGGCAAGAGGCGCTTTCATAGATATATCTGACTTTCTACAAATGTATAGGAGTGTTATCTCGTGATTCACTGGCGCTTACCAAAAGGAAAATGTTTCAGAAAATCAGAGTTCACGAATGGAAATGCTCACTGTTAGCTGTTTCCATATATCTGAAGAAGTGCGCTTTTCTAGGTTCCTGGAAGTGAATAAATAAAGCTTAAGTAGGAATGTGACTGTCATTTGCCTTGTACACTAGTTATTTTTCTGGTTCGCTGGCTTGAGAACTCCCTACTTCACCACTGAGCGACACATGTACACTTGTTGGCAGTATAGCAAATGCTTGCGTATACAATTGAGGTGGTATCAGTGGCGTACTGGCTTAAATTTAACTTGGCTTATTGCACAAAATCATGTGCTATGGGACCATAAGTGTCCTATCTCCAATTGTTCCCCCAACACCCCTCTATAATCCCTTAGAGTTAATCGGTCGAATTCTGAAACACCTGGTATGTGATTGGGTAACACAACATTAACATATATCCACTCTTTACTTATAGTATTTCCAAATCATTATGTTCACAAAATGTAAAATATTTAAAATATTATTATTGTAAACATGGTTGTACCAAACTTTCTTATGAATTGTTTACTTTTATCATTTTAATATAAAACAGTTTTGATGTCCACATAGACATGCAAAACCAAGAACTTGTGTAAAACTTATTGTCCATCACTTGACGTAGCACTGTCACAATTAATGCCTACACACGTATTGTATGGCACCTGGTGTGCACTTTCGTGAGCCTAGTGCTTGCACTCGATAAACTGAATCCAGTGCTCGTTTGGACGGCTATTTGAATAAGCATCAAGGCATACCAAACGAAAGCTTCTTTGTCACTTTCAGAACTATCTTCCGCATTCAGCCTCCCTTTTATAAAAAGTTTTGATTGTTTTTTCTAGCATCAACAGTAAATATTCTTTTTGATGCTGCATTTGCTTTTCTGTTTGTGCTTATCTGTTCAGAACTTTCTTCGGTGTTTCCTTCTTCGTTCTTGATTTTCAAAGAGGGATTTCTTAGATTTCTCTTCTTCCCCCCCCCCCTCTCTCTCTTCTCCGGATTGCTTTTCTTCTAAATTTTATTGCCGGGCGTGAGTGTCAAAATGGCAATGCCACTTTTGCAACTGTTGTTTTTAGAGGTTTTTCGCATTTTAATTTTTTGAAACGGGCGTATTTCCTCCGGGATAGCAAGATGCTCAGTTAATGAGCTGCACCCAGGAACTTACTTTTCTTGGGTTTGTTGATCTTCTTTGTTCTGGAGATCAGTAGAAAGACACTTGGTAGACTCGGTAATTACTATTTCATCGTCAGACTGCTGCGATGTCTCCTCAGATGTGGGAAGGGATCTATTTGACACAAAACTGGATGCAAAATCTGAATCTGTAAAAATGTCCCATGTAAATGCCCGGGGCTCTAAATCAGCCATAATTTTTGCAGGTGTTAATTCAGGAATGGACATTTTTGTACAGTGCCTGGCTAACGTTCAATAATTAAGTATATAATTAATGGTTTTAAAGGTTTATCTCATGTATTACTCAAATTAAGGTGAATAAATTTTACTTACCAGGGTAAAAATAATAAAATGCCAAATAAATCGTTGCAAATAGCCAGTACTCCACATAACTGCTGTATGAGTTGGCGGCTAGAGCGCCCCTGTTTGCAGAGTTACAAGCTTTGTGACAACTAGACCCGGCCTCCCCGAACTGGAAAATCGAAGGATATAGGCCAAAAACTTACTACAGAAAAAAGTACAGCTCGTCAAAATCTACTTTTTTTTTCATAGGATTAACCGTTTTCGAAATATTTCATGTTGCACTTTCCCAAGTAGATACCCACTTATCTGAAGGACATGCTTTTGAAAGTTTGGAATTCTTTTTTCTTTACATCGTAAGAGCTCGTTCGTTATTACGGCTAAATATTTTAATACTGCTTCCGGATATTGCATGTATCTGAGCACTTATTTAATTTTAAATTGTTTTAAGGCAAAAGTGTAACGTGGAAAGAACAACTTGTTATATAAATTCTATAATATATTTAAATAACGGATATATGTGAATTTGTCTGTCATTGGTGGAGAAAGTCGTGTGGGTTTAGATTCCCCCCCTTCTACTGATCTCATCTAAATAGGGAAACTTTTGTGTTGCATTTCGAATGCATACAGATGGTGCGATTAATGTTTAAAATGTCAAGATTAGCTTGCTACAAATTTAATGAGTTTATGGCGTTATAGAAGCTATGGTATATTTACGATTTTTCATGACATTGGCACACATATTTGCATAGTAGATATATTCGACCACACCGACATAGAGAGGTAGCTCTGTAGTTCTCTTGTTTTGTGTAGTACTACACCAATTTATAGAAAGCAACAGTGGGTGAGTCACATGCTGAGTTGAAGTCAATGTGCTCATGAGAGGAAGTCGCTTTCAATTGAACCCACCAGGCGGAACCAATCACTAGCTCTCCAATGGGGCTCCGTTCGACTCCCAAAAAGCGACAAGTGCAGAGACACAAAAGTTTTGAAATTAGCGTAGTGCACAACTATACGTTAACTTCTGAATAAAAATAAACTTCTAAAACGACGAGCAGATGTATAATTTAAACTAAAGCTTCCAAAGGGCTTGGCTTAATTAATGTTTAGGTCCAACTTGTTGCTGAAATTTATGAACATTGTATACATCATATTGAGATAGGTAAATTATGTTGTGGTATCGGCGATTTGCATAGTAACTGAAGTGAAATTACCAGTAAATCTTACTTTCTGAGCGTTAAAATCTTAACGAAAGAAATTTTTCTTAATATCATATGCAGAGACTCTGATACAATTATTCCCAGAGAGTGGGTGGGGGTGGGGGGACTTTGCAGTTTGCAACGGGACATTCCGTAGAAAAGAAAACGCGTGACGTGACACACACGAAAACTGATGATAATTTTGGTATAGATACGTTTTCCAGTTTTGTCAGCGTATGAGTGACTTTAAAATGTATTACCTATAAGTTTATAAATTCTGACTACAAATAAATTAAGCCATGGAATAACAGTTCAGTTCAGCATATTATACTCCTTTAAAGCATCTCTTATGAACTTATATCTTCTGTAATTTATAGAGCAGATGTGCACCATGAACACAAGGATTCATATTACTGCCTTAGTGTTAAAGGCTTCGTGTGGAAATTGTTTAATAAGAATAATTTCATTATTTTTGTTGCTATTTTGTAAGAATATGATTAAAATCAAATGGTTGGTAAGGATGAGAAACGTTCCTGGCCATGTGATATAAAATGTAAATCGTTTAATGCAAATTAATCTGAGCGGAAATAATTTGGTTATATGTTTATTTAAAAATCCCTTCAGGATGACATATAGGATTTAAGCCTTGACTTTGACAGATTTGTCTACGCCTGATAATATTTAGATATTTTTGTTAAAATCATTTATTGTTTAGTATTGTAGACATAGAAAACTTATTTATGGGACATTAATCCCATGCATGAACGTTTTCTAGAAAAAGCGTATTTATAATACATAGGGGGGGGCGAGAATCAAAGCTTTTAAAGGGGCCTGGATACCTGGGAAAGTTTAATCTTTATTAGCAATAAATTGCAGCTTCAAGTAAACATGATAAACACAGAAGTTGATAAAATGAGACATCCAGTTTTGTTTGAAAAGCAAGTTAAGTAAAATAATATAGCACATGAGCTATTTCAGTACCACTTTCTAAGAAATGTTTACTGACAGAGGTTGCTGACGTAACACAAAGTTGCGTTGTGCGGTGCACTCCTCTTTGTGCCACTCTGCATTCGCAGAAAGGCAATAGGAACCATGTCAACATAGCTTCTAGATTTGTGTTCCGGATATAAACGAGACAAGTAAAACCTGTATATAATCATCGGAAACTTTTCTGTGTAAATAGCGAAATCCAAAATCCTATTGATATCTCAAATCAGGAGACAACAGAGAGACTGTGCACCCAGAGAGCATATCGTCACAAGGGAAAGAGAAACCAAACAGAACCGTAGTATATGATTACTAAAGAACACAGTAGTGGACATGTGCGTCGTTGCCAATGAAAGGAACAATACATAAAACATCAATAGGGTAATCAATTTTATTCTTCCGTGAAATAATATATTGTGTCACAACTCGGTTGCCCAAAAAATAAAAACTGACAACTTCCCGGTTCGGCTGGCCCCGTAGCTCAGTCGGTAGACCAACTGCCTCTGCGAGGGGTCCCGGGTTCGATTCCCGGCTGGGGATGAGAATTTTTCTCTAGCCAAGATTAATCCCTATACTCCCCAGAGTCTGGAAGTATGAACGAGAGTGTGAATGTGTATATGATCTAATGATAAAAAAGAAAATGCAAGAAACCCAACGATACAAGTTACGCGAGTTAACACCATTGCCCAAACTGTCTAGGATTTCTTTATAGGATTATCTCCCTGTCTCACTCCACCCCAAAGCTGCGAAAAGAATGTTGATGCATTCACTATCATTCTCTGCGAATAGCAACACCATCAGCACGCAATGGAGAAGTAACGATCGGAAAATCTCTCACGGGTTTGTCTTTGCTGTATAAATCCGATACGTCCAAATACGAGCAAATGAATGCTTAATTTTTCTTGAACCCTGGCAGCGATTGGTCTTTTACGACTGCTTTGCCCAGCAATGGACCACGAGAGAGCACGTGTTCGATAATTTTCGTTAGCAATTTTTTGTTGTGAAAATATTTTAATATAAGCTCACATTATAATATATGAACTGCTTCCAGAGGCTTTTCCTGATGGTTATATTTTGTTTGTGCAGGTTACAGCCATCTGAGGAGTCCCGCGGTATGTACGACGCGGGATGGTGACGAGGCTTCACCGCCACCCCCTGCGCCCCCAACACCTGGAGGCGGCAGTGGATTCTTTCACCTCCGAAGTCCTGTCTACCAGTTGAAGGAAGGTGAGTGACACACCTTTTCTACGAGGGGCGTCCGTTTCCCTATTTTACAAAAAAACTTTACATATAATTGATCATGTTGAATTAATTTTATTTATATTGTACAATCCTTCTATTACTTTTCTACATAGTCGACATGTTTTTCCAAGCATTTTTGGGAACGTGACACAAGTTTTTCCAAGCCAGTGTTGTACCAGGTCGATTCCTGTGCTCGCAACCAGCTGTTCACTGTTTTGACTTCATCATCGGTGTTAAAAGTGCTTACCTTTGAGTTGGAGGAACATGTGAAAATCACTTGGGGCAAGCTCCGGTGAATATGGAGGATACGAGAAAACTTCCGAGTCGAATCTTGACCGAGGCGGAGCTCAGAAGATTCAACTGGGAAGTTTTCTCGCATCCTCCATATTCACTAGATCTTTTCCCAAGTGATTTTCACATGTTCCCCTAACTCAAAGATCATCTTGGAGGTAAGTACTTTAACACCGTGACGTAGATCAATCAGAAGTGAACAGCTGGTTACGAGCACAGGACCTGATCTGGTACAACACTGGTTTGGAAAAACTTGTGTCACGTCCCCAAAAATGCTTGAAAAAACACGTTGACTATGTAGAAAAGTAACAGAAGGATTGTACAATATAAATAAAATTAATTCAACATGATCAATTGTGTGTAATGTTTTTTTTATAAAATAGGGAAACTTACTTATTGGGCGCCCCTCGTATTAGATACGTTTAACTGAAACATTGTGTGACTTATGTAGAATAAGCAAACGGGGGAATTTACTGTATCAAATCACAGAACACAGGTCTAGCAGCAAAGTTTAGAATTTGAACAAGAGAGATGTTTATCACTGAGCCTTAAGCGAAGTCGTAATTGAGGTGCAAATAAGAAAATAACATTTTTTTACAAATTAAATAATACATTTTGTGTCATTACTATAATAGAATGTTGCTGTTGTGGTTGAATATAGTAGCAATATGCAATTGGTCTTATCGACGGTCTTTTCCTTTGGAACTTATTGCCTGTTGGCAATGGCGTTAACTCGTATTCGTTGGCTTTCTTGCACTTTAGTTTTTTATCATTAGATCACACACACACATTCACACTTTCATTTATACTTCCAGACTCTGGGGAGGATAGGGAATAATCTTGGCTAGAGAAAAATTCCGCCCCCAGCCGGGAATCGAACCCGGGACTCCTCACACAGCAGGCAGGTGATCTACCGTCTGAACTATATTAAATTTGTACGGCGCATTGTATGGTGTTCTAGAGTTAGATGTAGAAGACTTTGAGAATGAGGTTAAGTAGGATCTAAATGAAATGTTCTTGCATAATGATTTACAAATCAAATGTTCCATAGATTGTTACTTTATACTATTATTAGGAAGTATCTCCTATTGTAATGTGAAATAATCCAGATTTTTCCTGTCTGCTGATAAGGGAAAATATATATTGAAGCGACAAATTCTTTTTGTGTGTGTGTTTTTAGTTCGGAAACTTTTAAATTTCGCTTGGTGTGGAACAAAACAAACATATAAGTTCATGCATAATACGCCTCCCAAGTTTTACAAGGTGAAATAAAAAAAATAATAAAATTGCATCTGTGTTCAAAAAATTAAAATTATGTGGTCTGATAATGATTATATGTACCTATATAAAACTGACGCAGAATACCTCAAACAAATAATAAATAACGTTCAACTATTATTTCGAAAGAATTAACTAAAAGAAAATTTAAAACCAATGACAGGTATTGTTGGCTGTGGTAGAGCGATGGGTAATGTGCTTATCCGAACAACAGCAGGTTCAGTGATAAGAGCAGGCTCCAACATCAGGTAAATTGATCAGAAATATATGTTCCCCTTCCATCCGTATTGCAAACGGCTGTTCCCGAATGTATCGGATAACACAAGCCTTGAATTTCCCCCCAATATTGATGCTTTATCAAACATTTTGTGAGAATAGTATCTTAACAGTGAATGTGATATGATTTGCAGGTGGTTACAGCAGCCAGCAACTTGGCGGCAGTGAAACGGGGATACAGACACTTGGTAGTGGCGGTGGAGGTGGTGGAGGAGGAGGGGGTGAGGAACCTTCACAAACACAGCCGCCCCCGCCGCCTCCCGTTGGTTATAATTATTCTGAGCCCCCCGACCACGAGACATACCACTCACTGGACTCCGGGAGTCATCATCCCACGCCGTACCTCGAGAGCTCCCCAGAGTTTTATTCGGCGGGCCCACCCTCAGCGCCTACCCTCATTGACTCCAAGTACCAGACACACTACGTCAAGAACTACGCAAGAGGTTAGTGCCTTCTCATTCTTAAATAGCATACTATGCCTAGTTAAACAGAATGTAGACCTCCAGAAATGATTCGATGAATCGAGTAGGCCTATCCCAGAAAAAATAAAAGAATTCACATTGCGCATGCCGTGATTGTTGTCTATAGCATTATCAGTATTAGTCATTCGGAATTAAGTCTGCTTAAAAAGTTCATTGTGTACAAGCTGTTAAAGTGGACGTGATAGTGGGATATTATTTCTTTCTTTAAAATTAAAACTTTACATAGGCGTACGTCGACAAAAACTTAGGAATTGCTTCAAGAAATGTGCGATAACTCTACAATCGAGTTTTCATGAAGATCATATTGTCATAGAAAGCATTCAGCTCCCCGAAAGACCAAGATCATTTACAGATATACTTGCAGACGTCATTATTGCCAGTACTCTGCAAGAAAACAGTCATGTAACTTGTAACAAATAGCCATTGAACATATGTAGCATATAATTTTGGAAGAAAATCTTCAAAATAGAAAGGATGCTGCTTCTTCAAGGCCGCATATGGTGCCCGTAATTGGGAAACACTCTCCTACACAGTCTACAACTCGGACATGAGCTTACCTGATTATGTTTTTCCCTAACTGTAAAATCCATTTAGATTTTTACACCTTTACAACTTTATTTTACTTGATTATAGCCGTAAATCCATACATCCGCTAGTTAATCTTGAAATAAGAAAGTTGTTGCATATAACAACCGCCACAACTTGGGAAGCAATCATTAAACTGTAAGAGATTATTCAGAATGATGTTATTGCAAGGAGATTGAGAAAATAAAAATGCTGCAGGTAAGTGGCTCTGTGGATTATTTCTGGGATTACCTTAGTACATTTATACTCAAAATGCAAGCGCAGTATTTGAAAAAAATTGTTAGCAGTTTTAACGAATCTGTAGCAGTTGGGCACAAGGCAAAATCAGTAGCAATGAGCACATGGATCAAGCAACTAGCAAAACCGGTTTCAGGCATTCTGGGTATTAAGGGAGGCACATAATTGTTAATTGCTCATGCTCACGTTTATTAGTTTGTTGAAAAATGCTTTTAAGAGATTCTTAACCAGGTATGCGTATTTAAAACATGCTGTTTCCAGGGTACACCATGTGGAGGCGATCTCTTATCGCACCCCAAAAATTTATATTTTTGTTATTATTAATATTGTTATTTTCGTTCTGTTAGAACTGGCCAATGGGCTTTTGTTTTTCTTCTTCCATAATTACACTTTCATTTGTTTACAAGCTCATTCGGCAAATTTCTTCATTATTTAAGTTCATTCTATAAAACGGAATTCGTCATTAACTTAATTTGCGCACATAGGCAAGAGTTTTGAGATATTATCTTAGATCTCTGGTTTGCTCAAGATCTTTCAAGCTATTAGCAATCCTCGGCATACCCAATCCTCTTGTCAAGTGTAACTACAGACTTTCTTCGTTTCCCCCCGCTAAGTTGTTCTATTCTGTCGAAAAGGAAACCCTGGTATAATACTCTGCATCATCCTTCAAGGCTTTAACGAGTATGTTAGGGTGTGGTCATTGCACGATTTTGTTGAACCGGTGGTTCCATCCTTCGACAGCATTGTTGGTTCTGTGACAGTTGCACTTTCTTTTGGTACTGAAGGATTATCCAGCCACTGTTCCACAAAGTAGTCGTAGAACAAACTTAATTTCTCATTTGGTGAGTTTTCTTGTATGATGAGCCAACCATCGTCAACTTTGTTAAGCGGAAGATGAGCTAATGCAGAACACATCCTTATGTGAAGTCTAATTTCCTCATTTTGAATGTAGTCACGTGCCATTCCTTATTCTTGCACCTTTCTCCAAATACACTGATTTGGAAACACAGACTCCAAAGCTTGAATACCGCCAGGTCCAAAATCTTCAATTACATCCTTGGGGTTCCACCCTGGAATCTTCTCTTTAATTGTGTTGAACAGCCTGCTGTAAGTCTCCTTTTTCTTATTTGGAAGAAGAGCATATACCACCGGCACGACATTGGTTTCGTGGCTTGTACTTCCAAGATTTTTACTGCAACTGCAACTATTAACTGCAACCGACGATAAAATTAATATGATTGAGAAATGTCAAAATTAGTGTTTAAGATTGATAACAGGAGCAGTGAAAACAACGCCAGTTAGTGCACTTCTTGCTCTAACAAATAATAACCCAATGAAAGCCAACATTGAAATACAAGCTGCACAATTATATGTGAAATTAAAAACAAACCCAAGCAAACGTCAATGGTTTCAACAACTACCTAGAGAATACAAGCTAAAAACACAGATTACAAACAAATCCTCTTTAGAGAAGAATTATAATTACCTAAATTTATCAGAAAAATGCACTCCTCATCCCCCTAGAACTAATCCAATGGATTTTATCAAGATAGTAACAAATAAAGAGCTGACAGAACAACTAAATAAACAAGAAGACTCACCAGAAGTATGCAGAATTGCTACAGTTGAACATCTACATAATAAATTCCCGGAAACAGAGTGACTTAGAATTATACAGATGGTTCTGCAGATAAATTGAGAAATAATGTGGGAGGTGGTATATACTGTAAATACTTTTCACATTATTTTACATTGCCTAGACAATCCACAAATTTTTATGGTGAAGTTGTTGCAATACAACGAGCATTAGAACAGATATACTACAGGACTGATATAAAAGAAAATAAAGTAGTTGTTCTCACAGACTCAATCTCTGCCATTCAAGCAATAGAACGATATGATAGTCCAGATGAATCTTATAATGTTAAGGATGTGAGATCTTATTATAGATTACTCCAAACAAAATTTCAACAGATAATATTACTGTGGATACCAGCACACGTGGGAGTGAATGGTAACGAGACAGAAGACTTTTTGGCCATAGATTAGCCACTAGACATGACTGTCTGGCGGAACATCTACATAGATTTGGTTTTATGAATGACAAAGCATGTAAGATTTGCAATGCTGACAAGGATTTTAAATGGAGAACACCTACTAGAATGCCCAGAATTGAGGAGAGCTGTACCAGATGGGAAGATACACAATTTATATTGGCTAGCTAGGGAAAAATTGATGGATTAAAATCCTGCACATTAGATCAACAACTACTTCCAAGATAGGCATGGATGGTGTATATTTGGCTACATTGTTTGCTACAGCTTTTGAATGTACCGTCCATAAAAAAGGTGTGCTTTTCTTTTAGTGCAATTACTCCTTTAGTGCTTGCAAACATCAAAATCCTTTCTTGTGGCACAGAGAAATCGTCAGCTAAAAGAAACAACCAGCGTTCATCTTTGACAGTTCAAGTGGTAAAATGATGTTTTCAGGACTTTCTGTCTTTTTCTGCACACTTTGTGATTTTCTCCTAATTCGGTGTAGGTTAATTTTACACACTTTTGACAAGGCACTTCCGTCACCAGTTCATATCCGCGGCTAAATAATGAACTCATATATCCCCTATAAATAGCAGATATCGAAGTAATTTCTTCTCTTGCTCTCTTTCTTGCATTGGTTATGCGCGTCTGAACTTCAGTGGCAGCAACGTCCGACACACAACATGCGATATGCGATACTTCCTTCAATACTGCTGATTATTCTTCCTGAGCATTTAAACTTCATACTATTTATGCATCTCCAAAAAGTAAGGTTTTCCTTGTTGACTCTTCCTACTCTGATATCCGTTGTAAAGTGCACAAGGTTACCCTTCTCTTGTTTCTGTGAGTTACATGTCAGCTATGGAAAAAATCTGATGTGTTACACTCACATGACTTTCTCTACTCTTGTACAAACTATTTATACAAACGCTTATTCTCCATCTACTTCATGTTAATCGAGATAAACATTTGCAGAGTCTATCTTATTGGTAATTTTCTTGTAGATGTAAGGGGAATATATATTTCCAAGGGCAATTTGGAAATACAGTAGCCTTTAAGCACATACATATCTCTTAATAGCTGGTTGCTAGGTGCAGCACCATTCCCTTTCCCACAGATTAATACTCTTTACATATCCAAGACAAAGAAATGAATAACGCATTCCCATTTGAGAAAATAAGTATTGAAAAATTTAAGGGAATAACAAGCAATATCTCGAAAATGGTTCACTCAACAAAAAAAAAAAATGTATATGACATAAATTGCGTATTTTAACGCGATCTGCATTTTTTGGGTAGTAAAATTTTGTCTCTCTTATGGTTTACCAGTTATGCCAAAGTCGTTCACAATGAAGAATACTTTTGGAGACATTCCCAGGAAATTCAAGATATACATTTTATTTGTCATAAAAGTATCTTAAACATATGATATTTTAATCAAAATCGTTAGAGCCATTTTTAAGAAAATTAAAATTTTCGAAAAATGTTCCATGTAAAGGGTAATCGGGGGTGGGGGATTTTCGTGAAAACCTTCGTGTCGCATCCTTGGAAGATACTGAACCTAAATACCAAGTTTGGTGTTTATCCGACTGTTCGTTTCTGAGTTATGCTGTTCACAGACAGACACACACACACACATATTTCCAAAAATGCTTTTTTACTTTCTCTACTACGTATAGTAAGTAGGGGAAGTATTGCATTCCACCCAAAAATTCGATACCGAGATTTCACCGGAAATACACGTTTTGAGACCTCCTGAATCCAAAAAAAGCATTTTTGGAAACATGTCCGTGTGTGTGTCTGTGTGTGTGTGTGTTTCTGTGTGTGTGTGTGTGTGTCTGTGAACAGCATAACTCAAAAACGAACAGTCGGATAAGCACCAAACTTGGTATTTAGGTTCAGTATCTTCCAGAGATGCGACACGAAGGTTTTCAAGAAAATCCCCCCACCTCAGACTACCCTTTACATGGAAGATTTTTCGAAAATTTTAATTTTCTCAAAAATTGCTCTAACGATTTTGATGAAAATATCATATGTTTAGGGTAATGTCATGAGAAATGAAATGTATATCTCGAATTTTCTGGGAATGACTCCAAAAGTATTCTTCATTGTGAACGACTTTTGCATAACTGGTAAACCATAAGAGATACACAAAATTTTACTACACAAAAAATGTAGATCGCGTTAAAATACACAACTTATGTCATATACATTTCTTTTGTTGAGTGAACCGTTTTCGAGATATTGCTTGTTATTTCCTTAAATTTTCCAATACTTATACTTTTTCTCAAATGCGTTATTCATTTTTTTTATGTCCTGGACATGCAAAGAGAATGGAATGCGTCACATAGCAACCAGCGTTAAAATATTTGACTATCGCTTAAAAGCTACCATATTTTCCTTGCATCTACAAGAAAATTACCAATAAGATTGGCATCTCGATATCTCGATTAACATGAAGCATATGGAGAATAGGCGTTTGTAAAATTAGGTTGTACAAGAGTAGAGAAAGTTATGTGAGTGTAACACATCAGATTTTTTGGATTCAGGGGGTTTCAAAACATGTATTTCCGGTGAAATCTCGATATCTAATTTTTGGGTGGAATACAATACTTCCCATACTTACTATACGCAGTAGAGAAAGTAAAAATCAAACGTATCTTCCCGAGTTACAAACTGAAAATGACCGCCGCAATTAACGCGGAAAAACAACCACCCCCTCCTCCCCACTTACCTGAAAGGGCAGACCACCTGAAAGTGACCTTTACAGTTAAACAGGAAAAACAACAACCCCATCGCCACCTGAAACCTAGATATCTCTGTGCCCAATTGCTAATGTGCCCAACTGCTATGCAATGATTTTAACACTACACTGAGGTATTGTATCCAAGGTTATGGCTAACAAACGCCTACGTCAGGTATATTATCAAAACTCCACGAAGCACTGTTAAAATGTTCATGTATCCCAATTATATTATCAAACTGTGGTTCATAACAATGAGAATAGGAAAAGAAAATGTAAGAAAATTTAGCAACGACATTTGAGATTGAAATCTGGTAGAGTTAGCATCATCATCATTATGATGTTAAAATGTTGTAAAATTGAACTGTAATTGCGGTTTGACATCTAGCCTTTGGAATATGTTTTTTTTAAGGTTTCTGTGCTGCTGTTTCTTTTATTCCGTGTGTCCATAACGATAATTCGTAGGGTTTTGATCGCAGTGTGCTGCAGGGTGTCTCTTAGTCTTGTAAGTAATGAAAAAATGAAGAAATTTGGCGGCTGGGCGTGAAAAACCCATTAAATTGAGCGTATGGTCATGAATTTAATTTTCTATCAGAAGCATCCGCTGAAACTCTGTTCGTAAGGGCTTTTGGTGCAGTTTGCTTGAATCAACACTTCGAGTTTCCATTTTGTGGTTGGTTTTTAGGATTGTAAATGAAAATAAAAACAAAAAACGCTATCTCCTAAGACTTCAGGGTGTGATGCTGTTTGCATTTTTTATTGACGTTGTTGAGGGTACCTATTTATATTCCTGGGAATGTGGAAAAAACAAAAGCGAAAGAGCATGCATTGTTTCCTTTGATTGCGACTGTGTGCCGTAATGCGTAACCAAGTTTGTTATAACACACCTTGGGATGAGGCCTCAGAACCAAGATGACCTTCAGGGCACGTGATGGCCATCTTGAGCAACGTTTGTATGACGAGGTTCGCGCATCGGGGACTACTGGATTTAAAATGGCAGCGTGATTATATGCGCATTCACTGCCTCCAAAAGATTTTTTTTTTAACTATGAAAAAGAAAATAAATTATTTTTATGGGACAGAAGTGAGAAGAACGTGGGCACAGTTAGAATATCCACCCTATAGCATAGCGTCCACTCCTTCAACTTTGACATGTAATTTGTTGCCTCACTTGCATTTTGAGCAATGTATGTTAATTCTCCTTTATAAATTATGTGGAAATCAGAAGACTTAATAGTTTAAAATACTGTGGCGTGTGCTAAATGGATTTTGTAATGAAAACAAACCATTATCAGGATTTCCAGTCAAGCTGTTTAACATTGAATGCTGATTTTGTGCAATTAGAACAGCAAATATGCGTAAATAGTACTGATTACACAAAAATCTCGTTTTATGATAGACGTATGCGAGATAGTATGTTCCGTGACTCCAATTCCGGCCGCGACGTTCTTTGAATAACTGAAGGTGCGATGTAAACATTTAAAGATCATAGTTTATGGGGGAAAAATAAAAAATAAATTTTTAGAGACTAAACCAAAGAATTGCTTTAAAAACATCGTTAAAATTATGTTGTATATAACTCTGACAATGATCGTGTAACAAGATTTTTCATAAATATTAATTCCCCACGATATATTACTGTTATATATATGTACATACACACATACATACATACATACATACATACATACATACATACATACATACATACATACATACATATTGTCTGTAAAGAATCACATTCTACAATTTTATTTGGTTGTAATTTTTTTGCTATCTTATCCTTACATAAATTACATTAAATTGAATTTTATTTATGGACGCTCTTTAACTGCTGTGATCCTTAGTGTCCCATTCTATATTGGCGTGAAAGACCGGTAATTTTGCTCAGAGGCTCTTTATCAGGCTTGAGACCTTTTACGTGCCATAAATCTACGACACGGAACCACCGGCTTTACTTCCCTTCCAAAGGAAGCCATGTTAAGAATTTTTTCGCCAGAAAAATCCATCGTCCTCCGCCGGGTTTGAACCCGCCACCTCGGAAAATAGAGGCTAGCATTACTCTTACATGTATTAATTATAAGTAAGATTTGTTCCTTTGTCCTTTCTCTAACAAGTTTGTTTCTGCTTTTTATGTTCTTACTCCTTTCTTTGTTTTATTAAATTTGTCAATTTGGGCAACTTAAATAATAATAATAATAATAATAATAATAATTAAAAAAACTTTTGAATATTTTCTATTTGGATTTCGAATGAACTTCCGTAGAAATAAACGTAACATAATCTAATTTTTAAACATTACAATTAAGAAACATTAAGTATTCTAACAAAAAATGTTTATTTTAACAATTATTTATGTTAAAAATCAGAAGGTTGCGATTTATCCTATTTCATTGGGAGTAAACCTTAAAACTGCTAATTTGAAGCAAATGTCAGGTTATTCATCAATATTAGAGCGTTCATCATTAACGGACTGCTAGGATATTGGATATCACGAAATGCTGACGAAGAAAACTCCTCATTTAATATTTTTATTAGCTACTATCAAGTTCAATTTCTGTTTTTTAAAAATATTTTGTAATAAAACCTCGATAGATTAAATAATAAGTTATTGCTATCTTTGGCACTTGAATCAAAATAACAATAAGTAAGTAAGAATTTTCAAGAAAAGTACTTTTGTATCCTTAAATTGAACTTTCTGCCTTACCTACGTTCCCTTGGGACATAGGCTTAGCAGTAGTCTAAACGCGTCCATTAAAGTGCTCAGAGGTACATGATCTTGTACTTCATGTAAATGCACGGGTTTACTTTGCTTAATGGCTAGATCGTGTTTTTTCTCGAGGTTAGTACATGACCACCCATTATCACCGCGCTGCCCTAGACATTCCAACACAAAACACTATCAGAGTGAAGTCTGCTAGAGCAAAATTTCAGTACCCACTTGCTGACCAAAGTATTTGCAACATCACTGCGGGAAAACAAAGGAAGGATTTTGTGTGATTATTTTAACTGCCAAGCGCAGAGAGTACTGCCGAAGGGTTCGAACTTGTCTACATTAGTTCTATCTTTAATCCATTCTTTTATAAAATTCTTTGCGTTTGAAAAAATAATTATTTATATTTATTATTGTGTCTGATTAAAACATGCATTGTTAGTTCTTCAACATACGGGTAAAGGTGAAAAGCATAGATTCATTGATATATTCATTTTATCATATATGCCTTACTGGAGAAGAAGTCGATAGGTAGAAAAAAAACCGATAGGTTTGTTTAAAATTATAGAGCCAACTTCATGAAAGGTACTAGGCAAAATTCCATGGCCCTTCTACGCTTCAATGGCCATTTTCCACACCACTTATAACCAACGTACACCACAAAAATCACTGCCCCTATGCATTGTATTCTACGTTTAACTGACTTTCCATTCCATATGGTTTTCTCCAAAAAAAACAAACAAACAAACCAACCAAAGATGATATAAAAATGGCTGGATAATTTTCAAAGACGATTTCAACGAGCCTGTTTGGCAATCACAAATCAGTGTATACTTTTTTTTTTAGCTTTTATACCCCGCCTTTAACTGCAATGGTCATAATGGTGTTAATTTACACCTAATACAGTTGTCATTGGATTTCTGTTTCTTCTTTGGATTCTATACGTTAGATTATACACACATTCACACTTCCAGACTCTGGGGAGGATAGGGAATAATCTTGGCTTAAGAGAGATTCCCACCCCCAGCCGAGAATTGAGCTCGGGACCCCTGTGCAGCAGACAGATCTCTGCCGATTGAGCTACGAGGCCAGCCTTCAGAACTGACACACATTTGTTTAGTGTATCCTGGCTTAAACGTATTAACTGATAATTTATTATTATTAATAATAATAATAATAATAATAATAATAATAATAATAATAATATTTATTATTGTACTAAGCCATGCACAAGTAAAATACAAGTACTATGACCGGCATTCAACCCTGGCTCTTTACCAGTCATATTCATATTACAATACTTCTTCATTTTATCTACTTACTTTACTTCCCATTTACTTAATCCTATTTAACCATATTTGCTGATTTGTTCACTGACCAAATCCATTCACTTTTAAGTTTGCTTAAGTATTTCCCTATATTCTTACTACCTTTTTGAATCATTTCAATTATAGAACATATCTATCTACCTTAAACCATTTCTTTTTAATAAACTCTTTTCTCCATATTTCTGTACCTTTTAACTTAAATATTATACGTTCGACATCTTCATTTCCATCACATATGGGACATTGGTTTTGAGGCATACCCTTGCTTAAACCTCTTAGCCTCCATACTCCTGTTTTTAACCATGCAATGCTTTCTCACTCGTCCTTACTTGCATTATCTACATATTTTTCTTTTCCCCATGTGTTTTTTCATTGGTATACAAAAAACTAAGGATCTCTTTTCGGCTATCATGCTAAATATGTTTTGTATTTCTATATCATCTAATCTCTTTCTTACTACTTTCCAAAAATTATTCACATTATTTTCCCTACTGCTCCATATCTCTCCTAACCCGTTGCTCTCCAAATTGTACCTCACACTGTTTATCCATCCGCTATTCCCTAATTTTTTTCTTGGTATTGTCAGCATTGTCTTAACACATATCCTTTATCCAGATTTAAGATCCTAAACCAATATTACAATGCTCTTTCCATTATCTTTCCCTTGCTTGCCATCCTGCCCATTTCTATTTGAGCTACCTGTCTTACAACTGATAATTATAAATATACCTATAATCGATAACATAAATGTTGAACCTCAAAATTATGTTCGGCTTCAAGGACATAAGTAACCAATACATAACCTATGAAAGACATTTCTGCGGTCAATAAATAATAAATGTACTCCGCAACAATCTTCGGTTCGTTCTTGTTCTGTCCATCTCGCCCCTCCCCCATGGCTGAATTCGAAAAATGGAAAACAATCTGTCGCGCTAAGTAGAATGGCCATGCAATGCAAGTACCGTAGTATATGATCAGGTGATGGGGAAAAAGAAACTAACAAATCTCCAAGATGTTCAGGTTATCATGTAATAAAAATTAGATTGAGTTTGAGTTTTATTTATGGACGCTCTTTAACTGCTGTGGTCCTTAGCGTCCGATAATTTTGCTCAGAGGCCTCTTTATCAGGCTTGAGATTCTTTTACGTGCCGTAAATCTACGACACGGGACCACCGGCTTTACTTCCCTTCCGAAGGAAGTCATGCTAAGGATTTTTACGCCCGAAAAAAACCCATCGCCCTCCGCCAGGTTGAACCCTCGACCTCGGGAACTAGAAGCTAGCATGGTAGCCACTACACCACGGAGGACGATTTATCATGTAACGCACAGTATGTCTACCTACATAATAAACTCCAATTTGAATCAATAAGAACTTGTTGATAACGCGTCATTTATTCTTCTTCCTTTATATGAGTTAGGCCCTTACGACCTGTTACGAGACTCTTTAAATCCAAATTCCAACCCGCCTACTCTAGGTCGTAAATCTATGTCTTGTCAAAATGGATCGCCTTCTTTAGCAGTCGTGTAAACAATTATTTATTATATGCAATAGATGTTACAGGTACGTTCCCTTTCAGTTTTCTAAACAGATAAAAGCTCGTTCACTACAATAAAGTCCATAAATGCTACAACAAAATAAAGCAATAACTTTATCTTTCAACCTCGAAAAAGTAAGGCTATTACAATTAAATTGCTTTTCCTTTGATGTTAAACGCGTTATCGTTCTGTTGTACATTATCATATTATGATGACCACCATCACTCTATTTAATGGAGTCTTGAGAGTTTTTCCTTGCGCTGTCCTCTTGTTACGAGGAAATTTGTGTTCTGTTTTCTCTGCCCAGTACGGTACCAAGAAGCAGTTAAAAGAGTGCGGTATCTGAAGAATAAAAGTCTCGAGGCAGAACGTTTCCCACGGCCACCTGAATGCTTGAACTGCTCGTCAGATAGTCACTGTGTTGCGTGTAAGCTTTGCCCGCATGACTTGATGACTCCTGACCTCCAGGGATGACCTTTTGTGAGGTTTACGTGAAACAGACGATTGAGTACTGTTTATCTGATATCTATTGACTATCTCTTATTTTTTATTTATTTATTATTATTTTTGTGAACGCTTTCCCAAGCATATATTTCAAATGTTTGTTGCTCTACCTCTGTCGTTTTGCATTTGCACAAAGACATTTTATGTAGTTTCTGAACTTCCTGGCGTTTTAGGTGTGCTATTTTCAAACGAATTACTTTAACATGTAAACATCTTATTTTACAAGTTGCTCTGATTATCTGCTGTGCAAAAAACATTGGTATCTAAGTAATTTTTAGAAACATTTTTAGGAACAAGCAATCTAGGCTTTAGGTTAATCTTGCTTAGGTACTGGTAAAGGTAATTCTCTGAATGTACTTTCTTTTTCTTTTACTTAATTTGTTGTTTTGCTTGTGTATATTAATAAAGGTAATATTTCACCTATACCTTCTTATGAAATGCTACGCTTTTTTTTATAGAAAATATTAAAGGGAATCATGATTTATTAGGCTGCTAGAAAACATAATGTCTTCCAATTATGTAGGTACTTTATTTTTGGTAATGATATATTATCTATTATTGAAAACATAATGAGTTTGAATGTAACAAACAAGCAATCAGAAGGAAGCGAACTGTTATGTTTTGCCATTATTCAGCAGTTTTGTTATTTATTGTGTTAAGTTTAACTTTCAAGAGAAGGAATAAATACAAATCAAGGCTTAAGACAGGGGTATCCTCTTCCACTCGTCCGTTTTAATGTTAGGTATATGAGCAATGTCATTAAAGAATCCTAGAATTCTTTAATGCCATTGTTCATTGAATAAAGAAGCAAAATTTTAAAATAGGATCGCTGGATTTGACCACGTTTCTCTTTGCGAATGATCAAAGAGTAAAATAATATAATTTACAGTAAAATATAACTTACAGAATTCAGTAAAGGACCAGTGAGGATTAAGGTAATTATAAATAATAAAACAGTGGAGCAAGTAATGAACTTTATGTATTTGGGGGTATCGGTTGACCTTAATGCAACAAATGAAATTAATAAAAAAATTGAGTTTATTTCAACATATATGTTGGACAATGAAAAGATCATTAACGAGAAAAGTAAGTAGAGAAACTTTGTTCAAAGTTTACAAAGCATTAGCTGTACCAATGCTGTTATATGGGTCGGAATGCTGTATAATGGAGGTAGATGAAATGAAGTTTTTAAGATATGTAGTGGGTGTACTTTATTGGATAAAGAGAAAAAATTAAGAAATGAATTAAAACTGTTTAGTATAATAACAGGATTGAAGAATATCGAACAAATTAGTATGAACATACCCATATTAAGAATGGAGAAAGAACGTATGTATACCTCTGAATGTTTTAAAATATAAACCAAAAGGTTAGAGCGATCGTGGCCGATCTAATAAGAGATGAATCGACCAATCGCTTAATTTAAATGAAGCCGGAACAGACTAACAATAGTGTAATCCATGAAGGATAATGAAATTTAACTTGATAGAATTGCAAGTTTCGCTAGGATAGTATGCCAGCAGTCGCTGTTGGAAGATAGGCACCGTGCAAGCAAACATGCAGGAATCGTTGCCTATAATGTAGGCGAACAACTGTACTTTTCTAAGGCGCTTTGCAGTGTAACCCATGCATATACTGTATGAACATTTGAGGTCAGTATTTTTTGCTTCTTGGGAAATTAAAATGCCAGTGTGTATAGCTAAAATTTTCTTAGATGTTTCTGTTGGAAAATGTAATTCCTATAAATTTATCCGTTTTTCGTGTTTAGTTTTTGCGTATTATTTTATTTTGAATGATTTTAGTGATCAACTGATCAGCAACCAGAGTAAGACATCTGAAAGATTTTGTTTGATTCACTAAAATGCATAATATCTTGTCTAACTTCTTTTTCCTCAATGAGAGCAAATTCAAGTAAATATTTCCTTAGTATTTACTGTTTCGGTTAAGTATGCGGATACGTAGTTTCGGCTTCGCAAGTCACTCTTCAGTTGTTCAAGATGGCGGCAACAGGTAGAGCACGCGCAATCGAGAGATGCATATCGATAAGCCATTATGAAGTCACGTGTTCTGCTTATAGCAGCGGAACCTTTGAAACGCCACGCGTTATTTTGCCTTTCTTTTCTTCAGAGCAAAGCTTTGTAGATACAGGGGTGGATATTCTGACATGGAAAGGCGATACCCTTACCAAATTAACAATGTGTATGTTCTAGCACAATTCTGGGGTGATTCCCCGCTTGGTTAAATAAGATATAACTGTATCTTCAAATGTTTAGAGAGTGCTTACAAAGCTATCTGTGCCTACTCTCTAATAGACATCTTTAACAGTAACATGTTTATTTGAATTCCGGAATAGTGAAGGTGGAGTTCTACTTTGAAGACGTACTGCGATTTTCGTGGTCCTCGGTCGTATAGGTAGATATAATTAGTGTTATTATATTAAATGCGATGTGTTTATACATGCCTTGCCAGAGAAAGTTGTTACAGCATTTAGGCTATTAAAAATTTATCTTTGATTTATATCTATCATTTTACATCATAAGTGTTTCCAAACGTTTAAATGATTGTTTCCTCAGAACACTGCTTAGGCAGTAGGTAATTCTTATGCTATTGTAATTGGACTACGGTATCAAGCTAGTTATTTCTGCAAATACTGCCATCGTAGAAATGTTGATAAAGGTTTGGTAAAGATAAATTAAATGCATTAACTTTGCTAAAGGTTTATTCACACTTTGTGCTTATCAGCTTGAATAGAATGTGAATTAAGTGCTAATAATAGTTTTGTTCATTACATAGGTGTATTTTAGTCGTATTAATAATAAGCGTTTAAATGTTCAAGATTCAGGGAATTGTGTTATTCTGTGGACATTAATTTCCTTGAAAAGCGATGTTTTTCGTACGTTACCCTCAGCCGCGAAGTAGTATTTCTTGCTAAGGTTTGAATGCGGAATTTGTTTTCAAAATGGAGTGCATAGAACTCTAGAGGTCGTTGAAGAGCAGCTAGGCGAGTTAGGATCATAGGTACAAGGAGCTTGCCTGATTGGTCAGATCATTTCGAAATACCAAGTGGATTTCACAAGCATACACTTCTCAGAGGAATATGCCAATTATCTCGTAGCCGTTGTAAACAAATTGGAAAATCGAAACCACAGACCACAGTCTTAGAAACTCGCCCTTTGTCTGTGTGAAAATATGTCTTTGTAAAACTTGGAAACATAGAGTGAATAATTACTTAAAGAATATTACATAGCAGTTAAACAATGCAGTAGATATGGTTTACACCTAATACCCTAAATTGTTTTTATATATGTCTTCTCTAAATGCCATTGTCTATGTTCGTCCCTTTTGACTGTTATTTTATATACATTCTCTAAATATCGTAGTCATTCCGTCTGTATGTTACCCTATACTTAATTATTCCAATTAATAATCATTGGTGCCAATCATTTCTCTCTTAACTTCCTTATGTAGATATTTTTCTAGAAAACTTTTACTGCTGGTTTTAGAAAAGGTACCTAAGGGGACTGGAAGGGTGTGGTATATCTGAACATGCACCTAACCAAAGAATCATGCATACCTCTGGGTATCATTGTTGGGTGAATAGAAACATTTAGTGTAATATCAAATTTCCTATTCATACCTTCGGAAGTTTGTCCTGAAAATATATTTACTTCTAAAACATTGAAGAAAAATTAAAATGATTGATATTTATTCTTAAAGGAGAGAGCTGGATTATTACTAAAATTCTATTTTATACCACTGGACTAAAGGAATCTAACTGTTATTAATATTTCAGTTTTTATGTATGCCTTATTCTAATTGATGAAATTGAAAGTTTTTGCCTAAGATTTTAAGACAGTATTAAAATCTCTCAGGATAAAACATACAATTTTACTTCAGTGTATTTATCATATCTATGTGATATAAATGTGGAAAGTTTCAGCTTTGTAGCTTTTATAGTTTCTGAGTACCTAAGGGCACATATGTTTAGGAAAATTAGGCTTATTGAAATTATGCTTAAGAAGTGATACCCAGTTTTATGAATTCCACAGATTAGTCATTAACTGTATTTTATGTCGTTTCCTGGTTGATTAACGGGTGCCTATAAGTTTGAAATCAGAGATGATATTTAAATAAGTCTCCAAAGTTTCCAAAGGTACAAGAATTCCAATGGATAAAACCATCCAATAAATGTGGCAAACCAAATTTAAAAGGTACATATTCCATTTACATGATTTTTGAAGGTTTAAATGCTTTGACAACCAATAAATTATATATGTCTATTCCGAGTTAGAAAGAATTTGAATTTAGTTAGGTAACGCCAAATTTAACCCTTCTATATTCTGTCTCTAAACGTATCTCTCACTCCGTCCCTCCAGTAAGCAATTTAGATAGTTGCACCCCCGACACATATCGAGTTTTGCTCCGACATTTTTGTGTTTTTGCATACATAGGTATCATTTGTCAGCTGCCTTAAAAGAACACACAGTTACCCAGCTTTAGAATTGCACTTTGTATTTTAGGAGGGCTCTATAATCTCTATGGTGTTATTTTCGTGTAGTTATTGATTTAATAACGTCCTCTCTGGTACGCTAAAAGAAACAAATGACATTTTACTTGATGAAGGAATCTGCAATGAGACAATGAGCTGGGCTTTTAAGTTTGCCATCGGCGTCACTGTTCTACACGTAAACGATGCAGTCAACAGGTGATGAGGCACAGTTTGGTCAGCCCTGAGTGACAGCAGTCACGTGGTGTGTGCGGTAGACCCCATCAATTAAAATGAAGCAAAGTTCACCAAGTGCGGCTTCTTAACAAGCACCCTAACGCAACCGATCCCCTTCCGAACAGATTTAATGCAGGGTTGTTAACCCAATCGAAACATCCCCTCGGTGATCCAATACTTTCTCTATAGATAGCCAGGTTCACTTTTAAACCTTTGCTTTGCTTTGTTTTGTATTTTTACTTCCTTTTCCTTCTTACGGTTCCCTTCGTTTGTTTGCAATCGATTCACTGCTCTTCATGCTGTTCTGATTTATTGCTCTCTATACCATTTATATCGTCTGTTTTGCTTGCAATTTCTTATTTTACAGGTAGCGCTTTTGTTTTTTATGGCCGCGAGGGAGTTGTACCCAAGCGTTAAACTAGAATCATTGCAATATTTAAACCGACGCGGCAGCCGCAGTCGCTAAGCCATGGACTCGTGAACAGGAGGTCTGCAGTTCAAATCTCGTCAGGACCGTCCTCCCTAACTGAGATTTCTTCCAGGTTTTCCTCAGACTTCATAACTGGCAAATGTCTGGGAGGTATCTTAAACTTGGAACGTTTTCTTCTCAAATTTCCTTTCCCTATTATCATTTCACCTTATATTTCATCCGCCGCTTTTGTGCCGTATATAGTAAGAAAACAGAAATATGTACTGTTGCTGATGTTTGTGTAAGGGCCTTTTTAAAAATAAGTTATTATTGCTTTGACAGACTTTGGAGCGGGGTATGTGCTCACACGTGAATACCACGTGCTATCTCATGTAGATGATGTCTTGGATCTTCGAAGTTCCTTTGAACTTCTCTGCCAGACTGCCTGTTGTAGACCTGAAGAGACAATTTTATCCTAGCTAGCTAATTTGATCTTTCTCGGGATAAACTGACTTCCCCTTAAATAAATTAATTTATTCACAACATAATGCGGCTAGCAACTTTTCCAGGCTTAACACAAAATGATACAAAATCTGTACATTTTAACCTTCCCGCTACTGTTAATTCTTTACGTGGACGTAACTGCGTCACACATTTTCCCACCCGTACACGCACAAAATCTTCCGGCTGAATCACGTGTCACATCGTGAGAGTAAAATCAGAGAGAGTGTAACTTGGGACCTACTCCCCTTTTTATACCTTCCCAATATGACGCTAGGATTCGTGCCTTTATATGTAACAACTATTCCCATTGGTTATCTACTTAAGAGTGCTATGAAAATAAAATCTGATGTGTTACACTCACATGACTTTCTCTACTCTTGTACAAACTATTTTTACAAACGCTTATTCTCCACATGCTTCATGTTAATCGAGATATCGAGATGTCAATCTTATTGGTAATTTTCATGTAGATGCAAGGGGAATATGCTAGGTTTTAAGCGATAGTCAAATATTTTAACGCTGGTTGCTATGTGGCGCATTCCATTCTCTTTGCATATCCAGGACATTAAAAAAATGAATAACGAATTTGAGAAAAAGTATAAGTATTGGAAACTTTAAGGGAATAACAAGCAATATCTCGAAAACGGTTCACTCAACAAAAGAAATGTGTATGACATAAATTGTGTATTTTAACGCGATCTACATTTTTTGTGTAGTAAAATTTTGTCTATCTCTTATGGTTTACCAGTTATGCAAAAGTCGTTCACAATGAAGAATACTTTTGGAGACATTCCCAGAAAATTCGAGATATACATTTTATTTGTTATAAAAGTATCTTAAACATATGATATTTTAATCAAAATCGTTAGAGCCATTTTTGAGAAAATTAAAATTTTCGAAAAATGTTCCATCTAAAGGGTAGTCTGGGGTGGGGGGATTTTCTTGAAAACCTTCGTGTCGCATCTCTGGAAGATAAATACCAAGTTTGGCGTTTATCCGACTGTTCGTTTCTGAGTTATGCTGTTCACAGACACATACACGGACATGTTTCCAAAAATGCTTTTTTTTGGATTCAGTGAGTCTCAAAACATGTATTTCCGGTGAAATCTCGGTATCGAATTTTTGGGTGGAATACAATACTTCCCCTACTTACTATTCGTAGTAGAGAAAGTAAAAATGTTCCAATTTTAGCAGTCATCCTTCCCTCTGACTTCTCTGGTAAAACCCACTATCTCCATCTCACTTTACAACTCTCGTTTCTCTTTCTATTTTTCCAAATCCCTTGTCTTCCAGGACTTGGACCACTATATCTGGTTCACTCTAATCCCAGACATCTCTCTCTATTTTCTCTGCCTAAGCCCTGTGTGCATGTGCCTGTGGACTTTACCCCTGTTGCTTGCTCGCCTGGTAGTTACTAATTACACCGTTCCTTACATGTTTGCTTTCACATTAATTACATTTTGAGGTACAAGTTATTATACAGTAAAGCTGTTTCAACATATTATTTTACATTACTGGTTATCTCTATTATTTTGATATTCTAAGCTGTCTACCTCGCCTTTATTTACGTTTAACTCTTGCATAAAGACTGAGAATATCTCATTGTATGGTTGCTTGCTCTAAAATGATTTGCTTCAGTTTTTCTTGCAACTGCCTACTATTGTTTTCTAACTGCCTATTTGACTCTCTATTGTTATTTCCTAGTTAAGCTTGTAACCTGCTACTGAATATCTAGGTTATTTTCTAGTAGCTGCCTATTTGCTTCTCTGTTGCTGCTGTCTAACTGTACTAATGGTGCCTGTAGCTGTCTATTTGATTCTCTCTAGTGCTGTTGTCTAGCTCTTCTTCTAACTGCCTATTTGATTCACTAAGTGTGGAAGCTAGCATGGACTGCAGCATCTGCATTAAGTTAGCAGTGCATTGTCCATTATCTATTGTCGTTTGAGCTGGGCCGGTTGCGTATTGTTGCAACTCAGTTTCCCTACTTTCAACGTGCGGAACCGCAGGTGGAACAAAGGTTTCTCCCTCTGGTGGGTTGCCAGCATTTACATTTTCTGCCATTGACTTCTGAGCAACATGCAAATTACAGAATTACAAAATTAGAATAAATACACTTTTGTACATTACTCGATGTCGAAATTCTGGAAGTTCTGGTGGCCTTGATTCCTCCTGATGGTGCTGCGTGGGTGGTGCCTTCTTAGTCAAACCACGTGGGCGTCATTTGCAGCAGGCTATGTGCTCGCACGGGAGTACCAGTGCTATCTCATGTAGATGATGCCTTGGATCTTCGAAGTTCCTCTGAAGTTCTCTGCCGGGCTGCTGGTCGTAGAGCTGAGGAGAAATTCCTATCCTAGCTAGCTAATTTGATCTTTCTCGGGATTTTATGTAGGTGAAGGCAAATAATAAACTCACTTCCCCTTAAACAGCTTTATTTATTCACAATATAATGCCCATGGAGGCGGCTAGCAACTTTCCCATGCTTAACACAAAATGATACAAAAGCTGTACATTTTAACCTTCCCGCTACTGTTAATTCCGGACCTGTGTAACTGCGTCACACGATATTTTCTCACCCACATACACGCACAAAATCTGCCTAAATCACGTGTCACATCGTGAGAGTAAAATCAGAGAGTTTGTAACTTGGGGCCTCCTCACCTTTTTATACCTTCCCAATATGACGCTAGGATTAGCACCTTTATGTGTAACAACTATTCCTATTGGTTATCTACTTAGCGTGCTATAAAAATAAAATGTTCCAATTTTAGCAGTCACGCTTCCGTCTGATTTCTCTGTTAAAACCCATTATCTCCCACTTTACAACTCTCGTTTCTCTTTCTTTTTTCCCAAATCCCTTGTCTTCTAGGAATTGGACCATTATCTCTGTCTCACTCTAATCTCGGACCTCTCTCTATTTTTTGTGACTTTGCCTAAGCCCTATGTACATTTGCGTGTATGTGCCTGTGAACTTTACCCCTGTTGCTCGCTCACCTGGTAGTTACTAATTACTCCGTTCCTTACATGCTTGTTTTCACATTAATTACATTCTGAGGCACAAGTTATTATACATAAAGCTATTTCTCAATATTATTTTACATTATTGGTTATCTCTATTATTTCGATATTCTAAGGCTGGCTACCTCGCCTTTATTTACGTTTAACTCTTCCTAAGACTGAGAATATGTGATTGTATGGTTGCTTGCCCTACGCTAATCTGCTCCAGTTTTTCTTGCATCTGCCTACTATTGTTTTATAACTGCCTATTTGCCTCGCTATTGTTATTTCTAGTTGTACTTGTAACTTGATACTGAATCTCTGAGGTTATTTTCTAGTTTTTCTAGTAACTGCCTATTTGCTTCTCTGTTGCTGCTGTTAAACTGTGCTAATTGTGCCTGTAACTGTCTATTTGATTCTCTCTAGTGCTATTGTCTAGCTCTTCTTCTAACTGCCTATTTGATTCCTAAGTGTGGAAGCTAGCATGGACTGCAGCATCTGCATTAAGTTAGCAGTGCATTGTCCATAATCCATTGTCGTTTGAGCTGGGCCGGTTGCGTATTGTTGCAACTCAGTTTCCCTACTTTCAACGTGCTGAACCGCAGGTGGAGCAAAGGTTTGTCCCTCTGGTGGGTTGAGTTGCCAGCATTTGCGTTTTCTGCCATGTTGACTTCTAAGCAACATGCAAATTATAGAATTACTAAATTAAAATAAATACACTTTTGTACATTACTCGGTGTCGAAATTCTGGAAGTTCTGGATTCCTCCTGGTGCTGCTGCGTGGGTGGTGCCACGTGGGCGTCATTTGTAGCAGGGTATGTGCTCGCACGGGAGTACCAGTGCTATCTCATGCAGATAATGTCTCGGATCTTCGAAGTTCCTCTGAAGTTCTCTGCCGGGCTGCTGGTCGTAGAACTGAGGAGAAATTCCTATCCTAGCTAGCTAATTTGATCTTTCTCGGGATTTTATGTAGGTGAAGGCAAATAATAAACTGACTTCCCCTTAAACAGCTTTATTTATTCACAATATAATGCCCATGGAGGCGGCTAGCAACTTTCCCATGCTTAACACAAAATGATACAAAAGCTGTACATTTTAACCTTCCCGCTACTGTTAATTCTTTACCTGTCTATTCTGGACCTGTCTAACTGCGTCACGCGATATTTTCCCATCCATATATACCCACAAAATCTTCCGCCTGAATCACATGTTACACCATAAGAGTATAATCAGAGAGTAACTTGGAGCCTCCTCCCCTTTTTATACCTTCCCAATATGACGCTAGGATTCGCGCCTTTATATGTAACAACTATTCCCATTGGTTATCTACTTAGCGTGGTGTGAAAATATGTTCCAATTTTAGCAGTCACGCTTCCCTCTGACTTCTCTGGTAAAACCCACTATCTTCGTTTCACTTTACAACTGACGTTTCTCTTTTGTTTTTCCAAATCCCTTGTCTTCCAGGAATTGGACCACTGTCTGACTCGCTCTAATCTCGGACCTTTCTCTAATTTCTGTGACTTTGCCTAAACCCTGTGTGCATTAGGGTGTATGTGCCTCTGGACTTTACCCCTGTTGCTGGCTCGCCTGGTAGTTTCTAATTACTCCGTTCTTTACATGCTTGCTTTCACATAATTCATTCTGAGGTACAATTTATTTTACAGTAAAGCTGTTTCTCAATATTATTTTACATTATTGGTTATCTCTATTATTTTCATATTATATTGGGTATATCTATGTCCCCTTACAATTTGTTCTGTTGAATTAATTTTTCTTCCATACTGACATGTCAGTAGGACAAGCCTGGAAAGGTAGAATCAGAGGAATAAAAAAGTCATAGGCATAAACATGGTCATAAACACTATGTTTACATAAGCATTCATCAATCAGTAGAATTAATTGTTGTTGGGTTTAATTACTGTAGCCTAACTCGATTCATAGCTCTTAATATGCAATTTCATTCCTCCACCATTTCTGTGATAAAAAAGGACTCCAGACAGAGTGGGGGAGTAAAATCTGATGTGTTAAATTCACAGGACTTTCTCTAACCACTACTCTGTTTTTTTTATCTCTTCTAAGAACTATTCTTTAAAAGCTTATTGAGATAAACGTTTTCAGAAAGCTTCAGTGCATATTAGGCTGGAACGATAGCCAAATGTTTAAAAAGAGGTCGCTATATACTGGCTGTGAAATTCCACTCTTTGCATGATATCACGAGCAACAAATAAATGGCGAAATTTAGCACTTCACCAAATCGACGTATGATAAACTATGGAAAATGCAAACTAATGGCCGAAAATATTTCGGAAATGCTTAATGCAAAAAAGCATCTTTTTTAAATCTTGTTTTTTCATTTAGGGGATCTCGAAAAAAATGTAGTTCCGGAGAAATATCGATATGGAATTTTTGGGTGCAACACAATCCCCCCCCCAAATAAAACGGTTTCCTGTTTTGCTAGAGAAAATCACTGGAAGCCCAAATCAGGTTGATTGGAATAAGGAATCTAAAAATTTCTTCAGTACAGGACCCTCAGTGTATCGCTAAGATATCTGCTTAATACTTTATGTATTATTATGAGTATACTGGCATTATCATATCTTACTTTTTATTTTAAATATACTAGCATTGCCGTTAAGTTGTACCTATTAAAATGATATTTCCAAATTCGTGTTTTACGTAAGTAAGCCACAGTAATCGTAAACCCATTCTTATTACAGAGCATTTCTTTCTTTTATTTCTTTATTTTTCCTAAAGTTTGTTGGCTGAAGTAACAGGCTATGGAATTGGGCAACTCGTACGTACTATCTGGGAAGATACTCTAGGATGCATTAAGTATACATAAAAAGCTATTTATAAAGAAAAATAAAATTTCCTAGAATGTTATATATTTTGAGATTTTTTGGGCTTATATAGACGACAAACTGTTTTAAAGCTAAAGATTGTCTCTTCAGTTAAGTAGAGTTGCAGAAATTCATTCGTAGAGTCCTTTTTGAAAAAATAAAAGTGTTTCCTGCTTTAATGTTTTACGACTTTGCGGTAAAGGAGGCGCTTTTTGCTTTGTGAGCAGGTTGAAAGTGTTATAGATCTTCACCACAGACATGACAAAGCTTAAATAACCCATTGCATTATATTATAACAAGATTACAGACTGAATGTACCAAACTAATTGGTATACACTGTTATGGTAAACCAGAGCTTATCTTGCATCTATCCTTCATCACGATGGTTCAGTAACCAGCATAACGGGCGCGAGCATTCGGTAATGGACGATGTGAACTCCCTCGTGCAAATTGTTTGCCTTATTCCCGTTCTATGCTGCAGGATGTTTCCCATTTTTGTGACGATTTTTGTTTACAGTTCATGTAAACAATATGTAAAATATAGACTAGAATTCTATGTATAGCCAAAGAAGTGGTGTTCTTTGCTTTAAAACGTGATTATTGTGGTGCCAGGAAGAATTTAAGCACATGTGACAGAAAGAAACAGTATTATGACGCCTTCGGGGATTATTATAAAACGAAATTCCCATTTATTTTACGTGTACGAGGGGCCTTCAAAACGTTTCCGCACTGTGATTCCTGCAGTGGAACGGAAGCACGGAGAAGGGTGGGGATTGCGGGTGTGAGAGGGAGTAGTATGACGAGTCGACATAGCAAGCCTGTTGCCTTTGTGTTCAGTCTGAGGGTTGCTACGCAAGGGTGACCATGGCAGCGAATCTTGAAAACTGCACCACAGCCGTTCAGTGATATGTTTTTTGTGGGCAGAAGGTGTACAGATTCACCAAATAATGTGTGCACAGTATGGTGACAATGCTCTCGTCTACGAGTGGTTAGAGAAGTTTGAAAATGACAGAACAAGTGTAACAAACGAAAAACGAGCTAGAGATCCGATTCCTGAAGACCGAAGGGTGACGATAGAGGAAATAGCACATAAACTTCCCTTCGGTCTTCCAGAATTGCATCTCCAGCTCGTTCTTTGTTTTCAACTGTTGAGGCTATAACGGACGATCCGAGCGCTCGAAATGAATCACACTTGTTCTGTCATACGTGCACACATTCTTTGGTGAATCTGTGAACCCGGTACACCTTCTGCCCCCCCCCCAAATAAACCTATCACTGAACGTTGTTCGACTTTGGTGCAACTTCCAAGTTTCACTGCCATGGTCACCCTTTCGTAGCAACCCTCAGACTGAACACAAAGGCAGCAGGCTTGCTATGTCGATTCGTCATACTCCCTTCCACACCCGCAATCCTCGCCCTTCTCCGTGCTTCCGTTCCACTGCAGGAATCACAGTGCGGAAACTTTTTGAAGATCTCACGTAATTTTTGTACATTTACCGCACTAAACGTTTTACTCATTCTAAATTCCATATAATCACAAAATTATTACGCTTGCTGGACGATGGGGTTGTTTTACGGGTTTCATTTCAGGAAGTTGGCAAGTATGTATATTGTTTCCAACATTATTTTGTGAGGTGGTGCATGAGAAAAATAATATTTGTTTGCAGGACGCTACCCTCACCACGACCCGTACAGCGAACCGTACAGCGCGCCCTACGACACATCGCCATTCCAGACGGTGCCGAACAGTGCGGGATCAGGGGAACACTGGGGTTCGGGCCCCGAAGTGGGCCAGGGCACCCAGCACCCAGCCTTCCTACAGAGTCGGGACCATGGCCACGTCACTCCCAACGGCGACACCAAACCCGTACTCCAGTCCTCCATGCTCGCCGGCTACTCAGGTAACCTCTCATTGTTTGAGCTTTTATAAGTCAAGTTAATCTTCGGTTACATCGCCTTTTAACGGAAATCCTACCTTTTTAATATATTAATTAATCTAATCAAAATGTAATAATAGATTTTTTTTTACTTAAGACTTATGAATAAGGAAATAGTGGAAGAACCTCGGCATTTAAGTCATAATGTAATCACTAATCACTGACCACTCCAGTTCTTCCCCCTCCACCGCTCTGGATATTTGTAGTTCCAAAATTAACGCTTCATTCCATGAACTCTTAACAAACCATCAATTTTAATGAAGTGGTAGTTCATACACTTCATAACGTGTCTTCACCGTGTTGTCGCTGAGATTAGCACAATTGATTAGGCTAGTATCAAAATATCACTGCTAGCATTCTGTAGGGTAAATCTTTTATAGCGTTGATTCTTGGAGTGCTAAACAATTTATAAAAAGGTTTGTATTTTAGATTAGGAGAAAACAATTTTAAACAATTACAATTGGACATATAGTACTACGTGTAGGAAGCAGGGGAAGTATTTTATTCCACCCAAAAATTCGATATAGAGATTTCACCGGAAATACATGTTTTGAGGGTCCCTGAATAAAAAAAGTACATGTGTGCGAACAGCGTAACTAAAAAAAAATGTTGGAAAAGTACCAAATTGGTATTTAAGTTCAGTATCCTCCAAGAATGCGGCACGAAGATTTTCAAGAAAATTCCCCCACTCCAACTTCCTTTACATGGAGCATTTTTCGTGAATTATAATTTTCTAAAAATGGGTCTAACGATTTTTATTAAAATGCCATATATTAAAGATATTTGCATGAGAAATGCAATGTATATCTTGAATTTTTGGGAATAGCCTGTGAAGTCCACTTCATTTGGAAGAAATTTTGTGTAATCTTGTATAACCGGAAAACATCAAGCGATAGAGAAAACGTACTACACAAAAAATATGGATCTCTTTAAAACACATAGTTTATTTAAAATAAGTTTTATTGTGGTATAAGCCGTTTCTGAGATATCCGTTATTAAAGCTTGGAATTGTTCATTTCTTGGTCATTCTCTTAAAGTCCTTTCAACATTCATTGTTTCTCGCGGTTGCATGGAAACAGTATGGAATTTTAAGGCCAGCATATAGCACCCAGTTCTTAAACATTTGAAAGTATCACTGTTCTCTGTATCTATAACGAAATGTCCAATCTAGCTATATCTGCAAAAGTTTATTTTGTGGATTAAAATGTAGTAGATAGAAAAATAAGCTTGAGTAACAATAATTTGTATAGTCACTAATGAACGATAGAGGGTAGAGAAAGTCGCGTGAATATATCACATCAGAAAGTTGTTTTATTTTATTTTTTTATTTTGAAGTTACTTATAATCGAGCACCAAGTATGAAGCTAAAATGCGTTGTCCCATTCACTCCAGGGATATTATTGCTTTTAACAAGACTACCCTTCGTGGCTCATTTGACATGTCAGTTCTTGTATTTCATTCATCTACCCATAAGGATAGCGTCTATAGCCTTCTACACACGCACCCAAGTGCGTCATTCACAGATGTATCACCTGTTGAATGCTAATTCATAAGAAGGGTCATGCATTCATTCACTGAGCTGCTAACAGCCGGCATTAAAATGGTAGATGATTGTTTAGGGCACTTAGAACAAGTTTTTCATTTGTCTTCTGTCATTCAAGCAACCCTTTTGTATCAGAAATACAAACCATTAAGTTGTGTTAGGCTTTGCTTCTTCTTATAGTATTTAACGCTACAAATGAAACTTGGGTTCAATGAAAATTGTAACAGGAACGCATAAAACATGCGTCTGATTCCAGTACACAACCGAGGTTCTTAAAATACTACTTATGTCCCCAAATCATTGTTATTCACAAATCTAGCCAATAAAAGAATTAATAGAATTTACAAAAATTGTTAAGTCCAATAAATCCAAAATTGAGGTAGATATGCCATCTTGTAAAGTTAAATTGAGTTTTATTTATGGACGCTCTTTAACTGCTCCGGTCCGTAGCGTTCCATTCTATATTGAGCGTGAAAGATGGGTAATTTTGCTCAGAGGCCTCTATTAGGCTTGAGGTTCTTTTACTTGCCGTAAATCTACGACACGGGACCGCCGGCTTTACTTCCCTTCCGAAGGAAGCCATGCTAAGGATTTTTACACCCGAAAAAATCCATCGCCCTCACCGGGTTCAACTAGAGGCTAGCATGGTAACCACTACACCACAGAGGACGACATGCCATCTTGTAGAAGACCACGATGCACATCGTTTTGTTGTTTGAAATAGTCTCAAAACTCTTTGCTTCCATTAAAACAAAAAAATAGAAGCTCGTGATTTATGCAAATCCTGGGAAATGAATAGCATCTTTTTACGTAACTACAAAACGGTATACATATTTGTAAAGTTCTTTCTCATTAAGTATAATTCTATGCTTTCCATTTTATGAAAGACTATGTTAATGTGGCTCAAGTTGCGGAAATCAACAATTTTCACCATAAATCTACACATCTGAAACAGCAATGAATATAGTAACAGTAGAAATAAAACGAAATAAACCGTAATAATACTGCCGTAGCCATCTCTGTGGTGTGTGGGTAGCATTCAAAAGGTCCCAAGTTTGAATCCCGTTTAGGTTGAGTTACCCGGATAAGGTTTCTTCGGGGGTTTTCCCTTGTCTAGAGAAGATGAATGTCGGGTAACATTAAAGCTCAATAGACCCCAGGCCTTTGAGCGTCATTTCACCCATTCATCATCCGATATAAATTGCCAGGTTAAAGAACGTTAAACTTGAAATATATGCACTGCCATATATCACATAAGTAGTTAACGAGAATCTATCGCTACTGAGCTTCGTCCTCCGTGGTGTAGTGGTTACAATGATGTTCCTGAGGCCGCGGGTTCAAATCCGGCGGAGGGCGATGGATTTTTTTCCCTTCTGAAGGGAAGTAAAACCGGTAGTCCCTTTCGTACTCAAGGCTATGTTTTACAACTGATCCGCTTTATGACGAAATGTGAGCACCAGGGGCACCATACTCAAAACTATTTTGTAGGGGACGAGCTCATTATTTGAAACTGGCATTTGGGCAACACTAATCATTCTCTTGAAGTGGGACAATTGTCTATCAAAATGGTCGATGCCAAACTTAAATGTGGTGCGTTCGGTCAAGTTTACAATCATTTGGATTGCTATATAGTTTTTTTCAAGTTTTTCTGTGCGAGCTCTCGGGGATTTAACCTCAATCCTCTCCTTCGTTGCGCCACTGATTATTGTGTTTACAGTTGGTTTGAGTGTATATTGAACGTCTAGTGAGCGTAGTTCCGATGAGTGGTGAACTGAAACCAAAATATCTAATATCATTAACACTAGAACACAGATGATATCGTTACCAAATTGCGGTTAAAAGGTTCAAAGGCATTAGTAACTAAATCTGAGACACCCGTTTCGCCATTACCTGTGTTACAAACATCTTGTCAATGCTGTAATAATATCTATTTGGTTTGAGTCGTGCTGTACCTTATACTAAATTTACCATTTCTAATACACTCTCTAATCTAACGAATATCAAATGTTGTGAAGTAATTCATGTGAAATGCCTCTCAGCAAATATGCATGAGGTTTGTAACTCTTTACATGTTGTCTGTCTTGCAGGTCTAGACGATTATGGAATAAATAACGGTAAGAGTATTGTTTTAATCATCTAAATGTTGAAACAGCTTTATAGGCTTCATAACAGTTTTAATGTGATTGTTGTGTCTGGGCAGATATTTGCTGAGGAAAAAAAACAACTTAATATGCATGTTCTTAATTTCTGAAAATAGGACGTTCTAAGGAAAATAAGTACTGCTTCTGAAGGCTGTGTCGATGAAGCTTAAGCGAAAAATAATCCAGCTAGTCGGGAAATGTCAGAAATGTTTGTTGATGTGCTTGATATTGAGGAAGTGGGGAACCAGAAATTCCTGTTGATAACGGAGATTTCCTGTGAAGAAAACCGGCGCCCATCCGCGTCCTTGCGTTTCCAGTAAAATGGCAAAACATCCTCACGTATTTAAACATGAAAATAACCGTCTGTTTCGCTGAGCAAAACGAACCTAAGTTCTCCACTCAGTTTTCTGAAATTTTCCCTAAGTTGTGCATTCGGTATAAAATGTATTAACGATGTTACGTAATTTAGAAACTAACAAAATTAATTAGTTTTGCACTATGTCGAAATTAACTTGATCCCAACAGGTAACAGTGCGGAAAAAATGAACTTTACAGTCCAAACTACATGTTTACAAATATGCACCAAGGGAACCCCTACAGTTGAAACAAGGGATGCAGCCAAAAAACGCTGCATACTGATAACAAAGTACAGAACGCTTCATGTGTCATACTCCGTAGTACTCGAGTATTTTACGCGTTTTAAATCATTGCGCAAAGAAGAAATTTACGATAGACAATTTGCGTAATAATCAAATTCTTCAAAGCAAAGCCTCTTAAACTCATTTCTCGAAAATGGACGAACGATATGCATGTCAATTTTTTAATATTAATCAAACTAATGTAGGCAATTTTTATGTACTGATGTAGTGTGGAACAAAATATTTTACGCAACTTAGGAAGTGCAATTTCTATACTGATATTGAAAGTCCTCGAAACTAATGGGAAAAAGTTGTGCGAGAATAATAAGTGACACAAGCATAAATACCTACTCGCAATCTGTATTGATCGGTCCAGGAAAAGAAAGAAATCGAATAGCATTTCATGACCGAATGTAATTTTGTTTTTAGGATAATTACAGCGCCGCCAAAAAAGTAGATAGGAAACAAAGCCTGCTGATAACTTTTTGAAACCAGATTTTCACTATCTAACAGAGGCGTAGCCGGGGGCTTTGGAGGGTTTAACCCCCTTGCTAAAAAAGATGTAAAAATGAATAGCAAAAATAGCTCCTTTAAAATAATAGCATTTTTCTAGGTTGGCGGGAACGAGATACTTTCTAATCGCATCACTGGCAACGCTATATTTACGCCGGAGTCTTGGACAATATGACCAAAGGTGACAGCAACAGAAATTGTACTTTAGATGGCGCTGGTACAACCATGTTAAGATATAAGGGTTATGTTTTCGTTCTGGCTAAATTTGAGTTGTCTCCAAATAAGTGCATTATCTCCCAGTTTAGAACATAACTAGAAACCCTATTTTGTAGTGCAATAAAACGGCCTGCAGCGGTAATATAAAATACTCCACAGTGGCCATTAATACTCGTGCCACAACACATTTGTCGCTTAGAATATGCAAGACACACTATCCTAATTTAATTCCAATTGCTGCACCTTAATCTGTGAATATAAAATCGATTTATTTAAATACTTCAACTCAGAATTAATTGATATTTATCATTTGAATTGATAATGATTGTTTAAAAAATGGACCCCTATACATAACCCTTTCCCGCTTAATAATTTTCTGTCTACGCTACTGTCATCTAAGACATAATTATGCTGTAAGGAGAAATGTTTAGGCACCCCTGTGAGCCATGTTAAGCAGTGAGGAGTTCCCAGCGCTAAAGATGGGGAACCCGTTATGATTCTTAGAAATCAAAAGCTGGGCTTTCCGCTCGGGGCGCAAAGTGCTGCATGATAAAACATGATCGCCAGTTCAGTGGCACGTATAATAAATTACGTATGTACAGTAATCTAAATATATATTAAAACTATAGCCAAAATTGAAACTGTGATTTCAAAAATGTCCCAAATCCAGGGAGTAAAACTTTTCAGGAGAGACAAAAAACTAAATGTTTCTCAAAATACTTGTACAAGCCAAATTTTCTTAACTCTAGGTAATAGACGTGCATGTGGTCCGTATTCATAGCAATTATGAATTTCTTAAGTTTGTTCTCTGACAGTTAAAGGGTGCACAAAGTGAGTGGAGTTGGGACGTTTTTTAATTCACAGGACACGTGTGTAATAAATATAAGATTTTCTCCAAATTAAGAAGGTTATTGAAATATTTTACTTTATAAATAAATATAGAAATTTAAACCAGAGTATTTCTAACATTCCTATGAATAGATACGAAATTTGTATTGAAACATTACACTTTATTAGAAAATATATAAAAAAGCAGTACTCTAGGTTATGAACATGCACTCAGTGTTCCTTACAAAGTTTATTTACTTATTTTCTGTAATATTATCATAATCTTCATCTGCATTGAATGTGTCATCAGATCCAAGTGGCATAAATAAGCTGACAGCATCTGGTTATAAGTACTTCACCAAAGAATTGGCATCATCCTAAAATTAATTAATACGTTTCTGTAAAGTATAACACAAAAAATAGACCTACATACCTGCATGACTTGCGGGTTTTGCGTGCTTTAATCTTTACCACTTGCATTAATATACTCACTACCCTCCCTTCTAGGCTGTTTCATTATAGTTTTTCACTCGCTCCCATTTCGTTTTCTTTTGCCTTTAAATGTACTATGGTCATAATGAGTTTCAACGGAATGGGCTAACAGCTGTTTGGTGACAGCAGCGCTATTAAAGATGGTTGGAAAGATAAAGAACTTCCTATGTTCAGGACTTGGGATTCTCTTCAATTAAAATCATTACAACATTCAGGTGCAGTTATATAGGGGAGTGGAATGGAAAGCAGGGCACTTCCATTTATCACTAGGTGCGGCACACTTCAAAGTAGAGGATGGTGCAAAAGAACGCATTTGTAAAAATAGGAACTTGGGACGTTTTTGAAATCACCGTTTCAATTCTTCTGATAATTTTCGAGTTTGGATGTGTTATGTGCATAGTGGGCACCCTGAAGAAAAAAAATTGAATGTAAAATATTTTGAGAAGGGGTGTTTAACATCTCTTTTAACAACTCAAGTTTGGAGGCTGTAATTCCTCAAATGTCTCCAGGGTTCACTGAATTTACAGTTACTCAGCTTTTGTCTCAGGTGGGTAACCAAAAAAAAAACAGAAAAAATTATCCAGTCAACTGAAACCTAGATCCTTTGGTTTGGAAAGCAGACGTTGTACTACTCTGACCCTACCGAGGGGAAGGAGATGATTGTTAACATGTTTTATATAATTTATTTTTACTTGCAATTAAAAACTAGCTGAGCCATTTGTATGAAACTTAGTTAATTGGGTACCTATACACGTATATAGTCTTACTGACATTTGTAAAATACATTGCATAACAACACTTTGTAGGCACATTTTTTCTGGCAGGTTTTGTTATTTAAGAAATGTTGTTTGGTTGAATATTTATGGAGCTACTACTGCTAAACCCAGAAATGGAAGATGCATTATAATTCTGGATCTTTTTTTGCCATTTACTACAGTCCAAGCAGACGGAACAGCCACAAGTTGTGTATATTTAAATGTATTTATTAACATCTCGATGACAAAAAGTTTATTATTATTATTATTATTATTATTATTATTATTATTATTATTATTGGTTTTGAAAACATCACATGACCAAACACAACTAGAGAGAGAGATTATGAAGTTCTGGGTTCTTCTAGTATTTTAATAACTCCACAAAAATATATGTTTTTGTAATTTTTCCAATATTGATGAATTATAACAGCAGTAAAAGTCTATAAAAGCTTAAAAAAAAGGAAACAACAATGTTTTATACAATCCTAGCAGTATAAAACAGATTGATATAGTGGTGAAAATTGACGTAGCTCTCACCTCAGATTAAGATGCAGCAACCCTCTGGTCATCATCTTCTTCTCCTTCCGTATATTGAAGTTAGATATTGAAGTGGTTAATCTTTACTTTAAAAAATCACCATTGAAATTTTATATGAATACTTTTTCTCAAAGAGATAATGATCATGAATATGTGAGCACTTTTTGAATAATTATATTCATAATTCACTATGTTCTTTATCGTTGGTTTAGCAAGTCTGTTCAATTTACCAGATAATTATTGTTTTTGCGCGAATTCCAAATATTCACTAGCACAGATTCGTCGTATAAAACTTGAGATAGAACTAGCGTTCCTATCACAATTTTTCACAGAACTAATTAATTAGCGCGAAATTCTTATGTTAACTAGCACAGATTTATCGTACGACACTTTCAATAGAACTGGTTACTGGTTAGCTATTGTAATTTATCAAGCAACTTATTACTTTGACGCGAAATTCTCATCTTAACAAGCGCAGGTTCCTCGTACGACATTTTAGATCGAACTGGTCCTCGCTACCCAATTCTCAAGCTTATATAATCCTCAATTTTCCAGAAGCTTCTAAACCGTTCCTATTTTCTTATTGGCTAGCGTTACGCGTGGCTTCTATCCTCGAAATTCTAACTCCAAGCCCTGAATTCTTATAGGCTCTATTCAAAATCATGTGACTTTACTTCGAATTTTTAAACGGGGCGTCACCATTACCAACTGCTTCCTTTTCGTCGTTTCTCGGGAACTTTCCTTTAAGGGGACACATATTCGAAAATTGAAACACCTAATTTTTTTGGATTTTTTAAAAAATTTATACAATTTATTTGTTATGATCAGGAATGAAAGAATACCAAGTTTCAACCTTTTAGCTCTTACTACTTTCTATCTCAATTGCAAGCGATTTTTAAAATGCCTCATACATAGTAATTTTAAAAGTAATCTACGAGACATACGTCTTTGCTTCATTTTAATCTATTAAACTTGTACGCACGTGAACTTCGTGTCTTCTTCATATTAATGAAGGGAAAAATAATACGTTTCAACAATTGCTTCTTTTCCTATCTTTTAAAATAAGAATTAAACAATTTTTTTCAGTCCAAATAACAAATATACAACAAATGTAAATGGGTACGCTTAATTTGCAGTTACTCTTAAAACAGCGTTTAAAATTTCACGCAGATTGATAGAAAATTACATCTTGTAGGACATTTTGAAGTTAGGAAAATGTAGAAAATATGGAAACTGAGAAAATGATGATGAAGCTGCAGTTTTAAGTTCTTACTCACAGATCTGTTGTGATGGAGATGAATCTTCATCTAGGGCATATCTGCTGAAACTTATCGTTTCCGTCTCTTAGCTGCATTTTGGTTACGTAAAAGACTTCACTTGGTTGGTATTTTACCCCTATTTCTGTTATCTTTTATCCTACACATGTTATATAATTAAATGAAAGCCTAGCCCTACTAGAAACCTAACGTAGTTGCACACTGTACGCAGAAATTCGTGGTTGCATTCACACGAGAGAAACACTACCACACTAACACTTAACATTAAACGCTCCAAACTCGCCCATAAACGAAAACAGTACCAAGTATTGGATAAAACGCGCGATATATCGTAATGTGATAGTCAGTTGTCTGTCACAGGGTATCCAACATACACAAACTTCCCTGCACTTCAAAACAGCGCCAAATTTGAATACAGTGTTATAATACCACAATTAATATTAGATTTATCATGACAGTATATACTACAGAGTGGGCGTGGCAGCCATGACACATGTGTAGGATTGTTTAAATCGTCACGTGACGCTTTTTGTAGTGGCGCTAGACCAAAACAGACTTGATATTATTGAAGTACAAGGTCTATATTATTTTAAGACAAAAAACCAAATTTGGGACTTTGCCAGTTTTTTTACTAATTTTCATAGATGCGTCCCCTTAAGATCCGTTGAGTGTATGTGCCTTACAATAGATTCCTGCCACCCTCGCTGTCCCTTCTCTTCGGTGACTGGTGTTCTTTTAGCTTTGAAATATCCCCTTATTTAACTCATATCCAAGACGTTACAATACTATAATTATTTAATTTCATGTTTCTGTCTTATTATGAAATATATATGAATATAACATGCAGTAATGAACAATACATACATTGATAAATTGCTTTGATATCATTTAGTAATTATTATTAATAAAATTCCGGCTTCAAAATGCCCGCTTGATGGTATATAAAAATCCTTTACGATGAATTTAGATATCATTCAACTGTCTCGTGAAAGATTTTCATTTACTCTTTTCTTTACACAAGACACCGTTATTTCACTCTCGCTATACACTATTCATTGGTGCTTCGTGTTTTGACCTACATTTACAGTTAGCGGTCAATGCCTGCACTAAGGGATGGTTTCCTTTCTTTCACTACCTGAGTTCGACATAATTATATCTCCCCTTTTTAAATCACATGTTTTGCTCTGGCCTACACTCATTGCCCGGAACAACACTAGTCTGTTAATATTTATTTTTCTGTACGCAGTTTAAATATAACGGTTCCTGTGTTACTTATACAATGGTAGATATATAATGAAACTTAAAATTACTATTTACAATGTACATAAAATTAATTTTACCTAAAAATTAACATTCATTTATTTTCATAAGGTTTCTTTCTCTGTCTCTTTCTTTTTTCCTAGATTCACGAGTTCTGCATCAGACATAAATCGTACTCTATTCTCTCTCAGATTATCATGTGTTTTTTTGTTTTATAGCTCCCGTTTTTCTTCTTCTGTTGATTTGTTGAAGGGTTTCAACATTGTTTATGGAACTTTCCTCATGATTTATTTGTTTTACAATCTATGAGTTCATATGTATCAGTTCCAAAAATCTTATTGATACGGCAAGGTCCATAAAAGAGTATATTTAAGTGGTGGTTTGCCTTCTTTATTGTATTGGAGAGGGATTTATTTCGAACTAACATCAAGTCTCCTATTTGTATGTTCCATCTTTTGAGTTTCTATTTATAGCTTGCCCGAACATTTCTCCTTTAGTGACTGGTAGAGTATCTTTGCAAGGAATTGATTAGAAAGTTTTCCATTTGAGGCTTCTTAATTTTCCCTTCATAAGCTCTAGGGGTTGGGACCCTATCATTTGATTTATGGATTCATTCATTGTTGACTCAATTTGGGCTATGTAATTAAACCAAATCGTTTGGCGCGAATGACAAAGTATACGTAAATATAAAGAAACATTTTATGGCGCTCTCGCATGGATTTGCGCTGGGGTAATATTTTGAACAAAAACATTGCTTGGTGCTGTTTTCCTTCATGGCTTTTCTGAATTTCTTTCATGTGAGCATCATAGCGTTATTCGAAAGAATAGTCTTGGGGTATGTAGTTTTTTATGAGTTTATTTATACATGCGGTGCTGGCTGCTTTTTGCATCGGATAAGTCTTGATGAATTTGCTGAAAACATCACGGCATACCAGAATGTATTGGTGTCCAAATGTTGAACACGGCATGACTCCATGGATATCTCCTGGTTTTGTGCTAATGATGGAGTTGGTTTCATAAAAATGTGCAACATTTTTCTGCTTGCATTTTTTTAAGATTTCGCAACAGTTTCCTAAACGTTTGCCTCAGTTTTGAAATATACATGTTTTCCAGTATAGTTGCTCTAGGTTTATCCGTTCTGAATGCGCTATACCTAGATGAAAGCTTTGAAAGAGCTCTTTTCCCATACTTTTGGGTAAAATTATTTTCCACTTGGGTGTGCGGAGTCCTGGCCTTTTAAATAACACACCATCTTTCATAGCTATTTTATCTTAAGCTTCCATAATAATCGGCGCTTTCTTCGTTATTTCCTCAAGTTTCTCATCTTCCTTTTGAAGTTCAATCTTCTTGAAATTATCCATTAATTCTTTCTTCAGTGGAATTTCTATTTTCATTAATTTCACTTAATTCCGATGTTTTGCAAAGCTTTCAGGTATGTATGTTTGTCTGGATAACATATCGCTAAATGTGTTTAATCTCCCTGGAATGTGAAGGATTTCAATGTCATAGGACATTATCTCATTTATATATCTGGTTAGTTTACCACTGCAAAGTTTACATTCTATAAAAGTCAAGCTTATATGATCAGAGAAAACCGTAACCTTTTGTTGGTAGATATAGGTATTTTATTAAAGCGAGTATAAAGCACATATTTCCAGAATAGTGACATGCATTTCTCTCAATGGGAGTAAGACCTCTCGATGTTGTGCTAATGACATAGAAAATATCTATTGATTCCCTTTGTCCGAGCATCGTGCCTTAAACTTCGTAACGAAGCATAGATATATATCTCATAAGGAAGATTTTCCCTTTGGCATTCTAACAATATGGAATTAGCAAATAAGTTCTTAATATGTTCAAAACACTTTTGATGTTCAGTTGTCCATCTCCATTTCACATTCTTTTGTAGTAATTCCCGCAATGGAATAATTTCAGCTGCATACGTTGGAACAATTCTGCTTTGAAAATTAAGCACACCAAAAATTCTTCTAAGTTATCGGATATTTCTGGGCGGAGGTATTTTTTGAATTGCTTCAATCCTCTTTTCATTGGACCTTATTCCTTCTTCGTTTACTACATATCCAAGGAATTCAATTTCCTTTACGCAAAACGGGGATTTTTCCAGTTTGACGGTCATTCCACATTCTTGTAACCTTTTCAGTACGAAATTTATTTTCTAAATGCTCCTAAAATTTTTGACTTATTATGAGAAAGTTATCTACATATCTTATAAAAATCACCATAGTGTTTTAAAAAAATTGTGCATTGCTCATAAAAATCCACCACCTGAGGTTTTCAAACCAAAGCAGTTCTGTAAAAACGATATTGGACCCAATAGAATTGAAAAGCAGTGTAACCTCCTACACTTTCATCTAATCAATCTGCTAATAGGAAGATATCAGATCGATAGATTATACGTATTTCCCTCGTGAGAGGTTAATTATGATTTTATCTATTCCTGTACTCTGAAAGTGGTGTGCCTTCATATGTTCATTTAATTTTCTCCCGTCTAACGTCATTCTGATGAATCTGGGCGTTTGATTGTCCAACAGATTAAATTTGTATATTGAGAATTACTAGTTTCAATTATTTGATTCTCTAGCACATTTTGTGTTACTTCTGAGCTTTGCTCCTTAGATCAATTGGAAAATTATCATATTTGTGTTTGTATGGCCCGATATTTTCAATTTCAAAGCAGTGTACATATACATCACATTTGCCAGGACTCTCACTGAACACGTTTATTTTGTCTCAAAGTATCTTCCAACCTTTTCTTTTTTGTTTTCCTGACGGTTCGTATACCTCTGTATATTTTTTCTTTAACATGTATTCCACGATGTTTTGTTTATCTTCTCTCCTTGTCTGGCAGTCTACCTGCTTCGGGTCGCGTGGGACATAGTTTGTTTTATTTATCTCTTCCGCGGTGAATTCCTTTCTCTTGTTCTTTACAGACCATTCATTATTCTTCTAATTCCCATCTGATTCTTACTTATTATCCCCTGGACGAAAAATTCTTCATTTACGAGGTCTATTTCTTCTGGCGTTCGGTCATATGTTTCACTAATTTCTTTTATGAATGGAGCGAACACTTCTTTCTCCTCCTTGAAGAATGTTACTGTTTCTTTTTCAAAATCTATGATGGCTCTGAATTCTTTTAATACATCGCATCCAATTATTACATCACCCATTAAAGTATGTACCACCAAAAACATTATTTTAAATATTTCCCCGTTAATTTCCACATTTAGCACGCCTGGAGCTTTATGGGTTACGTAGATTTTTCTATTGCTACCCTAATACCAAATTACTTGTGGGTGAAGACATAATTTTCGTGCCGGCTTCTAGAAGAGAGATATAAAAGGTCCGCGCGTAGCTACTTTCACTTGCCCCTGTTATCTATGGAACCCGAAATCCACCGATCCGCAATTTTCAGTGCTATGTTAGATGACTCGTAACATTCCTCATTTTCTCATGGCAGCAATGATTCCGTAAGAAAGAGTTGTAGGTCTGTGTGATTGTGTTTCTGTATGTTTACACCCTGTCAAGACGCCATGACGACCTATTGCATATGGTTCTGGTTTCATGATCCGGGTAGGTTTGCATATTTCCTCCACCTCTGGCACAATTACTACTACTGAAATTCCTTTGTCCTCTCGGGATATGTTCAGAGGTTCCTCGCCAGGCTGATATTGATTTTGATTATTTCTCCATTGTATAAAGTTTCTATTTATTCTGAAGTTTGAATTTTGGTAATAATGTGGACGAGTAGGTATTCTTTCTGTTCTTAAAATGCTTATCTGTTCATACCGTTCACGTCTGGGTCGTATTTGTTGACGTTCAAATGAAGCTATGTGGTTTTGATATCGACTTCTGAAATGTTGTCCTCTTCATCGGTGTATTCCTCGGGTTCGACTTGGTTCTCCGCATGATTCACGTCTACTTCTGTTTTTATGTCGAGCATTCTCCCACGTGTCATAAGTTTCTTCCCCTTGGTGTTCTAATGCCGAAATTAAATCTGCCATTTCCGCAATATTCCTTGGCTTGGCAGTCCACAAATAATTTTGTATTTTCCGAGAGTAATGTGCTGTCATCAATGAAATAAAATCAGGCTTACTGATGATGTCTGACGTGACTGGCATAGCGAGGAAGATAACATGTAGTGGATTGTGTTTCACTTGGCTCAATTGGGCGCGAATTTTGTGTCGCGTATTCACATTCCAGAATTTGTTACGGAAAAGCCTTCTAAGGATTCGTAAGTATGACTAAAGCCATCTGTAACCACTCGAGAGTTGAGTGATCGAGACACTTGCGTATAATGGTCAGTTTTAATGCCTGGGGCACGTTTTTAAGTCTGAAGTATTCACCAAGATCAGAAAAAAATGGCATTGGACTTGAATTTACATAAAACTTTGGCAAAGGAAGATCATTCAAAATGGAGTTGTAGACTAAATGGACTGTTTACATGCTGTAAATTGTCTACAGGTGCATTATAGTTCCTGTCTTGAGTTTCAGCGAGAGGTATGGGAAAACCATTCGCACTACTCATATTATTGATAGTAGGTGAACTGTTTCCTCTGTTGGAAACATTACATACCTTTCTATCACTTCATTCATTATGACTCCTTATGCTATATTCGTTGTTGTACCTGATTCTTCAACTTATCTAAACTAATATCCACTTTTTTATGTCAGCGTTTGATAAGTGTATTGCTGTTTATCTCATTAAATGCTTTTCTAGATTTTGCTTGAAAGCAACTCATTAAGCAAGTTAACTCATCTGCCTCTTGTTTACTTTTTATTTCAGTGGTTTGTCCTGTTTTCTTAATGCCATTTTGCACTTTAGCAATTTCCACATGAATACTACTTTGTATGAACCTAAGTTCCTGGCTTGTTTCTTCCCTAAAAATCCTCAGTTCATTTCCCTGTGTATCTATTCTTTCTCCTAACTTACAAGACATACAATGACCTCTGTGACTGCATTATTTATTCTTGTCGCTTCATTTTATCCTTTAGCTCCCCATTACCATTTTTTAATTGTTCTACTATAGCGTTGAGCTCTTGTCCCTGCTGATTTAAAGCTTGTTGAACCTTTAATACCTCAGTGGAAAGCTTTTTAAGTTCTTTTCCTGGCTTTTCACATAATACATTTTCAAGTTTTTGCATTATTTGCCTTCATTTCCCCAGTGATTTCTGATATTTTCTTTTTCGTGTTGTTTATCATTATACACCTTCATTTCCTTAAATTTATTAAAAATTTCCCCCATTCCATTCAGAATTAATATCATTGTAAGTTTTCAACATTTGTATTAGTTGCTGGGGCACTAGCTAAGTTATTTTCCCCCTGATTTACATTTGTCATGGTCACTGGATTGCCAAAAGCCTCGGACCTTTCCTCTAGCAAAACATCTGTTTCTACCTGCTGCTGCCGTGACCTAGTTATGCTCTGCACTTCAAATACTGTGCTATCTGAATCACATCTCTCTAAGTTTAGGTAACTATTATCCCCATTTCCTGCTTTTACCTCCATTTGATTTTCTAACCCATTAACATTTAATTGTTCAACAGATATTTTGCTAATTACTTTTCTGTTCCGTAACAGTATTTAATTAAGTGTACTAATAATTAATTTGCAATTAATTTTTGTTTGATGTGACCTTGATTAAATGTGATAATCCCTGGATTGCTGTTGATTAACATGTGCCCGCGTGTTCTCGATGTACTCCTGGAGTTATTTTGCGGTGCTGTACCTTCCTCTTGTTGCCCCGTCGTCGTGGTGAATCTCGAAAACCCTATCGCCTTCACCCTGATGTCGGACCTCACGCGTTGGTCGCCAATTAATATGACGTAGTTCTCACCCCAGATTAAGATCCAGCGGCCGTTGGTAATCTTCTTCTCCTTCAGTGTATTGAAGATATATATTGACGTGGTTAATATTTACTTTAGAAAATCACCATTGAAATTTTATATCAATACTTTTCTCAAAGAGATAACGATCATGAATGTGTGAGCACTTTCTGAGTAATTATATTCTTAATCCACTATGTTGTTTATCGTTGGTTTAGCAAGTCTGTTCAACTTATCAGATAACTGTTGTTTTTGCGCGAATTCCTAATACTCACTAGCGCAGATTCGTCGTATAAAACTTTGGATATAACTGGCATTACTATCACAGAAATAATTGGCTCTAAATTCTTGTTAACGAGCGCAGATTTATCGTACGACACTTTAAATAGAACTGGTTAGTTATTGCAATTTATCAATCATTTACTTTGGCGCGAAATTCTCATGTTGACAAGCGCAGGTTCCTCGTACGACATTTTAAATCGAACTGGTCCCGCTAACACAATTCTCAAGCTTATATAATCTTCAATTTTCCAGAAGCTTCTAACGCATCCCCATTTTCTTATTGGCTACTGTTACGCATGGCTTCTATCTTCGAAATCCCAAGCCTTGAATTCTTATAGGCTATATTCAAAATCATGTGACTTTACTTCGGATTTTTAAACGGAGCGTCACCCTTGCCAACTGCTTCCTTTTCAGCGTTTCTCGGGAACTTTCCTTTAAGAATTGTTGAGTGTATGTGCCATTACAATAGATTCCTATCATTTTCTCTGTCCCTTCTCTTTGGTGACTGGTGTTCTTTTAGCTTTGAAAAGTTCCCTTATTTAACTCGCATATCCAAGACGTTATAATATTATAATTATTTAGTTACATGTTTCTGTCTTATTAGGAAATATATATGGATATAACATACAGTAATGAACAATACATACATAGATTGATTGTTAATACTCATTGATAAATTGGTTTGATCATTATTATTATTATTATTATTATTATTATTATTATTATTATTATTATTATTATTATTATAAAATTCCAGCTTCAAAATGATGCATGATTTAAGTGCCATAAAGGTTACCCAGAAACAGTGTCATAAAATCACATATGTACTCATTCATATTACCTCTAAATCTGCAAAGTCAAAGCTTTCTGTAACAATGCCTTTTTGTATAATATACTGAAGTTATATTGCAATGACCAAAAATTTGCATGCTAATATTAGTTATCATATGTTGAACGCTTATTCCAACTGTTAGTATAGCATATAATGCATTTGAAATTTTTTGTTCATAGACTAAATGATTTTTTACCAGTATTTGGACTTACAATGACATTGTTTTGCAGGTGGTGGACCATGCTTCACAGGCTCTGGTCCAATCCAACTCTGGCAGTTCCTGCTGGAGCTGCTGACAGACAAGTCATGCCAGAGTTTCATTTCCTGGACGGGTGATGGCTGGGAGTTCAAACTGACCGACCCTGATGAAGTTGCTCGCCGTTGGGGTATCCGTAAGAACAAGCCCAAGATGAACTATGAGAAGCTGAGTCGCGGTCTAAGATACTACTATGATAAAAACATAATCCATAAGACGGCTGGCAAGCGATATGTCTATCGTTTTGTTTGTGACCTCCAGAGTTTGCTGGGGTGAGTTCACTATTGAAACAAATATTTGTTTAAAAAATATTGAAATTCTGGTGGGATTTATGTAAATACTTTTTATTTTATGTGGTTGACCAAAACCATAGATGAAATAATGTTTTATACACTTAACTGATGAATTTCTTTATGTAATTAATAAATATTAAAATTAATAAAGTACCTTTAAAAACTGTTGTTAACTCAGGATTGCTTGTATCTCTGTTATCATGTGATCACTCCCATGCTCAGTTTTATCTAGCAAGCTTTGTTTTGCATTTGTGCTTATTTTAATAGACAGTATTACTATCAACATGCAGATTGCATCTGTAATATTATAGCCATTTTTAAATAAAATATGATAATATAAGCTTTGAAATAAATTTGTGAAAGAGCACTTTGAGTTCTGTATTAACTGGTCTGAATCAAATACAGATTCTTATGAGCAGTTGTTAAAACAATGTTTAGATGAATTCTTCCATTAGGTTAAAAGACAAATCTTTGAGTATTCTGTGCATCATACTGTTTTTCAGTAGGCAGTCTATTGTCTCCTTAAGACATGGAGCAGATATTTGTTCCATCAAATGTGGTTTAATAGACATAATGCTCAATTCTTCCATAGTTTTCTTTGAGGAAGCAATTCATTTGTACTACAGTGATTGTTCTTGAAACAGAGTATTCTGATTGCAGACGATCCATGACATTCACACCTTATGTTGCAAGGTTTATTTACCTCGTCACCATCAGATAAACTGAGCATGGTATGCATTAGTAACAAATTTGAGTTGTATTTTCTCTTGGGCACACAAGATCAGAGAAGACAATCATTGTTCACAATGCAAACATACTGCTTGTTATTGCTTTATGTTTGGCTAAAAGAAGTAAGACCTTCACGTACCTTTTCTCATTGTCCTTGCAGCTAGTATGAGGCATAGCAGTTTCCAAGCATTAAAGCAAGGATAAAAGTAAATTAGGTTGAACTGTTATTAGGCTTTACACAGCGATGTCACAGATAACAAATCAGCCCCCAACCCTGTTGGTATGTGCACTCATGAGACCCTGTTTAATCTGCCATTCATTGACCTTAGTCACTGTTTACGTTCTTTGTGTTGATAATGGTTTGAATGTAGCCAACTACTTAAGAATTCCTATGCCTGGTAATTGCATTATATGCATACCTTATGTTACACATACCATTTAGAGAGAGAGCAGTGCCACACTATAACTCCCATAGTAAAAACAAATCTAACATTGATCACTCTTTGAATAACACCACTTCCAAAATGCTTATTTTCTATATACGGTCTGAATGTCATGTGAGCAGTACTCAGAAATATGCATTCCTAGCCCTACATCTCGTAAACAATTCACAACAATAAACTTAACAGTTGTTAGCTTTTATCTAACAATGAGACAATTGCAGGCTAAACCATTAGGTTTGTTCATCATAACTGATTTGTGCTCTTTAATAAGTGAACTGGGCCTTACAGCAATTTGATACCTTTTAAATAAATTTGACTTCATCTACTTGTTTAATAATTATGATATATACTAACAGAATGAATAAAAGGTACTGATTTCATTCACTATAAAGGAGTTTTACACACTTGCAGATGTTTCAAATGTTAATGTGGTAAATTATCATTGACACTGAAGCAGTTAAACAGCTGTCCTGCCTGCCAAAGCAGTTTCCTAGTTATCACAAAATTCTTCTCGTACATCTGCTTTCTGTTTATTTGGTGTCACTCTTGGTTTGCAGCATGCTTCATTTGATGAAAACTCTTAACAGAATCAGGCGTTCATTATATGTTCCCATGATGTCTTTTGATTCTTGTATTTAATTAGTATATTACATACCAGCTTTCAAGTAAAGAAACACAGATGTTGTGTGACTATTAATAATCCTGTATGTGTATACTTAAGTTTTATATATATAAAGAACAATGTATCTTAAATTATCTTAGGTAGAAATGAGCACAGAGATATTTGCTATTGTGCTCAAGTGGTGTTGTTTGTAACAGTAACGTGCACTGCTTACAGGTACTCTCCAGAGGAGCTCCATGCAATGGTGGACCTGAAACCGGAGAAGAAGGATGATGACTGAAATGGGGCGGTGCAAAAACAACATGGGAATGATCCTCTTTGCAAGACGAGTCTTGTTTAGGTGATGAGCTTCTCTTGTATTAAATAAACAGGACATAGAGAAGGAGCCATAGCACAAAAATTATTGGCTACAAAGTGCATCAATGATCTACAGTGACGATAACATATACATATAAACCAAACTATCATCCCAGCTGTATAGCTGAAAGATAATTATATTTTATTATGCTCTCTGTTTTAAATTGTATCTAAGCTGCTAATTTAACTCAAGTCTTGGTGCGATAAGACAGCTGTTTTCATTAGTGTTTATTTTCTTCATCAGAAAATGAGTATAAATAAGAAACACAGAATGTGAAACTAAGATGTTGGCTATGTTTTAAATGTTTAATGGTCAAACTATCTTTTCAGAATTTCTTTTTGTGTTGCTCAGAACTTTCTGAGCAAAATGAGAGGAAACTGAAGATTTAAAATTGTAAGAACCATGTAAAGATGCTGTTATTACAAAAAGTGCCTTGTATATACCGTATGCCATTTCACTCTAGGCTAACACTCAGTAATGCTACTTGTGATTTCATTATAGTAGATATAATGATGTCATTCATTTTTTTTTAGATTAAACGCTGTGTTTTTATCTTGTATTAAGAGTGTGTATAGTATAGACATTGTTGTGATGGTTTAGAAAAGTGGCACAAAAAAGGAACATCAAGTTTCTGGACAGCTACTGCTGTAACATACCAGTTTTTATATTCAAAGTGTAATTTTTTTTTCAGAAAAGTTGTAAGAAAAATGTTTACTACAGATACTGTTTTTATATACCTTGCGTGAGAAGTTTAGCAAAAGAAGTCCCCTTGTTTTATTGGCCATACGTTGGCATTCTGTTGTTTATATGTTGTGGCATCACTGCATGCCCTGAATGTTTGCTGTGATGCGAGGTGCATAAATCGAGAGCTGTTCCTCAATGCTTTATGTACATGAATTGGTTTCACAATCTCCATTAGCCACAAGTTCTAATTCATTTATCTAAGAGATTTCTAATAAATTAATAATGTGAATGAATGAAGAATAAACACAAAACAATGAGGTCAAAATTGTACTCTGGAACGTGGATATTTGAAGCAGGGTATTTACTCTTTTATCATAGGCTGTTTACCCTCACTGGGTACTAATTACAGAGCAGAATTTAATTGCTACTTTCAAAGTAGAACTGAAATGTATAGCAAAAGTTATATTATATATTAATTCAAATGATGACTATTTATAGCATTGCTTGATTGCAAGTTTTCCTTGCTTAACTGATATTTTCATACTACAGAAATTATTCCAGGGAATATGATATTCGGATTAAATCTGCTAACAGAGTGCTCAAAAGTTAATACCTGGTGCCTCATTCCATAATTATTCCTTAATTTATATGATGGAAATTAATATTAGATATCTTTAGATATCACTGACAAATCAAATGCATGTAAATCACTAACATATGCTAATAAACAGCATGGGTAGTAAAATAATGTACACATTTAAAGAAGGAAAGCTAATACCTATAAAATATGCATTTTGCATGCAGTTTTATTTCAGCAACAGGTTAATGAAAAATTGTATAGACTGATCAACACTAATGGTTGGTTCACAATAAATGGGAAACAGGAATGAAAATGAGAATGGAAAGGAAACGAATGCAAATGACTGGTTCACAATAGCATGGGAATGGGAATGCCTGTTGATGTCAGTATGAAAAACAATGCAGAAAGTCAATATTGTGTATTGTGAAGTCATATTATCAACTATTAACAGTCAAGATATCAACTTTCAGTGATATTTTTTTCACTTGCTTGCAATTCAACTAACATAATTCTGGTTAGCAATTTTGGAATTTGATCCAGTAAACATTTTATTAAATAATTTCAAAATTTGATACATTAAACCTTTTCTAATTAGCCACAGCATTACTATTTTTGATTCAGTTTGCAAAATCATCATTCCAACGCAGATTGCATATATTGCAACTATATAGAATTCTAGCAGCAGCTAGTGTTCACAGCCACCTTAAATAATTTCCACCACATAGACAGCTAATCACAACATGATACAATTTGCAGTTCCTGGGAACAGGAATAGAAAATTTGAAATGACCTAAGTCTCTTGTTTTGGTTTCTGGGCTCAATTAAGCTTCATGATAATTGTAATGCACTCATTTTAACTGTTGTTCCTGTTTCCAGTTATTGTGAACCAGCGTAAATCCTATGACATGAAGCAGAGCTTCAAATAGATCTAAGATTGCAATTGCTTTTGTTGATATCTTGACATTGGTTTTAGACTCAAAATATTTTCCTTTGCATGTGATAATGGCAATTTTTTGGAGAGAGTATAATATCTGGCAACCAAATACAACATGCAAACCTTAAAAGTAAATTGAAAAGCCTGCACTTTTCCACAGTTCTTTCACAAGGCAGGGGGAAAAAAAAGAAAGAAAAAAAAAAAAAAAAATAGACACAGCAATAAGTAAATAACTTTTGTTTCCATACGTCAGAACTGCAATTCCAGCTGCCATGAAGGTTGATTTTGAATTCTGTGCAAATATATAAACGCTTTTAAATCTTTGTTCTTATCGCTATATGCATCATTTTTAAAAGCTATGTGTGCAGAGTTTACACATTTTTGCTCATATGCAATAAAAGCAAAATCCTCAACTTGATTTGGAAAAGGAGTTAATATATCAGCATTTAATGTTTTAATAATAAATAACCAAAAATAAGAAACTAGTCCTAATCCATCTCAACCTAATAAAATACTAATTAAATTAGTAGCTCAGGTTTTATATTAATGCATTACAAGGAAATTGTTTTAAATCGTACTAAGGTCATCTTCATAAAACACATTGGGAATTGCAGCTCTGCTGTATGATATGCACTCTTAAGACATTCAGATTGAAGCAAATACAATGCACATTCAAGTCTCTCTCTCTCTTTCTCTCTGTATTTGCCAGATATGTATTCAGAGGAATCTGTGGGAAAAGAGGGAAGGAGGAAGATGACAGTCCATCTTGGCATGTTACATTTAACTGCCTTAATTAGGAAAACTTATAGCTCTGTAGTTTTATTCACTTTTCAGCATTTTGTAACATTTGTTGAGAAAATCCAATTTTTCAGCTGAAATCTATCAATTCTGTACACCAACTCCAACTATATTTTAAATTACTAGTTTTAATGGCACAAAGCTGTCATTTTATCTAAATATTAATAATATCAGTATTCCAGTTATTTAATGAAAACCATGGAAAGGCTTAAATAAAACTGTAAACAATTACAATCATTAACAGGTTAGTACAAGAGCGCTAAGCTTGTTTCTGGCTACATATTTAATTACAAACTATTTATACTACTAATTGTTAAATAACTTACATGTGCTTTATCAGCTTTCCTCCCAGCCTTTTTTTGTCTTGAGCTAGCTGCAAATCAGATGTGAAAAGTCAAACATATTTTATCATTCTCCTGAGACGATTAAAATAGTTTTTATTATTTTAAATTGTTTTCAAGATTGTTTGGAAATTGTGCATGTGTTTACTTCAGTTGCCGATGTTTTGAACTAAGTAAGTATTTTCTGTTGCATGTAGGAGTGAAGAATTATGGAAGACTGCAAATGTTAATGTTGAATGATATTATATTAAGTCTCTGTACTTGAAAAGTTTATGAACAGCATACATTTGTTACAAGGGAACTACCTGGAGCATTATCACCATCCTGATTATTGCAATGACTTAGTAGCATCAGAGCTTAAGCTATGAAATAGTAAAATATTGTCTTTAAAAAATAAACATAGTAATCTGTGGTAAAATTGCAGAGAAATACATTTATGATAACAAAATCAAAGGATACTTCTTCACGGATATGTTAATCTTGAGGAGAAATGTATCTTAACCACCTGTAGTGCATTATTTATTCAAAGTTCCCTTGAAAATGTTTGCTTTCAGATTTTTCTGACTAAAGACAAGAGTCATTTTGTGGAGATCTGGACTGGTTGAGTCACATACATAACTGTGCTTAAATGAAAACATGACAGTTTAATTACTGGAACTCAAAGTTTTTAACTAAGTCAGTATTTAAATAGCAAGATTTTATTAATTATGAATGTGATTAAAAAATAAATGAAAGGTAAATGTTATTTGTATGAATGACAGATTTATGTTGTGTGAGTTGTGGAAATCTTCTACATTTTTGACACCAAAGGAAAAGAAGCACTGGAGAAGATGGCAGATGTATGAATGTTGTTTTCTTGTTCTTTCAGATAGCCTAAAATGGGTTTGCATTGTAAATTGCTATTATATTATGGTTAAAGATGGGCACCTGAAGAAAAAAAGTGTTATCCCATGAGAAAACATAAGTTCTGTACTTACAGAATAAAGAGCAAAATAAAGTTGACTTCTAAGATACCATCAAGTTTATTTTAACAGTTCTTTTTTTTGGTGGGGGTTTATGGTTTTAAGATTACTGTAGCACTTCAGCTACATGGTTGGTTCATGCAGTGTTTCCATGATGGCTGCTGAAATCTCTACCTGGAGGGGCTGTAGACATTAATTTCACTGTCCTATTCAATCAGCTTACAAAAAATGTAGTAAGTAATGTTTTGCTCTTTTTTGTTCAGTTGTTTGTTTGTAGAACCTAATATGTATGTACTTTGCCAAGCTCCATAAATTCTATAACAAGGTTTATCTGCTTTTTACACATGCACACGCACACACACTTGCCATTCACAATGAAACTTAGACATTAGCATAACATAAACACAAAAGTTCGTTTTATGTTATCTCAATACATATGTTCTCATTGGCTAATGATATAAATATGGCTATAAACTCAGAATGTAAACAGGAAAGCTCTCATGCTTATGGTTACATCATAACATAAGAAACTAGCCAATCAGAGAACAATTCTCCATACACCTTATCATGTGTTCATTCTGTCATCTCACATCAGATTTTCCCTTGCCTCATGATAACTTGCTAACTACCTTTCTGTACAAGTTTAGGATCCGAATCACTGGGATATCTACAAAAATTGTAGCAAAACAATTGTGATGGTAGATGATGCTTTTTTTGTGTTTGAGGTCCTTTAACTTTGTTCATTTTGATATATGTACATAACCTCTTTTGTTGTGTTTACTGTCAGTGGTTGCTTTGCAGGCTACCATATTGACTAAGCTGATTCATGCTCTGTTGTGATTGGCTGCGTTTATATGAATTACAACATATTGCATTAAGTTCATGCCTAAGTTTTACATCATTATTAATTTTCATTGTGTTTTAACTTTCTCACTGGTATGCAGTAGCACCCAAAGTCTATGCAGACCATTTGCATTCCTAATATTGCACCCATATAACCAGTCACCATAGCTAACAATAAAAGGATTACATTTTCTGTATACCCATTCGTATTCATATGCAGCTTCCATTTCTGGATAAGGTTTAAATTGGATTGAGCAGGTTCAAACAGCTTTTGCTGCAATCTGTATTCAAGTCTGATTCCCATCTTTACTTAAATTCCTATTAATGTGTTCATTGTGTTAACATAAAGACATTATTATTGTTTTGTTACTGTTAAGAAAGCAGTGATGTATCTAAATTATTCACACCTACCACTCACAACACTTACACTTTCCTCCTTGCTGTTCAAAAACTGTGCAAAACATTATATTTCTGCTACTGCTGAGGTTTACCATCATATACAATAATGAAATTGAAACTGAACATTAATATTAATAGTTTGTTGCTTATGCTCCCAATATGGCCTACTAGATCCTTTAGTCCCACCAAGTGTTGGCTGAACTGATGTATTTGCTAACAGAACAAAGCAAGCAGTGTCTTTTTATTAGCCATATTTAATTAAGAGTAAATACTTGACCATACATTGCATATTTTTTTTTTACTATTTAAAGCTAAATAGTAATTATCTATAAGTATAAATATGGGATTATTGAAATGCTATTGTCATAAGAATCAGCCCAATCCCCTACTACAAGCACAAACTCTAGTTATAGAGAAGTTTATTTTCAGTCTACCAAATCTATGGAATCAGTTACAAGCTGTGTGCTAGGAGTACCACTATCACCACAAAGGCACAGCATCTGGCATCTACAAGAGAGGGACATTTATATTATGTGCTAATAGAGAATCCAAAATGATGAGTTTTGAAATATACAAATAACATTATGATGTTAATTTGACCTCTCAGTTATGTGTTCATACATTTTATTTAAGAAATACCACTACACTAATCAGAGGCAGATACACAAACCTTTAGGGGGAGGCGAACATATTTTTAAACACTTTAACAATGAGCTAACTACCATCAATAATAGGGCATTTACCTTTCTAGATTTTCAAACATCATATAAGTGATTCAGAGATCATCCTTTGGATGAAGACAATTTAAATTTGAGAAAACTTTAAACAAGATTGGTTAAATAAACATTACTTTTAAATGTAACATTTAAGTAGTTTGATTACTCAGTTTTTATGCCTATTCTTTTAGAGCTTAATTCTAATTCAGAGGTTAGTTACTAGTAAATGTAAAACATATTTGTATGGGTCTATCTGTTTCTTTTTCTTCCCAAGTTACTGGAACATCTTTTGAGATATAGTTCATCACTAAAATAAATCCACTCACTAACAAATAGATGCTCATTAAAGTTTAAGTAAATAGGACAGAAATAAAAGTGTTGGTTTTGATTTTACTAAAGCAAAGCAACCTTAAGTATAAGAAATGTCGTATATTTTCTTTAATTAGGGGCTATAGCCCCTCTCAGTGCCTTCCTAAGTCTGCCTGCGATACCAATTTAATTAGTATAAAATATGGATAAGCTAGTAACAATGATGTGAATTTGAAATTTTCTATATAATTACCAATTTAATTTTTTTTCATCAGAATGTCAACACGGCTCTAACCTAGAGTCTATCATTGGCAGGTTATTGCTGGTTTCCCACTAATGGTGTAGCACTTAATGAGCTGAATTTGGGTTGATGTGTAATACTGTAAAACCCTTGTAAATTTCTGGGTCATGTTCAGGAATGTAGCAAGAGGAGGGATAAATCCCCACCCTCTAAAATCAAATTAAAGCTTTTTTTTTTCATTTACTTTAGTTCTTCTTAATAACTATTGAGTGAGAGTAGTTTCACTCTGGTCAGTCCAGGCATGCTAATCCCCACTTTTGCTCTATATATTGTCTTTTTCTACAGTTTCCTCTCCAGTCTCTCCCTCCAGCCTGAGACCAAAGTTACAAGTCTTTACTGCCACAACAATACTATTGCTACTGCAAGAGGGGAACTGAGTGGAGTGGGAGGATGGTTGTAAAGGAGGGAAAATGGCCTAGAGTGGACTGGCAAAATTGAAAATACTATAATGTTATTGAATTGTACATTTATCAATGTATGCATTGGACACAGCTAAGTAAATGCAATAATGCATTGAGTTAAAGTACTACAAATCCTTTATTAAGAAAACTGGAGTTATAGCATTTTAACATCATAGTGGTTAAAATGCATTATAGTGCTAATCTTGAGTTAAAGTCTTGACAGTTTAGCGATAAAATTTAGAGTTACAGTGGCAAAGTTTTGCTTTAGCATGGCATGTCGCCTGCATTTTGAGTGTCCTTTATGGCAGACATGCTTTCTGCATGTATTATAGCAAGAAGTGCAAAATGACATGGCTGGCTGAGGTCATTAAGGTACATACTGGTGAATGGAAGGTCCATAGTTCAAATAACATCAGAAGCATTGTCCTGATTGAAGTTTATTCCAGATTTTCCTCAATCCTCGTAACTGGCTAAGGACAGGGAGGTACCTTAAGCTTAGGGCTGGAACCTTTCCTTTCCCAATTATTTTATCTCGTGTATCAAAGTTATCATTTTATTACATGTATCATCAAAGTCCATGGCCTGTGGTACTATATAGAGTAAGAACAGGTGTTAAACAGAAAACAAGCAAGCATGGTCCTCCAATTCTTTTGCAGATGATTGGCAATCAAAAAACAAAATGGATGTGAAGAACTAATAGGGTGATAAGAGGAAAGGCTGAGACCTAGCCCCTATGACAATTATGGATTTCTGAACACCCAGCCTCTTCCATTTTTCCCTCTTTGTCTCCAGGTACAACCCTTATTAGCTGGTATCTTCTGCCCTGAACCATTTACTGTCCTTCCATTGCATCTCTAGCTAGCAGTTTCTTCTCAATGTCCCAGCCGACTTCTTTTCCTCTGCCTGATCTTTTCAGCCTTAAGCAAATAAACTGCCATGTTCGGAGTCAGGTTGAGATCCAGAAGACCTGCTTTCCCAATCTTGTTACCAAGGTTATTCCTTCAGCCACTCTATTCAAAACAGCTTTGTTACTTATTTTTGCTGTCCATTTCAGTTGCTTCATTCTTTTCTACATGGAATTAAATTTTATACAGCCAGAAACAGTTTAAGGAAACTCATTAGTAAAAACAAAAAATCCTGTTTCCTGATTGCTCTGACTTTTTAACCATATACTCAGAACATAAAACATAGAGTATACACAAAATATTATTGAGCTGTGTCAAACTGTTAAGATGTTCAATTTTTTAATTTTAACTAATCACTTTTTGATATGGTAATATGAAATGCCCCTTGGACCCTACAGTTTATTGTATTGTTACCAAATTTTTAATTTGAGCTTAGTATACAAATATAAAGAAATTGTTGTGCAGGCATTTCTTAATTTTAATTGGTTTAAGAGATTTTTTTTTTTCATGTTATTGAATTTTTCTCTTTTTCAGTTTGAGTTGTGAAAAATAATTTCAACTGAACTATTTCAAATTTTTTAACTAGTGCACAACAATTTTTAAACCTAAAGCTAATTAGCTTTCAGGCTAATAAGTTATAAAATGTGGTCCAAGGAGCATTTTGAAATGTGAAAAATGATGAAAAAAAGGAACTGAGCAAAATGGGGTTCAAAATTCAACATGGTGCTTACCTAAATGGTACATGACCAATTAAATAGCAATTTGTGGCTTTAAAAGTTTATAAAAAATTGTGTGGCATGAAATGATGATGAGATGGGGTTTAAGGGCGCTAAACATCTAGGGAGGCGGCGCCGTGGCCGAGTGGTTAGACCGCTCGCCTCCCACCGAGGCGGCCCGGGTTCAATCCCAGGGACCTGCATGTGGGATTTGTGGTGGACGAAGCGGCATCTGGGCGGGTTTTCTCTGGTTTCCCCTGCCATTCATTCCACCAACTGCTCCATCATCACCTTTCCTTTCATCCATTTCACCAACATTCCGTTTCATCTACTTCCTTCATCCCATACCAGGCATCGGGCTGATCACCCATCCTGGATGCTCTGTCTGATCCATGAGTGTCTGCTCATTGACGGGCTTCTGACCCCAGGCACCCGCTTGTAAGTCCTGGGGGGTGTAAGTCCTACATAAGAGGAGGGTAAACAGATAATGAATGAATAAACATCTAGGGTCATCAGCACCTTATGTGGCACGAAAGTACAAGTTATAAGTATAATAAAAATTTTGCACATCTTTTTATCAAATTTCACCATGCATTGCCTTAAAGGCATGAGTCTGAACTTACTTGGGTAGACCAACTAAAATACAGTTCTCAGAAAGGTCAAATTAGATATTAAGTATTTGTGAAAGCTGAGGTTTTAACTATGAGTCTTAGGATTTCTTTGTTTATTTAGGGATTTATATTCTAAGGAGACTTGAAATACAGGTGCTTTAGATGGGAAAGTGAGGACCTTTAGTTCAACCGCCAACTAATAGACTCAAATCTGATTTATCTTCACCAACCTTTAATCTTCAGATGACTTGTGTTAGAGAACTTGCCATCAAAAACATGTTTTCATGGTTGAAAGTAATTTAAGGACTAAAAAGTAACTAATGTCTTTAGATCCATTGAATCCAGTTATCTTGTATGAGCAATAAACTGGTAATAATTAGCAAGTTATTCTACTTAATGACACTGTCTTAAAAACCCCTTTCTTTTCTTGTTACATTGGCAAATGTATTGATTACAATAACAATGCCCGAAAAAAGATTAACTATGTGAAACTAAGGAACTAAAATGGTGTGCCTGTTACCCCTTCATCCTTTAGTACAAAATTGTAATAGATTTCTCATAAAGTCTTCCTCTGATTAAAATTCAGCCAGAAGGACCAAAATGTTTTATGGCATACATTCACATGACTTTCTTTACCCTCTCTCGTTTATTAGTGGGTATAGAAATTATGCTTACTGAAGCATATTTTTCTACTTACTACATTTTAGTACAAATAAACCTTTGCAGAAATAGCTACATTACCATTTTGTTATAGATACAACACGAACAGCAACAGTTAAATGTTTAAAAACTGGACACTATATGCTGGCCTTGAAATTCCATGCAATTGCGAGAAACAACTGAATGTTGAAAGGACTTGAGAATAACCAAGAAATAAACATTTTGAACCTTTAATAATGGATATCCCAGAAACAGCTTGTGCCACCAAAAAAAAATTAAATAAAATTGTGTGTTTTATAGAGACCTTAATTTTTTTGTGTAGTACATTTTCATCTATCGCTTAAAGTTTACTAGTTATACAAGATCATACAAAATTCCTGAATGAAGAGGACTTCATAGGCTATTTCCGAAAATTCAACATATACATTTTATTTGTCATGTAAATATCTTTCATGTATGGTATTTTAATTAAAATTGTTAGTTATTTTTTAGAAAATAAAAAATTTTGAAAACTTTTCCATGTAAAGGATAGTTTGGGGTGGGGGATTTGTTGAAAATCTTTGTGTCGCATCTTTGGAAGATATTAAATATAAATACTGAGTTTGGTATTTATCCGACTTCGTTTTTGTTTATGGTGTTCACAGGCACACACTTCAACATGTTTCCAAAAAATGTTTTATTTGGATTCAGGGGGCTTCAAAACATGTATTTCCAGTGAAATCTCGGTATCTAATTTTTGGGTGGAATGTAGTACTTCCTCTACTTACTTTATGCAGTAGAGAAAGTAAAAAAATAATTATTAAAATGTTACTGGTTAGCCATCACACTACTTATTACATTAAAAGATGTTCCTTAAACGTATTAGATGGATGAGTAACATAAACAATAGAAAAAGAAATTACATATTATTCCAGCTGAAAAATTATTAATACTTTGTACAGTTTTTTAGATTAATGATGTGCCTAAAATTTGACGTCTGTTCAAAAGGAAAATCAAATTCAAATTGGTTTTATGTTTCTTAAAAACTGGCGCATTCATTATTATTTATTTGTGCTAGCAATCTTCCTTAGAATATGGCTATACATCAGCCCAAGCTGTTATCTTGCCATATTCTACCCATATTACACTCTTATTATAACATAAAAAATGATGATAATAATACAAATAGTAGTAAAAATAATAGTAATGATACCAAAATAATAATCTTATAGTAATAATATATAAAAATAATAATAATATAATTACATAACTTAACATCACTTGATGAAATTAATTTACATCTCTTTTTATTGTCCACAACCATTTCTTTTTAACTTTGAACAAGTATTCTCCTACCTTTTTACTATCCTAGTTAAAAATCTCGCTTAAAGCTACTTTCCTGTCCCGTTTTAACCATTTCCCATTTATAGCTACCTTTCTCCAATGCTGTGTACCTTTACAGTCAAAAACGATATGTTCTAAATCTTCTCTTTCCCCACATATTGGGCACTGATTCTGTGGGAACCCATTTCTCATTCCTATTAATCTCCATACACCTGCTCGTGCCCAGGCAATACTTTCTCTTTGTTCCTTGCATTCATTATTAAGAGATTCAAACTGCACCTAACTCCTGCAAGCGACATGCATGTACCTAGAAAGGTAGACTGAAAAATTCAATACCATAGCTGGGATTTGAAGCAGCATATTCTGTTTTCCATGCGCTTGCTCTAACCAACTGAGCTACTATGGCAACATGCTGGCACAACATTGAATTCTCCTGACTTGCATTTTCCCCAGTAAACCACAGGATCTGAAATTCATTTTGAGATGTCATACCCCAGTGGCATCTCACAATGTAATAAGTACTTTAAATCACAGGCTTCATGGTTTAACCATTAGGTCAATTAATTATTTGCATGTACCTGCTGGTTGAAGGTGCAGAAACGAGGTGGGCTCAAGGATACTTGGCGACTCTGGTACAACTGATACTGTCCAACCATCCAGTCCATATACATATGATTATATTCATACAGAATTACATGAATGATGAAGAGAAGACCCTTTGAAACTTGCTCTGGATTGAAAAAAAAAAAACTCTGGTAGTGAAGATGTGTGTTAAAATCCATAGAATTTGCTGAGTGAGCTTGTTACAAGATTGATATGAAGGAAATTAAATAGCATGAAAGTTAAAATAAGAGCAACACTTCAATAAGCTCCATACTCATTTACGAACAAAAGAACAGTTGTGACCATTTGCAATACTTCTGTGAAAGTATAAAATGGAAGCATACCTAAAAGTATAGCTTAGGTGGTTTTCAATATTAGATTAAACATGACAAAATTAATAGACACTTTCTTACATTCTATCCAGAAGTATTTATGGCAAAGTTGGAACATTTCTCAATTCTTGATACCATATAGCTGGAGCCATCTGTTTTTAGTGAAAATTTTTTCTTTAAAAAGTAAATTTTTGTATATTTCTCACTATTTATTTATTTTGTCAATTATTTGTCATTTTTTAATTTTAGCTCCCAGGAGTAAAAGATACATTAATTAAGACATAACACCATATTGCAATAAAATGTCACATTTAATTTTTACAAAACATGTACAATAACATCAAAATTAAAATTATTTACAATGTAAGAGATGAAGCTCGCACAACTTCTCAATCAGCAAATGACAAAATGGCTCCATATTAGCAGATTCAGACTTCTTCTCTTGTCAGACATAAGCTTTGAGTAGACTGGAAATGATCTCTTATTATCTACAGTATTGACAGGAACCCTAAAACTTTCACTGGAGCTTCAACAAAATCTTTGCTCAGATTTTAAGCCAAGAAGAAGAGAAATCACACTATCTTGGCCAGATCTCTAAGTACAGCGTACAGCTGTATACACTGTGATAGAAATAGTTCTTGCAGAATTGATATTTGTTCCATAAGCCGACAAATTTCATTATTTCTTACAACACCTTTTGTTATATATGAGTGTCAAAACCAGAGGTAATCACAATTTTTGCTGGATTGGACTACATTAGTTCTTTCAGTTTTTTCATACATTGTTTGCCCACAGATTTAAACACAATGGTTAACCGTACCTGAATAGTCCAAAAAGTATACCTGAGGTTTTCTAAAGAAAGAATGCATCCTCAATAATTGAAAACTTTTACAGAGGTCACCGAGTTTTAAATTTAATATGTGTGTTAATGGGATACAACATTCTGAACAGTATTCAACCATGATGACAGCTTAGCAGCGAATTGTTTGAATTTAATTTTATTTGAAGGCTATGAAGTACTTAGCAGCTACACTTTCTTCTGCAATGCTCTGAGCAAATTCTACTCTATGAAAGAGATACCCTTCAATATATTCAACACTCTTAAACCAAGAGCTCCAGCTGGTGATAAGGGAATAGGAAAATGCTTCAAGTAAAAAGGTAGGCCTTTTTTCTCGTATATTCAAGAACATATGCTTTACTTGTATTACACAATGGTTCAAATTGTTAAGCTATGGCCCATATATTCCCTAATAAGCTCTGTTTATGTGCCCAGCATGGAATATATACTACCCCTTTCCGATACCAAAACGCCGTCAGCATTTATCACTTGGTCATTTAGTGTGCTGAATCAGAAGTTATTGACAATATTATGATACTGAATGCCAAGTTTTTGTAGTACAGTGTAAATAGCTTGTGAACAGTAGCATTAGCGTGTACAAGAACCTTCAATCGTCCCACAAACAATTTCTGACAGTACTATCTCCACAGGCAAGGACTTAGATTAGAACAAACATGCATAGTTCGTTTTGATCGGTCATCTCATCACAAAGAATTGCAACTCTTTTATCCTTCACAGTTTCTTTTTGATTTGAGATATGTAGTCTTCCCTCAGTTTGCCAGTTGTAGGTAAATTTCCAGGTCCTTGAAAATAAGGGATATAGTATTTACAGGCTGCTTTACACGATATGTATGACTAAAAGCTGAATAAACAAAATGATGCCCAGAGCCCATACCTTCTAAAGTCAGTAGTAGATGTAGCAGCATTCCCTCAACCTTGGCATATGCATAATTTACACAGGTAATGCATGCACATCTAATAAGGAAAAACATCAGAATTAATATGGTTGTAAAATATCCAATTGGTTGGATATTACATGCTGGGAAAGCATGCAATGACATGTCTGGAGTCCTGTGTAATAACTCCAAAAGCTTTATGCAACATATTACCTACTGCACGAGTTCCTGGTCTTCCATTGACCTTAGTGCAATGTAAATAATTGCAATTTATCACTACTAAGTGCCAGTGTGTGGTTTTATATGCCTATGCAACAAAATGTGCGATTAAAGAGCATGTTCCAAGCAGTTTTTGGAAGAGTTCATTGGCACGTTGAGGGAACTTCCTTGTCTTTGGAAGTTAAAATTCAAAGAATATAGCAATAGACTAGTAATACTGTCTTATAAACAGTTTGTAAACACAATGAAGGAAATAGACCCATAAGCTAATGGGAGATGGTGCAAAAATGATTACCCTCTGAGAAATATTTGGAGAAAGGAATTAAAGAAAGTGAAGGAATCCCAACTGTCATGTAAAGGAGAAGATGAAGTGTACAAAGCACATATTATTTGTACTATTGGTGCTATTTAACCTACTCTCTTTTTGTCTTGGTATCTTCCATTAACCTCTCCCTTAATATGCATACTCCAACCAAATCCAACAAAACATCATCCTCTTCCATCTTTTACAACAAACACAATGCAGAGACATTACCAAAAACACTAGCTTTCTTTAAGTTTTGCATACATGTGTAATAGGAAGAGAGTCAGTACACCTTTTACCCCATAAAGTGTGTATACGCCAAAGTTCAGGAAATGCATATCCACCAAAAAGTAGCTTAGCCGGTAATTCACCCCTTTTGCTTTTGCATAATTACTGGGAGGGGGGGAAATAATTTGTTTTCAAGAATATTAGGTGTTAGGTAATTACTAGGAACGAATTTTTATGTGGTAAAAAAAGTTAAAATATTTGGTAAAGTTTTAAAAATATTTTACTTAAATTTACAGAAATGAGAGAAAATTATTAATTTACTATTGTTAGGGGCACTCACCACTCACATGGATAGGAGCTTTCCTTAAAATTGCAGTGGACAAGTCTTCTCCAAATTGTCCATTACGAATGCATGCCAATTGTCTGTAAATAGCACCTTATATTATGAAAATTATCTTTTCACATCACAGGAGTCTGACAGGCATATTTAAATAACACTAACACACCATAATTCACCTACTTGTTCACCTTCCATGACTTGCGTCACCTTACACAGCTTTTGAAAACCAAGGTTTTTCTCAAACAAAATTTTTTAAATTTGTCTTTTAGTAATTTTAGTCCTGGTAACGAATTAATTTTCATTTCAACAGCCCGCACCTTCTTAAGTGTTTCACTCAACAGATTTGTTGAAGTTTCTAGTTTTTGTATGGGGTCATACAAAAAATTTAGATTTGTACATATGAGTGCCAAATCATTTTTAATTAATTTTTTAATTGTGCATCTTTCAATAAACCCTGAACTATTTCAACAGATGACACATAATTTTTGTCCAACTCATTTACAACAGATGCAAAATTTGTTGCATAGTACAAAACTGCACTTAACCAAGTGCCCCAGCGCATGACCACAGGCCGGGGGGGGGGGCAGGAAGATTGGGAATTTTTTCTCTGAAGAGATGAATCCTCAATGGTAATTTAAGAAAGATTTTTTTTTTTTTCCATTTGATGAAGCTATTCCATTTGCTCTATAAAGAGCATGAACTATACAAGTTACATGAATGATTTTTGAAAAACTCACGAAAAGGACTTGACTTGCTTTTATCATGCATGGTGCACCATCTGTGCGAAAGAGCAATACATTGTCTTATTTTATACCATTAAGCCATATCTTATGAATAGTTTCAATGAATAACCTTACAATTGTTATATTATTTGATGCGGATAGCTCTTTACATGCCACTAAATATGACTGCATACTATTTCATAATTTTTCAATAAACATTACCTATTTTTGAAACTTGAATCTTGGGTTTCATTTATGCTCACCCAGTTTTTCATTTTCATATACTGCCCTAATTTTTTTTTTTAAGTTTCATCACAGCACTTAAGAATGTACTTCTTTCTTAATGTTGATTCTTCAGCAAGCTCAAAGTCGATATATTTGGTCAAAAAATTCCTGAGTTGAACATTATTGACTTTTTTCAGTGGGATATCGGCTACTACAAATGCTCTGCAAAAGCCTAAATGTCCTAGAATGCCAAAAAATTATAAAACAATTAATTTAAATAAAACAGTAGTACTTCAATGTGGAATACATGATAATGAAACAGTTGAATTTCTGGTCAAGAAAGGTAGTAAAATTACATCAAAATCATCTGGTCCACTGTCTTCACTCTATCAGAAGAATAATTACATCAACATACAATACAAAAATTAAAGAATATGTATCACAAACAAAAGAAAAACAGTAGGAAAATTTACATAACATGACTAGAATTACTACACTACCAAGAAAATCCTCTATAGCAGTTTTTAGATTATTAACAGGCCATGATTGCCTCAACAAACTTTTACACAGGATTGGCATAGTAGAATGTCTTATAATATGCCCTTTCTGTGAACTTGAAGAAGAAATGGAGAGAAACCACCTACTCCATTGCCCAGCTTTCTAATAACATACCAACCTCTCGTCAAAATACTGGAGGACAAGAAAACAAACAGTTTTATTGCCAACTGCACAACATTAGATACTAACTAACCAACCAACATTTTTTGTGAAGTATCTTTTCACTTATCTCTTATGGTTTACCCATTATACAAAAATTCCTTCCAAATGAAGAGGACTATGCAGGCAGAAAATTCAAGATATACATTTTGTCAAGTAATAGTTATTTAGAGGACTAGTTACAAAAGTAGAGGTTTAGTAACGAGAGACTCAAGTTAGAATACGACCAAAGGGAGCGTTGTAAGAGCAGCAAGTTACTAAACCTAATTTGTAACGTGTTGTCTACAATATTTTATCTACGTTCAGAGTATTTTAGTATATGTTGTATATTTAATGAAATTTATTTATTGCAGCAATGATATGTTTAGAGAAAGAGTAATGTGGGCTTTGGGAAAACAAAAAAGAAAAAAAAAAAACACAGACACAATAAATCGACAAACTTCGTTGTTATATTCTGGAATTTTGGATGCTAGTTTCATATAAGAATTTAAAGTAAAAATGAGCAAAGAAGGTGATTTTCACAGTTCATCAGGAAAAAATTTAAAAGCAGTTCAAGATACAACTATTACTATACTTCCAAAAAAGTCAAGGAAATTTTATTTATGTAGATATACAAAATTCAAGGACTGGTGTGTGGGTATTGAAGCAGATGTAAATGAAAATTCTTTGTTGGCATATTTTTATGAGAAGTCGAAAGTATTAAAGCTTTGAGTCTTTGGAGTGAATATTCCATGATGAGATCAACCGTTTTGATTAATGTTATCAGTAAGTTTGGAAAATGAAAGGCATTTTTAAAGAAACAATCTGTAGGTTATTGTAGTAATCTGTCAAAAATATTAAGCCAAGATGAAGTGACACAATTCCTGAAAACTGCGCCTGGTGAAAAACATTTATTACAGAAGATTGCTCTTATATTTGGGATATGTGGAGTATGTTGGGAAGAATTGTGTAAACTGACGATTGATGATATTGAGGATGTGGGTTCAGCATTTATTGTGAAGATAAGGGAAACAATAACATATATATGTTTTGTGATTAGTGGTTAACTAAATAATGTTGATTTGCTTGAAATTTGTATAAAATATCATGGTATTCGGATTGGTATTAGTAACTGCAATAAGTACTTTCTATTTTATTTAAATGGAAAATGTTGTGCACAAGTAGTTGGCATAAATATGTTTGGGAAGATTAATACTAAGATTGCAGAGTATTTGAAACTGAAAAATGCCAAGATTACACCGGGCATTGTATGAAATGTTCTTCTGCTGCTTTCTTCACCCACAGTGATGCTAATTTCTTACCATAAAAAGACATGGAGGGTGGAAATCTAATACTGTTGCAGAAGGATATGTAGAAGAAAGTGTGGAGGGTAAGAAGAAAATTGCTGATCTATTACTTAGGGGAGAAAGTTCAATTACAGGCAAAGTTGTGAAAAACAATACTTCTGATAATAGAGACAGTGTGCCTCCAAGTATTACAAATTGTAATGCTTGTAATATTACAATAACTTCAATTAGGGGAAAAAGTTTTTGTTTTAATGCATACTATTATCAAGGAAAATAAAATATGCATGATCATCATTAAAGTGTTTTTTACGCTTTGTTGAACCTGTATTTTATGTTTTGATTACGTTTTGTGTTTTGTTAGAATATAAGGTATAGGTTTTGTTGCCTAGTAACTACGAACTAAAGCATCACTGATTATTATAGTAGTAGATAAATATTTTAAATATATGGCATTTTAATCAAAATTGTTAGAGCTATTTTTGAACATATAAAATACTATTTATAAACATTTCTCCATGTAAAGGGTAGTTTGGGGAGGGAGAGTTTCTTGAAACTCTCTGTCCCAAATTTTGGAAGATATTGAACTTAAATACCATGTTTGGTATTTATCAAACGTTTAATTTTTGAGTTATGCAACTCACAGACAAACACACAGACCTTTTTGTAAAAATTGTGTTTTTTTGGATTCAAGGGGCCTCAAAATATGTGAAATCCTGTCATAAAGTTTTTGGGTGGATTGCAATACTTCCTCTATCTATTACATACATGGTAGAGAAGTAAACATGAGACAGAACAAGAAATCATTCTCACTTTTAACTAAAAGATATATGCGCTTTTTATGCTAATGGATTTTAATCAGTAAAAGTTATAACAATTGTTGCAAGATTTCTATTTATTAAAACAAGTTTTAAAAAAGTATATTCCTTTCACAAACACAAAAATAATTAGGCTTTCATTACGCACAAAGCAACCACTCATGTTCCCATGTGTAATTTACGTTCAAAATCAATCAATATTAATGATATTAATAAGTCTATGACAACACAAGGTGTTCAGGATAAAAAAAATACCACTAAGTATGTAGAATAACACACTGTAATACAAGTATGACAATGCTGTTTGCAGCAAAGGAATATTCATAATTTGGGATGATTATCAATAATCTATATTTATGCACCTCCTGTAGCATGGGAGATGTCTAGGCATATGCAACTTCATTTATATGTTTTCTAGTATCTGTGGAGTGACAGATGCAAACAAATTAAACTAGGTTTTATTTATGGATGCTCTTTAACTCCTATGGTTCTTAGCGTCTCATTCTATATTGGGCTTGAAAGACCGGAAAGTTTTCTCAGAAGCCTCTTTATCAGGCTTGAGGTTTTTTTATGTGCCGTAAATCTACGATATGGGACCACCAGATTTACTTTCCTCCCAAAGGAAGCCATGCTAAGGAATTTTACGCCTAAAAAAATCCATTGCCCTCCACCAGGTTTGAACCCAGTGATTGATGCAGAATTGGCAACCATCCTCTTATATAAATCCAACATATTTTTCTGATCACTAAATATAGTAATATGAAAGGCGACTCGTCACTAAAAAATACTTTCTGGAAAAATACAGCGCTATTATGAATCCTTGATAGTATTTAAACTTTAAAGTTTCCTTGTCATTTGCTGCAAACAACATTTTCACATCTGTATTAATGAATTATTAAGCATTCTCATTGAAATTTATATTATTTTTTGGAATAGCATATGCAGCATAACAGTAAATTTGAGGTATAATTATGTATTTATTTAAAGGTGAGTCGGAATTGTTACACTAACCCAATATTACATTAGTCAAACCAGCCAAATTTGCAGCCGAATTAGATGCATGGGAGAAGATCACCATTCTAAAACACAACACACATCTAATGAATTTTGATTTGCCGCCACCAAATCCTCTCTGGAAGTACATTTCTCCACCACAAGATGCCACCACAGGATCCAGTCCAAAAAACGGAAACACCAACAACACGGGCCAGTCGAATTAACCTTCTGAGGATGGGAACAACGGCTTCCCGAAACATGTTAAGTGAGTAAACTTAAGTGATGTTAGTGTAACAACTCCGACTCACCTTTAAATAAATTCAATACACATCACTGTTTCTAGCTTCTTTTCATTACAATATCAACATAATTATGTATCCTAGCACAATTTGAGAAGTTCTTCTGCATTATGATATGCTGAAAACTGTGTCAAATATTCTGCCTCCAGTGGATGAAGATGGCCAGGAATCACCAATGAGTGAAGTGGTGGACCCAAATCAGTTGTCTTCATCTCCTCTAGTGTACAGACAATTACTTTCTGTGTCTCAGAGCCTATTCTTGCTAACCCAACACAGAGTGTGTTCTCGCTATACACTGTAAATGAAAGGAGTACATATATGAAATTATCATCCTTCAAAAGCATATAGCATATTGAAAATGTAACCAGAAGTATAATATTCTCATTTAAACTCGCCTGCCTCACACTACTCTAGAGCTCAATGAAATATTCATGTATCCTCATCACATGCATGTTTTAAAGTGTGTTAGGTCCAACTCATGAACTGTTTCACTCATTATAATGAATCATTCAAATGAAGTAGTTTTTTCCAAGAAGTGTGAGAGCCTGACACAACTGAGTGGCTTCTCATTGATAATTGACTTCATTCACCAAATCTTACTCATTGAACTCCATTTTGACTGGTAGCAATAGAAATTTATTACAGCACATCAAGCAATCTGACAAGGAACCTATCCCATGAAAAATGTACACTCCAGAATGCTTGCATTCATAGCTGCGTTCTTTATACTTTATAACTCAGGGGCAATCAAAGTGATTGAGTTGCAATGTTATAAGGTGCAACAATTGTGAAATGTTTCTACTACCAGTTTGTTAAAAAGAGTGCAAGTTTTTGGCAGCTTAATCAAAACACAACCACTGGCCAAAAAGACCTAAAGGTGTAGGATTTTGCTTATTTTCATAGGTATAACTTGGAAACAAAATGCCATTGAAATCTGAGTCATCAAGGTTTAAAAAAAGTTCTTCATTGTGTGATTTTAAAAATGTAATGGTCCTATTGTATGATGGAAGAGCATGCTTATTTTCATAGGTATAACTTGGAAACAAAATGCCATTGAAATCTGAGTCATCAAGGTTTAAAAAAAGTTCTTCATTGTGTGATTTTAAAAATGTAATGGTCCTATTGTATGATGGAAGAGCAACATCACTTGTCTAGTACTGCTTGCCAGAATATGAGGAACCCTATGTAACATGTTTGTGTTAAGCTGCTGAGGAAGTATACTAGGGACAATAAAAGTGGAATGTGGATACCTTAGTTTTATGTGAGATGGTATTTGTTGATATGTACATTCTAAGCATTAAGGCATAGGAATGGTAAAGAAAGTGGAAAGAAAGAGAGAAAGGGGGAGGGCCAGAAAATCAATTGCCTGATTTTTTTCTTCTAAGATTAATTAATTTCTTTAATTTAAAATAAATAGAGTTGGAGGTTGTTACACTACATCAGTGATATAGTAAAGGCTGGCCAGTAAAGGCTGGTTCACAGTAACCCGAGAATGGCAATCAGAACAAAAACAAGAACAGGAAGCAAAACAGGATGCATGATTTTGGTTCACAATAGCCCGGTAATGAAAATGGGAATGCATATCGATTACACAGTGCAAAATTGATATTGTGTATTAGAATTTCATTTGCTTTTAACTGACCAATGATATTTTTTCACTGCTTCCAATTCATCCAACATAATGCAGGTTAGCCAACGTCAAAATTTGATACAGTAAATATTATCTAAATTCTAAATGCAGATCCATTGCATATCTGATTTCTCTAGTTATATCAAGCTTTCATTCCATTATTTAATGGCATACATTAAAGTTGTTTATTGTTCTTGGTTAATTTCTACTGATTTTTGCTGTTCTTTGTAGTTTTTGCTATTACTTTTGAGGCAATAGCCACTTTTTAATTGCATATTTTGACTTTGTCCAGTTTTTCAACTGTCATTCAATCTCTAAAGTTCTCTAATTAGTTTTATGTACGAGGCGCACTATTTATATTTTGAGCCTAATAATTAAAACAAAGTAATTTATGATTGAAAACTGCTTTATTGTTTTTCAAAATATTCTCCTTTATGATCAATACACTTTTGCATCCGTTTGAACCATTTGTCAAAGCATTTATTCCAGTCTTCTTGAGACACGTCCTAAACATGGTTTTTAAGGCATCAATGGCTTCTTCTGCCAACGAAAATCGTTGTCTACGCAATTTATTCTTGATGTTCGGGAACAAAAACAAGTCATTGGGTGACAAATCAGGACTGTATGGCGGATGACCCATCAATTCAATTTTTTGAGCCTTCAAATACTCTGTTGTTAGACGAGATGTGTGTGCGCTCGCATTGTCTTGATGAAGAACGATCCTATGGTTCTTATTGGTTTTCCTTACTTCATCGAAGACTTACGGCAAACAAATAGTTGTGTACCATTGGGCATTGACCATTTTACGTTCCTCTAAAGGCACTGTTGCCGCATGGCCAGTTTTGTTGAAAAAGGAGGCGACCATTTGCTTCGAAGTGCTTCGAGTGCGAACAACTTTTGTTGGATTTGCTTCATCTTGAAACATCCATACAGTCGTCTGCTGTTTACGTTCCGGCTCACATGCATAGATCCATGATTCGTCACTGTTACAATCTTATATACATCTTTTGAGGCACCGCCATTGTATTTCTTGAGCATTTTTGTACACCAATTAACACGAGCATCTTTTTGAGATTGCGACAAATTATGTGGGATCCAACGAGAGCAAACCATTTTCACGGCTAAATAATCATGCATTTTTTTATATATGCTGGTGGAACTAATGCCTAGGGTCGCCTCAATCTCACAATATGTTGCATGACGATCTTTCATTATTAGTTTTTGCACAGCATCAATGTTTTCTGGCACAACAACTGATTTTGGACAACCTTCACGAACTTCATCATTGAGCGAATGGCGGCCACGATTAAATTCGTTATACCAACGTTTCATAGTGGCAAAGGATGGAGCTTCGTCGCCAAATGTAGAAGTTAGTTGATCGATGCACTCTTGTCTTGATAATCCACATTAAGTCGTAATAAATCATTGCACGAACATTTTTACGAGTTAATTCCATGTTTTTGTTGACACACAATTTTCAAGTTAGTGTAAACAAAATAAATGAGCTCTATTGACAAAATGTTTGAGGTAGATTATGGTAAAAAATGTCAAACTTTCCATTGGAAATGTCAGATGGCACCTACAACATTCAGGGTTGCCAAGGTTCAAAATATAAATAGTGCCCCTTGTAGTTCACCTTCATTGGGAGTTCACTTCACTAATGTCCTTCACTAAGGTGAACCAGTTCAATTCTCGATCACTTCACTTCCTTTGATGCAGCCTCTTCATGCCAGATGGTTCACTTTACTCGGGAGTTGAACATAAGACCAACTGTCGCTCCGTGGTAGCACTCGCTGCACATCACAGAAGCCATCACCAACTTGCTCGGAGAATCACTCATGATGTCACATGGGAAACTCACCCGCCTCATTTCACAATCAACTCAGATTTACCTCACACTGACTCCACTTTGTCGCACTCGACTAGCTTTCAACTTGTGACAGACTCGACTGACTGCCCAAGCGAGCGCTCACTTATATAGGCAGTGGAAGGCAGTTCCACAGAAGGTTCTCGAACATATGAGAAGTATTTCAACACACTTTCTGGAGGAAGGGGGAGATAAAGCTCCCAGAAAATTCTAATTATCTAATACTCGGACTGTTTGGCACTGACCTCCCAATAATCTTGGGCCTTAGCTGCTGTGTCACAACCAGGCACGGCTCATCATTGTGTGCTACAATACAGTGGTTATTTTGTTGAAAGTAGTGCCGTATCATGTGTTAAGCATATCTTCAATTATTATTATTATTATTGCACATTTTCTTTCAATTCCATTATATTTGCCGTGCGCTAGCATTGTTAGCTCATGTGCAAAAGGATTCAGGCCTCACATTCATGTGATCAGTGCTGCTTTAGGTGCTACACAGATTCTCAGTTTGTTGGCGGGAATGCAGACCAATCTACGCACATGACACATCGAAGTGCTACTTGAAACCTCTTCTCCTATTGGCTGCTTTTATCTAGAATTGTGCTAAAATCGACTGGAGCACAAAAGCGTCCCTGCTGCTTGTTGTAGTATAGCTACTGCCATCTATGTGGTGTTGATACAATTACCGTGCTGCTATGCATGATACCAATGGCAATAGAACTTATATTGCAGCAACATAGCTCAGGGAGAATAAAGCTCTCTGGAGATGCATACGTGGAACTGATATAATTTTAGCTGTTGGAACCACTTGTTTTCGATAACAAATAAGGCAAAATATATGATTTGCTTAAAAATTCAGGTTATGTCCGACAGTAATAGTTCTGTTCTGTGCGCTAACATGAATTCTGCGAGTAGTTTGATTAATTATCCTTTCTCTAGGAGGACCCTAGAGGAAAAAGTCCAAGTGAAGCAGCTAGGGAGGCAAACTCCAGCTCTAAACATTACGCAAATAATTCCTACATCAGACGGTTTAAACCCAAAATCTACAAACATAAATGGATATGTGGATGCCAAGAAAGAAATGCCCTTTTCTGTTTTCCATGCTTGCTCTTTGGAACAGCGATTCTTGCAGTACGACGGGAGTGACAGACCTAGGACATGTTGATGTTCTTATCAACAAACAAAATGTAAAGCATTTGAACATTATCCTAGATTTAAGTGCTTTAGGCAATATAAATATTCTGACTCAATTAAGCGTGCTTATCAAGAAGCGAAGCTGAAACACAACCAGCAAGTTGAAAAAAACAAAAAAAAACAGGTATGTTTTGTCGTGCATAATTGAGTGTATAAAGTTTTGAGGTGCGTTTGAGCTGGCTTTAAGAGGGTACGATGAGTCTGAATCTTCTGAAAATCCTGGTGTATTCTTTGGATTGATTGATTTAGTAAGTAATATTGACAGTGCTGTGAAGGAACACATTGACTCAAACCATATTTTCAAAGGGACTTCCAAAACCATGCAGAACAAACTCCTGAATGTATGCTAGAAATTTGTCATGAGGTGATTGCGGAGGAAATGAAAGAAACTGCTTTTGTGGCTGTTATGGCAGATGAAGCTACAGATGTTACTCATCAGTTACCGCTTGTATTAGTATTTAGATATGAGAAAAATGGTTTTCCGTATGAAAACGTTTGGTTTTTTTTTTTAATCCAGAGGGACAAAATGCAGAATCAATTTCTGAAAGGATTTTAAAAGTGCTTAATGAGTTATTCAGAGGCAACCTTCAAACTCATTGCCCAAACTTACGATAGAGCCTCGGTAATGAGTGGTGCAATTGGAGGAGTACAAGCCAAAGTCAAATCTCAGTTTCTAAATTCACAGTATATTCACTGCTATGTGCATCAGTTGAATTTAGTGATGGAATGTGCAGCTTCGCAGAATATGTCTGCGAGAATATTTTTTCTTAACCTGTCAGCTTTTCCTGCTTTTTTCTCAAGAACCCCACAGCATTTAGCCGCCCTAGAATCTGCGGTGGCCAGAAGAGTGCCTGGTGGCTCTGCAGCTAGGTGGAATTTTAGATCCAGAACTATTAATGTAGTATATTAAAATCAGGAAGAATTGCTACAGTGTTTTTTGGAGTTGGAAAACTCTGCCCATGATAAGACTTGCCTGGAAGCAAATGGACTTTGGTGTTATTTATAAGATAGAAAATTCCTTTCTTGGTTGAAATTCTTTCACAGAGTAATGGCTAATGTTGATATCCTTTATAGTCAGCTGCAGTCTAGATCAACTGAGGCAATTAAAGTAGAAAATGCTGTGTCTTCATTCATTCATTCATTCATTCATTCAGTGTGTATGTGATATTCGAGAAGCAGCTGACAGTATATTTATGTTTCCTTCTGAACCAATGAGCAAACGACAGAAGGTGAAGCTTCTGTATATAGAAGCTAAAGAAGTATGCGATCGCATTATTGAGGAAGCTAGACATCATTTTCAGTCCTTGAGTCATCTCGATGCAGCAGAGCTGTTAAACAGTAAATTTTTTTGCAACTTTTTAAATCAGTTTCCCAAGAGTGAACTTCAAACTGCTGTAGACACACATACAATACTGAACAAGAAAATGTTAGAGACACAGCTCAGTGTTCTGTATGCAAGATCTGACTTCAGAAATATTTGATGGGTCTGTGAAATTATTGCAATACATAATCTCTGACAGCTTGTAAGATTCATTTTCTGAAGTGATAACTTTGCTAAAAATTTTGATCACAACACCAATGACCACTTCTGAGCCAGAAAGATGTTTTTTGTGCTTAAAAGGCGTAAAAAACTTTCTTGAGAAACACCATGTCGCAAGATCGTCTTACTGCTTTGACAATGTTGTCCATGGAGAAGAACATAGTTTCTAAGTTGGAGGAATTCAACACCAGAGTGATTGATAAGTTCTGCAGTAGGAAGAAGCGCCGTATAGACTTCATATTTCGCCATTGTAGCACACACATTATTTTGTTCACCAGCCGCCACTGGTCACAACATAAACTACAGATGGCCCTTTCACTAAAAGAACCAATGCTCAATGGATCTGCAAGTTAGGATGTACATATGCTAGAATTTCTTCCAGGTTCACGTTTCCAGCTTACAACTAGAGAGGGCACTAGCGACTGTTTCATGTCACAGCTGCCTCGAATAATCAACAGTGAAGAGTTTATTATGCACAATATGAATTTAATATGCTGTGCCCGGGAATGAGATAGTTAAAACTTAGCTTCAACCTTGAAATTTGCCGCAGATTTTTTTTAAAAGTTTAATGAAAATGGTGAGGTATACTTTTTATTTACTCATTCTTGGCCACCTACATAAATATAAGGACAGTAAAGAAATTTAAAAATGCACGTGTTTAACGAAAATGTTGAGATAAGCTTTTTTATTTACACATTCTTAGCCAACTGCATAAATATCAGGAGAGTAAAAGCATTTTAAAATGCACATAATGCATTATTATAATTTTTCTCCCTGAATTTAGCAGCAAAGTAAGTTTAAAATGTATAAGTCAATTTTTAGGTTCAAAGTTAAGCAACATGTTGCATTTAATTTATTAAGCTTTTTTTTTTAAAATGGTGTGGTCATTATGGCAACTTTTATAAAACACTGAAAGAATTTTTAATAAAAATGTTGAAAAATACAAGTGTCATCTTTCGCTGTCTTTATATATTGGGTGTTCAAATATTTTTGAGATTAAATTATAATTGTAGGCTAGAGCAAATTTCACTAAACAATCTGTGTGGAAAACAGTGATGTAGTAACTGTTTGTTTAAGAATAGGATAGAAGTGCCATTTTAGTTCAACAGTTTTGCTGCCACAAAAAAAAAAATCTGATGTGTTACACTCACATGACTTTCTCTACTCTTGTACACACTATTTTTAAAAAACGCCTATTCTCCATATGCTTCATGTTAATCGAGATATCGATATGTCAATCTTATTGGTAATTTTCTTGTAGATGCAAGGGGAATATGGTAGCTTTTAAGCGATAGTCAAATATTTTAACGCTGGTTGCTATGTGGTGCATTCCATTCTCTTTGCATGTCCAGGACATAAAAAAAATGAATAACGAATTTGAGAAAAAGTATAAGTATTGGAAAATTTAAGGAAATAACAAGCAATATCTCCAAAACGGTTCACTCAACAAAAGAAATGTATATGACATAAGTTGTGTATTTTAACGCGATCTACACTTTTTGTGTAGTAACATTTTGTGTATCTCTTATGGTTTACCAGTTATGCAAAAGTTGTTCACAATAAAGAATACTTTTGGAGACATTCCCAGAAAATTCGAGATATACATTTCATTTCCCATGACATTATCTTAAACATATGATATTTTCATCAAAATCGTTAGAGCCATTTTTGAGAAAATTAAAATTTTCGAAAAATCTTCCATGTAAAGGGTAGTTTGGGGTGGGGGGATTTTCTTGAAAACCTTCGTGTCGCATCTCTGGAAGATACTGAACCTAAATACCAAGTTTGGTGCTTATCCGACTGTTCGTTTTTGAGTTATGCTGTTCACACACACACAGACACACACACAGACACACACACACACAGACATGTTTCCAAAAATTCTTTTTTTGGATTCAGGAGGTCTCAAAACATGTATTTCCGGTGAAATCTCGGTATCGAATTTTTGGGTGGAATGCAATACTTCCCCTACTTACTATACGTAGTAGAGAAAGTAAAAAAATTATGCATCATCATAAAAAATTTGAAAGCAATAAAATAAATGTGAATGTAGCAAACAAGAACTGAAGAATATAAAAGAGAGAGATATTTAATCACAAGTAGATGAAAATAAAAGCCGTAAGATTATGCAGCTGTACTACAAACATCAGATAAATGCAATGTTAAAAATTATCCTACATTTATTTATTTCACAATTTGCCCTGAATGAGCTACAGCTCTACCCAGGGCAGCACATATACAATTTTGGTAGTTGGTAATAACTAACGTATAAATAAGATATTAAGAATACATTTTTGTAATGCAATTTTAACTCATACAAATACTATTCTACTGTAAAGGAGTTTTATTAGAAATTTATGCTTTTAAAATGCAATAAGTAACTTATTTGCAAACATAGCCTAAATATTCCTTTAATTTCTTCTTAAATACATGCAGCTTTGGTACAGTTTTTGTTTGATTTGACAACAAATTATACAGCCATAAGCTGTATATAATACTCATTGAATGCAATATTTTGTCGAATTTGGCATTATTAATTGAAAATTGCTTTGATGTCTCTTATATTTATTTGGAAGTTGCACTGAAAATGCATACTGTGACTTAATAACACTACCATGCTCTTATACACGACCTGCATTAGGCCCGAAGTGGTGCTGGTCATCACTTTCACAATGAATTTTTGCAATAAGTTTTTAGGATATCTTGCAAAAAACTAATTTTTCAGATAATCCCAAAGAAAAAATGTTCAATAGTCAATACAATTTGAATTGCAAAATTTGTGTTAATAAATGAAGTTTCGAAACTTAACCAAATCGATTTCAGCAACTAATGAGACATGAAATGGCTGAAAATTAATTTAAACAAAATTCATTGACAATAGGCCTTTTGATGCACCCTTGTATACTAGATGAAGGATCATATTCAGCAAACTATAACTCTACTGGAATGTGTTTAAAGAAACCTTTGTTAACATCATCTTCTTTTCTTGCAACAGTCTCCAGAAGCTGATTAGCTGCTTCACTAACTGACATAAATCTAGGTGGCTCGTACTCTTTCCTTTTCTTTGTTAGGCTTTCCAGAGTGGGTTCCTTCATGCGAATATCTGTAACACAGAAGCATAATGAAAAATAGTCTCTTGCAAATAAAATATTATCCAAATTGTATGGCATCAGATTTTCAGATGCTACTTTTGACAGCCCTTTAATACACATTGTAATACCTAAGTCTATGTCTCTCACATTTAGCAAACCACCATCCTGCCTCATTTTGCATTCAGGTTCATGTAAATTGCATAATTACAGTGATAAAAGTAATGTATACAGTCAAATTAACTTCTGAGGATGGGAACAACCGTTTCCCGAAACATGTTAAGTGAGTAAACTTAAGTGATGTTAGTGTAACAATTCCGACTCACCTTTAAATAAAGATGTATTTTATTTCTTAAGGCTAGTTCTTACCCAACAGGCACAGGGTGTGCAGACCTCTACTCCTATTGCCACCTATTTTTTCATAATAACTATCTGGCTGCCATGTTTCAGTCCAGTAGGGAATGGATACAGTTTCCCCAAAAGAATACAACTTTAACAAAAACAAAGATGAAATATTAAGAACTGAAAAATGCAATAAAAATATAGTTTAATTTCTGAAAATGAGTCATACAATAGACTCTGCCAGATAAAAATAAAGTTATTACAATCACCAACCTGTAAACCACAACAGCCGACAGCATTCATTATCGATGCATTATGAATAATTTTGCATTTTATACCCATCTTCTGAGCTCGCAGAACTAGGTCAGTGTGAGTGGTAGCTCCAAATGGATCTCCAACAACAAGAAAAGCTACATCCTTTACATCAGATTCTTTTAGTATTGCATCTGCTTCTTGTTCCACCATATCACGATCTGCAAGTATCATCTTACGTCCATAAAACTGTTCCTGTAATGAAACAAGAAAATATGTTATTCCTTAATCCTCAAAATGGAACTTTACTGTAGAAAACAAGAATTACTAGCACTCTGAATGGGATGTGTACATCAAGTGTGGTTTAACTTGTGACATGCTAGCTATATATATATATATATATATATATATATATATATAGTACAATACGCATTATAATTTTATTCATTGTTTGCATAACCTTACCAAAAGCCTTTTCTCCTAGTTAAGATTGATGCATATGCCATATTATTAAAACATACTGCAAATTAATTTTTTCTATTGCTTTATCCACTCCCACTTTACTTACATGGACGTAGTCTGGCAATCATGTATAAAAGTTCAGCTACATCAAATGTTTTACAAAACCGAGTGATAAAAATAATTTATAATCTGGATTTTATACTCCTACTAAGTTAGTATACTGGTATACAGGAATTATTCCGTTGTCAATGAGTCTCAAACTATCCATCATCTCATTTGTTTTATAGCCCTCAATGGGGAATTTCATACAAATACACAAATAATGAAGCCAAATTGTATACATCACCGTTATACATACTAGATGTGTGAATAATATTGTGATGACGCATGTTGAAACAACTAAATACGGGTTAAAGGGAATAATTCACTTAATGACCATAGCTTATAATGATCTCCCAATGAATATTAAAGAAATCACAAAATTCCCCCTTTTTAAGAATAAGACAAGAAAGTACCTACTTACAGAATATAAGCAAAATCCTATTGTGAACACTCTAGATTCTAGTGTGCAATATGTTTGTCTTATCCTGTTAAATAATAATTTTGGAATGTGTTCTTTGAATTGTCTTTATCTCTAGCCTCTCTTAGTGCTTATTATGTAATTTACGTATATCTTTCTTCCTTACATATCGTATAGTTCTTTATCACTACCATATAATTGTAAAGCGATGTCCCTGATATGAGCCCAAGCGTTCTTTGGGACCTGTATTCAAATAAATAAATTGTATGGCACTATATGCACAATTATAATTACACTTTTTGTTGGCATAACCTACCAAAGCCTCCTTTCCTACAGTTAACATTGATGTATACGCTTCCAAGTAGACTCGATCTGCTTTTCTTAACGCCTCTAGGCCATTAACCGTAATATCTTTAGCATCTCCAAGGCCTAAACCTATAACGTAAAACATTTTATAGGTTAAATCACACGCCTCAATGTTTATAGTGCAGCCATAATGTTTATATACTTCTGTGGTGCTACCTGGTGTAACAACTTGCTATACAATATGTAACGGTTAAACAGACGAAAGTAGTTAAAGTTGATTGGTTCAAATATGAACAGCTGGCCAATAATCGGAAGCTTTTATTATAACCTTTCCTTTGAAATCTCAGTCCAAAGATTAGTGTGATAAACTGTAACATTAAAATGTTATAAATACTATGGAGGAAGTGTTTTACTCAAAAGCTTAACGAAGAAAATGTGAAAATGTTTATCTCGGACTTGACAGTGAATAATAAGCAAGAAGTACAGAATGCAATAGTAAACGATCTTCGACATCTGGGTATTAAACAAAGGCTTAAGAAACCTTCAACAAAACAGGTATGTGAATTAATTTGGTATTATAGTTATGTTACTTATAATTAAACTGTGTATATATGTTTTCTGTAAATGGTAAGATTGTGTCAAAAACATTTTTCCTTGCAGGGTAAACATTTGTCAACGAAGCTGTTTAAGGTTCCTCTGCATTGCCTTCCCTTAGAATGTGCAGTGCTCGATTGTGGAACAGCTGCCGAAATCCCACGTTTTGTATTCGAAGTATGCAAATTTATATCTCAACATGTCGAAACCGAAGGATTATTTAGGAAAGCTGGATCTACTGCCAGACAACGAGAATTAAGGGTATTAACTTTATTTTAATTTATTGTATTCTAGAGTGTTCATTTGTATAGTTGTATCATCCTTATTTCATCCATACTTATTTTCTTCCTGGATTTACTGTTTACAGTTGCATCTGGAAAATGGAAAGAAATTGGGACAGCACAATCATGTAATTGATGTTGCCAACATCCTTAAGTGGTTCTTCAGAGAACTGCCAGAACCACTGATACCTTTTTCATATCATGAAGTACTGCTGAGGTAAGTTAATAATTTGTGGTTGGGTGGCATTTATTAAGTGTTTAGGAAATTTAAAGGAAATTAAAATTGCATAATTACTTGGTATTAAGGAAATTGGTAAACCACCTCTGTAATTGAAACTGTTTCATGTGCTTATATATTAGGTAGTGTATGAAAGGAATATTTTTCCATTGCATGTGGGAATTCATATACTTTCTATAGACACATTCAGAAAATTCCTGTATCAGTAAACTGAATATAACAACCAATTGCAGTACCTGCAGCTGAAAAGTACTATCTGTCCAGTGATGTTTTAGCTGCTGGGGTGGGGTGGCTATCTCTCAGGTAAAGCTTTAGCTGGTGAGAGGAGTACACAGTATGCTGAACTCCTGCTTCTGCATACAGTAGAAAAGAGCCAACAGTCTTTCACTATCATGCATTTTTACCCCACACTTGCCTCATACCAAGTAAACAATACCTCCTTCCAGTAGCTAAATCTCTATCTGCTGGAAAGGACTCCCCCAACCACTAGCTAAAATGTCACTGGACAGATAGTATTAGAACAACTTATGTTTAGGAGTTCATTTTTAAAACTTTCTTGGAAATCTGAAGTGTTAAACTAATATAAATCTCACATGTGGGGTATGGAACACTTTTTATGTAAATGTAGCAGCTTTTTAGTGAAGACTATATTCACTTCAATACACTTTGAAAAATGAATTTAACTGAAAAAAAATGTTTTGTTGTGTGTGGAAGAGTACATGACCTCCCAATTGTTTCTTGGATAATTAGGTAAAGGAAGGCGCAATGTCAACTCATATAACAGTAAGTTATTCTGAAATAGCGGCATAGCTGGAAAGGGATTTTATGGGTTGGAATCTCCCTTTACTGAAAATATGTAAAAATAGCTGCGTTAAAATAATAGTATCTTTCTAGGTTAGCAGAAGGTACTTCCTAATTGTATCACAGGTAGCATGTTTATGCTGCATGTCTTAGACAATATCGATGGCGACAGCAACAAACTGTACTTTATATGGTGTGGATACAACCATGTTAAAGGAGGACTGAACTAAATTTTTAAAGACCTCTATCAATAAAGTATAAGCAAATCTAAGCACATTGTTGAAAACTGCGCCATTTTATGACTTTGTTTTCATTCTGAAGCACTTTTATGTTTAATCCTCACCTCGAGGTGGTCATCAGACTGGAAACATTACATGCTACTCATTGGCACTTGTATTACTTAGCCCTACGTTGCATTTAATTCCTGTTGTGATTTTGTGATTGTAGGACAGTTTTCTTTTCCTAGTGTCCTGTGAGGTGTAAGGTCAGGAATGTCTGTGTGCGGTACTTATGGTTGTGCAAATAATTCTGGCATAAAAAGAATAATTGGTTATTATTACTCACTCCCTGCTAGAAATAAGAATCGACATGAGTGCAAAAATGCTAGAGTATGGAGAATTCGTTTCAAAGAAAGTGATTTTAATGAGGTTATAAAATAAGAATAATGAAGAATGAGAAATTCAAAAGCCTGACATTGAAAGATAATATGGTGGCTTTGAAATTTTTAGAAAGACTATTTTGTTAAGTGAAAGCAAGTTGCTACAGCTAGCCCATAATTTAGTAAGAAACTCTGAGCAAGAAAGTGAAGCTACACTAATTTCTGAGTCTTTACACCTGGAATTGAAGATTGATGCCGAAATACAGTGCGAGTTGGGAACTGAAATTTTTAGTGCTATAAACGGCGCCAATCTGAACCAAAGTTTGACTGTTGAGGAAGACAAATCTTCAGCTGATTATTTGCGGGAATCCAGTGAAGACGAAAAAATATTCTTTTGTGTTTGTGTGTGTAAATGCTTTCCTTGCGTTATTCAGTATTTGTTACCCATGTGGTGGGCCTGTCATTGAAAGAAAATGTAATACATGAGCGGCATTACTGCAAATTATAACTCATTGTGTGAATGGGCACACTTATGAGTGGTGCACTGGAGTTGAAAGTGACTCATTAGTCACTTTCTCTAAAAGGACTTCCATATACTCTGGCATTTTTAGTTGGCACAAAGTTTTTGCAAATCATAGCACACATGTTGATTCTTACCTTTATCAGGGAATATGTAATAACTAAGGAGTGAATTTTTATGTGGTAAAAAAAGTTAAAATATTTATTTTTTATGTGCTAAAAAAGAAGAAAATATTTGGTAAAATTTTAAAAATATTTTACTTAAATTCCCAGAAATGAGAGAAAATTATTAATTTATTATTGTTACATATATTCACTGCTCATAGATGGATAGCAGCTCCTAGTATGTTCCTGCTTTATATTGTGAAAATGATCTTTCCACATCACAGAATGTCAGGTGTGAATATTTAAACAACCTAACACTCACACACCCTAAATCACCTACTTTTTACCTTCCATGACTTGAGCCACTTTACACAGCTTTTGAAAATCATTGCTTTTCTCAAACAAATTTTTAAATTTGTCTTCTAGTACTTTTAGCCCTTATAAATTAATTTTCATTTCATAATCCTGTACCTCCTTAAAGTGTTTCAATCAACAGATTTGTTGATGTTTCTATTTTTTGTATGAAGTCGCATAAGTTTAGATTTCTACACATGAATGCCAAATCATTTTTTAATTGGCCATCTTTCAATAACCCTGAACTATTTCAATGGATGATGCATCATTTTTGTCGAACTCATTTACAACAGATGCAAAACTTTCAAAATTTGTAGCATAGTACAAAACTACAAGTGCTCTAGCATGTGACCACTGGCACATGGGGAAGTGGAAGATTGGGTTTTTTTTTTTTCTCTGAAGAGGTCAATCGTATCCATGTTGGGATATAGGAGTCTGATAAATTCACATAATCTATGAAGAGTATAGACTATACAAGTGACATGAATCATTTTTGGAAAACTCACGGAAAAGACTTGACCTGCTTTTATCATGTATGGTGCACCATCTATGAGAAAGAGTAATACATTGTCGTATTTTGTCCATTTGGCCATATCTTATGCATAGTTTCATCGAATAACTTCACAATTGTTATATCATTTGATGCAGATAGTTCTTTACATGCCACTAAGTATGACTGGTCAGTAACTATTTAATAATTTTTCAATACACCAACATTTCCTATTTTTCTGAAACCTGAGCTTCATCTATGCTCACCCAAAGTTTTTCATTTTCTTTTGCTGCCCGAATTTTTTGTAAAGTTTCATCATAGCACTTAGGAAGGTAGTTCTTTCTTAATATTGATTCTTCAGCAGGTTCAAAGTCGACATATTTAGTCAAAAAGTTCCTAAGATGAACATTATTGACTTGTTTGAGTGGGATATCGGCTACTACAAATGCTCTGCATAAATCTAAATAATACTGGGAACACTTTGATTGTCCTACACTTGAATAAGCTGGTTCACTATGAATATTTGTCGTGAATCACGCAAGTCAAAGCAGCAATATGTTTATTTCTGGATAAATGTTGAGTGACTTGTGAACACTGATCTGCACTTACTGTTTTTCCACATGGTTAGCAAAACAAAACTTTATTGTCCATGGTAAATGTGCTTTTAAATTCGCCTTAATATTGCTGAAGATGCGATTTAACACTTGATTTAGCTTTTGGCATGTTTTCAAGATGCACAAGTTACACAATACACTTGTTCATAAGAACTAAAGAATGAACGCGGTCTGTATGCATCATTCACACACTTTATCACAAGAACTCGGTCTAGCAGGATAAACATATTATGAAATATACAGATAGCAAATGGTAAATGAACAGGATGTCAGCATGTTTGATAACAACCTAATCTATTTTGTTTATCTTGGGCACCATGATATGGCGAACATTCTCTGATACCTGTAATGCAATACAAGTAATTTGTAAATATATTGTATATACAGTAGAAGCCCTCTAATCCGAACTAATTGGATGTGTGGTCTGTTTGGATTATCCAAAAAATGAAAAAAACATGTATATAAATACAGCTATGTGTTAGCAGCTACAAGGTAGTGTAGCGAAGTGAGGAACTGACAACATTGTGATTACCACGCAAAATAGGACTACAATGTATTCTTCTGACCTGCGGACATAGCTGATCGCATGTGACAGTGGTGGTACATCGATCAATTTATTTCGCTATTGTTAGCGGTTATTCTTCGTAAATTAATTTGTTTTTTCATAAATTAAGTTAATACAGAGCAGGTGCTTGTTTGTGTTATATTGTGCAGTACAATGTCAAGCAAACGAAAACATAGTTCCTGTGCAGTAAAAGAAAAACTGAAAGTGCTTAAGGGACTTTGCAATGGGGAAAACTGGGAAAAAATCGGGGGGGGGGATTGAGAGCTTCTGCAGTACAACTAGTGAAAAAACATTGAAACGACACAACTCCGCCATATTGTTGTATAATAAAATTGACAAAGCGACTTTTTTGTGGTTTCCTCAGGATAGAAAAAAGTTGTTCCTATTAGCGACACATTGATTCAAGAAAGCTGAACAAACTTCTGAATGGTGATTCAACATTTATTGCCAGCAATGGTTGGTTAGGCCTTTGGAAAAATATACACAGGATGTGCCGATTAACGATAAGTGTAGAAAAATTATCAACCAATGTTGCCGCCACAAAAGCATTCTTAAGCGAGTTTGCAGACTTGATTTCGTCAGGGAATTACTCGCCACAATAGTTTATAACGCTGACAAAACTGGACTGAATTTCAAAGCACTCCCTACTAAAAGTCTTGCTTCCAAAGAAGAGTCATCTGCACCAGGTTTTAAAATGAATAAACAATGCCTTACAGTTTTAGCCTGTAGGAACACTGCAGCAACAAACAAATTACTGCTCATGCTAATTGGAGAGCCCTAAAAGGTATGAATATGAACTGTCTTCCTGTTTGTTACAGAAATTGTAATAAAACTTGGATGACCAGAGGTGTTTAAAAAGTGGTTTGAGAAACAATTCGTTCCCTCTGTTAAAAGATTAAATAGAGAAGATGGACCTCCACTTTGAGCTTTACTTTTGAATGACAGTGCTCCATCTCATCCCTCTGAAATGCAGCTAGTCAATAGAGATATTAAAGCATTTTTTTGCCACCAAATGTAACCTCTCTCTTGCAACCAATGGACCAAGGTGTGTTACAAAACATAAAGTTAAGTTACAGAAAAATGCTTCTACAGTTTCTAATTGAAGGAGAGTACTGTTCCATCTTTAAAAATTAAAAAATAACCATAAAGGATGTCATCCGCCGGCTAGCTGAAGCTTGGGACTGATTGAATAAACAATCATGGAAGAAACTGTGCCCCTGTCTCGTGTTTAAAGAAACCCCTTCGATTCCAGCATCAAACAATAATGATATCGCTCAACTTATTCAAGAAATCCTGGAGTGCAAAAATGCAGGAGAAAATTGCCCTCTTGAATGGAGATCAGTGGACGGTAATGGTCATCAAGACATCTGTGATAAAATCATTGTCTCTATGGTCCAGAATCAACCCGATCACAACTCCGAAGATGGAGATAGTGAAGGAGAAGACATCCCTAAGTCATATTCTGATGCTGCAGATACCCTTGAATTGGCATTACACTATGTAGAACAGCACAGCCACACCAAACAACGTGATGTTCATGCGACACTGATGCAGGATTGCATCATCAAGCAGGTGTAGTTCTTTATGGCAGAAGATTACCGATTTTGCAAGTTAAGTGAAAATTACTTCTTCATAAACATGTGATAGTTACCGGTACAGCACCTAAGTAAATGTGAAAATGTTGTTTAATAGTGGATTACAAAATATGTACAGGTACATTGCCTAAAGCAAAGTTCTGCAAAACATTTTTGTGAAAATGCTTCGTTCCGATGTGTGTAGTTTCAATGATGGGTTTGTCAGTTCTATAATAAAATCCTTTCTTTACACTACAAATAAGTTTTTCATTATTTTTTTAATCATGGATTTTGTGCTTGGATTAGCAGGGTTCTACTGTAGTTGTAATAGAATAAATTAAAAATGATGAGTAAAACAATAGCAAAAATCAAAGATTAGTTCAGATTTATGGAAGATTATATGAAAAAATGTATTTACATTTTTTTTCCCAAAAATGTGTATTTTTATGTGAAATAAGATTTCATATTTATGCTCATGAACCTTTATTTGGAGTTTTCCCCTTCTTGTATGCATTTATGTGTTTGAGAAAAAATATTTATTTACATAAGAATCTACTCCCTAGTAGTAATCAATATTCTTTTTATGCTGTAATTATTTGCACATCCATAAGCAGTGCATGCAGTCATTCTTGACCTTACACCTCACAGGACACTAGGAAAGAAAAAGTATCCTGCAATCACAAAATCACAACAGGAATTAAAACTAATGCAAGTGACAATGAGTAGGGTGCCTCACTCCTAGCCTGATGACGTCACCACAAGGTGAGAATTAAACATAAAAGTGCTTCTAGAATGAAAACAACAAGTTATAGAACGATGCAGTTTCAACAATTTGCTCAGATTTGTTTATATTTTATTGTTAGAAGTCTTTAAAAATTTAGTTCAGCCCTGCTCTAAGATATCGAGGGCATATTTTCGTTCTGGCGCTAAATTGGAGTGGTTTCCAAATGATTGCAATATCTCCCAGTTTGGAACATAACTAGAAACCCTATTTTGTAATGAAATAAAATGGTCTGCAGTGGATATATAAAATACCTCACAGTAGTCTTAATTCTCATGTCACAATACATTTGCTGCTTAGAATATACAAAACATCCTAATCCTGATTCCAATTGTTGCACCTTAATCTGTGACTGTAAAATAATTTTATTTACATTTTTCAGCTCAGGATTAATTCATACTTATCATTTGAATTGATACAAATTGTTTAAAAAATGGACCCCTGTACATAACCCCTTCACCCCCCCTTTAATAATTTTCTGGCTATGCTACAGTTCTGAAACACTAGAAGCTTTATAACTATGATTATACTTGAATTAACGTAACTTCTCAATTCCGACAGCTAGCTCAGCGTGCTTTCGGCACGTGTATGTGGCTGTTGTCATAACAACCAGGGTTGACCTTGAAGTAGCCAATCACCGTTTAAGCTCCCTCCACACCCTTCACCAGAGCTCAGAGGGAGTGCTGCCACATGGCAAACGTTGTTTTGTTTGATTTATCAGATACTTGCGTGATTTGTGTATTGTTGTAGTGTAGCGTGATATTTTAAAATTTAAGCATACAACTATTTTAAATCAATGAACTGTGCAATTGCTTATTAACGTTATTTTTCAAGTCCTAAACGTGTAGCTGTAGTATAGCGAATGACCAGTATTGATTATAATATTTTAAAATATATAACCTGTGCTGAAATTTCTAAGCTTGGACAAGGTATTGCAATTCGCGGCCAGGCTCGTGAGATAGTATGTGCTTTAAGGGCATATTTCGAACTGCAAAGAGAAAACGGTGGACCAATGATTGATGTAAATAAAGTCATAATAGGACAGCTGCTGCACTTAAAGTAAGTAAACGGGATGTTGTCAATATCGGGAAAGAACATGAAAGAAAAGATGAATAAGCTGAGAAATCACAGTCTGGATCTTCAAAAGTAATATTAGAAAGCCCGGGTAAAACCCGACATCGTCAAAAATTATTACACATCTAGGTGCTTTCCAAGAAGAAGCTATTCGTCGCCATATGTATAGTTATTATGAAAATAATATTATTATGAAAGAACACAATTACTTTGCACTTTTAAATGCAAAGTTTGTCTTATCTAATTGAGAGTTAAAACAAACATAACAGTAAAAATAAGAACTTCAGAGTAAATATGCTACTAACTTGAATAATCTGTCATCTGAGAGTTTCACAATAGTATTAAAAACGTTTGTGGAGTAGCACATTTTGAAATTTTAGAAACATAATGAAAGTGAAAGCGGAAAAATCAGCTTTAAAGCTTTGTTCTATATAGGTAATACAATATTACGTACGGACATTTAAAGCATCACGCAAAGGAATTTAAAGGTTACAAAATAAAATAATACAGGCTGAAAAGGTATTAAAACTATTAATATTTAATAAGCGCTTATTCTCATATAGCACGAAAATGAACATGAACATAATACAATAGTTGACAGGCGTGTTGTACGTTGTATCCTTAGAAGTGTACAGAGATGTTTAGTATATTACTTCAAAATTAAGTCATTTCGTTAGGCACAATGAAGAACTTTTATCTTTGTTTACCTCTCCTCTCCTCTTCCACTCGACACGACTGGCGGACGAACGAGCCGACAACACTGCATGTTTTATGTGTGGCATAGCTGAAACGCACATGGCAGGAGAGCAACTGTCAGAATTGAGAAGTTACGTTAATTCAAGTATAGTAGGTTGTATATTTCCCTGTTATTAGAAATCATGGACCCAGAAATTATCTTTGAAATTTCTTCATAGCTGAGATATGATATCCTGTTCTTTTAATCATAGCTTCTACAGTGTGTTCAGTCATAAATTGTAAAGGTTCTTCTTGAGTTGCCAGCTTCAGAAGAGATCATTCAACTCAAGAGCACAAATTTTACTGAAATTTTATTCCATACATTGAACTTGGAACTTAAGAGAAAGAAAAGAGAAAAAAATGTCCATTTTTCTGAAATGCTGCTAAAGAAGGTACTTATGCAATTACAACTCTGAGCTGTAAACTTGCTTACTTTCTTTCTCTCTCTTTCTTTCCTTCCTTTCCCTTCCCTTATTAAGTATTAAAAAGCAGAAATAGTTCAGCTTATTATAAGAGAAATAGAAATGAGCACCCCAACAAAGAAGAGATTTAAACCTTTATTCATGTTGCTTCAAGTCCTATATTGAACAGTGCCATTATTGACATATTTAAAGATACAGTTTCATTTCATATTTGTTTTGCGACTACAATTCATATTCAATACCTATGTTCTTTAATTAGTTCATTAACTTTATTCAAGTACTAAGTTAATACATGTATTGGACTGCCCATTGTATTTGACCCTGGCTACTAAGATGGTCAGTCTACATAAGTAACAATTACTATTAGTACAATTAGTTCTTTCTTGTAATCACTGGCAGTCAAAGCCTACAAAATTCTCAGTCGTCCTCCGCCGTGTAGTGGAGGTCACGGATTCAAACTCTACGGAGGACGATGGATTTTTTAGGGCGTAAAAATCCTTAGCATGGCTTCCTTTGGAAGGGAGGTAAAGCTGGTGGTCCCGTGTCGTAGATTTACGGCATGTAAAAGTACCTCAGGCCTGATAAAGAGACCTCTGAGCAAAATTTCCAGTCTTTCATGCCCAATATAGAATGAGACACTAAGGACCACAGCCGTTAAAGAGCGTCCATAAATAAAACTCAATTTAATTTATAAAATTCTGAATGTATGTTTCTGTTCAAAATATATGGCTTAAGGTTTCTTATTATCCAATAATCACATTAAATATGTTAATTTATTATATTTTCAGGTGCCTGTTACTTAAGGAGAAGAAGTTGCATGGGATACTTTTAACATGTCTGCTATTTCCTGCTCTACATTTGAACACACTTGCCTATCTTATGGTGGTAAGTTGCCTGAAAGTGAATAAGGTTCTTTCTTTGGTTTTTTAATAGTAAGGCCTGTTTCTTATCTTTGTAGTTTATTTTTTGTTTTTTGGGGAGATCCGATAATATGCAGGGCTTTGGAATGAGAACATGGCCTACAGCAAAAATACCTTTATCAGTTAAAGAATGGAAGATTTATTGGCTTTGATAGTTCCATGGACAATCAGCTCAATAATATCTTTGGAGACTTCTAAGCTTTTGTATCATCACATGATTAAGGGACATGTTCTGCAGTTTAATAGAGAATGCTGTAAGCAGACTTACAGCTAAGGAATGCAGCATATAGAATTTTTACTCCTTCCACCATAGACTAAGGGCAAATCAGACCTTTTTGTGCAAAGCAGATTTTGACAAATTGTGGCGATAATGCAGAAGCTGGGCCACTTGAGAAAATAAATTAACTATGATCTCTGATTGATTATTTAATGACTATGCTTTTAGCGATTTTGTTTGGTAGAAATGCCCGATAATGGAGTTAGATGCTAATCTGCTAAATGCACTATAACAACTCTTGGCTTATTGTTAACCTTAGAAGGAGTAGATGGCAAGTATGGACCTTCGGGCTGTAATGAAAGTAATGCCTCATATTTATTTTCATGGAAACTACAACAGATATATAAGGCACAATAACACAGTTAAATAGAGCAAGATTTCAGCTACATGCTGCTATTTTTACATATAATCACCACCATTCGTTATGCACTTTTGACAGTGGACAAGAGCCTGCATGCCACGCTCGTAAAAATCTGAACTGGCTGAGGCTAGCCACTTTCTTGGCTACCTGTGGATGACTGTGTCTTGAACTTCTTTGTTGGAGAAGTTGGATGTTGCCACTTCATGGACTGTCGTTTAGATTCTGGCTCATAGTGGTGATACCACGTCTTATCTCCGGTGATGATGTGTTCAGAAAATTGTCACCTTCAGCCTCGTATTGGTCCAGACAAATTTCTATTCAATGAGGTTTTTGGTCTTGTGAAAGCATCCATGGGACCCATCTTACACACACTTTGCAATAAGTATGGTTGCGTAACATCTTGCCTAAGGTATTACACCGGACATCCAGCTCTACACACAATTCCTTGGTTGTAATACACCAATCATTTCGGATGAATTGATTGAGGCGCTCATTATATGCTGTGACAGCCGAGCAGGGTGTTTTTTTTTTACCCACTGATATCAGCACAATAGACACACAAAAGAAACAGGCCATTTATTGATCCAGTCAAAATTATTTTCTAGTAAAATATAACTATAAACGTTTAAGGTGTGTGGAATGTCAAGTTTATTTATATCAAAGCCAGATATTTTGTGTAAAATGTGTTCTTCACACAAGTATAATTATTAAGGTTCTTTGACAGTTGCTGTTACTTTTTTTATTAGATGAATACTTAAGAAAATATAAAATCTATGTATACATGTTTGAGTAGTAATTTAAGTTTGTAGTTTAATTTTCCTACTTTAACATATCTATACAATGTCCTACATTTTAGACCCAAGTGCCCTACACTTCATTTAAAAAATCTGGTAACCTTATCTAATTAGCTCTGTCTAAAGCATATTTTAGCAATTATTTTGAACCAATTGACTATTTAAAGCAGATTACAAACAAGATTATATATTGCTGTGTAAATATGAAGCGTTACAAGCTTATAAATAATTAACAAACTGTAATTTAAGCTCTGAAAGCATATGGTCTGTGTGGTCGTGTCTGCTGTGGCAAGCTGTCGATTCATTGGAAAAAAGGTTTATCTTGTATCAGGAGGAGAAGGAATAAGAAAAGAAGAAGAAAGTGTCCACCCTATTAGTTAGTTCATGCTTTGCCACTGCTCACTGCAGCTTCTGTTGTGAAGTAAAGGTGACCTACCTCTACACTGCACACTCCCACTATCTGTTAGGTGAAGCATGCAGTTGCAAATGTCTCCCTTTCCAAAGTAATCATACAATTTTTCAGAAAATCAAGATCTCTCTCTGGTTTAAATTATATCTGGACTCCTACCTGGTACGGTAACACCATCAGCTCTTTGTACCTTTGATTTATACCAAAAAATGTTCAAGTTCATCTGTTATTTAAAAATGTGTAGCTATATAGCTACTATTTATACCCAATTTTCAAACCTTCTGTTGTATTGAAGATCTAATGGCTTAACAGAATGAGAATGCAAAGCAAATGGCTAGAATTAACTAAGAAGTGGTTTGCTCTGTTACAATTACAAATTACTTTTTCCAAAAACAATCAGTAAAATTATAATTATAGTTGCTTCACAAAACACCAATCTTAAGGAAGTAATTGCATCTTTTTTTTTAAAGTAAAGTTCTTTAATCTCTTTGTTGACACATGTTTCTTTCTGTTCCATTGTTGACTAGGTGCAAACTCTCAAAGTCTTAGTAAATGATTATTTAAATGTCGATGGTGGTCACAGTAATAAGTGAGTGCGCTTTGTATTCAGATTGTAATGCTTAGAAGAGCATGTATAAGGATTGATTGAACCTTCATTGTGACATGCTGAACTCCAAGTGAATATAGAAACATGATATTCCTGTAAGCAAATTATGATATTTTAGTGATGTGGTAGAAGTTCATGGTAAAACTTATGGTATGGTGCCAATGATGTGTGCTTTGTGAATACTGGAGTTTGACATTGTCTCACTCTCAATGTGATGTATATTGATTACTAAACTGTAATCATTACATTTTGTTTCAAGAAGTGAATTAATAGGAAAAATTATATTTTGTAAATAGTAATTATTACAAGTAAAAGTAACTAAATCAGTAATTGCAGTAATTCAACTACTTCTACTCCCATCCCTGGCCATTTTGCATTCATGCATTTGTATTGTGCTGCCTTACTACCTGTATCCAATGTATACTGTTCATTTCAGTTCTTGCAGAAGATAGCAAGGCATTCAGAAAGCAACAAGATGGATGCTACCAATTTGGCAATTATCATAACACCCTCAATAATGCCAGTGGGAGACAAAGCAGTTCAAAATAATTTGAGACTAGCACATCATGTTCAAGTGATTGAGGTAAGTTCCGCTGTGAGCTACTGAAGTAATACAAACATCTGTGGTTTAAAGTCAAGTTGTTGATAAATTGATTTTTAGTGATGCTCTGTTGTTTGAATTTGCTAGTTGCTCTCCTTATTTACAGTTTTCCTTCTCAGTTTTGTTTTTTACACTAGTGGCCTGGGCAGAAATGTTACAAAACAAACTCGTAAAACGTGATCAGTGTTCTTAATATAAGCTGGATATTTGTTTGCTTTGCTTTAGGTTGGATGTCTGTCACTAAATTCATTTGCTGGATGTATCACATGCTTTTCCACTACAGTATCTATAAATACCTCCCCCAACTTCCAAAAATTTCCCACTTCTGCCACCTCCTATTGGATGCAAATATTCTAGTTATTTTCTGCACTCCTTGGAGTTTGAACATTGTGTTAGACCTCGTACACTTGCAGTGACTGACAGTGCGCTAATTGTGCATTAGCAAAAGCACTCGAGTGCTCATGCCAGCGCTTCGACACACTAGTATCACCATAGAAGCTGAAGAAGTAACATGTCTGTGGATTCTGTATCATCAGTATAAGCACCTTAACAGAGGCAGAGAGAGAGCTGGGTGCATCCTATCTTGATGGATAAAAGACTAATGGCATGTTCATAACTCTTTGCCCTTCATCAACACTGTTCTTATATTCTGGACACTTCCATGTTTTGAATGGCTGACCTTTTCTGAATTTCATTGATAAGCAAGTCCTTGTCAGTGCTCCACCTCCATGCCGCTGCCCAGTACAAAAGCATGCTCTTATCTGAAATGACCATGCAATTCTGTGTATCTCAAAGCGCTCATTAATTGTGCGATAGAAGGAGAAACTTTGAATTGTGCATACACTGAATCATATGTCTCGATTAATAATATGCATCGTTGCAATTTTAGGCACCTAAGTATCATGTGTTAGCAAATCCTTCATGTGTATGTGCTCTTAATTTTAGTGACCTAATCTTTCACCTGGATGCTCACCATCTCATTCAGGTTTAAATATCAGTGATAAGAGGAGAGCTAGTTGTAATCTGGCCCACGCATTTAGCTGGCTTGTTGGTTACACAAAGTCTGAAAGGTAAAGATCTGAGCAGTGGACAGCACTTAAGGCCAGAGATTCATTGTCAGGGGAAAGGAAAACATGCTTGTGTATTTTGCTAACCTCAAAAAAGCATTACATTTTTCATTCATCATTTGTCTGGCATGCAATCTTTTCTTGCTGCGAGTTGTGCACGTTTTTCTTTGCACTACAAGTTCTTGAAACTGGCACATTGGTAAACTGAATATTAATTTCATAATACCATGTTTATACCCCCGCCGCTATAACGTTGCACTTGACAGTTCGTGTGGCTTCGCGTAAGGTTGGCTACATCGTGGTTGCGACGTTGCCAGAGTGGCTAGTAAACAACAACAGCTGATTGTTCTCATTTCTATCGTGTCTAAGCCGCATACAAAAAGTGTACGTAAGTAGCGAACGTCACTGAATAATAACTATTTCGTATTATTATTGTTAATTGAAAATAAGCGATATAAGCAGCTTTGGTATGGTCGGATACTCCTTTCTATGATAATAGGCATAAATGTGTCTACGTATGGCGTCTAATTGGAAAGCATCAATATTTGTGACTGGACGAGGCTTCTTTTTTTTCTTCCCTGGAGTTGATAGAAATACCTGTTGTGTTCTAGATGGTTCAGGAATTTTGTCCTCTTTCTCTTGTAGTTTCACTCCTTTGTGAACAACAGTTCTCTTGCTTAAACCAAGAGCTGCTGCAGTTCGTTGTACGGCTTTATCAGCAGGAATAGAGGGATTTCCGTGAAGCTTCACGTACTCCTTTTCCTGTTCAAAGAACTCCCGGGTTCTCCTTAATAGTTCCAATGCCTGACTATTAAGTGGCACACCTCGGCGCAAAGGATTTTCACTTCGTGAATCATCACTCGGCGATCGGCGTCGTTTTTCCGACATTGTCGCACTTAAGTTTTGTTTAAATAAATAATATGAATGAAATATATATAAAACAGATAAATATAAATAAATAAATGTATAAACGAACAATAACAAAACTATCAAACAATAACCACAAATCTAAATAACAAATAACAATGAACAATATGTAGCTTGCAAAGAACAACTTACGCTCTGCTAGAGATTCACAAACTGAAGCACATGGTTGGGAATAGTTACATCCGGCAACAGAGCCGTTTCTAGATCCGGTTCCGCTTTGTCATCGACCATCTGGAATGCTGCCTTGTGATTGGCTTAGGAAGTCAAACGGTTGAAGCTTTTCATCTGTTTTTTCGCGAGTGTGCCAACTTAAACGCTAGCTGTCAAGTGCAACGTTATAGCGGCGGGGGTATAGTATCGTAAATTTGGGATGTTTATCCCACTTTGGAGCAATTTTCCATGCTTATGTTTCACAATACCAGTTTGGTCTCTCATGATACTTACCGAGTTCTTCCTGGAACCATCCCTTCTCTTAGTAACTTCAAAACAAATTACTGTAATTAAAAGTGAAATAAACTTAAAAGTTTCGTACATTAAACGGACCTTGGTACATTATGTTTTTTGTGTTTAATATAATTCAGCTCAATTTTATACTATAGTTGTGACATTTTTCAAGAGACTGGCTAGAGCACAGAAGCACTGCACAAATCGTGAAGGAGGTACACTGTGGTTTAAACTGTTATGGTTGTTTATTAATCATTTAATGTTTAGAACAATCACAGTGAAACAAAACAAAGTTTAAAATGAAACACACTATCAGTCTACTTCACTTCTTTATACACTTCTTTCACAAACTCTCATTCGCATCCTCAGCAAATGGTGTCAGATCCAGAAATATGATGGTTGGCCTGTCTGCTTCCATTTGCTGCACCTTTGATGATCTTGAAGCTTGGGTTCTTGTATAGCAGGAAATGAAATTCATTAATTGCATTTTTTGTTTGGTGACGTAGAGTTTTTCCAAGTATGCAATTCTCTAAGTTTATGTATTGATTTTAGAAGCTCACTTTTTCTTCTACTTCACAATTTTGGTGCAAAAAATGTGTTCCCACTGCTAATTTATTAATATTTTTGTGACAAAGATGCTTGAAATGTTCTATTTGTGTGCTACCAATGGTCCTTTTTCTTTACAAAATCGTTGCATTTTAATACCTGATTTGACCTCCAGTATATACTGCATAAATTCCAAAGACTGTGAAAAAGTTAACATAGGAAAGACAAAAACAACATTTCAGACATCTTTGTCACAAAACTTGATAAATTAGCAGTGGCAGCACATTTTTAACCCAAAATTATGACATAGAAGAAAAAATAGAGCTTCTAAAATCAATACAGAAAACCTAGAGAACTGGATACTTGAGAAAAGATCTACGTCATCAAACAAAAAATGCAATTAATAAGCTTTGATGTCCCGCTAGAAGAGAACCCGAGCTCAAGTTATCAAAGACCCAGCAGATGGAAGCAGGGAGCCCAACCACCAAATTTCTGGATGTGACATCAGCCACAACGGAGCTAACAATACAAATGAGGGTGTACAAAACATGTCCTAATAAGGTATAAATAAGCAGAGGAGTGATTGATAGTGTGACTTATTTTAAACTTTATCTTGTGGTTTTGTTTATAGCTCCTTTTATTAAGTACTGGACAGACTGCATTTAAATTTACTTTTAACATAAATGTCTCCTATCTTGTAAATTTTTCTCATATTACCTTTTTGTACTTTTTATGAAATTGCTCTGGAATATATCAAACTCAGAAGTATTAGAATTAAAAATGCAAATGAATATACTTAACATTGCAGTTGCTGATTAGAAATGCAGACAAGATAGGAGTCGTTCCAGAGACTGTGGTGGAGAAGTTAACCCTTCATATTGCCCAGTCAAATGACGAACTTGATAGTGATGTGTCTCAACACAGCAAAAAGCACAAAAAGAAGCGGAGAAGTGGATCTCTAACAAGTAGGTGTTGCATTAGAAATTAGTGTTTCTTGTTAACTGACACTTGTATCAACTGGTAATATAAACTTATAGAAGAAAACATTACACAGTTAAGAAGTTTTCAGGCTTATTACAAAGAAATGTGTGCATTAAATATAAACATTACAAACTATGGAAACAGCATTGGAATGGGTGCCAAAAGTTTGTTGCGTTGATTTTTTCATGTCTTAGTAATAAAAGAATCAAGTTATTCCCATTATGTTAAGTGCATGTCAATTAGACCTTTAGTTTACCAGTATTTCTTAACTTCACATTAAGAAAAGTTCATTGTAATCCCGGCTTTACAGGCGATCTTATAAATAAATGTTTCACCATGCATCTGCTGGTCGTGTATTTCATTACGTTGTTAGAGCGCTTTTGAGGTTAAGAGCAGGTACCTAGACATACAAATATACATAGGTGTTCAGAAAATAAAAGCAATTCTTCGCAGATTTCCCACACTTTGTGGGTGGAATTGACTGCATGCATGCTACTATTTTGTGCCCATCCGTGAATATGGTGAACTTCTCCGAAATTGGAAAAGGTATTTCTCCAAGTGATCTTCGATGCAAAATGAAGATTAGAAAGATTGTTTGCAGAATTTTAAGCTGCTCTTCAGCACATTTCCCATTGCTCGAAGCATTAAACTCGTCCGTCACAACTTTCCAGCATCTTTATAACACTTTTTTATACTCATATTATTTAAATGGATTTTCTTTATCTCTACCAATTTCTCTTTCACTGACATTTCCCCCTTTTTCCTATTGCACATAACCTTATCCATGATCGCGTTAAGTAAATCGCGCAAACAAAACAATACCTCTGGCAGTAATGAGCTCTTACTTCCATAGTCGTAAATAAAAGAGTAAATTGTAATTGAGCTCTCCGTTACTTCTGGAGTAAATTGCTCCCATGTTAACCTACTTCCATAGTATGGACTTCTTTAGTAAATATTACTTACAAAGCAATTTACTCCAACATGGTGCACACTGCCAAGTGTCAGGCTTTTTGCTGTTGTCATCAATCCTGTTGTGGAATGTGTTCCACTGAGTGTTTTGTCCTCATTGTTTGTGGATGATTTCACCGTTTACTGCATTTCCTGGCGGACCTGTCTGTTGGAACACTGACTCCAAAGGAGTCTTGATTGCCTCTACATGTGGAATATAGGAAATGGCTTTAACTTCTCTGCTGAGAGAACCATATGCATGAGCTTCTGGCACCAGAAGGCTTTTCCTTCATCTTCTCTACATCTCATGCTAGATTTTCTTCCTTTCATGGATGAGTCAAAAATTTTTAGGATTGATTTTGACAGAAAGCTTAACTGGTCTTATATATTCTACTTAAAAGTGAAGTATGAACATTCTCTTAATCTTTTACATGTTTTAGATGGGCACATCCTTTGGAGTTGATTGGACCATACTTTTATGACTCTCACTCACTGGTTCGATCGAAACTTGATTACAGATGTGACCTTCCATTTTAAGTCACCTAAATTCATCATCGTGGCATAAGGCTGACCATCTGCACCTTTCCCCCAAGTCTAGTTATTATGTGGGAGCTGTTGAACCTCTGCTAGGTATGATGTTCGTTATAGCTATGCATGCATACTTCTAATCTTCCTGGGCACCCCTCTTTTAATTGCTTTTGTAAGGTTATTTATTATTATTAATTAATTAATGGATCATTGGACTTTTAGTATGTAAGAAGTTCCCTGGCTGTACTCCCTTATGGTGTTAGTTTTTGTTTGCTACTTTGGCATTTGGAGAATATTTACAAATGAACTCGTTTTGTTCCATGGCTCTGCGCTGATTTTCATTTCAATCCAGAGTTGACATCCATGCTGAAGGCTATGATCTCCGTTATCCATTCAGCATTCTTGGAATTAAAATAGCACTATTGTATGGTGCCATTTAGCTTAAAGAACAATTGGGGTGTAGGCTGTGGTTTTACTCTTTGAGTTTTGATTTCGTCTCCCATAGCAGTGTTAAATTTTTACTGAGAGCTGTTTAGTATTCTCCAAGCTCTTTTATATATTCAGCAGCAAGACCTGCAGCAGTATGTCGCTTGCAATGACTCCTTCATGCACTTTACAGCCTTCGGTCCTGTACAGTTTCCAGCCTCTCGTATAGTGCATCCAGAATTGTCTTACTCGATGTAGCATCAGTGCGTCCTGATCATATATTTGAGGGATACAGAGGTACCAGGTTATGAGGCTGTGAATGCTGCTGCCAAACCTTCAGTTTCATCTACTACGTTAGCTCTTGCATTCCTCCTTATGATTTTAGCGCTGTTGCATGTTCTGTCAAACTGTGCGAGCAGTGAATGAACTGGTGTTGAAGGGAACAAACCTTGAGAGGTTAAGCCCCTCCCTATCACCTGGAGCACTCACCTGCTGCAAGGAAGTGATTTTAGTCAGATTGCATCAAGAGCACTACCATTTTAGTCAGTCACGTAGCTGTGACCCTGCATCTCTTTGTGGTCATTGTCATGAGCCTTAACAGTGCAACATGTTTTATGGACCATCACTTTTATAGCTGTTACACGTGTCCTTGGGATTGCCTATTGCCTATCAGTTACAATCTGTTCTGTTTTACTTTTTTTTTTTATTACCATGGCATCTTTGTTTTTTGTGTCTTCAGTGCCTGATACTTTACCTGTGTTTTATGTACATGTTCTGCAGTGCTGACATGATTTTTAATTTTTATTTGTGGTACTATATTTTATCTGCAACATTTTAACACATTTTATCCTTAGTATTTGACAGTGTTTTACACAGGTAGGACACTAATAAACTAAGATGTTGTGCATCCTAAAACCGTATATTACTATTACTTGCAAAATCTTATTGTTCTATCTACCTCATATTAATTGAGATACTGTTTGTAGAAATAGTTTAATTACATTTTCATTTTTGGTACAAGGAAAATACAAAATTCTTCTGAATAAAGAGGACTTCCAGAATGTTCAAGATATACATTTTACTTGTCATATAAATACCTTAAATATATGGTGTTTTAATAAAAAAATTTTAATCATTTTTGAAAAAAATCAAAAGTAATGAAAAATGTAAAAAGTAGTTTGAGGTGGGGCATTTTCTTGAAAACCTTCATGTTGCATCTGTGGAACATACTAAACTTAAATACCAAGTTTGGTACCTATCCCACATTTTAGTAATGCTCTTCACACACGTATGCACACACACATGCACCTTTTTCTAAAAATGTTTCTTTTTATTCAGGGGGTTTCAAAAAATATAGCTCTACTGGAATCTTGACATCAAATTTTTGCATGCAATGTAGTACTTTCTGAACCTACTACTAGATATGTGGTAGAAAAAGTAAAAATAGAGTACCTCACTGCTGAATGAATTGAGTATTATGAGTAAAAACTGAGTCGATTAATGACACTAAACAACTTACACTTTTTAAATTTTTCTGTTCCGGTAAATCTAAAAAGAGTGTTGTTTTGTGTCATTAGTTGACTCAGTTTTTACTCTTAGGGCCGGTTTCACCAACTAATGTTAAAAATGCATTTTGTTTGTTAACAATGTGTTTAACATTTAACATAATGTTAATGCTTTTGCATTTCATCAAGCTTTTACAGCAAATTGTTAGTTAACATTTTGTTAACCTAAAAGACAAATGCGAATGCTAGCTTTCGAGAAGGTGGTGACCGAATTACAGTGCTTCTGAATGTGCTCGATGCACTTTTGTCTATGTATCTCTGCACTCCACACTCTGCGTCAGTAGCAGACAACTAGTTACATGCATGACAATTGCCATGTTACGTTCCTGATTGTTTGAAGTTAGAAACTGAACTGAAATAAACGTATAAGCATTTGAAATGTATTAATTAACATCTGGTTAATAAATATAGACGTATTATCAAGTGCGAAAAAATTGACTTCTTACATTAAAGGATAAGATTGAAGCCAGGGACAAAATCCCCGTGGAATTTAGTTCGAATTAACATGTTTCCCCTAAGTCCAATAAGCAACTGCAGCAATTTTATGCTAATATAAAATGCAGCACCAGAAACTTTAGTTGCAAATTGCATTTAAGACGGTTTAAAACTGATGGTGGACACTAGATTGAAATTAAAGTGGACAAAAATGTGTTATCGCTGATTAATCAAGCAGACCTGAAAAAATTCCTGTTTGCTTCTTGAAGCAATTGCTTTGGAAACCTTCTGGATATACTTAAAAGTGGTAGGTTTGAAATACCAACATTATCACCCACCATGTAAATGAAAAATATTAGTAGTATAAAATCTAAGTACCTAATTAACACTTGTAGCTTAGGAGAAAAAGGCATGCTTCTGTTGGTAATATTCTAACCTCTCGTATTTCCCTTAAAAAAACACGCTCATGACACCTTGGACAGTCTATATCACTTTAAAAATTCCTTCTTTTGCAGGGTTTCAAATATACAATGATGTACGATTGCTCTTCTGTTAGGAATGGCATTCAAAAATGCCAATCATAACAAACTTGCATCAACAGCTTGGTGTGCGGCAACAATTTTCCAACTTCTAACATTTGTTAAATGCCTTAACACAGGGGTATGGCGATGTTCACTTAACACCAACTTTAACACTTTATTAAAGTTAACATTGTTTGATGAAATAGAATTTGTATTAACTTCAGTATTAAATCAGTTTAACATTGTGTTAAAATTTAGCATATGTTGGTGAAACTGGCCCTTAATTAATCAACAACATTGTTATCAGTTTCCAGTATTTGAATCAGTATGTCTATCTTGAACATAGTATTTCCCAACATTTATATTTACTAATGTGAGCTATTTGCTTTTCAGTATGTTCACTTATGACTCATTCGTTAATATGAGTAGAATTAACATTTATTTATTGTATGTATTTTAAGCTTTATACGACTTGTAAGTCATAATTTACAGTTCCCTCACTTTTGTTGGAAGTTATTTAAATGAAAAGTTGTTAAAAATGGTTTATTTGTTATCATTTTCAGCAGTGTTACCACAAAACTATTAATGTAGCCTTTTCTAAGAGTTTTTTTCTTTTTTCTTCCTCTTCTCTTGCATTTTAATGCCCTTTAACTAGATAGATCATATTGAACAATGAGTCAATGAAATTGTTGAAATGATGCTCAAATGGGCCCGGGATTGCTAGAGCTTAGAGTTACCTGACATTCATCTTTTCAGGACAAAAGAAAACCACGGAAGAAACCTTTCTGTGAAACTCACTATAATTGAGATTTCAACTCGAGGCCTCTTGAATGTGGGGCAGACACACTACCCCCTCATCATCATTCAGGTGGTCCTTTTCTTAAGTTGCTTATTTTCTCTTCATAGGAATGCTGAATGGCTTAAAGAAAATTGTGGGGAAAGGCACTCCAGAGGTAGAAGAGAATAATCTTGTAACTTCAACTCCAGATTTTTCCACGCCATATGTAAAATCAGCAAAGAAGCGTAAGGCTGTGGATCTTTCTGCACCATTCTCCGGCAAAAAAAAGTAAGTACCATATATTTTTACTGAGGTTAGTTAAGATTCTATCAGCATGATTGTTACTGCACACTATTAGTAGTATTTTAGGTATGTATCATAGAAATGCCTTTAATTGAACAGTATTAGAATAAAATGTAATCAATGAACACAATGTATTTAAGCTATTTAAATGCCTACTCCTGAGTTTACATGCTTTTAAGCAAATTTTGCATTATTCATTTAAAGTATTCATATGCATAAAGTCTTTTAGGTGTATTTGCTAAAATTTTGAAAGGGGCACATATCTAAGTTTCTTGTAGTGCTTGAGAGTATGGTATCCAAAATTGTTGCTGTTTTTGGGGTTGGCACTATGTAGAACTTGCACACATACCTTCACTATTCTTTTCCTTTTATAAATTGATAAAGGAGTGGGGAAAGTGAGGTACATTGATTGCTGTAATAGACAAGAAAGGGAAGGTTAGGCAGGGATGAGAACGGGATCAATGTATTTAAGAAGGGTATGCAAGATGTGTGGAGGAAGAGAAAGTACAGAACACTATATGACAGAATGTAAAGAAATAAGCAGCTGGAGGGAAAAAGGTGGGAGAAGAAATGGGAAAATATGGATAGAAAAATAGTATCTATAAAGATGTTGACAGGGAAAGAAGAAAAGAAAATCAAGGACACGGGAGAATTATTAAGGAAGTTAAAGGAAAAATGGTCTAGAAAAGTAAGAGAGGCAAGGCAGTGAGCGATATGGTCTTCTACGGTACTCATAACAAGCTGCATGCTCGTCATTTTGTTTTTTAATAAAAATTGTTATCACATGTGTAATAAAACACACAGCAAAGCCACTTTTATTGCTTCCATAATTTGCAATTTCTTCTTCTCAAAAACATTCACTAACCTCAAAACCTGCTTAAATTTTACAGAGAAACAAACTAACATATGTTTAACAGGTTCACCAACGTAAATCCAAGTTGACCAACATAAAAGCTTGAATTATTTATTCTCGGACTTTGTGTATCCAAATTGATCTGAATACATATTGAATTTAATATGGAAACGCGAATCGTATTCAGCATGGAATTGGACTCCAATCAATTTCAATTTCCCATGGACATGTAGTAATTATTAGATTGTACTATATAATTATGTTCTTATATAGCAGATTTTGCATTTTCGTTAACACGTTTTCCCGTCTATGACATCCAAATACTTGGGTCCCTGGAGAAACGTACTAATGAGATTCTACTGTATATTTCTAAGTTTATTGTAAAGAGCTATCAAAAATTCATTATGATGGAGACAACTGTTTCCAGGATTAAATTGGAAAAGCTAAGTATGTTTTAAAAAACTTCACTGTGTTTTCCATTAAGAAGAGATCAGGACATTGTTTTGATTTCTATAACCTATTCAACAGTGATGCTCAAAATACTCGGTACTTGATCTTACAGTCTAGCAAGATCTGATTTTTCACACCAATGTAAGTGTTTCTTATTTCATTATAAGTTCAGAATGACATAATGTTCATCTCTGTGTGTATCCAAGTGGAAAGTAGGGAGAGAGCGAACTATGTAAACTTCAAGATATTAAAGCAGTTACCAAATTTGTATATCTTTTTATGGCAGTATAAAGCTTGATGATATGGAAAAATACTGCAGACACTGAAAGCACGCAGTGTTTTGGGTGATAAAAAATAAAATACATCAAATAAAAGTTAAAGTAAATAAGTTACGTTTAACTAAATAATAAAATATGTATTATCTCTTGTACCAAAAACAGAATTCTTAAAGGAGGAACTGAACTAACAATCCACATCTCTATTTTATTTAATATTATGCAAGATTCTTGGGTTGTGCATGATAATGGTGAGAACCAGAATAATGTACAACTTACTGTTCAGGATCTGCAGGGTATTTTCCACACCAGCAGTGCACTGTGGTAACACTGTAAGGAAAAACCAATTTCTTAATGAGTTTACAAAATATGAATTAGAAAAAAAAAATGTATTGCTTTTGAGAAAGCTAAGAAACCGTTAAATGTCATCCAGCAAAGATACATGCCTAAGGCAATGCACGTATTACTTTTCAGACTCCACTTTTGCCACCAGAGCACCACTCATAAGTATGACCATTCACACAATGAAACTAATTTGTATCAATGCCCCTTGTGTGTTAGATTTTCTTTCAGTGGCAGCCCCACTATATGTGTGACAAACATAAAAGAATATTTTCCATCTTCACTGGATTCCCTCAACTCATTCAGTTTATAACCTTCATCATTTACAGCTGAAGATTTGCCTTCCTCATCAGCCAAACTTTAGTTCATATAGCACTAAAAATTGCAGTTCTCAACTCACACTGTATTTCAGCATCAATCTTCAACTCCACGTGTAACTCGGAAAGTAGTGTAGGTTCACTTTCTAGCTGAGAATTGCTTACTAAATTATTTACTACCTGTAGTACTTGCTTTCTTCTAAGAATATTTGAGTCTCTTTATTTTGGGGGGGGGGGAGATATTTCTTCTAGTCCACCTAAGAATTTTGAAGGCACACATTATCTTTCAGTCTAATAGCTTTTGAATTACTCATTCTTCATTATTCTCATCTTTTAACAACCCACTCATTAAAATCACTTGCTTTGAAATGAATTTCACATACTCTAATATTTTTGGTTGGCACAAAGTTTTTGCATTTCATAGCAGCAACCCATTTGTTGTACACATGTCGATTCTTAGCTCTATCAGGAAATGAGTAATCGCCAACATTTCTGTTTATGCCAGAATTATTTGCACAACCATAAGTATTGAACACAGCATTCTTGACCTTACACCTCACAGAACACTAGGAAAGGAAAACTGCCCTACAGTCACAAAACAATAACAGGAATTAAATCCAATGCAAGCCTAACTAATGCAAGCGACCATGCATAGTGTGACATGGTCCTAGCCGTATGATATCACTGCAAGGTGAGCACTAAACATAAAAGTGCTTCCAGAATGAAAACGAGAGATCATAGAATGGCACAGTTTTCAACAATGTGCTAGAATTGTTTGTATTTTATTGTTATAACTGCTTAAAAATTTAATTCAGCCCTCCTTTAATGTATTATTTTGCCTTAAAATCCTTCTAAACAGGAATGGACCCTTATTCCATTCTTCATTCAGTTCTGTTTTGCTGATTTTTGAGGATTTGTGCCTTAGGAAAAGTCAGGTTGAAACTAAAAATTATGATAGTTTTTTTTTTCAGCTGAACAAATCCTAAGATTGGTAGAGGAAATGTGGAAAAATGTTGTAGCAATTCTGGGAGCTAGAATATCATTCTTAGAAGCCTCTTCCTCTACTATTCCTCCTTTTTATCATCACTTTGTATATCGGCTATTAATTCAGAAAAGTACTCTAGAAACAAAGATTTTTGCATGTTGGTTTTTCAGGAAAGATGTTTTACAAGCACTCCCCCAGGGTGCACTGCTAGGCAACACTTTCTCTACACCTAGACTTGCATTTGCAACTCCAGTCTGTTCCCATCCTAAGTAAGTAGATGTGTGTATCAGTTTTCTGTAATCTTACTGGTAATGGGTTGCACTAGTTTACTTTCTCTTTCGTAGACAGTATTTAATAGTGTAAATAAAATGTACTTAGTTTGATATTTACAGCTGTTTGACATATTTTATAAAGGGATATTTAATTGAGTGTCTGTTCTCCCAAGCCAGTTATTTTTAATTATATTAAAAGATAAACAGCATTGCTTAAGTATTAGACTACTAGAGCATATTTCAGATCCATGTTTGGATAATTTAAAATGTGAGTAATGCTCTTTTGTTTTTATCTGAAGAAAAGTATCACTAAGCCCAGAATTCATAGTCAGTAACTTGTTTTAAGGCAGACTTAACATTTATGGTATTCATATTTTATCAGTAAAATTTATCTTTGTTAAGAAGTTAATAAAGTGTCATTTTGGTGACACTGCAAGGCTGTTGTCATAACTATTGGGTTATTTCTTATTTTCATCTCTATGCCTTACTGCTCACGATGAGACAAATGTCTCTTAAACATGTTCCTATGCAAAAACTTAGTAAACGAAATGAAAATGTCACCAATCCATTCACAATTTCAAGATACTTTATACTTAAGGCAGGGGGACAGAAGGTACCAGCGAGAGGGTGGGAAGAGGTGGGGACTACATTCACTGAACATTATGCAAAATGCAAGCAAAATCTCAAAATAACGTACTTTACTATAGCATATATTTCGCTTTTAAGTATAGATTTTAAATCCCATACAGATATTGTATTGTTTATTCGTTCTTTTTTATCAATCTTGTACATCTGTATATCTGATATAGAACATGTCAGGTTTAATACCATACACATTAATAAAAATACACATATTTACTAGAATAATACACATTATTCACAGGAATAATACAAATTATTTACAAAGATATTTCGCTTACACTATATTAACAATTCTCTAATAAATACTGTTTAGTTTTGGTTTTAAAAGGTTTTATCTTTTCTTCGGCTTTAATTTCATTTGGCAATGCATTAAACATTTTTATAGCTGCACGAAGTACTCCATTTTCCATTAGTCTTGCATTTGCTGATAGTGTGTGCATATTTTTTAGAATCTGGTGTTATGGTTCTTCATTTATCTGAAAGAAGAGCTATTTCTTTTTGCAAATAAAAGTAATCCTAATATATAAATGCAAACCAATGATAACATTTTTTGTTTGAATAATGATCTACATGAATCTCTTATTTTACTGCCTTTCATTCTGATAATTTTTTTGGATTATAAATATTTGTTTTGCTGGTGGTGGATTTCCCCAGAAAATGATACCTTATTGTAGCAAGTGAGAGGAACAATTACTGCGAAACACACCTTATTTGTCACTAGGCACTCAACGTAACACAAACGTTATACTTTAGCCACTTTGGCACACACTTGGAATACAACACAATTGATCCATTGAATCACATCGCAACTGAACTGCAGGGCTCACAACAGACTGTTGAGTTACAACTCCCCAATTAAACTGTACTGTCCATTTGCACTGTTCTCTTTGTCACTTCTAATAGCACTGAACTCAACACTATTAAACACTGGTCTCGATTGACTGTCCTGCAGGCAGCAGTCCCTTATACAGGCCTTGCATACAAAGTGGAACTTTCAAGAACAATATCCTACTAGAACACGCTGAAACAAAGGTTCCAGAATAAGTAAGCAGCAAATAAAGAGGGTTTTATTCCACACTGCATATTGTTCTATTGTTTCTGTGCTTGCTATTGTTTTGACGGCCCATTGCAGGCCCCACCCAGGTATTGGGCCAGGAGGCACTGCAGGCTGGATGCAGGTAGCGCCATGCGCATGGTCACATTGCTCTTTCTTCAGGGCTGGCTGTCCTGACCAGTACTGTCATAGCGGGCTATACATTTAGATGTGCCATCAGCATCTTACTTCAGGCAACCTCTGGATGCGGAAAACTACATCATTGCGGTGGTTATTGCAGCTTGGGACGATGTCCCTAGGTCCAGGTAGATCTATATAGCCACACTAGATCACCTTTCTGGAAACCTTGGCTACTAGATTGGCCGTTGTAATGAGTCTTCATCCAGTCGCTGGCTTCCAAGATGTGTTGTTGGGCCATCTTGTGCACATCGCGATGATGATTCAGGGTGCTCCTTCACTGTCGGCCTCCCAAATGCATTCTCACAGCTTGCATTTTGCAGGCACAATCCTATGTCAAGCTCACCTTGTAGATCCCAGGATGTATGTTGGGGCTGCGGAGCATCATCTCATCCCGGCTGAGTCATAGGACCCTCTTGCTGATGTGCACTGTGGTGTCGTGGCTCCTGAGGGCATCCATTCCCAGTATCACATCCTCAATCCTGCAACGAACACCCACAGTCTTACAATACTCCAACAAAGGGTCAACTATAACAGGGCCTCCTCCTCCACAGATAAGATGTTGCCTGATGCCACCACTATCTGATAGGGCTGATCTGGTTTCCTTGAGCAGTATGACATGTGGCACCATCTTGATGGAATCAGATGAGAGAGGGAGGGAGGGAACACTTTTCTAATTCTTTTTTTCTAGATAATAGCTTTAATAATTTTGATTAAAATGCCTTATATTAAAGATATTTACATGACATATAAAATGTATATCTAGAATTTTCTGGGATTAGCATGTGAACTCCTCTTCATTCGGAAGGAATTTTGTAGAATCTTCTATAACTGGTAAATGTTGATTAATAGACAAAAATGTACTACACAAAAACTGCAGATCTCTTTTAAACACAATTTATTTTCAATAACGTTTTTTGGTGGCATAAGCAACTTCTGAGATATCCATTATTAATGGTTCAAATTCTTTAATACATTATTCTTTTAAAGTCCTGTCAATTTTCAGTTGTTATTCGTGATTGCATGGAAAGAGTATGGAATTTTAAGGCCAGCGTATAGCATCCAGTTCTTAAACATTTGACTATCACTATTTCCTTTGTGTGTATATATATACACATAGCGAAATAGGCAATGTAGTTATTTCTGCAAAGGTTTATGTGGATTAAAATGAAGTGGTTAGAAAATTAAACTTTCATAAGAATAATTGTGTACCCACTTATAATTGATAGTGGGTAGAGAGAGTCATACGAATGTAACACATCAGACTTATCCCTTATTAATTTATTCCTTCAATCATCACTTCCTCTGCATTCCAATAAAATGTGCAATCCATCCTCAATTTTTCCCGCAAATTGGACATATGCCTGCATTATATTCCCTATAAGTCCTCTTAATTTCCACACCCTAAATGATACCATGCGATATCTTCCCTCTGTGTTTTATTACTTATATTTGAATGCTTTTCTGTACATGATTTTGTCACAAGGCTAATGACCTCTTCCCATTCACCTCCACCCATATTCTTTGTCTATCTATATCCTCATTCTTGAGCGTACATATTTCCAAAACCCCTGAACCTTTCCATATCGTTGCTCCCACACATTACCTAATCCACACACCTCCAATTGAGCCTTAATTTTACTCAGCCAGCTTTCAGTGCTCAAATATTTTTCTTGGTACTTAAGGCAAAATTTTAAAAAATGATCCCCTGGTAGCTGACTTATCAGTACTTCATTACTCTTTCTAGCATCATTCCTTTTATGTTAACCTTCCCCAATTCTAACAATGAATCTACATTAGTTGTATTCTTACGCACTCCCAGCATTAATTTACAAAATGCTTTTACTATCCCATTGTCTATCCCCTGTATTTCCACTCAGTATGCCCATCTTGACTCCACAGCCTTTCAAACCAAGTCAATTTCGCCATTGGAGCGATATGTAGACATTTCCTCAATAGTCCCATTGCTACTCTCCCTTTAGCTACTACCCAATTTTCCTGTTTTTCCCAGTCTCTTTTTCTACTTAGTTTTATTCCCAAATAAATAAAATCTTTGATTAATTGTATTTCCTTCTCCCTCATATAAACAATTTTTCTGATTTTTTCCTTTTTTAAATACTATAATCTTAGATTTAATTTGATTCACTTTAAGCCCCCATGCTTTATAATAATACCGTTTCAAAGATAGCATGGCGTAATCCAATTTCCAATACTGACCCCACCATTAAATCATCAGCATATAGTAAACCTGAAATTTCCCTTTTGTCTATAATTGGCATGTGTTTATTAGCTAAACTTAGGCTAGCCTAATGTCATTTATATATAAATTAAGTAGAATAGGGCTCAATTCACAACCTTGTCTTTGGTTCTGTGTAAGTTTGACTGTTCTTTCTCCTCACATTTAATACAGTAGATATTATGCTGGTATAGTTCATATAATATTCTTATTTATTTGGTTGAACCTTTCAACCTTAACTTATGCCATAATGTTTCCCTAATTATTTTATCATAAGCTTTCTCAAAATCTATAAATATGCCTCTTTTGACTTGCAAATATTTATCCACTCAAATCTTGATTATTCACCTTCCTCCTTCCCCTCCTGAAATCAGATTGAAATGGTGATAGTCTATGTTACTCTGCCCAATTTTGCATTCTCTCTGGCAGGATTCTTGTAAAAATATTCTCCAAATTTGACAGCAGTGCTATTCCTCTATAATTTCCTGGATCATCTTCGTTTCCCTTTACTTTGTAAATGGTTTGAATTATTACCACCCTCCAGCTCTTTGGAATATATTTGTTGTCTTTCGTTCCACTCAAAAGTCTGGTCAGGCATAAAAGCCTTTCCTGATCCTCACACCATGCTTAGAAAATTCTGCTGATAAACCGTCAATTCCTCCTATCTTGTTCTATTTCAAACTCTCACCTGCCTCAATACTTCTTCACTTGAAAATGGTTTACCTAGTCCCTCTATATAATTACAAGCCAATTCTAATTCCCATCTTCTTACAACCCTCTCTTCCATTTCGAACAACTTTTCGAAATATTGGAGCCACTCCCAGTTTAAGTGAGGCTCTTCTATTACTTTTACCAGCGCATATTTGTAAAACATCCCTGATATTATTTTAGCTTTGTTTCCTGCACGCTTCTCCCCCCCCCCCCTTTTTCTTTTTTCATCTCCAACAGCAACTTAAAAGATTCTTTTAATTGAATCATTTTTTTCTCTCACTTCCAATCCATTTCTCTAACTCTCCTTAAAATCACTGCCCTCCTTACTAGATTTCTCATTCTCCTGCACTCACCATCAAATCAGTTTTTACTGTTAACTTTTCACCTATTTTTCCGTATACTTCTGCCTGCCCATAATAAATTAGTATATTTCCAATGCTGTGCTTTCCATAGACTTATTTACCATTAAATTATTCTTCTATATACATAAATTTGCCATTTCAGAATCTTTCACCGTATAGAACTCAACCCTTTTCTTAACGTATCACCTGTAACATTCCACTTTCACTACATAATTGTTTTCCTCTGAGTTGTGCCTTTCATCTTTTATATTAACATTGTTAAACAGAAACATTTTATACTTAAAAATTGGCTACCCTTGGCAATAAATCTTTACTATACATAGCATAATCTACTACAATTTGAACCACCCTCTCCAACACAAGTAAATTCACCTTCCTTAACCTCTCCAAAACAACCATTCAAAATAACAATTCAAATTTTCACAGAATTCAATCAGTTTCAATCCTTTTTCACTTACAATTTTATCACTTTCTCTACTACATATAGTAAGTAGGGGAAGTATTATATTCCACACAAAAATTTGATGTCATTATTTCACCGGAAATATATATTTTGAGGCCCCTGAATCTAAAAAAAAGGCATTTTTAGAAAAAACGTATGTGTGTCTGTGAACAGCAAAACTCAAAAACGAAAAGTCGGATAAGCACCAAACTTGGTATTTAAATTTAGGATCTTCCAGGTGAGTGACATGAAGATTTTCAAGAAAATCCCTCAACCCCAACTATCCTTTACACGGAAAAGCTTACAAAAAAATTTTTCTTCTAAAAAATGGCTAACAATTTTGCTTAAAATACCATATATTAAAGATATTTATGTGACAAATAAAATAATTATCTTGAATTTTCTGGGAATAGTTTTTTAAGTACTCTTCATTCGAAAGGAATTCTGTATAATGTTATATAACTGGTAAACGTTAAGTGACAGACGAAAACATACTACACAAGAAACATAGATCTCTTTAAAACGCACAATTTATTTTGGGGGGGGGAGGTGTGTGTGCGTGCGCACGTGCGTGGATTAAAATATAGTAAATATAAAAATCAGTTTTAGTAAGAATAGTTTGGTTACTTACTAATAAACGATAGAGGGTAGACAAAGTCATGTGAATGTATCATAGACTTTTTTTTTTTTTTTTTGCTAGATCTATCATAAAAAGTTCTACCTTCCGCTCTTATCCCATTTTGTTTTCTGTTAATTTTTGTAAACTTCAGCACCTTCATAATGTTTGTATTTGCAAATGAAAAAATATTAGTAAAATAAAGAAAACACTAGAGATTTTGCTTAGAACAGCATGTGTTGGATTTCTTATACTAATTCACAAAGAAACCTGACTTATTTATTAATTAACTTCTGTTATTCTTGTTTTTATAGCCCTGCCCTGAAATCAAAAAGTCCATCGGAAAGAAAATTACAACAGAGGAAATTTTTTGATAGAACACATTCTGACAGGTAAGCTGTGGACATTCTGGTTTTCAGAGCCCTTGTTATACCATTGAGGAGATAAGTAGACAAATGGTTTATATGATCCAAATTAATTAAGTTGGAGTCACACTTTCACGCTTGTCCAGCTTCATTTCTGATAGTGGTAGAGTACACTGAGGGATGTTGGAGGATTCAGAGACCCTCGCATCAACCATTAGAAATCTTTTGTGCTCTCCTGTATACCCAGTATGGGAACTCACAAATACTTGTGCCCATAGCAGGATTTGAACCTGCGACCCTTTGTGCCACAAAGTGCCAAAGTCAGGCGCTCCAGCGACTATGGCTACATGGGGCCTCTTCTGATAATAGTAAGTGAAGCTGAATAGTGAGTGTGAGAGTGTAATCCAAGCTTTTATGAATTGGCTTACATGAGGTACCATTGATTTTTTCTATTTGCTGTACTGTGGCATATCCTTGATACCAAATATCTCTGCAGTAACAGCACTGTTTTAGTACTACAAACATAGTTCCATCATTTGTATCTAATGCATTAATGTTTTTTTTTAATGGATTTTATGTTTAATGGGAAATAAAAGATTATAGTGTATAATTATAATATTCTGTTTGTATTTTTCTCACATTGCTGTAGAAGTTTCTTGCCATTACAAGAGTACATAATCAGAGTTCTTCACAATTGCCACTACCCCCCCCCCTTTTGTTTCAATTCATTTTTACACACCTTATGCGTGCTTAAACTAAATAATTTTCATACTACTCTTCCACATTCTTTTACTCTTTGGTTGACAGTACTGCAGAAATAGATGCCCGAGCAACACTCTTCTTCCTCCCCTGCCTGCACTTTGCTGCAAAGAAAGCCAAAATAAAGGATAAATCTGCATTAATTGCCAAATGTTAGAGACCTATTACTTTTTTATGAAAATAAGACTGGGCAGTTTGAACTTATACTTTCTCATAAAATAAAAAGGAATATAACCAAAACAATGTTATTTTTAATATTCTGTATAAAACAAGTGCAAGGACCTGTACTTAAAATTTATCACTCAAATGAAAGCTCTGCCACTCTTGTTTCATTCTGCTTCTTTAAATTGGTTCTTTTGTGTGTTTTGAATGTTAATGTTGGTAAAATACATGCTAAACTTTCTGCTGCCTCCAGGAAAGAGGTAGAATCATAGCTTTGTTTTCTAAACAGCTGATGTCATATGAATACATAAAGCAGTGGCCTTACCTTACTCTCAGCTGAAATTCTGCAAATTGTTGCTAAGTATAAATTGTAAAAATAAATTCATTGGTAACCATTGTAATGTATGCTTCATTCTTATTTAGAGAAATGTCTGAGTACGACATTCCAGTTGCAGCTGAACCTGAACTCATCCATTTTAAAAGGAGCAACTTAGAACGCCATAATTTCTCCTAGCCTGTGTTTTATTTTATTCTCACAAAATTGTTTATCACTTAATCACACCACTGTTGTAACTATCCAACTGTAGAAGCAGGAGTAAAGACATAAGAGCATTGCAGTAGATTGCTGTGACAGACTACGCAAAGAGCAAGGTGCAGTGGGTGTGAAAGAATGTGTTTGTATACAACTAGCGTTAGCATTTTACCATGCGGTATGATCATGGGATATTTTTCAAAAATTAATTCACACTATTTAGGGTATTTCATAGCCTTTGTCTCCCATCTATCCCTTCAAGGAAAAATGTTCCTCGCTGATTGATTTTCATAATACAAATTATTTCAATTGAAGTGTTACAAGGAAACTAGCAGCTTTAATTTTTTTACAGGAAAACCAATCTCACATCATCATCTCAAATCTGTGTTCTTTAAGATACCTCTTACAGAACTGGAATAAAGTTTATAGTTTTTGAGTTTTGTCAATGTAAACAATCCTATTAAATTTTTCTTCACTATAAAATTACTGTGTTCACAATAGTGGCATGGCACTTGTTTCCACCATATCAACCCACTTCCTCTTTAAGACACTCATTGGATAATACAATAGCTAAAGCAATGGACAAGTAGAGTGGAGGCAATTTATCCCTCTTGAATGCTGGCACAATCCTTAGACCAAGGGATTTTACTAAGTTGTTATACTACAGTAAAAAAAATTGATGTGTTGCATTCACAACACATCTATCTCTATTCACTCTTCTACAAACTATTCTTACAAAGGCTTGTTCTTCTGTCTACTTTTCGTTAGTCAAGATAAACTTTAATTACAGATTTCCATTGCAGGTATAAGAAGAATACATTAGGCTAAAGTGATAGTGAGATTTTTAAAAAAAATAGGTCGCTATATGTTAGCTTTGAAATTCCATAGTCTTTGCATAACCAAGAGAAAAAGCAAATAGCAACTCACTAATGGAAAAAAGTAAAAGTATTTGAAAATTCAAACGAATAATAAATAACATCTTGCCAATGGTTAACATCACAAAAATCGAAAATAACATAAAATATTCCATGTAAAGGGTATTTTGGGAGGATTTTCTTGAAGATCTTAATGTTGCATTCTTGGAAGGTACTGAACATAAATACAAAGTTTGGTTACTTTTAAATTGGAAGACATAGTGAAAAGATTAAATATAATATATAGAAGTGGTTGCAAATATACAATTTCACTAAAATAGGTTTAACACTTCCTTGAAACTAGTTCTGAGGTATTGAACCTATTTTAGTGAAATTGTATATTTGCAACCACTTCTATATATTATACAAAGTTTGGTATTTAACAGAGGATTTTTGTTTTTTGTTATGCTGTTTACACACACACCTATTTTCTAAAAGTGCTGTTTTTGGGTTCAGGAATCCTCAGAATTATATTTCCAGTAAAATCTCAGTATCGAATTTTTGAGTGGAATGGAATACTCATCCACTTACCGTAGGTAAATATGTAAGTAGTTGAAATAAAAATGACTGCAGGAAAATGAATATAAGATGTTCACAAATTAAATATTTATATTAAGAAATAATTCCCCCATTTTGGAAAAAGTCTTTGATTGATTGAAAATGCTCCACCTACCATTGTAATGTACATCACAAATACTTGTTCAGTCTCATGAAATCAGCAATGTTGGCAAACATGAGCACCACTTCAGCTGTTAGATTGTTTTGCCCCTCCTGTAAACACTTTCACTGAAACTAAACTGAACAGCACCTTCAATTCTGGTCCAATTCCTCACAGGGACTATCATTATCTTGACATAGATCAGATGATACAAGTGGTTTTGCTCTGTGGCTGCCACAGTAGATCACATAAGTCGTGACACAACCGAATCATGAAAGTGTTATGACTGACATTACAGGAACATGACCATTGTTCTTTCCTGCTCATTTTCAAGAGCCAGAGCATATGTTCCCACCTTACTTACACTATACCCCTGAAACGTTGTACTTGACAGCTAGCGATTAAGTTGGTACACTCGCAAAAAAAACAGATGAAAAGCTCTAACTGTTAGACTCCCTAAACCAATCACAAGGCAGCATTTTGGGTAGTCTATGACAAAGCAGAAGCGGATCTGGAAGCAGCTTTATTGCCAGATATAGCTATTTCCAAACACATGCGTAAGAATGTCTCAAAAACGATGCCGATCACTGAGTAATGATTCACGAAGTGAAAATCCTTTGTGTCGAGATGTGCCACTTTAATAGTCAGGCATTGGAACTGTTAAGAAGGACCCAGGAATTCTTTGAGCAGGAGGAGTATGTGGAGGTTCATGGGCATCCCTCTATTCCTGCTGATAAAACCGTACAACGAACTGCAGTAGCTCTTGGACTATTCACAAGAACTGCTATTTACAAAGGGAGTGAAACTCCAAGAGAAAGAGAACAAAATTCCTGAACCATCTGGAACGCAGCGTGAGTGAAAATAACTTTGTTGTTGCAGTTTATAACTTGTTTTATTTCTCCTCATTGTAGCAGGCACATTTGCATTATTCTGTTTCTATACTGTCAAAAGTGTGTAATTTATTCTACATACGTTGCAATGTTTATGCTGAGTTATTTTCAGTTAACAATAATAATACGAAATAGCTATTATTGACGTTAGCTACTTAGTACACTTTTTGTATGCGGCTTAGACACGATAGAAAGGAGAACAATCAGCTGTTGTTGTTTACTAGCCACTCTGGCAACGTTGCTACCACAATATAGCCAATGTTACACAAAGCCACACAAACTGTCAAGTGCAAAGATTCAATGGCTGGGGTATAGATAGGCATGAACTTGGCATTGATTGAGCTATAGCAGACACCGAATATGATGGTGGCTGAGCCCTGACCATTGCTTGAGCTGCAGAACATTGCCACATGTTAAAGGAGTAGAGCCAAGTTAAAAGCAGGAATAATAAGAAGAAAAATCAAGTCAACAATTGAACATTTTTTTAAAAAAATTAACATCTACATAATGTGTAGTTATCAGATATTGTTAGAACATTGTAATTATTGTAGAATTGTGTTTTATGAAAACTCTGTTTTTCTATCACTTCCGAGTGCAACAGAAATCAGAATATGAAAAAACCACTATAACCATTGGAAAGACAGCTACTAAACTATACAAAACAGTATACATCTGGATTTTGTCAAACCTGCAGTTATAGGCTTTCAAAAAAATGCTCCTCAATTTATAGGCATAAATCACTGTGGGAGTTGAGCCAACACAGACTTGTTATGCGTTCCTAAATTTACAAGGAAAATAATCTGAAAGTCATATCTTGATAACAATAACAAAACTCTTGCAAGCAGAAAATTTCTTAATGCAAAGCAGTTGCATTGTATCAAAAGGTTTTCAAAAGTAGAATAAACATTGTAAATTATATTCCTGCTCTGATGATGCAACACTACACCCATTGGATATTATTGGTTCACTCTCACTGCTTATGCTTTGCTTATTAACTGACATTTTGGCTAAAAACCAAATAGAAGAAACACAACCACTAACTGGTCTATGAGCACTCACTGAGTTTACTACCGTTAATGTGAAAGCCAGAATTTCTAATGAAGATAAAACTTGGTTTCAACTAAACGTTTATTCCTTATCACTTAGCTGAATGTGGTGACTGGTGTCTGTTTTGTATCACATGGTGATGTGATAAACAAAAAGGCAGAAGAAGATTTGGACAGGCTATTTAAAAGCTTTTGTTCATAGCAGCACCCCTTTTTTAACGGATGAGTTCAAATGCACATTTCTATCATTAAAGCAATACCTTAAGCTGATTTTAGACTGTAAACATCAAAATAAAATTCTCTTCATGAATGTTTCCTGTCTTGCAGCACCAGCAAACGTTATGGGTGCAATTGATATTTATATTGTGATTTTAGAGTGTAAATTCATAGCAGTTTAACCACAACACTGCGAGGTGGAGTATGCTTCTTATTTGGTGTTGTGTGGATTAGCTACACCTGCAGTCTGCCATGAAGTTATGCATTTGCTTTAGTAAACTACCCTTTCGGGCTGGCCAGTACAAGTTGGATTAATTTTCTGGCGAAATTTGACAAACAGCATGGAAGTCTTTAAAATACAAAAGAGGTTAGTTACAATCGTGATGAATAAATTGGCAAAAAGTATCTGCAGGAGGTTATTCAAACAGTTAAAAATATTACCTTTACCATCAGAATGTATATTTGATTTATTGTTATATATGAAACAGAATATCAACACATTTATACTTATTCTCAAATACACAGCTACAATACCGTTACAAAGAAAAAATTTTTGTAAGCTCACTGGGAATTTATCTGCATGGATATTAAATTACACACAACCTTCCGGCTATGCACAAGAATATCCAAAGTTACAAATTATTTAAAATAAATTATTTCATTTTATGTTACAAAATTGCTGTATAATACAAATGTATTTATAGAAACATGTAAGATAATAAACTGTAAATAATGTTTATTGGTATCATTGTAATGATTAAAATGGATGAACAAAGAACTTGAACTTAAAAACCATTGGCAACTGCAGAAATACCATATTTATGTAAATCTAATGTACACTCCAAATTTGAACTTGGCAAATGTAATGCGTATCATTGATAGGATGTTTTTATTTAAATTTACTTTATACAACAATAGATTTGCACATAACATTTCAGGATATACCTAGTATTTATAAGTAGCCTAATGTTACATGACAGTCATTGTTAAAGAAATTGCCACAACCTACTAAAGTGAACATCAAATATCTATGCTACATAAACATTTGAGATGAAGAGCTACTACTGCCAGTATTACAAGTACCTGTGTGATATCATTATTCACTAATGCTTTCATCACTGAAATCCTCAGAAGTATTTACATCAGAAACAGATTCATTTCTCTTTCCCCCCATCATTCTCCCAGGGTACGTCATCTTCACAGCCATCCAAAGCATTTGAAATGCAGCATTTCTTGAACGATTTTACAATCTTTGGTGCTTTGATGTTTTCCCAAGCAACAGAAACCCAGTGTGATGTGATGTGCAGCACACTTAATTTTTCCTGCCAAAAGTTAATTGAGGGTTTAGTTCACAAAACCATTTTTCGTACTCCGCCTGAACATAACACTTGAAAGGTTTATTTATACTAATGTCCAGGGATTGTAACAGAAATGTCATCCCTCCAGGAATAACAACAAGGTCAGTGCCAAGGCTGAGTACCTAATTTTTTTATGTTTGTTAGTGAGATGAGTTGACCATGAAATATATCCAGACAAAGCATTGATGCTGGATTGGTATGTCCTCCAGGATGGTGTTTCCATACATTTTGGAGCCAGCCAAGCATTAATGATTTAGTCATTCAGCCCTTCTCTTGGTTTCAAACAATGACGTCATCAGGAGCACCTTCTCGTAAGGCATTTTGGGGCACTTTTCTGCTTGAAGTTTAAGAAACAAGAAGTTTGCACCCATCTGCTGTGATTGTCAGCATTACTGTTGCAGTTTTTCACAATCTGATGTTTTGATGATAACTTCCTCTGTCCCCTTCTCAGTAATAATATATACAGCATACCAAAACAAATTGGTATCTCGTCAGTGATGCCAATTTGCTCCATTAAAAAATTCTTTGCCTTTTGAAGTGTGATGACATACTGCTGTAATATTTGTATTTTTTCCCCCTCTCCTCAAAATCAACAGGAAGCTTTTAGCATATTGCTGTACAGTGTCTTAGAAATAAGCCTGTCCGCTTCATAAATCGGTCTACCCATCCATGGTTAGCCTTAAATTTTTGTTTCGGTATATCAAGAACTTCAGCCTCCTCTTTTGCATTATTTTTTATTGTGTCACTAGTCATAGGTTGTGCATTCTTCCTCCCTTCTTGTATGAATTCCAAAACATTTTCTTTAATGTCGGGATCATTCAATAATAGAGCACTTTTTTTGGAATGAAATTTCTTAACAAATGACTAAAAAAAATACTTCGATGAATGACATCTGCAAGCTCTGTCAACATCTGCTGTAATAGAAATGTTTTTGGGTGCAGCAAATATGGGGAAAAAATTGTTCTGGGATTAGTAAATCAAAATTCTTGTGTACTTCAGTGGCCTATTAGTTAAAAATTTTACATCCCCAATTTAAATTGCTTAACTGTATATTATATGGAGAGAACATTTTTCTGTTGTTTAAGAATATGCTGTATGTCTCATACTTTGTTTTTTGTTAAAAATTCATAATTTCTTTAAGAAATTGTATTAATTAAACTTTATACTGCTGTGTAATCACTTTTGTGAATTCTGCTTGCTAAAAATGTTTAAAATATTATCATGAAATTGCTTTTAAGCTTATTTGTTTTTTTACAGAGGAGAAAGATACATATTTCTGTGAATTATGTATAATGCTTTACACTAACACCGAATGGAAGCTTGATTAACATTTATATTTTTATTATTCTTCTACTAACATGCATAATTTTCTTTACAGCATAACTATGAAGAACAACAGCAAGGAGACTCAAGACAGTAGCATAAAGAAACAAGTAAGGAGTGCATTGTTAATTCTTTATTGTTTTGCATGTAGTACTAAACCTACTTTGGTTGTGGGCATCTTTTGGATCTGGAATGCATTTGCGTAACTTATATATTTTCTTCCTCCTCTGTTTTAAAAACTGATGTGAAAAATAATTTGATTATGAAGAAGAGTTGCAAATGTACTTGCTGTAGGTGTCATTTCATTAATATGGTGTTTAAAGTATAGGATGCAACAAAGGCAGATCCAGTATTCCTTTAGGGAATAGTTAATAAATATTGAAACATACCTTATTGATGAGCAAAATGCAGTCGATAATAGAGCATCAAATGTAAAGCATATTTGTTTTGGCTTATGTTTCGTTTTCTTCATGAACATCTTTTGAGTTATAGTCCACCACTAAGATAAACTCACTCACTGTCTGAGCAAATAGATGCTTATCTGGTTTAAGAGCACTTGGTAGAGATCACAGTATATTTTTACATGTTTTCGCAATTGATAAAAAGCCAGTTTTCTCTAGAATTATGCCATCTAGGACAATAAACCTTTTACTGCTTATTAAAATGGTTTTCTTAGTACACTGGTATCAAGATTTTTTAGCTAGGTTTAGATCTTTTAATTATAAAGATATTTAAATATTGTAAAATGATTTCTAAAAAGAATTGTACTTTTATTTATAGGTACACTTTTCTCTGAAATTAAAGATCGGAACTCCGCCAATTTTTTATTATGAGTTTTTATAAGTAGCTTAAGATAGCCAGTTATTTATATGTCCATTTGAGGGACTAATTTAATTTTTAAAAAATAGTCACAAGAAAATGATATTTATATGTAACCTTTTTTATATTTATACTTTTTTTTCATGGAAACCATGTAATTTAGGATTAAAATCATTAACTTGCTACTAAATTAACTAAAAATTCTGTACAGCCACAAAAATTTTCAAATTTCTAAGTTAAATAAATTTTGAGAAAAGTGTACCTGAAGTTTAAAGAATGAAACTTATGGGAAATGGCAAATAACAAGGTTAGCACATTGTTACATACCAATATTGTCATGACCGTAGATTAATTTAACAAATCTATTGAACTTTATGTACTTCAGGTCATGGCAAATGGGGGAAACATATACTCGCTTGGCATGTGAAACTACGGATTCCAACTCGAGGATTACAGAATCATTATGGAGAAATACAAAAGAAGTTATTTCAGTTTTATCATTTTTAATAACACAAGAATTCTTACCTTAAAAACCACATACTAAATCCTATACAAGAACTCCTCAACCCAATCACCTCCTCGCCCCAAGGCAGATGCGTGGAGCACTTTACACAATGAGGGTCCCATAGCTACAGAGGTCAAAACAGCAATTGCATAATCTTTATAATTAATCATCCCCACCACAACTTCCAGTCAAAGCGTCACTCAAGCTACTTGAATATTCTGTCTTTCTAGAACAAGTACAATGCTACCAACATTGAATTGGTCGTTCAGGAACAGGACTAACAACCCATTCCGGGAGGGCCAACTCAAGTCAGGCCTACCAGACTTAATTTACATGTGCTCGCCACAATATAGTATAACATCTCTGGACCATAAGAGCACTTTAAAGTTCCAAATAAATAAAAGAAATATATTTATTTCCCTTATATCATTTATAATCCATTACAACAAAAAATCAAGTTTTTGAACCCAAATCTCTACCAAGTGTCCTTAAGTAAAACGATGGAAATAAAAGTGTTGGTTTAGATTTTACCAATGTAAAGCAACACCATAACTTTAAGTATAACAAATGCCATATTTTTTCTTTAATTAAGGGGAGGAGAGGCTATTACCCTCTCAGCCCTCTCAGGGTCTGCTTATGGATGGCAATAAAATGTGAAACCATAGCAAATATATAACCGTACAATAGAAAACACACAATAGCACAATCCCAAACTGCAGAACATCTTCCAGAGGTCTGTCACCATTCTCAACACACTTCCTTGAACGTTTTACAACTTTCCTTTGAATGGTCTTCAGCAGATGATCCAGAGCAGCTTTTGCTGTGGTTATTCTTTCCCAAAGATTATCCACATTCTAAATTTTTGGAGCCTGAACTTCCTAAAACCCCCATATGGTAAAGTCCATGGTAATCAGATCATTTGCTCTTGTCCAACCAAAGGCCTTGATGTAAGGCTCCATCATGCATAAACCACTCTTGTGTAATTGCTGTTATTCATCTACACTATAGATAAGTGACCTCCATGGATACTTCCTATTCAGCTCAGTTGCTTTCATCAGTACCATAACTTGTTAACTTTAAAAATTCAGCAGAAACATTTGCATGCATTTGATGTTACAGGAAAAACAGGCCTTCTGATCCCCATGGATCCTAAACACACAAAATATAAAAATAAATTAAAATGATTATTAATTATTACTATTCTTTAAAACATAGGCTCATCACTCTGTCTACATTCAAATTTGTTAGCATTATCAATCCTGGCACAAAGTCTAAGCATGTATTTTTTTTATAGAAGGTTGAAGGTGACCTATGACCATCCTTTTAAACTATGAAAGCACACGTTTTTCCTTAATATATTTGTCCATAAAGCTTTCTGTTCTTGAGTTAATTACTATTTTAGTTTGCACAGTGTTGCAACAGCAAATTCAACAGGTTCACTTTACATCCAACAGGTTAACTTGTAATTCTTCAGCTTCTGCTGCTATGTCAAGAAACAAACAAACAAACACTTCCAGTATACAAATAAACAGAAAATACACATGATTGAAATGTAAGCTAAATATCGTATGGAATATGAACTGAGGAAGCATTTACAATATAATGCAAATTATTAATAGGATCACACTGAACACACTGTATGGCTTGAGAAACCCAAGTTACAAGATTATGCTTCCTTTGTGAATTATAAGACTCTGTAGATAATTAAAGCAAGACAAGAACAGAAAATCAATAAAACTTCTTTTGGCTAAATTACCTTTCATGGGCCCACCTAGAAAATGCTGAAGGAAGTAAGAAATAATGGAATGAATTACCTTGCAGAAGTAGGTGTGATCTTCCCAATACCTGGTACCCACCTACCCTCCCGTTTTAGGTGTTTTACTTTTATAGGAAAATTGAGATATGAACACAACAAACGTAGCCATCTTCCCGCTAAAACAGACGCTGAATGGGAAGTGCCAAGCTAAATAAGAAGTGAAATCCACGAAGTAAGGAATTGCTGCAAACATGAATCATTCGAGTTTTAGACGCACAGATCCCTTGGCTATGCCCTGTTGTCACTTCGCATTTGCGGCCTTCTTCTAAAAAACATCCCTCGGCTACGCTTTGAGGCTGAGGTCCCTCAACCCTCGGCTACGCCTTGAGGCTGAGTATATAGGCTGGTTCACAACCAACGAGAATGGTAACCAGAACGAGAACGGGAAAGTTGAAATACATGTATTCAAATGGGAGTGTCCACAACCAACGGGAAGCCTTCCCGGGCCCCGGGAACGGGAAGAAGAGTTGCCCAACTTTTAACTTTCTTGTTCTCGGGCACGGCATATTAGATCCCTATTGTGCATATTAGACTCTTCACTCTAGAGGTTATTCTAAGCGGCCGTGACATGAAACAGCCACTAGTGCTCTCTATAGTCGCAAGCTGGAAACATGAAACTGGAAGGAATTAGTAGTAAATGTGCTTCCTAACCTCATCCTGACACCCGCAAATCTAATCAACGTTGGTTCCTCTGGTGAAGGCATCATTTGTAGTTTGTTTATATGCAACTCAAAACTGGCTATTACCTAAAAAACAATGGCAAAAGCTACAAAGAACAGCTAAATACGGTGGAAATGAAAAAAGAATAAACAATTTTAATGTATGCCATTAAATAAAGGAATGAAAGTTTGGCATAAGTAGAGGGATCGGAAATGTAATGAATATGCATTTAGATAATGTTTACTCTATCGAATTTTGACGTTGGCTTGGATAAATTGGAAGTAGGTGAAAAAATGTCATTGGTCAGTTAAAAACAAATGAAATCCCAATGCGCAAAATCGATTTTAACTTTGTGATCGATATGCATTCCCGTTCTCGTTACCGGGCTGTTGTGAATCAAAATTTCTTGCTTCCCGTTCTCGTTTCCGTTCTGGTTACCGTTACCGGGTGGTTGTGAACCAGCCTTATCTTACCGGCTTTGGTGGCATTAGTTATTCATATATTGCCAGCATTACGTTAGAGCTAGAGAATGACATACAGTGACATCTGTTGGACATATAAGACATCATTTCTGTCGCTAATGAGGGCCCAAGAAAGACAATTTACCCCTTCTTTTTAATATTTAGAGAAATTGTTCAAAATGTGCACCCCTCACCAACACACATGCTTCTGCTACACTCTTCAAAATACATCTGGGTTGTTGCCACATATTCCTTACTGTCAGAGGCACATCCTCAAGCAGAACTGGTAACGTTTCTTGAGGAAACAGGAGATAGATGGCTCCTGTTAAAACCCAAGGAAGAATCTACGCACCTATTAATGTGTTTCCTATGATTCCTGTCCAAACATGTACAGGCAATCTTTGCTGAAAGCTGTCTTGTCTTATTGTGTGTGGATTGTCATAAGTCTAGGTGTGTACTTTATGGTAATTAGTTACTCCATTTCTGGTAAACATTGCTTCATCCGCAAGAATTTTAAGGGGAAAGCCCTCTCCTTGTTGAAGAAACCATTTGTAAAGTGTTACCCTTGGCGCATAATCTGCTTCGGAGAGATACTGGACGCACTGAGTATGATAAGGATGTACCAATTGTTTTAATGTTCTCAAAACAGTCCAATGGGATATGCCAATAGTGCGAGCTATATCATGGCTGCTGCTTCCAGGATCTTCATACACCAAGTGAAGGATTTCTTCATTTTGTGCAACATTTCTTTGACCAACTTCTTCAACATGAGATACACTTCCGTATCTAGAACTCTTTGACAGATGAAAACAAATGTCCTAAGATGTGGTGCTCGTTTATTTGAAAATCTTTGTCAATAAATTCTTGCTGCAGCTGCCACATTGCGAAGAGTTTCACTGTAAATGAGAAGCATTTCAAGATACCCGACATTAGTAAATTGAGCCATTTTGTAACTGATAATCCGATGTTTTGAAAGCAAGGCATAAGCGCAACAAACATCAGCTGAAGTGTGTTTCTTTATAAACAAACAGCTGATAAACAGTCTTTCGATCTTACAGTGTTGTCATGTTGCGTAGTATCGTGGCTAATGATGTAGATTCAACAGAGACAAATTTCGAAAGCTTATAATAATAAGAGTGCAAAATGTTGTAATTCAAAATGTATTTAAACAGCCAGAAAATATTTATCTTCAGTCTCCTCTTAAGAAATATTTGAAAAAGTATTTAAGTTTCTTAAAATAAGAGTTAATATTAAGCAATTTTCACTGTGTTCTCAAAAACTATTTTAAAAACTGCAAAACTGCTCTAACATTTTTTGCTATATTTATTATAGAGAGTCATTATGTTCAAGGATGATCATAGATCACCTTCCATCTTTTATCTTCAAGATTATTGAGCACTTTAATTGTAGAGTTGCCAGATTGGATTAGATCTAACTCCTGAGACTTGGTTAATCCTAGCTTAAAACTTTCTTCTAGAAACTCAAACGAAGCTGAAATAAAGAAATGTAATGAAGAATTCATTAATAAATAAATAAACTAATTAATTAATAAACATACCTTATTGGTATTTCTTGGAGCTTCTTGCACATTCCAGAAGAAACCTATTTTCCATAACGTGTTGTAGAGGTGTTCACATTACACTGGACATAAATGTCAGCCTTTACCAATTCTGTTCCTATCATCTGACCATAAAGCTTTCATTATACTAAACACCTGTTCGATGTGTGCATTGCTGATTGGGATAGCAAGCACATGCTGCATTAATAATGGAAAATGAATCTACATTATAATCAATTCGTTTGTCATCATTAGTTATTTGTTTCCCTATATGAAATTTCCAATTTCTGAAAAAATTATACCACAGTTTACAATTAACTTTCCTATCAACTGTCGACATTACTGATTTGAAAATGGCGAACTCAACGTCATTGCCATCAAATTTATGTAAAGCTTATTTACTGCATCAACCAAAGTCATTGTCACTATCTGATCACTGCATATGCCTATATTGTAGTTAACATTTGACTGCAATCTCTGTTCTATCAGTATGAAGAAATAAACAAGTTTGTTGACACTACAATCTCTGTTCAGTCTGAACAAAGAAATAAACAAATTTGTGCTAAGAGTCAGTTTACATACTTAAATTCTTTGATGTTCAAGATATATGGTAGATAATTATTGTAATATTACCCAGATTCTGTAGCAGTTTATAGCCTTTGTACAATATGTACTGTCCATCGTACATGAAGTTATACTTGCTCTATTCTTTCTCCCAGTTGCTATTCACAAATTTATCCAAGTCACAAGTTGCATGTATGCAGCATAGTGTCAGGTTGTCTGTAGAACTGTGATTAGTATTTTAAGTCATTTTCTGTTTTGTTTGTTGTAATTGTGGCTCATGTGCTTCTGATTCACCATACGTTCTCAGCATCTTGATTGCATAGTTTTAAAGTTCCTTTAAACACTACAATATGCTGTTGCTTCTTGAATGGCCTTTTGTTTGTAGGCAGAAGGGTGTGTGTTTTATGAAAGTCTCTGCAGAATATTCTTTCCTTTTCTTTAGTGTCTAAAGTCTTTCATTAAGCACACTTATTAGGAATGACTGTTCAAGTACATTGCATGAAAATGTTTTGAGCCAAATTTTTTTTTTAAACGGTGGTAAAAGTTTTCTCTGGCTTTCATTAATCAGTATTTGAATATTATGAAAACACATCCCTTCCCTGTTTTCTTCTGAATATGAAAGGACACAACACCATGGCATTTTAAACTCTCCATCTATTCCATGATGCACTTCGTTCTCACTGAGGCTACTGTAGATTAAAAATATACTTCATCAAAGAAATAAACAGCATTGTTATGTGTTGTTTTACACTTATAACTGGGAAGCAAGAAATGCAATTTCACTCAATCACAACCAAGTCTGAAATTCCATTCATGTTTACTACAGTATACGAGTAATGGAGTAAGCATTTCAGTGGCTGTGATGTCATAAGTATTCTTGCAGAACCAAGAATATGCACTAAATGGCCTTTTGCTTAAGTTGAAAGCTATATTCTGTTAATGCCAACGTAATTCATTGTGGATGCTCCTTTAACTGTGCAGTGATCATGTTGCATTTCAGCAAATATTTAGTAATATTCCTAATATTAAGCATTTATTTTTCAGAAATATGCTGAAGAACCTGATAATGTGCAAGTATCTGAAGTGATTAGTCAGATGAGTTTACAACAAAGATGGAGCGCTGGACCATGGTGCACAAAGAAACGACTTAATCTTTCAGATATTCCTGTAAAATCTCCTTCTACAAGTGATATCAACCTTTTTGGAGAACGTTTCCAAGCTGAGAATGTTTCTTTCATAAATGAAGCAAGTGTGAATCTATCGGATGCTGAAATTGATGTTTCACAGCCATCTGATGCTCATTCGACTGAATCAGAATTTGTTAGGATTCCCAAAAGTGAATATGAATCTATTAAGAGCCGTGTTTCTGCCATAGAGAATAGAATTTCAGAGGAATTCAATAACATAGTCTCAGCAAAAGAAAATAGTTCACAATATCTTCCATCTTTGGATTTTCCTTCAACTACTGACATTAATAGCAACACAGAGTTAGTGCAGACAGCATATGAGAGGACTTTGGAAGAATCTGAGAAGTTAGATGATCCAGCAACAGATCAACTTGCCAAGCGTTTGAGCAAAGAATTGAAAATTCGCCGTAGTCTAGAACATAAGGTAATCAGATCTCCTAGTGCAAGAAAGATTGGAACACTTAGACGCAGATCCAAGGAAAGTACAAAACCTTTGCTAAAGAAATCCCCAGATGGGCAGGATTTTGTACGAAACATCATTATGGGCAATTCTCCTCGATTCTGTCCTCGTAGTACATTACGCAGGGGTCGACCAAACACTGTGTTCTCAGGTTTGCCAAATAGAAAAATAGACAACTCAGCTAGCACAAATATACCGTATCATCTTAATCTCCAACAAACCTCCCATAATGTATCAGGAATGTCCTGCAGTTTAACAAATACACCAACTAATAATTGTTCCTATATGCCAGAGCATAGCTGCATTAGTACCACACCTATTGCATCCATTACATCAGATGCCCCATTCACTAGAAGCAGAACAAGAAGGGCATCTTCATTTCATGAGCATCAAATGAGCACACAAACTGCCAATGCCAGGGAATCACACAAAGATCTCAGAAAAACATGTAGCCATGGTGATCTCAATGAAATTCAGCCATGTGTTTCAGTAAATGAAAACAATTCCATCAAAGAGTACAATACACCAAAGCAACAAACTTGGCAATCAGCTGATGTATTCTTTAATTCAAACAGTACTAATCAGGTTCCTGCGGCTTCTAGGAGAGCATCAATTGCAAAACTGCGTAGTCAGAATGCAGGCATTGTCATGGAAAGAATGAAGTTATTTGATGCCAAAGCACACAGCGCATTATTAAACAAAAACAAAAAAACAAATGCAGTAGTACAAAGTGAAGCAACTACTCGCAGTCCAAAAGGAACTCCAGTTCGTAGTGTGTTAGCAGCAAAATCTCATGTAGCCAATGTTCGTCAGGAAGCATCAAGGGGCAGCCCCAAAAAAATTGGATCTCCAAGGCGGAAGACCAATGCATCAAAATCTGCAAGCTATGATCACTTAAAATCACAAGTTAAGGGACCTATGGCCACAAATAGTCCAAATAGAAGAGTGAAGAAATATAATAGTGTCAAGCCAGCCGCTGTGGCTGCAGCACATAGTTCTAGCAAAGCTAGCTGCTCCACACCAGTGAACTGGGCACAGAACAAAGGGAAAGAAAATATGATCTCACCAGCAAATGGGCGAGGAGAATGTTCATCTCAACAGCAAAAGCATCTTTCGCCATCTCCCCTGAAGGACTCTAATAGAAATGAGACTGCATCACCATACAGAACTCCATATATCAAGAAACCACTCTTGACCAAAAGTGCAGGACACTTTTCAAGAACACCGCAGAGTGGTCTCATGTCTGCTTCCAAGAACAGGCGCAATAATACACCAATGAAAGCTTTAATTGATTTCAATGCCATTGCAAAGTCTACTGCTTCTCCACAGCGACAGAGTCCTCGTCTGCAGCTTCTTAAATCACGGAATATTTCCTAAATGTGCCGAGTGATATATGTGGAAACAGCAGCATCAGTTTTCTGTTTTTTTGTAGGTTTACATATTTTGAACGATGAAAATGTATTGCAGTTATTATTGGTTTAGTTTTAAAGCATGGGGACCCATGTGTTGATAAACTTAATTATTTTAAATATTCTTGACTAGGGATAATTTTTATGGCCATTAAACGTAATTTTAAATTAATTAATGTGATTGATTTTCATACAGAACATAATATAACTCAGGCTTTAATTATAGTTTTTATTTTTCTGTAGCATTTATATATTCGGATATTAAAGAATGTAGAACAAAAATATTTGACATACTAAATGCCATCTCAAGATGATAGCACAAAAAATAAAAAGTGCTCAGAACAAACTTAAGAATTACTAATTTGAAAACCATATGTAAATGTCTAAGATTCTGCTTTAGTGCCTGTGATATTTTTCTGTGAAGACTGTGTGGACCATGCAAGATTATAGAGTGCTTATATAGAAGGTAGTTTTATGTAAAGACAAGCATGACTTCCACCAGAATAATTTTGACATTCTGTAATGCCCAAAAAAATTGAATATATGATGTGCTGTTTTCATGAGGACTATGTTCAAGCAGCCTGCTTTGCTACGTTTTTAATTTGTTTTTATATTATGCTTGTTGATATGTTTTAAAAATCAAAAGTGCCATGTATAAACTTTTACTGTAATTTCCCAAGTAGAACATTGAGATATGTATATTTTATGTCTAATAAATAAGGAGGAAAAGGTGAAGTTCTAATAGTATTGTTCTGGTTTAGTAACACTGGCTGTTGTAACTTACAAATTTTACTTTTCTTGTACTAGTATGAGAGCTTTCAAGTCTCTGCAGTCATGTGAAACAGTTTAATTTGTGAAATGCTGTACTTCAAACTTCCAGAATGTGCTAATATTGATAGAGCTGAATGACCTCTTTGTGTCCTGCAAATTGTATAAATGTTTAGATTATAAATCTACATGAACAGGGAAACTACAGTATTATCAAAACTTTATGTACTTTAAAATAACTTCAGATAAGTGCAATTGTACACCCTTGTAAGAGGATCATTTGTAATGTGTTCATTTTATATAAATAAAGATTCTTTAACATTATTTTGCAATCATAAGATATTAGCAAACAAGCTTTGCATTTAAAATTAGGACAAAACTTTTTGAGAAAGAACCAAACATCGGTCAGATTCATGAAATTAAAATTAAATCATTATTAATAGTGGCGTTATATGATAAGTATGAACACAATTTATTAAAAACACATGAACTCCACATACGTCAAGTAGTTAAAAACGTGTTTCGAGAAGCATGCTGATCATCAGTTTGTCAACTGAAGCTTGCAGCCGGAAAAATTCTCGGCCAAGTCATTGTGCCTATGCTTGCCCTCTGTCTTATGGCTACTCGGGCGGTATCGTCAACTGGCGGGATATCAAAATTCATAAGACGAGGTTCATTCATGGTGATTAAAATTCTTTCCCATGTATCAAGTGCTAAGGGTGTCTAGAAGTGTTTGAGCAATGTGATTTCTTGTTTTATTTCATGGTTAAAGTTCCAAAAATGGGATGAAACTGCAAACTTGTTTAAATTTTATCCGCTTCTTGAAATGCATTTTTAACAGCTTGATGTATGTGGAGTTCATGTGTTTTTAATAAATTGTGTTAATACTTAAGTCAGATTACTCCGATAGCAGTGGTTCTGCTTGTTTAGTGGCACCAAAAGTATACAAGGACGATGTTTTTTGGAAAATCAAACAAGGATTAGTTTTAAAAAACTTAAAGGGTTTTATTGTTTATCAAAATATTCTCCTTTAACATCAATACATTTTTGCATTCGATGAAACCAGTCCTTAAAGTAACAATGCCTTCCTCCTGAGTTACTTCAGAAACCAGGTTTTTATAATGTTCCACTGCTACATCTAATGACGAAAAAGTGATTCCATGCATTCAATCTTTAATTTTTGGACATAAAAAATCACAAGTTGCTAGGTCAGGTCTGTGTAATGGAGGGTCCATGGTGCTGACCTTTAGGGCATCCAGATACTCAGTTATTAGTTTTGCTTTATGCGCTATTATGATGTAACATAATAAGGGGCGTCTTTCACGAACTTTTTAAAAAATGTTTGGTAAACAGACATCTGTATACCACTCAGCAGTAACAGTACTCCTACCTATATATGCTATAGTAATAGCCCATGAAACTAGCAATTTATAGTTGTTTTTATCCAAAGGCAATAATGTAAGCAAAGCTAACAGTGAAATTCATCCCTCTAATATGAGTAAACATTTTCATACTGAAGCCGACAGCACTAAGGTTCTTCATAGGGATGCTTGTTATTGCGGCACATCTTTTCAATAAAATAACCAACATATATAAAAACCAAACAAAGAAGCACTAGATACAGTTAAAAGCTTATATAATAAATAATTCCCCACATGCCATTAATAATTTTAGTTTTCTGAATTAATAGGTATTTCTAATGCAATTGTATAAATTAATAATGTTAGAAAACTTGTGCATAGGTTCGTGCCACGGATTTTGGCATGTGAACATTTTAATGGAAAGCTACGATGCGAGTCATTTACCGTAGTGATGTATGACACATGCGGAGCTGCAGCTCGAAGAATGGTGCAAGTCGAGATGGGAGTTGTATGCGGTGGAAGGAGCTGGACAGAAGGAACCATGTGCTACTTGCAAGGGAGGCATTGAAACATCAGAGGGCTGGCTGACTGGGCTAGCCCTAAAGGTGATATGCCAATATCCCTGGCGAGACCTATACAAGTTGTTATAACTATTGTAATCTATCAGATGATATTTCTCCTGAGCAAGTTGTGCTGCCGCTGCACTTCCCCATCCCCACCACGGGATTAAAGGATTAACCTTATTTCAGCTATATACTGAATAGCATTTTTAACAAAATTAATTTGCTCTTACGTACTTCCTCCTTTTCAAGCTTTTTATAATTCCCTGTGTGCATTACAAATGTAAAAAGCAGACGCATTATCTTCTGATCCCAATTTGATTACACCTTTCACGGTGAAGATATATTAATGAGTAAAGTAAAATGGAAAACATTAAGTACAAGTTAATTTTCATCAGTTTTAAAGGTTTGCCCTTTTATATTTAATTTACACTGCTCTGACGTATTGCACACGACCTATATCTTGAAAATGCCCAAAGTGTGGAGCCCTTGCTTCACTCCAGTAAAGTATTTACTTAATCAGCTTACCCTTCTCTTACAACTGCACCTGTCGAGGAGCAGATGGACACTGAATCAGAGAAAGAAGAACCCAGAATGGGAGATCGGCCTGTAGCCAGGTATGAGTGTGAGGAAGATGATATGAAATGTGATGGAGTAATTGGTGGCTGAAACCAAAGAAAACCCATCCACATGCTACTTTGTCCATCACAAATTCCACATGCAGGCCCCTGGGATTGAATCCTGGTCACATTGGTGGGAGGCAAGCAGTCTAACCACTCTGTCACGGTGCAGCCTCTGGTAACGCAAGTCAGGAAAATTCCAACCTAATTGTTTAAGTTCATATATTAATTATTCAGCACATTTGAAGTTCAAAATAAGAGAATCAGCCATAGGAATTTCTGAGCTTTGAAGCCAGAATGGGAGGAAATAAAGACTGTTATGAACTATAGGCAAGGGTGTTGTATATAACAACCCCTCCCATCCCTTGTGCATCTTTTTGAGTTTGCAGACAGCACTTAGACTGGTTTTTACTTGCTTATCAGTGACCCTTAGCTTGTTTTGCATTCTTTATAGTGCAAAGGTTTGAGTGTAGATAGGCTGAAGCCAACTGTGTAAGAATTTGTATACCTGGTGATAATGACTATAGCTTTGTAGTGGTGGGCTGCACTATTTTCATTTGCTGAGAGCTGTTTTATGGTGAAATACCGTGTTGTTAATATCCACACTATTAGTTCACCTGTATTTGCTATAACATCCTTTCAGGAATACATTTACATATAGAATGATGGCAGTAAGAAATAACATCAGCTTCCAGATTGGACTTTAATCGTTTGAAAACAAAATAAACATGGAAGAATGCAATTCACTTTTCTTTGGATAATCTAGACTATACAAAGTATGAAAAGCATATACAGATCAATTGTTTTAATTAATTAGAATAAACATTTTTTAGTTTGCTTTATTTAAAATGTTGTATTTTAATGTATTATACAACTATTTGACTAGTAGAGTAAAATGACACAGGAATTGAAGAACAACTAACTTTTTTAATTAATTGGAATAAACATTTTTTTAACATAACACTTAATGGGAAACACAGTAAAGTAGATAAAATATTAATAAAAATCTAGTGGCAACACACACTAACTTCGCTCTTTTAAGACAGTAAGACACTTGAAAGAGTGAAGTTAGTGTGTTGCCACTAGATTTTTATTAATAAACATTTTTTAGTTTCTTTGCTTTATTTACAGTGTTGCATTTTAATGCACAGTACAACTATTGACTAGTAGAGTAAAATGACACAAGTTTCTCAGCTTTTATGTTGGAGCAAGAAATTGATTTTACTCTTAAGCATATGACAAATATATTCTAAATATATCATTTTAGCTTTAACAACAATGGTTAAAAAGTGTAGACTATTAAAGCACCTAAATTATGTTTGACATTTGCAGACTGCCATTAGAGCAGTCTGAATTACATTAGGCACGACAAATGTTTTATATATAACCAAATTCTTTTAGAAGGCAGAATAAAATTCTGTACATTTTCTTGCACTCTTATAAAACATGATACTACATTTAAACATATGTATAAATATTTAAATGAGCATCTGGCTCATTACATGATATTTGTAATTTTAAACTACTGATGCAGTGAAGCTAATCTTTTACAGAATATAAGAGAATTGGTCTCCATTCCATTGGTAGGTGTGTTGGTTCATTGTGCTGACACTTGCAGATCCAAGGTGATCTTTTTTGTTGGTGGATCAGAGCAATCTAGAACAAGTAAAATATAAAACATAGATTACATTTTAGACGATGCAAACAGTTTGGCCACACTTGTCACATGCTAAGGTTTCATGCAACTTGTAGAAGCTGTGTGTAGGCTAAGACACTTAACTGACTTTGCAATAGTATATGAATCAAACAAGAGAAGTTCATGCTTGATGGTGATCAGAGTCATAGCAATTTGGATGAAAAAGTGCTGCAGTGCCAAAGCTGCTTAGTTCAAGTCTAGACTGCGGCATTGAACTTTTCAATTGTGAATCACCTTGACAACTTAGCGTGCAAGTTAACCTAAGCATATACAAATAGACCATTCTCAGGATAGGTTAAAATCCAAAGACTCCTGGTTCAAGTCCTGCCCCTAACATTGAATTTTTTAATCCTGATTCAAATGTTCAACTTAAGCCTACACAGAGCAGCATGAAAGTGCAATTAACAAAACAAATTGTCCTTAATAGTGAAAAAATATAAAGCCTGGAAATTAAAGTCCCTTTAAGGTATGATATTTTAAGTAGCTGAGATCTCCTTGAAGATATTCTGGGTTGCATGAATCAAATGTGAAAATTTAGGCATCTCACTGTAGTAGCTCAGCAGCAGATTGATATGGAAAGGCAAAGTTGCACATTTTAAGACTCAGTCATGGCAATGAATTCCTGAAGTCTGACTGAAACCACCAAACGCTTCATTTATTGACAAGTATTTGCTGAGAGTTTTTTGCATCTATTAGCCTGTGCTGTCAATTATTTGGGTATGTACTATTGATTTTGATATATGCCACTGTTAATTTTCAATTTTGAGAAATACTGAAATTATTATTACCATCATGAATACTACAGTGATAGGAACAGCAAGAGCAGTATGATGAACCCTTACGCTTTGCTCCACCATGGCACACTGCTCTGTTGCGCCTCCATAAAATATGCTCCGGTCTGAGAGCCATCACCTGCAATGATAAAAGTTAAACATGCACATGACTTTCTCTAGCCATTACCAATTAACAATGTCCTTTAATATATACGTGTAGTGCAAGCATGATAAATGTTTCTTTAGAAATACTTCCTAACTAGCCTGCATGCATAAACGAATTGCAGGCCATTTTTGTGACTAATGAGGCCCCCCACAAAAAAAATTTCAACATGATTATACTATAGATGATGTGTCAACTTTGGAAAATATAAACATAGAATAGCAAATATTGTGCACACAGCTATTAGTACAAAATAGATTATTTAACAAAAGTGTGTATTTTAATGAGCTCCCGATTATTCCCATAATTAGATTTTATCTATTTCTTATTGTTCCTAAGTTATATAGAATTCAAATGAGAATGAGAGAAGTATGTTGATAGTTCTAGAAGAGAGGAATTTGCATGGATGCAATCATGGGTATTGTATACCAAAGGTTTTAGGATCAGTAGCATGGAAGTATGTGGTATGTGTGGAGGATCAGAGGGTATGCTGCATTGTTTGATGCAGTGTAAAGAAACAAGTGGAGGGAGGGTATTTGGGATAAATTGGAAAATAATATAGTGGCAATAAAAATGTTGACAGAGAATGGGAAAGAAGCATGGGTGAATATTTAGAAAGAGTATATATGTATATATTTATTTCCATAATGCTATACAAAATTCTTACAATTTTTAATACATTACTTTGAGTTGCTATTTTTTCTTTTCTTTAGTCCATCATGCATTTTAACACCGTGGTTATTTATGCATGGTGGGTCATAACAAATTCATATTGCTTTATTTTTCTAAACCATTTTTCTCTTACCCTCCCCATATATTCTCCTATTCTTTTTATGTCCCTCTCCTTTTGTATTTTCATTATCCCATCTTTTAATACTTCTTTGTTAACATTATCCTTCTTTAGGTAAAAACTGATCTCTCCACAACTTAGTTTCTTCACATTCAATTATATAATGCAAATCATTATCTCCCTCTCCACAAAGAGGACAATTTAGATTTAAAAGAAAAAGTTCACAATAGGACAAGCATTTGGTGGTGTTATATTGGAATGTTGAGGATCTATGGAACAAAATGAGAAGTGGGGAATCAAGCAATTGTTAAAAGAGGCTGATATACTTGCAGTAGTTGAAACTTGGGTATGGAAGAGTGTGAAAATAGATATGGACGAATATGATTATTTCAGTCAACTAGCAATGAGAATCAGTCAGAAGGGAAGAGCATCAGGAGTTTTTATAAAGAAGGAGAGAAATTTTCATGTTAAAATAGTAGAGGAGTTATGTGATGCTAAAGTTCAGTGGCTATTAACAACAGGCTTATTAGGAAAAGTTAGTAAGGTGGCTTTAGGCATTGTATATAACCCCCAAGTGTATCTGAATTTTATGACCCTAAATTATTAAGTAAATTAAGCCAGGATATGGAGGTATTATGTAACATAGATCCTGATATTAAAATTGTTTTAGTAGGTGATTTCAATGCTAAGCTAGGATGTGAACAACCTCAAATAAGGACAGAAGAAAATATAAAGATAAGGCAGGAAATTGAGAAAAGACAAAGTAGAGATACGATAGTAAACAAAGAAGGCAGAAAATTACTCCAATTTTGTGAAGAAAATAATTTGAATTTTTGTAATGGAATTAAAGGAAAATATAGATGGGTGAAATTATGTTTGTAAATAATAATGGATAGAATGTAGTTGATTACTTACTTTATTCATTGGGTATTGAGGACACAATAATAGATTTTGAAGTAGTTCAGGGAGTGTTTACTAGCTGTCATTTTCCACTGAAGACTACATTCAGGGTAAAGGGTGAGGTGGTGGATGATGAATTTGTTAGGGTGGGAAAGAAGATAGAAGTATTTAAATGGAGAAAAGAGGAGGAAGAATTATATTTGGGTAGACTGAATTTAATTATGGGGGAAGACACAAAGAGTAACATAAATGTATTATTACAAAGGAAAAAGTCACAGGAAGTTACTGGGAGATTGGAGTGGATAGTTAAAAGAGGATGTAAAATGAAACAAAGGAAGGAAGAGCAAATGGAAAGAAGGGGATGATTTGATGTGGAATGTATTAAAGCTAAGAGGAGAGTGGAACAGGTATTAAAGAGATGGAAGCTACAGGAGAATGAGGATTCAAGGAAAAATTATTTAACAATGAAATGGAGTTATAGATGTTTAATTTAAGTAAAAAAGGAAGAATGGGGTGGGAGATTAAGTAAGAATTTGCTTGAAGCAGTAAAATGATAACTGTAGAGTATGGCAAATAATCCGAGGAATGTATAATAGGAATAAAAAAGGGAATGTTAGTGCACCAGAAATATGGTGTAATTACTTTAAAAACCTATTAGGTATGCAACCAAATTAACAAACTTAATCCCACTATCTTTAGATATAGAATACATAGATAGCCTAAAGAAAATTTCGGTAATGGAAGTTTGGGAGGAAACTAAAAGGTTTAAAAACAATAAGGCATCAAGGACTGATGGTCTACCAGGGGAATTTTGGAAAAAATGGATAGAGAATAGAGATAGGACTGAGATACCGGTTAAACTGATGAATATTATATTTCAAGGAGGAAAGGTACTACATAACTGAGGGCAAGTATAATTGCACCTATTTATAAAGGGAAAGGAAGTGTCAAAGATCCAATTAATTATAGGGGTATTAGTTTGCTGTCAGTCTTAGGAAAGATCTATTCAGGAATTTTAGCAACTAGATTGCAGAATTGAGCAGAGGAAGAAAATAAATTATCAATATTTCAGAGGGGATTCAGAAAAGGTAGGAGAACAGTGGACAATATTTTCATTATAAAATCTATTATAGATAAATACTTAAGTATTGAAAGAGGTAGGGTATATATGGCATTTATTGACTTAGAGAAGGCATTGATACTATAGATAGAGGCACTATGGATTAAACTGAGAAGTAAGGAACTAAGCTCAAAATTCATTAGAGCAATACAGAATATATATATATGAATAATAAGTTTTATATTAAGCTGAATGGTGATGAAATTACTGGAAAAATTGATAGAAAGAGTACAGAGTAAATGGATTAGAAAAGTAAAAAGAGAAAAAAGATGGGAGGGAGTCAAATTATGGCCCAAATGCATGCAGACAGCGTTGGAAGAAATGTATGTAACTGTTGATAAATAAATATTGTATTCTATTTAAAACTCAATGTGAATCAAGAGGACTCACAGCAAATTTAAGATACAAATATCAAACATACATAGTGTTCTGAATCGCCATCCACTTGTTCAAATAGGCAACTCAAATGACATCACAGATGTAAAATACCTCTACTACTTTATCATTAGATTATTTAGGGCTTTTTGCCTCTGTTTCAGTTATTTTATTAAAAGGACTCTGGTATTGCTAACACTTGCTGCATACAAAGCAAATATATTTGGTGTTGTACTAACATTTAGCTTTGAGGTCACTGGGGTAGCACATTGGTTTTGTTTCCAGCTCTCATACTGAAGGTCCAGGGTTTGATTCCCAGCTCTGAGGTGGCGATTATAAGTCAGCCCTATCCACACTTCATCTCTGACTTGCTCATGTGAAGTATCCCCAAGGTCAAACGTGGTTCAAAGTCCACAGTAAAAGCTGTAGGTCCTCTCATTTCTCTGCCATCCTCTTCATCATCCTACCATCAGAGGCAACAGATTCTGCATACTGGCTGCCTCCACCTCAGAAATGGATCCAGTCATCACTTGGTGGAGTGAGGTAACCCCCATAGGCCATATGGGGAACATTAGAAATGACAACTTTGATTCTTACATAGATCTTACTGACATACTATTTGTGTATTATTACGTATACTTTGTATAATATTATAATGTTTATATAATACTGATATAATATTCCATAATACATTACAGTATTATAATAATATATCCCATCCGTCATGAATCAGATATCTGAAGATTAACGGTTAGGGAGCTGCTTTGTGGACATGTTCAGGGCAGCAAGTTTCTATCAAAGAGGTTCTGAGTTTGAATCCAGTTCCACCTGCAGAGCTTTATATATGCAACACATAATCTTTACATATACATGTAAGTACAGAGCCACAACTCATAGCTGATTAAAATGTATATCACCCCTGCAACATACAACCAACATTACCTACACACCATGTACAACTACGAGGTAAGTATAACTTCAAGAAGTGGAAGGAGATTTAGAAATACTCTGTATGATATTTTAATCAATGCTGTTTACAGCAAGTTTGAGTAAATAAAAATATTGTTTAGTGTAAAGGGTAGTCTCTGGTGGGAGATTTTCATCAAAACTTTGCCCAGCACCCTTAAGGGGTGTTTGACTCAAGTGTGAAATTTTTTTTGTCTTTTCATTTTTGAGTTAGATGCTGCTCTCTCATATATTTATGGAACCTTTTTCCAAAAATGTTGTTTTTGGGTTTAGGGGATCATAAAATATTTACTTTTAGAGAAATCTTGGAACCTAATTAATATGGAATACAAGTACTCCCTCTACCTACCACAAGTAAATCGAGAAAGGTGAAGAAAAATAATACACGAAAGAAAAAAATTTAGAAACTTTATTAGAAATGTGCTGTGTCTTAGACAAGTGGCTGTAAGCTTTCCAAAATCTGATGTGTAACAGTCAGCCACACCTGTACATATCCATTATAACGTATGCTTTAGGATAACATTTAGAATCCTTTCACTGATCAGCAGTCCATCACATAGCCATTAATTTGATTTTATGTGCTGCTATACCTGTTTCACTATAAGCTGAAAGGAGAAGTAAACAAAACTTAAATGTATCACTCCGCCGAGCACATGGCAGTACCACGTGGAGAATGACGGAAACTAAGTACCCGTGAGAGGAAATCGCTTCAGACAGAATGTGAATACAGTATACTGCACCACTTGGGGATCATTAGCTTTTAAACACTGTATGTCTTGTTCCTATATTTTGCCTTACATCCCAAACTTATAACACATAATACTAAGAGTAGACAAATAAAAGTTGTACCTGTATAGTTTTGCATCTGTGATTAAAGGTACTGGATTAAACTGTTCTTAACTTCAGGCTTTAGAAATCATTCATTTAATGCCTAATGTCAGTATACCATCTTTGCTTTAACCTTTTATGAGTCAACAGTTAAATAACGATTAGCACTATAGGTTAAAACACAACAGAAAACAAATGTGACCCAAGCTATCCGAGCAACAATTCTGCATCACTAACAAAGAAGTTCAATTATTGCTAAACAATGGCCAACCATATTCATTGTCAATTAAAGGTGAGTACTTTTCACAGAATTTGTTAAAAGCATTTAATACAATTGTCTTCTTTCCATTTTCCGCGTTTATGTTTTCCACAGTGGCAGAAGATTCTCAGCCGGAAACGAACTGCAGTGCCTGTGCATAGCCTCTTAAACCCTCAGCTATAACGGTTTATTTAGATATAGGTGAATCTGAACAAACACATAAATTAACTGTTACAATAATGAGCTTTTTAAATTTCTCTGCACGAGAATAACCACAAAATGTTATGATCTGAACCGAACTGTTTTTGTAGAGGAAGAGACAACATGCTAGACGGGAAAGGTTGTAGTTTGCCCACCAGCCAATGAGGTGCTGTCTTGTCATGTGGTTTTGTTTACTTCTGCTTTCAGCTTATAGTGAAAAAGGTTTAGGTAGGTGTTAAGCAGTTTGCATATTCCTGTGACTTCAGAAGAAAGGCTTTTTCACTACACCCGCCATATCAATTCATATGTATAATTTATATGTCTTCCTTAGCCATTGAGATTGTCTTATGGCAAATAATAAGTTTATAACTGAAAGAAAAAGAAAAAAAAATAAATTACTGACCTGTTACATTCACATGACTTTCTCTATTTGCTCTTACAAAAGCTTATTCTTTTCTCTACTTATTGTTAATGAAGATAAACATTTTGCAAAGTGCTGGAGAGGAAATGAAAATGAATAGGAGGGTGTACAAAAGAGATGAGGATGCTCGATGAAGAATGTAGGGCAACAAGAAGGCATGTAAAACAATTGCTAGTTAGATGGAGGTTAGACAGAGAATCTAAGGAAGATTATAGGTAAGGGAGGAATTATTATAATTTACTGCTAGAACAAAAGAAAGCAGACTGGAGAAAACAAAATTAAGGTTTAAATGAAAACAATGTCAATAAGGTATGGAAGACTATAAAATCAATGTGTTGACTACCGAAACTAAGCTCTGCATGTTTTGCAATCAGACCATTAATTCATTTTACAAATAAAAGCATCCTAAAACAATATATTAAGCTTAGTTTCATTCAATTATGACTTATGGAATAACGTTTTGTAGAAATTCAGTAGATGCTAAAAAATATTGCTTTTGCAAAAAAAAAAAGTAAGAATGTCAGGTATTAAACAATCAACTCATTGTAAACCACTGTTCAAAACTTTTGGAATTTTACCATTAGCCTGTGAGTATATTCTAGCTGTACTTTTAATTGTAGTCGACCACACAGAAGTCCTCATAAAAAATTCAGATATATACAACAAACAAACCAGACACATGCAGGGCTTACACAGGCTGAGCATTACCTTACAGAATTCCAAAAAGGAGTTTACTACAATGGAGTGGTGTTATTTAATTCACTTCCATCATATATAAAGGAACTGAAGACTAATAGAAATAAATTCAAGTTAGTATTACAAAGATACCTTATCACTCACGCCTTCTACACAGAAGATTTCATCCATTCAAAAAATAACTGCACTACTAATTTTACTACAGAAATTAATGCAGTTCCGTAAATACTAAATATAAATATTTGTTAATGACCATTATAAACATTTTTGTAAATATTTTGAATGTAAATAACATTGAATTGTAATTTTTACCTCTGACATACTCTACATAAGAGTTACAATTTATTTTTCAAATATTCACAATGTAATTATGTTGTTTTGACGTATTCTACATCCCAGATTAGACTAGGTTTCTCTTAAGCTGGTCTAACTTACTGTAGGATCTACAGATTGATATGATCATATGATATGAAATGATGTATGGTATAGAAGCATGGGGATTAGATGGTGATGGGAATGAATAGATGAAATACATAGGATGTTGTGCAGAGAATTGCTAGGGTTACCTAATACAACTGTAAGATAGGCAGCACAAACAAAACTGGGTAAAGTGTCAAATAAGGAAAAGATACTGAAATATTGTTCAGGGTTTTAAATTTACACAAAAGAAATTTGTTAACACATTGCTTAAAATACCAAGAAACAGGCTTAAAGAAGAATGGATGGGTAAATAGTCTTTGGAATAACTTGGAGAATAATGGATTAGGAGAGATACGGAGAATACGAGAAAATAATGTGAACAATATCTGGAAAATGGCAAGAAAGAGATTCAAGGATGTCAAAATATACAGCATATTTAGTGAGATAGAAAAGAGTTACCTGGTTCTTTATACACTGATTAAGAATAGGGGAAGGGAAAAATATATAGACATAAATAGAGAAGAGAGAAAAAGTATTGCATGGCTAAGAGCAAGAGTATGGAGGTTACAAGGCTTAAGGAAAGGTATTCCAATAAGAAATGGTTTAAAATAGATACAAATACAGCTATAAGTGAAATGCTTTACAAAGCTAGTAGGAAAATTGGACAATATTTAAGTAAAGTGAAGAATACTTGGGTTTGGACAGTGAACAGAGTCAAATAGCATACAATTCACAACAATGTAAATTTAAGGAATTGAGAAATTAATTATTAGCATAAGGAAGGAATGTCAGTCATATTCACTTGTAACAACTTAGCACAAATATATATAAAATCCACTGTGTATAAAGAGAACCTTACAAGGCTATATACAGAAAACTGAAGATGCAAATTTTATTTTTAATGGCAGTATCCTAAACATTGAAGCAATTTGAGAAAATAAGTAACAAATTTTTTTCCCAGCTACAGCATTGTTTGCAGTAGCAGGAATTTCTTGAAAATCTCCACCTTATTTCTTTACAAGAAGTGGCTCATTTCCCAAAACGGTATTTCTGGTTAAACTTCAATATTGCATTTCTGATTGAAGTACTTCTTTTATCTCAGATAAGAGGCAGAGAGTGTAAGAAAAAGATTCTGTGTTATTTCTAATAACATATTTAAAATATTGCATTGTGTTATGTTCACTATCTCATATCTTCACAATATCCTGAAAGAAATCTAGTACATAAAAATGAATTAATAGGGGATGTTACCATTTCACAACATTTTCTGCTGACAATTGCACGATGATGCATGGCCCTCCAAAAGGCATTTCTGTGTCTGAGCATTAGACGATACTTTTCAGGCCATTGAGCACCTAAAGCCCATATATAGAGTTGATGTTTATTTTCTTTGTCATCTTCCTCTATGTCATGTGCAAGATAGCTAAAACAATTACAACATATTTTTCATAACAAACAAATAAGTTGGTACATATTATATTTAAAATATATGCATTATTCATATTCAAGCACTGTGATTTAACCATTTTCATCAAAGTATTTACAAAGTAAATTCTAAAAGTATGTGTGCATTAAACTTGCTAATGGTTATAAATACCTACAGTGCAACAAAAAAGCTATACGGAGTGTAGTCATCCGGAGTGAAACAAGCCCTTGAGAAATAAACAAACACCATTGCAATAAGATATCTGTCAGCTAATAGCATACAAGAGTCCCACTTGAAGAATAGTTTCAGGACTGGATTAGAGTCTGTGAAAAGAAATCACATTAGATAGATAATTTAGTGGACTGCTTCTATTTATATCATTTTATATATTTAAATTTTACATTATCTTAGCACAGAAAATATTAAATGGAAAATTAATTGTTCTACAAGCATTGGTGAATGTTCTGGAGCTTTATGGAACATTTTGATATTTCCTTAACCTCTGGATCATAAGATTTTAACAGTGTAATGCTATTTAACCGATTTTATGTATACAATAAAATGCTATGGTTGATGTTGAAGCATTGCCCACAATATATTAGTGCATTACACTCATACTTGTATACCTAAAATTTATATATCATAAGATTAAAACTGCTAGAAGTTATAATATAGCAGAAAATGACTGCATAGTGCCCAATGCTCTCAGTGGAAGTGCTGAAGAGTTTTATAATTATATAATGTGATGGTGAGAACAAGAGCAGGACTCAATACTTGCAATTTTTTTATCGTTTTTGTACAAGTGTCCCAAGTGTTCATTTTAAGACTATCTAGTATCTCACAGGTTCTTATGAAAATACATACCTAAAAATTCCAAGTATTTGTCAATATATGAAATCTTAACACTTAATTTCCTTAGATCTATATGTTTGTTATGAAGGTCTGTAAATGTTTCCGTTAACACAAACTTCAGTTTTTCAAGCTCTGACTCAGCAGCTTTACTTTGGCAAGTATGCACTGTTTCCTGCAAAGACATTATTGCTCTCTTTTTGTCAAAGAGCACAAAAGGAAGGCACCTCTACCAAAAGCTATTTACAGGATCCTTATTCCCTTGACGTTTCCCTAATCAGACTGCATTCAAAATTGAGACTTTTCTTTATAGCCTACTACCCTATAAAATTTTATGAAATGGAAATTATAATGCACGGTCAGTCCAACTTGCGCACTTTCAGCAATACTATTGTTTTCAGCAATCAAGATAACTTTCAAAACAGGATCGGTCAAATATATATTCACGGACACTGTAGTCATTAAGGTATGGTATACCTCGATAGAAACGGTATTATTATAGCACATGTTTCTCCAATTTCATTTCGCGCGGGTAATCCCTTCAGCTTTTTCTGTAGCGACACGTACGTCAATGGTTCCAAATAGATTTCGTAGATAGCAGCACTGTTGCAAGTGCATCAAATTTATTGGTGGTGATTGTAAAATGTTATACGTAGTGTAAAATTGTTAAGTATTTATTGAGTTGTTGCGACAGCTTACGAATATTCGAAATGCGAGCCGTTTCAATAACTTTACTTAGTTTAGCGTTAACAACTGCCGTATTAGGAAATGCATATTATCAAAAGAAACAATTTTATCCTTCTGTGGTGTACATAACAAAATCAAATCCGAGTATGGCGGTAGGTGTTAAGTTTTTATTTCCAGAATTTTTTCTTTATACTGCACGCACAATAATTTTACATGATTACTCTACTAACAGGAATGTTAGGAAACAAAAACTATGCGTGGTGTAGTAAAACTGATGCCTGATTATACATATTATATTACACGTCATGAATTGTTGTGTTCGTGTTCAGAACAGCTGAGGTGCCGCTTTAAATCTTGTTATTGCTCGTTATACAGCATTAATTACATTTAATTGGCGTATGCAGTGCAACCGAAGAAGCCACGCCTTGACCCAATACGCTCAGTGTTTTATACTGCTCTATCTGTACAACGTATCATCAGAATTACAATGTTATGACAATATCCATTGCAAGATTTATTGGAAATTAATATGTTTACATATTTCAGTTTATGTAATGCACCCTATCACGTATGAAAATAACTGTGTTCCATGTCGAATTTATTCGCAATATTACCACAATATAGGTGTAATTTTAAGGCATCCTTCAAGGAATTTATAGAAGTTACAAATATAGCATATTGATAGAAATGCAAGAACAAGAATATTAGACCTTAGACTTGAGTGTGCTTATGTTTGATGCATTCAGCATAGCTCTGCTCATAAGTGATCTCGAGTAAAATCATCACATATATACATTGTGCTTTTGCCTTCATTGTACAACAAAGCACAATATCTTCTCAGCTGCATACTGGCAATCTTTCTTTCTATTTCCTACTTGTTATGTAGTTCAATTTGTTTCTCCATGAACACCGATGTTCAATGCTTGTAATAAATATACAGTATTATAAATACTATGAGGCATTTTTCAGAATTTTTCGTATAAAAGATTTTTCTAGTGTGTTCAAAGAAGTGTAACGACATTCTGCTCTTAGTATATCTCCCACAGCGATGAAAATCATGTGTTATATGTCCAACAGATGTCACTATATCATATACTAGCTCAACAGATGTCACTCTGTCATACACTAACTCTAACGCAATGCTGGCAACATATGAATAACTAATGCCGCCAAAGCCGATAAGATACTCAGCCTCAAGGTGTAGCCAAGAGATTGAGGACCCTCAGCCTCAAAGTGTAGCCGAGGGATGTTTTTTAGAAGGCGAGGAGTGTAGCAGTTGCGTTCCTAAGCTTAGGATTCTGATTCACGGGAGGTTTGGTTTAGTTTTTTTTTATATAACCTTGTTTTAATTAGTTACCAATGGTTACATCAAAGCACGCTTGCTTCGCTCGCATGCGTTCCTAAGCTTGGGTTTCTGATTCATGGGAGGTTAGGTTTAGTATTTTTTTAATATAAGCTTACGTTTCTGAATTCACGGAAGGTTAGCCCTAGGTTAGGTGTTTTTTTTTTTATGTAGGCTTGCGTTAATTATCTATCACTGTTACAGTAAAGGAACTTCTTTATTTAATGGAAATAACATATTAATATAACAAACTTTCATGAAAAGAATACAAAAATTACAATTTTGTTGGATAGACTTTCTTACTATGAACACGTTGCATTTTTGTCAGCGGCAACACTAACCGAAGAAGAAGAAGAAGAAATTCTAGTATCAACAACACATCGCATATTTCTATTTAGGTTGGCAGTTCCCATTTTGCATGTGCTTTAGCAACAACATTGCTACGTTTGTTGCGTTTATAACGCAATTTCCCTATAAAAGTAAAACACCTAAAACGGGCGGGCAGGTGGGCACCAGATATTGGAGAGCTGACATCCACTTCTAAACTCACTCCTAAGGTAATTTATTAGCTTTCCTTTTGCTTTTATAAGCATTTTCAACAAGGATACACTAAGAGCAGATTTGCCTAAGTGTAATATTCTTAATTGATCAAATTCATTTTCCCTCTCCATATATTTTGGCCATAAAGGTTAAAAATGATGAAGTTTCTGTCCTCAATTATTTAGCAGCTATAGCTACCGAGCTTTGACCTCTAAATACTAATTGACATAATTAATTTCAGTCTTCTAGAATAAGTAAATTCTAAATATGAATGAATTTATAAGTTGTTTAATATAATAGTTTTCAATGTTTTGTCGTATACTTGACTACCAGGTGCTGGTCAGTTCTGCTGTCAAGTGAATGATTACGTTTAAAGCTTCTGTCAGTTGCACTGCTTGCAGTTATAGAAAACGAGGGGTGCAAAGTCAATTCCTAATCATTACAGGGTCTAATCAACCTAAAAATTTTGGCTACCTTGCATTACTTTGGTCTTCATTGAAAAACATCGGTAATCTGCATTACGTTGTTCTTCAAAGCCAACATTTGAAATCCCAACATAGCTTAAAACATGATTGAGAGCCCTCAGCCTTAAAACGTAGCTGAGGGATGATTTTTAGAAGGAGGGGAGAGTAGTAGTTGCAGCCAGGCCTTTGGCCACAACTGCAAAACGATGAGAGGGCGTAGCTAAGGGATCTGCGTGTCTAAAACTCAAATGATTCACGTTGGCAGCAATTCCTTCCAAAAACGACTATATACAAAGGGCTGCTTAACCATTACTTTTGTTAATGTTTTCAGTGAAGACCAAAGTAATGCAGGTAAGCCAAATTCTTTCTTATTTGCCAGTTGTGGGTTTTGATATGCATAGTTTGTAAATGAAAACTAATTAAACATGCAATAATAAAATAAAATATTTATTTGTACATAACAGTATACAAAAAATGGGTAATTCTGTGCAACGACTCTATTTACTATGGCGACAGCGCTCAGAGCCTTATTGAATTGCCAACATCAGAACATATTATTTGCAGCATGCCAGTTGCTACCAACATAATATTCAACATTGCTAGACGTTAAACAAACGTGGAATACACACACTTATGTTGAAATGTCCATGAGATTTTGAAATGCGTATTTCGAATAAGAGAAAACCTGCATAACCAATGGATGTCACACGCAATGAAGACGCGCTTAAAGTAACTAATGCGTGTTTTCTGTAAGGGGAAATAAAGAATGAAATCTGCATAAACATAGGTATAACGCACATAAATATGTATGGATTGTGTGCGAAACTCAAAAATGAAAAGCAATGACGCCGTAAAACAGAACACGAGATGGAGGCAAAAAATAATGTTTAAAGCAAAGCATACGTAAACTACACAATAAATATGTGTGAAATTTTGGGAAAGTGTGCAATAGGTCTTCCAAGTAAATATTTCCCTGGTGAGCTCATGCAAGTTATAAAGCTGAATATTTTAAGATTTTTTTTTTTTTTCAGGAAGGTTGCTTTTATCCTTTTAATATCCTTCCGGTTCCTTTTATTTCCCCATATTAATCCCAGTCTATATGTGAACATAGGGGTGATTTTTGCTTTGTAGAGCGAGATGGCTGTGTCTGTCGAGAGTTGGTGTAACTTCTGGATGTCTTGCATTGCTCTGATAGTTACTTTTTCCTTCACATATAGTGTGAATGTGCTTTCTGTCATCTGTAGCGTTATCCCTAAGTATTTGAAGCTGTTTGTAAAACTTACTGGTTTATTTTCAACATACATAGTATCTTTTATGGCTTATCTTTCACCAAGTCCAATTGAGGGGCATTTTCACAAAATTTGGTATCTCTATTTTTTCAATTTTGAGGTTTAAAACCTATGTTTTTGGGTGCAGAGAATTCAATGGCATTTTCAGAGTTAAACTAAACTTTGTAAATACATCAGTAAATTGATATTAAAACACAAGACATTTCTCAAAACTCAGTATCTACAGCTGACAAGTTTTTACAATATTTATCTATGCAATTGGGAATAAATAACTTATGTTATTCAGATTTTACTTGGTGGCCACACTGGTTAAATAATGTGATTGTTTGCTTTATTTCATTGTTGAAACATTCTTTATTGTTTGAGATAGCTGTTAAATGTCAGCATTAGGCTCAGAACAACATTAAAATATGTTAGTGAGAAGATGAGTGAATATGTATCATCTATCCAAGCGGTTCCAAGGGGGCATAAGAAGTGAACCAAATATTCTGCCTAACATTCCACATATGCTGATCATGGTAATTTACCTAATATTACTTGTGTTCACAGTATTGACATGGATGGGAAAAATACAAATAGACATTGTTTTGCATCTGATTTAAGTTTAAATGACTTAATGCACTTTAGACAATGTTTTTATAACAATGATGCAAAGTTGAAGCAGGATATGTTCCTTATCAGTAAAGAAAGGATTTTAAGGTGCAGCACCTTTCCAAAAATGTAGCTATTTTCATTCAGACAAGTCAATATATGCATTTGTGGACATGAAATGAAGCAAAACAATCACAGTTTGTTGCATCTTTTTGACCTTTTGCACCTTTTCCCTTCTATTCTATGCTTCAGCACCTTTCCCTCCACTTTTATCTGCATTTTTAATAGATTAGACAATTTTTTTCTCTTCTTGAACAGGATTTTAAGATTTTGTTTAATCAGATGTAAACAATGGTCAATAAATATTAAAATGTAATTAATGGAAAGCACCAGTAAATATTCTTAACTCCAGCAACAATAGTCAACATCAGCAACAAAGGACAACTGACAGTTCATAATTCCAGCAACAATGGCCAACCTCAGCAACAATAGTCAGCATCATCAACAAAGGATAACAGGCAGCTGTGAAATCAAATCAAATTCAAACAATGGTGCTGCAACAGTTAAAACCTAAATTTAGTTAGCTCTGGCATGAATTTAACCCTTCCTATCTATGGACTGTGTACTATCTTCTTAGCCTGTTTGATTTACCAGAACAGATTTTTCACAACAAAAATCATGCTGAAGGTTAAGAAAGAGAAGTTGTGTGCACTTTCAGAAGAATTCAAGACTCACTTTATCGAAACTTGATGGCATCATTCTGTGATGTGCCATCTGTGAAGTAAATGTTGCCATTGATGATAAGCATCAAAGAAACAGAATATACCAGCATATCCAGAACAACAAACATTTAAAGAACATTGAACTTCGCAAGTCAAAACCTAAGCAAACTACTCTGATACATGCCTTTGCTTCAGAATCTGAAAAGCAGCGGTCATTGAATGAGTTTAGTGCGGATCTTGCCATGGCATTGATCCAGTCAGGAATTCCAATCCACAAGATAAAAAAATCCTGCATTTAAATCGATCCGTAAGAAGTACACACAGAGGCTAAAATAATGTAAAATATTAATTCAAAACTTTATGTTTAAGAAAATTTCAGCTTCATTATCAAAAGGCCATATGTTTATGTTGCAAAATGGATCACTATGACACATTGTAGGTCAAACATATAGGATAATATTAACATAAATGTTAAATTAAGAGAAGCAGCTAACAAGTTTTGTAAAAATTCAAGAAATGTATCAATATTTTCTACAAAAATGCAAAATAAAAATTTTGTTTCAAATATATGTACCAATACCATTCTAAGACTATCTATAAGATATTTATTACAGATAAAAATATTATCTAGTTATAGATGTATTTTACAAAGCAGCTCTCCTGAAAAAATCAGATATTTGTAGATAAGTTTTATGAAAATGCCCCTCAATTTTTCTTTCTTTTAAGGGATACCTTGTGCCTGGCACCCTGGTCCTTTGGCTTTCGGTTAGTCCTTATTCTTTTCCTTTCCAGTTTTCTGATTCCTACTTTCTCTTCCTGCTCCTCCGCCCCCTCCTTTTTTTTTATGTTCCTGAAGAACTTTTCTGAATTTTTCTGAAAACTTGGCCAGTCTTGTTTCCTTTTTCTCCCTTAACTGTTAACATTTTTATGGCTACCATTTTGTTGTTCATTTTGTCCCACTTTGAATTCCAAATATCCTGCCTCCATTTCTCCAACTCTTTGTATTCTATTAAAAAGTAATGTATTTTACTTTCCTTTTCTCCATGTACGACATACGTACCTACTTCTCTTCCTCTTAACTCTCCTAGGAACATTGCCCCTGTTCTCATCCAACCAAACCTTCTTTCCTATATGCTACATATGTCAACATAACCTTCTCCCCCCCAGTCATTAATTGCTTTATATAAACTTTATTTTCAACACTTTCCCAGATTTCTTGTTTTTCTATATCTTCTATCCAATTTCTCTCTACTTTCCAAGATCTGTTATCATTCTTTTCCTCTAGTTGCCAAATATCTCCCATTCTGCCTTCTCCAACTCCCTTCCTATCCCTGTCCACCAGCCATTCTTATTCAAAGTTATTTTAAAATACAACAATAATTAAGATTATGGTGATTAGTATATGTGAGCACTAGCTTAACAGGATTCTGAGTGTTTCCATTTGTGACCACTGACATACAATCCCAATGAGAAGTATTTTGGTTATCATGGACCATACCAGTGACCTGTTTTATAAAATCTATTAAGTTAAAACAGTAACTTTGCTAGTTTCAAATTTTACCAGAATATTCTGTGATTCCCACTTTCTTTCAGGAAGCAAGGAAGCACTTGTATTTCTCATTTATTAAAGCTAATGAGCCCAATATGAGAGTAAAACTATTAAAAGCAGCTCAATTTTCTTAAAAAAAAAAATTAAAGTATTATTAATAAAAGATAGGGAGAATGATGTCTTATCATTGGCTTAAAGCAAAACCTCATTTATTTACGCCTATATAATGAAACTGTTTAAGAAACATATTTCTGGTAATTTTTTTTTATTTTGTTTAAATACTTATCTAACATGCAACGTTAGCTGCCAAAAAATTCTATGTATTTTTTAGCTTTTGGCCTTCTCAGGAGCAAAGTAGTTGAATTAGGCATACATATCCAGGATATTAATAATGATTTTACAGTAATCTGCATAAGAACACCACAAGACAGAAATAGAGTTAAAAAGTACTGAACTTGAGCAACTACAAATTATCTTTGGGCTTTTGTAGATGTGGGCAGAATTGCTTAAGAGTGAATATTTTTGCTAAAAGGATTTAAAAATTCACCAATATAAATGTTGCATCACTTTGTAAACAACAAGAATTCGAAGCAATGAAAATAGAATTTGGTAGGAAACATTTATCATTCTAATGATATATAGAATCCCAGTCAGAAATTTGTAAGGCTTTTAAATAGATTAGAAAGAAGGCTAATATATTTATAATGAAAATGCCAGTTTAATAATTTGTATTTATTTTAATTTAAACACATTTAATGACAATGAAGCAAAGATTAGCTTCACTTCTCTGCTACATATATTTAACTTCGAACGCTTAGTTCATTTCCTCACCAGAATCTACATGGACACTGCAACAACTATAGATATATTTTTCTGGATACAGGGAAAATTTCCAGGTACAAAATAATTCCTATTGTAACTGGATTGTCGGATCACAATGCTCAGGGGTTTTTAGTACTTGCTATTCAAATTAGCCAGACAAATAAGAGAAAAAGTAAACTTGGTGCTAGTATAATGAGTGATGAGCAATCAGTAAATTTCAGCATGAAAAATGAGCATCTGTGTATTTAAACCGCTAAACAAATGACAAGTTTAACAAATTCCTAAAAATTGTGTTACTATGATTTGAGGTTATTTCCCAAAGAAAATAATGGCCACTTCCCAGATGACTAAGACTGAACCATGGCTAACTTTATGTATCAAAAGCTGTTACACTAATAAGAGAAAATAATTTATGCATCATCACACAAGTAATGATCCAAGCACTAAAACTCACTAAAGTATATTGTAAGATATTTAAACGAGTAATTAATAAAGCTGAAAAGAGATATTACTCCCTAGTAAATGATAAATTGTATATTGAAATCAAAACAATTTGAAGCATAATAAAAAATATGGTGTTACATTCACATAACTTTTCTCTACCCACCATCGTTGATTTTTATGTAGCTACTGCAAGCTATTCCTAAGAAAGCTTACTTCTCTTCCTATTTTATGTTAATTGAAATAAACCTTTGGAAAAATAATTTCATTACACATGTTTTAGGCACAAGGACAAAGCAAAATTGATATTCATATGTTTATATGCTGGCCTTAAAATTCCATTCCCTCTCCAAGGCATCACAAGGGACAACTGAATAGCGGCAACATTAAACAAAATGACAAAGTACTGAAACATTCAAACCAATAATAACAAGATATTTTGGATGTGGCTGGTGCCACAAAAAAGGTTATTTGAAATAAATTGTATGTTTTAAAGAGATATACATTTTTTGTATGGTAATTCTTTGTCTATATCTTACGGTTGAGCTGTTAAATGAAATTATACCATAAAATTCCTCCCAAATGAAGAGAACTTCATAGGCTGTTCCCATAAAATTCTGAATATACATTTTATTTTTCATGTAAATATCTTAAATATATGGGATTTTTATCAAAATGTTAGCCATTTTTTAAAAATAAAAATTTTCCAGGTGAAGGTTAGTTTGGGATGGAAGGATATTTTTTTTTTTAAATATTTGTGTCGCATCTTTGGAAGATACTCTTCTAAGTATCAAGTTTGGTATTCATCCAGTATTTTGTTTTTGAACTATGCTGTTCAGACACTCACATAGATCTTTTTCCAAAAAGCTTTTGGGGGTGGGGGGTTCAGGGCCTCAAAACATGTATTCTTTTGTGAAATCTCGACACCAAATTTTTAGGGAGGTACAATACTTCCTCTACTTACTATAAGGTAGAGAAAGTAAAAGTGTAGCAGGAAGAAGTGCTTCAGGCAATAATATTGTTAAAATAACTATTGGTAATGCGGAGATCAATGATTACTACTGTTTGCCAACAGATAAGTCCCTGATAGGAATGCGCTGCCCTTATCTGTTTGGAAACAGTGTGACAAGGATAGTGAATGTATGTGATGGAGAATGCATGCTACACAGGGGATAAAGTTATTAAAAAACATGCTCCCCACTGGCATACAGAACTTTCATTGTGAACAAACAAAATAGAAAAAAGAACTACCTTACAAGGGTTGAGCTAGTTCAGAATCAGAAAAGTCTTCAGGTTCACTGGTCTTGCTGCTGGAAGAATCTTCATGATTTGGATTCTTGATGATAATGGCTTCGATCCATTTGACACAATCCCATCTCGGTCCCAGTATTCTGTTCAGTTATCTCAACATGTTTGCAGAAGTCCTCTCAATCTTCTGTTGTCACTGCTGCGATTTTTTGTATTACCAATTCTTTAAGTTGTGACGTGGCATATCACCCGACACATTGTGTTCCCAAACATAACATTTTACTTTAGACCAAGCATACTCAATAGCATTTAAGTCACGCATGTAAGGCGGCAATCTGACAACAGTATGACCGTGTGCTTTTAGGAGTTCGTCTATCTTAAAAATCTTCTCCCTAAGCTTATTTAAACAATAAGTTCATAAAAGTCTTCGTTTCTCATTGCTATGTCACACATGATGTTATGATGTGTTAGCCATGAAACCATGTCAGACTTAACTGCATATTGAGAAGGAGGTTTGTCAAGTTGCACATTGTGGTATGGTGCATTGTCGAGTACTACTGCTGCCACTGATGGCAAAGAATTTAACAGTTTATTTGTGATCTACTTCTCAAAATTTGCACCATTCATTTGTTCGTGGTAATCCCCTACTGTAGACCCAGCTTTATAAATCAATTCTGGTTTTTTTAAAAATCCAGAATGGGAGCCCACAGTTACAATTATAAGTCTGTTACCAGCATTTACATTTGCACAAATGCCAAACATCATCACTTTGCCAATATTTGTGAAATGTGAGATTACTGTCTACCCAAGTTTCATCAAATAAAATATGCCTTTCCCTCGCTGTGAAGTTCTTTAATATTTCTTAAATACTGTGAATGCTAATGTACGTTGTTGGTCTCTCTATAAGAAGTTTATGCATACTACTGCATTTTCTCCAGTAAATTTCGTCATATGCAGCAGTCTGTGGAGGGTCTTGGCACGTGACAGGAACTCAATTTTTTGTTTATAGCTAACAACTACGGACAGGTTGGCACTATTTTTCGTACAGTATAAACTCCTGCACAGTTCTTCGTATTACATGTTGAAATCATCAATATTAAACTTGGTCGGTGTTTCCCTGGCGTATGGAGAGTGATGAGTCAGCTTCTTCTCTGTCTTTCGCCTGATGCCTTATTGTTTTAAGGACATACACTCCTGTATAATGAGCTGCTCTTTCTGTAGAATGAGCAAGAGGAATAGCCACCTATTTACTTTGCGATTCATCATCACAAACGATGTTTGTTATTATTTGTCGCCCCCTCACTATAAACAGTTTTTTCTTTGATATGCATGTTAGACATCTATACTACGTACTTCACTCGATGTACATAAATAGAATTCACTAGGCATACTAAAACTGAGAAGTTATTCTTCACAAAAGTAGGAGGAGGCTGTAACTGAGCTCTCCTCTGTGTCATAAACAAGCATGCAGGGTGTTGGACCGTGTCTAATCAGCAATTTTTTCCCCCTTGTCTTCATTCCCCTGGGACTTTCTTTGCTGTGCAAAACAGTGTGCTATAGCTAATGCTTTTGACTCATTTTTCCTTAATTCAATTAAGAGCAGAACAAGCAGATGTGACACAGATACAAATGAATTGCCACTTTTGGAAAAAGCATATCGAACATTCAGTTAAATTTAAGAAGAAACCACAACTTTCAGAAATATATACTATTATTAAGTCCCTTAGAAGCAAAAACTTGTTTGGATGGAATGAGATAAGCACAAAGTTTTTAAAATATCATGTAACATAGTTTAGTAAGCTTATTAGTCATATGTGTAATCATTTCTTTAGTATGAGGATATTTCCAGAAAGAGTGAAGCAATCTGTAGTAAAGGCTCTGTACAAAAAAGAAGACAAAAAAACCTGCCTTCCAGTTATAGGCCCATATCTCCCCTCACTGTGTTTTCTTAAGTCTTGATAAAAGTTAATATATGTTAAAATTCAGGACAAGGTAAAAAAAACTGTACTTTTTGTTTTGTCCAAAAAATCCTGGCATTAGATACAGACCTCCCACTACCAGCCAAACCACAAACCATTCAAGGAAGGTAAGTATACCGCTGAAATTTTGAGGGTTGTAATATAAATGGGGTACATGTAGCCCCTATAACTTTGAGATTGTCAGCATTTGCTTTTTTTAATCTCTGTTGCCATTAAATTTTGCTTTGCTTAGTAGAATCGCTCTACAACACTGCAAGAATAAGGAAGGGACACAATGTAATAAACATTTTTAGGGAGAGGTAGGAAATGAGAGTGGTAACAGAACAGAAGGAGAGAGAAGGAGCTTCTCTATTAATGCAATAACATAAGCAGAGCATAGGTTCTGGTGGTAATGTAAATGGTAATGGGTGTGCACTTTAGTTAAGTGTTGTTGCAGTGGCACATCCTTTGTGACATGCTCAATTTCCCTGAGCACTGTTCACTTGCTGTGTGAAATAAATAAGCAAAAGAGAGTGAAATGTTTCAGTTTAAGAGATCCCTTGCTGATACTTACTGTGCATAAACCATGCTTGCAGCATAAGGCAATGCCAACAAAACAAGAGTGTACATACAGAGCCTTCGGTTTGATGCGTGGCCTATTACAGGGAATTGTTTGTCCTACAGTGCTTTTAATTGGTTCTGTTCCCTATCTGTGTGCCAGCTAATCAATTGACGTGGAGTCTTTCTTACACAGATTGACGAGTTGTGAGACCACATGTTATAATGCCAGAAAGTCTGTATACTTGAGTACACAAAATCATGTATGTGATGACAAACGCTTGTAGAGAAGTGAGACAGTAATTTATAGACAGGTTCCCTGCTGTATGTTCACAGAGAAACTGTTCATAATCTTGTGAATAGATTTAGAGAAACAGAATCTATTCTTGATAATAAACAGAAAGAAAATTGCCATGTTCTTACAGAGGAAAGACTTGATAACATCAGAGAAAAGTTGGAACAAATTCCAAAGAAATCTCTGAGAAAGTGTGCATATGAATCAGGAATCGCACAGACCTAACTTGGAATGCAGCTAAACCTTTATAATTAAAACCCTATAAGATAACTGCAGTTCAGGAATTGCAAGCATGCTATAATGTGAGTGGAGTTAATTTCTGCACATTGGTGTTGGCTAATTTTAATTCTCTGTTGAAGTTATATGGTTATTGTAGTTATAATTTGCATGAGAAATCTATGTGCTTGAATTCAAGGAATATCTGACTCCATAACATGCTTTCTGTGCCAAGAAAATTCTTGTTAGGCCAGCACTATATGTAGGGAAGTGATGAAGCGCATTTCTTTTAATTCCAAATGTATAATATGCAAGAACAGCATGATGGGTATAAATAAATCATTGGTGGCAACAGCGAACACTATGGTGGAATTGCTCAAGAGTACAAACCTGTACCCGAGTGCCCATTAGTTATTTCATAATAACAAAATAACACTGCAGTAAATTAATAGCATACAAATAAAAATATATATTATTGAAGTTTAGCACTTTTTTCTGGAGTATTTGGGCAAAAGTGTGCAAAAGGAGCAGTGAAAATAGAATTTGTGCCTACATTTGAACTCAGTGCCATCACTGAACTACAAAATGCAATGGGAGCAGTATTGTGGAAGTAAACAAATGCAAAAATGCTGTAATTTGCGTTTAGGATTCTTGATTTAAAAAAACTCTGTGTTGCACTCACATGCCTTTCTCTGCTCGTGTACAAACTATTGTTACAAAGGTTTATTCTCCGTCTACTTCATGTTAATCAAGATAAACATTTGCAGAAACTATGTTATTGCTAATTTTCTTGTAGGTGTAAGGGGAATATGGCAGGCTTCAAGTGATAGTCAAATCTTTTAAGAGCTGGTTACTATATGGAGCATTTCATTCTCTTTGCATGTCCAGGACATAAAAAAACAAATAACAAATTCCCATTTGAGAAGAAGTATATGTATTGGAAAATTCAAACAAATAATGAGGAATATTTCAGAAATGTTTCAGTCGATAGAAAAAATGTATATGATATAAATTGTGGGTTTTAACAAGATCTACATTTTTTTTGTGTAGTAACATTTTGTCTTATCTCTTACAGTTTACCAGTTATGCAAAAGTCAATCAGAATGAAGACTTTTGGGGACATTCCCAGAAAATTTGTGATATACATTTCATTTGCCATGAAAATATCTTAAACATATATTATTTTAATCAAAACCATTAGAGGCATTTTTGGGAAAATAAAAAATTTCAAAACATGTTCCATGTAAAGGGTAGTCTGAGGTGGGGGGATTTTCTTGAAAATCTTCATGTCGCATTTTTGAAAGATACTGAACCTAAATGCCAAGTTTGGTATTTATCTGACTTTTCGTTTTTTAGTTAGGCTGTTCATAGACACATGTACCTTTTTCTAAATAGCCTTTTTTTTTTATTTATTTGGGGGATCTCAAAACGTGTATTTCCAGTGAAGTCTCGGTATGGAATTTGTGGGTGGAATGCAATACTTCCCTACTTGCTATATATAGTAGAGAAAGTAAAAAAGGCAACCTGCTGTGCATTTATTAACATAAATGTGTTAAGTAGTTTTGTCTTGTCATTACTGAATGTTGTTTCAACAATCTCCATATGGGCAACAACCTTTGGGGAAATCTCTTCCACCAAGTAATGGCAAAACTCATTTATTGACACCCATCAGGCAGTGTCCATGACCTCTGATGGGTGATAATGAGGATTGTAATGGAACGAGAGGAGCTACAGCTTTTATCATGGACTCCAAATAACATTCACATCAGTTAGTCAGAGGTGAAGGCTTGGATAGGGTGACTTAAAATCAAAATCGCTATCCCAGAGCCAGGAATCGAACATAGACCCTCAGCACAAGAGTGACTAATCTGGTCCCCTCATCGAATCTATATCTATGTTTGTATATTGTACTTAATAAAATTGGTCAGATGTACTGAATACTGATAATAGTAATTTGTTTTCAGGTAATATATGTACAAGCATTCATATTGGTCTTTCTAATGGGAAAGCTGATGAGGAAGGTGTTTTTCGGTCAGTTGCGAGCTGCTGAATTTGAGGTATTGTAACATTAAGTCATTTTGTTGTACAAAGTAGCTAAATAAAAAAAAGAAGGTAATTGAAATACCATTTAGTATGTTTCAGCTACAGATGTTTTCTTTTTCTTCTTTTCAAATGTCCTTTACAGAAACAAAATGTATTATATGGTTTAAGGGCTTGGCCTGCAAAAACAATGAATTGTTTAAGAAATAAACATCTTCACAGTATCATAATTTTTTTAATGAAAGTTACAAAATTACATATAGGATAAAAAATAATAGCCATTTTTTAAAGTTGTGGCATCTGTATTTTCAATACAGGAACATAATTGAATTGCTATTTCACAAAGGCCCTAAGTCCACTTTTTTACTTTATGAGTTGCGTTAACTTAATGTGTGCCTTTAGAGGTTGACCCATTGTTGATTGCAGACTGGTCTCCATATTCAATCAAATAGCCACAATATATAACAGATAAATTCTTGTTTATTGTAAAAGAACCTGATGCTCAGGACATAGAGCATTTTTGCATCCTGTAAAACTGGTAAAACGATGCCTGTAACCGGCAGGAATAGGACAAAAAGAGTGGAAATAATACATTGATTAGTTTTAATGCTATTCTTGAGAACAAGCAGTGAAAGTGTCCTTGTGGTATCTTACATTTTGTCATTAATATGAATGAATCAAATTCAAAAGTTGAACCTACAAATAAGAAAAGGGTGCATCATTCCAAGCAGTACATGTGACAAAAATCTTGCTTTAAAGAGTTATCATTTTGCTGACTTGTAGTTGCAGTTTTGATTTTTATGTTAAAAATGAATAGTTTTGATTTGAAAAGTGTTTAAAACACCATCTTATCTGAAAAAAAGATGAAGGAACCACGTACTAGTTGTGATCAAAAAGTTTCCGGAATGGCTTCACAACACTGCTGACACTGAGATTTCTTTAATTCTTACCCAGACTGTACATGCAGCGTTCCTTTCCGATAAAAATGAAGGGTCACGTGACTTCCTGTGACCATGCAGTGACGAGGTAGACACTCTGAAATGAACACATGTTTTGCATGTGCTGCAATTTTTCCGCATAGCAAAAATGTCAGATTATGAAGAACAAAGAGCGAACATCAAACTTTGCTTTAAACTCGGTAAAACTGCAACAGAAGCCTATGAAATGTTAGGAACAGCTTATGGGGAGGAAGTTATGGGGAAAACTCAACTATTTGAGTGGTTTTCAAAATTTAAAAGTGGTGTGACATCAGTTAAAGATGCAGATTGTCCTGGGCGACCCTGTTCCCACAAAACTGATGAAAATATCAATCAGGTGAGGAAAATGGTCTTAAATGATAGACGCATTACAAAAAGAGAACTTTCTGACTCATTAGGACTCTCCTTTGGAAGTGTTCAAAGCATTTTGAAAGACAATTTGGACATGTTCCTGCATCATGACAATGTGCCCACGCACAAAGCCCTTTCTGTTTGCCAATTTTTGGATAAAAATAGGATGAGTACTGTTCCTCAACCTGCATATTCTCTAGATTTCGCACCAGGAGACTTTTTTCTTTTCCCACTACTTAAAATGCAGCTCCGAGGACACCGTTTTGAGGACATTGATGTCATCCATTGCGAATCGCAGAAGGCTCTGAACATGTTGAAAGAAGAGGTCTTCCAGAGGTGCTTCCAGCAGTGGCAGAAGCGCTGGGACAAGTATATCAACTCCCAAGGAGACTATTTTGAGGGTGACAGTGCAGATTAGACCAAACAAACTTTAACAAACTGTTGTGTAGTATTTATGACAACATTCCGGAAACGTTTTGATCACACTTCGTATTACAGCTTTTTTTGTGGATTGAGACTACACACCACAACTGTTTGCAGTGGATTACTTTTAATACTCTGGCTTTTTCAGAAATTAAATTAGGGTAATATTGTAGGAATTGTGTGTATTTGTCAGAATTTAAAACCTGTAGTTGTCCCATGCTTATGAGGTGTTTGATTTCAGTCTCCTGATTCATATGCACAGTTATAACAGGTTAGCAAACAGATTAACTATTCCATTTCAATGGACAAAAGAAGCATAGTAAAAAGTAAATACTACTGGGAACACATTCTAACAGACTATGGATCTACCGATAGAGGTAGCTAAGGTCATTAAGGCACAAGCTTGTGATTGGGAAGTCTGCTGTGCAACTCCTGACACTAATGTCCTCCCTGACAAAGGTTTTTTCCAGGTTTTCCTTCACTCTTCATAACTGGCAAATGCTGAGTAAGTACCCTAAACTTGGCCCTGAATGTTTCCTTTCCCAAGTCTCATTGCATTTTGTCTATGTAATAAGAGTGTATGTTAAAAAAAGACTAGGTGGTCTAGTAAGAACTTTCTTTTAGAATACCATGGTAGCAGGTTTAAACAGAAGTAGAAATGCTCTGCTCAGTTATGTAAGGTGTATGCTGTTACAATCAAATGAAGTTATTTGATCTTTCATTATCATGTTTTACATTAACATTATTACCACCTTTTTGGTCCTAGAGCAATTCCTTGAAATAAGATCACATTTTATAACCTCAATAAATCTGTTTTGCAAGTGGCTTAGTGTTTTAAGACTACATCTGATATGAATATGTATAACAATAATCATATTTTATTGTAGCATTTGATGGAAAGATCATGGTATGCTGTAACAGAGACATGTCTGGCCTTTACTGTGTTCCGAGATGACTTCAGTCCAAAGTTTGTAGCACTCTTCACAGTGCTGCTGTTCCTGAAATCCTTCCATTGGCTTGCAGAGGATCGAGTTGACTTCGTAAGTTACTTGACAGTCTAACAGTAAAATAATGTTCAGAAGTAAGAAGTGCCCTGGACATTTGTCACAGGATCTTGGATGAAAAATTCTCTATAGCAGTTTATTATAAATTTTGTAAGAAATTTTGCAACAATGCAAGATGATGCTTTAAAAGTGTAAAAGCTTTATGCTCGTAAAATTTACTATTATTAAATTTAACTGGCTTTACACAATGACCAATATGAATAAGGCAACTTTAGCTCTTCACTGCAAAACCCTTTCTGAATAACAAGTACAATACAGAGTCGTATAAATTTTGTCTTTTCTGTCTCGCTAGATTTACCATTTAACAAAGCAATGAAATGCATTTCAAACCATTGCCTACATATTTCCTTTCCAGGCGATATTTGAATACTATCAATGGCACGAGATTGAAATTTTAAAATTTACTCACAAAAAGCATAATTTCTTATAATTTTGGCAATGGCCAAAAAGTACCATGATTACAGCTTAAATTGTCTAGTCCTGCAGAGCTGATAGCTAAAAATGCAGTTGCCTCGGCACAATGTAGAAGTGTACTGACTTGTCTCTCTCCTACGGCAGGCCACCAGGGCCGTTGCTAGATGATGGCACTTCTGTCGCTAGGTTCCACTAGGTTGCCAATCTGGTGTCCTGGCTCATGATGACGATGCAAAAATAATATCATAGGGAAGACATAATAACCCATGCTCCCACCACTTGCACAGCAATTATCAGCCTGTAATGTATGTCCCATAACTGATGTAGGTGAATGGGGTGTATCAACCAATACAGCAGTTAACACCTCTTGCTCTTCCCACAGGAACATTTGAGATATTACTAAGAGATTTGTAATTACTGACAACTGCTTAACTTCAGCATGTCTGATTTATTAACTCCTGATGTGGAGTATTCCTTTAGACAGAGCATCCACTTAATTTAATTGGAAGAAGCTTGTAATATTAAAGTGTGGAATGGTTAAAAATTTAAGAAGTGAATGTAGAGACACACTTGCTTAATTTAGTGTTTTTAAATAATAGAACATGTTTCAGAAGCCATCACATCCATCCTCAGCTGTAGATATCCTGTGATTTTATAAGAGTAAGTGAAACAAGCGTGTCTTTACCTTGTTTCCTAATTTATAGGTATCTGCTGCTTGTTTACAGAATATGAATTAGGCAAAGGAGTGCTAGTCAATTGCTGTACCATTCTGACTAATGACATATGGTCTGTGGAAGTCAGCAACAGACATTTCCCATTAAATGTAAACTTAACACATGTTTACATCATACAGATTAGTAATACATTTTTGGATTTATTCTCATGCCTGATAAGTTTCTGGGCACTAAAATTTTGAGCTAACAAAAAAACAAAATAGGACTAGATTGAACCCTCTCTTGTAGTGCTGAACATGTAGAATACAGCAATACATTAACAGTAATTAATTTGAAGATTGAGAAGCTAGTAACAGTGATGTGTCATAATTTAAAATAGAGAGAGTTGGAGGTTGTTACATTACATCACTAAAAGTTGCTTACTTTGAATGCGTTTCGGGAGAATGGTTTGCATTGGAAACAAGCTGACAATGGGAGCAAACCAAACCGTTCTACCGAAATGCGTTCAAAGCAAGCACCTTTTAGTGATGTAGTGTAACAACTTCCAACTCTCTTTATTTTATATTAACAGTGAGTTTATTTATAAGCAGAAGGAAGTTATTCCAATTTTGAAAGAAATACTTCAACTGATTTCACCGTCAAACTGTTCAAGACATCAGTAGATGACAATGAATTGCACAAAGCAACCTACTAATGAATAGCTGTGTTTTACAAAGTCATTAAAAGTAATATAAGAGGATGTTGAAACAAGTCCAGTGATGTTTTTGTTAGATTTGATTTTAAGTCAGGGGCGGGTTCTTTTTCTTTTCCCCCCTCCTATTTTAAAAATTATTATTATTATTATTATTATTATTATTATTATTATTATTATAATAATAATAATAATAATAATAATAATAATAATAATAATATTGCAGTGAGCGTTGTAGAGACACTTTTCTTGTATCTCAGGGTCATGTTAACAGGTAGATCTTTGGGAGTCTGCTACTGCTAAGATAAAGTTGAAATAATAAATTCCAGCTTTTCCAGTAGAAACTTGTTGAATTTATTTATTTGCTGGTTTACAGACTCGTTCCCTCACACTTCCAATCAATTATACTTATACACAGCACATAATATTCTCAAATAAAACAAAACTTTTCCTTAGCCATTAATGGCTGCACCAGTCGCCTACTATGACTTGGTGTCACCCTCCTACACTCTCACACAGACAACTGCTAACAAAGCTTGGCTTCACTTTACAAACTTAGCATCTTTTTTATTTATAACTCCTATGTTTTTATTATTTCATTTAATCTTTTCCTTTTCCAATATTCTTTTCCTTTATGTTACAAACTTACAGTAATTAATTTAATTCTCCCCATTACAATTTTAGGTTGTTACTATGAAATTAATTTCACAACATACATATTCAAACAATAATATCAATCACATGAAATTAAAATAAACATTACAACAATAATAAATATGAATGCATTTTAAGATTCCAATTAACATATAAATATTTGCATGTTCATAAGTAAGCGTGTGAGGTTATGTAGCTTTGAATTCCACTTTAAGTCTTAATTTAAACTGCTTAAATCCAATATAAATTATTTTTCATAATTATATGCTTATTAGAATAATATATAAGAATCTTATCAACAATGAATTTAATGATTTTGGCTGATAAATGGGTATTATTCATTTTCCTCAAGTAAGCAGCACATAATTACTTTTTCATTTTGAATTACTGCATTACATACCACATGCGTGCGTGCGTGTGTGTGTGTGTGTGTGTATAAACCTACAAATATACAATTATATATTTTAGTGAAAATAAGCTTATTTTCTCTGTCATTTCATTTTCAATAATTTGTTTTGTTAATTTTATTTAGGCTAACACGTTAAGCGCCAGTAGATATTTAATGAAATTTTCCCATGGACCATTACAACTTTTTCCCAAAAGTCAATAAAGGGCACATTAAATATTATCTTGCTGCAAAGATTAGTTTTGTAGAGGACTTTATAGGTAGTTATTATAAAAAATAATTCTGGCAGTCCCTGGGGACCACTGTGGTCCCACACAAGAAATTTTATCGTGGGACCAGCAGTCCTGCATAGTGGTCCACGGTAATATTTACCAAATGTATGGATTCATTGAAGTAGATTTGATTTTTACTTTCTCTACTATGTATACTAAGTAGGGGAAGTATTGCATTCCACCCAAAAATTCAATATTGAGATTTCACGGAAATACATGTTTTGAAGTGCCCTGAATCCAAATAAAGCATTTTTGGAAATATATCAATGTGTGTGTGTGGTGTGTGTGTGTGTCTGTGAACAGCATAGCTCAAAAACAAAAAGCTTGAAAAACACCAAACTTTGTATTTGAGTAGTATCTTCCAAGGAGCAACACAAAGTTTTTCAAGAAAATCCCCCCACCCAGACTACCCATTACATGGAACATTTTTCGAAAATTTTTATTTTCTCAAAACTGGCTCTAGCGATTTTGATTAAAATATCATATGTTTAAGATATTTTCATGGCAAATGAAGTGTATATCTTGAATTTTCTGGGAATGTCACCAAAAGTCCTCTTTGTTCTAATTGACTTTCACACAACTGGTAAACCATGAGAGATAAACAAAATTTTACTACACAAAAAATGTAGAGCTCGTTAAAACACTATTTATGTAATATACATTTTTTCTGTCCAGTGAACCATTTCCAAGGTATTCCTTGTTATTTCTTTGAATTTTTCAATACTTTTCCACAAATGGGAATTTGTTATTGGTTTTTTATGTCCTGGATATACAAAGAGAATGGAATGCTGCACATAGCAGTCAGCTCTTTAAAGATTTGACTATTGCTTAAATCCTACCATATTTCCCTTGCACCTACAAGAAAATTAGCAATAAGATAGTTTCTACAAATGTTTATCTCGATTAACATGAAGTAGATGGAGAATAGGCGATTGTAAAAACAGTTTTTAGAAGGGTAGATAAAGTCATGTGAGTGGAACACATCAGATTTTTCCATTCAAGAGCGCCTCTGTTGCCTTAAATTATATAATATCCATATTGTTAGATTGCGGCCCTTATCTGTAATGTGGAAAGCAATGTTTACCATTATTGAATAGGATTTTTTTTCCTCACACTTGCATCACAGATTTCAAAAAAAGAAAAAGTCATAGAAGCGTCGTTCTTCTCAAATGAAACTCTGAGTGATCCTTCTCAACAGCAGCAGATGTCAATTTCTAGGAAATCTCTAAATATGCATACCTCAAGAAACATGACGGACCAGCTCATAAGGTATAAAAGTATTGTAAAGGATGCTACGAAAAGAAACTCACAGGAAATTTATCAAAAAATAAAGTTAAGAAACTAACCACCTACTGCGAAGAATGTGACAGAAAACCTCATTTTTGCTTGCCATGCTTTGCTAATTTTCATAATTTAAAGTTAAAAACAAAATATTTCTGATACACCATATTTTGTATACTTTGAATTTTAAAACTAAACACATTCTTTGACAGCAATTCTAATTAAGCTTTTACTTGCTGGCATCATTGCATTGTATTGCTTGACTGTATATAAACACTTTAAAAAAGAAAAAAGTAGTAGTATAGTATATAAATACAGTTAATAAAAAATTTTTTGCTCGTGCTGACTTTTTTTTATATTGAAATTTAGGCGTTTATAATATACCAGCTCCAAACCCAGTGGTAGTAATGTTTAGATAATGACTGCAGAGATCTGTTTTATAGGTGAAACTCGATGTTTCAGTGGACTGCTGGCTTGTAGAAATCTTAAATTGGTCCAGAAACGTGGGGTCATATGGATTGCCATGGCCTGACAAGAATTGCATATAGTGGGCCGCAGGGACTGTTCTGGTGCTTAACGTGTTAATAATGTTTTATCTTGTAGTCCAGGTGAGCATTTCGCCTTAAAAATGCCATGGCTGTATTAAAATTGGGAAAAATAAATGTAATATCTGGCAAAATGCAATATCTGTATCACGTACAAAAGACTTATAAAACATTGTTAGAATTTTTCTGAACTGCTTGCCACTAAACATACATGGCTTTCAGAAATGTATTACGAACATAAATAATTTTTGCCTATGGCAAAAATCTGAGATGAGTTCATAAATGTAACATCTGTAACAAAACGTTTTATTTATTTTTCCCCATGTAATAATAATTAAAACTTTCACCTGTTTGAGGACAGTAATCAATATTGATCTAACAGTGAAATGTTACAAGATATATTTAAGTTTGTATTTATCAAGATTAGTAATAGGAAAAATTTTAACATTTGTGACTAATGGAGTGGTTGATATAATAGAGGCAACTTCTCATAGTGCTCGTTTCTTTGGTTTCAGATGGAAAGGAGTCCTGTCATCTCATGGCTGTTTCATGTCCGAGTACTGTGTGAGCATCTTCAAAAGTTTTACATGAATTTGTATTATAAGTATGATTAGGAGTCTTAAAATTTAGTCCTTTTCCATATATTAAGGGCCACGTGATAGTTATTGAGATATGGAACATTGCCACCCCTAGGTAAAGCATTGTTGCTGGGTTGAAATTGCTGTGTCAGTGCCATTTTAATGGTAGCTGGCAGAGCTCTGTTGTGTCATTCATTTTCCTGCATTTTATGTTTTAAGTGTGGAAAGTGTGAACGTCCTTGAAAGTACAATAGAGATTTGGAGAGAGCATTTTCATGCAATGATCTTGTATGATTTCAAATGTGGTTTAAAATGAAATGCAGTCACTTGAGCATTTCAGGGGGGGGGGGTCTTTTGGAGACTTTCCTCTTCCATGGCTTCTGTGTTCTGCTGATTTGAAGAATGTAAGAGGGAGTGGCAATCTCTTACAAATGAAGAAAAGAATGGCAGACCCACAACAGAAGTGAATGAGAAAAACGTCACCTTTTTGGAGATAATGATAGAGAAAATCCAAGACTAACCTACAAGGACATGGAACTGGCATTAGCAATTAGTTTGCCAAATGTTTCAACCATTCTTTATGAGCACCTTTGTGTAAAAAAGTTTCTTCAGGATGGGTGCCCTGTAGTTTATCTGAAGTCCAGAAACTCCATGAGGTGGAATAGTGTCGAGAAAAGCTGCAAAGGTTCAATTGTAGAAAGTCTCATGTTTCAGATGTTGTTAGGGGTGACTAAACATGGATATATTGGTTTGATCCAGAAACAAGATGCCAGACCTGCATTTGAATATTTCCTGATGACCAAAACTATCCATCAGTCGAGCATGGGGAAGAAAATTGTTGCCTCTTTCTTCTCCACAGTGGTCTTGTGGCAACCGTTGCGTTCGAAAATCAGAGAACTGCTATTGCAAAATGGTACACAGAAGTTGGCCTTCTGAAAGTGTTTCAGAAAATCCAAGAATGGCGTCTAATGAGAGGACTAAAGAGCATTTTTTGTGCACCATGACAATTCATCAGCTCATGCCACTAATATAACCATGGAGTTTCTGCAAGGAACTGTAGCAAAACTTTGACTATCCACCCTATAGTCCTGACTTGGCGATTTTGAGGTCACTGATTTTCTAGCCCCAAAGAAGCAGTTGTAGCATGTGAGAAGCAGTTATTTGCAGTGCCAGAAACCGAGTGCCATGAATGCTTCCAGAAGTGATTCCAGAGGATGAAACGCTGCGTATGGTGCCGGGGGAATACTTTGTGAAACTGGGATAAACAAAATTTTTTATGAGTATTATTTGTTGTCTCAATACTTATCTAGTGACCCATGTATCAGCCACACAGCAACACGTTTCTCTCACTAGTGAATGAGCTGCTGTATACAATATTGTAGAACTTTTCACATAGCTATTTTAGAAATACTCCAAATCCCTGTATCATAACGTCATATGTTTAAAAGCCTATTACAGAGTGGTCTCTTCTTATGAGGAAACAGGAGGTAGCTAAATATTGCCAGGTTATCTGAACATGCAGGAAGGAGCACATTTTCTTATTCCAAAGCAGGCACATATTTCACTGTGTGGTACAAAAAATGTCTGGCATTTTTTTATGCTGCAACTGAACTTTCTTGGTTAGCTTCCTTTATAGTTTTGAAGTAATGGTTTACCCTAAACTCATCAAGGTATTTTTCTGTAATTGTATGACCTTTACAGATTTAATCATTCATCAAACAAACACACTATAATAGTTGCACAAAATATTGAACATAAATCTTCCAGATAAGTCTATGTTTTTGACCTTTAAGGCAGGTGCTGGAAATTCTACTTGCTCTGCTGCTTTGTCTTTGAGGTTGTAATAACGCAACCACTGATTATGCTGGATGATCTGGTGCTCAAAAAAGTCAGCGACACAGCTGACACTACTTAACACAGCTGAAACTTTTTGAATTTTCAGTTTAGTGGCGTTATACAATGGCAAAATGTAATAACATTAGAATAGCAGATGCTGCAGAGATACACTACGTGATCAAAAGTATCCGGACACCTGGCTGTAAATGACGTACAAGTTTGTGGCGCCCTCCATCGGTAATGCTGGAAGTCGATATGGTGTTGGCCCACCCTTAGCCTTGATGACAGCATTCACTCTCGCAGGCATACTTCAATCAGGTCCTGGAAGGTTTCTTGGGGAATGGCAGTTCATTCTTCACAGAGTGTGGAACTGAGGAGAGATATCGATGTAGGTCGAGAGGCCCGACACGAAGTCGGCGTTCCAAAACATCGCAAAGGTGTTCAATAGGATTCAAGTCAGGACTCTGTGCAGGCCAGTCCATTACAGGAATGTTGTCGTGTAACCACTCTGCCACAGCCCATGCAGTATGAACAGGTGCTCGATCGTGTTGAAAGATGCAATTGCCATCCCCAAATTGCTCTTTAACAGTGGGAAGCAAGAAGGTGCTTAAAATATCAATGTAGGTCTGCGCTGTGATCATGCCACACAAAACAACAAGGGGTGCAAGCCCCCTCCAGGAAAAACACGAACACACCATAACACCACCACCTCCGAATTTCACTGTTGGCACTACACACATTGGCAGATGATTCACCAGGCATTCGCCATACCCACACCCTGCCATCGGATCACCACATTGTGTACCGTGATTCGTCACTCCACACAATGTTTTGCCACTGTTCAGTCGTGTAATGTTGACGCTCCTTACACCAAGCGAGGTGTCGTTTGGCATTTTCCTGCATGATGTGCAGCTTATGAGCAGCCGCTTGACCATGGGATCCAAGGTTTCTCACCTCACGCCTAACTGTCATAGTACTTGGAGTGGATCCTGATGCAGTTTGGAATTCCTGTATGATGGTCTGGATAGATGTCTGCTATTACTCTTTACGACCCTCTTCAAATGTTTCTTTCAGTCAACAGACGAGGTCGGCCTGTACGCTTTTGTGCTGTACATGTCCCTTCACGTTTCCACTTCACTATCACATCAGAAACAGTGGAGCTAGGGATGTTTAGGAGTGTGGAAATCTCACATACAGACTTCTGACACAAGTGACACCCAATCACCTGACCACGTTCGAAGTCTGTGTGTTCCACAGAGTGTCCCATTCTGCTGTTTCACGATGTCTAATGACTACTGAGGTCACCGATAATGAGTACCAGGCAGTAGGTGACAGCACAATGCACCTGAGATGAAAAGCGTATGTTTGTGGGGGTGTCCAGATACTTTTGATCACAGTGTATGTGCTTGCAGTACAGTGCTAAGAAATACAAGGTTTGTCAGCAATAATGAAACTCCGCATACACGGTAGTTTAGGTATGTTTTTAATTTCACATTGTGCCTTGCCTACAGGAACAAGGTGCTTTTGGTATACATTTCAAGTAAGATTTTCTCAGTCATTCTTAAAATACTCTTAAAGGTGATTGATTGTACATTAAATATATTGGCATAAATAATATAACAAGTACTGATACTTTTACAGCAATTACTGAACTTATCAATAATAAAAAGTCATGATAATTTCTGTTGTTGTTGTTCACCAATGCCACTGGGATTATTGATCTGCATCATTTTCCCTCTGGCTTCCCAATATAAAGTCTGTAAGTTATCACTTTTAAGGCCTTTGCATTTGGCAACATGTTGTTTGTTCAGAATGACATCTTCTTCTCAGCGAATGCACTTGGGTGTAGGTAGGCATTGTATCTTGTGGAGAGATGGTAATTCATTTAATCCATAATTATCTCAAGTAGTGAATGTGAGTTTAAAATAAAAATAAACAGCCTTAGGAACCTTCAGTTTTCAGTGAGAACAGCAATTTCATCCCTTAATTTTATTGTAAGCAATGAAACAGTTGTTTTATTGAAAGCAGAAATGATAAGAATAAAGCAAATAAATGTAAGAGAAAAAAATGCCATAAGCTTTTGACACATGCTGTTTGTTCATTGGAGCACCAGCAAACTTGTTCAACTGGCTGAAAGGTGTACAATTGATATTATAAACATTAATGTATTTAGCTGTTTTTCTGATATAACTTAGATAAGCGGTGGTTTATTAGCCTCTGTATGCTTGATTAACCTCAAGGAATGTAATAATTAACATTTTGCTAAATTCATGGTATTGTTTAAAGCAGACTTTTTCACAGAGAGGTGTAGAATTGTAAATGAAATTTAATGTATATTGAAGAATGGGTGAGTCGACTCACTCTTTCTTCAATATATTTGAATGCTTCACTGTGTGTAACTTCCAAGTTTCAAAAAACTCTGAAATTTAATGTACTTGCAAGGCAGTCTTTCTAACACAACTTTGATTTATCTCTTCAGAATATAAATATTAAAATTATTTTAATAAAAAGATGTCTTGCTTAAAGCTGAAAAAACACTAAGGTAATGAAATTGAAATCTTCATGTATGAGTGTGAATATTTTGAAATGGATGAAGCATTTAGTCTCATTCTTATACGGAAAAGAACATGAAATTGTGATATTATTTAGACCATAGGCACTCCACACTTAACAATGTACATGCATTCTTTAAAGTAGCTAGCAAAAGTAAAATAATTAAACAGTTGGGTTTTTATGCCAATTGCTACTACAGTTGACATACTGGGTAGATCTGCATTACCTGGTGATATGATTTCTGATTTAAAACTAAGGTTTTAATGCAGCATGAGCTGTGATTGCATGTTGGCTTATTGTTTTGAATGTGATAATTACATTCATTTGATTGAAGTATTGAAAATTTAAGTGCATGAAGCCACAAGATTTTTGGTTAATTTATTAGCATTTGCATTCCATTCTTAGGGGCTTACATATCGGTAAATAACTGCTTTGTGATCAAGAGTTTGGAGGGTATAAAACTAAGCTTATTTGTAATTGACGTCGGCTAGTTTACACTATACCTTACTCACTTGTTGAAAAATGGACATGTTTCAGAAATCTTCATTCCCATCTTCAGCTTACAACAGTCCAATTTTCAAGTAAGTGAGGTATAGTGTAAACTAACTGATGCTCAGTTAATTTTAAGATAACCTCATTGTTAAAAAAACTTCCAATAATTAGTAATGAGCTTATTTTGTTTGGTTTCAGCACTTCTAACGATGCTAGGTGCTCTAGACTTACATTTTGTGGGTCATGCATACCATTCCACTGTAACAAAGGGGGCATCAGTGCAGCTGGTGTTTGGCTTTGAGTATGCAATCCTGTTGACAATCATTGTGAACATTGCCATAAAGTATGCTCTGCACACCATTGATCTCAACAGTGAAAACCCTTGGGACAATAAAGCTGTGTTTCTTCTCTACACCGAGCTTGTCATGGGTGAGGACCTTAATAATTTTCTTTCTTTCCTCTTACAACTAAACAGAGTGCTCAGATTCAAACCTTATGTAAAATGTCATTAACAGAAAAGACATCTTACAAAGAAGATATCTTTATAAACATTCAGTTACAGGTTCAGAATTTGGACCTGAGTGCATTGGTGACATTAGTTTTTCTGCAAACACCCACCAGAGGTCTCCATACATCAACATATAAACTCCATCACTTGCTTACCTTCTTACTAATGGACTCTGTGCAGGCATTTTTGACATTACATGCAACTGTTTGTGTAGTGAAATGACAATGGCTCAGGGACTGATTAACTAATACCACTTAGAGAGAAGGTCTGAGCATTAAAACAAGATAGCTGCCCACGTAGGCCATTGGTTACAGCGAGCAGTACGAGTAGTTTACATTAAAAGTTGTTAAGATGTATTTAATAAGAATCTTACCATTATAACTTGTGTAAAAATGTAGTTCATAATTTAAAATAAAGAGAGTTGAGGGTTGTTACACTACATCACTATAATAATCTTACGTGAACGCGTTTTGGGAGACGGTTTGTTCCCATCGTCAGCATGTCCTCAACTGATTTTGCCGGTCATCGTCTGGGGGATGTGTGTGGTTAGTGGTGTTCTCTGGTGCTGGGCTGATGAACCTCCAAAGACTGTTGGGTGGCGGCAGTTCGAAATTCATTAGGTGATTCCTGTGTTTGACAATATGTATTTTTTCCCAGATGTCCAATTCATTACTGCTGTTGATCGGTTGTAAGAGTTTTATGTTTGGAGTGATATCATGGTTTGAAGACCAGAAATGATGTGCTACTGCTGATTTATCTGGCTGCTTTTGGTAAATGCATCTCAAATGCACTTTGTCTTATTTCAAGATTTCTTTTTGTTCTTCCTATATATACCAGATTACATTCATTACAATCAATTTGATATATACCAGCTGATTTATCGTTGGGGATAGGATCTTTTGTTCTGTTGCATAGTAGTTTCTGTATATTGTTATTCTGTGGAGACAGGGTGGTGATGTATTTTTTGAAAATCCTTTGAAATTTATGATGTGTCCAAGGGTGATAAGTGAATTTTCTATATGCTTGTGGTTTTTGTTGTCTGAGTAACGTAGTCATTTGTTGGATTTATTTCTGTCTTTCAAACCTTTTTATCTTCTTATCTATTGTTTTTTTCTGGTATCCATTCATAGTGGCTATGTTGATAATGTGTTGGTATTCTTTCTGGTATTCCTCTTTCTCCATTGGTATATGTACTAACCTGTTTGTAATACTATTTAAAATTGCATGTTTGTGGCTTGTAGGATTGTAGCTATTGTTTTTAATATAATTTTCTGTGTGCGTTGGTTTTCTGTAAATGCCAAACGTTAGTTTGTTGTGTGCATTATTTCTGATGACCCTGATGTCTAGGTAAGGTAATTGGCCATTTTCTTCTTTTTCTATTGTGAATTTAATAGATCTTTTTTGTAAATTTAATAATTTCAAAGCATCTTCTGAAAGTTTTTTTGGAACAATAGCAAAAATATCATCTACATACCTATACCAGGTTTTGAATAGATGTGGGAAAGATTTAGTAATATGGCATTCAAAATGGCTCATATATAGTTCGCCTAAAAATGGTGAAAGGGGGTTTCCCATAGTTAGGCCTGAGGTTTGTTTAAAGATTTTGTGATGGAATGAAAAGAAATTTTGGTCCAGACATAATTTTGTTAGTTTTAGGTAATCTTCTGTTTGTGCTCTAGGTGTGCCATTGTTTAATATCCAATTTTCTAGGAGTGGTAATAATTCTTCTTTTGGTATGCTTGGGAAGAGTGCAGTGACATCAAATGATACCATCATGTCTGTGGGTGATATATTTATATTTGAAAGGTGACTGGTTAATTCTAATGTAGTTCATAAACTTAAACACAGAAAATACGAGCACTTATTATGGGCTAGATCAAGGGTGGCGAAAACGATATCCTTCCGCGAGTCACCAAATATGCAACACGCACTGCATCACTCACAGCATGTGAAAAACAAAGGGACGGTTGGAGAGAGGGAACGGCGCCTGCAAGTCAAAATAACTCGCGAAGCACTTTAAGTTTCTGCTTTGGGGCATATGCATGAATAAAATCGGTTACTGCTCGCAGTATTACAACAGAAATACTAAGTTGCAAAAACAAAACATTAATTTTTTCAGAAACATTAAACCAACATGTCTGTTTTAAGATCCATACTGATTGAAAGAAAACTTATTCCTTCAGGCTAGCTCTGTTAATAATCTGTGAAAGTTCTAGGGATATCTAAAAAGAAGTAGTCTAAATTTCCCTATCTCTGCACATATATTTGCATTATTTTCCAAAGAATAAAGTCTAACAAGCTAATTCCAGGTGATGGAGGTATTATTATTATTATTATTATCATCATCATCATCATCATCATCATATGATTGGTATTGTTAAATTATATTGCACTCATGTCATGTGATCAAGGATATTAGTTTGTATCAAATTATTTAGATGGAAAGTACTATTATTGTCTCACTTCAGAATTAAAAGTGGACAGCCCCAAAGAAACAACTAAATAAATAAAAAGGACAGTATAAATCTGGAAATGTGGAACAAAAATAAATGCATGTATATATATATATATGATCACAAAATATATATTAGCCTTAAAATAATTATGGAGTGGTAAAGTTAATTTGGTATATTGCGAGGAACTTTGTAATAATATTATTACAATGGCTTGCATATAAACTGCAGAAGAGCTTCAGCGAATATTATTTGTTAGCGGTCGGAAAGTGGAAATGAGCAACTAAAGTGATTCATCCCATAAATACATACTTTTCAAGCATATAGAACTTTTAGAATAATATTCACCTCTTTCTTGGTATTTAGAGTTTTAAATGTGATTGAACTTGTTTAAAAGATTTAATTTTTTGTTTTATGAAAGGTGCAAAATGCAAAAGGAAAATATTCCCAAGTACTAAGTAGCAGTGTTTAACAAATGATAACAGTAAACATAAAAGTGATGATGTAATTTTTCCATAATAACTACAACTAACTCCAAAAAGTATAAGTAGCCACTTTTCCTCTTAAATACAACTATTCTTTTGTTGTTTAAAAAGTTTGACACAATATTCATTTTAATTATAATAACATCACCGTTTATAGCGCTTCTTACTTTATTTCATAAGTAGTGTTTTGTTAAGTCTGACGAGAGAATGAAAGTAGCCAAAGATAATGTGAACCTTCTCTTAAAAAGAAAATATCTTTTATGTAAAGTCACAAGTACACCTGTGCTGTTTGTTCACAAGGCATTATGGCACTATATTATCTTCTATGATTATCATGTGCAAGATTTCAACACTTATAAGAAACTGCTGAAAAGATATCCCAAACTGAAGGCAAAAAGCAATATTAACATTTTTTAGACCATATAACAATGGTGCCTGAATGAAGTTTTAAAGATAATTGTAGGGTAAAATTGAATGCCACTAAGCAATGCACAACAGCAAAATTTGACAGCGCAAGAGAAATGGGTCTAGCATTCATTACTGGCATTTGCAACTTAGGGCGATGAAAGCGGCTGGAAATATTGTATATGAACTTCACAGTGTCACTGGCCTTTATTACTAACTTGAAAAGAGAGTTTGGAATAACATCTCGCCACATTACTGTGCTACAATCATTAATAGATAAACAAGAGGAAGCAAATTTTATAAAAAAGACTAAAATATTCATTTGCTGATGTTAATGAACATATCATGGGGGAAAACATTGAAATGGGAAGTGTCTGGAACACTAATCAGAGCCAGTTCAACAGGGGGGTTTTCATCTCACAAAACGTCTCAAAAGATTAGTGAGAACCTCTCACTTTATATCATCATTATCAATGGTATGAAAAAAAATAGATGTGCTTGTATCTTAAGTAACCGGCCCCACCAAAGTAATGGCTCTCGGCTGTCAAAGCCATTTGATAGCAGTCAGGAACAGGACAGGGCGTATTTCACTGGTTTTTATACCATCCATGTCTGTCCAACTTTTGTTAATAAGCCAGTACTCTTTTGTGGGGAGATTGTTGATGCCATAATGTGAAACTTGGTGTCTAAGACATTTAACAAAATGTGATTCTCTCTCTCTCTCTCTCTCTCTCTCTCTCTCTCTCTCTCTCTCTCTCTCTCTCTCTCTCTCTCTCTCTCTCGTGGTGATGCCACAGCAGTTTTTGTGTGTATTGTTGATAATGGCGAAGGAATTGATTTGAACTATTAAATTCCATTCTGCAGAAGTTTGACATTCACTAAACATCTAATTCCATATTCCTTAACTTTTGAGTGATTTGATGCCAGTCTGATTGTATTTAAAGTACTGTAGTATTTTATTTTTTCAACTTTGTTATGTATTATCAGGAAATTGTGAATGATGAAGCCAATTTTGTGTTACTTTTCTCTGCCTGAATATAATTATAATAAAATTCTCATACTTGTTTTGTTGCAGGGTTCTTCAAAGTTTTCTTATACATCGCATTTGTTGCCATCATGGTTCGGATATACACACTACCATTGTTTGCTTTTAGACCTATGTATTATACAATGAGGTAAGTTGAAACAGTAGTTTTTAAGTATAATATATTCAGAATGTATATGGCAAGACAAATTTCAAGGCGTATACATATGCTTTAATGATTTTAAGTTCAATTTGGTTTTCCACTTTCTTGAACAGAAGTTTATATAGAGTGGTGCATTAAACAAGTGAGTCAGCTTATTGATACTACCTCACTTGCTTTTTACTTTCTCTACCACGTACATAATAGGTATAGAAGGTATTACATTCCACCCTAAAATTTGATACCCAGATTTCACTAGAAATACGTGTTTTGTGTATGAATATATAAATATATATGAAGCATTTTTAGAAAAAGATGTGTGTGTGTGTGCATGTCATAACTCAAAAACAAAAAGGCGAATAAGTACCAAACTTGGTATTCAAGTTCAGTATCTTCCAAGGATGCGACACTTTAAGTGATAAATGAAAACGTACTACAGAAAAATGTAGATCTCTTTAAAATGCACAATGTATTTCAAGTAAGTTTTTTTTTGGGGGGGGGACATAATCTATTTCTGAAATATGCATTATTAATGGTTCAAATTGTTCGTTACTTGGCCATTCTCTTAAAGTTCTGTCAACAGTTTCTCGCAATTGCATGGAAACAGTATGGAATTTTAAGGCCAGCATATAGTGTCCAGTTCTTAAACATTTGAGTCGAAATGTGTAATGTAGCTATTTCTGCGAAGGTTTATTTGGATAAAAATGTAGTAAATAGAAAAATAAGCTTTATTAAGAGCAATTTGTATACCCACTAATAAACGTTAGAGGATGGAGAAAGTCATATGAATGTGTCATATATTTTTATAAAATGGGACATTTTTGAGAGATCAATTGCTCCCATCAACCTGATGCCAACTTTTGGAGCATGGTATCCTTTAGCTGGGATAGCTGTACTGATTCCAGAAAAAACATATGAAGATGTTTTGAAACTGCTGAACCTACAAGAACTATCAAGTTCTACCCTTCCTAGACCTCAAAATCCAGAAATGCAACAAAAATTTCACATTTGGCGTATATAGAAAACCCATATACACAAACAACTACATGAAATCCAACAGTTATAATTCAAAGTCACACCAGTACAGTCTTCAACAGTTTGATATGCAAGCTTTTTCATCTACCTTTCAACATTGTAGAATTCAAAAAAGAAAAAGATGATGTACAGAATAGCAGAAAACAATGAATTCACTAGAAAAACAATACACCAAAAATCCATAAGGCAAAAAAATGGAAGACAATAGAAACCACCCAACTGTCAGCAGAAAAAGACAAATATACAGGAAGTTCACATTCCACACCAAAGCCCATGACCAGCTCCGGAAAATATTCATAGAGCGTAACCTCATTCAGGCATCTAAAAACCCTACTCCATCCAAAACCTACTACAGCCAGAATTAAAGAATACCATAACAACAATAGAAAAATCAGGAGTATACCAAATTAACTACAAAGACTGCAACAAAAGCTGTATTGGAGAAACAAAAAGGAAATTAAAAACAGGGGCAAAAGAACATCTCAGGAATCCAAAGCATAAACAGGAAGAAAAATCTGCAGTAGCAGCTCACTTTCAGCTAGAAAACCACAAAATTGATCCAGAACCAATACTTTTAAGCATTTCAAATGAAAAACACCTAACAGTCTGGCAGAACATTCATTTTGAAAACAAAGATAGTGTCTTCAATTTTCAGTTACCACCAAGCAACAACCTCAACAGCAAATTCTTCGAAAAGCCACCGGATGACGACAACAGTGTACAGTGTCCAGTAAAAGGACACCATGCTCTGCAGTCCCATGATGATGGAAGCAATTAAACTCTCAAAACATGCCCCATTTTATAAAAAGTTAGTGATGTAGTGTCAATAAACCATCTCACAAGAGTGTTATTAAAATCAATGTAGTTTTGTTTGTTTTCAAGTATAAATACAATAATTTCACAGAATTTTGTAGAGGTTTGGGTTTAATAACTGTAATAAACTCAGCACTTTTATAGTATTTTTTGATACCAAAATACTGAATTAATGTTTTAGAAGCATAGTAACAGTGAAGGCAAAATTCAGTATTTAAGCATTAGAAGTCGGAAATTGGGACATGTTTGCTTCACTTACTCTGTAATTTATATGGTACTTGTTTCAGAAGCTTTTGCTTTCCTCATTAACTGTAGGTCGACTGGCAGTGCTGGTTTCTTCTTCATTCTGGCCTATTGTAGATGGCAAGATGAATTTGGTATAGATGTCTGGAGGTGGGATTTCAAAGTTCATAACTCTGTGTTTGTGTTGATAAAAATCTTCTCCCAAGCGAAGAGGTCTAGAGGCTGGTTTACTTCTTTAAGTATGGGGGCGGTCTGAAAAGTTTCCGACCTAATAAAGATACAAAACATTTTTTCAGAATTGTTTTTTTATTTTTCAATATAGTCTCCTTGTAGCTCTACACACTTCTCCCAGCGATGCTTCCATCTCTGTAACCTGTTCAAATGGTACTCAGCATTTTTCTCTGCAAAATAATTGTTCATGAAGGTGATTGCCTCTTCATTTGACCAAAATCTCTGTCCTCCGAGCACAATTTTCAGAAGAGGGAACAAAAAGAAGTCGGTTGAGGCTAGATCTGGTGAGTAAGGCGGATGGTCAAGCAGTTCAAACCGTAATTCGTGGATTTTCGCCATTGCAACCGCTGAGGTGTGAGACAGTGCGTTGTCTTGGTGAAACAGGATTTTCTTTTTCTGCAAATGTGGCCGTTTTTCCGCAAGTTCTGCCTTCAGCTTGTCAAGTAATGATGCGTAGTATGCTCCTGTAATGGTTTTTCCTTTTTGAAGATAATCGATTAAAATAACTCCATGACTATCCCAAAAAACAGTCGCCATCACTTTCCCAGCCGAAAAAACTGTTTTTGCTTTTTTTGGAGCTGGTTCCCCCTTTGCAGTCCACTGTTTGGACTGTATTTTTGTTTCGGGCGTATAATGGTGTATCTAAGTTTCATCTACAGTAATTAATCGACACCAAAACTCAGATTTATTGCACCTAAACTGCACCAACAGAGCGTTGGAAATGTTCATTCGAACACATTTTTGGTCAAACGTGAGCAAACGCGGCACCCAATGCGTGGACAGCTTTCTCATGTCTAAATGTTGATTTAATATGTGACAAACACGTTCTTTTGACATGTTCATAGCCTCTGCTATCTCTCTCACTTTAATTCGGCGGTCGTCTAGCGAACTTTGGCGATGCTTTCGTCGGTATTTGCAGTTTTTTGATGTCCCGAACGTTCGTCTCCCAAGCTCTTACGGCCACGTTTAAATTCAGCTGCCCAAAATTTCACTGTGGTAAATGATGGTGCAGAGTCCCCATACACAGAATTCAACTCATCTTTGATTTGTGTAGCCGTATTGCCTTTCAAAAACAAATATTTGATGACAGCTCGATACTCAATTTTGTCAATTTTCAAAAAAAAATACTCGCATCACCTCACTCAAACGACTGTTACATAACAATTGAGCGTCCAAAATGGCTGAAACTTTGGTGAGTAACTGTCAAAGATGAACAACGAAATTCACTAGTTTTTATTTAAGAGTGCTGCCATCTTCATATTGAGGTCGGAAACTTTTCAGACCACCTTCGTAGTTCAGAGTTTGATCTGTTTCATAATTGGTTTCCCAAAAGTGTGCTGCAACAGCTGATTTGTCTGTCTGTTTATATTTTATGTTCCGGATGTGTTCTTTGGTGCAGATGTTTATGTTGTATTTGGTTTTTCTGATATATGCTATATTGCATTCTTGGCCATTAATCTTGTAAATCCCAGGTTTAAAAGTGTTTGGTATCTGATCTATGGGAGGTGCTCTCAACAGGTTTTTCAAGTTGAATTTATTTTAAGGGGCAAGAATTATGTTGTGTTTTGAAAAGACTTTTTGGAATCTGTTATGTAAAAATGGGAGGAATGCGAATTTCTTAATTTTCTTCTTGTCTTTCAAGGGCATTAGGATAATGGTATTGCTGCTTTCCTTGTTTCTTCTGAAGTTTTATATCTTTCTATCATTCTTGAGTTAAACCCATTAACGATTGCTATTTTGGTGATTTGCTGGTATTCTTTGCTGTATTCATCTTTGCTTAAAGGAAAGTCAATTAACCTATGTACTAGGCTGTTGAAAATTGCTTGCTGGTTTGACTTTGAATTAAAACTATTGCATTTGATGTAGTTTTCAGTGTGGGTTGGTTTTCTGTATATCCTAAAGGAAAGTCTGTCTTCATTTCTCATTATTTTTATATCCAGAAAAGGCATCTTTTCCATCTACAGTGGAGTAAATGTTTCCTAGCCCCTCAAAATAAATTCAACTTGAAAAGCCTGTTGAGAGCAGCTCTCAAAGATCAGGTACCAAAAGCTTCCAAACATGGGATTTACAAGATTAACTTTAAGAATGCAATAAAGTATACATTGGAAAAACCAAGCACAACATAAATATCCGCACCAGAGAACATTTCCAGAACATATAAAATACACAAACTCCAAACTACTAAAAGAAATAAACTATCCTCTAGAACTCGCCATATGGGAGAAGATTTTTATCCAAAAACACCTACGCAGCTTTGAAATCCTGCCTCTAGACATCTATACCAAATTTATCTAGCCATCTACTGGAGACCAGAATGAAGACGACACCAACACCGCCAGTCGACCTGCAGCTGATGATGGAAGTGAAAGCTTCTGAAACATGTCGTGTATAAATTACAGAGTAAGTGAAGCAAACGTGTCCCAAATTCTGCTCCTAATGTTTAAATATCAAAACATGTCTTGTTTATAATATTTCTTTCCTTTCAACCTCTGTTTCAGTTTATCTTTTCCCTCCTCTGCCTATGTGCAATACTTTTGCTAACCAGCCTGATTTTAAAATAATGTAACAAACAAAACTTCACTATACTGCAATTCAATTTATTTTCAGCTGTGGAAATTACAGTAATTTATATTATTACAATATACAAATCATATATACAATAGGCATAACTCACAATATAAAAGGCACTATACATAGTAATTACAAGCAAAAAATAATAAGTGAATTATAAAAGATTATAAAATAGTGTAACTTATTGAAATGTATAAACCCCAGTGTTCTTTATTTAGGTAGTGTTGATAATTACTTTTCTCATCAAATGCATGTTGTTTCATACAGGGCATTTAAGAAAGCATTTAATGATGTGATTCTCTCTCGCCGTGCTATTCGCAACATGAATACCCTTTATCCTGATGCAACGCCAGAAGAGCTGGCTGCTGCTGATAATGTGTGTATTATATGCAGAGAGGAAATGGTATCAGGTAAGTTCAGACTCACATTGGTATTTATAGACAGTAATGATGTGTGTTGTTTACTTTCATAAACAAATAAAGGAAATTGGGAAGAATATCTTAGAAATATATAAGTTGTAAAGGTATGGCTTGTGTATGGTTTTAATTTCATCTTAACACTAAGCCTGATGCTCAATTGCCCATGAATGAGAATGGAAACAGAAGCCAAATGGAAATGCAACAGACGATGAATACGCCAAGTATAATCAACCCAGAACAGGGACAGGAAGCACCAGTCCAAACCTCAGTGTGGTCATCAGAATTTATTGGTTTTTAAGGCTATTCCACAATAAATTTAGAATGGAATTGGGAGAAAGTGAAAGTCTTAAGCATTGTGTAAATCTTGGGTTTATTGTAATTCAGTATGACCACTACAGTTTAGTTTTGTTCCAGATTAGGAAATTTGTTGTCACTATTATATTTATAAAATACCATCAAATATCAATCCATCATTTTTTGAGGGAGCAGTAAAGAAAACTAATGGATACAGGAAGTGCAAATATAAGATTTTACAGAACTTAAATACTTTTTCAAATATTATTTACGGGAAATTGAAAGATATTCTCTGCATGTTTAAATACATTTACAACTAAAACAGTTCTTACTGTTGTTATAAGCTTTCGAAATTTGCCTCAGTTGAATTTACATTGTTAGCCATGAGACTACACAACATGACAATGTGAGATCGAAAGAAATGCACTTCAGCTGTTGTTTATTGTGCTTATGGCTTGTTTTCAAAATAGCAGATTATGAGTTACAAAATAGCTCACTTTAACAATGCCGAGTATCTTGAAATGCCACTCATTTATGGTGAAACACATTGTAATGCAGCAACTACAGCAAGAATTTATAGAGAAAGATTTCCAAATAGACAAGCACCACTTCATACAACATTTGTTTTCATCTGTCAAATCTAGTTACAGGGAATATATCTCCTAATTTTGAAGGAGTTGGTCAAAGAAATGTTGCACAAAAAGAAGAAATCCTTCGCTTGGTGGAAGAAGATCCTGGAATCAGTAGCTGTGGTATAACTTGCTCTATAGGTATATCCCATTGAACTATTTTGAGAACAGAAAAGAAGATAACACGCTTATCATAGTCAGCGCATCCAGTATCTCTCTGAGGCAGATTATGCATCAAGGGTAGCATTTTCCAAATGGTTTCGTCAACAATGAGGGGATTTTCCCCTTAAAATTCTCGCAATGGATGAAGCAATGTTTACCAGAAATGGAACAAGCTAATTACCATAGTGTACACACCTGGGCTTACGACAATCCACCCATAATAAAACAAGACAACTTTCAGCACAGATTTTCTGTAAATGTTTGGGCAGGAATCTTAGGAAACACATTAATCGGTCTGTGGATTCTTCCTTGGGTTTTGACAGGAGCCATCTAGCTCCAGTTTCTTAAACGTTACCAGTTCTGCTTGAGGATGTTCCCCTGACAGTAAGAAATGATATGTGGCCATTACATGATGGCACACCTCCACACATAAAGAGAGCTGTGTGTACCCATTTATGCAATGCCTACATAGAACGCTGGATCGCTTGGAATGGACCAATAAGATGGCCACCAAAATCCAGATCTAAATCCAATCAATTTTTTTCTTTGGGGCGATATGAAAACTCGCATATACATTACAAGTGCCTAATGTGGATGTTGGAAGAAATAGAAAACAGCCCAGATGTGCTTGGTAGAGTGCAGCAGAACTGGAGAAAACGTGAAGCATGTGTGTTGGCAAGGGATGCACATTTTGAAAGATTTCTCTAAACTTTTTTTTTTTTTTATCTTATGAGTTCTCTCTCTACCTGAAGTGGATTTAACAATTTTTTATTGCATTCTTTTTGTAGTTTTGTGAATTTTGCTTTATTTCGATCTGCTCATCATACTGCTCAAGGGACTTCATGTAAGGTTGTCCTGCATTTGTAAGTTTGAAACATATTAAGGGGTTCAATAATTTAAAATCAAAGAAAATTGTTTGTAGAGTAAAGGTGGAAAGGGAATATTTCAAGATGGAGTGATTGTTGTGAAGTAGATGATTATTAATAATTTTATAATTTGTGTTAAAATGTTAATTCAGAAAGGAAATTAATTGTAAGAGTTATTTGTTTATTGAGAGAAATATTTTTATATAATTAGAATAGCTAAAAGGCGTCAGAAATGTTAAATTAAAAGAAAAATTTTGAGCATTTGTGGAATTCATACCCAACATTAATATAAATCATAGTTATGAAAAATTTGTTATTGGTCAAAAATCTGCCCATAGAGATCCTTCACAATACTTGTTGAATGGATTGCCATGGCAATGCTAGAAAGACTATATATAAGGCTGCCATGGATGGGGGAGACACTCTTGTTAGTGTCTCTTTGATGCACGTCACATCTCTGCACGAGTTCAATTCATGACCATGGATAGCAATCAATGAATACAAGTTTAGAAGGATCATCTGCAGTGAAAAACATTGTAAAACTTGGTAAAATACCACAAAATGTGTTATTAATGTGGAAAAAGTGATTATTTTTGTGTTATTCTGGAAAATAAGAATAAATTCAGAAAGTATTTGAAGCAGCCACTCTTATTTAAAATTTCCTTTCCTGTACCATAACACGAGATATGAAAACAGATCTCATAGCTCAGGTGTTTCAGAATCCATCACGCAACTCAATATTCAATGCAGATATAGTAGACGCACATCGATAGTGATACGTTGCAGAGGTATATTCAGAACTTTGAAGTATACCTAGCAGCTGCTAAGTCAAAACAAAACCCTCTATTTGGTGCTGAACGTGGAACCAGATAAAGGGAAAAGAACACGTCGAGAAAAAAAAAAAGCATCCAGATTGATCCGAGAAGAAGACAGCTATACAGCAACAGTCCGAAGAGATTTCCAAGAAGCAGACGAAAACATGCCATTGGAATTATGGTGTGCAGCAATGAGAGGACGCAAACCCAGGATATCAGGATGCCAGACTTCAGAGCTGCGCAAGTGAAGAAAGAAGACAGCAAGAGGACCGGTGACAAATGAAAAAAAAGAAGACAGCAAAAGTAGGAAATCAAATTATTATTTTTGTTCATGCTCTTAATAAGTGGAAAGAAAGTAGAAAAATCCAAAACTAGTTTAGAAAAAGTAGACACAGAAATGAGGGGAAGTAGAGATAGAAGAAACTGTAGTGTAAGGGAAAGCTTAGTAGAAGGGAGAGAGCAAGTAGAAGAAGTAGCCACAGGAGAATTATCTTTGATAGATGTATACAAGAAATAGAATTAGGTAGAGAAGAATGTAAAAGAAATATGGAGGCAATAAAACCTCAATAAACCTCAAAGAAACGAAAAGTATGCTAGGAAACAAAATTGAAGACTTAGGGAATAAAATGAGTGATTTAGAGTTAGAAATGAAAGAGAATAAGAAAATGTTAGAAGACGAGATGGGCAAATGTAGAAATGAGATGAAAGAACGTGAGAGTAATATAGAAAATGAAGTCAGAAAAATAACAGTAGAATTAACTGAGGAGGTAGAGAATTTAAAATTGCATCAGCAGAATTCAGAAACAAAACAGAAGGAAGAAGTAAAGAAAATTTTAGAACAGGAGTAGAAACTGTAAGGCAAGAGAAAGTAGATAAGGAAAGTGTGAAAAAACTAATTGCTTCAGAATTGAAAGATGTTGCGAATGTGATGTAATCACAACAAATTGTGGAAGAGGTAAAACAAAGCCAAGTTGAGATAAGAAATGAAATAGTAAATGAAATTAAGGCAATAAGTGAAAGTTTGCAGAAAGAAAAAGAAAATATAAATGATGTAAATAAAGTTGTGATTGGATTACAAGTCAAAAATATGTTTCTGAAATGAATAATCCTGATTTTGATGATATGAATTTTGAAAGTTCTATGTACAAAAGTGTAAACCCACACATGCACAACACCTGCTACACAAACACAGTGCTACATGAGATTACATCACTGAGTTTTGATGAGGAGAAAGGGGACGACCCCAAGCTATTCATTAAAGAAATTGAGGAGTACTTTACAGTAAAGAGACTTCCAAACGAGTTAAAGATAATTGTTAGGTTAGGTTATGTTACAATCATATATAGTTTCTGTTTATTTGTTTACTGAAAATGTTTGTTTGTTTGTTTGTGTGTTTGTTGCCATAGCAGCAGAAGCTGAAGAATTAAAAGTTAACCTATTTGAATGTAAAGTGAACTTGTTGAATTTGCTATGTTGCAATATTGTGCAAAATAAAATAGTAATTCTCTCAAGAACGGAAGGCTTTATGGAAAAAAATTTATTAAGGAAAGCACTCAAAACAATGTGCTCTTTCATAGTTTAAAACGATGATCATAGGCCACCTTTCACCTTGTATAAGCAAACTATATATTTGTACTTTTTTTTTTTCTCCAGTGATGTATTAAATTTAGTGCAGTTCCTAATAATTTGGAAGCCAAATTAAATAATGGTGAACCCTGGCAGTTATGTTCTCTGCCCATGAGGTGAGGAATACACCTATAGGTCTAAAATGAAGGAAGCTTCAAGTTAAACACTAACAGCAAATTCTTGTGTAATTTATTATAACTTCAAGTGAAGTTTTTTATAGCTATTTTGGGAATCACAGTGAAGTTTTTATAGATGCACAAATTAAGATTTTTATTATTCTAGCTTCACTTTTTCACCAGAACTTACTGGGACTTGTTTCAGGGACTGTTGCCTCCATCAGCCTGCTATGCTTCCTCTTGTGACTATTAGATGACATTATCCGGTTGGACGTAGTACTGTGTAATGAGATCCTTTTCACATAGGATATCAAAGTTTAATGTATTGTGTTTCTAATGAATGAATAGTTTTTCCCAAATGGAGTGTGCTGCTTCTTTTCAAAGGGCCTTTAAAAGCTTTGGTTTTTCATCTATCTGATGATTTGTGGACCAAAAATGCTTTGCAACCACTGTTGTCCTTCGTGGTGTAGTGGTTACCATGCTGGCCTCTAGTTCCCGAGGTCATGGGTTCAAACCTGGCAGAGGCCGATGGATTTTTTCGGGCGTAAAAATCTTTAGCATGGCTTCCTGCAGAAGGAAAGTAAAGCTGTTGGTCCTGTGCTGTAGATTTACACCACATAAAAGAACCTCAAGCTTGATAAAAGGGCCTCTGAGCAAAATTACCGATCTTTCATGCCCAATATAGAATGGGATGCTAAGGACCGCAGCAGTTAAAGGGCATCCGTAAATAAAACTCAATTTATTTTTTTCTGGAACCGCTGATTTTTCCATTTGTTTATATTTCGGATTTCTCATGTGTTCTTTAAACCTTGTGTCTATATTCATCTTTGTCTTTCCTATGTACACTTTCTTATAATCCTGACATCCAATTTCATAAATACCAGAAGTTTTTCCCATTGGAATTTTTTTCTTTGTATTGGTCCTGAGTATATTTTTTAAGAAATGTTTGTTAACTGGGTGTAGGGTTATATCATATTCTTTGAATATTTTTGGGAATGCCCATGGGTGAAAAGTGAACTTTTTTAACCTTTTAGTTTATGTTGCTTAGTGTGGTGATTTCCTTTATTTGTTTCTTCTTTTGGAATTTCTTTATCTTCTGTCTACTATCTCTTTGGTGAATCCATTTTTATGTAGTATTTCAAGATCTTGTATTCTTTTTTGTACTCGTGTTTGTCCATTGGTATGTTTACCAGTTTGAAGGTAAGACTGTTTATTATTGCATATTTGTGTTCCCTGAGGTTGTAGCTGTCATTTTGAAGTGGTTATCTCTCTCTGTCTTGGTGTGGGTGTTTTTTTCCTATGTATACCAATACTTTTATTATTCTGATATCTCATGATTTTTATGTCCAGAAAGGGGAACATGTTATTGGCTTCTGTTTCTATTGTAAATGTTACTAATGTATCTTCTAAGTTCAGTAGACAAGTTACATCCTTCATGAACTTCTTATCTATTATGGCAAAGATGTCTACATATCTGTACCAGAGTTTATATACAGTGAAATCTCATTAGCACGTTCCTTATTAACATGTTTTCCTGTGTATGATATTGAATCATAAAAGTTTCGGCACCAAATACACTAAATAACTTTGTTTAGTACGTTTTCTTGCTCTTGCTTGCTATGTTAGAATTTTGATGTCCTCATTCGCTACTTTTGGTCAGTCCAATCGCAGTGGAGACCGGCAGCCAATGACATGCATGTATGTACATGTTTGTATGACACTATTTGTGTGGGCAGGATAGAGAATTCTTTAGCTTGGCGTGGTAAATGCTGACGATAGATAGATATTTATTTACTTTAAATACATAGTATATACATATTCCATTTTACATACTTCACTGAGTTGCTGGTTTCCTAGGGCCCCTATCCTCCAACACTGTGGTTACCGAGTCAATGGGCCCTACTTGACTGAATAAATAAATATGTTATTAATCTACTTTTCAATAACTACTTTTCTTCTTACTCCTTACTCCTATAATTCTTCAGCCATCTCTTTCTAATTAAACCTAAATATTTTCCTACTTCTAATATGTTCCCCTTGCATTTAACACCCAACATCTTTCTACCTATAATCTCAATTGATAAATTGTCCCATTTCTTTTTCTGCCATCTTTCCCTCGATTCCTTAGTTCCTTCCCATTCTAGAATTAAATGCCAATAGTTATACTTTCTATTACACAGCGGACATTTTCTTTGGTTCTCTCTTTCCCCTAAGCCTTTTAACATCATCACTCCTGTCCTCGCCCATGCAAAACCTTCTCATGCTGATCTGTCACATATATCGACATATTTTTCTCTTTCCCACACCATTTTTAAATCTGCATATATACATAAAGAAGATTTAAAATTAAAACTACCTAGAATTTCTTGTCTTTCAATATCTTCAATTCTCAATTTTACCCTTCTCCAGAACCCTTTCTCCAGTACCTGCCCCTCTCTCCAAATATCTCCATAACCTATTTCATTCAGGGTTCCTTCTATATACTTACACCAAGTATCCTCTTTATTGATTTTAACTACACTTCTAGGCACTGTTTTAACATATTATTATTTTCCAATTCCTTAATTCTATACCAATATTTTAATACCCTTTCCACAATTTTTGCTTTGCTACCAAACCTCCCTAGCTCTATTTGGGCAAGACCATTGGGTGAAGAAGCCCTTGGTAGACCTAAAATTAATTTACAGAAATTTCTGTGCACCTTGTTTACATTTTCCCACCCTCTCTCTAAACCCCAAATCTCAGTTCCATAAAGCATTTTAGCCTCTACTACTGCTCCGTATATTCTCTCCAACCATTTTATTTATATCTCTGGTATTGCTGACGATAGTTTCTACTGTTGAGTGTTAACCAAACATACATAGATTGTATTTTAACTTTTCGTTTGCAATGGAGAAAATGAAAGTGTGGCAGATAACCAACAGTGAAAAACTGAAAATCCTGGAAGAAGTAGATTGCAATCCAAATATGAAATGTGTGGATATAGTGCGGAAGTTAAACATTCCTCTGTCAACCTTAAACACGATTGTTAACAAATGTAAATTAATTGAAACTGCTTTTCATGAAGGGAAAACTGCTAAAAGAAAACATAATCGCCCTCCTGGCCAGCTTCCCGAATTAGATGTTGTACAAAAGTGGTTTACTCAAGCAAGAGCTTCAAATGTACCAATAGATACTACTGTGATTCGAGCTCAGGAGACACATTTAGCACAGAAGATGGAACTAGATGATTTCAAAGCATCCAATGGCTGGATTTGAAAGCTTTAAGAATCAACATGGCTTAGTTTGCAGATGTGTGTGAGGTGAGGCGAGGCTGCTGCCCTAGATTATAATGTCGTCCATGGTGTAGTGGTTACCATGTTAGCCTCTGGTTCCCGAGGTCACGGTTCAAATCCAGCAGAGGGCAATGGATTATTTTGGCTGTAAAAATCCTTAGCATGGCTTCCTTTGGAAGGGAAGTAAAGCCAGTGGTACTGTGTGTAGATTTACGGCATGTAAAAGAAACTCAAGTCTGATAAAGAGGCCACTGAGCAAAAGTTCCGGTCTTTCACGCCCAATATAGAAGGGGACGTTAAAGACCACAGAAGTTAAAGAGCATCCATAAATAAAACTCAATTTATTTTTGCCCTAGATAATGGCACTACATGTGTGAAAATATAGAAATGTGGAAAAATACAATGCTCATGTCAATTTTGAAAGACTAATAGCTCTGATGATGTTTATAATGCAGATGAAATGGGTCTATTTATTAATCTTTTGTCAGACAAAACCCTGGATTTTAAGGGCACTAAGTGTCACGGCAGACAGTTTTGCAGGATTACAGCCTTGTTGTGCTGTAATGAAAATGGAACGGAGAAATTGGTACCGCTAGTTATTGGAACAGCATGCAGTCAGCGATGCTTCAAGAATTTGCCATCTTTTCTATGTAAGTACACTTCCAACACAAAAGCCTGGATAACCTCTGTGGTATTTGAAAATTTCTTTTGGGCATGGGACACAAGACTGAGCATAAGAAGCAGGAAAATTGCTCTCTTCATTGATCAGTGTGACGCTCATCCACCAACTGTTTCAAAGTTAAGAAACATAAAGATAATTTTCCTCCCAGCAAACTGCATGAGTAAGCTGCAACCTTTAGATCAAAGCATATTTCTGTGCATGAAGCAAATGTATTGGAAGAGGCTAGTACAGAGAAGGTTGACTGCACTGAAATCGACAAGAAAAATCATTATCTTAGATCTTAAAGTTTCTTGTAACTTGTCATATTGCCAGCTCTGCACTACTATACTCTTTACCTTTTACCAAAGGTTACTAAAGTAAAGTCTTGCCATGCATTTCATTAGGCCTGCTGGGATTCTGTAATACAAGATACCATTAGGAAGTACTTTAATAAAGCTGGCTACATCACGCTGGAAGATGAGTTTTCCAAAAGTAAAGAATGGTGCCAAATAGCAAATGGCGCCAGCATGTGTTTTGAAACATATGTAAACATTGACAATGAGATTCTAGTTTGTGAAACAGCAATGATAGACGAAATACTTGAAGAGCAAATGAAAGAAGTGTCAGTGGGAGATGAAAGTGATGATGGGCCAGATCCTGAGCCAATTCATACAGTGTCAGAAGTGATGGATGGAATGAATGTAGTGAAGCGATGTGTGTAGTTTTGAAGTTGATGACGATGTAATGACTTGACTAAACAAAATTGACAATAAAATTTTGGCATTAAAACCAACAGCAATCGACCATAGATATGTATTTCAAACCAGTGTAATTAGTGTTCATATTTCACATCTGTTTCAGAGGTAAGATGCATTGTTAGATTTTATTAATAATTATGTTTTTAATTGCAGATTTTTTTATTTTTGTTAACACATTTTCTCATCTATGACATCCATATCCTTGGGTCCCTGCAAAAACGTACTAACAAATTCTACTATATGTGAGGAAAAGCTTCTGTTATATGTATTTCCAACAAACTTGTGTATAAATTTGCCAGAAATGGGGAAAGTGGGTTGCCCATTTTTAAACCATTCACCTGGGAGTAAAGTTTGTTCCTGAATGTGAAGTAATTTTGATTGATGCACAGTTTTGTCAATATCATATATTCCTCTATTGCTTCCTTATCAATTTCTGTGGAGTGTAGTCATTTTTTCAAAACTTCTTCTAGCTTGTCTTTTTGTATGCTAGGGAACAGTGAGATGACATCAAAAGAAACAAGTACATCATTTTCTTCTAGTTCTGTATTTTCCCGACGAGGTCATAGGTGCTATTTATGCTCAGACTCGAAAGTCTTTGAGTCCGCTGGCCACGCTGTTACTATAACTCTCCTTGCTAAACTAGTTATTCAAGCTTTATCTTACTCACATATTGTTAATGCCTAATGTACAAAGCTTACCTTATATGAGGTGCTGAAAATGGTGTCCTTCTGTGGCTAAACAGGCATTGTAGCAAGAAAACACATTTTGATTCACACAATTCAGTTTGGCCACTGAAATGTTTCTGATTTCATGTGTTATGTTTTCCAACAAATCACCGGATTTGTTTTATAGACTTTCTCCTTCAGGTTACCCCACAAGTAAAAAAGTTGCACACTGTTAAGGCTGGGGAATGAGAGGGCCATACACAGCACTAATTACTCTATCTTCAAACACTTCTCTAATTTTATTCATGATGATCACTTCTGTACGAGCTGTTGTTGAATCTTGTTGAAACCATCCATATGTTTTCTCTTCTTCTGTCAACACGTGAGAGCAGAGTAAAAATGTTAATTCTGTATCTCTTGGCAATGGTTATTTGCTCAAAGAAGATCGGACTGATTATTCTTTTTGCACTAGCAGCATACCAAACTCCAATTTTCCTATTGTAATGAGGAATTTCATCATGCAGTTCGGATTTTCAGAACACCAATAGCAAGTATTCTGAGTGTTCAAACGGCCTTTTACGTGGAACCATGCCTCGTCGGAAAAGCACACTAGTTGAGGATCGATTAATCCTTCAGTCCTGATGAAAGAAACCATTCACAATAATGCACTCATGCTACAGGGTCACCTTGTTTCTAACAATGAACTTGTGTGCACTTGTTGGGTTTTTAATTTCAGAATTTTGTTGCTTTATGGATGGAAAAAAAACTGAAATTTGCACTTGCTGTACTAACTTTGGAAGTGGTTTTGTTGGTGTACGCTCAAGATTTGTGCCTATTTCATCTAACTTTTTCCCTGTTAGAACTGTATGTTTCCGCTCGTGTTTCTTGTTTGCCACAGAACCTGTGGTATCAAATGTTATGAATTGCATTTCTGGATGGAGGCAATTGACCAGGAAACTGAAGAATACATTCTGCGCAAACACTGCAAGCAGATTCGTGTTTAAAATAACTTTTTCACACAAAAATGCGCAGCTCTTAACTTAACTGCCTAACCATCTTAGTGTAAGAATGCACACTGAGTATGATGGCCATTGTGCTTGCAATTCAGCTAATAGCCGAATGGAAAATTCCCACAGTCCTGACAGAGATAAAGCTTGAGTAGTTAACAATGGGAGTTATAGCAGCAGATGCACACATAACAGCCGAATAGAAAATCTGTGCATGACAGTCCTGACATAAAACTAAAGCCCTGTAGTTTGTTTAAAGCTTTTTGTAGTAGGTTAACTACATGAAGTGCTACTGCTTCCATACTGTGTTTGGATAAGAATCCGTATTGGAATTTAAAGAAGAAATTTATCTTCTTCAGAAAGTCTAGAAGCCTATCTTCTTCTATGTATTCAAGAACTTTTGACACAATGGACATAACGCTTATGGGTTTATAGCTGTTTGAAAAAGATTTATCATGCTCTTGTATATCGGTACTCTTCTGGCAAGTTTGTGCATGTCAGGCTCTGTAACAGTATTTACAGAAAGATAAATTACATTTTGGATTCAGAAGTATGGGTGCTAGATGATAGTGGCAATTTTTCAAGATTATATTATTAATTGCATTGTTTTTAAGCCTCTGAATTATTTTACTATCTTCCTTTGAATCTATTAGTCTCAATAATAATGACTATATTACTATATTAGGCATGCATAAACATTACATATTGGGGGATGGACGTCATTCACTATGTTGTCCTCTACATGCACAAAGTATTTGAGTACATCATAGATGCTGTTATTTCGGGTATATTTTCTTCCTTCGTATTCAATTTCCACTATAGATGTCAGATTTGTTTTTGTGTTAGTGAAAATTTCCTTTACAACAGTCCGCATATTATTACTGTTTTGACCTTTTACAATTTGTCTAGAGCGGTACTCCTTTTTTAATGTTCGCTTTAAATTAATTACTTCTGTGCTGCATATTTTACATTTGGTTATTTCAGGGGAGGGATTAGCATCTTTGGATTTTTTTTATAAATTGTATTTTCAGTTGATTAATTCAAGAATTGTTTTGAGACCCAGAGATTTAGGCTTGCATAGGTTTTTGAAACTTGTCTACTAAGTGTTTTATTAGCAGTTTTTAAACCTAAGTTAACAAAGTTACTAATTGATTGGTATACATAATTTATATTTGCTGTTAAAGTGGGTTTATCAGTTGTCTGGAAAAAGTTATTTAGTTCTGCAAAGTCTATTTTTGTATGGGATTTAAATTTTACTTCCCTGTGTTTCACCAGTTTATCCATGTTTTGGGGTATAATTTTTAAATCTAACAAATTATGCTCACTAATATGTTAATTGTATTAAAAATGATATTATTTTAATTCGAAATGTTTAAGTAGGTATAAGTATTGCAGTATTTTGTATTACTCTGGTTGCTAGTTTTTTGTTACATAATTCATAATTATAACTAGTGTTGTGGTGTATAACACCTTATTTTTATTATTTTCCAAAATATTAATATTTGAGTCTCCAATGGGAATGGTATGTTTTTGTTTTATGTCTAACAGTGGTTCTAGGGTTTTCAAAATGAGTTAATATTGCTATTTTGTGGTTATAGGAACCAGTGACCTGAAAAGTTTTGTTTTGATATGTTGTTGTTCACCGATGGCACTGGAGATCAATTGATCTGCATCATTTTCCCTCTGGCTTCCCAATATAAAGTCTAAGTTATCACTTTTAAGGCCTTTGCATTTCGCGAGATGTTTGTTCAGGATGACATCTTTCTCACAGAGAGTGCACTTGGGTGTAGGTAGGCATTGTATCTTGTAGAGGTGTTCTGCGAGGCAATCATGGCCAGTTGCCATCCTAAATAAGGCCACTGCAGTCTTCTTTGGCATTTTTTGTATATCAACTCTATTTTTAATATTCTTATAATCTTTATACTTTAATTTATCTTCATCAAGTCTCTGCTGTCTTTTGAAATGTTGTTTAATGTTATTTAATTGTTCATTTATTTCTGTTTGTCCTACAGGTTTCATTTGTTGTATTGCACCTTTCTTTGCTAATTGATCCGCATGTTCATTGCCCAAAAGTCCAACATGAGCTGGGATCCATTGTAGAGTGACATGATTTCTAGTTTCAACTGCTTTAATTAGGCTTCTTATTTCTTTAATATTTCTTATGGTTTTATTATTGTAATTTACTATTCCATATATGGCTGATTCCATTGAGTCTGATAAGGTGACTATTTTTTCTTTTACGTATGATCTATATAAAATGTTCTGTAATGCTGCTTTTATAGCTGTTAATTCTCCATCATAGTGGTTTGATGTTTTATCTAATGTTAGATACTGTGAAAAATGTTTACAGTATACTCCTGCATCAGCATTTTTTTATTGATGAGGGATCCATCTGTATATATTCGGAGCCATTCTTTTTCTGGGTATCTTTCATTTTCTGTAGCTATTGCTATGGCTCTCATTTCATCTGGTATATTGTTTTGTTTGTGTATTGTATATATCAGGTCATTCTGATATTGTATATCAATATATTCTATTGGACTCGTTACCTTTGTTGCAATTATATTCTTGTATTTTAAGTTATTAATATATGTTCTGAAGCTTATTTGAGTTTTTAAATTACTTATAGTATCTGCTGTGTGGTACCATTTGTATCTGTTTCTATTGACTTGCAGTTTTTGTGCTAGAGTAACTGCTTTCAACTCATGTTCCATTTTTATAGCCATGTTTTTTGTGAAGCTTTGTAGTACTGTGATTGGGTTGTTTTTACAGCTCCTGTTATTATTCTTAGTGAATTATTTTGTGAAATTTCTAGTTTACTTTTAAGTCTCTTGTTTACTGTTGCTAGTAGTTCTCCTTCATACAATAGGTTAGGTTTTATGTATGTTTTATATGTATTATTAAGGAGGTCCATGTTTCCACCCCATTTTATTCCTGCTAAACATTTTAAAATGTTCTTTTTGTTGATTTTATTCATTACATTATTTACATGTTCTTTCATTGATAGTTTTTTTATCTAATTCTATTCCTAGATACGTTGTTGTAGTTGCTTCTTGTAGTTTTTTGTTGTTGATTTGCAGGCTTATACTTTGTTTTATGCTGCATTGTGAGTAGTTGATTTATTTCCATATTGTTGATATTAGTCCACTGTTCTATGGTTATGATTATATTCTCCATTGTTGTTTGTAGTTTTTTGTAATGTTTCCCAGATCTTATGTTCCTTTCTGAAGTCCATATTACCACATTGTCAGCAAACATTCCTACTGGTATGTTACCTATTTTCTTTAGTGCATCTACTAGGTCACTTATATATATATATAAAATATTGAACAGAAAAGCACTTGTAACAGACCCTTGAGGTAGTCCAACTCTCGTTTGTTTCCATTTAGATGTGGCTGTTTTGTATTGTACTGCAAACCATCTTTGGGATAGGAAGGTTTGAAACCAGTTTAGCATGTATAGTAGCATTCTCCCCATTTGTATTGATATTGCTAATTTAATAATGTATGTTAATCACAGACACTGTTAATAAGCTTAGAATGCCAACTTTTTGAAAGTAGATAGATAATCCACCTGCATAACCATCTCGGATTGCATGGTGGGCTAAGTAATCTAGTATATTGAAATATTGTACATCACTATTATTTAGCCATGTTTCAGCTATTACAGTTACATCTACATAATTTGGTTCTTCAATAATTAATTTCACATTATCAAATTTATATTTCTAATATACGTGCATTAGCATATAATATGTTGGATATGTATCGTAGTTTAAGATTTTAAGTTTGTACTCTAGTAAATTATTACAGCTATATTCTGAAGACTGAGCCATGTCATAGTTTATAAATAGCTTTGTTATTCATTTGCATTATTGTGACAAGCTTCTTTTAAAGTACTTGCAGATCTGCTTATTTTTTTATTGCAGTACTCGGACCCTCTTTCTGCTCTCGCACAAAGATTTTGCAGTCTCTTGTCCATGTTGACCATATTATCCCTTTTTGATGTAATTCATGACATCTTTTTGCTAGGAGCTCATTTCTCGGTGACGGATGATCGTTCAGCTACGTCTACTGTTTAGCCTTCAAAAACAATGTCTCTTATTGTAATGTACCTTTTTTCTCCTGTCATTGATAATCTCTTCTTTTTTCCATATGTTGATGAGTCTGATTTTCTTTGGGCCTAGATTTTTCAATGGTATAAATGTGCCGTGTCAGTGTCATTGTAATCCATGGAAACACCAAGGATCCCAATAGTCATGATCACTAAGTTTTAAACATTTTTATTGTATGTTTCTGGGATTCCTGATATTATGATGATGTTCCTTCTAGTGTATTGTTCAGGTCTTCGGTGCCTTCCAGTGATGATTTAGCAATATTTTCTGTTGAAGCAAGTCTTTTGTTTATATCTTGTGTGGGACCACTAACCTTGCTTGTGAGTTTTTAAAATTTTTTAAGTTGTTAGTTCATAAAGTCTTTGACTCTTGACATTTCATCCAGAACTGCCTTTTCAAATTGTTCATTCATAAAGTCTTTGGCTCCCGACATTTGATCCAAAATTACTTTTTTTACTTATGACATTTGATCACATAATTTGTTTGTAATCTCATTCATCTTGTCTTCAAAGTTTGGTGATCTGCAGTTGGCTTGATTACATTGCCATTGAGAATTTTGATCGTATGCCTATTTCTCAAAATCAACAGTTCAGCATTCAGCTGTTTCTCACAATTGCATAGAAACAGTATGGAATTTTAAGGCCAACATTTAGTGTCCAGTTCTTAAAACATATGAGTATCGCTGTTCCCTTTGTATCTATAATGAAATGTGTAATGTAGGTTATTTGGATTAAAATGTAGATAGAAAAATAACCTTTAGTAAGAATAGTTTGTATACCCACTAATAAAATTAAGGGGTAGAGAAAGTCATGTGAATGTACCACATCAGATTTTTTAAAAAAGTTTTTAATCGATATTTGCTTTATAACTTCTTTTCTTTTCACACGAAACTACCATATTCATCAAATTCTGTTGCTCACTTCTGTAACTGTCATGTGCATAAATAAATTGCCTTACAGTTTCACATCTATCACCTCATTGTAGACTCCATCTAAAATTTTGACCCATCTATCCATTCTCACAATCCCACCTCCCTATAACCAAATTGGCATGAACATCAGCTGAGGATGAGAGCAATGGCTCTCAAAACATGTTTGACTTTAAAAGTGTAAGTGAAGTAGTGTGACATAAAGTACTCAACTAATATCTAAATTTTTATAAGCTTCACTGTTACTAACTTCTTTCAATTTAAAATTGAAATTATTTGAATTCCTCACTCTAGCTGGCACAACCTGTTCCAAAAGTATCAGAACTAGTTGCGAAGTACAATCGCTGCTCCAATTATTCCAGCTTAAAAACAATTGCTCAAGGATAGGATTTGTTTAGGAGTGAAAGTTTTGAATGAATAATGTGGGAAAATGATACTTTGGTGTAACAATGAATATGGATTTTATTTACATAAGTTAATAACATAGACTGATCAGGACTGCATAAATTGAATGATGAATGTGGAGAAACAGTAGATCAAGATTTGACTGTATTTTGTATTATCCAGTCATCCAATGCTATTGGCTACATTTGAACAGAAACGTTCTTAGAAACTTCTTTTTATTACTGATTTAATGGACCAGTTAATGGAATCTCTAAAGACACTTGGAAAAGAATTATGCGAAAAAATGGATAAAAATACAAGATGACTCGAGGTTATGAAGATGGAACAGCAAATAAGGGATTGCAGGAGAAAAATTGAAGATATAGAGAAAAAATTTGAAGAAGGACAGAGAAGAAAGAACTGCGTAATTTTTGGAGTGACAGAAGAAAACAGAAACCTAGAAGAAATAGTATACAAGATCATGGAAGAATGACTAGATATAAAAATGTTTGGTTGGGAGATAGATGACATGTTCTAAATGGAAAAAGAGGAAGAAAATCTAGACCCATTGTTATAAAAATAACGTCAATGGGAAAAAAGAGGGAAAATTTAAGGAACACCAGGAGGTTAAGAGGCAATTTTCGTAGAGCAAGACTACACGAGAGAGGAACAATTTTGAAAAAAGAGTAATATTCAGGATGAAAGAAGCAAGAGCAGCTGGAATAAAGGCATTTTTGAAAGGTTTAAAATTATTCATGGAAGGCGAAGAATGGAGTATGAGTATACGGAGGACTGAACAAGAAAAAATATGTGAATATCAACAGAAGCAATGGCCCAGGGCACATTCAAATCAAAGAACTGACAGAATAGCTGAGTCGGCTTGGGGAAAGGAGGAAAAAACAGCTGATCAAACCACAGACTCGACAGCCGCGGGAAACAGTAATGGAAGGAGTGCAGAAGAAAATAGGGAAGAAGAACCAGTAGCGCGGGAGGGGGAGCTAACATTGGTGGCAGCGGTGAGCAGGCAAGAGATGCAAGGAGGGAGAAGTGGGGAGAAGCCGAGAGGACAGAAGACTACCAGTGCAGTAAGAAAGACGTATGTGGAGGAGGGCGTGATGCAAGTGATAAGTGGGGAAGTAATAAGAGTGAAAAGTGTTAGCGAAGCGAAAGAAATTGCAAGAAGGAGGGGATTAAAAATAATAAGAGTTCAGGGAAGGGAGGGTAATGCCACAGAGGGAGGAAAGTGTCGATCCGGTACCCAACTTACTAGACGTAGAAAAGCAATGGAGAAATATGCATATCAGGATAAAACAAATTGGAAAAGGAGGTAAATTTGATATTCAACAAAAATAGGATTAAGACAGGGATATAAGCTGAGTCCAATATTATTTAACCTATTCATAGATAATATATTAGGAGTAAAAATAAGAAATCAGCATTTTCCAGTAATAAGGGGTAAGGAGATTCCAGGTTTATTATACGCAGATGATCTTATGGTAGGTGCCATATCGATAATAGGGTTACAAAAAGCAATAAATTAAATTCAAGAATTTTGTAAAAACGGTGAATTAAGGTAAATATAAATAAATCCAAAGTGATAGTGTTTAAGAAAGGAAATAAATTGAGGAAGGAAGAAAAATGGTTTCTAGATGGTCAAGAACTGGAGGTAGTCAAAGAATATGACTATTTAGGAGTAAGGTTGAGTAATAGTGGGGAATGGGGATCTCATGGCAGGAAGGAGAGAATGTACAAGGCATTGGTAGAATCAAAAATGATCTATGCAGTGGAAATAGGGGGGGGGAGGAGAATTAAGTAAGAAAATTGACCAAATGTATAGAATGTTTTGTAGAGAATTAATTGAACTACCAAGAGCAGCACCAGGAGAGGTTGCATTAGTAGAACTAGGAAGAACGAGGAAAGGTATAATAGTAGAAAGAATTTTAAAATTTTGGTTTAGATATATGAAAATGGAGGAAGATGAAATCTTAAAGATATGCCTGACTCAGCAAAAGGTTCTAAGAAACAAAATCAAGGGAATGGGAGAATGTTTAAGAAAGGTAAAGGAAAAATGGTCTAGAGAAGTAAGGGCTGCTCAGTGAGCGATAAGGCCAGGCAGCCAAGCAATCTGAGTGGCTCAATAAGAAAACAAGCACCAGACAAATTGTACAAAAGTGTAGGATTACAGTGATATATGAATTGTATATATTATAAACCAAATTGTACAATAAATTCAAATTCATACTGATTTGGTTATTTGTATTAAAGTGATATATATATATTTCTGCTAATGCAATATCTTTTCTATTAAATTTACATACATTTTGGTTAGTAGAATTAAACATTACACTTACTACATAACTTTGAATTTATAATTCCATCATTGGTAGGCATGCATTTGAATAGATGATGTTGAGTTACTGTACATTTTTGCATTTTGAGATCTTTGGTATTATTACATTTTTGTCAGTTGGAGTTGCAAACCACGTGTGAAGTAATATACAGGGTCTTTTATAAGTAAGGAATAATGCAAATAAAATTAAAATTAACCCAGGTTTTAAAAAATAGTCGAAGATGTCAAATTTAATATTTTGAAAGGAAAACTTTACAAAAAAGAAATGAAATTTTCAGTTGTTATTATACAGGATGTGACATTGACAAAAATTTTGAATGTGGGTATATTATTTTTTTCTGAAAAGGAAGTTATCTTATTTAGTTGCATGAAGAATTTTCTCCAAAATTTACACAACTGTCAAATTAAATTTGAACTATTCAAAAAGATGTTCAAAATGCTCCCATAGCAATCAAACCTTTTGGTTTGAAGACAAATGAAATTGCTCATGCATTAAATAAGATAACTGCCTTTCAGAAAAAAAATATGTTGCCATTTAAAATTTTTGTCCACATGAAACCCTGTACAATAATGGCTGATTTTTTTTTTTTTTTGTAAAATTTTCCTTTCAAAATATTAAATTTGTTGTGTCCGAGCATCTTTTTTTAAAAAATGAGTTAGTTATTTTTATTTGCATTATTCCTTGCTTATGAAAGACCCTGTGTAGTTATGGAGCACACTCAAGAAAAGTTAGTTATAAGTAAAAGAATTTGAATGACGTTCGGAATGTTTTGGACCACTTAGAAGCTAACCCTTAAAATTTTGTTGGATAAGTCCTACACCTGATTGCTCTTCAAGGTGAATTAAATGCAGCGATTGTCTTAGAATAAAACATAAGCACTTTTAGACAGAAATTTGACTTCTGGAATAAGTTTCATTAATAGGCTTCATAACTTATAAAAGTATTGCTTCTAATGAACTTGCATACCTCAAGCAGAAGTTCTTTCAAGGGGTAGCAGCTAAAAGACTTAATAAAATATTTGTGATTTTGTGTTTCAGCTTCGAAGAAGCTGCCTTGTAATCATATTTTCCATACATCTTGCCTGCGATCCTGGTTTCAACGCCAGCAGACATGTCCCACATGTAGACTTAACATTCTTCGCTCACCCTCTACTACGCCAGCTCACCAACAAAACAATGTGGGGCCTGTACCTCAACCTGCTCAACCACAAGGCCAGCAAGCACCAGGAATGCCATGGATTCCACCACCTGCACCAGGTACAGTTGCCTCCAAATGTATATTTGCATTAAATGGAAAACAAGAATATAATTTGGGACGGCAATCTTATGTAGCAGAGCAAGCATGCTCAGAGATCATAGTTCTGAAATGGTAATGCTTCAATAAAATTAACTTAGATAATATATTTGTGTAGTTCAGTGGAAAATTGAATCCAAAGGTTTCTTTTACCATGTTTTATTATAGAACATTGAATGGCGTTTTCATAATACAACATTGAAATAATTTGTTGAATTTCAGGCTAAACACATTATTGGATGTTGCTGTATTGATGTGCTAATAGGAATTAATTGTTGAAAACATCCTTGTGTAGCAAACTATTCAAGATACTTTAATTGTTGAACACATCCTTGTGTAGCAAACTATTCAAGATACTTTTCAGTGAAATGCATTCCTTAAGAGCTTAAAGACTGAGAGGTGTAGCCGAGGTTGTTAAGGAATAGACTTATGATTGGAAGGTCTGAGTTTCAAATCCTTGAAAGACTGTCCTCGATGAGGGATTCCCCCCCCCCCTTCAGTTCTCATAACTGGCAAATTCCAGGGAGGTATTCTAAACTTCGGCCTGGAACATTTCCTTCCCAAATTTCATTTTCCACTTACTTTATTTCATGTATTATGAGGTAGTGGACACTGAAATCCTTTAGATGTCTGAAGTTTTACACTAGACAGCAGCGCAATCAACACTGATTTAGGGAATCCCATTCCAGATGCCAGTGAGCATATAGGTAGATGATGATGGTGACCAATCCATTCACACTTTCAATTATAAAGCTAACCATTCAATCACAGATAAGCATATAAGTTTGCAATCTCCAGCCTTTTGTGTTTACCACACTAGCAGATTTCATTTCAGATTCATTTTTACACCACACCTTGTATTGCTTTAGCAATCACACTGCAGATTCTCATAAAACATCACCATGCGGTGGCTTGCAGATTATCTTATCATACAAGAATGGCTGCAGTATCTGTAAAAGCCAGGTTTGGGAACATGCATCATTATTGTCTCACAATCAGCCAACTTAAAATTAGGAGAGGACACATAAACAGGTCTGCTGTTATTGGGGAATACATATGATACTCAGCTATTCCTGCTTTAATTCATCAATTAATTCACAAGGAGGAATAAAGTAGGACTTACAATGCTGAAATGCTGAAGAGGATTACTGATTTTTAAGGTGTATTTAGATGTTATTGCATATATTTATATGCATGACTGTTTTCTTTTAAAAAAATAAAATAAAACTAAAAGAATGTATTAGCATTATTAATCTATTCATGTGTTTGTTTACACAAAGCCTGCTTGGAATTTGACTATGAGTAAAGCCTGGTTCACAATAGCCCAAGAATGGAAACCAAAATGGGAATGAGAACAGGAAGCAGAACAGCATACAACATTGTGGTTCACAATAGCTGGTAACAAACCAGAGTGCAGATCAATGATCATATCAGTAACAAAGTGGAAAGCTGATTTTGTGCATGTTATTTCAGTTTTTTTCTAACTGACCAGTGATGTTTTTTTACCTGTTTTCAATTCAGCCAACATAATGTGGGTTAGCCACCATTAAAATGCAGTAGAGTAAACATTTTTTAAATGTAGATCCATTACTACAGTAGAATCTCGTTAGCACGTTTTTGCAGGGACCTAAGGATTTGGATGTCATAGGCGGGAAAACGTGTTAACAAATATGCAATTTAAGAACATAGTTATGTACTAAAATCTAATAATTACTACGTCTCCATGGGTAATTGAAATCGATTTTGAGTACAATCCGTGTTGAATTCAATATGTGTTCAAATGGATTTGGATACACAAAGCCTGAGAATAAATAATTCAAGCTTTTATATTGGTCAACTTGGATTTTTGAGGTTATGAATGTTTTTGAGAAAATAAATTGCGAATTATGGAAGCAACAAGAGTGGCTTTGCTGTGCGTTTTATTACACGTATGATAACAATTTCTGCTAAAAAAGAAAGAAAACAATTATGAGCATGCATCATGTTACGAGTACAATAAGCGAATGTATCTTTGGCGTATTCAATACGATTTGAATACGGTAAGTGTTTCCATGCAACATATTTCGTTCTGATCCTATTTTCCAAGAGGAAAGTTTTGTTTTTGCATTTTTTCCTTCTTTAAAAGCAGTTTTAATCAATTTAGGTTTGCTAACAATTGCATTTAAGGTTGACAGAGGAATGTTTAACTTCCGCACTATATCCGCATGTTTCATATTTGGATTGTGATCTATTTAAAGGATTTTCAGTTTTTCACTATTGGTTATTTACTACACTTTCTTTTTTTCATTGCAAATGAAAAGTTAAAATACAATCTACGTATGTTTGGTCAACACTCAACAGTAGAAAGCATTCTCTATCCCACCCATACAAATCGTGTCACACAAATATTTACATACATGCATGTGATTGGCTGCCGGTATCCACCCCGTGACCGAGGATTGACCAAAGTAGCCAATGAGGACGTCAACCTTTGAACGTGTTAAGCGCCTTCTCTCACTAGACCGATCAAGGATTGGCCAAAACAGTGAATGAGGACGTCAAACTTCAAATGTATTAAGCAGGACTGGGAAAACGCACTTAGCAAACGTTATTTATTACATTTGGTGATTTGGTACCGGGACTTTTATAATTACGTAATACTTGGGAAAACATGTTAATGAGGAACATGCTAACGAGATTCCACTATATTTCCAATTCCTCTACTCTTACCAAGTTTTTATTCCTTTATTAATGGTGTACATTAAAGTTGTTTGTTGTTCTTTGTTCATTTTTACCAGTTTTTGGTGTTCTCTATAGTTTTATTTTTTATATTTGATTTATTTTAGGCAATAGCGAGTTTTAAGTTGCAAATAAACTACACATTACACTTTTACTAGAAGAACCAACACTCAATGGATCTGCAAGTGTCAGGATGCACATATGCAGAATTTCTTCCAATTTCATTTTCCCTGCTTGTGACTAGAGAGAGCTCTAGCAGCTGCTTTTATAGTGGAGAGTCTAATGTGTACAATATAGATCTGACATGCTATACCTGAGAATGAGAAAAGGAAAACTTGGCCAAGAGTTCTTTCCAGTAGCCAGGACCCAGTAAAGCTTCCCAATAATTGTGGGCGCTCTCATTCTAATACATCTGTTTTAAAGGTTGGTTCGCAACAACCAAATACCGTAACTAGAACAAGAACAACAAAGTTGAAATACAGTTATTTTAATGGGAGCATTCACAATTGACGGAAAGCTTTCCTGGTCCCCGGGAACAATAAAGAAGACTTGGCCATGATTTAACATTCTCATTTCTGGGCACAGAATATTAGTTCCATACTGTGCATATTAGACTCTTCACTGTAGAGATTATTCTAGATGGCCATTACATGAAATAGCTGCTAGTGCTCTCTCTAATCGCAAGTTGGATGCATGAAGCTGGAAGAAATTTTAGCATATGTGCGTCCTAATCTCAGATCTTGACATGCACAGATCCATCGAGTGTTGGTTCTTCTAGTGAAAGGGTCATCCATGGTTTGTTTATATGCAAATCAAAGTTGGTTATTGGCTCAAAAACAATAGCAAAGCTACATAGAACAAGAAAACTGGTAGAAATTAACAAAGAACAACAATCTGCTTTAATGAATGCCATTAAATAAAGAAATGAAAGCTTGGCACAACAAGAGGAATTGGAAATGTAATTGATCTACATTGAGATGTATCGTCCTCCATGGTGTAGTGGTTACCATGCTAGCCTCTAGTTCCCAAGGTTGCGGGTTCAAACCTGGCAGAGAATGATGGATTTTTCGGGCGTAAAAATCCTTAGCATGGCTTCCTTTGGAAGGGAAGTAAAGCCGGTGGTTATAGATTTACAGCACGTAAAAGAACTTCAAGCTTATAAAGAGGCCTCTAGCAAAATTCCCGGTCTTTCACGCCCAATATAGAATGGGATGCTAAGGGCCACAGCAGTTAAAGAGCGTCCATAAATAAAACTCATTTAATTAATTTAATTTAATTGAGATAATGTTTACTTTTATCAAATTTTGATTTTGGCTAACTCGCATAATGCTGATTGAATTGGAAGCCATTGAAAAAAATCATTAGTCAGTTAAAAGCAAATGATATCCCAATGCACAAAATTGACTTTCCACTTTGTGATCGATATGATCATCAATATGTATTCCCTTTCTTGTTACCAGGCTATTGTGAACCAAAATTTTGTATGCTGTATTGTTTCATGTTCTTGCTTCTATTTTGTTACCATTCTCGGATTATTGTGAAGCAGCCTTAACTTTTGTCATTCTCATTCCAGTTAGCATTCTCGGTTATTGTGAACTAGCCTAAAGGAAATGATACTTTCTTAGAGTTATTATCATTTGTTTCACACTGGGTTGAAATTTACTTGTTTTCAACCAAAACCAGAACAGAAAATGGTGCTTTATATCCTCTGCTTAAAATTGTAATCTAATTGAATTTCTTAATTATGAATTGAAATTAGTAATTTCTGGAAAATATATTCAAATTTAAATTTAAGATATCATGCCCCAAATACCTGGTTATGTTTGTTGTTTATGGCTATTGTCGGTTTCAATGTCATATAATCCTGGTATATGGCTTGTCATAACAGATGTACTATTCCTATTGTGTAGAACTTCTGTGCCACACAAATTACATTCACTGTGATAGACCCAGTTCTGTTTAGTCCTATGAAATCCATGATAATTTCCTACTTTCTATTTGTGAAATGTGATAAACTTTGATATTCAATTTGTATGAGTTGTAAATATAATGGTTAACGGCTTCAATTTTTAAACTCAGTATTTATTTTTTAAAATGTAACAAAATTGGAAAGCTTGAAAAATTCAGTGCCTCAGCCAGTACTTGAAACAGGAATCTAAGGCTGCCCTTGCCAATGCTCTTGTGGCTTTAGCAAGATACCTGTGTGCACATTAAGTCCTCTCACTGATACTATACTGTAAATCCTTCAAGGCAATCTCAAGGGTGACTTGCAATGTTGCAGCACTGTGTATTTCTGAGCGTTATAGTTAACCACTATTAGGGTAAAGTTTTGCTTTGATAAATGTTCTTCCACATTAGCCGTGTATAGTCACTAAGTTGGAAAGTTGGATCAGACTTAAATATTTCAATGCCACAGCTAAGTCTTGAGCCACAGATTTTTGGCTCTCCATGTTGATGCTCTTATTACTTGAGCTGCAATGACCCATTTGAACATTAAATTCTCTCATCTGATTTAATATCCTTGTAAACCTTCAGGGTGATCTAAAGTATTAGAGATATTCTTATCTTGAAGGGACGTGCAATGTTGCAAGTACTTCTAACAGTTAACCATTATTAGGTCTTATTCACAGTGAAAATAAGTATAAGCATAATGTAAACTTAAAAACTAGATTATCAGGATTATTCTGTAACGTTCTGATAAGGCTAAACAAATTGTTAAACCTATTAACCAATTGTTATACCTATTTGGCATTCTGTAACTTTGTAACAAAACAAAATTTTGTTAAGAATAAAGATTTGGTTGTTGAACACAACAAACCCTGACATCCTTTTGCTAATATGTTTGTTACACAACAGATTTGCATAGATGTCACTTTAATGCTGCTGTAAGAGGAAAAGCACATGGAAGTTTCACATTTTAATTATCAAATGTTTATTTATTTGCTGTAGCATAAAATATAAATAGTATGGATTACGCTTTAGTAAGCAATATTCCGTGTAATAGTGTTGGTAAATTATGCTCCTAACATAACTGTTAAGAGACAAATTTTAAAAGCAAATGTTTTGTAATCTTGGTATCATAATAAAAAGTAACAGTTTATGAATTTTAGATTCAAATAGTGATTAATCTTGTGTTGATGTGCATGTTTTGCAAATATAGTTGTCTCATTTTTACGTTAAGATTAGGAACTGAGCACTGTTGAGAGCTGTAGGATATTCTAGTTCTAGTTTGAAAAGGGGTGGGTTTTATGCCCAAGCACTGCGACCTTAAGATCTATTGTGCATCCCCCTTTCATCAGTTAAGTAGTCTGTTGCTCGATATGAACTTAACCAGACTGCTAACTGAGGCTTTCAATAGTTCATCTATCTTTGGAAAGTGATTGCCAAAAATACTTGCTCTTAGATTCGCAAGAGCAGGGCAATCACATAGTAGATGAGTAACTGTCTCATCTCCTTCTAGACATCTACTACAGATAGGGTTGTTAAACAATCCCATTCTGTATAGATTAAACTTTAGGGCACAGTGTCCTGTAATGAATCCTGTTGCCCATGCAAGTCTTCTTCTACTAAGACCGCGCAAGTATTTTGCCCGGCTGTTATCCAGGTCTGTAATAAACAACTTGGAATGTCTGCAGCCCTCAATGGAGTTCCGGTAGTTCTTGTGTTCTGCTTGAGCCCAGCACTTAATAGCCTGTTTCACTGGTCTGTAGGACACTCCCAGTACAGGCTCCGGACCAAAAAATGGGATTTCACTGCCAATCTTGGCTGCTTCATCTGCTTTCTCATTGCCTGGTATACCTATGTGTCCTGGCACCCACATAAATTGAACCTTATTGTGTTCAGCCAGTGTCATTAAGGATTCCCGGCATTCTGAGACGAGCTTTGATTTTATTGATGGTGATTCAAGTGCTTTAAGAGCAGCTTGACTGTCTGAGAGGATAAGAACACTTCTATTCTTATATCTCTTTTTAATGCTTTCCATGACACTGGCTAGGATTGCATAAACCTCAGCCTGGAAAACTGTAGCTGACGTACCAAGACTATAAGAAATCTTGGTGCCATTACCGTAAAGCCCAGCCCCCGTTCCCGATTTGGTTCTAGAACCATCAGTATACCAGATTGGGCCTTTGTTATTATGAGGTTTTACCAGTCTTTCCCATTCACTCCTCTGTGGATAGGAGACCGTAAATTTCAAATCAAACTTGAATCTTGTTTCAAGAATGTCAGTCCCCATGTTGAGTATCTGTTGTATATTCTTATCCCAAGGAAGCTTGAGATGATTAATATATCCAGTATTAGACACTTTGGTTTGGTGACAAATATGGTGATACGCGATCATGGCTTCTGCCTTCATCCATATGTGGAGAGGTGGGAGCCCAATCAGCATCTCCATTGCCGCAGTTGGAGTAGTTTTGAAGGCTCCCATAATTGAAATGCAGAAGGTCCTCTGTAATTTACAGAGTTCCTTTCTGCACACCTTTATATTAACTCTGGGCCACCACATCAGTGCAGCATAAGAGAATATAGGTCTCACCATGGCAGTGTATATCCAATACACTATGCTAGGTCTCAGACCCCATGTCTTACCAAGCATACCTCTACATGTCCAAAAGACTCTGTAGGCTTTGGTAATGCATAATTCCATGTCTAAAACAAGCCCAAGATATTTAATTTGTGTTGAATAGGGCACTACTTCAAAGAGAGTGAGTCTGGTTAAATCAGGCCCCCTTCTCCTGGTGAAGGGTACCACTACTATTTTGCTTGGATTGACAGTTAGATTATTCATCTTGCACCAAGCTTCCACTTTCTTAAGCGCCATTTGTAGCACTTGAGAAACTATGTGAGGAAATTTCCCTCTTATGAGTATTGCAATATCTGCAAAACCAACTGTGGAGTAACCATCACTATTGAGCGCGCAAAGAAGTGTGTCCACTACAAGGTTCCATAGCAGGGGTGATAAAACACCCCCTGCGGGCAGCCCCTCTCCGTGGACACATCCAGCATCTCCCCACATAGATTCATGGTTATCTTCCTATGTTGTAAGACAAAACATATCCACTCACAAAGAAGTGAAGGTACATCGTGTCCATTGTGGCGGTTTAATGTTATTTATTTAACATTAATTGTAGCCCCACGTTGTGGTAGCCAATTTGAGAGTGTTATTTATGTTGTATTTATTTATTTATTGTTGAGCCCCACGTTTGGGAGCCAATTTGTGACGGTATTAATTGTAATGTTTGTATTTGTGTTTACTCCACGTGGTGAATCCATCTTGTGACGTGATTCATTTGTTAGGTTTGTTAGCTCCATCTGGTGTTAGCAATTTGCGGCAGTATTAGTGTTCGTTTGAAAGAATGCTACTGTTATGTTATTTAATTTTGGTTCTCTGTCCTCCGGCTAGCTATGATCTTTTGGTCAAGCACTTCTCTTTATACAGGTTGTGTAATCGGAAAGGAATCTTTTATCCAAAGATAACACTGATGAAGAAATTTGTTTTACACTTTTATTGTCGAACACATTAACTATCACATTTACACATTGATCTTGACACTCGCCAAACTGAAACTGTTATAATAACTTCATTACTGATCACTCTTAATTCGCGTACTTCAACTTTTTGTATAATTAACTTTACAACATTTTAGATTTTTCATAATTCTGCTACGCGTAACTTGTGAATCGATAGCCAACGTGTATCATACAAATATTTTCGACGAACTGATGGACTGAAGGCGACGTGTACTTTACAAATATTTTAGATGAACTGAAGTGAAGACGACGTGTAGTGTATAAAGATTTTCGATGAACTGATGGGGTCTTTACCTCTAACCTACCTTTTATACTCCTTCATCCAGATATGCCTAAAGATTATAACTGAGCTGCAATTGGCTAATAAAACGCGCCAACATTAGCGTCTATTTTTATATCCAATGAAAATTATGAATACATATACTCAAGGGAAATGTTCCAGAAGATTCTAAAAGAAAAACGCGCCAACATTACGTAACTTCCTCGTTTCCAATAATGATAAACAGCTCACCCCCTCGCTGCATTATTGCACGCTATTATTGTCAGTTTCAGTAAGGCAGTATAAACTTACTTCCCAACAATAATTACAATCAACAAACATCTCAAATCAATGTCACATAATAATGCATATTCATACTATAATCACTCTTTACATTTAAATACTTTATGATACAAATTACTGCATCATATGCCCCACTAGAAACATAATTATAAATATTTACAACTGTTTGGAAATTTTATAATTGGGTTTTTAGTCTCCTAAATCTTGGAACACACGCTATCACTTTCACTTAACACTTCACACGCATTTAACACATGACATATGTTTTGTCTTTATCTTGCCACTACTTACTGGCTCTGGTCTAATGTTTTTAGACATTAATCTGACATTACAAATTTTTTTTTTTATAGCAAATACTGTACCCTGAATTATTTAATTACTGTTACAAAATTGCTTATTTTCTTATATTGTTGACAAAAATTTATACATTTAAGAATTTTTGTAATTATTAAACATTTTTACCAAAAATATTCACCCTCTACATAAATATATTTACATCTCTTAAATCTAGACACTGTTTCACATTTTTCTGTTTGCTACATAAGTATTTGTTTTAATTATTTTTTTTTTACCCAATTTTTGTTGTTTTGTACTTTATATTCACAATACTCTTGGAATTATATCTATGTACTTTTACTTTAATATCATATTAAGTTTCAATTTTTACATTCTTAATTTCAAATACTGTTACAGTTACTTAAAAAAAAATGTTAATTTTCCTTTTTTTTTTTTTTTTAAACATTTAATTTTTGTCCAGAATTTATCTCACTTTTCACATAACATATATAAATAATTAACCCTCTTACGTTCCAATACATTGCTCTGCATTTCGTCTTTAACTATCCAGCATTTACTTTACATCTCATTGCTATTTACCCTCCTGGATCAAATTGTGTGTGGCTAAACATTACTCGTAACCGTATCCTAACCTTCAAATTTTTGTTCATGAATAACCTCTTGTATTCATATGAAATTTCGTCCCATGATAACATTTGAAAACAATCTAAAGTTTCCTGAACAACACATCTTTTAACAATTATCATTTTCAATTCTTGCGGTATCTTAGTAATTTGAGAGTACTCTGACAAGTCTGTACTAAACTGTACTGGATTAGAGTTTTCATTCTGAACAGCATGGTACTTGTTAATTTCAGAAGTTGGCTTTTGATTATTTATAGGCAAAACTTTAACTTCTTCGTACAATTTATTTCTTTGCATTACTGACTCCTTCTGAATTTCAGATATTTCCCCTCTGAAATTAACTTGCACCTGATTCACATCTACATTCATAACCTCTTTCATCTCTCTTATCTCACTTGAAATGTTACTCATTCTACTACCTAACTCTGTACATTTTACATCAACCTGTTCTATTTTATTATTAACCTCACTTTTTTGGTTAGATATTTCCCTGCTCATGTCTAACATTTTCTTTGAAACTTCACCTATTTCATTTGCTATCATTCCTGATTTTCATTTCTCATTCTCATCATACTACTATCTAGCTCCATGAATTTCTTTTCAATTTCTTCCCTGTTTTGTTCTAAGCTCTTACCAATATCTTCCCTTAATTCTCTCTTATTCTGATCTAGTTTTTGTTCTAAACTCCTATCAATATCTTCTCTTAATTCCCTATTATTCTTTTGCATATCTTCCCTTAATTTCTCATTACTCTGAGTTAATTTTTCTAATTTCTCATTATTCTTTTGCATATCTTCCCTGTTTTGATCTATTTTCTTTTCTAATTTCTCATTATTCTTTTGCATATCTTCCCTCAATTCCCTACTCATATTTCTCAGCATTTCCATCATCATACCAGCATCAATATTAATATTTCCTGCTATTCTATTCTTACTTTCTGCACTAACATTTCCTCCCTCAAATCCTACATTGTTTGAGCTATTTTCTGTAACCTGTATTGAATTACAGCTAACTGTTACACTATCTCCCTCCATAATTATTTCTTCAGTATTATTAGTGGACGTAGTTTTCTTTATCCTACCACTCCTCAAGTACATTTGAATGTTGCAATTTTGTTTTCTAAAAAAAAAAATTACTATACTCTGACCTTTGTGATGCTGTCTGTTGCTGTTACTTTGATGTCCAGCTTCTTGCCCCTCTCTCCTAGGTTTGTATGTTGCTTCTGCGTCGTATCATGATGAATCTACGTCGTTTTGGTGTTCTGTATTTGAATTCCCCTGTTGCCTTTTAATCTCGGAATTATGATGTCCAATCATCCGCGTAGTCTGTCGTTCCTATAGTTGTTTCTGGAATCTGCGTCTTGTAGTTCAGTTCACTGCTCCATTCGCTCCACGTCCTGATTCCTTTGCTCCTTCCTGGTTATCTCACTTCTTCCTGGTTATTCTGCTCCTTCCTGGTCACTCTGCCCCACGTTGGGCGCCAATTTGCGGGTGTTTTAATGTTTACGTAATATGTTTTTACGTAAATTATTAGAACTTGAAGATCTTATATTGTGCTGCTTTTGTTTTGTTTGGTTACATAATTTTAACTGCCCCACGTTGGGCGCCAATTTGTGGCAGTTTAATGTTATTTATTTAACATTAATTGTAGCCCCACTTTGTGGTAGCCAATTTGAGAGTGTTATTTATGTTGTATTTATTTATTTATTGTTGAGCCCCACTTTTGGGAGCCAATTTGTGACGGTATTAATTGTAATGTTTGTATTTGTGTTTACTCCACGTGGTGAATCCATCTTGTGACGTGATTCATTTGTTAGGTTTGTTAGCTCCATCTGGTGTTAGCAATTTGCGGCAGTATTAGTGTTCGTTTGAAAGAATGCTACTGTTATGTTATTTAATTTTGGTTCTCTGTCCTCCGGCTAGCGATGATCTTTTGGTCAAGCACTTCTCTTTATACAGGTTGTGTAATCGGAAAGGAATCTTTTATCCAAAGATAACACTGATGAAGAAATTTGTTTTACACTTTTATTGTCGAACACATTAACTATCACATTTACACATTGATCTTGACACTCGCCAAACTGAAACTGTTATAATAACTTCATTACTGATCACTCTTAATTCGCATACTTCAACTTTTTGTATAATTAACTTTACAACATTTTAGATTTTTCATAATTCTGCTACGCGTAACTTGTGAATCGATAGCCAACGTGTATCATACAAATATTTTCGACGAACTGACGGACTGAAGGCGACGTGTACTTTACAAATATTTTAGATGAACTGAAGTGAAGATGACGTGTAGTGTATAAAGATTTTCGATGAACTGATGGGGTCTTTACCTCTAACCTACCTTTTATACTCCTTCATCCAGATATGCCTAAAGATTATAACTGAGCTGCAATTGGCTAATAAAACGCGCCAACATTAGCGTCTATTTTTATATCCAATGAAAATTATGAATACATATACTCAAGGGAAATGTTCCAGAAGATTCTAAAAGAAAAACGCGCCAACATTACGTAACTTCCTCGTTTCCAATAATGATAAACAGCTCACCCCCTCGCTGCATTATTGCACGCTATTATTGTCAGTTTCAGTAAGGCAGTATAAACTTACTTCCCAACAATAATTACAATCAACAAACATCTCAAATCAATGTCACATAATAATGCATATTCATACTATAATCACTCTTTACATTTAAATAATTTATGATACAAATTACTGCATCACCATAGAGGGCGTTCGACACGACATCACAAGATGTTCTGTCAAATGCACCTTCAATATCAAGAAAAGCACCAATGGCTATTTCTCTGGTATTAAGCGCCTTCTCAATAGTTGAGACCACTTGATGAAGTGCTGCTTCCGTTGATTTCCCTATTTGATAGGCAAATTGGTACTTGTTTAATGGATGTTCCATTAAAACATAATCCCTAATGTGCCTATCCACTAACCTCTCCAGAGTTTTAAGCATAAAAGAGGAGAGACTTATAGGGCGATAAGCCTTGGCCTGGGCGTAACTAGGACGCCCTGGTTTAGGTATAAACACCACCTTTGTTTGTCTCCAAGCCATGGGTATATATCCATAGGCTAGGCAAACTAAAAATACCACAAAGTAGGGATTGAACTGAATCAATACCATATTGTAGAAATGCAGGAATGATTAAATCAGGGCCTGCCGATTTATATGGTCCAAACGACTTGACAGCCCATCGTATTTTAGTGACATTGACTACGCTCCTGATTAGGTTCCAATCCTCTCTGTCCAAAGAAAGATGGTCCAGATTTGGTTGCCCCTTCATGGAATTGCTGTCATTGTCTACCTTAAAGTCTGGAAAGCGAGCCCTCGCAAGTTGCAGGAGCGTCTTGGAACCAGACTGTGTGTACGTGCCATCAGGCAGTTTAATAGTGCTCACAATTTTTTTAACACCCTTTGCCATGTGTTTCATGAATCTTGCACTGCTGGGAACATTCTCCATCCCCTGGCAGTACTCCCTCCACGAAATCCTTTTGGCTTTGCGTATTTCTTTGTTATAATTGGTGAGGGCTTGTCTATATGAATCCCAATCACCAGTTCTTTTTGCAAGTCTAAGTAATTTCCTTGCTTTCTTCCTAAATCTGCCTAACTCTTTAGTCCACCAAGGCACAAAAGCCTTGGCGAGTAAGCTACCTTAGGCTGACAATTTTGATGATAGGATAGGAGAATTGACCATTGTAATTCATCAATGGCAAATTCCACATCCAATATCGAACGAATGTTCCTTGAGATACCCGATGTCAATGCTGATAGGTCTCGTCTATATCCGTCCCAGTCAGTTTTCCTCGAATTTCTGTAAATCATTGGTAGAGTGACTTGTGCTTTGATATTGAAGCATATGCATCTATGATCAGAGAGAGTGATCTCCGATGATACATGCCAACTTGAAATTAGGTTCTCAATAATATTAGTCCCTATCGTTATGTCAATGACTTCCTCCCTTCGCAAAGTTACAAAGGTTGGTTCATTACCTCGATTTAGAATATTAAGATTTGTACTCACCAAGTACTCCATTAACTTTTCTCCTCTGGGATTGATATCAGTGCTCCCCCACAAGGTGTGGTGTGCATTGGCATCAACCCCCAGGATTAACTCCTTTCCATTCTCTCCGCAGTGGGTCACAAGGTCCCTCACCGCTATCGATGGTGGATCAGAGTCTTCGTAAGAGAGGTAGATGGAAGAGAGTATTAAAACTCTTCTCTCTCCTGCCTCCTCCACTGTTGTTTGGATTGTAGTTACATCCCTGGAACAGTGCTCAGTAAGAAGCAATGCGTTTATCCAATTCTTAGCATAAATGCATGATCTTGGATTATTATTACTAGGTCTATATATAGTGCCCTTAGTACAACTGATCCCTCTAATTGAACCTCTGAAAAGCCAAGGTTCCTGTAAGAGAGCAATATCAACATTGTCTTCAACAAGTCTCTTACTTAGAATGGCTGAAGCTGCCTTACAGTGCTGCAAGTTAATTTGAATATTTTCATAATTACATTAACTCACAACACTTACCTTAAGCAGTACCCGATGCGGATCCTCCAGAGTCCCCTATCTCCATCGTCTCCGGACTGTCTCCGCCATCGCTGCCTGCCTTCTTCGCTTTGTCTGCTACTGCCTTCCTCTCCAGGTCAAACAGGATCTTAAAAAGGGCCCTGTCTACCCCGGTATAGGCCGACATGCCAAGCTCCTTTATCTTCTTAGCAGACTCTTGGTCCACCATTAATATTAGGCGTTGACCAGAGGAGTCTGCCTGCTTGTCAATGATTTTCCAGTGCTCTATATTCAGCTCCTGGTTTAATCTCTGGAAGCGTCTTAGCAGCACCTTAGGATCATCGGTTGTAATGTCCCAAGTCCTATGGGCCACCTTGACTGGCTTAGGTAGATCTTTTGGATCTACTACTTTGAGAACTAATCTCTCCTTGATTTTAGCTCCCTGAATATGTTTTTGGAGCCAATTACTTGACTGCTCATCACAATAATATATCAGAGCTCCATCCTGTAGAGAAAAGGACCTGAGTTTAGGTAGAGATTCACTAGTTGGCGCCTCATCTATCTTCCTCAGAATCTCAGCCTGAATGGGTCGAATGTCCTCCCCAATCAGCTTTCTCTCAGGATAGGATTCTTCAACAATTGCCATCTTAAAAGCGGCCAAAGCTTCCCTGTAAGTAACAACACGTTCAGTGCCCCTAGGCCTCTTAATAGGTTTGGCTTTATCCGAAGGAGGAGTATCCACACTTGTCCTGGTTCTTTTAGAAGTCCCTGGATCAGTATGGACCTCCACCCCTCTACTCTGTGGGTTTACATTACCTGTGCCCTCACTCATTTTTTTAGCTTTTTTGATTCTTCTTCTAGCTGCCCCTGACAACTTCTTAGTGTCCAGGTGCATTCTATTAATTCCAGATGCTGTTGCACCCATTTGTTTATCTAGTGACAGATTTCTCTCTGCTGGAGAGTCTCTGTCACTTGACTTTTCTTTGTCAGGTGAGAGATTTCTCTCAACTGGAGAGTCCCTCTCACCCGCCTTGGTAATAATTATTTTGTTTTGGTCCATGTTGGTCCCACGAGTAGCAGGGAAATAAAAGTCACCCAATACAGAGCCCCGTATATATTGGGAAGGCTAATTACTTCAGGGTGTCGCCTGGTGCCCTGAAGAGATCGTTCACGACACTGCATTTTTTTACCACCCCAGTGCCATTCATCCCTCGGCATGATGCATTCCCACCTTGGATTGGGTGGACCAGAGCCCCTGGAAGGTCCTCCAGCTGGGAATCCCTCAAGGTTCTCCAACTGGGAGTCCCTTTGGGTTGGATTTTCTGTTGAGCCACTTCTGAGTCTGGTACCTCATTACGAACCTCTCTGGCATGAGTACCTCTACCAGCACAGCTTAGTAAATCACTGGTACACGGAAGCCTCCCCACCAACTACAAGGTCGTATGGCTCCTAGGGGAGGGCTGTAGGATATTACAGTGATACATTTTCATTCCCAGAATTATTCTAAGATAACTTCCAATCTGTTAAAAGAAATGGCTAGGAGAAAATACCTACCAGCTATTCGTGACCATAGAAAATTGAATGTAGGCATATTGATGCTGCTGAAAGAGGAAGAACATAACAAAAGGCAGTCTATTAATAGAGTCAACTGAAAAATTTCGATGTCACAGCTGGTATTTGAACACAGTTCTCTTGCTCTCCGTGCGGTTGCTCTAACCATTGAGCTACTGTGACAACGTGCCGGAGGACATTGAATTCCCCAATTGACTCAAGTTTTGTTCCCAGTTTTGTTCAAGTTTTGTTCTTTATTATATAATGTAATAAAGAAGGCAGTCTGTTGGATTATAAAGTGATAATTTATACTTAATATATTTGTGTATGAAAAATTATCTGAAATAAAATACTTGTGTCTGTAACATTCCCCCAGGTAACAGAACAGTGAAACTAACCTTTCTTTTCACTACGACCTTCCACTTTATACCTAAAATAATGTAAATATTATTAGATAACAATTATGATTTTCATTCAAAGATTAAGTGCAAGAGCATTTCTTCAGAACTGGACTAAAGCTGAACATTGCCAGAACATGAATAAAAAAATAAGTACCTACTTATTTCGGAAAAATTGCATGACAAGTAATATCTTTGAAAAGTATAATTAAAAGCCAGAAACCATAAAGAAAATTAAGCAATAGTTGTGGGTTGATATGAATTACTGATACTTGCATCAAAACAATATGGAACTGCGCTGTTATTTCTTTGGTCTGTCTTTCTTAACCTAAAATTAAGCTCATTTTACACAGCCACTGTCACAGCTTGGCAAATTTTTTCCCATAAAAAAAAATCTAATTCTTTGAGGGCACGAAAAGATGTAAGTCTTGTTCTAAGTAATGGGTGCAAATTTTAAAAATCCACATATATTTTATATTTTTCGTTTGACATTTTCACAGCATGCTTTGCATCTTGGCAAGGAAAAGTAACAAAAACACTCGGTAGTCAGTATTCCAATGCTGGTTTCATTAGGAAAACAAATTGTGATGGTGCTTTTTTGCAAGTTTAACAACAAGGTAGCTAGCTCTTGTTCATTTTTATGTATTCATATAATCTCTCTTATTCTTTGTTCTGTCTCTGGTCTTTTTGTACATTGCCTCATTAGTTCTCTTGCGATTGGCTGCTGTTTTAAGTTTTCATTTGTCATTGTGAATGACAACATACTGCATTAAGTGTATGCGTAAGTTTTGTAGTTAATGCTTAATTTTGATTGTGAATGGTCCCTTGGGTAACAAAAACCAATGTATGGATTTGGTTTTTAAAGAAATAATGTAAGATCATAGTTCCTTCATTTTGATGCATATACATAACCTCTTTGCTTTGATACAATTATTTTATTTCAGGGTGTCTTTTTAACTTAGCTGTTGCAGTTGGTTACTGATTATATTTATAGTTTTCATCGTGAATGGCCCTTAAAACCCTAATGCATAAGTAACTTGTCCCTGATTTGTTCACAATCTCCGGATTTCATAGAAAGGTAGTGAGAAAAGCATCATTTACATACAACTTGAGGTTAATTGACTTTAAATTCTGGTTCACAATAAACCTGGAATGGGAACCGGAACAATAATGGAAAGCAAAAATATGAGTTTGATTTTCAGTACACCAGGAATGCAAATGGGGAATATATGTTGATGGCAATATCAATAACAACTTGGAAAGTTGGGCATTGGGATATCCTTTGTAACTGACTAGTGATATCCTTTTGTTCAGCCAGCAGAATGCAAGTTAAAAGCTTCGAAATTCAATACAATAAACATGTTGCAAAAGCCACATCATTACTTGTTCCTTTGTGAAAGTGTCCTCCAAATATCTATATATCTTTACTTTTATCTGTTTGTTTTTCTAAGCTCATAACTAGAGAGAGCTCTAGTGGCACTTATAGTTCTCAATTTTCTTAAATACTCTCTACCATGAAGACAGCTACACAAAATGTGAATTCAATATGCTGCTTCCAGGAGTGGTAATGAAAAGTTTCTGGAATCTTGGTAAGCTTTCCATTAATTGTGAATGCTTGCATTGTAATGCACATGTTTTAAATGTTCCAATTCTCGTTGTTGTGAACCTGCCTTAATTCAGTTATAGTTCTTGTGCTTATGAGTGTCTGCCATATTTGTAGAAACTGAATCAAATATCCGTCATAATGCAATACTAATTGCAGGAGTGAATCCTGGTGCTGCATTTCCATTTCCATTTTGGCAACCATTTCAACAGCCATTCCAGCAGCCTCCTGTACCTGCAGCAGCGGCAGCTGGTGGTGGAGGAGGAGGAGGAAATGCTCAGGAACAGGGTACACCTGCTCAGCAACAGGGTGCTTCAGGTAAACCTCACTTTTTTAAAAGTTTTAATTTATCAAGGAATATGAAATAAATGGATGGGTTTGACTAAAATGCATCCTGCACCTAGCAGATAAAATGTTGCTTTCCTAATGTTGCACTATGAAAGTTTTGTCAGTGTTAATTTGCTTTACCTTGCTAAGCAAGGTAATTGTTAAAAAGAAGAGCTGTATTTTCTACACATAAATGGCTGGAAAATATCAAAATAATTAAATGGCATATATACTGTCTAAACTTACAGTATAGCAATGCTTAAAAATGAGAGTTATCAAAATATTGTCGTAGCCTCTACTAAATAATACTCAGAAAATGATGGGGAGACACTCGCTTGCAAAAGGTACCGGTAAATTAATAAGATCTTCACATGGCGAGGCTACGACGGGGACGCAGCTAAGTTAAACACCAAAATAATTACTATTTCAAAACGTTACATGGCTTAAGGGAAGGAAAGGACACTACACTATCATAAATAACCAAACAAGAAAATGGATGGTTCACAGTTTAATTAGATAAAGACAGATACTTAGCTGTTACAATTGTAGCCCACATGTCTGCCGAGCGAGGCCATCGTGCCGGTCTAGCACGGAGAAGGCAGTTCTACGTCCTTGCTATGCGGAGATTTACCACTGACTGCTTTGTCCCAAACGACACTTCCTGTAGCGTCGAAGACGCTATCCCCTAACTTACCCCCACCCCAGACCAACTGCCATCTCGAATCTCGGTGACCAGAGACGTATATCCTATCATCTTTGCATACGTCACATCTCCCCCTGGCCACCGAGATCGACGCCCTCGTCGACACAAGGCAAACAAACACAAAAAAAGACAATAAAAGAACAAAAATGACATACAAAAAGCGAGAGAGAAAAAACATGTGTGATAAACACCCACATAAATTTGTTGCTTTTTTTTTTTTTTTTTTTTTAAGATGGCTTGTTTGAGAGTCTCGAGTCTTATCGGATCATATTGTTAGAGCACTTATGCTCGAGCACCCCGCACACGCACACACACCACGCTGCCTCTGTTCACACGCACACTACACTGCACCTGAGAGTGATGGTCCGATGAAACTGTTTGTGGGTGAATTTGCAGTGTACCCACAACGACGACTTATCCTGGCTGTGGTGTTGTTGTTACTGCAGGTCTTTGGCGATGACAACGGGGTGGGCAGTTGCTGGCTTCTACGAAACAGTAGAAAGGGTGCTCCAACAAACAATCACACATAAAAAAAAGAACAGTATGTCATGTACAATCAAATATTTGAAAGGTTTAAAGGTTTGCACTCAAAATTCTTTTGACATGGGGCAAAGAAAGAGCAAAAAAATAACTACATATTGACATAAGAACTAAATTTTATAGAGGGTTGCCATCCAAAATTTAACTCACAATGCTTCACAATCCAAATAGAACATTAAAACAGACTCAGAATACATTAACATTATATCAGTAACAGTGACTTTTTCATACAATAACGTGACAGAAAAAAAACATAACCTTATTTGGGATCCCAATATTAATTCTTAATGACCAGCTGGTATCACTAACAAAAGAAAATAAGTGCACTTACAAGACATTCACACATGACAATGAAATGAACTCATTCACACTGACCATGGCCCAAATTACACACAACACTCCTTAACTAGTTACTCAAACTATAGTATATATTGCTACAAACTACAAAATAAATCCACAATACATCTCCAAACTACACCACGTGACATGCTTTCAACTACTATTGTCATACTCTTGTCACTAATACAATTTCTCCTCCACATTACTATCTTCATCTCATTATTGTCATCATCTCAGCCATAATCATAATCATCAGTATTTCAATCATCATCATTACTTCCGTCATCATCATCTTTATCTCAACTTTCAATTTTCTCTTGGAAAACAAAACATCTTCACTGACGTGTCTCATTTAACATGCTGCAAAGTCAAAAATATCTAACATAGGCATAACCTTGAAGAAATCACATTAACATTTCAGGAATGACACAAATAACATGATATTATACTGTTGCATCCACATCCTCCGAATCAAAATTAAGCTGGAAAACAGGTGGTATTAAACTTGCTATCTAAGGTGGTACTAAACTTGTTGCATAAACAGGAAAAAAAAATTATTCTCATTACAATCACTTCCAGACATTTAATCTCTCGTGTGAATACATCACACACGCTATACTGGGCACGTTACAGCAACACCAATAAGCAAAATCTCTGAAATCATCACATCAAAACAACTTTCCAGGTACATGTAGCCCTCCTGAAAAATCAACACATTTACACTTCAACTATAGGGGTTACACTTTGGCACTTCCACCGAAGCTGACATCATCTCATCTCTTCTCCTCTCTTTACCACCGTCGGGGTTACTCTTACGCACATCCACCGAGGCAAATATCAACTCATATATCTCACATAACCTCACACTACGCCATCGGGGTTACACTTTGGCACTTCCACCGAGGCAAATATCACATAACCTCAAATACACATACATACACACACTATTCATGCAACAATTTTCTGCAAATAAAGATCACAGCATCATTATGAAACCCAAAATCAAATCAAATCGAATGCAACAAAACAACATCACATCATTACTCAAAACAATATTGTCACAGAACATTCCTGAAAATGAAAGCTCAATTAAGCGCACGGTACCCAAACACATTCCTGCAGCATAACACAACAAAACAAATGATTTGCAATTCCCAAAACATAATTTAAAATTTTAGTTACACCAAAATAATAATACACTTTTAATTTAGCAGAGACATTCATATTGCACATTATTCCTGAAAAGCAAAGCTTAATTAAGCATCAGTCAGTGAAACAATAAAAATTTAGCATACCTGTGTGAGTCGTGAAACTGTTTCATTCGTCCAAACTTTAGCACACACAATGTACACATACTTACAGGTTATGTTTTTTTTCTTCTTTTTCTTATTCCTTTTACCACAAAATTCCAGTGCAAATTTTCCAAAAGCTGGTAATACACATCAACATCCACGTCGTACTGGTCCATATTAGAGGCACATCAAACCTAATTAGGTGAAGATACTGACAAGGCTGGTAGTAGCTCCTGAAACTTTTACTTACATGAGTACTTGTGAAATATTTTCCCCCAAAAATATGCATTGCGTAATTAAATAAACCAAACTTGGCAACGGAAGCAAAATTATCATCATTATCATTTCCTCAAAGCAGCCATTAGCAGTAGTAGCCATTTCAAAATTCTGAAGAAAATTCGTATGCCGACAACTGGCTGGAATTCTCAAAGTAAGAGGGGTCAATGACCGGGCGACACACAGCTGACTGCATTGTACTCGCTGACACAGGCGGATTAGGCATCACTGGTAATATCTGAGTAACAACAGGTGTACTAGTACTGGAAATAGATTCTACTTCACTATGCTCGCTAACTGGAGCAATTGCCACATCAGATTTCTGCGTAGTACGTCGCTTAGGCATGGTTGCAGCACAAAAGATAACACAACCAGTAAATAAACAATATGAAAAAGCAATACAGATTACACCAAACTAAGCACTTATAGCATCACATGAATGTAAGTAGCAATATTAGAACATAGCCAGATAAAACAGTACCAGGAGTATTACAATTAAGCGCCCACGGCGAAATATCAGAAACTTATACCAACATACGGTTTACACAAGCATGACACGCAAACCACTTGGACACAATACCAAGATTTTAAACAGAATGAACACATGGAAGAAAAAACAAAATGATATCTTCAGTGAGAAACCTCGAACTGGAAGTTAAAAAAAACCACGTCACACCTACTGTGACCAACGCTGACATTATCTCAAAAAGAGCAGAATACACACTTGCAATTTATACGTAGCAATGTACGATGCACACAAAAAAAAAATTCCTTCTCTTTTTTCTTTAAAACAGATGTATCTGACCTGATATACACACGCGAATAAACGCACAAAACACATGCTGATAAAGACTGATTTCACAAGCGAGAATTAGTGATGAAATGCATGACCACGCAGGAATTACATAACACACGTGCGTACATAAAAGTTACACGAAAAATGCACCACAAAAGTATAGTAAAAAGTTGGAAATCACAGTCAATACAATATAAAGTTACAAGCTTCCAGAACCACTGCTAATAAGCACAGAAAACAGTATTTTCACCCACATTGCCAACACGTGACGAGCACATTTTCAAAGTTGCAAATATTTCTCAATCTTTTCACAATTCACCTTTCACAATTCACAAAAATATATACTTCAAAATAACCAGCACGAACCACTTAACACAGCAATATAATTTAATAGAAATGAAGCCAAAATAAGAGGAAAATGGAGTCAGGAGTTTTAGCGTCACGCCGACAGACAATGGAAAAAAAATCCAAAAATGAACTCAAAATTAAAATTTAGACACGGGACTTTCAGAAATTAAAGCAACAAAATTTGGAATATAGAAATAAAAAATTATGCCATCAAAATCCTTACCCTTAAGCCAAGAAACAGATTTACATTTTTAGCGACCACGTGAAGGACCAAAAACCGTTACATTCAGAGGGAAAAAAAAAATTTTGTACTTAAAAATCTCACAAAAAAACCAAACTATGCCCAGCCCTCCACCAACTGTCGTAGCCTCTACTAAATAATACTCAGAAAATGATGGGGAGACACTCGCTTGCAAAAGGTACCAGTAAATTAATAAGATCTTCACATGGCGAGGCTACGACGGGGACGCAGCTAAGTTAAACACCAAAATAATTACTATTCCAAAACGTTACATGGCTTAAGGGAAGGAACGGACACTACACTACCATAAATAACCAAACAAGAAAATGGATGGTTCACAGTTTAATTAGATAAAGACAGATACTTAGCTGTTACAATTGTAGCCCACATGTCTGCCGAGCAAGGCCATCGTGCCGGTCTAGCACGGAGAAGCAGTTCTACGTCCTTGCTATGCGGAGATCTACCACTGACTGCTTTGTCCCAAACGACACTTCCTGTAGCGTCGGAGACGCTATCCCCTAACTTACCCCCACCCCAGACCAACTGCCATCTCGAATCTCGGTGACCAGAGACGTATATCCTATCATCTTTGCATACGTCACAATATGCTTCTTAAGGATTGGACTTTTGGGGAGGGGGTTATAGTGAGCAGTCTTAGAACTTTTATCTTAGAGGAATAAAATTATTAAAAGTTGTTATTAAAGCTTGTTATTAGGCATGGGGTTTGTGAATGATGTTGTTCACCAATGGCACTGTGGATTAATAGATCTGCATCATTTTCCCTTTGGCTTCCCAATATAAAGTCTGTAAGTTATCACTTTTAAGGCCTTTGTATTTGGCGAGATGTTGTTTGTTCAGGATGACATCTTCCTCCCAGAGAGTGCACTTGGGTGTAGGTAGGCATCCTATCTTGTAGAGGTGTTCTGCGAGGCAATCTCGTGGCCACCCTAAATAAGGCCACTGCATTCTTCCTTGGCATTTTTTGTATATCAACTCTATCTTCAATATTCTTACAGTCTTTATCCTTTAATTTATTTTCTTCATCAAGTCTTTGCTGTCTTTTGAAATGTGTTTAATGTTATTTAATTATTTATTTCTATTTGTCCTACAGGTTTTATTTGTTGTATTGCACCTTTCTTTGCTAATTGATCCACATGTTCATGCCCAAAAGTCCAACATGAGCTGGGATCCATTGTAGAGTGACATGATTTCTAGTTTTAACTGCTTTAATTAGGCTTCTTATTTCTTTAATATTTCTTGTTGCTTTATTATTGTAATTTACTATTCCATCTATGGCTGATATTGAGTGTGATAAGATAACTATTTTTTGTTTTATGTATGGTCTATATAAAATGTTCTGTAATGCAGTTTTTATAGCTGTTAATTCTCTATCACAGTGGTTTGACATTTCATCTAATGTTAGGTACTGTGCAAAATGTTTACAGTATACTCCTGCACTGGCATTTTTTTTATTGATGAGGGATCCATCTGTATATATTCGGAGCCATTCTTTTTCTGGGTATCTTTCATTTTCCTTAGCTATTGCTATGGCTCTCATTTCATCTGGGTTTGTGAATGTTATAAGTGAAAACCTGTATGAAGCATTATTGACATCAAAGTACAGCAAACTTGTGCATGCATATACCTCCCTTCATGCATGCAGTGACTTGTATTGAAAACAGATTGGTTGATGATCATAAGAATTAAGCGTTAAATTTTGTAATTTGGGTTCAGCTTTCCAGCTTACTGTCTACACAAGGTTACATGAAAGAACAATTATCATAAGTATTAAGCAAAATTAATAAATTGGCGATTCAGATACAATATTTGTGCATAGGCTTCTTTAAATTGTCATGATATGAAGAGCTGAATGCTCTGATGTTTAATTAAGGTTTGTTAAACAGTCTTAAGAGTTTTCAGTATGTCTTATGAACTATTCCATGTAAAATTATTAGGAGTTGCTTTCCACTCAGCCATCTCATATTTTCATTAAATTTGGCACGGAGGCCAGAAAGTAAACTAAATATTTTAGATTTTCATTAAAAATTACTCAAAAGATGTTTTCTATGAAAAAACAAATTTTATGCAATTTCACTATTTAAAATTAACTTTGGAGTTCAGCAGATTATGACAAAATTCAGATGGCACGAGTATGAATGTGCTAATAACTGTAGCTATAAAATAGTTGAAGTTTGTAGTCATTTCTGCCTTTAAGGCAATGTTCTAAAAGTATACACAGTTAAGGTTTAGTACTTATGGTAAACTATTAATATTATCAGTTATGTCATTGCCTTCATACTTGTAAAATGATTCCAAAATAAAAGGAAAGCAAAAGTGGGAATATCTTAAATGATTTAGTACCTAATTGATTTGTATTTTGTAATATCCAATAAACAAGACTGATAGCAGATTTTGGTTATCTATAATGTTTGTTTGTCTATTCATAAAAGGTTAATTGGCATAACATAAATGAAATTATTGTGACATTTGTTGATATTTTACCCATCGCTCATTGAATTCCATTGTTCTTTACTAGGCTTCCAAACACATACATTTCTTATGCATAAGTATGAATTGAATTTATTTCTAACTAAATAAAATCTCATAACTATGATTATATTATTATTCTCACTAAAAATAGAAATAAAAGTCTTTATTTACTCTCAACATTGTCTTTATAATGTTGCTTGCATAAATATATTTAGCTTCAATATATACAACTCCAGGTTATTTGTGTATTGGCGACCATCACATTTATATTACTTATCCATCCCTATTTATATTCAACCACACTATTATTCTTCTAATATTCCCCTTCCTTCACACTCCCTCTTTACCATTCTTACCCATTTCCTTCTCACTTTACCTAAATAGTTTCCTACACTTTTTATATAGGGTCTTTCAACAAGAGTGTCCTATCTTTGAACTTAAATAAAAGACGTTCTATAAATGATAGAGGTTTATTTCTTTTTTTATTTTGGAACATAATGTCATTACGTGAGGAAGAGAACATCACTTAAGTGACCACTATGACTTCGTTGGGTTGTGCGTATATGGTTGACCCAATTTTCAATGACAGAAGAATATAAATTAGGTCCAACTTCACGAATAACACTTGTGATGTTATTCATAAGATCATTTACTGTTTCTGGCTTGTTGACATAAACTTGAGATTTAACATAAGCCCACAAGAAATAATCCAACGGCATTAAATCACATGTCCTTGGGGGCCAGTTAACATCACCACCATGGGAAATGATGAAACCTCTGAACTTCTCCTTCAAAAGATTGATTGTTTCGAGAGCAGAATGACATGTGGTACCATCTTGCTGGAACGAGATGTTTCTGAGATCCATACCATCCAGTTGAGGCCAAAAATAGTCCCTTATAAGAGCCCGGCATCTTTCTCCATTGAGTTAGAGCTTCTCCATCTTCATTTTGAAAATAATATGGACCAGTGATTCCTCCATACCAAAGTGGGCTTCGTTGCTGAAGATGATTTTTCTACAAAAATCCGGGTCAACTTACAATTGCTCCATAGCCCAGTCAGCGAATACACGGCGCAACCTATGGTCGTTGGGCTTTAGTTCTTGAGTTAACACCATTTTTTAAGCATGAAACTTCATGTCCAGATGCAGAATTTGCCAAGTTGTCAGCGAAAGCCCCAATTCTTGCGCTCGACAAGCAATTGATTTTGTTTCCGTTCTCGCGTACACTCTCACAAACTGTGCCTATGTTTTCATTGGAGCGCTTACGTCAATTATGTACAGGCATTCTTTGATCACTGACAGAACCACTTCTTTCAAATTTATCGATCAAACGCCAAATTGTTCTCTCGCAGGGATGATTATGCACACTGTAAATTTCACGCAATACTTGGAAGGTTTGGCGAACATATGATCCATTTTGATATAAATTTTCACCATTTCCACGCGTTGCTAAATGCTGTAACATTCCATGGCTATTTGTCAATAGCAACTGTAACCACATGAACAAAATGACTGCTGTAACTCAATAACAACGGCAGCTATCACATGTTAAAGATAGGACACACTTGTTGAAAGACCCTATACATATTTTTTCTTTTTTCTCTCCTTTTACAGTGAAAATTTTCCTAATTAAAATTTTGCCATCTAAATTATTCCATTTTTGTTGCAATGCCTTTTCTCTCCACACCTTTATGTGATTGCAGTATAATACACAATGCAAAGTTGCATTTGCTTCTCTGCACATTTGGCATTTCAACAAATCTTTATCTTAGACCTTTTAAATTCATGACCCCAGTACTTGGTCACCAAACCCTTCTCCACCTGCATTATTACAAATCTCTATGTACTTTTCCTTGTCCCATACTGTTTTTATTTTCCTATAGAGCCTCAAAGAACCCTTTTCTCTTATACCACCAAATATTTTTTGTCTTTCAGTATGCTGAAGTCTCAGATCTACTTCTTTCCAGAATCCTTTGTTTTGATACTCCGTATTAACCCATCCCTGTCTGTTGGATAATTTGCTGAACTTTGAGGAACCATGATCCTTTCCACATACATTTCACTTGAATACGAAATCATTCTTGAATAATATCACTGTCCTCAAATATGGAAATTCTAAATAGGTATTTAATAATTCTTGTGACTAGTTTGTTCTTACTGTTTTATCTATCTAGCTCTAATTGAGCCTCCCCATTTGGTATGCTGTTGATAAACCCAACATTTGTTTACAAAAACTTCTCTTGATTTTGTCGACATCTTTCCAAACATCGTCTCTACACCCCACATTTCCATCTGTATAACATTCTGGCCTCAACTGTGTCTGTGAAGATTCATTCTAACCAGTTAACTCTTTATTTGGTATTTTCTCTAAGCATGCTCTTAAAACACTTGTGCTGTTTTTCCGTTGGCTATTGCCATTTTTTCTGTACGTTCTAACTTCCATTCAAACTTAATTTTGTCCCTAGATAATCAAATTTCCTTACCACCTCAATTTCTTTTCCATTCACCTGTTACTTCTCATTCTTTCACATTTGATATCCTCTTTTGAACACCATTACCTTTGGTTTCTTTTTATTTATTTTCAACCCCCAATATTTAAAGAACTTATTAACTACTACTTATTGTCTTCTTGATATAGGTTTAATCACTAAATCGTTTGCAAAAGGTAATCTTGATATTTACGAGGGTAATCCCAAAAGTAAGGTCTCCGAAGCGCTGGGATCGCAGGGAAACTGTTTGTGTGGATGTTGGCCATACTGCTTTTTTCCTTCCTCCCTCCACTCTCTTCAGAAACCACCGCACATCCCTTAGCGCCCTCAGTCTTGGCTTGGCAGCCAGTTATAATGGAGCTCCCGTTAGCCACTACTGCCAGGTGCGAAGTTCGCGCAGTTATTCGCTTTTTGAGTGCAAAAGGGGTTAAATCTGTCGAAATTCATCGTCAGTTGATGGAAGTGCATGGAGAGTCTTGTATGGATGTCAAAAATGTCCGCAAGTGGTGTAGAGAATTTGCAAATGGTCGCACGGAAATTCATGACGAGGAAAGAAGCAGGAGACTGTCCATTTCTGACGAAACAATCGCAAAGGTTGAACAAATCATGCTTCAAGATCGGCGGTTCACTCTCGATGAGCTCTGCATTGTTGTTCCTGAGATTTCTCGAAGCACTATTCATCGGACTTTGATTCAAGAGTTGAAATTTCGGAAGGTGTGCGCAAGATGGGTCCCAAGAATGCAGACAGAAGATCACAAAAGGCAATGCACTGAAACTTCCCACCAATTTCTTCAACGCTATGCAGATAAAAAGGACAACCTTTTGGATTCAATAGCCACGGGTGATGAAACCTGGCCTTTCCACTTCACACCTGAGACCAAACAACAATCACGTGAGTGGCGGCATTCTGGTTCACCCAAGCTGTGAAAATTCAAGAGAACACAGTCTACCGGTAAAGTCATGGCAACTGTGTTTTGGGATCGAAAGGGGATATTGTTGGTCGACTTTATGGATCCTGGGACAACAATAAATGCCGACAGGTATTGTCAGACATTAAAAAAACTCAGACGGGCAATTCAGAACCGTAGAAGAGGAATGTTGAGCAAGGGCATAAGCCTTCTCCATGACAATGCTCGCCCCCACACCGCCCCTCAAACCATGAATCTTCTGCAACAGTTTGGATGGGAAACCATCACCCATCCACCCTATAGTCCGGACTTAGCACCCAGTGACTACCACTTGTTTCCCAAGTTGAAAGAACACTTGGCTGGAAGGTGCTTCGGTGATGACGATGAAGTGAAAAATGAGGTCCATCACTTTTTCAAGAGCAAGGCGGCAAGCTGGTATGACATGGGCATACAAAAACTGCCACAGTGTCTACAAAAATGCATCGACCGAAATGGCGATTATGTGGAATAATAGACAAATGTTAAAGCTTCAAAACTTGTATCATTTGTTGTCAATAAAGCTTTCTTTGTATTTTAAAAAAAATTGGAGACCTTACTTTTGGGATTACCCTCGTTTTATTAATTACTGGTAGGTGCACACTTTCTCTTTGAATATCCTCCATAACGTCATCAATAAAGAGATTAAACAACACTGGACTTAATTTACAACCTTGACTCACTTCAGTTTTACTCTGCATATGATCTGTTATTCTGTCCCCTGAAAAGTTAATACAGAACAAATTGGCTTGGTATATCTTTCGCAAGAATGCTATAAATACACTACTGATCCCATTACCTTTTAATTTTACCCACAACACCTCTCTATGTTGTCAAATGCCTTCTCGAAGTCAATAAATGGCATGTAAACCTTCCGCTTTTATTGCTCAGTATTTGTCTACAATTGTCTTTATTACAAAGATATTGTCTGCAGTCCTCTCTCTGCCCTGAATCCAGTTTGAGACTAGACAATTTCTTATACATTAGTAATAAAGGCTTCAATTACCTTTTTAATTAAATCCAAAGACAGAACAGGTTTTTCTAATTCAATTGCATCCTCATCATAGATAACTAACAAAGAATGAATAGATGGTTTTTCAGTGATGAAAAATGGGTCCTGGAACTAGCCAATTCTTTAGGTCTAACATATTTTTGCATTTTATATTTATCAACCATAAACATAGCAAATTTCCTATTCTGTACTCAGCTCCTTCCTATCTTACTCCCTTTAAGCTTCTTCATTGACATTCTTAGTCATTTCCTTTTGTTTAAATGTACCCCTTTCTAACCAGTTTTGTCTACTGACCATAAATCCATTGTTCTTTAATTTTCTCTGTATCTCCCTATATTTGCCACAAGAGACCAGAGTTATAAAACTTGGACTGTGTTGGGGAATTTTCATCATCCCAATGCATATACAGTGGAATCTCGTTAGCACGTTCCTCATTAACACGTTTTCCCATGTATTACGTTTAATTATAAAAGTCCCGGTACCAAATCACCAAATATAATAAATAATGTTTGCTTAGTGCGTTTTCCCGTTTGAAGTTTGACGTCCTCATTCGCTGTTTTGGCCAATCCTTGATCGGCAATTCGGCACAGTGGGAGTAGGCGTTTAACACGTTCATAGTTTGATGTCCTCATTTGCTACTTTGGTCAATCCTTGGTCACGGGGTGGAAATCAGCAGCCAATCACATACATGCATTTAAATATTTGTGTGACACGATTTCTGTGGGCGGGAATGGCGGGTTAGAGAATGCTTTACCTTGGCGTGGTAAACGCGGTAAACGCTAACGATAGTTTCTAATGTTGAGTGATGACCAAACAACCGTAGATTGTATTTTAACTTTTCATTTACAATGAAAAAAAGAAAGTATAGTAGGTAAATAACCAACAGTGAAAAACTGAAAATCCTTGATGTAATCACAATCCAAATATAAAACATGTCGATATAGTGCGGAAGTTAAACATTCCTCCATCAACCTTAAAAACGATTGTTAGCAAACCTAAATTGATTGAAACTGCTTTTAAAGAAGGGAAAAATACTAAAACAAAACTTTTCTCTTGGAAAATAGGATCAGAAGAGGACCGGAACAAAATTTGTTGCATGGAAACACCTCCGTATTCAAATCGTCTTGTATACACCAAAGATAATATCGTCTATTGTACTCGTAACACGATGCACGCTCATAATTTTTTCTTGTTTAGCATAAATTGTTATCACGTGTGTAATAAAACACACAGCAAAACCACTATTGCCGCTTCCACAATTCGCAATTTATTTTCTCAAAAACATTCATAACCTAAAAAATCCAAGTTGACCAAAATAAAAGCATGAATTATTTATTCTCAGGCTTTGTGTATCCAAATCCATTTAAACATATTGAATTTAACATGGAAACGCGGATCGTATTCAGTATGAAATTGTACTCAAAATCGATTTAAATTGCCCATGGAGACGTAGTAATTATTACATTTTTATTACCTATGTTCTTAAATTGCAGATTTTGCATTTTCGTTAACACGTTTTCCCGCCTATGACGTCCAAATCCTTAGGTCCCTGCAAAAACGTACTAACGAGATTCTACTGTACATATATTTCCTCTCTTAACTAATACCCATAGCAATCCCCCATTTCTGTTTTCCATTCTTTCATTGTATTTCTCATCTCCTTTCTGATTAATATCCCAATGCTCTTGCCTTCTTACTCAAGCTTTCCCCCCACTCTTACTAATGAATTCAAAACTATCAACTATTATACTCCCTTTAATTCTAACCACATGTCATGTCCACAAATGCCATGTTAGCTTTTCCTTCATTAATGTTATCTAATATCATTGCCTTCTCTATTTCTTCCCAATTCCAAAGTCAAATTTTTATAATTTCCTTGTTTCATGCTATTGCAAATCTGCCCTATACCTAAAACTATCCAACATTTTCTTGCTTCTGAATCTTTTCCCCTTTTGCCTCTCACTTCATTTGATCTTTTGATACCATATTCATATGTTCTCCTCCTCCAGCTGTAATATGCTCCCATTTGTGTAGATATGAAGTAATAGATTCTCCCATCATATCTTGCATCACCTGATTTCCTTGACCCAAGCATGAGCTTGTAAATAGCCAGCTCATGAATTTTCTCTGCTTGGCATTTCTCCATGCTATTTTTTGACCTTTCTCTTGATGTACATTTTTCAGCTTCCTTTTGATTTTTACTACTTGTATTTCTGACCTTTAGGAACAGTTTCACAGCTTTGAATCAGGCTTAAATAGAGGCTTAAGCTAAAATGTAGTTTTACAGTTCAAGCAATAAGTTGAGCTTATATGTGGCTTGGCTTAAACCAACAGAACTATGGTTTAAGCTAAGGAGTCACTGTGTTATCTGAAGAAGACGATATTAGTGATGAGGAACCCATATGCACAACGGAAGACAATCTAGAATGCATCCAAACCATTTTCACATATGAAATGACCAAGAATTCTATGAGAGATTTCATTAAGTAAACAGTTGGCAATGATGGTACCAGAAATTATTAATGATACAATTAAACATAAAACGGACTGGTAAGAAGCAAAACTTAATTCGGCATGCCCTTAATTTTAAATTTATACTTCATACTTTTAATGTATAGATTGTCACATTCATTACCATCATTTCTGATATAATGCATTGCTTTATATTTAAGTAACAAGGCCCTTTCGTGTCGGAAACAATGCTTCTCTTAACATAGAGGTTATAAATGCAAGTGAAAGCATGCTAATTGGAGCTGGAGATTTTTCCGGCATCTCAAAATCTACAGAATGCAGAGCTTTCAAAATGTTTTTCACCATTCTAATCCACCTTTTGTATTGAAATTTTTCTCCACATTTGGTTTTTCTTACTCCATAGTAATTTGACTGCTTGCAGTCTATTACATGTTTATGCTGCTTCACAATTTCTAGGAAAATTTTAGGTTTCTACTTTTTGAGAAGCAAAGTTCTACATTTTGACTCTGATTTTTTGGTCATTTTAACTTTATGTTGCTGGATAACCTGCTAAAGCTTATTTTAGGAACAGCATCGCCATAAATGATGGGAATTCATTCAATGTGCAAGCATTACCAACTATTCCTTGGAGCTGTTCAGCTCAGTAAAGCCAAACCTAGTTGCCCTACTTAAAACTTGCAATGCTTAAGCCTTGTTTAAGCAGCATCCATAGCTTACTAAACTTCAGCTTAAGCTTAAACTGTGAAAACAGCCCTTAGACTTCCTGTTACCACCAACTTCCATTATCCCGTTGCATTTTGCTGACAAATTTTCTCTTGCCTTCTTTCTCCCTTGGGTCCTTTTTTATCATCCACTATCCACCCATCAGTACACCAATGCAGATTCCCTATATAGACTGTTTTCCCTTCAGCTCTCACCTTCATTTGTTGAATTACAGTTTGCTTCTGGACTCTCTGTTCCACTGATAGATGTATGTTCATAAAAGTATTCTTAACTTCTTTGTCCATTTTAAGATATCATATACCACATCTGCCCACCAACTTTGAAGGCTTCTCTGACTTTCCATAATTTCAGCTGCAGTTCTAATAGGTTCTCCACAAGCTCCCTGACTTCTTGTGCTGGCCGAACACCTCCTCTTTCTTTGATGCTTGTTAAGGGGAGGCATCGGTGAAATTCGGGCAAAAATGATGAAAAATCCAATTTTGCATATTTTGCCTTAAAATTATGTTTATACTTTCTACTTTCAGAATCTATTGTAGTTTATGCCGCATCGCCATTTAAAAGGCCGTTACGTCATGATTTAAATGCCCATGTGCAGGTGGGCGTGGCTCCTGAAATACATTCATTACCTCATTGCAGCAAAATCGCGAAGAATTTTGAAGTTTAAATCTGGCAGTCGCATTCAGTGCTGATAAATGTTAGCAGAGACATCTTCTGGGATTTTCTGCAAACATTCACCTGGGAAAACATGGCTTCAGTTGGTTTGTTTATGGTGAATGAGTGACCACGTGTTCGTGTGTTTTGCAAAATTTAGACCTTGTACAAGAGACAAGTCTTCTTTTTAGTGACCTACAAATAGATAAGTACAATTTAGAATAAGAATAGGTATAATATAGTAGAAAATAAGACAGGGAATACCAAATAAGTGTCTTCTTGCTGTAAGAGAAAATCTGTTTTTTTAGCAGTTTGTAAACATACAAGCACCTAATTTTCTTCTCACTGTCAGAATCTACTATAAGGTTGTAAAAAATTATACATTAGGTAGACTAAGTTTCCATAAATTTCTCGTTATTAATTGGCATAGCATTGTTACAAAATGGGTAAGCCTGGTAAGAAAAGGGAGACAAAGAAATCTCTTGCAGCAAGAAAAAATATGTCTAGATGGCAAACTGGCAAATCTGAGGGGGAAACAAACAAAGTTAGGCCTACAGTAGATCTTGAAGAAGCAAGTTCAATTGGTAAAAAATTTCAAAATTTCTCCAAAGATGGTGAAAATGAAATGAATGTGGAACTACTAAGCCCAGATTATGTACTTGTGCACAGCGAAGTTTGGAAGCAAATATTTAACAGTTTAACATGCACAGATTGTGGATTTCAAGGTTTGGAAACAAAATTTGGTGATACAAAAGGTTTTGCCAGTAAAGTAATTGTACAATGCTCTTCTTGTCACAAAAGTTATGTGGATACATACACTAGTCCTAGAGTTAACAATAATTCATCTAGACCACCTTTTGATGTAAATAGCAAAATGGTTGATGCATTTCTGGGCATTGGTAAAGGTCATGCAGGTATGCAGAAATTTTGTATGACCATGGGTATGGAATGCATGAGTTCCTCTACTTAAAAATTCCCACCTCTTAGATAGAAGTAAAGAAAATGAATTGCTGCAGAGTGAAGTGCTAAGTATGGCACACAAGGCTGTTCGTCGTGCTCACTTAGATGTAAATCCAGATTTATCTGAGCATGACACTGTTGATATTTCTGTGTCATATAATGGAACGTGGCAAAAAAGAGGACATTCATCAGTTTATGGGATAGGGATTGTAATAGATGTTCTCACAGGTTTGGTGATAGATTTTGAAATTAAATCCAAGTATTGTGGCACATGTGTAGCTAAAGGTAAAGAGTTAGGTGAAAGCAGTGATGAGTATAAAGCATGGGTTAAGAATCACAAAGAAAATGGTACATGTGAGGCAAATTACACAGGATCTTCTGGATCTATGGAAGCAGCTGCTGCCAAAAACATCTGGCAAAGCTACATTGTACTGTGTAATATGCGTTACACTACTATTGTTTCTGATGGCGACTCAAAGACCCACCTGCTTCTTCAATCCTTATCAGTTTATGGCCCAGATATTCAGATTACTAAAGATGAATGTTTGAACCACATTGCTAAGCGTTTGGGAACATGCAGTGAAAGAATCAAAATTGAAAGGTAAAGTTCTCGGAGGCAAGAAACCAGGCAGTTTGAAAGCTGAAAGCATTGTAAAGCTTCAAAATTATTACAGAAGTGCAATTAAAAATAATGTTCCAAATGTAGATCAGATGAAATCTGCAATATTTGCAACTCTCTATCACTGCATGTCAACTGATGAGAAGCCACAGCACTTTAAATGTCCTGGAGGTGAATCATCTTGGTGCTTTTATAATCGCGCTGTTGCTAAAAATGAGGAACCCCCTAAACATGAAGGGAACAGAAGAACATTTCTTTCATCCAGTGTAGTCAATGCAATTATGCCAGTGTATCAGAGATTAGCCAGTACTAATTTATTAGAGAGGTGTACAAAAGGAAAAACCCAAAATGCAAATGAGAGTTTACATAGTTTAATATGGAGTAAATGTCCCAAAGAAGTTTTTGTTTCTAGGAAGGAAATTACAAATTGCTGTGACTTCAGCTATCAGTGAATTCAATATGGGTTGTGAGAGTACTCTGTATGCAAAGGAAATGGTCACAGCTAGTAAAGTAAGTCCAGTCAGCAGAAGAATTAGTAGTGTCAGGGATAGGCGAAGATTAAAGCAGAGTGCACTAAGTACATTCAAATCAGCAAAGAAACAGTTAAGAGTAGTAAAACTTAAAGAAGAGGAAGCTAAACAGTTATCTGAAGAACCTTCATATGGTTCAGGGGAATTCTAAAGCCATATTTGTATGTTGTTATACATTCAAAACTTTAAAGTCATTTTTCTTCATTTTCTGTTTTTCTACATTTTTTAATGTTCAAAATGCCGCTTGCAATGCAGTTTTTAATAGATTTCTTTGAAATTTTGCACACATATTCTTAGATATCTGTTTCATAAAACTTGATATTTTAAGTGATATAGATGGAGCAGTTTAATTGTTATTGAATTTTTATTTTGAAAATTATTAATAACTTGGAAAAAAATGGTCATCTATGTATTCAATAATTTTTTTCTCCTAAACTATTTGACATAACTCAAAAAGAATACCAAGTTTTGTAGACATAATTAAAAGAAACATACAGCCAGAGTTTAGTTTATTTACAACTAAAAATGTTTTGCATGGAGCATTTCCTATACTACACTAAAACTGCAGGAAAAAAACCAATAAATATTTTTTGGGTGGAAACGTGAAATTTAGTAGACTTACTAGATACCCTTTGGCACAAATACATACAAAATTTCACATCATTTTGACCAAAACTTTGGATATTAGCAATTTTCACAGATGCCTCCCCTTAATACCAAATTTAATCTGCAATAGTGATCCTCCAGGCTTGCTACCCTCCTAATGATGTTAACCTCTGTTTTTTAATGTCTGGGTTTCCATAGTTATTTCTTCCTTCATGCCGCTGATCTCCTCTTTCGTCACATTCTCCACTTTGCTCCCCAATCCCTCTTCCATTCCTCTCATGTTTTCTAATGTTTCTTTCAGTATTATGATTTCCATCAGGCCTCAAATTCATTTCTACACCTCTGATTACAAGAAACTTCCCAGTCATACCAGCAGTATAAAAATATTACTTCGCCTTTCTTCCCTTATATTCTTCTTTGTAGTAATCTTTCATTTTTTTTTTTATTATAAAACTGTGGCATTCTGCCTCCTTGGATTTCTATAGTCACATCCATTGTCACTTAGATCATTCTTCCAAACTTCTCTTGGAGCTCTGTCCCAGCACATCCTCACTCTGACCCCTCTCACCCTAGGCTCTCCCTTGTTGATAGAATTTTTTTCATTAAAACTGACAAAAAATGTTGATCCAAATAAATTATATAAGAAATGTATGCTAATATTATAGAGAGAGAAAATTTGTGTGTATGTGTGGGTCTGTGTCTCTGTTATAGTAGCAGTGGTAATGGTGGTAATTTTTTTTTAAAGCAGGAGAAAAATCTTAGAAAGACACCCAAGGATGCGTTGGATTCTCATCAACTATAACACCCCTGCGAGTCTTAAGTGAATTCTTCTCAAAACCACCGTATGGTATTACTTTGAGAAGAAAGTCTTACTCTGTTTCAAACCGTAACATAGTTCTATTCAGTCAGGCATTTCTTTTCTCTTAGTGGGGACATAATTTCATATGCCATCGAACTTGCAACTCCCCAGTTCTTTGCTGAGTGTAACATTGTCGAAATGAGGTTTGAAGGTGTAAGTTTTCCCAATATAGACTCCACCTTATGTCACTGCCTGTATCATCAATTAAAGAATGTGTATTTCACAGTTTCACTTTGTTCACAATAAAGACATTAGTCTGTTACAGAAATATGAACATGATATAAATACACTTTGAAGTATTCCTGGCCCGTTAGAACTTGAGTTATGTAGAAATTTTGCTTACCATGCCTCCGTTTAAGTCAAGACCATAAGTCAGGTATCAATTCTTTGGTCTAATGTGCGATTCCAATGTTGGTATCCCACAATTCCTGCCACTATGCAATCAACATCGCATGCTGCAGCATGGTAGTCATCACAGGCTATCCGCTGGCATTCCACAACCAATAGGAATCCTTGCAAGCATCAAGAAAGCCATAGTGGAAGTAGTTCTGTAACCACTGAGGATGCATATTGCTAACCTCTGATGCATACTGAAGAGAATATGCTGATAGAGCTGTTTTTCTAAACCCCTACTCCAAATAGTAGTTGCATACATTATTATAGAATTTGCCACTGAGAATAATAACTGTCTTGTACATTCCCAGGGTGCAGACTTTCTCACATGTTGCTCTATGTGCATATTTGTGTCAAAAAGTATCCCAAGATAGTAGTAGTGCGAAATTTAAACCACAGACCTGATGTACAAGAGTCCTTGCCTTAACAACCTCAACCACTGTGTCTGTAGGGTAATCTCAAAAAACCACTCAATCGATTTTGATAATTCTTTCATATTGAAAAACTTCTTTTGATGGACATGGTCTATAAAACACCTAATTTAAATTCATAAATTACTAAAAGACTAAAAAGGTTTTACAAAGTCTTCATTTAGGGTCCCATAGAGTAGAAAACAGTTGCTGTACTCCACAGAAAATGTGTGTGGAAACAAAAACCAGTTGTTTGCAGTACTCTGCAGAAAATATGCATAAAAACAAAAGCCGTTACATTTTATTCCGAGCAATATACATAGATGGCTATGATATAACAGTTGAGCAAACAAAGACATTGCTTAAAAAGTGAGGCAGTCCTATTTATAACAGTACGAATCATATGTGAAATACTTTTTAATTTCCATTGAGACAGCGTCAAAACCTTTGAATAACCTGTATTGTAATTCTATAGATGTATGCACTGACATTTATGGATGTCAAAACCATCTAATAACCCTCATGCAAGAAAGTTTTGCTTTATTTCCTTTGTACTTATGTTTTATTTAAAGTCATTAACTGGCCTTACTAAATAATTACATAAAGAGAGAAAAGTGCTAACATTAGAAATCAATGAACCAATGTATTATACTAACAACTGAGATTATTTTTCTCGAGGTCACGGACTGTTTGTCTTTTCCAAAGATGTTAACTTGGTGACGTGGTAGTACAGAATCTTTGTATTCACCAGCTTCATCTGTATTTCCTTGCATATATTAAGGGTTTCTTCGTTACGTGAAAAATGTAGCTTGTATGTTATTAAATAAATATGGGTCCAAAGAGAAGGTACAAAGATTTAAAATTTCACGTACATAATTATATGAAAAATTACGTGACCGTTTTGACTGATTGTTTCACCACCAAATAGTACTTAAAGGATATGCAACATTTCCAGAACTTGGAAGACTGTCAGGGGAAAGGGTAAGGAAGTTGGGCGTTCCGCTAATTTTTCAGATCCTTTTGCATGATTATCTGGGCATTTTTCATCCATTATTAGGAATAGCCAAGGCTGTATGATGTTACAATTAAAAGCCTACAGGGGAGGATTTACCAGAACGACCCTTTGGATCATTGTGTAATCATTTCACAAAAGAGTGGGGGAAGTAAATGAAAAGAATTTGTCATTATTCAAATTTAAAAAGTTAACTGTGCAACGTTGGTAAGCCAGCTAATATTATAACTTGTGTATTTGCTTCACTGTTACTAGCTTCAGTTTCCACTTATTAAAATCAAGCACATTTATCTTGTTCCAGGTTCAGGTAATGGAGCATCGGGAACAAATGGAAGTGCAGGGACTGGAACCACTTCCTCTGGAACAGTACCAACTGGTGGTGCCAATGCTGCAGCTCCTCCATCTCCTCCACCTCCACCACCACCTGGTTTCTTCTACCCACCTCTTCCCTTCATGCCTTTTGGTAAGTATTGCCTGCAAAAACACAAGGGATGAGCAAATATTTTTGAGTAACTTTTAATTCTCTCTGAATGGTTTTGGAAACCTAGCAGTTTGTCTCAAATTAGGGTTTAAGTAAATTAAGATTTACAATGGCTATAGTTTGAATGGTGAAGTGGTACTTTGAATGAAAAAGAACAACATTAGAATTAAAAAGGGATTTGATGGACATTGTTGGTTTGACTGTCTAAATGATAAGCAGTACATTGAATAACTTTTCTTGTAAACGAATATTGCATTGGATAACTTTTCTTGTAAACAAATATTGCAGTTTTGTTGAAATAATCAGAATAATGTTGAAATGCTAACAAAGATACAAGTATTTCTGTGAATATGTCATCAGATGCTGGTAAGCATTCTTACCAAAGAGAGAATATAACATATTTCCAAATATAAGTCAATGTTTGAGTCTTCTTTTCTCTCTGTCTCTCTCTTTCCCCCTCCAAATGTACACATTGAAAATGATTGCCTTGAAAATACTAACTAAGAAGTAGACCTTTCCAGTTCCCTGAGGGCTTTTAGAATAAAAAAATACTGATACATTGTATGCATTGCTAGACTTTGATATACATTTAAGTTGCTAATGGTCATGGGAAATGGAGCAAACCATTTGCATTTTGAGCTTCAAAGACATCAATATATGTATGAATGCATTTGCTGATTTATCAGTCTTGATACAAAATTGCGACAGTGGACAAAGTGCAAGTCACCAGCATTCCAAAGTGATCAGCATCCCATGGGCACGTGATAAAGAAGCAACCTCCACAAATGTTGCAAAAGTTAACTCCAGTATGTGAAAAACTACTGCTTTGGCACTTCTAACCATTCAGTGGGATCATTAATGGATCCTGATTTACAAAGCTCATATTGAATCACGTCTTTGAATTGCAGTGATTGAAATTTATTGTAAAGAAATGAATGCAGAGTGACAATGATATCTCTGTCATGAAGTTTTGAATAGAAATGGTAGTCCTAGACTGCATGATGGTATGCAATGGTATCTCTGTCATGAAATTTTGAATAGAAATGGTCGTCCTAGATTGCATAATCTGATAATAGTCCTCCAATATGTTATGTATTGTCTGGTAAAGAATACAACCAAAGTTTGAATCATTCAGGTAGTTCCTTCTGGAATTTGTCAGACTTCCAGCTGGAGCTGCTACTGTTCGCACTTGTTCATTGCTAAACACTGTCCAGCTATCCACCATAAGTAAATTCCTACCACCTGTATTTGGCCAGTAGCAATTAATGTACAGTGCCTTCGTTTTATGTCAAGGCCCTAGTTGCCTTGTATGCATATCGGCCGAGACAGCAGCGACGCAGCATGTGTCAAGGTACATTTATCAACTGTGAGCTGTCTCATTCGTTGCTTTGTCTTTGTGTTGTGAAGTGTTTTGGCAATACGTGTGTTGTGTGTGATTTCCTTCAGAAATGTTATTCTCTTATTAGTCTAGATCAAAATTTCACACCACAGACGAACTTAAGGACAATATAAAAGCAGAAATTATGAACATTATGCAAGAAGAACTTATGCATGGAATGGTAATTTCATCTGACAATGTCAAGAATGTCTTCACGCAGATGGATGTCACTTTCAACAACACTTATAACAAGGTTTGTACTTATTACATGTATGTTAATAACTCTCATGAGTAAGTAACATGGAAGTTGCAGAATGCAAAACCCTGCAGTGTAGTAGACTGTGTGCAGAGCACACATTTGCGCTATCCGTGCCTGGCATAAAACAAAGGCACTGTACCATTCCTGCAGCTGTTGTAATCCCATTTTACCATATGTTAATGTAATATGTAGATTGTGAAGTCTCTGTACTAATTCATTAAATCCAATCTATAATGCAACGGGTACTATTTCATCCTTTTCTTTCTTTTCTTTTAGAACAATGAGCTTACCAACCAATATTCCTTGTAAACTAATTAAAGGCATAATGTACAGGAATGTGTAAGCATTTTCTCTCAACTGAATGTGTATTCAGTTGAGAGAAAATGATGACGATGGGAACAAGCCGTCTCCTGAAACGCGTTCAAGTAAGAATATCATAGTGATGTAGTGTAACAACCCTCAACTCTCTATTTTAAAAAAAAATGTATATAGCGTTTATTTTCGTTGCAACAACTTCAATTTTCTTTCTGCCTTTTATAGCCAGGGTTCCTGGGCAATTCATTTCAAGCTTAAACCAATTTGGTCAACATTGCAGACATATTTGTGGGTCAAATATTTAAAACTTTATTGTATGACGCTAACATGTACAGTTTGTGCTGTTGGCATTCATGTTGAACTCCTGTTTTAAACACAAACTTTTCATAGTCCTATATTGTGTCATTTGAAGTTCAATAGCCAGTATCAAAGTCTTCAAATCTTCCTATACTGTTATCACCAGCCATTTGTTGTAGATTGCTGTCAGAAATTGTTTGCATCAGTTGCAAACATATTGTATAATAAGTGAAGCCTTATCTCCCGTGGTAGTCATTGATGATTTTTTTTTTTTGAGAATACATTCATATAACCACTCAATATAAAACATAGTTTTCTTCATAGCATTGTTTGGATGTTATGCCATGTAGTCAAGAATTTGTTTCCTCTTTTCTCTGGAAAGAGATTCACTTTTATTGTGTTTTAATGTTGATGAAAGTGAAACTACTTATGTATTTCCATGTTGATTTTATAACGTCATCCTCACAATTAGAATCCTGTGTATATTTTCCTTGGTTCCCTATTTCATAATGAATATCCACTATAATTTCAAGAGTATTTCTTGTTTTGGATTATAGCATTTCATCAGTTAGAAACTTTGTAAAACAATAGGGCAATATTGTCACTTCGGTGTGAATTCCTATACTGGAAACTCTTATCGTCCAGGTCCAATTATATAATTTACTTAGAATGTTATCCATGATCATTTTCTCCTGTGATGTGATCCTTAAGTATATCATCTTCAACTTTTGTACAATGTAATTAACAATGTTTGCTTTATTTAAAGCCACTTCCATGGATTTCTTGATTTATTCTTCATATCCAGCACAAACATAAAATAGAAAGCTATCACTTCACTGTCACTACTTTGACCAGGCATTCCACTATAACAATATTGATTACTAGTGAACCCTACTATTGGCAGTCAAAGTTCCAGTTTGCAAACTGTGCCGTTTTGTCTGGCACATGAAAATCTTTCAGCATGCAGTTTTTCTGGTACCTTTGCGTTATTGATTCCCCCCCCCCTTGTACCTGCTTTCCCCGCTTAGTGCGGTAGTTTCAGAAGTGGGTTCAGGTCTCCACCACCCAACTTTCGGGCGCTGGGGTCTCTGGATTTCTCTTCCTGGACTGTTGATCCCGACCAGGGAAATTAGTAGGTGTTGGAATCTGGTGTCTTAAACAACTATGGTAAGTTTCTTGGCTATGCCTTTCAGTAATTCTTACTTTCTCTACTACGTATAGTAAGTAGGGGAAGTATTGCATTCCACCCAAAAATTCGATACCGAGATTTCACCGGAAATACACGTTTTGAGACCTCCTGAATCCAAAAAAAGCATTTTTGGAAACATGTCCGTGTGTCTGTCTGTGTGTCTGTGAACAGCATAACTCAAAAACGAAGAGTCGGATAAACACCAAACTTGGTATTTAGGTTCAGTATCTTCCAGAGATGCGACACGAAGGTTTTCAAGAAAATCCCCCCACCCCAGACTACCCTTTACATGGAAGATTTTTCAAAAATTTTAATTTTCTCAAAAATGGCTCTAACGATTTTGATGAAAATATCATATGTTTAAGACAATGTCATGAGAAATGAAATGTATATCTCGAATTTTCTGGGAATGTCTCCAAACGTATTCTTCATTATGAACGACTTTTGCATAACTGGTAAACCATAAGAGATAGACAAAATTTTACTACACAAAAAATGTAGATCGCGTTAAAATACACAACTTATGTCATATACATTTCTTTTGTTGAGTGAACCGTTTTCGAGATATTGCTTGTTATTTCCTTAAATTTTCCAATACTTATACTTTTTCTCAAAATCGTTATTCATTTTTACTTTCTCTACTACGTATAGTAAGTAGGGGAAGTATTGTATTCCACCTAAAATTTCGATACCGAGATTTCACCGGAAATACACGTTTTGAGACCTCCTGAATCCAAAAAAAGCATTTTTGGAAACATGTCCGTGTGTGTGTCTGTGTGTGTGTGTGTCTGTCTGTGTGTCTGTGAACAGCATAACTCAAAAACGAAGAGTCGGATAAATACCAAACTTGGTATTTAGGTTCAGTATCTTTCAGAGATGCGACACAAAGGTTTTCAAGAAAATCCCCCCACCCCAGACTACCCTTTACATGGAACATTTTTCGAAAATTTTAATTTTCTCAAAAACGGCTCTAACGATTTTGATTAAAATATCATATGTTTAAGATATTGTCATGACAAATAAAATGTATATCTCAAATTTTCTGGGAATGTCTCCAAAAGTATTCTTCGTTATGAACGACTTTTTCATAACTGGTAAACCATAAGAGATAGACAAAATTTTACTACACAAAAAATGTAGATCGCGTTAAAATACACAATTTATGTCATATACATTTCTTTTGTTGAGTGAACCGTTTGCGAGATATTGCTTGTTATTCCCTTAAATTTTCCAATACTTATACTTTTTCTCAAATTCATTATTCATTTTTTTATGTCCTGGACATGCAAAGAGAATGGAATGCGCCACATAGCAACCAGCGTTAAAATATTTGACTATCGCTTAAAACCTACCATATTCCCCTTGCATCTACAAGAAAATTATCAATAAGATTGACATCTCGATATCTCGATTAACATGAAGCATATGGAGAATAAGCGTTTGTAAAAATAGTTTGTACAAGAGTAGAGAAAGTCATGTGAGTGTAACACATCAGATTTTTTTAATTCTACCCTTTATGGCCAAGGCTGATCATGTGTTTGTTGAGCATACTGCTGTTTTTGTTTTTAATCAGGAAAACTTAATTTAGCGGTCCAGAAGTTGGTGCATATTTTGCTATTTTAATACAGTGGTTTTACTGGGTGGTTATGCAGAGTTGTCATACTTACATTGTTAAATGGGACACTTGTAAATTATCGGTTTTAAATGGTTATTATTATCTCCCATTTCAATTTATGCATTTGAGCTACATGTAATCAAGTTTGTAAATCTGTTTGGAGTATATTAGTGTGATGCTCGTGTACTTCTGATTTTTGTGTGTCCTGTTTCAGCACATATAAGGATATATCATACTTTGTTGGTCATATTCAGCTCACTTTGTAATGTTAGGAGTTGTATACTGTTTATGTTCAAGGAGGTTAAGTATTAAAATTTATTATTAATGGGACGTCTCTGAGTCAGTTCATTGATTGTCAGTCCTGAACCTGGATCTCTCTTTTCACTTTAGATTTAGATAGGGCTTTCCTATGGAGTGATAGTTACAAGATTTACTTTAGTTAAATTTAAAATAGAGAGTTGAGGATTGTTACACTACATCACTATGATATTCTTACTTGAACGCGTTTCGGGAGACAGCTTGTTCCCATCGTCAGCATTTTCTCTCAGCTGAAAGAGTTGAGAGAAAATGCTGACGATGGGAACAAGCCGTCTCCCGAAACGCGTTCAAATAAGAATATCATAGTGATGTAGTGTAACAACCCTCAACTCTCTATTTTAAATTATGACACATCACTGTTACCAGCTTCTAAATCTTCAAAATTAGTCAATTACTTTAGTTAGTTGGGGAGCGCATAAAACACGTGGACAAACTGGAGGTCTACTCATAAACTCCAAATTTTGCAGGTTTTGTTCAAGGGGAATGAGATGTGTGCAGGAAATGCTGAGTTACAGTCAAGGTCACAGTGTATCAGCCAGGCTCTTATGTGTTTCATTTCACATCAGTAAGTTACGGATTTACTTTAACTAAACAGGCCAGATTTTAGACAATATTTGAAGAGTTATAAGTATTCCGATGTACACAAAGATTTCTGGTGTTTATATCAGAAATTATTCAACTGAACTTTTATGTAATTAAGTAACTACAGGGCCAAAGAGAAGGTGCAGAGATTTAAAACTTCACTACTGTGGTTATTCGCAAAAATTGTTTGACCATTCCGATAAGTGTTTCACCACCAAAAGATACTTAATTGTTATACATCATTTTCAGAACTTGGAAGATTGTAGAGGGAAGGTAAAGGAAATCAGAAATATATCAGTCAATATTTGATATTCATTTCCATTAATATCAGAGGAGTTTTTATCCATTATTACAAATATCCATGTATTTTGCAAAATTAAAGTTTAAGAGATAAACAGGAGGATTCATCATAAAAATCTTCTGGATCATTGTACAATCATTTCATAAACAATATAGGACATATATGAAATTAATTAAATCACCATTTGAGGTTTATAAAGTCATCCATGCAATGTTGGCTAAGCCTACCAGACTATGATATAATTGGTCAAGAACTTGATGAGATAGAATTACAAATAGTACTGTAAATTGTTTTCTCACTATTTTGCAGTTTTTTGCATTAAGTAGCAGTGGAGTCAATGCTCTAAAATATATTTTGTGCAATTGCAAGTAAAATAGAATTGAAAGCACATTATGACTGCATAGAAACTTTTTGTTACCAGTGCCACCTCCAATGCCACCCCCAAATTTGGCAACACTTTCAACAGAAGAACTAAAACGAATGGAAGGTAGTACACGAGAAAGCATAGAAGCTAGACTGCAATGTTTGCGCAACATTCAGCTGCTCCTTGATGCATCAGTGATGTTAATGCTTCAATATTCCTCAGCAGCGGCAACTGCAGCTGCTGCATCTAGTCCGTCAACTCAAAACAGGTATGCATTTATGAAGTATTAGAAGGGTTGTATCCTTTACATGATTACCTGCAATATACCAGATGTAATGTGCAGACAGTTCTCTTTTTAAGGTAAATCAATAAATATAGGCACAAAAAGCTTTTTAACAAAGACTTTGCAATTCACTTGAACCAGTATTCTGTATCCTTCCTGAGCCCTCGGGTGGGGGGGAACCTGATGTGATACATTTACATGGCTTTCTCTACCCTCTGTCATTTATTAGTGAGTATACAAGCCATTCTTACTAAGCTTATTTTTCTATCTACTACATTTTAATCCAAATATACCTTTGCAGAAATAGCTACATTACGCATTTTGTTATAGATATAAAAGGAACAACGAATCAGATGTTTTAGAACTGGATGCTATATGCTGACCTTAAAATTCCATACTGTTTCCATGCGATCGTGAGAAACAACTGAATGTTGACAAGAATTTAAAAGGATGACCAAGAAATTAACAATTCAAACCATTAATAATGGATATCTCAGAAATGACTTATGCCATATATCATATTGTAATCAAAATAGTTACAGCCATTTTTTTTAAATAAAAAATTTCGAAAAATGTTGCGTGTAAAGGGTAGCTGGGAGCAGGGGGATTTTCTTCAAAATCTTTGTGACCCATCTTTGGAAGGTGTTGAACTTAAATATCAAGTTTGGTGTTGATCCTATTTTCATTTTCGAGTTATGCTATTCACAGACACTTTTTCTAAAAATGCTTTTTTTTATTATTATTTATTAAGGAAGCCTCAAAACATGCATTTCCGGTGAAATCTTATCAACTTTTGGCTGGATTGCAATACCTTCTCTACCACCTAGTACATGATAGAGAAAGTAAAATGATTTTCTTGGATTCAGGGGGCCTCAAAACATGTATATGCAGTGAAATCTCGGTATCAAATTTTTGGGTGGAATGCAATACCTTCTCTGCCTACTGGGATTGAGAAAGTAAAAATGATACATTAATCACTTTATCTGTAATTCAAAAACTTCAACTCATTTCCTTTTGTGCATTTATTATTAGAGACAGGATAATTTTATTGATTGGCTGATTTTGGTACCAGTATCATTCCTGACATTATGATGTTGCTTATATTGTTACAAAATTTATTTTATTGAAATTTATGTATGCCATTCTAAAAAGTCCCTTATTATGAAGTTTACTTTTTTTACATAAGGAAGTTACTGTGGACATTGGCAGTATGCATAATCTTCAATTGTTGGCTATTGTCTGCTAATGTTACCAACTATATCTAAAGAAATTGAATAACTCGGGGAAAGAAACATAAAAAAAAAATTTTAAACGTAAATAACGAGGCACATCATATTTGCAAATTCTATCATCAGTTATTTTCACTATATAGTTCAACAGAGGTGGTGACTATAACATAGTTGCAAATTTTCCTTTGTAATCATGCTATTAAGCTTAAGCTTAAATTGACATAACCAGAGATTTTAGTATACAACTGTTAAATATATACATTAATTCCTCTGTTGGCAAATATTTTGTTGAAATTGTTCTAAAAGTTTTAATGTTTTTTTTTAATTATTTATTCATTCATTTGGAATGTTCCCATTTTTGTATTTAAATTGTTAGACAGCAATATTTCTTGTGAAAAACCCAATTCCATAGTATTTCAAAACTTAAAATTGAGAGCTTAATGCCATTTTCGGATGCATGAACCTTGTTATTTTAATATTTTTCTTGTTACTGTTTAAACAAAATATCTATCCATTTTAATATTAATATGAGATGATCTTAAGTCCATTATGAATATGAAAAGGATTTTATAATATTACATTCCTAAACAGGAAAAATGGTGTTGATTGAATACTCCCTAAATCCTTTTCTTAGTTTTCATAATTGTTAAAATGGAGATTAAGGGTATGGAAATTATATTGGTTCTCATTTTCCATTCAGTTTTTATGAGTATTGATATCAGGAGATTTGTTATTTGACAGATGCATGACCAGGATTTCTTTAAAAGGTAAAAGGAAGATTCAGAAATTTTTAATTACCTTATTGTTTACATTGGCTGTGCAGTAATTCAAAACTTTTGAAAATGATGTAGAACTTTTTATCAAACATGAAACCAATTATATATTTTTCCTTTTCATTTTTATGATCTCTTCTTATGAACATAATTGGGTTTCCTGACATTCCATTTAAAGAATGCAACGGAATTCATTGAAAACTGTGAATGTTTTTAAGAGAAAAATAACACTTTAATTTAATGTGTTATCTGCATTTTTACTTTCTCTACTATTCACCTATAGTAAGTAGAAGTAGTATTTGTATTCCACCCAAAAATTTGATACCAAGATTTCACAGATATACACATTTTGAGACTCCCTGAACCCTGCTTCCCCAAAAAAGCATTTTTAGAAAAAGGTCCATGTGTGTTGATGTGTGTCTGTGAACAGCATGACTTAAAAATGAAAAGTCGGTTAAATAGCAAACTTGTTATTTAAGTTCAGCAAGGATAGGTCAAAACTATCTTTTTTATGGAAAGTTTTTGGAAAATTTTGATTTCTTCAAAAATATGCTTTAAGATATTTCCATGAGAAATTAAATGTATATCTTGAATTTTCTTTGAATAGCCTCTGAAGTCCTCTGAATGGGTTTTGTATAACTGGTAAACCATAAGAGGCACACAAGATCTTACTATACAAAAGGTGTAGATCTCATTAAAAACATTTCTTGTTATTTATTTGAATGTTTAAGTACTTATTCTTTTCTCAGAGGGAAGTTGTTTTTAGTTATTTCCTCCTGGCCATGCACAGAGAATTTAATTTCGAAATCATCACATAGCGACTGGCTCTTAAAAGATTTGACTACCGCTTAAGCCTACTGTACTCCCCTATTCTCATTACACCTACAAGGAAATATATAATAAAAACCATTTCTACAAAAGTTTATCTTGCTATGAAGTAGATAGAAGAATAAGCTTTTGTAAGAATAGTTTTTAAAGAATGGGTAGAGAAAGTCATATGAATGTTTATATTATAAATAAAATAATTTTAAGCAAAATTCTTTGTTCAGAGTTACTTGTGATTAATTATAAATCAATTGTTGCATGTAACTAAAATGTGCCTCTGTAATGCCATAAGACATCCAGTAGATAATTACATGAGCAATCTTTATTCTTTCAGCTCAAATACGCAATCTCAGACTTCAAAACCAACTGAAGACAAACCGGCCACAACTGCAGTAGCTACAGATGCTGAAGCTTCTCCAGGTACATCGTCTGCAACAACTGCCACATCAAATAACAGGTAGAAAGTTTTATTTTAAGATCCCATGTTGTTGACAACTCTCCATGACTAGTTATCTGCACATATGTTTCTCTACATTATTAGTGCTATCATAAATGTGCAATATATGATGAGGAATAAGATTTTCATTTGCAATGTGTAATAAAATGCTTTCTTAAATTGGTGAAGAGATTGCTGGGTAAACCATTAGTACCAAAAAGTTTGAATTTCTTTCATGAAGATAAGATATTGCAAAGACTTTACTTTGGTCAGCCAACTGAATTGCATGTGGCATAGCAGTGCCTGTATGATGCAAAACAGTCAAAATATGTTCTGCATCAAAATTAACCACTAGCCATAAGACATCCACAAATTTGAAAATATATGTGAACGTGTTTGCTAAGGTAACATAGCAGTGATTTAATACTTGAAATATTAGGGCAGAGATGAATGGAAAGAAAAAGTTTAGTATAACTGAACTCCAATACTGCCAAACCAGTAATTTATCAGGGTGGTTGTGTTTGTTTAAATTTTCCAGTAATACACTTTCATGCAAAAAGTTGCAATATAAGGCCAGCTTGCAGCTTTCTAGCTCTCTCTCTCCCTCTCCCTCCCTCTCCATCCCCCTCTCCCTCCCTCTCTCTCCCACTCCCTCTCTCTCTCCCACTCCCTCTCTCTCTCTCCCTCTCCCTCTCTCTCCATGAAATGTCAAACACTTTCTTCTTTGGCAGCGAGTATATTATGAAAGTAAAGCATAGTTGATGTAGAAAATTACATGGGTCATCAGATTTTTGAGGCTGGTTCACAATGGGAATGACAAAGTTAAAATAGGTGTATTACAATGAGAGTATTTATAATTAATGGGAAGCGAGTTTCAATTTTTCTACCCTTTGCGGGAATGGCGTATTGTGTACAAGCTAGAAATTATTCAAGGAGGCTGTGAAGCATAACCGATGCTAGAGCTGGAGTAACAAAACTGTAACAATAGACATAAACTTTTTAATATATGCTGTTTATTGTAAACATATTACATTGATGCTTTAGCAAGACGAATGAGAAATAGTAATGGCGTGACTTTCTAGAAAATGTATACTGTATCGAATTTTGAAGCTAGTTAACCTACACTATATTGGCTGAATTTCTAGCAAGTGAAAAATATATTATTGGTCATTTACAAACAAATGACATCCCAGTATTCAAAATCAGTCTTCTGCATTTTCATCTACAGGCATTGCTGTTCTCGGGGTATCATTACGCAAATGCTTTCCGCTCGCATTCTGGTTCTGGTTCTCAGTGTATTGTGAACCATCTTTATTATTTTTTTCACTTGCATTTGAATTTAAGATCACTGGAAGTAATTTTTTCAAAAATTCATATATTTTGAGATTATTTTCCACTTCAAAAGTATACATATACTGTGGGATTTAAAATGTATTTTAACCCTTTAAATGTCTTTGCATATGGCAGCATATTGTTGAATTGCCATACCCCAGTCTTGAAATGCAATTTCATTTCTCAAAAATGGGTACATTTAATTTAGAAACTGTTACATTTCTATTGTACATTTCCAACTACAGATCTGATGTGTCAAACTATATTTAATGTTATTGATACCATTTTTAAAGTTGCTGTATGTATTATGCCTTCAAGATTTCATATTTTCTTTTAACCTATGTATGATTATGGTGATAATGTACCCTAGAACATAAAAAATAAACAATTTTATTGCTTCAGTTTTTAAGAAAATTTAAACTGAATTTAACTTTTTAGAGTTATTGCCTTTATTGTATTTTAATGAAAGTTCTAGGGAAATCTCCTTTTTTATTGCAGATGAAAATGCTCACTATTTTCTAAATTTTTTAGCTATAAGGCTTAGAACATTTCAGTGTAAAAACAATTAAATTGTTAAAAATTAAAAGAACAGAATTCACATTCTAGTAGCAAACTTTTAAGAAAAAATGTCTAGTGTATATGACTGCTCTTGTTAAAAAAAAAGTTATATGTTAAAAGTTTGTTGCATTTTTAATTTAGTAAAATTTGTCTTCCTCTTTCTGACTTTCTTTGGCTTAAAGCTTTACATTTTTAAAATAAAGTACTGAGTTTATCAAATAAGCATAAAGTAGTGCATAGAAATAATCAAGTGCTTTAATTGCAGAGTGAGTGCATTCCTGTACCTTGTTGTACTGCATCTTTTGGGAGGGGGGGCTTTTATTTAGTTCACTTTTGCACAAAAGTCTTAAAACCAAATCATGGAATACTTGAATATACTGAGTTTGTTTTATTAATACTATATCCATTTGTACCATTTGCTTGAGATTAAATGCCTAAGTAGCATTCTTCTCCCTCCATTAACCATAGTTCTCTGCAATGCCAGTGTTCAATAAATGTGGTTTATTATGCATACGTACATGTACTCTTCAATTAAAAAATTTGGACAAATTGATTGTAATGCATAGCCATGGTGTCAAGATAAATGTTGTGCAAGCATTTCATTAACAAGTAATCTTATAGTTAATGAAAAAATGTCATTCATTGAAGCATTTTAAATTTAACAATGTATTAGTTGACAAAATTTTACAGAGCCAGGTGCATCAATGTGGTTCAGTTTCATTTGCTTAGAAATATATATAACTGCTTATTGGCATTCTAAAAAATGGCTCTAGTGATTTTGATTAAAATTCCATAAATTAAAGATATTTACATTACAAATAAAATGTATATTTGGAATTTTCTGGGAATAGCCTGTGAAGTCCACATCATTTGGAAGAAATTTTGTATAACTGGTAAATGTTAAGCATTACATGAAAACGTACTACACAAAACATCTAGATCTCTTTAAAACACACAATTTATTTCAAATAGTTTTTTTTTTTTTTTGCAACATAAGCCATTTCTGAGATATTAAAGGTTCAAATTGTTCATTTCTTGGCCATTCTCTTGAAGTCCTGTCAACATTCAGTTGTTTCTCACGCTTGCCTGGAAACAGTATGGATTTTAAGGCCAAGCATATGGTGTCCAGCTCTTAAAAATTTGACTATCGCTGATCCCTTTGTATCTATAACAAAGTGTATAATGCAGCTATTTCCGGAAAGTTTTATCTTGATTAAAATGAAGAAGATTGGAAAATAAACTTTCGTAAGAATAATTTGTATATCCACTAATAAGTGCTAGAGGGTAGAGAAACTCATGTGAATGTAACAATAAGATTTTTCTCTAAGCTTTCCTGCAGCATTTCTCTTTGATTTGAAGTATGGTTATGAGCCTTGTTTACTTTCACGCATATCAGATTAAGTACATCATCTTCTTTCAGCTTTTCAGGTACCTGTGTCATATTTATTTCTACTAGTTGGCAACTCTATGCAGGGTGGTACTGCATCTATAATTTTGATATATTCTTATATCTTCCTATTCACCATCATATACCAATAAATTCTCTACAAAGAATCTCTCATTATGCATTTCATTGCAGCCTTCATCTCATCATTTACTTTTACTTCATGCAGTTTAAAATCTAAGATGGCGTGCCAACTATATAACAAGTTGTTACCATTATAATCTGACGTGGTAAGCATGGTATTACTAGTGCAATAAAATTGAAATGGATTCTGCTTCAAGAATGGTATTCTCCTTCATGCTCATTCTAGTTTCAAGAAGTATTTAAAATCTTATTCTTTCCTTCTTCCCAATGGCTGTACTGTAGTATATATTACACAGAGTTAAACATTCCACCTTATGATTACTTAGTAATTCTTGAAATAATTCTTCACATATCGGAAGTACTAACTTCTGTATCTAGTAAAACAATGTATTCACGATCCCAAATGCTTCATTTAATTTGTGGCAGGTTTAAAAGTTCTTTACTCATGTGAGGTGTAAATGGTTTTAAGTTTGTGTCATCCTTTATTACATTACTCCTTTCTTTTAACTTTGCCATGCAACCATCCTGTGGAGTACCAGAATAGTGTAACATTAGTTTTCCGAGCGGCTAGTGCTGTGGTTACACATTGAGTTGGTAGTACTGACTGTTGGATATTCATTGTTATTTTGTGTCCTGGTATAACCTCCATTTGTTTCTCTGCCAGATTCAGATTCCACAAACTTAGGACCTTTGAATGAGTGTCGATTCCTATTTTATGTTCCTGCATTTCTGTTATTGATCTGTGAGTTGCCACTTTGCATGTAATCTTTGTAGAACCTAAAGTGATTCAGTCGCCTATCCCTGTCTCGACCTCTGATACGTGTGGAATTAAATCTATTCACATGTTGGTTATGCTGCCATCTCTGATTATTCATGGTGCTGTGTCCCTATACCTGTCCCTTGTTTCATAATTACGTGTGGAGATACTGTGGATGTACTGTTGTGTGCCTTGCCTCTGGTTGTCTGACTTGTTATTTTGTTGAAAATTAAATCTATAACCTTTGTCTAGCGAATTACGTCCATTATTTCTTTCTCTGTTCCTGAGTGTCTTTGCTGAAGTGTTGTTGGAGGTTACCTCATGTGTACAATTCATTGTTTCAAATTCTGTTAAGAAATCTATCATATCACAAAAATCAATTGCCTTAGCTACAATTTAATTGTTCCATATGTGTTGTAAGTAATGTCAAGAAATAGTGATTTGTGTGACTGTCAGAACTTTCCCAACTACTCATTTGCAAATCTTTATGCTGAATCAGCATTATGTTGTATTGGGAAATTATGGCTGTGTGCTTAAATGTATGCCTATGTATCCAATATTCGCGTCTTTTTTCATCACTGCGCTGGATGAACTTATAGGAACAGCTTCATTAGTCCAAGGCCTGCAGGTGTTCGTTTCCAGGAACTTCTTAGAAAGCATGCTATTGAAATACCTAGCATGTTTCCTTAGGGGGAGAGGGTGTAGCCCCCTTGGTATGTGCGACATCTCATGTAGATCTTGGGATGATGGCATAGGGAAATCTACGATGCATAAGTTTAGAATCTGCACTTGTTTTTTAGAATTTTTGTCAGGTTACAATGACACCAATGGATCTAAGATCACCAATGATGTTGGATGTGCCTATGTTTATAGAACTGAACCACATACATTTGGTTTTCATAGTAGCAGAACTGTATGCTACATACTGAACCATTCTGTATGTGCACCATCAAAAACTGGGTGACTGTCTGATTTGGAGTGATTCCCGTTGTGCACTTCAGAGCCTTCATGAGCTGTACAACTACCATCCCATTGTACAGTGCATCCAGGACGCTCTCCATGTTTTACACGCCTCTGGCATTAATGCGAAGTGTGCTTGGATCCCTGATCAAGTTGGTGCCAGGGAATGAACTGGTGGATTTGGCAACTAAGGTGGCAACCACAGAACCCAGTGTTGCAATATCTTGTGTAACGTCAGAAGACTTTAGGCTTGTGCAGAGGGCGGTGCTATCGTTCTGGTGCAAGGAGTGGTTAGCTCTTAGCAGAAATATGCTTAGAGTAGTAAAGGACATTCCTATAAACTGCGTAACTTCCTCTTGTGAGGAGGTGATTTTAACTCAGTTGCATATTGGCCACTGCAATTTTGCGCACGGTTACCTTTTTAAGGGGGACCCTGCTCTTCTTTGTCCGCTATGTAGCAAAGGTCTGTTGGTCCATCATGTGTTGCTGGAGTGTATTTCTCTAAAACATCTTCAGGACTCTTTGCAACTGCCGGTTAGACTTGCAGAGCTCTTAGCGGACAATAGCCAAGTGGTCAAAAGAATTTTTAAGTTTTTGTCAAAGGTAAACTTTCAAATGAGAATCTAGTCATATTGATATCAACTTTTTCGTAACTCTAGGTTTAGTTTTGTATATTTATCTTTATATCTGTGTTTTGCTTTGATTTTTATATTGATCTCTAGCCTTTGTCATGATTTTTTGTGTTCTTTATCTCTGGCCTTTGGCATGATCTGTTTTATAAGGGCACTAATGACCTTGTAGTTGCACCCTTAAGTTTTAAATCATCACCATTTAGTCCTGTCCTATTCTTGCTCTTTATTAATGACCAGTATAGATGAGACTTCTGCTAAGGCCCCCTCTTTGCTGATGACATTCTCGAGAGGGCAGATAAAGAAAACTTTGTAAAATCAATTCACCAAATGACAGACGAAATAGCAAAATTATTTCATAGATAACAATCTCGTAATTAATAACAATGAAACAGTACTTATGGACATCGCTACGAATGGAAATAAAGAATATCTAACTCTACGATCACAACTCCTTAACCAGACAATAGTTAAAGTAGAAACTACCAAATTTCATGGCATTGTGTCCAAAAATTAAAATGGGAAACCCACACCAAGTACATAAAAAATTAGGTACAGACTAGCAGGATTTACAGAGGAGGAAACCATTAAATCTACCTGTTTTGCATATGTCCACTCTGTTGAAGTATGAATATTCTGGGAGTAAGACACCTGCATGACAGCAAAAGCTCTCAAAGATTTACATTCCAGATGATGCAGTTGACCCAAGTATAACAGCTCATCATTAAAGAGGCCAGTTATATTCTTTTTAACTTACAATAGTAACTATTGAGCTGGTCATCTAGGAGCTGTTAAAGTTTATCATTATTCTATTTTAACATTTCTACCCGAAAAACTATATGAGTCATTCCACGTCAAGTCGCACAAATTTTCACAAAATTATTTGACCATCATGTGTCTGATTCATTTCAAATTTCATCCATGAATTACAAAAACAAAGTGAATTATCTTTTAAATTCTTATTTTTTTTAAATTGCAATATCTTAAAAAATATTGTGCAATCCAACTTGTGAAAAGCGGCACATCTCTCTACCTTGAGAAACGTTAATTTTAGGAGGAATATTGTATTTCGACTGTTGGGAAGCCGAACTTGAAGTAGTAGCAACCGCACATATAGTAAAAAGTTTCCGGTAGCCTTCACCCCAAGTTTTAAAAAAATATTAACTTTGTAATTTTGACTGTTTCTTTAAATATTATATATTTATGTTTGCCTCGGCTGCATCAGTATTATTGTTGGAGACATGTTTCTCTTTGCAGGGTTGTGGTGCGACTGAAGAATGTAGGCTTACACAGATTATAATTTTACTTCACTCCTTTTTATTAATGCTTGACACGATTTACATAACACTTCACTGATATAGAGAGCTGTCAGATTCTTTTATTAATTTCTTGCACTTTTTAACACACAAAACTATTTTTGTCTCACACGAATACGTATTAAATTTTCTCGAGGACACATCTCACGTCCGGTTAGAAACACTGTCTACAACCAACACGTCCAGTTATGAGCACTGTCTACGAGCAACTGACTTCTAGATTTGTAAATTTTGCTATATTTCAGTTTCTGATTGGCTAATCCTACTCCAATAGAATACCTTCATTTAACTTAAGCTTTTTTCTGGATGTTGATTGGCTATTTTATAAACTGTCACAAACATTACATTATTGTTGCTCCAAGAATGACTAGTAGTATTATTATTAAACTTTCTTACTCATTATTGTCTCAAGGTTACCTCATTGTTACATCATTGTTAGCAACTTTTAACTTATTCTCACAGCTCCTACATTATTAAATTACGTAATACATTCAGATAACTTTATTACATGTATACAATAATATAAACATATACGACTGTAATATACACTTTTTATATATTGTTACATACACATATTGCTTCAAAGCGGGCTGTTATTTTTTTTATTATATAATTAAACTGAAATCATTTGTGTTAAAAATACTGCCTCAACCTTTAAATTAGAATATCTCACAGGCGAGAAGCGATAAAATTATGTTATAAAGCTTAATATGTAATCGTTTACTTAATATTTGTTATAATTGATATAATTATTTACATAATTTTTAAAATCAAAATGTTTAAAAACAAAGATTCATATTACCCCCAGGTTTAAATTTCTATAAACATTATAAATAAATTTATTGTTTTTTGTATGAATTTGCATAAAACAAAGATGGGATCCTGTATAGTTAATTTTAAATAAAATAACTTACAAAGTTGTGTGTAATGGTATTCCAGCATGGTGCGGCTGGAGAGTAGCTGCAGCAGCAGTCTGTCATTGGATACCTTTTCAATTGTTCAAGCACTTTATTGCATTAGTTTGTCCACATGTAATTTAAATTTTGCATACAGTTGAGGAACATGGAAACTTTCATTCTTATCCTATGGGAGGCAACTAAACTAAAATTTAAATGCAGTTTTTTTTCCCCTTCAGGCTCAAATTAATACCATCTGGTTATTATTGCATTATGGTTGATGGAATAAATGAATTTAACTCTAAGGTACATGGATCACTTTCACATTGCTGTTTCTTGCCCTAAAATGGTCACTATGTTTAAAATCACTTCTGAATTACTCACAGCATTGGTACTTTGTAGCACACAGTCACTATTATCAGCGGTTGGTACTTTGGGAATTTTTTTTTCGACACACATCATATAGTTTTAGTTCTGGTGATAAAGTTAAGTTCTCCATTTTTAATTTTGTGAGCATATTGTGGATAGCTAAGCTTAATGATTTCAGCCTTGTGTTATGCTTGGAAACATTAAATGGATTGAAGCAATAGTCTTAGCTACATTTCTTCAGTTCACTCGTTATGCACTTTCAGAAACCACAGAGCTAAAAATGAACTTCTAATGCAAAAAGCTGAACACAAAATAACATTTAAAATGAAGCAGTGGAGAGAGGTTTCATTGAATATCAGATTCTAGTTGCTAAGTTACACCAAACATCAGAAGTGATAGCTTATCATGTTCATATTGCATAATGCATTGGCCAGCGCAGTCTGCTGCTGCAGTGTAAAGCTCTCGGTCAGCGGCCTATGTTCTAAAACCCTATGCTCTTAACACAAACTGTTTAAAAGCATACTTCTTAGGAAGATCCCATCCTGATATTAACAGGTTTAAAATAAAGTATATCACAGATTCCTTCTGTATTTTTTTCAGATTTTTATATTATGGGGTTAAATATATTGTAGTTTAAAATATTCATACTTTAATCACTTAAGTGTTTTTTTATTCCAAATAAATAATATTTTGAATAAGGAAAACCACATTGTTTTTATCTACAAAACATTGTATTGTTCTTATCCCTGACCATTCTGTACTCTGAGAATAAATTCCTTTAATGTAACGTTGTGCACACATAAGAAAAATGTTAAGTACACTGTAAATCCTAAAATAATTTGATCTTCCACAAAATACAAAATGTGTCCATTTATTTTATGTGTGGAACATATGAACTAAAATTCAGAGAAAGTGGTGTTTTATGAGTGTTCGGTTTGATGTGGAATGACTCATATCGGTCATGTACTCATCGATATGGACACAAGCAAAGCCTTTACTCCTAAAAATGCTGCTACTGAAGACTTTTGTGCCATTGTAGTTTAATAGTGCATAACTCTCCAAGGTCTTAATACATCAAAATTTATATGACATAATTTTAAAAGGAAAACTACAGAAAATTAATATATTTTTTGATAGGAAATCGGTTAATATCATGGCAATAAACGATATGTGTTGAAGAGAATTAAAAGGTTTGAGGAAATTGAGAATATTAATAAATTAGAGGTATTATTTCATAGTTTAGCAATGACATTTCATTTATGTTTACCCTTTACATTTTTAGAATGTCAGTAATAATGAAGGCAGTTATTTTTAATCTTCAAAAACATGGGTCATTTCATTTAATGCTTCTGTGTGCTTTTATAATGTTTTTTGATAATTTATTCTACTGTAACCTTACACCTATGTAGACCCCCTACTTTCCATTTAAAAAGTTCGTGTATTGCATCTATCAACCATTCATGCATTAGGTACACCTCAAATGAGATAATGCATTTATCACCTACAACATATGAACCATTTAGTATAATTTAAAAAAGCCTTCATCTCGGACTAGCTCATGTGAAGTATCCCCAAAACCCAGTGTGGTTTGGAGTCCACAGTAAAAGCTGTAGGTCCTCTTGTTCCATTGTCATGATCACCCCTTCATCGGAGGTAATGAACTCCATACCCTGGGTGCCTCCAGTTAATAAATGTGGTCCGTACATCCATGGTGGAGCAAAGTTTCTCCGGAGGTAATCGATGTATGGGGAGCATTGTAAACCAACCAACCATATAATTTAAAATGTTGTGCAAAAACTGAAAAGCATGCTATTTTCAAAATGTAAAATACACAGATATATAATACTCAAAAGTTATTCACACCAATTCATAGCATAGGACATAATTATTGTAGCTCAATTTGTATAATGCAAGTTGTTGCAAATTAAAAAAGAAACACACAGCGATGTAAACAATGTTCAGTCCATTGGGAGAGAACAGTACATTGCAGAAAGTGTTAATGGACATTAGCGCTTTGGTACAATCTAAAACCTACTTAATCAGTATTAGCCATCAACTCTACCATTGTTAATTCCTAACAAAGTTTGATGCACCTGGCCTATGATGTATTTAGAACAACTGATAAAACCAGCTATAAGACACTAGCCCTAATGCCATGGTGTTTATGCAGTAAAACTGATGGAAGCCCAGGAGCAGCAGCAGCACAATCTCTTCAAGGACCCAGCTCACTAACTGGCACTTCTACTGCATCACCGCTTACCAAAGAACAGGAAGAAATCAGGCGACGGCGACTTGAAAAGTTCGGCCAGACCCAGAACACAGAGTGAATGATTTGATGTACAACTATTGTGGTTCAAAACTGGTAACACCAGGGCTAATTTTGTCTTGCTTAAATTTAATTTTTTAGCTTCTGTTTGGGAAGGGAAGCATTGCGTAATTGAAGTTACGGATTTGATCATCAAACTACACCTTGTTTTGTAAAGAAGGGTTTTAGTTCTGCTGATAATGTGAAAGACATGCTTTTTTGTGTAAAGGAATGAAAACATTAATTTTTCATATCATTGTGTTTAGCACTTGGCTGGAATTTAATTTTGAGAAATTAATAGTTATTGTTTTTACAGGTAAACCACAGATGTTTTCTTGCATTGGTTTATCTTCCATAAATCTCCATACTAGATACTGTATAATTTATATTCAAAAATTTGTAAAATATGTGTAAATAGCTTGCTTATGCTTAAGGAGTTTTTTCCTTTGATGTTTCTTTCTTCATGGGGGCACATGCCAGATGAATTTGGTTAAGTAAAGACTGGTTTATCATCTCTTAACCGTGCACAAGTATATTAACTAAAGAATATATTTTAAGTTAAAACACAAACTTCACAAGATAAACTTACTTTGAACATATTTCGAGGGTGGTTGCCCTTATCATTTTTAGGTGCTCATTGAGGATGAAGACAGTGGTCTTCAAAGCATGTTTCAAGGACTGTTCACAGATGCAAAGAAAGATCATAGATGAAATTCTAGTAGTGGTACTAATAAGAGATGTAATACATGTTCAGTCCACGTTTTTTTACCTTGCATTTACACACCAAGGTGTTTTCTGTGTTCTATTCTCTTGTATGGCCAAAGCTGTTTGTACCAGCATGCTGAAAAGGCAGCAGACAATGCAATTGTCATGAACATGCAGAAAACAGCCCAACATAAGAAATGTCTGAAGGGTTAAATGATGCAATAAACAACATTTAACTTGCCCTCCATTAATAGAAGCACTCTCATCAGGTGGGTGAAAACATGCAATAGAATTTATTACCATTTTGTTATAAAATTTTGCCTTGCAGTATTTGATAACATTCGTCTACTGTAGACTCTGTTGCTATGTAACATGTTGTATGCAGCTTATCTATTCTATGAATACTAATGTGTTCCAACAAACTGTGATTGTTCGCATAACTGAGTTGAGTATACCTGCTCTCATTTTAATGAATGGAATTAATGAATTTCCACAGCAATTTAGTTTTACAAATACCTCAGTGTATCGGCACGCAGCATTTTGTTAATAAAGTTCTCTGAATATAGCAACACAAAATTATTTTAAATAAACTAATCAATGCAGCAGAAAGCTCCAAGTGCAGCAGCCCATGTGAGATGGGTAACAACACATGGTACTGTTAACCGCTGCACAAAATGGGAGGAAACTAAGAGTATTTATTAAACGTAATATATTTTTAATGATCTTGAAACTGAGTCAGCTGCAATGTAGACATGTTTTTATTAACAGAACACTGCTTATCTCAGCAGAATGTTTTCTTAAGTAATGTTTCCTCCATAACTCACCTTACAGAGCTTTTCTTTGCATCTGTATTGTTGCTTAGTTTGTGTTTCAACTTACAACTCAAATTTATTATTGGATTTATAAAATCTATAAAAAATTATATTAGAGAATAAGTATTTTAAGTTTTTCAGATGATGCAACCTCTTCATTTTTTTTCGTATGCTGTAAGAAAATTCTTACACTTGAGGCCTATAGAATAGCAATGATGTATGCATCACTTTTAGTTTTGATATAGATGTCCTTAAATACAGCTTCTTTTTCCCACTAAATGCTGGTGTAGCATGTGATAGTATAAATTTTAGTGTATTACTTATTATTTTGTAACAACAAAGAACGCTATACATTTTATTGGTACACTAATGGTGTGTCCGCGCTGGCAGATTTTAGTTCACATTACTCATCAGCACTGTTCACGAACAATGTTTGTAAACATTTTGGCTCTTGGTCAACGAAATTTTGTAAACTTTTGGAAAGACACTTTGCTTTAAGTTTTGATATGTTTATTAGCATTTGTCACTGCATGCACAGAAGTCTGGATCGATGCACTTATTTAAATTAATATTGGTCAAAGTGAATTGTGTTGTGCCGTAAACCTCATGTTGAAGCTCCAGTCTCTCTTGAAAGTAAATTTCAAGTTGTCAGTTGGGAAAATGTTATCTCTAATTGAATCATATGAGAACAACTCCATTTAATAGAATAGTAAACATCCAGAATGTAAGGATAATTTAGGAAGGAATGCTTACTCTGAGCTTGTTTGAAAATTTAACAGCAGCTTTGAGTTTAAAAAAAAAATAAGGAAGGAAGGAAGGAAAAAAAAGCTACCTTAACTCCAGAGCTGGTCCTAAAAGGTAGTTAATAATAGTAGTAGTAGTAGTAGTAGTAGTAATAATAATAATAATAATAATAATAATAATAATAATAAAGCAAAACAGAATTGCTTATGTTCTTGTTATAAATTATGGAAATTAAGAAAAGGATGGTACAGTAGCAATAATCATCTTCCTCAGAAATGTATTTTAAATCTAACTTGTTCCCTTGTGGACGGGGTTATCAAGATAACTGTTAACAAAGTAAAATTGTTTATAAGCTTCAGCATGGACTCGCCTTAAAACACAAGATGATCCGCTTTAGCCCTTCCTTTCTTGCCAAGTTCTTTTTTCCTTCTTTTTCCATACTGTTCAGTTTTGCATTGTTTTCTGCAAGTTATTTTCTAGATCCAAGAGAACATTCATGCAGCAAATCACTCTCATACAAATACAGAAGTATAATTGAAAATAAGTATTTTAACAGGTGCACAAGAATTTTAGAAGAAAGTAATAATACTGCAGCATAATCTGAGCATTCATACAGCCACAACATTTCAAACAGCATATTATGACATGAACTTTATCTCATTTGGTAAGAGCAGGGGTGACGAACACGAGTCCCTTTAGGCGTAGCATGAGTTATGCCACTCAGCAACATATGGAAAACAAATGTCCAACCAATCAGGGAACAGTTCCAAATGACTCGCAAGTCTCATTTTAGCTACCTCTGGTATAGAGTATGGAATTAGCTATAATGCAGACAGATACCATTGGCAATAAATAAAATGGGATAATAAACATACTCTCCTACATATTGGAATCATTCATTGTGGTTATCGAAAATGTTGCAGTCTTGAAATGAAACAAATCTAGCTGTAAGCAGATTTGTTTCAGATAACACTTCCATATTCAATAAATAGTACATTAGATCCATTCTGTTTGATCTCCAGTAGAGACTTCAGTACATGGGGTGGAAGAGGCACTTCTTCAGAATAAAATGAACACAGAAGTTTTAATACAGTTTTGCTGCTAGAGATCTGAATGATCGTTATTGAGGCAGCGGGTCCACAGGACCTAACTAGGAGGGCACAATAATGACCATTCTCACCTCTTACATCTGTGGGATGCTTATCTATGTCATAACAGGCCAGCATAGCCATTTTACCTTTTGGTCCACAAGAGGTTTTTCATTTCCCTCTTTACCACCCAATTCTGGGAGGCTTTCGTCTATCCACCACCTGGGGTTATAGTCAATGAAACATCTGATAACCTGCAAACCCCTTGAGTCTCATGTGAATCTCAAATATTGGGAAGCAAGAAGGAAGATAACTTTGTTGTTAAATTCTGAGCATTAGACACACACATAAATATTCAACAAATATAATAGCTATTGCTGTACATTTTAATCCAGAGCAGATGTAACAAATTCCTGTTAATAAAGTTTTCCATTATTCTTATTGATTCCACAAAAATTAAAGCAGAGTAATTTTAGTTTACTGAATGGATTACTGAATGAATAGTTTACTTTTGGCAACTCTGTGCAAGTGATTGGACAAAATCTTATCTTCGCAGCATATAAACATGCTACAAGCCATGTGCCAAACTTCTCAGGTATGTAGCATTGTAATTTAGTATTGTAGAAGACTCTTAATACCTCCATAATTACGAGATATACAACAAGGTGGAAAATTAAATTTTTATTCCTCTAATTGCTTTGTATATACTGTTTAAATGAGTGTATTCGGACTCTTTTCTCCATGTGAAGTGCTGCAAACAAAGTAAGAATTTACATATGCGCAAACACTGTTGCCATTCTAGAGGCCTCATTTATATAATTAGGGTAATTGTGTAAAGCAGATGGATTGCAGGAGCCAAGTTTGATCTCATGTTTTGGAAATTTTGTTCAATATTATGCTGAAATGAAGATCAATCCTCCCCCTTTGCATATTTGCATTTCTCCTGCTCCTCCCTTTATTTTTGGGGGTGAAGCTGAAAGAGAAGAATAGCATTTTCCTTTAGAAAAAAATAATTTGATATTCTTACAGATTCTTGATATTGTTTAGCTTGTAAATATTCAAAAACAAAAAGATACAAGAGACTGAAAATGTGTGTTGTGGGTATCAGTGTTTTCTGTGAGTGAATGTGAAAAAAAATTATATGAAGATGCATAGCATTGGTTCTTGCTTAATAAAGTGTAATAAGTCTTTATTTATTCATCTTTTTCATGACCTGGAATTTTATTGAGTTCAAATCTAAAGTTATGGATGTATCCAAGGTAACAACACAAGTTGCATAGAAGTAAATTGTGAGGAACATTACTTCATCTAGTGTTAGTAGCATGTTCCAAATTAAGCCAAATCCATCAAAGATTGACTTATATTTCTGTATTCTGGTGTATGGTATGCAGGAAAAGATTTTTAGTTAAGCTGGTCATAGAACCTCATATGCATGCACTCAGGTCCTTTAGATTTAGATCTTATAAAACCTAAGCACATCAATGAATCTTAAATTTCTATAAATACGTACACATCTGTGCATCTTAGTTTATATTGTAAATAAAACAAAGATGTTTTGTCTCAATGCCTCCATTTTACTTCTCTACCATTTTATCCATAGTAATTGTATTCCACCCATAAAATTAAAACATTTCTGTATTGGTATTTTGCTGGAAATGCGCGTTTTTGGCTCTCTGCCCAAAAATCGTTTTTCATACATGTGTGTTCATGTGGGTGAAAAAAAGAGAGAATAGTGTAACTTAGAAACAAAAATTCAGATGAATAACTAAACTTTGTACTTAAGTCCAGCATCTTTCATGTTGACCCAGCTGAGGCCATTAAGGCATGAACTTGTGAATAGGAGCAGTTCAAATTCTGACAGGATTGTCCACCCTGACTGAGGTTTATTGCAGGTTTTCCTCAGTCTCATAACTGGTAGCAACTGCAGGGGAGGTATAAACTTAGGCCTCGAAAAAAGCGTCCTTTCCTGGTTATTTATTTCATGCATAATCAGTGTCCACTACCTGTGGTGCTGTATGCAGTAAGAACAGGCATTGAACTACACATGCAACACGAAGATTTTCACAAAATTCTCCTCACTCCAAATTGCAGTGAGAAAATGTATTTATTTTTTTTTATTTTCTCAGAAACAGTTCCAATAATTTTGAATTAAAATAATGAAAATTAACATTTTCATCAAATTTTATGTAACTTGGCAACCATAAGAGAGAAAAACTTACTTCTTAAAAAATGTAGAGCAAATACACATTAACGTGCAGTAATCTCTTTAGAACTTCAGCTAATTCCTAGTTCTTTTTAATTTTCTGGTATTTTAATCAATATTCTGGAAATGTTAGCTGTTGTTTTTTCCCCTTTTCAGCCATGTAAATAGTAATTGCGTATAGAGGCCTGCTTTTTAAACATTTGTCAACCTGGCATCCTGAATGCTTCTACATACCTACAATAAAATGTGTATTCAAACCATTTCAAAAAGCATTTTATCAAGATTAATAGGAAGCAGGCAGGGAAAAAAAGATTTATGCAAATAATTAGCAGAATAAAAGTGAAAATAAATGGTATTGGGAAGAAAAGTCATGTGAATGTAACATATCAGATTTTTACTTTCTCTTACTTGCGCCGACATTAGCGACTGAAGTGGTGTCTTAGATTCCAACAATGGCACTGCTCATTCTCTGGCTTTAACGCAATGCTGGCAACATATGAATAAGTAATGCTGCCAAAGGCAGAGATATATCCCCAAATTTCTCTGTTTGGGTTTTTTTTTACTTTGTCCACTATGTATAGTAAGTAGGGGAAGTATTGTATTCGACCCAAAAATTCGATATCGAGATTTCACCAGAAATACATGTTTTGAGACCCCCTGAATCCAAAAAAAGCATTTTTGGAAACATGTCCGTGTATGTATCTGTGAACGGCATAACTCGGAAACGAACAATCGGATAAACACCAAACTTGGTATTTAGGTTCAGTATCTTCCAGAGGTGCGACACAAAGGTTTTCAAGAAAATCCCCATACCCTAGATTATTATCGTTCTTTAGATTCGCGCAAACTTGAAGTAGTCACTTGACTAACATTAACTTGTTTATAAGCTTGCATGTAATTATATCGAAGAATACTGTTAGCACATTATATAAGTATTTCACCTACATCACTTTATAATTGTATAATTTTGGGGCACTTAACAAATTTCAAAACTTAGCGGCCTTTTCTGACTTGGAGTGCTACGTGTTACCTAAACGAAGAATCATGACAAACTGTCCTAAAACCACGCTCACGTTCACTTATATCAGTCGCTGCTCGCCTTCAAATTTTGTTCATGTCACTGCGTCTTCCTATCTTTCCATTGGTTCTCACACTTATTTTCTACGTTTATTGGTTCCCTGGTTGAAAATTCAAGACCTAACTGTAAGAAAAGTCTGTTACCTCATAGCATCTGCTTACTGTTAAAACTTGCCTCACCCCCACGAGGTACAAAAGAATCTTTCGAATTTTATGGCCCACCTCGGAAAACATAATGGAGGGTCTGAAACGAAGCTACTCTTATTTTGCCTAAATCTTGCAGTTTTTCTTAGGCAATTACGCCTTTATTTCTTTAACAATACTATTGAAACTTGAAACATATTTATAGCTACAGAAGCGCTTTCGATTAATGCAGTTTTGAATCAGATTATTTTAAAATTATGGAAAATTATCAAATTACAAGTTCATTAATTATAAATAATTCCTAAATTATAATTATTACAGATACACATTATTTATTCTGTTATGCTTATCTGAAGGCCGAGTGGTAGACCGCTCACTTCCCACCAAGTCTCTGAATGCGTGCGCTCTTTTTAAGCGGCTATAACATATGAATAATAATAATAAGAAATACCAACACATCTCTTACTTAGCAGATTCCCAGATTCTTCCTTCAGTTGGCACTTCCGATTAAGCGTCAGTATTACTGTGAAGATGGCCACGTTTTCTCTAGTTACTTTCCCAATTCCCCCATTTCGGTAAGGCACAAAAAACTCGCATTCTGGCGGGCGCCTTATGTACAACCCTTCGCATCTACTTCTACATTCCCTCATAAGGTAATTTATTTCAGTATTTCTCACTTCCTTGTACCTAATATACGTCAGCGCAAGTAACAGCAATTTTGCCTTCTGTACCTCTTACCTAGTGGATAGAGGGAATGTTGCATTCCACACAAAATTTCGATACCAAGATTTCACGGCAAATAAACATTTTGAGGCCCCCTGAATAAAAATATATATTTCACTCTCTGTACTGCTTCCTTGTATTAAGTAGAGGAAGTATTTGTATCCTACCCAAAATTTTGATAATGAGATTTCACCAGAAATGTGTGTTTTGAGCTCCCTGAAGCTGAAAGAAAAATAAATAAATAAATAAATAAAAAGGTATACAAACAGATGTGTGATAGAGAAAGAACAGCTAGCATAACTCAAAATGAAATTTCAGAAAAATCCACCCTGGTATTTGAGCTGGTATCTTGCTGGGATGCAACTTAGAGAGTTTCTAGCAAATCTCCCCACCCTAAACTACCCTTTACATGGAAAATATTTTGTTATTTTTTAAGTTGAGTTTTTCAAAAATGCCTCCAAAGATGTTAATTACAATACCATATATTTAAGATATTGCTATATTGCATGACAAATAAAATCTATGTGTTCAATTTCCTGGTCATTCTGAATGAATTTTGTATAACTTGTAAATCATGAGCAATAGACAAAGTCTACTACACAAAAAAATGTAGTTCTCGTTAAAGCAGTTTATGTGGAAAAGTTCTTGTGGCATTAACTATTTCTGAGATATTCTTTGTTATTGGTTTGATTTTCAAATACTTACACTTTTTTTTTCAAGTGGTAAGTCACTATTCATTTTTCCTTGTAGTCATGCAAGGAGCATGGAATTTCAAAACTATCAGTGTTGTAACAATTCCGCTTTTTAAAAGTCTGACTGTAGCATTAGCCTACTTTATTCTCCTTATATTCTCCTTATACCTACAACGAAATGTGAAAGCATGAAATGAAAATTTACCTCAATAAACAAGTAGTAGATAGAAGAAAAGCTTTTGTAATAGAGTGAGTAGTGAAAGTCATGTGAATGCAGTATATCAGACTTTTGGGGAAAGGTTGTGGTGCATATGTAGCTTAGCTCAAAAACAAAAAGTCAAATAAATACCAAACTTATGTTCAATAAGATGTTCAGATATTTAGATGACAAATGCATACTGGCCAACTTTTATAGTTTGCCCATAAAATGTATAGAAGTGGAGGCAGTTTTGTGGGCAGAATTAAAATATTAAAGATTTTCATCACATGCATGACAAAGCATTTAATTCTATTGCATTATATCGTAATTTTTTATGATGATGCAAGACATCTTGCTAGCTTAAGATTACAGCCCAACTGTGTTATACTAATTGGTATACAGTGCTATGATAGGCCAGATATTATCTGAGCATCTGTCACCATCACAGTCCCCATTTTGGACTGCAACAAAATGCATAGTGTTCAAACTTCATTTTGTGGTTTTAAAAATGTTATTGTACCACTAGTGACCTCAAGTGATACTAGTAACCAATGAGCAGTAAATTGGCGTGAACTTTAAGAAATGGACAATGTGAATTGTAAAGTCAACTCTTCTTCTTTCTCTTGTTTACCCTCCCCATTAGGGCTTACACCCTACAGGACTTAAAAGCAGGTGCCTGGGGTCAGACTTGTTGGGGAGCACAGACTATGGACCAGAGAGAACAGCCAAGATGAGTGATCAACCCAAAGCCTGGTAGAGCGAGGAAGGAGATGATATGAAATGGCGGTGAGATGAAAGGAATGGTGGGGAAAACTGGAGAATACAGAGAAAACCCACCCAGATACCGCTTTGTCCACCACAAATCCCACATGCGATTCCTGGGAGTTGAACCCAGTGAGAGGCGAGCAGTCTAACCACTGCCATGGCACTGCCATTAAGTCAACTCCCTCTGTAAACTATTTATTAGTCGTATTCTATGGCTGCAGGGTGTGTTTCCCATTTCTTGTGACAGATATTTCACGTAATGAAGGGTAAAATGTGGATTAGAAATCTGTGTATACCTAGGAAAAGATGTTCTTTTTTGCTTAGCAACCTGGAAAGGACACAAAACAGGAATCAAACCTCCTAAATTGCAGCATCAGACACTACTGCCAGACATCCCCGCTCAGTGGAGAAGATTAGCTTGTATTTGTTTTTCAGGTGGAGTGTTAAAACAAGATAATATAGTATCAATTTTTTGGCAGTTTGAACTATTCCTCACAGTAATGGTGAATGTGAACGTGTACATGTTTTCAGTCTTGTGAGAAAGAATAGAACCAAATTCAGGTCAGTATAAGAGATACAGAAAAGCATACTACACAAAAAGCGTAGATCTCTTTAAAACATACAATTTATTTCAAATTTTTTTTATGGCATCAGCCCTTTTTGGGAATCCGTTATTATTGGTTAAAACTTGTCAGTACTTTGTAAACTTTTTTTAAAGTGCTGTCACAATTCAGATGTTTCTTGCAATGTCATGGAAAGAGTATGGAATTTAAAGGCCAGCATATAGCGACCCACTTTTAAACAGCTGACTATTGATTCAGTTCACTGTGTCCCCCCTTGTATCTAGAACAAAATGGGCAATAAATCTATTTCTGCAAAGGTTATCTCAATTAACATGAACTGGATATAAAAATAAGCTTTTGTAAGAATAGTTTGCAGAAGCTGTATAAAAATAAATGATAGTGTGTAGAGAAAGTCGTGAATTTAACACATCAAATTTTTACTTTCTCTACTACGTATATAGTAAGTAGGGGAAGTATTGTATTCCACCCAAAAATTCAATACCGAGATTTCACCAGAAATATATGTTTTGAGGCCCCCTGAATCCAAAAAAAGCATTTTTGGAAACATGTCCTTGTGTCTGTTAACAGCATAACTCAGAAACGAAGTCGGATAAACAACAAACTTGATATTTAGGTTCAGTATCTTCCAGAGATGCGACACGAAGGTTTTCAAGAAAATTCCCCCACCCCAGATTACCGTTTACATGGAACATTTTTCGAAAATTTTAATTTTCTCAAAAATGGCTCTAACGATTTTGATTAAAATATCATATGTTCAAGATATTTTCATGACAAATAAAATGTATATCTCGAATTTTCTGGGAATGTCTCCAAAAGTATTCTTCATTGTGAACGACTTTTGCATATCTGGTAAACCATAAGAGATAGACAAAATTTTACTACATAAAAAATGTAGATCGCATTAAAATACACAATTTATGTCATATACATTTTTTTTGTTGGGTGAACCATTTCCGAGATATTGCTTGTTATTCCCTTAAATTTTCCAATAATTATACCTTTTCTCAAATTCGTTATTCTTTTTTTTGTCCTGGTAATGCAAAGAGAATGGAATACTCCACATAGTAACCAGCTCTTAAAATGTTTAACTATCGCTTAAAGCCTACCAATTCCCCTTGCATCTACAAGAAAATTAGCAACAAGATTGACATCTCGATATCTCGACTAACATGAAGCATATGGAGAATAAGCTTTAGTAAAAATAGTTTGTACAAGAGTAGAGAAAGTCATGTGAGTAACACATCAGATTGTTTAATGAAAAAACTCCCTTTTCTTATGAAATAATTGTTTTTCTGGGACATGTCTAATTTTTTTTTGAAACCAGGTACACTAACATCATTGTTCTAGCGTTGTGATTGCATGCAGGCCAGGTGAACAGCGAAGTTGGCACTGTAACAATGTAGCATAGCTGGACCACAGGCTGACTGGAATCTATATAAAGGGGAACATCACTTGTGAGCTCTCACTAGAATTGCAAGCATTGTAATGCAGGTCTACCATCTGCTAGAGTACTTCACATATGTGGTGGCATCTTAGCCCAAGTTCCATAGAAGATAAAGGTGAAAACTTATTGGATTGGAAAGTGCATTTAGTTGTAACATATGTTCATTATTTGCCACTTCAGAGTATTGCCAATTTAGCTGATTTGTACCTGGATTTTATTTTTATTCTCTATTACAAGTTTAAGTTGCCCTCGTAGGTTTCTAGCATTTCTTTTTCTTTTCTGCTACTACTATGAAAATATTTTATTTTAATCTATATACTTTTGTGTTTGCAGTTTACTAATTTTTTAAGATGTATTTTGCTTATAGGAAATATTGCACCATGAGGATTGTAAACCGAAACAACCCTTTACATGGAAATGTTTGTGTATATTTTTGGGAGGGTGGGCTGAAAAGTATGAAACTTCATGTTGGAATTTCATTTGTTCATGGAATCCCCAAAATAGAGCACATTTTTGCTCTCAAAAATGGATACCTAACAGCTTTTATTAAAACATTTTCATAACAAATAAAATGTAAATCATTTTCGTAAATTGCCTGTGAAGCTGTATTCATTCTCACTGAATTTTCAGTAACTGGAAAACCAAAAGAGATAGACAAAAATTTAATTGAAATGTACAATTTATGTTGTATCACCTTTGCTAGCATAAATCTGAAATAATTACTGGGCAAACATTTTGTTATCGTGATTAAAGTAAATTGGATAAAAGAATCACTTTTATATACAGCAGAAACGATAGTTCTGTGCCGGTGACCTTGCTTCCTCGCGCACTGAAGCGAGTCTATGTCTAACGCCAGGCAGCTCTGTGTAAATGTGGTGTATGGAAACGGTAAACAAACAGTAAAACAGAAAACCCGGGAAAATAAACCGGCAAAAGAATAACTAAGTAGTATACTATCATGTGACTCACCGTATTGTTGTTCATTCCTAGAATGACGGCTGCTACGGGCGGGTGAACAATGTATTGCACTCCTCACAGAACACCAGGTTAATATAAACCATTTTAAATATTGTGGTACAGTTCGTTTCTCTTTTTTCCAACACGCACACACTCGCACACAGTTTTATCAATGAGGTATCTAATCATCTGGCAAATATTCAACACCTGACAGCTCACTATCATGTATGTTTCATCTTCATATATAATCGGCCTTCCTTCGTCTCTAAACTTTTTAATGGCACGCAAATATGGCACGCACCAATCTCTTATCTCATGTCTTTCCTATAACAAGACCTTATTGTTCCTTGTTTTCTTCCACGTGAAACCCATGTCACGTAAGATAATATTTAAACTAGTGCTTCCCCCTTTAAAGTTAATGGAATCCTTAAGCTTCAGGAGCAGATTTCTGACAGTGGGCACGGTTTTCTCCTGAATATAAAAATTGTAAATAGTTTGCCGAATCACACACCTATCAAAGTCATCAATGTCTGTGATCCATTTTGTTACACGATGTACCTTTCCAGGTGTCCCAAAGGAGGTTCCCTGTTCCTCACATGTTCCCCCTTCTTTAATTATTTTACGTATTGTCCTCTCAGATACTTTTGTTGCTGCACTCACCCTCTCTTGCACTTTCTTCAATGGAATTAGAATATCGCCAGAAGCTGCTTCCCGTTTCATGAAGAAATGGACGTTATTAAGAACTTCACGTGTTTGGCTGTGCAGTGTTTTTCCACCAAGTTTGCTTTGAATGGGAGGCATTTTAGTCTAAATAAGCAAATACATATACACGCGCACACACAAAACACTAATCACGAATGCGATTAACAATCACTTTCTAAAACTTGTAAAACTTAACGTGCTGGCACCGAAGCGGTAGAAGACGGATGTTGCACGGTCAAAGCTCTCCACGATACTGGCCATTTCAGTATACTGCGCATGACCGAGAATATAGGCTCGGCAACTGGGCTCTAAACGATTGCGCACCCAGTCTTCACCGGCACAAATCCATCGTTCCTGCTGTAATTGGTATATTATATAAAGAGATACCTGTGAAATTGTAATAGGTAGAGAAAGTTGTGCGGGTGTTGCATATCAGATTTAAAATTGTTTCCCAAAGTATACATAGTAAACTTACCAATGCTGCCATACTATTTCTGCCATAAAATGTACACATCTGAAATTTAATACTTAGAAAGAACATTCCAGGATTTCATTCCAAAGTATAGTTATGGACACTCTTGACTGCAGAATGTTTTGATTATGTAATTACATTTCAGTACCCTTAAACAAAATTAAGTGTAGTGTTTGTGTTTATAATAAGTATATTCTATATCCATTATTGTAAATATTTATTTTCATGTATCTGTGTTGGTTCACCCAATGATAAGCCTGGATAGTTAGAATTTGCTGCATGGCTGCTGATAATATCCTAGTATTTTCTGATTCTGTTTCTTATTTTTATATGACATCTACATACAGGTAAGTGTAAGTCAAAGCTAGCATATACTTTAGATTTGGTGTAGAATGAACAGTTCTGAGCATATTATGGTGGCTGCGTACACTGCAAAATCTTTTAGCCCGGGGACATGTTCTTCATTGCAAATTCAAACTCGTCCATTCTTACCTGTTTTCTCTTTTCTTTCATCTGTTTCTTCTTCTGCCATGAAGCTCTTTCCCATTCAGTATACCTTCCAGAAACCTCTTAGCAAGCTACTCCATGCATTGTCCCAACCTATTTTTACTTTCTCTACTACGTACCTATAGTAAGTAGAGGAAGTATTGCATTCGACCCAAAAATTTAATACTGTGGTTTTATTGAAAATACACATTTTTAGACTCACTGACGAAAAAAAAAGCACATTTTTACAAAAAAGGTCTGTGTGTGTGTGTCTATGAACAGCATAACTCAAAAACTAAAAGTTAGTTAAATACCAAACTTGGTACTTAAAAGTTCAGCAGCTTCCAAGGATGCAACACAATTTTCAAGAAAATCTCTGCACCCTAAACTACCCTTCCTTTACATGGAAAAATGTTTGATAACTTTTATTTTCTCAAAAATGGCTCTAACAATTTTGATTAAAATACTGTATGTTTAAGATATTTGCATGACAATTGAAGTGTTCATCTTGAATTTTCTGGAAATAGTTTGTGAAGTCCTCTTTATTCTTATGTGTAATTGCTAAGCCGTAAGAGATAAATCTTACTACACAAAACTTGTAGATCTTGTTAAAGCACACAGTTTATGCCAAACATTTTTTTATTGGGGGAGGGGAGCTAACCATTTTCAAAATATTCTTTGTTTTAACATAACACTTGATGGGAAACACAGTGAAGTAGATAAATATTAATAAAAATCTAGTGGCAACACACACTAACTTCACTCTTTCAAGATAATTCCCTTGTACACGCTTCGAAGACAACTTGTCTTCATCAGCTAAGAGCCACTAACGAGTCTGTTGGTTCTGGTTTATAGGTTGCCGTTGGACTTCCTGACGTTGACTTCATTTTCGGCTTGATGTATTTAAAGATGAGATCCTTTTCTGGAAGGAAATTGAAATTCGTTAACTGGCTTTAGTTTTTTTATATGAGGAGTTTTTCCCATATCGTCAATTCTATTGGATTTTGAATCAACTTAATTAAATTTATTTCATTATGGATATTGTGGTTTACTCCAGAAATGATATGTGATGGCAGATTTTTCAGTTTCTTTTTGTTTTACATTTCTAAAATGTTCTTTCAGTCTCGCCCCTATGTTCCTTTTTGTTTTGCCTATATATTTAAGTTTGCAATCATTACAATTTATCTGGTAAATGCTTATTAGCATTTTAGTTCTAAGAATTTTATCTTTTGTGTCTGTCCTTAATATGTTATTTAAACTATGTTTATTGATGGGTGCTAGTTTGATGTTCCACTGCTTGAATTATTAATATTCTTTGTTGTTGGTTTGAATTTTCAAGTGTGTGTACTTTTTCCAAGTGGTAAGTTGCTATTCGTTTTTTTCTCATGATCTTGCAAGGACCATGGAGTTTCAAAGTCATCACATAGTGACCCATTTTTTGACAGCCTGTAATGTACTTCTTCCTCTTCTAAATCTGTACCTTTATTTTGAGATATCTTTTATTTGTTCAAGTCTCCCTCTCAATATTCTTGCAAATATTTTATACATACTCTGCAATGCAGAGTAAGGGTGTTGATTGCACATATCACCTCTCCTTTGAATAAAATTTTTATCTTTACATTCCTCAAACTATTTGGTATTGATCCTTTTTGTAGGCATTTGCCAAATAGTTCTATCCAGAAGTGAATTAAGTGCTCTTGGCACGCTTTTGTGTGTTCTACACATATATAATCAAGGCCAGGTGCTTGAGTTTTGCTTTTTTTTTATTATTATTATTATTATTATTATTATTATTATTATTATTATTTTATTTTAAAGTGTTCCTAATGTCATTTTCTCCCTGCTGCTTGTTATATTGGTTATGTTGTAAACTTCTTGCTTGCTTGGTTTTTTTTTTTATCTACGGTTTCCCTGAAGTGATTCTCCCAGGTTTCTATAGATAATTTCTCTGCTTTGCTATTTTTTTGGCTTCTTCCTCTAAGTAATTTGCTTTCCTCTTCTCTAGTAATGATTTGTATGCTTTCCTTTTATCTGCATAGATCTTCAAATCTTCTTTTCAACCTTTTTTTCGTGCTTTATTTAAAGCCATCAGTGTGTCTTTTCTCATCTGATAACATATCATGATTGGGATCTCCATCCCTTCCTCTATTTTATCATTCACTGTTAATATTATCACCTTATTTCCTCCCATTATTCTGGTTGAATCATGTTTAATTTCCTTGAATGGTTTGTATCCTTCTTTCTTTGACGTTCTCATGTATCTTCTGTCATGCTAATGGTAGTCTCTATTGGAATGTGTTTCCTTATAGTGTTGCTGCTGAGGACCATGGTCCTCTGTCCTTTTATTATTTCTTTTCCTCTGAGAAAGACCAAGTGTATTGCACTTGATCCATCATATGAAAAATTGTTTTCATATCTTCTTTATTCACTAGTTTGAACCCTTCTTCCTTGAGTGATTTGTCACTAGAGTCGATTTAGTGTTGTGTTTGTTAATTCTGCAGTTGAGATCTGTCAGAATTACTTTTTCAGCTGTTAATTTTGCATTTGCTGCCATTTCAGTCTTGTGAGGTTTAACTTGACACAAGTACCCGGCCTCATTTTTAGGAGGGGGTTAAGGTTTTCCTCTCAACAAAGGACACCTTTAATGGCTAGGTGCTTCCTTTTAGCTGTCAGCCATTTGCAGTCACAAGATAGTCAGCGGTGGACTGTTTTACTGCAGTTGTAAAGCAGTTTTGATGAGTAACATTAAGTTGTGCTCAGTGAGTTACGAGGTTTTAGCAATTGAAGTGCAGCAGTCAAGGGATGCCATTCCAGTTGTATTAATAATTGTGCTAATTGGTGAACGAAAGGGAAAACCACTGCAATCATTGGGAGGGAAATTGTGTGTAAAGTTCATTTTTGGGGCACAGGGCTCAGGAACTTAAAGCATTAAATAACGGACTCCTACAATATTAGTAACATGAACTGCGGCTGCTGCAGGGATATCCCAATGGTCATGTACACAGTAATCATTGAGAAGAAGAAAGCCAGTGAATTAGGAGTGAAGCTGGGAATCCATGGGAAGAAACAACCAGGCAGTCATTGATAATTTTATTGCTGCTGCAATCAAGAGGAGGATTTATTCTTTATACATTTCCTCTTTCATACCGAGTTTGAAAGATGTACATGAAGTTTTAATCAAAGAAAACTTAAGTCAAGGTAGTATTTGGACCTTAAGTAAACAAAGATTTAAAATTTTGTTACATCAGCAACAATCAAGGAGGTAAGTTTCTAATGTAGAGGTCTGACGTTTTAACTAAAAGATTAATTTTTTTTTAAGAAAAGCTAAACAATTAAGGGCCAGTGGATGACCAACAGTGTATCTTGATGAAACATGGGTCAATGGCCTTTAAAGCTGCTTTAGGAAAAGTAAGTAGGTCTATTGTAGTGCATGCAGGATTTTGCGGTGGATTCAGTCCAAATGCCCTCTTCTTTCAGTCAAGTTCACAAAGGACCACCATGAAGAAATGGGTGCTGCCATATTCAGAGATTGGTTTGACAATGGACTCCTACCAAATATTCCCCAAAATAGTATTATAGTTATGGATAATGCAAAAGATCATTCAATAAAGTTGTACAAAAAATTTAACTTTTCTGTCAAAAACGGCAGATTCAAACCTGATTATGAGAGTGCAACATTGAATTCGATCTAAAAGAACAAAAGCAGTCTTATATGCAAGGGAGAATCATGGCACAAATTGTGCCATCAGGAACATTTGGGAGGGGAGGGGGATTCAAAATTTTGCAGATAGAAAAATATTGTAGTAAATTAAAGCAGGGTAATGTAAACAATTTATTACAATTTTTAATCGAGTACTGTAATTGTTAACTCTATCTTTATGTTCATCTAAATGTGCTGTATCCCAAAATGTAATCTTAAGTACAATTCATACTGCATGGATAATGTAGCATATCAACTCATAAGTTTTGGAAATGTATAAGAGGAGCTATAACATTATAGTTAGGTATGTAGTTCAGAATGTATGGCATTATTACACTTACTACATAGATTGGTCTATTTAGACAGATGCAATAGGATACACCAAAATTCCAAGTAATAATATAGATCACCTGCCAAACATTTTTGTTTGTCATTTTTTGTGCAAATATTAGGATTTTTTTTCCAATTATGTGTTTAAGCTTTGATTGTGTACCAGTATCACAATAGCTACTATAGTACCTCTAAGACAGCCCCTTTGCAAAGCTCTCCAGCAGCTTAAAAAGGAACTAAATAGTTTAATTGAGCAGGGGGGGGGGATGGGCACCCCTGTTTATATGAATGTATAAAACTAATAAAAGACAGTTTAAAGTATATGAAATACACATTTGCAAAGCTTTATGGGCATACTCTAGTGCATCAGTCACAGCATTATTTTCAGTTCAATGCAACTGAACTCATCTGGACCCAGGTAAACAAATATATCGCCAAACACAATTTGTCATTCAAATCCAGTGATTTAAAATAAAGAGAGTTGAAGGTTGTTACACTACATCACTAAAATGTCTTTTACTTGAACGCGTTTCGGGAGACGGTTTGCTCCCATCGTCAGCATGTTTTCAACTCAAAACATGCTGACGATTGGAGCAAACCGTCTCCCGAAACGCGTTCAAGTAAGAACATTTTAGTGATGTAGTGTAACAACCTTCAACTCTCTTTATTTTAAATTATGACACATCACTGTTACTAGCTTCTAAATCTTCAAAATTAATTAAATCCAGTGATGTAAAGTCTTTATTTAGCATAGCATTGGCAAATGTAACAATAAAAAATTGGAAAAGGCCTACAAGCATGTGAAGAAAGAAGAATTTTATTGTGAACAGAATTGATTAGCGGACAACATCGATAGCTTCATTATTAACTTGGGAGACGAGTTTAAATATGGCTGCGAAGTGAGAAGATATGTGTGGAAAGGTGTACGAAAAAACATTTTCTCGGCAACTTTAACTGGTCGGTGGTGGATTTAGTTCCTCAAATACGATATCTTTGATTGTTTCATGTGCAGTAATTATAAATTATATACAATGTGGAGTGCATTATAACTGTGAAGTGGAGGACTGTTGAATTGTATTTGATGGAAAACGTGATTCTTGATGTACTTTATAAAGACGTTTTTTCAAGTTGCGTCAATATTGAAGTGGTTTGAACGTGTTCACTTAATTTGCAACTCTAGATTATACTAAATGATTGTATGGTACAGGAGAACTGAGCTATAGGATCATATATAACAAATATAACAAAGGGAAATAGTATTGGTTATGCTGTTCCGAGGCGTAATGGAGTATTAATTTTCATTACAAGGTAAGGAACCCTTTATCATTAACAAAATATGAAAGATATCATATAAACTCTGGAGTCGCAAGCCAGCAGCGAGATGGGAAGGATGTGTAACGGAGCAGGAGGAGTAGAGCAAAACCCGGGACCAACAGAGATGAACAAAATAATGGAAGAAATAAGAGAGATGGGAACGCAAATAGGAAAAAGGATGGATGATAATACAAGAGAGCTGAAAGAAGCAATGAAAATACAAAGAGAGGAAATGGAGAAACAAATATCAGAATGTAAAGAAAGAATAGTTGGGATGGAAAAAAGGCTCGAAATGGATAAGAGAAGAAAAAACTGCGTAATATTTGGGGTGGCAGAGGACAGAAGAAATCTGGAAGACATGGTGTATGAAATTATAGAAGATGTGATGGGAATACAGATGTTCGGCTGGGAAATTGAAGAAACGTTTAGGATAGGAAAGAGAGGAAGGAAGCCGAGACCTATTGTGAAATTGACAACAATGAGAAAAAAGTGGGAGATTTTAAGACAAACAAGAAGACTAAGGGAGACAAAAATATTCATAGAACAGGATTATACAAAAGAAGAACAAGACCAACGGAAGGAATTAATTAAAAGAATGAATGAAGCAAGAGCAGTAGGGAAAAAAGCATATCTAAGAGGGCTACAATTAATAGTGGAAGGTGAAAATTGGAACATGAGCATCAAGAGAAACGAAGCTAGAGGAACATATGCACTGCAGCAAATTATAGACCGACCGGAAAACACAGGACAAAGACCTGAACAGAGAATGAAACCATCAGCAGAATTTCAGCAAAGTCAAACGTGGGTGAGAAGAGGTCAACAAAATGAAAGAGCGACGGCTGAGCAGGAGGACAGAAGAAGCAACTTTGAAGAGAGAAGAGAGGAGATGACAAGGGGGAGAAAGCGAAGAGGCAACATTGGTGAACGAAATAATCGAGAGAGAGGAGCTAGAAGGAGGGGCGGCAGCAGGAATTGTGCTGAGTGAGGGTAGGGAGGCAGGGAAAAGTGAGAGTGCAAGGAGGGGAAAATCACAAAGTGGAGAAGTGTTACCGGTAGGGTCCATAAGTGAAGCAGATGAAACAAACAAAAAAAAAAAAGGTTCGAAATTTTTAGCCAAGGATTATAATCAGCTTAAGGATGTAAGAGAAGAAAAGGAAATGGAACCGCGAACTACAAGATACGGGAAAATGTTGGAGAGTTTTAAATTCCAAGAACAGTCAAAGAATAAATAGGGAAAGGGGCTAAAATTAATGTTTTGGAATGCGGAAGGGCTAAGAAATAAGATAGGTAGTGGGGAAATGAAAAATGTTATGTGTTCTATGGATTTTGTAGGAGTAGCAGAGACATGGTTAGGAAAGGATGAGGTAGTAGAAATTGCAGGTTTCAAGTTCCTAGAGAAAAAGGCAAGGAAAAGATGCGGTAGGGGAAGAGCATCAGGAGGAGTAGGTTTGTTTGTAAAGAATGATTCGGAAAAAATTATTGATATAGAACAAATGGAGAATAGAGGCACCAATGTGCTATGGTCAATAATTAAGCAAAATAATGGGGTAAGATTAGGAATAGGGGTGGCATATAACCCACCAGAAATATCATTTTTTTACGATAGTAACTTTTATAGTAAATTAGAAGAAGAGATGGAAGAAATACAAGAAAAGATGCCAGAGATAGAATTTATTGTGATGGGAGATTTGAATGCGAGAATAGGAGAAGAGAATGGAAGGTTATTAGGTAAAGAGCAGATACAAGAAGATAGGGATGTAGCTATAAATAAGGAGGGGAAAAAATTACTAGAATTTTGCGAGACAAATAGCATGCTAATATGTAATGGATTAATGAAAGGAGACGAGGAGGGGGAGTTTACATTCGTAAACGCAAACGGTCAAAGTGTAGTAGATTACATGATATGCAGTGAGGAACTGGAGGATAGAATCACCACATTTAAAATAATAAACGAAGTAGTAGGTAGTAGTCATTTCCCACTAATGATGGAAATAAATGTTCTGGAACAGAGGGTAAAGAATAAAGAAACAGTTAAAATAAAAACAATAAAGGTGTATAAATGGAGAGAAGTATTAAAAGAGAAATTTGTGAAAGAATTAAAGTCAAAGGCAAGCCAGATTGTGGAGTGTGGTATAAAAATGGCTATGGATGAGGGAAATTCAGAAAAAGTGTTAGTTACTAAAATTATTACTAACAAGAGCAGGAGTAGGGATGGAAAGAAGGCATAGAAAAGACCAAGAAATTAAGGGGTGGTTTGATGAATGTAGAAAAAAAGGAGGTATTTAATGAGCTTATTAGTTGGAGGAGGTCAGAGAAAGAAAGGGATAGACAAAATCTGGTGAAACTTAAGGGGGAATATAAAGGCTTGCTTGAGGCCAAGAGGAAAGAATGACAGAGAAGTATAGAAAAGAATCTAAAGGCAGCAATAGAGAGTAAGGATAGTAAAAAAATATGGGAAATAGTGAGGATGATGAATAAGAAGAGAGAGGACAAAAATGAAATTACACCGAATGAATGGATAGGGTACTTTAGAAGGCTAATTGGAGATGGGAAGAAAATAAAGTTAGACATGAAAGTGGTAGGACAAGGAGGAATATTTAATGAGAAATTAGACAGTAAAATCACAGAGCTGGAAGTTAGCCAGCAAATAAAGAATATAAAAAAAGGTAAGGCAGTAGGAATAGATGGAATACCAGGGGAATTCTGGAAAATATATGGGGAAATGCAAAGTGGGCTAACAATGATGACAAAATTATTAAAAAATTAAAGAAAAGAATGATGTACCAGAATGTTGGAAAATAAGTATGGTGGTACCAATTTACAAAGGAAAGGGAGGAGCAAATAGACCAGAGAATTACAGGGGAATAAGTTTATTATCAATATTAGGAAAAATATACACAGGTATACTGGCCGATAGATTAAGAAGCTGGGTTGATGAGGAAGGAATACTGTCAGAATATCAAGCTGGGTTTAGGAAAGGTAAACAAACAATAGACAATATATTTATAATAAAGACTATAATAGATAAATACTTGAGCAGGAAAAGAGGAAGGATATATATGTTTTTTGCAGATTTTGAAAAAGCATTTGATACAATAAATAGGGAAGCATTAACATATAAATTAAGCAAGAAAGGGGTAAGCAAAAACTTGATAAAAGAAATCAGAAAGATTTATAAAGATGTAAGATTCTGTATAAGATGTAAAAATAATGAAGTTACAGAAATGACGGAGCAAAGAATAGGATTAAGACAAGGGTGCAAATTGAGTCCTATACTATTTATTATATTCATAGATGACATATTAGAAAGAGTGAAAAGAAAAAATCTGCACTGCCCCATAATAGCAAATACAGAGATACCAGGTTTACTATATGCGGATGATCTTATGGTCGGGGCTATAACGGTAATTGGGTTACAGAAAGCAGTCAACGGAATACAAGAATATTGCGAAGAATGGGGAATAAAAGTAAATATAAATAAATCAAAAGTTATGGTATTTAAAAGAGGAAATAAACTAAAAAGAGAAGAGAAATGGCAGATGGGGGGTTTAAAATTAAAAGTTGTCAAGGAGATGGATTATTTGGGGGTGAGGTTGAGCAGTAATGGTGAATGGGGGGCGCATAGCAGGAAGGTTGTGGCTAAAGGAAAGGCAGCAATGACAGGAGTAAGGATGTGCAAATATAAATTGGAAATGCCAACTAAGTGGCTAGAAAGAATGTATGAAACATTGGTGGAAACAAGAATGTTATATGCAGTAGAAATTTGGGGAGGATCTGAATTAAGCAGGAAAATAGACCAGAGCTATGGAATGTTCTGTAAAGAGCTATTGGGGCTAACAAGATCAGCACCAGGGGAAGTAGCATTAGTGGAATTAGGAAGAACAAGAAGAAAGGGAGTGATACTGGAAAGGATATTAAAATTTTGGTTTAGGTGCCTGAGAAAAGATAAAGAGGAAATTTTAAAGATATTCATGGAACAACAAAAGAGTATGAAAAATAAAAATAGCTGGTGGACAGGGGTAGAAAAAATTATGGAGAAGAGGAGAAAGAAATAGCGATGGTTTTTGGATAGCAGTAAGAAACAGAGTGGAGGATATAGAAAGACAAGAGATTTGGGGAAGCTTAGAAAATAAAAAGTCACTAGGGTTCTATAGATTAGTAAAAAGGAAATGGGGAAGAGAAGGGTATGTAGATTATTGTAACAGAACAGGAAAAGAAGCGTTTGCATGGATGAGAACAGGAGCAATGTATTTGAGAGGGTTAAGAGGAAAAAAAATGGGATTTGTGAATTATGCGACGATAGCGAAAGCACAGAGCATTATATGTCAGAATGCAAAGAATTAGCAGAATGGAGACAAGAAGTATGGGAAGAAAAATGGGAAAAAATGGATAGGAAAATAGTAGTAATTAAAATGCTAACGAGAAAAGAAGAAAAGCAAATTAAGAATATAGGGGAGTTCTTAAAGAAAGTAAAAGAGAAATGGAGTAGAAAAGTAAGAGAGATAAGAAAGGTAGAAAGGCAAATGGAGGAAGGAGAAGATGGGCAAATATGGATAAAAGGTAGTAAGGAATGTTTAGAGGAGCCAGAAGGCCAGGGTGCCAGGCAAAAAGAGTAACATAGCTGGTAAGGAAATTAGGACATAATGTTAAGTTAGTTTATAAGTGGAACATTGTAAAAAGAAGTATGTAAGAAAAAGTACAAATAAATTATCTATCATAACTTGGGAGACACTGACAGTGAAGCTGAAAATGGGGCCAAGGATGGGGATGTGAGGATGACCATTTTGCCCTGACTATGAACAATTTGGAAGGGATTTTTCAGTTACCTCGAAGTGCCTAAACGAAGGAGAAGGCGAGTGAATCTATCTATCTTTCTAAAAATCCTTGCCACTTGCCTTCACACTGTTTAGTATCTCAATATTGTGTGCTGATGTTCAATTAGGTGCAAAGTATATTCCTATTACATATGTTAGGTTTGAAGAAGCATGAAACACCTCCTTCAGGTCTGCCATCTGTTGGTGTTGCATATAAATGCTATAAAACCTCTCTATCTCTATTAATTCTACAAAAAGGTTTCTGTTGCAACGATGATGTCAAACTACATTAAGGCTTCATAGGGTATATAGCGTTTCTTGCTCCTGTGTTCAAAGTTTAAAGTAATGTTTCTATTCGAGAAAAGCTTTCTTGTAAAGAAGCAAAGGTGTCTTACGAGTACTTCCTGGATCAGAAATAATGGGTTTTCTATACCATTGAGGGCAGCAAATGGTATATCCACTTCGAAAGCCCTATTTAGCTATTCACGTTCAGTCTCTCCTCCTATACCATTGCTATTCATGTAAGGTGAGGCCACAGACCGGCTATATGCGCAGCACGCTGTACTGCAGTACCCTCGGTACTTTTCCGATGTGCAACTGGCGACGTATGACGCATTCAAAGTTGTCTTAATCACCTGTGCTTCAGTTGCTGCTTTGTGTTTATGCTGTAAAGAGTTGTGCATGTCAAAGGTAAAAGCTTATTCAAACATGTGTTGTGTGATTTGCTTAAGAGTGTTAATGTCTTGTTAGTCCACTGCAATGCCTGCCGACAAATTCATGCTTGAACAACCAATGTTTAATGTACGATACGATACACGTGAAAACCGAATGTGTAGATAATTTCAGGACAATTTTCCAGGTAGACAAACCGTTAGATGTCTGGATAATAAGTTTAGGACAACGGTATCGCTAAACTAAACTTTCGCTAAGAAGCGAAAACGAGATGTTCTGAGGGGAAAATGTACAAAATTGGTGCATTTATTTGTGGGAACCCTAAAAAATGAAGTTTATAGGAACAATCCCCCCACCAGAGACAACTTAGGTAGGTACAATACAAAAACAGAAATTAGCGTTACGCAAGAAGAATGCGTGTGAATGGAAATTCATCCAAAAATGCCAGGAATGTCCTCACTCAGATGGACACCACTTAAAACAAGGTTATAGTACCCGTTCTAGTGCATGTTACTATTATCCGTAAGTAATGCAGGAGTTCGGAACGAAAAAACCCCAGTGTAATAGTGTGCGGAGTACGCACACGAGCGATTCGTGGCCTCGCCATAAAACGACCATAATGCGTTTCTTTAGATTTTCAAATTACGTGTCTCTTAATCTCCCTGGGTACATCCATACTTTTCTCTCCGCTGCTTGTAGGTTGTTCATGCTTTGATTCCAGTCACAATGATTGCATCCTTGTCTTTCGTTCTTGTCTGGGTCTTTTTGCCACGTCTGAGTATCGTGCTGCCTCTCTTCGTCATTCTTAAAGCTTTCCATTTCTGATATGTTTGCAATCATATTTATAACTTTATGACTAAGATTCTTTAACCACATATAAAATTAGATTTTTTGTTTTTCTTTTTCTCATATACCTACTTATTTTATTTGTGTTGTCCTCTATTTATGCTTCCTAGCTGAACTTTTAAGAAGGCTATAATTTCATCCATAGGACCTCTATAGGAGAGTACGTCGTTGTGTCTTTCTGTCATAGTTACTTATTTTGTCTTCCAAAACTATCTAAATAGTGAAAACCTTCATACACAACAAACGCAAGTCCTGAAGCAAATAAGAAATAACCTAAGTATTGGAAACCAATGATTGGATGGAGTTGTTTTGGAACAAATCTTTGTCTCCTACAAAACCTTTCAGAAAGGTTTTGGAATTAAGGTAGGTATTGATGTTTGCTGGTGCTAAGTATACATACCAAAGGGGTTTTAATCAAGGAGTTAAATTATATGTGTAGGTATATAAATCGTTGATTACAATGCAACCATTGCCCCCCCCCCCCTTGTTACTACAAGTTGACAGGACGAGATTTGAAGTGCAACGATTACTATAAGACTCTGCACTTGCTAATAGGAAACTGGTCGCACTGGAAGTTTTTTTTAAAGAATATTAAACTCTGAAAAGAAACAGGTGTGCGAGAACTGAGCAACCAGTCAATATAGTGCAGCCAACATGGGAGTCAGACCGCCTACACCCTGAGAAAATTCTGTTACGAAAGCAAGTGTAAGCCACAGATTACAAAACATTCGAAATCTATCCTTATTGACGAGTTTGCTGCACTGCCATAGGTGAAGCTTGAGTATCAAATTAGTCTACACCCTATTATCTGTTTTGTGCTGTACTTTACTTTCATATTCTCATTCCGTCTCTTCCACTGCGTTTCGCCAAGTCGTTTTTGGTTTCTCCACCACGTACCAAGCAGACAGAGTAAGTATTACATTCCACCCAAAAAAATTGATACCGAGATTTCACCAGAAATACGTGTTTTGAGATTCCCCTAAATAAATAAAAAAGAATCGTCTTTAGAAAAAGATCCGCGTGTGTGAGAACTCGAAAACGAGGTCAGATAAATAATAAAATTGGTATTTAAGTAAGTATTTTCCAAAAATGCAACAGCGATTTTCAAGAAAATTTACCCACCGCAAACTACTCTCACATGGAAATACTTTTTTCTCAAATATAGCTCTTAACATTTTCATTAAAATATACGGTTAAGATGTTTACATGACAAATAAAATCTAATCTTGAATTTTCTGGAAATAGTATGTGGAGTAGGTACTATTCATTCATAGGGAATTTTGTGCAATCTTGTATAACGGGTTGAACCAGATTAGACAGAAGCTTGCCATTCGAAAACTCTTTAAAATATACAATTAATTTCAAATAACTTTTTTGGCTTTAGCTATTTCTGAAATATACACTATTATTCGTTTTTTTTTTAACCCACAATAGTTTCTCTGACGTCATGAAAAGAGTAGGTATGCAATTTCAACACCGCATTAGCAGCTCACTATGAGACATTTCTGCAAAAGTTTATCTCGAGTAACATAAGTAGATAGAAAAATAAGCTTTTGTAAGGAAAGTTTGTAAAGCTATATAAAAATAAGCAGAGAAAGTCAAGTGAATGTAATACATATTTGTTTTTCTTATGCAAAGTAATGTTACATGTCAAGTACCTACTCTTGAAATTTCACCATGAGTATTCTGTTCAAAAAACATGTTCTACGCTTTTGTCCGTTCCTGCAATAAATCTTAAATACTAGCAGACCCCTCCCTTTCCGTACCGTATTTACTGCCCTACCCATAATAAAGAGCTGTGTTCAGAATGGCTAATATGTAAACACATTGAAGTCATTCTAAGATTTGCTAAGGTATACTAAAAAAATCGTAATTTTGCTACAGAGGTCGACGTATCATGGCGGACGTGTAAATGCGCAATGTCAGGTACCAACCGTTAAACGGAAAAAAACGCTGCCGCGTTAGTAAAACCGGCAATAGTTTGGTATTGTTGCGAAGTGTTACACGCTGTCGTAATAGAAAATCCCGAAATAGCGAATAAATGCAATAAAACTGAATATTAACCGCGAAACAGTAAATAAATTCAATAAAATTGAATAATAATCGCTAAGCAGTAAAAAAAAAAGTTGTTATTGTGTAATGCTTGGCGTTTAGTAATGACCATTAGCGCTCGTGCACTACTAAATAAACAGTAAGCAAATATAATGCAACTAAATAATTACCGCGTAGCAGCAAACAAATGTAACAGAACTAAATAATTCCGCAACGCAGTAAGCAAATGTAATACAACTAAATAATAACGAACGATGCTATAATTATGTCCACGGACATATGCTCTTTCACAATGCAATTGTTAACCGTAATAAAGACTGTTTAGCATCGATGTATATAAGGAAGACATGTAGATGTTATGTGAGACTGATTTAGAAGAAAGATAAGTTCTGGAGGATAGACAATGAAGAAATATGAAAAGGAAGTTCTGAGGGAGAAGAGAACCAGAAGAGAGCTGCGAAGATGTTATGCCGCAGGATAATTCTCGGAGTGTGTCACCAGAAAATTCTGAAACACTCCGATTGGGACAGCTGTTCCTGTACATGAACTCGTGCAACTATGAGTTGAAGAGCTCCTGAGAAGTGCCGAACTGCCTCCTAAGCTCCTCATTATTTAAGATCTCATTCTCCGCAACGATGCGTAGTTCTCCATGTTGATTGTTGGCTGCTGACAAAATCACGCCAGAATACATGACCAATTCAATAAATCGCAGCGGAATACATAATCGGAAGTGCTTAAACAACTTTGGGGCATTTAAAAAGCCAAATGCCACACATTCGCGGAATTTTAGCAATGTTGTTTTTTTTTTCCTACAGGGTATCCTGTCTGATGTTGCGCGGCACCCGCCATGTCACGTCGACCTCTGGAGCAACATTACCCTAAAAATTACCCAACAGGAAGACGGAGTACGATAAAGTGCACATTCCAGAGGATGATTTTAATTATTCCAGCTTAATTACTATTTGGTTGTCTCATAAAGTCAGTTTGTTTTTTATGTCGTAGGTATATATGCTTTTAGCTTTACTATTTTATAGGGTGCTAATGGTTATTGTTCCGTATTGTTATCATGTTAGCTGTTATATTAATCTGGAAACAAGATTAGAAAGCTGCTGCCGCGACTCGAAGAAAGGTGAAGGTGTTAGTAGTGAGCAAAGTGGCACAACGTAGTTACAGCGTTTCAATAATATGTATGAAAACATTAAAGATTTACAACGTCCTGAAGATTCAAGTTATGGCATATTGAGAATACACGCACAGTTTTGGGTAACCCCCCCAAAAGTAAACAGACAAGCATTCGAACTTTTTGAAAGCTTCAAAAGTTGCTATACATGGCTACATCGCCATACTTAGACTCAGAAAATCGTTCAGAAAAGTTGTACCAAACGAATTGACACTTAATCAGGCCTAGAGTGGTAACCGACCTATTAGGGCACAAGCGCATGTGACCACCTTCGTAAGGCTGGTACACCACCAACGAGAAAGTTGAAATACATGTATTCAAATGGAAGTGTTCACAATCGACGGGAAGCCTTCCCGGGAACGGGAAAGAAGAGTTGCCCAACTTTTAACTTTCTCGTTCTCGGCCACGGCATATTAAATCCATATTGTGCACTCTAGAGGTTATTCTAGGCAGCCGTGACATAAAACAGCCGTTAGTGCTCTCTATAGTGCAAGCTGGTCCACATGAAACTGGAAGGAATTAGTAGTAAATGTGCTTCCTAACCTAATCCCGACACCCGCAAATCTAATCAGCGTTGGTTCCTCTGGTGAAGGGGTCATTTGTAGTTTGTTTATATGCAACTCAAAACTGACCATTATCTAAAAAGCAATGGCGAAAGCTACAAAGAACAACTAAAACCGGTAGAAATGAAAAAAGAACAATAGGTAAACAATTTTAATGTATGCCATTAAATAAAGGAATGAAAGCTTGGCATAAGTAGAGGGATCGGAAATGTAATGGATATGCATTTAGATAATGTTTACTCTATCGAATTTTGACGTTGGCTTGGCTAAAATGGAAGTAGGTGAAAAAATATCATTGGTCAGCTAAAAACAAATGAAATCCCAATGCGCAAAATCGACTTTCACTCTGTGATCGATATGCATTCCCGTTCTCGTTACCGGGCTGTTGTGAACCAATATCTTGCATGGTGCTTTGCTTCCCGTTCACGGGCGGTTGTGAACCAGCTTTTACTTTATCTCGTACATCTATTATAATCAATTTTTAAACTTTCACGTTTATAACGCCTTGACATAAAACGCGTTTGCTTATGTTTTACAACATAAATATCATCGAAGAAAAATTAAATCCGTCACACTGCAGCACGAATTTGCAGAGAAAAGTGGAATTTCTAACTTGGCGAGACACTGCGTTGTGTGACCGAGCTGTTAATGCTTTAAAATAGGCTCTCCACTGTTTTGTAGTGGCTACATTCTAGAAAAACAGGCGCGGTCACAGATAGAAGTGCCCGCCAGTGAAGACAAGGACCAGAGAATACGCACCCATCCTTTACTGATTGGGTCTGGTTTTGTTACCTTTGTCTCGCTTCCAGTTTGTCCCTTCACGTGCAGAAGTCAAAGAAACAAATTGAACTGGTTAGTTCTTAACTTCCAGTGTAACGGTGAACATTCCATTAGTTGTATTCAGTTGTTTTATTTCGAGTTTTCGTGTAAAATCTTTCAGAATGTTTTAAGCAGATAGGTACGATACTTCCAGTCAGTCAAAAGCGTATAGAAGATGAGCTCAGTAATGTAGAGTATTTATCTATGCAAGTAGATAAATTCACAGGCAATTCCTGTAAAGCTCAGATGAGCATAATTTGATGGTAAAACATTGGGAAGATTTTGAGGATGTCTTGAAATTCGTGATAGGTTTGGTCTTGGCTTAGCGGAAAATCTTTTAAGCAGAACTAAAACGTAGTGGAGTAGATAAATTTCCAGAGAAACTCATCTGCCAAAACGTACGATAGGGTTTCGGTTATGAGGGAACAAAAAGGGGACGTGCTGTGCTTGATTAGAGAAAAGTATCCCAATAGTAATTATATTCATTTTACGCACATCAGGCTAATCTGATCCTACGAAATGCCACCTCTTCCTCCTACCAAAGCAGGATATTCGAGGCATTGGTCCCTTCTCAAAATGACCTAGAAGCATGGATTGTTTCAGTTTGTGCAAAAAAAAAAAGACTGCTTTTGCTCCACTAACTAGATGGTATTTTCAACGCACAGCTGTTAACACTATATATGAACACAAAGATAGTTGATAGATTGTGTTCAGCGTATACGAGTTAACGAATTTAATGATAAAAATGCAAGTGCTCAGTCGGTAGGGTTTGCGAGGAAGGACCCTCAGTTTTTATTTTAGACAGAATTTTACCATAAAATCGTGCCGCATATAGCCATTTTCTTTTCATTCTTTCCAGCAAAAAAACATTGATGCGTTCAAACTTAGAGATCTTTTAGATAGGTTTTGTAGCCGCGTCTCTCGTACGCGAAAACATTATGAACGAGAAACTGTTACCGGTTAACCTAGCCACAAGATTTGTGAGTTTGACAAATAACCGCACTGCTACCCTGGAAGTCTGTGATATAATTATCAGCAACATTAAAAAAGATTTACATGTTGTGGTCATTTGAATGCCTCAAAATTGTTTGCCGGGAACAACTCAACGAATATACTTTGACATTTCCAGAACATGACTTCCAGGTCGCCCTGAAAGCATATCTTAATGGAGTGTGCAGAGACTAAAAATCGAGTTAAAAGTTTTGTATTCTCGAGGAGATTTGCGTGTTGCGGGTGGTGACTGCCCTCTATTAAACTTCTTGTAGAACAATTTGTCCATGTCTTCTCGGAATGTGTCAGTATACTGAAAATAATCATTACTCTCCCAATGACTTCACTGGAAAGTGAACGATGTTTTTCAACCTTAAAAAGAATAAATACTTCTAAGAAATACGATGGAATCAGAGTAGCGGACTGTTCTGGCTACGCTCTCTCTATAAAAAAGGATGGTACCTATGCATTATTCCAAACTTTAATAAGAGAGTTATAAAGGCATTCTCCACAGCTTAGGAGAGGAGAGCGGAGTTGGTATACAAAATCAAATGGTATGCATCATGTAAACATTTAGGTCTATGTTTTATGCATGCACTGCTAACAATACGAGACTCAATGTGTGACCCCCTTAACATATAAGTGTATAACTCGCGGGCCGCGACTGGTCAGGTCATCGTTAATCCTGGGATGATAGATTTATCAGGAGAATTGTCACATGTGATTAAAACTGGGTATATTACTGCAACCCTGAACTCACTTCCAAATAGTGAGTTGATTCCTATCAGTCTGCAAACTTTGTCGTTATAAAAAAAACTCGTTTCAACCCCAAAATAATGTGATCTGGTGGAAATTTGAAGGCGTGATTCACTGGGAATTTCTTCCAAATGGCGTGCGGATCTTTATTCTCAACAACTGGAGAGAGTTCATCAAGAATTTTGAGGCAGTGGTAGCAGGCATTAATTAATAGAAACAGAGCCCTCATACTGTTTAAAAAAAAGGACAAAATCCAGGAATTGCAAGAAATGGAATTGCTACCATTTCCAGCATATAGCCTTGATCTTGCGCAGTCGATTACAATCTGTTTAGATCCATGGTGTATTCCCAAAGCGGAAGAAATTTTGAAAACATTAAAGCTATTGCAATGGATATCAACGAATTATTCAAATCATAAATCAGAAACTGGTACCATTGTGAATAATAAACCTCTCCGAAAACTGGCTTAAGGTTAATGGTCTTTACCCTAAACTAATGATCTTCACTTTGAAGATTAGAAGTTTTACTTAAAACAAATTACTTATGAGCAGGCAGGGGGGGGTTTAGTAGGTAAACAGTGCAACCCTGTTACCGCACGGAGTATAGGTGACGTCAGGTACTGTGGCGGATACACACCTACCCTCCCCTCCCCACACCAACTGACGATTTCGTTGCGACCGTTCCATTTATTCGCTGCATAATATACCTATACAGTGTAGAACTGTGGCAATATGCTTAAAGCAAAGAAGAGTTTATACATCAAAAGACGTTTAAACAACCATGTTATAAACAACACTAATTCAATGAAACACAAGGGACATGTGGCATTATTAAAAATAAAAATGGACCTTCAACCTTTTCAGCCCCAAACTACAGATCAGATTTTTTTTTCTGTCGCATACTAATAATAGCTGATATTGTTTTAAAAAATGCACAGCTTTTGAAATGCTTGTTTCGCAGCTTTCATAAACTAATTGAACCTATCAATAGCTAAAGATGCATTGCTTTCTTTCTTCTAATACTCCTTAATCCTGATTTACTGTTTTCAAAGCAGGGTGCAGTGCCTTCAACTGTGCATCATATTTGTTTACAGAGAACACTGCATGGTCGCAGTCACTTCCACCTTCCCTCGCCACCGACCCTCGGTGCGTCCCTAAATTGATGGTTTATTACTAAAACCCCTATGCTTGCTTATGAAAAAAATTAAATTGAGTTTTATTTATGTACGGTTTTTATCTACTACGGTTCTTAGCTTTCCATTGGGCGTAAAAGACCGGAAATTTTGCTTAGCGGCCTCTTTATCAGCCTTGAGGTTCTTTTACGTGTCGTAAATCTACGACACGGGACCATCGGCTTTACTTTCCTTCAGAAGGAAGCCATGCTAAGGATTTTTACGCCCTAAAAAAAATCCCCGTCCTCCACCGGGTACTTGCTTATGAGAGAGCATCTTATATTACTATCCCAGGTTTTCCTTAAATAGAGAAGAATGTCTCTCTATTTTCTCTACTACCTACATAGTAGATAGAGAAGGTATTGCATTCCACCCAAAAATTCTATATAGAGATTTCACCGTAAATGTTTGTTTTGAGGTCCCTGCATTTAAAAAATCATTTTTAGAGATCCGCGTGTGTGTGTGTGTGTGTGTGTGTCTGTGAAGGGCATAACTCGAAAATGAAAAGTAAAATAAACACCAAACTTGATATTTAAGTTCAGTATCTTCCAAAGAGGCGAATAAAAGATTTTCAAGATTTAGTTTTCCTATAGTACCCCATTACATGCAGATTTTTCGAATCCTTTATTTTCTCGAAAAATAGTTCGAATTCTTCAACACTTTGCCATTCTTTTAAAGTCCTATCGATATTCAGTTGTTTCTCGCGATTGCATGGAAAGAGTATTGAATTTTAAGGCCAGCATACAGCATCCAGTTCTTAAACATTTGGCTGTCGCTGTTCCTTTGTGTCTATAGCGAAACGTGTAATGTGGCAATTTCTGCAAAGGTTTATTTCGATTGAAAAGAAGTAGATAGAAAAATAACCTTTCGTAAGTATAGTTTGTACACCCATCAATAATCGACAGAGGGTAGAGAAAGTCATTTGAATGTAACATAATATTTTGATATTATCCACTACAACAAACAACCTTACAGTGCAAAAATGAAATGGAATTTACTGTATGCTGCAAATAATCATCAGTTTGAAACTAAGCAAAATATGATTTACTTTTTACTTTGCTTGCATAGGTGTTTGATTACATCATGTATAAATTAGCCAAATTTGTCTTCATATTGTATAATAATACTGTTTAGTTTAATAAAAGAGGTTGAGACGCTACTACTTCTCAGTTTCTTTTCAGCTTATTCCGTCCTGTCAGTCCAGGGTCCAGATCCTATTGCAGTTTTTGTGCATGAGACAGCAAGCGTGAGAGAATGACAAGAAAATTCATGCAGAGAGTGAAGTAAATAAAGTAAGTTGTGCGTTGTTAATACGAGCATGTAATAATAATAGTAATAATAATAATAATAAACAACCTGTATAGTGTTTCAGCAGGGGATTGTGATCTTTAGTAGCAACGGTGCAGAATTATGCTGAAATTGTTTCAAATTCTGTAGCACCTTCTGGAACACAAGGTAGGTGCTGCAGAAAATAGAACTACAACAGAATAAGTTAGATTACCAGACTGAACCAGCATTCAGTTAAATCTTAATGAACTTGGAACAGCATTTAGTTATAATGTATTGTAGCAATATTGTACAATGCACACGCTGAACACAGCAAACAAACCAGCGACACTTGGCTGTAAGCTACAGAACATGTACATTTTTAGCAAATCCTTGAAAATTTGAGGGGGAAAATTATCAAGGGCACTGGAATAAAACTCCAAGTTCCATGCAAATAGTTCTGCATTCGATATGAGGATATATTTAATGCCCTGTAAAGTCAAGACTCATAAGAATTACATAGGTACTTTCATTGCACAAGAGAGGCCTACTTTCTAACCTTGCCTATTTTATAGCACCGTATTTTCTTTTCCCTTTTTGTTTCTCTGGATTCAATATGGCATATGGATTTAAAGCGCGGATTATGATCAACTAACGTAACATGACTTAATTTAACGCAATGTAACGTGAAAGTCTAACACGTTTCATTAAATGTAACTGTTTAGGGTTAACTTAACTACTTAACGCGACATAACAAAAGAACTACCAATCAAGAGTCATTCTCGTTATGTTAGGTGCATCCTAATTAGATCGCTAACATTTCTTAACTACACGTTAAGTAAAAGTTTATCGTAATCCTGGCATTACCCTTGAATAAAACCTAGGGCAATATCACCTACTAACAAAATGTAATAAATGAACACGATGCTCCCTTCTATTACCGTACGGTACATTCATGGCCAAGGGTGCTGGTCAATGTTGTTTGTTTAATTTCGGAATGAGGCCACGAGTTGCCTCTTCTTCCTAGCAGCGAAAATGGTGTATTTCTAACACAAACATCATTCAGCTTGAGGGCACTTCACTAAATCTGTTTTTAGTTCTTTAAACCAAGGTTTTTCGCACCACAGTGTCTTTAATCACTCGGCCATTCAGCAGATATTCAGATAGTTCTTTTAGTGCTACTTATTGCATTTTGCATTCTCAGTGTACAGTAGGATTCTACTTCCATCTAGATATATAATAAATAATAATAATAATAATAATAATACCTCAAGGAAAATTCGAACTTTTTTTTTATTATTTTTTAATACCAGAAGCGAGGACAGTAACCACTTGGCTCTGACACAAATAACAGATAGTGTTTTGTTGCTCCACAGGAATTATTCGCTTTCAGTATCCCTGCACATTACGTCACTACTTTATAAATTCGAATAGGTACATAAAATCCAATGCTAGATCTGATGCTGCATGTCCCCAGTTTTCCATGCGAAATTCGAAAATTTGCTTTTGAATCCCCAAAAATGCAAAGGTCATGGACCTATTCTTAAAATGTTTAATGCAAATAGCTTCCGAACGGCTAATGCTACAGCAGCCGTAAGTTTTAGGTGAGTAGCTAATTTTTAGAGGATTTTTTATACGAAAATGCGGTCCGGAAGCAGAGATATTTCCTACTTTAACTTTGTGAAAGCCGTACAAACTGGATTCCAGGAGCAATGCTGAAGTGGACACCGACTTCCAAGAAATTCAGCTTGCTCATAGTTTCGAAACCCAGGAACACAATGTGGCCTGCATAGTGTAACAATTCTTCTAGCGTCAAATATTTGAAATGCATTTTTTGAAACAAAAAGCATAAATTGCAAATCCCTGGGCTGCGATGGCTAGCACGAAACTCCGGAACACAAAACTGACATGCTAACTTAGCAGCCAAACAGACAAGTGACGAAAACGCATTTAGTTGGACTTCTGCCGCTTGGTTTTTATATTGCTTAAATATTTGGTCTCCTAAGTTTCGTCTGTGATCTATTTATATACAGCTTCTTGAGCACTAATTAAAATTCTATGAAAATGTATCTACATTCGATACTACGTTGACTTGCACAAGAAAGAAGTAGGGAAACAACAATCTGGTCCCCCCTTCTCGTGCCACTTGGCTTTTTTCTTTTCTATTTCTTCTTTTTTCCTTTTTTTTTAATTTTTGTTTTTAGCTCAAACAATGTCTTTCACTGCCGATTTTTCAGAAATTTAGGCTCCATATGTTCATTTGTATTTCCAACCTCAGGATCAAGAATTGCAATTGTTTGGGCTGAAAAAGTTAGTTTTTGGAACTTTGATAACTCTGGAAAGTTGGGTACTAGTAGATTTCAGATCAGGTCTTACTTTTTAAAAATGTTTTAACACAAAGGATTTAAAACGCAAAAGTGTGTAACATGTAGCAAAACTGATAACCAATAATTCAAATGTTTTCTGTTATTGGAAATCTTGCTGATAAACTTAAAGTCTTTCCTAGAAGTTATTGCATAAACTATACGGTGGTGTAAGCCAGGATACTATCTCTCAGGAGTTGCCATGCCACTACCAGGAGTTGATTTTATTATGTAATAGCATATTTGTAGACGAAAATAGATCTTTCACCCATTCAGGTATTTGAGGTGGAAAGGAGTTATTTATAGAAAGAAAACGTAGTTCTTAGTACAAACAAAGGTTAGATTTGAACCGTGACTGAAGTCACAGCCAACCATTTGGCTATTAAACTAATGTTGCAAAAAATAACATTTTTTGAACATGTAAAGTGGAGAGCAAAAATTTTAAAAATCAGAATCAAACTATAGTTCCCACTGGAGAATTACTAATCAACAAGTGATTACGAGAGGAGCATTTTCAAACATGTCAGTGGTTTGCACATATAACTGAAGAAACAAAATAATTTTGGAGACAGAAAAAGGTTTTACAAAAGATAATCTTCAACAATTTGGCCATAGAGGGATTTGAGATGCCCAGGAAGATCATTACTTAATATATATAAAAAAAAAGGCTGTGATAAATTCACATGACTTTCTACCCTCTCTATCATTTATTGGTGGGTATACAAACTATTCTTAGTAAAGCTTATTTTTCTATTTACTACATTTCAATCCAAATAAACATTTGCAGAAATAGCTATACACTTTTTGTTATAGATAAAAAGGGAACAGTGATAGTGAATGCTGAAGAACTGAATTCTATATGCTGGCCTTAAAATTCCAGTTATTTCCATGCAATTGCGAGAAATAACTTAATGTTTACAGGACTTGAAGAGAATGGCCAAATATTGAAGAGTTCGAACCTTTAATAATGGATATATCAGAAATGGCTTATGCCACAAATAAACTTATTTGAAATAAATTGTGTGTTTTAAGGAGATCTACGTTTTGTGTAGTACATTTTCGTCTATCGCTTAACATTTACCAGTTATACAAGATTATACAAAATTCCTTCCAAATGAAAATTCAAGATACACATTTTATTTGTCATGTAAATATTTTTATATGTGGTATTTTAATCAAAATCGTTACATTTTTTAGAAAAATCAATTTTTTTTAAAATGTTTGATGTATAGGGTAGTTTGGGGTGGGGGGGATATTCTTGAAAATCTTTGTGTCACATCTTTGGAAGATATACTGAACCTAAATACCAGATTTGGTATTTATCTGACTTTTATTTTTGAGTTATGCTGTTCACACACATACAGACAAATTTTTAAAAAGGCACGGTTTGGATTTAGGGGCCGCAAAACATGCACTTCTGGTGAAATCTCAATATCAAATTTTTGGGTAGAATGCAATACCTTCTCTACCTACTGTGTACATGGTAGAGAAAGTAAAAATGTGTTGCATTCAATGAATTTCCCTATTCACTCTTCTACAAACTCTCGTATTTTAGAAAAGCTTATTCTTCTATCTACTTTTTGTTCATCAAGATATACCTTCACTTCACACTTTATAGTGTAAGTAGGCTTAAGTGAAAGATTTTTAAAAAGCAGGTTGCTATATGATGGCTTTGAAATTTCATGCTCCTTGCATGACGAGAAAAATGAATGACTAACCACTTGAAAAAAAATATGTTTTGAAGTATTTGAAAATTCAAACCAATAACAAAGAGTATTTCTCAAATGGTGAATACCAAAAAGAATTTTATTTACTTAATTGTGTATTTTAACAAGACCTACAATTTTTGTGTAGTAAGATTTTGTTTATCTCTTACGGTTTAGCAATTATACAAAAATCATTCAGAATGAAGAGGACTTTACAGGCTATTTGCAGAAAATTTAAGATATACATTTGTCACACAAGTATCTTAAACATATGGTATTTTAATTAACATTGTTAAGAGCCCCCCCTTTTTTTTTTGAGAAAGTAAAAAATAATGAAAAATGTTTAAGAAATGGTGAGAATAACAAATGGGTTTTGTGTGAAGGGCTGTGTACGTGCCCATTATGTGGAGTTTAAAAATGTTAACAACACATGTTTGTGCTTAGTTCTCCATTTTGAATGGGCGGGGATTAGCAGTAGAATGGGATAGGAAGCGCCAATTGGCGAGCGGGCACAGTGTGTTTGTTGACATCAGGATTAAACTAAGACTGGATACAGTATAGATCAAATCATAGATAAATGCACAGATATTCCATTCTATTGTCACATGCAATGGTAAAGTAGAGTGCAATGTTGAGGCGTTTTTTCACCTTAAGGAGCGAAATAGACACTTTTCTGAAATCCGAAGATATAGGAATACCAGAACTAATGAAGAGTACTTTTCTCACACATTTAGATATATTAAATACTGCATTACAGGGACCTAACCATACAATCGTAGCTCTAATGGATTCTGTAAGATCTTTCATGTCTAAACTGAATTTATTTTCACAACAAACAGAAATTAAAAATTTCTCTAAGTTGCAAAACACTTTCTCTTCTGGAAGTTTTACATTCTAAACATTCTGTACCGGAGTTTTGAGGACAGATTCTCTGATATTAAATCTATGGATTTGGAATGGTAATTGATTAATGATATTTTCCCTGTTCAGCCAATCGAGGCAACTGCTTCATTACAATTAGAATCAAGACGTTCTAAACTGCACAGCTATGAGATTGCGAAAGAAGGTCCGGACAGAGTTCTTTAAAGGTCTCCCCAAAAATTAGTTTGCTAAACTCTACAATTTTGCTGGTCGGTTATTAGCATATAATGATCTACGTATATATGTGAACAGATGTTTTAAAAAATGAACATTTTGAAATCGAGGAAAAGATCACGAGTTAACAAGCGTGCATTTACATCTGTGCTATGATTGAGTTCCACAAACCTAACTCATAACATAGACAAAATAATGTCAAGCAAAACTCATACTTGTATATAAAACATTCTGCAATACTGGTTATTCTAGGGTCTTTATGTTTCTTTTTTAAATGCATAGCTGTTCGTTTTTGATTTATTTGATGTAAGAAAATTATTTGCATTGTATTTATTTTGTTCATGATTTACTCCATGGGTTTAACTCCTAAGAAAATGATTCTCATTTTGTTTACATAAATACATTTTAAAGAGTAAACTGTGAATATCTGTTTTATTGTGTATTTTTTTTACCCCAGCAATCATTTAACTTTAAAGTGTAATCACAAAACCAATACATCACTATTCAATTCCACCACTGCACGACTTGAGGCTCACCTTGTAAAGATGTGTAGGTATATATGTAAACAAACAGAATTGGAAAAGAGAGGTGGCCTGCATTTGGCGATGGAGTTAGTGGAGAGAGCAAATGCTTGATTGAATTCCTGCCATCCCTCTCCCCCATGCCTGTCAAAGAATATACCTCAGCATATTGTTCTGTCATTCCTGTTCTCCTGTCACTTACATTTAAATTGTGAAGTATTTCAGCATCAATGCAGAACTGCTTGGACAAACTCTGGGTGTTTGAGCTTAACTGGAGTCTGCATAATTATTAACATAAATAATATATTAACAATATTCATATCCATCTTTCTTTTACTTCTGCTTAAATCTTTAAAATCTGTTGACCATACTTGGTCAGCAACCTCTTGTTAAACTTCCCATGTGACTGCTCACCTTTTTGTTACATTTATGCAGACACTCCAGTAAAAAACTTTTTTTTTTTTTTTAATTTTCATTTGAAAAAAGGAGTTCATATATATAGGTAACCATCATCCATCTTATCTTTTAGCACTGTGCCTAAAGTTAGCAACTCCTACTGCAGCTTATGTACAAAAGGGTAGAAAGAGCCTTCCAACTGGGCAATAGATTTACTGTGAGTGAGAACAGAACACAAATTTAGCCTGACACTGTACTTAAAAGAAATCTGATGCGATACATTCACATTGACTTTCTCTACTCTCTATCTTTATTGGTGGGTACACAAAGTATTCTTACTAAAGCTTATTTTCCACTACATTTTAATCCAAATAAATCTTTGCAGAAATAGCTACATTACACATTTCATTAGTACACAAAGAAAACAGCGACAGTCATGTTTAAGAACTGGACGCTATATGCTGGCCTTAAAATTCCATACTGTTTCGAATGCAATTATGAGAAACAACTGAATGTTGAAAGGACTGGAAGAGAACGACCAAGTAATGAACAGTTTGAACCTTTAATAATGGATATCTCAGAAATGACTGATGCCACAAAAAACTTATTTGAAATAAATTCTATTTTAAACAGTTCTATCACTTAACGTCTATACAAAATTCCTTCTGTATGAACAGGACTTCACAGGCTATTCCCAGAAAATTCAAGGTATAAATTTTATTTATCATGTAAATATCTTTAATGTACAGTATTTTAATCAAAATTGTTAGAGCATTTTTTTAGAAAGTCCAAATTTTCGAAATGTTTTCAATGTAAAGGGTGCTTGGGGTGGGGGCATTTTCTTGAAAATCTTTGTGTCAAATCTTGAAAGTAACTGAACTTAAATATCAAATTTGGTATTTATCCGACTTTTCATTTTTGAGTTATGCTGTTTTCTCTCTCTCTCTCTCACACACACACACACACACAGGTGAACGTTTTTTCTAAAAAGGTTTTTTTTATTCAGGGGGCCTCAAAACATGTATTTCTGGTGAAATCTTGGTAAAACATTTTTTGGGTGGAATGCAATACCTTCTCTACCTACTATGTACAGATAGAGAAAGTAATAATTACATCGTCATTAGAATCACAGCTGTGAATTGTTTCCTATGCCCAAAAATTCAGATTTTAAATGACTTCATTTATTTTAAATGCCATAATGGAATAAGTGGCAGTTATTAATTATGCTAATTTCACTGCAAAAGGAAACTGCTTCCTTTTTCACATTAACATTCCATCTTCCAGAATGGTGATCAAGTGCATTATAAACTTTATAGTTTCCAAATGTAAGAAAGAAAGAAAAAAAAAGTTTTATTTGAGAAAAATATTGTAGATGTTACATTTTAAAAACACATTAAAAGGTAATTAGTAATTAATGAGTCGATTATAACACTACATCACTTACTTGTTTTTATAAGAATACATTCAGGGGCTAATTGCTCCCATCCTCAGTTCCTTGTCGACTGCCTGCATCATTCGTCTTAGTTGTTAGCTTGATCTCTGGTGGCAGTTGGAAGAACTTCTTCAAAAGTAAGTCTCCTGGCAGGATTTCAAAATTATAAATGTGGTTTTTGTTTTTCCAAATATAATTGTTTTCCCAAATTGTAAGTTCTGTTTTTCCTGAGATTTTTTTTAGCATTTTGGGTTTCTGTTTATGGTGTGTTTGTATCTCCAAAAGTGCCAAGCTACTGCTGATTGAGCTTCCTGTTTTTGCTTTAAGTAATTGAAGTGTTCTTTAGCTCTTGTTTTTATATTTCCCAATGTAGACTTTTTACATTGCAGCCTGGTTTGTTCTCCTGTGGGATGTCATCTTTTAATTTGGAGTTTAATAAGTTCTTGATGGTGTAATTGTTTTTGGGCCAAAGAAATGTGCTGCTTGAAGATTCTTTGGAATTTGAAAGCTGTTGGGTGGTATGTGAACTTTTTGAAGATCATCTTTTCTTTTTCAGTAGAGGTGAGTGTGGTAACTTCTTTTATTCTCTTTCTGCTCATGGCTCTGTTTATTTTCTTATGTATTGTTTCTGGCTGAATCCATTTTCTGTAGCTATGTTCAATATGTTGTCTAGCTCAAATGTATATTCCTCTTTGTTCATGGGGATGTTGACCAGTTGGTGTGTCAGAGTATTGAGTATTAAGTACATATGAAAATAAACAGAGACATGAGCAAAGAGAGAATTAAAGAAGTTACCGCACTCACCCCTAATGAAAAAGAAAAGATCTTAAAAAACTTCACATACCACCCAATAGCATTCTACAAATTCCAGAGAAACTTCAAGCAGCACAACATCTCTTTGCAGGCAGTCGACAAGGAATTGAGGATGAGAGCAATTAGCCCTGAAACATGTATTCGTTATAAAACAAGTAAGCGATGTAGTGTTACAATTGACTCTGTAATTACCAATTATACACACATCACCAGGATTAGGATTTTTAGGTGCACACCTATTTACTTAGGGTAAGTTAAAGCTGTGCGGAAAGATATCACAGTGTGAAATTTTGTTTCTAGTTGCGAAAAGAGGCATTTTTTCTCGCAACCTTTTCCCTTTTTTGGGACCTTTACCCCTTTTTGGCACCTTTATCCCATTTTCCCCCAACCATGCCTATAATCCCATTTTTTCTTTTAAGTTCCATTCCAATTTATTCTTTAACTTTCAATTCACATCTCCTCAGCTTGCTGTGTACGTGCGAATAGTAAGCCTACCTCTTTCAGTGAACGCCGCGCGGGAATTGAAAGTACACCCGCAACAATGGAAAATAACTGTGTGTTCGACGAAATCCTCTTTCTCTTGCTTTACTGCTATAAAGTAACTCGCAATAATGCAATTGACAATGAGTGATTCTATCCAACCAGAATCAGTAGCCTGCTGTTCGTGAATGTGAGTTTGTTACTGTGAGAGACCTCATCTGTTTGCGTGGAGGCAAAGGCTGGGCACGCAGAGACGACAGTAACCTCACTCGCGCAGTTCCAAGAATTAATAAGACTGGGTTCTGCACGAAACTACTAGAAATCGCTGAGACTGAAGTTCCAGCATGAATGAGAACATTCTGGTAATTGTCGCGGTGTTATAAGAGAATGTGGACAGCGAATGGGTGCAAGAGTGAGTTGTGTGACAGTCGCATTGTGTTAGCAAGTGAACTAGTGTTAGCTCTTCAAATGAGTGTACTAGTACTAGATTTACCATGCCAAACGTGTCCAGTGCTCAATTTATTGTTCTGGCTGAGGAATTCAAACAAGATTCCATAGACACTGATGGAACTGTTATGCGATGTACTATTTGTGATTCAGGAATTTCGTTAGATGAAAAACACCAGCAAGATCGCATCAAACAACACATTTCCAGCTCAAAGCATCAAATAAACAAGACACTTCAAGAAAACAAATCACGGCAACCTCTATTACGAAATGCGTTTCAACAGAGTTCTTCAAAAAGCCAAAATTTGAAGGAATTAAACATTGATTCCACTCAATAAGGTGAACCATCCAGCCTTCAAGGGATTTCTTGAAAAATACACAAAGATGACAATGCCCGATGAGAGTACTTTGCGTACGAGTTTTTAGTGTCTAACAGAATGGAGTGCTGGTAGTATTCGTAAGGTGGTGCTATCTAATAATATAAAGTTGAACTAAGTCAGTCGTCATCTTGCCCCGGCCTCCCCTACATCTTATGTCAGATGTTGCACTCCGAGTGCAATTGTGCCTTAAACCACTAATTCATCAGCAGTTGATCCCAACCAAAAACAGATATGTATTTAAGGTTCCAGAGAGAACCTTACTTTCAGAGGGAAGTTACTAGATCAAATATTAAAGGTGCAATGAAATTCAAGTGTGTATTTTCTGCACCTCATTTGGCTGTGAATAGCATTTTATGTCTCTTAGTCATCAAACTTTGTAAGTACTGAAATAAAGCATAACTTGAAATATAACCCTTTTCATCGCTGTCATTACAAGAGTTAACCATTCTAACATAGATCAGACGCCTAACACTCTTACACTTCTGCCCTCTAACACTGAAACCGAGACAGGTTATTACTACCTATTTCTGGCTTTATCAAATTATCATAAATTATTTTTGGGGTTTTCTGAGCTAGTTATTTAACAATATGCTTTAAAAATTGATACCTATTTTGGAATTCTGAGCCCCATTTATTGGCCTTATAAGTAAATGTTTTTACTTTTTTTATAGGGATGGGACCTCAATACTGTCGATGCTTGGTGGTATCAAAGTAGGTCTAATACTTTGAGATAAGCCTTCGATACTTTTAAGTTTTTTCACAATTGAAAATTGTTGCATTTAACTTGGTGCTAGATAAAGAATTAAAGGTTTGAGACTTCACGCTATTGCCTCGCACGTGTCCCCAAAATTTGCTGGAATATAATTCTTGATAGACCTTGACTGTGTTTTCTATGGGTGAATGAATGCTAAATCCCTAGAATTTCACATCTAAATAAAAACATGCAAAGGAAGGATTAGAGGTCTCGTGCAACATGCAGCATTAAATGAGTTGTGAATAAGTTAATTTAGCTGACACACTAAATTACATTTCTGCAATAGCATGGCTTTGCGACTCACTCTCAGCTATATCATTTATCTACTCCAGTGACCAAAATCTATGAATCCAGCAGAAACAAATCAGAACTTAAGACACAAGATAATACAGCATATGGATATATTTGTTCTTTCCTTCCATCTGTTGCGTTTCTGCATGTTAAACTCAGGTCACAAGCGTAGCTTACAAGTATACCATACAACTAATTTCCATAATATGGATAGAAAATCGTTTAAAAGAAACACAAAATTGGTTACATGCGTTTATACACTGAAAACTACTAATAAGGACACATTCAGTGAACAAGCTATCGCCTTTACAGTTTTCTATAGAGTGAGTACCAAGTATCGGTGCTCAAAAATCAGTATTGGTATCAAGTAGACAGAAATGGTGGTATTGTCCCATCACTACTTTTTTTATCAAAAGAAACATGATCATATGACATGGGACACACCTGTAAACAAGCGGTGCCACCTATTTCTTGATGCATGAACTCCATTTACAGTAAAAAAAATCTTGCAAGATACAGACGTTTACACATTAGACCGCTAATACGCATATGAGTGTGTTGCAGGTAGATGTGCAGATAGGCTTTCTTTTACTAGAGTTCCTAGCCACCTCACTACCAGGGACAGTTTAGTGACAGACATATAGTTACAGAGCCCAAATTAAATTAAACTGAGTTTTATTTATGGATGCTTCTATAACTGCTGTGGTCCTTAGCGTCCCATTCTATATTGTGCGTGAAAGACCGTTAATTTTGCTCAGAGGCCTCTTTATCAGGCTTGAAGCTCTTTTATGTGCCGTAAATCTATGACACGGGACCACTGGCTTTACTTCCCTTCTGAAGGAAGCCATGCTAAGGATTTTTATGCCCGAAAAAATCTGTCGCCCTCTGCCAGGTTTGAACCCGCGACTTTGGGAACTAAGGCTAGCATGGTAACCACTACACCACTGAGGACAACAGTTACAGAGCCCATTATACATACAGCAACATTGGTAAAGGGTACAAAGGGAAGGGAAAGGTAGGGTAAGGCAGAATGGCTGGCTGGTTGGCCATGCCATGTTTTACAAAGGAATAACTAGCCATTCCCTTTCTCTCCTATCCTATGCTTTCCTATGAGCCTGTCTCTGTGTAAGGACCAAGAGAGATGTGTTCCCTGATGTAACAGAGTTACCAATAGGTTGACTCTATCCAAGACTGTAATAATTTCTTAACATGCAAAAAAATAAATGTATCAGAATCTAAAATGCACTAGAACTGCTACAACTGCATAGGTATACTCTTATAATTTGTGCAATTTTAAACTCATGTTTCATTTATGCTGTGCAAGACAAAATCTGGTGGTACTCTGTAGACAAGATCATAAATGCACAGCATTAAATTTCAGGTGCGTTCCTTTTGTGGTGGAAATAATGCAGCAGCACTAGTATAATTTATTCCTAAGAATATTTGGAAATTAGCCCTAAAAGTCACACATTTTTAGTGGGCTCTCCATTTAAACTACCCAATTTTGTACCAAATTCAGTCACACTTGAATCAAGTAAATAAACTTGCTTCAAACTTGACTCTGAATGTGCAATGGTTCATGAGTTCGATAATTATGGCAATTTTATGGTATGATTCTCTAGTTAAGAAATGGAATCTTGTGCCTACAAAGTGCTGTGTAGAATAAACAGGCTAATTTTAATAATGTGTGTAAGAATGAGCGAGTGTTACATTTGTATAATTGGAGTTTAACGCCTAATGACATTTTTTTTAACAGCTTTAATTCAAAACTTACACATTAATTCAGTTTTTGTAAATGCAAGTTTTAGCTTCCGGATAGCCCATTATGCACGTTAGAATCAATTATTCATACAAACCCAAAATCAGAAGAAAAATTGTTTATATGTTTTGTTTATACATAAAGATTGAATGCCCTTCTCCTATGTGTACTATCTCTAATTAAACACTGAAATAGTGACACTTCTGGTAACTGCATGCCAGTCAAGTGGCAGGGAAGAGCTGCCTCTGCCTCCTCCCGCAAACCATCAATCTGCTATATTGTCTTCTACCTGTATCTTATCCATTGGTAATGGTTTCTGGCACAAAGTCCTGTATACTTGTGTGGATATTAATGCTACCATTTCAGTTCAGTTATAATACTTTCTTCTTTTATTTTCAGTTGAACGTCTTTAAACTGGACAGGTTAAGGGGACAAGGTACTCTGAAATAGTAAAAAATCACATTTTTTGTTTTAGGCACCAATAAAATCTCTATTATTTCCAGTTTCAGAAAATATATACTTTTAGGGGCTAAGAGGTTTTTAAGACATTTAAATGATAGTCTACATTTCTTTAAAGCTGTCATTTTTGTATCTTTCAACAACGAATGACTATATCATGCCCAGCGAGCAGTTCAGCAATTAACAAAAGAGGCCAGGACCAAGAGAAGGCAACCAAAAAATCTGCAGTAATCCAGGAATGAAGGTGCAGATGATTATGATCCTGGAATGTACTGAAGTGTGTCAGAATTTTAACATTCAAACTTTAAATTCAGTTTTCTCAAAATAACATTTTTGGATATTATGTACCCTTTTCTCAGAAAGTATGAAAGGTAGAGAGCTGACATTTTCAGTACATGTATACAACACATACTTAAACTTTCTGAACCACAATCATAATTTTGTAATGTGTATTAGTGATATTAAGAAAGCAACAACACAATTTAACACACTTAAGGTTAATTTCCATGTGTTCAGACTACCTTGTCCCTTAAAGGATCATATGCTAAGCTATTGGAAGTGATTATAAACAGTGGATCTTTTTAAGTTTTCACTCGTTTGTCTTCAAAACATACTCCAAGTGAAAACTTAGTACCTAAGCGAAACTAAAGTGTCATCAATACATTCACATTTCAAAAAGTTAAAAGGATGTTGAATGAGTGAAATGATGCCCAAATGAACGTAAAATCTGACTGATATACAAAAAAGGAGAGTCAAATGGACTTTGGATCCTCCCCTCAAAAAAGCTTTTGACAGGCATCCACCCATCCATTATCAGTGTTAGCAAACTATCCAGGTCTTTCAGGTGATATTTGTTACCAAAGATGTTGGTAATTCCAACTGTATACCTACTTTTAAACCTAAGGGGCAAGTCTTCATGTTTTACAGCTTTGCTTAGTATCTGTGCAACAAAACTCAAATTAGTGCTTTATGGTTGATTATTGTACGAAGCATAATGAGTCACAAGAAACAAGAATATCAGCACAGATGAAAGTGTAAGTAAAGCCTAGTTAGATATAATAGCATATAATAGGGTTACTAATAGCATGGTTAACTAGAAGCCTGCAAATTAGAACACACTTGCAATATTGCAAGTTGTCTTTTGTGCATTATCTCAGTATACAGTAGAATCTCGTTAGCACGTTTTTGCAGGGACCTAAGGATTTGGACGTCATAGGCGGGAAAACGTGTTAACAAAACTGCAAAATATGCAATTTAAGAACATAGTTATGTAATAAAATCTAATAATTACTACATCTCCATGCGTAATTGAAATCGATTTTGAGTACAATCCGTGTTGAATTCAATATGTGTTCAAATGGATTTGGATACACAAAGCCTGAGAATAAATAATTCAAGCTTTTATGTTGGTCAACTTGGATTTTTGAGGTTATGAATGTTTTTGAGAAAATAAATTGCGAATTATGGAAGTGACAAGAGTGGCTTTGCTGTGCATTTTATTACACATGTGATAACAATTTCCACTAAAAAAGAAAACAAAATTATGAGTGTGCATCATGTTACGAGTACAATAGGCGAATGTATCTTTGGCGTATTCAATACGATTTGAATACAGGAAGTGTTTCCATGCAACAAATTTCGTTCTGATCCTATTTTCCAAGAGGAAAGGTTTTTTTTTTTTGGTTTTTTTGTTTTTGCATTTTTCCCTTCTTTAAAAGCAGTTTTAATCAATTTAGGTTTGCTAACAATTGCGTTTAAGGTTGACGGAGGAATGTTTAACTTCCGCACTATATCAACATGTTTCATATTTGGATTGTGATCTATTTCAAGGATTTTCAGTTTTTCACTATTGATTATTTACTACACTTTTTTTTTTTTCATTGCAAATGAAAAGTTAAAATACAATCTACGTATGTTTGGTCAACACTCAACAGTAGAAACTATCATTGGCGTTTACCATGCCAAGGTAAAGCATTCTCTATCCTGCCCACACAAATCATGTCACACAAATATTTACATACATGCACATGACTGGCTGCCGGTATCCAGTCCGTGACCAAGGATTGACCAAAGTAGCCAATGAGGACGTCAAACTTTGAACGTGTTAAGCGCCTTCTCCCACTGGACCGATCAAGGATTGGCCAAAATAGTGAATGAGGATGTCAAACTTCAAACGTAGTAAGCGGGACCGGGAAAACGCACTAAGCAAATGTTATTTATTACATTTGGTGATTTGGTACCGGGACTTTTATAATTGAACGTAATACACGGGAAAACGTGTTAATGAGGAACGTGCTAACAAGATTCCACTGTATATGAATCAGATAAGAAGTGCAATTCAGTTTTAAATATCTTATAATCACTTAGGGTTAGAGTACTGGAATAGAAAGGCAATTTATGGCTCGAATTAAGCCTGTCGCAGCATTAAATCAAATTTCTAAGACTTTCCACTGAGTAAAGGAGGAAGAATGCTGAAACCAATCAGAAAGAGGAAAATAAATTGGGTGGGACATATGGCATGTTAACAGCTCCAAAGAATGTTGGATGGGAGAAAGGTTCAGGGCAAAGATGATCCCTGATGATAAGACTATTAAGAGGAAATGTTCATATCAATACAGACACAAGGAGGAAAGCAGATAGAGGAAAATAACTTAAGAGACTGGATTTGCTCAAGTGTGACTAACAAGACTTCATCTCCAAAACTGATGAACAAAATTAATTACAGAACTATGTATATCACAAAAAAAGCAAAGATACACATCCTTAAAATGTGCTTTTTTTTTCCCCCCATCACTCACATTTTATCACCTTGTTCTGAAAAATCCACACTAATGAAGAAATTGGCCACTTTACGTATTTTTATTATAAATAATTATTCTTCATTAAATCTGTTAATGTGGTCAACCCCAAGCACGAGTTAGTATGGATTAACAAGGCTTTATAGTGCATAGTTACTGAGAAGGTAATCATGCACAAAACGTTTAAATTACAGTAGACTCATAATTAACCAAGTCCCGATTAATCGAGGGAGTTGTGGAAAATAAACATACACTTTTTTCTATCAATGCAGTGCTAGGCAGCATGTATCAACAAAGTTGAATGGTACGGTAGCAATGCGCGGGTGCTGGTTGTTCTGTTAGTTGGAGTCAAGTCCACATTACGTTGACGGTGCATCTGATAGTTAGGGTGGTGTTTAAATCTGTATAGACCTATTCTAGGTGAGCAATGTGGTTTCTCTGGATACAATATTTAATGCAATAAAAAGGTTGGATTAAGTTTGGTGCTGATAAAGTTATTGTTGATAATGGCCATCCATACTGCACAGGAGCACAATGCAGACAAGAGCACCCCAAAAGTATTGCATCCCTAGGGACTGAAGGTGATCAAACCCGCTATAGCCTATGTCATCCTCCATGGTCTCCATTTTTTTTTTTCAGACAAAAAAATCCTTAGCATTGCTTCCTTCAGAAGGGTACATAAATAAAATTAGCCTACATTGAACAGCAAGGAGAGTATATGCTGTTTGATCTACGTCCCTACAGTGTAGGTGTTACATCATAGCATCCAAGGAAGGCAAGAAATTAGCTCAGAAAACTAAAGGAGACTTTTTCAAAAAGAATCTTCACATTTAATCTGTTTATCTATTAATTAAACTGTGTAAAGCACATGTAAATTATAAGGAATTGTTCATTCTTCATTACATGTATCCAGCCATTGCTGATGACAAGATTCCATATATATATAATTATACTTCTTAAAGGTCTGATTGATGAGTTTTTATGCGTAAAGTATGTGTAAGTTCTCTATACTCCATAATTTAGGTGTAGATAATATACAGGGTGGACCACTTAAACTGAGACTGTATAATATTTCCAAAACTAAGTGTTGTAGAAAGAAATGTCTTGAATAAAAGTTGCTTGATATTATGGGGAAAATAAATGCCATTAGTCGTGTTTTATTTGGAGGATCCTAAATGTAGGTTCCCATTTAAAAAACAAATTAAATTGACCCTAAAATGACTATCATAACGTCCTCAAAACAAAACACGACTAATGACTTATACTTTCCCCCATAATACCAAGTAACTTTTATTACAGACATTTCTTTCTACAACTCTTTCTTGTGAAGATATTGTACAGTCTCAACTTAAATGGTCTGCCCTGTATATTGAATATACAGAATTATGTGTAATAAACAAATTACTGTACAGTTTTAGCCCTCCCCCCCCTTTTTAAATAATTTACGACATATTAGTACGTGCTCTCCATATTATACGAGTTTCGACGTAGCAAATATAGTCTCGGTCCCAATTAGCTTGGATAATTGCGTGTCTACTGTATTTTGTTCACTATGACATAGTCTGATCTGTTGCGAATGTGGTGTGCTAGCACTTTTAGTGATGAAGTGAGACAGCTTACTTACATTGGCAGATGAGTTTGTACCATATATATTATGTTAATTTATATTTCCTATATTTATATATTTTACTTTTTGTCTGCATTATGTATTTCACTAGTGAAGGTATACGGCACAAATTCACCGGCAAATGCTGTAGATGTGTCATATCAAACATATGTTTTGCTGAAAACTGGCATATATCACATATTTTCTACAGCTGTACCTTTCTTTCTCTTATAGAAAGGCAATACAGAGTATTCAAAAAGGACAGACGTCAATAACATTTTGTTTTCAGATAAGATATGTTTTATTGTAGAAAATCAATTGAGCATAAAAGCTGGTTGAAAACCAAAGTTAATAAAAATCAGGATACAGCATCTAATTATATTTGTGTCATAAACGAATATACAAATTTTGTGGTGGCAGTTGAAACAGATTCACATGACCCCTCACAAGGCAGTTAACAGTTTTCTCTTATAAGACCTCAAAATGAAGAGAAAAAAGTATCAAGAGAAACATGAAAGAAAAGATATTCCATAGGAGGTGCCAGAAAGCAGATCCTGCAATATTCACACTGATTGCACAGCAATTTGAATTATGTTTAGTGAAGCTCAGTTTTATGAAAACACTCTAAGCTGCCTAAAGACCATGCAGGCAACTACATAACCAAACTTCATATTAACAAATTCATAGACTATACAATAAATAAAACTGGAAACTTGAGTCTCTATCTGGTGTTTGGCAGGCTATTTACATTATCATATACTGCTGATCTACTGGCAAATAACTAACCTGACAACAGACATTTTTACAAGAAGCCTTCATGGCTAATACCTAGCCTTCTATCTTCCAGTGGTTCCAAAGTGAACTGTTGTCTTAAATAACTGCAATTTTAACGAATATTAAAGTTTTATTCACTCTTCAGCATTTATCTGTAACATTATACCAAATATATTTATTTTATACTGCTCTACACACTGTAATGAGAATATTACTTTGTTTGCTATGTCTCTTTCACTTTGCAAAGCTCCACTCTTGGAAAACTGTAATTAAAAACTGCATTTTTTGGTACCAGCACCAAAATAAATAACATTGACAAACTAAATCTTATATGTCTTTAAATTATTTTGAATTTATTGTCTACTCTTTTATTAATATAATGTGTACTAGGGCTTTATTATAAAATTCTGTTACATTATCTAGACTGCCACATCAAAACAACAGCATATCAAGGATGATGAAGGTAACAGAAATCTGTGTGCACAAAAAGAAAGGGAGGAAGAAAAAAAACAAAAAAAAAACAGAACTCACCTACTTAACGAGTTATGTTTAATATTTTAATAACTGGTTTACTACGTTCTCAAACAATGAATATATTCAAGTGGTGTGTTTAAGAATTCTGTTTATTTATGTATATTTATTAACACCCATACTTTTTTGACACTTTTTACAGCTTGTTTTTCTAGCCAATATAAGAAGAAAGTGGAAAGTTCTTGTCAATAACAAAGGTATGAAAAAAATGGAGCTGAATATTTAAATTATGTACAATATGATACTAAAATTGATAAAACCAAACTTTCCAGCCAATCTTCTTCTGCTAGAACTGGAAAAGCTGTTCACCAATCCAAGCTTATGGTCTCGTTTAACCCCCACAGCCCCAGAGCAGCTGCTCTTGCGCAGACCAACTCATCCCCCCCCTCCACATCTCCATAACAAACAATTATTTTTTTTTCATTTTTTCTTTTTTCTTTTTTTTACTTTTGTCCTTAACAACACGGTTAACACTATTCTAATACACATCTAATTTTGATATATCCAATTTCTTAAAGCATGGACTGAAGAGTTATTATGTATTTTGCAATCCTTACAAATGATACTACTCTAATATGCTGACTCGTCAATGAAAAAAAATGAACAGGAAACATCCTAGCAATGTACACTTTTAGCAAGGGAATACATTTAACAAGTTAACTTTTCAACAACTTTTAAATGCAACAAATGGGATCTGCTTCTTTCTCCACATCAAGCTATGTAAAAACTTGGAAAAAAGAACCATCAGTTATCAACACTACTGCACTCTACAAGAGCTGGGGGTGGAAACAAAAACCTTTAGTTAAGGCAACTGTTCTCAACTTTGGAATGTCATGTTAGCCAGGTCCGTAATCTCCAGCCCGATCAATCGAACCTATGTTCTAAAAGACAGCATATATTAACCCTTCCAATAAGAATTCCAGAGAAACTACGATGAGACCGCCAGAAGCAGGTGGGCAAAACAAATGAGAGGGAAGGGACCTTGCTGGACTGCGGCTATTCCTGGCCCATATGCTAAGTACTTACGGACAACGCCAGCTTGAATGGTGGATGAGGCTTTTAATTTGTACAATGCAGTACACTGAATTGTTACATCTGTGACAGTTTTAAAACTTCCAACATACAACTCTATAATAAATGAACATTTGTGTAGCTGTTATATATTTTCTTAATATGCCTAGGTATCTTTATTATCTTTCCAACTTGCGATGCTGATTCGTTTTAATCACGGCAATTTTCATTCCAGAACATTGGGTGTTGTTTAATACGAATGCATTAAGACTAAAACCCTCGCTGACGATCGAGGGCGTGATGCTAGGGGTCCAAGACCAACAAGTCCAACCCAATGGGTTCGATCTTGTAATTGCATGTGCTGCGGTCCCGACACCCCTGTAACAGTGTTAGAACCCTCATCTAAACAAACTAAAACAAGTTAAAAGTGTAGATTTAACAGCAGAATCATATACATCTTGCAGTTATAACAACCAATTATTCTTAGTCATAAAATACTTTATGATGAAACAGTCTAGCAAGAATGCCGTGTGGCAAAGAACCACCAGCATTGGGTTGCACTAGCACGTCTACATGGTCCTACGTGCACCAACCAACTCACACTCCCCAGCCGAGCAAATGGGTACAACCCAGCCTGCCTGTCCACTCAATGGAACGTCCGTATAGTCCCTAACGATTGCCTACTAAAACGTGGCACCAGCAAAGCGTTCAGGTTGAATTTTGAGAAAAGAGCTTGGAGCCCTTTTAAGAGTTCCTAGAACAATGCTGCTGCTATAACACAAAACAACCATCATCACTAGAGTCCAGGGACCATCTCTTGCACGTTTGCTGTGCCATCTGTTGGCTTAGTAGTAGGTTTCCTGTTCTAGCCAGCCACCTGGATTCCTACGTAGGTAGAAACGGCGTACCTCATCATAGATGAAGATTGACAGACAGAATGGGATTGCTGGCAGCCACCACACAAACCTGAAATGCAAAAAATTCATTAATATAGCATAAACATTTCATATTATTTCAAATTATTTAAATATTAGTTGCCTTTTTAAACTCCTATAGCCAGTTTCACCAAAATTCACAGTTGTTCTAAGGCCCTCTTAAATGAATTGAAAGATCTGATCAGTCATATTTTGGTTTCATCAAACATGTTATAGCTAATGCCTTTTAAATGTATTGTTAACTTAAAGGACCTATTCATGACATTTTTAATACTACATTTAGCTACTAAACAATTTCCAGAAATTATTTTGTAAGCTAGATGACCATAAATCACATTCAAGCTACAAGATAGCAAAATGATATACTTAAATTATTTAAAACAAACTGAAGATGGACCACAATACATTTTTGGAGAACTGAGATGTATATAATTTTAATGTAGCAATGAATGCAGAATACAACAGTTGAACATAAAAATTACAATCATTATTGATTTAATGAAATAAAGAGCATGACAGTTTAACTTTGCTTGCCACAATATACTTCCTATGTCAAAACTGCTTTCTAATTGCATAATCTTGATTCCCATGTACAGCAATTGTCTGATTATTGGACATTACCCTATGAGCTGGAAAAGTATATTCATAAGTTAACATTTTATTTCTCTAGTTTATGCATTTACCTAAAAAAATACCCAATGTATGCTTATCATCATTCAAACAAGTGTTAGGCTATATGGCCTGTAATGAACTCATAAAACAAGAATTTTCTTCTCATCTCTTCTTGGGATGTCCCAAAGATCTCTTTCCATGGGTTTGGTAATGGATCATTGCTTTAGGGATTCTATGGGATCTCTCTAATCTTAAAATGACTCATCCAGTTGTTCTAATAGAAGTGTATAAAATGGAGAACAGGCTCCAGGCCAAATTCTTTCTTATAACTTCATTTCGTATGTGGTCTTATCTCATGTATCCCTCTGTAGTTCTCATAAAACACAAAATACTACTGGCCTTGCTATGTTTTATACAAATGTAACCTTGTACCTTTTGGGATTAGGGAAGCTTTCATTACTTTGTTGATTATTCCCATAGTTTTGGAATATTTTACAATTTTATTTTTTATATCTGCATCATCTTTAAATGTTACATTATAGCCTAAATATGTTAAGATATTCACTTTATCTAAAATCTTGTTATCCAAACATATTTTACCAGGGCATTTCCCACAAAAGGCATAAGTTTTGTTCTATCTGTATTTATTTCCATGTTATATATTTTCCCAATGATGTTTAGTTCATGATCAGTGTTGTAATTCGTTTTCAGTGGTGCTATTAATACTAAATCAAATGCCAATAAATATATTTTTAAATTTCAATGATTTGGAAGTAGCCTGCTGTTATTGTTTCCATTCTTGAATAATTTTTATTCATATACAAGATGGAAGGTGACCTATGATCATCCTTTTAAACTATGAAAAAGCATATCGTTCTGTATGTTTTTCCTTAAAAAAGTTTTCCATAAAGCTCTCTGTTCATGAGAGAATTGCTATTTTATACACAATATAGCAACACGGCAAATTCAACAGGTTAACTTTTAATTTTTCAGCTTCTGCTGCTACAGCAATGAACAAATAAACACTTTCAGTATATAAATGAACAGAAAACTACGCATGAATGTAACCTAACCTAAATATCTATGGAATATGGAGCTAAAGAAGCACTTACAATATTATGCAAATTATTAATAGGAGCACCTATTTAAAAAGGTATATAAAAGCTTGAGAAACCCAAGTTAGAAGAGTATGCTTTCCTTTGTTTGTGAATTATAAAGCTCTGTGAATAACACAGGTCTGCGAAGATTTTGTGGCACAGAATATTTTACAATAATAATGGTCATGCTCTGATTTTGAAAATAATAATAGTTTTTGCATATCACATACAGATTTTGAACAATTCTGTTTCAACACAAAATTGAAAGTTCAGTATGCTAGTATTAACATCACTGCATATCTGACTTATAGCATGATTGATTAGAATATATAAACATGCTAAATCATATGACATTATGTTGTACCACTGTCTATCTCTGTGTACAGGTAATGTTGACCCTATTTCATAAACATTTATTGCCTAAGATATCAACAGAAACCTATCTTAGAATCCTCGGTACAGTTTTAAACTTCTTCTCAGCAGGTCTCTTTTGAAGCTGTATTGTGTTGTGAATTTTATTTGTGGAAAAAAATAGCAAGTTCGAGTGGTATATCTAGGAGGGAGTGTGAGCAATCATAACAATTTCTGTGGATGTTATATGATAAAGCAGCAGAAAAGAAACATTACCACATTTATCAAGAGTTTGTATCTGGCCTATTTTAAAATTAAATTAGGAGATCAAGACAAGAATTTTGCTCCTCATATTGTGTATAAAAGTTGTATAGAAAATCTGAAGGGAGTTTGTTCATCTGTGCCCTTTGGTGTTTCTATGGTATGACACAAACAACAAAATAATTTTAATTGGCTGTTATTTTTGTATGTGTAATATATCTGGATTCAGTAGGAAAAACAATGCAGGCATTATATATCCAACCTTGCCATCAGCCCTGTGACTCATGGACCTGATGTTCTTGTTCTATCACCACCTATGGCATTACCGGATAGTAGCACTGATACTTCCGAGTGTAGATGATTTAAATTGGTCCCCCAGACTTAGAAGATGACATTCCAAATCCATTGAGTCAGTCAGAATTAAATGATTTGGTATGTGATTTGGGTCTTATAAAGAAAAAAGTGAACTTTTAGGTTCAAGGCTGAAAGAAAACAATCTTTTAGGACCCGGAACAACTTTCTTCTGGTACAGACATCGAGAAGAAGAGTTCCAGAAATATTTTGTAAAGGAAGGAGAACTAGTGTATTGTTGTGATATCCCTAACTTGATAGGTCGTCTTGGAACAGCTTATGGAGCAAAAGATTGGCGTCTATTTATTGACTCAATCAAGAGAAGTCTGAAAGGTGTTCTGCTGCACAATGACAATATGTTTGCTTCAGTTCCAATAGCTCATCTACATCCCTTAAAGAAACGTGCCAAAATTTGTATACTGTCTAGAAAAAATGAAATATAATGAACACAAGCGGTACATGTGCTATGATCTTAAAAGTGCGCTGTATTTTATTGGGCTAACAAGCAGGGTACATGAAATTCACGTGCTTTTTGTGTGAATGGGACTCTAGAGCCAGAAAAAGACTCTGGGGTGAAACTAATTGGCCAAAAAGAAAAGACTTAGTGCCAGAGACAAAAAATGTAATAAATTGTCTGCTGATTGACTCACAAAAGGTTGTCTGCTCATTGACTCACAAAAGGTTTTGCTACCCCAGTTACATATCAAATTAGGGATAATGAAGCAATTTGTCAAAGCTTTCACAAACATGGTCCGTGTTTCCAACTCTTATTCAGAAATTTCCAATGCTGTCTGAATCAAAAGTAAAAGAAGGCATTTTTGACGGCTCACAAATCTGCAAACTCATGAAGGATGTTTGTTTTAGAAATATCGTGACAGACATAGAGCTTCAAGCTTGGGACTCATTCAATGAAGCTATAAACAAGTTTTTGGGTAATGTTAAAGATGACCAATATGAGGATATTGTCAAAACCATGTTTGAAAAGTTAAAAGCACTCGGATGCAATATGAGGTAAAATTGTATTTTCTGCATTTGCATCTTGAATGTTTTCTGAACTTGGGTGCACTAAGTGAAGAACAGGGAGAGATTCTGCCAGGACATAAAGGAGATGGAAACAAGGTACCAGTCGATGGGACGTTTCCATGATGGCCGATTACTGCTAGTGTTTAGAAACAACCCTCGTCAGGACCACAAACACAAGTCAACTCAGCATTCGTTTTCAACAAAGCAGATGAGAAAATAAAATCATAAGATATGTTTGAAATTTCCTAGTTCAATATAAACTGTTGCATCTGTAGAATTAAGATTGTTTCTTAGTTTACATGATTTCACACATTTTAAATTGTACTTAAAAACTAGAAATACACTCAAATATTACATATTTCCTTTCTGCATGCCAAAAAAAGATACAGGATATGAAAAAGTAGAAAGCACATTTGGATTCTACATACTAAAATTAGGTTTAGAGACCTGTTTAACCCTGTGTGGCAGAAAAAATTTTTAAATTCACAGGTCGATGTATTTAAAGTAAGATAATAACAGAAAATTAATGAGAACTTCTTTTTAATGTTTACAGAAATCTGCTACACTCTACAAAGTATGTCTGGGTTGTTTTTTATTTCTTCCATCGCTCAAAGTATTCTTTCTTGCAATGTTTCCACATCATACACTTCTGTGATGTATACGCAGGTTTTCGTATCACCCCAAAGACAAAAAATTGATTCAATTTAGATCTGATGATCTTGGTGGCCATCTTACTGGTTCATTCCAAGTGATCTAGCATTCTATGTATGTGTTGCGTAGATGGTCACACACGCCTCTACTTATGTGTGGAGGTGCACCATCATTTAATAGCCACATATCATTTCTTACTGCCAGGGAACACCCTTAAGCAGAACTGTTAATGTTTCCTGAAGAAGCTCAAGATAGATGGCTTCTATCAAAACCCAAGGAAGAATCCATGGATTGGTTAATGTGTTTCCTATGATTTCTGTCCAAATATTTACAGAAAATCCATACTGAAAGCTGTCTTGTCTTATTGTATGTGGATTGTCATAAGCCTAGATGCGTCAATTATGGTAATATGGTAGTTACTCCATTTCTGGTAAAGGTTGCTTCATCCATTGCAAGAATTTTAAGGGGAAAGTCCCGTCTTTGTTGAAGAAACCATTCAGAAAAATCCACCCTTAGCACATAATCCGCTTCAGAGAGATACTGGACGTACTGAGTAGATAAGGGCATAGCAATTCCTCCTTTAATGTTCTCAAAACAGTCCAATGGAATATACCAATGGTATGAGCTATATCACAGCTGCTGCTTCCAGAATCTTCTTCTTGTACAACATTTCCTTGGCCAACCCCTTCAAAATGAGGGGATATGCTTCCTATATCTAGAACTCTCCGACAGATGAAAACAAATGTCCTATGATGTGATGCTCGTCTATTCAGAAATCTTTCTCTATAAATTCTTGCTGCAGCTGCCGCATTATGATGTGTTTCACTGAAAATGAGTAGCATTTCAAGATACTCAGCAGTAGTAAAGTAAGCCATTTTGTAACTTATAATCCACTGTTTTGAAAACAAGCCGTAGTGCAATAAACAATGCTGAAGTGCATTTCTTTCGATCTTACTATACTATAATGTATAGTCCCATGGCTAATGATGTAAATCTAACTGAGGCAAATTTTGAAAGCTTATAATAATAGTAAGAGTGCGAATTGTTTGGATTCAAAATGTATTTAAACATGCACAAAGTATTTATCTTTCAATCCCCTCTAAGAAATACTTGAAGTATTTAAATGTTTCATAAAATCTTCATTTAAAATACATTTAATATCAAGCAATTTTCACTTTTTTCTTAAAAACTACTTTAAAATCAGCAAAACTGCATTAAGATTTTTTTGTTCTATTCATTACAAAGAGTCATCCTGTTCAAGGAGGATCATAGGGCACCTTTCATCCTGTATTAATTTATAGCAGTCTGAGTTCTTGTTATTGATTTTAACTGCAATTAAATTTGTTTTTTATATATGTATATATATGATGTTTATAAATTGTTGTGTCACATTGTTATGCGACAAACTCTATAGTAATACCAATATTTAAAACAGGAGATCTAAAACAACTGCCAATATTATAAAATATAAATAAATTAAATATTGTGGCAGCGTTATTGGAAATGGATGGAAGAGGCAGATCATGTTGTGATGGATATTTTTTAATGCAAACTTATAAAGATAAATAATGGCTTACTTCAGGGGGTACATCCTCAAACCCTTGTCCATTCCAGGGCAGTATGACAAGAACGCAGCCAGAAGAGTTTCAAAAACGAGACCAAAATTCAGAGCCCAGTTCCTGTAATTAAAAAAACACATTTGTAAGGCTCCATTTTGAAGGAATCACAGAACTTCACCTTTTAAATTTAGAACTATAATTTACCTCATTCCTTGGTGTACAATGGAGTTTCTACGAGTTTTGCAAATAATCAAATCAGCCCATTGCACAATCACAATACTGACGAAGAAAGCAGTGTGGCAAGTGTACTCCAGCTTCTTCCTGTCACGGTAGGTCTGCAAAAAGAGGTTATCATATCAGCTCAAAAAGTTCTTTTTGCAGTGAGATCTTTGGTATTATCTGAAAATAACTGTAAATTAAGTTCTTTTTTATTTAGTCCTTTATAAGCATGTTTAATGTCTATTACTGCTGTCTTTTCTTCCCAAAATCTATGCTGATTTTCTCATGTGTCATACCTTTTAAGAAATGTTTGCAGCCCTATGTATACTATCACCTGCGTTACTTTGTAGTAACGACTCAGATGAGACCACATGAGAAAGGAGTACTTAAAAATTTCAGAAGGCAAAAGTAATGAAGTACAGATTACAGTATTATTACTTTCTCTACTACGTATAGTAAGTAGGGGAAGTATTGCATTCCACCCAAAAATTCGATACCGAGATTTCACCGGAAATACATGTTTTGAGACTTCCTGAATCCAAAAAAAGCATTTTTGGAAACATGTCCGTGTGTGTGTCTGTGTCTGTGTGTGTGTGTGTGTGTGTGTGTGTGTGTGTGTGTGTGTGTGTGTCTGTGAACAGCATAACTCAAAAACGAACAGTTGGATAAGCACCAAACTTGGTATTTAGGTTCAGTATCTTCCAGAGATGCGACACGAAGGTTTTCAAGAAAATCCCCCCACCCCAGACTACCCTTTACATGGAAGATTTTTCGAAAATTTTAATTTTCTCAAAAATGGCTCTAACGATTTTGATGAAAATATCATATGTTTAAGATAATGTCATGCGAAATGAAATGTATATCTCGAATTTTCTGGGAATGTCTCCAAAAGTATTCTTCATTGTGAACGACTTTTGCATAACTGGTAAACCATAAGAGATAGACAAAAGTTTACTACACAAAAAATGTAGATCGCGTTAAAATACACAACTTATGTCATATACATTTCTTTTGTTGAGTGAACCGTTTTCGAGATATTGCTTGTTATTTCCTTAAATTTTACAATACTTATACTTTTTCTCAAATTCGTTATTCGTTTTTTTTATGTCCTGGACATGCAAAGAGAATGGAATGCGCCACATAGCAACCAGCGTTAAAATATTTGACTATCGCTTAAAACCTACCATATTCCCCTTGCATCTACAAGAAAATTATCAATAAGATTGACATCTCGATATCTCGATTAACATGAAGCATATGGAGAATAAGCGTTTGTAAAATTAGATTGTACAAGAGTAGAGAAAGTCATGTGAGTGTAACACATCAGATTTTTTTTACTAATTTCCCTATCAAAAGAACAAAAGTCCTGCAATAAAATTTTATTACATGTTTTAAAACACTGAAAGTGCTAAAAATGGACTATAATTCCCTTGTTGTTGTTCCAAGATCTTTGTGAATGTGGTTCTAATTCCAGTGTTAGTGGTTTCAAATTGTTTTAGAATTAATAATAGAGACATGACAGTCAGTTGAAGACATATAGATGATATTGCTATAGTATAAAATCTGATATCCTTTCAAATCTTTGTTCCTTTTAAGAGAGAGGTAGGGAGAAAAGTTGAAAAGGTTTCATATTAAAGTCAGGCACCTGAATGATGACAAACATTTTTATGGAATATCTTCCAAGCCAAAGAATCCTTGAATGGCAATTTTTTTTACTTTCTTTACCATCCACCTACACTAGGCAGAGTAAGCATGCACTCAATCCAAAGATTTCACTGAAAATACACATTTTGAGATCCAGTGAATCCACTAAAAGCATTTTCAGAAAAAGATATGTGTGTAACTTAAAAACAAAGTTGTATAAATACTGAATTTGGTATTTAAGTTTAGTATACTCCAAGGATGCAATGCAAAAGTTTTTCAAGAAAATTCCCCTACCCTATACTGCCATTTACTTGGATTTTTTTTTTTTTAATTTTTATTCAAAAATGGCCATAATGATTCAGATGAAAGTATTCTATGTTTGACATATTGACCTGAGAAATAAAATGTACATCCTGAATTTTCTGTGAATAGCCTGCTAAGTTCCCTTTACTTGATTGAATTCTGTATAATTTTGTATAACTATGAAAACATAATTGATAACAATTTTGTTGAACACTTTTGTATTGTTAGCTATTTTTAAAGTTTATACTTTTTTCAAGTGTAAGTGTGCCATCCAATGGACATGTTTGAAAGTTTGAGAGTTCTTTTTCTTTCTTTCTTTCCATTGAATGAGCTATTAGGATACTGGAATTAATTGTTCTTCCACACAAGCCTTGTGTAGGACAAGACTGGAAGGTAGAATCAGACAACCCGGATCTTCCGGTTTCCATCTGCTTGCTCTAACTGAACTACCATGGCAAAATGCCAATAGGACATTAAATTCCCCAGCTGATTCACATTTTCTCAGTAACTTAAAAGGAGATCTCAAATCGTTATGAGATGAAATACCCTAATGGTGACTTACCATGTTGTAAGTATTTTTAAGTCCCGGGCTTCATAGTTTAATCACTATTAGGTCAATTAATGTAATTAATTGTTCTTGCACATAAGCCGTGTGTAGGACAAGGTTGGTTTTCAGTCATATGGAGATATTGTTATGACAAATAAAATGTCTACTTTGAATTTTCTGTAGACAGCATATATTGATTATTACTCAATTTTCAAGTGAAGAACTATAAGACAAAATTTTACTAAAGGAAGACTATAGAGTTCATTAAAGTACAAAATTTATATCACATCTTCTGTAGCATGAACAGGTTTGTAATTTGTTATGTTTTTATAGACAAAAATGTAATTTCATGAAAATGCCCTCTCTCTGTTCACTACTTACAAAAATCAATCGCTATATAAACGTTGAGTGATGTTTGTGCATGTTAATTATAACCAAATCTGATTTGGTTATAATTAAGATAATCATTTATCATCATTTATCATGATTAACGTAAAGTGAGCATAGAATTATATATGAAGCACATAATATTAATGTATACCTGTAAGTGCTTAAGGGTAGAGAATGTTGTGTGATTTTACACATCAGATTATTTTATTTAAAGGTGAGTCGGAATTGTTACACTAACATCATTTAAGTTTACTCACTTAACATGTTTCGGAAACGGTTGTTCCCATCCTCAGAAGCTAATCCGACTGGCCCGTGTTGTTGGTGTTTCCGTTTTTTGGACTGGATACTGTGGTGGCATCTTGTGGTGGAGAAATGTACTTCCAGAGAGGATTTGGTGGCGGCAAATCAAAATTCATTAGATGTGTGTTGTGTTTTAGAATGGTGATCTTCTCCCATGCATCTAATTCGGCTGCAAATTTGGCTGGTTTGACTAATGTAATATTGGGTTTGATGTTGTGATTAGTGATCCAAAAATGGTGTGAAACTGCAGATTTGTCCATTTGTTTGTATTTGATACATCTCATGTGCTCCTTTAGCCTAGTTTCTAGGTTTCTTTTTGTCTTACCTATGTATACTTTATTGCAATCTGAACAATTGATTTTATAGATTCCAGCTTTTTTGTCTTGTGGGATGGGGTCTTTGAACTTGTTACAAAGTAATTTCTCTATGTTAAATTTGTTCTGTGGAGCTAGGCTGACGTGTTTCATGAAAATCTTCTTAAATTTGTGAAATGTTCCTGAGTGGTATGTGAATTTCTTGAACTTTAGCTCTTTATCTTGCTGGCTGAGATTTGTTGTGTTTCTGATGTGCATCTGTCGTTTGAATTTTGCAATTTTTTTGTCAATAGTTGTTTTGTTGTACCCATTATGTATTGCTGTGTCTACTATATGCTGGTGTTCTAACTGGCATTCTTGTTTATTTAAGGGGGTAATAAACTAGTCGCGGGCATCCTTTCCCCAACCGGCTTCAAAGCGAACGGAAAGCTTTGAAGCCTGACCATAAACCCATCAGTAAACGATTAGTAGGGTCTTCCCATCCCTTAAACACAACACGTGGTCTTTTCTCCAGCTCCACCAAAGCGTTGTTAAGATTTTATGGTGCTTGCGGTTAGGGAGGGTAGGGAACAAGTGTTTGGCTACTGCACAAAGGTCGCCGCTTGGGGATCCGAAGGCTGCGATGACCATACCAGTCTATGTGTTAGGCTGTTTAGTACTGCATGTTTGTGTGTGGTTGGATTGAAACTCTTATTTTTTATGTAATTAGTAGAGTGTGTTGGCTTCCTGTATATGCCAACACACTCTACTAATTACATAAAAAATAAGAGTTTCAATCCAACCACACACAAACATGCAGTACTAAACAGCCTAACACATAGACTGGTATATACCCCCTTAAATAAACAAGAATGCCAGTTAGAATACAGCATATAGTAGACACAGCAATACATAATGGGTACAACAAAACAACTATTGACAAAAAAATTGCAAAATTCAAACGACAGATGCACATCAGAAACACAACAAATCTCAGCCAGCAAGATAAAGGGCTAAAGTTCAAGAAATTCACAGGTAACCCAGGAACATTTCACAAATTTAACATAGAGAAATTACTTTGTAACAAGTTAAAAGACCCCATCCCACAAGACAAAAAAGCTGGAATCTATAAAATCAATTGCTCAGATTGCAATAAAGTATACATAGGTAAGACAAAAAGAAACCTAGAAACTAGGCTAAAGGAGCACATGAGATGTATCAAATACAAACAAATGGACAAATCTGCAGATTCACACCATTTTTAGATCACTAATCACAACATCAAACCCAATATTACATTAGTCAAACCAGCCAAATTTGCAGCCGAATTAGATGCATGGGAGAAGATCACCATTCTAAAACACAACACACATCTAATGAATTTTGATTTGCTGCCACCAAATCCTCTCTGGAGGTACATTTCTCCACCACAAGATGCCACCACAGTATCCAGTCCAAAAAACGGAAACACCAACAACACGGGCCAGTCGGATTAGCTTCTGAGGATGGGAACAACCGTTTCCTGAAACATGTTAAGTGAGTAAACTTAAGTGATGTTAGTGTAACAATTCCGACTCACCTTTAAATAAATTCAATACACATCACTGTTTCTATCTTCTTTTCATTACAATATCAACATCAGATTATCTTCATTTAGGGAGGTTAAATCTACATGTTTTGTATTATGGTATTAATAACAATTAAAGACTTACCCATTCCTGTCCATAAGAGTCTGTCAAGTCATTCACAGCTTTCGAGTCCCACATTTTTCGAATACCAAATAGGTGAAGAGGTAAGAAACCATTTTCTGCCATGATGACAAAATATACAAAGAAACCTGCAGCTGCTTGTATCATTCCAATCTGTCCATATGCCATGGAGATGAGCCTATCAGAGAATATAATACACAGATCAACGCCACAGCAATGTACTTTTAATATAATGCCAGAAACTACTTAAATTCATAGAATATAATTTGTTCAATTATTTTACTTCAATTACTTTTTCTTCATTGCTTTTTATTTATTCTCAAAACAAAAGATGCACTGATACATATGCTCAAAGTTTATTTACAATATTAATTGGATCAATTTGAAAATCAAAATGTTAGTTTATAAATTAAAACATCTTTTTACAATTTTCTTTGTAACTGTCATTACTTCTGTTAAACAAGAGGAAAGCTAAAAGGAAATATATCTACCATGTTACTGCAAGAACAATTAAAGGGCCAATGTTAAAATTGCTAGGTTATTTCAGTAATTAAACATTCTACTTTACAAACTTTAAAGCTTATCAGGAGCCCACTAAAGCTTGCCTTTGTGCTCTCTTTCTTGAATAATTTGCATTTTATGTCGAACAGCATTATTTTGTTTTATATTTAATGTTTTATTCCAACTTCAAAATAACAGACATATTAATTAATGATGTTGCAAATAACTACAGAAGTATGTCTTTACTTGAAATATAGCCTATGGTAATAAACCATAGATTGTATGAGAATATGCTGCAAAGATAAAAATAAATATCCACTAAGAAAACAACATAAAGCAAACCCTACAGCCACCTACAAAGATGTTAACGGCCTGTGTACTCTATGTACAATTGTTTTGAAGCACTGTATCAATTTTCTTTTGTTTTATATAGGTTATTTCATAGAAGTTGATATAGACCAACCATGTGCTAGAAAATGTCAAATATCAACCAAATGACTCTTTATATTGATAACTAAGAATCATACTCTATTTTTGTTGGATAATTATCCCATGTTCCTTTATGTTAACAGGTTCATACTATTTTTCGTATATTGATTTCCATGACTTTATTGAGACATTTTCACTGGCAATTGAGATTTTTTAATATGGCATTGTAAATTTTTTTCAAATATCATGAAATCCTTTAAACTTAGAAAAGTTTAAAGGAAATAACTAATTGAAAGTATGCAATTTTTACTTTCTCTACTACATATAGTCGGTAAGGAAGTATTGCATTCCACCCAAAAATTTGATACCAAAATTTCTCCAGAAATACATGTTTAGAGGCCCTCTGAATCCAAATAAGGCATTTTTGGAAACATGTCTGTGTGTGTCTATCTGTCTGTGAACAGCATATTTAAAAACCTAAAGTCCGATTCATACCTAACTTACCTAGATTCATTATCTTTCAAAGATGCGACATGAAGATTTTCAACAAAATCACCCCGCCCCAAACTACCCTTTATATGGAACATTTTCTCAAAATTTTTTATTTTCTAAAAAATGGCACTTAACAATTTTGATTAAAATACTGTATATGACAGATATTTACATGACAAAATGTATAATCTTGTGTAACTGGTAAACGTTAAGTGATAGACAAAACCTTACCACAAAAAAAAAATTTAGATCTCTTTAATACATACAATTTATTTCAAATAAGTGTTTTTGTGGCATAAGCTGTTTCTAAGATATCCGTTATTAAAGATTCAAATTGTTCATTTCTTGGTCATTCTCTCAAAGTCCTTTCAACATTCAGTTGTTTCTTGCAATTGCATGGAAACAGTATGGAATTTAAAGGCCAGCATATAACGTCCAATTCTTAAACATTTGACTATCGCTGTTCTCTTTGTATCTATAGCAAAATGTGTAATGTAACTATTTCTGTAAAGGTTTATTTGGATTAAAAGGATGTGGATAGAAAAATAAGTTTAAGTAGAGAAAGTCATGTGAATGTATCACATCAGATTTTTTTTTAATCAGTCCCATCATCCCCATAGCTGTCCAACACTCCTTGTTATTTTATTTCTGTTATTTGGCAAAACATTACATATCAGCATAACAAATTAAGATCAATAAAAAGGCAGTTATTTTCACTGTGTCCTAACTACATAAAAGCATATGTAAACTCAAAAAGCAAAAAATCATTCAATTTTAACACTTTCAATGAATCCACATCTGCATCTTTCTCCTTTTTGCAAAACCCACAATAAATAATTCTGTGAAAATGTCCCAAACATTTTTCTGAAAACTTTCTTCTTTATTGAGAAAGTTGTAGTTTGTTAGGCAAGCTTTAGTGAGTTTCTTTTAAAACTTACTGTACATGTGATATTAATGGAAATTTTACATCAGTAATTTACATCTTTCAATTATTTTGAAAATGTAACTGTATTGAAAGCACAGTAACTGAGACCAAAGTTCAATATTTACCATATGGTACAAATAAGGGTTATACTAGCCAGTGCATTTAAATACAGTCTTCATTGTGAGATGATGGAAATTCTTAATAATTAACACAAGCCATAAATGTCCTGTGGTGAAATTTTCTAGACCTAAGATTGCCTCATGTCTATAGATAAGACAGTATGTAAAGGCATGCTGGGGTAAATGCTAGCATTCTGATACGATCCCCCAGGAGCTGCTAAAGTCATTAAATAAACTCACAATTATCAAAAGCTGCAAAAAGTAGAGGAAGTACTGTATTCCACACAAATATTTGATATCAAGATTTCAACGGATATACAGTGTTGTGGTGCATGTGTGTGAACAGCACAATTTAAAGATGAAATGTTATATAAGTGCCAAACTTGGTATTTAAGTTCAACTTCCATGGACAAGACAAGAAGATTTAAGTGCTAAACCATAAGTGATAGATAAAAACTTATTTTTATCTATCTTTAAAATAAATCTTTTGTAGCATTAACCATTTCCAAGATATTCATTATTATTGGTTTGAATTTTCATATCAAACTTTTTTGAAATGCTAAGTCGCCATTGTTTTGTTTCCAGTGATCATGCAAAAAGTGAAATTTCAAAGTCAGTGCATTGTGATGTGACCACTTTTTAAAGGTGTGGCTATAGCTTCAAACCTTCTGTACCCCTCTTGCACTTACAACAAAATGTGTAATGAAGGTGTTTCTGAAATGTTTATCACAGTTATCATGAAGTAACAAGAACAATAAGCTTTTGTAGTAAAGTGACGCACATGCTGATATTTCACTACAATTCCAGAGATCTTTTCCCTCTAAGCATGAAATTTAATTTTTATTGGTGGATAAAAATAATAGGAAAATGTGAAATATCCCTTTTAACACCTGAGGTCAGACATGAAATGGAAGAAATGATTTTCAAATAATCCCAGAGTCCATGTGGTTACCCAATAATGGAGGGAACAGAAAATATGATTTTCGGGCTATTCCACCTGTCAATTAAGATTTAAATTCAAATCTTATGGTTTGGAGAGCCAACCCGCTAATATCACGCTATGCAGGTGGGCAGAAATAACATTGCTTTGAGCCAACGTATACTGTGTTTCTATCTGAATTCATTTTTAAAGCAATTACTATTTCGAGGCCCTCTCATATCACCAGAAATTAACATTCCATCACCAATCATGATGCACATCATAGAAAAAGAACTAGTTTGGGGGCATTCCGATGATACAAATGCCAGAATGATGGCAGCTTTATGGCACCTAAGAATCCAAAGAGCCTTTAGACAAGCATGCAACTTCTTTCTATTGACAAGATTTTCAACAAAATAACAGTGTATGCTCACAGCTGTTGTTAAGCTGTTGGCAAATTCCATTGGGTGAAGAGGGTCACCACCTGGTGTCAGCAATGGTTTGTTTGGCAGTAGCATCTGAGGGTGTCACAGCTTGTATATTTGTAAAGGAGGGGGGTGGGGAAAGCAAATACTTTTAACTACCACACTGACATTCTAATAAGACAATGAAGTGTAATCTGAATATTCCAAAAGAATTCAACATCCTCTCATAAAGCAAGGTTCATGCAACCCTAACAGAGTTCATAGGTGATGAAGCTGCCTCAATTCTGGTAGAATTCATGCACTCCCCAATGCATGAGGTGTCTAGAAGGTAATGAAATGTGTCTATGCTAAGGATGGACATTTTGAGTAATCTGTGTGTTACAACCATCTTTTGTGTAGCTGGTAACAATATACTCATTAGTTAGCGTCATTTCTCTGTATACCAGTCAACTTTACTTGAGAAACAAAATTTACATTAGGATTAGATATAGGTAAATATCTTGACCAGAAATCTTTAGATTAAGGGTTAAGCTCAAAGCCCTTTGGATCCAGAGAGTACCAATTTTCTATATTGGTAGAGTATCTACAGATTACCATACATAATTTTATGGTGGGTTAATTTCAAGTATCCATTTTAACTACAATGTTGTTGGGATGTAATACACATATGTATCCAAAAGGCAAATCAGATATTCTCCAAGCCACAGTCTAAATTAATCTTTAAACCAATGTCATCTAAAAAATTTTGACTTTCAAATATTTGCAAGGATCTGTATTTTATTAGTCTACAGTAATAAGGATAGTGCTTAAGTAAACTTAAAGTAAAAATAAAAAGCTTTGTTAATAAGAAAATCAAATATGCAATACTTATTCATTAGTACCTACTTAAATATGTTTTTACTTTTTATTTTCTTACTATGGGAACATAAAGTATTCTCACTGAAGACTGTATTTAAATATAGTTTATAAAATGTATAACAAAAGCAATTTATGATAATGCTTGGATCATCTGTATCTACCTAGCGCATTTTAATAAAAGGAGCATCTTAGCTTAGAGTAAAAGTGATCCAACAGCACTTACAGGATTTTTAGGTTTCCCACGTCTTTACCCCGAAAGTATAGATAATCCACTTTAATTATTCTCACTTTAGAAGTAATTATTTCACATAGAGCATTAAAAGCACATTATTACTTGTTAGTATTTTATAGACACAGCAAAACGAATGACTTCTGCCAAAGTCATTAATATTCTTTTGGCTTTCCCCTGCATGTTTCGAGACAGGAGTATGTTATCAATATAAATACTGTACTTACAGTCATCAACTTGAAGCAGTAATGGCATGCTTGTGTAAGTGGCTTCAGTTTACAACATTAATATAGTATATCTGTGAGAACATCATGATCTCAGACAAAAGATAATAATAAGATATGAGAACAATCACCTCACATTCCACAGCTAGGTCCAAAAAACATTAATCATACATTCTCATCACGCACCCAGCAACATGAAAACGGACAATTTGAATTAGGGAGATAAGGACTTGCTTGTAAACTTTCACAATTATCACCAGCCGATACACAACACTCACATGGTACACAACTGTGATGAAGCTTCTATTTGCGCAAGTGCAGTGGGGTGTCGCAGCAAAATTAAAATCAAAACCAGTGACCAAATTAAAGTAATGCTTTTTAAACAGCCATTAAAAATTGGACGCTTTGCAATGCGCAGTAATGTTTGTTCACTTTTCTCATAGGCATTTCAAGTCTTTTGGCCCTAATGGCTTTATCAAAGATTGCAACAAGCAGGATCACTACTGGGGGCTACAGCCAGTTAATTTAACAACTGTACGGCTGGTATTCATGTGTTAAGTAATGCTTATTTAAACCAAACTTCAATTACAACTTATTACATATTCCAGTACAGATAAGCCATGTTTAATAGCTATTTATAAAGTCTGACTATCAAGTTGAACTTTTGGCAATTCATAGTAATTTAAGTTCTACTTATTCAATTAATCAGGTCGGGTAGACGACTTTCTTTCTTTCTCTCTCTCTTTTCCCATGTCATATTATACAAAATATATAATGGTTTGAAGAGAGAACTGAAGAAAAATAAAGGAATTCACACTCCTTATTATAGATATTAGGCTTCTTAATAACTAATAATAACTTCTAATATGCAGCATAAAGATGAGATGAATATTCTTTCTCTACTACATACTATAGTAAGTAAAGGAAGTTATTTCACCCAAAAATTTGATGGGGAGATCTCACTGGAAATACACATGTTAACATCCCCTGAACCCCAAAAAAAGGCATTTTAGAAAGAGGCCACTTTATGCGTGCAAGTCTCCATGAACAGCATAACTCAAAAATGAAAAGCCTGTTAAATACCAAAGTTGGCATTTAAGCTCAGCATCCTCCAAGGATGCAACACCAAGATTTTCAAGAAAATTTTTCCAACCTCTTTATGTGGGTAAATTTTGATTATTTTTGATTTTCTTAAAAATGGCTCTAACAATTTTGATTATAATACCATATGTTTTAAGATATTTTCATGATAAATAAAATGTATATCTTGAATTTTCTGGGAATAGTCTGTTAAGTCTTCTTCTTTCTGAATGACTTTTGTGATATTGGTAATCCATAAGATATAGACAAAATTTTACTGCATGAAAAACGAAGATCTCATTAAAGCACACAATTTATGTCAAATAAAGTTTTTATGGCATTAACCATTTTTGAGATTAGTCTTTATTATTGGTTTGAATTTTAAATACTTATACTTTATTTTAAAATGGTAGATTGTATTCTTTTTCTCTCTCATGGTCATGTAAGGAACATAGAATATAAACCCAATGCATAGCAGTCCGCTTTTTAAAACTCTGACAATTATTTATCTTACTGTATTCTTCTGATACCTATAATGAAATGTGTAATGAAAGTTTATCTCTATTAACAAGAAGTAGAGAGAAGAACAAGCCTATAAGAACAGTTTGGAATGAGTACAGAAAGTGATGTGAATGCAACACATCAGTTTCTTTTTTTTTTTTTAACACAAGCATTGACTGTACAATGGACATTTTATCTGCAATGCCATCAGTGCATATAAGCCAAGGTACAAAATATTCAGCATCTTCTATAAGAATTAAGTACCATAGATTTTACAATATATGCTTTCTTTCATGTTAAGTCCAGCCCCCAGTGATGATCGGCTCAGCTCAGCCTCATAAATATTCCGCATGCTTGCCAAAATTGAACCTGTGTAACAAAATATGAAACTAACTAATGACTCTCAAAGTCACTGCGACCAATGCCTTTAAACTTCTTATAGCACAACTAAATAAGGCTTTATTAGGTCTAATTAAACAAAGTAGAACATCAAAGATAAAATATATGAACATCATAAAGTTCAACGTAATTAACAAGTATTACTTTGTCCAAAAATACCAACCTCAAACTTCTTCAAATGTACCATGTCAATCAAATTATGTCTATGTAAACATTATGCCTGTTAGTGCACTAATCTTTAAGCGAATAAGTGCTTCTCTGTGGCTTCAGACTATTAATAAATACTCTACAGAATAAATTATTAGCATTTATCATTGCAAAGCTTGCCTATGAGAAAAGAGATGAAGTTACTCACTTTTTTTGGTTGCATTAGATAAAGATGGTTGGGATAGTAAACAGATTCAGTGTAAAGACTTCCTATAACAAACAGCTTAAGGAAAAGGGAGGATGTGAGACAAGGCTACTTTCTTGCCAATTACATTATGATTGTATAGCATTTGCCAGCAGGAAGGCAAACGTCAATACGAGAATCTGAGCTGGAAATTTCTAAGCACTTTATAATCTTATTCTTAAATCACAAGTCCTTTGGGTAACAAACTCATTTGCATTCTTGAGCAGAAACAGTATGCTTTTTCTTTTGCACTAATTTGGCCAAATACTTCATGCTAAAATAGAAATCTTAGCCTATTTGGGAACATCAAATACGTTCAAAAAATGAAATGAAATTACATCAGTTAAAATTCATACACCAATATAATAAAAAAAAATAATAAAACATGCTTTGAGTATATATCTGGCATTCATTTAATAAATATTGAAAAACATATGTAAACCTTTGAATTTTTTTGCTTTATCCATATTATGTGCACATAAACCTGGGAACAATTAGTGAAATGTTAAGACATAAAAAAAATGGAATTATGCTTTATAAAATGCAACCTCAAAAAGCAATAACCCAAACTGCAGCCAGGTGCCAATAAAGAAAAAGTTTCACACTAAAGCTAAAAGAAAATAAAACATAATATATACTATGTGCAAATGCACAAAGCAAAGACAATTTCATAAATTAAAGGTAATGAATAGGTTATCATTCCTTAAAAGCCTTTAAATATTTCCTTTTTTTGCCAAAATAGTTAATAATTTCTTCAATCTGGCCTTTTCTTCTAAAGTTTTAATTTTTAGTTTAATATTGTTCTAGCATAAATTTTACATTAAGCTTCTATTTGAATTGATAATATAAATTTGGATTTTAAGATATGCTATTAAGCTAAAATCAAGTAAGTGCATTGATTTCTGCTTTTAAATTTTTTTTTTAAAAAATGGTTTTATAGGAAATTAAAGCACTGATGGGATATTTACATCCCTTTATGAAGCTGTCAGTGTGCATACTAAATACATTTGTAAATCATAAAACAAATGTTTCAACTAAATAAGCACAGGCCAGATGCATGTAAATCCACATTTTCAAATTTCTGTCCATATCTCACTAATTCAGCATGTGTAGTGTAGATATGACTGCAAGAAGACTCACTAGTTAGCAAGAGTGCCTCTAAAATTAAATTTGGTAACCTAGTTAAGCCCCACATTAAAGAAAATGAACAAGAATGTTAATTCAAAGAAAAACTTTGTCGTGCTATCGCAAAAACTGACTTGTCGTGCGAGTCTTTCTGCATTTTAAGTTCTGCAAAGTGTACATATTAGCAGCCACGCATACACACATACATACACATGTAATGAGGCCATGCAGGAAGTCTGTCAGCGAGCCAATGGGTGTGTGCAAGGCACATTGAGAGTCTGCTAGTTCGTCGTGGGCCAGCTACCACACAACACGGAAGAGCTAAGCTCTACTAGACACCCACCTGCGATTCACCAGATTGTCCCTGTATGGGTCACGAGGCTGGCGTTTCATTATGTCAGACTCTGGAGCTTCGTAAGCCAGAGATATAGCAGGCACCTATAGTGTTGCAGTGGTAGTAATACAGTAGAAAGTTAGTCAAAATACATGCACTTCCCATCTCAATAAGATGACTTGATTCCTTGCTAAAGATTTTTATTCCACAGGCTGAACCCACAATAGAACAGTAGAAAGGTAGAAGTGTATAAAGTTCTGCAGGCAGATTGTGGGAAAAGATGGGATGCAAAACAAATGGTGAAAGGTTGGAATTTGAGTGCAAGATAAAAACTGGATATTGGCATTTTCACGTGATATAACCATGCTGAAAAGCAAGAAAAATATTGGGCAGATATGACAGCACTGAAAAATTCATTATAAAAAAAATAAAGAGTTGAAACATTAGGCTAGGGCAGCATAAATAATAGTAGAATAAAAGGGATTAAAATAAAAGTCAATGTTACTTACCTGGGCAAAACATGCCTACATGTGGCAGAGGTGTGGCAAATCAACGAACGACAAATAGGGAAGCAGAAGTTTAACAATAGGTGGGTAGGTAGAGCAGCTGCATCCATCACACTGTGGGGATGGTAGGATGCAACCACTCTTCCAACCAACCAGAGAATATTATAATAAAGATAAGAGAGGTACCGACACCACCAATAGGAACCCAGCAAACATCATCTGAGGGAAGTTCATGATTTACCTTTCATTTACGAGTTTATCTGTGAAAGGGTTTCGAGGCTGACGCTTCATGATATCGGACTCTGCTTCTTCATAGGCCAAGGAAATGGCAGGGACCTAACAAAATGGCGCAATATGATGAAATAACCAAAGTAATAAAAATTAAAAACACAAAAAAACACTGATACATACAGTAGGAGTGGGTTGCACTGACTACTCATATGCAAGACACAACAAATTGCAAGGATCAACTTAAGAAACACTTAAGGCAGCGGTATGCAGGCATCAACCAATAAAAAATGAGGTAGGTATAAAATAAAATTAAACTCTTTACATTCAGAGAAACTATACTAGCTTGTACCCCTTTATTACTACTTTATATTGGATGAATGTAAAGAGTTAAGATGGATTCCCATGACAGGTAGGATTGTATTTTCTAACACTATAACAGTTCAATATAGTCTTAAAATTAAGTACTGTAAACTAACTAAATTACAGAATTAGTGCTAATCAAAGTATCATTTAAAACTAAGCTAACACAAGTCATTACAGTAGGAGAGCATACAGACACACAAAATCATAAGATCCACATTTCTGCCGAGATTGTTTATTCTTCTTCGCTAATTTGAACCAATATCTGAAACCAATCAAACAAACTATCTGGTGTTCAATATATTATCTATAGGTGAATGCTTCATTTTGTCCAATCTCAGGATGATCTTATGCAAGATAGACAAGGACCTGAGAGGGGAAGAAGACTAACCTACAAGGAACAACAATTTAGAGCTACATTACAATGTCTAACCTTACAAAATAAATAATCATCTTCATCACAAAAAACACAGGCAAAAACTGAAAATAAACAGAGGTAAAAATAAGAATAAAAACTGCTACTACATATTTCTATCTACTAATCAGAGGTGCTAAAATCTGGCAGAATAAAATATCAGCTCATTCCTATGCTTTATTCTGTATTTTCTTTTCTTGGTAAAACAAAGGTTTGTATATGAATACTTGTGCAATTTATTCTGAGAATACATTTTGTGATCTGAATGTTAAAATATTTTCTAACACACACACTCAATGGAATGACTAATACATTACAGCTTTTATTTTAGCAGAGGATGTAAGGCCCCCCCATAATAAAACTATATAATCTCCCTTTGTAAGATGCAGTGTTTTGAACTACATTAAAATACCGAGCATTTTCGATGAGCATATGTATGTACAATTGTTTATAAAAAATGAACTAAAACTGTATCACAAATACCATATTAAATGGAGCAATTAAAAAAGAAAAAAAGAAGAAGAAGAAGGTTGTAAAAAAATAAAAGCTAAAAGGGCTATTTGCACTACACCTTAAGACTATTGTGGGCACATACGCATTTAGATGATGATGATCATTCTGTGACATCAGAGCCCTTGAAGGGCCAAGGCCCACAACCTGAATGACAGCTTCACATCTATATGTTCATAGTCAAGATGGGAAATCATGAGGTGATGTGGTCAGTACCACACTTTCCTCAGGCAGAATGTTGGTTTTTGTGACCTATGGATCAATACCAATCATAGCTTCCCATATTCCTCATAAAGACAGACAGGATGGAGGCTACAAGCTGCTACACCTCGTTACACATTTCGCCATACATGGTTTTCACTATCAGCTGTATAAATTAAGAAGTTGCGTCACTCAGATTCACATTGTGTTTGTGAATACTGCAGCAAGAATTGCAAACATTACCATGTCTTTGAGCTGTACATTCAGGCACAAGTATTTAACAACTTTCTGTGATGACGATTAATATATATGTTATGTTTAATTTGCACATTGTGCACTATTCCTCTTTCATTTCATTAATATTCCCCACTTCGCTAAGATTGCATACATGGGCCAAAGAATCTGCAAACCAATTGGGGGGCTTCAACCTATGTGCATTCTGTGGTCAGGAACTAGAAGCATGTTCCAACCCATTGCATTTATCTATAGCAAAATATTTTAAAAATTTGAATGGAATTAGTTTCAAAATTCACTCATCAGTCCCCTTAAGTCTTAAGTTCACAAATTCAAATGGGTTTCAAGTTGCCAAAAATATTCATTTTCTATCAGAAGATGCACAATGATTTTTAAATGCAATCCATATTTATATTTATAAAAATACACCAATTCCTTTCATCAGATAGTGATTACATAAAAAAGCAGAATAAATATTTTAAAAATACAACTTTTTTTTATGTATGACGTTTACCAGAAAAAGAATTTACCAAAATAAAGCACAGTGATACTGCAATAAGAAGAGTATAGTAAGTGCATGGAAAGTGTTATATATCTCCCATGGCAAACCAATCCTGGAGCAAATTCCAAGCATAGTAAATAAAAAAAAAAGCAATGATTCCAAAAACACAGTGCATTGAATACAACTCCTAGGTTTGGCTGACCATGATCAAGTTCTCTGTAAGACATTTTCACAAATTCAATGATTACCAATATGTCATTCTGTATTGTAAACCCATGCACATATTTTATTACTGTAAGGAATATGTTACTGTTTCTTTGCTTGAATGTTTTATTCATTTTGGATTGTATCGTCCAAATATGTAGACTCTTATCTGACTGGCACACACTTTTATAATTCAGTGAAATATTTCAATACAGTGAAACCTTATGCATGATTTCCCTTTCTCAAATGTTCTCTGTCAGAAACAGGACTGGGGCAGACCCATAATTATGAAGACTGCCACCCTCTGCAGCCATAATCAGACACCACGGGTTCCTAGGATAAGATGAAAATGCAGTTCTCCTGAATGGCGTAAACAGTTTAGTCTCGCCAAGATTTAAATGTATACTTTTGGTTTCTCTAAGACATACCTATAGTAGCTAAGAGGAAGTATTCTACCCAAAAATTTGATATAAAGAATACCAAATTTGGTATTTAAGTCCAACATCTTCCAAGGATGTAACACAAAACTTTTCATAAAACTTTCCCACCTGAAACTACCTTTCACAAAATTTTGCTTAATTTTGTAGGCTCTATGATTGTAATTAAAAGATCATAAGTTTGACAATTTGACAAGAGAAATAAAATATATATCTTGAATTTTCAATGAATAGCATGTGAAAACCCTTCTTCATGATTGAAATGATTCTGTATCATTTGGAAGCTACAAGAACTTACTCCAGAAAAAAATATAGAGCTCATTAAAATATATAATTTGCATTAAATAATTTTCTTTGTAACATTGTCTTAACCTCTTGTGCACTACAAAATATATACTACCGTGATATTACCTAATGAAACCATTTCCGTAATTTTCTTATGTATGTTTCCCAAGTAATTCATTTACACTGCAAGGTTCAGATGTGACGACATGAGTAAATCTGATGGCTATAAACAGTTATTTTTTAAAGGAATTGCATTTCAAATTACTAACAATAAAAGTGGGAAAACAGCAAGTTAACGGTTATGAATCACGCACAGGATGCTTCAGCATAATGAATAAAGATTAATTCTACTGATGAATGCTATGTAAATGGAACTGAAAAGCACAGAACTCACATTAGCAAGAACTGAATGTTGGGGCAATGCAAATGCAATAACTGGATCATGTCTTAATTGCTATCTAGATCATTGCTTATGCTGGAAGTACCTTTTGGTTTGAAGTGCAGAAGTGTACATGGTTTCTCAGTTGTTATGTTTTGTCGCTGTGGACATAACAGAGCTTGATTGCAAATATAAGTTCCAAGAGGTTAGTAAACGCTTCCTTTAAAAATGTCAAGCACTCAAGGAGTGGAATCAAGCCACTAATTCTTTCTTCTTTCATATTACAAAACAAGGCACAGCACAACAAGAGGAAAAATTCAATTTAATTTTTTCTCCCACCATATAATGTGAAGCATATTGGATATTCAGTGGTTAACATAAGCCAAGGAATTTCACGTTTTCTAAAGTTTCTTTTTCCTTCGACCACTTCACATATGCAATAAAATAGTGGACAGATTCTGTCTCTATTGTTTATATAAAACACGAGAAAGTTATGTTATGCCAAGAACTGAAGTAGCTGATTGCCTGATAAGCAGTGACAATGGTAAATTATCTCACTTATGATCTTCTAGCCAATCAGATATGGTTGCCTCCATCTTATGTTTTAAAATACTTTTTGTTGTTATGATTAAGATTTCAAAAATGTTATTTTAGCTTGTACTACAGACGATTGGCAATGGATGTGACTTTAGTTAACTGAACAATAATTGTAATAACTTATGCAGATGCAAGTATGGCCACAATTATTTGGTATAGGTGCTTTTATTGAGCGATTTTATACAATGCACAGGATTTGTTGCTTAAGCAGGAACTTATGCTTTCATGTAAATGTCTGCTAGTAAAGTTCTGAAAACTTTTCTTAGCTGAAGCTTATTTATCTGTTGATTCCCATATACATTTCCTCTCCTGTTCCCTATTAAATAACTGTATATTCAGGTTTCACTGCATTATAAATGATTATACATTACTCGAGATTTAACTTTTATGGAATTCATTATCATCAGTTTGACATTTCTTTAATTTTACCATTTCAAGATAAAACACTTGTGTTCACTTCATTATCTTTAAAGATTATAGGTAAACAATCAATATCTCTACAAATGTGAAACAATGTCCACTACCTTGGTAAATGCTTTACATTTGTCTTGCTGTTCATCTAAAACTGAGCTTCCAATGTTTTACAAAGAACTCCAAATTTTATGAATACCATAAAATCCACTAATTCTTGGAAGATTGTTACATTATTTTTTCTAAAGTTCATAAAAGCTCAATGGGATTATGCATTAAATATCTATTCTAGCCAATGTTTTTTACACAAATCCTGAATGATTAAACATAGATCTGCATAGTATATGTATATTTAATGCAAATAAAAGCCTTCATGGCAGACTCTTGTTTTTTTTTAAGCTTCTTATGTTTACATTCATTTTTTGTTGAACTAATTCTTTCAGTGTATCTGTGAAAGATGTCGATGAATGATGTACAGGCCCTGCGAAAGGTGTCTGAAAAGTGGGATAGAAAAAGAAAACGGTGTAGGTGAAAGTAAAAAAAAAAAAATTAAAGATGGAAATACAAACTTAGCAAAATTATTTTACACACTTACCAAAATCACTTACCAATACCTGTGGGGCAAATTTTTTATTTTTTGAAAAGCTAGTAATGAAAATTCATGCCAAATCGAACTAGTACTACCAGAGCAAAGAGAGAAATAGTTTTCACCATAGTACAATATACTTTCCTATTGTGCCTGATGATTCCTTTCTTGGTAAAGAGCGGTTAAAGAAACGCAGAAAACTGGTCAAAATCCACTAAACTAGCAAAGTCTGCAGAGGAAAATTTAACAAGCTTTACTTTCTTTGTGTAAGGTGCAAAAAGGATTGTTTGAGGCAGTAGATATGAAAAATAAGGCAGAGCAATAATTAGAAAAATATTTTGAAGATTCTGTTCCAAATGCGGAGGAGAGGAATTTTTTGGATGCAGTTACCTTTCATTGACCAGTTTATCTAGGAAAGGATTACGTGGCCGACGCTTCATAATATCTGATTCTGCTTCTTCATAAGCCAGGGAAATGGCAGGCACCTGATGATTATAAGAAGGTGCACCATGTTATGAATGCTAAATCACAGTAAAAAAAAAAAATAAAAAATAAAAAATAAAAAAAATAAATAAACAATAAAAAAAAGGAACAAACATTGATAGCAGTGCTGCAACAAAGGAAAAACATTCGTCCAACATCAACTGAATTCACACCAGGCGCTGTGGATAATGCTCAAGGTGCAATTTACTATTTCTTGGTCTACTACAACATCGAGTAGCACACAGAGTACAAAGTTCTATCACATGATCTACTGTAACAGTATTTCTTGCTTTCCCCAGTGAGTAAATGTGTTCAAATCTCAAAAATGCATGTTTATTACAGTCAAGAAAAGCTTTAAATGTGTTTTATTTTTTAAATATACTGTTATTGTAGCCCAAATGATAGAACAGTGTCCTGCAATGAATTCAGTCATTTTCACATCCTGTGTTGCAACTATTTTGTGACATCTAACACACAAACACATATTACAAGACCTAGAAACCTTAATCAGTTTGGCCAATGAAAGAAAAAAAATGTAATGTAATTTTAATTAAGAAATACCAGAAAACTAAGCTGAGGACATCTTCAAATTTGACACATATAGCATTTTTTAATTTATGTGCATCATTTTAGCAAAATACAAACAAACAACATTACAACAATGCTTGGTATTAAACTTCATATGCATTTTTTTTTTTTTGAGGAGGAAGGAGGGGGGAGGTTACAAATATACCACTATATATACTTTGCAAAATAGCACTAAAATTGTTATTTTTCAAAGGCTCTATTTCAACTAACCTTAATTTTACACACATTTCAACCTACTTCATTCAAAATGCAATGATAAATATTATTTAAACTCTCATGTATAAAATCTGCAGTGATGCAGTTCACCTAAAAATGGTGAATTTTTAAAAGGCTCTCTATAATGAACAGCCTTAATTTTGTATTAATTTCATCCAAATTTCAAATGTATCAAAATAATTCTGAAACTCTAACATCTAAAATTCCCCATCTACAAGTACAGTGTAAATCATACATTTTTAGCAGCTTATACATATACATCACCCTTGATTTTTAACCAGTTTCCACCAAATTTGAAATGTCAAACAGTTTCATCAAACACTTACACACAAAATTTCAACTTCACATATACAACTAGTTTTATGCAGACTTCAATCAAATTTGAAATGTGTTAAGCTGCATTCCCCACCCAATCTCTTATACAGGGTTAGCACAAACGAAATACAGATGTTTGAAGTCCTATAAAATAAAACCTATGTGTGATATCAACATACATTTTGTGATGCTGTGTTAAGAAACTACAAAGTTTACATGCCTGGTGGTTGGTAATCATCTACACGATTATAAAGGCAGGAATAGCAGAAGTTTTTAATCCTGTGGAAAAATCATATCTTGTGCTCTTGACATATTTGCCTCAAGGGGTCCTGTCGTCCCCCGTGGTGCAGTGGTTACCATGCTAGCCTCTAGTTCCCTAGGTCGTGGGTTCAATCCCTGCGGAGGGCAATGGCTTTTTTTCGGGTGTAAAAATACTTAGTATGGCTTCCTTCGGAAGGGAAGTAAAGTCATTGGTCCCATGTCGTAGATTTACGGCATGTAACAGAACCTCAAGCCTGATAAACAGGCCTCTGAGCAAAATTACTGGTCTTTCATGCCCAATCTAGAATGGGACACTAAGGACCACAGCAGTTAAAGGGCGTCCATAAATAAAAAAACTCTATTTCAATTTTCCAAGGAGCTCTGATCCCACACTGTGTGACTTTTTACTTTCCTAACCATGTAAATAGCAGGTAGAGAAGCTACTGCGTTCAACCCAAAAATTTGATACCGAGATTTCACTGTAAATACATGGTTTGAGGCTCCCTGTATCCAGAAAAGCATTTTTAGAAAAAGGTCCACGTGTGTGTGTGTGAACAGCATAACTCAAAAATGAAAAGTCGGATAAACACCAAATCTAATATTAGGTTCAGTACCTTCCAAAGATGCAACACAAAGATTCTCCAAGAAAATCCCCCCAAAACAAACTACCCTTTACATGGAAGATTTTTTGAAATCTTTGATTTTCTATAAAATGGCTCTATAACAATTTTGATTAAAAACATTCAAGGTATTTGCCTGACAAATAAAATGTATCTCTTGAATTTTCTGGGAATAGCCTTTAAAGTCTTCTTCATTTAAAAGGAATTTTGTATAATCTTGTATAGCTGGTAAACGTTAAGTGATGAGACGAAAACATACTACTTAAGAAATGTAGATCTCTTTAAGATACACAATTTATTTTATATAACTTTTTTGTGGCATCAGTCACTTCTGAGATATCCATTATTAATGGTTCGAATTGTTCAATACTTAACCATTCTTTTCAAGTCCTGTCGATTTTCAGTTGTTTCTTGTAACGTTATGGATAGAGTACAGAATTTTAAGGCCAGCGTGTACTGTCCACTTCTAAAACATTTGACTGTTGCTATTCCCTTTGTATCTATAATGAAATGTGAAATGCAGCTATTTCCGGAAACATTTATCTCGATTAAAATGAAGTAGATAGAAAAATAAACTTTTGTAAAAATTCTTAAAATTATTAAGATTCAAAGCACTGTTAGAAATGAAGCAATATACATATTAAAATATATAAAGAGCCACATACTAAAAGTCACCAAACAGCTGAAGGTGGAGACGAATGTTTCAGAAAAACGTTTCCTGATCTTAACCATCTGACATAAGTGAAGTACGTTTACATGTCTCTATATATTTTGTAAGAATAATTTGTATACCCACTAATAAGATATACAGGGTAGAGAAATTCATGTGAATGTAACATGTCAGATGTTTCCTTTGGTATTTGCCAAAGACAGAATTATGTCCCTCCATTTCCACATGATTTAAATGAAATGAAAACATATCAGAAGAGCTGTGGCATGTGTCGAGGCAGCTATGTTAGACTGGGTTTGGAATGAACTTGATGTGTCTTATAGGGGATAATGTTGAACATTTGTGACTTCACAAACTAAACATCAAGACTTCCTCTATAAAAAGTACAAAGTACTTCCAGGTACCATGAATAGGGTTTTGTTCTACAGGACCCCAAACTTGTCTTATTAGTTTTGTGCTAGCCCTGTTGTATACAATTTCAAATCTACATATATAGTGTTTTATGATTTGTTTCATGTGTACAGAAGGATGAATGGATTAAGCAATACTAATTGCTCTGCAGTAGAAAATTTACCTAAAAATATTTAATCTTAAAAACCTATATACCAACATCTTCTTAATACTATTGATGTATTAGTGCTGCCTTTGCTCCTAAAAGCAAAAGAGCACACTTCATTAAATAATACAAACTAAGAGAAAACAAAGCCTATTGTAGAGAATGCAGATAGTACTGCAATTTAAGAAAATTATATAGAGCAGGAAAACAAGATACGAATATAGATATGAACCAGCAATTACAGGGTAAGAACAAGAGTATAAAGACTGGTAAGGTTCAGATGAAACTGGGGCAAACGTAATCAAGAAGTAAAAGTTGTAGAAGAAAAAGATGAAAATTTAATTATTTTGTACCATTTTCCTAAAAAAATCACACGTAGTCATTGAAGAATTGCAACAGTATTTCCAAATATGCTTAAAAATACCTGAGATGCCCCCCAATGTGGCATACATACACATGGATACATGATCTTCCATCTAAGAGGAGACTCATAATATTCTCTTCTCTGCCTGGTGAATTCTTCAGATTTGCTGTAATTAAATATGCAACCAACTACTGACACCAAGGTTCCATCATCAAAGATTTCGATGATGAAATGAAGAGAAAAAATTAAAAGACCACCTGGTCCCATTGCGGCTTTATTTTGTGTTCAACTATGAGTGCAGAAGTAAAAGTTGATCTAGCCTCGAAGAGTACTTACATTCAGGCATAAAAAAGAAGGTAATTTTGTTCATGAAGATTTTATTTTCCTGGTAGATCTGTTATTGCATTAAAACACAATAAATATGTGTAGTTACACATTTCTCTGCACAAAACATTTGAAAACAGATACACAATTAATCTAATCACAATATATGAACATTTCAGAAATGTATCTAAAGCTCCAAAGTTTTCATAAATACTACGAGAGATGAGGAAAGAGCAGATATCAAGCAAGGATCTAATAAGAGAAGAAGTACATAACAAGCCATATTTTTTTGCTACTCCACAGTTTAAAAGGTACACATTTATTGCTGAAACTTTATATTGGTTTAAGAACAAGTATAACAAGACATGCAAATACCAATAAAAAGTCTGCTCGATTCACTACAAAATGTAAATACAGCACATGCTTCTGTAGTGCACAAATATTTTTACGAGAGATGAATTTCTGGTCTGGTCACAGACAATAGGAGAACCTCAAGAATAGAACAGCAACTGCTGTAGAGAAATAATGCCAATACCTCCATCATTCCGCATGAGCATCAGACTTTTGAAAAATTAGCATATATATTCATATTCCAAACACACAAACTACAGACCTAAGGCAAGGGCAACATTTCAAGTGCTCTCAAAGTTTACAAACTTTTGGCATAAATCCTCCCAAAATAATTTCTTTCTTTCTTTTAATAAAAAATAGTTTGAAAATTCAATGGCCATAACTGGATTAATGTTACTAAATCATAAACATTTAAAAGCCATTAACTATCACATAAAATATGACTATATCTACACACAGTTACAGACATCCAAGAAACTACACCTTCACAGAGAACAACTTCCACATGCAACAAAACATGCTTTGGTCTGGACTAAATAGAGTAAACTCCTGGTTACCTGGTGAAACAATGTGCAAAAAGTGAACAGAATATAAAAGAAATGCAAAAAAATAATAACTGTAAAAAATACATATATAGAAGTACACAACCCAATTTATACTGCATAAAATATTTTATTTGAAACAGACTATGATGCATGGCTCTGTTTTCTGAAACGTATCAATTAACTTTAGCACTGAACTTTGCTTTTTTACGATTTGCTCTTACCCACAATGAAAGTTTAAAGTTTGGGTTGTGAGAAGTGACCACTTCAACAATGCTAAGAACAGCAAGGAACTGCTAAGGCTTCCCTACCCCTTGAGCATCTCATGGCAGTTATGCAGAACATACACAGTTTGCACAAATTTGCTTTTACTGCAATAATGCACAATTTTGAAATAAATGCAAATAAACAACACAAATGTTTGTGATTTTGGAAATTAATTTGCACATTATCTACCTGTTAATAACTGGAAGTTTACTGTATAAGTAACACATTTACTCCCTGAAAATTAAAAAATTAAAAGTTTTAATTAATAGTTGAAAACCAATCTGATTCTCCAGTGCCTCCACCATACTACTAAATGAGAAAGAGGTGGAAATTATAAATATGCAATACTTGACTACATAAGTGTAATTCCTGTGCAAGGATGAACAGACACAAAGGCTTCTTTCTCTAGGTCTAAAAGCAGACATGAAGCAGCAGTTCTTTTGCTAGTTATTGTGACACAGCTTCTCCCTCCCTTCTATGTTATCTATCACAAAACTGTTTGTTTCTGCCACTGCTTTAGTATCACTCTTTGAAAACTAAAGCACAGCTTGTTTAACAGTGCACCTAATTTTGTAAAATGAGCCCTTTGTTGAATATACATAATGAATATCTTCTTAAATTTAATTACACATTGTTTATAAAGTGTACATTCTCTTACAGTTTCTGCTACTGCTATTTGAATTTCTTTGCCTAATCCTAAAGGAGCTGTATTTAAAATATGCAGACATTTAATAAGTTGTAAAGTAGAACTGCTTTAAGTTGGTAAGGAACAATATCTCTTCTGTGAAAATTATCTGACAACTGCCTTTCCTGAATAAAAATTTAGGGAACAATAACATAATTTTTAATTCCTGTACCATGTACCTAGAGGCAGAGAAAGTATGGTATTCCACCCAAAAATTTGATATTGAGATTTCAATGGAAATATGGGCCCACTGAATACAAAAGAATCACTTTTACAAAACCAATTGTGCGTGCGCACATGTGTGTGTGTGTGTGTGTGTGTGTGTGAGAGAGAGAGAGAGAACAGTACAACTCGGATAAATATCTAGCTTGGCACTTAAAGTTTAGTATCTTCCAAAGATTTTCATGAAAATACCACCCCCCCCACACACTACCTTTTACTGGAAAATTCATCAAATTGTTTTTTTATTTTCTCAAAACTATCTTAACAATTTTGATTAAAAGATCATTAAGATATTTACAAAACAAATAAAATCTATATCTTTGAATTTCCTGGGAAAAGCCTGGGAAGTCCTCTTCATTTGGAAGGAATTTTATCATCATTTTGTAAAATTAGTATAAACATTAAGAAATAGACAAAAACATACTACACTAAAAATGCATTTCTCTTTAAAACACAGAATTTATTTCAAACAAATTTTTTTGTGGCATCAGCCATTCCCAAGATATTCATAATTGATTATAGATTTGCATTTTTCAATACTTAGCCATTTTTTAAAAGTGGTGATGCATTTCAGTTGTTTCCCGAAATATTATGGTGCACATAATTATAGCCACTCACTTTTAAAGATCTGATTGATTCAGTTTCCTGTAACCCCCTTGCACCTATAACGAAATGTGTAACGGAATTATTTCTGCAAAGGTTAGTTAATTAATATGAAGTAGGTAGAAAAATAAACTGTCATAGGAAGCTATATAAAATAAAATAAAAATTATAATGGGTAGAGAAAGTTGTGTAAACGTAACACAGAATATTTTTTTTTAATCAGATATCAAACCATCAATTCATCAAGCATGAATTAAATATTGAGTTTTGAATTACTAATGTTTACTTAAAGAGATATAGTTATATTTAACCAGTTGAAGATAAGCAAAAGGACAAATTTACAATATTTATCCCTAATTTACTTTAAAATTATATAACTCTTTTTCCTAACTACATAACAATTTTGTATGATCTGCAAGATAGCCATGCATTTTGGAGGCAGCTGACTCAGCTGAAAAACTACGTATGCATCTGTAGGCAACTATCTGTAACCCATGTTTTCTCTCTCTCTCTTTATTTTCTTTTATTAACGTTCTCTTATTTTTACCCGGTTTATTATTACTGTGATTTCTCTGATTTATTTCACCGCAATCTACCAAATTACTGTTACACAACACACAGACACATGAACAAAAACACCTATACCCATGGCAGGACTCCAACCCGCACTATTTAAATGTTAGTAAGCAACTAGAAAGATTGAAAAAGCTAAAAGCTCACTCCTCATTTGTAACTCATTTGATTATAACTGCTTCACTGTGTTGGATTCAGTCTTCATTTAAAAGTTATCTAACCTTCTTTAAATAGATGTTTATGAAGCCTTTTCTGTATACTTGTCAACAGCACAATCCATTCCATGGTCTGATTTTGCTACACATTCTCGCTATCCAATATTTACACAACCTTGTTAATCAACACTATGATAAACCAAAATAATCTCACAATGTATAAGTTTTCCAGTTTACCCTAAAAAGATCCAGCATTTAATATATATATGTTTTACTTAAATAGTGTTTGAATTTATGAAAAAAAGCTTGCTTATTCTGAAAGGTACTAATTTTGGAAATACATAAAAATGGAAGGGTTAAAAAATGATTAGCTATTAAGCAACATGTACTAAAAACCTAAATGCATCATCTTTTAAATAAACATTTTAAAAACCTTTTTTAAAAATTCTGCTAAAATTAAACGGAAACATTTTATGTTTAAGGAAATACTGAGGATAAATTATGGAAACAAGGACTTGAACTTTTCCTATGCCAAAAAATAAAATGTGCAGATGCTTTTTAAATGTTTAAGTGCTCCATGTAAATTAGCAAAATTCCTAATTGAACTATATTTACAAAACCTACATACACAGAGAGCGAATATACAGTAAAATTGAAAACGATTTTTTAATTTTTTATTAAGTTTTATCAATTCCTTGCTTCAAAAGATTTTTCACATGTCAAAAGTATGAGAACAGCATAACATCTGCTGTGGAAAGCTGTGTGACCATATTTAAAGGGTGACCATTAAAATAATAAAAGAACACTTAAGTACAACTATTCTATACACTCAATCTTATGGTGACTAGAAGCCAGGCATCTACAGTGTCTTGACACTCTATCTGCAGGAAACACATACAGGAGAGGCTTCTACATTCTAACATCTAAACACATACCAACATGGCACAAGCTTCTGGTTAAAAAAATTATCTTTTAAAAATACTTTCAACAACTGCACATTTCCCAAGCTAATCGCTTCAAAAGCTGAAACACTTGAAAGTAAATTGCATTCAAATTATATTAACTGGGCAGTAATAATGTCAAAACTGCAGTATACATGTTAAGAATATAATCTTAGTCTTTAAAAGACTAAAAAAATTTTAAAATATGCAGCATATCAATTACTGCACAGGCCAGGGGCCAAACTGTACCTAAGGTGAAAAATTAAATTCAAGTTCTGAAATGAGAGCCAGCAAAGAAAAACGATCTCTAAAATCTTCTATATTCACAAAAAATTCTAAATGTATACACGAATAAAGATCATAAATTAAATCTATCCTGGTTTCCTATTAAAATAAAACTGAACTTAAAACACATTCTGTATTATTAAATGCTAAAACAATAATATTAAAATATGCTTGATTTTGCAGAAGGAGATTTCATTTTAATGAAGCATAAAGAAGAAGAAAAAATGGTATCCTCCTTAGCAGGAGAAAAAAAAAAAAACTGGTAAAACACCACTAAATAAAAGAGAGAAAAATATGTTATGAAACATAAATAGGAAAAGGATCTTAGCTAGGGTCTGGCATATTCCAAAGGCAAATAGGATGAGCCTGAAAGAAACTTGTGTTAGTCAGTTCAGCACTTAGCACCTACAAATGCATAATATATTAAACCTGCAAGCAAATGTTTACTTTAAAACTAACTATAATGCATCTGCTTATGAATTTTATCAGTTTAGCCTGAAAACGAACATATTTTATCTAGTACTAATGATAATATGATAAACAGCACAACAGGTTTTTATTTGTCATATTGTATATTTTAAAATTACATTCTTTAAGAGTATATGATTAATTTCCATTTTTTCAAATGTATTTTATTATTAAAACAAAAGATATCCTTAAGAGGGTTTATTTGCAGTAATAATTTTAGTGTCTTAAATTCTTAAAATAAAGACATATAGTGCTTCTACTTGCTCTGGTACTGCACTTAATTGAAAGCGATATTAACACTTTTTACATAAGGCCTGTATCTGTTTTGCTCTTGCTGTTTTGATCATATGAATAATCTGTATCCTGTAAGTTGCTGCAATTACAGTTTTTCCTAATGAAGCAGAATATACTCTGTAAATTCTTTGTTCATTTGCATATAATTTTTTATTTATTTTCTAGCTGCATAATTTATATATTGAATTTTTAAGATCTTCAATTTAAAATGAAAACTACAGGAGGATGTACTGGCATTATGAAATGGCTGGCACATACACAGGGGAGCCAATAATACCTGTACTTTTTATCATAATGATAATATAACTGAAGACAATGATTTTTACTCTTCAGAAACATTAAGTGATAGTGTTATTTAACTTTTGTTGATATTTTATTCTAATGCCATGATGCAACTAACAGCTTTTAGTTTATTACACCATGAAAATTTCACATCTGACTTTATACTGTAATGTAGCCTCATCTATTTTAGATGACAATGAAACGGGATATTCAATTTGTAATTATGTTCAACAGAAGCATCACTGAATGACATGACCATGGTGTAATGTTCGACTATCAGCACTACACTGCTTCAAACAATATAATATATTATGTATATGTAAATCGTGCATAAATGCCAATAGATTTGTTTTAAAAACTTTGAAGTATTTTACTTTATTTGCTGCTGTGCTCTGTTCTATGTTAATAATCCTGTTTAGGCAAACAAACTTATTAACAAATAATTTAAGATAAAAATGCCTTGTTACCCTCTCCCTCAAAATTTTGCACAACATTCAGATTTATTACGACTTAAAAGTAATCAGATTTAGTATGCAACATACAATTACTGTGTTCAATAGCTTATTAATATGCAAATTATATATTTTTCATAGAAAAGCCACATTAACACTAAAATTTCCAATCTGCACGGACAAAACAGATATCAGGCTCATCACAGAAACTGTTAATCAACAATTCAATAAGAACAAGTTGAGTAAAAAACAGTTAATAGCTGTGACAAAATGCCATTATGAAGCTTCTAAGTAGTTTTTAACTATTCAAGCTGCAGAGAAGATAACCAAAGTACAGAAATAGAACAAAACTCTCTCACTAGAACTGCTTTGTTCCTTTCAGATACTTTTAATCTTTAAAACTGACATTGTCTTGAAAAAGTGCATAAACCTCTGCAGCTAAATTTAATTACTTTCACATTCATATTACATAGATTGCATGATTTCATTGAGTCAGATCAATTGGACATAACTGAAGTCTACACTTAAAAAAAAAAAAAAAATAACAAAAAGAACCAATGTGGAAAATACTTTACGACTTATTGTTCCTTTGGCACATTTATTGAAGAGTATGACTTATCTTAAGCCCCAAAGTAAAAGAGCACAATATGATCTTTTAAGTCATTAATTAAGTTACATATGAGTTCATTTTTAGTTCATTATTAAAAGCAGCTGTTATTTATTCATGTTTGTGCAGCGATGCATGCACATTTTGTCACCTTAATTTAAAACAATAATTAAAAATAGTAACAGAAATACAAAAACTTACCATGTCAGTTCCCAAATCAATGCACAAAATGGTAACAGTGCCAAGAGGAAGTGGAATATCACAAAGAATGAAAGCCAAGAATGGTGAAATCTCAGGAATGTTAGATGTCAGGGTGTAAGCAATAGATTTCTTCAGGTTGTCGAAGATAAGTCGCCCTTCCTCAACACCAGTTACAATAGAGGCAAAATTGTCATCTAAGAGAATCATGTCTGCAGCTTGCTTTGACACATCAGATCCAGCAATGCCCATAGCAACACCTGCACAAAAGGCAGTACACTACATTAGGTATTGTTGCAGTACCATTTATAAAGCATTCAATTACTACCTTCTGCAGAGCTCACACTGCATGCAATGAATAAAAGTGTGTACACATATGTAAAGTGAGCCTTTTTGGATGAACTTGAATACAGTGATGTCAACTTCTGAGATGTTTAAGTTCATAAGAAACTCCTTCATATTTTTTAACATAAAACTTGGCCCGATCATTTAATTTACTATGTTTCTCAGCCAGTCTTAATAACTTATTTGATTTCATGGTCATCACATTCAAGTTCATCCAAAAACCTCCAAGGGTACAAAAAGGCATGGAATAGAACTTCTTCCAAGCTCAATCAAGAACTGGTAGTAAACATGCAGCTGACGATGGGGGCAATGGCCTCCAGACCACTACCCAACAGCCTTTGGAGATTCATCAGCCCAGCACCAGAGAACACCACTAGCCACACACATTCCCCAGACAATGACTGGCAACATCAGTTGAGGACATGCTGACGATGGGAGCAAACCGTCTCCCGAAACGTGTTCAAGTAAGAACATTTTAGTGATGTAGTGCAACAACATTCAACTCTCTTTATTTTAAAAAAAGAAAGAATTCCTTCAGTTCGCACACCAGAAGTTATTGAGGAGATTTGCCAAAGAATTACGCAAAGCCCAAAGAAGTCTACACATAAATTGACGTAACAGGCACATATAAATAGGAGTTTCCAGAAAATATTAAAAAATGGATCTAACAACATGTGATTTTTTCTTCCTGTGGGAATATTTGAAGAGCAGCAAAGTCTATGAAACAAATTCACATACAATACAGGAACTGAAAGACAGCATATCTGAATATAGTTAGGACGTGCACAGCCATGTACTGATGCTGCAGGGGGCTGCTTTCAACATCTTCAATAAATGGCGAGTCCATTTCAGCAATTCGTTTCTCTATTTCTCTATGTTTACACGGACCACTTTTGTGTGTGCCATCCTTTATCTTTGATTTTAAAAAATTAAGTTACTGTGTATGTTTCACTTTGGATATAATATGCCAATGCCAAATTAAATCTTGTTTGGGGAAAAAGAAGAAACACCTTGTATTTTGAGAAATATGGTAATTTAATTCAAAGTAACTATTATTAAGGCAGCAAAACTTAACTTTTCTCAAGAGAATTACTTCAACAAGTAGCTCACAGTTAATTATGAGCTCGGCTTGTACCTGTATTCTGACTTCAATGAAGAAGCATGTGTTTTTATAGCTTCTAATTTTTAAAAGAACTTGGCCACAAAATCAGATCTGCAAAATAGGCACTTTGGTTCATCAATGATCAGTCAGAAGAAGGTGGAAGCAGCCTTAAAAATTATGTTAAAATATACGTTAACATGTTTCCAAGGGTAAACATGTTTGCCAAATGCACATAACACAATGAGGACTGCTTCAAGACACCCAACCTTTGGCTTATCTAACATATTTGCATAAAAGATTTATTTTTGTTCTTCATGAATTGCCCTCATATTATAATTTTGAAGCAAAACAGAAACACAACAATTCTGTTAAGTACAACTTTCAACTCTTCGTATGGAAACAAAACTGAAAGCACACCTGGAAAATGACATGACACTGTACTCTGGATATAGTTCACATTTCTTAATCAAATGACAGTCCTCACTTTACCAGTGCACTTGCTCAATTAAACCTACCAATATCAGCTTTCTTCAAGGCAGGGGAGTCATTTACACCATCACCAGTCACAGCCACAATGGCACCCATTCTCTGACAACCTTCCACAATGATCAGTTTCTGCTGAGGTGAAGTACGAGCGAACACAATTTCTGTGTGGTATCTGCAACAAAAACGAGGCATATGTTTTAATGCTAAATTCACTAACTATAACATGCCTAAAAGGAGAGAGAACATGACAGTGGTCCTAATCTGAGCTTATTGCTCAAGATTTAAGTATTACTCATGCAAAGCAGATCTCCAAATAGCATTATGAGGCTCTGATTCTGTTCTGCATCCACTAAAATCATGGACACTGGTTTTGGTGACACTGTTGATTCTTTCCATTTTTATTTTTAAATGGTTGTGTCATGTAATGGTTGAGATGAAGGGAACAAGATATGCATACGTACAAGATTAGCATACATACGTACTTGTGTAGTAATGATGATGAGCAAGACAGAATTGAGAAATGTTATACAAAAATATCCAATTAAGGCACACAGATTGTTAAACTGAAATTTAAGCATACTAAAATGATCTATGATCCCTTATGGGTCTTATTTGTGTTTAATCCATGCTTCATTCAATTATATTCCAGGCGTTCCTGTCTTTTAAAACACGTTTCATTGTGTACAAAGAAATTTCTTCTTTTCACTATATATTAGTGTTCCATTAAACATAGAACGAATACTAAATGTTGCTTTTAAAGACCGGGTATGATAAGAGGATGCTATAGGAATGTCACACTATTATTTATTAGTTATATACATGAAGGCAATGCTACTTTTAAAAGTTAAATGGGACAGTAGTTATTTTGAACTTTAGTCCATAATTGGAATTCAATGTCAAGGATTTGATGCGCGACATGTTGTTGCTCCTGAAAAGGTCAGAATTTTGGCATCATGGAAAGAACTGTGCAGAAGATTACCACTTACATTAATTTTGTCACTTCCATGCTGTTACTTTCCTTAGGATTTTGAAATGGTGGCAATAAGAAATGGCAGAAAAATAGGATACTGGATGCCTTCTTTGCTAGAGAGCAATTTCAAGGTGCTGCTTCAAAGCATGCTGCACGATTTTAAGTACACTTATATGGAGTCAACTCTCTTAATTGCTTCATTTATCTATTTTTAATGTACGACATTATTGTGGGGTTATGTTCGTATCATCAGCCGCCTGTTGATGACAGAGCAATTTCCGAGTATATTCATTTGTAGTCTGGGGTATCTTCTGCAGCCTGTGGATGAACTAAAAGATGGGGTTGTCTGCTTCTGGCACATCGAAATTCATTACCCAGTTTTCAAATTGACTCCAAATATTGGGTTGACTCCACATAAGTATATTAAGGTTTGCTTAACTGTGCGTGATTCCATCATAATTATAGCTATTTGGAAGTTTGGAATGACTGGGAGCTACAGATTGAGCTTATACTCAGGTACACAAAGTGTTACCCACAGAACATAATACCTGCCCCATTTGAAACTTGAGAAAACTTCTAAATAAAGGTACTGGTTCCTGTCATATTTATGCATGTATGTAAATAAGTATATCTTTGAAGACAAGGTATTTAAGACTAATGTATTTTTTCTGAAATATAAACCAGATTTCTGCAATATTTTCTGGAGCCATTTAATTCATTTGACATCTTAGTTTTTCCTTGAAAGATTTATGATCATCATCAAGGTATGGTATATGCCCCTCAAAAGAAATCCAAAAGAGTTCTAACAGCACCATAAGTGAAACTATCTACATCACCTTTTTGGCATTCATGATACATTTCTTACACAGCACTGTGTGTTTCTGTTTTTTACTAGTCTTGCAGTTCTTCCATTCATAAGTTCCTCATAAACTGATATGCAGTAAAAGTTATTTTTCACTTTTGATTGAATGGTATATGCAACTTTCCACTTCTTATGTTCTTATTTTTAATTTGCAATGCATTAAAACGTTTGCACAAAAGAATGCAAATATTTTGCAGTCTGCTTTGAAAACTTATATCCCCTGACAAAATCACTGTGTTACATGTTTAAAAGCATACAACCAATAATGTCATCTTCTTGGATTAAAGATCAAAAGCTCTTCCTTTTACCTATATAGGTACTACATTTTGAATTTAAAAAAACACATATGTTCAAGCTTGTCCAAGACAAAATAATTTCAACCCTGGACTCCAAGAATGAAGGAAACATGAAAAAGGCTGTTTTTGCAAGCACATTCCATCTTTAAACCTGTGGTTCAGGGAAACTGCAATTAGACTGTCTTGGAAATCAATCCTTAGGGTTCTATTACTTGTGAAATTTGCTTTAATGATGCTACAGCAAAATGTTACCACTTTTAAGTCAACATCTAACAAATCTGGGTGTATTCTTTATGCTTTTATTAAATGCATTACAATAAAATCTCCCCAGAGTTCTTTCAGGGAGGACAAAATATATCAGTTAACATTTAAAAAACCATTAAATAATTTAGAATTGTCTGTATGAACACCATAAGTATACATCTATAACAATAAAAACATCTGTAAAATGAATCATAATTCAAAAATCAAAGGAATTTATAATCGTAACTGCAAGTAATTCTTATCCCATCATTTAAGGCATAGATTAATCAACTGCTCTTTTGAGACCTATTAGTACTATATAGGGTTCTATGAATAAAAATGAATATATAGTATATGCTTCACTTTTTCAAGTAAATACTCTGTTTGGTAAGAACAAAATCACGTTGAGTATCTATTTCATTTTGAGAACATACTTAAGTAATGGAAGAGAGTAGAACATACTCGTGTGTTCATCTTACAAGAGTATGTACTCATATTTGGTATGAATAAAAGGTAGTATATTCTCAGTTTTATGAGTTCATTCTCTTCTCATGTTGAGCATGGTTAGGTGCATACTCACTGAGTATATATCAATTTCTTTTTGCTTAAAACTAAATATGAAGAGAATGGCAGAATTTATAAGCCATATAGTACTCATTGAAAAATTACAAACATAGCCATGGAACTGAAGAACTTTCAAAATTCTGTATTGCTTCAGAAAAACATAACCTAGAAGTCAGCTTTATTAATTAGCATTACTATGTAAGATGTTAACTTCAAAATCCAGCTACCCACTGTTAACTTTATAAGAAAGCTGTTTCATAGTATACCTAAATATGGCAAATATCCTGGGATTCTAAAAATAGTTGGATATGACTGTTACATCCTCATCCAGCGTAAGTTATGACTTTCTAATTCACAATTATTGCTTTCTTTTGTCTATAACTATTTTATGATATATTGGTTTTTTAACACTGCCATGAACATTCAAGGAGTTTCAAAATCCTCCATTGCTTCACAAAAACATAACCTAGATGTATTATTGAAAATCTGATTTATTAATTGTTACTATTTAAAATTCTAACCTCAAAATTCAGTTGCTTAGGAAGATACTTACAAGAAAAATGTTTCGTTGTTTCATAGAAAAATAGAGTCAACATCCCAGGATTCTAGAAACAGTCTGATATGAATCTGCATTCAGCACCTTATGAATTATGACTTTAAGAGTCTTAGTATTTTCTTTTAGACTGATTTATTGATAATAGATTTTTGCATGTCTGATTTTATTTATTATTTTGCTAATTTAATTTATAGTTATGCCTTTTGTGCGTTGTTTCAATGAATTTTTCATTTCTTGAAGGACTTATTTGCCTAACATTGTTGCTGAAACTTGTTATGAAACATGGGATAATTCCTGAGGTTTTGATGGAACAGAACTAAATGCAATAAAATCTACTCCTCTGATTCAGAATGTCAAACAGTCAAGCACAACAATACCACACAATTAACGAAGCTAGTATATGGTCAGAGTCTAGATAACATGAGTATATACTTACATTTAAGTGGCCATGAAGATGAGTATATATGCACATAGGCAGTAGGATTTTATTCCTATGAAAAAGAGTATGTAATCCTTTTGCTGAGTTATAATCACAAAATGTGTTCATACTCATGCAAGTCTTGTAGGAGCAATTAAAACCAAACAGTATCAAATGAAATGCATGAATTGTTGAAAGAATTGTATTTGTTACATAGCTTCTTGGTCTGCAGAACTTACCACCAAAGATGAATCAAAAGACATGCTTCACAGTTAATACAAATCACTTACGTTCATAGTTGTAGCCTGCATTTTTTTTAGGTTTTGACTCAGTCCAAAGACGACATCAGCAGAAAGTAAATTGTTTCCAAGATAATATTGGTTGGAACTCCTTATAAGAAAAATTGTGTGAGGACTATCAAAAAATTGATGCAGTAAAATGAAAGATCAAAGACATATCACTTCTTATAAGAAGCTATTCCTTAATAAAAGATATTAGATGAGAAATTTGGGAAAATAATGGCTTCAGGAAACTGTTGCTACATTTCATAACTGCTATACATAAAAAGTTTGTGTTTTAAATTTATAAAAACTCTGAAAGCATACTTATAGTATTCTAAAGTATAACTCACTTTTAATGTATACTCACCTCAAAATTTCATCAAGTTGATCAGAACTCAAATCCCTGAGTTCAGTTCCATGGACGACAGCAGCCTTTGCTTCACGAGGATTCACTTCTGATACAGGAATATTCAGCCTCTGTGCAATATCCTCAACAGTTTCATTACCTGTGTCAAAAACCTTGTTTGAAAATACATGCTATAACAAAGATAGAATATATTTTTGTGTGTTTATCCACAAAACACATTGTGGAAGTATGGCTATTTAATAATCTGACATGTAGAAGCATAGGTACCTAACAAAAAATTGGAGTATAAGTCATAATTAATTTAATGCTATGTTAATAGTGGAGTGGCATATTCACCCTCTACTTTGGAGCACCCAAGTTTGAATCTTGGTTGGAATGAGTTACCTAGATAAAATTTTACCTCAGGTTTATCACTATCATCATAAAACAAAGGTGTGGTAACTCACAGCTGTTTGATGCACTCATAAGAGTCACTAATCATCACTTTGAATCATTTCTATCCTCTGAAGATCAAGCTATAGGCTATAACTGTTGTAAGAAACAAGCATTTTTGCTAGTCAACATAGTAAAGAACTCAAGAGTCAAATATAAATTCTGACCATAAGAGCTTCCAGAGTTTTTTAAGAGTAAAAGATCTATTAACAGTAATTCTATACAGATTATGTCCTTGGGTACTGGTACACTAACAGGTAAAAAATCAATTGCTAATGGTTTTGCTACATATTTTGAATCAGTATATAAAAATGGTGAAGCTGCTTATCACTTACCTAAAAAGATTACCTTATACACATCTCTAACAAGCATAATGGATGAGTATATGACAGCTATGCGAAAACTTAAATAAAAAAACAAGTCAAGTGGTCCAGATGGCATACCACAATTTATTAAGGGTTGTCTGGAAATATTAAAATATCCCCTGTGCATTTTAATCTAATTATTATGAAACAAACATTTTCTAATAAATGGAAACTGTATAAGTGTGTCCAATTTTGAAAAAAAGGTGAACCTACTAGAATTGAAAATAACAGACCAAAAGACCTTAATAGTTGCCATATTTTAATTTTACATATAATGTATATGTGACATCTAAGTTGGAATATATTTCATCTATCTGGAGTCCTTACTTTGAAATTCATCAAAATAGAATAGAAAAGGTCCAGAAGAAATTTCTTAGATGTTTGTAATTCTAAGAATATCAATATTTCAGCCTTCTAACTAGATTCTTAAAATTATTAAAATTCGAAGCACTATTGAAAGTAAAGAGATGTAATTTATTTAAAGGTGAGTCGGAATTGTTACACTAACATCACTTAAGTTTACTCACTTAACATGTTTCGGGAAACGGTTGTTCCCATCCTCAGAAGTTAATTCGACTTTAAATAAATTCAATACACATCACTGTTTCTAGCTTCTTTTCATTACAATATCAACGTGAAGAGATGTACATATTAAAACATATGGAGAGCACATACTGAAAGAACATTAAAGAAGCCACTAAACAGCTGACGATGGAGACGAAAATCTCCGAAAAACGTTTTCTGATTTTAAGCTCTGACTTAAGTGAAGTAAGTTTTAACATGTGATTCTCCATATGTTTTAATATTCTCACTAGATGCTCATTACATGGATTTATTAACTAAATTTAAATTAATTAAACTGCATACCAGAAGAGACATTGCTCAACAAATTCTAACAAATAGAAATAAATAACAATTAAATAACATTAAACAACCTTTCAAAAGACAGCAGAGACTTGATGAAGAAGATAAATTAAAGGATAAAGATTATAAGAATATTAAAGATAGAGTTTATATACAAAAAATGCCAAGGAAAACTGCAGTGGCCTTATTTAGGATGGCAACTGGCCACGATTGCCTCGCAGAACACCTCTACAAGATGCAATCCCTACCTAACCCAAGTGCACTCTCTGTGAAGATGATGTCATCCTCAACAAACATCTCGCCAAATGCAAAGGCCTTAAAAGTGATAACTTACAGACTTTATAGAAGCCAAAGGGAAAATGATGCAGATCAATTAATCCCCAGTGCCATTGGTGAACAACAACAGTTAATAAACATAGTGGATAATCCAAAATTTGTTCAATATCTGAATTTTAACATACGTAAATTGCTTTACGAGTACAAACACTATTTGTGTGCCAATTCTAAGGCTAGCTCTAGGAATTCAGTATCATTAATTATGTGCCTTTCATGTATCAAAATTTTGATTAAATTTAAACACTTATATTTTTTCCTCCACTATTGTGAATTAAAGAGGCAACTTTATAACGCCCTTATTTAAAGTTGTTGAAAGTATTCATAGTTAAGTTAGCGAGCATGCATGTGTGTATATTTGTGTTTGAGTGCTTTTATTGTTTCTCTACTTTCCGTATTTGGGATTTAGGTCGTGCTTGAAAGGGAGTAACTAAATAAATAAAGACATATACGAATCAGTTAAGCTACTGGTGATAAGTAGATAGCTGTATTGGCTTGTTTGTTTAATGGACTTGAATGCTTAGACATACTGCAGGGAAGAAAAGCAAGTGAGACAAGTATTTCTGCAAGCACTCAGTGCATATTGCACCATCTGTAGTGATGTATTTAGTTTGAACCCAAGAAATTGCAACAAAGGGTCAAATGAATTACATAAATGCTAGAACCATAAAAGGAAAACTAACTAGTGAATCAAAGTGGGCCAAACGCGGGCAATATTTCCAATCCCATTTGCAATGATGCAGTTATAGGTGCTGCAGGCTCTGTACTTGGAAAATCACTGGGCAGCACAATGAACAACAAAGAAATCACGCTGCTTTGTACCTAACATTTCTGAGGTAAGAGGAGGTAAAGGATTACACAGTAGAAACTTTTCTAAAGTTTTTTATTTTCTCGCAAATAAAGGCAACCAGTTATGGATGGATGCAACATTGTGTGTTTTGTAAGTAAAAACCACTCAAATACACCTAAAATTGTACTATAAACACTTTCATGCAGTTTCTTGCAATGTTAAATCGCAAATCTCTACTCATTATTTACAGTGGAATATATATAGTGTTTGTAGTAGTATGGAAATATTGTTTTTTAATTCATACATTTGAACCTTTTGCAGATGAGAAAATATTATTCCAGGATGAGTAGTCAGGAAAGTTAAGCTGGTTGCAATGAGTTTGTTTACTGTTGTGTAAATGCAATCCCTTGTGAGGCTCTGACTGTTTTGGTTGGCAACCCGGATTTTGTGTGTGTGTATGTGTGTTTGCATGAAAAGAAAAGCAAATATAATGACAATTTCAACATAAAGCTTCGCTTAAAACATTCTCCTAATCATTATTTGGAAAGCCAGAGGCCCACCATGCCTACCTGACATAAAGTGCACAGCATTTTAAGCGAGAAGCAGCTATCTATATTAAAAAATACCTATGTTTAATAGATGCAATGGCAGAAACTTTTAAAGCATAAGGCTCAGGTAACATGATATGCATTAGCAGTAATATATATATTAATTTTATACAAGATGTAATATGCTCTATTAAAACACATTTCTGTAGGATAATTACCTTTTTCAGAATATATGCTAAAAAATCCACCATTAAAAATGCACTCAAAACTGTTTCAGCTGTATCAAATAAAAGAGTGACGCTTTGTAAACAAAGAAACCTGGATTAGTATTCAAAATCCTTTGACTGTTTTAAAATTTAGACTGGGAGCAATGCAGCTGATGAGAGTTAACTAGTTACATTTGGTTGGCTACTCATCAAGAAATGACCTTGGTGACAAATTCAGCAACATGTTGGGTTCAACGGCAAACTAATTATTATTATTGTGGCATGTGCACAGATGATATAATGTTAAGACGCTCTCTGGACTCCGAGCACGGCAGTTTGTCTGTGAGTAGGGGCGAATCAGGGGAAACTGTCTAGGAGGGGATAGCGTTACTGACGCCAAATTGGCGTGGGGTTTCTTGTGGGATTCAGTGAGTAGGCTTCGGGTGAGACAGAAGGGAAAACTGCTAACACACGATGTCCTCGTCGGCAGGCAATGGGCAAAGGTATGTAACTAACTTCATCCAATAAATTGTGTGCCATCCACGCTTTTTAACTTTTAATTATGGTAGAATAGAATCCTTTCCTCTCCCTTAAGCCAGGCATTGTGTTGGTGTATTAATTATTTTGTGATTTAACTTAGCTGCGTCCTCGTCGTTGCCTCGAGTTTAAAGTTCTTTGTTTGGTTAACGATCCCTCTCGCAAGCGAGTAGCTCCCCTCTGAAGTTGAATAATAATACAAAGTGAGGCATACGACAATTGGTGTGAGGCACCGAGTAGTTTGGCTGGTATAATTGAATTTGTTGTGAGATTTTCAAGTGCAAATTTTTTTTATCTTTTTCCCTCTAAAATGTAACGGTTGTGGTCCTCCACGTGGTCGCGAAAAATCTAAATTTATTTCTGGCTTAAGGGTAAGGATTTTTATGCTCTAATTTGTGATTCTCTTATTCTAAATTTTGTTACTATCATATCTGAAAGTCTGGTTTCGAAATTTTCATTTTGAGCTCATTTTTGCATTTTTCCATTGTCTGCCGGCGTGACGCTAAAACTTCTGACTCCATTTTCCCCTTGTTTTGGCTTCATTTCCTTTAAATTGTATTGCTGTGCTAAGTGGTTCGTGCTGGTTATTTTCAAAAATGTTTTTGTGAAAGTTGAGTTGTGAAACGAGTGAGATAACGAGCGAGATAGTTGTAGCTTTGAAAATGTGCTCGTCACGTGTTGGCTATCTAGTTGAAAATCTTGTTTTCTGTGCTTATTAGCAGTGGTTTGGAAACGTATAACTTTATATTCCAGTGATTGTGATTTCTAGCTATTTACTATACTTTTCTGGGACATTTTTCGTGTAACTTTTATGTATGCACGTGTGTTATGTAATTCCCGCGTGGTCATGCATTTCAGCAATAATTTTAGCTTGTGAAACCAGTCTTCCTCAGCACGTGTTTTGGCGCGTTTATTTGCGTGTGTATATCAGGTCAGATACATTTGTTTTAAGAAAAAAAAAGAGAGAAGGAATTTTTGTGTGCTACGTATAAATTGCAAGTCTGTATTCTGCTCCTTTTGAGATAATGTTAGTGGTGGTCACAGTAGGTGTGACGTGGTTTTTTTTTAACTTCCAGTTCGAGGTTTCTCACTGAAGCTATCATTTTGTTTTCTTCCATGTGTTCATTCTGATTACAAATCTTGGTATTGTGTCCAAGTGGCTTGTGTAGACGTGTGTTGGTATAATTTTCTGATATTTCGCCGCGGGCGCTTAATTGTATTCTTTCTGGAACTGTTTTATTTGGCTATGTTCTGATCTTGCTACTTACATTCATGTGATGCTATAAGTGTTTAGTTTGGTGTAATCTGTATCGCTCTGTCCTACTGTTTGTTTATTGGTTGCGTTATCTTTTGTGCTGCAATCATGCCTAAGCGACGTACTACACAGAAATCTGATATAGCAATTGCTCCGGTTAGCGAGCACAGTGAAGTAGAATCTATGTCCAGTGTTAGTACGCCTGTTGTTACTCAGTTACTAGCGATGTCTAATCCGCCTGTCGTGGCCCATGCAACGCAGTCAGCTGTCTGCCGCCCGGTCATTGACCCCTCTTACTTTGAGAATTCCAGTAGGTTGTCGGCGCATGAATTTCTGCAGAACTTTGAAATGGTCGCTGCTGCTAATGGCTGGTCAGAGGAAATGAAATTGAAATGCTTTCCATGCTATTTACGAGATACTGCTGCATCATGGTTTCAAACTTTTCGCCATCGGCACCCTCACCATGATTGGGTTTTCTTGTCTACACAATTTCTAAATGCATTTCAGATAACAAACCAGAGTGATATTCTGGAAATGAAACTCAGACAGCGGGTACAGTTGGATGACGAACCTGTTATTAGTTACATCTATGACGTGCTATCTTTATGTGACCAAGTCAACCCTGCTATGTTGCAGTTGGAACAAATTAAACACTTGCTTAAAGGTCTTAGACCTCTGTATGTACAATCTTTATTGCCATTGAATCCTCAAACTGTTGATGAGGTAATACAAATCATTCGACGAGTGGACAAAGCACAGTTTTATATGCAGAACCGTGAACATCTAGTGTCTGCTCAATCTCAGGCTGCAGTGGTTACGCCACCCTCTGTTCTATTTAATACTGCATCTGTTCCTGCTGTTACTTTACCAGCTTCTCCTCAGCCTTCTCAGGCTTCTTCTCTTGTGGGCGTACCTATCGATCCTATGCATCAGCTGATTGATCGTGTGGAACAGTTATGTAACAGAGTTAACCAGTTTCAGTTACCATCTTCGGAGAGAACTTCACAGCATTCACAGCTTCCACGGTCATCTGACTTCAACCGGAGGGATCCACCCGTCACCTGCTATAGATGCAACAGGCAGGGCCACCTGGCTCGCTTTTGCCGGAGCCACCTCCCGCAGTCAAAAAACGACTGGTGCCGAGCCTCGCGCGACGAGACATAGCAGCACCACCACCGCCCACCAGCATGGCTGCAACTCAACGGGACATAGCTACACCTCAACGGGATGTGTCTGCATTATCAGGTCAGATATTGCAAGTTCCTGGTCGTATTGCCCAGACAGAGCTCTCCATCTTGCTCGATACAGGAAGCGCAGTGAGTATTGTGAATGCTGCACATGTTCTTGATCATTCTACATTAAAACCTATAGAGATGATGCTCCGCACTGCAGGAAACAAGTTACTTGATGCGCCTTACCGCACTGTGTTAGATTTCCATATTAATGATGTTCTTTTTCAGGAGGATGTACTAGTTGTGAAAGAGTTGTCCCATGATTTGATTTTAGGCAATGACTTTTTGCAGACCCATGATGTTATAATTGACTATGCACATAATCTGATAACCCTGAAATCTTCTAAAAATGATGCGTTCAGTATACCAATAACCCTAACACAAGGACCTTTTGTTGATATGGCAGTAAACCCTCTCCAAGATAATGATTGTACAGATTCTGGTGTTAAAATGGCAGTTATGAATGATGTTAAAATTCCACCTCTGTCTACATGTTATATATCAGTTAAGCCTTTGTCAGCTACTAGTAATGAGGTTATGTGTGAACCTGCTCTTAACATAATGCAAAAGAAGAATCTTTCCATTCCACCGTTATTGTGTCATTCTGCCTCTGAATTTACTATTCCAGTGCATAATAATACTTCAGTTCCACAAACATTGTTTGCAAATACAGTCTTAGCTAAAGCTTATGATGTTGCACTCGTTCAGAGTAATTCTGTTTTGTCATCTGATGTTACTCCTCTGCCAGCTCCAAATTGTAATTTTAATGTTAATGGTAAACTCCTGGAAACCCAAAAGGCTGACTTACATGCTTTATTATTGAAATATAGTGATCTTTTTGCCACAACATTACAAGAACTTGGTACTACGGATGTTGCAGAATTTGATATCAAAGTAAATGACCCTAAGCCAATTAAGCAAAGACCATATAGAGTTCCTCATAAACAAAAGGAAATTATTGCTGAGCAAGTTAAAGAGATGCAAGATGCTGGCATTATCAAGGAATCACAGTCCTCCTGGGCTTCTCCTGTAGTACTTGTTAAAAAGAAAGATGGCTCCATGAGATTTTGTGTCGACTATAGAAAATTGAATGCTGTTACAGAGACCACCTCTTTCCCTTTACCATTGATAGATGATTTGTTAAGTTATTTGGGGGAGGCTAAATGGTTTGTCTCATTAGATTTACTGTCAGCATACTTTCAGGTACCTATTGCAGAGGATAGCCAGAAATACACCTCTTTTGTTACTTTTCAGGGTCAATATCAATTTACACGCTTGAGTTTTGGGTTGGCAAATGCCCCTAGGTTTTTCAGTTACATCGCAGACAAGTTGTTAGGTGATTTGAATTTTAAAAAGGCTATTGCATATCTGGATGACATTGTTGTTTTTGCTAAAACCTTTGAGGAGTTGTTACAAAATCTTGAGGCTGTTTTTCAACGTCTGGATCACCACAAGTTTAAACTTAAACCAGAAAAATGTTTCTTCGCCATGCAAAAGATCAAACTCTTAGGCTTTGAAGTTTCTAAAGATGGCATTTCACCTGATTCTGACAAAGTTGTTTCCATTCAAAATTTGCCTCGTCCTAAAAATGTTCGAGATGTGAGAAAAGTTTTGGGATTGTTTAATTTTTACAGGAAATTCATCAAGGACTATGCTAATATTGCTCAACCACTAATTCAGTTGACTAGGAAGAATCAAAGTTTTATTTGGGGATCTGATCAGCAAACTGCATTTCAAAATTTGAAGGACTTATTAGTTTCGGCCCCTGTCTTAGCTCACTATACTCCTGGTGCTTATACCGAACTACACTCTGATGCCAGTGGATTAGGGGTTGCCTCGGTGTTGTATCAGAAGATTGATAATGTGTTGAAACCAGTGGGCTATGCTTCAAGGACACTATCTAAATGTGAACGTAATTACAGTGTCCCTGAGTTGGAATTGTTGGCCATCCTGTTTGGACTTACCCACTTCCGCAGTTTTGTTTATGGCTACAAGGTTCATATTGTATCTGATCATCACTCCCTTTGTTATTTAAATAATTTGAAAGATTTGACTGGGCGTTTGGCACGATGGAGTTTGAAATTGCAAGAGTTTGATTACACCATTTCTTATAAATCTGGTAAGAAACATCATGATGCTGATACTCTATCGAGATTTCCTGTGTTACAACCTACAGAAAGTGATCTTGAACAGCTTGAAGAACTCCCCACATGTTTGCTGTCATCAGTTTAAGTTCCTGACCACCAGAAGAAAGATCCTGGGTTACTTGAGCTTATTAATGCCCTCCATGATCCTCCGTCGGCCCCTGCTAAGCTTCAGAGACAAGTTTCCAACTACACACTCAAATCAGGTGTTCTTTATCGTAAGAATGCTGGCTCCACTGGCCCTCTCCATCTGCTGGTTATTCCAGAAGCTCTAAAACATGAAATTCTTTCTTCATGTCATGATGATCCTCTTTCAGGCCACTTAGGATTCTCCAAAACATTTGCCAAAATTCACTCCAGGTATTACTGGATTGGGATGAAGAAAGATATTGAACATTTTGTCCGAACCTGTCCCAGCTGTCAAACAAGAAAAGGACTGAAGAATCAGAAACCAGCAGGCTTATTACAACCAATTCCGGTTACATCTGTAGGCGAACGGTGGGGTATTGATTTGCTTGGGCCTCTCCCACGCTCAAATTCTGGACACAAGTATGTTGTCGTTGCGACCGAGTATGCTTCTCGCTGGGTCGAGTCTGCATCGCTTTCTTCAGCAACAATCCCTCAAGTTGCTAAATTTATTTTGCATAACATCATCTGTAAGCATGGAGCCCCTGCTGCCTTGTTATCTGATCGTGGCTCAGTTTTCTTAAGTGAGGTGACACAAGAATTGTTGAGATCTTTATCAGTGTCTTCCAATTTCACCAGTGCTTATCATCCAGCTTGCAACGGACTTACTGAAAGATTTAACCAAACCCTCTTAAATATGCTCAGCCATTTTGTGGACAATAATCAGAAGAATTGGGACTCAATATTGCCCTATGTTATCTTTTCGTATAACTCAAGTGTTCAAGAGTCTACTAAATTTTCACCCTTTTTCTTGATATATGGTCGAGAACCTTCTTTACCTAACCAGGTTCAGTTACAAGCTACGTCTAATGACCTTTTTGTGAGACAGACATTGCAAGAGATTCAGAAGGCACGGGAGGTTGCTGTTGCTAACATTACAAAGCAGCAGGTGAAGCAAAAAGAAGCATTTGATGCTAAACACAGGGATGTGGTTTATAATGTGGGTCAATTAGTTAAAGTTTTCACTCCCATTAGGAAGAAAGGTAAACATACAAAGTTGCTACATAGATATTTTGGCCCTTTTGAAATTATCCGACAGATCACTCCAGTTACCTACCTTGTTGGTCGACCTCATGCTCCCCGTACTAAACATCAGAGTGTTCATGTGTCACGCCTCTACCCTTACTATGATCCTGTGGGTCCTTATAGACTGTAAAGTCTGAGTTTGTGATGCTTAATTAAGCTTTGCTTTTAGGAATGTGTGATATGAATGTCTCTGCTAAATTAAAAGTGTATTATTATTGTGGGTGTAACTTAAATTTTAAATTATGTTTTGGGAACTGCAAATCATTTGTTTTGTTGTGTTATGCTGCAGGAATGTGTTTCATGTGTACTATGTGCTTAATTGAGCTTTCATTTTCAGGAATGTTATGTGACAATATTGTTTTGAGTAATGATGTGATGTTGTTTTGTTGCATTCGATTTGATTTGATATGATTTGATTTGACTCGATTTGATGTTGGGTTTCATAATGATGCTGTGATATTTATTTGCAGAAAATTGTTGCATGAATAGTGTGTGTATGTATGTGTGTATTTGAGGTTATGTGATATATGTGAGATTTGCCTCGGTGGGAGTGCCAAAGAGTAACCCCGATGGCGTAGTGTGAGGTTATGTGAGAAATATGAGTTGAGATTTGCCTCGGTGGATGTGCGTAAGAGTAACCCCGACGGTGTTAATGAGATGAGGAGAGATGAGAAGAGACGAGATGAGATGTCAGCTTCGGTGGAAGTGCCACAGTGTAACCCCGACAGTTGTTGTATGTTTTCAGAGATTTTGCTTATTGGTGTTGCTGTAACGTGCCCAGTATAGCGTGTGTGATGAATTCACACGAGAGATTAAATGGATGGAAGTGATTGTAATGTGAATAATTTTTTTTTCTGTTTATGCAACAAGTTTCTTACCATCTTAGATAGCAAATTTTAATACCACCTATTTTCCAGCTTAATTTTCATTTGGAGGATGTGGATGCAACAGTATAATGTCATGTTATTTGTGTAATTCCTGAAATTTTAATGTGATTTCTTGAAGGTTATGCCTATGTTAGATGTTTTGAATTTGCAGCATGGTAAATGAGACACGTAAGTGAAGATGTTTTGTTTTGAAGAGAAAATTGAAAGTTGAGATCAAAATGATGCTGATTGCAATACTGCTGCTGATGCTGATGATGATTATGATTGAGTTGATGATACTAATGAGATGAGGAAGATAGTACTGTGGACGAGAAACTGTATTAGTGACAAGAGTAGGACAATAGTAGTTGAAAGCATGTCACGTGGCGTAGTTTGGAGATGTATTGTGGATGTAGTTTGTAGTGATGCATACACTAGTTTGAGTAGATAGTTAAGTGAGTGTTGTGTGTAATTTGGGCCATGGTCGGTGTGAATGAGTTCATTTCATTGTCATGTGTGATTGTTTTGTAAGTGCACTTATTTTCTTTTGTTAGTGATACCAGCTGGTCATTAAATTTAATATTGGGATCCCAAATAAGGTTATGTTTCTTTTCTGTCATGTTCATGTATTCTGAGTCTGTTTTACTGTTTTATTTGGTTTGTGGAGCATTGTGAGTTAAATTTTGGATGGCAACTCTATAAATTTTAGTTCTTATGCCAATTTGTACTTATTTTTTTTTCTCTCTTTCTTTGCCCATGTCAAAAGAATTTTTAGTGTAAACTTTTCAACCTTTAAAATCTTTAATTGTACATGACATACCGTTCTTTTTATGTGTGATTGTTTGTGGGAGCACCTTTTTTATTGTTTGGTGGTTTTGTTCTAGTATTTTGCTGCGGCGGAGCTCGAGAACATCCAAGAGCATCCCCGGAGCACATCAGAAGTTAAGAAACACCACAGGGAAGCTGTCGGGCAGCCACTACACTGCCGTGGCATAAGGAGCCACTATGTTGGGGGGCAGTCCAAGCCAGCGACTGCCCACCCTGTTGTCATCACCAGAGACCTGCGGTGATAATTCTACACCAGGACAAATCGTCATTGTGGGCACTGTATAAAATCACCCACAAACAGTTACAGCAGACCATCGATATTTTGCACAGTGTAGTGTGCCTGTGAACTGAGGCAGCATGGTGTGTGCGTGTGCGGGGTGCTCAAGATAAGTGCATTAACAATATTAGTCTACAGCACTTTAGTTTCTCGTGTCTCCACATCGCCCAGCAATATTGTGTCGTCGTCTGGGTGCTTATCACACATGTATATTATTGTTATATTTTGGTTCATCACACATGTGTATGTCATTTTTGTATGTCATTTTTTTTTTTGTTCTTTTCATGTTTATTATCTTTATTTTCCTTGTGTCGACGAGGGCGTCGACTTCGGTGGCCAGGGGGAGATGTGGCATGTGCACAGATGATATAATGTTAAGACGCTCTCTGGACTCCGAAGCATGGCAGTTTGTCTGTGAGTAGGGGCGAATCAGGGGAAACTGTCTAGGAGGGGATAGCGTTACTGACGCCAAATTGGCGTGGGGTTTCTTGTGGGATTCAGTGAGTAGGCTTCGAGTGAGACAGAAGGGAAAACTGCTAACACACGATGTCCTCGTCGGCAGGCAATGGGCAAAGGTATGTAACTAACTTCATCCAATAAATTGTGTGCCATCCACGCTTTTTAACTTTTAATTATGGTAGAATAGAATCCTTTCCTCTCTCTTAAGCCAGGCATTGTGTTGGTGTATTAATTATTTTGTGATTTAACTTAGCTGCGTCCTCGTCGTTGCCTCGAGTTTAAAGTTCTTTGTTTGGTTAACGATCCCTCTCGCAAGCGAGTAGCTCCCCTCTGAAGTTGAATAATAATACAAAGTGAGGCATACGACATTATTATTATTATTCATTCATTCATTCATTCACTGTCTTTATGCTCTCACTTTTCAAATATTAAAATAATACTAATGTTACTAATGAGCAAATAACTGCATATGTTAAATAGAAACTGAGACATAACCAAACTAATAACACACAAGTGGCTCAGAATATTAATATATAAATATTTACACACATCTATTTTGCACACTTATGAGTGGCTGCACATCTGGTATGCAAACCTTTATCGCACTTGGTGCACAAAAGTTCTTTATCGCCACCTTTGTTGCAGTGAACAGTAAACAAGTCTTTCCTTTTTTCCAGGTAACAACCTGACACTACAGATTTGTTTGCTGACACTATCTTCGGTAATTGGAGCAGTGTAAGTGCTATTATCTTGTAGATAATCATTCTTTGCTTAGGGAATCTACAATGGAACTGTAAAATTCTAAACATCATCTCCACTGTTGCCAATGATGGCATCATCTCCAAACAAGTGGTTGAAATGCCTCCTTTTTCATGATGGAGAGCTAGGAGGCGTGTTTGATATAATGTCACCACTATCAATATCACTATATCTTACATCAATTCATAAGCATTAAACTCGCATTGCTCAAAATAATGCAACAACTTCTCATCATCACACCAGCTGTAAAAATATCATGAGAACCCCTTGCAATTTTACAAAAGTGCACAACATACAATCATAAACCGAGGAGCTGTTTGCTAGCAAACATGAAACCCAGGTATACTGTTATAAACCAACCAGTCAAAGAAAAGGAATAGCCTTTCCAAGGTTGTGAATTCAATATGCTCATATACAATGCTTTAAGGGCTGGCAATCACCCTACTGCACAGCACTAAGAGGATTAAATGCCGACTCCACCTATTGATTTTTGCTTACATATTTCATTATGCACAGGCACAAAAATTTGTTAAACGAAGTTGGTAAATATAATTACCGAATGTTTCAATGTTTTAAGTTCTTGATTTATTAAAATAACTGGGGCATATGCTTAAACTTTTTTTTCTTCTGATTGCATAGCATTTTACAGAAATCCTAAAGGAGTAGGTGAATAATTACTTACCCTCAGAAATAATTCCCACAGACTTAGCAATGGCTTTAGCAGTAATTGGATGATCACCAGTGACCATAATGACCTTAATACCAGCAGATCTGCACTTGGCTACAGCATCTGGTACAGCAGCTCGGGGAGGGTCAATCATAGACATGAGGCCAACAAATCGAAGTCCAGAGAGAGGGAAGTTGGGATCATCAGAATCAAACTTGAATCCAAGTGGAAATTTGTCGGAGGGCAGCATGAAATCACAGAAACCTGAAATACAAGCAAACAAATTAAGCTAAGTTACCAAAGCACTAAAGATGAATAAACTGTGTAATAACACACTTCTTTAGTGAAGAATCTTTTGGGGTTTAATAGCATACATATTAACTCTATTCCATATAAAATATGTTACAGTAAAATTATAAAATTGTTTGTACTCTGGTTTTCCCAATTTATAAAATGAGAAATGTTTATTTATACATTTTTATATTGAAAGCTTAACAGTTATGTTCTGAATGATAAATTTAGGATTCTCAGTCACTTTTAAGTGTTTACTTAAATCTTAAATCCTTCATTGAAGAACACTGAACCAAGTCCATTTTGAAAATAAACTTAGTAGTTATATTTATTAATATGCGATATCAATATTAGCACTATCAAGGGAACTTAAATATCCTATTTTAATGGTATAATAGTGATACACAAGTATGAATCAGCACAAGAACTTGACAGCATGTATGTATGCATTTTCTGGTGAATATGGGTTCACTTGTCAAACTGTTAACTATGCAAACAGCAATAGATTCATATTCATTTTAGTCTTTCAGCACTCATGTCTCACATCTCTTGTAATAGTAATTTATGTTACAAGGATTGAAAGAAAAGTTTATGGAGAAGCTAAGATGTCACACGGGTCAGGTAATTCGAAACAGATTCATATGACACTTTCAATTCTTCTAATATGCAATATTGTCATATTATGTTAAAATTTATTATTTTTTATAAATAAATATTAATGTATGTAAAGTTGGAGTTGGTAAACATGCTACACGTATTACAGCGTCATCTATGCGGAACAGCTAATGGAAAAGATGGGGAGAGAGAAGTAAATCAGGAGAATTTGTACATAATTTCTATTGTACCTTCCCTTGTTTACTTGCAAGATTACTAATTAAATTTGCCATACTTTATTTATATGTTGGTGAAAGTGCCTCCATTTTCTGAGTCTTACATACTGTTTATAAGACTGTAAATTACCAAAATGAGACAATATGAAATAAAATTATTTATTTCTTCAATTACTTTTAAAAGATAAAATATCTTCTTCTTTTTTTTAATGCAAAACATGATGTTATTCCTTTAATACAAAAAATACTTTCTAAGGTCAAAGCTTTCTGAATTACAAGAAATCTTGACTGCTTCATTTACTATAAAAACAATAAATGCTATATTTGGATATGTATGCAGAATACTTAAATACAATAAGGAAAACTTAAGTAGGGAGTGATAGTATAGGATTACTACATTTACCAAGGCCCACAAGGCCACATTTAAATGCTATACATTACAAAGATTACAAGCCATACTTTTAAAATCAAAATAAATGTTTATTTAAATTATGTGGCACAAAAAGTTTCATAACTCAACAGCTTGAAGTTATCTTTGTAAAAATAACATGCATCTAATCAACTTCATTTCAAAACCTTAAAGCTCTGACATTTTTAACCTTGCACATAACTGTACTTCAAATTTTGCATACAAATACCAAACTGTAAGATTGAAATTAAGTAACTCGTAATTTAACCCTGCATAGTATTAAAAACAAAGATTTGAAAAACAGCAGCTTACCCAGTACTCGCTCTCCCAGTCCTCCAAGCTCCAAGTACGCATTGTTGAAAGCTTCCTTCATTTCTTCATCCAAAACCTTTTCTTTGCCACCAATGAAGATGGTAGAACACTTGTCCAAAATCCTTTCTGGGGCTCCCTTCATGACCATAAGATACCGAGGATCATTGGGATCTTCCGTTTCATGGATAGATACCTGATATTTGTTAGTGGAGTTGAAGGGGATTTCCATCACCTTCTTGTTGCGTTTTCGAATGCTCATCACATCTCCAAGAGCCAGCTCCATACACTTCAACAGGGCAGCTTCTGATGCATCACCATTAACTTCCCTAATTATAAGAGATACAATTATTACACAATTTTCAAAATAAATAACATTTTTTAAGACTACTAGTTAAGAAACTACCATAGCATGGGGTAACATTTATCATTAACAGTTATTTTGATGTCCTCCAAATGTATTTTAGCTTCTCAAGAGATACCTTCTGAAAGTTTAGGCTACCTTTTGAGTTTGCAGTACCTGTTGTAATCCATTTATTGATATTGCATAAATATTCTATAGAAATTATCATCATTTCTGACACAATAGTGCTCTACTCTATATTTCCTTTCATTATTGATCAACAATCACAAAAAACAATGAAAAATTAAATGATACAACACACAATTCAAAGTCACCCCACAGCAACACAAAAGTGTTACTATTAGGAATACTTATAGTCTTAAGAAATATATTTTCTTTTATTTTTTAAACTGTTAGCTAACCACAGGAAATCTTAAGGTGAGTCCACACTGTTCAACATAACAGTTGACATCAACAATTATCAAAACATTTCATTCAACATGTTGTAATTGTGAACTTTTAGCATTCTATCCACACCAGTTGATTGTCGGGACAACAAAATCTATCAACTAAAAGCAAACTGGACTCCAATGATGATTTAACTATTGCTATTTGTATCTGTGCTTGGTATGCAACGAAAAAGAAGAAGGGTGTAGATGAGGTCCTATCTGGTTAATCAGCACATGAGTGAAAATATTTTGAATGAGCCTAAAACTGAGGACAGGTTTGACTTAAAAAATGTCTTGAGATGAGTGAAAGTCACTGTTTTAGAGCAAGGTATAACTTATAATTCACAAAAAGAACACATTTGAGAGCTGCCATCCCAGCTGCCGGACTTGAGGCTCTTTTACAATTCCCTATTGCATTTTGAGTAGAGTGAGGTGCATCTCAAAGATTTTATTATTGTGTATTATTGTACAACCTATCAGTTGTTGTCCTCCGTGGACTAGTGGTACCGTGCTAACCTCTAGTTCCCAAGGTTGCATGTTCAAACCCAGCGGAGGGCAATGGATTTTTTCGGGCGTAAAAGTCCTTAGCATGGCTTCCTTCGGAAGGGAAGTAAAGCTGGTGGTCCTGTGTCATAGATTTACAGCACGTAAAAGAATCTCAAGCCTGATAAGAGGCCTCTGAGCAAAATTTCCAGTCGTTCACGCCCAATATAGAATGGGACGCTAAGGACCACAGTAGTTAAAGACCGTCCATAAATTTAAAAACAAACTCAAAGCTATCAGTTGTTTTATACAACAAACATTGTTATGGTACTCAAATAAATAGTTGATTTTCCTGGTGTTATTGATGCAGTTTATTTGCAGAAATTAAAACAAAATAACAATATTTCTAAGTGAAAGTGAGAGAATTGAGATTTTAATGATGGATTGTATACGGTGACAGGAAACATACAATCTTTTTTTTCAATATTGCCTCTGTAACAACAATAAATTGCAATAGTTCAGCACAATTGTCCATCCTTATTATCTTGTCTCTGTACTCTGCATGAAACATCTCACAATTATGGCCTCAACATAATATAACTGAACAATGAAAGTGTCTTTTCTTTCATCCATTCCTTAACTTCATGTGGAATGAAATCAATAATAAGCACAGAACAATACAAATGAACCACAGAGCACGTGATAAAAAGTATGCAGAAATTGAAAGTATACCATTGCCATGATTACAGTCCAGAATCCTCCGAAGCTTGCCCAATCACATACAAAGAGCGAATTGACTTAAATTTTCCACCAAAAGTGGAAAACACCAAACATGTTATAAAAGTGTCAAGTGCAACATTCTCAGTTAACATGTTAAGTCAATCCTGTGATCAAAATTTGGCCAACATGCAAAATGTTATCATGTTGCACTTGACAGTTTTGTTGGATGTTTATCAGTGTACACAAGGCTTCAGGTATGCAAACCCATTTGCAAATTTTAGGTTTGCATTTGTCAAGACATATGCTCATCAATATATTACTCAAACAAACCGGTGGCATCTACGAGTACTATCATGAAAGACTTTAAAACCAGATTTCATTCCGTGTAATGGTACCATAAATGATGCTCACAATGCACTTATTAATGGGATAAAGTTTGAATTTTTACACAGTAAGGCAACTCTGGTGTCAACATTTCACTCATTACATTTTACCCGGTAGTGCATGTTTTATGGGCTACTGTCCACATTCAACAGGCAACAAGAACATGTTCAGCTTGGGAAAAATGTGATAAGCAGGCATAATAATTTCTAAGCATTAAGGCCAGGATGGAGGGAAATACGGTTGAACTGTCACTGGACTATAGCAGGGACAACACAGGAACAAACCAACCCCCATTTCTTTGTAGTCTTTTGGTGTTTGCAGAGAGCACTCAGACCAGTTTTTACCTGCCTGTCAGTGACCTTTGGTTTCTTTTGTTTTGCATTCTTTTTGGAAAAATTGTTTTGAGTGTAGATAACTTGAAGCCAAGTGCTTGAGAACTCCTGTTCCTGGTGACGAGTAAAGCTTAAGAGTGAGGTCTAGGAATGAGAAATGATGATGAATGTGAGTTGCTAATAAATAAATACAAACTGAGTAAGAAACATAATTTATCATTTTGCTTTCATTTGTTGTTTTGGAGGTATATGCTATACTTTTCAAATGGTGATTCTTAGTTATGTATAATGTTCTGTAGTGTGTTTCTTAAGGTTGGTTCACAATAATCCAAGAACAGAAATGCATATCAATGTATCAATGACTGTATCAATAGCAAAGTGGAAAGTCGATTTTGCATACTGAGATGTCATTTGTTTGAAACTGACCAATGGTATTTTTTCAATGTTTCCAATTCAGCCAATGGTTTAGACATCAAAATTAGAGTTAACATTTTCTCAGCGCAGAGGCATTGCTATTTCTGATTCCTCTAGTGAAACTGCCTCAACAAGCATCATTCCTTTATTAATAGCATACATAAAAGTTATTTGTGGCTTTTTGAAACTGGCCAATATTTTTTCGCCTGATTCCAATTCAGCCAACATAATGCAGTTTAGACATCAAAATTAGAGTAAACATTTTCTCATTTTCTAAACACAAAGACATTAATATTTCTGATTCCTGTTGTAAAACTGTCTTACAAGCATCATTCCTTTATTAATAACATGCATAAAAAGTATTTTGTGGCTTTAATTTCTACTAGCTTTTGCTGTTCTTTAATATACATCTGCTAGAATTTCTTTGTTTCATTTTTCCTGCTTGCAACTATAGAAAATCACGGTTCCCTTGAATAATTTTACAATGAATAGTCTAATATGCCATTACAGATCTAATACGCTGTTCACGGGAACAGGAACGAAAAAACTAAAACTTGAGAATATACTGTAGACTCTAGTGTGAAGTTTACTGTATTTGTACTATGCCTAAATTCAAAATAATTTGAAATTCATAGAGAAGCATGACATTTAAAGATAAAATTGATACATTTAGATACATATATTTCTTTAAATCCTCAGGTGTGCATGCACAAACTATCACACTTCCAACAACACAGATAACTTGACTCTTTACAAGACAGCTGAATTTCATAGTAAACTTACTTCTTCAAAATTGGTACACCATCTTGTCCAGGTTTGAACTCAGCTCGGTTGCACAATGTTGCAATTCTGGCCAGTGCTTTGAAACCGGGACTTGTTCTGTCATACTGAACACCTGAAAATTAAATGGATTTGTTATGAAATGCCTTTTATACTTGCTAAACAAATTATTAATGCTATCACAAGATAAAAATAAGTTAATGATTATCAAAACATAAGTTTAAAGTAGAGCAGCTCATTAGGGAGGGGGAGGATGTGATGGGCTGCAACTTCAGGATGCCTAAGTGTCTATTCAATAAAATATCAGAAGAGTGGACTTATTGCTTTTTTACACGTGACTGTGCTTTTGCACAAATTGAGAATAGAAAAAGTGTAATGACGGCATTTGTTCCTAATGAACTTGAACATGTCATTAAATTTGTAACAGCTGATCATTCCTACCAAGTGCTAAAAATGTGTGAAAATAATTTTCTGAACATTCAAGAAAATGCAGATAGATTTATTTCAACAGCTAAACTAAAGATATCTCAAGCTGTTTGCATATGGGTTCAGATTATCCAGATTGTGCTCTAGTGAAATACAACCACAGTAAACGCAGATTGGCAAAAACTGTGTGTGTTGGAAAAAGGCATTACAATAGATGTGAAAAAGGTGGAATTATCGATGAAACACTCACCAATGAAAAATAAAATGATTTGATATCAATGATACCTTATTTAGACAAAAAATACAAGGGCTTCTATGAAAAACTGCGCAAAACTGCATAGGAAATTACATTTTGCCTCTTTAGTATTGAAATAATGATTTGTTGTACACTTCTGTAATCTGGAAACAGATTACACACGTAGCCCCTTTTTATATGTGGGATCTAAATCCCATAGAACTAGCTTGGGCTAAGGTGAAATGAATAATAAGAGAAAGAAACAGGCGACTTATCACTTCAGAAATTGTGCGATATAATGCTCAAGGGCATATTGCTTCTGACCGAAACAGACTGGTAAGGTTTTTACAAACATGTAGAGAAGCTAGAAAAGGATTACTGGGAGAAAGATGGTGTAGTGTAAAACATCATCAACAGTATTGTCATTTCGCTGGAAGATGTCAGCAGTGATTCTTCTTCTTCCTCCAATGAAAATGAATCTGGCTTGGAAGTCCTGGCTACTCCATTTTTTGAGGCGAGTCCATTGTTTTATAAGCTAAACATAATGTATGGAACTGAATACTTAGTTTGGCTATCTTTAGCGACTCCTTCGTTTTAATCTAGCTTGACTACATATTCCAAAGTTGGCACTACTGCCATAAGCACAGATATCCTTTTAAATGGTATCACATTGACACCTGTTTCCATTGCTTTCCAGTGGTAGTAATGCTGGGAAGGCCAAGAAGTGTGACTGGATGCTTTATCCATATGGATCTAAACATTTGGGGCATCCTCACCATACAACCGAGGAATCTTTTCACAAACAATTGGGTCCATAACATTCCTTTGATAGTAGGCTGCATTAATTTTTACATTGTTGGCAACTCTGTAAATGCCGAGTTTCCCCCAAGATCAATAACCTGCAACCACCAGAATCGCTTGGAAAACTTTTCCTTGTTCTCCTGAATAAAAACTTGATGGTAAAAATGGCTCGGGTTTTTTTGTGTCACCCATGCTTCATCTAAAAAATCACCCATTGCCACTTTTCACCTGCCAGGTGGTGTTCATAGAGTTTTCTTGCATTGGTGAAGAGTTCTCTGATGAGCTGCTCTTTCAAGGCATGTCCTGTGCCTTATGGCGCCATTCTAGACCCAAATTGTTGTGTATTATCCAATAGATGGTCCCTTTGGATATTCCAACGCGGCTGGAAATGCTTCTTTGGGTTGGGGGGGTTTTCTTGAGTCACTGTTGCACTCACCTTGGCTACTACTGCTCTGTGTTATACGCCCCACACAAGACTTACGTATGGTAACACCTTTTTGTTTGCACCTTTCCACTATCATTGAAAGGCTGTAACCGGCATTGGAAAGCCTAACAACGTACTCCTTCCACAAGTCAGCGATTGTTGAAGCCAATATGAGTAAAATCACCTCAGATTGGCCCAGAAGACAGCTGACACGCAGTGAGCTGATGCAATAATAAACATAAGCAGTTTGACCAATGACATAGTGGGAGGAACCTTCCATATTCTGAGCATGTATGTGCATTCCCCTGTACCAAAGGAAGGGCTGAAATAATGTGATCGGCTGCTCAGTGCAAATTTATATTAGGAAATCTATGACAATCGAATTAGTACTAAAAAAAATCCAATATTTGTGATGTAGGCAAGTAGCTTCATACATTTAAGAAATTATTAACAATTGGTCTTTATCCTGTATTGCCAACATGGTCGTGCTTATGGATGAAACAGGAAACCATACAAACTTTGATGTTTATTGTGAGATAATCACTAGCTGCACTTACCAGATTGATCCTCAGTGGTATCGGCCTCAATGATCTGGTTGTCAAACCACATATGAGCCACAGTCATTCTATTCTGTGTCAGTGTGCCAGTCTTATCAGAGCAGATGGTGGAGGTGGAGCCCAAGGTTTCTACAGCTTCCAAGTTCTTAACCAAGCAGTTCTTGGAGGCCATACGCTTGGCAGTCAGGGTCAAACACACAGTCACAGTAGCCAGTAGACCTTCTGGTACGTTGGCCACAATAATACCTACAACAAGAGTGTGCATATTAACAATATGAAATCAAAAATCTCTCCGCTCTTTTAAAATTGTGGCAAAAAGAGAAATATAAGCATGTTCAGCTATTGAGAAAGAAATATTCAAGCAAATTCAAAGGTGCAAGAAAGCTAACCAAAACCATGTATAACTTTTTGTAACTTGCACCCATGATTAACTGGAAATTCAAATTTGAAGTTCCATCACTCCAGTGTGGCACCGAGATGGAAAAGTCTCTTTCGGTATAGAAGCAATAATTGAACTTTAAATGTCCAAGCACTATTCTCCAAAGCAATTTCATAGCTGCAACATTAAGTTCTTTCTGTCACAAAATGTAACCTATGTTCCTTTATCAGATCATTCAATGGCATTTATGACAGCTGGCATCATAAATCCTCATTTTCAGCCGCAGAGTAACTGTATGGAGAAACTGCAGCCACTTCTGTGAGTATCTGGAGATAAGACTAATGAATCTGCCAAGATTATTTATCAAAAAATATTATGTGTTACACTCACATGACTTTCTCTACTCTTGTGCAAACTATTTTTACAAATGCTTACTCTCCATATGCTTCATGTTAAATTGAGATATCGAGATGTTAATCTTATTGCTAATTTTCTTGTAGATGCAAGGGGAATTGGTAGGATTTAAGAGATAGTCAAATATTTTAAGCGCTGGTTGCTATGTGGCGCATTCCATTCTCTTTGCATGTCCAGGACATAAAAAAAATGAATAACGAATTTGAGAAAAAGTATAAGTATTGGAAAATTTAAGGGAATAACAAGCAATATCTCGAAAACGGTTCACTCAAAAAAAGAAATGTATATGACATAAATTGTGTATTTTAACCCGATTTACATTTTTTGTGTAGTAAAACTTTGTCTATTTCTTATGGTTTACCAGTTATGCAAAAGTCGTTCACAATGAAGAATACTTTTGGAGACATTCCCAGAAAATTCAAGATATACATTTCATTTCTCATGACAATATCTTAAACATATGATATTTTAATCAAAATCGTTAGAGCCATTTTTGAGAAAATTAAAATTTTCGAAAAATGTTCCATGTAAAGGGTAGTCTGGGGTGGGGGGATTTTCTTGAAAACCTTCGTGTCGCATCTCTGGAAGATACTGAACCTAAATACCAAGTTTGGTGTTTATCCGACTGTTCGTTTCTGAGTTATGCTGTTCACAGACACACACACGGACATGTTTCCAAAAATGCTTTTTTTGGATTCAGGTAGTCTCAAAACATGTATTTCCAGTGAAATCTCGGTATCAAATTTTTGGGTGGAATACAATACTTCCCCTCTTACTATACGTAGTAGAGAAAGTAAAAATGTAACATGCATGGTGAATGCAAACATTTAATAAGTAAGCTGTTTGAAACGAACTCATTTTAATTTAATGTGGTACGCTGTAGTTTTGCAGTGTGAATCCTTACCAAGTTCTGGAAAATGTCCAATGCCATCTCTCTCAACCAAGATTAACTTTTAAATGAGGCTTTCTGTTTGGAGTTCAAAATGAATAATTTTATCCCGATATTGCCAAAATAATGTTTTCCCAAAGTTGAAAGTTTATTGTAACCTTTGAAAAATTCCAGAATTATATTCATTTGATACTTGTTTGAATATTTCTTACATATTAACTTTCTAATTTAATCTCATCTCTTTCTAAAAGGCATGCAGTTATTCCTCACATTCGTTTTATTACCAATGTTAACATTTCAAATCCCCACCCAAATTGTAACAACTAACTAATTCTATGATAAACGCCAGCCATATCTTACCAATGAGGAAAATGACAGCATCAAGCCAGTGGTAACCAAGGATGAAGGCAATGACGAAGAAAGTGACTCCCAAAAATACAGCCACACCGGTGATGAGATGGATAAAATGGTGGATTTCCTTGGCAATAGGGGTCTCTCCAGTGTCTAAACCTGATGCCAGACCAGCAATTCTACCCATAACAGTGTGATCACCGCAGCTAATGACAACACCTCTTGCAGTACCTAGAAATAGGAGTAAAACACTTTTATAACTACTTGATTCAATTTAATTCCTTCCTAAATTATTGAAAGCAAATCTTATACTGCATTTTCATTTATTTATACCTCTATAAATATAAAATTGTGGACTTGTGTATGAGGTGGAACAAAATGCTTTAACACCTTGTCATATATGTATTTACAAAAAAAAAGAAAAAAAAAAATTAAAACTCCACAGTGCAGATCCAAAGTGAGAGTGGGTCAAGAGCATAATCCCTTTCATACAAGACAACATGGGCAGAGGTAGCATTGGCATAGCACCAAGTTTCCAAAGCTACTTAGGAGGAGTACAGCACACTGAGAGCTCACCCTCAATCAAGCATGCCCTCAACTGGTCCCCAAGCACACCATTCCATACATCCCAGCAAGAGAAAATCTTATGCTAGTAGCAGAAACTGAACCCAAGTCAGACATTTCTATTGCAGTGCAATAGGGATGACCCCATGATCTATAGATAACCAACTGGTATTTGCATTACTCCTATTTATCAACAAAACTTACAAAATATCAGCACCAAAAAAAAAAAAAAAAAGTAGATTTGGACTTTCTTGTAGTGAAGCATAATAATTAGCCAAGTGATGAATGAGTTGTAAAACATCTGGGATGATCATGATCTATAGATAACCAATTGATATTTGCATTACTCCTATATATCAACAAAACTTACAAAATATGAGAAGAAAAAAAAAAGAATTTGATTTAGCATTTCTTGTAGTGAGGTATAATAATTAACCAAGTGACAAATGAGTTGAAAAACAACTTTTTATTCTTAACTAGATTGTTTAATGGGCTGTTGCTTGCACTGTCAGCTAGGATTCACTTTTCTTCCTTGATAAGAAGCTTTTCTGTTGGGATGATTGGAAGTATACAACAGTATACTTCCAAGTTCATTAAATCTCCGGTAGAGGTACCTCAATCATTCCTAAAGGAACTTTTATATGAAGACTCAATGGCTGATTTTAGTCAAAATATTAGCAACAGCTCATGAAACTTTAAAATGTTTTTAGGTTCAAAAACTGCCTGTTATAAATAGAATTTTTATAAAATTATCAATCTTTTTAACATAATTCTTCCTATGAAATACCCTAGTATTGCTGTCATACATAAACTCTAATGATGAATTAATTTTATATGAAGTGTTCATTTTTGTATAACGACTTTGTTTTAGTTTAAATATTATAGATCTAGTGTTTCATAGTGGTTGACACTATGTGTCACTAAATAAATAAATACTACAAAAATTAACAAGTCATTCTTCTAGACAGTAACTCTCACATTAATAGCTCAAAATGAAGTTTATCTTCACTGTTTTATAATGAACTTGCACAACATATTTTTGAGACACGAAAACAACAGTCTCACAAACATGCTCTGTAATTTCAACATAAAATAATGAAGCTAGAATGAAAAAAATAATTTTGAAGTACTTAATATGTTAAAAAGACTTCACTATGCTTTAGCAAGAAGAAAATCAAAATAATATTTCTGTTTGTGTGTTCAAGTTAGACTTAAATTTTGTTTCAGGGATTTTTTTTTACAGGATCCAGTATATTTTATACTATATTGCTATTCCAAAATTCACAAATTTGGAGACATCTCATTGAAAGTGAAAAGTATTTCTTTCTGGAATCAAACATGTGTTTGCAGTATACTTTGCTTCTGTTTAGATAAATTAGGTGATTGAGGAGTATGAACTATGTACAAAGTACACAAGTGATTTTAAAACAACAGGTTGGTTTATTTAACTATGTTGCTTTTAAGTACCTTCAACAGCATTAGTGGAGAAGAAAGCCAGATTCTTTGTTTCAAGGGGATTCTCGTGTGTAAATTCTGGGCCGCGGCTCTGTGGTTCAGATTCTCCAGTCAGTGAGGAGTTGTCTACCTTAAAGCCTCGTGATTCAATGATACGAACGTCAGCAGGAATTCTGTCGCCAAATTTGACTTCCACAACATCGCCCAAGACTATATCTTCAGCACGTAATGTCAGCTTCTCACCTTCTCGTAGCACTGTGGCAAACTGCAAAAACACCACAATTTGTTTAAACATCAGTCAACAGTAAGCTCCACATTTATACAATGTTGTTAAATGGCAGGTTAGAAACAGGTACACGAAAACATCTTAGTTCCTCATAACAGGAACAAAACTTCACTTGCTACATGATAAGACTCCCAGAAAAATGAATTAAAAAAACCAGCATAAGTAGAGTTCTGAAATCTACATACCATGCAATGAAATAAGAGTTATTTTTATGTTAAATATAATGCATTTTTGTGTGAATGGAAAGCTATTGTATTTCTTTGAGCCTTGAGTCTGAAGAGCTGCCAGTTACCTCACATGTGTTTTTAGGATAAGGGAAATGTCTTATCAGAATCTTCATAATAATCAAATTCAAACTCGGGGCATCCAGATTACAACTACCTAAGTATTACACCACAGAGGCGACCAAGCTCTTACAAGCATGATCAAGCTTCAAAGATGCAATACCATGAACATCTTCAATTGATCAATATTTTATCACATAAATTAAGAACTCTAGATTTAAAACAATATAACTTTTTGCTGTCTGATAAATTATGAAGCACAATAAACACACTTAGTTTAAACAGAAGATGAACTGTAATTACACTAAGCAGAACTAGTGGGACAAAATTCCCTAAACAAAGAGAAAATTAAGGATTGCAAAGAATACTATTCTATGAGGGCTGTCCAGAAAATAATCTCCGTTCATACATAGCACAAAACTAGTGGGAGCAGCACCGTCATTTCAACATCAGCGTGCACAGTGGCTCAGTATGCTTCTAGCTGTGCAAGGTACTGTCGCATGTATGCTAGTTATAATCTAACATGAGTGCCGAAATAACAAATCCCACCAAGTGTGAAGTGTGAAAAGGCTAAGAAGAGCAATCCAAAACAAGCGTCGTGGTCTTCTGACACCTGGTGTTATATTTTTGCATGCCAACGCTTGCCCTCACATAGCAAACAACACAAATGTTTGGCCAAGTTCAAATGGGAAGTTTTTGACCATCCCACATACCCACCCCTGGACTTGGCCAATAGCGAGTTCCATCTGTTCCCACACGTGAAAAAGTGGCTTGCAGCTCAGCGCTTTGGTAATGACGAAGAGCTTCAAAATGCTGCAACAGGTTGGCTTAGTTTACAAGCAGTAGAAGGTATTTCAAAGACTGTGAAAAGGTATGACAAGTGCTTGAATCTGTTTGAAGACTATGTAGAAAAATAGAGAAAAGCTGTAGTTTTCAGATGTATATAAAAAACGTTTGTATGTATAGCGGTTTCATGTATGTTTCAAAACGGAGGTTACTTTCTGGACAGCCCTCGTAAGATCCAGTTTCCATGGCCATATAGCTTTTAATGCTTCTAAACAACATTACATTCTGGTAATGTTTAATTAATCTTTAAATGTCATTATATAACATTTAACATACTTAGTGAGCACTGAGATACATTTACTTCCTTGTTAAACCATTCCACAGATTTCTAATAGAAAATATTTTTAATTGTGTAATGGTTTACATATAATTCAGTAAGGAGTTCAATATCTTTGTTTATTTTTGTTCAACATCTTAAATTTTGCAGCTCATGATACTGTTATGCTTACTTGCAACTACCTTAAACATTTATGTCTATACTTGTTTCAAATTGAGTACGCAAAGTATATAACTTATATTCTAATCAGCTAATACAATAATGATACTGGGAGTTCAAATACTTTTGAATTACAATGCCTGTAGCAATTTTCACTCGACAGTCTGCAATAAAAACAATGACATAGCAACCACACATATCCTTTAAGAATAGAAACAAAACATCATTGTAGTTCTAAAGTTTTACTGCTGCTAAAAATGTGAGTGCAGCAAGTCTATTACTATTAAAAGTTGAAAATCATAAAATACATATGAACATAACAAAACAAGAACTAAAGAACCTAAAAATGAGAGAAAAGTAACAAATTAAAAATAAAAGAAATAATATTAAGGGCCTGTACTATGATTGCCGCCAGATAAATGTAACATTTAAAACTATCTTGCAGTTTACACATTCATCTGAAAGTTGCACTGAAAATGAATACAACTTAATGAATAATACCATGTTACACATGGCTTACAGAGGTTGGAATGATGGTCATCTTGCTGAATGAATTACTGCATATGTTTCAAGTTCTCAGGGTGTCTCGCAAATACTTGATCTTTCAGATATCCCAAAGAAAAAATGTTCAGTGCTCATATCCACTTGAGTCGCACTTAACAAATTTGCCTTAATAAATCAAGAAGTTTTGGAATTGAAATTTATTTGTCTCGGTAACAAGAGAGATAAAAAAAATGATACACAACAATTTAGACAAAATTCAGTAATAATTGCAGGCCTTCTGATGAACCAATAAATTCTAATATGGCCAAGAAAGGACTTGCTAAGAATGACAACATGAGGAATCCAAATATATTTGAAAACCTGTATATAATTTATATTTTATCTTGCCAAGAGAGCAATAATACTACATACAGTTTAATGCTGTTAATACACTATTCAAGGGAATGTAGTCTAAATGCATAATAAGTGGCATCAGGTTATGCACAGGAAATCTGAGCAAGGAAGTTTTTATATTATTTAAAGGAAGTATATTTTACTCTTTACCTGCTACATAAATATTTTTTTTTTGAGTCAATAGTTGAAGCCCATGCATACGTGAATACAATTTTGCACCCGTTTTTAGATAATTAACAACAGGGAGTGTGATTTTGCCTTTTTTCAACAAGACTCTGCAACAGCTCATACAGCCAATATTTCGATGAGAAGAATTGAAAGTGCGTTTGAGGACAGAATTATTAGTAGAGATTTGTGGCCCCCTCGGTCCCCCGACATAACACCCTGCGATTTCTATCTCTAGGGTAACTTAAAACATAATGTGTGCAACAAACCCACACACCCTGGAAGAATTAAAACAAAATATCTGCCAGGAAATTGCCAGCATTTCTCAACGTGAACTACGGTGAGTTTCCTAAAGAGGTGCCAAAAACGTATGGACAACAACGGTGGCCAGTTTCAGCATCTCCTTTCCTAAAGTTGGTAAGTAAAGACTTTAAAAGTAGTTTTAAAAATGTTGTATGGTTTCATCTGTGCCTTTCTATGATAGCGGCAGACAGCAACGAGCGCCACGGACGCGAACAGGGAAAACACTGCGCAGCCAGTTCGTAGTTTTTTGGCTCTCTCTGTAGTACTGAGATTATACTGTACATGCAAATTCTGCTCATTTCTGATTAAAAAAAAAAGTGCTATAAGAATAAGTGTTCTTATGAGCAAGAGAAAAGACATGAAAATTGGGTATGGAAGTCCAGCAACCAGATATGAAAAATGTAATAGTTTTATTAGCTGGAGCATATTGACATGTTTTATTCTATGCATAACCTTTCTGCCTCTTCACTTGGATGGAAGTATCAATGACTGGTTATGTTACATCAAGGGAGTGAATAATCTATTTAGAGGACACTAAATCTATTTTTCAAAATGTTCAAACAGATTTTAAATATGTACTTTATCTAACTGAATTCTCTTTGTTTACATACTTCTGAAATTTACTAGCTGATTTCATGAAGCATATACATATTATAATCAACAATATTATAAATGAAAATGCTGTTTCCATATTGCTTTACAGTTCATCTTCTTAAACAGATGGCCTTAATATAGATGGAGAGGGGAGGGAAGAGAGGAAGAGATATATTTTCTAAAGGATTCTTAATAGCTTCAGCTGCTCACTTTCCTTATGAGCAAAATCTTCATTTTTCTGCTGATGCAACATTAAAATGAATACTGTTACAATAACACCATATGAGATAACAAAAATGGCTTTATTGTGACTAACTTTGTATCTACAACATTCTAAGAACAATCATCCATTACTTCTATGAAACATGCACCATGCATATGGAAACTCATTCACACTAGCTTCATGAAGCTTTTGCTGTAAAACTCTAAAATGTCTCTTTCAACTTTCCCTGATTGCTTCAAAGGTTAAATGCCTTTTATGAGCTTGTCCCCTGTCTCTTATTCCAAAGTGATTCAGTACATTTGTTTCATTGTTTCTTACAAGGGAAGCATAAAATCCTGCACATGATAAGGTACAAAAAATTAGCTACCAGTTTCAAGCATAAGTTGAAATGAAAGCCAGACATTATGATAGCAGTCAAGTACCAGTATTCAATGCAGATGGACAATCCTGCTTGAAAAGCTGCAGAGGTTTTCTTTTACACAATTCACTCTGTGCTCCTTATTACTCTCTAGTAAGCAATTACATTCATCTATTCCAATCATAGTATGGGTATTGCTTTCATCCTATAGAATTAAATAAGCTGGTCTTGTGTGTGTGCACGCGCGTGCACACAAATATTTTACAACTCTTGAAATCTGTTCAATGGAATTTAAAAGTATTCATTGGAAAGTGATTTGGGAGGACAAGAAATCGGTATAGATAGGAAAAATCATTTTTCAAATAAACAACAAAAGGTTGTGCCAACATAAATGTGCACTGCTTCAGGAAATGATTTTTATGGTAATTTTATAGAGCCATAATTATTTTAACACAGCATAAACTACAGGTAGGTAATCTGTGGAATAATGTTTTATCCTGAACTATTAATCATTTCAATGACTGTATATACACCTAATGAGAACCCACGAGGCCATGTCAGTAATTGGTTAAGCTTTAAGATGGTACATAAACATTTAATTTATTATGAATAGTGGACTTCATAATCAGCTATAACTTACATTGTGTTTGTATCTATATCGTACTTAATGTTGGTTCTAGTGCATTGCATTCCACAGACTTATTCATAGAAAATTCACTAATCAACTCAAAAGCAGTATTACATTAGATCATTGTGTTTAAACAGAAGTAACAATTGTTCACATTATTAACTTATTTTATACAATGAAATGATAAACTAAGACATAAATGCTCAAAATTATTGACAAAAACAGCAATATCCCGTTGTAGTTGTTTACAATACTATTCTCAGGTAACTAAGCTGTTCTTTGCCCAATATAATTTCCAGCTGTTAATTCACAACAAAATAAATCATTGCACTGTTACCATGTAGAACACAATTCATCAAACGAGGAAACACATTTCTTTTGGGGAGGTTTCAGCAGTGCAATGTGCTTCTACAAAATTTAGATGTATAAGCAGGTCTCTTCAACAGGACCAGGTTAACAGTAACTGAACTTCTTTGTAATCATATTTAAAAGCAAAATGTGTAAACTGGATTGCATTATGCAAGACACCCGTTTAGGGCAACTTTTGCTATGACAATGCATGGAGCCCAAGGTCAACATTTTTATTTTGTAGGGACTGATCAAAGAGTACCAGTTTTTATGTATTGATTTTTTTTTTTTTAATTGAAAGATTAAGTTCCTTAAAAGAACTTCTGGCACCACAAAATCCATGCCTTACTCACAATGTTATAAAATGTATACTATTTTAATTCAAACTTGCTTGGTGGTCCAGGTACTATAGTTTAAACAGGAAATTTTGTGCATGATTTTGGAACCTTGCAGCTAATCTGATAGCTAACTTTTTGCATGCAGACTTATTGAGATGAATTACGTTTGTGTTTCAGCATGAGTAGTTTTAATACTTCCCTTAATTGCAAGCTTTAATTTGGGAAAGGGAAATCTATTTATTATTTGTTATAGATAAAAATAACTAAAGTTCAGTATCAATTCCAGCAAAAGTTCATATGACATCTAAAACACTCCTTGTGAGCACATGTTGAAGCTTCAAAACTAGTTGTAAACTATCTGTTACAAACAAATAATTTATAACTTTTTATGTTGTTTTTCCCCCCTCCCTTTCCTGAATTCATAACTTACTTATACTCACTTTTCATTTATTTTCAGACTTCACTGTTTACTGCACCCAGATATTCTGTATAGTTCCTAAATCAGTGATGGTTTTAAGGAATTATTCATGTTACATGGTTTAACTTATAATGTTAAATGTTCAACAAATCAATTATAAGAACTAATGACTTTATTTCTGTTTGCTTTCTATCAAACGATAATTTTTACTTGTCATGCAAAGCTATAAATACAAAGGGTAAGGAAAGAATGCTAGATATAACTCTGAAATATTTTTGAATTTCAAAATAAACAGTTTAAAAAAAAAAAAACACAATGGGATAGAACATCCAGACAAATTCATCATTTTTAGTATCATTTCACCCCAAAAATCTTTTTCAACAAGATCCTGACAACTGGTCTTACAAGATCTTGTAATTTGGCCAATTTTCTTATACTAAGTTTTTATCTTTTTAAGTATGTAATTTGTGTAATAGTTAAATCGTGGTTATCTGTATCTATGCAACCTACAGTTTACATCCCTATATTAAAAACTAGATATCCTTTTCTGTAAATATGCTTTATGTAATACCTGACTGGAGATTTCTGTGGTCTGGTTATAAACTGCAGTTTAGACTTGGTGTCATGGTTAATTTTAAACCTTTCCGGATGGCTGCAGCTTTAATATTTACAGCTTTCATACTTTCATATACTGCTGTTTTGTAGATCATATGGTTAAAGAAATACAAAAAGGAGGGGAAAAAAAAGGTAAAAGCAAGTTTAAGGAATTTACAAAAGATCTGAAACTGTGCTAGGGCAATTCTCCACAGGCACTTCAAGCTTGTGGCTTAGTGATGTTTTTACTCCAAGACCAGCTGCATACCCGAGGAACTTGCCTGTAAATGTTACTTCTATTCTTTAGCTTCTATGCCTATTTTATGAACGTGTCAATATTATTTGCATCTGATAACATCAAATATGTATTGTACATAGCTGATGTAGCAATTATTGTTATGTTAACTTAATGACCACATATCCTTAAAACCATCAGTTTATCCTGCAGTTTTTTTATCACAACTTACCTGAGGCACCATGTTCTTGAATGATTCCATAATTTTGGAGCTCTTGCTCTCTTGATAATAGGAAAAGATACCAGTGACGATAACGACAGCAGCCAATACAATACCCAGGAACAACTGTAACATCCATTACAACCAACAATGACAGCCAAAACACTGGTGCAGAGCAACAATAGCAAAGGATAGGGTTAGCCACTTCTATATACAGCATTGCTCCAACAAACAGTTACAAAACATAATAATTATGCCACAGGGAACTTGTTTTCCTGATGCCTTGTTAAGTATATTTATCTATGGATCTTTGAGAGGAATCACTGTTTACATACTTTTAACATATGTGTTATTAAAGAACATGAGTAAGCAAACTCAAGAAATTAAATACAAAACCACAAAATAATAAATAAATTACTGAAAATGGATATCCTTTGAATATAATTTATTTACGAAAAAAGCTGCAAAATCATTCACACATGAATTAAATCCGAAAGCAAAGATGTACTGCACAGATTTCAGTTGCGCATAATGTCAATATTTTCATTCGTGCCTATATGCAAGTCGCAAGGTCATGATTTAACTATACAGGCAAAAACAGTGTGTCCATATTGAAAATGTTACCTTAAAAATCTGATATGATACTTCACATGACTTTCTCTACCAACGACAAACTTACACATATCTGTTATAATTTAGCATTCAGATAAAAACTGAATCTTCTAATCACATTGCATTATACTCAGGATATATATTTGCTAAGGAATGATTTCAAATTAACAAGATATGCTTAGTTACAACATTTGGAAACACTATTCAAACATTTATTTGTGATTAACAAGCTCTTGCGATGGAAGGAAAAGCGGATTGCCACATGATGCAGGCTTTCAAATTCCGTACTCTTCCAATGACATTGTGAGGAACAACTGAACAATGACAGTATAAAAAAATTTTGAAAAATTCAAACCAATAATAAATATCTTGGAAATCTTAATTACAAAGAAAGTATTTATAATAAATTGTGTATTTTAAATAGATCTACATATTTTCTGTGTTAAACAAAATTATATATAAAATTCCTTCTGAATGAAGAGGACTTCCCAAAAATTTATGATGTACATTTTATTTGCAAGTAAATATATTACAATTATGGTATTAATAAAAATCGTTAGAATTATATTTGAGGAAATCAACATCAAATATTTTTCATTTAAAGAGTAGTGGGAAGTTTTCTTGAAAATCTTTTGTCACACACCTTTGGAAAATAGTAAACTTAAATAACCAAGATTGATATTCCAACTTCATGTTCTTTGCTCACGTACACAAAAATGAACCTTTTTCTAAAAATGCTTCTTTTTATTCAGGAGGCCTCAAAATACGTAATTCCAAAGAAATCTCAATGTAAAATTTTTGGGTGGAATGCACTCTACCTACTAGGTACATGGTAGAAGAGTAAAAATACTAGCAGCAAGCAAATAGTTGCATTAGCTTGCCTGTATATAATTATTCTGGGGTCTTGGTGAGCGTGCAAGACCTTCACAAGTTTTACAGACATGCTCAAATTAGACTAAATCTGGTAAATTACATCTTCCATTAGTCAGATATTTATTTTCTCATTGCAACATTAGGCATATAACTTGCTAATGTATATAATCTATCACAAAATATAATCTAAACTGAGCTAATCTTAAGTATCTCTTCTGTAAAGATATTTGCCTGCCCAATATACAAAACTCTGGTTATTAGTATCTTAGTGACCATCATAAGTTTTACTGCCTTCTACTACTCTTGTTTATACATATCTAGCCTATTACTCTTCTATGATTGCCTCACTATCTACCTTCCTCTTGATCATTCTTATCCATTTCTAATTTTGCCTAAATAGTTTCCTATAATGTTTATATTTTTCTCTCCTTTTTACATTAAAACCTTTCTAATTAATATTTCCTCATCTAAATTATTCCATTTATGTTGCCATGCCAGTTCTTGCCATAACTGTGTTTGACTGAGTATAGTATTTGAATTTGTTTAATTGAATGAATTTATTTGAACATCTCAATTTACATAGCCTTTAAACAGAGTTTGTACCTATACACCTAGCTTAAACTATGTACAAACTGTCAGTTATTCTTTATGTGCTGACTGAGCTTGCATGGTGCCAAGGCCTTTTAGCTCTGCTGGGTAGCCCTTGTCCAATCTTAACCTTTTGTATTATTTCCTCCCCCTCTTCCCTTTGTCATTCTTCTTTCCTATTATCCCTAATTTTTCTGGCTCATTTTTTTTCTCCCCTTAAAAGTATAGTAAACAATGGAAATCTATGTTTGTTTCCGTATTATGAAAATTTTACTAAATCCTTGTTGTGTCTTAAACCTTTCAAATTCATAAATCCAGATCCACAAATGCAAGTCATTTCATTTGTTAGTACATTTTAAAATAAAACATATTCATTGTTGTCACTTTTAGGTTTTAAACATTTAATCTTTGACCCCTTTGGATAACACGAATGCAGTAAAGCGGCTTTGTATTGAAGACCATGTTATATAAATATGATTTTCCAAATTTTTGTGCAATTCTTTCATCAGAACCTTAATGGCCAGGCAACAATTACTACACTAATGTAACTAGACTATTATATCAAGTACCTAAAAAATTGACATTTCTGCCATCATTATTAAATGTTTAGCTAAGATACAATGCAATTAAATAATTCCGCAAAACATTTACCCAAAATATATTAGAAAAATTAAAAATTCTTAAGCTAAAAGCAATGCATGCTAAGTACTAAGAGTTAATAACATTTTCTCGTATATAATGTTTTAACTAAAGCAATTAACAATTTATGTTATGTTAACAGAGTTTCAAGAATTGGGCAAATGAGGTTATTTAGCCAAATAATTTGAGCATGTCTGTAGAATAAAAATATCATCAAAAGATCTTGTTTTTGGGTACATATAGTAATCTAATACACAAATTACATTTTAAAACACAAGGATATGCTGATATTAATCTTTTTGATAATTAAATACTTTTTTTTAAAGCAATAAGAATGAACAATATGAGTTAAATTTACAGGAGTGAGTTTTATAATGATAATATGCAACCTCTAGTTAGAAAGAACTTTTGGTAACAAATTTCTGTAGGATGCTTATTCTTGAGGGGCTGCAAATATGCGCTAACAGTTTTGAATTCTTTTCACTACCATTACTGGGACAGTTGAAAGCAGCTATTTAAATACATTTGCTTACAACCAGGGTATTAGTTGCATGGCATCCAAAATTGACAGGCACTCCAAGAACAGTGAAACATATTGCAAAACTGTAATTTAAATGTGCAGAAACAAATCATTCATACATACATCTACTTAAAACAATCCAGTAAGCTTCTCAATCATATTAACAAATGACACATTCATAAGACATAAATTCACAGCAATTAAGTTTATGAAATCATTTAACATATCAAGTGCCCTCTGTGCATGTTTACAAAGGTAATTAATTATAAGGATATCCAAATTCAGTGTTTACAACCGCTTTTAAAAGAAAAGTTTTGAAATGAAAATTAAGCCATTTCTTTATGTAAACTTTGAAATTAAAATTAAACTTTGCTTTTACAGAGCTTTTAGTCGTTTTTCTTAATGTATTATGTTTTATTTACTAAGTTTGTTTGTGTAAATTAAAGTGTTAAAATGTATTATAGCAATATCTTGAGTTATGTTTCTGTTAGGTAGGTAATATCTGGACATACACACAATACTAAGGTTGCTTATAGGGAAAGTGTGTGCAAATATACATCTGCTAATAATGGATGCTATCTTAGCAGCGTGAGGTACAATAACGTCTAAGAACTTACATTTAAGACACTACTTTTGCATAGCTAGCTAGAAACTTTCCATGAAGATAAAACAATGGACTGAACATACATCTTGTGAGTAAGACGATACAATACCATGCATATGACAGTTGAACAAGATAAACACATCCATACAATCATTCACTGGATTATTATTTACAGCAACCTTAAACAGCTCATTCCTACGCTGAAAACTGCAGAACGACATAAGATCCAATAAGGAGGGTGGGTGTTTGGGATGCTATGAAACAAGTATATACCAACAAGAAGAAAAATTACATATAGTGTACACAGTGATACTGGAAAATACCTAAACAGAAGCCAATTAGCCTGCTGACATCTTCTGCGCAATGCTAACACCAAACTATGTGCGACCAGTTTATACATTCGCTCTACCTCTTACCTGAGGAACCATATTTTTAAAGGATTCCATGATTGCAGAGGACTTGGCTTCTTGAAAATACGAGAAGACGCCAGTGACGATCACTACAGCTGACAAGACTACACCCAAATACAACTAGAAAAGTTGAGAGGCAGGAAGTATAGAGTGTAACAGTTAAGGCAAGCAGTAGAATGACAAACTACTGAAGACAGTGGTACCAATCTCTACAAGTAGAAGATATAATATACTGCTAACATTTTATCAAGTGTAAGTTATTCAGCTTGTAAGGGCATGATGCATGTAAAGTAACTGTTTATCTGAATTTACATCATGGGGCATTCACCAAGAAGGGAGTGCTACAGGTTTCCATTTCTACTGTTATGTTTTTTGTTGGTGGTTCTGCTGTTTACTAGTTGTTACTTACACTAAGAAAGTAAACTCTTGTAAAATGAATTCCATTAAATTATACAAACAAGTGTTACTAATTATGTGCATGTATGTATATTTGATTTAAATGCATCAAGTTTCATATCTTACATCTTTGCCCACTAATTCCCTTTACCAGCTGTAAAAATCCTAGAACAAAAACTACAAAACTGTCAGTACAAGGCAACAAGACTTTTTTCCTTCAATTTTAATTATTATTTCCCATAACTCACATTGACAAATATTATGTCCTTCAGTTAACAATTTTAAAAACAGATTTCAAATACAAAAAGTATGACAGATACATCTCAATTATGTACAAGCTATCACCATTATTTTACATTTTAGGTAATCTTTTATGCTTTGTTAACTGAAAGACTTGTTTTCTGAATGCTGAAGCAAAAGCTGATCACAGTAACAGCAACAGAGTAGCACACTAACTTTTGTATATTTAATAGTAAGTTATAAAAAGATTTTTTGTTACAATATTGCTGTTAAAACCAAATATGTTTATCCACTACTCAATAATGCAAGAAAGCTTAAGTTTTTTTAATACCCTGTATCTCACCTGAACCCATTTCTTGGTTCAGTACTGTTGTATAAGTATAACCGTTATGCACTCATTCCTGCTCAGGATTTGAAATTTGAAAATATCATTAGCAGCATTTATTATTGGCTAACTTTAGTTGGTGATTGACATTTACTGGCCATGTGATAACAAGCTCATCAAAAGTATAGTGGCAGCAGTGATGGCGGTAGTAGTAGTAGTATGTATATATTTATTTCCATAATGCTATACAAAATCCTTACAATTTTTAATACATTACTTTGAGTTGCTATTTTTTCTTCTTTGGTCCATCATGCATTTTAACACCATGGTTATTTATGCATGGTGGGTCATAACAAATTCATATTGCTTTATTTTTCTAAACCATTTTTCTCTTACTCTCCCCATATAGTCTCCTATTCTTTTTATATCCCTCTCCTTTTGTATTTTCATTATCCTAACTTTTAATACTTCTTTGTTAACATTCTCCCATTCTTTAGGTAAAAACTGATCTCTCCACAACTTACGTTTCCTCACATTCAATTATATAATGCAAATCATTATCTGTCTCTCCACAAAGAGTACATCTATCCAAATTTGTTCCCTTCCTAACTCCCCTTAGCCTATGCACTTAATATAGACCAGGCCCACCCTTCTCTCACTAACCTATTACGTACATCCACATACTTCTCCCTTCCCCAGTCCACCTTTAATTGTCTATATAGTTCCAAGCTTTTCTTTCCTTTCAGACTTTGAAATAATTCTTGTTTCTCTATACCTTCTACTCTGTTCCTCACTTCTTTCCAGAAACCTTTAACTAACCCCTCTCTCTCCTCCCATAAGTTACCCATTCCTATTTCCTGTAAAATTCTCCTAATTCTTTGAGGCCAGTTCATACCATTATTGGATTTTTCTTGTATTATTAAACATTGCTTCAAGATATTATGCTCGTCCAATGATTTCAATCTATGCCAATATTTAAGTATCCTTTCTACTATCATGCCCTTGCTACCTACTCTTCCCAACTAGAAAGTTTAAGGTACTCCCCAGCATTTGCCATTTAAAGCCATGCCAGGGAGGATGTTCCTGGGAAGATTTAAACTGCAGACAACCTGTCTTTATCCACTGTTACATTTATTGGGTTGTTTTGCATAAAGTCATGACTCTGTATTCTTGTACTGGAAGATGATGCTCCCCTCCCTTCTTCTCTTACTTTCAAACATGCACATGTGAATTTCTGAAGTACTGTTAACATGAATAAATCTAAATTACTGATCACTTAATTCATGCTGAGTTAAAGTTTCTCTTACCCACTATAGGAAGCAACAGAAAAGTAAAAAGGCAAAAATATATGTTTTGAGAGCATGAAAATATAATATTTTAGTAGAGACGAATCACATGAAATTATATCACTATTTGTGGATCAGCAACATTTTCCCATTACAATAAACAGGGGTGACAACAGCAGGGTTTGAGATGAAATTTGGGCTCCCGAGCTTCTCTCTTTTGGCAAACAAAGGCACCTCTCCAGTAAAGCATCGATGATTACAAGTATGGCTCAAATTCTTTGATATGTTTTAATTAAATTAACTTTGTGTTCATTTTGGTCCTTTTTGGCATAGCTCTCCTCCTTCACTGCCATCAAGCAAATAAGCCTTCATATATTTTATGTAACAGTTTTTCTTACAACACAAAGGATATATTGTAAATGTTGATACAGTATTCTGTGCATTGAACTTATTAACTTTTCTCCCTTAAACTTCTACTGTAGTTATTTGTTTTTAAATTTCACACGGTTTTTATTGCTGAAGTTATTGTAAATGTTGAGGTTATAGTATTCTATATATTAATTCTTACTTTTATACTCAAGGGTCTCCATTTTTAAGTTTTAATCGTGGTTAATTTCATTCATTTATTTTGACTGATATACAAATATAGCTTTATTACTTAAATTTGATTTTCCTTTTATAATGCTGATGCATCCTATATCATAGTAGTACCTTATGCATTGATTTCAAATGATGAATAAATCAAACATTATGAATACAATGACACATACATACTTCACTGCCATGCTACAATCACCAACGGACAATGACACAAACCAGAAATGCTGTTTTCTCCACTTCTTGAAATGTCAATTATCAGCTTTAGAGTGCACAAATAATACCAGGTCCAATAAAAGTTATGTTCTCAAGAGGTTAAGCTACCAATAACTGCTGGTATTAAGCAGACTTCATTTTAAAACTTATTTTTTGTGTGTGATTTTAGACATACTTGACCACTGCCTTAAAAGTATGCTTATGGAACCAATATCACATATAACATTTTCATGCAAAATTCAAGAGTTCTGTGCACTTAGATAATATTTTCTTCACAACAAACAGCTGTTTTTTTTGTTCTGTTTTATTCCACATATAACATATCAAACCAAACCATGCACAGATTTTCACCCGCATGCAGCTGATGACAGTGTCAGACGGCTAATGCACATGTTTTAAAATTGATGAGGCATGTTCAACATTAAAATATTTGCTGAAACTTGTTAGTCAATCTAATTTGAAAGGTCCTTTACAAGTAAAATTATCAAATGGAATAGTAACAGTAAAAGTTAATGTTACTCCTCGATGCATTCACTATGTGAATAACAGTGAATTACTTTTGCCTTCTATACACCAGTAATCATTTTTAAAACAGATTTTATGAAAAATTATATGCATATAATTATTTTGACTTTTGCTGTTACTCCTGATCATCAACAAATCAATTTAAAAAGTTTACTCCTACTTTTGGAGATACAGGGCATTAAACCTAGCCAACAATATATAAGACTAAATAATAAAACACTTGGAGCCTTAGAATGCAGGTGTGATAATAATAATACATTTTACAGAATGGTTTATTAAACAGCAGAAATAACCACAATTTAAAGCATATCACACCTGTGCATTGGGTAAAATACCTCTTCAGAATGGGAAATATCACATAATGTATATGTGCTCTATGGCATTCCCTAACAACTTTCTTTGAAGTTCTTACAATTACTGTTTGGAACACAAAGATCTGCCTTGAATTATGTAAACAACAATTCTTAATACAAAATTAAGTTTTGAAGAAAATACTAGCTCATTTACTTCATAAACAAAAAACACTCATTATCTAGAATTGTAAGAGCTAGGGCTGTTAATTGTTCAAATTTGCCAAATAATGTGTTTGTTTAAAGATTTAGATAAGGGTATATTCTCACTTCAGGGTTGAACTAGAAGTGCATAACATTAAGGCAATCCCTGTGTGGTGAACTCCTATGCACAACACCAGTTATGATGAGTGATGACCAATACAAATCAACTGTATGCCAAGTCATAAACAATGGACTGCAGACTGCCAGTCTAGCACTTTTTTCTTAAGAGTTTAATACCTGTTCTTAGTGTGTATGACACAACAGGCAGTGGACACTGATGATAAATGAAATGTTTGGGGGAAGGAAATGTTCCAGATCTAAGTATAGGACATCTCCCTGGTATTTGTCAGTTATGAGGAAAACCTGGAAAAAACCTGTCAGGGAGGACAGTCCTGGCAGGATTTAAACACCTCACCTCCCATTCACGATCTTCTTAACAACCTTGGCTACCTGTGTCTGTGCTAATCTATATGTGTAGTAACAAAAATCACAGAAAGATTTAAGGGTAGGTCCCCAAAGCTACATTATTGAAGCTATGCCTATTTATTTCATGTTCAGTTTTGTGTTTACTTCATTTATAACTATATTGCATTTTAACTTTGATAGATATAAGAACATCGCTAAATATTTTTTCTAGAAATAGGGATACACACTTGATCCTCCATATTGCTTTAAAATCCTCAAACATTTTGATTGTAGTATAATCAATTTTTATAATATTTGTACACAATTTTTCATTCGATGGTCGCACTATCAAAGGAAGTTTTGTTTTGAACATTTTATCAATTCCGTGGATGATCATTTCACAAAATGAAATAATTACTTCCCATTAAGCTGTTCATATGAGACTACAGCAAAGGTTGCAATTTTGAGATGTAAGTGAGTATGTTTATTAGTCATGCTGAGTCCACCATTGGAAGGCAATCATTTTAAATTCACTTAGATGTAAAACAGTTCTGCTGTTTGAATAACTGGCTTCTTACAACTCCAACCCTGAAGTGACAGTATTCCTTTATCTTATTACCTGCAGTGATCAAAATTTTCTGAGGGCAATGGAAATGTAATTTTGTTTTCCCCTTGCCACTTTTATAATATGTTGCATGTTCTTTGAGACGGCCTATCTAAAAAAAACATTTCCATTTTTTTATTTAAAAATGTTTTTCACTCCAGGAGTACTTGTATATTAATTTCAATTTCTATTCCCATTAATACCAACTTCAGAATGAGCTAATCATTAATGTGATCTATGATAACAAATATTTAAAATAAAGAGCAATAAAATGCATAAAAATTTCACAAAGAATCAAATACTTACATTGTCATCTGCTGGTTCTTCCACAGTACTAGCCTGAATGGAATATGCAATGAAACAAAGGATTGCACCAATCCACAGCAACAATGCGAAACCTCCAAACAGATTTTTGCAGAACTTGACCCATTCTGGAGTTTGTCTAGGAGGAGTGAGGGCATTAGGGCCATCTCGTTCAAGGTTCTCCTTTGCTTTCGCATGCGTGAGACCCTGTAGACAAATGTTAAATTAGTTGTAGCAAACTAAAAGCCATGAACTGCAAGGTACAACCACCAATGAATGTAAAGGTCAGAGAACATCATAGGTAGAATACAGTACCACAGTACAGTGACATGTGGTCAGCTCCTGGGTCCCTCCAGCTCATATAAGCCCAATCACTAAACAGGAGTTATTTCTTCTTAATAAGTTACACCCCCAATGTGACCAAGAACATCTCAAGGCTGAGTGCACACCATACCTGACTTCCCAGTATGAGAAATATCCCATGGTATCAGGGATCAAAACCTAACTTTACTGCTGAATTGTAGTAAAACACAGTGTATTTCTAAGATTCAAAAGGATATAAAACTGTTGCTAGTACCACATTCTAAGAAGATTCATCCAATTTTGGAAGAAGAGTCACTGACATTTAACTTTCTTCTATAAAGTTAAAAATAGTGACATGAATGCTAATTTTAATGGAGTCTGGTAACATTTTTATATACAGCAACATCTTCAGGTGTATGATGCCTCCACAATCATCTGACCTGATTAGACGAAATTTCCTTCAGCATAATACATCTGTGAAGCTTAGCACAGTTCTCTTGCAGTGAGAAGATGAATATTTTTGTACACTTATGGCCGTGTCAATTCCTCTTGGTCTGTGATTTTATTTTTTATTTAAGTAAATATGTAAGTATTTTTCCAATGGAAGAACATGAAACAGGTTTAACTCCCTCTATACCAAGGAAATCATAGACAGAGAGGAACTGTCAGTATGGAAGAACATCTATATCATCAAACACAAGAATTCAAATTTTCAATATGAACTGCAACTGCAAAACTGCAAGCTATTCTTGAGAGAGAGCTTCCTGTTTCCTTTGACACTTAAACTTATTTTATCTTGCTATCCTGAAATTTAACAAATCTTTCCAAAATTTGTCAAACTTTTTTAGGATGCTCTACAGCGCACTGTTTAATTTTTTACAGATTTCAACCCAATATATATAGTTTTTTAAAGAGCCTGGAAAATAAAAGGTTAGCCAGAGGTACTCTACATAATTCATGAGTGTAGTCAGATACAATGATTGTAATTTTAGTAACTTGAAATTCAAGTTGACTTTTGCTGGGTGGTGGGTAAGGTAAGCAGTTTTGTTTAGAATTCTGAGCTAAAACATTAGGCTTTAAGAATAATACAAGAGACAGTAAAGGTGGTTCGGTAGAGTATTTCTCTCTCCTGAAATGTTAGTAAATTAGACTATTTTGTATACTATGTTTTTTTTCTGTTGCTTAAAATTTATCAATTATATAAGATTATAGAAAATTTCTTCCAAATGCAGTGGACCTCACACGCTATTCCCAGAATCCAAATTATACATTTTATTTTTCATGTAAATATCTTTAATATATGGTATTTTTATCCAAAATCATTAAGGTCCATTTTTTAGAAAATAAAAAATTTTGAAAAATCTTCCATGTAAAGGATAGTCTGGGATGGAGGTATTTTCTTAAAAATCTTCACGTTGCATCTTTGGAAGGTATTGAACCTAGATACCAAGTTCAGTATTTATTTAACTTTTCGTTTATGAGTTATGCTGTTCACAGACACACACACACACAGAGCTTTTTCTAAAAATGCTCTTTTTTTGGTTTCAAGGCACCCCAAAACATTATTTCCAGTGAAATCATGGTATCAAATTGTTTGGTGAAATGCAATACTTCCCCTACTTACAACAATATGTAGTACCGGGGGGGGGGAGGAGGAGGAGGAGGAGGAAGAAGAAGAAGAAGAAGAAGAAGAAGAAGAAGAAGAAGAAGAAGAAGAAGAAGAAGAAGAAGAAGAAGAATGTTGTTCTAACACAGCATTAAAAGCCTTTCCAAAATGGCCATTATGAAATACAGTTAATGATACATAATTATTAGTAATCCTATGTTGGAAAACCCAGCTGACTAACCTACTGGGGATAAAAATGCAATTGCCGCATTGTAAACATTAGGTATTCCCCCACAAAATTAGACTTTTAATTTGCTCAATAAAACAATTTTCTGGAGTTAAAATAGTCCCCCAATGGGGACTACTTTGAGAAAGGTAACAAGGAAGGCTTCAAGGGAAGAATATTCTGCAGTGGAATACTCTAGTTTGAGTTACGGCAATAAAACATTACTTACTAAATTACTGCACAAAGAAGCTATTGATGTTTTCATAATCACGAAAGTCAACATCTCATGATCAACAACATTTCTGAATATGAAAGAATACTAAATACATGGGTAAAAAATACATAAATGCTTTAAATTTGGAAAAATTTCTTTCTTTCTTAGTGTCACCAACCTTAAAAAATTTCTTATTTTGACACAATTTAACTAATTTGTTATATTTATCTTAAATTAATCCAAGGAATTTAACATTTTTTAATCGAAAAAAGTAAAATGCCTGAATCAAAAGGGTTATTGTGATAGGATAAATCATGTAATTTTATTCTTTGTGCTAACCTACATGCTGTTTTAATTCCGATTTTCAACTGCTTTACTGTTAGTGGAAATTGAAATGATGGACTGGACATTCATAATTGTAAGTACTTTTTACAATTATTAATATTTAATAAGAATATTTTATGAACTTATCATTTGACCTTTTTATAATTTTATTTAGGAAATAGCCAAAATAAACATAAATCAAGCCCCTTGTTATATTACTATGTATAAAATGTTAACTATATACTTACAGTCTCTGGATTTGTTTGGAAACGTTGGTAAAGTTCTTCTACTGAGATTTTGTGATAATCGATATCCAATTCTTGTTTCAGGTCATCTAAGTTGTCTGTCTTTTTGGCTTTGGCTTTCCGTGACTGAAAAAATAAACAGAAAACCATATTAAACATAATTAGAATTTTACTAAAATATACAGCAGAGTTAGAACAAGTAATGCTGCCATTAATTTGTAATATCCTTCAGTTGCCATAATTTGATTTCTCAGTCTCTAGAAGTAGCAGTATGGCAACTTATCCTTTTTACAATTATTATATTTTTAAACTTAGCTCTAATAATTACCTGTCATGAACTCCAGATGAGCACTTCAGGCCATATATATTTAACAAAAATTGGGTTTTTTCTTCCATTTTACATCAAATTTGCAAAAACATTATGAAAACAAAAAACAAAGAATAACCCATATGTGCCTTGGATACAGAAGCCAAAAGTCTATTGAAAAATAAGCAGATATCACAAAGTGGCAGTTAAAAAGTTAAAAGCATAAGCAGGAAAGAATAAAATACAGCCTGCCTAATGAGAAAACCTAGCTGCTAAGCCATATTGTTTGCTTTTGGTTTGGTTTAGCTAAATCATATGTGAAGCCAGTTAAAGTGATTTGTTACACATCAACATAGTTTTATAATAAAAATGCAAAGCTCACACTTTCATAAACATTGCATGCCCATCATATATACTTTGAATGACTAAATAGCAACACACTCTCAATACACACACAAAGGAAGGAAGTAGCTAACATTCATGCTATATGGATCAATTCATAAAATTGGGATACATTGATTAAATTGTACAATGTGTGTTTCCCTCCACAATCACAATCTTTGACTCCAGTACTACATAATCACGCAAATCAATACATATTTGATAAAGAGGGGAGTTTTATAAACAAATACTGTACACTCTACAGTCCTAAATCCGGATTACTCATAAATGGGTCACCATAACGAAGGTCAAGTTTTTGGAAACAAGCTTTGCATAACTCCCGTTATAATTAAAATTCCACGGAGAACTTCAATTGCCTAATCTTAATTACATAAATCAACCAAGCTTCTACTCGCTAGTTTACCAAAATGTTAAGAAATAACTTCATTGCTCTAGTATTAAATTTGCATTATTCCTGAATTGCCACTGTTCTGTTCTCATCAAAACACAAATAGCTACTCTTTGAAGCAACAGGTGATCTTATTTAACCTTACCCATATTGGCATTTCTCTTGGAATATTCTTGTTTTTCACTGCTGATCGATTAAGGATAAAGGACATACTTATATGTCCGAACTTTTAAAGAATTCAGCACATCCGTAACCCGTATGAACTAAGAAATCCTCATCATATCATTCCTAGTTTTCATTATTTACCAAAACGCCATAATTACACATAGCCTAATATCTAAATGGAAATTTAGTATTCGTTTGTTCTACTAAAACACAGGCTTGCCAACTAGTAATTCCAGTTTGAATCAAAATACCAATGAAATAAAAGTTTGTTTTTTTTAACTTTTTTTAGGTAGCATTTATACCCCACCAAAGCTTTGACGGAGTCTTTATAGCACATTGTTCCATTAACAATGGAAGATTGGGCATGTACACTCTCAATGAATGCGTTTCTTGTCCTCATTGAACAGAATATACGGCGCTATGCAAGAATCACATGTTCAGGACGTGTAAAATTTATCACTTCAATGATAAATTGTGAGCAAATTCAGCGTTGACTATGGTATTTTATTAGGCGGCAGTCATAGACTTTTGAAAATATATCACTCCCCATTATAATTCTTAAGCCAGGTGCATTGACTGATGTCACTTTCTTGCAGGATTTTTACCAAACTACGGTCCGTGGGCCGAATCCGATCCACGATCTGCTTTTGTTTGGCCCATCTACAAACTTAAAAAAATATTAATAAAAAGAAACATTGCACATGTATTAGATTAATTTATTCAGGAATTTCGAGGGATTAAATAAAATTAAGCACTAAGAGTTTTAATCAATACACAATGTAATGACTTATTGAAGGACAAATATAAGTTAATATGATTGATTTTTGCAACTCTGCCATTTCCTCATTTGAAAGACTTAGCGAGGACTAAAATTAATGCTTGCATCAACGTGTATCTGTGCAAAACCATTTTAAAAACTGAAATATGTTAAGTATAAATAAAAGTCTGCTATGACTGATGAATATTTAGAGTCCGTTTTGATGATAGGCAGCACAAAATTAGAACCACAGATGTCTGCAATTGTAGCACAGAAAAGTCGGTTTCATTCTCCTCATTGAATATGAACTACTATTAACGTAAATGCACTTAATGTAACGCGTGTGTGGGGCCTATGAGTTACATTGTCATGAGACTATTAATGATAAACTGATTAAAGAGACTGACAGGAATTCCGTCAAAGAGAAGATCGAGACGAAGTCAAACCCTATTTACCTCTAGCGCTTGCGTTTCAAATCAAACATCATTACTCTGATATAATTAATATTTACTATTTTGTATCATGCATAGTGTTTTTATTTGTTTCGTATTATCATGCAGTTTATTATTTTTAATTAAGACAAAGTATCAAGTACGTCGCGGTACGCGAGAAGAATAATATAAGAAATGTGTAAGAATTGAATATATTGTCCGACATAAAGAATCCTTAAAATCTATTTTGTAACTAATAACATACTTACTTTAATCATAAGCATCCCTATTTGTTGAAGAAAAGGATAAATCAAACCACAAATACAAAATAAATGTCATAGATTTCAGTGCAAAAAGCAATGTTAAAGTTAACACGAGGATATAAACGTCATAGAAATTCTGTTATACAACAGACTTTCATATGTAAATGAAATTGCATTTAAAAACAAAAAACGAGAACGAAAAAGAAATGTTATACACTGTAAATAAATTATAAATTTATTATAATTATAATTATTATTATTCTATGTATGAACAACAGTCTGAATATGCCAACATGAAGTAAAATGAGCAGCAGTTTTTTTTAAATATAGACCATCATGGACGCAGTTAAGGAAACAAAAAAAAAGTGAAAGTATTCGTGAAGTAAACTGTAAAACCACATCAACCTTAATCTACATTTTATTGTATAGAGAAAGCCAAGTTTAATCAAACTGATTTTCAAGATCTAATAATTTGAATTAAACCACTATTAACGGTTTTGACGGGTGCCTGTGTTTAATTGAGGTGCCCTAATTCCTCTACAATGCGTTCCTGCTGTATATAATCCATTCATAACGTCCATGGTTAACTTAACATTTAAAAAAGTATAGCATGCTTAAGTTCAAATCAACCGCGTATCTGTATCCTGGAAACTAAATTTTGTCATTTTATAAAAAAAAAAATTATACATAAGAGAAAGCCTGTCACTATGTCATTCAACATTTCGACCGTAGTAGTACGGCCATGAGTTTTAAATTCAGCTTCGTCGATAATCGTTTCCAGACGAACGGAGATGAACAAGGTGAAACATGAGCAACCGTTATGTGCATTAACACTGGAATTCATTGAGAATTCTAATCTGCTAATATGTAGGTATCCTGAACTTTTCTTCCCCTACCTTAGGAGCTTGATACCGATTCTCGCTTTCTTCTGAACATTCCGAAATTACATAATCACTTCTGATGGCCAATGCAAGAGGGCTTGGTTTAGTAGCCAATCAAGCTAACTGAGCTATTCTGGGATTACTTTACAAATGCTACGATAGACCATACGGAATGCTAATAAATGCTAATAACTAACAAATCGACTCATTATTATCACTGAACCAAATTCATTACTTTTTAACGGTTTTAAAGTCCGAGTTAATTTTTCAACCCGTTGACAAAGTGTAAGGTATAATGGCAACCATTACATACCAGTACCATGTTACTTTTTGGATCTACAATAAGAGCTTTGAAACGTACTAGTGATAACATGTGTACGTGGTGAAGGATTTTTTTTTGTGCCAACGTGTTGATAAAACAGGCAATTTTGTGATTACTCAATTTTATTACCTTTTTGCATGGCCTTTATGATAGCAGATACGCTGTTTAGCCAAGAATTACGATACAACTGCGATTATGCTGTGTGTCATCAAAAGCTTTGAGGTGTTGGCTATAAAGCCCCCGTTCACGATGAAAACTATGCATAGGAGCAACATAAACGCAAGGCTTTGCACTCCTTGTTATTTAAGCATTTACATTCATAGTGTGGGTAAAGCGCTACGTAACGAGATTGCAAACTCCGAAGTTATGCTTGCATTGCGTGCATAGAGGAAGAATTCTGCATTTCTTTCTCTATGCATTGCCAGCTTCTCAACAGCACACGATCGTGATACGAGATTCTGTACAATCATGGTGCTCTACCATTTCCAGCAATCATAGCAGGTCGCCCAGGTGAACCTGGGAGGAATGTAAGTCGCTCTTTATTTATAAAGACTGAATGAATTTTCATATTAGATATCATTGGTTATATTATTCAATTTGAAACTTGAAATGTTCGTAAGATTTCCGCACGCAGTTAGTTTACAGATCTAGAATACGCCTAACGCTGCATTATGAACTATCTTACCTCTCGTTTGTCCCTATGCTGTGTTATGTTAACATTATGTCTTCAATGTGAATGTGATCTAATGCATCACAGGTTTTTGTCGCCATTCAGTGATTTATTGTAAGGACTTGCACAAACCAAACATATGGTTAGTGAACCAAAAGGATAAGCTTTAAATCCGGATTATGTGTGTTTCTAAAGGATATATGTGAAGAAGTCCGTTGAGCAAAATCTCTCAGATGTGAATAACAACCGAATACATGCAAGTATTATTTAACAGATGTACCCACGTTTCTGGAGCGTTCATCGTAAATTCCGACAAAATGTTATGTCTTCCTTGGTGAAACCAACCTTGCTAAAATTACTTTAGATCAGTTTTGGCAATTACAGGACCTTTATCAGAAGTCGTGAAACAGACTGCTTGCCGAAAGTCACCCAAGCCGATTGATGAGCCGCTTCAAATAAAGGCTGTAAATCATGTTACTCCTAGCTTCTTCCCAATTCGTTACCATAATACAACAGCAGCGACTCATTATGTTAAGAGTATAATTTAGCTGTTGCATATTGTGACAATAATACGCTGCTTTCAAAGTATTCAAATATGGTGCGTGCTTCTACTTCCTTTTTGTATGACAGCTCGGTTTTTTACAGATACCGGATGTACAGTTAAACCGGAATCCAGTTTATCTTGGAGGAGAGGGGAAATTTGTTCTAGTGAAAACACTTTATTTTCCTGAATAAAACGGAAACTGTCCAACGCAGAAACCCTTGCAGCTAGTTTAAACGAAAGAAAGCGCAACGTTTGCTTACAGATATAACCTAGATTTCTTTGCAGATGTACCGTGAAGGAGCGACCACGAGGGTTGTAAAAGACGGTGACCAGAGCCGGATTTGTATGCAAATGCATATTTAGTTTGTTTTTACCTGCGATATGGACTTAAGTTTTGTAATATGTTTCATGCATGTTAAGTTTTATAGTGCATACAATTGCATGTTTCCGATTTTGCTGCATATTTGATAATTTGTTCATGCATTGAGCATATAACATATCTTCAAATGTTTAATTTAAAATTAATATTTTAACAGTAACAAAATGATAACCTCCTTACTATGGAGATGCCCATATCAATCATACCTCACTGAGGCTCAGAGCAAACTTGAGTGCTTCTCTAACGTATGCATGGAAATTAAGCTGTAATTTGTGCAGTGTTTTAGAGAGAAATCCGACATTTTATTTTACCTACCTAATTCAGTTCCTATAGGAAAGTTTGAAACTTTTGTTTTTTCTATTCTGGAGACCAATTATGAGATATATACAAAATTCGATTCTTTGAAAATTATCATCCTGACTTTTTGCTTGTTCTCGTCTGGGAACGTTGACGGTTGGAATGGACATATTAGAAAAACGTGTTTTTAATGCAGAATTTAGTTACTTGTGAAAATTAAACCTGAAGAACTGCACTATGGTACTGAAAATTCAATGATGACATTTAACAAGTATAATATTGCTTGAATGCAGGTTAAACAATCTGAGCATTTTATCAGCCCACGATATTGGGGGAAACAATGAAGGTGCATGACACTGCTGGTGAGCATTGTTGTACACTAGACATCTGCCAGTTTAGGTTCAATCAAATAGTGACCAATCATTCTAATTGAGCTGGGTATATTTTTAACCTTAGGTCTTGATCTAGTTAAGTACTTTCGGTTGAGTCTTCATGGTTATTTCTCTCCAAATTCCAGATGTTCTTTAGCTTTCTTCCCACAACTGCCATGTTCAAGACGTTTGCAGAGAGCTTCCACCCCACTTCTTGCTTCGTAGTTGAGGATGATAGCTTGATAAGAGGCAGTCAAGATCATCTACATTACCCATTCCCACATTGTGTTTCCTCACGATGTTTGGCTCTATAGTATCAATCCTCTTTTTAGATTTTCTAGAAAATGGCTTTGTATTTCCCACCGGCATATGTGTTTGCTGGTTTGAGGCCAGAGTAACTACAGCATTATTATTCCACTTACATATGTGTACATCATCACAATGATTACACATCTCCTCATCCTTCAGGATATTTGATGGTGTCAAATGACATTTCTGACTCTTCGACCTTGTACAGTTCCTGTGTTTCTGAAATTCTTGTTTTCAATTCCATCAGCAAGTCATACAAACTGAAGCAATTAGCAAAGCATATTTTAACTTGTAGAGGATCAGGCACAACATGAATTAAATTCATAATAACTCGGGATCCCAGAGGAGAACTACTATCAGAATCATTCTTTCCTCCATAAATTGTCATCTTATAAGGATATGCAGTACTTGAACACAGTAGGCATACTTTGAAACCAAAACATTTCGGTTTCGTTTCCCCTAAAAACATTTTGGAGCAATGATCACCATAATGTGGTACCATAGACCTATCAACACTAACAAGATATACCATTTATATATTCTTAAATGCCAAGTTTCCCATTTGGGAACGCCAAAATATATGTTGTTCTTCAAAGTTTGACAAAAATTATGGATTGTCAAAGAGTTTACTACCTATATTATAAAGTTATTAAGCAGAAAAGCTATTGCACAGCGATTAAAACTACATTTAATTGGGGCATAGGTGGAATTCTTCCAATTTACATATTTTAAGTTGCTCTACCCGGTCTACTTTTTCAAACGCAGAGGGCTTTAAAATGGTTTAAAAATAAGTTTGGATCTTAACAAAACACAGTTGCATGAGATTATGTTTTAAGTTGTTTCGTGATGTATTTTATAAACATTTTATTCCCTGTTCCCAAATGGGAACATTGGTAAAGTTTTGCGCTCTGTGGACAGTTATCGGTGAAAACGTAGTTCTTCTGGAAGAAATTTCCTCAGAGTTAGGAAGTGCTTTCAAATTTTGCCTAATAATAGCAGTAGTAAATGACGGTAGCGCAGTGGTTTCGTGTCCGACTCTCGTACTGAGGGCCCGGGGTTCGATTCTCGGCTCTGGGGTGGCGATTTTAAGTCGGCCCTATCCACGCCTTCACCTCTGACTTGCTCAAGGTCCAAGGTGATTCGGAGTCCTCTCTTCTCATTTCACCGCCATCCTCATTATTGCCCATCCGCTCGATGGTTGCCTTCACCTCAGAAATGGGTGGAATGAGGTATCTCCCTAAGCCATATGGGGAGTGTTAGAAACGACATTCGTAGATGTGGGAAGGTACTTCTCAGCATACAAACTTGTGTTAACCGATAAACTTCACAAACTTACACCTAAGCATTTGAAGAAAATGATCATTGTGTACTGCAAATCAAATTACAACGAACGGCGTGATGTATAATGAAGTATAAGCTTAAAGTTAAAAAATTTAGTACATGATTAGTACATATTTTAAAGATATTGGATACTTTTAATGCATACAATTCCGATGTCTACTTGTAACTGTGCCTTGTGATAGGTGAGTAAGCGTTACGTTTTTTGAGACAATGTCACGTGGAAGTGTGGCGCTATTGTTATTCGAAATGGTAAAAGAAAAAGAGAAACTTAATGTAGAAGCAACAATGATTCATTTCAGATCTAGCAAAACTCAAAGTTATGACTCCTAACAAGTTTGAACAATAGTGATATAAAAAGTTTATATTTTTAATTTAAAACTATGGTGAGAATCATTGTTATCGTAAAGCAGGGCTTTATTACGATTCCATCGCAGGTGATTGTGCAACAGAAGTAAATGTTTAAAATTGGCGCTGCATTTACTGCTTTTAATACCACACAAATTAAACAGAATCCGGAATACCTCAGAAATACGGAAATCTGACAAAATCTGGGAACACACCACTCTCATTTTATGTCTGGAGCAGGACAAGTATCCGAGGATAGAAGTTGGTGAGAAAGATTCTTCCTTGCTTTACGATTTGAAAATGCAATCTTATTTTATAGCACTTAAACACGTTTCCAATAATTTCATCTGAGCCTGCAAACCTGAAACTTACATGACTGCGAACGCTCATGATCACGTTTCCATACTTGCAAATTGAAATGGACGTTTGCGGTGAAGCTATTGGCAAGACACGGGGCAGAATTGATGTATCAGCTGCGTTCTCAGGTAAACACAGTTCACCTTGATGCAAGTGGTTCTGGCCGGAGTTGTCCAGTGTGCAGTGGATTACTTAGGTTTAGTTCAGTTTTTATAACCTTGAAATATAAGACGTCGTTGATTAAAACGGTGCTAGTACATTTGGCGCCCATCTAACCTAAATCTCGAGTGCGTCGCCTTGAAAAACCCTACCGCATGTTATTATCTTGCAAATCTTTGCATGCACACGTTGAAGTAATCTGCAATTACTGTGGATGTTCATACAATCACTATCCTTCAACTCATCTTTCTCTCAGCTTCAAGGCAGTTAAAATGTTTATGGAACACGAAACACCCGTACAAGAACGCCTGTGTTCTTATAACCTTGAACCTTTTACTTTCCAAAGAGTTTCTAATTCCTCCCCATTGCATCAGCTCACTTTGGTAAAGTGCACAAGTCACTTTGATTATGTTGCTTTGATAACTGTTTTCTTTAAACTATTAAAGCTTCCTGAAAAAATCCATACGTTTGGAGAGTTCTTTCAATTTTTTAAGGCATATGACGCCCTTAAGCAAAACACACCTTGACGACCACAGAGAGGCAATAAACTGATTCGTTTAAAAGGGCAAGAAGAACAAAACATTTTTTCCCCTGCTACACTACTTAAAATTAATCAATGCCTGCAGGACTCTCTTTATACTGAGTACAGACATATTCAACTGGAACAAGGGATAGTTTATTAGTGTACCAAAAGCAATTAATTATAAATTATTAAGTTATGTAATATCTCAAAATGGTTTTTCATAACTCATTACATTTTTGTGTTCCATTGTTGTTTTGTTTTCTACACATGTGGTAGAAATTCGAAGCCAATCAAAAGAAAATTGTAGATTTTTTGTTTCTCACAGGTGCATTGTCTTAAAGACGTTATAGGCGTAATACTTACTAAAACATATCAAATTCAGCACACTACTGGAAATCATATTGGTGAACAAGAATCATATTTATAGGATGGATAGTCAACCAAAACGTCGATTTTAAAGTTTGTTGAAAACATGTGTTGTAGTTTGTATTTACAAACGCGATGTCAAGCTCAATGTTATAACCGCCAATAACAATCACTTATCTATTTTTATCCTGTTTATTTACTGTAATTTTAACTGCTAGCGGTAGTTTTCTGTAGCTGTAATTTTTTATGTAGTTTTGGTACATATGGATCAGTGTATGCCATACAAATGGCTTAAGTTGCATTCCAACTTTTATTTCTGTTCATTTTGCGGTCGTGGAGTGAATCTTGTTCTGTGGATTTTGGTACGTATTTTTAAGAGTATTGTCAGATCGATCATGGCTCCATTAGCGTAGGCATTTCTGTAGTATGTTTTACTTTAATTTATTTCATTTTGTTGTTGGAATTTTGGGCCATGACAATGAAACATTAAATCCGGTTTCTACCTGGTGGTTGAAGAAAACCACGGAAAAAAAATTACGCTACCACAGACGCTACCGACCGAACCATTTCTCTCGTTTATTATATTTCAAATCAATACTTTCCGATTATATCAAGCTTTTTTAAAAACGTGTTTTGAGACTATAAAAGCTGATAAGCGAAAACCGTGAGTACTTTACACATTATCACGACGTGACGTATTGTTTTCAGTTTACTGAAACTGAACGAAATCAATATAAAATACGAATCGAACTAAATGAAACATGAATTAGTATTTAGTGTAACTTAACTAAAATTACAGGTATTAAAACTTCCCACTAGGTCAATATTACCGGCATTGAAAATTATATTCTCTATCAACGACTACTTGGTGAACTTTTACGCTGTTAAAAACGTCAATAGAGCAGGAATAAATGCATTGAGTAAACAAGTGCATTTGACGCATAGGCATAAAACTGCTATGCATCAAATTAGTGTGATAATTAATACGCCTCGGGCCACAGTCCCATTCGTTTGACAAATCTATTGCCCTGAACTACATAAATGACTATTCTGCTCCGCTTTACATTTTCGACAATGAATTTTATATATTGCACTACACTACCATGCGTAAGGTTCTTAATTTCCGATATACGCTTGTCTAACGACGCTCTCTCATACGATACCCCGGTATCACTTGCCTGTTGAAGCAGATCAAGGGAACTTGTCATTGATACATGACAAGGTTGAGGCTATCGGTTTTCATGGCATCTCCCATTTAGAAAGTAGCAACAAGGTGAAGCGAGTACACACTGAAATCTTGTCAGGAGCTCCGGATGATAATTTAGTTTCAAAAGATCCAGAAACGCCCTTCGGATACTTTATGCGTAATTTATATATTTAGAATGAGATTTGTACTTCAAATAAGACTAGTTTTAATCGTTCCATATTTAATTACAGCATCAGAAATATCAAAGAGCTTTTTTTTTCTTCAGTTGTTGAAATAGGCGTACAGACTAAGCGTGTATTATAACTTTTCATCTTTATAATTGTCCCTGAACATAAAACAATCTCATAAGTCGGTGACATCTATATATAGATATGCACACAAAGTACAGGCGAACTTATATCCATAAAGTTCCACATAACTTGTACAATAATGGCAAAGATGAGCAGGGGAGAATAACACAAAATCCTATTCTGATATTTTATTGTAGACCCTCCCCGGTCCAGACACGTGTTCCACCCCCTCCTTATGGGCGGCTTTGCCTATACTTCAACCCAATGCAGTTCCGCAAATTTAAAAATGAAACTGAAACACATAAGGGCTAAAGGTGGTTATGTGGAATGAATCCTAGCCAATTTTGCCTCGAGTACTCCGGTATGGTCAAGAAAAGGAAACAATAAAACAGAAAAACAAAGCTTTAATTGCCTTAAACAAAATATATAATACGGGTTCTGGATGAACCACGCATTACCGCTTCATGTGTTTTAACCAATCCAAATCACGATATTGAGGATCATGCATTCTATAAGGTACTCTGGTTAAGCCAATAGTATAAAAGTTATCTGCCCTCAACTATTTTAAAAGCCTAATTTTGTGATATCCACGCAGTGTGTAAGTTGCCACACAGAGCGAACATGTCAGTAGAGGAGTTTTCTGTCTCCCCCCCCCCGCTAATTTTAACACTCTGGTGTCTGCAAGTCTAATTTTAAAATGTATTATGCATAGAGGCCGTCAAAGAAGAGACACTGAATTGCTAATAAAGGTCCTGGAAAGTATTATTGCACAAATATCTAAGAAAGACAAGAAGAAAGTGCCAGTTTGTTTCAAGAATCCGATTACGAAACGTCTATTAATTCTAAAGGTAGAGGAATTAAATTGATTGAGATTTAGAAGAGCTCTAATGTTCGCTTGTTGGTAGTGAGTCTATGTGCTTAATCATACTTTCTCTTTTACATTATCGCAGTTTGATGACCTCCGCCCGAAATCTAGACTACATCAAACAAATTCTCTAGCAGTTTCTCAATCTGTAATGCATCTGAGTAAATTTTATCACTGTTATTACACAACACCATCTGTTTCCTCATGCTTGCACTCCTGGTTTAACAATACTCTTATCATCCGCACACCTGTATTTTGTCACTAATGGCTTACGTACTTAAACTGTCTTCCTATTGTGAAATACAACTTGCTCTTTGCCTCTTCGGAAAGCACCATAAAAAGGTGAACGATTTTTGCACACAGTAACAACTTGGGTAGGCTCAGTCGTATGCTCTGTCGGAGCATATAACAAAGTTCATCAAATTGTAGTTTTACCGTTATTTTCAAAAGGGTTCAAGGAACAGAGAGTGCTTCACGGAAATCTTGCTGGAGTTACCAGTCCCCATGGGTTTCGTAATCTGGTGGTCCAAATACTATTAAAGCTTTTTTATAAAAGAAAGTTTGTAATATGTAGAGGAAAGACGCGCTGGTATGACAGCGTTGAACGAAGTTCATAAGAATGTAAGGCTTATAGTATTATTGAAATTCTGCTTAGTATGTTGTTCTGTGAGACAATGATGGAATCTACTCAAGCTCATCTTTGTTAGGCTTCAATACTCCATACAACCATTATATAATACACTATATAACCTTATGTAACCATTCTGATAGTAATTCTCATTTACAGGAATATCACTATTGTATATGTTAAAATGAGGGAATAAAGTCGAAGGAAGGTCAGCTCTTAACGCTGGTGTTCAGACGCTGCGAATGCCCAATGCACAGAGAATTTGTTCGCTTGCTGCCAAATTTCCTGGCGACTGATGAATGAAGTCGCCCAATACAATTGAGGCACAACCAGCTTCTCCTTCTATTCGTCATTCTGAATATTTGGAAAACAGCTGTAAGTTACGGTATTACGATGAACAATTTCTTTCCCTTTCGCTTCATTTCTCATTTTTGTTTGCTCTAAAACCTATTAGGTCATCCGATTTTCAATATTAATGCTCGAAAGACATTTGGGGAAGCTTTAATTTTTACTCGCTGTTGTCCAAATGTTGCTCTGGTGTTTTGTTTACAGTTGCACCTACACGATTTCTTTTGAAGGCATCTGCTGATCGTGTCATCACTGGAGAAATCGTATCCTACTTCTTTAGACAACCAGTCATTACTGGACAGCTAATGCAGCAGTTTTCCTCCTTTCTCGTTCAAGAGAATGGGAAGATAAATTCGACCACATCATACAGCATTTTACTTTTAATTTCATGCACTTGGTTATAATTAACGTACAGAGTCAATGCACATTTACATGCTACATCACATTTTTCTTTCCATTATAATGGATGCATTTTGTTACAAAAAACGTCCCATTTTAGTTATATTCCTGCATGGAATAGTTGCGTTAAATCAGTCATAAAACGCACTATTTGATACCATACATTATGTCGCGTCATGAACTTCAGCTTTAAGTTGTAGGAAAAAGATTTTCAAGCAATTTCCACCCCAAAACAACGCCCTAAATGGGAACAGTTGCGTTATTTTACTTTGTATTTTATAAAAAGTGACTGCCAAGATTTTAATGTTGGCAGTTGCTGTGATGTCTTTTATATATGTTGTGGCTCAAATTTATACAACCAGAAAACCATAAGAGATACATAGAAGTCTTAAAAGTTATAATTTATACAACATAACTGTATCCGTTGCATTATTCTTTCTCTCAAGCAGAAAACCCAGGTGAAGAATAGACCATAAACCTAACTGGCACACAACCTTAATTAGGCAAAAAACATCAACGAAAACCAAAATGTTCCTTCAACAATCAGTGTTGTAAGTTTTTGGCTTTTGCGAGAAATTACTAACAAGACATTCCAGACAGAGGAAAGTAGTGGCATAAGCAGAACTGCATTAAGTAATGCCGCAAAAGTGGCAAAAGATGAAAATGTTTGCTCCAAAGATTCTAACACTCTTAGTAGGATGAGTTCAAGCCAGAACAAGGTTTTCTTTCGGTGAAATGGACAGTAATCGAAATATTTGTTGCAGTTTCAATTAAACTTCTATTCTGGACATCGCAATTTGAAATATTTTTTCTCGTGGGCTCTACGAACAGTTTTTAATCATCACAACTGTTTTATTACTGCTGTCTCAGACTATAGGTACACTTATGATAATCAGGGTTAGAATTTTTAGGTGCAAACTTCAGTGAAAAAAGGAAGGGAAAAGGTGCTCAAATAAGGTGAAAAAGGGACAATAAGGTGCTGGTTAGTTTAAGGGGATGCACAACTGAAATTGCTATTTTCTAAACTATCCATTCAATTGGGCTGAAATTTTAACCACATGTCAGTCTTCTTTAGATATAATTGCTTTGTGAATTTCAATCAAAAATCTTAATTAGATTTCAAGTTATCAAAATATAAAATTATGGTTATATGCGAAATGCAACACGATGCATTTTTCAAAAAAAATCTTATGCTGCTTCTATGTCAAGGAATTACAAATCTCTCATATAATCTTTTTCTACCATTCTTAGTTTACGAGAAAAACAAGTTTTGCAGTCTTGTATTTGCATTTTTTTCGTTTTTTGTATACATTGTTATCTTCAAAAATTAGTAGCGTAAAAACTATTCATTACACAGAAAAATTATATTTTATTTATTTGGGTATTTGAAATAAGCATAAAAATGTCAATATTAATGGATGAAAACTACATCGTGTAGAACATTTTGAATGTGTAGAAATGCTGAAAATAAGAAACGCCTTAAAATCAAGTTATAAAAATATAAACAGCTAGCAACCAAATGCGCAAGGGTATTTAAAAAGTCTCGTAACGATCCTGAAGCGTTCGCTAGGTCAAAAATAAAAGTGGATTCTAAAACTACAATCAATGGAGAATTTTTTGGGAACATATATATATATATATATATATTGTGATTTTGGGTTAATTTCAGTTGTGCATTCCCTTAATTAATTCAGCGATTTCTCTTTCCTCTATTCTAATTTATTGAACTACAAACAAGTACAACAAATTATCACTCATCAAAAGAAGGAAAAAACATGAAGCTTTTGTACTTCAAGACATTAAGCATCTCCACATTTTTAAAAGTAAGTCTGTTTCTATTAGGAGATAGAATGTCTTTGTAGAGGCTAAAGCTTCTCTCAACATCCACAGAAACCAGTGGGGCAAACCTTGTATTCACTCAGAATGGCAACTCCACAGATGTGGCGAATTCCTCAATGCCTGTATTCTTCTGAAGACTAGATTCAAGTTTGTCTTTGGCAAAGCCATCTAACTGCTCCCTCACGGATGAAAAATATGGTTTTCCTTTTCCAGACCTTGTTCTTCCAATCGTTTAATAGCTGCAGGCAGGTACTTGTAACTATGGACACAATATAGTTCTGTCTGCAAATTATGTATTTTCTCCGGTAACAGAAGTTGTTGTGCCTTGGAAATTGCACCTGCGTCGGATAGATCCAAATAAAGCACAAACTCTTTAATTTTGTCAAAATTCTCACACAACATAGCAGCACACTCAATCCAAGATCCCTAGCGAGTAATGACCAGGAAATTTGGAAGGGGCAGGCCAGTGATTTTTCTGTAGTAAACAACATGGCTCGGAGCTTTCAGTAGAATCTTCTTCAGGGCAGAGATGAATTGATTTGCGATGTCGTATTCGTTCCTTATGGATTCACAAACCCTATGAAGGGCATGAGCTAAGCATGTCACATGCTTCAAGTTAGGAAACAAAGGTTTCAATTGGTTAACAGCTGAAACCATGTATGGAGCCTGGTCCGTAACCACATGAAGTTTTTCAAACTCGATACCAGTAGGCCAGAGTTTTTGGCAAAGTCCATAATGGATTGCATTACTGTACTGGCATTGGCTTTCTGCAGCTCTTACATTTTTAATAACATGGGCTTAACTTTCTCCCCTGCTATAGGAAAACTAAAATGTTCAAAACATAACGTTCCATTGAGTCTATGGTTTCATCCACAATGATTCCCACACCGCAATCAGACACTTTCTTCTTGATTTTTTCTATGGTTTCTTGGTAAACAGGCTCCATGTAACTTTTTTCTTAAAGTACTCATCGGGCATTGACATCTTTGTGTATTTTTCAAGAAATCCCTTGTAGGCTGGATGGTTCACCTTATTTGAGTGGAATTTCTGCTTGTGTAAGAGCTGCACACAAATCAATGTTTAATTCCTTCAAATTTTGGCTTTTTGAAGAACTTTGTTGAACGGCATTTCGTAATAGAGGTTGCCGTGATTTCTTTGCTTGAAGAATCTTGTTTATTTGATGCTTAGAGCTGGAAATGTGTTGTTTGATGCGATCTCGCTGGTGTTTTTCATCTAACAAAATTCCTGAATCACAAATAGTACATCGTATAACAGTTCCATCAGTGTCTATGAAATCTTGTTTGAATTCCTCAGGCAGAACAATAAATCGAGCACTGGACACCTTTGGCATGGCAAAATCTAGTACTAGTACACTCGTTTGGAGAGCTAACACGAGTTCACTTGCTAACACAATGCGACTGTCACACAACTCACTCTTGCGCCCATTCGCTGTCCACATTCTCTTATAACACCGCACAATTACCAGAATGTTCTCATTCATGCTGGAGCTTCAGTCTCAGCGATTTCTAGTAGTTTCGAGCAGAACCCAGTCCTAATAATTCTCGGAACTGCGCGGGTGAGGTTACTGCCGTATCTGCGTGCCCAGCCTTCGCCTCCACGCAAACAGATGACGTCTCTCACAGTAACAAACTCACATTCACGAACAGCGGCTACTGATTCTGGTGGGATAGAATCACTCATTGTCAGTTGCATTATTGCGGGCTACTTTATAGCGGTAAAGCGAGAGAAAGAGGTTTTCGTCGAACACACACTTATTTTCCATTGTTGCGGGTGTGCTTTCAATTCCCGCGCGGCGTTTACTGAAAGAGGTAGACTTACTATTCGCAAGTACACAGCAAGCTGAGTGGAGGTTAATTGGAAGTTAAAGAATAAATTGGAATGAAACTTAAAAGAAAAAAAGGGGAAAAGGGGGTTATGGGCATGGTTGGGGGAAAACGGGATAAGGGTGCCAAAAAGGGGTAAAGGTCCCAAAAAAGGGAAAAAGGTGCGAAAAAATGTCTCTTTTCGCAACTAGAAACATAATTTTACACTGTGATATCTTTCCGCACAGCTTTAACTTACCCTAAGAAAAAAGGTGCGAACCTAAAAATCCTAACCCTGGTTATTAATAGATTGTTGAAGTCACTTCTTACCAATTATATATGTAAATATATAATAATTGACTGGAAGAAGATATTTTTATAAATAATATCTTGGCTATACAATTTTCTCTGCAAACAAGTGCTCCTAAGTTGAAGTTAATGTATGCACCATGCAGAAAAGTACGCCATTTCTTGCGTGAAAATGATAAAGGTGGGTACCGTGATAAAGCTACTTCAACTTCATGCCCGTCGTTTGCACCTGCTTTCACAGAAATAGTTCAATGGATCCACGTTGTTTCGTCGAGTATGCTTTCTGAAACTTAGGAGTGATTATGTCTGAAGCCACAATTCTTGGAACCGAATTGTGTTTAGTGAGTCTCAGTTCGTTCTGAATGATCTCGCCCGGAATGAGAGTCAGCAGTTATAACACTGAACCGACCTTCCTCTTGTACACGGTAAGTGGTCTAGGGATTGTGGCTTTAATTATACCTTTTAGTAGATTTCAATATACGAGATAGACAGAGAAGATGTGAAATCCGCAATGGTTGGGGGATAATGGAAGAAAATAAAGCTGGCAGTTTCTGGCAGAGCCAGAATTTCTATTAATTTATTTCTTCTTGTTATGTTCTCATAGTAATCGCGACCATCTGTAGACATGAATGCACATTTTTTTTGGGAGGCGCGGACCAAAGCTTTCAGTAAGAAAGTTTAATCACTTGGTGTATACGAGTATACAAATGGCGTCTGTAACAACGACAGAAGCATATTTAAATTTTCAATGCTGCTAACTCAATATCGGCCGTGGTGAAAGCTATGTGGAAAGCTATTAGATGTGATTGTCTCATCTGGGAATATGAAGCAGATCTGCATCGCAGCATCGTACCTGTTCTTGTCACTCCAGAGATACGTAGTACTTGGAGAGAGATGCTCACAGAGGTTTAGTAATGGCAGTTCCAAGCTCTGCACGCATTACTATGTTATTAAACGAATTATTACTGCTAGCTTTTGTCCTAGACCCACTATACTCGTAGTTCTCTTGGCTAGATAAATGCTTTAAAATTTCACATTTATACCTATTTTTCACATAATCTGATTGCTTTTTACTTTCTCTACTACGTATAGTAAGTAGAGGAAATATTGCATTCCACCCAAAAATTCGATACCGAGATTTCACAGAAATATATGTTTTGCGGCCCCTGAATCCAAATAAAGCATTCTTGAAAATACGTATATGTGTGTGTGTGTGTGAACAGCATAACTCAAAAAACGAAAAGTCGGATAAATACCAAACTTGATATTTAGGTTCAACATCTTCCAAAGATGCGACACGAAGATTTTCAACAAAATTCCCTACCCCAAACTACCTTTTACGTGGAACTTTTTTACGAAATTTTTTATTTTCTAAAAAATTGCTCAAACGATTTTGTTTTAAAATGCCGTATGAAATATATTGACATGAAAAATAAAATATAATCTCGAATTTCCGGGGAATAGCCTATTAAGTCCTCTTTATTCGGAAAACGTTTTGTATAATCTTGTATAACTGGTAAACGTTAAGCAACAGACGAAAACGTACAACACAAAAAATGTAATCTCTTTAAAACACACATTTTAATTCAATAAGCTTTTTTGGGGCATAAACCGTTTCTAAGATATTCGTTATTAAAGGTTCGAATTGCTCATATCTTGGTCATTCTCTTAAAGTCCTTTCAACATTAGTTGTACCTCGCGATTATTGGGGACAGTATGGCCAACATATAGCGTCCAGTTCTTAAACATTTGACTATCGCTGTTCTCTTTGTATCTACAACGAAATTATAATGTAGCTATTTCTGCAAAGCTTTATTTGAATTAAAGTGCAGTAGATAGAAAAATAAGTCTGAGTAAGAATAATTTGTATACACACTAATAAACGATAGAGGGCAGCGAGAGTCATGTGAATGTATCACATCAAGGTTTTTTTTATATGGACTATTAGGATTGCATTCACGCGGGAAATCTTCGAGTAAACAGCGCCTAGTAGATCGGAACCAGGATTTCACATTGATCCCTATTAAATTTTAACGTCAATACTATCATTTCGTAAACTTGAGCCTGTTCTGTCATTTAGGCCTCTGAGACTAAACCATTAGAGCAAGAAGAACTCGACTAGGTCATTGCAATCACACGCAAGAGATATTACTACCTCATCATTGGCTATTGTCCAAGCTAACAACGAGTGTGGAGTTCCTTGCTGCCAAACAGCCCAGACAGCGTTCCAACCGACTATTTTTGTTTCACAGTTCACGAGCCAGAGGATTTTGATTGTCTGCCTAACTCCTACCTTAGCCTGCATCTATGAATGAGTTCATTAATATCTGTCGATTCGTAATGATATATTTACGAAACTAGATCAGCGCTAATATTGTTATTATTTAGTATATTACTTCTGCTGATCCGCGAAGCCATTTTTTCCCCTGGCAGCTTTCCTGCTGTCCTGATGGCCAACCAGTTTTTCCTTGCGCTATCCGCTATCCTTTACATGAATCTCCAGCGTCCTCTTTTTACTGGGGCCTTACCACAGATATGCTTTTTCCTGTTGCACAATATGTTTTACAGCGATTTCATTTAGAAGTTGAGAAGCCTTAACAGCATTTCCTCATCGACATTTGAGAGAGGAATTGCATTCGATGCTTAGGAGACACTTCAACATATCACTTATATTCTTCTTTTTAAAACACTACTTTTATCTCCATCGGAATACAAAACACTACATTTCTTTAAGTACTACACATACAATAACGAGCAGACCGTTTTGTGGTCGACAGGTCAGCGTCTTGGCTTCTCCACTCAGATATTCCAGGTTTGATTCCCGGCTGGAGCGGAAGAGGTTTTCTTTAATTAGAATTATTCTCTATGCAGCAAACCCAAATTACTCAACATCAAACCAACTGGAACACAATGACCGAACACTACAAAAAAAAACCCTCAAAAACTTCATCTACACTGACCTCCAAAACCATCTTCTACAACTGCAGCAGAAACACCAGCAGCTCGATGAAGGATACACACTAATTCGCAACATCATCGAGCAACATGTTTTGATGGCCAACAAACCACCGCGGCACAACCGTCGCTAAAATTCAAGCACCATGTGCACAGAATTCTCACTACTCAGACATCACCACAATCACCTTTACAGGATTAACACTTCGCTAAATAAATGAACATCGTTACTCCCAACCACTTCCTTAATTCCCCGGGGGGGGGGCAGTCAGAGCCTTGACGGACATGGCAGTCAACCGCACAATTCCTTACCCACTGCCAGCGCAATACGCTTCCTTACCTTCCGCACTATCGGGGGTGCTCAGCGGAACCCCGCTACCTTTCCTCCTTCTCTTTTCAATTCCTCTCCGTAAATTCTCCTACCTATTCCCGTCACTACCCCCAGCCCCCCGCCCCAAGCATATAAGAGTCTGTAAGTATAATGCGATAATCTAAAAAACCTACAATTATCGAATTAAATGTCAGATCAGTTGTTTCTAAAAGTCGAAGCTTCCCATATGATTATAGGATAAAGGGGGCTATACAAACGAAACAAAAAAGTACACATGGAAAATACTGCAAACGCGATAATTTTGCAAACAAGCTATAGGTGGCAGTAGGAATGCTTTGGTTAGGGAATGTCTACCTTGCAAGGAAAATGCTGTGGCTATTACCTGGATATGTTGCAGTTGTGGTTGTTTACACAAGTGAATGCTGAATCCAGGAATTACATCTTTCAACAAGTTGGGAACCGCCCTTGCAACATCAATGCCCGTTGATGATTAAACTATTAACTTTATTGGACGTTTTAGTGGGACGATCCAGTTGTGTTCACATGACGCATCAGATCTCCTGGTCTGGTACGCCGTGACCTCTTCCGTTGGGGATGCGTTTAGGAACTCTGTTCCCATTTGTCGGACATTCTGACAGAGCTCAGAAAAGGCATTAATGTTGCTGTGATTACCAATGGCAGGGAAAAACTATTTAAGATATGGGCAGAACACGCTTTGCGCTTGGAGTGCCTTGTGTGATCAAAGAATTTACAGGAGCACCTTCTCCAGTTTTCATACATCAAACATTACTGTCCTGCGGTTCAACGAGTATAAAATCATCAGTTGCTTCTTAAGTCAAAGCCCTCTCAAGACAAAAGAATTTAAAGGGGGCTATACAAATGAAACGTTTAAAAAAAATAGATCTAATGTGATACACTTACATGGCTTTCTCTACCTTCCATCTTTAATAGTATGTATACAAACTATTCTAACTAAAGCTTATTTTTCCTTCTACCTACTTTAATTCAAATAAAGCTTTGCAGAAATAGCTACTTTACACATTTCGATAAATACAAAGAGAAAAGCAATAGTCAAATGGTTAAAAACTGCACGCCATATGCTGGCATTAAAATACCATATTCTTTTCATGCAATTGCGGGGTGTTCTGCTCTCAGGAGGAGTGAGGGGGAATAGTACCACGTAGCAGCTCACGATATCATGATCTATTATTTATATTAAAAGCATCGCGGAACGTTAGTATTCCGCGTGTTTCACTTGGAGCAGTGTGTGTTTTCTAGTGATTTACAAAGTTATTTACAATACCCAGTAAGAAAGGAAGAACTCTACACAGTCAAGCTCGAGAAATAATTGCTAACATTGTTAAAATCTGCGACGAGAAAGCAAACAAAAGCGACTGGTCATTCAGCATTACTAGCACAAGAGCGCATGTTTTCTAAGAGACCTTAAGTCTTGTTGATATGTTAAAAGTAGAGTCGTAGGTTTCTTCAGATAGCGATAGAATTGTTGATGTCAACACATTTCTTACAGACACATTCTCGTGAGAGGAAAACAGTAGCAGAGGTCATTCAGAGAAAACTAGAAGGGGTTCAAGTTAACTCTCTTGGAAAAACTGGTCCTTGAACTAATGTGTTCTGCACGCATGATAAACTTTTATAGCTAAGTATAACTTGTCTCAGCCTTTAGAGACAGTGTGGAGGTAAATGGGATAGCTCTGTCTCTTCCAACGCATGGATGTTGCCATTAGCTTCGCCCTTTTCTACTCTCGCGCTGTCGCCAAGTTGCTAATAACGTGCTGTAAATATTCAGTGTTATAAATTTCAGCTTTGAACACATTGTCCTATGCAGAATATTTTTCTTTATCAGATTACAACATTTTTGAGCCTTTATAGATTTCTGTGGGCACACAATTTTTAAAATAAATCAAACTTTCAGTAAAAGCCCAATATTATCTGTTCCTAAACTTATTACGCAGTAACTAATAAACCAAAGGGTAGAACGTAACATTTTTTCTTCGCTAAAGCACACTGCTGCTACCTTCCCAGTTTGAATTCTCTACCTTCAATAAGATGAGCGTTATAATTTTTTAAATTAAATATTTTTGAAAAATTCTATACCTATGCAGTAAAAAAGTCAACCAGCGCGAAAAGTTTTTGTTATTGGGTTTACAACGGGGACCAAGCGAGAGAAAATGTTGAGGGTTGGGGACAGTTTTTAAAAGACGTCGGAATCCTGTAACCTCTTGCATTCGTTATTGGTATGACAAACGAGTCATCTATGTATTCAGCTAACAGGCGGCAGACGTGAGGCAGAAGACAGGTTAACATCAGTTGAAAGAAAGTGGGAAAGTTTGTACATTGCGAAGTGCTATGTAGGTTATTTATTAAAAAAAAATTACGTAAATATTTATAGTTATTGAGGGAGAAACTAGGAAGAGATGAAATGTTGGTAAACTATGAAGAAACGCAAGATAATAATGGTATTAGTTTATTCAAGTAAAATGAGTGTTAGTAAGCCGGTAAAAGGAACAGCTAAGGCTACCTGGGTGTTCAGAAACAGTAGTGTATAGGTTTAAAAAGGAACGAATGATAGGACCTCTAGGGACGTCATCAAAAATGAAAGCAAAAAGTGTCAGGAAAACAAAACAAGCTGGGTTAAGCATTTTTGGTTTGAAAACATTCCACCGACGTTACATGTAATTTTTTTAAGGATAAAGTGATGATACCACATCAACTTAAAGCTTTTATCATTTTATATCTCCATTTTTCTTTGATAATACATCTTTCTATGCTCGTAAATCGTATTTCAAAGTACTAAAAGTAAAAATGGAGAGGAAAATTAAATATCTTACAATTGCCTTAAGTAGAAGTGCAGATATATCACTATTTTGTAATGTATCATTCACAAGATGACATTAAATTGATAGTCCGCTAGCAGCTGGGCGCCAAATATTGCAAGCGCAAGTATAGCACATTTGTGGTGACAGTGCGCAGCATTTAACCTTACTGTCTTTTAAGCGTTGAGACGCGATGTAGGGACTGTCTTCAAAGAAATTTCAAATGCCTGAGCAAGTTTACTATAAAATTTACTTGATCGTGCCTTAAGAATATTTCCTGTTAATGAAATCTCTTTCCACTAAATTATGGGGGGATATTGAAGGGATAAGATCATTTTAGGAGAATACAGAAGAAAGTTTAGCGAAGTTGATTAAGTGTACAACAGTAATTAATGTAAAACGGAATATGAAAATTATTAGAGTTAAAATACAATTACAGTTACACTATTATTCTCTCATTTAAGTATGTAATTCTTCAGGGAAACACTTGGGAATATACCGTGACTCTGAGGTTGCATGCTATTGTTTGTTGTAGTTCATGAAGTATTTATTGTACCCATATACAGCTCTAGGTTACTGCCAGGCTGCTTAGTTTCAGGAGAGGGGAATAGAAGTCCTGAAACTTAACAGTAAGTGTCTGTACACGCAAACGTGTGTACCTACATATGCACATGTAACATCAAACACATGGAGAACTACATCGATCACTCATTTGGCTTGCTATTTATATCGCGTATGTACTTCAGCAACACAAGCGATGCAAAGAAGTGGGAAAACTAACATGAAACTACGAAAAATAAAACTTCAAAGTAGTTGTATAAGTACTCACGATCATTAATCTCACTTCTCCCTAAATTAGCATAAGGTTTCTACCATATGCTTATGCACACTTCCTACTTAAGTTAATATACCTCTCTGAATTACATTTATATCTTTCAGCGCGTTTTATACGACAGGTTGTTACAAATCCTGTAAATTCTACATCAACCCACGCAGTACTGCATTGCCTTGTATTTTCACTTTCTCTACTACGTATAGTAAGTAGGGGAAGTATTGTATTCCATCCAAAAATTCGATACCGAGATTTCACCGGAAATATGTTTTGAGACCCCCTGAATCCAAAAAAAAGCATTTTTGGAAACATGTCCGTGTGTGTGTGTCTGTGAACAGCATAACTCAGAAACGAACAGTCGGATAAACACCAAACTTGGTATTTAGGTTCAGTATCTTCCAGAGATGCGACACAAAGGTTTTCAAGAAAATCCCCCCACCCCAGATTACCCTTTACATGGAACATTTTTGAAAATTTTAATTTTCTCAAAAATGGTTCTAACGATTTTGATTAAAATATCATATGTTTAAGATATTTTCATGACACATGAAATGTATATCTCGAATTTTCTGGGAATGTCTCCAAAAGTATTCTTCATTGTGAACGACTTTTGCATAACTGGTAAACCATAAGAAATAGACGAAATTTTACTATACAAAAAATGTAGATCGCGTTAAAATATATAATTTATGTCATATATATATATATATATATATATTTTTTTTTGTTGAGTGAACCATTTTCGAGATATTGCTTGTTATTCCCTTAAACTTTCCAATACTTAAACTTTTTCTCAAATGGGAATTCGTTATTCATTTTTTGGGTCCTGGTAATGTAAAGAGAATGAAATGCTCCACATAACAACCAGCTCTTAAAATATTTGACTATCGCTTAAAGCTTACCATATTCCGCTTGCATCTACAAGAAAATTAGCAATAAGATTAACATCTCGATATATGGCGAATAAGCGTTTGTAAAAATAGTTTGTACAAGAGTAGAGAAAGTTATGTGAGTGTAACACATCAGATTTTTCTTGAACGATTTCAAACTAAGCAACATTACCTATCAATATAACATGGAATACCTCGAAAACACTAACAGAAATTGTACATTTTAATGAGTTCTGCGCTTGTTCTTTAATAAGTTTTTAGCTACCTCTCATGCTCTCACAGTTAGAACATTATAACACAGATTTCCGTCCAAATGAATGGGCCTTCACAAGATATATAGACATTTCGTTTTTCAGGTCAATAGAGGCATTTTCTTTTAGAAAATAAGAAGTAACACAAAATACTCGAATATAACATTTCTGTTGCAGGAATTTCGTGAAAATTGTGTTTCATCCTTGAAAGATACTAGAAAGAAGTATGAAGAATTTTTTCCCAAAAAAGCTATTTTGAGTTGAGATCTCAAAACGTGTATTACCGAAGTTTTGGGTAGGATACAATAAATACTTCCTCTATCATATGAAAAACTGGAAGATTTTTCAAATTTAGCGAAATACATTTCTTACATATAATACCCATAAACTTACAACATTTTTTATTTTTGAAAGTAAACCATCAGAACGGTTCAATTTATCACTGTATTACGCCAATAATAATCACAAATTTTGAAATATTTTTATTGGAATTTTTAGTTTTCCTGCAGTTGATATTTTCCACTTGACGCACTCTCAAAACAATTTTGTAAAAAAATAAAACAATTATGGTTCATTTTAACAAAGTTGGATGTCATTCAAAGTTTTACGCTATCTGTTTGAGAATACCTTTGTTTCTCAGTACCTGAATTACCTCGTTGCTTCACAAAGAGAATCATATTGACAGAGCGCATTACTTTGGGAGTAATTAACCATCCTCATCTAGGAGTTCTAACCAAATGTTTGACCTTTTTCTCGGAAATGGATGTTAAACGCGTTTATAACTCTTGAGTAAACGCCACTAAACAAAGGTTCGAACAGAGGAGACTGATAATGTTCCCTCCGTGCTTTATCTGAGAATGAGCCTTCTTAGTCATGAACCAACTATTCATGCGAATAAGACTACTTCACTAAGCCAGCAATGTAACATCATCACCACTCTTAAGTGTTCTTGCATAGCATTGTTTCATATTTACATACACGTAACATTTTCATAGTCTAATTATGAATGGATTTCCCATACTATGCAGATTCACAACTCCTTAAATGCACGGTAACATATGAAAAAGTGAAATACTCGTACTTAACAGATGCAAGCAGAACATGATCTATGAACCTCGCGTTGCAGGGAAGCCCAGACGCTTAGGGACGCCAATACCGAACAAAATTCCTCCAGAGTAATGTGGAGGCTCCCATTCGGTGGGTACCGTTGGATTCCCATCGGGACGCTAGGCGAATGTTGGGGTGGTTCCCCTTCTACCACGAATTTCCTGTCCTCACCATTTCCTTCAATCTGTTTCAGGGTTGTAGGACCAGGCGACGGCGGTTGGTGTGTTGCAGCAGGGCGGTGGAATCTACGCTCTAGAAAGATTTCTTAGTGGCGCTTGGCGGGACTGCTGGGGCCACCTTCCTTCCTGGGAGCTGTTCAATTATTCCCGAGACGCCCAGGTTGCAGCACTGTTGCCAAACGTAGCGTAATTTGAAACTTCGGGAGATGTTGCGGCGAAAAATGAAAAAGTGTGAATGTAGCGACTTTTGTCAGTTTTAATGTTAAAAAATAAATTTATGATTATTACTAAAATAAACATGTACAAATTTCAATTGTGTTCTACAAAATTAATTTACTCATTTTAAGTATTACCAATGGGTGATAAAGGGTACTCCACCGAGCGGGATGGCTGAGGCGGTTAACGTCTGTGGCCTGCATTCGGGAGGTCGCCCCGGAGCCTCCAGGGGATGTGTAAGTCACAGGGGGGAGGGGCACCAGCTGCCATTCGCGGAGTTTAAATTTGTAAACGGTAGGGACCCTGCCCTCTGCCTGTCGTGCCTTCTGGTCCGGCCGCCCTGTCTCCTCTCACCTCATTCCTCCCTCCCAGAGGCGCCCCGTCAGGGGCCTAGGTACTAAATATCTGTGTAATTCGAGGTGCTAAGTCCCCCTCCGTTCCTACTCCAATTCTATCTTAAAGGGTACTCCACCCCTAAGAAAAACAGGGAATACCGCGGAGAATAGTTAAAAGTGAGAAAACAAGTTGTTTTCGGTTAAGTGGTTGAGAGAAGAGTGATTAAAAGCAGTTAAGAAGATAGTGCAAAAGTAAAATACAAACATGTAATGTTGTTAGGGGGCAAAAAGAGGTGATCTTTTGAATCACTGTGAAAGCGAACACATGAAGAATCTAAAACCTATTGACAACGCAAACACTTCTCTGGTAATTAGTAAATAAAATTATTTACATTTTACTAAGAAATGTTGAATGATTAAATTCATTTTAACTTATTTATTCACTTAATCTAAAGATAAATTAATGCCACTAAAATAGACCTAAATTACTAACACAGAGGGTATAACAATTTTTCTATGACTTATAGTAATGATGCAATGCAGTATTTTTGTAGTGAAATGTAGCGGAATTTTACTCCACCTGTAGTAATATTCAGTGTTTTTTGGTTGACAACAATGGGTTGCGGTGCTAAAGCAGTGAAGGCTGGTTCACAACCAACGAAAACGGCAACCAGAACGAGAAAGTTGAAATGCGTGTATTCAAATGGGAGCGTTCACAATCGACGGAAGCCTTCCCGGGCCCCGGGAACGGGAAAGAAGACTTGCCCAACTTTTAACTTACTTGTTCTCCTTCCATATTGTGCATATTAGACTCTTCACTCTAGAGGTTATTCTAGGCGGCCGTGACATGAAGCAGCCGCTAGTGCTCTCTATAATCGCAAGCTGAAAACATGAAACTGGAAGAAATTAGTAGTAAATGTGTCTCCTAACCTCAGATCCTGGTCCGCAAATAGGATGGTTGGTTCCTCTGGTGAAAGGGTCATCTGTAGTTTGTGTATATACAACTCAAAACTGGCTATTACCTAAAAAACAATGGCAAAAGCTACAAAGAGCAAAAACCGGTGGAAATTAAAAAAAGAACCATAAACAACTTTAATGTATGCCATTACATAAAGGAAGAAAGCTTGATACAACTAGTGGAATTGGAAATGTAATGGATATGCATTTAAATAATGTTTACTCTATCGAATTTTGACATTGGCTAACCCGCATTATGTTGGCTAAATTGGAAGTAGGTGAACCAATAACATGGGTCAGTTAAAAACAAATGGAATCCCAATGCGTAAAATTGACTTTCACGTTGTGATCGATATGATCATTGATATGCATTACCGTTCTCGTTATCGGGCTGTTGTAAACCAGCCTTAATAGCCGGCGTCAGGACAGGTATCATGTTGGAACCGTTAGGGATCCCGTCCCTGCTAGTGCATTTCCTCGTCCGGATCTGGTCGCCCTTCATCACTTCCTCTCAGGGGTCACATTGGAAGCACAAAGAGCCCACTATGGCCTAAGTGCGGTGCTATGCTCCAGTTACTGGAGGCCCCTCTGTCTGACTACTACTAACTCCTAGGGGCGCCAATCATTTGAAGTTTTATCAGTTGTTTATGGATAACTGTATTTTTTTCCCCATCACGTTCTTATAGTTTGAGAAATGATTAAGATTCATAACCCTGGCGTACTAAAAGATTCTTTCGCTTTAGTTTCGATTCTTTTACAGTTGGTATGCCTTTCCAACTTGCTTTAACCCTACTGCCATTCTGCATACAATGTCTAGAGTGACCAACATTATGGCTGAAGAATGAGAGCTTCTTCTTTTTCTTCTTCTTCCTAATAGGCACTACAACTTCATTAACTGAATGTTTTGGCCTTCTCTACAATTTTCTTCCATTCTGTACGATCTTTGGCCAGTTCAATCCAATTTTTTATCTGCATGTTTTTCAGATCTCTATTTATATCGTCGAACCATTTTTTTTAGGCCTAACTCTTGATGATGGGGAACTAGAGTACTGAAACGGATCTTGAAGGACAGTACACAACTGAAATTGAGTTGTAATTCTATTGCATTTCTTCTTTTATAAACATAGAAATTCTTTTATTATACGGCCCAATTTTGCATTTTTAAAATAAGAAACGCTAAATATAAATTTATTAATTATATAAACTAGTATTTATTCGTTAGCCTGATAATATTTTATCTAAAACTATAGTACACTGGTGTCTTCTTTCACAAAATAAGTTCCAAAGACAATTAATTTATTTGTAAACTACGATTTATTTCTGAACCAGATTTTATTGTTTCTGCATGCTTCTTGCACTGCCAAATTGTCTTCGTTTTAAAGTGATTGCTGTTTTCGTCCTTTCCTTCTTGTCAAAGTCTTCATTGGAACTGTACCTTTAATGAAGCACTAACTTTCTGCACCCATTTGCACAAAATTTCAATTTAGCCAGCACCGGAGCAGTGAAAGGAATCTAGAAGCTTACGAACTGGCAGAAGCGACAATTCAATGAAAGCAATTCCCAGCATTTATTTTTCTGGTGTTAATCACGTACGCTAAACACGGTATTAGGGAATATGGGCATCACAAACTTGGCTTAAGGAACATACAAGAATTAAAGAGAGGGGGAACGGATTACATTGCGGGGACAGTGTAAAAAATTAATATGATCCCAGTAATCTGTAGTTTAGATTTGTTGCACTCACATTACTTTCTCTACTCTTGTACAGACTATTTTTACAAAAGCTCATTTTCCATCTACTACATGTCAATCGAGATAAACATTTGCAAAAGCTATCTTATTGCTACTTTGATTGCTACAAATCTTTTAAGAGCTGGTTGCTATGTTGTTCATTCCATTCTCTTTGCATGTCAGGACGTAAAAAAACAAGTAACAAATTCATATTTGAGAAACAGTATAAGTATTGGCAGTACTTTAATGTTTTAGCTGTGTGATATTAATGGTTCATTTTCTTCTTCTTCGTCTTCTGTAATTTTTGGAGGAACTAAGCTGAGTTGTAGTACGTTTATTTTTTTAGCTGCGTGATGTTTATTGTTCCTTTTCGTCTTCGTCTGTAGTTTTTGGAGGAACCTTAAGCTGAGTTTAAAATGGTAACATAAACCCTGAAGTCCCATAGTTACATACAAATGAGTGGATATTTGATCAATTTTCGTTTGGGTCCAAGGTTTACATGCGGAGATTCGGTATTGAACGAAGCTGTTTCTTTCCCTATGATGAAAACTGATTATCCTGTCCCTACCAAATGGTTTCTGCTTGTTCCAGTGAGTTAATACACTATTGCTATTTAAGCCTTTGTGTTCAATTTCAATGGATTTTACACTGAAGATGTAAATTGTTACTTTGGCTTTCCATCGTATTCTTTAAAGTCACCTTTTTAGAGCATTGCATTCTGTTGCTCTGTAATTATAATACTACAACAACCCAGTTAAGATATTTATAACACCAAATGAATACATTATTGGACTAACTATTAATAATATTCAGCGTTGAAAGGGGTTGATTGTAACGCGAAACCAGTTGATGACGTTTAACTTGCTTTTTGTTACAGGTAAACAGTGGAAGAGGAGCTCAAACAAGACAGATCGAGATTGGAAAACCGGTTCTAAACGGCTACAACCTTATCATCATCTTATTCGAAAGCTTTCTCCATCTTCACCGCTTCCTCACACTACCACAACTCTTATTTTCTTTACCGCGAAAAATATATTAGCTGGGCACGGTTTATCATCTTTCTTTTCATAGCCTAGCTCTGATTAAGAATACACAAAGTACTGCTTTGACTACACATACCATTAAAAATCTGGCAGCGCCTCGTGCCATCCTTTGTTATTTCTACACACGAGTAACCACTGTTCCAAAAAGCTTGTTTCTTACTTTGAATCTAACCTTACTACTAGCAAATGCTCAAATAAATGAACATCAGGCATAACCCTCTCTATCATTTAAAATGTTTTGAAATGGGTAGTATGCAGACTAAGTTAAAACCGTTAACAACTGATTATAGCAATTTTGCTTTTTCTCTCCACTCTCTGTTTGTGATTGTAGAATTTTGTACACTTGACTCAGTGTATGGTAGACAGACGATCTCAGTTGCGTAAGCTGTTTTGTTGCCAATGTTGGAAAACTGCCTTTGTCTTATTTTGCTCTCTCTTGTAATGAGTGTATGTACAGTCACAAATGTTACAGCGATAAAAATACAAAAACATCTAGATTGTTGGAACTACATATGGCAATCCGTCAATTAGATACTTACATCTATTATACACAGGGGGCAACAATGGAGCTTCCTTATGCAGACTTTACCCTCTCCGATACAAGTTTTATTAATGAAATTAAACTTTGAGGAATATTTCAGTGGTGACGATTATTTCACTAATGCACCAAAGTGATTAATTCGGACTATGAGACGTGTTTTTAAAGTAAGTGCCGTTTTAATAGTTTGCCGCTGCTGCACTGAAGTCGTGAGATTTTGAGCATGCGCCATCACTTCCTCCATTAATTAGGACGCCAGACGCAGCTGTGAGCGATCATCACTTGTGTTTTCATTTGTTAGGGCGTTTCAAAATGTTCAAAACAATCGAACGACCCGCCGACTGTGAAGTCAGATCAGTGATTCGTTTTTTGAATGCAAGAAATGTTGCACCAGCAAACATTCATCGGCAATTGTGTGGGGTTTATGGGGAAACAATAATGAGTGACAATACCCGGCTGCATACAGCCAAACAAACTCAAGATCATTTGGTTGGAAACGATTCGACCACCCTCCCTACAGTCCGGATTTGGCACAAAGTGATTTTCATCTGAAGAAATTCCTTGATAGAAAACATTTCAACGACGATGACATGAAACAAGATTGCAGACTTGGCTTACATCGCAGGCGGCATCATTACGTGACGAAGACATACAAAAATTTGTTTCCGGTTACGACAAGTGCCTGAATAACGGCGGTGACTATGTGGAGAAGTAGTGTAAGGTAATGAATGATAACAGTAGTTGGAAAATAATGTTCTGTTACTTTTTAAAACAATTATCGGTAATTTAAAAGCACGCCTCGTAGAAATACTTTAATATTCACAGCTGTCTGACACCTTGACTTTCAGTTGTTTTAGTTATTAGGTTGCCAACTATGAACCATCTTAATTTTAACCTTCATCTTTTCATTCACTCCATTTTATAATAATTATAGCTTGTAATGTTAGTACAGATAAACGATATGTGCATCAGGAACATTAGGCAGATAGCAAAATTCTGACCGAGTGTGATGGCTCCGCGGTAACGTGTGAGACTCACGCTCGGGAACTCCTGGGTTCGATTCCCGTCGGGCAGGCCACTCTGACTATGGATTTTTCGTGGTTTTCCCGGGTCAGTAGGCGAATGTTGGGGGGTTCACCTTCTACTAGAATTTCCTGTCCCCGCATTCCCTTTCATTTCGTTTCCCCTTTCACATTCCCGGTGAGCTTCGAATCTGTGCAGTGTCAATCGTTGTAAGGCAGATGGCGCAGATTCTTGATCATTGGAGAGTTCTTCTCGCTCCTACCAGATGATAGCCTTCTTTGAATCGCCTAACCGCGTCAAGTTTTCGACTCCGCCAGGGGAAAGCCTTCTCTGAGCAGGCTGACGGTATGATGGGTCTTCAAGCTTGGAAACGTAAGAACCTCTGCGCGTCTCTATGACCTGTCTAATGCGACCTATGGCCTTCTGCGATTTCTTCGCTTCATCCGTTCCTCTGTCGTGAGCGATGTGTCCTTGTCATAGACACAGCAAAATTCGGGCTTTTTTGGTTCAGCTTAATACAGAGAGAGCCAAAAAAACTACGAACCGGCTGCGCGGTGTTTTTCCTGTCCGCGTCCTCGGCGCTCGTTGCGCCTGCCGCTATCATAGAAAGGTGCGGATGAAACCATACAACATTTTTAAAACTACTTTTAAAGGCTTTACTTACCAACTTTATGAAAGGAGATGATGAAAGTGGCCACCGTCGTTGTCCATACATTTTTGGCACCTCTTTAGGAAACTATCCATCACTCGCCGTAGTTCACGTTGAGAAATGATGAGAATTTCCTGGCGGATATTTTAATTCTTCCAGGGCCAATTTTTTTCGAGTCAATAGTTGAAGCCCGTGCATATGTGAATACAATTTTGACCCCTGTTTTTAGAGAATTAACGTGAGCGTGAACTTGTCTATTTTCAACAAGACTCTGCAACAGCTCATACGGCCAATATTTCGATGAGGAGAATTGAAAGTGTGTTTGAAGACAGAATTATTAGTAGAAATTTGTGGCCCCCTCGGTCCCCCGTCCTAATCCCCTGCGATTACTATCTCTGGGGTAACTTAAAACAAAGTGTACAAGACAAACTCACACACCCTGGAAGGATTAAAACAAAATACCCGCCAGGAAATTGCCAGCATTTCTCAACGTAAACTGCGGTGAGTGATGGATAGTTTTCTAAAGAAGTGTCAAAAATATATGGACAACGACGGTGGCCAGTTTCAGCATCTCCTTTCGTAAAGTTGGTAAGTAAAGCATTTAAAAATAGTTTTAAAAATGTTGTATGGTTTCATCCGCGCCTTTCTATGATAGCGGCAGACGGCAATGAGCGCCGAGGATGCGGACAGGAAAAACACCGCGCAACCGGTTCGTAGTTTTTTGGCTCTCCTTGTACATAAGAGACCCCCTTGTGATCTTGACATTTGTATCCCTAACAAAATATTATTGTCACTAAGAGCTTAATCTTCATTTTGTACTTTTTCCTGAAATATCAACCCTTCCTTTTTTAAAAGTAAAGAATAGTTTACTTCTGATCAATTAATGAACTATGTACCTTTTAATCACAAGCACCTTTGTTTCTCGTTTAAACAAACATCACTCAAATGTACTGGTGCGACATTCATAACATAAGCAGCAGTGAGAGAAGACAAGTTTATGATTTCTCGATACTTCACACTCATGCAGATCATGCATTAAGAGTTTCCAAACAGAAAGAAAGAGGTGTTAATGGTATTTGACCATGCATTTTGGTTAGTAACCCAACACACAGACTTTTTTAAAAGTATACAACAGTGAGAGTTTTAAAACGCGCTTTACGGCCAGGGAGATATTTATAACACGAGTCACTTTCAGCTAATAAGCCAAATAATCAATAGCCGGTGCTCTAGATATAGGAGTGGGGTGAAGTACCCTCGTGACTAAACCTCGGGACTTTGAGGTTACTTTAGGGAGATCGGGAAGAAAATCCTGTAGGTGTTTTGCGAAGCATAAAACATTAGGCCTATTGAATAATTTTTATGTCTAAAAGTCTTAAAAGGGTGGTTGGCGCCTATTTTAGTGCGTTTCTTAAGACTATGTAAAATACGTAATTATAGAACCTAAATATTCCTAAATGATAGGAATAGGGTTACCCCTATTATAATATATTTTGTCTTGACTGCTTCAAAGCAGTTATATTTAAAAATTATTGTTTCATTATAAATGCGTATGATTCATAGAAAACCTCTGACAAACCACGCCGGTATATAGGTTTTCGAAAGCTTCTTCAATTCGTTCCTGACTGGTGGACCATGGATGCCTTACTTCAAGAGGTAAAAATAATGTTTTATGTTTATGAAAAAAAAAAGAATTACATTTTTTTTTCATTATGGTAGGCGGTAAATTAACGCGTGAAAAAATTGTCAAAAAGCCGCTTTTGCATTTTCAAATTAATTTCAGATTTTGGCTTTCCAAAAATACATTAGTCTCCAGTCCTCGACCTCCAAATGTCTTTGATTGGCCAGATAAATGTCTAGAAGAAACATTCCAGAGGCGGGGGTGGGGGTGGGTTTACGGAAAGCGTATAAAATCACCACGCCTGCAATATCAGTGACCTTTCCGGTCTTTAAAATCATTTTAGCAGAGAAAAGATAGCACCGCAGTATTAGAACTATCTAATAACGAAATACATGTTACGCTTGTAAGAGTCGTACTAAAATGTAAAAATATGTTACTGTGTGATTTAAAATAGCACCTAATTTTGTGGAACTATTTCAATGGTTGAACCATCTCTTTTTTACTTCACTTCCGAGGTCTAGTCATGCTATAGAGTTCTCCGCTAAAACAAAAGAGAGCAGCACTGCTTGTTAATTTTCAACTCACGCACTTGCGGAGTTACGTTACCCTAAATCAGGAGTTCAAAAGGAAATATTCTTTCTCAGACCGAACGAACACTGTGACGTCTTTACTGTTAATGAATACACGAGTGGAGAATTACAAACCCAGTGAATGACACTCCTCACGTGGCATTCGGAGAGACGTTACCTGGCTTCTGGAGTACGAAACAATTGGGCTACAGTTCTGCATACTTCGTTCAATACCAGGATGATAAGAGCTTTTGGCTTGTTAATTACAGAGAAACTGTTCCCTCTCTCTGTGTTTTGAGGTATCCATGTCCGTTCGGGGATGATAAACTCTTAGAATTTCTCTGGAAACTGGTGTACATATCCTATACGAGATGTTCCCTCCCCATTTATGTTGAATTATGACAGTCGCAGACAACGTGGCTTAGATATGGAATTAAGAGCATCTTTAACATGTTTTAACAGCAAAAATAAATCTATTAACATTTATGAATCGTGTATCTCACGGGTGGGATTGTAATTCATGGACTCATTTTGTTAACAAAGAATTAAGCACTAATGTATGTTACAATTTTCGTTGACCACAGAAGTGATTTTCACTCCACAGCAGTTTTTTGTTTTAACTCTTTAAACTTGATATTTATTACGTCTAAGGGCCAGTTATGTCATAGGTTAGAATTTGTTCCTTAACGCTGGTGTAATTTTGACCTACATGAAGTTTATGTTTGTATATTAACGAGACATAAATACCAAAAGCAGCATAACAGCTGAAGCTCAGTAAGCTATATCTTGTCCAGTGATGCCCTGGGTTTGATTCTTGTAAGCCAAAATACATTTCTGGCCATTTACAGCATCACGAATAGGTAACACATTTCTAGAAGCTTGTACCACTTCCGCTCAAGTTGTCAATTTCGACAACTTTCTAAGAATTTAAGCACAATCACTTGCAAAAACCCTTGCGGATTCCTACGTGAAAATATCAAATCTCCCTAATATCTGATTACGTGCAATCATTATGCTTCTTTAATTCTTATTTACTGATATGGGGTATATGTTAGGGAAACATAAATCACGGAGGTAAGAAGAAAAGTAGCAGGTTTGCTGCAATTCGATGTAATTAACGTGAGTGTAAGCTGACCAATTAGAAGGCTCAGTGGTATGATCTTGTAGGGGTGGGAGTGGAGATGTATGTAATAATCTTTTTCTTGGGAGGGCGTTGCAGATACAGACACTCTGTAGCTTTCCTCGCTAAATAATACAAAGGTTTTATCCGGCTTTGATTTTCTGGAGGCAGAGCGTTGAGTTTTTAACCTTTTAAATAGACAGAACACAGTTGAAGTCTAACAGAACATGGAAAACGAACAGTACAGAAGACAGGGAAAAAAAGACCATCACCCAAAGCGAAGACCGTTTTAGTGCGAGCAGTTAGTGATTTTAATGTCCCGGGTTTATACCTTGTCCCGCCCATCAGCTGTCTTGTTGTCATCCTGTGTGGAGGGAATGGTAGCTACACGATAAGAATCTGAACGTCCATGCTGAAACAATAAAATGGGGAGCATGCCAATCACTACAACAAAACACAAACACAAAATAATGAAATAAAACATAAATAAGTAAACTCGAGCCTGGTGTTCCAGGGAAGGAGCAACAAACTTCTAACATAATAAATTGTCTATAACGTGTACTATTTAAATGAGTGGCGGTTTTAAACATAAAATGCTATACAGGCCAGTTTTGCTACAAGATACTCAAGCGGCAAAAAGTGAATTTCAAAAACATGCGCTCATAATTAAAATACGTAAATATTATATGTAAGCAAGAAATGCTGACTATTGCTACAGATAGGATGGACCATAAATGTTATTATACATGATTATATAAAACTCAGCGCCATAATTTTATGGGATGATTCCATGTTACAAACGAATCCCAATATCGACAAAGATCCATACTTTGGTTTTAAAACATGTTACGTCTAAGGCATTAACAATAAAACAAGCGAATTGACATTTTTTATCCTAAGTAGATGCGTTTTAACACAAAGTCACCAAATATTTTATGTAAATACTTTGGGTTTGATAATTATACAGCAGAGATAATGCTGATCGGTTTATCGTTACTTTTCTTTCTTTCTTTCTTTCTTTGTTTCTTTTTGATGAGGTTATATTGGGAGATGATTGAAAGAAATCGGTGAAGTGATGTTCAAATGAGCCACGGATCCAAATAGTTTAGTTACCCGGCATCTCTGTTCTGAGCATAAGAAAAAACTACGGGGATAAAGTCGTCCAACTGAGATGCCAACCCCGGGCCTCTAGAATATGAGGCAGATACAGGCTATCTCACACCACGGAGACGGGGTAGGAGGCTGATGTTAACAGCTGAGAAACGCTAAAGTTAAGCAATGCTATATATTTGAAGATAAACTATTTTCTTACCGAAAACTCTAAGCTCCATTAGCAGCGTTAATTATGGCACTAAGTTCCCTTGCATTGTGATTTATAAAACGCATTTTACCTGAATTAATTGTTTTATATTTAACACTTTCATTAAAGAAAATAAAGAATACTCTGCAACAAAAAGTTAAAAGCATGTAAACTGAATATTTTCTAAAGATAAACAATTATTAAAACCGCCACAATTTCTCTTACTTTTTTAACATGGTAGCCAACACACTTATTAAATATACACATCCAAATCTACAATAGCCTGCAACTAGCTGAGAGTTACTAATTAGCACAACTAGTGCCATCTATACTATAAACGAATCCAGTAATTATGCTAGAATTGTGATGGTGAATGTGCTCGTGTGTAATATAAAAATAAACACATTTATATCAAACCAATTGTGTATCTGACAGAACATTTACTTTAATTATATACCCATACACTTAGCTAAACACTTTAAGGTAACGGATTTCGCTGTACAGTTCAATAAAATTCCTCTAACTACACTTTTATCTTTTTTATTATTTCTTTTTTCACTACTGATGCTAACATTTAAGTCCAAACTTTTATGGACGATAACCGTTGAAATTTAGCTATGCTTAGTGACCAAGGATGCCAGAAGTGAAGTGAAGACATTAAGTCTTTACTTTAGACGCCAACTAGCGATAAACTAAGGTATAATTTATGAACACGAAATTACGACATCCGTTCTTTATTTTCGGCTGGGTTTTCAGTTCTTTAACGTACGTGAAACGTGTTAATATGTCTCAAATCGCGAAGAGAATATTGATATTAAGAGAACCGAATTTGGACACATATTTCTAAGCTGTTTACTGCGAAAAACCCGCCATAAATATTTACAGGAACAAGTGTACATACTTTACTTACATTCAAAACATACGATTCTTCGAGAAACAATTATAACTTTTACTTTTTCTATCACTTAATATACTTAGTAGTAGAGGAAGTATTGTAATCTGCTTAAAAGTTCGAATATTTCAGCAGAAATATGCGTTTTGAGGTCCACTGAACCTTAAACGAATTCTTTTTTGTTTCTTTAATGTACCTGTGTTCGTCGGGGAGTCAGGTTTTTTATATTTGAATATACACTGTTCAAGACCTTAAACGAGAATTTTCAAGAGAATTCTTCCACCCCAAACTCCATTTATTCCATAAAATTTTAGTTATTTTTCATTTTCTCAAAAATGGCTCCTAACGGTTTTTATATTTACACGACTAATGAAATGTACATCTCGAGTTTTCTGAGAAAACCTCTCAAGTCCTCTTCTCCATCCTGAATTAATTTTGTATACAATTTTGTACTGCCGGAAAGCCACAAGAGACAGACAAAACTTTAGTGCACGAAACAGTAGACTCATTGAAATATACAAATAAGGCAATTACTTTTGTTTGCATTTGTTGTTTTTAAATATCTGTTTTTCATATTTCGTTTTTCCTCTATGAATCATCGTTCTTCTCTCATGGGTCCATTAGTTAAAATAAACTGCCTAACGAAAAGACAATTGTGTTTTGTTTAACGTATTCTATATGCAAAAAACCCATATCGGTTAATTTGGGACATAAGAAGGTATCTCGGTACACACAGAGTCGTTGCGTTAAAAAGCGTAAAAACTTATATTAGGTATTGTAATGGAAGAATCGTGTTTTGTTAATACTTAATACGTAAGGGATTATGTGAAGAAGTAATGGTTAGAGATGGTCGTGTGAGCGTGACACTTCAGATTTGTACTTCAAATGTAATCCTAGAAACATCATTGTGAAAGTTTGGGGCAAATTTTTATACTCCGGTTTGCGTAAACACTATAACTGCTACTATTAATGTGGAAACATTTCTTTTTCAATCATCTAGTGGACACGGTGTAAAATCAGCTCCAGAGCATTTGTTTTCATACCACAAGAAAACAACAGCTCGAGTAAAAGGACGTGATATCCAAAACGGGCCTTTATCTTAATTAAAACTGAGCATTTCTAATGTTAGGGTTTCATAATTTAATCGCCTGTTTCCGAAAATGATTTATTCCGCAGTAGAGCATTAAGAATAACGTCATATAAAAGATGTTGAAGGGGATGTAAGTAAATCTCTGATTTGTTCTGGTGAAATTGTCAGCCGAAGATATGCATTCCCTTGCACTTGTAAGCTTTTATTGCAAGTTCGTAACACACACGTGATACAGGTTTGGGTTAAATTATATTTTGAAAAATTTTTACAAACGCTTATTCTCCATCTACTTCATTTTAATCGAGCTAAACATTTGCAGAAACTATCTTATTGCTAATTTTCTTGTAGGTGCAAGGGGAATATGGCAGGCTTTAAGCGATAGTCAAATCCTTTAAGCGCTGGTTTCTATGTGGCGCATTCCATTCTCTTTGCATGTCCAGGACATATTCACTCTCTCGGAAATGGTTCACTCCACAAAAAACAAATGTACGTGACATAAATTGTGTGTTTTAACGAGATCTACATTTTTGGTGTAGTAAAATTTTGTCTCCTCTTACGCTTTACCAGTTATGCAAAATTCATTCAGAATGAAACATTCCCAGAAAATTCAAAATATACATTTCATTTGCCATAAAAGTATCTTAAACGTATGATATTTTAATCAAAATCGTTAGAGCCATTTTTAAGAAAATCAAAATTTTCGAAAAATGTTCCATGTAAAGGGTAGTTGGGGTGGGGAATTTCCTTGGTATTGCATTTTTGAAAAATATTGGACCTAAATACAAAGTTTGGTATTTATCCGACTTTTCGTTTTTGAGTTATGCTGTTCACTGACACGCGGACCTTTTTCTAAAACGCTTTGGGGGGGGGGGTTCAGGGGGTTTGAAACATGAATTTTCGGTGAAATCTCGATATCGAATTTTTGGGTGGAGCGCAATACTTCCCCTACTTACTATACGCAGTAGAGAAAGTAAAAAGGTCCCATAGTAATTACAAAAAAATTGCCCTAACAATAGCCACCTTTCCACTCACAAGCAACCCTTTCTAGACTACCCATTATTTAGGAACGTGACTTTTTTCTAAGAATTTATATAAAGGCTATAGGATGTTACTTTTATTTCTCCAGTTGAACAGTGAGATTCCTGATGTTTGAAAAGTTCTTTATATGCTGAATGTAAGCATAAGAAAATGACTAAAGACGAAGGGGTAAGGAAATGACAAAATAATGCCGTAAATCGAAAAAAAAATTGCCCTAAAATAGAAAATGGCATAAAGTGACCTAATAAATATACAATCTCATAAAGGAGATCCATAATAAGGATTTATATAAATATTAGCAATACCTATAATAATGCAACAATTAAAAGATGACATGCTGTCAGTCTCTGAGCTCAGGTAATAACAATTTGCTTTCGAAATTGCGCCAAATGTATGCGGTTTTCTTGAAGTTATTAAAATACACTGTGGTTAACAAAGGTATATATACGACAAACAGGCTTTAAGGCCGGCGAAAAATGCTCTGCATCTATACATAAAGCAGATGCTTGGCCGCTGTTCAGAAACAGCAAAGTCAAGCGAGAGATGCTACTATTTATAATTACGTGCTACTTTACGTAACTTACTACAAAAGAATGTGCCTATTGTTAAATGTTATGCAATAGAGACTATCTGAACATTACGTTGCTGTTGGTTAAAAGGCGTATTTTTAAGTTTCATAATAATTATTTGTTATAATTATGTAACTTTGCATTTCGTGGTTGTTTTACATACAACATGCACTGGGAGACATGTCATTTTGGAATATTTCAAATTACAACGTAGTATCTCAGAGTAATATAAAAATACAAATTACGGAATAGTATTAGTTTCATGTATGTTGCACTTTGGTTACTTCCCCCCTTCAAATTATTGCGCAAAGAAGAATTTTACTATAACAATTATTGTTTAGAGTAATCTTAATTCTTAAAATCCACTAAAACCAATTCCTAAAAAACAAAACAGCTCATCATGCTGACATCTTCACCACAGATTCCAGTGCTTAAACAAAATAATGACATTTCTAGATTATGATATATTGTGCAACTACTCCCTTGCCTGTATGGAAATTCCAACCTCGTCTATGACATCTAATTCTAAGAAAACGTATCACTATTATTTGTGTGAAAGACTACTGTAATTTCCCCATATAGTTATCAGACTTTAGGCCTATAGACCTGTTCCATTTTCAGGAAATTAGAAATGTTTTCTTCACCTCTTTCTGGGCCTACCAAGATCTCTCTTCTACCAACGGTTGTTAGCAAAATATGTGTACTGGAGTGGGGTTTGTGTGCATTCTCATCAGATGCTGATGTCACTTCTATTTGGAAGAGTCAACGATGTCAAGAAGACTGTAGTTCTTCACTAATTTCACTATTTCTCATCTGATCTCTCAATATGTAACCAGCAAGTGGTCTTGGTAAACTCGTCTTCTTCAGCTGTGTTGTTTTTTGGAAGAACCCAATTTTGGGCTCCGTATTTTAATAATGGGATAGCAATTCTCTGATAAAATGTCAACACTGTTTTCTTTCAGAACTCTTTTTAATAATAACTATTGTTCGCTATTATATCTAAACTAACTTTTTCAAAACGAAAAAAGTGTGATAAATGAAATGTTGTGCTTCTGCAGCTGTTCTCCAATCTAAAAGTTTATCAACAACCACTATGAGAAACGTCTATAGGATTATAATATTCGGATTAAAATTATGTTGCACTTAAGTATTTACTTTGTTCTTTTTTAAATAAGTGTAAGGAACAATTTTATTCGAGAAAATGAAATGTTCTGCTGCTGCAGCTGTTCTCCAGTTTACCAACATACACTAGGAGAAACGTCTATAGACTGAATATTTCAGATTCAAGCAAGTTATGTCGCACTTAAGCATTTACGTATGTTTTGTTTTTCTTAATAAAAGTAAGAAACAAATTTACTCAAGATTTAACATACGCTGCTAACGAACTTGGTTACAACATAGTACAAAGGAAATAAAGCAAAACTTTCTTTAATGAATGTCATTACAACATTTTGTCAATGATATTGCAAGTGTATCCTACAGTTTATCACTAGATTCGATTGCCATTTGTTTTGCTGTGTCTTAGTTGCTAAATCGTGACCATCTATATCTTGGAATTAAGTATCCGCGTCATTTGCCTTATTTTACATGCATTTTCTGTTGAGTAACATCTATTTTTTATTTCATGGCATTCTCAATTAAAAAAAAATCAAACCCTTCTTCTTCTTCTTTTATAACTCCAATGACTGTGTTCGTATGTTAATGTAGGCTTTGTAAATGCTTTTTAGAATTTTGCTAATTTATGAATTGAAATTAGAATGTGTTTCATAGTCCATGTCCGTGATAAAGAATAGGTTTTTTAATAATTTCAAAGAATTTTCGAACTAGGGTAAGTAGTTATTGAGATTACCACACATACACATACATTACATACAATTTTTCTCTCTTTGTAATATTAATATAGATAAATATTCAATATATGCAAACCTTATGACAATTTGGTTATGGGCGTTTAAAGTGATCAACATATCTGCCAACTTTTATAAAAAAAAATTTAAAGATTATTCAAAATGCGTTGCGTATTGTGACTAATTAAAACAGAAGAATTAAACCGTATCCTTTCCTAGGCTTATTTCCATTCTGCTGTAATATATGAATTTTTCTTCCAGGCTTATTTCCATTCTGCTGTAATACATGAATTTTTCCCCTGGGCTTACTTCCATTCTGCTGTAAAATATGAATTTTTCTCCTAGGCTTATTTCCATTCTGCTGTAATACATGAATTTTTCCCCGGGGCTTATTTCCATTCTGCTGTAATATATTAATTTTTTTCTCCTAAGCTTATTTTCATTCTGCAGTAATACATGAATTTTTCTCCTAGATTTATTTTCATTCTGCTGTAATACATGATTTTTTTTCCTGGGCTTATTTTCATTCTGTTGCAATATATGCATTTTTCTCCTAGGCTTATTTTCATTCTGCTGTAATACACAAATTTTTCTCCTAGACTTATTTTCATTCTGCTGTAATACATAAATTTTTCGATTAGGTTTATTTTCATTTGCTGTAATACATGAGTTTTTCTCTGCAAAAATTCGCCAAGTGCCTAACTACAAAAGGACATTAGAATTAACAAAACTACTAACTGTAAATCATTCTACGAAAGTTTGAGAACGTTATCATTTCCATGCTTGTGGTGTTCGTAGGAACCAATTTATTACTTTTCTCACTTCATTCAGAAACACATTCCTATGTTGCACTCCTAACACATGCAGTACAACCTACGTAAAAACAGCTTCATACATAGAGGTTTTCGTGTATTTAATAATTTAGCTAAATATGTGAAAATATTGCATGTATGCATTTAAGAAATCTTTACACGAACTCCTCCTAAACATATATGTTCTGAAGTTTAGCGGAATTCTTTGAAACCACTTATCCATTTTAACCTTCAGAATTACTGTTTCACTAAATATCAGGTTTATATGCATTTGTGCATAATAAGTATAAATGACGTAAAACTGCATTATAATTCAATTATTCTGTGTATTTGCATGATTGCATTTATACAGCAGTTTGAAATAAGTAGTACAACTATCTTAAAACTGCAAAGCTTGAATTTTTGGTCCACAATATTGTAATTTGTTATCGCAAAAGTACATGTCTTATAACTTGTAAATATAATATTTGCTGAGTATTTACTACCACGATTACAATCAATCGTGGTAGAAACAAAACAGGAAGCAAAAAGGAATTCTTGAAATACAAATTTTCTAAAAATATATATAGTTACAAAGTTATCAGGATATAACTAGAATTGTAAAAAATAACAGCGTGGCATTTTCTTTAAAAGTGTTGGCGCAAAAAAAATAGCAAAATATTAAAAGTTTCGTAATAAGCATTACATTTTGGAGTGTGCATCCCCAACTGCATTCTTCCCTTAATGGTAGATATGATGATACTTAAATATATCCTAGGAGCCTTCGAGACCGTATAAAGGATTTCAACGAACTATAGTTGACCCGGCAAGATTGCTCTTAGATGCCATTCCAAAGGGCAAGGAGATATTGGCCAAACCAAGCAAGACTAGGTCACAGAGGAACCTGAATTTCTCAAGTTCAGGAGCGGGAATACCAGCGATAAATACCCTTGAAACAAAACTTATCAATGCGTCAAAGCTTACGCACAGTGATTCACGTCAAAGCCGGTTTATGTACAAGCGCAAGCAGCGAGCTATCTCGCTTTAACTTCTCCAAGGTCTTTTGTGCACGCTTTCCAGATATTTCTCGGTCAGTTGGCAGTACCAAGAACCGAACCTGGAACCAACCGCATCCAGGGTCAGCAGGGACGGCGTTGTTGACAACCAGGTCATGGCGTCGCACGCTCCAGCGGAATTAATGGTCTGTGACGTAACGGTTTTCCAGCGAACTTGCCTTTCACTCTCCGCAAAACAATAAAAGTTTACAGGGCAAGTTGCCATGGAAATGAAGTATTGGAGGTTCTGTAAGTTTCGGAATTACCAGAGTTGTAGTCTAAACAACAAATGTCAATTGGAAACAAAAATTATATGGTGATAATTTGTTACTGCAGTTTCCAAAAATTTGAACACACGTCAAAAGGAAAGCAGATAAACAGTTTACACATTTATGTTTAATTAAATTTTACATCAAAAGTACGAGACCTCTTATAATCGTTATACGCTGCCATTATAATTTCACAGATATAAATACTCTCGCAGCCAGTAGCGTAGCCAGAAAAATATTAAACGTAAACTAGATAAGGGAAGTATTGTATTCCATCCAAAACTTCGATACCAAGATTGCACCGGAAATACATGTTTTGAGGCTCCCTGAATAAAAAAAACAAACCATTTTTAGAAAAAGGTCCGTGTGTCTGTCTGTGAACAGCATAACTCATAAACAAAAATTCGGATAAGTACCAAACTTGCTATTTAGGTTCAGTACCTTCCAAGGATGCGACATGAAGATTAACAAGAAAATCGCCCCACCCCCAAAATACCCCTTTCATGGAACATTTTTCGAAATTTTTTATTTTCTAAAAAATGGCTGTAACGATTTTGATTAAAATATAATATGTTAAGGATATTTAAATCACAAACAAAATTCATATCTTGAATTTTCTGGGAATAGCCTGTGAAGTTCACTTCAGTTGCAAAAACTTTTTTGTATAATCTCGTACAACTGCTAAACGTTAAGCGGTAGACGACTACACAAACATTGTAGATCTCTTTAAAATACAGAATTTACTTTTGTGGCATAAGCCATTTCTGAGATATCCGTTATTAAAGGTTCGAATTGTTCATTTCTTGGTCATTCTTTTAAAATCCTTTCAGCATTCAGTTGTTTCTCGCGGTTGCATGGAAACACCATGGAATTTTAAGCCCAGCGTATAGCGTCCAGAACTTTTTAAACATTTGACTATCGCTGTTCTATTCACATCCTAACGAAATGTGTAATGTAGCTATTTCTGCAAAGGTTTATTTGGATAAAAATGTAGCCGATAAAAAAATAACCTTTGGTGAGAATAGCTTGTATACCGACTAATAAACGATAGATGGCAGCAATTGTAATTAAAATAAGGATAGGATGTTTTGCGTATTCTAAGCAACAATGTTGTGGCAGAATTAATGAAGTAGGTATTTTATATTACCGCTGCAGGCCATGTTATTTATTTCACTACAAAACAGGGTTTCTGTTATGTTCTAAACTGGAGGTATTGCACTCATTTAGAAACTACTCAAACTTAGCACCAGAACGAAAACACGTCCCCGATATCTTAACATGCTTGTACCATCGCCATCTGAAGCACAGTTTCTGCTGCTGTCACCTCTGCTGCACGCGTAAATATAGCGCTACTAGTGATACGATTAGGAAGTATCTCATTCGCAACAACTCAGAAAGATGCTATTATATTAACGAAGCTATTTTTGCTATTCATTTTTAGGCTTTTTTAGCAAGGGGTTCCAAACCTTAACGCCATCTTCCCTAGCTACGCCTCTGCTCACAGCTCTTAACTTTAAAGCTTCGTGCGTAATCTTAGGATTTTAAGAAATTGGAATTAAAATAAGAAATCCTTATTATCGGAAAGGACATGGACAGCTATGAAAAGAAGAATCCATGAGATTAGAAAAGGCTGCAAAGAAGATTGTGTTTGTTGAAAAAAAAAATGGTTGCAAAAACAAACATGGGAAAATTCAGATAGAAGGGTGTACAGGAGAGCCAAAAGACTACGAATCGGCTGCGCGGTGTTTTTCCTGTCCGCGTCCTCGGCGCTCGTTGCCGTCTGCCGCTATTATAGAAAAGCGCGGATGAAACCATACATTTTTAAAACTACTTTTAAAGGTTTAACTTAACTTTATGAAAGTGTGTTTGAGGACAGAATCATTAGTAGAGATTTGTGGCCCCCTGCGATTTCTATCTCTGGGGTAACTTAAAACAAAGCGTACAAGACAAATCCACACACCCTGGAAGAATTAAAACAAAATATCCGCCAGGAAATTGCCAGTATTTCCCAACGTGAACTACGGCGAATGATGGATATTTCCTAAAGAGATGTCAAAAATGTATGGACAACGACAGTGGCCAGTTTCAGCAGGAAAAATCAAAGCGCAGCCGGTTCGTAGTTTTTTTGGCTCTCTCTGTACATTTACGTAATTGCAGTTTTACATGTTGGGGAGTTTAATTCTCAGAATAACTTCAGCAAACAAGTTAAAAAAAATCTGGAGGCGAATGAGTGCTACCATGGCTTAAAAAGATTAAGTCCATATATTTCATCAAGAATAATTGAATTGTTACTATAATATAAAGTCTTGATAAGACCAGTAGCAGCGTGCGTCTCGTAAACTTGGACGCTGAATAAAACTGATGGGGCCAGATTAGGTATTTTTGAGAGAAGTAACTTAAGGGACATTTTGGAGGAGATAAGGGAGTATGAAGATGCAGTCATGAGCAGGTATACCCTACCTTACAGAGAGAGGGGATGAATGGAGTTTCCCTTCCCGCTTATTTCCACTCCTGCTGCCAAGCATTGAAGCTTGATTGGTTATTGTCAATCTCTTCAAATGTAGTAGGCGGGATGAAATAAGGACTTTTGAACCTTAGCTCTTAAGAGAACAGGTTGGGCTTCACTGATCATGAGGTATAAGGGACAGGGTATAGTAACATATATCAAAATCAACACGCTAAGATGTGATGAGAATGAGTGCAAATGGCCTGACAAGAAGGTTGTTCACTGTAAGACTAGGGTGGATAAGAGGAAGACCGAGATTAAGATGGAGGGATGGAATAGATGACTGCATATCTGAGGAAAAGAAATTGGATGCAAGTTGGTAAAAATAGAGGATTGGAAAATGCTTCTGAGAAGGCCAGGACCCACAAAGGGTTGCAAGGCAGGGATGATGATGTTATAGCAGAGGTGGCACGGTTATACCTGTAATGTACAATTCGCAAGTCTTAGCAGAGCTAAAGAGCTTGAGGGATTTTGTCAGACAGTGGCGGATATCTGTGCTTTTTTTTAATAGTATTTTCGAACCACTCACGATTGCAATTGTAAAGCCTTGCTGCAATTGTGTTCCGGTTTGCCAGCCTTGGAAGGGAAAACAAAACGTCTTTGAGAATGCGCTAAATTATGAGTGGAATCCAGGGTCACCTTTTGTATTGCTCAGTTTATGGGATGAACGCTTACATTCCATAAAAGATTACAAGAAAATACAGGGCGTGGCAGCAAATGTTTATAGATCACAGTGACAATACGATTGCACCGCAATTTTAAGTAAGGTACTGGCGTCCTGTTTTTCTCCGACGACGTTTCCTACAGTATACGTTGAACTTTACAAATTCTTTCATGTTCTTATTTTGGGAAGATGCTACTGCTGAGTAGAAACCACAAAGCATGGGAACAATAAAGTACGGGTATTTTTCAATGCAACTCACACCTAGGCAGGAAACTTTGCTTTAAATTATAACACTGAACTACAAATATTCGAATTTATTATTATGACACCCAAACACTTTTATTTTGCGACATACTACCATCCACGCAGATCAGGAAGTTACTAAAGGTATGTCCAAAATGGTAATAAATTGCATAGCAAACGATTATGAAAGCATTCCATTTTCACGTGAATTCCAGTAAATATTCACTTGCAATAAGGAATTAAATTTGGTGCTGGCGTTGCGAAAACTGGGTTAAAAGAAAATTGCTGATATTGAATATGCTGAATTGCGGACAGGCTTAATGGAATTCCGAGGTTCGAAAGCATTCACGCTATTAAGGACGAATTGTAACACATGGTAAATACAACGCGAGTATTTCTTCGCGTGATCAAGTACTAATTACTCAAAACGAAAGTTAGCATAAAACTATTTATATATTAGTAACAAGCAGCTTATTAGAAAATTAATTCTGAATTCGTTTTAGATAAACAATGATTTTAGAAACTTATAAAAATAAAATTCTGTCTTATTTACTTATTGCAAGTTATTCAACAAATAAAGTGCACTCTATAAACTACAGCAGGGGTGCAGAACTTAGAGAGATGGGATATAAGAGATAGAAAGGCTTTATCAACCCACAAATTATTGTATTCTGTGATTTTTATTGTCTATCATCCCATTTCATAGTGAAATATGCATATGGAAACAATGAGTTGAACAGAGGGCATGCCCGTACCCAGAAAAAAAATTCGGGGAGGGTTTTCACAAGTAGATCTAAATTTAACAGTACCCCACATAGTTGCCATGACCTACTCCGTAGTATATAGACGTTACATGGATAAGAAAATTGCTTGGAGACATTATATAGACAAGTAAAACTCACCAGAAAGGGGTTATTCCACCTTACAGTACAAAACATGGAGACTGCTTCGAAAACTGGAATGTATGGTTACCTTACCTATGTAAGGCGATGGTATTGTTTCCCTCTTTCTTGTAAATGTGCTACTAGCAATACACCTATGTTATCTAACGACATTTTCCCATATTGGTTTGCTATGAATTTAAACAAATAAAATTGTCAGAAGTTTCGGGGGGGGTTGAACCTTAAATCCCCCCTCTAAATACGGCCCTGACAGGGGGTGTAGATGTCACAAAAATTCACTTTAAAACTATTTTTACGTTTCATTTATTTGTTTTTCTCGTTTTTTCCCCTAGCTAATTGTTTTTGTTTCATTATCCATTCTACATGCATACTCCTGTCCGGGGCGGGAATGGAACTGGCATGAAACAACAGCAAAACGCCTAAGGCTATAGAGAACGCAAGCTGTTGGAATTCCCCAAAAACCAACTGTGACATATTTACCTCATTAGAGTCCTCTCTGATTACTTTTGGTGGCACTCTGTTCACTTGACATAAATACCAGCATATACAAATATACGCGTGGTAAAGATACGGTCGTGGTTGTTGTTAACTGCAAGGCGTTGGCGGTACAGACATCTTGCAGCACGTCAGATGTTGAGTTTAAAGAAATAATCCTTGGTTTGGTGGAGCCCATTGTTTCCACGTATGCATTTATTTCCAATTGTTTTAGTGCTTATATAAGTGTTTCACACTTTTTAATTGTTTTTACATAACAATTTCCTATTAATACAATACGATGGGAAATGATTTAATCAACGTGTGTTGTTTCAAAACAAGATTTGATTTACTGACTAACTTAAACCAGTAATTCCGATTGTAAGGTTGGCAGTACTTCAGTTTAGCGTAAAGTCGGGGAAATAACTGTTGGTTTCTAATTAGAAACACCAATGAGTCACTATACTCATTACCGAGAACATCTAACAGGTTCTGAGTTATGTCTTGTTTGCATTTAAAACCGGTCAATATTTGTCACTCTATTGCTGTGTTAGTACCTTGGTTCTGGGAAATATGTCTAATAGAAATAATCTGATTTTTCGACTGAATTAAACGCCCCAACATTGAGTTTAGCCATTCTCACTTATAAACCAGATAGAGAAGAAAGATATTTAACTTGTGCTATTCAATTGAACTAGACCAACTATTAAAATATTCTAAATTTAGGAACTCATTTGCAGAGGGTTCCACGAAGCAATGACTGGACCCATTTCTAAGATGGATGCACCCAGAGGCTGATGATGATGGCAATGGAATCAGAGGACTTACAGCTTTTACAGTACCATGAACTCCGAATCACGCCGGGTCTTCAGATGAGCAAGTCAGAGGTGAAGCCGTGGATAGGCCCGACTTAAAATCGCCAGGAATCGAACCCCGAACCCCTCAGTACGAGAGCCGGAGTCGAAACCACTGCGCTACCCCGGCGCCCTTATTGTATCTTGTGTATGTTTTAATATTTAATGCAATCTTACTGGCAGATTAAGTTTATCTATGCTACTGCAGCATGGAACTTTAGTGTAGCGCGTTACGGAGAAGTCATATGCCCGAGAGAACATGAAGTATATAATGTGATTCGTAGGAAATGACCACGGATACCGTGAGTAAATTAATGGCTGATACGTAAGCAGCGATAGATTCTCGGATAAGAATAAAGTCGTTAAGTTTTGCATATGTATCATCAACAATTTTAATGGTTTTTGCGATAAAAAACTTATAATCTCAAACATGCAAAAACTTGTAGTACTTAACTGCCAAGGGCATAGTGATTATTTGGAGAAAGGAGGAAAAATGAACTTGTTGTAACTAAGGAGTTCCCCATTTTGTTCTGAAGGTGACTTGCTCAATAATAATGCAGTTCTGCAAGCCATAAATCATTTTAACATTGAAAATGATTACTAAGAGAGCCAGAATACAACCCACCATTAGGTGTTGGGTAAAAACAGTTGGTAATACTTTTTTACTATTCTCATAACTTCGCAGGTTGATGCGCAACAATGCGTGCTTCTATTAAATCAATAAGGTCGTCAGAAATTACATACTACGGACTGTTGTTCTCTGTTGTTAGTGTCTGACCTCGTCTTCTTTACATTTTTATTATTTGGAACCTAAGCGGTGTGATTTACAAAGACGGAGAAGTAACTTTATTTTTCTTACATGTTCTTCTACATTTCGAAGTAATAATAGCGTGGCACCACAACAACGCTGCATATAGGGACGTCTATCGTCAGTTAGCATTCAAATAGTGCGTGCTCGGGTATGATAAATCTGCTCAATTCCCGCTAAGTAGCGCTTGTTGGATGTGAAAAATTGTCGTCTTTGTGTACGTTTAACCACCAAAAACATCAAAGGGACGAACGACCTTGTTTTCCTTACGAAGGAAACCATGGTAAGTATTTTTACACCCGAAAATACTCCATACTTGTTACTACTGTCTAGCTAAATGTAATAATTTGTTATTATCATATACCTGTAATCATTATCCATTTGTTTATGTTATCTTCTTGTATCTATTGCACATGTTTAGAGGCATATGTGCACTAATTAACCTAATTCATCACTTGTATAGCAAGTATAAAAGCAATATAGTAATTTTGCTGATCGGCCAAACAATAGGCATTAAAACAAAATAGTCTGTCGCCCTCAGCCGGGTTTGAACTACGACCATGGGAACTTGAGGGTAGCACGGTAACCACTGCATCACTAAATATACATCAATTGTGAAAGTTCATTTTTTCCCACAAGAACTATTTTATAGGACGAACTTGTTTGAACAATTTGCACGTTTTAGAAGCATTTTTTGCGTAACACCTATTAGCGGCGGTGTCTGTACGTCGTCTGTATGCTCACCACTACGTCTGAGTCACAGTTATGAAAGCTTCAAGAAATTTTGTCGACACATTTCTGGTTGAAATCGGTATAAAGTTAAGGACAATTTATAACGGCTTTCTTAAGTTGTAAAATTTTGGATTTGTCACTTTTTTTAACCTCAAAAGGTGTATACTGTTAACTATTCCAATTATATATTACAGGACGTTATCCTCGACAGTTGGACCCACGGATGATGCCAAAAGTCAACCATTATAAAATGTCAAATTTTTTTCAGGCTAATAACCACCCAGCTTATATTCTACCGTAAACTTTCCAAATGAAGTAAATATAAGACACATATTGACAAGCATGGTTTACCAGGTGGAGTGCTTTTTTATGAGTAGGATTTAAGTGCGTTAACTGCTTGCGAAACGAGACCATCGTGTGCAAAAGGCCTAAGTATGGAGTGCTGCTGCCATAGAACTGACAAAGATACGCCTGTCACCAAAGATATCGCACCAGTAACCCACATTAGGACAGAACAGCTTTTGACGGCGATACCCGATTTTCAACGCTCTGCAACAATTACATCCCACTCTTTTACAATCATCCTGTCTTAACTCCGAGTTTCTCTGGGAAAGCTGGAATAGTACTCATAGAATGCAGAAGCTTACTAAAATAGAGGTAAAGAAGAAAATCCCTCTGCAATGGATTCCATCTCACTGTGAAAGAGAAGGCAGGCGAAACTGCCAAGAAAGTTACAAGGATAAACTACTGTCTATCACATGGCAAGGAACATCTTACACCAAAAGCTCGCTAGAGAACACAATCAAAACACTGGAAATCAGTGCAGGGTATGAGGGACCAAACTCAAAGATATTCCCGGCTGGCCAAGAGCAAAGCAAGAGAAACACGTTCACGAAAAAACATCAGCCCATTTTGGATGTAGAGCATTTGAAAGTCTGCAATTTCTTCAGAAGGAACACACAATCGAAGATAACTTGAAAACCAGAGACCGCTTTCGAACCATCCATTATCTTGATCAATTTGAATTTGTTTTCTGTTTTACTACACTAATACACAATTCAGTATATCCTTGTTATGTTCTTTTTTAGATGCATCGTGTACATTAAGCACTTGCTGAGTAAACCAAATACATAAATAAGGTGAACCGCTATACGCATGGATATTTTTCTTTTTCTTTCTTTCTTTCTTTCTGGTTTTGAAGAGAATTTGTTGATACATAATTAAAATTTATACAAAATAAGTGCAGTTTAAATAAAGATCCCTAAAAATTAATAATTTAAAGTGAACCGTTACACGTACAAGTTGAAATATTATATAACAGGCATAAGATTTGAAGAAATCTTGTCAATATATTTTAAATTTGGTCGAAATCCGTAGAAAACTATGGAATAATACGTTTCTCTCACCAAATGAGTTCACCTGAAACTTAACATTACGCGTCTTGTTTAAATCTGGCGTATTTCTAGATTTACCGGAAGAAAACTATTAAATACTTACTATTATTGCAGGTTTTACCTAGTACATTAGACGTGAAAGACCACCTTTACACATGGTAGTATACCGAATGGCGCTTATCAGAATGAAGTTATGAACCAATATATTTATTTTGTCTACATTCTAAATATATGTATGTTTATGAAGACGGAGAAAGGATGTTTTTCAAGCTGTTACCCGTATGCTAGTCAAGACTGTTTCTGTATCTCCTCCTTAACCCGTCCTCCTCCCATATTCCCGATAGCCAGTTATGAGACGCATTAAGGTACTTCATCTTTAGACATGTGGGTTTTCACATTTATTAAGCGGTCTTGCTCTAACGCAATTCGCAGCATCCAAGGTATTGAAAAGCGTTAACCATTACGGTAAAGTTAGCAGGAGAAACAAAAAGGTAAATACGATGTCGTATTTCTAACAATTATCGAAATATTTGCAACACTATCTCAAATTCCTGTGAGAGAAACCATGTGACGTAAGATGGTGTTAAAAATTAGCTGCAACTGGAATTCTGCAAATGACGAACGTACTACAATATGAAGATGGATACCCCTGTTTTAAGTGGAGCGGAGCTATACTGGTGCACAATTCACGGTCTTCTCTCGATCTCAAACTAACATAAATGAAGGCTGTCAAATTCAGCCAAATACCACGGAATTCACGTTACTTATAATATAGTACAAGAATTGTAATCCTTTACTTTAAAGAGTGATTTGGTGTTGTTTTTTTGCAGCCTTATAGTTAAACTGGTTGCTAATTTTTTGTTTTTAATCGCAAATCATTCTCTTATCAAAACTTGCAGACCGGTTTCGGCATTACATATTTTATGCTTCCTCTGTGAGAAAACGGCTCATGAAGTGGGTAAATACAACTCGACGAGATAAGGCATTGTAATTTATCTTGAGATATGCTGCACATATGGAAAATAAACAAAAGAAAAATTACAATTCTCAATGAAAAGTTGTATGTAATTCGAATGATTTGCATGCAACTGAGACATTTATTATTTATTTATTTATTTGGCTAGAAGTGCACTCAATGTCTCGTTTTTAACTGCAATTTAAACAGGGAGTTTGTGAGTTTTGGTTGTCTATCATGCGCAATGCGAAGTGAGCAGATGTCAATTTCTTTATTGCTACTGTTTTAGCCATTTTACGTCACTAACTCAAGCCAAGCGAGATTCGAACTCGTGACCTCTTGAATGTGAAGCAAACAACACTACCCCTACATCACGAAGTGAAAAGGGGGGGGAGACGGAAAGTGAGGGGAGCGAGAAAGGACTACGATGGAGAAGAATAGAAATGTTGACTGTGGCTTCAGCAGAAGGGAGAACGTTTTGTATATTTTTTATTGTGATTTGTAATCTCTCAAAGATACTCTACATTTGAGGCACAACACATTGTTCGTTTGGAAATAAAATATACAACGAAACGCGCTTCTACAGAATCATCCTGTACTTGCACTACAATACCGTTGTGCCATGTGACAATTTATATCCTTGTTTTACATTATCTCTGAATGTACTCGTAAAAGCATCAGATTTTACACGCCTCATAACAAAGCCAATGTTACTATTCGCAGCGTAATTGTCACCTTTACACCGCTTCATGTCCTAAGGGATAAAATAAATGACACACGATGTTTTGAAGAATGGAGCTGCTAATAAATACTGTAAAAGCACAAAGAATGAAATTTTGGTTCAAAAACACCATTAAAAAAGGTGCATCTTAAGAAACTCTTAAGAGAACAGCTTAAGTACTTGCTGTAAATGTCTTGATTTTTGTTAACAGTAATTAGAAAGGGAAAGAATGAATGATTTAAAAGCGAAACGAAGTGTTCCCCCAGCGTCATCCAAGCGCAACAGACTTATTTCAAGGTGATGAATACGCAGGAGAAACTGTGCCATAAAAGTTTCTATTACGTCAAGGCTACTGCAAACATTCATTGACCCCTATAGCCACTGTCACTATTTCATTCGGCCTTGCCTTTAAACTCGATGTCAACCAGTTTATGAATCTGCTTTTAGATCAGGGTCTCAGTGCACGGAACACGTCAACTTGAATTCATCTGTTGAGTGCATGCTGTCCCTCTCATTTTCGCTGCCAAGTTACTTTTAAAAGAAGTGATGGGGAAAGTGCACCTCTGACATGGAATTGTAGAGTAACGAATTAAACAGTGGCGGCTGCTGTGTAAGTGCATAAGAGCACGTGAACATCCTAATTTTTGACACCTTCCGAATGTATTTGTTATTTTTTCTTTGAATGCTATTACACGCAACATTCACGGCGTTTAAATCTACCGCGCTTCTCCTCTAAACTCGATGAGATATGGCAACAGAGTCTCGAGCACAGCTCGACTTGTGCACGTTTTTAGCAGTTATTGCGCATGCGTACCTTGTATGACATAATTACCTAATGGGTGAAATACACAAGAGTCCTGTACATTTGAACACGTGTACTAGCCCTTACCATTCAACTCTCAGCAACAAGTTTACATCAATGCTATTGGGTGGCACCACACTACTGCACAAGTTTCATTTTGCGGGAGTACATGGGCGGGAAATTGGGAACCACCGTTCGCTTTTCAGGTTGGCATAAACCCCGCTAGATGGTAGCATATTGAACAGTTTTACCAATTCACTCACTGTAAAGCGAAATTTAGATCTGATGTGAGTATGTGTTATAGTTATATTGATAGAAAAACTTATTTTCTGTATATATTGTGAATTTCTGGGTGAGCTATGGTATATTATATTATAATACTAAAGACTTCAATCATAGAGTGATAAAGCCATTTGCGCTACTGAAAAACAGACGCATGGATTATATGTATATATATATATATATATATATATACATACATACACTGGTGTGCAAAACCTAAGGACGAGATGGGTAAAGTAACATAACAAATGAACTACTTGGTGGAAGTGGATGAAGATGCGGGAGCATGTTGCCAGAGGTCTCTCACATGTACACAGAAAGGTGGACGTCACATGGCGTGAGTATAGCGAGCCTATAGTGCCAAATGGGACTGGTCCCGCAACACGGGTCAGTTGACGCAACAGGTCAAGACAGTGTATGTCAATTAGCGAGCTGTTACGGTGCACTGTAGTAGTGTTCTTCATTGCAACATGGTCCGTAGACACCATTTGGATGACTTCACACGGGGAAGAATCATCAAGAAACTGGAAGAAGGGCGAAGAGTGTCGAGTGTTGCTCAGCAGTTTGGAATTGCTCACAGCACTGTTTCACGTGCATGGGGAACCTTCCAAACCACAAGCACTGCTGTCCCAAGGAGAGGTGGTGGTCGACCACGCTCAACTACAGCAGCCGATGACCGCTACATTGTGCAACAGGCAAGAAGGGATCCGTGCCAAACAGCGGGTGCAATTGCAACCACATTTAACAGGGCAGCTAGGCATGCAATCTCACGATGCACAGTGGCACAGCGACTACACAGAGGTGGCCCGACGGCCAGTACGTTAAGTTCCATTGACATCCACACATCGGCGGCACCGTTTGCGATGGTCCCAAGAGCATAAAAATGAACCAAAGAGGAATGGGGCCGCGTGCTCATCTCGGATGAGAGCAGATTCAGTCTAAGTAGTGATTCTCGAGAGGTGGGGACACGTAATGAACCCAGGAACATCGTTGAACATGATCGTTTTCGTGGTCCGGATGTTATGGTTTCATGATGCATAATGTTGCATAGGCGCACCGACCTCCAAATCTTTGAACACGGTTCGCTCACTGGTCAACGTTACTGTGATACTGTACTCCTTCCCCATGTGCGTCTTTTCAGGGGTGTAGTCGGCCCTGACTTCATTTTTAATAATGACAAAGCGCGACCGCATCGAACAGCGCAGTAGAGGATCTCATGGAACGAGAGAATATTCGGCGAAGGGACTGGCCTGCCCGTTCCCCCGATTTAAATCCTATAGAACACTGTGGGATGCTTTGGGGAGACGCATTGCAGCACATCCACATGCACCAACGACCATCCAACAGTTGTCAACAGCGCTGGAGGAAGAATGGAACGCCCTACCACAAGAACTGCTTACCAGCCTTGTGGCCAACATGGGAGCACGATGCAGAGCATGAATTGCTGTCCGTAGTGACCATACACCCTTTTAAGCACCATGTATCTGTTTCTGTAAATCTAGAGAGCCATCATATGTCGTATTGACTTTAGTGTAGCTTATAGCCTATGAATAAAAGTGTCATTTCTGTTCGTCTCATTCATATTTCGTTTAGTTGCCTACTGTAGCATACCGTAGCAGTTCCCTCTATGTATGATTCAAGTTTCATCGAGTTATGTTACTTGGCAGTGTCACAGCATGCAAATATTACCTTCGTCCTTAGGTTTTGCACACCAGTGTATATAGTGTCAGCCATGATACCTTATAGCTTTCCCTATTTAACATGTAACCTCAGTGTAGTGTAACGTGTGTTTAGATTGAATTAACTTTAGTGTGGACTATATGGAGGGGCAAGAGATTTTTTAAAAAAGAAATTATGCCGTTTTCCTGCTTCATGAGTGCTAATAAATTAGTAATATTAATATTTGGCTGACAAAAGAATGCAAATGGAGAGCAGCAAAAACGGTACTGCGGGGTACCGCGAAAACTTACATTTTAATTCGTTGCTGCTCTAAACTGACTTAATTATGTACAAGACAATATTGCTGACAGCCTCTCCCTGTCCTACGTCACCGTATGCTGCCAACCTACAAACTTAAAAAATCGCTAAACATACGCGAGTAGCACTACTGCTGAATGTGAGTGTTGTTGGCAGTAGGTAACCCATACTGCCGAGAGGGAGAAGAAGGCGGGAAACTTTAAAATGGACATGCATTTCGTAGCGGGATTACGACATTTCTAATTAAATAAACTTAAGTTAATGCGTGTACCACATAACTAATAAATCATAAGCTCACGCAATTCCCCAATAGGTAAATAACCTTAAAATGTAAATACAGATCGTAATGTACGCTTATTTAACCAACACGCAGTTCCATGTGCTAGTGTGATTGACAAACGGTACACTTTAAATATCACATAGTACCAAATACCATTCATTTTAGGAATTCTTTTGGGATTAAAAGCGAATTGCAAACGTACAACAAGTGATGGATGCGTTCCAGTTTGCATAAAATCCACATAGTACGCTCCCTTTTGTCTGCGGACTCATATTTGCATTTTCTACGAACCATTTCAGTTCAACTTCCGGTCCTTTCCGCAAACACCACCTAGTTTATATGTCACTTCCGTTCCTCCGCGGAACTCCGACAGACTCACCTTCCTGCCAACCAACAGATCCTTCTCGCGTTTTTCACCGTTACAAGGCTGGTATGATTTAGCGAGGAGACGTAGGACAGGGAGAGGCTGGCAGTAACATTACCAAAATCCACAAAACAAGCCTTTCTTTTGTCAAAGCTATGCAAATAGTATTATTGTTGTTATTGGGAGCAGCTGCGGCTGTTATCAGTTTGTTCATAATCATAACCATTAAACAGTATATGCTGTCTGAATCTAACATTTTGTGAACACCCACACTGTATACTCACGAGCCGCCACTCAAATTAAATGTTAGATCGCACTGGTGTTTAAGTGCTCATTTCTGCTTAAAACTGGACGTGCCTTGCAGTAGTGGCCCAAGATGTTTTATAATACCAATACTATGTGAATCTTTTCCGTAATTATAATTATTGTGGTGTATAATCTGAAAGCATATTAAATAAATATATAAATTACTAGCTGCAACTACTGTTTTATAAGTCACTTAATTCATAATCCCCTATATCACACACAGGATTTCATATTCCGCAACCAATCTTTGAAGCATCTCACGTCTTGATCTGTTCTTCCATGGAAGTGTTTGTGATTTTCCACTTCTGTAGATTAGTTCTGGATGGCCTAACAAAGTTGCGTCCGCAGGTAAAACTAACGTGAAGAGTTTCTACGTAATTTAGTTGCCCTTGCCAAGTGCCTCGAGAGAGTTAAGATTTTTTCACTCTCCACCAAGTCGTCCTCCGTGGACTAGTGGTACCGTGCTAGCCTCTAGTTCCCAAGGTCGCGGGTTCAAACCCGGTGGAGGGCGGTGGATTTTTTCGGGCGTAAAAATCCTTAGCATGGATTCCTTCGGAAGGGAAGGTGGTCCCGTGTCGTAGATTTACGGCACGTAAAAGAACCTCAAGCCTTATAAAAGAGGCCTTTGAGCAAAATTACCGGTCTTTCACGCCCAATATTGAATGGGACGCTAAGAGCCATAGTAGTTAAAGAACGTCCATAAATAAAACTCAATTTAAATTTAACTCTCTACCACGTATCTAGTAGGTAGAGGAGGTATTGTAATCTACGTAAAAATTCGATATCGAGATTTCTTCAAGCACACATTTAGGAGGCGAGATGAATTAAAACAGTATTCTATTTAAAAAAAAAAGTCGGATTCTTCAAGTTCAGTATCTTCCAAATGTGACACAAAGATTTTCAAGAAAATCTCCCCACCCAAAACTACTGTTTATATGGAACATTTTTCGTAGTTATTTATTTTCTCAAATATGGCTGTGACGATTTTGATTAAAATATATATTTAAGGCATTTACATGACAAATAAAATGAATATCTTAATTTTTCTGGGAATATGTGAAGCCGTCATTCAGAAGGAATTTTGTATAACTTGTAAACCGTTAAGAGATAGACAAACACGTACTGCATAAAAACTGAAGTTCTGATTAAAACACACAATTTATTCCAAATAATTTTTGTGATGTAACCCTTTCCGGGTTATCCGTCGTTATAGGTTTGAGTTTTCAATAGGTTGGCATTTTTTAAGGTGCTGTCGCTATTCAGTTGTTTTTCGCGATGTCACAGAAACAGCATGGAATTTCAAGCCCAGGAAATAGCGATGTGTCTGTAAACATTTTATTGGCTATCCGCTTTGCATCTATAATAGAATATGTAATGAAACTATGCAAACCTATTAACATAATTCAGACTATGCAAGTACAAAAATAAGCTTTTACATAATAGGTTCTAGAAGCCTAACAAAAATAAGCGATACTGGAGAAAGCCATGTGAATGTAATACATTAGATTTGTTTTCTAGGCATGTTACGAGAGTTGAATAATGACCACTTCAGGTATTAGGTGTAGCATTCCACAATTCTAAACAGACCTATAAGATTAAGATGGGCCGTTGAAGTGTAATAGTCTTCTTTTTAAAATTAAAATAATATTTCGTGTTAGCTTATAAAAGAGCTGCTTCGGGAAAAATAGCAAAATATTTCATTTTATACTGCAGCAATATAAATACGATGCTTTAAGGTTATGTCCGGTTAGAAAGTGCTGTTTTATTATGCACTGTGGGATGTTAAAAGGGTAGTCGTTGCGCTTCTTCATAGACTAAATCTGTTCAATTCATCCATAATAACATTCAATAAAGCAGTTGACTTTCAATACCGGAAGTACAATTAATGGCAGGTATTAACATTGTCCTCTATGACTACCATTCGCGTTTCAAGGATTTAGTCCAAATGATCCTTACAGTACTCTTTTTGTTAGTGGGAAACTTCGCGACTGTATTCAGGCTTTGGCAGCGTTCGCACAAGCACACGATCTAGTACTCTGTTTCTGGCGCTTCGTCCATTCAGCTGTGTTGAGTGTTCGGCCGTGAACCGTGCGAACACCGCCTTGAGCGAGAAACGAAGTTAACGCTCCAGATAGCTTCCTACTTTCATATTTGCCCCAAGGCGGTAATTTGGCAGAGGTGATTGCCCTCAGTAACTCTGGTCAGCAGTATGTTTACATGTAGTACCGCCCCCTGTAAAACTTGAACCGAACTAGCGGGAAATATAATGAGAAATGGTGAAACAACAGCAAATGAGCTGGTCTCTTTCTTAAACTATGTATAGCTTCTGCAGTTTTCTAGGTCCACACATTCATTCATTCACTTACTTTCGTTGTGCATTGTTTTCTGTCCTCTAGGAAATCCCGAATGAATACCGAATCTACAGAGAGAGCCAAAAAACTACGAACCGGCTGCGTGGTGTTTTTCCTGTCCGCGTCCTCGGCGCTCGTTGCCGTCTGCCGCTATCATAGAAAGGCGCGGTTGAAACCAAACATTTAAAACTACTTTTAAAGGCTTTACTTACCAACTTTATGAAAGGAGATGCTGAAACTGGCCACCGTCGTTGTCCATACATTTTTGACACCTCTTTAGGAAACTATCCAAACACTCGCCGTAGTTCACGTTGAGAAATGCTGGCAATTTCCCGGCGGATATTTTGTTTTAATTCTTCCAGGGTGTGTCGGTTTGTCTTGTACACTTTGCTCTAAGTTGCCCCAGAGATAGAAATCGCAGGGGGTTAGGTCGGGGGGGGGGACCGAAGGGGCCACAAATCTCTACTAATAATTCTGTCCTCAAACATACTTTCAATTCTTCTCATCGAAATATTGGCCGTATGAGCTGTTGCAGTCTCTTGTTATAAAAAGGCAAAATCACGCTCCCTGGCTGTTAATTCTCTAAAAAGGGGGGGCAAAATTGCATTCACATATGTACGGGCGTCAACTGTTGACTCGAAAAAAATTGAAAATGCTTTTGAGGACAGGATTATTAGTAGAGATTTCTGGCCCCCGACCCAACCCCCTGCTATTTCTATCTCTGGGGTAACTTAAAACATAAAGTGTACAAGACAAACCCACACACCCTGGAAGAATTAAAACAAAATATCCGCCACGAAATTGCCAGCATTTCTCAACGTGAACTACAGCGATTGATGGATTGTTTCCTAAAAAGGTGTCAAAAATGTATGGACCACGACGGTGGACAGTTTCAGCATCTTCTTTCATAAAGTTGGTAAGTAAAGCCTTTAAAAATAGTTTTAAAAATGTTGTATGGTTTCATCCCCGCCTTTCTATGACAGCGGCAGACGGCGAGCGCCGAGAACGCAGACAGAAAAAAACACCGCGCAGACGGTTCGTAGTTTTTTGGCTCTCCCTGTACAAGTTTCCTTTCGTAGACATCTAGAAACAGGGCATGGATAAAAGGTGGGTATTGTTGATACATAATACCTATGGAAACAGGAACTATGTGTCAATAGTGGCCAGCAACGGTGGTGGCCTTATTATATGCGCTGATGTAAAGCCGCCATAGAACACCTCTCATTTAAATTTACGAAAGTGGCATTTCGTTTTGTATTTTCAAATGACATTCCTACTGTGCGTCTGTCGTGCTCTTAGAGCGAGCTGATCGGAGCACGCACAATAGGCTAAGTGGAAATTACCAGTGGGTGCCGTTTGGTCACACTTTGGCAGTCTCTCATGCGTTACAAGTTTATAACAATGTCCTCTCCGCCATGCTAGCAGTATTCGAGAAGCAGGGTGTAATATCAAGTAGGAAAACAGGCCACAGAGTCAGTGCACAGTCGGTTATATGGAAATAATCCAGACAGAACACCAAGAAAACTAGTAGACAGTCTCCAGCTTCAAAGTTTCATTTCCGAACTGTAGATGGTCTTCGGTTAAAACCGGAAACAAAGATGTGGTCGAAAGTTTTACATTTCTTAAAACGTGCAAAAATTCCAGGTAACTCATCGCCTGTTTTGGTGAACATCAGAATATCAACTCAACTACCATGATAGCGGACGTCCGAATCATGTCCGTGTTCAGAAACAGCGGCACCAGCATTGCATTTTCTTCTCCTATGCCAGAAGTTATCATAAAATGGTTAAATGCATTACAAAATCTATGGATACTTAAACGACAACTGAAATTATAAGAACAGGTAAGCAGAGTCCGATAGGCCACTCACTTATAATACTTAGCAGTTTTTACACTATTGTAAACTGATCCCTTTTCAACATGTTTTTAGTATAAACATGAATGTAAAGGTAAACTATATGATAGTTTTACTAGATAACGAAACTATTCTCTCTAGAGCAGTATCCTATTTTGTGAAAGTTGTATCATTCTCCTCCTTTCTCTGTATAACTTTGTATTGGGAGATGGTGGGACTTTACGGCGACACAATGCCAAAAGAATAGAAGCTCCTTGGAGGTGGGCAATACGAAGAACAAACTAGTGGTATGGTTAAAGTTCTTCATGCTAGGGCAAGCATGAAGAATTGTAACACAATTGTGTGCTTATGTTAGTAGCCAAATAATGTCATTCACTTGCTCTCCGTACTCTATGATCAGATAAGCATTCACAAGGTTTTAATTCCCGCTCGCTTGTTTAACCAAGATAAAGACGATATAGACTAAAAGCGTTGACCGTGGAAGTAGAACCCATGCCATCTTCTCATCTACCACTTCCATACTAGCTCTCCACCTGGAATGTCACCACTCCCTAACCGTTTGCCTTCAGCCATACTGATATTTCGCCTATGTGTGTTGATGCAGATGAAATTGACGAAGCATCACCATGGATATTCAGTTTAGTTCCAAACTATAGTAGGTGTGAGTGAACCGCAAATGTATGGCTCTTTTGCTTATAAGCTCTCGGCACCCAACAAATATAAAAAAAAATACGCTTAGATTATAGCATATAAAGTAGTGAGCATTATGCAAGCGTTTGCTGAGACTTACTTTGTCCTAAGCACACATCGATTTCAGGCCCTTTACTCGATCTCAAAATCCTAAACAAGAGTGAAAGAGAATGAGAAACAAAAATCCACAACATAAAGACAATGAAAGCGAGGCAGTGGTTAAAAAAGACAATGTATAGAACTCGAGGAGGTAAAAGGTGCTCTGAATCTGGGAGATTTTTCAAAGGACTTTTTAATGTATTGTCTGGATGAACAGTGGTAGAATAAGCTGTTAATCGTAGTCATTACTTGTTTTGCTGAAGGCAGAACTGAAGCGCTTCCCCGTCGCATAATGAGCTCCAAAAGCTTTGCTTTCCAATCAATAGCAGCACGGACGAGGGGACGGGCCCCACACAAAACATGGCTGAGCCACTCCCTTGCCAACGCACTGTACACTGGAAGTGACGTCATTAACAGCACTTGCAGACTGATTGCTGGGTCGCTACTCATAAAGTTCCATTAAGCTGAGCGTGCTGGCAAGGTGGAGAGTAGAAACAATGCTTTTACAAGTGAGCTGTACGCTGGCAATGGCCGCTTTTCCTACATCACTGACAGTTTCAAGTGCAGCACTCAAACCAAAAAGAATGCTCAAAATTCCCAGATGTGTGCATTGCGCGAGAGAAAATATTCAGGATAACCGAAAGCAGCGCTTTGAGCGAAATATGCATTTAGTTTATAAAGAATGCAACTGATGAGCGGTGCTTCTTTCGCCCGATATCTCAGCATTCAGATGTTTGTTGGTGAACTGAAGAACATTCCAATGTTTCACGAATGATTTGACAAGATAGCTTGCAGCAACATGAATACTCATTGCATAATATAAAACATTATGGTATTTAACGTAATGTAGTAATGGGCTATTTACCGCATCATTGCGGTATGTAACACTTTACGGTATTTTTACGTGCAGTAGAATTGCATTAAACCTTGCTACACGCTTCGCACACCTAGCGCCCACGCTAACTCGGTCACTCAGACAGTGCTCGCTCTATGCTTGAATGTTTCGCGCGATTTAGACGAACTACATTACTTGTGTCATAAGTTTACGGATTATTTGGCTAGCTCTGCAGAATATTGAGATGAGATTCTGAGAATGCAAGCACAACGGGAACTTTACCATTACAACCAGTTTCAAATCGTTGCATTCGACCAGTGCGATATATTTGTTTCGTGCTGATTTTGAGAGTTGATGTATGACATTAGGCTGCGGTCAGAAAGACAAGGGAGCATGGGAACTCCGTTGCTACGGTAATCACGCCTATATTGCCGGTGTTCACTATACTATGACCAAGGAACGGAGCCGACATATCGCAGTCTTTGGTGCCAGAAGGAACGGACGAGGTGAAGGCCGCCGACAAAAACGCGAAAAGTTCTAACGATTCCAAGCAGGAACGGCCGAGAATAACTTTCTAACGAGCAAGCACCCGCGCCATCTGTCCGACCACCACTGCACAGCCCTAAGGCCACCTAAAACATGAAAGGAAAGCGAATTGACAGGACATGAGGAAAAGGAAATTCGGATAGAAGGGAAACAACCCCAGTATCCGCCTTATCCCAGTATCCAAGAATCGAACCCACCCCAAATGCGAGCCTTACACGTTATGGCGGATCCATCTCGCCGGCGTTACCGAAGTCACATTATCCACGTTAGGACTTTTTGCGAAGGGGGACTTAGAACCTCAACCTACAAGATATTTTATGTCTGAAGCCCCTGAGGGGATGCCCCCGGGAGGGAGGTGTGAGGTGAGAGGAAACAGAGGGTGGCCGCACCAGGAAGCACGACAGGGAAGAGGGCAGGGTCCCTACGTTTTTACAGATTGAATCTCCCTGGTGCAAACCGCAGGCTTGCACATTCCCTGGGGGGCCCGGACTCGGAGACCGCCCCCATTCCGAGGGGCGGAGGGTTACATAGAACATCCTTCTCCCCTGCTATGAAAAGCGAGACTTCCGCCAACACTTTCAACCCTGAAACAGACCGTGCAGATGAAAGGTGAAGTGAAATGGCGGGACAGGAAATTCGGAGATGTAATGAACCTTCCCAGCATTCGCCTAGCAACCCGGGGAAACCCCCGAAAAACCATGAGTCGGGAAGGTCAGCCACGCGAAGTCATCCCGCTCGAGTTATCCACGATAAGCTCTTGGCTTCTTTTCAATTGTATTTTATTTTTGCTCACATTTGTTCTTCGTATTTATCTTTTATTTGTTATGCTGTGAGCTTGTGGAAATATCCTCGCATAAGCATTTCAGGTGGCCATTTGTTGCACACATCGGCAACAACGCGCTGTAGTTCCGAGTTTGGCCGCTAACACGGCATACACCCAACTCTTGAAACTAGCACTATGGTGCATATTTGCTTGCTATAATGCTGCCAAAATCAGCTTCCTCGAGCATATTTGTAGTAGGTACTTCAGTTTAAAACATCGTTGCATTTAGTCGGTGATGCCTAACGCGTTCATTGATATGTGTACGATTTAATAACACTTGACTCTTGTGTATTAGTGCCAAAGATTAACTCCTAACTTAATTTATTGTGTCCTTGATGCTTATCATAGCAGGGAATAAAATAAATAGAAAGGAACGCTTTAACCTCATTCAGTAGGTATTTATTTATCTCAACCCCACATCCCATCCCTTTCCCCAAGCCTTTCTTTACCTTCTCTCTTGGTGGAACTTAAGGGGGCCAACTAGTAAAAACTGGCCACAATTCAGAAACATGCGGATTTTGTGCAGTAGTATATTTCAGCGTTTAAGAGGAAATAGTTTTGGAGCGATGATGCAAACACTAAAATAATTGAAGAACCAGCCAGCACAGGAAAGTCATATATTTTCTTCATTATTTTTCTCAGTGCTTCTACTCATATTGCTCCTTGCGATGCAAATTTTGCCAATTACTTTCAAAGCTTTTTCAAATATGTTAAAAATAAGTTATCACTAGAAATGTTCAGAAAAGTAAAACTGACGAAGTTCATGTCATTAGAAGTAATTTTATTAATTAAAATACATAATAAGCAAGCTAAATACTTTTGAATTTGTTTCCAAAAGTAATTCATGTTTTGTTTGCAAATCATGTGATGTTTGTGAGGCAGGTATGTCTGGAACACAAAACTGAAATTTGATTCCGAAAGTTTAAAAAACTGCACTGCAATGAGCTTTCCTTATCGAGATTTAAGAAGCCGAAAATATATTTATTGTTCTCAGGAACTACAAGGAATTGATCTGAAAATTACAATGCTATGTTTTCTTCATGATGACACACGTTAAAACATTACTTATTCGCCCAGCATCGAACATTGCCAGCAACATTTCCCTTACAATTTTATTATACGTACCGATATAGCCTGGAATCCACGTGCTAGGCTACAAATTCTACATAAGCCATGCATAGAATTGTATGCAGGATGAGTATTAAATCAGAGAAAAATAATTACACCAGGCGATGGAGATTGAATTTAGGGTTTTTGAATTTCCAATATAGGGGAAACTGTTTCACAGTTGGCAGCACTGGTCTTTGATGCGGCGTGCTATGACTACTGAGGGAAGCGTTGTCAGCATTGTCGTGATGCTTTTGTCCAGCAGCAATGGCCCACACACCTCAATTCGCTACGGAGTGGTAGCCAGGGAGCCGCTGAAATGACGCATGGTAAACACGTGATAAGCGTGACGGAAGGAAATGGTTGTGGTCGCGGAAGTTCCTTTACCAAACTTCTGATAACAATCCCATTGTCCTCTGGGAAATACTGTTCAACCGTCGCGTCACATGCATGGCTCAATAGGCATTGTTTCGGTACGCATATCCAAATGTATCCAAACCCCTCTACTATTGGCTGATGTAAATGGTTTGTCAACTTCACGTAACAGACATTCAAACCAACACCAATTTATCACTACTCAAACCTGGCGAGTTGGTTCCGCAGTATCGAGTGCGGCTCGCATTCTGGAGGTACCGGGTTCGATTCCCGTCGACCGCTCACTCTGACCTTGGGTTTTCGTAGTTGGTAGGCCAATGCTGGAAAGGTTTCTCATCTACTACAATTTCCTTTCCGTAATTTCCCTTTCATTCCGTATCCTTCTCATGTTTCATGCGTGTTTCTAGGTTTCGCGATGCATGGCCGTACCGGACAAACGACGCGAATGTTATTCCCGTGGACACTAGAGGGCTGCTTGGTTGTCGGTTCGTTCATCGCATTATCTGAGCTGCTCCAGCCTTCGAGCTAGGAACTGTGTCCTGTCTGCCTGCGATCTGTAGCCTCCCATGGTTTCGTCATTCATGCCCTTCTCCCGTGGGTTGGTGGCCGCAATGCGCTAGGTGTCTCCCTTCGTGCTATACTCTTATCTACTAAACAGAAAATCTCCATTATAGCTCAAACAATGCCTTCTTCTCTACAACCCTTCTTCCATTGTTGATATTCTTGCTTGTCCTGTTTGCTGTGGCGTTACTCCAAATGAAATCACTTATTCACTACTTCTAAAATAAGATATTATGCATTTAAACCACTGCTCTATGGTTTTACACAGAAAACTACAAGAATCTAGGAAATTACCTTGACGCAATCTGCTATTCTTTGGGTAAGAATTCCAACTGTTCATCTCCGATAAAAATCATCTGCTTATGGACCCAGATATAGACTGTTTGTAAACTTTCGATACACTTTTTACTTAGAAAAAATAAAAGGTATTAGATACGAAACCCTCAACAAAATCCATTGCAGTTCTCTCTCAGCCACGTTCCACATATCCAAAGTGCAGTTTCACATAACTTTCAATGATGCAACGCTGCACGATACATTTTCCTTAGCTTTGCAGATGTGAAGCTAAGCACCACACGTGAGTCGGTTCACAACTCCATTATTGAGAGTACTTCCTCTACCGTTTACTTACAGTGGGTAGAGGAAGTGCGGTCCTCCACCTGTAGTAAAATCCACATCGGGATTTCACCGATCGTTATAAAATCGATTGAATCCCCCCCCCAAAGAATGAATATGCCCGCATGCCTGTAACTAGCATTATCCAACAACTAAGACTGGAATAAATCTTAAACTTCGTGTGTGTCCGAACAGTGGTTTAAAAAAACTGATTTGATTCTTTTAACTTGAATTACATATTCTCATAGGGATGCGGGTATAAAATCTGGTGTATCAGTGAAGCAGTTTCCAAATTATGTTTTAAACAAAATTTCAAGGATTTGTCAAAAATGCTCCTTAAGATCATATTCATTATTTTTCATGATTGACTAAAGAAACGTAATGTAAATAAATGTTTTATACAGGGATGTGATATATTCTTAGTTAAAAATAAAGTGTGCACATATTTGAACTTACCAACTTAGGAATGTACAAAGTTGTTTCAAATGATGTATATTGGGAAAATTGCCTGTCAAGTTACATATTAATAATTTAATAACTGTATCTTTTAGTGTCAGTAGATATCTAAAACTTTGGATTTAAAAAAATCAATGCTGGAAGACATAACCTGATTCACGGTAAGAGGTATTTAAATTATCACGACGACGGGTTCAATTTCATACATATGGCAGTAGATACTATATCCCATTTTCCCAAGGAATCCTAACAAATAATAGGTAGAAGAAGATTTCTTTACATTTTTCACGGATTTATTTCCATCATGCATCTTTAAGGATGAAGGCAAAGATTTTCGTGAAACTCCCTCGTATTCTTTTAAATCGAAACACTTCTGTTTCTTTTGTCACCCCCAAAAGATTTTAATCACTTTTTAAGACACTGTCAAGAAGAATAAAAGTCTTTATCTTAAATTTCCTTTAACAGCCTATGAAGCTCTTCATCTCAAGTTTACATAGATATTCTAAAAATCTTAATAGACAAACGTTTATTGACAAAGACTGTAGAACTCATTAATGTATGTAATTGTGTCAACGACTTTCGTAGCATTGCTCGTTTCGGAAATGTTATGCTTGTAAGTTTTATCAAGTTGAACTTTGGTGCACTGCAATACATTTAGAAATGAGGGTTCTGACTTGTGATATAAACATGCTGAGTGTTGTCTTTTCATGCTGCATGTAATTCCACATGAAAGATGCAAGTTGGTAGTACTTGTGAACAATTGAAAACAGCCGCTGACGTTCAATGTTACTGATACTTCACTTCATCTGCAACGTTTGGTATTCCAAACAGATTTTTGTAAAACCAATGAAAGGATTAACATCGACTGATATAAACTTTTCAGTTTTTTTTACTACGGAAAGTGTATGATCGTTAACGCAAAACTTTATTGAAAACATTAGGTTATGATGCATCTAACCCACTTTAATATAATGACATGTATAGTGTTTTAGAATACGACCATTTTTATTTAAGTGTTATTTTTCTGTTAAGAGTTCAAACTTTTCTTCCAGTTTTTTTCTTTCTTTTTCTTTTTCTATGAGAATCTCGGGGCTTTTAAAAGACATGACCGTACGTTTGCCTGTCTGAAATGTTCCCATTTCTCAGATAGCTAGTTTTCCACAAAATTCCAAGAATGTGTTATAACCAGGCAGACAGCACAGCAAAGCGACGAGAACAGCCATCCAGTGACAGTTTGACCCTCAGCAAGGATTCCGCCAAGTCACCATTGTAGCAAATGAAGCTTAAGGTCCGAGGGTCGCAAAGTCAGAAACCGTTGTGTGCGTCATTGCGTTCTTAAACATTTCTCTTCCATTCTTGTGGCGTTCCTTCCTCCGCAGTTACTTTTGATCTCATTTAATTTACCAACCGCCATTTCTCTTTATACTACTTATTTCTCATTTCCCAGTCCTCCATTTCTTGCAATGCAAATGAGCAGCAGTTGCTAGTTTCTTTCATAACCGCATTGCCTTAGCTGAGCAGTTCATGTTTTGTTTCTTCTGATGCATCTGTCTCTTTTTTATTATACTGATCTGTATAGTAGCACTATTGCCTCAGCCGGCGTTGCATAGTTGGATTTTTAAATACAACAGTTGAGATTTTATATCTAGGAATTTAAAGAAAATGCATTGTCACATTTAAAATCTGGCTGACATCAGTTCAAAGATACATAGGTGGAGAGCCTCCTATATATTTTCAACCTTTAGGTGAACTATTTCATAATATTGAAGTTTTATATAGCAGAGTTTGAATACCGTTCCTAGACACTTGCAGTCGAAGATCGACACTAAAAGGCCTTGACGCTTGTTACCTAAAATAACTCCTAGAATGATACGTAACTTGGCCGGTGGGTGTAAATAAATACACTGTTTCATATTTTTATTTAATTTTTATTACAGTTAGAAGGGGAATACAACAATAATAGCACACAGGCATTGGCTAAAATCACGAGGTCTTTTTGAAAGACCTTATGGGCTTTTTCTTCTTGGCTGCATGGAATGGAGTAATACATACAAAATTGAAATGCAACGCAAGCCTATTTTCCAAGGCATCAGCAACAACAGAAACTGCTATAGCGACCCATATACCCATTTTACTCAGCAAGAATACCTAAGAGGGTTTCTTCGAGATTCTATAATTTTGGATCCATTGTGCATATACAACCCTGGTCACACTTTCATTCTTAACGAGTATCATGCCACGTTATTCTGACACACCTGGGCGCACGAGCTACACATATTGACGGTTGGAAGTCGTTTTGCATTTTACGCGTACGTCCTGCTGCCGTAGGCTACCCGCCACGCATATCCGGACAACTGGAGGCGAGAGGTTTCCACATGGGGTAGGTTGGGGCTGCTAAGCGTGAACACTGACCCTTCAGAGCTGAAAAATGGCTCTTCAGCTAGCACTTGAACCTGGCAAGCTTTTGTTCATTCATACTGCATATCTCTCAAGCAGATACAGCTGTTTACGGCGTAAAATGCGCTGCTTTGTTTACTGTTCTGGGCTATACAATCATGATGCGTGTAATAGACACTACAAAACTCTCAAGAAAAATAATGTTTCCTATTATATACGCGATTCATCAAAAAGGACTGGTGAAACTTTCATTGCTTGACCTGTTAATCCATTTATGACTTTTCTTAATAGAGCAACAAAATCGAAACTCAAAAGAATTAAAGTATATGATTGTAAAAAACGCTTATTTTGGATATAAATTTAATACAGAGTTTATGAGGAGACATCAAATATACATTTCCGGTAAAACTCGCTTATAACATCTTTGGGTGGTATAGAACGCTTCCTCTACCGAGCCAAACCTTCGAAACGTACAAAAATCCTCTCATTTGTATAAGGAAAACGCTTTAAATAACATAGTTTGGATTCCCAATTCAGTACACAGCACCGGGTAAATCCCAAGATTAATAAATTGTTTACACTTGCTAAACGGACACATTTTACAAAACATCCATCGAATAAAGAGCGGAGATAGCACCAAAATATTAAATTTAATTTCATTATTTGGTCACGCTCACATTAGTGGACGAAACCGGTGATTTATTTTACTTTCAGATCACTAAAGCTTAAGCCGTTGCATTATACTTTCATCACTTCTTTCTAAGGGCGTTTTGATAGCTTGTAAATGCCAAAACAACTATTACTTGTTTTCTTGTATTGGTTATAGGGCAGGGTGAAAAACAAGCAACAAATCCGTGTTCAGTTCACAAAGGAGCTGTTGAACCCGAAGGAGGAAACTTGTTGTGGTTACGGATAGGGATGTGTTTCAGTTTCCCTACTTACGGGTATCTCTTCAGTCATCATAACTCATAGGTGGGGAAGATATTCAGGGTGTATCATAATTAACGGCGCCAACTGAAACGATTGAAAGTATACGATAGTAGAAGCAAAAACGTTCCAGTAAACATGGATCCGCAAACAAGCCATGTGCGAGATAATTGCAAATGTGTGATTAAAAGCCACCACTGACTTCCTTAAGCACTATCGTCCTAATTAGTACAAATGAAGAGACTTTTCGTTTAATAATTGCCATTCTAAGTTGCCTCAAAATTCACTTATAGCTTAACTTAACACGAAATACAATTCTGCTTTAGTATGTTACATGTTACTAATACTATACACTCTTTTCTGTTAAAGGAGGTGTTCAAAGTGCCGTCCTTGCATCTGGATGCAATACTGCACTCGTCTATGCAGTGAGTTTCGAATACTTTCAAACACTCCAGGGTCATCTCGGAATTCTTGACAAGCACGTACAATTCTCTGCTCCAATACTTCAGGTTATCAACGGGAGTGCTAAACACTACACTTCTGAGATGAGCCCATACAAAAAAATCCAAAGTATTGAGACCAGGTGATGGTGGAGGCCAAGGTACAGGCCCTCTTCGACCTATCCATCTTGGACCATATCTCCACGTTATATGTCTTTTTACGCTAGCAGCAAAGCGTGCCGGTGCTCCTCATACGTTACCACATACTCGACGTTGCTCAATATCCTTAAGCAAATCACGTCAGTGGCGGCTCATAAACACACATTCGGAATAATAAATCTAGCACACGCACAGCTTGTTTGCGGACCCATGTTTACTGGAACGTTTTACTATTTTTCTATTACTATACTTTCAACCGTTTCAGTTTGCGCTATACACTAAAACTTTAAAATTGTGGATTTGTATATGAATATGTCATAAATTATATGTTGCTCTGTGCAACATAGTTTCAAACGTTAAACAGTAAATTGGCGCTTAACGCGAGAATAAATGGCCAGGAAATATCGTACAAGAAGTGCATATAATTCCAGTGAGACATTTATTGTAAAAACCTAAGTTTTGTTACCTTATCACAGCCATAGTTTAAATGATATTAAAGAAGTCTTTTCCGAATGTTGTATTGTGAAGTAATACAACTTTTATTTTCTATACCACCTATATATATAGAAGATAGAGGAGTATTGTGTTGTACCCAAAAATTCGATAGGTATCGAGATTGCTACTACTTAAACATCGTGAGATCTCCTGAACAAAAAGAAAACATTTTTAGATTTTGTGAGGAACAAGGCTCAAAACTAAAAGCCAGGCACTGTTTATGCATGGCAGCAGCAGGTTTCCATAAAACTTTTCCCACATAAATTACTCTTTTCATGGAAAACTTTTCGTTATTTTTAATTTTCTCAAAAAACGAATGCAACAATTTTAATTTAAATATAGGTTTTAAGATATTCGCATGACTAATAAAATGCATATTTTCGAAGCGTTTATACATGTCTGTGAAATCTTCATTTTTAATGAGCTTTCTATAATTTCATAACTGGTAAACTATAAGAGACAGACAAAACGGTACTGGACAAAAAATGTAGATACTTACTGAAATACACAATTTATGTCAAATACGTTTTTCCAGCATTAGCCGTTTTCAATATATTCGTGGTTATATCTTTAAGTTTTCCAGACTGAACTGCCATGCAGCACCTATAAAGCATCTTATACGATTCTTATTTTTCCCGCATGGGTTCATTAGTAACAAAACCTCATTTATGAAAACAGTTGCCTTTGTTTTAGTTTTTTTTCTCTCTGTAACATGCATGGAACCAAGTTGCTTAACTGCAGATTATTTCCAGTAATATATGTTAATAAACAAAACATGAATAGAAGAACCACTTTTATGTGATAAAGTTTAAGACGATTATATAAATTTCGAACAGGTAGAGAAAATCGAGCGAGTATAAACTTGTAAACCAAAAAGCAACGTTCATCACTTGTAATTGACACAAACTTAGAAGCTGAAGGCTCTCTTGAATGACTAACAAATCAATTAATTTTATTACACCTAAATATTAATAGCATTAATTTTTGGTTTTCCTATAGTATTTCACCTTGAGAATATTTCCGCTAACCGGTTGACCCAATGATTATTAGTACAACCAACTACCTGTCTGTCAACTAATGGACTATTTCTTAGAAACCGTTTTGATGGTCGTTAACCATTTTCCTTAGACAAACATCAGGGCAACGGTACTTACCTGGTCTTAACACAGATATTTCTTTGTTAAAACTCACAAGAATTCCAAATAACCATATTCCCAGAAGGTCCTTTCTCACTTCAAGATATTACTGAATTGTAAATTTGTACCAGGAATGCGAAGAATTATAAAAGATGGAGTCATATGCAAAATTAAATAAGTATATGGATTTTCCTTCATAACACTCAAAATACACGAAATAAAACTGATCTCATTTTACTATATTTATTTTGAAATGCAAAAATATAAACTGTTTCAATAAAAATATGGAAATAAGTTTCATAAACGTATTTATGACATTCCCCTCTTGAAAATTGTTGTATATTTTGACGTCGAAAATGTCTAATAAAATTAGTTTGCCCACTTTAGTTATTGTCAGAGAGAAGTGTATTTCACTTTCTTGAATTAAACCGGACTCTTTCTAACAAAGGTATCAATTTATAGTCCCTTTTTCTTACTCTAATAACCAAATAGTTATCTTATGCCCGTAATCTGTCTCGAAACAAGATTAACTGAGTGCTGTTAGGTGCAAATGAACTGGAATCATTACTCATAGCTATCATTCCGGTTGTAAGTCAGTACTATTGCCAACAGAAGAGAAGTGGGTCTCGATAAATGTTGCAATATCAAAGTAATGACGTAATATGGACGTAATTCACTTTCAGTTCTCTGGAAGTTTGCCCAGGGTCATTTCTTATCACACATTTAACGTGTGTTGACCATACAGAATAAGAGAGAGAGTTAAAGAAATTTACTGCCCCCAATTAATAGGTAGTTGGCACCAGGGAGATTTGTAAGAAAGGTCAACTGTATGCACATAGTAAGATACGGGTTTTTAAAGAAACCAGACAGCCTTGAATATACATACTACAAGCTTTTAGTATCATCCATTTCTCATTATGAAATCAGTCAGTTTAAGAATGTCGCTGCCGAAAACTAGGTTCCATTCCTACAAGGCTAGCAGAAATACTCAAGGATGAAAGACAATAACATGGCCAAACAGATTGAAAGCACTGGGCAGAAAAAAAATCCATTCTTGTCATTGAAATAGTTTCGCACAATTATTGCTTACAGAGCATTTCAAACAGAAATTGGTTGAAGTACATCACTTTTTTCTGTACGAAATGTGAGTAAACTAAACATCACAAAGAATATACGCTAGGCAAATTGTTGATAAAAATGTGCTACAAACTAAATTATAACATTTGTGCAAAGCATGTAGAGGGGTGATAGTGTGTTGTGAAACGCGTAATATGTGCTTCCTGAGCAAATGATTTCCTCTTTTAAAGTCATTGTACAGGGTTATTTATGAAGAACTGATACATTTCTTTCTTTAATTATTCTGTTCGAAATTCACTCAATGCCCCAATTTTAGCACCAAATTAAGCAGAATGTTCTGGAGTTTCGATTGCCCGTCACTAGATGCGCAGATGTTCATGTTTTATTCGTAATTGTTAGTTTTATTGTCGGCAACTGTTTTTGAGATTTTGTTCTGGTCAACGTGAAAATGGAGTACTCATTAAATGAACGATTCTTCCTTGTAAAGCAATACTGGATTATGAATTCAATCACAGCTACTCAAAGGGTATACCAGAGAGAATTTGGTGTTCGAAATCCTCCTCAAAGAAACACAATACTGTGACTGGTAAACAAATTGGAATCAACTGGATCTCTGGTGAGTGAAAAAGGCTAAACTCGTTCATCTAGGCTTCCCACGGTTGCTATTGACGTAAGAGCACGACTGGATCAGTCACCCAAAAAATCTTTAAGACGTTTGTTGCAGGAGACAGGGTACAGCTACTCAATGTGTCAGAGCGCTGTGAAAAGTGCAGGCCTAAAGCCGTATAGGATTAGGTTGTCGTCAGTTACAGGAACCAGATAAGGATAGAAGACTGAATTATTGTCGTTGGTTTCAGGTGTTCATTGTGCAAACTCCTGTCATGTTGTCCATCACATGGTTCACAGATGAAGCATGGTTCCATTTATCCCGCTATGTGAACTCAAATAACTCACGCTATTGGGCCAAGTGAAAATCCACATGTTATTCATGAAGCACCTGTGCATCCGGTTAAAATCGGAGTTTGGTGCACAATATCCGCACAGAGAATAGTGGGAGAGATTTTTTTTGTGCAAACAACACGTGAACACTGCAGAGTACCGACGGATTTTCAAGGAGTTTTCTGAGCAACTAGACGATGTAGAGCTGAGTCGAGGATATTTTCAGCAGGACGGCGCTACATGCCATTCATCAAATGAATCCATGGCACTAATTGCAAGTTTCTTTAACGATCGGATAATTTCCAAGAATCTGTGGTCCCCGGATTTGATATGCCTGACTTCTTTCTATGGGGTTACTTAAAAGATAGGGTTTATGCCACATGTCCCCAGACATTGGACGGTCTGAAGCAAAACATTACACAGGAGATTCAAGCTATTGACAACAGAGTCCTCCAACGAGCGGTCAATAACATGGAACGACGTGTTGAGTTGTGCCTTATGCAGGATGGAGAACATTTTCAACATTTGCTATAGAGGTAAGTAATCTCCCAAAATTCCTCTGCCTATAATAAGTTGTCGCTAGCATAACTCGTTTTGAAACAATTACAGAAATAAATGTGTCAGTTCTTCACAAATCACCCTGCATAAGGCACAGTTGCAAAATCTCTTATTCTTCTAAATGCAACTATGATCTCAGTTGAGTCATTGCCTACTGGATATACAAGGCGTATAATTATTATACAAGTATAAATACATGCAACACAGTTTCTGTTATGACAACTGTTGCTAACAGCTTTTGATTTGCGTGCTGGTGTGGTCTTAACTTTTAACACTGAAAATTTAAATTTAATCCTTCGAAATTTGAACTTTGGACTTTGTTCGGAATACACGGTTAGCTGGCTGCGGTGAAGGGCAAATGTTTTGGCTCAAAGTTATATTTAGCTACGTTTTCGAGCCCAAATGCACTCAAAATCGAAATTGAAAAATGGCATCTTGAAGAAGACATCGAAACACACCTTTTCAATAAGGGTATGAAATCAGCATTTCTCGGCTATTTCAAATTTCAAAGCATAAGCACGTTTGCCCTATTTGGGTGGATTTGAGCTACTAAAATACATCACTCAAAACACCACATAGAGAAATATATTAATCTGCAACCTCCGCATACGTTTGGATTTTACAAAGCGATTTTTAATTTACAAACTCACGAGTAGTGAAAATTAAATTAAAAAAAATCTGATGTGTTACACTCACATGACTTTCTCTACTCTTGTACAATCTATTTTTACAAACGCCTATTCTCCATATGCTTCATGTTAATCGAGATATCGAGATTTCAATCTTATTGGTAATTTTCTTGTAGATGCAAGGGGAATATGGTAGCTTTTAAGCGATAGTCAAATATTTTAACGCTGGTTGCTATGTGGCGCATTCCATTCTATTTGCATGTCCAGGACATAAAAAAATGAATAACGAATTTGAGAAAAAGTATAAGTATTGGAAAATTTAAGGAAATAACAAGCAATATCTCGAAAACGGTTCACTCAACAAAAGAAATGTATATGACATAAGTTGTGTATTTTAACGCGATCTACATTTTTTGTGTAGTAAAATTTTTTCTATCTCTTATGGTTTACCAGTTATGCAAAAGTCGTTCACAATGAAGAATACTTTTGGAGACATTCCCAGAAAATGCGAGATATACATTTCATTTCTCATGACATTTTCTTAAACATATGTTATTTTAATCAAAATCGTTAGAGCGATTTTTGAGAAAATTAAAATTTTCGAAAAATGTTCCATGTAAAGGGTAGTCTGGGGTGGGGGGATTTTCTTGAAAACCTTCGTGTCGCATCTCTGGAAGATACTGAACCTAAATACCAAGTTTGGTGTTTATCCGACTGTTCGTTTTTGAGTTATGCTGTTCACAGACACACACACACACACACACACACACAGACACACACACACTCAGACACACACACGGACATGTTTCCAAAAATGCTTTTTTTGGATTCAGGAGGTCTCAAAACATTATTTCCGGTGAAATCTCGGTATCGAATTTTTGGGTGGAATGCAATACTTCCCCTACTTACTATACGTAGTAGAGAAAGTAAAAAAATCGAGTGCGCCGTAACTAGTAGACTGTTTCACGTTAAGACTCGATCACTTTCGCACTCTTCTGGAACTGTTTTTAAAATAAGGTAAAGTTTTGGAGAAGCCTTATTCATTCACAATGATTGTTTCTATACCTATTCATGGCACTTGACGTTGTTAAAAACATTACAGAGTTTTTGTCTGTTTGGTTTTAAGTGGATTTGTACAGGAACAATCTTCGGAAGCGATAATCACAAGCTGATAAACTGTTAAGAATAGACATTTATTTCCTTCCTTTAGTTAGTCAAACATGGTATGACGTAATAAATGTGGAAGAGTCCATGAAAGCATTCTCCGAGTTTGCAAAACACACGGGTTTTAACATATTCTGCATGCATGCGATGTCACTGACGGTTTTTTGCTTCATTTCAAAATGCTTTGAAAGTGAGCATATCTACTTAAAGCGAACTCGTTGAGCAACAAAAGAATAACGATTCACAGGGGCCTTGGAAATGCTTTTACATTAACGTTATGATACAGCATTTGAGGCAGTATTTTTAACACTTGAATAATTTCAATTAAATTATATATGTAAATTCAATAACAGCCCGCCTTGAAGCAATAGGTATGTAATAATTTTAAAAATGTAAGTAACAGTCATTGCACATGCTTATATTATTGTAAACATGTTTAATAATGTTATGTGAATGCATTACGTAATTTAATAATGTAAGAGCTGTGAGAATAAGTTTAAGGTTGCTAACAATGAGGTCACAATGAGGTAACCTTGAGGCAATAATGAGTTTGATAGTTTGAATATCACCAGTCATGATTAGAGTAACGATAATGTAAATTTTGTGTCAGTTTAAAAAAATAGCCAATCAACAGCCAGAAAAAGCTTTAGTAAAATGCAGGTATTCCATTGGACTAGGTTTAGCCAATCAGAGACTTGAAATACAGAAGTTTACGGGTTTGGACGGTTGAAATATGTTCAGTTGCCTGCAGACCTTGGTAGTGACCGGATGGAAGATGTGTTCTCTAAAGAAATATTACGTATTCGTGTGAAACGAAAATTAAGTATACGGGTTAACAAAGTGCAAGTATTAAATAAAACAATCTCACAGCTCTTGATATCTGTGTAGTGTTATTTAATTTGTGCCAAGGATTAATAAAAAGAAGTGAATTTAAACTTAAAATCTGTATAAGCCTACATTCTTGTCGCACCACGCCCTGATTAAGAGAAACGTGTCTCTAAAGTAATATTGACGCAGCCGCGGCAAAAACAAATATAAATAATATCTATAGAAGCAGCTTAATAACAAAGTTAATATAATATTTTTAAACTTGGAGCGTAACAACAAAAATACATCTTCAAATCAGCTTCTCATACGTAACAGCATATTGCGTAAAGAACAATATCTTCTTCAAATTGACTTACCAAAGCGTGGTGCAAACTCCTTAAACAACTCCAACGTAAAGACAACACAATCTCAAATTGGCACCCATACGTGGAACAGTTAAACTAAAATCTACGTAAATAGAACCCTTCTTCAAATTTCAGGAACTCAATATTATAATTGAACGAAATGTTAATCTAGTTTCATTTAGACTTATCTGCTGGAATTAATCTTATCAGAAACTATCCGATGTTAGTCGTTTGTTGGGAGTCCTTTGAAAAGAATAACAGTTAACATCGATCTGCTAATTTTTGACACACTATCGTGCCCCATTGTGAACTGTTGGGAGAAATATGAACTTCTAACTTTGCACACATTTTGAGATTATGTGCAGCAGATCTGTTGTAGTTAGCAGCCAATGGAAGACCACTGTAGCTTAGTAATAAACTTAAATGTTGGTATGTGTGTCAGCAGAGGTTTCGCTAAAAAATGAATGATATAAAATTAATACAGCCTTCCTTATGACAGTGAGGTATACACAATGCAAAAACAAGTGCATATATGACGTGTAGGTATAGCAGCAGTGATTTGCTCATGCAGGATTCTGTCAGTAGAACTGGGTAGATTTTTCAGTGCTGTGTTGGCTGTTGTTAACTGAAGATAACAGCTGCTGATTTCGCCGTAGGCTTATCGCTTCGCAAGGATCATGCACCCACATTCCTAGCAGGGTTCAAATCTGTTGCTCGGGCAGTACATTCCCTCGAAAAAGTACGTTCATAAGCCGGCTCAAAATTCCTACACTAGGAATTCCCACTATTTAATGGTAAAACGTTAGCTTAAATTATAAAAACCCGCAATAAATTTAATAATATTCTTGTTAGCACTATGTGAACATGCAATTTTAATTGAAATATAATTTAACTATAATGCAATAGGAATTTTTGGAAGCAAATTGATTTAGCATTTAACGCCAGGATACATGTGGCCTGATACTATTACAAAGCAGAACACTATCTCAAATTTTGAAGTTACAGCATTTAACGCCTTAAAACAAAACACGCAGGCTTAGAGGACAGTTGAGTCTGTCATCACGAAGAAAGTTTCATAAATACCACCTTCACAATCTACAAATCTCAATTCATCCTGCTTTCAGTTCTCGAGTTGCATTAAAGAACAACAACTCGAGAATATTCGAATATTTTCTCCATTAGGAAACTGGAATAAATTCAATACTCTGGCTGAAAATAACTGAATATAGCTTCTTGAAAAGAATGATGCACTATGGACGAAAGTAATTCCAATGTTTTGAGAACTCTAATTGCCTTTCTTTGACCAAGAAGTCGATGTCTTTTTATTTGTCTTAGTAGGTGGTGTAAGTATTGTATTCCACTCAAAAGTTCGATATCAGATTTCATCGAGAATACATGTTTTAAGGTCTATTGAAATTCCCCAGAAAGGGCAATTTAGAAAAAAAAAACCTACGTGCGCGTCTATTTATGTGCCAGTGAACTATTTTACCACCAAAAATTGAGCCAAAAAAAGAAAAAAAACACACGGGCAGCAGAGGTTGTTTAAGTAAGGCCTCGTGTACGGGAGATCTGCTTCAAATCCCGCCAGAACCGGCCTCCCTAGCTAAGACTTTTTCCCGGCAAATGGTGGGGAGGTACTCTAAAAAACCTAGGCCTGGAACGTTTCCTTCCTAAACACCATTTTATTGGATGCATCATCAGTGTCCACCACCTGTGGTGCCTTATCTAGTAAAAGCGGGCGTTAAACACTATTAAAAAATAAAAATGGAAAGATGAATTTGAGTGCACACTGTTTAAACATGCCAGAAGAAGATTATTATGAAAATTTAGGTAGAAGAAAGCCACAAGTACCCTTTACATGGAAAACATTTCGTTATTTTCATTTTCTCAAAAAAAGACTAACGATTTTGATTTAAATATATTTGAAATAGCGATGTGACAAAAGAAATGTTATTCTTGTAGTTTTGTAAACAACCTTCGAAGTCATCATACTGATTTTAGTTTGTTTAATTTTGTAGTATCTGAAAAATGTAGACTTCTTTAAATTCGGACATGCTTGAGTGTGTGATTCTTCTTCTTTCCATTGCAAGAGGCCGTTATCGCGATTAAACAATTGTTTCCAAATGATGTATTTAAATGACACTTAGGTACAGCTTGCTTATAATAATTCCTAGGTGTAGCGTAACGTAGATAGAAGAATTACCTTTTGTATGATTATTATGCTACGAAACTGATATATATGAATTTGCCCATGTCGCGCGAATGCTCACAACGGAGAGGAAGTGAGAGTTATTACAATATTGTTTGTTAATGACACTGTAAATTGCCAGCACCATATCAGGGCCGCCGGTGTGCCGGAATTTCGTCCCGCAGATCTTTTACATGCTAGTAAATCTACTGACATGGGGCTGTCACTTTTAAGGATACTTAAAAACCATCAGTCTGGGCCGGGCTTGAACACGCGACCTTGGTATCAGGTCAGCGCCCAGCCAACTGAGCCATCCAGACCGACATAATACGCGATACCTAAGTCACGTGCGTCCAAGGACCTTTTTGGAAAGTAAATGTTTCTGGAGTTGTGCATTCAATTTACACCGCAGATTCGTGTCATAGGAATTGAGTAACTGAGCTGTTGTCATCTCTTTTCAAGTGAGGAATACGTATAGAAGTAATCTCACTTGAAAACGAGCACGATGCTTCGCGGTAACGTGTGAGAATCGGATTCGGGAGGTCCGAGTTAAGATTCCCGTCGGGCACTCTGACTTTGGGTTTTTTCGTGATTTTTTCGGGTCGGTAGGCGAATGCTAGGATGGTTCCTCTTCTACCACAAAGTTCCTCTCCCATCATTTCCTTTCGTCTGCTTTATTTTCATGTGTTTCATATTGTAAGACCGACCGATGGCGGTTGTTGCATTGCGGCGGGACGGTGGACTTGGCGCTGTGTCAAGATTTATCTCTGGCGCTTGGATGACCAGCTGTGCGGGGGCGGGGGCGGGGGACCCTTAGGTTGATGGCACCGGCGTCAGGATTGGCGTCATTCTGGAATCAGGGGACCCCGTCCTTGAATTAGCACATCTTCGTCCATATCTGGTCGCCCTTCGGCTCTCCCCCTAATCCCTTCCTCCCAGAGGAGGCACAAAACGCCTAAAATAGCCTACGTAAGGTTCTGAGCTCCAATGGTGGGCTCTCCTCCGTCTGACTAATCCTAATCCCACTGCAAATACATTCGGCGAATGAAGACACACTTATGCACTCCAACACGAACAAAATAAACGCTGCCACCTTCTGTTATTATAATTACTGGGTTTGGTTCTTCAGCCATTAATAATCTGTAGGGGTACATACACCCGACAGGTCTTCTTCTTTATCTGTTTAACCTCCTCATATGTAGGACTTACAGGCGGGTGCTGGGGTCAGAGGCCCGTCGAGGAGCAGACACTCATGGATCAGACAGAATATCCCGGATGGGTGATCAGTCCGATGCCTGGTATGGGAGGAAATGATGGTGAAATGGATGAAAGGAAAGGTGATGGAATGAATGGCGGGGGAAACCGGAGAACTCGGAGAAAACCCGCTTTGTCCACCACAAATCCCACATGCGGGTCCCTGGGATTGAACCCGGGCCGCCTCGGTGAGAGGCGAGCGGTCTAACCACTCGACCACGGCGTCGCCCCACCCGACAGGTCAAATAGCGGAAATCATCGTGAATCAATAATTAATCAAGACAGGAATATGCAATAATATAACATTCTAAGATAATTTGGACCATAAAATGTAGATAGATGTAAGAAACATTGTAATTAGATAAGGGTTAAAAGTTCACTAACATACACGCGCTAAAGAGTACAGGATTAGAAAGAATTGCATCGAGCTGAAAGAGATGTCCGAGGAAAAACAAGGACGGAGATAGGGCGACAATTACTGGAAAGTCAAGGAAGTTGGATAAGAAGTCAGCAATTAGAAAGAGGCGTTGTGAGTGAGACGGAGATAGTGAGTTTTATCAAAGGAATCAGGCAGAAGCTTGACTTCTAAAACTGAACGATTTCTTTCCCATAGCACACCAAGTAATAACCAATCGAGATAAAGATTAGATAAAAAAAGCGCGAAAGTTAGCGTCATAACAGCAAGGTATAAAACGGAGGTTCGCTCCAAATTGCAACACTTTCATATTCTCTCATGTGAGCCATTTGCTGAGAGGGGCTGGAACGCGTGTGGGTAAGGGAGATAGCGATTGACATGGACAGCTAGGTGTGCATAAAACATATTGCTGTAAGGAGAAAGTTGCTGGCCACTTCGATAATTTGTTGTGTTAAAATAAATCAAATGGTTAAAGGAATTCAGCTTCAACTGCCTTCACCCACAATATCCCGAGATACAAATAGCTAGGAATGGGAATTCATTCACGCTCATGACTGACAGGCGAGGCAGAGAACTTCAACCTGGAACTCATCACTAAGGTGACATTCGCCTGTATACGTGAGGTGCAAACAACTCACCCGCTACAATACCGTGTACTTCTACAGCTCAATTAACACAGTAATCTTGGTAACAAGCAAACAAATTTATTTTAAAAATTGATGCAGCTAATTGTGGTTCATCGTAAGGCACTCCCTCAACTTCAGCGGTTTTGAAATCGTAATCTATAAACATTTCCTTCCATCACCAGGCTTTATGATCTTATGCAACTGTATACTATAACTACCTATCAAGACGCGCTCAAGGATACTGCGGAAATATATTATCCAGATGTCACACTGAGAATTTATTACAACATGCATTACAGAAATATGTATCATACTTTGCGTGTTGCAAAACCACATTTATTGCTTCATCAATCATCATTAGTCCTATAAACATGTACGCAGCTTAAGCATTTTTGAGACTTTGCCCTAATGTTGGGTCTACCAACTGCTAACGATTGGTGCTGCTTCCCACATTGTTGCAACGAAATAGTTTCGCATGTCATTTACTATCGTAGACGAATGTAACAAATATACTCAGAACCATTGTTCCTCCCATTTATATGCCACCTTTAGAATATTAGGAAAAGGCTTCGCCTTTAGAGCTATTTTATTGCCAATTGACAATGATGTTCACTCGTTTACTGTTGTGTTAATCACTGGGATGTCTACACCATATTACAGAAGTTCTGCTATTTTGGAAATTGCTCGAGTTTCATATGTGGGTGTGCATAAAACAAACTTGTTATTCATTAAAGGATATTTTCACGAAGATATTACTTGTCTTGCAGGGTACAAATCTCGAGCTGCGATCACCTGAATGCTCAGAGTTGCCAGTTTAAAAAGTTTCCTGCCAAATTTAGAGGTTTTACTAAAACATATTTGATACCACCTAATGGTAGATTTTAAAAATGATAATGATATTCGCATTTCGAAACATAGACCGTCCAGGTTAATTGAAAAGTAAATAAATTGTTCGAATTAGATTGCAATCTTATGTAGCGGAGAGAAGTTGTGCGTTACAAAATCAAAGGCAACGACGATTGGATATTATTGGCACTGTGTATAAGGTTACTGTGGCTTACGCCATTGCGCAGTGCTCCAGTCCAACCTTCGGAGTGTTGACTTTTTCGATCATGTATAGTACCGTTGACCATCAGTAGTGAGCAATACTAAGAGCTGCAATAGGTAGTGATCTATGAGTTACGAAAGCCGACATTTCAGCTGAGGACGCGTAGCGGTTAGATGTCTGCCGTATGCATATAGCGTGAGGCAGGCAGTCGGATTGGTAGACTTTGAATTACTATTATATTATTGGTAAATACCACTGAAGTCCGATGGGTAGTTAAAAGGTCTTGGTTTCTAACACCAATGATAATATCTAGGTTTACTAAAATCTGATGTGTGCTTGAAAAATCGCAGGTTTTCTGATGGCATTTGGAGCAATTCTAATAGCATGCATTGGCAACTGTGTACGCACAGGATGAAGAGTTACAAATATTTCCCTCCTACGGTACCTGTAGTTTAAATGATTCGAGGAAATCACTCAGTTCTGCAACTGGTCCTTGCGCCTATTGCGTTAATGGCAGCCCTCGCAACATCGAAAAGCATTAATAAAAGTAACCCTCACACACTACGAAAAGAAATTATGTGCATATATCCATTTTCTTGTGGAACTGACGAGTGCCAAGAGTTAAGAATAAGAACAGTTGGATTATGTCAGGGAAGCAATTTGTGGGGAACCGTGGCAACACTCCCAGCGTATACTTCTCCCAAATTTTAGAAAGGTACAAACGCTTAGAAGCTTGTAAGCTCAGAGGCTCTAAACGCAAACTTTCAACAAACCGCGCGTCATGCCATTCTTTGTTAAGAGGCTGTGTGTCTTTCATGCATGGAATGGGATCTGCAGTCAAAATAACCCTCATAAAACCGAGCTGGATGGCTCAGGAGGTAACGTCTGCGGTCGCATTCGAGAGCTCGTGGGTTCGATTCCCGTGGCCGATCTGACCCATAGGTTTTTTTCGGGGGTCCCAGACATCATTACATCCCGAATTTCCTGTCCCTCCATTTCATCCCCATTCTCATTTCATTTCACCTTTCATTTGCTTGGCTTCTTTCAGGGTTGCAAGTGTTAGGCCTTGGCATGGCATGAGAAAAGGATGCTCTGACGGAACCTTCGTCTCGCGGACTGCGAGCTGTCTGCGGATCCCGGGGATGTGTAAGCCCACAGAGGAAGGGGGGCCGGCTGCACGAGCCATCAACCGGGAAGTTCAAATATGTAAATGTAGGAGCTCCGCCCTCTGCCTATCGTGCCTCCTGGTCCGGCTGCCGCCTGTCTCCTCTCACCTCATCCCTCCTGTCAGGGGCCTAGGTACAAAAGATCTGCGTAGGTGAGATGCTAAGCCCCCCTCCGCTTCTAGTTCTATCCTAACCTTCACAAAAGGATATGTATAAATGTGTACGGTCAGGAATGAATTGCAACTTTTTCAGTTCTTTCAAGAGGTATATACAGAGAGAGCCAAAAAACTACGAACCAGCTGCGCGGTGTTTTTCTTGTCCGCGTCCTCGGCTTTCGCTGCCGTCTGCCACTATCATAGAAAGGCGCGGATGAAACCATACAACATTTTTAAAACTACTTTTAAAGCCTTTACTAACCAACTTTATGAAAGGAGATGATGAAACTGGCCACCGTCGTTGTTCATACATTTATGACACCTCTTTATGAAACTATCCATCACTCGCCGTAGTTCACGTTGAGAAATGCTGACAATTTCCTGACGGATATTTTGTTTTAATTCTTCCAGGGTGTGTGGGTTTGTCTTGTACGCTTTTTTTAAGTTAACCCAGAGATGGAAATCGCAGGGGGTTAGGTCGGGGGACCAAGGGGGCCACAAATCTGTACTAATAATTCTGTCCTCAATCACATTTTCAAACAGTCTGCGCCTTTTTATGATAGCGGCAGACGGCAACGAGCGCCGAGGACGCGGACAGGAAAACACCGCGCAGCCGGTTCGTAGTCTTTTGGCTCTCTCTGTAGTTTCAATCTTTTTAAAATTTTGTAGCAACTATGCTGCTGGATCATACGGTTTTAAACAGATAAATGAGTGAGGTGTAGTGGGTTTATAGAAAATTCTAGTTCAGGAAAAGCCTTAGACCTTCACCTCATCAACTATCTGCTGCATGTGTCACCACTCTATCGATCGCACTGCATGACTCAGCTTTAGAGAAGAAAGGCAGTTAAGCTTGTCGCAACGCAGGAACAGGTGAAACTACTTAAAATATACTGTATTTACGATGGCAACCCAACTTTGGCAGCCATTGTTCGAGATTTCGTAACTGTTTGTGTCACTGCTCGACATGAACTGCAACTCTATGACATCTTTATGGCCCGCTAAAGCTGTTAAATGTTATATACGCAGTTTTATTCTCGACATATACAGTGTCCAAGAAGTATATCTACAACTCATTTCGATTCAATTTGTCTAAGCTTCAAGTGTCGTAATATTGCAATCTGGTCTTTACAGTACAACACTTTAGACATGACTGAGTGCGTTCTTAACTGCTACCCCAGTGTTATGAAATCTTGTAAAACCGCCAATAATAATTTCAAACAGCAAGCTGGAATCATCGTCTAATTTAACCATTACTACAAGAGCAAAATTCACAGGCCTCAATGGAGTATAACGAATTTATGGAATGAAATAAAGATTGCTCCGTTAAAAATCTGATGTGTTACACTCACATGACTTTCACTACTCTTGTACAAACTATTTTTACAAACGCTTATTCGCCATATGCTTCATGTTAATCGAGATATTAAGATGTTAATCATATAGCTAATTTTCTTGTAGATGCAAGGGGAATTAGTAGGCTTTAAGCGACAGTCAAATATTTTAAGATCTGGTTGCTATGTGGAGTATTCCATTCTCTTTGCATTACCAGGACAAAAAAAATTGAATAACGAATTTGGGAAAAAGTATAAGTATTGGAAAATTTAAGGGAATAACAAGCAATATCTCGAAAATGGTTCACTCCAAAAAAAAAAAAAAAAAAAAATGTATATGACATAAATTGGTATTTTAACGCGATCTACATTTTTTGTGTAGTACAATTTTGTCTATCTCTTATGGTTTACCAGTTATGCAAAAGTCGTTCACAATGAAGAATACTTTTGGAGACATTCCCAGAAAACTCGAGATATACACTTAATTTGCCATGAAAATATCTTAAACATATGATATTTTAATCAAAATCGTTAGAGCCATTTTTGGGAAAATTAAAATTTTCGAAATATGTTTCATGTAAAGGGTAATCTGGGGTGGGGGGATTTTGAAAGTAAAAATACACGGCTTTGTGTGACCAAATTTCTGGAACACATGTATAGCAGCCAAATTCTATTTTTTTGATTGATTGATGAAAATGATAAAATTTTTCGTAATGAGATTTGATTAAGACTGCCTGCTCAGGCACCAAAAATAAAATACAATGTTCCAATATCTTTATGATTTGTTGAAAATAACCATCGTCGCAATAAAATAATAAAGGTAACAGCAGTATAACGTAAATATAAGGTTATTTTTGACACACCAAATTAATTATGCTACTTACGGGAGTATCCAAGGGATATACACTCTGGACTAAAAAACAATAACACGTTAAGGTTTTTCATTCACCTCAATAACTGTTCAACTGTCATAATGTACGAATGGTGTAGCGAATATTGTATATTAATTTTATTGACTCCTAACATCTAAGCTGGCTGATGGATCTATGAGAAATTCAATCTGATGTGAATCAGTGCATTTGATCACTGCTTCAGTGAGAGAATATCCTCTACAGTGTAGTGAATAAAAATATAATTATTGACATGTCTTTTAATTCTTTAAAACTATGCACAGACGTTCAGGCTAACCCTTAAGTAATCAACCCCCGCCAATCTTGGACTAATAAGATGCTATTTTCCCTCAAAACCAGGAATGATGAAGTTTATGTTTGGAGTTCTGCATTGTTCCTCCAATGCCCAACACGCCCTAATTATATACCCTGCCTCCTCTATATTCTACAGCAGGTGATACTTAAGATGTCCACTTTTTTCTGTGCAGGCTGGGGGCTTAGACACGCGTCATAAAGGGCAAAAACCGGTTTCAGCCACTACTGTAAACCGAGAAGATCCACAGTATCTGAATGTAAGCGCTACGTCTGCAGAAAACGACAGGATGCCGTCGCTTCTGCAGCGTCCTTTGCTGAATCTGCAAGGTTTTCGACCAAAAATTGCAAACGAATTATTTTACTTTCAATGAAAATGAGTAATAAAGCGTTCACGCGCATTTTGCTTATGCAAATTAAACATGAGTACCCCAAGGAAGATAAGCTTATAAACGATTAGCGGTACTCAATTACCTTAGGTTCATTACCGCTTCGAGAACTTTTTAATTGAAAGTTATAAATGCTAAACGCTATTAAAAAATATGAAGAATTTTGGGTTACATTCACCTGACTTCATCTTCTATCGTTTGTTTTTATATCGTATCTGCAAACTATTCCTGCAAAAACTTATCTACTTCAAGTTTGCATAAACGTTTGCATAAATAGTTTAATTGCACGTTTTCTTATAGATACATAGGGGACAGCGATAGTCGAATGTTTAAAACCGGTCGCTATATGGCCTTGAAATTTCGTGCTCTTTCCACGACATCGCGAGAAACAACTCAAGGTTGGGAGTACTTTAGAAAAACGAAATGATAAAGTATTGAAAAAACCTCAAACCAATTACAACGGATATCTCTGAAATGGCCGATGCCACAAAAAGTTATTTGATATATGTTCCATTTATATTCCGCCTTTAATATCTAAGGTCATATTGGCGTTTTACCTTTAGAACAATTGATCAATGGCTATGTGTTCACTCGCTTACAGTGGTGTTAAATCTTTGAGTTGACATTACTTTTTCTTATTACATTTAATTCACACTCTCATTCATACATTCATACTCTAGGGAGGACGGGGAATAATCGTGGCTAAAGAAGAATTACCACCCTCCAGCCGGAATCGAACCCGGGATCTCCGAATTTGGTGGTTAGCATGCTACACACCACACACAAGAAGCAGCCTGAAGTAAGTTGTGAGTAACGTTTTTAATTTAAACCTCGTATATGCATTGATGGAGTTAACAATCAGGAAGTGACGAGTAAGTTTGTTTAGAAAAAACTAAAGCTCGAGTGGAATTTAATTAAAGTCTTTCACAACTCCGGGAGGTCACTGCAACTGGATCGCTTTCATCATCATCATCATCATCTGGAAATGTTCGCGAGAAGGATATGATTGTTCTTAAAACAGGTTATGCAGCTACCCACGACAAACTATATGACCGTTTTTTATACACAATGGTTAGGGAAGTGATCATCATAAAATGATACGCTAGTCGAAGCTTACAGCCGTGATTGGTTGAACGGCCTTATATTGTTCAAAAATAAAAAGACACCCAAAAGTGGAATAGTAACTGGATATCGCTAGCACATGGATTTAATCGTCAGTTGGATGACGTTCAAGAATTTTATTCGCTGAAAGAGGAACATGCCGATGTTTCCGAACAGCCAAGATGTTGATCACAATGTTGAAGAATGACTTACTACCTTCCCGCCGATCTTTCTCAATCGTGTAGTTTACAGGTTGTTGTGAAACTCATCGGAATTACAGAAATGATGCAGACCAAAACGATCATTGTTATGTAATCGTAGACTTGAAACTACTGAGGGCATTAAGGTTAAAAGTTACATAGCTGTCTTCTGAAAGACTAGTAGTTAATCGTGCAGACGTTTCTACACAAATACTTGCAGACCCTGACACACTAATGCAGTTCTATGTATAACCTTCATTGCCCAAAAAAAAAGCATTCGTGCTATACGTGGGAGTTGAACCCTCATCTCTAGGCTTTGTCTCAGCCTTCATCAAGAGAGATGCCTTAGACGATGGCTTGTGGCCTCGGGAGGTTCTCGAGGACCGGCTAATCTGAATAAGCCCTTTTTTTGCATGGTTTTTCTTAGCAGGTTATACATAAGTTTCGTTGACCTTTACAGCATTTGTGCGATATTCCCATAATTTTATTCCTGTTAGATCTACAGCATTTGTACACTTTGTGGGGTATAAGTTCGCCGGTGAGATGGGATTGCGGGCATGTAGAGGTTTTCCTGGTACCTCGTGTGTTTCTGAGAGTGCGGAACAACGCGATCCAGTATAGCACTGGGGTTTCGCTTTGGAACTGTTAGAAACCACCATCTATTTATCTTCTCTTGTTTTAGAGTGACTGTACCCTATCACTTCACCCCTCACTTTGAAGTAGCATAGTAGTCCAATCTGGTCGGGAGATCTCGTTCTCACCACCCTTTGATGTTAATCAAGTGCTTCAAATGTAAAAGCTAAAATATATGTATGATAACCACAATCAATACACCAGGGGGGAAAAGCAACTGGAATTCTAATTGGCTTCATTTGGATGCATTCCACACATTTGATAAGTTGCGTCCACTTTGGGACGAGATTTTGGTTAAGGTTTCAGCTGGTTATGATAACCGTGGAGTATCCAGTTCAAATACCGTGTGATTTAAGTTTTATTATGAGGAAGACACACCGCAACTGACCGCATGAGTTTGGGAACGAAGAAATGGCACTCCTCTTTATTCCCCGAAATCAATATCTGCTTTGGCGTCATAATCCCAATCTCATCTGAGCTACTGCATTAAAATCCTACAGCACCGTTCGCTGTTTTCATTACTACAGAGTAAGACTGATGGGATTCCTCTGTACTATCCGATAAGTGTGAATTACGCCGTGATCCGATGTCAAATATAGCAGTAATACACTAAATTTACGTGATAGGCAACTAATGAAACGGAAAAATAAGAATAATGATTTGCACACAGGAGAGCGTTAATACAGTAACCTCATTCTAGACGATATACATACAAACACAACGTCAGTATGTGCATTAAAGCACCGTACTCTTCGTAAGACGAAATGTTAAACTTGAGATACCAGATTTGATATCCTAAACTTGATCAATTAGTGACGTTCTTTGGAAGACGAAATGTGTAAACTTGAGATACCAGATTTGATATCCTAAGCTTGATCAGTCAGTAACGTTCTTTGGAAGACGAAATGTGTAAACTTGAGATACCAGATTTGATATCCTAAGCTTGTTCAGTCAGTAACGTTCTTTGGAAGACGAAATGTGTAAACTTGAGATACCAGATTTGATATCCTAAGCTTGTTCGGTTAGTAACGTTCTTTGGAAGACGAAATGTGTAAACTTGAGATACCAGATTTGATATCCTAAGCTTGTTCGGTTAGTAACGTTCTTTGGAAGACGAAATGTGTAAACTTGAGATACCAGATTTGATATCCTAAGCTTGTTCAGTTAGTAACGTTCTTTGGAAGACGAAATGTGTAAACTTGAGATACCAGATTTGATATCCTAAGCTTGTTCAGTTAGTAACGTTCTTTGGAAGACGAAATGTGTAAACTTGAGATACCAGATTTGATATCCTAAGCTTGATCAGTTAGTAACGTTCTTTGGAAGACGAAATGTGTAAACTTGAGATACCAGATTTGATATCCTAAGCTTGATCAGTTAGTAACGTTCTTTGGAAGACGAAATGTGTAAACTTGAGATACCAGATTTGATATCCTAAGTTTGATCAGTTAGTAACGTTCTTTGGAAGACGAAATGTGTAAACTTGAGATACTAGATTTGATATCCTAAGTTTGATCAGTTAGTACCGTAATGTTAATTGCTTACGATGGCACCAAACGAGTTACTATTACATGAAATTATACTTTTATTATTAATTAGGTTTACATTTTATATTACTAACATTTCGACTGTGTTACAGCTCCGCTGAGAAATTACACACATAAGCACAGCTCTTGTGCTATTTTTTAGTGTTTTAGACAGCTATATCAGTACAGCAGTTTGGGAATATTAGTTTTCATATACTGAAATCTTCTTCTCCTACTTTTATAACATTAAACACATCCTGTTTTTCATCTGCAGTCTTCACTCAACCAATCAAACCCATTACATAGATTTCTATGGTGAACTCCAACCGTGGTTTTCATAATCCACAGTTTCTCACACTGATTTTGCTTGCGAAGACTCTGATATATTTCACAGAATGCTTTAAAAGTTTGTACCCCTGCGAAATTCGCTACAACTGCATAGTTTGAAAGGATCGCGTGAATTATTTTCGGATCTAAGATCCTAATTTGCTGTAGCTATTCTTCCGCGTCCTCCAGTTGTTCCGCATTCAAACCTTGAGACCCCTCAAATTCCTCTGCAGCTGAAAATGTGTGATAAACCCCGTGTTTACTTTAAGATTTCAAGTTTATAAAGTTGCGGAACAGGATAATCAAGAGTTCTTCCCAGAAATCTGCTGCACCAATCACTCTCTACATCTGTTATCACTGATTAAAAACAAGTATTTTACTCAGCATGTTTTATGAATCCGGTTCATAAAGTGACAGAACTCAAAAGCGCAGATGGTACACACAGCAATTCCACTTCTGACAACAAGGCAGTGGCAATAAGTGTGGCTATTATTAGACAGGCATCTGCTGTTGCCGATTTGTATCGGTGTTTTCCAATACAAACTGTTGACCCTTGTGGATCGAGTTGACCTTGGCTGTGGCAATCTTTCATCACGTTTCCAATGCAGCATATGGTGCTCGGCAGAGCAGTGCATTTTGATTTCGCTCTCAGTTCAACTAACGGTACCCAACAGGAAATGTTTTGTGTTTACGCACATGACACACAAAATACACTGATTTATTTTGCGATGATAAATAAAAATCTAGATTTTTACTTTATCTACTGCTATTGCAAGGTAGCAGAAGAGTTGTATTCCATTAATAGGGAATAAAAGTACCTGTGTCAGCCTGTCTGTTAATAACTTGTCTTCCGGTGAAGGCCGCGTCATATTTGATATAACTACCGACGTTTCGCCCTTCAAATTGAGGGCTTCTTCTGGACGCTGCTTGCACTCATATTTGTACTGTAAAGTACAGCCCCTCCTTACAACGCTCTTGTTGGATGGTAACTTCTTAATTTATTTTATGTTCTGGGAGCATGTTTTCCATGCTCCATCAAGGGGTTTTACACCATCTCTATTCAGTAAGCTTTTGTTTTAAAAAGTCTACGCTTTCAGACCTTTGTTGTTTGCAATTTAATGCAGAACCGTCTCGGAAAGTTATTTTTCGTCTCTACTATATTTTAACTACACATCCAAACATTTTTGAACGAATGGACTATAACATCAGTGCAGAGCAATACCGAACTTCAAATTCTGGCATCTTAAAAGGATGTGAAGCGAAGATTTTCATTGAATTCTCCATATGCCAACCTTTTACATGAAAAGAAAGAAATTAATTTTAAGAATTTTCGATTAAAGCCTTTAAAAGTGTTTCATTCTCACTGGATCTTATAGGAACAAATAAGACCGATAATAAAATTAAAATATTGCGTGTTTTATGCGCGTAAAAAGCAAGCTTTATCTCACTTCCGCGTGACCTCCCGGTCACGCATAAGCACTAGTGGAGTTCAAACTTGAATGGTTTAAGGTTTATAATCCTCAACGCATTGAAAATATTTTCCTTCTGTTCTCTGCGACTTAATTGTCCCTTCTCAGATACGCATTCAAAATAAAATTGAGGAAGCTTCCGGATTTCTGTCATTGTTTGTTCACGAAAAGGCAAATACAGAAATGTTTAGCATTTAAAGACAATATATAAACAGGTGCTCAAAGATTATTTATCAGTTGTAATTTGGTTACAGCTTCCCAATTTACCAATGGCGTCTCGATTCAGATATAAAAACATGAAACTTATGTAAACTTTTTGAACAGCGTAAACAAGTTTAACGATTAAAAATTCATTTGCCCATACTGACTCAATGCAGAGAGAAAAACATCTGGCAGTGGAATGAGTTAGTATCTAAAGAAAGTGATAATTCAATTCTTTTTGTGCAGAACATTCAAAATTGCGACTTAATTATGGACAATAATTTCAGGTCAATAATCCTATTCTTTCAGAAATTAACGACAGCCTCTAGTTTGTGTTCTTCGCATCGAAGAATATCAGTTAAGTTTTCTGATACCTGGAGCAAGAATTCAACGACTGATGAGGTAAAACTTTCCTCCTTGTTTGATTGTTAGAAACATATACTAAAAGCAGGTATTGACAACATTACGTTGAACGCATCCCATTCTTTAATTCTCTTTCACCTTTGCACTGTTAAAGGGCATGGAACATCTACACGAGCAGAATCCAGCCCGAAGCACTGCAACAGCATCATTTATGGAAGGAAATTAATTTCAGGATATTGTGAATCAATTGCATGGATGGATCAAAGCTATAATTGATTGCTAAAATGATTTTAATGCCCATTTCCGATAAATAATATAATAATCGATATTTATTATCGAGGAATAACGAAGTTACCTCTATCGCTCGGACACCGAGAATCGGGTTTTCATATAAATCTCATGTACCGAGGCCGTTTAGATTCTAAAGTTCCAAACCAATAATAGATGGTTTTCCAATTTGGGGTAGAGGCTCCGCAATATCCCTAAAGGTTTCCAATTGTGATTCCTCTACCAGTTTTATCTGCAAGCAGATCTAGTTTTAACGGAAGTTCCTGGTAGGCATTATTCCTGCAGGATATTGTACGCTCTACAGGAATTATCTTTTTGATACATGGTGACATTCATGTAATGAAAGCGAGCCAGGTTGCGCATTTCCGAAAAATTAATAGTCCCGCTTCCTCTCGTATATGCCGGCTTTATTGAACCTCCTTTCTGGACAATATATGACTCCATTTTGATGTAGAACAGTCTCAAAAAGCAATTTTCATCGGTACTAAGTTTTAACTGTACATCAAATGCACTAACGATGTTTTTCTTGACGTGTATAACACTATACATCTCGTGCCGAACATGGTTTCTGCTCCACCTTTTCTACCTATTTGCTTGAACATTTTAAGGAGAGCTAACGACCTTAAACAGAAGCTGTAGGGGGTTAAAATTATGACCATCATAACTCCTCCGTTGTGAGGGAGTAGCGTGTCCCCGGGCTTTTCCCTTATCCTGAGAAGACGAATGTCGGGTAACTAAAGCCCTAAGAACACCCTGGTCCCATTTGAGCGTCATTTCAGTCATTCATTGTTAGATGTGACCTACCCGGTTAAAGGTCGTTAAAACGTAAAGCAACCACCCCTACAAAGAAACAAAAATCTAACCATTTTCAAAACTTGCGACATAGGTTTTCCTTACGCACTTACGACTACTGTTTATTTCACCGGTAGAAAAACTTGTCACATCCTGAGGCAGTACGTTTTGAGTAGTTAAATAAAATTACAATCATAGGGAGAATAAATATCAATAACAGCAAGGATAGTGTTAAATCAAACTGGAATGCGAGTGTGACTGTAAATTTGTGGAAGGGTTGAGAGAGACAAGGCCATCAGCGGCCGCAAACGGGTTTTTTCCCCTCTATTGTTAAGTGTCCCGTAAGGTTGCTGGAACGCAGTGTAGAAAAGGGTCAATGTTCGCCAAAAGACAGATAGCCTTAGGCCTCCAATGGAAGAAGCTAGAAATCAGGTGATAGTGGAATGGGGAGATATATAACGTTTGAAATAGAGAAACAGGAGAGTTTAGAATACACACTTGGTCGTGGTAGTTCCTGAGATGGTTGTCAGAAAAGTTCAGAATACACACTTGGCCGTGGTAGTTCCTGGGAGATGGTGGTCAGAAGAGTTCAGAATACACACTTGGCAGCGGTAGTTCCTGGGAGATGGTGGTCAGAAGAGTTCAGAATACACACTTGGCAGTGGTAGTTCCTGGGAGATGGTGGTCAGAAGAGTTCAGAATACACACTTGGCAGTGGTAGTTCCTGGGAGATGGTGGTCAGAAGAGTTCAGAATACACACTTGGCCGTGGTAGTTCCTGGGAGATGGTTGTCAGAAGAGTTCAGAATACACACTTGGCAGTGGTAGTTCCTGGGAGATGGTGGTCAGAAGAGTTCAGAATACACACTTGACCGTGGTAGTTCCTGGGAGATGGTGGTCAGAAGAGTTCAGAATACACACTTGGCAGTGGTAGTTCCTGGGAGATGGTGGACAGAAGAGTTCAGAATACACACTTGGCCGTGGTAGTTCCTGGGAGATGGAGGTCAGAAGAGTTCAGAATACACACTTGGCCGTGGTAGTTCCTTGGAGATGGTTGTCAGAAGAGTTCAGAATACACACTTGGCAGTGGTAGTTCCTGGGAGATGGTGGTCAGAAGAGTTCAGAATACACACTTGACCGTGGTAGTTCCTGGGAGATGGTTGTCAGAAGAGTTCAGAATACAGACTTAGCCGTGGTAGTTCCTTGGAGATGGTTGTCAGAAGAGTTTAGAATACACACTTGGCAGTGGTAGTTCCTTGGAGATGGTTGTCAGAAGAGTTCAGAATACACACTTGCCCGTGGTAGTTCCTTGGAGATGGTTGTCAGAAGAGTTCAGAATACACACTTGGCAGTGGTAGTTCCTGGGAGATGGTGGTCAGAAGAGTTCAGAATACACACTTGGCCGTGGTAGTTCCTGGGAGATGGTGGTCAGAAGAGTTCAGAATACACACTTGGCCGTGGTAGTTCCTTGGAGATGGTTGTCAGAAGAGTTCAGAATACACACTTGGCAGTGGTAGTTCCTGGGAGATGGTGGTCAGAAGAGTTCAGAATACACACTTGACCGTGGTAGTTCCTGGGAGATGGTGGTCAGAAGAGTTCAGAATACAGACTTGGCCGTGGTAGTTCCTGGGAGATGGTTGTCAGAAGAGTTTAGAATACACACTTGGCAGTGGTAGTTCCTTGGAGATGGTTGTCAGAAGAGTTCAGAATACACACTTGGCCGTGGTAGTTCCTTGGAGATGGTTGTCAGAAGAGTTCAGAATACACACTTGACCGTGGTAGTTCCTGGGAGATGGTGGTCAGAAGAGTTTAGAATACACACTTGGCCGTGGTAGTTCCTGGGAGATGGTTGTCAGAAAAGTTTAGAATACACACTTGGCCGTGGTAGTTCCTGGGAGATGGTTGTCAGAAAAGTTTAGAATACGCACTTGGCAGTGGTGGTTCCTGGGAGATGGTTGTCAGAAGAGTTTAGAATACACACTTGGCAGTGGTAGTTCCTTGGATATGGTTGTCAGAAGAGTTCAGAATACACACTTGGCCGTGGTAGTTCCTTGGAGATGGTTGTCAGAAGAGTTCAGAATACAAAATTGGCCGTGGTAGTTCCTTGGAGATGGTTGTCAGAAGAGTTTAGAATACACACTTGGCCGTGGTAGTTCCTGGGAGATGGATGTCAGAAAAGTTTAGAATACGCACTTGGCCGTAGTAGTTCCTGGGAGATGGTTGTCAGAAGAGTTTAGAATACACACTTGGCCGTGGTAGTTCCTGGGAGATGGTTGTCAGAAGAGTTCAGAATACACACTTGGCCGTGGTAGTTCCTGGGAGATGGTTGTCAGAAGAGTTTAGAATACACACTTGGCCGTGGTAGTTCCTGGGAGATGGTTGTCAGAAGAGTTTAGAATACGCACTTGTCAGTGGTAGTTCCTTGGAGATGGTTGTCAGAAAAGCTTAGAATACACACTTGGCCGTAGTAGTTCCTGGGAGATGTTTGTTAGAACGTGTGTCGGCGGATAGGCGCGATGATATGAAGCGTAACAAATAGGAAATGCGCGTGTGTGTGTCGAAGAAATAGGAATCAAATGTTAAAACGGTGACGGTAAATAAACAAGCAGGAAAACAAACAGTCGTATTCACCACTAACCCGAAATCCAAGATCCATGCAAAGAACCCTGAGCTAGTACAGAACCCGGGACCATTCCTACAAATCCCGTACCGTCAAATACCACCACAAATTGGTTCCCGTGGGGCACACAATCAACAATCGTCAAGACTACTACAACCCTTACCTCACTCCACTAACCAGGGAGTGACAGAAAGCTGTGGATAATAATCCAACCAGAGTTGCGGAAAAACGACTTTTCTGGTTATAGAAGGATTTGGTTGGTCAGCGATTTTGTTTCCATGTGTAATGGAGTCTGGTGCCAGTTAGATTTGAGGCGTCTTCTTTGGCAGGGTTTCCCGGCTTAGAAACGAAGTATACCTCACTACATATGACATTTAAAAAGTTAGTGATGAAATATGCGTAGGTACATCATGCAAAAACCAGTTGCTTATGTTTAACATTTTCTGACATAATGCTTCATGAAGTCCTTATATTTAAAGTTGCTGTGCAGGACATTTTGTCCCTTAAGCTAAAAAGACCAATTTCATAATTTCGATTGACATAGATTCAAAGCGCTATGGACCCCAGACTCATTTGAGCATTGATTTCACCATTTCATTCGCCGTCTCTATAGACCGTATTTGTTACATGTGGTACCAAACTGTCTTTCTGACTAAAACAATGAGTGATGTAAATTAGGACGAGATTTATCAACTTAAGTTGAAATTGAGGTAACTTCCTGTTTAGATGAAGCAAAAGAAAAAAAACCAGGTCAGTCATCAAGATGTTTAACGACCAAGAGTTTATCTTTGGCTACCTCACACAGCTCTTGAGATAACAGGGAGTTCTTGTAGTGTATTAATGGGAGGGGGACATGCTTATGGCTGCAACTAATGGTACCGAAATAAAACAAAACCAGATCAATCTATCTAGTTCGGGCGGTCCCTTGTTCACATTTCGGTTAGGGTAAGCTGCCTAAGCCTTTTTTCTTTCTTCCTCTACTACATACCTACGGCTAGGCGAGTAATTCGATATCTAGATTTCACCGGAAATATATGTTTTGAGCTCTCCAATTCCCCCCTCTAATAAACATGTTTAAAAAAGGTACGCGAGCGTCCGTGGTCATCTAAAATGGATAATCCAATAGACCCAGCATACTCAAGGCAGCGACACGAAGAATTTCAAGATAATCCCCAACCCCAAACTACCCTTTTCATGCGGTAAGTTTTTTCATGTTATTTTCCCAAAAATGGTTATAACGATTTTTATTAAAATACCACATGTTTGAGATAGTGAAACAACAAATATCTGTGCGAGTTTTCTGCGCACAGTCTGTGAAATCCTCTGAATTAATTTTGTAAACTTTTAACTGGCAAACTATACGTGACGAAAGCTTACTGCAAGAAAAATTTAGAAATTGTAGAAGAACAGAATTTAGGACAAATATATTCGTTGCTATTGTTTCAATCGTCCAATACTTAATCATAGAGTTGTTTGCTAAATCACCATTCTTGAATTTCTTGTGATGTAGAAAGAATATGGAATTTCAAAGACAGTATATAGTGGCTCGCTATTTAAATATCTGATTATTGCTTCAGCTTCCAGTATCCACCTTGTACACACATCGAAATGTGTAATGGAACTATTTCCACAAACGTTTATCTCGATTAACGCGACGTAGATAGAAATACAGGCTTTGGTAAGAATGGTATGTAAAAGAAATACGTATATCGCTTAAAAGTAAGCGATGTTGGGTAGACACGCGTGAATATTACTAATCTGACGGGGATAGGGTTTCCTTATCTTCAGAAGACAAATGTCGGGTAGCTCTACTCCCTATGGATTCCGGGCTCATTTTTCTTTCTTTCTTTTTTTTAATTAAAAGTCGCTCAGCATTTACCGCTTTACAAACCAGCCAGAACACAAGATACATAAAGAGACACAAAATAAATAAGGTGACACAAAACAAAAATACAAAGAAATAAATCCGAACTCATTTGAGTATTCATCCACCCTCCGATAAAACCTATCCGCTTAAATGACAATATAAAATGCTTCAGACATGAAGAAAGAGGAACTAAAATACACCAGAAGCATGCGAATCGTATACACTTCCTATTACGTGCTACTGTGTACAAGGACGGCAATTAATGATCAGATAGACAAAGACACGCGTATTTCTGTGCGAGTTTAAAGTTTTGCTGGTCATTAAGGGTTTAATAGTCAACTACAACCAAAGTAATAAAAAAGTTAGTGTAGTTTATTGTTAGCATGGTAATTACTGTCGGTGGTGTAACTTGCCTGTTCGCAATCTTGCATGTTGCATCAACTCCGTTAAATTTACTAGATACATGGCCTTCTCGATAATGAGGCAACGCTTTTCCGCGGTGCGGTGTCTTATAAAAATGACATTCAACGATTATCGAAGTTTGTTACTCTTCCCTGCACCAGTCTGTTTTAATGAAAACCGCCACAATCCCAAATTTCATTCCGTAAATTTAAATTAAAAAAAACAATTTTTTAGAGGATCATCAACTGGGCAGTAGTTCAGTATTAACATTTCCTGCAGCGATGTGGTGCAACAGCGTTGGGACAGATCCTTCACTGCTGTACACAGTGGCGTGTTGACTAACAAAATACGAGACGTATTCCAAAACTGAGGTCCGTCGAACAATATTTATCGGATAGTAGGCCTGAATGACGTTTCGCGCCTGCAGCACTGTCTACCGACTCCTGAGGAACCTACCGCAGTATTGGTGTGACGCCGTTTGCCAGTAGGTGAGAGCAGATCACAATGGCCGCAACAATCGTAGATCCCGCCAGTTGTGAAGTGCGCGGTTTGGTTAGATTTTTGCTGGCAAAAGGATCGTCAGCTGCGGAATCCCATCGTAAGTTATGCCTCGTGTATGGACCGGGCATAATGAGTGACAAACAGGTTCGATACTGCTGTCAAGAATTTCGAAATGGCCGCACAAATGTGCACGGTGAACAACGGAGTGGTAGGCCCAGTATTCGGACCAACGACATCGTTGAGCAAGTGAACAAAAACTTGAAGTGATCGGCACTTGACGATTAGTGGTCTGGTTGAATTGTCAAAAGCTTGGACATCGGAAACTTTGTGCGAGGTGAGTGCCAAAACTGCTCACCGGTCTGCACAAAGAGCAACGAATGCGTAGCGCACAACAGTTTTTGGAGCGCTATAGACAAGATGGAGATAGTCTGTTTTCCCACATTGTTACGGGTGACGAGACATGGATAGCGTACACCAACGCAGAATCGAAACAACAGCCAATGCAGTGGCGCCGTTCCGGTTCACCCAAACAAAAAAAGTGTATGCAATCGCCGTGCACGAATCGCAAAATGATGGCTGCCGTGTTTTGGGACGAAAAGGGCGTCCTTTTGATTGATTTCATGGACTGTGGGTCAACAATTACAGCTGACGTGTGCCGTGCAACGCTTACCAAACTGAGACGTGCGATCCAAAATCGACGCCGCGGGAAACTGTCGTGTGCCATCATCCTCCTGCACGACAACGGACGCCTGCACACCGCTGCCAAAACCAAAGAGAAGATTCAAGAGTTTCGTTGTGAACTCTTTGACCACCCTCCGTATAGTCCCGACCTTGCACCAAGCAACTATTTCCTCTTCTTTGAAACGGTGGCTGGGTGGACAACTATTTCAAACCGATGATGAACTCAAGACGAGCGTTATCAAATGGTTCAAGTCCCAGGCCGCAGACTTCTATGCGGAGGGATTGAAGAAGCTGGTGCAGCGTTACAGCAATTGTATAGATGTAAACAGCGATTATGTGGAAACGTATATATGTAGGCACATATTACTGTGAATAAAAGCCTTGTCTCATGAGTGATGTTATTATGATCAAACTGACCTTAGTTTTGAAATACGGTATGTCCAAGGCAGATGCAAAAAGAAATGCATTTTATTTAAAAATAGATTTGTGTGACAAATAATGATAAGAACAGCACTATTATTGCACATAATTATCATGACTTTGATGATTAATTTTACTATTATTTTGTAACCAGATTATAGAAATGGTGTCAATACGATTAAAAAAAAAGTATAGTTTGTCTCAAACTTAAAAGACAGTATGGAGGTAAGTGGGGCAACTCTGTCTCTATCTTACGCATACATGTTACCATTAGCTTCGTTCATGCTAGCCTCTACTATAATTCCCGAGATCGTGGGTTCAAATCCGGACGAGGGCGATGGCATTTTCGGGCGTAAAAATCCTTAGCATGGCTTCCTTTGGAAGGGAAGTAAAGCCGGTGGTACCGTCTCGTAGATTTACGGCGCGTAAAAGAACTTCAAGCCTGATAAAGAGGCATCTGAGCAAAATTACCGGTCTTTCACGCCCAAAATAGAATGGAACGCTAAGGACCACAGCAGTTAAGCAGCGTCCATAAATAAAACTTGTTTTTTTTATTAGTTTAGTCCTTTTCTGCTCTCGCGCTGTTGCCAAATTGTTAATGAGTAATAACCAGACAACGGGGTTTTAGTAAGTAAATCACCAAGTTAAGAACTCACCGAGGGTTGGTGGTGAGGGAAGGTGGAAGCGCTTGTGACCTTGCAAGTGCTCTCTGTATACAAATATGAGGCAGTACACCCTACCTCTATGGCAGGTAGACCAGGATTAATATCCACATAAAACGAAAACAGCAATGTATGTTAAGCTATTGATAATGTGCTATACAGTTACCTCGTCATTTAATTAAGCCATTATCGAGGTATATAATTTTAGCTGGAGTTTTACTTAAATTAGGGGGATGACACACATCCCCGAAAAATTCTGATCCATAGTTTGGAGCCGAGGAGGTCGAAGGTTGCTTTCCTTACTGTTCCTTCTGTTTCCTTGAATTACATTGATGTTTAACATTATGTTTTAAATGCCCCGTGAGCTCTATGTCAATACCTGATAGTTTCGCCATTTGTGCTAAAGTTTCCCTACCAAATTCAGCTGTAAACGATGCTAATTGCGATGATGATTTTGGTATAAACTCTTCTTTACTTTAGGCACATTGCCACAGTGCAGCGAATAAATGGAACAGTCACAACGAAACAGGGAAGGGAGAGAAGGGGAGGGGAGTGTCCGTCACAATACCTATGTCACCCATATTCCGTGCCGTAACACAATTGCACTATTTCCTTACTAAAACCCCGACTAAAACCCCTTTGCCTGGTAATAACATGGCAATAAATTTAAACACATTACCCCGTGCAGATTATAGCATTTTACGTAGCTTTATCACTTTCTGTGGGAACAAATTTCTAAAGAAACTAAGTTTTTTAGTAAAAGTCCAATATTTGCTGTTTCTATGTTTATCACGCAATAACTAATAAACTAAAGGGTAGAACGTAACGATATTTTCCCCCATAACTGTTGTAACCTTGAGTGCTGATACTTGCCCAATTTGAATCCTCTATCTGTAATAAGATGAGCGTTATAACTGTTTAAGTTCAATATTTTTGGAAAATTCTATGCCTATGCAGTAGAAAGTCAGCCAGCAAGAAGCTGTTTTATTGTTGGGTTTACAACGGGTACCAAGCGAGAGAAAATGAGAAGGGTGGGGTGGAGACAGTTTTTAAAAGAAGCCAAAATCCTGTAACTTCTCGCGTTTATTGTGTATGATAAATAAAATTCATCCATCTATGCTAACAGACGCCAGGCGCGAGGTAGAACGCAGTACGGTTAACATCAGTTGTATAGTGTGGAACGCTGTTAAGTGCTATGTATATTATTACGTAAACATTTATAGTTATGGAGGGAGAAGCTATGAAGAGACGAAAAGTTGGTAAACAAGGCACAAAATAATAATGAATGTGCTAGATTACTTAAGTAAAATGTGTGCCAGTAAAAGGAACAGGTAAAGATGCATCACAGAGGGGCCCGCGGAACCGGGGCAGAGCACCGCAAGTAGGCCGTAAACGGGCCTTTTTTGCTTCCAACGATACCCCCGGGAAAGAGGGATGAAGAGAGAGAGAGAGAGATCCGACGGACGGAAGTATGGTCGGGGTCTTAACGTTTCCAGATAGAACGCATTCAACGCCGCCCGATCCCTGCCCACAAGCCACCAACCTCCAAGCGTCCCCTTGAACGGAGCCCACGAGAAAGAAACAGCTAAGGCTACCGGGTTTTCAGAAACAGCAGGTGCGACTCCGGGGGTAATGGCTCTGTGCCATTGCACTACCTTAATAAAATGAGAAAATACGTATCTGACATTATCTGTATACTGCACGAATACATCATGAATACGGTCATGCGTGGTACAATGTAATGGCTTGTCTGAAATAGAAAACCATAGAAGCTGAAGGAAGCGATTGCAAATTGCGAGTTTTCAACTTTATTATTTTATTATTCTATGAATCCGTGACACTTCTATCATGGCATGAATTCACAGCACTCTAGGCTTTCAGTCTAGACTCTAGCGGGATTAGAGGGGCAAGAGGATTAACACATACTCGTGCCAGTTAGTGTCTGTCTCGGCTTATCTCGGCAAGTACCAACTTTACACTTCTATCATGACACGGATTCACAGCACTCTGGGCTTTCAGTCTAGACTCTAGCGGAGATTGTAGGGGCAAGAGGGTGGCACATATTCGTGTCGGTTAGTACCTGTCACGGTTTATCTTGGCAGAACATGCGTATCATAAGTATCAACTTTAGCGTACACCTACGACGAAGTGTGCCATACTGAGAATGAGAAATAAGGTACCAATTACTTGCAGTGTAAAAGCAGAAAATCGCCCTTTATTATGTCATATTCGTCATTAATTTCCCATTGTTTATATTTAAAATTAATTTGATCATTTTTATAGCGCTGCCTGCACTGCCAGCAGTCCAGCAGACATTGAAAGAGAAGTAAAAACTCTACAGGAAGCATCTTTGCACGCGAGATTTGAACCTGAACCGTAGTGTTTGGCTTAGTTTCATTAGTGTGTGTACTAAAATAGTGCCTCTGCCATTAAGGGTCGTATTATGATCTCCGGTTAGATATTAACTAGGAGTCAGGGCAAATTTTTGTATTACCATCTTCGGTTAACAGCTAACCGGGAGTTATTCTTGGCGATGAACTAACCGTCACCTAGGGTAGCGGTTAGTAGTGTGTAGGATAAAAAATAAGGAACGAATGAAAGGACCTCTAAGGACGCCATCAAAAATGAAAGCAAAAAGTGTAGGGGAAACAAACAAACAAACAAAAAAACAGCCAGGTCAACACAATTATTATGATGGAAAAGCACAAAGCGGACTGCAGCGCATCTTTCATTCTTTGCTGTTTGAAAAACATTCCACTTATGTTGAATTTAATTTTGTCGAGGGTAAACAGTGGTGATACCCTACCAATTTAGAGCATTTATCATTTTATATCTCCATATTTCTTTGACAATACATCTTTCTATGGCTGTAAAATCGTATTTCGAAGTATTAAAAGTACGAGGAGAGATAAAGTGCAGCTGAAAATTAAATCAATAGCTTTAAACAGCAGAGCAGATATTTCACTATTTGGTGATTTATCATTCACAGATGACATTAAATTGGTAGACCGATCGCAGCTGGGCGCCAAATTTGCGAACCTACGCACAGTACATATTGCAACAGCGCGCCCCATTTAACCTGTACTGTCTTTTAAGTCGGAGACGCGATATAGTATATATTGTGACTCGTTGAGGGGAAAGTGGTACAATAAATAAAGCAAAAAGTTAGTTAACCAGTTGTCTAATCCTCATTCTGTAATCTTATTTTTCTTCTTCACCCATTTATCCTACTCTTATGTAGACTTACACCCCCCGGACTTGCAAACCAATGCCTGGGATCAGACGCCTGTCAAGGAGCAGAGAGACTCTGTGGATCTGAGAGAGTGAACAACCAGAGTGGGTGATCAAGCCGATGCCCGGGAATGAAAGTGAACGATATGAATGACCGGGGAGGTGAAGATGAAGCATCGGTGAAATGAGATGGCGGGGGAAACCGGAGAACTCTAAAAAAACCCGTTCAGACGCCGCTTTGTCCACCACAAATTCCACATGAGGGTACCTGGGATCGAACCCTGGTGAGAGGCGAGCAGTCTAACCACTCGGCCACGACGCCGCAGCATTCTGTAATCAAGGATTGAATATGAAGATAGATGGTTGTTTAAAAGTCGTGAGTGGCCTACAATATTCCCCCGTACAGAGTTGAAAGCATGAGTGAACATGCAAGGTATCCTATAATTTTTGCCTAGTCGTATTGTCCAAGTGCACAAATTTGTGTGTGATTGGCCGAGCAGTATAGTCTAATCTAGCCAGTTGCGCATCGGAAAAGTACGTAGGTCACTGTAGTACAGCGTACTACATATATAGTCGGAGTGTCGCCTTATCTTAAAACGACCGCAGTGTATAATTGCACATAATTTGACTTAATGGGCTCAATAGTGCAGGTTGAAAATACGGCAGGGGCACTTTTTAGTGTTAAAATAATTTTCGTTGGGTCCTGCAGTATACCTGTACGGAGTTTCATCTGGATAGGCCAAAGAGTACCTATTCATTTGTACGGTAGAGGCTGGAAATAGGGATAGTACGGTCGTAGCTTATCATTTTGTCAGATTCTAAACCTCGAATGTTTTGTGTAAAACCAATAACAAAATACCTCTTGATAAATGAGTTCAATGAATTAAGGAGTATTTGAACATAATATGAAGTCAATTTTAGAAGATTTTGGCTGGGAGTAATTCAAAATTTGCCAAGTTTGGAATGAAGTGCAAAAAACATAATCTGGTATTCGTACTCAAAGTAACGGGATTGTATGACACGGAGATGAAACATCCTATATCCCACAGCTTCCAAGTTTTTTTGGAAATTAGATTACTGGAACAAAAATATTTTTTTATTTTGTCTTGCGTATCTGCAACAAACTGTGTATTGAAGCCAAACATAATGATAAATATTCTAGGAAATAAGTATCCTATTACCAGGAGTTACAATTAAGTTTTTATATGAATAATTTGTGGACTAGATTTGGAAATAGGTGGTCAGATTGTTACACGTAACGTTTTGTTACATACTGCAGCCAGTTTGTGCACCATAAGGAGCCGCAAAAGTGTAAATAAGTAATTAAAAGCTGTCAGTAGTATTAATTTATATTATATTATATTAATTTCACAGTACTTCTGTTCATCTTATAGAAACGAGAAAACTTAGTGAAGTTTGTGCCATTTGGGTGTCAATCCTACTACTACTTGGCTGATGTTTCTGAAATAGCATATCAATTTCTGGTTACCCGTGGAGAAAAAACTTTGAAGTGATCGTAAAAGGCCCCGAAAGGCTTTTCATAATGACGCGTTATAATGTTAGGTTTACGCAGATTTGCATGGTGCAGTCATTGTAAGCGCCACGAACATAAAATTACCTTCCCTAGTGTTACTGACTAGTGTGTAATTTAAAAGCAAATTTCCCAACTGTTATTAAGCATCTCTATGCTTTTAGCTGTCTACTAACACCAATCTTAATACCTGAAGGCTACACGAAAGTGCATTTTTTTTCAGTCATAAAGCTGCAAGGAGAACCAGACGTATTAAGTAGATGCTGGGTAATTCCAAATGAAATCAGCCACAATTAACCTGACCATCTCTGATTTCTTGCATTAGTACTCGATGAAATGTGTACAAAGTATGCTTTAAATAGCCTTTGAGTTATAGAGGTTTAGAGGTGGTAAAGACCCAATAGGAGATGAGAGAATTATAGTTTTCTCTGATTTGCCTATGATAAGCAAAGGAACTATCGTATTCCACTCTAAAATTGGATATTGAAATTTAATCGGAAATAAGTGCCTTTTAAGTTCCCCAAACACTCCCTCACCTAATAAAAGCACTTTTAAATAAGGCCAGGGCTCAATGGCCTAAATACCAAACTCAAATGCGAAAATCAGATGACTAACAAACATCAGAAGGCTGGAATGTGAAAAAAAAGTTCGTTATTTTTATTTTCTCATAAAAAGGCTCAAAATGTGTATTAATATATTTCTACGTTCAGGATACTGAAACGAAAAACAAAATGAGTATCTTGAATTTTCCTCTTCATCCCCTTTGAATTGTATAACTAGAAAATCATAAGGCATAACAAAAAAGTTATATACCAATAAGGTAGGTCTCACTAAAGTACACAGTTTGTGTCAAGTAGTCTTTCTGTAGCATTAGTCATTTTCGATTAGTTGTTTTGCGTTTTTCTCCTCGGATGGCTGCCATTTATGAACGAATTATACCATTCAATATGATTTCCTGATTAATAGAGGTTAGACATAGCAAACAAAAAACTAACAGTGGATAAGGTTGATAACGTTAATTATTTTGCTTGTGAGAGGGAATGGTAAAGGATGGTGCCCGTCTCCTGTTTGAATGCAAATGCGATATTTCCGTTGTGTATTGGTATAAATTTCTGTTAAAATTGAATCGAGCTACAGTATAACAATGGGCAATTTTATGCAATATGAATAATCATAGTTGGCGTAGATAAAAGTTTAAATATAGAGTAAATATAGACAAACGAATTGCTGAAATGGACTCACCATTTATTGAAGATGTTGAAAGTGGCCCCTGCAGCATCAATACACCGCGTAAAGTTCCGATATCGATGGCGGCAACTTCACGACTGATCTTGTCTTTCTGTTCCTGTATTGAGTGTGAATTTGTTTCATAGACCTTGCTCTTCAAATAAGCCCACAGGAAAGAATCACACGTTGTTAGAACCGGGGAACGTAGGGCCAAAAATTGCTGCTAACAGTTTGTTCCACAGAGAAGACATCGTGGACTCCTTGGTTAATCGAACCTGTTTTCACATATGCTTTCGCAATTTGAACTCTTTCTTGTATCGAGAAAGTCATTTTCCAGAATGCAAACAGCAACGTGTACAGGAACTGATGAAATAAACTAAAATGCCGACAGAAGAATGTCAACTATCGATTATTCATAATGTATAAAATTGCCCATTGTTGTACTGTAGCTTGATTCAATTTTAACAGAAATTTATATTAATACACAACGGAAATATAGCATTTGCGTTCAAAAGACAGACGGCCACTTTTATTTGCGCCACCCTGTATAAGTCGTAATATCAACATGTTTATTTCCACCTTAGTCCTATGCTACATTCTGATGAAAACAATCTTCTACTGCCTTCATCATTCTTAATACGTTTAAAGGCCGAGAAGAACGCCTGTGAGGACAGCAACAGATCAAAAAAGAGCATAAAAACTAACCGCAATACAGGACAGCATTCTCCTGAAATTGAAATTTTGGATGCTTAGTTTTGGGAATACTTCCACTATTTTGGGTCATAAAAGACCTAACGTAATCAAATTTGTTGCTCCTTCTCCCCGTTCTAACTTTCAAAGTTTATAATTCCTAGATGCGGTCTAGGAACATTAATGACTGCTGATTATTTGTAAAATGATATCCTCTATACCTGAACTGGCATGAAGCAATCTCATTTCGAATTTCCGGAATTCAAAGTCACTCCTTTTTATACGATACTACACATCTTTCTTAGCAATATTCTTTTGCTGACTTTAGTGCTATCTCTGAATTCTGAGTTGTGGATGTCAAAGTTCTTTTGATTACGTTTAAATGATACCGAAGTCATAAAACGAGGAGATTTTGTTTCCATTTAGTTTTATCATTAACTCAATTGTATTGTACTTAATTGGGAGACTAATTAAATGTGCTAAGGAAAGTAGTTTGCATCATTTTTTTTATAAAAGCGGGTAAACTAACCACAACACTAGAAGACCACGATCAAAAACAGGAGGTTAACGTTTCACTGAGGTGGCATATAGTATTTTTAAAAGACGTTACATCGACACGGGTAACTGAGGCCGTTGACGGTAGGTAGGCAGGCGGTTCAAAACCCGCCAGGACCGTCCTCTCTGATAGATTTTTCCAGGTTTCTCTCATAATTGGCAAATGCCGGGACGGTACCCTAGGCCTGGAACGTTTTCTTCCCAAATTTCATTTCATATATTCTCAGTGTACGCCGCATATGGTGTCGTATTCACTGGAAGAAATGATTCCAATTGTTTCCCACGACCCAGTTATCTGGGGGGGGATATAGGTCATCTGTAGGACTGTTATCTTCTCCCTTATCATTTATCTAGTTGATGTAATACTGTGATAGTGCCAGGAGATAATATTATTGACACCGCTACATAATCACACAGATGTTACATAATGTGTTTAGCAATTAGATCTTATTCAGGTTATATTTATTGAGCTACCTGACAGGAAAATTCCATTTGTTTCGTCGTGTTTGTCTTCTGCAGCACACAATGGGACATATGGATCTGAGGAGATGCCTGTAACGTTGATGGGAGCTAAAAAAACTGAATGGAAGAGCTATAAAAAACAACTGAAAGGATACTGCATCGTTCTCGTTTGTTCTACGAGGCACTGCAGCGTAAATAAAATAAAGTTCAGCAACGGCCATTTTATAAATAAATGAGTGCAGATGCTGCTGTTGGCGAGATTTTAGTGTTGTCATTCCGGCTTGTTTGTGCACTTAAAGTTTTTTTATAGTTCAAGAGCATTCATTGTCTTATAAGGCATTTTTCACCTCAGCAACTTCAAAAGTTGACCATATCCCAAGATGTAATACACAAAACTGTAAATTATCCACTTACTACACATCAGATGGACTGCCTCTGTGGTCGAGTGGTCAGCACTCTGGCTTTTCAACCCAGAGGTCACTGCTTCGATTCGGAGAATATTCCTTTAACCAGACTCACCCCCCCCCCACAGTTTGGAAATACATAGCAATGTGGGAGTAAATGTGTGTTTAATAATAAGAAAAAACTGATAAAGCCGGAACGACGTAAAGAAAATTTACAGTTCAGCGAGCAATAACACACTCAGCTGTTTTTCAAATCAAGCTCCCTATGTGACCAAAGGCATTAAAGGAGAGGCTATTAAAAATAAATAAAAACATTAGTACTTCAGCCATATTAGTTTGGTGACAAATAATGACAACCTCCACAAAAAGCATTCTTACGAATATTTTGGGTTATAATGCTAAAAACATTAAAGCAGCTTCTGCATACAAACCGCCCTTAATTCTATACCGATTCCATAAAATTTGACCAATTTTCTTAAAATCTCTTACACGCACAATTTCAGCACCGTAACTGTAATGGTCAGCCCAAAATTCCTGACATTTTAAAATGCTCTAAACCGCCATTTGCACCAATTTCAACTAAATTTGAAGTTTCATCAAATCTCTTTCAAACTCTTTTACACTTTTATTTCAAAATATGTCGGCCTCGCCCCATACCCTTGACCAGAATCTTCCCCTGCCATGGGATAATAACCATTACCAAACAAAAAGCGACCCTCATTAGGAGGGTGAGAAGTTTTCTGTATTTCCTTCAGCTTCGTCAGCAATCAGTCTAGTTTCGTGTTTGATGTAAGCTTGCAAACGGTCAGTTAGCGCACATGCCGTTTCTTTTCCAACCCTGGGTATCACCTGAACTTGAATTCGATGATGTGAATCAACATCAGCAACCTTCTTCACTAAAGACTCTCGTGAAAAATAAAAGTAGCTTGGAAAAGGTGAGGTTACGTAAACAAACACTTCATATGTGCCAACCGAGAATCGCGCTCCACAGTTTAAGGACTACTGATTACTTGACAATTGTGAGGTTTGCTTTAACTGCAAACCTAGCAAAACCTCAAGGCTCTGCCGACTTGGGCAGGGATGGGAGCCGAGGGCGCCATGTTTTGAAAAATACTGTTACGTTCCTGTGTATTTGTATTGTGCCGAAGATCAGTTTCCATTTGGAAGCTGTCAATTGGTGGGATTTAAGGACACACAACCCGGTTAAACAAATAAGGCCCTAGGTGCAAGGAAGGACAGGATCAAACAAATCTTCACGGAACTTTAGTATAACTATATATTTGTGTTAAACAATAATTTTATGTGTTATACACATACGAGTATATACCGAAGTCCATACAAGGGTAAACTGGGGAAATAACTTCACTTTGATTTTTACCTAATATTAATACTTATTCTTTAGGGACAGTTTTAGGTAAAACAATTTGTTATTCCAATGAATCTGAACGAACTTACTAGGAGAAAATTTGCACGTTTCCTGTTTGCATGTTGTACTGTTTATGGAAATAGGTACGTAATTAAAATTTGTTTCTCAGAAACTATATTTAAGACATTTCTCGGCATCTAAAATGGGTTTTACAGTGATGCTTATTGGTGAGACATTTTTTATTTCTCTACAGTCTACCTATAGATTTTCTCAAAATCGATCTTCAAATGTATTGGATAATGGCAAGTAAAATGTATATCTTAAATGTTCTAGGAACCGCTTAGAAAGTCATCTTTACTGTTAGTGTATTTCTTGTAATTTGAAAAGGGATACGGAAAAACGTATTATACAAAAAGGTAGAGCTAAATAAAAGTTCAAAATATTTGTTTTTCGTAAAGTTTTAGAGATATTTAGCGTCGTAGTTAACATGTTCCCATGTGTAAGTAAGTATATCTGAACGAGATCCACTAAAAGTGTCTTTTTTCATCTCATCAAAAACATAAAACAAAAAACAAAAAAACACATAATGTTGTACACTCACTGACTTTCTCTTTCATTACAATCACAGATACTATTCATATGAAACGCGATTCTTCCATTTTTTACGTTCCTCACTATGATAAAATGTCAGGCTAGAAATGATTTCAACTTCAGTAGAATTAATAATTTCTGCATGCTTATACGCTAGGCAGTAAGCTATTACAGCTAATGTTTGTTTGTCTTGAGATCATGGAGGTAAAAAAATAAACAGTCGCGAATTATCAAACTATTTCTGTCAAATGTACTTAACTTGGCAAAATATTCGTATAAATGCATTATGGTATGAAATATTTCGAAAACGGCTGACGTTGGGAGAAAAGTTATTTTGGGGAAGTGTGTATTTTAATGACCTCTTAAGTTTTTCCTGAAATATGCTTTTGCCTATCTCGTACGGTTTCCCAGTGTCGTACAGTTATGTAATACTCATTAAAGGCAAGGAGTATTCACAGCTTATTCCGAGAAAATTCAAGATATACATGTATCTGTCATGTTAATATCACAAACATTTGGTATTTTAACAAAAAGAATTGTTAGAGCTGTTTTTAAGAAAATAACTAAAATTATTCCACGTAAAGGGTAGTTTGGGGTGGGTGGAATTGCTGAAAATCTTCGTGTCATATGCTTGGAAGATGCAAAACTTAAATATAAAGTTTGTTGGTCTTTTAGTTATGCTGTTCACAAACAAACCTTTTTCAAAACTGCTTCGGTGATCTCAAAACGTGCATTTGTAGTGAAAACTCACTTTCGAATTTTTTAATGGAATACAATATCTACTTCCTCTTCCTACTATAGGTAGGCCGTAAAGAAAGTAAAAATCAGCTGAAACAGTTGACTGTCTTGCATAAGTAGGTATAAACTGGAGGAATAAATATACTACAGCAAAGTCAAGTAGCTTCATTTGAAAATTTTCTAGCCAAACGTTAACGCCTCTAACTAGACTGGTCTTATCGACTGCCTTTCCTTTGAAATTTATTGCCTATTGGCAATGGTGTTAACTTGTATTCTCTTGTCTTTGGGTTTCTTACACACTTTGAGTTTTCAACATTAGATCACACACACAATCACACTCTCGTTCACACTTCCAGACTTTGGGAGGACAGGGTATAATCTTGGCTAGAGAAAAATTCCCATCAGCCGGCCGGGAATCGAACCCGGGATCCCTCACACAGCAGCCAGGTGCTTTACCAACTGAGCTATGGGACCAGCCTTTTTGAGCGTTATTATTAATACAGAATTTCAAGTACTACTTCTGATACGAGGCAATGGAATTTTTGGCTGGAGCACAGCACTTTCTTACCTAACATGTACAGGAAGTAAAAAGAATGTTAACCTTATAGCAATTACTAAGTTTTGCTAAAAGTTTCGATTTAAGTGTTCAAAAAGTATGTAACATGCAACATTTTACGTACTACAAAATGCAGACAAGGTAAGACAGTAAAAGCGTTTCAAATAATCTTAATGTGCATTGCAGTACTATGCAGAGGGATATTTAATTATATACATAAAGCTTTAATTGTTGCCGAAATTAATTAATTAATGAACCTAAATGAACGTTTGGGGTAAACTACATATCTTCAAGATTTTAAAAATTAATTTTTAACTTTTTATAATGATTATCACCACCACACTGACTTAAAAATAAACTTTCTCTCAAACTTTTACCCAAGTTTGGGTCTGGCAACTCTGCTTGTGGTTTAAAAGTTGGTTTGCAGAAAAACGTTTTCGTCAGTGCTTTATATCCAGAACTTTCAATTCGAGTAGGTTGCAGTTCGCGGTTTTGTTATGCTGTACATGGAATATACATGTTGAATAGGAAACACAGTAATGGAATTCAGCTGATATCAGAGAACTGACTGTACATCTGTGCAATACCAGTACCTATCAAGAAAGGAATTAGCAAACCCATCGTGCATGTCAAGGATGTATGGCTTTCCCGGAAAAGGGAATCAGGGAGACAAATTGACCATCGGCGCAACTCGATATTACCTTAATGTTCAACGCCGTTTCTACAGCTGTTCACCTAATAATAGTACAATATTGAAATACGTTCCAAACAAATTATCCTTAATGTTGCACCGATGTCAACAGAAAACTGCTCTGAGTCAAATAATATTTTCGTCTTTACAAATTCTATTTTTTTTATTTAAATACTCCTGGAAATAAAGTACATATTTATTTCATTTAACGAGAAGTATATTATTCACTCATAATAAAAGTAATCACATACTTTTAGAAACATAAACATGTATTCAGTACCCCTTACTTCTAGCTCCCATAAGCACAAATAAGCAAACTGGCCAAAAAATGTGATATGTAGAAAATGGTGCAATGCACTGGGCTGTATGCGGTAGAGCCTCCTCTAACTTTTTGGTCGTACCAGGGACTTTGACTTGAGAAACAACCGTTGTTTCTCGCTCAACTGTAGTTTTCTTAACCTTGTTTTATCACTTCTTTTACTAATATACACTCGTATTCATTCCCTTACTCATGCTTCCAGGCTGTGCAGTATACGGGGTAATTCTGTTTAAAGAAACACTCCCCGCCTCAGCCGGGACCACTGGATTGAGAAGCCAGAACGCTGACCATTCGACCGCAGATGCATTATTTTATGGATTTTAATCATATTTCATAGAGGTGTTACTGTTTACACAGAGATTCAATGGGTGACAAGAACATTACCTAAGACATCCAGAAACTACGAATAACAATTATTGGATACTCCAGCTTTCCCAGAATATACTTTGAAGAAACACGCCAAACAATTTTACTTTCTAGGTCTTTTGAAGTTTTTTGAAAGCTGCAAAATTACAAAAGCAAACGAGTCTGCGAATCTTTGGTGCTCCACTATTTTTGGACGCTGGAAAGCATGAGTACAGAATTTCAGGCTGTTACTCTGTCACCTGACATTTGTTTCACAAATATGCTGTTGCAATTTTAGTTTAGTCGGAATATAATAATAATAATAATAATAATAATAATAAAATAATACTTGTAATTTTGCGGCACTGATTGTAGTTTTTATAGAACTCCCACCACGGGTTTTTGCGATTATTCCAGGAATCGCCATTTTCCTCTCTACCTAATTCACCTCTCCTCCCCCCTTCCTTTCCTTTTGTCTGCCTTATATGTACTTTCTCTCTCTCTCTCTCTCTCTCTCTCTCTCTCTTTTATTGCCTAAAGGTATATCGTTCATCAAAATAAGTGAGATTTGACTCATTCCTATGCAAAGCTCTTTCTCTTTCTCAGATAAACGCAAACATCCCATAGCGCGATTTCACCACAAATATTCTTTTCAAGTATCCTGAATCCAAAAAATGGCAAATGTAGCAAAATGTTCCTGAAGGTACGTGTGTGTGAACATAACCCCAAATTGCAAATTCAGCTTCGTTTTTAAAACCCAGAATCCTTCAAGGATATAAGGGCAACGTCTTCACTAAACCCCCAAACAACCCTTTACTTTGAAAAGTAAAAGAAAAGTTTCGTTTTCATTAAGATGTCATCCATTTGAGATAACTGCAGAACAAAATAAAATGCATATCTTGAATTTTCTTCAAAGAGAATATTCTCATTGTATTAATTACAAATAAAATAACACGGAAACTATATTACATTAAAAAATCTGATGTGTTACACTCACATGACTTTCTCTACTCTTGTACAAACTATTTTTACCAACGCTTATTCTCCATATGCTTCATGTTAATCGAGATGTTAATCTTATTGTTCATTTTCTTGTAGATGCAAGGTGAATTGGTAGGCTTTAAGCGATAGTCAAATATTTTAAGAGCTGGTTGCTATGTGGAGTATTCCATTCTCTTTGCATTACCAGGACAAAAAAAATAAATAACGAAATCCCATTTGAGAAAAAGTATAAGTATTGGAAAATTTAAGGGAATAACAAAAATATCTCGAAAATGGTTCACTCAACAAAACAATGTATATGACATAAATTGTATATTTTAACGCGATCCACATTTATTCTGTAGTAAAATGTTGTCTATCTCTTATGGTTTACCAGTTATGCAAAAGTCATTCACAATGAAGAATACTTTTGGAGACATTCCCAGAAAATTCAAGATATACATTTTATTTGTCATGAAAGTATCTTAAATATATGATATTTTAATCAAAATCGTTAGAACCATTTTTGAGAAAATTAAAATTTTCGAAAAATGTTCCATGTAAAGGGTAATCTGGGGTGCGGGGATTTTCTTGAAAAACTTCGTGTCGCATCTCTGAAAGATACTGAAGCTAAATACCAAGTTTGGCGTTAATCCGACTGTTCGTTTCTGAGTTATACTGTTCACAGACACACAGACAGACAGACACACACACGGACATGTTTCCAAAAATACTTTTTTTTTTGATTCAGGAGGTCTCAAAACATATATTTCCGGTGAAATCTCGGTATCGAATTTTTGGGTGGAATGCAATACTTCCCCTACTTACTATTCGTAGTAGAGAAAGTAAAAATGCATTAACACCCAAAACGTTTCATGTATCATTGACATACTTGCTGTAGTTCGTTTGAATCTTGTAATATTTTATGCAATATATCTGAACTGCTTTGTTGGTTCTCATGCTTCTCGTCGCCCCATGCAACACAAATGGATATCAAATGTCTTTCCTGTAGAAGGCAGAGTTTTTCAACGGAATGCCTTACACCACTCTATGTTAATGATCTATTTACATCCAAGCATGTTTCCAACGACACAGGTAGCCAGGATCGTTATGGCACGGACCTGTGAACGGGAGCTCTGCGGATCTAATCCCGCCACAGCACCACCCTCCCTGACTGAACTGTTTTCCAGGTTTTCCTCGTGTGTTCATAACTGACAAATGCCGAGGAGCTACCCTAAACATAGGCTGGAACGTTTCTTTCCAAATTTCCTTTCCCAATTAAGTATGAAGTAAAACCAGGCGTTACACACTATAAAAAGAAGGAAGGAAGAAAAAGCGTGCTTCCAATTGGTTCTAAGCGTTGGTTAAAACATGTGAGTTTCTTTGCCGCTATTCAAAGCCACCTTTTAGCGTCATGATTTTTATTCCGATCCCGAAATGACTAAGTTTATATCTCCTTTCCAGAGTTCCTAGTTTATGACTGTAAGGTAAACATCAAGACAGTCAACTACTTTAATCTCCAAAGTGCTGCACCTATGGGTTTCTAAAGATATGAACAAAAAATTCACCCAAGACTCATGAAAGAATAATCCTTGATCTTTGAGGAAAATGTACATGTTAGTGTAGACATCGCTAGAATCTGGTAGGAAATGGTTATGTTGGCAACGCTACAGAGGTTACTAGCCAAGCCAGGCACGTTCCTTGCACGTGACCACATGTTGCCGCCATGTCGACCTCAACAGACCAGCAGCCGGTGAATCTGCCCCAGGTTATTCACGGAAACCTCAACATTACGCAATCCCTGCAGCGCAACCTTTCCTCATAATTTACTCTTAAGGGAAACCAGATTCCATCTGAAGGAGGAAAAATCTTGTGATTTTAATTGGATAGTAAAAGTCTCCAATCTCGTTAAGTAAAACAACTTTTGGTCCAAACAAAGTTCATTAGGCTGTTATAAGCGCTTCCATCCAATAACTAGCCCATACAGTGAAGAGAAACAAAGATCTATCGTGCCTTGGCTGGCTCCAGCAGCTGTTCAAGAAGTAACTGGGGAAGAAATGAACACCATTTGAAACCCGTGCCTCTAAGATGTCCTTGGTGGCGATCATCCGTCAAATGTGATTTTTTATTATTTGAATTAAGATAACAATAATATTGCAGAACTACATGCCATTCATTATTTAAAATCTTGAATATTGAATAGAAATTTGACCCGTGGACAGCGAGAAGTATTTTCAAAATTAGTATTTGCAATGTAATTTTTATTATAAAACTGATGAGATTTCCCTTGCTGTTTAAGACAGAGTAGGCCAAATAAGAAATAACAAGGCTAATCATGACATTGTTATAAATGCAAATTTTCTATGGTCTCTAACATTCGATAATAAATAAGTAGTTGAATAATGCAACACTTTAAAATAGCTTTCCTTAAAACTCACTTTAGTTTCCTCCTTCGGGTGGATATAACTTACCTCACATTTTAACTAAGAGCAGCGGCTTCCTGAAGAGAATAAACAGCGCACTACACCATATTGGAAGATATGTAACTTACTCGCTTAAAAGAAATCACAGTCTATAAAATGAAGAATCCTTAGAAAAGATCTGATGTACGTCGAAATAACAAGGAAGCAAGGGAATCTAAGACTTTTGGTATGTAAATACGATAGAAGGAAGGAAAAGAGATTGTTACAGACAGAATTAAACGGTGCTGTTTTAAAAGAAAAAGCAGGATATGACGTAGCATTTTACGTTTCGGAGTGTAGGTTATGGAAAACCAATTCTGGAAAATGTACTTCCTGGAATTCGTAGATTTCATCAAGAATTTAAATAGACTCGTAGAACTGCTACCACCGCTCTATTAAAATGCATGTTATTCTTCCTTTTTTTCCTCTCTCCTTTCACTTGCAACATTGAGATGTGGATAAGGATATGGTCCTATTTTCTGGAACACAGTCATGTTTGTTCAATATTCACATGTGTTTATCAGATGCCAACACCAGCCCAAAAATAGACAACCTTCCAAGCCATCCAAAAGATGTTCCTGGAACTCGTCTTTAGCAGAACAGTCAGCCATTAATATCCAATCACCTTTTTACAGCTTTTAGACTGGAAATTCTCTTGTTGACGATCTAATCACTCCATCCATCACTGGCGCCTTGAAGGCGTTTCTTTTCCTGGGACAACAAGCCTAGCACTCTTCACATGCTTTGTTTACCTGGAGTTAGTTCCAGGTATAGCAGCGCTGACGCCAACGCAGGTATATTACCTTTCCTCGGCTTTCCAACCGGGAAGTATCTCCAAGTTATGCAACGCCAACCATCCTTCAAGTCTCATAACCGCAGTGCCACTCGATGAAAGCGAAACTCGCAGATTTAAAAGCAGGAGTAATGAATTTCTGAGCAATAAAATTGAGTTTTAAAATGTTTGTACAAAAATTGCACCTTACTTTCAAGTACATTTCTGCAACGCACTTTCTGGACGTGCTGCACCGGTAAAATAACTCTGCATGGTAAACGTAATGCAATTTATCTCGAATTTAATTTCATTTTGTATTTTCCCGTTTTCTAAATCTGCCTCGTCCCACAAAAATAGAGATTCAGCTCTGAAAATAGTCCGCAATAAACTTCATAGTGTGCGTAACAAAATGTCTAATTGGAATGGTTATGCACTTCCATGATCCGTCGCCCTCCATGATGTAGTGGTTACCATGCTAGCCTCTAGTTCCCGAGGTCGCGGGTTCAAACCCGGCGGAGAGCGATGGATTTTTTTTCGGGCGTAAAAATCCTTAGCATGGCTTCCTTCGTCGTAGATTTACGGCATGTAAAAGAACCTCAAGCCTGATAAAGAGGCCTCTGAGCAAAATTCCCGGTCTTTCACGCCCAATATAGAATGGGACGCTAAGGACCACAGCAGTTAAAGAGCGTAAAAAATCAGTTTAATTTTAACAAAGACTATCCGTCATATGAAGATATTCATCGAGCAGTTTGTTACAGAAGTATTAAGAATCAGGATTAAAAAAATGCTGTGATACATTCACATGACTTTCTCTACTCTCTATCTTTTATTAGTGAATATACAAATTATTCTTACTCAAGCTTATTTTCTATCTATTACGTTTTAATCCAAAATAAACCTTTGCAGAAGTACATTACACATTTCGTTTTAGATACTGAGAACAGTGATAGTCAGATGTTTAAGAACTGGACGTTATATACTGACCTTAAAATTCCACACTGTTTCCGTGCAATCGCGAGAAACAACTGAATGTTGAAAGGACTTTAAGAGAATGACTTAGAATGAGCAATTCGAACCTTTAATATCGGATATCTCAGAAACAGGCTTATACCACAAAAACTTATTTTAAATAAATTGTGTGTTTTAAAGAGATTTATATTTTCTGTACAGTACGTTTTCGTCTGTCGCTTAAACATTTACCAGTTTTACAAGATTATACAACATTTCTTCCACATGAAGTGGATTTCAGAGGCTATTCCCAGAATATTCAAACATTGATTTTATTTGTCATGTAAATATCTTTTAATATGTGGTACTTTTATCAAAATCTTAAAGCCATTTTTTAAAAAATAAAAATTTTCGAAAAATGTTCCATGTGAAGAGTAGCCTAGGGTCGGGGAATTTTCTTGAAAATCTTCATGTCACATCTTTGGAGGGCTTGGTGTTGATCCGGTTTTTCGTTTCATAGTTATGCTGTTCAGATACACACACGCGCGCATTTCGGAAAATACTTTTTGTTTTTATTTCGGGGGCCTCAAAACATGTATTTCCGGTGAAATCTCGGTATCGAATTTTTGGGTGGAATACAATACTTCCCCTACTTACTATACGTAGTAGAGAAAGTAAAAATACACTTGTCCAAAACCTCTGCCATGTGTGCTACCATTAGAGGTGCACTGAAAGTTAAAAAGGGATATATGCAAATGAAATTTTAAAAGATGATTATAGAAGTGAAAACTGGGCAATAAAAGAATTGAAGTGTCAGAGATGAGGTTTTTACATTCAGCAGCTGTATTGAGTGCCTTCGATAAGGGAATTAAACTATCGGTAAGACTTATTTGCATACACTAGCCTAACCGATGAAATATTTAATTTGAAATATAACATGTATGCACACAAGGAATTACAAAAGTAACTGAATTACAGACTAACAGGAAAACCTATATTTTTTATGTTTTAAAAAAACGCCTTTTTGCATTTCGATCCCCTCTACCCTTAAAGGAATTGCCTAGTCTACAGGTTAAATTTCTAAATTTTGATTAACTTCCCCCCCAAAAAATTACGCATTACTTTTAACTTTTTACTTACTTAATACAATCATTTATCTGCACAACCGACCTACTTTACGAAATTAAAGCAATACATTTTCTCAAAAACTATATTACCGAACTAATCAAACCCTTGTTTACATATTAAATGAACACATGGCTATATAATTAACAAATATTTGCGCATATTAACAGCCCCTTTCGAAAATGCACGGTTAAAATGTGAGCATCTGAGCGAATTTTTGCACTTTAAGTAATACATTTGAAAAAATATTTTACGTAAAATCGAAATTAATAAAATAGGTTTGAGTAAAAACATTTCCAGCAATGCTATAGATAAGTGTTTGAGAAAAGTGAACCCAAATTTTAATAGTGTAGATATAGGCTTTTCTTAAATAAAAAAGAATAAAATAAAATACAGAAAATGAAACTCGAAGTGTATGAAACCAGTGTGGTAATACACTCCATTCTTCAATGTCCCAAATAAATTCCCCTTGCAGATTGTCACAGGTCTCGAATGATGTCGGTTGAAAGTAAGAAACCACATATTTCGTTCCTTCACTGAATTTTGATAACATGTTATTTGGCACAAATCTCAATTGTGACAATTTCTATAAGAAAGTTTGTGTGTTTGGTGTCACTGCACGGAAAATCTCTTTAAGGATTAAAATGTTCCTGTGTTCACCTTCCAGTACGCGAAGGAATGTTTTACTCCCTTATCTTTTAGGCATTCTCTTAGCATTCCATTACTCTATTTAAGCATATATTGAGCAAAGGTTCTTTTAATTAAATAACGATTTAATATGCTTGCTTTTAAAAGTTTTTTTTAATGGTTTACCATGATACATTAATCATGAACGTATAGCCCAAAATATATTTAAAATGTGAATGTAAGACGGTTTTTACTTTTAAAATTTCTAGATCGATCACTGGAAGAGAGATGGGAGGTGGAGAGAGAGCGAGGGAGGGACATCTCAATGAAGTTGAAAAAAAAAATTGGCAAGTTTACCCCCCAAATCTTCATGGAGTTAAGGCGGTGATTTAGGTAAAGAAGTCCTCGCACCTGAAATTTAGTAAATATCCTCATACGAATATTTTGCAATGCCACGAATCATATCACGTTTAATATTTCATACTGTTGAGATTTAACCCTGGAGTAGTCGCGCGTTGTTTCTGCTCATGCTCAGCACCTACAGCTTGTCTCAACCTTAAATCTATCAAACAAATGAACGTTGCCATTAGCTTCGTCCTTTTCTACGCTCGCGCTGTCGCCAAGTTGCTAATAAGTAATAACATTCTATGAATATTCATTTGTTATAAATTTCAGCTTTGAACACATTATCTTATGCAGAATATTTTTCTGTGCCAGATTCTATCTTTCTGAAGTCTTTATACATTTCTATGGGCATACATTTCTAGGGAAAACGAGTGTTTTTTTTGGTAAAAATTCCGATATTTGCTGTTCCTATGCTTATCACGCAGTAACTAATCAACTAAAGCTTAGAGTACATTTTTTTTTCTGTCTTGGCTAGAGTAAACTACCTTTCCAGTTTGAATTCTCTACCTTTATTAAGATGAGCGTTGTATTTCTTTTAAATTAAAAGTCAGCCAGAGAAAAATTGTTTTGTTATCGGGTTTACAACAGGGACCAAGCGACAGAAAATGTTGAGGAGAGTTGGAAACAGTTTTTAAAAGAAGCTGGAACCCTGTAACTTCTTGCATTCACTGTGTATGACAAATAAAAGTCATTCCATCTTCTATTCAGCTAACAGGCCAGGGGTGACGCTGAAGTCAGCAAAGTTAACATCAGTTGTAAGGAAGTGGGTACGGTGTTATGTAGTTTATTTATTTAACATTTTACGTAAATGTTTCTAGTTATGGAGAAAGAAGTTAGGAAGAGAAGAGACGAAATGTCGGTAAACTAAGAGTAATAATGTATGTGTTAGATGATTATTCAAGTAAAATGAGTGTTAGTAACGCAGTAAATGAAATAGCTAAGGCTACCCGGATGTTCACAAACAGTAGTGCATAAGATAAAAAACGAACGAATGAAAAGACCTCTAAGGACCATAAAAAAGAATGCAAAAAAGGATGGGGAAAACAAAATCGCGCTAGTTTAACGCAATAGCAGAAAACGGAGTGTGGCGCATCGTTCATTATTTGCTGTTTGAAAACATTCCACCCATGTTGCATGTAATTCTTTCAAGGGTAAACAGTGATGATATCCTACCAAATTATAGCTTTTATCATTTTATATCTCCATATTTCTTTGATTATACGCTTGTAAAATTGTATTTCGGAGTACTAAAAATACTAAGAGGAGACAGTGCAATTAAACATTAAATGTCTTACAACTGACTAAATAGCACTGAAGATATCCCACTATTTTTGGTGATGTATTACTCACAAGATGACATTAAATCGATCGCAGTTAGGCGCCAAATGTGCGAGCGTATGTATATTACATGTGGCAACAGTGCGCCCTATTAGACTGTACTGTCTTATAAGTTTGAGATGTAATATAGTAAATTTAGAGACGTGGGGATTTCTGTACCTTTAGCAAATCATTTGCTCTTATAGATTAGTACAATTTTGGATTTGAAACAATAGATGTATTGTTGTAATTACTTAAATGTTCCTGTAGCCCAAGCGTCTATTCGTGCTATAAATTTTATGACGGCAGAGAAGCAACCATTTTGTCGTGTAGGCAATGCACAGAGAAACAATACTGTAACATGGTTAGAAGAAGTGCTAAGAAAAGTAATGAAAGTGACGTTAAAGATTATGAGAGTGATTAACAGGATCACGTTACTGAAAATGCGCATCGAATTGCCTCAGATGTGGAATCAATCTTGTTATTTTGCAACGCTTGAGCTCAGTAAAGAAATACTGTTATCTAAACTCATTCTTTTCTCAAAAAAACGCAAGTATTAGGTATCGAGAACTACAGCACAGGCACAGGGAATTTTCAAAAATATTTAAGAGGGCCAAAATATAATTAAAAGTTGGGTTACATACATGTAGCCAAGCGAATACTCGCGTCACAAAATACTGCGCGACTACTGCAGGGTTAAAATGTCATCAGGGTTTAAAGCATACTAAAAAGAAAAGCTATTTGATAATTTCATCATGCGGAGTTATCAACATGGAGAAGGCCTATAACTCATTTTTGAGATTAAACAGTTTGACAGGTGATAAACTTCCTTAGTGACTTTTCATGCAGTTGTACAGAGTGAGCCAAAAGTCTCCGAACCGCCTGCGCGGTGTTTTTCCTGTCCGCGTCCTCGACGCTTGTTGCCGCCTGCCGCGGATGAAACCATACAAAATGTTTAAAACTACTTTTAAAGGCTTTACTTACCAACTTTATGAAAGGAAATGCTGAAACTGGTCACTGTCGTTGTCCATACATTTCTGGCACCTCTTTAGGAAACTATCCATCATAGAATTTTTTGGGGGGAATTTTTCCAAACGATGACCGATGTCGTCTAATGTTTCTTCGGCAAGAACCGAACGCCATCTTTTAGATTTCTTAGCCTGAACACTTCCTGTGGCCTAAATTTTACTGTAAAGTTCATGGATTGATGTACGGCCTGGAACTTTTACACCTGGAAATCTTTCTGCAAATCGTACTTTCACTTAGCGAGCTGACCGAGTTAACACATACGAATCATAAATAAATACACGCCGTGCAGTAGAAAACATATACTGAGCCATAATATAAGTACAGGACAAAATAATAAATAACTCGTAATAACTGAACTACATCACATCACCGTCAATTCAAAACTGCACTTCACACTGCAATGCAAAACCGCAACAGCGTGACTTTGTTTATAGCAGCAGTGCGTTATCATGTTTTTATCATATTTCCACATGCCGTGGAAAAACACCGCGCAACCGGTAATATTGTTCATAAAATATCCCTCCGGGGCAACTTAAAACATAAAGTGTATAAGACAAACCCACACCCCTGGAAGAATTAAAACAAAATATCCGCCAGGAAATTTCTCAACGTGAACTACGGCGAGTGATGGATAGTTTCCTAAAGAGGTACCAAAAATGTGTGGACAACGACAGTGGCCAGTTTCAGCATCTCCTTTCGTAAAGTTGGTAAGTAAAGCCTTTAAAAGTAGTTTTTAAAATGTTGTATGCTTTCATCCGCGCCTTTCTATGATAGCGGCAGACGGCAACGAGCGTCAAGGACGCGGACAGGAAAAACACCGCGCAGGCGGTTCGGAGTCTTTTGGCTCACTCTGTATTACAGCGTGTACATACGTTAAACCGAGGCGTATTAGTTTCTGAGAAGGAAAAAAGAAAGAAAAAAACTACTACTACTTTTAAATAATTACTATTCAGTTTTTGTATACTTTTGAAAGTTCCGTATTGCTTTAAACATCGATAATGACACTGCTCGTAGTCGAAATACTAAATTAAAATGCACCACGTACACACATTTTGGTTTTGGCAGACGAATTCAGTGTCTTAGGACGTTGAATACGGAATGAATCCGCTAGGGCTTTTCTGTACGTGGTACACAGAGTAGTTTTTAGTAAAAGCTCCCTAAATCATATGAGCAATTTAACGTAATATGTTAGATATGCTAATGCAGTTTTAAAATATGTATACGTTATACAAATATCTATCTTTTATGGCTAGTGTGTTAATAACTTTTGTTACTCTATGTTGTACAGAGTAACAAAAGAAAATAGAATAAATAAAAGGGTTAGTTATGGAGTTCTTTTCTGAGCAATATATGAAGCACTTTTTTTTATCGAAGATTTTGACTAGTTTTGTGAAAATATGAGTGATAATTCCGAAGAAATTTCTATTCGAGCTAGAAGCCTGAATCGATCACGTTGATTTCGTTAAAAACGCCGCTAAAATAGTACTTTGTGGCTCGTTGACACTCCAACATGCAACTGATTTAGAGAGCATCTACAAAAAAATCTGATGCTGCATTCACTTGACTTTCTGTACTCCGTTGTTTTCCGGATAAATCCTTTCTTTGCCACTTATATTACTCATCCAGTCATTCCCTCCACCATCTCGGAATTGTTGAGTAGTTTCTTTCAACTTCATACCAGAATTTTAATGTATAGCGTAAGACCTATCTAAAAATTTGTAAATTGGTTCATTCTACCATTATTACCTCTGACTATGCTGCTAAAGGGTAGTTGTATTGATAACAGTGCTAATTAAAAACAGATAATAAGCAGTCAGCACCAATCAACTGCAGATTTCAGGAAGCAGAGAGATTTTGAGTTGTTAAATGAAATCACCTTTGAGAAAACTGATGCAAACATGCTGAAATATACCAAATCGTGGACTGAAAAACAAATACCCACATGGATGACGTAAGCACGATAACGCTATGAACAAAATACTGTCAGACTACTTCATTTCATTTCTTGAAAAATGTCCTACTTTTCGTCTCGGCCTCCTATGTAAAGAAACCAGAGAAATATTCATTTCCAACAGAGGCCACTCAGGCATCAAATAGCTTCAGTTTTATAGTGATTGCCCCTTGAAGGTCACAAACGCTGTTTCGCCTACAGAGATGGACAATAAAACACCTACGATAACAAAAGAATGCAATTTCTTGTTACGGAAGTGCGCAGGTGTAACTGAGCCGGCAATTCACAGCAGCTGTAGAGGAAGCGCTGTGTTAATCGGACAACATCCGGGCAACTAATACAATTATCCCTTTGCAGCAGTAGTAAATAATATCCCAACCGATCTGCCTACATATAACTACTTTATCTATGAAGTGCATAAATATCTTCTGTAAAACGCATTTTCAATGAATGCGATACAATTTATGTAAGAATAAAAATAAAAAACTTGAATATAACTGTAAGAAATTAACGATTTCTTACACTTCTTAATATTAATTGTCTACAGTAAAGTAGTTATTAACGTATTTGCGTCTTAACCACACAACTGCCTATGGCTAAGAATCGACAAAATTCCCTTAGATTGGAGCTACAATGGAATTACCTTATGTAATCGTTCTCCGTGATCCTCTAGTTCCCGAGGTCGTGGGTTCAAACCCGGCGGAGGGCGATGGATTTTTTCAGGCGTAAAAATCCTTAGCATGGCGTTCCTTCGGAAGGGAAGTAAAGCGGTGATCCCGTGTCATAGATTTACAGCCCGTAAAAGAATCTCAAGCCTGATAAAGAAGCTTCTGAGCAAAGTTTCCGGTCTTTCACGCCCAATGTACAGTGAGCCAAAAAACTAAGAACCGGCTGCGCGGCGTTTTTCCTGTCCGCATCCTCGGCGCTCGCTGTCGTCTGCCGCTATCATAGAAAGGCACGGATGAAACCATACAACATTTTTAAAACTACTTTTAAAGGCTTTACTTACCAACTTTATGAAAGGAAACTATCCATCACTCTCTGTAGTTCACGTTGAGAAGTGCTAGCAATTTCCTGGCGGATATTTTGTTTTAATTCTTCCAGGGTGTGTGGGTTTGTCTTTTACACTTTGTTTTAAGTTACCCCAGAGATAGAAATCGCAGGGGGTTAGGTCGGCAGATCAAGGCGGGCCAGAAATCTGTACTAATAATTCTGTCCTCAAACACACTTTCAATTTTTCTCATCGAAATATTGGCCGTATAAGCTGTTGTAGAGTCTTGAAAAAAGGCAAAATCGCGCTCCCTGGCTGTTAATTCTCTAAAAAGGGGGGGGGGGCAAAATTGTATTCACAAATTGTAAGGGCACAACTGTTGACTCGAAAAAAAATTGGCGAGTGATGGATAGTTTCCTAAAGAGGTGCCAAGAATCTATGGACAACGACGGTGGCCAGTTTCAGCATCTCCTTTCATAAAGTTAGTAAGTAAAGCCTTTAAAAGTAGTTAAAAATGTTGTATGGTTTCATCCGCGCCTTTCTATGATAGCGGCAGACAGCAGCGAGCACCGAGGACGCGGCCAGGAAAACACTGCGCAGTTTTTTTGTCTCATTCTGTATTAGAACGATGATAAATAAAATATTGTAAGACATGGCCATGCAGATTGGGGAATGTAATACAGGAGAAATTAGAAATTATTTATATCATTCACATGGTCCCAGTTATTGCATGAATGTTGTCAAACGCATTTCTCAATCTCGATGAGCTAAAGGTAGAGTAGCCGTACTGGAGGCAGTTAAATCACATAATGCTAATCGAGGGAAGGAAAAAATTACAATCCAACAATTGAACTCACATGGCCAATCTGACAATTTGAACTCATATGGACAACTCTGAGAAATATATGTGAGGTTTAAATTCGTTGCAAATCTCATGGCATAGCAAGACTTTGCTCTTCAGAATAAAATGTCTGTGTCTGCGCTTTAAAATATTATATGCGTAGCAACGTTCAAATGCTTATTGTGACCAGTTTAACAACACTTTTTATTGCCATAAATTATTTTGTTTCCACAGGCGCTAGGTGCGTTCACCACTACATATAAAAATACGGAGCTTAAACTCTTGTCCATACTTTTAAACTTGTTTACAACATTTCGTAGCTTAAATTGGATAGAGGGATTATCTTGAATAAATTGTTTCATCATCTTATCAATTCAATAAAATTCACCCAAAAAATAAGAGCAAAACCTCCTCTTCCATATTCAACATCAAATGAATATTCAAGAATTTTATTTATGAATATATTAATATGTATTATCTTTCTTGGTTCTAATTTAAATTCATTTATATTTTATTTAAAACTAATTTTTAGATTCCCCAAAAACTAGCAATTATTACTTTCCGGAAGTCCATAATATTGAGAAAAAAACCTAGTGTATTGTTACCACGAAACACTTACGATCGTGTTATTTCGTGTAATGTCATTTCTTTTTCTTTTTATTCTTCAGATTACCCTCCTTGGAGGACTTCAAGCTAATGCCTTGGGTCAGTAGCCTGTCGCAGAGAAAACAAACTCTGGATCTTAGCATATTCAGGAAGGATGATCAGCCCAATGTCCGGTACGGCGGTGAAGAGAAAGGAAAGGAAATGAGATGTAATGGTGAAAGGGATGATAGGAAAATTCGCAGTCCCAGCATTAACCTAGCGACCAAGGAAAACCGCGAAAAAACTTTCGGTTAGATTGGTCGGTACCGGGAATTTGAACCCGGACTTCCGAATGTAGGCTACATAGGTTACCGCCTGAGCCATTCCGTTGGGTGTAATCCCATTTCATTTGAAATAAAATAAATGAATATTTTATTAATAGTTCCCAGCATGTAATTACAAGTTTCAGTGTATATAATAGAATTCGAATACCTCCATGTATTTACAGTATTAGCCTCTGGAGCGACCGCAAACTTCTGTTTAACACAATCTGCTCTATAGTGATCAGGAATCAACGCGCTTGGCTAGCAAGTCTCGTCTTATAAAGCGGAAGACCTGTCCTACTCAATCTTCCGGCCGAAATAGGTCACAGGTGCTACAGTAAATTGACGTTCTTAAGAGCATATACGTGCCTAAAAATTTTCAAACACCCGTCCTTGGCGTGCTTTTAAATACAAGTTCCGTGTTCTCTACACATTATGCCAACTACCGCGCTCGTCCAGGGTTTGGCTCGATTTTTATCTCGGAAAGGTGACTGATAAGAACACTTGTCACTTCGACGATATCTCGAACTGCCATGGGAGGCCCCTCTCCCCCCCCCAAAAAAAAATCGATGTCACTATCGCCACTCCTAGTGATGTCATACAGTAGAAGTAGACTTAAAACACCTGTGAAGGTTTCAAAGCGTACCACAGAGTGAACACCTAGCACATTGTTCAAAAAGAACCATTGTTTACGTACATGAGAAATTGTTAAACGGTCCAAAGACGTTATGACCTCGACAAAGGTCATACCCAAAAAATTCATCTTTGGTGCACCTCCATTCGGTCCACTGCTAAAAATATGTAGTAAAATCAGTGGTGATGGTGATGATGGAATTACGCTCTTCTAGAAACACGAAAGAAATCATATAACGGCTGCTCTTAACTCATGACAAATCGTTTTAATGCAGTTTATTGATGGCTTTAATGTTAGCTCTTTTCTGGCGATTCCCTTTTTTTTGGGGGGGGGAGGCTTTTCCACCTCTTGAAAAATTTCAGCTTTAATAAATATTAAGCTACGGGCTTGATATTTTGTGTGCATCTTCTTCAAACTAGAAGGATTATTTTTTATTATATAAAACATCTTCTGGGGCTCCGGGTTCGATTTCCGGCTCCGGTGAGAAAGACTTATTAACTTCCCCTTTCCGCCTCACTTCGCATAGTCTGGTAGTATGAATCTGGGGATGTATGAGAGTGTGTTTCATAGTTTTAAAGTTAATAAAACCAAAGTATAAGAAGAAATAAAAGAAAAAACCTACAATCCACTCCTTTATAACACCATCAATTCAACATCAGTTGTTTCCGAAGTATTAGCCCCGATATGATCATGTAAGCAAAAGGGGGCTATACAAATGAAAGAAGATAGACAAAAAGGAAGAAAAATATGCAGTATAAAACTGTGTCTATGCATATAAAATTAATCTAAATTGAAACATTTGAAAAAAAAGTAATTATAAGAAGGGCATAACTACTAAACAGTAAAGCTGAACAAGAAGAAAGAAAGAAATAAAAAGAGTGAAGTCCTTGGATATCCTAAAATTTATTCCTGTGTGCGATAAGATTTTCACTCCCACTTTTATTACTTCAAAAATGGTACACAACAATATACCACATTCTTAGCTAGAAGACGTTCGGAAAGACTAAAACGACCGAGTGCATAACGCTGGAAATGTAACGTTACGTGCTACAGATAATGCAGTTTTAAAATGAAATGTTAAATTTCCCGCTCGTGCTGTGCGAAAATGCGACTTACCTCTGTGTCTCGAGTTTAATTTTACGGTATATTCAATTGGGCGCGATAGAACAAACTGTGGGGGTTTCGCATAAGCAGCGCATAGTACGCATATGTGGTTTGCGACCAAAGTATGTTTCACGGCTTTTAATGATGTACTCGTAGAGCAGGTGTTTTAATAAATTGGGGCATATATTCCACTGTAACGAAGTCAAGACTCTCGAACTTCGTATCATACAACACATCGCAGAAATGAAACTTATATTGTTCATACTTGTTGCGGGGCATTTTCTGCTTTCTTTACCCAATTTTGAGTGCTTTTAACAGCTGTCTTAGCGAAACGCGTTTTACCGTGTGTTAAAATTGAGAAGGCCTATAAATCAATCCGCGCAGTGAAATTTAACCAATTAAAAAATAGAAATGTTGTAATGTTTTAAAAAATGCACCAAACTAGAAGGGGAAAAAATTGTTAGTCTTAGGTGTCTGTGTCACGAGTGAATAACTCAAGAGACGATGGACAACTAAGTCCAATTCAATGTGCATAATTTCTTTGCTGAACTTTGGCTGGGTGCATTTGAATTCAACTTAATTTGTGATTTCTATTAGCAATGCCAATTTTTTAACTGTTCCTTAGACCTTTCCCTTTGTGAACCAACCCAATTCCTTTTATTCAATAAAGTCTAGTTTCCTTGCATATTAAAGCTACCTACAAATGTCTACCTAAACAGTATCAGCACTTATAGTTACCATTTGTTTCACCCTGCAATAAGTAATTCGAGATATAGAGCACGGTTGATAAGCGTTAATGCTTATAGGGTCAGGCAAAATATGCCATGTCTTTTGGATATTTAACTGTTAAATATTTCAACTATATCTACGCCGGAAAATGTTTGGCATTCAAGGATTGATATCTGGACTTTGCTTTCAAGCTGGTTTAAATGCGACTTCTTCTTGTTCAATAATTTACTGTTATTTCCGCTTCGAAGAGTGTTCAAAATGAATAGTGTGTTCAGATGAAGTTAAGTTAAATTTCCTGTTACTTCTTACAAATGTCGGCACCAGTTTGCTCCTAACCAAATGCTCAATTAAAAAAACAATAAGAAAGCAACAATAATATTTAGCGCATCGCTTCCGACTATGGACTTCCCCTATGTCTACAGATTTAAGCTCATTGGCCGGCAGCCAGCGCGGCGGGAAGGCGGTCGGAACGCGAAATGAACGTCGGTTTTTACGAGAACATGTTAACCCGAGGCCCAAAAAAATGTCGGCCAAAAATTATCCTACACCTCTTAGCTTTAAATAATTAGCCTAATAGGCTAAGATTTTATTATTATTCTATGTCCAGGGAGGATAAAATTACGATTACCTCTTATTCTCTTAACTGATTTTAGCAGTTATAAAATAAGGGTTGTTGATTGCAATGAATCTTACTTTAATGTTAATCTTTTAAAAAAGTTTCCTTCCACACATACAATTTTACTGTATCCAGTGCTCTTCCAGAGATTATGAATTTCTGTGATATTTCTATAGCTTATATTTTTATTTTGTCATTCCAGCTTCTTAGCTTTTCGTTCTTAGAAGTGCTAGGAGTTAGGAATTTGAAAAATGCTAGTGTTATGCGTTCCTTTCTTATAACAATATTTGCCGCTGGACAAAAAGTCACAGTCCAGCTTGGCAAAACCTAGATGCATTACGAACAATAATAATAATAATAAAAAAACACTGCCAAATTGATACTAGATACATAAATACACAGAAGCAATAATTTTAACCGCCAGACAAATTATGTACTACTGAAAAGCAACTGAATATTCTATAAATTAAACTAAAAATGTATTGGTAATCATTCACACCAAAGATGTGATTGTAAAGAAACTAGAAGAACTACGTTTACGTAGAGGCTAGAGAGCACCTAGTAATGGCATGTATTTTTAAACCTACATTTCCGTTACAACTTGGCAGTTCCTTTTGGCGATATCACATAATAACTATTCTTTGGGGAGAGGGAATGCATACAATAGTGTCACTTGTGGGCCAGAGAGATCAAAATTAGCCACAAGCTGGGCTCTTAGCCACGCCCCGGACAGCTGTGGTAGCAGTTGAAAAGCGTAAATGATTGCAGCAAGGTTTAAAACTATGTACAAGCGAAAATGCGCAATTAGGGCTGCTAAAAAAATAATAAGTCTCTGTGCTTTTTATACTCTATGGCAGCAAGTAGAACTGTGGTTTAAAAATTAAAAGGTATACTTTAAATTACAGAAATGAGGAGAAAGAAGAAGAGATGCGTCTAAGCTTTTCAAAGTGTATATTTGTTGGTCTTTTTCTTCGAAGTCATTGATGCACGTATGTACAAGCACGTAGAATGTCTGGGAGGGGCACTATAACGGTACGGAAGAAAACAGCAAATGCAATAAAAAGCTATTGTACACTATCTACACACGAGCACATCACTTGCCAGCACTGTACAGCAAAGTAGGAACACAAGCATATTTGTACAGGTGCAAGCGAAGGTGTAAAATTACTTTAGCAGATCACTAACCTTATCGGCCGGCATGGTGAAACAGTTGTTGAGCTTCTCTCACTAGCACAAAACTCTTATTCCTCCTGGGTATCACTCATAGAGCTGCACCCACACCCCCAAATTAGGTTACTGCTGGAGAGGTTATCTCATAGAGTTTGTTATTTGGTCAGGATTCGGCGGAAGTTTTTCTTTTTTTTTTTTTTCTTTCTTAAGTAGTTCACACACACTCGCACACACACACTAAACGCACTCTCTGTAGCTCCTCTCTCGCGAACTATCCGACTTCACTGGATCTGTCGTTAAGGCCCCGTATAACAGCGAAAAGGTGAAGGCGGGGAAAATGAACTAGAGGGGAAAGGGGAGGGAAACGAAACTGGTGGCGGCGAAGGCGGACAGATTCGGAACGATTGGGACAGAGGGCAGCACTGGTAGGTGCTCGATAATGGTTGATCAGAGAAGATGGGTAAAAATATACGTAGATATTTTACTAATGGCTACACTCGTCTTCTGGCGATGAAAGAGGTACTTTGCGAGTGACGATCGTAAGCTTTCCAGGTTTTCTTGATTACAGCTATTGTCGCGCATGGAACGAAACAGGTCAGCCAACTTGTGAAGTTGTTCAACTCACTGGACGCGCACTGGTTCCTGAAGAAGAAGAGATGTGGAGGGAAGAGGAAGAACAACGAAAAACTTATAACTTCACTCGCGGGGGGAGGGCCACCTTTCACACGCTTCCAGCCACTGTGAGACTCGATGTGAGACTGCCGGGCCCGCAATGGATTTTATTGAACGATATCGCTGCTCGGGCGAGAGCGCTTCCTTCCCTCTGACGTCATACTGCGTCACGAATCCCGAGTGTACTTCGGGTGGCCTCGGCTTGCCTATGCGCGGTCGCGTTCCTTTGCTGCGCTGCCTATGGAGCGCGGAGCAGGTGTCTCGCAATGGGCGGCCATTCTCATTATCGTCCCACTGTAGTTTAATTACTACTCTAGGGCAACAAAGTAGCATTACCGGCACTATGGCAATTGACATCTTGTAGTGCGTGAAAACAATGTTCAGATAAAACGGACATTAAACTTACAATTGCAAATATTAATCCTTGGAAATAACATAGGCAGATGTATATGATATACCTACGACATATTTCGAAACGTAAAATGAACATATACGGATAGTTTTAAGAACGTTTAAAAATATTTACGTATCAGCGTCCCTCTGCTGCCTCCCCCCCGTAATTGAAGGATATAGATTGCCAACTTTTACACGGACTAGTGAATACTACATTAAACTTTTTCTTACAATCTTTCCATTGAATCAAATTACGGATTTAGTTTAGTATAGCAATAACAATAATAATAATAATAATAATAATAATAATAATAAATTCTTTTATTTTATTTTATTTCTATAACGTACATAATATGTGAGAGGTATTTCGTATATACTACCATTATTCCCTATACTAATATAAAAAGACAGATTATAAATTTGTATATACTACCCTTATTCCCCTATACTAATGTAAAAAGACAAATTATAAATTTGTATATACTACCATTATACCCTATACTGATATAAAAAGACAAATTATAAACTTGTATATATTCCCTATACTAATATAAAAAACAAATTGTAAATTTTATATACTACCATTATTCCCCTCTACTAATGTAAAAAGACAAACTATAAATTTATATACACTACCATTACTCTCCTATACTAATATAAAAAGACAAAGTATGAAATAGCATATACTACCATTATGCCCTTATATTAATATAAAAAACAAATTATAAATTTGTTTATACTACCATTATTCTAGTAATATAAAAAGACAAATTATAAATGATTTATCCAATCCACTGGTTCAAGATCTAACGAAACTTCCGTATCCTGTGTTAAAGTTTTTTTATCGTATTTAATATAACGTATTAGCAACTTACATAAATAAAATTACATTCCTACTCGCAACTTCAAAACTAAACTATCTGACACTATATGTCTGACTCAAGTTAACAGTTGAACAATTTCAACAGTTTAATAATTACACGTTTAACCACGGAAGTAATCTTAGTCCAGTTTGGACAGCAGGATAGTGAAATTATAAACATTTGCAACTTATAAATACTATTAAATTTAAATGGGGAAAAGTGGCTTAAAATTGAAACGGTTACTAGAACATAAAGATCGCGGCAACCATTTCCAAACAATGCAAGGAATGTGTTTGTTAAAAACGAAAACACAAAGGACCCCCCCCCAAAAGGATGCAAAAGAAATCCGTGAATGTTGTCCATTTGATTTTTTTCTAATCATTGTAAGATCAAATGTATCCTTTATAAATTATATACTTAATATAAAAGCCATTCTTCTATATCCGTTACCTTAGCCACAATAAAATAGGTTTACCTAGGAATGCTCCCAAATTAATATAAGCCTCCTTGAATAGAAGAGCAAACTGAAATAACACTAAGCTGTTTGTATCATAAGTATGTTTTTTTTTTTTTTTTAGAAAGAGCTCATGTAAAGGAATAAACAGAACCACACATTTTTGAAACGTACCACAAAGCGCCAACCAGACTTCAGCCAGCTAAACGAACAACATTGAATATTTCGGAAACGATACGTTGTTCAATTGAGTATATTTCATAGACTCAAGAAAACTGAATATATTTATCCTTTTATTAGTCATGCCAATTCATCATATCATGCATTTATGATATTTTAATAAAATAATGAAAGTAATTTTTATAAATAAAAACATTTTTTTACCGCGTAAATGGTTGTTTGGGCTGGAAAATTCGTGAAAACTTCATTTTGCATACTTAGGTATTAAGCCGACTTTTAGTTACGTATAAGTTGTATTGTTGAGACAGATACACAGACACACCCACCCACCCACCCACACACACACACACACATACACACACACTCACAAATGAAGCTCTATTTAAAAGTTATCGTTGAGGGTTTGGGGGACTTCAGAATGTCTTTCCTGTAAATGCAGTAAGTACTTCCTCTACCTACCATAGGTAAGCGTTAGAGAAAGTAAAAACAGAACTACACTTTTGACAGAAGTTATTAAAAACTGAGTTATTAGCGTCACTTGTATTCTTTGGAAGCATACAAAGACAATTAATTTCACAGAGGAAGTGTGCCCGAACCTCGCTACGTTTGACGATTACAGCTGTGGGTCACAGAAACCAAATTAGAAATTCACTTAGACATTCTCCTGTACGTTCCGCTTACGTAATAAAATCAATTTAGGAAAACAATGCCTAATAAGCAGGGATGGTTATTAATTTCTTTATTTTAAGTCAAATACAGCCTAATGAGCCAATTATTCTTGGAGAACTGTGTTTTCGTTCTTCAAATCTAGTTTGTGGCCACTTAAGAACCTGGCGTGTTTCTGCTGGAAGAGAAAGAAGCTGTCGTATCGCCTTGAGAATTCGGTTGTTATAGCAAGTAATTTGCATGAAAGCTATAAAGATGAAAGGAGTACATCGCAAACCCGTGATGACATTTCAGCAAGCAGAGAAGAGCTGAAGTTGTCAACGACTCGCGTGTGGGGTGAGTCGAAAGTTTTTAGTAGCTCCTCCCCTAACATGCTAACCTAAGGACTCTGTTACAGTTTTTAGAGGCGCTGCTGAACAACACTTATGTGTTTGTTCATTACCATGAAACACTGCAGAATGTTTTGTGGGGTTTTTCTGACCAATAACCACCGTAGAAAGTAAATCCATGCCCTAAAGTTCTTCCTTCATTTCAGGCAAAATTAGAAAGTCATAGATCCTAGTTATGATGAGCAGAGTGGATGTAACGTTAAAAGAAATCCACCCATCCAGTGTATCTGTTTATATGCAATTCCTTACGCTGCAGAGTACAGCAAAGAACAATGAATAAAATTTTGTACTATTTCAAATCTGGTAGAATTTGGCACAAAATAACGGGTAATTGATACGGAAATCTTTCAAAATGTTATGATTTTGGGCAAATCGCTGCACATGTGGAGCTGAAATACGTATTATATAATAGATTTTGAAGAAAGTTTCTCGATGTATTCAAAAGTTCGTTGAAATCAACACAAAACTAAAGGTAATTTATATGTAAAATCTTTTATATGAAACTTATGTGTAAAGTTTACTATTTTTAGGCAAACTGCTAAACGGGCAATTTGTAATATTATGAGAGTTTGAAAAATATTTCTAGATATATTATAAATATTTCTGAAATTACTACAGAATTAAGAATGTTTACGTACAGTAGTAGTAGTAGTAGTAGTAGTAGTAGTAGTAGTAGTAGAGTAGTAGTAGTAGTAGTAGTAGTAGTAGTAGTAGTAGTAGTAGTAGTAGTAGTAGTAGTAGTAGTAGTAGTAGTAGTAGTAGTAGTAGTAGTAGTAGTAGTAGTAGTAGTAGTAGTAGTAGTAGTAGTAGTAGTAGTTCTTCGTAGTAGTTTAAGGTCGTCGCACGTATGGAGCAGAAATTTTATACACGTATAAGGTTTTGAAGAAAGTTTGTACACATTTCAGATTTGGTTGAAATCGTTACATAATTAAAGGTAAGCTATACTGAGAGCTCTGAAAAGTTTACAATTAATGAATCGCAACAAGTAGGTACAGAAATGAAAGATTACACATAACATTTTAAGAGCATTTTTTTCCGGATTCAAGCTTGTAAAAGTGGGTAAAGAATTAAGGGTAGTTTGTAAGAAGAACTTCCTAAAAGTTATGATTTTAAGGCGATCTTACGGAGGTGACAATTTATAAACAAGAACTCGAATAAAATTTGGTTGAAACCAATACAGAATTACGGCTAGTGCGTATGAAGACCCTCAGACAATTTTAGGGACGCCTGGGCTCCCTTATCCTCAGAAGACTATTGTCGGGCAACTGTAAGATCATGGATCCTGGAATCATTTCAGCGTCATTTCATCCATTTACCAAACTTATTCACTGTCTAATTTAACCTATTCGGTTAAACGACAAACATGTAAAACAAAAAGGAATAATGAAAGGAACAGTTATTTAATATTTCAAAGCATACTGTTCAAAGTGAGAAGATAAACGAAAAACGCCGAATATGTCGGAAATGATTAGTGCCACGAAAATGTAAATTGCCCTAAGTTGTATATTTGAGGATATCAACATTTCATTTCTGTTAATTGTTTGTCTATCTCTAATTGTTTATCATTTAATATAAAATAAAATGTAATGAAGAGGACTTCGCAGATTACTTACAGGAATTTAAGATATATCGTTTATTCATGATGCCAGTATCTCAAATGTAACATCCACTACTTCTTGTATTTTAATATATGTCGTTAGAGTAAGGGCGAGAAAAATTCTTAATTTATCAGTAACGTTTTCGACTGTTGCACTTTCAAACAAATACTAACTTCGAAATAAAAGTTTTAAAATTAAAATCAAGTACGTCCACGGGTGTTTATGCACAATTGTAACATGTTATTTTTGGTCCACTGTTACTTGACTGGTTCGGGTTCTTTCGTATCAAGCCGTAATTCTTCGTTCTGATATGAATTACGCGAAGCGGAAAGAGGATGCTCTTCTCCTTTTCTCTCCTCTCACACCCTACATTCAGCCATGCACGCGCGAGTTCATAATGCAGGTACTGTTAACGACTATATGCAGCGTTATATGTATACATACTTATTGCATTTATTGCTCACTTAACTCACGTTAAGAAAATTTACGCCCATCACCATCATCATAATCATCACAGTTTCCATATCATTAAGGATTATTCCAAAACGGGTAATTGCCTTCGGCATATCTATTGCAAGTTCTCAATAGCATAATTAAATATGATAGGTCGGATGATTGTCAATGGGCGTTGCAGTAATCGTTCCAAGGTTTCGCATCGTACGCATAACAGAACTTTTGTATAGTAACGTTATTGGTCGTTATTTTGGTAATGGATATAAGCAATTTTCATGCTAGTGCAAGGTGGAGCGTTGTTTATTTTTCCGAAATTGTATAATTGGACCTATGATTATTACTTTCTCTACTACGTAGAGTAAGTATTGCATTCCACCAAAAAATTCGATATCGATATTTCACAGAAATACATGTTTTGAGGTGCCCTGAATCAAAATAAAGCATTTCTGAAAACATGTGCGTGCGTGTGTGTATATGTCTGTCTATCTGCCTGCCTGTCTGTCTGTCAGTCAGACTGAACAGCATAACTCAAAAACGAAAGGTCGGATAAATACTGAACTTGATATTTGAGTTTTACTATCTTCCAAAAATGCAACACGAAGATTTTCAAGAAGTTCCCCCCCCGCCCCAGAATACCCTTTGCATGGAACATTTTTCGAAAATTTTGATTTCATTAAAATGACTTAATTTTCATTAAAATATCCTATTCATTCTCAATGACTTTCTCGTAACTAGTAAACCGTAAGAGATAGACAAACTTTTACTACACAAAAAACGTAGATCTCATTAAAACACACAATTTTGTCATATCCACTTTATTTATGTCGAGTAAACCATTTCCGAGACATTCCTTATTATTTGTTTAAATTTTCTAATACTTATAATTTATTTCAAATGGGAATTCGTTATTCGTTTTTTTTATGCCCTGGTCATGCAAAGAGAATGGAATGCTCCACATAGCAACTAGCGCTTAAAACATTTGACTATCGCTTAACCCCTACCATATCCCCTTCCCTTTTTATGGACGTTCTTTAACTGCTGTGGTACTTAGCGTCCCATTCTATATTGGGGGTGAAAGACCGGTAATTTTGCTCAGAGGCCTCTTTATCAGGCTTGAGGTTCTTTTACGTGCCATAAATCTACATCACGGGACCACCGACTTTACTTCCCTTCCGAAGGAAGCCATGCTAAGGATTTTTACGTCCGAAAAATTCTACCGCCCTCCGCCGGGTTTGAACCCGGGACCTACAAGAGAATTAGCAATAAGATTAACATCTCGATACCTCGATTAAAATGAAGTAGATGGAGAATAAACGTTTGTATAAAGGGTTTGTACAAGAGTAGAGAAAGTCATGTGACTGCAGCACATCAGATTTTTTTTGAACGGTTCCGAAGAGAAATCATTCCAAAATAACAGTTATGTTATCTTTTCCCTGCCGTTACGTTACAGCGATCTGGAGTTGAGAAAATATCCTACAAATCGCCTTAAATCCTTGACAGATGTCTGACTTGAGTAATTTAGCATTTATCCGATTTTTCTTTTTGAAGCTGTGCTGTTCAGACACACACGGGGAACTTTGGACATAAACACTTTCTTGTTTTATTCATTGGAGCTCAAAAAATGTTTGAAATGCAAAATCTAAATATGGAATTTTTGAGTCGAATGCAACATTTCCTTTGCTTTAGGTAAGTGATAGAGAAAGAGATAACTGAGAGAATACCATACAATGTAAGTAGAACCAATTACTGCCTTTATTATTTACAGATAATCACTTTTTTAAAAAAAATCCATATTTAGGTTTTTCTGGATTTCTCGATTATAATGTGCTATTCTGGAGCCTTGATAATAAGTTCGCGCAGCCAGGAACGGAGAAGCTATGAAGCTATCCTTAATAAACCTATTGCTGTTTCTTTCTTTTTCTTTTGGAGTTGTCCTCTATTCCCTCCATCTCTCATTCCTAACGTTCACTGGATCAGCAATCCCTACAACCTAGGTGCGTGAAGACGTTTTAACTACTTCCACTGTCAAGACTTTAGGATTACAGAATACTTAACATTCTGTGGAAAGTAGTTGTTTGCAAGTGACCTTCCAACTGATTTTTTTTTCATGGTAAAAGTCTCGTTAGGATTACCAAAATATCTTGGTCTGCAATGTATGCCCCATTTTATAGTGTTATTTAGAAATTTAGTATTTTTTTTTAAATCTACTAGGTCATATCGGAAGATGAATGAAATGGGTAAAATGGTGCTCAAATGAGTCCGGGGTCCATAGAACTTAAAGCTACCCGACATTCCCTTCTCAGGATTATAGGAAACCACAGAAAAAAACCATATCCGAGTAAATCACCCTAACCGAGATTCGAACTCGGGGCCTCATGAGCGTGAAGCAGACACGCTACCCCCACACCACAGAGGTAGGCTGGTAATCTATCATTGTTATCTTTTAAAACTGTGATAAGCAACTTCTTTCAATTCTTCGTGTTTAATGCATATCCAAGTGCATACTTTTAGTGCATAGCTGTATACACGTTTCGGAAATTTTAACATACACAAGTCTTTGATCTACTCAGGAGCAATTTGTTGATTGCTAAATGCTGTTCTAGTTAATCTTAACTTACACAGCTCGTAATATGAATTATCTCCCCCCCTCATAGTAGAACTTTGACGAGCACGTGGACATACAACACGAGGTTTCTGTGGAACAAAACACATTTACATAGCGTTTCCTGGGTTCTTGCATAGAAGCAATCTTTTGAACTGTCGCACCAACTTCCAAAATGAAGACGCATTGCCCAAATTAAGTTTGTTGTTGTGAATCTTCTTACTGCGTTAAAGTGATTGACATTGGTCAAACTTTGCTCATGCCGGCTTTTCTGATGTAGGTAAGTCAGCAAATGTATACGACGTGGCGAAGAGAGTAAATTGAATAATTTCGTTTTATTTATTTATTTTGATTTTTCGATGTAAAAATATACAGTTGTGGCGAATATTGACATATCTATAGAATGTAAATACATTTTAGTCCATTCGTGTTTAACATAAAGTTGTTCCCTACCACAACCCCTTATACAGGGTGATTTATGAAAAATTGACACTTTTCTTTATTTAATTATTCTGTTCGAAATTCACTCATTGCCCCAATTTTAGCACCAAATTAAGCAGAATGTTCTAGAGTTTAGATTGCCTGTCACTAGATGCGCAGATATTCATGTTTTATTCATAATTGTCAGTTTTATTGTCGGCAGCTGTTTTTGAGATTTTGTTCTAGTCAACGTGAAAATGGAGTATACATTAAATGAACGACTCTTCCTTGTAAAGCAATACTGGATTAAAATTCAATTACAGCTACTCAAAGGGCATACCAGAGAGAATTTGGTGTTCGGAATCCTTCCCAAAGAAACACAATATTGGGACTGGTAAACAAATTGGAAAATACTGGATCTCTAGTGAGTGAAAAAGGCTAAACTCGTTCATCTAGGCCTCCCACGATTGTTGTTGACGTAAGAGCACGACTGAATCAGTTACCCAAAAAGTCATTAAGAAGTTTGTCGCAGGACACAGGGTACAGATACTCAATGAGTCAGAGAGCTGTGAAAAGTGCAGGTCTAAAGCCGTATAGCATTACGGTTATCCATTAGTTACAGGAACCAGATAAGGATAGACAACTGAATTATTGTCGTTGGTTTCAGGCGTTCATTGTGCAAAATCCTGCCATATTGTCCATCACATGGTTCACAGATGAAGCATGGTTCCATTTATCCCGCTATATGAACTAAAACAACTCATGCTATTGGGCCAGTGAACATCCACATGTTATTCATGAAGCACCTATGCACCGGTTAAAATCGGAGTTTGGTGCGCAATATCCGCACAGAGAATAGTGAGACCAATTTTTTTTTGAAAACAATGTGAACACTGCAGAGTACCGAGGATTTTCATGGAGTTTGCTGAGCAACTAGACGATGTAGAGCTGAGTCAAGGACATTTTCAGCAGGACTGCGCTACATGCCATACATCAAATGAATCCATGACACTAATTGCAAGTTTCTTTGACGACCGGAGAATTTCCAAGAACCTGTGGCCACCGAGATCTCCGGATTTGACATCGCCGGTCTTCTTTCTATGGGGTTAGTTAAAAGACAGGGTTTATGCCACACGTCCCCAGACATTGGACCATTTGAAGCACATTACACAGGAGATTCAAGCTATTGACAACAGAGTGTGTACATTTTTGGGTGCGGGTTATAGAAGATGAGGGATAAGATAGGTTATTGAACGTCGTCCTCCTCTCAGTATCATCGGATTAAGTTTGTCAGCATGAGAGTGTTGGATAAGCTTCAGGGTGCGGTGATTCGATGATCTTGTCTACCATGAATGAATGACAACAATCTTAATGTTGTAAGGTGACTTTACTGTGCTAGATGCTACTTCCCGCTCGCCACGTTGTTAGCCACACCGCCGAATCGTCCCACTACCGAGTATTCGTTTCATTGTTCTACGCCTTGTTCCCGGTTCCGACACTTCTTTGACGCAAGATGCCCACATCCGGACTTCATTTCCGCAGCATCTTACTCGCGCCGAAAATGTTATAAATAGCGTGCTTGCTTGTGTATTTTAGCAAGCGACATGGTGCTTATTTCCCCCACCTTTCCTCCAAATCATACGATGTGTGCATCTTACTTAACAATTTTTTTTCTCTTATTGGCTACCTATTTTGCTATAAGTTTCTCTCATTTGTTATAGTAAATTTGTTCCAGAACATTCTTAGCCTGCGGGCAAGTGTCTTTCTATTTCAATTCTCACGATTTTATTTTGGTTTCGTGAGAAGGCACGTTAATTTGAGCTTGTCTGTAATACACTGGTCTTTTGTTGGAGTCACGTCTTGAAAGTTACTAGTGCAATGCTAATATTCACTTCCAGGGTGTTCCTTTTCTCATAAGCCGGGTTGCCATAAAATCGTCACTCTTGACAGCGGGGCTTGTAATAACAAAAGACGGGCGATGTTGAGTTTCCAACCTGTCCTCTTGAATTTAAAGTTCTGTCGAAGCTTGCACTTGTTCTTTAACATTCTTTCGCAGATGGAGCGAGAAGTGGAGGATGGCTCTGTTCTTCAACTGGCGAAGGCCCATAGCTGGCGACACGAGCGGTCTCTGAGGCTGCGGCGGAGGAGAATCCCTTGGGTTACCTCGGTCAAATACCTCGGAGTCACCCTCGACCGCGGACTCACTTTCGCTCCACATGTCAGCGCAAAGGTCGTCCTCGGCCACGCCGCACTCAGACAGCTGTACCCTGTACTTCGCTCAACCATGCCTACACATCTCAAACTACGCCTATATCAGGCGATTATCCCGCCACTGATTCTGTATAGCTGTGAAGTCGGGATCGGCGGCAGCGACCCCCATTCGCAGCCTGCAGACCGTCCAGAACAGGGAGCTTCGGTTGATCTATGATACCGGGCGTAGATTCCCGTCACATATCCTACACATTCACTCCGGTCTCCCATACATCGTGGACGTGGTGCGGGAGAGAACCTGCACCACGTCCACGAAACGTACTTACCACACCAATCAGCTGGTGCATTCCCTGGGTCGCTATATCACAGGGCACCAAGACGACGAAAGAGCTACCGCTTACCAAAGGACGCCTTGGGCCCCCGAGGTTAAAGGCTACTTACTCATCACAAGTTCCCCCAAGTTAAGCAGTATCGGACTTGGTCACTAGCTGGATGAGGGACCGGTGATTCACCCGCCTGCTAACTTGGCTATTCCTTATACCATAAATCAAATTCCGCCCTGCTTCGCTGCCATGCCGGCCTGCTTAGCTTGACGACCACGCAAGTGGCCGCCAAAGTTAAACAGTATTGGGCTTGGTCACCACTTGGATGCATGATCGCCCAGGTGGGATCGCCGAGACCCAGCCAATGGCAGTGCAGAAAGCTAAACTCCACCCACTGACCCAAACATAAAAGCTTTCGTAAATCTGTTTTTCCTAATGTATCACACAGATAAAGCCGCATCTGCGGCTATGTACCTATTGTGACGATTTAACATTCCGTCCAAGTGACCTGGGCGTTCTACTCCCGATTGCTGGATTGCTGGAACATTCTTTCCAATAATTGCTTATTACATATTCATTAATCTTTTATTTGTACGTCGATTTATTTATTTTCATTGAATAATTAGTTGTTCTTTCACACATGTCATGGTAGGCAAGTAGAAAGTAGAATCAGACTGAAAAGTTCAATGCCATAACCGGGATTTCAACATCGGATCTTTGGCTTTCCTAGCCGTTGCTCTAACTTGAAGTAGGTTGTTGCTTCACGTATGGAAAGCCAAACTTAGCCTCCACACGGCCTGTATAAAACAATAATTAATTATTATGGATTAACCTAATAGTTGGTTGAGTATGATGTACGGGACTTAAAAGTACTTACAAGATTCTAAGTCGCTAATGGGCTATTTTACTCACAAATGAATTTAAGAACGCCTTGTGGTTTACCAGAAAAAATGGAGGTTGGGGACTTTAATTTCGCACCGGCCACATTGCCATAGTAGCTCAATTGGTTAGAACAACAGCATGGAAAGCCGAATATCCGTAGTTCAAATCCTGGCTAACCTTCTCAGTCTGATTCTACCCATTTTCCTTTATTTATAATAGACACACAAAGCCGATCAGAAACACTGCCGATCCTGAAGTCGATTGGATGTACGAAGGCTGTCCCAGAAGTACCCGACCTAACAAAGAAAAAACGAAAATTTTGAGAAAAAACATCTTTATTTCTCTACATAGTCTCCTTTCAGCTCAATACACTTTTCCCAGCGATGTTCAATAGCTTCGATACCCTGCTTATAATGAGAACCGTCGAGTTCTGCAAAGCCATCAACTGTAAATTCCACCCCTTCATTGTTGGCAAATGTAGTTAAATTTCTTCAACTTTGGAAACAGAATAATCAGAGGGGGCTAAGTCTGGCGAATAGGGTGCATGAGGAAGCAATTCGAATTTTAACTCATTGATTTCGGCCATGGCAACAATGGATGTGTGAACTGGTGCATTGTCTTGATGATATTTCTTTTTCGCTAAATGCTGCCGTTTTTGCTTGATTTCTTCATTCAAACGCTGCAATAAGTTTGCATAATACTCGCCATTGATTGCTTTTCCTTTTTGAAGATAATCAATGAAAATTTTCCCACGCGCATCCCAAAAAACTGACGCCATGACCTTGCCTGCAGATGGAACTGTCTTCGCCTTCTTTGTAGCCGATTCTCCCCTTTCAATCCACTGTTTTGACTGTTTCTTTGTCTCAGGTGTGAAGTGATGGACCCATGTTCCATCCATGGTTATGAATCGATACAAAAGCTCGGCTTTATTGCAGCGAAACATCGCCAAACACTCGACTTAAACATCCTCACGACGCGGCTTTTGTTCCATTGTGAGTAAACGCGGCAACCATCTTGTGCACAGCTTTCTCATGTCTAAATTTTCAATTAGTATGCAATGTACAGCACCTTTTGAAAGTCTACCGTGTCTGCTAGCTCGCGCACTTTCAGTCGACGGTCATCCTATACCATTTTGTGGTTTTCTTCACAATTTCTGGCGTGGTCACCTCATTTGGTCGACCACGGCGATGTTCGTCTTGGCAACTCGTACGGCCTCGCTTAAACTCTGCCACCCAATATTTTACTGTTGTAAACGGAGCAGACTCCTGCAGAGTAGAATCTAGCTCAGCTTTAATATTAGTTGGACTAAGACAGGTATTGTATCACATAACGATGGCCAGTTTTATCCATGTTTACAAATTCGCTGAGAGAGTTCACTATTAGATAATGGCTGCCAAACAACTACTAAAAAACGTAGCATCGTCAAACTTCAAACTTAAGCTTTATAAGGGTGGTATTTTCTACTACAGTCATTTGTTTGAAACAACAACCGTTATATATACGTCAGGTCGGGTACTTCTGGGACTGTCCTCGTATATTGCTCTGTTTGCCCACTATGTGATAGTTACATAAGCCTGCGTTACCGCAGTAGTACTTCTACAACAGATAATTCTATGCTATCGTAGTGATTAAAGATAATAACTTGTGCAGCGAGAATGTTATATAAACGCTGTAAACCATGAAATAAAATGGGAGAGAACACGCACTTTTAAGAGCGAAGGAAACGTGGTCCCTGTGGCTAATTGTGCGGATACAAAGCTGATGAATAGGATGAGTGTTGAAGTCCTGATTCTACTTAGGTACCTTTTTGTAGCTTGCATACCTATAACGCTGAGGATGCCCAATTTCAACAAGCAGCATCAGACATGCAGGCCAAAGACCTCCTCTCCCTTCAACAATGTCACACCACAAAACTTTTCATACTTAATAGCAACAGGTTTAGTCATGCAGTTGAAATCAAAATCAGTGCGGTGTTCTGTCCAGAGTCTTTTTACTGACCCGAGCGCTTACCCATGGTAAATAGAGGAAGTACTGTATTTCACACACAAATTCTATATCGGCATTTAACCTTAAATGCAGATTCTGAGGTCCAGAGAAACCCACACAGGAAAGGCATTTTGAAAAAAAATATATATAGGTAATAGGAGTAAGTGATGAGTGAAGGAACCACAGGAGGCTACATGCCGCAGGCAGACAGGTCACAGAGACGCGTGGAAGTCCCTAACAAATTCAGGTTCGAAGACCCGTCCCACTGCTGGAGTTGCCTAAAGAGGGCGATGAAGACCCGCGTTCACTAGTGTTCACGGGCTTTAAGCAAGCGTGCGCGTCACTTGTCCGGCACTGCCTTACACCACGAAACCTAGAAGCACACCTGAAAGATGAGAAGGAAACGGAATGAAGGGGAAATAATGGAAAGGAAATTGCGGTAGATGAGAAACCACACAAGCATTCGCCTACCGACCCGAGAAAACTACGAAAAACCCATGCCAGAATGGGCGGTCACCGGAAATCGAACCCAGGACCTCCAGAATGCGAGTAACGTCTGCAACTGTGAGCTGTATAAAACCAGACTGCAGGGGAGTAGTTGACCACATGGTATAGTAATCCTTTTTTGGAGACGTTTTCATCACTTTCTTTCATTTTTACTTTCTCTAGCACCTAAATTATAGTTAGTAAGTGAAGTATTGTATTCCACTCAAATTTCGATGTCGAGATCCCTGAATAAAAAAAAAAAACATTCTTAGAAAAAGGTCCGCGCCCGTGGTGTGTGTGTGTGTGTGTGTGTGTGTGTGTGTGTGTGTGTGTGTGTGTGTATGAATAGCATAACTCTAAAACGAAATGTTCGATAAACACGAAACCTGGTATTTAGGTTCAGCATCTTCCAAAGATGCAACACGAACATTTTCAAAAACATCCCCCCTTCGCCGAATACGCTTTAAATTGAAGATTTTTCGAAATTTTGGATTTTATAAAGTGTGCCTAACGATTTTTATTAAAATACCAAATAAAATGTATATTTTGAATTTTCCGGGAATAGCTTGTGAAGGCCTCTTTATTCGGAAGGAATTTTGTATAATTTTGTGCAGTGGTGAACCACAAGAGAGATAAAAACGTACTACAAAAAAAATAGATCTCTTTAAAATTTCAATTTATTTCAAATAACTTTTTTGATGCATCAGCCATATCCGAAATATGTTATTTGTTTGAATTTTTCATTTTTAGTGCAGTCGCAAGACAATTGTTTCTCGCGATGTCATAGAAAGAGTATGGAATTTCTAAGCTAGCAGATAGCAACCCAGTTTTTAAACATTTTACTATCGATTCGGTTTCCTCTATCTCTCTTGTACCTCAGTGAAATGTGTAATGAAATTATTTCTGCAAATTTTTACTTCCAATATGATCAAATAGACAGGAAAAATAAGCCCTTGTAAGAATAGCTTTTAGGGGTAGAATCAAAATAAACGATAGTGAGTAGAGAAACTCATGTGAATGTAACACATACTATGTTTGCATCTTGATTCAAACTAGTTTCCCTAGAGGGAGTTGTAAACATTATCTCGTAACAGGCAATGACGAAGATTTTTAAAAACAAAATAAAAATATTTATCAACACTGCAGAGAACAAATAAAGAATTGAGAGTGCGACAGTCGATGAGGTGAATGAGCTCATTATTGTTTGAAATGTGGCACGGAGTCCTCTCCCTTACGTACCTACCCAACCACAAATAGAGCATATATCATTCACATTGCTTGGGCATTCAGAGAATGAAAACCTTCACAATATAACAGTTTGCTTGTAAATCAAACGTGAATGGAATAACGACAATCGCTCTGTGAGCCCCGGAGTCATAAACCAGCAGCTCTTAACCGGGATAAAGAAGTACAAAGGGCTCTTGTTTACCTGTACATAATAAATGTGTATTGAGGCAGAGTAAGGACAATTTTGTTTCGTTCTGTGGTCATTTTTCTTTCTTTTATTTTATTTCCAGATTTTTGTGTAAGCTTAAATAATATTTACCATCTCAAAACTGCTCAAACCTTGTTTCAGAAGTTAAGAGAAAGGCTAAGAAACAGTCACGTTGCTTTCACTTCCAAGTATCATTTGTTTCCATGGTTATTCTACTCTTTACACAAATTGTTATTTTTCTATCCGCTTCCTGTTAACCATAGAAAATATTCACAAGTTGTATCGTTAGGTAATTCATTTTTTTAAAATTATTGGGGTAAGACAACAGAGAGCTGCTATAAAAAGCAACTTCAAAATTACTTGGTACCCCCCTTTGACTGAGTTCACGAGGGAAAAGAAAGAAGAGAAAAGAAAGAAAAGAAGAAACATCCTTTATTATTTCAACTGAATGTCACACTTCGGGAATGGTTGAGGTTACAAGAACGTGAACAAGAACTTGATATAAATTGTAATTTTAACGTTACCCGCATTATTCTGCGGTTGCATACAAGCGGCATCGGTAGCAGTACCAGCGATGGCGATGACGTTAGTGATAGTTGTAATAGTGGAGGTAATGGTGATAATAATAATACTGGTAGTGGTGATGATGGTGGTGATAGTTGTAGAAATAGTGGTGGTGGCAATTGTGGTAGTAATAGTGGTAGCAGTGACGGTAATGGCGGTAGTATCCAGAAGTGATGGTGATAACGTTAGTGGTAATTGTTGTAATAGTGGAGGTAATAGTGATAGTAATACCGGTAAGAGTGATAGTTGCAGTAATAGTAGGGATGGTAATGATAGTAGTGGTGGAAATTGTAATAATAGGGGTAATGGTAGGTGGTAGCAGTGCTGGTAACGGTAGTAGTACCAAGAAATAATGGTGACGTTAGTGGTAGTGGTGGTAGTAGTAGCAAGTAATAATAAATAGTAGTAGTAGTAGTAGTAGTAGTAGTAGTAGTAGTAGTAGTAGTAATAGTAGTGCTAATGGTGACGGTAGAGGTAGTGGTGGTAGTAGTAGCAAGTAATAATAAATAGTAGTAGTAGTAGTAGTAGTAGTAGTAGTAGTAGTAGTAGTTGTAATAGCAGTGCTAATGGTGACGGTAGAGGTAGTGGTGGTAGTAGTAGCAAGTAATAATAAATAGTAGTAGTAGTAGTAGTAGTAGTAGTAGTAGTAGTAGTAGTAGTAGCAGTAATAGTAGTACTAACTACCAAGTAGTAACAATAGTAGGAAGTAACAACAGTAATAGAAGTAAGTAGTAGTAATAGTAGTATTAGTAACTAATAGTGTTAGTAGTAATAGGATGTTTTAGTAGTAAATAAGTAGTAGTATGTTTTAATAGTAAGTAGTAGTAGTAGTAGTAGTAGTAGTAGTAGTAGTATTAGTAGTAGTAGTAGTAGTAGCAGTAATAGTAGTACTAACTACCAAGTAGTAACAATAGTAGGAAGTAACAACAGTAATAGAAGTAAGTAGTAGTAATAGTAGTATTAGTAACTAATAGTGTTAGTAGTAATAGGATGTTTTAGTAGTAAATAAGTAGTAGTATGTTTTAATAGTAAGTAGTAGTAGTAGTAGTAGTAGTAGTAGTAGTAGTAGTAGTAGTAGTATTAGTAGTAGTAGTAGTAGCAGTAATAGTAGTACTAACTACCAAGTAGTAACAATAGTAGGAAGTAACAACAGTAATAGAAGTAAGTAGTAGTAATAGTAGTATTAGTAACTAATAGTGTTAGTAGTAATAGGATGTTTTAGTAGTAAATAAGTAGTAGTATGTTTTAATAGTAAGTAGTAGTAGTAGTAGTAGTAGTAGTAGTAGTAGTAGTAGTAGTAGTAGTATTAGTAGTAGTAGTAGTAGCAGTAATAGTAGTACTAACTACCAAGTAGTAACAATAGTAGGAAGTAACAACAGTAATAGAAGTAAGTAGTAGTAATAGTAGTATTAGTAACTAATAGTGTTAGTAGTAATAGGATGTTTTAGTAGTAAATAAGTAGTAGTATGTTTTAATAGTAAGTAGTAGTAGTAGTAGTAGTAGTAGTAGTAGTAGTAGTAGTAGTAGTAGTAGTAGTAGTAGTAGTAGTAGTAGTAGTAGTAGTAGTAGTAGTAGTAGTAGTAGTAGTAGTAGTAGTAGTATTTTTTGCGGTAGGGGAAAATTCTTTCTAAAGAATTGGATTTCCACCACCTAAAAAACCCCTACCTATACTCATATCATCCTGGAACCGCTTAAATAAGCATGCTTCAGCATGATACCTGCCAATATTACACTCCATACCTTCTATCTTCTTTCTCTTTTATCTCTAAAATTGATTTTGCTAAATCTTTAACTACATTCCATGACATCCGATTCTTAATCATAATTGGAACTGAATTAGCCGTAGTGAGCACCATCCCTAATTTCTCATGTGCTTGTAATCTAAAATGCTCCCATTTTGGACATCGAAAGAAGGTGTGTTCTACAGAGTTCTCCTCTACACAGAAACGACACTGAGCCGAGTGTACTTTACCCATTTTCTGTGCATAATTACTAAATCTACCATGTCCGGATAGTATTTGTGCCAAAAAATAATCAACCCGTCTATGTATGCATTGAAGTCACAAATTTATGTCTGGTATAATCTTCTTGGTCCGTTGTCCCACTACCTTGCTTTCATCCCATCTTTGTTGCCATTCGGTAATTATATCTTTCCTAACTTCAATCTTCTGTTGTTTACAATTCTCAATAACTCCTTCATATACAAGTTGTCTGTCTTTTACTTGCAGGTAAACTGGAATGGCTCCTGCTATCACCTGCAGAGCTCTATTAGACACAGTTCTATAAGCGCACACAATTCTGAGGAGCATTTTCCGTTGTATTTTTGTTAGTGCCTTATCATTCTTTTTCCTCCTTAAGGCCAGACATCATATTGGTGATGCATATATTAATATAGAGTAAATCACACCGCATATTATTTGTCTTTTCAAAGGTTGATGGCCTCCAATATTTGGCATTAATCTACACAATTTGGATGCTTTCCTTTCTGCTTTCTCAGTTATCAGTTTAATATGTTCATTAAAGGTAACATTTTCATCAATCATAATACCAAGATAACTGATTGCCTTAATTGGAGTTTTTTTATATATTTAATCCGAAAATAGATGTTACATCTTCCTCTCGGTCCTTTCATTATGACAGACTCTGTGCCAGCTTGAATTTATTACCCTCTATCCACCTATCGATGCGTCTTAGGGATTCATTTGCCCTATACATAAGTTCATCTTCATCTTCAGCCGTAACAACCACTGCCAAATCGTCAGCGCAGGCAATTGATATTACACCTTCCGTCAATTTTAACTCCAAAACTCCATCATACAATATATTCCATTGGATCGGCCCAAGAATAGATCCTTGAGGTACTCCAGCTGTAATCTCCATTTCTGTCTTATCAATTACTATTTTTCTATCTTCAAAATAAGAATTTAGGATCTGTATCAGGTATGTAGAGATATTTCTTCTTTGAAGTTCTTTAATTATTAAGCTCCATGTCGCAGTGTTAAAAGCATTTTTAAATCAAGGCGTAATTAACACAATCCATTTTGCCGTTGCTTCTTTCCTAATTTTCATTACTGTTTCTATAGCCTGAATCGTAGATTTACCTTTCCTGAAACCAAACTGGTGGTTACTCAATCCTCCAGCTAACACTAATTCTCTCTCTAATCTTATCCTTATTAATTTTCCATAACATCTACTAATCGTATTCAAAAGGCATAGTGGTCTGTATGCAGATGGTAGTGGATCTTGAAGAGATCTACCTCCTTAGGTAGAAGAACCATCTTGGCGATCTTCCATTGCTTCGAAAATATTTGTTCCATCAACCATTTATTCATTATGGATAAAATCCAATCTGGTGCTATCTTAAAAGCGTTTATAATTGCTTCTGGAGGAATTTCGTCTATTCCCGGGGCTTTTCCCGTTTTCATACTTGATATTACTTCTTCTAATTCATCTATAGTGAATAATTCCACATCAAGGGTACTTAGGACAGGTTCCAATCTATATTTTCTATATGAAAAGAGGGCCCTTGCAATATCCCTCTTTTTTCAGTTGTCGGACAAACAGGCATCTTATTTGTCAATCGATCTGTGACAATTTATATCCAAGCCCCCAAATATCGCCATTTAATGCTTCACATAATTTTACCCAATGCATACGTTTGGATTGCTGTATAGATTTGGCCAACTTCTTCTTACTTAATCTGTAATCATTTCTCAGTTCCTCCCTCTCAATTAATCCTGCTTCTTCTATTAGATCTAGTTAAAACTCTTCTTTTCCCAATGCATATACGTCTATATGCCTCAATTTCACTACTCCACCAGTATGGTGTTCGACTGTTCGCTAATATTTTATTCTTTTGACTTGCCTTGCATGATTCCTGTAATACAGAAACAACTTCATCCACCCCATCATGTTCAAAACTTAACCTCCATTATAATATAATTTTAAAAACCTCCCAGTCGTAATCAACTTACGTTTTTTCTACATTTATCGTTTTACAGTTTCTTGAATTTTTAAATTCAAAATAAATGAACTTATGGTCACTAAGAGTTTCTTCATCCATAACTTGCCAATTAATTATTTTCTTTGCTATTTTCTGCGTAGAACGTTACGTATCGTCTATATATGACTCAGAGTGACCTCTCTGGAATGTTTATGTGTATTGTGTACTACTAATTCTGGGGTTGACATCCACTCAGTAAAATATTTGCCTCTTCGATCAGCAAACGGTGATCCCCAGTATGGGGATTTAATATTAAGATCTCCTAAGATAATACTAGCTCCTCCTATATCTCTGCTATCTTGCATTAATTTATCTATGTTGATTCTAAAATCATTTAACGGAATAATCGGTAAACTATAACAACAGAATGTATGGCATTGTTTAATTATATACATATACACCCTTCCTCCGCTCTTAATTTAGACACATAAAAGCTTCTTGTTTAAAAAGTACACCGCCACATCCCCTTTCCTATCCTTGAACCAATTGTTATGAGCCACCCGTTTTTTATTTGGTTCACTTACAATCATAATATCGACTGACCTTTCAATTGCTGTCGCTAAGAGCATATCATGACTATCATTTGATATCATAACATTTGCCTGCATTATACAAATTGTTTGTGTAATCATTTTATGTATTCCAGTCGTCTTGCTCTAACATCCATAACCATTTTTCTAAACATGGGACATTTCCTTTAATCAGATCTATGACCTTCTGTCTTACATTTTAGTAGTAGCAGCAGCAGCAGTAGTAGTAGTACTATAGTAGTAACTGTTAATTGTAATAAGTAGCAGAAGTCAGTAGTAAGCGGTAAAGTACTACTACTACTACTACTACTACTACTACTACTACTACTACTACTACTACTACTACTACTACTACTGCTGAAGTATTGCTGCTCTAGGAAGATTAATGCCAAATGTGAGAGGACCCAAACCAGAAAAGAGGCGATTACTGAGTAGTGTAATAAACTCAATAATGTTGTACTGCGTACCTGTCTGGAAAACATGGGTGGAAATAGAGACCTTCCGGAGAATTATGGAAAGTGTACAGCGGAAGATTGCGATTCGAATTGCTAGTGCGTATAGGACCGTATCTTTACGGGCAATTCAAGTAATAGCCAGGACTATACCCATACATCTAGTGGCTCGGGAGCGTGTACACGCAACTGAAAAACATGGAAACGCACAAAAAGATAAGATAAGAGAAAAAATGATACAGTCATGGGAAGAAGAATGGACACAGGAAACCAAGACGGCTCAATGGACCAAGAAATTGATACCAGATATAGAACCCTGGATAAACCGGAAACATGGACAAGTTGAGTACCATTTTACCCAATTTTTATCAGGGCACGGACGCTTCAGAACCTATTTGTTTAAAAAGGCTATTACTAATAGTGTAAACTGTCTGTATTGTCAGGAAAAGCATACACCTGAACATACTGTACTAAAATGTAAAAAATGGAATACAATAAGACAAGCAGGTATAAAACAAATTGGACAAGAAATAACTGTTGAAAATATTATAACATTAATGCTGGAAACTGAGAATAAATGGAAAACTATTCAAGATATGATAATTAAAATTATAAAGGCTAAAGAAATGGATGAAAACGAGAGATAAACATGATTGCTTCATTGTGAAGTAATGCTGAGAGGCAGTTTCCGCAATGTGAGCAAGTGAAAAAAGAGGGGTTTTTTTAGTCGGTATGAGTCCGGCACATCAGGGCAATCTCCCCTGATGCCCATGAGGGTATTTCCCCCTCTTTCTAAAAAAAAACTACTACTACTACTACTACTACTACTAGTAGTAGTAGTACTAGTAGTAGTAGTAGTAGTAACTGTTAATCGTAATAAGCAGCAGAAGCCAGTAGTAACTGGTAGTAGTAGTAGTAGTAGTAGTCGTAGTAGTAGTAGTCGTAGTAGTAGTAGTAGTGGTAGTAGTAGTAGTATTAGTAGTAACTGTTAATCGTAATAAGCAGCAGAAGCAAGTAGTAAGTGGTGGTGGTAGTAGTAGTAGTAGTAGTAGTAGTAGTAGTAGTAGTAGTAGTAGTAGCAGTAGTAGTAGTAACTGTTAATCGTAATAAGTAGCAGAAGCCAATAGTAGGTGGTAGTGGTAGTAGTAGTAGTAGTAGTAGTAGTAGTAGTAGTAGTAGTAGTAGTAGTAGTAGTAGTAACTGTTAATTGTAATAAGTAGCAGAAGCCAGTAGTAAGCGGTAGTAGTAGTAGTAGTAGTAGTAACTGTTAATTGTAATAAGTAGCAGAAGCCAGTAGTAGGTGGTAGTGGTAGTAGTAGTAGTAGTAGTAGTAGTAGTAGTAACTGTTAATTGTAATAAGTAGCAGAAGCCAGTAGTAAGCGGTAGTAGTAGTAGTAGTAGTAGTAACTGTTAATTGTAATAAGTAGCAGAAGCAAGTAGTAAGTGGTAGTAGTAGTAGTAGTAGTAGTAGTAGTAGTAGTAACTGTTAATTGTAATAAGTAGCAGAAGCCAGTAGTAAGCGGCAGTAGTAGTAGTAGTAGTAGTAGTAACTGTTAATTGTAATAAGTAGCAGAAGCCAGTAGTAAGTGGTAGTGGTACTAGTAGTAGTAGTAACTGTTAATTGTAATAAGTAGCAGAAGCCAGTAGTAAGTGGTAGTAGTAGTAGTAGTAGTAGTAGTAGTAGTAGTAGTAGTAGTAGTAGTAGTAGTAGTAGTAGTAGTAGTAACTGTTAATTGTAATAAGTAGCAGAAGCCAGTAGTAAGTGGTAGTGGTACTAGTAGTAGTAGTAACTGTTAATTGTAATAAGTAGCAGAAGCCAGTAGTAGTAGTAGTAGTAGTAGTAGTAGTAGTAGTAGTAGTAGTAGTAGTAGTAACTGTTAATTGTAATAAGTAGCAGAAGCCAGTAGTAAGTGGTAGTAGTAGTAGTAGTAGTAGTAGTAGTAGTAGTAGTAGTAGTAGTAGTAACTGTTAATTGTAATAAGTAGCAGAAGCCAGTAGTAAGTGGTAGTGGTACTAGTAGTAGTAGTAACTGTTAATTGTAATAAGTAGCAGAAGCCAGTAGTAGTAGTAGTAGTAGTAGTAGTAGTAGTAGTAGTAGTAGTAGTAGTAGTAGTAGTAGTAACTGTTAATTGTAATAAGTAGCAGAAGCCAGTAGTAGTAGTAGTAGTAGTAGTAGTAGTAACTGTTAATTGTAATAAGTAGCAGAAGCCAGTAGTAGTAGTAGTAGTAGTAGTAGTAGTAGTAGTAGTAGTAGTAGTAGTAGTAACTGTTAATTGTAATAAGTAGCAGAAGCCAGTAGTAGTAGTAGTAGTAGTAGTAGTAGTAGTAGTAGTAGTAGTAGTAGTAGTAACTGTTAATTGTAATAAGTAGCAGAAGCCAGTAGTAGTAGTAGTAGTAGTAGTAGTAGTAGTAGTAGTAGTAGTAGTAGTAGTAGTAGTAGTAACTGTTAATTGTAATAAGTAGCAGAAGCCAGTAGTAGTAGTAGTAGTAGTAGTAGTAGTAGTAGTAGTAGTAGTAACTGTTAATTGTAATAAGTAGCAGAAGCCAGTAGTAGTAGTAGTAGTAGTAGTAGTAGTAGTAGTAGTAGTAGTAGTAGTAGTAACTGTTAATTGTAATAAGTAGCAGAAGCCAGTAGTAGTAGTAGTAGTAGTAGTAGTAGTAGTAGTAGTAGTAGTAGTAGTAGTAGTAGTAGTAGTAGTAACTGTTAATTGTAATAAGTAGCAGAAGCCAGTAGTAAGTGGTAGTGGTACTAGTAGTAGTAGTAACTGTTAATTGTAATAAGTAGCAGAAGCCAGTAGTAAGTGGTAGTAGTAGTAGTAGTAGTAGTAGTAGTAGTAGTAGTAGTAGTAGTAGTAACTGTTAATTGTAATAAGTAGAAAAAGCCAGTAGTAAGTGGTAGTAGTAGTAGTAGTAACTGTTAATTGTAATAAGTAGCAGAAGCCAGTAGTAGTAGTAGTAGTAGTAGTAGTAGTAGTAGTAGTAGTAGTAGTAGTAGTAACTGTTAATTGTAATAAGTAGCAGAAGCCAGTAGTAGTAGTAGTAGTAGTAGTAGTAGTAGTAGTAACTGTTAATTGTAATAAGTAGCAGAAGCCAGTAGTAGTAGTAGTAGTAGTAGTAGTAGTAGTAGTAGTAGTAGTAGTAGTAGTAGTAGTAGTAGTAGTAGTAACTGTTAATTGTAATAAGTAGCAGAAGCCAGTAGTAAGTGGTAGTAGTAGTAGTAGTAACTGTTAATCGTAATAAGTAGCAGAAGCCAATAGTAGGTGGTAGTGGTAGTAGTAGTAGTAGTAACTGTTAATTGTAATAAGTAGCAGAAGCCAATAGTAGGTGGTAGTGGTAGTAGTAGTAGTAGTAGTAGTAGTAGTAGTAGTAGTAGTAGTAGTAGTAGTAGTAACTGTTAATTGTAATAAGTAGCAGAAGCCAGTAGTAAGTGGTAGTAGTAGTAGTAGTAGTAGTAGTAGTAGTAGTAGTAGTAGTAACTGTTAATTGTAATAAGTAGCAGAAGCCAATAGTAGGTGGTAGTGGTAGTAGTAGTAGTAGTAACTGTTAATTGTAATAAGTAGCAGAAGCCAATAGTAGGTGGTAGTGGTAGTAGTAGTAGTAGTAGTAGTAGTAGTAGTAGTAGTAACTGTTAATTGTAATAAGTAGCAGAAGCCAGTAGTAAGTGGTAGTAGTAGTAGTAGTAGTAGTAGTAGTAGTAGTAGTAGTAGTAGTAGTAGTGGTAGTAACTGTTAATTGTAATAAGTAGCAGAAGCCAATAGTAGGTGGTAGTGGTAGTAGTAGTAGTAGTAACTGTTAATTGTAATAAGTAGCAGAAGCCAATAGTAGGTGGTAGTGGTAGTAGTAGTAGTAGTAGTAGTAGTAGTAGTAGTAGTAGTAGTAGTAGTAGTAGTAGTAACTGTTAATTGTAATAAGTAGCAGAAGCCAGTAGTAAGTGGTAGAAGTAGTAAGTGGTAGTGGTACTAGTAGTAGTAGTAACTGTTAATCGTAATAAGTAGCAGAAGCCAATAGTAGGTGGTAGTGGTAGTAGTAGTAGTAGTAGTAGTAGTAGTAGTAGTAGTAGTAGTAGTAGTAACTGTTAATTGTAATAAGTAGCAGAAGCCAGTAGTAAGTGGTAGTAGTAGTAGTAGTAGTAGTAGTAGTAGTAGTAGTAGTAGTAGTAGTAGTAGTAGTAGTAGTAACTGTTAATTGTAATAAGTAGCAGAAGCCAGTAGTAAGTGGTAGTAGTAGTAGTAGTAGTAGTAGTAGTAGTAGTAGTAGTAGTAGTAGTAACTGTTAATTGTAATAAGTAGCAGAAGCCAGTAGTAAGTGGTAGTAGTAGTAGTAGTAGTAGTAGTAGTAGTAGTAGTAGTAGTAGTAGTAGTAGTAACTGTTAATCGTAATAAGTAGCAGAAGCCAGTAGTAAGTGGTAGTGGTACTAGTAGTAGTAGTAACTGTTAATTGTAATAAGTAGAGAAGCCAGTAGTAAGTGGTAGTGGTAGTAGTAGTAGTAGTAGTAGTAGTAGTAGTAGTAGTAGTAGTAGTAGTAGTAGTAGTAGTAGTAACTGTTAATTGTAATAAGTAGCAGAAGCCAGTAGTAAGTGGTAGTAGTAGTAGTAGTAGTAGTAGTAGTAGTAGTAGTAGTAGTAGTAGTAGTAGTAACTGTTAATTGTAATAAGTAGCAGAAGCCAGTAGTAAGTGGTAGTAGTAGTAGTAGTAGTAGTAGTAGTAGTAGTAGTAGTAGTAGTAGTAGTAGTAACTGTTAATTGTAATAAGTAGCAGAAGCCAGTAGTAAGTGGTAGTAGTAGTAGTAGTAGTAGTAGTAGTAGTAGTAGTAGTAGTAGTAGTAGTAGTAGTAGTAGTAGTAACTGTTAATTGTAATAAGTAGCAGAAGCCAGTAGTAAGTGGTAGTAGTAGTAGTAGTAGTAGTAGTAGTAACTGTTAATTGTAATAAGTAGAGAAGCCAGTAGTAAGTGGTAGTGGTAGTAGTAGTAGTAGTAGTAGTAGTAGTAGTAGTAGTAGTAGTAGTAGTAGTAGTAGTAACTGTTAATTGTAATAAGTAGCAGAAGCCAGTAGTAAGTGGTAGTAGTAGTAGTAGTAGTAGTAGTAGTAGTAGTAGTAGTAGTAGTAGTAGTAGTAGTAGTAGTAGTAACTGTTAATTGTAATAAGTAGCAGAAGCCAGTAGTAAGTGGTAGTAGTAGTAGTAGTAGTAGTAGTAGTAGTAGTAGTAGTAGTAGTAGTAGTAGTAGTAGTAGTAGTAGTAGTAGTAGTAGTAGTAGTAGTAGTAGTAGTAGTAGTAGTAGTAACTGTTAATTGTAATAAGTAGCAGAAGCCAGTAGTAAGTGGTAGTGGTAGTTTTTTTTTGTTTTTTATAGCAGGGGAAAAATCTTTCAAACACGCCACTAGGCGAGCTGGATTTCCACCAACAAAAAAACCCCTGCTGGGAGTAATGCACACATCGTGGGACTACTTTTCGGTATTACTTCGCGCATGTGGCACTCATGTTTTAATCCCTTTTTTCATCTTTTTCTTTTCCTTTAAGTATGCTAGTTATCATTTCTTCAATGATTACCAATTACTTTTCGTTTTCTAGCATTTGTGTCATAATATTGTCCACCGTTATATCTTGCCCAATTTGTCGCGGGTATTTCTGCCTTAAATTACTCCACTTGTTACATATTAATATTGTATGTTCAGGTGTGGTAGTGGTAGTAGTAGTACTAGTAGTAGAAGTAGTAGTAGTAGTAGTAGTAGTAGTAGTAGTAGTAGTAGTAGTAGTACTTGTCGTAGTAACTGTTAATCGTAATAAGTAGCAGAAGCCAGTAGTAAGTGGTAATGGTAGTAGTAGTAGTAATAACTGTTAATTGTAATAAGTAGAAGAAGCCAGTAGTAAGTGGTAGTGGTAGTAGTACTAATAGAAACTGTTAATCGTAATAAGTAGCAGAAGCCAGTAGTAAGTGGTAGTGGTAGTAGTAGTAGTAGTAGTAGTAGTAGTAGTAGTAGTAGTACTAATAGTAGTAGTAGTAGTAACTGTTAATCGTAATAAGTAGCAGAAGCCAGTAGTAAGTCGTAGTGGTAGTAGTAGTAGTAATAGTAGAAGTAGTAGTAACTGTTAATTGTAATAAGTAGCAGAAGCCAGTAGTAAGTGGTAGTAGTAGTAGTAGTAGTAGTAGTAGTAGTAGTAGTAGTAGTAGTAGTAACTGTTAATCGTAAGTAGCAGAAGCCAGTAGTAAGTGGTAGTAGTAGTAGTAGTAGTGGTAGTAATAGTAGTGGTAGTAGTAGTAGTAGTAGTAGTAACTGTTAATCGTAATAAGTAGCAAAAGCCAGTAGAAAGTGGTAGTAGTAGTAGTAGTAGTAGTAGTAGTAGTAGTAGTAGTAGTAGTAGTAGTAGTAGTAGTAGTAGTAGTAGTAGTAGTAGTAACTGTTAATCGTAATAAGTAGCAGAAGCCAGTAGTAAGTGGTAGTGGAAGTAGTAGTACTAGTAGTAGTAACTGTTAATCGTAATAAATAGTAGAAGCCAGTAGTAAGTGGTAGTAGTAGTACTAGTAGTAGTATTAGTAGTAGTAATAGTAGTAGTAGTAGTACTAATAGTAGTAGTAGTAGTAACTGTTAATCGTAATAAGTAGCAGAAGCCAGTAGTAAGTCGTAGTGGTAGTAGTAGTAGTAATAGTAGAAGTAGTAGTAACTGTTAATTGTAATAAGTAGCAGAAGCCAGTAATAAGTGGTAGTGGTGGTGGTAGTAGTAGTAGTAGTAACTGTTAATCGTAATAAGTAGCAAAAGCCAGTAGTAAGTGGTAGTAGTAGTAGTAGTAGTAGTAGTTGTAGTAGTAGTAGTAGTAGTAGTAGTAACTGTTAATCGTAATAAGTAGCAGAAGCCAGTAGTAAGTGGTAGTGGTAGTAGTAGTACTAGTAGTAGTAACTGTTAATCGTAATAAATAGTAGAAGCCAGTAGTAAGTGGTAGTAGTAGTACTAGTAGTAGTATTAGTAGTAGTAGTAGTAGTAGTAGTAGTAGTAGTAGTAGTAGTAGTAGTAACTGTTAATCGTAATAAGTAGCAGAAGCCAGTAGTAAGTGGTAGTCGTAGTAGTAGTAGTAACTGTTAATTGTAATAAGTAGCAGAAGCCAGTAGTAAGTGGTAGTAGTAGTAATAGTAGTAGTAGTAGTAGTAGTAGTAGTAGTAGTAGTAGTAGTAGCTGTTAATCGTAATAGGTAGCACAAGCCAGTAGTAAGTGGTTGTAGCAGTAGTAGTAGTAGTACTAGTAGTAGTAACTGTTAATCGTAATAAGTAGCAGAAGCCAGTAGTAAGTGGTAGTGGTAGTAGTAGTAGTAGTACTAGTAGTAGTAGCTGTTAATCGTAATAAGTAGCAGAAGCCAGTAGTAAGTAGTAGTGGTAGTAGTAGTAGTAGTAGTTGTAGCAGTAGTAGTAGTAGTACTAGTAGTAGTAGTAGTACTAGTAGTAGTAGCTGTTAATCGTAATAAGTAGCAGAAGCCAGTAGTAAGTAGTAGTGGTAGTAGTAGTAGTAGTAGTAGTAGTAGTTGTAGCAGTAGTAGTAGTAGTTCTAGTAGTAGTACTAGTAGTAGTAGTAGTAGTAGTACTAGTAGTAGTAACTGTTAATCGTAATAAGTAGCAGAAGCCAGTAGTAAGTGGTTGTAGCAGTAGTAGTAGTAGTAGTACTAGTAGTAGTAACTGTTAATCGTAATAAGTAGCAGAAGCCAGTAGTAAGTGGTAGTGGTAGTAGTAGTAGTAATAACTGTTAATTGTAATAAGTAGCAAAAGCCAGTAGTAAGTGGTAGTGGTAGTGGTAGTAGTAGTAGTAACTGTTAATTGTAATAGGTAGCAGAAGCCAGTAGTAAGTGGTAGTGGTAGTAGTAGTAGTAATAACTGTTAATCGTAATAAGTAGCAAGAGCCAGTAGTAAGTGGTAGTGGTAGTGGTAGTAGTAGTAGTAACTGTTAATTGTAATAGGTAGCAGAAGCCAGTAGTAAGTGGTAGTGGTAGTAGTAGTAGTAGTAGTAGTAGTAGTAGTAGTAGTAGTAATTGTTAATCGTAATAAGTAGCAGAAGCCAGTAGTAAGTGGTAGTGGTAGTAGTAGTAGTAATAACTGTTAATTGTAATAAGTAGCAAAAGCCAGTAGTAAGTGGTAGTGGTAGTGGTAGTAGTAGTAGTAACTGTTAATTGTAATAGGTAGCAGAAGCCAGTAGTAAGTGGTAGTGGTAGTAGTAGTAGTAGTAGTAGTAGTAGTAGTAGTAGTAGTAGTAGTAGTAGTAGTAATTGTTAATCGTAATAAGTAGCAGAAGCCAGTAGTAAGTGGTAGTGGTAGTAGTAGTAGTAGTAGTAGTGGTAGTAGTAGTAGTAACTGTTAATTGTAATAAGTAGCAGAAGCCAGTAGTAAGTGGTAGTGGTAGTAGTAGTAGTAGTAGTAGTAGTAGTAGTAGTAATTGTTAATCGTAATAAGTAGCAGAAGCCAGTAGTAAGTGGTAGTGGTAGTAGTAGTAGTAGTAGTAGTAGTGGTAGTAGTAGTAGTAACTGTTAATTGTAATAAGTAGCAGAAGCCAGTAGTAAGTGGTAGTGGTAGTAGTAGTAGTAGTAGTAGTAGTAGTAGTAGTAGTAGTAATTGTTAATCGTAATAAGTAGCAGAAGCCAGTAGTAAGTGGTAGTGGTAGTAGTAGTAGTAGTAGTAGTAGTGGTAGTAGTAGTAGTAACTGTTAATTGTAATAAGTAGCAGAAGCCAGTAGTAAGTGGTAGTGGTAGTAGTAGTAGTAGTAGTAGTAGTAGTAGTAATTGTTAATCGTAATAAGTAGCAGAAGCCAGTAGTAAGTGGTAGTGGTAGTAGTAGTAGTAGTAGTAGTAGTGGTAGTAGTAGTAGTAACTGTTAATTGTAATAAGTAGCAGAAGCCAGTAGTAAGTGGTAGTGGTAGTAGTAGTAGTAATAACTGTTAATTGTAATAAGTAGCAAAAGCCAGTAGTAAGTGGTAGTGGTAGTGGTAGTAGTAGTAGTAACTGTTAATTGTAATAGGTAGCAGAAGCCAGTAGTAAGTGGTAGTGGTGGTAGTAGTAGTAGTAGTGGTAGTAGTAGTAGTAACTGTTAATTGTAATAAGTAGTAGAAGTCAGTTGTAAGTGGTAGTGGTAGTAGTAGTAGTAACTATTATCGAAATAAGTAGCAGAAGTCAGTAGTAAGTGGTAGTGGTAGTAGTAGTAACTGTTAATCGTAATAAGTAGCAGAAGCCAGTAGTAAGTGGTGGTAGTAGTAGTAGTAGTAGTAGTAGTAGTAGTAGTAGTAGTAGTAGTAGTAGTAGTAGTAGTAGTAGTGGTAGTAGCAGCAACTGTTAATCGTAATAAGTAGCAGAAGTTAGTAGTAAGTGGTAGTGGTAGTAGTATCAGTAGTAATAATAGTAAGTGTTAACAGTAATTAGTAGCAGTAGTATATAGGTGAGTAACAGTAGTATTGAGTAGTAGTAACTGTTAATCATAATAAGTAGCAAAAGCCAGTAGTAAGTGGTAGTGGTTGTAGTAGTAGTAGTTGTAGTAGTAGTAGTAGTATGTCACAGTAGCTGTAAATAACAGTAGTATATAGGTGTAGTAACAGTAGTAATGAGTAGTAGTAAATGTTAATCGTAATAAGTAGCAGAAGTCAGTAGTAAGTGGTAGTGGTAGTAGTAGTAGCAGTAGTTGTAGTTGTAGTAGTAGTCGTAGTATGTCGTAGTAGTAAGTAGCAGTAGTATATAGGTGTAGTAAGTAGTAGTATGTCGTAGTAGTAAGTAGCAGTAGTATATAGGTATAGTGAGTAGTAGTAGTAGTATGTCGTAGTATGTCGTAGTAGTACGTAGCAGTAGTATATAGGTGTAGTGAGTAGTAGTATGTCGTAGTAGTAAGTAGCAGTATTATATAGATGTAATGAGTAGTAGTAGTATTTGTTGTAGTAGTAGTCGTAATATGTTGTAGTAGTAAGTAGCAGTAGTATATAGGTGCAGTGAGTAGTAGTAGTAGTAGTATGTCGTAGTATGTCGTAGTAGTAAGTAGCAGTAGTATGTAGGTATAGTGAGTAGTAGTAGTATGTCGTAGTATGTCGTAGTAGGAAGTAGCAGAAGTATATAGGTATAGTGTGTAGTAGTAGTGGTAGTAGTAGTTGTAGTAGTAGTCGTAGTATGTCGTAGTAGTAAGTAGCAGTAGTATATAGGTGTAGTGAGTAGTAGTAGTATGTCGTAGTATGTCGTAGTAGGAAGTAGCAGTAGTATATATGTATAGTGAGTAGTAGTAGTATGTCGTAGTATGTCGTAGTAGTAAGTAGCAGTAGTATATAGGTGTAGTGAGTGAGTAGTAGTAGTAATAGTAGTAGTAGTGGTAGTAGTATATAGGTGTAGTGAGTAGTAGTAGTATGTCGTAGTATGTCGTAGTAGGAAGTAGCAGTAGTATATATGTATAGTGAGTAGTAGTAGTATGTTGTAGTATGTCGTAGTAGTAAGTAGCAGTAGTATATAGGTGTAGTGTGTAGTAGTAGTATGTCGTAGTAGTAAGTTGCAGTAGTATATAGGTGTAGTGAGTGAGTATAGTAGTAATAGTAGTAGTAGTGGTAGTAGTAGTAGTAGTAGTAGTAGTAGTAGTAGTAGTAGTAGTAGTAGTAGTAGTAGTAGTAGTAGTAGTAGTAGTAGTAGTAATAGTATGTCGTAGTAGTAAGTAGCAGTAGTATATAGGTGTAGTGAGTAGTAGTAGTAAGTAGCAGTAGTAGTAGCAAGTGTTAATAGTAATCAGTAGCACTGGTCAGTAGTAAGTGATAGAAATAATACAAGTAGTAGTAATAGTAAGTGTTAACAGTAGTAAGTAGCAGTAGTAGCAGCAAATGTTAATAGTAATAAGTAGCAGTTGTCAGTAGTAAGTGGTAGAAATAATACAAGTAGTAGTAGTAGTAGTAGTAGTAGTAGTAGTAGTAGTAGTAGTAGTAGTAGTAGTAGTAGTAGTAGTAGTAGTGGTAGTAGTAGTAGTAGTAGTAGTAAGTGTTAACAGTAGTAAGTAGCAGTAGTAGTAGCAAATGTTAATTGTAATAAGTAGCAGTAGTCAGTAGCAGTGATGGTGGTGATGATAGTGGTGGTAGTACTAGTAGTAGTAAGAGTTAATGATAGTAGTAAGTAGTAGTAGTAGTATTAGTAGTAGTAGTAGTAGTAGTAGTAGTAGTAGTAGTAGTAGTAGTAGTAGTAGTAGTAGTAGTAGTAGTAGTAGTAGTAGTAGTAGTAGTAGTAGTAGTAGTAACTTTACGTATATCTCCAGGTTTGCTTTTATTTTTCTTATTTGTTAATCTATTTTAGGGAATGACGACAGAGAGGGCATTTGCCAGTGTAGAAGCGGCGGAGAGAAGAGAAAGTTATAAATGGCGTACATTTCGTGACTTTTTTCCGTTTCATCTTCTGCCTTAAAAAAATAAAGCTTTGATGTTATCTCAGTAAGTATCATTTTCAACAAAAGGCGTGCGGTATGAGAACGGAAATACGTCAAATTAGTTCGTTCGGAGAATTCCCAAAAGCTCTTGTTCCCTGTCTCAAGGTCTTGAAGGGGAAGTTTGGTTGCACTCGTGACACTGGATTGGGGCCAATTTGTTATTGTTGTTGCTGACGTTTACTCGGTCACGCAAGAGGTGTAAATTGAAATGGAGCCATCACTGTGTGCTGCCGAAGGACTTCAGGTGTACAGCACAACCACGTGAAAATAATAAAATATCCTTTCCCAGTGTCAATGCTAAGTGTGTGATATATTTAGCTTGAGTCTCGCAGGCCAAGGAGGAAGTAATATCATTGTTGCAGTAGTCAATGAATAAATTGTAGAGCAGAATACTGCATGTGTGTGGACCTTTGGTTAACCATTCTATATGGTGTTACAGAATTTAACAGACAACTTTCAGGGACTAAATGGGATCGTATAGGAACATCTTGATACGATGCACCTATGGTCTGTGACGACAAATTTTGAACATTTCAATATTCATTGTGATAAATAAATAAAGGCTTAATAGGAATGCGGTACTGATTTCCACTCTAAAATTGTTAATTTCTTCTCTTAATTTGTTAATTTCTCATCAACTACCATTGCGGTGTTTTCAAAGTTATAAGCTTTGCTTTTTCTGGAAAAATGCTCCCCAGCAAGAGTCAATAAAATGCTGACACCTCCACTTTCACATGGAGAATCATGCGTAATAAAGAGATAAACAACAGTTAGCTGTAGTAATAGCGCAGTAGTTAGTGCGTCGGCGTGGTGCTGGGTTCAAACTCCGTACGAGCGTTCACTGCGTACGTTTGGAATGAACCCAATTTTAATTTCTCGCGTTTCTTTCAGAGTTTAAGTACAATTACGAGGGTATTCTTATGAAGTGTTTATACATAGCATGGCCACGATTACTTGCAAGCAGCATCAACTCAGTGAAATTTTATCAGTGGCATACTGGATCGTTATTGATTTTTATCTATTGCAAACAACTTTGAACATAAATATCCTAAGTGCTCGCCTAAAACTCCTCTGTAACCCCTGAAAATTTTGTCGGTTGAATTCTATAACACCCCGTTTATGACGGTAGTTCTGCGGTAAAGCTTCAGGAGGGCGATGTGCAATTCCGGGGGTGTCAGTAAATATTTCAAACCTGAACAATCTAATACCTTAATCTCAACTTACCAACTTTAGATGAATCATTGGAGATTGAAAGTGGAATATTACTAACTAATCTTTATTACACCATACCAGTTAAGGCCGGTAATAGTTGTTATACTAATGTTCATATAGACATTATTTTACAAAATCATTATAGCATCTCTTTCTGTTTATGTAAAACTATGCTCTTCCTATGCTGTACAAAGATAAAGTTTGGAATGAGAAAAGCACAATTTATTACATTTTATTTTTAACATCCTTCAGTAATTAAATGAAAAACTTAATTATGTAAAAAGGTTATATAAATGAGAGTGCTCTTAGAATAACAGAGAGGAATTAGACGTAACCATTCCTGTATCGTTTATGTACATTACAAAATACTAGCGAATAGATACGACGCGGTTTTAAATTACCGATATTTTAAAAATTAGCAGAATATTGTCTCCAAAAGATTTAATTTAATTTTGTCCATTAATTAGGCTCTTGTCTTAATGGGAACATATTTTGTATACTTTCGTCAAAGAAAAATACCGTCCGTGAAGGAAGCCACGTCTGCAGTTCTTTCCACATCAGGTAAAAATCATTTAATACCAAATCAGGGCTGTACGGAGAGTGTCCAATTGTTCCCAAACATACGACTGATAAGCTCTTGTGGATTTCCACGACCTTCGTTGAACTTCTTCACATTTCCCCATACACCTCACACAGTTGGAATGAATGCTACTGTGGTCCTTCTTGGCACGATTCTTGAAGAGAAAGGCGTGAAAGAAGAGGAATCCACGTGACTTTCATCACAGGCGGTATATTTTTACGTTATTACATTCACATGCATTTCTCTAGCCAGTATAGTTTATTTTTATAAAGCTTCTACAAATTATTCTAGCAAAATCTTATTACTTTTTACTCTGTTATTACCTACATTAAGAAAAGCAAGCATTATATTCCATCCAAAAAGTCGATATGGAAATGCACAAATACAGTTTTGAGGTCCCATGAATTTAAACCGAGGGCGGTGGCGCCGCGGTAACGTGCGTGACTCGCATTCGGAAGGTCTTGTGTTCGATTACCGGCGACCGTCCGTTCTGAACCATGGCTTTTTCGTGGTTTCTCCGGGTCGGTAGGCGAATGCTGGAGTGATTCATTTTCTACCACGACTCTCCGCCTCCTGTTTCTTGTACCAGTCATTTTCTTTGTCATCTGTTTCAGGGTTGTAGGACCAGGCGAGGGTGTTCGGTGGGTTGCGGCTGGACGGAGGACGTGCGCTCTGTGGAAGTTTCGTCCTGACATCATCCAGGGGCTGTTTCACTGGAACACGCCTCTGGGAAAGTTAAATTTAATTGAGTTTTATTTATGGACGCTCTTTAACTGCTGTGGTCCTTAGCGTCCCATTCTATATTGGGCGGGAAGGACTGGTAATTTTGCTCAGAGGCCTCTTTAGTAGGCTTGAGGTTCTTTTACATGCCGTAAATCTATGACACGGACTACCGGCTTTATTTCCCTTCCCAAGGAAGTCATGCTAAGGATCTTTACGCCGGAAAAAATCCATCGCCCACCCGCGACCTCGAGAACTAGAGGCTAGCATGGTAACCATTACACCACAGAGAACGACCCCGCCTCTGGGTGATTTCGGGCGGGAGCTCTTTCGGGGGACCCGCGAGGGCAGCGTTGGAGGCGTTCGATCTGGAAATATTAGAGACCCCGTCCGTGCTTACCCCGTCGTCATTCGAATCTGGTCGCTCTTTGTGTCTCTATCCTCTGCGTGAGGTGCTCTGCCCCGGTTTCGGGAGTCCCCCTCTTCGTCCATACCTTTACATTTACCCTTACCCATTAATTTTTTAAAAAAAGGTATTTTATAAAAAGATCCGTGAGTGTATCTTTGCCATGTGTCTCACAGTGAACAGCATAACTCAACAGTGAAAAGTGGGTTGAATACCAAACTTGGTATTGAGGTTCAGCGTCTTCCAAGATGATTTACTCTTTATGGGAATTTTTTCATTACTTTTTATTTTCTCGAAAATGGCTCTATTTTTTATTAAAATACCACAAATTTAAGATATTTACATCACAAAATGCATTTGCCATAAATTTTCTGCTAATAGCCTGTGACCTTCATTTTGAGTGACCTTTGTACAAGTAATTGATAAACCATAAGAAATAGACAAAATTTTACTACACAAAAGTGCAGATCCCGTTAAAGCACAGAATTTATGTCAAATGCAATGTTTGTGGTATTAACATTTATAAAATATATTCTTTGTTACTGGTTTAAATTTTCAAATACTGTATATTTATTATTTTCTATACCACGCCTCTAGAGGGCAGGGGAAGAATTGCATTTCAACCAAAAATTCGATATCGAGATTTCACCTAAAATACATGTTTTGAAGCTCCTTGAATAAAATTTTTTTTAGTAAACTGTCCATGTGTGTGCGTGTATGTGTGAACAGCAAAATTCAAAAACGAAAAGTCGGATAAATAGCAGGCTCCAAACTTAAATCAGACACCGTTGAATGCCAGACGAAGATTTTCAAAAAACATGTATATTCCAAACAACCTTTTACACCAAAAAAGTTTGCTTATTTCTAAAATATGGTTTTACCCATATATTTTGAGATATTTGCCGAATAAAATATAAAAAATAAAATTTTCAGTGAATTATATGTGAAGTCCTCTTCATTTTTAGTGATTTTTACAACTTAGAAATCATAAGGGTTAGATAAAAACTTACTGCAGAAAAATATTAAGCTTATTAAAATACATAACCTGTGTCATATAACTTTTATTCGTAACATTAACCGTTTCGTAGCTTTAAAAGTGATCAATTATTCTTATTTTCCCACATGAGCTATTAGTAACGAACACTGACTTATGGTATAAATAATCGTGTTTTATTTTCACATAGTAATTTTTATATGAATAATACAATAGTATACAGGGTGCCCCATATAAAGTGAATATCTCTTAAACGAATAGAAAAAACCAAATGCTAAGAATTCCAAATCTTATAGGAGCAAAGGGCCTCCCAAGCTGTGATATGGAAAACATTTCAATGGGGCACATGAGGTCCAACCTCAGAATTTTAAATGAAACCATGATAACTTTTTTTATATTGTGGCATGTGCACAGATAATATTGATAAGACGCTCTCTGGGCACCGAAGCACGGCAGTTTGTCTGTGAGTAGGGGCGAGTCAGGGGAAACAGTGTCAAGGAGGGGATAGCGTTACTGACGCCCGAGTTGGCGTGGCTTCTTGTAACAGTCAGTAAGTAAGCTTCGAGTGAGACAGACGGGAAACTGCTAAAACATGATGTCCTCGTCGGCAGGCAATGGGCAAAGATATGTGAGTATTTAATTTCATTTAATAAACGGTGTTCCATCCACGTTTGGAAGTCTTAATTATGGTAGAATAGAATCTTTCCTCTCCCTTAAGCCAGGCATTGTGTTGGTGTAGCAATTATTTTGGAATTTAACTTAGCTGCGTCCTCGTCGTTGCCTCGTAAATTGAAGTTCTTTGTTTGATTTAACGATCCCTCTCGCAAGCGAGTAGCTCCCCTCTGTAGTTGAAAAATAATATAGAGGCATACGACAATTGGTGTGAGGCGCCAGGCATAATTGAATTTGTTGTGAGATTTTCAAGTGTAAATTTTTTTCCCTCTAAAATATAACGGTTTGTGGTCCTCCACGTGGTCGCGAAAAATCTAAATTTGTTTCTGGCTTAAGGGTAAGGATTTTTATGCTTTAATTTGTGATTCCCATATTCTAAATTTTGTTACTATCATATCTGAAAGTCTGGTTTCTAAATTTTAATTTTGAGCTCATTTTTGCATTTTTCCCATTGTCTGCCGGCGTGACGCTAAAACTTCTGACTCCATTTTCCCCTTGTTTTGGCTTCATTTCCTTTAAATTGTATTGCTGTGCTAAGTGGTTCGTGCTGGTTATTTTCAAAAATATTTTTGTGAAAGTTGAGTTGTGAAACGAGCGAGATATTTGTAGCTTTGAAAATGTGCTCGTCACGTGTTGGCCATCTAGGTGAAAATCTTGTTTTCTGTGCTTTTTGCAGTGATAATTCTACACCAGGACAAATCGTCGTTGTGGGCACATTAAACTCACCCACAAACAGTTCCAGCAGACCATCGATATTTTGCGCAGTGTAGTGTGCCTGTGAACTGAGGCAGCGTGGTGTGTGCGTGTGCGGGGTGCTCAAGTATAAGTGCAGTAACAATATTAGTCGATAGCACTTAAGTTTCTCGAGACTCCACATCGCCCAGTAACATTGTGTCGTCGTCTGGGTGCTTATCACACATGTATATTATTCTGTTATATTTTGGTTCATCATACATGTGTATTTCATTTTTGTATGTCATTTTTTTGTTATTTTCATGTTTCTTATTATATTTATTTTCCTTGTGTCGACGAGGGCGTCGACTTCGGTGGCCAGGGGGAGATGTGGCATGTGCACAGATAATATTGATAAGACGCTCTCTGGGCACCGAAGCACGGCAGTTTGTCTGTGAGTAGGGGCGAGTCAGGGGAAACAGTGTCAAGGAGGGGATAGCGTTACTGACGCCCGAGTTGGCGTGGCTTCTTGTAACAGTCAGTAAGTAAGCTTCGAGTGAGACAGGCGGGAAACTGCTTAAAACACGATGTCCTCGTCGGCAGGCAATGGGCAAAGATATGTGAGTATTTAATTTCATTTAATAAACGGTGTTCCATCCACGTTTGGAAGTCTTAATTATGGTAGAATAGAATCTTTCCTCTCCCTTAAGCCAGGCATTGTGTTGGTGTAGCAATTATTTTGGAATTTAACTTAGCTGCGTCCTCGTCGTTGCCTCGTAAATTGAAGTTCTTTGTTTGATTTAACGATCCCTCTCGCAAGCGAGTAGCTCCCCTCTGTAGTTGAAAAATAATATAAAGAGAGGCATACGACAATATTCTGGTTCCCCTCAATAAACTAAGTAACTTTTAATAAAACATCTTTTTTTTAATATGAATTGCTAAGCTGTTATAGCATATTTCATTGAAGTTGTTACACTTCATGAACTCGGAGAGGAAATAAGGTATCAAATGAAAAAATCTGATGTGTTACACTCACATGACTTTCTCTACTCTTGTACAAACTATTTTTACAAACGCTTATTCTCCATATGCTTCATGTTAATCGAGATGTTAATCTTATTGCTAATTTTCTTGTAGATGCAAGGAGAATATGGTAGGCTTTAAGCGATAGTCAAATCTTTTAAGAGCTGGTTGCCATGTGGAGCATTCCATTCTCTTTGCATGTCCAGGACATAAAAAAATGAATAACGAATTCCCATTTGAGAAAAAGTATGAGCATTGGAAAATTTAAGGGAATAACAAGCAATATCTCGAAAACGGTTCACTCAAAAAAAATGTATATGACATAAATTGTGTATTTTAACGCGATCTACATTTATGTGTAGCAAAATTTTGTTTATCTCTTATGGTTTACCAGTTATGCAAAAGTGGTTCACAATGAAGAATACTTTTGGAGACATTCCCAGAAAATTCGAGATAAACATTTCATTCGTCATGAAAATGTCTTAAACACATGATATTTTAATCAAAATTGTTATAGCCATTTCTGATAAAATTAAAATTTTCGAACAATGTTCTATGTAAAGGGTAATCTGGCGTGGGGGGATTTTCTTGAAAACCTTCGTGTCGCATCTCTGGAGATACTGAACCTAAATATCAAGTTTGGTGTTTATCCGACTGTTCGTTTCTGAGTTATACTGTTCACAGACACACAGACAGATGACAGACAGACACACATACACACACACAGACACACACACGGACATGTTTCCAAAAATGCTTTTTTTTGGAATCAGGGGGCCTCAAAACATATATTTCCGGTGAAATCTCGGTATCGAATTTTTGGGTGGAATACAATACTTCCCCTACTTACTATATGTAGTAGAGAAAGTAAAAACATGGGCTTCAAAGCCACCTAAATCCTAACATACAACATTATACGTAGTTAGTCATGCTGATTATTTACTGTGGCTCTTCAAAATTTAAAAAAATATGGCAGATTTTGATGCAGAGGTAGATATGATTTTAGTACTAGGTGAATGCAAGAGAAATTAGCGAACTACATCGACAGCGTTGAATGGGAGATACAGAATAAAATGTCACATGTGAAATTCAAACGACTGGAAACACGACTACGTAAGTATTGAAGTGTTGAAGGTGAAATCAAAAGTGAATGATGAAAATACCATTAATATTCTTGCTGTTGTAGAAGCAAATCCATAGATAAGCCAACTGAATTGTCCAAAGACTGTGGTATTAGCCACACTTCAATACAGCAGATACTAAAGCAGCAGAAATACCATCCTTATCTTATGTGTTTGCATCAAGAGCTCACACAGAGATTTTCAGCTCCGAGTTTTGTTGTTGTTGTTGTTTTAGAGAGTGGTTACGCAATGCCATTGTAGAGAATGGTTCATTCTTGGCAAGCATATGTTTTGGGATGAAGCAACATTCTCAAATATTGGCCATGTTAATAGGCATAATATGCATCATTGGGCATCTGAAAACCTCAAATGGGTGAGAACTGTGCGTTTTCAGCATCGTTGGTCGCTAAATGTTTGTGTGGAATTACTGATAACTTTATCATCGGCCGTTGCTTCTTTGAAGGCACAATTACTGGTGAATAATATTGCCATTTTCTCAACATGAATTACTCCTTTATTGGAAAAATTGTCCTTCAATGTGAAAAGAGAAATGTGGTATCAGCAGGATGGTGCACATTTTGCAATATGCACACGTCAACTGCTAAACGAGAAATTTGGTGATAGGTGGATTGGACGTGCTGGACCTATTACCTGGCCTCCTCGTTCACCCGGCATTACGTTAACCCTTGGACTACTTCTTATGGGGATACATAAAGCAGAAAGTCATGTTTAAAACACCTTTAACCAAAGAGAATATGAAATTTCGAATACGTGAAGCTCGTCACACTGTTAGCCCCTGTATGTTGTTCACAGTTAGATAAAACCTTTCCAAAAGAATTGCCAAGTGTTTAGATGTTAATGAGGGTTACTTAGAGCATTTAATAAAATAACTTTAAATAATCACCACGGTATTTATTGACTTAATTATTCGTTTAATTCTATTTTCTATATTGTATACTTCAGTGAAAACACGCTTTAAAAACTCAACAATTCATTTAAAAAGTTTTAATAAAAGTTGCTTAGTTTATTGAGGGTAACCAGAATATAAAAAGAAATTATCATGGTTTCATTTAAAATTCGAGGTTGGTACTCGTGTGCCCCATAAGGGGCCCAATGGAAATATTTTCTATATCACAGTTTGGATATCAGATTTGGAATTCTTGGCATTCACTATTCATTTAAGTGATATTCACCTGTAACACTATGTGGGCCGCTAAAGCGGACTTACCTATAAAATAGTAATTGGTAGAGAAATTCGTGAGATTGTTTACACCACAATTTTTTAGTCCTTGTTCCAAATTATTTGGGAGTGTATACATTAGCACTGAAATATTTATATTATTTTGCTGAGCTTTGAAAAAACTGAACTATCCATTTCTCATATTTTGCCAAAGAATTTTTAATGTTTTGGCAAATTGTTCGTCATATTACTCGATCTCTGGCCGTAATATGTAAAATCAGGCTACAACTTTGGAGGAATTACTATCTTTCAAACATCCCTGTACATTATATAATAGTCCCTTTATTGGATCAAAATTCATTTAACATTTAACGCCTACGAAATCAGTATTAAACATTTTATATTGTGTATTTTAGATTACGGATATTGCTATATTTCTTCTCTGCTGAATATTTATTCGTGCACAGTCAGAGATTTATTAAATTATCTCACCAAATTACGCCAAGGCACGTTCAGTTCTAGTCATAAAAGGCTGCAATAACTTGAGCCCTGTTTTTTTATAGTCACCAGGTCTCCGAGGACACCTGAAGATCACAAATCTAATAAAGTCAATATGCAAGAGATGTCAGTGCTCGATAAAAAAATAAAAGAACTAAAAAAGAAAAAGGAAAAAAAGAGAAAGAAAGCATCAAAGAGAAGGAGAGCGTGTAAATGCTGGGACATTCGATAGCGAGGGCCCCTCTATGGCCTCTATTGGTAATCCGGTGGATGGGGCGGGGGAACGAAGCCCCTGCAGTGCGGCGAGAGGGTGCGATCGACCGCGTGCGAGAAGGCTCGATAGCGCAGGACCAATCTCGTGTTTCGCGAGACCGGGCCGCCATTTCCCTGACCTCAGGGAATTATCCTAACCCAACTAGCCATATCTCACGATATTATGCTCGCAGGCTCATAATAATAATAATCATATTATTATTATGATTATTATTATTATTATTGACACATAAACTCATTTTAAATTAGAACTGACATTTCAACTACATATGCCTCCAGATCAAGTGGCCGTATTCTCCCAGACAAGTTAAAACCGGTTTGAGCTAAGCATACCCTAGACTAAATTCAGATTCGACTTTCCAACATAGATATATTTATAAACCACTTATAAATGGATTTAAAGGCTTGAAAAATACAATACAAAACACATTAATCCAAAATTTCAACTCTCGAGGTAAGAAAAAGGGCCATTGTATCAAAATATTGCATTTTTGTTTTTTTGTCAAAAATTAATATTATGAGGTCTGATTATAGTCTCTAAAATTTTTAAACCCCTTGCCTCCATGATCAGTTGTTTTGATGGTATTAGGGAATTCAGTTTTTTTTATTTATGGACGTTCTTTAACTACTATGGTCCTTAGCCTATTCTATATTGGGCCTGAAAGACCGGTAATTTTGCTCAGAGATCTCTTTATAGGCTTGAGGTTCTTTTACGTGCCGTAAATCTACGACACGGGACCGCCGGCTTTACTTCCCTTCCGAAGGAAGCCATGCTAAGGATTTTTACGCCCGAAAAAATTCATCGCCCTCCGCCGGGTTTGAACCCGCGACCTTGGAAACTAGAGGCTAGCACGGTACCACTAGTCCATGGGAAGTCTGCACATGGTGCCCAAATATTCACATTTCTGCTTTTCCACTTTTTCAAGTACTAACTTACATTCCTCATACATTAACTGAGATAAAGGTAGAGACACCAATGTATTTGTAATTGCATAAAAGTATACTTTTTCTTTTTTGTTCTTATTGCACTGTGCACCATTCTACAAGTTTTTTCTCCTACTTAGTTCTGTTCTTTCTTTCTTTTCTTCTGATTTTTTTTTTCGTTTTCCCGCATATGACACAAATACCTACACCCGAGGCGGGATGCGAAACCGCAGTCACCAAGTGATGGAGTACAGAGTCAAACAATCAGGACCAAGCAGACAGACGAAATAAAACTGTGTTCAGAATTTTAGCCAGGATTTGCCTTTCACTTCCCTAATTAGGTTGTTTGCATACATATTGCTTATGCTTTTTTTTTTAATTTACGCAATTTTATGTTTAAAGCTTTCTGAGAAATAAAATCCACTAAACCCAGCAGTCTTAATAAAGCTTTTCTTTATTTGCATGTTGCAAGCTATAGTAAAATTTTCAGATTAAAATAGGAATGTTATGAGAGGAGACAGAAATTGAAGCTTTTACAGAAAACTTATACAATATTAAGAGTTAAAATGTATTTCGTACCCAGTGAATTGTACCAAAATTCACCATTCAAACTATAATAAATTAGAGGATTTTATTTTCACCTCAATCTGGAGTTAATGCTTCTAGGCTATCTGTTTATTTTGTTGAGAATATAAAGAGCGATTTAACATTATTAAACTACATTTAAAGAGTGCTCGGAAATACAATACAGGCTATAAATTCCTAACCTTATATAACGGACTGGAAAGATGACATTTCGAAAAAAAAAGGTGAAAAAGAATGGAAAGAGCGTGCTCATTTCATGTGTCCCCATTCGTTGACAAGTGTTATTTCAGCATTACACTGCACCAACTTAATTTGCGCTTTCAGCAGATCTTATAACTATAATTCGGACAAGATGTAATTTCATTGCGTGGCTCCGGAGTTGCATGCAGATTTTCATTTAAATGGATTGAGCGAATGCACAGGAATGTGATTTGTAGACACAATGCTTCAAATGAAGTTTGAATCGCTCCTGTAATGGACCAGAGCTAAACATTTGAAGACCACACAAAAGAAAGGAAAAGTACAATTTTGCCCAAAATGAGATCCTGCTACCACTTACAAGATAGGACTGAATTAAGTGGAAAGCTACTATTGCCATGGAATAATGTGCACACGGAAAGAACCAGTTCCAGGCGATTCATAACACGGAAGGAACGGGTGAAGTCCATCAGCCGTGGATTTCAAGTTGTTTTTTCTAGTCATACTGTGTATAATGTTACTGGGTCATTGCTGTGGGATTCACTATACCGGCAGGTCGGCGCGGCTTGGAACGGCCCTCAAACACGTTGCTGTATAGAGGACGCGTCCTCTAGTTCGGAAGCGCGGCCGAGGTGCAAGTCAGAACCGATCTGGAGAAATCCGGGTTTCTTAGGATCTGCGCCGCATCGTGCCTCTCCGTTCTCGCGACCCAGTGGACGGGAAGTGGGGTTTAAATTCATAAAGTCCGTAAACCTTCGACTTTCACTGGCAGGATTTGTAGTCAAGCAACATCCACTTTGCTTTAAAAGGTACAAAACGATTAGGTGAATTATTTCTTTATCTTTTCCTTGAATACTCGGCTAGTATGTAGAATAGATTATGGAAAGCACAACGTTGGGTTGGGCGGATCCAAGGTATTCCTGTTAGTAAACACCCAAAAATTCATTTGGGCCAGAATCCTGCCTCACAAATCCTTTTATTTACTCTCGGAACAAACCCAGCTCCTGAATATTCCTCCATAAGTCTGTGTGTGATAAATAAAAATGGCAATCAACAATCGTGATGAAATAGGAACCTGGTTTCAGATATTCTTTTCGGCTTCCAGCCAATTATCCCGATGACGCTCCCGAAATGTCGATGTCATTTTCTAAAACAATCGCCTGGCTGGAAGCCCGAGAAGATTTAGAATATAACCATCAGGATAACCTGGCCAGTTCTTTTTGCCGCATTGCTTTCACAAAATCAGTTGCTACACTATTCGATGATAGCACACAAGAGAGTTTCCCTTATCAATGATGAATCTGGAAACTGTTTTATAGCTTTTCTTCTTTTATTTGCCAGCAAAAAGTAGACTGGAGGTACATACGAGGGCAGATCGAAAAGTAACGCGAAATAATTTTTTTCTGCTTTGATAGTTCAACTGGAATGTTGCAATTTCACACAGATATAGTTTGAAGTTTTCACTACAGAGGTATTTTTGTTTCATGTGCAGCTCTAGCGAGAGAGGCGTGAATTACGCAACAAAGATGGCGCGCATGTTACTGTCATCTACGTGTGAAGAGCAGAGAGGTGTGGTTCGATATTTGTGGACCAAAGGGCATAAACCGAGTGATATTCACCGGGATATGCGTGGCGTGTATGGGGATGATTGTATGGACCGTAGCAATGTATCCAGGTATTCTTCCTAGAGGACCGTGTGAACCTTAGTGATTCGCCACGCTCCGGGAGGCCGGTAACAGCTGCAACCCCGCAAAATGTCAAAGACATTGAGACGGCAATTTTGAACGACCAGCGTGTGCAACTGCGAACCTTATCGCAACAGTTCAACATTTCCTATGGTGCAGTGTACGATATTGTTCATGACACATTGAAATTTCGTACAGTTAATGCTCGCTGGGTGCATAGGAATCTGACAGACAACCACAAGGGCAGGCAATGATGACGAGGTTGGATCACCTAACGCGGTACACCGCAGAGGGCATGGCTGTCTGAAAGGAATCGACACTGGTGATGAGTATGCAAGGCAGGCAAGTATGGAGTGGAAACATGCTGGTTCCCCAGTGAAGAAAAAATTCAAAGCGACTCAATCTGCTACGAAAGTGCTTGTGACGTGTTCTGGGATATGCATGGTGTTGTATTGGTGGATTTTGCTGAACACGGGACCACTGTGAATGCTGCAGACTACATGAAAACTTTGATGAAGTTGCGTCGTGCCCTTCGTGACAGACGCCACAACATGAATGCTGACGATGACAAAATTCTTCATGACAATGCTCGCCCCCATATTGCTACTGCTGTTCGCCAGAAAATCACCACATTTGGTTGGGAGGTGCTCCAGCATCCACCATACAGTCCGGACCTTGCACCGTCGGACTTTCATCTTTTTGGTCCCATGAAGAAATTCCTGGCCGACCAGCGCTTTGCCACAGATGCAGAAGTGAAATCAGCAGTCCGCAGATGGCTATACTCCAAGGAAACGGACTTCTATGAACAGGGCATATTGAAACTGGTATCACGATGGGAGAAATGTGTTGAGAAACTGGTGACTATGTCGAAAAGTAAGTAAAAGGTGTAAGTTCACTTGTGCTTTTTTTTGTTTTCTTTTAACTATTAAACGTTTTTGTAAAAAATGATTGTTGTTACTTTTCGATCCGCCTCGTATTATGTTTTCGCGGCACGTATTGTTTGTAAACAGTTGATAAACATTTGCGCAAAAAATATTGCATCTGCAAATGTATTTCAAACTCTCATCCATTGTAAAGCAAACAATACTGTTTTCCTCTCGATGTACTAAGGACAATAATCGAGAGCGGAGATAAGTCCGGTAGATTTTGGGAGGTGGCAGCAGCTTACGACGAGAGAAATAAACAGCTGTATTCATTAGTTTCACAGCACACTCGTTAAGTTTTTTCCTACTTGCGGCTCCTGTAGTATTTCCCTTCTGTTTCCCAGATCGTCTGGTGATGTCTCCTGTTGCAATTTCATTAACGTTATTAGAAACTTTCTCGTTACTTAATACAACTAGTCTCGTCAAAATAGAGTTTTGCATTGCATGAGGCTTTCGTGCAAATCTACCTCCATCCTTTTCTTTTTCTTTCTTCAGTTCTTTTTTTCCCCGAATTGTGGATTTTACTTTTTCTACTACTTCCGTAGTAAGTAGGGGTACTATTGCATTCCACCCCCCAAAAATTAGATATCAAGATTTCACCGGAAATATGTTTTGAGACCCCTTATAAAAATCTTTTTAGAAAACAGTACGCGCGTACTAGCGCGTGCATCTGTCTTTGAACAGCATAACTCAAAAACGAACTCTCGGTTAAATCCAAAGTTGGTATTTAAGTTTCAGTAGCTTCCAGGGATGCGACTCGAGGATTTTCACCCCCACTCCTAACTAACCTTTACATGGAAACGCTTTCGTTATTTTTTATTTTCTCAAAATGGCTCTAATTATTTTAATTAAAATACCACTTGTTTAAATGTCTGTATGACAAATAAACTGTGCCTATGTCGAATTTTCTGGAAACAACCCGTGAAGACCTCTTCATTCTTAATGGCTTTTGTATAATTGGTAAACTATATAAGAGATAAGCAAATACCTTAAACGTATGGTATTTCAATCTAAATGTTCATTTTGAGTAAATAATAAATAAGCATTTTCTATATAAAGAGTAGTTTGGAGGGAGGGTTTTCTTGAAAAAGTTTTCTTTCGCATTGTTGGAAGACGAACTTAATCCTTTCCTCAAATAAATACATGTGCGCTCCTATGTTTTTCTAATTTTGGGGATTCAGGGGACGCGAAAACGTCTGTTTGCGTTGAAATCTCCATATTGCATTTTGAGTGGAATACAATATATTTCTCGAGCTTCTATAGTTATGTGGTAGAGAAAGTAAAGCACTGTGATCGCGCGTACGATGTTACCTGCAGGCCGCTGGTAAGCGCATCCCGCCCGGCACCTGGGTGAGGACCTCGACCAGCCTTCAGAACAACAGTCGTGGAGAACAATAGCCCATTATGCGCCGCTTCTCTGCTGCAGAGGATTCATTTCGGCATTTCGAGTAGGTTCCCTTTCTAGAATATTCCGCTTTGTATACGGGGCCTATATAAGGGGGCTACACTTGCCCGTGCGGAGTTCAGTTAAAATTGGACAGTGCCGAGTGCGAGTTGTAAGTCTTCAGTTAGCCACAGTTAGTTGTGGCTCAGCAGTTCAGTTTGATTCGATTCGACGAATAGTTGTGTGCTGTTCTGATTGTGTGCCAAAAGTGTCTCAAGTGTAAAGTTTGTGCTACACTTAGCAATTAAGTGACAAATAAAGCGTGTGCAGCAACTAGTGTTCTCATTTCAAAAAGTCGGCTATTGCTGCCTTGGTCCGCAGAACGCCGCCTTAGAGAGTTGGGGTAGCGAATTCGTGGACACGCTATAAAGCCTTTACCAAGCTGTTTCCTAAACTCTTGGCTTCTGAATGACGACATGCATGCAGTAAAACTAACAATAATAATTAGAGTTACCCCTATACGGGCGTGAGTTTATTTGAGCGTGTTGTTTTTATTTTTAGCCCGGCTGTTGAGCAAATTAAACTGAGGGAATTGTTATCATTAGTAGAACCGAAATGATGTCAGGCTCGTGAGGGAGGGGGGTTCACATACAAAACACGTTTTGTAGAGTAGCTTTTGTGAAGAGCCCTTTGAAAATCGCCCGCATCAGTCCGCCTATTCATTCTCTGTTGGAGCACGTGTTTGAAAAGGCCAAAGGTTAAGTAAATGGAATCCAGGCTTTTGTTCTGAGCCAATCAATCACAACCTGAGTGACGTCACTGTACGGTCAGGTTAATGTCAAACTGAGAGACAAATGCGATAATCTTGTAATCTCTGGTGTCATTAGAAAACCGTGATGGCCCAATAAGCTTTTGTTGGCTTATAGGTGTCAACTTGCCGGGTCAGAGGTTACTGCACCACATCTTTATCGTACTGGACGCAATTACTGCGATCCGTATTTGTTTGCATTTTAAAGCAAAGTATCTATCCGCTTCCAAGCACCTCCCCCGTTTTTACTTTCTCTACCCTTATCTATGGTAGGTAGAGAAAATACAGCATCCACTCACAATCTTAATACCGGGATTTCACCGAAAAGACGTGCTCTGAGCTTCTCTTAAATCAAAATAGGGCTTTTAGAAAAAGGTGTGTGTGTGTGTGTGTGTGTGCGTGCGTGCACGCGCACCTGCTATCAAACTTGGTATTTCAGTTTAACTTCTTCCAGGGATGTGATATGAAGATTTATCAAAAAATTCTTCCAACTCAAAACTATCCTTTACATGGAACATTTTTCGCTATTTTTTATTTTCTCAAATTTTTACTTTATCGCGTACATAGGGAGGTATTGCATTCCACGCAAAAATTCGATATCGAGATTTCACTGGAAATAATATTTCGAGGCCTCCTGAATAAAAATCTTATATGTTACATTAACATAACTTTATCTACCTTCTATTGTTTATTAATATGAATACAAATAATTCTCACGAAAGTCAATTTCATATTAATTCAAATAAACCTTTGCAAATATAGCTAAGCTACATTACACATTAGTTAGCTACACAGAGAACAGTGATAGTAAAATGTTTAAGGACTGGACGCTATACTCTGGCCTTAAAATTCCGTACTGTTTCCATGCAATCGCCAGAAACAACTGAAAATCATGTGACTTAAAAATAGCTGTTTCCACAAAAAATCTGATGTGTTACACTCACATGAATTTCTCTACTCTTGTACAAACTATTTTTACAAACGCTTATTCTCCATATGCTTCATGTTAATTGAGATGTTAATCTTATTGCTAATTTTCTTGTAGGTGCAAGGGGAATATGGTAGACTTTAAGCGATAGTGAAATCTTTTAAGAGCTGGTTGCTACGTGCCGCAATCCATTCCCTTTGCATGTCCAGGACATAAAAAAAAAATGAATAACGAATTCCCATTTGACAAAAAGTATAAGTATTGGGAAATTTAAGGGAATAACAATCAATATCTCGAAAATGGTTCACTCAATAAAAAAACAAAAATGTATATGACATAAATTGTGTATTTTAACGCGATCTACATTTTCTGTGTAGTAAAATGTTGTCTATCTCTTATGGGGTACTAGTTATGCAAAAGTAGTTCACAATGAAGAATACTTTTGGGGACATTCCCAAAAAAATTCAAGATATACATTTTATTTGTCATGAAAATATCTTAAATATATGATATTTTAATCAAAATCGTTAGAGCCATTTCTGAGAAAATTAAAATTTTCGAAAAATGTTCCATGTAAAGGGTAATCTGGGGTGGAGGGGATTTTCTTGAAAACCTTCGTGTCGCATCTCAGGAAGATACTGAACCTAAATACCAAGTTTGGTGTTTATCCGACTGTTCGTTTCTGAGTTATGCTGTTCACAACACACACACAGACAGACACACACACGGACATGTTTCCAAAAACATATATTTCCGGTGAAATCTTGGTATTGAATTTTACTTTCCCTACTACTATACTTAGTAGAGAAAGTAAAAAGGGTATTTGTAATAAACTGCTTGTTTTAAAAAGATCTACAGTTTTTGTGAAGTACGATTTCGTCTATCGCTTAAGGTTTACCAGTTATACAAGATTATACAAAATTCCTTCCGAATAAAGAGGAGTACACTGGCTATTCCCAGAAAATTCAGGATATACATCTTATTTGTCATGTAAGTGTCTTTAATTCATGGTAGTCAAATCAAAATCGTTAGAGCAATTTTTGAGAAAATAAAAATTTTCGAAAAATGTTCCACGTAAAGTTTAGGGAGGGACTTTCTTGAAAATCTTCGTGTCGCAACTTTGGAAGATACTGAATATAAATACCAAGTTTGATATACCTATATCGACATGTAGTTTTTGAGTTATGCTGTTCACATATATACACGCGTACGCACACGCATGCACACACACATACACTGGCCTTTTTATAAAAATGCATTTTTTATTCAGGGGTCCTCAAAACACGTATTCCGGTGAAATCCAGTATCGAATTTTTGGGTGGAATGCAATACCTTCTCTATCTACTATGTAGGTGGTAGAGAAAGTAAAAATTTAGCGTGTGTGCGTGTGTGTATGTGTCTGTGAACAACATAACTGAAAAACGAAAAGTCGGATAATTACCAAACTTGGTATTTTAGTCTAGTATCTTCCAAAGAAGGGATGCGGAAAAGTTTATATCATTTAAAATGAAGCAGGAAAATAAGCTTTCTTAAGAACCCACTAATAAGCGATTGAGGATTAGAGAAGATCATGTAAAGTAACACATAAGATTTTTATAGCGATTTTGATTAAAATATATGTTTAACACATTGAATTGAGGAATAAAATGTATATCTTGAATTATCTTCATTCCGATTCAATTTTGTATAGCTGTGAAAATAGACTTATGCCGGAAAAATATAGTTCCTTAAAGTTTAGAATTTATGTTAAATCACTCCCTCTCCACACTTTTTGGTTAGACTTTTCAGTATTTCCAACTACACACTTTTGAAATGTTAAGCCTGTCCTTTTGTTATTCCTGCCAAGAGTATTCAAAATATCAAGTCCAGCGTACATATAGCGATCATCTTTTAAAACATTTGACTGTCATACTAATGATCTATATGTTCCTATGTAAGTACTAAAAATTGTATATTGAAAACATGCAAACACTTATCGTATTTAACATGAAGTAGGTAAACAATAATAATTTTTAGAACAGATTTGAAAGTATATTATAGTGGGTAGAGAAAGTTATGTGGTTGTAACGCACCAGATATGCTACTTTCTCTACTGTTTACAAGTATTCTATTTGGCGCAAAATTCTATTTCGGTTTTCCAAAATTGGTTTGCTTACCAATGAGCTGATGCGGAATAAATAAAAATTGTACATTTTCAAAGAAGTAACAAAGAATATTTCGGAAACGGCCTATACTGAAAGAAAAGTCTTTTAACACTGATTCTGTATTTTAAGGGTAACTACTTTTTACTTTCCCTACTACGTATAGTAAGTAGGGGAAGTATTGTATTCCACCCAAAAATTCCATACCGAGATTTCACCGGAAATATATGTTTTGAGGCCCCCTGAAATAAAAAAAACATTTTGGAAACATGTACGTGTGTGTGTGTGTGTGTGTGTGTGTGTGTGTGTGTGTGTGTGTGTGTGTGACTGTCTGTCTGTGAGCAGCATACTCAGAAACGAACAGTCGGATAAACACCAAACTTGGTATTTAGGTTCAGTATCTTCCAGAGATGCGACACGAAGGTTTTCAAGAAAATCCCCCACCCCAGACTACCCTTTACATGGAACATTCTTCGAAAATTTTAATATTCTCAAAAATGGCTCTACCAATTTTGATTAAAATATCATATGTTTAAGATATTTTCATGACAAATAAAACATATATCTCGAATTTTCTGGGATTGTGTCCAAAACTATTCTTCATTGTGAACAACTTTTCCATAACTGGTAAACCGTAAGAGATAGACAAAATTTTACTACACAAAAAAATGTAGATCGCGTTAAAATACACACTTTATATCATATACATTTTTTTGTTGTTGAGTGAACCATTTTCGAGATATTGCTTGCTATTCCCTTAAATTTTCCAATACTTATACTTTCTCTCAAATGGGAATTCGTATTAATTTTTTTTGCCCTGGTAATGCAAAGAGAATGGAATACTCCACATAGCAACCAGCTCTTAAAATATTTGACTATCGCTTAAAGTCCACCAATTCCCCTTTCATCTACAAGAAAATTAGCAATAAGATTAACATCTCGATATCTCGATTAACATGAAGCATATGGAGAATAAGCTGGTAAAAACAGTTTTTACAAGAGTGGAGAAAGTCATGTGAGTGTAACACATCAGATTTGTTTTCTGTAGTAAGTATTTTTCTATCTCTCATGAATTCTGTGTTACAACAAAGTAAATAAGAACGAAGAGTGCTTCACAGACTCTTCACAGGAAATTCGAATTCCACATCCTGTTCGTCATTCAATGTCTGAAATATGTGATATTTTAATATAAATAATTAGAGTAATTTACGAGAACATCAAAGTAAAGAGTTTTCTTCGGGTAGGAGGTATTCCTTAATTGTCTGGTATACTTAAACGCAGCATATTAGGTATCCAGATTTTCGTTTTTCACTTTGCTGCTCACAGACAAACTGACAAGAGACGTAAGACAGAAGTTTTTATCTTCTAAAAGTACAAAACGTGTATCTCAATTTCGATACAGAATTTTTGGGTTGAGCACAATACTTCATTTATCTGGTATCATAGAACTTTCGTTCAATGTGGTGAACTTTTTTCACATATTTATGCGAAATATTATTATATGCCAAAAAGCAAATGACACTTTTAATAAACACACATAAAATTATTTAAAATGAGAACAAAATGGCAACTCTTAATTGCACAGATGCTGAGATTCTACGAAGATAGATGTTGGAGTGAAGTTTATTCACTGGCTGACAAAATACCATGATTAAATCTCAAAATAATAGAGTTTAGTAATTCCACCAAAGTGTTCCCTCAGTTCTGTGTGATATTTTTCTTTTCTTTAATGCCGCTCCCTTATACTGTCTGTTCGGAGTCTTTTGAGCCAGTGGAAAGGGAAAGGCAACCACCGGTTGGACTTCATGTGGCTGTTCTTTGCTCTAGCTACTGCACCGACCGCGGGAATTTCTTATCTGTCCCTTCCACTGGCTCAAAATACTCTAAACAGAGAATAACACCAACCGAATTATTTAGTTTTGGGTATAGATTATTCTCGCAGTTTCTACTTTTTGTATCATACGTACCTAATAGTTAGAGAAGATATTGTATTATACCCAAAAATTCAATATTTTTCGGGCGTAAAAATCCTTAGACGGTGGTCCCGTGTCGTAGATTTATGGCATGTAAAAGAACTTCCAGCCTGTTAAAGAGGCCTCTGAGCAAAATTACCGGTCTTTCACGCCCAATATAGAAGGGACACTAACGAGTACAAACAGTTAAAGAGCGTCCAGAAATAAAACTCAATTTATTTTTTCCACCCAAAAATTCAATATCAAGATTTCGCTGGAAATACATGTTTTGAGGTCGCTATATTAGAAAAAAGTATTTAGAGTGTATTTAAACCATAAACCAAGATTCGGATAAATACCAAACTTAGTATTTAAGTTCAGTGTCTTCCAAAGCTGTGACACGAAGATTTTCAAGAAAAACCCCCGCACCACAAACTACCCTTGTCGCGGTATCTTTCGTGTTATCTTATTTGCTGAGCGCCTGTTATTGTATTACTAGTTAGAATTTTGGGTTCTTTGTCCTCCGGCTAGCTATTATTACAAGTCGAGCAAATCTCTAAAACAGGGTGTGTAAACGGAAAGGAGTTGTTACTAAAAGATAACACTGATAAAAGAATTTGTTTTTACACTTTTATTGCCGTCACAATTAATTTTTCACATAATTACTCTTAATACACGCCCGACTGAAACTGTTATATTTTCGAATGTAACTATAATCACTTATTTGCCGCACATTATTAATTCGCGTATTTCACATTTTTGTAACTAACTTTACGACGCGAGAGATTCTGTAGAACTGCGCGACGTGTAACCCGTGAATGATTCTGTTGAACTGTGTGACGTGTAACCCGCGAATGATTCTGTTGGACTGCGCGACGTGTAACCCGCGAATGATTCTGTTGGACTGAGCATTACCCGTCTCTGGCTTCAGAATTTATACTCCCTCACCCCGATATGCCTAAACATTATAACAGAGCTGCTATTGGTTAATAAATCGCGCCAACATTAGCGTCTATTTTTATATCCAATCAAAATTACGAACACATATGCTCTAGGGAAAATATTCCCTCCATTTCTAAAGAAAAGCGCGCTACTCTGACGTCATTTGTTTGTCTCTTATGATTGATAAACAACTCACCCCCTCGGTACATTGTTACCCGCTCCTATTGTCAGTTTCAGTGAGGCCGTGTAAACTTGTTTCCTAACAATGCTTATAATTAACAAACATCTCAAATCATTCTCATACAATAATGCTTATTTACTCTACAATAACTCTGGCATTCACAGTGTTGTGATATAAAATACTGCGTCACCCTTTGCATGGAACATTTTTTAGAAATGTTTTATTTTCTCGAAAATGACTCAAACAATTTAGATTAACCTACCACATGTTTAAGATATTTACATGCCAAAATAAGTATATACTTTGAATCTTGTGCGAATAGCCTATAATGTCCTCTTCATTCGGAAGGAATTTTGTATAATCTTGTATAACTGATAAAGTTTAAGAAATACACAAAAGCTTATTACACAGAAAATATAGATGTTTTTAAAACAAACAATTTATTTCCGATAACTTTTTTTGTGGCATCAGCCATTTCCGAGATATGCATTATTAAGATTTGGCATTTTCAAAATTTGTCATTTTTAAAGTGCTTCGCTATTCAGTTGTTTCTATCATACCATGGAAAAAAGAATATGGAATTTTAAGGTCAGTATATAGCGACTCGCATTTAAACATGTGACCCGATTCGATTTCGTTTATTTTGAACCTACAAGGAAATGTGTAATGAAAGAATTTCTGCAAAGGTTTGTCTCGATTAACACAAAATAGGCACACAGAAAAGTAATCGTTGAAAAGAAATGTCTGTGAAACTACGTAAAATAAACGATAGTGTGTAGAGAATTCAATACATAACATATTTGCTGTAATCCGTTTCCTCTCTCGTGTTTTTCTTACGCGGGAATGGAACTGAAGAAGGCCTCCTGAGATGTTTTGATATTCTATTGGCTAACCTGTACGCGTTTTCCCTTTTCAACAAAAGTTTAATGTTAGCTGGAAACTTCTCCGTCCTGTAGTTTCACAGTGGGCTGTTTGAACCAACTCTGTGCATATCAAACTTTTCTCTGGTTTCCCACATACATATCCAAGCATTTCATTACGCTCCAGGTCTCATAACATTGCTTTGTTCTAAAGAAAATGTTCATCAGTGTTTCAACCGTTGCAGGCATTACTTTTCCTTATGTGCTACACACTTTTTTCATTCTGTATTTCTAGTCTTTATTACCTCCATGTCAGTCGCCATAATGCTATGGAGACATGTTTGGTTTCCGGCACTTTCATGGAGATATTTCGCTTGTTGGTAACTCGGTCTCGTAGGTCCTCAAGGACCTCAAGGACTGATGAAAAAGTTCTAGGTTGCTGAGCGATACCTCTCTCGTTACTGCACTCCGCCCAAGATGTTCTGTGTGGTTGGAGGCAGAGAATGTAGCGACCGTGCGGTAGGTATTGTTCCACTAGGGCTGTTATGCTTATACTGCTTATACAGCTAGTTCTTCGTTCATAATTCACGCACAAGAGATGTCACTCACATCCGTGGTGTGGGGATACCAGTCTATCACATATTCAAGAGGTCCCAAGTTCAAATTTCGATTAGAGTAGTAAAGGTAAAGGTACATACTACGTAGGAGGCCCCGAAACCGGGGCAGAGCACCACATGTAGGTCAATGAGGCCTTTGTGCTTCTACCGTGACCCCTTGGGAGGGAGGGAGGGATGAGGGGAGAGGCCCGGTGGGCGACGAGATCCGTGTGACGACATGCGCAAGCATGGACGGGTCCCTAACCTTTACAGTTCGAATGCACCCGTAGACGGTACTTAGCTGAGCAGATCGACTGGCGACAGAAAGAATCCGCTACAAAGCGCACTTCCACTGCCCAGCCGCAACTCGCCGAAAATCTTCCAACCCTGAAACAGATGACGATGAAGGAAACGGTAGGTACAGGAAATGAGGGACAGGAAAGCCGTGGTAGAAGAGCAACCACCATAGAAACTACGAAAACTCCAAGGTCAGAGTGAGTAGTCGCCGGGAATCTGAGGCAGTATTATTAACACTTAAATGATTTCAGTCAAATTATATAATATGTAAATTCAATAACAGCCCGCCTTGAAGCAATATGTGTATGTAATAATTTGTAAAATGTGTGTAACAGCCATTGTATATGATATTACTGTATACATGTTCAATAATGTTATGTGAATGTATTACGTAATTTAATAATGTAGGAGCTGTGAGAATAATAAGTCAAAAGTTGCTAACAAAGAGGTAACAATGAGGTAACCTTGGGGCAATAATGAGTTTTAGAGTTTAAATATTACTTGTGATTCTTGGAAGCAATAATGTAATTTTAGTGACAGTTTATAAAATAGCCAATCAACAACCAGAAAAAGCTGTAGTTAAATGCAGGTATTCTATTGGACTAGGATTAGCCAATCAGAGACTTGAAATACAGAAATTTACAAGTTTAGACGGTTGAAATCAATTCAGTTGCCTCCAAACAGTGCTCATAACCAGACGTGTTGCCTGCAAACAGTGCTCATAACTGGATGCGTTACTTGTGCGCCCTCGAGAAATTAATTACGTATTCGTGTGAGACGTAAATAGTATACGCGTTAAAAAGCGCAAGTATTAAATAAAAGAATCTCACAGCCCTCGATATCAGTGAAGTGCTATTTAATTTGTGTCAAGGATTAATAAAAAGGAGTGAATTAAAACTTAAAATATTTGTAAGCCTACATTCTTGTCGCATCACGCCCTGCTAAGAGAAACGTGTCTCTAACCATAATACTGACGCAGCCGAGGTAAACATAAATAGTTAGTACTTCAAGAAACAATCAAATTACAAAGTTAATTTTTTTTTAAACTTGTGGCAAAGGCCACCTGAAAGTACATTTGTGGCGAAGGCTACCGGAAACTGTTTACTATACGTGAGGTTGCAACTACTACAAGTTCAGCTCCCCAACAGTTGAAATATAATACATCATCTTCAAATTGACGCCCAAAGCGTGGTGCAAATAACGTAACAAACCACCTACTTCAAATCGAACCCAGAACCTTCTAAATTCGAGTATCATGTGTTACCGTGTGTTACCGATTCGCTTGGAGTAAGTTACCCCAAGTACGTAGTAGAGAAAATAAAAATCAACATTTACATTTGTTCAAACTGTGACAAGTTTGTGCAAAATTCTACAGTGAATTTATCGAATGATAATATTAACGAGGCTTTCAGAAGTGAACTGTGTGTGTTGAATTGAAACAAACAGTATCTGCATGTACTTGTTATTTATTGTTTATAATAAAACCTAATTTTAAACTGTTAAACTCTCGTGTTTGTTGTGGATGTTAATAATTCATAACATCTTACTGATGCTGGCGCCAAACAGTTCTTTTTCGTGTTCTCACAGAAACTACATAGAATAGTGAAGTATCCCCGGAATACTCAATTTTGAACTCCTTATTTATGATACTTTATACTTTACTCTAAATGTTTATTTAGTATGCCTGTTTTAGAACCAGATTTCGTTTCTTTCGTATTTTCGTTTTTCGTCCCACTAGGATTAAGGACTTCTTTCTTACAACAAATCTATCCACCAGTTCTATAAGGATACACACATAACTGACGAGAGTGACTGAGCCACGCTGACTTTTCAGAGGAGAGAGTTTTTTTTAACTCTATATGTCACACGACTTTCTCTAATCACTCTTCTTATACAATTTATTATTTAAAAAACTTATTTTTCTATCTAGTTCTAGTTAATAGACAAACTTTGATTACACCTTTACAAACTTCTTTTTAGTAGGCCAAACCAAGCGAGGTGGCGCCCGAAAAAGTCTGTGAATCGCATTCGGGAAATACCGGGTTCGATTCCTGGTGATCGCTCACTCTGAATATTGGTTTTTCCGTAGTTTTCCCTGGTCGACAAGGCGAATGCTGGAATGGTGTTGTTTACCACGGATCTCCTCTCCCTCGTTTCCTCTCATTTCATCTCCCTCTTTCATGTTATAGGTTGACTCCGCGCTGTGTCGGTCAGCGGCGGGCAGATGGCTCCGGGCTTGCGTGCACTGTTGTGTCGAGCTTTCCCCGGTCTCCGCTGGAGGGAAGCCTGTAAGCCAGTCTCCGATGGCTTGGGAGGGTCGCCGTCAAGTGTCCCTCAGCCGGGTGGTCAAGCCTGTAACTCTTACGGACTTCTGCGCGTCTCTGTCACCTGCATCGGCCAGTCCTGCAGCCCAATCGTCTCCTGCGGCCCCTTCATCTTATCCCTTCCTCGCTGGGGAGTATGCACAAAAGATTCCTGTGTGGGTGGAGGTGCTGGGTGTCCCTTCCGTCCGCTAACCCTAACGTAGGCCAAAACGATAGTCAGATTTTTAAAGCAAATGTATCGCTATTTAATGGCTTTGAAATTTCAAGTTTTTCGCATGATCACGAGAAAAAAAAACGAACATCGAGTGGAAAAAGCATAAGGTTTTGAAAATTAAAAACAATAACAAAAATGCCTCGGAAATCATTAACACCAAAAGAGTTTTATTTGATATAAATTGCGTGATTCAACGAGATCTATATTTTTTGTGTAGTAAGAGTTTGTTTATCTCTAACAGTTTACCACCTAAACAAAAATAATTCAAAATGAAGAAGTCTTAATGGGCTATTCCAGAAAATTGAAGATATACATTTTAGTTGTCATAAAAATGTCTTAAACATGATTATTGTAGAATCGTTGGAGTCATGTTTGAGAAACGTTTTCTATGTAAAGGGTAATTTGGGGTGGGGGAGATTTTTTTTAAAATCTTCATGTCGTATCCTTGGAAGACAATAAGCTTAAATGCTAAGGTTTTAATTATTTTGTTCAAATACACAGACAGGCACAGACACACACATACATAGACATTTTTCTAAAAATGCTGCTTTTGGATTTATTCAGGGAGATCAAAACGTGAAATCTCGGTATCGAATTTTTGGGTGAAATACAATACTTCATTTACTTACTATAGTATGTCGTAAATAAAGTAAAAATAATATATTATTATGGAAACCATTGCACCCTTTCACGTGGCCTTGCCACATAACGCGTATTTTTAATGAAAATTCAAGTTAGAAACAAGTTTAGCAACGTCTCATAGAAATTTAGCTCTCTCTGTACTAACAGTCTACACACACAATAAATACCTACAAATTAAGTAATTTTTACTTTCTCTACTACGTATAGTAAGTAGGGGAAGTATTGTATTCCACCCAAAAATTCGATACCGAGATTTCACCGGAAATATATGTTTTGGGACCCCCTGAATCCAAAAAAGGCATTTTTGGAAACATGTCCGTGTGTGTGTTTGTGTGTGTGTCTGTGTGTGTCTGTGAACAGCATAACTCAGAAACGAACAGTCGGATAAACACCAAACTTGGTATTTAGGTTCACTATCTTCCAGAGATGCGACACGAAGGCTTTCAAGAAAATCCCCCCACCCCAGAGTACCCTTTACATGGAACATTTTTCGAAAATTTTAATTTTCTCAAAAATGGCTGTAACGATTTTGATTAAAATATCATATGTTTAAGATATTTTCATTACAAATGAAGTGTATATCTCGAATCTTCTGGAAATGTCTCCAAAAGTATACCTCATTGTGAACAACTTCTGCATAATTGGTAAACCATAAGAGATAGACAAAATTTTACTACACAAAAAATGTAGATTGCGTTAAAATACACAATTTATGTTATATACATTTTTATGTTGAGTGAACCATTTCCGAGATATTGCTTGTTATTCCCTTAAATTTTCCAATACTTATACTTTTTCTCAGATGGGAATTCGTTATTCATTTTTTTTATGTCCTGGACATGCAAACGGAATGGATTGCGCCACGTAGCAACCAGCTCTTAAAATATTTGAGTATCGCTTAAAGTCTACCATATTCCCCTTGCATCTACAAGAAAATTAGCAATAAGATTAACATCTCGATTAACATGAAGCATATGGAGAATAAGCATTTGTAAAAATAGTTTGTACAAGAGTAGAGAAAGTCATGTGAGTGTAACACATCAGATTTTTCTATGAAAGACTGTTGTATTTTGCACATTCTTTTTTAAAGGATTCACATTTCTGACCTCGAGTGGCAAAAAGCTACAAAAGTGACTGTAACGTAAACCCTATTTAGTTCTAATAGGTACTGGCGGATCCAGCTGCATGTTTCCAAGTGGACATTAAAACAGCAGGTAATTTCAATCTCACTGAACGTGTTCAAAAACTAGAGAGCCGTACTGACGCTAAGTAATTTCGTGGGGACGGTTCAGTTCGTATCATCGGGGTCCTTTGGAGCACTCGAGGGTCGATGTTGTTGATAATGAGTGCAAATGAAGTTATCTACCCTTAGCAAACTAGAAGCGGCTGATGTTCGAGCTGTCGACCTTTCTCATTGCAATGTCATCAATGAGCAGCAAATGTAACCTCCTGTTTCCTGTCGTCCAATGGAGTTAACGACGTATCGGCCATTTAATTTTGCAGAACGAATCGTACAGGAAGTAGGAAATTGGAGTCCCACGGTTTTGAGTAAACATTCGCATCAGACAGTCGGTCCAACGTTTTGCGTTGTGAAACGTTCACGCATGATATGGGGCAAGGCCTCATCTGTTGCACAACACATATCACTCACTGTTGACAGACCCTTTCAGTTCGCACTTTACCGAAACAGTAGGTATACATGGTGCAGAAGACCAGCTGTTTGTAATACTGGGGAAGCTAATATATAAATGTCTTTCTATGCGTCCTCTTCCAATAAAATTAGTTAATGTACAGGCTCTAAAATGCAATCTTTACTAATGTTATAAAAAGAGAAAATTTGTATGGATGTATGTAATTTTTTCCCCCTTTGAAGTTTAACGTCCTTTTAACCTCGTGTCATATATTTATTTATTTATCTAGTATGAGTTAAGGCCACGAGGCCTTCTGTTCCACTTTACCAGGCAGTAAAATAAACTACAACAAAATAAAAACAAATATGCAAAGCTATAGTAAAAAAAAATCTGATGTGTTACACTCACATGACTTTCTCTACTCTTGTACAAACTATTTTTACAAACGCTTATTCTCCATATGCTTCATGTTAATCGAAATGTTAATCTTATTGCTAATTTTCTTGTAGATGTAAGGGTAATATGGTAGACTTTAAGCGATACTCAAATCTTTTAAGTCCTGGTTGTTATGTGGCGCTTTCTATTCTCTTTGCATGTCCAGGACATAAAAAAAATGAATAACGAATTCCCATCTGAGAAAAAGTATAAGTATTGGAAAATTTAAGGGAATAACAAGCAATATCTCGGAAATGGTTCACTCAACATAAAAATGTATATAACATAAATTGTGTATTTTAACGCAATCTACATTTTTTGTGTAGTAAAATTTTGTCTATCTCTTATGGTTTACCAATTATGCAGAAGTTGTTCACAATGAAGTATACTTTTGGAGACATTTCCAGAAGATTCGAGATATACACTTCATTTGTAATGAAAATATCTTAAACATATGATATTTTAATCAAAATCGTTACAGCCATTTTTGAGAAAATTAAAATTTTCGAAAAATGTTCCATGTAAAGGGTAATCTGGGGTGGGGGGATTTTCTTGAAAATCTTCGTGTCGCATCTCTGGAAGATACTGAACCTAAATACCAAGTTTAGTGTTTATCCGACTGTTCGTTTCTGAGTTATGCTGTTCACACGCGCGCACACACACACACACACACACACACATACGGACATGTTTCCAAAAATACTTTTTTTGGATTCAGGGGTCCTCAAAACATATATTTCCGGTGAAATCTCGGTATCGAATTTTTGGATGGAATGCAATACTTCCCCTACTTACTATACGTAGTAGAGAAAGTAAAAATTGGTTACATTAGAAATCAACCAAGCGATATTTTATAATTAAAAACTGTTTATTTTTCTCGATGCTCGTAGATTACAATGTGTCTTTTCCAAAGAGTTTAATTTGGTGACCTGGAGTGAAGAATCTTCATATCCACCAGCTTCATCTCTATTTTGTCGTATATGTTAAGGATCTGTGTATTATGTGAAGAGTATGCAGCTTTTATGTTAAAAAGAATACCTTATTTTATCTGTTGTGATTATCCAAAAAATCACTAGACCATTCTGGCCGATGACTGTTTCGACGTCAAAGGGTAAATACGTATAGACTATGTAGCATTTCCAGAATGGGAAATGGAAGTCAGACGTTCTGTCGTATTTCACATCCTTTTGCGTGAATGTCAGGGGATTATACATCCATAATTAGAAATAGCGGTCCGTACGAAATTATAAGGGGTAAAGGAGAGGATTAACTATAAAATATTCTGGATCACTGTACAATAATTGGGGGGGATAAAATTAACAATGTCGGTTAAGTCAAATAATATATTATACAAATACAGCAATAAACGACTTATAATTTGAATGGATATTCTAATGTTTCAAATAAAATTGATGCATCACACTCACATGAATTTATTTGCCCATTACTGCTTCATATAATAGCTTATACGAGGGGCACACTTCATCGAAGACTTCCAGCAAACAAATGGTTGTGTACCATTCGGCATTGACCGTTTTACGTTCCTCTAAAGGCACTGTTGCCACATGCCCAATTTTGCTGCAAAAGCTTCGAGTGCGAACAATTTTTGTTGGATTTGCTTCATCTTGAAACACCCATACAGGCGACTGCTGTTTACGCATAGATCCATGATTCGTCATCTGTTACAATCTTATATACGACTTTTGAGGCACCTCCATTGTATTTATTGAGCATTTTTGTACACCAATCGACACGAGCATCTTTTTGAGATTGCGTCAAATTATGTGGGAGACAACGAGAGAAAATATTTTACACAGCTAAATAATCATGCAATATTTTATACATGCTGGTGGAACTAATGCCTAGGGTTGCCTCAATCTCACAATATGTCGCATGACGATCTTTCATTATTAGTTTTTGCACAGCATCAGTGTTTTCTGGCACAACTGATTTTGGACGACCTTTACGAACTTCATCATGAGCGAACGGCGGCCACGATTAAATTCGTTATACCAGCGTTTCACAGTGGCAAAGGATGGAGCTTCGTCGCCAAATGTGGAAGTTGGTTGATCGATGCACTCTTGTCTTGATAATCCACGTCGAAAGTCGTAATAAATCATTGCACGAGCATTTTCACGAGTTAATTCCATGTTTTTGTTGACACACAATTTTCAAGTTAGTGTAAACAAAACAAATGACGCATTATTGACAAAATGTTTGAAGTAGATTGTGGTCAAAAATGTCAAACTTTCCATTGAAAACGTCAGATAGCACCTACAACATTCAGGGTTGCCAAGGCTCAAAATATAAATAATGCCCCTCGTATATTCAGTAATACGAGGGATGATCAGAAACTAAGGTTACAAAGCCTACAGTGAACACACTACCAATACAGCCAACTCGTAGTACATACATTAGGTTATTTATCGACATAGTCTCCATATCGGTTTAGGCACTTGTCGCTTCATGGGATGAGTTTGAATATTCCCTCCTGGTAAAAATCCTGTCCTTGCGTGTTCAGCCATGTTGTCGCGAAGTGTTTCACCTCCTCGTCTGAAACGAATCGTCAGGCCTCCTAGATGTTCTTTCGGATGAGGTGTAAGTCGCTTGGAGTGAGGTCCGAGCTGTAGGGAGGGTGATCGATGATGTTTCAGCGAAACTGCTTCAACAGCGTGGAGGTCTTCTGGGCTGTATGAGGTCGCGCGTTATCGTGAAGAAGATGCCGCCTTCAGTAAGAAGTTCTGGCCGTTTCCTCCTGACTGCTTCGCGCAATCGTGTCAAGATCTCTCTGTATTGGTTAGCGGTCACTGTGCGTCCTCTTTTCAAAAACTCCACGAGTATGACACCCGCGCTGTCCCAGAACACTGTGCCATCACCTTCCCGCAGGTGGCGTTACCTTAAACTTCTTTGTCTTTGGAGAGGAAGGGTGTTTCCACTCCATTAACGACCGCTTACTGCTGGGAGTGTAGTGGTGGATCCATGTTTCGTCATCCGTGACAATGTGATGAGAAAGCTGTTCCCTTTCACGCAGAGCCGTTGCAAAAGTTGCAGACTTGCCTCCATGCGCTTCTCCTTGTGTTGGTTGGACATATTTCCTGGAACCCATTGGGAACAAACTTTCCGGTACTGCAGAATATCGTGAACAATCTGACAAACGCTTCCAAACGACATTCCCAATTCTACCATCATATGTCGTAACGTGATCCTCCTGTTGTCCTGAATCAGCTCCTCCACGAGAGCTGTGTTTAAATCTGTTGATGCCGGGCTGAGTCGACCACTGCGATCCTCGTCGGTGACGTTTTCTCTACCGGCCGCAAGCTTTCGACATCATTCTACGGCATGCTGACAAGACATTGCAGTCTCTCCGTAAACCGCTGCCGGTGTATTTCAGCCGCAGTTACATGTTTCACCCACAGAAATCGAATAACGGAGCGAATTTCTTCGCGAAATTTCTTCAGTTTTCCAAAGGAGTCGCCATTTGTATTTACCTACAACTAGCGCTATAGGTGACAGGTGGCTGAAACTCTCCACTATTGCCAACCGCGTGTGTTAGTATTAGCGCACACTAGTAATTTCTCTATAACGGACGAAACTCTAGGAATAGCGACCTTGTAACCTGAGTTTCTGATCACTGGTATTATACATGCGAGATGCATACACTTTATGTATTCATATAAAAGTGATTCTTCTATTCGCGTTACGTTATGATGCATTTTTTTACTTGGAATAACCTCAAATTAAGCAATATGGACTTGATTGCTTGCAGGATACGAAAAGCAAAACAAATGTTCGCATATTGTGAGCTTTTGTTACTAACGAAGCCATGCTAGGAAAAAAAGTATCGTTTTATACATGCCGCGTGACAGTTCATCGTGGGAAAATTTAAAATTGTTAGTTACAACGAACACTTAGAACAGGCTAATGTTACAGAAAAGTTAATAATAATCATCCTCAACATCATCAAGAATACTTTCATTAGTCGGTTCATCTCTTCATTGGTCTTCCTTGGTCTCGGTGTCTCTCTTGTTTATATCATTAAAGCAGTTTTAGCTATACTGTTATTTGGTTGTCCCATTACAGGTTACTTTCATTTCTCTCTATGTATTCTTATCTTTTCATTCAGTTAATATATTTAGTTATTCCCTTACTTTGGTGCTTCTTTTTTGTCGTTTAGAGCAGGCTGTTCCAGATTGGATCCGCGCTAGAGAGCAGTGGAGCACTCACGACTCGCAAGAGTTTGCCTACAGCATGCAGTACAGCACGGCATTGGGGGACAAGATATCGCGGCTGAGTGAAGTGTTGAATGAAGTGGCAGGAAGTACAAACGCTTGTGCTATGACCTTCGCTCAGTCACATATTGGCTATCACGCTCCCCCTCCATTCGGCCTCCGAGCACTGTTGCTGCTTACGTGCGAGTATTGTGACTCAGCCGAGCAGAGTTGGAACTGCCTAATTTAGTGTCACTGGTCCTAAAATCTTAATTTCTACTGCTTGAATTCTTGACTTACTTTTCTTGTTAACTTATGCCTCACTGCCATATAATAATGCCGGAACCGCCCAAACCTTAGATAACCTCAATTGACTATCTTTACATGTTGTCATTTTTAATATGGTTCCGCACATTTGTTGGAAATGAGATACTGTTTTATCAACATCATACTTTACCTGACCTAAATAATTAAAATAGTTTACTTGTTCTATATTTTTATTTTCTGATACTAGTGTGGCACGTGTGGTATTCATTACCTTGAAATGCAATGAACAGAAACAGTTATATAACAAGTGGTGTATTTCAATGAGCTCTACAATTTTTATGAAGTGAAATGTTATCTAGCTCTTAAGTGTACCACTAATACAATACTGTATAAGTATTGCAATTTATGCGGTAATGCGAAGAGGATTTCACAATCTTCTATATATATGCAAATATCTTAATCATATGGTATTCTAAGCCGAATTCAATCAAATGAAGAATATAATGAAACTTTTTCCATGTAAAGGGTGGTTTGGGCGGGGACTTTCTTAAAACTCTTTGCCTGTCATGCTTAAACATTGTCTGAATCAACTATAAGATTAGTGTTTGTTCGACTGTTCTTGAGTTATACTGTTCACACGCGCGTAGACCTTCTTGTTTCGGTTTCAGTAGGCCTTAAAACGTGTATTTCAGGGAGATATCCATACTTCCTCTACTTACTACAGGTAGATGGTAAATAAAGTAAAAATGTACTTTAAATATTGGAAAATTTCAACTAACTACAGTTTCATTTGACAAAAATTGTGTATTTTAACGGGATTTGCATTTTCCCTTTTGTTTTTTTATGAATATCTTACGAGCCACATAAGAGGATTTTATAGTTATATATTTGTGTATACAGGATAGACCATTTAAGTTGAGACTGTACAATATCTCCAAAACTAAGCGTTGTAGAAAGAAATGTCTTTAGTAAAAGTTGCTTGATATTATGGGGGAAAGTAAATGCCATTAATGTGTTTTGTTTGGAGGACATTATGATGTAATTTTAGGGTAAATTTGATTTTTCTAAATGGGAATCTACAATTAGGGCCAAATTAAATTTTCCCTAACATGACCATCACAATGTCCTCCAAATAAAATACGACTAATGGAATTTACTTCCCCCCATAATATCAAGCAACTTTTATTCAAGACATTTCTTTCTACAACGCTTAGTTTTGGAGATATTGCAAAGTCACAACTTAAATGGTCCACCGTGTATATATATATATATATATATATATATATATATATATATATATATACCAGGTGAGTCAGCTGCCCCTATTTATTCGTATCTATTCCACCCGCAATTTATAGTCTAATATGAAAACATTGACCCTTTTAGCAAACAAACTGTTATTGTAGCTCTGCCCTTCTACTCGGTACTATGCGCAACTAGCATTAATGATTAAACGCCTGAATGAGTACCTAAGAGCTGCGAAAGCCTTAAAAAGGACGGCGTTTCATAGATATAATGCTTGCAAGGAGATAGAAGAATGTTTTCCCGAAGAGCGGGAGGGACTACGTGGGTTCTGGCCTAGTAGGTGAAGCAAAGGTTAGCTTTGGAGGTTCGAATCTGATACAAACATGAAATAGTCGTGCTTCTTTTTTTATCCTTGTGTTTATTTTCTGCATTTTATATACTAATTTATTTATTTTTGTTACTGGCTCTCCTGTAAGCCAAAGACACAAGAATTACAATCAGATAATTGTGTATCATGTTTACCCCTAATAATCTGTACCGTATCTAGTGTAGTAAACCGTTTTACGTAGTCAGCTTTCATTCTTTTGGGCGCATATCGACAATATTAAATAGGTATAACAGTTTTTGTTCCATGTTGAAACCCTATGTTTCACTTCTTCTACTGACAAAGAAGTTGTAAATGTGCTAGTTCAAGGATAAACAGAATAATAAATTGTTAAAGAGCGTGGATTTAATCAAGGAAATAAATTTTCAAAATGACAACCCCCTTCATCAATGACATTTGTGCACGTTGCCGGAAGACCTTCTTGCAAGCTGTAACATGCGTGGTGTAATCTGCCTTCATTCTTCACGTATGAGTGTGCCCATATATGATTTGAGCTTTGCGTTCTTCTTCTTTGCGGTGGAAAACATGACGATTATTCTATTTTGTACACACTTATAATGTTATAAAAATGTTATTTATATCATAATATCAAATCGTAGGCCCAAAGAGATAAAACAAAGGGTAATAAAAATATGGAATTCACCCGAAGGATTTGAACCCGAATTAAAGTGGCACAGTGTTAAAGCAACCATGATGATACCATTCGGCCAATGTTAGCTGGCGAGCTGAGGTTCCTATACAAATAGTAATCGCAGAACTAGAACCCCACTTCGAATCTTTACACGCTTTTTGCAGCGTCATACAGTGTTTTGAGTTCGGTTTGGTGGTTTTAATTCAAACAAATAAACTGCATCAGTCACTACAATTACTGTATGATCTGAAATACCCTTTAGTTTGTGAAATAAGAGAAATTATCTACCTAATACTTAACATTTTTTGACAAGGCTGTACATTGACTAACGGCTTAAATACAATTGGTCGCACTGCGTAGATCTGCCATTTTGTTTTCAAATGGTTTTGTCAACCGATGCATGTGATAGGTTGTTCCTTTAGGGGCGTTTTCAAAGGATGCATGAATGTATGCTAAAGAATAAAAAGTTTGTAAAATTGGCTAAAATTGCTAATGCAGCTCTCAGTGTCAGGGTGGGATGTTTTTTGCATTGACATACATACCGATTGCATTCTGTCCCGCAAAACACTTATGCATTGAGTTATCTATCCCTCCTCTATAAAGTGCTATGCAAATCAGCCATTAGAAGGCATTCAAGAAAGGCGTAAGTCACATATGTCGTTTAGCGCGTTGCATAAATTAAAAAATAAATAGGCGCAGCTAACTCACCTGGTATAATGTATTATATAAAACCTATTTGTCATGCCAAGATATTTTAAATAGTTATTCAATATTTTTATTGACATATAGAAAGCAAAAAATAACAATGTTTTTCCACACAAAGAGTTGTTTATGGATGGAGGATTTCTGAAAGTTCACATTTTGCGTCTGCGAAAGACGCTGGACTTAAATACGAAGTTTGGTATTTATCCAACTTTTTGTGTTTGGGTTACGTTGCTCACAGATATTCAGACATAAACGCATATAAACGTTTTTCTAAACGGTTTCTTATCGGTCCACAGGACCCCAAAACGTTTGTTTCCGTTTAAATCTCTATGTCAGTGGATACTTCCTCCTCCTATCATAGACAAACAGGAGAGAAAATAAGGAGAAAACATTTTGGTATTGTAGTAAGCTAGGCGATAGTGTCATGACATGCTCTAATTGCACTGTAATTCCTTCCAAGAAGCTTACTGGCAATATTTCTTTCCCTTCTCTAAGCCGATTACTAACCAAGACACTCGAGTGAAACTTAACCTTGTAAAAAGTAAACTAAGCTCTTAAGGATGTTTAACTGAGTCAGAGAAAGCAAGTTTATTCTACATCATAATAAAACGGTATTTATACTAGAATGGATTTAACAATTTGACAATAAGTTGAAAATAATTTTAAAAATCTGATGTTTTACACTCACATGACTTTCTCTACTCTTGTACAAACTATTTTTACAAACTCTTATTCTCCATATGCTTCATGTTAATCGAGATGTTAATCTTAATGCTAATTTTCTTGTAGATGCAAGGGGAATTGGTAGCCTTTAAGCGATAGTCAAATATTTTAAGAGCTGGTTGCTATGTGGAGCATTCCATTCTCTTTGCATTACCAGGACAAAAAAAATGAATTACGAATTCCCATTTGAGAAAAAGTATAAGTATTGGAAAGTTTAAGGGAATAACAAGTAATATCTCTAAAACGGTTCACTCAAAAAAAAATGTATATGACATAAATTGTGTATTTTAACGCGATCTACATTTTTTGTGTAGTAAAATGTTGTCTATCTCTTATGGTTTACCAGTTATGCAAAAGTCGTTCACAATGAAAAATACTTTTGGAGACATTCCCAGAAAATTCGAGATATACATTTCATTTGTCATGAAAGTATCTTAAACATATGATATTTTAATCAAAATAGTTAGAGTCGTTTTTGAGAAAATTAAAGTTTTCGAAAAATGTTCCATGTAAAGGGTAATCTAGGGTGAAGGGATTTTCTTGAAAACCTTCGTGTCGCATCTCTGAAAGATACTGAACCTAAACACCAAGTTTGGTGTTTATCCGAGTGTTCGTTTCTGAGTTATGGTGTTCACAGAAACACACACACACACACACACACACGGACATGTTTCCAAAAATGCCTTTTTTGGATTCAGGGGATCTCAAAACATATATTTCCGGTGAAATCTCGGTATCGAATTTTTGGATGGAATACAATACTTCCCCTACTTACTATATGTAATAGACAAAGTAAAAATCTGATGTTCTGCATTCACATAACTATCTCTACTCAGTCTTCTACAAACTATTCTTACAAAAGCTTATTATTCTATCTACTTAGCGGGTCACCATGTGACGACTTTGAAATTCCATGTTCTTTCCAGGGCTACGAGAAAAAACATCCAACGACTTCCCACTTTAAAAAAATGTCCGAAGTGATACATTCATATGACTTCCCTACACTCTATCGTTTATTAATGAGTATCTATACTATTCTTACTAAAGCTTATTAGTACTAAATCTATTTTAATCCAAATAAATGTTTGCAGAAATAGCTGTATTACACATTTCGTTATAGATACAAACGGAACAGGAATAGTTTTAAGATCTCGGCGCTATATGCTGGCCTTAAGATTGCATATTGTTCCCATGCAATCGCGAGAAACAACTGAACGTTGACAGGAGTTTAATAGAATGAACAAGAAATGAACAATTCGAACCTTTAATAATGGATATTTCAGAAAAGTCTTATGCCACAAAAAACTTATTTAATGTAAATTGTGTGTTTTAAAGAGATCTACTTTTTGTTGTGGTACACTTTCGTCTATTGTTAACATTTACCAGTTATACAAGATTTTACAAAATTTCTTCCGAATGAAGTGGACATTTGATATGTAAATATCTTTTAATATATGGTATTTTAATAAAAATCGTTACAGCCCTTTTTTAGAAATTGAAACTTTTGAAAATGTTCTATATTAAGAGTAGTTTGGGTTGAAGGGATTTTCTTGAGAATCTTCGTGTCGTGGAAGGTACTGAAAACAAATACCAAGTTGTCTATTTATCCGATTTTTCGTTTTCTAGTTATGCTGTTCATAGACACACATACAAACACGCAAACGCACGGATCTTTTTCTAAATATGCCTTTTTTGGTTTCAGGTTTGCCTTAAAACATGTATCTCCGTTTTGAAATCTCGGTATCGAATTTTTAGGTGGGATGCAATACCTTCTCTACCTACTATGTACGTGGTAGAGAAAGTAAAAAGCAAGTTTTTGAAAATTCAAAATAACAAAGATTATCTCGGATATGGTTAACGGTACAAAACATTTATTTGACGTAAATTATGTGTTTTAACGAGATGTAAATTGTTCGTTAAGATTTTGACATAATTTAGTTTACAATTATACAAAAGTCATTCAGAATAAACAGGACTTCACAGCCTATTCCCAGAAAATTAAACATATAGGTTTTATTTTCATGCAAAATATGTTAAACATATGGTATTTTGATAAATCGTTATAGTCATTTTGAGAAAATAAAAATAAATGAAAAAAGTTCCATATAAAGGGCAATCTGGAGTGGGGAGAGCTGTTTTAAATCTCCATCCTTGGAACATGGTGAACTTAAAATACCCAATTTGGTGTTTAACCGAAGTTTCAGTTCTGAGTTATACTTATTCACGGACACACAAGTGCGCGTGACGTTTTTTTCAAAAAGCTTCTTTTTTATTCAGAAGATCTCAAAACCTATATTTACGGTGAAATATCTGTATCAATATTTGGGTAGAACGCAATACTTCCTCCACACACTAAGGATAAATTGCAGAGAAAGTAAAAAACACAATTATTAAGAGCTTCATCAGAAAGAATCTACGTAACAAAAATTATTTTTGTTTGCTTTAAATTAATTTTATTAGCATTATTTGTTTATTATTATAAGCATTGTTTTAGCAAAATATTCTTTATCTGTTAAACTTGAGTGATGTTTACTGAAGAATTGGTAAAATAAAATTGGGTGCTATGACTTAAAATAAAGGTCATGTCTTATTGACTTTATCGTCAAAAATACTAAATTAATTGATTATTGTATAATAATAATGTTATGTATGCTATGTAGTCTACTTGTGAGGAATTCCTCCACCCCGAACACCGGATTTTCCCATTCAGGGGTGGTGATATCAATTAGCCTTTATTAATTATACAGGGTTATTCAAAAAGAAGGAACAGATTTTATATGTTCATTTTTAATGAGCGACAATAGATAGCGACACATATGACACATCATTGAATAGCGGAAAGTTCAAAGTTTTAAGCTCCACCTATCAGTTCCATTCAGTGCCTACAACGGCGCTGTGTTTGTTTACGTGAAAATGGCGACGACACAGGAAAAGTCATTTTGTGTGCTGCAGTATGCAAAGAGTGAATCCATTATTTCATTGCAGCGTGCATTTTGTTATAAGTTCAACAACGAGCCGCCTCGTCATAACAAATTTACAATTGATACAATAAATTTGTAGAAGATGGTTGCGTATGCAAACGGAAAAGCACTAATCGTCCTCGCATAACAAATGGTGCTCATTTTGAAAACATAAAATCTCATTTTGAACACATAAAATAACATTTTGAACTTTTCTCTATTCAGTGATGTATCGCATGTGTCGCCATCTATTATCGCTCATTAGAAATAAATAGTTAAAGTCTGTTCCTTCTTTTTGAAAAACCCTGTATTTAATGCAGTATTACTCTAGTAATAAATTAAGTTGCATTAAGCTAATATCACATTTACATTAAAAATGTGTTGGGTATAATTCTGAGTGACTGACGAGAGTATGGGATGTATAATTGAAGTAATAAAAACTGAAAGAATCACCAAAATGTAAATGCAAATTTTGAGTGGGATTAAGTATAACACTACTGCTATGGTAAATGTCTAATATAGTGCAAAAGGTTTGTTTTAAATTTACAAAAAGTAATTTATTTACTTTATCTACTGCTTATTTGATAGAAAGAGGAAGTATAATTATAATAATAACAACAATAATACAATATCGAAAGTCATCAAATAACCTGAATTTTTGGAAAGAGATCCTGTGTGCCTTTGGTTGTGTGTGTGTGTGTGTGTGTGTGTGTGTGTGTGTGTGTGTGTGTGTGTCTGTGAACGCTACAACTCAAAATCCATACTTGAGACAGACATCGTATAGAGGTACCCTTTACACTGAAAAAAAAAATCATTTTTATTGCCTGTAACGACTTTGATTAAAGTATTATATGTTTAAGATTTTAACACGACAAATCAAATGTGTATTTTATAATGTTGTGTGAGTATAGCCCCTGAAGTTCTCTTCATCTTACTAAATGTTATGTACCATAAGAGAAAATACGAAAACTTACTTGAGGAAACATTTAGAACAGTTTAAATTGTACACTTGTCAAAATAATTGTTTCGTTGCAATAGACACTTGCGAAATATTCCCGTTGTTCGTTTGGATTTCGAAAAAAATACACTTTCAAGGACCCTTCTTTTATTTCCCCCGGGCTCATGCAAAGAGTATTAATATCAAGACATCTGACTGACGTTCAACCTCCTATATTCTCTTGTATAGCTACCTGCTACAAAACATATGTTGAAACTATTTCTGCCAACAACTAAATAATTAAACGAAGCTTTTGTATGAATAATACACTTATCACTTACCTATGATAGGCGAATGAAGAATTCTATTGTACTTCTAACTTCCACATCGAGATTACACCAGAAATATAGGTTTTGAGGTGCCCTGAAACGGAAATAAAAAATTTAAAAACAGGTCCATATGAGTGCATTTCGGTGAAGAAAGTAACTAAATATGGCATTATATGAGTGCCAAGCTTCTTCTTTAAGTCGAGGATCTTTTGAGCATACAACATAAAAACTTTATGAATTCACACCCCCGCACTCCAAAATACCATTTACATAGAAAAACGGTCCTTTTATATTCTCAAAAATAGCTATTATAATTTTAAATAAAATATTTTTTGCTTGAGGTGATATAAATAAAACGTATATCCTGAAATAGTTTCTGTATATAAATTGTGAAGCCTATTTCATTCAAATTTAATTTTGCACAATTATGTATAATTGGGAAAACATAAGAGGTTGGCAAACACTTCGTACAGTAAAAATGTGGGAAGATATTAAACAGACGACTTCTAATTTTTTATTTTCTCTACTACGTATAGTAAGCAGGGGAAGTATTGAATTCCACCCAAAAATTCGATACCGAGATTTCACCGGAAATATATGTTTTGAGACCCCCCTGAATCCAAAAAGAGCATTTTTGGAAACATGCCCGTGTGTGTGTGTGTGTGTGTGTGTGTGTGTGTGTCTGTGAACAGCATAACTCAGAAACGAACAGTCGGATAAACAGCAAACTTGGTATTTAGGTTCAGTATCTTCCAGAGATGCGACACGAAGGTTTTCAAGAAAATGCCCCCACCCCAAATTCCCCTTTACATGGAACATTTTTCGAAAATTTTAATTTTCTCAAAAATGGCTATAACAATTTTGATTAAAATATCATGTGTTTAAGATATTTTCATGACAAATGAAATGTATATCTAGAATTTTCTGGGAATGTCTCCAAAAGTATTCTTCATTGTGAACGACTTTTGCATAACTGGTAAACCATAAGAGATAGACAAAAGTTTACTGCACAAAAAGTATAGATCGCGTTAAAATACACAATTTATGTCACATACAGTTTTTTTTTGTTGGGTGGACCATTTTCGAGATATTGTTTGTTATTCCCTTAAATATTCCAATATTTATACTTTTTCTCAAATTCGTTATTCATTTTTTTGTCCTGGTAATGCAAAGAGAATGGAATACTCCACATAGCAACCAGCTCTTAAAATATTTGACTATGGCTTAAAGCCTAGCAATTCCCCTTGCACCTATAAGAAAATTAGCAATAAGATTAACATCTCGATATCTCGATTAACATGAAGCATATGGAGAATAAGCGTTTGTAAAAATAGTTAGTACAGCAGTAGAGAAAGTCATGTGAGTGTAACAGATCAAATTTTTTCCTCCTGGTTTAAAATTAGCATATGAATATTGCTTCTGCATGTTGTATGTTATTAAGCACGTATTGCTTATGTTTTAATAAGGCGTGTGTAGGCACTAAGGTGGATACAGCTAGCACTCTAGCGATGGGTCTTTGGATCTCCGTTGCGATGCTCTTATTCGTTGAGCTAACATGATGAACCGAAAATCATTCTTCATATGAACCGAAAATCCGTGGTTTGAATAGTTCAGGTCTGATTAACATTTTTACTTTTTGACCAGCTTACCTACCTAGAGGAAGTATTGCATTCCATCGAAAAATTCGATACTGAGATTAGAAAAAGGACCGCGCGTGCGTGTCTGTATGTGTATGAACAGCAGAATTTTAAAACGAAAAGTCGGTTAAATACCAATCTTGGTATTTAAGTTCAGTATCTTCCAAAAATACTGAACATGGACACTTACACAGACAAATAAAAGAACGCCTCTTAGCTTCACAAACGAAATTTTTAAGATCGGTGCTGGATATAAAATTGATGGAACATATAAGAAACGAAGGCATTAGTCTTGAGCTTCATATACAAAATATAACAGAAAAAATTCAAGATTGCCAAAAGAACTAGATGGAACATCTAGGAAGAATGGACGAATCCCGATTTCCCAAAAAGAACTTTCGACTACTCTCCAAGAGAGAGAAGAAATGTTGGTCGTCCTGGATTACATTGGAACCAGCAATTCTTAGGAGACCGTCTATGGACCTAAACCGTGCTGCTGCTGCTGCTGATGATGATCTTCTTCCAAGGATGCAACAATAAGATTCTCAAAAAAATTCCCCCACCCCAAACTACCCTTTACATGGAAGACTTTTAAAATGCTCGCCTTCTCAAAAATGGCTATAACGATTGAAATTAAAATAGCATATATTAAAGATATTTACATGATAAATACAATGCATATTTTGAATTTTCTGGGAATAGCCTCTGAAGTCCTCTTCATTCTGAAGGAATGATGTATAATCTTGATAACTGGTAAACGTTAAGCGATAGACGAAAACGTACTACACAAAAAATGTATATCTCTTTAAAACACACAATTTATTTCAAATCGATTTTTGTGCCGTAAGCCTTTTCCGAGAAACTCCTTATTAATGATTGGAATTGTTCAATACTTTGTCATTCTTTTGAAGTCCTTTCGATATTCAGTTGTTTTCCCGATTACATGGAAACAGTATGGAATTTTAAGACCAGCGTATAATGTCCAGTTCTTAAACATATGACTACATTTGACTATCACTATCCCCTTTGTATCTATAACGAAATGTGTAATTAGGCGTTGCTGCAAAGGTTTATCTCAATTAAAATGATGAAAAAATAAACTTTTGTTAGAATAGTTTGTATACCCTTAATAAACGACAGAGGGTAGAGACTGTATCTTAATATTAATATCAAAGTTTTCAACTTGCTGCCTACACACGACTAGAGCGAAAGAGCGATTATTTGACGTAAATTAACCCCAATAGTGGTTAAATATAGGGTCTGTTACACGTTACATGTTTCGTGTAAGGGAATAAAGGAGACTGAAGCAATAGCCGAATCTTTAAAAAGCAGGCTTTGAAATGTCATACTCATGACGTGTGAGAAACAACTGATTGGTGACGGCACTTCAAAAAATAAGTAAAAGCCTCAAACCACTTTCTCTCGGAAATGGCTAATGCTACAGAAGTTATTTGAAATAAATTCAATGTGTTAAAGAAATTTATGTTTGTTGTGTAGTAAGTTTTCGTTCATCTCTTATGGTTCATCGGGTGAAAAAAAAACAACAACAATTCAGTCTAAATGAAGCGAACTTCACAGACTATTCGCAGAAAACTCGACATACATTTTGTTTTCAATGTAAATGCCTTAAATATATGTTATTGGTCAAAATCGTTGTAGCCATATTTGAGAAAATAAAAAATAACAAAAATTATAAAGCATAGTTCTGCGGGAGAAATTCTCTTGAAAAGTTTATTGAGCAACGTAAGGAGGACAGAAGAATCATTTTTAGACATTAGAAGTAGAACTTTTAACATGAGCCGCTCATACGAGAAATAGAAGATTATAACACTCAGTGAAATAAATCTTTACAACACTCCATTGTTACCATCCTTGATTTTTGTGATGGAAATTATGTGTATATTAAGCGGAGGCCTTGTATTGGTTAATGTAATGGCGGATTATTAGAATGACTCGGAAATGGATTCTTCCAATGAATTCAACTGTTTCCGATCCAAACGATGCAATCAATGCCAATACCACTTCCTCTGCACGAGAAATTAATATTACAAATTGTAAGAATTGCACAATCAACATCATAATTACACCAAAGGAATAATAACAATAATAATAATAATAATACTCTTAAATAAAATATTTTTGTTAATAAAACTATTGTTACACTTATTCTGTTGATTTATTTTTGCCCAGCCTTCTTTATATTACAGAATGTTATGATTGTCAGCACTGTGTTGTGAAGGTCAAACAACAACGAAGGCCTAACAACAGCAGACTAGTTCTCAAGCTCACCATTGTGTATGTCCGTTGTATAGTGCTATTTCTACACAAACTTCAGCTGGATACTTTATAATTTAATATTTAGGGCTGTCTAAAAATAGTTTACGCCAACATGTTAAAAATGAATTCGTTTCGCTCGTAGGATTGCTACACTCGGCTTTCAGCTTCGTTCCGTAAACATTTCTACTCGCAAAATAAAACTATACCTTTAACGCCTGTATTATTAATAACTATTTATACAGATAGTATAATATATAATGAATATGTGTGAATTTGTCGTTGGTAAAGAAAGTATGTGAATGAAATATTTACTTTCTCTATCACGTAAAAATTCGATACCGAAATTTCACAGGAAATACACGCTTTGAGGTCCCTTGAATCCAATAAAGGTATTTTTTAGAAAAAGGTACGTGTGTGTATGTGTGTCTGGTGTCTACCTGTCTGTCTGTCAGTGTGTGTTTGTGAACAGCATAACTCAAAAGGAAAAGTCGGATAAATACTAAACTTGGTGTTTAGGTTCAGTACCTTCCAAAGGATGTGACACAAAGATTTTCAAGAATATCTCAGACCCCAAACTACCTATTACATGAAACATTTTTCGAAATTTTTTATTTTCTAAAACTGGCTTTAACGATTTTGATTAAAATGCCCTATATCAAAGATATTTACATGGCTAACAAAATTTACACCTTGAATTTTCTGGGAATAGCCTGTGGAGTTAACTTCATTTGGAAGAAATTTTGTATAGTCTTGTATAACTGGTAAACGTTAATTGATAGACGAAAACGTGTTACACAAACGTGTAGATCTCTTTAAAACACACAAGTTATTTCAATTGTACTTTTTTGTGGCATCAACCATTTTCGAGATATCTGGTGTTAATTGTTCGATTGTTCAACACTTAGCCATTCTTTTAAAGTCCTGTAGATATTCAGTTTATTCTCGCGATGTCATGGAAAGAGTTCGGAGTTTTAGACAGCATATAGCTCCAGTTCTGTTCCCTTTGTATTTATAACGAAATGTGTAATAAACCCGAAAGTTTTATGTCGATCAAAATGAAGCAGATAGGTAAATAAACTTTTGTAAGAATAATTCGTATACCCATTAATAACATAGAGAAAATCATGTGAATGTAAAACATTCGATATTTTTATAACGACACGTAATGTAATAGTTTACTTCACCATTTCCTTCGTGGTGTTGTCCTCCGTGGTGTAGTGGTTACCATGATAGTTCCCGAGGTCGCGGGTTCAAATCCTGCGGAGGGCGATGGATATTTTGGGGCGTAAACATCCTAAGCATGGTTTCCTTCGGAAGGGAAGTAAAGCCGGTGGTCCTGTGTCGTAGATTTACGGCACGTAATAGAACCTCAAGCCTGATAAAGAGGCCTCTGAGCAAAATTACTGGTCTTTCTCGCCCAATATAGAATGGGACGGGCCACAGCACTTAAAGATCGTCCATAAATAAAACTCAGTTTTTAGTTTTCTTCGCGGCAGCTGAAATGGTGCTTCCGTCCTATTCTTAAACAGCACACGTGGTTAGTACATTATTATTTTCGTCATAGATTGGCAGTGAAACTCACTCTAGGCCTACAATTATTATTTATATTCCACAAATATTTGAACACCCAGTAATACTTGGATTTATCAATAGAAGAAAAATTCATGCATGACTGAGTATAGTGAATCTATGTTTAATTATCGTTTCGTTAAATTTTATTGAAGTATATGAATATCCAATTAAAATAACAAACCGATTACCCTACAAATGTTCAAGTCCTGCAGGGTTGGTTCTGAATGTATGTTATTCTGATTTAAGCGCGCACTTGAACATACAGCCCTTGATTCAACCAACTAGTACCCATTTGAGTGGCTTAAAGCCATGAAGAGTGTGTTAATTGCCTTTGGTTGCAGCTCTTCAGCTGATGAAAGTGTTGTCATGGCGACGTCGTGCCGCGGGACTTTTCACAGGGCTTACGAATGGAGCAGAAACGCAATTGTTCGTGACCATAAAGAAAATTTGATTTCACCCCTTTCGAAACTCTGTTAGCTTTCCGCTCCGATGTGAACTGGTTCTCTAAGCAGGTTTTGGGCACCACTTCAGACGTGCTCAAGAGGTACTCTCCCTCCAGATAATCCGTAAATGCACTTAGCCAATATTGCATCACTTTAAAAATGTTTCGGGGAGCCATTTAGTAAACTGAACTGAATCAGGATTTGTTGCTACGTGTTTACGACCTGTGTAAATCTAAACACGAGGAAGAAATTTAATGAAGCTGTGTGTAAATGTTTACTTACCAGCAGACACCGTGTCTGAACGATATTCTTGGTCACGTACCAAATTCTGCGTAAAAGTACTTTGAAAATAATGAGATATATGGTTTGTCTTTCTTTCTAATAGACTGTATTTGGGAACTGCTTAAGAGGAGAGGATATCTTAAAAATATGACGTAGCACACTCACACGATTTTGTGTACTATTTACGCTTAAAATATTCCTTATGTATTATACTACAAATACTCGTGTTCTATTATGACACTGGCAATTCTGTTAACTTTACAAAAATGTTTTTAAAGAAGTAATTTGAAATTAACCTATACGAAATTAGCATTATTGATTCCACCTCCATTTTGTTCCTGTGTGTGTTGTGTGGGTGTGTGAGTGAGAGAGAGAGGGAGAGAGAGAGGGAGAGAAAGATAGGGTAGGATAAAAGCGTATAAGTTTGTTTAAATTTAAGACAACTCTCGTATTGTAAATGTGTTTGTATAATGGAGTTTAGACATGTGTGATGTCACTGTATGATCTGTGGACAACAATAAAGATTATATTATTATTTTTATTATTATTGTATGCAAGATATCAAAACAACAGTCAGCTTTTTATATCATAAGTAATCTTTTCTCACAGAGTATATGGTTATTAAACTCTGCACCCTCTAGGTTTTGTTTGTCATGAGCTAACTTGGAGAAAAGCATCATTCGATTCAGGCATTCATACATGGTAGTCTATCTACCTTCAGAACAGGAAAACTTAACAACGAATACTTTGAAAATGGCTAATGCTACAAAAAGGCTATTTAGCATACATTTTATATTTAAATAGCGTCTATGATTTACATGGTGTAAGATTTTGTCTCCATGGTTTCCCAGACAAATAAATATTTGGTCTTCAACCATTCACATTAAATTCAATATCTACATTTTATTTTCTCGCCAATACTTAAAACGAATGACGTTTTAATCTAAATCGTTAGATCTATTTATTAGAGACGATTTTTTACTTTTCACCCAAAAATTTGAAATAGATTTTCACCGGAAATTCACGTTTTGAGGTTACCTGAATAAAAAACAGTTTTTAGAAAATGGTCCGCATGTGTCTGAGAACTGCATAATTCAAAAATGAAATGTTGGATAAGTAACTAACTGGATTTAATTCAGCGTCCTCCAAGGCACGAAGATTTCAAGAAAATTCCCCCAACCCAAGCCTGTCCTTTACATTGAAAATGTTCCGTTATTTTTTATTTTATAAAATATAATTATAACGATTTTGATTAAAATGTTGCATGTTTATGTTATTTGCATGACAAAATAAATGCATATCTTTCTCTACGAATAGCCTGTGGAGACCTCTTCATTTAGAATAAATTTGCTATAATATTGTGTAATTATAATAGCCGCAGCGGAGAGAGAGACGAAAGCTTACTATGAAAAAAAATGTAGATATCCTTAAAACTCACAATTTATGTAAAATAATTCTTTATGGCATTATCAATTATTGACGATATTTATTGTTTATTACTGTATTGAATTTTCAAATACCTACATATTTAAAGTATTAAGCCGCTATTTTTTTTTCTTTTCTTTCTTCTCGTGGTAAAGAGCAGAATTTCAAAACGATATGCTTTTTAAACATCTGACTACCGCTTCAACCTACCGAGCAGCATCGCTCAAGCGGTAACGTCTCTGGGCCGCATTCGGGAGGTCGTGGGTTCGATTCCCGTGACCGACCTTCTTGACTCATGGGTTTTTGTCGGGGTTTCCTCGGGTCGCTAGCCGAATGCTGGGAAGGATTATTACATCCCCCGAATTTCCTGTTCCACCATTCTTCATCTTTCATCTGCTTGGTTTCTTTAAGGGTTGGAAGTGTTGGCGGGAGATCTCGGCGTGTGCATGGCAGGGGAAAAGGATGCTCTGAGGAAACCTTCGTCTCCCGGGTCCCGGCCCCCTCAGGGGACGTGTAAGCTCACAGGAGGGAGGGGGCTGGTTGCACCAGCCAGCACCCAAGGAGTTCAAATCTGTAAATGGTAGGGACCCTGCCCTCTGCCTGTCGTGCCTCGTCGTCCGATTGCTCTGTCTCCTCTCGTCTCATCCGTACCTCCCGTGGGCGCCCCATCAGAGGCCTTGGCACGAAAGATCTGCGAAGTCCCCCCCCCCCGCTTCTAGTCCTATCCTATCGCTTCAACTTACTGCATCCCGTTGTTACGAAACGTATAATGATACCATTTTTTCAAACATTTATCTTTTTTTTTTTAAGTTTAGCATCCTTTAGCCGATTGGTTATATCGGACGATGAATGAATGAAATGGGGAAATTAGGCTCAAATGAGCCCGGGATCCATAGAGCTTAAAGTCGACATTCATCTTTATTTTATCTGAGTAACTTACCCTAACCTAGATTAGAACTTGGGACCTCTTGGATGTGAGACAGACACGCTAGCCCCAAACCACAGATCTTGATTATCAAGAAGTAGATAGAAGAATAGTGAAGGAGTGAGTAGAGAAAGTCTGTTGAATGTAACGCATCAGCAATTTTTAGCTGTTCCCATTATATTAGATAGTTTTAGCACGTATTTATTATACTTTCAAAATATGTGGACACGTACAAAATACTGTAAATTCACGGTATGAAGTGTTCCACAGAATCTTAGAAATAAAACTCTTGGTTCTTACAACAGCTTTCCCCGTGTCCACAAAGCTTACTTTCTAAGCTAGAAGGTCAAAGAAAAGAAGAACTAACACAAGGATTGCTGTTTTAGCTATGTTTGAGGTTAGTGCTGGTCCTGCAGGTATCAAGAAGAAGAACTTAACTTGCGACAGGTATTTGAACAGCAAATCGCTGGTGACCTGTGAGGTGCCGATGTTCCCTAGGGAATAACTCCCGTGGGTTCTCCGCAGCTTTGCACGTCAAGTCTGGTGGCTGGTCCCAATTCATCACATCATTCCGCATGACTCACTGTGCTGGATATTATTGCTTAACTCGCCGTTTCCTTCCTCTGTATGCTACATGCCGACCAACTGGCCGCTCTGCCCCCTCGCCGACTACTGGACGGATTGCATTAACTAACTCCTTAATTACTTTCTTCAACAATAACCATAAACCTACCTGTTTTATGCTACTTTCTCTACCACCTGTCTATAAATACGTAAGAGTAATTATTGTGTTTCACTCAAAAACTCGATATCGAGATTTTGCCGAAAATAAACGTTTTTAGGTCCCTGAATTAAAAAGAAAATGATTAGAAAAAGATCCGCGCGCGCGTATATGTATGTGTGTGTCTATGAATAGCATAACTCAAAAACCAAAAGTCAGATAAATGCCAAACTCCAAATTTAAGTTCAGCATCTTCCAAAGATGCGACACAAGAGTTTCAAGAAAATCTTCCTACCCCAAACTAACCTTTCAACTATTTTTGTTACTTTCTCCACCATGTACATTGTATATAGAGAAGGTATTGCATTCCATTCAAATCTCACACCCAGATTTCACTGGAAAATTTTTGAGTCCTATGAATAAAAAAAACAAAAAAACAAACAAAACAGAAAAAGGACCTCGCGTGCGCGCGTGGTCGGCCTGTCTTTGTGTCCGTGCCATGAACAGCGTAACTCAAAAACGAAAAGTCAGATAAATATCAAACTCCATATTTAAGTTCAGCATCTTCCAAGGAAACGACACGAAGATTTTCAGGAAAATCCTCCACTCCAAACTAGCCTTTACATGAAACAAAATCTTCAATATTTTCATTTTTTCAATGTATAATTATGTACGACTGTTAAACATCTAGATCTCTTTAAATCCACAATTTATTTCAGATAAGTTTTCTATAACATCGAGCATTTCCAAGATATTCGATGTTATAAGTTTGAAACTTTTAATCCTTCGTCGCTTTTTACTTTCTCTACTTATTGTATTCCACCCAAAAATTCGATACCGAGATTTCACCGGAAATATATGTTTTGAGCCTCCCTGAAACCAAAAAAAAGCATTTTTGGATACATGTCCGTGTGTGTGTCTGAACAGCATAACTCAGAAACGAACAGTCGGATAAACACCAAACTTGGTACTTAGGTTCAGTATCTTCCAGAGATGCGACACGAAGGTTTTCAAGAAAATCCGCCATCCCAGATTACCCTTTACATGGAACATTTTTCGAAAATTTTAATTTTCTGAAAAATGACTAACGATATTGATTAAAATATCATATATTTAAGATACTTTTATGACAAATAAAATGTATATCTTGAATTTTCTGGGAATGTCTCCAAAAGTATTCTTCATTGTAAACGACTTTTGCATAACTGGTAAACCATAAGGGATAGACAAAATTTTACTACACAAAAATGTAGATCGCGTTAAAATACACAATTTATGTCATATACATTGTTTTTGTTGAGTGGACTATTTCCGAGATATTGCTTGTATTCCCTTAAATTTTCCAATACTTATACCTTTTCTCAAATGGAAATTCGTTATTCATTTTTATGTCCTGTACATACAAAGAGAATGGAATGCTCCACATAGCAACAGCTCTTAAAACATTTGACTATCGCTTAAAGCCTACCATATTCCTCTTGTAGCTACAAGAAAATTAGCAATCAGATTAACATCTCGATTAACATGAAGCATATGGAGAATAAGCGTTTGTAAAAATAGTTTGTACAAGAGTAGAGAAATTCATGTGAGTGTAACACATCAGATTTTTATGTGCTGTCATCATTCAGCTGTTTCTCATGATGTCATGGAATGAGTATGTATGGGATTACAAAGCCCGCATGTGGGACACGCTTTTTAGTTTTGACTTTGCTTCAGCCTTCTGTATCCCCTTAGTATCTACAGTGAAATGTGTAATAAAAGTATTTGTGCAAAGGTTTATCTCGATTAACATGAAATATTCAGAAAAATAAGTTTTCGTAAAAATAGTTTGTAGAGGAGATACAAAAATAAACGATAAAAGCTAGAGAAAATCATGTGAATGTTTTTTATCTTATTTTTCAATACATCTTTTAGCACTCTTCACTTAGGACAAAAAAGTAGAAATACTGTAGCTTTTATTTTATCCACCATCTTACTGATGGAAGTAGTGAAGTAATGTTTAGACTCGAAGTTTTCGACATCAAGATTTCAACAGAAATATACCTTTCAGGGTCCAATGAACTGAAAAGAGCAGTTTTAGAAGAATAATCTCTGTCATCCGCATAACTAAACAGGTAAAGTCAGATAAGCATCAAAATACGTGAGACATTATCAAGGATGCCAGATTAAGAACATTCACAAGCCCCCCAATACTCTTTAAGTGGAAGTAACTGCCATTATTTACCTTTTTTTTTAAAAAAAAGGAAGCTCTAACGAATTTTATTAAAATAATATTATGAGACACATGCACGACGAGCAAAAGTTTCATTTTGAATTTTCTGTGAGGTTCTCTTCATTCTTATTTAACTTTATATAACTTATAAACCATAAGAGATAAAAATATTTATTTACTAAACATGTAGAGCTTATTCAAATGAGTAATTTGTGTCAAATAACCATTTTTGTAGTTTTAGTCGTCTCCGAGATCTATGTTGTGTGTTTATTTTTCATAGGTTTCAGCCTGCCATCTAGGAAGATTTCAAGATTTAGTGATTTTTTTCCCGAATGAGCCACGACAAACAAAAACCTACGTTTAATATAAAAAACTAATAATATTTCCGTATCCTACCTATAACGAAGTTCATATTGCTTAGTTCGAATTGATTGTAAGCCAAGCATTTTTATCGTGAGCAACCTAAGGCCGATAGAAGAACCACTTTTTACATGATCAGTGCAATATATAAGGTACACTTGTTATAGTAATGTCGGAGATAGTGGCGTGAATGTTATACATCATGCTCTTCTTCTATCTTCTAAGTTATGTAGGAAGGATAGAATAGGATAGGACTGGAAGCGGAGGGGAACTTAGGCAGACGGAGGCCTCCCGGAGGGAGGATTGAGGTGAGAGGAGATAAGGGGCGGTCGGATCAGGAGGCACACAGGCAGAGGGCAGAGTCCCTACCCCTCCTCCTGTGCACTTACACATCACCCGTGGGCCCGGGACCGAGAGACCGCCCGCAGTCCGGGGGACGAAGGTTTACTCAGAGCATCCTTTTCCCCTCCATGCACACACCGAGACCTCCCGCCGACACTTGCAACCCTGAAAGAAACCAAGGAGATGAAAGGTGAAGCGAAACGAGAATGGAGATGAAATGGAGGGACAGAAAATTCGGGGGATGTAATGATCCTTCCCACAATTCGCCTGGCGACCCAGAAAACCCATGGGTCAGGAAGGAATCTAACCCACGACCTCTCGAATGTGGGCCACAGAGGTTTGCCTGAGCCATTCCGCTCGGTATGCAGGACAGATAATTACATACAACTAATATTAAAAGTAGTATTCTAATAAAAATAGAAGCTGATTCAACGTTTAAATGGTTTATTTTGTATTTAACTATACATTTATTTAAATCTGCAGATAACTAACAACAGAGGCAATAATTGACAACAGTTAGTTAAGTATTCAGGGTAAAGCACTTAAATATTTAAAATGTTTCAAATATACAATTCCTGACATGGTTGAGCTGTTTTGCTTGTACCTATTAAAAGTCATCTTCGGAATGAAAAATTGGAGTATAAGATATTAAGTAACACAATTTTGAATATAAAATTATGTTTTAACTGATTCAGTAGCTATAAATTTAGCAACTAAATTAAATAACATCTGAATAATAATGAAATTATCACAAATAGTTAAGTAAACTGCTACTGTTTTGAATCTTCTTCAATATTTTTGCTTTCAAATTAATTATTGAAGGCTATGTAGGTCTGTTTAACATGCAATTTAATCGTTAAATACTTGTACCAGAAGAATGCGCTACGTGTGATGCTATTTAGTTTAATTTTGCTTCACATAGGAATATTGTTCCATTTAAAGTTTACAATTTTGTACTCAAAACGCCGTTTTTATGTACTATTAATAACTATTATGTTTTATCTCTCATGCAATCTTGTATCTAATGAAAATAATTCGTTAATATAGTATTAGTGTGGGAGATATTAAAAGTGATAGGAGTGCCTCACCTTGGATTCACAAGCTCGTAAATGTACGCATAGCTTTAAATTTCAGGAGCGTTCGTTTAGAAGAATTGTAAAATATATTACGAATATTTTTGGAAGTAGTCCTAAAACCTTAAACCTTTTAACAGTCTCCCATATAAGCTTGTTGTGATTTCAACAAAATCTGAAATGTTTGAACAAATGTATTTCCAACTCTTGTATATAAAATTTCAATGGATGCTCCAATAATCGTAAAATTTTTGGACTACCCCAAATTTTGTGGTGAATTCTTCAAACTACAGGGTTATTCAAAAAGAAGGAACAGATTTTATATATTAATTTTTAATGAACGACAATATATAGCAACACATACGATACATGATTGAATAGTGGAAAGTTAAAAGTTTTAAGCTCCACCTATTAGTTCCATTCAGTGCCTACAGTGGCGCTGTGTTTGTTTACGAGAAAATGGAGACGCCATAGGAAAAGTCGTTTAGTGTGCTGCAGTATGCAAAGAGAGGGTCCATCGTTTCATTGCACACTGCATTTTGTTGTAACATCAACAACGAACCGTCTCGTCATAAAAAATTTACAATTGATACAACAAATTCGTAGAAGATGGATGCGTATGTAAACGGAGAAGCACTGGTCGTCTTTTCTCTATTCAGTGATGTATCGCATGTGTCGCCATCTATTGTCATTCATTAGAAATAAATATTTATAGTCTGTTCCTTCTTTTTGAATAACCCTGTATTATACACAACATTTCAGCTCGATAGGTGCTACGATTTGTTACCTGTTTCGTGCGCAGTGACAGACGGACATGTAGTCTTTTAAAAATGTTCTCTGATTTCACATATAAAGTGCTAAACGCATCAAGCGGAATGTATTGAAACGCTACTGTTATTTACTACCCTCTTGGGCTTCTAAGTGGAAAACAAAGGCTTAAAATAAGATATTATAATACGCCTCATTTGTTGAACCATGATCAGCTGCTTCATGTGCTTTAACCATTTTTAACTTCACTGTACTGGACCTGTTTACGTGTTTGATCCGAGAAAGGATGAATTCGTGCTTATAAATCTCACTTCAGCCAATTAAAGAGCTTATTTTTGTTATATCCACATGGGTGAGGTGTCATACAAAACGAAAAATGGTATAAGGGGAGGAGGGGTTTCTGCTTCCAGTGCTTTTAACTCCTCGTGTGTATACGCTAGTCTACTTAAAATTGAGTACACAGGCTGACAAAAAATGCTACTGATACTATTGAGCTACTACAGAAACGGATTTTGGTTAATGGTGTGTGAAATTAATGTAAAAAATCTGATGTGTTACACTCATATGACTTTCTCTACTATTGAACAAACTATTTTTATAAACGCTTATTCTCCATATGCTTCATGTTAATCGAGATATCGAGATGTTAATCTTATTGCTAACATTCTTGTAGATGCAAGGGGAGTTGGTAGGCTCTAAGCGACAGTCAAATATTTTAAGAGGTGGTTGCTATGTTGAGTATTCCATTCTCTTTGCATTACGAGGACAAAAAAAATGAATAACGAATTCCCATTTGAGAAAAAGTATAAGTATTGGAAAATTTAAGGAAATAACAAGCAATATCTCGAAAACGGTTCACTCCCAAAAAAATGTATATGACATAAATTGTGTATTTTAACGCGATATACATTTTTTGTGTAGTAAAATTGTGTCTATCTCTTATGGTTTACCAGTTATGCAAAAGTCGTTCACAATGAAGAATACTTTTGGAGACATTCCCAGAAAATTCGAGATATACATTTCATTTGTCATGAAAGTATCTTAAATATATGATATTTCAATCAAAATCCTTAGTCCATTTTTGAGAAAATTAAAATTTTTGAAAAATGTTCCATGTAAAGGGTAATCTGGCGTGGGGGGATTTTCTTGAAAACCTTCGTGTCGCATCTCTGGAAGATACTGAACCTAAATACCAAGTTTGGTGTTTATGCGACTGTTCGTTTCTGAGTTATGGTGTTGACAGAGATACACACACAGACACACACACGAACATGTTTCCAAAAATGCTTTTTTTGGATTCAGGGAGCCTCAAAACATATATTTCCGGTGAAATCTCGGTATCGAATTTTTGGGTGGAATACAATACTTCCCCTACTTACTATACTAGTAGAGAAAGTAAAATTAACACGTTTGATATTTTCATTTTAGCTGTTGTTTTTATTATTTCTTCATAAAACTGGGTTTCTACCTTTGAAGAGATGTAGAACTCCTGCTTTTCAGCATCCCAAAAGCAAGAGAGAAAAAGAATACGAAGATGTCTTTCCAACGAACCTTTTTACACAGAAATCATCTGCAAACATTCATTAATAAAGTAATATTTACATTGACGTCATAATGCTGTTTCCGCATTATGGTCAAACACATCGATATTTAGCAAAACGTAATTCACTCTTCCGCGCACGTGAAGGTACGAGATGACGTTTCTATACTTGCTGTTAATATTATGTTATTGATGAAAGACTTGCAAGCCCTGCTCTTAATATTCTTTTCCGAGAATTCTAAAATTATTTCACACGTGTGCACCATGCTATTTACATTTCTGAACACTGTTTTTGCACGAAAGTGTAAACAGGGGAGATAAAAAAATTGCAAAGTTCATATATGCAGCTCATCGGACAGTCGACCACACACGAAAATCTAATTTTATAGAAGATGTTTTACAATACAGAACGCACCTAAAATGGGGTGTCTTTTTAACACTTATTTTAAATATCTTGAAGCTTTAAGATGTTCTCAGGTCTGGAAAATATCTCAGAGAAAATTCAGGTACAACCACAGTTTGGTAGAGGAGTACTGCTGACTTGGCCAACAGTTTTTCTGGTTTCTTGGTTTGTAATTTCTGGTAATTTATTGAAATACCCAACGCTTTGTATTTATCAAAGCATATGAGTATTTGTAAGGATAGGAACTGGTAATCAGAAACAGCCAGAAGTAGCTGATCTCCTCTGAAACAAATCGTTTGAGTAATATTAGTAATATGTGCAGCAAGCGTTCAGCACAAATCAGGTCAACTGTTCCAGTTATTGAAAACTTAACGACGTCGGAGCTTGGAACGTTTGGACGGTTACTAAATCATTTTATATGGCGAAATGAGTGTGGAGCCCTTCTGATGGGGAGAGTAGCAGCCCCTGCCCCCGCAGGTGCTTCCTACCTATGGGTTTCCAAAATTAGAAACGGGGTCACGGTAGGTCTGCAAACAATCAATACCGCAGCAGTTGAAGAACCAAATGGTAGTTTGATGCTAGCAAAATGTTGCCTTATCTCACGTACCTTGCGCAGAGGTGACAAAGATGGAGACCCTACAACTCTACAGGGTGACGCAAAATATGTTCACAGAAACAAACAAGCTTAAGATAAACAGTTTATTGCAAATTATGTCGAAATTTACTTGTTTCCAAACTGAATACAGTGATGGAAATGGGACTTTAGGCTTCAGTAGCTCTTTTCTTCACTGCTTGCCTACTAACACGCCAGTAGAATTTTAAAATTGAAATATTTCAGATAATAACATTATTGAAATTGATTTTTTTTTGTTTATGGACGCTCTTTAACTATTGTGGTTCTAAGCGTCCCGTTCTATATTGGGGGTGAAAGACCAGAAATTTTGCTCAGAGGCCTCTTTACCAGGCTTGATGTTCTTTTACGTGCGGTAAATCTACGATATGGGACCACTGGTTATACGAGAGCAGTCCCAGAAGTACTCGACCTGAAGTATAGATAGTGGTTTTTGTTTCAAACGAATGACTATGGTAAAAAGTACCACCCTTATAAAGCTTTGAAATTTGAGATGCTACGTTGTTTAGTAATTGCTTGGCAGCCATTAATAGTGAACCCTCTCAGCGAATTTGTAAACATGGATAAAACTGGTCATATTATGTGATACAATACTTTCATTTGAAAGGTCTTAGTCCAACTAATATTAAAGCTGAGCTAGATTCTACTCTGGGGGAGTCTGCTCCTTCGTTTTGCAACAGTAGAATATTGGTGACAGAGTTTAAGCGAGGTCGTACGAGCTGCCCAGACGAACATCGCAGTGGTCGACCAAATGAGGTGATCACGCTAGAAATTGTGAAGAAAATCCACAAAATTGTATTGGATGAACGTCGACTGAAAGTGCGCGAGCTAGCAGACATCGTAGGCATTTCAAAAAGTGCTGTACATCGCATACTAACTGAAGATTTAGACATGAGAAAGCTGTGTGCAAGATGGCTGCCCGTTTACTCACAATGGAGCAAAAGCAGCGTCGTGAGGATATTTCAGTCGAGTGCTGGCGATGTTTTGCTGCAATAAACCCGAGCTTTTGCATCGATTCATAACCACGGATGAAACATGAGTCCATTAATTTACACTGAGACGAAGGAACAGTCGAAACAGTGGATTGAAAGGGGAGAATCGGCTCCAAAGAAGGCGAAGACAGTTCTATCTGCAGGCAAGGTTATGACGTCAGTTTTTTGGGATGCGCGTGGATAATTTTCATTGATTATCTTCAAAAAGGAAAAGCAATCATTGTTGAGTATTATGCAAACTTATTGCAGCGTTTGAATGATGAAATCAAGCAAAAACGGCTGCATTTAGCGAAAAAAAGGTTCTGTTTTATCAGACAATGCGCCAGTTCACACATACATTATCGCCATGGCCAAAACCAATGAGTTAACGTTCGAATTGCTTTCTCATACATCCTATTCGCCAGACTTAGCCCCCTCTGATTATTTTCTGTTTCCAAAGTTGAAGAAATGGCTTGGTGGTAAAAGATTTGCCAACAATGAAGAGGTGGAGTTTACAGTTGATGGTTATTTTGCAGAACTCGACAGTTCTCACTATAAACAGAGTATCGAAGCTATTGGACATCGCTGGAAAAGTGTATCGAGCTGAAAGGAGACTTTGCAGAAAAATAAAGAGTTTTTTTCCCAACATGTGTTTTCTTTGTTAGGTTGGGTACTTCTGGGACAGCCCTTGTACTTCTCTTTCGAAGGAAGTCATGCTAAGGAGTCTTACGCCCGAAAAAAAAGGACCCACCGCCCTCCGCCGGGTTTGAACCCATGACCTCGAGAGCTAGATGCTAGCACGGTATCCCTAGATCACGGAGGTAGACCAGATTATAACGGAATAATACTTCACAATAGTATCAAACTGTGAAGTATGATTATAGAACGTTACAATTTGTAAAGGTATAGTCAGACTGAAAAATTCAATGACATAGCCGGCATTTGTACCACGGATCTTCGGCTCACCGTGCCGCTACTCTAACCGAGTTATCACGGAACTTGCTGGTATGAGACTCACATATTCCCGGTAAACCAAAAGGCGTTTTGAAATTCATTTTGGGGTAACATATCCTATTGGCGACTTTATAATACCTATCGTAAGCACTTTAAGACCCGGGCTTTAGTTAACTACTATTAGGGCAATCAGTGATAAATAATTATTCTTTGACATGTGCCATGTGTAGGCTAAAGGTAGGGTCAGACTGAAAAATTCAATACCATATCCGGGATTTGAAGCACGGATCCTCGGCTTACCATGTCGCTGATCTAATCAACTCTGCTAACATGGCAATATGCCGGGACGTTATTAAATTCCCCCGATTCGCATTGTGCCCTGTAAACCACAGGCGTTCTCAAATTCATTTTGAATATCGTAAGTACCAGTCTTCATAGTTACATACACATTGACGGAAGAGAATTAGATGCTCGTGCCAATTTCCAAAAAATGTTTTCTTCTTTTTAAATTAATAGTTCAGGAGGCCTGAAAACCTAATTTCCGGTGAAATCTTCATATTGAAATTTTGGATTGTATGTACCTAAGTACTTTCTGCCGATCTCAGTGGTGCTTTAATTTCAAGAGGTCCCGATTTTGTTGTAGTTTTTTTTTTCGTCGGCGTTTTCACTTTTTCTCGGAAGACGAATGTCGGGAAATTCTGAACTGTAAATACCGGACACATTTTTGGACCATTTCACCTTTCATTCACCGTCCGTTGTGGCTATGTACATAAAGCATGTTAAACTTAAAATAATAATAATAATAACAATAATAATAATAATAATAATAATAATAATAAAGCTGCAAAGAATAAGAATAAAAATAAATACTTCCTCTGGCTACCAGAGGTAAGCAGTGCAGAACGCTGAATTCTGTCAAAATAGTTGTTTTTCATTCTGTGACTGGATTAACATGTTCAAATCCTTCTACATTAAACAGTTCTGGAGAAATAAGCTGTTATATGGGACTTGCAATTCGGTTAACTCAGGAGAACATATTCTAAAACTCAAAATTCAGAATTTTAAAACATTTTAATTTTAGAGTATTTATTCTTAACTTAACGAAGTCAAATAAAATTAAAGTAATGTCATTTATTTTAATTACAGTGAAGCTAAGAAAGAGATACCAAGCGAAATGGCTCCGCGGTAACGTGTGAGGCTTGCATTCGGGAGGTCCTGGATTCGATTCCCGTCGACCACGTACTCTGACCTTGGGTTTTTCGTGGTTTTTCCCTGATTGGTAGACGAATTCTGGGGTGGTTTCTCATCTACCATAATCTTTCCATCATTTCCATTTCATTCCGTTTGCTCCTCAAATTTCAAGTGTGCTTCTAGGTTTCGTGGCGTATGGCAGTGACGAACAGATGGCGCGGAGCTTGCTCAAAAGAAAGAGTACAAAGGAAAAGTGAACATTAGAGGGCTGCTTGATCGCCCTCTCTAGGCAGCTCCGACAGTGAGACAGATCCTCGAGCCTGAAACTGTTAGGGATTTCCGCGCGTCTCTATGGTCTATCTGCCTGCAGCCTGTAGCCTCCTGTAGTTCTTTCACTCCATCCCTTCCTCCTGAGTGTTGGTAGCCACCATAGATCTATGTAGGTCGCAGTGCACGAGGTCTCTTGCTCCATTGTATAACCTAAGCTAGCCTAACCGAACCTAAAGAAGAGATGAGAGAAGTGCTTTGTTTAGAGTGTAATGCTGTATAATGCAGAAACTTTGAGTTGTGACGAACTGAGAAAGAACGAATGGAATCATTTGAAATGTGAATCTAGAGATTAATGGAGCATATGAAATGGGCAGGGGCAAAGATGTAATGAAACTGTTTTAGATAAGGTGGGAGAAGAAAAGAAAGTACTAAAATTATTCAGGAGGAGGAAAAGAAATTAACTGGGATATTGGATGAGGATAAAAAAAACTGCTGGCTAGGAGATGTACTGAAATGGCAAATGGAAGAAAGGTTCGGAGCAAAATAAGTGAAGGACCTGCCCTAGGAGTATTGGAATATCCTCTTCGTAGGTGCGCGTCGGGTTGATTGTGAGATATTGATATCTCCAATGTTATCTCTCCTCTGAGTTTTGGCGTATAGAGTTCCTCTAAATTCATACTGCATTCTACGTGACTAATTGGCCTATCTCTAGAGCTTAGTTATGAGAGAGAGAGAGAATTATAATAACGAAGATTTAAATAAAACTTCAGTTAACTTTAATATGTTTATTTACTATAAAACCATAGCTTTGGGGCGCTGACCTACTTCTCTGAATCTAATTTCCTTCTCAGAATTTTACTCCATTAATACAACACCTGCCCCACTTTCCTATACTTCTAAGCAATTCTAGCTATATTTCCTGTTTACATGCTTCTGTATCTTACAGAACCTATGCGTGTCCTACCCTCACGAGTGACGCAGATGCGACGTTTCAGTCAAAATTAACGAATTGTACACTGTATTAAACACACACCCATATCTTCACTGATGGATCCAGACTTGATGGTCATAATCGATGTGCAGCGGTATTCCCTGAGTACACCATGCAATATAGTCTTCCCAACTATATTTCCGTCTATTCTTGTGAAGTGTTCGTAATTCTACTCTCATTGGAATATATACTTAAAATAGCCTACATAATTACATAATATTCTCGTACTCTACAACCAAGTACGTCTCTGGTAAATCGGTATCATTCGCCTGAACTCCGGAATTCTGGGAAATGAATCGACTGATCAGGCAGCCAAAGAAGCCACCACACAGCCCCTTAAGGACATCAAGATTCCACACACGGACTTCATCAACTTAATCAAAAAGTCTTGCATTAATCAATGGAGACAAACATGGAAAGCCACATCTAGAAGCAAGTTACATGATGTCTATATTTCCGAGACCAAACTCCAACACTATCATTTCAACCGCAAAGACCAAGTTGTATTAACTTGACTACGTATTGGACATACTTCTATAACGCACAAACATCTCAACCGTGACCTTCCTTCTGTGTGCGACCTCTGCAGATCCAACCTCACAGTTCATCATCTCGTCTCAGCCTGCCGTCGCTATGTACAACACAGAAAGATGTGACATCCCCAACAGCCTACCCGACGCCCTAAATTCAGCACAACAAAGAATTTTAAACTTTATGAAAGCGAAAAAATTGTATAACAATGTATAGCACACCCATCTGGGGAATGTAAAGTTGTATGTACTATTACTGTTTAAAATATTGTGTTCTCACTGTAATCATGTTCTGTATTCTAAAGTAGTCGCGATATGACTTTATAGTTGAAGTGAGAATAAAGGATTAATTACATCTATTTTTGCTTTCTCTACCACGTGCCTAGTACAAAGGTAGAGATCTCCAGATTTCACCGGAAATACATGTTTTGTGGCCTCCTGTATATAAAAAAAGCATTTTTAGAATAAGGTCCTTGTGTGTGTGTGTGTGTGTGTGTGTGTGTCTTTGAACAGGATAATTAAAGATTAAAACTAGGATCAAAACCCAACTTGATATTTAAATTCAGAACCTTCCAAAGAAGCGACACGAAGATTTTCAAAAAAATCCCTATACTACAAATTGCCCTTTACATGGAACATTTTTCGAAATTTTAGATTTTCTAAACAGTGTCTCTAGCGATTTGGATTAAAGTATCTTATATTAAAGGGATTTACATGGTCAATAAAATACATATGTTGAATTTTCTGGGAATATCCTGTGAAGTCCTCTTCATTCGGAAATAACCAGTAAACGTTAAGCCATAGACGAAAACGTACTACACAAGAAATGTAAATCTCTTTAAAACACACTTTTTGTGGCATTAGCCACTTCCGAAATATCCGTTGTTAATGGTTCGAATTGTTCAAAAATATGCAATTCTTTAAAAATCCTGTCAAAATTCAGTTATATTTCTCGCGGTTCCATTGAAACCTATGAAATTTTGAGGCCAGCATATAGCGTCCTATTCTGTAGTGTAGCTATTTCTGCAAAGTTTATTTGGATTAAAATGAAGTAGATATTAAAAACAAAAGCTTTAGTAAGAATAGCATGTGTACCCACTAATAAACGATAGAGGCTAGAGAAAGTCATGTGAAAATATCAAACAGATTTTATATTGTTAAGCCATTTCTATTACTTTCCCATTTTGCTTTTTGTTATAGTATATTCTTCTTTCTTTCCCCTGATTATTTATTATATTTCTTCCTCTCTTTATTTCTCTTTTCTCTAAATCTGGCATCTATTTAATCTAATTATTAAATGTTCGGTTTCGGGGGTGGAGGTGTTACTTTTGCTTGTGGCAGAGAAGTTTGACAGAGAGATTGCATGTATGAAACGTACTGAATCTGAAAAATTGAGAACTAAGAAAACGCGAGGGTGTGGCAAGTCACACGGGCTGGCTTAAATGATCGGCTGCGGTGGCGCTAGGGCAAAATAATTACTGTTTTTGTTTGTTTCTATTACGAAGTCTGGAGGCAAGCAGTGCAATTAATCAATAGCAAAAATTGTATCACATTTTACAGCTGCACTGCTTTAAAGGGAAATAGCTCATGATCTGCTGCTCCTTTTTTGTGCTACTTATACAACGGCTACGATACATCATATCTTCGCCGCATCGTGTTTTGTTCGTTTTTCCTATATTCTGGCCATTTTCCTATCGCGGTAGTGGATGTCTAACCTAAATAGCAGGAATGCACGATACAGTCGCGGCGCGTCCCGGGATCGATTCGGAACACCGAAATGTGACCCCGAAAATGGACCAGTCTGAAACCCTCTTTGAGTGGGGGAGTAAGGCCTAGCAGGGCTTCTCTTCTCCAAAAGTTCTCTATGTCTGCAATTACAGTATAATAATGTCTTCCCTAAATGAGTGGAACTTTAGATATACTACAATTATACTTTTACTGGTTCCATTAGTCCCCTTATCTAAGTATAAAATTTCGCAAAAATCCCATTAAATTCGTAATACTATTTAAGCATTCCGTTAGGAATTAGGGCTATAAGCGTCTTCCACCTGTAAGATGAAAACATTTAACCTACACTATGTGATCAAAAGTATCCGGACACCCTCCACAAACATATGTTTTTCATCTTAGGTGCATTTTGCTGCCACCTACTGCCTGGTACTCATTATCCGCGACCTCAGTAGTCTTTAGACATCGTGAAACAGTAGAATGGGACACTCTGTGTAACTCACGGACTTCGAACGTGGTCAGGTGATTGGGTGTCACTTGTGTCAGAAGTCTGTACGCCAGATTTCCACACTTCTAAACATCCCTAGGTCCACTGCTTCTGATCTGATAGTGAAGTGGAAATGTACAGCACAAAAGCGTACAGGCTGACCTCGTCTAATGACTGACAGAGACCGCCGACATTTGAAGAGGGTCGTAAAGAGTAATAGGCAGACATCTATCCAGACCATCACACAGGAATTCCAAACTGCATCAGGATCCACTCCAAGTGCTATGGCAGTTAGGCGTGAGGTGAGAAACCTTGGATTCCATGGTCGAGCGGCTACTCATAAGCCACACATCACGCAGGAAAATGCCAAACGACGCCTCACCTGGTGTAAGGAGCGTCAACATTACACGATTGAACAGTGGCAAAACGTTATGTGGAGTGACGAATCACGGTACACTATATGGCGATCCGTTGGCAGGGTGTGGGTATGGTGAATGCCCGGTGAATGTCATCTGCCAGCGTGTGTAGTGCCAACAGTGAAATTCGGAGTTGGGGCTTTTATGGTGTGGTCGTGTTTTTCCTGGAAGGGGCTTACACCCCTTGTTGTTTTGCGTGGCACGATCACAGCGCAGACCTACATTGATATTTTAAGCACCTTCTTGCTTCCCACTGTTGAAGAGCAATTCGGGATGGCGATTGCATCTTTCAACACGATCGAGCACCTGTTCATGCTGCACGGGCTGTGGCGGAGTGGTTACACGACAATAACATCCCTGTAATGGACTGGCCTGCACAGGGTCCTGAGTTGAATCCTATAGAACACCTCTGGGATGTTTTAGAACGCCGACTTCATGCCAGGCCTCACCCTACATCGATACCACTCCTCACTTTCGCACTCCGTGAAGAATGGGCTGCCATTCCCCAAGAAACCTTCCAGCACCTGATTGAAGGTATGCCTGCGAGAGTGAACGCTGTGATCAAGGCTAAGGTTGGGCCAACACCATATTGACTTCCAGCATTACCGATGGAGGGCGCCACGAACTTGTACGTCATTTTCAGCCAGGTGTCCGGATACTTATGATCACGTAGTGTATATAGAGAGACAGACAGGAAAACAGGTAGGCAGGCAGGCAGTTAGGGTGGACCATTTAAGTTGACACTGTAGAATGCCTCCTAAACTAAGCGCTGTAAAAATAAATGTCTTTAGTAAAAGTTGTTCGATATTATGGGGGAAAGTAAATGCCATTGGTCGTGTTTTGTTTGGAGGACGTTATGATGGTTATTTTAGGGTAAATTAATTTTTTTAACGGTAACCTACATTTTGTATGTTGTTTCCTCACTAGAAAATAGTTTATAAAAAAGCTGTTTATTTTGTGATGAGGAACAGGGATACAAAAAATGTTGGTTCCCAATCACGAAACGTAACTTGACTCAATGACCATCCATGGATGGTTCAACCATTCATTGCGCTCTTCATACACGGTCATTCAGAATTTTCGTTGTTATTTACGTTGGTGTAAGAATAATTGCAAAGTGCTTTATAAAACATTGTTTAATTTTTTATGAGGTGTGAGAAAACAACATAAAAAGGGTAGGTTCCCATTTAAAAAAATTAATTGATCCTAAAATGACCATCACAACGTCCTCTAAATAAAACACGAATAATGGCATTTACTTTTCCCCATAATATGAAGTAACTTTTATTCAAGTCATTTCTTTTTTTGCTTTTTGTGGACGAATTATTAGCTGATTTATCAAAGAAGCTGCGAATGCAGAATTTTTGTCACCTATAGTTTTCATTTCAATAATTCATCCGAGGCGCATTACCAGAGCTGAACGTATTAATCAACAATTTTATTCAGCAAACACGATTTTATTCTGCAAATATTTGGAGTACATATTTAATATTGACATGAAATGTTATACAACATGCACAAGGCCCGGTAGCCTGAAAGTAGTAAGCGTTTTCCAGACCATGGGTCATATGAATAAAAATCAATATATGTACAGCATATGCTTCACTTTTTCCTATAAACCCTTTTTGTTAGGAATAAAACCCTTTGAGTGTATGCTCAAGTGTTGGAAGCAGAGTAGAACATACTCAAGCGTCCATCTTACAAATATACTCATATTTGGTATGGAAGCTAGTATGCCCCACCTCCGTGGTGTGGGAGTAGCGTGTCTGCCTCGCATTCAAGGGTCTCGAGTTCAAATCTCGGTTAGGGTGACACCTGGATATGGTTTTCCCTTATACTGAAAATATGCATTTCGCTAACTTTAAGCTCTATGGACCCCATTTGAGCATCTTTCACCCATTTCATGCATTTTCCAATATGACCTACTCGCTTAAAGAACGAATTCGAAAAAGAAAGAAAGAAGCTAGTATATTCTCAGTTTTACAAATTGATTCTCTTCTCATGTTGTGCATGGTTAGATGCATACTCACTTCTGAGTATACAGGATGAGTTTTAGTCCACAGACAAACTTCAGGGGGTGATTCCTGACTGGAAACGGAGTAAAAAAGTTCATATCACCTTGTGTGTGGAAATGCATAGTTTCCACGGTAGATGGCACTGGCGACATTCTCTCATAACTTGCAGTGTGCGTTTTGTGTGTTGCACATAGTGTGATTTAAGCAACGTAGAAGCACAATGGTCCGGTATTTATTCCATGAACAAGCCGAGATGGTGTTCGTGTTTGGTCAAGCAGGTGGAAACGGTCGAGAGGCAGCACCAATGTACCGCCATGTACCGTGTCAGACAGCACTACCCACATCACACAACATTTGGAGCCATTTTGTGTGAGCATGGATCCTTAGAGGCAGACGGACGTTCAGGGCGGTCGCGGACAGTGCGTAAACCAAATGTGGAGAAGTATGTTCTCCATGATATTGAGAACAACCCTGGTACAAGCTCCAGGCGATTGGTCCGTCAACATGGCTGGTTATCAGTATCCTACATGACAACCGCTATTATCCCTATCACCTCCAACGTGCAGGGATTATCACCGACAGATTTTCCTCCACGGCAAAGATCTATCGCGGTTTGTGCAACAGGCCATCACAGCTATGGGATTTCTGTCTTTGGTCCTCTTCACCGATGAAGTGACCTTTGGTATAGAGATGACATCATTAACCTGCATAATCTTCATCTGTGGGCTACAGAAAATTCTCACGTTATGGTTGAAGCGTCTCATCATCAGCGTTTCAGCATCATGTTTGGGCAGGGATTATTGGCGACTAGTTTTTTCACAACGCCCGAACGGAGAAACGTATCTGGACTTCCTGCAAAACACCCTGCCTCCACTGCTGGAGAATGTGCTTTTTGCAATACGAAGGCACTGTAGCTGCAGCAGGATGTAGCGCCAGCCCACTTCCGTATTAATGTTCGCCGACGCCTCGTCTTCCCCAGACGTTTAATAGAACGTGGAAGCCCTGTTGCATGGCCTGCTCGATCACCGGACTTAATCCCCCTGGATGTTTACTTGTGTGGGCAATTGTAAAACACTATGTACGTTGAGCCTGTTCCTGATGTTCAGATCCTTCAACAGCGTGTCCACGTAGCCTGTGACGGCATTTGGACACAGCCCGAAAAATTCGAACGAGTGAGGCAATCCATGATGCGACGTTGAACGCGTGTATTGCATCCCATGGAGGCCACCTTGAGCACCTGTTGTGACATGGATGGAATTCAGGCCATGTACTGTGGCAGAGCTCTTTGTTTGATGTCGTTCTTTAGTGCCATCTACCGTGGAATCTATGCATTTCAGGATACAAGTTGATATGAACTTTCGTGCTCCATTTTCAGTCAGGAATCACCCCAAAGTCTGTCAATGGACTTCAAACTTATCCTGAGTATTAGTTTCCTTTTGCTTAAAAGTAAATCTGAAAAGAATGGTGGAATTTATGTGCTAATATTGTGCTCATGGAAAAATATACAAATATTAGAACTCAAGGTGTTTCAAGCTTCTATATTGTTTCACAAAAGTATGACCTAGAAGTACCATTAACAGTCAGCTTTATTATTTAAATTTACTATTTAAAATGTTAACTTAAGAATCCAGGTACTTACTATGTTATATGAAAACTATTTCCTAGTGGTTCGTGAGTTGCAATCCATGATTTTTTTGTATGATTTGTTCATTCTTTTGCCTATCGTCTTAATTTGATTTATTGTTTTATTAATTTAATTTACAGCTATGCCTTTGTGCATGTTGCTTCAGTTAAGTCTCAGGTTTACCTTAAATAGCTGCTGAGACGTAAAGCAATACATCATATTATTGATGGGCAGAACCACATCCTAAATCTGCCCAATTAACAAGTCGAGCACACGATACTACACGATCAACGAAGATGCATGGTCAAAGAGTGTGAGTAACACGAGTGTATACTCAAATTTAAAGATCAAGTGAATATACAGAATGTTTCAGAAATATTTTTACAAACTTCGGGTATGGGTTCCTTACACCACAAGAAGGAAAAAAGTTCATATGAACATATGTCCCATAATTCTTTGTTTTCTCGTTAGGAGGTGTTTAACACAGTGGGACACTTATAACACACAAAACCCATAATAAATGTTCGAAATGTCCTCCTCTTGCTTCTATGCATGCCTGTACTCGTCGAGTCATGGAATGTCGCACCCTGTCAAAAACTCCGGGATGGTGTCGAATGGTTTCGAAGGCTTCCATGACACGTCGATGAAGCGCTTCTACATCCGGGATGGCTGCTCCATAAACCTATGATTTAAGATGCCCCCAGAGGTAAAAATCAACAGGATTGAGGTCGGGAGAACGTGCAGGCGAGGGAACTGGTCCTCATCTGCCTATTCATCGGTCATGGTAGATACCAGTCAGTGCATCTCGAACAATGTGACTAAAATGAGCCGGAGCCCCATCATGCATAAACAACATGTTTTTTCTTATTTGCAGGGCACATCTTCATGAAGTAATTCGGGAAGAGTGTGCTGGATAAAGTCCCTGTAGACAGCACCAGTAAGACGTGCTGGTAAAAGCGTATAGACCTACCAGACAGTCACCTAACAATGCCAGCCCACACATTCAGACTAAACGGTTGCTGATGTCTAGCCTGAAGTACAGCATGAGGATTACAATCTGCCCATACGTGTACGTTGTGGAAATTAGTAACTCCATCCCTCACAAACGTTGCCTCGTCTGTAAACAAAACTGATGAGACAAACAATGGATTGGCTGTTTGTGCTACAAACCATTGGCAAAAGCTATCCCATGGTGGATAATCGGCAGGCGAAAGACCTGCACACGTTGAATATGATATGGATATAGGAGCTGCTCGTGAAGTACCCTCCATGCTGTCACGTGTGATGTACAGCTGCCACAGCCAATTGTCTTGTACTGATACTCGGATCGTCTTCGACACACTTTAACATCTGTTCTTCGCGTTCCGGCGTACGAACAACTTTTGGTCTTCCTCGATCAATAATCCGTGGTGCAACGGTTCCTGTCTCAGCAAGGCGACGATAAACAGCGACAAAGGTTGGATGACTCGGTTGTCTTTGGTCTGGAAACTCCATCTGTTAGGCCGTGCAGCCTCGCATCCATTACCATTCGCGCAACCATACATAAAAATCATGTCTGCCTGTTCACGAAATGAATATCCTGGAACGAAACACGTGCAGTTAACTCACTACATGTACACAATTGAAACGTTGAAGATAGACCAATGACAAATGACAAAGGTAAACAAGTCTCCATGGCAACACTTCGCCATCTACCGTATGTAGTACAATGGGTCAACGCCTTCTATGAATGCATAGAGAAATGAAGTTTTGAGGTTGGACCCCGAAGGCCGTTGAACTCACAGTTTCATTGTGACAGGAATAACGCAAAAACCAAGGATTATGGGACATATGTTCATATGAACTGTTTTCCTTCTTTTGGTGTGAGGAAACCATACCTGAAGTTTGTAAAAGTATTTCTGAAACACCCGGTATACTAGCGTGAGGTATAGACTTATATTCTTACGAGAAGGAGTGTGTTTTCAATGAGCTCAGTATATGATCACAGAGCGTCCATAATCATGAGTATGAACTTACTTTTTATTAATATGAATGCACAAGTTAGCTGCGTGTCAGTGCCGATGACTAAAAGATTCAAGCGATATGAACTAGGAATTACCGTAGTTCTCCGGGTGGTGGCGCTCTGTAGTCGTCATTGTAAATGACAGGAGTGTTTTGTACTGCATGGCTGGTGTAGAAGGTTTTTGTGGTGTGGCATAGGGCTTGGCTGGTAAAATACCCTAAATCATTACAGAGAGCAGAAATGAGGCGTCGGTGAGCCAGTAATGATCGGTGCATCAATCAGTGAGTGATGTTTCACCACGTAAAACACATTGCAGTAGTGCAGCATGCGTTTGAGCAACATTAGAAGCACCTTGTGGCAAAAAGACTCTGGGGTTGGATCCTAGTAAAGCTCAAGCTCATTTCAGGACTCTGCTCATTTAGTGGCGGAGCGTAATTCTGATTAAATCCTAGTTATGAAACAAAGTAATAGATACAGCAACTTTAAATACCTCTGCGAGTGTTTATTGACGTTGAACACACGTATGTTTTCTTTTTCACAACAAATCTGTACTTAGATATTTGACACTTCTCACACATAGTTATTCTAAACCCGCAGCTCTTCTCGCGTTATTGCTTAATGTGGAGATTATACTCTGTGTCGTTCCCTCTATCATTGTCTCAGTGCCTCTCATTCCTCATTCTCTCCTTCTTCCCCCTCACACTGAGCAAGGTGGCACCGCGGTAACGTGTGAGACTCGCATTTCGGGTTCGATCCACGGATACCGTCCACTCTGACCCATGGATTTTTCATGGTTTCCTCGGGTCGGCAGGCGAATGCTAGTGTGGTTCATCCTCTACCACGACTCTGCTCCTTCTCATTTCCTATACCCATCATCTTCCTTGTCATCTCATTCAAAGTTGCAGGAGCAGACGACGGTGTTCGGCGGTTTGCGGCTGGACGGTGGCTGTGTGCTCTGTAGAAGTTTCTTCCTGTCGTTGTTCAGGACCGCTGGGCTGGATATCCGCCTCTGGGTGCTTTCAGCGGCAGGCGCTTCTTCGGAGATCCCCCGGAAGCTCGGGGCCCAATGGGTGGACTCGGGCGGAGTCGAAGGTGTTCAGTCTGGAAACATTAGTGACCCCGTCCGTGTTTACGCTCATCGTCATCTGGATGTGGTTGCCCTTCGGGTCTCTCCTCTCATCCCTCCCTCCCTCCCAAGAATCACGGTAGAAGCACAAGCGTCCGAATTGGCTGCGTGCGATGCTCTGCCCTGGTTTCAGGGACCCCTTCCGTTCGCTAGTACCTTTACCTTTTCCTCCCCTATTTCTCCCTCTCTCATTCTGGCTTTCTCCAACAGTAGAGTGCTAGCGATTGGAAATTGGATTGATGTGAGAATCTAAAACTTGTAACAGCGGCAATGAAATCAACAATGACACGGTAGTATCAGCAGTTTATTGCACCATCATAGCTCCTGATAGTCTTTCTCGTTTCATTTCCCATACGTATTACATTATTGGAAATCCATTGTGGATTTTATCACTTAATTATGTTCCATTGAAAATTAATTGTCAGTTAGGCCCCCCCCCCAAACAAAAACAATCAATAATCAGCACTATCTATACTGTATACTCTACACTACAGAGTTTAACGAACCGATGTGACCTGGTTATGTAATGCTTCAGTCTAACTGTTGGTATTTTATAAACTCATCAAATTTCTTTTTCTTTTTCCTTACTCCAGAGGTCAGGCTATAATACACTGTTTCGTCTTCATGTCTACTTACTCTCAACATCAGAAATAATTCATTCCTCGAAATGAATTGAAATGAGTAATAGAAGTAATGTTATTTTTACATAGAGGTGTCATCCTCCGTGGTGTAGTGGTTACCATGCTAGCCACTAGTTCCCGAGGTCGCGGGTTCAAACCTGGCAGAGGGCGATGGATATTTTCGGGCGTAAAATCCCTTAGCATGACTTCCTTCGGAAGGGAAGTAAAGGCGGTGGTCCCGTGTCGTAGATTAACGGAACGTAAAAGAACCTCAAGTCTGATAAAGAGACTGAGCAAAATTTCCGGTCTTTCATGCCCAATATAGAATGGGACGCTAAGGACCACGGCAGTTAAAGAGCGTCCATAAATAAAACTCAATTTAATTTAATTTAACATAGAGGTGTTATCCAGAGCACGCATGATTTCCCGCGTCTCTCCATCTTGTAGGACTAGAGTTTTTTCTTCAAGGTTTCCTTCTCTATGCTGGGAGACTCTCCTACTCCTATCAGAGTCTCTTCTACCGGTTTTCGCAGTTCCTCTTAGACTTTAGCAGCTACCATGGCGGTCACAGACAGGTACAAAGTTCCATCGTACTTCACCCTGACAGGCAATCCACTAACTCCCGTTGCCCACCGCTCGGGACGGGGACTTAGAGGTTGGAATCTGAGGGGCGAGAATTTGAAACCTACAGAAAAATTGACTCGTTAATAACTTTCATACTTTCAAACGATAAAATATGTATAATGTAAAAGCTGCTGGTACAAACACTGTTTATGACCGAGCGGGATGGCTCCGCGGCAATGTGTGAGGCTCGCATTCGGGAGCTCCCGGGTCCGATTTTCGTCGAGTCGGCCATTCTGACCATGTTTTTTTTTCGTCGCTTCTGGGTCGGTAGGCGAATGCTGGGGTGGTTGCTTTCGTTAGGGGCGCCGTCCTTGATGGCGCACATCATCAACGGATCTCGTCGTCTTTCGGGTCTGCTCCTCATTCCTTCCACCCAGGGGACACGTTAGAACCAAAAAGGGCCAATGTGGCCTACTTGCAATGCTGTGTTCCAGTTTCTGTGGGCTGTATACTACTACTCCTACCAGTGCTTATGTCCCCTTTGACTACTGAGGTTTTTTTCTTCTTTAAATTCTAGCCCAACCACAAATTGCAAGGCTAACGTGTGCTTACGTTACATTGAGAACACCATACCAAGCAAGATCAATAACTACCTATTATCGCCTCACAGGCATACCTTATATTGTGCATTATTCACGTACAAATTCATTTTACTGATACTTTACCTTAAATACAATGAAGATATCTGCCTAGAAATTATTTCAATTTACAATTTAGACCACTAGGGCTTAGTTATACTAATTCCTTTATGATTAGATATGAGATACGGAGACATAATCCTCTGTATATATCACAAGTCAGATTTTATTATTCATGAGTTCATTTGTTAAAGGAGGTGATAGACATACAGGCAGACAGACTGACAGACACACTGAAAGCAGAATCATTCAGGTTCAAACGTTCATAGATGGCTGTCAATGTATGTTTAAGCGTATAGTACAAAACGGCAAATGTTTCGATAACCACTACTGCAACAAAAAAGTTATTTGACGCAAACTACACCAACAATTGAGATCATTTGTTGTATCAACATAAAAATGACTCCTTTCAAACTCATATAGGATTATTTGGGGTGTGAAATTTCGTGACCAACTTCTCCTTGCACGCTTGAAAGATGCTAGACTCAAATCTTAAGTATGGTATTAGTACAGCTTTTCATTTTTGAGTTAGCTGTTCACAGACGCGCGTGTATCTGCTTGTAAAAATAATACATCTGCCTCAAGGGAATTTCAACATTGAAACTTTAATATGGAGGTCGCTGCCTAGGTAGGATTATGTCCCCTTCGACTAAGAGGGGAGGGAGGCTTATCATCTCGAACTAGGGAGATCTGTTGTGTCTAGACCACTGAAGGGGCGCCCTCGGGAGGGAGGGGTGAGGTGACTGGAGCCCCTGCGGGCTTGCAAATCCACTGGGGGTCCGGGACTTGGAGATCACCTCTATCCTGGGGGGACGAAGAGTTCCAGAGAGCTTCCTTTTTCCTTACATGCAACGCCGAGACTCCCGCCGACACTTGCTATCCTGAAACGACTAAGCAGATGAAAGGTGAAGTGAAATGAGAATGGAGGTGAAATGGGTGGACAGGAAATTCGGGGGATGTAATTAACCTTCTCAGCATTCACTTAGTAACCGGGGAAACCCCAAAAAACCCATGGGCCAAGAAGGTCAGCCACGGGAATCGAACCCGCGACCTCCCGATTGCCATTCCTCTCCGTTGCCTAGGTAAGCTGTAGAGAAAATAAGAAGGCAAATATATTTTTACATTATTACCTCTACAGCTATGTATTTTACAAAGTAATGAAACATTTAAAACCCAATTCTGAGCAAGGGAGGTAGGCTTAAACAGTCTACCCACAATGAAGTATGATTCTTCCCATGCAAATTTACGCTTCGCTCTGAAACATGGTTCTGGCTCCACGTCCTTGAATGACTGACTCACTTTGCATTAGAATAGATTAGAGAGCTGAAATTGGGAGGAAACCATCCGTCATGTTCATGAAATGACATGTGCTAAGCTCTATTTCCATTTCTTTCAATTTAAGTTGGCATTCCTACTGATTTGTACAGTATTCTTGTTGTGGCCACAGGAGGACGTGCACAGCGTCTTGCGCAACATTTCTGCCCGATCCTGACCTAGTTGATTAAGCTAATGTAAATTCGTGTGCTGGTAAAGATAACCGTGAACCTTTGAAGGTGGATCGTGTGCAGTCCTTCAGCAGCTTGAATAATCTACGAAGTGTGTATATCACTGTACACATGTAGGTGAAAAAATAGGATGTGTTACATTCACATAATTTTCTCTAGCCTCTATAGTTTATTAGTTGGTACACAAAATATTCTTACGAAATTTTACTTTTCTATCTACTTCATTATAATCGATACAAACCTTTGCAGAAATAGCTACATTACACATTTCGTTATGGACAAAAAGGAAGCAGCGATAGTCACATATTTAAGAACTGGGCGCTATAGCGGGCCTTAATGTTCCATACTCTTTCCATGCATTCCCGAGAAACGACTGAATATCGACAGGACTTAAGGAATAAAGTACTAAACAATTCGAATCATTAATAACGGATATCTCGGAAACGGCTTATGCCACAAAAAACTTGTTTGAAATATATTATGTGTTTTAAAGAGACTACATCTTTTTTTCTGCAGTATGTTTTCGTAAAACATACCATTCTACAAGGTTATATAAAATGGCTCACAGAAAAATCAAGATTCACATTTTATTCGCCATGTAAATATCTATAATACATGGTGCTTTAATGAAACTTGTTAGAACGTTTTTGAGAAAATAAAAAAAATTGAAAAATGTTTCATGTAAAAGGTACTTGGGTAAGGAGATTTTCTTGAAAATCTTCATGTCGCATTTTTGGAAGATACTGAACGTACTGTTCACCACACACACACACACACACACACACACACACACACACACACACACACACACACACACATACGGGACCGTTTTCTAAAAAATGTTGTTTTTAATTCAGGGGCCTCAAAGCATGTATTTTCGGTGAAATATCGGTATCGAATTTTTGGGGTGGAATGCAATACATTTTCTACCTACTATGTACGTGGTAGAGAGAGTAAAAATGTTTTCTAACGAGTGAAGTTCCAGATGTGGAGGCGTGTTTTTAGAGTAAGTATCGTTTTAATATTTTGAGCATGAGTGGTCACTTTCTCCATTCACTAGGAAGCCAAACGCAGCTGTGAGCAATCGTCACTTTGTGTTTTCCTGTTGTTAGAACGTTTCGAAATGCTCAAAACAATCGAACAACCCGCCGATCAGATCAGTGATTCTTCTTGGAATGCGAGAATGTTACGCCAGCAAACATTCATCATCAATTGCTGAGGTTTATGGGGGAACAATAATGAATGACAATGCCCGGCCACAAACAGTCAAACAAGCTCAAGATCTGATAGCATCATTTGTTTGGGAAAAATTCGACCACCCTCCCTACAGTCCGGATTTGGCACCTGAAGAAATTCCTTGGTGGAAAACATTTCAACGACGATGACGTTGTGAAACAAGAAGTGCAGACTTGGCTTTCATCACAGGCGGCATCATTCTTTGACGAAGGCACACAAAAACTGGTTTTCCCTACGACAAGTGCTGAATAAAACGGTGGCTATGTGGAGAAGTCGTGTAAGGCAATGAATGATAATGAAGTAATTGGAAAACAGTGTTGTGTTATTTTTTTAAAAACATTATTGGTACTTAATTTAAAAACGCTTAACATCCTGTCACCTGCAGGGAGAGACTAATTTGTTTGCAAGTAACAACTCTAAAGGACCCAAGCTTCATAGAGCTCCTGGATCATTGTGAAACGGGAAATGAAACAGAAAGAACAAGAAAACAAAAAGCATACAATAATGTTGAATATAATATTTTGCAGATTGAAAGAGAATGAATTTAAATTCGCTTTCTTAGAGTGCTATTCATTGGATCTCCAAAAGGTAGACCTGTGTGAAAATTTCAACCTCGGCAAATTTAAAACTCTTATGGAAGTTTGTGAAAATGTGAATATCCTCATTAAAGTAAAATTCTATGAAGCTGTATGCAGCCATTTTAGAGAAAATGCTGTTTTAAAAATGTTGTATAATATAACTTTCCGTCTTTATAAATTGCTCCACGTATTTAAAATATTCACACAGTTCAATGGAAATTTAGTAGAGAGCTCAAAACACTTTATTGTAGATTTCCCACGTATTCTTCATTTTTTCTCTTAGATACCAAAGAAGACTATTCAACTTTCAGCCAAATCCCGAAGACGAATTCTCTGAACATCTTTCATCTGAGTGGGAAAATTCTCAGTTTATTGAAAACTTCAATGGTCAGAACAGTTGTACATGAAAAATATGAAAATTAGTAAATGTGAGAAAACAAGTTCTATATCTACTGAAATGTATACCCACAAGCCATAAATGAATTTAAACTTCGATTTGCTAAAATCAGACTAGAGGTATGAAAACTAACGTTTAAAACATTAAATAAAAACATGAAAGCAGTTGCATATTTTTCAAACTTTTAGCCTAGTTTTGGCAGATGCCTCTTTTTAAGAAGGGTGATGAGTGACAATTTGGCAATTTTTGGCCACAATTCGTGTTTTATTAGGTAGTAAGTAGTTAAAATCGAGTTTAAAGCATCACGTACTGTATTAATTTATAGATGCAAAGCCTAAAGGCCGTAGTGTGCATGTTGGTATGTGCACAGACTACTAGAAATGCTAGAACATTGCAAGTTTAAACATCCTTCAGTGCAGGCACGACAAAAGCTCAGAAAATCGAATGTTTTTTACTTAAAAACTGATTTTTAGAAGTTGAAACTTAGAGGGTTGAAATAAAGTGGCAATGCCGCATAGGACTTATGAGTTCGATTGTGACTCTACTAATGATTCATTGCGCCCGAATTTAATGCAACTGCTCTGGAAGTCAGAATAAACTTCGTTGGATTTAAAAAAATGAGTTTTATTTATGGACGCTCTTTAACTTCTTAACGTCTTAACGTTCTTAACGTCCTATTCTACACTATGTAATCAAAAGTATCCGGACACCCCCACAAACATACGTTTTTCATCTTAGGTGCATTGTGCTGCCACCTACTGCCTGGTACTCATTATTCGCGACCTCAGTAGTCATTAGACATCGTGAAACAGCAGAATGGGACGCTTCGTGGAACTCACGGACTTCGAACGTGGTCAGGTGATTGGGTGTCACTTGTGTCAGAAGTCTGTACGCGAGATTTCCACACTCCTAAACATCCCTAGGTCCACTGTTTCTGATGTGATAGTGAAGTGGAAACGTGAAGGGACATGTACAGCACAAAAGCGTACAGGCCGACCTCGTCTGTTGACTGACAGAGACCGCCGACATTTGAAGAGGGTCGTAAAGAGTAATAGGCGGATATCTATCCAGACCATCACACAGGAATTCCAAACTGCATCACGATCCACTCCAAGTACTATGACAGGCGTGAGGTGAGAAATCTTGGATTCCATGGTCGAGCGGCTGCTCATAAGCCACACATCACGCAGGAAAATGCCAAACGACTCCTCGTTTGGTGTAAGGAGGGTCAACATTACACGATTGAACAGTGGATGAACGTTGTGTGTAGTGACGAATCACGGTACACAATGTGGCGATCTGATGGCAGGGTTTGGGTATGGCGAATGTCAGGTGATCGTCATCTGCCAGCGTGTGTAGCGCTAACAATGAAATTCGGAGGTGGTGGTCTTATGGTGTGCTCGTGTTTTTCCTGGAGGGGGCTTGGACCCCTTGTTGTTTTGCCTGGCACGATCACAGCGCAGACTACATTGATATTTTAAGCACCTTCTTGCTTCCCACTGTTGAAGAGCAATTCGAGGATGGCGATTGCATCTTTCAACGCGATCGAGCACCTGTTCATACGACGATAACATACCTGCACAGATCCTGATTTTCAGCCAGGTGTCCGGATACTTTTGATCACGTAGTGTATATTGGGCGTGAAAGACCCGAAATTTTGCTCAGAGGCCTCTTTATCAGGCTTCAGGTTCTTTACGTGTCGTAAATCTATGACACGGGACCACCGTCTTTACTTCCATCGGCCTCCGCCGGTTTTGAACCCGCAACCTCGGGAACTAGAGGCTAGCATGGTAACCACTGCACCACGGAGGATGACATTCGTTGCCTTTGAAATGCCGTTAAAGCTACCCTTACTTTCAACCCTTTGTATGCAAAATTACACCGTCTGGCCTATTGAGCCACAAATTTGTGTACTTTAGCTATATCACTAGCTGCAAACTAAAGGCTAATTTACAACTTTAAAAAATCATATTCTCAGCCTCTTACATACAAATCTGCACAAGCTATGCTGACAAAAAACTGCACAATTATACTATAAGACCTGACAAAAACCACAAAAAAATTTACCTAACGCTTACTTTCAATCATACCTAGAGTATACTGAATTGTTAAAAACTCCTACCCTTATGTATAAACCTGCGCCAACCGGAACACACATTTCTGCGCTTATTTTCGGGAGGAATCTCATTTTAGGCTACCTTAAACATGTTATCTATAATCACATTTTCAATCCTTTTTGCACAAATGTGCACCATTTACTAATCTGGTCAAAACACTGGATACCTAAGCTCTAGGTCTTAGTTAAAGTAGACTATTCGCGACTTTAAGAAACCATCCTGTACTTATTTTCAAACTCTTGTCTTACAGAATGGAGCCGCGTAGCACTGGGTAAGACGCCTAGTTAAGAAATATACTTTAAAGCCTGAAGTTGTGCACTGTTTAAATGCTTAAATATTATGCATAAGTTTAAAGCGGTTTTAATGTTGTTTAATCTCATTTTTATGCGCTTAAATCTACAAATTAGATGCTAGAACTCTGAAATGCTTACTGTATGTCTCGCACACTATGGCAAGAAACATGAAATTAAAATTAAGTTATTAAGTTTTAGATAAAAAATAAAACTTGAGACTATAATTAAAACTGGCGATTTGTTGGTAATTTTTGTACTCCCTACATCACGAAGAAAATGTGTGATTTTTACTTTCTCTAATACGTACAGTAAGTAGGGGAAGTATTGTATTCCACCCAAAAATTCTATACCGAGATTTCACTGGAAATATATGATTTGAGACGCCCTGAATCCAAAAAAAGCATTTTTGGAAACATGTCCGTGTGTGTGTCTGTGTGTGTGTGTGTGTGTGTGTGTGTGTGTGTGTGTGTGTCTGTGAACAGCATAACTCAGAAACGAACAGTCGGATAAACAGCAAACTTGTTATTTAGGTTCAGTATCTTCCAGAGATGCGACACGAAGGTTTTCAAGAAAATCCCCCCACCCCAGATTACCCTTTACATGGAAGATTTTTCGAAAATTTTAATTTTCTCAAAACTGGCTCTAACGATTTTGATTAAAATATCATATGTTTAAGATATTTTCATAACAAATGAAATGTATATCTCGAATTTTCTGGGAATGTCTCCAAAAGTATTCTTTATTGTGAACGACTTTTGCTTAACTGGTAAACCATAAGAGATAGACAAAATGTTACTACACAAAATATGTAGATCGCGTTAAAATACACAATTTATGTCATATACATTTTTTTTGTTGAGTGAACCATTTTCGAGATATTGCTTGTTATTCCCTTAAATTTTACAATACTTATTTTCTCAAATGGGAATTCGTTATTCATTTCTTTCTCTACTACGTATAGTAAGTAGGGGAAGTATTGCATTCCACCCAAAAATTCGATACCGAGATTTCACCGGAAATACATGTTTTGAGACCTCCTGAATCCAAAAAAAGCATTTTTGGAAACATGTCCGTGTGTGTGTCCGTGTGTGTGTGTGTGTGTGTGTGTGTCTGTGTGTGTGTGTGTGTGTGTGTGTGTGTGTCTGCGTGTCTGTGAACAGCATAACTCAAAAACGAACAGTCGGATAAGCACCAAACTTGGTATTTAGGTTCAGTATCTTCCAGAGATGCGACACGAAGGTTTTCAAGAAAATCCCCCCACCCCAGACTACCCTTTACATGGAACATTTTTCGAAAAGTTGAATTTTCTCAAAAATGGCTCTAACGATTTTGATTAAAATATCATATGTTTAAGATAATGTCATGAGAAATGAAATGTATATCTCGAATTTTCTGGGAATGTCTCCAAAAGTATTCTTCATTGTGAACGACTTTGCATAACTGGTAAACCATAAGAGATAGACAAAATTTTACTACACAACAAATGTAGATCGCGTTAAAATACACAACTTATGTCATATACATTTCTTTTGTTGAGTGAACCGTTTTCGAGATATTGCTTGTTATTTCCTTAAATTTTACAATACTTATACTTTTTCTCAAATTCGTTATTCATTTTTTTTATGTCCTGGACATGCAAAGAGAATGGAATGCGCCACATAGCAACCAGCGTTAAAATATTTGACTATCGCTTAAAAGCTACCATATTTCCCTTGCATCTACAAGAAAATTACCAATAAGATTGACATCTCGATATCTCGATTAACATGAACCATATGGAGAATAAGCGTTTGTAAAATTAGATTGTACAAGAGTAGAGAAAGTCATGTGAGTGTAACACATCAGATTTTTTTATGTCCTGGACATGCAAAGAGAATGGAATGCGCCACATAGCAACCAGCGATAAAATATTTGACTATCGCTTATAACCTACCATATTCCCCTTGCATCTACAAGAAAATTACAAATAAGATTGACATCTCGATATCTCGATTAATATGAAGCATATGGAGAATAGGCGTTTGTAAAAATAGATTGTACAAGAGTAGAGAAAGTCATGTGAGTGTAACACATCAGATTTTTTTTATGTCCTGGACATGCAAAGAGAATGGAATGCGCCACATAGCAACCAGCGTTAAAATATTTGACTATCGCTTAAAAGCTACCATATTCCCCTTGGATCTACATGAATATTACCAATAAGATTGACATCTCGATATCTCGATTAACATGAAGCATATGGAGAATAAGCGTTTGTAAAATCAGATTGTACAAGAGTAGAGAAAGTCATGTGAGTGTAACACATCAGATTTTTTTACTTTCTCTACTACGTATAGTAAGTAGGGGAAGTATTGCATTCCACCCAAAAATTCGATACCGAGATTTCACCAGGAATACATGTTTTGAGACCTCCTGAATCAAAAAAAAGCATTTTTGGAAACATGTCCGTGTGTGTGTCTGTGTGTGTGTGTGTGTGTGTGTGTGTGTGTGTCTGTGTGTGTCTGTGAACAGCATAACTCAAAAACGAACGGTCGGATAAACACCAAATTTGGTATTTAGGTTCAGTATCTTCCAGAGATGCGACACGAAGGTTTTCAAGAAAATCCCCCCACCCCAGACTACCCTTTACATGGAACATTTTTCGAAAAGTTGAATTTTCTCAAAAATGGCTCTAACGATTTTGATTAAAATATCATATGTTTAAGATAATGTCATGAGAAATGAAATGTATATCTCGAATATTCTGGGAATGTCTCCAAAAGTATTCCTCATTGTGAACGACTTTTGCATAACTGGTAAACCATAAGAGATAGACAAAATTTTACTACACAACAAATGTAGATCGCGTTAAAATACACAACTTATGTCATATACATTTCTTTTGTTGAGTGAACCGTTTTCGAGATATTGCTTGTTATTTCCTTAAATTTTACAATACTTATACTTTTTCTCAAATTCGTTATTCATTTTTTTTATGTCCTGGACATGCAAAGAGAATGGAATGCGCCACATAGCAACCAGCGTTAAAATATTTGACTATCGCTTAAAAGCTACCATATTTCCCTTGCATCTACAAGAAAATTACCAATAAGATTGACATCTCGATATCTCGATTAACATGAAGCATATGGAGAATAAGCGTTTGTAAAATTAGATTGTACAAGAGTAGAGAAAGTCATGTGAGTGTAACACATCAGATTTTTTTATGTCCTGGACATGCAAAGAGAATGGAATGCGCCACATAGCAACCAGCGATTAAATATTTGACTATCGCTTATAACCTACCATATTCCCCTTGCATCTACAAGAAAATTACAAATAAGATTGACATCTCGATATCTCGATTAATATGAAGCATATGGAGAATAGGCGTTTGCAAAATAGATTGTACAAGAGTAGAGAAAGTCATGTGAGTGTAACACATCAGATTTTTTTTATGTCCTGGACATGCAAAGAGAATGGAATGCGCCACATAGCAACCAGCGTTAAAATATTTGACTATCGCTTAAAAGCTACCATATTCCCCTTGGATCTACATGAATATTACCAATAAGATTGACATCTCGATATCTCGATTAACATGAAGCATATGGAGAATAAGCGTTTGTAAAATCAGATTGTACAAGAGTAGAGAAAGTCATGTGAGTGTAACACATCAGATTTTTTTACTTTCTCTACTACGTATAGTAAGTAGGGGAAGTATTGCATTCCACCCAAAAATTCGATACCGAGATTTCACCAGGAATACATGTTTTGAGACCTCCTGAATCAAAAAAAAGCATTTTTGGAAACATGTCCGTGTGTGTGTCTGTGTGTGTGTGTGTGTGTGTGTGTGTGTGTGTCTGTGTGTGTCTGTGAACAGCATAACTCAAAAACGAACGGTCGGATAAACACCAAATTTGGTATTTAGGTTCAGTATCTTCCAGAGATGCGACACGAAGGTTTTCAAGAAAATCCCCCCACCCCAGACTACCCTTTACATGGAACATTTTTCGAAAAGTTGAATTTTCTCAAAAATGGCTCTAACGATTTTGATTAAAATATCATATGTTTAAGATAATGTCATGAGAAATGAAATGTATATCTCGAATATTCTGGGAATGTCTCCAAAAGTATTCCTCATTGTGAACGACTTTTGCATAACTGGTAAACCATAAGAGATAGACAAAATTTTACTACACAACAAATGTAGATCGCGTTAAAATACACAACTTATGTCATATACATTTCTTTTGTTGAGTGAACCGTTTTCGAGATATTGCTTGTTATTTCCTTAAATTTTACAATACTTATACTTTTTCTCAAATTCGTTATTCATTTTTTTTATGTCCTGGACATGCAAAGAGAATGGAATGCGCCACATAGCAACCAGCGTTAAAATATTTGACTATCGCTTAAAAGCTACCATATTTCCCTTGCATCTACAAGAAAATTACCACTAAGATTGACATCTCGATATCTCGATTAACATGAACCATATGGAGAATAAGCGTTTGTAAAATTAGATTGTACAAGAGTAGAGAAAGTCATGTGAGTGTAACACATCAGATTTTTTTATGTCCTGGACATGCAAAGAGAATGGAATGCGCCACATAGCAACCAGCGATAAAATATTTGACTATCGCTTATAACCTACCATATTCCCCTTGCATCTACAAGAAAATTACAAATAAGATTGACATCTCGATATCTCGATTAATATGAAGCATATGGAGAATAGGCGTTTGTAAAAATAGATTGTACAAGAGTAGAGAAAGTCATGTGAGTGTAACACATCAGATTTTTTTTATGTCCTGGACATGCAAAGAGAATGGAATGCGCCACATAGCAACCAGCGTTAAAATATTTGACTATCGCTTAAAAGCTACCATATTCCCCTTGGATCTACATGAATATTACCAATAAGATTGACATCTCGATATCTCGATTAACATGAAGCATATGGAGAATAAGCGTTTGTAAAATCAGATTGTACAAGAGTAGAGAAAGTCATGTGAGTGTAACACATCAGATTTTTTTACTTTCTCTACTACGTATAGTAAGTAGGGGAAGTACTGCATTCCACCCAAAAATTCGATACCGAGATTTCACCAGGAATACATGTTTTGAGACCTCCTGAATCAAAAAAAAGCATTTTTGGAAACATGTCCGTGTGTGTGTCTGTGTGTGTGTGTGTGTGTGTGTGTGTGTGTCTGTGTGTGTCTGTGAACAGCATAACTCAAAAACGAACGGTCGGATAAACACCAAATTTGGTATTTAGGTTCAGTATCTTCCAGAGATGCGACACGAAGGTTTTCAAGAAAATCCCCCCACCCCAGACTACATGGAACATTTTTCGAAAAGTTGAATTTTCTCAAAAATGGCTCTAACGATTTTGATTAAAATATCATATGTTTAAGATAATGTCATGAGAAATGAAATGTATATCTCGAATATTCTGGGAATGTCTCCAAAAGTATTCTTCATTGTGAACGACTTTTGCATAACTGGTAAACCATAAGAGATAGACAAAATTTTACTACACAAACAATGTAGATCGCGTTAAAATACACAACTTATGTCATATACATTTTTTTTGTTGAGTGAACCGTTTTCGAGATATTGCTTGTTATTTCCTTAAATTTTCCAATACTTATACTTTTTCTCAAATTCGTTATTCATTTTTTTATGTCCTGGACATGCAAAGAGAATGGAATGCGCCACATAGCAACCAGCGTTAAAATATTTGACCATCGCTTAAAAGCTGCCATATTCCCCTTGCATCTACAAGAAAATTAGCAATAAGATTAACATCTCAATATCTCGATTAACATGAAGCATATGGAGAATAAGCGTTTGTAAAAATAGATTGTACAAGAGTAGAGAAAGTCATGTGAGTGTAACACATCAGATTTTTTTGTCTTGGATATGCAAAGAGCATTAATCTGTGGCAAAGAGAATGGTGCTGCACCTAGCAACCAGCTATTAAGAGATATGTCTATGCTTAAAGGCTATGTATTTCTATATTGCCCTTGCAAATACAAAACAAGAGGAACATGGTACGCCTTAAGCGATATTCAAATATTTTTAGAACTGGTCGTTATGTGTAAAATGTAATTCTCTTTGCATGTCAAAAGATCGTTTCTGCAAACGTTTATCTGGATTAATGTGAAATAGATGGAGAATAAGAGTTTGTAAAAATAATTTGTACAAGAGTAGAGAAAGTCATGTGAGTGTAACACATCAGAGTTTCTTCTAAACTCTTGTGGTCATTTTTTTTCAACATTTTATGAAATACGTTTTATTTTGAAAAATGTAATTTTTATGAAGGTTTGGTAACCAAAACCTAATGAAGTTAGAAATCAAACACTACCAAAGAAATGCTTGTTATAGTCTAAGCATGTAAACAAATATGAAATTAACGTGTAGAGCAAGAGTATTTCTCACCACTCCCCTTAAGACGTGAAATTAGTTTAACTAGCGGGAAAAACTTATTTTAATTTCATTTATGTGTGTTGACAACATCGGCCAACCTTAATCACCGACCTCTTTCTGTAACCTATGTTCATTGGTGAGCATAATATGTATTTTCTTATATACAGAAACTCGAGGCGCATCCAGAAAGTAAGTTTGCCGATTTTGTTTCCTTTAAAGTAAACGTATTTAGCCGGGAAAATTGCGCATGCGTAACAGATCTATGACGTATCAATCATATGCCAGCCGGACAGGTCCCGCCTGGTGCCAGTAGCGCGGCAGCAGTGGCCCTAAATGGCGGCTCTTATTCGTTCTCCCGCCACCTGCGAGGTTCGGTCAGCGATAAAGCTCCTTACTGCACAAAACATAGCGCCGATCGAAATTCCTCGTCAGTTCTGTCAGATCTACAGGCCGAACATCATGAGCAAACAAATGGTGCGTCAATGGTGTAGGCAATTTTCCGAAGATCCTTAAAGTGTCCATGATGAAGAGCGCAGTGGGCGACCGTTCCTCATCACTGATGACCTTGTTGATCTGGTGCGGCAGCGCATCGTGGAGAACCGTTTCACAATTACGCAGCTCAGCAGCCATTTTCTGCAGATATTGCTATCCTTGTTGCATGAATTTGTCACCAAGTACCTGCTGTTCAGGAAATTGTGTGCCAGGTGGGTACCGAAAAATCTGACACCCGAGCACAAACGAAACGCTTTGGAGCAGCACTGACATTTCTGCAGCGTAACATGATGACGGCGACGAGTTTCTCATGAGACGTGGATTTCGCATCTTTCCCCAGGAACCAAGCAGCAATCGATGCATTGGTTCACAGTGGATCTCCGGTCAAGACGAAATTCAAACAGACTGTGTCGGTGCACAAAATGATGTGCACAGTGTTCTGGGACAGGAAGGGCATTCTGCTCATTGACTTCCTGCCCAGAGGTGAAACAGTGAACGCTGACCGTTACTGTGAAACACTGCGGAAATTGCGACGTGTCATTCAAAACAAGAGGTGTGGAATGCATACTACAGGTGCTGTGATGCTCCATGACAATGCTCGTCCACATACGGATCGGCGCATAGCAACTGTTCTGCAGGAGTTCGGCTGGGAGCTGTTTGATTATCCACATACAGTCCTGACCTTGCTCCCAGCGATTTCCATCTTTTCTTGCACCTCAAGAAATTCCTGCCCAGTCAGCGTTTTGACAACGAGGAGCTGAAGACAACTGTCAGACGCTGGTTCCATTCAAGGCGGCAGACTTCTATGACACAGAAATACAAAAGTTGTTCTCACGATGTGACAAGAGTCTCACTTCTTGTGGTGATTGTCGAAAAATAGCTCAAGCAATACTGTACTTGTTGCTAATAAAGTTTTTCATGTAGCTATGTCTTCTTTGTTTTAAAAACCATAGGAAAACATACTTTCTGGGTGCACCTCGTATAACCTGCTGCACCTCGTCCACTCAGAAACCATAGCTAAAATACCCAGGGAACCTTAAGATAAGAGGCTTAAAAAATTCTGTGAGACCAACCCCTATACTAGCACAAATCCATACTTCATATTTTGGAATATTTGCTTCTGCTCCCGTGCGTTGTCTGTGATTTCACCCACGTGGATATTATTTTACATTGCATCAGTATTACAGAGAATAAGTTTCATAAGGCACTTATTCACCACCCCCTATACCAAACACACAGTAGAAAATACCTATTCTTGTAGCTAGATTATTCATCTTGGTGTAATGGCCATGTTGCAGAACCGTGCTGCAGAACTTTGCCTTTCTTTTAGGGATTTTATAACAGTGAATAATAAATAATAACCGCTTCATGTACACAGCCAAGTTACGTAGAATAAGAAAGTGGTACTAGAAGCCCTAATTAAATAACAACTGCGGTGTATTTTATTTAATTGTGTGTTAAAACCACTAGAAATGTGATGCGATACATTCACATGACTTTCTCTACCTCTATGGTCTAATAGTGGGTATACAAACTATTCTTAATAAAGCTTATTTTTCTACATACTACATTTTTATCCATATGTACCTTTGTAGAAATAGCTAAATTACACATTTCGCTAGGATACAAAGAGAACAGCAATAGTCAAATGTTTAAGAAACTGGACGCTATACGCTGGCCTTAAAATTGTATACCGTTTCTATGCAATCGCGAGGAACAAATGAATGTTGAAAGAACTTTGAAGAATGACCAAGAAACGAACAATGCGAACAACTAATAACGGATATCTCAGAAATGGCTTATGCCACAAAAACTTATTTGAAATAAATTGTGTGTTTTAAAGAGATCTACATTTTTTGTGTAGTACGTTTTCGTCTATCGCTTAACGTTTACCAGTTATACAAGATTATTCAAAACTCCTTAATGAAAAGCACTTCAAAGGTTATTTCCAGAAAATTCAAGATATACATTTTATTTGTCATGTAAATATGTTTAGTATATGGTATTTTAATCAAAATCATTAGAGCCATTTTTTAGAAAGTAAAAATTTTCGAAAAATTCTCCTTAGGAAAGGCTAGTTGGTGTGGGGATATTTTCTTGAAAATCTTCGTGCCGCTCCTTTGAAGACACTGAACTTAAATACCAAGTTTGGTATTTACCCGACTTTTCGTTTTTGAGTTATGATGTTCACAGACAGACACACACACACACGGAATGTTTCCAAAAGTGCTTTATTTGGATTTAGGGTCCTCAAAATATGTATTTCCAGTGAAATCTCGGTATCGAATTTTTGGGTGGAGTGCAATGCGTCCCCTTCTTACTATACGTAGTAGAGAAGTAAAAAACATATCTGTAAAGTTAAAAATGGCAACGAGCACGGGAGAAATCAGAGAAAATAAAAGTAATAAATATGTTAATATTTGCAGTGCTTTTTAATCTTACAAAATCGAAATTATAAAAAGAGAAAACAAGTACTTAAACATCACATTTTTGTTAATGTGCTTACAGTATGCTTATTGTTCAGAAAACCGTAACTAAATTGCAATTCTTTCTGCATATATTGAAGACAATTGCAAAAATAATATGAATTTACAATTTAAAAGAAAAAAATAGCAGAAAAATATCGTTAAGATCAACATTTATAATCGATAAAGAACTCTTGGGGATTGATATAAAGATTCATATATGTAGAGAAGTGTTTATTTAGAAAATCATAATGATATGTGTGCAAAACTGATAAAGTTTCAAATGATTTTATGGTATTAACAGCAACCAGTTTTAAAGACAAACATTCATCCCGAGGTCCTGGTTTCGATTCGCAGTTGAGTCGGGGAGGTTTTTATTTAATCCCTACCTTACACAGTGTGTAGAAATTTGCATGTAGAGCGAATGTGATTGTGTGTCATGGTAAAAATTACTATAAAGCACAGTTCGAGTAATAAGATAATCTTTTGTTTCTCAAATCAAAGCCCTGATATGAGTGGGCTATGCAAATAAAACAATAATAAATTTAAAAGCCAAACAAGAAAAGATTTTCACAAAATGATGACAATTTCTGCATTGTTATATCGAAGTGAGGTCAGGTAACAGCAAGAAAGATAGACTAGTACCCAAAGCACAGAAATTAATTCTTCGAGGAGAAGAATAATAATCAAAAGCTATGCACGATTAGACAGGAATACAGACAGAGACGTAGATATTCTCCATAAAGTTACAGGGATATTGAGGAAATGGTTATATTATCCCGCCCTCATTACGTTGATGTCTCAAATTTCGTTAATACATACATATAAAATGTAAATGAAGACGCATTTATAAGTAGTATCGACAAGTACTTAGGAGACTATCTAGGACAAGCAGCACTGAGCCCCCGCAAGTTACCATTCGCAGTGGCCTTTACAAATGGAATGAAATACCATAAACGTTGAGGTTAAACAAAATGCGGCACGTTAAGAAAGAAGAAGTTAGGATATATTGATGGATCTCAGGACATTATCATCAGTAGATGTTACAAAAACCACTGAAGTACTTATAGGCAAACTATTACAAATAAATGCAATCCAAGATTGATTTTACTCAGCAGAGGAGAGAATGAGACTACGGGGGAGCTTCAGAAGTTTCAATGACAATGATGAATGAAGCTGAGTTCTAATGGATTGTACTTTAGTTGAACTTTTCTTATTTGTCTAGTGAAAAGATCACTCAAACCTTAGAACATCAACTGTACAGAAATCAATTCTTAATGAAGGTTTCTTATCTGTTTTCTGCAATGCGTCTGGTAAGAGAGTTTTCTAAGAAGGGCTTTAGCGAACTTTTGATAAGTAGACCACTGTACTTTCAGGAGTGAGTTATAAATTATACATAGACTTTGGCATGGTTGAGTTCCGAAGAGGAAAAATTGGATGCTTTCAAGTTGCAATGTTTTTTGTATCCATTACTAATTTCACTGTTAAATATGTTCAGTTTTATTTTGTGTTGTAAAATTATATTCATAAGAGTTAGGCAATTATGTGATGATTCATTCAACAGTCGAGCAAACATCAAGAAGAGTAAAGGAGTTGGCATCTGGATTGACAGGAAATTAAAAAATAAAATAATGAGCTATGGGTTTAGAGATGAAAGGATAACTAATGTATGATTTAGAACAAAAAGAGAAAAATCTGATGTGTTGCACTCACATGATTTTCTCTATATTGCACAAACTATTTTTACAAACGCTTATTCTCCATCTATTTCATGTTAATCGAGATAAACATTTGCAGAAATTTAATCATAATGCTAATTTTCTTGTAGGTACAAGGGGAATATGGTTGGCTTTAAGCGATAGTCAAATATTTTAAGAGCTGGTTGCTATGTAGAGCATTCCATTCTTTTTCCATGTCCAGGACATAAAAAAACGAATAACGAATTTCCATTTTAGGAAAAGTATAAGTATTTGAAAATTCAAACAAATAACAAGGGATATCTCGGAAATGATTCACTCGACAAAAAGATGTATATGACATAAATTGTGTGTTTTAACTTGATCTACATTCGTTTTTGTGCAGTAAAATTTTGCCTATCTCTTACGGCTTACCAGCCATGCAAAAGTGATTCAGAATGAAGAGGACTTTGGGGACATTTCCAGAAAATTAAGATATTTCATTTGCCATTAAAATATCTTAAATATGCGGTATTTTAATCAAAATCGCTAGAGCTATTTTTGAAAAAAATACATTTTTTCGAAAAATATTCAATGTAAAGGGTAGTCTGGGGTGGGGGATTTTCTTGAAAATCTTCGTGCCGCATCCTTGGAAGATACTAAACTCAAATACCAAGTTTGGTATTTATCCAACTTTTCGTTTTTAAGTTTTGCTGTTCACAGACAGGTGCTCAAATAGACAGACACACACACGGACATGTTTCCAAACGCTTTATTTGAATTCAGAGCGCCTCAAAGCATGCATTTCCGGTGAAATCTCGGTATCGAATTTTTGGGTGGAATGCAATACTTCCCCTTCTTACTATACGTAGTAGAGAAAGTAAAAATTACTAATAATAGGAGTATACGCCGCTCAGGAGGGAAAACTTGAAGAAAGTAACCACATCCATGACATGCTTTAGAAACTAATTGATAAATATATTAAACCAGACTATATACATAATACTAGCGGGAGATCTAAACGCAAGCGCAAGGAATTCTCTACGCGAAACGTTTGTGGCATATACTGAGGAATTTTGCAACATTCAGCGAGCTACAATTAGCCAATACATTCTACAAGAAAAAATATATACGTAAATATATGTGGACTACAGAAGATCCAGATCATTAATCGACTACGTAATGGTAAATGACAAAACGAAAAACTTAGTTAAAGATAGAACTTTTAGAAATATACCTACTTATTACAGGAGAAGAGCATAAGAGAATTATTCCAATTCGACACAATACTTAAGGCAGACTAATACCAGTAAAGCTGCTTTAGAAACAAAGTACCAGAATATACAGAAAATAATATTAAAAAGGTTCAGAGAAACTCTGGGAATAAGAAGGGTTAATAAAAGAAGGAAAGGAATTAAATACTGGAACGAAGAAATAAAAAGGGTAATAAGAGAAAAATAGACATGCTTAAAATACTAGCAAATAGTTAACAAGAAAACTAACAAAATGAAGAAGAAGAAAATCATTCAGGAATAGAGTGAAATGCTTATAGATAAGGAAAACAAAATTGGTCAACATCTGGTTGAAAAAGTCAGCTCTTTTATGTTGCCATAATGGAAATAAATGGACTGGTAATACAACCAAATGCATGCTATTAAATTATATTACCTAATTTTAGCAGCAATTTTATTGAAGTTGAGAGGATATGGGCTGTTGCTGCTTTTTAGTAGTTAATAAAGATTGGAATGCAATGAATGTGTTTTGATTCATGATAAGAGGGCTTTTTGCTTAGATAAATATGTTAACATCAGGTGGAAATGAAGGCTTTGATTGCTTAGTTCTGTGGCAGTAATTTGTATCACAATAATGTAAATGCCAGAGTGATTGTAGTGTAAATAAGCATTATTGTATGACATTGATTTGAGATGTTTGTTAATTATAAGCATTGTTAGGAAATAAGTTTACACGGCCTCACTGAAACTGACAATAGGAGCGGATAACAATGTGCGAGGGGGTGAGTTGAATATTAATTAGAAGAGACAAACAAATGACGTCAGATTGGCGCGCTTTTCTTAGAAATAGTGGGAATATTTTCCCTAGAGCATATGTTTTCGTAATTTTTGATTGGATATAAAAATAGACTCTAATTTTGGCGCGTTTTATTAACCAATAGCAGCTCGGTTATAATCCTTAGGCATATCGGGGTGTGGGAGTATAAAAAAGCTAAAGTCAGAGGCAGATTTCGTCAGTCCAACAGAAACATTTGTGCATTACACGTCGCTGAGTCCAACAGAATCATTCAGAAGTTAATCGTCGCTTAGTTCACCAGAATCGTTCGCGAGTTACACGTCGCAATTCTACAGAATCTCTCGCGTCTTAAAGTTTGTTATAAATATGAAAGACACGCAAATTAATAATGTGCAGTAAAAAAGTGATTATAGTGATATTAGAAAATATAACAGTTTCTGTTTGGCATGTATCAGAGTCAATATGTGAACTTAATTAATTGTGACGGTAATAAAAGTGTAAAAACAAATTCTTTTATCAGTGTTATCTGTGAGTAACAAATCCTTTCCGCTTACGCACCCTGTTCAAGAGATTTGCTTGACCGAGAAATAATAGCTAGCCGGAGGACAAATAACCCAAAATTCAAACTATTAATATAATAACAGGCGCCCAACAATAGATAACACGAAGTGACCGCGACAAATTGGCTTCCATACGTGGTGCAGATAAACATGAAGCATCCAATCACCAACTGCTAACAAATACCACTTCAAATTGACATCCAGAACGTGGGGCGAAATAACCAGGAAGGGGCCAATTAACCAGGAAGGAGCAAAATAACCAGGAAGGGACGAAGGAACCAGGACGTGGAGCGAATGGAGCAGTGAAATGAACTACAAGACGCAGATTCCAGAAACAACTACAAGAACGACCGTCGACGCGGATGAGTGGACATCGTAACTAAGAGATTAAAAGGCAACAGGGGAATTCAACACAGGACACAAAAACAGCGAGACGAAGCAGATTCATCGTAGTACGACGCAGAGGCGACATACATATCTAGGAGAGAGGGGCAGGAAGTTGGACATCAAAGCAACATCAACAGACAGCATCACAAAGGTTAGAAAATTGTAAATTTTTTTTTATCCTAAAAAAATTGTGAGAAATTAAATGTTCTTAAGAAGTGGTAGGATTAACAAAACAATGTCTACTAATAATACTGAAGAAACAATTATGGAGGGAGATAATGTAACAGTTAGCTGTAATTCAATGCAGATTATGGAAAATAGCTCAAACAATGTAGTATTTGAGGGAGGAAATATTAGTGCAGAAATTGAGAATAGAATAGCAGGAAATGTTAATTTTGATGCTAGTATGAGGATGGAAATGCTGAGAAATATTGGTGAGAAATTAGAAAAGAATAAGAGGGAATTAAGGGAAGATATTGGTAAGAATAATGAGAAATTAGAAAAACTAACTCAGAATATGGAAAAGAATAATAGGGAATTAAGGGAAGATATTGGTAAGAATAATGAGAAATTAGAAAAATTAACTCAGAATATGGAAAAGAGTAATGAGAAATTAGAAAAGAAAATAGATCAAAACAGGGAAGATATGGAAAAGAATAATAGGGAATTAAGGGAAGATATTGGTAAAAGCTTAGAACAAAACAGGGAAGAAATTGAAAAGAAATTTATGGAGCTAGATAGTAGTATGATAAGAATGAGAAATGAAAATCAGAAAATGATAGCAAATGAGATAGGGGAAGTTTCAAAGAAAATGTCAGACATGAGCAGGGAAATATCTAACAAAAAAAGTGAGGTTGATAATAAAATTGAACAGGTTAGTGTAAAATGTACAGAGTTAGGAAGTCGAATGGGTAGCATTTCAAGTGAGCTTAGAGAGATGATGGAGGCTACAAATGCAGATTTAATGCAGGTGCAAGTTAAATTCAGAGGGGAGATATCTGAAATACAGAAGGAGTCAGAAACACAAAGAAATAAATTGTCCGAAGAAGTTAAAGTTTTGCCTATAAATAATCAAAAGCTAACTTCTGAAATTAACAAACACCAAGCTATTCAGAATGAAAACTTCAATCTAGTACAGTTTATTACAGACTTGTCAGAGTACTCTCAAATTAAAAAGATACCGAAAGAATTGAAAATGATAGTTGTTAAAAGATGTGTGGTTCAGAAAACTTTAGATTGGTTTCAAATGGTATCAGGGGGTGAAATTTCATATGAATCCTTTAATAGGCTATTCATGAACAGGTTTTGGAAGGTTATGATACAGCTACGAGTAATGCTTAGGCATAGACAATTTGATCCAGAAGGGGGGATAGCAATGACCGCTAAAAAAAAAAGTAAGCAAATTCTGGATAGTTAAAGCTGAAATGTAGAAGGAAGTATTGGAATGTAAGAGGGTTAACTATGTATATATGTCATGAGAAAAGAGAAATAAATTCTGGACAAAAATAAATGTTTAAAGGGCAAAAAGAACATTTTCTTAGTAAACTGTAACAGTATTTGAAATGAAGCATGTAATAATGAAAACTTAATGTTATATTAAAGTAAAAGTACGTAGATCTAATTCAAAGAGTATTATGAATATAAAGTACAAAAAAGGGGGGTGAGGATAATGAAAGCAGAATTCTTATGTAGAGCACAGATAATGTGAAATTGTGTCTAGAATTAAGTGATGCAAATATATTTGTGTAGAGGATGAATATTTTGGTAAATATGTTTAATAATTACAAAATGAACCAGGTTAAAAATCTTGAATGTATAAATTTTTATGTCAACCTAAGAAAGTAAACCATTTTGTAACAGTAACTAAATAATTCAGGGTACAGTATTTGCTATAAAAAATTGTAATGTCAGATGTATGTATATAAACACATTAGACCAGAGCCAGTAAATAGTGGCGAAATAAAGGCAAAATATATGTCGTGTGTTAAATGCGTGTGCAGTGTTAAGTGCAAGTGATAAATACCGTGTGTTCCAAGATTCAGCAGACTAAAAACCCAATTATAAAATTTCCAAACAAGTTGTAAATATTTATAATTATGTTTCCAGTGGGGCATATGTGGCAGTAATTTGTATCACAATAATGTAAATGCCAGAGTGATTGTAGTGTAAATAAGCATTATTGTATGACATTGATTTGAGATGTTTGTTAATTATAAGCATTGTTAGGAAATAAGTTTACACGGCCTCACTGAAACTGACAATAGGAGCGGATAACAATGTGCGAGGGGGTGAGTTGAATATTAATTAGAAGAGACAAACAAATGACGTCAGATTGGCGCGCTTTTCTTAGAAATAGTGGGAATATTTTCCCTAGAGCATATGTTTTCGTAATTTTTGATTGGATATAAAAATAGACTCTAATTTTGGCGCGTTTTATTAACCAATAGCAGCTCGGTTATAATCCTTAGGCATATCGGGGTGTGGGAGTATAAAAAAGCTAAAGTCAGAGGCAGATTTCGTCAGTCCAACAGAAACATTTGTGCATTACACGTCGCTGAGTCCAACAGAATCATTCAGAAGTTAAACGTCGCTTAGTTCACCAGAATCGTTCGCGAGTTACACGTCGCAATTCTACAGAATCTCTCGCGTCTTAAAGTTTGTTATAAATATGAAAAACACGCAAATTAATAATGTGCAGTAAATAAGTGATTATAGTGATATTAGAAAATATAACAGTTTCTGTTTGGCATGTATCAGAGTCAATATGTGAACTTAATTAATTGTGACGGTAATAAAAGTGTAAAAACAAATTCTTTTATCAGTGTTATCTGTGAGTAACAAATCCTTTCCGCTTACGCACCCTGTTCAAGAGATTTGCTTGACCGAGAAATAATAGCTAGCCGGAGGACAAATAACCCAAAATTCAAACTATTAATACAATAACAGGCGCCCAACAATGGATAACACGAAGTGACCGCGACAAATTGGCTTCCATACGTGGTGCAGATAAACATGAAGTATCTTCCAACTAACTACAAATATAAACAACTTCAGTTCATCTGCACCATATTTTCTTCACAAACTAAATTTCAGTTGTATATATAATGCAGTAACGAACAAGGTACCACTACATTAAAAAATCGTATTTCGGATTATTCGCTCTTCTTCAGAAGCATAGGAAATTAAATACACTACTATTTTTAATGTGTGACTGTGTTTTTTAAACCTTTAACTAGAACTAACTTGTTCGTTCCTGAAGTTTATAATCTCGGTTTAAGCTTGTTTTATAATCTATATTATGCTAGGTAAACTTTTGTGGCTGTTGTTGTGCACAGTCAAAATATTTCATGGCTTAAGCCACGTCTTACAGATTGATAAAAACCAAGGTTTCCATAGAAGTTAATATATTTAAAGAATTAAGAGCCAGGCCTTGATAAAACATGAGAGCCTTTGGAAAAGTCACGGACTTTGGCTCCTTAACTCCTTTAGGGGAAGGGTCCTGACTCCTTTAGCTGCCGGTGCAGGCGCTGCGGACCCTTAGTGCTAGGGGTATTTCTGACGTCACTAGAAGTACGACGGGTCGAACATCTCAGCACCTCCCGTCGGGCACTGTTCGGATTGGGTTGGTCTCGATTGGGCAGTTGATACCGACACGTACGCGAGATTGTACACGTCTGAGCGGTGATGCGTGAGCCCATCCTCGAGGTTGTATAGGCGCTCTATGTCCTCCAACGCCAACCTCGGCAGCTGGTCGACAGCGAGCTAGTCTCTATGCCCGTAACGAGGTTCTTCTGGTATCTGTCCTCTGGGTTGACGCATGTAAGGGTGTATCCACTTCCGCCCTGCGTGAGTGAAAGGGAGTGGGGAGCTTTTTAGGAAGCAAGGTATTGGCGTAATGGAAATCCCCACGAAGGGAGACTTATTTGGATAGCGACTTTCCTAGGAGGTGAAGCTTCGGAGGTAGATCTCACAAGTGTACTCCTTAGAAGGTAGCATATTCTTGAGAAGGAGAGATGAAATTCTCTCGAAACTCAGATTTTCCTAATCCTTAATTGACGGCGTAAAATAATTTAATTATATATATTTTATGGCTGTATAACTATTAGATTTCAGTTTTAAGGCGTCTTTTGCAAATTATTCATTCACATTAACTAAAGTTAACACAAGTAGGACATGCCTGTTATTTATTGATCAAATGATGAGGCAGTATAAAATGTTATCGTGATGTCGCTGTCTACTTCATGATTTGAGCAGCGTTCCCATTTCAGCCCCTTTATGTTTCTGTTGTATCTATCGTATACGTGGTCGTTCTATTAATCCTGTACCTTTGTTTTACTATATTAATATTTTTCTGTTACTGTAGACACTTTATCCAATTATTCCTGTTTATCGAAAATATGCTATAATACATACTCTGTGTATTTTAATGCAGACAATTACTTTCAGAAGTAGCACTAAAATCAGTTTAAAAAGCTATGTTTGAGATAAGCTGCACGTTGCATTTAAGGATTCTGTAGAATATTTATGTAAAAGCTTGTTTTTCTCAGTCTTCCTCCTTTTCTTCCCTAATTAATGTATCCCCTCTCTGGCCCTGCATACGATAAGGTCAATGCCTGCTTTTACAGAGCTCGATGTTACATTTTTGTATGAGAAACTCCGTTTTTTCCGCATATCTTTTTCAGCTTTTTAATCACCTCCATCCTCTCCGCAATATAAAATTAATGGTATATACGCCATTACAGCTAGAAGACAATTTTTCTCGGTGGTTTTCCAGCGTTCAATAGATGAAATCCTGATCCGCATTTAATGATGAATTTTATATTCTTATCGACATCCCACTTTTATCTTCTTTGCTATTTTACTTCCTTATTTCTTTTACTACCTTTTTACATTATTTTCTTTTTGTTTACTCTCTAGATAATTACTTTTCTTTGTATCCTTCTTTTCTTTTTCATGGCTACATTTACACATACCTTGTAAGAACTTGGTCGATTCCACGTTTAATAGCAGTTCTATGCTGCATACTTCAGTGCACGCTATAAGAAACATTGGCTTATATTGGTAATAAGATATTCATATACTCACGCCGTATTTGATTTTGGTAATGCCTTTATGATGACTTGCAGCCTAACTTACCCTTTGTTTCCAGTAGGCAGGTACCTATGGATTAATTCAGGTTAAGACACCTAAGGCGTAGAACTTTAAAATTTGATAGGCTGAGAAACATTATGTAATATTCAAAATAAGTCATAATTTTTTATGTAATTATGTATCCTGTGGAAAAAAACGCATAAACATATTTCAATTTCTTAGAATCTCTCCCAAAATTATGTAACTGGAATGAGTTTGAATTGTTGTGTCGCAGTAATCTGTTCGTGTTATCTTTTTTGCCGAGCGCCTGTTATTGTTTTACTATTTTGAATTTTGGGTTCTTTGTCCTCCGGCTAGCTATTATTAATCAGTCGAGCAAATATCTCTGAGCAGGGCGTGTAAACGGAAAGGAGTTGTTACTAAAAAGATAACACTGATAAAAGAATTTGTTTTTACACTTTTATTGCCGTCACACTTAATTAATTTCACATATTTAATCTTGATACACGCCTGACTGAAACTGTTATATTTCCGAATGTAACTACAATCACTTATTTACCGCGCACTATTAATTCGCGTACTTCACATTTTTGTAACTAACTTTACGACGCGAGAGATTCTGTAGAATTGCATAATGTGTACCTCATGAATGCTTCCTTAGAACTGCCTGACGTGTAACTCGCGAGAGAGATTTCTTATAACTGCGCGACGTTTACCTCGTGAATGATTCTGTAGAACTGCGTGATACTTGCTTTAGGCTCAAGAATTTATACTCCCTCACCCCGATATGCCTAAACATTATAATACAGCTGCTATTGGTTACTAAATCGCGCCTACATTAGCGTCTGTTTTATAAGCCAATCATAATTACTAAAACATATGCTCTAGGGAAGATATTCCCTCCATTTCTAAAGAAAGGCGCGCTACCCTGACGTCATTTGTTTGTCTCTTCTAATTGATAAACAACTCACCCCATTGCTTCATTGTTACCCACTCCTATTGCCAGTTTCAATGAGGCCGTGTAAACTTATTTCCTAACAATGCTTATAGCTAACAAACATCTAAAATCATTGTCATACAATAATGTTAATTTACACTACAATCACTCTGGCATTCACATTGTTGTGATATAAAATAAATCATGTTATACAATATTTACAGTAGTTTTATTGATTTATACATCTGTAAGTAAGAGATTATTTACAAAAAATGAATATATTCACATAATGTAGAAACATGATAACTTGGGGTGTGATATTTTGGGTAAAAACAAATGTATTTGTGCTTCTTGTAATATAATTTACTTAAATTATTTAAGAATAAAAAATTAAATAAAATACACACACACACAAATACAATTTAGTACTTAATGTGTAAACATGAGAAAACATATGAAAAAATCTGATATGTTACACTCACATGACTTTCTCTACCCTCTAGCAATTATACAAATTATTCTTACGAAAGTTTATTTTTCTTTCTTCTTCATTTTAATCGAGATAAAACTTCCATGACTTTCTGGAAACAGCTACATTACAAATTCCGTTATAGATATAAAGAGAATAATGATAGTCAAATGTTTAAGAAGGACGGCACTGACATTAAAATTGCATGCTCTTAGCGTTCAATCCCGAGAAACAACTGAATATAGAAAGAGTTTTAAAAGAATGACAAAATATTGAACAATTCTAACCATTAATAACGGATATCTCGGAAATGGCTGATGCCACAAAAAATATTTGAAAAAAAATATGTGTTATAAACAGATCCTCATTTTTGTATAGTACGTTTTTGTCTGTCGTGTAATGTTTACCAGTTATACAAGATTATGCAAAATTTCTTAAAAATGAAATGCACTTCACAGACTATTCCCAGAAAATTCAAGATGTACATTTTATTTGTAGTGTAAATATCTCTAATATATGGCATTTTAATCAGAATCGTTAGGGCAATTTTTTAGAAAATAAATTTCGAAAAATTTCCATGTAAAGGGTAGTTTGGTGTGGGATTTTCTTGAAAATTTTTGTATCCCACCTTTGGAAAGTACTGAACCGTAATATCAAGTTTGGTATTTATCCTACTTTTCGTGGGTTATGTTATTCACAAACACACACACGAACCTTTTCTAAAGTTCTGATGTCATACAGTCACATGACTTTCTCTGTCCTCTATCGTTTATTAGTGGGTATACAAATTATTCTTACTAAAGCTTATTTTTATATCTACTAGATTTTGATTAAAATAAACCTTTGCAGAGGAAGCTACATTACACATTCGTTGTGGATGCAAGAGAAAAGCGATAGTCAAACGTTTAAGAACTGGACACTGGCCTTAAAATTCATAATAATTCCTTTTAATCGCTAGAAGCAACTGAATATTGGTAGGAGTTTAAGAGAATGGCCAAATAATGAACAATTTAAACCTTTAATAACGGATATCTCAGAAATAACTTATGCATAAAAAACTAATTTGAAATAAATTGTCTGCTTTAAAAAGATCTACATTTCTTGAGTTGTACGTTTTCGTCTATCGCTTAACGTTTACCATTTATACAGATTATACAAAATTCTTTAGAATGAAGAGTACTTTACAGGATATTTCCAGAAAATTCAAAATAGTCATTTTATTTGCCATGTTTAACATGTATTATTTTAACCAAAGTTGTTATAGTCGCGTTTTAGAAAATCAATTTTCGAAAATTGCTCCATGTAAAGGGTGGCTAGAGGTGGGGTGGGGAGAGTTTCTTGAAAATCTTCGTGTCGCATAATTGGAAAATACTGAACTTAAATACCACAAACACACAAGTATGTGCGGACATGTTTCCAAAAATGCTTTATTTGCATTCAGGGTTCCTCAAAACATGTATTTTCGGTTAAATATCGGAATCGAATTTTTGGGTGGCATGCAATGCCTTCTCTACCTACTATGTAGTAGTACAGAAAGTAATATAAGTGTATAGTATAATGTCGAAACCAGCACTATTACACAGTGATGAGAGAAGAACAGGCAGTAGAAATGAAATTGTTATGAGAGAAGAGGCAGCAGAAATAAAGTTATTGCGATCACTCATGATGATTAAAGAAAAGAAACAATAAGACAATAATTTAATCTAAAGAAGAGCATGAATAAGGACAGAACAATTTACCAGAAAGGATTATATCACCATGTGCAAAGGATGTCACCTGATCGACTGGGATAGGTACAGTACACAGGTGAACACAGAAAGCTTATTAAAACTTCATCTCGGAACTGGTTTCGAAAAACCATTCCTTTAAACGGAAGAGAAACAAGAATAATAAGCATACAATTTAGCTTTAATTTAACTCGTTATACTCAGTGTTACGTATTTTGCATGAATGATTTAAGGAACTTATTCAGCTTGGAAGCTTAAAGTTATGCACGCAAATCAATGTTTTGAAAAAAGCGCGAATAATATATCTGTACAGTCTACAGTATCGACATGAGTAGCCGAGGTAGTTTAGGTACGGCCTCATGAAAAGAGGAGACTTTCCAACGCAGCAGAAAGCCAAAATGGTCCTGTATGCTGATGACGTGCTGCTGTTCTGCACCGACAAATATATCCTCAGAGCCTTAAACCCAGTTCAGAGACACCTCCGCCTCCTCCAAGAGTGGTGACGGCGCTGGTGGTTAAAATCCCGTAAGGATCGCCCTTAGGATGAGGGTTTTTTCAGGGTTTTCCTCACTCCTCATACGAGGAGACACTGATTAGTTTTAAACATTTTAATGATTTTATTGTTTTTAAAATATTCCCGTTTAATGTCAATACAATGTTTGCTGATGATCAATTACTACTATCTGATTCTGAAGATAACTTACAAAGCTCGGTGAATATGTTGAATGCAATGACAAAGGGATATAATATAAAAATATCATCACAGCAAACCAAATCAATGGCCATGTATGGGAAACATTGAAGACGAGTGAAAATAATGGTAGATAACAAAATAATAGAACATGTCTCCACTTTCAATTACCTGGGATGTTATATAAGTACTGAACGAATGAATGATGATCTGGAAACGAACATTGTAAAATACAACAACTGAATGGATGTACACTGCCGTTTGTGAAAATTGCAACACCAAGAAAGATTTTCTCGAATAACTCCAAACGTGGTGGAAGTGTAGAAGAATGTGCAAGCAATAAGTGATTAGGTTTGCAGAGAGATGGGTTACACGTAGGCCGAGCAGAGCCCTCTCGTGTCGGTCCGACAAGGTCAGTTTTGCGCCCAGTAATCAGTGCAGAGCTGTCAAACAAGGTGGAAACAAAAAAGTAAGTGCCAGTATGCCTCGTCGACTTCAAAGGGAGCTATATGGGCATGTGAGTGAGTTCGAACGGGGCAGAATGATCCGTCTCCGGGAAGCGGGTTTGTCAGGACATACTGCTACGACAGTGATGCGTGCGTGGAAGCACTGGATAGATGAAGGTCGTACGCAGCGAAGAGCGGATACCGGACCACAGAACATGACCACAGCACGGGATCACCGTCTTCTTGACCGCATGGCCATAACGGACCGTACAGCTTCATCCACACTGTTGGCTCGATGCTGCAGCACTGCAACAGCTGTGAACTTGTCTGCATCAACGGTTCGTCGCCGTCTGCTGCAGGTTGGATGGTTGCATGCATGCCATTACGTCGGCTCCTCCGACTGCAATGGGCACGTGAACACCGTCACTGGGGTGCTGAGTGGCAAAATGTAGTCTTTTTGGACGAGTCCCGCTTCAACGTGTCCTACAGTGATGGCCGCATATGTGTCCGGATTTACCGTGGTGAGCGCATCCTGGAGGGCTGTATTGTTGAGCGGTATAGCGGACAAACACCAGGTGTGATGGTTTGGGTGCCATCGGTTACAACAACCGATCTCGCCTCCTACGAATTGAGGGCACTTTGAACGGCAACCGGTACTTAACGCTGGTTGTAGAGCCTGAGGTACTCCCCCAGCTTCAGGCATCTCCACAGGCCACATTTCAATAGGACAATGACCGGCCACATATTGCGAGGAATGTACAAGCCTTCTTCGAAGAGCGACGGTTACCATTGCTACCCTGGTCTGCACGTTCGCCTGACATGTCGCCCATCAAACATGTCTGGGATATGGTTGTTTGGCACCTGGTACGTCACGGTCCTCCAATAACCAGTGTCACGTATTTGTGGGCTCGAATACAAACTGCGTGGAGGGAATCCCTCAGGAACTTATTCAGAACTGTTTTGATTGAATGCCACGGCATATAGCAATTCTAATTGCAGCGCATGGAGGCCACACAAAATACTGAATATTAGGGCTCAAAAGTCATGTATAGAGTTGAAAAGTTTATCATTTGTTACTGTGCGTTTCCTTCTTGGTGTTGCAATTTTCACAAACGGCAGTGTATTAAGAAACATTTTGGAAGGAGTATAGGAACTGAAATAAAACAGAGATTGTATAATACAGTATCCAAGCCAGCCCTGAGATATGGAAGTGAAACCTGGACGTTGAGAAGTCAGGATAAACGCTGTTTAGAAGCAGCACAAATGTATTTTATGCGTTATCCGGTGGGGAATACTAGAAGAGACAGAGTTAGAAACCAAAACCAAGACATAAGAACACAGTTGGGAGTTGAGAATATAGTAGATGAAATATGTAACTATCACATGCAATGGCAAGCGCATGTTATGAGAACGTCACTTTGTAGATTACCTAAGCTAGCAATGTATTATAAACCTAAAGGAACTAGAGACTTGGGACGACCACGAAACCGATGGAGTGATCAACACAACTGACATTGAAAATTAGCCTCGGAACAGGTCATTGGCCTATACTTTGGAAGGAAGAAGAAGACAATTTTGCATTCGATGAAACCAGTCCTTAAAGCAATGATGCTGCTCTTCCTGAGGCACTTCAGAAACTAGATTTTTTTAATGTTCCACTTAATCTGATGACAAAAAATGGTTCCAGGCATTGTATCGTTAATTTTTGCAAACAAAAAGAAATCACAATGTGCTAGGTCAGGGCTGTATGGTGGTGGGTCAATGGTGCTGAACTTTAGGGCATACATGTACTCAGTGGTTAGTTTTGCTGAATGCAACGATGCATTGTTATGATATAACATTGTTTTTCCTTTTAGGCATTTTTCACGAACTTTTTAAAAAAATTACGGTAAACAGACATTTGTGTACCAATGGGTAGAAACGGTTATCTTCTAATACTATAGTAGCAATATGACCCGTTTTAGACGGGAAAAAACTAGCAACCATCTTCTTACCAGTACTCCAATTTGTCGGATTTTTGTTGGCTTACGTTCTGTTCGAAAAACTTCAGCCGATTCACTTTTGTTTTCAGACTCATAACATGAAACCCAAGATTCACCATCAGTAACAATATTCCAAACCAAATTTGAAGTACCGCTTGGAATTTTTCAGAATTTTTCTGCACCAATCAATGTGTTTGTTGTTTTTTGATCAGAAGTCACTTTATGTGGAGACGATCGACAACAAATTACTACATTTTACATCAGCACGTCTAACTCATGATGTAAAATGTTTTGGATCTGCTCAATTCGCCCGAATAAATTCATAAGATGCCCGTCGATCTTCTTCAAGCTCGAGCAGCGGCAATATTTTCATCAGTAACAGCAGTTCTTAGGCGTCTTTCGCGAAATACATTACTAAGAAAACATCGATCTCTTTTGAATCCGCTGTACCAATTATAAATTGTTGCCTTAGATGAGGCTTCTTCGCCAAATACATTTCTAAGCTGATCTTCGCATTATTTAGGCGTTAATGATTTAAAATCGTAAAAAATCATAGCTCGGAAATATTCTCTAGTCAGATTCATTTTGGGATGAACACAACATCTTTAAATAATGATAATTAATAAACTATCAGAGCAAATCGAGAAAACTACCGGGAATCAACTCGCAAAACATTAGAAAGTAGCTGTCAAATACTGGCATTCTGAACATTTTCAGTATCACCCTCGTAACTGGCTTAATTTAGGGGATACGCCTGGAAAGTTCTATTTCTAAATTTCCTTCCCTAAATCAATTTTAATTAATGTGTTATCAGCGCCCACCACTTGTGGTAATGCAGTAAGAACGAGCATTAAACACTACTAAATAAATAACAGTCTAATATATACATATATATATATATATAAAGCAAATGCATTCACGTTCATTTTGAAGAAAAATAAAATCATAACAACTCGGTAGATTAGAAAGCGTTGCAGTCTTGCTCAACAGAGCAGCGCTTCGTTGCAAACGCTCAGTACTTAAAATTTCGTGTATTGGTACGGAGCAGGGGCTATAAAAGACAGCGAGCGCTTTCCAGCCACTCAAGTTAAAGTTTTCCTTAATCTTTCTCTTCCCACTTATTTCGCCACGGGTAGCGTCTTATTGTGCTGGTTAAAGGCAACACAGGTTAGCAGTGAGGGAGGGAGGCGGAACTACACTCATTAAACGAGTGCATGTCAGCATGTTTTAAAACCGTTACGCATCATGATCAAATACGAAAGCCCGAAAATGGAGAATCGGTCTTCATGTCCGCATAAGTGTACCGCGGAACTTTGATTTCATGACGCAAGCCAGTGACTGTGCTGCCATTAGCCAGATAAACATTGCCCTTGACCGACTAATAGCATTGCAATAAGAGATTGGTTCATCAAAGGGCTGGTTTGGACACTAACTCTTAAGGAAGCTCTTGTCAACATGAAACAGGGGAAAACACTGGAGAATTAGACCATCGTGACGATTCCGTGCAATCGAGTGTATGTACATATTGAACAACCGGTTTATGAGAAACGAGTGCGAATTTCTTGGCACGTAAATTTTCTTTTTAACCTGTTTACTCTTTAGTTCCTCAACTGTTTCGGCTTCCAACTTCTATTTTCCGTTCTTCTCCTGACTTTCTTCTTCTGTTTTCCTTCGTTATTATTTCTATCCCTTTTGCCTTCTATCCCTCTCTTACCTTGCTTCCTTTTTACATGCATTTGTTACTATGCATCAACTATCAACGTCGCTTTGCCCGACGATCCATAAGCATGAATCAACTAAATAACCGCTACATGTATGAGGTCAAAATTTGATTTAAATTCCGACATATTTAAAGTAGTTAATATCGATACAAATTAAGGATCAGGTATGTGAAAAGCCTAAGATATTTGGGCGAAATGTTGGATACTTCCTATCGCATAGCAAGTATAAGGAATTGTTTTAATTAAACTCCCCCCCCCCCCAAAAAGTTGTATTACTGGTTTTCAGAACGCCACGTAACACGTTTGTTGTACAGAGAGAGGGGAGAGGGAATGGTAAGAGTGGTAGAGATGAAAAGAGAGGGGTAATGGGAGAGAGTTGAGGGAGAGAGAGAATACCTGCTGTTCAAATAATGACGCGAGAGGACTGCAGTTCTAAAAGTGCTTAAATGTATGTTATAATAAAATTATTTCCTTATGTATAAAACAAATAAGGTCACCATACTGTAGGCGTTTAAGAAAATAAGGATAGTTCGCATGTAGAAAATATAGAAATTTGCATGAGGGTCTGTGTAATCCTGCCGCACACGCTACGTGTGTATTTAACATTTAAGGCAGTATTTTTAACACTTAAATACTATATGTGTCTAATTATATAATATAAATTCAATAACAGCTCGCCTTAAAACAATATGTGTACAAAATAACATATAAAATGTATGTAACAGTTATTGTATTAATGTTTATATTATTGTGTACATGTTTAATAATGTTATGTGAATGTATTACGTAATTTAATAACGTAGGAGCTATGAAAATATAGGTCAAAAGTTGCTAACAATGAGGTAACCTTGAGGCAATAATGAATTAGAAAATCTAATAATGCTTGGAAACAATAATGTAATATTTTTTAAAAACAATTTATAAATAGCCAATCAACAACCAGAAAAAAGTTTAAGTTAAATAAAAGTATTCTATTGAAGTATGAATAGCCAATCAGAGACTTGAAATACAGAAATTTACAAATTCAGGCGGTAGAAATCAGTTGCTAGTAGACAGCGTTCCTAATCGGACGCGAGACGCGTCCTCGAGAAGTTTAATACGTATTCAGTGTGAGATAAAAATTCATTACGGCGAGAATATTATAAAGTTTACGTGTTAAAAAGTGCAAGTAATTAATAAATAATCCCACAGCTCTCTATATAAGTGAAATGTTATTTAATTGTGTGAAGGATTAATAAAAGGAGTGAAGTAAAAATTATAATTTGTGTAAGCCTACATTCTTTAGCCCTGTTAAGAAATACATGTTTCTACAAATTAATACTGACGCAACCGAGGCAAACATATATAAATATAATATTTAAAGAAACATTCAAATTACAAAGTAAATTTTTTTTAATCTTTGGGCGAAGGCCACCGGAAAGTAAAGTTGGGGCGAAGACCACCGGAAAGTAAACTTGGGGCGAAAGCCACCGGAAACTTTGTACCGTACGTGGTTGCAACTACTTCAAATTGCCTTCCATATGTGGTGCAAATAACGTAACAATACAACTCCTAATTAAAACATCTGATGTGTCACACTCACATGACTTTCTCTACTCTTGTACAAACTATTTTTACAAACTCTTATTCTCCATCTATTTCATATTAATCGAGATAAACATTTGCAGAAAAGATCTTATGATATGCAAAGAGAATTAGATTTTACACATAGTGACCAGTTCTAAAAATATTTGACTATAGCTTAAGGCGTACTATGTTCCCCTTGTTTTGTATTTGCAAGGGCAATATAGAAATACAGTAGTCTTTAAGCATCGACGTATATCTTAATAGCTGGTTGCTAACTGCAGCACCATTCTCTTTGCCACAGATTAATACTCTTTGCATATCCAAGACAAAAAAAATGAATAACGAATTCCCATTTGAGAAAATAAGTATTGAAAAATTTAAGGGAATAACAAGCCATATCTCGAAAATGGTTCACTCAACAACAAAAAATGTATATGACATAAATTGTGTATTTTAACACGATCTATATTTTTTATGTAGTGAAAGTTTGTCTATCTCTTATGGTTTACCAGTTATGCAAAAGTCGTTCACAATGAAGAATACTTTTGGAGACATTCCCAGGAAATTCAAGATATACATTTAATTTGTCATGAAAATATGATATTTTAATCAAATAGCCATTTTTGAGAAAATTAAATTTTCGAAAAATGTTCCATGTAAAGGGTAATCTGGGTAGGGAGGATTTTATTGAAAACCTTCGTGTCGCATCTCAGAAAGATGCTGAACCTAAATACCAAGTTTGGTGTTTATCCGACTGTTCGTTTCTGAGTTATGCTGTTCACAGACACACACGGACATGTTTCCAAAAATGCTTTTTTTTTGGATTCAGGGGGTCTCAAAACATATATTTCCGGGAAATCTCGGTATCGAATTTTTGGGTGGAATACAATACTTCCCCTATTTACTATACGTAGTAGAGAAAGTAAAAATTAACCTTCTTCACATTATACGGACATAGGCAGAGTGAAGGTCGAATACCAAGATTCTAGCTATAATTGAACCCGCTACCTGTGTAACAACCAACTATGCCAGTAGACCCATGTCGAAGGCAGATCGGGATATATGTGACAGGTTTGTTTTTCAGGCTAATGCATTGTATTCGATCACGAAAGCTCTCAAGTGAAAAACAGTGGGGTGCCTTTTATGAGTTGGACTTAAACATCAAAATAGTTCGTGAAACTAGCCCATTGTATGTAAAAAGTTATAAATCTGAAAGTAAAGGAGACCGCCTGTCACCGAGGAAAATGTGTCAATAACACTGAGAGATGTCTTAGAAAAACCATTCCTCGCTCGTATCGATAGGTTCCGAGGAAAGCAAGAGTGGGAGTAGCCACGGCCTCTAATCGAACCCGTGCCTGCACGTTGAAAGGATACGCCACCACTATAGCCAGCTGGAACCGGACTCTGCGGGATTTCTTTGTGAAGAGGCGTATACAGTGGGAAGCAAGGGAGGGAGTAGTCATGGCCTCTAATCGAACCCGTGCCTGCAGTTTGGAAGAACACTCTATTGCTGTAGCCGGCTGGATCTGGATTCTGCGAGATTTCTTTGCAAAGAGGGGCTCGTCGGTGGATACAATGCGAAGCAACAGAGGGACTAGCTATGATTTGTATTCGAACCCTTGCCTGCAGGTTGGAAAGGATACGCTACCGCTGAGGTCTGCGAGATTACCCGCAAAGAGGCATTCGTCGCTCGCGTCGGCAGGTACAGTGGAAGCAAGGGAAGTATTAGTCATGTCCTCTAGTCGAACCCGGGTTTGCAGACTGGAATGACACGCCACTAATATAGCCGACTGGACTCGGATTCTCCAAGATTAGTTGCGAAGAGGAGTCCGCTGATCGCGTCGGTGGATCCAGAGGGAAGCAAGTGAAGGACTAGCGACTAGCCACGGCCTCTAATCGAACCCGGGCCAGCAGACTGGAATGACACGCCACTAATATAGCCGACTGGACTCGGATTCTCCAAGATTAGTTGCGAAGAGGAGTCCGCTGATCGCGTCGGTGGATCCAGAGGGAAGCAAGTGAAGGACTAGCGACTAGCCACGGCCTCTAATCGAACCCGGGCCAGCAGACTGGAAGTACACTCCACCAGCCAGCTGGACCCGGATTCCAGGAGATCTCGTGTAGGCGGTTTCAGTGGGAAGCAAGGACTGACTACCACGGTCCCCTACGAACCCGGGCCTGCAGACTGGAAAACACTCCACTACTATAGCCGGCTGGACCCGAATTCTGCGAGATTTCTTGCGAAGAGGCGTCTGTCGCTCGCTTCGGTGGGTCCAATTGGAAGTAAGGGAGGGAAAGCCACAGCCTCTAATCAAACCCGGGCCTCCAGACTGGAAGAACACTACACTACTATAGCAGGCTGGACCCGGATTCTGCAAGATTCTTCCGAAGAGGTGTTGTCGCTCGCGTCGGTGGATCCAGTGGGAAGAAAGGGAGGGAGAGCCACGGTCTCTAATCGAACCCGGGCCTGCAGACTGGAAGAACACCCCACTACTATAGCTGGCTGGACCCGGATTCTGCGAAATTTCTTACGAAGAGGCGTCCGTCGCTCGCGTCGGTGGGTCCAGTGGGAAGCAAGGGAGGGAGTAACCACGGCCTCTAATCGAACCCAGGCTTGCAGGCTGGAAGAACATCCACTACTATAGCCGGCTGGACCCGGATTCTGCGAGATTTCTTGCGAAGAGGCGTCCGTCGCTCGCGTCGGTGGGTCCAGTGGGAAGCAAGGGAGGGAGTAGCCACGGCCTCTAATCGAACCCAGGCTTGCAGACTGGAAGAACATCCACTACTATAGCCGGCTGGACCCGGATTCTGCGAGATTTCTTGCGAAGAGGCGTCCGTTGCTCGCGTCGGTGGGTCCAGTGGGAAGCAAGGGAGGGAGTAGCCACGGCCTCTAATGAGGAAATGTGTCATCCAGTCTGTCACTGCACCGGTCGCAGGAAGCGGTTTGTGGGACGGCAAATACCGCGGAAAAATGTGGGAGGCGTCCAGGCCGGATGCCAAGATGGCGTAGGAGCACCTCCTTTTCTTTCAAGAAAAATGTCTTCAGCACAAGTCGCAGCTCAGCCGTCCTTTGTCACCTAGGTTCTGGCTCGCGTGCAACAAAAATAAGAAATTCAGTTTTTGTAAAATTCTTTGACATTTTCAACAGAGTTTAATCTGATTCGGATAAAAAAATCATCTTTGTACGACATAACGGATCAAAAACTTAACTTTCTTCCGGGGAGCCATTATAAACGCTAGACATATTTTCATTCTGATGTTTTCGTATTCTTCTCAAACTGCAGTACAGCTTTTCTGTTATCGTTATTGCTGCTGCTCAACAAAGGCTTACTCCAATAATATTTGGTATCGGTTGCTTCATTTAAGGTCCTTTCAATATAAAAGTTATTTTTAATAGTGTTTGGCGCCGTTCTTACTAATACATGGAATCACTATGGCGCTGATAACACTAGTCTGCATTTTTAAACTTTTTTCAGATGATTTCTTAAACGTAGGTGTTCTTGAATCAAGTTTTTATGCTGATTCCAGAAATAACTTCCTTTTTTTTCTATCACGTCATGTTTTTACACAACATAAGTAATGCTTTGACAATTTTACTAATGAGCGTAGAAAATATTCAAATACCATTTCACACAAGACATGTTTTTATTCAAGAAATATTTTAAACATGTTCTCAAGAACTCCCCTAATTTATTTCATGACTACATTTTAACAAAACAAGAAGCCAAAGTGTTTCATTTAATTTTTTTCAAACTTTCTGTTCTTTGACTTCCTTGCAGATCCTTGAAGATGACTGTCCCTCCTCAACATCAAACAGTAGTTGGCCATCATAGTTTCATTCCATCTCCCCTGGTACCTCCTCTTCATTTCCTTAATATCTTGGTAAAAACGTTCACCTGCTCTTCATTATAATGTCCCAGATTTTCTGGAAAGTAGTCGATATGTGAATGGAGAAAATGCACCTTTACACTCATGTTACAACCCATCTTCTTGAAATTTTGCAACATTGTTTCGACAATGGCCGTGTAACTAGGATCTTTGTTATTGCCTAAGAAGTTTTCAGTAACTGATCGGAAGGCGGTCCATGCTTCTATTTCTCTCTCATTCACTGTCTTCTCAAAATCTTCATCCTTCATCAATTTCTTTATTTTGAGGACCAACAAAAATTGCAGCCTTTAATTTGTCTTGTGTAATGAAGGGAAATTTCTTGGAAAGGTACTTGAAGCAGGGTCCATCCTGTGGTAGAGCCCTTACAAATTGCTTCATCAAGCCCAATTTTATGTGTAGTGGCGGAAGCAATATCTTTATATTTCTATATGTTTGAAGTGAAATGGTGAAAAAACTGTACGTGATAGAAAAAAAACTAAAAGTAGTTCTGAAATCAGCATAAACAACAGAGTCAGAATCACCTATTAGTTTTTAGTCATCCGATATCTTGCAGACTAGTGTAATATATGCAATAAACGGTGGGAAAGGAAGTTTGGGAAAGAAACATTCCAAGCCTACAAAAGTTGTTAGTATTAATTCCCCTGAAGAATTTAACTATCATCATTACAGTAATAGATTTTGTATATATTTTAAGGAATGTGGAAGTATTTCAATTGTTAGTTTATAAAGAAATGAAGCATTTATGGAATGAAGCTTTTCTTTTACATTTATACAGTTGTCGTAGATTTTAATACATGTTTGTCTTGGACAAATAAAGTTTTTAATTCGGCGACTTTCTTCATTTTATCACTAAAGATTACACTTACCTTTGTCTCCCTCACAGCACTTCCTGCATGCATTACAATTTCACACAATTGCTTATATGTTATAGTATCCATATAAAAGTGATTCTTCTATTCATCTTATGTATCTACATAAATTTTTAACCAGAAATAATCTCAAGTTAAGCAATATGTGCTTGCTTGTATGCACGATAAGGAATACAAAAAACTTTTGTTATTAATGAACCTATGATGGCAAAAAAGATGAATCACGTAAAATGTTTTATGAAGTTAACTTGAGAAAATTGGTATATATACCAAGTGTCCGGAAAAAAGTTTCTATTATTTACATTGGAGGTAGTATGCAACGAAAGAGAAAAAACAGTTCCTATAAACATTGGTCGTAAACCTAATATCTTCTGAGTTATGGTTTATTTTGTACGAGGAACATATCTTGCACTATGAGCACTTTGGCACGAAACAGTGAGAATACGTTGTATGTAGCGGTTTGTTACTATGCAGCATATCGTGTTTGCATATGGTGTATCAAGCAAGAACAGAACACAAGAGTAGTCAACCTACGGTATTCCACTGTGTGCTACATGCGTATTGCTCTATCAGTCAGGTATGTTATTTACGTCCGGTGTACGGCAGTGCGCAAACGGCGCATGTTTTGTTGACACTGTAGTACTGTGATTTGTTTTCTTGTCCTTTGGACCGAGCACTGGCTAATTTTCATTATCGGGTTGGGCGACTTCTAACACGAGTCTTCCATGAGCGATGGATTGATCGTGGAGGGCCAATACCTTGGCCTTCCCGTTCTTCTGATCATGAACCTTTAGATGCTTGGCTTTGGGGACATTTGAAGACCATAGTGTATGCAGTCCCCATAAATGAATTGCAGACACTACGAGAACGCGTGCCTATGACGCAATTCGGCAACATTCCAAAGAATGCGTGATTCCACGAGACGCAGGTTGGAAGGCTGCATTGCAACAGATGTCGGCCACATGGAGCACCTATTATGAGGAGTGGATCAAAGACATGGCAATCAATGATGGTACCATACTCAGCAGATGTTAAGTTTACGACCAATATTTATAGAAACTGTTTTTCTTCTTTTGTTGCATACCTCCTCTCTAAATATAGGAATCTTTTTTCCCGGACATTCTGTATTTGTATACTAAAAACGGCTAATGCTACAAAAAAGTTATTTGCCATAAATTGTATATTTAAACTACCTCTATGTATTTTTGGAAGTTTATGTCTATCTATTATGGTTTATCAGTTTTGTAAAAGTATTCAAAATTCACCCAGGATGTAGAGGACTTACAGGCTATTTCGAAAAACTAATTTTAACTAGAAATTTAGAACAATTTTTGAGAAAATACAAATAAAAGAAGTTGTTCTTTGCAAAGGGTAGTTTGACTTGGGGGATTTTTTTGAAAAATCTTTTTCTCTTGGTATGGTTAAACAATGTCTGACTCAGGTATGAAATTTGGTATTCATCGGCGTTTTCAGTTTTTAGTTACGCTGTTCAAAGGCAGTCAGACAAGCACATACCCACGGAATCTTTTCTAAATCTTTGGTAAGGAGGTGTTCAGGATCTGAAAATGTAAATTTCCTTTGAAATCTTTATAATAGGATCCGAATCTTTAAAATAAATACAAAATGAAATCAGACGTTAAAGAGTATGATAATTTAACTATAAATTATATTAGTGGTATAATGATGTTGGTCGCAGGACATTCCACATTTAAGCTTCAGTAATTATTAGCAAAAAGTGTGGTTTTATGTAACATTATTTATGGTTTATTTGTCGAAAATAAACGTACCACTTAAGTAAAAAACCTAGATCAGGCTTTTTCACTTAGGAAACATTATTTTTAGTCGGAAATGTATTTTTGATGGACATTATTTCCTTTCCAGCCAAGTCAGAGAGAAAAAAGTGTATCGCTTCTGGATGTGTTCCGGAAGGAGTAATATGCTTGGATGGGAATTTGATTTGTTCCACTTCGAACAAAAACTCTTTGCTGACATTTGGTTGTTTTTCTCTGACCAATATATTTCAGGAAGGAAAGGGTTTACTCTTCGGATATCTATTTAAACACCTGTTAACAAGGGATGTACAATGAGATTTTTCTGAGTTTGTAATAACTTAAAGCAGAAATAATTCAGATGAGGTTTCTTAGGCAAGTAAAGGATTGCACCAGACTCGATAGAATCCAAAATGAAGAAATAAGAGAGCAACTAAAAGTATAATCTTCATATGATAAAGTAATGAACTAAAGACAAAATGGATTGAACATATGAGCGGAATGAGTGAGGAGAGATATCCACTACTAGCGTGGATCTACCAAGCAAAAGGACGAACAAATTTTGCACGTCCTAAAAAGTGTTGGACTGGAGTATCTTTCCAAGAGTTTTTCCACCCGAAAACATCAACCCATATTTGTCTAATTCTCTTGGTTTCTGTTGACGTTGCGATACTGATATTAAGGTAAGAGTCATCGACTTTAACAAAACATAGTTACCTTCCGTGTACGTGTAGGTACGGGATGACGCAGCGACTTTATACGTACTGTTAGTGTAATAGAGATTAACAGGAACATGCTCTGGTATTCCATTTTCTAAAAGTTTCTGCTGTTGATGTTAATTGCAAACACTCAATATTCATTCTCGTGTCTTCTTAAATAAATCTATGGTTTTACGGCGTGCTGTAAAACACTGTAACCATATAATCAGTATGGAAAACTGTCCCATGGAGTGATCCTACCTGCTACACAGGTAGATTGTCGCTATTTTATGTCTCATTTTTTGCAGGGCAGCACTGGATCGACACAACAGATGCATGTATCTGAACGCTCAAGGGAATGTAATGGCCAAATTTTTTTGTGAGGGTCTCGCGTATGTACAGAATACATAATGACTTTGGCCAGTTACTCTTGATAATAACGTCGCGGTCATCATGCCAATTTTCTCTTTCCTCTTGATTAATCGAAACAGATCTAGCAATACTTCTGTGCCACTGCTCTGCTCCTGATGCCTAAATTACTTGTATCAGCGCTCGCTCATTTTGTTCGTTGCTATGCCCGCAGCAAAATCCTGATATCTGTAGCAACAAACACATAATTTTGGTGTTCCAAGTGCTAATCAAACATTCAGTGGGGAGTCTCGTATTAGCAGCTTGTGTATACGGAGATATTTCTGAAACGAAAGCTGCTATTGACAAACTTAAGTCAAAGGATTATAATTACACACAGGTAAAATATGAAATTTCGATTTTAACCATACTTGCTATCACCATGGGAACAAGTATTTTTACATTTTGCAGCTGTACAGCAGCATTCAACGCATGTGACAAAAACGTCCGTATTTCATAATATTTTGGTAAAATATTCTTTTAGAAAATCTTCAAATTTCTTCATATTTTGTCATATTTGTGACTTTTTGCTCTTAAAATAATTTACGTTAGCAATGGACCGTGCTTTCAAGATATTCTATTCGGGCAGTTTTCTGCGAAACACGTTTAGAAAACCCAAGCCACTCTTTCCAGGAAACGCATCTGGAAAAAATCTGATGTGATACATTCACATGACCTTCTCTACCCTCTATGGTTTATTATTGGGATACGAACTATTCTTAATAAAGCTTATTATTTTTTCTGTTTACTACATTTTAATCGAAATAAGCCCTTGCAGAAAAAGCTACATTACACATCATTTCGTTATAGATACAAAGGGAACAGCGATTGTCAAATGTAGTCAACTGGACGCTGTATACTGGCCTTAACATTCCATAATATTTCAATGGAATCGCAAGAAACAACTGAATGTTTACAAGACTTTGAAAGATTGGCTTAGTTTTGAACATTTCGAACCATTAATAACGGATAAAAATCTTTGCAAGGTACTGAACCTAAATACGAAGTTTGGTATTTATCTGACTTTTCGTTTTTGAGTTATGCTGTTCACAGACACAAACAGAGACGCAAACACGGACCTTTTCCTAAAAATCTGATGTGATACATTCACATGACTTTCTCTACCCTCTATCGTTTATTAATGGGTAGGAATAAAAACTATTCTTACTCAAGCTTATTTTTCCATCTAGTATATTTTAATCCAAATAAATCTTTGCTGAAATAGCTAAATTACAGATTTCGTTAGGATACAAAGGAAACAGCAATGTTTAACAACCGGATGCTACACACTGGCCTTAAAATTCCATACTGCTTCCATGATATTGCGAGAAACAACTGAATGTTGAAAGAACTTGAAGAGAAAGGCCAAGAAATTAACAATTCGAACCTTTAATAACGTGTACCTCAGAAATGGCTTAAACCACAAAAAACTTATATTAAATAAATGTGTGCATTAAAGAGATCTACATTTTTTGTATAGTACATTTTCGTCTATCTGTTAACGTTTACCAGTTATACAAGATTATACAGGATGATTTATGAAGAACTGACACATTTATTTGTTTAATTCTTCTGTTCGAAATTCACTCAATGCTCCAGTTTTATTACCAAATTAAGCAGAATGTTCTGGAGTTTCGACTGCCTGTCACTAGATGCACAGATGTTCATGTTTTATTCGTAATTGCTAGTTTTATTGTCGGCAACTGTTTTGAGATTTTGTTCTAGTCAACGTGAAAATGGAGTACACATTAAATGAACGACTCTTCCTTGTAAAGCAATACTGGATTACGAATTCAATTACAGCTACTCAAAGGGCATACCAGAGAGAATTTTGTGTTCGGAATCCTCCCCAAAAAAACACAATACTGGGACTGGTAAACAAATTATAAACAACTGGATCTCTGGTGAGTGAAAAAAGGCAAAACTCGTACATCTAGGCTTCCCACGGTTGTTGTTGTAAGAGCACGACTGGATCAGTCACCCAAAAACCATTCAGACGTTTGTAGCAGGAGACAGGGTACAGCTACTCAATGTGTCAGAGAGCTGTGAAAAGTGCAGGCCTAAAGCCGTATAGGATTACGGTTGTCCATCAGTTGCAGGAACCGGATAAGGATAGCCGACTGAATTATTGTCGTTAGTTTCAGGTGTTCGTTGTGCATAATCCTGCCATATTGTCCATCACATGGTTCACATGGTTCCATTTATCCAGTTATGTGAACTCAAATAACTCACGCTACTGGGCAAGAGGTTAAAATCGGAGTTTGGTGCACAATATCCGCACAGAGAATAGTGGGACCATTTTTTTTTAAAAAACAACGTGAACACTGCATAGTACCGACGGATTTTCATGGAGTTTGCTGAGCAACTAGACGATGTAGAGCTGAGTCAAGGATCTGCAGGATGGCGCTACATGCCTTACATCAAATGAGTCCATGGCACTAATTGAAAGTTTCTTTGACGACCGGATAATTTCCAAGAAATGTGGCCACCGAGATCTCCGGATTTTACATCGTCGGACTTCTTTCTATGGGGTTACTTAAAAGACAGAGTTTATGCCACACGTCTCGAGACATTGGACTATCTGAAGCACAACATTACACAGGAGATTCAAGCTATTGACAACAGATCCTCCAACGAGTGGCCAGTAACATGGAACGATGTGTTGAGTTGTGCCTTATGCAGGATGGAGGACATTTTCAACATTTGCTATAGAGATAAATAATCTCCCAAAATTCCTCTGCATTTCAGATACCTATAATAAGTTGTCGCTAGCATAACCCATTTTGAAACAATTAAAGAAATAAGTGTGTCCGTTCTTCATAAATCACGCTGTACAAAATTACTTCCGAATGAAGAGGACCTCATAGGCTATTCCCCGAAAATTCAAATATACATTTTTTGTCATGTAAATGCATTTAACATGTGGTATTTTAATAAAAAAAGTTAGAGCCATTTTTTAGAAAATAAAAAATTTCGAAAAAGGTTACATGTAAAGGGTTGTTTTGTGGTGGGGGGATTTTCTTGGAAATCTTCGTGTTGCATCTTTGGAAGACATTGAATCTAAATACCAAGTTTGGTTTATTTGACTTTTCATTTTCAGTTATCATGTTACAGATATAGAACAGACACACACATAGGACATATTTCCAAAAATGCTTTATTTCGATGTATTTCCGGTGAAATCTCTGTATCGAATTTTGGGTGGAATGCAATGCCTTCTCCTACTTGCTGTCTACGTGGTAGAGAAAGTAAAAACTGTACCACGCTTTCCAATAAGTCAGGTACTCTTAAGAAAATGTAGCATAGCTCTATGTAACGTCACATGCGAAATTAAACGCCTGTTTTCTTGAAGAGTTTTTATTTTCGCGAACCACTGCTTTTAGTGGCATGTTGTAATTAGTATTAAGCAAGGACAAAGCAACCAGTAACTTATTTGTTTCCCTAAGTTTCAGGATTTTACAATGATTAAAATCTATAAACTTCATGTAATTTCTTATAGTTCATTTCACATTTTATTATTAAATATGGACAAAAATCTACAAAGCTTATTTTTTTAAAATAATGAGGTGAACTTGATCCAAACCCTTAAAGTATAATATGTTTTGGCCTTAAATTTGTATTTTATAATATTTTGGGCTTTTCTCTTCATATTTTCATATTTTGGCAAATAAATTCATATTTTTTCTTCATACTTTGCCTGTTTCTAATCATAGTATAGCCATTTAAAAATTTCAAAGCTATACCAAAATGAAAAAAAATAACTTGAAGTTAAGGTTTTACTTTTTCTAGCACTCATGTGCCTATGGCAGATTAACTATTGCATTTTGAAATAAGATATCCCTAATATACTCTTACGTTCATACATAGTGAGTTTTCTATTCACGTTAACTTACTCAGGATACACTTTATACTAGAAGTGGCCTCTAGTTGAGCAATGTGTATTTCGTTGCGTGCGCAATACAGAAAACAAAAACAGACACGGGTAGCCGAGGTCGTTAGGGCAGGTTCATATCCCGCCAGGACCGTCTCTTTGACTGAGTTTTTTTTCTCAGATTTTCTTCAGCGCTCATAATTGGCATATTATACCCTTCATTAAGCTGTTACATGGTTCGTTAGTAAATTATTCTATATCTCTTATGGTTCACACTTACACAAAATTATCAAAATTCATTCAGAACGAAGAGGTTATCTGCAGAAATTTAAATATATACATTTTATTAATCTTACAAATATCTTAACTTATGGTATTTTAACTAAAATCGTTGGATTCAATTTACAATACCTATAAAAATGCCATTTAAGGTGTAGTTTGAGGTAGAGGCACTTTTCATACAAAGTCTTCGTCTCACATCCTTCGAAGATACTAAACTTGAACAAGTTTTTGGTACTTATCTGACTTTTACGCGTGAACACACGGACACATGTATGTGTCGGGATAAACAACGAAGTTGGTAAATAAGTACCGCATTTCCCAAGAATGCGAATCTAAAATTTATAGAAAATTCCTTCATCCCAAACTACTCTTTATACGAAAAATATTTGTATATATACATATTCTTTTTATTTCCTCAAAAGTGACTCTATTATTATTATTATTATTATTACTATTACATATTATTTATTGTCGCTTCAACTTTAAAGTCATACAACATTACATTCTCTAGATAGGTGCGTTACACATTGTTATACAATTTTGTCGCTCTCATAAAGTTTAAAGTTTTTTATTGTGCTGAATTTAGGGCGTCTGGTAAGCTGTTGGGGATGTCACATCTTTCTCTGTGTTGTACATAGCGACGGCAGGCTGAGACGAGATGATGAATTGTGAGGTTGGATCTACAGAGGTAGCGCACAGGAGGAAGGTCACGGATGAGGAGATGTTTGTGCGTTACGATTTTGATTAAAATAACATATGGCCAATAAAATTCATACCTCAAAATTTCTGTGAATAGCTTGTGAAGTCCTCTTCATTCGGAAATGTATGAACAATTTTGAATATACGGTAATTTATAAGATGTAAACAAAAGCTTGTGTCATCGTTTATGTCAAATTTGTTACTTTGTGGCATAAATAATTTTTTAGGGTTGATCACCATTGCTTTGTTTCTGTGGTCTCATGAAAAGCGTATGGAATATCAAAGCTAGCGTATAAGCGATATAACGCTTTTTAAAGATTTGACCGTTGCTTCCGCCTCGTAAAGCCCTTTGCACCTACAACGATATGTATAATGAAACCGCTTCTACATGCAAGAAATGGACATAAAAACGAAATATCATAAGAATAGTTTGTGGAAGAGCCGTAAAAAGTAAATGACAGCGTGTGGAGAAAGTCATGCGAGTGTGGCACATTGCAGCTTTTTGTTATAAACTCTATTTGAAAGTATTCATTTATTGATTTCAAATTTAGTTTGCAACATTTGCTACAGCGTCATTCAAATGTTATTAAAATGGCCAAGTTTCGAGAAGACTCTTCTTTTATCTTCATTTATTTTCAAGTTTGCCTGTCCTTCTGGCATGATTTACGACCCATTGGAGACAGCAGGAGAAGGTGATTCAGCATCAGACATCAATCATACGAGCAGCGAGTAACTGACAGGCGACGCGGTCTCTTCGAAGAGATACCATCAAGAATGCAGTTTTAAGTAAATGTAGAAGGCGAGCCAAACGGTTATGGAGAAAAATACGGCCGCACTGAACTACATTTGCTAGTAAATATTTCCATATATCGAGCGAAATGGCTTAGTGGTAATGTCCGAAGTTCTCATTCCGGCGGTACCTAGCGAATGCGATTCCGAGAAAGATGGCATTGCGGTAACGCGTGCGACTCGAAATCGGGAGGTCCCGGGTTCGATTCCCAGCGACTGCCCACTCTGACCCATGGGTTTTTCGGGGTTTTCCCGGGTCGTCAGGTGAATCCTCAGGTGGTTTCTTTCATCCTCCGAATTTCCTATCCCTCCACTTCGTTCCATTCCTCATTTCATTCATCCTTCATCCCGTTCAGTCTGTTTCAGGGTTGGAAGTGTCGGCGATGATGTTTCGGTGCGGCGCGGGAGGGAAAAAGAAATCTCTCTGTGAAACTTTCTCCATCCTTCGGCCTTCAGCTGGTTGCCGGTGTATACGGAACGCCCCTTGGGGGAGCATTGGAATCTCTGTGTGTGGCGGGGTCCCCGGTCTGCCTGTCCGACTGTCGAGGCATCTCAAACTGGAAATTGTAGGGATCCTGTCATTGCTGTGCCGTCACTCTGGTTCTGGCCACCCTTCCTCCCTCCCTGGGGTGCCCTTTGGGGCATAGGTACAATCAATATCCTCACTGGATCGGTGCCGAGTTCCCTCCGTTCTACACTCCATTCCATTCCCGTTGGACAGGCTACTCGGACTTTGGTTTACCCAGGTCGATAGGCTAATACTGGGATGGATCATATATTACCATGAATTTTTCTGTCTCTCATTTCCTCGTATTTGTTTCATTTTATCTTGTAGGGTTATGAGCGCTAGATGACGGTGTTCAGCCTATGTGGCGGATGTGATATGTGGAGAAATGCGTTGTTTCTTTCCTAGCATATAACCTGCTTGAACCTGTCCGTGAGGATAGAAGGGGTTCAATCGGAGATATTCAGTGTGAAAACGTTAGGGTTCCCGCTGGCCGTCCTTCGGGCTCTCTCTCCCCATCCTCACAATGGTTTAGTACGCGCAATAGCGCCTTTGCCATAGTGCTGAAGTTCTCCTCCGTTTCTAATCAATGTCCATATCCATATGTTTATATAGGTTGAAGGTGACAAGTGTTATATTCATATAAGATTGAAGCCATTCGTTATAATATAATTACAATTATTCTTCAATAAACGATTTATTTTAATTTAGTATATTTCAGTTTAAAACAATTCACACAATTAATTTTGAGAGCAGTTTGAAAAGAAATTAAAAATGTAAATCCTTATATTCTAATTGTGGCTCCTAGCATAAAAATCTTCCCATTAGCTCTACTCGTATAATACCCAATGATTTACTGACACGTACTACATCAGCTAGGAGCTTTCTGCTACAAAATAAACACAATGTAACGATGTCATCATAAAAAAGCCTCTAGGAAAAATTCATTCTTACTGGATCCCTCACCTTCTTCCCCTTTCTAGAGAACAGCTTCTTGTTCCCAATGTTCTCCTTTCTATTTTGAGACAGCACGTTCTTAGCTAAATATAAAATGATAACCATAGGGAAAATAAATAGTAATAACAGTAGGAATGGTATTATTAAACAAGACTGGGAAATGAGTATTAATGTAAAGGTGAATATGTGTTGAAAAGATAGTGCCAGCAGCAGGCAGGAAACGGGGTTGGTTTTTCCTCCCAGTATAGCCAAGTGAGAAAAATACGCTTTGTTACTGTACCGTTAGGTCGCCTGAAAAACAGATGCATAGAAAGGGAATGTCAGGAACATGAACCAATCGTATTAACCACCAACTCTAGATCCAAGATCCATGCGAGTCCCTGAGCTAGCATCGAATCCGGGACCATTTCTGCAAATCCCATGCCGCCAAATGGGCGCACAGCACCTCCCATGCCATACTGCCACAATTTGCAGCGCCAATTCTTCTTTCATCTGGACCTTGCCTGATTGTTCGCCACAGATTTGCATAGTGGTGGTAACCTTACTTTCAGAAAGTCATCTGCTCGAATATAAAATTAAAATTTGTGAAAGGCGTGATGTTTGACGGAGATATCTCAAAGTGAGGGCATTTTGCATTACAGCTTCACCTAAATCAGTTGGTATAGTGTGCGTATAGCAACCGCAAGGGTTATATAAGTTTCGACGGCGTACCGGAATGTTATCCCGCAGAAGTGTTTTGCATATATACCTACTGGCATGATGAATCTAAGGTAACCATGTGTGAAGTTTGTCCAAAAAGCATGAAAGATGCTTTTTTTAAGCTTTAGAAAATTACATTGCTTTTTATATTTGGCGCATTTAAAGTCTCAATTAAGTGAAGCTTAAAATGGATCGGCATATGCTTATTAATAGTTATTACCAAACTTTAAGGCTTATTTTCTCATAATCTTATTTTTCCCAAACTTTTACGCGATGCAATTCTTTACTTATTTAGAGATTTATTTGAAAAATGTTTATCCACTCTACGAAATACATTAAAGTAAACTAATCCAATTTTCAGAAAAATAGAGCAGCAACATTTATAGAATTATAAAAAGTGACTGTTTTTGGGATGTATGAAAGGAAACTTCTTTTTGATATAATTAAAGGTTATACAATCTATTTTTTAAGAATTTATCAAGTATAAAGTGAATGTTTAAACAAAAGATTTTCAAAAGAACGCATAATAAAAACCATATAAGATAGACGTTTGAAAGCATAAATATTGTTGATATTATGTGTGACGACTGAGGCAGTATTTTTAACACTTGAATAATTTCAATTAAATTATATAATATGTAATTTTAATAACAGCCCGCCTTGAAGCAATAGGTATGTAATATTTTTTTAAAATGTATGTAACAGTCATTGCAAATGCTTATATTATTGTAAACATGTTTAATAATATTATGTGAATGCATTACGTAGTTTAATAGTGTAAGAGCTGTGAGAATAATAAGTTTAACGTTACTAACAATGAGGTAACCTTGAGGCAATAATGAGTTTGAGAGTTTAAATGCTACTAGTCATGATTAGAGCAACGATAATGTAAATTTTGTGACAGTTTAAAATTAGCCAATCAACAGCCAGAAAAAGCTTTAATTAAATGCAGGTATTCTATTGGACTAGAATTAGCCAATCAGAGACTTGAAATGCAGAAGCTTACGGGTTTTGACAGTCGAAATATGTTCAGTTGCCGCAGACCTTGGGTGACCGGATGGAAGATGTGTTCTCTAAAGAAATATTACGTATTCGTGTGAAACGAAAATTGAGTATACGCGTTAACAAAGTGCAAGTATTAAAGAATCTCACAGCTCTTGATATCAGTGTAGTACTATCTAATTTGTGTCAAGGATTAATAAAAAGAAGTGAATTTAAAACTTAAAATCTGTGTAAGCGTACATTCTTGTAGCACCACGCCCTGATTAAGGGATACGTGACACTAAAAACAATACTGATGCAGCCGAGGCAAAAACAAAAATAAACAATATCTATAGAACCAGTTTAATAACAAAGTTAAAATATATTTTTTAAATTTGGAGCGTAACCACAAAAATACATCTTCAAAATCAGCTTTTTCATGCGTAGTAGCATATTACGTAACAATCTTCTTCAAAATTGACATCCATACGTGGAGCTAAATAAATAAACTCCAAGAAAATAACTACTTCACGACCAACATAAACTGAACCTGAGATCATGTGTATTTTATATTTTTAATGCAAAACTACATCTTTTACTCTTGAATGCGGTATTAAATTATAATTTTATCCTTTAGTTAAGCAGTAATTGCTGAGATTTTAATAAAGTCTGCAATCAATATATGGTATAAAAATGGATATATAGTTCCAGCACAACTCTGAAAAGCCTGGAGCAATTTCAACTGGACTCGGGACTCGGTACACTTCTTCTTCTTCTTCTTCTTCTTCGGATTACCCTCGTCTTGTAGGACTTACAAGCCAGTACCTTGGGTCAGTAGCCTGTCCAGGAGCAAGCAAAATCTAATTCATAACATACACAGGATGGGTGATCAGCTCAATGCCTGGTATGGCAATGAAGAAGAAGAAGAAGAAGAAAATGAAATGTAGTGATGAATGAAATTATCAGAAATTCCTGGATGAAATTATCCAACCCAGCATTCGCCTCGCGACCGAAGAAAACCGCTAAAAACCCTCGGCCAGATCGGGCAGCCCTGGGGTTTTGCACCCGGGACCTCCCGAATGTGGGCCACAGGTATTAGCGCCTGAGCCATCCCGCTCGGTGACTTGGTACTCATATGACTTAAATCTGGGAAATAATACTGTGAGTTTGGGAAGAGGTAACATGTAGAAATAAAAAAAAATATTAATATTAGCGTTGAATCCATTTTCAGAGTGGTTGAGATGAAAAGTGATACTCCCGATTCCATTAACATCCAAGTTGAGGCCCCATCAGCATGGGGGTGGGAAAGGGATGCACAAAATGATCAAGATTAATGTGAATCCATATTTTCGGGGTCGCTGCGATGAACGGATTTTCAATAAGCAGTTTAAATGCAGTTCACACACACACACACACACACACCTATCCTAATGTCTGGTTAAATCCCGGAACCTAGGACCCTGTGTTTTCACTGCGGCTCGCTACGGCCTCACAACCGTGTACTAATTGTGACGATACAAAATTCCTTACTCGTATTGGTAAGAGATTAAGCATAAAACAAATAGTTTATATGGTTTTCGTTCATTCATTTTTTAATTATCGTGCATAGTTTTTAACATATTTGCATGCATATTTTACTGTTTGATTATGCATACACTATTCTAACACTATCAGAACCTAAAATAATCACTTGGAATGCATAAATGTGCTTGTGCAAAACTGCCACGTGCAGCTCAAGGAGAATTTTGAGCTTGACCCATTTCCTGATTCCTTAACACACCAAGTTCGGTCTTCCCTCCGTTTACTCTAAGCTCTCTGAGAAGTAGTAGTACTTGTCTTGTTTTGAAATCCCGGGATTCAGAGGCAAATCAGATGCAAAATTAGACATTCGTTACGTGAATGTAGCATGTTTCTCCTTGTGCAGATGTGACTCGACGATCTTTCGGTCACTAGACTCTGATTGCGTTGCCCTAGATGTTTCTAATGCTCTGCACACCACAGGGAAGTTGAGCGAGGTTTGGAAATACCTTGGCGACATTACCGTGGATAAAAAAAGGAAGTTATTTCTATTCTTAGCGAACTCTTCTTCCGTGGTGCCAAGAAGGCAGTCACAATACAATGTGACGTCATACCTGGCCTCCTTGATGTACACTTGGCATTGATTAACAAAGAATAAAAATACCATGTACATAATGAGGTCAAACCTGTTGAAAATGTTGTGAGTAAATAGGGATTTTAATTTGACACAGGGTGTGCCTACTTGACTATAAGCTGTTTTAGACCGATGGTCCATAAGTTTTCCCAGCTGGTGCCCCTCTTCATAAGCTCTGATATTCCTGCCGCTTATCTTTTCTCAATAACTCGTATATTAAAAATGTAAACACAATCTGATGTGCCACAATCACAGAGATCGACACGGGTGGTCGGGGTCGTTAAGGCATGGACTTGTAAACGGATGGTCTGTCATTCAAATCCCGTCAGGAAACAACTCTCTGGCTGAGGTTTGTTCCAGGTTTTCCTCACTCCTCATAACTGAAAAATCCCGGGGAGGTACCCTAACTTAGGCCTGGAACATTTATTTTCCAAATTTCCTTTCCCAGTTTTTATTTCATTTCATGTATTATCAGCAGGCAGAGGGGTTTTAGTAAGTAAACCATCAAGTTAGGAACGCACCGAGGATTGGTGGCGAGAGAAGTGGAAGCGCTTGTGACTTCGTAGTGTTCTCTGTAAACAAATGTGATGTACAGTTTGGAGGCAGCACACCCTGCTTCGATAGCAGGTACACCGGAATTAAAGAGTATTACAATGAAAAAGTGCAATGTTTGTTTAGCTATTCATAGTGTGCAATAAAGTTACCTCAGGATTTATTTAAGGCATTAATATGCATAAATCTGGCTTGTACAGTCTTTTCTTTTACTTCGAAACTGTAAATATTTACTTTCTCTACATGTAGTAAGTAGGGGAGTATTGCAATCCACCCAAAACATTCGATACCGAAATTTCACCAGAAATACATGTTTTGAGGTCCCTGAGTGAAAAAGGCACTTCTAGAAACAGGTCCGTGTGCCTGTGAACAGCATAACTGAAAAACGAAAAGTCGGATAAATACTAAACTTGGTATTTGAGTTTAATATCTTCCAAGGATCTTCCAAGGAGCTTTAAGAAAATCTCCCCACCCCAGACTACCCCTTACATGGAACATTTTTCGAGAATTTTGATTTTCTTAAAAATTGCTCTAATGATTTTTATTAACATATCACATATTTAAGGCATTTTCATGCCAAATAAAATGTATATCTTGCATTTTCTGTAATGTCCCCAAAAAGCCTCTTCTTTCTGTATAGTTTTTGCATAACTGGTAAACCGCAAGAGATAGACAAAATTTTACTTCGCAACAAATGTAGATCTCGTTGAAACACACAATTTATGTCATATACATTTTTTTGTCGAGTGAACCATTTCCGAGATATTCCTTGTTATTTGTTTGAATTTTCCAATATACTTTTTCTCAAATGGGAACCCGTTATTCGCTTTTTTATGTCCTGGACATGCAAAGAGAATGGAATGCTTCACATAGCAACCAGCTCTTAAAAGATTTGACTATATCATATTCCCCTTGCACCTACAACAAAATTAATAATAAGATAGTTTCTGCAACTGTTTATCTCGATTAATATAGATGGAGAATAAGCGTTTGTTAAAATAGTTTGTGCAAGAGTAGAGAACACATCAGATTTTTAAAATCAGGATCCCCTCTTATTAGCGCATGACACAGATCCTCGAAAAACTCTGATCCATAGCTTGGAGCTGAGGGGACTTTCATTGAATTGCAGGTTATTTAACATGTTTTAAATGTTCTTTGAGTTTTCTAATGCTACATCTGATGGCTTCGCCGTTTGTGCTCAAGTACTCCATGCTAAATTCCGCTACAAACGATACTTATTGTGATAATATTTTTTATGTATGAAATCTTCTTTGCTTTAAACATTTTGCCACAGTTCTTCACTGTTCCATACATCCATCGAATAAATGGATCAGTCGCAACTAAACCCTCCGTTGGTTTGGAGAGTCACAAATCTGAGTCACGTATACTCCATACGGTAACTCGATTGCTCTGTTTACTTACTAAAATCTCTCTGCCTGATTAATTATCAGTATCTACCGTATCTATGGTACCGTATGTAGTAAGAACGGGCGTAAAACACTACTAAGAAAAATAATCACATGACTTTCTCTACCCAATACAACTTTGCATAGCCCCTTGTATGCTACAGCATTCGTACAAAAAGTGATTTTTCTATTCACGTTACGTTAGTCACGCTAGATCTTTGACTAGAAATAAATACAAATAAAAGGAACATATTTACATGCACAGTGTGCAAAACTTAATACAGCTGTTCGTAAATCCTATAAAAAAGCAGGAGAAAGGAAGAATCGGGAAAGATGTTTTAAGAAAAACTTAAAGGTGTATCGATAAATTTCCAAAACAGTTAATGCTACGGAGAAGGAAAAAAGGCATAAATTCTATATTACAATGAACTCCGTATTTTTATGTGGTAACTTTTTTTATGTTCCTAATAATTTACTGTTATACAATATTCTACAAACGTTATTCAGAATTAATAGGACTTTTATTCGCAGAAAATTCAAAATATACATTTAATTATTCGTGCAACCAAACGAGTTGGCGCCGCGGTAACATGTCCTACTTGCATTCGGGACATCTCGGCGACCCACGAGTTTTTCGTGGGTTTTCTGGCCGGGGAGGCGAATCTTGGGGTGGTTTTTCATCTATCACGATTTCCCTTACATCATTTCCCTTTCATCTCAACTTTCAGGCGCGCTTCTAGGTTTTGTGGTGTATGGCGGTGCCGGACAGACCGCGGATTCATGCTCAATGGAAACGATATCCCCCGTGGATACCAGAGGGCTTCTTGACTGGTGTGTTGTTCATCGCCCTCTTTCGGTGGCTCCGCAGTGGGAAGGTTCTGCGAGCTTGGAAATGTTAGAGACCTCCGTGCGTCTCTGTGGCCTGTGGCCTTCTGTGGTTCCTTCAGCTCATCCTTTCCTCCTGGGGTGTGGTAGCCACATTAGGTCTATGTAGGTCGCAGTGCGCGAGGTGCCCCCCTCCGTTGAATAAATTATACCTATAAGTACCTACCTACCTATTATTCATGCAAATATCTACATGAATGGTATTTTAGTCAGAATCGTTAAATTCATTGTAAGAACGAAAAGTTGTACGTGATAAACTAGTTTGGAGTGGGAGAATTTTGTATCGAAAATTTTCATTAGAATATTTAAACATTGTTTGACGCAAATATGAATTTCAGTATTTATAAGACACACGCGCACACATATACACACATACAAGGACGTTCTTCTCAAAACGTGAAACTTCGATACAGAAACTTTGGGTACAATATAATACTATACTTCCTCTATCTACTATTAGTAAGTGGCATAGAAAGTAAAAAGTAAAGGTGTTGTCTAAATGCACAATAGGAGGGTAACAAATTTTAGGAATAGCTAGTGAAGTGATAAGATCCGCGAGTACTCCGCGAGTACAAGAATAACCATAGCCAGAAGAAAAGTTAAGATTAATGCGCGAATCAAACAAAATAAGAAGGAGATAAAAGAGAATATTAAAGATTAAGTAAAGGGGGGAATAAACATTATTATGGATGAAATAAAATAAAGTAGAGATGAAATAAAATATTATTACGGATGAAATAAAATAAAATAGAGACACGTATAAATAGATCAGAAAGTAAAAGAACGTGAAAGGAAACAGACACAAGAAAATATGCCAGAGGGCAAAACACTTAACAAATACAGGAAAGGCTAGCTGGAGAACAGTTAGGTTCTATTGAAATCGCCAAGAGCTCTCCGGCGTGCGAAACAAAGAAACGGATGTGCTAGTCACTCAAGCGAACAGAAAATTAAATCAGCCGTGAATAACGAGAAACAGCAGAAACGCTAGCTAAGCCTAAGGGTAATGAAATTGAACCAATGGGAAAGAAATCGCAGAGGAGCCATAGAACCAATAAGGAAGATTAAATGTCACGTGAATAGTAAAACCAGGGAACAAAACTAGAAAAGAGGCGTGAAATAGATTTTGGTCTAGGAGCAGGAGCGCGTTTTAGACACGCGAAAGATGGAACACTTTGTGTCGGGAAACGTTAGGAGGAGGACGTAGAAACTTTGTGTCGGGAAGAGCTATGAGTAGGATGTAAAACTCTGCGTTGAGAAGAGCTAGGATGAAGACGATCTAGTTTGTGTTGGGAGGAGATAGAAAGAGAATGTTAGAATTCTATATCGGGAAAAGAGATAGGGTAGCTAGGGATGACAAAAGTCATATTGTGAGTAAATGAGAAATAGAATAAATTCAAGGGTAAAAGCACGGAGACTGTAACGGGGAAAAGCTGATAGGAACGCGTCTTGTGTGAAGGGCCTGCAGTACGAATACAGTGTGGATCTTCATAATAAATGGGCCATTGAGAGGAGTTGTGAGTATCATTCACCTCCCATCCACACAATCCCTGAGGTAAGATTCTCGTAACCCATCATCCTCTACCTGAGCAGCCGGCAATCACCTGAAACCCTACACCAAGACCTTACAAACCCGAAACGTTACCATTATTTTCCAAACCCCGCTACAAAATGGCACCCAACGTGTCTTACACCCACGCCTAGCACCCTACCAAACCAACACTCACACCAACACAACGGAGGACGCCGCCAAGGAACCAGCCACCATCAACAGACCAACAGCAGCACAGCACAACAGCACCGAGTAAGTACAAACAACATTTCATACACCAAGAGAAAAGTGAATGTTACTCCGTAACGGCAAAACAACAAAAATCACCATGGAGAACGCCCGTACGGAGGAACAAACAACAGAAACAACTAATCAACAAGAACGTGCCGAAAATCCCTATACACTAGAGGCAGTTATTCAACAAATGTTTATACAATTCCAGCAACTTACCTCTCAAATCACCGCACTAGGTGAAACACTTAACTCTCAAATCACCGCACAAGGTGAAACACTGCATTCTCAGATCACTGCACAAGGTGAGAAAATCACCGCACAAGGTGAAACATTACACTCACAAATTCAGACACAAGGAGAGACACTAAACGCAAAACTAACAGCACAGGAGGAAACCCTCAAACAATTAGAACAGAGACTGATGACCCAGGTACACACACAATTAGTTGCCCAAGGGGAGAAGCTCGAGGCAAAAATTCTAGAGCAAATGAACACGAAATTCTCAGAACACCAAACACAAATAGAGGAGCAGGTAAACCGACAAGCAACCCAAGTGTCGGAGATGAATGCAGGGCAAGTGTCTTTACGATCGGAGGTCATTAGCATTAGAACAGATGTTCTGGAGGCATGCTCCGAATTAAAATCTTTAAAGGGAAGGGTCACACAAATGTCTGCTGACCATGTTAACCAGGAACAGCTGAATTGTGATCTGCAAGCAGCATGTGTAAATATTAAGGAAAATATAAATACAGAAATAACAGCAATGAAAGAACTCATCACCACTTCAACAAACCAAGCAGCTGCAGAACACAACGCGGCATTAGAACTAATTGACAAAAGTTCGCGTGAGTTGGCACAGGTTAGAGCAACAATAGCAAGACAGCAAAATGTGTCAAATCAAAATGCCAATAACCATGCCACCTCTCGCGAAAATATCACCGCGGAAACGCAACCTGCAATTCACGTGCAGCTTGCGTCGTCGCAGTCACCAACTTCTAGTTTAGCTCATGAGGAACATAGCTATATGAATGTGCATGCATACCCTCTACATTTTAATTTATTAAATGAGATAGCCGTACCACAGTTCAATGACTTGCGAGACAATGCGAAACGATACATTATGGATCTGGACGCTTATTTCGAGTTGAAACAAATTCCGGAAAACTTGAAATTATTGATTATAAAGAAAGGGCTACAAGGCAGGGCACTCTCTTGGTTTCGGTTAGCGATCGGCGACCACACCACATACTCTGACTTCAAACACTTATTCCTAACCAAATATTGGAATACTACCACCCAATACGCGGTGAGAATACGAATAAATAATGGGAAATATACACCAGGACAGGGGCAACAACTAATCGATTACTTCCTAGATCTGGCACAACAGAGCCAATTACTAGACCCACCCATGCAGGAAGATGAATTTGTAAAATTAATCGTGAGGCATTTCCCGGATAATATCCGAAATAATTTAATTGTGGCTAGGGCGACAACCATTGCCGACACACTAGAACTGCTGACGGCGCTACAAGGACACCAGAGCGGTAGCTCAGAAAATAGAGCACCGACACAAAATTTCAGTGGGTTAAGGGCACACCCCAACTATCAGCAAAGATGAGGTCCATACCCTCAACAAAACAGATACGATGACAGGGGCAACCAGTTTACGAGACACAGGGGCGACAACCATTTCCACAGGAACCCACTACGAGACAACGGGAGAAGGTACATAAACTATGTAAGAGTGAACGGGAGCCGGAGACATAACTCATGGGGCACAAACACACCGGAACCCCGTGAATACGAAACAAGACAAGATGGACGCCACAGCCCGAACAAAACCTTCAATGAACGCAGCCGCCCAGGACAAAACGTAGACGCACCATCATGGCCTCAGGAAAACCGACGGGAACATATAGAATACAATCCACGGTCAAACCACCAACGAAATGACAACACGCAAACAAAACACACAGGGACCATAAAAAAGCAAACATGGTTCAACCGCGACAACCAGGGACCGACACAGCAGGATGAGAGGTGCGGTGGCGCATTCGGTACCAACGCGACGACGGAAAACTAAAACGGGGTCAGGATCAATTCCCGTCTCTAGAACCCCCAGCTCTTTGCAACACAGGGAATAACACCTCCATTAATGAAGAAAGACAAGGCGATATCATAGACTCACCACAAGTGTCAATACAAATAGCAGGCGAAGCATACCAGGCTATCGTGGACTCCGGAGCAATGGCTTCTTTATGCAGCATGGAGTTCTACAAAACGATCATATCGCGTGGAATAAAACTGCAAACATTGCCTGTTAAGAATGTTTACGCTATCTTAGCAATAGGGAGAAAGAAAACCCGAATCCAACAACAAGTAATGATACCCTTTAACATTAAAGAGATAGACTTTGAGTATATTTTTCTAGTGGTTCCACATTTAGTGACACAATTAATAATTGGGAGCGACCTGCTATCTGAATTCAGGGCTAATGTAAATTATAGAACAAGGGAGCTCACATTAGTGACAACAAACAATGAAACAGTAACTACACATTTCCTCAAGACGCCAGGTATAACACCAGACTTAACGGAGGGTGAAAGAGACATCCATCAGAACAGATTTTTTGTACAAGTCATCAGCCTTGGGGGCGAAATATGTAAAACGCAGGTAGAGATAGATGCTAGATTTTATGAAGAAGAGGAATTAGAAGATATTAATGAACTCGACGACGAAGAATATAGAGAAGATGAAATAAAGAATAATTATATAAAGCCCGTGGAAGGCGCAAAGATAAGCGGACTGGATGACTTACCAAGTGAAGATGAAAAACAATACCTGTACGGAGAGACGAACACCCGACAAATTAGAGAGTGCATTGCACGAAAGGTGAATGACATCTCAGCCCTCAGCAAACGACAAAAACAAACACTAACTACAATTCTATGGAACAACAGAGAAGCATTTTCAGATAAAACAGGTTGCTTTAAAAATTACGAATATTCCTTTGAGGTGAAACCAGCTCCACCATGGAAATATAAATGTAGAAATATCCCGATAACACTTCAAAACGCAGTACATGACACGATAACACAAATGATTGAGCAGAAAATAATACAACCATCGAACTCGCCATATATAACCCCTTATGTGTTGTTGCAAAGAGCTCAGGAAAGGTTCGCATTACGATAGACGCTCGCCATTTAAACACCTTTATAATACCCGACAACACGAGGACCCAAAGTATCGAGTACATTCTTGCCGGAATCGGAAAGAAAACGTGGTTCTCATGCTTGGATCTCAACAACTCATATCTACAAATCCCATTGGCTCCCCATGTCAGACAATACACGAGTTTCATTTACCGGGGTAAAGTATTCGAATTTTTAAGGATACCTTTTGGGTTATCGGTCAGCGGATCAGGATTTTTGAGAGCGACAGAGAAAATTTTTGGAAATACGACGCAAGACTACCTTACACAATACATCGACGACTTCCTGATACACAGCACGGACATTGAGAACCACCTTCAGCACATAAACACTGTGTTAACAAAAATCAGACAAAATGGGCTGACACTGAATCTAAACAAAACAACATTCTTCAGCCAAGAAATCAAATTCCTAGGATATATCATCTCGGACAAAGGAGTGGCACCGGACCCGGAACGCATACGCACAATTCAGGCAATACCACCCCCTAGAAACGTTAGACAACTAAGAAAATTTTTAGGTATACTGCAGTATGAAGCTCGCTTCCTCGCAAATTATTCCAGAGAGGTAGCACCCCTAAGAGAGCTGTTAAAGAAAGGCACACGCTGGAAATGGTCGGAGGAACACCAAAACACTTTCGATAACATAAAACAACTTTTTGGAAAAGCAATACTATTGGAAAGACCAAACATGAATTTACCATTTCACATTTATTCCGACGCAGCCATCACAGGTTTCGGAGCCATCTTGTGCCAATACGACGAGAAAAATGAACAACATATTATCAGCACGGCATCTCGAACTTTGACCCCTACAGAGAAAACAGCGGGAATTACAGAACTTGAAATAGCAGCAATATATTTCGCGCTACAAAAATTCAAGCACTACGTATATAACAGCTCAATCACAATATACACTGACCACGTGAGCTTATCATTCATTAAATCATGCAAACTCGTCAGCTCCAAAATAGCCCGTTATATACATGAAATAACAGCATATGACGTCAATATAAAACACATCCCCGGAAACAGCAACATTTTCGCGGACACACTGTCCCGACTAGGAAACAGAGAAGGAATTCCAGAATGCATGGGACATACCAGAAGAGAAATTAAAATTCTGAGAACCTCACTACACCCAGGTAGCGAACTTGCCAAACAGGTAAAACACATACAAACATTGCAGCTGCAGGAACCAAAGTTGGCAACCCTAATGAGCCAGGCAAAGGACATTACACCTGACCTGAAGGAGACGATAGGGCTGCACAAAGGCACACTGTACAAACTGAAAAGGTCGAAACAACCAACGTGGCTGACATATGCGCCGAGTTCTTTGGAAACAAAAATAATTGACACGTTCCATAAAACAATGATCCACGCAGGATCAGAAAAGACCTGCAACGCAATCCAACAACACTTTTACATCCCAAAACTACATCGAAAGGTACGGCAGCATATAAGCGAATGTGACACATGTCAAAAATGTAAACCAATGAATATAAAATACGACACACCACCTCAGAATATCATCAGGGATAAACCCCTAACACTAGTCGCGGGAGATTCCCATGGTCCTCTACCAGCAGGAGTAGGCGGCATGAGACACATTTTTGTATTGGTGGATGTATTCACAAAATTCGTAAAATTATACCCTATGCGAAAATTAACGAGTGCAGCATGTGCCAAGAAAATCATCAATGACTATATACCCAAATATGGGAAAATGAATGCACTTCTCGTGGACAACGCTTCGATACATAGGGGAAAACAATTTACAGACAACATAAGGGCACAGGGGATAAAAATCTACAACTCAACGGTATATCACCCGCCATCGAACCCATGCGAGAGATACATGAGAGACCTCGTGATATATCTAAGAATTCTATGCAATAAAAATCACACATCGTGGGTGGACCACATACCCACGATAGAAAGAACGTTCAATGAAACACCGAACAGCAACACAGGTTTCACACCCCTGACTCTACTTACAGGACAAGAACACTACCTCATGGAAGGAATGCCATCAGCTATCCCGACAAAAGAAGCCACTCAGGTGGAAAAGTTGAAACTGGCATATGAAAACATAACTAGGAAAACAGAATTAAGGAACAAACACATGAAACGACACAACAAGACATGGAACCCGAAAGAAGGAGATAAGGTTTTATACAAGGCACACCACAAGTCATCCATGTTGAAAAAAGAGAACAATAAATTACATTTGATGTGGCACGGTCCGGCCGTAATCCGGAAACAATTGAGTGATCGAGCTTTCGAATTACAAAACCCACGTACTTTAAAAATAATTGGTAGGTACAATTTGGCCTTAATAAAACCGTACAAAGTACCTACAAAATGACGGGAAATGAACCACAATGTAACGTTAAAATGTCTCAGTAAGCAATTAAAACAGAAACATAAACACAGCAGTTGAATTAGCGTGTAGGAAAAACGTAAGGTCAATAACACAACGACCAGAACAGGGTAAAGGCATGACACATAACGAAAATAAGAGTAAAAGAATAGGAACTGTAAAAGTGTGAAACATGTAAATTTGTTAAACCTAAGGCAAAGAATGTAAATTCATATTAAACTTAAACAATATGCAAGAAAACTTAGTAATCTATGCAAAAGGTGTAGAGTTACAGAGAAAGGGGAAATATACTGTTAAGGCTTAACCAAAACAGAACAGAAGGACAATCATCTGGATATAGAAAATGTTAAAAGTCTCATCATAGTCAACACTGAACTATGATACAAATGAGTGTAAAGAATATTATTATGTATTGAATGTTAGGATAAGGTCATAGATTAAGTTCATTGTAAATAACATTAAGACCGCACTCATGAGCAAAACTAGGAATAAAATAAAAACGTAAATCTGTGGAAAATTATGTTTACCTACATTCAGGTATAGGGACTTGCACAAAAATGTAAGGTCAGACAGACACGTGATTATTCCCAGGTAGACTCAAAAAGGTGAATGACATCCCTAAACAGTCACAACAACTCGTGTGAACAGTGAAAAGTGAAAAGTGCGCGAAATACGTTACCAGAAAATACAAAGCACTAGTACACGAAATGAAAACGAAAAAAAAATGAGTGCTTAAGAAAGTGAAATCATGTTTCACGAAATGGAAACACGAAACTATACACCAGACAAAAGACTAAAACAAGAAAACGAGGCCTGAATGAAAAGGGCGAAAAACCAATGAAAATGTAAATAGTTATAGAATAGGTTATAAGGAATAGATAAATTAGGTAAAGTAAAGTGCGCCACAAGGCACCAGGAGACGCAGAAGTCAGTCCCTGGAAACAAATTTTTATATGTAAATTTTTCAGGTGGAGCCACAAGCATAATTTGTAAGTTAAAATGTATATAAAACAGTTCGTCAGAACTACGTACGGAAAAGCCTCACACAAGACGCGAGGGGGGAACTTTAGCGCAAACAGCGAAGCACTAGTTTCAGTGGGTTTTCAGACAAGCCATTAATTTTATTCATGCGCATAAAATGAATGCCTTATCTGAAGGGCATTTGAAGTGATAAGATCCGCGAGTACTCCGCGAGTACAAGAATAACCATAGCCAGAAGAAAAGTTAAGATTAATGCGCGAATCAAACAAAATAAGAAGGAGATAAAAGAGAATATTAAAGATTAAGTAAAGGGGGGAATAAACATTATTATGGATGAAATAAAATAAAGTAGAGATGAAATAAAATATTATTACGGATGAAATAAAATAAAATAGAGACACGTATAAATAGATCAGAAAGTAAAAGAACGTGAAAGGAAACAGACACAAGAAAATATGCCAGAGGGCAAAACACTTAACAAATACAGGAAAGGCTAGCTGGAGAACAGTTAGGTTCTATTGAAATCGCCAAGAGCTCTCCGGCGTGCGAAACAAAGAAACGGATGTGCTAGTCACTCAAGCGAACAGAAAATTAAATCAGCCGTGAATAACGAGAAACAGCAGAAACGCTAGCTAAGCCTAAGGGTAATGAAATTGAACCAATGGGAAAGAAATCGCAGAGGAGCCATAGAACCAATAAGGAAGATTAAATGTCACGTGAATAGTAAAACCAGGGAACAAAACTAGAAAAGAGGCGTGAAATAGATTTTGGTCTAGGAGCAGGAGCGCGTTTTAGACACGCGAAAGATGGAACACTTTGTGTCGGGAAACGTTAGGAGGAGGACGTAGAAACTTTGTGTCGGGAAGAGCTATGAGTAGGATGTAAAACTCTGCGTTGAGAAGAGCTAGGATGAAGACGATCTAGTTTGTGTTGGGAGGAGATAGAAAGAGAATGTTAGAATTCTATATCGGGAAAAGAGATAGGGTAGCTAGGGATGACAAAAGTCATATTGTGAGTAAATGAGAAATAGAATAAATTCAAGGGTAAAAGCACGGAGACTGTAACGGGGAAAAGCTGATAGGAACGCGTCTTGTGTGAAGGGCCTGCAGTACGAATACAGTGTGGATCTTCATAATAAATGGGCCATTGAGAGGAGTTGTGAGTATCATTCACCTCCCATCCACACAATCCCTGAGGTAAGATTCTCGTAACCCATCATCCTCTACCTGAGCAGCCGGCAATCACCTGAAACCCTACACCAAGACCTTACAAACCCGAAACGTTACCATTATTTTCCAAACCCCGCCTAGAGAATCTGAAATATATAAAATTAATTACCTATATACCAACAAATTGTCATTATTAGGCTGCTGCTACTTCAAATTCTATAAACATTTGAACGCTGTTTCTGGAAGTTGAAGTCATCGTGAGTAACATGGTGAGGACAGAAGACTACTTTTATGTGAATAGCATAAATATATAAAAAATGTAATGTGAATTTTTCATTTAAGACGGATGGATGCGTTAGTGGACGGGTTTATATTTGGATGGATGGGTGGGTGGGTCGGTGGATGGATAGATGGGTGGGTGGGTCGGTTAATGTATGGATGGGTGGGTAATTGGGTCTATGGATGAATGCATGGATGGATGGATGGATGGATGGGTGGGTAGGTAGGTGAATGGATGGGTCGCTGGATGAATGGATGGATGGGTGGGTGGGTCGGTGAATGAATGGGCGGGTGGATGGGACGGTGTTGAATGGATGGATGGGTGGGTGTGTCGGTGGATGAATGGATGGGTCGTTGAATGGATGAATGGATGGGTGGGTGGGTGGATGGATGGATGGATAAAATTAAATTGTGTTTTATTTATGGACGCTCTTTAACTACTGTGGTCCTTAGCGTCCCCCGCCAATGGGCGTGAAAGACCGGTAATTTTTGCTCAGAGGCCTCTTTATCAGACATGAGGTTCTTTTACGTGCCTTAAATCTACGATACGAGATCACCATATTTACTTCCCTTCCGAAGGAAGTCATGATAAGGGTTTTTACGCCCGAAAAAATCCATTGTCCTCCGTCGGGTTTGAACCCGCGGCCTCGGGAACTAGAGGCTGGCATGGTAACCTGTGCACCACGGAGGACGACAGGATGGATGGATGGGTAAGTGGATGAATGGATGACTGGATCGGTGGATGGATGGATAGGTGGGTTCGGTGGGTGGGTTGGATGAGTGGATAGATTGATGGATGGATGGGTGGCTGGCTGTGTGGTTTGTTGGATGGTTGGTTGCATGATAGTTGGGTGGGTGGATGGATGGATGGGTGTGTGGATGCATGCACGAATAGTTGGGTGAGTGGGCCGGTTGATAGTTGGTTGGGTGGATAGATGGAATGGATAGATGAATGGGTGGCCGGGTGGGCAGATAGATAGGTGGGTGAGTGGATAGTTGGATGGATGGTTGGTGGTTCGGTGGATGGATGGGTGAGTAGGTGGGTGGGTAGATGGATGGATGGGTGGGTGGGTAGATAGATGGATGGGTGGGTTGATCAATCTTAATACAGGCTGGTGTGGTTAAAAAAGTTATATTTGTTCGTTGCTTAAAATTATAACGCCATCAAACAGCTCGGCATTAAGTCCTTAGTCAAAACATTGTTTAAAATAAATATGTCAAATTCTTGATATTTTATTTGTGTAGGACATCTTTTTAATGTAATCAAATCATATGCTACGCCCATGTGAACATTCATTCATCGCCTCTTACAGAAAACGTTCTTTCTTCAGTGTCTCCTTTTTTTTTCTAAAAATGTGATGATAAAAATTTGCAGTAAGGTTCTGCATGGAAGGCTTCACAGACAGTTGAAACTGCACATTACGTGCAAAAACAAGTAATGTCGGTCGGTATGTGGGCGGTATATTTCTTTGTAACTAAGGTAAACGCGACCAGAACAAAAAGGCCCTGAAATTTTAAGTTAAAGTAAACAAGTTGCCGTAAACGCGTTTTATCTTGAGACCATCGGTACTCATGGAATCCAGGGAATATTTATGTTTCAAAAACATGTGAGAATGTTGAGTGGAGGAGTTCTATAATGTTTATCCACCAAGAGAAAAAATACAATTATTTTAAGGAAATTCCGTCGACAAATGATATTAAAGGATAGGGCAGACAAAACGAGAATTACATGGCGAGATATGCAGGAGTAAGATCACTCGCAATTGGAGTTGTGCATAGTCTGACACGTAAGGGACTTGACATTTTGGAAACTGCTTGTATTTTGAAGTATGCGTGGGCGAACCTGTTAAACGTATAAACTGGAAGTACACAAAACGGGCAATGAAACTAAATAAAGTGAAACTCGCGCGGTATATAGTGCTGGCGAACGTGCAGTTTTCGTGAGTGGTAGTAAAATAAGTAGATATATTGCGAACAATTCGCGAAGTCGGCTTCTGACGCGAATATAAATGCTTATGTGACAGAATCGAACGCGGGAGTGGAGCTAAAGGAAACGGAACAAAGTGCGTGTAAAGTTACTTGACCGTAACGACACCTGTGCTAAGCATCAGATAACGCGACCCGAGATCAAGAGATCCATCATTATACCCACGCACTTCCGGTATCTCTCCCTCTCCCTTACCTCCGTGAGGACGATCCGGTTCCACAGTGTGTAGAAAAAGAAGACCGCATGTCTGCATGTTGTATTAGCAATATAATCACAAAATTCTAATCTTCGATCCTGCTGCTTGACAGTCATCGTCACACTTCCATAGGATGAAGATGGGATGTAGCTGACTGTGATCAGTAGAGTGACTTTAACCTCTAAGCAGTTTATAACTGGTGAGGTAAACGTACGCATCACGGAGGGGCCTCGGAAATGGTGCTGGCCGTAACAGTTAAAATCATTAATATTCAAAAAGGACATTTACGACAAATAAATTAATGTTTAAACCTCTTCCATCCCATAATTACAATTTTTAACTAGGATTTATTAAATTTTTTAACAATTTAATGATCAACTAACATTTATAGGAATATTTATGTTAATGGCCCTTTATGCTTCCAACGTGACTCCTGGGAGGGTGGATGATGGGAGGACCCGAAAGGAGACCAGATCCGGATGCCGACGGGCGCAAGCATGGATCGGTTCCCTAACGTTTCCAGATTGGAGGTATCCGGCGCCGCCCGGTCCTACCCACAAGCCCCCGAAGCCTCGGCAGACCGCTGTGGAACCCACTCGGGGGAGAGATCTAACTGCGCAGTCCCCGCAGCGACGCCAGGGAAGAAACCTCTACAGAGCGCAAGCCACCGTCCAGGCACAACCCGCCAAACACCGTCCCCTGGTTCTACAACCCTGAAACAGATGATAAGGAAGATGGTAGGTACAGGAAATGAGGGCCAGGAAAGTCGAGGTAGAAGATGAACCACCGAACATGCGCCTGCCGAACCGAGGAAGCCACGAAAAATTCATGATTCAGAGTGGGCGGTAGCCGGGAATGGAACCCGAGACGTCCCGAAAGCGGCCCACAGACGTTGCCGCTGAGCCATTCCGCTCGGTTTACTGGTGAGAGTGAAACAGGAAGGTGGTTGACGCAGTTGTTTAGATTGCCATTTCTTAATGAAGAAGTTATTGCAAACTGTAACTTGATATACAAAGTGTCAGTATGTATAGGTCTCGCCAGGGATATTGGCATATGACCTTCAGGGCTAGCCCAGTCAGCCAGCCCTCTGATGCCTCTGATGTTTCAATACCTCCCTTGCAAGCAACACGTGATTCCTTCTGTCCAGTTGTGGTCCAGTTCCTTCCACCGTATACAACTCCCGTCTCAGTTTGCACCATCTTCGAGCTGCAGCCCCGTATGTGTCATACATCTGTACGGTAAATGACTCGCATCGTAGCTTTCCATTAAAATTTTCACATGCCAAAATCCGTAGCGCGATCTATACCAAAATAAGAAACAAAAATGTCCAGCAAATATGGGTTCTAAAATGCATACCTTAAGAGCTATGAGCACTTGTTCATCTTCACTACTGTGAAACATCTCGTCTACTGCAAGCTCTTTGCTATTACGTACAACCTAAAGAAGGCAGTAAACAGATGAGCACTTATTTTTTATGGATACCGCGGGGCAGATACCTGTTACTGTTGTTACTGTAAACCGCATTCACAGTTCCAGGTAAGTGCAACGCATATTCTTATTAGAATATACTGAATGAGCCAAAAAACTAAGAACCGGCTGCGCGGTGTTTTTCCTGTCCGCGTCCTCGGCGCTCGCTGCCGTCTGCCGCTATCATAGAAAGGCGCTGATGAAACCATACAACATTTTTAAAACTACTTTTAAAGGCATTATTTACCAACTTTATGAAAGGAGATGCTGAAACTGGCCACCGTCGTTGTCCATACATTTTTGGCACCTCTTTAGGAAACTATTCATCACTCGCCGTAGTTCACGTTGAGAAATGCTGGCAATTTCCTGGCGGATATTTTGTTTTAATTCTTCCAGGGTGTGTGCGTTTGTCTTGTACACTTTGTTTTAAGTTACCCCAGAGATAGAAATCGCAGGGAGTTAAGTCAGGGGACCGAGGGGGCCACAAATCTATACTAATAATTCTGCCCTCAAACACACTTTCAATTTTTTTATCGAAATATTGACCGTATAAGCTGTTGCAGAGTCTTGTTGAAAAAAGGCAAAATCACGCTCCGTGGCTGTTAATTCTCTTTAAAAAAAATGGGGCAAAGTTGCATTCACATATGTACGGGCTTCAACTGTTGACTCGAACAAAATTGGCGAGTGATGGATAGTTTCCTAAAGAGGTGCCAAGAATGTATGGACAGGACGGTGGCCAGTTTCAGCATCTCCTTTCATAAGGTTGTAAGTAAAGTCTTTAAAAGTAGTTTTAAAATGTTGTAAGGTTTCATCCGCGCCTTTCTATGAGAACGGCAGACGGCAAAGAGCACCGAGGAGGCGGGCAGGAAAAACACCGTTTAGGCGGTTCGTAGTTTTTTGGCTCTCCCTGTAGATGGAATCAGTTTGTGTTTTGATAAGTTTGTGAAATCCTTTTACATTGTAGTTTTATCTTGAAATCTTTTGTGTATGTAACCCCCATTAATTATGTACAAACACTACAGAAAGGAGTCGTTGATGTCTGCCAGAGCATCCGTGGCCAACCTAGAGTTTTTCAGACAGTGTGTGATTCACTAAGACATCGGACAGAAGCATACCTTACTGTGAATGGGCACCATATCGAACACCCCCTTCAGCAACGGTTCACAAGTGCAGGTCGTATGTAATCGCAAGCAGATTACATTAGAATCTATGCTGTTTCACAGTAAAAGAGTAGTATGCTCTCATTTGTTTACTGCATTTTGCAGGTCATACATAACAGCAGAGAACTTGCAGGAGAAAAGAGAGTTTTACAGTAGCAAAGATGGAGTGCTCATAGGTCTTAAGTATGCATTTTAGAGCCCATGTTTGCTGGACATTTTTTTTCTTGTTTTGGTCCATACTACGAGGGCTGATCAATAAAAACTGAGACTATTTTTTTCACAGATATTTATTACTCCATTTCAATGTTGACATAGTCTTTTTCAAAGTAGTCCTCTCCTACTTGAATGCACTTTTATAGCGTCTCTGCCAGTCCTCGAACACATGGTGCAGGCCACTCTTTGTCAGGTCTTTGAGAATCGCCTCACTTTTCTTCAGCACTGCTTCAGTGCTCTCAAATCGAATGCCCCGGAGCTTTGCCTTTAGTGATGGGAATAAAAAGAAATCACAGCGGACAAGATTGGGGCTATAAGGCAGATGCGGCACACAGGTAATGTTGAATTTAGCCAAAAATTCGTGGACTTGATTTGCAACGTGAGGCCGCACGTTGTTGTGATAAGTACTGGATGTTTCCTTGCAATGTGCTTCCTCGGTGTAGCCAATACTGACGTGTAGTACGCTGCTGTAATAATGGTGTGAGTGGGAACAACAATCACAGCAGCTGTGTTGATGTTGACTTCAGTCATAGCAGAAGCCGAAGCACCAGGCCCACCTTGCTTAGCACAGAGAACTAGCTCTACTTTGAAGTCTTTGAACCACCTAAACACTGTTGCACAAGGTAGTGCATCTTCACCGTATGCTTGCTTCAGCTTTTCCAAAGTTTCAGAGGCTGAATGATTTAAACGAAAACAAAATTTTATTGCTCCTCTCGTGTCACCTTCATTTTGTGGTATGCGAAATTCAACTAGGGTCAACAATATACCAACCTACCGATACGAGAGTGCTGCCGCCTATGGACATTATACATACATGAAACCCCGCTCTTTTCAAATATTCATGGTAGAGACAGGAAACTCTCAAGAAAGCTATAGGAAAAAATCAATTTCAGTCTTTATTGATCAGCCCTCGTACCTCTCAAAATATGGAATACTTTTTCTTTAACATTCTGTATTAAACATTTTTGGCTAAGGTTAAAAACCTAGCTGGTTGACAGTGTTACAATCTTAAACAAAGAACAAGGATAACATTTTTAACACACCAACGTGTATTAAGCCCCTTGTACACGATCAAACTTTTTTTCAATTCAAGAGTTTACAAGAAAAATTGTCAAACATTTTTCAATATGTGACAAGATTGGACAAGACGTGGAAATGTCATAAATGTGTATTTACAAGTTGTCTCTTTTCAAACTGAAACCCTTCAGAACACATTAATAAATAATTTATCACACACAAAGCAATTTATTATTTGCGTCACGGTATAACAGTTTGCAATGAAATACTGTTCTATACCAATATTATGTAACACTTTAACATATTATATCCAATGAAATCACATTATGATTATGGAATACAATGGAAATAAGATCAACTGATAGGTTATCCACACTATATAACATTGCTTTAATGTATACTTAGTTCGAAAAACTGCCTGGCAATTATTTCTTCATAAGCCTTCATCTGCTCCATCTTGTGGTAATCCACAGAGTCCTAGACATACAGACATGACCAGCTTATGTATAACCTAATCAGTTCGCATACAACATACCTTGGCCGGGTAGTCATTTTTGTTTACTTTTCGCTTTCCACCATGTTGCATATTTCGTGACGCACTGTAAATATCCACTGGCTAAAGTCATCAAATCATTGCCAAATCTTTGATTTTAGAACATGTCCTTATTTGCTTTCAAGACTTTCAAAGAGTTTAAAAGTATTGTAAGTAATTTGACAAGAAAAGTTGTGAAGTTGTAACAACTCTTGAAAAGGCTTGTAAAGTATTGAATTTACAAAAATTTGATCGTGGGGCTTTAGGATTGCTCAGAAAGCTTCACCAACCTACAAGATTGTAGGAACTACGTATTCCATTTCTCCAATATTATAGGAATTCACATATCCCCCATTCCTTACAGATTTCTACCTGCTATGATTTTGTAGTAATCTACAGTGATCCTTCTCGGCCACGGCCTCAGGCATGCGTTCTTACTTTTACTGTATCTATCACTGCAACTAATTCCATTAATTTGGCTGTCAGAGTATAGATATCACTAACTGCTGAGGGAACCTGCGATGCGTCTGTTAAAAAGAAGATAACTTCAGTCGTTACAGGCTTGATTTTGAAACTTGCATACAAATATTCTCAAGTTTCCGGCATTCGAACTCAAGTGCTTCTCTTCTAAGCAAATGTAACCTTAAAAGTCTGCCTGTTATGCTTTTCATCTTGCAGTATACGTACTTAGAAACTTCCCTTGAAAAAAAACGAAGATGAAACAATACTAATTGTGTTAGCTAGGAATATTTTGTCATTTATTTATCATCATGGAGTTCAAATGTCGCCATATATTCGTTAGATATAACGTTATCTTTAGCCCCTCAGTGACGCGAGTACATTTGCTTTTCATCATGCAAATTTTATCTCAGTTACAGGGAGTGTGGAATCTGTGCAAATATCTGAATATGTAAATATAAGGTTTGGTTACCTTCGCTTTCATTTTCCTTGAACCTGTTTCGCTTAAATACAAGTTTAGTTAAAATAAACCGGAGGTTACATTTTAACCGGAAGAAATCCTCGAAGAACTTACTCATGCATTTACCATACCTAGTTAAGACCATGTTCATTCAGTCGTTTACGATATTTAACATAAACCAAACAAAAAAGGTCTGATGAGTTACATTCACATTAATTTCTCTTATTGTTGTATAGTTTTTAGTAACTATTCTTGTGAAAGCTTACTTTTCCCTCTACTTCATATTAATTGAGGTAAACGTTTGCAGGAATTATTTTCTTACACATTTCGTTGTAGGTACATAAAATAAGGATATAGTAAGCTAAAGCAATACTCAAATCTTTAAAAATCAAGTCGCTATATGCCAGCTTTGAAATTCAATACTCTTTCCATGATATCGCGAGAAACAATTTAATTGTGACAGTGCCTCAAAAATGACAAAGTACTGAAAAATTCAAACCGATAACAACTAACATCTTCGAAAACGCTAATGAAAATCTCCCTATCCCAAACTACCCTTTACATGGAACATTTTTTCGAAATTATTTATTTTCTAAAATCTCTAAAACTTTTTATTAAAACACCATATGTTAAAGATATTTACATGACAAATAAGATATATATATATATATCTTGAATTTTCTGACAATAGTCTGTGAAGTCCTCTCATTCGGAAGGAATTTTGTATAATCTTGTATAACTGGTAAACGTTAAGCGATAGACGTAAACGTACTACACAAAAAGTGTAGATCTCTTTAAAATACAAATTTATTTCAAATAACCTTTTTTGTGGCATCAGCCATTTCCGAAATATCCGTTATTAATGGTTCGAATTGTTCAATGCTTAGTATTCTTAAGTCCTTTTAACATTGAGCTGTTTCTCGTAATTGCATGGAAACACTATGAAATTTTAAGGCTAGCATATAGCGTCCAGTTCTTAAACATTTGACTATCGCTGTTCTCTTTGTATCTATAAAGAAAGGTGTAATGTAGCTATTTCTACAAAAGTTTATTTATTTAGTTTTTACTTTCTCTACTACGTATAGTAAGTAGAAGTATTGTATTCCACCTAAAAATTCGATACCGAGATTTCACCGGAAATACATGTTTTGAGACCCCCTGAATCCAAAAAAAGCATTTCTGGAAACATGTCCGTGTGTGTGTGTCTGTGTGTCTGTGTGTGTGTCTGTCTGTGAACAGCATAACTCAGACACGAACAGTCGGATAAACACCAAACTTGGTATTTAGCTTCAGTATCTTCCAAGGATGCGACACGAAGGTTTTCAAGAAAATCCCCTCACCCCAGAGTACCCTTTACATGGAAGATTTTTAGAAAATTTTAATTTTCTCAAAAATGGCTCTAACGATTTTGATTAAAATATCATATGTTTAAGATATTTTTATGACAAATAAAATGTATATCTTGAATTTCCTGGGAATGTCTCCAAAAGTATTCTTCATTGTGAACGACTTTTGCATAACTGGTAAACCATAAGAGATAGACAACATTTTACTACACAAAAAATGTAGATCGCGTTAAAATACACAATTTATGTCATATACATTTTTTTTGTTGAGTGAACCATTTTCGAGATATTACTTAATATTCCCTTAAATTTTTCAATACTTATTTTCTCAAATGGGAATTCGTTAATCATTTTTTTGTCTTGGATATGCAAAGAGTATTAATCTGAGGGAAAGGGAATGGTGCTGCACCTAGCAACCAGCTATTAAGAGATATGTATGTGCTTAAAGGCTACTGTATTTCTATATTGCCCTTGTAAATATATATTCCCCTTACATCTACAAGAAAATTAGCAATAAGATAGACTCTGCAAATGTTTATCTCGATTAACATGCAGTAGATGGAGAATAAGCGTTTGTATAAATAGTTTGTACAAGAGTAGAGAAAGTCATGTGTGTGTAACACATCAGATTTTTTTATTTATGGACGTTCTTTAACTACTATGGGTCTTAACGTCCTATTCTATATTGGGAGTAAAAGACCGGTAATTTTGCTCAGAGGCCCCTCTATGAGGCTTGACGTTCTTTTAAATCTACGACACGGGACAAACAGCTTTACTTCCCTTCCGAAGGAAGCCGTGGTAAGGATTTTTACGCTGAAAAATCCATCGCCCTCCGCCGGGTTGGAACCCGCAACCTCGGGAACTAGAGGTTAGCATGGTAACCACTACACCATGGAGGACGACTGCAAAAGTTTATTTAGATTAGAGTGAAGCAGATATAAAAATAAGCTTTAGTTAGACTAGCTTGTATACCCACTGATAAACGATAGAGGGCAGAGAAAGTCATGTGAATGCATCACATCAGATTTTGTTTTTCTTTAGTAATGTTTTGTCCATCTCTTGCGGTTTCTCAATTATATGAAAGCTAAAGAGAAAAAAGAGTACTTCACTGGCTGAAAATGCAAGCATTACCTAAATGGATTTAATCATCATTACAGTATTTAAAACATAAAACAGTTTAAACAAACTCGTTAATAATTTTTCAAAAAATAAATCCCAATGAACTTTCTTTTTCCACGTTAAAGTGTTGTTTGGAAAGGGGCGAATTCCTCTAAATTCTTCGACTTGCATCCCTGAAAAATATTTTAAATACCAAACATGTTACGTATAGGTATAATTTTCGTTTTCTGAGTTGCGGTGTTACATACTCTCCTTCCCACCACACAAACATTTTGAAGCACTGTAAGTTTTCAACGACTCACACACACACACACACACACACACACACACACACACACACACACACACACACACATATGGATCTTTTTCTAAAACTTCCTTTCTTTAGATCTGAAAACATGTATTTTGGAGACATCTTGTTATGGAATTTTTGGATGAAGCACTATATTGTAGTACCCACCAAATGTAAGAGCTAAGGGAATAAAATTCTGCTGTGCAATACTCACATAAATTTCTCTACCCATCAAATATACACACGTATCACTACATTATAATTTTAATACAAAAGTGACTTTTCTTTCCAGCACGCTTTATTCACAATAAGGGTATATTAAGTAATGACTTGTCATTAAGCTATATGAACATGCAACATATGGAGTCAATGTCAAGTGTTTATATCACAAGTCAGCTTCTGTTAGTGCTCAAGGGAAAGAAAATAATCGCAGTTTTTAAGCTCGTTGCGTAAATAGCGCACCAAAGAAAGCGCTAAGCATAAGTTGAATATTTCGCAAATATCTAATGCTATAAAATGCTATTTTATATTAATTAAGCATTTTAATCCGTTGTACATTTTTTTCTAGTACGTTTTTTATACCTTTTGTGGCTTCCTTGTTATGTCAAAGGAAACAATCAAGAGGACAGCATAAACTATTTTGAAGAAGGTTTGTTGCTGCTACGTATGGAAAGTTTGAAGATGATGTATTATATTTCGACTGTTCGGGAGCCGAACTTGAAGTAGTAGCAACCGCACGTATGGTAAAAAGTTTCCGGTAGCCTTCGCCCTAAATGCACTTTCCGGTAGCCTTTGCCCCAAATGTTTAAAAAATATTAACTTTGTAATTTTTGACTGTTTCTTTTAATATTATATATTTATGTTTGCCTCGGCTGCGTCAGTATTTATATTTTATTAGAGATATGAATGTCTTAACAGGGAGTGGTGCGACTGAAGAATGTAGGCTTACACAGATTATAATTTTACTTCACTCCTTTTATTAATGCTTCAGACGATTTAAATAACACCTCACTGATATATATATAGAGAGAGAGAGCTGTGAGATTTTTTTTATTAATTACTTGCACTTTTTAACACGTAAACTATTTTTGTCTCACACAAAATACATATTAAATTTCTCGAGGACACATCTCGCGTCCGGTTAGGAACACTGTCTACAAGCAACTGACTTGATTTCTACCGCCTAAATTTGTAAATTTCTGTATTTGAAGTCTCTGATTGGCTATTCCTAATCCAATAGAATACCTTCATTTAACTAAAGCTTTTTCAGGCTGTTGATTGGCTATGTTATAAACTGTCACTAAAATTACATTATTGTTGCTCCAATAATGACTAGTAGCATTATTAAACTTTCTTTCTCATTATTGCCTCAAGGTTACCTCATTGTTACCCCATTGTTAGCAACTTTTAACCTATTTTTCTCACAGCTCCTACATTATTAAATTACGTAATACATTCACATAACATTATTGCACATGTATACAATAATATAAACATATACAATGACTGTAATATACATTATTTATATCTTGTTACCTACACATATTGCTTTAAGATGGGCTGTTATTGAATTTATATATTATATAATTAGAGTGAAGTCATTTAAGTGTAAAAATACTGCCTCAATTTGCAGAAAGATTAAAAATACACATTTTATTTATCTCAAACGTATTATATACGCTATTTTGATGAAATGTAAATAAATAAAAAGTAATTAACATTTAAGCGATTGTTTAGGGGAAACATTCGTTTGCACCCTTAAAACTTTCTGGATTTAAGAAGTTTGGTATGTATTCGGCTTTTGATTTTTGAATTATGCTGTTCAGAGATACATATCCACACGAGAACCCACACGTGTAGAACGTTTTCTAAAAATCCCTCTTTTAGGGTACAAGAAATCTTAAAACATGTAGTATTTCTGTGAAACCTTGATATCAATTTTTTGGGTGGAATACAGTAGTTCCTCTACCTAAGAAGGGTAAGTGGTAGAGAAAGTAAAAATTTGTTATGAATATTTTTAGAATGTCGAAGGAATGATAGTAACTGAAAGAGATTTTGTGGTACGGCGAGCTGTTTTTGTGGAGGATGTTTCAGCAAAACAAACATCACTACAAGCAGCATCAGCTGGGGAAAAGAATTGAGGGCCCACTGAGGCCTCTTGTACCACTTGTTCGGCGGCAAGCATACTCTAATCCCTTCCTCTACTCCGACTTGTTAGCGCAAAATGGATCTAATTCTGTTTCCTTGCTAGGACCTCCAGCACCTCTCTAATAGCTTGTTAATCAAACACGTGACGTTCTGCATATGTTTTCTGCTTGAACCGCATCGATTGTTATACACACGTGTAAACTATCACGATGAAAAAAGCGGCACAAACGCAAATACTTATCTAAAAAAAACGTTCCTTGAGCCGTTTTACTTTCTCTACTACATACAGTAGGTAGGGGAAATATTGCATTCAACCCAAAAATTCGATACCGAGATTTCACCGGAAATAGATGTTTTGAGGCCCTCTTAATAAAAAAATCTGATGTGTTACACTCACATGACTTTGTCTACTCTTGTACAAACTATTTTTACAAACTGTTATTCTCCGTCTATTTCATATTAATCGAGATAAACATTTGCAAAAACAATCTTTTGACATGCAAAGAGAATTGCATTTTACACATAGCGATCAGTTCTAAAAATATTTGACTATCGCTACTATGTTCACCTTGTTTTGTATTTGCAAGGGCAATATAGAAATACAGTAGCCTTTAAGCATAGACATATCTCTTAATAGCTGGTTGCTAGGTGCAGTATCATTCTCTTTGCCACAGATTAATACTCTTTGCATATCCAAGACAACGTTAAAATTATCTAAATTTGAAAGTGCAAGTTATTACAAGTGAAACGAGGTATAATTTAGGCCCGTGTTATACATAGTTCCATTATTAAAAATAATACGTTGAGCGCTAAGCGATCTAGCTAGGGAATTTTCTACAGCTCCAACTAACTCAGTTATTTCTAAAGTAACAGTGTAACGTCTTACTTTAGCATATAGTGCGTGTGTAATTAAAATATTGTGTATCTCCACTTATTTAATCAGTGTTAGTGTTGTTACTACACACTTTCATTCCCGTACCAGACCCTGATAAGTTGTACTTGCTCTACCATTAGCAGCCGTGGCAAGAAGTAAACATAACATCATTGACAATTTAAAGTAACAACCCAAACACTAGTATAATCATCAGAAATAATATATTAATTGAGGTATTAATATATCAACATGCCAACCTACTGCAAGTTAGGTTACCAGCAACGAGGACTCAACCGCATGTCTTACCTGGAAGCTTTTACGTGTTTCATAGGATAGTTTTAAGTCCTTCTTTGTCACGTACCAGCAGTGATGGAAGTCCCGAATAAAATCACCTGTAACAGAGATATTTCCAATGAACAGCCATTTAATCCTTCACTTTTTTCTGGACAACAAAAGCAAAATCTATAGAAAGGCTCTTATTATTTTCTATCCTTTTTAGTGATGCATAGGAAGCTCCGAGTGCTTTTTGAACAGCAAGCACTCTTGCATAAAAAGCCTGCAAAATTCCATAATTAGACAAGCCATTTGCTCTTACCCTCATAAATCAAGCAGGAGATGAGGGACGCAACGCAATGAGTCTTTTGTTTCTTGTAGCAGGGTTGCGGTGTTGTGAGAGGCCTCTATCCGGAAATTCGTTTTCTGAGTAAAAGAGAATGCGAGAGCAAAAGGACCATTTCTCTATTCACGTTACGAGCACAAACACACAGAAAAATAACCACTAAGACCGAAAAGCATGGTTTCATCTGATAAGCTAGTGCTCTCAGCAAAAAGTACAGATTCTGAAAAGAATTTCTTGTCTGCTTTCGTTCATAAGAACTGCCGAGTGTTCTGCTCAAGAAATGGGGAGAGAGAACGCGCGCACAGAAAGTGAGTTTAAACACTCCCGTTACTACATTTTATGCTTATTTAAAGTTCAAGTATGAGTTCTGTAAAATACAAAGGAAAACAACTACAATGTAAACCTCTTGACCCTGTTTTTGGCGGTATTATTGCAGCTTACGGGACAAGGGTTTCGGTGCAGCTGTATGAGTCTAGACATGAAGACTAAGGCCCTGTGTTCTGAAGGACCTGGGTGTAGGAGTGAGGGTACACAGAAGCTGGAGCACAGCACCGCAAGGAGGCCACAGATTTTGCTACTATCGTGACTTATGGGAGGGAGATATGAGGACAGACCCGAAGGTTGACAAGATCAGGCGACGATGTGCGCAATTGATTCCAGATGGAGCACATCCTTGCGGTGGCTAGCCACACCGTAGCTCGTGTCCCATGGGGCCCGAGACACGCGTTCAGCAAGGGGGCCTCAGCAGACTAACCAAACGCCAGGGAGAAACCTTTCTGAAGCGCACAATTTCTCGCCCTACAGCAACATGCCGCATGCCGTCGCCTGGTCTTTCAACCCTGAAACGGACGAAGAAAAATGGTGGGGGACAAGAAAAAGTCGAGATAGAAGAGCAACCACCCCAGCATTCGCCTACCGACCCGAGGAAAAAACGAAAGTAACCATAGCCAGAGCTGTATGGGAATCTAACCGGGGACTTCCCTGGTGGGAGCCTCAACGTTACCGTGGACCCACCTCGCTCAATGGGGGCCAGGGAACAGAGATTTTGACAATTGCTAAGATTATGGAATTCTAGATTTCTACATATTAATACACTTAAGACCAATGCAGATGATGTGCATTATAGCTTTTTTTTTTTCATTCTGTCATTTTAAAGGTGCATTAAAATGTTAAAATACTCAACGAGCAAGCACTTAAAGACTCTCTTCTTTTCTATTTTTCTCAGATATACATTTTTCAAGATATAAATGATATTGTTCCTTGTGCATCAGTTGTCAAATGTTAATGAAAAATCTTATGCTTAGTCTTCATAAACTTACTCACAAAACTGGTTAAATTATTATTATCTAACATCTAAGGTAAAGGAAGTATTGCATTCCATACAAAATTTCGATATTGACATATCAACGAAAACACATATTTTAAGTTCTCCTGAACCCCAAAGAATCATTTTTAGTTAAAGCTCAGTAGGTATGTGTGTGTGTTTGCGTAGTGTGACTTAAAAAAATGTAAAAATACCAAAGTTGATATTTAGGACAAGGACTAGGAGCGGAGAGGATCTTAGCACCTCGACATACGAAGAACTTTTGTGCCTAAGCCCTCGACGGGGCGACCCGGGAGGAAGGGGTGAGGTGTGAGGAGAGAGATGCTGACTGTACAAGGAAACACGGTGGGGCAGAGGGCAGGGACCCTAATTTTCTCCAGATTGAAACTTCCCGGTTGGCAGCTGGTACAACCGGCTCCCCTCCCATCTGCAGGCTTGGACATCCCACTGGGGAGCTCGGGACTCGGAGATCGCTCCCATTTCGGGGAACGAACTGTTACATAGAACATCCTTTTCCCCTGCCATGCAATGGCGAGACTCCCGCCGACACTTCCAACCCTGAAACAGACCAAGTTGATGAAAAGTGAAGTGAAATGAGAATGGAGGTGCAATGGAGGGACAAGAAATTCGGGGGATGTAATGAACCTTCCTAGCATTCGCCTAGCGACCCGGGGAAACACCTGAAAATAGACATGGGTCAGGAGTCAAATCCACGACCTCCCGATGGCAGCCCACAGATGTTGTCGTCTAGGACATCCCGCTCGGCAATTTAATATTTAAGTTCAGTATGTTCCAAGGACGCACAAAGATTTTCCAGAAAATCCCCCACCCCAAAATACCATTTTCCATGGAAAAACCTTCGTTATTTTTGATTTCTCAAAAAGGCTCTAGCTAGTTTTATCTAAATATATGTTTGAGATTTTACATGATTAATAAAATGTTTATCTTGAATTTTTTGCGAATCTCCGGCAAACGTCTCTTCTATCGGAATGAATTGTGTATAATTTTGTATAACTGCTAAACCATAAGAGATACACAAAATATTATTCCGCAAAAGTGTAAATCTGTTTAAAGCACACAATGTATCCCAAATAATTTTTTGTGGTTATTTTCATTTCCGAGAAATTCGTTATTATTCGTTTGACCTTTTCAATACTTTGTCATTTTTAAAATCCGTCACATTCGTGATGTCATGCAAGGACTACAGGATTCCAAAGCCATCACATAGCGATCCGCTCTTAAAATACTTGATTATTTTTACGGACTCCGCTATTCCCCCTTGTGTCTACAACGAAATTTGTAATAAAATCATTTTGTAAGCGTTTATCTCTATTAAGAAGAAGATGCTTTAGTAAGATGAAACAATATTTACGAATTTTTATTGAAAAAATCTCAAAGGAAAGAAAAATTAATATCTCAACAAAAAAGCGTAAAGTTTAAAATTTAATGGCCTATCCCATTCTTGTAAACTATGAAAACAAGAAAAAATATCTGATGTGTTACATTCACATGACTTTCTCTACTCTTATACAAACTATTTTTACAAACGCTTATTCTCCACATGCTTCATGTTAATCGAGATGTTAATCTTATTGCTAATTTTCTTGTAGATGCAAGGGGAATTGGTAGGCTTTAAGCAATAGTCAAATATTTTAAGAGCTGGTTGCTATGTGGAATATTCCATTCTCTTTGCATTACCAGCACAAAAAAATGAATAACGAATTCCCATTTGAGAAAAAGTATAAGTATTGGAAAATTTAAGGGAACAACAAGCAATATCTTGAAAGTGGTTCACTCAACAAAACAAATGTATGTGACATAAATTGTGAATTTTAACGCGATTTACAATTTTGTGTAGTAAAATTTTTCTATTTCTTATGGTTTGCCAGATATGCAAAAGTCGTTCACAATGAAGAATACTTTTGGAGACATTCCCAGAAAATTCAATATATACATTTTATTTGCCATAAAAATGTCTTAAACATATGATACTTTAATAAAAATCGTTAGAGCCATTTTGGAGAAAATTAAAACTTTCGAAAACTGTTTCATGTAAAGGGTCATCTGGGGCGGGGGGATTTTCTGGAAAACCTTCGTGTCGCATCTCTGGAAGATACTGAACCTTAATACCAAGTTTGGTGTTTATCCGACTGTTCGTTTCTGAGTTATGCTGTTCACAGACACGCGCAGACGCAGACGCAGACACACACGGGCATATTTCCAAAAATGCTTTTTTTGGATTCAGGGGGTCTCAAAACATATATTTCCGGTGAAATCTCGGTATCGAATTTTTGGGTGGAATACAATACTTTCCCTATACTATACGTAGTTTAGAGAAAGTAATAGTGTATTGGTCTGCTTCCCCTCGTCTCTCATCAAGGCAGCCCGGGTTAAAACCCGGGAACAGCATGTGGGATTTGTGGTGGACAAAGCGGCGTCTGGACTTTTTTACTCCAGTCTTTCAGGTTCCCCCGCCATTCATTCCACCAACTGCTCCATCATTACCTTTCCTTTCGTCAGCTCAGCATCATTGCATATCATCTCCTTCCTCGCTCTCATATCAGGCTTCGTGCTTATCACCCTCCTGGTTGTCCTCTCTGATCCCAGTGCTTCCCGATAGGTGTCTGATCCCAGACGCCGGCTTTTAAGTCCGGGGGGTGTAAGCGCAACTAACGGGGAGTGTACACAGAGAAACAAGAAGAAAAAGCTTCAAATTTTACGTTACAAGGAACTTTCAAAATTCTGCCAATATTTTGCGTTAAGTGTTTATAAAATATTTAATATTCTTGAATAGTCATTATAATATCGAATTGATATTTGCACGTGAGTTATCCTTATGACAAGAAACATGTGTACAGGTTTTAAACTAAATAACTTCAAAATTACAGAAACTAGTAAATTCAGTCTCAAGGTACCTTAACTCCGAATCCCGAAACCAGTGTTTATTTTTGCTTTAATTAGTGCTTGTCTAAAGTAGAGGAAGTGGTGAATCTGCCCCAACGGTTCCACAACACTATTCGGGGGAAATCATGTTTTTATATACCTCGAGAGAAAAAAAATTATATTGTAACACCCCTACTGGCGGTGGTTATCCCAAGAGTGGTTTCAGAGATAGGAGTGCTTTGGTACCAGAGTGGTTAGGTGGGCCGGGGTGGTGTTCCGGATTGGGGTTAATGAATAAAAGCGCAGGGGATGTATCAAAACTAGAGGTTGTATTTAAATATGCTGTACATAATGCCCATGCGAGCAGAACTTCATGCTTGAGCATCTTACCTGGATTAAAGATCTGTGTAGACAAAAGAACTGCTAAAATGTTAATTAGTGTGTTTGTGTGTGGCCCCCTTACGCTTGGTCACATAGATTATGGCCTCCGGCCGATAGCGTCTGTCAAACGGCAGGTGACAGACCACATGGCCTAACCCTCCGGGATATAAATACCTTAGACAATGCTGACTCAGCATACCAGTACATAACAGTGTTGATGCAACCGAGTTTCAACATTCTCTTACCGATTAACAAATCTGATGTAAATACGTTGACCTTGATACTGCGTTCTCTGTGCATGATCCTACTAGAAACTAAAGAACATCATGTGATGTGCATTGCTTAATACATGTACAGAAATTTAAACCAACAGCAGCAAACATTTCGAAAACAGCTAGTGCTATAAAAATTATTTTTATATTGCAATGAGTTCTAGGTTTTTTCTGAATGAACTTTTTTGTCTATTCCTATCGTTTCCCGATTATATACACTCAAGGAGAATCGGGACGATTTCAAAAGCTGCTCACCGAACATTTAAGATATACATTTCTTTGGCAAGTCAATATCTGAAACATATATTTTAACTTAGGGACATTTTGATAAAATAAACATTTATGAAAATCTTTCCACGTAAAGGTAGTTTTGGTATTGAAGATTTTCTTGAAAACTTTCGCAAGGGATCCTTAAATTGTATCTGGTAAAGGTATGAAATGTAGAGTTTATCTTACATTTGGCCTTTGAGTTATGCAGGCAGGCAGGCGGACAAAGACAGACAGACAGACAGACAGACAGAGAGACAGGTAGGCAAGCATCAGCTTTTTTTTTCTAAAAATAATATTTTTATTCGATGGATCTTACAGCATGTATTTAGATGAAATCTTGATTGCGCGCGCGTGTGTGTTTGAATGTGAGAGTGATGGAGAGAGAGAGAGGGGGGGGAGAGAAACCTAAGTCAAACACAGAAAAACGACCACAATACGATAAGCATATTATTCATGCATGCAAAGTCAGATAGATACCAAACTTTGTATTCCATTCCAGTTTTTACTGAATTGTGCTTAATTCAAACAACCTTTGCATGAAAGAAGTTTCGAGATTCGCGTGTGTGTAGCAAGAAATAGCTTAGCTGATTAATTTTCAAACCTCTGGTGGTAATCATTATAACATTTGCCAAAATAAAATCGATATAAATAATGCGTTTTTATAAAATATATACAATAAAATGTTCTACTTACATTCTGATTAAAAACAAAACACATCTTCTCATTTTGTTTCATTAGTACCAATGCTGAATTATGAAGCAATGCCTAACCACAGACCTAACCTCGAAAACAAAGACAAAAATGTTACATTAACAGAATAAAAAAAAATAAACCTGTACATGAACATTTATTTTTAAAGCAAATTATTTAAATGCTGTTATTCTGCATTTATCTCCCGCAATGGGAAACAAATGACGGGGGAGGCATAATTATGGATGACAATAATTTATCGCTTCCACTGGATACGATAAATGCTCTGCAATGAAGCCGCGATCGGTTGATATACAAGGTATTCTTGAACGCCACTGGTCCATATAGGTAGTGCTTACGTATATCAGTGCAATAGCCACTGGAACACAATATGTATGAGATATGTATGTATACTTTGTATTTAAATGGTCTGAGAAATCCTCTACATTCTCATTTCATTTTGTATATTTGGGGAACCACGAAAGAGACGAAAGCTTATTGTGGGAAAAAATGCATCGTTAAAAGATAGGCATTACCTTTTTACGTATTGAAAATTAAGTAAAAAATTTAATAGAGTTTTATTTATGGACGCTCTTTAACTACTATGGCTCTTAACGTCCAATTCTATAATGGGCGTGAAAGAGGCCGGAACCTTTGCGCAGAGTCCTCTCTATCAGGCTTGAGCTTCTTTTACGTGCCATAAATCTACGACATGGGACACCGGCTTTACTTCCCCTCCGAAGGAAGTCATGCTAAGGATTTTTCGGTCGAAAAATATCTATCGCCCTCCGCCGGGTTTGAACCCGCGACGTCAGGAACTGGAGGCTAGCATGGTACCCCTAGACCACGGAGGACGACGGCACAAATAGCAAAAATGTGTGAAAACTTCCTAATGTTTTGATGAACATGTTCTGGTGAACCCAGGGCATCAGAAGAAACACATGTTTCAGCCTAATGCTACATTGAGAACTTCAGAATGTACACTTTTGGTCATAATTACATAAATATTAAATTAGCCGTGATAGTTATAATGCCTGATTGCCTGAGCAATTAATATTTCAAAGTGATTGCTTAAGATCTGGGAAAATGCAAGTAAATAACAGTGAACATTTCAGAAATGGTTCCTGCAGCAAGATTTTCCCAATCAAGGCTTCGCAGCTATATACAATTCAATAATACTAAAAGCATGTAAAATGCTATTTACAAAATTCAATATATGTATTTTATTCACCATTCCAGTGTCTCGAATATATGATACTATTTTAATAACCTTTGAGAAACTTAAAGAGAGAGAGAGAGAGAGAGAGAGAGAGAGAGAGAGAGAGAGAAGGAATTAATGATAAATCTTCCACTGTGGAGCTCTGTTTAGAGGGGAAAATTTCTGCAAATCATTCGCCTCCTTTAAACCTATTTGACATAAGTATAAAGCTTGGCATGTATGCCAAATTTCCTTTTGAGCTATACTATCCGCAAACATACACACACATTCAGGCATGCAACCTTTTATCAAACATAATCTTTTGGGATTCGAAAGGTGTATTTTCTGTGAAATCTCGACATCGAATGTTTTCATAAACTGTAATAACTCCTATAGCTTAGTAACTTAAGTGGTTAAAATATGTTAAACGGTGTAAAATTGGAATCAAACAAACTGATTATAAGGGTGGTCCTGACGCAATTTAGCCTATTTTCATTGCGGTGTCGATATGTTCGGACTATCGTGCTATTATAAGTTTAGCCTTCGACCAGGGCATAGCGGTCAGAAAGATAATTTTAGAAACAAGGGTGGCCTTACGCCTTTTCTGACACCATCTGGAAGACTTGCAACAAGGTTATGGGATGTAATTATATCACGTCTCACGCTTAAAAGACAGTGCAGGTTAAATGGGACGCACTGCTGCCACATGTACTCTAAGTGCGCTCGCAACTTTGATCCCAGCGAGATCGGTCTACCAATTTAATGCCTTCTTGTAATGATACATCACCAATAGTGAAATATCTGCTATAAAGGAATTGTAAGACATTTATATTTTCACCCGCGCTTTATGTCTCCTCTTTGTAGTTTTAGTACTTCGAAGCACGACTTTACAGACACAAAAATATATACCATCTATCAAAGAAACATGGTGATATAAAATGATAAAGGCTATAATTTGGTAGGGTATCATCACTGTTTACTCTTGACAAAATCGCATTCAAAGTGGATGGAATGACTTCAAGCAGCAAATAAAGAATGATGCGTCACAGTCCGTTTTATGCTATTCAATTATAATGCGTTAACCTAGCGTGTTTCTGTTTCCCCTTTCCTTTTATGCATTTTTATGGGTCCCTAAGTGTGCTTTCATTCGTTCCTTTTTATGTTATACAATACTCTTTCCAAACACCCGGGTAGCCTTAGCTGCTTCTATTACTGCCTTACTAACACTCGTTTTACTTGAAAAGTGATGTTACAATTCATTGTTACTTTGCGTTTTTTTTAATTTACCAACATTTCGTCTCTTCCTAACATAAATATTTATCTAAAAGTTTAACTAAATCATCTATATAACTCTTCACAGAGTTCAACACGTTATAAACGTACACACTTCCTTACAAGGATGTTATTCTTTACGGCCTTCTGCCTCGCGCCTGACGCCTGTCAGCTGAATAGATGGATGACTTTTGTATGCCATATACAATGAATGCAAGAAGTTACAGGAAACCGGTTTCTTTTAAAAACTGTCTCCAACCCTCCTTAACATTTTCTCTCGCTTGATCCCCGTTGTAAACCCAATAACACAAAAGTTTCTCTTTGGCTCATTTTTTTACTTCATAGGTATAGAATTTCCTGAAAATATTTAATTTAAAAACTTATAATGTTCATTTTATTAAAAGTAGAAAATTCAAACTCGGTAGGTATCAGTACACTAGTTTACGCTAAGAAAAATATAATGTAGCATTCTAGCTTTAGTTTGTTATAGCTACTGCGTGATAAGCATATACATAGCAAATATCGGACTTTTACTAAAAAATAGGTTTTCTTTAGAAATTTGTGCCCACAGAAATCTAAAAGTGTTCTAAAATTATATAATCTAATAGAGAAAAATAATCTGCATAGGGTAATGTATTCAAAGCTGAAATTTATAAGAGCTGAATATTTACATCATGTTATTACTTATTAGCTGCTTGACGACAGCGCGAGACTAGAAAAGGATGAAGCTAATGACAATATGTATACGTTAGATAGAGACAGAGCTATATCCATTTACCTCCATACTGATTTTTAACGCTAAGACAGGCTACAGCACTTGAGGCAGTGTTTTTAACACTAAAATGATTTCAGTCTAATTATATAATATGTAAATTCAATAATAGCCCGCCTTAAAGCAATATGTGTATGTAACAATATATAAAAATGTATGTAACAGTCATTGTATAAGTTTGTATTATTGTATCCATGTGTAATAATGTTATGTGAATATATTACGTAATTTAATAATGTAGGAGCTGTGAGAATAATAGGTTAAAAGTTGCTAACAATGAGGTTACCTTGAGGCAATAATGAATTAGAAAGTTTAAATGTTACTTGTGATTCTTGTTAGCAATAATGTAATTTTAGCGACAGTTTATAAAAATAGCCAATCAACAACCAGAAAAAAACTTTAGTTAAAGGAACGTATTGTATTGGATTAGGAATAGCCAATCAGAGACTTCAAATACAGAAATTTATAAGTTTAGGTGGTTGAAATCAATTCAGTTGCCTGCAAACAGTGTTCCTAACCGGACGCAAAACACTCCTCTAGAAGTATAATACGTATTCGTGTGAGACGAAAATAGTTTACGTATTAAAATGTGTAATTATTTAATAAAAACATCTCACAGCTCTCTCTATATATCAGTGAAGTGTTATTTAAATCGTATCAAGCATTAATAAAAGGAGTGAAGTAAAATTATAATCTGCGTAAGCCTACATTCTTAGTCACACCACAACCCTGCTAAGAGAAACGTGTCTCTAAAATAAATACTGACGCAGCCGAGGCAAACTTAAATATTAAATATTTAAAGAAACAGCTTAATTACAAACTTAATATTTTTTAAACTTGGGGCAAAGGCCACCTGAAAGTACATTTGGGGCGAAGGCTACCGGAAACTGTTTACTATACGTGCGGTTACCATCTACTTCAAATTGGCTCCCAAAGCGTGGGGTAAACAATATAAACAACTACTTCACACTTAGGGGAAAAAATCACAATTAGTTCGTTACATCAGCAGTCTTGTTAAGCTACATACCAACGTGACGTCAGTAAATGCCAAAATACAAATCCACCCATGCAACGTATGTACATGAAAGAGCCCAGTGCTATCACCCCAGGTCACGGCAGGATAATAATTGCTGGACATAGCAATTTACTTAGGAAAGGAAATAGAACAGGGAACAATCGTGTTGCTAGTAAGATAGTAGGCTCTCAAGGTTATCGTACTTACGTCATGTATCTTCGTCAAGGGGATTAACGTCGCACGGAAACTATGTTACCACAAATTTCATTTGGCTCTTGCACTGTTTGGATTACCATACAAATAGGTTTGTTAACGGAGAAACTTTCCTGCAGTTCATTGTGGAAAATGGCGCATCACGAGAGCTATGTTCTCTGTTCTGCTTCTTGAGGTCCCTTGGTAATCTTGCTTACTGTTACAGCTATATATTATTATTTTGAAATACATAAACAACTTAGCATTCACCGTGTTAACAAAATTTCGTTAAATGCCTTATCAGAAGTTTTCTTATTCAATTTTAAGTAATAATGCCAACAATGAAATGCCCGCAATAAACCCCCGATATTAAAAGTAGGTAACTAGGAATGGCTCAGGCGGTAACGTCTGTGGCCATGGGATTTTCCCGGGTCGTCAGGCGATGCTAGAGTCTTTTCTTTCATCCTCCGAATTCCCTGTCCCTCCATTTAGTTCCAATAATCATTTGATTCGTCCTTCAACCCGTTTGGCCTATTTCAGGGATGGAAGTGTCGGTGATGGTGTTTCGGTGCAGCGTGGTTGGTTGCCGGTTTATAAGGACTGCCTCCTGATGGGGCGTTGGATCCTATATGGGCAGGTTCCCCGGTCTACCTGTCCGACTGCCGGGGCGTCTATATCTTGAGACTGTAGGGACCCTGTCATTGCTGCGCCGTCACTCCTGGTTTCGGCCGCTGGGTGTCTCCCTTCGTCTCATCTCTTCCTCCTTGGGGTACCCCCTCATGGGGCGTTGGTACAATATCTTCATTCCTGGATAGGTGCGGAATTCCTTTTGCTTCATAATCCAACCTAAAACTAGCTAAATTTATAATAAAAGCTTCAAAGAGAAAGATTACTGAAGCATTGTTCTAGATTGCTAAGGGGCAAGGTAATTTAATCGTCCAATCATTAAATGTGGATCATGCAACTACTTACAATGTTAAATCTGAATAAGAGTTTCATCTTCCAATCGTCCCAGTAAAATAAATTTCATAGTAACCAAAAATTACTTTTTAATTTTGTTAGTTATTGCTCTTAAGGATACACAATTTTGGCCGATTATGCAGTGAGTAAGCACCCCCAATAAAGTAGCGTCATAGCAAAAAATAGAAGAAAGATAGCTCTACCAACTGTTAACACAAGAATGATTATTAGTTACAGATTAACTCAGGACAGTTTCAGAAGTCACTGATGAGCAGGAACGAAATATTAGTTTCACGTAAGTCTGAAGAACTATATCAGGGATTCATTGCTCATACAATAAAACTATCTTAAACCGAATCAAGAACACCTCACGGATTCGTTGTTAGATAATACAGGAATGATATTTCAGCTCTGTGCCTGATTCAAGAAGAGCATCATAGATCTATTTCCGACAGAAGAGTAATAGCTCTACGACTGACTCAAACACAGTTGCACAAGTTCTTTGCTGACACAAGAATAACACCTCAAATTTACGCCTGACTCAAGAACACCATAGATCCATTAAAGACATAAGAATAATATCCCAGCTCTACGTCTGGAACAACCTCACGAATTCGTTGCTGACACTGCTATAATTGCATATCTACGCCTAGTTCCAGAACAACCTTACAGGTCCGTTGCTGACTCAAAAACAATATATCAGCTCTACGCCATTCTCAAGAACAACTCCATAGATCCGGTTGTCACAACAATATCTTATCACTATTGCTGACTCAAGATTAATTTCACAGTGTTGACAGTTCAGACCGAGGGTCTGTCCGGAGCCCTATGTCTCCCCTCCTAGAGCCAGGGGAGGCGCCAACCGAATGACACTCCATCGAAGGTTTTTCCATTAGGCCAATACTTGGTTTTCTTCAAAGGTCTTACTCCCGCTTGCGGAAGTGGATGCGTCATCTATGCGAGCCAATTTAGAGGGAAGACTACCGAGGATCCTCGATACGGCGACAGAGTCTAGCTCACCGTCTGCCAGCACTTTAGACTGGTACCGGTGGACACAGACGTCTCACAACCTCGGCTGAGTAACAATGGCCAGATATACCCATTTCTCAGGGTATTGGGACCACTGCATCGCCCAGCTCAGTCCAATCCGAACAATTTCCCGAAAGGAGGGGCTCACATGTTCCGCTCGACGTTCTTCTAGTAACGTCAGAAATACCACAAGGGGTCCGCAGCAACTACATCATGACAGCTGAAGGGTTCGGAATCTCTCGTCTGTGGGATCCATTGTTGACATAAGAATAGTATCGCAGCTCTATGCTAGACTCAGAAACAACTCCAGAGACCAATTATTGCTGACTCAATAATATTAGATGTCTTATTCAAGAACAGCCTCACAGAGCATTTCTGACCGAAGAAGAATATCCCAACTCTATTTCTGACTCAAGAACAACCTTACAGAGCATTTCTAACAGAAGATCAATATCCCAACTCTATTTCTGACTCAAGAATACCTCACAGAGCATTGCTGACAGAAAAACAATGTCCTAGCTTTAAGTCTGACTCAAGCGCATCATTACAGACAGCATTGCTTACAGAAGAACATACCCCAGCTCTATGCCTGACTCAAGAATAACCTATTGTTCTATTGGAGAAAGCAATATAGCTGAGTTTTGGGATATAGCACTCAAGTCTCAACTAGGCCTTGAAAGAAAATCCATAAACTGAAATAAAACAAATCTGGTGTGTTGCTTCACATGACTTGCTCTGCGTAGTATCGGTAATTTTTATATAGCTTCTGTAAACTGTTCTTACGTAAGTTTATGTTTTTAATTCATGTTAATCATATAAACATTTGCAGAAATCGTTTCATACATTTCGTTGTGGGTACAAGGGCAATAGAGAAAACCGAACCGATAGTCAGACGTTTAAAAGGGGGCTGACCACAACTGAACAGTGGCAACACTAATAACAAAATGACAAAAGCATTGAAAAATTCAGACAAACAATAACGAATATCTCGGAAGTGGCTGATACTACAAAAAAGTTATTTCAAATAAATTGTATGCTTTAAAGAGATATACATTTTTGGCAAATTATGTTTTTGTCTATCTCTTATGTTTCACCCGTTATAGAAAATTATACAAAATTACTTCCGAATGAAGAAGAAGGTTTCATAGGCTATTCCCTGAAAATTTAAGATGTACACTTTATTTGCGATGTAAATATCTTAAATGTAAGGTACCTTAATTAAAATCGTTACAGCTATTTTTTGAGAAAATCAAAAAAAATTTCATGTAAAGAGTAGTTTAGGGTGGAGAATTTTCTTGAAAATATTTGTGGAAGATACTGAACTTAAATACCAAGTTTAGTATTTGAGGTTTTTTTTTAGTTATGCAGGGATGTTTTTCTAAAAATGTTTTTTTTAATCAGGGTTCTCAAAACACGTATTTCGGTTGAAATCTTAACATAAAAATTTTGGGTGGAATACAATAATTTTCTCTTGCCTACTAGAGGTAGGTGGACGAGAAGGTAAAAACAAAAAATATCATTTATTTCTATGATAAATGAATATGAATTATGTTTAATCTATTTTGGTTGAGTTACAGCTTTAGCAGGTATTTAGGGGAAGACACTGAGATTGATTTATTAAAATGTGACAAATATAAGGAGCTATGTGCCTGGTCGAGACTGGGTGATAATAGTGATCCTACTGCGTTAAAGCCAAAAGAGATGTCAAGCGCAAAGTTACTAGAATACAAGAGTCTAATACCCAGGAAAAGTCAGTGCAGCTGGTCCATGTGCGGTCCAGGAGACTATAGTTGTGTAAGTTTGAGCAAGGGGTCGCGAGAGTTGACCTACTGCAGCGTTATCTTCCTCACATTGAAGACTGCCTGTCGCCTAGGCTGAGATTAACTGCCGCCGCTGAGGATGGATGCACGTTTGACATTTCCAGTTTTGGCCCAGTGCTGTGCGGTAGGGAGGCGGCATCCAGACGCTGCTATCGATCGTCGCGACGCGGGGTGGTGCTCTGGGATGGTCCATTCCGCCCTCCGACGGGGAGAAGGTATACCATGTTGCGCCATTACTGCAACTGTTCCACATTTTCTGGAGAGACAGGCCTGCGGGGTAGGGAGTGGCAAGTCCCACAGGAATTCTTGGAGTACCTCAACAATTAACTCTCCTGGAACACATTCTATTATTTCTTCTTGAGTTTCCATACGTAACTCAATGCAGTTTTGCGAAATTCGGCCAAAGTCATTACAAATCAGAAATAGCTACCTTACCGTGGTAGTAGGTACGAATTTCACATCCCGAATTGAAGTTGATTCATTCAAGTAGTTTTATGTGTATCAGTCACTCGACTTGACTGCCACTTATACTATTTGCTTGACGCTTACCATAATAAATGTTTCATATCACTGACAATTTCATGCTAAAAGAAAGAAAGAAAACAAAAACAGGAAGACTTGCACATTTTCAGACATTACATAAAGGCGGCGTCAAAGTAAAGTTCAGCTTGTTAAATAAACATTCAATAATAAATATTTTTAAAAACCTAATGATGCGAAAAAATTTATTTGGCAAAAACTGTATTTTAAGGAGCTACACATTTTTCTCGAGCAACTATTGTTCCGTATCTTTAGATTTGCAAGTTATGTAGAGATAAATACGAATAAAGACATAATTTATGAAAATGCAATATTGTGATGCCAATAATAATTATTGAAAAAATGCTCAATTATTTTAAAAAACGGTATTTTAAATAAAATCATCGGAGTCTATTTTCAGAAAAGAAACAAATAAGAAAGAAGTTCCGTGAAAAGTGACTATATGAAATGAATTCCGCGAAGATCTTTTCCTTGAATCCATAAGTAACCATGTTTGGTAGATTAGATTAGATTAGATTGTATTCTGTGAGTTCACTAGCAGCCATAAAGGCTTGTGAACATAGAACATGTCAAGGAAATGTACAAAAATTATATATAAACATAAATATTACATAGAATATGGAACATTTGAAATAAAATACACATATTATATGCGTGTTAAGGAAATGTACAATAAAGTTACATATATACATAAATATTACGTAGTATACAAAACATTTAAAATAAAATAAAGACATACTATATACAAAATGAAACAAATCAAGTGTAATTTTGTACAGAGTTGAATACCTCCTTACTGTTATAAGGTTAACATACGTATAGGCAAGAACAGTTATTTTAACATTCACTAGGATTTTACCTTTGTTCTATTTGATTTGTAATGTATAGCATTTACTGTCAGTTCTTAATATGCATACATTTAAATAGCTTCATTAATTCTAGAGCAGGCATCAAATATGACTGGCAATTGTCATTAATATTTACTAATACTACTTACAGAGCTATATAAGTATTATCATCAGGATAATTTCTCATTCAGATAATCTTGTACAGAATAATATGCTTTTGAGCATAGGTACTCTTTAACAGCAGTTTTAAAGACATTGAAATTGTCAACTTTTCTCTTAAGATCATTAGGGAGAGTATTAAATATTTTTATGGTCTCGTAATATACACCTTTCTGGAAGCAAGAAAGCTTTGCACTGGGATGATGGATGTTACCCTTTTGTCTAGTGTTTATCTCATGAATTTCCATGTTTGTAATAAATTTATCCGACTTTTCGTTTTTGAGTTATGCTGTAAGCAGATAGAGATGCACGGGTCTTCGTCTAATTTTCTTTGATTTTGAGAACCTTATTTCCGGTAAAACCGCGATATCAGTGTTTTAAGTGGAATGGGGTCCCTCTACCCATAAGTATACCACAGAGAAAGTAAGCGTACATAAAATTAAAAAAAATTCTGATGTTATACATTCACATGACATCACAAGACTCTACCCCCTATTGTTTATTAGTGAGTATACAAACTATTCTTACTAAATGTTATTTTTCTATCTAGTATACATTTTAATCCAAATAAACTTTTGCAGAAAGTTACATACATTACACGTTTCGTTATGGTACAAAGAAAACAGGCATAGTCAAATGTTTAAGAACTGGCCGTTATACGCTGGCCTTAAGACTTGAAGTAGTATTGTTCTTGGAGTTTATTTATTTACGTAATTTATTGTTACGTAAGTTATTAGCCTCACGCTTGGGAAACCAACTTGAAGTAGATATTGTCTTTACGTTGGAGTTGTTTATTTATTTAGCTCCACATATGGACGTAAATTTGAAGAAAGTGTTTTGCTGTTGAAGTTGTTGTTTAAGGAGTTTGCACCACGCTTTGGTAGGCCAATTTGAAGAAGATTGTTTGTTACGTAATATGCTGTTACGTATGAGAAGCCGATTTGTAGATGTATTTTTGTTGTTACGCTTTAAGTTTTAAAAAATATTAACTATTAACTTTGTTATTAAACTGGTTCTATAGATATTATTTATGTTTGTTTTTGCCTCGGCTACTTCAGTATTACTTTAGAGACACGTTTCTCTTTATCAGGGCTTGGTGCGACAAGAGCGTAGGGTTACACGGATTTTAAGTTTTTAATTCACTTCTTTTTATTAATCCTTGACACAAATTAGATAGCACTACACTGATATTAAGATCTGTGAGATTCTTTAATGTAATACTTGCACTTTGTTAACGCGTATACTTAATTTTCGTTTCACACGAATACGTAATATTTCTTTAGAGAACACATCTTCCATCCGGTTACTACCAAGGTCTGCAGGTAACGAACATATTTCAACCGTCCAAACCCGTAAGCTTCTGTATTTCAAGTCTCTGATTGGCTAATCCTATTCCTGCATTCAAAAAAGCTTTTTCTGGCTGTTGATTGGCTATTTTTTTAAACTGTCACAAAATTTACGTTATTGCTGCCCTGATCATGACTAGTAGTATTCAAACTCTCAAACTCATTATTGCCTCAAGGTTACCTCATTGTTACCTCATTGTTAGCAACTTTAAACTTATTATTCTCACAGCTCTTACATTATTAAATTATATAATGCATTCACATCATTATTAAAGATGTTTAAAATAATATAAGCATATGCAATGACTGTTACATACATTTTTACTAATTATTACATACATATTGCTTCAAGGCGGGCTGTTATTGAATTTACATATTATATAATTTAATTGAAATTATTCAAGTGTTAAAAATACTGCCTCAGATTCCACACTGTTTTCATGCAATCACGAGAAACAACTGAATGTTGAAAGAATTTTTTTTCGCTCCCATACTTAAATGTGTTCATTTGTCTATTTCGATACAGATTTCCGCGCTTGCGCGCTGTCCTACTCAGACCCACTGAAAAATATTTGTGTGTGTGTTGGGGATATAGGTAGTATGTTGGTTCTAAATCCTTCACATCATAAAATTTTAATTCGTGTAACTCATGACTTCGACATGCTCCCATTACTCCGTATTAGTGCTACCTGTAACAGTCATGTATTTGGCGAATAATCTTTATAAAGATATTTATTTTTACGAAAATAGTTATATTTACATACCTTACAGTAGATATGTATTGTCAGGGGCTTCACCAATGAAGGCTTTAATTTCATTTGTCGAAAATGTTTTCGCTTTTCTCCCTATCGATTTCTGCTTTAACTGTTTTTTTATACTTGGATATATCAGTTCCATATTTTACATTTAGAGTAGTCTTCAATACCGAATAGTTTGTCCACAAGGTTGGGGATTTCATTGTTTTTGAGATTTCTGAAAGTAACCTATGAGCACATTTTCTGACAATGAAGTTACATGTTTTCTTGCCAAACCATGAACTTGCCATACAACTTTGTATGCATTTTCCTTGATTTTTCAGGAAATAAATTCTTGCTTACATTCCTCGCCTCCTCCAGTATATCAGGAAGTGTGGAACTAAACTCCACCTCTTCAAATTCACTAACAAACTAAACATCCTGCCTCCATCTTGTAAAATCAATACTTGCGACCTTGAATCGATATTCACTTGTTATCGAAGCCCATCTAAAATACGTCGATTTATCACATTTTTATTTTCTTTCGTATGCATCTAAATATTAAATATGTATTGTATACCTAAATGTCGTAGAAAAACTCGTCACTCGCGTCTTAATAACTCCAATTATAGCATCGTTGCATAAATAACTCTAAGAGAATGACCAAGAAGTGAACAATTCAAACCATTAATAACGGATATCTCAGAAATGGTTTATGCCACAAAAAACTTATTTTGAATAAATTATTTGTTTTAAAGAGATCTACAATTCTTGTGTAGTTCGTTTTCATCCATCGCTTAAAGTTTACTAGTTATACTAGATTATTCAACACTTCTTCCGAATGTAAAGGGCTTCACAGGTTATTCTCAGAAAATTCAAGATACATATTTTATTTGTCACGTGAATGCCTTTAATGTATGATATTTTAATCAAAATCGTTTGAACCATTTTTTTAGAAAACAAATATTTCGAAAAAATTTGCATGTAAAGGTATATTGGGGCGGTTGGATTTTTATGAAAGTCTTCATGTCGCATCTTTGGGAGGTACTGAACTTAAATAATTAATTTGGTATTTATCCGATATTTCGTTTTTGACTTTGCTGTTCATAGGCATAGGCGCGCACGCACACACACATACACACACACACATGAAGCTTTTCTTTTTGGATTCAGGTAACCTCAAAACAAGTATTTCCGGTAGAATCTCGGTATCGAATTTATGGGTGGAATGCAATACCTTCTCTACCTACTATGTATCTACATGGTAGAGAAAGTAAAAAAAAAAAACTTCAGTGGTTTAAAAAAAACCATTAAACTTGGCCTTAATCTCATTCGAAGCAGATAATAAACCTATATGAGAAAACCAACATATTATTATTATTATTATTATTATTATTATTATTATTATTATTATTATTATTACTACTATTATTGTTGTTGTTGTTGAAGACAAAATATTCCAAATTTCAATTCCATGTCATGTTCAGATCTCAGTTTGAATTATAAGCAATCACCCTTTCTTTGATTAGGCTGTACAACTTTATTTATTTATCAGGCATAGTTTCCTGTCCAGCCTTCTTTATTCTTCCATCATTACTGCTTTCCTCTTCGCCTCCAATTATGAAATATTTATCATACCAGTTTCTATCATTGGTAGTTTTTCTGACTCTGACCTTTTTCTTATTCCCTACTCCTTCCAAAGCATTTTTAGCCCGCAGTGTCCCAATCAAACTACTTTCCTCTTCCTATGAGGTTCTTCTTTCGCACACTTTTTCTAATACGTTTCATTACTTACTTTTGTTAATTTTACACGCTCCTTCTCCATATTTACACTTTAGTTGTTTGTGCAAAAATATATTTACTTATTCTGTCAGTCATTGATTCATTTCTATGTCTATTTTCTTTTCCTTCTGTCTTTTTTCCCTAGTTTAACGTCCTTTAACCGAATGGGTTGTAAAAGACCATGGATAAATGGATGTGTAAATGAGCTCAGGAACCTAAAGCAGCAAGGCTAATTGATGTTCATAAAATCTGAGGAAACACAGGCAACTTGACCCAGACAGGATATAAACCTGTTCCTACAGCCTGAGAGGTAGGAAGGTTAACCTGCATAAGCAGTGTCTTGCTTTATACTCGTAACTTTATCTTATATTAGGTTGATAGTTTTACAGCGATAATAGCCAGGATATTATTTAGGTTGTTCACACTGGTTTTTGCCGGCGAATGTCCAGTTTCATTTTATCTGGTTCCAAAGCAAACTGAATAACGAGGACAGAGTACGTCTATGTGACAATAAAAGTAACCGTGGTGCTTTTACCTTCTATCTAACAGGTTTTTAATTATTGTTCATGTAGTTTTGTATAGACTTCCTTCAGTGCAGTTACATACTGCACAAGACTTTCCACAGGTATGAATCTATGGCAAATCTTCGGCTCCCAGATCGTTGTTCGCAGTAGGTTAGGTGTTGCAAAATATTATTTCTGTTTTGATTAATTATAACTGCATTTCTCTTCGTCCCTTCCCTGAATCGTCAGCTAAATACCATCTGAATATTGCATAAAATTGCCAAAAATATAAATCTGATATGGTACATTCACCAGCTTTTCTCTACTCTTCTACAAACTATTCTTACAAAAGTTTATTATTATATCTGCTTCTTGATAATAGAGATAAACTTTCATTACACGTTTAAATATTTCGTTTTAGGTAGAAGAAGTATACAGTAAGCTAAAGCGATGGTTAGATTTTTATTTTCTCTACCATACATTAGTAGGTATTGTATTCCACCAAAAATTCAATACGAGATTTCACCGGAAATACATGCTTTGAGGCCCCCTGAATAAATAAAAAAAATATATGTGTTACACTCACATGACTTTCTCTACTCTTGTACAAACTATTTTTACAAACTCCTAATCTCCATCTATTTCATATTAATCGAGATAAACATTTGCAGAAACGATCTTTTGACATACAAAGAGAATTACATTTTACACTTAGCGACCAGTTCTAAAAATATTTGACCTTCGCTTAAGGCGTACTATGTTCCCATTGTTTTGTATTCGCAAGGGCAATATAGAAATACAGTAGCCTTTAAGCATAGACATATCTCTTAATAGCTGGTTGCTATGTGCAGCACCATTCTCTTTGCTACAGATTAATACCTACTCTTTGTATATCCAAGACAAAAAATGAATAACGAATTCCCATTTGAGAAAAAGTACAAGTATTGGAAAATTTAAGGGAATAACAAGCAATATATCGCAAATGGTTTACTCAAGAACAAAAAATGTATATGACATAAATTGTGTATTTTAACGTGATCTATATTTTTTGTGTAGTAAAATTTTGTCTATTTCTTATGGTTTACCAGTTATGCAAAAGTCGTTCACAATGAAGAATACTTTTGGAGACATTCCCAGAAAATTCGAGATATACAATTCATTTCCATAAAAATGTCTTAAACTTATGGTATTTTATTCAAAATCGTTAGAACTATTTTTGAGAAAATTAAAATTTTCGAAAAATGTTCCATGTAAAGGGTAATCTGGGGTGGGGGGATTTTCTTGAAAACCTTCGTGTCACATCTCCGGAAGATACTGAACCTTAATACCAAGTTTGGTGTTTATCCGACTGTTCGACTCTGAGTTATGCTGTTCACAGACACACAGACGCACACACACACACACACACACAGACACATACACGGACATGTTTCCAAAAATACTTTTTTTGGATTCAGGAGGCCTCAAAACATGTATTTCCGGTGAAATCTCGGTATCGAATTTTTGAGTGGAATGAAATACTTCCCCTACTTACTATACGTAGTAGAGAAAATAAAAACATTATTAGAAAAATCCGTGTGCGTGTATGTGTGTGTGTGAACAGCATAAGTCAAAAACGAAGAGTCGGATAAATACCAAACTTGGTATTTGTGTCCAGTATCTTGAAAAATACGACACGAAGATTTTCAAGAAAATGCCCCCACCCCAACTATCCTTTACATGAAACATTTTTCGAAAATTTTGATTTTTGAAAAATGGCTCTAGCGACTTTGATTAAAATACCGTATATTAAAGATATTCACATGATAAATAAAATGTATATTTTGAATTTTCTGTGAATAGCCTCTTCATTTGGAAGAAATTTTGTAAAGCCTTGTATAACTGGTAAACGTCAAGCGATAGACGAAAACGTACTACACAAAAAATATAGATGTTTAAAATACAGTTTATTTCAAATAGTTTTTTCCTGAGATATGTGTTATTAAAGGTACGTCGTTTTGTTCATTGGTCATTATCTTCAAGTCCTGTGAACATTCAGTTGTTTCGTCGTGATTGCATGGAAACAGTATGGAATTTTAAGCCCAGCATGTAGCGTCCAGTTCTTAAACATTTGACTATCGCTATTCTCTTTGTATTTATAACGAAATGTGTAATGCAGCTGTTTCTGCAAAGGTTTATTTGGATTAAAATGTAGTAGATAGATATAAAAATAAGATGTAATAAGAATAGTTTGTATTTCCACTAATAAAGACAGAGAGAGTAGAAAAATCACATCAGATTTTTAAAAGTGGATCGCTATGTGAGGTTTTAAAAGTCCATATCACCTGCATTACCTTGGAGGAAAGTACAAGCGTTTGGAATTTCAAACCAATAACATAAAATATCTCGGAAGTGGTCAACGCCACAAAAAATGTTATTTGACATAATTTGCGCGCTTTTTCTATGTATATATATATATATTGTACAGTAAAGGTTTGTCTATCTCTTACGGTTTACTAGTTATATAAAAGTCGTTCAGATTGAAAAGGGCTTCACAGGCTATTCCCAGAAATTCAAGATACACATTTTATTTCTCATGCAAATAGGTGGTATTTTAATCAGAATCGTTGGATCCATTTTTGAGAAAACCAAGAATAACGAAAACGTTTGCTTGTAAAGGGTAGTTTGGGGTGGGGTATTTTCTTGAAAATCCTTGTCGTATCCTGGGAATTTAAATACTTTTACTATTTAACATTTTTTTTGTTTTTGAATTATACTGCTCATAGACACAAACACGCATGTGCGCGCGTAAGATTCTTTTAAATAGTATTATTATTATTATTATTATTATTATTATTATTATTATTATTATTATTATTATTATTATTATTATTATTATTCAGGGAGTCAAGTATTTATTTTAAAACCTCGTGTCGAATTTTTGGATTGAAATCAATACTACCTTTACTTACTATAGGTAAGTAGTAGAGAAAGTAAAATTAATAAATATACAGATAAATAATTTTAATAGCTAGTCTGAAAATTAATCATGTTTATTTATTACATAAAATACTACATAATACTACATAAAATACAAATAATAATGATAATTTGTAGGAACATATCTGAATGACTAAAATCTTACGTTTGTGAGAGTAAAATCCATGTCATAACGTTAGTTTTAAATTACATAAGCTAATTTTATCATGGAAATGCTATAGGTAACTAACTCTCGTGTTTAAAAGAGAGAAAAGGATATTTTGTAGTAAAGTAATATTTTAATAATAAACAAACAATGCTAAACAATGTAAAGCAGTAATTTTCATTGTGGAAATTACTTTGTGATAATGTCTTTAATTGTGTTTTATTAATTTAAAACGATCCATAGATCTATAAAATCTCAACCTTCTTCTACTTGTTGCTTAATCACGACAAATATTCGACAGGTATGATTCCAATACACATTTTGTTGTAGGCACTGAGGATCAGCCTAGACGACAGCGAACCTTAATAAGCAGGTCCGTATTATATGCCAGTCTATACATACTTTTTGCATAGCATGTAAAACCATAACCTTTCATACTATAGGTACTGCTCAAAATATTACAAAATTCAAACCAACAGCACCGAACACTTCCGAAATGGTTAATGGTACATCATTTTTTTTCTTTTTTGTTGACATAATCTTCAATATTCTAATGAAATTTGCGTATTTTCCAGCAGTGACTTTTCCGTGCGTTTATGCTGTCATATATAAGTGCGAATGAAAAGCATTTCGGAGTGTATTTAAAAAACTTTCCATTTTGGAGAATCTAAAAGGTAAAGAAAATGTTCGTTTCATACACCTAAGCTGCTGTTTGGTTAGGAAGAGTTTTCTGAGTATCTTCGCCTTGTATCATTAAGACGGTCGTTCAGGTAAGCATGAGATTTGGTGCTCATCCGACCTTTAGATTTTGAGTTAAAGTGTTCAAAGAGATGACTATCTAATAAACACGCGCGCACGCGCATAGGGCTTTTTTTCGTTATACTGGACCTCACAACGTGCACATTCAGTGGTTGTAATACAACATTTCTATTGCCCCGTACAAGTGACAAAGAATAGATAATACACGAAGACAAATGGGTAAATGTTACAAGAAAACGACTACGCAAAGAAGGCTTATGTGCACAAACGAAAGAAAGAAAGAAACTAAATAATTTAAATTATTATAAAGATAACAGTATTCCTAATAATAATGGTAATGAAACAAAGTATAAAATAATAAATAGATCCCAATTTGAAAGAAAGAAAGAAAGAAAGAAAGAAAGGAGGTAAAAGCTGCAGAGAGATCACCCCAGTTAACGTGATAATTAAAGCAATTTGAAATAAGTAGAATGAAACAAAGTATTTTCTTTAAACATGTGTTACATAACTGATAATATATGTTGTTTTAACTCATGTGTGTGCAAAATATAAAGTATCAAGATTAAATAAAGACTAGCTTTTTAAGTAACACTAAACCATACTTTCAGACAATCATATTGTGGGTATTAATTATTTCATTGTCATTACCAGACGCAATGTTGTACTGTATTGTTGCTACCATAAGTAGCATTATTGGTCTCCTTAGTTGTATTTCGGCTTAACGGTCTCTCCTTTTGGTGCGGATCACGCCAAAGGGAGGGATCTGTTTGAAATTGTCTGGTATGACGTCAGCTGTCTGGCTTTGTGTAGACACGGTTGGTGGGGGCAAGATAGCGACACTCGAGTGGAAGTGGTCGCTTGGGCCAGACGTGTGTGTCCGATCTACAGTATGTGGCATCTCCCTCTAACCGGTTTCCTTTGTTAACTATGTGGAGAAGCCAAACGTTTTGGTAATAAATCCCAGGTAAAGCGTGTTATGTAATCTTTCAATGCAATATAAAACCCCACGCCTTCCCGTTAATTCTACACACCACATTTTGTGGCCAGCGAGTTGCGCTCCCCCCCTATGTGCGTGTTGGGGTGACCTAAATTAATCATTTTATGGTAACCTTTTCGGTCTTCACCCCAACATGTAACAATACTATAACATAATTTGCTCTTAGTCGTAGCTTTTGTGGTGAGTACAAATGAGACAACTCTCAATCTCAAATTTATCAAGTTCATAGATCATTTTCTCTAAAATTAATCAAAACATTAGAGTGAAATTGATTCTGGATATACACTGTTTACCTGCTGATCTATCTTCTTTAATATACCTATTTTAGTATTCGATATAACTGAAAACATGTTTTTGCTTATATTATACTTTTAGAGCATTAATATAGGGTATTTCAACCGCTTTAGATAGAAATACCAGCCAAGTACCACGAATGAGTATAACAAATTTGAAAGTTTCACCACGATAACTTTCTCAGGATATGAATAATTCATTAAAAACGATTTTTCTGAAGTGCTTTTAAAATAACTTCAAGTAACTAACCCCGAAACTTGATAACAAAAATCTTAAAACGCGAAGAAAGACGACTGAGATCTTACAGAAAATGCTGCCAATATATGCTGTATCAAGATTAAAATAAGAGTTTGCAAACTATGCATTTTTAATAAAGAAGCGCTCAAAACAACCTAAAGAAAAACGTGTGTGCAGAATAAATAAAATAGTATTACATTTTTTTATTACAATTAACAAAATATACGCAAAATTAAGCAGAAAAATCTAAGTATTAATCTGACATAAAACAAATGTGCATTTCTTTAAATATTCATTACATACACTATGTGATCAGAATTATCCGGACACCCCCACAAACATACGTTTTTCATCTTAGGTGCATTGTGCTGCCACCTACTGCCTGGTACTCATCCGCGACCACAGTAGTCATTAGACATCGTGAAACAGCAGAATTGGACGCTCCGTGGAACTCACGGGCTTCAAATGTGGTCAGGTGATTGGGTGTCACTTGTGTTAGAAGTCTGTACGCGAGATTTCCACACTCCTAAACATCCCTAGGTTCACTGTTTCTGATGTGATAGTGAAGTGGAAACGTGAGGGGACATGTATAGCACAAAAGCGTACAGGCCGACCTCATCTGTTAACTGACAGAGACCGACGACATTTCAAGAGGGCCGTAAAAGTAATAGGCAGACATCTATCCAGACCATCACACAGGAATTCCAAACTGCAACAGGATCCACTCCAAGTACTATGACAGATAGGAGTGAGGTGAGAAACCTTGGATTCCATGGTCGAACGGGAGCTCATAAGCCACACATCACGCAGGAAAATGCCAAACGACGCCTCGCTTGGTGTAAGGAGCGTCAACATTACACGAATGAACAGTGGCAAAACGTTGTGTGGAGTGACGAATCACGGTACACAATGTGACGATCCGATGGCAAGGTGTGGGTATGGCGAATGCCCGGTGAACGTCATCTGCCAGTGTGTGTAGTGCCAACAGTAAAATTCGGAGGTGGTGGTTTTATGGTGTGGTCATGTTTTTCCTGGAGGGGGCTTGAACCCCTTGTTGTTTTGCGTGGCGCGATCACAGCGCAGACCTACATTTATATTTTAAGCACCTTCTTGTTTCCCACTGTTGAAGAGCAATTCGGGGATGGCGATTGCGTCTTTGAACACGATCGAGCACCTGTTCATACTGCACGGGCTGTGGCGGAGTAGTTACACGACAATAACATCCCTGTAATGGACTGGCCTGCACAGAGTCCTGACTTGAATCATATATAACACCTTTAGGATGTTATGGAACGTCGACTTCGTGTCAGGCCTCACCGACCTACATCGACACCTCTCCTCAGTTCCGCACTCCGTGAAGAATGGGCTGCCATTCCCCAAGAAACCTTCCAGCACCTGATTGAAAGTATGCCTGCGAGAGTGAACGCTGTCATCAAGGCTAAGGGTGGGCCATCACCATATTGACTTCCAGCATTAGCGATGGAGGGCGCCACGAACTTGTACGTCATTTTCAGCCAGGTGTCCGGATACTTTTGATCACGAGGTGTATGTAGGTTAAAAATTGGAAAATAAATTATAATAGAAATCTTAACCTTAAAATAATTTTGTATCTAACTAAAGAATTAAGGAAATAATAACCAGAAGCAATAAACAAAACAATTTCATAGAATGAGGCACTTAAATACACAAAGGTATAAAATTCATTTATAATGTAACATAGATATATGTAAAACACATATCAAGCAGTGTTTTAGCCAGTAGGGAGGCTTAGTACCGTCAAGTGAGAGGGAAACAAATCTATACTAAGGGCTATAAGTGATGGAGTTCCCGAAGGCTCTGTACTATCTTCCATGCTTTCAGCGCCTCCGTAGCCGATTTACCTACAGAGCAGCACGTCCATATAGAGTACGTCAATAGTAGTAGTAGTAGTAGTAGTAGTAGTAGTAGTAGTAGTAGTAGTAGTAGTAGTAGTAGTAGTAGTAGTAGTAGTAGTAGTAGTAGTAGTAGTAGTAGTAGTAGTAGTAGTAGTATTCATTACATAATTATGTATCAGTATTACAGTTTTAACACTATTCACTGCCAAAGTCAGCAGCAGTCACGTTCGTACCAGTATCATGTTGGTTGAGTAGTTTGTTGCGCACGAAAGATGGGGGAAGATACAGAGCGGATTATTTAGTAACGCTGCTGGCTTTACCAGAAACAATGTGTTTACATAAACGTCATATATTTTTACATTTCCTCCGCCTCGGCTTTTAGTTCTAATTAATAGAGTTGATAATAATTCTCTCCACGACCACATTAATTATATTACTGAGATAATGCTCAGAACTTTTAACTTAAAATATTGTTATTTACTGTCAAGAGCTACTTGTAGCCATATTCTGCAGATGGAAATGGACTCAAATATATTAAATACTAGAAAAAATTTACAATCCCATAGTATTGTCTTAAAAGCAATACATTAGAACGAGGGGGGGCGGACGTCAAATACACTTGTATAAGCATAGACGTTATACAACTGAAACAATTAAAAAAATTGATGTGTTGCACTCACATGACTTTCTCTACTCTTATACAAACTATTTTTACAAACGTTTATTCTCCGTCTACTTCATATTAATCGATATACACCTTTGCAGAAACTATCTTATTGCTAATTTTCTTGTAGATGCAAGGGGAATATGGTAGGTTTTAAGCGATAGTCAAATCTTTTAACAGCTAGTTGCTATGTGGAGCATTCCGTTCTCTTCGCATGTCCAGGATATTAAAAAAACGAATAACGAATTACCATTTGAGAAAAGGTATAAGTATTACAAAACTCAAAAAATAAGGAATATCTCAGAAATGGTTCACAAAAAAATTATATGACATAAATTGTGTGTTTTTGTGTAGAACAATTTTGTCTACCAATTACGGTTTATCAGTTACGCAAAAGCCATTCAGAATGAAGAGGACTTTTGGGGACCTTCCCAGAAAATTCAGTATATACATTTCATTTGTCGTGAAAATATCTTAAATATAGGATATTTTAACCAAAATTGTAGTCATTTTCAGAAAATCAGAATTTCCGAAAAATGTTTCAGGCAAAGGGTAATCTGGAGTGCAGCGATTTTTCTGAAAATCTTCATGTTGTATCTTTGAAAGATACTGAAGCTAAATATCAAGTTTGGTATTTATCCGACTTTTCGTTTTTGAATTATGCTGTTCACAGACACACACATCCACACAAACACACAGCTAGTCATACACAGGGACGTTTTCCTAAAAATGCTTTTTTTTATTCAAAACCCTCAAAACATGTATTTTCGGTGAAATTTCGATATAAAATTTTTGGGTGGAATGCAATACTTCACCTACTTACTCTAAGTAGTAGAGAAAGTAATAATGGATATTTTCTTTTAAATACGATCATATTGGAGAATAAACAAAATATACATATAGGGTTGTTTCGAAGGTAAACTAAAATGCTCACTGCCTACCGACAGCTCATAAAGATGAGCAAATGGAAAACGTATGCATGTCATTAAATTGTGATTTGTTCCTTATTCGTGGAAGCTAAATTTAACTTTTTGAGATATAATTTCTGCATCATTCGACACAACTAGTTTAATATAACTTGGTGACCTTATAAATGCCGGTATCACACTTATGAATAGTCCAATAAATTTTCTGATATTCAGCATTCTGTTGATTGATAATAATAACTAAACCTGGCATGTATTCCAAGACTGTGTAACATAAACTCTCCAAATACTACATCTACAAATCTTGGAGAACCTTTAACTATATTAAATAAAATAGAAAGACCTGTGTTTAAATATTTTCTCTTCGTGTCGATAGATACGAGATGTCCTGAGATATATTTTGCTGTTACTAATTTAATCGGAAGTTGTTTGGGAATTTGATGCGGCTATTCTCTGCAATATTTTACACGTAGTGAAGTGTTTTACCGTATAGATGGCTAGTTATGTAATTACATTGTTCCGTATTTAATATTGCTATCTGAACAATTTTGCATCATGTTATAGTTTATTCTTATATATACTAATTTTTTAAAGGTTGTACAGTCGAACTGCAACTGAAATGTGTTTACTTATCCTTTTATGTTCCATTTATATATCGCCTTTAATATTTGTCATATCGGCTGCTTTACGTTAGGCATAAATGTTTACTATTTAGTTTGTGTTTATTTACATTGGGCCTTCTTTTTCGGTGTTTCCTTTAAGGGTTAGCCATTCTTAATCTACAAAAGCTCTTTCATTCCAATCAGCAGTACTATGACTTCTTACACTGTTTTCTGGATGTTTTTTTTCCCCAACCTAGCGCCAGTCTTCTTCTTCCTAGTGGTTGCCAGTTTCTTTGGCCACTCTCTGTACAATCTCAGTCGAGTATCTTCTGTACGTGGCCATACCACTGAAGTGCTCTATTCTCTAATGTTTTTTGTTGTTTAGCATGTTATTTCCATTGGTCTACATAATTCATTTCGCACCTTATCCTGCCTTTTCAGCTGTAAACATCATCTCAGTCCATCTCCACTGTTCTTATTTTATCTCTGATTTTTCTTGCTTGAGGCCACACCTCAGCTCCGTATAAAACTACATTTTCCATCAGCTATGGAATATCCTTTTCATAATGTCTTGCGAATATTATTATTCAATTTATTTCCTGTGACACGTTAATGACTCTCTCTCCCATCGCTATTCTAGGATTCACATCTATGTCACATGACCGGAATTATTTACTGTTGTTCCCAAATACTTAAAATTGGTGCATGATTTTATTTTACTTTCAGGTGTCTCTATATTCACATACTCCTGCCACAATCATATACACTCCATCTTATTCAAACACATTACCAACCCCCATTTGCTATATTAGGAGTGAAGAGTATTGTCACTAATCCATATTCCCATGCTTGAACATTTCCTATACCAGATACTCGATGCCTCCTCCAAATAAATGTTAAACAACATGGGTGAATTTTCAGCCTTTGTTAACTGGAATACTTCGGGTTAGCTGTTTCCTAGAACCGGCTCGCGGTGTAGAAAATAGGAGAAAAATGCTGTATGCCCCCCAAAAACATGAATATTGCTCATTCTACTTTTAGATTAAGTCAATCCTCCTGTCCTTTAAGGAAGCCAAGCTATCTATTATTTGAAGTCCTACACTGGTGCATAAGATAAATTTCCTTTATGGAAATTTGCAATTTCGCTCTGTAATTAAAAGCACCTTCTTGTCCTCATCATTCCACCCATTAAACAGAGTTTCTAACAAAATACACTCAAAATAGTTTGTTGGAAAATGTAAAAAATCTGATGTGTTACACTCCCATGACTTTCTCTACTCTTGTACAAACTATTTTTACAAACGCTTATTCTCCATATGCTTCACGTTAATCGATATATCGAGATGTTAATCTTATTGCTAATTTTCTTGTAGATGCAAGGGGAATTGGTAGGCTTTAAGCGATAGTCAAACATTTTAAGAGCTGGTTGCTATGTGGACTATTCCATTCTCTTTGCGTTACCGGGACAAAAAAAAAGAATAATGAATTTGAGAAAAAGTACAAGTATTGGAAAATTTAAGGGAATAACAAGCAATATCTAGAAAATGGTTCACTCAACAAAAATAGTGTATATGACATAAATTGCGTATTTTAACGCGATCTACATTTTTTGTGTAGTAAAGCTTTGTCTATCTCTTGTGGTTTACCAGTTATGCAAAAGTCGTTCACAATGAAGAATACTTTTGGAGAAAATTCGAGATATACATTTCATTTGTCATGAAAATATCTTAAACATATGATATTTTAATCAAAATCGTTAGAGTCATTTTTGAGAAAATTAATTTTTTCGAAAAATGCTCCATGTAAAGGGTAGTCTGGGGTGTGGGGATTTTCTTGAAAACCTTCGTGGAAGATACTGAACCTAAATACCAAGTTTGGCTTTCATTCGACTGTTCGTTTCTGAGTTATGCTGTTCACAGACACACACACGGACATGTTTCCAAAAATGCTTTTTTTTTTGGATTCAGGGGGTCTCAAAACATGTGTTTCCGGTGAAATCTCGGTATCTAATTTTTGGGTGGATTACAATACTTTCCTACTTACTATACGTAGTAGAGAAAGTAAAAAGGCACAAATTTACTTGTATTCAGCATTTACACGCTTCCAATACTTACTGACTACTCGAAAGTACGCACGACATTGTATTCTACTTTTTTTGGAAACACAATCAAACATAATATACGGAAACTTGTATTCAGTATTCAAATGCTCACATCTACTATGACTACTCTGCTAAAGCTCTTACGTTATAACCTACAAACTGCTAAAAGGTGCAAAAGAAATACGCGTCGAGACAGAAGTACTTCACTTCTATAGCTAGGCAAGCAATAGTGAGGTCACGTTACCATGGCAACCTTCCCAAACAGAGAAATAGTGAACGAAAATTGCTAACTTCAACATCTACACTACCTGCATTTAACACTTCAACTATTGACAAGCTTGATTGTTGTTTTAAATGATGCATTTAAGGTAAATTAAGAAATGGTGTAAGCAAGAAATATTAGGTGAAAAATTCTTCAGCTACTTTACCTGACCGACCGCCTATGCTATTTCCTGATTGTACCCTTGCTTCTGTATTTCTGTAGAACTTTTTAACCAAATATATTTATTGTAGCCAAAGCTGATGTCTATTAACGATTCCTGTCCGAGGCACTGTATGGAACTAAGTGCATTTACAGCTTTCCAGTATATGGACCTCAAACTCATTGCTCCAACCCTCTACCAGGAGGACAAGGTTAGGATTTCTTTATAAATATTAAATTCACACAAGCACTCACTCATTCACACTCTCTTTCGTGCTTCTAGACTAGAACGGGTAATAATCTTGGCTAAAGAAAAATTCCGTCTAACCAGGACCTCTAGATTTGAAAGACAAAGGAGTTTATCAACGAAATAAATATAACGCTTAAAATATTACTTATCGACTGTAATAAGCCAGTTCAGTATTAAAATGAACTAGATTAATACCATATTTACATATTTAAATGTATTATAGCAGTAGCCCGACTCTAAATGCCTTTGCACCAGTGCCCTGAATATCTAAGTCACTCACATATCAAGCGATGCAGACTGTCTTTTCTTTCTCTCCTTTTTCCATTAGGAATAAAGGCTTCTGGAAATCGATTCGCAATCAAATATTTAAAAATAGTGCCCTTTCTGGCTGACGCCGCTGCTGAGGGAAATTGCACTTTTCACTTTGTATTGCTTCCCCTCTTGACGTCACTGAGCATAAAAAGGCAGGTGTGCTCGGTGACTGAAGTTCTTTCATACAGGGTGTAACAGCATTCATTTCTTTCTGACTCAGCGTTTTCATCTTACGATGCAGCTGATGATAGGAACGTAATGAACGTCATTAAACAGGAGAGCCCATCGAGTACTAACGAGAACAGGATATTGGCAGTGTGAATTTGAGAAGATGGTGAGGATAACAGACTCATTTCCTTCACCGGGTCCCTTGCCAATTCTACATAGCAATCAGTAGCAACCGCCTATTGCGAAAAGTATCACATTCAAGTTTCTTATGAAAACAAGGAAAAATGAGCCCATCTTTTGGTGTAATAGATTCTCCCCTTTCAACTACCACGTTGATGAAGTCACGACATTTTTTCTGTGGAAAGAGCAGCTGTCGCTCCGAAAGACATCTGATCTTTGGTGATTTAATAAAATTTACTGTTACTTTATCGTAACTGAACATTCTTCCATAGTGGAAGTGTTCCGACCCCTTCAACTGAGCGCTGTGGACCTTTAGTACCCGTGGTACTTCAGACGTGACTAGAGAGAGTATGTAAGAGGAGAACATCTGAGCCCCTCCCTTAGGAGAGGTGCTAGGATTGGGTTGGCCTCGGCGGGACAATTGGTCCCGACAGTGGTAGATTATTTACATCTGGGTGGGATTGTACGCCTGATGTTCTCCGGCACCAGCCTGGACACCTGCCTGCCAGTCAGCCAGCTAGACTCAGTCGCCCCAAACGAGATACTTTAGTAATCTTCCCTTTGGGTTGACGGGCGTAAGCGGCATATCCAGTTTCCGACTTGGGGGCCTTTCGGAAAGCAGGTATTGACCCTAATGGAAAACTCCACTCTGTACGCCTTTCCTGGTGTGGAGAGAGAGCTTCGTCTACAGGTAGCTCTCTCAACACGTCCAGTAATGGGCACGAATCACTTAATCACAGTTTTCTTCCTTCACTGCAAGTTTAGCCTCCTCTACTACTTCCTCCTTTCCTTTTCTTTTTGTAGAGGCATATGAGTCATTTATCTTAATACTGTCTGATTTCTTCTGTTCCATTCGCCATTCCCTCCAGGGCATCTCTTAGTTAGCAGCTTCTCCTCATCGGATGTACCAGTCAATATGTCTTCTCTTTCTCATTCTTTTTAAAATAACTTCATTACTTCTTTTTGTCTGCCGATTTCACAAGTTCCATTTTTCTCCATATCCACATTCCTTCATTTAAAAATGTGAACGCTTCTGCACTATTTAATGTCACACCCACAGTAAACACTTTGCTATTCTTTTGTTAGTTCTTTCCTTAAGCGTCCACAGAAAATCTGGTTTTTTCCCTATTAAATACTTATTTTGCCCATTCATACTTATGTATGGTTTCTTGACATTACTCTAGTTAATACGTCTTATTGCATATGCAAAGCATCTAAAGTTCCCCTGCATTGTTCCACTACCTCATCTCAAACTCGCAAATGTAACTACTTTGCTTTTCTTTCCGTCACCAATGTATTTGTATTTTCTTTCTCTTTATCTCTTTTCTGTCTATATTCATTCATATTCTTTACCATCGTCATTCATCTTCATTAACGTCTTCTTAAGATATTGTGGCCCAGCGGCTATGACCCAAGGTTATCGGGAGGTCGGCGTCGGGCAGTCGGCGTAAACAACAATAGCTCCACTCGCCAACATAAACACGGACCCGCTCTCAGCAGTTAACTAGAATATTCTGGAAGGTTGTTCTCCCCCTCCTCCAGAAAGTGTGTCGAAATAGTTCTAGAACGTTCGAGAACCTTGTGGAAAGATTCCACTAACTATATAAGCGAGCGCTCTCGGGGAGTAGTGAGTCAATGTTAACCGTAGAGTGAGTATGTGGGCGAGCGAGGTGGTAAGTGAGTTTCCCGTGCGACATCAATGGCCGTGTGCACCATTCTCGATCAAGATTTTACCGTGGTAAAATATGGACTTTACCGCGGTGAACGGTCATTTGTGGTCCATCGACGCCGGTAAAACTTTATCGAGTATTATACTGCGGTCAAATCTGACCGGCCATGAACGGCCGGTTTTCGTCGATTATTTCCAACTTCACTTGTGCTGAAATGCTAAAATAGCGGAGCGGTGTAGCTTAGAATTCCCAACGAATAGGCACACTACTCCATTTTCCCCAATTAATTTATCCTGATAAGGTTACTTTATTGTTCTTTGTAATTTTTAATGCTTTAAGGCCTTTTTAAGCGACAGGTGCCTTAAATATACTGACCCAAGACGTAACGGCAATCCACACACTCACGGCGTTTCATATAATTATATCAGTTGAAGCATAGTTCCAAGAACAAGGCAGTAATAAGGAGAGTAGTGAATGGGTTTAGTGCAATTAGCACATTTTAAGGAATATTAAGTACATTAATTTTGCAGATATAGGAATCCGGTAAATTGAAGAGTCTGGAATCGTCATCGTATGTCGGGGTAACGTGTGGGCTTGCTATTCAAGAGGTTCCACGTTCAAATTTTGTTTGGAAATAATATATTTTTTCTTTCTTTTTTCTGCATGTCTTTCAGTAAGTGAATATCACTAAGCTAACTGGAATTTAGTCAGCGTGGGGAAAAAAAAAGAAAGTCTATAATAGTTCAGCACATTTTTCTAATCAATTGTAAGCCAGCTTTTCCCACGTGTCCATCTTAAAGTTATTACTTCTATCTCTGTACTTTCCATCTTTTCTTAAGCATTGATGTTAAATTTAATGAACTAATAGAGAAATTTGGGCCTGCTTTTGCTTTCCTCCGTTGCACGCTGAACTACATACATACGCTTCAGCAAAGAGGTAGAACAAGTGAAAAACAGACGACATGATGTACATCCGGGTGCGTTCAGTAGAGTTTACCTGCAATGAACGGTGTTCTCAACTAAGATGAGCGCCTGCCAGGTAACCACGGTCACTTAAACTGCGGTGAACATTGGTGCATCGCTGTATGATGATTACCCTGGTCAAATTCTTACCGCGGTAAGCTGAAGATTCCTGAAGGGTTTGTTTAACGAGGATGGTGCACACAGACACAAGAGCGATTCTCCGAGTGAGTTGGTGACGGCTGCCGTGACGTGCAGCGAGTGTTACCGCGGAGCAACGGGATGTGGAAGTCTTGCATTCGACTTCTAAGTGAAATGAAGAGGTTATACCAGCGTGAAGAGATTATACCAGGAAGGAAGTGAAGACGGAGAATTAAACTAGTTCACCTTAGTGAAGTAACTACCAGTGAAATTGAACTAGATAAGAACTTAAATACAGTGACAGTTGAAAACTGGACAAAGTCACAATATTCGCCTCCTCTGACAGCAGTGCCCACAATGGGAGATGGTAATATTTAAGAGATCAACTGATCATTCACATTAACCTAAACTTGCGAGAATGTTTAATATTTGTGGGTTCCAACGGTGTCGCCTGGTAAACAATGAAGTAGAATTGTTCTTGGAGTTTGTTTATTTTGCTCCACGTATGGACGTCAATTTGAAGTTGTTGTTTACGTAATATGCTACTACGTATGTGAAGCCGATTTGAAGATGTTGTATTTTTGTTGTTACGCTCCAAGTTTAAAAAATAATATTAACTTTGTTATTAAACTGGTTTTATAAATATTATTTGTTTGTTTTTGCCTCGGCTGCTTCAGTATTACTTTAGAGACACGTTTCTCTTAATCAGGGCGTGGTGCGACAAGAATGTAGGCTTACACAGATTTTAAGTTTAAATTCACTTCTTTTTATTAATCCTTGACACAATTTAAATAACACTACACTGATATCAAGAGCTGTGAGATTCTTTTATTTAATACTTGCACTTTGTTAACGGGTATACTTAATTTTCATTTCACACGAATACGTAATATTTCTTTAGAGAACACATCTTCCATCCGGTTACTACCAAGGTCTGCAGGCAACTGAACATATTTCAACCGTCCAAACCCGTAAGCTTCTGTATTTCAAGTCTCTGATTGGCTAATGCTAGTCCAATAGAATACCTGCATTTAATTAAAGCTTTTTCTGGCTGTTGATTGGCTATTTTTAAACTGTCACAAAATTTACACTAATAATAATAATAATAATAATAATAATAATAATTCGTCCCACTGATTTCTCTCTCATTTTTAAACGTTTTCATGAACAGTAAAACTTATATTTTGGATTTTCAGCAAATAGCTTGTGAACCTCTATTCAATCTGAACAAATACGCATCATTTTGTATAACTGGTAAATCACAAGAGATGGACAAAAATTTACTGCACGAAAAATATAGATCTCGTTTAAATACACAATTAATGTAAATACTTTCTATATTAACCCTTCTGTGATATTTGTTGCCATTGCTTTGAATTTCAAACTCTTTATATTTCCTGAAGCTAAATTCATCATTCTTTTGCTTCTAATGATGTCATACAAAAAGTATGGAATTTCAAAGTATTCATATAAGGACTCAGTTTTTAAAACTTTACTGTCGCTGCATCCTCCTATATTCCCCTTGTACTTAGAATGAAATGTGTGTTAAAAATCTTTCTACAAATACTTATCTCGGTTAACACATAGTATACAGAAAAATAAACTTTTGTGTGCACAGTTTGTAGAAAATGTACATCATAGATGGTAGAGAATGTAACACATCACTTTTTACAAATATTTGGAAGAAGAGCACCACACCCGCGAGCTTTTATTGGTGCATGAGAGTTCAGCAGAATACATCCCATGAAAATCCAGATCCAATTATAAGCAGGTGATTCTTAAAAGCTTGTATCCTAAACTTCTCGATAAAATGGTCAAAATTAATACAGGGATTTTGGGAACAGCTCAGAAGAAGTTTAAATGATATACACTCATCACTAGCATTATCCTGGAGGATATGCTCAAATATATTTAAAGAACTAATTGTAGATTAGTTCACTAACTTATTGTAAAATTGCAGATCTGTATCCAGGTAATTTACAAAGACTACGCAATATTAACCTCATTATTAAATTTCTAATTGTTACTGTGTTGGAGAGGTAGAATCAGAAGACTGAAAAATTCAATAACATCGCCGAGATTTGAACCACGAATCTCCGTCCGGTTGTTTTAACTACTGAGCTACGTTGGCAACATGCCGGTGCGACATTAAATTCTCCAACTGATTCTCATTTATCCCGGTAAACCACAAGGAGATCTCAAATTGTAATGAGATGACGTACCCCAATTGCGACTTATACTCGTAATAACACTTACAATGTTATTCTGTTGCTACAAAGTCTTACTACTTTTAACCTAAAGCCTTAGATAGGATGTGTTTAAATGTTCCTTAAAAAACATTATTTAAATTCTTTTATCATCCGAAATTTCATGCTTTTATTATTTGAATAAAGATGAAAATGCAACAGATTCATTAAACGAAATCAGAGTGCCCTATTAAAAAGACAGCTACGTATTACCAGGAATTTTTGAACACCTTGAAGAAATTTCTAATATTTCAAAACGTAGGCTATTTTAGATAGGTATATTAATAAATGTTAGTTATGGGAGTGTCTTAAAGGCTGTGGGGCATTTTATATATATGAAGAGGTTAATAAATATTTAGTTGTTAATGCTAGGTGATACCCCCTGTATATCAAATATGACAATCACTTGTTTTGACAATTATCAAAGCTTATACATTAACACCAGTAATTAAATATCATAAAAGTCCCCTCGCAAGGCGATGTTCAACTGCTTGTGACGAAAGGTTACGTCTATGACATTTCCATCTCAAACTCTTATCTAAAGGTCATCTTTATCTAAGTTGGAGGGCGTTCCCATCGTCGTCGATAGAAGGCCGTCAGTTTGCAATTTCCTTCTGTCAGCGTTTTACCATAAATCCGGCACAAATAACTTTTCCCCTTTCACGTAGATAAAGAAGAGCCAGGCGCCTTTCCTAACGTGTTAAAGTTCACGTAAAGGGCACGCGAGGATGAACATCCAATAGATGTAATAAACCGGAATACGGCTCCGTCAGCTGTTCCAACTTCTTTTGTAATTTCGCCCTATATCAGAGTGTTCGGCATTTTGAATGGTCGTGTAACAATTGATATTCAACTCGGTGGCCAAAACTGCTGTTCCAATAAATTCTACACTTCCCTCAAGAATACATTTTCTTAAAGTTTGCAAAACCTTGACGATTGCGTGAATGTAAATTGGTATTATGGCTTTTAATATTGGTCTGTTTCGTGGCAGAAGTGTGCATGCCACAGATCTAGACTTGCTTCCAGTCGTCTCCGTCGAGTAGTTAGCAGAACTGGCACTATTTAATTGATTTAAGAACACTTACTACTTACTTTCTTAATCAGGTTGTCCAGAGCGATTGATTCGATTTATCAGCACTGTATTTCTGTAAGGATTAACATTAGAACAACGTTAAACGTTGCATGACTGGGGAGAAGGTGGCGAATCAGTCACAGATGCCACACAAGAATTCTCATCACATCTCTTTCCATTGTGTAATTTTTGTTTATTTGTGCTTTTAAGGCTTCTATTGTTGTCGTGTTGTACATTATATCACCAAAACGTTTCCGTTGGTAATTCAGTGTAAAGTTATAGACATCGCTGTCAGTCAGTGGCGGCTGCTGTGTAAAACCACAAGAGCACGTGAACACACTACGGTTTGACAATTTGTGGATTTATAGGTTATTTTTTCGTGTAAGTATATGCAGTAATTTAAAATATACGACGTTTAAATCTATCGCGCTACTCTCTAAACTCGATGAAATGTGGCAACAGGGTCGGTAGCGCATCTTGACTTCTGCACCTTTTAAGGAGCTTTTGCGCATGCGCAACTGGTAAGACGTATGAGCTAAATACATGCGGCTCATGCCACTAAATGGTAGCACTTCACGGGTAGTAGGTAACGTGCACAAGCACGGAAGCTTTTCTAGGTTATTCCAGACCATCGATGGTCTGAACTACAATAATTTAATCTACACTTTACTTTGTTGTTGCCCTAAAACGCTGTACTTAATTGTGTGCACAACAAACACCCGCAAAACATCCTTTCTTTTGTCAGACAACTTATGCATCATCGTCATCATCATTATTGTTTATCATTGTTATTGGGAGTGGTTGCGGTTATATCAGCTTCTTCATAATCATAACTACTCTGTATTAACTCTTAGGTTGATCCGCGCCAAAACAAATCCTAGGTGACCAGTTCACCGTTATAACGTATCCTTCCGCCATTCGTGTCAGAAATATTGTCATATTTTCACGACAGTGTGGCGAGTATACGCGACACGTAATGCGAAAAGAACAGAGCCTCTATTCCCACAACTTAAACAGTGACTAGCATGTTTTGTTAGGCGTTAAAGCAAATAAGATTGACAGTTACAGCAAAAATAAAAGTTTGCACATATAATAATAGTTATTTCTAAAAGAAGCAGGGAAAAGGAAAGTAACAGGTATGCGATAACTTATATTTATTCGCTCTCTGGAAGAGCACTTTATCGACTGTTGGCGGCTCATTTTTTAAAAACGAAATTGTGCACTGTTACGCAATTGCATTCTTCACAAAATCGTTAGATTCTTGCATCGCGTATTTCACACTCTTCCTTTTTTCCCCGGGTGTAACACTTTCCTGTTTCAAATTTTTCTTTCCAAGCACTTGTATTCGAAACACCGGTGAACTCAGAAGTTAATTTCAGCACTTCTTTCACCGTAAGTATTGGACATTTGTCGCATGATTTGTAATAAACTTTCAACACTATTATTTTTTTCACCACTGGTTGACCGGCTATGTTTTTGTAAGTCGACGAAGAGGCGAGAGTAAATTCACTGTCCTCAATGATACTAAACAGAAACTGCTGGTTTCAGGCTGTAAACAATATTCTGCGCATACTCGGATCAGGTGACTCATACGAATATGCATTGTTTAACAGTACGAGCTCTATTAACAGTATAAATCAGAGTTAATTAAACTCTTAGGTATTTGTATAAAATATTATAATTTAAGGATAAATTCATTCTAAAATTTATATTATTAGCATAGGACTACATTCCTACGCGCATTACTTCTATGTAGTACCATGGTACACTGGTCACGTGGGTTTGTTTTGGCGCGGATCAACCTAAGAGTGAATACAGATTAGAACCCGGAAGTTCAGGCATTTATTTTGGTTAAAATAGGCAGTCAAAAGGCACTTAAAATACAGAAAATAGGCAGTAATATAATTAAAATAGGCATTTATTAAAAGTGAAAACAGAAGTAATCCCACTGTTTATTAATGAAAATAGCTTACTAAGATACTCAATAATTTATTTTTCATATAAAGTACTTATTCTTACCTCACTTGGTTACAAGCAAATAAGATGTTTCTTCAAGGTGTCAACCGTCATAGTCAGCCGGCTGTCAGAGACAACGTTTTTCATCATGGGAAATAAAACGTTCTACTTCCACTGGGTATTTAAAACAAGCTATTTGTAACTCATATCAGTTACAACAGAACTTTAGCATTTCAGGACACCATAAATGTTCTTAAGTTTTTCTAGCCCACACTAGCGCTCATAACACCTTTACGCTTTTCACTAACACTTTTTCCTTTCTCTCCTGGTACTTGCAGCAGTTGAATTATTACATCTTCAAAGATCACCGTGGATGATAACAGCCACCTTTTTTCTCCAACTTAAAGATTCCTTCCGGTAGCACACTATAAAGTGCTGCTATAAACTTCAGATCGTTGCTGAGTTCATTTTATAACAACTTCTTTACCTCGTGAACTGAAGCAGCTTCGTCTTCTGATAGCGCATCAAATACATCACTTATCTTGTCCAAATTATTGCTGTTATACATGGCTGCAGAAATCCAGGTTCCCTATCTGGTGAGAACTGGCTGTGAAGGTAAAGTGAGCTCTGTTGCCACGTCCTTAAATTCGGGAGGCTGATTTTAGGAAGAAGTCCGAAACCAACTTACCCACAAGTGGATACAAACTTCTTGCTTCTTCGGCGATTCTGTACAACCCGTGGGTTAGACGTGTGAGATAAAAAGCATTTTCGGAAAGAGAACTTTGAAGGCTTTAGCTACATTTGTCATGTAGAGTATCTGCATTCCTTTCACAAGTTCTGGTATTTAAAGAACTTAATTGAATCGTTTGGGGAGGTAAGTTTTCGACTGCTTGAAAGCAAACAGATACATTTATAGGGAACAAGATCCTGAATAGATATTTTTGTGACGCGAATCATTTCATTTTTTGAATAACATTTTTTCACTTCATACATTCAAATTCCTTATGTGCTTTTTAAAACGTGTAAATAATTAACAGCTAATAGCCACAAGGATCCAAAACAGGCAGAAGCCAAGTTAGGCAAAAAAGGCAGAAAACTGGCCCTACCGTCCCTAAATGTACGAAAACACTTGTGTCTCTAATTAACTCTTTATTACAGCCTTCAAAATAGAAAAGGCATTTCGCCTAACTTCCAGGCTCTAATCATAACTACTATGCAGCAGATGCTATTTCACATTTTCAGAGCTATTTGACCCTAAAATGTTGTGAACCCCAAAATGTATACCTCCTCATGAGCCACCACTGCTGCCAGTAAATGTCCATATTTATTCTGCTACAGTAACAGTCAGTATATTTTACATCTGGAATGTCATTATTTGATGCAACATATGACTAAGAGCAGTTTCTGTGAATTCCTGTGCAGGCAAAATGTTTTTCCCGCTTAGCATAGACTTAGGAATGAACAACTTTAATACAGGCTGGCGTTTTAACAATTTTATCTGTGTTCGCTGTTGTTTAAAATAAACATGTCAAGTTCTTCAGGTTTTATTTCTGTAGGATACTTTCTTACATAATTAAATATTGCGATGGGTAAGTGGCAGAAGTTTTCTACTGCCGTTTGTAGAAGCTGTTCATTTTTAAAATGTCTTCCTTTTCCTAAATGGGACGTTATGCACTGCGTCGTTTTGCGGGTGTGCTTTTGCAAATTCTCTAAAAATGTGATGATAAAAACTAGCATTTAGGTCTACATGGAAGCTTCACATACAATGTGTAGGAAAGAAGACCACATTTCTGGTGGGAAAGTACTTGCTTTGCTTGCATATGTGTCAACAATATTGTCACAAAATTCATCTAATGTTTTTACCCTGAGGCCTGACAGTCGTTGTCATACTTCCATGTGTGGCGTGTTAATAATTTGGGGTTTCATTGTCATTACCAGAGATATTGTTGTTTTCGTCTCTCAGTCAGTTTTGCTAGTCACGAGTGGTGGGGATAGCGCCAGTCTTGATGAGTATTCCGGAGGTGCGGATCGCGCGTGCAAGCTGGCCTTTGAATCAGTGAACATCTCCCCTCATCTTTCACATTTAATAATGTAGGAACCCCAAAAGTTTGGGAAATAAATCTAGGAGTGTGTAAGTAGATTTGTGTTATGGATTTTGTACAGTGAAAACCCACTTCCTCTTAACTTCCACACCACGTTTCGGTCCTCTGCAGCCAAGTGAGTATACGTCCCCTCAATGTACGTGCTGGGCACTAAAAATTAATTTAATTTTCCACGTGAACCTTTAGGCCTCTACCCAGCATATAACACATGGTGATGAGGCTATGTACGGGGCGGCTGACTACTTGTTGACTGTGGCCACTGTGCAGCGACTTTAACCTATAAGCAGTTTGTTACTGGTGAGAGTGAAATAGGAAAGTGGTTGACACGTTTCTTGATGAAGACATTGAGAATCGTTACCTGACATATTTATTTTAAACATGTTTGACCAAGCTTTAATAGCTAGGTGTTTGATAATGTTATACCTTTAAACAAAGAACAAAAATAAGGTTTTTAACCACACCATCCTGTATCAAGATTGCTCAAAGTGCACCATACTACAAAACTTTAAGAACTAACACATCCTATTTCTCCGATATTTTCTCCCCATTCCTCACAGATTTCTCCCTGCTGTGAATTTGTAGGAATTCACAGCCACTCACTTAAAGATATTACTACCGAATTTTACGGAGAGAAAGATGGTAAAGAAGTATCAGAACTGTGACTGTATTTGAAAGTATAATATTTATTTGAAGTTACAGTGATGAAACCGAAAATGTATTCAAGTACAGAATAAGGAGGAGGAATCTGGTAATATCTGCCATAGAGTCTACGTGCAGGCTTCAAAGATTTACTCGTTTCTTCTTCTTCTTCTTCTTCTTCTTCGTCATCATCATTATCATCTGTCATATGGTATAGAAGGTTTATCTTAAGAGGTGATTCTTTTCACCAAGACGAATGAAAAATTCTAATACCAGCTTAGTCTGTGAATACTCATTTCAGTAGAAAAAAACTTTCATCGCCTTTCGTCGTATTATTTTTCACATATGGAATGCTTATGACAAATCCTATTGAAGCACATGGCAGAATAACGACGAATCTATGGTTTTTATCTTCACTTTGTACCTTAAGCGCTGTAGCGGGAAATCGATGATCCTTGGGTTGTTGTTGCCTGTTGCAGTGCTCTTCTTCCTCGGCTATTGGTGCTCGTCGGTTGTTGGGTATTCCATTCCTAACTGTATCTAATAATTAACTCTCAGGTTCTAGTGGGTGAGGCAAGATAAAAATACATTGCAAGTTTCCCTTAATCAATGAAGTTTATTTCACAGTTTGAATAGTTATGAGCGGCTGGCTTTTCCCATTATTATAATAATAATCCCACCACTTTAAGTTAGTCAGGATCCTAGCTATATTCACACGCACACCCCACCCTTGTGCACCCACGTGCATCTGTAGCACCTCGTGTCGACGTGATTCTCGATGATATATATTTAGAATAGGAGCGGGCTCTGAGGCTTTGTGTGCCCTTATATACGGGAGCCTAGTGACGCTCACCTCCGCGTTTGAAAATGTAACGACGTTTCCTATTGGCCCTCAGGCCGCGTTACCCTGACATGTATGAGAATGTGTGGTTTCAGATCCGTGAGCTCAGGCGCCATCATGAGCGTTGTACCGCTCGGTGACAGGTACGGTCTTTATGATTTCTTGGAATTCTTGCTAGCTCGCCCGTGTCTTACCATCAGCTCTGCACAAATGTTAGATGTTGAATATTTTAACATGTTAGTGAATTAAATTATTACTGTACAATTCTTATATGTATGGTCCCCTTACATATGTACGATCCCTCTATGTATGTATAATATATCCATTTTCAGCGCCTTGTTTTACCAAAAGTTACCCTTTTCTTAAGTTGTGACTTTGCAGCAGCGTCCGAATAACTGACAGCACACACGCCTAGTTATGGTACATCTTGCCCACCTCGTATCGTGCGTTCATATTTTCCGTATAAGAATCGTTATCAACTTTGCACACAGTTTCCTTTTATTGTATGTTTAACTAAAGAAAGAGAGTTTAGTTGTTAGTCTCTTAGTTAAACGTTTAACTAAAACAATTTACTTTGTATAATTACATTTCTTTAAATTGTTTGATTAAAAGCACCGTATTTGTTTTCTTTCTTGATGAATGCTCAATAATCACCTGAAATTTACAAAAAAATTTGTGAATGTTGTTAGTTGCGGCTGTGATAAATCTTAGAACGCATGTGTTTTAACGCTAATTACTCCACAATATGACTGTGCCAGGTCGTTTTTACGCTGATGTAGTATGAAGAAAAGGAAGAACCACAGAAAGCTGCTTTGGAGGGTGAAAGACGATTGAAGCATTGCCTCTTGGTGACAAGGGTAATCCAGTTTATCTTCTAAATGATAGCCAAATTCAATAAGATACGAGATAAGGGCCGTCAGTTTCGGCAAAAGTCCAATATAAATGCACTTAACATGCTATCGTATACATAATCTAGCTGTAATTTATCTCAGCGTACTATAATCCTTTAAAGTACTCCGAACGAGAAAAAGAAAGGAAGAAACAAATGAGGACGTAGATATAAATGACATAATCTTACGAACGAAAGCAATTCTTCAAGCTGAGTTAAGATTCGCAACCAGCAAGAAAATACATGAAAGGCTTTATTTCTCTCAGCAAGAAAAATAACATGTCAAGAGCCTTATAGTAAAGTTCATAACATACATAATTAAACAAATCTGATGTGTTACACTCACATGACTTGCTCTACTCTTGTACAAACTATTTTTACAAATGCTTATTCTCCATATGCTTCATGTAAATCGAGATATCGAGATGTTAATCTTATTGCTGATTTTCTTGTAGATGCAAGGGGAATTGGTAGGCTTTAAGCGATAGTCAAATATTTTAAGAGCTGGTTGCTATGTGGAGCATTCCATTCTCTTTGCATTACCAGGACAAAAAAAAGAATAACGAATTTGAGAAAAAGTGTAATTATTGGAAAATTGAAGGGAGTAACAAGCAATATCAAGAAAAAGGTTCACTCAACAAAAAAAATATATATATAACATAAATTGTGTATTTTAACGCGATCTACATTTATGTGTAGTAAAATTTTGTCTATCTCTTATGGTTTACCAGTTATGCAAAAGTCGTTCCCAATGAAGAATACTTTTGGAGACATTCCCATAAAATTCGAGATATACATTTCATTTGTTATAAAAATATCTTAAACATATGATATTTTAATAAAAATCATTAGAGTCATTTTTGAGAAAATTAAAATTTTCGAAAAATGTTCCATGTAAACGGTAGTCTGGGGTGGGGGATTTTCTTGAAAACCTTCGTGTCGCATTTCTGGAAGATACTGAACCTAAATACCAAGTTTGGTGTTTATCCACTGGTCATTTCTGAATTATGCTGTTCTCAGACACACACGGACATGTTTCCAAAAATGCTTTATTTTGGATTCAGGGGGTCTCAAAAGATATATTTTCGGTTTAATCTCCGTATCGAATTTTTGGGTGGAATACAATACTTTCCCTACTTACTATACGTAGTAGAGAAAGTAAAAATCAATGTTTTGTTACTTAATGAACAAACAGGCTTAAGCAAGCTTGCTAAAACAATGTATTGAAAATTTAACAAATAGTTGAAAAGAATACATAATTTAATATGTCTATGTACTTATGTGCATAGTTTTCATCCTGGATGATGATAAATCTGCTTCTATTTGCGTTTTAAGTATTCTTTTTCAATGTAATTTACAGTGGCAGTCTCACATAGAGTATGTTGCTGCTCAGAAACTATGTTGACTTAAAAACTCTTTTATTGGTGCATTATGGATATGTACATTGCCATCTTAGTTATGATATATTGCTATGGGGAGGTCACTCGTATGCTAGAGAGATTCATATTTTTCAAAAAGGTTATTAAGAATTATTTCTGATATTCATCTTTATCTTATTGTAAACCACTCTTTATTAAACTTCGTATTTTAACTCTCACATCAGTCTTTATCCTCTCAGGTCTTATGTATGTTAAAAACAATATTGATGTATACATTGAATGCTTTAATGTTCATAATCATTCGACTTGTAATAAGCCTAAATTATATATTAACAAATTCAAATATTCTAAAACTCAAAATAACTTTGAATATAGAACATTAAATTTATTTCATCCCTTACCTGAGGGGATCGGGCAGTTATACTCTAGCACCTTTAAAAGCCATATTAATCTATTCTCTTAACTACAATTTTTATAATGTCCACGAATTTTATGACGCATATTTAGTCTGCATCTCTTTGTGGCGTTGTTATGCATTTGTTGTTAATAGTCTTAACAAAATATATTCCTATTCAATAGATTACTAAACCACATTCGATAATATTAACAGAACAAAATCATGGCAAGTTATACAAAGTTTATACATGAGTGCAGCTTTATTTGAAGTAAAATTATGATTTAGTACACTCACATTGATATATTACAGTATGTACATAAAAAGTTTGCACGTTACGTATTTTTAGCTAGGAATGATCTCAAATTTTGCAAAAAGTACTTCTTTACAGCAAGAAACAAAATGCATATTGGCGGTAAAGGCTGTTGAGAGGGAAAGAAAGAATGAAGGAAAGAAACAAGAATCTCAACCTCTCGGGCATGTACTTTAGATAATCTAATAGGAAAATGTGTAAGTTTGAAACATTGGATATTTCGAAAACGGCTAACGTTAAGAAAGCATTTATTTGTTGCAAATAGTGTTTTTTTTAACGAGTTTTACATTTTCTCTGTCGTGTGTTTTGTGTATCTCTTATGGTTTCCTACATAGTTATACAAAATTATACAAAATTTAGTCAAATAAAGAGGACTTCACAGGCTCTTCGCAGAAATTCAAGATATACATGTTATTAGTTGTCCAAATAAAACTTAATAATATGGCATTTTAACCAAAAACGTTGGAGTCATTTTTGAGAAAATAAAGAATAACGAAAAAATGTCCACGTAAAGTGTACTTTGGGGTGGAAAGACTTCTTGTCGCATCCTTGAAAGCTGCTGAACTTAAATATCAAGTTTGGTACTCATTCAACTTTTGGTTTTTGAGGTATGCTGTTCTCACGCGCGCGCGGAACATTTTCTAAAAGGAGTTTTTGGATTTAAGGACCTCAAAACAGGTATTTCTGGTGAAATAACGATATTGAATTTCTGAGTGGAATACCCATAGAAAGTAAGAATTGTAAATCTAAGCATTTAAATGCTCAAGGAGTCAGATAAGTTTGAGGGTTATCGCCGATTGTATTTAGCATATATTTGGAGAACACAGGCAGGACTTGAAAAAAAAACTGGGATTTAATCTTAATAAACAAAACTGTATAAGTAGCCTTTTATATGCCAATGAGCAGGCCTTTTTAGCAGAATCAGAATAAGATTTATAGCTAGCAGCCCACAAATAAACGAAACCATAAAAATATATAGCTGTAGTTTAAGCTTATAGAAGCAAAAGGTCAAAATACTTCCTGAAAGGAAACTAGAAAAGGAGATAATAGAACAAGTGAAGGTCTTCAAATACTGATATTGTTACGTAACAAGCTATTTAAACAATTATTTGAATTGAAAATAACATTTCAACAAATAGCTGGTACAATACAAAGAACACTGAAAGAAAAGCAAGGAAGGAAACGCTTCTTGAGTATAAATGATGGCGGTACTTTGATCCTAGTAAAAAGACATCCGCAAAGAATGCAGCAGGGATGAAATCTTTTAGAGCTGTGGAAAGATAGTGAGTGACAGAGAAGTAAGATAGAAAGGAAAGAAAGAAAGAAAGAAAGAAAGAAAGAAAGAAAGAAAGAAGGAAAGAAAGGGAAAAAAACGCTGGGCAAACTTTATAAATATTTAACTTACGTGAACAGAATGCACACTGATGGAAACAATATACAGAACCTCAGCCAAGGTATAAAATCGGTAAACAAGCAATACTTTACAAACCAAGAGGTACAAGATCAATCGGGCGCCCTAAAACAATATGGTTACAGCAGGAATAAATGGGCATTTGTTGCTCAATCCTACACGACGATGATGATTATTATGAATCAATGAAGTCAGAAAAACTCTACCCCCAGCTATGAGAGATAAGACGCAGAATACGGCGAGAGTTCCCAATCGTCGGTTACCCAAAAGAAGAGAAGAATCAAAGAGAGAAAAATTAGTCTAGAGTTTCTTACACCCGACAACTTACGTAAATGCCCAAATTTACCTAAGACAATGGGTAATCTACTGCATGTTGAGAACACATTAAGTAATGCAAGCAAAGCAGAACATATTCAGGCATTAATCCTACAAGAGTATGTACTCATATTTGCTATGAATAAAGGCTAGTATATTCTCAGTTTTATGAGTTCATGCTCTTCTCATGTTGAATATACTCAATTCTGGGTATATATTGATTTCTTTTAACCTAAAACTAACTCTGGTGAGAATGGCAGCATTTATGAACCCATGTAAAAATTACAAACATAACAATGGATACTGAAGACGTTTCAAAATCTTTATTGCTTCAGAAAAATATAACCTAATCTATAACCTAAGATCTAATGTCAGCTTTATTAATTAATCTTACTATTTAAAATGTTAACTTCAAAATCTAGATACCTACTCACAACTTTATACGAAAACTGTTTTATAGTACATCTAAATAGTGTAAATATCCTGAGATTCTAAAAACAATTGGATGTGACTATTCATCCAGCAGCTCAGGAGTTATTCCAAAATTATTCATTTATTTTTGCCAGTAACCACTTTATTTATTGGTTTTCTAATATTGCCATGAATATTCTAGGATTTCAAAAATTGTCTACTGCTTCACAAAAACATAACCTAGAAGTATAATTGAAAGTCTGATTAGCTTGCTATGATCCCAGCCTGAAAATTCAATTGCTTAAGAAGTTACATATAAAAAACTGTTTCGTAGAACAATAGCTTAAACATCCCAGGATACCGGAAACAATCGGATTTAAATCTCCATTAAGCATCTTATGAATTATGACTTTAGAGCCCGTGAATATTTTCTTTTTGCCTGCTTTATTGATGAAAGACTTTTGTCTATCTCATTTTATTTGTTGTTTTGCTAGTTTAAATTACAGCTATGTCTTTGTGTGTGTTTCTTCAATTAATTTCTTGAAGGACTTCATATTTGCCTAACATTACGGCTGAAACTTGTTATGCCACACAGCATAATTCCTGAGCAGAACGAAATGCAACAAAATCTACTCCGCTACTCCTCTAATGTCAAACAAACACCACCCACAATCAACGAAGCTAGTGTATGTCCAAAGGGTGTAAATAACACAAGTATATACTTACATTTAAATGAACTAGGTGGCTATGGAAATGAGTATATATTCGCATGCGGCAGTAGGTTTTTATTCTATGTTCTCATTGAGCTGAGTATATAGTCACAGAAAGTGTACTCATGAGTATGAATTTTGAGAAAGTACTTGATTTTTATTCATATGGACCAATATTCTGTTGGTTGCGTCATACTATTGAAGTTAATGTCAAAACTGAATATTTAGCAAAACATAATCTCTCTAATGCACACGCTCAGGAGAGATGACGCTGCGATTATATAAGCTTGGTTGGAGTTATTGTAATGCGACTACGTCGCATATTTGATATTGAGCAATAGCGTATAGCAATGCATTTGATATCGACCAACCGCGGTTATTAATCCTATAGTAATATACTTGCAAGGATGCGGTATTATCGGATAAAAGGTCAGCTCGTTATTGAACCGTAATATTATCAGTGCAGTAATTAATAGAGTACGTTATTCATCTTGTCATTCTGGAGAAATTACGAAATCCTGCTACCTCAACATCCACTACAGCTTCCATTGCCGAAAATTGGCAGATTGCTTCAAATTTCAACTTTGAAAATTGTATTTTTAGTCAATACACATTGTCAATTTCCAAATAAATTATGTTGTTGAGAAAAAGTCTTTATTATGTTCTGATTTTATCTTATTTTAATTTTGAGGTTAACTACTTTCTCACTCGTACTGTTGGTAACATCGGTTGCTATTCCGTAACACTTTCTATTGTTGATTCATTCAGTATGCCGTGATCTGACAGCTGATACAAGTTATTTGATTTTAAACACAAGTAGGAAAGTAATTATTGCTTATACAATCTGTTAGCATTTTAGTCATTGAATAGTCCCAATGAAGTCCATTCTAGAATACGAGTTTAATCAGATAAATCTCATAACTTCTCGTGAGATTAATTATGATAAACAGAAAATTGCACAAATTATTTTCACATCCACAATCTCAGTCCAAATGTCAGTAAGACAAACTATTTACTATTTGGACTAAATAGAAATAATCACAGCAGTGAAGGTCTAAAACTGGTTTATCATAGTCAACTATATCCACAGTTCAAAATACAAAGTTTTTAGGCATTCACATTGACGATAATCTTTCATGTCAAAACCATATTAGTGTAATTTATTCTAAACTTAATAAGACCATATTTCTGCTACATCAACTCATCAAAATGTTACCTCTACAAATGGCTCGTACAGTGTACTTTGTATTATTTCACTCACATTTAGAATACGGGACAATGTTATGGGGATATTTATTAAAAACATTCTTCATGCAGATCTTTCTATAGAGAAAAGAGAAGTAAGAGTTCTAGCCAGAATAAATAGTTATGAATCTTGTAGGCGTATTTTAAACAGTTTAAAATTCTACCACTATTTTGTATATATATATATATATATAAACTATGTTATTATGTATACTAAAAAGTCTAGTGAAACCCCTCAACTAAACAAATATGTGCACAGACATTTTACTCGAAGTCAAAATGACTTTAATATGAATTCATACAGCGGTACTTCTGGAAATAAAAAATATCGTTCATGCAGGTTCCAAATTCTTTAGCACACTGCCAACGGATTTAAAGAGAATATGTGATATAAATAATTTTAAAATGGTACTCAAAAAGCATTTATTAACGGACTGCTTTTATAACTCGCAAGAGTTTTTAAATCACAGCACAAATTTTCTTTAAATATGCTAACTTGGTTGCATCTATTTCCTATAGCTCTTGTTATTCTTGTGTGTTAATAATTATAATTTGTATAAGTAATAATTATTCTGTATATATAATTTATTTTTACTTTCTCTACTGCGTATAGTAAGTAGGGGAAGTATTGTATTCCACCCAAAAATTCGATACCGAGATTTCACCGGAAATATATGCTTTGAGACACCCTGAATCCAGAAAAAGCATTTTTGGAAACATGTCCGTGTGTGTGTGTGTGTGTGTGTGTGTGTGTGTGTGTGTGTGTGTGTGTGTGTCTGTGAACAGCATAACTCAGAAACGAACATTCGGATAAACACCAAACTTGGTATTTAAGTTCAGTGTCTTCCAGAGATGCGACACGAAGGTTTTCAAGAAAATCCCCCCACCCCAGATTACCCTTTACATGGAACATTTTTCTAAAATTTTAATTTTCTCAAAAATGGCTCTAACGATTTTGATTAAAATATCATATGTTTAAGATATTTTCATGACAAATGAAATGTTTATCTCGAATTTTCTGGGAATGTCTCCAAAAGTATTCTTCATTGTGAACGACTTTTGCATAACTGGTAAACCATAAGAGATAGACAAACGTTTACTACACAAAAAATGTAGATCGAGTTAAAATGCACAATTTATGTCATATACATTTTTTTGTTGAGTGAACCATTTTCGAGATATTGCTTGTTATTCCCTTAAATTTTCCAATAATTGTACTTTTTCTCAAATGGAAATCCGTTATTCATTTTTTTTGGGTCCTGGTAATGCAAAGAGAATGGAATACACCACATAGCAATCAGCTCTTAAAATATTTGACTATCGCTTAAAGCCTACCATATTCCCCTTGCATCTACAAGAAAATTAGCAATAATATTAACATCTCGATTAACATGAATCATATGGAGAATAAGCGTTTGTAAAAATAGTTTGTACAAGAGTAGAGAAAGTCATGTGAGTGTAACACATCAAATTTTTACCATTTGCATTGTACTTAGTTATGATAGTTACTGTTAGCTTGTATATATTATTATTATTATTATTATTATTATTATTATTATTATTAACACTTTGACGTGATCTACCATAACACTGCTTTACTCTGTATATTGTATGATTGGAAAAAATAAATAAATAAATTTATTGTCTAAGAGCTTGTAATATGATACTTCTAAATATCAAACTAGGTACTCTTTCTCATAGCCTTTTAAACAATTTAATACCGGTACATCGCAATATACACGTTCGGCATTCAGTAGTTTATAGTGGAAATATCTTACTTACTAAGTTTTCAGGAACGACTATGATACGAAGATCTAGAAACCCAATACTAATGAACAGGATCGTATTTATTTTTATACTATACTCTCGAATATAACATGTGTGCTAGAGGCGTAATCTTTCAAGCATTCGTTCAGATATAGCACCGTAACAATGAGATACCCATAATGCATTTGTGATTGAACCTGAGTCCCATATACCGCAACTAATAATTTATCCATTTCTCAGCAAATGCATTATAAATAAATACCAATCCAACACTGCTATATGTAGTAATCTCCACCACCCTCTAGAGTTTTCTATTCTATCGTTCAGAACTCGAGCAGACTATTTCATTACTGACAAAGGTGATACAACGGTTAGAATAAATAAATTATGCCAACAAGATAAATATATTAATTAAAGGCTAACCTCTAAGCAGAGCTTCGCCATTGTAACTCCGTCACTTTCAAGTTTTCCTGGAAATGTCCGTAAAAAAAAAGAAAAGCGAACTTTTGAAGAAGGCTATGATAATTTTACTGACGCACTTTCAATATTATTGAGATCTAGATTGGATTACTATCCAGGACATTCTGACATTCTTAAAGCATTTGAGTTGTTATGGTTGTTTCGATGAATATCGCTTTTAGACAGATAAACAGCCAAGATGGGTTGAAATTCAACGTTTCCTTCCGTTTCGTTGGTCGAAAGCAGTATGACGTAGTAAAGGCGGAATAGTCATTAAGATTTTAAGGACATACCCACGCAGAGAACTCATAAATATACAACAGAATGACTGCTGCTTCGGGGGAGCAATAAATTTCTAACATACGCGTTGCGTATTTGGAGAGAAGATGCCATTTTCAGCGTTCGTTACAGAAGCACACAGAGCTTGAGGAATAACACACAGTAAAACAAAGGTTATGCAACAATGTATTCTACACAAATTGTACGTTTTGATTTGTACTTATGGTTTCTCAGTTATACAAACTTACTCAAAAGTCAGTAATGAAGGGGATTTTCTAGAAAATTCAAGATACATATTTTATTAATCGTGCAAATATCTAAATAGTGTAATCATACAATGGAATCTTTTTTGAGAAAATTGAAATAAAAAAATAGTCGCCCATTTCCGTGGTGTGGGGTAATGTGTCTGTCTCACATTCTAGCTCAGGTCCCGTGTTCAAATCTCGATTAGAGTGGGTTATCCGAATAAGTTTTTTTTCAGGGGTTTTATACTGAAAAGGTGAATGTCGGATAACTTTAACCTCTATGGACTCCGGACTCAGTTGAGCTCATTTCACCCATTTCATTCATTCATCGTCCTATATGATCCCCCGGTTAGGAACGTTAAACTATGTATAAAACGTTTTGAGCTATTAAGTTATGCTTTAAATAAGAAAGTGAGTAAATTCCAAAAGAATTGTAGAATATCAGTAAGAACACTAAAAAAAGGAAATAAAAAGGGAACTAGCTTAAAATTTTATAAGTCAGTGGTGTTTCCAACTCTAATGCTTGGTTGTGAAACAAACACTGTAAATAAAATACTCTGATGTGTTGCACTCACTTATTTTCCACCTACTTCATGTTAATCGAGATAAACGTTTGCAGAAACTACCTAACTGCCAATTTTCTTGTAGGTGCAAGGGAAATATGGTAGGCTTTAAGCGATAGTCAAATCTTTTAAGAGCTGGTTACTATGCAAATCTGTTTACATGTCCAGGACATAAAAAACGAATAACGAAATCCCATTTGATAAAACGTATAAGTATTCGAAAATTCAAAGAAATTCTATGTAGAAAAATTGTGTCTATTTCTTACAGTTCACCAGTTATGCAAAAGCCATTCAGAATGAAGAGGACTTTTGAGAACCTTCCCAGAAAATTTAAGATATACATTTCATTTTTCATGAAAATATCTTAAATATGTGATATTTTAATCGAAATCGTTACAGCCATTTTTGAGAAAAGCAACATTTTCGAAAAATGTTCCATGTAAAGGGATTTTCTGAAAATCTTCGTGCCGCATATTTGAAAGATGCTGATACTAAATACCAAGTTTGGTATTTATCCGACTTTTCGGTTTTGAATTATGCTGTTCACAGACACACAGACACACATCCACACACATACACGGACCTTTTTCTAAAAATACATTTTTTGGATTCAGAATATCTAAAACATGTATTTCCGGTGAAATCTCGGTAAGGAATGTTTGGGAGGAATGCAACACCACCCCTATTTACTATACGCAATAGAAAGAATAAAAAGAATGGGATAACATAAATGAGATACCTCAGAGCTGTTAAAAGCTGTCTAATAATGAATAGAATAAAAAAGAAATCGAAGAGGAACGAGATATTGGCCCTATAAATGACAAATAAAGCAATACTATAGAGAAACTTGGAGAGGATGGACATAATGACATCTGAATACCAACCATATGGGAAAAGAAATATTGGAAGATTGATGAGAAGATGGAAAGAGACTTGAAGCCGGAACAGGAAATATCTGCACATACATGAAGAGATGATGATGAAGTTATGTTGTTCACAGATCGCAGATAAACAGACACATATACAGACAGGCACACGTGCATCAAAGACTTTCTCCTAAAAGCGCTTTGTGTGTGTGTGTGTTGTTGTTTTCGGTCGAATAAATTTTTTTATTGGAATGCAGTGTCTTCTCTTGCTACTATAGGTAGGTGGTAAGGAAAGTAAAACGAAGCAAAATCCTATATGAAACCGGTGTACACTGAATTTTAGCCAATAATTCATTAGTTTTACTTTCTCTACTACGTATAGTAAGTAGGGGAAGTATTGTATTCCACCCAAAAATTCGATACCGACATTTCACCGGAAATATATGTTTTGAGATCCCCGAATCCAAAAAAAGCATTTTTGGAAACATGTCCATGTGTGTGTGTCTGTGAACAGCATAACTCAGAAACGAACAGTCGGATAAACACCAAACTTGGTATTAAGGTTCAGTATCTTCAAGAGATGCGACACGAAGGCTTTCAAGAAAATTCCCCCACCCCAGATTACCCTTTACATGGAAAATTTTTTCGAAAATTTTAATTTTCTCAAAAATGACTAACGATTTTGATTAAAATATCATATGTTTAAGATGTTTTCATGACAAATGCAATGTATATCTCAAATTTTCTGGGAATGTCTCCAAAAGTATTCTTCATTGTGAACGACTTTTGCATAACTGGTAAACCATAAGAGATAGATAAAATTTTACTACACAAAGCATGTAGATCGCGTTAAAATACACAATTTATGCCATATACAGTTTTTTTGTTGAGTGAACCATTTTCGAGATATTGCTTGTTATTCCCTTAAATTTTCCAATACTTTTTCTCAAATGGGAATTTGTTATTCATTGTTTTTGTGTACTGGACATGCAGAGAGAATGGAATACTCCACATAGCAACCAGCTCTTAAAATATTTGACTATCGCTTAAATACTACCATATTCCCCTTGCACGTACAAGAAAATTAGCAATAAGATTAACATCTCGATTAACATGAAGCATATGGAGAATAAGCTTTTGTAAAAATGGTTTGTACAAGAGCAGAGAAAGTCATGTGAGTGTAACACATCAGATTTTTAACATTAATAACCTTTCCTAGGATCACATTCGAACAACACGTTATAAAGGAATATAATTAGAGCGTGATGGAAGGCCGTCCAATGAAACAATAGCACTGTCATCGTATGCAGAGGTCTAGGCACGTCATGGTATTTAGAAGCGAGCCATTAACCTTGTTGGAGTAGCATTTAGAGGCACTCACTTCATTAGGGGTGCCCTGTTGACAATTACACACGCTTCAGTGGTCTCACTGGATGCAGTCCACTGACCCCTGATGGCTGTGACAGCCAGACAAAAGTGAAAATACAAGCTTTTCGAGGTAAAAACGCTTTGCTGGCTAGTATCAAACAAGGCTCACCCTATCTTATACCCTGGGAGTTGAAATGTAATTTTAGTCAAAGTGTTGAGTTTTTTTAGTTTCATTTCTCTTTAACAAGATTTTCTCTTTAACATAGTGTCATTATGAGTTTGCCCTTTATCAAACGTAGTTTTTAACATTTATAGTACGACATGATCTAATCATGCAAGGAGCAAATAAGGGGAGTGATAAATTGGTAACATTAGTGGTACGTATACTGCTTACGCTGACGACCAAGAAATAATAACAAAGAATGAAAATGAACTGCAAAAGATGACATACAGATGAAACATACTAATGAGCAGTACAATATGGAAACTCTATAGAGAAAATGAAAGTAATGTCTTTCTTAAATAGTGATAGAAAACAAGATTATTGAACAAGTATCAAATATAACTTCCTAGGGTGGGACATAACAGTGGATAAAAAATGGATATAAAGAAAAATATAACTAAATGTAATTATATAAATGAAACAACAAGCGGGACATGAAAAAAAGTTATGGTGTACTACATTCACACGGCTTTCTCTACCATGCTTCAACAAACTATTGTTACGAAACCTTATTCTTCTATCTACTTTATATTAGAATCAAACAACTGAAAAATGCAATGTCATAGCCGGGATTTAAACCACAGATATCCCGGTCTCCGTCCGGTTGCTCTAACCACTGAACTACCATGCCGGCACAACATTAAATTCCCAACAGATTTGCATTTTTCCCGTTAAACCACAAGGGGATCTCAAATTCTATTGAGATGACATACCCCAATGGCGACTTACAATGTTGTAAATACTTTAAATCCCGGGCTTCACAGTTTCAAGCACTATTAGGTGAATCACAAATTAGGTCAAAGATCCGTGGCTCAAATCCCGGCTATGGCATAGAATTCTTCAGTGTGTGATCCTACCATTTCAGTCTTATCCAACACACGGCTTATGTGGAATTCCATTACTTTATATTAATCGGGACAAACATTTTTAGAAATGGTTTTATTACACATTTCCTTGTATATAGAAGGGAATTAGGGGAGCACAGTAGGCTTAAGCGATAGTCAAATCTTTTAAAAGTTGGTCGCTATGTGATGACTTTGAGATTCGGTTTTCTTTGCATGACCACAAGAAGAAAAAAAATACGAATAGCAATTTTCCTGTTTACGAAAGCCTGAGTATTTAACAATTAAACTAAACAAAAAAAATCACGAAAGTGGTTAACGCCACAACAGTTTTTATTTGGCATTAATTCTGTGCTTTAACGAAAACTACATTTTTTATGTAGAAAGGTTTTGTATATCTTCCGGATTACCAATCATCCACTAGTCATTCAGAATGAAGAGGACATCACAGGCTAGTCCCAGAAAATTCAAGATATACATTTTATTTTTAATGCAAATATCTTAAGCGTATCATATTTTAATCAAAATTAAAATCTAATTTTTTTCAGAAAATCTAAAATAACGAAAACTTATCCATCTAAACGGTAGTTCTGGTTGGGGATTTTCTTGAAAACAGAACAGGAATTTGGAGCCGGAACGAGCTGACAGCCTAAACCGTGATGGAAAAGTAGATTGGTCCATGACAATTTTAAACGCACGGCAACAGTTTTTATTTATCTGGTGTTTAAAGGTACTCGCCCCTTTTCCTTAAATTTACGTACTGATCGACCACGATATGAGTGCGTTCGGTGGGAAGAGGAACTAAACAGTTACAGAATAAGTGGGCGGGGCATCGGAAAGACAGGTAAAGAAAACATCCGCACTTCGGAGATTCATTTATTAACGAGGTTGAGGTTTGCATTTGTAATACTGTTTTCATTGTGCACCTGTAAATTCCCCTATCGCCTTGCCCCTCACTCCCCTCTGAACCCCAGTCCTTGATGACATTACGCATTCAAACAAAAAACAGTGACGCCCTCCTTCAAACATGTTCATATCGTGGCTGGCTAATACACTTATATAGCCTTCAAAATTAATAAAGCAACATGTATGGCCAAACAGAGCAGGATCAGCATCAAATTGCTGAAAATGTCAGTGAAACGCAGCAGCAAGGAACCTGAAGGCTTAACACATGCTGAGGTCAACATTAGATATTATGTCTTCAAATCTGATGTTTCTGCCTTCATTTTCACAACTTCCATGGTTACTTTTTGCTTTGTTATTTTCTCTACTACGTATAGTAAGTAAGGGAACTACCTATTGTATTTCACGCAAAAATTCGATATCCAGATTTCACCTAAAATACATGTTTTGAGGCTCCCTGAATAACAAACGCACTTTTAGAAAAAGGTCCGTGTGTGTATGTCTGTCTGTCTGTCTGTCTGTCTGTTGTAGCGGGGTTTGGGAATGGAAAAATAATGGTTTGTAATGGTGCGGTTCTTTGTGGTTGGATTGTTGTTGCTGCCGGCTACTCAGGTAGAGGAATTTAGGTTCAGAAGTCTCTTACCTCAGGGAGTGTGGATGGGAGATAAATGAAGTTCACTTTCTCCTCTCAGATGGCCCGTTTATTGATGATCCACACTGATGTCCTCGTACGAATCTCCTTACCACACAAGACGCGATTTTCCGTCACCCCTGCTACTGTTTCCGTGTTCTTACCCTTTCTTAATTAGTTTGCGAAGTGGAAGTACGTTACAATACTATGCTAATGTCTTTTCCTTTCGTCAGTCCCTAGCTACCCTGTTCCTCACGGTTGCCTTAAACTGGTTTTCAATACATAAATATTTACTCGAAGACCGCTACACTCTTTCCCTCTTTAATATAAGATATTTTGAATTTCCAGATCTATCTTACTTTCCCTCACGTTTCCTACACAAATCTATTTCTTTCCCTACAAATCACTCTCCCCGACGTTTCGACACAGTCTTCCTCTCTCCCCGACGTTTCGACACAGAGTGAGTTATCTTACGCACGTCTGAACGTCGCTCTGCCTCATACATAATTTTCTATTTCACGCCTATTTTCTAGTTTATCTATCACTTTTTGCTATTGACGTGGCTTTCCTTCGTTATGATTGGTTACATTTCTGAATTCTTCCTCCGTCTACCATTGGTTCTCAATAACATCGTCCGAGCGTCGCTCGCGTCTAACATTAACAATTATGTTCGCTTTACTGCATTTTCTGTGCGCTTGATTAACTTCGGTTTCCTGCCCGTTGTCTTGGTTTCCTGTGTGCACAACTCGGTTCCTATTGTCACTAAGCGATCTCTAATGATCTTTTTCCTGTCCTTTCCTACGTCTGCTATCTTTATGTGATTTTCGCCAAGTTTGTTCGTTCTCAACTACACGTTTTATTTCATGTTCTTATTATTAATTAACATCTACCCTCTACGTTTTTTTCTCTCTTCATGATTTCATTCCCCCCTTTCTCTAATTCTTAATGTTCTCTTTTATTCTTCCCTCATACTGGTATTCCTTCTTAATATTTTGATGATATGCTTATTAATTATTTTTCTTATTCGTTATTATTTATTATTTATTATTCGGGCGGATCTTATCACTTCACTGTGAACAGCATAACTCAAAAATGAAGTGTCGGATAAAAACACCAAACTTGGTATTTAAGCTCAATATCTTCCAAAGATGCGACACGAAGATTTTCCAGAAAATCCCTCCATCCTAAACTATCGTTTACATGGAACATTTTTCGAAAATTTTGATGTTCTAAAAATGACTAAGATTTTGATTAAAACGCCCTATATAAAAGATATTTGCATGACAAATAAAATGTATACCTTAAATTTTTAGGGAATAGCCTGTGAAGTCCTCTTCATTCGGAAACAATTTTGTATAATCTTATATAACTGCTAAACGTTAAGCGATAGACGAAATGCACTACACAAAAAATGTATATCTCTTTAAAACACGCAATTTATTTTAAGTAAATCATCAAGCCATTTATGAGCCATCCGTTATTAATGATTCGAGTTATTCAATATTTAGCCGCTTTTAAAGGTCTGTCGATTTTCAATTTTATCTCGCGATTTCATGGAAACGGTATGGAATTTTAAGGTCAGCGTACAGCGTCCAGTTTTAAAATTTTTGACTATCGCTATTCCCTTTGTATCTATAACGAAATGTGTAATGGGCTATTTCCGGAAATGTTTATTTGGATTAAAATGAAGTAGATAGGAAAATAAACCTTCGCAGTAATGATTTGCATGCCCACTAATAAGCGATAGAGGACAGAGAGAGTCATGTGAATGTAACGCACCAAATTTTATAACGTAATTTCAAAATATAGGTCAGAGTTTGCTCTATTACGTGTGACATATTAGTAGTGTGACATAACACCGTTTCGGGGACCCTAGGGGGAATACGGAGGGAAGCTAATATAAGAGCAGACATTCTATCTTGCAACCTCATGGGTACAAAAAATGCATCCCCTTACACCTTAGTCCTTCCATAACAGTAACTTCGCTTTTTGCTTGCCTCACCTGCCCTACACTTCTAGTTCCTAGCTGGGCTGACATCAATCTTTGTCATATCGTGACGGATACCTAGAGGTTCTTTGATACAAATGATCTAAACTGCATTCACTCTTAGGTTGATCCGTGTCAAAACAAACCCCAGGTGACCAGTGCACCGTTATAATGTATCCTTCCGCCATTCGCACTAGAAATACTGTCACACTTTCAGACCATGTGCGGTGACTAGCATATTCTGTTTAGGGTTAAAGATTATAAGATTGATGGTTGTAACAAAACAAATGTTTGCACATATAATAATAGTTAATTCTAAAATAAATGAGCGAAAAATAAAGTAACAGATATGCGATAACTTAATTTATTCGCTCTCTGGAAGCGGCATTTTATCAAATTTTGGCGGCTCATTTTAAAAAAGAAATTGTGCACTGTTACGCGAATTGCATTCTTTTTCTTTCTTTTTCCGCGTGTAACCACTTTTCTCGTTTCAGATTTTTCTGCCCAAGCACTGTTTATACTTGTACTTGAAACACCGGTGAACTCAAAAGTTAATTTCGCCATTTCTTTCGCGGAAAGTGTTGGATATTTCTCACATAACTTATAATAAAGATTCAACACTATTGCTTTTTCACCACTAGTCAATGGTTTGCGCGGCTAATGCTTTTCGTAATTCGACGAAAACACAAGAGCGAATTCACTGTCCTCCATGATACTAAACACAACAGTTGGTTTCTGGATGTAAACAATATTCTGCGCCTACCCGGATGTCAGGTGACTCATACGAATTGCGTCATGGGACTTGTAGCTCTGTTTTACGGTATAAATCAGCGTTAAATAAAACCTTAGGTATTTGTATAGAATATTATACTATTTAAGGATAAATTCATTCTAACATTCAGAGATTAGCATGGGACTACTTTCCTGGGCGCATTGCTACCGTGTTGCAACATGATGCTCTGGCCACGTGGGTTTGTTTTTCCGCGGATTAACCTAAGAGTGAATATAGTGTAGTGTGAGCCAGAAAAGAGACCATATATGCATTATCACCTTCCTGAACCACCTACTTGAGTAACTTGCTGCTAAATAGCTTCAATTGCCAGTCACCGCTATGCCACCTGCTCTAGTTTTTGGCTCCAGATTTAACCTGAAGATGTACTTTCGTGAACCTGTGATTGGTGCTGCGGCTGACTCCATGACGTAAGGGTAGGTAAAAGTAGAGGTACGGACGAATGGGAGGTGTCTCCGCACCGAAATAAGCCGCAACGGTCCTTTTTCCTTCTACCATGACCCCTGGGAGGGACGAAGGGTGAGATCCGAAGAGCGACCAGATCTGGATGACTCGTAGGCCGGTCCTAACAAAGAGACGTCGGTACAGGAAAGTCGTGGTAGAAGAGAAACCATTTGCCTACCGATCCGTGAAAACCACGAAAATCCATGGGCCAGAGTGGGCGGTGGCCGGGGATGGAATCGTGACCTCCCGAATACGAGTTGCACACGTTATCGCGGCGCTACCTCGTTTGGTACAAAAGGGAAGGATTGAGGAATGTGATGGCGAACGGACATATAGTTTTTATGACCATTTTTGCTGCACCTTGCCGTTACTTGCTGCACCTACAGTCTTTGTGGCCACTTCAACGTTGTCTCAGTCGCACTTATCCCTTTTGTACCGAGCGGGATGGCCCGCATTCGGGAGGTCGTGGGTTCGATGCCCGCGGCCGATCTTCCTGACACATGGGTTTTTCAGGGGTTTCCCCGGGTCACTGGCCGAATGCTGGGAAGGAACATAGATTTCCCCGAATTTCTCTTCCCTCATTCCCTCTCATTTCATCTTCCATTTTCACTTTACAAGTTGACTCCGGGCTGGGTGTTGGACGACTGCGGACAGATGACGCAGAGGCTTCCGTGTTGGAGTTTCTTCTCGGCCCCGTCAGATGGAGACCGCTCGATTCTCCGTAGCTGGGTCGAGCTTTCCCCGGTCTCCGCTGGAGGGAGCTTGTGAGTCATCCTCCGGTGGTTTGATAGGACTGCCTTGAGCGCTCTCCGGCTGAGTGGTCAAGCTTGTAACTCTTAGGAGCCTCTGTGCGTCTCTGTCGAATGCGTCGACCGGTCCTGCAGCCCATACGCCACCTGCGGTTCCTTCATCTCATCTTCCTCCCAGAGGTGTATCACAAAAGATTCCTGTATGTGTCGAGGTGCTGGGTGTCCCTTCCTAGCATAATTCTAATCCTAATCCTACCCCTTTTGTATTGCCGGCTAGCGAGAGCAATGAACTCTGAAACAAACTTAGGGGTTGGACTCTCCGGTGTTCGAAAAATAACTGTTTAACGGAGAGTAACTTTATTTAGTGGCGTTCTTAACAGTGGTATACACCACAGGTTTCCAGCATTTTACTTGGTTCGCATGTCGAACCTCGCGGACCACAACGAACAAATTTACGTCTGCCGTGCTTCACGGTTATTAGGTAAGAGAGCGTTTTTCTCAGCCTCCATTTCTTACCAGAAGCTAATCTGCTATATCATATGATTTCTGCACCCCTCTTAAGAAAACGATCCATCTGGCGGCATGGTGCAGGCTGTAAAGCAGATTTGTTGTCGCAACATTTAGGTCCAGTTCTTTGCTCAAGCTTATTTCCCTTATATGATTTATTTCCGTGTTATTATTAATATTTACCGCTCGCTTCACTGTTCGCATCACGTATCAGAGTGATGTTGGAGAAATAGCTTTGGTTGCTATTTCTTGTATTCTGTGCGTGGAATTTTGGGTCTTGACATTGAATATCGTATCCAGTACTTACCTGACAGTAAACCGAGCACGATGGCTCAGGTGATGGATGTCTGTTGGTTTTTCGTGGGTCAGCAGACGAATGCTGGGGTGGTTCATCTTCTACCACGACTCTCCTTCCTCTCATTTTCTCTACCCATCATCTTCCTCGTCTTTGTTGTAGGACCAGGCGACGGTGTTCGGCGGATTGCGGCTGGGCGGTGACTTGCGCTCTGTAAAGGGTCTTCGCTCCCTGGACCCTGGAGGTTGGTGGCTCGTGGGCAGGGACCTTGCGGCGTCGAATGCGTTCTATCTGGAACCGTTAGGGGCCCCGTCTATGCTTGTCCCGTTAGCATCCGGATCTGGTCCCCTCATCCTTCTCTCCCAGAGGTCAGGTTGGAAGCACAAGGGGCCGACTGGCCTGCGTGCGGTGCTCTGCCGCGGTTCCGGGGGCCCCTCCATGATACGTAAGAGTACCTTTACCTTTACCTGACAGTAAAATTGACCGGTACGTGGGATTTGAGCCATGAGCTCCCAAATACAAGTCAGAGACCTCTGAGACAGTTCGATAAATAGTTTTAAAATGTGCGTCGGTCAGACGCACACTTTTTAATTTTGTAAATCCTCGGAGATAAATGTTACAGAAAGTTAACGATGCGTTTCAGTTGCAAACGTTAACGATATGCACTACGTTTTGTTGATAATAAACACATGAAAATGTTGATGAATATTGTTCATGAACAATGTTGATTTACAATGCTAATGAAATGTTGGAATGCCTGGACAAACTATTAAGCGTTCGAAACTACCTATGCAGTTTACTGAATGTTCAACAGAATGTAGGTATACAACTATTTTATGTACATGAATAATTATGAAAAAATATATAGAATTTTTTACGTAGTAAAATTTGTCAAAATATTCCTTATATACTCTTATAATGCAATACTGTTAAAAAAAACAATACTAAGCGATATAGGTGTTCAGAATTTTACATATAACAGTTAAAAGGTAGTACTGTATTCCACCCAAAACTTCGGTATAGATTATTTCACGAGAAATACACGTTTTGGGATCCCTGAAAACAAGAAAACAGAAAAAGATCCGAGTGTGGGGAGGGATTCTGTCCGTCCGTGTGTGTTTTTGAATACCAAACTAGGCATTTCAGTTCTGCATCCTCCAAATAATCCACGCAAATATATTCAACAAAATCCTTCAACCCAAACCATCCCTTACATGGGCTTTGTCTTTTTTTTTTTCTAAAAAACTGTTCTATACGCATAATATTTTGTTAAAATGCAATATTTTTAAGACATTAATAATAAAACGTGTATCTTGGGTTTTCTGGGAATAGCCTGCGAAGTTCTCTTCATTTAGAATAAAGTTTGTAAATATTTTATGACTAGTAAATCATAAGGGATAGCTAAAGCTTTACTACATAACACTTCAGTAATAAGTAAAGTAAGTAGGTTATGCAAATGATTCATAATGAATAGCAATGCAGAATAATTATATTACAAATAGGAAAGGGAATATATAATGTTAATGATGGTGCGTGATATTATTTCAGTAATTGAAGTATTTGTATACTACTTCTTACATAAAGTTTCATGTAATATTTTATGTAAGAATTGGAACTGAAAAAGGGGGAAACATTAAGATTTTGGCAGACGGGAAGTAGTTACAGGCCGATGTCAGCTGTTAGTGAAAAAGGAAAGGGTTGTGTGCAACGCAGTTAAATAGGTAAATTTCAGGTAGATGCACATCGATTTGGGGTTCGACAGCCATTACCTGTAGCTGTAGCAACATGTAGTCAAGGGGAAAAGAATAAACTGTCAGCCTTAAGAGAGAAAGTCCTAAACCGGGAGGCGAAGCTTATTTGATATAAAAAGGCATGTGTCGTTTTAACCTTTTAGAATTCGGAACTTAGTACGCGCCTCTCACTTATTCGACCCGTCTGACTCGCTCATTCTGCTCGTTAGCGCTCAATATTCATGTTCATCAGCTCAGATGTAACTTATATTCGCGTAAAAGGTGTTCTTGAGTCATCTCTTAAGCGATATTAATTACTAGAAAGGAACCCTCGCAATAGGTAAATATTTAATCGAGTACTGCGTTAACAGCTTGGCTTTGCGTAATATTATTACTTTTCACTGAACTCCGTGAATAAATTGAAAGAGCAATGAAAGTGAATGTTATTATTTCAAAATCACTGTATTACCCACGCCGAGATGAGTTAGCTCGAGGCGAACGACAACCGGAACAACTCAAGCAGCATACACCTCCCTTGCGCTGCAAACCCTGTTGTTGCAGAATGTCGTTACATGGTTTGTATATTTCAATATTTTGTTATTTTTTGAAATGGCGCGATTCAGTTGTTTATAGGGATGTCGTGGAAAGAATATGCAATTTCAACGCCAGCATATAAACATCTGGTTATCGCTTCAGCCTCTGTATTCTCTTTTTACGTACAACGCAAGGTGTAATGTAACCATTTCTGCAACCTTTTTCTGAACATAAAATAGATAGAAAAATCTGATGTGTTACACTCACATGACTTTCTCTACTCTTGTACAAACTATTTTTACAAACGCTTATTCTCCATATGGGGAATATGGTAGGTATTAAGCGATAGTCAAATATTTTAAGAGCTGGTTACTATGTGGAGTATTCCTTTTTCTTTGCATTACCAGGACAAAAAAATGAATAACGAATTTGAGAAAAAGTATAAGTATTGGAAAATTTAAGGGAATAACAAGCAATATCTCGAAAATGGTTCACTCAACAAAAAAAAAATGTATATGACATAAATTGTGTATTTTAACGCGATCTACATTTTTTGTGCAGTAAACTTTTATCTATCTCTTATGGTTTACCAGTTATGCAAAAGTCGTTCACAATGAAGAATACTTTTGGAGACATTCCCAGAAAATTCGAGATATACATTACATTTGTCATGAAAATATCTTAAACATATGATATTTTAATCAAAATCGTTAGAGCCATGTTTGAGAAAATTAAAATTTTTTAAAAATGTACCATGTAAAGTGTAATCTGGGGTGGGTGGATTTTCTTGAAAACCTTCGAGTCGCATCTCTGGAAGATACTAAACCTAAATACCAAGTTTGGTGTTTATCCGACTGATCGCTTCTGAGTTATGCTGTTCACACACAGACACACACGCACGGACATGTTTCCAAAAATGCTTTTTTTTGGATTCAGGTGGTCTCAAAACATATATTTCCGGTGAAATCTCGGTATCGAATTTTTGGGTGGAATACAATACTTCCCCTTCTTACTATACGTAGTAGAGAAAGTAAAAATAAGTTTGTGTAAGATTATTCTAGAGGATACTTTAAACGATAGCGATAAGAGAAAGGCATGAAAATGCAATACATCAAATATATTTATATTTTGTATCCCATAATAACTTCGGGGAAAATACAGTACTTTCTCTAAATGCAACCTAAACATAGAAACATATATAATATAATGTTTTATTTCAGATTTTCCCATTATAATCCTTAACAATAAGCTTGTAGGGGTTTCTTATTCAAATCAGTTTTGTACGTAATTATTCGTTTTTATTAGATTTTAATACCGTAATTATAGACAGAAAAATATAAATAATTTAGCATACAAATGATACTAAGATAAAGAAATAATTGCAATAAATAATTCTTGTATGTTAAACCAATATATAATATAATAAACTTGAGTTGAAAGATTTGTCTGAAGGAATAGGCAATAGCGAGTCATGTAAATCAAAGTCATTAGTAACAGCGTGAGGAGCGAAAGCATTAGCTTAGAGATTCTCGGAATGCAGCTAGGTTATAAGTTCAGTACGTTCGAACAGCCATGTAGACAGAAATTCTGAAAAAGAGAAAGGTAATGAAATTCTGAGAGTCTGGGAGGTATCACCTAGTAACAGTGTCACATTTGCATACTTAGAGTTTTGAGATTAGAGCGCATATAAAGGGATGTTGGTAGGGGAGTAATACGTAAGCGGAGCTTGAGTTAATATAAGGGCGTGCATTCTAATCGAAGACACATTCGTTCGTGCACACCTTCGTGCATACATTCGTGACACTCTGTCTTAGGAATAAATTAGTTATTTAATCTGGTTTACTCTTTATGTTCTTTTAAGCGCTTTCAGTGATGCGATTTAGCGTCCATCGCGAGGAGTTTTGCCGATAAGCATTTTAGCGACTCACGGCAAGTTACAATTCTAGTTTCTTTTATTGCGGAAGCAATTATTTCAAACCGTAAAATCGATACTACAGCAGTTAGCAGGTACAATAATTCAGTTGTTATAGCTTTGAGTGCTACGATTTATAATCAGTTTTATTCTTTATCTTCAAACGGTCGCCAACTCGCTTCAATAGCTCAAGTATTAGATCATATTAGATTTCTCAGTGAATTTAAACTGGTGTTATCCTTTCACACCCGCCCACGCATACCCTGAGAGAAAGACTTCATAGCTAACCATTGTAGCAGCCGGCAGCAGAATCAACAGCAGATATTGAAGCAAAAGGTATGCTTTCAAAAGTGACGACCAACGCTAGGTTTCATTTGTTTTCACAAAAGAAAGAAATGTTGTTTGTTTTACAGAAACCAAGTTGAAATATGTTTTCATCGAGAATATACAATTACAGGTGTAACAATACTACTCCCACTACAATAACACAGTTATTATACATATATAATAAATGTGAAACTACCAAACCCTTAATTCTTATTATATCCCAGACAGTTTCTAGGCATTCAGGTTCCAGCTGCCGTATTAAATAGTTGAATTTGGTATCCTTATTTTTAATTTGGTGAACATTAAAATGCGCTTGCATTTGATAAAAGCAAATTTAAGATTTTGCGTTCCAAAAAGGTGAATTTTTACGCTGACCTTATGCGTTTGCAGTTTACTCTTATCATCGTCCATGATTGCATGGGTTGTTCTTCCTTATGTAGGAATTTCTATTTAAAATCGGTTTTCCTTACTTAATTATTCTAATTTTATTAGATTTGCTTTCACAAAAGAAAGAACTGTTGTTATTTGTTTTGCAGTAACGAAGTTAGGAAAAAAATATTTTTCGCATCGCAAACATAAAATTACAGGTGTACCAACAAGCTATTTATAGAAAATTGAAAGCTTCATTATACACTTTGGTTATAGTTTTATTACATCTGTAGGTTTTTATAGGTTTGCTCATTAGACATAACGTTTTAGCTTGCAAGGTTACTATGTGATTTGTTCCTTTGAAGTTTATTAGAACAGCCCAACTTTTTAAAATAAAATGGATTTATGGATTTCCTTCTAGTTTTGCCGAATTTTCTTAACTTCTAGCTCATTAAATCAACAACGATGCCTCGCACTTAACGCCATCTTCATAGTTAGAAAAATCTCTTTGATTAAAGCTAGCTGCTCCATTAAATGAAATCTGAACAATGGAGGCAGAAGTGATGTTCAAGCTCGATAACGCTTAATCTCGGGAGCTGTTAGATCATAAAGGCAGAGTCAATGAAGCTGGATGTGGTTCACGGCTGAGCGGCAGATTCAGGCGGTGATGAAAGGGTCACTTTGTGAGAATCGTCCGCTTTCAGAAATGGATGTCGTGGAGAAACGGACATCTGTTCACGGTTCATTGGCAGCAGTCAATCTGCAGCCATTCAGATGCAGTCTCGCCTAATGGTTCCCTATTCATTGACGCTAATGCTGAACACAGGAAATGTGGATTACATCACCCAGTTGCAAATTCCCAGGTACCTTCATGCGTCGCTTTCGGATCCATTAACTTCATGGCACAAAATAAACAGGTTAAATTTTCGGTGTTGCTCCGCAATTGAATCCACAATGTTCCTAAGGCAGAAGATAAATTTGGAAATCAAAATATTTTCACACTACTCGAGGTTTTTACCATTATTATTTTCTCACGTTATGGTTTTATTCCAAAAATCACAATGCCCAATGTGTTTTTGGGAGTAAAATAACAATCGAAGAGTATTGCTTGAGTTAGGGGTAGTGAAAACTTATTCCTTCTACCGCTTTCTCTCAGAATGAGTCTTCTCGATTCAGGGCAAAGGAGCGCCAGTAAAGGCCATGTTGTTAGCACCACAGACCGTCTACATATTTTTTGTGTGAATGGACGTAGGTAGGGCTAAATAGTGCCACGCATGCTGCGTATTCTATGACTCGGGGAAGCAAGGCATTTTCGCCGCGCCTATCCTAAACTAAGTATTAGAAAATGAGTAACCCTCTTACATAACAGAAATATTGGATGAGTGAAAAAATCTTGTGATACATTCACAAGACTTTCTCTACTTACAACATGTGAAAACAGCATTGTAAAGATAATTCTCGTAGAAAGGGCTCACGATAAAAACGTAAAACAACCAAAAGAAAACAAAGAGGAGAAAAAGAATACCGAACTTTCAAGCATGTCCATTTCATGCGCTTGGGAAAGGCCTGTATTTAATAAGCTCTATACATACCCTGCGGTAAGAATTTGTCTACCTTTTAAGGTTTCCTAGTTATACAAAATTAACAAAAAAAAAATCAAACTAAGGGGACCTAACAAGATACTCACAGAAAGGATGCAGTTATATTCTCATATCAATATATGAAACATGTTTAATTCAAATCGTCAAGTTTTGAGAAAATAAAAAATAATGTATTTTTTGTAAAGGGTAGATTGGGATGGGGAAGGATTTTCTTGAAAATCTTCATCATCTTGAAAGATGTTGCACTTAAATGGTTTTTCGTTTTAGTGTTATGCAGATCATAGACATACATATACACACGCGCAGGCTGTTTACTAAAAATACTTTGAGGGCAAATGTAGAATCGGATGATTGAAAAATTCAATGCCATAGCCGGGATTTGAACCACAGAATTCGCGATCTTCGCGCGGTTGCTCTAACCACTGAGCTACATGGCAAGTCCCGTGCTCCGTACTTTCAACACTATTAGATCAACCACTGTAAGTCGCCATTCCATTGGCGTTTCTCATCTCAATACAATGAATTTTTAGTCGTCTGATTCTGCCTTTCCAACCTTGTTCAACATACGGGTTGTATGGAAGAACCATTAATTTGAGGGGATTTCACTAAACCTCAAAACATATATTTCCGGTGAAATGTCGATATAAAGTTTTGGATGGATTCAAATATTTAGGTGGTAGATAAGCTAAAGATATACTGAATGAATAAAAACGCTTGAACTGAGCAATGTATGTCGTATTTTAAACTCTGAATGTAGTAACAAGATAGCTAGCTGAGTATTAAGTAACTGGTCATCAGCTGTAAAAAGAATCACGTCTGGCGATTGCCTTACACAACTCAATTAACACAAGCTGCAGTCCAGTTCTTTGCTGCCTAAGTACAAAGTAAACTAAGATCACCGTATCTTCTTGTTTGCAACCTCATTTAATACATACTGCAAACACTTCCATCGCCTACTATGGTTTTGCACCACCGGGCTAATATCGATGTCCTTGTTACGAGCGTGTTTTGTTCATCTCCAACAAGAGATATTGGCAACAGTGATTATCGAGCTAACAACTTAAATGTCTCTGCTTGTAAAACATGTTATCTTCATTATTACTTGGCGTCTTGGTGACGTTTGTTTGAAGGTACCCAACAGCATTTGTCTCCAAGACAAACATCGACCATCTTGGTTGTGTCAGTGCTAGCAATATTTAAATTACATCTTTACATCTTTTTAAATGTTTGCTGAAACTATAGGGGCGCACATAAGGTGTGCACATTTAAGTTTTTATTCTAAACTTTTATGTGTTACAATCACATGACCACCATTGCCTATCATCTTTTATAATGCATATGCTGTATAAAATCTTGTTCCTGCTTATAATGATAAATATTGGCACAAATGTAACAATTATCTAAAAAACACAGTTGATATATACGTTTTACTGCTTTTTTAAACTCCCTTGTTTACCCTGTTTATCATTACTGTGTTTTTACTGTTTTCCTTCACCGCTTTTTACTGCAATTACACATACTTCAGCGACCCGGCTACGAGGGCCGGCTCTGTCTAACATGAGCGTGAGCTATTTAAAGTTTAAAGTCGATAATAATTAAATGAGAGGCAATGATGTTACATACTCTTTGTATGAACTCGCGAGAAAAAAGGAACGTGAAGTTTTAAAGTGCACTATTTAATATACTGTAAAATGTAATACAAGCTAATATTTCGGACATAGTTAATAGAACAAAATCCTTTATTGGACATAAGTTGTGAGTCCTGAAGCAATCTACATTTCAGTAGTTGAAGTTACTTTTATGTTTTGCATTTGTTTAAAACTCGGTAACAATGAACTGAACTTCGCATGACATTTATGTATTATTTAAGATAAACTTTTAATATACGATGCTGAAATGCCAAGCATATGCTATTTTAATCAATACTGTTAGAGCAGCATTTAAAAGAAGCTTTTCCGTGTCAGGGTTTGAGGCAGTATTTTAAATCACAACACTGTGAATGCCAGAGTGATTGTAGTGTAAATTAGCATTATTGTATGACAATGATTTGAGATGTTTGTTAATTATAAGGCATTGTTAGGAAATAAGTTTACACGGCCTCACTGAAACTGACAATAGGAGCGGGTAACAATGTAGCGAGGGGGTGAGTTGTTTATTAATTAGAAGAGACAAGCAAATGACGTCAGAGTAGCGCGCTTTTCTTTAGAAATGGAGGGAATATCTTCCCTAGAGCATATGTGTTCGTAATTTTGATTGGATATAAAACTAGGCGCTAATGTTGCCGCGTTTTATTAACCAATAGCAGCTCGATTATAATCTTTAGGCATATCGGGGTGAGGGAGTATAAATGCTGAAGCCAGAGATAGGTATTGCCCAGTTTAAGAGAATCATCCACGCGTTACACGTCGCACAGTTCAACAGAATCATTCACGCGTTCCACGTCGCACAGTTCTACATAATCATTCACAAGTTACACGTCGCTCAGTTCTACAGAATAATTCACAAGGCAAACGTCGCGCAGTTCTACAGAATAATTCACAAGGCAAACGTCGCGCAGTTCAACAGAATCATTCACGGGTTACACGTCGCGCAGTTCTACAGAATCTCTCGCGTCGTAAAGTTAGTTAAAAGATGTGAAATACGCGAATTAATAATGTGCGGCAAATAAGTGATTATAGTTACATTCTAAAATACAACAGTTTCAGTCGGGCGTGTATCAAGAGTAATTATGTGAAATAAATGGAAGTGTGACGGCAATAAAAGTGTAAGAATAAATTCTTTTATCAGTGTTATCTTTTAGTAACAACTCCTTTCCGTTTACACACCCTGTTTAAGAGATTTGCTCGACTGGGTAATAATAGCTAGCCGGAGGACAAAGATCTCAAAATAATAAAACAATAACAGGCGCTCAGCAAATAAGATAACACGAAAGTTACCGCGACAGGTTGTTTAGAATGGAAGAATTTCCAACAAATCTTCTCCTAACAACCTTTAAAGCTGTCTGATTTAGGTGTGGCATTTGGTCACGGACACACACACAAAGTCAGAAAGGGATACTGGCGAATCCAGAATTAGAATATAGAAGCATTAACACAAATAATTACCAAAAATCCGTATTCATATGCAAATAGAAGACTTATTTAGGGGCTGGTCTGGTGTTTAGCATATTAACCTCCAAATCCAAAGATTCTGGTTTCGATTCTAGGCTGTAAGGTGGGAAGTTTCTTTATACAGGATTAATCCTTATCCTTTCCAGTGTCTTGATGTATGATTGTCAGTCAGTATGAATGCGTGTGATTTAATACTTTTAAAGTAACACCAAAAGTGATACAAACCCAACAATTAACACAAATCAACGAGTGAACGTCATTGCCGATTGGCAATTGTTACAAAAGCAAAGCCGCGATATGGCCTAAGGTGTTAAAAGCGGTCATACAAGTGGGAAACTGACTTTGATACGATAAGTTTTTCGTAGTATTCAACATTAACTGAAATATTTAGATTCTTTCATTACCCATTTGGAAAAATAAGGAAGTGAAATACCATATAGCTTGTAAGAGAAGTGAAACCTAACCTAGAATAGAGCTTCACTCTTGAATCATAAGTTCATGTATAGGGTATTTCAACAAGAGTGTCCTATCTTTAAGATGTGATAGCTGCCGTTGCTATTGAGTTACAGCAGTCATTTTTTTTCATGTGGTTACAGTTGTTATTGACAAATAGCCATGGAACGTTACAGCATTCAGCAACGCGTAGAAATTGTGAAAATTTATTATCAAAATGGATCATCTGTTCGCCAAACCTTCCGTGTGTTGCGTGAAGTTTACGGTGTGCATAATCGTCCCTGCGAGAGAACGATTCCGCGTTTGATCGATAAATTTGAAAGAAGTGGTTCTGTCAGCGATCAAAGAACGCCTGTACGTAATCGACGTAAGCGCTCCAACGAAAACATAGGCGCCGTTCGTGAGAGTGTACGCGAAAACGGAAACAAATCAATTGCTTGTCGAGCGCAAGAATTGGGGCTTTCGCCGACCACAACTTGGCGAATTCTGCATCTGGACTTGAAGTTTCACGCTTACAAAATGGTGTTAACTAAAGAACTAAAGCCCAATGACCATAGGTTGCCATGTATTCGCTGACTGGGCTATGGAGCAATTGGAAGCTGACCCGGATTTTTGTCGAAAAATCATCTTCAGCGACGAAGCTCACTTTTGGATGGATAGTGTATTAACAAACAAAATTGCCGCTATTGGAGCAATCACAATACAGATTCAAGAACGACCACTACATCCCCAAAAGGTTACTGTGTTGTGTGGATTTTGGTATGGTGGAATCATTGGTCCATATTTTTTCCAAGATGAAGATGGGGAAACTCTAACTGTCAATGGAGAAAGATACCGGGCTCTTATAAGGGACTACTTTAGGCCTCAATTGGATGGTATAAATCTCAGAAACATCTGGTTCCAGCAAGATGGTGCTACATGTCATACTGCTCTCGAAACAATCGATCTTTTGAAGGAGAAGTTCCGAGGTTTCATTATTTCCCGTGGTGGTGAGGTTAACTGGCCCCCGAGGTCATGTGATTTAACGCCGTTGGATTACTTCTTGTGGGGTTCTGTTAAATCTCGAGTTTATGTCAACAAGCCAGAAACAGTAAATGATCTTATGAATGACATCACGCGTGTTATTCGTGAAGTTGGACCCAATTTACGTTCTTCTGTCATTGAAAATTGGGTCAAACGTATACGCGCAACCCAACGAAGTCGCGGCGGCCACTTAACTGATGTTCTCTTCCACACGCAATGACATTATATTCCAAAATAAAAAAAGAAATAAACCTCTATCATTTATAGAAAGTGTTTTATTTAAGTTCAAAGATAGGACACTAGTTGAAAGACACTATAACTTCCTACCAACGTATCTTTCTTTCGTACCTACCTACCTACCTACCTACCTACCTACCAAATGCTACTTAAAAGACATTAGTTATTTGTCCTCCAAAATGTTGGTTACAAACTTGTAATACACAATTATTTCGCTCACCCTGTACAGCCTGCAGAGAACCATTTGCAGGATTAAAGATTGTGAAATACTGTTACCAAAGAATTCTGCAGCAGCAGCAGCATCTGCGGGTAGAATGATAGAAGAGAAAACTTTGCATTGTCCATATCGTCGACTGAAAGACGTGAGATAGCTCAATAAAAGTTTTGATTGGTTTCTTGTAAGTCGAAGAGAGCTTCAAAACCCAGAGAGGATGAACAGAGCAAACAATGAAGCCAGGAGATAAAAGCATCAACTACAGCTGAAGATCGAACATGAAATAAAGAGTGGGGGAAGCAACTGGCAAATGGAGCGGACCATAAGTTAAAAGTAATCAAGATTCAATCATGAGAGTGCTGTTTTGCTCCGAAAATGTAACCCTTTTATATCCACTGGGTTTTAACTGAACTGTCATACGCATTTATTCCATTTACAGCCTGTTTTTACACAACCATGCTTTCATTTGTGCTCAAATATTGGGTTTCTAATGATGCAATTCTAATGAGGTTCTGTGATTTCTCCCATCATTTAAATGCAATTTAATTTGCCATTCCGGTTTTAAAGCTTCCGAAAGCAGCCATATATCATTAACGTTCTGGCGTTTTTATTGCAGCTCGCAATAATTTATAATCAGATGGACTGTTTATATCACTGACCAGTAATTCACAGGAAACTTATAAAATATAAACTAACATTTTGCAGTTCTGTGAAATGAGTATTAAATAAATACATTTAATACCCTTCCCATTCTATACATTTCTATGTTTGATAAATTACAGCATTAGGATAATTGTAAAACGTACATTTTGAGTTATAATCAGTGTTATTACAGATCACTTTTTTCTGTAGAGCAATTGGCTTGGTGATTCAATAAAATCAATAAAAAAAACTCCTTCAAGCAAAGTTGGCTCTAAAACGTAAGTGGTAGGACAAGAAGAACAAAAACACAATTTTGTAAGGTGAAATATCTATACATAAAGCTTTAACCCAAGCATTTCTGATAATTTTCTACTTTGGATGAATAATTGATATTAACGTGAATAATGCGCTACATTAAAGCAAAAAATAAAATTTTAATGGTGTGTGTGTGTGTGTGTGTGTGTGTGTGTGTGTGTGTGTGTAAAATTAAACTGAGTTTTATTTATGAACTCTCTTTAACTGCTGTGGTCCCCAGAGTACCACTCTATATTGGACGTGAAAGACCTGTAATTTTGCTCAGGGGCCTCTTTATCAGGCTTGAGGTTCTTTTACGCGCCGTAAATCTACGACATGGGACCACAGGCTTTACTTCCCTTGCGAAGGAAGCCACGCTGAGGATTTTTACGCCCGAAAAAATCCATCGTCCTCCGCCGGGTTTGAACCCGCGACCTCGGGAACTGGAGGCACTACACCTCGGAGGACGACATGTGTGTGTGTGTGTGTGTGTGTGTGTGTGTGTGTGTGTGTGTGTGTGTGTGTGTGTGTGTGTGTATCTGCGTGTGAGTGCGTGAGCGTATGTCGGTGCGCGGGCGCGTGTTATATTTTCACGTAAGAATGGCTACACCGATTGTTATGAAACTTGGTTTATAACATGTCTTAGGTCCCGCTTAAAAAACAGCTATAAGGTGTCTTAATTACTCGCCCCAGAGGTTCTAATGGGAAGGCCCGCCCCCCAAGAGAGACACACAGAGAGATCTATACGTTACTTGATTTTTCACTTATTTGAACAATTTTACATAAAAATAGCTTATAAGCATAATGGTTCTGACAAGTTTAGTTATGTACAACATTCCGATGGGATGAGTATTTAAGAGGTGATTAAAAGACATATCCCGCCAATGTTAAAACTGCTAAATGAAGACATCTAACTGAAATTTTTACAAAATGTGGATGAATGCCTTCTAAGTTCACTGATATACTTTCGTCCAATAATTTTGTACATTAAGGAAGATAGGATTCTTTTCCCAAGTATACCATGGTTTGATAAACATTTATCAGCAATTATCTTTTTTTAAAAAATATCCAACCATGTTATTAACACCAAATGATATCCAAAACAGCACTTAGAGTTTGTTTTTATCATTCTAGGGTTTAATTTAGCTAGCTTCAATAGTTTCTGAAATAACGGAACAGTTATGTTAGAAAATGCTATTCACAGAGAAAGATGTTTAAAGCAAAAATGGAGAAAACAAACTGGCACATATATGCAAAGAAACCACATGATTTGAACACACAGAGGCTGATATACTTAAAGAAAGTAGGCCAAGGTTTACCATTCTACTCCAAAGTGTGTAAGAGCTATGTTTTTTTTTCTTCTGTGAAGTTTTGCAGTATTCCCAATATAAAATGGCAGATGAGCACAACTTCTAAAGATGTATTTAGCATATAAGTATTGCGCCTACAGTAATAGAATATATACAGAATTGAAGAGGAAATTCCAATTTATAAGGCTGCACAAAAATAAATAAATAAAATAAAAGTGTCATTTTTGGCAATTTTTGCCACTTAATCCCCTTAAGAAGTTATAGGTATAACTTTTTCTTTACTATTGTTCGACTGTGCACTTATTCCGCTTAGCATGAAAAACTCTATATATTTCCGATTGCATAGCAAACATAAGGAAGAAGCGCAAGTTTGTGTCTTGTTAAAGCTTTTGGTCGAACACACTATAATACGCCAATTTGAGGCAGTATTTTTATAGCTTAAATGAAATCAGTTTAATTATATAATATTAAAATATAATAACAGCCCGCCTTAAAGCATTATGTGTATAATATAATATAATATATAAAGTGTATGTTACAGTCACTGTATTATGTTTATATTATTATGTATGTGTGTAATGATGTTATATGAATGCATTACGTAGCTTAACAATGTAGGAGCTGTGAGAATAGAAGCAAGCTGCTTTTCGTAGCAAACAGAATGATAAAGTAGAAGCCGAAAATTGCTAACAATGAGGTAACGTTGAGGCAACAATAAATTAGAAAGTTTAAAAAGGCTACTAATAGATCTTGGAACAATAATAATGTAATATTTAAAACAGTTCATAAATAGTCAATCAAAAACTAGAGAAGCTTAAATTTGAATAAAGATATTCTAGTGGAGTAGGCTTAGCCAATCAGATACTAGAAATAGGGAAAATATACAAATTCAAGCGGTAGACGCTACAAGAAAGCGTAACCAAGTCGTTCGTTTTCGGTACGGGCTGTGTGAGACATGAAAAATCATTGCGGAGATAATAATATAAAGTTTACGTGTTTAAAAGTGCAAATAACAATAATCTCACAGCTCTACAGTAGGATACATCAGAGAAGTGTTATTTAATCGTGTGAAGGACTAATAAACAAAGATCAATACAATTATAATTTGTGTAAGCCTTCATTCTTTAGCCGTACCAGTTCTGCTAAGAGACACGTGCCTTACAAATTACTAATGACGCAGCCGAGGTATACATATATAATAAATAAATAAATAAACATTAAAATACAAAGTTGATTTTTAAACGTGGGGGCAAAGGCCACCGGAAAAGTAAACGTGGGGTGAAGGCCACCGGAAAGTTTGTACCGTACGTGGGGCGAACACTGCAAGAAACAATCTCCCGCAAAATTGGCATCCATTACGTGCGTGGTCTAAAACACCTTCAAGCTTGGCTACCATACGTGGGGCTGCAACTACCTCAAATTACATGTGAGTAAACTGAACTGTTATAGTATCCATATGACTTCAGCGACTCATGATCTTACATTGTTTCTAGATATTACATCCATCAGCCGGTGGGATCCTCACACGTCTACTCTCCCAATGGAGAGGTCTTTTTGAGAGGCTGTCACACCGAAAACCAGGGCAGACAGTTCGACAAAGCAAACTCCATCGCCATACACCTCGCTCGCCGTCCACTCGCCTGATCCTTCAATCCTGAAACATGATAAGGATATAAAATGTCAAGAAATGGGGGACAGAAAAATTTACAACATTATATAATCCACCTCAGCATACGCCTACCAACCGAAAAGGTAGCGAAAAAACCCAAGCTTAGAAGGCCCAACGGGAGTCGAATCCGGGTACTACCGAATGTGGACCTCAAACGTTACCGCGAAGCTATCTCTCTCGGTATGATTTTGAGTTAATTGACAACAGAGAAAAATAGATTCTATAACTTCTCAAGGTTTTTTGAAACAATATGACATCGCAAAGCTCGGGCTATAAAATTGAGTTTTATTTATGGACGCTCCCTCTATGGTTCTTAGCATCCCATTCTATATTGGACGTGAAAGACCAGAAATTTTTCTCAGAGACCTCTTTATTAGGCTTGAGGTTCTTTCACGTGCCGCAAATCTACAAGAGACCACCGGCTTTACTTCCCTTCCGAAGGAAGCTATGCTAAAGATTTTTACGCCCGAAAAGTTTCATTGCTCTCAGCACCATTTGAACCCGCGACCTCAGGAACCAGAGGTTAGCTAGACCATAGCTCCAGCTCTGGGTAATATTCTTTTGAACTGGAACGGGCAACATTTCTCCCACTGTCACTGCAGTGGGAGAAGCTCTTCAGCGTTTGTAAGGCATACGGCATAACCGGTCGTTGCTGCAAACTTGACCGGATACTCACTGGCCGGTCGAACAAATCGGTTATACATCCATTTTGCTACTCGTTATTCTAAATATCGAGAACAGCTAGGTAGACATTTAATGTGGCAATTGCAAGCATGTCATCTTGCATATTCTCTACATTTCCTTATACGTTATGCAACTGTATATTAATGGTTAATAATATCGTTTTGTTTTAAGAAATTGTTTATGAAAGGGTAAGTAAGTGTGTACTTTACCAAAAAGAGAGTCGTGTTCCCTAGAATGTCCTCAATGAGGAAATTACGTCAATTCAAATTGCGTCAGCTGAAATAAAGGAAACAATTCCTGGAAACAATTCTCGGTTAAAATTTCTAAGAAATAATACTTTAATTAATTTTCCTACTTGAAGAAACAAAGGAAAAGAAATATTTCGCTAATTATTATTAATGCATAGCAGAACAGAGAGCTTGGCCATTATTATAGCATTAACTGTGAATATTCTCTCTCTGTCTATTCTCCTCCATTTCTCACTATCTCTCCCTCTTCCATTCACCCTTCTCAGCCTTCTTTTTAGCCTCTTTTCTTTCTCTTCTCTCCTTCTCCCCACATTCCAACTCATTTCCCAATCCATCTCCCTTCTCCTATATTCCCTTCTGTGCACGTACATGGCATGTAATATTTTGTAAAGTAGTAATAACTGCATTTTGGGGGTTACTGATAAAATTTAAAATATAAGCAAAGATGTTAAACAGTACAAAAATGTATGCCTGTTCGTTATGCTTGTTTTGTGGTGGAGCCATACTCTTTCCTATTTAACACATAATAAAAAAAATCGTTGCATTTTATTATAACAAAAACAAATCTCATCAGAAATACTATGTTTATGCGGTTTTGTTATATAATGTTAAAAAATAATAAGCGAACAGTTTTCCTTTCTTTCTTTTCCTTTGTTTTTCTTTTTTTTTAATTTTGTGGCCCATATACATTACATTAAGATGCCATTTGTCTTGTTCTCTGCTTGTGATCTAAGAAATATTAAATTTGTAACAATTGGTTCCATTCTTGAGCGTAAAGGTAGCATACACAATGGTACACAGTTAAAAACATTTAAATGCTATGTGTTTTGCCTATTACACGTACCAATATCAACTATCCATACAAAATCTAAAATTATTAGAGCATATTTGAATACGGATGTTTACACTCTTCCTTATTGCAATAAGTTTTGCTCACGATTTTCATTGCAGGTATTCGATGCTTGGGTGCTTCTATTTATAGTTAAGTGTTATTTTACCTAAGGGTAAACTGAAAGGTTAATTGCAGCCGTTAGAGATACAATCTTACCTGAGGCAGTATTTTTAACACTTAAATAATTTCAGTCTAATTATATAATATGTAAATTCAATAACAGCCCGCCTTAAAGCAATATGTGTATGTAACAATATATAAAAGGTGTATATTACAGTCATTGTAAATGTTTATATTATTGTATACATGTTCAATAATGTTATGTGAATGTATTACGTAATTAATAATGTAGGAGCTGTGAGAATAATAGGTTAAAAGTTGCTAACAATAAGGTAACAATGAGGTAGCCTTGAGGCAATAATGAGTAAGAATGTTTAATAATACTGCTAGTCATTATTGGAGTAACAATAATGTAAATTTTGAGACAGTTTATAAAATAGCCAATCAACAACCAGAAAAAAAGCCTAAGTTAAATAAAAGTATTCTATTGGATTAGGAATAGCTAATCAGAGACTTGAAACACAGAAATTTACAAATGTGGCGGTAGAAATCAAGTCAGTTGCTTGTAGACAGCGCTAATAGCTGGACGCGTTGCTAGCAGACAGTGTTCCTAATCAGTCCTCGAGAAATTTAATACGTATTCGTGTCAGACGAAAAATAGTTTTACGTATTAAAAAGTGCAAGTAATTAATAAAAAAAATCTCACAGCTCTCTCTATACCAGTGAAGTGTTATTTAAATCGTGTCAAACATTAATAAAAGGAGTGAAGTAAAATTATAATCTGCGTAACCCTACATTCTTCAGTCGCACCACAATTCTGCAAAGAGAAACATGTCTCTAACAATAATACTGACGCAGCCGAGGCAAACATAAATATATAATATTTAAAGAAACAGTCAAATTACAAAGTTAATAATTTTTAAACATTTGGGGCAAAGGCCACCGGAAAGTACCTACATTTGAGGCGATGGCTACCGGAAACTTTTTACCATACGTGCGGTTGCTACTACTTCAAGTTCGGCTCCCCAACAGTCGAAATATAATACATCCTCAAACTGACCTTCCATACGTAGCAGCAACAAATCTACTTCAAATTGGCTACCAAAGCGTGGGGCAAATAATAATAAAACAAAATAACTTCTTCAAAAAGGACGCCCAAAACGTGGAACTAATAAAAAAATAACGTAAAAATAATATCTACTTCATGCTCTTAAAGCCTAGCTTCTCGTAACTAGTATTCCGGGTTACTGCTGAAGCTTTAGTGCTAATTTTCCTTGTCCTATAATTAGCTGTATTTTACTAATCGATTAAGTCAACAACTCGAATAAAAATGTTGCCACTCTTGCGAATTTTATCGTTTTCATTTTGCCACCTCAAAATGGAATTATTGTTTTCTTAGTGGTAAAAATTGTGTTATTTAATATATCAATTTAATTTCGAACTGTTATCGAAAATTAAGGTAACGAACTAGTATTCATAGCTGAAACTCTAGTTTTATTATTAATATTACTTTATTTTTATAATTTTATACGTAGGGTAGACAAAATAAATGCAACTCGAATTTCAGAATCTCAACATACATTCTTAAATAATGAAGTGGATCGTAAATTTATTGATAAAATCAGGAACTCTATTATCGCAGAAAAAATGGCAAATCGGATTCTTCAGTTAAGTAACTTTTAATTAATTTGATACTCGTGGACTCGAAAAACGATCAATATCTACATATGTCATTCAGGGGACTTATTAACCCCTTGTAGGTATATATTTTCTTAGGGGATGAAATAGAGTATTTAAAACATTAAATTAAAATTATTTAATAATGCTTGCCACTTTAATAATTAACCTGATTATTCCATTCGTTCATTCATCTTCACCAATAACGTGTAACAACGCCTTGGACATCGACCAATCACGGTCGTTTACCTTTTAGTATGTTTATATGTTTTATTGGATAAAACGTCAGGTCGTTATTGAACTGTAATAGTATCAGTATTTATTAATCATTAGTTTAGGTCATTCAATTGTGTCTTTAAGCAATGCGCATTGAAATAGTATCAATTTCCAAATAAATTATTCTCCTAAAAATATATCCTTAGTGTTTTTCGATTTTAGCTTCTTTTGAGGTAAACTATTTTCTCATTTCCACTGGTGGTAGCATTGGTTAGTATTCCGTAACACATTCCATTGCTCATTCAGTTAGCATGCTGTAATCTGACAGCTGACACAATGGTAATTTGATTTTAAATAACACAAGTAAAAAAGCAATTATTATTTATATAATCTGTTAAATTTTATTCATGGAATAGCCTTTGAAAATCCCATTCGAGGTTACGAGTTTCATCAGGGATCGTGCTCTACGCTCACGAACATATCGATAAACTAGTGACCTCTCGTGGGATTATCTATGACAAATATTTTCTTAACACTGTGGTTGATAATTAGAATCAGATCTGAAAAGCTCAGCGCCACAACCGAAGCTTCAATCTTTGTTCTCATCTCATTCATATTATCGCATTCGGATATATCTCCTGGTAGCAGAACGGTAGCACGTGAGTAGGGAAAAGCTAAGTTTCACGGCTCGAATCGCGGCTATGGTACTGAATTCTGAAAATTTAATTAAAATTCTATCCCGCAATTATTGACGTGAATATGTAAATAATCAACTAAATTAATAATAATAATAATAATAATAATAATAATAATAATAATAATACAGAGAAATAATAGTAATAAACAATTTCCTTATATTAAATCAATGTATAAGATAATAAGATTTGAGAGATTTGTCCGGAGAGAAGAAAGGTCATTAGCGAGCCATGTAAGAAAGTCACATAACATACAGACATTAGCTTAAAGTTTCTGGGAATCCAGTTTAGAGTTAAATTAAGTACGTTTTCAGAGTTACGTAAGCCAATTCTGGAAAAGAGAAGTGAAAGGTATTTCTGAAATTTTAGCTAGGTCTTCTAACAAGGTAATAGGAGCACCGTAATATTTATCCGGGAGTGAAATAACGTTGGTGGCAGTATTTCCAATATAGACGGAGCTTAAGAAATAAAAGTTCTAAATCAGAGGGTTACTCTGGTACCGTCACCGATGCTTACTGTCGACATTCGTTCGTGCACAGAGTTGTGCATACATTCGTCACTCTGGATACTTGTGACGACTCGTGTTGTATTTTTAAGCGCCAAGTGACACGCTTGTGTGAGCAAGATTTAGCGGTTAATGCGAGGTATGTTTCCGAGCAACATTTTAGCGACTCACGGCAAGTTGTGCTACTAGATTCTTTTATTCCGTAAACAGTTATTTCAAGCCGTAAAATTGATACTGCAGAAGTTAGTAGGTGTAATAATTCAGTTGTTGCGATGTCTAAAGCTACGATTCATAATCAGTTTCATTCTTTATCTTCAAACGGTCGGCGACTCGCTTCAATAGCTTAAGTATTAAATTGTATTAAATTTCTAGTCAATTTAAACTGATTTTGTCTTTCTCATTGCACTCACCATACCCTGAGAGAGTACTAGACAATAGAACGAGCTACGAGATAACATCAGAAACAGGTAAAGTATATACGGCTTCAAAAGCGCCGACCATCCTTCCTGTACCAACTTTATAATATTTATTACTTCTGTATTCCATAGCAGTGGCTCATTGTAAGCATCAGGGGGAAAAAATTAAGGTATAAAGTGGTTTGGCAAGTTTAAGGAATCCCATAGAAAGGGAGAAAACAACAGCATAATTCGAAAAGGAGGCAATTTATGCAGTTTATTGGACCTCAGAGGTGATAGAAATATAAATTGTGGAACATGCCATATAAATAAAATATAAATAGCAACTTGACAATCCAATTAAGACTGAATAATCCCCGGAGATAAGGCTTTGAAGTATAACTCTTGTTTTTAATATGTTTAAAGCCCGTTCTTACAGCATACGGAACCATAGGCTGTGGACACCGATTGAAATGAAATCATAATCGGGAAAGGCCTGAGTTTAGGGTAGTTCCCTAGTGTCTGTCATTTATGAGAACTGAGAAAAAGCTAGGGAAACCCTCGGTAAACTGGACGGTCATGGTGGGGTTCAAACGGGGACCTTCCATTCACGAGGATCCGTTGGCTTAACGACTTCGGCCACAGGAGTCGGTAATGGGGTTAATGTATCGCTGGTCAGACTATAAAACACAAACTTAAGTGGCCCGAAGCAGAGTAGTATACAGGGTTGCCACCTTGAGTAAGTCAAAAGTCGGGACACTTAAACCGGACGTTATCCCATTTTACAAACTAAGCCTTTGAATTAAAAATAAACTTCAATTAATTAATTAATTTAATTAATTAAATATCTCTAAAAGTACTGAAATTAATTGTGTTTGCCTTAGTAAGAGCATGATGCCTTGGTGCTGGAGCTTATAGATGTAATTATTATCTGATGTAGCGGCCTTTAGAAGTTGTTTCTCGTGTAAAGCATATTCATGAACAATATTATATTTTTTTAACCAAAAATTTACTTTCCACGAATTTTACGTGAGGTTTGTTTATTTCTTCCGTCCACAAGTTTTTCATTAAAGATAACACCAATGCGCGGTACTGACGGAACGGAGAACACAGATTGTACTATTTTAGGGGCTACATATTTATTAAAAAACGGGCCCATTTTTTGTCGGTCGGTAAATCGAACAACGAACTCATTGTACCTACAGCTCACCACCGCTTACTTCTTAGCTCTGGGCTTTACAATTTCTACAGGGCTATCAAACTTACTACTATTTTCAGATGCAGCGAATGCTTTTTAAAAGGGGGATCCTCGAAGCTGAACCATTTATTTAAGTAATGAAGACTCCTCTGATATACATACATCTCTTCTAAATATTTTCTGATGCCATCTGCTTAATTTCTTTAAATGTTTATTAACTCGAAAGCCATAAAATCCATCTTTTAATTTAGATGGATGCGTCTATGTCGATACTAATATAGCATAAAGATGTACCAGTTTTTTTATTTTTTATGCAAAATTAATGTTGTAACATTATTCGTTCTTAGAAACAGAAACACGAACCCACTGTTGTTCGATCTTCCGTTTATAATTTAAAAGTTATCAAAATGAACAACTGTAGAATTTTAAAGAAAAAGAATATATATATTACTAATACTATTACACATATTATTTGTTCTAAAAGCTTAAAGATTCGATAATAAAACTCGGCAAAAACTTAAAAACAGAAGGACATTCGTGTGTCCATCACACTTGTTTAGGAACACGGACAATTACAAAAAATAGGGACGATCCCGACAAAACTGGGCCAAGTGGCAACACTAGTTGTATAATCTCGAAATATTGCACTTTATGCCTAGTAAATTTAGAGATTTTATCAATTTTCACCAGAAGAATGCATTTTCGTTTGAAAAATAGCCTACATTTGCTTTAGTAATTCACAAAATTGGGGAAAATGGTATGATCCTTCTATCAAAGCTGGGACATATACAAGATCAAAAATATGAACTTTTTATTATGAGTGTCAAAGCACTGTGAAATGGGAGAAAATAAGATGGAATTTAAAATAATAAATGAATGCTCAATAAACACGTTTAGAAATTAAATAAAAATATAATTTATTTTTATGCAAATATGTGTACATTAATCGATATCATATTTGAAGTATCAGAAGTGCAGTAAAATAGATACATAAAATGGGAATACAGTGTTTTTAACAAACTTTATTTAAAAAAATAAGCTTACTTGTAAATTAAATTTAAAGGAAAGTATTTGAAAAGGAATTTGAACGGAAATTTTAATTTAAATGCCGAAAAGATGCATTTATAAGGATTTTCTAAAGTTAACAAAGTCAAAGTTCCTCCAACAGTTGTTAGAAATCACTGTGATCACAATCTACCTGCTTGAGAAAAGCAGTTAAAGTCAGCACTTGTTTTCTGTTTTGAAATCTCGTTTAATGACGCATTATCTTCTCAAAAAAATGCCACACTCAAATCACGGTAGTAAAGTGGCCCCTTGGTAATAAAGTTAGCGCATACCTTGAGTTATGACTCATTCCATTCTAAGCTTAGCAATGCAATAAAACAGGCGGATGTAATATCGATCAAGATACTGTAGCCGTAATTATTGCATCAAGAGAGCGAATAATGCTGTAACGTAAGCTTTTATTAGTCTCTTCATTAACACAGTAAGGCGATCAAAAAGTACCGGTGCAGTGAGAAAGAAAGGGTGGTTATCATCTAATAATCTTACTAGAATTGGTATAATGTTCCAAATAAAATGAGGACTAGTAAATAAATTGCACTAGTGAGAAATTCATATAAAGCTTCTCCTTTCAGATAGGCTTTTCCTCTGCTTGACCGTGAACAGCATAATTTCAAAACGAACTCGGAAACATACTGAACTTCGTATATAATTCCGGTATATTTCTAGCACAGAAGGCAATTTTTTCATAAGGTTCTTCCCATTCCAAACAAATTTTATATCAAAATCGTTTCGTTATTTATTTCCTCAAAAAGGATTGTAACAATTTTGATTTGAATTGTCATATGTTTGAGATGCTGGCATACGAATAACATTTAGCCATATGATGTAACTTCTTAAATAGTCTGTAAAATGCTCTCCATTTTTATTGAAGTTTATTTCACTGGAAAACCTAAGAAATAGTTTAAAACTTACTAACACATGCAATTGTTTCAAACAGCGTTCTCGTAACATTGGCTGTTTCCTGTTTTTCCATCTTTCTTTATCTTCCTTGCATGGGCTCGTTACTAACAAAACCGACTTGTAATATAAAGAGTTGAATGCTTCTTCCGCATGCTGCAGGTAAAAGAATGCTGCTTAATTTGAAGCCATTTCAGGCAAACAATTTCATTGATGTAATGTGGATTGAAGAAGTACTCTTTATATTAAATATACAACTCGGGTAAATTTGTAATAATTCACGAGTATTTAGTCTATATGTTATTTTTACGTAAATTTTCAAATTTCTTTCCTTCACTAATTTTATATATTATAATTTTATAATGCAAATTTCAACTTTTAATGTTCTTAGTAATTTATACTTCATGTACTTTGTTATCCAAGTCAATCTTCACGTGAAGGAGAGTACTGCGATTCAAATTCCGCCAGGGCCGTCCTACCTGATTTTTCCAGGATTTTTTAAATCCTCATAACTGACAAATGCCGGGGAGGTAGCTTAAACTTAGGCCTGGAAGGTTCCATTCTCAAATTTTCTTTCGCAGTTAGTATTTAATTTGAAGTATCAATGTTCACGGCCTGTAAACATATTTTGTTTGTTAACGACGTTTTCAATTGCCAGGATATCAGCGCCGGTATGCCGGAATTTCTTCCCGCAGTGCTTTTACATGCTAGTACTCGTAAATCTACTTAAATAGAGCTGCCGCTTCTAAGCACATATAAAAAGCATCGGTCTGGCCCGGGTTTGCACCCGCGACCTTAGGATCGGAAGGCCGGCGGCTAACTGAGCCACACACCGTCTGTGTAACGGTGTATAGTAAGAACGAATGAATGTTAAACACTACTCAAAAAATCTGGTGTGTTGCATTCACATAACTTTCTCTGCTCTTGTGCAAACTAATTTTACAAACGTGTATTCTCCAGTTACTTTATGTTAATCGGGATAAACATTTGCAGATTAATTTTCTTGTAGGTGAAATGGGAATATGGTAGGCTTTAAGCGATAGTCAAATCTTTAAGAGCTGGTTGCTACATGGACCATTCCATTCTCTTTGCATGTCCAGGACATAAAAAAAATGAATAACGAATTCCCATTTGAGAAAAAGTGTAAAAAAATATTTGGAAAATTCAAACAAATAACAAGGAATATCTCGGAAATGGTTTCACTCAACAAAAGAAATATATGTGACATAAATTGTGCATTTTAACGAGATCTACATTTTTTGTGCAGTAAAATTACTGTATGCACTTACGGCTTACCAGTTAAGCAAAAGTCATTCAGAATGAAGAGGGCTTTGGGGACATTCCCAGAAAATCAATACATACATTCCATTTGCCATGAAAATATCTTAAACATATGATATTTTAATCAAAATCGTTACAAAATGGTTTTGAGAAAATCAAACATCTTTATGTTGCATTCTTGGAGGATACTAAACTCAAATACCAAGTTTAGTATTTATCCGAGTTTTCGTTTTTGGTTGGAATGCAATACATACTTCCCCTACTACCATACGTAGTAGAGAGAGCAAAAAGGGTAACCTACAATCATAACAAATTTATGTATAACACTAGTCTGCATTTTCAAACTTTTTGTCACATGATTTCATAAAAGTAGGTGTTCTTGAATCAAGTTTTTATGCTGATTCCAGAAATAACTTCCGTTTTTTTCTATCACGTCAGGGTTTTACACAACATAAGTAATGTTTTGACAATTTTACTAATGAGCGTAGAAAAGTCTTCAAATACCATTTCACACAAGGTAAGTTTTCATTCAAGAAACATTTTAAGAATACTCTCAAGAACTCCCCTAATTTCTTTCATAACCACATTTTAACAAAACAAGAAGCCAAAGTGTTTCATTTATTTTTTTTTCAAACTTTATCTTGTTTGACTTCATTGCAGATCCTTGAAGATGACTGTCCCTCCTCAACATCCAACAGTAGTCGGCCATCATAGTTTCATTCCATCTCTCCTAGTACCTCCTCTCATTTCCTTAATATCTTGGTGAAAACGTTTACCCTGCTCTTCACTATAATGTTCCAGATTTTCTGGAAAGTAGAAGATATGTGAATGGAGAAAATGCACCTTTACACTCATGTTACAACCCATCTTCTTGAAATGTTCCAACATTGTTTCGACAATGTAATTAGGATCTTTGTTATTGCCTAAGAAGTTTTCAGTAACTGATCGGAAGGGGGTACATGCTTCTATTTCTCTCTCATTCATTGTCTTCTTAAAATCTTCATCCTTCATCAATTTCTTTATTTGAGGACCAATAAACATTCCAGCCTTTAATTTGTCTTGTGTAATGAAGGGAAATTTCTTGGAAAGGTACTTGAAGCAGGGTCCATCCTGTGGTAGAGCCCTTACAAATTGCTTCATCAAGCCCAATTTTACGTGTAGTGGTGGAAGCAATATCTTTATATTTCTATATTTTTGAAGTGAAATTGTGAAAAAGCTGTACGTGATAGAAAAAAGCTCTAAAAGCAGTTCTGAAATCAGCATAAAAATTGATTCAGAATCATGTATTAGTTTTCAGTCATCCAATATCATGCAGACTAGTGTTATTAATGACATGCTATTGTAGATTCTGGCAATCTACGTTTTGTAGAAAATTCGTAATAACAATAATAGAGAAATTCACGCGAGGGTTATAAATAATTTTTTCTGATGAATTTAAAGTGGCAAAGAGTGTACATCCCTTATCATCCCCTTCACTTTAGAATATTAGATTACTGAGCTTGAACCCTGAAAGTGATAGAGCAACTGACTGGCCCAAACTCGCACCAACTGCTAATGCTGTGCATGAGGCATTTTCGTTTCACAAAGGTGCAACTTCCAACACCTGCTGGTGAGAATTGTGTTAGCACACACATGTTTAGTCTGCCACTTACAGAAACACTTGCTCTAAAGGCGACCACAAAAACATCTCCAACTAGCCCAGTTCCCTCACACGATCTTTGGAAGAGGAGTTACAGACCGCTGTGCTTGGAGGTGATCCAAGACAATTAACCAACTACTGACCAAAGGATACATTTTACCTCTGGCCTTAACCTGCACAAGTAAACTGCGTTCCAAAAATAATTCCCTACACAAGAAGAGAACACTGCTGTTTAATCCTTCTGTAGCACATTACAACACTTGTGCTCGAGAAGCAAGCTTAGAATCTAATGTGACAGCGCTTATTTAAAAAATCTGATGTGTTACACTCACATGACTTTCTCTACTCTTGTACAAACTATTTTTACAAACGCTTATTCTCCATCTACTTCATGTTAATCGAGATAAACATCTGCAGACTCTATCTTATTGCTAATTTTCTTGTAGATGTAAGGGGAAAATATATTTACAAGGGCAATATAGAAAAACAGTAGCCTTTAAGCACATATATATATATATATATCTTAATAGCTGATTGCTAGGTGCAGCACCATTCCCTTTGCCACAGATTATAACTCTTTGCATATCCAAGACAAAAAAATGAATAACGAATTCCCATTTTAGAAAATAAGTATTGAAAAATTTAAGGGAATAACAAGCAATATCTCGAAAATGGTTCATTCAACAAAAAAAATGTATATGACATAAATTGTGTATTTTAACGCGATCTACGTTTTTTGTGTAGTAAAATTTTGTCTATCTCTTATGGTTTACCAGTTATGCAAAAGTCGTTCACAATGGAGAATACTTTTGGAGACATTCCCAGGAAATTCAAGATATACATTTTATTTGTCATGAAAATATCTTAAACCTATGATATTTTAATTAAAATCGTTAGAGCCATTTTTGAAAAAATTAAACTTTTCGAAAAATCCTCCATGTAAAGGGTAATCTGGGGTGGGGGATTTTCTTGAAAATCTTTGTGTTACATCTCTGGAAGTTACTGAACCTAAATACCAAGTTTGGTGTTTATCCGACTGTTCATTTCTGAGTTATGCTGTTCACAGACAGACAGAAAAGACGGACAGACACACACACACAGACACACACACACGGACATGTTTCCAAAAATGCTTTTTTTGGATTCAGGGGGTCTCAAAACATGTATTTCCGTTGAAATCTCGGTATAGAATTTTTGGGTGGAATACAATACTTCCCCTACTTACTGTACGTAGTAGAGAAAGTAAAAATGCCAGGATTTTCATACATAGCGCATAATACAAATAAAACTAGAATTCACACATTCTACACGCTATTCCTACAAAAGCTAATTCTTCTATCTACTTCTTGCTAATTGAGATAACCCTTCATTATGTATTAACACGTTCCTTGTAGGTATTAGAAGGATACTGTAGGTACACGATAGATTTTAAAAGCGTGTCGCTATGTGATGGTTTTGAAATTCCATGCTCTTGCATAACCACGAGAGAAAAGAAAATATCGAATTACAACTTGAAAACAAAAAATTTATAAATATTTTAAAATTCAAACCAGTGACGGAGAATGTCTCGGAAATGATTAACGCCACACAAAAAATTATTTGACATATACTGTGTGCTTTAACGAGATCTACGTTTTTATGCTGTAAGATTATATCTATTTCTTACGGTTTATTATACAAGTCATTCAGAATGAGGACTTCACAAGCCATTCGGATAAAATTCAAGATGTACATTTTATTTGTCATGAATATATTTTAAACATATGGCATTTTAATCCAAATCGTTAGAGCAGTTTTTGAGAAAATAAAAAATTAAGAAAAAAATATGTTTCATGGAATAGTAGTTTGGGGTGGGAGATTTTCTTGAAAATCTTCGTGTCACATTCTTGAAAGACGCTGAATTTAAATACCAAGTGTGCAGAATGTCCGGAATGTACAGAAGATCGGGAAGGCCAAGATATTGACCCTCCACGATCAATCCATCGCTCATAAAAGGCTCTTGTTAGCTGTCGCCTAACCTAAGATGAAAATGGGCCGAGGCTCCGGTCCAGAGAAGGACAAATAAAATTACAGTACTGCTGTGTCATAACAAAACATGCGCCGTTTGCGCACTACCGTACACCAGACGTAATACGAGACTGATAGAGCAATACGTATGTAGCAGTAGTGGAATACTGAAGGTTGACTACTCTTGTGTTATGTTCTTACTTGATACACCATATGCAAACACGATGTGCTGCATAGTAACAAACCTCAACGTACAATGTGTTCTTATTCGTTTCGTGCTGGTAGTGCAAGACTTGCTCCTCGTACAAAACAAGACCATAGCTCAGAAGATAGTAGGCTTACGACAATGTTTATAGAAACTGTTTTTTTTCTTTTGTTGCATACTACCTCCTTTGTAAATATTGGCACATGTTTTCCGGACACCTGGTATATAGGTTTTTAGTTTTGCTGCTCACACACATTCACAGGATCTTTTTCAAACAGTGCTTCTTGTTTAAATCAATGAGTTCAAAACGTGTATATCCGGTGATTTTCCGATGTGGAACTTTTAGATGAGATCAATACTTAATGTACTTACTGTAAGTAAAATAGTAGAAAAAGTAAAAATACTCAGACGCATCAAATTTAATACTGTAAGGTTTCCTGGACCAGTTTTTATCTCTTCCCGTCATGTCCTTGCTCTTGGAATTCGTTTTTGTATTCTACTCACTCTTACCTGTGAAATAAGTTGCAGATTTGGATGGGTTTTATTGAAAACCATGCATGTTTCTTGCTACAAAGGTCTTCTATCTCAATTCCTGTAATCCTGAGAGTTTTAATCCTTCCAGTTTCTGTTTAAAAAATTCTTTTAGACTTTTCTTTACACAAAATCTGATAGACAAATGAATGTACTCTTCTAATACCTACAAAACCTTCTGCATGAAATAAATGAAATTTTGCATACAAATAAAGAAAATAACTATACTTTCTTCCTGTAAAATAACAGCTGAAAATTTTGTTTCTTTTTGAAAATATTCCTAAAAGAAGGTTAAATTTGGCGAGTTTTTTTTTTAGAAAATAAGCAAATTATATGGATTACTTATGAAACAAACAACCTGCATACACAATGAACAAATATTAGCCTTCAAAACTCAACCTACAATAAGGAACCTGAATCATAAGCACAGCATATGTTTATTTTCCAACAAAAAATAAAAAGATCTGATGTGTTACACTCACATGACTTTCTTTACTCTTGTACAAAATATTTTTACAAATGCTTATTCACCATATGCTTCATGTTTAGAGATGTTAATCTTATTAATATTCTTGTAGATGCAAGGGGAATTGGTAGGCTTTAAGTGATAGTCAAATATTTTAAGAGCTGCTTGCTATGTGCAGTATTCCATTCTCTTTGCATTACGAGGACAAAAAAAAAATTAATAACGAATTCCCATTTGAGAAAAAGTATAAGTATTGGAAAATTTAAGGGAATAACAAACAATATCTTGAAAATGGTTCACTCAACAACAAAAAATGTATATGACATAAATTGTGTATTTAGCGATCTACTTTCTGTGTAGTAAAATTTTGTCTATCTCTTATGGTTTACCAGTTATGCAAAAGTCGTTCACAATGAAGAATACTTTTGGAGACATTCCCAGAAAATTAGAGATATACATTTCATTTGTCATGAAAATATCTTAAACATATGATATTTTAATCAAAATCGTTAAAGCCATTTTTGAGAAAATTAAAATTTTCGAAAAATGTTCCATGTAAAGGGTAATCTGGGGTGGGGGATTTTCTTGAAAACCTTCGTGTCGCATTTCTGGAAGATACTGAACCTGAATACCAAGTTTGGGGTTTATCCGACTGTTCGTTTCTGAGTTATGCTGTGCACAGACACATAAACACACACACACACACACGGACATGTTTCCAAAAAAAAAATTGGATTCAGGGGATATCAAAACATGTATTTCCGGTGAAATCTCGGTATCGAATTTTTGGGTGGAATACAATACTTCCCCTACTTTACGTAGTAGGGAAAGTAAAAAGAATGCATAAGCTATACTAATAACATAAAGAGATAAAATGTATGTCTGCATGTGTGTGTGTGTGTGTGTGTGTGTGTGTGTGTGTGTGTGTGTGTGTGTGTATGGGAAGGGGAAATCTCCACGTTGATCTTTTGCACTATTGGAAAGTGCTCCAAACGGATATATGCTATAAAATATGTCAAAAAATTAATATTGGGGTGGTTTAGGTGGAGTTTAACATTCATCTCTCCCAAATCTGGCTTCAATCCCGTTCGTTAAATATAAACATCAAAGGATACTTTCTGTCACTTTGTTTCGAACATGGCAGATTTTTAATGACTTCTAACACAAAGGGATAGATGGGAAGACGAAAAACCTTTTACAGTTGAATTACTGGAGGGGAGAGTTCCATATCTCATACCCTTCCAATTTCACTTTAATATTAAGGAATAATTTGTTATGTTTTTGACCAAATGTGTTACAATTGGGTTTTAGAATCTTTAAAAAATGATAAGCTACACAACTTTCAAAAACTTTCACTACCCTTATTTTCGATCCTTATTTTCAACCCCGACCGAGAGAGGTGGCGCCGCGGTAACGTATGCTAGTCATACTCCCGGGTTCAAACCACCGAAGGTTTCTTTTCTCGTTTTTTTTTCGGTCGCTAAACGAAAGCTGGGTTGGATAATTTGATGCGCGGGGTTTCCTATCATCCCTTTCATCACTGTATTACATTTCCTTCTTCTTCGCTGCCATACCAGGCATTGGGCTGATACCCATCCTGGATATGCTATGATCCAGCGTTTGCTTGCTACTCGACAGGGCATTGACTTGAAAGTCATTGGCGTGTAAGTCTACAAAGAGGAGGGTAATCAGTTAAAGAAGTAGAAGAAGAATTTTCAACCCCGAACATACAAATCAACATTCTGTAACCTATCTAGACAAAACTTTGTACACTTATGTTCCAATGAAAATTAGACTACCTTACTGCTCTGAAAAAGTACCCCCACCATATTTTCAACCCCTTGTAGAAATCTGTACTGTTTAAACCATTTAGTCAACATGGTAGAACATGGCAAAAATTATGGGTTACATTACAACGTCCAAAAACTATTCAACCCTTATTTTCAGTCATATAGTACCTCGAAATTCTTAAAAGCTGCTGTTTATCTTTATAACTATTTATAGACAAAATGATACCGCTTGGCCAATTAAGGTACCCTTTTCAATCATATTTTCAACCCTTTATGTATAAACCTTCACCATTTGACCAATCTGTACAGAAATTTGTATACTTAAGCTTTAGGTATTAGTGAAATTAATTGTTCTTTCACACAAGCCGTGTGTTGGACAGGGTTGGAAAGGTAGAATCAGATGACTGAAAAATTCAATGCCATAGCTGGGATTTGAACCACGGATCTCCCGTGATATTAGTGAAATTCTTTGGCTAATTACGATTTTAAAAAAGCCACACCTATTATTATTTTCAACCCCTTTCTTAGAGAATGCATTCGTGCAGTGCCGAGTGAGACAGCTAGTAATTAATGGGAATACAGAAAAAGCGCATGTAAAATATTGTGACCGCGCGCGCGAGTAATGTACGGGCGGCGGAGCGAGCGCATCCCGACTCGCCTACCTGGCCGGCTGGGTTGCGACTAATAACTGGTCCCTTTAGAATATTAGCCGCGCAACGTGCTAATTATGTGACATTTCCTCGCAGTTTAGATATTTACTGTTCCAGAATATTCCTTTGCGGCGGTTCTAGTAACTTCCCTTTCTAGAACGTTCCGTTTTGTATGCGGGGTTTTATAAGGGGCTGCTGTTGCCCTGGTGTTGAGTTCAGACCAGTTCTGTTAGTTAATAAGTTACGAAGTGAAAAGTGGGCAGTGGAAGTGGACAAGTGAGTGCAGTTCAGCTTTGAATTGTGATTCGACGAATCAGTTGTGTTGTGTACCTAGTGTATGTCAAAAGTGACCCAAGTGTAATGCTGAGTGCCTAAGCGACAAATAAACTCTGCTTCGCAGTAACTGGTTTTCTCATTTGTTACAATATACATTGCTGCATAAATAAGCATATAAGTAAGAAATATGATTCATATTTTAGAAAATTCATTAAATAAATACGTTATGAAGAACATACATGATTGTACAATATACACAACGATATTAAGGACAATTTGATCTGTGTTTTTTGTGGGATATGGGCCATTTTAAAATATTCCAAGTATGTTAGTAACATCCCCTCGACTACCAAAAAATAACTTATCACAGACACCTTTTCCTAACGTACTCATTAATTATTATAGCGGAATGGATTTTCATGCACATGCATCTCTTATCTCCTGCGGTCAAATCATAAAACCGGCAGTTCTCTGCAATGCAGAGTATCTTTTAAGCACAAATTTATACTAAAGTAAGCTTAGAGTTTGCCTGTGTTATTAAAAGTGATTATCACTTAGCTTTAAAGTTTGTGTATGCTTACCGTATAGAACATATGGATGTATGTAGTTAGGCTATCAGAAAGCGAAGAAGTATTTCGATATTTAAGCCCACAGTGGCCAATTGTGCTTTTGGAAACCTCCAGGAGAAAAGGGAGAAGCGAAGGACAGAGAGGGTGATTTGATCATGGGCGACAGCCTCAGAAAAGGCGGGGTCCCTAACGTCTTCAGATATTACACCTTGAAGCCTATCAGGTCTCTCTGAGGGGGCGTCACATATCGAACGCCAGGGAGACAGTTCCATAAAGCAAACTCCACCGCCATACGTCTCACCGGCCTTCGACTCGCCTGATCCTTCGACCCTGAAACATGATAACGTCATGAAATTACAGAAAATTCGCGGCATTATATAATTCATCCCAGCATTCGCCTGTAACTAGGAAAACAGCGAAAAATTCCAGGTCAGAGTGGCCGGCCTAACGGGATTCGAATTCGGGACTTTCCAAATGCGACCCACACATTTACCACGGAGCCAATTCGCTCGGTATGGTTGTAATTAATCGCTGCATAAGAAAGTTTTCTGATTCAATAAGTGGTAGAATATTTAAGTGACACAAAAATCCCAGGAAATAAAATAAGACTGGCTTGCTCACCTAGGAGGAGTGTGGGTAACATGTTTACCTCATATTCAAGAGGTCCTGAGTTAGAATCTCGGTTAGGGTTACTCTTATCTCACAAGGCTGGTCCGCACCTGCACCATCAGGCCGGCAGCCAGCCGAGTGTCCACTCTAGACGATCCAGCACGAACGCCGGACCCAGGATTGGAAATCATTGACGACGCCCTCAGGCCGTACACGGAAGTACTGACACGGCTCCGATTAAGGAGACCTCGCAGAATCACAACTCTTTTTCGCTCCCTACCATCCCATTACGCAAATGCATGCTAACCTCACCTAATTACTAAAAAACGCACGTAAAAAGCACTGTTAACCAAATCACCACACATCACTAGCAAGCCACCAAATCTTCCCTCACTTACACCATCAAACCCTCTGGCTGTACTCAGGACTTGTTCATGGCTGCAGCCTGGCAATTCATCGTTTGACGCGCTCGCATGTAAAGCAACACACATCACGTAATTAACCGGGGTGCTCATGCGGGACCCGACTAACCTACTCACTAACTCATAACCAACTCCCTGCATGTTAGACACTAACTGAACGAGGGAGGCGATGTAGTTTGCCCGTCCTTTTCCCCCTTAGGGGGATTTATTAAAAAAAAACTCACAAGGCGAATGTAAGGTAGCTGTAAGCTCTATGGACCCCGGAACCATTTGGGCATCGTTTCAACCATTTCGTTCATTCACCTTACGATATAACCTACCCGGTTAGACGTTAAACTTCAAGCCCCCTCCCCCCCCAAAAAAGAGACTGTCTCCCTAAAACATGTGTAAACATACAAAGAGGATTTGAATGCAAATTTTCTTCATATATACAGTGTGGACCATTTAAGTTGAGATTGTACAATATCTCCAAAACTAAGCGTTGAAGAATGTCTTTAATAAAAGTTGCTTGATATTATGGGGGAAAGTAAATGCCATTAGTCGTGTTTTATTTGGAGGACGTTGTGATAGTAATTTTAGGGTCAATTTATTTTTTTAAATAGGAACCTATAATAGGGTCAATTGATTTTAAAATGACCATCATAACGTCCTCCAAATAATACACGACTAATGGCATTTACTTTCCCCCATAATGTCAAGCAACTTATTCAAGACATTTCTTTTTACAGCTCTTAGTTTTGGAGATATTGTACAGTTCTCAACTTAAATGGTTCACCCTGTATATATGAAGTCTTAGTGACATAAGTTATAACTACTTTACGAACGCCATTGCTCTTGAAACGTAAAGTGGCATGGTCGGCTGTGTACATTTGGAAACGAATGTGAATGCCATCTGGTACGTCAGGAAAGAATAGCGTATGCTGTTAGTGCAGTAAATGCCAGAGAGGTTCATATCCCAATAACGTCATAAACTACTGCCGTGAACTAGATAAGTAACCAACACAATAATGTTTCTATCCCTCCAAGTTAGATAAGAAATGGACGTAAGTTTACAAGTGACTGGAAATAAAGTACTGCTGAAGTATTGTGCTACAAACCGTCTCTCTATAAATGTCAACTTGTTCCACAATTTTTAAAAAATCCTTAGTTTTTATTTCTAACCCATGTACACGACTTTCCTACCCCGTTTTTCAACCTCAATCTTTACGATCTCCTCTTTGTTACTCCAAGCTCTAGAATTCTAGGCAGACCCCCCTGGTTTCTCGTATGTGACTCTCTTATTCTAGACCTCTAAATCACTTTATTTTTTTTTTAAATCCGCAAGCTGTGCTGCTCCAGCTCTTTGTTGCATAGCCCCCAAAATGAGCTCTGCCGCTGCAGCATTCTCCTTTATTTCACAATAAAATGCCAATGTGGTCCTTCCTTATATTAGCTGTCTTCTGCACCTTCACTTGTTCTTCCTGGATACCTACACCATACTCCCTTTTCGGTTCTGTTAACATATATCGACCGAGCGGGATGGCTCAGGCGGTAACGCCTTTGGCTCGGATTCGGGAGGTCGTGGGTTCGATTCCCGCGGCCGACATTCTGACCCATGGTTCCTTTTAGGGGTTTCCCAGGGTCGCTAGGCGAATGCTGGGAAGATTCATTAAATTCCCCGAATTTCCTGTCCCTCCATTTCACCCACATTCTCATTTCACTTCGCCTTTCATCTGCTTGAACTGTTTCACGTAGGAGTTTCGGCGTTGCAGCGTGGGGAAGAGGATTCTCTATGTAATCCTTCGACCCCCGAATGGCGGCGATCTCCGAGTCCCGGGCTCCCAGTGGGAGGCGCAAGCCTGCAGGTGGTGGGGAGCCGGTTGCAGCAGGGCCATCTGGGAAGCTTCAATCTGTAAACGGTAGGGACCCTGCCCTCTGTCTTCTCTCACCTCATCCCTCTCTCCCGGGGGCACCCCGTCCGGGGCTTAAGGCACAAAAGATCTTGCAGGTCGAGGTGTTAAGTCCCCCTCCGCTCCTGTCCTAAAATACAAGGTGCGATAAAAAAATAACAGGATTTTTTTAATTTCGCGAGCTTTATACATCCGATGTTCAAAACTTTGATTTTATCTGGTTGGTACACTGTTCCTGAGGTATGTTTGCATTTTCAGCTATTTTGAATATTTAATTTATTGTTGACAGTCGAAAAAGTTATACTTGTTTTCGAGTGCTTCGGCGAATTTTTACTTTCGAAAAAAATGGATCAAAATATTTTGCATTAAATTTTGCATGAAAAACGTAATAAAGTGCAGCACCGCTATCGAATTATTGAGTGTGGCTTTTGGCAAATCTACTCTGAGTGAGGCAAGAGTTTACGAGTTTCAAAGAGGGTTGAGAAGACGTTGAAGATGCCGTAGCACATCAATTACTGACGACAATGTGGAAGAAGTAAAGAAAATGGTTCTGGAAAATCGCCAAAGTTGCTGATGATGTCGGCGTATCCTTTGGCTCATGCAAAGCAACTTTTTCGGATGTTTTGGGCATCAAACGAGTAGCAGCAAAGTTTGTTCCGAAATTGCTGAATTTCGACCAAAAACGACGTCGCGTAGACAGCGCTCAGGATTTGCTGAATGAAGTCGAAAACGATTCAGAACTTCTAAAGAAGGTCATAACAGGAGACGAAACATGGGTATATGGGTATAATGTCGAAACTACAAGGCCCAATCGTCCCAGTGGAAACTGCCTGAAGAGCCAAGAGAGAAAAAAATTCGAAAATTTCGATCGCATGTGAAGGTTCTTCTCACTTTCTTCCATTACAATGGGATAGTGCATCAGAGTCCCTGCCTGATGGCCGTACGGTCAATAATGAATACTCCCTATATATAATATTTATATATATATATATATATACTAATATTCGTATATCGACAAGTTAAAGTGAATGAGTTCAGGTTTACTTTTTCTACTACCTATCTATAGTACCAAGAGGTATGGCCTGCATTCGGGAGGTCCTAGGTTCAGTCCCCGGTGACGCCCACTCTGGTTTGTGAGTTTTTCATGGTTTACCCGGGTCGGCAGACATATATTGGGGAGGCTCATCTTCTACCACGACTTTCCTGCCCCTCATTTCCTGTACCCATCATCTTCCTTGTCATCTGTTTCAGAGTTGTAGGACCAGGCGACGGTGTTCAGCGGGTGGCGGCTGGGCGGTGGCTTGCGCTCTGTAGAGGTTTCTTCCCTGGCGTCGCTGCAGGCATTGTTCAGTTAGGTCTCTGCCCCCCCCCCGAGTATGGCTCCACCCAACATGGGATTGCCGGCGGTTGATTGCTTGTGAGTAGGACTGGGCTTTGCCGGATGTGTTCAATCTGGAAACGTTAGGGACACCGTCCATGCTCGCGCCCGTCGGCGTCTGAATCTGGTCATCCCCTCTTCCAGGGGTCGCGTTGGAAACAAAAAGGTCCCTTTCGGCCTACTTGCGGTGCTCTGTCTCGGTTCCGGGTGCCCCTCCGTGATATGTGCTTTTCTTTTACCTTTACCTATTTATAGTAGATAGAGGAAGTATTTTAGGTTACCCAAAAGATTGGCTGTCCGTCTATGAACACCATAACTCAGAAACGAAAACCAAACTTCATCTTTGAGTCAGACACAGTTTAACTACACCATACCATGATTACCAAAACTACCCCATCCCAAACTACATCTTATATGGAATTATTTTGCGTTTTCTCAAAACATAATTCTAACGATTTTTTAAAACATAATATATTTGAGATGTTTATGTGACAAATTTAAAGTATATATTGGAATTTCTGTGAACAGCCTTGAAGTCTTCTGTCATGCCACTAAGATAAGTAAAATTTACTACAGGGAAAAACATGCAGAGCTCATTAAGATACACGCTCTGTGATATATATAATTTTTCTTAGCATTAGCCATTTTCGAAGGATTCCATGTTACATATTTATACTTTCTCAAATAACTCTGATACTGCAATAATCGACGGAGTATACAAATAATTAATTAAAGAAACAACATAAGATAGAGAAATAATTGCAATAAATAATTGAGTGCTTAATGAGCCGAGAAGGAGCGAAAACATTAGCTTAAGGATTTCTGGAAACGCAGTTTAGAGTTAAGTAAAGGACTGACAGGTAAGCCAATTCTGGAAAAGAGAAAGGCATGTACTTCTGAGAATTTAGCCAGATTTAGTTAGTAGCAAAGTCAGAGATATAAGAACACGTAAGAAATGAAGATTGGCTGCGCGTGAAAAATCGCGTTGGTAGAAGCAGCACGTTGTAGGCGGAGCTAAATGAATAAATGTTCATGCATCTAGCTCCGAGGGTTACTCTCTTCTCTGGTACCAGCTCTGGTACATTCGTGCACGTCGTCCTCCGTGGTGTAGTGGTTACCATGCTAGCTACTAGTTCCCGAGGTCGTGGTTTCAAACCCGACGGAGGGCGATGGACTTTTTTCGAGAGTAAAAGTCCTTAGCATGGCTTCCTTTGGACGGGAAGTAAAGCGGTGGTCCCGTGTCGTAGATTTACGGCACGTAAAAGAGCCTCAAGACTGATAAAGAGGCCTCTGAGCAAAATTATCGGTCTTTGACGCCCAGTAGAGAATGGGACGCAAAGGACCACAGCAGTTAAAGAGCGTCCATAACTAAAACTCAATTTAATGTACATTCTTACACACAGCTGAGCACACTTTAACTACTCTTCTCTGGTATTTCTCAGTACTTGCTCGTGTGATAGTTTAAGCGTCCAGTGACGCGCTTGCGTGATTAAGTTTTCGCGGCTGCCGCGAGGTATCCTGCTGGTCAACAGTTTAGCGACTCACGGCGAGTTACGCATCTGGTTTCTTTTATTACGGAAAAAATTATTTCAAACCGTAAAATCGATTCTGCAAAGTTAGCACGTATATAATTCAAGTATTATAGTTTTGAGTTCTACTATTCAGAGTCAATATATTTCTTCATTTCAAACGGTCGGCAATGAATTCAAGAACTCATATTAGTTCACAATAAATTTCTCCTTTGTCCTTCACAATACACCCACGCATACCTTAAGGGAAAATACTCATAGCTGTACCATTGGAGCAGCCGGCAACAGAGTCAACAGTAAGTATTGGGGACACCATCGTCGCAGTATCATATGCTTCAATTTCCTGACAGATCTGTCTGAAAGTTTTGCGATTCTTCTTTTCCCGTTCCCATGCATTGTAAGAGCTACTTTGTTAAGACAGCCAAACATTTGAATGCTCTTTCCAAAATGCTTATGTAATCAAGCATTTATTGCTTAGTTTGAAATCATTCATAAACAAAAATCTATAGCAAATAACGGCCTGTGTTTAAGTAATCATATTTTACACATATAACCATATAGTACATTACAATCTATATGTGTGAATTTATCAAAATCGTGTGGAAGTTTCGAATGACGTTTTCATTCATTTCATTTTAATCCCTGCACTCACTAGATTGGAAACCGTGTACTTGATGCAGCTTTTTTTTATTTGCTGTTTCATAAAGCCCCATTGTAATCGTATTAACGGAACAAAACTCCACAAGTATCAATGCGCATGGAAATAGGAGGTAAATCAGCGGATATCTTTAACCGCTTCCCGACAATCTCCCAAATTCTGGACGTGCCTTTGAGCCTAAGTGTATTTTTAAACGTCGAATAATTTTTAGATGAGTGCAAGATAGGGAATTTTAAACCTCTGGACCTTCTCTATGTCCTCATAGCTATTTAATATAACACGAAAGCCAAATTCGTCGATTAAGGGAGACAAGAGCCTCTGATCAGCAGTATTCACGAAATAGGGGCGAAAATGATCAATATGAAAAGTCTTACCCTACCTAAACTACAAAACACACGCCTGCAAATATCGAAAAGAATCTTTCCACTCGTGAATTATAAACATCGATTACTGATACTATTCCGGACACACTTTTCTCTCTATAAATATTTGGTATAGACCACCTCATAGTTATTGGTCCAATTCTATAATGTAATAGTGCATTTATAAAGTGAAATTACATGAACACTTTTAAAAGTTGCACAGTGGGGAACAGGCTAATAATATGGTGACTGAAGATATGTCCGAACTGTCTGTGAAAAAGAATGGTGCTTATTTATTTAGAAATCGTGTTGTGCTAAAGTTAATAGTAATGAAAAAACTTGTTATTAGCACACTACATTATTATTATTATTATTATTATTATTATTATTATATACCAACACAATTTTGGTTTCACTGAGACTTTGTGAGAATAAAACATAGTTTATAATAAAGCAAAACATTAGTTTAATCTGAAACATAATTTAAAATTAATTGCTGTTTATTACTTTTATAATGTAGAAAAGTTTTGTCCTCTTACTGAAAAAAAATTATGTTTCGTACACAAAGAATTAAATACACAAAAAAATTGCCAAAAGTTTATTTATTTTAGTGTTCATGATAATAATCTCTGATTATTATTAGTTGCCTCACATAGGAATGTGACCCATCTTTTTACCCCCGTTTGTTTAATACTAAGTGACAGAAGGTTTATACAATTTACGATATCATATTACGAAGCTCTACCAACAGTGGAAAACAGGATGGCTTGATTCACGAGAAGCAAACTCCGTGATATAATATCGAGTTTTTCGACACATCTTCCCAGTAATTCTCTTTCCAGGCAAGATCAGGTTTTAATATCCCGACTGAGAATAGGCCATACCAAGATCACACACAGTTATCTTCTTTCAAAGGACCAACCTCCCGTCTGCCACTAGTATAAGATACTGTTAACGACGAAACACGTAACCGTGGAATGTCCACAATACGATCAATGGAGACAACTGCCAGATACCCAATGATTTATAAACAGCAATCAACTATTCGATGTACCCTAATATAGTTGTATTTTATAAAGCATAAATTTATATGAAAGTATATAATGTTCAATATATTTGTTTAGTTGTGTCACAATTGTATATTGTGGCGTGTATGTGTGTCTGTATTGTCACGCCGGACACATTATTGCTTTGTTAGCCGCAGTATTGTTAGTTAATTCTTTCGGCTTGGGTTTTGAATTTCGTCTCTCCCCATCTCCTGGCCAGAGGTGGAGAGAAGCGAGGAGTAAGCATTACTAGTTCTTTGTGTGGTGTGTGGCGTGGCGTCACTTACTCCAAGTCTAGTGTCTGGCATGTAAAGAATGTGTGTGAATCGTGTGCATGTGACCTCGTGTGTGTAACATCTCCCTCTAATTTCTTACTTTTAATCCTTTATGTATAATGTAGGGACACCATGTTTAATATTCAATAAACCACAGATAATGTGATTAATGTGAAATTCTGTGTTTTAATAACTATCCCACGCCTGCTCTAAAATGTGTAGTTAAGGTTCCTGGTCCTCTTGTTGCCTCTGCAGCCACGTCTCCCAATGTTTATGCTGGGTTAACTAAATTTTATATCTAACTGCAACCCTTTTGGCCTCACCCCGATATTTAACAATATACTAGTTCATTGTAATGGTTTAAAACTGTCAGAGTGTTAAATAACCTCATTGCTTTATTGTTAAATATTTAGTTTATAAAAAAAGTCGTAAAGTCGCGATATGACTAATATGTTAAAGCGAGCTATAAACTTTCAAAATTAATTAAAACTCATATTCACGATTCTTTTAAAACGACTAATTCTTTTGAACCTCTTTTAATAAGATTAAAACCCAGCGAAAAAAACCAAACTGAAAAACAATTTATTGCATCCCTTTCCTTAAAATAAAAATTATCTTGTACTCATTATGATATCGATTCTTTTGGCCCCACAGCAGGGTATCACCGTTGTTCCTTGATTCTCTCCTGTCCTTCCTTTCTGTATACTACACGCGGTTTCACTGGCTGGCCCGAGAATACGAGTGGCTTTCCTTGCGAGCAATGAATTGATATAACACGTGTGTGAGTGCTACCTTGAATCCGCCTGATATATTATTCAAAAGCGAATTAAAGGTATCAAGACAAGGGCGCTTCCTGATAGTGCCACAACTGATATCGCTGTACTGATTTTATCCCGTGTAATATTACTCTTATAAATAGTCCAATATAACTACTAAATCATGCTAGGAGTCAGTCTGATGTCTGGATTTAAATATGCAAGCTTCTTTTACTTTCTCCACTACGTATAGAACCAAAACTTCGATGTCGAGATTTCACCTGAAATACATGATTTGAGGCCTCCTGAATTACAACAACAACAATAATAATAATAATAATAATAATAATAATAATAATAATAATAATAATAATAATAATAATAATAATAATAATAATAATAAAAGAATTTTTAGAAAAAAGTTCATGTGTGTGTGAGTGAATACCATAATGAGCCTGTGAACAGTATAACTCAAAAACGAAAAGTCGGTATTTAAGAGTTCAGTACCTTCCAAAGATGGAAGATTTTCAAGAAAATCCCCCACCTCAGACTACCCTTTACATGGGAAATTTTTCGAAAATTTTTTATTATTTAAAAATGGCTATACCGATTTTGATTAAATACCACATATTAAAGCTATTTTTTACTTACAAATAAAATGTATATCTTGAATTTTCTGGGAATAGCCTGTGAAGTCCACTTCATTCGGAAGGAAGTTATATATAATCTCATATAAACGTTAAGCGATAGACGAAAAGGTACTACACAAAAAATGTAGATGTCTTTAAAACAGACAGTTTATTTAAAATAAGTTTTTTTGTGGCATAAGCCGTTTCTGAGATATCCGTTATTAATGGTTCGATTTGTTTAATACTTTGTCATTATTTTTAAGCCCCATCGATTTTCAGTTGTTTCTCACGATCGCATGGAAACAATATGGAATTTTAAGACCAGCATATAGCATCCAGTTCTTAAACATTTGACTATCGCTGTTCTTTTTGCATCTATAACGAAATGTATAATGTAGCTATTTCTGCCAAGGCTTATTTAGATTAAAATAAAGTAGATAGATAAATAAACTTTAGTAAGAATAGATTGTATACCCACTAATAAACGACAGAGGGTAGAGAAAGTCGTGTGTATGTATCACATCAGCACTTTTTAATGGTATTAAAGGCTAATATAAATTCAAGCAAAAAAGTATAGTTTGGAAACAGGCACACGACTTTCTGTACTATCAATTCGTAGAAATTCAAGTGACTTTAAAGGTTTTTGTCCACTCTTAATTAATCACGATAAATATTTAGCATAAACAAAGCATGTTGACCACAGCACATAAGAAATAAAAGTAAGGGTACTTAACACATCAAAGTGACAAAATATAAACTTTCAACAGCGAGTATTTCTGAAAGTGATTTAAGCTACAAATAATTATTTGATATAAATTGTACATTTTAAAGAAATGGACCTTCCGTGTCTGTTTTAACGTTTCTAGCTTACACAAAGTTCAATGAGAAGAAACAGTCACAGTACGCCCTTTGTTGAAGACAAACCTTCTATTTGTCATGTCGTTATCTCAAACATACATTTTAATCCAGATCGTCAGAGTCTTTGTTTAGAACGCAACAATATTCATTTTCAACAACGAAAACTTTTCTCTTGTGTCATCGAAAACATTTGCTGACTTAATTGTCGAATTTAGTACAACATTTCTATCAGTGCAGTTTTTCTTGCGATTTTAACTTATAATTTACCGCCATATGTATACAGTCCATGACCTCTGCAGTGAAGATGACGTGCGGAGAGCCCTAAATATACAACCCCAGGGACCTCTCGCTAATGACTGAATTACTAATACCCCCATTTTCTTTATTTTTAGCTAGCCACTGATGTAACGCAGACCCAAAGTGACCGACCGAGCTACCGAGAGGATGCAGTCAGTGTAATTCCGATGATAATGCAGGTTGAGAACACGTGAATTGGGTAATTTCAGACCTTATTAACTTGGTCTGTTGCCAGTATTACCTCAAAACACGGAAAAGAAAATAACAAAAGCTAATGTGTAACACTCGCACGAATTTCTCTACACAGAATCAATGTATAAATAATCTATGTCTTTTATTATAATATAAAATGTGATTCTTCTTCTTGTTTACTTAATTATGGTAAATGTTTGATTAGAAAACGTTTTAAATTGTTGCAGTTCTCACGGCTCGTCTTATCTTATTTGCTAGGCGCCTCGTGTTTTATTATTTTAAATTTGGGTTCTTTGTCCTCCGGATAGCTATTATAACTCAGTCGAACAAGTGTCTCTAGGCAGGGCGTGTAAACGGAATGTTGTTGCTAAAAGATAACACTGATAAAAAAATTGTTTCTAAACTTTTATTGCCGTCACACTTAATTAATAATTCAAATATTTAATCTTTATACACGCCTGACTGAAACTGTGATATTTCTGAATGTAACTACAGTCGTTATAGTTGCCGCGCACCAATTACTTCGCGTACTTTACATTTTTTTGTAACTAACTCTGCGACGTGCACCTCGTGAGAGACTCTTCAAAACTGTGTGACGTTCACCTCATGAGAGATTCTTCCAAACTGTGCGGAACTTACTTATATACTCCACCTCGAATTGCCTAAACATTATAATAGAGCTGCTATTGGTTACCAAATCGCGCCAACATTAGCGTCTGTTTTGTCAGCCAATCATTACTACTAACATATATGCTCTAGGGAAAATATTCCCTCCATTTCTAAAAAAAAAAAGGCACGCTACCCTGACGTCATTTATTTGTCTCTTCCTAGTGATAAACAACTCACACACTCGGTTTATTGTTACCCACTTCTATTGTCAGTTTCAGTTAGGCCGTGTAAACTTATTTCGTAACAATACTTATGGCTAACAAACATCTAAAATCCTGTACATACAATAATATTAATTTATACTACAATCACTCTGGCATTCACAGCATGTTATGATATAAAATAATGCCTCAAAATTTGGCAATAAGGATTTAGTTACATGCAGTATGAAGAAACAACACTTAACTGTTTGAAATTAATTGCTCTTTCACACAAAGCCGTGTGTAGGATAAGGGTTGAAAGGCAGAATCAAACTGGCCATAAGCAGGATTTGAACCACAGATCTTTCGCTCTACGTGCGAATGCTCTAACAAACTGAGCGATCATGGCAATATGCCGGTGGGGTATTAAATTCACCAGTTAACTCGCATTTTTTCCTAGTCTATCAAGAGGATTTCAGTCTGATTCTACCTTTGAACCCTTGTCCTACACACGGCCATGTTTGAAAGCACAATTAAGTAACACTTATTGGCCTAATAGAAGTTACGGACTTAAAGTAGGTACTTAGAACATTGTAAGTAGCAATTGGGGTATGTTATCTCAAATGTTATTTGAAATCTCCTTGTGGTTGACGACGATTTCGATGTCACCCTTTGACACTGTCTCCAATATGTGCTGATTCTGCTGCCGGCTGCTGCAGTGGTTGGCTATGAGATCTTTCTCTCAGTATATAGTGGGCATAGTTTAAATTGACTGAGAAATTTAATATGATCAAATACTTGAGCTATTGAAGCAAGCTACTGACCGTTTGAAGATAAAGAATGAAACTGATTATGAATCGTAGTACTCGAAACTATAACAGTTGAATTATTACACCTGCTAAATTCTGCAGAATCAATTTTACGGTTTGAAAGAACTATTTTCGCAATAAAAGAAGCTAGAAGCGTAAGTTGCCGTGAGTCGCTAAAATGCCTACCGGCAAAACCCCTCGCAGCTACCGCTAAGTAACTGATAAACCAACGCGCTCTTAGGCGCCACGAACTGCATATCACTGTAAAAGACTGTAAGCCCCTAAGGCACACTAAAAAAAAAAAGAAAGGCGCTAATTTTAGCAATACATACCTTTTTACTAACTTAAGTTCCACCTACTTAAGGCTACCACACCAACGTTGCTTCTTTTGCGATCCATTCTTAAAACTCCTACGTATGCGTTTCTTGCCTTGTTACTATGCGGTACCTCCTCGAAACTCAGAATTTCATTCCCTTTCTGATTTATAAAATTTCTGTCAATGTGACTGTTCAAACTCACTGAACCTAATCCTAACTGTGTTTCAGGAACTATCTTTTGTGAAAAGAAACAGTTCAGTTGAAAGGCAGAATCAGACTAAAACATTCAATCCCATAGCCGAGAGTTGAATCACGGGTCTTCCGCTTTATGTGCGGTTGCTCTAACCAAGTAAGCTACGACGGCAACGTGCCGGTATGACATGAAACTCCTCAACTGCCTCGCATTTCTTTCATGGTAAACCATGATACCATAATTATCTACGGGAAAATATAAATGATTAAATAAAGAAATAATAGTAAGATAGATGATGATTTGTGTTTAAGGGCGCTCAACTGCTAGGTCATTAGCGCCCTTGTACAACGGATCATGGCAAAGGCCAGAGATAAAGATCAGTAAAAATAATAGCACAAGTAAGAAATAAATATGAATATATAAAACTAAACCGAGAAGTATGAAACACCTGCTATTAACATGACTAAATCCGCACTTAGAAATTTAACTTTGATATAAAATTAAACATCCTATCAACCGCTTGCTTATACGCTAAGACCACTGCAAGACTGGCCGGTAGTTGCAGTGTCCCGAAGATTGCTAGAGCAATAAACTCTAGCAATATAGTAAGATAGAGAAATAATTGCAATAAATAATTTCTGAATATTAAATCAATGGATAATGTAATAAGCGTCGGCTAAAAGATTTTTCCGCAGAAAAGGGTAATTAGCAAGTCAGGTCAAGCAAAGCCTTAGCAACAGCCGAGTGACGAACGCGTTAATATAAAAGTCCAGTATAAATATTTCAGGATTGCCACTAGGCATAAGCCTGAGCAGACATGTCAAGTCATATATGACCATCTACAGTCGTATATGACACCAATAATGTCGCTAAGTTAACAAAATTAAATAAAAAAGTGCCTCTGTTTTCATAATCTTGGTGTACACGATTGAACGTAATTTTCAGAAATCTGTGATACGACATTCTTATATGTTGATACTAGTCACTCCTTAACTTCTCTATATCCTCATTCAGATTGTAGGTTTGTGGTTTCTCTCTTATTTCTATATTTTTCTTCTGATCTATTAGTCTATATCCAGCTCTTGGTCTGAGGAATTACATTTCTGAGTTTTCAGTTTTTCTGCACTGTTTAGTGACACGACTGGTACCTTCATTGTTTTATATAGCTTTAAGTGTATAGGTCTTCTTGTTTTATTATTTAATGTTCTTATGACTGTTCCACAGATCACTTGACATTTATTTATTTTCCCTGTATCCATACGGAATATTGTAGCCCAAATAATGTGAGCCGATGATCCAGGATTTTATTGTTAACTACTATTTTGCTACTTAAATGATTTTTCGCCTGGAATACCATTGTTTGGGTTTTTTGTGGCTGAAATATTTAAATTACATTGTTCTCCTACTTTAAACTGTACAGTACCCTTCTGATAATTATTTTTGTGGTACCAAATAGCTATGACCAGGTCGTTCGTAAAAACTATTGTATCTAGGTTAAAACTATTTGCTTTAAAATATTTGTCTAATGCTAGTTACAATTCATTTATGACTTTGCCAATATACGACGTTTTATCAAAAGTAACGGGAAGTTTTGTTTTTCTTAAATAATTTTTATTTAATCATCATCAATTTTGTCCCCCTTCAAAGTAATCCCTTCAGATATAATACACCAGCGCTTTTTGCAATCTTGGAAGCACTTCTGGAACTCGCTTTTCGTTAAGGTGTTCAGCTCCTTCGGCGATTCTATTTTTATCTCATCAATTGGGCAAAACTTCGTCCTTTCATGGTTCTCTTCAGCCTCGGGAATAGAAAGAAGTCGCAGGGGGCCATGTCCGGCGAATATAGTGGTTGAGGCAACATAACGGTTTTGTTTTTTGCCAAAAAGTCACGAAAAAACACCGAGGTGTGAGTGGGTGCATTATCGTGATGTAATTTCCACGAGTGGTTTTGCCAGAATTCTGGTCGGTTTCTTCGGATTGCTTCACGCAAATGGCGCAAAACTTCCAAGTAGTATTTATTATTGACCTACGATCCTAAGGCAGGAACTCCTGATGTACTATTCCATTGTAATCGAAGAAAACAGTGAAAAGAACCTTCACATGTGATCGAACTTGTCGAATTTTTTTCGGTCTTGGCTCTTCAGACAGCTTCCCTTGGGACGATTGGGCTTTAGTTTCGATGTCATACCCATATACCCATGTTTCGTCGCCTGTTATAACCTTCTTTAGAAGTTCTGGATCGTTTTCGACTTCATTCAGCAATTCCTGAGCAATGTCTACGTGACGTCGTTTTTGGTAGAAATTCAACCATTTCGGAGCAAACTTTGCTGCTGCACGTTTCATACCAAAACATCCGAAAAAAATGCTTGGCATGAGCCAAAGGATATGCCGACATCTTCAGCAACCTCTCTGATGGTGATTCGGCGATTTTCCAGAACCATTTTCTTTACTTCTTCCACATTGTCGTCAGTAATTGATGTGTTAGGGCGTCCAGGGCGGTCGTCGTCTTCTCGAACCTCGTAAACTCTTGTCTTACTCATAGTAGAGTCGCCAAAAGGCACAGTCAACATTTCGAATGCGTTTTTCCGTTTTTCAAGCAAAATTTAATGCAAATTCTTTGATCCATCTTTTTCGAAACTAAAAATTTGCCGAGCACTCGAAAACACGTATAACTTTTTCGACTTTCAAAATAAACTAAATGTTCCAAACAGCTGAAAATGCCAACAAACATCAGGAACATGTGTACCAAGAAGATAAAACAAAGTTTTGAACATCGGATTTATAAAGCTAACGAAATTAAAAACCTCGTGTGTGAGTGTGTGTATATATATATATATATATATAGAGAGAGAGAGAGAGAGAGAGAGAGAGAGAGAGAGATAACGCAGCTGGGGAAAGTGGGTCGCTAATAAAATGAAAAAAATATTGACACAAATTGCATGCTTTAATGAGTTTTACATACTTCCTGGAGTAAAGCTTTATCCCTTCCTTGTTGTTTTACAGTTATGTAAAAGTCAATAAGAATGAATCAAGGTAATTTACAGATATACCCATTATTTGTCATGTTTACACCTGGACTGAACTGGACTCCACTAGTGAACAGAGGGGACATCAAGCACTGCGACCCTCAAGGGATCTATTGTGCGTACACCCCGGGAGGAACGGATGAGGTGAGGGATACACGGGTTACAGAGCGAGGCCGGCGCAGATGGACAGAAACGCGCAGAGTTCCCTAATAGTTCCAGGCCTGACCACCCGGCCATAGGAGGACCGCTCGGTGATGTCCCTTCAGTGGGACATATCCAATGCGTGAGCCTTTGCGCCATCTGCCCGACACTACCGAACCATAGCCCCAGAGTCAACCTGTAACATGAAAGGGAAATGAAAATTAGAGGAAAAGGGAGAAAAGAGAGCCGTGGTAAAATGCACTACTTCAGCATTCGCCTTTGTCAACAAGGCAAAACCACGAAAAACCCATGATCAGTATGGGCGGCCTCCAGAAATCGAACTCGGGACCTCTCGAATGCGAGCCTCACATGTTACATTTTTTAAGTAAATGTAAAGCGTCATTTGGGGCGATAAGGGATTTAATAAAATCTTCACTTTGCATGCTTGAAAGGTTTTGACATAAATACGAAGTTTTTTACTTATCTTAATCTTTGGTTTTGAGTTAGTGCATTTTGCTATTTTCCATTCCCCTCCCTTTGATTTCAAATAGGAATTGTGTTCGAGTAAAAGAAATTCCCTGATTGTCTTTACTTTCATTTTTGGAAGATGGCTCTCTTGAATGTGAAAACTGACTTATTCCCTCACCATTCTTTAATTATTTTGTTCACTTGCCAACGCAGATATAGGGACATAGTTTACTCAGTCTACCCCAAGTGCGGTTGTATCGTAGACGATAGCGGAATCTAAAACATTTTAAAAATACATGGTAAAAGAGAAGCAGGAATGTTTCAGTAAACAGGGTCTCGCAAGTGAGGCATTTGAGAGAGCTATCCAAAGTATATTTACGATCCGCCACTGACACATCCGCATACTCTTCGTTGCTTTAAGGTTGTTCCATTTTGGTAACAAGACAGTATAACTGCCACTACTTAGGTATGGAACGTGTCTGTTATACTTTTTCAGGTGGTATACTGTGTATGATGTGTCTTGTGATAACAACTCCACCTCTCGGCAACACTCAGTTTTGTAAACAGAAAGGAAACCTCGAACTGCTACTAGCACTCAAGGAGAAATGCCTACTACGTTTACAAGCGATTTTTTCAGTGGTTGGGAGGTAACCACTCATTTATAAGAATCTTGCAAATGTCTCATTTACGGGCTCGAATTTACTGGAATTTTTCATTTACCGGGTATTTTTAATCAAACACACCGAGCTGTCAGTTTTGATACATCTAAAAAATGAAATTGAGTTTTATTTATGGACGCTCTTTGACTGCTGTGGTCTTTAGCGTCCCATTCTATACTGGGCGTGAAAGAACGGTAATTTTGCTCAGAGGCCACTTTATCAAGCTTGAGGTTCTTTTACGTGCCGTAAATCTACGAAATGGCACCACCAGCTCTACTTTCCTTCCGAAGGAATTTGATACATCTTGTGAATACTTCAGGAAAGATAGCTGTTGAATGTTTGACCGATGCAATACCTTCTCTAAGTTAAATTTTCTGCCATGCAGTTCAACTGTAAGTTTTTTAAGCGAAATTTTTAATTATAATGTTGTTTTATAAGAATTTTAGAACTGCAGTAGTAATAACCGACAATCATTTTAGGATAAAAAAAACTGTTGTATGCAGAATACACGAATTCTATAGCTCTGTTAAATACTCATCAGCTTTTTCTTAGGAGAATTTATTTAAACTCTTTGAACCATAATTTGAGTTCCACGTATTATGAAACACACACGTAACCATTACAAGTAGAGGACGAAGTTATGTCAACTTGCATCACAAAAACCCCAATGCGCGTGTCTCAAGCGGAAATGCTTATTCAGCGAGCCCAAACAGGAATTTATCTCAGTTCCTGGTAAAGATTACTAACCGCTGCTCTAGCTTGGACTTTGTTTTCCTGATTCTCACTAAAATTAGATGTAGTATTTTCTACGAAAACATCTCCTCATAAAAATTCAGTATCCTTTCAGGGTAATTACGGTGAAAAACGCATAGAAATAAATTAAATAAATACGACAATCGGAAAGAATGAGCGGAGATTTTATGTAGTAGGCTTCTGGACGCCCGAGTTTTGCTTGGTGACGACATAGTAACTTGTCAAATCCATCTTTCTGTAACGTTGTCATGGTCATTCGTTTGTCAAAAAATGTAAATAGTTAATTATATGTAATTTCGTAGACCTTCTGAGCGTTGCTCTCTTTACATATTACTCTCGTTAGCTTTGAACACTGGCAATCGTGTCCCAAAAGTTTAACATTTCTCGCTTTGAGTCATTGTTTAGATATTTTTAATTTCTCTACCACTTACCTGTTTGCATTTAACTTAAAAACTCAATATAGGGATTTCCATGAAATGCATGTGTTGAAATCCCCTGAACCAATAAAGCATTTTTAGAAAAAAGACCATGTGTGGCTATCTATGAATAGCCTAACTCGAAAAACGAAAAATCAGAGTAACATCTACGGAATTAATTGTTCTTCCACACAAGTGATGTGTTGGACAAAACTGGAAAGCTAGAATCAGATGACTGAAAAATTCAAATTCCGGCTATGACATTGAATTTTTCATTCATCTGATTCTACCTTTGCAACCTTGTGTGGAAGAACAGTTAAATCCATTAATTGACCTAATAGTGGTTGAAACTATGAAGCCCGGGACTTAAAGTACTTGCAACATTGTAGGTCGTCATTGGGGTATGACATCTCAATACAATTTGAGATCTTCTTGTGATATACCGGGAAAAATGCGAATGAGTTGGGGAATTTAAGGTCGTGCCGGCATGTTGCTATGGTAGCTCAGTGGTTAGAGCAACCGGGAGGTCCGTGGTTCAAAACCCGCTATAGCATTGAATTTTTCAATCGTCTGATTTTACCTTTCCAGAGAAATATCTAATTTGAAATTTAATCTCAGCATCTTCTAAGAATATGACATGAATATTAAAAGTCCCCTTGCCTCAAACAACCCATTACAGGAAACTTTTTCGTTATTGTTTGTTTTCTCCAAAATGGCTCTAAAGATTTTGATTAAAATGACATTCTTAAATATCTTGAATGTTCTGTAAAATGTCTACGAAGTCCGGTTCATTCTGAATGAATTGTGTATAATGGTGTATAATTATCAAATAATAAATCAAAAGCTGGCATTTCTGCTAGTAGTATAAAACCAAAATGTTCCGTTTCTACCGCCAGATCGATCGTTGCCTGCAGCAAAACCATCGCAATAAATGAGAATACTACTTACTAACTGCTCCATAACGATGTAAGAGTTAGAACGTGAAGAAGGTATTTTATTAGCTCCACGTATGGAAAGCCAGTTTGAAGAAGATGGTATCTTTACTTTATTTGCACCACGCTTTGGGCGTCAATTTTGAAGTAGGTTGCATTGAAGGAGTTGTATTATAGTTCAACTGTTGGAGAGCCGAACATGAAGTAGTTGCAACCCACGTATGGTAAACAGTTTCCGGTAACCTTCGCTCCAAGTTTAAAAAATATTAACTTTGTAATTTGACTGTTTCTTTAAATATTTAATATTTATGTTTGCCTCGACTGCGTCAGTATTTATTTTAGAGACATGGATGTCTTGGCAGGGTTGTGATGCGACAAGAATGTAGGCTGACGCGGATTATAATTTTACTTCACTCCTTTTTATTAATGCTTGACACGATTTAAATAACACTTCACTGATAGAGAGCTGTGAGATTCTTTTATGAATTACTTGCACTGTTTTAACACGTAAACTATTTTCGTCTCACACGAATACGTATTATACTTCTCGAGGACGTGTCTCTCATCCGCTTACAAACACTGTCTGCAGGCAACTGAACTCTAAATTTGTAAAATTTTCTCCTTTTCAGTTTCTGATTGGCTAATCATACTCCAATAGAATTCATTTAACTAAAGCTTTTTCTGATTGTTGATTGGCTATTTTATAAACTGTCACTAAAATTACGTAATTGCTTCCAAGAATCAGAAGTAGTATTGTTAAACTCTCAAACTCATTATTGCCTCAAGGTTACTTCATTGTTACCTCATTGTTAGCAACGTTTAACCTACTATTCTCACAGATCCTAGATTATTAAATTACGTAATACATTCACATAACATTATTAAACATGGATACAATAATATAAACATTTAGAATGACTGTAATATACACTTGTTATATATAGTTTCATACACATGTTGCTTTAAGGCAGGCTGTTATTGAATTTATGTATTATATAATTAGACTGAAATCATTCAAGTGTTAAACATACTGCCTCAAACGGTGAAAAGTCACTGGCCTTCAATAGAAATGCAGTGTAATACCTTAGGCTATAATAACATGCATGTGATAAAACCGTAGATTATTAATTATCTATGACAGACGCAAGCGCATCGAACTCCTGCAAAGGCACGCGATTGTGACAATGTTTGAGTCATACAGCTGATACTAAAGCATGGGAGACTAAAACGTCCCCAGATCGTATTGTCCCGATATGTGACTGCAATTTTCTTTTGTTTCGTAGGGCGCTTAAGAGGTCGAAGCTACCCATCCAGGAGCAATTGGACCGTCATTGCGCGCTGTCTAGGAAGTCGACGCTGTTAACGGCGTCTGACGCCTAGCACTGGTATGGAAGGAGTGACCGTCATGCACGGAAATTGTAAGGGATTAAATCGAAATGGGAAAGTAACATTAACTTGCCTTCGCGCTAGGAAAGAGGTCAGTGCGGATTCAGTTCTGCATTTATTATCTCCTTATTATGCATTTTTATGACTTAAAGCACATTTAATAGCCTATCGTTTAGATACCCTTGCAGTTCCCGTTATCTTAACCATATAATAGTGATAAGCGTTATAATCAGTATTGCCAACTACGTTTTAATGGGAAGCTACAAGCAAGTTTAAATGTCCCTACCTTTTTATATAAATATCCCTAAGGAAAACTTTCGTTCGAATACTGGTTTTATAGGAGTAAAACTGAGTATATACTCATCCGTTACAAATGTTATCATATACATGAGTTGTGACAAAAATAACGGGAATTTTGTGTTTTTCTTAAAGAATTTTCATTTAAGCATCAACTTTGTCCCCTTCAAAGTAATCCCCCTCATATATAACACCTGTGCCAGCGCTTTTTTCAATCTTGGAAGCACTTCTGAAACTCAATTTTCGTTATAGTGTTCAGCTCCTTCAACGGTTCTGTTTTTATCTTATCAGTGATGGCTGATAAGATAAGTCGTCATTTCATGAGAGAAGTCGCAGGGCGCCATGTCCGGCGAATACGGTGGCTGAGGCAGCATAACGGTTTTGTTTTTTGCCAAAAAGTCACGAATAAACACCTATGTGTGAGAGGGTGCATTATCATGATGTAATTTCCACGAGTGGTTTTGTCAAAATTCTGGTCGTTTTCTTCGAATTGCCTCACGCAAACGGCGCATAACTTCCAGGTAATATTCCTTATTGGCCGTACGATCATAAGGCAGGAACTCCTGATGCACTAACCCATTGTAATCAAAGAAAACAATGAAAACAACCTTCACATGTGATCGAGCTTGTCGAATTTTTTTCGGTCTTGGCTCTTCAGGCAGTTTTATTGGGACGATGGGCCTTAATTTCGACGTCCTACCCATGTACCCATATTGCGTCACCTGTTATAACCTTTAGAAGTTCTGGATCGTTTTCGACTTCATTCAGCAATTCCTGAGCGGTCTACGCGACGTCGTTTTCGGTCGAAATTCAATAAATTCAGAACAAACTTTGCTGCTACACGTTTCATGCCCAAAACATCCCAAAAAATGCGAGGCGTGAGTCAAAGGATATGCCGACATCGTCAGCAACCTCTCTCTGATGGTGATTCGGCGATTTTCCAGAATCATTTTCTTTACTTCTTCCACATTGTCGTCAGTAATTGATGTGCTAGGGCGTCCAGGTAGTTGTCGTCTTCAACGTCTTCTCGACCCTCTTTGAAACGTTTATACTACTCGTAAACTTTTGTCTTACTCATAGTAGAGTCGCCAAAAGCCACAGTCAACATTTTGAATGCGGTGCTGCACTTTATTCTATTTTTCAATGCAAGCATATATCAGGAACATGTGTACCAACAAGATAAAACAAAAATTTTGAACATTATATATATATATATATATATATATATATATATATATATAGTTGTTAATGGTTTGAATTTTCAATACATTCTCAAGTCATTTTTAAGGTCTTCGTTATTCAGTTGTTTTTTGCAATGTCACGGAAAGAGTATGTCATTTTAAAGCCATAGCGAACCGCTTTTAAACATTTGAGTATCAATGTATGCTTCTCTATCGCTCCTGTACCTATAACGAAATGTGCAGTGTAAGTATTTCTACAATCGATCAACTTGAAGCACATGGAAAAATAAACTTGCGTAAGAATAATTTGCAGAAGCTATAAAAAGAAACGATGGTGAGTAGAGAAATTCATGAGAATGTAACGCATCAGAATTTTTTTTATTTTCTATCTACTTCCTTTTAATTGTCATAAATATTCACAAGAAATGATTACAAATAGCTAACACCGCGATGCTTTTAGATAGCAGATATGTGTTAGAAACACTTTATGTGAGATGATTAGAAACAAAGGAAGTAAAGGATAACAGTAATTATCTCCACTATAACATTCGCACTGCAGAACGACTTAATAGCACAATACAAGCGTGGTAATTGCATCATTGTAGAAGGAGGTAGATTGAAAATACGAGACAAAGTCATGTGTATTTCATACTACAGAGAGCACCTAAAAACTACGAACCAGCTGCGCGGTGTTTTTCCTGTCCGCGTCCTCGGCGCTCGTTACCGTCTGCCGCTATCATAGAAAGGCGCGGATGAAACCATACAACATTTTTAAAACTACGTTTAAAGGCTTTACTTACCAACTTTATAAAAGGAGATGCTGAAATTGGCCACCGTCATTGTCCATACATTTTTGGCACCTCTTTAGGAAACTATACATTACTCGTCGTAGTTCACGTTGAGAAATGTTGACGATTTCCTGGCGGATATTTTGTTTTAATTCTTCCAGGGTGTGTGGGTTTATCTTGTACACTTTGTTTTAAGTTACCCCAGAGATAGATATCGCAGGGTTTAGATCGGAGGACCGAGGGGGCCACAAATCTCTACTAATAATTCTGACCTCAAACACACTTTCAATTGTTCTCATCGAAATATTGGCTGTATAAGCTGTTGCAGAGTCTTATTGAAAAAAGCCAGAATCTCGCTCCCTGGCTGTTAATTCTCTAAAAAAAAGTGTAAAAATGAATGGTTTCATCGGCGCCTTTCTATGCTAGCGGCAGACGGCGAGCGCCGAGGACGCGGACAGGAAAAACACCGCGCAGCCGACTCGTAGTTTTTTGGCTCTCCCTGTATTTTAGGACGATAGTGACTAATAGAAACAGTAAAATAAATTGAAAATAAAATTAATTAATAACACCTGTTGAGCATGGTGGTTCCAGCAGTAACGTCACCAATATTAACCTTGGCGAACTGACGTTCAATTATCCAAGCTTAGTTGTTGTGCTTAAAAATGTAATAACTTTCAGCTCTTGCTTAGCTGCTACATGAATCAAATCGAAAGGATTATTAAGAAATGAAACGGAAGCAAAGACCCAGGTAAGATTTAAATGGCAAACTTCAGCTATAAAATATGATTATATATTATATTCCATCTCTGCAATAATCAATATATCAAAAGTTACAGGATTTAATACGCGCAATAAAATAGGCAAAACACTCAAGTACATAGATTAGGTTACTGGCACTGAATACAGGAATTCTCCTTTCCATGACAATATGAACGGAAAGTGGATCAAAAAACACAATCGTCGAAAACATTACGATACAAGTGTTAAAAGTGGAGTTTTGTTTTGTGGGTAGGAATGTTTGTGGAAAGCCCTGAATATTAAATTATGAAGTATTATAGGTATTTTAATATTGGAAAACCCTGATTATATTTTAATTACATTAAAAGTGTTCATTTAATATTAATATTTATTAATGTTCATAATACGTGTTGTTATTTCTTTAATATGTATTATATGTTTGTAATCGTATACTTATATTTAATATTGTGTTTTAATTGTTAAATTGGAGGACAGCTCTCAAAAACTCTTTAAAATTATCAGAAATAGCCATTTTTATTTGCGTCATAAGTATAACCTAAAAGCCACTACGATAGCATAATTTAAAATTCGTAATTGCTCACGTAAATACGTCCATCAGTTTTCAATAATTTCACATATAGAAAACTTTTTCAATAATACAAACAATACAACTCAATAAACATGTTAGTTCACTAGAGGAACGCCTATAAAAGGAGTTGGTTCCTAACCACTTACAGATTTTCGATCAGTCATCGGAGATTTAAGTGTATTCGTCGACAAGAGCTATCGTCGAATATTCATGAATTAGAACTTTCGGTGTAAATATAATATTGTTTGTTGGGATAAATATGAAGATATAAACGATATAAGTTGGTATCTAACAGAATGAAGAATTGAAACTGCTTGTAAAGCACATCGTGACTGAATTGTAATAAATTAAATTAAACAACCACCTTTTGGAATATAATTAATTATTTAAACATAAATTATTTATCTCTTCAGAACTTTAACGGTGTGATATTCAAGATTTTCACCTACCGATTGTTTAAATTCTCGCAAACAATTAGTTTACGAGACTAGCCCGGTAACAACGAGAAAATATGAGAAAGAACTACCAACATTAAAATTTACAACTTATCAAATGTAGTAGATACAACGCAAAACCGCCAATTTCAAACCGGTGCTTTTGGATTGACGCACAGTACGCCAGATTCAATTACAGTATGAAGGTGAAATTTGCGGAAATACAGTAAGTACATTCGGACATGTGCAATGGTGAGGTGTTGTGTGCTGTTATTTGGCTTTCGTTGTTGTTTGACCTTCATAGCACCAGTGCTGACAACACAACACGTTTTGGCTGTAATTATTTTATACAATTAGAAATCTGGACTTCTTTGTTAGCAATCCGTTATCCTCTCCATTACTTGAAAAATCTTCTGGTTCTGCGGAGTCCATTTCCGAGTCATTCAAATAATCCGCCATTACACCAATCGATACAAGGCCTTCGCTTAATGTACATTTAATTTACATCTCAAGAAAAAGGGGAGGTAACAATCGAGTGTTATAATCTTCAACTTTATGAGTGGCTCATTTAAAAAGCTCCACTTGTAGTGCTGTCTAAAAATATATTACTAAACAAAAAAAAAACAACAAAAAAAAAACAGCTATAATCTTTACTGATGAGGAAATTTAAACACCCTAGATCCCCATTAACCTGATTGCTTTGCCATTATACGATAATTGTGATAAAAGGTTCATAACATACATTAGTTTAGTTGAAAACTACTCTATTAATTAAATTTGTGTTTTTACTTACAGTACCTTAAAATAAAATATTGTTAAGCTGGAAATAATACGGGGGCAAATGTCTACCCCAAGTTCGCTTATGCACGTGGCTACGGCGCAAAATCAATGCAATCGACGGCAGGATTTCACAGGTTGCATATCTCAAGAATGATAAGGGTTGCTAAACCATCTAGACAGTGCTGGTGTTCAGTAACCAGTACAACTTTCGCTATGAAAACAAACTTAGTCATGGCTCCTAAGATTTTTATTCCGGTCGACGTCACCACAGTCTGCACGCAACCTCTTGAGAATCACTTGTGGAAGAACTGAGCGGGCCGGAAACATGTCATCGAGGTGGGGGGGTTAGAGGGTTGACAAGTGGAGTCGTTGCTTTCGTATTTTCTTTATTGCTGACAGCTATACGCAGGGGGCGTTGTAAATTTCTGTGCTTTCCATTTATTTTGCCTTTCCTTTTAAACGAGGATTTGTTCTCAAAATAAGGAAACAAGGGCATTTGTTGGATTCATTTTATCCTATATTCATTGTAGAAGAATTGTAATCGGAAAAACATAGTTATTAACGCGTCCTTTACAAATTACGCAGTGCTTGAGAAAAAGAAATCCAACTTGCGTTTTGAAGCCAACATGTAGAATTAAGAAATCAACGTAGAAAAGTATTTTATTTAATTTTCTAGCTTTCTGGATACAGAATTTGTGATCAAACAAAGAGGAAACAGAATTTTTAAAATATAATATTAATCTTTTTCTGCTTCAAGTGTTAGCTTGTTGCGTTTCCAAATTGGACGATCCATCGTTTGTTGGGGATTGCTATTTTTCTCCATTCTTGTGGGCTATAAATTCTCTCGTTTGGTATTCAATGTACGTGTATTAACCAATTATTTTTAAAGTTTGCTTGTTCATTCGTTTATATTATATATGCCCAATTCTTGTTTCACTTCCTATTCTGTCACGTCTTGTTACCCTATGAATGACCTTAAACATCCTGTCTCAGTTGGTTGTATTATACTTGTATCTCTTTTCCAGTATTCAACTCTTATAAGTTATAACTATATAAACATAAAGGCGCGGCCACGGTTTTGTAGAACCGTACTACTACGTATAGTATAGTAAGTGGGGGAAGTATTGTATTCCACCCAAAAATTCGATACCGAGATTTCACCGGAAATACATGTTTTGAGACCCCTGAATCCAAAAAAAGCATTTCTGGAAACATGTCTGTGTGTGTGTCTGTCTGTGTGTCTGTGAACAGCATAACTCAGAAATGAACAGTCGGATAAACACCAAACTTGGTATTTAGGCTTAGTATCTTCCAGAGTTGTGACACAAACGTTTTCAAGGAAATACCCCACCCCAGATTACCCTTTACATGGAACATTTTTCGAAAATTTTAATTTTCTCAAAAATGGCTCTCACGATTTTGATGAAAATATCATATGTTTAAGATATTTTCATGACAAATGAAATGTATATCTCGAATTTTCTGGGAATATCTCCAAAAGTATTCTTCATTGTGAACGACTTTTGCATAACTGGTAAACCATAAGAGATAGACAGAATTTTACTACACAAAAAATGTATATCGCGTTAAAATACACAATTTATGTCATATACATTTTGTTGTTGTTGAGTGAACCATTTTGGAGATATTGTTTGTTATTCCCTTAAATTTTCCAATACTTATACGTTATCTCAAATTCGTTATTCATTTTATTTTGTACCTACTGGTAATGCAAAGAGAATGGAACACTCCACATAGCAACCAGCTCTTAAAATATTTTCTATAGCTTTGAAGCCGGAATTATAAAGGCAATAATTATCATAATAATCTGAGAAGGATAGTGATATAAAATAAGTAATAATATATTTAAAATCAGTGTATGTATAAAAAGGAGAAGCATTGTGAAAATTGTTGACTGTAAAAGCGACACAAAGACAAGACAGGCAAAGTTTTGTTAATTAGGGACCAGCCCCAGGTAGAAAGGGTAAATACCATTGAAGCAAGTTTTTCCTGGTAACTAGCCGAGTACAGCTAGCTGCACTTAGCCTGGTGATGGCCACTCTAAGCATCATGACGCTAAGTTTGAGGGGAGAGAGGGGAAGTTGAGGCGTTAGTTTTCCTTGTGCAGCGTGGGTAAGGCAGTCTGTCCTGAGTGCCTGGCGAGTGTGGGACGACAGTCCCGTCGAGATGTGAACATTGGCGGCGAACATGCTAGAGGGTAGAACGCTTACCTTTGGTTAATATTCTTCGGTCTTGGTAAAGACAAAGTATTATCGTATACATTTAATAGTGATCGGCAAACCTAAAGTATTATTTTAAATAGTGAATAAAAGTGTTCCAAGACAGCGCTTGTGTGTTTCTCTGTACACACCCACGCATACCCTGAGGTTAAGGTATCATGCTGGAGCAGCCGTGACAAAAGAAGAACCAACTGGGAGGAGACAAGCAGCAACCGTGAGGCAAAGGTATTACTTCATTGTTGAGGCGTAGCGTGGCTGCGTCATATTGCGCCTAAACGTGGGGCAGAAAGAATTACCTGCGTCTGCTTAAAGCCTACCAATTCCCCTTGCATCTACAAGAAAATTAGCAATTAAGTAGGGGAAGTATTGTATTCCACCCAAAAATTCGATACCGAGATTTCACTAGGAATATATGTTTTGAGGCCCCCTGAATTAAAAAAAAGCATTTTTGGAAACATGTCCGTGTGTGTGTCTGTTTGTGCGTCTGTGTGTGTGTGTGTGTGTGTGTGTGTGTGTGTGTGTGTCCATGAACAGCATAACGCAGAAACGAACAGTCGGATAAACACCAAACTTGGTATTTAGGTTCAGTATCTTCCAGAGATGTGACACGAAGGTTTTCGAGAAAATCCCCCCACCCCAGATTACCCTTTACATGGAACATTTTTCGAAAATTTTAATTTTCTCAAAAATGGCTGTAACCATTTTGATTAAAATATCATATGTTTAAGATATTTTCATGACAAATGAAATGTACATCTCGAATTTTCTGGGAATGTCTCCAAAAGTATTCTTCATTGTGAACGACTTTTGTATAACTGGTAAACCGCAAGAGTTAGACAAAATTTTACTACACAAAAAATGTAGATCGCGTTAAAATACATAATTTATGTCATATACTTTTTTTGTTGAGTGAACCATTTTCGAGATATTATTTATTATTCCCTTAAATTTTTCAATACTTATTTTCTCAAATGGGAATTCGTTATTAATTTTTTTGTCTTGGATATGCAAAGAGTATTAATGTGTTGCAAAGAGAAGGTGCTGCACCTAGCAACCAGCTATTAAGACATATGTCTATGCTTAAAGGCTACTGTATTTCTATATTGCCCTTGCAAATACAAAACAAGGGGAACATAGTACGCCTTAAGCGAGTTAAATATTTTTAGAACTTGTCGCTATGTGTAAAATGTAATTCTCTTTGCATGTCAAAGGTTGGTTTTTGCAAATGTTTATTTCGATTAATATGAAACTGATGGAGAATAAGAGTTTGTAAAAATAGTTTGTACAAGAGTAGAGAAAGTCATGTGAGTGTAACACATCAGATTTTTTTCTAAGTTTTAGTGTTATGTATTTTCTTTGTTAATATTGTGTGTATAATAATTAAGAAGATGTTAAAACACATATATACCTATATAATGTTCACATGGTAGAAAACAAGTATATAACGTTATAACATATAAAATATAATATGAGGGAGAAAGATTGTTAGGTATATAACCAGTAATATAAAATTACGAGAAATGCAGTAGTATTACGTATGCATGTAACGAACTTTGGATTTATAATTAAGATGATGGAAGTCTGTAAACATATATATGTAACATAAACTGTTATTTGATGTTATTGGATAGGAGTACAAATCAGGTAAATTGCTACATGCTTATAATTAAATATGTACGTTAAGAAGAACGGTTGAAGAGAACGCTAACAGAAGCTTGTCAGTGTTCGAGCAGGAAGACCGTGTATAAACTCGTCTCTGAATAAACGCTAAAAATACGTGTTTAAAGTCTACCAGTTATACATATTTTAACATGACAAAGGTGATAGTAAATTGTGACTATTTACACGTGCTTTATCCAAAATACAAGTGAAATAATTAACAGAATACGTGTGTGCAAAATATTTTAACCTTCACTTCAACAGGATTCCTTCTCATAACCCAACTCTGACAAGACACAAGTGCTCTTCGACACAAATACAGCAGCCGTTGCACAATTATAAAATAACAATTACAACATATTAACACACACACACACACACACACACACACACACACACAAGAATACAGATACACGATCATCAGATTCCATTCTACGAGAACCTCAAGATAGATACAAGAGTACGGGCATCAAGACGACCTACAGGTACGTAATACAACATTCATCATCATCAACGTAGTTGGGGTCTACCACGGAGGAACCGCTACAATGACGATATGGAGAAGTAGTGTAAGGTAATGAATCATAATGAAGTATTTGGAAAATAATGTTCTGTTATTTTTAAACAAATTATCGGTAATTACTTTAAAAACACACCTCATCATTTTATGGGCAATAAGGCGACTAAGGTTCTCCCTGGCTTTCCTCAGTACACATAACTAGCAAATGCCGAGGAGGTACCCTAAATTTAGGCCGCAAAATGTTTCCTTCCCAGTAAAAATTTAATTTCATGTATCATCAGTGTCTACAGTACAATTTAAATAACATGAGACTTCTGGCACTTCTTGGAGGGGTAGTTTCCATGGCAACGTACCCTCCACTGTTGCTCTAGCCTGTAAATTGCCAACACCCTCCTTTCCCTTCGCCTACAAACCGAACTTTAAGGGGTAACACGTTGCCATGTTGCGTGGTTTACTCTTGCTCACTAGCATTATGTCCAGCAAACTGTATACTATTCGGCGAGCTGCTAAACAGGTTCATATGCTCTAACAAATCGTGGCAACGCAGCTCTCCCACTTCTCCACTTAGAGTGAAATGTCAGGAGTCTCAGGTTGTTTAAATGGCATTATACCGCCTCGGGTATTAAACACTGCTAAAAAGTCATCAACATCGTAATTAAATGCCCAACACTATTACCCAATCCTAATTTGCACATACTGATTGCAGGATTAAAATGCTACGATAAAATCTTTTTCCTCATGAATGCACTTCAGTTTTGCAATAGCAAAGACTGTGAAGCTGAAAGCTTTTAAAGAAGCAAGGAAAGGTCTCGACGTGAGCTGCATATTTCCACAGAAACCGGCGGTAGTTGACTGCAAGTCTTTGACGTCATACCCGACAGAGGAAGAAAATGTAGGGGAGTTCTCATAACCGTCGTGCCTGGTAATGCTCTCTAAATTGACTGGCTTCCACATAGCGAACAAAGAGCAGCTTCAGAGATATCACATTCTCTGCCAGATGCTAATCATCTCTGCGCGTGACCTGCTAAAACATGAAACACACCGTCTCCAGACCAGAGAATGCAGACTGGCAGTAGGGTGCATATTATGTGAACCTGAAATAGGTCGCAGCTAAGTCGAATGTTTTAATTCGTATCACCAGGTCCTGGATTCTGATGACGTCATACTTTAATTGTTACATCACATGCATTGCTAACGTGTACGTGAATCCTTACATGGGTCCTAGATTACGAAAATGCATTTTATTAGGTAATTTTTGTCATTTTATGCTATTTTCTATTTTCGGGCATCTTTTTCGGTTTTATGACATTCATTTGACATTTTCTTGCCCTTACATTTACATTGAGTATATAACGATTTTTACATCACTTACATTTTACATACCGATAACTTCTAAAACATCAGAAATTTCACCATTCAACTGAAAAAAAATCTGATGTGTTACACTCACATGACTTTCTCTACTCTTGTACAATCTATTTTTACAAACGCCTATTCTCCATATGCTTCATATTAATCGAGATATCGAGATGTCAATCTTATTTGTAATTTTCTTGTAGATGCAAGGGAAATATGGTAGTTTTTAAGCGATAGTCAAATATTTTATCGCTGGTTGCTATGTGGCGCATTCCATTCTCTTTGCATGTCCAGGACATAAAAAAATGAATAACGAATTTGAGAAAAAGTATAAGTATTGGAAAATTTAAGGAAATAACAAGCAATATCTCGAAAACTGTTCACTCAACAAAAAAATGTATATGATATAAGTTGTGTATTTTAACGCGATCTACATTTTTTGTGTAGTAAAATTTTGCCTATCTCTTATGGTTTACCAGTTATGCAAAAGTCGTTCATAATGAAGAATACTTTTGGAGACATTCCCAGAAATTTCGAGATATACATTTCATTTCTCATGACATTATCTTAAACATATGATATTTTCATCAAAATCGTTAGAGCCATTTTTGAGAAAATTAAAATTTTCGAAAAATGTTCCATGTAAAGGGTAGTCTGGGGTGGGGGGATTTTCTTGAAAATCTTCGTGTCGCATCTCTGGAAGATACTGAACGTAAATACCAAGTTTGGTGTTTATCCGACTGTTAGTTTTTGAGTTATGCTGTTCACAGACACACACACAGACACACACACACAGACACACACACACAGACACACACACGGACATGTTTCCAAAAATGCTTTTTTTGGATTCAGGAGGTCTCAAAACATGTATTTCCGGTGAAATCTCGGTATCGAATTTTTGGGTGGAATGCAATACTTCCCCTACTTACTATACGTAGTAGAGAAAGTAATAAGAGTAACTTTGTTTATCCTTAACTCACACTCTTGAGGGGGAACACATTCCTATTTAACGCTTAGTCTGGAAAGGGTTGCTTGTGGGTAGACGGGTCACTATGTATTGTCGACTGAGCAGGTATGAATTCATGCCCCAAACTAGGGATGAGACAGACCTGTTTTCCTTTTCTCCGTTAATAAGTGCGTACAGTCAGGTTGCTAATGTCCTTGTCCTTCTATCGTGTCATGGCTGTGAAGTGCACTCGAAGCTATTTATTTGCCGCAATAGTGCGATAAGTTTATACAGGAATGTAGATGCCACCTTTTCCCGTTGTTTCCAATATCTGCTTTGATTCCGCTGCCGGCTGCTCCAGTGGTTGAGCTATGAGCGCTTTCCCTCAGGGTATGCGTGGGTGTATTGTGAGGAACAACACCAGTTTAACTTGACTAAGTAATTTATTGTGAACTAATATTTGAGTTCTTGAAGTGAGTTGCCGACAATTTGAAATGAAGAAATAGACTGATTCTGAACTGCAGCACTCGAAACTATAACACTTGAATTATTATACCTGCGAATTTCTGCGGCATCAAAGTTACGGTTGGAATTTCCGCAATAAAAGAAACTAGAAATGTAACTCGCCGTGAGTCGCTAAAAAGTTGACAGGCAAGATCCCTCACGATAGCCGCTACTCACACAAGTATATCACCGGGCGCTTAAAATATCAAATGAGCGAGTAACGCTGGTGGTACCAGAAATGTGCGTTAACGTGTGCACAACTGTGTGTACGAATGTAAGTACCAGAGTCAGAGTAGTCCTCGGCTCTAGATGCACGGACATTTATTAATTTTACCTCCGCCTACATAAGAATTACTCCCACCAACATTCTACCTTATACGTTGCCAAGTCTCAAAACTCTTAGTATCCGGATGTGACACTGTTATTAGGCGCTTAGCTAAAATTCTCAGAATTTCTGTGGCCTCTCTAATTTCCAGAATTGATCTATGTCTACGTCTATCTGGCTCCTAATTACATTGTACACTGATTTAATAGTATACATGGAAATTATTTAGTGCAAATATTTCTCTATATTACTGTTATTTCTTTATTTAATAATTTATATATTCCGTCAATAATTACATCACACTTCATTCGCTATGAATTTTTTTAAAATTTAAGAACTCAAGAGAGTTAATGGTACAGTTTTTTAAAGACTACCTCAAAAATAATTTTCATTTTCTTTACAGATTCTTCAAACAAGACCATGGAATAAATATATATTTTAATTAATTTCATAAATTAACTCATCATTATTCTTATATAGGTTTTCTGCTTGTATAGCAGTTATATCCAATATACCCGTCGACTGCCCACTCTGACCTTGGATTTTTCGTGTTTTTTTCTGGTCGATTGGCGAATGTGTGTACGATTTCCTTACCATCGTTTCCCTTTCATTCAGTTTCCTTCCTATTTTCAGGTGTGCTTCTAGGTTTTGTGGTGCTGGACAGATGGCGCGGATGTTTGCTCAAAGCAAAGAGTACTCTCCGTGGACACTAGACGGCTGCTTGGTAGACGAGTCGTTTATCGTCCTCTCTAGGCAGCTCCAGGAGTGCGACGGGTCTTCGAGCCTGGAACTGTTAGGGACTTCCGCGCGTCTCTGTAGCCTGTCTGTCTGCGGCTTGTAGCCTCCTGTGGTTTTTTTCACACCATCCCTTCCTCCTGGACAGTGGTGGCCACAATAAATCTATGTAGGTCGCAGTGTGCGAGGTGTCCCCCTCCGTTGTACAACTATAGCTATATCAATATAAATACATGCTTAACTTTTTGCAAATTAAATTTAAATAAATTAAATACATCTGTGTTAAGTCATTATTAGTGCTACAGTCCTTAAATTAAGTAGGAATGAGATGGGGTCAAAGTGGGTTTGATAACTGGTCATGGGAATTTTAGTAAACACCTGCAGATAATGGGGCTTTCAGAAGACCTAAGATGCAGGATATATGGCGTAGAGGAGGACACAGCCTCGCACTTAATATTCCAGGTGAAGCACTGGATGGACACAATCAAATTTATTGCTGTTAATCCAAATGAGATAGTATCTAACAAAAACCTAATCAATGGATGCCTGATACCTATTAGAGTTTAGAGAGGTGATAATTGGAAAAACCAGGGGGAAAACCATACAACAAACCTAAGGTTTAGTGCGTGCAAGTAGGGGTATGTCCCTCCTGTTCATCTCCCTGTCAAATGTCCAATCTAATTTAATTTAATCTATCCAGGGCATTGTTTGTAAGTATTATGACCTTTTAAACATTTTAGTTCAGTTTATAGATCATTCTTCAAACATTTTATAGGTCATCAAAATCTGGGCCCTGTTTATCAGCACTGAATCAAAAATTACGCTGGTAGCAATCTTCATATGTGGTCCGTTAATAGAAATATAACCTGACTTCATAAAAATTACATTACTGAGTAGCAATTGACTGAACTAAACACAAAAGGAATATTTTAAGTCAGTGTACATAGATTTCAGCCTCTAAATAGCAGGGGTTTAAAATAAATTTATAAAAAGGTCATTCGAAATTTAAAAAATCTCAGTGTTACATTTACCTTACATTTTCTACCCACTCTTCCACAAACTATTCCTACAAAAACTAATTCTTCTGGTTTTTTCTTGTTAATAGAAATAAATGTTTGCAAAAATTATTTTATTACACATTTTGTTGTAGGTACAAGGAGGATACAGGAAGCTGAAGCGTTAGTCAAATATTTAAAAAGCGGGTCACCATGTAGTGGCTTTGAAAAAGCACTGTTTGCATTGTTTACGAGAAAAAGAAGGAAAAAGAAAAACGATTGCTGACTCAGTACTTGAAAAAATATATGGAGTAATTCAAACAAATAACCACGCATATGCCTGAAACGGTTAATACCACAAAAAGGTTATTTGTACAGTCGTGTGCTTTAAAGAGATCTACATTTTTTGTATACTAAATTTTTGTCTATCTCTTACGGTTTAAAAGTTATACAACATTATACAAAATTAATTCTGAATGAAGTGGACTCCACAGGCTGTTGCTAGAAAAGTCAGGATGTACATTTTATTTGTCATGTAAATATCCTAAACATATGGTACTTTAATCAAAATCATTAGATGCATTTTTGAGAAAATCAGGAATACCTAATGTTTCTAAGTAGAGAGAGCTTGACACATCACATCCTTGAAGGTTACTGAACGTGAATACCAAGTTTTTAATTTATCCAGCATTTCGTTTTTCACTTATGATGCACACACACACACACACACACACACACACACACACACACACACAGAGAGAGAGAGAGAGAGACGCTTGCTTGCGGGGTCTTTTTCTAAAAAAATGTTTTTGCAATTCAGGACTCAAAATATGCATTTCTAGTAAAACCTCGATATCAAATTTTTGTTTGAAATACAATACTTCTAGCTACTAAAGGCAATTGAAAGATAAAGTAAAAACTCATCCGTGTATATACCGGGTGTTTCAGAAATACTTTTACAAACTTCGAGTATGGGTTCCTCACACCAAAAGTAGGAAAATAGTTCATATGAACATATGTCCCATAATCCTTGGTTTTCGCGTTATTCCTGTCACGATGAAAGTGTGAGTTCAACAGCCTTCGGGGTCCAACCTCAAAACTTCATTTCTCTATGCATTCATAGAAGGCGTTGACCCATTGTACTACTTACGGTAGATGGCGAAGTGTTGCCATGGAGACTTGTTTACGTTTGTCATTTGTCATTAGTCTGTCTTCAACGTTTCAATTGTGTATGTAATGAGTTAAGTGCTGGATATTCATTTCGTGAACAGGCAGACATGATTTTATGTATGGTCGCGCGAATGGTAATGGACCGAAGACAACCGAGTCATCCAACCTTTGTCGCTGTTTATCGTCGCCTTGCTGATAAATGTGATAAATACCTGGCTCCGGCACATTTTAGTCGCATCATTCGAGATGCACTGACTGGTATCTACCATGACCAATGGATAGGCAGAGGAGGACCAGTTCCATGGCCTGCACGTTCTCCCGACCTCAATCCTGTGGAGTTTTACCTCTGGGGGCATCTTAAATCATTGGTTTATGGAACAGCCATCCCGGATGCAGAATCGCTTCATCGACGTGTCATGGAAGCCTGCGAAACCATTCGACACCATCTCGGAGTTTTTGACAGTTCCATGATTCGATGAGTACAGGCATGCATAGAAGCAAGAGGAGGACATTTCGAGCATTTATTATGAGTTTTGTGTGTTATAAGTGTACCAATGTGTTGAACATCTCCTAACGGGAAAACAAAGGATTATGGGACATAAGTTCATATGAACTTTTTTTCCTTCTTGTGGTGTAAGGAACCTATACCCGAAGTTTGTAAAAGTATTTCTGAAACATCCTGTATATATATTTAAATTGGCCCTAATTGTAGATTCCCGTTTAAAAATTAAATTGACCCTAAAATGACCATCATAACCGCCAAACAAAACACGGCTAATGGCATTTGCTTTCCCCATAATATCAAGCAACTTTTATTCAAGACATTTCTTTCTACAACGCTTAGTTTTGGAGATATTGTACAGTCTCAACTTAAATGGTCCACTCTGTGTATATATATATATACACAAGCACAGTGTTATGTATATATATATACATAACACTGTGCTTGAATTACAGTGTTTCGGAGATCTCGAAACTCGCATCTCGATTGAGGCGAGTTGGGATAATTCGAGTCCACGTATTCCCGTGTTCATTTGAGTACGGAGTCATTCGCTGTATGTAAACCGGATTTTTTACTTTGTCTACTACGTATAGTAATTAGGGGAAGTATTGTATTCCACCCAAAAATTCGATACCGAGATTTCACCGGAAATATATGTTTTGAGATCCCCTGAATCCAAAAAAAAAAAGCATTTTTAGAAACATGTCCGTGTGTGTGTCTGTCTGTGTGTCTGTCTGTGAACAGCATAACTCAAAAACGAACAGTCGGATAAACACCAAACTTGGTATTTGGGTTCATTATCTTCCAAGGATGCGACACAAAGGTTTTCAAGAAAATCGCCCCACCCCAAATTACCCTTTACATGGAACATTTTTCCAAAATTTTAATTTTCTCAAAAACGGCTCCAACGATTTTGATTAAAATATCATATGTTTAAGATATTTTTATGACAAATAAAATGTTTATCTTGAATTTTCTGGGAATGTCTCCAAAAGTATTCTTCATTGTGAACGACTTTTGCATAACTGGTAAACCATAAGAGATAGACAAAATTTGTAGACCGCGTTAAAATACACAATTTATGTCATATACATTTTTGTTGTTGAGTGTGCCATTTTCGGGATATTGCTTGTTGTTCCCTTAAATTTTTCAATACTTATTTTCTCAAATGGTAATTCGTTATTCATTTTTTGTCTTGGATATGCAAGGAGTATTAATCTGTGGGAAAGGGAATGGTGTTGCACCTAGCAACCAGCTATTAAGAGATATGTATGTGCTTAAAGGCTACTGTATTTCTACATTGCCTTACATCTACAAGAAAATTAGCAATAAGATAGAGTCTGCAAATGTTTATCTCGATTAACATGAATAAGATGGAGAATAAGCGTTTGTAAAAATAGTTTGTACAAGAGTAGAGAAAGTCATGTGAGTGTAACACATCCGATTTTTCCTCGTGGACTGGTTTGCATTATATCAGCAATACATGGTATCAGTTTCGTAAATCACCTAATCCACTATTGTCAATAATTAAATATAAAGTCCAACACTTCTGAACTAGCTTCTCAACGTTCAAACTTTGCCTTTCTCACAGTGCTACCACTTCATTTACCGTGTGTGGCACTGTGATGTTAAACAACCTTGTTAGATCAAGAAACATCCTTGAAACATGAGAGCTCAAATTAGAATGGAGATTGTATGCATAAAGTATTATAATACTGTTTTTAAAATAAAAATAAAACTTGTGTCCGCCATACTTATAAAAGATAGATACTGTTTCGGAAAAAAATATTTAAAATTCTTGATTTTAATTTTGGCCCATTGTTACAAGAGAAGCCAACTTTACTGCACCCCTCAAACAAAACAAAATACCTAGATTAAATAATTCGGAAAGATTAAGACGACTATGGAGCACGAGTATTTACAACTGGAACACAGATGGCCATGTCTGTATAATATTGTTTTATTGGAGAAAATCTTACCGTTGCTGCACTTACATGACTTTCCCTACTCTTTGTACAAACTATTTTTACAAACCTTATTCTGCATCTACTTCATGTTAATCGCCTTGCTGATAAATGTGATAAATACCTGGCTCCGGCACATTTTAGTCGCATCGTTCGAGATGCACTGACTGGTATCTACAATGACCGAAGGATAGGCAGAGGAGGACCAGTTCCATGGCCTGCACGTTCTCCCGACCTCAATCCTGTTGATTTTTACCTATGGGGGCATCTTCAATCATTGGTTTATGGAGTAGCCATCCCGGATGCAGAAACGCTTCATCGATGTGTCATGGAAGCCTGCGAAACCATTCGACACCATCTCGGAGTTTTTGACAGTTCCATGATTCGATGAGTACAGGCATGCATAGAAGCAAGAGAAGGACATTTCGAGCATTTATTATGAGTTTTGTGTGTTATAAGTGTACCAATGTGTTGAACACCTCTTAACGAGAAAACAAAGGATTATGAGACATATGTTCATATGAACTTTTTCTCCTTATTGTGGTGTAAGGAACCCATACCCGAAGTCTGTAAAAATATTTCTGAAACACGTATGTATAATGCGGGCACACACACACACACATACATACATGCATACATACATACATAAATACATACACACACACACACACACACGCACACGCGGACACACACTTCATACATACACATTCTGCAGTCCAAAATCTGAGATAAGAGTATTGACATTATACCTTATTTCTATTTTGCTTTTAATGCTAAACAAATGGAGCATATGTCTCGGTTTACGTAGACCTGCACACTATATCCAAATGAAAATAAGTGAACCAGAGATGAGTAAACCTTAGACCTTTTGTTGCCATATAAAGAAAAAAGGAATGTTTTACATAAGCTAAACCCCTAAGTTGGAATTAATGGGGATTAGAAAATTCATATTTAAACATGGATAAGGTGACTATGCATCCCCTTTATCGTAAACACGAACTCTTAATTTTGTAGGGCCGAAAAACGCCCGGGAGAATTTTAGAAAATTTGGGTAAATGTTCTCTTCTGAGGAAGGATTCAGTATAACATTTCGGTTTCTACAGGCGAATGCGATGTCAAATATCGACACCCCGCAAACTTTAGCATTAGTTCCATGGTTATAGTATAGTTAGTATATTCCCTGTCTTCATTGCCATCTTCCTTCGTTTTTATTCTGTGTATCCTGTTATTACTTTCTCTACTACGTATAGTAAGTAGGAGAAGTATTGTATTCCACCCAAAAATTCGATACCGAGATTTCACGGTAATACATGTTTTGAGTCCTTTAAATCTAAAAGAAGGTATTTTTTACTTTCCTACTACGTATGGTAGATAGGGGAAGTCGTATTCCACCCAAAAATTTGATACGAGATTTCATTGGAAATAGATGTATTGAGGCTCCTTGGATAAAAAAAAACATATTTAGAAAAAGGTTCGTGTGTATGTGTGTGTGCGTGTGTGTGTATGTGTGTGTGTGTGTGTGTGTGTGTGTGTGTCTGTGAACAGTATAACTCAAGAACGCAATGTCGGATAAATACCGAACTTGGTATTTACGTTTAGTACCTTCCAGGGATGCGACACGAAGATTTTCAAGAAAATTCCCCTACCCCAAACAACCCTTTACATGGAAGGGTATTTTCTAAGAAATGGCTCTAACGATTTTGATTAAAATACAATACAAATATTTACATGTCAAATAAAGTGCACATCTTGAATTTTCTGGAAATAGCCTGTGAAGTCCATTTCATTTGGAAGAAATTCTGTATAATCTCGTACAACTGCTAAACGTTAAGCGATAGACGTAAACGTACTACACAAAGTCGTCCTCCGTGGTGTAGTGATTATCATGCTAGCGTCTTGTTCCTGAGCCGCGGTTCAAACCCGGTGGAAGGCGATGTATTTTTTCGGGTTAAAATCCTTAGCATGGCTGCCTTCGAAAGGGAAGTAAAGCCGTTGGTCCGCATTGTAGATTTACGACACGTAAAAGAACCTCAAGCCTGATAAAGAGGCCTCTGAGCAAAATTTCCGATGTTTCAGTCCAATATAGCATGGGACGCTAAGAACCACCATAAGAGCGTCGATAAATAGAAGAGAGAAAAACTCAAAACTCGTGCTACACAAAAAGAGGTTGAGAATGATATTTATTAGCCCCACGTTTTGGTGCCAATTTGAAGAAGATAGTGTCTTTACGTTATATGCACCACGCGTTGGGCGTCAATTTGAAGTAGGTAGTTGCTGCTACGTATTGAAAGTCAGTTTGAAGATGATGTTTTAAATATTTATGTTTGCCTCGGCTGCGTCAGTATTTCTTAGAGACATGGATGTCTTGGCAGGGTTGTGGTACGACTGAAGAATGTGGCTTACACAGATTTTAAGTTTTAATTCACTCCTTTGTATTAATCCTTGACACAAATTAAATAGCACTTCACTGATATCGAGAGCTGTGAGATTCTTTTATTTAATTACACTTTTTTAATACGTAAACTTATTTTTCGTCTCACACGAATACGTATTATATTTCTCGAGGACACTTTGCGTCTGGTTAGTAACTCTATCTGCAGGCAACTGAATTGATTTCAAACGCCTAAACTAGTAAATTTCTGTATTTCAAGTCTCTGATTGGCTATTTTTACTCCAATAGAATACCTGCATTTAACTAAAGCTTTTTCTGGTTGTTGATTGGCTATTTTTATAAACTGTCACTAAAATCATATTATTGTTACTCCAAAAATCACAAGTAGTACTGTTAAAATTTCTTACTCATTATTGACTCAAGGTTACCTCATTGTTACCTCATTGTTAGCAACTTTTAACTTATTATTCCCACAGATCCTACATTATTAAATTACGTAATACATTCGCATAACATTATTGAACATGTTTACAATAATATAAGCATATGCAATGACTCTTACATACATTTTACAAATTATTACATACACATATTGCTTCAAGGCGGGCTGTTATTGAATTTACATGTTATATAATTAGACTGAAATTATTTAAGTGTTAAAAATACTGCCTCAAGGTGTATCTCTTTAAAACACACAATTTACTTCAAATAAGTTCTTTTTGTGGCATAAGCCATTTCTGAGATATCCGTTATTAAGGTTTCTAATTGTTGATTACTTGGTCATTCTTTTAAAGTCCTGTCAACATTCAGTTGTTTCTCGCGTTTGCAGGGAAACAGTATGGAATGTTAAGGCCAGCATATAGCGTCCAGTTCTTAAACATCTGACTATCGCTGTTCCCTTTGAATCTGCAACGAAATGTGTAATGTAGCTATTTCTGCAAAGGTTTATTTGGATTACCCAGTAATAAATTATAGAATGTAGAATAAGTCATGCGAGTGTATCACATCAGATTTCCCCCCCCCCCCTCCACAGAATTAGCATTAACAGATTTTGAAGTGAAATAAATTACAGCAATAAAATGCAATGAAGTATGCACCATTGTACTTTCCTATAAAAGATATAGCATTTGAACCGAAATATTGAAACATAGAATTCATTTGCACACCTGATAGTATAGAACTTACCAATTTTAATATGGGCTATTTTAAACAGGCAGATAGTGATAGCAATTTTTTTTATCTACCGAGAAATAAATATGGTTACCCTAAACCCAGACTGTGCATAAGCCAGTACAACTAGTCATAGTTATATCGTGACTAAGATTTTGCAGCAGCATTCTTAACCGAGTAAGTATGAATGTTCTCTGAGAGCATGGTCAACACATTGTTGATGTATCTGTAGCAAATCATGAGCAGTTAAATGTGTGGGCCCATAATTCATAAACGTCTTCTTTGTAAACCAAGTATAATGCTCCTTCCTTGATGTATACCCTGCTCTAGAATGTAGCGTCTCTTGTTTTTCCCATCCTGCATTATTGCTCGCGTCTCACATTTGGCAACTCTGTTATGGCCGAGGAAATGAAGAAATTGGAACGCGCACAGACACGCTCTTCGCGAGGCCCGACAACTTGGCAACGTGCCAAATTGCATAATGATTTTATGAAGCAATCGACACACACACACACGCACGGCGTCCAGTAATGAGATAATTGTCCGAGCGGAATCGGTACAGTGGTTGGATGTGCCAACTTTTGGAACACTAATTGTGTGTTCCTTGGTCCAGTTATGGTACTCATAATTGATTCTCACAAAGCGAGAGGCAACTTTTCCACGCTAATCTTTGACTATTAACAAGGTTCACGTGCTTACTGAGGAGAGCTGTGCACGGAGTTGAAAATGCTTAAGGGATGAGCATGACACTACATACTTTTCTTTCTACGACCACTTCCCAAATTATAAAATTCGTAAGTAATTAAAATTCGTGAAAAATTGAAATCAATCAATCAATCAAGGGTATGTCCTTCACCGCAGACCTACCTCGCCTATTGTTCCTCCCCTTTTCACTTTTCCTCTTGATGTCTACGTATGAATCATTTATTGTAATACTATCTATGATATATTTTTCTGCCCCGAACGTTTCTCTCATTTACCATTCCTTCCAATGTATCTGTCAAGCCGTTTTCTCTCATCCAATGTCCCAACTAATTACTGAAAGGTTTCAGTAAGTCTTTCTTCGCTAACTCTTGCTAAAACAGATTTCCTATCTTTTCTACGCATTTCATATCCGCATTTCAAATGTTTCCAAGATGTTTCCTCACTTCGCCGCAACGTCGAAATCTCTGCACTGGACAATTTTACATTCCATACAAAGCACTTAGCTAATCTCCTCCTTAGTTCTTTCTTCAAGGGTCCACAGAACATGCTTCTCTTTGTAGCGATATTTCCACCGATTATGCATACACAAAAGGAACTCCGTAATAATTATAATTCAGGAATTGAAAATAATTAATTTACATGCAATTTAGTAATTTTCCATAATCTTAAAGTAATCTGATTCAAAACTGCATCAATCGAAAGTCTTTCTGAAGTTGTGAATATGTTTTAAGTTTCATTACTATGTTAAATAAATAAAGGCGTAATTGTCTAAGAAAAACTGTAATTTAGGCAAAATAAGAGTAGGTTCTTTTCAGACTGTCCATTATATATTCCGAGCGTGGGGTCATAGAAATCGAAAGCTTCTTTTGTACTTTGAGGAAATGAGGCAAGTTGTAAGAGTAAACTGACGCTATCAGGCAACGGACGTTTCTTACAGGTTAGGTTTTGAATTTTCAACCAGGGGACCAATAAACGTAGGATAAGTATTACAACCAATGAAAAGATAGGAAGATGTAGTTACATATACTAAATTTGGAGGCGAGCCGTGATTGTTATATGTGAACGCGGGCGTGGATTTCAGTCAGCCATGATTCTCCGTTAAAGAAACACGCACCACGTTGAGATAAAAGAAAAGGATGATAAGTTCCGAAATTTTCGAAGTGCCGCACTGCGGTGTAATCATAAAGTAATTATATAGTGTGTTAAAGTGTTTGTTAAAATTATTTATCCAAGATAATAAATAACTTAACACACCACAAGTAATTACTTCAAGTTCGTGGGAATCAAAAGAACGGTGACAGAACGCCTTAGATACTAAATAATTAGCCGGGGCAAACTGTTAGCGGACCAAAGAGGGAAGATATTCTTATATAAGAACCGTATGGGTAGGAAAAACAAGAATCTTGCAGTAGGAGGAAGTTGAAACGTGTTTTTCTTGATGAATAATATTCTAGAGTCGCCACTCCCACAATCCTACCTGACAATAACAGCAGGGGATTTCAGACCGATTCGCCGACAGTTGATCCTGAGATGCGACGATAAGTGCTTCCTAACTGACATCGGCGATCTCGAGTCCGAAGACTACACCTACAACAACACAGAGACGATAACGACCCAGATAAGATACCCACAACGAACTAGTAAACGTTTCTTATTCATTGTTACCCTCTGACATCCTGACGACTGTTCCTGTTACTACTTACGATTGAAGTGATAGATAAATTTTGTAAAAAATGGAGTGTAAGAATTAATGTAAATAAACAAAAATGGTGGTATTATTAGCTAAAGGCAAAATGGCAATGAAAACCATCAAAACTTGTATAGATAAATTACCAGAAATGCAATTAAAATGGTTAGGGAGAATTTATGCTACTGTAGTAGAAGCAAAAATGTTATATGGAGCAGAGATTTGGGGCCTGGAAGAAGGGTGGGTAAATATAGACATGATCCATAGGAGCTTTTGTAAACAAATATTGGGCTTACCAAGATCATCACCCAACGGAGTAGCTCAAGCCGAATTAGGGAGAATGGGAATTAAAGGAAAAATTGTGAAAAGAGTGCTAAAACATTGGATTAGAATTAGAAATTTTGATGAAATTTTTACATCGATGTTTGATAGCGCAGGAAAGACTTAATCATAAAGATTCTTGGCTAGGTAAGATAAAGGAAACCTTAATGAAGATAGGTTTGGGGAGATTTGGAGAGCTAAAGAATTACTATAAATAGGTTTCTAGAATGAAATTAGGACAAGAATCGAGGATATCGAAAAACAAGATTTATTAGCGAGTTTTACTTTTAAGAGCTCACTGAGATTATACAGAGAAATGAAAGTAGTATGGAGCAGGAAACAGTATGTTGAAATATGTAATAAAACAGCATGGACTAGGACAGGGGTGGTGAATTTGAAAGGTTTGAGAAGAGAGATGGATTTGGAGAAATCCCACTATGCCACCGGAAAGTTAAAGAGTGGCATATAGTTTTAGAGTGTGAAGAATCGAAGTTGCTTAGAAAGAGGAAGAATAGAGAATGGTTAGATTTACCAATAGAAATTCAAGCTAAAAGGTTAGTAAATGTAAAATCTTGGAAAAATATAATAGAAGTAGGAAACTTTTTGGGCAGAGTAAGAGCAAAATGGATGAGGAAAATTAGCAAGGAAGAGGTAAATGAGTATTAAATTACAGTAGTGTTTATTTGATGTTGCAAGTAGGACCCAACAACTCGACAACCTCAAGGTTTGAGTTTGTTGGGGTCCAAGGTAAAGGCAACTCAAGGTAGAGTTAGAGTTAGTATTGGAGATTAAATAAATTGATAGTTGTAGGTACTTTTAGAATAGGAGGAATGCTATTCCATACTGCTGAATACCAGTAATTAAGAGGTTAGTTTCTTTTATATTTTATTTTATTGTTATTTTTAGAAACTGGGATAAGAATAAATTTGCAAAATTGTTGTTGTAAATTTGTACAATTAATTGGGTCAACAATAAAATTACTTACGACACGTTCCAAATATTACTTTGAGGCAGTATTTTTAACACAAATGATTTCAGTCTAATTATATAATATATAAATTCAATAACAGCCCGCCTTAAAGCAATATGTGTATGTAACAATATATAAAAAGTGTATATTACAGTCATTGTATATGTTTATATTATTGTATACATGTGTAATAATGTTATGTGAATGTATTAGTACATAATTTAATAATGTAGGAGCTGTGAGAATAATAGGCTAAAAGTTGCTAACACTGAGGTAACCTTGAGGCCATAATGAGTAAGAAAGTTTAATAATGCTACTAGTCATTATTAGAGCAACAATAATGTAAATTTTGAGACAGTTTATAAATAGCCAATCAACAACCAGAAAAAGCTTTAGTTAAATGAAGGTATTCTATTGGAGTAGGATTAGCCAATCAGAAACAGAAATATAGCAAAATTTATAAATTCAGAGTTTAGTTGATTGTAGACAGTGTTCCTAACCGGACGCGAGATGTGTCCTCGAGGAATTTAATACGTATTCGTGTGAGACAAAAATAGTTTACGTGTTTAAAAAGTGCAAGTAATTAATAAAAGAATCTCACAGCTCTCTATATCAGTGAAGTGTTATTTAAATCGTGTCAAGGATTAATAAAAGGAGTGAGGTAAAAATTATAACCTGTGTAAGCCTACATTCTTCAGCCGCACCACACCTTGCAAAGATATTCATGTCTCTAACAATAATACTGACGCAGCCGAGGCAAACATAAATATATAATATTTAATGAAACAGTCAAATTACAAAGCTAATATTTTTAAACTTGGGCAAACGCTACCGGAAATTTTTTACCATACGTGCGGTTGGAACTACTTCAAGTTCGGCTCCACAACATAACACCTACAATACAACACCTACTTCAAATCGGCTTTCCGTACGTGAAGCAACAACTTAACTTCAACTTAAGCTGTGCATTGCTCCACCATCTCGTCTCAAAACCGCAAGTGTACTTTCTTGCTTTCCTTCTAATATGGTTTGGCAGAATACTTCCTTACAACCTCGCCAACATGCTCAGATATTTATCACTTTGAGCGGTACAAGGATCGTAAAAATAAGATCCATTTCAACCGGGATCTTGTTGTGCTTTCAGGCAATCATGTAATAAAGCTCTTGAATCGCATGAAGAAAAATCACAACAGGTCTGGGTATGCTGTGAATGCCCTAGGCCATGTGCAGACGAGTGACATTTTGTCCAGTGACAGTTCAATGTCGCTTATTGCTTACTCACCCCTTATTTATATGAGGGTGCATTTTCATCCAGATCTGTCATAGATGTTATAAAAACGTTAAAAAGTGGTTTATTACAGTCATTATTTACGTACACTACATTCTTACTCTCTGTTTTCACTAAGCTGTGAAAATTTATACACAGGGCACATAAATATATTTTTAATATTTTATTACTTCTACTCAGTGCTATAATTGTATTATTTAAAAGCAGTATAATAAAGTATATAGTAACCATAATATAAATTTAAATAATTTTTAATTTCTGCTGTTCAGTTACTGTTTATCGTCTATTGTTAATATCGAATAATGCTAATATTCTTTCAACAATTAAGTGAAAACTGCAGGCTTTTTCTCAATAGTCTCGATGAGGAGTTCCTTATCCTTGATCTCATCTCCTGACACTAAGATTTTGTTTGCCACTGTTGCCACAGTACCAGATATTAAACAGTTACGAATCAAAGAAAAGCATGACAAATCAAAACTGCTGCAAACAGCAACAAAAGTCATTCTTGGGCGCGATCTCATTGAAGTTGATAGAAACGAGGACGGTTCTGTCACCGGAACGTTACTAAAGTCACCCTCTCAGGCGGCAACGTTTGTGGCCCGATTCGGGAGGTGCCGGCGACCGCCCACTCTGACCCTGGGATTTTTCGGGGAAATTTTCCGGGTCGTCAGGCGAATGCTAGAGAGGTTTCTTTCAGCCCCCGAATTTCACTTCCCTCAACTTCGATCCATTCACGTTTCATGCATCCTTGATCATGTTGATCTCTTTCAGGGTCGTAAGTGTCGGTAATGGTGTTCGGTGCAGTGTGATAGGGGAAAAAGATGCTCTCTGTGAATTCTCTCCGTCCCTCGGCTTTCGCCCAACTGTCAGGATATCGAACACCTTGAGGGGCGTTAGCTCCCTCTATGCACCCCCGGTCTGCTAGTTAGTCTACCGGGGTGTCTACTTCTGGAAACCTACAGACCCCGTCATTGCTGTACCATCGCTCCTGGATCCGGCCGCTCGGGGTCACCTCTCACCTCATTCTTCCTCCCGGGGACGCCCCCTCGTGGGGCGTAGGTACAATATCCCCTTGGGATAGGTGCGGAGTCACCCCCGTTACGAAACATAAAATAAAATAAGAAACTCCCCTTATCTGAGCACTTCCACAAGGGTGAAGATTATAATTATTAAGCGGAGAGGGACACCTCGCCACTTAGACTTACATCGATCCACTGTAGCTATCACTCCACATGAAGTGAGGGGACTACACAAGGTTACAGGCCGCAGGCAGACTGGCCACAAAGACGCGCAATTCCAGGCTCGAAGTCTCGTCCCACTGTTGGAGCTGCCTAGAAAGGGCCATCAATGACCTGTCGACCAAGGAGCTCTAGTGTCCACGGGAAGTACTTGTTTCTATGATCAACCATCCACGGCATCTGTCCGCACCGCCATACGCTGCGAAACCTAGAAGCACACCTGATAGATGAGGATACGGAGTGAAAGGAAATCGAAGTAGATGAGATACCATCCCAGCATTCGCCTACTGACCCGGGGAAACCACGAAAAACGCTTTGCCAGAGTGGGCAGTCGCAATCGAAACTGGGAACTCCCGAATGGGAGCCATCTCGCTCGGTGAGCACTTCACTAAGTCACAGAAGTACTTTAATGAGTGACGAAACAATTGTACGAAAGGGTCACTCGTCTGCGCCTGCCCTTAACAAACTGGCTGAATACAAATCATTTGAACTGATAAGGGTGTCATGCCATGTTGGGTATCCATGGCAACGAAAGAGCGGATGATTTGGTCAAATAAGACTAAACTATTCCACATACTGGACCTGAAATCAGACTCTTTCTACTATGGATGCCTTAGAAGGATTATCAGAAGCGGATGACAAGAAAACAAAAAGCATTGCATGTTGGAGAAGATTCCTTGTTGCTGGTAGCCTAACTTGCAGTAGGTTCGCAGGTTGATATATTAATATTTGAATTACTTTATTATCTCTGTTCTTTATCGTTGTGTTTTAGTTGCTACTAACAAATCATCAATGGTGTTATGTTTCCTTCTTGCTTCTGTATGGTTTATGGTAGAGCATGTATAACTTATCAGGGTTTGGTACGGGAAGGAAAGTATGTAGTAACAACACTAACACATGATTAAGTCAGTAGAGGATCACAATACTTTAATTACACACGTATTATATGCTGTAGTAAGACGTTACAATGTTACTTTCTTAATGACTGAATTTATTGGAGTGTAGAAAATTCCTTAGCTAGGTCATGTAGCAATCAAAGGATTATTTTTATAAGTGCTCGATTAATAATGGAACTATGCATCACACGGGCCTGAATTATACCTCGTTTCCCTTGTAATAACTTGCACTTTCAAATTTGTATATTTTTAACGTTTCTACTACATTATTTGAAGTAATTAGTAACTGACATTAGAGCTTACATCTATGGTCTGTACATCATCGCACTTTACACCCAACTACTTAGGCTTGAGGACGCTATCTCTAACTTCCTGAACTTAAACATTTAAACATATCCTTCTTAAACTCTTGTTGGCTGCGTTCCTTCAGCTTGGAACATTCTCGAAAACTTACCAGGCTATCATTCGCTGTTTCCAGACACGTGACCTCTCTTCAAAAATATACGTTGAGTTAGCTTGTGACTTTTTCCTACACAATGACTCAAGGTACTACTATTGTGTCATCCCCCTACAGGTCGGTTCGCCTGCACCCTAATTCTGACAAAATGTTGTTTGCTTTATACAAGTGTCCCACAGCTCCAACTAAACTCCTACACATATATCAAACTTATACTTAATATTGAATTACATAACAAGTATTTTGCTTATTACCGTTATTTTACATTATATATATGACCATATATACTGTCTCAATGTTAAACACTGAGAAAATGATTTGTTACGTTATTTGCACCACGCTTTGGGCGTCAATTTGAAGTAGGTTGTATTGAAGGAGTTGTATCGTATTTTAACTGTTGGGGAGCCGAACTTGTAGTTACCGCACGTATAGTAAACTGTTTCCGGTAGCCTTCGCCCCAAATGTACTTTCAGGTGGCCTTTGCCCCAAGTTTAAAAAAAATATTAAATTTGTAATTAAACTGTTTCTTTAAATATTTAATATTTATGTTTGCCTCGGCTGCGTCAGTATTTATTTTAGAGACATGGATATCTTGGCAGGGTTGTGATGCAATAAGAATGTAGGCTTACACAGATTATAATTTTACTTCACTCCTTTTATTAATACTTGATGCGATTTAAATAACACTTCACTGATATAGAGAGCTGTGAGATTCCTTTTATTATTTAATTAATTACACTTTTTTTAACACGTAAACTTATTTTTCGTCTCACACAAATACACATTATATTTCTTGAGGACACTTTTTGCGTCTGGTTAGTAACGCTTTCTGCAGGCATACTTCTAGAGTTGTAAATTTTGCTATATTTCAGTTTCTGATTGGCTAATCCTACTCCAATAGAATACCTTCATTTAACTAAAGCTTTTTCTGGTTGTTGATTAGCTATTTATAAACTGTCATTAAAAATACATAATTGTTATTCCAAGAATCACAAGTAGTACTGTTAAACTTTCTTACTCATTATTGACTCAAGATTACCTCATTGTTAGCAACTTTTAACTTATTCTCACAGCTCCTACAATATTAAATTATGTAATATATTCACATAACATTATTACACATGGATACAATAATATAAGCATATGTAATGACTGTTACATACATTTTACAAATTATTACATACACATATTGCTTCAAGGCGGGCTGATGTTGAATTTACATATTATATAATTACACTGAAATTATTTAAGTGTTAAAAATACTGCCTCAACTCAAAGTTGATGAAAGACGTTCGTTAACAACGAAAAACTTTGTGATGGACAAAGTTAAACTCAGTTGGAGAGCTGGGCTTAGGACATGTCAACTGAAAAGGCAGGTGCACAGGATCGGTGTGCTTATTATCCATCTTTAGGACTTGCTAGGAATCAGAAAAAAACTATGTGTTATCTGTTGTCTGACTGTCAAACTGTTAAAGTTACTAGCAATTGGTAATTTTTACAAATTAGCAATTGTACAAAATGTTTACCTGAAACTTTTATTACATATTTTTTTTCAGCCTAATTATGGCAGAAATTCATTTTCATCTCTTTATGTGCCTAACATTCAAAGAAAGTAATTTAAAAGATTAAAATGTCATGTAAAATACTCCACGTAACAAAAATTTGAAAAGCTTAAACTTTTAAAATTCGTATGCTATTCCTCGAATATAGTTCTTAACAATCAAAGGTTGTGGAAAATTAAAGCTTTTTATTTTTCAAAATACAAATGAAATAAATATTATTATATTATTAGGCCTAAAAGCAAAACTATGCTTGTTACCATAAAAATGCTCTTTAAATCTCTTCGTCCCCCTTCGAAGGACATTGAAAATTTGGAACGCATTGAGCAAAAATTGCGTAATGGGGAGGTAAGAACGCAAGAAAACAAGATTTAGAGAAAATTAGATTCTAAAATTTAACGCGCTATTTGCACACGCTTACGCACATCAATTTAAACTCACGTTTGCGTATTTAATTGGCCTTAAAGACAAAATCGTAATTGAATCCCGAATCTACAGTGTTTGAGGATTTGTTTCAATCTAGAAAATTTAGTATCGAGTACCCTTAAAACTCTATGTGGAAGTAAACCACTTTAGTCAACCGTTCAAGCAACCGCTGGGATTTGAAGCGATTTCTGAAAGGAAATGAGCATATTTTATTAAGGATGTAGGGCGTTTAAGACAGAGTTATACCTAACGGGTCGCGTTGCATGGGATATTTACTGCTCACCTCCATGCTCAACTCAAAATTGGATTCTTCATGAGAAGTCTTTTGTGCCTAAAGTGAATGCGTGTAATCAACACGCTTTTTACTTAACGCTGCCACTCTGTGGATGTATATATACATTTATCAATGTTTTGGCTACGTCAACTTCTTCCCCAGCTGGAAAGGAAAGAGATGGAAGAAGGTCTGGACTTTTTTTGTGGAGATTTTCCATCTCTAGAAACAATGTGTGAATCTCTACATCCCTCGGGATGGGCTCGCCCGAAGTGGACTATATTTTCTGTGGAGCGACGTGTGACGTTAATGCTGGACGTCATCGCTCCAGAATATGACGCCATTTGGAAGCTCTCCATGGCGGTTGTCCCACTGGCACCACATGGTGCTTCGCTGAATCAGATACGACAGGCACGTGTTTTTTTGACATTTTCGCGGAATGACGTTCTGACAATCCATTCACTCACTCCCTTTATATTTAGATACGGTCTTTTCTGCTGCGTATTACCATGGCAACCAAAGGCAGATGCATCCTAAACGGCTGGCACACGCGCATAGGAGTTAAGGTCGTGCGTCCTTCACATACCACGGCATAGTGTACCATAGGGTTAATAAGCTCACGTGTTTCCCGGGATCTTTCACATTTTAGCGTAATGAAAAAAAAATATGTTTATGAAATATGTAATTTTTAAATAAAAGTACTAGTGACCTGAGCATGCAAATATTCATTGAGAATTTTACTGAAAATTTTCGTTGCAAAATCTCTAGAAGTTCAAAATTATGAATTATGTAATTATTAACTTATTTTAACAATTTATTTTATGCAGTTGAATATTAAAAAAAATTGTTGAAAACAGATTTGTTATTAATATACTAGGTTAACGAGTGAGGTAATTCAGGCCGTAGCATTTGAGGTTCGCATTCGAAAGGTTCCGGGTTCAAACGGAGAGGTGTTCGGCTATGCTCACCAAAAGTTTTTTTTGATGGTTTTCGTTGGTCGCTAGGTTGGTCTTTTCATTTCAATTCCTCCTTCGTCTTTCAGGGTTACACAGGAACGTTGAACCGTTTCCTTTGAGGCAGTATTTTTAACACTAAAATGATTTCAGTCTAATTGTATAATATGTATAATTCCATAACAGCCCGCCTTAAAGCAATATATGTATGTAACAGTCATTGTATATGTTTATATTATTGTATCCATGTGTAATAATGTTAGGTGAATATATTACGTAATTTAATAATGTAGGAGCTGTGAGAATAATAGGTTAAAAGTTGCTAACAATGAGGTAACCTTGAGGCAATAATGAGTTTGAGAGTTTAATAATGCTACTTGTGGTTCTTGAAAGCAATAATGTAATTTTAGTGACAGTTTATAAAATACCCAATCAATAACCAGAAAAAGCTTTAGTTAAATGAAGGTATTCTATTGGATTAGGATTAGCCAATCAGAGACTTGAAATTTACAAGTTTAGGCGGTTGAAATCAGTTCAGTTTCCTGCAGACAGTGATTGTAACCGGATGCGAGATGCGTCCTTGAGAGATTTAATACGTATTCGTGTGAGACGAAAAATAAGTTTACGTGTTAAAAAGTGCAATTAATTAATAAAAAGAATCTCACAGCTCTCTATCAGTGAAGTGTTATTTAAATCGTGTCAAGCATTAATAAAAAAAGTGAAGTAAAATTATAATCTGTGTAAGCCTACATTCTTAGTCACACCACAACCCTGCCAAGACATCCATGTCTCTAACAATAATACTGACGCAGCCGAAGCAAACATAAATATATAATATTTAAAGAAACAGTCAAATTACAAAGTTAATATTTTTAAACTTACGGCGAAGGCTACCGGAAACTGTTTACCATACGTGCGGTTGCAACTACTACAAGTTCGGCTCCCCAACAGTTGAAATATAATACAACTCCTTCAATACAACAACTACTTCAAATTGGCTTTCCATACGTAGGGCAGAAAAAATTATCTGCTTCAAATTGGCTCCCAAAACGTGGGGCTAATAAAAAATAACGTAATAAAGATACATTCTACTTCAAATTGACGCCCAAAGCGTGGTGCAAATAACGTAACAAACCATCTTCTCACCTTTGGGAAAACCTTTGCATGCAACTGTTCACATGGATAGAGAGGATTTGTGGTTGAGGCAGCGTCGGAATGTGTGGAAATGTAAGAACCCCATCCACATTGTACCTGCTGCCAGTAGATCTGGTCACCATCTGTATTTTCTCGCTTCATTCCAACCTCTAGAGGTCACATAGGCGCAATAGGTCACCTTCTAACGACAGTGCTGAATGTCCCCTCATTCCTAGCCTAAAATCTAAACTCAAATAGGAAAAAACATTATTAATTTAGTAAAACCGATTGTGGGACCATAACTGCATATACTAATAAACATTTTTTTTCAAAATTTTAGAACGTACAGTATATTTTCTTTGTAGTATTTAGCATTTCCATAACTTTTTAAGAAAACCACAAAAATTGCAATGTTTTAAAGATTGCAAACATCCAAAAACTTAGGAAATACAACGAGGAAAAATAACAAGAAAGTTCTGACGGACAGCTTAGTTTCCTGCGTGGGGGTATTCAAAAAGTCACAGACGCTATTTCTAGTCATAAGTGATGGGCAATAAAAAAAATTACAGATTATAAAATAAATGTTTATTAAGATAATTATAGGCACGAAAAAACTGATTTTTTAAGGATTTTGGTCAGTTTTGCCCATTGCTACAAATAAAAAGCTTCAAAATATTGGTTTTTGAAAATAATAACTCATGTATGAGAGTTTTTAATTTGTTTAACGATGAATCAATACATGCACAAAATAGCACCTGATGTACAAAGACCTTCAGCTAGGTATAAAAAATAACTAGCTATCCTTCAATTTCTGCTTAACATCTTTTCCTCTCAATTTTCACCAAAGATTGAGAGTAACATTTTGGTATGAAACGCGCTTACACCGGAATGTTTGTGAATATGCATCGACTCTAGCAGCCCTTATTAGTTTCCGTGTATACACACACATACATAGCTAGAGTAAGTAATTAAATGTGCAGACGGTCGTCAATCGCTGTGACGCAACAAAAGCACGGCCTTGCTCGCAACAACCAGTTCATTGCCAGAGGGATACGCCTCGCTACTGAATTACAATTGGATTTATTGTAGGAGTCGGCAATTGCGAAAAAAAAAATAAACACATGCACCGCATTTTGAATGGACATTCTCTTTCCGCTGTCGAACATCTAACCTTAACCCACATAGGTGGGGATTTTATTGAGGTCAGAGATACGGAGTATGTTAGTGATCTGCAGCAGCAGCCCACTTTTGTAGGTACGCATACCGCTGTGTGTACTAAACTGCACGGAATGGCAATCTTGTAGTTGCAGGAAAAAAAAAAACCACATGTAAATGTTTCGCCATTTTACCCATCAGTATTTCTGGTAGGCTGACCACCTCCATAAGAGAGAAATTGAGGGTCATTTCAAGGTTTTGAGAGACACAGCATAATGTGAAAAGGAGCAGTCTTTTCACATTTATTACTCAATAGCTTTATAGTCCATTATCGAATCAGAAAGCACCAAGGCGAACATTTTGCAATAATACACATAAGAAATGACTAAAATGAGGCCCACGCCAACTAAAATATTTCACAAACATTAAAAAGACACTGAATAGTTTCTTAAATAAAAATTATTTCTTCTTCTTTCTCTGTTTAACCTCCCCATATGTAGGACTTGCACCCCCAGGACTTACAAGCGAGTGCCTGGGGTCAAAAGAAGACTTGCATGGGCAACAGGATTCATTACAGGACACTGTGCCCTAAAGTTTAATCTATACAGAATGGGATTGTTTAACAACCCTATCTGTAGTAGATGTCTAGAAGGAGATGAGACTGTTACTCATCTACTATGTGATTGCCCCGCTCTTGCGAGTCAAAGAGCAAGTACTTTTGGCAGTCACTTTCCAAAGATAGATGAACTATCGAAAGCCTGAGTTAGCAGTCCGGTTAAGTTCATATCGAGCAACAGACTACTTAACTGATGAAAGGGGGGTTGCGCAATAGATCTTAAGGTCGCAGTGCTTGGGCATAAAACCCACCCCTTCTCAAACTAGAACTATAACTAGCCTGGGGTCAAAGGCCTGTCGAGTAAATTAAATTGAGTTTTTTATTTATGGACGCTCTTTAACTGCTGTGGTTTTTAGCGTCCCATTCTATATTGACCGGAAATTTTGCTCAGAGGCCTCTTTAACAGGCTTGAGGCTCTTTTACGTGCCGTAAATCTACGGGACCACCGGCTTTACTTCCCTTCCGAAGGAAGCAATGTTAAAGATTTTTACGCCCGAAAAAATCCATCGCCCTCCGCCGGGGTTGAACCCGCGACCTCGGGAACTAGAGGCTAGCATGGTAACCACTACACCACGGAAGATACAGGCCTGTTGAGGAGCACACACTTTGGATCAGATAGAAAACATCCAGAATGGGTGATCAGCCCAATGTCTGGTATGAGAGCCATTAAAAACTACAAACGTCAAAATTGTTTTATTTGCTGGCCTATGGATTTATTTTTGAAAGTATAAAACAAGTCTGAATTTTATTATTTCTGTTTATGTACTTCTTGTTACTTCTTGTGCGCGCTAGACATTTTTATCACTGCGTACAACATAGAAAAAAAAATCTGATGTGTTACACTCACATGATTTTCTCTACTCTTGTACAAACTATTTTTTACAAACGCTTATTCTCCATATGCTTCATGTTAATCCAGATATCGAGATGTCAATCTTATTGCTAATTTTCTTGTAGATGTAAGGGGAATATGGTAGGTTTTAAGCGAGTCAAATCTTTTAAGCGCTGGTTGCTATGTGGCGCATTCCATTCTCTTTGCATGCTCAGGACATAAAAAAAATGAATAAGGAATATGAGAAAAAGTATAAGTATTGGAAAATTTAAGGGAATAACAAGCAATATCTCGAAAATGGTTCACTCAACAACAAAAATGTATATGACATAAATTGTGTATTTTAACGCATTCTACATTTTTTTGTGCAGTAAAAGTTTGTCTATATCTTATGGTTTACCAGTTATGCAAAAGTCGTTCACACTGAAGAATACTTTTGGAGACATTCCCAGAAAATTCAAGATATACATTTCAAAAATGTCTTAAACACATGATATTTTAATCAAAATCGTTAGAGCCATTTTTGAGAAAATTAAAATTTCCGAAAAATGTTCCATGTAAAGGGTAATCTGTGTTGGGGGATTTTATTGAAAACTTTCGTGCCGCATCTCTGGAAGATACTGAACCTAAATACGAAGTTTGGTGTTTATCTGACTGTTCGTTTCTGAGTTATGCTGTTCACAGAAACACAGACACACGGAAATGTTTCCAAAAATGCTTTTTTTGGATTCAGGGGGCCTCAAAACATGTATTTCCGGTGAAATCTCGGTATCGAATTTTTGGGTGGAATGCAATACTTCCTCTACTTACTATACATAGTAGAGAAAGTAATAATTTATATGCCATACTAAAATTAATTTTTACTTTAAGTGTATCTGTGTGAAGCCTGTTTCTAATATCTGACCATGATATCTGCTCTGGCTGAAAGTTTGTCTAACAAATGCATTGGTTGTTGGACGGCATAATTATCGATTGTCAAAGTATTCGAAAATCTGAGTAGAGAAAGAGAAGGCAAACATTAACGAAACCTTGGGACAAATACAGCACTGTCTGACGAAATTCGGGACGGGTGGTCACCCTAATTCCTAGCGATTGTGTATAAATACAGTTCATATAAAAACGCATTCAGGTCGCCTAAGGTAGAGTATTACATACGACTAAAATGTTTGGTGTCGAGGTTTCAACCGAATTACTCGTTTTAGAATGTTTAGAAAGAAAATGAAGAATGAAAAAAGAAAGAAACGAGAGTGTACGCATATCTGTGTCTATCCGGGTACAGCATAATTCAAAAACCAAAAGTTAATAATAACCAAATGTCAAATTTAAGTCAGGCATCTCTTAAGGATACAAAGCGAAGATTTAAAGGAAATTGCACCACGCTTTTTGAATTCTTTGTTTTCTCAAAACTATCACTAGCGATTTTGATTATGTAATAAATTTGAAATATTGGGATATTTTTAATTTTCTGTAAAAAGCGATAAGATGTTATTCATTCTCATTGGATAACATTACTGGGAAGCTATTGGAGAATGAAAAATTTAGAGCACGTCAAAATACACAGTTTGTGATGAATAACTTCTTTCGCAGCATTAAACTTAACCAAAATATCGGTGTTCTATGTTTAAATTTCCAATTTTGAAGTCCACTTTAGTGCGCCATCTGCAAACGTTTGAAAATGAACTATTTTTCTTCTTTTGGTTTTCTATACAAGGATTTTAATAAAACCAATACACTCTATTTCCTCATGAGCCATGACCAACAAAATTTGACTGCGATATAAACAGTTGAGTGCATTGTCCATTATAAGAAATTTCATGTTGACCAATTTGAAACTATTTCTAGGCAGTTATTTATAGTGATTGAAGTAAAGCGATTAAACAGTAGCTACATACGGAGAACCTGTGAATTGAAAATGGACAGAGAATTGTATGATTTGGCATATATACGTACTTATATACTTATATTAATCACAATAAATATAGCATTACATAGTTTCAAATGTGTTTAGATACATTCTGTTGCGTGCAGGAGGCCGAGACTGCAGTCAGGTGTTGTCATTCCTGCAAGTGCCGACGAATTCGCGCATTAATTCTCCAGAAGCGTATCACTTCGGAATAATAAGAGACAAAAATTAAAGAAATTGTTTTCTAAGTCTAACAGTTCTCATGTTATAGCTGTTAAAGCTAATGAGGTGAAAGTCCGAAACCCATTACAGTGCCCTAGCCTATTGCTGATGTACATACATAGACCTGTGAACCACTAGCTCATCGGGCCCAAGATAATTCATTACTTTCCTCTAAGTTAATATTACTTTTAAATTGACTAAATAATTACTTAGGAAGAGCTCTTGATGTTTCGCAGTCTCTTACGTACATCCTGTGGCAGCGCATTGAAGAAGGGGAAGTTTGCTTCGGTTACGAGTGATGTGATGATCGGTGTACAGGAGTGCCTGGGTGTAGAATTTCACAGCGCCTATTGAGGTTGTAAAGCTGTATACATAATTGCGAGCCGAACAACGTTGTGAGCCGCATCCATTGCTTTTTAGCGGAATTCCGTAAGGTTCGTAAGGCTCAAGGTTGACCTTGTTACGTGTCGACATTGCTAGTGCATGGGGACACGCTCGCAAATAAAAGAAAAAGCTTAGAAATGTAGGGATAGGCTACATTTGAATGGCGGGTCAGGGAAATAGACGGAGTGTGTGGAGAAAGATAAAAAAACCACCTTTGTGATATTGACAGACAAGTGATTGCGCACTGGACGGAGAAGGTCTCGTTGGAAGTATAGTCTGGGCTAAAATCTGAGTGGTGTATGAAGCAATACATCAAAACAGATACCAAACTCATTAACAAGAGATCGTGTGGCTTAGACTGGGAGCATGACATATGATAAAAATTATTGGTGAAGATAATAGGAACACCTGCTCCATTTGTGAGAAGGAAGAGTCGTGGGTGCATGTTTTGACGAGTTGTATGGGTACGGAGGAATGGAGAGAAAAATATTTATCCGGATCCTTTACCACCTTGAATAGTTAAGGGCGTGTTAGACGCTACTGGGAGGCTGGGAAGACGAGAAGGAGATAAGAAAATTTCTACTTAAGGCGCGACAGCTGAGATCTCAGAAGGTTGATAGTAGGGATGAGTGAGGGTAAGAAGAACTAAACGCTGGTGTTGGTTGGTGGTTTATATTCTTTTTGTGACGTTTTTCACATATTATTAGTGTGTTGTATTTATTTATTTTTCTTAGCTGCTGCTATTTTAATATAAAAAGGCTGGGGTTTATGTTATTTTGTGGGCTGTTTATATTTAAGGTGTTGCATTTAATACATTTGTCCCTTTTTTTTCGTGTAACGGTGTTTTCTTGTAGTGGCAGTTTTTAGTACTTTTATTTACATTTCTTGTTGTTTTTAAGCCTGCTTATTATTCTGTGTATTATAAAAGCACGTCTGTGGATCCGTGCAATTGATATGGAGCTTTGTGTGTATACCTTACACTCATTCGAGACACGCTCACCCTGGTCCAAGCTCTGCTCGGTTTTCCCTTGTAGCATCAAAAGAACGCATGTTCTGCGCTATCATGTGTGCAGATTGAACTGGTGGAATTCTCCGATGTTCGCGCCTTGGGGTTGAACAAATTCAGCTTGAGCAGCGTAGCGAGCGTATAGTTATGAAACTCGCGACGGTGTCCCGCTCTCTGTCTGTACGCAGCTTAAGAGAAATATAAGTTTATGAAAGGGAGAAGACAGATAAGAAGGAGTATTAATTTTTCGGAAAAATCACCCACAGAGACTAGAACAAACATTTTAAATAAGTGTTGAGTATTGTCATTGCAGCATTCAAACGTTGAACAGAGGATGTTAAAATGTCAGCGATTAAATGTGTTTCATTTGTATCGAATCCACGTCGTAATCTCTTCTTTTTCTTCCTCTGCTTCTTATTCATCTCCTCCGGATTTTACCCAATTGGGTTTACCACAGTCCTCGGCAATGTATGGCAATCAAAACATCGTAATCTCCGAGATTTATATTCCTTTGAGGCAGTATTTTTAATACTTAAATGATATCAGTCTAATTATATAATATAAAATTCAATAACAGCCCGCCTCAAAGCAATATGTGTATAAAAATATAAAAAAGTGTATGTAACAGTCATTGTATTAATGTTTATATTATTATGTACATGTTTAATAATGTTATGTGAATGTATTATGTAATTTAATAATGTAGGAGCTGTGAGAATAGTTGCTAACAATGAGGCAACAATAAGGTAACCTTGAGGAAATAATGAATTGGACAGTTTAATAATGCTACTGGTAATTCTTGGAGAAACAATAATGTAATTTTTGAGACCGTTTATAAATAGCCAATAAACAACCAGAAAAACCTGAAAGTTAAATAAAAGTATTCTATTGGATTAGGAATAGCCAACCAGGGACTCGAAATAGATGGAATTTGCAAATTCAGGCGGTAGAAATCAGTTGCTAATAGACAGCGTTCCTAACTGGACGCGAGACGCGTCCTCGAGAAGTTTAATACGTATCCAGTGTGAGACGAAAATTCATTACGGCGAGAATATGTAATTTACGTGTTAAAAAGTGCAAGTAATTAATAATCAATCTCACAGCTCTCTATATCAGTGAAGTGTTATTTAATCGTGTGAAGGATTAATAAAAGGAGCGAAGTAAAAATTATAACTTGTATAAGCCTACATTCTTTAGTCGCATCACTCCCTGCAAAGAGAACACATGTTTCTACAAATTAATACTGACGCAGCCGAGGTAAACGTAAATATATATATATATATATATATATATATATATAATATTTAAGGAAACATAAAATATAAAGTTGATTCCTAAACTTGGGGCGAAGACACCTGGAAAGTGAACATTGGGGCAAAGACCACAGGAAAGTGAACATTGGAGCGAAGGCCACCGGAACTTTGTACCATACTGGAGCAGTTACTTCATCAAGTTTGGCTTCCCAGCAGTGGAACTACAATACAACCTACTTCAAATTGGCTTCCATACGGCAAGATAATATTACTGCTTACCTTCTATCAGTGATACACAAGGGCCGACCAGTCTGACCGTTTTCTTTTTTTTCCTTTCTTTCTTGGTTTCCCTCAGTCGCCAATGTTAAATATCGGATTGAACACTTAATACCACGACCCAAAGTTCCATCTTAAAATAACAGTAAATCATGAAAAATAGATGCTAAAACGAATACTCTGCCGTCTTTCCACAATAATAAAATCAGGTAGAAAGGATGGCACCCTAATACTATCTGCTCGGCACGTGTGGAAGCAGAGATACAGTTGCTGTACACATGTCTATATGGACACGTGTAGAGGCTGCCATCTGCCTGTCACAAAGCAGAGGTACGGTTGCTGTACACATGCCTCTGTACATGTTACCTAGAAAGCTAACTGTCCGCCAGATCCACAAGGTATCTCCTAACAGATCCGTCACGATATGAACACGTAAAGAGAGTAAAATAATAACTAGAAAAAAAATTAAAGATAAATAATATTTTTTCAAAATTATTTATTTTAGGCAGTTGCGAGAGAGAGAGAGAGAGAGAGAGAGGGAGGGAGAGGGAGAAGAGAGAGGAAATAAACAAGCACATAAAGAAAAATCTTAACGGGGACTATAATTACTTCTCTTACCCTCTGTAGCGGCTAGGGTTTATTTTTATATGTTCAAGTAATCTTAAAAAATGTGATGTGTTACACTCACATGACTTTCTCTACTCTTGTACAAACTATTTTTACAAACGCTGATTCTCCATAGGCTTCATATTAATCGAGATATCGAACTGTTAATCGTATTGCTAATTTTCTTGTAGATGCAAGGGGAATTGCTAGGCTTTAAACGTTAGTCAAATATTTTAAGAGCTGGTTGCTATGTGGAATATTCCATTCTCTTTGCATTACCAGGACAAAAAAATGAATAACGAATTTCTATTTGAGAAAAAGTATATGTATTGGAAAATTTAAGGGAATAACAAGCAATATCGAAAATGGTTCACTCAACAACAAAATGTATATGACATAAATTGTGTATTCTAACGCGATCTACATTTTTTGTGTAGTAAAAGTTTGTCTATCTCTTATGGTTTCCCAGTTATGCAAAAGTCGTTCACAATGAAGAATACTTTTGGAGATATTCCCAGAAAATTCGAGATATACATTTCATTTGTCATGAAAATATCTTAAACATATGATATTTTAATCAAAATCGTTAGAGCCATTTTTGAGAAAATTAAAATTTTCGAAAAATGTTCCATGTAAAGGGTAATCTGGGGTGGAGGGATTTTCTTGAAAACCTTCGTGTCGCATCTCTGGAAGATATTGAACCTAAATACCAAGTTTGGTGTTTATCCGACTGTTCGTTTCTGAGTTATGCTGTTCATATACATTTTTCTTTGTTGAGTGAACCATTTTCGAGATATTACTTGTTATTCCCTAAATTTTTCAATACTTATTTTCTCAAATGGGAATTCGTTATTCATTTTTTTGTCTTGGATATGCAAAGAGTATAATCTGTGGGAAAGGGAATGGTGCTGCACCTAGCAACCAGCTATTAAGAGATATGTATATGCTTAAAGGCTACTGTACTTCTATATTGCCCTTGTAAATATATATTCCCCTTACATCTACAAGAAAATTAGCAATAAGATAGAGTCTGCAAATGTTTATCTCGATTAACATGAAGTTGATGGAGAATAAGCGTTTGTAAAAATAGTTTGTACAAGAGTAGAAAAAGTCATGTGAGTGTAACACATCAGATTTTTTTGGATTCAGGAGGTCTCAAAACATATATTTCCGGTGAAATCTCGGTATCGAATTTTTGGGTGGAATACAATACTTCCCCTACTTACTATACGTAGTAGAGAAACTAAAAAAGCCCAGATAAGCATTTGCAGAATGGAATTATCGCTCAGCTCGTTGCAGGTACAAGGGGGATAAAGAAGGTTGAAGCGATAGTGAAACCCTTTAAGAACGGGTCACTATACTTAAAGCCTCCCAGCACTTAAAAAAATGTGAAATAGAGAACTGAAAGCTTTAAAACCAATATAATCGGATTACATTTGGAATTGTTAATATCACACAAAATTAACATAAACTTGTGACTTAACGAAATCTGCCTATCTCTGGTGGTTTACTAGTTCTAAAAAAATATACAACGTTCATTAGAATGAAGCAGATTTCACAGCTTATTCAAGAAAATTCAATACATAAATTTTATTAGCCTTGCATATTATTTTAACCAGTAACGTTGTTTGCTGTAGCAGAAACATTTTTAGAGCCATTTTTGAGATCAAAACTAGAAATACATTTTCTATTTAAAGAATAATTTGGAGGGGGGAGGGAGGTTTTGATCTCCGCGTCGCAGTAGTTAATGAACTTAGATATAAAGTTTGGCATTGCTTATCCGACATTTCGTTTTCGAGTTATGCTGTTCACAGACACAAACACGCGCGTGGGTTGTTTTCCAGAAATGCATTTTGGATTCAAGGGACCTCAAAATGGATTTTTGGTAAAATATCGAAATCAATTTTTTTTAAGTAGAATGGAATATTTCTCAGCCTACCACAAGTATGTGGCAGAGAAAGTAAATAATAATAATAATAATAATAATAATAATAATAATAATAATAATAATAATAATATCTTTAAAATTACTTTTTGGGGCAGTTGTGCAGAAAAAACATTAAAATAGGTCGTATCCATTTCAGGCAGTAATAGAGGATTTCTTCATTAACGGATTACCCTCCTCTTTGTAGGACTTACATCCTCAAGGACCTACAAGACAATCCTTGGGCCAGCACTCTGTCGAGAAGAAAGAAAACTCTGGATCATAGCATATCCAGGATGACTGATCAGCCCAATGCCTGGTATGGCGATGAAGAAGAAGGAGATGAAATGCAGTGGTGAAAGGGATGATAGGAAAACTCGTGGAATAAATTATTCAACCCAGCATTCAGATAACGACGGAGGAAAACCCCGCCTCGGGGTTTTGAAACCGAAATCTCCGACAAACGTTACCGTGGCACCACATAGCTCAGTAAAAGAGGATTTCAATAGGCTTTATTTGCCATGATTCCTAAACATTCAAAATTAGCACTTGACACGTCGTCCTAAAGGAAATAAGTAGACATACGAGGTGTGATCAAAAAGTTTCCGGAATGGCTTCACAACAATGCTGACGCTGAGATTTCTTTAATTCTTACCCAACTGTATATGCAGCGTTCCTTCCGGATAAAAATGACAGGTCACGTGACTTCCTGTGACCATGCAGTGACGAGATAGACACTCTGAAGTGAACACGTGTTTTGCACGTGCTGCGATTTTTTCGCGTAGCAAAAATGTCAGATTATGAAGAACAAAGAACAAACATCAAATTTTGCTTTAAACTCGGTAAAACTGCAACAGAAGCTTATGAAATGTTAAGAACAGCTTATGGGGAGGGCGTTATGGGCAAAACTCAAGCATTGAGTGGTTTTCGAAACTTAAAAGTGGTGTGACATCAGTTAAAGATGCAGGTCGTTCGGGGCGACCCTGTTCCAGCAAAACTAATGAAACTATCAATCAGGTGAGGGAAATGGTCTTAAATGATAGGCGCATTACAATAAGAGAACTTTCTGACTCATTAGGACTCTCCTTTGGAAGTGTTCAAAGCATTTTGAAAGAGAATTTGGACACGAGAAGAATTGCCGCCAAGTTCGTGCCCCGCCTGTTTTCAAATAACCAAAAGGAAAGCCGTGTGATTGCCTGCACAGATCTTAAAGAACAGCTACAAAATGACCCACAGTTTATGGAGAAAATTATTACTGGTGATGAAACATAGATTTATGGGTACGATCCAGAAACGAAGCAGCAATCTTCACAATGAAATAGTCCTTCATCTCCACGCCCGAAAAAGGCCAGACAAGTTCGATCCAAAGTGAAGTCAATGATGATTGTGTTTTTTGACATTAAAGGCATTGTACATAAGGAATTTGTGCCACAGGGTCAAACAGTGAATCAAGTGTTCTACAAACAAGTGCTGCAAAGTTTAAGGGAGAATGTGCAACGCAAACGGCCGGAGAAATGGAGGAGTGGTGACTGGTTCCTGCATCATGACAATGCGCCAGCGCACAAAGCCCTTTCTGTTCGCCAATTTTTGGATAAAAATAGGATGAATACTGCTCCTCATCCCATCTATTCTCCAGATTAGGCACCAGCGGACTTTTTTCTTTTCCCGAAACTTAAAATGCTGCTCCGAGGACACCGTTTTGAGGATATTCATGTCATTCATCGCGAATCGCAGAAGGCTCTGAACGTGTTGAAAGAAGAGGACTTCGAGAGGTGCTTCCAGCAGTGGCAGAAGCGCTGGGACATTTGTATCAACTCCCAAGGAGACTACTTCGAGGGTGACAGTGCAGTTTAGTCAAAACAAACTGTTGTGTAATATTTATGACGTCAATCCGGAAACTTTTTGATCACACTTCGAATGCATTAAAATATGAGATCTGCTATAAACAGAGTTTAGTCAGAGACTTCTTCAAGGTTCCGAGTAAGGGGCGCACTTCTTGTCTTGTCTTGTCGCATGCGATACAGATTTCCGTCGTTACTCCGAACGCACTTCAGCCTTAGGCTTATTGTGCTACGTGTAGCGTTTTAAAGCCAATTTATTTTGCCTGTACCCTTTGCCAAGGAATACAGTATCATAACAGATGTGGTTTCAATTTCTTTTGGTTCTAAAAACATTTTCCCAAAAGCAACCTCAATATACCTCCTGTGAGCCAAGGCCTCAAAGGAATATATAATGTGCTGGTCTGTTTCAGTTTCTTTCTTGTACAATCTGCAATCTAAGTTACCCTGAAACACTCCATCATGTTAAAGTGCTTTTTCACAGGGGCATGTCCTGTGAGAAATGCAATAATGTTTTCAGCTGAAGTTTGTTATACTTAAGTAAGCTTTCAGCTCTTTTCTTACATGGTTTTCTAATCAATAGTTTACCATGTTTGTTTCCTGGATTTTCAAGCCAGGTTTTATGATGTTATACTTTAGACCAATTCTTAATAACCTGTCTTACTAAAGTCGAGATGCTCCATGAGCCGAATCTGACCCAATAAATTGTGTAGCTGCCCCTTATCTTGCAAATTCATCAGTTGTTTCATTCCCCTCAATGCAACTACGACCCGGCACCCAAAAGAGTTGAACTTCATTATATTCTGCCAAGCTTGTGAGCATGTTTAGGTATATGAAACCACTCCTGGTGTTACCTTATGATTACTTAAAGCCTTAAGTGCAGTTTGCCTATCTGAAAAAAGAATCTGTTGTCGCAGTTTCTGAGTGACTTGTTTTATCTTATTTGTCGGGCGCTTATTGTTTAATTATTTTTAAATTTGGATTCTTTGTCCTCCGGCTAGCTATTGTAGCACGTATCTCTAAGCAGGGCGTGTAACGGAAAGGAGTTGTTGCTAAAAGAGAACACTGATGTAGAACACCTGAATGTAGACTTTTATTGCCGTCACGCTTAGTTTAAGTTAATAATTGATATATTTAATGTTTCTAATGCCTGACTGAAACTGTTATATTTCTAAACGTAACTACAGTCCTTTTAATTGCCGCGCAACAATTACTTCGCGTACTTTACATTTGAAACTAACTCTGCGATGTGTATCTCGTGAGAGATCCTTCTTAGCTGTGCGACACTTCCTTATGGCTCGAGAATATATAGTCCTTCATCTCGAATTACCTAAACATTCTAATATAATTCCTATTGGTTACCAAAGTGCGCCAACTTTAGCGTCTCTTTTGGTCAGCCAATCACTACTAGTGACATATGTATATGCTCTAGGGAAGATATTACCTCCATTTCTGAAAAATACACGCTACCCTGTGACCTCAATTCCGGCTTTCTCTTCTTGGTGTCAAACAACTCAACCCTCGGTTACCCAACTTCTATTGTCAGTTTCAAAGTCCCTACAGTTAACAAACGTCCAAAAGCATGTATATAAAATGATATTAATTTACAGTATAATCACTCTGGAATTCACAGCATATTGTGATATAAAATACTGCCTCACTGTTTACCAGTGTAAGCTCTCCTTATGTTTTGTGTATGCATTGAATAATAACATAAATTTCTGTTTCAAAAAAATTTCTGATTCACCAAAGGGAAGAAACTTTAAGCACCTTGGTCCTATGCCATATACTTCAGATCCTGTTCCTGAGCCGTTCTTTCATCTGCCTGTTAAGCAGATCAAAGTTTTCTCAGCAATTTCCAGAGTATTATTCGTCCAAAGTTCAGGATCAATAATGACTCTAAAGTTCTTTATAACGGTTTAATTGGAATTATATAGTCTTACGGCATTTCCAAAGATGCATTTCCTATGTATTTCCTAATTCCTAGTTCTTAGCAAACCGAGGGGCGCATTTAATCGTTGGAAGGAAAAGAGAGGTTAGGATATGAGGCAAATAAATTGCGATTCACATTTTCAATTGCACGTCTCAGAATGAATCCGATACTTCTATTCACCGGTATTACGTCTTTGCTAAGAGAAACCCATTGAAGTGAAGGTGATTTTTACGGCAGGCATCTGTAAACCAACCTAAAATTGGATGAGAAAGATTTATCGCCTAGCAACGTCAAACCACAGCAGCTGGTGGCGAGCTGGCAAATCTGACCTCTACGGATGGGAATCTCAAACTTTTCTACTTTCCCTATAAATACATATTCTGAACAACTGCCAAACCCTCGTCTGTGGTCATTTTATAATGGGCGATGTCATCCAATTAACTGCGAGAGCGAAAATAAACACCTTTCGGATCAGTGCACACGCTTTCATCCTAACTGAAATACAGAGAAATTTCCAAACGAATAACTGAAAAACAAAGCTTTATAAATGGAAACAAAAACGTACTACAATAAAGCAGGTTTATTTTAAAGGCTGTCAAAAATAACGCATTCTCTCTGCTTTGATCTTACACAACTCCACGCAAAAATTACTATTTATACCTTCTCTACCAGAGGAAGTAGTTGCATCCTAAAATTCAATATCTAGATTTCACCGGAAATTCACGTTTTGAGGCTCACTGAACCAAAAAAATAATATTTTTAGAAAACAGGTGTTTGTGTGTGTATGTGTCTGTCTGTATGTGAGCAACATAACTCAAAAACGAAAGGTCAGTTAAATACAAAATTTGTTATTTAAGTTCAGAATCTTCCAAAGATGCTAGGTGAGGATTTTCAAGAAAATCCCCCCACCCAAAACTACCCTTTATCATTTCCCCAAAAATGGCCCTAACGATATTTATTAAAGTACCATATGTTTAAGATACTTGCATGACAAAGAAGCATATCTTGAATTTTTTGCGAAGAGCCTATTAAATCCTCTTCATTCTGAATAACCTTTGCATAATTCGTAAACAGTAAGACGTAGACAAAATCTTACTACATAATCTCGCTAAAGCTCATAATTTGTCAAATAAACTTCTTGTGGCGTCACCAATTCCGAGATACTCTTTGTTGCGGTTTGAATTTTCAAGTAGTTTTTTCAAGTGGTAAGTCTCTATTCGTTTTTTCTCGTGGTCATGCAAAGAGCGTGGAATTTTAAAACCATCACATCACGATTCGCTTTTTAAAAATGTATCAGTTTAGTCTACTGTATCTTTCTTATATCTATAACGAAATGTATAAATGTGTAATGAAATATTTTAGACAGCATGGCCTAAATGTAGAACTTGTAACCAGTAGACGAGCTAAAAGCTTCAGTGTGTCCAATTTGATTTCAAGTTCAATCACATGACAATTGCCCTTTGTGTTTGCGCATGTTTAATAACTCGACTTGGTTTCATTAGGTTTTACTTTTCATTATGTGTTTTTACATGGTTAATTTCTCATGGTACTCGCATTATCTGTTCAGAATACAAATTGCCATACTTCAATTTATCGCAATTCGTTGTAAAGTTAACCTATATGGAAATTGGCGGGTTCCTTTGATCTAAAACGTTACTCATTTATCTAACCTACATAAAGATTAAATGGGGAAATCATGGATTCAGAAGAAACTGAAATAGAAGTGAAATTACAGAAGCAGCAGAAAGAATAACACTAGAAATACTTACCCAAAACTCCAGAAAGTAATATGATGTACATTTAATTGCTTCATTGCCTGGTGTAAGGTAAAATATGTGAAACTAATTTCACAGAAAATGATTGCTAGCGAATCAACAAAACATCAAAACACCTGACATTTCGCTTTTTAAACTCCATTTTTCTTGTTTCAAGAACGGGTTCTAAATGTGATCTCTGTTAGTTTCAGGAATCAATATAAAAAGTTATATACCGGGGTAAGGCCGAAAGGTTTTGCAGCTAAAATATTAAATTTAGTTACCCCAGCATAAACGTTGGGAGACGTAGCTCACAGCCAATGAGAGGACCAGGAACCTTAACATTACATTTCAGTGCAGACGTGGGACAATATCACAAAATACACATAATTTCACATTTAACACATTACCTGTCGTTTATTAAATATTCACATTGTGCCCCTACATCATCCAAAAAAGATTAAAGGAAAGCCATTGGAGGGAGATGTTACACACACGAGGTCACATTCACAGACGCTTACATGCCAGACGAAATTATCTCTTCACAGCGATGTGATAATGTTTGCAACACAAATATTATTTCATATACGGCGCCTCCACCAAAAATGTTTATGCCGGGGTAACTAAATTTAATAACCAGCTCCAAAACCTTTTGGCCTTACCCTGGTATATAACAATATTATTATTGATATTTTACAAATTCGAGCACTGTCTAAAAATGGTATATGCCACACGTGTTAAAAATGATTTTATTTTGCTCGTAGGCAACTCGGCCCTCAAACATTTCTACTCGCAAAATAAAACCCTACTTTTACTTATTGTATCATAATCTACTATTATCTCGATTGACCAGAAGTAGATAGCAGAATAAGGTTTTTTTAAGAATGGTTTGCAGAAGAGTAGGTAGAGAAAGTCATGTGAATACAACACATCAATTTTTTCTTTCTCTCCTTTTATTTAACGCACTTCAAAATAATATATGTAGACAGGTCATACTTGATACGCATGTGGTTTAGTGTGTGTCTGATATAAGCCTTATTTGCGTAACTACCCTACTGTACCATTTGCTTACGTAACTTATTGATTAATAGCTTTAGTTGCATAGTTGCCTTCCTGTAATATCTAATCTGTTGTGTTGATTTATTCGAAGCGTGGACACACTGATCGCCAGTCCGTCATTGCGAGATAGGTGTTGGTAGTTGCAGAGATATTACTTAAGTTTCACAGTTCCTTTACATTCTGCTAAAGTAACTTGTTAGATGCCTTTGTGGTAGTTGACTGCCTTTACAGCTTTCTTTATTTTCATTTCTTTTACTATGTGGGTGGAACTAACATCACGTTTCTTGTAGTATATTTTCTCGGTAGAATTTTGTTGGAGTATTTAAATATCATCATAACCGGTTGCAATAGACTTTTCGTAATGGAGCATATATATTTTGGTAAGTCTGGTGTGTTTCTTAAATGTAAATAAATAAATATACATATATCTACAATTATATGTGGATTGTGAAAAGGAGATTCGGCACCGATCAAGGAATAAGGATATTGTATTGACGCCCCACGAGGGGGGACCCCCGAAAGGAAGGGATTTCTTGAAGGGAGACACCGGGCGGCCCGAAACAGGAGTGACGGCACAGCAATGACGGATCCCTACAGTTTCCAGATTGAGACGCCCCGGCAGTAGGACAGGCGGGTCAAGGACCACGCCTCATAAAGGGTCCAACATCACCCCAAGGGGTGGTCCTTATACCCGGCATCCAGCCTAAGGCCGAGGGACGCTTTTTAACTACTATGGTCCTTAGCGTCCCATTCTATATTGGGTAAGACCGGAAATTTTGCTCAAAGACCTTGAGGCTTGAGGTTCGTTTACGTGTCGTAAATCTATGACACGGGACCACCGGCTTTACTTCTCTTCCAAAGGAAGTCATGCTAACCCGAAAAAATCCACCGTCTTCTGCCGGGCTTGAACCCGCGACCTCGTGAACTAGAGGCTAGCATAGTAACCACTACACCACGGAGGATGATGTCAGAGTCCTTGTCTGACGACCCAGGAAAATCCCCGCAAAACCTATGGGTAAGAGTGGGCGGTAACCGGGAATCGAACCCGGACGTCCTCCTGAAAGCGGCAACAGACGTTACCGTCTGAGCCATCCCGCTGGGTAATCGAATGATAATTGATTGTTAAGTCATATTTATGCATATATGGCCATTTCTTTCTGATAGAGCAGGAAGATGAACTGTGTTCTCTATGATTAAAATCACTGCATTATATCTTTACTCTTAACCCTGGTCTAGAGCCGTCCATATTTATGCCTTGGAAGGAGGGTGTTCCAGTACTTTTTAGTCTCCAGGAAGGGTGCCCCTTGTTGGTCCACGTATCTTATCACCGTTGCTATTCGAAGCACCCCAGCATATCTGGTGAGATCCCCAAACCAACAACCGGGAAACATCCCCCCCCCCGATAGAGTTATAAGGTCCTGCAAGGTTTCAATCTTGTACTGACTTGGCGATGGAGGAAGACCATGGGAAAAAACAAGACCCGTAAGGTCAAATGTTTTTATTGTTTAGAGAAGATGTTTGTTGTTTTCTTGCAATATTATGGCTCCGATACGTGTCAAACTATTGGCTATTGTTGCACTTGGTTTCGACCACATCATTTACTGTGGCCAGATTTTCGTGTTGCGTTGGCTGGTAAGCACCTTGCCATACTCTGGACTGTAGCTCATACTGTTCATTACAGCCATCTCCATTTAAACACCTATGTTGAGCATCTCCGTTGTGAAAGAGAGAGTTTTCTTGCCCATGGGAAAAAAAGGTGTGGGATTCACACCATTCCTATCGTTTCGGCTGTAGACTATACAGGTGTAAACTACTAAACCACTAAACTCATATAGAAGAACGACAAAAGCAAGGAGGAACAAAAGAGAAACTAAACACCCTTCCTTACCTAATCAATATTAGTTACCACTAACTACCTTATGTTAGCGCACATTTCTGTTTAAGAAACAATCTGTCTGTGCATATATAGTGTTAAACTAAATCAGAAAATGTAAATAACAAAAATAAATAAATTTAAAAAAAATGCCATTGGCCACACCGCATTTGAAACCAGAACCTCCCGAGTGCAGTTCACAGACACTGAGTAATCTCACTTTGGGAATATGCTCTACGAGGGGCACTATTTATATTTTGAGCCTAATAATTAAAGCAAAGTAATTTCTGAATGAAAACTACTTTATTGTTTTTCAAAATATTCTCCTTTATGATCAATACACTTTTGCATCCATTTGTCAAAGCATTTATTCCAGTCTTCTTGAGACACCTCCAAAATATGGTTTTTGAAAGCATCAACGGCTTCTTCTGCCAACGAAAATCGTTGTCCAAGCAATTTATTCTTGATGTTCTGTAAAAAAAGGAAGTCATTTGGTGCCAAATCAGGACTGTATGGCGGATGATCCATCAATTCGATTTTTTGAGCCTTCAAATGCTCTGTTGTTAGACGAGATGTGTGTGCGCTCGCATTGTCTTGATGAAGAACGATCCTACGGTTCTTGTTAGTTTTCCTTACTTCACCGAAGACTTCCGACAAACAAATGGTTGTGCACCATTCGGCATTGACCGTTTTACGTTCCTCTAAAGGCACTGTTGCCACATGGCCAGTTTTGCTGAAAAAGCAGGCGACCATTTGCTTCGAAGTGCTTCGAGTGCGAACAACTTTTGTTGGATTTGCTTCATCTTGAAACAGCCATACAGTCGACTGCTGTTTACGTTCCGGCTCATACGCATAGATCCATGATTCGTCACCTGTTACAATCTTATATAAGTCTTTTGAGACACCGCTATTGTATTTCTTGAGCATTTTTGTACACCAATCGACACGAGCATCTTTTTGAGAGTGCGTCAAATTATGTGGGATCCAACGAGAGCAAATCTTTTTCATGGCTAAATAATCATGCAATATTTTATATATGCTGGTGGAACTAATGCCTTGGGTTGCCTCAATCTCACAATATGTCGTATGACGATCTTCCATTATTAGTTTTTGCACAGCATCAATGTTTTCTGGCACAACAACTGATTTTGGACGACCTTCACGAACTTGATCATTGAGTGAACGGCGGCCACGATTAAATTCGTTATACCAGCGTTTCACAGTGGCAAAGGATGGAGCTTCGTCGCCAAATGTGGAAGTTAGTTGATCGATGCACTCTTGTCTTGATAATCCACGTCGAAATTCGAAATAAATCATTGCACGAACATTTTCACGAGTTAATTCGATGTTTTTGTTGACACACAATTTTCAAGTTAGTGTAAACAAAACAAATGACGCTCTATTGACAAAATATTTGAAGTAGAATATGGTCAAAAATGTCAAACTTTCCATTGGAAACGTCAGATGGCACCTACAACATTCAAGATTACCAAGGCTCAAAATATAAATAGTGACCCTCGTATAAAAAACATTTCCAAATTTAAAATACGCAAAGAAAATCTTTTTGAAAACAAAACTTTAAAGTGGTTGAATAATAATAATAATAAATTAATAATAACAACAATAATAACTAAGCCGTTAATGAATTCTTATTTAAATGTATTCATTTATTCTGATAGAAGTTAAAACCATAGCTCAATATTCCAGAAGAAAACAACAAGAAGCATAATGCAGTAAGACTAAACTTAAAAAGTTAAAGAAGTTAAAAAAACAAAAAACAAACAAACAAAATACGGAATATACGTTAAATGTAATTCGCAATACACGTGCTATTTGTCTTATATTGCACTTACAGAAAGCCAATAGGAGCCTTGTGAACATTTAGCAGGGGTAGGACGCCTATCAACAGGCTTAAACGAGACAAATGTTACGTGTATAAAATGCACAACTCAAACAGAGGCAATTTATTGCGTAAATAGTAAAATATAAAGTCGAATCTGTATCGAAAATAAAAATAAAAAAGGGCCGCATCATAAACACAGATAATTCTAAACGGCAGACAGCACATTTCAGAACATATGGTTAACGTTGTGAGAAAGTACACCAAACAGAATCGCAGAAAACAACCAGGAAAGAAGATATCGCTTCGACGGATGCGTACGTGAAGGGTTTAAAATCCTATTCCATTACAATGCATTTACTAGGTGCACTTCCTGTCACAAAACAAACACGTCGGGAAAACAAGAGCATCCCTTTGCGTGAATAAAAAGAGATGTGTTGGCTATTATGCAGGGAAAAGGAAGTGCTTCAAGGCCAACTTTCACTGAGTCATGACCTCTGATGAATCTGTCGCGAACTAGTGAAAACCAGATGTGCCTACATGACCCGACCTGACACACTTTAGGGACTGTTGGCATGATTGTGTTCCTTGCCCGCCTGCACTTCCTCCCCCCCCCACAAATTTCACATGTTGCGCCAGTAATTTGGTTTTCCGCGCCTCTGCTAATAAACTAGTTAGTATAGAGGATCGAGTTACAAATTATCTAACATTTGAATATTAATGAAAATATTTCCGCAGCAGCAACACGCACACTGAATTTTAATTTGATGAAAACTAATGGCCAGATTTTAATGCATGAAACTCTCATGGTAACACGGGATCAGAATACAATCATGATATTTATTTAAAACACAGCGTATAGTTTTGTTTGCTTTGCCTCAAACTAGTATTTTTTAATTAAAAATAGCTTTTAATCCATAAATTTCCCACTTTATCCATAGATTGTCAAGCGTTTTGTTAAACCTTACAAACGTATTTTTAGGTGCGTTCGCTTGTCCATAGTGACTATTACAGTCACTGGAACTGACACATTTCTTTCTTTAATTAATCTGTTCTGAATTTACTCAATGCCCCAGTTTTAGCACCAAATTAAGCAGAATTTCTGAAGTTTCGATTGCCCGTCACTAGATGCGCATATGTTCATGTTTTATTCGTAATTGTTAGTTTTATTGTCGGCAACTGTTTTTGAGATTTTGTTCTAGTCAACGTGAAAATGGAGTATACATTAAATGAACGCCTCTTCCTTGTAAAGCAATATTGGATTACGAATTCAATTATAACTACTTAAAGGGCATACTAGAGAGAATTTGGTGTTCGCAATCCTCCCCAAAGAAACACAATACTGGGACTGGTAAACAAATTGGAAACAACTGGATCTCTGATGAGTGAAAAAGGCAAAACTCGTTCATCTAGGCTTCCCACGGTTGTTGTTGACATAAGAGCAGGGCTGGATCAGTCACCCAAACAAACATTCAGACGTTTGTCGCAGGAGATAGGGTACAGCTACTCAATGTGTCAGAGAGCTGTGAAAAGTGCAGGCCTAAAGCCGTATAGGATTAGGTTTGTCCATCAGTTACAGGAACCAGATAAGGATAGACGACTGAATTATTGTCGTTGGTTTCAGGTGTTCATTATGCAAACTCCTGCCATATTGTCCATCACATGGTTCACAGATGAAGCATGGATTCAATTATCCGACTATGTGAACTCAAATAACTCAAATAATAATAATAACCATTTTTTTAAATAATGTGAACACTGCAGAGTACCGACGGATTTTCATGTAGTTTGCTGAGCAATTAGACGATGTAGAGCTGAGTCAAGGATATTTTCAGCAGGACGGCGCAACATGCCATACATCAAATGAATCCATGGCACTAATTGCAAGTTTCTTTGACGACCGGATAATTTCCAAGAACCTGTGGCCACCAAGATCTCCGGATTTAACGTCGCCGGACTATTGGGTTACTTAAAAGACAGGGTTTATGCCACACATCCCCAGACATTACACAGGAGATTCAAGCTTTGACAACAGAGTCCTCCAACGAGTGGCCAGTAACATGGAATGACGTGTTGAGTTGTGCCTTATGCAGGATGGAGGACATTTTCATTTGCTATAGAGGTAAATAATCTCCCAAAAATTCTCTGCATTTCAGGTATAATAAGTTGTCGCTAGCATAACTCGTTTTGAAACAATTAAGAAGATTAATGAGTCATCCTGTAGAATCGTCTGTACGTCGGTACGCATGAAACAACTTTTGTTTTGAGTAGTGTTTTAAGAGACCGTTTCCAATACGGCAGCACAGGTGATGGAGACACTAATGATATATGAAATTAAGAAAGGAAATTTGAAAAGGAAACGTTCTAGGCCTAAGTTTAAGGTACCTACCTCCCCGGCATTTGCCAGTTATGAGGAAAACCTGGAAAAAACCTCAGTCAGGGAGGACGGTCCTTGCGGTATTTGAACCGCAGACCTCCCATACACGATTCCGTGCCTACTTACCTCGACTACTCGTGTCGGTATGAGACAACTCACGAACGCTGCAATTACGGAGCGGTTCAACTAAAACTCGGGAAATGTGGAGTTCAAGTTTATGCATTGAGTCTGAGGAGCATTTGTAATTAAATTTCAAATTTAGCTGAAACTGACACAAAGTTTGGGGTACTTCATTTAGAAAGCTTCCATAAAATGTATAATCTTTTGCGCAAACATTAACTGCAGGTAAGGATTTGATATTTCTAAAAACTTGAAGTAAGTTCTAATTCAGTCCAAATTTGCCTGAAATAATTACAAAATTAAGGGTGCATGTATATGAAGATCCTTCTGGAATATTATTTTTAGGAAAACCTTTGCCTGTAAATTGTTATTTTATACTTATATGAATATGGGTTTGAAGAAAATATGTCGAAACATCTAAAAATTCGTTGATCGGAACGCATGTGTGGGTTGTTTTGTTTTATAAGATTATTTTAACGTATTTTAATAAGCTGTGTCAATGCCATCATAGCTGGTACGCTGCAAAATGATGAACCTGATCACTATGACATCTTGCTAACAGACGCCTTCAATTTTGCTTTATTCTTAATATGCTTTTTACTGTGTCTTTGCTTTTTTGGTTTTATTCACATTAGAATAAAAGTGAATAAAACGTCTCTTCCGGACCGTTCACCATTGTGGGAGGTTAAATTTGTAACCATGGATACCGGCCATGAAAATAACCCAAGATGTATGACATTAGAGTATATGATAACATTGCACTGTCCTAACCAATAGTATCTACAATTCGGCACAAGAGGTCCGAACGTTTGCAAAGAAGGCCCTTTTTTGCATTGCAATGTACGTGGCCATGCTGTTTTTAATGTTTTATAGCCTCCATCTCGAATGAAGGCGGTAAATAACAATTGTCCCGCAGAAGAGGAGTGGAAAGGAGAGGAGAGGAGAGAAAAGAGGAGTGATTGTAAACACCGGTGGTTTGGTGCTAACATGGCGATACGTTATTTTGTTGTTAAACGTTAATACACCCCATAATACATATCTTAACTTATTCTTCGCCGCTGTATTCTTATTCAGAGTCAGAATCCCAACGCTATCCGCACACTGGATTAGATTTACATCTCAAAATTATCAAATTTCACTGTTAAAAGCAACCAAGTTCACAAAAACACACTCTGAAACAGCTGATTCCCAAAGAACCAGCTGACTGACGTGTCTATGAAGTCGCAAAGATTTTGCTACTGCGCTACCGCCTTCGTAGTGACGGAGACTCTAGTACTCATGTAGTGGGATTGAGACACTAGACTAGACCAACCACCATATACTCCTAGTACGTCGCATCGCAATGTTGGCTTGTTTTGACAGATGAACGAACCTTTACGAGCTCGACTAGTAGCAACAGAGAGGGCTCTGTAACAGTGTCACCCAATCGAATGCTTTGTGGCGTCAGCGAGCAAGTCTTTTGTTGCTCCAGGCTACTGTAGTCAGGAACACGCACGAAGGGGGTGAGAGAAGCCACTGCACAGAGAGAGAGAGAGAGAGAGAGAGAGAGAGAGAGAAGGCGAGAGGAAGAGATATTATGTTGCCTCTTTCATTCTCGCTCACTATGTACTAACGGTCACGCGACTTAGAGCAATGCTACTGCGCAACCTGTACTCATCCATCTTGTGTGTGCTCCCGACTCTAACTAGGAAGTTAGCGAGGATTGCAGGGCAGGAGAAGCAAGTTACTGTCAGCGAAGGACTAACGCAGAATCATTATGCTCTGCTTTGTAACTATGTGATTGTAAGGCAGAAAACCTGTCTTACCCTTCCCTATGCAACCCTTGTCTACGAAAATCCAAAACGGTGTTACGTCATACGTAATTGAGTTGTCTCGACTCTGCTGTGTCGGCAGAAACGACACTGCTAATGGCGTCCGGCGGATTCAATATAGAACTTGTGTTGGAAAATGGGAAGTCAACAGTATCAATTGTTTCAATATTAATGTTTAAACAATAATTATAACATGACTCTCGTATGAATAGAATTATTAAAAAATGTTCGCCGTGATGTGTGGAAGGTAAGTAAGGCAACCAATTTTCTAAGGACTAATCAAATGTTTTTTCACGGATTGTCAAGTGTCTCTAGGCTGAAATGTATCTATTCCTCCTTGGTTAGTGTTGAAAACAATGTAAAACATGTAAAGGAAATGCTCACTTTTGAAAACATTAATATATTTATGAATTATTTGCAATTATGCTTTCAAATATAGGTATATAATGTACGTGTATTTAATTTTTTAAGTATTGTATATTAGTAGATATAAGTTCAGTTAATCTAGTAAAAAATTACAAAAGTAGAATTAATTAATACATTTAACGTACCTGTTTACTCCCAAAATGTGAATCTCTCTGAAGAAGATACCAGAGGTCACTAGTGCACATAGCGATACCTGGAATCAAAGTAATCTGCTTTGAGGGGTGCATATGATTATAGATATTATACAAATGTCGACTTTATAATAGAATGTAACTCCTCAAATTTTGGACTTCATTCAACTTTTAGGATTACACCATCTGTCAGCTAAAACGGTAATAAAACTTCCAAGCAGACATGCACAGTGCTCAGCTGCAAGGCATTTGAAGTATTTATTTATTTGTTTTTGAAAACACAAATTTACAGCATATGCTTGTAATGATACTAAAATCCAGAATTATTCGTAATGAGTTATTTTAAATTGACAAAAATGGTGTTGAACTAAAGGTCTTAATTACCTTTATGGAGGATCTCCTACATGACGGGACGGTCATGTATAAGAGCGCCCTATCAACGCAGTTCCTGATGTCCTATTTGTCTGTACGTGATCAAGATGGCCGTGATGGAAACCCGAGGGACATCTATTTGTAATTCTAAGTGCAATGCCATTCGTGACATCTGTTACAACTAACGCGAATTGCTTAGGAAACGTTATTAAGCCTTTTATGTACACAAAATGCCCACCAAATCCAGCACTAGGATTGTACTTTACAGATGTTACAAAAATTATCTCCCAGGCCTAACACTTCTCATGTTACGGATGTAAAATGTTAACAGATTAAAATACACGAATGATATTGCACTGATACGCCAGACAAATCTTGGTCTACTGCACGATGTTCGCGCCTGTACCCGGTGAATCGTCTATGTATAATCTTCATATTCTCGTCACCTATTATCTACTCCTCAATACCCGCCTTTGCGGTGTAATGGGTAACGAGTCTGCTAAGTAATCCTGCAGTGAACAGATATTAAATTAATCTAATCATCATCATCATCATTACCAACACTTCACGGTTAAGGACATGTGTCCCGTTCTTGCCTCATACTTCCCTCCAACGTTTCAGCGGTCTTCCTATATTTTTATAAACTGGTGGTTTGTGCATATATGTTTGAAATGGAATGCGGGTATTATTCATTCTTTGTACATGATTTTTCCATTTTTCTCTGTTTGTTAATATTTTGTCATTTAGGGAAAATATACTTAATTCTTGTCTTATGTCCTCATTTCCAATTCGATCTAATCTTGTACATCCTTTTACTGTTCGGAGATATTTCATTTCTGCAGCTTGAATTTTATTCCCATCCCTCATTTTATAGGCCATGTCTCCGAACCATATAGTAAAACAGGAACTGCCATTATCTTGTAAACTTTTAAATTTGTTTCTCTTAGAGTTTTTCTTTTCAAAATGTATGTTATTATTCCATAAATATATTGGAAATTATTCACTTTATTGTTTATTTCTTCTTTATTTGTTTTATATGTTATATTGCAGCCCAAATAGTTAACATTTTCAACTTATTCTAACACTTTATTATTTAAAACTACCTTAGATCTTATTATTTGTGTTCCTCTGAATGCCATTACCTTTGATTTCTAGACCGAAATTTTTAGACTGTAATCTTGAGTGAATTTTTGTAATTTATGGATAGTAATTTGCCGATTATTTTCACTGTCTAGAATTAACACCATGTCATTCGCAAAGACTAGTGTATTTAGTGAGTCGTTTTCATTTATTTTATTCCAAATGGTATTTCTTCTTTTAATTTTCGGAGAATATCATTTATTTATATATTAAATAACAACGGAGACAAGCTGCATCCTTGTTTTAAACCATTATTAATCATCATCTCTTGTGATAATCGTCCATTTCTTAAAACACTACTTATTTTTGTTTCTTGATATATATTTTTGTGTATATCTACTGAGTGTTTTGGGTACCCTTTTTATCTAATATTTGCCAGAGTCTAGTCCTGCTGACCTTATCGAATGCTTTTTCTAGATAGATAAAAGCTATATGTGTCTCATGGTTATATACCCTTCTCTTTTCAATCATTTGGTTAATTCCAAACATATTGTCTATACAGGGTCTGCCCTTTCGATATCCTGTTTGTTTTCTAATAATAGTGGTTCTGTGAATACATTTAAACGTTGGTTAATAATTTTTGTATACAGCTTATATCCTGTATTCAGGAGACTTATACCTCCATAATTGTTACATATGTTTCGTTTTCCTTTTTTAAATAAAACAATAACGTGTGCATCATACCAACTTTTAGGAATTCTATTAATTTGCCAATATTTATTAATGGTTCTGAGTAATCTTTCATGTAGTTTCATTCCTTCATATTTTATCAGTTCTGTGTTTATTCCATCTGGTCCCGGTGCTATTCTATTTTTCAGGTTTTGTAAAGAGAATTGTAATTCCTCTTCAGTAATTAAATCTATGGATATTTCGGGTATTACTTTATCTTCTGTTGTAGTTCCATTTTATTCTCATTAGTTTCACAGTTCTTTATATTTCAACCATTATCTAAATATCTGTGAGAAATAATAAGAGTTCCATGGTTTGGAATTATTATTAAAAGCCAGAAACTCTTAAAAAATGGAATTTCAACAGGATGTCTGGTTTACCTTTCACTATTACATTAACTACATATATGTATAAAATTACTGCATCTCCAACCCACGTGTGAGTAGAGAGAGAGAGAGAGAGAGAGAGAGAGAGAGAGAGAGACAGAGACAGAGAGAGTACGTTTTGCTAAATTGTAATGCTTTTTAATATTAAGTTCATTATTGCTTTGTGAGGGCAAAGAAACAAGAGGAATGTTGCCTAATTAGGTATATGTTGAGGAGGAATTCTTTTTGAAATAAAAAGAAAATGGGAGAACATTGTAACTCCATCTTTCCCTCTTTGCCATTCACTTTCTCTCTCTCTCTCTCTCTCTCTCTCTCTCTCTCTCTCTCTCGCGTTCTACTTAGAATTCGAATGTTAAAATTTTAAAACAGCTATTGTTATACTAACGTATTGTAGGGATTTCTGTAGGGTAGAATTTGTTAAGCAGTATTTCCTTATTTCTTTTTTATTGCTCTTTTTATTTTTCTCTTGCTTACGGTTATTTTTTGTGTATTATTTCTGTAGCTTTTTTCATAGCCTTATTGTATTATGTATCTTGAAAAGTGGAAAAGAATGGATTATGTCTTCTGGCAGAAAATAACAATGGATTAAGCAAACTATAATTGCTCCTGATTCTACAAGATTAGCCCTTGGTCCATGATGACCCGGAGGGCCCAAATCTTTGTTCGGAAGTGTTTTTGGATAAGTTTGCTCCAAGATTCCCTTTATCCTGAAAAGATCTAAGTCATTGTTATTGCAGAACTAATTTTGCTGTAGGATAGTTAAAAGAAAAACAAAGAAACAAAGAAAGAAAAACACAAACCAACAAGGTGACCTTCAGTCAGTTCGCGGGACCTGAGTGTGAACATCAAGCCGCAAGCCAAGAAGTACCAGCGTTCACGCATTCTAAATAGTTGGCTTTTAATGGCTGTAAAAACACGAGAAAGGTAAACTGAAAAAATAATATCATTCATATTTTTATCTCCAATTCGCCAACATAGTATGATTCTGAAGCCTTAGTGCATGGATTCGTGGACACGCTGTACAGCGCTTCAAAAAAGGTTTTCAAATGGAACCTGTTTTTCGAGAAATTGTTTAGTTGATCAGCACGGATCACATTCAAAGGATTCTCAAGAAAACATTGTATCAACAATTCCTTGTTGCTATGGATTTTACAGATTAGCTGCTCTTTAAACTCCATATATTCAAAATGAATTAGATTCCACGAGGTTTGTAACTATTGGTATTAATGTAGAAGATCAGAGAGCTAACAATTTTACATAATAATAATAATAATAATTATTATTATTATTATTATATACCTATTATTGTTATTATTGTTGCTGCTGCTGAAATTAACGAAAATCTTCTGTCATGGATGTTACAACATAATGAGTAAACTATTTTGTGCATTAACAGAAGCTGTTTTAGGCAAAAATAATTTTATATTCATAGCGTACACCTGAAAAATGTGCAATGTAGTGGCAGTGCAGTTAGGAAAAAAAAATGGAATCCATAAGTTTAATATTTTATAGAGCTTCTTCGGGCCAAGAATGTTATATTCATATTATCGCGGGTAACCCAATTGAAACGGCTTATGCCACTTTTTACGGCACGTAAAAGAACCTCAAGCCTGATAAAGAGGCCTCTGAGCAAAATTACTAGTCTTCCACGCCCAATATAGAATGGGACGCTAAGGACCGTAGTAGTTAAAGAGCGTCCATAAATAAAACTCAATTTAATTTTAGAATGTATTCTGCCATCTCAAGCCAGAAGTCCTCGGTTCGATTCCCGACTGAGTCGGCGGAATTATTGTTTAGTCAGAATCATTCTCTACCCTCCGCAGAGTCTGCAAGTATGTACGTGGCAGTGATTGTTAATGTGTTACCTGATGATAATTAATAAAAACCTGCAGTCAACGAGTTAGATGTTTCTAAGTCAAACCCCCGATGTGACCACAGAAGTTAAAGGAGACTATATAAATTAAACAATAAAAATAAATATACAAAAATGAAGGTATGAGAAACAAAAACGTTTCCGTAAACAGTAAATTAGTGGGTTACGAGATAATGTGATTTTGTTGCTGACTGGGCCTGTTGAATACCAAGTGCTAATTCCGACGAAAGCAATGAAAATTTTATTTTATATATATATATATATATATATATATATATATATATATATATATATCAATCAAGTGACAATCACAGCATTCAAGTGCAAAAAGAAATGAACTCACAAGCTCCAGTAAACATTGGTCCACAAATTAATACTTCAGTTAACATGCTTAAACGCACTGCATTGTACCATCTTTACCTACAAACTTCAATGTTGTTCAAACAAAACCATGTGTATTTCAATCGCGCTTCTGTGGTGTTTCAAAAGTGAACCAAAAGAAGAATACGCCAAAAACGTCAATAAACATGCTCCGCAAATTAAACATCTTTGAGATAATGCACATTTTCTGAGATCGGTGTTCAAAATATTGTCCATGCATCGATCCCAAACCTTTACAGTTGAGGTACCAAACTTGTAAAGTGACGGAAGGAAATACCTATCTCACAAATGGTTGATTTGCTGACCAATGTTTCTTGGAACTCATATGGTTGTCTCTGTTTGCACTTGACTGATGTTGATTGATAGATTAACTGAAACTGTCACTGTTTTAGTTAGAATTTGTACTTAGTAATCAGCGGGCCCCAACCAGCAACTAAAAAAATGGCATTATCTTATGACACCCGGTCCTATGTTTACTGGAACAATTTTGTTCGCTTAAGTTTTACCTTTCATCTCTGCATTTTGACTATCACTTTTGGAACACTCTGTAGATATAATATCTAAACTAGAACATTACTGCTTCATCAGGTACTAGCTATGATGTAATTATAAATATATTGTTCTGAAATATAGTTGTAGCTGGAATTCCCCCAGCTACAGGATTGTTCACCTACAAGTAGGTAGTTTTTTTCTGTTTAGTGTACCTTAATTGTCCATTATCACCCACGTTATTTAATTTATACACAGAGAACGGCAGAATAGCTTAAATGCACATTTTAAGATAAATAATATTATTTTATATGTAATGTTACTTGCAGGCGATCTGGTCTTAATAAGTGGCTCAGAATTAAATATGCAAAAATTTCTATATCAATTAAACAAAATAAGCCAAAATTACAACAAAAAAATATCACCACACAAAAGTAAAACATTGGTTTTCAGAAGACCCGAAACATTAAGAGCAAAAACAGTAATAGAAGAGACAATATTAAAGCATATAAACTGTTTTAATTATTTAGGCTGTAAAGTCTCATGCTTATAAAATGATGATATAATACATAAAATGAATAAATTTAACCAAATATGTGTCACCATCAAACCAAATTTAAAAAACACCAAGAAAGAGACAAAAATAAAACGTTATAAAGTGATGGCTGTTCCAGTGTTAACGTATGGATCCGAATGTTGGACAATGACCAAACAAATGGAAAGAAAGATAGAAACAACAGAGAGGCGCCTTTTAAGACATGTAGCAGGATATACATTAAAAGACAGAAGAGGTGAAGACATACGTAAAGAATTAAGAAATTTCAAATTACTAGAAAGAATTAAAGAAAATCAGAACAACTGGAAACTACATGTGGAGAGGATGGAAGAGAACCGTTATACGTATTTGGTTTTAAGATATAACACCAAAAGGCCAAGAAACATCGGCAGACCTTAAAGAAGATGGACAGAAGAGTTTAAATGATGAGACCGGAACAAGCCAAAGAGCTTAAACCATGAAAGATGATGATGATGATGATGATGATATACCTTAAAATATGTGTTATTCATTCACAAAAGCTGTGAGACCCGTATGAGACACCTTTCTAGAAACATCCCTACAAGAGAGGGGATGGGCAGCAAAGTAAAATTTCCAAGGACTGTACTTTAGCACCTGACATTTTCCACGTAAACTACTGCAAAAGTACAAACTTGGGTCCTGGACCCTTCAGAGAAAGAGAAAAAACAGGCGAGGTATCATTTCCGGAGGAGAGAACTGTTACCAAGTGCTGCCATATAATTTCATGAGACCTGATGAAGTTTATGTGCGTATCATAAACTCGGCGGTCTTTATGTAACATATATTGCCCGTTTGGAAACCATAAAACCTACCATACGTGAAATTCAGGCAGGTCGTAAGTGGAAACACAAACTGCTGAAACCTGAGATGAAATGTGAGAAAGTAGCGACATAAATAATGAACAATGCAACGTAGAAATAAAGAAACAAACAAACCCAGAAAAGTGCATAAGCAACGAAATCCTCGTAGTTAAAAGAAATGTACGAGGACGGATCGAAAAGTAACGCACAATAATTTTTTACAAAAAATGTTTCATAGTTAAACAACAAAAAAATCACTAATGAACTTACACCTTTTACCTACTTTTCGACATAGTCACCAAGTTTTCCATCGTGATGCCAGTTTCAATATGCCCTGTTCGTAGAAGTCCGTTTCCTTGCGGACTGCTGATTTCACTTCCGCATCTGTCGCAAAGCGTTGGCCGGCCAGCAATTTCTTCTTGGGACCAAACACATGAAAGTCCGACGGTGCAAAGTCCGGACTGTAGTGTATGTTGGAGAGCTCCCAACCAAATGAAGAACAGCAGCAGCAACATGGGACGCGCATTGTCATGAAGAATTTTGACATCGTCAGCATTCATGTTGTGGCGTTGTCACGAAGGGCACGACACAACTTCACCAAAGTTTTGATGTAGACTGCAGCATTCACAGTGGTCCTGTGTTCAGCAAAGTCCACCAATACAACACCATGCATATCTCAGAACACCGTCACAAGCACTTTCCTAGCAGAGTGAGTCACTTTGAATTGTTTCTTCACTGGGGAACCTGCATGTTTACACTCCATACTTGCCTGCTTGGTTTCGGGCGTGTAGTGATATGCCCACGACTCATCACTAGTGACGATTCGTTTCAGAAAGTCATGCCCTTCTGCGATGTACCGCGTTAGATGATCCAAGCTCGTCATCATTCACTGGCCCTTGTGGTTGTCTGTCAGGTTGTTACGCAACCAGCGAGCACTAACTTTACGAAATTTCAACGTGTCATGAACAATATCGCATACTCACCATAGGAAGTGTTGAACTGTTGCGATAAAGTTCGCAGTTGCACACGATGGTCGTTCAAATTTCCCGCCTCAATGCCTCTGACATTCTGCGGGATTGCAGCTGTTACGGGCCTCCCGGAGCGTGGCGAGTCACTAAGGTTCACACGGCCCTCTAGGAAGAATGCACACCACTTGGAGACATTGCTACGGTCCATACAATCATCCGTATATACGCCACGCATGTCCCTGTGAATATCACTCGGTTTGTACCCTTTGACCCACAAATATCGAACCACACCTCTCTACTCTTCACACGTGGACGACAGTAACGTGCGCGTCATATTTGTTGCGTAGTTCACACTTCTTTCGCTAGAGCTGTACATGAAAAAAAGAATACCCTCTGTAGTGAAAATTTCAAACTATATCTGTGTTAAATTGCAACATTCCAGCTACAATACCAAGGCAGAAAAAAATTATTGTGCGTTACTTTTCGATTCACCCTCGTATTATATTTAAATTGACAGCTAGTGGTCAGTGTACGGATTTGTACATCCAGGAACACAGGGTTCAAACTCTGGTTGGAATGAAGAATGTTTCTTTAATTTAAGCTATTTTCTACTGTTCACACAACGAAGTACAGTGACTCGAAAAAGTATTCTTCTCCATTGTAAAACATGCTAGCAGCCAAAGTAAAGGAGAGAAAATTATGATTTTGAGTATGCAAAAAGAACAAACACACCTTATTGTTATGGCAGTTATCAAGATTTTTCATTTTATTTGTTTTATATACACATAATGGAAATCAACTAGACAGGAATTTGTCGTCCTCCGTGGAGTAGTGGTTACCATGCTAGCCTCTAGTTCCCGAGTTTGCGGGTTCAAACCCGGCGGAGAGCGATGGATTTTTCCGGGCGTAAAAATTCTTAGCATGGCTTCTTTTGGAAGGGAAGTAAAGCCGGTCGTAGATTTACGGCACGTATAACAACCTACAGCACGATAACAGGCCTCTGAGCAAAATTACCGGTCTTTCACGCCCAATACAGAGTGGACGCTAAGGACCACAGCAGTTAAAGAGCGTCCATAAATAAAATTCAATTTAATTTTTTATATAATAATTTAACATGGAAAATCCGTTTTTCTCAGATACTATCTCTCCTGTTGATTTCAGAGGTAGCTTTTATAGAATATTTTTAAGAACATTAAAAAGAATATAAGCTAAAAACAGCAGGTTTGTTTGTTATTTTTTTTAAAAAAAACAATCATGCGGCAAATTGTATTAATTCCTTACGTAATTAATTATGTTTCATTCTTGTGAGTTATGCTTGTTATAGGTTTGTAGCAAATGAGAATCATGTTATGAGAAAAGTAACTAAAACTGTTAACTTTGTAATGAATAAGGATAAGTAAATAAAAATGAGTTTAGCTACATTATTTTTATTCATCTTTTAACTCTTATTACAATAGACTTGAAAGATTTTTCTTTGAAGTTAGCAGGGAGAGAGTATTAGAGGAAAACTAATTTCCCATGTTAAATAATTTTGTTCAGTGTTTCCGATTTCCATGTCGTATAAATATAACTTCATATTTAAGTTCAGTACCTTCCAAAGATGCGACACGATGATTTTCAAGAAAATCCCCCACTCCAACTACCCTTTGCATGGAAAATTTTGAGTAATTTTCGAGTTTCTCAAAAATGGCTCTAGTGAGTTTGATTAAAATATCACACATTAAAGATATTTACCTGGCAAATAAAATGTATATCTTGAATTTTCTGGTGATAGCCTGTGAAGTCCTAGAAGGAATTTTGTAGATTCTTATACAACCGGTAAACGTAAAGCGATGGATGAAAACGTACTGCACAAAAATTGTAGATCTCTTTAAAAACACACAATTTATTTCAAATAACTTTTTTGTGGCATCAGCCATTTCCTAGATATCCGATATTAATGGTTGGAATGGTTCAATACGTTGTCCTTCTTTTCAAGTGCTGTCAGCATTCAGTTGTTTCTCACGAAGGCATGGAAAGAGTATATAAAGCCAGCATATAGCGGCCAGTTTTGAAACATTTGAGTACCCCCTTTGCATTTGTAACTATTTCTGCAACGGTTCATCTCGTTTAAAATGAAGTAGACAGAACAAATAAGCTTTCGTAAAATAAGTTTTTATAACCTTAATAAATGATACAGGATAGAGGTCATGTAAAATGCACACATCATATTTTTACTTTCTCTACTACGTATAGTAAGTAGGGGAAGTATTCTATTCCACCCAAAAATTCGATACCGAGATTTCATTGGTAATATATGTTTTGAGGCCCCCTGAATCCAAAAAAAATTTTTTTTTGGAAACATGTCCGCGTGTGTGTGTCTGTCTTTTAACAGCATAACTCAAAAACGAATAGTCGGATAAACACCAAACTTGGTATTTAGATTCAATATCTTCCAGAGATGCGACACGAAGGTTTTCAAGAAAATCCCCCCATCCCAGATTACCCTTTACCTGGAACATTATTCGAAAATTTTAATTTTCTCAAAAATGGCTCTTACGATTTTGATTAAAATATATTTTCATGACAAATGAAATGTATATCTCGAGTTTTCTAGAAATGTCTCTAAAAGTATTCTTCATTGTGAACGACTTTTGCATAACTGGTAAACCATAAGAGATAGACAAAAGTTTACTACACAAAAAATGTAGATCGCCTTAAAATACACAATTTATGTCATATACATTTTTGTTGTTGAGTGAACCAAATATTTGACTATCGCTTAAAACCTGCCAATTCCCCTTGCATCTACAAGAAAATTAGCAATAAGATTAACATCTCGATATGTCGGTTAACATGAAGCATATGGAGAATAAGCGTTTGTAGAAATAGTTTGTACAATAGTAGAGAAAGTCATGTGAGTGTAACACATCAGATTTTTAAATTCAGGCAGCCTCAAAACGAGTTTCCAATGAAATCTCGGTATCGAATTTTGGGTGGAATGCAATAGCTCCTCTAAGGTAAGTAGTAGAGAGAGTAAAAGTTAAAAGGTCGTCAAATTTAGGTCTTTACGAGCCTAATAATCACTTATCTCTAATTCCTTGAGTGATCGGTTTCAGGGCCCAACAAAGATACTTTGAAAGGAAGGCTAATCTCACCAGAGCAGTGTGCAGGATTTTCAGCTTGAGTGAAAACCGCACTTAGACCCACTGTTTTGCAGGAACATTCTCGGAGACAATGGAACTTAACCGAGAGGCAGATCGACGCCAGGTTTGGCACGTAAACAAGGGGTCACTGGCAGCTGCTGACCACCATCTTGTTTACGTGTTTACATTCTGGCTACCGCCGGCTCCTACTCGATTTGTGAGATTGAACCAACCTGAATCAGTCCGTGGTGGGGTATTAACAGCTTACACATGTACATCCGCAACGTGAGAAACAGACCACTCCCTCGTTAGGATTAAGTCTTTATCTACTTGATGGTAATCCGAGCGATAAGGGCAGTTTTACAGTAATTAAGTCTGTTTCCAATGCCTCTGATAATTGTCTCTACTCGAGGGGCACGAGGAACAAAGTGGGAGTGTTCAGGGATTTACATATTTTAATTTCAACAGATAAACTCAAGTTGGAAAGACAAATAAAACCAAAAACTGATGTGTTGCAATCACACGACTTTCCCTACTTATCTTCTATAAATTATTCCTACAAAAGCCTCATTTTTACTTTCCCTACTACAAACATAGTAGGTAGAAACGATATTGCATTTCACCCAAAAATTCAATAACGAATACATGTTTTGAGGACACTGAATCCAAAACAAGCATTTTTTGAAAAAGATCCGTGTATGTGTGGTCTGTATGTCAGTGTGTGTGTGTGTGTGTGTGTGTGTGTGTGTGTGTGTGCGTTTTCACAGACACACATACCCTTTACATGAAACATTTTTCGAAACTTTTGATTTTCAAAAAAATGGCTCTAAGGATTTTAATTAAAATGCCATGTATTAAATATATTTACATGACAAATAAAACGTATATTTTGAATTTTCTGGAAATAGCCTGTGATGTTCATTCGGAAGGAATTTTGTATAATCTTGTATAACTATAGTTCTATAAACTTGTATAAGCGTTATGCGAAAAGGTAGTAGGTACACAGAAAACATAGATCCCTTTAAAACACACGATTTATTTCAAATAGCCTTTTTGTGGCATTAGTCGTTTCTGAGATATCCGTTATTAAAAGTTCGAATTGTTGATTTCCTGGTCATTCTCATAAAGTTCTTTCAACACTCAGTTGTTTCTCACGGTTGCATGGAACAGAGGAAATTTAAGGCCAGCGTATAGCGCCCAGTTCTTCAACATTTGACTATCATTATTCTCTTTGTATCTGTAACGAAATGTGTAATGTAGCTATTTGTGCAACGGTTTATTTGGATTAAAATATAGCAGTAAGAATGATTTGTGTATCCACTAATAAACGATAGAGGGCAGAGAAGTCATGTGAATGTATCACATCAGACTTTTCTATCTATTTCTTGTTCATGGAGATAAACTTTCGTTACACATTTCATTGCAGCTATAAGAAAGATACAGTAGGCTAAAGCGATAGTTTGTGTGCTATAAACCTTGTTGGGAAAGTTTTTGAAAACGCACTCAACGAATTTAACCTTGCAGCTGTGAAAGTGAAAAATGAGTTCCTGAACGCCAGGAAGCACAAAAATAATTATATATCATTTTGAGGTCAAAGTACGAGGACTCTGCTGAAAGGCATAAAATATGTGCTTTTCATATGTCAGTGCGTTCCAGATGGAACTCTTGGTTTATATTTGCAATGTGCTTGCCAATACATATCGGGGATATAGCAGATTTCTTTAAGATCCTTGAAGATGGGAATGCGGAGCTGCAATTCTTCAAAGAAGCTGAGGTAACTAACATCCAGATAATAATATTGCAAACTGTTTATTTGTCAGCAGTCTGCAGCCTAATAGTGGAACTGATCCACTTTCTGGAAAGGGTCATCATAACCCACCGTACATCTACTTAGTGGAAATGTCAGTGGTGTGAAAGTAGCATTCAAAATGTTCAGTGAAGGGGTCTTTAATCAGATTGTATTAGAAGAAGTTAGGCATTCACTAACAAATGTAAGAATGGCTGTTGAAACGAAGATAGCTTGTGCTTTACAAGCACCTTTAATGAAAATTAAACAACTGAAGATCACTGATCCAAGTCTTATTCAAGCCATGGGCTCCCTATTTGTTCCAAGAAATGTCTCGAAGCTCATGTCCGTTACAGAACTACTTAACCTTAAGGAATGTATACCATTCATGAGGGCACTGGGAAAACAAGAATTTGTAGAATCTCACAGTGTTTACCTCACTACCTTCAAAGAACATGTTAGCAAGGAGAACCATGTGCAAGTGAAGAAGGTGGAGGTACTTTGCAGCCTGAAACCATCTCATCCAGATTATGCCATTGCAACACTGAAGAGTGTGTGGTTTCCATGCTCCAACCTTGATTCGGAGAGATCTTTCTCTAAATACAGTTTGGTGGTGAGCGACAAGAGGAGGATACTGCCACCAGCAAATGAAGAGGCTCTCACTAGGTCATGGTTTGAATAAGGTAATGTCACTTTTGATACTTGGAATGTTAGTAATAAATACGTTTTGGTTTTCTTTTCTTTAAAAAACTTTTTCTCTTGATTCCAGATAATTCAAGAAGGAATTGCAAGGTGTGAGAACTACTAATTGACTGAAATTTATTGATGTTCACATCTGTAGTTGTTTTCTTTCTCTTTTTTATTTCACATCTGACTGAATCTCCTGAATAATGTTGATCTTCAATTTCCATTGTATAAGATTATAATAAAACACTCCATTGCCTAAATTGCTTTATTTATGTTACACAATAGTGCCTACTCCCTTATATTAAAATAAATAAGTACAATAAAATTGACTGCATAACATTGGATTGATTCAATAGGATTTGATTCAATTCATAACACTGAATTGATATTTGTCACGACAGCAAAGCCCCATTTCTACGACATTTTTTAAAAATATGACATTAGCTATATTATTCGTAGCACTGTCCATCCACACATCTGAGAGACATCTACTTTTAAAGTTATATGCAACAAAGAAATAATTAAAACTTTTGAGCAAATACATGATTGGTCGCTCACCATTAAAATCATAGAGTAGATTTGTTGACATATAGAAATTATTAAAGTACAAAACAACAAATTTTGTATTTCAAATCAACACAAATGTAAAAAATCTTATGTTTTACACTCACACGACTTTCTCTACTCTTGTACAAACTATTTTTACAAACAATTATTCCCCATATGCTTCATGTTAATCGAGATATCGAGATGTTAATCTTATTGGTAATTTTCTTGTAGATGCAAGGGGAATGGGTAGGCTTTAAGCTATAGTCAAATATTTTAAGAGCTGGTTGCTATGTGGAGTATTCGATTCTCTTTGCATTACCAGGACAAAATAAATGAATAACGAATTTGAGAAAAAAATATGTATTGGAAAATTTAAGGGAATAACAAGCAATATCTCTAAAATGGTTCACTCAACAAAAAAACTGTATATGACTTAAATGGTGTATTTTAACGCGATCTACATTTTTTGTGTAGTAAAATTTTGTCTATCTCTTATGGTTTACCAGTTATGCAAAAGTCGCTCACAATGAAGAATACTTTTGGAGACATTCCCAGAAAATTCGAGATATACATTTCATTTGTCATGAAAACATCTTAAACATATGATATTTTAATCAAAATCGTTAGAGCCATTTTTGAGAAAATTAAAATTTCTGAAAAGTGTTCCATGTAAAGGGTAATCTGGGGTGGGGGATTTTCTTGAAAACCTTCGTGTCGCATCTCTGGAAGATACTGAACCTAAATATCAAGTTTGGTGTTTATCCGACTGTTCGTTTCTGAGTTATGCTGTTCACAGTCACACACACACGGACATGTTTCCAAAAATGCTTTTTTTTGGATTCAGGGAGTCTCAAAACATAGGATATTTCCGGTGAAATTTCGGTATCGAATTTTTGGGTGGAATACAATACTTCCCCTACTTACTATACGTACTAGAGAAAGTAAAAAAATAAATAAAACCATTCTATAACACCTCTACCTATAGGAAAGTAGTCGAGAAAGTAAAAATCTGTATTATGATTAAGAGATGCCAAATAAGGCAAACGCAGATTGATAGGTATGCATGTATGTATTCTTACACACTGCCTTTGTCTTAAGGCAAAGTGGAAAGTAAGATAGGGTAAAATGAAAACTTAGTGCAATAAAAATGGGAGGGCGACCTACTTCTTTCTCTCCTTAAAACACAGTGTGAATAAATTACGAAAAGAAGGCGACCGCTTCAGATTCTCGGTCCCTACCTCGCAATTTCCTACTGGTGCCACGAATTGGCCAGTATCCGAAGCATTCCTAAACGTTATTGGTCAATATCAAACACGTGGCGTATAAACGGTATAAGCTTCACCTGGGTAGATATTACTGCGAAACTTAATCCAACCTCTGTCAAATAACAAAATTCCAGAAAAATCCTAAGCCATCATTCTGAGTTAAATCGCAGTTATAACCGGCCACTGTTACTTTCCGTGACAGGTTTGTGAAGCTGACAAAGGAAGGCTGAATGTAAGAACATTTGAAAGGGAAATAGTCTCATTACGCTCTGCCAGAAAGGAGACCGCTTAGAGACTCTGACGTAAGACACCATGAGGGCAAGGGAGGTTCAACAAACGCTTTATGAACGTGGTCCTTTCAGTGACGTTCTAGAATATGTTACGGCACTAATTATTGTAAGATATTCCTTCGGCTACAGTGAATTAATGTTATGTTGTGATGCTCTACACAACCATGCTGAATAATTCAGCACAGTCGCAGTATATAATTTAGTCCCAGTCTTAGACCTTAAGAGAGTTTTGTATGTACCTACTTCTTGGGATAAAACAACATCCATGTGTCATATCTCTGTGCTTGTCATTAATATTCCAGGCCGTGCCCTTATGTATTCACGACAATGGCTCAGCTATTATGAAATATGGGCTGCATTTGCATTTTATGAACAAGCTGACATGCCCTTAAGCTATCCAAAAACTTCTACAAGTGCCTTGGTCCAATTAAAATTTGAAACTGGGTCATTCAGCACAGTGCTTGCCAAACGTTCTTTGGATGTTTGCCATTATAAATTATATAAATATGTTACTATTGTTATTAACTCTTTATTTCTCTATTATTTTTCCAGTTATTAATAAATTCTAAATGCCTCATTCCTTTGAGTCTCGCTTCTGCCAGCTTTTTATTGGTGCACCAAGTATTTACAGAATAAAACTGGACAAGTAGTAACCGACTATCCTGAAACAAAGATCTATGAATATATTTTCACTAGAGAATTAAAGAACCCATTACTATGAAACTTGGTATATAAGTTATGACCCACAGAGGCGAGATTATAACTGGAAAGTTGAAGAGTTAAAATATCGATTATCAACTTTTACCCAAAAAATGTTCATGTGTGACCTTTTTTTTGACAAGTATTGTTAATTTTATGAATTTTAAATTGTATGAGTATATCAGGAGTTTTTAGTTTGTATAATTTGTATACCTAACAGGTTAACCTGTGGTACATTTTAACTTTGAATATTTTAGTATCGTTTTCTGTGAATGTTTGCACAGAGCGGGGAGAGAGAGAGAGGGACAGACAGACAGACAGATAGACAGAGAGGAAGACTGAAAAGGGGCATCAAATTGATTGATACATAGAGAGAGGCAGATTGAGAGAGGAGATAGTGAGAGAGAAATACGGAGAGAGAAGGACCAGAGAGGAAGAAATAAAGCATGATAAAAAACAAGAGAGAGAATAGAGAGAGGGAAAAAGGGAGGGAGAGAGTTTACGTGGTGACGCAGAGCTGAGGGTTCTTCTAATGCCTGCTGATGATATACAGACCTGAGAATTATAAATGGAATACCATAATTCTTTTAGTTGTGTAAACGCGTTGATGTACTAGAAGCACTCCTATTGCTTTACGATAGCATTGAACGCTTCATAATATTTAATGTTGAGACAAAGAGTTGCATTTTAGAAATTGCTGTTACCCTACTGATTATTATTTGAATTAAAATGTACTATATGCTACTATATGCAAAAGAAAAGTTAAAAACAAAACATTATTAACTGTGCAACACAATAATGTTTGTATGCTGATCCTTACTAGAATATAACTGGCTTTATAGTTTGAAGAGAGTTTTAAAGGATTACATTTTAAAGAACCATGTGAGGTCTGGGAGAGCAGCTGGTTACCGCTGGAGGTTGCGGGCTCCAAAGTGTACTAAAATACAAGTCATACTGCCCATGTACGGGAACTCTTCTTCTTTAACGGGTTACCGTCCTCTTTGTAGGAATTAGAACCGCAAGACTTACAAGCCAATGCCTAGGTTTAGTAGCCTGTTGAGGAGCAGGCAAACTCTGGATCATAGCATATCCAGCATGGATGATCAGCCAATGCCTGGCATAACGGTGACGAAGAAAGAAATGAAATATAGTGATGAAAGTGATGATAGGAAAGTTCCTGAATCAAGTTTATACAAACCATCAGGAAAGCCTTCCAGGGTTTGAACCCGGTACCTCCGAATGCGAGTCGTACACGTTGGCGCCACCTCGCTCGGTACGGGAACTCCGTTGGGTCAAAATTGCAGTAAAATGAAAATACTGATATGATCCTGGCAGTTGCTGGCGTTGTTAAATAAACTTAACAATTATCATTGGTACTTAACGTAACCAAAAATAGAAGTTTTAAGGTGTTTGCTTCACAACAAATGCGCAATATCTTTTTGCGAAATTACAAATAGGTACTTAAATTCTTCTCTTTCAACCTACATAACAGCAGCTTTTAGTAATAATAATAATAATAATAATAATAATAATAATAATAATAATAATAATAATAATAATAACTGGGGTGAAGCTTCGGAAATCAAGAGCATCATTCGTTTTATTACTTTATTATAATCATTATCCTTGCAGAAAGCAATCAATGGAATAAATGAATTCTGCGAAGAATGGGAATTAAGGTAAATATAAATATATAGAAAGTTATGGTAATTAAAAGAGGAAATAAACTAAAAAAAGAAGAAATGGTAGATGGGGGTTTAAAGTTAGAAGTTGTCAAGGAGTTTGATTATTTGGGGTGAGGATGAACAGTAATGGTGAATGGGCGGCGCACAGCAGGAAGGTTATGGCTAAAGGAAAGGTGGCAATGACAGGAGTAAGGATGTGCAAATACAAATTAGACGGATAGAAAGAATGTATGAGACATTGGTAGAAGCAAGCATTCTATATACAGTTGAAATTTGGGGGGGGGGATCTGAACTAAGTAGAAAAATAGACCACAACTATAGAACGTTCTGTAAAGGGATATTGGGGTTGCCAAGATCAGCACCAGGGGAAGTAGCGTTAGTGGAATTAGAAAGAACAAGAGGAAAGGGAGTGATACTGGAAAGGATATTGAAATTTTGGTTTAGATGCCTGGAAAATGATGAAGGGGAGGTTTTAAATATATGTATGGAACAACAAATGAGTACGAAAAATAAAAATAGCTGGTGGACAGGGGTAGAAAAAATTATGGAGAAGATAGAAATGGGAGATATTTGGAGAGCAGGAGAAAGACATAGCAACGGCTTCGGGATAACACTAAGAAACAGAGTGGAGATCATAGAAAGACAAGAGATTTGGGAAAGCTTAGAGAATAAAAGATCACTAGGGTTCTATAGATTAGTAAAAACGAAATGGGGAAGAGAAGGGTATGTGGATTATTGTAATAGAGCGGGAAAAGAAGCGTTTGCATGGATGAGAACAGGATCAATGTATCTGAGAGGGCTAAGAGGCAGAAAAAGCGGAATTTATTAACTATGCGGAGGTAGTGAAAACACGGAACATTGTATGACAGAATGCAAAGAATTAGCAGAATGGAGACAAAAAAGTATGGGAGGAAAAATGGGAAAAAGTGGATGGAAAAATAGTAGCAATTAAAATTTTAACAAGAAAAGAAGAAAAGAAAAATAAAAAGATGGGGGAGTTCTTAAAGAAAGTAAAGGACAAATGGATTAGAAAAGTAAGAGAGATAAGAAAGGTAGAAGGGCAAACGGAGGAGGGAGAGGATGGACAATAGCCATTAAGGGTAGCAAGGGCTACTCAGTTGAGCCATAAGGCCAGGGTGCCAGGCAAAAGGAGCAGCATAGCTGGCAAGAAAAGTTGTACATAGGTTAAGTTAGTTTATAAGTAGAGTATTGTTAAAAAAAAAGGGGAAAAAAAACGAAAGGTAGAGATGACGCAACGATTGTTTGTTTACATAGTGTGACTGTTATAGTAAATCGAAAAACCTTATGAAATAAGGTTATTCTAAGCATTTCTTACTTTTAACGTTAGTTTCAAATACCAAACTCATTGTTTGCTTTCATTGATTGCAAGTAATTTGATACCCATACGCCACAATAATCAACTACCTTAAAATAAAGCATGTATTCAGAAAAGCTTCTGACTGGCCTGTATATAGGTTAAGAGCTTCTTAAACACACATCACACTTCGGAAAAATTCTGTAATTAAAGAGGAATTACCTACGTAATAGAGTCTACACCGTCTGTTGTTTTTATTTTCACTCATTAGCAGCTCTCACGACTACAGCAAGGTTTCGCTTTGAAGTGCAGTAGAGGTACTCATTAAAGGAAAGAAGAGAAAAAAAAAGGGTGGTTATGTAATTATGTGACAAGCGGATCTAGAAAGTAAAAGAAAATAAGGAAACTGAAGAACCCTATAAATAGCCTATGTCAATGTAGCAATTAAAAGGACGCTGAAAGGTTGGGTTCAATGAGAAAGGGAAAAAGTTTTTATCCACAAGTGTAGAAGAGACAGGGAAACAAGGTTTTTTTTAATTAAACGATGTTCAGACACCCACACCTCGGATATGTAGGCTAATGCTTAGTACGTAAATTCACTGATATCTAATATACCGGGCGATTCAAATCATCCTGCAGTTTGGAAAGTCGTGAAATACCAGTGTTTTACAGACAATGTCTTACAACTGTTATAACCGAACTGTTGTATTTTAGTCAAGGACGCGAAAGGGTAATCGCCCTGAATTTACGCTTTGAAAATGCCACATTCAGATCCTAACACGTTTTATTTTCTTTCTTTTCTGTTTCTTTGTTCTTTCCTTCTCTACCGCTTAAGGGCACTCAATACTCATATTAATTTCAACAACTTCAACTAATTTAGCTGAATTGTGTGTTAAATATTTGTTCAAATTAATTATATCATGAAATTAATTACCTAACTTTCCGATAAAATTATCTACAAAATTAAAATCAAGTCTCATATACAATTTCCCAAGTTATGAAAATTTGGAAAGATTAAACTTTTAAAATTTTGCATATTATTTAGCAAATATACTTCTTTATAATCAACTATAAACGTTCTAAAGCATTAAAAGTTTTCCTGCAAAAAGTAATGAAATATGTAATAATTCCAATCGTGTATTAAATTATTGAAACCCTAAATCTAACACTCATTGACGGCGCTTACTGCTGGGGGTGTAGTGGTGGATCCATGTTTCGACACTCGTGACAATACAGGGTGAATCACCTAAAACTTGCACCGCAAATATTTCGGAAATGGAAAGTGCAGTTTTCACATCATTGATTGGTAGTCAGGGGCTCATACATTTAGCCTATTAACATATTTTAATAATACCGTTAAAGTGTACTTTTTAAGTAAACATACAATTTTTAAATGGAACAATGCCTAGTTACATCAACAGAATAAAACTAGGGTAAATTAGAATGTCAGTGGCGTTTGTTGCAAGATTCTAGTGCAAGTGGTTTACGAGAAATCTTATTTTGAAACTTTTACGCACCGACACTTGTACAACCTGTAGTAGCACAAACTAAAGAAAAACAAAAGGGAATTACAATACCTCTGTGGAGTCTTACAAGTAAAGAGAACATAGCTCTTCAAAGGTTGTGTTCAAAATGACCACCGGCAGCTTCAATACACACTTTCAGTCTGATATGGAAAGACTGCTGCACACGTTCTAGCATTTCAGCGGAAATTTCAGAGTAGGCAGCAGTAATACGTCGCATCATATCGTCTGGTGTAGTTGGTACATCCTTGTGGACAGTGTCTTTCAGACTTTCCCACAGAAAAAAGTCTAAAGGGGTCAGATCCGGTGAATGGGCCGGCCAAGGTACAGGTTCTCTCCTCCAATCCAACGATTTGGAAACAATCCGTTAAGAAGCTGTAGTACTTCGTGCACTATGGGCTCGACAACCATCATGTTGGTACCATAGGTTCCTGCTAGTCTGCAAAGGAACGTCTTCTAGCATCTGTGGCAGATGGTCTGTCAGGGGGCTGCGATACTTGTGCGAGTTCATTGTTCCTTCTATGAACAAAGGACCTATGAGCTGATCAAGGTCGCGGGTTCAAACCCGGCGGACGGCGATGATTTTTTTCGGGCGTAAAAATCCTTAGCATGGCTTCCTTCGGAAGGGAAGTAAATCCGGTGGTACCGTGTCGTAGACTTACGGCAAGTAAAAGAACCTCAAGCCTGATAAAGAGGCCTCTGAGCAAAATTACCGGTCTTTCACGCCCAATATGGAATGGAACGCTAAGAACCATAGTAGTTAAAGAGCGTCTATAAATAAAACTCAATTTCAATTTCAATTTTTTATGAGCTGATGGTTCACTATCCCACACCACACGTTTAAACTCCATGGACGCTGACGTTCCGCCTGATGAAGTCAACGGGGATTGTCAACAGACCCATAGTGCATGTTTCTGCGGTTTACTTGGCCATGATTAGTAAATGTTGCCTCATCACTAAACAAGATGCATGATGAATCTGGAGTATCGTGTCTTAATGTCCATGTACAAAAGATAATACGATTCTCAAAATCGTTTCCATGCAGCTCTTGATGGAGAGAGATGTGATAGGGATGGAACCTACGTCGATGGAGAATGCGCAGTACACTTGCCTGACTTATGCCACTTCCACGTGCGATTGTGCGGAAACTAATTTGCGGATCTACTGCAACGGCAGCCAAAACATTAATTTCGGCCTCTTCTTCAGTCACTTGTTTGTTTCTGTTACGTTTTCTAGGTGAAACGTGTGCATTTTATTTTATACAACCAATACAGCCTACTATTCACAGCAGGTTTTGTAACCTTAATTTCTGATCACGTTATTAACAACATTTGGTTTGGTCAAGTTGTCTATTAGGGAACTCTTAATCCTTTAAATGAATATAAGGTAGATTTAGTGCGTTAGATCCTCTAGCTCATTTGGTATTCTTTTCATAGTTTCAATGTATATATTTCGTTTGTTTAAGAACGCTAAACTTGCAAGAGAAGGAGAGAGAGAGAGAGAGGAAGAGAAGAGAAACAGAGAGGAATATACACAAGGAATATACGAAAGATTATGTAGGATAAAACTGATGATTAAGGGAAGATTGATGCCGTAATTATTGACGGGAATATATAAATAATTAAATAAAGAAATAGTAGTAAGATAGAAAAATAACTGTCGTATATAAAATCAATGTAGAATATAATAAGCTTAAATTGAAAGGTTTATCTGGAAAGAAGAAGGTAATTATAAAGCCATGTTAACGAAAGTCATTAGTATCAGCCGAGGATAGAGCACATTAGCTTAAAGATTGTGAGAAGGTAGTTTAGAGTTAAGTTCAGTACGTTTACACGTCACGAAGGTCAATTCTGCAAAAGAGAAATGTGAGTGAAATTCTCAGTTAGGAGGGTAACCCCCTTAATAGCAAGGGAGGAGACGCACACGTAGGATTTTTAAGATTGGACCTGTCGTGAAATAAATTGGTGAGATTACTTCTAATGTAAGCGGAGCTAAGTTAAGAAATAGGCGTTCATTATAAATCGGAGAGTTATTCTGGTACCGTCACCGGTAGTTACTGTTCGGTGTTCGTGCACACATTGTGCAGACATTAATTCGAGCGCCCTCTCTCTCTCTCTCTCTCTCTCTCTCTCTCTTGGGACTTATTTAGTTAATGATGTGTTTGTTGTGTGATATTTTAAACGCCAAGTGACGCGCTTGTGTGAGCAAGATTTAGCGGTTGTTGCGAGGGATCTGGCCGGTAAGTATTTTAGCGACTCACGGCATGTTGCACTACTAGTTTATTTTATTGAGGAAACAGTTATTGCAAACCGTAAACTTGATACTGTAGAAGTTAGCAGGTATAATAATTCAACTGTTATAATTTCGAGTGCTACGATTCATAATCAGTTTCATGCTTTATTTTAAAACAGTAGGCAACTCGCTTCAATAGCTCAATTATTAGATCACATTAAATTTCTCATTCAATTTAAATTCACAATACACAATACATTCACGCATATCCTAAGAAAGAACCTATTCATAGCTCTACCAAGGAGCAGCCGCCGCAAGAGACAACAAACAGAACGAATTGCAAGATAACGACAATATCAGAAGCAGGTAAAGTATACGGCTTCAAAATTGACGTCTTGTTTCAAATTTGCGCCTCATGTGGTGTAAACATTGTATCAAGATTAAAATCCCTATCCCGCCAATCTACTTGTTTCATGTTCCATTAGCTCAGAAAGTAGATATGTAGGATTTCAAACTTAAATTTTTACAGGATGTGGATGCATGTCTTCTAAGATCACTGAGCCACTTTTATTAAATAATCCCACTTATTAAGGAAGATAGATTGTTTCTTAAATGTACAGCATTTTATTATAATGTATCAACAATTAAGATTTAAACAAAATAACCATCTTACCAATATAAAACATAACATAAGTAAATCTACAACAGCAATAAGGTGTTGCTGTTAACATTCTAAAATTTAATTTAGCTATCTTCATTAGTTTGAGAAAATTAGGTTATTTATATCAGAAAATTTCATTCATAGAAACAGTTATTAAGGTGGCAAAAAAATTAATATGTGTTTGCAGAGAAAGAAGTCACATAGCCTAAACACTCGGAAGCTGCCATATTTAGTAGTAGTACCAATTTGCAGAATAAATCTTCCTTAAAATATGAGCTAAAATTTACCCCTCTACAACAAGGCGTAAACAAGTACTGTGCCAAAAATAACCGATAATTGTATCAAACTAAACAGTAAATTTTAATTTAAAACCGCACAAAAAATTAAGAAGTACCTTTTTCCCCAATTTTTAATATTTAATATCCCCTTAAAGCTTCGAAACATGTACAGCTTAACGAAAATATTATGTGCACAAAATTTAGATACCTCGTGTGCATTAAACAAATAATTACTGTCTGTGATTAAGGTTTTTTTTCTTTATCGGTGAATTTGTATAGATATGAGAACAAACATTTAATTATTTCTTATAATTTCAATGTTATAGTATTGTGGCATGTGGTGTTGGTAACACTGTAAGAATATGTAGTTATGGTAACATTGTATGGTTAACGCTTAGGATGACAATGAGAACAGGTAGTGACGTAGTAGAAGGGGAGGAGTAAAACTGGTTTTATTTTGTGGTAGCAGGAAGCTTGCGCTCTCGTTGAGCCGTGCCAGTGAACAGAGCAAGCACGTGTGTTACGATGACGCTTCGCCGAACAAGAAGGTAAATTGTATCACTTTTATTTGGTATAATATATTTGACATCCAACTCTGGTTTTCAGGTAATTTAGGTATTTTGTTAGCTTACCCCCGTCGGACCTCGCGTTAGGAAAGTGTAATGGGTTGCTTTAGATCTCGGTCCTGTGCTCTACTCCCCGTATGGAGTGAAATAAAGGAGGTTTCGACAGTATGGCATAAAATATACCTCGTTATTAGTTTTGAAGTATAGTTTTATATGAAACGTTGCAAAAGAGGGAAAGAAAGGAATGGGAAAGAAAAAAGAAAGGTCTCGACAGATAGCGTAGCCCAAGAGCAGTTGTGTGTTCTGCTAATGAGGTCATAGAAACATTCGTATACCGGAAACGAGTAGACATTTTTACACAAAAAATTAATATTCTACTTTCAGCTTGTGGTAAAACTTTTAAGTATATCGGTTAAAAATAATGTTTTATGGAAATGCAACAATCCTCTCTATCGATGTTTGAATTGTTACAGTCGCAATGTTGAAAAGCTTTGTTTTCTATGTCTGAAGGCGAATGCATTGGTGTCTGGAATCGTTAGAGAACCCGTCTTTGCTAGCTCGCACTGTCCGGATCTGGTGGTCCTTCAGGTGTCCTCTTCATCCCTTTTTCCAGAGGGCATGTAAGACACAATGGGGCTATTAAGATGGCCTAAGTGTTGGCTGAGCTCCAGTAGCCAGGGGTTACCTCCATCCCGAGTACAAATCTCGGTTAAGGTGATTTACCAGATAAGTTTTTTCCGGTGTTTTCTTATCCTGAGAAGACGAATGTGCGTAATTTTAAGCTCTATGGATTCCGGGCTCATTTGAGCATCATTTCACCTATCTAATTCATCGCCCGATATACTTACCCGGTTAGAGGACATTAAACTATAATAAAAAAAGAAAAAGTGTCTTATAAACATTAGTCCTAAAACATGCTTTCGGAGATCTGACACATGTTCTTTCTTGGCAATGCATTCCTATGCCCTACAATACAGTAGACTCCAGATAATCCTACCGTAGTTGACATTCCTGGTATTAATATTGATACGTCACAAAGAATAATGAAAACAAAAGTTTGGTTGCGGATGTGAGCACAGCCAGTTTGTTATAACAGGGTCAACAGAGAGTTTTGATGTATTTCTGCTTCAACGTAAAAATTAGTTTGAGCATTAATTCACAGACAGTTACGTAGTTCCAGTTGTGTTGCTATACGTTTAATTACTCTTAACTCTGGGTTCGTACCGTGGTGTCTTACCTACTTCTGTAGAATGGATTGAATATGTGTTATATTATTCTGATGTTTGTAGGGTACAATATGGTTTGCTGCACTTAGTAATGGTCGCCTATTACTTCAGATCTCAGAAGGTATGTTTTAGGACCATTCTTATTATACAGGGTTATTAAAAAAGAAGGAACAGACTTTACATATTTATTTCTAATGAACGACAATAGATAGCGACACACACTAAACATCATTGAATACAGGAAAGTTCAAAGTTTTAAGCCTCACCTATTAGTTCCATTCAGTGCCTACAGCGGCGCTGTGTTTGTTTACGAGAAAATGGCGAGGCCACAGGAAAACTCGTTTTCTGTGCTGCATTATGCAAAGAGTGAATCCATTGTTTCATTGCACGTGCATTTCGTTGTAAGTTCGACAACGAGCCGCCTCGTCATATAAACTTTACAATTGATACAATAAATTCGTAGAAGATAGTTGCGTATGCAAACAGAAAAGCACTGTTCGTCCTCGCATAACAAATGGTGCTCATTTTGAACATATAAAATGAAACTTTGAACTTTTCTCTATTCAGTGATCTATCCCATGTATCGCCATTATTGTTGTTCATTAGAAATAAATATGTAAATTCTGTTCCTTCCTTTTGAATAACCCTGTGTTTCTATACCCTATATTTACCCATAGTAATTAGAGATAGTGTTGCATTCCACCCAAATATTCTATGCGGAGATTTCACAGGAAACACACGTTGTGAGACTCCCTGTATACAAACGAAAAAAATCTGATGTGACACATTCACATGACTTTCTCTACTCGTATCATTGTATACAAACTATTCTTACTAAAGCTTATTTTTCGGTATACCACTTTTAATGCAAATAAGCCTTTGCAAAAATTGGTGCATTACACATTCCGTTACAGATACAAAGGGAGCAGTGATAGTCAAATATTTAAGAACTGGACACTATACGCTGGCCTTAAAATTCTATACTGTTTCCATGCAATTGCGAGAAGCAACTGAACATTGACAGGGCTGTAAAAGAATGACCAAGAAATTAACAATTCTAAACTTTAATAAGGGATACCTCAGAAATGGCTTATGCCACAAACAAACCTTTGAAATAAATTGTGTGCTTTAAAGAGATCTACATTTTTTGTGTTGTACGTTCTTTTCGTCACACGCTTAACGTTTACGAGTTATACAAGATTAAATAAAATGTCTTCCAAATAAAGTAGACTTCAAAAGCCATTCCCAAAAAATTCAAAATATAAATTTTATTTGTAGTGTATTGATCTTTAATATACGATAATTTTAATCAAAATTTGTAGTCATTTTTTAGAAAATAAAAAAATTCAAAAAATCTTCCGTAAGGGTAGTCTGAGGTGAGAGATTTTCTTGGAAATCTTCGTGCCGCATCTTTGGAAGGTACTTAACCTCAATGTCAAGTCTAGTATTAAACCGACTTTTCGTGTTTGAGTTATGCTGTTTACAGACACACATTCGGACATGTTTTCAAAAATATTTTATTTGGATTCAGAGGCCTCAAAATCTAGGTATCGAATTTTTGGGTAGAATGCAATGCCTTCCCCACCTACTATGTAATGAAAGAACAGAAAAGAAAATGAACAGCTAGTTAAACATCAAACTTCATATTTAAGTTTAGTGTCTCCCAAGGATGTAACACGAAGATTATCAACAAAATATCTTCTCCAAACTATCCATTATTTCAGATGTTCTCAAAAATGACTGTGTATTTTTATTAAAATACAAATGCTAATGTATATGTATGATAAATAAAATGTATATCTTGAATTTTCTGCGAATAGCTTGTGAAGTTCTCTTCATACCGAATGATTTTATATAACTGGTAAATTGTAAGGGACAGATAAAATCTCGTTAAAGGACTAATTGATGTCAAATAAAATGTTTGTGGCCTTAAGCATTTCCTAGATATTTTTTGTTATAAGTTTGAATTTTGAAATACTTATACTTGGTAATATGCTATTAATTTTTTCTTCTGCTCATGCAAAGGGTTGCATTTCAAGGCCATCACATAGCAACCCGCTTTTTCAAAATCATTATCGCTTTAGCCCAGTGTATCCTCCCTATACAAAACGAACTGTACAAATATGTATTTAATGTTTATCTCGATTAACAAGAAACACATAGAAGAATACACTTTTGTAAGAATAGTTTGTAGAAAAGTGGATAGAGAAAGTCAGGTGTACGCAACATATAAAGCTACGCACTATACCCCTTTAAATATTTGATACCTTTTAACACCCTGTATGTTGAGCTCTGATATTTAGGCATACTGCATGAAGGTTATGTCAAAGAAGAAGATAAGAAAACACACTCATCAATTCTCGCTGTTCTGAAACTGAAATGGCAATGCTCATATTTACGAAGACCGATGCAACAAATTCAGCAGTAAACATCTCAAGAGAAGAAAGTTCCATTTCTAGATGACAATACACTCGCAGTAGCCAAACTTGGTGAATCCACTTCAGACCGTTGACGTTTTCATCTGAATTGCTTCCTTCCGGCTGTTTCTTATTGGCTGAGATGAAATTTTCGTCGGATAAGGAAGTTGGTGAAGCAGCAGAAACTGTTTTGCATACATCAACGAGTCTGCCAATAACTGCATAGTAGCATTGAATCCAGCTCCTTGCATTCTTGAAGGAGACTGCATGGAAAACAGAAACAAGAGGTACGACATTAATATTGTTTCCCAAACGTCTGCTCTCATGTCAGAACTTCGGAAGCCGCTTGCTTACCACTCGCTCGCAAATTCATGCAATTTTCTTCTTCCTCACTTTATCCACTTTAGTGTTCAGGATAGTATGTTTTCGCATCAAGAAAATTCTGTAATTCTACATTAAGATGACATTAAAGTAAATAAGAGCCAAAAGAATAGATCCTATTTGCTCAAGGGAATAAGGGAATACATACAGATTTCACCAATGTATTTCTGCAAAACTTAAGGGTTCTACCCCTATATAGACTGCTTCACAATTACTACAAACAGAAACCAGAACGAGAACGGCAAAGTTACAATACGTGATAATTAGTTGTTATTATTATTTACTCTATTTTATTTTACGCTGCTTTAACTGCATGGTCATATCGCGATGGATCTGTTAGGGTGGATAACTCTTAGATCGATGTGTGGCGGACAGTTAGCCTTCTAGGTCTCATCCCTGTAACCATGCCATCTTGTTTCGTTACTTGTCCGCAGAGACCATAGCGCATAGCAACCGGATCTTCTGCTTCGTTTCGTACCGATGACATTAGGGTACCGTCCAGTCTAACTTCTGCTTTCATATAGAAAGGCGGAAAGTTAACCTTCTAGGTCTCATCCCTGTTACCATGCCATCTTGCTTCGTCACGTGTCCACAGAGACCATAACGCATAACAACCGGATATTCTGCTTCGTGTCGTACCGATGACATTAGGGTACCGTCCAGTCTAACTGCTGCTTTCATATAGAAAGGCGGACAGTTAACCTTCTAGGTCTCATCCCTGTTACCATGCTTCGTCACGTGTCCACAGAGACCATAGCGCATAACAACTGGATCTTCTGCTTCGTGTCGTGCAGATGTCATTACGGTGCCTTCCAGTCTACCTGCTTTAATTGACTGTGGATAGATGGCATAGCTTTCGCCATTAATACCTATTCTTTATTTTTACTATTATATTAGACTTAAGGTGAAATTTGGGTCATGATATTAAATACCCAATCCGGTATTTACCTTGGTGACTGAGGGAAACCACGAAAAAACCTCTGTCAGATTGGTCAGCCCACGGAATTTGAACCCAGGACCTCCCAAATGCGGGTCACAAACGTTACCGCCTGAGCCATCCCGCTCAATGTGATAATTAGTTGTTCTTTCATGCAAGCCGTGTGTAGGCTAAGGTTGGAAAGGTAGAATCAGACTGAAATATACATAGGCGAGATTTGAACCACGGATCTTCCGCTTTCCGTGCCGTAGCTTTAAGCAATAGAGCTACCATGGCAACATGACGGTACGACATTAAATACCCCAACTGTCTCGCATTTTCCCCGGTAAATCACAAAACGTTATCAAATTCATTTTGAGATAACAAACCCCAATGGCGACTGACAATCTCTTAAGCCCCACACTTTATAGTTAACCACTGTTAGGTCAATAAATGAATACATACATTCCAATATTCACAATTAACAGGAAGTTTTACCGGATACCAAAAACGGAAAAGAAAACTTGGTCAAATTTTAACTCTTTTGTTTCCATTCGTTGGAATGGTATATTAGATATATGCTGTGCATATAACATTCTTCTTCTTCTTCTTCTTCTGCTTCATGGAATTAGCCCATTAGGCCTGTTTCCAGTCAACAGAATCTAAACTGCAATAATTATTCAAGATGACCTGACCTAAAACAGTTCTCTTCGGTTACGAGCTGAGGAAATCAAGCCGGAAAAATCCCGGCAAATGCGCGTCACTGCCCTCTCAAATTTAATTAGATGATTCTTCTAACGAAGGCATCAGTTGTTTGTTTATATGTAACTCAAAATCGGCTATTGCCTCCAAAAACTGCAAAGAACAGAAAGAAACAATAGAAATTAACAGAGACCGACAAATAATAAATAATGCTATTAATAAAGACATGACTCTTGGTAAGATACTTTTGCTAGAGGAGTCTGAAACAGTAATGATGACTCTACGTGAGAAAACGTTTAGTCGATCGCATTTTGACATTGGTTAACACACAGTATAATTACTGAATTGGAAGCAGGTGAAAAACATAACACATCAGTTAAAAGCAAATAAACAAATTATAATAATAAATTTGGTCCGTAAGAAATTTGGAACACTGAAAACACTGTTTTCAGCCAATTTAGCTTAAATTAATCTCAAATTTCTCTTACATAAGCACTGAACTATTTTAAATTTCATTTCGGTTTGTTCTTTAATTTTCAGGTTACTGAGTTTCAGCAGAGAATTTTTCTTTTATCCTATATCAAATGTTCCACACTATGAAATTGTAAAAATAATTTTTATTTCAAATAACCATGCTGTCTATCTGCTTATAGCCCATAAAATTGTCATACAACTTTTAAATTGCAGTTTTAGTTCAACATATATTATTTTTAAAAATCGTATCATTGTAAATTTCTATTTTTAATCTCCTTTTAACTTTAAAAACCCATGACTCAAGATCCTGCAAGAGCATGCAAAATTTATATGACAAGTTTAATTGTTTAAATTTTGAGAATATGTATGAAAATTTTCAAAGAAACTGGATGAAAACTCCATCGTGTGGCGTATTTGTAAAAAACAAAAAATCGAAAATTTTAAACTTTTTAGGATTTTTAATTCTAGCTTGTTACTTGAAGTAGGTGGTTTGTTACGTTATTTGCATCACACTTTTGGCGTCAATTTGAAGTAGGTTGTAATGAAGGAGTTGTATTTTAGGTGTTGTATTATATTTCGACTGTTGGGGAACCGAACTTGTAGTAGTTGCAACCGCACGTATAGTAAACAGTTTCCGGTAGCCGTCGCCCCAAATGTATTTAAAAATATTAACTTTGCAATTTGACTGTTTGCAGGCAACTGAATGTAAATTTCTTGTATTTCTGTATTTCAAGTCTCTGATTGGTTATTCCTAATCCAATAGAATACCATCATTTAACTAAAGCTTTTTCTGGTTGTTGATTGGGTATTTTTATAAACTGTCACAAAAAATTACATTATTGTTACTCCAAGAATCACAAGTAGAATTGTTAAACATTCTTACTCATTATTGCCTCAAAGTTACCTCATTGTTATCATTGTTAGCAACTTTTAACCTATTATTCTCACAGTTCCTACATTATTAAATTACGTAATACATTCACATAACATTGTTACATGTATACAATAATATAAATATTTACAATGACTGAAATATACACCTTTTATATATTGTTACATACACATATTGCATTAAGGTGGGCTGTTAATGAATTTATATATTATATAATTTGACTGAAATCATTACGTGTTGAAAATACTGCCTCATACTTTATTCATGTTAGGGTATACAATCACAATATCAAAAGTGAAAATAAATTTTGAAATCACTGCTGCTCAATACTCTTTTGGACTAACAACTTAATGTTTATTATATAAGGATTTCCAGAAATTTCAGTGGTGCAATAAGCAAAGTCAGGAATGAAACTAAAATGTATATCAAAGAGCAATTCCGCATTCCATAAAAGCTATTATTACGCAGCCAGTCTTAGCATGGGATTTAAAACAGCTCTAATTTAACTCCTTAATAAGAATAGGCAGCTTATTATAAAATTGTAGGCTTAAAATGAGATGATTACATTTTATCTTTTATAATCATGAGAACGACACTTGCAATTTATTTGTTATTTATAGTACCTACAATAGCTATGAAAATCATTTAACATCATAAATCTAATTTCTGAGACCCTTTAATAGAAACTCCAAAATAAGTTAGTTTAACGCAGTTAAAACTTTGCTTAAAAACGGGTTTACAATGTATTCTAGTGGAGTTGAAATTCGAATGACGTTTTTCTGTAAGTTTAAAATTTTACTTATCTTAGTGCTGTTACCACCAGCAACAGACCACTAGAAACTTTCAAATAATACATGGGATGTTTGAAACATGTAGCACAAAGGAATTTTGTTATGAATACGCCTTAACAACTAGGTATAAAACTGTTGAACGCCTTATTAAATACGTAATCGATATTAACATGCCAATTGCGCAAAATCGATTCACATTACTATCGACGTAGTCATCGATGTGCATTCCCGGTTATGGTGCATTTCTTGATGCACTGTGTACCAACATTTTGCATGCAGTTTTGCATTCCGTTCCCGTTTCCGTTCCCAGGTTACAGTGTCCAGAATTATTACTGTTGTAGTTACGTCAATTAAATTTGAAATAGGTGAAATAGTATTCTTTCTCTATCTTAAAAACGCTTTACAATGAAATATGTCATTTTGGTAATTTTAGGAAGTATTCAAATTGGAGCAGACTACAGTGACAACAAACAGCATTTCCCTGATAACAGCTGTTTTTAAACTTTCATGTCATCTTTGCTTTCTCTACCACGTACCTAGTAGGTAGGAAAGGTATAGCATTTCACCCAAAAATTCGATACCGAGATTTCATCGCAAATACATGTTTTGAGGTCCCCGAATAAAAAAGTCTTCTGTGTTACACTCACATGACTTTCTCTACTCTTGTACAAACTATTTTTACAAACGCCTATTCTCCATATGCTTCATGTTAATCGAGATGTCAATCCTATTGCTAGTTTTCTTGTAGATGCAAGGGGAATTGATAGGCTTTAAGCAATAGTCAAATCTTTTAAGAGCTGGTTGCTATGTGGAGTATTCCATTCTCTTTGTATGTCCAGGACATACAAAATCTGATATGTTACACTCACATGACTTTCTCTACTCTTGTACAAACTGTTTTTACTAACTCTTATTTTCCAACTATTTCATATTAATCGAGATAAAGATTTGCAGAAACGATCTTTTGACATGCAAAGAGAATTACATTTTACACATAGCGACCAGTTCTAAAAATATTTGACTATCGCTTAAGGCGTACTATGTTCCCCTAGTTTTGTATTTGCAAGGGCAATATAGAAATACAGTAGCCTTTAAGCATACACATATCTCTTAATAGGTGGTTGCTAGGTGCAGCACCATTCTCTATGCCACAGATTAATACTCTTTGCATATCCAAGACATAAAAAATGAATAACGAATTCCCATTTGAGAAAATAAGTATTCAAAAATTTAAGGGAATAACAAGCTATATCTCGAAAATGGTTCACTCAACAACAAACAATGTATATGACATAAATTGTGTATTATAACGCGATTTACATTTTCTGTGTAGTAAAATTTTGTCTATCTCTTATGGTTTACTAGTTATGCAAAAGCCGTTCACAAGGAAGAATACTTTTGGAGACATTGCCAGAAAATTCAAGATATGCATTTCATTTGTCATGAAAATATCTTAAACATATGATATTTTAATCAAAGTCGTTAAAGCATTTTTGAGAAAATTAAAATTTTCGAAAAATGTTCCATTTAAAGGGTAATCTGGGGTGGGGGAATTTTCCTGATAACCTTCGTGTCGCATCTCTGGAAGATACTGAACCTAAAATCCAAGTTTTGGTGTTTATCCGACTGTTCGTTTCTGGGTTATGCTGTTCACAGACACACAGACACACACAAGGACATGTTTCCAAAAATGCTTTTTTTGGATTCAGGGGGTATCAAAACTCTTCATATATCTCGGTATGGAATTTTTGGGTGGAATACAATACTTCTCCTACTTACTATACGTGGTGGAGAAAGTAAAAAATTAGAAAAAGGTCCGTCTGTGTGTCTGTCTGCCTGCCTCTCTGTGTGTCTGTCTGTGTTTCTGTGAACAGCATAACTCAAAAACGAAAAGTCGCATAAGTATCAAACTTGGTATTTAAGTTCAGTATCTTCTAAGGATGTGACACGAAGATTTTCAGGAAAATTCGCCCACCCCAAACTAAGCTTTACATGGAACATTTTTCGAAAATTTTGAGTTTATAAAAAATGGTTCTAACAAGTTTGATTAAAATGCGATATATTAAAGATATTTACATGACAAATAAAATGTATATCTTGAATTTTCGGGGAATAGAGTATGAAGTCCTCTTCACTCGGAAGGAATTTTGTATAATGTTGTATGACTGCTAAACGTTAAGAGATAGACAAAACATACTACACAAAAACTGTAGATCTCTTTAGAATACCCAATTTATTCCAAATACGTTTTTTTCTTGTGAGATATCCGTTATTAATGGTTAGAATTGTTCATTTCTTTGTCATTCTTTAAAGTCCTTTCAACATTCAGTTGCTTCTCGCGATTACATGGAAACAGCATGGAATTTTGAGATCAGCATACAGCGTCCAGTTCTTAAACATCTGACTATCGTTGTTCTCTTTGTGTCTATAACAAAATGTGTAATGTAGATATTTCTACAAATGTTTGTTTGGGTTAAAAGTTAGCAGATATAAAAATAACCATTAATAGAAATGGTTTGTATACTCACTAATAAATATAGTGTGTACAAAAAGAAAGTCTTGTGAATGTATCACATCAGGTATTTTTTTATCACGTTGATATAGGCTTTTATCAGTAGTGCAATGTCAGCACACCTGTGTAGCATGCAAAGGGATCTGCATTCGATTCCCAATCAGTGATGGGAAGCTTTAGTACTGAGTTACTGACTGAATGTATGCAATGCAAATCACCATCGTTTAACCGAGTATTGTGGTTATTATACCACGACTAACCTAAGGGGATAGGATCTGCTTCGGGCAGGAGATCCATTGTCATCATATCTGTTTACAGCACTGAAATATTTTTCCACATACATAAAGCACCACCTATCTGGTAGGCAGAGGAAGTATTGCATTCCACTTCGATACCGAGATTTCACCGAAGTGCATGTTTTGAGGCCTCTGAATCTATAAAGAGCACTTTTATAAAAAAATCTGATGTGTTACGCTCACATGACTTGTACAACTATTTTTACAAACGCTTATTCTCCATATGCTTCATGTTAATCGAGATATCGAGATGTTAATCTTATTGGTAATTTTCTTGTAGATGCAAGGGGAATATGGTAGCTTTTAAGCGATAGTCAAATATTTTAACGCTGGTTGCTATGTGGTGCATTCCATTCTCTTTGCATGTCCAGGACATAAAAAAATGAATAACGAATTTGAGAAAAAGTATAAGTATTGGAAAATTTAAGGGAATAACAAGCAATATCTCGAAAATGGTTCACTCAATAAAAAAAAATGTATATGACATAAATTGTGTATTTTAACGTGATCTACATTTTTTGTGTAGTAAAATTTCGTCTATATCTTATGGTTTACCAGTTATGCAAAATTCGTTCACAATGAAGAACTCTTTTGGAGACATTCCTAAAAAATTCGAGATATAGATTTTATTTGTCATGAAAGTATCTTAAATATATGATATTTTTTAATCAAAATGTTAGAGCCATTTCTGAGAAAATTAAAATGTTCTAAAAATGTTCCGTGTAAAGGGCAGTCTGGGGTGGGGGATTTTCTTGAAAACCTTCGTGTCGCATCTCTGGAAGATACTTAACCTAAATACCAAGTTTGGTGTTTATCCGACTGTTCGTTTCTGAGTTATGCTGTTCATAGACAGACACACAGACGGACATGTTTCCAAAAATGCTTTTTTTTATTCAGGGGAACTCAAAACATATACTTCAGGTGAAATCTTGGTATCCAATTTTTGGGCGGAATACAATACTTCCCCTACTTATTATAAATAGTAGAGAAAGTAAAAAAATCCGTGGTATGTGAAACTGTAGAACTGATTAAAACATGGAGTTTGTGCCAAACAATATTTGGACATTTTCGAAATATTTGCCATTAAGTTTTCCTGAGCTGATGCCTTTAGTGGGTCGCCATCTATGAGGATTTGAACTGAGCAATTCGCCGTTATTTCACATAAACTCATTCACAAAAAAAAGGATGCATTCACATGACTTTCTCTACCCTCTATAATTTATTAGTGCGTATACAAACTATTCTTACTAGTGCAGTTAATGCCCTGTGTGTTTTTAACCTCACCAAATAAATCATTATTTTTACTCATAGAAAGAGCAATCACTTTGGCTGCTTTTACGGAAAAACGCTTCTTAACATTCAAATTAAAGCTGAATTGTCTCTTACTAGGCATAATGAGAAGTCCTAAGAAAAACAAACACAAAAAACAAAACAAAGAACAGAAACTAAAATAGGGAACACTTGAAAATAGTACTATAACAAATAAAAGATATGAATAAATGAATTGAAACAGTCTTACGAAATTGGTTCGATCAGCACTCCTTGGAAGCAAAAGCCGCTGAAAGAAAATTCATAAAACGTATCTTTTATAAAGTTGCCATAGATGTTTATATTTGTTCACAAATCGCAGCAGTAAATTGATTACTCAATGTAAACGTTCAGACATTTAATTCGTAGTAACAAGCTCTTGCGATGAAAAGAAAGAAACAAAGGAGGATCACACACCTTCATGCATGCCCGTTAGATGACAATTCGGAAAAGTGTAAAATTAAAACATGGAATATTTCCAAAACAGCTAACGCTACTGCAAAAAAACACAAAATGTGTGTTTTAATGAGCTCTATAATTCTTTTAAAGTAAAACTTTTGTCTATCTGTTATGGTCTTCTAGTTAACTATACAAATTTATTCAAAATTCAATCAAATAAAGAGGATTTCACGAACTATTTCCAGAAAATTACAGGTATACATTTTATTTGTCATGTAAATATATTAAACATGTGCCATTGTAATAAACATCGTAGGAGTCATTGTTGAGAAAATCATAAATTTCGAAAAATGTACCATGTGAGCGTAGTTTGGGATGGGGGAATTTCGTTGAGAACCTTCGTGTTGCATCTTTGGAAGATACTGAACCCAAATACCAGCTTTAGTATTTATCCTACTTTTCGTTTTTGAATTATGCTGTTCGTACACACAGACGGCTTTTTTCCAAAAATGCTTTATTTGGATTCATCGGGCCTCAAAACATATATTTCTGGTGAAATGTCAGGATGGAATTTTTGGGTGGATTGCATTACCTTCTCCACCTGCTATGTACATGGTATAGAAAGAAAGAAATAAAAAAGAATTTGTGACGAATATAGTAACAGTTATAAAGAGTATCTGTGAAAATAAGTGGTAATAAAACAGTATGAATGTACGGCATCCAATTTTTTTACTTTCTCTACTACGTATAGTAAGTAGGGGAAGTATTGTATTCCACCCAAAAATTCGATACCGAGATTTCACCGGAAATATATGTTTTGAGACCCCCTGAATCCAAAAAAAAGCATTTTTGGAAACATGTCCATGTGTGTGTCTGTGTGTCCGTCTGTGAACAGCATAACTCAGAAACGAACAGTCGGATAAACACCAAACTTGGTATTTAGGTTTAGTATCTTCCAGAGATGCGACACGAAGGTTTTCAAGAAAATCCCCCACCCCAGATTACCCTTTACATGGAACATTTTTCGAAAATTTTAACTTTCTCAAAAATGTCTCTAACGATTTTGATTAAAATATCATATGTTTAAGATACTTTTATGACAAATAAAATGTATATCTTGAATTTCCTGGGAATGTCTCCAAAAGTATTCTTCATTGTGAACGACTTTTGCATAACTGGTAAACCATAAGAGATAGACAAAATTTTACTACACAAAAAATGTAGATCGCGTTAAAATACACAATTTATGTCATATATATTTTTGTTGTTGAGTGAACCATTTTCGAGATATTGCTTTTTGTTCCCTTAAATTTTACAATACTTATTTTCTCAAATGGGAATTCGTTATTCATTTTTTTGTCTTGGATATGCAAAGAGTATTAATCTGTGGCAAAGAGAATTGTGTTGCACATAGCAACCAGCTATTAAGAGATATGTCTATGCTTAAAGGCTGCTGTATTTCTGTATTGCCCTTGCAATTACAAAACAAGGGGAACATAGTACGCCTTAAGCGACAGTCAAATATTGTTAGAACTGGTCGCTATGTGTGAAATGTAATTCTCTTTGCATGTCAAAAGATCGTTTCTGCAAACGTTTATCCCGATTAATATGAAATAGATTAAGAATAGGAGTTTGTAGAAATAGTTTGTACAAGAGTAGAGAAAGTCATGTGAGTGTAACACATAAGATTTTTTCCCTTTGTTTTTGGATTCAAGACGTATAGGTGTTGTTGAAATAGTATGAATCAATTTTTGTTGAAATGAAATATTTTCCCTACTTTAGAAGAGAGACAGAAAAGAGGGAAGTCATGGAGCATTTTGTTACTGGGTAATAATCTATATATCTGTCATGCAGAATCAGTGGACTCCAAAATATCTCCTAATCATTCGACAGCAACAAATCGATGATATGAGCCACCAACAACAAGTAATCAATATTGAAATGAAATACAGTGTTGCGGATGTGTGAGTTAGAAGAGTGGTGGGCGGGGCCAGCGCAGAACCAGCCATTGCTGCTGCATGTATCGATCCCACTCCGACTCGCCAGGTATCGACTTTCGGCCCTCCTGGTTCAACCGCCTAGCCCTCTTCTCACGCAGCAAAAAAAATTATACAGCGTGCTCTAAGCTTACGAAGCCGATTATCAGGAAGGTATCACAACTTTAATTATGCTTGGGCCCAAACAAGTGGTCTGAAAACTTTTGATACTCTTGTTTTATTGGGTTACAGAATGTTAAAAACATTGGGATCTTCAATTCGCACATATAAATTAAATTATTACATTCAATTTAAACTTTATTTGCATGTGCACAGAAGTGTTTAAGATTACTTATTTAATAATTGATGAGAAAATGTATCTAAAGTTGCAAAACTAATTCTGCAGAGACATGGAAAAACTGAAGACATATTCCTTTTATTTACTCTGAAAGCACAGAACTCATTTTTGAGGCGTTTAACATTTCCAAAGTCACATAATTGTGGTAGAGTCATATTTAGAAAGGTCTCGGTAATGTATAGCTAATTAAAGAAAATCTGATGTGATACATCAGTTTCTCTACCCTCTATCTTTTTGGTGGATATACAAACTATTCTTACTAAAGCTTATTTTTCTATCTACTACATTTTAATCCAAATAAACCTTTGCAAAAATTGTATATTTAGTTATAAATACAAAAAGAACAGCAATAGTCAAATGTTTAAGAACTGGATGCATATGCCGGTCTTGAAATTACATACTTTTCCCAAGCAATTGCGACAAACAGCTGAAAGTCGACGAGATTTAAAAGAATAAGTATTGAACAATTCGAATATCTAATAACAGATATCTCAGAAACGGCTTATGCCACAAAAATTATTTTAAATAAATTATGAGTTTTAAAGAGATCTGCATTTGTTGCGTGGTACATTTTCATCTATAACTTAAAGTTTACTAGTTATACAAGGTTATACAAAACTCCTTCCGAATGAAGCGGACTTCACAGGATATTCCCTGAAAATTCAAGATATGCATTTTATATGTCATGTAAATATCTTTAGTATATGATATTTTAATCAAAAGCGTTTGAGATATGTTTTAAAAAATAAAAATTTACGAAAAATGTTTCATGCAAGGGGCAATTGGGGATGGGGGAATTTTCTTGAAAATCTTCGTGTTGTATCTTTGGAAGATACTAAATCCAAATAGAAAGTTTTTGGGTTATGCTGTCCACAGACACAGACACACACATACACCGGACCGCTTTCTGAAAAAGATTTTTCTTGTATTCAGGGGTCCTCAAAACATGTATTTCCGGTGAAATCTCAATATCAAATTTTTAAGTGGAATGTAATACCTCTACCATGTAAGTGGTAGAGGAAGCAAAAAAGCTCCAGGCAATTTTTTTCAGATGTCTTTAAGAGGAATTCAAAGCTGAAAATCTTTAAAATATAATTTTGGATTTATTTGGGAATCCGGTGCATTTGAAAGAAAGTTGCAGAAGTCTGAAAGTGTGAAAGACTGACCAGTCAATTAAGATCTAACAGAAGAAGAACAAGTTTGAGGTTAGACGATGCTGAGGGGGAGAAAGGTTGTGATGCAGGACAGTTTTAGACACAGCCATTTTTTTTCCATAGACTAAGTTTATTAGAAATTGTTATTTAATATTATTAATTTTCTAAAAAGCTACATTTTTGCAACACAAACGTGCCATTTTTTCAGAAAGTGATAATAATATTACGAAATTTGTGAGAATTATTCAGCACAATAAGCGAAAATAGAAATTTTACTTACAAATATTTTAATAAACTTAGATTAGTGTAGTTTCTAAACAACGGCAAACATTGCGTATGTCTCTTTATGTTTACTTTGCGATAATGGCGAGTTTAGCATTGATGAGTTAGGACCTCTTTGCCTCCTCCTAAGATTGATCATCAAAACAGGAAAAGAAACCAATGGAACACAGCAACCTTAAGGAAACCCTGGTTCCCGAGTTCGCGGTTCAAACTCGGCAGAGGGTGATGGATTTTTTTCGGGCGTAAAAATCCTTTCCTTTGGAAGGGAAGTAAAGCCGGTAGTCCCGTCTCGTAGATTTACGGCACGTAAAAGAACCTCAAGCCTGATAAAGAGGCCTGTGAGCAAAATTACCAGTCTTTCACGCCCAACATAGAATGGGACGCTAAGTACCATGGTAGTTAAGGAGTGTCCATAAATAAAATTCAATTTAATTCTTTTAAGGAAACCCCTGAGACATAAGCGTACTACTTTCAAGTGAACACATGGCAAATGTTGCGATTGGACCTGCGAAAGAACAGTATAAGTGACATTAAAGAAAGGATATACAAATGAATAACCTTTTTTTCACTATCATGTTCTGTTTCTCCATTTGGCACGATTCATTTACATTCACCAACAGCAAATCAGTAAGCAAGACGCTTAAAATGGGATTCTGACGCTCAATTAGTTATTTGAGCTAACAAAAGAATAGCACTTATAGATAAGGCATTGCCAGTTTCGTCTTCGAAGATTCCGCAGCCATTTCTTTCAAGATCAGCTCATAAAACTTAACAATTTGCAATTTTTCTGTACTCATTTTACAAGATCCCACATTATGCAACTTTTAACTTCTTTAAAAATTAATATCCATTTTACTGTTATGATAATATCTTCTACATATGACAGTTTCATCGAAAACGTTAGAGCCATTTGTGAGTAAATAGTTTACTAACATTTCTGTGTAACTTTTTACTTTTTCTACTAGTGTAGTAAATATGGGAAGTATTGCATTCCACCCAAAAATTCGATACCGAGATTTCACCGGAAATATATGTTTTGAGACCCCCTGAATCCAAAAAAAGCATTTTTGGAAACATGTCCGTGTGTGTGTGTGTGTGTCTGTGAACAGCATAACTCAGAAACGAACAGTCAGATAAACACCAAACTTGGTATTTAGGTTCAGTATCTTCCGGAGATGCGACACGAAGGTTTTCAAGAAAATACCCCCACCCCAGTTTACCCTTTACATGGAACATTTTTCGAAAATTTTAATTTTCTCAAAAATGGCTCTAACGATTTTGATTAAACTATCATATGTTTAAGATATTGCATGAGAAATGAAATGTATATCTCGAATTTTCTGGGAATGTCTCCAAAAGTATTCTTCATTGTGAACGACTTTTGCATTACTGGTAAACCATAAGAGATAGACAAAATTTTACTACACAAAAATGTAGATCGCGTTAAAAGACACAATTTATGTCATATACATTTCTTTTGTTGAGCGAACCGTTTTCGAGATATTGCTTGTTATTCCCTTAAATTTTCCAATACTTATACTTTTTCTCAAATTCGTTATTCATTTTTTTTTATGTCCTGGACATGCAAAGAGAATGAAATGCTCCACATAGCAACCAGCGTTAAAATATTTGACTATCGCTTATAACCTACCATATTCCCCTTGCATCTACAAGAAAATTAGCAATAAGATTGACATCTCGATATCTCGATTAACATGAAGCATATGGAGAATAAGCGTGTGTAAAAATAGTTTGTACCAGAAAAGAGAAAGTCATGTGAGTGTAACACATCAGATTTTTTTTTAAAAGTAGTTTACGTTTTGTACACTTCCTTTTTGCTTCTCCTCGAAAAGTTATAGACATGATAAAGCGTTCACGCTTGGATGATAATTGGATACGACATCAGAAAACCATCAGTAACAAACAGTTTTGTGGCAGGACTCGGTATCTGAAAGTAGTGTTATGAATCAATTACTAGTGTTAGGGTAGGGCGGCCTTGATAACCCTCCTGTGCCATATGGTGAAACACTCGTCAACTCTACAATGACATCACATGTGGGAGGAGAGATGCAGGAAGCGGGATTTAACGTTTCACACGACTAACTGCCAATTACAGGTGGCTCAATAAACTATGAATTACGTGTTAGTAATAAAAACTCTCTAAAGAATTGCTCTGATAAGCGTCATGTAGTGGCTTCCTTTCAGAAGAAAGAATGGATCTAATGATATGATCACTGGTATAGTTTTATATACCATGGTATAACATGCATCTTTTATTTTTTAATATGGCAACTGATTTTAAACTCGATTTATGAGAGATAAATTAGCACAATTCTTGCCAACTTTTAATATTAGGGAAAAATGCGGAGAAACATTTAAAGATGTAGGACTGCTATTTATTGACTTAGAAAAATCTTCGATGGTGTTCCCAGAAAGTTACTATGACAATCATGGCGACAGTGTTCCATTATTGAAGATGTGGTAGAAATATTAAAAGCTATATATTTGGGAAGTAAGTGAAAAGTTAAATTTGGAAATTATGTACCAAGGAAATTTGAATGAAGTTTGTTGCTGCTACGTATGGAAAGTCAGTTTGAAGATGATGTATTATATTTCGACTGTTGGGGAGCCGAACTTGAAGTAGTAGCAACCGCACGTATGGTAAAAAGTTTCCGGTAGCCTTTGCCCCAAATGTTTAAAAAATATTAAATTTTTAATTTTTGACTGTTTCTTTAAATATTATACATTTATGTTTGCCTCGGCTGCGTCAGTATTTATATTTTTTTTAGAAACATGAATGTCTTAACAGGGAGTGGCAACTGAAGAATGTAGGCTTACATAGATTATAATTTTACTTCACTCCTTTTATTAATGCTTAACACGATTTAAATAACACTTCACTGATATATTATATATATATATATATATATATATATAGAGAGAGAGAGAGAGAGAGAGAGAGAGAGAGAGCTGTGAGATGTTTTGTTAATTACTTGCACTTTTTAACATATAAACTATTTTTGTCTCACACAAAATACATATTAAATTTCTCGAGGATAATCTCGCGTCCGCTTAGGAACACTGTCTTCAAGCAACTGACTTGGTTTCTACCGCCTAAATTTGTAAATTTCTGTATTTCAAGTCTCTGATTAGCTATTTTATAAACTGTCACAAAAATTACATTATTGTTGCTCCAAGAATGTCTAGTAGCATTATTAAACATTCTTACTCATTATTACCTCAAGGTTACCTCATTGTTACCTCATTGTTAGCAACTTTTAACCTATTGTTCTCACAGCTCCTACATTATTAAATTACGTAATACATTCACATAACATTATTGAACATGTATACAATAATATAAACATATACAATGACTGTAATGTACACTTTTTATACATTGTTACATACACATATTCCTTTATTATATTTTTTATTATATAATTTGACTAAAATCTTTTAGGTGTTAAAAATACTGCCTCAAATTTTATACCACTAAGGGACTGTTGCAAGAATGTTGCCTATCACCAGTATATATATATATTATATCTTTAAGATATATATACTTGTTTAGTTAGTTCAGTGGTCCAAAAAATGCAAAACAATGGGATTTCCAATTAATCAAAATTATACCCTATATAATTTACTTTTTACAAAGGACAAGTAATAATTACACAGATTACTGAGGACGTTTCATACATGATGAGAAAATTAATTGAAGTATATAAAACGTAGGAACTTATTATTAACTTTAAGAAAACAGAATATTTATCAACAACAATGAACACGGGTGAAAATTAGAGATTATTAATGAGGAAATTAGAATGGTCAATGAATTTGAGTATTTGGGATCAACCATAGAAACAGATGGAACAGATTAGACATAGAAAAAAGAACAGGTGAAGTAAACAAAAAATCTGATGTGTTACACTCACATGACTTTCTCTACTCTTGTACAATCTATTTTTACAAACGCCTATTCTCCATATGCTTTATGTTAATCGAGATATCGAGATGTCAATCTTATTGCTAATTTTCTTGTAGATGCAAGGGGAATATGGTAGCTTTTAAGCGATGGTCAAATATTTTAACGCTGGTTGCTATGCGGCGCATTCCATTCTCTTTGCAAGTCCAGGACATAAAAAAATGAATAACGAATTTGAGAAAAAGTATAAGTATTGGAAAATTTAAGGGAATAACAAGCAATATCTCGAAAACGGTTCACTCAACAACAGAAATGTATATGACATAAGTTGTGTATTTTAACGAGATCTACATTTTTTGTGTAGTAAAATCTTGTCTATCTCTTATGGTTTACCAGTTATGCAAAAGTCGTTCACAATGTAGAATACTTTTGGAGACATTCCCAGAAAATTCGAGATATACATTTCATTTCTCATGACATTATCTTAAACATATGATATTTTAATCAAAATCGTTAGAGCCATTTTTGAGAAAATTAAACTTTTCGAAAAATGTTCCATGTAAAGGGTAGTCTGGGGTGGGGGTATTTTCTTGAAAACCTTCGTGTCGCATCTCTGGAAGATACTGAACCTAAATACCAAGTTTGGTGTTTATCCGACTGTTCGTTTTTGAGTTATGCTGTTCACAGACACACACACAGACACACACACAGACACACACACACAGACACACACACACACAGACACACACACGGACATGTTTCCAAAAATGCTTTTTTTGGATTCAGGAGGTCTCAAAACATGTATTTCCGGTGAAATCTCGGTATCGAAGTTTTGGGTGGAATGCAATACTTCCCCTACTTACTATACGTAGTAGAGAAAGTAAAAATTGAAATGTTCAATTCGATATTATGGAGCAGAAACATTAAAAAAAAGAAACAAAACTAGAAAGCTCATTTATAATTCAATAGTAAAAAGTATATGGACAACGAATAGGCAACAAGAAAGAACATTGTTGACAACGGCGTTGGATTTTTGACCGAGGTCTTTTCGAATCCCAAGATACAAAAATTTGGGAAATAATGGATGTAAAAATTGAAAAGAATGGGAAACGATAGAGTAATAAGAATGGTGCTAGAAAGTGAAGCTGAAGGAAAAGAGGACGGGAAAGACCAAGAAAATAATGGATGAGTGTGTGGGTCCGAAGAAACATGGCGTCTACAGGACTAACAGATGAAGATGCAGAGGATAGGGATTTATGGACTGTACGGTTGATAATTATTCCTAAATAAATAACAATTGTATATTAGAGTGTTGCAAAAACCTTTTTACAGGTTGGTCCTCGTTCTGGAAAGAAATAACCGAGCATAGTGACCGGTTCCCTTTGCCTCTACTGGCCATATTATTGTAGGCAAATGGTGCTCGGATTAGCAGTCATGCACGGCCCTGTCTCTAGGATAAGCCAGTTTAACTAGGCACACACATAAACCACTTCACAAACAAACGCTGCAGTTGTATGAAGGCCTTTGTGAATGTATTAAACACGTATAGCGAAAGAAATGTAATTTGGCAAATCGATGTAGCATAAATATGCTTTCATTTTCACACTTCTATTAAATACATACTAAATAATTGTAATTGCCAAAAAGAAAATTATGATGCAATTACACTTTCAAAAAGTACAAAGTGTTCGCAATTCTAAAGCCATAATCAACAGGTGTTTATAACACAAACTTTAAAAATAATATTGGTTTAAGCATAAATTTATGGAATCAAAGGTATGTGCATTTTCCAGTATTCCATTTGTCAAGTGAAGCAAAGTATTTTCTATGATGTTAGTTGTCACATTAGGAGTACGGCAGGTTCAAATGCAAGCTCGGTTCAAGCACTGGGGCTCGGTCTTGATTTTTGTACTCGGTCCGTATAAACATGCGTGCAGTCTAACCATCTGCGTTTGAGGCAGTACGTTCTGCGTAGCTAAATATAAAATAACCATAGGGAAAATAAACATTAATAAAAGTAGGAATAGTATTATTAAATAAGGCTGGGAAGCGAGTATTACTGTAAAGGCGAATATGTGTTGAAAAGTGAAGCAGTATGTTCTGAGTAGTTAAATAAAATTATAATCATATGGAGAATAAGTATCGATAACAGTAAGGATAGTGTTAAATAAAACTGGAAAGCGAATGTTACTGTAAGTGGAAATAAGGATTGAGAGAGACAGTGGCATCAGCGGCCGGAAACGGGTGGTTTTTCCCTCTATTGTTAAGTGTCCCGTTAGGTTGCTGGAACGCAGAGGTGTAGAAAAGGGTCAATGTTCACCAAAATACAGATAGGCTTAGGCCTCCAATGAAAGAAGCTAGAAATCAGGCGATAGTGGAATGGGGAGATATAGAACGTTTGAAATAGAGAAACGCAAGATTTTAGAATACATACTTGGCCGTTGTAGCTCCTTGGAGATGTTTGTTAGGAAAATGTGTAGGAAAGTTTAGAACACACACTTGGTCGTGGTAGTTCCTTAGAGATGGTTGTTAGAAGAGTTTAGAATACACAGTTGGCGTAGCAGTTCCATGGAGATGGTCGTTAAAGAAAAGTGTCAGCGGATAGGGGCGATGATATGAAGCGTAACAAACAGGAAATGCGCGTGTGTGTGTCGAAGTAAATAGCAGGAATCAAATATTAAAACGGCGACGGTAAATAAACGAATAGGAAAACAAACAGTCGTATTCACCACTAACCCGAGATCCAAGATCCATGCAAAGAACCCTGAGCTAGTACCGAACCCGGGACCATCCCTACAAATCCTGTGCCGTAAAATAGCCACATACCACGGCAAATTGCCGCCCTAACGTGGGGCCAGAATCGACATATCACCGCAAAAGACAGTGCAGACAGGAAACGGGGTTGGTTTTTCTCCCCATTGTGAGAACAGAATACGCTTTGTTAATGTACTGCTAGGTCGCCTGAAAAACGGATCCGTTGAAAAGGTCAGTGCTCTGATAGCCGCAGGCAACCAATAAGAAACAAGTATAAATCATGCGATAGTGAAATGGGGAGATAGGAAATTTGAAGTAAAGAAACAGGAGAGTTAGAAAACATTTGTTGTGGTATTTCCTTGGAGTTTATTCTGAAAACAAAGGTGAGTGTTGGCGGATAGGCGCGATGGTATGAAGCACAGCAGTAAAGAAATGCGTGTGTGTGTGTGTGCGTGCAAAGATTTCACAAAGTTCAGGAATCAGATTTTGAAAAAGGGGGACGGAAATAAACGGGCCGGAAAACGAACCAGTCGTATTGACTACCAACCCTATATTCAAGATCCATGCGAGTTCCTGAGCTAGCATTGAACCCGGGAGGATTCCTGCAAATCCCGTGCCGCCTTATCGGCGCACAGCACCTCCCATGCAGTACCGTCGCACGGTACAGTCCCTTGTAGTAAGAGGTACTTACCGGAGGGGGACACTTTGCCACTGCGACTAACTAGATCTATTGTGGTTAGACCCCCACCCCGGGAGGCAGGGATGCAGTGAAGGAGCCGCAGGAGGTCGCAGGTGCGCAGGCAGACGGAATTACGAAGATGCATGAAAGTCCCTCTCATTTCCAGCTCGAATCACCCGCACTCGGCCAGCAGACGCAGAATCCTGCAAGCGGGCGACAATCGGCTGTTGCAGGCAGACCAACGCGCCCTATCATTTGACAGGGAGAAATCTTTCCAAAGTGAAGCGACCATGCTCTCTGGCTACCATCAGACGTACTACGAACCTGGAGACACTGCCTGAAAGATGAAAGGGAGAAAGATGAAAAAACAGGAAATGAGGGAAAGGAGAAATCGTGGGAGAATACACCACCCCAGTATTCGCCTGGGCGACCAGAGGAAAACCACGAAAAACCCCATGGTAGAATGGGGGTGGGCACCGTGAAATCGATCCCGGGACCTCCCGAATGCGGGCCACCGACTTTGCCGTCCGAGCCATCCCGTTCGGTTTACAGACCCTTTATTTGTTATTTTATATTCCCTTACTTGGTGCTGCAGAGTAACATACAGTGTTTATCATGTAAATCCGCATACCCTCCTCAAAGGGGGCACAGTTTAAAATTGAACTTAACAACGTGAAACATGAAATTAGTATTTTACAATTAAAAGTGTCCTATGCTTTGCCGTTATCCTAAAAATAGATTTCATGTGATGACATGATGTGATCAATCACAGTCTTTGACAGACAATAGTTGGAAATTTTATTTATATGCAAAATAAATTATATTAGTGTTAATGACGTTTTTTCTAGAATCTTAAGAAGGTTTGGTATACTGAAAAGGCATAGCTTGGTACAGTTGGCATACTTTTTTTTATGTAATGTGATAATTTCTGCTTTTCTGTAGTGACTGCATACGCTTAGACTTATGCAAGCAAGCACTCCAAAATGTTCGATACTCTGCTCCAAATAGTAACTCAGCTCATAAAAAAAGCTCCCTCTTTATTTTTATACGTGACCTGTTTTTATTACACTTTCTCTACCAAGTGCTATGGTAGTTATGGAAGTGAAAATCGATATTGAGTTTTCAACGGAAACAAACCTTTTGAGGTCCACTAAACACAACAAAGTTTTAGAAAAAGGTGCTCGTATATGCATGCGTGTGTGTGTGAACAGCATAACTGAAAATCGAAAAATCGTAAAAATACAAAATTTCATGTTTAAGTTAGATACTGTTTAATTATGCTAGGACGATTTTCAACGAAGCCCCCACTCCGCTTTAAACTACTTTACGTGCAAAATGTTATTTTTCATCTTTGCGAAAACGGCTCTCACAATTTTTATTAAAACATGGTATATTTAACATGCATGACTAATAAAATCTACATAAGTTATCTTCTATCTGTACGAAATTTGTATATTTTATACAGCAAGATAAACCAAAACAGATAAACAAAAACATCCATTCATTATCTGTTTACCCTTCTCCTATGTAGGACTTACAAGCGGGTGCCTGGGGCCCGTCGAGGAGCAGACACTCATGGATCAGACAGAGCATCCAGGATGGGTGATGGGCCCGATGCCTGGTATGGGATGAAGGAAGCAGATGAAACGAAATGTGGGTAAAATGGATGAAAGGAAAGGTGATGATGGAGCAGTTGGTGGAATGAATGGGCGGGGGAAACCGGAGAACCCGGAGAAAACCCACCCAGACGCCGCTTCGTCCACCACAAATCCCACATGCAGGTCCCTGAGATTGAACCCAGGCCGCCTCGGTGGGAGGCGAGCGGTCTAACCACTCGGCCACGGCGCCGCTAGACAAAACCATACTGCAGGAAAAAACATAGAATTGGTTATACCATATTTTAACCATATATTTCGAAATATTTCCTCTTGTGTGTTTCAAATTTGAGGGTGTTATTTGATAGAGGATGTTTGAAAGCCTGTTCTCTTTTGCATTGGTTGTTACAATGTCTCCTGAAGTTATTCCTCCATGTTTCCAATAAACATTTGAATGCAATTGTATATAATTAAGTACTCTTTTCTTAGTTCGAAATCATTTCCAGACAAAATGTATCGTGAGTACCATAAGGTGGATAGAAGAACCACTATAATTTGTCATGTGCAGAGAAAGTTACATGATATGTACCACATCATATAATTCAGTATTTCCTCCTTGATACTTGTCCCAGTTATCGACATGTCTCCATTACTTTCTGGTTAGAAGCGCTTTAACCTGAGTATAAACTTGCAGCTGTTGGTTTCATGGAGGAAACAATGAAGAACAAAAGAAGCATAGCGTGTAGGAAACAAAAAGCAATAGAGGAAGGCTTCAGTAGGTCAGCTGCGAGTGTTGTGTGCGAAATTAGATACTCTCTGGCTGTTGAGGTTTAAGATATGTAGAGGTTAAACAGTTTACGAGCGGAACTGAGCCTTTAGACAAGTTAGAAGGTGGTGGAGGGGAGGGGGAGATATCTATCCGATACTCGGAAGAACGGATATATACACACAACAAAGTTTTAACGGGGGTTGTAAGGGATCAAGACTAACGAATTTATAGAGCTTCTCCATGCACCGAAACTGGGAAAAAAATTGGGCTGGAGACACGTGCTACGAAAATACACGTAAAAATAAAGCCAAGAATTCTAAATACATTCTTAACATCTATGTATGCCGGCGCATAACATCGACTATTGTGGGAGAGGAAGTGGTTCTTGGCCACAAATTATATTATTATTATTATTATTATTATTATTATTATTATTATTATTATTATTATTATTATTATTAATAGTAGTAGTAGTAGTAGTAGTAGTAGTAGTAGTAGTAGTAGTAGTAGTAGTAGTAGTAGTAGTAGTAGTAGTAGTAGTAGTAGTAGTAGTAGTAAAACAAAGTGGAAGTGAAGCATGGACCGTCAAGGAGAAAGAGGGCTTAAACGAAGACTTTAAGTTCCATTTAAGGGATGCATAAGAAAACAACATATAATAAATTAGGCAAATACAGAAGAATTACACATTCACTCACTTTTAAAGTAAACATAATATAGAGTAAAATAATTTAGGTATATACAATGAATCCTGAATCTGATCAGAAAGAGGAAGATGAAATGGCCAAGATGTTCCTCGAGAGAAACGGTTGCTGAATACACAGGGGAATGATAACGGGAAAAGTTTTCGGCGTAGAGGCAGATACCAAATGATACTTAATGCAGTGCTTCTTCTTCAGATTGTGGCCACCGTAGCGCCGGCATCGCAGCTCGGACTCCCGGTGAAACAATTAATATCCTCGCAATCGCCTCGCATTCTCATATTTCAGCTACAATTACAGTGATAATAAGCACGTGCCTTATCATAAGAGATGTTAGAAAGGTTGTTCTTCTGCATACGCATATTTCTGGCATGTTTTCAAGAAATTTTCATTCACATTGAAGAGAATTATGCACATAGAGAAAGACAACATTTCCAACAACTCTTATGATCAGGCAGAGGGTTTTAGTAAGTAAGCGATGCAATCGTGTTAACGCACGGAGTGTAGATGACGTCAGGTATTGTGAAGGGCGCTCTCTTCCTCAATCCAACAGACATTTCGTTGCGACTGTTTAATTTATTCGATGCATATATGTATATAAAGTTATGCAGTCCCGGCGTTGTTTAGACTATGCCGTAAACAATGTCCACTGCATGGTGTCGTATCATTTTCGACCGAAATGACTCCTTCGTACCGCTGTGCATGCAATGGCTTGCACTCATAGCGCAACAGTGTGCGCGTTGGCCTTCAGTAGTGAAGGTACCAGGCTCAAATGCTATCACTTGAAGGTACTTTTTATGTTTAGTAAATTTAATGAGAACTGATAGTTTGGCATGAAAGTTTAATTTCATTTAATTAGTTTAATTATGCAAATTTCATTAAAGCACAAATTGTTACTTGTTAGAGTAAGCTTTAATGAACATCATGAATAAATGCAAGAAATGAATAAAAAACCTCATTCGCTCGCAGGCGTGATTTTACTCCCGATCTTCACCATGACTTTCCAGCATGTTAACCATTGCACTACTAGAACACGTTAACAATGAGCACCACCGTAGCCCTAATCAGCGGTCTGGTGAATGCAGCGTCAGCACCTGCATTTTATCGCGGTAATCTGTTCGTGTTATCTATTTGCTGGGCGCCTGTTATTGTTTTATTATTTTAAGATTTGGGTGCTTTGTCTTCCGGCTAGCTATTCTTACTCAGTTAAGCAAGTATCTCTGAGCAGGGCGTGTAAACGGAAAGGAGTAGTTACTAAAAGATAACACTGATAAAAGAATTTATTTTCACACTTTTATTGCCGTCACACTTAATTAATAGTTCACATCTTTAATCTTTATACACGCCTGACTGAAACTGTTATATTTCCAAATGTAATCACTGTCGTATTAGTTGCCGCGTACTTCACATTTTGTAACTAACTTTACGACGCGAGAGATTCTTCCAAACTGTATGATGTGCACTTCACGAGAGATTCCTCAAAACTGCGGGACGTGTACCTCGCGAATGATTCTTTAGAACTGCGTGAAACATGCTTATAGTTCGAGAATATACACTCCTTCACCTCGAAGTGCCTAAACATTATAATAGAGCTATTATTGGTTACCAAATCGCGCCAACATTAGCGTCTGTTTTGTCAACCAATCACAATTACTAACACATATGCTCAAGGGAAGATATTCCCTCCATTTCTAAAGAAGGCACGCTACCCTGACGTCATTTGTTTGTCTCTTCTTGGTGATAAACAACTCATCCCATCGGTTCATTGTTACCCACTTCTATTGTCAGTTTCAGTGAGGCCGTGTAAACATATTTCCTAACAATGCTTATGGCTAACAAACATCTAAAATCATTGTCATACAATAATGCTAATTTACACTACAATCACTCTGGCATTCACAGTGTTGTGATATAAAATACTGCCTCAATTTCGCATCGTCTAAAACGCAGGGTTTCGTAGTTACCAATCTGCAGGATGAGAAGACTCATGCAATATGCGCATCATTACAATAAGCATTTTTGTTTGGCATTTGACATGGTACACTCAGCACAGGTGGTCTAAACCTGTAACATTAGAGCTCAAAGGGCGTTTAAAACATCATGTTAAAATACCTTTAATTGAACGTGTCATGTGACATTATTATTAAAGAACAATGAGGAAAGTGGACTTTCAACCTCCTCAGCTCCAAACTATGGATCAGAAGGTTTTGATGATCTGTTATACGCTAATAAGAGCCGATATTGCTTTAAAACATTTACAGCTTTCGATGTAAAAGAAAAGACAATGTACGAGGGTGGATTGACAAGTCAGTGTCTTTTTAAAGAAAATAACATTTTTTTTTTCAAAAAAGTCAATTTTATTTCTCAACATAGTCTCCTTTCAATCCAATACACGTTGTCCAACGTTTCTCCAATTTTAACCCTTTCAAAAGATATGATTTTTCGAAGTCTGCAAACTATGAGGTTGTTTCTGTCATGATGTGCTCACTGGACGTGAATTTCTTCCCAGAGAGCCAACTTTTCAGGTTTGCGAAGGGAAAGAAGTCGCTCGGAGCCAAATCTGGAGAATATGGTGGGTGAGGTAGCAGTTCGTAGCTCAATTGCACAAATTTTGCGATGGCAATGGCTGACTTGTGTGCGGGTGCATTATTCGGTGAAAGCGAAACTTTTTCTTCACCAAATGGGGTCGTTTCTTTAACAATTCCTTGTGAAACTGGTCCAGCATTGCGGCATAATATGAACCTGTGATCATTTTACTGTTTTCCAGGTAGTGGATGTCTATCACCCCTTGTGAATCCCAAAAGACAGTTTCCATGATTTTTGCTGCCGACGGAATGGTTTCTACTTTCTTTGGGACAGGTTTGCCGAAGGAAATCCAAGGCTTTGATTCTTGGTTGGATCCAAGTTTCATCAACCGTGATATAACGCGGCAAAAACTCATTTGGGTTGCGCTGGAACACGTTCAAATATCCCTGTGAAATGGCACACGATTCCGCTTGTTCTCAATTGTGAGCAGTCGCGGCACGAATCTTGCTGACGGCTTTCTCTACCCAAAAATTCGTGCAGAATGTTTTACACCCGTTCACTCGAGATGTTTACGGTTTTGGCTATCTCACGGATCTTCACTCGGCGGTCTTCCAACACAATATCGTGAATTTTGTTCACCATTTCTTCTATTGTGACCTCAACGGGCCGTCCCGTGCGCACGGCATCTCTTGTGCTCGAATGGCCACAACGAAATTCTGTGAACCATGCCATGTGGTGGAGCAGAGCACCCATAATACTTGTTCAGCTTTTCTTCCGTTTCCTTCAGTGTCTTACCACGCAAAAAGTAGTGCTTTATCAGAACACGAAATTCACTTTTCTCCAGTTTCTACGAAGCAACACACATCTGCTTATTTTAGACACTCTCAACAATGTTCTATGAAACAAATGACGAATTTCTGCGATTATACCCAGAATAGATGCAAGACTTGGTGCAAAAAGAAACCTGTGATTAGAACTCTATCTCTCGTCAAAGTCATGGACTTATCAATCCGCCCTCGTAACTCCGATTTCTGTATATTAATGTCGTAATAATAAAGTAACTTTATTGCACCCTGTTAATAGCTAAGTATACATTTGTTTCCCCTTCTAATACTCGTTAATTCTGGTGTACTTGCTATCGAAGCAGGGTCAGCTGTCTTCAAACAACATCATATCTGTTTACAGACAACACTGCAGGGTCCCTTGTGCGCTTCCACTTCTCTCGCCACCAATCCTCGGTGCCTTCCTAACTTCATGGTTTACTCACTAATACCCTCTGCCTGCTTATGATAATGTATGGTTTATTATCTTTCAATGTAATTGTAGCTGTGAGTATAAAACTTGTGGCGGTTACGGGGATATTATAACTGTTTCGGCGGGAGTCCGAGCGGCGGCGGCCGGCGTGAGAGTAGCTGTGCGGTGGCCACAGTGTGAAGAAAATGCTCTGTATTAATATAAATGGCTGATATGAAGGACGGCAAAGAACGAGGTGAGGAGCTGGCCTTGGCAGATTTTGTTTGAAGTAGCCTGAATTGCAGATGAAGCAAACATGATGTCTATAAGAGCGACACCTACTTTCCATTGCGATTCCCATACTTGGCATATGTGTTGTGAATCCAATTCCTTGAGATTATCGTGGATGGTCCGGTTTGTGACACTGCCGCAGAGAACGCACACGATCCTTCCCTGTCACACACACTGGGGCCTAGTGCAAGGTTGGTGTTTATAAACATCATGTGGGAAAGGAAACCGCCCATTGCAGTAACAATAATCGACAACCTCATCGTTCGCCTGCCACATAACAGTTTCGGAATCAATGTCCGTCGTTTATCTACACCTTGCTTTTATTTGTTGGTGACCAAAATAGGCTGCGCAGTTTTCCAATGTATTTCCTCTGCTCACAGTTATCTATTTATTTGGATCTTCCTGCACTATTGCTTTCTTATTGTTTACTCGCTCTATTCTATCATTCCACTAAGTGTTAAATATTTAATAAAAATGTATGTGTTGCATTCCCATGACCTTTTCCTCTTACTCTTCTACAAGCTGTTGTTACAAAAGCTTGTTCTTCCATCTACTTCATATTAATCGAAATAAATATTTGCAGAAATTGTCTTATTGCATATTTCCTTGTAGGTACAAGGGGATTAGGAGAATACAGTAGGCTTTAAACAATAGTCAAATCTTTTAAGAGCGGGTCGTTACGTGATGGCTTTGAAATTCACACAAGAGAGAGAGAGAGAGAGGGAGAGAGAGAGAGACTAACTACTTCCCATTTGAGAAAATTATGTTTTCGAAAATTCAAACCAATAACAAGGAATATCTTGGAAACAGTTAACTCCACAAAAAGAAATTGACACAAATTGCGTGCTTTAATGAGAAATAGAAGTAAGATTTTGTCCTCTCTTAAGATTCACCTGTTATGCAAACGTCATTCAGAATCAAGAGGACTTCTTACGCTATTCCCAGAAAATTCAAGATATGCCGCTTGTCTTGAAAATTGGGATTTTAATCCAAATCGTTAAGGCTGTTTATAAGGAAATCAAAGTTTTCGAAAAATGTTCCATTAAAGAGTAAAGAGTGAGGGAATTTTCTTAAAAACTTCATGTCGCATCCTTGGAAGATGCTGAACTTAAATATCAAGCTTGGTAGTTAAAGCCCCTTGTACACGATCAAATTTTTGTAAATTCAATACTTTCAAGACATTTCAACAGTTGTCACAACTTTACAAATTTTCTTGCAAAATTGCTTCCCATATTTTTAAACTCTTTGAAAGTCTTGAAAGCAAATAAGGATATACTCTAAATGATGAAAAATTGACAATGATTTGATGCCTTTAGCCAATGAAATGCGAGTATTTACAGTGCGTCACGAAATCTGCAACATGGCAGAAAGCGAAAAGTAAACAAAAAATGGCTACCCGGTCAAGGCATGTTGTATGCGAACTGATTAGGTTATACATAAGCTGGTCATGTCTGTATGTCTAGGACTCTGTGGGTTACCGCAAGATGAAGCAGATGAAGGCATATGAAAAAATAATTGCCAGTCAGATTTCCGAACTAAGTATACATTAATGTATAGTGTGGTTAATCTATCAGTTGGTGTTATTTCCATTGTATTCCATAATCGTAATGTGATTTCGTTGCATATAATACGTGAAAGTGCTACATCATATTGGTATAGAACAGTATGTATTGCAAACTGTTTTACCATGACGCAAATAGTAAATTACTATGTGAGTGATAAATTATTTATTAATGTGTTCTGAAGGGTTTCCGTTTGAAAAAAAGACAACTTGCAATATGCAATAAGGCAATTTCTGAAAATGTTTATCTCGATTAACATGAAGTAAACAGAAGAATAAACTTTCGTAATAATACTTCGTTCAATAATGGGTAGAGAAAGTCATATGAAACACATCCTACTTTTTTACTTTCTCTAATAGAGAGGACGTACTGTGTACTACCCAAAATTCGATAACAGCATTTCACCTGAAATACACGTTTTGAGATTCGCTGAATTAAAAAAAAATCGTTAAAAAACAAGATACGCGCGCGCGCGTGTGTGTGGTATGAAAACAACATAACTCAAAAACGAAAAGTCAGTTAAATAATAAAAATGACTATAAGGTTTTTGATTAAGATACTATGTGTTTAACATATTTGCATGACAACTGAAATGTCTATCTTGAATTTTTTGGAAATAGTTGTGAAGATCTCATTGTGGCTGACTTTTGCATAACTGGTTATAACGACATGTTTTAGCGCGGTTGCAACTGTCGCTGATGCCAGCGTATGTGTCGGGGTGATTTCCCCCACCATCGTCTCGGAGCAAGTTAGCCAGTGGTGCTAAGTAGCAGAATTCTATACTAACGAAATTTGAGCCTTCGGGAGACATTGCGGCGAAAAATGAAAAAGTGGGAAAATATAACGTTTCTCAATTTTAATTTTTTAAAAATAAATTCATTATTATTAACAAAATGCACACGTAAAAATCTTAATTATATTCTACAAAATTAGTCGTTTTAAGTGTTACCAATTATATAAAATGAGTGATAAAGGGTACTCCACCCCTAAGAAAGAAAAGGGAATACTGCGGTGTATTGTCAGTGAATGAGAAGAAAGTCAGAAAAAGTTGTTTTCGGATAAGCGGTTGAAAGATAATATTTTTCGAAATGGTTACAACCAGTTAAAGAAGACAGTGCAAAAGCAAAGTGCAGAGCATGTAATGTTGTTTGGGTCAAAAATAAATGACCTTTTGAAACACGCGAAATTTAGAATGATTATTTTAGCTTAAGTATTCCTTTAATCAATAGGTAATAAATTAACGCTACTAAACAGGACTAAATTACTAACATAGAGACTATAATAATTTTTTCTGTGAGTTGTACTAGTAATACAACGTAGTATTTGTGTAGCGGAATGTTGTTCGACCTATAGCGAGATTCAGTTTTTTTTTGGTTGGCAACACTGAAGTTAGCTCCGAGCAAAAGTCAGAACAAACTTTGCATTCTTCTGTCGCCAGCATTACTGGCTACATCGGGGTCAACTCTCCACCTGACGTTGGCAGGCACAACTAATGTACATGTGGCATGTGAATGGGGCAAGTCGCCGTTGATCACGAAGTTTTGCGTCCATTCATTATGTCTACCTTTAATTCCACTAATATTCTCTCACTCGAGTTATCTTAGCACACACAAGCATTTCATATTTTAAGGTATATTTTATGAGTATGCATCATTCAATTATAAGTATTGCGTTTATTTCCTTAATATTTTATGCTGCGTTTTCTGTAGCATGGTAACTTGCATTTATATAGGAAAGGACTATACTGAAGCATAACTGAAGAGCATTTGGCCTATAGAAACCGTACGTTCTGAGTAGCTAAATATAAAATCATAACCATACGGAAAATAAATATTAATAACACTAGGAATAGTATTATTAAATAAAACTGGAAAGTGAGCATTACATGTAAAAATGTGAATATGGGTTGAAAAGACAGTGCAGGACGGAAACGGGATTGGTTTTTCCCTCAATTGTTATTGTACCGTTAGGTCGCCTGAAAAGCAGATGTGTAGGAAAAGGGTCAATGCTCTTATCACCCCCAGGCATCCAATGAGAAAGAAGGTAGAAGTTCTGTGATAGTGAAATGGAGAGATAGGAAATTTGAAATTAAAAAACAGGAGAGTTTAGTAGACACTTCTTCTTCGTAGTATTTCCTTGGAGGTTGTTCTGAAAACAAGGGTGAGTGCCGGTGGATAGGGGCGATGGTATTAAGCACAGCAGTAAAGAAATGCGTGTGTGTGTGTGTGTGTGTGTGTGTGTGTGTGTGTGTGTGTGTGTGTGACGAGGTAATATCAGGAGTCAGATTTTAAAACGGTGACGGGCAGGAGAATGAATCAGTGGTAATAACCACCAACCCTAGATCCATGCAAGTCCCTGAACTAGCATCGAACCCGGGACCATTACTGCAAATCCAGTGACGCCAAATTGTCGCAAAGCACCTTACAGGCTACCCCCGCACTATTTAACTTATTGTTATATTGAAACTTTAGCTAAACATTCGCAACATTATACTTATCTCTATTCCTTGAGATTTGTTAATATATTTCATGTTACCTATCTGCGGTTATTTAACCCTCCCTTTACACATGATTCATTTAGGGCTTATCTCCCAGCTAGGTTTCCATATTTCCATCATATTTAACTGTAAAATGTCATAGAGGTTTAGGAAGGGTATTACAAATGTGAAAGTAATGTAAAGACGTGGAAGGGTTGCATGGTAAACCGTAAGAGCTAGTCAAAATCTTAACTATACCAAAAATTTAAAGCGCGCCATTTATGTCTTTGTGTGTATGTGTGTGTTTGTACAGTTAACCACTTCCGAGATATTCCTTGTTATTGGTTTGAATTTTCAAATACTCAGTTTTCTCAAATGGGAAGTTTGCTATTCGCTTTTTTCTGGTGGTCATGACGTTTCAAAGTCATCACATGTCGTCCTCCGAGGTCTAGGTATACCATGCTAGCCTCTAGTTCCCGAGGTTGCCGGTTCAAACCCGGCAGAGGGCGATGGATTTTTTTCGGGCGTAAAAATCCTTAGCATGGCTTTCTTCGGAAGGAAAGTAAAGCCGGTGTCCCGTGTCGTAGATTTACGACACGTAAAAGAACCTCAAGCCTGATAAAGAGGCCTCTGAGCAAAATGTCCGATTTTTCACGCCCAAAGTATAGAATGGGACGCTAAGAACCATAGCAGTTAAAGGGCGTCCATAAATAAAAACTGAATTTCAATTGCCATAGTGACACGCCCTTAAAAATCTGACTATTGCTTTACCTACTGTATCTTATAATGAAATGTGTAAATGTGAATTGAACGTTTATCTGTATTAACAATAAATAGCTAGAATAATAAGCTTTTGTAAGAATTTCATTAGAAGAGCGAGCAGAGAAAGTAATGTGAATGTAACACATACTAATTGTTAAATTGTTTAGTCTGCTTTACTTTTGTTCCTCCTTGCCGTTCGTAAGAACCCATAATGATTCCATGCATCTAAACTGGCTTTTCTCTTGACTTATCCCATTTACAAAGCTAAGTGACGGAATTATTTCTCGTTTCCATTTGTATTTAATTTCTTTAGCATTGTCATCATTTTCCAGATACAACCGTTATATTTTTCTTTAAATGAAATATACATTGCAATCATAAAATACGCTTAGCCATGCTACGAGACATTTCATTTCTCGCCTCTTGACAATTTTAATTTCGTCTAATCTGCTTTATGCGAGGCGAAGATACGGCTCTGAACCTCGCAGCTAAATGAGACGTTTTACCCGGGCTGGAGCGTCGGGATGGGGAGTAAGGGCCCACATCTTCCGGCTACAAATTTTATTTCTGTGCCTGCCCCTGTTTTCGCAATATTTCTTACAGATAATTTAATTTTTAATAAAATCCTGCAATATTTTAGGGGTATGAAATAAATTATCATAGTACATTTTGTTATTTTTATTTTTTCTATGCCTGCAGTTTTCCCCTATTATTTTGCTATCCAATTTCTGCCGTTGCATCAACCTTATCTCATTACACATTCCTAGCTTCTTCACTGCACCTAAACTTTACTTCCTTCCCGTTAGTCTTTTTCTTATCCCACAGTCCTTTCGTTCCTTGACATTCTGAGGAATTTTACTTATCAATTCCTATAACCTTTTGTGTACTTTCTCCTACATTTTTTCGAGTATATGCTATTTCAAAAGTAGCCTTAAACTTTAAAGTGATATATTTGATAATATGCTAATTAGGGCAAGCATAAAACGTAATTTGTTGCACAATTCATGGGCATCTGTTTTCCATTTTCAATGTAATGCAATTTACCATTTGAATCAAAATATTACGTAGTATTGAGAATCCTTAGATGCAATCCATGGTTCCAGTATGTTAGGATACGCCTGGCTAACTACTCAATCGTTAACGCTTTAGAAGAATGTTCGTATTTCCCTTATACAGCCTTACGAAATAATTCACAATCATGTCATTTGGATACACATTCACAGTAGGCACCTATGAGATTTATCCTTCATAATCTATATATTTTAATCCAGTCGGTTTTCTTTCTTTCTTTTTCGTTCTTTTTCTTCTTTTTGTAGTGTTTAACGACTGTTCATACATATGGCACCAAGAATTGGGTATTGACAATACTTCTTCAATGGATTGCCCTCCGCTTGTAGGACTTACATCCCCAAGGACTTACAAGGCAATGCATTGGATCAATAGCCGTTGAGGAGAGGGAAAACTGGATCAAAGCGTATCCAGGATGGTGATCAGCCCAATGCATGGTATGGCAGTGAAGAAGAAGGAAATGAAATGTAATGATGAAAGGGATGATAGGAAAATTATCCAACCCACCCAATCGCCTAGTGATCGCGAAAAAGTCTTCGTTCAAGTTGGTAAACCCAGGGCTTTGAATCCGGAACCTCACCAACACAAGTCGTACGCGTTACCGTGGATCCACATCGCTCGGTGACATTTATAATACATCAAATGAAATGATAATTGGGAAGGAAAGTTCTAGGCCTAAGTTTAGGGCACCTTCCCGGCATTTAACAATTATGAAGGCTGTGTAAACCTGGAGAAGCAAAAAGGCAATCAGAGAGGGTGATCTTGGCGGGACTTGAACCGTGTACTTTGCGCTCATAAGTCCGGGTTAGGAGTTTGGAGTAGACACATGGAGAAGCCTCCAATAATTTGAGCACAGTACCGAAAGTAGGCCACAGTGCGGTCGTTTTGCTTCCGACGTAACCCATTGGAGGAAAGGATGAAGGGGAGATACGAAGGGCGACCAGATCCGGACGACGATGTGCGCTAGGAAAGATAGGTGCCTAACGATTCTATCATGGTGTCAATCCTGACGCCGGCTAGCTATGCCTAAGCTCCGCCAACCCGAGGGACCCGTGACAATCGAGACATTTCCCAGGAAGGGGGACTCAGCAATCTCGCTAAACGCCAATGAGAAATTTTTCCAGATCCGAAATTCTACTGTCGCAACACACTAAGTGCTGTCACCTGGTTCTACAACCCTGAAACAGTTGAACGGAAATGAGAGGCATAAGAAATCCGTGGTAGAAGGGGTGGAAGGGATAGAAGTGGTAGAAGACTGTGGATTATATACTACCACGAATTTTACTGTTCCTCATTTCATTTTCTTTCATCGTTTAGGGTTGCAGGTTCTGGACATTAAGAGGTGTGTGGCGCATAGTATGGATATGATTTAAGGAGAGAATTGACACGGAACCTGCTGCTGGATAGAGGAGAGGTATCGAGGGGGCGCCCGGGCTGTTCAATCTGGAAAGGATATGGACTCCCCTGCGCTGCACCTGCGGCCATCAAATCTTACCGTCCTTCGTACTCTCTCTCCCCATTCCTTCCTCCCGGAGGTTTAGTAGGCGAAGTAGGCCTAGTCTTGGTCGCAGTACTGAAATTCTACTCCGTCTCTAACCTCTAAACTCTAGTCGACCATTTGGTTTCCCTGCACATAGCCTTCAATTCACAGGCGCACAATTCAGCCTCTTCTCACTTCCGTCGCTCCCAAAAGTGCCGAACTCAGGACTGTACTTCTCTCCTCGCATAAACAACGGCTACTTGTCCGTATTGTGCAAGGACTTGCTGAGGAAGCTGTAGAACAAAAATGAATCGAACACACATTATTATACTATTATACTCGAGCGGCGCCTTCTCGAAGATTCACACCAGGACAGGAGTGAGGGAATTCTGGGGATTTCTACTCACATCCCGACAGGAGTTCCGTAGTTCCGATAAGCTGAGAAAACGCACCCTCTCCTTCTCCTGGACCAAGGAGCCGGCACCGAAACCATGCCCTGCCAAAGCCGGAGCAAGCAGCCAGGAACAATGTTTTAGCATAAATAATAAATTGCTCTACATAACAATAGAGCAGACTGTGATGTTCTATGCTGCGAAACATGGATAGTAAATAGAGGTTAAGAAGAAAAACTAAGGGCCACTGAAATTTATTTCTGGATGTTTCTAATACTCCTGCTCAAGCTCCGAGAGTAAAACCCATTCTTTCAATGGCTTTATGATTTGTTAATAATAATCATCGTTGTAAGTAAATAATGCAGAAATAAAGGATATAATGAACGTAGAAACAAGTATAATAGAAATAATCAATGAAAGGAAGTTACAGCTACGTAATAAGGATGGGTGTTAGAAGCTATCCAAAGGATGGTTTTGTAATTATAGATTTTATTTTATTTTTGATAGTGTTTAACGTCCGCTCTTAATTCAATCGGCACCACGGGCGTTGACATTGGTGATACATTAAATTAAATGAAAACTGGGAAAGGAAATTTGGTAAGTAAAAATTCCAGGCCTAAGCTTAGGGTACCTCCTCGTATTCGCCGGCCAAAGCAAGTGATGCGATGCTGCTCAGAAGGGAGAAATAGCAAATCACATGTGAAAACTGGATGGCGGGAGTGAAAAAATGTATGATGACTATAAGTACTGCAAGATGCAGATGCGTATTTGAGGGAAAATAAAAATAAAACTGCCATATTGTGGCGTATTAGTAGGTATTGTCATGCCAGACACATTACTGCGTCGCATTGGCGACAGTATTGTTGGGGTAATTTTAGTATTTCCTTCGGCTTTGTGTTTGAAGTTCCGTCTGGCATGACGACTCGCCATCTCTGGCTGGCGAGCCTAGTCAGAGGTGAAGAGAGAGGAAGAATAGTTTTAGCGTTACTTTCTTTGTGTGTGCGAGCGTCAGTCTGAGTCTGTGAATTTGTGTGAAAGAGTGTAGATGTAGGTCGTGTGTGAAGCATCTCCCCTCAGCCCTTTATTCTCCTGTGTGTGTGTGTGTGTGTGTGTGTGATGTAGGGACACCATTTACGTATTTTTAATAAACCACAGGTAATGTGAATGATGTGAAATTTGTTATAAAAACCCCACGTTTGCAGCGGAAAGTGAACATCAAGGTCCTGGACTCTCGCAGTTGCTGTAGCTACGCTCCCCCATGCGCATGTTGGGGTGATTAAAAATTTAATAATTTGCTGGAAACTTTTTGCCCTCACCCCAGCATATAACAATATGCATTATGATCACATTTTAGATGTTACGTTTCGTTGAGGCAAACTACATCATTGTAGGAAGTCCTAATTGGAATAAATAAATAATAAATTAAAATAAAAGTAATAATAATAATAATAATAATAATACTGCTGTTGATGTCTGTAAATATTCTCTTCGTCTGGGCCATTCGGGGAACGATAGCAACTCAATCGTATAAACAGTAGAGAAAGTTCGGGCATTCAGTAATGGGACTACTGATCCATTTCTACAGAGCACTTCATCCTTATTGGTTAGATAGGCCCCATCGGTTAGGTTCACATTCCTACAGAGACATGGAGGTTCCAAACCCTAAACTTCAGCACCACGAGATACTAAATTTCGCGACTGTACATGGGGCTAATCAGCTAAAATGATGTTTTCAGCTCTTATTATACGGTTGGCATGACTAAATTATTTCCACTGCGTCCATATGCAGTGTTTGCGAAAGGAAAATGTAAATCACAAAGGTTTTATGGCGAGTGTAATACAATAGTAGATCGCCTCTATTCATGCTAGATTCAGCGTGACGTCACTGTAGGGAAGGTCCGTTGTATCGGAGAATGGCACGACGGTAGAATGTAAACATTGTGGAGTTGATCAAAGTTTTCGGGCATAAAACCCATATTGGATTGTTTGAACAGCGATCCCTGCTAGATTCTATTTAACATGCCTTAGGGGCTACACTAGCGCTTCATGTGAGCTTTCCGATAAATGGCCTTTTGCATGTGCACTCAGAGCTGACTATTGTTAACGCGTTCTGTTGACTTTATATAACCTATATTTAATACTCAAGAACTTAGTTTCATTAATAACAGTAGTATTTGGCCTTATTACTTCCTCTACACCTATCTAAGAGGAAGTATGTATCTATTTCATCCAAAAGTTCGATATCAGGTTTCACCGGAAATACACGTTTTGAGATCCTCTGAATTCCCCCAAAACATTTGTAGAAAAAGGTCCATGTGACGTGTGTCGGCCAGCATAACCCAAAAACGAAAAGCTGGTGTTTAAACTCAGCATTTTCAGGAGATGCGATACAAAGATTTTCACAAAAATTCCCCCACCACAAACCATCCTTTTAAAGGAAAATATTTCGTTATTTCTTATTTTCTCAAAAACGGTATATATGTGTGAATGACTGAGTATGTGTGTGTGTGTGTGTGTGTGTGTGTGTGAATATCCTGTGAAATTTCCTTTATTTGATTGAAGATTGTATAATTTTGTACAACTAAGAGAGATGGACCAAAGTTTACAAGAGGAAAGATCTAGAGCTCATTAAAATTCGTTTGCCTAACAGTTTTTCCGTAGCATTAAAGATTAATTAAAAATTCCATGTAGTAATTTTCCAAAATCGAGCGACGTATAGAATTATGTATTATTATTATGGCTACATGTAACGTATGGGGCTTGCATTCTAGAAGTCCCAGGTTCGATCCCCGTTGGACACTGACATTTGCTTTTTTGTGAGTTCCCCGGGTCAGCAGGCAGATTCTGAGGTAGTTCCGTTTCTACCATGAATTTCCTGTCCATTATTTCCTTTCGTTTGTTTCACCTCATCTGTTCAGGGTTGTAGGACCAGGATACAGGTTGGTGTGCTGTGGCAGGACGGTGGAATTTGCGCACTGGAAAGATTTTTCGTTGGCGTTTGAGTCCCCTTTCCTGTAAGCTGCCTCGATTGTCACCGGACCCCGAGTTGTGTGTGGATTAGGCAGAGCTATCCGGCGTCAGGATTGGCACCATCCCGCACATTGTCTAAATCTGTTCGCTCTTCGGGTCTCCCCTTATCCCTTCCTCCCAGTGGTCACGTTAGAAGCAAAAAAGGGCCCACTATGACCTACTTACGGTGCCTACTGGAGACTCCTCCGTCTACTACTCCTAACTCCCAAAACACTTCCCAAACGTGAGCGCGACATCTAATGGACATGTTTGAACGTTTTTTCTCCGCCCCCTTTCTCTCTTTCCATTGCAAGAGGTTGTTACCACAAATAAACCCTTAAATGCTGTTTCCTCGTGTTCTGTGTAACCAAGTCTATAGTGTTTAACTTGAAATCATTCCTAGAAAAAACATTGCTTGAGTAACGTAACTGGATAGAAAAATAACATTTTATAATGATAGTATATAACGAATATATATGTAAATTTGTCACTGCTAAAGTAAATCATTTGAATGTACCACATCAGATTTTTACCTGAGTGTTTGTGTTAGAGAAGTACAAGGTTATTTAGAAATAGGGAGGAGACCTCGATACCGTCGATACCTCGATACTCTCTATGCTCGTTGGTATCGAAGTATGTCTAATATTTTAAGGTAAATCTTCGATACTTTTTCGATACTCTTCAATTTTTAAGTTTTTAATTATTGAAAGATAAGGGATGAAATGAGTCGAGAGTTCACGTGATTGGCTCGCACGTGTCTCCAAAGAGTTGCTGGATTATAATTCTTGATAAACTTTAACTGCGTTTCCTGTGAGTGAATCAATGCAACATTTCATAGAACTCTTGTGTCTAAATGAAAACATGCAAAACCATTGGGGAAGGAGTAGAGGTATTCATGTAACATGCAGCGTTCACTGAGTTGCAAATGAAGCTGATTTAGCTGATACACTAAATCACGTTTCTGCAATAGCCTGGCTTAGTGACTCATTCCCTGCCATTATATTTATCTACTCCGGTGAACAAAATCTGTGAATACAGCAGAAAACAAATCCGAACTTAAGACATAAGATAATACAGCACATGGAAATATTTGTTCTCTCAAGAATGCTCGTGTTCTTAAACAAAAATCTTTGTTTCTTTATATCTCTGCATTTCATATAATACCGCTTGATTTTTTTTGCCAATTTTTAATTCTGACTAATATGCCTTTGTGTTAAAATGCATATGCTAATGTATGTGGGTGGGTAGTAGAGAGGATTAATCCACAAACTTACTGTTTCTGAGTGTTGTATGGCTAATTTCTTATTACTGGATGAAAAAATACGTATGTAATGTGGTAGTTGTGAATGGTGGTAGAATGGTTTAACACACACATTATTTTTAGTTTTGAATTTTATATATATATATATATATATATATATATATATTAGTTCATATTTTCAAGATTGCAGAATAAAGCAGAATTGGCAGTATTTATTTTTGTGACGGAACATATATACGTATTGTATACATATTGCGGGAGGTTTTTAGCTTACGTAAATATTATTACGTATATTTAAAAAGGTGTGATGTTATGTAATTATTTAGCTCCATGTTGAGGGACGCCAATTTGAAGAAATATGTTTGTTGCCAACTTTGAAAAAGTTATTTAGCTGGATGCTGGATATGAGGTGTGAGAATCCCCACGTATGTGCGTCACTTACGAAGAAGTATTTAACTTACGTAATGAAGATACACTTTGATGTTGTTTAATGCTTGGGACGACAAAACTTTATAGTGAATATGGTGCTTGTTTTTACGTAATATTATTAAAGTTATTTGCCTTGGCTGCTTTCAGTCGCACTATAGAAACACAAGTTCTTTTAAGGTTCTGATAACACAAGAATTAAAATACGTCACAGAATTTTACTTTTTTAATTTCACTTCTTTTTATTTCTTTTTTATACTTGCACATTTATAAACACAACACTTTATAAAAAAAATTGTGAGCACTATATATTCTAGCGGAGAACACAATTTTACTATACGTACTTTACAACATCTTACCCGCGACTTTCACATCTGCTCTTTACAACATCTTGCCCGCGACTGACTAAATCCAACGGTAAAAATCTTATAGCTTCGGTAATGTCAGTCTCTTATTGGCTAATTCTAGTCCAATAGAATTTAAGTATTCAAACTAAAACTTTTCTTTACTGTTGATTGGCTAATTCCAAACTGTAAGCTAAATTACGTTATTACCGATCTTTTCATAACCAGCATTTTTTTTTAAATTCCAGACACATTATTGTCACCAAAATTACATTATTACCTCATTATCAACATCCTAAAACATATTATTCTCACAGTTTTTGCACTATTAGAGAATATAAACATTTACTTAATATTAATAAATCCGTTTACAACAAAAATAAGTATTTACAATGACTTTACATACAATATAAATAATAATTATATACATATTGTTTTCAAGGTGGGCTGTTATTGAATTTAATTATAATAAAAATACAATAAATATCATTTAAGCATTAAAATACTGCCTCAATATTATATGCATATTGTAGATATAGTGATTTAAATGTGTAAATGTGTTAGCTATAAAATTGTTTAGATATTTTAGTAATAAGAAACTGAATGTAAGTCTAAAGCTGGAACTAGTGGTGTCACTAGTCTGACTTCCTGGACTCGCCTCCTTCAAAAGGACACAAGGGTGGACGGAACAAGTGGGGTGAGAGACATGACACTCTCCAGATGGTTCGAAAATTCGTTGATTTGGGGATGCGAGATTCCAGAGGTTTCCAAAGAGGTGTGCTGACGTGAGCCAATAAGCATAGATGAAACAGATTTAAAATATACAAATGAGCGAATGAGAATCAATGTATCTAAACACCCGGGAAAAATACCGTCTGTAAGCGTTATGGCTGGTTTTGTATAAAAGGGAGTACGAGAATGAAACTGATTAACATTCTGCTTGCTTCGTGTAAGTCATCCGCTTATAACAAAATGTGTATTGAAAAGAATGAGGCGAGTTAAAGGGTTGGCGAGTGGCTACGACGTCGCGTTTATAATAAGTAAAGTGTTAACAGTTAATAAAACAGTGTAAAAAATTAGTGAAGCCAAGTGTCGTAATCAGTGTCCATTAATTCACCTGCACGACCATACCTGAGATAAGAGCATATAGCCGAGGGCAACGGAGACTACATCTTGACAGTTAATAACCCATCCACACATACACTACGTGATCAAAAGTATCCGGACACCTGGCTGAAAATGACGTACAAGTTGTGGCGTCCTCCATCGGTACTGCTGGAAGTCAATATGGTATTGGCCCACTCTTAACCTTGATGACAGCGTTCACTCTCGCAGGCATACTTTCAATCAGATGGTGGAAGGTTTCTTGGGAAATGGCAGCCCATTCTTCACGGAGTGCGGAACTGAGGAGGGGTATCAATGTAGGTCGGTGAGGCTTGGCACGAAGTCGGCGTTCCAAAACATCCCAAAGGTGTTCTATAGGATTCAAGCCAGGACTCTGTGCAGGCCAGTCCATTACAGGGATGTTATTGTCGTGTAACCACTCCGCCACAGCCCGTGCAGTATGAACAGGTGCTCGATCGTGTTGAAAGATGCAATCACCATCCCCGAATTGCTCTTCAACAGTGGGAAGCAAGAAGGTGCTTAAAATATCAATGTAGGTCTGCGCTGTGATCGTGCCACGTAAAACAAGGAAAACAGGAAAAACACACCACACCATAACACCACCACCTCCGAATTTCACTGTTGGCACTACACACGCTGGCAGATGACGTTCACCGGGAATTCGCCAAACGCACACCCTGCCATCGGATCGCCACATTGTGTACCGTGATTCGTCACTCCATACAACCTTTTGCCACTGTTCAATCGTGTAAAGTTGACGCTTCTTACACCAAACGAGGTGTCGTTTGGCATTTTCCTGCGTGATGTGTGGCTTATGAGCAGCCGCTCGACCATGGAATCCAAGTTTTCTCACCTCACGCCTAACTGTCATAGTACTTGGAGTGATGCAGTTTGGAATTCCTGTGTGATGGTCTGGATAGATGTCTGCCTATTGCTCTTTACGACCCTCTTCAAATATCGGCAGTCTCTGTCACTCAACAGACAGGTCGACCTGTACGCTTTTGTGCTGTACATTTCCCTTCACGTTTCCACGTCACTATCACATCAGAAACAGTTGACCTAGGGACGTTTAGGAGTGTGGAAATCTCGCGTACAGACTTCTGACACAAGTGAGACCCAATCACCTGACCACGTTCGAAATCCGTCGGTTCCACGAAGCGTCCCATTCTGCTGTTTCACGATGTCTAATGACTACTGAGGTCGGGGATAATGAGTACCAGGCAGTAGGTGGCAGCACAGTGCACCTAAGATGAAAAACGTATGTTTGTGTGGTGTCCGGATACTTTTGATGACATAGTGTACATATCACCAGAGAAAACAACCCACAGAACCATCCGCTTCATTTTTCTATGGGTAGAAAATCCTTTAAAAGAAAGTTTTCAGCACAAAATATAGTTAAATAAAAACGGAAGCACGGAAATTATTATTATTATTATTATTATTATTATTATTATTATTATTATTATTATTATTATTATTATTCACTAACAGTAGGGGATATATAACCTGTGGCATTAGCAAGATAAAACAATGGCTGCCAATTGGAGAATGTCAAACAGGAGCAATTTCGGAATTAGCATAGAATAAAAAATTGGTTACATGCCTTTATACACATAAAACTACTATTAAGAACACAATTCAGTGAACAAGCTATCGCCTTTACAGTTTTGTTTTTACAAAAATGAGTATCGGTATCGAGTATCGAGAAATAGTGGTATCGTCCCACCAGTACTCAAAAAAAGGACATATTTCAGATTTCAATTTAAAATCCCAAAACCCGTGAAATCAGAAACACATTCTACTCAACATTGAACAGAAGGAAAATCTAGGTTGTCAAAAAGAGCCTATGAGTTTCCACTTAATGCAATATTAATTATTATTTACAGCAAAATCCTTAGCACAGGAAAAATAATAGTGTGTGGTGCAGTCCTGTGTATCCAAATGTTCACTTCTCCAGCGGGCATCGCTGCGCTGTAAGGAAAGCTACATGTTGCAGAATAAGTATGGTAACTAGGGATCAATTGCTTTACTTGTGACAAGAAATGGACAAGTTTTGATGTTTTCGGACTACACGCAGTTTACATTCTCTACCACTTATCTAAGATAAAGTATTGAATTGAAACAAAAAACTCGATGGCGGGATTTCACCGATATCGAAATATATATTATGGCGTATTAATAATTTGGGGGTTTCATTGTCTTTACCAGACATATCGTTGTAATACATTGTCATTAACAGACATATCGTTGTTGACGTCGCTCCTGGCTGGGAGTTTTTGCTAGCCACGAGTGGTGGGGATATAGCGTCTGTCTTGCTGAGTATTCCGAGAGAAACGGATCGCGCGTGCAAACCGGACTTTGGATCGGTGAACATCTCCCCTCACCTTTCATATTTAATAATGTAGCCGGTTAAGATATAAATCTAGGAATGTGTAAGCAGATTTGTGTTATGGATTTTGTACAGTGGAAACCCACGCCCCTTCCTCTTAATCTCCGTACCACGTTTCGGCCCTCCGCAGCCAAGTGAGTATACGTCCTCTCAATGTACGTGCTGGGTACTAAAAATTAATTTAATTTTTCATTTGAACTTTTAGGCCTCTACCCAGCATGTAATAATATTTTGTCCTCTGTTTCTGTGACTATGTTACAAAGTTTTAGGATGATAGAGGAGACAATTATGAACAACTTTCATATATGAACCCATGTCCGGAAACGTCTCGTTTGATAGGCACAAGCACTAGTATGTCTGTGTGTCTACAACATTTTGGTAGAGTGAAGCTTTTCATTCTAAATAGAAGGGTTGATAAATGTAGTGTCTTCTTTAACGCAGGCCAAGTGATGTTTACATGTTGGTATGTCAAAATTGTTGTAATTATGGAAAGATTCACATCAACAGAACTTTATGATGAACATTTATTTAGTCATGTGTGGGCATGATCACTTGATAGGACCACATCTATTGTCAGCTGGTTTAAATGGACAAATTTACCACAGCTTTCTTGATATGCTTATAGTACCTGAGCTGCTGTAGGCTATTTTATATGACCTTCCTCAGGGCACGTGAGGCAGCATCACAGTGCAGCCGCTCACTTCTCTGGGAGTGACCTAAATCTTTTCCATGAACGTTTTCCGGCGAGGTAGATCGAAAGAGGTGACCCAGTTCATTGACCTACCCTTTCACCTGATTTGACATCAATAGATGTTTCCTTGTGGAACGTGGACAATAAGAACTAGGGAAAGCAAAAGATTAGGAAAAGCCCAAATGAGATTTTTATGATCGTTGTTGGGATTTAGTAGGAGAGATAGGATTAGGAATACTGCAATAAAAGAACAGCTAATGGAAGAAAACATTAGAGAATAAATACAGAGGTACAAAAAACGTTGGAAAGAACATGTCTTACGAATGCCCCCCTCAAGTTATCCACGGCGAGCTTTATTTTCTAGACCTTCAGGAAGAAGAAGTGTTGGACGACAACGGAGGAGATGCAGTAACCAATTTATTTAGCTTCGGAACAGGTCGAAAGGCCTAAACCTTGAATGGAAGAAGATGTTTTCTTGTGGGGTCGTCTTAAAGCCCTTGTTTATGACACACCGATGGAATCAGAAGAGGACCTAATAGCAAGGTTACTAATTGCCTGTTACACAGGAACATGCCAGGAATATTTGAACGAGTGCGATAGTCGATGGTGCGGCACTGTAATGCTTGTGTTGAGGCTGGTGGAGGACATTTTCAACAGTTCTTGTAATGTGCGTGGTATTTTAATTGTATTGTTGTGAGCGTTATGACCTTCAAGTGTATTCGATAAATAACATTTGTAATACAAGCTCGAAGGTTTAGGTTAATTATTATCATCATGAAGCGTTTCCGGACGTGGGAAACTATAAGAAAGTTCTTCATAGTTGTCTATCATCCCTAAAAGTTTGTAACATACTCCTAGTCACAAAATCATCCTGTAGGTATATTACAAACAAACATTTGTAGCTTTAGTAATTTTCTCTACCGCTTACCTAAGATATAGAAATTATTCGATTCAGAAAATGGATGTGCAAATTAAAATAAAAGCATATATATTGTGACGAAGTTGGGACTTACACTGTCCGATAGCGGGGCGTATCCGTCAGCGCTAGCCGAAACACTGTTGCTTGGAGATAAAGAGGTAGGTGCTCTCGCCCGACGTAAATTCTACAAGCGCTATCGAGTACCAACCAGATATTTCAGGATGATTCCTCCACCTCCCCGCAAACTCTCTCGAAGCCTCTCGAGACGTTAGCTAGTCAGGTTGGTTTTTCTTGTTATGAGCGACGTAGCTCTGCGAGAGATATAAGAGAAGTCTCGTGTTCGACAATTAGCGAGCATGCAGAAGAGTGAGGAGGAATCCTGTGTTCGACACTCAGCGAGAGAGGCAAAAGGAAGAAGAGGCTATTCTCCCGTGATTCATTATACCGGTGGCACAAGGAAAAGAAAAGTGAAGTGACAATGAAAACTGAAATAAGCCACAACATATAACCACGTTTTTTGGGGTCCCTCAAAAAAAAAAAAAGATAACAAGAACATGCGAGCGAATTGTCGGCAGCTTAGCAGAGTTGCTATATGCCACACTTCATAGTTAACGCGAGATCTTTTACAGACACAAGGGGAATTTTTTCAGAAAACAAACCTATGTACTTAACCTTTTCTTTGGGTATTTCTTTGTTGTTTTCCGTTTTCTTAAAAGTGACTAATACCTAGTACAGCAAAATAAAAGACGACGTGAACGTTTACACTTTTTATGCCAAGTATTTTGTTGTAGCATTAATCATTTTTGGAATATTCAAAATCTTGGTTTAAATTTTTCAGTGTATTAAACAGTACACTTTGAAATGCTAAGCGGTCCTTTTATTGGAGTGCATCCAAATAGTTTTAAATAGTTTATATTCTCCTCAGCCTTCTGTTTCCGAAGGTTACACTACTAAATGTTTAAGCCTTTCCAAATTTGATGTGTTTGAAAATATGGGATTCTTCCTCTTTTGCATTGTGTTTTCCTTTCTTTCTTTTTTTTAAGTGTCAGTTTATTACCAATAAATATCGACTTATGATACAAAGAACTGTTTTTCCCCTACATCTTGAAAACAGTCAAGTCTATTTGCCTAATTTGAAGCCATTGTATAATTTTTATATGAACAGTATAACACACTAGGGACATCTCTAGATCCGTTATGAGCAAAGAAAGTCACATGACTCTTAACATACAATGTTTTGTGTTTTTCTAATTGTATGAATACATTCGTTTGAAACAAATAACTCACGTGAGATCTACCACAGATAACCATTATTCTTAAATTGTAATTTTTATTCAAGTAAAAAATTATTTTAGTATCCACTTATGCTAATCATAATAAAGTGTTTACCTAAAAAAGCCAGAAATTAGAATCTACCGCAAGATGCAGGCAAAATATTCAGCTATTTATACAACAGTCTGTCTTGTCCTGTCATGACTTTATGCAAAAAAGGGGCGATATTTGCTATTATTTAAACGCTCATGCCTACCGAGATGCATTTCAACCCGGAAAAACTTAAACACTCAACAACAAATATTTGGGAAACGGCTAACAGTTACAACAAATTATTGTATATAAATTGAATATTTCCCTTATGGGTTCCCAATACAATGAGAATACAAAACTGTGACAGAGAGGAGGTTCAATTTGGCAATATCTCTAGTATATGGTATTTAAACAAATTTTAGTAAATAAGAGAATACATCTTTTTCATGTAAGCTTTTGTATGGAGGAGAGTTTCGTGCAAATCTTCACCTTTCATTCTTGGAAGATGCTGGACTGGTTACTGAATTTTTGACAATGTTTCGAAAACAACACTTCTTAAAATGTTTCATGAAACATTCCTCAACCATTGTAGAATTAGAATTCAATTGCAGTTTTGCTTTTCTGGTCATTTAAATACCCAAACGAGACGTTTAAATAAACGTGTGTAACTGCACAAATAATACCTGAGATTTTAAAACCTTATTTACTCGAAATACTTTTGGGTACTCACAAAACAAATCTGACGTGTTACACTCACATGACTTTCTCTACTCTTGTACAAACTATTTTTACAAACTCTTATTCTCCATCTATTTCATATTACTCGAGATAATCATTTGCAGAAATGATATTTTGACATACAAAGAGAATTACATTTTAAACATAGCGAATAGTTCCAAAAATATTTGACTATCGGTTATGGCGTACTATGTTCCCCTTATATTGTATTTGCAAGAGCAATATAGAAATACAGTAGCCTTTAAGCATAGACATATCTCTTAATAGCTGGTTGCTAGGTGCAGCACCATTCTCTTTGCCACAGATTAATACTCTTTTCATATCCAAGACAAAAAATGAATAACGAATTCCCATTTGAGAAAATAAGTATTGAAAAATTTAAGGGAATAACAAGCAATATCTCAAAAATGGTTCACTCAACAACAAAAATGCATATGATATAAATTGTGTATTTCAACGCGATCTACATGTTTTGTGGAGTAAAATTTTGTCTATCTCTTATGGTTTACCAGTTATGCAAAAGTCGTTCACAATGAAAAGTACTTTTGGAGACATTCCCAGAAAATTCAAGATATACATTTTATTTGTCACGAAAATATCTTAAACATATTTATTTTAATCAATTTAATCAAAATCGTTAGAGGCATTTTTGAGAAAATTAAAATTTTCGAAAAATGTTCCATGTAAATGGTAATCTGGGGTGGGGGAATTTTCATGAAAACCTTCGTGTCGCATCTCTGGAAGATACTGAACCTAAAGTTTGGTGTTTATCCGACTGTTCGTTTCTGAGTTATGCTATTCACAGACACACACACACGGACATGTTTCCAAAAATGTTTTTTTTTTGGATTCAGGGAGTCTCAAAACATATATTTCCAATGAAATCTGTATCGATTTTTTGGGTGGAATACAATACTTCCCCTACTTACTATACGTAGTAGAGAAAGTAAAAATTTGTTCATATTTTTGCCATTTTAAAATGCTCTCCATTACGCAGTTTTCGATTCCTTTCAGATTTTTAGTACACGTTCTTTTAAAGTTGATGAAGGCATCAAGAGCGTTTTTAGTTAGTTAAAAGTGTTACGTGTCTACTTTTTTTCAGGAAAAGTTTCTGTTACACAAAATTTAATCTTTAATTATAAAAAGCAATACAGAGGACTAATATGCAAAATTTAGAAGTTTAAAACCTTCAAATTTGCATCACGTGAGACTTTTACATGAACTAATTTCCATTATTTGAAAACTGCTTTCTTGAAAAATTAAGACATAAAGCGATAAATTTAAAGTTCTCTCTCCCTCTCTGTATCACACACACGCACATCATGCATATGCACACACAGACACATAAACACAATACACAAGAATTTATGCATCCTTAAAACATGCCCTTCTGATGAAATCTTGATATCGAGTTTTTGGGTGAAACGCAATCTTCTCCCTTAGATACCCAACATAAATGTAAAATACACATATAAAATGTTTGTGTTTAAATGTGGTAGCGAGTTGGTGGAGAGATTTTCGCAATTGATGTGATGAAGGTCGATATGGAGCAACATATGAGAAAACTGCAGGCGACAGACACATGCGCGGGGTCCGCTGCCTGCATTGCAGATGAGCGGCGGGTGTATCAAACCCTTTGGGGTCAAGGTCACTCTGCACCACCACTTATCACCGCCAGACTTCGTCGTCCTTGAAAAGTATGCGTGAAATGAGGTTCACACGTAATTCGTGACCAACTTTGGTTCAAAGGCACGCCACACAGACGCGGTTCTCAAACCCAGACCCGCGAAACCCATGTTCAACTTTGATTTTAAACTCATTTGTATTTTGTGGCATCTTGCTGACCAGCTTTATATAAAGTTCACCCTATTTACATAGTTTTCAATTACAGTAGTTTTAGTTCTGTTAAGGTCTGCATGCAGTACTCCAGAAATATGTTCGTACACCTGAAAAGATTCTAGCAGCCATTTTCATGAGGGAAAATTTTCATTTTGATATGTAAAATGAATCATATTTCAATTTACATGTTATGCTGTTAAACGGTTAATTTTATTAGTTTTTGTAAGTTTTTGAAAGCTGCACCTATTTTTCAATTATTTTCTTTCTGGCGCTAAAATTATTTTACAAGGAATTATTAAGGCAATTTTTATATAATACCTGACAGTCTCACCAACTTATAGGTTAAACTGAAGGAAAAATAAGTTTATGAAGTCGTAAAAACCGAAGCGTTAATGATGAAATTCTGTAAAAAGTTTAATAATTCCTGACTGGAATTTTTTCCTCTGTCATATTGAAACCCATTTTTACCGTAATTTCGGGTATTATATAAAAAGTTGCTCTTCTAAATGCAATAATAGTATATTAAGATACAATTGTGATAAGTGTATAATAGAAAACAGGAAAAATTTGAAAATACCAGACAAAGTCGAGTAAAAGTAATTACTAAAAATAATTACTAACATCTGTTGAAAATGTGGCTCCGGTAGTAAGGTAACCAATATTAACAGTGTGGCGACCTGACCATCGATTATTCGCGCCTGTTTGTTGACAAAAAAGGCAATAACCTACAGCTCATACTTAGTTGCTGCATGAATTAATTCGCAAGTAAATATTAACAAATGGAAAGGAAGTAAAGGCCCAGGTAATATTTAAATGTCAAAATTCAACTATCAAATATGATTATTTTTCATGTCTGCAATAATAAATATTCAAAAATTAGAGAATTGCAGTTCATGCACATAGGAACAACTCGTAGGTGTGTTAGATTGCCAGCACTGAATGCAGGAAATTAAACGTTCCACCATTACATCATGAATGGTAAGTGGGTCAAAAAGTACTATCGTCAAAAAAATTATTTTGTAAACACCGTGCCCCAAATATTTGCAACATTAGTGATGTTCAAATAATTATAAACCCAATAAAATGAAAAATCTTTAAAAGCGTCAAAATATGTAAACTGTAACCTTATTTGTTCTTTCCACATACTAATAACTAGACATTTCTTCCGTTTGGCAGATTTTTTTAAAGGGAGATCAACCAATCTGGAGTCACTTTATGTGTTAATCTAAAAACATGCAAGTTTTCAGTCTGCAATTTTAACTTAAAATATATTATCAGTCAATTGCTCAAGTTTGCGAATATGCATTAAAGCAATGCTGCTTAACACATTCCATTTAAACCCAATATTTCTGTCGTAAAATAAAACTGTTTAATTTGTTTAATTTTCGATTTTGAATAGATAAAAATCATTAAATCAACAACTAAAACTATGATTTAAAATTTTCTTTTAGTGATAAAAATTTGTAAGAAAGAAAAGTAATGTTAATATGTACAACGGCTACGCTGAAGTCAAAAATGGCATTTCGAAACATCTTATTTGTGAGTGTATGTGGCCTATCCAGTTAAAGATTGCTGTGATACTGGTACAGGCACACACTAGAATTTTCGCTCAAATATATTTAACAAAAACTCATTAAACTTCACCAAATAGCATTAGACGTCAAAGTAATAGTATAAAAATTAACGAGTGCATTTTACAACAGTAACAAAAGAAGAATAAATCTTCTAATTTACAATAACTGCCGCAGAAAATAATAATAATAATAATAATAATAATAATAATAATAATAATAATAATAATAATAATAATAATAATAATAATAAAAAGGTTTTAGTTTTCAATCATCTATTCACCATTTTCGTTTGATTTTGTTGTGTGCCTCGAAAATACGCCTGCTATTTGTAATCAGACATAAAGTATACCTTGTAAATATATAAGGTATAAAACACTAGTACTGCCTGTACTAGAATTTTCACACCTTTTTCCGAATATTTACGTGATTTCAAATCTTAATAACAATCTTCTCTTTTAATAATCTTCTCGGTAGTTAATTTTGTAAAATATAGTGGTTGAATAATTCTGGATATTACTAGGGCACAGCTATCTCTTTGTGCACATTTAGTATGCATTGTTAATAAAGTTTATTACAACAAAAGTGAAAATACATCAAAACGTTCTTACATAAGGTTATTAAAGGTTTTGGTATTCAGAAACTTAATTACATACATTTATAGAATTAGAATAAAGATTACTAAAGAGGTTTTGATAACATGTCATTAGATGAACAAATATAACGTACGAACAGTTATAAGCAGAATCGACTGTTACTTTCTCTCTTCTGTTTAATTAGCATTTCCCATGACCTAATTGTTACATCGTGGCCATCTACGTTTATGCTTGGAATACAATTTAAACGGCTTTTGTTTTTACACGCAACCTCTGTGAAATAACAACTACGACAAGAAGAAGTCAAAGCCACCTTAAAAAAAAGTATCTTTTTCTGTAACTCAACATGTTCATATTCTAAAATTCAGATACTATGAATCCTTTTTAGTATCATATTGATTTAGGAGAACAAATTAGATGTCTTAAGTTCGTCAAAAACAGCAGCAGGACTTATGATGAAAGGATTATCAAAATTTGTTTAGTGGTTTCAGAGATTACTAAACACACACATGTTCTCTTTTTATAACAGCAATACTCTTCAAAAAAGTATTCGTCTACACTTTAAAAAATTCCAGCTGCAAAATTAATGGAGGGAAAAATCTAATGTTTTTTTTTTACATAAAGATCAAATGGTAATACCGTTTACGTGTGTTGGCAGATTTTCAGTGAATTTTATCAGTTTTATAATTTTTTGAAAAATATGCGAAAATTGCAACTCTCTTGTACGTGTGTTTTCAAACATATCTTACTTGCATTTCGTGTATTATTTGATCTTGCCGTGAAAATAGGATTTTATTTGATGGAGGAATAAAATGTCAATGTTGGGAATTTTCAACGTTTTTGCCTTAATTCCTAATTTTCGGCTCACTTTTTACGACTTTACGAATTTACTCCTCCACCAGTTTAAATCATATATCGATGAAAGTGTGGATGTATGCAATAAAATCTCTCTAATCAATGCATAAAAAATAATCTTGAAAACAGTTGCAGTATACAAATGTTGCATATTTGGCATGTTTTCAAAAATTTATATAACCGATAAAAAGAAGACCTGCAAAACACGTAAATGTATTACCATTTGATCTTTATATAAACGAATTAGATTTTTTCCCCATTAATTTGGCTGCTAGAATTTTTTTAAAGTATAAATGAATACTTTCTTGAATGGGTGTAGATAAAGATAGAAAAAAAATAGTTTGCTTGTACATTATAAATGGTGTATCACAATAACTTTAAGAAGAAAACGCAGAAAGAATTGTAAATATTGTCATAGCAGAACGCTCAGCTTGCGAACAAAACGTGAAATAACTGAGAGAAGTATCTTTCACAAAACATTCCAGATATAAAGGAAATGTCGGTAAATAAAATATAGCTGTTGAGAAGTACATGCATTGCGGTAGAAAGGACGCCAGGTTACACCCGAAAAGAATACGTAAGGTGCAGACTATCTGAGGAAGAAATCTAGGACGACCTCTGAACAAGCTCACAAGTTCTCTGGTGTGGAAAAGGCACGTACAGAGGCTGTGTGCTGCATAAAGACATCCCTTGTCGAGAAATGAATAGTAGTTCCGCCCCATTTATTTTCATGAAGAAGCGCATTAAGAACAATGTGGACCAGTTACGTAACTATCTAAAATTTCATTCAATAAAAAGTTTAAGCGGAAGAAAGAGCAAATTATTTTAATAAAATGCTTTTGTAGCAAAACCAAAAGTAAATGTAATAATATGTTTTTTAATAAACTTCAAGATAGGCAACCTTTTTCTTTAAATGTTAGAAATATTTGTAATGGTCCCTAGACCATAACAAAAATGCAAACAAAATTAATGAACAAAAAAAAATAATAAAGAAGCTAATTCAATTCTATAATTATTTTTGTTTTTAATCCACTGATATCTAAACTTTGCACTAAATTTATCAGTCTATAAATAAATATATTCAGTCCATGTAAAACCTGCAGGAGAGAAATGAGCTAAGCGGAATATGCACTCAATCGAAACGCTTCTGATTTCCTATCAAAACCCGTAGATTCCTCGCGATTTCTCCTCTCTTAATCTTTCTTTCCTGTTTCTCTCCCTCTAATCCTCTCTTTATTACCCTCTCTCATTCTCATTCCTACTCACTCTATTAAATCTTCCCTTCTCTCATCCTTTCTTGCAACTTCTATGGTGGGTGATGCTTTGAAATCCTGAAATATAACTTAATTTTCTGGGAACACAAATACGAAAGTTTTTTATGCAACCACATGGTTATTGTTTATGTATAATTAGTCTAGTATGACGTCTTAATATTCAGGCTATAAGAGTTAACAAACCATTATTCTTTTTATTTTATATCAACGGTTTCATTTGAATAGCCCCATTTAACTTCTATGGTAGCATCGGGGCGTGGGTTTTCTTAAACGCTGGTTTTATTAACTTTTATATCGAATACACTCACAGTAACTCTACCAGACTCTACAGAGGATAAGGAATGATACCTACGAGGAATGATTCTGAATAAAGAAAGATGCCGTCGCCTCCGTCGGGAATCGAAACGGGGCCTCTGAATTGAAAGCCAATCACTCGACCACAGAAGATTGTCACTATTATTTTTATGAACTTTCCTAATGGTAATATTTATCAAAATTTAATAATTGGCGAGATTTTCTGACTTCTTGCGCCTTAGAATCCCAGCTCCCATTTTGGGAAGGTAAAGTACTACATATAACCACTTCTCTATGTGGTAGTAGAGTAAGTATGCCAAACTTTCAAACAATTGGTTCAGCCATTCATGCATTCGCGAACGCTCGCACACACATATTTTGTAATTTATCTTTATAAAAATCGAACATTACCAGAAATATTTCTGGTAATATTAAAAACACTGATATGAAACATTTTCAATTATTTGAAATAAAAAATTACTGTAGTGTGATGTAGTAATATTCGCCCGATTTGGTATAAAAACGCTAAAAAACAAATAGAATAAAAGGGAAATAAGGTTAAGAAAAGAGCAAAGGAATTGCAATAATAAAAAGGGAATAATTAAAAGCGAACACGTATTAGATTCTGTATGCGTATTAAGTATGTGTATGACGAAAAAGAAAATGCATTTAGTTAGAAGCAAGAACGGAAGAATGAGCGGGGGAAAGCAGCTCTAAGGTAGCGGATAACTTGTAGGTATAGAAGCTTAGACAATACAAGGAAAAACCGAGTCACCCAAAATCAGTCAAGCGGACAGAAAATGTAATAAAGCGAAAATAAATATTGTTACATGCTGGGTAGAGACCTAAAGGTTCACATGCAAAATTAAATTAATTTGTATTATCCAGCATGTACAATGAGGGGACGTATACCCGCCTGGCCGCGGAGGACCAAACGTGGTGTGGAGATTAAGAGGAAGGCGTGGGTTTTTCACTGAACAAAATCCATAACACAAATCTACTTATACATTCCTAGATTTATTTCCCAAGCTTTTGGGGTTCCTACATTATTAAATACGAAAGGTGAGGGGAGATGTCCACCGATCCAAAAGCCTGCTTGCACGCGCGATCCGCTTCTCTCGGAATACTCATCAAGACATACGCTATATCCTCAGTACTCGTGACTAGCAAAAACTCCCAGCCATGAGTGACGTCATCTCAGCCAACATCATAGTAAATAACAGTTATGTCTGGTAATGGCAATACAAAACAACAATATGTCTGGTAATGAAAATGGAACCCCCAAATTATTAATACGCAACACTATAGCAATTGTAGATGGAATATGCCCATACTTTTTAAAATGTAGAAACCGATACAAATTAATTAGAATTTGTCACGTGAACCATAAAAGCAATTAGAAAAACAAAACAGAATGAGACTAGAGGAACTAGAAGCTGGACGTGAAATAGAAAAGTTGTTCTAGCGTAGGAGCTGAGTTTCTGCTGGTGTTCACGTCGTCATTCGGTGTCTTATTTTGGTGCTCAAACGAGTAAGTCTGTAATTCAGCCGCGAGAATGCGACTAAGGAAAATTTCAGTCAGCTAAGTTAGGTCTGGGAAAACGGTTACAATAAGAGAAAAAATTTAAATATCATTAAGCGAGTAATAATTTTGTTTGAGCATGGATTTGGGCGAATGCGAGGTCTTGCGTAAGGGAGCAAGGAAATAATTATTTTGTATGTGGAAACCATAAAGAGGCAGTTAAGGATTAAATTCATGGTGTATGTTTACCTCCAGTCCTGAAAAGAGAGCCCTAATTTCCTAGAAATATTCCTGAGGAGTTGCCTGCCTTACCCAGGCAGCTGAGAATATATATTTTGCCTTCAAACTCCCTCCATAAAACCAAAGACCAAATAACCTAAATCAAGAGCTCATGACAGAGATATTGTGTTTCATAATTATTTTTTTAAGATGTTGCCTTGAAAAATTATAAATATTAGACTTACATTCTTTATTACTTTTCACACTTGTAGACATTCGTTACACAACATCTTAGAATGGTGTCAAAATATGGGAAGATTTTATCTTTCATTCATTTATAATGTTACTCTGAATTTTTCAAGAAGAAAGGAGAAATACATTTCGGCAATTTTAATTAAAGATTATATTTTTATTTCATATATTCATTTTTTTTTCATTTGTGTAGCCCCATTTGACTTCTATGGTCATATCGGGGCTTTGACTTTAGAAGCAACCGATGGTATTAGTAACTCTCTAAACTGTCGGGTTTAACGTTAGATTTATTAGATTTTAGCCATGAAACACACTCGGATTCAGACGACCAGACTCTGCTGAGGGTAGGAAATAATTCTTATCAATGAAAAATTGCCCCACCCCAGCCGGAAGTCGAATGCAGAACCTCTGGCAAATCTCTGGCGCACGAAAGCCTGCATTCACATAGGCCATCCCGGGAAGAAGAAAGTGTTACCGGTGACATATGATCGACGTAACACACAACCGTCTTTTTTCAATGGTTCTCACGAGGAGCAACTAAACCTTGTTACCATGTTTCGTTAATTCCGCTAAATCTCTTCCTAGAAATAATTACAGGCAACATGCACTAACAACATTCAGCTGTCGAGATTACAAGAAACACACGATGTCATTGATGTTTAAAATCACTTCAACCCGGTAAATCTAAAATGCACAATGACAAATACTTCGGAAATTCTTATGACAGTTATTTGATAAAGTTTTAATATTTTAATAGGTCCTACATATTTTTAAGTAAGGCTTGTCTATTTGTTTTGAATTTGGAGTTATAAAAAATTAAATAAGAATAAAGGCTGTTCACAATAACGGGAACGGGTACCAGAATAAGAACAACAATTTTAAATACATGTGAGTGTTCACAATTAAGGGGAACTTTTACCAGAGCCCAGTAACCGGAATGGGAGACTTGACAAGGTTTTAACTTTTCCGTTCCCGTTCCTGTATTCAGGAGCTATCTTCATGGTATAAATTACTCAAGCTGATCGTATACTAAAGCTACCCCTAGAGCTCCCCTTAATCGCAAGCTCGGAAAATAAAATCGGAACAAGAAAAGATTGAAAACAGTTTAGAAAAAACATTCTGAAGAATATGCCATTTATTACAAACGTTTTAGCATGACGCTTTCGCAAGAGAAAACAAAAATAGTAATGGTGAGGCTTTTTAGAAACTAATTATTGCATCGGATCTCGAAGTGGTTAACCTCCATTAAGTTGACTGAATTGCAAGCAGGTGAAAAGATGTCATTCATCAATTACACACATACACACGCACACACATACACATACACACACACACACACACAGATTACATTAAATACGCATTATTGATTTTCACTTTGCTAACGATAAGCAATCACGTTTCGTTTCTTGGTAAGCTGTGAAACAAACTTACAACTCTTAGCTTTCGTTTTCGTCCTGGTTCCCGTTCCCGGTCTATTTTTGCAGGCTATTCACAGCTAAGTTCAAGATATGCGTCAATATTTCAAGCATTCAATATTTTAATCACAGTCCTAAAACTCTTCGCCTTACATCTTTGAAAGGTACGTGACTTAAGGACGTAACATACACACACACACTCATACACACACACACACACACACACACACACTCATACACACACACGCGCGCGCGCCTATATTCTCGCTTTCTCTTTCGCTTACACATATTTTCAAATGGGATTTTTGGCTACAGAGTATTCTTTAAATTTATATTATTTAATAGAATATTAGGTTGAGTAATAATATTAATATTTCTTATGTTAATTTCTTGTTTTAGAGCTGCTTATACTTTATATTTATATCCCTTCCAGAAAGTATTTTACGAATTAAGAAAAATAAGTAGGAGTAATATTCACTTACCTATTTTTTATTTCGTGTTTTTTCCGAAACTGTATATTAAAATGGCTACATACCTCCTCAGTGAAGTCAATGTCTTACTTTTCAAATCACCAATGAACAGCGTTTTCTCAAATTAGAGATAAATAACATAATCTGCAAACTTTCAGGTTAAACCCTTGAGTGAGATGAGAGAAATAACATTTTTTGTTTCATTCTGGCTTTGTGAGCTTATATGTCAGCGGCATTTATAGGTAGATACCATTTAAATCCAAAGCCCAAACATTCACGTACAAAATCGTTGACCCTGAGTATCCTATTTGTAATTATTTGTTTAAGATATCTCTACATTTTATGCATATATTTCTTTGTTATTCATTAACGCACTTTTTACTTTCTCTAATACTTACATAGAATAAGTAGAGGAAATGTTGCAAAAATTCGACACCAGAAATACAATTTTTGAGGCTCCCTGAATCCAGTAAAAGCATTTTTAGAAAAAAGAAGTCCGCGTGTGAGTGTCTGTCTATGTAAACAGCATAACTAAAAACGAAAAACCGGTTAAACAGAAAATTTGGTATTTAAGTTCAACTTCATTCAAGGATGATGCGACTAGAAAGTTTTCAAGAAAATCCCCCATCCCAAACTGCATTTACTTGGTGAACATTTCTTTATTTTTGGTTTTCTTCAAACCGGCTCTAAGGATTTTGATTAAAATAACGTATGTTATATATTTTCTTGAAAATATAATGCATATCTTGAATTTGCTGTTAATAGCCTGCAAAATTCTGTCATTCTGAATTAGTTTTGTAAAATTGGTAAACTGTAAGGGATAGACAAAATGTTACTGTACAAAATAAGAAACAGATCTCGTTAAATCATGCAATTTACATGAAATAAAAGCTTGAGGTGTTAACCGTTTTCAATATACTCTTTGTAATTGGTTTGAATTTTCGAATACTTTTCGAATATACTCTTTTCAAGGGCTAGAGTTGCAATTCGTTTTTTTCTGCTGGTCATGCAGGGAGCATGGAATTTCATAGTAACTAATGTAAATGTATCTGTATTAACAAGAAGTGGATAGAATAATAAGCATTTGTAAGAATAGTTTGTGAAAGAGTGTTGGAACGGTTTGGAGATGCTTAGATGTGGCGTTTGTGAAATGTTTATTCTCAGGGTTACACTTAAATAAAGATAAATGAATATTTCGTTCCAAATCTTCTTTTATTGCTGTTGTGGTGGGATAGTTATATTTTTACAATTCTTTTTTAAATTTTGTATATGCGAATATTTGATATAGAATTTATTACATTATGTTGAATTTTCACAAATTAATTATATAACTGCTTTCTTACTAGTCAACAAAATCTCAAGAACTGATATATTATTGTTGAGTTCTCGATTTGTATTAAGTTTTGTTAATTTCTGTAGTAGTATATTATTACAAATAATTAATTATTTTTTCTTTTAATACAGATAGTAATGATTAGTCAGAAGGTAAAACTTCCTTTCCATTGCTCGCGATAGGTTTAATCCAGTAGAATTGAAATTCTCTACGCGTTCTCGCTGAGCTATATATATACTTCAGGATATTTCCCACTTGATTAATAACAATCTCTTGGTAATACTCGCTCACCCTCACTAAAAACACTATCACTTCTTTATTTGTATAATTTTGTCTGCAATTTTCTCTTCTTCGATGCTACGCATCTGTTGCATACAAAGATACAATGGCATCTCTGTTAAGCTTGCTGATTTTCCCGTCTTTAGTAACAGTTTTTGCATTGTTGTGTGCATGCGTTGCTAGTGTTCTTCATTTATTCTGCTAATATTTACAACTTATTTTTATATAGATATTTATCTAAATGATTACTGTTACTATTTTTTCGTTCTTTGCTTGAGATTTTGTTTTACAATATACTTCTTTCCATATATAAATCAGTTTAAAAATATTAATAATAGATGTTATACAGTCATGGCTTTCTTATTCTTCTCTTGACGTGATTCTATATAGATTTCATTTTTTTCGCATTCTTATAATCTATTTTAGAGATTAGTTATCTTCTTTCTAATAAATCATTTATTTATTTGATTTGTATCATGCTACTAAATTTAACGTACCTGAATAATTCCCGCTACAGTGTATAGAGAAAGTTATATGGATGCAATGCATCAGATCACTTATTAATAAGAACACTGTCCACATTTCATAAAATAAAATAAGAATCGAGCGTGAATAGTTCAAGTAAATAACAATTGAACGTTACTTTCAGAAATGATTATCAAATATGGAATATCCAATATTGGGGCCCAAATTTAAGTGTTCGCAACGAATATTGAAATCGCTCCTAATCTTGTATAAATAAATTTAAACTACCTGTCACGGTCGGAATCCCAACTCCATTAAAGCAGGTAGAAACAACGCTCAGTTAACACGGAATATGCCGCTTTCGAATATTAAACGGACTGCAGTTCAAGGTAAACACTAAAGATCGAGACTACATTGGAGCAACAAAACAGCAGGCGAATAATTAGTAATTAGGCTATACACTCAAAATATAGTAAAAACTATGTTGAGAAGATTAAATTTATAAGTTACATGTCTTTACAACAACATAACAACAAATTAAAATCAATAAATTGAATAAGTGTATTACAAATCCGAACTTTCCCGTCTTAGTATTATTTACAAATGAAGCACAGTTCACATGAGATGACATTACAAGTTTCCACAACCAGCATGTATGAGCATATGAAAACCCACATGTAATTGTTTCATCTCATCGCCAAGTGCGTTCGCTCTCAACATGTGGGGCGGTAGCATCCGTGGTCGGTGGACCACATGTACTTGCAAACTTGCAGGCGTACACAAACTTCCTGTAAAAACACCATACCTCATGTGTATGACGATACACTAAGCATTCGTCAACAAGCTCACTTCTTGCATGATGGTGCTCCTGCACATTTCAGTCGTACCGCTTGCCGGTACTTGGATCGAACGTTTTCTGATCGATGGATAGGTGGAGGTGGCCTAATTGCTTGGCCGCCACGCTAACCTGAATTCAAACCTTCGATTTCTACTTGTGGGAACATTAAAAAGCATTGGTGTATTCGTCTCCGGTGCCTGACGTGGAATCCCTTCAGAATCGAATTGTGGAAGGTCGTGGGGAAATATGCAATACTTTTTTATTTCGGGGTCCTTCGCACGGCCATTCAAGCAGGAGGTGGACACTTTTAACATCTTCTGTAAAGAAAACTACCTGCGGCAATACGTCCCAGTGAATATTACTGTTTTGAAGGCCATAACTCAGAAACCAAGCATTTCCGGTCACATGTTGTAATGGGGTTTTTATTGTCTACATATGGGAAATGAGTACCTGAAATTGTGCCCTCTGTTTTTGAAATATCCTGTATAACTACTGAATATAATTACTTAGGTTAGTGCGCATTAAATTTTAATTAGGTGGAAAATAACTCTAACTTTGCATTTAGTTTATTCATTATTTGCTAGATTAAGACGTAAGTTTGTGATAAGAGCTTTATTCTTGCATTGTTAGTGATAGATATTTTAACTCTGCAGATAATACCTGCACCTATTCCTCTATGCAGTGTAAAACCGACCTATGAATATTATTTTCTTTTTACTTTCCCTACTACGCACGAGTATAGTAAGTAGGGGAAGTATTGTATTCCACCCAAAAATTCGATACCGAGATTTCACCGGAAATACATGTTTTGAGACCCCCTGAATCCAAAAAGCATCATTTTTGGAAACATGTCCGTGTGTGTTTGAGTGTGTGTCTGTCTGTGTGTCTGTGAACAGCATAACTCAGAAACGAACAGTCCGATAAACACCAAACTTGATATTTAAGTTCATTGTCTTCCTGAGATGCGGAGGTTTTCAAGAAAATCCCCCCGCCCCAGATTAACCTTTACATGGAACATTTTTCGAAAATTTTAATTTTCTCAAAAATGGCCCTAACGATTTTGATTCAAATATCATATGTTTAAGATATTTTCATGACAAATAGAATGTATATCTGGAATTTTCTGGGAATGTCTCCAAAAGTATTCTTCATTGTGAACGACTTTTGCATAACTGGTAAACCATAACAGATGGACAAAATTTTACTACACAAAAAATGTAGATCGCGTTAAAATACACAATTTATGTCATATACATTTCTTTTGTTGAGTGAACCATTTTCGAGATATTGCTTGTTATTGCCTTAAATTTTTCAATACTTATTTTCTCAAATGGGAATTCGTTATTCATTTTTTTGCCTTGGATATGCAAAGAGTATTAATCTGTGGCAAAGGGAATGCTGCTGCACCTAGCAACCAGCTATTAAGAGATATGTATGTGCTTAAAGCTACTGCATTTCTATATTGCCCTTGTAAATATATATTCCCCTTACATCTACAAGAAAATTAGCAATAAGATACAGTCTGCAAATGTTTATCTCGATTAACATGAAGTAGATGGAGAATAAGCGTTTGTAAAAATAGTTTGTACAAGAGTAGAGAAAGTCATGTGAGTGTAACACATCAGATTTTTAATGTACTAAAGAGATAAATGCACTCTACGAACCAACAGATGACAGCAAAACCAGAAGACTTAGCATGACATTTCCGTGAAAATGGAAGATTTCTAACACACTATTTTTGTACAGTCGAATGATTTTGTAGTCATAGGGTACGCTCGTGTAGATCTTTTGAAATAAAGAATTTCCGTTCATGCCGAAACATTTCCCTTGCGAGAACTCGGAATTTGCAGCCCATTATGCGAGGAGATGGTACTTGATGCGGAATGCTGGAATACATTACATTCTACCGTGAAAGTGCGGTAGATATGCATAGCACAGAGCGGCAATTAGAACCGAACAGATATTCCCACATGTGCAGCGAAGGAAAATATTTGAGTAAGCGGAGAGATGCAAATTCTTGACGTCATCACAATTACCTTATTGATGCAGGGAACATTGTTTGTACGTGATGAGCGTCTGGTGTAACGGAGAGGAAAATACTCCGCCCAGGCGCAATCCAGCTTGAGATAGCTCCAGTTTTTGTGACTTACTTCCTAAATACTCCCAGTTCTGAGCCATTCAACCTAAGATTAGGTTCATTCTCAACCAATCACGACTATTTTTGAAATTATCTTGTGGCCCTGATTGTCAGCATGAAGGAAAAACTCCATATGTGAAGCTACATTATTGTTATATAGTAATCATAATCCCACCAATGTGGTGTAGGGGTAGTGTATCTGTCTCACATTCAAGAGGTCCAGAGTTCGAATCTCGGTTAGGATGAGTTATCCGGTTAAGGTCTTTCCGGTGTTTCCCCTTGATGTCGGATAACCTTAAATTTTATGGACCCCGGGCTCGTTTTTGCACTATTTCACCCATTTCATTCATTCATCGTTCTGATATGCCCTACCCGGTTAAAGTACATTAAGACAACGGTAACAATAACAATAACACATAGTAAATATTAATGATATTTCTCTGTTCATGATAATAGCCTTCGCAAAATTGTTTCATTTCATTCCGCAACCTTTCCGTTAAAGACTTGGTCGGTTTCTACGAACCGAACTTCCTTAAAGGGGAATGGGATACAAAAATGAATATTTCATTCATTACATTAGTTTATCTGTAATCAGGAATAATTAGCAACATATGCTATCCCATCATCCTAAAGTCAGTCGTAATCGCGTTACAGCGTCTTTCTCAATAAACTCTCGACGTCAACAGATTAGCCAGATTCTGGGAAACGATATATATACCAAGAGTTGTTCGTACGCCGAAACGCGAAGAGCAGATGTTAAAGTGTGTCGAAGACGATCCGAGTATCAGTACAAGACATCTGGCATCTGGTACATCACACGTGACAGCATGGAGGGTACTTCATGAGCAGTTCCTGTATCCATATCATATTCAACGTGTGCAGGGCCTTTCGCCTGCCGATTATCCACCACGGGATAACTTTAGCCGATGCTTTGTAGCACAAACAGCCAATCCATTCTTTGTCTCGTCAGTTTTGTTTACAGACGAGGCAACGTTTGGGGGAGATGGAGTTACTAATTTCCACAACGTACACGCATGGGCAGATTGTAATCCTCATGCTGTACTTCAGGCTAGACATCAGCAACAGTTTAGTCTGAATGTGTGGGCTGGCATTGTAGGTGACTGTCTGGTAGGTCCATACGTTTTACCAGCACGTCTTACTGGCGCTGTCTACAGGGACTTTATCCAGCACACTCTTTCGGACTTACTTCACGAAGATGTGCCCCTGCAAATAAGAAACAAAAACATGTGGTTTATGCATGATGGGGCTCCGGCACATTTTAGTCGCATTGTTCGAGATGCACTGACTGGTATCTACCATGACCGATGGATAAGCAGAGGAGGACCAGTTCCATGACCTGCACGTTCTCCCGACCTCAATCCTGTGGATGTTTACCTCTGGGGGCATCTTAAATCATAGGTTTATGGAGCAGCCATCCCGGATGCAGAAACGCTTCATGGAAGCCTGCGAAACCATTCGACACCATCCCGGAGTTTTTGACAGGGTGCGACATTCCATGATTCGACGAGTACGGCATGCATAGAGGCAAGAGGAATACATTTCGAGCATTTATTATGAGTTTTGTGTGTTATAAGTGTGCCACTGTGTTGAACACTTCCTAACGAGAAAACAAAGGATTATGGGACATATGTTCATATGAACTTTTTTCCTTCTTGTGGTGTAAGGAACCCATACCCGAAGTCTGTAAAATTATTTCTGAAACAACCTGTATATACGAGGGCGGATTGATAAGTCCATGACTTTGAGGTGAGATCGTGTACTAATCACAGGTTTCTTGTTTGCGCCCAAGTCTTACATCTATTCTGGGTATAATCCCAGGTATTCGGTTCATTTGTTTCTTAGAACATTGTTAGTGTTTAAAACAAGCAGATGTGTGTTGCTTCGGAGAAAATGAAGAAAAGTGCATTTCGTGTTCTGATAAAGCACTACTTTGCGCGTGGTAAGACGGTGAAGGAAACGGAAGAAAAGCTGAACAAGTAATCTGGGGACTCTGCTCCATCACATGGCATGATTCACAAATGGGTTACAGAATTTCGATGTGGCCATTCGAGCACAAGAGGTGCCGTGGGCACAGGACGGCCGGTTGAGGTCAAACAGAAGAAATGGTGAACAAAATTCACGATATTGTGTTGGAAGACCGCCGAGTGAAAATTCGTGAGATAGCCAAGACTGTAAACATCTCGAGTGAACGGGTGTATAACATTCTGCACGAATTTTTGGGCATGAGAAAGTTGTCAGCAAGATGGGTGCCGCGACTGCTCACAGTTGAGAACAAGCGGAATCGTGTGAACATTTCACAGGGATGTTTGAACATGTTACAGCGCAATCCAAATGCGTTTTGCGGCGTTACATAACGGTTGATGAAACTTGGATCCATTACTATCAACCTGAAACCAAACAACAATCAAAGCAGTTGATTTCCATCGGCGAACCTGCTCCAAAGAAAGCAAAAACCATTCCGTCGACAGGAAAAATCATGGCAGCCGTCTTTTGGGATCCACAAGGGGTGATAGCATCCACTACCTGGAAAAGGGTAAATCGATCACAGGTTCATATTATGCCGCAATGCTGGATCAGTTTCACAAGGAGTTGTTAAAGAAACGACCCAATTTTGTGAGGAAAAAGGTTCTCTTTCACCAGGATAATGCACCCGCACACATGTCAACCATTGCCATCGCATAATTTGTGGAATTGGGCTACGAACTGGAATACATCGTGGCAGAAACAACCTCATATTTTGCAGACTTCGAAAAATCATATTTTTGGAAGGGTTAAAAAAATTGGAGAAAGTTGAATAATGTGCATTGAATTGAAGGGAGACTATGTTGAGGAATAAAATAGTTTTTTTTGTAAAAAATTGTTTTCTTTAAAAAGTCACTGATTAATCAATCCGCTCTCGTATATGTGTGTGTGTCTGTGTGTGTGTGTGTGTGTGTGTGTGTGTGTGTGTGTGTGTGTGTGTAGCATACGAGGTAATTTAAATTACAAAATAGGTCCCAGCATGATTTAATCTAGAGGAAGTTATAATTTATCTGTAGTAATGCGGTAACCAGCCGTAATCGAGAATTTATCTAGAGAATTTGGAAACCATGAGTGGCATTTGTTAAGACTATTTTATGAATAAATGAAGTGGTTTATCCCAAAATAATTATCATAAAATTATAAAATATTTATATTTATTTGCAATATAAGGCGTTTTTGAAACAAGTTAGAATCGTATGGCCACGTTTTGTTTGTTTAATCAGTGCAACTTGATCATATAGGTATAATTTTCTACCATCTGGCGTGCGGAACTTGCAGAAGGAATTCGCTAATCTTTTATCTATGATTGTAAGAATGCTCCCAGTAGAAAAAATGTGAAACAAATAAAACCTATACTGTCAACATTATAGCTTATAACTTTATTTACGGAAAAAGATGATAAATGTGAACTTGTTTTAATTTATTGGTTTATTGTGAACATTATTTAAAAACACAGTTATCTCTTTAATTTTATAGTATACTCCTCGTACGCTTCTCCGTTTGATTTTCTCATGCTGATGCTAAAAAACAATGTGGAATGTCACAGCTAAAATGCTACAAGAGATGTATTTTAAGGAATAACATATAAAGTTCAATCCATTAGTTTCAAGAGGCGAGAGATGCAAGGAACGCGAAAAGAAAACTGCTCCAAAATTTACCGGAAAAAAGAAAAGTTCGTGCAGTACTTTTAAAGTATGAAGAATACGAGACAATGATAAATTTATGTGATGAGAATATCCCTGAAGGATTACAAATAAAGTTCTTTCTTATCGTTGCGCTAGAAGTGACACACCTAATTAATAATCTGGTGTATATCTTCGTTTGAAGCGCTACCAAATCTCATTTCTGCCATTTTTACGTTTAAACTTAGCAGCATAGACTGTTGCTAGCTGAGTCACTGCAAAATGATACTGCAACCTCTTCACAGAGTATTAAAAAGAGGAGGAGCCAAGCGGATGAGGTGGTAAAGATATTTCGAAAAACTTAGAGTAGAATAATGGTCGTGATTGATTAAAAAACACAACATTCCTATAAATGTGATTGAACATTTGCGGCATGAGTGAAACATTATGTATAAATATAGAGCAGAGCTAAAAACGAACCAATCATTTCTCATAATCCAGTTAATCTAGGTAATAGGCATAAATCCGGCACCTACGAGGGCTGTCCCAGAAGTAACCGACCTAACAAAGAAAACTAAAAAATTTCGGGGGAAAAACATCTTTATTTCTCTACATAGTCTCCTTTCAGCTCGATACACTTTCCCACTTTTCCATTTGCTTTTTATAGTGAGAACCATGAGTTCTGCAAAAGCCATCAACTGTAAACTCCACCTCTCCATTGTTGGCAAATCTTTTACCACCAAGCCATTTCTTCAACTTTGTAAACAGAAAATAATCAGAGGGGGCTAAGTCTGGCGAGTAGAGTGAATGAGGAAGTAATTCGAACTTTAACTCATTGCTTCTGGCCATGGCGATAATGGATGTGTGAACTGGTGAGTAGGATATATAGGAGAGAGCTGGGCCACTTTTTTGCATTTATATGGGAAAGGATAGGGAAAACGAGGGTAGATGCGACAGTTCTAGGAGGAAAATGCGTTTATAGGGGAGAGATAGGGAATACCAGGGCTGATGCTAGGCTAGTCAGATGCTAAAGGAGGGAGGGATACGCTTTATATGGAAGAAATAGTAGAGAGGTGTTAGGCTAGGAGGGTTTAAGTATGCGTTTATAAGGAGAGACGAGAAAACGGAGAGAGATCCTATGTTAGCATACACAGGTGTTAAAGTTAGGTTAGATAGGAAACCAAAGAGATACTCAGCTAGACAGGGGACAGGAGAGGAATGCGCTTTATGAGAGGTAGAGGATACGGGGAGTGGTGTTAGACTAGACAGAGGTTGAGAGTAGAGTATGCGTTTATATGTTTGAGAAGTATAGGAACAGGAAGAGGGTGCTAGGCTAGACAGGGGTTGAGGAGTAGAGTATAGGTTATATGAGAGGTATAGGAAAACGAGGAGAGGAGTTAGACTAGACAGAGGTCGAGGAGCAGAGTATGGTTTATGTGAGAGTCATAGGTAAACGAGAGCGGCGTTAGGCTAGACAGAGCTAGAGGAGTAGAGTATGGTTTATATGAGAGGTATAGGAACAGGAGGAGAGGTGTTAGGCTAGACAGATACTAAAGGAGTAGCAATATGGGTTTATATACAGGAGAGATAGGGAATAGGAAGTGCTAGACTTGAAAGCAACTTTAGACGTGAACTTAGTGGAAAACTGTTTCATGTCAATGTTCTAGACATGCCCATCACGTAACCTATTCAGGGAAAAAGGTGGCCCACAAAGGGAAAAAGTTGACTAGCAAAGGGAAAAAGGTGACCAGTAAAGGGAAAAATGTGACCAGCAAAGGGAAAAAGATGACCAGTAAAGGGAAAAATGTGACCAGCAAAGGGAAAAAGGCGACCACCAAAGGGAAAAAGGTGAGCCATAAAGGGAAAAAGGTGACCTGCAACGGGAAAAGCTAACCCACTCACACTAACAGGTAAGTAATTCAGCTAGTATTGCAAGAGGCTGACTGGATCATAGCAGTGTATGATTTCACAGGTAATTCAGCGAGTATCGTGAGCATTTAAGCTAATTTGTCTAGTAACACAGGATAGATTCCAGATGCTAACTGCATCATGGCTCTGCATGATTTCACAGGTAATTCAGCTAGTATCGTAGGTATTTAGGCTAATTCAGCTAGTATCACAAGAGGATAGATTCTAGGGTTGGGTATAGCTTAGTGTCGTATTTCACAGGTAATTCAGAGAGTATCGTAGGTATTTAGGTTAATTCAAGTATCACAGACGTTTAGAGTAATTCAGCTAGTATTACAGGAGGGTAGGTTCCAGGGGTCGGTTATAACATAGCTTCGTATTTCACAGATAGTTAAGGTAATATCGTAAGTATTTGAGGTAATCGACATAGCTTCACAGATATTATTGATAATTTCGATCAGACATTTGTATCACAGCTATTTACGGTAATTTTAAGTTGCATCAATTGTATTTGAGTCATTTTAACAGGTAATTCATCTAGTATCATTGGTATTTAAGGCAAACCAGATAGTATCACAGGTGCTCGTGCTAATTTAGAGCAGGAATTCGTATCTGAGCTAGTTAAGGTAATTTCACATGATTCGGGTAGTATCAGAGGTATTTAAGTCATTTTAACGAGCAATTCAACTAGTATCAAGAGTACTCATGGTAATATAGAGAGTAATTAAATTATAAAACATTTCTCATCCAACGTTACAACAATTTATATACTTTTTTCTAAATCTTACAAACTTATTATATGTTAAACAGTTATTGTACGATGCGGAGAGGGATAAACTGCATATTGGTTCCCAAATTGAAAAGCTTTACGTCAACATACCTTTATTTTAGTTCGTTGTAGATGTCTCTCCCCTTTTATCTAGGCTTGAGACTAGCACTAGGATTGCTCCTAATGGCAGGGTTACCACCTTCCCTTCCATCTTCTTCTTTCTTCATCAGGCGTCAGCTATCAGCATATACAACACACAGATAACCTTCTTTTTTAAGGTTGTAGACTCACGAGAAAATCTTTATCTTTAACTTACATTCTTTTAAGCACTGTTTGTAATATTGTAATGTCCATACGCATATGTCGTTATCCCGTCCTCAGCAATAATTCTTTTATCATCAAACGGAGTCAATGCAATTTTATTCACTTGCACTGTAGCAAGAGCATGCTTTCGTGATAGGATCAGATTCATAGGTGTTCTGATGATTTCACTGGTTTTAAGACAGTCTGTATAGCTGTCAAACGAAATGTACTGCTTAATAGCGCTACGTTTTATACCTTTAATCTTTTTTATCATTGACCCCTGAATATCTAAGGCATACATCTTAGGACGTAGTCCAACAAAGCGTAGGATGATTTTGCCACTAGCCTCATCTTTAAATTTTCCCAATACCTTCTTGTTCTGAGTAGAGTAACATATATGGTTGACAGGGTAATCAGCTGTATCGAGATGCTCAAGAAAACGTAGCTTATCCTGGTACACATCTTCAGTTGTTACACGATGAATGAACGAATCAGTGTCCATATACATAAGCTTCTGGTTTTCAGCTCCATAATAAGGCAACTAAACGTCGTAATGATAGTTATACATTAATGTCTTGGAGATGTCCAACACACTCATACCAATGTATATAGGCTTGTTGAATACAATCTGACGAGAGGCCATATGTACAGCAGCTAGATTATCAGCATATATCGTCCTGTCGATAAACGTAAGCTTGGCGATCAGCTTCTCTAGAGTTTTTTCATTGGTCACCAGTCGTATATCCATACGGTTACGCAGGTTCTCCATAGTTTTTCCAAACATAGCGTTGTTAAAGAGCTTGTAGAGATCCTTCTCGAAATCATTTGCAGCTTGTTGTAGCCTGTTGTTAAATTCCACATAGGGTTTCAACCACTGAGACTGTCGGAATTGTAGCACACGATGGATTTTTGTTAGTCGTAGTCCATGACTAAGAGCTTGCTTCAAAGCCATGTAATGCACTACATACTTCTTTCGAGGTCCAAGATAAGGTATCAGTTTCTTTGTAGATGATTCCAATGGTTTCATACACTCTGGCAGGAAAGGTAGATCGTTGTGTAGATCGTGAAGTTCAGCAGGATACTCGATGTCGACTTCTAATATGTACCCATGAGGATCATCTTCTTGTAGTGTTTCTAAGTTGATTTCTTCAGGTGACACCCACTGAAATCCACCAAAAGGAAGGGCGTGACACATTGCCCACCCATATTGGTTGTTAGCGTCCTCGTATGTGATAAATTGGGTTGGTCTCGACGGATCAAACTTATCCATATAAGTGTTATTAGCCTCAGCATACCGATGGGAAACTTGGCATAAACCTCCTCTTATACCTGATTCCACCATGAGTAGTTGATCATAATCTTGTAACTGCTCCAGCTTAATTCCAGTATACAGTAACATGGCGTCCCATGTAAGACCTGGAGAGGTAAAATAATGGGCAGGATCAACTTTGTGTGTTTTAAGGGTTTGCTCTCTGAACGTCTCAAAGACATCAGCTAGGAGAAGTACATCCGAAGTTAAGTAGAGATCGCTGTACTCTCCCAGGTTTCTCACATTAAACAGCTCCCATACATTTCTAGCATGATCGTAGTCAGTATCAGTAATTTCTTCTTCATTTAATCTATTGTAGAAGTAGTCCTTAGGAGGCAAGCAGGTCTCGTTCAGGACATCCCATGACGTAACAAAAGCATAGGGAAATACACCCTTACGGGTCATCAACTTCAATTTGTCTTCTCCAAAGTACTTTAGCGTTTCAGGATACGAGGTTAGATTTTTTACCAACTTATCCAAGCTTGTACTGAGGAATCGGAAGCTATCCACAAATCGAAGCTTTATATCTCCCACATACTTGGTGAATGAGATATAGCTTTCTTCAGAGTTAGGAATTACCTCCACACGTTCAGTTGTACAACCCAGCTTCTTAACAATGAAATGAGTCATATCCGCTAAGGTTATGCATGAAGACTGGTATATATTTAGGTGTTTTACAGGCTAAATTACATTCATTATGAAGACTTCCACGATATTCACCGTTGATGTGATCATGGTCGCGTACTTTGTAGTTTTCTCCTGTAAAGCCTTTTCCACACAAGTAGTATGCCGTAGAAGACTCAAAATCCTTTTGCTGTTGTTCCGTAAGTTTCAGAGGCTTAGCAGATTTGTATATGTCATCAATCATTTTTGCAAGAGATGTCAGGTACAGCATAAACTTCTGAGCAGCATCAGCACCACGATACACATAGGGTTGCTTAGGAAGACCAGTTTCGAGATGTTCAACACTGGATGTAGGCTTCACGTAAACACAGAAGCTCATTGGTGTGTGCTCTTGATAAGGGGTTGTATAGGAAGTTTCAGGATTGGGTATACACGTATGGCATGGAGTGAGAATACTCTCAAAATCAGCATAGATGACATAAGGTACTTTCAGCATCCTCTCAACATTTTTAAACTGAACAATTGATTTCTCCTTGGTAGAAATAAAATGGGCGGGGCATGCCGGCATAGACCAAAGAAGCTTATCAGATGTCGGCATCTCTCTGTGGGCCAGAACATACCTTTTATTTCTACTTTTTAATCGCTTATATCTCCTGAATGAAAAGAGATACAACAATGGGATAAAAACTAATGAATTCTCTGGAATGCGCCGCGTCATGAAGGTATTGTTCCAAGTTGACTGGGATGCATGGGTTCGAATCCTACGAGTGATTACAAATTCATCTTCTAATAACTCAGAGACTAATTAAGATAAAGACGCCAAATAAACTTTATTACATTAATGTCATTAGGTGGTTTCTTGTAAATGTATATTTTGGCACCTGGTGTCCTGAGTTCGATCCTTAAGTTTAAAAACTCCATTATCTCGGAAACTAAGAGCGGAAGAGGGGTGGACCAAAGCATGATTGATAGCTCCTGTGATGGGTAATTAATACTGTATATAATTTCCAATCAGTTGTCCCTAGTTCGAATCCCGATTTTTCAAACACTTCCTTAATGTTTCTCTATACTCTAGAATATATCACCTAGATTGATGCTGTAACTACATACAGCACCTTTAAACATACCAAACGCATATTATAAATTATTTTGTTCTTGGTGTTCTGGGTTCGAATACTGATTCGATGGAATTTACTTGTAAATTTAATAACTGCTAAACGACTTAAGATAAAGACGTCAAATAAACTTTATAGCGTTTATGTTATTAGGTAGTATCTTGTAGATGTGTAATTAGATACCTGACGTCCTGGGTTCGATCCTTAATTTTTAAATTTTCATTATCTCGGGAACTAAGTGAGGTAGAGGAGTGCACCAAAGCATGATTGATAGGTTCTGTACTGGGTGATTAATGCTGTATATAATTGTCAATCAGTTGTGCTTGGTTCGATTCTCGATTTTTTAATGACTTCCTTAATTTTCCTCTGTACACTAGAATATAACACTTAGATCGATGATGTAACTGCACACAGCTTTATTTAACATGTCAGACTAATATTATAAATTATTTTGTCCCTGGTGTTCTGGGTTCGAATACCGATTCAATGAAATTTACTTGCAAACATTTAATAACTCGTAATTTAATTTAGATAGACATGTCAAGGTAAACGTAAACACAGTATCTAGTCCTTAAATATCGTTTTCGTTATAAAAATTACTTTAAAGTACTTAGATAGAATCCCGAAGGGGTGATTTCATATATCTTCAAGCTTATGGATCATATCAGGTTCGAGTAAAGATTAAATGGTAGATGCTGATATTGGGGAGCTAAAATACATTTATTAAAAGTATTACCGGGTTCGATTTAGAAGCTTAGAATCTGTGTAACTCTGGAAAAATTGCTTTTCTCGTGATTGTAGTGAAATGTAATGGTCTATCTGTGAGAAGATGGAAAGGAAGAATTGAAAAGGGAATAAAAACATGAAATAATTAAGTAAATAAGGGGAAAAATCTTCTAGGTTTCCTTTTAAGCTTTTACTTTTAAGTAAAAGATAATACAGCTTGAATTAACCTTGGTACAATAGGTGGTGATGGTGGTGGTAGTGGTGATAGGCTTGAATTTGAAATATATGTCTGAATGAGCGTGTGGGAATACTTCTCTTGCTGGTGTGACAGCATAAGCAGGTAGTTATGAGTGGAGTTTAAACGTGTTTGATGCTGCCAGACATCCTGTCTCTGGGTGTGACGTCATAAACATCCTGTCTCTGGACTTGAGGTTATATGGCTGGGGGGTTAATACACGTTGAGCGATCATATACAGCTGGTTATGGGACGAGTTTATGATTGATCTAAAAGGTTCGTGCTCCCTCTATAAATATGGTGATCTAGGGCATTGGACTTCATTGTACTAATTAGTCTTGAGGTGTTAACATCGTGTTCTCTCCAAGAATAATCAGCTTTCTAAAGTGGTGTCAAGGTGAAGAGGTCTACGTTTCATTGATCAGTGATTAATACGTTATTACATCATGAATAAAGATGAATTACTCAGCGTATAAGGATATTATTCCAAGCGCTACAGGATATGCATGCGGAAAATGTGGGAGGAAGTTCCTCCGAGGTTATGACAAGAGAAGACACGAGATGAGCTGCAAGAAGCTCTTCAAATGTAAACATTGTAATGTAACCTTCAAAGATGGTTATATGGGACAGCGACACGAAGATATATGTGAAATAAGCAGCCCTCAGAAGAAAAGAAGATTGGAGCCAACTAAACATCAGTTGCTGTCAACAATGGAGGACTGTGATATGAAAGAATACGAAACTTCATTCGAAGGACGATTGTAATCGTATTTTATACGATGCGAATCAGCTAAGGACCTAAATATGTATCTGCAAGAGGCAAAACAACGTATAATCCAGGCTGTGCATAAAGACCTTAGCATTCATAAGAGTGTTAAAATTAATCTGCTGGCTGAGTGTCTATTTGTTAACGGTATTAAAGAAACCTGTGACAAAACATTTAAAACACGGAATCAAGCTGTGTTTCTAGAAACAGATCTGGAGTCAACGATTGAAGTGAAATTCAAGAAATTGGTGACTGAAATGGAGGAGTCTCAGCTTAAGGGTAGCAACTGGGCTTTGCTTGCTGTGGAAGGAATTCGACTTCGTATCAAAAAGTACAATCCGTTGCGAGGAAGTAGCTACATACCACTACCGTCAGCTGTTGAAGCAAGGAAAGCATGTATAAACATTCAGAACTTTAGCGACGAGAAATGTTTCATGTACTCCGTATTAGCTAAATTCGTGAGCACCAAGCCTCAACGCGTCAGCAAATACAAACAACTTCAAGATAAGTACGACTTCAGCTGTGTTTCCTACCCTACTCCACTTTCTCAAATACCTAAATTTGAGAAGTTTAACAATATGTCTATTAACGTTTTCGGGCTAGATGAGAAGTATGAAGTGTATCCGATAAAGGTTGTTGATATTGAACTACCTGAACACTGCGACCTGCTACTATTGAGTGATAGTAGTGGAAAACATCACTACGTATATATAAAGAATTTTGAGAAACTCATTCGACACCAGAAAACTAACCATAATGGACGGGTTTATACTTGTAAGCGCTGCTTTACACATTGTGATGATCGATATGGACGAAGTGGACAGGAAAAACTGCAAGAACATGTAGCCGTCTGTATTCAACATGGTGTTGCGAGGGTAGTTATGCCTACCAAGGAGGAATCAATTGTTCAGTTTAAAAATGTTGAGAGGATGCTGAAAGTACCTTCTGTCATCTATGCTGATTTTGAGAGTATTCTCACTCCATGCCATACGTGTATACCCAATCCTGAAACTTCCTATACAACCCCTTATCAAGAGCACACACCAATGAGCTTCTGTGTTTACGTGAAGCCTACATCCAGTGTTGAACATCTCGAAACTGGTCTTCCTAAGCAACCCTATGTGTATCGTGGTGTTGATGCTGCTCAGAAGTTTATGCTGTACCTGACATCTCTTGAAAAAATGATTGATGACATATACAAATCTGCTAAGCCTCTGAAACTTACGGAACAACAGCAAAAGGATTTTGAGTCTTCTACGGCATGCTACTTGTGTGGAAAAGGCTTTACAGGAGAAAACTACAAAGTACGCGACCATGATCACATCAACGGTGAATATCGTGGAAGTCTTCATAATGAATGTAATTTAGCCTGTAAAACACCTAAATATATACCAGTCTTCATGCATAACCTTAGCGGATATGACTCTCATTTCATTGTTAAGGAGCTGGGTTGTACAAGTGAACGTGTGGAGGTAATTCCTAACTCTGAAGAAAGCTATATCTCATTCACCAAGTATGTAGGAGCTATAAAGCTTCGATTTGTGGATAGCTTCCGATTCCTCAGTACAAGCTTGGATAAGTTGGTAAAAAATCTAACCTCGTATCCTGAAACGCTAAAGTACTTTGGAGAAGACAAATTGAAGTTGATGACCCGTAAGGGTGTATTTCCCTATGCTTTTGTTACGTCATGGGATGTCCTGAACGAGACCTGCTTGCCTCCTAAGGACTACTTCTACAATAGATTAAATGAAGAAGAAATTACTGATACTGACTACGATCATGCTAGAAATGTATGGGAGCTGTTTAATGTGAGAAACCTGGGAGAGTACAGCGATCTCTACTTAACTTCGGATGTACTTCTCCTAGCTGATGTCTTTGAGACGTTCAGAGAGCAAACCCTTAAAACACACAAAGTTGATCCTGCCCATTATTTTACCTCTCCAGGTCTTACATGGGACGCCATGTTACTGTATACTGGAATTAAGCTGGAGCTGTTACAAGATTATGATCAACTACTCATGGTGGAATCAGGTATAAGAGGAGGTTTATGCCAAGTTTCCCATCGGTATGCTGAGGCTAATAACACTTATATGGATAAGTTTGATCCGTCGAGACCAACCCAATTTATCACATACGAGGACGCTAATAACCAATATGGGTGGGCAATGTGTCACGCCCTTCCTTTTGGTGGATTTCAGTGGGTGTCACCTGAAGAAATCAACTTAGAAACACTACAAGAAGATGATCCTCATGGGTACATATTAGAAGTCGACATCGAGTATCCTGCTGAACTTCACGATCTACACAACGATCTACCTTTCCTGCCAGAGTGTATGAAACCATTGGAATCATCTACAAAGAAACTGATACCTCATCTTGGACCTCGAAAGAAGTATGTAATGCATTACATGGCTTTGAAGCAAGCTCTTAGTCATGGACTACGACTAACAAAAATCCATCGTGTGCTACAATTCCGACAGTCTCAGTGGTTGAAACCCTATGTGGAATTTAACAACAGGCTACGACAACAAGCTGCAAATGATTTCGAGAAGGATCTCTACAAGCTCTTTAACAACGCTATGTTTGGAAAAACTATGGAGAACCTGCGTAACCGTATAGATATACGACTGGTGACCAATGAAAAAACTCTAGAGAAGCAGATCGCCAAGCCTACGTTTATCGACAGGACGATATATGCTGATAATCTAGCTGCTGTACATATGGCCTCTCGTCAGATTGTATTCAACAAGCCTATATACATTGGTATGAGTGTGTTGGACATCTCCAAGACATTAATGTATAACTATCATTACGACGTTTTGTTGCCTTATTATGGAGCTGAAAACCTGAAGCTTATGTATATGGACACTGATTCGTTCATTCATCGTGTAACAACTGAAGATGTGTACCAGGATAAGCTACGTTTTCTTGAGCATCTCGATACAGCTGATTACCCTGTCAACCATATATGTTACTCTACTCAGAACAAGAAGGTATTGGGAAAATTTAAAGATGAGGCTAATAGCAAAATCATCCTACGCTTTGTTGGACTACGTCCTAAGATGTATGCCTTAGATATTCAAGGGTCAATGATAAAAAAGATTAAAGGTATAAAATGTAGCGCTATTAAGCAGTACATTTCGTTTGACAGCTATACAGACTGTCTTAAAACCAGTGAAATCATCAGAACACCTATGAATCTGATCCTATCACGAAAGCATGCTCTTGCTACAGTGCAAGTGAATAAAATTGCATTGACTCCGTTTGATGATAAAAGAATTATTGCTGAGGACGGGATAACGACATATGCGTATGGACATTACAATATTACAAACAGTGCTTAAAAGAATGTAAGTTAAAGATAAAGATTTTCTCGTGAGTCTACAACCTTAAAAAAGAAGGTTATCTGTGTGTTGTATATGCTGATAGCTGACGCCTGATGAAGAAAGAAGAAGATGGAAGGGAAGGTGGTAACCCTGCCATTAGGAGCAATCCTAGTGCTAGTCTCAAGCCTAGATAAAAGGGGAGAGACATCTACAACGAACTAAAATAAAGGTATGTTGACGTAAAGCTTTTCAATTTGTGAACCAATATGCAGTTTATCCCTCTCCGCATCGTACAATAACTGTTTAACATATAATAAGTTTGTAAGATTTAGAAAAAAGTATATAAATTGTTGTAACGTTGGATGAGAAATGTTTTATAATTTAATTACTCTCTATATTACCATGAGTACCTGTGATACTAGTTGAATTGCTCGTTAAAATGACTTAAATACCTCTGATACTACCCGAATCATGTGAAATTACCTTAACTAGCTCAGATACGAATTCCTGCTCTAAATTAGTACGACCACCTGTGATACTATCTGAATTACCTGTTAAAATGACACAAACGCCATTGATACAACCTGAATCACCTGCATTTACCTTAAATAGCTGTGATACAAATCTCTGATCGAAATTATTACGAGTATCTGTGAAACTATGCTGATTACCTAAATACTTACGATATTACCTGAACTATCTGTAAAATACGAAACTACGTTATAACCTACCCCTGGAACCTACCCTCCTGTAATGCTTGCTTAATTACTCTAAACACCTATGTTACTTGAATTATCCTAAATACCTACGATACCCTCTGAATTACCTGTGAAATATGAAACTATGCTATACCCAACCCTGGAATCTAGCCTCCTGTGATACTAGCTGAATTAGCTGTGAAATCATGCATAGCTATGATGCAGTTAGCCTCTGGAATCTAGCCTCCTGTGATACTAGATGAATTAGCTTAAATGTTCACGATACTAGCTGAATTGCCTGTGAAAATGACTTAAATACTGTGATACTACCCGAATCATGTGAAATTACCTTAACTAGCTCTGATACGAATTCCTGCTCTAAATTAGCACGAGCACCTGTGATACTATCTGGTTTGCCTTAAATACCAATGATACTAGATGAATTACCTGTTAAAATGACTCAAATACCATTGATGCAACTTAAAATTACCGTAAATAGCTGTGATACAAATGTCTGATCGAAATTATCAATAATATCTGTGAAGCTATGTCGATTACCTCAAATACTTACGATATTACCTTAACTATCTGTGAAATACGAAGCTATGTTATAACCGACTCCTGGAACCTACCCTCCTGTAATACTAGCTGAATTACTCTAAACGTCTGTGATACTTGAATTAACCTAAATACCTACGATACTCTCTGAATTACCTGTGAAATACGACACTAAGCTATACCCAACCCTAGAATCTATCCTCTTGTGATACTAGCTGAATTAGCCTAAATACCTACGATACTAGCTGAATTACCTGTGAAATCATGCAGAGCCATGATGCAGTTAGCATCTGGAATCTATCCTGTGTTACTAGACGAATTAGCTTAAATGCTCACGATACTCGCTGAATTACCTGTGAAATCATACACTGCTATGATCCAGTCAGCCTCTTGCAATACTAGCTGAATTACTTACCTGTTAGTGTGAGTGGGTTAGCTTTTCCCGTTGCAGGTCACCTTTTTCCCTTTATGGCTCACCTTTTTCCCATTGGTGGTCGCCTTTTTCCCTTTGCTGGTCACATTTTTCCCTTTACTGGTCACCTTTTTCCCTTTGCTGGTCACATTTTTCCCTTTACTGGTCACCTTTTTCCCTTTGCTGGTCACGTTTTTCCCTTTGCTAGTCAACTTTTTCCCTTTGTGGGCCACCTTTTTCCCTGAATAGGTTACGTGATGGGCATGTCTAGAACATTGACATGGAACAGTTTTCCACTAAGTTCACGTCTAAAGTTGCTTTCAAGTCTAGCACCTCCTATTCCCTATCTCTCCTGTATATAAACCCATATTGCTACTCCTTTAGTCTCTGTCTAGCCTAACACCTCTCCTCCTGTTCCTATACCTCTCATATAAACCACACTCTGCTCCTCTAGCTCTGTCTAGCCTAACGCCTCTCTCGTTTACCTATGACTCTCACATAAACCATACTCTGCTCCTCGACCTCTGTCTAGTCTAACTCCTCTCCTCGTTTTCCTATACCTCTCATATAACCTATACTCTACTCCTCAACCCCTGTCTAGCCTAGCACCCTCTTCCTGTTCCTATACTTCTCAAACATATAAACGCATACTCTACTCTCAACCTCTGTCTAGTCTAGCACCACTCCCCGTATCCTCTACCTCTCATAAAGCGCATTCCTCTCCTGTCCCCTGTCTAGCTGAGTATCTCTTTGGTTTCCTATCTAACCTAACTTTAACACCTGTGTATGCTAACATAGGATCTCTCTCCGTTTTCTCGTCTCTCCTTATAAACGCATACTTAAACCCTCCTAGCCTAACACCTCTCTACTATTTCTTCCATATAAAGCGTATCCCTCCCTCCTTTAGCATCTGACTAGCCTAGCATCAGCCCTGGTATTCCCTATCTCTCCCCTATAAACGCATTTTCCTCCTAGAACTGTCGCATCTACCCTCGTTTTCCCTATCCTTTCCCATATAAACGCAAAAAAGTGGCCCAGCTCTCTCCTATATATCCTACTCTGTTGCACTGTCTTGATGAAACAGAACTTTCTTTTTTGCTAAATGCGGCTGTTTTAGCTTGATTTCATCATTCAAACGCTGCGTCAGTTTGCATAATACTCGCCATTGATTGTTTTTTCTTTTTGAAGACAATCAGTGAAAATTATCCCACGCGCATCTCAAAAAACTGACGCCATGACCTTGTCTGCAAATGGAACTGTCTTCGCCTTCTATGGAGCCGATTCTCCCGTTTCAATCCACTTTTTGGCTGTTCCTTCGTCTCAGGTGTAAAGTAATGAACCCATGTTTCATCCATGGTTATGAATCAACGCAAAAAACACGGCTTTATTGCTGCGAAACATCGCCAAACACTCGACTTAAACATCCTGCTTTTGTTCCATTGTGAGTAAATGCGACACCCATCTTGCACATAGCTTTCTCATGTCTAAATTTTCAGTTAATATGCGACGTAAGCACTTTTTGAAATGCCTACGAGGTCTGCTAGCTCGCTCACTTTCAGTTGACGGTCATCCAATACCATTTTGTGGATTTTCTTCAGAGTTTCTGGCGTGTCACCTCATTTGGTCGACCACTGCGATGTTAGTCTTGGCAGCTCGTACGGCCTAGCTTAAACTCTGCCACTCAATATTTTACTGTTGTAAACGAAGGAGCGGACTCCCTCAGAGTAGAATCTAATTCAGCTTTAATATTAGTTGGACTAAGACCTTTCAAATGAAAGTATTGTATCACATAACGGTGGCCAGTTTTATCCATGTTTACAAATTTCCTGAGAGAGAGTTCATTATTAATGGCTGCCAAACAATTACTAAACAACGTAGCATCGTCAAACTTCAGACATAAGCTTTATAAGGGCTACCAATAATTTACAGCTGTCATAGGCTGCTATTAGACACTGAAGAAGAGTCGCCATACCATCATGTGTAGTGCTTAATATTAAAAATGCATTTCTAGAACCCAGTGGAGTATATGCAGGCTTCAAACTTCACTAATATTCTTTGGTGCTGACAGATCAATTGCTGCGTCCGGTAACGGATCCACACATTGAGAGTACAGATATATTACTTTCTCTACTACGTGTAGTAAGTAGGGGAAGTATTGTATTCCACCCAAAAACTCGATACCGAGATTTCACCGGAATTATATGTTTTGAGACCTCCTGAATCCAAAAAAACGCATTTTTGGAAACATGTCCGTGTGTGTCTGTGTGTGTCTGTGAACAGCATAACTCAGAAACGAACAGTCAGATAAACACCAAACTTGGTATTTAGGTTCAGTATCTTCCAGAGATGCGACACGAAGGTTTTCAAGAAAATCCCCCACCCCAGATTATCCTTTACATAGAACATTTTCCGAAAATTTTAATTTTCTCAAAAATGGCTCTAACGATTTTGATTAAAATATCATGTTTAAGATATTTTCATGACAAATGAAATGTATATCTCGAATTTTCTGGGAATGTCTCCAAAATATTCTTCATTGTGAACGACTTTTGCATAACTGGTAAACCATAAGAGATAGACAAAATTTTACTACACAAAAAATGTGGATCGGGTTAAAATACACAGTTTATGTCATATACATTGTTTTTGTTGGATGAACCATTTCGAGATGTTGCTTGTTATTCCCCTAAATTTTCCAATATACTTTTTCTCAAATTCGTTATTCATTTTTTTTGTCCTGGTAATGCAAAGAGAATGGAATACTCCACATAGCAACCAGCTCTTAAAATATTTGACTATCGCTTAAAGCCTAGCAATTCCCCTTGCATCTACAAGAAAATTAGCAATAAGATTAACATCTCGATTAACATGAAGCAGATGGAGAATAAGCGTTTGTAAAAATAGTTTGTACAAGAGTAGAGAAAGTCATGTGAGTGTAGCACATCAGAATTTTTTTCATTACCCAAGACCCAGATGCTTTGGAGTACTGAATTTTTATACCTGTCTTTTGTTTTTAATTATTATTTTTTATACTGAAATTGTGATCTAGCGCTGTAGTTATGGATCTAATTTGAAGACCATGTTATGAAAAACTGTATTCTTTATGTAGCATATTGGGAAAAGATATGTAACCTTCCAAAATGCTGGTATGTGTATAATGTCGAATGTGACCCAAATTACTTAAGAAGGTGCTATCCAAAATAATTTTCTTCAGATTGTTATAGACATTTCACCGTTCCTTAATTCATAATTTATCTATTTCGTTTTCTTCCAGCAATTCATGTTCACAAGATTTCCATTTCCTATCTATTTATAATCATTTTACTCTTACTTAGTAGGTTTACCCTCCTCGTATGTAGGGCTTATATCCCCTATGACTTACAATCGCGCCTAGGGTCAGAGGCCTGTGAGGAGCAGATGAACATTGAATCAGAGGATAAAGAACCCGAAACGGGGGATCAGCCCGTAGCCAGGTATGAGAGTGAGGAAGGAGGTGATACGAAATGAAGGCGAAATGGATGACAATGATGGAGCATTTGGTGGAATGAATGGTGGGGGAAACCAGAGAACCCGGAAAAAACTCGTTTAGGCGCGGCTTCGTGCACCACTAATCCCATATGCAGACTACTGGGATCGAACCCGGACCGCCTTGTTGGGAGACGAGCGGTCTAACCACTCGGCCACGCCGCCGCCCAAAATCATGATGAAAAGTAGACATGATTTTTTCAGTTAAAACGGTACTGTTTTCATTACAGTTGTAAATCGCACCATTTATGATGGTTATTATGGCTATGGTTATTACGATCTCACCATAAATGGTTATTTATGATGGGTTCAGTAAGTAGAGTAGGGGGATCCGAGCACAGTACGTGGGAGAGATAGGGAAAATTAGGAGAGGTACTAGAGAGAGTAGGAATTGTAGAGTTGAGAGGTGGTTCTGTGAACAATATAGCGCTCATTGGAGATGGAGGGCTAGGGGAATGCGCGTATGCACGTTCGTTGTGAGGGTATGTTGTTCAGTGTATCTGCTGTACGGCGTATGTACAAGAACTTTCTATAATGATCATATCTAACCTAACCTAACCTAACCTAGACTATCGTCTCATCATCTATTCCATCCTATTAATACCTAACCTAGCCGTACTTAAGCCACTCTGTCAACATATACTCCATCCTATCACCTTGTTAGGATCGGTTGGGTTAGGTTAAGTTAGGTTAGGTTAGATTAGTGTTTGATAGCTCAAGTTAGGTTAGGATGTTCAGTGCGAGATTAGGGTAGGCATGGCTGGATAGAATAGATGGTAAAGGATGGTCTAGATTAGAATTGTTGGTATGAGGTTAAGTTAGACGATGAGAGGATGATCTAGGTTAGGTTAGAATGGTTTATCCGTTAGGCTAGATGATGACAGGATGGAATAGATGATGAGAGGGTGGTCTAATTGGGTTAGGTTAGGTGATAATACGATGGGATAGATGAGACGATAGTCTAGTTTCAGTTAGGTTAGATATAATCACCATAGAAAGTTGCTATTATACTCGTACATACGTCGTACAGCAGTTACAATGAAGAACACACCCTCACAACGAGTGTGCATACGCGCATACCCCTAGCCCTCCATTTTCTGTGAGCGCTAATTGTTACCAGAACCACTCCACAACACCTAACTCATGCTCTCTCCTAGTACCTCTCCTTGTTTTCCCTATCTCTCCCATGTATCACCATTTTTGGTGTGCTCGAATCCCTCTACTCTACCTACCGCTATCAGCTCTGGTTTTTGTGTTCTAAAGTTTTAACTGTTTGCATTGACTTTTAAACGAATGCCTTATTTCGAATTTATTCTTGTTCAACTTCTGTCGAGCGAGTTTTTAAGACATAACTAATACCTTTGTCTGTCAGAGAAACACATTTGCTATTTTGAGAGCTTAATCATTATGTTGCCATAAGCAGCCTTTTCCAAATCGTACTATACCTCTTTGAAGAAGCTCAAAATCAATAACTTTTCGAAAATTTAAATCCATGGTGGAATATACAAATATTTGGCTGAAAATCCTAGAGAGTCATACTGAAGATTCCATGCTAGCCATTTTCGGTTTACCACTACCTTTTAATGAATCCAAGTATTTTTTTCTTTCCTGACTAGGAGAAAGTCTTTCTTTTGAAAAATTCTGCTCATCTGCTGCATATTGTGTCAGATTTGTCTCTATTAATTTGGAAAGCTATGAAAATGGGTTTTCTTGACCGTTTGTTCATATTACAGCTATATGCACTCGACAGAGACATTTTCTTTTTCACATTATTACGTTGTTTGTATAATACTGAAATGACTCAGTAACACTATCACCAAAAACACCACCTGTCGTCCTCCGTGGATTAGTGGTACCGTGCTAGCCTCTAGTTCCCAAGGTCGCGGGTTCAAACCCGGCGGAGGGTGATGGATTTTTTCGGGCGTAAAATCCTTAGCATGCCTTCCTTCGGAAGGGAAGTAAAGAAGGTGGTCCCGTGTCGTAGATTTACGTCTTTCACGCCCAATATAGAATGGGACGCTAAGCACCACAGCAGTTAAAGAGCGTCCATAAATAAAACTCAATGAAAAAAAAACACCACCACAATGCACTTCTCTTAAACTTGAAATACACCAAGATAGATTATTAAAACGTATTACCACAAGTGTGACAGCGATTGCCTTGTAATACCGAAGCACCCTACGACACACGGTGTGGTGAAGTATGATCCAGATTTTATTTAGATTACGCAGCGACAACGGTGCGGTGGTGTATAGTAATAAAATTACCATTGCATTTTACGTTCCCCTTTAAGGGGAGTTTGCAGATACTGTATCTACAGCATTACATTTCGAAATTAGGTTCTTTTTCCTATATCTTTATCTATTGTGCTCGATTTCCTATGGTTTACATTTTTTTAATTTAGGCTTCACTGTTTCAAAAACTACTCAACTGAGGTAGCTAAATTCTTACAAATGCGATGATGTGGCTATATAATTAGAGAACAAAAAACTAAAATACTTTTATGTGCCCTATGGAATGAACACATGCCGTTAATTTTCAAAATCTGAGTAAATTGTTACATTCTGTGTAAAACTAATACCTGCTTCATTAAAACATGTTCGCAATGAAGTTGGATGCTTATATTAAGCGGTTAAAATTTTTCACATAATGTTACTGTTAGTGTTTGAGAAAAGTAAACTCAAAGTTTAAAAGTTTAACATTGTAGTCATTTTTACTTAAATCTAAGCCAAAGTTCCGTTTACTGATAGGTCTTTAAATTTTTAAAGTCGTGTTTAGAACGATTACATTGTTTCTTTAGGTATGGAAACCTTTGTTGACGAGGCATTTTCTTTAAGGTGCAGTTGACACCTAAATTGTACATAAAAGTCTGAACGGAAAACTGACGCGTAGTTGGCTAATTATCACGCTGAGAGAAATGAAATCCCACAAGAGAACACGAGGAAGTAATTTCTCGGCAGCAGAGAAAGCTGCCACTGAACTTCCAAAATGCATCAACAAAAGAGAAAATCAAAGTATCTATATGATTATGAGTGGAATCTGTCTTGCAATAACAGCAGAAATGTCGTGGAATTGCAGTTTCCACCAAATTTTCCTTTAGAAAACTTATTACGTCAATAATTATATGGTAAATATACAAGACAATTAATTCTTTTTCGATTAACTTCTTGACACGTAGTAGAACCATACAGTTGTGCTCATTACGATTTAACATACAGAAAAACTGTGAAACGTGAAGTTCAAGATCTGCCTAGCGGAAGTCCTGAATTGTCTAATGACTTAATTTAACAGCGGAGGCACGCACAAGCTCCTTACATACACGCAACAGCTTGTAGACATGTCAACAAACTTTGTAAATAGAAAAACACTAAACCTACATCTATGGAAAGGCAGATAAGGATCATATCCACTACCCTTTCTATCCATGCCCGCGCGTACACACACATACACATATTGGGTGGTCTAACACTCATAAGACATAGGATTTGCTGCTAAGGCCTGTTTAGTTTAAACAGAAGGCTGGATTTACATGGCTAACATACAACGAGAATGCCGAGCAATATAGGAACGTTGTTTTTCTCATTTATAAGGGGCTGGTGTATGCATTCTTGTATTGCATCCAATTATAACGTTCTCTCATTAATCAATTTTCTGTAAAATAATCCCCCCCTAATTCGTTGCTTATGCTGTGCCTTGAACCAGTTTTCAAAACATTTTTTTTCGACGATGGTGTTATTTTATCCACTCCCCCTTCATGCTGGGTGGAAAGTTGAATTTCTTGCATTCAATGCTGGTACCCTAACCCTCGTGTTTTGTCTATTTTCTGCACTATGTGCATGAGCTGTATTAAATCCTCTAAATTTTTTTATGTTTATTATTTCAGACACGGAATATAGTTATATTTGATAGTTGAATTTTATCATTTAAATCTTACCTATCTGCGGTTTTACTTTCTTCTTCTTTGTTAATATTTACTTAAGCTTAATTAATTCATGCAGTAGCTAAGTATCAGCTGCAAATTATTGATCTTTAGAGGTCAGCAACCAGGTACGGATAATCGATTGCCAATTCGCCACTAATATTAATGATCTTGCTATTGGAATCACAATGTTCAACAGGTGTTAGTAATTAATTTTATTTTCGCGTAAGTACTATTTCTATTATACAATATCATCAAGAAAAAAAACAGTATGCAATACACACACACACACAGACACACACACACACACACACACACACACACACACACACACACACACACACACACACACACACACACACGTTAAGTGCATTGGAGAATCTCGTAAGTATATAATACTCGATTTTGTCTCGTAATTTTCAAGCTCAAATGCACTTTGCACCGCAATATATTAAGTAAAGCAGGCATATCAAGGTTGTCCACTGATGGCTGCAGCACGGGTCATACCTCTGTAGCATACTGCAAGACCTCAATTCCACTGCTGGAGGGTCATACTTCTATGTAATGTTTGGTTCAAAAGTGAACCATCTTTTGTTCCCTTTAGTTGTCGATTACGTTAGTAAGCTGTCACATTATACGAGAGCCATTACGGGTTATTCATGGCATTCACATGAACACACCTGAAACATAGTATGGTATCTTTATTGTGTGTATCTTAAATAATTCTAAAAGCGGGATCTCCTAGCTAAAATATCGCGCCATATTGTTTTCTAGGCAAACGCTTCGTAAAGCAACGCACCTTTAAGTTAACGGTGCGTTAGCGTTAACGATGTTTGATTTAATGAAACACGAAACATTACTCAAAGAGTGTTTAATTTAATACCATTTTAGGGCCATCAACGTTTCTTAATATCCTCTGTTTTTCGAAGCATAAACTTATCAGCACCATAAGACCATGGCTTTCTATTTATAAGGGCAATTAACTTGCCTGTTATGAATTAACTCATAAGTGAGTTACCCATACCAAAAACCAGATAAACTCACTTTACCATTTTGATGTTTTTATGCCCACATAGAGACAAAGAAGAAAGGTTAATATCTACGTTTAATACGAGTAATCATCCTCTAAACTACATGGCTTGTAGTTGTAAAGTGTTATTTGACTTACAAACAAAATTTAGTACTCAAATTACCTCGTGTTTGTTTTTATTAGGCGTCAACATAAAAAGCTGGGAATTAAATTGAGGTGTAGAGGCCGCAACTTTTATCTCTCTCGGTATATCTGACAGTGGCTGACGTCAGAGATCTCTGAACCGCATACAAACCACATAAAGGGTTCATAATATTGCATTACTGGAGTAAATTGACAGTAATTATGTAATTATAGGTAGTTACTATGTGTGTTAGCTTCTCGGGAAGCGATTACTTTCCTGCGGTGTGGATCAATAACTCATCAAACAGAACTCTTTTAAGCTTCTTTGAGTAATTACGAATGTATTTCCATCATAGTATTATACGTACAATAAAATTGCAACCCGCAATAGTAACGAGTAAGTTTCTGCATTGGTTTTTATTTTATATGAATGCACACATGCACTGCTCCAGTCTGTATGTACCTTTAAAATGTTACACTATGAAGTTTTAAACTTTTCGCTTTCTGTGCCACCTACCTACAGTAGGAGTATAGTAGCATTGTATTCTTCCCAAAAATTCCATGTCGAGATTTCACCGGGACCACATGTTTGAGGCTCCGTAAATTTATAAAAAAAAACATCAAAAGATCCGTGTGTATCCGTCTGTGGCGTGCGTGTGAGTAGCATAATTCAAAAATAAAACGTTCGATAAATACTTAAGTTAGTATTTAGGTTCAGTATCTTCCAAAAATCCACTCCACCCCAAACTATCTTTTACGTGGATAAAGTTTTGAGTTTTTTTCAAAAATGGCTCTAATGATTTTGATTAAAATGTGTAACTTAAACTTTTTGGTAATAGCCCGTAAAAAAACTCTTCATTCGGAAGGAATTTTGTATAATTCTGTACAACTAGTACATCATAAGTGATAGACCAAAACATATTACACAAATATGTGGGTGTCTTTAAAACACATGATTTAATTCAAATAGCTTTTTTGTGGCATCAGCCATTTTCTATTTGCTTATTATCGGTTTCAATTTTTTAATACTTTGTCATTCTTTTTAAAGTGTTGTCGCAATTTCTCGGTCATGGTAACAGCATTTAACGACTAGTTCTTAAACATCTGACTATTGATTTGGCTTCCTCTGTCCCCCGCGTACTTACAAGGAAATGTATAATGAAGCTATTTCTGCAAAGGTTTATCTCGATTAACATGAATCAGATCGAAAAATAAGTTTCTAGAGGCCATATACTAGGTGACCCACACAAGCCGCCCTTAGTTGAAGATAGTTTATACCGGATAGCATGGATGCCAAAAGGTTTGCCTAAACAGAACTGCAAAGGGGACTCCTTACCGACAGAGAGGAGTCCGCTAAATCAAAGACCAGTGCTTGAAAACGAACACTTTAACTGATATTACTGGTCCCAGAGCTCATTCGGAGGAGAAACTGCTTCTGTATGATGTATATCGGGTACGATTATCGGCCGGGCTCCACGAAATTGTCTTTAAACAAAAGCATTTCATGGTATGCCCAGAGTTGGTGTTTGAATGTGAGAGTACCGTGTGTGTGTGTGTGTGTGTGTGTGTGCTTGAGGGGGGTGTTATCATTTATTTAATAAGCAATTCGCTCATTAGCAAGAATTCCGGATTGCCGCTTATGGTACCAATTGGTGCCACAAATTTAACAAGATTAAAAAAAATTCAATTTTTATTATGTTTATGTACCCTTAAAGATGCGTTGAAATTAAATTATTTTCTCTTCATAATAAGCATGTGCAAAAACATGCCTACGTTGGTGGACAACTTGATATAAGAGCCTCTCAGGCGCACGCCCTATCTTGAATGATCCAAATTTCTTAACATTATTTCTGTACCTCCCACCCCCCCCCAAAAAAAAACCTACCCAGAAGACAGATGACGCATCTGAAAATATTCAGAAAACAGCCTTTGAACCTCAACTGCATTTTGGTGAGTCTCCGCACAGATCGTAATCATATCTGTGTGTTCGTTATCGTCGAGTGACTTGGCTCGAACTGCAAGCAGCGACTACGTAACACTTATCAGTATGAAACTACCACGTAAACAACTGCAGATAGCAGCACTATCTCAGTGACCTTTCGCTTTGTATCTGCACTGCCCCTTGAAACAGCAATGATGCGGCAACTTCTTTTGCACCTATGTCAGTGGAAACCTAAATCTGCAAAGGTCGGCTTGTACAAATAAATTATAGTGGGTAGAGGAAGTCATGTATAGGTAACACATCACCTTTGGAAACAACAAAATCTAGAAATAATACAACATAGGTACCTGTTTTAAAATTCCAATTCTATAAATAATTCTTTTACCTTGAATGATGCAACCAGCGGCCGCCAAGTCTAACTCGTAGCAGATATCGGGTTGAAAGACCTAAATCACGCACTTACGCGGGGTAATGATATTTACATCTCAGTCTCACGTTACTTGACTTTGTGTATAGCGAAATAACGTGAAGCTGTCTTTACCGTGTGCAGTTGCCATGGTATATGCCTATCTACTGCACAACAGCGTGTGTCAAGTTTGTTTAAACGGATTCATGTATGGACTTCGGCTTGAATTTGTGTAGACATTCTCTGGTGTTACGGTTTCTAACAAATTCACAATTTTTAGAATTCTAGTCTAACCGAGAAAAAATTACACGAGATATGGACTTCGTGGAAAGAAGCTCAAGAAAAGCGCAACCTCACATTACAAGGTATCTTTTATGACAGAACAATAAATTGGTCGCTCTCAAGTTCCAAATCTATGTGATTTAGAATATATATCTGTGGGTAATGCTTAAAGTTTATGCATAAAATCCCCCATAAGCTCGACGAATTAGAGGGGTGTATCTAGTGTGCGTTTTCCAAGATTTCGGCTGCAGAAATTCGTCGAGTGTTCAATAATGTGTTCAATAGGTGCCAGGCTTGTATAAACGCAGTGAACACCTTTTATAATAAAAGGTAAGCGTAACATATTCATATTGTTTCCTTTCGTTAGCATTTTCTAGGGGGAAACGGCGATCAGCCGTTACAACTTGACGCAGCCACGCTGCATCCTCCAACCACTGAAGGAGTACCTTTGCCTCACGATTGCTGCGTTTCTCCTCCTAGTTGTTTTTTTATATACTTTGCCACGGCTGCTCGAACATGAGATCTTAATCACTGGGTATGCGTGTATGTACATAGAAACACGAACGCTTTCTTGGAACACTTTTATTCACCATTAAAATAAGACTTAAGATTTGCCGATCACTTTTAAATTCTTACGATGTTACTGTGTCTTTTCCAAGACCGAAGATTATCAATTACATCTGATCGTTCGACCCTCTTGCAAGTTCACACCCAGTCTTCGGACCTCGACGAGACCGTTGTTCCGCAATCTAAGAGTGCCTCAGCGAGAATGTTCTCACCACACGCGCGATACAAAGAAAGGACTCCTAACTTCTCCTTTCTCCCCTTAAAATTTGCACCAAAAACTCAGCGTCATGAAGCTTATAATGACTTTCACATCCTGGCCAGTGCAACTGTGCCTATTAATTCCAAGAGAAACTGGCTTCAGCGGAGTTACCCTTTATACCTGGGGCTGGTCCTTAATTAGCTAAACTGTGCCTGTCTGGTCTTTCTGTCGCTTTTAACAGTCAACAATTTTCCCAATGCTTCTCTTTTTAATACATGTACTCATTTTAAATATTTTATTATTTATTTTATCTCGCTATCCTTCCCAGATTATTTAGATAATTATTGACTTTATAATTTCAGCTTCAAATTGCACTAAGCAATACGCTGTTAGAAGCACCAGGTGGAGGTTGCATCGATGTCATTCTCTTAGGTGATTCTATCCATAGAGATAAACGCAAAAATTAAATACTAGTATTTGAGCTTATTCACCAGAAAAAAAAATAATGCTCTGCAGATTTTTCGTAGCATCTCAGCGATTAAGGACAAGTCTTATAAGCATATAACAGAACAGCAGCTAATCCATACGTTTTGGTATGTTAACTTTCTTGCCTAAGTGACAAGTCTCATTATAATTTACAATATAAAATAAATCTTTGTGTAGTTTGATTATAATTATTTTCTAATAATCCCTGATGGTGTTTTGTTTATATTTTAACTTTCGCAAGAGTTAATAGGGTTGCAAACATGCGATGAACTCTTGTTCTAGTATGATCTAGCAACTCGATCCAGACAGTTGTGATACCACTATCTGGAGAAGGCATTACTAATATTTTACGTCGCGTCGTTGTTGTTTTATTTTATTGTAGGTACAAATAAAAGTAAGATAGGGTAGCTTTCAGTCTCCTCTATGAAATGTTTTGTGAAACAAAATAACCCTTTTATTTTATTTGTTTTCGTTGAATGTTTAGGCACGCACGCGAACACTTTTTTCCTCAAATGTTAAAAGGTAAAACATTTATTTTCTTTCGTTCCTTTGTTCAAACCTGAAGCACAGCGGCTTTAGTTGCTTTCGTTAATTGGTTGTAAATGCACGAAATAACTGATTTGAGAGCTAAATTCAATACCCCTAAAACACGAATTTTCTCAGCTGCAAGATGAAACGCGCGTTTACCAAACGTCTCATTTTCTCCGTTTTTTACAATTAGTATTTCTAAAATTTTATAAAATATAGAAGTGCTCATAATTATTTTCAATGCAATCTATACCTCTGTTTGGTTTTAAAGGTTTACATCTATACTACTTCCCCCGGCATAATCAGGGTGCTAAAACATCACACCAACTGACTTCCCTAGAGTTAGATTTTAATACTTAAGGGAAAAAAGCCCTGTGCCATCGATGTTATATTTGCTAAATTTCTGACCTAAATTATCTCAGAAACTATTTAACGTATCAGACTGAATTTTTACGGGATGTAAATGTATACCTTCTGAGCTCACTGATATGCTTTATCGAACAATTTTGTTTATTTCTTTCTAATTTCACAATACTTTTATTAAACGTTATTAGCAATTATTTAAAAAAATATTAACCAAAGGTATTATTAACACCAAAATAGATCCACAACAGCACCTAGAAGTTGTTTTAAACTTTGATTTTGTCCTCTTAAGATGAGAAAACGGGCACGTTTTACCAGAAAAATGTAGTTCATAGAAAAAGGGTGTTCAAAAAATGGAGAAAACAAACTCACATATATGTGCAAAGAAAGAAACCACTTGGCTTGAAGAAAAATACGGTTATTTGTTACTACTATCAATTTGTAAGCAACATTCCACTCAAAAAGATGGGCTAAAGTATCTACTCCAAAGTATCCCCGTAGGGGGGGTGTTCCGACCCCTTCAGCGTCCGTGGTGCACTCGTGGTACTTCTAACGTTACTAGAAGAACGCCGGGCCGAACATTTGAGCCCCTCCCGTAAGGGAGTTGTTCGGATTGGGTTGGACTCGGCGGGGCAGTGGTTCCCGATACCCATGGGTGATTGGGTACACTTGGCTGGTTTATCCGCCCAGGCGGGGTTGTGAGACGCCCCGATGTTCTCCGGCACCAGCCATGAGGGAGAGCTGGTAGACGGTAGCTAGGTACTGTCGCCCCCACCGAGGTCGTCGGTAGTCTCCCCCAGTAGGGTTTTCCCCTATTGGCCTGACGCGCGTAAGTGGCGTATCCACTTCCGTCCCTGTTTGGAAGGAATGAGGGAAGGACGTGTTCCTGACTCAACCCCAACCAGACAGGGGAAAATCTGCGAGCTTGTTCTCCCGGGTTGCCGGGATTCAACTGGGCTCTGAGTAGTCAGAGGTCCAGTCCCATGCTTAAGTACTCCAAAGTATATAAGAGTATCCTTCTCTGTGAAGTGATGTAGAGTAATAATTCACAGTATACAAAATGGAAGATGCAGCACCTTTTTCGAAAATATAAATAAAACGTAAGTATTATGGCTATGATAAGGAAAATTATATCAAATTAAGTATAAAAACCCAATTAATAAGATTGGACAAACATTTAAAATGTGACTTTTTGGCAATTTTCGGCAATTAAACTGCCCTTAAAATATGTTTAAAAAAACTGATTTTCCAAATTAATATATTATACTAAATTTAATGGGCTGGTTATAAGGCACAAACGAAAAGCAAGTCGGAATGTACTTTGATATTATATTTGATAGTTTCACTGTCTCACATTTCCAGTATTTCTTTATATGCAATGTTCAAAGTGAATGTTGACAGGAATAAAATAGAAATAATGTAGTTATTAGTTCAGGTTAATGTATAAGATTTAAAATAAGATTATATTTTATTAACAGAAGAATATCGGAACGATGATAACCAGACCGTGGATGTGTAGTCATTTATAACAATGAACACAGGCGAGCAAAAATACAGTAAAAACGTTAAAAAATGACACAAATTTAAAAGGATTGTAATCAAAATATGCTTAATAACCAATGTTTGGTTTAAAATCATACAGATTCTACATTTTTATTACTGCGCATTACACAAGGTATTACTATAAATGTTCTTATTAGACTCTGCCGCATCAACTAATGATTTACACAAATCTTATGAAAACTGTGATTCTCTACAGAGGTTGTTGAAAGTAACCTTATAGTCTTGTCACCACTCTTTGAAGTGAGAACATATTTGTGCTTTGTTGTTAGTATGCGTGGACTGATAACATCCTGTTTTCGTGTTCAGCTTATTTTTCACACATCATAAACAATAACACTATTCCAAACACTTGGTAAGAAATTCACTAACATCACTGTGAAGGTTACTTTTCAAACGTTAACTGACTTTAGGCATCGTGACTAAAACTGATTTTATGTGCCAGTAAAGCCTGGTTCACAACCGACGAGAACGGTAACCAGAACCAGAACGAGAAAGTTGAAATACATGTATTCAAATGGGAATGTTCACAACCGACGGGAAGCCTTCCCTGGCCCCGGGAACGGGAAAGAAGAGTTGCCCAACTTTTAACTTTCTCGTTCTCGTTCCCGGGCACGGCATATTAGATCCCTGTTGCGCATATTAGACTCTTCACTCTTGAGGTTATTCTAAGCGGCCGTGACATGAAACAGCCACTACTGATCTCTATAGTCGCAAGCTGGAAACATGAAACTCGAAGGAATTAGTAGTAAATGTTCTTCCTAACCTCATCCCGACACCCGCAAATCTAATCAGCGTTGGTTCCTCTGGTGAAGCGATCATTTGTAGTTTGTTTATATGCAACTCAAAACTGGCTATTACCTAAAAACAATGGCAAAAGCTACAAAGAACGGCTAAAAACGGTGGAAATGAAAAAAGAACAATAAACAATTTTAATGTATGCCATTAAATAAAGGAATGAAAGTTTGGCATAAGCAGAGGGATCGGAAATGTAATGAATATGCATTTAGATAATGTTTATCTATCGAATTTTGACGTTGGCTTGGCTAAATTGGAAGTAGGTGAAAAAATGTCATTGGTCAGTTAAAAACCAATGAAATCCCAATGCGCAAAATCGACTTTCACTTTGTGCTCGTTACCGGGCTGTTGTGAATCAAAATTTCTTGCTTCCCGTTCTCGTTTCCGTTCTGGTTACCGTTACCGGGTGGTTGTGAACCAGCCTTAACTGACCATCACTATCCTCAAAATGTTTTCCTGAAATACTTCCTGATAGTGGGGAACCCACTTTCAAAGAGAAATGCTGAACCCTTAGTAGACAGCAAACATTACGATACAAAATAAGGTCACATTCTAAAATTAAAGGATGCCCAAGCAGTGTCCATCAACTAGAGTTCCCTGAATGGAATAGAAAAATAAATAGAAAAAGCTTAAGCTGATTTTAAAAAGGCAAATATGGGCATTTAAAACTGAAATAGGCAACTACACCTTAAAAAAATAAAACAGGCCAAAATAAAACTGTCTCTCTCACTTAAAAATACACCAAAACATGATTACATCTGCATAACTTTTCATTTATTACCATCCACTAAAAAAAGGCGTTTTGCCTAACGCCCGGGTTGCAGCGATAACATACCATCGACATAAAAAGCTGTATGTAGTGAAAACGAAAGATAAATAAATTACCATATTCCTGGTATTCTGACAAATTTATCGAGATATCATAGGAACTTTCTGCTTAACTGTGTAGTAGAATTTTGAAAGAAATGACAGATAAGAAGTATACAACAGCAGAGACTTACCTTGCATGCCTTTTTTCTGGATCCAATGTAAACCAAATTGGGACGGCGTCCAAGTTTCTGTGAAAATAAAAGATAAAGGAACCTTGAAAGGAATGAAGGATAGGAATACAAGGAATACTTTTGCTAACTGGAAATTTTAATTTTCTAAAATAGTTTTGAAAATAATCTAGCAAACTGAATATGTTAATTATCTATATTTTCGCTCTGAAATGAATGATTCGCTATTCTGTGTGTATGTGTGTATTGATGCTCGTATATACCAGAGTATGGTACGGAGTATGTGTTGAAGTCGGTGGTCGTTCACATCGAGCCCTTCTTATAAGTGGGCCCAGACGATAGGCAGCAGGAGTCGCAGAGAGCAATGTATGTTGTGGTAGAATTTTGCGTGTAACGAGAAAACAGTACGTCTCCGGGCATGAGTTCCTGTGTTAAAGTTAACCGTCTTGGTCCCCACTACATATCCTCAAAGTCTGTAAAGAGAATTTAGACACAGCCTGTATATCTGCCCCTTATATTGTGGCATGTGAGGTGGTAATATTGTAATAATATGTGGTTATGGCAACAGTGTATGGTAATTTATTAAGTTGGTAATACAGACAGGTAGTGACGTAATGGGAGAGGAGGTAAAACCGGTTGTATCTTGGGTTAGCGTATAGGACGCCTTCTCTTCTAGCGTCACCAGCGAACAGTGCAGACGTGTTAGACATGACTCTTCGTCAAGCAGGAAGGTAAATGTATCATCTTTACTTCATATTATATTCTGTACATCTAAATTTATACCATGTAGTTTATTAATGTGGATAGTTCCTTCCTTCCTGACCCATGATGATTTATGAATATTTAGGTAGTTTTCAGGTGATTTAGGAATTTTGTTTAGCTTGCCCCGTCGGACCTCATGTTAGTTTGTGATTTAGATTCTGGTACCATGCTCTACCCCCCGTAATATGTGAAAATAAAAGAGATTTCGACAATATATCCTTTGATGTATGTGAGGTATAGGTATAATGGATAAAATGTATACTGGGTAGAAGGGATATAGTAGTCATAATTTAAACCAGAGGGAAGTCTCAACTTTTACACTGAAAAAGGTTTATTGGCACTTTTCCTCTATTTTCAGAAAAAACGCATATTATAGGAAGAGTATACTTTTGGTAACCCCTACGCTTTACCTTGCAGGGGGAGTGAGAAAATTCCTTTTTAGGGGTTGCCCATTGCCGTTTTAACTATTGATGGTGGTTTTTTATTTCCCAAGACAGTTCATAAGTACATTTGCAGAGAATTTTTTTAATGTTTAAGGGGGGCAAAAAATATAATCGAAACACTTGCTATGAGTTGAAATGAAGAAACAAAAGAAAGTATAACCCTTTAACTTAAATATTTACTTACACACATTTAAGGTAGAGATAGATGTAGTCATTTTCAATTTTACCAAACACAAAAGGCATGTTTATGCTAGAATTCAACGCAAACAAAAACAAAATTAACATTTTGATTAGTAATTTATAGAGTTACAATAAAAATGAATTCACTGAAGCATGTATTACAAGAAAGTAATAATCTAAGCATGTTACAACGACGCCACGTTCAGTGAGTCATTTCCTGCACAGCATATGATACCACAACTGTTCAGATAGAGTGCTAGATCATTGCAGCAAAGGGGTTTAGGGAAAATTGTAACTTATGCAGCACAAAAGTACAAAAGTAGTAAACAGTAGCGAAATCAGGCACTTAAGGAAGAAAGTAAGGATAATATATGATGCAGGTCAGTTCTGTTTTATCATGTAATTCAACAATACTTGTCTTAACGCTCAGAATAGGAAATAGGATGCCACGAAATGCACTTACAACCTTTTTCCAAAGACTAAAATGGCACGTATTATTGGATTAGATTGTGAAGCTGAGGGGTTCAACACAAATCCAGGAATGGGGATATTGCACCGACGCTCCATGAGGGGGCGCCCCCAGAAGGGAGGGATAAGGTGAAGGGAGACATCGGGCGGTCGGAATCAGGAATGACGGTACAGCAATGCCAGTTGCCCCTACAGTTTCCAGATTAAAACGTCCCGGCAGTTGGACAGGCAGATCAGGGACCCCGTCCCTGATCTGCCCACAAGGGGCGGTCCTTATACCCCGGCAACCAGCTGAAGGCCGAGGAAGAAAATAGCTCACAGAGACAGTCGTCCTCCGTGGTGTAGTGGTTATCATGCTGGCCTCTAGTTCCCGAGGCCGAGTTCAAACCCGACGGAGGGCGATGGATTTTTTCGAGCGTAAAAATCCTTAGCACGGCTTCCTTCGGAAGGGAAGTAAAGCCAGTGGTCCCGTGTCGTAGATTTACGGCACGTAAAAGAACCTCAAGCCTGATAAAGAGGCCTCTGAACAAAATTATCAGTCTTTCACGCACAATATAGAATGGAACGCAGTTAAAGATCGTCCATAATGAAACTCAATTCCTTTAATTTTTCACAGAGAGCATCCTTTTTCCTGCCACGCTGTACCGAAACACCATCGCCGAAACTTCAAACCCTGAAACAGATCAAAGGAAGTGATGGATGAATGAAATGATTAATGGAACAAAAAGGGGGACAAGAAATTCGGGGGATGAAAAAAAAATACTCCAGAATTCGCCTGAGACCCGGGAAAACCCACTAATATACCCATGGGTCAGAATGGCTGGTTGCCGGGGATCGAACCCGGGATCTCCCAAATGCGGGCCACGGACGTTACCGCCTGAGCCATCCCGCTCGGTAAATGGTATTGTAATTTTTCATTCTCCCGGCACTAAGAGGATGAAGTCTATACCCCGTCCACCTGGTATATTGTGTACGGAAAGCCAATGTGCAGAATACTGTATAGTAGAAAGGCAGCACAAAAATAAGTATTTTGAGGATAGCAATAAGGTGTCGCAAGCTTTTTTATTACGCTACATGCGTCAAGATTAAATCCGCCATCTTAGAGTCTCCGATTGTAGAACCTGCTTGTGGCGTATCAGATGTGAACAAAACGCACTCCTGTACAGTACCACTCAATAGTCACTGTTACTAGATAACTATGTCTGATGTGAAGCCTACTGGAAGGTACGATAACACCGAACGTTCGTCTTGTTCAGTACAAAGAGTACAGTACAGTACGAGGGCGATAAGAAAATTTTTAAAAAATAAACAAGGATTAGTTTTAAGAAGCTTAAATGATTTTATTGTTTTTCAAAATATTCCCCTTTAACATCAACACATTGGCAATGATGCCACTCTTCCTGAGGCATTTCAGAAACCATGTTTTTATATTGCTACTCCTTCTGATGACGAAAAAGTGAGTCCACGCATTTTATATTTAATTTTTGAGAACAAAAAGAAATCACCAGGTGCTAGGTCTTGGCTGTATAGTGGAGAGTCCTTGGTGCTGACTTTTAGGACATTCAGATACTCAGGTGTTAGTTGTGCTGTATGCAACAATGCGTTGTCATGATGTAACATTATTTTTCCTTCAGGGCTTTTTTCACGAACTGGTTCAAAAATTTGCCGTAAACAGATATTTGTGTACCAATCGGCAGTGACGGTACGTCTATCTTCTAATACTATAGTAGCAATATGGCCCGTTTTAGAAAAAAAAAATAACTAGCAACCATCTTCTTACCAGCACTGCGATTTCATGGGACGTTTGTCCAAATACCAATTATACCAATATACTATACGAATTATAAATTATTGCCTTAGAGCGGTCTTCTTCGACAAATGTGTTTTTAAGCCGATATTAACATTCGTTAGACGTTGATGACGATTTAAGGTCGTAAAAAACCATAGTCCATAAATGTTCTGTAGTCAAATTCATTTTTGGGTGAACACAAACATTTTAAATGATAATAATTAGCAAAATATTAGAGGAAATCGAAAAAACTAAATGGTAATCAACTCGCAAAACATTAGAAAGTAGCCGTCAAGTACAAAAACATTTCATTTGCTTTTAGAAACATGGCATTCTAAAAATTTTCAATATGTGCCCTGTAAGTTCATGACATAGTTTCTCATTAGTACTAATACCCATTGGTTGACACTGTATGTACACACTTGTCATGCGAATTACATTTCATTTGGTTGGCAAAAGAAGATACTAGGGTGGATTGATAAGTGAGTGACTTTTTAAAGAAAATGACAATTGTTTCCAAAAAATTCAATTTTATTTCTCACCATAGTCTCCTTTCAATTCAATATACGTTGTCCAACGTTTGTCCAATTTTTAACCCTTCCAAAAGATAAGATTTTTTGAAATCTGCAAAATATGAAATTGTTTCTGCCATGATGTGTTCACTGGACGTGAATGTTTTCCCAGCGAGCCAATTTTTCAGGTTTGCGAAGAGGAAGAAGTAGCTCGGGGTCAAATCTGGAGAATATAGAGGGTGAGGTAGCATTTCGTAGCCCAATTCCACAAATTTTGCGATGGCAATGGCTGACTTGTGTGCGGATGCATTATCCTGGTGAAAGAGAACCTTTTCTTCACAAAATGGGGTCGTTTCTTTAACAACTCCTTGTGAAACTGATCCAGCATTGCGGCATAATATGAACCTGTGATCGTTTTACCCTTTTCCAGGTAGTGGATGTCCATCACCCCTTGCGAATCCCAAAAGACAGCTGCCATGATTTTTCCGACGAATTCCGCTTTCTTTGGAGCAGGTTCGCCGAAGGAAATCCACTGCTTTGATTGTTGTTTGGTTTCAGGTTGATAGTAATGGATCCAAGTTTCATCAACCGTGATATAACGCAGCAAAAACTCATTTGGGTTGCGCTGGAACACATATTCAAACCTCCCTGTGAAATGGTCACACGATTCCGCTTGTTCTCAACTGTGAGCAGTCGCGGCACCCATCTTCTGAGTTTTCTCATACCCAAAAATTCGTGCAGAATGTTATACACCCGTACCTCGAGATTTTACAGTCTTGGCTATCTCACGGATTTTCACTCGGCGGTCTTCCAACACAATATCGTGAACTTTGTTCACCATTTCTTCTGTTGTGACCTCAACCGGCCGTCCTGTACGCATGGCATCTCATGTGCTCGAATGGCCACATCGAAATTCCGTGAATCACTTGTGAACCATGCTATGTGATGGAGCAGAGTCCCCATAATACTTGTTCAGGTTTTCTTCCGTTTCCTTCACCGGCTTACCACGCAAAGGTAGTGCTTTATCAGAACAAGAAAGTCACTGTTGTCCATTTTCTGCGAAGCAACACACATCTGCTTATTTTAGACGCTCTCAAGAATGTTCTAAGAAACAAATGACGAATTTCTGCGATTATACCCAGAATAGATATAAGACTTGGGTGCAAACAAGAAACCTGTGATTAGAATGCCATCTCTCGTCAAAGTCATGGACTTATCAAACAGCCCTGGTAGTTCAAAACGTTAGACCTCAATTATATTCATGTAGCGCTTCTGTTATTAAACTGCATCTTCGACCGTATGCTCCTAACCTCAAAATGCTTAGTTTGGTACTGCCTTTCCACTCTACAATTTTCTGCACATCCCGCACCCTATATAGAACTTTTTTTAAAAGCTGACATGGGAATTCCTGGTCACTGTTGAAAACTGGAAACACCCTAAAAAATAAAGCAAAGTAGAATGTAAACAATATTAAGTAAAATAAACAACTATAAAACAACGGGCGCCCTTATATAAGATAGTTTTTAAAAATAAATCTCGTGCTGGTATTTTATATTTTTGGCTTGGATAACAGCCTCTGAACCGCTTCTGTTCCAATGATGAGAGAAGCGAGACAAAGGTCGGTATTTTTTCCAGTTCATCGGATTTTCCAGTTGCCAGCAAAATCTCGGTGACAAATTGGACTGTCTAAAGGAGAGGAAACACTACATATCGGTGAGTAAAGGGAGAACAACAACATGGGAGGACATAAATTTTAAGGATGGAGGGTGTCTGGCGATTGGGTTTCCAACAAGGGCGTCACTAGAATACAAGATATCTGAGAGCATCTCTTCCTCGCACTTCTTCATCTGATATCTTAAGTTTTATATAGGTCAGGCTAAAATCTATTCATTAAAATTTGCACCACCTAGCCGCAAATGGAAATAAGGACGACTTTCGGCCTGATGAGAAGTGTCAAAGACAGGCAGAATGCAATCTCGAAACACCTTTTTGCCATAGGTGATTGGAGTAAAGTCGTGTAGAAGGAGGATTGTGTATGGATTTGGGGTATTTTAGATCAGGTTCTTTGGTAAGAGCACCAGTCAAATAAGTGCACGTGTTGAAATAGTGTGTCCTTTAAACTGTTTAACAACCGCAGTTATTTTATACTAAATGAATATTGAAAACATGAAACAATACTGGTTTTTAAAACGAAAATAGGCAATTAAGAAGTAAAAAAAAACTTTAGAGAGGTTTACACCTTTCCGTAACAGAGTGGGATCGCAATAGCGGTCAATAAGGAGATTGGGATTTTGGAATTGTGAAGGCCAAATCGGCTGCTTCACAATTTCACAATCTTGGACTGTACCATGTTTTAGAGAACGACATATAAATGCTAAAGGATAAGTATACGAACATAGAAATTATAATAATGGGGACTTTAACGTAAGAATAGGGGAAAGAGAAAAGCAGAAAAAGTAACTAAAATTATTAGAGAAAATAATGTGGATGAAATATGGAAGGGTATAAAATTAATGTACAAAAAAAACATGAACTTAAATCTAATTAGATCAAAAGGGTGGAGGAAGAGAAGATATATAACATATTATATTTGAATTCAAAGAAATAGAGATTAGGAGAAAAGAAAGTTCGTGGTATGGAATGAATAGGAATAGGATATGGATGGTTAAAAGAAGAAAATAATGTAAATACATATAAATATATGAATTAATAATTGCATTAACATGCAATAGTAATCCGAAAAGGCACCTAATATGTAATAACTTAATGCTCAATAGATTAATACATCATTATTATAACCAAAGGAGGGGAGATGACTATAAAATGGTCAGGGCCAGAAGCAGTCACTCCCAATATGATTGTAATTATTGTGGCACTCAATAAATATTACATTACATATCAGAATACCTTTTATGTAGAATGTAGAACCAGCTAGCTACACTTCTTCGGTTCCTTATGAAATACAAACGAAATAGATTCTAAAAGAGTCTCACAAATTTACTTATCTAGTCCTAGCATTATATACAGCTTGTAATGTTGGTCAACATCGTGTATAATTGGCTTCTTTATGGCAAGTTTATCTACAAATAATGATATACTAGAACTATTGAAACAAATACATTCCATGATTATTTTCTCTTAAGCTGCTCATTTACAAAGGCTTCTATAGGGTGATTTATGAGAACTGACACATTTATTGTTTTTAATTGTTTCAAAACGAGTTATGCTAGCGACAACTTATTTATTATACCTGAAATGCAGAGGAATTTTGGGATATTATCTACTTCTATAGCAAATGTTTAAAATGTCTTCCATCCTGCATAAGGCACGTCATTCCATGATACTGGCCACTCGTTTGAGGACTCTGTTGTCAATACCTTGAATCTCCTGTGTAATGTTGTGCTTCAGATCGTCCATTGTCTGGGAACCTGTGGCAAAAACCCTGTCTTTTAAGTAACCCTACAGAAAGAAGTCCGGCGATGTCAAACCCGGAGATCTCGGTGGCCAAGGTTCTTGGAAATTATCCGGTCGTCAAAGAAACTTGCAATTAGTGCCATGGATTTATTTGATGTATACCATGTAGCCGTCCTGGTGAAAATATTCTTGACACAGCTGTACTTAGTCTAGTTGCTCAGCAAACTCCATGAAAATCCATCGCTACTCTGCAGTGTTCACATTGTTTTAAAGAACATTTTCCCACTATTCTCTGTTCGGATATTGCGCACCAAACTCCGATTTTAACGGGGTGCATATGTACTTCCTGAATAGCATGTGGATTTAGCTGGCCCAATAGCGTGATTTATTTGAGTTCACCACATAGTCGGATAAATGGAACCATGCTTCATCTGTGAACCATGTGATGGACAATATGGCAAGATTTTGCACAATGAACGCCTGAAACCAACGACAGTAATTCAGTCGTCTACCCTTAGCTGGTTTCTGTAACTGATGGACAACCGTAATCCTCATCGGCTTTAGGCTTGCGCTTTTCACAGCTCTCTGACACATAGAGTAGCTGTACCCTGTCTCCTGCGACAAACGTCTAATGATTTTTTGGGTGACTGATCCAGTCGTGCTCTTGCGTCAACAACAACCGTGGGAAGTCTAGATGAACGAGTTTTGACTTTTTCACTCACCAGAGGTCCAGTTGTTTCCAATTTGTTTACCAGTCCCAGTATTGTGTTTTTTGGGAGGATTCCGAACACCAAATTCTTTCTGGTATGCCCTTTGAATTCGTAATAAAAGGAAGAGTCGTTCATTTAATGTGTACTCCATTTTCACGTTGACTAGAATAAAATCTCAAAAATAGTTGCCGACAATAAAACTAACAATTACGAATAAAACATGAATATCTGCGCACCTAGTGACAGGCAATCGAAACTCCAGAACATTCTGCTTAATTTCGTGCTAAAATTGGGGCATTGAGTGAATTTCGAACAGAATAATTAAAGAAAGAAATGTATCAGTTCTTCATAAATCACCCTGTATAACCATTCCCTTTGATTTTTTCAGATTTAGAGTGGCAATGGATCAAAGCCAACTAGTGGAAAACGCTGCTAACTGCACAAAGATTTCATATTTTGAAGTTCTGAATTTCTCTACATTTTGATGTAACAGCTGTTTGAAAATAGTATACACATATCTGCCATGTAAATTAGAAAGGTAAGCTATCCATAACTTTATTACATTATAACATGTTGTATGTATCTAGCACAATGTTTGTTACGTCACTTGTGCGCTAGATAGTGCCATGCACACTTATTACATCACTTACACTTGTATTTATACATTCCATTGAATGTCCATGAACTTCAGATAAAATATTGCTTCAAGAATGGCGTCAAGGGAAAGGAAGTTGGTCATTCTGGAGTTTATGGTTTGAAAATACAAAAATATACTTAAACTTCAGCTATTTTTTTATTTCCAGTTAAAATTCTCATTTGCACATATGAAATACAATACTTCATACATTTGTTTTCTGAGTATAATAATGGTAATACTGAATGTGTCTGGAAGCTCTAAAGATCTGCCCTTAGAGGTTTTATCACCAGCAAAATATGCTGTTGAGGAAATTCTTTTTAACATAGTAAACGCGCTTTTGAGTTTTAATCATTACACTCACTTACTCCATGATTGTTTTCGAAAAATAAGAGGAATTGCCTTGAGTTCTCTTTTGCCACCTATTGGCAACTGTGACGCACCTCTGGCACTCTTCTAGAGCCATCTCTTATTTTGTTACGCCACTAGATGAATGAGGTATCGCCACTATAGATTCTTGTTGCAGTGTTTTGTTTATGATGAAAACCGAGAGATTAGAGAGGTGTTTTCTTCGAAGAGTGTTATTTTATAATGCACAGTTTAGCCTAAGACATTTCTGACTTTTAGAGAATGTCAAATCCCAAAGAACAAATTTCAAGAGTTTTGAATGTTGCATTTTGGATATTTCTTAATATTTATTTTTTCGGTACTAATTATGTTTTTTGGAAGAATGTGTTACTGACGCACTTTCCTCGGCGACAAAGTCTCCCTTGATTTTAGATTTATGGCAGCATTCCTTTCCTTGAATTTTTCCACAAAATGAGCCCATTTTGCGAACAATTAGAACACTTAAGGCAGGCTTTTCCAACTCTGCTCTTCTGAGTCAGAGTACCCGCGTGTATGCAGCAACAGTGCCTGGAGCCCGGCTGAAGGGGGAGCTTAGTATCCAATACGTCCTTGGGGGAAGGTTATACCACAAGTGCTTACGCTTCCCGCCACTGCATTCCAACGGAAGTATTCAGCCGTGACGACAGGCTGCCCCCAGTGCCGAGCTGCAACGTATGCTGCAGGCAGATTCCTGCGAGTCGTGACTACTCCCTGCACTCTGGCGCGCATGTAAGCTGGAAAAGCCTGGCTTAAAGGAATGCACCACTGAAAATCGCGGGAATATAGGGTTTAAGATTGCTCTTTAAAATCAAAGCTATAGTTTCAAAATTTAGTTATGTTTTCGATATTGTGAATGTTTACGCTTATATGCAACAAGGTAACAATCTTGAATTAAAAAGCTTTTCGTTTTAGAATATGACTTTTTGAAATGTTTTCCCAGCACTTTTGTTCATTTAAATGTCTCATGCGATTGTTTGCATTTCTAAAACTGTATATCTTGAAAATACAACCATTAAAATTAAAGTAATCATTTTTCATGGTGTTATGCGTTTAGATTATTGTTTTTTAAAAACAAAAATTATTTAAACCAAAAAAGAGGTGTAAAATATAATTTTAAAATGATAAGTTTAAAAACTACATTCGTTTTAACATGAACTATCATAAAAAATCTGATGCGACACACTCATGTGACTTTCCCTACTTCTATCGTTTGTTAGTGGTATACAAACTAATGTTATTCATGCTTATTTTTCTATCTACTTCATTTTAATCCTCATAAACCGTTGCAGAAATAGCTACATTATACCGATTTCATGATACATAGATGCAAAGGGAACTGCGATAGTCATATGTTCAAGAACTGGACGCTATACGCTAGCCTTAAAATTCTATAATGTTTCCATGCAATCGCCAGAAACAACAGAATGTTGACAGGACTTTAAAAGAATGTCCAAGTAATGAACAATTCGAACCTTTAATAACGGCTATCTAAGAAATGGCTTAAGCCACAAAGAGTTATTTGACATATTTTTAACAGATCTGTAATTTTTGTGTAGTACGTTTTCGTCTATTACGTGGTTTACCGGTTATACAAGATAATACAAAATTTTTTCGAATGTAGGGGACTTCAGAGGATATTCCCAGAAAATTCAAGATATACATCTGATTTCCCATGTAAATATATTTAATATTTGGTATTTTAATCAAAATCCTTAGGTATTTTCCTGAAAATCTTCATATCGCAACTTTGGATGGTACAAAACCTAAATACCAAGTTTGGTTTTGATCCGACTTTTCGTTTCTGAGTTATGCTGTTGACAGAACACACACACGCATACTCACAGACGCACACACATACACATACGGACCATTTTCTAAAAATTCTTTTTTTTTTTGTTTCATGGGCCTCAAAACATGTATTTCCGGTGAAATCTCGGTATCCAATTTTTGGATGGAATGCAATACCTTCTCTATCTACGTTGTTATTTAAAAGAAAGATTATTTTAAAAACTTTCATTGTAAAAATACAAATTTAAAATTAGAAATGCATTTATTTTTTACAAATACAATTTATTTTAAAATCTTTTATAACATGGGAACATTTAGCATATGACAATAACATTTATCTTCGAAACTCAATAACTTGAAAACTAATAAAGATATTGAAACGAAATATAAGAAAAACTGTTCAATATTTTCGCAAGACTTCAGTTTAAAGTTTCAGCCAAATTGAGTGAAAGATGTCATCATCCCTGGGCACTCCACATGGTAAAAAAGCATGTTGTCGTGCTTGTCATTGTGTGGCAGGCTTTTGGCAGAATAAACAACTGTTTAGTTACTAAACTCAAAAGCAACGGAGCGGAATGGCTCAGCCGGTTACGTCTGTGGCCCGCATTCGGGATATCGTAGATTCGATTCCCGTGGCCGACCTTCCTAATTCATGGATTCTTTCGGGGTTTACCCTGGTCGCGAGGCGAATCCTGGGAAGGATGATTACACTCCCCGAATTTCCTGTCCCTCCATTTCATCTCCATTCTCATTTTACTCCACCCTTCATCTGCCTGGTCTCTTTCAGGGTTGCATAGTGGCGGAAGGTCTCGGTGTGTGCATGACAGGAGAAAAGAATGCTCTGAGGAAACCTTAGTCCTCCGGACTGAGAGCGGTCTCCGGCTCTCACCCCCCAGAGGATGTGTAAGCCTAAGGGGGCAGGGACCTGCACCAGTCAGCACCCAGGGACTTCAAATCTGTAAAAGGTAGGGACGCTGCCTTCTGCCGGTCGTGTCTCCTGGTCCGGCTGCCCTCTGTATCCTCTCACCTCATCCCTCCCTCTCCGGGGCGCCCCGTCAGAGGTATAGAGATAGAGAATGTGGTAGATCGATGTGTCCCCCTCCGCTCTAGCCCTATCCTATGCTAAACTCTAAAGCATAACTGGCAACGGTTATAACTTCTGCACTGTCTTTGAGTGGCCGAAGACTTTGTTTCCAAAGTGTTTTAAATCTATGATAAAGCAATCTCCAGAAAATAGTTTTTTTTCAGATAAAAGTTTGAAATAGAGTTATAATTATGAATCGTTATGATCTATAACTTTATTGTTGATATTGTCACGGACTTACACAAGCCTTCACTATCAGAAGTAGTCACATGACCAGTTAAGAAGTTTTGGGAGTTACAAATAATTTACGAATAATTTTGAATTTAAGACACTTTGGAAATAGTTTGGATAATAGAGGTTCTCCCTGGCATGGCAGTTATAGCCGGCCTCCCAGGTCAGGAGCAACTGCCTGCATTTGAAAGGAGGAGATAAGAGGTAGACGTGAATAATTTTGGAGTGATAGGCCAGGGCTTGGTCAACATGCGAATTGTCCTTATGACGTACAATTCCCCGTTTAAAACCGGAAATGGCAGGCACTGAGCTGGGTTGTTAATTCGTAGTTAAGCTGATTTACATATAATGGCGAAATTGATGTAAATATGCATTTTTACTTTCTCTAGCACGTACCTAGTAGGTAGAGAAGGTATTACATTCCATTAAAAAATTCGATACCGAGATTTCACGGGAAAAACATGTTTTGAAGCCCCCTGAGCAAAAAAACAGTGTTTTTAGAAAAATACCCGTGTTTGTGTGTCTACGAAAAGCACAACTCAAAAACGAAAAGTCGAAAAAATTCCAAACCTGGAATTTAGGTTCAGTATCTTCCAAAGAGGTTTCACGAAGATTTTCAAAAAAATCCCCCACCTCAAACTATCCTTTACATGGGACAGTTTTCGAGTATTTCGATATTCTAAAAAATGGCTCTAACGGTTTTGATTACATTAAAGATATTTACATGACAAACAAAATGTACATCTTGAATTTACTGGAAACAGCTTATAAAGTCCTCTTCATCCGGAATGAATTTTGTATAATCTTGTGTAACCTACTACACCAAAAATGTAGATCTCTTTAAAATGCACAATTTATCTCAATTATTTTTTGTGGTATACGGCAATTTCTGAGATATCCGTTATTAATTGTTCGAATTTTCATTGCTTGGCCATTCTCTTAAAGTCCTTTCAACATTCAGTTGTTTCTCGCGATTGCATGGAAACAGTATGGAATTATAAGGCCAACGTATAGCGTCCAGTTCTTTAACATTTGACTATCGCTGTTCTTTTTGTGTCCATAACGAAATGTGTAATGTAGCTATTTCTGCAAAGGTTTATTTGGATTAAAACGTAGTAGATGGAAAAATACGCTTTAGTAAGAATAGTTTGTATACCCACTAGTAAACGATACAGGGTAGAGAAAATTGTGAATGATCGCATCATATTTTCTTGTTCTTGTAAGGTAGTATTGAAACCCTCCTGATTAATTTGTTATGTTGATTATTAGATATGAACTATTTAATGATGATTTTAATTTCTTTTTTGCGTGTTATATATGTACTTTTAGTTTTTCCACCACGTGCTAAGAAAGTAGAATATTTACACACCGTAGATATATGTTTTGAGGCTCCCTGAATCGAGAAAACATTGTGTGGGTGTATGTGTACGTAAACAGCATAACTCAGAAATTAAATGTCGAAAAAACCTAAACGGCATTTAAATTTAGTAGCTTCCAAAAGGCGACGCGAAGATTTTCAAGCACCTCAAACTATCCTTTACTTACATGTATAATGTTTCGATGTTTCTGGCTTTATAAACAATTGCTAACGATTTTGGTTAAAATACCATGTGTTTATGTTATTTTCCTGACAAATAAAAGTCATATCTTGAATTTGCTGGTAAAATGCTGTTAAGCTGTTAACATTCGGAAGGAATTTTGCATAAAGGTAAATCATAATAGACAAAAACTTACCACACCTAAAATGTAGATCTGTTTAAAACACACAGTTTGTTCCAAACAACTTTTTTTGTGACATCAGCCATTTCCGTGGTATCCGTTAATATTGGTTTGAATTGTTCAATACCGCTATTCAGCTGTTTCTTGCGATGCCACGGAAGGCATTGGGGTTTCAAGACCAGCATATAGCGACCCGCTTTTAATCATCTAACTATCCTTTCGGTTTCCTCTGCACCCCTTATACTGCCATTATACAAAATGAGTCATAAACTATTACATGAAGCAGATAGAAAAATAAGCATTTGAAAGAACACTTTTAGAATGATACTTATGAGAAATTAATGTGAATGTAATACATCAAATGTTATAATGTTAAATATTTATATCCAGAAACTATTTAGTGTTACTGCGTTTTGGTTTACACTTTAAGTTGAACATGACACCTCTACCCAACGAAAAGATATCACCATGTAAATGCGAGTTATTTACCTTACTTTTGGGGGCTTTGTCATCCAGAAAAATAAATCTCATATACCTTAAATTATAATAAACTGAATTTTTCTTCCTCCACTATTTGGTCTTTTAAGCTTTATCTGATTTGAGTTAGAGGGTTGAATGACCAAAAATGTTTAGGTACTCTATGGGTTTTTGGGACCTGCTGCTGTACCATTTCACTTCTAGTTCTATGTTCTTATTTTCAGACAGTCTACCCCTAATTTTTCTTCTTCTTTTCTTTTTGTGTCTATAGGAACCTTTTATGAATTAACATTTTAAATTCATTCCTGTTTGTACAAAAAAAGTGCGATTCGCCACCGGGATTACAAAGGGCATATGCTTTCTTAAAAAAATAATCTGCAGATGCAAATTCGCAACCTAAGGCATTAGGGATAAAAACTACTTTAATATATCGTAGCGTATTTGTGTAATCAGCGATTCTGTGAAGAGAGATGGTGGCCTGTTTCATCAAAATATTTGTTACACGCCAGCAATATTTTTCTCAGTTGTCTGTTTTGCATATCTCCTTTAACTTCTATAGGGGCTTTGACTTAACAAAATTGATGGTGTTCCTAATTCGTTGGCTGTAAGTATTTCTTTTATTTTATTCGCTTTCATTAGGAAAGGCACACACATCCATACTTCCAGAATATGCGGAGTGTAGGGAATGATTCTAATTAAAGAAAATTTCTCAAGCCCCAACCAGAAATGGAACCCGGTACCTTTGGATTGAGATGTTAGAAAGATTATCCTTCGATCACATAGGCTCACGTTCAGCATTGCAAGATAAATTCCACTATAGATTTTGAGTAATAAAACTCTTCCGTTGTAAGAAAAATCTGATGTGTTGCACTCCCATGACTTTCACCACTCTTGTACAAACTATTTTTACAAACGCTAATTCTCCATTTACTTCATGTTAATCGAGATAAACATTTGCAGAATCTTATTGCTAATTTTCTTGTAGGTCCAAGGGGAATAGTAGTTTTAAGCCAAGGGTAGCGAAAATGCCTTCCTTCCGCGACTTCCCAAATATGCAACACGCACTGCATCACTCAGCAGCATGTGAAAAACAAAGGGACTGCGGCAGAGAGGGATGAGCTCCTGCGAGTCAAAATGATTCGCGAGTCCCGTTTTCGCCACCTCTGCTTTAAGCGATAGTTAAATCTTTTAAGAGCTGGTTGCTATGTGGAGCATTCCATTCTCTTTGCATGTCCAAAGAAGAAAGAAAAAGAAAAGAAAAACAAAACGAATTCCCATTTGAGAAAAAGTGTAAGTATTAGAAAATTCAAAAAAAAAAAAAAAGGTTCTCGAAAAAGGTTCACTCCACCAAAAAAAAAAGTATGTGGCATATACTGTGTGTTTTAACAAGATCTACATTTTTTGCGTAGAAAAACTTTGTCTATCTCTTACGGTTTACCAGTTGTGCAAAAACCATTCAGAATGAAGAGGTCTTTTGGGGACTTCCCAGATATTCGAGATATACATTTCATTTGACATGAAAATATATTGAACACGTGATATTTTATTCAAAGTCGTTGGAGCCATTTTTGAGAAAATAAAAATGTCCATATAAAGAATAGTCTTGGGTGGGAAATTTTCTTGAAAATCTTCGTACCGCATCTTTGAAACATGCTGAACCTAAATACCAAGTTTGGTATTTATCCGACTTTCCGTTTTTAGTTATGCTGTTCACAGACACACAGACACACATCCACACACACAGACGGACCTTTTTCTAAAAATGCTTTTTTTGGATTCAGGATCTCAAAACATGTATTTTCGGTGAAATCTCGGTATCGAATTTTTGGTGGAATGCAATACCTCCCACATTTACTATACGTTGTACAGACAGTAAAAAACCATACGAATTAAGGAGAATGGTACTTTTGTGCCATACAAGGTTTTGTGAGAAAGAATTTGCCTTGGTAAAGGTTAATTCTGCCAAAGCAAACTCGACCTTAGTGCAATTGGGGAAGGTCAGGATCTGGTGACTGCACTCACCTCGAAGTATGTATCCTGCTAAAGTAAAACCAATCCTCGAGAAACATCAGGAAGTAAGCAGAATTTGTTGCAGAATTTTTTTGGAGAGGTTTCTTACTTGTTAGGTGTTTATTGTGTTTGCGCCCCACCCTTACAAGCGGCGCTATTGGCAGTTTCAATGCCAAACAGAAACCAATTGAAACCTGTTATATATAATTTATTCAAAGATGCATACCATCTTACAGTGAGATGATATGTACAATATGAGCACAGAATTGTCAAAACTTTCCTGTGTGGCATTTATTTAAGTATCTTTCTTTATCCAATTGATAAATTTCATGGCAACATTTTGAAAAGTGCATTATAAGGAGCAACATGGGAAATCCTTGTAATTTAGTTTTTAAAAGTCATAATTTTTAACCGCTTCACATAGAGACACCAAGTTTTACTCTAGTACCCCCATTAACATACAAACTCTGGTTTTTTTCTCTCTTTTTTTAAGACTTTACCGATCGGCTGCCTTAACATCACATCAGATATCTTTGAATTGCACTCTAGAAATTGACACCTATACGGGAGATATCTCAGGCCCGCTGAAACAGTGTGGTGCATAATGTTGACATTAATTGAATTTTAAAATACTTTTTCTTCGGTGTTTTTGCGTTTTTTAAAAACCCCACGAACTAGCACAATTTTCCGACAGTTCAATTGACAGTTTCAGGGTAAATAGTTTAGCAATTATATACTAAATACTCACAAAGTTTAAAAAGTATTTAACGCGTTCATTTTTATTACATATTCTCCTAATAAAACAGCTTTTTCTTTATATTTACACTTGACCTTTAAAATCAAAATGAAAGTTTGCAAATATACAATACACCATTTTCATAGCTTTAATTATCTAAAAGTTCCTTTGAGCTGCAAACAAAAATATTCATATCCTGAAACGATAGCCACAATCCATTCAATATACTCAAATAAACTTATCTCGCTCTCATACCATGGTGAAATTACAGATGTATTTCTTAAAACTATGAAATTTAAAGTTTTTCAGAGATGCAGTCACTTTAAAACTAAAATAAACGTACTTATCTAACAAATTACTAAAAATGTGCAAGGTCTGTGGCTTATTTTGCATTCTCTATTGCTAAAAAATAGCGTATTAGACAATAATAGAAAGACACCTCTCTAATCTCCAAGGTTGCCATTTCTATTTGCTAGAGGTATAACATGGAAGCTACAGCATTCACTTGCTTTATTTTTATTAAAACTCACATAAATATGGCCGATCTATAAATTGAGCTTAAATCCATTGCTTGTGCGCTTTTCGTGTGCATAAATTCTGTTGTTTTTTATAACGCGTTTATCTGATGAAAATTTTTCTATCACATTTGAGTTGACTATAAATACCTTGTGTAAATAAATGCAATCTAAAATACCGAGGTGAGTGATGTGCATTATGAACTTATTTTACATAAAAAGAGAGCATTTAGAAAATTTAAAGCGTAGTTTGTATTACTTTACGTTTAGTTCAAGAATCACAAATTAACACATTTCTTAAACTCATTACAATATCATAAATTCCTGGAAATATACATACCGATTTAAAGCTTAAAATCTATAACAATACGGTATTTTTGTGCAGTATATATTATTTTTAGCCGTTCATTAATCATGGATTATCACTGCGCTCATAAGAGTAACAAACGGCAAATGTTTACCTCCGAGCCGGTTGTTACTTAGAGCTCGGATAGGTGGATATAATATTTCTCCAACAGTTACATTTCGCAGTTACATATGAACTAAACCCTGTTCTCAGAATCTGTAGAGTGAGCTCGCGCATGCCTGGCAGAGGGCGGTGGACGCTGCAGCACTTGCCCCACCACTTTTCGTTGATCAACTGAAGACGAACACAGAGAGTGTGTGTGCCCACCTCAGTCTACCTCTCCCGCAGGCCGACCATACCACTAGGAGAATAGCTGCGCAGAAGACTGATTTTCGTTCTTTCGCGTTACACATTCCTTGGACAGGGTTTCCATGCGGAAACCGAGTACATTGTTGCCACATTGTTTTCTCATGCTTTTTAACAGACCAGTCCTTTCCTTGTATTGAGAGCAGAACAAAAAGGAACAACAATCCACTCGACATAAAGGTTTAGGCGTGAAGAGTTAAATACAAACCTTATTGAAACCGATGTTAACGTAATGAGCGCGGCGATGATACTTTCCTGAAAGACTTCAACGAAAGAGACACGAGGCTGATTTGATAGTATCCAACCATTTTGAATATTTAAAAAGAAATGGTATCTTTGCCGGCATAGCTTGGCGTTTGGAAGGGATACTTCAGGGCATTTTTACCTTCCTTTTGGAATATTCCATTTTTTTGATTCTTTGTATCATCCATATTGTAATCACCTGTAGTTGTGGCAAGCATACGGATTCCCAAGAAAGCACCAGGAAGGGAATAAGATATCACTGCACTATATAAATATGCTTTTATTTTCTATTGAATGGATACTCTTAGAAGACCTCTGATTAGTGGAATCGCCGAAGTACGAAGGCTGTTCAATAAAGACTGAGACTGATTTTTTCTGTAGTTTCCTTGATAGTTTTATGTCTCTACCACGAATACTTGAAAAGAGCAGGGTTTCATGTATAATGTCCAGAAGCGACAGCACTCTCGTAACGGTAGGTTGATAGTAATGCTGTATATTGTTGACCCTACTTGAATTTCGCATACCACAAAATGGAGGTGACACGAGAGGAGCAATACAGCGCAATAAAATTTTATTTTCGTTTAAATCATACAGCCTTGAAACTTTCGAAAAGCTGAAGCAAGCATACGGTGAAGATGCACTACCTCGTGCAACGGGTTTAGGTGGTTCAAGGACTTCAAAGAAGGGCGAGTCCTCTGTGCTAAGCAAGGTGGGCCTGGTGTTTCGGAATGGAATGATTTACCAGCATGCAGTTCCCCCCCTCACACTACTGTTACAGCAGCTACTACGCGTCAGTATTGGCTACGCCGAGGAAGCACATTACAAGGAAACGTCCAGAACTTCATCGGAATGGGTGGCAACTTCATCACGACAACGCGCGGCCTCACGTCGCAAATCAAGTCCAGGAATTTTTGGTTAAATTCAACATTACCTGTGTGCCGCATCCGCCTTAAAGCCCCGGCCTTACCCCCTGTGATTTCTTTTTATTCCCATTACTAAAGGCAAAGCTCCGGGGCATTCGATTTGAGAGCACTGAAGCAGTGCCAAAGAAAAGTGAGGTGATTCTCAAAGACCTGACAATGAATGGCCTGCACCATGTGTTGGAGGACTGGCAGAGACACTATAAAAAAGTGCATTCAGTTAGGAGGGAACTACTTTGAAAAAGATCATGTCAACACTGAAATGGGGTAATAAATATCTGTGAAAAAAAATCAGCCTCAGTCTTTATTGATCAGCCCTCGTAGATGAGCAAACTAGGAACTCAGAGATGTAAGCATTTACACGCTGTGTTAGTAAGCTTTAAATGAGAAATGGAGAGATATGTGGAAGTTTTTTGCCAGAGTAAAATTGTTTTAGAAGAACAACGAACAAAATGGCAAGAAATTAAGATTTTTAAATTCATTGATGATTTTACAATATCAAATGAATTAACTGTCCCTTAAGTACTTCACTTTGATGACAATGTAAGCTATGTAGCTAGGTTTTCTCAAGCATGACTTACTGTATTTTGAAACATAGAATGAGGCCCTTAAAACTGTCACCTTAAATATTCACCAAATATTAGTAAAACTGACAAGTTGTTTTCACTAAAGACATATAAGGACTCACACATCTTGCATAAACCTCTGGTTTCCAATGAAATATCTCTACTAATAACTTAATCTTTTGGTATCCAGAAGTTGAATGTCTTATGGAATGTTGTAGCTGTACAAGAGAACAAGTATAATTATGTTAATGCAATTTTCATTTAAGTACTGTCTGTCTCGAGAAAATCTACAACTACACATGTGGCAAAACTACAGCTGAAATTTTCTGACAATCTTCGATTTGGGATGAATAACTGAAGTTATCGTGTATAACGTGTTAATTTGAATCCAAAAATTGCTTTTAAAATTCTTTCGTTTGTGTACACTCGCTTCCATTTACCGCAGCTTTGGGAGGCATTCTATGCCTCCAAAGGTGGAGTATATATAGCAAGGAAGAGGTGTGTGTATAATTACCTTTTCGTGCATGCAATGGCGTCCTGTTTTACGAGTAATTGTGTCCTCTTTAAGAGTAAAAAGTGTAATTTATTCAGTTTAACATTATGTTGCATTAAAAATATTTTTTCGTAGCGATGTTGTGCAAAACACGGTTTTATTTAGTTATATATTATGTTAACATTGTTATTATAAGTGATGACGAGTAAAGCTATTGCTTAAAGTTATATATTCATATGCGAATAATCTAGAACTGTGCACGTAAAACAGGACGCCACTGCATGCGTGAAAAGGTAAACAGATTAATACACCTCCTCGCTATAGATGCTCCAGCTGTGAAGGCCGTAGAATGCCTCCCAAAGCTGCGGTGACGGCATAAATGGAAGCGAGTGTACGTATAAGTTAACTTTTCCTGGCCAAATAGAACTTTGCATACAAAATGTTTTAGGCCCTACGTAGTTTATGTGACATCTTGATTACTTTTATTAAAATGGGAATTCTATGCATAAATTTAAAAAATTGAAATGCCTCGCTTATTATTGATTTTTCTGAAACATTTTGCATAGCAAAAGTCAATAAGCCTAATAATTGTTTCTGCCTAGTTTGTTATGTACAACTTTTCCGTAGGCTGAACAATTAAAAAGCCACATACGTTTTTCACTATTGGTATTCATGTACGTAAACTTATCGTGGTGAATATCATAGTTCCAATCGCACAACAATCATAACGAATGGGCATAGGTTTATGCATTGTTGAACTTTTTTGTGTTAATTTTATTAGCATAGCAGAAGAGCTTTATTGTCGGTTTTCAAAATATAACAAGTTACGTTGTGCAGAGAGAGAGAGGAAACAGAGAGCAACAGTGAGGAAGAAAGTGGGAAAAGGGGAGAGTAAAACAGAATAGCAATCAGAGAAATGGAGAGAGAGGCCGAGGCAGTGAGAAATGCGAAAGCGTGAAAGAAAGGGGGGAGAGGGAGAGAGGAGAGAGATAAAAGTCTTCGTAGTGTACACAACAAACCGAGAGCAATTGCTGCTTCTGCTAGCATCAAATCAGAGGTTGCTATAGAACTAGCAAAACAAGGTCGACAATTTTGAGTTTTTGTGGTCTATATTCGAAATTCCTGTTCAGTAATTAGCCCCCAGTCCTTGTGATCCAGATCAGGCATGGCATTTTGTGACACTGCATGTCATTCTCCTCCTTTCTCCCCCCCCCCAACTTCGTGTATACGCACGAAACAGTGATATAGAATAGAAGCTCCTTAGACGGTAGGCATGCCAAAGAACAAAGCACAGGGATGGGTTAAACCTTGTGTCCCCTCCAAAGGCAACACTAGTCCAGATTAATGAGCCCTAATATGCTCCTTAGTTTATCGAAAACATCTCACTTATATGAATAAATACTTCGCGAGATTTTCAGATGACAGTTTTAAGTGCACCACTGCTGTTTGGATACTTATCATTATGACAAAGAAAGATAGTAGTATAAGAGAGGAGCATTAATATCATCGGCACAGAATATCTAATAGAGTATATTCAAACTCTGTGAAAACTTCATATTACTTGATGTGAAAGATTTTTGCTTTCCACAATCATAGTCAATGCATACCATAGCTTAATGTGTTTGTTCTGCTTTTCTAAGAACGGCAACTGAAAAAGAATACCAACTTCACTACAACGAGAAGCAACAAATAGACCGCAGCCTATTTTGCCATTCAAACAAACCGAAAAAAATCTGTGAATGTATTGCAAGAATACACAACACTACAAGCATAGAACAGTATTCGTTGTGAGCCTGTTAGGTGATGAATTGTCTTTAAGAGAAGACGGCAGACTAATCTGGAAAGCTTCCAACTCCTTTGATCAAAGAAGAATGGTCCAAAGAATCCCACATTACAAAACAATTGTTGTTATCTACAAAAATCTGGGCTTTTGGAATCCAAACCTTCAACCGATACATAAGATAATTCGAAGTTCTATCACATGAAATCAGTCAGTTTTAATAGATCTTGATCTTTGGTGGTTGATTGATAAATAATATTTGATTTAATACAATATGTTTCCTTAGCCTACACTTGTAGACCCAAATAGACTAGGCATTAACATAAGCTTGTGTAAAATGTAACATTACACTTTGCAGGACATGCATCACGCATTTGAGTCAATTATAACTACTCGATAAACAAATGTCGGTACTGAAAGAAAGTTATTGTCGATGCAAGTTACTTCAACATGACATGAGTACCTTATTTCACAAGGGAAATGCACACCCTCCAACCGAAACTTTTCATATACTTATACTTTTTCACGATAAGCTGAAAGGAGAAGTAAAAAAAACCACGTGACAAGTCAACACTTTCCCGCTTGGAATGTCGTCTCTTCCTCTACAAAAAACAGTTCGGTTCATATCGTAACATTTTGTGGTTATTCTCGTGCAGAAAAATTTAAAAAACTCATTATTGTAACAGCTCAGTTTATGAAACTAAATGTGTTTGTTCAGATTCAGCTATAACTAAATAAATCGTTATAGCAGAGAGTTTAAGAGGCCATGCGCAGGCGCTCTAGCTCGTTTCCGGTTTCCGGCTGAGAATTCTCTGCCACTGTGGAAAACATAATCGCGGGAAATGGAAAGAAGACAATTGTGTTAAATGTTTTTAACAAATTCTGTGAAAAGTATCCACCTTTAATCGACAATATGGTTGGCCATTGTTTAGCAATAATTGAACTTCTTTGTTAGTGATGCAGAATTGTTGCTCGGATAGCTTGGGTCGCGTTTGTTTTCTGTTGTGTTTTAACCTATAGTGCTAATCGTTATTTACCGTTCTGACTCTTAAAATGTTAAAGAAAAGGTGGTATACTTATATTAGTCATTAAATGAATGATTTCTAAAGCCTGGAGTTAAGAACAGAACCTTTAAACACAGATGCAACTGTTCAGGTACAACTTTTTTTGTCTACTCTTAGGATTGTGTGTTATAAGTTTAGGATATAAGGCAAAATATAGGAATAAGACATGCAGTATTTAAAAGCTAATATTCATCAACTGCGCAATATACTGTATTCGCAAGCAATTTCCTCTCACGGGTCTTAGTTCCCGTCATCCTCCACGTGGTGCTGCCATGTGCTCGGCGGAGTGATACATTTAAGTTTTGTTTACTTCTCTTTTCAGCTTATAGTGAAAAAGGTATAGATACTTAGGTGATAAGGGTTATCTGTAAATATTATCTACCATATGCAACTGTATAGCACTAAAAACACGCATCACAATAACAGCACCAAAATAAGACCTGCCTGCTGCATTCGAGTATCCAGCAACTCCAACTTTGGAATAACAAACTTCTTACTCCATGAAGTTTTGTACATGAACATATGCTTAAGCCTAACTCAGCGCACAAATAACTTCTGCACTAAGCACACCCGGAGGACACAGGTTTTGTTATCACACTCGCGGGTAGATAGTTCACACTTACGGCATAATGCAAGCAAAATTAAATTGGCGAATGAAACTCGATTATCGCTCTGGTGTTTATTTTATTCCTGCAAAATTTAATCACTAATACTTACAGCTGGATACTGCGGATAATATTTACAGATTATCCTTACCACCTAAAACCCCAGTATTTACATTTCAGGCAGGGCTTAGGCATGATAGCGGCGTGTGTTTCACTCGTCAGCGAAAACAGCTGCTGCGAAAGAATGTGTTGTAGTTTCAAATCTGCTATTCTACAAAAATTAAGTGCTACGTAATATTTCTGGAATAACAAATTAAAGTGCGATCATGTATTTGATGCTTAACTATTAAATTACTCGTTTGTTAGATTTAAAATGCTACCTTTTTCCCAGAGATTCTTGTCAGACTTTACTTCATCTCTTCTGCAGCAGATGTTTTCTAATTAAAGCTAGGAGAAAACTACATCTTGTCCTCGATCTGTAGACCCAAAAATCAACCTAGAGGATACTTAGACGTGGATACATGATCAGCTTCCCCGGAAGCCGAACATTACGTGCTGTCACCACAGAAACAATACAGTTTAAGCTCGGCATCGTCCACACACTCGCTCTGGTTTGTGTACGAATTAATCCGACTTACTGAACCCTTCAGTTCAAAGCTATCCGGCGCATGCCGACCCACAGTGGCTTCGAACACTGCACCTCCTGGTTTTGTGTCGAACATCACAACGAAGTCATCGTGGGAGTGGCTCCTTCCGTATTCCTCTTGCACCTTCCGTTTAACGTTTAGAACACGGTCCAGCAACAAGAGTGGGCAACTGGACATGTTCTTTTCAAGTCTATCGTTAATCTGGTCCACAGCAAAGTTAGCCAGAGAATTCACCACCTCTGATTTGGTAGAGAGGCTTCTATATTTGGTGCACGTACACCAGTTGTCAGTTACCCCAGCGTCTATACAAGTCCTGTCAACAGGAATCTCTGTAAACAGGCTCCGACATTTAGGACAGGCTTGACTCATCAGCGATTTCTTTGAAACATCACCTGCATTTCGCTCAAGAATATCAGCAAATGTCATGTAGAGATCATACGGAGAGGTGAGCCTATTGCCATTTCTTCTGAGATTCTGAAATGCCAACACGTTTTTCTTCCTAAACCACGCTGGAACCCAGATGAACACAAAGGGAAGACGTTCTTCCAGCCAACCCACTGAGGTCTTTCTTATTTCTCCCCATCTCATGCCGTGATCACTGAGGAATACAACGACCGTCTTGTTCAAGATTCCGGTTGCATTGAGATCCTTGAAAAACTTCAGGAATCTGGCATCTAATGTTGCAGGAGTTGTGTGACTATTGTGGCTGAAGTTGTTGATCCAAGTTAAAAGAAAAAATGGAATGCTATTGTTCCCAAAAACAGCCGCAAAGTCGTGGATATAATGTAGAACATGTTCTGTCACTGGAGTGGGACCAAGACAGATTTTCAGGAAATCTCGAGTTTTAAGAGGGAGGATACTTTCAGCTGCTAGGAAGAAGGGGCGTGTATAGTAATCTGTTGGGGGTTTTACAAAACCAGTCTTATGGAAGTTGAACGTGCTTCCCGTAGGTTCATCTTCAATATAGGCGGTGATGTGCCCCAACTTGGAGAACTGGTTCCAAATGAAAGGGCAGTCATCGAATTTGCTAGAGGATCCTTTCCAGCAACTTTGACTCATCTGTCCCAGGTTCATTCCTGTGAGAAAGGCGGCCATATTCGGCAGGGTATTCTCGCCGACTTTGTTATACCCACGCAGCTCAAGCCAACCGCTTCGTCGAAGATGTCTGACTAACTTGGGCATCGTTCTTAGCATATTCAGACGAGATATAGAGTCTAAACCCAGGATTAGAATGCTGAGATTGTCACCTGCAGTCTTGGTAGGGCTAGCAATACGCTTCAGAGGTTTCAGTGGCACTACAGCATGAACATTTGCGTAAAACTCCTTATTGGATGCATTATAGCATCGAACAGCAAAGAATTCTTGCATCCGTCTGAGAACTGCTTGTTGGTTGAAATATCTACATTCATCGAACTTGAAGAAATTGTCTGACGAGCGATTGTATGTTCCCCAGGGAGGTACGTTGATTCTCTTAATCTCTGAGTAACAGCACGAAACATTTTCTGGACCCAAGTGGTAATGAGCAGACAAGACACTTACATTCACTCGCAGGATGTTCTTGATCCCTGGGACTGGAGTCTCTATGTATGTCAGAGGTGGCACCTTAGAACACACTATGGGAGTTCCTGGAGTTATGAACCTCCGAATGGATTCGTGGAAAGGGTCTACGTTGGGTATCTGGCAGTTGGGACTCCAGACCAAGTAGCTATCAACCTGGAGAATGGGTTCTTCATCTTCAACGCTGTCCAAGAGAACTGATTGAAGAAACCTTCCCACGTTCACGGTCCCTTGCAGCAGGTTATAAGACAAGAAGCAGAGGATTAGTGCAAGGCTCAGGATGAGAATCAGCCCGCTGCGGATCGAGGAGATACTGCGTTTGCGCAGTAGTCTCCTCCTGGTGTCCATAGTGCTATATCTCCATCTTTGATTTGTTCTGCCTGGCACTGATGTCCACTAGAAACAGGCGCACATTAGCATGTTCTGTAACAAAGAAAATTAATCTCATAAATACATGTTATCGGAAAAAATAATGTAAAGGACAGGTTTCAATAATAGAGATTACGTTTGTAATCTAAACTGTCACAATGAAATCAAATTATCACCTTAAAGGCAGCCATTTTACCGATATTTTGTCTGCAATTATGATTATTCTAAAAAATCATGAAGACAATATAACACAATACTTCATTTTCAGAGTTTAAGAAGAACTTTGATGTTATCTGAATTAGTATGGGGTTTGTACAAATTAGTAACTGGTGTGAAATACATTTAACTCACGTTTAATGACCAAAATTATGGCACCAGCTGAGGCAGTATTATTAACACTTAAAAGATATCAGTCTCTGACTATATAATATAAAATTTAATAACAGCCCGCCTTAAAGCAATATGTGTATAATATAATATATAAAATGTATGTAACAGTCATTCTATTGTGTTTATTTTTATTGTGTACATGTATAATAATGTTATGTGAATGTATTAAGTAATGTAATAAAGTAGGAGCTGTGAGAACAGAAGCTGAAAGTTGCTAACAATGAGGTAACGTTGAGGCAATAATGAATTGGAAAGCTTAATAATGCCACTAGTAATTCTTGGAACAATAATGTAATATTTAAAACAGTTTATAAATAGCCATTAAAAAGCCAGAAAAGCTGAAAGTTAAATAAAAGTATTCTATTGGAGTAGGATTAGCCAATCAGAGCCTTGAAATAGAGAGATTTACAAATTTAAGCGGTTAACGCCAATCGCTAGTAGACAGCGTTCCCAACCGGACGCTGTACGGCAACGTTCCTGAGCATTTAAATACGTATTCAGTGTGAGACGAAAATTCATTACGGCGAGAATATTGTAAAGTACGTAAAGATTACACTTCTTCAAATTGGCTAGACGCGTTCCCGAGCAGTTCAATACGCATTCAATGTGAGACATATAAAATTCATTACGGCGAGAATATTATAAAGTTTACGTGTTAATAAGTGCAAGTAATTAATAAATAACCTCACAGCTCTCTATATCAGTGAAGTGTTATTTAATCGCATGAAGGATTAATAAAGGGAGTGAAATAAAAATTATAGTTTGTGTAAGCTTACATTCTTTAGCCGCATTACCCCCTGCTAAGAGATACATGTTTCTACAAATTAATACTAACGCAGCCGAGGCAAACATAAATATATATAATATTTAAAGAAACATTAAAATACAAATTTCATTCCTAAACTTGGGGCGAAGGCCACCGGAAGTGAACGTTGGGGCGAAGGCAACCGGAAACTTTGTATCGTACGTGGGGTTGCAACTATTTCAAGTTTTTGCTCCCCAACAGTGGAACTACAATACAACCTACTCCAAATTGGCGCCTAAATGTGAGGCATTCAAATTCTTCACAGCTGGAGTGGGCAAATTTTTCTGCAATTGGAATCTTTCCCTACTTTGCACAATCTAGTATGTATGTGGAAGTGCATTTCAAGGTAAAATGATTAAAACCCTACGTTAAACAATCTACAGTCAACGAGTTGTTTCTCATCTCAAAGCCCCCGATATGACCACAGAATTAAACGCGGCTATTATACAAATGAAACAAAAGAGCTAATTTGTATTGAATTAAAACTCTCTTTTGGGGTATGTTTCGTATAATTACTTGTACTAATCGCAACTCATATCTTAAATCAATAACTTCATTTATAATCACGTGGTATAGTAAATCTAAGAGACAACACTTCTGTAGTGAAACGCTGACTTTCGGTAACCTATTGGACCAGAGACTTCAAATTACGTAACTCGTTAAGCCTCAACCTTACAAAAAAGAAAGAAAAAAGGGGAGCGCTACCAATTATTGCCATCGATAATTTTGCGAAATCTCGATTAAATTAATCGAATCTTTTCTTAAACAAATTCATGAAACACGTTGGATTATATAGATTAATTAAATACTGATGTTGGTTAACATTTCATTATGTGAACAATCATTCACTAATGCCATTTTATAAATTGGTGGGACGGTTTTCGAAATAAAAAATTGTTGTTTTTGACACAGAAGCAAAAAGGACTATACCCTCTAAAAATGCTGCTACGAGCAGTTTATGACCGTGCTGGAGATGATGGTCCCGCTTTCCCGCATGCGCAATGTAGCATTAAAAATAATCTCCCCACTGTCCGAGTGCACTTCGAGGAGCATCCGCCATAGAGCCCTTACTCAGCTCTGTTATCTCTCTCTCGACATTTAAAGAAGCACTTCCGGGGCAGACGTGGTGCAGTCTCGGTCACTGAAACGTACAGCGTGATCCAAAAGATGAGATGTAGGAAAAAATGAAGGTTGGTGCATATATACGAAAATTAAAATGTATATAGTTTTAACTTTTAAACCAGATCAATAAAACCCTAAGTGAATAACATTCTTCTATAAAATATACTTCAGCAGACATACATTTTCATTTTTCCTGGTTTGCTAATACCTGAAAATGAAAACAAATTAATGCACATATATTACAGTTTTCATGAATAGTACTCCCATCCCATAAATAATCTATTATGTTGACCCACCGCATACTTGAAAAAAGAGTTCAATAACATTGAAAATAAAATGATCAAAATATGAATAAAATGGGGAGTTACTTTAAAAGCTACCTTATTTATTAAAACACTACAGGCTACCCTTGACTGAAGTGCGTCCGGAACAATGATGAGAATTTGTATCGCACAAGACAAGACGGGCTATCCTTACACACCTTGGCTCAATAAGGTTAATTATTGTAGTACGCTCAACTCCTTTTAATTCGTATTTGGATGAACGAGGCTTATCATTCATTACCTTACACTAATTCTCCATATAGTCACCGCCGTTATTCAGGCACTTGTAACGGAAACCAGTTTTTGTATGCGTTCGTCAAAGAATAATGCCGCCCGTGATGAAAGCCAGTCTGCACTTCTTGTTTCACATTATCGTCATTGAAACATTTTCCACCAAGGAATTTCTTCAGATGAAGAAACAGATGAAAATCGCTTGGTGGCAAATCCGTACTATAGGGAGGGTGGTCGAATTGTTCCCAACCTAATGTTCCGATCAGATCTTGAATTGGTTTAACTGTGTGTGCCCGGGCATTGTCACTCATTATTGTTCCCCCATAAACCTCACACAATTGGTGATGAATGCTTGCTGGCGTAACATTTCTCGCATTCAAAAAACGAATCAGTGATCCAGTCGATGGGTCGTTCGATTGTTTTGAACATTTTGAAACGCTCTAACAACAGAAGATACAAAGTGACGATCGCTAGGCTGCGTCTGGCTTCCTAACAGATGGAGGAAGTGATCGCGTAGACTCAAATACGCGACTGCAGCGGAAAATATTAAAACGGTATTTATGTTAATATTTTTCAAACGCGTTTTATTACAGCCATTAAGCAATGAGAGAATCCAGTGGTGCATTAAATTAGTATGTGTATATACACACACATGGCAACATGTTTCTTCCTGCCAAAGCCCAAGCACTAGTCGAAATTTGGCACGTACCATTTTAACATGGACAACAACGTGACATTTACTGACGTGGTAAACTGGCATTCACCTTGAATAGGGAACGCAAAGTAGGAAAGGAAAGCGCCAGAAAACGCCCTACAGACTCACCAGACCTTTCAAACATCTGGATTCGAACTGATAACCATTAAGTTGCTGTAAATTCGTTGAGGTTGTTTGCCGCAGCAATGAGTATTGGGTGGGAGGGGGTATCATAATTCTTGTTTTGGACGCGAGTAATTTCGATTGCAAAAGTTGATAATGGCTCAGCATGCTACTTTAATATACATTTTATTACTTTGTATTATATTTATACTAACATATCAGTTGAATAGGCATTTTGGGGTTATAGTTGAACAATTAAAGAAGCTTGATTTTTATACAAAGAAGAAGCCATATTCTTGGTACGCAGGTAATTCTATAAACACATATAATTCGGTTATAATGTTACACTTAATGTTCAGTTTTGAAATAATTACTTTTTTAACCTGCTGTAAAAATGTCTTGTGTTGTTAAAATGCAAATGATGGATGCTCATGAATCTTCTTTAAAAGAATCACGCTTATCTTTTGCGAGTTTATCTAGAACAGGGTTGCCACGGGTTTAACCCATCTCCTGTTTTGTTCTTCGATTTGCCTACCATCCAAGGAGCTTCTATTTTATTAGCACTGTGTCGATGTAAAATCCGACCACCTCCAACACACGAATTTGGAGGGAGAAAGGAGGAGAATGACACCGAGTATCAAAAGCTGACACTGGTCTATTACTTTCCTAAGCTCTCCATGATAAATGCAGCGGTAATGGGTGCAAATCTGTCAAAATCGGTCACCAGATGGTAGCAAGTCTCAGTCAGGATTAATGCAAATAGCAGCAAAATCTAATGATAAATACATATAGTGTCTCTTTTGGAAAAATGACGGTAGGAACTTCTGACATGTGACAAACGGTTTTTGCAAATCAAACATTTAAAACAGAGCGTTGTCGTGGAGTTTGATGTTGGACTAACTTCAGCTGTTGATTTAAATCATAGTAATCAGTTTAATTAAATGTAACTAAAAATGTAACTTTGTTCAGTTTTCCTATTACTTTACTCATCGCAAGTGAATGAAATGTAACAGATTTCATAGTAAATGTAATCAACTATATACGAGGCGTATTACAAAACTAGGTCTGTTTGGTCATAATAACAACATCGCTTATGAGACAAGGTTTTTATTGACAGTAATATGTGCCTACATATATACTTTACTTTTACACATAATCGCCGTTCACATCTATAAACTTGTAACGCTGCACCAGCTTCTTTAACCCCTCGGCATAGATGTCTGTCGCCTGGAACTTGAACCAGTTGGTAACGCTCGTCTTGAGTTCATCGTCGGTTTGAAATCGTTGTCCACCCAGCCACCGTTTCAAATGTAAGAAGAGAAAATAGTCGCTTGGCGCCAGTCAGGGACTGTACGGAGGGTGGTCAAGGAACTCTTGAATCTTCTCTTTGATTTTGGCAGCGGTGTGCGGGCGTGCGTTGTCGTGCAGAAGGGTGATACCAGACAACAGTTACCCGCGGCGTCGATTTTGGATCGCACGTCTCAGTTTGGTAAGCGTTGCACAGTACACGTCAGCTGTAACTGTTGACCCACGGTCCATGAAATCAATCAAAACAACGCCCTTTTCATCCCAAAACACGGTAGCCATAATTTTGCGATTCGTGTACGGCGATTGCTTACACCTTTTTGGTTTGAGTGAACCAGATTGGCGTCACTGCATTGACTGTTGTTTCGATTCTGCGTTGGTATACGCTATCCATGTCTCGTCGCCCGTAACAATGTGGAAAACAAACCATCTCCATCTTGTCTATATCGCTCCAAAACTGTCGTGCACTACGCATTCGTTGCTCTTTGTGAGCAATTTTGGCACCTGCCTCGCACAAAGTTTCCGATATCCAAGCTGTTCAGTGACAATCCTGTAAAGTGAGGTTCGAGCAACATTTGGGAATTCATCAGCCAGACCACTAATCGTCAAACGCCGATCACTTCGAACTTTTTGGTTCATTTGCTCCACGATATCGTCGGTCCGAATACTGGGCCTACCACTCCGCTGTCCATCGTGCATATTTGTGCGTCCATTTCAAATACTCGACACCAGTGTCGAAGCTGTTTATCACTCATTATGTCCGGTCCATACACGAGGCATAACTCACGATGGATGTCCGCAGCTGACGATCCTTTTGCTAGCAAAAATCTAATCACACAGCGCAACTTCACAACTGGCGGGATCTACGATTCTAGCTGCTATTGTGATCTGCTCTCCCCGACTGACAAACGCCTACTGCGTCACACCAACACTGCGGTAGGTTCCTCAAGAGTCAGTAGGCAGCGCTGTAGGCGTGAAACATCATTCAGGCCTACCATCCGTTAAATATTGTTCGCCGGACCTTTGTTTTGGAATACGCCTCGTATTTTACATATATATCTGCAAAAGTTATTCCTTAAACATATGACAGCAGACTACCATGCTGTTCACATAATGATATGACAGTGAACAGTCGACAGAGTGTCTCATGTACCTATCTGTCGTGAAAATGGACTTACAAATATGCTGAAATGTTATTCATATCCATACACACATACAGTAAAGGTCTCGATCACCAAGAATCTTGTTAATCCTTTATGTATGAATTACTTTGCTATATATGGCGTTCATCCTCTAATTCCTAAGCTGATGTTTATATTCCTGTCACGGGAAACCCTAATAGAAGCGATTCGAATGACCATGATCATTAAGACGGGACGAAATGCACTGGCCATCCATTCAAAGCTGAAATGTGCCTGTGATAAAGGGATGGGAAGGGCCCACATAAACTAATGGGGTTACATTTCACTGCAGTTGCATGGATTATGCTTTTTATTCTAGCTACAAAGACTGTTATTTTATTGATAAATGTTACTATAGTATGGAAATAACAAAAACACTATTACAATATTCTTGATTAAATATCGTTTTGTACCTATGTGCAAGTTTATGCAATAAAGAGTTAATGGAAGTATGAAAAGATAACTAAACACTAATCTGACTTTAAATCGTTAGAACGTTTTAATATTTTGATTACCTCATTTTTTAAACTTACTTATGTGTAAGCAATAAATAATCGAATAAGCTAATCACGTTTCATATAAATTCAGTCCGTCATGCTTAATTATTTTTTATTTTCTAAAAATGGCTGTCACGATTTCGCTAGTAAAATGTACGTCATCTTAATTCCCACTAGAGGCTATATAGGTGGGAAATCACACGAGTTAGACAACTAACGCCTCACTACAGAATAAAATAAATCAGCAGCATAGTATCCTGGCATTGAGCTTCCCCAATCACCTACAGCGCTAGTTGTAGGTAAGCAGACAAACGGCGACTCGTTTGGGAAACTTTCTCGCGAAGAAATCCGTTACGTTAACGATTTCTGTGGGGCGAACATGTAACCGCGGCTGAAATTCATCGGCAGCTGGTAGAGGTTTACGGAGAGACTGTAATGTCTCGTCAGCATGTCGCAGAATGCGACGAAAGTTTGCGGCCGATAGAGAAAACGTCACCGACGAGGATCGCAGTGGCCGATCCACTATGGCATCAACAGATTTGAACACAGTTCGAGTGGAGGAGCTGATTCAGGACAACAGGAGCATCACGTTACGGATATAACGGTAGAATTGGGAATGTCGTTCGGAAGCGTTCGTCACAGTATTCACGTTATTCTGTAGTACCTTAAGCCTTGTTCCCGATGTTCCACGAAATCTGTCCAACCAACACAAAGAGAAACACATAGGGGAAAGTCTGCAACTTTTGCAGCGGTTCTTAACGGAAGAGAGCAGTTTTCTTCACCATATTGTTACGGGTGACAACCACTACATCTCCAGCAATAAGTGGTCGTCAATGGAGTGGAAACTCCTTCTTCTCCAAAGACAGAGGTTTAAGGCGACGCCATCTGCCGGGAAGGTGTTTTGAGACAGCGCGGCTGTCACACTCGTGGAGCTTTTGGATTAAGGGCACACAGTAACCGCTGACCAATACTGCGAGACCTTGACACGATTGCGCGAAGCAAGCAGGAGAAAACGGCCAGGACTTCTCACCGAAGGCGTCATCTACTTTCACGACAATCCGCGACCTCATACAGTCCAGAAGACCACCACGCTGTTGAAATAGTTTCATTGGGACATCATCGACCACTCTATAGCCCGGACCTCGCTCCAAGCGACCTTCACCTTTATCCTCATTTGAAGGAGCACCTAAGAGGCCCGACGATTCGCTTCAGACGAGGAGGTGAAACACTTCGCGAAAACGTGGCTGAACACACACGGACAGAATTTTTACCAGGAGGGAATATTCAAACTCATCTCATGAAGCGACAAGTGTCTAAACTGATATGGAGACTATGTCGATAAATAACCTAATGTATACATTACGAGTTGGCTGTATTGGTTGTATGAAATAAAATGTACACTTTCACTGCAGGCTTTGTAACCTTAGTTTCTGATCACCCCTCGTACATTCCAAATTTTGTATCTAGTGTATGCTTTAGTTACATATTGACTGCATTATAACTGTGTAGATAATTAACTAAACATAAATAATACTTACATCCAGTAGTAAGTCTAAAACTATATAAGAATAGGGTAAAATGAAACAAAATATGAATCAAATAAATAAAGTACAATAGCATAAAAGTTAACTAATTGCCCCTATCTACTCCTACTATTCCTGGAAGATAAAAGCCAAGTTAACAGGTTGAGAAAGCTTTTGGGTTCATCGGATAAAATATGACTCAGTTGGAGAATGTGATGTCGTACCGGCATGTTGCCATGGTAGCTTAGTTGGTTAGAGCAACGGCACAGAAAGCCGCAGATCCGTGATTCAAACCCGGGCTATGGCATTGGAATTTTTCAATCTGATTCTACCTTTCCTTACATAGTATTTGTTTTTAAGCTTGACTTCTAAAGTTGTCTAGAGAAAAGTTCAATAGAGCCGCTAAGCACCGAACAAATCCGTCCAGTTACTTTCGAGATTAATGCGCTGAAGCAAGTATACTGAAAGTTTGTTCCTGTCGAACAGAGAAAGAAGTTTAATCGTGCTGTGTCACCAGATGTGAGGGAAATTCCCAGAGTAGCAACTCAGCAGTTGGAGTAATCTGCAGATGCTGAATACACTTGCATGTAAAGGCAAACACGGGGACCGAGTTTGCGCGTCGTAGTTCAAACACGTTTAGGAGATTATCTCTTCTGCTCTCAAGTGTGGAAAAAAAACACCGAGGATGAGGAATAGAGACTTTCCTGAGGGAAAAGTAAATATCAACAGAACTCTACCGTGTAACATACTCCTTTCCTTTAATACCTTTTCCGCTCTCAGATTGTTTTACGCCATTTCCCTTAGCTATTCTGCCTGACATTTCTGCTTTTCGGATGGAGGTGAGGGGTCTTGAGTTTATGTTACTGCTGTTTTACTCTTCAGACTTTGCTGCACCCTTTCGCTGCTACATACTCCGAGCAATCAGCTACTGCCTGGCTCTGATTCGCCTGCTCCGGTCTCTTAATGCTTTCTGCTCGACTCAGACCGCACGCTTACTTTTGCCGATAGGTCTACTACTTCTGCTCACTTTTGACAAGCAATAACAATAACAACAATAATAATATGTTTAGAAAAATGAGTAAAACTATCGGTCACTGAAAGACAAATTCTTATGCGTTACATTCACATGACTTTCTCTACCCGCTATCATTTATTTCTATATATTTCTGCCTACTTTATGTTAATCGAGATAAACCTTTGCAGAAATGGTTTTATTACACGATAATCAAATGTTTCTAAAGCAATCGAACAGCAAGAGCACTTTAAAAACTGGAAGTATTGAAAAATTCAAAACAATAATAATGTATAATTCGAAAATGGCTAATACCACAAAAACGTATTTGAAATAAATTGTGAGTTTAAAAGAGATATATTTTTTACGTATAGTAAGTTTATGTCTATCTTTTATGGGTACCTGCTTTACAAAATTGTACAAAATTCCTTCCGAATGAAGACCACTTCACAGTCTATTCCTAGCAAAATTCAAGATAAATGTTTTATTTGCTGTGTAAATATCTAAACATATAGCATTTTCACCAAAATCTTTAGAGTCAAATAAAAAATTTCGAAAGCTTTACCATGTAAAGGATACTTTGGAGTGGGGATTTTCTTGAAAATATTTGTATCGTGTCTTTGGAAGAAGGTGAACTAAAATAACCGCGTTTGGTAGTTTTCGGACTTCGTTTTTAATTATACTGTTCAAAGACACAGGCACACACATGAAACTTTTTCTAAAAATCCTTTTGTTTGGATTGAGGGGGCCTCAAAACATGTGTTTCCGGTGAAATCTGGATATCTAATTTTTTTGTTGGAAGGCGATGCTTCCTCTGCCTACTAGATGCTGTAAAAATGGATGACTAATTATATGGTAATTGAAAATGAAGATGTGAATGATTTACTTTTCGAGAACCAGGAGAAATGATAAAATGTAATGAATATGAATACTTAGGGGTTAAAATTACAAAACGAGATCGACATGAAACAGAGAATTACAAAATGATCAATGATATTGAATATTATGATATTAAGACTTTTAATAAACTAAAAATATATAAAACACCATTTAAGTGTATGATCGCTTATGGAATAGAAATCTGGATATCAAATTCAAGAGTGAAATTTTAAATATCGAGCAAGGTGGCACCGTGGTAACATGTGCGACTTGCATTCGGGAGGTTCCGAGATCGATCTCCGGCGACCGCCCACTCTGATCATGGGTTTTTCATGGTTTCCCCAGGTCGGTGGTGAATGCTGGAGTGGTTATATTCTCTATCACGATTTCCTTTTCGTTTCATTCCGTTCCCTCCTCATGTTTCAGGTGTGCTTCCAGGTTTCGCGGCGTATGGCGGTGCCAGACAAATGGCGTGGATGCATGTTCAAAGGAAAGAATACTCCCCATGGTCACCAGAGGGCTACTTGGCCGTCGGGTCGTTCATCGCTCTCTCTAGGCAGCTCCAGCAGTGGGACGGGTCTTCGAGCTTGAAATATTAGGGACTTCCGCGTGTGTCTGTGGCTTGTCTGCCTGTAGCCTCTGTGGTTCCTTCGCTTCATCCCTTCCTCCTGGGATGGTATTTATGCAGGTAGCAGTGCGCGAGGTGTCCCCCTCCTATATCTAAACCTATACCAAAGATTTCAACTACAATCTACAGAAATGGATTTCCTCAGAAGATCCACTTGATGTTAAAAATGAAGGAATTAGGTGAAGGGTGGATTACAAAATTCAATAAATAATTTAATCTCTTATCAACAATTAACTGGACGGATAGGGGATGAAAGAATACTACGATTTTGGAATAGACACTAGCAGGAAGAGGAAAGAGGGAAGCCAAGTGTTACATGGATGGAAGAAGTCATCAAAGAATTACGACAGAAAGGATTAAAAGACGCAGATTGTGAAGACAGGGACATGGAGAAGAGTAGGATAGGACTAGAAGCGGAGGGACTTAGCACCCCACTTGCGCAGATCGTTTGTGCCTAGGCCCCTGACGGGGCGCCCACGGGAGAGTGGAATGAGGTGAGAGGGCGGCCGGACCAGGAGGCACGACAGGCAGAGGGCAGGGTCCCTACAATTTAAGATCTGAACTCCACGGGTAGGTACTGGCTGGTGCAGTCGTCCCCCCTCCCCCCTGTAGGCTTACACATCCGCTGGGGGGCCCGGGACCCGGAGACCGCTCGCAGTCTGGGGGACGAAGATTTCCACACCGCACCCTTTTCCCCTGTCATGCACACGCCGAGATCTCCCGCCGACACTTACAACCAAGCAGATTAAAGATGACGTGAAATGAGAATAGAGATGAAATTGAGGGGCAGGAAATTCGGGGATGTGATGTTCCTTGCCAGCATGCTTGGCGACCCGGGGAAACCCCCGAAGAAACCCGTGAGTCAGGAAGTTCGATCACGAGAATCGAACCCAAGACCTCCAGAATGGAGGTCACAGACGTTACCGCCTGAGCCATCCCACTAGTTGGATCAGCAATGTGAACCTGTTATTAAGACTAACCAGATTACAATATTATAATCTTTATGGCTTGATTTCAGCCCTGACTCTACACTAAGCCACAAAACATAACACAATAGAAATAACAGAACCAAAGCCTTTAGGGTTTAAATGCTGACAAGAAAATTACTTCAACTTCAGGAGTATGTAAAATGTATGACAGCAACAAAACATCTCGTATTAATAACCAGACTACTTTCATTACCCATTACAAATTATCCCTAAGGTATACGTCAAACAACGCAAATTAAAAAGTTAATTTTATTATCCGCTTTACTTAAATCCGGATACATGCTTTCCTAGATGTGGTTTTAAATCAGGTATTACGGATTTGGTTACAAGCACAATGCAGAAACAATAGTTTAAATTTCCATTTATGGAATGGATTTTTTTTGGCAATAAGCTCGTGCGACTTTAATAGAATCGCAGGTTTTCAGGCATGTTACACCCAAACAAATGTCAATCTGGTAAAACATAAAACAATAAACGTTTTGAAAATGGTAAATACAGTGAAAAAATTAATAGAGATAATGCACGTTAATAGATTCAATACTTTGGCTGGGGTAAGTTGTGTTTTGTTATGGTTTTCCAGTTATACAAAATTATTTCTGAATAAAGCAGGTTTCAAGAATTTAACAAAAAAGATTAACGTATACGGTTTATTTCTCGTACTATCATTTAAAATTCGTGGTAATTTAATAAAAAAATGGTTTGAAAGGTTGTATCGGACCGAAAAAAATCAATGCCACGGAAGAGATTCGAACCATGGTTCTTTGACTCTATATCAATACGCTTACCACTTATTCTACTATGGCGTAATAAACCTAAATATTACTACTCAGTGCCCAAACATGCTTGTATTAAAGAACAATTATCAAAGTTGGTCCCGGGTTCGATTACCGGCTGGGGTGGGAATTTTTCTCTAGCCAAGATTATTCCCTATTCTCCCCAGAGCCTGTAAGCACGAAGGAGAGTATGAAAGTGTATGTGATCTAATGATTAAAACTCAAAAAGTGCAAGAAACCCAACGACAAGAGAATACGAGTTAACACCATTGCCAATAGGTAATAAGTTCAAAGGAGAGGCCGCCGATAAGAACAATGTAGTTAAAGGCGGGGTATAAATGGAACTAAAAAAATTATCAAAGTAAAAACTGAGCCTAATAGTGGTTAACAATAAACCCGGAAAGGTAAACCACTTGCAACATTGCATGTCGATTTTGAAGTATGATATTTCTAATATCTCCCATTGCCCTGAAGTTTACCAGATACGTGAATCAGATGAGGTCTACTCTTCCATTACCTTGCAAAAATCTACAAAAGACTAATATTAACAAAGCATTTTGAAAATACGAAAAAGGGTTTTTGGGATGCAGGATTTCCCGAAATCCTTGCAAAGTTTAAAGGTGTTAACTTAAACTTGATATTTGGTACCTATCCGAATATTTTATTTTGAGTTGAGCTGTTCAAAGAAAAATAAACATTTAAAAATTAATTTTCTAATTTTGTGAGGGGTGTTTCATGGGAACTACAAAATCTGTTCCGTTCGTATACAGCTTCGCGAATGGTCTCGTTTTGGAATAGTAAACAGTTTCGAATGTTTTTTCTTACGAACGGGCGGGTTTCGAACTTACAAAGGAACTTTTTTTTCGAATTCCCTATTTATGAAAACGAATATTTTAGCTACAAGTTATATAAGGATTTAATAAGGCCACATTTTTATCAGCACTGAAAATGAATTCATGATTTTACCAATACTTAAAAGAGGGAAGTTTGAGAAATATATCTGATTTAGGTTATAATTTATCATCTCCCGGAAAGTACACTGTGACGCAGGGGCTATGGCCCAAGGTTATCGGGAGATCGACGCAGGCAGTCGGGGATAAACAAAGATAAGTCCTGCTCTCGCACGGCGTAAACACCAGAAGCGATATCGGTAGATAACCAGAATCTTCTGGAAGTTTCTTTCCCACACCTCCAGAACGTGTGTCCAGATAATTCTAGAATGCTCTTTGGAAGACTCCATTGACTATATAAGCGAGCGTTCTCGCCAAAGTCAGTCAGTTGAATTGGTCAGGAGTTGGTGGGTACGTTTCTGCTGCAAAATCAAGTGCGGTTCTCCGAGCGAGTTGGAGGCGACTGTTATGAGTGCAGCGAGTGCTACTGTGGAGCGAGAGATTCTAGAAGTCCTCTGTTTGACTTCCCCAACGACTAAACCGTCACGAAGAAAGTGAAATGACTGGGAATTTGAACTAGTTTACATTAATGAAGTGACTGTGAACTAAGTGAACTTCGAATGAAAGTTGAAGCAGATCAAAATAGTGACAGTGAGAACTGAGAGAAGTGACAGTTGAAAAACTGCACAGCCACAATGCTCTGTTGTTGGAGAAAAACTGCGTTATTGACCTATCGTAGTTGGTGTGTGCTTGAATATGCCGGAGTAGGGACCATTCACAAAGAAAATTAAGCATATACATAACGATGCAAAATTCAAGCATAAACTAAACGGGATATGTTATTATTCACATCGACAAACAGAAACATAAACAGCAACCAATCGCAAGAGAGCCTTGAGCGAATACGGCGGCCTGCGCAGCGACCATCGACAATACACACAACAAAAGAGGTTATACACGAGATGTACAAAATGAACAAGAGGTATCTACACGGCTAAAGGACGTTAAACTCATAAAAAGGTACCGCCTATCATCAAAATCTGTTTTGCTGCGTTTTCTTTCTTTTTTTTTTTTTTACAGATATCCCAATAACTTTTGACCCATGATCTTCACAGAAAGGCAGTTAGAGAGTTAACACGTGATGATAGAAAATCTGATGGTGAGATGACAGAATGATCATGTCTTGTCTTGTCCTGTCTTGTTCTATACAGATTTCCATCATTGCTACGGACGCACTTCAACCTTAGTCTTATTGTGCTACTTGTATCGTTTTAAAGCCAATTCATTATGCCTGCACCCTTTAACCAAGGAATGCCCATAACAGATATAGTTTCAAATTCTTCTGGTTCTAAAAGCATTTTCGCAAAGGCAACAACTCTCCTGTGAGCCAAGGCCTCACAGGAGCATATAAAGTGCTGGGCTGTATCAGTTTCTTTCTTTCACCATCTGCAGTCCAAGTTACCTTGAACACTTCCATCGTGTTTTGTGCATGTCCTGTGAGAAGGGCAATAATTGTTCTCAGCTGTAGTCTGTTGCATTTAGGTAAGCTTTCAGCTCTTTCCTTACATAGTTTTCTAATAAATACTTTACCGGTTTGTTTCCTGGAGTTTTAAGCCAGGTTCTATGTTCTACCTCTCTTGCTAAACATCAAGATGTTCCTATAGCCGGCTCTGGCCCAATAAATTGTGAAGCTGCTTCTTGTCTTGCAAGTTCATCAGCTTTTTCATTTCCTCTATGCCACTACGACCCCGCACCCAGATGAGTTGAACTTCATTCTGTTCTGCCAAGCTCGTGAGTATATTTAGGCAGTTTAAAACCAGTCCTAGTGTTATGTTGTGACTACTTAGAGCCTTACGCGCAGCCTAGCTATCTGAGAAGATAAGGATTTGTTTACCAGTTTAAGTTTTCCTTATGTAGAATGATCACGTAATGAAATGTTTGGAGAATCGGTATTTGACTGGTAGGTAGTTTCTTATGTTTGATGTAGGCATAAACATGAAATTTACGTTATTGGTACTGTATGGCCATGTTTAAATTAACGTTAGCCAATGTGAACACGTGATTTGATGACAACATGAAATAAGCTTAACATAAGCTTATGTTTCTGTGTAAGTTTCATTGTCCCTTTAGTACTACTGTCGGAAATTTGAACATCGTATTCTTCCCGTATGGTGAATACGGACGACTTAGAGGAACAGGAGTTAGGGCCTCATTACATTGGCATACTGATGTCCTGCCTTAGTCGTACAAATGCTAGAGGAAACACCTCGTATACATGGTAATCCCTTTCACAGATCACAGTGTGTGATTTCGTCAAGGACAATATTTACATCCCTCCACTTCCAGTGAAGTGGTCAAGTTAAGAAGGCGCATGAACACAATCGTCGAGAATGTCACACAGATATACTTGAGGTGATGTGGCGAGAATGGGATGATCTCCTGGAAGTTTACCATGTGACCCATAACGGCGGGGTATACCAACATGGGTAGCCAAAGTCGTTAAGAAACGGACTCGCGAACAGGAGATCTGCGGTTCAAGTCATGTCAGAATCGCGCACCCTGACAGGTTTTTTTTCAGCTTTTCTTTAATCCTCATAAATGGTAAATGCCTGGGAGGTACCATAAACTTAGCCCTGGAATGTTTCCTTACCAAATTTCCTTTCCCAATTATCATTTTACTTCATGGTCGCAGATGTCACCACCTGTAGTCCCGTATGCAGTAAGAACGGGCGTTAAACATTATTTTAAAAACCGGTTGCGTAGCATGGGGGCCATTATTCCGTATGTGGGTAGTGGGCACTTTCGTTATCAACATGTGCACACGCACTAGTGTTGCTGTCGTTGGCATTCTGCTGCCAACATTGCAACAATGAGGGCCCTAAAGCCGCAAGGCGTAGCTGAGGATTGAGACCCTCAGCCTCAAAGCGTAGCCGGGGGGGATGCTTTTTAGTAGGAGGAATGGAGCGACGACGACGATCTGCCCGTCTAAATTCGAATGATCCACTTTAAGTACATTTTTCTTACTTCACAAAATTCCGTTAGCCATATTTTTTTTTTTCATCACGTTGACAGTAACTTCTGACAAGATGTCTGTCAATGTTCAGTGTTGCGAAGAAGGACCCAATATTTTCGATAATGCACAACTCCTGTATAATTTAACAACCCAGCATACTACGCAACCAACTTCACATATCAAAAGACCTCGATTCCGCAAGATTCTTATGATTTCATACCTCCTACCCGCATACGGAATAATGTCCAAGATGGACCTACAACTCTAGCTTCCATCTTTTAAGTGAAGGTAAGATCAGGTGTTTATGTTCAACATTGGTGAAAATATAGCCTTATGAAACTGTCCAATAATTTCTAACGACCCTTTGCATTCTTTTAAGTGATTTATAATTTGTAGATTAAATAAAGCCCTGACGTTCACAAATATTCCAAGCAACAATTATCTTCCTTGTACTTGGAATACCGTAGGACGATGACGGTTCAAATGGTGGCTAGCAGGCAACGGTTACATATAAGTATAGGTTATACAACGGAGGGAAACACCTCGCACACTGCGACCTACAAATATCTCTTGTAGCTACCACCCCCCAGGAGGAAGGGATGAAGTGAAGGAACCATAAGAGGCTACAGGCCGCCTGCTGACAGGCCATAGGAATCTCTGACAGCTCCAGACTCGAAGATCCGAGATCCCTCTCTAGGGCGATGAATGACCCATCGACCAAGCAGCCCTCTATTATCCATGGGAAGTACATTTCCTTTGAGCAACCATCCGCGTTCATCTGTCCGCCACGGAACCTAGAAGCACGCCTAAAAAAGAGAAGGAAACGGAATGAAAGGAAGTGATGAAAAGGAAATCCTGATGGATGAGAATCCTCCTCAACATTCGTCTACCGAGCAGGAAAAATCACGAAAAACACAAAATCAGAGTGGAAGGTCGATGTGAATCAAACCGGGACCTTGCGTCTATCACGTTATCGTGGAGCCATCTCGCTCGGTAGGAGGCAACAATACCTACTTATATACAAGCTCGGGACCTTGTATGCCTAAGCGACTGGTACTCAAAAGTCAATAAGCACCTCCAACCAACACAGACGTACTGTCACTGTAAACGTTATGTTAACTTTCTTTACGTTATACCTGTATCTTCAGTTGACCGCAGGACACGCTGGGTCCTAAGTTTCGAGCCTTACTTGTATATTGGCAGCTCTGAATGTAGGAAGCTGTAAACGATGTAGAAGCGTGATAAAATGCAATACCAGTTCACGGTTTTACGTTTGGCAGACGTAGAGCAGTACGATATTCTCCGTCTTTGTTCTGCGCATGATATAATATAGGTACTGTACGGCAAATGTTCCTTCTTTTTGCAATTAATAAGTGCCCTGCTTTCCTTGGAGGATATGCGCGAAGTCATTTGCCATATTAACGAAAACTAGTTGTCAATACTGCTTACCAGCTTATCAAACACATATAGTGCACGGTTCTTCACTACTTATCGTGATCCCCAACCTTAACTAAAGTGAAGTGACAGAATTTCACTATAATTTGATCTTCACTTTTATTTCTTGTGGCTTATTTAAGTTACAATAAATTATGCAGAAAGTGTTGTGATAGTATTGTTTCCGATAATGCTTTGTTAAATACTTTACTCTTCTGGTTATGATGAAATAACAACAAAAGTCTTAAAATCATGCTCATCTCAAATTTCCACTCCCCTTAGTTATTTGTGCAATGAGTCACTAAGGTTAGGAATTTTCCCTGACAGAATGAAATTTTCCATTGTTAAACCACTTTTCAAAAAAGGCAAACGCAATAATGTTTCAAATTATAGACCAATATCTCTCTTGCCAATTTTCTCAAAGGTTCTTGAAAAGGTGATGTTTAATAGACTTTATAAATACCTTGAATGTAACAACATACTTGTCAGGGATCAGTTCGGGTTCAGAAAAGGAATGTCGACCAATAATGCAACTTATAAACTTACTCATGAAGTGTTAACTGCATTAAACAAAAAAATGCATGTAGGTGGGATTTTTTGTGACTTAGCAAAGGCATTTGACTGTGTTAATCATGATATTCTGATAGCAAAATTGAAATTCTATGGACTAAAAAATGAAACTCTAAGTTGGTTCGTATCATATCTAAATGAAAGAAAACAAAGTGTTGAAGTTGTCAATGATATTGAATTTGGAAAACAGACATCAAAATGGAAAACAGTAACACATGGAGTGCCCCAAGGTTCAGTCCTAGGACCTTTATTATTTTTGATCTATATAAATGACCTATCACTTTATATAAAGGATATTGCAAGTATAATTCTGTTTGCTGATGACACGAGTGTTCTGGTGACTAGTAAAAACTTGAATGAGTGTGCAATTAAATTGAATTATGTTTTGAACTGTATGTCACACTGGTTTAAAGCTAACAAATTATCTGTAAATTTAGACAAAACAAAAGTTGTTAAATTTATAACCCATCGATCACTACACACTCCAATAGAAATTGGGATTAATGACATGTCACTAGAACAAATAGACAACATTAAATTTCTGGGCCTCCAAGTAGACAGATATTTAGATTGGAAAGTTCACATTAGGTATATCATACCCAAACTCAGTTCTGCATGTTATGCTATCCGAGCATTGGTAAATGTCAGTTCTATAGATACACTTAAATTAGTATACTATGCATATTTTAACTCTATCATTGAATATGGAATATTATTTTGGGGAAATTCGGTAGAAAGTCAACGAATATTCCTCATGCAAAAGAAGGTTATAAGAATCATTTCCAGCACTGATAGCAGACACTCTTGCAAGCATCTTTTTAGAAGACTAAAGTTATTAACCCTACCTTGCATGTATATATTTTCAATCTTAAAATTCTATGGATGCAATCGAACCACATTTATTACAAACATGGAAATTCATGAGATAAACACTAGACAAAAGGGTAACATCCATCGTCCCAGTACAAAGCTTTCTTGCTTCCAGAAAGGTGTATATTACGAGACCATAAAAATATTTAATACTCTCCCTAATGATCTTAAGAGAAAAGTTGACAATTTCAATGTCTTTAAAACTGCTGTTAAAGAATACCTATGCTCAAAAGCATATTATTCTGTACAAGATTATCTGAATGACAAATTATCCTAATGATAATACTTATATAGCTCTGTAAGTAGTATTAGTAAATATTAATGACAATTGCCAGTCATATTTGATATCTGCTCTAGAATTAATGAAGCTATTTAAATGTATGTATATTAAGAACTGACAGTAAATGCTATGTATTACAAATCAAATAGAACAAAATGATCAGACTAAAGGTAAAATCGTAGTGAATGTTAAAATAACTGTTCTTGCCTATACGTATGTTAACCTTATAACAGTAAGGAGGTATTCAACTCTGTACAAAATTACACTTGATTTGTTTCATTTTGTATATAATATGTCCTTATTTTATTTTAAATGTTCTGTATACTATGTAATATTTATGCATATATGTAACTTTATTGTACATTTCCTTAACACGCATATAGTATTTGTATTTTATTTCAAATGTTCCATATTCTATGTAATATTTATGTTTATATATAATTTTTGTACATTTCCTTGACATGTTCTATGTTCACAAGCCTTTATGGCTGCTAGTGAACTCACAGAATACAATCTAATCTAATCTAATATAGCTAGCGACAGCAATTGGTCAATTTCAATTCATATGTTGAAGATGTTATATTGTTGTATTAGTTGTATTATATTTCAACTGTTGGGGAACCGAATTTGTAGTAGTTGCGACCGCACTATAGTAAACAGTTTCCGGTAGTCTTCGCCCCAAATGTATTTTTACTGTTTCTTTAGATATTATATATATATGTTTGCCTCGGCTGCGTCAGTATTTGTTAGAGACATGGATGTCTTGGCAGGGTTGCGGTACGAGTAAGAATGTAGGCTTACACAGATTATAATTGTACTTCACTCCTTTTATTAATACTTGATACGATTTAAATAACACTTCACTGATATAGAGAGAGAGCTGTGAGATTCTTTAATTATTTACTTGCACTTTTTAACACGTAAACTATTTTCATCTCACACGAATACGTATTAATTTTCTTCAGGACAGTTTTTGCGTCTGGTTAGTAACGCTGTCTGCAACCAACTGAACTGATTTCAACCGCCTAAACTTGTAAATTTCTGTATTTCAAGTCTCTGATTGGCTATTCCTAATCCAATAGAATACTTTTATTTAACTAAAGCTTTTTCTGTTGTTGATTGGCTATTTTTTAAACTGTCACTAAAATTACATTATTGCTTCCAAGAATCACAAGTAGTATTGTTAAACTCTCAAACTCTTTATTGCCTCAAGGTTACCTCATTGTTACCTCATTGTTAGCAACTTTTCACCTATTTGTCACAGCTCCAACATTATTAAATTGCGTAATACATTCACATAACATTATTACACATGGATACAATAATATAAACATACACAATGATTGTAATATACACTTTTATATATTGTTACATACACATATTGCTTTAAGGCGGGATGTTATTGAATTTACATATTATATAATTAGACTGAAATTATTTAAGTGTTAAAAATACTGCCTCAATGTGCAAACGTATGCGTGACTATAAATAATATTCTCGGTAAAGCTGTTTAATAGTAGTTTTCTACATGTAATAAACTTTATTTTAATTTAAATTTAAAAATAACAATCTAACATGGTTCTCCACTATCTGAAATCAGCTAATTTGGTCTCTAAAGCACTGTACACTGTAACGATACGTGTGTTGCTTATTTTCCGTTTCAGAATCTGACAGCCCTTAGGCACACTTTACTCTGCTAACGAACTGCTTATTACTTATTGGTATTTATTGTTAAAGCACTTCATTACCAAATAGTTTAAAGTTTATATAATAAAACCTTTAGATAATACGGCTATAAATCGGTGCTATGTACGTATACAGGATGACACACTTAAACTTTCATCTTAAATACTTCCTGTACGAACACTAATATCGAGAAGCCGTTTTTGGCAGTTTGAAGGGCATGTTTGTTATAAGAGCTTACAAATCCAGCCCATAGAGAAATAATACTAATAATAAAAGGAATATTATCAGCACAACTTTATTCATTCCTAAACAGAAGAATAGCTGTAATTCTAGCATAATTATTCTAAGTATAATTAAGATAATAATGGCGTTTACAGCTTGTTTTTAACGCAAATGCTTACAGAACAATGTCCATTAAACGTGTATTTTCATATGTAAATTTTATGCCTACCCAATGCTTTAAAAGTTAGTGAGACAATTAAATGAGGATCATCAAATGTTTTTCAGTCTGGAAAGTGTGTCAGGGTCACAAATGTTCAAACTGTTGACTATATGCTGGAACACAATCTTATAGTTTCCGATGCAGGAATTGCAGATAATGACTTTCAAATGTTCGTAAACCTAAGGCTTTTTCTGGACTAAAAACAGCAAGAACCTTATTCCATTTTCATATCACTGTTGGTTTAGTTTTAATGCATTGTAAGGGAGGGGGGGGGGACTTTACATCTGACAAAAAACCAGAGTATGTAGGATTTGTTTCTTTTTTACTTTCTCTACTACGTATAGTAATACGTATAGTACGTAGGGGAAGTATTGCATTCCACCCAAAAATTCGATACCGAGATTTCACCGGAAATACATGTTTTGAGATCTCCTGAATCCAAAAAAAGCATTTTTGGAAACATGTCCGTGTGTGTGTCTGTGTGTGTGTGTGTGTCTGTGAACAGCATAACTCAAAAACAAACAATCGGATAAGCACCAAACTTGGTATTTAGGTTCAGTATCTTCCAGAGATGCGACACGAAGGTTTTCAAGAAAATCCCCCCACCCCAGACTACCCTTTACATGGAAGATTTTTCGAAAATATTAATTTTCTCAAAAATGGCTCTAACGATTTTGATGAAAATATCATATGTTTAGGATAATGTCATGAGAAATGAAATGTATATCTCGAATTTTCTGGGAATGTCTCCAAAAGTATTCTTCACTGCGAACGACTTTTGCATAACTGGTAAACCATAAGAGATAGACAAAAGTTTACTACACAAAAAATGTAGATCGCGTTAAAATACATAACTTATGTCATATACATTTCTTTTGTTGAGTGAACCGTTTTCGAGATATTGCTCGTTATTTCCTTAAATTTTCCAATACTTATACTTTTTCTCAAATTCGTTATTCATTTTTTTATGTCCTGGACATGCAAAGAGAATGGAATGCGCCACATAGCAACCAGCGTTAAAATATTTGACTATCGCTTAAAAGCTACCATATTTCCCTTGCATCTACAAGAAAATTACCAATAAGATTGACATCTCGATATCTCGATTAACATGAAGTATATGGAGAATAGGCGTTTGTAAAATTAGATTGTACAAGAGTAGAGAAAGTCATGTGAGTGTAACACATCAGATTTTTTTCTTTTCATTTCTTTTCTTTTTCCTGGGATTTGAAACATTTAATTAGGTGTTCTAGAATAGTTATTAATTTATACTTACTCTACTACCGCCTATAATAAACAGAGTAAGTATTATATTCCATCCAAAAATTAGATATTGAGATTTCACCAAAAATACATATTATTAAGCTTACTGTATTAAAAAAAGAAAATAGGTTAGAAAAAGGTCGTGTGAGGGCGCGCATGCGTGTGTGTATGAGTCAGATACTGCTAGGCATTCCAGACGAAGATTTTTCAAGAAAATTCCCCTAACCTAAACCACCCTTCACGTGAAATTATCGCTATATTTCATCCTCTAAAAAGTCTCTAACGATTTTTTATTAAAAGGACACGTTTACATGACTAAATCGTTACTAAGAATTCTGAATTTATCCCTCCATGCTTCCAAAAAACATTTTGCTTTGTATATGAATATTTATTTCTTAGTTTGAAACTACGTCCCACAAAAAGTTATCGCAAATAACGTATCGTAGAAATAATTACTTTTTAATTAATGCTAGAATGTATAGGGTATGTCTGCAAATTCATAATGCATAAAGAAATGTATGTGATTGTATCGCATAAGATTTTTGTTTGTGAACTTAGATGAATTTAGGTTATAATATAAAACATGAGCAAAATTAACGTCTGTCGTCCTAAGAGCAAGAGGCGCAGCAAAACTGTAAATAAAATGGGAAATGCATTTACGCATTCAAACAAAAATGTGAAAATAGTTCACGAATAAGTCTTTGTGGTGTGTAAAAGAAGTTCTGGATTAGATACTTTTTTTACTTTCTCTACTACGTATAGTAACTAGGGGAAGTATTGTATTCCACCCAAAAATTCGATACCGAGATTTCACCGGAAATATATATTTTGAGACCCCTGAATCCAAAAAAAGCATTTTTGGAAACATGTCCGTGTGTGTGTGTGTGTGTGTGTGTGTGTGTGTGTGTGTGTGTGTGTCTCTGTGTGTCTGTGAACAGCATAACTCAGAAACGAACAGTCGGATAAACACCAAACTTGGTATTTAGGTTCAGTATCTTCCAGAGATGCGACACGAAGGTTTTCAAGAAAATTCCCCCACCCCAGATTACCCTTTACATGGAACATTTTTCGAAAATTTTAATTTTCTCAAAAATGGCTCTAACGATATTGATTAAAATATCATATGTTTAGATATTTTCATGATATATGAAATGTATATCTCGAATTTTCTGGGAATGTCTCCAAAGTATTCTTCACTGTGAACGACGTTTGCATAACTGGTAAACCATAAGAGATAGACAAAATTTTACTACACAAAAATGTGGATCGCGTTAAAGTACACAATTTATGTGATATACATTTTTGTTGTTGAGTGAACCATTTTCGAGATGTTGCTTGTTATTCCCTTAAATTTTTCAATACTTATTTTCTCAAATGGGAATTCGTTATTCATTTTTTTGTCTTGGATATGCAAAGAATATTAATCTGTGGCAAAGGGAATGGTGCTGCACCTAGCAACCAGCTATTAAGAGATATGTATGTGCTTAAAGGCTACTGTATTTCCAAATTGCCCTTGTAAATATATATTCCCCTTACACCTACAAGAAACTTAGCAATAAGATTGACTCTGCAAATGTTTATCTCGATTAACATGAAGTAGATGGAGAATAAGCGTTTGTATAAATAGTTTGTACAAGAGTAGAGAAGGTCATGTGAGTGTAACACATCAGATATTTTTTTTTTTTTAATTTCGGAAAGCGAGACTACTGGTTCCCGGAAATATGGCTTCCGAAACAGTGTCCTCGGAAAACTCGCACTCGGAATAACTTCCGCATTTCGGAAATGAGACCATTAGCAAACCGGTATTCGGAAATACGTTTGGCAATCCTTCCAGACGCATAATTCCTGTGAAACTTCGACATTTTGGAGTCGAATTCAATGCTTTCTCCACTATAGATAATCATAAAAATGATGTCATTGACGCAAATACAAGAAATAGAACTCACCGTTTGTAAGATTCTCTTGCTACACAATAAATAAGTTGTGGTCCAGACTGCTGAAACGCCACATGCCTTTGAACTGAATGTACTGTTTGGACCGGTTCGATAGAGGGAGGTAATCGCTAGCAAAGGGGGAAATCAGGTTTTGTGTCACGACCGTGAAGCGGTGCCTATTTCATTGCTGACCTTATTATAATTATTGCAGCCGTCTAGCACATTTCGCAAGCCATACTCCGATTGTATCTATAGAGTAGCCAGTATCTGGGTGCCCCGAGGTGAGTCATAGTTTTTTCGCAGGCGTCTGAGAACTAGTAAAATCAGTTTTACTCCACTGCTAATTCCGTCAAAATCAGTAACAGTTTTCAAGAATGTAATATATACTTATTTAAGTACTTTACAATTTCAAATTGAGCCCTGAATAGCTTAGATGCCTTTCTAATTAATATGCACCGGGACTTAAAATAAAGATACAAAAGTCTTGTGTATCTATGTGTACATATTTATTGTCAATTCAAACAAATTAAGAAGGTATGACTCACTCAGCTAAAATCTAAGCTTAAATTTCAAATTACTTAGCCAGCTCAATAACATGTGACGTATAGCGGTCGTCTGACATAATACTGTTTCGGGAACTTAATGATAATGACTGCAGCGGGACGGGAAGGGCAGCCAACATATATTCCACTTACCTCACTACTCCTTCGCATGGCCCCTTGCGAGGGTGACACCGTAGAGATTAGCAGACAATCAAAAAGAATTCGTTTTAAAAGTTTTAAAATGTTAGCCAGTCGACGAAGTCTTCCACTAATCCTTTTATCAATGTGTCCAATACATTCCAGTTTTTCAACTGAATGGTCGTCATAAGGATTTGCATTCGAGGCATGCTTGTAGGATGAATAGTCACCATCCCCAAGATATTTTGTGTACCTTACTCCATACTGACTCTGGAATCTACAAAACATGTCGACAACAGCTAATGATTCCATGCCACCACTTGAACTACATAGTGTTTGCTGCAAATTAATCAATGTTTTTCAGCCCATTACTTCTCTGCTGCTGGAGCTGCCAAGGATTTTCTCACAGCATATTCACTGCACATTACTCGGATTTAATGGCAATGTCCAACATTTTGTCATTGACAACACTTATTATTGAAGCCACCCCATACAGGGATGTATGGCCTCTCTTGATCCAGGTGCCATCAACTGAAACACACAAATCTGTGAGCTCTTCACTTAATTCTTCTTTCTCTTCTCTTTCCTTTACCAGTTCATCTACTGCAGCTCCCATGCTTTTCTTTGCAGCAACACATGTTTTGATGGAACTGCATTTGTTTACAGCATCAAGTCTTAGAATCGGTGGAGGCATGCTCATCGACAAAAGATATTTGCACCTTCTCTCCCCTTTCCCAAGCACCTCATTCCTAATGCCAATCTAAAATTACTTTCATAAATATCTTATGGCCCTTTCTTGGATGAAGAGAATGCAAATTCAAAACTGTAGCTCTCACACAAACAAATATGAACTCAGAAGCAAAACCAACTCTGCTTGTTTCCATCTTTTGACACACTGAGTATTTTTGCAATTTGAGGAGGCACATGATATATTTATTGCATTACATAATAAGTTTATATCTATGTCTTAACCTTGACATTGATAAATCTTCATTTATTGGACACACTGTTATCCAAAACTTGCAGATAAAAATCAATTTTAGAAGATGAAGCTGGACGGTTATGTTGTGTTAGTTTGTCTGCTACTGGTTGTTTCTGTTTTTAAAGCGGTTTCCATGAAATTGTATCTTTTTATACACTTTATTTGATCTTGGTATTGTAAAGTCTATCACAACTATTGTGAAATACATTAGGTAAGTTAGTAAAAACAATTACTTTCAAAACAATTCACCACTTCAATGCCTTAAACAAAAATATGTACTCTCCAGATGTTGCACTTGTATAGCCTCCTGGTGGAAGAAGGATATACTATATAACAGAGAGAAAATAATCTTGCTGTGAAATTGCCCATAGAGATCAGCAGTATCAGCGCACTTGTATGTATTTTTAATGCATTAAGAGTTAGAATATCGTGTTAAAATTTACAGAGGGTAGGGAAAGCATCATAAGTTCAAAAAATCGAAAATTTTGACCTTAGACTTATATCCCCTCAAAACCATTAAACAGTGACTTGCAAAATGTTTATATACACAGGAGAAAAAATAAGCTGATGCCTTCCCTTAATCATATTCGACCTCCTTTTCTTTATGGGAGGCTGCTGTGACATGTAGAATTTTTGCCAAGATACGGTCCATGGGTGTGCTGCATCCTTAGCGTAAAATGGTTTCATGCTGTCACCATTAAGTCATTAATAACTTCTTTTTCAGCAAATATATATTTATTGCCACGGACTTTCTAATGTAAACTTCGTTAATCCTTTAATGACCAAAACCTATACATATCCCTCTGTCCACAAGATTCATATTCTGCTGAGAGTGATTCATGTGATGGTGAAGCTTGAACCTTAATTAGGTGGCAAACGTACAATCCATAAGGTTCTTTTTCCCATTATAATAATCCATGCTATGTTGAACGTTGATCCTTAAGTAGGTGGCAAGTACTGCCCTATAAAGGATATGTGAGTAATTAGATTGTGATAAACAAATAGTACGCCATTCAGATAACACATATCCCTAACATCTAAAGGGTTGCATTCACATGACTTTCTCTACCCTCTAGCGCTTATTTAGTGAATATTCAAATTATTCTTACCAAAGTTTATTTTCCTATCTTCTTCATTCTAATCGAGATAAATCTTTCCGAAAATAGCTGTATTACACATTTCATTATAGATATAAATAGAATAGCGATAGTCAAATGTTTAAGAAGTGGGCGCTATGTACTGGCCTTAGCATTCCATGCTTTTTACGTGCAATTCAAAAAGCAACTGAATGTCGAAAGGACTTGAAAAAAAGGACAAAAGTATTGAACAATTCGAACCATTAGTAATGGATATCTCGGAAATGACTGAACCATAAAAAAGTTATTTTAAATAAATTGTGTGTTTTAAAGAGATCTACATTTTTTGTGTAGTACGTTCACATCTATCGCTTAACGTTTACCAGTTATGCAAGATTATACAAAGTTTCTTCGGAATGAAGTAGACTCCACAGGTTATTCCCAGAAAATTCAAGATACATATTTTATTTTAAACGTAAATTTCTTTAATATGTGGTATTTTAATCCAAATGTTAGTTATTTTATAGAAAATCAGAAATTTAAAAAATTCTGCCATGGAAACAGTAATTAGCGTAGGAAGATTTTCATGAAAATCTTCGTGTCGCATCTTTGGAAGGTACTGAACCTAAATACCTAATTTAGTAATTACCCATATTTTCGTTGCGCGCGGAGTTTCTCTAAAAATACTTTTTGGATTCAGGGGCTTAAAAACATGGATTTCCGGTGAAATTTCGGTATATATTTTTTGGGTGGAATGCAATATCTTCTCTACTGACTACGTATGGTAGAAGAAAGTAACAAGAATGCACGCATGCACAGTCAAGAAGGCCACCAACCGAGATTCGCAACTTGGTCTTTTGTGAACCTGAGTAACTATGTATATTTACATTTTGTAATCGTATCTACACGCGTAGAGGTTTCACTGCTGTGTTGTGTTATAGGACGCTTCGTAAATCTATGAGATTTCACAGTGTTTTATTGACTTTTAGGGGTGGCACTGTATTAATTCGAGAATATATCCTAAGTGGTGTCCAAACACTCACGATATTTTGGGGGAATCTCATGGCAATATACGAGGGCTGTCCCAGAAGTACCCGATTTAACAAAGAAAACACAAACATTTTGGGAAAAAATATCTTTATTTCTCTACATAGTCTCCTTTCAGCTCGATACACTTTTCCCAGCAATGTTCAATAACGTGAATACCCTGTTTATAGTGACAACCGTCGAGTTCTGCAAAATAAGATCAACTGCAATCTCCACCTCTTCATTGTTGGCAAATCTTTTACCACCAAGCCATTTCTTCAACTCTGGAAGCAGAAAATAATCAGAGGGGGGGCTAAGTCTGGCGAATAGGGTGCATGAGGAAGCAATTCGAACTTTAACTCACTGATTTTGGCCATGACGATAATGGAAGTGCGAACTGGTGCATTGTCAAAAGCGGCCGTTTTTGCTTGATTTCATCATTCAAGCGCTATAATAAGTTTTCATAATACTCGTCATTGATTGCTTTTCCTTTTTGAAGATAATCAAAGAAAATTATCCCACGCGCATCCCAAAAAACTATCGCCATGATCTTGCCTGCTAACGGAACTGGCTTCGCCTTCTTTGTGGCCGATTCTCTCCTTTCAATCCAATGTTTTGACTGTCCCTTCGTCTCAGGTGTGAAGTGATGGATCCATGTTTCATCCATGGTTATGAATCGACGCAAAAACTCAGTCTTATTGCAGCAAAACGTCGCCAAACACTCGAATGAATCATCCTCACGACGCTACTTTTGTTCCATTATGAGCAAACACAGTAGCTGTCTGCGCACAGCTTTCTCGTGTCTAAATTTTCAGTCAGTGTGCGATGTACAGCACTTTTTGAAATGCCTACGATGTCTGCTAGCTCGCGCACTTTCAGTCGACGGTCATCCAATACCATTTTGTGGATTTTCTTCACGATTTCTGGCGTGGCCACATAATTTGGTCGACCACTACGATGTTCGTCTTGGCAGCTCGTACGGCCTCGCTTAAACTCTGCCACCAAATATTTTACTGTTGTAAACGAAGGAGCAGACTCCCCCAGAGTAGAATCTAGCTCAGCTTTAATATTAGTTGGAGTAAGACCTTTCAAATGAAATGACCAGTTTTATCCACGTTTACAAATTCGCTGAGAGAGTTCATTATTCATAGCTGCCAAGCAATTTCTAAACAACGTAGCATCGTCAAACTTCAAACTTAAGCTTTATAAGGGTGGTACTTTCTACCACAGGCATTTGCTTGAAACAAAACCGCTATATATACGTCAGGTCGGGTACTTCTGGGCTGTAAAATAAAAAGTCTAATAATTATGGTCTTCAAAAAGTTGCAAATCAATAATACTGGTTTAAGGATTGCTAAGAAAATAAAATCACTATCTATGCTGTGGATTGATAGTGAAACCCGGTCATTGATGCGACAGACGCCAAAACTAACCATCACACAACGGAAACGGCATGCAAGTTAGCATAAAGCAAGTCCTGAAAAAGCATAAACGTATCGGCGGATAGTGCAAATAAATTTGTCACGCGACCTGTGTCCTAACATTACTAATGCATGCTCATTTATGCCATTCCGTTATGTACTTTCCCTAACATTTGTCTCAAACTATCTGCAATCCTTAGTGAAATAATATAGGAAGTATTTGTTTTGTACGCCATATGAATAACCATAACTCCCCCTAATTTTGCAGTGATATTTCCGCTTGAGTACACCTGTACAAAAATTATGGCGGTCTTAATTATGGTTTATGAACTATTATCGATTAATTAACACGCCAATTGATGGTTTTCTACAATTTCACCATGATTGAATTAAGCATCATATCAATCAAGAGCCCTTCAAAAACTGTAAAATTAAGTTTCATAAATATAGTCAAATAAATAAAGGCGTAATTGCGTAAGAAAGTCTGCAATATTTAGGCGAAACAGTGTAGCTTCGCTTCGAAATGTACATTGTATTTTTCCGAGCTTGGGGGCCATAAAGCTTTAACGTTTCTTTGTGTTTCGAGGAGATGAACCGAGTTCCAGAGAAAGCAGACGCTACGAGCAACAGTCGCTTTTTTACCGTTTATGCTTCAGATTTTCAACCAAGAGCCAATAAAAATACAGAATGATTTCTAGCGCCAATGAGAAGATGGAAAGACGTGGCTTTATGTAAAGAAATCCAAACTCTAGTCGCAACTTAAGCGTGTATTTTACACAGTTCGTCACGATTCCTTGATAAGGGAACACGTAATGTTCTTTCTAAGAAAAGGACGCTAATTCACTAAATTTTTTATGTACCGTGCAGAGTGCCGGAACTAACGTATATATAACACAAAGCGACCAATATTGAATATTTATCCAGTTTTTTAATAACAATTGTCGGTGCAGCTTTACAAACTTATAAATCAATGCCGTGAAGAATTTATTTTCTAGTGACGATTTCAAGTGAACACGCGAACAAAGAATGGTGATAGAACATTAACCTGTTGAATAAATTAGCCGAAAAAAACATATTAGTGAAACTAGTGATAAAATCGGGGGATTGTGTTGTTAAAGAACCACCTAACATAGTGGCCAAGCCAGGATTTCCCGCAAAAGACGCGCAGCATGTGTGAAAAAGTGAAAACTGTGTTTCCTTTTAGACCGAACCCAGAGTTACCTCACTCCCGACTCCTACCTATATATAACCATTATAGGGGACCAAGATCGATTCGCCGGCAGCTGAACCTTGAGACGTCGTGGTGTGCTTCCTGGCTGACATCGGCGAGTTCGATTCTAAATGACGGCGTCGGCCCTGATGTCATAGTGACGAGGTTACAACGACGCAGGTAAGACGACGGCGAATGGCACCAAACGGGTGCGGCAAAATTAACAAATTAAAAGTCTATGTGCCCTGAAACGGCAAATCTGGCCGAGCCCAAGCTATGTCATTATTAATAATTCGGGTAATTAGTTTTTAGTGAAATTAAATTATGCTATGTACAACTATTTTTCTATTTACTGCCTGTGTAGCTTAAGAAGGGTGATTTAACGATATGTTTGTATTTAGGTTACTAATATTAGAGGAGTAATGAATTGTTTAATGTAAATAATTTAAGCGCTATGTTAAAATACTGTCCACGACGAGATATGTTAGCTGCAGGAAGAGTGTCTCCGAAGGCAACAAGTTAGTTTTACGATGTCTCGCTGGTAGCAGGAGTATTGTACGTACAGCGAGGGTGTCGAGCTATTGTCCCTTTGTACGGTAATTTGTCGTGACCGGAGTGACTGAGACAACAAGCTTAACGGTAAATTAGGAAAAGCCGCGATTTCATGTTAAAATTGAGCAAGAGGGGGTGGGATTGGACCAATGAGATCCCAGTAAATAGAGATGAAATAGCGAGTCGCGTTGAGTGGCGCTAAAAATGCACCATTAGGAAATTAAGCAGCCCAAAAAGCCTGCGACTATAAATAGATCTGCTAAGACCAAAATCGGGGGTCACTTCTAAACTACAGGCAGGGAAAGATGCTGCCGGATATTTGAGAGATGTCGCGCCAAAGTTAGTGAACTAAGACAGGTTTCGCTACACACATAAGAATCGCTACGAGTAAAGAGATCTGCTAAGTATATAAACTTCGCGTCATATCAGCGCCGTGTTTCAACAGCAGTGGACAGTGTTTTAACGGCGACAATATCAGTGTTGTGAACTACTCGAAGTAACAAAATAAAAGATACAGTGGTGTCGTCTTTTTTGTAACTAAAGCACGTCTATGTTCTCTCCTTTACCACACCCGAGATTTACGTTTCCTTTACCAAGGAAAAGTCCATTCTCTGATATATTTCAGTAATAACTTCAGCTAGCCGAGGATAAAAAATGCAGAGAATCATCACACTTCGAACACCCAGAGTCTTCGCGGAGGCTGCAGAAAGGTAAGCCGCGAGCTACGGGCATTACAAACCAAAACAACAACGGACTAGGGAGTTACTGCCGCAGCCTCCAGGCAGATTTCTAGGGCACACTTTACACTATGAAGGTACATAGTTAAAGAGGTCAAATGAAGCAATCCCACATATTTATAACAACTTCCTGCCAAAGCGTCACTCAAGCTACTTAAATATTCTAGATACTTCTAGAAACAATTCTACCGCCAGAGTTGAATCGAGTCTTCCGGTACAGGATTACCAACCCGCTCCGGGAGAGTCGAGCAAGTCAGGCTTACAAAACTAAATTTCCATGTGCTCGCCACAATATCACTGTCTAATATACCTATTTCTCACTCTGTTTGCGAAGCGGAATATCATGCCTATTACAGTATATTTCTTTACCTACCGCCTTTATCTAGGGGACACGCGCCAAGACATTATGCTTTCTGCATCGGTAATTTGAAATCACGGGCCAGGTCACTCTAATCCGCCTCCTAGTCATTAGCATTCTTTTTATGTATCAGGAAAAGCCACTGGGCCCCAAATTTTTCCAGCTTACGTCCCTCTTAATAATCTTTGCAATTACCATATCCACTTCAGCCTGAATATTTTTTACTCAAAAACATTTATGCAGGTCACTTTCCATTTTGCTGAAAATGCTACAGCAATCACGTTACTTATTTCAGGTATGTATAGTAAACCATGCTGAAAGTGAATAAAGAATAGCGGTAGCTGTAGGACGTCTTTGAGGAGCTTAGAGAAGACTTCGTCGTAGATTTCACAAGCCAGCTCCAACAAGGGCAACAGCCTGATCCCTGGTGAACAAATTTCGCAGAACAGGGAGCGTTGATGATGCACAGGGATGATGAACGTCACGGCCGACCATCAGTACTACCTGACACTGTGCAACGTCTTGAGGATGTAATTAATCGTAGCCCTCTCGAGTATCAGCATGAAACCTTAGCAGAGAGCTTCATGTAGCGCATACTGTTGTCTGGAAAACTCTGTTTTACGCAGAAAAAAACATTTTATATAGTTGCGAGGACTATGCAGCTCACACTGCTATGTGTGATGATTTGTTGGAGTCTATGGAACGAGATCTCATGAAAAACATTTTGTTCAGTGAAGAGGCAACGTCACACATGTGGCCATGTCAACATAACTGTAGAATTTAAGCTAATGGAAACCAAATCAGATTTTGGCCTGGATAAAAAATTCGCTGAAGGTGAATGTTTTGTTGGGCATCACAAAACGTATGGTGTATAAACTCTTTTTGGCTAAACAGACAAATTATTATTAGTAACACATATCTAGATGTGTTGCAACTGTTTTTGGTGCAATAACTTGTTTCTGATGGGATTTCGGACACTGTTGTCTTCCAAAACATCTGATGTGTTACACTCACATGACTTTCTCTACTCTTGTACAAACTATTTTTACAAACTCTTATTCTCCATCTATTTCATATTAATCGAGATAAACATTTGCAGAAACGATCTTTTGACATGCAAAGAGAATTACATTTTACACATAGCGACCAGTTCTAAAAATATTTGACTATCGCTTAAGACGTACTATGTTCCCCTTGTTTTGTATTTGCAAGGGCAATATAGAAATACAGTAGCCTTTAAGCATAGACATATCTCTTAATAGCTGGTTGCTAGGTGCAGCACCATTCCCTTTGTCACAGATCAATACTCTTTGCATATCCAAGACAAAAAAAATGAACAACGAATTCCCATTTGAGAAAATAAGCATTGAAACATTTAAGCGAATAACAAGCAATATCTCGAAAATGATTCACTCAACAACAAAAAATGTATATGACATAAATTGTGTATTTTAACGCGGTCTACATTTTTTGTGTAGTAAAATTTTGTCTATCTCTTATGATTTACCAGTTATGCAAAAGTCGTTCACAATGAAGAATACTTTTGTAGACATTCCCAGAAAATTCAAGATATACATTTTATTTGTCATAAAAATATCTTAAACATATGATATTTTAAACAAAATCGTTAGAGCCATTTTTGAGAAAATTAAAATTTTCGAAAAATGTTCCATGTAAAGAGTACTCTGGGATGGGGGGATTTTCTTGAAAACCTTCGTGTCGCATCTCTGGAAGATACTGAACCTAAATACCAAGCTTGGTGTTTATCCGACTGTTCGTTTCTGAGTTTTGCTGTTCACAGACACACCCACGGACATGTTTCCCAAAATGCTTTTTTTTGGATTCAGGGGGCCTCAAAACATATATTTCCGGTGAAACCTCGGTACCTACTTACTATACGTAGTAAAGAAAGTAAAAACGGTACGACCACATTTTGCAACGGTTGTCCGTGACTTCCTGCACGAAGCATTTCCTGGTAGGTGGATAGGAAAAGGTCCAGTCCGATTTTGGGCCCCTCTTCGCCTGACCACCAGTTTCAGACCTTTTTGCGTGGAGTTTTTTGAAGCCAGATGTCTAGAAAGTGAAGGTGTACAAATCAATCACGCGAAGCAACCGATTGGAACTGCGGTTGAAAAAGGTGCATCGTGTTACTAAACGTACGGCTTGTATGTTGACATTCAAGGGAGACATATCGAATTGCAGTATTTTTTAATGTTTTTCCATCTGACTGAAGCATTGTTGGTACAAATAGAATGTTTAAATACGTCTATGCCAGAAATAGGTAGTAACTTAGTAAACATTCTGTATTTCAAAATGACACAAAATAAATTAGAAGATTTCAAAATCTACATTAGTGCATTAACTACAAATGTAAAATGAAATATGTAAAAATAATAACTTGTTAAGAGGTCGACATTTTTTAGAGATAGCTTCAAAAGAGAGATTTAAATAAATGAATACGTCCGCTGATATTCGTTTGCTTGAAAATTTATGAACAAAGATTTAAACACAAATATGCAACAGTGATTCTTTTCACTCTTAAAAGCCCTTCTTTTTTAAATTGTAAGATGAATCTCACAAGGTCACAAAGCATCATTGGCAGGAATGAAACTTTATGTCTTTATGGTTTTCAATTTAGGTATTTACCGGAAATCGAAAATCAATAATGTAAACAAAACTAATAATGAAATCCGTGCTTATACCACCAGGAGTAAACATAATTTTCGTTCTGAACTCTTTAATTCCAAGGTAATTAAATGAGATCCAATGTTGCTAGATTGCATCTGTTCAATAAATTACCAATAGACACGAAAACTAAACAAGGAAAAAATTTAAGAAACAGTTAAGAGAATACGCCTACATATATTGAACAGTTCTGTGTGCGAATGATTATAAATTAGAACCAGTATGCATTATTGACATTTTAAATAGATGCAGGTGTACACAAATGATTACTGAGGTTTTATATGTATTCTCTGCGGTTTACAATATAAGTATGATTCATTACTTAAATTGAAGAAAATTTTGGAAGTTACAGTAACACAAATTACGCGATCAATATGGGATACATTTGTGACACTGCATACATCCAGGCTGTAATCCATTTCTTGTCACGCTAACATTAGTATGTCTGGTGAAACTGACCCTCCTGGTGCAATAATCCTCCGTCTAAAGTCAAGTAGGTCTATAGGTAGGGGTGGAAGGTTTTCTTAACACCTTCCACATTGTAATTCTTGGGATTGCCAGTTCTCGACTCTCCCGCCGTATATATTTTGTAGGACTGCGCACGAAAGCCGTTTTGACTCTCCACATTCTCATCTCACACACGGCCGTTCGGTTCTCTTTCCTTTACTTAGATACCCCGTCGTTCAGATTTTATTGTACCGCCTACGCATGTAGCTATCAGAAAAAGTTAATCTTCGTCTTTACTCCCGCTGAACTGTAAATAATTGAATTACCTATTTTTCGCGAAGACACAAACAGTTTTTTGCACGCGAGTTCCCATGTTTTTTATTTCGTTACAATGACTACAAAACAAAACAATCTGCGAATGTAGAATTCAAACTTCCAGAGCTTTCTTCAATGTTAAATTATAATTCAAAATTATATTGTATAAGATTAAAATTATAAAATCATATAAAAGAAAACTTGTATCCCTAATATTGTTTTTAGATAATTTACTTTCTTCTGGGTAAGCTCTCTGTAACCCCGCCCTGAAAAGCCCTCACTTCCTCCAGGAATGAGGGTGTCCCACAGTTTGGGAACCGCTGTTTTAAAATGCAAGTTATAATATTTTGACATTTAGAAATTCCAATGAATAATAGAAAAATAAGGTTAATAATTTGTAGCATATATATGAAAATGAATGGTACGGGAAGAGAAAGTCTTATGAATGCTTCGCATCAGATTTGTTCAAATCAAATTTAAGATAAAATAATTAGAAACTAAAATATTGGTACCTAGTATACGTTTTAGTATGTGATCATTTGATCATCCAGTCGCAATGTGATATGTGATTCATCCCCACTTTACCCTATCAGCTTACACATGCATGTTTCAATTCTCTCACCCAAATATCCAGAAAGAGCTGAAGACGAAGCAGTTCCATCAACGCATGGCACTATACTGCCCAACTTGAATGAGCTGAATCATGAAAACCAAGTGCGGGGTTAAACGAATCTATTTCTGGGTCACTGAACAAACGTCAGTCGACGGACTACTCAAGCTGATAAGCTACGCCAATCACAGTGAGGGAATCTCTCAAATCCAACCCAGGAAATGTTTTCTTTTATTTTATCGCAGCAGCGTTCCTATGGGGAAAAGGAGGGTTTCGGAAACGGTGACTGGTGCGTGAAATAACTCTTTTAGTGGAAATGAACCAACGAGAAGCTTTCCCTTTTGTTTTCTTATCTTCCGTAGCTTGTTTCCCGAAGGAGAAGAAATTACAGTCTAACATAAATTTCCCCCACGAACACCACAGAAGGTAACCAGCATTAAGTTAATGTAACTACGATAATGGCAATGGTATCAAATATACTCACAGAGTGAACACGTAGTACCTATAGATTGTGATTTATAACTTATTAATTTAAATGCTTTTAAAAATATTAAACGCGACATTTGTTATAGTATAGCTTAAATCAGAAAAATTAAACACAGAAAGTACACATTCACATTACTTTCTCTAGGCACTCTTCTAAAAACTTTCTTACAAAAGCTTATTCTTCTATCTACTTCATTTTAATCTCGATAACACTTGCAGAAATGGTTTTATTGGCTTGCATTTATGCCGTTCCCACAGCTTTAGCAGGCATTCTGCTGGCCTTCACAGGTGAGAAGATATAGAAAGGAGGTGTGTGTATCTTTTACACTTTAGCGCGTGCAGTGGGTTCTTTTGTACTGCACAATGCTATATTATTCTGGTATGAATATATAACTTTAAGCAATAGCTTTACTTATCATTTTCATATAATAAATAACTATGTTTAAATATACAACTAAATAAAACCCTGTTTTGCACAATTTCTCCATGTAAATCTATTTTAATAGCAATATAATGTAAAACTGAAATACATTATACTTTTTACTCTCAAATAGGACATATTTACTAGACATTATTTTAACAATCCGCCCATTCTTCATTCTTGTCCAATACCTGACTTAGCCGCTTAGACACTTAACCACTCGTCGCCCTGTGAAAACACTGTCATGAAATGTGGGAACATAAGCGTTTAGAGACAGAGTTCTTCTACCACCTATGCCATTAGGTGCCTAGGCGGCTAAATCAGATATTGGACAAGAATTGAGAAAGTTATTGTTTCACGTATGGAAAAGCCGATTTGAAGTAGGAGTTGTATTATATTTCAACTGTTGGGGAGCCGAACGCATAGTAAACACTTTCCGGTAGCCTTCGCCCCAAATGTATTTTTACTGTTTCTTTAAATATTATATTTATGTTTGCCTCGGCTGCATCAGTATTATTGTTAGAGACGGGGTTGTGGTGTGGCTAAGAATGTAGGCTTACACAGATTATAATTTTACTCCACTTCTTTTATTAATGCTTGATACGATTTATATAACACTTCACTGATAGAGAGCTGTGAGATTCTTTTATTAATTAATTAATTACACTTTTTAACACTTAAAGTTATTTTTCGTCTCACACGAATACATATTATATTTCTTGAGGACACTCTTTGCGTCTGGTTAGTAACTCTGTCTGCAGGCAACTGAATTGATTTCAACCGTCTAAACTTGTAAATTTCTATATTTTAAGTCTCTGATTGGCTAATCCTAATCCAATAGAATACCTTCATTTAACTAAAGCCTTTTCTGGTTGTTGATTGGCTATTTTATAAACTGTCAATAAAATTACATTATTGTTACTCCAAGAATCACAAGTTGTACTGTTAAACTTTCTTACTCATTGTTGACTCAAGGTTACCTCATTGTTACCTCTTTGTTAGCAACGTTTGACCTATTTCTCACAGCTCCTACATTATTAAATTACGTAATGCATTCATATAACATTATTGAACATGTTTACAAGAATATAAGCATATGCAATGACTGTTACATACATTTTACAAATTATTACATACACATATTGCTTTAAGGCGAGCTGTTATTGAATTTACATATTATATAATTTGACTGAAATCATTTAAGTGTTAATAATGCTGCCTCAGAATGGAGATTGAAATAATGTCTAATAAATGTGTCCTCTTTGAAAGTAAAAGGTATACTTAATTTGTTTTACATTATATTGTGAATAAAAAATGCTCTTCCATAGAGAAATTGTGCAACACAGAGTTTTATTTAGTTGTATATTTAGATTGTGCAGATGATTCCAATAATTTCTACTAAGTGTGCCCTGATTCAGAGTAAAAAGTATAATATATTTCAGTCTTGCATTATATTGCCATTAAAATATTTTTTCGTGAAGATATTGTGCAAAACATGGTTTTATGTAGTTATATATTGTTTTAACGTTGTTTAAGCGATGAATAAAGCTACTGCTCAAAGTTATATATTCATATGTGAATAATCTAGAACTGTGCATGTAAAAACAAGACGCCACTGCACGCGCGAAAAAGTAAACTTACACGCCCCTCTCCTTGCAATACATACTCACCTGTGGAGGCCAGTAGAATGTCTCCTAAAGCAGCGGGACGGCATAAATGGAAGCCAGTGTACAAGAGGAATACAGTAGGCTTAAGCGATAGTCAAATCCATCGCTATGTGTCTGCCTTGAAAATTCCGTTCTCTTTGAATGACCACGAAAAAAAGTAGCGACTTAGCAGTTCAAAGAAGTATCAAATATTTGACCATTCAAACCAGTAATAAACAATATTTAGGAAATGGATAATGCCTTAAAAAGTATATTTCACATAAAATACATGTTTAACGAGATCTACATTTTTGGTGTACTAAGTTTTTGTCTACCTCTTGCGGTTTACAGTTTATACAAAATTATTCAGAATGAAGAGAACTTCACAGGCTATTCACAGAAATCTCACGATATAAATTAACTTTGTCATGCAGATGTCTTAAACATATTGTATTTTAATTTTAAAGAAAACGCAAGGAAATCAAAAACACCAAAATCCTCTCCAATGTAAGGATTAGTTTAGGATGAGAGGGTTTTCTTGAAAATCTTCGTGTCGCATCCCTGGGAGACGAACTTAAATACAAAGTTTGATATTTAAAGACTTTTCGTTTTTGAGTTACGTTGTCTACAGGCAAGCACCTACTTTCTAGAAATCCCCTTTTTTATTCAAGAGGCCTCAAAACTGTGTTTCTGGTAAAATTTCATATCAAATGTTTGGGTAAAGTACTTCCTGTACTTGCTATAATCCCCTTACTTAATCCTTAAAGTGCAGGACAATTGACAATTTCAAACAAGGCATAGCCTGCTTTTTTTCAATTGCGCCTAAAATAACTAAATATTCAACGAGCACAGATGATCACGGGATGGGATGTTTAAGTACAGCGCCACTATGGCCTTATAATGCTCCTGTTGGGCTCCTAGATCCTCAGGGCCACAGCTGTCTTTTCTAAACAGCCACACCCTACTAGCTGCACCACAAAAAAACTATAAAAAGAATGCTGTATTCTGTTTATGGCATGGCACAAGAATAATAAAATGTACACACGGGGATTTCCCTATTGCACTGTGTGTACCTGACGTCACACACAAAGTAGCTAAGTCAAGAAGTTAACGTTTATCTCCGTTACCGTTAGGATTATACATTTATCTTTAGTATAGATCTCAGAAATTTAGATTAGGAATTTGCTTCGTAAAATTTAAAACACGCATTACGATTGTGAAAGGACCAAGTATCACTGTAAATTGAGATAAATGAAGGAAAAGAATTCTAAACAGATTTTCCTGTATTTTCCAGAACTCCAAAATTTTATCTCGACATGAGATGATTACTGAACTTCCTATTTTTAATCACTTTGGTGGGCAAACTTACTTGTGAGTTTATCTTAAGTAAACATAAAACTTTCATTTCAGTATACTTTTAGCTTGCAAGTTATTACGATTAAAATATATTGTTATTATCCTTTGAAATATGTTACATGCGCACGAAATTTTAGTTAAGTATTTTTCTTCTAAATATCTATCTCATAATTGTTATGGTTCAAAAGTGAATAACTTTAAAAAATAATTAGGCTTTGGCTTCCTTATTCTTTTAGAATAAATAACTCAAAAAAACTCTTATGTGTTGCATTCACATGACTTTCTCTACCGTCCATCATTTACTAATGGGTATAAAAACTATTCTTATTTTTCTAACTACTTAGTTTTAATCGAGACAAACCTTTGCAGAAGTAATTACGTTACACATTTCGTTATAAATGCAAAGGAAATAGTGATAATCAGTTGTTTAAGAACTGGGCACTATATGCTGGCCTTAAATTTCCATACTCATCCCATACAACCGCGAGAAACAGTTGAATGTCGACAGGAATTTTTTTTAGTTCCATTTATATGCTGCCTTTAACTACTTTGGTCTTATCGGTGGATTTGGAATGTGATTCCAAAGGAACTTAACTCATGTAACTCTTGCCTTGTCGTTGGGTTTCTTGCACTTCGATTCACACTTTCACTGCGGAGGATACGCATTAATCTTGACTAGAGAAAAATTCCCACCCCAACCGAGAATCGAACCCAGGACCTCTCAGACAGTTGCTCTACCGACTGAGCTACGGGGTCAGCCGATAGCACTTTGTGAGAATAACAAACCATACATAACGGATATCTCGGAAATAACTGATGCCACAAAAAGATTTATTTGAAATAATTTGTATGTACATTTTGTTTCTTTTTTTTTTGTGAAGTGTGTTTTAGTTTATTGCTTAAAGTTTATCAATTATACAAGATTATACAAAACTCCTTCCGAATGAAGAAGACTTTACATTCATTTCATTTCATTCATTATCAGTTTACCCTCCTCTTATGTAGGACTTACACCCCCAGGACTTACAAGCGGGTGCCTGGGGTCAGAGGCCCGTCGAGGAGCAGACACTCATGGATCAGACAGAACATCCAGGATGGGTGATCAGCCCGATGCCTGGTATGGGATGAAGGAAGTAGATGAAACGAAATGGCGGTGAAATGGATGAAAGGAAAGGTGATGATGGAGCAGCTGGTGGAATGAATGGCGGGGGAAACCGGAGAACCCGGAGAAAACCCGCCCAGACGCCGCTTCGTCCACCACAAATCCCACATGCAGGTCCCTGCGATTGAACCCGGGCCGCCTCGGTGGGAGGCGAGCGGTCTAACCACTCGGCCACGGCGCCGCCCAAGAAGACTTTACAGGCTAAGAAAATTCAAGATATACATTTTGTCATATAAATATCTTTAATATGTGGCACTTTAATAAAAATCGTTAGAACCATTTTTAGCAAATCAATAATTTGGGGGACTTGGGGTGGGGGACTTTCTTAAAAATCTTGTGCCACTTCTTTAGAGGACACAGAACTTAAATACCCAGAATGTATTAATCCGACTTTTGGTTTTTGAGCGATGCTGTTCACAGACACACCCACACACACACACACACACACACACACACACACACACTTTTTTAAAAATGCCTTTTTGTATGCAGGGAATCTCAAAACATGTATTTCCGCTGAAATCTCGGCATCAAATTTTTGGGTAGAATGTAATACCTTCTCTACCTACTATGTACGTGGTAGAGAAAGTAAAAATTCCTTGCAACATAGAAATTATAAACGAAAGTTTTAATTTGCAATATTTCGAACAAGCTGATGAAAATAACTCCCAAAAACTCAAAATTTTAAATGAAAAATATCTTGCTTCCAAATTGAATATAGGAACTGTAGAAAACTACTTATGCTTATCTAAACGCTGGTTGAAGTAATCTGGAGATATCATATTTGGTAAATGGTAATATAAAATTAAAAGCTCGGGTGCGTGTCACTCACACAATTTTCTCTATCTATTAGCAACTATCCCTTATATGTTATATTATTCCTACAAAAGTTATTTTTAAGGGATTAACGCTAATCACGAGATTAATAGGTTTTCCTAGAAATCGTTTTCAAATTAAGGAATACGGACTTCGTTATTAGGACTTCAGGCTGCTTACAGAAAATTCAAGATATGCGTTTTATTTTTTATGCCAATATTTCAAACTTGTGATATTTTAATAAAACCTTTTAGAGCCACATTGATAAACTTAGAGGTAACAACAATTATTCATATAAGAGAGTGTTTGTAGTGTAGACAATTTTGAAATTGTATCGATTAAAAACTGTCCTCTATGCTGGAGATGTAGAAGCATTTCTGCTCATTGCTAAATAGTACAAATACCTGATCCTTCTTCTTTTTCTTCTGGGTATTGTTTTCTGAAGGCTTTGAAAAACTAAACGAAAATTGTTAGCGTTAATTCCTTCTTCGCGCAATAGTTTGAAGAAAAACAAAATTTTCTATTCCAAAATTGCTGTGTAATCTGTATTTGAATCGTTATCCTGTTGTAAAAAGTAATATTCCATTTTTTTTTTCTGTAACTGTAAATAGGCCGCGCAGTAGCACGAGCAAAGCAGTCTCGAAGTATTGATAGAACAGGGCATGTTGTACTGCGTTAACTTACGCGGGAGAGAGCTCTATTCCAGATTTGTCTGCTACTTACACTATATTCATTCTTAGGTTGATCCGCGGCAAAACAAACCCACGTGGTCAGTGCACCGTGTTGCAACACGCCAGCAATGCGCCCAGGAAAGTAGTCCCATGCTAATCTCTGAATGTTAGAATGAATTTATCCTTAAAGAGTATAATATTCTATACAAATACCTAAGGTTTTATTTAACGCTGATTTATACCGTAAAACAGAGCTACAAGTCCCATGATGCAATTTGTATGAGTCACCTGACATCGGGGTAGCGCAGAATATTGTTTACAGACAGAAACGAGCAGTTGTGTTTAGTATCATGGTGGACGGTGAATTTGCTCTTGTGTTTTCGTCGAATTACGTAAAGCATTAGCCGCGCAAACCGTTGAATAGTGGTGAAAAAACAATAGTGTTGAATCTTTATTATAAGTTAAGTGAGAAATATCCAACACTTTCCGCGAAAGAAATGGCGAAATTAACTTCTGAGTTCACCGGTGTTTCAGGTACAAATATAAACAGTGTTTGTGCAGAAAAATCCGAAACGAGAAAAGTGGTTACACCCGGAAAAAAAAGAAAGCATATGAAATACGCGATGCAAGAATGTAGTGATCTTGAGAAGAATGCAATTCGCGTAACGGTGCACAATTTCTTTTTTTAAAATGAGTCGCCAACAGTTAATAAAGCGCCGCTTCCAGAGAGCGAATAAATTAACTTATCGCATACCTGTTACTTTATTTTTCGCTCATTTATTTTAGAATTAACTATTATTATATGTGCAAACGTTTGTTTTGTTACAACTATCAATCGTATCATGTTTAACCCTATACAGAATATGCTAGTCACCGCACCTGGTCTGAAAGTGTGACAGTATTTCTAGTGCGAATGGCGGAAGGATACATTATAACGGTGCACTGGTCACCTGGAGTTTGTTTTGACGCGGATCAACCTAAGAGTGAATACAGTTTAGGTGTATACATAAAGGTAGTGTAATGTGGAGGCCCCGCGTAGCCGCGGTCGCTTGTATCCGTGAGTTCCCACACTGGGTATCAAAGACAGCACAAAAGACCTCTAATGGTCGCTGTGCGACGGTATCTGAATCCTCCAACGTCCCTCAAACTACACCACAGCACCACACTGCTGTTGCAGCCAGGTCAGCCTACACGGGATAGCGCTCTGTTCCAGATTTGTCTGCTATTTAACCATGGACATAAAGGTAACTAACTGCTTCTGCTCCAAAAGATCAAGTAACATTCTTATACCCCAGCTGTATGTATTTGTTAGAGAGACATTATTCGTAATATTTTCTTAATTAGCAAATTCTTGCAGACAGAAAGAGTTGCTTGTGGTATATTAGTACGCTCTGTTTCTGTTTCTCACGATTAATGTATTATGAAGAGTTGTAGGAAATTAGTTCTAACATGAAAATAGAACCCGTTCACATAATATATTTTCTTCTTCTACGTGTGAGGAATGCGTGAAAGTTTGGAGGTACCTTATTGTTATATTCTGTATACTGAATAACGTAAAGTTATCATGACTATGAGATTATTCCAGCTTCCAATTGCATAATTATTGTTTATTAATTAACGCCAACCAAGATATCTTCATATTCTTTATGTCACATTTATACCTAACAATGTTAAGGGACTATAAGGAGTTCTATATTAAAAATTGTAAATACATGTTTGTATTGTTTAAGTGAGTATAGTGAAGCCATGGATATATTTTCATTATTCGCAGCTAGCAAAATTGCCTCTTTTGATTTTTGTACTCGAGACTGTGTTGGTAGCGTTATGGGTGGTTCTGCGCGCCAATTTGGCGGCACGAGATTTGCAGGAATGGTCCCGGATTCGATGATAGCTCAGAGACTCGCATGGATCTTGGATCTACGGTTGGTGGTTAATACGGGTGGTTCATTTTCCTGTCCGTTTATTTCCCGTCTCCTCTTTTTAAATCTGACTCCGGATATTACCTCGCCAAACACAAACATTTCTTTAGTGTTGTGCTTCATACAATCTTGCCCATCCGCCGACACTCACATTTGTTTTCAGAATAACCTCCAAGGAAATACCACGAACAAGTGATTTTTGAAACTCTCCTGTTTCCTATTTCGAAATTTTCCTATCCCCCTTTCACTATCACACGATTTCTACCTTCTTTCTTATCGGTTGCCTGCAGCTATCAGAGCACTGATCTTCCCTTCCTATGCACCTGTTTTTCAGGTAACTTAACAATACACTAACAAAGCGTACTCTGTCCTCACTTGCCTATAATGGGGGGAAAAACCAACCTCATTTCCTGTCTACTGCTGGCACTGTCTTTTCATTCCATATTCACCTTCACAGTAATACTCGCTTCCCAATCTTATTTCATAATACCATTCCTACTGTTCTTAATATTTATTTTCCCTATGGTTATCTTTTATATTTAGCTACGCAGAACGTACTGTTTGAAGACGCAACGAGAGAAAGCGTGTTGACAACGTGCAGCTCTCTTCAGTTGAAGGACAAAGTTGTAAAATGTAACAATGAACAAGCTTCCAGAATGTGCCATGACGGTTTAAAAGGAACCAACCATAACTTTAAACTTTCTAGTGTGTAACCTCTGTGATAGGCTAGTATGTAAGAAACATCACAGATAGGTGCAATGAGATCCAAGCATTTTCATTTAAACGAAAAGTAGAAGCGATGCTACAAAAGTTGTTGATAGTAATTTCAGTTCACACTCAGATTCCGCACGTAGAAGAAGCCTACGACAGATGGCTCCGTAAAGTTGCGTTGTAAAATGCGTTAATGTTATAAATCTAAAAAAACTATTCTCGCACTATTATTATTATTATTATTATTATTAATATTAATCAATACGCGAGCTGTACATACACTCTTAATTGTACTTAGATATACACTACCAAGTGTGCACTTAGCAAACCTGTACCGAGCGGGATGGCTCAGACGGTTGATCTGTGGCCCGCATTCGGGAGGTAGTGGGATCGATTCCCGCGGCCGACCTTCCTGACCCATGGGTTTTTCGGGAGTTTCCCCGGGCCACTAGGCGAATGCTGGGAAGGCTCAATGACTCCCCCGAATTTGTCTTCCCTCACTCTTTCACGTTATAGGTTGGGTCTGGGGCTGTGTCGGACGACAACGGACAGATGGCGTTTGCGTGTTGGAATTTCTTCTCGGCCCCGCCAGATGGAGGCCGCGCGAATCTCGCTGTTGGGTCAAGCTTTCCCCATCTCCGCTGGAGGGGGCCTGTGATTCATCCTCCGTTGGTTTGGTAGGGCTGACTTGAGCGCTCTCAGGCTGGATGGTTAATTCCGTTAGTCTTAGGGGCCTCTGCGCGTCTCTGTCGCCTGCACTGGGTGATCCTGCAACCCATACCTCACCTACGGCTCCTTCATCTCATCCCTTCCTCCCAGGGATCCCTGTGTGGGTCGAGGTGCTAGGTGTTGAAACGGCAACTCTAGGCCGGGCCCGAGAACAGTAATTCTAGATAACTTATTAATTAACTTTTAGTGATGTTAAATCGTATTATGTAAATATCTTTTTCTCATACTGCTTGTATATTTTAAGAAGGGTGATTTAACGTTATGTATCTATCTAGGTTATTAATATTAGTAGAGTTATAAATGGTTTAATGTGAATAATTTAAGCGCTATGTTAAAATACTGTCCACGGTGGAATGTTTTAGCTACAGGAATAGTGCTTTCGAAGGCAGAAAACCTAGTTTTATTACCTCTCTCCGGTCGCCGTGCTATTATTCCTACAGCGAGGGTGTAGAGCCTTTGTCCCATTATTTGATAATTCGCCGTGACCAAGTGAGTGAGACAGACAACCTTAACGGTAAATGTAGGAAAAGCCGCGATTTATATTAAAATTGGACCAATGAAATCCCTGGAAGTTTATTCGAAATAGTTAGACGCGTCGAGTCGCGCTAAAAATGTACCAATAGGAAAGGAAGCAGCCTCAGGAGCCTGAGACTATAAATGGATCTGTTTAGGGAAAATTCGGGACAGTTTTTGTCATGTGTGGTCAGGGAGAGATGCTGCAGGATGTGTGAGATATCGCGCCAAGACAGGGAATCCAAATAGTTTTAGCAACACACCTAAGATCCGCTACTCTTAAAGCGACAATAAGAATATTTAAACTTCAAGTCATATCCGCGCCATAGTTTAACAGCGGTGGACAGTATTTTACAGCGGCCATACCAGTTTTGTATACTACGAGTGTTAATTAAATAAAAAGAAACGGCAGTGTCATCTTTTCATAAACAAAGCAAGTCTATGTCTTCCTATATCACCACCCGAGATCTACGTTTTCCTTTACCGAGGATAAGTCCATGCTCCCATAGAATTTAAGAACAATTACTGAGGCTAGCCGAGGATAAATTGAAGAGAACCAACCCACTGAGAACTTCTGGAAGCAACGGGAGAAGCATCCAGGTAAGCCTAACAGCAACGGATGAGGAGGTGATCGCCGCAAACTGGCGCCATAACGTGGAGCTCGAAAGGAAGAACGACACAAACGGAGGACTAGGAAACAACGAACAGACGAAGAATCTTCAGAGGAAAGGGGCACAGCAGAACAAAATTACAACGCGAACTTCTAGTCTACCTACGTGGGACAACAAAACAGCTGAGAGCATCGCTTCTAGAACTTCACCAGGATTCGAACCCGGAACGCATCAGTTAACATTGAAAAAAGTACAGGTTAGAACATTTATTCAAAAACAAACAAAAAGGCATGCAGAGTAGTGACTCAGTTTTGTGAACACATGTTATTGAGAGGGGGTAAAGTCATTACTAGGGAGGTAGAACTTGCTAACGGAACCATGAGTAGGTCAAGGGAAGATTTGGAAGAACTGAATGGGGAGGCTATTGTCAGCATAACAACAGATGGAGAAAATATGGGTGCAGCAGAAGTAGAAGTTAGGATAGAAAGGCAATCACCGATTGAGCAGGTCATTGACGCAGGTCAAAACCAGCTGCTAATATTGCTTCAACATTTGAGTGAACAAAATAAAAATTTGAGTGAACAAAGTAAAAATTTAGAAGGGAAATTAAATGAGTTGAGTAAGGAGTCAAGTGAACAAAATAAGAATTTAGAGGGGAAATTAGGTGAGCAAAGTAAAAACTTAGAAAAATTAAGTGAACAAAGTAAGAATTTAGAAGGGAAATTAAATGAGCAGAGTGTACAGATAGGCGAATATGTCAGAGAGGAAAACAGGAAGATGAGAGGGGAATTAGCTCAGGAGATGAGGGAATATTTAGGTGAACAGGTCGCCCGATTACAAAGTCAGTTGGACTCTAAATTCAGTAAGCAAGGGAAGGTAGTGCAAGAAATTCAGGCAGGACAACTATGTCTAAGAAACGATGTAGAAAAACTAAGGAAGGATGTAGAAACAGAATTAAGTGTTACCAGCTTAGCCATAAAGGAACAATTGGATGATGACTTAAGAGCTGTAAATGTTTCTTTAGAAAAAAAACAAAGTACCTTAGAATCTAACATTCAAAGGGAGTTCAAAGAATTTAGAATAGTGTTAGAAAAGGATCAGGGAAAGATGAATGAACTTTCGTCAAAAATGACTGAACAGCTCTCAAATCATCATGAAATTGTGAAGAGGGTGGAAGAGCATGAAAATTGTGTAAAGGAGTTAAAACGCTCTATTGGTAGACTAGGGATAAGTGTGAGACAGAGTGATGATAGCTCACCCAGTGAAACTAGCACCACTTTTAGGGAGGCAAATGGAGGCCAAAGTCCAGCTGCCGACCCATATAATTTCAATTCAGGGCACCAATGTACATCTAACCATGCAAGTAATGCAAACTACCATTTATTAAATGAGATAGGGGTACCTACTTTCGAGGAAAATTCGGCTGATAATCCTAAACAATACCTAAATGACCTTGAGGAGTATTTCCGTTTGAAGCAGATTCCGGACGAGCTAAAGATGTTAATCGTTCGTAAAGGTTTACGTCAAAGGGTTCTCCAATGGGTAAGATTGACTTTGGGAGAGAATAATAATTTTGAATATTTCAGAAGGGCATTTTTGAATAAGTATTGGAGTACTAATACTCAGAACCAGGTGAGATCTATCCTAGTTAATGGCAAGTACGATGAACGCGGAAACCTAAGCATGGTAGATTATTTGCTAACTAAAGCACAGAGTAGTAGACTAATCGAGCCACCCATAAGTGAGAGGGATTTCATTAATATGATTGTACCACATTATCCAGAACGTATACACCATTACCTACTCATTGCGAAGCCAAATTCTATTCCCGAATTGATTGAGTTGGTATCATCATTCGAGACAAGTAGTAGGAACCACGTACAAAACTATACAGTTCGACCATTACCGGATAATTCAAGGAATGCGAATTGGAGAGGGAACGCGAGAGGGAACTATAACCCCAGAGAGAGATACTGGAACGACGTGCCTCAATCCGGGAACAGGAACTGTCAAAATAACCGTTTCAGGAGGGAAGGTGATAACCAATATCACATAAATGCTATACAAACCAGACCAAGATACAGGGGCCGTTTTAACTATAGGAGAGGCAGAAACAATGAAAACAGATCCAGGGAACATTATTTTTCTGACCGAGGGGAAAGCGATATAGGAGAGAGGTATGACGAAAATTACCCAGAAAGAAACGAAAGGAGAGAGAGACCTTCCCGGGGACATTTTAGAGGAAGCAGAGGAAACTATAGGCAAATTCAGAGAGAGGGAAATGTGGAAGAGACTAGCGGAGCACCAAATAGTGTCGATAACCCGGAAAACTAAGACAGGATCCAATCAAGAGCTCGGAGCGGATTCTAAGCGCGCAAAATTCTCAAATAAACAGAAAATGTGAAACAGGGCTCAAAAATGACTTTATACTGGGAGAACTGATAACTACTATTCAAAATCACTCGGAAAAGGATCTGACAGATTCCCCTAGCATAAAAGTAGTATTGTTGGATGAAGAATATAACGCTTTAATAGACTCTGGAGCCAATGTGAGTGTATGCAGCCTGAGGTTATATCAGAACCTGGTAAATAAAGGAATTAAGCTAATGACATTACCCATAAGGAACACGGTATGCCGGGTAGCAGTTAACAAAGAGGTTACCCGAATAAAAATGCAAGTAATGTTGAACATAAAAATAGGAGAAGACAAATTTGAGTTTATTTTTCTGGTAATCAATAATTTGATTTGTGACATTTTGATTGGGTGTGACGTTTTGTTTGAATTAAGAGCTAGGGTTGATTTTGCTGATAAAGTTTTGAAAATAGGGAAGAACAGAAATCTATTAGAAATCCCTTTTGTAGAGGGTATGAAGCAGGATACTTATAACAAAACCCAAGGAGAAGAAGATATCGCCGAAGAAAGATTTTTCGTACAATTAGTACAAACAGGTAGGAGTGAGAAATTAATTGCTATAGTACAAGGGGAAGAAACCGATGAGATGCATGCGTTCGCTGACAGGTTTTACCACGGGTATACGGAGCACAATGAGAAAGATTATGGTTACGCCCGAAAGAAAGAATTCCAAGATACCGCCAGCCAGGTAGAAGAAGTGGAAGAGAAAGTGACCCTTGCCGAGAACCTCACAGAGACACAAAGGCATCTATTAAGGCGAATGTTACAAGAAAACAAAGCGGTATTTTCGGACGTCCCAGGCAAGTGCAAAGCATACAAACACAGTTTTAAGGTACAAGATATTGCACCCTTCACACACAAGTATCGGGATATTCCGATTGCATTAAGGGAGAGAGCCAAACAAGTGATCGATAAAATGTTGAGAGACCAAATAATACAAAAATCAAATTCTCCATACAGCAGTCCATTATGTTGGGTGACGAAACGCAATGGCGAACTTAGGATGACGATAGATGGTCGAAAGATAAATAAACATACTCAACCAGACAGATTTCGGAGCGAAAGTGTAGATAAATTGCTGTCAAAAATAACCAAAGGCAAGTATTTCTCCACCATTGATTTAACTGCGTCATACTGGCAGATTGAGCTTCACGAGGATGTTAGAAAGTATACTTCTTTTTTATTTTTTGGGAAACAGTTCGAATTTTCGAGAATGCCTTTTGGTATGCTTACGTCATGTAGTGGACTATTAAGAGCCATCGATAAAATATTTGGCGACTCAGCCGACGAATTTTTGATCCAATATATCGACGATTTTCTAATAGTTGATGAAAATTTTGATGAGCATATCAAACATGTGGATTATGTGCTTAGAAAGCTGAGAGAAAACGGTATGACGGTGAACATTAATAAATCCAAATTTTGCATCCGCGAGGTGGAATTTCTAGGTTATGTAATTAATGATAGAGGAATGAAGCCAAACGAAGAAAGAGTAGCGGCTGTGAGAAGAATACCAGCGCCCAAGAGTGTTAAGCAGGTTAGGTCGTTTCTTGGAGTGCTAAATTATCAAAGCAAATTTATCCTGAGGTACGCCGCAGAAATAGCACCTTTGCGCGAATTACTTAAAAAGAAAGTGCGATGGAAATGGGACGAGGTACACCAGAAAGCTTTTGAAAAGATAAAAGAACTATTTGCGAAATCAATTCTACTAGAGAGACCCAAGGACAACCTACCATATGTAATTTACGTGGATGCTTCAGGTCACGGATATGGGTGTGTCCTAGCCCAATCAGATGAGGAAAATCAACTGCACGTGATAAGTACCGCTTCAAGAGGTTTAAGTCAAATAGAGAAAAATGCTTCGGTCACCGAATTAGAGATCTGTGCTGTGTATTACGCACTACAGAAATTTAGATCATATATATATCTACAGAAGGTTATTATATACACAGATCATGTGAGTCTTTCATTTATGAAACGTTGTCGGCTTACGAGTACTAAATTATCTAGATACATCCATGAGATTCTTTCGTATGATGTTGAGGTGAAACACATTCCAGGAAAAACAAATGTCTTTAGCGATTTGCTGTCTAGGTTACATAACAACAGTGAAATACCGGAGAGAATAGAACGCCCTAAAAATGAAGTAACCTTGATGAGTATTGAAATACCCTTGAGTAAAAGTTTGATAAAGGAATTAAAAGGAATAGGGGACCAGCAGCGACGAGATGAGAAGTTAAATAAATTAATAAAAAAGGCCCCAGAAATAGATGAAAATATCACGGGAAACATAGGGGTAAAAGGGGGCGTGTTGTATAAACTACATGGCAGTGAAATACAGAAATGGAAGACGTATATACCTAAGAACATGGAGAATGAACTCATAAACACGTTCCATCAAGCTCTAGCACATTCTGGCTCAGAACGCACCGCTTTAATGATCCAAGAAAATCTGTATATTCCAAAATTACACCATAAAGTAAGGAGAATAATTTCGACATGCTTACAATGTCAAAAAGCAAAGCCACTGAATATACAATACGAATACGAGACAAACTCCATACTAAGAGAAAAACCTGGCATGTTAGTGACCTTGGACTGTCATGGTGAGATGCCTTGTAGTAGATTTGGATTTAGGTATATAGTAGTGTTAATAGATGTATTTTCAAAATTTGTGAAAATTTACCCAGTCAGGAAGATTACAAGTGAAACATGCCTAAGGAAGATAATGAAGTCGTATGTTCCACAATTTGGAAAGATGAAGGCAATTTTATGTGATAATGCTTCAATATTTACCAGCAGAAAATTTGTAGACACCTTAAAAGAAAACGAAATCACGTTGTATCATTGCTCAAAATACCACCCACAAAGCAATCCCTGCGAAAGAATAATACGGGACATTTCGGTTTATTTGAGAATTTTGGCCAATAAAAAACACAGTGATTGGGCAAATCACTATCAGCGCATCGAAAGTATTTTAAATGAAAGTGTGAGCCCTACTACCGGTTATAAGCCCATCGAGCTGATGAAGGGGAAATTAATGGAAACACTTGAAGGGGAATTACCACAGACACTAGAAGCTAAAGATCCGAAAGCACTAACGGAAGAAGAGATGTTTAAGAAAGCTTTTGAAAGAATGGCCAATAAGGCGCAGAAAAGAAAAGAAAAGTTTAAGAAAAAGAAACGAAAACACTGGCTGATCAAATTGGGAGACTTAGTATTGGTACGGGACAAGAAAAAGTCTAGCATTCTGAACAAAAGGTATCATAGAATGGAAAATTTATTTAAAGGTCCATACCGGGTGATTAACATTTTTGGCTCGGATACATTTGAGTTACAAGAAATAAAGAATTCCAAGATCGTAGGGAGATACCATAAACAGTTGCTCAAACCGTACAAATGTTTAGAGAATGAGAAGGGTGAAGAATGTAATGAAAATGGTCAGGTTAGTTTTACTCGAAATGAGGTAGCAACCCTATGAACAAATAGTAAAGGTAATACACCCGATAAATAAGGAGGTAAAGAAATAAATAAATGCATAATAATTATGTATCAATATGTATGTAAATAGATTTAATTTTAGAACTTAATTTAGGTATTAGCGTATTTCTCTCCACCACAAGTTATTCGTGTGCGCGAAATGTATTGTGTAAGAATGTCTCTCGGAAACCTGTTTTTAAATGGTGAGAGGGGATCAACCATAACAAATGTGGAGTGAATGACCCAAATATAAACACCACTGGTGTGGCAGAACCCTTGTGAAGAAACAGGTATAGCGAAGGGTCTCTGTCAACAAAACAAACCTACAAAGGCCATAATCAGAGGAATTATTCTGGAAAAGAAAATTGTATCAAGTGCTGAAAAATTTATTCTTTTCCAGAACAGGGCAATTTGAAACGGCAACTCTAGGCCGGGCCCGAGAACAGTAATTCTAGATAACTTATTAATTAACTTTTAGTGATGTTAAATCGTATTATGTAAATATCTTTTTCTCATACTGCTTGTATATTTTAAGAAGGGTGATTTAACGTTATGTATCTATCTAGGTTATTAATATTAGTAGAGTTATAAATGGTTTAATGTGAATAATTTAAGCGCTATGTTAAAATACTGTCCACGGTGGAATGTTTTAGCTACAGGAATAGTGCTTTCGAAGGCAGAAAACCTAGTTTTATTACCTCTCTCCGGTCGCCGTGCTATTATTCCTACAGCGAGGGTGTAGAGCCTTTGTCCCATTATTTGATAATTCGCCGTGACCAAGTGAGTGAGACAGACAACCTTAACGGTAAATGTAGGAAAAGCCGCGATTTATATTAAAATTGGACCAATGAAATCCCTGGAAGTTTATTCGAAATAGTTAGACGCGTCGAGTCGCGCTAAAAATGTACCAATAGGAAAGGAAGCAGCCTCAGGAGCCTGAGACTATAAATGGATCTGTTTAGGGAAAATTCGGGACAGTTTTTGTCATGTGTGGTCAGGGAGAGATGCTGCAGGATGTGTGAGATATCGCGCCAAGACAGGGAATCCAAATAGTTTTAGCAACACACCTAAGATCCGCTACTCTTAAAGCGACAATAAGAATATTTAAACTTCAAGTCATATCCGCGCCATAGTTTAACAGCGGTGGACAGTATTTTACAGCGGCCATACCAGTTTTGTATACTACGAGTGTTAATTAAATAAAAAGAAACGGCAGTGTCATCTTTTCATAAACAAAGCAAGTCTATGTCTTCCTATATCACCACCCGAGATCTACGTTTTCCTTTACCGAGGATAAGTCCATGCTCCCATAGAATTTAAGAACAATTACTGAGGCTAGCCGAGGATAAATTGAAGAGAACCAACCCACTGAGAACTTCTGGAAGCAACGGGAGAAGCATCCAGGTAAGCCTAACAGCAACGGATGAGGAGGTGATCGCCGCAGTGTCTCCTCCGTAGCGTAATCCTAATCCTAGCAAACACTGTAACTGCCACGTGTACATACACCCAGGCGTATAAGACATTAAGTGAATAATTAAAAGAAGTATAATAGTGCTATGTAAGCTAAGACCTTAAATAATATACGAGTGAATATATTACAGTGAATATCGTAGGTGTTATTTATGTTCCTGACATAGTCGTTGTATCACACCTTGCAAGAGCAAAGTGCTCCCACATAACGAGCAAGCCGAGGCATAAATCCAATACCCAGGGCCTTTAATAACTCTTGTAAGCACACACCCACACATAACACATACAACAATAAGTACACGACATTCTTGGTTCCACAACACGTGAGGCAACCGGCGTAACGAACATATCTAAATTGTTCGCAGCCAATAGCAAGGTTGTAATGATAATATCTGCTTCTCTCTTATATACTTTGCAGACCACTCTTCATTGTGTTGGGCATTTTAACAAGATTAACCATTACAGTTTAATCTATAATCTGTACAGTTTAATCTGTAATTACAGATATAATAAATCTGAAACTTCCAGTGACGCATTTTGTAACCTAAACTCACAATATACTCGTTCAACATTAGACTTAAATACGTTTTGCAACTGATGCTGATGTAGTATACTAATACTGACGCTGAAGACATTCCTTCCATTTTACACTGTTCTGTCAATAGCATGTCAGTTGTACTTATTATTTCGCCAAAACATCATATCACCGTTTCGTCGAGTTTGTTTGGATTAAGGGACGTGTGGAAAACAAAACCGCTAGTCACCCTTCAGATAAAGGAGAGGAGTGAAGAAGGCTATGTTTTATTTACGCCTGGAAGCCGGTTCAGTCGTGGCCTATCTCGAACTGTTTGCAATGTTGCTGAGTACTACAACCACATTACGGATGAAAATTGTGTTCGGGATATATTTTTAAGTGATTAATTATTTAAAAACCCTGTGTGATATTACATAATTAGTACCGAACTATGTCAAAAATATGTTACTCTACTCATCTTACAAGTAACAAGCTATCCTCATACATTCTCGTTGATTTAAATATCTAATCTGGAACAAAAACCAATTGTGTTGGGATCTAAGTACAAAATGTCATTATACTTTTTTGTTCGTAATACTTCTATGAAGCACGTACTGGAACGAGTGATATAAGTTCCCTTCCGCCCGGTATACCAAAAAGGCGTCATAAGGTAATTTTACATGTTTCACTTTATACCGTGAGCGTTACATTAATTTCTTTTTATCACGCGTGTCACGATAATTAACTTTTGAGAGAATTGTACATGTTTTGATACGTTTTACCTCTCCATTATCGTCTAAAAATAATTATTTAAATTGTGTTATTTCATCCATTTAATTTATTTATTACTATAAGTGTTGTATTTTCTGAACTATTGTCTGAATATATTATACAGTTAAATTGGAGATGCACACAAGTGCAACAAAATGCCTGGAAGTACTTGCCATTGTATCTTTGCATCTGCATCTTTGTGCTTCAGTGAGTGTTTGAACAGAACTATATAGTGCATATCGAGAAAAGTATGCTGCAAGTACTTTAATTTCATCGCAGCTTTCTTAGATAAGATACAAAATTGAAGGCTGAAGTGAATGGTTAGAGACAATGGCGTAGTACTCTCCTTTGTAGATAGAAGATCAATCCCACTGTGCATTGCGGCACTATTTTATTTTATAGCGCTTTTAAAACATTCAAGTCCTTTGTTTTCTTCACCAATCATGAGATTAATCCCAGACGGAGATACTGCATCTCTTGTGGAGTGGAGAGAAACTTTTCTCGACTTCTGAGCATTTACTTATAGAGAAAAATTGTTTGTCATCACAACTTTTGCGGATATTATTTCCTGCTAGTCTTCTTTTTTACATGCGGCTTCATATCTCCTGTAAACCCCTCTGTATTTTTTCGATAATCTTTCAAGAGTTCCACTTTTGTATAAGTTTACCTTTTTTTATACGCTGATTGAATGCAACGACTTAAAACGTGGTTTTTGTAATTACAAGTTGTGTTCGCGTGCAGTAAGGCTGAGGATAATATGTGAACTAGGGTTCAGTTAAAATAACACACAAACACATTTGTTTGATATATGCATTTCAATTGAAAGCCACTCATCTTAAATCATAGAACATACCCGTAACTGAAGACGGATGGACAGTGAGTGTTCCTCGCTATGATTGAAGAAAGGTGATGTTTATTTTTTCTTTCTCTTTCTTTGATTAGTATTTTTCATTTTTATTTTATTTCACTTTTTTTTTAATATTGAGCACTTCACAGGCTATTGTTTGTTTTTTGACAAGCTATTCTAATGAAAACTTTTTTATTGTCTACTTCTGTTTTTCTTAACTCGCAGGTTGAAACAATTCAACAAAATCTATATATTTTTTTGTGATTGTCATTTTTTTAACGAGAAACTCCTCAACCTTTACACAATGGCAAGTTTTTTTTTATTAATTTAGTTTAGTTTTATGATATATATACACAATATAATAGAGTTTGTGTAGGTCATCAATTTGCAAGGTACGCAAGTGTTGTTTTATGCCAGTGTTTCGATACAACAATATTAGTTAGTAACCTCAAAACGGGAGATAAAGAGCTGTATTGAGTGGATGAATCCGAATGAATCAGCTTCCATTGTTCCTGTCTCAAGAGTCGAACCAGTCCACCCTCTTTGCCACATAACCGAGATTCATTTTAAATATTCAATGTAACGTTCCCGTTACCACTAAATCATACACTACTGGAGGGCTATATTGTTACAGCTGGATAGATGGACTAAACGTTTAAATGAAAATGAAATTAATTTTGAGTATCCAGCACGTACAATAAGGGGGCGTATACTTATTGACTGTGGAGGACCGAAACGAGGTGTGGGGGTTAAGAGGAAGGCGTGGGTTTTTACTGCACAAAATCCATAACACAAATCTACTCACACATTCCAAAATTCATTTCCGAAACGTTTGTAGTTCCATACATTATTAAAAATGGAAGGTGGGAGGAGGCGTCCACCGATCCAAAGCCCGGCTTACACATGCGGTCCGTTTCTCACGGAATCCTAACTGAGAGTGACGCTATCCCCACTACTCGTGGCTAGCAAAGCTACCAGCCAAGAGTGGCGTAAACAACAATGGTAATGACAATGTAGAACAATAATGTAACCGCCAAATTATTAATACAATAATTAATATCCTGGAAGCGAAACTCCAGATGCTGGAGTTTCTTAAGGTATAGCACCATCTTGCTATGTAGTTCCTGAGCACGATCCAGATACCATCAACCTGCCAACAGGATGGAATTCGGTGTTCCAATGTATCAATTTCTGAGTAGAATATACAGTGATTAGATTGTGTTCGTTCATATATTTTTACATACCTTTAAATCAGCATCAGAAATAAAATAAGTTTATAAATCCTGTACCTTTATATCATTTCTGAGAGCGAACTACCAATCAGATGGTAAAGATAACCTTAAATTTTAAAAGAAGGCATAAATTAAGATTTAAAAGCTTCTTTGGTAAGACTTATGTAATCTGAAATAACTGACAGCTTATGTTTTCTAACGTTAGCCAGGAAATACGAAGATAATGACAGATGGACGCCTGTCGCAAGTACTGGAGAGGGCACCGTTATTGTATGTCTTGGAAGCGATTGACCAAGTTACAAAAAAGTCCGTTTGGGTTGCCAGTCCATTATAGTTCTGGCAACTTTTGGATATCGAATAAATTATCCTGTTTTATTGACATAATAACTGGACTACAATGAAAGGCGTTGCTAACAGTGGGCTCCTATTATGTGCACTGAGCGAGATGGTTCCGCAGCAACACGTGAATTTCGCCTTCGGAAGGTCCCGGGTTCGATTGCCGTCGGGCCGACCACTTAGGTCTTGGATTTTTCGTGGTTTTCCCAGATCGGTAGGCGAATTTTGGGGTGGTTACTCTTCTACCATGAATTTACTATCCATCATTTCATGTGTTTCACCTTCATCTGTCTCAGGATTGTAGGACCAGGCGACGGCGATTTGCGGTGGAATGGTAGAGTTTGGGCCGTGTAAAGATTTCTTCCTGGCGCTTGGTTTCCGGGACCCCTGGTTTGATGATGGCGACGGCAGACTCGCGCCGGCGTAAGGATTGGTGTCATTCGTCTGGAATCATTAGGGACCCCGTCCTGGCTAGTGCACGTCCGCATCCGAATCTGGTCACCCTTCGGATCTCCCCTTCATCCCTTCCTCCCAGGGATCACGTAAGCCACAAAGAGCTTACAATGGCCTACGTGCGGTGCTGAGCTCCAGTGATCCACTCTGGTTGAGTAGTCCTGATTCTAATCCATTATGCGCTCTGAATCTTGCAATCTGTGGTTTGAAATTTTCTCACTTCTATAGACGGCCCGAAGTCTCTGTGAAGTCTGTTCATTCGTGAGGACGTTTGTAGAATTTTGTTTTAACTGATAAACCATAAGAGATAGACGAAATCTTATTACACAAAAAATGCTAAGCCTTTAAAACAAACAAATTATTCCAAATAATTTTTTTTCTCATCAGCCACTTCTGAGGTATCTATATCTGTTATTAGTTTGAACTTTTTCGACAGTTTGTCATTCTTTAAAGTGGTCACCATTCAGTTGTTTCTCGGGATATCATGAAAAGAGCATGGAATTTCAAGGCCAGCATATACTGAGCCGCTTTTAAACATTTGACTATCACTATCTCCTGGGTTACATATTACAACATTTATAATGAACGTATTTATTCCAACGTTTATCTCAATTAACCCGAAGTAGACGGAAGAATAAGTGTTTACAAGACTGGTTTGTAGAAGCGATATAAAATTATAGTGGATAGAGAACGTCATGCGAAAATATCACATCAGTATTTTCCACTAAATATTTAGTTATTTTCTACCTCTCGTACTTTTGTAAGCGTTATGATAACGTAACGGTGACAAAGTAAAATTTACGTTACTTTCCTACATTCCTAACGGTGACTCATAAAGGGTATATACCATGCGGGCGATTTAAGGTGAGGGCCACTGTGTTTAGCAGGCTGTACTGCACTGCCCTCGGTACTTTTCCAACACGCAACTGGCGTCGCATGACGCGTTCAAGGTTATCCTTACCAGCTGTGTTTCAGTCGCTGCTGTGTTCGTGCTGTAAAGAGAGTTGACATTGTGCACCTCAAAGGTGAGAGTTAACTCAAGACATCTGTGTTGTGGTGATTTGCTTAAGAGTGTTAATGTCTTATTAGTCCACTGCAATGCCTGCCGACAAATTCACGCTCACGTTTTTGTGAACGATACATATGTAAACACGCATTCATATAATCAGGTGTTTAGACATTTTGCTGAGAAATTTTCTGTTATTCCAGTTCAAAGTAGAGAAACTCTAAATTATAATAATAAGTTTAGAACAACGTGGTCGCTAAACGTTAAATCTAAGAAGCGAAAACGAAATGTTCTAACGAAGAAAAAATTGACGACATTGGTGCATGTATTTGTGGAGAACCATAAAAAAAAAGTTTTAGGAACAATACCCACACCATAGACTGACTTAAGGACAATATAAAAACAGAAATTATAAACATTACGCAAGAAGAATCTATGTGTGTGAATGGAAATTTCATTCGAAGATGCCAGGAATGTCTTCACGCAGATGGACACCACCTCCAACAACACTTATAATAAGGTTAATGCGCATTATAGTGCATTTTACCATCACTCGGGAGTAAGTAACGCGGGAGTTACGGAATGAAAACCCCCCAGTGTAATAGACATTTTGCGGAGCACGCGTACACGCGATCTGTGGCCTCACCACTGTATATTTCAAATGTGCTTTAGTATGATTGCAGTAGCAGTAAGTCCAGAATATGAAATTTTAGCTTTAATTTCCTCACAAACTGTGAGAGATAGTATATTGTGACACAAGAGTGGTAAGTGCATCATTGGAGAACGAAAAAGAGTTTGAAAATACGAGACGAAGTCGAGATTCTGTAATGCATGTTATTCCATACTATTTTGTTTTCGATGATAGTGAATAATAAAAACAGTACTGATGAAAAAATAAAATTAATAACTAACAACTGAACATGTTGGTTGCAGTAGCAAGGTCGCCAAAATTAACGCTGATGCCGAACTGCCAATCAAATATTCACGTGTGGAAGCTCACCTTAAAACAAATTCAATAACTTTCAGCTTACACTTAGTTGTTGTATGAATTAAGTCCTAAGTAAATATTAACAAATAAATAGGAAGTAGAGACCCAGGTATAATTTATATGGTAAAATTCATCATAAATCATGGCTGGTTATATTCTATGTCTGCAATAATAAATATACTAAACATTAGATCACATACATGCAGTGCAACAGGAAAAACACGCAGGTAAGTGAGTTTACCAGCACTGAATGTAGAAAATTCTACTTTCCACCATGACAACATGAACGGGAAGAAGTGGATAATAACCATCGTCGAAAAAACATAATTTAAAATATGCATGTTATCCTCTTTTTTAACTTCTAAATGTAGCTTTATGTTAAAATGTCGTCTGGTATGTTGTGATTGGTTGAAACCTACAAGTGCTTCTATCTTTTAAACCAGCAGCAGAGATAATCAAGCGCTTGAACTCAATAAAAGGAAAGGCCCTGGAGAATTAAAAAAGCTAAGCAAAACAATTTGGAACACGGATTCAATTTTGCTACTAGTGGAAATAATCTTATTCTGGATTCTAATGCAATCTCTGCCTTTGCTGTTACGGTAATAGGATTTTCTGCTTTTCTTTCATCGAGTGTAGAGGTTACAGCGGTTCGTTTGCTGAATCCGCAAATCGAAGATCAGGGAGGTAGACGATTGAAACGATTTATCCGCAGTTCTAGGGCAATGTTTGAGGTCTAGACGATAAAGTATAGCACAGCGATACGAGTTCAAGGGGAATACATTTTTGTGACCTTTAAAAGCAGGTTTGGTGTTTCAGTACTAGGATAAATCACATGTACGTGTAAGAAAATTGCATTTACGTTGCGTAAGGTCTGGAGTACAGTGATGTGCATCGTCAAAACCGTTATAACTATACCCAGGGTTTGGTAGACATGCGGTTAGCGTAATCCGTCCGGTGTTTTTATACCTTCTCAGTGCATTAAATTGTGAAATGAGACTTTCATCTATGGCACAATTTGTGTGAAATATCTAATATATAACAACAGCACAACTACTATACAAGTTATCATTTATTGTTATAGCTGTTGTATAAATTTTACACACAAAGCACAATATTAACCAGAAACTGTTTAAATAAACATTTTGTCGTAAATATACAGGGCAGTCAACTGATTAAATTGATGGTAGGTTTCATGAGCTTGTGCGAAACAAAAGAATGGTCACATAATATTTGCATTTCCTAAAACTGGTAAATTCAAGCTAACAACAGCGAATTTTTCTAAACAGTGAAAACAAGAAAAAGTTATTTGTCATAATTGCTATGTAAGGAACACTGCATAGTTTATACAAAACGCAGTGAAAATAATTAGGATTTAAAGAAACATATACACTATGTGATCAAAAGTATCTGGACACCCCACAAACATGCGTTTTTTATCTTAGGTGCATTGTGCTGCCACTTACTGCCTGGTACATATTATCTGCGACCTCAGTAGTCATTAGACATCATGAAACAACAGAATGGGACGCTCCGTGGAACTCACGGACTTCCAACGTGGCTAAAATTTTAAAACTGAAACCCTATAGAGTGACTATAGTTCATGAATTGCAATCTCGTATTGATGAGGAATGCCAGGGATGTCTCAATGCAGACGAGCACCACTTTCAACACAGCTTATAACAAGGTTAGTAGTCATTATTGTGCATGTTACTCGTGAGTAAGAAACGCGAGAGTTTTAAAACGGAGAACCCGCGATTCAAATCACGGATCTTCGATTTTATTTGCCTATGCACTACTCATATGCGTATGCACTTGTGTACATACATGTACACTATGTGATCAAAGTATCCGGACACTTCCACAAACATACGTTTTTCATCTTAGGTGCATTGAGCTGCCACCTACTGCCTGGTACTCATTATCCGCGACCTCAGTAGTCATTAGACATCGTGAAACAGCAGAATTAGACGCTCAGTGGAACTCACGGACTTCGAACGTAGTCAGGTGATTGGGTGTCACTTGTGTCAGAAGTCTGTACGCGAGATTTCCACATCCCTAGATACACTGTTTCTGATGTGATAGTGAAGTGGAAACGTGAAGGGACATGTACAGCACAAAAGCGTACAGGCCGACCTCGTCTGTTCACTGACAGAGACCGCCGACATTTGAAGAGGGTCGTAAAGAGTAATAGGCAGACGTCTATCCAGACCATCACACAGGAATTCCAAACTGCATCAGGATCCACTCCAAGTATTATGGCAGTTAGGCGTGAGGTGAGAAACCTTGGATTCCATGGTCGAGCGGCTGCTCATAAGCCACACATCACGCAGGAAAATGCCAAACGACGCCTCACTTGGTGTAACGAGCGTCAACATTACACGATTGAACAGTAGCAAAACGTTGCGTGGAGTGACGAATCACGGTACACAATGTGGCGATCCGATGGCAGTGTATGGGTATGGCGAATGCCCGCTGAACGTCATCTGCCAGCGTGTGTAGTGACAACAGTGAAATTCGGAGGTGGTCTGTTATGGTGTGGTCGTGTTTTTCCTGGAGGGGGCATGCACCCCTTGTTGCTTTGCGTGGCACGATCACAGCGCAGACCTACATTGATATTTTAAGCACCTTCTTGCTTCCCACTGCTGAAGAGCAATTCGGGGATGGCGATTGCATCTTTCAACACGATCGAGCACCTGTTCATAATGCACGGGCTGTGGCGGAGTGGTTACACGACAATAACATCCCTGTAAAGGACTGGCCTGCACATAGTTCTGACTTGAATCCTTTGGAATGTTTTGGAACGCCGACTTCGTGCCAGGCCTCACCGACCTACATCGATACCTCTCCTCAGTTCCGCACTCCATGAAGAATGGGCTGCCATTCCCCAAGAAACCTTCCAGCACCTGATTGAAAGTGTGCCTGCAAGAGTGAACGCTGTCATCAAGGCTAAGGGCGGCCAACACCATATTGACTTCCAACATTACCGATGGAGGGCGCCACGAACTTGTACGTCATTTTCAACCAGGTGTCCGGATACTTTTGTTCATATAGTGCAAGTACGAGGGCTGATCAACAAAGACTGAGACTGATTTTTTCCTGTAACTTCCGTGATAGTTTCGTATCTGTAACATAAATATTTGAAAAGAGCGGGTTTTATGTATAATGTTTGTAGGCGGCAGCACTCTCGTATTGGTAGGTTGGTAGTAATGGTAGGTTTGTAGACCCTACGTGGATTTCTCATACCAGACAATGGAGGTGATACATTTTTTAAATCGATTATCACCGGTGATGAGTCATGGCTGCATCATTATGATCCTGAAGGAAAACAAGCAAGCACAGTGTGGAAATCGCCAGGTTCTCCAACACCAAAAAAGGCAAAAGTTGTTCCATCTGCAGGGAAAGTGATGGTGATCACATTTTTTGACTGTAATGGAATGATTTACCAGCATGCAGTTCCCCCTCACACTACTGTTACAGCAGCATACTACACGTCAGTATTGGCTACACTGAGGAAGCACATTGCAAAGAAACGACCAGAGTTTTCTCGGACTGGGTGGCGACTTCATCATGACAATGCACGGCCTCACGTCGCATATCAAGTCATGCAGTTTTTGGCTCAATTCAACATTACCTGTGTACCACATCCACCTTATAGCCCCGATCTTGCACCCTGTGACTTTTTTTTATTCCCATCACTAAAGGCAAAGCTTAGGGGTATTCGATTTGAGAACTCTGAAGCAGTGCTCAAGAAAAGTGAGGCCATTCTCAAGGACCTGACAAAGAATGGTCTGCAGCATGTGTTCAAGGACTGGCAGAGGCGATATAAAAAGTGCATTGAAGTAGGAGGGGACTACTTTGAAAAAGATCATTTAAACATTGAATTGGAGTAATAAACATCTGTGAAAAAAAAATCAGTCTCAGTCTTTGTTGATCAGCGCTCGTAGATATATTTTTTTCACAATCAAAATGTCTCAAGAATAAGACATTTTAATCAAAATCATTAAGCCATTTTTGGGGAAAATAACCATAACCTAATGTCCATATAAAGGGATTTAACTTAAAAGTACTCTTGCACTCATGTGCAAGCAACTTGCACTCATAAAAAGATATCAGATTAAAGCATGAAGTCTGGAGTTTTTCCAACCTTTTATTACGCACACACACCAAAATGTGTTAACGGAAAAACAGAATATGGAGTTGCACATAATCTAATCAAAATATCTTCTCTTAAATTAATAAGGACGCGTTTTACAAATACATACCTGATACACGTATTCTAACTATAAGAAATTTAGACATAGGCATCCCTTATGTGTTATAGTGTTTATATAAAAAGTGATTCTTCTCTCCGCGATATATTACGACACATTTTTACCACCATTTCAAATTAAGAAATAAATGTGTAGCAGCACATAACACAGCACAACATTCCATGTTGCATAACACATGCAAAATGGAATGTTTCGAAAACGACTGACGCTACGATAAAAAAAGTATGTATTTGACAAAAATGTGAATTTTAATAAGATCTACATTTTTTAAGACAAGTTTTGGTCTATATCTTATTATTTCCCCGTTATGTTGAGAAAGGAGTTGTATTGTATTTCGACTGTTGGGGAGCCGAACTTGAAGTAGTTGCAACCGCACGTATGGTAAAAAGCTTCCGGTAAGCTTCGCCCCAAGTTTAAAAATATTAACTTTGTAATTTGACTGTTTCTTTAAATATTATATATTTATGTTTGCCTCGGCTGCGTCAGTATTAATTTTTAGAGACATGAGTTTCTTTGCAGGGAGTAGTGCGGCTAAGAATGTAGGCTTACACATATTATAGTTTTTACTTCACTCCTTTTTATTAATTCTTGACACGATTTAAATAACACTTCAATGATATAGAGAGCTTGCACTTTTTAAACACGTAAACTATTTTCGTCTCACACAAAATACGTATTAAGGTTCTCGAGGACGCGTCTCGCATCCGGTTAGGAACACTGTCTGCTTGCAACTAATTTCTGAATTTGTAAATTTTGCTCCATTTCATTTTCTGATTGGCTAATCCTACTCCAATAGAATATTTTTATTTAACTTAAGCTTTTTTCTGGTTGTTGATTGGCTATTTATAAACTGTCTCAAAAATTACATTAATGTTGCTCCAAGAATTACCAGTAGCATTATTAAACTTTCTAATTCATTATTGCCTCAAGGTTACCTCATTGTTACCTCATTGTTAGCAACTTTTAACGCATTATTCTCACAGCTCCTACATTATTAAATTACATAATACATTCACATAACATTATTGAACATGTACATAATAATATAAACATTAATGCAATGACTGTTACATGCATTTTATATATTATATTATACACATATTGCTTTAAGGCGGACTGTTATTATATTTTATATTATATAATTTGACTGAAATCATTTAAGTGTTAAAAATACTGCCACAATGTAAAATTGTAAACATTCAATCACAATGATGTGGGCTTCACTGGTTATTCACAAAAATTCAAGATATGCATTTAAATTTAACATTAATATCTCAAATATTTTAATTAAAATCTTTGGAAGCATTCTAACAAGAAATTTTTAAAAATCTAAGCTTTGTCCCTGGGTGGGTAATTCTTTGACTATTCCATTTACACGTCGTGTATTTGATACTGACCAATAACATTTAGTAATGCCTCGGATATCGTCCAATGATGTCGTTTATCTTATAATATGCCTGAAAGGATACTATTTTATAGGATAAGACTTCACTCGCTATTGAGCCTTAATAGTATCAGTACGCAGTGATTAATAGGCTACCCATATCAGCCAATTGTGCTTTAATCAATGCTCATTTAAATGTTGTCAATTTCAAAATAAGTTATGTTCTTGAAAAAAAAATGCGTTGTTATTGTGTTCTAATTTCTGAAGTATTTTCTCATTCCAACTGTTGGTACTATTGATTAGTATTCCGTAACACATTCGATTGTTTATTCGTTTAGTAGATTTGCCGTGATCTTACACAATGGTGATTTGGTTTTAAACACGAATAAGAAAGTAATTATATATAACCTGATATATCTGGAATAGTGTTAATAAATCCCATTTGATGTTACGAATTCATGGGATAAATTTGCACGTCGATACATTCGTAACCTCTCGTGGGATTACCTACGGTAATGGGATTCTTAAACTTGGAATTTATACGAATTTTGGTTTTTGAGCTATGGTGTTCAAACATCACGTAGAAACTAATGAATCTTTTTCTATATAGGATTTTTCTTTCCTTTTATTTCTTTTTTATGGAATACAATACTTCCTCTGCCAATTATAGGTATGTGGTAGAGAAAAAAAATATACGAAGAGGTACAAATGTAGGTTAGCAGCAGCTATAAGATGATATTTCCACGAGGAACTGGTTTCCAGGTCGGCATCTTCCTCCACCACCCACACTCTTGCCGTCTACCGCCCACGTCAGCGTCGCCATAGAAACGGCCGGGATTTTCATCCGTTTTCGCAAACCTGCACCCTCATCTCTCTCTCTTCTTCTTCTGCGACGAAAATGTTCCAAATAGAAAGCTCGAGAATAACAATCCATTACATAAAGAGGCGAGCGCCTCAAGAGGAACCTAATCCTTCCAAGTGCACTTAAGGACCTTTCTCAGCTTTAGCAAGAGAAAAGAATTATCTCGTTTGTTTCGTTAATACTAAAGTAATTATTCTATCATCTGTTTTACGTGTTGGGTTGTAACAGCGATTTGGTAACTAAGTTTTCTCCCAAGAAATCAATCTGCTCATTTAATCAGTTCATTTTGTGACATGGAATTACAGAAATACCTTTACGCGTTTTCGCTATAGCGTAGTACAATATATCAACAGTATGTGTAGTTTATGTAGCTCCAGCCATCCTGAAGATTAATTTATTAGAAAAATTCTCTTTATATTTTGTGTACTCGAAAATGGCTGCAGGATTTTGATTCAAACATCCTAAACTCAATAACGGCACGATAATTAGGTTGCATACACCGACTTTTTTCTGTAAAAAGATCTATATGCACTCACTCTTGTGAAAATTCATTGAAAAATCATAAACTTTTGACAGAAAATGGCTAATTTTTGTGATACTAGCTAAATGTAAATTATTCACTCGTGTGCTTTTACATGTTACAGGATTTAAGTTGTGACCTTAGATATTAATATTCCAGATAGCAGTTTCTCGTGACCCGATGGCTAACTTAGAAGATAGACTTATTGAATGGGAATCTTAGATAAATAATATGAAATAGGGCTTAAAGACCAAAGTATTTCACCTACACACAATCAAATGTTATTATACCACGCGTTCGATTTATAGCCGCGCCACAGATCGCGTATATGCGTAGCTACCTAGTACTGCAGTGAGTCGGTATGTTCCCTAGCGCACTAGCTGTGAATGATCCGCTAAAGCCTACGTTCATCGGCTCTGTTATACTGTGTCAGTTTCTGTCTTCTGTTCGAGCTGTAAAGGCTAATTTGTTCATCGTGCATCTCAAAAGTGAAAGCTTATTCAAGACATCTATGTTGTGTTGAGAAGTAGGTTTAATTTTATGGTGGTGTTTTTATTGTCTTTACGTTGTTTGCCCCACGTATGGGCGTCAATTTGAAGTAGGTTAGTTTCCGCCCCACGTATGGAAGCCAATTTGAGAAGTAGTTTTTTAGAAGGCGGTGTATCGTATTTCAACTGTTGGGGATCCGAACTTGTAGTAGTTGCAACCGCACGTATGGACCCGGTAGCCTTTGCCCCAATTTTTAAAAAATATTAACTTTGTAATTTGACTGTTTCTTTAGGTATTAAAGATTTATGTTTGCCTCGGCTGCGTCAGTATTATTGTTAGAGACATGTTTCTCATAGCAGGGTTGTGGTGTGACTGAAGAATGTAGGCTTACACAGATTATAATTTTACTTCACTCCTTTTATTAATACTTGAGACGATTTATATAACACTTTACTGATATAGAGCGGTGAGATTCTTTTATTAATTATTTGCACTTTTTTAACACGTAAAACTATTTTTCGTCTCACACGAACACGTATTATACTTCTCGAGGACGTGTCTCGCGTCCGCTTAGAAACACTGTTTGCAGGCAACTGAATTAATTTCAACAACCTAAAGTTGTAAATTTGTGTATTTCAAGTCGCTGATTGACTAATCCTACTTCATATTTACATTATTGTTGCTCCAATAATGACTAGTAGCATATAAACTTTCAAATTCATTATTGCCTCAAGGTTACCTCATTGTTACCTCATTGTTAGCAACTTTTAACCTATTATTCTCACAACTCCTACACTATTAAATTACGCAATATATTCACATAACATTATTACACATGGATACAAAAATACATACATATACAATGACTGTTACATACATTTTTATATATTGTTACATACACATATTGCTTTAAGGCGAGCTGTTATTGAATTTAAATATTATATAATTAGACTGAAATTATTTAAGTGTTAAAAATACTGCCTCAGTGCGTGAATTACATTTTATTGTTCCACTGAAATGCCGCGAAAAATTCACGCCTGAATGAAGAATTTTTATGTACGATACATATAAAAACCGAATCATGTAGATATTTTCTGGAGTCATTTTCTGATATTACAATTCCAGGTAGAGAAACTATTAGATGTATGGTAAATAAGTTTAGGACAATGAGATCGCTATGAACTAAACCTATGAAGCGAAAAAGAAAATATGTTCCAACAGAGGAAAAAAAATGATGAAATTGGTGCATCATTCGAACGCGCTCCAAAGAAATGTCATAGACGTGTTGCGCAGGAAGTACGTGTTTTACAAACTTGTGTTCATAGAACTGCTTTAAAACTGAAACCCTATTGAGTGACTATAGTTCATGAATTACAACCTCGTATTGATGAGGAATGCCAGGGATGTCTCAATGCAGACGAACACCACTTTCAACACAGCTTATAACAACGGTAGTAGTCATTTTGTGCATTATACTCGTGAGTAAGAAACGCGAGAGTTTTAGAACGGAGAACCTGCGATTCAAATCACGGATCTTCGATTTTATGTGCCTATGCACTACTCATATGCATATGCACTTATGTATATACATGTACACTATGTCATCAAAAGTATCCGGACACTCCCACAAACATACGTTTTTCATCTTAGGTGTATTGTGCTGCCACCTACTGCCTGGTACTCATTATCCGCGAGCTCAGTAGTCATTAGACATCGCGAAACAGCAGAATTAGACGCTCCGTGGAACTCACGGACTTCAAACGTGGTCAGGTGATTGGGTGTCACTTGTGTCAGAAGTCTGTACGCGAGATTTCCACATCCCTAGATACACTGTTTCTGATGTGATAGTGAAGTGGAAACGTGAAGGGACATGTACAGCACAAAAGCGTACAGGCCGACCTCGTCTGGTGACTGTCAGAGACGCCGACATTTGAAGAGGGTCGTAAAGAGCAATAGGCAGACATCTATCCAGGAATTCCAAACTGCATCAGGATCCACTCCAAGTACTATGGCAACCTTGGATTCCATGGTCGAGCGGCTGCTCATAAGCCACACATCACGCAGGAAAATGACAAACGACGCCTCGCTTGGTGTAAGCAGCGTCAACATTACACGACTGAACAGTGGCAAAACGTTGTGTGGAGTGACGAATCATGGTACACAATGTAGCAATCCGATGGCAGTATATGGGTATGGAGAATGCCCGGTGAACGTCATCTGCCAGCGTGTGTAGTGCCAACAGTGAAATTCGGAGGTGGTCTGTTATGGTGTGGTCGTGTTTTTCCTGGAGGGGGCATGCACCACTTGTTGTTTTGCGTGGCACGATCACAGCACAGACCCACATTAATATTTTAAGCACCTTCTTGCTTCCCACTGTTGAAGGGCAATTCGGGGATGGCGATTGCATCTTTCAACACGATCGAGCACCTGGTCATTGTGCACGGGCTGTGGCGGAGTGGTTACATGACAATAACATCCCTGTAATGAACTGGCCTGCACGGAGTCCTAACTTGAATCCTACAGAACACCTTTGGGATGTTTTGGAACGCCGACTTCGTGCCAGGCCGCACCGACCTACATCGATACCTCTCCTCAGTTCCGCACGCCGTGAAGAATGGGTGCCATTCCCCAAGAAACCTTTCAGCACCTGATTGAAAGTCTGCCTGCGAGAGTGAACGCCACCATCAAGCTAAGGGTGGGCCAATACCATATTGATTTCCAGCATTACCGATGGGGGGGGGGGCGCCACGAACTTGTACGTCATTTTCAGCCAGGTGTCCGGATACACGTAGTGTATGTATAGGAAATACATATAATTTCTGCCTGTTAATTGTTTCTTTCACATTTCATAGCCGTTGGTGGAAAGTTGACTCAGATGTGTGGGAGAATCGTGACCACCTTGGACTTTTATGGGATACATGAATCAGATGAGAAACATTTAATATACTTTCGTGTCGCAGCATGTCACTCTAGCACAGTGCTCCTTGGCCCGATTACCGGTCGTGGCAATGAAGTTTTCAAACCTGGTTTAACCCTCCAAAGTATTCTTGTGTGGCTTTTATCTTATTAATTTTGCGGCACCTTTATATCGGTGCCATATTGTTATATGACTTGGCATGTGTGTTCAGGGTTATGCCCAAAGGCACTCCTGAAATATTCACAAAGGGCGAATTGCTTACTAAATAACCAATAACGCACACACAAGGCACACTCACATAAGCAGTCCAGGCTCAGTGCATGCCTTCTTGTTTAAAGAAAACTGTCTCCATTCTAACCTGGAATCGAACCCAGGACATCTCGCACATCAGACAGGTGCTCCACTGCAGTGGCGGCTCGTGATTTGCAAGATTTGGAGGGCGGCAGGTGATGCTTTCGTGTTAAGCACCTATACATAACAGGTTTTATTCTACAATTTACCAAAAAGATATGTAAACAAAACATTATACAAACCAACATTTTCTCCATATAATTCCTTGTTCAGTTTACTGCATGTATTTTTTAGCGCGTACCAAACCCTATGCATTAATCCAATCCAGAAATAAAACGTGCAATAAAATGCATCTATCAGAGCGAGCATAAAATAAACTACATTAGTAATTATTCCGTTATTTCCTTCAGTAACAGGAACCCTTTTGTTATTTATACTATAGGTGCACCCGTGCGTTAATGAATATCGTTTAAAATTTCAGTGGAAACACGCGGTTTTATAACAAACGACTATTCAGTGCTTTGCTTTCACAAAATAAATTATTTACAAACCTTAATCACACATACTTACACATTGCTAAGTTTGTATTTCGTGAACACATTTCTTCAAAGTTTCTACCTTCCATAATAATATTTATTCAGACGTCAGAATAGGAGCATAAGTGTAATGTAGCTACCTTCGCAAAGGATTATTTGGATTAAAATGTAGTAGAAAAACAAGCTTATGTAAGAATAATCTGTATACCCACTAATAAACGATAATGTAGAGAAAGTCATGTGAATGTATCACATCAGAGTTTTAGAAAAAAAGGTCCGTGTGCGTGTCTGTGTGTTTGTGAACAGCATAACTCAAAAATTAAAAGTCGGATCAACGTCAAACTTGGTATTTAAGTTCAGTATCTTCCAAGGATGCGACACGAGTATTTCCAAGAAAATACCCCCACTCCCCACTACCCTATACATGGAACGTTTTTAGATAATTTTGATTGTATAAAATATGACACGATTTCATTAAAAGCCATATATTAAAGATATTTACATGACAAATAAAATGCATATCTTGAATTTTCTGGGAATAGCCCGTGAAGTCCTTTTCATTCGGAAGAATGTTGTATAATCTTGTATAACTGCTAAACGTTAAACAATAGACGAAACCGTACTACACAAAAAATCTGATGTATTACACTCACATGACTTTCTCTACTCTTGTGTAAACTATTTTTACAAACGCTTATTCTCCATATGCTTCATGTTAATCGAGATGTTAATCTTATTGCTAATTTTCTTGTAGATGCAAGGGGAATACGGTAGTATTTAAGCGATAGTCAATTTTTTTAAGCGCTGGTTGCGATGTGCCGCATTCCATTCTCTTTGCATGTCCAAGTCAAAAAAATGAATAACGAATTTGAGAAAAAGTATAAGTATTGGAAAATTTAAGGATATAACAAGTAATATCTCGAAAATGGTTCACTCAACAACAAAAATTGTATGACATAAATTGTGTATATTAACGCCATCTACATTTTTTGTGTAGTAAAATTTTGTCTATCTCTTATGGTTTACCAGTTATGCAAACGTCGTTCACAATGAAGAATACTTTTGGAGACATTCCCAGAAAATTCTAGATATACATTTGATTTGTCATGAAAATATCTTAAACGTATGATATTTTAATCAAAATCGTAGGAGCTATTTTTAAGAAAATTAAACTTTTCGAAACATTTTCCATGTAAAGGGTAATCTGGGGAAGGGGGGTTTTCTTAAAAACCTTCGTGTCGCATCTCTGGAAGATACTGAACCTAAATACCAAGTTTGGTGTTTATCCGACTGTTCGTTTCTGAGTTATGCTGTTCACAGAGACACACAGACACACACACGGACATGTTTCCAAAAATGCTTTTTTTGGATTCAAGGGGCCTCAAAACTATATTTCGGTGAAATATCGATATCGAATTTTTGGGTGGAATACAATACTTCCCCTACTTACTATACGTAGTAGAGAAAGTAAAAAGTTCGACATGAAACTGCTTCATTACTGTCTTATGGGACAGGGCATTGCAAAGGATCAAAAACGTCAGTAAATGCTTGCAGAAAGATGATACATGAAAGTGGCTGTAGATCTGCTTGGGTATGGAACTATTCTTTGAAGATGTAGGACATCATTATTCTAGCATTGATATGGAAGCCTCAACTTTGTCCACATCTGTGGAGCAAACAAACAATGATGAGATATGCAATCGGGGAAGAAAAATAAAGAACTTTGCTGATGAAAATAAAAATGATGTTCATCAGGAGGGAAAAAGAAAAGATTCGTGGGCAGAAACTGAATACTGTATGTGTCAACCTGGTAGTTCAGAATAATGAAATACATATTCGAGCTATTCAAAGGAGTTTTGCTGGTGGAAATTACTATTTTGCCGGACCTGAACTATATTTCCAAAGCACTCGTATATGTAATTAATATAGAGTGTAAGATGTTTTGTCTTCACCAATGAATTTTATTGTAATGAGTACTACTGTACCGTTCTGATAAACAAGATGAACAAAAATAACATGAAACGTGAAAAAACATGGCCAACTGCATACAGAAACACGCATGAACATCATTCAACGATTACTTTCCTCATAGACTGAGAAGTTCTGTAACAACTTAGCAAGTATTCCAAGCAAAGCCTATTGCTCTCTCATCAAGAGGTCCAAATTTTGAAACCCGATGGAATCTCTCCCCAAAACAAATACTACAACAGTTCGCAAATTATAATCTTCGTGAAGAGCTCAAGCAAACCTACCTCATTTCATTGTTATTCATTAATTTTTACTTTCTCTACTACGTATAGTAAGTAGGGGAAGTATTGTATTCCACCCAAAAATTCGATACCGAGATTTCACCGGAAATACATGTTTTGACACCTCCTGAATCCAAAAAAAGCATTTTTGCAAACATGTCCGTGTGTGTGTCTGTGTGTGTGTGTGTCTGTGTGTGTGTGTGTCTGTGTGTGTGTCTGTGTGTGTCTGTGTGTGTGTCTGTGAACAGCATAACTCAAAAACGAACAGTCGGATAAGCACCAAACTTGGTATTTAGGTTCAGTATCTTCCAGAGATGCGACACGAAGGTTTTCAAGAAAATCCCCCCACCCCAGACTACCCTTTACATGGAAGATTTTTCGAAAATTTTAATTTTCTCAAAAATGGCTCTAACGATTTTGATGAAAATATCAAATGTTTAAGATAATGTCATGCGAAATGAAATGTATATCTCGAATTTTCTGGGAATGTCCCCAAAAGTATTCTTCATTGTGAACGACTTTTGCATAACTGGTAAACCATAAGAGATAGACAAAATTTTACTACACAAAAAATGTAGATCGCGTTAAAATACACAACTTATGTCATATACATTTCTTTTGTTGAGTGAACCGTTTTCGAGATATTGCTTGTTATTTCCTTAAATTTTACAATACTTATAATTTTTCTCACATTCGTTATTCATTTTTTTTATGTCCTGGACATGCAAAGAGAATGGAATGCGCCACATAGCAACCAGCGTTAAAATACTTGACTATCGCTTAAAAGCTACCATATTTTGCTTGCATCTACAAGAAAATTACCAATAAGATTGACATCTCGATATCGCGATTAACATGAAGCATATGGAGAATAGGCGTTTGTAAAATTAGGTTGTACAAGAGTAGAGAAAGTTATGTGAGTGTAACACATCAGATTTTTTTATGTTCTGGACATGCAAAGAGAATGGAATGCCCCACATAGCAACCAGCGTTAAAATATTTGACTATCGCTTAAAAGCTACCATATTCCCCTTGCATCTACAAGAAAATTATCAATAAGATTGACATCTCGATATCTCGATTAACATGAAGCATATGGAGAATAGGCGTTTGTAAAATTAGGTTGTACAAGAGTAGAGAAAGTTATGTGAGTGTAACACATCAGATTTTTTTATTACTTTCTCTACTACGTATAGTAAGTAGGGGAATATTGTATTCCACCCAAAAATTCGATACCGAGATTTCACCGGAAATACATGTTTGAGACCCCTGAATCCAAAAAAAGCATTTTTTGGAAACATGTCCGTGTGTGTGTGTCTGTGTATCTGTGAATAGCATAACTCAGAAACGAACAGTCGGATAAACACCAAACTTGGTATTTAGGTTCAGTATCTTCCAGAGATGTGACACGAAGGTTTTCAAGAAAATCCCCCACCACAGATTACCCTTTACACGGAACATTTTTCGAAAATTTTAATTTTCTCAAAAATAGCTCTAACGGTTTTGATTAAAACATCATATGTTTAAGATATTTTCATGACAAATGAAATGTATATCTCGAATTTTCTGGGAATGTCTCCAAAAGTATTCTTAATTCTGAACGACTTTTGCACAGCTGGTAAACCATAAGAAATAGACAGAATTTTACTGCACAAAAAGTTTAGATCGCGTTAAAACTGACAATTTATGTCATATACATTTTCTTTGTTGGGGGAACCATTTTCGAGATATTGCTTGTTATTCTCTTAAATTTTCCAATACTTATACTTTTTCTCAAATTCGTTATTGTTTTTTTTTTGTTATTTTTTTTTTGTCCTGGTAATGCAAAGAGAATGGAATACTCCACATAGCAGCAACATCTTAAAATATTTGACTATAGCTTAAAGCCTACCAATTCCCCTTGCATCTACAAGAAAATTAGCAATAAGATTAACATCTCGATATCTCGATTAACATGAAGCATATGGTGAATAAGTGTTTGTAAAAATAGTTTGTACAAGAGTAGAGAAAGCCATGTGAGTGTAACACATCAGAATTTTTTCATGATCTGCACAGAGGAAATGCCTTGATTGATCAATAAAATATTTTGAAACATATTTTGGACCAAACACTACAATAGTTCACAAACAGCAGCATTCTTTGAGAAACGCAAATGTATGTACATTCATTGCTATTTCTCTGTATATTATTCACTCGGCTGTATAACTTAAACGCGCTAATTATCAACAAAACGTTTAAAAGAAAATCCCCAAGGGGGCATACTGGAACTTAGTGGTCAATATAGTGAATCCTGGGGTGCAATAGCGGTACCCGCACACCTTTCCTGTATACTAGCTGCATAGGAGGCGAGATAGAATTTCTTCTTGGTTGATCGCTACTGAGAAATTAAATTGAGTTTTATTTATGGACGTTCTTAACTACTATGGTCTACATATATTAGGCGTGAAAGACCGGTAATTTTGCTCAGAGGCCTCTTTATCAGGCTTGAGGTTCTTTATGTGCCGTAAATCTACGACCGGGACCACCGGCTTTACTTTCCTTCCGAAGGAAGCCATGCTAAGGATTTTTACTCCTGAAAAAAATCCATCGCCCTCTGCTGGGTTTGAACCCGTGACCTCCGGAATTGGCGACCATCATGGTAACCACTACACTACGGAGGACGACGCCAGTGAGAGGGGGGTTAAGTGAGACCCCTTCTCTCAAAAAAAGAAAAGCCTCAATATCTGTTCTTTTATGATGTCCGCAGAGTCACGAACGAAACGCGACACCTAAACGGGGAAGAAAATTATTTCAGAATTATTTCCAAATGTAAAAATCTACGCCACTGTTTAAGCCTCGCAAAAGTGATCAGGAAATATCTGTGCAAAATCATATTATATATAAATGCTGTTACGAAAATACTAATGACACGAAGATGAGGGAGCAAAAATACTATTTCTATAAAACAGGTGATTGTGTGTCTCTTACAGTTTTCCTGTTATACAAAATTATATAAATTATTTCTGATTGAAGAGGACTCCACATGCTATTTCCAGGAAATTCAAGAAATACATTTTATTTGTCATGTAAATATCTTAAATATATGGTATTTTAAACAAAATCGTTGAAGCCAATTTTGAGTTAATATTTTCTTTAATGTATATGTAAAGGGCAGTTTGCCTGTGGGTGACTTTTCTTGAAAATGTTTATGTAAGATCTTTGGAAAATAGTGAACTCAAACACTAAGTTTGGTATTTATCCAACACTTCGTTTTAGAGTTCTGCTGTTGACAGAAGTCTGCAGTTTGTTTTAAATAAAGTTATTTTGCAGTTGTTGATTACTACTACCACTATTATTATTATTATTATTATTATTATTATTATTATTATTATTATTATTATTATTATTATTATTATTATTATTATTACTACTACTACTTTCTCTGCTGCGGATAGTAAATAGGGAAAGATACCGAGATTTCAACGGAAATACATGTTTGTGAGTCCAAATAAAGCATTGTTTGGAAACATGTCCATGTGTGTGTCTGTGTGTATGTGAGTGTGTTTTAAACACGATAGCTCAAAAATAAACAGTCGGATAAACACTAAAGCTAGTTCAGTTATCTTTCAAAGGTGCAACACGAAGATTTTCAAGAAAATCCCCGCACCCCAACTACCCTTTGTGGCAGCATTATTAACACTTAAATGATTTCAGTCAAATTGTATAATATGTAAATTCAATAACAGCCCACCTTGAAGCAATATGTGTATGTGATAATTTGTAACATGTATGTAACAGTCATTGCATAGCTTATATTATTGTATACATGTTTGATAATGTTATGTGAATATATTACGTAATTTAATAATGTAGGAGCTGTGAGAATAATAAGTTACACATTGCTAACAATGAGGTAACAATGAGATAACCTTGAGGCAATATTGAGTTTGAGAGTTTAAATGTTACTTGTGATTCTTGTAAGCATTAATGTAATTTTAGTGACAGTTTATAAAAAAATATCCAATCAACAACCAGAAAAAGCTTTAGTTAAATGCATGTATTCTATTGGAGTAGGATTATCCAATCAGAGACTTGAAATACAGAAATTTACAAATTTAGACGGTTGAAATCTAGTCAGTTGCCTGCAGACAGTGATAGTAACCGGATGCATGATGCGTCCTCGAGAAATTAAATACGTATTCGCGTGAGACCAAAATAGTATATGTATTAAAAAGTGCAAGTATTAAATAAACGAATCTCACAGCACTCCAGATCAGTGAAGTGCTATTTAATTTGTATCAAGGATTAATAAAACGGAGTGAACTAAACTTAAAAATCTGCGAAGCCTACATTCTTCAGTCGCACCACAACCCTGCCAAGACTTCCATGTCTCTAACAATAATACTGACGCAGCCGAGGCAAACTAATTATTTAATACTTAAAGAAACAGTTTAATTACAAAGTTAATATTTTTTTAAACTTGTGGCAAAGGTCAGCTGAAAGTACATTTGGGGCGAAGGCTACCGGAAAGCGGGTACTATACGTGCGGTTGCAACTACTACAAGTTCGGCTCCCCAACAGTTGAAATATAACACAGCATCTACAAACTGACTTTCAATACGTAGCAGCAACTAACTTCTTCAAATTGACGCCCAAAGCGTGGTGCTAATAAACAACTACAACAAAATCAACTTCACCTTTACACGGAACATTTTTCGAAAGTTTTGATTTTTTAAAAAATGCCTCTAACGATTTTGATTAAAATATTATATACATATTAAAGATATTTTCATGACAAATAAAATTTATATCTTGAATTTTCGGGAATAGCCTATGAAGTCCTCTTCATTCGGAAGGAATTTTGCAGTCTTGTTAACAGGTAAACCTTAAGCGATAAATAAACACGCATTACACAAAAAATATAGATGCCTTTAAAATTCACAATTTACTTCGAATAAGTCTTTTTAACATTCAGTTGTTTGTTCCGATTGCATGGAAACAGTATGGAATTTTAAGGCCAGCATATAGCGTCCAGTTTTAAAACATTTGACTATCGCTGTTCCCTTTGTATCTATAACGAAATGTGTAATGTAACTAGTTTTGCAAAGGTTTATTTGGATTAAAATGTAGATATAAAAATAAGCTTTAGTAAGAATAGTTTGTGTATCCACTAATAAAAATAGAAGGTAGAGAAAGTCATGTGAATGTATCACATCAGATTTTTAATATTACTTCACGAAGCTCTGCTGCCTGCGGTGTGAAGGAACTCGGGTTGGATTTCCGCACCGGCATGGAGATGTTTCCCCCTAGCGGGAGATCTGATAAGGGATGCACTCAGGCCCTCGGGACAATTGAGGAGTCACTTTACAAAAATAGTAGTGACTGAGGTCCTGAAATTATGTACGTAAGCGGCATGTTGTCGACATGCATATTATTGACCGCATACTGTCGCTATTATTGCACGTAGCCCAGGATGGCCTAGGTGTGGCTGGACGGAGGAAGGTGGAGTTTGCAGCTGCCGTGCTGTTGTAATCTTATTTGCAATATGATCGAGCGAGCATTTATTTATTATTACTAGTATTACTCTGCACTGCTATGGATGTGTGTATGCTGCGATAATTGTGTAATGGGCATCTCAACATCCCGGGCCCTAAATATGATAAATTAAATTTCTTCACATGGACAAGTTTTCGTTATTTTTTATTTTCTCAAAAGTGGCGCTAATGATTTATATTAATACTATACGTTTAAGATACTTATATCAGACATTAAATGCTATGTCGAATGTGATAATTTTTTTGTCTTTACTTTCAAGCCCGAACCCGACAAATATTTTTCAAATTAAGCCCGAACCAGGCGCGCGAGCCGGACCTGGATCCTACGGCTTGGCCTTAGACCTTGCATACCTCTAGTTCACACACACACACACACACACACACACACACACACACACACACACACAAATGCATGGACCTTTCCTAAGCATTTTTATTTCCGGTGAAAACTCGAAATAGAATTTTTAGGCGGAATGCAATACTTCCTCCATCCATCTAAATGGTAGAGAAGTAATAAGCATTTTTTATGAACTATCCACCGAATCACTATGCAATGGCAGTAAAGAGAGAAAGTGCTTGTCTTTCCTACAGGGCCACCCACGGGGGGAAATCATGACGCAAGTTGCACCAACAGGAACTTTGGGGGGGGGGATTCAAATGTTTGGGGAGTACAAAAACACTCAAATAAATTAACTTAGGTAATATATTTCAATTGTTAACTCAGTTTGTATCTTCAAGTTTGTTAATCTAAAATCCAGATGTGCTGTATCCCCTCCAAAAAGTGATGTTAAGTACAATTCACACTGTATGGTATAATGTAACGTATGAAATGATAATTTTTAGAAATGTATGAAAGCAACTATAACATTATAGGTAGGTATGTAGTTATTACACTTACTATAATAGTCTATTTAGATAGATACAATAGGATACATTGAAATACCAATAAATAGAATATACCGCCTTCCAAATTTTTTTCTCGTTATTTTTCTGTAAATATTACAATGTTTTTATTGATAGTAACTTTCCAGTTGTTTGTTTAAGTTTTTGTTATGTACCGGTGTCGCAATAGTTACTATAGTACCTTTGTGAAGCTTTCAGCGGCATAAAAAAGGAACTATCCAATTAAAATTGAGCTCTCCGAAATATTGGGGGCGGGGATGTGCGCCATAGAGTTTGGAGGAATGGATACCCCTGCTTACAAAAACGGGGCTATAGCTAAGAAATCAAACTTGTGTTTACCGCTAAATAACTATGCATGTCTACACGGTAAAGCGACATAATTGCACGACAACAACACTCTGAAAGACAATAGACACAGCTGCGTGTGTTGGCGAAGTGGCAGGTGCGTCGTTACATAACCCTCTTCACAATGTCTCGCAAATTCGATTACCGTTTTCGTCACTCTTCTGCCTGTGTCTCAACAAACAATAAACAGCAATCCACTTAATGAGAAATTCAGGCTACACCCATGCTAGAACTTTCAGTTACCTTCGTAAGTAAATCTATGCTGATGTTATAAAGAGAGAGGACAACCAAGATGATGGCTCGGGCGGTAAAGTCTGTGGTCTGCATTCGGAAGAACCCGGGTTCAAATCCTTCGAGCTGATCACTGTGACCGAAGGTTTTATTCGCGGTTTTCCTCGGTCGCTAGGCAAATACGGGTTCGATAATTTGACCCGCGGATTTTCTATCATCCTTTTCACTCATCCATCACTGGATTTGCTATGATCCAGAGTTTGCTTACTCCTCGACAGGCTACTGACCCCAGGCAGAAAGTCCTTGGGGCTATAAGTTATACAGAGACGACAGCAGGCTCTCAAAACATAAAAATAGGCACTAATAATATGGTTTCCACGAGCTAAACAGATTTTATGTATAAAAAAATCTGATGCGTTACATTCACATGACTCTCTACTCTTGTAAAACTATTTTTAAAACGCTTATTCTCCACCTACTTCATGTTAATCGAGATAGACATAATGCTAATTTTCTTGTAGGTGCAAGAGGAATGTGCTAGGCTTTAAGCGATAGCCATATCTTTTAAGAGCTGGTTGCTATGTGGAGCATTTCATTCTCATTGCATGTACACGACATAAAAAACACGAATAACGAAATCTCATTTGAGCGAAAAGTATTACGTATTGGAAAAATCAAACAAATAACCAGGACTATCTCGGAAATGAGTCACTCCAAAAATAAAAAAATTATGAGATAAATTGTGTGTTTTAAGGAGCTCTACATTTTTAGTGTAGAGTGTAGCTCTACATTTTTGTCTCTCTTACGGTTTACCAGTTATGAAAAACCATCCTGAAAATTCAGGATATACATTTTATTTGTCGTGGAAATATCTTAAATGTATTACATTTTAATCAAAATCGTTAGAACCATTTTTGAGAAAATCAAAGTTTTCGAAAAAGATTCAATGCAAAGGTTAGTCTGAGTTGGGGGATTTTCTTGAAAATCTTCGTGTCGCATCTTTGAAAGATGTTGAACCTAAATACCAAGTTTGGTATTTATCCGACGCTTCGTTTTTGAGTTATGCTGTTGACAGACACACAGACACAATCCACACGGATCTTTTTCTAAAAATGTTTTTTTTTTATTCAGGGGGCCTTACTATACGTAGTAGAAGAGTAACATATGTATTTCCACTTTTTTAAAGTTTAAAAATGGTATTGATTAGTCAGTACTACAAATTACAGAATAACAAAACACTGAATTTAATAAATTACTATAGCAAGAAACATTTTAATGTTTCTTCAGTTATGAAGTAATGGTTACTAATATATAATAAGAGGTTATAAAGCTGAAAAAATACCTCTCAAAATTAATATAAGTAGATCATAATACACTACAGATATATCATTTAGATCTGAATGCTCTAAAGCTAACATGTAGCCTCCCCCTCAAAGGGGCGCAAACACAATATGTCTTTATGATTATGAATGTAAAGCACATACAGAAAACTGGGAAAGTCTTGCAAATGTGCGCATATCGACAGTTAATGAAGGGGCCGAAGTGAGTCATGAAAGGTAAAGGTACATGTCACAGAGGAGCCCCCGGAACCGGGGCAGAGCACCCCAAGTGGGCCAGTCGGCCTTTTTGCTTCCAACATGACCCCTGGGAGGGAAAGACGAGGGGAGAGACCCGAAGGGTGACCAGATCCGGATGCCGACGGGTGCAAGCATGGACGGTGTCCCTAATGAGGTGAGTCATGAAAGAATGGAAAACACACTATTTGAAAGAGATTTCTGCCGTATTGCATCCACCGACCAATACCAAAGGATGATATAGAGGCCTAGAGGAGGCATGTTCTGTTTCTCTTTCTACAAATAAATGAATCTACCCGCTAAAGTGTTAAAACAAACCAGTCTTTTTCCCAGAACGTCTAATTCCTACAACCAAACTATTACAAATTTTCAACCAAACTAATCCCATAATATCAATACTATACTATATCTTTCATTATTGTATGAAAAAAAATTAAACAACACAAATAGTAAATTAGGCACTTTTAAGTTCTAAAACATTAAAATAGGTGCCAGTGGTTAAAACTTGCATTTTAGGCACAAGAAAACCTCTATCATATCTTTATATTTTATATGAAACGTGAAGGTATTTAACTAGTTTTAGTTTATATGTAAAAAAATCTGATGTGTTACACTCACATGACTTTCTCTACTGTTGTACAAACTATTTTTACAATCGCTTATTCTCCATATGCTTCATGTTAATCGAGATGTTAATCTTATTGGTAATTTTGTTGTAGATGCAAGGGGAATGTGGTAGGTTTTAAGCTATAGTCAAATCCTTTAAGCACTGGTTGCTATGTGGCGCATTCCGTTCTCTTTGCATGTCCAGGACATAAAATAAATGAATAACGAATTTGAGAAAAAGTGTAAGTATTGAAAATTTAAGGGAATAACAAGCAACATCTCGAAAACGGTTCACTCAACAAAAAATATGTATATAACATAAACTGTGTATTTTAACGCGATCTACATCTTTTGTGTAGTAAAAGTTTGTCTATCTCTTATGGTTTACCAGTTATGCAAAAGTCGTTCACAATGAAGAATACTTTTGGAGACATTCAGAGAAAATTCGAAATATACATTTCATTTGTCATGAAAATATCTTAAACATATGATATATTAATCAAAATCGTTAGAGCCATTTTTGAGAAAATTAAAATTTTCGAAAAATGTTCCATGTAAAGGGTACTCTGGTGTGGGGAGATTTTGTTGAAAACCTTCGTGTCGCATCCTTGGAAGATAGTGAACCTAAATACCAAGTTTGGTGTTTATCCGACTGTTAGTTTCTGAGTTATGCTGTTCACAGACAGACAGACACACACACACGGACATGTTTCCAAAAATGCTTTTTTTTGGATTCATGGGATCTCAAAACATGTATTTCCGGTGAAATCTCGGTATCGAATTTTTGGGTGGAATACAATACTTCCCCTATTACTATACGTAGTAGATAAAGTAAAAATCCTTTGTTTGCATTCGGGGACCTCAATCCTTGTATTTCCGATGAAATCTCGGTATCGAATTTTCGGTGGAATGTAATATTTCCTCTATCACAGGTTATGCCTAAACAATTAGAATTCAATATTCACAAAACATAATGTTGCAGCAATATAGTAAGTAGCCTTTTCTGTTGTTTACCTTATTTTTCCCTATTCACTAGGAATGAAATAAATGGTTCTCAAATAAACTCGGATATAAAGGTAGTAAGCTGTGATGTTTCGCAAGGTTCTACTCTTGGACCTCTACTTTTCTTAATGTACATAAATGACTTACCACTAAATATTCCCCATGCTGAAACCATATTATATGCAGATGATATTAACATTATAATTCAGGGATGTAGTTATTTAGAATTGCAAAGTGAAGCAGATACTGTAATGACAAATATGATGCAATAGCTCGGTTCTAACAAGCTGATGCTTAATACTAAAACATCGCACTGCATGCAAATAGTATTATCTGGTAGAAGTGACACAAGTGTAGCACCTAAAACTACATATAATAATGATAACGTGCTTTATGCCTACGAGAACAATTTTTTGGAGGTAATTGACAAATTCTTAGCCTGGAAAGCCCATATTCAGAACATTACTTCAAAAATTAATAAAGCACACTGTAAAATATCTGAATTAAAATATTTGTAATATACAGACACTAAAAATGATATATTATTCTTATGTAAAATCTGCTCTTGCTTATGGAATTTTCATATGGGGCTCTGCCACAGAAATAAAAGCTCATTTTGTAGCACAAAGAAAATAAAAAGAAAGGTGTTTAGTATAAATAGAATGACTCACTGTAAAACTTATTTTAAGGAAAACAACATAATAACCTTACCGTGCTTAAATATGTTTTAGAAACTGTTTCTTTCGTAAATAACAACATTAAACATTTCCAGATGAATAATACAGTACATGATCATAAAACAACGTACAGCAATAAAATACATTTACAAAGTTCCAGATTTACTAAAAAAGTTAACTTCATTTTACATAAAGATATTCACGTGTACAACTTAATCACTGAGAAAATAAAATAAAAGGATAAAAAAAATTAAAAAAAGATGTAAAAAGATTTCCAATAAATTTCTATAGTACTCAAAAATTCTTTCAATATTTCGGATATCATTGTTAGCTGTAAGACAGCAGACGTGTATTTAACCCTTTGTTATCATACGTGTATTTATATGAATAATATCTACAGATTTTACGTTTCAAATGTATTTGTAACAAAACCCATCATTATGTACTACAGTGACCATTATGATTGCATTTTGCTGTAATTTTCTTTTTTGGTTTTTACATTTGTATTATTGTATTAATCCATCTATTTTGTTCAGTACATTGTATAGGATATATAGATTCTTATTCTATTCTGTTTAAACTTCATTTTACTATGTTAGTACTTTGTGTATTTAAGACTATGTTACCAAAAATTAAAAAATTATATTGAGTTTTATTTTTCGACGCTCTTTAACTGCTGTAGTCCTTAGCGTCCCATTCTATATGGGGCGGAAAGACCGATAATTTTGCTCAGAGGCCTCTTTATCACACTTGAGGTTCCTTTACGTGCCGTAAACCTACGACACGGGACCACTGGCTTTACTTTCCTGCTGAAGGAAGCCATGCTAAGGATTTTTATGCCCGAAAAAATTTCTCCGCCGGGTTTGAATCCGCAACTTCGGGAACTAGAGACTAGCATGACCACGGAGGACGACGACTATGTTACCATATTTCCTATTATATACAAATATAGATATAAATGCTGAACCATGAAATTGTAAAATGTTTCTAATGGTGAATAAAACTTACTTACTATATGCTGCACCACACTTCACTTGGCTATCACCAGTCAACGTTAAACGGAAGCACAGGAATCCGGGTAACGCAATATATGTGGTTATTTTTATCAGTGAACTAGTATCAACCATCCGCATTAGCAACTACCTCATTCCACAGTGTAGGTTTTTTCCCTATTCAGTTAAATGTAATCTGCTTGAAATATTTTAATTTACTCATTTGAGCCTCGTGTAGTCCTTTTGTATGTCTTCTTCTACTTCATCGATTAGCCCTTAGGTCTGTATGTACATGAAGAAAGCGAGTCTTGACGGTCCTCCAACAGTTCGCCTTCCCTTGGGTCTGTAGTTGAATAATAATTTTGATATCCTGTCTGCTGTCATTCTTTTATTGCGTTTGTACCAAATATATTTCATCTGTATTATTGTTTCAGTTATATGAATACACTCACATTTCTAAAATTGCAACAAATGAGAACCCTAGTTACTGCAAAAACACTATCACTAGGCATTCAACGTAGCACAAACCTTACACTTGAATCACTTTGGCATGCACTCGGAACAAAACACAACTGAACCATCGAATCCAATCACAACTGAACTGTCAACTGCATGACTCACAACTCATTGCTGAGTACAACTCACACCGTCCACTTCTAACGAACTCAACTCAACTGAACTGCCCTCCAGGCATGAACAGCCTCGTTAATAAGTCCCGCATACAAGCGGAACTTTCGAGAACAAGAATCTACCAGAACATGCCGAAACGAAGTTTACGGAACAGGTGAGTGGCACATAAAGGAGCTTTTATTCCATTTTACGGATTGTTCTATTGTATCTGCACTCGCTATTGTTCCGACGGCCGGCCGGCCAAGTCTCTCACTTCAAGTGCCAGCAGCCCGCAGGTAGCAACGCGCGCGCGGTCACAATATCTTCTCTTTATGTCGCTAAAAGTAACAGCTGCTACGGCTGAATTTCTGCAGTTTCAACTTTTCTTCCTCTGTTTTATTACTGTTATTATCACTGTTCTTCTTATTATTATTTCATTTACACACCGCCTTTTACAACTCTAGTTTTAAAACCAGCCAGGAGTCACTTCCTCTGAAGATGCCCGATGGAGTTTCGCGCGAAACGTCTGGTGACATTTCATCTATTGAACCATAGCCTGTAACCTGGAAACTACATTTTACTGCGGTATTAAAGAGTTATCTTAATTGTTAGTCGTGGGGTACATAATCGATTAGTTTTATAAGTTATTTTCGAGTTACCGCATTGAAAAAAAGTATAGTTCAGAATGTCTAAATAGGCATACGGTTCTTGAGAATTAAGTAGAGTGGAAGAAGAGGGGGGAGATGGTAGAGCGAGCTATCTGTACTCATTCTAATCCTCAGGTATATCATAAATTATACTATTCATATATGATGTAATGCTGCTTTGCATGTTACTTTTTACTATAAATGTTTGCCTAAAATGGTTTCAAGTAATGCAGTTCTGACGAGAACAGGATTAATTTGTTTACGTCACAAGTCAATTTCTGGTGGAATGAGCCCAAGCGAAAAAAAAAGGACAAGAATCGTATATTCTCAACAATGGCGCACATCTGTAGCAGTTTACCAATTTACCTCACTGAGGAAATGGGCATTTACGTAAGCAGCTAAACTAGAAGGCTGCTCTTGAACTTAAAATTAAAGGGAATCAACGTGATGTTTTTACAAGACAAAATATACGAAACGCAACGGGCTATAACAAAGGTTCTGGTTCGACTGCGAGAGACAGGGCATTTGGAAATGTAAACATTGTGATAGGTGTCTTAGCCAGGAGGCCGGTTTACTTCTTTTTACATCTGAATGAAAAATCTGAATACGTCGAAACGCTGAGTTGGCCGACAGAGTGTGACATTAAAATTGATGGCGGTGGTAAAAAGAGCAAAAACAGCACTGCTGCCACTTCACAAAACAGTTGCACGTCTTGCTCCAGTCATTGAGGCTGCATTTCTATCTCTCTCTAACCACAAACATCATGCAGACACGTTACTGTTGCGCAGATTCAAGAGCTGGGTACACACGGCACAAACATTCTAACTCGTTCTCTTCCAACCTGAGAGATACTGTTAGCGTATGATGGTAAACAACTGAACGCTTTATACCCCGCTGGAAACTGCGTATTACTTCAACCTACTGTAAATAAAGGAATTTGTGAGAATTATTATGCACGGTAATGACGGTGGTATTGGTATTATTATTATACATTGTGCTACATTTATTTACATGAGGAAATTTTGAAATGTTCAGTGTTTCTGGATTAATGTACACCCGTGGACACAAAAAGGCAAAACGTCCGTGTACGAACCCCACGAAAAATGGATTAACTGGCCTTAAAATGTGATAAAAGTGAGTTTAGTGTATTCGTCATAGTCGAAAAGGACAACATTATTTCATTAGAGCGACACATTAATTGTTGATTTTGGTTACATTTGCTAGAAGAATGGCTATGTGATAGTTCGAGATGGTTCTGCTTCCATGTTATTTTATGGGCGATTGAATCCAGATACACGATGAGTCACAAGAATTGGTACACACAGTTGATATTTTGTAATTTGTAACCGTCTTTTTTGTTGATTTTCCAATGTATATTTATCGTATTTACGGTTATGCTGTTGGATTTCAGCGAGATGTAGATAGCTGAAGTTCCAAGATTGATGTAATGGTTGTTGTGGGCTCGTCGACCAAATGTACTCTAATACTCTTCGAAGTGTGGATGACTGCGTTTGCCTGCTTCTTCTTCATCATCATCATCATCATCATCATCTTCTTCTTCTTCTTCTTCTTCTGTGGATTCACCGGCCAACAGCACTCTTCGTACTGAAGATAGCTGCTAGGATGTCTTCAAGCAGCGCAGCGTTGGCGTCGGCGACTGGCCTTTCTTTAAATGACAGCCCTCGCATAAATACTCTGCCGGATGCTTTGTTCCTCTGCAATGTCACCATAAAGACTTTTTAAAGTTGAACCAAATCCCTGTTAAGATAGTGCGATCCAGTTTCAGGAACAGAAATGTACAATTACCTTCAAATAACTAGAAGAGTAAAATTGGTACCGCGGAGATGTGCTGCAATCTTCAGAAATGTCCCTCAGTGGTTACTTTAGCATTATTCATTCAGTGCTAGTAGTATAACAGACAATAAGTATCGGGTTTGCTACTGATTTGGCTTAAAACGAGTATGAGGAGAGCGGAGGCCGTTAGGTCGTAGCGAGCCACAGTCAACGATAGCGTCCTGTGGTTTCGAAATTTGCGCGAGGTTAGGTTAGGATTAGTGTGTCTGTGTATATACGAGGCCTGTCTCAGAAGTACCCGACCTAACAAAGAAAACACAAAAATGTCGGGAAAATACATGTTTATTTCTCTACACAGTCTCCTTTCAGCTCGATACACTTTTCCCAGCAATGTTCAATAGCTTCGATACGCTGTTTATAGTGAGAACCATCGAGTTATGCAAAATAGTCGTCAACTGCAAACGCCACCTTTTCGTTGTTGGCAAATCTTTTACCACCAAGCCATTTCTTCAACTTTGGAAAAAGAAAATAATCAGAGGGGGCTAAGTCTGGTGAATAGGGTGCATGAGGAAGCAATTTGAACTTTAACTCATTGATTTTGGCCATGGCGATAACGGATAAGTGAACTAGTTCATTGTCTTGAAACAGAACTTTCTTTTTCGCTAAATGCGGCCGTTTTTGCTTGATTTCATCATTCATACCTTGCAATAAGTTTCTATATTACTCGCCATTGATTGCTTTTCCTTTTTGAAGATAATCAATGAAAATTATCCCACGCGAATCCGCAAAAAACTGACGCCATGACCATGCCTGCAGATGGAACTGTCTTCGCCTTCTTTGGAGTACTTTCCTTTAAATCCACTTTTTTGACTGTTCCCTCGTCTCAGGTGTGAAGTGAATCGACGCAAAAGCTCGGCTTTATTGCAGCGAAACATCGCCAAACACTCGACTGAAACATCCTCACGACGCTGCTTTTGTTCTCTTGTGAGTAAACGCGGCACTCAATTGCGTACAGCTTTCTCATGTCTATATTTTCAGTCAGTATGCAATGTACAGCACTTTATGAAATGCCTACGATGTCTGCTAGTTCGCGCACTTTCAGTCGACGGTCATTCAATACCATTTTGTGGATTTTCTTCACAATTTCTGGCGTGGTCACCTCATTTGGTCGATCACTGCGATGTTCGTTTTGGCAGCTCGTACGGCCTAGCTTAAACTCTGCCACTCAATATTTTACTATTGTAAACGAAAGTGCAGACTCCCCCAGAGTAGAATCTAGCTCAGTTTTAATATTAGTTGGACTAAGACCTTTCAAATGAAAGTATTGCTTCACATAACGAGGCCAGTTTTATCCATATTTGCAAATTCACTGAGAGAGTTCACTATTAATGGCTGCCAAACAATTCCTAAACAACGTAGCATCGTCAAACTTCAGACTTATGTTTTATAAGGGTGATACTTTCTACCATAGTCATTTGTTTGAAACAACAACCGCTATATATGCGTTAGGTCGGGTATTTCTGAGACTGCCCTTGTACGTATATGAATCGGATCGAAATAACATGTATAGCTTATGGTTTAGAACGAGTATGAGGCGAGCGGAGGTCGTAAGGCCGTAACGAGCCGCAGCGAACGACAGGGTCCTGTATTTTCGAGATTTGTTGCGAGGTTAGGTTAGAGTTAATGTGTGTATATCAACCGGATCGAAACAACAGGTATCAGAGCAGAGTCGGGTGTACTTATGAAATAATCCTAACAGCTGATATGAAGTAATAATATGGAATTGGCAGTTGGTAATAGCAAGAAACATGACACTTATCAGTAAGAGCTTCTACACTACTAAGGGTGATGATAAGAATGATACTAGTAGTATACTTGAATGGATTTGTTACCCACGAAGTTTTTTGAGTGATTCGCCATCTGGTGACTACAAGCTGAAGGGGGAAGACTTTCCACTCATCGGTAATTATGAGGGTGTCTTTGTTCTATTAAAGGCATGAGTTCTGCCCTGGATGTTCTGTTATTTGGGTAGAGCTGGAGGAAAATATCTGAGGTTTCCTACAGTATTCTCCTGGTACCAAGTTGTGATAAATCGGAAGGAAAACGTTAGCTGTGTTATAAACAAGGCTTCATAAACAGTCACATGAGTGATCATTATTTCAAATGGCAAAAGGTATTGTAATGTAGATTGTTAGCAGCGGGCACGAGAGGTGTTGGTGTCGAAGTTTCGGAAGCGAGTATATGTTGCTGATGACCTTACAGTGATATCACAAAGCACGTGGTTATGTCGTTTGAAAGGCCATGGGGGAAGTTCCGGGGGGTTGTTAGTAGAGTGCGTCGTAGCTCATTGGAAAAAATGCATGGCTGATCTGCCGATGAGTATGGAATGTCGTGGGATCGAATCTCCATCAGGGAAAATAAAAGGACATTAAGAAAACAGACAAATAAAATAAGGACTCTGTGTGAACTAAGCTACGGATTTAGTGAACAGAAGGGAGTGGTGCGAATACGGCGGCAGGTTCAGGGGTAGAAGGTGAGATACAGGAAGGTGAAGGGTGGTGTAAAGGATGGAAAAGGAGATGGAAAGTAAAGAGACTGCGGTTGTGGTATGTATTTTGCCTCGCGTTGTCGAAAATTTTGGTTTTTCTTAACGTTGTGATTTTTTTGGTGCTTTGATTCATTTTGGGGAGCTGGCATTTTAGTTATATACTTACATGGGTATTGCGTTTATTTTTGACCTTTTTTTCCTTCGCTGGGGTCTGTATACGGAATTAGCCCCCCCCCAAAACAGAAAAATAAGCCATCCCCAGATTCCCCCGTAGAGGGGGTCCGACCTCTTCAGCTCACGTGGTGCGAACGCTGCGGATCTCTAGCACTCGTGGTATTTCTGACGTTACTAGCAGTACGCCGGGCCGAACATTCGAGCCCCTCTGTAAGGGAGTTCCTCGGATTGGGTTGGACTCGGCGGTACAGTGGTTCCCGAAATCCATGGAAAATTGGATCCACCTGGCTGGTTTTCCGCCCAGGCGGGATTGTGAGATGCCCAAATGTTCTCCGGCACCAAACTATGAGTGAGAGCCGGTAGATAGTAACTAGGTATACTGTCGGTCTCACCGAGGTTCTTCGGTAATATTCCCTAATAGGGTTTTCCCTATTGTGCTGATGCGCGTAAGTGGCGTAACTACTTCTGTCCCTGTGTGGCAGCAGACGAGAGGGAGGCAGACTATAATATAGATGCTGCTCTAATGGAAAAGCCCCATGAGCTGGTCTCCTGAGGTTCAAGGGTGAGGGCTTAGTAGTCAGCCCAGATGCCGTTGGTATTTATATCCCCAGATGCCATGCGACTATCGGAGGGCTTTCCGTGCCTTCGTAACAGCTGTGTTCACAACGCACATGCAGGAACTGTAGAATAGTCCCTGCTCTGTGAGCGCAATGGTCACCTTATAACACTGTTTCTCGGTGGTGACGCTTATAGGCTACTGAAAACAGTAGAAAAACGTCACGTTGGCCGAGAGGTTAAGAAGATACCGCTTGCACTCATAAGCTCCTTGGTTCAAATCTGGCATTAGTTATTGTTATTTTTATACTGTTAATTTTATGACTGGTAGTGTAGAAGATAATATTACATTAATATACCCTTATCATTTTAAATTTTAGGCATATCTATGCACATAAAACACATTAAAATACTAGTTTTAAATAACTAAATAAAATAAACACAAATAAACTACTAGCTTCTAAAACTCAAACACATAAAAAATAAGCAAAATTAATATCAGGTGTATGAACCTTGAGTATCTAAAACTGCCCTCATTTTCGGGTTATAGATGAAATTAAACCCCTGTAGTAACATGGACGAGAAGCTACAACATTCCAGCCTTCTTGAATTTGTGCCCAGAATCCGATACGAATTCAACAATTCCATCACGATATCTTATCCTCACAAAGGGAATATATTATCAAGTATTACCGTGTATTGCGCACTGTTCAGTATATCGTCAAGCTGCCACATAACATATAGATATGCGATCATGATGAAATTGTGAAGCCATGTATTTTGCATCGTAATAACTATTCTATTATGAACCTTACCAAATGCCGTGATGAAATGGAGTATATCGAAATAGTAGTCCTATGTATTGATTAAGCATTATCAACAGAAGGAGAAAAAGTGTTTGCTACGTGTGAGAAGACCTGCGGTCTTAATCACAGAAGTACCATACGCTTTGCTACAGCGCTACAGAGAAGACACATGGAAGATAGCTTGTTTAATAAATCCTGTAACTTGCTGCAGCGGCTACACAACTGTATTGCGTATGGTGTAAACAAGGCGCTGTTCCGTGTAGGAGCAGAGAAACTTCCTGATTGTTTTTCATCCACTGTCATCCACTTTCAGAGTTACGTTCAGTAATATTTCAACATTTTGTGTGACATTTTTATCCAGCTGCGAGGCATCACAGCCACGGAGCTTCTATAACACTGCGATCACATGGATCCGAAGTGGGAGCCTCTGGAATGGCCTAACGGCCCGTAAACCCTTAAAGCTGGACCTTGAGTGGGTACCGCACGCTCGGCAGATAGTGGATAGCCGGGGCTGGCTACGGACACGGCGTTGTCGGCTGACTACGGACACTTAGAAAGGTCAGTCTCCAAATAACCAACTTCACATCCCAAGATATTAAGCGTTTCCTTGCCGAACAGGTGCATGGCATATGGGAGATGTGTCGCCAACGGAGCCTCGGGATACCAGGCGACCTTCCAGAGTATTCAGCCTTGTCCCGGTGTAGGGGCTCCATTGGGGTTGACAGTTTTTCCTCCATATTCATGGGACTTAAATAGACACGGAAAAACTAAACCCTGAAACTGTTCAAGGATCTCTAGAAGAAGACTTAACCGTACAAAACATCTCTGAACCATCTTTAGAGGATCTGGCTGCAAGCATTGGAAATACGAAACTACGGCCAATGGACCCTCAGGGGCTCAAAGGAGTGATGAAGTTACTGCAGGTAAATCTACAACACAGTAGAGCAGTATTCAAGGCCCTCTGTGTGAAGACCTGTGATGTGGCATGCATCCAGGAACCCTGGTGTTACAAAGGGGAAGTTAAGAACTTTAAGGAGGCTGGGGAGAAGTTAATTTATAATAAAACCAACAAGACTCCAAGAACCTGCGACTTAGTTAAACATGATTTAAATATACTGCTGTTAATGAATCTCTGTTTCAGGAACATTACAGCAGTCAGAGTAAAATCGATGGGGGAAGGTGGACCGAGGGAGTACTCCAATGGATCTACTTCCCATATGATGATGCAATGTTATCCCCTACGAGGGAATTAGAACTGGTGGACGCCTGTTGTTTCGAGGAACTACAATAGGTAATTGGCTGTGATGCTAACTCCCATCACATTAATGGTGGAGTACGAATACAAGTGAAAGAGGCGAGTTTCTTTATAATTTTATTATATACAGTAACTTTCCGATACTGAATGTGGGTAACAGACCTACCTTTGTTACTACAAGAAGACAGAAGTTATTGACATAACTTTAGCAACCAATTATGTGGGAAACTTTATTGAAAATTGGCATGTGTCTGAAAATGAAAGTTGTTCAGGCCACAGATGCATCCAATTTAAAGTAAAGTGTACTTATAACTACATCAGCGCTTATCGGAATCCAAAAATAACTGACTGGGATTCCTACAGAAAAGACCTAGTCAGTAATCTGAGTAAGATGGACGGTACTATTCACGATTGTGAAGATTTAGAAATTGCTGCAGAGCATTTGTAGGATGCAACAATCTCAGCATTTAATGATAACTGCCTTCCGAAAACCAGGCAAGCCAAAAGGAATGTTCCCTGGTGGAATCAAGACCTTACAAGTAAAAGGAAGAAAACTTGCAGATTGTTTTACTCTGCAAAACGAACCAAGTAATGGACTGTTTATAGCATATTATTGAAACAATACAATGAAGCCTTGAGGAAGACTAAGAAGGACTGCTTGAGGTAGCATTGTGAAGAGATACAAACGACCTCAGGATGTGCTGGACCTCAGAAGGCTCTTAGAAAAGATCCACAAATCTCTATTAGCAATCTCCAATTGGAAAATGGAGAATATACTAAAACCGAGGAGACGATGGAAAATTTTCTTCGCGTTCACTTCCCTGGATCGATTCCACTCGAAGAACCTGAGTGGAACAGTCTGGGACTGAAACTCTCTGCGAAGAGAGTCTCCAGGGCGGACTAAAAAATCCTCAAGGAAATAATCAAATCTGAAAAATCAAAATGAGCAGTGTTCTCATTTCAACCTTATAAATCTCCAGGAAGCGATTGAGTAATACCCATTATGCTTAGGCGAGGTTTTTATGAATTGTCAAATATTTTTATACCAAACGCAAGAACAAGTTTGGCCTTAGGACACATACCAATGACCTGGAGACATGGTATTTATACTATGGACAAGTAAACCCTTGACCATGGTTAAGTCCCTAAGACCCATCTGTTTAATGTCAATAATTCTCAAAACTCTTTGAAAAATTAATGAATAGGTAAATAAGAGGAGGTGCTTTGGAGATATATCCGCTGCACCATAATTTAGCATGTCTATCGTACAGACAGATCAACTGAAACTGCTGTTTTTCTGATCGCTTATAAACTGGAAAAGACAATTCAGGAAAAGGAGGTGGCACTTAGTGCCTTCTTTGATATTCAGGATGCCTTTGATAGCACCTTCTTTAATCAATAACTAATGCTGCAAGGAAACATGGAATTGGTGAAAGCTTTTATCCAGTCCATGCTGAGAAGCAGAATAGTTGTTAATATGTATCATAGATAGTAGCCTAGCTGCAAAAGTCATGAGTGGTTGTCCACAGGGTTGGAGGTTTCACCCCTAGGTTTCTCTACTATGGAAACTGGTGGTTGATGAGCTACCTGTTCAAGTTAGTAATCTAGGCTTTAATATCACGGGCTATACTGATGGTATCGTCATTACAGTTCGAGCTAACAGAAAAGTCGGGAACTCATGCAGTCGGCCCTGAATACAATGCAACTGAAAATGAAGGCTTAACTATCAGTGCTCATAAAACAGCCGTAGTAACATTTACGAGAAGAAGATACATAAAGTAATTAGGACCTCTGCATCCTCAAGGTAAATAACTTAAAATGTATGAGGAAGTCAAAAACTTGGAAAACACTTTTACTCCATGATGGACTGGAATCAGCATTTCAAGAAAACAATAAAACGTGGGAAAACAACCTTTAAAGTAGTTGGACGCAGCATGGTAAAAGGTGGGAACTAATACCTGCTATGATAGTTTGGATATATACCAGGATAATCATACCATCGATAACCTATGTAGCACTGATTTGATGGATATAGGTCCTTCAATCAGGCTCTAAAAATCAACTAAATACAGTTCAAAGCACAGAACGTATGGCTGTTAAAGGAATCGTGAAAACAACTCTTACTCAGCAATGGAGACACTCTTGAGCGTGATTCCATTGCATTTGGTTATAATGAAGAAGGCTAGAGTGGCACTTTATATACTGCAACTGAGAATTCCTGAAATAGGCCCAGCATTGCTAAAAATTAAGAAATACATAGGGGATGCATCTCTAGAAATCCTGTCAGAGCATATAATTTCAATTAAACGCTTTATAAAGAACTTCAGGGTCGTCATTGACCGTGAACTTAGACGAATATAACTCTGGACACTCCTGAGAATACTTTAATGTGGTTTACAGACGGCTTAGGAACAGGATCCGAAGTATATGACAAGATCAAAGGGCAAAAAGTTTATTTTTTCCTTTGGGTAAATATGCTACTGTTTTTAAACGGAAATTTTATGTTACTATTGAAGTGATAAGATCCGCCCGAATAATAAATAATAACGAATAAAAAGAATAATTAATAAGCATACCATTAAAATAATAAGAAGGAATACCAGTATGAGGGAAGAATAAAAGAGAACATTAAGAATTAGAGAAAGGGGGGAATGAAATCATGAAGAGAGAGAAAACGTAGAGGGTAGATATTAATTAATAATAAGAACATGAAATAAAACGAGTAGTTGAGAACGAACAAACTTGGCGAAAATCACATAAAGATAGCAGACGTAGGAAAGGACAGGAAAAAGAACATTAGAGATCGCTTAGTGACAATAGGAACCGAGTTGTGCACACAGGAAGCCAAGACAACGGGCAGGAAACCGAAGTTAATCAAGTGCACAGAAAATGCAGTAAAGCGAACATAATTTGTTAATGTTAGACGCGAGCGACGCTCGGACGATGTTATTGAGAACCAATGGTAGACGGAAGAAAAATTCAGAAATGTAACCAATCATAACAAAGGAAAGTCACGTGAATAACAAAAAGTGAGAGAGAAACTAGAAAATAGGCGTGAAATAGAAAATTATCTATGAGGCAGAGCGACGTTCAGACGTGCGTAAGATAACTCACTCTGTGTCGAAACGTCGGGGAGAGAGGAAGACTCTGTGTCGAAACGTCGGGGAGAGAAGATGATTTGTAGGGAAAGAAATAGATTTGTGTAGGAAACGTGAGGGAAAGTAAGATAGATCTGGAAATTCAAAATATCTTATATTAAAGAGGGAAAGAGTGTAGCGGTCTTCGAGTAAATATTTATGTATTGAAAACCAGTTTAAGGCAACCGTGAGGAACAGGGTAGCTAGGGACTGACGAAAGGAAAAGTCATTAGCATAGTATTGTAACGTACTTCAACTTCGCAAACTAATTAAGAAAGAGTAAGAACACGGAAACAGTAGCAGGGGTGACGGAAAATCGCGTCTTGTGTGGTAAGGAGATTCGTACGAGGACATCAGTGTGGATCATCAATAAACGGGCCATCTGAGAGGAGAAAGTGAACTTCATTTATCTCCCATCCACACTCCCTGAGGTAAGAGACTCCTGAACCTTAATTCCTCTACCTGAGTAGCCGGTAGCAACAACAATCCAACCACCAAGAACCGCACCATTACAAACCATTATTTTTCCATTCCCAAACCCCGCTACACTATTCAATGAAAACATAAAGAGAGTTTACACTGGTAAACACATCCTTATCTTCTCAGATAGCCAGGCTGCATTTGAGGCTCTGAGTAGTCATAAGGTAACGCCATGACTGGTTTTAAACTGCTTAAATGTCCTCCAAGCTTGGCAGAACAGAATGAAGTTCAACTGTTCTGGGTGCCAGGTCATACTGGCATAGAGGGAAATGAAAAAGCTGATGAACTTATAAGACAAGGAGCAGCTGCACAATTTATTGGGCCAGAGCCGGCTCTAGGAATATCTCAATGTTTAGTAAGACTGGCTATTAAGACATGGTCCAAAGCAGAAAATCATAAAACCTGGCTTAAAACTCTAGAAAACAAACATGGTAAACTATTTATTAGAAAACCATATAAGAAAAGAGTTGAAGAGCTTACTTAGCTGCAACAGACTAAGAATGATTATTGCATTTCTCACAGAACATGCTCGTGTGAAAATCCATCTTAACACGATGGGAGTGTTTCAGGGTAGCTTAGATTGAAGATTGTGCAAGAAACAGGATATCACATTATATGCTCCTGTGAAGTCTTAGCTCACAGGAGATCTATTGCTTTTGGGAAAATGTTTTTTAGAACCAGAAGAATTTGAAATCCTACCTATAAGACTGTATTCCTAGTAAAGGGTGCAGGCATAATGAATTGGCCTTGAAGACGATACAGATAGAACAATAAGCCCAAGGCTGAAGTGCGTCCGAGCAATGACGAAAATCTGTATCGCAAGACGGCCGTATGGAGCAAGCATGAAAGCTGCTAAAATATTTATTGCCTTGTTAATACGAATTGCAGTTACGTTCACACCTTACAGTTATAGTGTTCTCATTTTTCACTAGCCCCTGATGCAATTACAGCTTTGCTAACACAATGTGTCGTTTCTCTTAACCTGTTGGTCCAAATGCAACGATTCTTTCCTACTTTTTCAGATCTGTTAAAACAATTTGAATAAATCACATTTTACTTTTGTTGACCTACAGCATTGTATGCAGTGTCCAAAATTGTAAAACTTTTATGTAAATTGTTAAAAGTTATACATTTTTTGAACCAGTAAAACAGAATGATTTAAAATTTTTATACTTCAGATAGGTCTTTAGTACTCTTCCAGAAAAGACACAACTAAACGAGATAGCTTCAGAATTTGTTTTACACAAATACATCGGTTTTAACACAGCCTATAATGTCGTTATTGCAGGCATTTTAAGAAAATGTAATTGGTTTATTGCCTTACCAACAGGCGACTCATTAAAAGTCCCACACAGCCTTAATATATTTTAAAATATGAGTTTCATTAAATGAAAAACTCTATGTGAGGTTACTAAACCATAAAGTTTGAAATATGATATTTATCAGTTTTAAATTACCTGGCCCGATCTAAATACCTAATGGAGCATGTCTTTTATACACAGTAAAAAACCAACAAATAAATACAAATAATAAAAAAGCCAGTGTGAAATTAACTACGTACATTTTACTTTGTGCTACGTAACTAAGGCATCCAGAGTATTGCATTCCACTAAAAAATTAGATACCGAGATTTCGCCGTAAATACGTGTTTTGAAGCTATGTGTCTGTCAAGTACCTTTGAAGTTTACTGCACAAAGATTTTGATTGAAACTCCACCCAGCCCAAACTATATTTTACATAAAAAACGGTTATAACGCTTTTGGCTAAAATATCATATGTTTGGTATATTAATACGTATGAGGAATAAACTATATATCTTCAATTTTCTGTAACTAGTCTGTGAAGTTTTCGTCTTTTTGATGGAATTTTCTATAGTTTTGTACATGGGTATAGGAGCTACATAAAAATTATTCAGAAAAAAGTTAAAGATTGTTGAGTTATATAATTTGCCCATTATGTATCATTAGCCCTTTTCATGTTGTATATTTATGCGTCCCTAACATTTTTAAATTCGTTTTTTCTTTGCAAGAGTTCGTGAACTTCTGAATACATTCCTCCATGGTTCTGGTATTAACTTTTTAATGCTGTTTCCGCATGCTATAGGTAGTATATGTAACTAAGTACAGGCTGCTTAATTTGAAATCATTTCTAGGAAAAAATATATTGAAATAGCATGAAAAATTATGGAATAATGTTTTTATGAATACCTTAATATATAAGGCGTATATGCAAATGAGTAATGGGTAGGGAAAGCCGTATGAGATTTCTTTCTTCCAGTAGTTATGTACTTCCATCCGTCAGCTTTCATATAAATCAATTCTTCAAAAGATACGAAAAAAGACAAACTGTTGACAAAGATTTTTGAAAAGCTGTTTGGATATTTAATTTAAAGCAAGGGATTTGAGAAAACTGCGTTAAAATAAAACTATAGCATAGGCGATGGCTGTCTTGAATTGTTGTTAAACGTGTAGATAATAAAAATGTGGGTTTGATAGAACTTCAAAATTCTGTTGAAGACATCTTTGTGCGTACTACAATGATGTAAAAAGATTTTGTATTTACAAGATAAATCCGTTAAAGAAATAAGATACGAGGTACATGAGCATTTTCTAAAAAGCTCTGTATCAAAGTTTAATTAAAATCATGCTCGGCTTTTGAAAATCTTTATATACTCTTTGGGTATAATGCAGAGAAACTGCTGGCAATAGTTCTAAAATCTGGTAGCCACATCCCGTGGCATACATGGTAACTGTGTTGCAGATAATAAGGAGTGGCAGCACAAAGGGGATTTATTATTATTACGTCATAAGGGATGAAGGAGAAGCAAGCGTGAGGAAAATGGGATCGACGAGGTGCAGCATATTTCCCAGAACATCTTCACTATTCATGAGCAGCGAGCGTCAATTCAATTAGATTCCAAAGAAGCAAGACGGGTTTTACCTTCAAGCAGTACTGTAGAAACCCAGTAAAGAACAAAACAACAAACTGGATATTCATGTTTGTAAAGCGCAGTCCAGGCTTAAATAATCTCTTTTCCTGGTAGCATACGCAACACAGGCTGGAGTGAAGCTAGGTTGTTGAAGATTAATGTGGACATACACAAATATATATATATATAGTCCCTTTGGTTACATGTATTGATGTATATTAATTAATTTAAGAAAAATAATTACTTTCTGGATGAAGGTTGCCTCATTGAGTACTGCAGAAATATTTCTGGGCATACCAACCTGACTACGTTAATTATCAAATTTTTATACATGTTAGTATAATATGTACTACTGTTAATGTTGTCTTACATGTTTCATATTGGTGGAGAGCTTCTATTTAACAAATAAGAGTGTGTCAGTTTAGTATGCCCAATTCGCAGTCGCAATTTGGTTTCGCCGCTGTAGCTGTCTTATTGTATATTCTTGAGTTGAAGTTCCACGTGCATCATGAAGAGTACTTGTAGAGTTGTCCATGCATTCTTTGTGTATTATATTCTTAAAATGTGTGACTGCATCTTGGAGAGGTATTTTGACATCAGTATCCTGTGTTGGTACGTCTGTAGCTATCATACTGTTGTACTGCATATTTGAGGCGGTTATTCGCCTCTTACAAAAATTAGTTTCTCAAAATTCTAGCAATATGCCAACGAAGGTATGCTATAAACTGCAGCGCAACCGATATTGTAAGGTCATCCGCCAGTAAGTGTTTACGAGACTGGTTACAAAAATCAAGAATTAATGACTAACAACTGAACAAATGAAGCAGTTAACTGCCGCAAAGTAATGAAATGATAATTTTATAACATATTTAAACCCTTTTCGGTATTTATAGAGCTAACTTTCAAAAATAAGTCAACATTTACTTATTACCTTGGCAAAATAGCAAGTTCTGTCCATTACCGACAGATCTCGCTACGATCAGCTGCCGATTAACATACTGCCGGCGACAATGGTGAGATTGTCGCAATGTAATAATGCTCTGTGCCTGCTTAGGGCATTAAACTTGATGAAGTAAAAAAAGCGACATAAGGAATGACAATTATTTAATTTTTCTTAAGATGAGAGAACCATTTGTAATATAATATCCCCAGTGGAAACATCGTCATCGTGAATATAACATGGTAATTTGTCTTTCATCCAGAAACGCAAGTGTTTAATGCAGGTCATGGCTTGAGTATGTTATTCTGTAAATGGATTGCAATGTTTTCAATAGTAGCTGAGCGAAAGAAAAAGCTATTAATGGTAAATATTACGATACTCTGATGTTAAAGTTTTTGGCACAATTGTACAGTTTTGGTAAAACGTTTATGCTCTGTTCGCTGATATGCGCAGCACTTTGTTGTTCTATAATCTGGAACAATCCGAGCGGGATAGCTCAGGCGGCTCACATTTGGGATGTCCGTGGATATCGATTCCCGGCGACCGCCCACTCTGGCCCATGGGTTTTTCGTGGTTTCCCCGGGTCGGCAGGTGAATGCTGGAGTGGTTCTTCTTCCACCACGACGCTCCTGCTCCTCATTTCCTGTACCCCTTGTCATCTGTTTTTCGGATTATAGGACCAGGCGACGGTGTTCGACGGGTTGCAGCTGGGCGATGGCTGTGAGCTTTGTGGAGGTTTCTTCCTAACGTTGTTCCAGGTACAGCTCGGTTGGGACCCGCCTCCAGGTGCTTTCGGGGAGGCGCTCCTTCTGGCCTATGAATGGGCCCGGGCGGTGTTGGATGTGTTCAATCTGGAGTCATAAGTGACCCCGCCCATGCTTGCGCCCGTCGTCATCCGGATCTGGTCGTCTTTCGAGTCTCTCCCCCATCCTTCCCTCCGGGGGCCGCGGTAGAACTACAAGGGGCCCAATGGCCTGCTTGCGTGCTCTGCCCCAGTTTAGGGATCTTCTCCGTTCGTCAGTGTCTTTATCTTTTCGTGTTAGAAGTAAAGCTAAATTTGAAGCAGAAATAAAGTTGCCAAAGCATATAATTAATAAGCTTTAATTATAAACATGTTATACCTTACGAAAATATTTTAGATAATTTTAAATTTGGATAAACCGAATATATCCTGCAGTAAAAACTAAACTGAATTTTTATTTATTTACTAGTAAAACCAACAGCTTGCTCGAGTTATTGCGTTAACTGCGGAGATTCTACTCCGTGTCGCTCCCTCTCTCACTTTCTCACTGTTTGTAATGGGCCATTCACAATCAAATTGCGCATCGGCATAACGACGTAAAACTTAAGCATAAACCTAACGCGGAATGTTGCCATGCACAACCACAAACGGAAACATAAACAACAACCCATCGCAAGAGAGCATAAAACAGCTGAGCTAATACGGGGAAGCGACCACAGGCAGTACACACGTCAAAAGAGGTTATGTAGATACATGTATCAAAATGAACAGGAGTTAGTTGCCTGGTTAGAGGACGTTAAACTCCCAAAAATAGCACCGTTTGCCACACGATTTGCTTTTCTGGGATTTGTATAGATATTCCAGTGACTCCTGCACTGAAAAACACAGAAAAACGGTTACTGAGTCAACACATGGAAAGTATGGCGTGACATGGCGGAATAACCACGTGAGGAGAATTGCTATGTGATTGGCTAGTTTCTTATGTTTGCTGTAGACGTAGATTTGAAAAGCTTGGGCCTTGCGAGCTTCTAAGTTTAATGTCTATTTTTATGTTTACATGATTATTTGGGAAGATAAAACATCAATATACATAATCTAGGTTTTAGTTTACTTTATGCTTACGCTTAATTTTCATTGTGAATGGGACCTAACCCATTTCCCTTCCTCTTACCCTCTGTTTGACTCTCGATTCCCCAATCTCCCTTTCCATTCTATCTTTGATTTTTAAGTCTTCCCCTCGTCGCTCTTCTCTCTTCTCTCTCCCTCCCTCTCTCTCTCTCTCTCTCTCTCTTCCTGTGTGTATAATGTTCCTGTCTTGTGATGTTTGAATGCCACATAAAACTATTAATCAAAATTTAAAGTAAACGTGAGCAATAAACGGTATGTATATCTTGAATTTTCTGTATATAGCCTGTGAGTTAAGAGAGTTGTAGCCCCCGTATGGAAGCCAATTTGAAAGGGTTTGATTGTTGTAGTGGTTGCATCACGTATTGCGGGAGATATGTTTCTTGGAGTGTTCGCTCCACGAACGGTACAAAGTTTTCGGTGGCCTTCGCCCCAACGTTCACTTTTCCGGTGGCCTTCGCTCCGCGTTCACTTACCAATTTTTTTTTTAAATATTTTTTAAATATAATATATGTATGCCTCTGCTGCGTCCGTAGTAATTTGCAGAAACACGTATCTCTTAGCAGGGGTTGTACGGCTAAAGAATGAAGCCTTACACAAATTACAATGGTATTTAACTTTGTTTTATTAATCTTTCGCACGATTAAATAACACTTCATTGGTATATCCTACTGTAGAGCTGTGAGATTTTTGTTAATTGTACTTTTTAACACGTAAACTTTATATTATTCACGCCGTGATGAATTTTTTATGTCTTATGTTGAATACGTACCGAGCGAACTACTCGGGAACGCTGCCTTCTAGCGTCTGGCATCTACCGGCTAAACTCGTACATTTACTCTGATTGGCTAATCCTACTCCAATTTAATACTTTTATGTAACCTAAGCTTTTACTAGTTGTTGATTCGCTATTTGTAAACTGTATTAAATATTACATTATTTTCCAAGAATTATTAGTAGCATTATTAAGCTTTCTAATTTATTGTTGTCTCAAGGTTACCTCATTGTTACCTCATGGTTAGCAACCTTCGGCTTCTATTCTCACAGCTCCTACATTTTTAAAACTACGTAATAAATTCATATAACATTATTATACGTGTACATAATAATATAAACATAATACAATGACTGTTACATACGTTTTATGTATTATTACATACACATGTTGCTTTGAGGCAGGCTGTTATTATATTTTATATTATATAATTAGACTGATATAATTTAAGTGTTAAGAATACTGCCTCAGAGTACAGAAACGTGTGCCTCTTTCTTACCAAGTTTTATTATTCTTATTTTCCTACTGATATCCCTGATTCTACGTTATACACAGAAGGTACAAAGGGCTTTTCAAGTCCAGCTGGGAAGCCTAATTACAACATATTAATGCTTGTCTCAATTTACAGAGATCACACATCTTTATACGTAGCTGCCGTGACTTACCGGCCATGCTAAAAACATGCCTACGGAAACTTGAACTTGAAAATATTCTGAATGAACCATTGAGAGCTAAAGGTACTTAGAAAAGAACTTAGCGTGAATTTCAATCCTGGTCTACCCTCTCTCAAAAAGGCATAGGGGTTAAACTATACAAGCAATACACGCCAGCTAAAAAATGGATCCGATAACCTAATCAGCTTACCAGTAGTGAATGGAAAACAGCATTAAAAATGACTGCCAATGTTACTCTGCTGCGTGCTTTACGAGAAAGGTCCCGAGACGTTAGTCACTACTGTCGCCATTGCGATAGTGCGATGGAAAACCTCGGCCACGTTTTGGGCGCCTGTTCTTTCGGAGACACCGCGGAATTGTCGGCATCATAAAATAATGTCCACTATTGCTAAAGTCTTAACAGTAAAAGGCCATGCTGCATCTGAGGAAGTCTATGCACTTTCTCAAAACGGTTCCTCTCGTCAGATTGACATACTCGCCATCCCAATAGGCTCATCATCTGGATATATCATCAATCCAACAGTGGAAATGGCGCAGAATGAACAGCAACCAGTTTAAGTACATGCTGAAAAATGTCGAATCTACGAACGTACCATCTCCTACTACCTTGGGAAGTACAATTTATCATCAATTGAAGTTATTGGACGTATGGTTGGAGCAGGAGGAACCATACCTAGCCACTTTGCTAAGTTTTGCAAAAAGTTCAGCCCCAAGGCCAATCTTATTTACAACATTGCAGTTTTTGCCCTGAAAGGGTCAATCAAAATTCTCCAAAATCATCTATACTCTAATTAATTTCATTTTTAGCCTATGTTTAAGAGAAGAAGACCCATACTATTAATGTTTCCCCCTCTAAAATAGCATTTCCACTTTTTTTTACTCTAGATTTTATTTTATTGCGGTGATAACCATGTTTTGTCTCCTTGTGCTATTCTTGTTTTATGTAATCATTTGTAAAATATTAAGCTTTTCAATTTGACGGTCCCTACGTTTGGAAAGCTGAATGTTTTCTTTCTGAATAAAAAAATTCTGATGTGTTGCACTCACATGACTTTCTCTACTCATGTACAAACTATTTGTACAAACGCTTATTCTCCATATGCTTCATGTTAATGGAGATGTTAATCTTATTGGTAATTTTCTTGTAGATGCAAGGGGAATATGGTGGGCTTTAAGCGTTTTAAGAGCTGGTTGCAATGTGGAGTATTCCATTCTCTTTGCATTACCAGGACAAAAAAAATGAATAACGAATTTGAGAAAAAGTATAAGTATTGGAAAATTTAAGGGAATAACAAGCAATATCTCGAAAATGGTTCACTCAACAACAAAAAATGTATATAACATAAATTGTGTATTTTAACGCGATCTACATTTTCTGTGTAGTAAAATTTTGTCTATCTCTTATGGTTTACCAGTTATGCAAATGTCGTTATGAAGAATACTTTTGGAGACATTGCCAGAAAATTCGAGATGTACATTTCATTTGTCATGAAAATATCTTAAACATATGATATTTTAATCAAAATCGTCAGAGGCATTTTTGAGAAAATTAAAATTTTCGAAAAATGTTCCATGTAAAGGGTAATCTGGGGTGGGGGATTTCCTTGAAAGCGTTTGTGTCACAACTCTGGAAGATACTAAGCCTAAATACCAAGTTTGGTGTTTATCCGACTGTTCGTTTCTGAGTTATGCTGTTCACAGACAGACAGACACACACACACACACACACACACACACACACACACGGACATGTTTCCAAAAACTGCTCTTTTTGGATTCAGGGGTATCAAAACATGTATTTCCGGTGAAATCTCGGTATCGAATTTTTGGATGGAATACAATACTTCCCCTACTTACTATACGTAATAGAGAAAGTAAAAAAAAACTGATGTGTTGCACTCACCTGACTTTCTCTACTCTTGTACAAACTATTTTTACAAACGCTTATTCTCCATATGCTTCATGTTAATCGAGATATCGAGATGTTAATCTTATTGCTAATTTTCTTGTAGATGCATGGGAAATTGCTAGGCTTTAAGGATAGTCAAATATATTTAAAGGTGGTTGCTATGTGGAGTATTCGATTCTCTTTGCATTACCAGGGGAAAAAAATGAATAACGAATTTGAGAAAAGATATAAGTATTGGAAAATTTAAGGGAATAACAAGCGATATCTCGAAAATGATTCACTCAACAAACAAAACGTATATGACATAATTTGTGTATTTTAACGCGATCTATATTTTTTGTGTAGTAACATTTTGTCTATCTCTTATGGTTTATCAGTTATGCAAAAGTCGTTCACAATGAAGAATACTTTTGGAGACACTCTGTCGCGGTATCTCGTGTTATCTTATTACTGAGCGCCTGTTATTGTTTTATTATTTTTGATGCAGTAATTTATATCACAAATTATTTAAATGTAAAGAGTGATTACAGTGTGAATATGCATTTTTATGTGACATTGATTTGAGATGTTTGTTGATTGTAATTATTGTTGAGATGTGGGTTTATACGGCCTTACTGAAACTAACAATAATAGCGTGCAATAATGCAGCGAGGGGGTGAGCTGTTTATCATTATTAGAGACGAGAAAGTTACGTAATGTTGGCGGTTTTCCTTTAGAATTTTCTGGAACATTATACCTAGAGCATATGTATTCATAATTTTCATTGGATATAAAAATAGACGTTAATGTTGGCGCGTTTTATTAGCCAATAGCAACTCAGTTATAATCTTTAGGCATATCGGGGTGTAGGAGTGTAAAAAGGGCTAGGTTAGAGATAGACCCGTCAGTTCACCCAAAATATTTGTATGCTACACGTCGCCTTCAGTCCGTCAGTTCACCGAAAATATTTGTAAAGTACACGTCGGCTATCGATTCACAAGTTACGCGTAGCAGAGTTATGAAAAATCTAAAGTGTTGTAAAGTTAATTATACAAAAAGTTGAAGTACGCGAATTAGGAATGATCAGTAATGAAGTTATTATAACAGTTTCAGTTTGGTGAGTGTCAAGATCAATGTGTAAATTTGATAGTGAAAGTGTTCGACAATAAAAAGTGTAAAACAAATTCACTCATCAGTGTTATCTTTGGATAAAAGATTCCTTTCCGTTTACACAACCTGTATAAAGAGAAGTGCTCGACCAAAAAGATCATAGCTAGCCGGAGGACAGTGAACAAAAATTAAATAAAATAACAGCAGCATTCTTTCAAACAAACACTAATACTGCCGCAAATTGCTAACACCAGATGGAGCTACAAACCTAACAAAGAATCACGTCATAAAATGGCTTCACCACGTGCAGTAAACACACATACACAAACATTATAAGTAATACCGTCGCAAATTGGCTCCCAAACGTGGGGCTTAACAAATTAAATAATATTACAAGCATACCACTTCATTTTGCATTTTGAGTTCTTTGTGCTCCGGCTAGCTATTTTATTACTCAGTTGAGCAAATCTCTTAAAGAGGGTGTGTAAACGGAAAGGAATTGTTACTAAAAGATAACACTGATCAAAGAATTTGTTTTTACACTTTTATTGCCGTCACACGTTATTCATTTCACATAATTACTCTTAATACACGCCCGTCTGAAACTGTTACATTTTAGAATGTAAATATAATCACTTATTTGCCGCACATTATTTATTCGCGTATTTCACATCTTTTAACTAACTTTACGACGCGAGAGATTGTTGTAGAACTGCGCGACGTTTAACGCGTGAATGATTCTGATGAACTGAGTGACGTGTAACCCCCGAATGATTCTGTTGGACTCAGCGACGTGTAACGCGTGGATGATTCTGTTGAACTGGACGTTACCCGTCTCTTGGCTTCATAATTTATACTCCCACACCCTGATATGCCTAAACATTATAATCGAGCTACTATTGGTTAATAAAACACGCCAACATTAGCGTCTATTTTTATATCCAATCAAATTTATGAACACATATGCTCTAGGGAAGATGTTCCCTCCATTTCTACAGAAAGGCACGCTACTCTGACGTCATTTGTTTGTCTCTTCTAATTAATAATCAACTCACTCCCTCGCTCATTGTTGCCCGCTCTTATTGTCAGTTTCAGTGAGGCCGTGTAAACTTATTTCCTAACAATGCTTATAATTAACAAACATCCCAAATCATTGTCATACAATAATGTTAAGTTACACTACAATCACTCTGGTATTTACATTGTTGTGATATAAAATACTGCCACAACTCCCAGAAAATTCAACATATACATTTGATTTATAATGCAAATATCTTTAACATCTGATATTTTAATCAAAATCGTAAGAGCCATTTTTTTAAAAGTAAAAAGTTTCGAATAACCCTCCATGTAAAAGGTGGTCTGCAGTGGGGAGGATTTCTTGAAAATATTCATGTCGTATTTTTGGAAAGTACTCAACCTCGTGTTTGAGTTATGCTGTTAACAGTCACAGCCACAGACCCCCCTCCACACCCCTTACACACACGGACCTTTTACTAAAAGTGTTTTTTTTTTAATTCAGGTGGCATCATGGCAGGTATTTTCGGAGAAATTTCAATATCGAATTTTTGGGTGGAATACAATACTTCCCCTATTTACTGTACGTAGTAGGGAAAGTAAAAAGGCCATAATCTACTATTTCCTATCACAAGGAAAATACAACCTTAAATAAATAACGGTCACTGGTTTTATGATAGGAGTATGGGTACAATATTCAAAATATTACAACGGTTTTGGGTATATTTTGGCCAGGATCAACGCCTGCTATATACGACAGCAATCATGGCGATCAGGGGATCAATTCTTATCCACGGAAATAATTTTTATTCATTTAATAAACATTATTGATACTTAACTTAGCTAATTCAGTGAAATTGTAATATAACGTTTTCAATTGCATTTTACCTAATAACCTGTAATTTTATTACGACAAGAATGGGCTTGGATATTCATATTTTGTTTGAAGTTGATTGTTATTAATTTAATAGTTTTCCATTCTTAGGATTATACTATTTTATTTTTATCACTGTGCATTTAAAAAAAATGTAAATTTTACTTTGCCTACACAGCAACCCTCAAATCAGGAAAATAATTTAAACCAATAAAAACCAGAAATTTCAAGTTTTTTATTTTGTACACATTACAACCTCACTTTGAAACACGTAATTAGATGTCATAATGCATTTTTACTTTCTCTAGCACGTAAGTAGTAGGCAGAGAGGGTATTGCATTCCACCCAAATATTCGATGCTGGGATTTCACCGGAAATACATCTTTTGGGCACTACGGATAAATAAAAAAAATTAAAACAAGGTCCTCGTGAATGTGTGTGTGAACAGCATAACTCAAAAACGAAAAGATGGATCAACACAAAATTTCGTAATTAAGTTCAATACCTTCCAAACATGCCATACGAAGACTTTCAGGAAAATTCCCCTTACCAAAACTACCCTTAACATTGAAGATTTTTCGAAATTTTTTATTTTCTATAAAATGGTTCTAACAATTGATTATTAAAATAGCGTCTATTAAAGGTATTTACATGACAAGTAAAAGGTATATCTTGAATTTTCTGAGAATAGTCTTAGAAGTCCTGTTCATTCGGAAGGAATTTTGTATAACCAGTAAACGTTAAGCGATAGACGAAAACGCACTACACAAGAAATGTTTCTTTAAAACACACAATCTTATTTCCAATAAATTTTTGTGGCATCAGTCTTTCCCGAGGTACCTGTTATTAATGGTTCGAATTGTTTAATATTTAGCCATTCTTTTTAAAGTCCTGTCGATTTTTAATCCTTTCTCGCGATGTCATGGAAAGAGTATAGACTTTTAAGGACAGCATATAGCGTCCAGTTCTATAACATGTGACTATCGCTATTCCCTTTGTATCTGTAACGAAATGTAATGTAGCTACTTCTCGATATAAAGATTTATATCGATTTAAGTGAAGTAGATAGGAAAATAAACGTTCGTAAGAATAATTTGCATACCCACTAATAAACGATAGAGGATAGAGAGAGAGAGAGAGGAGAGAGAGAGTCATGTTAATGTAACACATCAGATTTTTTTCAAGAATGTAACTGTTTTGTTATTTTGGTGATTTACATTTAATGTTACCAAATTGTGATTGATCATTTTGGTGCTTCAATTCCAAATTTGCTGTTTTGGAGATAAAGGTGAATACCGAATAAATGTTTCTTTGCTTTTAAATAGCAGCACCACAATTGACTGCTTTTCTGCTTCCTTCATGTAATAGACATTTCTGTTGTAGCAATATGCATGTCCTGTTCGTGTAACCTTTTATTTGATCTTCCAATACTTCTTTTCCCTATTGGTTTGTAATTCTTAAAATGGAATTATAGTCGCTCTATATTCGTTCACTTTCGTATTCTTTTATTTGTTTTCATTCGGATTCTAATCAAAGCTCCCAACACAACTACGGAAAGTGTATTGTTCGCATTTTATAAATACCAACTATTAAACATAGTACTGTATATTTGAGGCGGTTATTCGCCTCTTACAAAAATTAGTTTCTCAAAATTCTAGCAATATGCCAACGAAGGTATGCTATAAACTGCAGCGCAACCGATAATGTAAGGTAATCCGCCAGTAAGTGTTTACGAGACTGGTTACAAAAATCAAGAATTAATGACTAACAACTGAACAAATGAAGCAGTTAACTGCCGCAAAGTAATGAAATGATAATTTTATAACATATTTAAACCCTTTTCGGTATTTATAGAGCTAACTTTCAAAAATAAGTCAACATTTACTTATTACCTTGGCAAAATAGCAAGTTCTGTCCATTACCGACAGATCTCGCTACGATCAGCTGCCGATTAACATACTGCCGGCGACAATGGTGAGATTGTCGCAATGTAATAATGCTCTGTGCCTGCTTAGGGCATTAAACTTTATGAAGTAAAAAAAGCGACATAAGGAATGGCAATTATTTAATTTTTCTTAAGATGAGAGAACCATTTGTAATATAATATCCCCAGTGGAAACATCGTCATCGTGAATATAACATGGTAATTTGTCTTTCATCCAGAAACGCATGTGTTTAATGCAGGTCATGGCTCGAGTATGTTATTCTGTAAATGGATTCTTGTTTTATATAATCATTTGTAAAATATTAAGATTTGTCTATTTGACGGTCCCTACGTTTGGAAAGCTGAAAGTTTTCTTTCAGAATAAAAAAAACATACGTAAAGTTTTAAACTACTTCAGCGACCCACTTGTTAAAGCCTTAAGAGATTTTGAGCAGGTAATTCAAAGCTGTTTACAACACCTTAACATCGTTCGGAATGACATGAGACGCTCTATAAGTTTTCTCCCAGATTCCTCTCAAGGAAAGTGAAAAGATTTTGAGAGAAAGGGAATTTCATCTTTGGAGCGAGTTACCGCAAAAAGAAACAGGAGTTAAAGCATTCAGCGGCAATACACCTGCCAATAAATGGATCCGAGATCATCGCGAACTTTCCTCCTCCGAATGGAGAGATGCCATCAAAATGACTGCTAGAGCTAGTGCTGTACACTAATTACCAGGGAGATCCCAGAACTATACCCTCTGCCGCCGTACGAAACACTTGCACGTATTCCAGGTGCTTGCCTTACGAAGAAGTGCTGGCAAACAGCAGACATCATTAGATGAGAAACTTAATTGCAAAAGGTATGATAGAAAATAGATTCCGAGGTCCAGAGGAAGTGCATGGCTAGTCCAATAGTGGTAGCACCAGAGGCGCATTGACATCATTGCCTACAAGACATCTAATGATAGCGGAGTGATCCTTGATCCTACTGTTCGCTTTGAGTCACACTGTAAACAGCCTGAAGAAGTGGACGCAGAAAAAAATTGCTGATGTGTTACATTCACATGACTTTTCTACCTTATATTATTTATTAGTGAGCATATAAACTATTATGATTACGAAAGCTAATTTTTCTATCTACCTTATATTAATCCAGAAAAATCTCTCCGGAAATAGCTGCATTACACATTTCGCTACTCTTAGATATAAAGAGAACAGCGATAGTCAAATTTTTAAGAACTGCACGCTGTATGCAACTGTGAGAAGCAACTGAATGTCGATAGGACTTAAGAGAATGACCAAGAAATGAACAATTCGGATATCTCAGAAAATGCTTGCACTACAAAAACACTTACTTGAAATAAATTGTGTGTTTTAAAGAGAACTACATTTTTTAAGTGGTAGTACGTTTTCGTCTATCGCTTAACGTTTACCAGATGGTACAAAATTCCTTCCAAATGAAGTGTACTTCGCAGACTGTTTCCAGAAAATTCGAGATATACATTTTGTTTATAATGCAAATATGTTTAACATTTGATATTTTAATCAAAATCGTTAAGGCCATTTTTTTAAAACTAAAATGTTTCGAATAACCCTCTATGTAAAAGGTGGTCTGCAGTGGGGAGGATTTCTTGAAAATATTCATGTCGCATTTTTGGAAGCAACTCAACCTAAATACAAAGTATTTATCCGACTTTATCATGTTTGATTTATGCTGTTCACGGTCATAGCCCCCCTCCACTTACACACACGGACATTTTTATAAAACTACTTTTTTATAGATTCAGGGACCTCAAAACATGCATTTTCGGAGAAATATCAATATCGAATATTTGGGTGGAAACAGTACTTCCCCTACAAAAAGGCCATTTATAACTCCACTACTTCCTATCACATGGAAAATACAACCTTAGGTAAATACCGGTCACTGGATTTATGATAGGAGTATGGGGACAATACCCAAAATATTACACCTGTTTTGGGTATATTATGGCCAGGATCAACGCCTGCTATATGCGAGCAATCATAGCGATTAGGGGATAAATTCTTATCCTCGGAAATCATTTGTATTCATTTAATAAGCATTATTGATACTTAACTTAGCTAATTCAATGAAATTGTAATATAACGTTTTAAACTACATTTTAACTAATAATCTATAATTTTATTATGACAAGAATGGGCTTGAATATTCATATTTCGTTTGAAGTTGATTGTTATTAATTTAATAGTTTTTTTATTCTTAGGAGTATACTAATTTATTTTTATCATTGTGCATTTTTTAAAAAAAATGTAAATTTTGCTTTGGCTACACAGTAAACCTCAAATCAGGAAAATAGTTTAAACTCATAAAAACCGGAAATTTCAAGTTTTTTATTTTGTACCATATTAGAACCCCACATTGAAAAAAGCAATTAGATGTCATAATGCATTTTTACTTTCTCTAGCACGTAAGTAGTAGGCAGAGAGGGTATTGCATTCCACCCAAATATTCGATGCTGATTTCACCGGAAATACATCTTTTGGGACCACGAAGAAATAAAAAAAAATTTAAAACAAGGTCTTCGTGTATGTGTGTGTGAACAGCATAACTCAAAAACGAAAAGCTGGATCAACACCAAATTTCGTAATTAAGTTCAGTACCTTCCAAACATGCCATACGAAGACTTTCAGGAAAATTCCCCTTACCAAAACTACCCTTAACATGGAAGATTTTTCGAAATTTTTTATTTTCTATAAAATGGTTCTAACAATTGTTTATTAAAATAGCGTCTATTAAAGGTATTTACATGACAAGTAAAAGGTATATCTTGAATTTTCTGAGAATAGCCTTAGAAGTCCTGTTCATTCGGAAGGAATTTTGTATAACCAGTAAACGTTAAGCGATAGACGAAAACGCACTATACAAGAAATGTTTCTTTAAAACACACAATCTTATTTCCAATAAATTTTTGTGGCATCAGTCTTTCCCGAGGTACCTGTTATTAATGGTTCGAATTGTTTAATATTTAGCCATTCTTTTTAAAGTCCTGTCGATTTTTAATCCTTTCTCGCGATGTCATGGAAAGAGTATAGACTTTTAAGGACAGCATATAGCGTCCAGTTCTATAACATGTGACTATCGCTATTCCCTTTGAATCTGTAACGAAATGTAATATAGCTACTTCTCGATATAAAAATTTATATCGATTTAAGTGAAGTAGATAGGAAAATAAACGTTCGTAAGAATAATAATCGATAGAGGATGGAGAGAGAAAGAGAGGGAGGAGAGAGAAAGAGATAGAGAGAGAGAGAGAGAGAGAGTCATGTTAATGTAACACATCAGATTTTTTTCCATGTGAGACTAAGCTCCTAAATTATGTAGTACATTATACAGAAAATGGACTGGCGTTCATATATTTACGAGCAACAATTTCAATTAATTGTCAGTGAAGATTAGTAATACGGATTTAGAGAAAGTTTATTTTATTTCTGGTGAACGCATAAAATAATTGGCATTCTCGAACCATTATCTTAACGATTTTGTCAAACAATAAAAGTTTAGTTAATTTTGCAACTCAAAGAGATTTTAAAAATGTTGATTTAAAAATAGAATAAATTACTGCAGTATAGTTACGCGATCAATCCAAATGGTGATTTTGATTAACCTACTGTTAGAAAAAGCTGTTAGAAGTCATTAGAATGCAAAGCAGCACCGGTAACAAAATTAATTTGTTTTAAGACAATATAAACTAGGAAAATACTATAAGCATATAAAAGTTTTACTATCCTAAAGTCTTCCCTGAGTTCGGTTTACCATATCTTCTAAAATTCCATCCTCTGTCTACCAAAATTGTTCAGGCATTCTAAGACAATGCCATGCATATACCTTCTTCATGTATCGTAAAAAAAATAATAGGTTAATATAGACATGTTACAGTTTTTGAGGAAATTAAATATTTATCTCAAAGCATGTGACACAGTGTTAAGATATTAGAGATTTTACTTTCTCTGCCATGTACTTAGTAGATAGAGAAGTATTGTATTCCATTCAAAAATTCTAAATCAACATTTCACCGGAAATACATATTTTGAAGCCCCCTAAATCCAAAAAAGTATTTTAGAAAAAAGTTTATCTGTGTGTCTGTACATGTGTGAAGAAGATAACTCAATAGCGAAAAGTCGGAAAAACAAACTTGGTATTTAGCATGTTCCAAGTACAGGACACAAAAACTTTCAAGAACATCCAACACCCTAAATTACTCTTTACATGGAGAATTTTTCAAAATTTGTTATTTTCTAAAAAATGTTTTAACGGTTTTGAAACAGCATATATTTAAAATACCTCTGCAACAAATAAAATCCACAACTTGAAATAATTGGTAATAGGATCGTTTATATTTTTTATTTCGGTTACTTTCAGCAGGTAGAGGAAGTAGAGGCTTCACTAAAGATTCGATGTAGAAATTTCAAAGGAAACACGATTCGAGCTCCCCGGAACCCCTAAAAAAGAGTTTTAGGCAAAGGTCCGTGTTAATGTTCGTGGGACTTACCAAAATTCGTAATCATACTCAACACCTTTCAAGAATGTAACTGTTTTGTTATTTTGGTGATTTTCATTTAATGTTACCAAATTGTGATTGATTAATTTGGTGCTTCAATTCCAAATTTGCTGTTTTGGAGATACAGGTGAATACCGAATAAGTGTTTCTTTGCGTTTAAATAGCAGCACCACAATTGACTGCTTTTCTTCTTCCTTCATGTAATAGACATTTCTGTTGTAGCAATATACATGTCCTGTTCGTGTAACCTTTTATTTGATCTTCCAATACCTCTTTTCCCTATTGGTTTGTAATTCTTAAAATGGAATGATAGTCTCTCTATATTCGTTCACTTTCACATTCTTCTATTTGTTTTCATTCAGATTCTAATCAAAGCTCCCAACACAACTACGAAAGTGTATTGTTCGCATTTTATAAATACCAACTATTAAAGATAGTACTGTATATTTGAGGCGGTTATTCGCCTCTTACAAAAATTAGTTTCTCAAAATTCTAGCAATATGCCAACGAAGGTATGCTATAAACTGCAGCGCAACCGATATTGTAAGGTCATCCGCCAGTAAGTGTTTACGAGACTGGTTACAAAAATCAAGAATTAATGACTAACAACTGAACAAATGAAGCAGTTAACTGCCGCAAAGTAATGAAATGATAATTTTATAACACATTTAAACCCTTTTCGGTATTTACAGAGCTAAATTTAAAAAATAAGTCAACATTTACTTATTACCTTGGCAAAATAGCAAGTTCTGTCCATTACCGACAGATCTCGCTACGATCAGCTGCCGATTAACATACTGCCGGCGACAATGGTGAGATTGTCGCAATGTAATAATGCTCTGTGCCTGCTTAGGGCATTAAACTTGATGAAGTAAAAAAACCGACATAAGGAATGGCAATTATTTAATTTTTCTTAAGATGAGAGAACCATTTGTAATATAATATCCCCAGTGGAAACATCGTCATCGTGAATATAACATGGTAATTTGTCTTTCATCCAGAAACGCAAGTGTTTAATGCAGGTCATGGCTCGAGTATGTTATTCTGTAAATGGATTGCAATGTTTTCAATATTGAAACGAAAGAAAAAGCTATTAATGGTAAATATTACGATACTCTGATGTTAAAGTTTTTGGCACAATTGTACAGTTTTGGTAAAACGTTTATGCTCTGTTCGCTGATATGCGCAGCACTTTGTTGTTCTATAATCTGGAACAATCCGAGCGGGATAACTCAGGCGGCTCACATTTGGGATGTCCGGGGATATCGATTCCCGGCGACCGCCCACTCTGGCCCATGGGTTTTTCGTGGTTTCCCCGGGTCGGCAGGTGAATGCTGGAGTGGTTCGTCTTCCACCACGACGCTCCTGCTCCTCATTTCCAGTACCCCTTGTCATCTGTTTCCGGATTATAGGACCAGGCGACGGTGTTCGACGGGTTGCAGCTGGGCGATGGCTGTGAGCTTTGTGGAGGTTTCTTCCTAACGTTGTTCCAGGTACAGCTCGGTTGGGACCCGCCTCCAGGTGCTTTCGGGGAGGCGCTCCTTCTGGCCTATGGATGGGCCCGGGCGGTGTTGGATGTGTTCAATCTGGAGTCATAAGTGACCCCGCCCATGCTTGCGCCCGTCGTCATCCGGATCTGGTCGTCTTTCGAGTCTCTCCCCCATCCTTCCCTCCGGGGGCCGCGGTAGAACTACAAGGGGCCCAATGGCCTGCTTGCGTGCTCTGCCCCAGTTTAGGGATCTTCTCCGTTCGTCAGTGTCTTTATCTTTTCGTGTTAGAAGTAAAGCTAAATTTGAAGCAGAAATAAAGTTGCCAAAGCATATAATTAATAAGCTTTAATTATAAACATGTTATACCTTACGAAAATATTTTAGATAATTTTAAATTTGGATAAACCGAATATATCCTGCAGTAAAAACTAAACTGAATTTTTATTTATTTACTAGTAAAACCAACAGCTTGCTCGAGTTATTGCGTTAACTGCGGAGATTCTACTCCGTGTCGCTCCCTCTCTCACTTTCTCACTGTTTGTAATGGGCCATTCACAATGAAAATTGAGCATCGGCATAACGACGTAAAACTTAAGCATAAACCTAACGCGGAATGTTGCCATGCACAACCACAAACGGAAAAAAAAACAACAGCCCATTGCAAGAGAGCATGAAACAGCTGAGCTAATACGGGGAAGCGACCACAGGCAGTACACACGTCAAAAGAGGTTATGTACATGTATCAAAATAAATAGGAGTTAGTTGCCCGGTTAAAGGACGTTAAACTCCCAAAAATAGCACCGTTTGCCATACGATTTGTTTTTCTGGGATTTGTATAGATATTCCAGTGACTCCTCAACTGATCTTCAGAAAAAACAGTGAGTCCACACATGGAAAGTATGATGTGACATGGCGGAATAACCACGTGAGGAGAACTGCTATGTGATTGGCTAGTTTCTTATGTATGTTGTAGACATAGATTTGAAATACTTGGACCTTGCGAGCTTCTAAGTTTAGGTACAATTAATTCAATGTCTATTTTTATGTTTACATGATTCATTGGGAAGATAAAACATGAATACATATAATCTAGATTTTAGTTTACTTTATGCTTACGCGTAATTTTCATTGTGAATGGGACCTAACCCGTTTCCCTCCCTCTTATCCTCTGTTTGACTCTCGATTCCCCAATCTCCCTTTCTATTCTATCTTTGATTTTTAATTCTTCTCCTCCCGCCTCTTCTCTCTCTCTCTCTCTCTCTCTCTCTCTCTCTCTTTCTGTGTGTCTAATGTTCCTGTCTTGTGATGTTTGAATGTCACATAAAACTATTAATCAAAATTTAAAGTAAACGTGAGCAATAAACGGTATATATATATATATCTTGAATTTTCTATATATAGCCTGTGAGTTAAGAGAGTTGTAGCCCCACGTATGGAAGCCAATTTGAAAGGATTTAATTGTTGTAGTGGTTTCACCACGTATTGCGGGAGATATGTTTCTTGTAGTGTTCGCTCCACGTACGGTACAAAGTTTCCGGTGGCCTTTGCCCCAACGTTCACTTTTCCGGTAGCCTTCGCTCCACGTTCACTTATCAATTTTTTACTTTAAATATTTTTTTAAATATTATATATGTATGCCTCGGCTGCATCAGTAGTAATTTGCGAAACACGTATCTCTTAGCATGGGTAGTACGCTGAAGAATGAAGGCTTACACAAATTACAATTGTATTTAACTTTGTTTTATTAATCTTTGGCACGATTAAATAACACTTCACTGGTATATCCTACTGTAGAGCTGTGAGATTTTTGTTAATTGTACTTTTTAACACGTAAACTTTATATTATTCACGCCGTGATGAATTTTTTATGTCTCATGTTAAATACGTACCGAGCGAACTATTCGGGAACGCTGCCTTCTAGCGTCTGGCATCTACCGGCTAAACTCGTACATTTACTCTGATTGGCTAATCCTACTCCAATTTAATAATTTTATTTAACTTAAGCTTTTTCTAGTTGTTGATTCGCTATTTGTAAACTGTATTAAATATTACATTATTTTCCAAGAATTATTAGTAGCATTATTAAGCTTTCTAATTTATTGTTGTCTCAAGGTTACCTCATTGTTACCTCATGGTTAGCAACTTTCGGCTACTATTCTCACAGCTCCTACATTTTTAAAACTACGTAAGTCATTCATATAACATTATTACACATGTACATAATAATATAAACATAATACAATGACTGTTACATACGTTTTATGTATTATTACATACACATGTTGCTTTGAGGCAGGCTGTTATTATACTTTATATTATATAATTAGACTGATATAATTTAAGTGTTAAGAATACTGCCTCAGAGTACAGAAACGTGTGCCTCTTTCTTACCAAGTTTTATTATTCTTATTTTCCTACTGATATCCCTGATTCTACGTTATACACAGAAGGTACAAAGGGCTTTTCAAGTCCAGCTGGGAAGCCTAATTACAACATATTAATGCTTGTCTCAATTTACAGAGATCACACATCTTTATACGTAGCTGCCGTGACTTACCGGCCATGCTAAAAACATGCCTGCAGAAACTTGAACTTGAAAATATTCTGAATGAACCATTGAGAGTTAAAGGTACTTAGAAAAGAACTTAGCGTGAATTTCATTCCTGGTCTACCCTCTCTCAAAAAGGATAGGGGTTGAACTATACAAGCAATACACGCCAGCTAAAAAATGGATACGATAACCTAATCAGCTTACCAGTAGTGAATGGAAAACAGCATTAAAAATGACTGCCAATGTTTCTCTGCTGCATGCTTTACCAGAAAGGTCCCGAGACGTTAGTCACTACTGTCGCCATTGCGATAGTCAGGTGGAAACCCTTGGCCACGTTTTGGGCGCCTGTTCTTTCGGAGACACCGCGGAATTGTTATCATAAAATAAGGTCCACTATTGCTAACGTCTTAAAAGTAAAAGGCCATGCTGCATCTGAGGAAGTCTATGCACTTTCTCAAAACGGCTTCTCTCGTCAGACTGACATACTCGCCATCCCAATAGGCTCATCATCTGGATATATCATCAATCCAACAGTGGGAATGGCGCAGAATGAACAACAACCAGTTTAAGAACATGCTGAAAAATGTCGAATCTACGAAGGTACCATCTCCTACTACCTTGGGAAGTACAATTTATCATCAATTGAAGTTATTGGACTTATGGTTGGAGCAGGAGGAACCATACCTAGCCACTTTGATAAGTTTTGCAAAAAGTTCAGCCCCAAGGCCAATCTTATTTACAACATTGCAGTTTTTGTCTTGAAAGGGTCAATAAAAATTCTCCAAAATCATCTATACTCAAATTAATTTCATTTTTAGCCTATGTTTAAGAGAAGAAGAGCCGTACTATTAATGTTTCCCCCTCTAAAATAGTTTTTTCCACTTTTTTTACTCTAGATTTTATTTTATTGCGGTTATAACCATGTTTTGTCTCCTTGTGCTATTCTTGTTTTATATAATCATTTGCAAATATTAAGATTTGTCTATTTGACGGTCCCTACGTTTGGAAAGCTGAAAGTTTTCTTTCTGAATAAAAAAAACATACGTAAAGTTTTAAACTACTTCAGCGACCCACTTGTTAAAGCCTTAAGAGATTTTGAACAGGTAATTCAAAGCTGTTTACAACACCTTAACATCGTTCAGAATGACATGAGACGCTCTATAAGTTTTCTCCCAGATTCCTCTCAAGGAAAATGAAAAGATTTTGAGAGAAAGGGAATTTCATCTTTGGAGCGAGTTACCGCAAAAAGAAACAGGAGTTAAAGCATTCAGCGGCAATACACCTGCCAATAAACGGATCCGAGATCATCGTGAACTTTCCTCCTCCGAATGGAGAGATGCCATCAAAATGACTGCTAGAGCTAGTGCTGTACACTAATTACCAGGGAGATCCCAGAACTATACCCTCTGCCGCCGTACGAAACACTTGCACGTTTTCCAAGGTGCTTGCCTTACGAAGAAGTGCTGGCAAACAGCAGACATCATTAGATGAGAAACTTAATTGCAAAAGGTATGATAGAAAAAAGATTCCGAGGTCCAGAGGAAGTGCATGGCTAGTTCCAATAGTGGTAGCACCAGAGGCACATTGACATCATTGCCTACAAGACATCTAATGATAGCGGAGTGATCCTTGATCCTACTGTTCGCTTTGAGTCACACTGTAAACAGCCTGAAGAAGTGGACGCAGAAAAAAATTGCTGATGTGTTACATTCACATGACTTTTCTACCTTATATCATTTATTAGTGAGCATATAAACTATTATCATTACGAAAGCTAATTTTTCTATCTACCTTATATTAATCCAGAAAAATCTCTCCGGAAATAGCTGCATTACACATTTCGCTACTCTTAGATATAAAGAGAACAGCGATAGTCAAATTTTTAAGAACTGCACGCTGTATGCAACTGTGAGAAGCAACTGAATGTCGATAGGACTTAAGAGAATGACCAAGAAATGAACAATTCGGATATCTCAGAAAATGCTTGCACTACAAAAACATTTACTTGAAATAAATTGTGTGTTTTAAAGAGAACTACATTTTTTGAGTGGTAGTACGTTTTCGTCTATCGCTTAACGTTTACCAGATGGTACAAAATTTCTTCCAAATGAAGTGTACTTCGCAGACTGTTTCCAGAAAATTCGAGATATACATTTTGTTTGTAATGCAAATATGTTTAACATTTGATATTTTAATCAAAATCGTTGAGGCCATTTTTTTAAAACTAAAATGTTTCGAATAACCCTCTATGTAAAAGGTGGTCTGCAGTGGGGAGGATTTCTTGAAAATATTCATGTCGCATTTTTGGAAGGAACTCAACCTAAATACAAAGTATTTATCCGACTTTATCATGTTTGAGTTATGCTGTTCACGGTCATAGCCCCCCTCCACTTACGCACACGAACATTTTTATAAAACTACTTTTTTATAGATTCAGGGACCTCAAAACATGCATTTTCGGAGAAATATCAATATCGAATATTTGGGTGGAATACAGTACTTCCCCTACAAAAAGGCCATTTATAACTCCACTACTTCCTATCACATGGAAAATACAACCCTAAATAAATACCGGTCACTGGATTTATGATAGGAGTATGGGGACAATACCCAAAATATTACACCTGTCTTGGGTATATTATGGCCAGGATCAACGCCTGCTATATGCGACAGCAATCATAGCGATCAGGGGATAAATTCTTATCCTCGGAAATCATTTGTATTCATTTAATAAGCATTATTGATACTTAACTTAGCTAATTCAATGAAATTGTAATATAACGTTTTAAACTGCATTTTAACTAATAATCTATAATTTTATTATGACAAGAATGGGCTTGAATATTCATATTTCGTTTGAAGTTGATTGTTATTAATTTAATAGTTTTTTATTCTTAGGAGTATACTAATTTATTTTTATCATTGTGCATTTTTTAAAAAAATGTAAATTTTGCTTTGGCTACACAGTAAACCTCAAATCAGGAAAATAGTTTAAACCAATAAAAACCGGAAATTTCAAGTTTTTTATTTTGTACCACATTAGAACCCCACATTGAAAAAAGCAATTAGATGTCATAATGCATTTTTACTTTCTCTAGCACGTAAGTAGTAGGCAGAGAGGGTATTGCATTCCACCCAAATATTCGATGCTGGGATTTCACCGGAAATACATCTTTTGGGCACTACGGATAAATAAAAAAAATTAAAACAAGGTCCTCGTGAATGTGTGTGTGAACAGCATAACTCAAAAACGAAAAGATGTATCAACACCAAATTTGATAGTTAAGTTCAGTACCTTCCAAACATGCCATACGAAGACTTTCAGGAAAATTCTCCTTACCAAAACTACCCTTAACATGGAAGATTTTTCGAATTTTTTTATTTTCTATAAAATGGTTCTAACAATTGTTTATTAAAATAGCGTCTATTAAAGGTATTTACATGACAAGTAAAAGGTATATCTTGAATTTTCTGAGAATAGCCTTAGAAGTCCTGTTCATTCGGAAGGAATTTTGTATAACCAGTAAACGTTAAGCGATAGACGAAAACGCACTACACAAGAAATGTTTCTTTAAAACACACAATCTTATTTCCAATAAATTTTTGTGGCATCAGTCTTTCCCGAGGTACCTGTTATTAATGGTTCGAATTGTTTAATATTTAGCCATTCTTTTTAAAGTCCTGTCGATTTTTAATCCTTTCTCGCGATGTCATGGAAAGAGTATAGACTTTTAAGGACAGCATATAGCGTCCAGTTCTATAACATGTGACTATCGCTATTCCCTTTGTATCTGTAACGAAATGTAATGTAGCTACTTCTCGATATAAAGATTTATATCGATTTAAGTGAAGTAGATAGGAAAATAAACGTTCGTAAGAATAATTTGCATACCCACTAATAAACGATAGAGGATAGAGAGAGAAAGAGAGAGAGAGAGAGAGAGAGAGAGAGAGAGAGAGTCATGTTAATGTAACACATCAGATTTTTTTCCATGTGAGACTAAGCTCCTAAATTATGTAGTACAGTTATACAGAAAATGGACTGGCGTTCACATATTTACAAGCAACAATTTCAATTAATTATCAGTGAAGATTAGTAATACGGATTTAGAGAAAGTTTATTTTATTTCTGGTGAACGCATAAAATAATTGGCATTCTCGAACCATTATCTTAACGATTTTGTCAAACAATAAAAGTTTAGTTAATTTTGCAACTCAAAGAGATTTTAAAAAAGTTGATTTAAAAATAGAATAAATTACTGCAGTATAGTTACGCGATCAATCCAAATGGTGATTTTGATTGAGCTACTGTTAGAAAAAGCTGTTAGAAGTCATTAGAATGCAAAGCAGCACCGGTAACAAAATTAATTTGTTTTAAGACAATATAAACTAGGAAAATACTATAAGCATATAAAAGTTTTACTATCCTAAAGTCTTCCCCGAGTTCGGTTTACCATATCTTCTACAATTCCATCCTCTGTCTACCAAAAATGTTCATCATTCTAAGACAATGCCATGCATATACCTTCTTCATGTATCGTAAAAATAACAGGTTAATACAGACATGTTACAGTTTTCGAGGAAATTAAATTTTTATCTCCAAGCGTGTGACACAGTGTTAAGATATTAGAGAGTTTTTACTTTCTCTGCCATGTACTTAGTAGATAGAGAAGTATTGTATTCCATCCAGAAATTCTAAATCGACATTTCACCGGAAATACATATTTTGAAGCCCCCTAAATCCAAAAAAGTATTTTAGAAAAAAGTCCATGTGTGTGTCTGTACATGTGTGAAGAAGATAACTCAATAACGTAAAGTCGGAAAAACAAACTAGGTATTTAGCATGTTCCAAGTGCAGGACACAAAAACTTTCAAGAACATCCAACACCCTATATTACTCTTTACATGGAGAATTTTTCAAAATTTGTTATTTTCTAAAAAATGGTTTAACGGTTTGAAACAGCATATATTTAAAATACCTATGCAACAAATAAAATCCACAACTTGAATTTTCTGGGAATAGCCTGTGAAGTCCTATTCATTCGGAAGGTATTTTGCATAGTTTTGTATAACTGGTAAACCTTATGGAATAGTTAAAAGTCATGAAATAATTGGTAATAGGATCGTTTATATTTCTTATTTCGGTTACTTTCAGCAGGTAGAGGCTTCATTAAAGATTCGATGTAGAAATTCCAAAGGAAACACACGTTTCGAGCTTCCCGGAACCCCTAAAAAAACAGTTTTTGGCAAAAGGTCCGTGTTTATGTTCGTGGGACTTACCAAACTGCGTAATTAAACTCAGGACCTTTCAAGAATGTAACTGTTTTGTTATTTTGGTGATTTTCATTTAATGTTACAAAATTGTGATTGATCATTTTGGTGCTTCAATTCCAAATTTGCTGCTTTGGAGATACAGGTGAATACCGAGTAAGTGTTTCTTTGCGTTTAAATAGCAGCACCACAATTGACTGCTTTTCTTCTTCCTTCATGTAGGTAACAGACATTTCTGTTGTAGCAATCTACATGTCCTGTTCGTGTAACCTTTATTTGATCTTCCAATACTTCTTTTGCCTAATGGTTTGTAATTCTTAAAATGGAATGGTAGTCGCTCTATATTCGTTCACTTCCATCCTTTAATTTGTTTTCATTCTAGTTCTAATCAAAGCTCCCAACACAACTACGGCAAGTGTATTGTTCGCATTTTATAAACACGAACTATTATATCATACTGTTGTACTGTATATTTGAGGCGGTTATTCGCCTCTTACAAAAATTAGTTTCTCAAAATTCTAGCAATATGCCAACGAAGGTATGCTATAAACTGCAGCGCAACCGATATTGTAAGGTAATCCGCTAGTAACTGTTTACGAGACTGGTTACAAAAATCAAGAATTAATGACTAACAACTGAACAAATGAAGCAGTTAACTGCCGCAAAGTAATGAAATGATAATTTTATAACATATTTTAACCCTTTTCGGTATTTACAGAGCTAAATTTAAAAAATAAGTCAACATTTACTTATTTTCTTGGCAAATTAGCAAGTTCTGTCCATTACCGCCAGATCTCACTACGATCTGCTGTCGATTAACATACTGCCGGCGACAATGGTGAGATTGTTGCAACGTAATAATGCTCTGTGCTTTTTTAGGGCATTAAACTTGATGAAGTAAAAAAAGCGACATAAGGAATGAAAATTATTTAATTTTTCTTAAGATGAGAGAACCATTTGTAATATAATATCCCCAGTGGAAACATCGTCATCGTGAATATAGCATGTAATTTGTCTTTCATCCAGAAACGCATGTGTTTAATGCAGGTCATGGCTCGAGTATGTTATGCTGTAATTGGATTGCAATGTTTTCAATAGTAGCTGAGCGAAAGAAAAAGCTATTAATGGTAAATATTACGATACTCTGGTGTTGAAGCTTTTGGCACAATTGTACAGTTTTGGTAAAACGTTTATGCTCTGTTCGCTGATATGCGCAGCGCTTTATTGTTCTATAATCTAGAACAATCTGAGTCGGGTGGCTCAGGCGGCTCGCATTAGGGATGTCCCGGGATCGATTCCCGGCGACCGCCCACTCTGACCCATGAGTTTTTTCGTGGTTTCCCCGGGTCGGCAGGTGAATGCTATAGTGGTTTCTTTCAGCACCCAAATGTCCTCTCCCTCCATTTCGTTCCATTCTTCATTTCACTTCGTTCTTCACCCCGTTGGTCTCTACAGGGTCAGAAGTGACGGCGATGGTGTTTGGTGCAGCGTGGCAGAGGAAATGATGCTTTATATAGCTCTCTCTGTCTTTCTGCTGACTTCAGGGGTATTCAAACCCCCTTAGGGGGCATTGGACCCCCCGCGTGGGATGAGATCCCCGGTTCGTCTGCTGGTGTCTATATCTGGAAATGTAGGGATCTTGTAATTGCTGTAGTGTCGCTCCTGGCTCTGGCCGCCCGGTGTCTCCTTTCGCCTCATCCTTCCTCCCGGGGACGCCTCCTCGTGGAGTGTAGATACAATATCCACTCTGGATCAGTGTCGAGCCCTCTCCGTAACTCAAGGTAAGATACGATAATCTGATACGATGTGCACCATGTGTATAATAATCATGCAAATTTCTTCATTCATACTATTTCACGTGTACCCCTTATACACCGGATGGAAGAAGCTTGGTAATTCTGTCAATAATCGTTCTAGTCTGTCAACGCTTATTTCGGCAGGAACAATCGCGTTATAATTCACATACGGAACGATTAAGGAGAGTCTTACTGAAATATATGATAGAACAGCACTTATTCTACTTTTTTTTATCTTCATGTTCTTTTGTAAGTGCCTAGTTTTTAGCGTTTTTTTATTTTTAGAAACCGCAATACATGCAGAAGTTACGAAGTCACAACAGTGTAAATTACGAGTTTTAACGAGATTTTTGTAGTAAGTTTCAGCCTATCTCTTATAGTTTACTTATTAGTATAAAATGATAAAAAAATTATTCAAATGAAGCAGACTTGATAGGCTTTTCAAGAAAAATCAAGATATACATTTTATTAATTATGTAAATAGTTTATGTAGTGTTTTAAATAAAGTCGTTAAAGGTAACTTGAGAAATTAGAATATAAGAACAAATTTTCCATCTTAAGGATAACTTGGGGTGGAGGAATTTTCTTGAAAACCTTCGTGTCGTATCCCTGGGATGTGCTGGAGTTAAAACAATACCTTTAGGCTTTTTGTTTTGGAATTACGGTGCTCACAAGGGCAAAAACCACACAGTTTTTCTAAAACTGCTTTAAGTTCAGGAAACCTCAAAAAACATGTATTGTTTTCTGTATTTTGTAAACACTATACATGAAGAAGTTTGAAAAATAGGTGCAATTTTCAAACAAGTATACAGCTACTAAACGAAAAGCGAAAGTCGCCAGAAAAGGGTAAAATAGTTTTACTTTATGCATATTAAAATTTAGGTTTTTTCCTCCGTTAATTTGGCTTTTCTTTTACGTGGAGACAAATACTTTTTGAAGTCATTGCATGGATGTATGTGCAGAAATTAACTAATATATAAGTCTGCTGTTTTTTCATAACCGCGGTTTCTTTTCATTTTTAGCCATTTTAATATAGACAGCATTAGGAATATATTGCAGGTGATATCGGGTAGAATTATTACAAAATTGAAGATGCAATAATTCCAGAAAACGCATATCGTTATTACACCATCTACCTGCGATTGTCATTTGTTTATTCATGCCGAAATATATTAACACTAATTTTGAACTTATTGTTTAACCAGGCTTTAGAAATTGCTTAGCGGGCATTTGATCCCCCCACTTTATAATCCAGAAAAGTATGAGGTTAAAAATAGGTCGGTGGCTATGTAGAAAAAATAAAATAAAATACGGTAGAGCAACAAAATCGAAAACGAAAGAAGATAAACCAAAGAAGAGAAGCGCGGGTGTGTCACGTTGTATAGCTGTACAGACGCTGGGAAAGCATGACGTGAATGACAAAGAGCTTATCTTCTCTCGCCACTATAGCTTCGCTCTGCTCGACAAAGATAACCACCCTCCACTCTACACTTCCATGGAAATTGCGTTTGTCAAAATTTGGAAATCAAATGCAACCAGCACCACTGCATGCATGACAGAATCGGCTGAAAAATCTCAAAACTCCATCACGGTACATGTGCATCACTTTAGCGTACACCCCGATTCTTCGTGACCGCGCTGTTCTCGAGAATCAGTGGACTTATTACCTTCTCTACTACATATCTACCTGCAGTGGGTAGAGGAATTATTGTATTCTACCCAAAAATTCTATATCGAGATTTTATCGGGAATAGACGTTTGGGACCCCCTGAATAAAAAAAGACAGTCTGTGTTACATTCACATGACTTTCTCTAGCCTCTATCGCTTAACTTATTCAAATTAAAGTTTATTTTCCTATCTACTTTATTTTGATCGAGATAAACCTTTACAGAAACAACTGCATTACATATTCGTTATAGATACAAAGGGGATAGCGATAGTCAAACGTTTTAGAACTGGACGTTATATACTGGCCTTAAAATTCCATGTTCTTTCCAAGGAATGACAACGTAATGAACAATAACTTTCCGATATCTCGGAAATGGCTGATGTGTGGCAGTAATTTGTATTACAATAATGTAAATGCCAGAGTGATTGTAGTGTAAATAAGCATTATTGTATGACATTGATTTGAGATGTTTGTTAATTATAAGCATTGTTAGGAAATAAGTTTACACGGCCTCACTGAAACTGGCAATAGGAACGGGTAACAATGAGCGAGGGGGTGAGTTGTTTATCAATTATTAGAGACAAGCAAATGACGTTCACATTGGCGCGCTTTTCTGAGAAATGGAGGGAACATCTTCCCTAAAGCATATGCGTTCGTAATTTTGATTGGATATAAATATAGACGCTAATATTGGCGCGTTTTATTAACCAATAGCAGCTCGGTTATAATCTTTAGGCATATAGGGGTGTGGGAGTATATAAAGCTAAAGCCGAGAAGTCCAAAAGAAACATTTGTGCATTAAACGTCACTCAGTCCAGAAGAAGCATTCGCGTGTAATACGTCGATCAGTTCAACATAAGTATTCGTGAGTTACACGGCGTAGTTCAACGGAAGCATACATCAAGTACACGTTACGCAATTCTATAGAATCTCTCGTGTCGTAAAGCTAGTTATAAATGTGAAATACGCAAATTAATAATGTGCAGCAAATAAGTGATTATAGTGATATTAGAAAATATAACAGTTTCAGTCTGGCGTGTATCAAAAGATATGTGAAATGAATAAAGTGTGACAGCAATAAAAGTGTAAAAACAAATTCTTTTATCAGTGTTATCTTTTAGTAAAAACTCCTTTCCGTTTACACACCCTGATTAAGAGATATGCTTGACTGAGTAATAATAATAGCTAAGTAGTACATCCAAAGTAGTAAAACAATAACAGGCTCAGAAATAAGATAACACGAAGTGACCGCGACAAATTGGCTCCCATACGTGGTGCGGATAAACATGAAGCATCTTCCAACTACCAACAAAAAAAATTAACTACTTCAAATTGGCGCCCAAACGTGGGGCTAACTAACAAATATCATACTTCAGATGCCACAAAAGAACTCTTAAATAAATTGTGTGTTTTAAAGAGATCTACAGTTTTTGTGTAGTGCGTTTTCGTCTAACCCTCAACGCTTACCATTACACAAGAGTATACAAAATTCCTTCCGAATAAACAGGACTTCCCAGGCTATTCCCAGAAAATTCAAGATATGCATTTTATTTGTGATGTAAATATTTTTAATATATGGTATTTTAATCAAAATTGTTAAGAGGCATTTTTCAAAAACAAAAATCCTCCATGTAAAGGGGTTTAGGTGGGGGATTTTCTTGCAAGCCTTTGAGTCGCAACTTTGGAAGATAGTTGACTTAAATACCATTTGGTATTTATCCAACTTTCCGTTTTTGAGTTATAGTGTTCACAGACACAGACACACTAGTGGAGCTTTTTCTAAAAATTGCGTTTTTCTTATTTACGGGACCTCCAAACATGTATTTGCGGTGAAATCTCTATATCGAATTTTTGGGTAGAGTGCAATACCTTCTTTACCTACTATGTACGTGGTAGAGAAAGCAATGAATGTGTGTGTGTGTGTGTGTGTGAGAGAGAGAGAGAGAGAGAGAGAGAGAGCGAGAGAGAGAGAGAGAGAGAGAGAGAGAGAAGTATTACTCAGAAATACCAAACACTTGGCATTTAATTTCAGTTGTTTCAAAGATGGCGAGTGGTTAGACCGCTCGCTTCTCACCAGTTCAATCCCAGGGAACGTTATGTGGGATTTCTGGTGGACAAAGCGGCATCTGGGCGGGTTTACTACGGTTTCCCCCACCATTCTTTCTACCAAGTGCCCAATCATCATCTTTTCTTTTAGTCATCTCACCGTCATTTCTTATCATCTTTCCTTCCTCGCTTTCATACCAGGCTTCAGGCTATCACCCATCCTGGCTGCTCTCTAAGATCCATAGTCTGTACTCCCAGGCATCCGCTTCTAAGTCCTTGGGGGTGTAAGCCCTAATAACGTGGAGGGTAAACAGAGAAAGAAGAAGCCTTCTAAGGATGCGACACGAAGATTTTCAAGAACATACCCATCCCAAACTACCCATTTCATGGAAAAACTTTCATTCTTTTTATTTTCTTAGAAACAGCTTTAAGGATTTTGATTAAAATGCCATGTGTTTAAGACATGTTCATGACAAATAAAATGTAACATATATTCTAATTTCTGGGAATAGCCTGTAACGTCGTCTTCATTCTGAATGGCTTTTGTATAAATCGTAGGTAAACCGTAAGAGATAGACAAAGTCTTAGTACACAATAATGTAGATCTCGTTATAACATAAAATTCATGTCAATAATTGTTTGTGATATTAATAATTTCCGAGATATTCTTTGTTATCGGTTGTCAAATACCTTATACTCTTTTCAACTGATAATTCGCTATTCACTTTCGTCTCGCGGCCATGCGAAGAGAGCGGAATTTCAAAACCATCAATTAGCAACCTGCTTTTAAAAGATGTGATATCGCTTAAGCCTACTCTATTACCCTTGTATGGACCTACAACGAAATGTGTAATAAAACCATTTCTGCAACGTTTATCTCAAATAAGATGAATCAGATAGAAGAATAAGCCTTTGTAAGAATAATTTGTAGAAGTGTGGGTAGGGAAAGACATTAAAATATAGCATATGTTTTTCTCACGGTTCTACAGAATATTTAACGTTACTCGATACTGATTATTGGACAATATTTAAAAAAAGACAACTTTTTTTTTAATTTTCGTGCAAAAGATTCCTCAAACATTGTAGACTTAGGAACCAACTGCAGTTTTACCTTTCTGGTCGTTTAAATCATGGGGTAACGTTTATGTGAACGAGTGTACGTATGAGTACGGCATTTTAAAACTTGATTCGCTTGTAATGTTGTTTCTACGTTTTTGCAACTTTAAACTGCAAGAATGCAATTTTTGTTAAAGTTCTTCTGTATACGTTCTTTGAAGGTCCATGCAGAGATCAGAAGGATCTTTTCTTCATATACAGTAGAGTTTTGGATTTACGGTTTTAATAATTTAATACGCGGTTGATTTTTTTATATAAAATGAAAACCGATACTATTGTATTATTATTTCCATTAAAAGTTTTAAATTTATACAAAATTTAATAATGGTTGTAAAGAATTACAAGCTTATCCGTTTGTATATGGATAAAATGAAAGCAGCGTATAACAGTTAGTGCTGAACTTAATATGTTGAAACTTGGTGGATACATAATAAAAGATGGGAGATTTCTCAGAGCTCTATAGGTCCCCATTGCACAGCCTGCACAACTCATAACGATGGTGCAATTCAGCCCATATCCGTTGTAACATCAAGGGGATTATTGGAAAGCTTGAGTTTTTTAATTTCAGATCAACAGTGTTTCTATGTTTGGGTTTCTGTGACCATACAACGTCTTTATCAAAACCCCACACGAGGAAGTCAGGAGGGTTAGATCCGGAGGGTTGGGAGCCAAAAAATTGGTCTATCACGACGACCACACCATATAGATTACAAGTCCAATGAGGGGATGTACCATCTTGCGAAAACATTGTTCTGAAGTTGTGACAACAGCAACATATGCAGATAAGATTCGTCTGCAAAGAAGAATGGTCCATGCACGTTATTGTGGCTCACTCCACACTATACGTTAACTTTTAGACTTGATCTTCCAAGCCCCTAGGAGAAAGGTGGACTTTCCCTCACCCAAATAATTCAGTTATGTGTTTACTCTCTTACTTCGTCTGTGAATAGTCATTTGTTTAAGAAGAAATGCTCTTCGTTGGCGCATCATGGGCGCAGAATTGAAAGGAGTTTCATGATCCTCATCGCCAGTGGCGGTTGTTGTACGTGAACATCCTAAATTTTGACACCTTGCGGATTTAATTTTTTATTTCAGTGCCATTAAACGTAATGCATATGCGGTAATTTAAAACATACGGCGCTTAAATCTACCGCACTACACTATGAAATGTGTGAACAGAGTAACACATCTCGACTTGTGCACAATTAAAGGAGCTTTTGCGCATGCGCAAATGGTATGACTTAATTAACTTGTGGCTCAAATACATACGGGTCATAAACTTAAAGGCGTTCACAAGCTTCTCCCGCGCCGTTTTTCCGTACCTGCTTACTAGATGAAATAAGCTGGCGCATCGGCGTTAGAATTGTCAATAATACAGGTTCCTGCGCAATCCCAATTGTTGCCGATAGAGGCGCTCACTACTCTCTAAATTTCTAACAGACAGCTATAATGACAATGAAGTCTTGGCGACTTATTTCAAACATTGTTTATATATTTATTGCTCATGGGCTATATAGCACTTACATGGATATTTATTAGTCGTAAATTCGAATTATACAATAATAAACGGTAGACATCTCCGTTGTTATAAAATATGACGTAATTATAAATACAGAGCTCCAGACGTCAAGTAACTTCCCCTTTCTCCCTGCTATATCATTCCAAGTATAGTCACTGAACCGGCGGTAAATAAACGCATTGTTTTGAGTTTTCCAATGAAAATAAATTTATTACATGCAAAACCTTTCAGTTAAGTAATAGTTTTTACAGTGTGCATGTCGGTGTGTGTGTGTGTGTGTGTGTGTGTTATAAGCGCTCTAAACTGAAACGTGTAATATTTGCATTTAGTCGATTATTGAATAAAATGGTTTGTTACTGTAAGTGAACGCAAGAAAAAGAATGTGGCTTGTCATTTCATGCATTCCCAACTAAAAAAGAAATTGTGCATATTAATTTCTCGCCAAGGAGACAAGCTTGGACACCAGAGCCAAAGTCTGGGGTCTAGCAGACATTTCAAACAAACTGATTACAGCATTAGCATATCTACAAAGTGCATACTTCCTAAAGTTGTGCCATCAATATCTGAAGGTTTCTCACCGCATCAAAAAGGTGTTGAGTGTTCAAGATGCGGATACAAAATAAAACACTGAAATGGGAAAAACATTTGCATTTCTTTTTCTTTCAAACCATCCTTTGCAAAATTGCCCTCTATCATGTAAAATGTACGATTAATGGCGTGGGCTAGGAGCGGGACGAGTACCATTGCTCACCAGATATTATAGGTATGTTAATTCTCCAGTGAGTACATAACACGATTTTCAATGCATGCATATTTTATTGCTGATATGGTGTTAAAATTAGGAGTTGTAAGCAAAGTTTACAAGCTTTAACATCTAAATCTTACTTATATAGGATCATTATACATCACTGACTCCAGGAGTTTCAAATACGGTTAATAACGTTAAAATAAAACCGATATAACCTGATTTCTTCATAACTTTTATGTTCTACACGCAATTCATCAGCAATGTTTACAAGCTGGTTTAACCTCAAATATGTCACTTTATGTTTGCTCCGTTATACATCACAGCAGAGGGAACGTACGAAGGCATTTTGTCTTTACACGATTAGTATCCTAAAAAGCATAAATATACTCTCCATTTCTTTTAAGCTTCACAATCATAATTATCGCTCACTTTGACAATACACAGCAATGGCAGTTTTAGCGACTTTTGGGTGATGTAATCGAGCGATCCTAGCGGTAAATGCCTCGAGACCCGACCTTTTTTTTTTTTTAACTGGGAACATGAACCATTAATAAAAAGTAGCTTAAATGCTCCTGATGGAAGTGAAAGCATATTTGAAAAGGTCTAATGTTAGGAGACATTGTATTGCTTATAACTTTTTTTAAATCTAAATTTATAGAGTAACTAATTTATAAAATGCTTAAATTATATACTTTTTATTCTATTTATTTTTGGGGGGCAGGGTGGTACAGTATGTTATTGCATTTATTCCCCATAGGAAGGGGTAATCTCAGAAGTTAATTCTCGGCCAGACTAAGAATCGAGAACTTTTAGATAGTCACCAAAGGTTCGTTCAAAGGTACGACCAGAGCAAATCTTCCAACTTTGCCCTGCGCAAGAAATCTAAATACTGCTGGGCATCAGTAGCTTCGGGGAAATTCCAAAGTAGATAGTAGACACTGTGCCCAATTATCCAAATGAGGCTATTGTGCTGCATACGTGGAAACCGGAAGTCTGGACGAAGAAAGCTTTCCGGAGTGCAACTGTGGAAATCCAACTTGTGTAAGAAGGCCACCGCAAGGTTATATATACCAGATGCCATGGAGCAGCTGGAAAGGTGATGTAGTAGCGTATCCGGCTGTTGACAACGAAGGCACAAGGAGGAGTCACATAAATGAATACTCGCGAGCCGCTGGCGGGTTAATATCCCGTCGTGGACTGCTTGGTACCAAATGGAGCGAACCGTGTAAGGGAGTATACTGCTAGTGACATTTTTCCAGAGTTGTTCGTAGTCAAGGTTAGCTGGCGAAATGCGTTCGAGGCGATCAAAGGCAAGTCGCATACTTGAATGAGATCTTCATAAATTTTGCGCACCATCCGATTGCCAGGCTGTTGGCAGTCCAAACTCAAATAACACCATACCAAGAAATACGTGCGCAGATAGAGTAGAGAGGCAGGAATGGATCGAACATCCAAGGGATTTCGGAGATCCAGATGAGTGGACCAAAAGGTCACCCAAGAGGCAGAAAAGGTGGAATTCAAGGCTTATATCTTCCTCCCGCGGTAAAGGAATAACGCTAAGCACCTGAAGCCAACATTAAAGAGCCCGATACCTCCCCTTAGGGGAGATAAGTGCAAGGTAGACATAGGAACTTTAAAGATACAGCCCTGCCAGAGGAACCAGGAGATCGCACAGGTGATCTGCCGGGAATATAGTTTCGGCAAAGGCAAAACTTGGGCCACAAACCAACACTGTGATAGAAGATACAGATGCACCACTCAGCTGCGTTGATACAGGCACAGGTCACGATGATAGAAGGTCTACGCTGTATTCTTAATGCGGCTAACAATTGGTTTCCAGTTTAGATGTTGCACTTCACCCTAGGATGTGGTAAAGGCAATGCCCAAAATCTTCAGTTTCGAAACTATCTGTAGCGGTGCCAGTGATGGAGGTGGAGTCCATCTTCCAACGAGAAGAGCTTTAGACTTCTCCTAATTGATTTCAAGGCCGGAGATTATGCTAAATTGAAGTAAAACATCCCACAAGGAGCGTAGATCAGCAGCATCGGTAAGAATAACACTAACATCATCAGCATATGCCAGTGCACCCAATTTGTGAGAGTGTAAGGAAAGGCCTACAACCGTGTTTTGAAACTGACAAAGCAATAGATTCAAAGCAAGAATAAATAAGGACGTAGAGCCTGGGCAGCCTTAGCGGACCGATCTGCCAATAGAAAACTCATGTGAAAGAAATCCATTAACCTGCACACAACTCGAAATTCTGTTATATAAACATTTGATCTATGAGATAAAGGTGTCACTTAAGCCAGTCCAAGACAAACATTCAAACAAATAATCATGATGAATACTATCAAATGCGCGCCTGAAGTCCAAAGAAATCAAGGCAAAGCGGGCGCCCTGGGAGGAATAAGCAATGGAGTCACGTAAGGAACACACATCAAAAATGTTGCGTTGCAGGACACCACAGTGTTGTGATGGATGAACAAGCTGGCCGAGGAAAGGTCGGAGGCGGTTGGTCAATACAAGGGCCAGAAGTTTATAACCAAAGTTGAGGAGAGTAATCGGGCGGAAATCAGCAACAGAGGAAGAGTTGAGGTTTCTTCTTGAATGAGAACAATAATTCCCCGCTTTTGTGAAGCACAGAGTTGACCACGTTGTAAGATGGCGTTGTATACCGCTGTTAAGTCATCACCAATCATATTCCAAAAGCAACGATAGAACTCCATGGACGGGCCGTCACTCCCAGGAGTTTTGGAGGTCTTTCGCTGAAGAAGGGCAGCAAAGACTTCGGATTTACGAATGGGCCAAGAACGAGATTACGCCAGCTTATAATACGAGTAGTAAGCAATGTTTCACACTACGAGTATCGACAATTTTACGCTAGTACCACTAGATGGTAACACTACGCGGAAGCAGGTAACGCGCAAGAATACGGAAATTTTTTCCGCTTTTCCAAACCAATCCACACTTTCAACTACAATTTAATTTACACATTACTTCGTTCTTGCCTTAAACGCCACATAATTATGCACACAACAAAAAAACATCGTAAAAACCCGTTCTTTCGTTAGAGAATTTATGAATTACTCCTTTTTCTTTAAGGATTAGGCCTGTTCCGACTTGACACTCGTAACGCAACCAGGGGACCTATTATTATTATTATTATTATTATTATTATTATTATTATTATTATTAAGGATGAGACCCGATACCGTCGATACTCTCGATACTCGGTGGTATTGAAGATAAATCTTTGATTCTTTTTCGTCTTTCTCCGTGGTCTAGTAGTACATGCTAGCCTCTGATTCCCGAGGTCGCGTGTTGAAACCCGGCGGAGGACGAAAGATTTTTTTCAGAAGGGAAGTAAAGCTGGTGGTTGCGTATCGTAGATTTACGGCATATAAAAGAACCTCAAGCCTGATTGAAGCCTACTAGTAAAATGTCCGATCTTTCACGCCCAATTGAATGTGACGCTAAGAACCACGGTAGTTAAAGATCGTCATAAATAAAACTCAATTTAATTTTCTTAGATACCTTTTCGATACCTTTAAATTTTTAATTTTTGCATTGTTGAAAGATTTTGCGTTTAACTATATCCTAGATAAGAAATAAAAGGAGTGGAAACTTCAAATTATTGCCTCGTACGTGTCCCGAAAGAGTTGCCGGACTATAGTTCTTGATAAATCTTGACTGCATTTCCTGTGGGTGAATCAATGCCACATTCCAGAGACTCTTGTGTCTAAATGAAAGCATGAAAAACAATGGGGGAGGAGTATGGGTACTCATGTAATATATTTACAGCTTTAACTAAGTTGCGATTGAAGCCGATTTAGTTTGCGGATTAAATCACGTTTCTACAATAGACTGGCTTGGTGACTCACTCTCAGCCTTTATATTTACCTACTCCGATGACCAAAATCTGTGAATCCAGCAGAAACAAATTAGAATTTCAGACGTGAGGTTATACAGAGCATGGAAATATTTGTTCATTTCTTCCATCTGTTAGTTTGTGTTTACGCAAGTAAAACTCGGATCACGAGCATAGCCTGCGACTAATTTCCATAATACGGATAGAAAATCCTTTAAAGAAAATTTTCAGCATAAAATATAGTTACACAAAAAGGGAAGCAAAGAAATTATTAGGTATTATTATTATTATTCCCCTTGGCTAACAATAGGGGTATACATATATATATATATATATATATATATATATATATATATAACCTGTGGCGTTATCAAAATAACAAAAAGCTGCCAATTGGTGAATGTCAAACAGGAATAATTTCAGAACGAGCATACAAAACAAAATTGGTTACATGCTTTTATATACAGAAAACTGTGTACTAATAAGAACATAATTCAGTGAACAAGTTATCGCCTTTATAGTTTTTTATAAAGTGAGTATCGAGAAATAGTTGTATTATCTATTATTAATAATTATTTATTATTGCTAGATATTATATTATATATCATTATCGTTATGTTGTTATTGGAAGTGGCTGCAGTTAAAGGTAACGGGTGATATTTCACATTTTCAGGTCATCTGACTCCTGAACACCCAAAATGTATATATTCAAGAGTCGCTACTTCTCATTGCATAAGGCTTGGAGTGATATGGGTGCTGTTTAAGTATTTTAGGACAATACACTGACTGGACGTATATGGTACGTCCTCTGCTGATAGTCCTCTTAAATTTTTCGTAACACTGCCTGTCATGGCTTCAGAGATAGCTGCTTCTCATACTGGATTTCGCCTACGACTTCCTGCTTCCTTTTCTTTTAACACAAAACCTGTTTCTACAAATGTTCTATACCACAACATTATGTAATTGTATTTAGGCACATTACGCACAACGTATTCATGTCGAAACTCTCTTCGAGCTTAACACCCAATTTTAGCATACCAAAGAACGCATTGCGCTAGCGTTGATTTGTATTAGTCATTTCAGTCATCTACGATTTTCATTTGTCGTTATGCATTGTTGATTTTCATTCTTGCCATGTATGGAAACTCCCATTTTTACTTAATCTACCACAAACATAGTAAGTAGAGGAGGTAATGCATTCCACTCAAAAATTCGATACTGAGATTTCACCGAAAATACATGTTTCCAGGTTCCCTGAGTAAAAAAAAAGCATTTTTAGAAAAATGTGTTTGTGTGTATGTGAACAGCATAACTCAAAAACAAAGAGTCTGATAAACACAAAACTGAGTATTTAGGTTCAGTACCTTCCAGAGATGAGGATTTTCAATAAAATCCCCCACCCCAACTACCCTTTACATGGAACATTTCTTTCGAAATCTTGGTTTTCTAAAATATAGCTCTAACGGTTTTGATTAAAATACCATATATGAAAGATATTTACATGACAAATAACATGTATATCTGAATTTTCTGGGAATAACCTATGAATGTCCTCTTCATTCGGAAGAAAGTTTGTATAATCTTGTATAACTGCTAAACGTGAAGCGATAGACGAAAACGTACTACACAAAAGTTGTAGTTTTAAAATGCTCCAATTTTCGTAAAATAACTTTTTTGTGGCATAAGCGATTTCTGAGATATACGTTATTAATGGTTCGAATTGTTCATTACTTGGTGACTACATACAACATGGAATTTCTAGGCCAGCATAAGCGTCCAGTTCTTAAACATTTGACTATCCTGTTCTCTTTGTATCTACAACGAAATGTGTAATGTAGCTATTTCTGCAAAGGTTTATTTAGATTAAAATGAAGTAGATAGAAGTAGTAAGCCTTATTAAGAATAGTTTGTAACACATTAATAAACGATAGAGGGTAGTGAAAGTCATTTGAGTGTGTCACATTAGACTTTTGAAGAAAAATATTACCATGAAGAAATGTCTATCATATTAACTTTTATAATAATATTTAATATTATCCTTTACCAAACGGGTTGTCCTATACAGAATAGTACATAAAATTTAAAAGTTGAAACTTTGCAAATTTTCAGCAGGTTTTACACGAGACCTGATTTTTAATTTATCACCAAATAGCGAACCACTTTTTAAAAATCTGACTATTGTTTCAGATTTCCCTTCTTCTACACACAACGAAACGTGTAATGAGATCATTTCTACAAACGTGTATTCCATTAACATGAAATAGACAGAAAAACAAGGTTTTATGAAAATAACATTTTGTAGAAGCTACAGAAAATAAACGATAGTGGCTGGAGAGGGACATGTGAATGCAACACTTGACACACATTCAAGAATGGCATACGTTAGCTGAACTAACCTGGTTGGAACTATCACTTCTAGCACAATTAAACCCTTGTTCAAGCTTCTAAAACAACAATTAAGCCAACTGCTGCGTATTTTTCAGTGAAGGTGGACGTTTTGGTAATTACAACACTGGCATGTTACGTTTACTTCTGTAAAAATTAAATTGCAATAAATCTAAAGGGGGCGTAAATCTACGACATGAGACTACCAGCTGCTTTACTTCTCTTCCGAAGGAACCCGTGGTAAGGATTTTTTAAGGATGCCCGAAAAAGCCCTTCGCCCTCCACTGTGTTTGAACCCGCGACCTCGAGAACTAGAGGCTAGCATGCTACCCAGGACCACGGAGGACATATCCCACACATAAGAGGTCACAGAACGCGCGAGAATATCGAGCGGAGTTTGGGTGTGCGTTGAGTGAAGTGCGGCCCGGATAGAGCGTAAGCTGCGGACCTGTATCTGTAGTGCGGCCCGGATAGAGCGTTCGCATACAACGTTAAACCTTTTTCATCTCTACACGGTACGTCAACTGAGTATCAACTATGGAGACCATTTTGAGTGAACGTGGGCATATTCTACTTGTTGAAGATGGTTACAAATATCGAAAGCACAAGCTTCTGGCACAGGACATCGAGAGATGGTGTTGCACCGTCAAATCCTGCAGGGCAACTATGAAGATAGCCAACGGTAAGTATGCGTGTAGCAAGAGTAACCTAACGGCTGCTTTGTGTTGCCGACTAGAGGGAGTGCAAAAGTGGGCAGGGAATGTTCGTCAGAGCGCTGTTGCCAAACCTAGTAGGCGTGTACCGGCGGTGTCTGTACATCAGAACACTGAAATGTTCACGGTCGCGGGTCGCGGGTTCAAACCCGGCGGAGGGCGATGGATTTTTTCGGGCCTAAAAATCCTTAGCATGGCTTCCTTCGGAAGGGAAGTAAAGCCAGCGATCCCGTGTCATAGATTTACGGCACGTAAAAGAAGCTCAAGTCTGATAAAGAGGCCTCTGAGCAAAATTTCCGGTCTTTAACACCCAATATGGAATGCGACGCTAAGAACCATAGTAGGTAAAGCGTGTCCATAAATAAAACTCAATTTAATTCAGTTTATCTGTACGTCAGAACACATTAGATATAATTAAATCATTAAAATATTACCTTGATAAGGTTAACCTACAACACACATTTCATCAATGAACAGCAAGTAGCTCAGAGATTTCCTTTTCGCCTTTTTCGAAAGCATCTAATTCGGAGTTGTCGCTTCCATACTTAAGTTTTTTTTATTAGTTGTATACATTAAATTCAATTTTTCTGCTCTGGGCACGAATTAATTTACGTTTGTGAAAATCGCTTGTCCGAGCTTCGATGAACATGTTCACAAACTCGTATCGTATCACAACACAGGGTAAAAGATAAGTGTGGTAATTTAATTTATATATGGACTAGTGCTAGAATTAAATACTGTAATTATTTTTGATAGCAGAAGCATATTTATCAGTAATGTTCATAGAAATACTTAATTGCGTATAACTTAAAACACAATATTGTGAGTAAACTTCCACTCTGCAATAGTTTACATTTTGAATAGTATTGCAGCCCAAGGGACTTGCATCTCTTTCACGAATTTTGTACACCCATTCTCATTCTGGCTGTTGCTTTTGAAGAATCCCTTAGCATTAATTACATCACGACGGCATGGACGTTCTCTTAAACGATGCTCATTATTAAATACAGAACATATACACTAAATAAAGCAATACCTATAAGAACAGAACAAAATTGAACAAAACAAAATAATACCATAGTTAACGAGAATCTGATGCGGTATTGAATCTAATGCACACCCCAAATTTGAAACTTAAAATAATAAATAAAGACGTGGTTGGTGCAGTAATGCGCATCAATGATAGGATGTTTAAATAAATGTATTTTGTACATAGTGTATTTATGCATAGCATTTCAGAACATTCCTAAGTAGTCTATCGTTAGGTGACGCAGCCAATGTTAAAGAAATTACCACTATTTACTAAAGTGAACATGAAATACATAAACATTATACATATATGCATAAACATGTGAAATGAACAGTTACTCTGCCAGTATTATAAGTACCTTCTGCTAGCTTTAATTACAAAAAATGCCAATTTTTGTTGCCGCCATAAGCGAACGTTGCTCTCCGCTACATTGGACTCTCTTACTGTATTTCATCATTTTTTTCGGCATAAATAATTTGGAGGCGCCGTGGCCCGGGTTCAATCCCAGGGACCCGCATGTGGGATTTGTGGTGGACAAAGCGGCGTCTGGGCGGGTTTTCTCCGGGTTCTCCGGTTTCCCCCGCCATTCATTCCACCAACCACTCCATCATCGCCTTTCCTTTCATCCATTTCACCAACATTTCGTTTCATCTACTTCCTTCCTCCCATACCAGGCATCGGGCTGATCACCCATCCTGGATATTCTATCTGATCTATGGGTGTCTGCTCCTCGACGGGCCTCTGACCCCAGGCACCCGCCTGTAAGTATTGGGGGTTGTAAGTCCTACATAAGAGGAGGTTAAACAGAGAAAGAAGAAGATAAAGAATAACTTTACGAAATTGAAATTGAGTTTTATTTATGGACGCTATTTAACTACTGTGGTCCTTAGCGTCCCATTCTAGATTGGGCGTGAAAGGTCGGTAATTTTGCTCAGAGGCCTCTTTATCAAGCTTGAGGTACTTTTACGTCCGTAAATCTACGACACCGGACCCTTTTCTTCCCTTCCGAAGGAAGCCATGTTAAGGGTTTTTACGCCCGAAAAAATCCATCGCCCTCCGCCGGGTTTGAACATTGAAAGTAGCGCCCTAAGATGTTCCTCTGTTTAAATTAAATTGAGTTTTATTTATGGACGCTCTATAACTACTGTGGTCCTTAGCGTCCCATTCTAAATTGGGTGTGAAAGACAGAAATTTTGGTCAGAGGCCTCTTTATTAGACTTGATGTTCTATTACGTGCCGTAAATCTACGACACAGGACCACCGGCTTTACTTCGCTTCCGAAGGAAGCCATGCTACGGACTTTTACGCCCGAAAAAAATTCCATTGCCCTCCGCGGGTTTGAACCCGCGACTTCGGGAACTAGAGGCTAGCACTGTAACACTAGTCCACGGAGGATGACGTTCCTCTGCTTGTCCCTATTTTATGACTACCTACTAATTCAGTATTCATATTCGGAATCATTATTACAATAATAGGCCAACGATAAATGTAACGAATTCGAGAATAACAACAATACATTCTGACGTAAGATAGGTATTATGATTGTCCAGTTTTTCAACTGCCACTGTTCTAAGTTCTTATCTAGTTCAACTTCACTGGGAGTTCACTTCGTTCACACTGTCACTTCACTAAGGCGAACCAGTTCAATTCCCCGTCACTTCACCTCTTCATGATGTAGCTTCTTCACGCCGGACGATTCCTTCACTCGAGAGACGAAAATGCGTCACTCTGCAGTAGCACTCGCTGCAGGTCACAGCAGCCTCACCGACTCGTTCTGAGAATCGCTCTTGATATCGCACGGAAAACTCACCCTTCAACTCGCTCGCCCACTGACTGCCCGACGCAAGTCAACTCACACTCGACTCGATTGCGGCGAGAGCGCTCGCTTATATAGTCAGTGGAACCTTTCCACAAGTTCTCGAACGTTCTAGAACTTTTCGACATACTTTCTGGAGGAGGTGAGAGGAAAAGCTCTAGAAGGTTCTAGTTATCTGGCGATAACGCACCTGGTATTTACGCTGGCGAGTGGCACTTATCTTTTTTACACCGATCGTCGGGCGCCGAGCTCCCGATAACCTTGGGTCAATGCGTCACAGCATGATAAGTTCAAATCAGTTACCGGCAAACAACGGTATGATTCCGCACTCGAATCTAATGCGCACTACAGTTTTCAGTATATACTGCATTTGTACACAAAAGGTGCGCATTAGATTCGGAAAACACTATATAATATCAATTTTAAGTTTGTGGCATCGTCTTTTTATTTTCTCTACTACGTATAGTAAGTAGGGGAAGTAGTGTATTCCACCCAAAAATTCGATACCGAGATTTCACCGCAAATACATGTTTTGAGACACCCTGAATCTAAAAAAAGTATTTTTGGAAACATGTCCTTGTGTATGTGTGTGTGTGTGTGTGTGTGTGTGTGTGTGTGTGTGTGTCTGTGTGCTGTGAACAGCATAATTCAGAAACGAGCAGTCGGATAAACACCAAACTTGGTATTTAGGTTCAGTATCTTCCAGAGATGCGACACGAAAGTTTTCAAGAAAATCCCCCCATCCCAGATTACCCTTTACATGGAACATTTTTCGAAAATTTTAATTTTCTCAAAAGTGGATCTAACGATTTTGATTCAAATATCATATGTTTAAGATATTTTCATGACAAATGAAATGTATATCTCCGAATGTTCTGGGAATGTCTCCAAAAGTATTCTTTATGAACGACTTTTGCATAACTGGTAAACCATAAGAGATAGACAAAGTTTTACTACACAAAAAATATAGATCGCGTTAAAATACACAATTTATGTCATATACATTTTTGTTGTCGAGTGAACCATTTTCGAGATATTGCTTGTTATCCCCTTAAATTTTCCAATACTTAATACTTTTTCTCAAATTCGTTATTCATTTAGTTTTTTGTCCTGGTAATGCAAAGAGAATGGAATATTCCACATAGCAACCAGCCCTTAAAATATTTGACTATCGCTTAAAGCCTACCAATTCCCCTTGCATCTACAAGAAAATTAGCAATAAGATTGACATCTCGATATCTCGATTAACATGAAGCATATGGAGAATAAGCGTTTGTAAAAATAGTTTGTACAAGAGTAGAGAAAGTCATGTGAGTGTAACACATCAGTTTTTTTAGCCTATAAACGTGCAGTGACATGGTTACCAACGTTCTATCAACGTATCACTGGTAATTAAACACTACCTTCTGTTTGACTGTAACAAACATTGGTAGCTATAAACTTAAACCAGAAAATTGCAAATATTTTAGCAATTAACGAAGTAATTTTAGAATTATATATTTTTGCATTTTTATATTTTACATTGTAGAAACTCAGTAGTTTCAATTGTTATGGTACTCTTAATTTGGACTTTCAAGATTAATGTGTAAATTCATGTACAGCTTCAAATATATATATATATATATATATATATATATATATATATATATATATATATTGTATCGCATAACAACCTACTCCACAATAGCAACCATGAGAGGTGCTTAGTGCACGTGACCGTTAAGAGATACGGGTCAAATTTATATGGAACAGACCTTAATTATAACATTGGCATCTATCTTTCTAAAATATTAATCCGAGCCAGGCGCATAAGATGCCGAGTTAAAACCACGCGGGAGGCGATGGATTTTTTCGGGCGTAAAAATCCATAGCACGGCTTCCTTTGGAAAAGAAGTGAAGCCGGTGGCCCCGTGTCGTAGTTTTACGGCACATAAAAAACTTCAAGCCTGATAAAAAGGCCTCTGAGCAAAATGTCCGGTTTTTCACGACCAATATAGCACATTTCTCATTAAATTGTATGAATGTGTTATAAAATAAGTTATGCCACTGATTGTCTAATTCACTTATTTGAAAAGGAATGCGGTTGTACTCCTCAAGGAAATTGTTTTTACAGTGTATAATTTTATTTGATATTTAAAAATTCAATTCTTTAGTTAGCAAATGCATAAAACCAAAAATTTAAATTTGCCAGAATTCTCTAAATAACCCCTAGCACTAGGACTAGGAGCGGAGGGAGACTTACATCTCGCCCTAAGAAGATATTTTGTGCCTAGGCCACTAACGGGGAGCCCGGAAGGGAATGGGGTGAGGTGAAAGGAGACAGAGGGCGGCCGGATCAGGAGGCACGCCAGAACAGAGGGCAGGGTCCCAACACTTTTCAGGTCGAAACTCCCCGATGGGAGCTGGTACAACCAGCTTCCCTCCCTCCTGCAGGCTGGCACATCCCGCTGTACGGTCCGGGAATGGGAGACGGCCCCATTACGGGGGACGAAGTGGTACAGAAAGTATCCTTTTGTCCTGCCATGTAACGCCGAGATTCCCGCAGACACTTGCAACCCTGAAACAACCAAGCAGATGAAAGGCGAAGTGAAATGAGCAATGAGGTGAAATGGAGGGACAGGAAATTTGGGGGATGTAATTAACCTTCCCAGAATTTACGTAGCGACTCGGGGAAAGCCCTAAAAAACCCATGGGTCAGGAAAGGTCGACCGCGTGAATCGAGCCCAAGAGCTCCCGAATGCGAGTCACACACACTACCGCCTGCGCCACCTCGCTCGGTAAATAAGCCTATATGATTTCAAAAAGTCTGCAGATCTAGCGACTAGTCACCAGAGCTGGCCACACTGTAATGTTTAGGTCATAACGATTACAAAAATGACGGGGACAGAAAGTAACGAGTTACTCATTAACAGTTACGGAAACAACAGGAATACAAAGAAACCAATACCTGAAGCTCAGTTAATCTACATTCATTGCATGTGCATGCATCTACTAGTAGGAACTAGTCCTTGTTGTTATTGCAGGAACTCATTAATTACATTATTATACTCCCTCTTGAGATTAGTTCTCTTGAATCATACGTAAATGGAAATATCAACTAGATGCCTTGCGTCACACAACCAACACTGTATGACCACAGCGTATATTAAACTCCAATTATACATATATTTGTGTTTTAAAAGCTTCAGATTTCAGAATATTAAATGTACTTAAGTGGTTTATAAAGCACTTTAAAAATTATATTTAGTTCCCTATATTTGGCTAAGTAATACTGCAAATTTATGATGTATAAATAAAGCATTAAGCTATTACGAAGAGATATATTTTATTCATAGGTTAAAGAAAATTAATTACACAAATTTTATGAAAGAATATAACACATACAATTTAGAATATTTTTGTGTGTTGGGTACTAACGCTTTTGCTGCTGGATATCAGTAGAAATATTTAGGAAATTAGTAAATAGGTAATAACTGAATTCCAGTATAAATAGTACTTTACTACTATTTAGTTGAATTATAATTTAATTGCAATTTGTTTTATTTTATTTCGCTTTTTACTTTCTCTACTGCGTATAATAGGAAAAGTGCTGCATTCCACCCAAAAATTTGATACCGAGGTTTCACAGGAAATACATGTTTGAGGTGCTCTGAATCCAAATACAGCAATTTTGAAAACATGTCTGTGTGGGTGTCTGTGAACAGCATAACTCAAAAACGAAAAATCAAACACCAAACTTGGTATTTGAGTTTAGTATCCTCCAAGAATGCGACACAAAGATTTTCAATAAAATCCCCTCACCCCCAGACTACCTTTTACATGGAACATTTTTCGAAAATTTTCTCAAGAATTGCTGTAACGATATTGATTAAAATACCATACGTTTAAGATATTTTCATGGCAAAGCCCGCTTCCTTCTGAATGACTTTTTCACAATTGGTAAACCGTAAGAGATAGACATAATTTTACTACACCAAAAAGTAGATCTCGTTAAAACACAATTTATGTCACATACATTTTCTTTGTCGAGTGAACCATTTCCGAGATATTCCGTTTTATTTGTTTGAATTTTACAATACTTATACTTTTTCTCAAATGGAAATTCGTTATTCGTTTTTTTATGTCCTGGACAATCAAAGAGAATGGATTGCACCACATATCAACCAGCTCTTAAAAGATTTGACTATCGCTTAAATACTGTCATATTCCCCTTGCATCTACAAGAAAATCAGCAGTAAGATAGTTTCTGCAAATGTTTAACACGAAGTACAGAAAAGTGGTTTGTAAAAATAGTTTGTACAAGAATAGAGAAAGTCATGTGAGTGCAACACATCTCATTATTTTGTTAGTAGTTAAATCTGTACAACATTACAGAGTTTATTTGATTGTAGTGTAGCATTTTCCCTTGGATTCCAATACATGTACTTAATGTAAATATTCAGAATAAATTCCTTGTGGTTTATCTTCCATTATTTATTTCAGGTATATTCGATTATTTTACGGGCTAAATCAGAGTCAAATCTACATAAACAGTTTGAATGTCGGCATACATAACTATTACTTAAACATTGGACGATATTACACTGAAAAGGAAAGGCTCTGCTCATGCTCCAAATGACAGCTATCTATGTAGACTTTCTTCATTATTTATTTTTTTATTTTATGCCACGCAGGGTTGGCCATTGCGTGTTCTGTAAGTTTACACCATTTCTGTCTGAACAAACTATACACCACTCATTTGACACTCGGTCCCAATCACAACTTAATGATTGCGCATGCCCTAGAAATGGGTCTTTCACTTACATGTCGACTGTTGAGCTGTGCAATACCCGTCAAGGAATATGTGGTATATCTTTGTTTCAAGGCCGATTATGGTTTAGAAGTCGGTTCCCTGAAATCAGCTTCCTCGAACTTCCTTCAGCCAATGGAAACACGCTTTTACAGTTGAGAGTACAGTAGAACCGGAGTAAACTATTGCGACTTTGAGCCCCTTGAATCCAAAAATGCTTTTTTTTTAGAAAAGTCGGATAAATAGCATACTAGGTATTTAAGTTCAGTATCTTACAAAGCTGCGACACGAAGACATTCAAGCAAATTCCCAACACCAAACTACTCTTTAAATGGAACAATTTTCGAAATTCTTGATTTCCTCACAAATGTCTCTAATAATTGTTATATAAATACCATATATTTAAAAGATTTAATTGTAAAATTAAGGACCTACATATATTCAATAATTTGAGCATATTCTTTGAAAACTTCTTCATTCGAGAGGAATTTTGTAATTTTTGTACAACTGGTAAAGCCTATATAGACAAAAACCTACTACACAAAAAATGCAATCTGTTTAAAACACAGAATTTATATCAAATAACCTGTTTTGTGGCATCAGCCATTTCCGAGATATACGTTGTTATTGGTTTGAGTTTTTCAATACTTGGTCATTTTTACTAATGCTGTCACCATTCAGTTGTTTTTCGCGACGTCATGGAAAGAGTAGCAGCTTATAGCGGCTCACTTTGTAAATATTTGACTATCACTTTGTCCCCCGTATCCTCCTTGTATGTGCCTACAACGAAGTGATTGATGAAACTATTTCTGCAAACATTTAACCCCGATTGACGTGAAATATATACGCAAATAAAAGCTTTCGTAAGAGTAGTTTGGAAAATAGATACCTTCAAAATAAACGACAGTGAGAGAATGTCATGTGAATGTAACATAGATTATTTGTGTATGATTTCTTTAGAGCGCACTCCGTTCTTTTTGCCGCTGAGAGCAGAGTGAACTTGACAAACGTCTACCCGACAGACAAGTTCAGGAAATGACATCTTTTCAACTTCTTTGACTGCAACAGTCAACAGCTACAGTCGACTGATTATGAATGTGATTTAGTACGCTTTACTCAGTGCTAAGACACTGATGTGACTTTGACTGACGAGATTGGACTTGATTTCAGCGGCATCAACCCACCATACACTTTTTAAATATGTTTCACGTTACCTGATTTATTTTATTTTATTGTCCATGTAGGAAAGCTAATAGAAAAATACAACGAGCACAATCATCAACGCCAACCTTCTTCAATATTTAACCGAAAGAGACTCAGCAACTCAATAAAAATAAAGGCAAGAAAAGATACTTCAAGCAGACCCTCCAAGTTAATCTCCTCAGAAAAGGAGCAGATTGGTGTCGAAGAACTGGCGATGGAAGATGTGATGCTTCTAAGAAGGAACATCCACAATGCAAGATCACGTCCTCAACTTGCAAGATCACGCTCTCAAGTCAGTGAATTATTTTCGGTAAGTACTGACTATTTTGTCATAGGCATGCCCAAGAAAGACTATTGATTCTGCAGTGTATTTTAGCTCTTTACCAGTAGAAAGAAAGTACATATTAATATGATATTTGAAGTTGAGTCGTTATTATTTAATTCACATCACAGAGCGCTCGATGGTAACTGAGAAGCGCTTTCGAGAGACATATTTCTCTCATCTTCAGCTTAGGCCGACTACTGTCTCGTTCACTCCCCTGACCCCAAGAAGTATTTCATTAGACGATTCTTCTGCCCTCTGTTGTGAAGAATTTGAAACTTGTAGTGTTGGATTTGTTGCCATCTGTAGTGAAGGTTGGGAACTCCTCTGTCTTCTTTCTTCTCTCTTGTAATCTGAATGGACCAACTGCATTAGGTAGTCTGTAGTCATCCATCTCAATATCAAGAGATATTGAGATGGATGAAAATCTTCTCCCAAATTTCCAAGTGTGAAGGAATCTGTATAGGTTTTAATAATTTTATCTCTTGTCCTATTTCATGATTACTGTTCCAAAATGGTTGGCAACTGTGGATTTACCTATTTGTTTCAATTTTATATTTCTTTGGTGTTCACTTAGTCTTATTTTCAAGTTTATTTTTTTCTACCTATATATGAGCCTTGGCAATCCTGACATGGTATCTGATAAATACCTGACTTTTTTAAATTATCAATTGTATTAGTTAAGGGGGTATTCAGCATATTTCTACAACTATATGTATTTTGAGGTTGGGATGCCACTTGACATCAGTTAGACAAAGCGGTGCCATGAATAAAGAAAAAATCTGATGTGTTACACTCACATGACTTTCTCTACTCTTGTACAAACTATTTTTACAAACGCTTATTCTCCATCTGCCTCATGTTAATCGAGATAAACATTTGCAGGCTCTATCTTATTGCTAATTTTCTTGTAGATGTAAGGGGAATATATATTTACAAGGGAATATAGAAATACAGTAGCCTTTAAGCATAGACATATCTGTTAATAGCTGGTTGCTATGTGCAGCACCATTCTCTTTGCCACAGGTTAATGCTCTTTGCATATCTAGGACAAAAAATTAATAACGAATTCCCATTTGAGAAAAAGTATAAGTATTGGAAAATTTAAGAGAATAACAAGCAATGGTTCACTCAACAACAAAAATGTATATGACATAAATTGTGTATTTTAACGCGATCTAAATTTTTTGTGTAGTAAAATTATGTCTATCTCTTATGGTTTACCAGTTATGCAAAAGTCGTTCACAATGAAGAATACTTTTGGAGACATTCCCAGAAAATTCAAGATATACATTTTATTTGTCATGAAAATATCTTAAACATATGATATTTTAATCAAAATCGTTAGAGCCATTTTTGAGAAAATTAAAATTTATGAAAAATGTTCCATGTAAAGGGTAGTCTGGGGTGGGGGGATTTTCTTGAAAACCTTCGTGTCGCATCTCTGGAAGATACTGAACCTAAATACCAAGTTTGGTGTTTATCCGACTGTTCGTTTCTGAGTTATGCTGTTCACAGTCACACACACACACACACACACACACACACACACACACACACACACGGTCATGTTTCCAAAAATACTGTTTTTGGATTCAGGAGGCCTAAAGCACGTATTTCCGGTGAAATCTCGGTATAGAATGTTTGGGTGGAATACAATACTTCCCCTACTTACTATACGTAGTAGAGAAAGTAAAAAATGTAGATCTCGTTAAAACACACAATATACTTCATAAACATTTTTTTTGCAAAGTAAACCATTTTCGAGATATTACTTGTTATTTCTTTGAATTTTCCAATACTTACCATTTTTCTCAACTGAGAATTCGTTGTTCTTTTTTTATGTTCTTGACATGCAAAGAGAATTACATTTTACACATAGCGACCAGTTCTAAAAATATTTGACTACCGCTTAAGGCGTACTATGTTCCCCTTGTTTTGTATTTGTAAGGGAAATATAGAAATACAGTAGCCTTTAAGGATAGACATATATCTTAATAGCTGGTTGCTATGTTCAACACCATTCTCTTTGCCACAGAAACTTGCTAGACAAACAAATGTAGAGCTATTTAAAACACACAATTTATTTCGAATACTTTTTTATGGCATCAGTCATTTGCGGAGTATTCGTTGTATTGGTTTGAATGTTTCAAGACTTTTATTGTTTTAAGTCCTGTCACCATTCAGTTGTTTCTCGCGGTTTCAAGGAAAAGTATGGAATTTCAAAGCCAGCATATAACGACTCGCCTTTTAAAGAATTGACTGTCGCTTCAATCTTCTTTATCCCCTTTGTGCCTGCAATGGAATGTGCAATGAAGCATTTCTGCAAAGGTTTATCTCGATTAATTTGCAGTAGATAGAAAAAAATAAACTTTTGCAAGAATAGTTTTATAGCAGCTATATAAAGTAGAATGTCATGTGAATGCTTAACATCACATTTTTATACCTTTATTTTATTCCATGTTAGTTGATAAGGCCAAATGATGGTTTTATTTTTAAATATGTCTTGATGAGGAAATAAATGTGTAGATATATCTAGCGTCATGTTCGACTTCAGACTTTATGTGCACTTCTATGATTAGCTCACCAGCATTGAAACAAAACTGCATTATTATTTAATTAACATACTGTAAATCAGTTACTGCAGTACTTGAATAGTGACAGAAAGAATCATTGCAATTTGCGCCAAAGTTCCGCCTAGTGTTTGTGCACCCGCCTGTTCCTTATTGTACACACTGGAATCTGATTTATTCGCCCACAAACATGAAGAGTTAAGGTCACAAGCATATGTTCACCTTGACGTACTACCTTAAGGGAACACTCAATGATTTCGCTACCCAGTCCATAATCTTAGTGGTTTTTTTGTTTTTGTTTTTTTAATGTATGGAATGTGTTGAAATTGCAATCAAAATAGCAATTTTCAGTCTGTTTGCTTTCATATTAATACTCGTGGTGCGTGGCGTTTTAATTGTTTTTATTGAAGCTTTACTTATACGTTATATATATATATATATATATATATATATCAAATCAATGAAAAACTAATTAACTACAGAGCATTTCCATTGGAGATCACAAGTTTCAGGGACAGTTTTACTGTCGAATAATTATCAAAAGACTTCATGGCATGATCAAACAGCAAAATTTGCTGAAATATTTTCCGCGACACCAGTAACAAAAGGTGCGCATATATATATATATATATATATATATATATTATTCATTCAACCGCCATTACCCAATGAAAAAAACTGATGCGCCACTCTCACAGCAATTTACTCGTTACATTTCATACGTATTCATTATACGAATGTTTTTATATAGAATTAACACATTTTTTCTGTATTTATTCGGATGAAAATTCACCCAATGTCCCGAGTTTAACGTCAAAAAGGAAGTATTTGGGAGTTTTGATTCCCTGTCACAGATGCACAAATGTTTATTCCTTGTTTTAGGCTATTATGGTTGGCAGCTATTTTTGATATTTTATTCAAGTCGCTCTGAAAATGCAGTACATATTAAATCAACAGATCTTCCTTGTGAAGCAATAACGTATTGCGAATTCAATTATAACTACTAGAAGGGCATACATACCACAGAGGTTTTGGTGTTCGTGGTCCTCCCGAAAGAAACACAGTGCTGGCACTGATAAACAAATTGAAAACAACTGGATTTCTGGTGAGTGAAAAAGGTAAACATCGTTCATCTAGACTGCCCACGGTTGTTGTGGGGGCACGGCTGGAGCTGTCATCCCGTATGTCATTAAAGACGTATGTTACACCTACTCAATATGCCAGAGAGTTGCGAAAAGTGTTCACCTAAAATAATACAGGGTTACAGTTGTCCATCAATTGCAGGAAGCAATAAACCAGGAAGAATAAAGCAGTGAAGTATTGCCGTTGGTTTCATGCGTTCATTGTGCAAAATCCTGGCACACTATCCATCACATGGTTCACAGATGAAGCATGGTTCCATATGCGGCTATAACTCACAGAACTAAACGTTATTGGGTCGTCCAAAATCCACATGTCATTCATGAAGTACCTACGCACCCGGTTCAAAGATGAAGCATGGTTCCATATGCGGCTATAACTCACAGAACTAAACGTTATTGGGTCGTCCAAAATCCACATGTCATTCATGAAGTACCTACGCACCCGGTTCAAAGATGAAGCATGGTTCCATATGCGGCTATAACTCACAGAACTAAACGTTATTGGGTCGTCCAAAATCCACATGTCATTCATGAAGTACCTACGCACCCGGTTCAAAGATGAAACGTGGTTCCATATGCGGCTATAACTCACAGAACTAAACGTTATTGGGTCGTCCAAAATCCACATGTCATTCATGAAGTACCTACGCATCGGTTCAAAGATGAAACATGGTTCCATATGCGGTTATAACTCACAGAACTAAACGTTATTGGGTCGTCCAAAATCCACATGTCATTCATGAAGTACCTACGCACCGGTTCAAAGATGAAACATGGTTCCATATGCGGTTATAACTCACAGAACTAAACGTTATTGGGTCGTCCAAAATCCACATGTCATTCATGAAGTACCTACGCACCGGTTCAAAGATGAAGCATGGTTCCATATGCGGCTATAACTCACAGAACTAAACGTTATTGGGTCGTCCAAAATCCACATGTCATTCATGAAGTACCTACGCACCGGTTCAAAGATGAAACATGGTTCCATATGCGGTTATAACTCACAGAACTAAACGTTATTGGGTCGTCCAAAATCCACATGTCATTCATGAAGTACCTACGCACCGGTTCAAAGATGAAACATGGTTCCATATGCGGTTATAACTCACAGAACTAAACGTTATTGGGTCGTCCAAAATCCACATGTCATTCATGACGTACCTACGCACCGGTTCAAAGATGAAACATGGTTCCATATGCGGCTATAACTTACAGAACTAAACGTTATTGGGTCGTCCAAAATCCACATGTCATTCATGAAGTACCTCTGCACCCAGTTCACAGATAAAGCATGGTTCCATGTGTGGCTATGTGAACTCACAGAACTCAACGATATTGGGTCGTCCAAAATCCACATGTCATTCATGAAGTACCTCTGCACCCAGTTCAGAGATGAAGCATGGTTCCATGTGTGGCTATGTGAACTCACAGAACTCAACGATATTGGGTCGTCCAAAATTCACATGTCTTTCATGAAGTACCTACGCACCCGGTTCAGAGATGAATCATGGCTCCATATGCGGCTATAAATCAAAGAACACGCTATTGGGTCGTCCAAAATCCACATGTCAATCATGAATTACCTATGCATCCAGTTCAGAGAGGAAGCATGGCTCCATATGCGGCTATAAATCACAGAACTCACGCTATTGGGTCATCCAAAATCCATATGTCATTCATGAAGTACCTATGCACCCAGTTCAGAGATGAAGCATGGCTCCATATGCGGATATAACTCACAGAACTCACGCTATTGGGTCGTCCAAAATTCACATGTCATTCATAAAGCACTTTAGCACCCAGTTCACAGATGAAGCATGGTTCCATGTGCAGCTATAACGGAACTAAGCTATTGGGTCATACAAAATCCACATGTCATTCTGTAAGTACGTATGTACTCACTTAAGTCGGGATCTGTGTGCACAATATCTATACAGAGAATAGTGGAACCTCCCTTCTTTCTATCCTCTCCCCTTCAGACTGTAGACACTGCAGAGTACCGACGAATTTGCATAGAGATTGTTGAGCAACTGGATGATATAGAGTTGGGTCAAGGATGTTTTCAACTAGATGGCGCTACATATCATACATCAAACCGATCCATGGAGCTAATTGAAAGAGTTCCTTTAAAGATCTGAAGCACAATAATACAGAGGTGATTATTGATATTGACAAGACAATCCTCCAGCAAGCTGCAACATTTGAGGTATACTAAGTATACAGCATTCGTTTTTAAATACAGAAAGAAAGAAATGTGTAGGTTCTACAAAAATCACACTTTGTACTATAGGTACTACTCAAATAAAATTATTCTTCTATCCAAATTGTGTTCACAGGAGTGCTAATATGTTAAGCTATACGAAAATGTTATGCATGCACCTGCGAAAACAGAACACATCTGTTAACATCGCATGTCAGGGTTTGTCAAAAATGAGTGGATGCGAAAAATATAAATAATTAAACAAAAAAGAGGAATCGCATATTTTTAAGTGTCTTATAGATGCCGCATTAAAGTTCATCTGTAAAAAAGCTAGATACAACAAAAACAGCGATATTTCGGAAACAGCTATGCTGCTTAAATTAAATATATGTTTTAATGAGCTCTAATTTTTTTTCTGGCGGAAATTTGTTTTATATATCTTAAGCTTAAAATTCTATAACAATGAAGAGGACTTCACAGGCTATTCACTGAAATATGGCATATCAATAGAAATTATTATAACCCATTTTGAGTACCAAAAAAACGGTTCTTTTCGCGTAAAGGATTGACTGGAATGAGGATATTTTTCAAAATCTTCGCCTGCCTCCTAAAAGGCGTGTCTGCACGTTTGTCTAAATTTTCCCAGAAATGTTGTATCAAATTTTGAGGTGGAATTCAATACTTTTTCATTCTTGCATACGTAAGCGGACGAGAAGGTAACAGTGCAATAGCTGCTGGTTTGAAAGTCCACATGGCATGAATTACCAGAAAATAAATTCTAAATGTTTCTATGTCTAACACTGTTGAGATGTTTGAGACAGGCGTCGAGAGCTAAAACAGGACCATGTTGAACATATATTACCAGCAGGGATTGTTTCCACACACGTTTCACGATAGAAAATCACCTGGATCGAAAATAGACGAGGCTTTGCGTGTTGCAAAAGCTGGTGGGATTCACGGAGGCACTTCCCTACCACACATTTCCATTGCAAATAAACCTGATAAAAGCTGTTATAAATTCAGGTCTTGCCCCTCCATTTGCGTGAATTAATTTCTGTACAATTCCCTGTTGTTGGCTTTAGGATAAAACCTATCACACTTTCATAACCTTCGTCATTTATACATTTTTGCTTTAGCGGCTCCACATCTAGAGTAAAGGAAGCATTGCATTCGGCCAGAAGGTTCTCTATCGGAGTTTTCTTTCTATATACGAAAAGCTCTGAGGTTCCCTGAATTCGCAGAGAAATGTTCAGAAAAATTTTATAGCATACGCTCACACGAGGTCCATTACAAATTTAGAGCGACGTGTATCCGCGGTAACGTGGAATTTCGCATTCGGAAGGTGCCGGGTTCGATTCTCATCGAGCGGGCCTCTCACCTTGGCTAATTTCGTGGTACTCCCAGGTCGGTAGGTTCATGCTGGTAGGTTCATCATTCCTTTCATCTGTTTCATCTTCATATGTCTAAGGGCTGTAGGATCAGGTAATGCGGTTAATGTGTTGCGGTGGGACGGTGGAGTTTTCGTGTGTAATGATTTTTTCCTGGCGCTTGGATGACCGACTGGTGCCCCTTCCTGGGGATCTCGTTCCCGGGATCTTCAGGTTGATTATGGAACAGGTAGGCTCACGCCTGCAGCGTCAATATTGGTGTTAGTTTGGAATCGTTAGGGACCCCGTCATTGTCTGCGTGCACCGTCGTCCATATCTTGTTTCTCTTCGGGTCTCCCCTTCATCGCTTCCTCCCATGGGTCACGTTGGAAGTACAAAGAGCCTAAATGGCCTAAGTGCGGTGCTGAGCTCAGCAGTGGCTGGGGTCCCCCCATCTGACTAGTCCTAATTCATTACAAATTCGCATACATTCCTTATATAGTGCAGTATTCATATAAAATCATTATTTCGTCCATGTTACGTTATTTACTACATGGTTTTGCCTATAAGTGATTTTAAATTAAGCAATAAGTACTTAACTACATACACAATGCGGAAACAACGCTGAAATAATATCAGAAGCAAGGAGACATAAATTCAGAACTCAATCGCAGTAACAAGCTCTTGCAAGGTAAAAGAGAAAAGAAGAGTCCAAACTTTTAATTTCGAAAACGGCTTAAACCAGGTAGCTCACACAAGCCGTCCTTAAGATGCTTTACACCTGATAGCGCGGTGCCAAAGGATTTCCTTAAGCAGAACTGCGAAAGGGACTCCATACTGATGGAGGGGAGACTGCTAAATGAAAGACCAATACCTGCACTGTCCCTATGAACAGCAGTGATGCGGTAACTTCTTTTGCACGTATGTATGGGGGAAGCATATAACTGCAAAGGACGGGTTGTTTGGGCCACCTGGTATATATATGTTGTTATATGTATGTATATATATAACAACGTGTCTATGTTAACAAGATCCACGTTTTTCCTTCAGTATGTTGTGTATGTGCTAAGCTTTCCTAGTACATATCTACTTAATGCATACTTCAGTCAGAATGAAGAGATCTTCAAGGCTATTTACAGAACAGTTCAGTATAACTATACATGTTATTCGTTGCATCGATATCGCAAATATATATTTCAATGAAAATATTAGAGCCTTTTTTGAGAAAGGAAATACTAACGAAACATTCTCCTTCAAAATGGTAGTATGGAGTGGGGAAATTTGGTGAAAATCTTGTTGTATACTTGGCATTAACAAGGTAATGACGAAGAGAATTTAGAATTTCTGTGAAATGACAATGGTAGTGCATGCTATGTGACTTGAAATTTAAATAGATTATAAACATTCAGTCATGGGCGGCACTTGTACAAGGAATTTCGGCTTTGCATGGCAATACTTGCTCATTTGATTCTTGCATCCCGGCAAATTCAACTGCATGACCGGTATGAAAGAACTATGTGACTGTTAGTCCTAAAATCTTAAGATATCGCTAGAAACTAGTGACTAGTAAATTAGTATTAGCTTTAAAATCTTGGGTTAATAGCCGGATACCAGTTACGCATTTGCTGCCGCGGCAAATGGTTAGCTAATGATTTAGAATGGGTAGTAAATTTATTTTAGTGTGAATTTTAATTTCTTTATTTGTGTATTATTATTATTGTTTTATTTTCTATTTAGCTGCTTAGTTATAAGTAAATCTTTACAGCAATGGATGTAAAAGTTTGTTTTGAAAGAGCGGAATGAATATTAAAACGTGCAATACACGACTTGGTTTAAGGAACCAGATACCAGGACAGTGCATTTCAGATTTTATTGTTTTATTTTTTGTGTTACTCTTATGATTCTTTTTTTTTGGGGGGGAGGGTTCACATTTTGCCTCTAGTTTTAGTCTTGCTGATTCAGTATAAATGTTACATAGTTATATCATTAATTACTTTGAAGCAGTAACTTCTCAGTCTGAGGTCCGTGTTCGATCCCCACAACGACGTACTATCTGGGTCAAAGTTATCTGCTGCCAGGGAAGGAGAATGCAGGATAAATGCAGACGTCGGAGCACTCCGATCTCATTTCATTCCTGTCACGAATATCCTGTAACGAAAACAGCTCTCCGGGGACGTTCATAACGCAATGCACCCGTTGTTGTTTCCTTAAGGTGAATTGGTATCAACAAAACTGCTCATGTGTGTACGTATACAGAAAGTTTCAGTAATAATATTACACAGTATTATACCCAATTTTAGATGCACACATATAATTTGTGAGATGCACGAAACCTTTTCCCTTATTTCTTTATTTTCTGGTTTTAAATAAATAGATACGGAAATATTTTTATTATGCCTTAGTTGCAAAACTGAAGAAACGGGAATTCAACAATAAAAACAAGAAATGAAGACAGAAAAGAGCTCATGAGTTCTTCGACCTCGTTTCGTCGTATGTTTCCTCGATTTTCTCTTTCCATTATCATGTATTATCATCAATAGATATTTCACAAATAATTGACAAGAAATTTGTTTTTCATTCTCCTGTTAATCACCAGAAATATATAGAAGTACTGTGACAATACAAACTTTATTGTAGGTATAATGGAGAATGAAACCAAATCAATTGCTTTTAAAAAGCAGGCGAATGTATGATATTACAAAACCTTTGAATGAGTTCGTGAGAAACAAAGAATGGTCACACTGAGGCAGTATTTTTAACACTTAAATGATTTCAGTCAAATTATGTAATATAAAATATAATAACAGCCCGCCTTAAAGCAATATGTGCATGTGACAATATATAAAAAGTGTATATTACAGTCATTGTAAATGTTTATATTACTGTATACATGTTCAATAAAGTTATGTGAGTGTATTACGTAATTTAATAATGCAGGAGCTGTGAGAATAATAGGTTAAAAGTTGCTAACAATGAGGTAACAATGAGGTAACCTTGAGGCAATACTGAATTTGAAAGTTTAACAATACTACTTGTGATTCTTGGAAGCAATAATGTAATTTTTGTGACAGTTTATAAATAGCCAATCAACAACCAGAAAAAGCTTTAGTTAAATAAAAGTATTCTATTGGATTAGGAATAGCCAATCAGAGACTTGAAATACAGAAATCTACAAATTTAGGCCGTAGAAATCAAGTCAGTTGCTTGTAGACAGCGCTCATAACAGGACGCGTTGGTTGTAGACAGTGTTCCTAACCGGACGCGAGATGTGTCCTCGAGAAATTTAATACGTATTCGTGTGAGACGAAAATAGTTTACGTGTTAAAAAAGTGCAAGTAATTAATAAAAGAATCTCATAGTTCTCTATATCAGTGAAGTGTTATTAATGGTGTCTAGAATTAATAAAAAGGAGTGAATTAAAAATTATAATCTTTGTAAGCCTACATTCCTCAGCCGCATCACGCCCTGTTAAGAAATTCATGTCTTTAAAAAAATAATACTGACGCAGCCGAGGCAAACATAAATATATAATATTTTTTAAACATTTTTACCATACATTGGCTTTCCAATTTGAAGCAACAACCTACTTCAACGCAGTTTTCAAAGCATGCTGTTTAATACCTGGTAACATTTAATTGAAAAACATGCATTTCGGAAATATTGGTAGTGCTGGCGGCAAAAACATAACAATAACTACAACTAAGCTGGCGCATTGTCCAGCGTTTGAATATATTTTCCTTTCCCTGAAACGGGGGATGAGAAGGAATTTGAACAGCAAAAGTATTAAACTACATTTATATGAATGGTAACTTTCAAAGTTGCAACATAAACATTTTTATTTAAAATATCATATTTATATGTTGGCATGACATAAAATGTTAAATCTTGAATTTTCTGCTAACGGCATGTTAAGCCCTCCTCATTCTGGTTGAATTTCGTATAATTGTACTTAAACCATAAAAGACAGACAAACACTTGCTGCAGAAAAAATATAGACCTCATTGAAATGGACAATTTATATCTAGTACCTGTCTTTGTAGCTTTAGCTCTCTTTAATATACGTTTTCATGTTGACATTTTCGCGGGTTGCGATGTATGTTTGGCTTCATGTATGAATGTTTGAAGCTGCATGGTTAGGAGATAGGAGTAGGTGGAGGCGTCTACAAAAAACTGGAACAACCACCGCAAGTGGGCCATAGCGGGCTCTTTTTGCTTCCAACGTAAGCCCCAGGGGGAAGAGATGAAGGGAGGACCCAAAGGACGACGTGTGCTAACAAGGACGGATACCATGGCACCGATCCTGACGCTATTATAGCTTTGCTTAAGCACTCACAACCCGGGGGTCCCATGAGAATCGAAACCGCTCCCAGAAAGCGGCCGCAACAATTCCACCAAACGTCAGAGAGAAATCTTTCCAGAGCGCAAATTCCACCGTCCTGCCGCAACAAACCAACCGCCGTCGCCTGATCCTACAACCCTGAAACAGATGAAAGGAAATGATGGGGGGGCAACAAATTCATGGTGGATGGAGAATAACCCCAGCATTCGCCTACGGACCCGAGGAAATGCTTCCCCATCCAACATTCAACTATGGAGAAATAAATGAAACTAAGTCTGTATTACCTAATACGTAATAGTTTGTAGGTAAACATACTTATTGTGATTAACATAAAATTAATAGTAGAGTATCCCTTTTTATGTGAACAGCATAAATATAAAAGAGATACCTCTGAGATGCAATGGATAACAGCAGGTCGTGTGAGTCTGCCTCATCAGAAGACTTTTATATTAGTTTATCATTACATAAGCACTAACATAAATACTGCTTATTTGCCTTAGTGTGAGTAAATGTTAAGTCTGATGACAGAATTTAGTGTGCTTAGGAAACTCACCCTGAACGGAAACGCCCATTTTATGAATATCGCAGTTTGCTGAACTTATCCTGCAGTTATGCTCTTAGTTTGCCCTGTAGTTTTAGGATGTCATAAATAACACTTGCCGCTAAGCAACTCTATAAGCTGTTTTATTACAAGCGTCGCCGCGCACTTTGGCGACGTAAAGTCATAAAACTAGCCATCCATCCAATTATAGTGTGGTGTTACCTGTGACGATGGGAAGCTTGTTTTAAACCGCAAACATTATGAATCAGCTACTTCACTTAGCAAATACTAATACAAGCGTAGCTTTTAAAACAGGAAAGCAACTTACGTTTAAAGTGTTGACAGCGTCAAAGACGTCCGAGGCGTTTTCCAAAACTAAGGTCCGTTTGGTCATAGTAATAACAACATCGCTCATGAGTCAAGGTTTTTTATTGACAGTGATATGTCCCTACATATTATATACTTTACTTTTCCACATAAATGCCGTTCACTTCTATGGACTTGCTGTAACGCTGCACCAGCTTCTTTAACCCCCCGGCATAGAAGCCTGCCGCCTGGGACTTGAACCAGTTGGTAATACTCGTGTTGAGTTCGTCGTCGGTTTGAAATCGTTGTCCACCCAGCCACCGTTTCAAATACAAAAAGAGGAAATAGTCGCTTGGTGCCAGGTCGGGATTGCACGGAGGGTGGTCAAAGAGTTCCCAACGAAACTCTTGAATCTTCTCTTTGGTTTTGGTAGCGGTGTGCCGGCGTGAGTTGGCGTGCAGGAGGATGATTCCAGACGACAGTTTCCGCGGCGTCGAGTTTGGATCGTACGTCTTAGTTTGGTAAGCATTGCAAAGTACACGCCAGCTGCAATTGTTGACCCGCGGTCCATGAAATCAATTAAAAGGACGCCCTTTTCGTCCCAAAACACGGAAGCCATCATTTTGCGATTCGTGTACGGCAATTGCTTACACCTTTTTTGTTTGGGTCAACCGGAACAGCGCCACTGCATTGACTGTTGTTTCGATTCTGCGTTGGTGTACGTTATCCATGTCTCGTCGCCCGTAACAATGTGGGAAAACAAACCATCTTCATCTTGTCTATAGCGCTCCGAAAACTGTCGTGCACTACGCATTCGTTGCTCTTTGTGCTGATCGGTGGACAGTTTTGGCACACACCTCGCACAAAGTTTCCGATATCCAAATTGTTCAGTGACAATCCTGTAAAGTGAGGTTCGAGCAGCATTTGGGAATTCATCAGTCAGACCACTAATCGTCAAACGCCGATCACTTCGAAGTTTTTGGTTTACTTGCTCAACGATGTCGTCGGTCCGAATACTGGGCCTACCACTCCGCTGTTCATCGTGCACATTTGTGCGGTCATTATCGACACCAGCGTCGAACCTATTTGTCACTCCTTATGTCCGGTCCATACATGAGGCATAACTCACGATGGACGTCCGCAGCTGATGTTCCTTTTGCCAACAAAACTCTAATTACACCGCGCACTTCACAACTGGCGGGATCTACGATTGTCGCGACCATTGCGATCTGCTCTCACTGACTGGCAAATGCCTACTGCGTCACACCAACACTGCGGTAGGTTCCTCAGAAGTCGGTAGACAGCGCTGCAGGCGTGAAACATCATTCAGGCCTACCATCCGTTAAATATTGTTCAGCGGACCTTAGTTTTAGAATACGCCTCGTATCATGAATTCTTCACCTTCACACTCCTGTCCAGGTCCTACTTGACATAATAAACTTGAAGTCGGATTGGATGACCTTGCTATTACTTCCAGTACCTTTCAAGGGTGCAAGACGAAGAAATAAACTTTTGTAATACTAATTTGTATTTTAAAATAAAATACGATTACCAGCAGATAAAGTCGTGTGATTGCCGCACTTCAGTTGACCCTCCTCTTTGATGCCTTCCAAGAAACCCCAAAATTTATTTAAAATCACTGGTATACCCCACTGACGTCGCTTAATGCCCCTAGCAAGCACGGCGTATGCACGTCCTGGTAAAACAACTTGTATTTTAGCAATATAGCAGCGTTTGGTATTCAAACACACTGACATTTTATTAAATTTCAAGCACTACAGTAATTGTGTACCAAATGGGGAAGAACTGCCTTAAGGGACTATAGGTGTAAACAACATGCACAAAAACATCAAATGTGCAATTATGGCCACTTAGACTTTCGATAGCAAGAAACAAAATTGGCGAATTCACTGATTAGTGAATAACTAGTTAAAATAAATGCAATTGTTATTTTGGGACGGAGGCAGTATCAATTCTTCATTAATAGTTTTAAAAATCATCAAAACTATTAGGAGGTATTATGCAATCGTTAGTCAAATTTCTAATAATGTCCTCTATCTGTCCCTAGAGTCGCAATAATGAGTAATTAGTTCGATGCTCGTTAGATGGTGTTACAGGAATATGTTGATGTGAAAAATGCCCAATAAGTTTGCTCAAAGCCCTTTTCTCAATATGTGAAGTGAGAATTAACATTACAAGAGACCAGCGGCTTTACCTAACTTTTGGAAGGAATCTGAAAAAGAAAGAAAGAAAAAAAAACATCGCTACGTGTTTGACCGTCCGATCTTCGGAAAATACCATGGAAGACTACTAATTTAGTAGCCGCATATATTACGGTTAGAAGCCAACGAAGAAATAAATTGTGTGGCTAATTGTGGAAGACAATGCTATTGACAGGAAAAAAGTATCGATGGAAACCTTAGGCCCCACAATCACATTTGAAACTTCTTAAACCAATCAGCACGTAAGTATTCATTCCTTATAAGTACAAACCTTCAATGTTTGCGTATTTTAATTAAAGCAATGTGAATTATTATGTGTCAAATAGCAAACCTTTATTTATAAGGTCAGATTTAATAATAAAAAGTAACTTTACAAAATATGGAAAAGGAGCAAGTTGCACAAGATTTTCATAAATTTCCAGGGTCAACGGCTTTCAATAATTTTTGCCAGAATAAAGAAATAAAAGAAAAAATCCAAAGGTGACATACTATATAAAGTTACCACAATTTTTTGGTCACATTATGGACTGTAACCTCGAAACGTATAACCTCTTAGATGCTATCTCGGAAGGTTTAAAAAATAAATAACGTCCCTGAGAAGCGGATTGAACACGAAATAATGCCTTTTCTTTTTGTGGGATTTCGACAACCTTGTTTTTGTCCTCTTTTGGCTGACCTTGGATAAAGCGGTCTTTTTTTCTTTTTCACACCGCGACCGTCGATTTGCGTGTAATTGTCATGTAACAAAATAATTCCCATGTTTTTGCTTTGTTACTGTCGTGGAAGTCTGTCGACCGCAACCACATTTGGTGAATCATGAGGCGCCAGTAATGACTTCAAGCGATAGCTCCTTCCCCAAGCATTTTCAATTTTTAAGCTTTCCTTTTCTCTTAAAAGGTGTATGAGCACGCCAAAGGGTTCTGGGCACTTTCTTCCCATAATTTCACCTTTTTTTCCGTGACGGTGTAGAGAACGATCAGCTGAAACTACAAATGCTAAAACCCTTCCGCCTGCATTATATATCACACACACACACGCACACACACACACACACATATATATATATATACACTATGTGATCAAAAGTATCCGGACACCCCACAAACATACTTTTTCATCTTAGGTGCGTTGTGCTGCCACCTACTGCCTGGTATTCATAATCCGCGACCTCAGTAGTCATTAGACATCGTGAAACAGCAGAATGGGACGCTCCGTGGAACTCACGGACTTCAAACGTGGTCAGGTGATTGGGTGTCACTAGTATCAGAAGTCCGTACGCGAGATTTCCACATTCCTAAACATCCCTAGGTCCACTGATTCTGATGTGATGATCCGATGGCGGGTGTGGGTATGGCGAATGCCCGGTGAACGTCATCTGCCAGCGTGTGTAGTGCCAACAGTGAAATTCGGAGGTGATGGTGTTATCGTGTGGTCGTGTTTTTCCTGGAGGGGGCTTGCACCCTTGATGTTTTGAGTGGCACGATCACAGCGCAGACCTACATTGATATTTTAAGCACCTTCTTGCTTCCCACTGTTGAAGAGCAATTCGGGAAAGGCGATTGCATCTTTCAACACGATCGAGCACCTGTTCATACTGCACGGGCTGTGGCGGAGTGGTAACACGACAATAACATCCCTGCAATGGACTGGCCTGAACAGAGTCCTGACTTGAATCCTATAGAATACCTTTGGGATGTTTTGGAACGCCGACTTCGTACGAGGCCTCACCGACCTACATCGATACCTATCCTCAGATTCGCACTCCGTGAAGAATGGGCTGCCATTCCCCAAGAAACCTTCCAGCACATGATTGAAAGTATGCCTGCGAGAGTGAACGCTGTCATCAAGGCTAAGGGTGGGCCAACACCATATTGACTTCCAGCATTACCGATGGTCGTCGCCACGAACTTATACGTCATTTTCAGCCAGGTGTCCGGATCCTTTTGATCACATACTGTATATATATATATATATATATATATATACAGAAAATGCATAGATTCTTCTCTCCATCTCACTTTAATCACGGTAAATAATCCGACTTTTCATTTTTGAGTTATGGTGTTCCCGGACACATAGACACAGAAGCATGCACGGATGTTTCCAAAAATGTTTTATTTGGATTAAGGGGGTCTCAAAACATGTATTTCCGCTATAATTTCGGTATCAATTTTTGAGTGGAACGCAATACTTCCTCTACTTACTCTATGTAGTAGAGAAAGTAAAAAATCAAAACTCTTTGGAGTACAAAGATAAACTTTAGCTCTAAAAATTTGTTCACTGCTAAATATGTTACCTTAGGTGTGTCCTCCTTGGTCTAGGGGTTACATGTTCCCGAGGTCGCGGGGTTCAAACCCGGCGGACAGCGATGGATTTTTTTCGGGCTTAAAAATCCTTAGCATGGCTTCTTTCGGAAGGGAAGTAAAGCCGGTGGTCCCGTGTCGTAGATTTATGCACCTTAAAGAACCTCAAGCCTGATAAAGAGGCCTCTGAGAAAACTTTCTGGTCTTTCACGCCATAAATAAAACTGAATTTAATCTATTTTTTTCGGTGTGTCCGCGCCATGTGTTTTTTTTTCGCAGCATTTGTTCTCTTCCGTTTTTATTTTGAATAACTGTCTTTGTTAGTGAAAATTTCTGATTTTTTTCAGAAACTTTTGAAGGTAGGTAAATTGAATATTATACTGATAAAAATAACGCCTTAAATATTTCTTAATAAACACATTATTGTATAAACACTTAGAAAGCATGATCTACATCCTGTATGGCTTTCTTAAATCGTTTATCTTGAGTCATGAAGTAAGATTTAATGTTGACGAGATAGAGCATTTAATCACTCCCTTAGAAACTGAGAAAAACAAGAAAAGAATGGGAAAAAGTTAAATTTTTCCCCACAATTAGATCATGAGTCGGTGACGAATCCAATATAAGAATATCAGGAGTTTCAACAAAGCTGGCTATCGCCGTTTTATCACTTTCATTTTATTGCATCCACACGTGCACATGTAAATTTATCAAAATAGCTCAATGAAGCACCCTTATAGCCCTTTTGTGCATCGAATTGGTGTTATAGGCTATGGTGCCTCAGTTATAAAACGTATATTTCTCTGTTGAAAGTCATGTTCTCTAAATAGGTTACAGGTAGATTGAATTTAGTGACTGACGCAATGCATTTGATTTGTTTTATATTTGTTCAGTTTATCATTAATTATTTTATTTTCTCGTTTTTTGCTAAATAATAAACATAATTACGAATCGAGCCCCGAACAAGATCAATTTTATTGACCGAGCGGGATGGCTCAGGCGGTAACGTCTGTGGGTCGCTATCGGGAGGTTCCGGGTTGAAATCCCGTGGCCGACCAATCTGACTGGGATTGTTTCGTGGTTTCCCACAGTCGGCAAGGTAAATATCAGATTAATATCACGACCCAAAATTCAACTTTAAGTTTAAAACAATAGTAAAAATCTAATGCGTTACATTCACACGAGTTTCTCTACCCTTTATGCATTTTATGAATATGCAAATTATTCTTACGAAATTTATTTTCCTATCTACTTCATTTTAATCGAGATAAACTTTCTGGAAATAGCTGCATTACGCATTTCATTATAGATACAAAGAGAACAGCGATAGTTAAATGTTTTAAAACTGGACGCGATACACTGGCCTTAAAATACCATGTTCTTTGCGTGCAATCGCGAGAAACAACTAAATATCAAAAGGACTTAAAACGAATGACAAAGTATTGAACAATTCAGACCATAACAGATATCTTGGAAATGACTGATGCCACAAAAAAAGTTATTTGAAATAAATTGTGTGCTTTAAAGAGATCTATATTTTTGTACGTCTTCGTCTATCGCTTAACGTTTATAGGTTATACAAGATTGCGAAAACTCCTTCCGAATGAAGTGGATTTCACAAGCCATTCTCAGAAAATTCAGGACATACATTTTATTTATCATGTAAATATCTTTAATGGCATTTTAATCAAAATCTTATAGAAAATAAAAAATTTCGAAAAATATTGCATGTAAAGGGTAGTTCAGGGTGGGAAAAAGTTCTTGAAAATCTTCTTGTCGCATCTTTGGAAGGTACTGAACCTAAATACTAAGTTTGTTATTTATCCGACCTTTCGTTTCAGAAAGACACACGAATCTTTTTCTAAAATTTCTTTTTTATTCAAACCATGTGTTTGCGATGAATTCTCCGTATGGAATTTTTGGGTGGAATGCAATACCTTCACTACCAATTATAGAGCTACGTGGTAGAGAAAGTAAACATGGAAAATGCATGGTAATAGCAATTGCTCTGTCATCTGTCTACAGATAATGAAAGTAGGTTAACTAGACGGCACCCTAATGCCACCTGCGCGGCACATGTACAAGCAGAGATACAGTTACTATGCACTAAGGTCTGTGTGGACACGTGTCGAAGTTGTCATCTGCCCGTCACCGCAGCAGAGGTATAGTTGTTACGCACATGCCTCTGTGGACATGTATGGCACGGAGATGAAACCTAGAAGGCTGTCCTCCACCGACCCAAGAGATATCTCCTAACAGATCCGTCGGAACAGACCACATAGCAAAGCGATGTACAATAAATAGAAAGAAAGAAAGAGGATCAATTGACTCGCAACTTTTTTGTGAATTCATCGATAAGATGTGCAACTCTTGCTATATTACTACATATAATTGTTTTCCACATTGTGTTCCGTGAAAATGCTTGTTTCTGTACCGCTAGCGTATGTAGTTTGGAACATGAAGTTAATATGTTGTCAGTTTCCATTCCCCAAACCAATATTCACATCGACTAGCAAGTCTGTGAGGAGCGTTTGTGGTAAGCTCCCTTTACCGACCCAGAAACTGCAATTCTTTCATCTTACTGAGTTATTACACTTGGCAGTTTTCGTTCTAAGTATGCCCTTTGAACTTTACGGGTAAGCCTGTTCGTTAAGACGTATACAAGCCAACAGCATGCTAATAACCAAAACGCGACGCGCTCTGCATCACAGATGAGCACGTTCTGAAGTGAAGTGTTGAAACTGGGAACTGACTCTAGCAGCACACGAACATCAAATTTCAATGCAGTAATTCACCCAAATAATCTATTGCAACCTATTGTTGTTCACAGCGATTTCATAACAGTTGTGAAACCTAATCATTAGAGGTATGAACGTTTTCGAATATATATTGAGATGACTGTTTGTTGCTGCTACGTATGGAAATACAGTTTGCAGAAGATGTATTATATTTCGACTGTTGGGGAGCAGACCTTGAAGTAGTTGCAACCGCACGTATGGTAAAAGTTTCCGGTAGCCTTCGCCCCAAATGTACTTTCCGGTGGCCTTTGCCCCAAGTTTAAAAAAAATTAACTTTGTAATTTTGACTATTTCTTTAAATATTATATATTTATGTTTGCCTCGGCTGCGTCAGTATTTATTTTTAGAGAGATGAATGTCTTAGCAGGGAGTGGTGCGACTGAAGAATGTAGGCTTACACAGATTATAATTTTGCTTCACTCCTTTTATTAATGCTTGACACGATTTAAATAACACTTCACTGATATAGAGAGAGAGAGAGCTGCTAGATTTTTTATTACTTACTTGCACTTTTTAATACGTAAAGCTATTTTCGTCTCACACGAATACGTATTAAATTTCTCGAGGACGCATCTCACGTCCGGTTAGGAACACTATCTACAAGCAACTGACAACTGAATTTGTAAATTTTGCTCCATTTTAGATTCTGATTGGCTAATCCTAGTCCAATAGAATACCTTCATTTAACTAAAGCTTTTTCTGGTTGTTGATTACATTATTGTTGCTCCAAGAATTACCAGTAGCATTTAAACTTTCTAATTCATTATTGCCTCAAGGTTACCTCATTGTTAGCAACTTTTAACCTATTATTCTTACAGCTGTTACATTATTAAATTACGTAATACATTCACATAACATTATTACATTGTATACAATAATATAAATATATACGACTGTAATATACACTTTTTGTATATTGTTACATACACATATTGCTTTAAGGCGGGCTGTTATTGAATTTATATAATATATAATTAAACTGAAATCATTTAAGTTGTTAAAAATACTGCCTCAATCTAAAGCGTTACATTCATGATTTTCTATACCCACTATCGTTTATTTTAGATAGATACCTTCTACAAACTTTTCTTACGAAAGCTTATTTTTCTATCCTATTAATAGAGATAACCTTTGCAGAAATACTTTCATTGCGCATTTCGTTGTAGGTACAAGGGGGATACAGGAAACCAAATCAATAGTCAGATGTTTAAAAGTGGGTCGCTAGGTGCTGGCCTAGAAATTCCATGGACAAATCATACCAGGTAATTGGCATTTACATTGTAATAACGTTGAAATGGCCATTTTGTAGCAGTAAGAAAAATCACCGTTTTTTGTAATGAGCCTTAATGGCAAAGTATGTTGTTCACTCGTTCAATTATACTACAGACAAATGCTAGAGAATTAGGAATGCACTGTTAAGTATAGCAATTAAAATATCCAAATGTAGCAGTCGAAAAGATGCGAATATGAAAATCGCCCGTCTCATTCGCTCTCTTCCTTCATCTTCGAAACCTGCGTTTAAAATACTCAGGGGTGGTTTGAATATATAATTTCTTTGTCATTGAAATTCTGTCCAGTGTACAAAAGTTTGCAATGTTTAAGATATCTTACATAATATACTGATAGCGGAGGTAAGCTTTCATGTATTTATTTCTTCCTTTTCTCTTTTCTTTTGTTTATACAGCTTACTTCATCTTCAGTTCTGTTTTTCTCTTCTTCCTTTTGACTTCAAGCAACTACAGCCATTAGTTTTGTTATAGTAACAAAACCATCGACTGTTTCTTCTTCTTCTGCAAAGAGTATAATTATATTTTCTTATTTTTTACTCTCCATTGCAACCCATGCTACATAATGCGAATTTGTATTTATATATTTCTCTTTAAGTTCTGTGGTCATCGGGAGCTTTGAGTTAATTAACTCCTTGACTGTAAGTTTTTGCTGTCGGTTTTTCATTAAGAAACCTTCACATTCACACTTCCAGGCTCTGCGAAGGCATGGAATGATTGTAATTAAAGAAAAATTCCCTCGCCCTGCAGGGACCTCTGGGTTGAGAAGCCAGAACGCTGAACACACGAGTACAGAGTCAGTCGATTTATAGCCCTTATATAATAATTGTCCACGAACAATATCTGGAAGCCTTCTTATGCAAAACGTTTTGAGACAGAGGTACCTGATGATATGTTTTCTATTAGTTTTCAAAAATAGTATTTTGTGCAGTGGCGGCTACTGCATACGAGCATAAGAGCATGTGAACACCCTAACTTTTGACACTTATCTATTGGTTATTTTTCTTTTAATGTTATTAAACGTAACGAGTATAAGGCAATTTAAAATATACGGCGTTTAAATCTACCGCATTACTCCTCTAAACTCAATGAAACAAATCTTGACTCATTTTAAGGAGCTTCTGCGCATGCGCAATTGGTGTGACGTAATTACCTTATGAGGTGCGGGTCGTGCACACTTGAAGAAGTGCATTAGCTCGCGAAGTTTTTCCCGCGCTCTGTTTCCACCACCCAGGACCCTCTGGATACTTTAACGGATCTGACACTGACATTCAAAATGGCGGTCCTATTTCTGGGAATTTGGGAAGTGCTTAAAACAGCTCTTGTCTACAAGCTACTTCTTCGCAGTAAAATACAATTAAAGTGGTGTAATGACATGTCTTTTGTGTAGGTATATGCTCTGTTATACCAAAGACGTTGTCTTAAAAGTAAACTAAATGCAATTTAACATTAAATGGTAACCAATGAAATATATAATTTAAAACAACATTCGTGCAGTCTACAGTTTTGCAAGTGAAACTTAACAGCATTTCTATACTACGGGTACATATTTAAATTACAAAGGGATTAGTTTTATAAACTGCAAACACCATATTACTTGCATGAAACAGAACTGACATTGCAGTGGACACTGATTGAGTCCACTCAAAATTATCTGTCACTATTTACACTGTTTATCACACTGTACACAATATTATATATACAAAATATACACTGAATGGCATGACACACGAAATACTGTTGTTTACAGTAATTAGCTACTGAATTTTAGAAGCTTTAAGATGGAATTTTGTACTTGCTTTCACTGAAAGCTTTTCATTTCTAATTTTGCAATAATTATTCAAAGTATATTCATTACTTAGTAACTTATATCACTTCTTTACTAGTTTTTTTAGGGGAGTCCACACCGACAGACTGAAATATAACAAATAAGTAACCTTAAACCGCAGCTGCAACTGAAATATATGAAATACATATCCTCAACCAGCACAACATTCATGCAGTCTACAGTTTTGCACGCAGAAATATAACATAAATACGATGGTTTTAAAATTTTTGTCGGAAATATCCATTCTGCAGTTTAATCCTCTTTCTTAAAACTGTTAAAAATAGCCATCATCATTAGGGAATTTGTCCTCTCTTATAATAAATTCGGAAGCAAAATAATCCTACAGTGTTCACGATTTATGCATCTGATCCGTTTCGTTTTATTTTAAATCTGTATGTTTTGGAAATATTCCCTATATGAGAATCACTGGAACCCGCTATACACTTAATTCAGGCATATCCATAATTATGTTATTGTATATCACAAATATGCATATTTTAAAATATTTTATAACAAAACTAACACTCTATATAACATATTTTAAAGCATTTATCTATTCATTTAATCAAAGTTTAACTTACACCTGCGAAAACAACAGTGTTGTAATGTTTTAAGTCAAGTATGTATCTGACAATAACATCGCCTATTGTAACAATTTCTTCTTTACATCATAACAGTAAACGCGACACAAAGTATAGGTATTCTCAAATAGATAAAATAATATACACTTTACATTAAAATTAGCTATATCTACATGGAATATATTAGTAAACATGGGTAACATGCAGAAAGCATGTTTCCTAAATTGCACAATAAAGGTTTTCATACGCTATTGCTTCCCTAATGTAATTACAAATTGCTGGAGTTACTAAAAACAAGTGGGTAGCGTAAGGGTAGACTTTGAGACTGAGTCTACCTAAATAAATTGCCGAGAAACTAAGTAAATTTTTAAACTTATAAATAAAGACAGCCTCAGGCAACCCCTTCACCACTGCTTACCCCAAAGCCCCAACTCCTACTGCTAAGTGCCAGATTGTAGTGCTGCATCTCATGATGCGGCAGCAAAGTCGAGTTGAGACTGAGATGGCTGAGTGACTGCAAGTCTCATCAACAATGGACTTATATCTTTTCCTACTAAACTTCGACCTCACGTTGTAGGAAGACATGTCTATATTTTGTTGTGTATTAAGGGCACAAAGGCAGCAGCAGAGACTTAACACGTTTAATGAGGTGTTTAGTTTATACCTGCTCTCTCCAAGGTCCGGAAACATGACAACAGGGGTTGCAGACAAGAGTAGGACAACATAACATTTCATTCCTCAGTTATTGGTGAACCAGCATTATGTGCGTGCAACTGTGCAGTGCGTAAAGTGTTAATTTTATGTAGACCTGTGTATTGTATTCATTGTGCGTGTTTTATATATGATTTTAGAAATATGGATAATTCCAATTATTTAGTGGATTACTTATTAAAAACTCAGTTTTCGACTCTATCTTATGAGAAAAGCTGTGAACTTAAAGGCAAAAGACCAATTCCTAAGCTTGGCATTGTCTTCCGGGAAAATAACCAAAAACGGACATTTCAAACATCCTGGTACAGTAAATTTAATTGGCTAACTGGCAGTTACATTCATAACAAAGTGCACTGCTTCGCATGTTTGCTTTTTGGCGGGAAAAAGGAATTGAGTGTTAAACGAATATCAACTATTGAAAACATCGAAAGAAAACTTGCAATAAAAATCGCCGACTAGAGCTGATATTATAAGAAAATCTAAGTGAGTACCTACATTGTTTTCATGACTTACAATCATACAGTGGTTTGTCAGCATTTTGTAAAGTTACACCTTGCACTACATTTTTTATACATTTCTAGTTTAGTTTAAAATGTATGTTCAGTCAATTTCAGCAATTAGTAGTGATGCTAATGACTACTAAAACAACAACAACAACAAATAATAATCGAATCGTAAGAGAGAATTCATACTAATTTATGAAACACTAATGTATGAGAATTTGTGCATCATTTAAAAAATTCTAAATTCAGTTTTTAAAATCTAGTATACCCAAAACTCGTATCAAGCTACGCCACTGCTAAAAACAATAAATCACAGGCATCGAAAACACAACATAGCAGCCAGCGTGTGAAAACACTTTAGGGATCACCACCAACTACGGCGCCATTTTTCTCAATCTCGAAAGCAGTGTCAGGTCCGTTGATTCTAGAGAGATCTGCCACTATGACTACAATTTTACAATGCCACTATATACAGAGCGGACCATTTAACTTGAGGCGGTACAATATCTCCAAAACTAAGCGTTGTAGAAAGAAATGTCTTTAGTAAAAGTTACTTATATTATGGGGGACAGTAAATGTCACTAGTTCGTATATTGTTTGGAGGATGTTATGATGATCATTTTAGGGTCAATTTAATTATTTTAAATGGAAATCTAGATTTTGTATGTTGTTTTCTCATTTCTATAAAAAAAACTATTGCAATTGTTCTTACCGACGTAAATAAACGAAAGTTCTGAATGGCTGTATACGAAGAGCGCAATGAATGGTTGGACCCATTCAACACAGTGCAGCATTGTAACAGTAGGCGAGGAGGAAACGAGACATTGTGTCCGTTGTTTTGTTTACTTTCCACGGTAGGGCGGTTTCCTTGTATCTGCCATTCGTGTACTTGCAGCCGGCTTCGAGTTCCGGTGGATCCACTGGTACGTACCTACAATTCCACAATTAGTGATCGCCAATCACATCATCAGTTTCATTCAAGTCGTTTAACATTTAAAGCGTACTCCGTTGACTGTGGGATGCAATGGACCAACTTTCTCAACCAGTGGAAATGGTTCTCATTTACGGGGAATCTAGAAGAGATGTGAAACAGGCTATTCTTCTGTACGCGGAGAGATTTCCTGATAGAAGTACTCCATCAAGAGCTTCGTTTTATCGTGTGATACAACAATTCTCCGAAGAAGGCAGTGTCCAACAAAAGACAAGGAGGCGCAGAAGAACAGCTAAGGCGAAGGTAGGGAAGTTGCAGTGCTAGCTGCAGTGAATTACGAGGGGCGTCCAATAAGTAAGTTTCCCTATTTTATAAAAAAAAACATTGCGCACTGTTGATCATGTTGAATTAATTTTATTTATATTGTACAATCCTTCTGTTGCTTTTCTACATAGTCAACATGTTTTTCCAAGCATTTTTGGGGACGTGACACAAGTTCTTCCAAGCCAGTGTTGAACCAGGTCGGGGCCTGTGCTCGCAACCAGCTGTTCACTTCCGATTGATCTTCGTCACGGTGTTAAAGTGCTTACCTCCACGATGACCTTTGAGTCAGGGGAACATGTGAAAATCACTTGGGAAAAGATCTGGTGAACGTTCTGAGCTCCGCCTGAGTCAAGATTCAACTTGGAGGTTTTCTCGTATCCTCCGTATTCACCGGAACTAGCTCCAAGTGATTTTCACATGTTCCTCCAACTCAAAGATAAGCGCTTTTAACATCGATGTGAAGTCAAATCAGTGAACAGCTGGTTGCGAGAACAGGACCCGACCTGGTACAACACTGGCTTGGAAAAAACTTATGTCACGTCCCCAAAAATGCTTGGAAAAACATGTCGGCTATGTAGAAAAGTAACAGAAGGATTGTACAATATAAATAAAATTAATTCAACATGATCAATTGTGTGTAATGTTTTTTTATAAAATAGGGAAACTTATTTATTGAACGAACCCCGTAAAACCACCATGTCAGTTCTCGCGAATTAGCAATCAATGCGGGATAATCCAAATGGTGAAGTAAATCGACACAATATGCACTATTGGGCTGTGGAAAATCCACATTGGTTACGAGAAGTGGAACATCAGAGACCCTGGTCTGTTAATGCATGGTGTGGGCAACGGTCCCATGAGGCCTCGGTTGCGATGCGTGTGGTGCGCGATTTGTGTAACTAGTGAAAATGGAACGAAAATGCAATATATTTCAGAAATGTCATTAAATATGTTAACCACAAAGTGCATTAGTCTTCATTATTGTAATCATGCTATAAAAGTAATAAAGATGACCTTGTAACTGTTAATAGTGAAAGTGGTCCCTAGGCATATACTGAATACTATCCGAACAGCCTTATGTATTTATTACTAAAATACCTTTTTTTGCATGGGTTTATTACATAATAAATAGCATAATAATGATCGTAACTTAGTTGAAGATACGTTGTTCGAGTCACGGCCGTGGCACTGAATGTTTCAAATGTGATTCAACCTTCCAAGCTCACAATGTGAAAGAGCACTTTCTTCCATAAATGTTGGCTCCTTAACTCGAACGACGTAATTTCTGCAGATGCAAATGTCGGAATCCTTCGTAACTGTGTGATGCATTAAATATCAGTTAAGGGGCACGCACCGCAGCTGTCGCGATTTCTACACTCCCCCACCTTCAACTCCTTAATCTATTGCGCACTTCAATGATTTGCTCATCTGTTAGCTTCCCACCTATCCCATACACTATGTTCTAATTGCGTTAAAAGTTCGGAGTAATCAAACTGAAATCCCAGAGCTGGATAACTTTTACTGTCAGTGTATATTTCAGAAAAATAGTGACAGGAAAACGTTGCAGAACTTCGCTCCTGATGAGGTTGACAGATACCAACTTCCCACATGCGCGCACGGCCAAGTGGACGAAACCAGCCGCAAATACTACCGTTATGTTTGCAACATCACTCTCTCAATATGGCATGCGGTCCTACGTGGCCGCTCAGCTGCATATCTGGTCGTTTGATGGAAGCTACGTGCTTCTGGGAATGGCCGCAAGAATGCGTGCTTGCTAGGGCCACTGTAGTGGTGCGCACGCAACATCAGTACATCTCTCGCGCGTTGCAAGTAAAACGTAAGCTCCAGCTGAATCGTATAGTTTGCGCACACATTGTGCAATTAGCGTAATGGAACTATCAACTTGTTCCTCTGATTTAAATGATGTAGAGTTCTCTGTCACTCGTAAAGGCAAACCCATGCTTTTCATCGGCGGTTATAGCTACAGGACACATCGAGTGAAGAACGACATCACGTGTTGGGTGTGCTCGAAACAAAAGAAATTGCGATGTTGCGGTGCTGTAAAGATGAGGGAACAGCAAATCATCCCAGACTCTTACAGACCTCATACGTGTGTGCCCAGCGAGATGGAAAACGATGTTAGAAAAGTACTCCTTCGCTGTAAACGGCGCGTGATTCAAGATTTTAATATTCCCATTCATGAAATATTTCGCCAAGAATTTCAGGTAAGTGCAAATTAACTATGTTGTGTTTTAAATGTAAGAAAACTCAGTCTCAAAGTTACCAAATGTTGTTACTAAAATGTTACCTAGTCAGTGATTCCCAACTTTCCCAGCTGGCGCCTTCAACAATTACCATGCCCTCCAAAGTAGTTAAATAAAGTTTTATTTTTCTCTCTCAAAAGTACTACTTTAGAATAATTTCACTACAGCATAAGGTGTTGGACTGAAATAAGAATGTAAGTCAACAAATGTTTAACACCAAACATTGCCTCGATGACAAAATGTTCTCCTTATGAGGTGCAAATAAACATTCAACTAAATTATTTATTAATTAATTCCCTCGATCATTATGAATATACCAGAACATTTTTAAAAAACCAATCACATGCGTAGAATCTCCCTCTTAGTAGACAATCATACTGTATTCAAAATGCCCTAAGATAAAAAGCTTAATAGTGAGTAGTAAACATATCTTCATTCTGAAGCTTATAACATCAACACAGTTAATAGGTTCCCTTATGTTATTAGAGTGAATTTGCCGAATAAATTACCAAGAAGTATAAGAATATTCGTAAGAGGTAAGAGGGGTGTATACTGATATGCGACCTTATCACTGTTTCTCGGTACGAGATATTCAAATTTATACAGTCTAGAGGCAATACTCCATTGCATCCCCCCATTTATACACCACCTTTAACTACATTGGTCTTATCGGCGGCCTTTCCTTTGGAACTTATTGCCTGTTTGCAATGGTGTTAACTCGCGTAACTCTTGTCGTTGGGTTTCTTGCACTTTTTGGGTTTTAATCATTAGATCACACACACAAAATCACACTCTCATTCATACTTCCAGACTCTGGGGAGGATAAGAATAATCTTGGCTAGGGAAAAATTCCCACCCTCTAGTCGGAAATCGAACCTGGTGCATTCGCTTTTGGTGTATAAGCATTTATAACCAAAATGCATAAATTCTGTGACAGTTGGCTTTGCATTCTCAAATCAGCTTCAAATTTAATTTTAACTTCAACTTTACTTAATTTTAATAAACTAACTACACTCGCTTGTAGCTGAGAGTTAATGTGAAAGAAAATCCTGGTCCAGCCCAAAAAGCAAAAACTGCCTTACACTTTTCCAATACATAGCTTTTAGTAGCGGCAAGGCTAAATACTTTAAAGCTCTTTCCAGAGAAAATAGTGAACCCGCTTTTATTTGTATACTGCTGTGCCAATAGCGCTCTTTATTTACTTTTTTGTTTAAGTTGAAACACCTTTAACCATATAGGTCATATCGGGAGATGAATGAAATGGGTCAAATAATGCTCAAATGAACCCGGGGTCCATAGAGCAGCTCAGACAGACCTTTCATATTTTCAGCATGAGGGGAAAACCCCGAAAGAAATAAAATTATACGGGTAACTCAACCTAACCGAGATTCGAACTCGGGACCTCTTTAATGGGAGGCAGACACACTACCCCGACGCCACGGAGGTGGGTTGACAGTGTCATATGTGTAGCCTTAGTGAAAGTCAATTATTTATTATCGAATACGTGAATTTTATTGAGAACAACTACATTTTTCTCCAGTAATTCAAAATAAAGGTTGTTTTGGCCTTTTTTAGTTATTAAAGTCCCATTTAGTCAGTTTTAGGTTATAGGTTTCGCATAGCATATAATGGACATGAAAACGCAAATATCCATTGATTTCTAACAGCCACGTTAACGGAAAGAAACATACATATAATGTTTAATATGCAGAAAGAACAAATAATATTACACTTACGTGTGCCGGTGTTTTTAAGATTTTATTCTATTAGTTTTACAACTTGTTGAAAATTTACGAGGATTTTTCAGGTTTTTCGTGTGTGGTGTTTACGAATTTGTTTTACATATTTTTGCTAAGTAAATGTTTTGGTGAAATACCTAAAATTTCTGTGAAATGGGGTTTTGTAAAACTGTGATAAAAACAGGTTTTGCCCTGGCGGACAAACTATGAAACAGGAGAAAACTATGACAGGTCAGGAATCATCAACTTTTTCACTTAACTTCCTCATTAACGCTTCCGTTTTTACAACTTAAAAAATTTAACTTCTCCGTCAGTTGAAATTATACGTCGGCTTTTTGTCAGTTATTATATACAAATTCCTCTACTACTGGCATATAATAGGAGCTTATACAAGTGATGATTATAGTACGAGTGTCAAATTAAGATTATCCACAAGTTGGATACAACATTTTATGCAATTTTAACTGTAAGAAATAAGTCATGAAACAATTCGACATCCATAACTAACATTAAATGACAGGGTCTTCATATGTTATGAGGTTTCCCTCCTTGCATTTCATTTGTTATTACCGGGCGTGTTGAAGCGGAAAACAAGACAGCCTCTTGCATACATTCCCTTCCTGAAGAGAAATGGGCAGGTATTACGGACTGTGATGTAGTCTATTATCGGCACATTATCGTAAGTGATTATAAATTCAAATCTTAATTATTTTATTTTTAATAGTATACACTAGTGTGTGGCGGCGCCGTGGCCGAGTGGTTAGACCGCTCGCCTTCCACCGAGGCGGCCCGGGTTCAATCCCAGGGGCCTGCATGTGGGATTTGTGGTGGACGAAGCGGCGTCTGGGCGGGTTTTCTCCGGGTTCTCCGGTTTCCCCCGCCATTCATTCCACCAACTGCTCCATCATCACCTTTCCTTTCATCCATTTCACCAACATTTCGTTTCATCTACTACCTTCATCCCATACCAGGTATCGGGCTGATCCCCCATCCTGGCTGTTCTGTCTGATCCATGAGTGTCTGCTCCTCGACGGGCCTCTGACCCAGGCACCCGCCTGTAAGTCCTGGGGGGTGTAAGTCCTACATAAGAGGAGGGTAAACAGATAATGAATGAATGAATGAATGAATACACTGGTGTGCAAAACCTAAGGACGAAAGTAATCTTCGCATGCTGTGACGCTGCCAAGTAACAGAGCTCGTTGAAACTTGAATTATACATAGAGGGAACTGCTATGGTATGCTACAGTAGGCAACTAAACGAAATATGCAATGAGACGAACAGAAATGCCACTTTTATTCATAGATCATAAGCTACACTAAAGTCAATAGACATATGATGGCTCTCTATTTACAGAAACAGATACATGGTTGTTAAAAGGGTGTATGATCACCATCACGGACAGCAATGCATGCTCTGCATCGTGCTCCCATGCTGGCCACAAGGTTGGTAATCAGTTCTTGTGGTAGGGCGTTCCATTCTTCCTCCAGCGCTGTTGACAACTGTTGAATGGTTGTTGGTGCATGTGTATATGCTGTCTCCCCAAAGCATCCCACACGTGTTCGATGGGATTTAAATCGGGGAAACGGGCAGGCCAGTCCATTCGCCGAATATTCTCTCGTTCCAAGAGATCCTCCACCTGCGCTGTTCAATGCAGTCGCGCATTGTCATCCATAAAAATGAAGTCAGGGCCGACTGCACCCCTGAAAAGACGCACATGGGGAAGGAGTACAGTATCACAGTAACGTTGACCAGTGAGCGTACCGTGTTCAAAGATTTGGAGGTCAGTGCGCCCATGCAACATTATGCCTCCCCAAACCATAACACCCGGACCACCAAAACTATCATGTTCAAGGATGTTCCCGGGTTCATTACGTGTTCCCACCACTCGCCAGATGAGGGTACGTCGAGAGTCACTACTTAGACTGAATCTGCTCTCATCCGAGCAGAGCACGCGACCCCATTCCTCGTTTGTCCAATTTTGATGCTCTTGGTACCATCGCAAACGGTGCCACCGATGTGCGGATGTCAATGGAACACAACGTACTGGCCGTCGGGCAAAGAGATCACCTCTATGTAATCGCCGTACCACTGTGTATCGTGAGATTGCATGCCTAGCTGCCCTGTTAAATGTGGTTGCTGTTTGGCACGGATCCCTTCTTGCTTGTTGCACAATGTAGCGGTCATCTGCTGCTGTAGTTGAGCGTGGTCGACCACCACCTCTCCTTGGAACAGCAGTGCCTGTGGTTTGGAAGGTTTCCCATGCACGTGAAACAATGCTGTGAGCAATTCCAAACTCCTGAGCAATACTCGTCACACTTCGCCCTTCTTCCAGTTTCCCGATGATTCTTCCCCGTGTGAAGTCATCCAAATGCTGTTTACGGGCCATGTTGCAATGAAGAACACCACTACAGTGAACCGTAACAGCTCGCTAATTGCCACACACCGTCTTGTCCAGTTTCGTCAACTGCCCCGTGTTGCGGGACCAGACCCATTTGACACTATACGCTCGATACACTCATGCTATGTGACGTCCAGCTTTCTGTGTACGTGTGAGAGACCTCTGGCAACATGCTCCCGCACCTTCATATACTTCAAGTAGTTCATTTGTTATGTTACTTTACCCATCTCGGCCTTAGGTTTTGCACACCAGTGTACAAGAGGCTTTGCACATCCGTGCTCAGATTGATTGAAGCTGGTTTTTGGGCGCAAAACCGGAAAGGTCATTAGCGCCTGTGTTGCTGAGAGAAAAGAATATCACAAAATGGTTTCATCTTCTGTCTATAAACCAAGACAAAATGGACTAATGGTAGTACGCCATTGCTATTAGTCGTCCTCCGTGGTATAGAGGTACCATGCTAGCCTCTAGTTCCCGAGGTCGTGGGTCCAAACCCGGCGGAGGGCGATGATTTGTTCGGGCATAAAAATCTTTAAAATGGCTTCCATCTGAAGGGAAGTAAAGTCGGTGGTGCCGTGTTGTAGATTTGCGGTACGTAAAATAACCTCACGCCCAATATAGAATGGGACGCTAAGAACAATAGTAGTTAAAGAGCGTCCATAAATTAAACTCAGTTTTTTTCATTGCTATTATTGGCACGCGTGCCATAAGGGGCCAATTGATTACGATATTGAATACACTAACAACCTTTTTATAATTGTAGGATTGCATAAAATAATTTTCTAAACACCACACATGAGAAGTTGAAAAATCGGTTCAATTAAAGTACCACCTATAGTTGTTTTTATTCAGAAAGGTCCATATTATTGAGCATATATGTTGATAGATATTTAAATATGTATGATCTGAAGAAGGCCATGATGTCGACTATGATAGATCTCAATGCGACGTATAACTCTGCTGAAAATTAGTCAAATAATATTATCGATGCGCTTTCAAAGGATGAACGTAGTGATAAAAAGTGGTGCGAAAACGTGTTGAATTCTGTGAAAAATCATAAAGTAGTTGTGACACTGTTTCGAGATAAAATGTTAGAATTAACATTGGAATCTATGGTAGCTAAGGAAAATGTTTCTTGTTTACCAACTGCTACAACGCCTACGTATGCCAACGAACTTCAAGCTGCAAATGAGAGGAGGTCTACCAATGTAATGTTTATAAACACTTCAGTTGGTAGGTAGCCTAACTTTTAATAAGCTACATGTAGGCGTAAACAAAGTAAAGAAGATGAAAAACAAAAGCGTTCTAGTTGAACTGCGAAATGACAATGAATGCAAAGAATGTATTAATAATATAAAAACTCTGACTAAGGATCTATGTGCCAAAATACCAAAGAAACTTGTACCACAAATCATTGTGTATGGCATTGAATTCTGGCTCTCCAAAGACGATTTATATTCTTGCACCTTGGGGCAAAATCCTCGAGTAAAAGAATGTTTGCTTGATCGCACTTTGAAAATGGAAGTACGATTTCTTAGGAAATCTAAAGACAGGCACAATACGCAGTAATCAAAACCACCTCGAAAGGATTTAACCTGATGATGAACGGGGCAAAGCTGTACATTGAGTATACGAGATGCTCAGTGAAAGAATATATGTCTGTATTCGCTGCTATAATTGTTCTGGTTTGGGCATTTTAGCAACGACTACAATACTCCAAAAGTTCGGACGGAATGATTTTGTCGAATGTCCGAAAAAACAGGTTAAATGTATTAATTGTGTGCAGTTCAACAATAAAATGGCAATTAGGAGTCTAAACATAAGAAATGAAACAAATCATTTGGCAATATCAATCGACTGTTCAGTGTATAAGAAAATCATTAATTTATTAAGATCTAAAACCAATTATGGCTGAGATAACTATTTACCGCTTAATTTACACAGGTAGCTACATATGAACTATTAAAAAACGCTGGACTATACGGTGAAGTAATAATCCCGGGTTCTTAATCCTATACGTTCAAGAGCCTAACACAAGAAACAACCAGATAATGGGCTTTGGAAATCCATTAACCACATTCTGTTACACTGAAGCAGATCAACGTCCAAGAGCAGCAATAGTTGCCAATATAACAACTACACTATTGGTTTCACGATGTTGTTCGCCTGACTGTGTAGTGGTATGCTTATCTTTTGACGGATTAGAAGTATTTGTAGCAAGCTTTTATGCAGATCGTTGTGATTTTGATGATGCTTTAAGAGCGTTAGATGTGCCAATTATTGAAATGAGATCTAACTCGCTTCTTATAACGAATGTAAAACATCCAGCTGGGAAAGTTAATATTATGACCATAAAGATGTTAAACTTCATGGATTTTTATGTTCCTATAACTTCCAGATTCTTAACAAAGGCAACACTCCAAATTACTTCCATAATAACAACACCAATCCTAGCTTTATTCGTGTTAGTTTATGCAGTCATTAGTTTATTTCTCGTACCTCGGATTGGTATGTAAGTGACATAGAAATACTCCATGATCACAACTTAATAATCATAAAAGTTAATGCCTTATCAAATGCCAGATCAGTGACTAGAACGTGTTTAACCAGAAAGTACAAAACTAGCAAAGTGAAATGGGAAAACTTTGAATTAGCTTTAAACATCAACTACACTACACCATGGAGGAAATACATGTTTGCAATTCACAACAAGAATTAAACAATTTGATTTATAAATTTTCGGTTACTGTTGGACATATTAGCGACACGCATTTGCCGAAACTTAAATGCACTAGCAATAAGAGGTTAATAAATACTTGGTAGATACCCGAACTATGATGTGGAAACACCTTTAGCTTGGGCTAAACGGTTGAAAAGATGTAGATGTGACTTTTGAAACAAATATACCTATTGAGATATCAAGTCTTAAGTTTAAATACAGGCAGTCAATAATAGAAGCTAAATTAAAGTACTGGAAAGAATTCTGTTCATTATAAAATCAGGTTGCATGGAATATTATACACAAGTTCTGTAAAATACTGGAGAGCTTCAATCAGCTTCTTAACACAATTAATACAGGAAATGGTATGACCAAAACGCCCTCTGAAAGTGCGACGGTATTGACCGATGTCTTCTTCGCCAGCGGACTCCACAAACCATAGATCATATTTCTATCCTTTACAATCACTGGGTCCACCTGATAATCAAGACTATATCCCCTTTTCTGTAATCGAAGGTGAGCGTATAATTCTCAAACAAAATGATAAGAAAGCACCTGGTTGTGAGACTTAATTTCAACCAATATTGTTAAACATGTGATCTTTCGCAGTATCTCAGTAAATGTCTAGAATTGGCGGTGCTTCTAGATGCATGGAAAATAGCAATTGCTAAAATAATTTCAAAATTCATGTTCCCGAAAACTCAACTTATAGTTCGTTCAGGTCTATAAATTTATTGCCAGTAATGAGAAAAACATTAGAACAAATTTTAATTGACCGAATAATGTACTACCTTCACAAAAATAATTTACTTAGCAACAATCAGTATGCATTCACACCAAACAGATCAGCAGAAGATGCGGTTGTAAGAGCAACGGACTGGATCAAAGATTCGTTTCGTTTTAAAAAGTATGGAATGCTTTGGCATATCTGATGCCTTCAACCACGCGATTGGTGGCCCATAATCCTCTTGCAACTGAAGAAGAAAATATATCCAAAGAATTTGTTCATTCTCACCCAAAACTTTTTCACAAACAGGAAAACACAACTTACTCTTTGTCGATTTACAGTGGAAAGGGAAATAAAGAAAGGTCCACAAGTTCTAGTGCAGTCCTGGATTCTGGAATATACTATATGATGACCTAGAATTTAAGCTGTCAAAAAACTGCCATATCGTTGCTTACGGATGATGCCATATTGTTAGTCGGAGTCACGGAAATATCACAGGTAACATCATTAACGAGCAAAGCTCTGGATCATATATTTAACTGGGGTCGAGATAATAAGTTAACCTTTAATGCAATGAAGACCACTGTTATGGTGGTAACCAGGAGAAGATTAGAAGAGGTTCCAAACATCTATGTTAATAATCAACTAGTAAAGGTCACCAACAAACTATGGTACCTACGAGGGCTGTCCCAGAAGTACCCGACCTAACAAAGAAGACAAAAATGTTGGGGAAAAAACATATTTATTTCTCTACATAGTCTCCTTTCAGCTCGATACACTTTTCCCAGTGATGTTCAATAGCTTCGATACCCTGTTTATAGTGAGAACCGTCGAGTTCTGCAAAATATCCAACTGCAGACTCCACCTGTTCATTCTTAGCAAATCTGTTACCACCAAGCCATTTCTTCAACTTTGGAAGCAGAAAATAATCAGAGGGGACTAAATCTGATGAATAGGGTGTATGAGGAAGAATTTGAACTTTAACTCATTGATTTTGGCCATGACGACAATAGATGTGTGAACTGGTGCATTGTCTTGATGAAACAAAATTTTCTTTTTCGCTAAAAACGGCCGTTTTTGCTTGATTTCATCATTCAAACGCTGCAATAAGTTTGTATAATACTCGCCATTGATTTTTTTCCCTTTTTTAAGATAATCAATGAAAATTATTCCACGCGCATACCAAAAAAGCTGACGCCATGACCTTGCCTGCAGATGGAACTGTCTTCGCCTTCTTTGGAGCCAATTCTCCCCTTTCAATCCACTGTTTTGACTGTTCCTTCGCCTCAGGTGTGAAGTGATGGATCCATGTTTCATCCATGGTTATGAATCGACGCAAAAACTCGGCTTTATTGCCGCAAAACATCGCCAAACACTCCACTGAAACATCCTCACGATGCTGCTGTTGTTCCATGGAGTAAACGCGGCACCCATCTTGCGCACAGCTTTCTCGTGTCAAAATTTTCAGTCAGTATGAGATGTACAGCACTTTTTGAAATGCCTACAATGTCTGCTAGCTCGCGCACTTTCAGTCGACGGTCATCCAATACTATTTTGTGGATTTTCTTCACAATTTCTGGCGCGGTCACCTCATTTGGTCGACCACCGCGATGTTCGTCTTGGCAGCTCATACGGCCTCGCTTAAACTCTGCCACCCAATAGTTTATTGTTGTAAACGAAGGAGCAGACTCCGTCAGAATGGAATCTAGCTCAGCTTTAATATTAGTCGGACTAAGACCTTTAAATTAAATATTATATCACATAACAATGGCCAATTTTATCCATGTTTACAAATTCGCTGTGAGAGTTCACTATTAATGGCTGCCAAAGAATTACTAAACAACGTAGCACCGTCAAACTTCAAACTTAAGCTTTATAAGGGTGGTACTTTCTACCATAGTCATTTGTTTGAAACAACAACCACTATCTATAGGTCAGGTCGGGTGTTTCTGGAACTGCCCTCTTATCTTGGATTTATTCTAGGCCCGAAACTGACATTCCGAGAACATATCAATTCTCTTCAAATGAAAGCCAGTAAGCTTTTGAATGGCTTAGCAATCGCTACACGCCTCACCTGAAGTCTTAATTCCTCTGCACTAAAAGGTATATATCGTGGATCAGTTAAACCGCTCATTCTTTATTGTAATGCAGTGTTTCAGTACACACTTAACAAAAAGTGGGCTCAAAGAAAACTTTACCAAATTCAGCGAGGATTCATACTCTAAATTATCAGAGGATACAAGACAATATCCAGGGTAACCGATGCTTCTCTACTCCTTTCTGGTATAGAGTCAGTCTACCTGTGGACAATCTACAATGCCAAGATGTACAACATAAATAAGGCATACGCTGCTTCCTTACACGTTCTTCTTGTTATCGAAGGTAAGAGTTCCACTGCTGGAAGCTAGCCATCCTGATGTACACTGTAAAATAGTTAAGCAAAACTGTATTCACGACATTGACATCTTTACCGACGGCTCACGAATAGCTGAAAAGACAGATAAAGCCAGTTACATAGAATGTGCTTTCGTGGTTTACAATTGCAGCGATCGTGAGACAGAAAAGTTCAGCAAAGGTTCTTGTTTAGCTCCTACCTGCTCCATTTTTATTTTCTCTACTACGTATAGTAAGTAGGGGAAGTATTGTATTCCACCCAAAAATTCGATACCAAGATTTCACCGGAAATACATGTTTTGAGACCTCCTGAATCCAAAAAAAGCATTTTTGGAAACATGTCCGTGTGTGTGTCTGTGTGTGTGTGTGTCTGTGTGTGTGTGTCTGTGAACAGCATAACTCAAAAACGAACAGTCGGATAAACACCAAACTTGGTATTTAGGTTCAGTATCTTCCATAGATGCGACACGAAGGTTTTCAAGAAAATCCCCCCCACCCCAGAATACCCTTTACATGGAACATTTTTCGAAAATTTTAATTTTCTCAAAAATGGCTCTAACGATTTTGATTAAAATATCATATGTTTAAGATAATGTCATGAGAAATGAAATGTATATCTCGAATTTTCTGGGAATGTCTCCAAAAGTATTCTTCATTGTGAACGACTTTTGCATAACTGGTAAACCATAAGAGATAGACAAAATTTTACTACACAAAAAATGTAGATCTCGTTAAAATACACAACTTATGTCATATACATTTCTTTTGTTGAGTGAACCGTTTTCGAGATATTGCTTGTTATTCCCTTAAATTTTCCAATACTTAATACTTTTTCTCAAATTCGTTATTCATTTTTTTATGTCCTGGACTTGCAAAGAGAATGGAATGCGCCGCATAGCAACCAGCGTTAAAATATTTGACCATCGCTTAAAAGCTACCATATTCCCCTTGCATCTACAAGAAAATTAGTAATAAGATTGACATCTCGATATCTCGATTAACATAAAGCATATGGAGAATAGGCGTTTGTAAAAATAGATTGTACAAGAGTAGAGAAAGTCATGTGAGTGTAACACATCAGATTTTTTTGGAAACATGTCCGTGTGTGTGTGTGTCTGTGAACAGCATAACTCAGAAACGAACAGTCGGATAAACACCAAACTTGGTATTTACGTTCACTATCTTCCAGAGATGCAACAAGATGATTTTCAAGAAAATCCTCCCACACCAGATTACCCTTTACATGGAACATTTTTCGAAAATTTTAATTTTCTCAAAAATGGCTCTAACGATTTTGATTAAAATATCATATGTTTAAGATAATGTCATGAGAAATGAAATGTATATCTCGAATTTTCTGGGAATGTCTCCAAAAGTATTCTTCATTGTGAACGACTTTTGCATAACTGGTAAACCATAAGAGATAGACAAAATTTTACTACACAAAAAATGTAGATCTCGTTAAAATACACAACTTATGTCATATACATTTCTTTTGTTGAGTGAACCGTTTTCGAGATATTGCTTGTTATTCCCTTAAATTTTCCAATACTTAATACTTTTTCTCAAATTCGTTATTCATTTTTTTATGTCCTGGACTTGCAAAGAGAATGGAATGCGCCGCATAGCAACCAGCGTTAAAATATTTGACCATCGCTTAAAAGCTACCATATTCCCCTTGCATCTACAAGAAAATTAGTAATAAGATTGACATCTCGATATCTCGATTAACATAAAGCATATGGAGAATAGGCGTTTGTAAAAATAGATTGTACAAGAGTAGAGAAAGTCATGTGAGTGTAACACATCAGATTTTTTTGGAAACATGTCCGTGTGTGTGTGTGTCTGTGAACAGCATAACTCAGAAACGAACAGTCGGATAAACACCAAACTTGGTATTTACGTTCACTATCTTCCAGAGATGCAACAAGATGATTTTCAAGAAAATCCTCCCACACCAGATTACCCTTTACATGGAACATTTTTCGAAAATTTTAATTTTCTCAAAAATGGCTCTAACGATTTTGATTAAAATATCATATATTTAAGATACTTTCATGAAAATTAAAATGTATATCTTGAATTTTCTGGGAATGTCTCCAAAAGTATTCTTCATTGTGAACGACTTTTGCATAATTCGTAAACCATAAGAGATAGACAAACTTTTACTACACAAAAAATGTAGATCGCGTTAAAATACACAATTTATGTCATATACATTTTTGTTGTTGAGTGAACCATTTTCGAGATATTTCTTGTTATTCCCTTAAATTTTTCATTACACTTTTTCTCAAATGGGAATTCGTTATTCATTTTTTTTTTTTTTTGCCTGGTAATGCAAAGAGAATGGAATACTCCACACAGCAACCAGCTCTTAAAATATTTGACTATCGCTTTTAAAGCCTACCAATTCCCCTTGCACATACAGGAAAATTAGCAATAAGATTAACATCTCGATATCTCGATTAACATGAAGCATATGGAGAATAAGCGTTTGTAAAAATAGTTTGTACAAGAGTAGAGAAAGTCATGTGAGTGTAACACATCAGATTTTTGAAACAAAAATGTTTGCTTTAGATGAAGCTATAAGATGGAGTATTGAAAATCAACTAAACGGATGTGTTCAGAGTGATTCAAACACTCTCTCCTAACTATTCAAGACAAGTATAAAAACAATCCTCTGGCAAATACAATTAAAAAGAGCATTATTCAAAATACCAAACCTGTTTGTCTATCATGGGTTAAGGAATTGTTAGAAACGAGAGAGCTGATCAGATCGCAAAATTTTCTGCCAAATCCAACTTGTAATTTAGCTATTCGTCATGTCTAAAGAAATAAATATTATAAAAGTGGAATAACCTCTGATTAAGTAGCTTAAATGAACAATTAACAAGAAATTTAATTTTTCCCTTTAGTTCTTGATCGCATTTCTTGTGAATATTTCACATCAAATTATATTCTTACGCAATTTATTACTGGACACGGATTTATTACTGGATTAACTGCAACGTTTTCATCTAGTCACCAGATGGTTTTAATTGCAAATGTGAAATGTACCCCCCCCAAAAAAACAGTATTCCATCATCTGCTGTTCCAATGCGATCGACAACATATGAGAAGATGCATTCTACTAGGACATCATTATCAATGTAAAATCAATTATTCACGCCATTAACAGAATTATTCACTAAATCATGTTGCACCTCTGCTTTTATATCCTTTATTTCTAGCATTTATTCATCCCTTTTAATTATTTGTAAGTTAATTTGTTAGACGTTTGTTTGGTTTTATATATCCATTTATAACCCTAACATGCCATTTGCTACACTAGAGTTCAAATAATGTTGGAGAATAAATATGTATGATTTTATTACTTGTTATATCCGATACATATTTACTTATACGTACATTCTATGTCGATATTTGGGCTGCAATTACATATCCTTCATACACTTTTCTGGCTATATACTCCACATAACTTTTATCTTTGACAGAAAAAGAAATGATTTGACACAGACATTTACGAAAGCAGTATATTACTTCAGTTTTAAAAACCAATACTGGTATTTCTTGAATTGGTACAAATAAACCAACGGCCCAGATTATGTGGACAGACACGAGTATAAATTTCTAAATGCTTTTATTTTAAAACGAGTTACAAAGTTTTAAAATAGTATAAAATAATGCATTTAAAAGACAGTTTTGTTCTCTTTGATTGTGAAATTAATGAAATACACAAGCATTACGCCAGTTTCGTTTAGCCTATTTTTAATGTCTTTCAGGAACTCCAACAGAAATATGGCGATGAATTGCCGAAATATGAAAGTATTAAAGGGAATCTGTACATGCTGCGACGAAAAATAGCACGAGGCCTTGCTTCTAATGAAACTTCTGTTTCGGTAAGTTTATTCTGAATTGTAGATAAGTCTTTTTTCAGAGATAAGAGGAGACTGAATTATCCGACTTTACCCCCAGCACATTGCCGTAAAGCATTACCATATGGATGAGGTGCTTTGCAGATACATCTTTAGTGGTATAAATAAAGTAAGACAGTGTAACAGTTACTTTCTCTGCCCATTACCAATTCCTACTTATCCTACAGGTATCTATAATATCATGGCTGTAAAAAAGGTATTATTCTATCCTCTTGCGTTAATCAGATAAATGTCTGCCTAGAGATGGTTACACAGCTCAACCTGGGAAGCAATACTCCTCTGTTTATATCACAAGTCGAAATTTGTTAGTAAAGCTCCTGTGCAGCAAAACAGAAGAGTCACAAGTCTTCAAACGTGTTGCTCGGTTGCCATACTAAACTTTCAATCTGGGAGGATTTGAACAAAAATATTTGGAAAGCTGTTAATGCTAGGAAAAAACTGAAACAGGCAATATATTTTAATGACATTTGCAAGTTGTCTTCATTAAATTTCTGTCCGTCTCTTATGGTTTCCTAGTTATATAAAATTTAATAAGAATGAAGATGACTCCACGAGCTACTCACAGGAAAGAAAGAAAATGATATATATTTAATGTCTCGTACCTACCTTAGGTACATTTCAACCATAAATTTTAATCAAAGTCGTTAGAACCTCTTTCGAGAAAATATTGTTTCCAGCGCTCCCCATATAGTAAATGACCTTCGGGAGAACCTCATTCCACAAAGCATGACTGGATCGATTTATTAGCTGAAGTAACCCTGCGGGCGGTAACCATTATCTCCGATGGTAGGATGACAGTGGGAATGGGGATAAACGACCCCGGGCCTACAGTTTTTACCACCTTAGGCCTTGGGGATGCTTCACATGAGCTGATCAGAGGTGAGGGGTTGCACAGTGTCGACTTAAATCGCCACGTCATAACCAGGATCTATCCACGGACGAAAGCCGAGAACGAAACCACTGAGCTACCATGATGCCCTTTTCAAGGGGTGGGGGATGCAAAAATCCCCAGATAAGGTTGGCGGGAATTCCTTAAAAAATGTTAGGCTCAAAGTTTTCTATTTAGTAGACTTTTCAGTTCTAATATTGTTGTTCAAAGACAGTGGGGCACATGGACCATTCATGTTTTCATTCAGGAAATCTCAAAACATGTCTCTTCTGTGAGATCGACATCGATTGTTTAGTTTTGAGGTTGAATATAAAACTTCACCTCAGTTAAGGGGTAGACGTAGTAAAACGTCCATTCCCACTCAAAAAATGGCGCCAAGTGCATCTTCTTAATCATTCTCTCCTTTTCTACACTTCAGTACAAAGGCTATTTAGTGTATTTTGCTGTTAAACTTCAACCGCTTCAACGTTAAGGGAACCGGTAAATCCGGATATTTAATGAACATAACATTTTTGGTGAATACAGTGCACGGATGGCTCAGGCGGTGGCGTCTAAGGCTCGCATTCGGACTTCGATTCTCGTTGGACTGGTCAGCCTGACTTTGAATTTTTTTCCAGGTTGGTACGCATATGCTGAAATGGATTATATACGAATTTGCATTATTTTCGTCGCTTAATTTCCTTTCATCTTTCAAGGTTGCATAGCCTGGCTCGATGGAGGGTGGTGTGCGGCATATGCGGTGGAAGTGCTTTGAGAGAGAATTGTTTTTTCTCTGGCACGGAACCTTTGCCACGAATCTGTGAAAAATCGTTTGTGGATGCTCAACCTGAAAATGTTAGGGACCCCACTGAGCATCGCCTACCACCATCAGATCTGGCTGCTCTCTCGCCTCATCCCTTCCTCCAGGTTTAGTAGGCGCAATAGGACTAACATTCGCTTCTGTGCCGAAATCCTCTACCGTTTCTAACCCCTATCCCTAAATATTAATGGATGTCACTTAGGTATATAATTCTTATAAGATCTCAATAACTTGAATTCATTTGCATATAGTAACAAAATATATAATACTATTACAAGGCAATGTGTTACAAAGAAGTTTTTCAGGAATTATTGACAAAATATGCAAATTATACTGTTGTGCAATATTCATACGAGTCTTCATTTCGGCGCGTGGCCGTACTACATTGAATTGACATTCCTGCGCTGTGCTCTTTCTAACCGGTTCAGTTTCCCCTTCACTTTCCCTCCTCTGCGTGTGCCGGCTAATCTGTGCTGTACAGAGGTTGATGCGTTGTGAGACTACGTCTTTCTGTGAGTTAGTGTTGTTATAATACCAAACGTTCCGCATACTTTAGCACACAGAAGCTTCATGTATGATTCCTATGTGGCAAACCAACACTTGTAGGGAAGTGAAGCGGCGGCAAAGGGAAACGGTTCGTAAGCTTGTGATTTAAGAAAACTGTATCTGTTCTTGATAAGAAACCGAAATTAAATCGCTGTAATCTTACGGAGGAAAACCTCGATGACATCGGAGAAAATTTAGACAGAAGCCCAAACAAATCTCCGAGAAAGCTTGCACAGGAATCAGGAATTTCGCAAACTTTGGTAATGGAATGCCACTAAACTTTTAAAATTAAGACCCTAAAAGATAACTGTAGTTCAGAAATAGCAACCATGAGATAATGTGAGTATATTTCATTTTGTAATTGGGTTTTGGTTAATGTTAATTATAACTCAATTGACTGGCGTTTATTTTGTTTAAGGGACGAAGCATGTTTTTTTTTACAGAACCAAGAAGAATTAATGAATGTTAATGCAATTTTTTTTTAAAAGGTGTATGACAAAGACATCATTTGCAACATCTACTGTAACGAAGGTATGTGGTTATTGTAGTTATAATTTGCACGAAAAATCTATGTGGTATGAATTAAGGGGCCATGGCTTCTGATTTCGCCGGCAAATAGCATGCAAATAAAATTCCCGTTAGGCCGGCCACGCGTCCAAATGAAAGCTCCGTATATATAAAGAGATAATACAACAGCAAGGTTTTTTTTTTTTTGTAGTATCTTGGAAACACTTGTTTGATTTGAAAAAATTCTTCAATGCAGGCAGCTTAAATCTCTGTATCTCAAATAGACTATCGTTTATGACTTGAAAAGAAAATGCAGTACTAATATAACATAGGCATGACCATCTGGATACCAATACAGAGAGCTCATGCTCCACGGTCTGCTTCGTCTTACGGAGTTTTTCAATGCTGTTAAGCTGTTAACCTTAATTTTACCATGAGAGCAATCAACTTAAACAAACGGATGTCGGTCCTTAAAATGAAACACTTTCCTCGCCCCAAAATAACTCTTTTTGTAAATTTATGGCTGACGCACGTGATCTATGTTACTTTTAACAAGAGCGCTCTTTATATTAAAATATTTTACGGATACGTCTGCACATTAATTCTGAGCCGAGCTCCCGAGTCAACAAGAACGGCAATTTCAAGGAATGTTTTAGGCTGTGGCTGAAGAACGACGCGTGATTTAAGAATGTAACATCTACTGAGTGGCGACAGATGCCTAAATGAAAGTGTTGTGAGCTAAGCTGGTATAATAAAATAATTGTGCACATGTTCGGTATTTAATACGCTTTAGGTATAACAGAATGTGATAATTACAATGCAAAAACAAAAAACGTATTCTTGTGTTTCCCAAAATTAAATTGAGTTTTATTTATGGACGCTCTTTAATTGCAGTGGTCCTTAGCGTCCCATTCTATATTTGGCGTGAAAGATCGGTAATTCTGCTAAGAGGCCTCTTTATCAGGCTTGAGGTTCTTTTACGTGCCGTAAATCGCAGCTTTACTTCCCTTCCCTTCCCTTCCGAAGGAAGCCATGCTAAAGATTTTCCGTCCGAAAAAGTCCATCGCCCTCCGCCAGGTTTGAATCCGCGACCTCGGGAACTAGAGGCTAGCATGGTAACCACCACACCACAGAGAACAATATATGTTTCCGAACAATCCTAAACTTACTAGCTAGCGAATTTCTGCATGCAAATTGATTGTTCTGGGTTAAGAGGCTATACATTCATGTGAATGAGATACAAAAGCGAATAGTGGAATTATACTGCTATCTAAACTAGGTACTCGTTTGGTTCAAGTTGCTTTAGAAACGTTATTCAAATTTTCATCTTGGTAAAATGTGTCTGATATCTGCAAACTGGAACACACCACGTTAGATTTTATAACCTTGTATATTCCTGTTCTTCTAATTATTGCTTTAAGTTATTAATGATTACATACGAAAGAAATTATATACGCTACGTGATCAAAAGTATCCGGACACCTGGCTGAAAATGACGTACAAGTTCGTGGCGCCCTCCATGGGTAATGCTGGAAATCAATATGGTGTTGGCCCACCCTTAGCCTTGATGACAGCGTTCACTCTCGCAGGCATACTTTCAATCAGGTGCTGGAAGGTTTCTTGGCAGCCCATTCTTCACGGAGTGCGGAATTTAGGAGAGGTATCGATGTAGGTCGGTGAGGCTTGGCACGAAGACGGCGTTCCAAAACATCCCAAAGGTGTTCTATAGGATTCAAGCCAGGACTCTGTGCAGGCCAGTCCATTACAGGGATGTTATTGTCGTGTAACCACTCCGCCACAGCACGTGCAGTATGAACAGGTGTTCGATCGTGTTGAAAGATGCAATCGCCATCCCCGAATTGCTTTTCAACAGTGGGAAGCAAGAAGTTGCTTAAAATATCAATGTAGGTCTGCGCTGCGATCGTGCCACTCAAAACAACAAGGGGTGCAAGCCCCCTCCAGGAAAAATACGACCACACCATAACACCACCACCTCCGAATTTCACTGTTGGCACTACACACGCTGGCAGATGACGTTCACCGGGTATTCGCCATACCCACACCCTGCCATCGGATCCCACATTGTATACCGTGATTCGTCACTCCACACAACGTTTTGCCAGTGTTCAATCGTGTAATATTGACGCTCCTTACACCAAGCAAGGCGTCGTTTGGCATTCTCCTGCGTGATGTGTGGCTTATGAGCAGCCGCTCGACCATGGAATCCAAGGTTTCTCACCTCACGCCTAACTGTCATAGTACTTGGAGTGGATCCTGATGCAGTTTGGAATTCCTCTGTGATGGTCTGGATAGATGTCTGCCTATTACTCTTTACGACCCTCTTCAAATGTCGGCGGTCTCTGTCAGCCAACAGACGAGGTCGGCCTGTACGCTTTTGTGCTGTACATGTCCATTCACGTTTCCACTTCAGTATCACATCAGAAACAGTGGACCTAGGGATGTTTAGGAGTGTGGAAATCTGGCGTACAGACTTCTGAGACAAGTGACACCCAATCACCTGACCACGTTCGAAGGTCGTGGGTTCCACGGAGCGTCCCATTCTGCTGTTTCACGATGTCTAATGACTACTGAGGTCGCGGATAATGAGTACCATGCAGTAGGTGGCAGCACAATGCACATAAGATGAACAACGTTTGTTTGTGGGGTGTCCGGATACTTTTGATCACATAATGTATGTGATTTTCAAAAGCAAGTATAATTATTGCTTATCTTATACGATACGGATTATCGTCATTGTTTCGGACACACTTCAGCCTTGGGTTTATTGTGCTAATAACGATTTCTTATTTGGATGAAATATTTAAAATGTTATAATAATCGCTGCGTTGATACTTATGAATGTTATATTACTATATGTTTCCTTGGTTTTCGTACGACATAAAAACGATTTTAATTAAAAAGTAGTGACAAAGAGATTTTCTTTTTTGCTTTGCTCTTGAGTTGGTGTTAATAATAAAACGGATTAACTGTACAGCTGAAAACGTAACAATATGCAATTAACGTAAAAGAAGACGCCTTATTCATATGAATTTCCAAAAACAAAACTTAGGGGTTGACTAAAACAACCCAATGGTATGTCTGCCGTGAACAGATCGCTTTTTTGACGCATGATTGCAAATTTCACTTTTGGACCAAAGTAAATGATCTTGGCATTGTGAGTGTTACATTGTAGTATTATCTGTTAACCTGCTGCAGTAAAATTCCTAAAAGAAAATCAGAACCCCAAATGATTTGAAGCACTTCAGCCTTAAGCGCAATTAAACTGCGTCGAGTCGGAGAATCCAACTTCGTGTTTGGTACAGGGTACGTGGATTAGCTTATGAAACTGATACAAGTAATTGGATAGGTATACACGCTGGCAAAGCTAGCTGACGTTATAAAAGTTCGACTATTTACAAAATGTTCAAGAAGGTGTAAAGAATTATAAATTTGCCTCCAAAATACGTCCCTTCACCCCACGACCGTCAAGTGCATAACAGGTTCGCTCACCCTGTGATTTTACTGGTCCGCTCATCATTTCTCCGCCACCCTCAAGGAATGGAGGGACAAAAAAACTGAAGGACAATGGCTGGAGTTATTGAAAGAAAATAAAATCATATAGGTATGTACACTTGGGGGTTCGAGATGAGGTAGCCCAGCAAGGGGATTAGATACTTCAGACGTTTAATAACTAATAACACGAGCTGTTTGTAAAGAAGTCAAATATAGAATAGCAAAATGGAGGATTTTAACAAAAACAACACACAATTTCTATATGCTTTCCAAGAAAAAACTGAAGGAGAGAGAAGCGAAGTGCTTTGTATGCGCTTTATGGCGCGGAAACTTTACTGTTGCGACGAAATGTGTGTGCGGTGGGTGGGGGTCTATTGGAAACACCTGAACTGTAAATATGGAGAGGACTAGAACATTTGAAATGGACAGAAAAAATAAGCAACGCGAAGTTCAGAAAAAGGAAAATAAATTGGCTGGGACATTGGAGAAAGCAATTTGAGTGTTAAGAGATGCACTCGAAGGTATACTGAATGGAAAATATATACGGGCCAGAGGAAAATATCAGGTGATGCACAATGTGTGGGGAGAAAAGAAACGTGGAAAAGAGAGAAGAATGGAGGAGGTTGGATTTGCAGTGAAGGGACCTGCCCTTGAGCAGAAAACTATGATTGATTGAACTTTGGCTAGTATCACTCTCGTACAAACAAACACAAATCTGTGTTAATGCAGACATTCCTGGGGCCCATGCTAAGTTTGATGGATGACTGTGTGACCTCTGAGAGAGGAAGCGAGAGAACTGGACTATTCCAGTGAGGTCAGGTCATTACATAATGTGCCCTCTCTCAATTGCATACTCCTCCCAAGGCCAGGGGAACGTCCTAGCAACATGTTTCACTTTCCAAAGAGGAACTGGAGAAGGCGCATCTCGTTAGCAAGGCTCAGTCCTCGTGTTCTCTTCACATATTTGTATTTGTTAGCGATTTTATAAAGATTTTAAAATAAAAATTAGAAGCTTCTTTTGCTTTTTACTTTCTCTACTAAATAACGTAAGCAGAGGAAATGTTACATGCCACCCAATATTCGATACGAGATTTCGCCTGAAATACACATTTTGAGGCTCTCTGAATAAAACGAAAAAGCATTAAAAAAATCTGATATGTTACACTCACATGACGTTCTCCACTCTTGTACAAACTATTTGTACAACCGCTTATTCTCCATATGCTTCATGTTAATCGAAACGTTAATCTTATTACTAATTTTCTTGTAGATGCAAGGGGAATATGGTAGGTTTTAAGCGATAGTCAAATCTTTTAAGAGCTGGTTGCTACGTGGCGCATTCCATTCTCTTTGCATGTCCAGGATATAAAAACAATGAATAACTAATTCCCATTTGAGAAAACGTATAAGTATTGGAAAATTTAAGAGAATAACAAGCAATATCTCGAAAATAGTTCACTCAATAAACAAAATGTATATAACATAAATTGTGTATTTTAACGCGATCTACATTTTTTGTGTAGTAAAATTTTGTCTATCTCTTATGGTTTACTAGTTATGCAAAAGTCGTTCACAATTAAGAATACTTTTGGAGACATTCCCAGAAAATTCAAGATATACATTTTATTTGTCATGAAAGTATCTTAAATATATATTTTAATCAAAATCGTTAGAGCCATTTCTGAGAAAATTAAAATTATTGAAAAATATTCTATGTAAAGGGTAATCTGGGGTGGGGGGATTTTCTTGAAAACCTTCGTGTCGCATCTCTGGAAGATACTGAACCTAAATACCAAGTTTTGTGTTTATCCGACTGTTCGTTTCTGAGTTATGCTGTTCACAGACACACACACAGACACACAGACACACAGACACACACACCGACATGTTTCCAAAAATGTTTTCTTTAATTCAGGGGGCCTCAAAACATATATTTCCGGTGAAATCTTGATATCTAATTTTTGGGTGGAATACAATAGTTCCCCTACTTACTATACGTAGTAGAGAAAGTAATAAGTCCGTGTGAGTATGTGTGTGTGTGTGTGAGTGTGTGTTTCTGTGTGAATAGCATATCTCAAAAACGAAAGGTCGATTAAAAACTAAACTTGGTATTTTAAGTCCAACATCTTCTAAGGATGAGACACAAGATTTTCAAGAAAATTCTCCAACTCAAAACTACCCTTTATATAAAACATTTTCGTTATTTTTTATTTACTCAAAACTGGCTGTAACTATTTGGATTAAAATACCACAAGTTTTAGATATTTGTAAGACAAATAAAATATGTATATGTGTTGAATTAGCTGGGAATAGCCTGTGAACTTCTGTTATTCTGATTGATTTTTGTATAACTGGCAAGCCGTGGAAGAGATTGACAAAATCTTACTACACAAAAAATGCACATCTCGTTAAAGCAAGCATTTTTTTGGCATTAGCCATTTCCAAGATATTCTTTGTTATTGGTTTGAATTTTCAAATACTTAAACCTTTTCAAGTGGTAAGTCGCTATTCGTTTTTTCTCGTGGTTATGCAAACATCATGGAATTTCAAAGTCATCACAATCATAGCAGCCTGCTTTTTAAAAGCGACTATCGCTTCAGCCTACTCTATTCTTCTTATAGCTACAATGAAATTACGTAAATGTGTAATGAAAGCTTATCTCGATTAACGAGAAGTAATTAGAATAATGAACTTTTATAAGAGTAGTTTGTGGAAGAGCGAGTTGAGAAAGTGGTGTGAATGCAAGGCTTCAAGTGTTTTGATAGGCTATTCGTGTGCTCGAGTTTTTCTCGGCCTTCAAGTCAGCTGATGGCTTTTAAAAATAATATTGACGTTTCGGGAGCAATTCATGACGGGGCGATGTACGCTCCCCAAACATCAGCGTCGTTGTTATTTTCCAAAAGCGTCACCTGGCTTGGAATCTAAAGTATATAAAAGCTTCAGAAAAGATTTAGGCAGAGCACCTAGTTCTGCTCACATTATTCTGTTAAATGCAAATATTCGTCTCTGTTTCGCTTCCTCTCTCACTTACACAATTTACTCCTATTTCTCTCCCTCTCTCCATAACCAAATTCCCCTCTCGCTACCTCTCTTTCTCCTTTCCATCCCGTCCTCTTTCTCAATCTTTCTTTCTTCTCAGTTTCTCTTCCAATCTCTCCCCCTCCGTGGAGGCGAGGTTGAAATGGTTCCGAATGCCGTAAGTGGTTCTCGTCCAATTACTGCCGCGAGGTCCGAGCTGGTTTCCGCAACAGTTTCTTTCCCATTTGAAGGTAATCAGGAAGAGCAAATAATGCAGCAGCAGTAGGTTTACATTTTGCACTATAAATCAAAAAGTTCTAAAGCTATCGATATGATATTTTTGTGAAATATTAAAAACATTTGATTAAAGAAGCACTGAACATTTTAACTGTTTGCATATAGAAGTGTTTTAAATTTTTTTAAACAAAACTAAAATTTTATTAAAAAACTGAAAACACTATGTCATAATCATGCACATCATTTTAAAACGATGGTAAAATTGGAATGAGGCATTTTCTTATCTTTTTTACCTAAACTACATACAACGTATAACCCAGTAACCTACAATACTTTTTCTATATTTGTTGCTTGAAAAACTAAATAATTTTTTAATTTTGAAATTGTATTTTTTCACTTCTTATTGGTATACATTTTTATGAACGTAATAGTGATATTTAAATAATTCTAGTTCGCAGGATGAGGCAGTATTTTTAACATTTAAAAGATTTCAGTCTAATTATGTAATATATAAAGTCAATAACGCCCGCCTTAAAGCAATATGTGTGTGTAACAATATATAAAAAGTGTATATTACAGCCATTGTATATGTTTATATTATTGTATACATGTGTATTAATGTTATGTGAATGTATTACGTAATTTAATAATGTAGGAGCTGTAAGAATAATTGGTTAAAAGTTGCTAACAATGAGGTAACCTTGAGGCAATAAACAGTAAGAAAGTTAATAATGCTACTAGTCATTCTTGGAGCAACAATGGTGTAATTACTGTGATAATTTATAAAAGAGCCAATCAAAAACCAGAAAAAGATTTAGTTAAATGAAGGTATTCTATTGGACTAGGATTAGCCAATCAGAGACTTGAAATACAGAAATTTACAAATTTAGGCGTTTGAAATCAAGTTAGTTGCTTGTAGACAGCGCTCATAACTGGACGCGTTGCAAGCAGACAGAGTTACTAACCAGACGCGAAACACGTCCTCGAGAAATTTAATACGTATTCGTGTGAGACGAAAATAGTTTACGTGTTAAAAAGTGCAAGTAATTAACAAAATAATCTCACAGCTCTCTATATCAGTGTATGCTATTTAAATAATTCTAGTTCGCAGAATTATTAAGAAAAATGCATGATTATGTCACAGCGTTTTCAGTTTTTCTAAACAAAATGTTACTTTTGTTATAAATTTATTTCAAAAGCTTCTATGTGATTCGACAACATTTTCAGGGCTTCTCATAAATTAGTGTTCTTAATATCTCACAAAAATGTCATACTGATAGCTTTAGAACTTCTTGAGATACATTACAAAATGTATTCTGATCCATTATTTGCTGGATATACCTGGTTACCTTAACACACTTAGGACTGTCTACATTATGTAGGTATGGTTAAAATATTGTTTGTAGCTTCCTTGTTGATGTTTAAAATATTATTTATGTGTCTTGTGATTATAACATCAACTGGAGGATTACACTTATGATAAGGCTAACATTATTTATGACGACAGAAATTTGAAGCTTACTTGACACAACAACATAAATCGCGAAATTGTGCCGCTTGTAAATTTATTCATTTGTTCTTGAACAAGGTGTTCTTTTCTCCTGGTATTTTTTGACAACTAATTTTGGCGTAAGTTTCTTTCTGTACTTCTTTCAGTGCATCTACAAATTGAAATATATTATTATGAGAGTCGTGGAAGTTAGTATTTGCTCTACTGTGAAATGATTCACGCAGTTTGTAGTTTATTCTGAGTTTTCACATAATTGGCGGAAATCACTATCGCTTTTTACATAACTGTCAAAAATATAATCTTGAATACCAAGAAGAGGACCTAACACGCTATTCGCAGGAAATTCAAGGTACACGTTTTATTTGTCATGTAAATATTTTAAACATGTGATATTTTAATAAAAATCGTTAGTCATTTTTGAGAAAAAAAAACCATTTTCCATGTACAGTAGCATTTAAACAAGAAGTGACATGTGACAGTTCACTCATAGCAGGGAAGTGGGAGAACAGCGTTGCCGGGTTATAGGTATTACAGTACGAGAGGTTTAAGTTGAAACATGAACATTTTGACACTACCTGACCGGTCTAGGAGAGGGGGAGCGGTGCGCTAATAACGGTCCGAGTGCAGAAACCCTGTCAGTCACCCTTCACTGCTTAGTCTCTCAGTGTCAGTTGTACTTGTAATAGTGTCGTCTGTTGCACTTTTAGCATGAAATATGGAACATATCCTGATACTTTCGGCCATCCTTACTTGGCTGGTTTTCGTATTGTTACAAGCGGATGTTGGTTGTTCCCTTCTAAATTTCGTGTTTCAACCTAACCCAGATTTTAAATAGTAAGTTTAATAATAAAGGTTTTGATACTAGGCAGTTAAGGATTACCAACTGACGTGTGGAATATAGTGCTATCTCTTTCTACTTTCCATGTTTCAGCTTAAAGGAAATGCACTATAGAAGGCTAGCAAGTAGTATGAAAGCACGTGCCACGATGTATAGAATATGGCAACATGCTACCCCTGAAAGTTCAACTTGTAGGCGAAGGGAAAGGAAAATGGTGGAAGTATACTGGCTATAGCAGTAGTGGTGGGGAGGTTGCCATGAAAACAACACAGAAATATGCTCTTCCGGTAACTGTCACAAGTCACTTCTTGTTTAAAATAAACTTGCAGAGGGTAGTTTGGGAATGGGGAATTTTGTTGAATCCTTGAAAGATACTGAGCTGAAATACGAAATTTGGTTCTATTCAACTTTTCCGTTCTTAATCATGCTGTTCTCACACATACCTTTTTGTAAAAATGTCTTTTTTTTAATTCAGGGGACTCTTAAACAAGTATTTCCGGTGAAATCTTGATATCGATTGGAATACAACACTTCCTCTCTATACCCCCTGGGAGCCCTGGTCTTAGTAGCCTTCTCGTGCGTTTCAGGGATACGTTAGAAGAGCAATATCACCAAAGCTGCTTAGAGCAGGTATACAGTGATTGAAGGGCTGATGCTAATTACTTTGGGGAAAGACAGGAAACCTTGTAATAATGAAGGCTATAGCTACGGTCGAGTTCCGCAGTCATTAGCAAGAGTGTCGTTAGGAAAGTTCACTCGTTGACGGTTGCAGGTAGATCCTCAATCGTTTAGCACAGGCAATTTACATATACATGAAGCTAAAATTCGATAGCTTTACCCAGCCTTGGAATTGGCGACTGAAGATGATGCACACACACAGAATTACAGTGACTTTGCAAAACAAAACAATTTATAAAATGTACTCGTATATAATTATGTGAAAAGTGGCTTGTTATTCGTTTCTTTCAAGGGTAACTTATTTTCTGTGTTTATGGCTCCGGCAGTAGCGTCTGAGACTCGCAATTTGAAGGTTCCAGGTTTAATTCCCGTTGGAGCGGCCACCCTTACCTTAAAACCTTCGATTTTTTTATGGTTTTCCCAGTTCGGTAGGTAAATGGATTATTTGGAGAGAGATTTGTACTTTGAGGAGATAACTGTTTCTTCCCTGGCAAGGAATGTTCTGTCGAAACCTGTCCGTGAGGATAAGAGAGTGCATGAAGGGGCACCCGAGGATGTTCAATCTGGAACTGTTAGGGACTCCGCTACGGTGGTCTGCTGCCATCAGATCTGGCCACTCTTCGAGCTATCTCGCTTTATCACTTCCTCCCGGAGGTTTAGTAGGCGCAATAGGCCTAACGTTGTTCAAATCCAGACAGGACCGTCCCCCCCCCCGACTGAGGTTTTTCTTTCCCAGGTTTTACTCGGTCCTCATAACTGGCAAACGCCGGGGAGGTGACCTAGACTTAGGCTGGAACGTTTCTTTCCCAAATTTCCTTTGTCAATTATCATTTAATTTCATGTATCACCATTAATAACGGGCGTTAAACATTATATATATCCTCAGTTTCTAATCCAAATCCTATCCAAGTATGTAGTTTCCTTTGATTATCTATGAGAAGCTGCATCAAGTCAGAAAGGGTGTTAAACACTACTAAAACAGATGCTGAACAAGATCTGAACTAGGTAAGTAAGGGCATTTTTTTCTGGGTCAGGTAGTGTACGTGTAGTTTTCTATATCGTGATTAATATGTAATATAAAGTGCATAAGATGCGAACAATTTTATATCGCAAATAATACTTACCTATACCCACAAAAGCAGTTAGAAGAACACATTCGTTTTACCAGTGCTTTACACCTAAGAAGAAGAAGAAGAAGAAGAAGAAGAAGAAGAAGAAGAAGAAACTCTGACATGAAACATTCACATAATTTCCCTACTAATTCCACACATTTCAGAAAGATTCCATAGATGTAGTAGCAGAACCCGAATCTCTGTTCGCGTTATTGTGTTAGCTGCACAATTTTACTCTGTCGCTGCCATCCCTCTGCCTCACTTTCTCTCCCTCTATTCATATTTCTCTCCATCTCACTATCGCTTTCTCTCTCCCCCTTCCCTCCCATTCTCGCCCCGTCTGTCGCCATCTCTCCAATTCTCCTTGCAATGTATATGCTATGTGATGTTTTGAAAACAGCTAAAAACACTGCTTTTTCTGGGATGTTACTCAACATTAAAACGGAAGTAAAAGATTTAACAATAAACAAACTAGCCCACCTACGTGGAGTGGGATGGAGTAGCATGTCTGCCTCACATTCAAGAGGTTCCGAGCTCGAATCTCGGTTATGGTGAGTTAAACTGATAAGGATTTTCGGGGATTTTCCCTTTTCCAGTTTGACCATCATTTCACCCATTTCATTCATTCGTCATCCGATATGACCTAATCGGTTAAAGGACGTTAAATTAGGGGGGGGGGGTAAAGAAACACACAAACTTGTACATTCTCCTTCTACTTGCAGTGTGACCGTAACTACGCTGTTTCTCCGTGTAACCGGTTTACCTATACGAATAATAAAAAAAAAATGTGCATGACTTTTTAAATACTCAACCTATTGAAATCTTGTTCATAACAAAAGTTGTCAAAACATTATGATTATATACTTTTCTTATATGGCATTTTTAAACAAACTGAATATAAGAGACATATTTCTAACTTTCTAGTTTGCTCACCTCTAACGTATATATGCACACTCGCTTCCATTTATGCCGTCCCCGCGGCTTTGGGAGGCATTCTACTGGCCTTTACAGGTCAGTATGTATAGCAAGGAGGAGGTGCGTGTATCTGTTTACCTTTTCGCGCATGCAATGGCGTTCTGTTTTACGTGCACAGTTCTAGACTATTCACATGTGAATATATAACTTTAAGCACTTATAATAACCATGTTAAAATAATATATAACTAAATAAAACCATGTTTTCACAATATCTCCACGAAATAAAGTATTTTTAATGACAACATAATGTAAATCTCAAATACATTATACTGTTTAGTCTCAAAGAGAACACATTCACTGCACATTATTTTAATAATCTGTCCAATCTCCATTGTGTCCAATACTTGATTTAGCCGCCTAGGCACCTAATCACTTAGGTGCTGGAAGATGTAATTCGGTGCCTATTGGACAGGTTATTAAAATAATACGTAGTAAATATGCCCTACTTGAGAGTAAAAAGTATATTTGTATTTCAGTTTTACATTATGTTGCCATTAAAAATACTTTTCACGAAGAAATTGTGCAGAACAGGGTTTTATTTAGTTATGTATTTAATCATGGTTATTATACGCAAGTTATGAACAGTAAAGCTATTGCTTAAGGTTATATTACATTATATGTGAATAGTCTAGAATCGTGCACGTAAACGGGCCGCCAATGCATGCGCGAAAAGGTAAACAGATATGCGCACCTCCTTGTTACACATACTGACCTGTGAAGGCCAGTAGAATACCTCCCAAAGCTGCGGGGACGGCATAAATAGAAGCCAGTGTACTATATAGGTAGACTATTTTTTAAATGGGATCTAAGGTAAGTTATAGCTAAGGTCCGGATTTTTAGGCGAAATGAACCTTCATTTTAGGTTTTTAATATGCTTAAAATAAGCTTTTCTTCATTAAAATGTGTGTGTGTGTATTGTTTTTAATGTTTTGCTTCGTGGATCAATAAAGGTATCAATAATTTTGCTTTTCTGGTACTTAGTTGTAAGATTTAATTTTGGCTTGCAGTAGATAGTTACATATATTCTCAAATGTTCTGGCGTAAACGATCTCCTATTATCACGTAACACATTCTTGTATGAAGAAACGAACGGTGCTTTCAACGGAACATGACGTCATTAGGGCGTAGAACATAGAGCCAGTGCAGCAGGTTCTAGGGGTAGTTTTCCTGTATACTTTCTCCCTGCAATACTGATTTGATTTTCATATCTTCAAAACCCGGATTTCATTGAAGAATCTTCTGCAACTTCGAAGAACAGGCAACTCCCGCTGCTCCAGGTATTTGTTTACTGGAAACATTGCCAATGATATCTAGAGCATCTTTCAGTGGCAAAGTTGTACTTTCCAACCGGAGAATAGCTTCTCTATAAAACAAAAGTGTGTCTTAATATATTTAAAGGAAGCGGTAAGAATGGGGCACTCGAGTGATTTCTTAGCCTTGGCAATGCAGGAAGCTTCTGTTTCATCCCATTTATTGACGACATTTTTAATGTATTTTCAGTACTCAGCATAGTAAATGGCAACAGATAGCCAAATCCCCAGCGGGTAAGTATCGGCTTAGGTGGAAGAGGGGTTGCTGGTGCATTCTCTTTGAACAATTGTATACGTGTTAGGGCTTTTAGAAAAAACTTTCTTGACCAAAGATATCACGCTGCTCACACCATCGAAGCGGCTTCTAATCTCTGCAAGGTGGTGCAGGCCGTGGACCAAGCACGTATAACATGTAGCATGGTCAGGTGGAAGGGCTGTAGAACCCCCACGCGGCCTTCAACATGTAGGCAGCACTGTCTATGACTAAAAAAAGTGAAGTGTGGATCTGCAGCAATCCACTTTTTCAATAAATGTGATTTAGGCATTGTTTCACTACAAAAGAATTACATTAGAAATGTACTCTTGGTGTACTCTCGGTGAACGATGGAGGCGATCCCGTTACGTAGGTTACGCTCCTTCTGACCTTCTATCAGCTGCATCCAGGTGTCACCACGTCACATGTGCTGCGTTAAACTGTAGTAATTTGAACCATCTACTAGCTTATAAGTGGTGGAAATAATTTTAGAACGAGTTTCAATCCGAAAATAACATTCATTTCGAAAAAGGAAATACAGCTATTTAGATTATTTTAGGTATCAACCCTTCATTTAGGTTTTCTTAGGTGTAATGAAATTTGCATATTCTGCCCCAAATAGTGTGAAACGAATATATATCTTGAAATGTGTTAATTAAATAGCGAGGAAAAATATAGGTTAAAACCTAAAAATCCGGGCCCTAGTTTTCATAACTTTTCTAGGTGCGCGCGCACACACACTTGCATACACATATACAAATAACATTTTAAAATATGCTATTTTTTGCTTCAATGTAGCTCAACACACACTGAAGTATAAATCGAAAACTACCAGCAAAATGTTCAATTCAGTTGTATTATACGTATGGATAGAAGATATCGAATCCAAGCGTTTCATTTATTCACTTTTCTATACATTCCTTTAAGTTCATTATCAAAGTTTGCTTTACACAAAAGGTTAATAATAATCAGAGAACGGAAGTTTAGGCAATATAAATCATTAAAATAGGCAGGCAAGAAGGCATTATTAAATACTAAAACAGGCAATTAAAAAAACCTATTTATTTAATAGATTATACTATTCAATAACTGGATCGTCATATTTTAAAGTTTTAAACAAAATGCTAGTGTTGTAATTAGCACAAAAATGAAATATTTTATAAAAGGCCTGTGTATTGCAATGCTTTATTCGTTGCACATGACAACCAAATGTTTTTTTAAGTTCTCTGGGGTCATGTTGAGTCTCCTGTCAGATAACACATTTTTCATATGAGAAAATGACCTCTCAATATCGACAGAGGTTATTGGAGCAAATCTAAAACATAGCATCATTGGAGGATCCATTTCAACTGCAACAGAATTGTCACCTAATTTTTCAAATGTTTCTAAGTTTGTCCAGATCACAATTTTTCGATAACACTTTTTTACACTTTTCGCTAACTAATGAACCCCGTTTCCCTGGTACACTGACCAGTCTTTACACTGCATCATCCACAATTTTCACTGACTCTTTCTTGAAGTTGGCAGATCACTTGTGGCAGGAACCCAAACTCGGCTGCAATGAAAGTTAAGTCATTTTTCACTTCCGAAGAGTTAAGAAGTTTCCTGGCTGCTACAATTGAAGATGCTTCATCCTCCAGAGCGTTCACCACCTCAGTTATACTCTGGAAATTTGAAGCGTAGTGAAGTGTTGCTGAGATCATGTCCCCCATCTCGTTATGATAGGTTGGGGGGGCAGAGGTACTTCTGGTGCAATGGATTTAAATGTCAGGATTCTTGGTGGGGCTTTCACAAAGATCTTCTAATACTTGGAAACCAATTTGTCAACATCCGGAAACAAGCATCGTATCTCTTCTGACACCCTGTGAAAGCCATGTGCTACGCAGGTCACGTGAAGCATGTTTGGAAATAGCACTTTTAACGCTATTCCAGCCTTTTTCATATATGTGCGGCGTCGCTGATGAAAAGCAAGACGTTGTCGTATTGAATCTCTTCGGGCCACAGCAACTTTAATGAACTGGTGAATAACTGCGCGATAGTTGAATTGTTAACTTTCTCAAGACACTCTGTTGTAAGCAGGAATTGTTTCATTGATTCATCTTCTGTAGGATCTAATGATCCAATAACAACATTGACAATGAAACGACCCATGGTATCAGTTGACTCGTCCATAGAAATCGAGATCTTCTTATTTTTCATTTTATCTTTAATGATTTTCATTGTCATCGTAACATTTTCGCAAACTTGACTCGCTACCTACAGTTTGGTTAGTATACTTTTCCAAAAACTGTGATAATGTAGGATTCTGTAATTTTCACAAAGGGATTCCGGGCGCTGAGGAAAGCTTTACATAAGTCGAATGCAAACTGCGATTTTCGACTCGATTTTGCAATTACTGTTGGAAGCAAAGAAATCTTCCCGGTAGCCTTCAAAAGTGCATTTTTGTGTGGCGGCGGCGGCGGCGGTGGTGGTGGTGGTGGTGCTAAATAAGGCAGGTTTATCTTAATGATTAATATCATTATTGGAAGGCCATTAGTCGCTCAAACGAAGAAACAATCGCACAATCTCGCAACCCTGCTTGCAGTATGCCAGAGAGAGGTCGCTAGAAACACAGGCTTCCTTTTTGTTTTTCCCCCTCTCAACGACCTACCAACCGGTCGTGCGCAGCAAGCGTACGCTGTGGAATTTTCCACAGTGGCTCGTGGCATTTAGCAGTGGTATTCGAATTGATTCCTTCCGAATTCATTCCCGCCCTGTACGAACGTATTACATAACGTAAACCTGACGTTATCGATTGGCATAGTTACAGAGCTGTCAGCTTTTGTTTGCGTGCGTGTTTTGTGTAACCCATGGAGTATGAAGAGATGTTCAGTGAGAAAAACAAGAAACTTTTGGTGATCGACGGTTACAAATTCTGTTTTCATAAGCGACTTGCTATTGGTGTTGAAAGATACAAGTGTACGAAGACAACATGCAGGTGTTTTGTTAAATTAAACGCTTCGAAGTGTGTTGTGGAGTCGCATACAGACCATAATCACGTAAAGGAGGATTCGGGAAGATTAAACCGCCAGAAACTCAGCAACTCTTTAAAGAGAAAGGCTAAGGAATGTTTACACGAGGGACCTACCAAGCTCATACGTCAGGAGTTAGCTAAGGGCGAAATTGGGACGATAACAGAGCGTGATGTACGCTGCATTAGGAAAAACATTCAGGCTAGTCGTTCACGCAAAGCTCTCAAGCTGTCTGACACTACACGTGAACTGCTGAGCGAGATTGCCAGAAGTCCTCTAGGGGAAGATGTTTCAGGGATATTTGGTCAAGTAAGTGTACATATACCTAACGTTGTTAAAGCCATTAATCAACCTAAAACTTTCCCTAGATTTATATCAACAACGTAGTCCTAAGTTCTCCTTTGTGGAAGCACTGTAACCTTGAGACAACAAACAAACCCCGTAGTTTGGGGTGGGAGATTTTCTTGAAAATCTTCGTGTAGGATCTTGGAAGGTACTGAACGTAAATACCAAGTTTGGTGTTGGTCCGACTTTTCGTTTTTGAGTTAAGCTGTGCACATACACATACGAACCTTTTTCTAAAAATGCTAATTTGTATTCAAGTGCCTCAAAACATGTATTTCCGGAGAAATCTCGGTATCAAATTTTGGGGGGAAATGCAATATCTTTACCTACTATGTACCTATGTGGTACAGAAAGTAAAGATTTGAAGCCAACATTTCTCCCCAACATTTATCAAGATTAAGAGGAAGAAGCTAGAAAAATCGGCTTTTGTACGAATAGGTTTTAGAATAAATATTAAAATACATATCAGTGGGTATGGAAAATCGTGCGATGGTAACACAAATTTTATTTTTTAGATGTTTTCATTTCCTTAAACCCATTGTTTTCTTTAGACTGGTTACACTACAAATGTTATACCACAGATGTTTTCAAATGTAAATGCTATGTAATTCAATGCGCGTCAGCACACTGCAGGGATATTTATCTGCAGAGGGATCACTGTTTCGATTCACGATAGATATCTCTCAGCAAGCGAATGACGACCAATATTTTGGATAAAATATTTTTGTTATTTATTTAAATTTTTTGGTCAACTCTCTTGGTTGCCTAAGCCAAAGTAATAATGAAAATGTTACAAATTAGGACAAGTGCTTCTTTTCTGGTAAATACTTGTATCTCGCACGTTAGAACTCACCAGACGAAAAATGGAAAAGAATCTTCCTCTGCTTAGCTGCTCTGATTCTATGAGCAATTCAAAATTAACAGCATAATTCAAAAGTTTGATATGTTATAACTTATAAGATATGTTATACCTTAGAGTAGTATTGTTAAGCATAGGATACTACGATATAGTTTTCGGATATGACGTACGAGAAATAAATACTCAAATTTATTCACCGTTTGATTTCAATACAGAAATATTGGCATCATCAACAATACAATTATTAGTACAAAAAGAACAGGTCTAATTAGGTGTAATACACAAATACAGAAATCCTAATTCATTACATGAGTAAGTACCTAAACTAAATTTTGGAATTGTAAACATAGTATATTCCATAAGAAATCTTATAGAGTAATTCATTTCTAGATATTCTTCCACTGAATAAAAAAAAACCCTGTATTAGGAATTGTTTCAAATCTTTTTTGAAGACTGTTAGGGTTTTAACTTTGACTTTCTCTACTGCGCATAGTAAGTAGGGGAAGTATTGCATTCCACCCAAAAATTCGATACCGAGATTTCACCAGAAATATATGTTTTGAGACCCCCTGAATCAAAAAAAAAGGATTTTTGGAAACATGTCCGTGTGCGTGTGTCTGTGTGTGTGTGTCTGTGAACAGCATAACTCAGAAACGAACAGTCGGATAAACACCAAACTTTGTATTTACGTTCAGTATCTTCCAGAGATGTGACACGAAGGTTTTCAAGAAAATCCCCCCGACCCCAGATTACCCTTTACACGGAACATTTTTCGAAAATTTTAATTTTCTCAAAAATGGCTCTAACGAGTTTAATTAATATATCATATATTTAAGATATTTTCATGACAACTGAAACGTGTATCTCGAATTTTCTGGGAATGTCTACAACAGTATTCTTCATTGTGAACGACTTTTGCATAACTGGTAATCCATAAGATATAGACAAAATTTTACTACACAAAAAATGTAGATCGCGTTAAAATACACAATTTATGTCATACGTTTTTTTTGTTGGGTGAACCATTTTCGAGATATTGCTTGTTATTTCCTTAAATTTTCCAATACTTATACGTTTTCTCAAATTCGTTATTCATTTTTTTTTTTGCCCTGGTAATGCAAAGAGAATGGAATACTCCACATAGCAAGCAGTTGTTGAAGCATTTGACTATCGCTTAAAGCCTAGCAATTCCCCTTGCATCTACAAGAAAATTAGCAATAAGATTGACATCTCGATATCTCAATTAACGTGAAGCATATGGAGAATAAGCGTTTGTAAAAATAGTTTGTACAAGAGTAGAGAAAGTCATGTGAGTGTAACACATCAGATTTTTTTCATATAGGGTTCTTTTATGACCTGTAATGTGCAGTTTACATTTATTTCTTGTATTATAGTCATGAATATCAGCATTTGTGTTAAAACTATTTTGCTGCTTATACATTAGGTTTGTTCCAACATACGGTTCTGAACGGGTTCCGAACTAATTCCAACACATGCTAATGCACATGCGCCAGTCCGGTACGCTCACAGAACTAATTCGGAATTTTGTGTGTTTGGAACACTACTTGAACCGTTCGCGTTCTGTCACGGCCTTCTTCGTTGCACGGTCAATCAGAAGACGATCAAATATCTACGTTTACAGCGTTGATGAATGATATCAAACTCCGCCGATGTACGTGTATATATATATACACACACACATACGTACATTGTAAGCGTTTCTTTCATACTGATTCCAGTCCTAATATTCGAGCAAAAATAAATCGCGTTCGTTTATCGGCTTAAAACCATTGATACTGAGTTATTGCGAATAACAACTGTAATTTATAGATATTATATTTAAACCAGAACCCGGAAAAAGTAATTTAACACAATTCCAATTTAACATTAGGTTTCCTGCTACAGAAGCTTCTAAACACAATGTTTAATTTAAAACTCCAATACTCTGAGACAATGACACCCCACATAAATTCTATTCCGAACGTAATGCAAATAATACAAAACTACATGGTACCAATGTATGCTTATGATCAGGGTTAGGATTTTTAGTTGCACATTTCAGATGAAAAAAGGAAGGGAAAAGGTGCTCAAATAAGGTGAAAAAGGCACAATAAGGTGCTGGTTTATTTAAGGGGATGCACAACTGAAAGTGCTATTTTCTAAACTATCCATTCAATTGGGCCGAAAATTTTATTTCTTTATATATAATTGTTTTGTGAATTATAGCCCAATCTTAATAATTCTCGAAACTGCGCGGTTGAGGTTATTGTCGTCTCTGCCTGCCCAGGCTTCGTCTCCACGTAAACAGATGACGTCTCTCACAGCAACAAACTCACATTCACGAACAGCAGGCTACTGATTCTGGTGGGATAGAATCACTCATTGTCAATTGCATTATTGCGGGCTACTTTATAGCGGTAAAGCGGTAAAGTGAGAGAAAGAGGTTTACGTCGAACACACAATTATTTTCCATTGTTGCGGGTGTGCTTTCAATTCCCGCGCGGCGTTTACTGAAAGAGGTAGACTTACTATTCGCACGTACACAGCAAGCTGAGGAGACGTTAATTGAAAGTTAAAGAATAAATTGGAATGAAACTTAAAGGAAAAAAGGGGATTATGGGCATGGTTGGCGGGAAATGGTATAAAGGTGCCAAAAAGGGGTAAAGGTCCCAAAATAACGGAATAATGTTTAAATGGAAATAATCCTCTTCTTCGGAAGTCGATGCATCATTAAAAAGATCACTGTCACCTAAATCACTCTTTATTGTTATCTTTGAACGCTGTTTTGCTCCCTGGCTTTGTTAGACGTTTGTTCTTTTCCTCAAGTATGTCGCCATACTACTCAACAGAGAGCAACTGCTTACCAAACACCTTTGCTATTCCGTATTGAGAAATAAACACGAATGGAGGAATGAATTACATATTAAAATTTATTTTCTAGTGAATACAAAGAGTATGTCGCTTTTTCAATACTCTCTGTCGGGTTTGTTCCAAGCGATTAGAATCGATTCTGAATTAACTGAGTATGCGCTGTAGACCATACAATCTGCGCATGTCTGGAATTTTCAGTTCCTATTCTTAATCACGAACCGATTTCACTCGTTCCGAACTAGTTCCCAAATACGTTGGAACAGCAAACTGGAAATTCAGAATTGGTTCTGAACTGATTCTCTGTCGTGTTGGAACGCCACTTAGCTACTGCGCACACTCAGATAATTCGGAATCGATTCTGAATCGTGTGGGAACAAACCTATTGTTACCAGAGTTTCAAAAATGTATGGCGAAGGAACAGTCAAGCTAATTAACGGTAAGAAGTAAGGTTTGGAGCTTGTGTTAGAGCGTGAAAAAATTATAAAACACAAGAGCTTGACCTTCTATTGCGAAATATTAACATGTGAGTCTTGGTACTTCATAATAGCTAGTTCAATATAGCTTGGTAAATCCACCATTAGAAAGTTTGGTACGAGGGGTATTTTGAAAAGTCATGCGCAATAAATACAACTACTAAATACTTTCCGACAGTTTAATTACTTTCTCTACCACGTACATACTACGTAGAAAAGGTATTGTATTCCAACTAAAACTTTGATACCGAAATTTTACCGGAAATACATGTTTTGAGTCCACCTGAATCCCCCCCCAAAAAGAAAGAAAGAAAAAAAAAAAGCATTTTTAAAAAAGACACGTGTGTGTGTGTGTGTGTGTGTGTGTGTGTGTGTGTGTGTGTGTGTGTGTGTGTGTGTGTGTGAACAGCATAACTCAAAATCGAAAAGTCGGATAAATACCAAACGTGATATTTAAGCTTAACATCTTCCAAAGATGCGACACGAAGATTTTCGAGAAAATACCCCCACGCCAAACTACCCTTTACATGGAACATTTTTCGAAACTATTTATTTTATAAAAAATGGCTGTAGCGATTTTTATTAAAATGACACATATTATAGATACTTACATGACAAATAAAATGTATATCTTGAATTTTCTGAGAATAACTGGGGAGAGCTTCGCGTTAAACGATAGACGAAAACGTATGTCACAGAAAATGTAGAGCTCTTTAAAACACACAATTTATTTTAAATAACTTTACTGTGGCATTAGCCGTTTCCGAGATATCCGTTATTAATGGTTCGAATTGTTAAATTGCCGTTCTTTTAAAGTCCTGTCGGTTTACAATTGTTGTTCGTGAATTAATGGAAAGAGCATGGAATTTTAAGGCCAGCGTATAGCGTCCAGTTTTAAAACACTTTTTATCGCTATTCCCTTTGTATCTAAAACGAATGTGTAATGCAGCTATTTCCGGAAAGATTTATCTCGATTCAAATGAAGTAGATGAGAAAATAAACTTTCATAAGAATAATTTGTATACTCACTAATAACTGATAGTGAGTAGAGAAAATCATGTGAATGTAACACATCACCTAAGCCTTAATCTTACATTACTTTCCTACCACTTATCAATGTTTTTCGAGCATTAGTCGTAGCGTAGATAAGTTTTTTAGAACCTCGTCTCAGACTTCTAACGCTAATCCATTTAGGAAATGTGTAGCTTTTTCTGGAGTTAAATTTTTCTGTATTGAAAATGAGCTGCGTAATCTCTTAAGAGACATTTGCGGTACATGGACGAAAGCTTTTTGAAGAACATAAATAATGAATTGTCTGTTTTGGCTAACACCACGTTAACTTGCAGATTTACAATGTTTTATTTCAACCACTGTGATATAGATATGGCTTCCGGACCACTAGTTTGAATGCCCCCTGAAACCAACGATACCCATAATGAGGCTTCTGCAATGGAATCTTAGATATAGAAAAATGTATGTCAGAAACTGTACGATTATTTTATGTACTTGCGGCGAACTTCTATCAGGAGGAACCACTAAAATATATTCTACGCCAGAATGAGAATTTAATTGATTGTGAAAACTATGTGGAAAGAAAGCTTAAGGCGTATACATTGAGGCAGTATTTTTAACACTTAAATGATTTCAGTCTGATTATAAAATATATAAATTCAATAACAGCCCGCCTTAAACCAATATGTGTATGTAACAATATATAAAAAGTGTATATTACAGTCATTGTATATGTTTATATTATTGTATACATGTGTAATAATGTTATGTCAATGTATTACGTAATTTAATAATGTGGGAGCTGTGAGAATAATAGGTTAAAAGTTGTTAACAATGAGGTAACTTTGAGGCAATAATGAGTAAGAAAGTTTAATAATGCTACTAGTCATTATTGGAGCAACAATAATGTAAATTTTGAGACAGTTTATAAAATAGCCAATCAACAACCAGAAAAAAGTTAAATAAAAGTATTGTATTGGATTAGGAATAGCCAATCAGACGCGTGAAATACAGAAATTTACAAATTTAGGCGGTAGAAATCAAGTCAGTTGCTTGTAGACAGCGCTCATAACCGGACGCGTTAGTTGTAAACAGTGTTCCTAACCAGATGTGAGATGTGTCCTCGAGAAATTTAATATGTATTTTGTGTGAGTCAAAAAATAGTTTACGTGTTAAAAAGTGCAAGTAATTAATATAAAAAGTCTCACAGCTCTCTCTATATCAGTGAAGTGTTATTTAAATCGTGTCAAGCATTAATAAAAGGAGTGAAGTAAAATTATAATCTATGTAAGCCTACATTCTTCAGTCGCACCACTCCCTGTTAAGACATTCATGTCTCTAAAAAAAAATATAAATACTGACGCAGCCGAGGCAAACATAAATATATAATATTTAAGGAAACAGTAAAAAATTACAAAGTTAATATTTTTTAAACATTTGGGGCAAAGACCACCGGAAAGTAAATTTGGGACGAAGGCTACCGGAAACTTTTTACCATACGTACGGTTGCAACTACTTCTAGTTCGGCTCCCCAACAGTCGAAATATAATACATCTTCTTCAAACTGACTGTCCATACGTAGCAGCAACAAACCTTCTTCAAATTGGCTCCCAAAGCGTGGGGTAAACAATATAAACAACCGTCATCTCAACATTGAAATAAAATATAAGTTAACCAAAATATTCAATAGTTATTTTATTGCATAAAGGACCCTGCTTTAAAACCATCGCTCGTATATGAAGTACAGAAACTGATTTTGATCTGCTTTCAAGGTTATGAGTAGGGCTGTGATATCGGAGTCGCTACTTGGAGGAAAGCATATAGAATGGGAAGGTAGTGATAAGGGCTGACATTGACCCCGCGCGGTACTGTGTGTATACAAGAGGAATTACGCATTTCTCGCGAACATTTACTTTATTTCTGCAATATTATTTATAACATATACAGCTAACTTATATAACTGAAATGTCTTCATTAAACACTTGATTTTATGGAGGCGACTTATCCTCACATTTTGCAATACAACGCTTGTGTGTTTCTGTGTTGACACGTCTTCGCACATTACTCGATCTACTATGCGCAGAAACAATTGTGCTATCGCTGTTTGCAACAAAGGTTTTGTTTAATAATACAAAAAACATTTTCCCCTTACTCCAATATATAGTTTTGCAACGTGTTCACTTTCTTAACATTTCATTTGGCATTTCGTCTACGTGAACACTGAGAGCGATAAACTTGACTCAACTGTACAGGTAACCTTCTCGTTGTAAACATTCGACTACAGGACGCCTCTAAACAAACGTAACGACTCCGATGTTGCAGGCCTAGTTATGAGAAATCATTTAGTGAAGTAAATTGTAAGATTAAAAATTACGGCGACTAGAAGACGCGTTTTAGAATAGATATCAGTGCAGTGAGTGGTCGTGAACAGAATTTTTGTGAGATCAATTTAGCTGTGTAATACGTGACCGGCCTTAAACTGCTTTGTCACTGAGTCTGGAGCCCTCCTTTGGTAATGCTCCAATTAATTTGGAATTTAGAATCATATCAAAATGTATTAAAGTGTTACCGAGTCACAAACCACATTTATCACCGTTGTTTTTGTAGGCGTATTTCAGTATCTTACAGTTTTTATGCTCAATGCAACTAAATACATACCAAACTTTTAAGCCCATGAAGAGTGTTTACGATCTTGTATGTACGCTTTATCAAGGAAAACGTCAAAGTGTGCTGCCAACAACAAAAATCTGATGTTACATTCACATGACTTTCTCTACCCACTAGCGTTTATTTTATATAATTTCTACAAACTACTCTTACAAAAGCTTATTTTTCTATCAATTTCATGTTAATGGAGATACGTTTCAGCACATGTGGGAGGGGGGAGATGATACCGAATCGATAGTCAGATGTTTAAAAGAAATTCCATACTTTTTCTATGACGTTACGAGAAACAACTGAATAACAACAATACTTTTAAAAAATTGTCAAAGTATTCACAAATTCAAACCAATAGTAACGTATATCTCAGAAATGGCTGATGGTGTAAGAAAAGTTATTCGAAATAAATTATGTGTTTTAAAAGGGATCTACGTGTTTGGTATAGTAAGTATTTTCGTCTCTCTTATGGTTTACCAGTTATACATACACAGAGAAGATTATTTCCGAATGAAGAAGCTTTCACAGGCTATTCCCATAAAATATTAAATATCTTAAGTATAGTGTGTTTTAATCAAAGTCGTTAAGAGCCATTTCTGAGGAACTCGAAAATAACTAAAACATTTCCATGGTAATTTGGGGTAAGGAAATTTTCTTGAAAATCTTCGTGTCACATCTTTGGAAGATACGAAACCTAAATACCAAGTTTTGCATGTATCCACATTTCGTTTTTGAGTTATGCTGTTCACAGATACACACACGCATACACTGACCTTTTTTTTTCTAAAAATGTTGTTTATTCAGAGGGAAGCTCAAAATATGCATTTCCGGTGAAATCTGGATATCCAGTTTTTGGGTGGAATACAATATCTGCTTGCATTACCTACAAGGTTGATAGAGAAGGTAAAAATGGCAAATTATGACGAATAAAAGTATATGTGCATAATGGTAAACTTTCCACGAAAATGTGTCACTTCCGTGCAATAACCAAAATGACTACCTACGTCTGTAACATCTGTAAATACAGTAAAAATGTGAACTCTTACAACACCCTCAGTAGTATTATACAACAATAGCTTTTCATGGTTCGCAGTATCAGTGGACGGGAATCAGTAATTGTAATCACGTTTTCACTTCAGTCCAAGGAATAAGCAAGACGCGCTAGACAAACACCTCGCTCTGAGTTACCATGGGAATGAATGGCAGTAAATCAGTTGAGCGAACAAGGACTCGCACATAAAGGTGCGACTGGTTGTAGCTGGTTCTCTCAGGCCCTACCCTGTTCTTTCCGGTCAACTCTAACAGAATAACCGGTACTACTTTGTGGTTTCAGAAATTTAATGCTTTTGAGGTCTTTATGTCAACATCAACTAGCCGGCTTTCTGATGCTAATGTTTAAAAATATTTTTACAATCCAGAGGTAACAACTTCGCTTTCAACTGCGATTATTGAAAGCAGTTTAGTTTACGATTTGTTTTATATACCATTCTTTTTAGTGCAACACTTACTGATTATTTCTGCTAGATTAGCAGTTGTAAGCTTTGAGCAAATTTAATACAAAATGTACATATATTTAGTGTCTCTTTGCGCTAAAACTTGAGGCAGTATTTTTAACACTTAAATGATTTCAATCTAATTATATAATATATAAATTCAATAACAGCCCGCCTTAAGCAATATGTGTATGTAACAATATATAAAAGGGTATATATTACAGTCATTATATATGTTTATATTATTGTATTCATGTTCAATAATGTTATGTGAATGTACTATGTAATTTAATAATGTAGGAGCTGTGAGAATAATAGGTTTAAAGTTGTTAACAATGAGGTAACAATGAGGTAACCTTGAGGCAATAATAAATTTGAAAGTTTAATGCTATTTGTGATTCTTGGAAGCAATAATGTAATTTTAGTGACAGTTTATAAAATAACCAATCAGAGACTTGAAATACAGAAATTTACAAGTTTAGGCGGTTGAAATGAATTCATTTGGTTGCAGACAGCGTTACTAACCAGACGCAAAAAGTGGCCTCGAAAAATTTAATACTATTCGTGTGAGACAAAAATAGTTTACGTGTTAAAAAGTGCAAGTAATTAATTAAAGAATCTCACAGCTCTCTCTCTATATCAGTGAAGTGTTATTTAAATCTTGCCAAGCATTAATAAGAGGAGTGAAGTAAAATTATAATCTGTGTAAGCCTACATTCTTAATCGCACCACAACCCTGTCAAGATATCCATGTCTCTAAAATAAATACTGACGCAGCCGAGGCAAACATAAATATTTAATACTTAAAGAAACAGTCAAATTACAAAGTTAATATTTTTATAAATTGGGGCAAAGGCTACCGGGTACCATACGTGCGGTTGCAATGAATTTCAAGTTCGGTTCCCCAACAGTTGAAATATAATACAACTCCTTCAGTACACCTACTTCAAATTATGAGGACAAAAATTTAATTTTCTGTTCCCGATGTACACATCTTGTAACATTTTCAATAGCTAGTCATGAACCAAACATTAATAGAGGTTTTGGGTGTAAGTACGACTCATAGGAACAGAAGCCATGATTTTTTTAAACACATTTTAATACATTTTCACTCATACCTCGCAAGCTGATCAGTAACTGTTCCCAGTTGTATTATGGCTTTCTCCTTAGACATATTGCAGGCTTTGAAATATTCTCTGGCCATCCAACTTTGTAATTCACCATTTCATTAGTTAAACTTTTTGCGGTGGTTTTTAAACATTGTGTTTTGAAATTAGTGCATTTAATTACAATTATTACTGCAAATTTACAGCCAAGGATTACATAACATTTTAGTATTGATTTATCCACAGTCCCATAGTTTTCTACAGCAGCAAAAGGGATCCCCACGAATTATCAGTAGTAGTGTATACAATATTTTGTCAATTTTCTCAAAAAACAATAATAAAGGATTTTATTTAAAAAAACATTAATTTATAATCGAGAGTAATATTCAAAATGCCCATCTTCATGGTGTGGATAGCCTGCCTTCCTCATATTCTTGAGATGGTTTTCTTCTTCTTTCTTTTTCAACAGATTACACCCCCAAGACTTTTAAGCCAGTGCCTTGTGTCAGTAACCGGTCGAGGAGCAAGCCATTATTATAGCATATCCAGGCTGGGTGATCAGCCCAATGCCTGGTATGGCGGTGAAGAAGAAGGAAATGAAATGTAGTGATGAAAGGGATGATACGAAAATTCACGGATCAAATTGTCCAATCCTTCGCCTGGCGACCGAGGAAAACCGCGAAAAAACCTTCGGTCAGACTGGTCGGCCCCAGGGGTTTGAATCCGGGACCTCCCGAAAAAAATGCGGGCCACAGACGTTACTGCTTAAGCCATACCACCCGGATCATACTTTTGAAGTTTCGAGCTCAAATCTCGATTGGGGTGAGTTATCTAGAAGCTTTTCTTCTTCTTCTTTCTCTGTTTAACCTCCTCTTATGTAAGACTTACACCCCCCAGGACTTACAGGCGGGTGCCTGGGGTCAGAGGCCCGTCGAGGAGCAGACACTGATGGATCACACAGAATATCCAGGATGGGTGATCAGCCCGATGGGAGGAAGGTAGTAGATGAAACGAAATGATGGTGAAATGGATGAAAGGAAAGGTAATGATGGAGCAGTTGGTGGAATGAATGGCGGGGGAAACCGGAGAACCCGGAGAAAACCCCACAGACGCCGCTTTGTCCACCACAAATCCCACATGCGGGTCCCTGGGATTGAACCCGGGGTGAGAGGCGAGTGGTCTAACCACTCGGCCACGGCGCCGCCGAAGCTTTTCTTTTTCCGGAAGAAGAGAAAACGAAGGTCGGGAAACCATAAGTCCTCTATACCCTGGGTTCATCTGAACATTATTTCACCATGTTCATTTAAAAGCCTTAAATAAATTTAAAAATTACTCAAAATGATGATAATAATAATAATTACCTAAAACTGGATGTTATTAAAAAAGTACGCCTTTGCTTTGATTCCCATCATATATAGCTTATTTTTGCAAAAGTTGGGAAATTTGCACATTTCATATGTTGCTTAAAACAAAATCTTGCCTTTCTTAGACCTACATGATGTCTAGGCGGCATCTAGGCACAGGTCTAGACAAAAAGCGATTCACTACAAAATCTTGCTTGTTGCGAAATGGACTGTTGTTTCACAGATTGGGTGAAGCTATTAAAAATTAATAAGTACTTGCAAGAACTTCCTTGTCAAGTAAATACGTGCTACAGGTTTGAACTGAATGAGCGAAGACAAATTTCGGCTTACTTTAGAATATTTACTTACGCCGTTTTAATCCATGTGTGTGCAAGTTTACTTTTTTATAGACCGCTGTTTTGGTAAAGGTACTATTCGCACCTGCGATGTTAAAACTGTGGGGGTAAATCCATGAAGAACCAATTGTTGGGCATAGAGGAATCAGCCGAAACAATTGATTCGTCACCATACTCTCTTGGCTTCTTTATCTGTATGTGGGGACAGTCCAATGCGCCAATCACCACGGGAATTTAAAACTTCTTTCCTCTTCTTAAACGGATTATCCTCCTTATTGTACGTTTTTACACCCCCAGGGAGTTACAAGCCAATGCCTTGGGTCGGTAGCCTGTCGAGGAGCAAGCAAACTCTGGATCATAGCATATCCAGTATGTGTGATCAGCCCAGTGGCTGGTATGGCGGCGAAGAAAAAGGAAATGAAATATAGTGATGAAAGGGATGATAGAAAAAATCGCGGATCAAATTATCCAACCCAGCATTCGCCCTAGCGACCCAGGAAAATCACGAGAAAACCTTCGATCAATTGATCGGCCCCGCGGGTTTGACCTCGAATGCGGGTCAAAGACGGTACCGCCTGAGTCATCTCGCTCGGTGAAATTTGTTACTTATTCAACTATTTTGTTCTTGCTTGATTTTCTCTGAGGTGTTTGGAAAAGCTATCTATTCGTTTGCATTCTGCGCAATTCTTTCACTCGATAGCGTTTTATAAACTGTAGTGCGATCAATCCCGAAATCTTCAGTCATTCCAGTTTGATAACCAGGTCGTTTAGCAATACCTTTATTTATTTATTTATTTACTTATTTATTTATTTATTTATTTATTTATTATGGAAGTGGTTGCCCCTTCGCGTGTTTCTCCACACAAGAAAATAGTTGGCGCATTTAAATAAATGCCTACAAAACAGAGGCCAAAATCTTCTCCCTCCGTCCTTTCCGGAATCCCTTACCTCTCGTTTTGCTCAACGAGCCTCTATCCTGGTTACCACTACAAACATTGGCAAGTATCTCAGTGTGCTATTTGACACCAGACTTATGTGGAATTCCCATGTACAACGCTTGGTCACCTTAGCTTCAGCCAGACACTCACAACTTTACGCCGTATTTCACAGTCGCCCACTTTTGGCTCTTGAATGCTCTTTGCTGTTATATACATCTCTTCTGCGACCCCTGAACATCTATGCAGCTCCTGTTTGTGGTGCTGCCCGCAAAACTCACATTTGCCGTCTTCAGATCATACAAAATACAGCAATTCGTATTATCACCAAAGCCCTATGCTTCATTCGAAGTCGACGGTTTCACCGAGTTGGGACTCTCCACTACACACCAGTTTATCCTCACCGGCTCTAAACCTTTCTTCGCCAACCTTCAGTAAATGCAGGGAGCAGTAGGATACAAGCTTGGAACAAGAACTCGTGGGCCAACTCGGTTGAAGCGCAGACCACCACAAGATCTGCTTCTCAGTGATGCCAGTTCTGCCTCAGGCATTCACTGATTTGCGCGTTCACTATTTTGTTTTATACTGAGTGCTATTTCTTGTCTTATATTATCTTCTGTGCCTTCTATTTAAGCAATGTTCACTTATTTTTAGTTCAAGGGGCCATTTACATCAACCTTGTTACGTCCTAGGTTAAACTTCCATTCTGTTCACTGATATCTGCAAAGCATTAATGCTGAATTATGTATTTGTCTTAATAAAAAAGGTTAAAGAATCAGTACTATTATCTTCAAACCCTTTAAATCTTCCAGAGCTTAGACCTCTCCTTTCCCGATAGGGCTTTGCCTCCCGAATATGCATTTGTGCTGCCATTTTATCAGAAACGAGTGTTCGGTCAACGTGGTTGTCTCTGACCAACTTTGCAAATGGGTAACAACTTACTTTTGCTGCCACTTGTGTTTTATTCAACATGTGTATTAGAGTATACTTGCCAGATTTTCCTTGCCTCGCAAGGTTCCCCCCCCCCGTTTACTTGAACGGAAGTATTTACTTGTAAAAGGGCAAGTAAAAGCAAACGCTTCTTTTTGTTCACTTCGCCCGATGTGTTTAAAAATAAAACTAATGCAGCTAAATAAATCTCTGAGGGCCAATTAATTTTCCCGACTGGGCACATGCAGTCCGGGGGCTGCGGATTGAAAATCCACGAGTTACAGCATCAAACGCTGTGCAGAACTCAATTTGTTCTCTCTCTAATTATAAACTTACGCTTAAGGGGAGACAGATGAAGACCATGATGTCAAATATGGATATCTAACGCGTTTCTGTGTACAATAATGGCATATTATGTAAAAGCCAGCCACAGGGCACTGAAGATTCTTTCGCGCTGGTTCTACTAAAGAAATCCCTTTAAAAGGAATGTAATTTTGGGATGAATGATGATTCATTCCCGTGTAAAACACCTGAGAAACTGACGTGCTCTCATTTTCTTGAAGAAACGGGCGGCGCGAGTCCCTAATTTAGACTGACGTAACGCAAATCTTTATCCCAGCTGAGATCTTGCGGTTAAGAGTTTCTTTAAAAACGGGAATGAGTCAATTGGGGCCATTAAGCTGCAGAAGCAGTGCTTGGTGCCGTAATTAAGACAATTTGCAATTTGCGAGGTCTATAATTACACTAAAAGCAAGAGTTTTACCCGGCATCTAATCCGTCGAGAGAAAGAGTGCTATGTTTTTGTCAGTCGAGCAGAAAAGCTTTTGTATTTAATGCTTCTCTTAAGTTCGCTCCGTAGCGGAAGGAATAGTAAACATGTTTGTCGTTAGTCGTCTGTTTCCAAGGAAACCGGGAGGGATACCCATGCCTTACTTTCACTTGCAACTATACATAAGGTCAGTAGAATTTAATCCCATTGTAAACCCAAATTAAAATTTCCCAGGTACAGTCCCTGGGAAATATTTTGTCCTTAAGGAAGGTTTTATATTCCAGCTAAGTTGGCGTAATACCTCCGGTTTGTCACGCCATTACGCGAAACGCGGTCCAGTCAGTCCACTCCATATTGCCAGCGTAATGCATTAAAACAGCTTCGTTCTTCGCAATTATATCCAACAAAATGTTGCAAGAGTATAAATAAAATGGTCCACAATATCTAGTAAAAGTGGATATTGATATTATTATAAGTCTATTGCAAATGAAATCACATATACATTTTCTAAACATCTATATTCGTTATAAGAAAACAGAATTTTCAGCTTACAGTATACAGTCTTTCAATTTTATGATCATTAAGTCATTTAGTGCAGATTAATTATTGAACACTTTAAAAGTGTACGCATGTATGTGATATTTAGAGCTTTCCTAAAAAATTATAAACAATTAATAGACGAAAATTGTGGAATACAGAACTTTGAACATCGGAAATTTCTGAGAAAGCTACTTCTTCTTCTTTCTCTGTTTAACCTCCTCGTATGTAGGACCTACACCCCCCAGGACTTACAGGTGAGTGCCTGGGGTCAGAGGTCCGTCGAGGAGCAGACACTCGTGGATCAGATAGAATATCCAGGATGGGTGATCAGCCCGATGCCTGGTACGGGAGGAAGGAAGTGGATGAAACGAAATGTTGGTGAAATGGATGAAAGGAAAGGCGATGATGGAGCAGTTGGTGGAATGAGTGGCGGGGGAAACCGGAGAACCCGGAGAAAACCCGTCCAGACGCCGTTTTGTCCACCACAAATCACACATGCGGGTCCCTGGGATTGAACCCGGGCCACTCGGTGAGAGGCGAGTGGTTTCTGAGAAAGCATTTTAGAAAAATAAAATGAAAAATTCAAATATGGATTTCAGCAATGTGTATGGACTGTTTGCGTGAGCACACCGCGGATTAAAGCACCAAGGTAGAATACGTGAAAGTAATACAAGTATTAATGATTTTTCACTAGATTTCAATGAGCAGAAAAACAATAGAAATCGGAAAGTAAAATATTCGAATCATTCATGAACTTACAAAGTTTTTGTGCTTTTACTGCAGGGAATATTATGGTGTCTTTATATTTCTTATTATTGAGATATCACTTCCAGTTTTCTTTATGTCGTATGTTGAGGTTTATTGAAATTGCACTTGATACTTCTCATACAGTCTATTCAGAGACGTTTTAGCTAGAGGGATGGTGTGGCTTATCTCTCAGGTAAAGCTTTAGCTGGTGGGAATGGGTACACAGTATGCTGAACTCCTGCTGCGAGTGACACGTGCAGTGGAAAACAGCCAACAGTCTTTCACTATCGCGCGTCTTTACCCCTCACTACCTCCTTCCAGTAGTTAAATACCTACTTGCTTGCGCATTTAAATGGCTAAGAAGGCAAACAGCAACTGGATCCTGGTTCCACAATGTCTGAGAATGTTTTTTCCATGACTTTAGTTGAAAATTCCGTATCGGATGCTGTAAAACATACCTATGACTGGCATGATGGTTACTTTGTACTCCATCTGAAAATTCTGTATGGATGTTTGAATACACGCTTTGAGGTCCCAGGAACTCAAAAAATTATTTTTTAGAAAATAAAAAATTTAGAAAAATATTCCATGTAAAGGTTAGTTTATGTGGGGACTTTTTTGAAAATGTTCGTGTCGTGAAAATCTTCTTGGAGGATATTGAACCTAAATACAAGTTTGGTATTTATCCGACGTTTTGTTTTTGCGTTGTCATGTTTACAGACACACAGACATACACGCCGACATGTTTCCAAAAATGCTTTAAACATATATTTCCTGTGAAATCTCGGTGTCTAATTTTTGGATGGAATGCAATATTTCCCCTACTTACGAGTAAAAGGTCAGTAAAAACCCTTTCTAGCTTAACTTCTACGACAAATAAATGTTTGAATGTGGTTTAATTTAGATCTGATAACATTTTCAAGTTATCAAATAGCTATGGGGCACTTACCTAAAATTGTGGACATTCTCAAATGTAAGAGATAACGTTTAGAGTGCTGGCATCTGTTGAAAGATATCTGCACACAATAACTTAAACTTTAGCTCAAACACTTGATATGCAGATAAATTATATTTTTCACAGATCCATTCCCTTGGACATTCCTTTTCTACAATGAACGGCCTATAAAAGGCCTCTTCGAAGGACTGTGAAATCTTTTTGAAGGGATTAGAACTTTCAGAAGATTAAATTTTTGTAAAGTACGAAAGATCCTTATACTAACAATACCAGTAAGTAGCCAATTAATTCTTTCTTTTTCGGGTCGTAAAATGTTTCCAGATATTTGAAAATACATCAAGGAACTGCAGCTAACAAAACCCAATGGAGGAATAGGTATATAATTAGAGCGAGCCCGGATGTTAGGTAAACTGCATTTTATACTGGATGGTCTTCTTCTTTAACGGATCGCGCTCCTCTTTGTAGGATTTACACCCACAAGGACTTACAAGTCAATGCCTTGGGTCAGTAACCTGTCGAGGAGCAAGCAAACTGGATCATAACATACCAGGATGGGTGATCAGCCCAATGCCTGGTATGGCGGTGAAGAAGGAAGTGTAATGATGAAAGGGATATGAAAATTCGCGGATAAAATTAGCGATTCAGGAAAACCCACTATAAAACCTTCGGTCAGATTGGTCCGCTCCGGGGTTTGAATCCACAACGTTATCGCCTGAGCCATCCCGCTCAGTCACACTGAGTGGTAATAAATGAAAAACTATAGAGATATAATCGTGTCTTATATTTGGAAGTAATAGAACCAACTTTTGTTTTACCTGTTTTGCTTTCTTCTTACAGGGTGTCTACGGATACTATATATACTGGAAATATACTTGAAGTTTTTTTACATACTGGAGATACTAAAATTATACTGGAATTCGTGATTACATACTAGAAAAATTGGATGAAATATCCATAGAGTAGCGATTTATTTCAGATTAAATTTTCAGGTGACTGGTTCTTAAAAGATCTCTTTATCAAATAAGTCTCTTTTTAATGTTATTATTTTGCGTGATATTCTATTGTTTAAATTTTTCATATTATATAAAAATTACATAAACATTTGGATAATATTTCACCCCTAACATTTTTTTACAGACTATACGGCATTTCCGAATTTTGAAGATTGTTGCTGGGGAGGGCATGGGGAAGCTAAGATAAGAAGTACAAAATCTTTGCTATTTTATTCCCATTTCTGTGAATATTAGTGCATTTTTGGTGCATTGTTATGAGTAGCATGGGATGAAATTACATTTCTAGGATATAATGGAAAGAAATCAGCATAAAAGGTCTTCTAGATCATTGCATAAACGGTACGGAGAGTTAATTTAGTTAAATCGTCATTCAGATTTAAAAAGCCATCCGTTCAACATTGGGTATGGCAGCTAGAAATACACTGCTTCATATTGTGACTGTAGAACCAAATAAATCAATAAAGATGTTGAGCTAGCTACAACACGCATTTGAATACCGCTACATTTTTACTGCAACAATGTCTCCTCCATGGTGTAGTGGTTACCATGCTAGCCTCTAGTTTCCGAGCGGTTTCAAACCCGGCGGAGGGCGATGGATTTTTTTTTCGGGCGTAAAAATCCTTAGCATGGCTTCCTTCGGAAGGGAAGTAAAGCCGGTGGTTTGTAGATTTACGACACATAAAAGAACCTCAAGCCTATTAAAGAGGTCTCTGAGTAAAATTGCCAGTCTTTCACGCCCAATATGGAATTGGACGCTAAGGACTACAGCAGTTTAAGAGCGTCCATAAATAAAACTCAATTATTACTGCAACACGATTTGATGTAGTACTGGAATTTTGTCAAAACTTACACTGGAAAAAAACCTACATCTTTTTAAATTATAAATGCCAATTTTCCAAATTAACTTAAACGTTTTCCACTCATCTTCAATATTTTTATTACATTCAGGAAACTCTAGATGCTGGCCACACTTTTATCTTGGAACTTGGACGTGGTTTAAGTTGGAATGTGACCATCTTTTGTGTTGTAATGTTTGCTACCAGGTAAGAGTTGAGGATTTCTCTTTGAAAGTGGGTTCCCCAGTATCAGGAAGTATTGTAGGGAAAACATTTTGATGTACAGTGATGATCAGTTACCGTCGCACGAAAGCAGATATAACATTATTTAGCTACGATACTTAAATTTAATCAACAATTGAAAAGTAAACTTCACAGTTGTCTCAGTGAATTTGGTGACCATGTGTTTTCAACTGATGGCTCCTTGTGCACGACGCAAATTCCGGGTCCTTTTGCAGCCCTGAGGACGACCTCAACAAGAGGTTCGAAACATTAGCTCTTCTAGACAGTTAACATGACGCGACAGAAATCAGTTATATCAAAGACGCTGGCCGCGGAAGCCTAAAAGAACATTTTAGGATTATGGCCATTTAACGCTTATAATGCTCTTTTTGTTTAATTTACCGCGCTTTTTTTTACGTTCTTATTGCCACTTTAGCCTGCCTATTTTTATTGTTATAATACCTAAACATCCGGGCTCTATATATAACAGTAACCACCGACGTCGTCAGATGTATTCAAGAAAAGTCAGCTGGATGCCATGCGACCAGATGTAGATTAGACACACTCGGAGGGGGGTGAGTGTAATGTGATACTATGAACGCGTATGAAGTAAGAGGATGCTGTGATTCTGTGGCAGAGTATCGAGTGTTTGCACTTGGATGGAGCTATACAGTGTTCTTCCAACTCTTTGCCGACCCTATAAGCGTGCGCCGACTTAGGTAGAATACAAAACAAAATTCAGGGGGAATTTCCGGACCACATGCGTGACTTCACTGCTAAACCTTCCCTTCCAGTCTGAAGTTAGCAGCTACTTCACTTCCATAAGTCAGTATACATTTATCCTGTGGTTAAGGAAACATGTATGTCAAACAGGCGTTATAAGGTCGTATTTGCAAAGCATTATATAACATATCTGACAAAAACTATAAAATATATCAAACTGTAATTTTGGAGACATGTTAAATAAGGCTCAGTGCACGATTTCTGTAAGTTTCATTATCTTATTTGAGTCATTTTAGATGTAAATATATACATATATTTATATTTAATTTTCCGGAAATTCATTTCTGTTTTCTTGTTTAGAAGTATGTTTCTCGAGAACGAGCAGACCTAGAACCTTGAATTATTTCATGAAGCTTAAGCTCATACGTATCTTCAACTGGTAGACAGTTCACAGATATAAATTTAAAATGTTTTACTTTAAGAACATTTTCTGAAAAAAAAATCAAAATTTCAATTTAAAGAAATAAATTTTTTATCTTAACTTATATTGTTAAAGTAAGCAAAGTTTACTACAGCATTTTGATGTTGACTTTCTAAGTAGCATGCATAAATTTGATGAAGCTCGATTGTATATATTTAGTAAATCTTGTTTCTGAATAGAATGGTAGCTTTATTTATAAATCTAATAATAGAATATCAATATATTTATAAAATTAAAGTAATTCAAATGGAATAATGAAAGTCACAGAAACCATTCAGATTGCAGTTTGATACCTTTTACTGCTCCTGTCAAACATGGTTTTATTTAATGCCTTGCAAATATAACCAAATAGTGTCTGTTTGACGTACATGTTTCTGTAAGAGACTTTAGATAAAATATTTCCCTCAAATTCTCCATACATAAATCGACTGTTTAAATGTAATTCTTTTCAGTGATTGTTACGTACTTTTAAGCATCATCAACAAAATGAGCATACCTAAAAGCAAATGGTATATAAGGATATTCGGTACTCACATTTATAATTTATACAAATTCCAGCCAATTTAGCTGAAAATATCATCACAGTGTTAAACATAATAATAGCATAAAAATAATGTTACAGGAGAATGATAGTAAATAAATCTCATTTGTTACGTTCACATGACTTACTCTACCCTGTAGTGCTTAATGTGGGTATACAAATTATTCTTACAAAGTTTATTCTTCTATCTTCTTCATTTTGATCGAGATAAAAGTTTCCAGAAATGCTGCATTACACATTATGTTATAGATATAAACAGAATACGTTTAAGAACTGGACGCTGGTATTGGCTTTAAAATATCATGCTCTTTGCGTACAGTTCGAAAAACAACTGAATGTAGGAAAGACTTGAAAGGAACCACATTGAATCACAAAGTATTGAACAGCTCAAACCATGAATAACGGATCTCGGAAATGACTGATGCCACAAAAAAGTTATTTAAAATGAATTGTGTATTTTAAAGAGATTTACATTCTTTGTGTAGTACGTTTTGGTCAATCGCTTAATGTTCACTAGTTATACAAGATTACACACAATTCCTTCCGATGAAGTGGACTTCACAGACTATTCCCAGAAAATTCCAGATAATAGGTTTTATTTGCCATGTAAATACAGGGTTATTCAAAAAGAAGGAACAGATTTTAAATATTTATTTCTAATGAACGACAATAGACAGCGACACATACGACACGTGATTGAGTATAGGAAAGTTCAAAGTTTTAAGCCCCATCTATTAGTTCCATACAGTGCCTACAGCAGCCCCGAGAAAATTGTGACGCCACAGGAAAAGTTGTTTTGTATGCTGCATTATGCAAAGAGTGAATCCATTGTTTCATTGCAGCGTACATTTCGTTGTAAGTTCAACAACGAGCCGCCTCGTAGAAGATGGTTGCGTATGCAAACGGAAAAGCACTGGTCTCCTCGCATAACAAATGGTGCGCATTTTAAACATATAAACTAACATTTTGAACTTTTCTCTGTTCAGTGTTGTATCGCATGAGTCACCATCTATTGTCGTTCATTAGAAATAAGTATGTAAAGTCTGTTACTTCTTTTTGAATAACCCTTTATTTTTAATACGTGGTGTTTTAATCAAAATCGTTAGAGCCATTTTTTTATAAAATTAAACATTTCGAAGAATCTTCCATTTAAAGGGTAATTTGGGGAGGGAGGATTTTCATGGTTCTTCGTGTTGCATCTTGGAAGGTATTGAAGCTAGATACCACGTTTCGTATTTATGCTGTTCACAGACACACACATACACACACACAAACACGTGCGCGCGGACCTTTTTCAAAAAATGATTTTTTTGGATTCAGGGGACGTCAAAACATGTATTTCCGGTGAAATATCGGTATAAAATTTTTCGGTGGAATGCAATACCTTACCTGCTACGTCCGTGGCAGATAAAGTAAAAATGAAAATCGTCACAAGCTAGAAACTGTTAGGAAGTTTAAACTTTTAACTGTTGCATATTATTCCTACAATCAAAGATTACATTTTATGTAACACTAAACTTTCCCTGGTAAAAAGTAATAAGGTATGCAAGGTATATATTAAAATTCTAAACCCAAAACTATATTTGATATCAAGGAAAGCCTCTTTACATCTTACCAATCTTCAAAGAATACATACTGAAAATCAGAAATTTTTTTAACAAAAACTGCATAACGGTGAGCATTTTAAAATTACAGAAACACAAAAATAAATAAATAAATAAACAAATAAAAAGATTACAAGATAATCAAGATTCAAGAACAAAAAGTATTATTCGCTGACGCCTGCGCATGTCCATTTAAGAGTCCCATTTGCGCATTTAAATGAACCCTGCTTCCACAATGTCTGAGAATGTTTCTTCCATGACTTTTTGAAAATTCAGCAGAGTCGGATACTGTAAAACATACCTATGCCTTGCACATGGCCTTTACTTTATATTTCGTCTGAAAATTCCCTACCAATGTTTCTAAAATACAGCTTTTAAGGTCCCCGGAACACACAAAAAATAAGAGTTTTTGAAAAGGCTCTTGTTTTTTGGGGAGGGCGATCTGCAAATTCTACTAGTGACAAATAATTATGAGGGGTGTTTTAAAAGTAAGGTCCGTTTTGCAATAAAACACAAACCACTAAATACTTTCTAATGTTTATTTTTACTTTCTCCACTCAGAATCGTCCTCCGTGGTGTAGTGGTTACCATACTAACCTCTAGTTCCCGAGGTCGCGGTTTAAACCCGGCGGAGGGCGATAGATTCTTTTCGGGCGTAAAAATCCTTAGCATGGCTCACTTTGGAAAGGAAGTAAAGCGATGATATATTTACGGTATGTAAAAGAACCTCTGAGCAAAATTGCCGGTCTTTCACGCCCCATATAGAATGGGACGCTAACGACCGCAGCAGTTAAACAGCGTCCATAAATAAAACTCAATTTAATTTTAATTTATTCAACACAAAATTTCGATATCGAGATTTAACCGAAAATACATGTTTTGAGGCTCCCTTAATAAAAAAAGAACATTGTTAGAAAAACATCCGCGTGCGCGCGCGCGTGTGTGTGTGTGTGTGTGTGTGTGAACAACATAACTCAAAATCGAAAATTCTGACCAATACCAAACTTGGTATCTAGCTTCAGTACTTTCCAAAGATGCGACACGAGGATTTACAATACAATTTCCCAACTCCAAACTACTCTTTACATTGAAGACTTTTTCAAAATTTTTTATTTTCTAAAAAATGGCTCAAACGATTTTAACTAAAATACCATATATGTAATATATTAACATGACAAATAAAATCTATATCTGAATTTTCTGGAAATAGCTTGTGAGGTCCTCTTCATTCAGAAAGAATTTTGTATAATCTTGTATAACTGGTAAACGTCAAGTGACAGAGGAAAACGCACTACACAAAAAATGTGAATCTCTTAAAGCACACAATTTACTTCAAATAACTTTTTATGGCACCAGCCATATCCGAGATATCTGTCATTAATGCTTCGAATTGATCATTACCTAGCCATCTTTTTAAAGCCCTGTCGATTTTCAGCTGTTTTTTGGCGATGTTATGGAGCGAGTATGGAATTTTAAGGCCAGCATATAGCGTGCACTTCTAAAACGTTTGACTGTCGCTATTCACTTTGTATCTGTAACGAAATGAGTAATGCAGCTATTTACGGAAAGGTTTTTCTCGATTAAAATGAAGTATATAGGAAAATAAAATTTCGTAAGAATAATTTGTATACCCGCTAACAAGCAAGAGAGGGTAGAAAAGGTCATGTGAATGTAACACATCAGATTTTTTACCCAAATCTTCAAGCCTTACACTACTTTTCTACCAGTTATCAATATTTTTAGCGTAGCATAAGTTTTTTAGAGCCTTGTCACAGATTTGTGCCGCCAGTTCATCTAGGAAATGTGTAGGTTTTAAATTTTTGTGTATTGAAAATGAACTGTGATAATCCCTTAGGAGACATATGCAGCACGTGTACGAAAGCTTCTTGAAGGACATAAATAATAAGTGTCACATCACATTAACTTGCAGATTCAAAATTGTTTCCTTTCGGCTACTTTTGATAAAGATCTGACCACTAGTTTCAATCCCCATCCCCTGAAACCAACGATAACAATAATGCGGTTTCTTCTGCGATGGAATCTTAGACACAGAAATGCTTCTTTAGAAACTATACGATTGTTTTGTGGACTGGCTGCAAACCTCTATTAAGAGAAGCAACTAAAATTTATTCTACACCAGAATGAGAATTTAATTGATTGTGAAAACTGTGTGGAAGGAAAGCTTAGGTTACATAGAATGGAATAAAAGGTTAATTAACCAAAATATTGAGTAGTTTTAATTTTATTGTATAACAGACCCTACTTTAGAAACATGCCTCGTACGAGGGATGTTTTTAAAGTACGTGCCGTTTTAATATTTTGCCGCTGCATTAGGAAGCCAGACGCAACTGTGAGCGATCATCACTTTGTGTTTTCCTGTTGTAAGAGCGTTTCGAAATGTTCAAAACAGCTCTAACGACCCACCAACTGTGAAGTCAGATCAGTGATTGGTTTTTTGAATGGGGTTTGTGGGGGAAACAATAATGAGTGACAACGCCCGGCCACATACAGCTAAACAAGCTCAAGATCTGATGGCATCATTTGGCTATGACTGGGAACAATTCGAGCACCCTCCCTACAGTCCGGATTTGGCACCAAGCGATTTTCATGTATCTTCATCTGAAGAAATTTCTTGATGGAAAGCATTTCAACGATGATAATGTTGTGAAACAAGAAGTGCATACTTGGCTTTCATCTCAGACGGCATCATTCTTTGACGAAGACAAAACCGATTTCCATTACAAGTGCCTCAATAACAGGGATGACTATGTGGAGAAGTAGTGCAAGGTGTTGCTTTAAAAACACGCCTCGTATATAAGTATGCATAATGTGGAAAACATTCTTTAAGGAATTTTTTTAACAATCAGGACAAATAATTTTAAATTTAACAATGTGAATGCTTAATATGCAAAAGACTGTGGGGATTGTGGCAGCTGTTTTTGTCTGTGGATAGGGAAGTGATTTAGAGCTTTAAGCTGCATTTTTGTATCTAGGCAGAATTAATTCTGTTTCCAATACTAATGCATCTGGAATACAATCTCTATTTAGTGAGCTATACACCACTTTATTTTGTTTTATTTATACTGCGATTTGGTATTTTTAATCACATTCCTTGGAGAACGCCCGCTGGTAATCACATTTGGTAGCTGGGCCGGATCAATTGGCGTGGAAGGAGACATTGTGCTGCACCCTGGCGTTTAAATCCGACATGACGGCGAGGAGGGTCCTTAATAAGGACCACTTGACAATGTGACGTGGGGAGTCTAGCTTGGAACAAGCACCATTTGTTTTTACAAATGTCCCCGTGGAATGTCACTCCTTCATTCCCAAGAGTAACAGGTTTGATTAGAACGGCCTATGTGTCGCACTGAAAACGTGTGATATTAATTAATGTTTCTATCGTTGTTTCATTAAATGTACAGGGTGGGTTCTAGATATAAACAAGCTGATGCGAATATCTAGAGACAACAAATTATGAAACTTATAGAGGAAAAAATCCCAAAATTTTATAAATATATTTTAAAAACAAAATATCTTATACCTTAAGGGTTTGGAGCAGGGTCACTTCGTTATTTTGAATAAAAGAACAAGCGTTGCAGATTTTTGTCCATATTTAATAATAAAATATCAAATGAAATACAGCCAATTACATGGAGTTTATACAGTGTAACTGGTTTATAAGTTTTTCTTTTCTGGTTGCATTTACTAAATTGGCCTTACGGCGGCCTTTCCTTTCGAACTTATAGCTATTGGCAATGGTGTTTAAATTGTATTCTCCCTGTCGTTGTGTTTCTTGCACTTTTTGAGCTTTTATCATTAGATCACACTCGCTCATTCATACTTACAGACTCTGGGGAGGATAGGGAATAATCTTGGCTGGAGAAAAACTTCCAACTCAGCCGGGAATCGAACAGGCAGACGCTCTACCGACTGAGCTATGGAGCCAGCCTGATATAGGCTGTAATGTCCTTGCTTAATACTAACTATAACATACCACTAAAAGCACCGCTTCGTGAAAATAAAAGCTTTAAGAATAAGGAGCGTTTACATCACATGTGACTTGACATAGAGGAAATGCTACATTTTCTCAACTATACCAGACGTTTTGGAAATAGTCTTTTTTCCAGACCGTTTACTGGAATGGGTGGTTTGGGTTTTCTAAATGTGTTTTACAGAAAACTACCCCGATAGAATATCTGGAAAGCCCAGTTCATTACTAACGAAAATTATTTTAAAAGCAAAAATTCGTAAATCTTACAAAATATGAAGAAATATGAAGATTTTATAAAATATTGAGATTTTACCAGAATATTATTAAATGTGAATTTTTTGTCACATACATTGAATTCTATGCACTTCAAAACGTAAAAAAGTTTGTTTCCATAACAATAGCAAGTATGGTTTACAATATGAAATGCCATATTTTGACTGTCTCTTGTAATAACAAGACCAGTTTCTCTATCCATTATCATCTACACATTTTCATAGCTGTTCTGCAAATTATTCTCACAAAAATATAATTTGTCTTGTTCTTCCTGTTAATTAGAAAAATACTCGTCAAAATGATTTCAGCACAAACGTTATGGATACACATACACAGACAGGAAGCTGAGGCAACAGTCATCTGTTAAAAATGCAAGTCAAATGTGCAAACCTTCGTAATGGATAGTTTTGGATGAGTTCATAAGAAAAAAATTACGTCTACTTAACATGGAAAGTGTATTACTTAAAGTATTGGCGAATTCAAGTGAGCAACACTAAAAGCCTGGAAATTGCTAATGCGCGAAAAAAGTCATTTGAAGTGGAATAAAATTTGGTATTTATCCAAGCCATTGGTCCCTTTTGAGTTATGCTTGTGATATTCACACGCACTTTTCCTTTTGTTTTTAAATTTCAGGGAGCCCTAAAACACATATTTCCAGTGATATCTTGACATCGAAAACAAACATTGTTGCAAAATGTCTATGGATTCGCTTAAATTCTCAAAGGAACGTATTCTACGACAAATCAGAGACAAAAATCTTGAATATATTGTCTTCATAGAGTAAGAGTTATATTATAGCAGTTCATAAGCTAACCAATAAGAAGGCGCGAATACAGTTTCACTCCCGTATCAAGCCCTTGGATTGGGTTGGCTACAGAGGGGGCTCGGCACTGATCCACAAAGGCTATATTGTACCTACGCCCCACAAGGGAGCGTCCCCGGGAGGAAGGATGAGGCGAGAGGAGACACCGGGCGGTCGGAACCAGGAGTGTCGGAACTGGAATGGCAGGGTCCCTAAGTTTCCAGATGGAGACTCCCTGGCAGACGGACTTGCAGACCGGGAACCCCACCCCGCACAGAAGGGTCCAACAACCTCAAGGGTGTTCGGATACCACCGACAGCCAGGGACAAAGAGAGTCACAAAGAGCATCCTTTTCCCCTGCCACACTGCACCAAAACACTATCGCCGACATTTCCAACCCTGAAAGAGACCAACGGATGAAAGATGAAGTGAAATGAGAATGGAGATGAAATAGAAGAACAGGGAATTCGGGAGATGTGAGAATCCTTCCCAGCATTCGCCTGGAGACCCGGGAAAACCCCCGGAAAAACCCGGTCAGGAAGGTCTACCACGGAAATCGAACACACGACCTCCCGAATGCGGGCGTATCAGACCCTTGCCCAAGCGAAAGCGACATTAGTCTTACCGAGTCGTATTATCGGTGATTATTATTGGTTTATTTGTTCTAGATGACCAAATTACACGGCATAATTATTCTGAACATGACGGTTTTGTTGCTGCAGTAATGATACTAGTCAAAGATTCCTTTTCAGGAAGTTTACACGTTGGCAGATTTATGCTGTCGAAATTGTTGGTGGGCTGTTCGCGGTCCAGACAACTGAATTATGTTGCAGCTGACATTGCCGCCCTTAAGGGTCGCGATCTGAGCGCTTGAGGAGGTTAGATGGGGTTACTTCATAATTTATTAGAAGAGCCACACTTTACTTCAATTAAGATTTCACATTCCTCGCTCGAGTTACTCTGTTTGTCCTCTGCCGAGCTTCTAGAAACTTCACTCCCCCGGCAATGGGTGCAACTGTAGTTTGCGATTAGTTTTCAAGCTTACAAACAACTCCGGGGCGAGTAAAGTTTCATTAAGAACTTGAACCAAAGCGTGACGTGTATTCCTAAGTAACTGACGGAAGGAAACTTCTCCTTCTTTTTCATATGAACGTCTCGAGCAAAGATACACACTCCCTTACTTGCTATACCTAGCTGCAGTAGTAAAGGGATGCTCAGGTGGAATTTAAACAAAACAGCTTAAAATATATGTAATACTATCTCTAGTCACTAGAGGAAGTATTTATCCCAACTAAAACTTCTACACATATATATCACCGGAAACACACGTTTTGAGGTCCTAAATCCAACACACATACGTGCGCACGGAAAGGAATACAATATTTCCTCTACCTACAATAGATAGGTGGTGGATAAATTAATCATTATGAGAGTACTCGTAAATATGAAAATAAATGATAGTGGTAAAAAACGTTGTGTGATTGTAGTACATCACATGTTTGTTTTTTTTTTTGTTGTTTTTTTTTTTTGTTCTTTTCTATTAATTATTCGAACCTACCTTAACTTGCCTTTAAACGGCAAAAATTGCCAAAACAAATTACAGTTTTATTTTTATGTCCAGTCTTATTATTTGGAATTTCCTTTTAATTTCTTGCTTGTTTAGGAATTATCTACCATGCAGTAGTTTTCCTACAACTCGTTCATTATTTTTTTACTTTCTCCACTACGTACGGTAAGTAGGGGAAGTGATTGCATTCCACCCAAAAATTCGATACCGAGATTTCACTGTAAATACATGTTTTGAGGTACCCTGAATCGAAATAAAGCATTTTTGGAAACATGTAATGTGTGTCTGTATATCTGTGAACAGCATACTCAAAAATGAAAAGTGGATAAATACCAAACTTGGTGTTTCAGTTTAGTCTCTTCCAAGGATGCGAAACGATTTTCAAGATAATTCCCCACCCCAGACTACCCTTTACATGGAACATTTTTCGAAAATTTCGATTTTCTCAAAAATGCCTCTAACGTTTTGATTAAAGTATATGTTTAAGATATGTTCATGGCAAATCAAATGTATAACTTGAATTTTCTGGGAATGTCCCCAAAAGTCCTCTTCATTCTGAATTACTTTTGCATAACTGGTAAACTGTAAGCGATAACAAAATTGTACTCCACAAAAAATGTAGATCTGGCTAAAACACACAATTTATGCAACGTACTTTTTTTAGGGGGAGGGTGTAGTGAACCATTTCCGAAATATTTCTTTTATTTGTACTTTTTTACAAATGGGAATATGTTATTCGTTTGTTTTAATGTCCTGGACATGCAGTCGTCCTTCGTGGTGTAGTGGTTATGATGCTAGCCTCTAGTTCCCGAGGTCGCGGGTTTAAACCCGGCGGAGGGCGATGGATTTTTTTCGGGCGTAAAAATCCTTAGCATGGTCCCGTGTCGTAGACTTACGGCACGTAAAAGAACCTCAAGTCTGATAAAGAGGCCTCCGGTTTTTCACGTCCAAGATAGAATGGGACGCTAAGGACCACAACAGTTAAAGAGCTTCCATAAATAAAATCCCATTTCATTTTTCCTGGACATGCAAAGAGAATGGACTGCTCCAGATAGCACCCAGTTCTTAAAGCCCACCATATTCCCCTTGCAGTTATAAGAAAATTACCCATAGGATAGTTTCTGCAAATGTTTACCTCGATTAACATGAAGTATATGGAGAATAAGCGTTTGTAAAAATAGTTTTGTACAAGAGTAGAGAAAGTCGTGTGAGTGCAACGCATCAGATTTTTTTTCTATAAATCTCTATCCTCTGCATCTTTATCTGTTATTCCTCTAGACGCCACAATTCTTCGGGCCCCGTCCATTCATTGTTTTTTTCTTCTTTCTTTCTTCCCCGTTTTCATTTTCCTTCAACTACCCATTCTAGGACCATTCTTACTATTCTATCGTTTCCGATTCTCTTCACATGGCCGAATCATTTTAATCTTCTTTCTTCTATTACTTCCAATACATTTTTTTACATCAATTATTTCCTGAATCTTTTGTATTTCTAATTTTATCCCTTTTTGAGATTCGAAAAGCCCTCTGCCGAAATTTCATATCTGTTGTTAATAATGTTCTTTCTTGTTGCCTATCCATGGTCTACGTTTCTGTCCCAAAGAGCAATATACTTTGTAACTATTGAATTTTAAATGAAAGCTTTTTAATTTTATTTAATACATTTCTGCTCCATAATATGAAGTTAAACATTCAAATTGGTGTGTTTATTGTATGCCATGATAATAAATAGTCTGTTGTGCTAAATTTAATATGTCCCCAATTAATCAATTAATTTTATGATCGTTTTATCATTTTAGGCACAATAATAAAAGTATATTTTAAATATATTTCAATAATAGTACTGCATCTGAAGAATTCTGCGCCTTTTGACTTAAAAACATGTATAACTCCTACACTTTATGAAGTACAGAACTAAACTTTAACCCTTTGGTGTTCTGTGCTTTAACCTATCTTTTAGGTAAAGTTTTGCTCTATAGATAGCACTGTTGTTAAATATGGAGGTTTTGTGGGCTTAAGCCATGTGGTTATTTCTTTGCAAATATATGCGAGTTTTTCTCCATTTTTGCTTTGACAGGCGTTTTCTGTGAATGAACATTTTCTGGCATAAATGATCCGTTTTCTCAGAAAATATGGAACATAGCTAAATTAAACGTTATGAGGCTTAAAACAATCTTTAAGTACTGTGGTGGATCTACTTTGGTGTTAGTAACATGGTTGGTTATTTTTAAAGCAATAATTGCTTAAATATTTTAGTCAAAAGATGAAATAATTAAGAAAATACATATTCCTTAATAAACAAACTTGTTGGATAAAAGTACACCAGCAAACTTAGAAGGCATTCATCTACTTCCTGTAAAAATTTTCAGTCTTACGTTGTTTTTAAGATAATGGGTCATACATTTAGCAGGTTTAACATTGGCGGAATAGGGCTTCTTAATCTCCCGTTAAGCCAACTGTATGATTAAATTTCCTAAATTCGTAATTCTTAAACAATTGTTTGAAAGGAATTAATTGTTCTTCCACACAAGCTATGGCATTGAATTTTTCAGTCGTCTGATTCTACCTTTCCAATTGTTTTGAAACTTTAACCACATGCTTATAACCGAGTACAAAGTTCCATGCATCTAGTGCAAAGACTTCAGCACTTATTAATTATTATTGTTTATATAGATATTGTTAGTTATACAAAATGCCTTATATGTCAAATTGTTTAAGTTGGTAGAATTAAAACTTTTTCCTGACATTAGCTAAAGATAGAATACACTCAAATTACCTTTTTTTTCCATATTGGTTTAACTTTAAACAAAAACGTTTTTCTTCTGTTCTGCAGAAAAATCCCCCCAAAAGTTTATTTATTTCACAATTTATACAATATTATGTGGGAACGATTCACATATTTTAAAAACGAGCGTTTTGAAGCACTTTGTCTATGCTTTTATGCCTAGCTTACAAATTTCAGAAAGATTGGTGAAAAATTGCTTCATGAGAGACATTTTATGTGGTTAGTTTTGTTTCTTAGAAAACCAAATTTATTTTGTCTCTCTAGCCTTGATATGGGGTCACAAAATGCTACATTAAACCGTAAATGAAAAATACTACGACATAATATATTGATACAGGCTCTAAATTATTAGAAAGTGCAAAAACAAGTGTGATATTTTGAATTTTCAACCAAAATCTTACATTAAGGTAGCCTTAACGTATTAATGCATTGTTTCCTATGGGAAAGATAAGCAGAGCAGAGACCTTTGCGCAATAAGAAAGTATATAGAACTTTTTACATAGAAATTAGAATAACAGATAGTGCCTGAATGTTCCGCAATTATTCGGTGTAAAGCCAGATACAACCGGCTGACAATATTACCAGCAAAAAGGTTATGGGATACTCGTGTCCTTACATGCGATGTCCCCGAGATAAACCCGAGCGTGAAAGTCGCATAATGCATTGCGTAACATAATTCCACCGAAAATATAATTTACGTAATTATTCCTGCTGTAATTGTTGTCACCAACAATTTACACCCCTACTGCAAATTTGCTGTGGTGCGCCTGTAGTAAATTAATTCAGGCAGTATCAACCGATAGTTGATCATAACATGCGATTACATACGGGTTCACTTTTATTTTAGTAGCTATATAATTTAGGGGCATTCATTAAACAAATTCAAATGTTGACAACAAAGGAATCCGTCACAGGTGGGAATGAGATATACGTACGAGAAAATGATCTTTCGAAATAGAATCCAATTCCTTTTGTATTTCGGTTGGCATTAAGCCAACGTTTAATACGACGTATGTAATCATTGCACTACATTCCATTTTATCCATTTTCGGAAGAAACCTCAACTTTATAATTAGAAGTATCTTGCAGGCTGGAGACAGGTGTTCCAGACGTTTCGTCCACAACTACGGTGGACAACTGTAAACATCAAAAATAAGAAGACCCTGTCTGGTATTTATAAAATTAAATGTGATCATTGTGATAAGTTTTATATTGGAAAAACAAAACGTAATCTGTCAACTCGTTTAAAATAACACCAAAGAAACATCAAACTTAAGCAAACTGATAAATCAGCTGTTTCTTATCATTTTTGGAATAATCAGCACGAATAACCTGTACATAATTTAGCCCATTTGGATGCTTGTGAAAAATATTTATAATTAAAAACAATCAACAAGTATTTAATTTTGAAATTCCGCCGTTGGATGACGTTACCAGAAAACTTCCACCTGAGGTCTTTCCATTAGACTTCATGGGCTTCACATACTTTTCTTTTGACTTTGCAAGTTCAGTCGAACGGCTCCAGCTGAAGATGAGGCCATTGATGCCTCGAAACGATCGTTCATTCTTCTAGACCACCATGATGTAAGTGAAGGCTTTTTATGCATGTCGACTCAAAATTAAATTACAGTGGACATCTTCAGTGGCGCGGTCGAAGTCTTCTCGGAGACGGTATCACTGCGTCGACACCATTTCTACACCGTCCAATTGCTCAACAAACCCCTTGGAAGGGGAAGAAAGCAGAACAAGAAGTAGAAAAGGCCCAATATTCTCTGTGCACCAAACCCCGACTTTTACTGGGTGCCATGCTTTACAAAAACAAATACATTTTTCAACCTTTGTCCATCAGGATGTAACAATATCGACAACATTTTAAATTGTAACATATTCTGTTCTTTAATTTTTTTTCTCTGAAAGTTAGTTACTTTCTTTATTTCACGCAAAATTTCATTTGCCTCGTATAATGTTTGGTTGCTATAAGAATAGTTTAATTCTTGACTTATGTGTCAAATTTTTGTAAAGAACTGTTTTATTCGTAGTATCAGCCTAAAACGAATTTAACGGAAACTGAAAGGATTACAATAATTATGCTGATGATGTTGACAAAAGACCCACACAAGAAGTAGCATGCATACTTTTTAATGAAACTCGTCCAGATCGGCAACCTATTTCATAGCATATAAACAAAATTCAAAGAATACAGACCTAAAAATATTACATTTTAAGTAACCGGGCATTTTTAAAACCTGGGATAAGTTTAGTTTAATTGATATTATGGGTTATTTATGAATACCTATGTATATTGTTAATGAACCTTTTATTAAGCATTCTGAATTTGACTTTTGTCCTTTGTTTATAAACTTTCAGGCTGTAATCTAAAGAAGTTTTGAAGATGTTACCACTGACGAGGTCTTGTGTAACAGTTTTCATCTCAGTCTGTGTATACTTTATGTTCGAAATGAAATAAACTGCTCACAATTATCACGTCGATTTTCAAGGTTACAAAGATGGCGTAACAAAGCAGACTTCGCCGGTGAATTAAAAATTCAACAACGAATATTTCAGAAATTGCTAGTGTCAGACCGTTTTTATTTGGTATAAATGGAATACTTTGAAAAAAGTCCCCAATGTTCCTATAGTAGATTTTTATGTGTATAAAATTCAGCAATAATGAGAGGACTTCAAAATAGATTTACAAAAAATTCGATAGGTAATACATTTTATTCGCCAATGATATTTGGATGAAAATAGCTTGAGAAATTTCTAGAGAAATTAAAAAATAACAAACTTTTCCATGCAAAAGTTTATTTGCACAGAGGAATTTCTTGAAATGTTCCCTTTTCTTAAATGGTGTCTGACTACACAGAAAAACAGGCTGACAGACAGGTGGATAAATATAGGCGAACACAGGGACCTTTACACACACACACACACACACACACAAACACACACACACACACATAAGTATATTCTTTTTATGGCCCATGAAAAACCAGCCCACTATCTTGTAAGCAAAGTGGGCAAAGATCTTGGACACCTTACAGGAAATTATAAAGATAATTGTACTTGCTGATTAGCCAACAGGTGGTAAAAATGGCGTCCTTATGCCTCAACGTCCTTTTCTTCATTCTGCAGCATACTAACGTAAACTTGATGCGATTCAATGACATCAATGATTTTAATTCATTCCACATATTTTCTATTACCTCTTTCAGAGTTCGTATTTTACAATGAAATCTTGATGGGGGATACTGTATCGAGTGTAATGTATTTCCGATCCTTTGTACACAGCAGAGAAAATAGCTTCAGTGTCGATTTAATCGGAAGGTAGACTTTTAGAATCGTGAAATTGCTGCTCAGTGCGTTTTTTGGAGCACATAAGTTGCGGAGAGATACATAGTCTTATTTCGATTTACCTTCAAGAAGCTTAAATAGCTTTCTGATACATAACCGGAGTTGCATAGTCGCCTTTCTATGCCATTTCTAATTTCGATTTTTTTTTAAACAGTAGATGAAACTTTGATTCGTGGTATTGGAATATTTAATCGGTTATTTAGCTGGCAACTTAGGAAAAAAGAAAGGAATGCATAAAAGAAAAAAATCTGATGTGTTACACTCACATGACTTTCTCTACTCTTGTACAATCTATTTTTACAAACGCCTATTCTCCATATGCTTTATGTTAATCGAGATATCGAGATGTCAATCTTATTGCTAATTTTCTTGTAGATGCAAGGGGAATATGGTAGCTTTTAAGCGATGGTCAAATATTTTAACGCTGGTTGCTATGCGGCGCATTCCATTCTCTTTGCAAGTCCAGGACATAAAAAAATGAATAACGAATTTGAGAAAAAGTATAAGTATTGGAAAATTTAAGGGAATAACAAGCAATATCTCGAAAACGGTTCACTCAACAAAAGAAATGTATATAACATAATTTGTGTATTTTAACGAGATCTACATTTTTAGTGTAGTAAAATTTTGTCTATCTCTTATGGTTTACCAGTTATGCAAAAGTCGTTCACAATGAAGAATACTTTTGGAGACATTCCCAGAAAATTCGAGATATACATTTCATTTCTCATGACATTATCTTAAACATATGATATTTTAAACAAAATCGTTAGAGCCATTTTTGAGAAAATTAAAATTTTCGAAAAATGTTCCATGTAAAGGGTAGTCTGGGGTGGGGGGATTTTCTTGAAAACCTTCGTGTCGCATCTCTGGAAGATACTGAACCTAAATACCAAGTTTGGTGTTTATCCGACTGTTCGTTTTTGAGTTATGCTGTTCACAGACACACACACACACACACACACAGACACACACACACACACACACACACACACACACACTCACACGGACATGTTTCCAAAAATGTTTTTTTTTGGATTCAGGAGGTCTCAAAACATGTATTTCCGGTGAAATCTCGGTATCGAATTTTTGGGTGGAATGCAATACTTCCCCTACTTACTATATGTAGTAGAGAAAGTAAAAATGAGCCTGATTGGACGTATGAAGAGTTGAATACGCCATCTCCAAGTCATAGACGCTACCGGCTGAGCCCATCTAGCTGGGATATATTTCTTGCTTCTTGCGTTTAAAAAATTTTGAATAGAAAAACGGCTTTGTCATAAACAGCAGTCTCATTTGCCCTTGTTTAAAGCAACTACCAACCCAATAAATGTGTTTACTTAAGTTAGGCACCAGTAAAAGTCTGGAAGATATAGCGGAAGTCGTATAAAACCGTTCTGCGGGGCAAAATGGCACCCTTCTGACAACTGCTGCACTCTATCGGCTTTACTGTGTCTCCCACGTCCCTCTTGTGCTATTATCACGCAGTGAATTTGCAACCGTTGTGACGCACGGGCGTGGTATTCTCATACTCTGCTGCACCATTTCAGCGTTTCAAGTGATTTTATCTAAAGATAAGCCAGTAAATATATAATACGTCCTCTTATACTTGAAACGCTACTGTTTTCATGCAAATTACTAAGGCCAGAATCTTGATAGTGGGGTAAAGCGGACCTATGGCATTTCCAAAAGTGCAGCATTACACCAAATCCTTGTTATGCGTATTTAGCCATTTTTAATACTTTCTCTTTATACAGAAATTCCACAATGCCCAGGAAAAGAGAACGCATAACAGCGCAGCAAAGCTGGAATCCGCGTAATATGCGAGAAGCGATTTGTGCCGTTCGTGGTGGTTCTATGGGCTCTAAGAAAGCAAGTAAATTGTTTGGCGTGCCCAGGACCACTTTGGAAAGAAGGGTGAACAATCTGAACAGATACGCCACCGAAGACAAGAAGATCCTTGGCTCAAAACGACCTGTTTTCACCGCAGAACAAGAACAAGAAATAGTGGATTTTGCATTAAAAATGCAAAACATGTGTACGGGTTTGAAAGTGAAGGATTTACGTCATGTAGCGTTTCAGCTAGCTGAACAATACAAATTAAAACATCCTTTCAATAGAAAAGCGAGACTGGCAGGTGAAGATTGGTTTATTGCATTCAGGAAGCGTCACCCAGAACTGACCTTTCGAACCCGCGGGGGAAATTCAGCGACCTTCATGAAGGTGAGTGTAGAATATATATTTTTCTTGGCCCGTTCACTACTCCGGAGCATCTATTAGCTTTGCTTTATCCGTCTGTCCGAAGAAATGAGACTACTCATGAAGTGGTGCAGGTGAGGAGTTGAAATGTTATACACCTATAAAGGTCTGAGAAATAATCTTGGATATATTTATAAATTGGTTGGAATTGGTACCAAATTAACCTTAGTAGTTTGTGCAGAAAGAATCCTTAAACTTTTACCATCATTATGATTATTTTGCAATATATAGTCTGCTACGGAAAGACTGCTGCACACGTTCTAGCATTTCAGCGGAAATTTCAGAGCAGGCAGCAGTAATACGTGGTTTATATCGTAGGAAGCGTGTATTGAAGCTACCGGTGGTCATTTTGATCACAACCTTTGAAGGGCTATGTTCTCTTTGCTTGTAAGAATCCACAGAAGTATTGTCGGTGCGTAAAAGTTATTTCTCGTAAACCACTTGCACTAGAATCTTGCAACAAACGCCACTGGCATTCTAATTTACCCTACCTTTATTCTGCTGATGTAACTAGGCATTGTTCCATTTAAAAAATTGTATGTTTGCTAAAAAAATACACTTTCTCAGTATTATTAAAATCTGTTTATAGGCTAAATGAGCGAGTCCCTGACTACCAATCAATGCTGTGAAAACTGCACATAAATAGCACTTTCCATTTCCGAAATATTTGCGGTGCAAGTTTTAGATGATTCAACCTGTATATGTATATTTTAAATTTATTTTTAACCGTGTTTCCATCACAAAAAGAACAGTTCTGTAGTTTCATTCTATGCCTACATTTAAAATATTTCGAAATCTAATCATTCCTCTGAAGGATTAGGTAGAGTGTGCCTCATCGAATATTTAATGTCGACGAAGCAGGTGTTACAGCTGCTCACACCAGCGCGAATCCAGGGAGAGACTAAGGTGGCTTTAGCAGCCCCCTTCCTCCTAGTTACATTAAGTTTATAAAGTTGTTTTGTTTAATTAAATTAAACCTAACAGCGACCGTTGGTTGCTTCACACGTTACGAATTAAATTGAGTTTTATTTATGGACGCTCTTTAACTGATGTGGCCCTTAGCGTCCCATTATATATTGGGCGTGAAAGATCAGTAATTTTGCTCAGAGACCTCTTTATCAGGCTTGAGGTTCTTTTACGTGCCGTAAATCTACGACACGGGACCACCGGCTTTACTTCCCTTCCGAAGGAAGCCATGCTAAGGATTTTTACGCCCGCAAAATCCATCGCCCTCCATCGGGTTTGAACCCGCGACCTTGGGAACTAGAGGCTAACACTCGTTACGACGAGCCTGCAGATTGCAGTGCTAACACTCACGTGAATGTGCTTCGATTTTTTAAATTAGTTTTATTTCACAAGTAATACTTGAAATATTAGCTGAAAGTTTACTATTTTCTGTGTAATGAGTAACAAGCATATTTTCTAAGTTTCAATTTTATCGTGTTTTAAAAAGTCAAAAAATGAAGCTGAAGATACCTAAAACCTGTAAACATTCTGTAGATAATGTTTTTCTAGTGATAGACATGATCACTACTGAAGAAGAAAAGGGTCTGCAGATGATGAAATAAGGACAGGTGCCCCTAGTAACGGAGTGAAAACAACTACTATTTCCATTATCTCAAAAATGTTGAGTTTGTTGCGGAGAACAAGTAGACCGTGGCCCGCAGGTTCCGTGTTCGATCCCTAGCGACCGCCCATTTTGGCCCATGGGTTTTTCGTGGTTTCCCCGGGTCGTCAGGGGAATGTTGGGGTGATTCCTCTTCTACCACAACTCCCCTCCCTCTCATTTCCTGTACCCATCATCTTCCCTGTCATCCCTTTTAAGGGCTGTAGGACCAGGCGACGGTGTGCGACTGGATGGTTGCTTGCACACTTAGGTCTCTCCTCCGAGTGGGCTCCGCCCTGGGGAGCCCGCAGGAAGTTGGTGGCTTGTGGAGGACCCTGGGTGGTGGCGGATGCGTTGTCTGGAAACGTTAGGGACCCCGTTTGTGCTTGCGTCCTTCGAGTCTCCCCCTCATTCCTTCCTCCTGGGGGGTCACTGGTAGAAGCCTACTGGCCTGCGTGCGCTACTCTTCCCTGGTTTCGGGGACCTCCTCCACTGATTCGTACCTTTACCTTTCACAGGTAAACCTAATCAAACAGGAACTATGTTTACTAGTGGTGAAATAAATAGTAAACCTCTGGATTACTCGTTTTTATATCAATTTGTTTTGGTCCCTCCGCAGGATTAAAAATAAAGAGTTTGCACTGCACCAATGTTTACATAACAACTCCTGGTGCACCATAACTGGGGGAAAAATCAACGCATTAACGTAATTAAAACCTAGATCTTCAGCTCATGACTGCTAAGTGCAGCCAACTGTACCCCAATATTTCAATATCAGAGGCTTTAACATAAATCTATAGATTTACTTTTATCAATAAAACTGTTTCAAGCAATGTGATGAAACGATGCAAGTGTTTCATTACAACTGACAGAAACTGATGACAAGACTGGTATTAAATCATATTTAGTTTTAATTTACCAAGTTGTAAACACATAAGTAGATAAGTATTATTAAGTTACTAGCATTATCAAGAAGTTATAAGATTTACCAAAGCATTAGTCGGTTGCCGAAGACACTGGATCACAAGCTGACAGTCTTCAAATATCTTCCTAATTCAGGAACATTTGATAACTGAGCACAAATTTCTTCTGGTGTGGTAGGCATGAAGGAAGACTTAGGATGGCTTTTGCTCCTGAATTAGAGAGAGAGAGAGAGAAAAATAACATTTATAACATTAATTCATGACACCAAAATTTAAGTTACTTATCGATATAGAAGAGGCTTTCTCAAAGTGGCTACTCTAAGGATTTTAATATTTTTTCACTGACTTTACGAGGGTCGTTCAATAAGTAATGCCCCATATTAGTTTTCTCAGAGCATATTTATTCTTAGGAGTCAGAATTTGGTGATAATATAAATGAATATTTCTTGTCCATGTCCCATTTTTCTACGTAGTCTCCATTATATTCTACGGCCTTACGCCAATGTTGTGTGAGAGCATGTATTCCCTGCCGGTAAAAGCTCTTGTCCTGTACGCGTAACCATGTTTTCACTGCATGAATTACCCTCTCGTCATTTTTAAAGTGTGTCCCCCGTAGAGAATCTTTAAGCGGCCCAAAGAGATCGTAGTCCGAGGGTGCCAGGTCTGGACTATAGGGTGGGTGAGGCAATGATGTCAAACCCAATTTGGTGATGTGTTCCCGGGTTCTCAGACTTGTGTGTGTGGGCATGCATTACCGTGTTGGAGCAAGATTTCTGCTGGATTCTTTTCAGACCGAACACGTCGGAAACGATTCCAGAGGTTATTCAGAGTATTTGAGTACGCTTCTGAATTAATGGTGGCTCTTGGCATACATCCACGAGAATGACACCAACACAATCCCAGAAGACTGTGATCATGATTTTTCGGGCAGAGGGAGTTGCCTTGAATTTCTTCTTTTGTGGTGAATGAGGATGATGCCACTCCAGGGACTGTCTTTTTGTTTCCGGCACAAAGTGGTGCACCCAGCTTTCGTCCCCCGTAATGAGTCGTGACACAAAGGCCTCTCCATCGGTCGCTGCAAAAATTCAGATGAATTAGCCTTTCTTTTAATCTTGTGGTCTGCTGTGAGAATTCGTGGAACCCATCGTGAACACGTCTTTGAATAACGGAATCTCGATCATTGTACACGCACTTCCAATGCTGACCGATAACTGTAGAACCAATTGTCGAGTTGTGATGAATAATGGCATCCGCGCAATTCAGCATGTCTGAAGCGTGGCTGATCATGGAGCTCTGTTTCTGGATTTCCTGACTCTTTCTTTACCCATCGCCCAAATGTATTCCTATAAACTGCATCGTTACCATACACTGCACGCAAACGTTTATGGGTGTTCACCACGGTTTCTTTTTCCGCACACAAGAATTCAATAATGACTTGTTAAAAAATATGGGACATTATATATTGGATGACCCTTCCATACGGTGCCCATAATTTGTATAATATCGTACCTCTGTGTTATACTATTTATCTGTATACATATATTTACTTTTTCTCTAAAATGCTGCTAGGTAACTATTTTACTCTATCGCTAGGAATGTGTGCTGAGTTTCCGCAGAAGGCTGCGTCATAATTATGACGCAGCCTTCTGCGGAAACTGAGCACATTTCAGGAGACAGGCCATGGAAGCTTATGTACCTATATGGCCACTTGGTGGTCAGTGCAGATGAATACAGTTTAAACATATTTATCAGACTATTTAATTCATGTGCCCGTTTTCATTTATGACCAGTCCGATTCACATCCATATCAGTTTGAATAAATTACGCCCGACTAGTAATGAAGTCTTTCCGAAATGAGATTATCAAATGTGTTTAGCAATTTTATTGTTTGGAAATTGTCACAGCTGATTCGTAATTTTTCTGGTTTGTAAGCTAAAGAAACGAAGAAAACCTTCTTAAAGAACATAGACGGGCGTGCTATAGTATAGCACTGGTCTGCAATAAATTCAGTTAAGCAATATATGAATTACCTACAGGATGGCCTACATAAAGTACATGTACGTATTACAGGTGAATATCTCTTAAACTTCTTCTTTCTCTATTTAACCTCCTCTTATGTAGGACTTAGACCCCCCAGGACTTACAGGCGGGTGCCTGTGGTCAGAGGCCCGTCGAGGAGCAGACACTCATGGATCAGACAGAATATCCAGGATGGGTGATCAGCCCGATGCCTGATATGGGAGGAAGGAACTAGATGAAACGAAATGATGGTGACATGGATGAAAGGAAAGATGATGATGGAGCAATTGGTGGAATGAATGGCGGGGAAAACCGGAGAACCCGGAGAAAACCCGCCCAGACGCCGCTTTGTCCACCACAAACCCCAATGCGGTTCTCTGTGATTGAAGATTTTCTCTAACTGTTAACATCAGAGGCTAATAGTGCGATGAGCCTCACGAATTCTCGAAATTTTATATTATCTTTGGTTATAGGTGTTTTAAACATGACTTTCTGTTTTATGTATCCCCATAAAAAGTAATCTATGGGTGTTATGTAGGGTGAACGAGGAGGCCAGGTGATAGGTCCAGCACATCCAATTCACCTGTCACCAAACTTCTCGTTTAACACTTGACCTGTGCGTAGTGGTGCACCATCCTGCTGACACCACATTTCTCTTCTCACATTGAAGGACACGTTTTCCAATAAGGTTGAGAAAATGGCAGTATGATTCACCAATAATTGTGCCTTCAAAGAAGCAAGGGCCGATGACAAGGTTATCAAAAGTTCTATACCAAAAATTTAGCGACCAACGATGCTGAAAAGGCACAGTTCTCATCCATTTGGAGTTTTCAGATGTCCAATAATGCATATTATGCCTATTAACATGTCCAATATTTGAGAATGTTGCTTCATCCAAAAACATGAACCATTCTCTGCAATGGCATTGCGTAACCACTCGCAAAAAAAATAAACAACCAAAAGCAACTCGGAGCTGAAAATCTGTGTGTGAGAACTTATGCAAACACATAGGATAAGGGTAGTATTTCTGCTGCTTTAGTATCCGCTGTATTGAAGTGTGGCGAATACCACATCTTTGGACAATTCACATTAACTTATCTATGGATTTACTTCTACAGTAGCAAGAATATTGATAGTATTTTCATCATTCACTTTTGATTTCACCTTCAAGCGGTTCTTGTTCTTTATACTTCCATACTTACGTAGTCGTGTTTCCAGTCGTTTGAATTTCATACGTGACATTTACATCCCGTATCTCTCATTGAACACTGCCAATGCAGTTCGGTAATTTCTCCTGCATTCACCTAGTACTAAAATCGTATCTACTTCTACATCAAAAACTACCATATTTTTACTTTCTCTACTATGTATAGTAAGTAGGGGAACTATTGCATTCCACACAAAAATTCGGTACCGAGATTTCACCGGAAATACATGTTTTAAGGTACCCTAAATAAAAAAAACATTTTAGAAAAACATCCGTGTGTGTGTCTGTCTGTGTGTTCGTGAACAACATAAATCAAAAACGAAAAGTCGGAAAAATACCAAACTTGGTATTTATGTTCAGTATCTTTCAAAGATGCGACGCGAAGATTTTCAAGAAAATTTTCCCACCCAGACTACCCTTTACATGGAACATTTTTCGAAAATTTTTATTTTCCCAAAAATGGCTCTAACGATTTTGATTAAAATATCACATTTAAGATATTTCCATGACAAATGAAATGTATATCTTGATATCTTGAATTTTCTGTGAATGTCTCCAAAAGTCCTTTTCATTCTGAATGGATTTTGCCTAACTGATAAAGCATAAGGGATACACAAAAAGTGTAGATCTCGTTAAAACACATAATTTATATCATATACATTTTTAGTAAACCATTTCCGAGATATTCCTTGTTATTCGTTTTAATTTTCCAATACTTTTACTCTTTCTCAAATGGGAATTCGTTAATCTTCCTTTTTTTATGTCCTGGACACGCAAAGATAATGAAATGCTCCACATAGCAACCAGCTTTATGACTATCGCTTAAAGTCTACCAGATTCCCTTTGCACCTACAAGAAAATTAGCAATAAGATAGTTTCTGCAAATGTTTATATTGATTAACACGAAGCAGACGGAGAATAAGCGTTTTGTAAAAGTAGTTTGTACAAGAGTAGAGAAAGTCACGTGAGTGCAACACATCAGATGTTTTAATTTTGAAGAGTCACAGTAAATAATCAACATGACTAACTACATACAGTGTTGTATTTTGGAAGTTCAGGTGGCTTTGAAACCACAATACCCATGTGCTTCCATTTAATACTTTATTTCCTCCCCAGTTCTTGAGCTGTAATAACCTCAATGAAAACATCCTATACAGCTCAACAATTCATTTTAGAAAAAGATTTAATAAAAGTTGCTTAGTTCCATAAGGGGGCCCATGGAAATATTTTCCATGTCACAATTTGGAATTGCTCCTATATTATTACTGTTAACACAGTCTTTGTATCTGTTAATACAGATAATTTGAAAACCTACGGGAAAAGAACTGTAAATTCTGAAACAACTTTTAAAGCTTTTAGCGCCCTTGTAAGTTATCTGGGTGTTAATAAGTTGTTAAAATGTTAACCCTGTGTTTTTCAAACAAGAATTGTCTACATTATTCTCTGCAACATACACAGTTCCTAAGCCCCGTGGTACAACTCTTCAAGCTTCAGAGATGGAAAAGTAAAGCCTTTGACATTACGGTCACTTAGCCTGCTGGGGCACTCGTATACAAAAGAAGTTCAAATTGAAATAGAAATATTTTTACGTTATTAGCATCACGCTTTTGGCGCCAATTTGAAGATAGATGTATTGTAGTTCCATTGTTGGGGAACCAAACTTGAAGTAGTTGCAACCACGTACGATACAAAGTTTCCGGTGGCCTTTGCCGCCACGTTTAAAAATCAACTTTGTCATTTGAATGTGTACTTAAATATTATATTTGTATGCCTCGGCTGCGTGAGTAGTAATTTGCAGAAACGCCTATCTCTTAGCAGGGGGTGGTGTGGCTAAAAATGAAGGCTTACACAAATTATAATGGTATTTAACTTCATTTTATCAATCTTTCACACGATTAGGTAACACTTCACTGATATATGATACTGTAGAGCTGTGAGATTATTTATTAATTTCACTTTTTAACCCGTAAACTTTATTTTTATTCTCGCCGTAATGAAGTTTTATGTCTCACACTTAACCTGTACCGTATCGAAGTGCTCGGGAACGCTGTCTAGTAGTGTCTGGCTTCTACCGCTGAAATTGGTACATTTACTATATTTCACGTCTCTGATTGGCTAATTTTACTCCAATAGAATACCTTTATTTAACTTAAGCTTTTTCTAGTTTTTTTATTGGCTATTTATAAACTGTTTTAAATATTACATTATTGTTCCAAGAATTATTAGTAGCATTATTAAACTTTCCAATTCATTATTGCCTCAAAGTTACCTCATTGTTACGTCATTGTTAGCAACTTTCGGTTTCTATTCTCACAGCTCCTACATTGTTAAATTACGTAATACATTCACATAACATTATTATACATGTCCATAATAATATAAACATTAGTACAATGACTGTTACATACATTTTACATATTATTACATACGCATATTGCTTTAAGGCGGGCTGTTATTATATTTTATATTATATAATTTGACTGATATCATTTAAATGTTAAAAATACTGCCTCAAAATAGATCAACGATATACATAATTACAACATAAAGCACGATATTTTTATCTATGGTCGATCACAACTGTAACTTTTTGCAATAGTTAGATATTTTAATAAATATTCAATGCTCACTTTACATCAACAAAGACAAAAATCATCAAATGCCAAAAAGCTAGCAGACTTGAAGGAAGCCTTTTCTTTTCTTTCCTTTCCTTTTTTTTTTTTTTTTTTTTTTTGTTCGTTCGTTTGTTTTGTTTCATTTGCAACTCGTTTAAAATATATTTTAAGTCGCTTGAACTCGCAGATTATATCGCGACTCCATAAGGATACAAACCACTATATAATATTTACATTCTAAATGTACATTAGTCAGACAACATTATAATTTGGGGTATATCTTAGTTTACTTAATACACTTGAATATTATGTGTTTAAACACTGGATTTCTGATGGCGTCACTATGTTGTCCAGAACTTCACAATCTCGTCTTGCACTCGTATGGTGATGACAGTCCAGGATCATATGAGGTACAGTAAGTGGACAATTAAAAAAATTACAAAGTGAGGGAGGATGATGAGGTATAAGGTAGGAGTGGGTGGTGGCTGTGTGTCCAACGCGTAATCGTGTGAGAGCAACTTGGTACTTGCGAGGAAAGGAAATTACTAGGTATTTAGGAGAGCGAGGAGAATAGACGTCATGCAGTTTACTTGTAGATGAGCTGTTCCAATGCTGCTTCCATATCTGAGTGATCTTCTTGGGGATGTATCTGAGGAAGACACAGTATGGTATTCTACAGTTCTTTGGCGTGGTCAGCTTTATCGTTCTCTTGGATGCCGACGTGAGGTGGAGGCCAGATAAACTTGACGTATTTACCAGATTGATATGCTGTATTGTACAACATTAATAGTTCTACAACCAATGCGTGAATCGAAGATTTCGAGATGTAATGCCTACAAGGCGCTTAAAGAGTCCGTAAATATCATAAAGGAGTCATACTGTGTGTTGTCTAGGATGTATTCCAGAGCAAAGCGGACTCGTGTAAAAATTAAATTAAATTGAGTTTTATTTATTGACGCTCTTTAACTGCTGTGGTCCTTAGCATCCCATTCTATATTCGGTGTGAAAGACCGGCAATTTTGCTCAGAGGCCTCTTTATCAGACTTGAGGTTCTTTTACGTGCCGTAAATCTACGACACCGGACCACTGGCTTTACTTTCCTTCCGAAGGAAGCCGTGTTAAGGATTTTTACGCTCAAAAAATCCTTCTTCCTCAGCGAGGTTTAAACCCGCGACCTTGGGAACTAGAGGCTAGCATGGTAACCACTACACGTAGGAGGACTCTCACACGTGTTGACGCGAGGGAATTAGGTAAGACTGTGTAGCATTGTGTGATCAGGGAACACTACTGCGCAACCGCACCTGTCGCCAAGTTTACAGCCATCAATATAAATCGGAAATGAGGATAAAATGTGATGTGTGGAGATCTTGAAAAATGCTTCGCAAAGTAGATATCTCTGTAGTGGATCTCTGTACCTGGACATAGAAATATCAACCGAGAGAGGCTTGAGCCTCCAGGGTGCTATTGGTGAACAGCAACAGGGAATTAGTTCAGGTAATGTGATGTTAAATTCCTCAAGATACTGAGAGAGGCGATTAGCGAAGTTGATTTGTTGGAATTGATTCATGGCAGGGCTTGTCCCTGTGTTAGTGGGAAACACGTAGAGATGAACTGCAGTTGTACCGTGTCTAGCCATTATACGAACAGCAAAAAATATACTTAACTTTTTCCTTCTGATGGCTAATGGAGGTTCACTGGCTTCTATACAAAAAATATCTTTAAGGTGGTATACAAGGCTTCTAAGGTTATTCGTAGGACTGAGTACTGCACGGTGTCGTGCATTTTAAGAGCAGAGGAGCTAGCACCTTGGTAGGAGACACATCCATAGTCAAGTTTGGAGCGGATGGAGGTCTTGTACGTGCGTAACAAAACATTGAAATATGCTCCCCAATTTCGTGCAACTAATGTTATCAGTATATATATAATCCAGATGGGTTTGCGGTCAAACAATAATCCAAAAATGCGAAGTGTGTTGGTAACTGGCAGACGATGAGCTCCCAATAGTAGTATGGGTTCCTGATGATTATTGCGTTATTTGGAGAAAACAATCCATTGACTTTTATGAGCCGAAAATTATGAAACCTCTATTATAGCTCCAACATTGAAGCCGTAGTAGACATTGTATAAGCATCTGTGTAACTTACATAGTCTTTCCCTTACGGAAGAACACTAGGCCATCTGCAAATAAATATGCCTTGAACATGAGTATCAATATAGGATATCACATTGATGGCCACCAGGAACAGCGTCACACTCAATACTGAGCCTAGAGGTATGCCATTGTCCTGTGACACGTTCTTTGAGAGTTGTCCATTCCCTCTTGCACGTAGTCGGTGGTTCTGCAGGATGATGTAGACAAAAGAAATTGAAATTGAGTTTTATTTATGGACGCTCTTTAACTACTATGGTTCTTAGCGTCCCATTCTATATTGGGCAAGAAAGACCAGTAATTTTGCTCAGAGACCTCTTTATCAGGCTTGAGGTTCTTTTACGTGCCGTAAATCTACGACACGGGACCACCGGCTTTACTTCCCTTCCGAAGGAAGCCATGCTAAGGATTTTTACGCCCGAAAAAATCCATCGCCCTCCGCCGGGTTTGAACCCGCGACCTTGGGAACTAGAGGCTAGCACGGTACCACTAGTCCACGGAGGACGACTATGTAGACAAAAGCAAGCATGTTTCCGCCTATGCATTTTGCTGTAAGTGTATTGATTATGTAGTCACGCCAGACCATTCGACATCCAGGCAAACAGCAACCAAGGTTGTCTTTCAGAGAAGGCTTTTTTAATTTCGGTTTCAAGTATTATGTCAAGTGTAGATCAGTTTTGGCTGAAGCTATTTTGTGCATCGTAGAAGAAGTTAGCGTTCTCTAGGAAAAATCGCAGTCTTTGGTTATTACTTTTTCTAGCAGTTTGCACATCGTGCATGTTGGGGTTGACTGGCAAAGAGTGATTCGTATTTGGTTTGGGTATAGGAATTACTATGGAGGTACGCCACTGATCTGGGAATCATATGGAACACCAGATGTATTTGAAGATATGCAATAAATATGTAATAAATTGGTAGGTAATTGTTTGAGTAGCTCGTAGGGAATATTGTCAAGGCCTGGACTCTTACTGTTGCATTGATGTAAGGTTTCTTCAACCTCCGTTAAGGTCAAGGGCCCATTGTAAATGTCGTCCGTGTCCAAGCATATTTCAGGGATGTTTAGTTCAATAGAGCTTTTTTTTTAAAACTTCAAGGTGCTCTGGCTGGCATGTAGAATCACTCAAAATGTTTGAAAATGTGTGAGCTAATGAGCGAACTATGAGTTTAAGGCCCGTGATGAGAGAAGAATATCCGGAAGTTTTTGAAATGTGATATTGTTATAGTAGGTCGGCTACCACACTTAGTACGAAGTTTGTACCACAACAATGTCTGTGGAATCTGTCTATTTAGAGAAGATAGAAACGTCAGCCAAGACGTTCGTTTGCTGTTTTTAATTTCTCTGCGAGTCTTTGGAATTTATATTTGTAGTAGGCTCTTTGTTTCAATTTGACTGTTTTTGGGCAAGTATAATTCCACCATGTGACAGGTTGGATCTGTAGGCATTGCCAGAACTAGGGATGCAGAGCGCAGCGGTTTCAGTGATACTTGGGGAAAATAAGGCCAAACATCATTTATATTTATTTCTGGGAAAGATTCAGATTGTGGCAGGTTCTCTAGAGCGATAAGAAACTGTGAGAGAAAATAATTGTATCAATAACGATGACCAGTTTTATCCATATTTACAAATTCGCTGACAGCGTTCACTATTGATGGCTGTCAAACAATTATTAAACAACTAGCATCGTCAAAATTCAAACCCAAGCTTTATAAGGTTGTTACTTTCTACCACAGTTACTTGTTTGAAACAACAATCGCTATCTGTACGTCAGGTCGGGAACTTCTGGGACTACCCTCGTACGACTGCGAAAACCCTTTCGGATGTTTCTGTTCTTCTTTTGAGGATCCCATTTTCACTTCCATATAATAAGAGTACTTTATAAGATCGGATAATTGCATATTTTCTTGTTTTGTCCTTTAAAGTTCTCACATGTGTTTAAACTTATTCAGCTTTTTGTCAGCGTCTTTCTCTTCTTTACAGGAAATTCAACACTTAAAACTGCTTACTTGTTCTATTATTTTGTTACTTAGAACAGTTTTTGAATTGTTTGGATATTTGTCCTCGAAAGTCATAACCTTAGACTGTTGTGTTGATATTTGTAAATTATACTTCCTAAATATCTCTTGAAGTTATATGCTGCCCTCTGAAGCTCATCTTCAGAGTAGAAACAATAACTTAGTCACCCGTAAATAAAACCGTATTTAAAACCTTACCTTTAACTTCAAACCTGTCTCAAAGTATGTCATACAAATTAAAGTATGCAAAAAGGGCGTACTTGTTCTTAAAGAAATCTCTGTTACTTATAGAATGCTTCGCATAAACAAAACGATTTCGCAATTTGCGACCTCTGACGTCTTTTGAGGTACCAACAATCGCTTCTACCAGGGCAAACGCTGCGACGCATACATATTTTACTATCGTCATGTTACAACAATGAAGAATGCAGTGAATACGTATGCAACTAGACTTTTAAACCTCTTGGTATGCACTAATATACGGCATTTTTATAATATTGCTGTCGAACAACTACAAGAACATCCCCCAAAGAAAGACAAAACTCGGCAATATAGCTATTGTTGTTTTGTTTTTTTAGTTACCAAAATGGCAAAAGCAGGACATGAAAGGAAGCACAAGAAAGCGTGGGAGATCGATTCTGAATTTTCAGGGATATGAAGTTAAAAGATGCCACTTTGCTATGTGTTTCTAACGATTAAACCAAACACTTTGATAAATTGAAACTGTAGATAAATTGATCTCATGGCTCATAGTATTTTATAGTTAGAGGAGTGAGAAATAATGGTGGTGTTGAGTGGGTAAATGTTCCAAATTTGGTGGAATGTTTTGGGGGTAATTTAATTTTTTGAACTGGTAACCCTGACTCCTTGGGATGGCATAATAGTGCGGTAAAAAAGACAAAACAGGAGCATAGATTAGGCTGGTGGGAAAAACATGTTACCTAGCAAGTGAACATCAGAGGAATGGCTACGAAATACACGATTAACTAAAATCCTGCTTGTTTTTCAGTGAATTTCCATGACTAATATCTAAAAAAATACTATAATTAATACGCCTTTTGAATGAAATGTGAATATTTATCAGTGCTTAAAATATAGTATGGTTGTTTTTTGTGGCAATAATGTCGGTTGCCAAGGCGACGAAATAAATAAATGCACTGAAGTAATTCAATCTACAGATATGCAAGGGACGTCGTCAGTTAAAATGTGCGAAGAAAACCATACATTTGCTCATGGAGGTATTTCGTTTGATGCAAACATGCTATGTCGGTTCCAAACAAGCCTGCCTCGATATAAGCAAGAGTATCATTTATTTTGTGAGTGGAGAAAAAGAAGACGGGTAAGAGGAGTGGACGAAGAAACAGTACTAGCTTACTTTTCCGAAAAAGTAAACAAGTGTAAGGGCTCGTCGTTATGGTCTTACCATTCAATGCTAAAGAGGATGATACATGTGAATGAAAACGTGGATATTGGACGGTGAGTGTAACAGTCAATATTACGCTTATAGAGCTACTTTCAATTATATCGCAAGGTTTATTGTCAGAATAATGATTGCTCTTTACAGTTTTCCAAAAGTGAAGTCATTCCTGAAAGTCAGAGTGCAGTCAGACGGTATAAAGGTACCAAAATCACAGATTTTAACGAAAGAACAGATAGTAGAATTTCTGGAGAAAGCTGACGATGATATATACTTGTTGGAAAAGGTTAGTGCTTTCGTATAATGAAGGGCTTTCTAGTAATTTGTGGTTACGAATGATATAGTAACATTAATGTACTTTATTTTAGGTTGTTTTAGTGCTGGGCATTTTCGGTGCTTGTCGAATTGCAGAACTTTTGAAAATGTCGATAGACGATATCTCCGATAAGGGCAATGTACTGGTTGTTACAGTTTCAGACACAAAAACAAAACGAGATAAAAGTTTCACTATCATTAACAAAGGTAAGCAAATGTTTCATCCATACTTGCTTACACCATACGCCGTATAAGCTAAACTTTTTGCCAAAATATTAATTGGAATAACTATTTCAATATTGCGCTGAATTCACCCTGAAATTGTTAAATTGAAGCTTAAATATATTTTTCTGTAATTTGGACGTTTTAAAATGAAGTAAAATAAAGTTACCTGCGTGCTTTTATATGAGCGTCGCATTACAGCATCAGTAATATATCTTTTAAAGTACAAAACAAGCAAAAATATTAATAAATGAACACTATTTGTATTACGTATTCTGGCAGAAAGTTGCGTTTCTCAGATATATTGGAGGGTGAAACAAGGAAATTCGCAATTGTTTTTCAAATTTTTAAATGTGTTTCCTACATCTGAGATTCAAACCAAGCAATACCTACTACCTAGTGCTATGTACGAATATGACTCTTTAGAATTCTCTAGGAGCTTCTATCAAAAGACCACCATTTTTAATATCTTATAATATTTACGAAGTACAAAAGAAGTTTGTTTCATATATGTGTTGCATATTGCACTTTACAAAAGCGAAACGTTAAAAAAAAGTTACCAAAGTCGGCAAAACAAAGCAGAAACCATCTAGAAAGAGCATAAAACAGCAATGTTATCACATTTTGAACGCAATCCTTAAAATCTAACCTGTAGTTAAACGTGCGTCTAACTGTGAGTAAAACGAATACATTGTAATTGCACAGAGTGCTAAATTAGCTAACCTAAGCTAATGTTTCCTTTTTTAGCAGAATTCATTCATTTAATTCAAGAAATGCGGCATATATGTAACAAAGTCGCTCCAAAATGGAGATGGAAAGGGTTAATGAACTATGACTGTTTGTTTTCGTCTCCTTGTAATGTCTGGAAAATAGGATTTGCTAGTACTTGTAGTTATTGATATAAGTATATGGCCAGGGTAAGCAATGAGAAAGTTCTCAAGGTGCGACAACCCGCTGCCAACTGTCAGAGGACAATGACAAAGATACCGAATACCCCGGCCGCTTATGCGCGGGTTCCGAGACCGAGAGCTGCTGCTTCTAACTCAAGTTCATCAATGGGCACCAAAAGACCTCATGAATCTGAGTGCACTGATACCAGACTTCCAAAATGACAACAATCCACGGCAATCGAATTAGTCTTTCTCTGCGCAAGTAGCAAAGCAAGCCATGGTTACTGTCAGAAAAACAATTGCGAAGCATACAATATTTCAAAAAGTGTAGTTAAAGGAGCGATGAAACGAGTGACAAAAGAAACATAGATATCAAATGTTTGCCAAAATGTTATGAAACTTGTTTTTTCTATAATTGTATTTCACAGATTGTGAAGCATGAAAATCGTGTTTTCATACGACTAACAAGGGTAATTAAGAATATGAAATGTTACTAGCCTCTTCCTGCCTCAGATAAAAACTATCCTGAAACAGTTATATGGGGAACAGTAGAAAGACTAGAGGCTTTTAAGATCATAGGTATGTTGATTGAATTGTTAACCATACAAGGAATCATCTCTAAGAGGTACAGCACTTCTTACTTATGAAGCAGAGCCGTTGTCAGGCTTTGTTAGTGTTTCAGAGAGAAAGAGAGAGAGAGAGAGAGAGAGAGAGAGAGAGAGGTAAACAGATCGTACTTTCATAACATTTCTCAACATCCTCTGCATTCTGCACACGTAAAGAATTTTTGCTCGTCTTTTAGAGCCCCTATTTTGAGGTGGATTAAACTCGCCAAAGCAGTCTTAAAACACAAACTAAGGTTATTTCGTGATTAAAATGGTTTGCTATAACCAACAGCAGTAGCTATAGTTATACCATCGCTACCAGTACACACGAGTCATAGAGCAATATCACGAACTTCAGGTACCGATCTGAAGAAACATGTTTCTAAAATTCAGTCAAATTAGGAGAAGTGGGCGATCTACAACGCTCTTTAAATTTAGTACAAAGCTCTGAGTGGTGTTTGCTTTCTTTTATTTACATTTGTAAGGGTGGGGAGTATTTATGAATACACCTGTTACTCTTTTCAAATTCGAAAGAGAATGAGTTTGTAAGTATAAATACGTCAAATCGGATTTTGAGTATCGGCGGGCCATTCAAAATGTCTTGAGGGGCATTACTTGGACAGCGGGCCTAGGATTGACCGCTAGATATATAAGGGATCGCGTGAAGGTGTAATGGCTAGAGAAAGTCTTGTGAGTGTGACACATTGGTACATTCAGTACTGGAATGAACGGTCACTATTTAGAATATTACCGTATAAATTCCTAAATACAGTAATAACACGCTCAGTCACGTTAGAAAGGAAGAAAAGTTGTTACAAACTACAGATTATCGTGTAGATGAAATTTACCAAAGCTATCCCTTTCATATTTGCAAGTCATCTCGAGTATAGGAGCTCATCTTGAAGGTTTGCCGGATGCCTGAATTAAATGAGGTTTAATGCGCGTACGGACATCTCGCCATGATAGCTCAAGCAGCAAGGGCATCGACACGGAGAACCGAGGATCCATGGCATTGAATTTTTACTTTCTCTACCACCTACCTGTAGTAAGTAGAGAAAATATTGCATTCTACCAAAAAATTCGATACCGAGATTTCGCGTTTAAGGCGTTAAAAATAAAAGCATGTTTAGAAAAAGGTCCGCGTGCGTGTTTGTGTGCATGTATCTTCTGTCTGTCTGTCTGTCTGTCTGTGAAGAGCACATAACTCAAAAACGAAAAGTCGGTTAAATACCAACATTTATATTTACGTTAAACAGCTTCCAAGGATGCGATACAAAAATATGCAAGGAAATCCCCCCACACCAAACTACTTTTTATATAGTAAAATGTATTTTTTATTTTCTCAGAAATGCCTCTATTTTGATTAAAATACCATATATTTAAAGATATTTGCATGATGAATACAATGCATATCTTAAATTTCTTGGGAATAGTCTGCGAAGATCTCTTCATTCTGAATGACTTTTTGTCATTTTGACGGGAAAATCTCACAATAGGGAAATAATGTGCTAATAGGTCGTATATGACAAAAAACCGCTTAAAACGCTATGTTAATTCAAATAATTTTTAATACATTAATTCTTTAAAATTTATATTCAATACTTTGTGTAGTTGAGATAAACAGATTACAATACTGAATAAGAAGGTTAACTTTTCGGAAAACTCTTTCAGTGTTTTAGACAAGCCCTCCCGCGACCCTTGGACACTAGCAACGCACTGATACAAAAAAGTATGTGTATGTTTATTTCCCAAAATTCCCGGTTAACCGGGAGCTTCGGTTAATCGCCAGTCTACTATATTTCGCTGTTTCAGAAATTGAATTAAATGAAGAGTCAACCTGAGAAATAATCAAACAATTTGGCGGACATAAGAGTTCTGGCTATACCACGTACATATTGGAAAACGTGTTTTCACTTATAAAGTGATACCTCCGGAGAATTGATTCAACTCCTCCCCGCTGCTTGTTTCAGGATCGTTGTTTGTCTGAGATATAGTAAATCAGACTTTCTTAGATGTGGTTTCTTTCGACAGATGAGGGCCAGTCATCAGCTCCCATTGATATATGTCGCAAATACATTAGCTTGAGGCCAAAGCAAGTAGCGCACAGACGACTGTTTGTGGACTTCAGGAACAAAAAGTGCACGGTCCAACCGGTGGGCATTAACAAGCTAGGAAAGGTACCAATGAAGATTGCCGAGTTTCTGGGCCTGCCAAATGCCAATACTTACACTGGCCACTGTTTCCGACGTTCCTCAGCGGCACTGCTTTCCGAGAGTAGGGGAGATATATTAGCGGTAAAGAAACTGGAAGGATGGCGTTGGTCAACCTTGGCAGCGAGATACATCGAGGATTCGTTAACAACGAAAATCACAAAGAAAGTAGTAAGTGGAACCTTTCCCACTATAAGTAGTAATATACATGAAGAGGAACTGATAAAATCAGTAGCTGCATTTTACCTCTGCATATTCTCGATAAGGCAACCGGGGGCTGAAATTCTGAACAAAAATTATAAAATATCGAATACTAGATGTTTACATAAAATGCGCTTTGTACCAATACATTCATGCCATTTTTGTATTTAGTTATTTTAAAGATTAATACAGAGTTGAAACGGGTGATAAATAGCCCTTTAAATACTTACAGTGCCCATTTATATGCGGCCTTTAACATCTAGGTCATATCGGCGGCTTTTGCCTTTTGGAATAAATAATTTCTCATGGCAATCATGTTCACTCGTTTACGTTTGTGTTAATCTCTGGGCTGTCTTTACATTCACACACTAGACTCTAGGAACGATGGGAATAATCCTGGCTAAAGAAACATTACCGCCCTCCAACAGGGAATCGAACCCAGTACCTCTAGTTTGGAGACTAGCATGCTAACTACCAGACCACAGAGACCACGTTTTTTTTTAATATATACATTTTTCAATAATTGTTCTTGCACATCGATTATGATCGAATATTAATGAAAAATGTATGCTTACCTTCACGAGTGTCTTCAAAAAAATAGTTATATTTATTTAATAATTTATGTAATTGAAATTACATGTTTTGTTTAAATAAGCCCAAAAATATACAAGAATTAATATCTAAATAAGTAAATGTATGATCCAAAATGCAATAACTAGCTCCATGTATTCTTTTTAAACTCAAAAAGTAAAGAAAAAATCATTGATACCTTTTCTTAAATTAATGTGTTGCACGGAATCTTTAAAATGCGCCCATTATTTTATAAAAAGGTTTATGAAATATTTATATTAAATATTATATTATGTATCATATCAAAAAGAAATCCTGCACATATTTTATCTCTTTCAGAAACATGTTTACAAAATGTTCAGGTTAATAACCTCAAAATTATAAAAAATTCAGTCCCAGGATCCCTTAATACGCTCTTCAGGGGCCTGTAGAGCACAAATGCTTAGAAAGCAGGGTGAGATGAGATTTATCAGATGGGGAAAACGAATCTGACACCGTTTCATAAGAAGTATACGTTTTATTGTTCAGCAGCTACACACAATATGTAAATATGAGCTCATTTGACCGTACTTACAGAGAGTGCAATTTTTACTTCCTCAATTTTAGGTAGAGAAAGTGTAGCATTCCGGCCAAAAATTTGATACCGAGATTTCACTGGAAATACATGAGATACTCCGATCCCCTTCCAAACAGAAAAAGGCCCGTGCACGCGCGCGTTTTTGCATGTTAATAGCTAAACTCAAAAATGAAAAATTGTATATCAAACTTGGCATTTAAGTTTAACATTTAGTTCCCGAGGTCGCGGGTTCAAACCTGGCGGAGGGCGATGGGATTTTTCTGGTGTTAAAATCCTTAGCATGGCTTCCTTCGGAGGAAGGCAAAGCCGGTGGTCCCGCGTCGTAGATTTACATCACGTAAAAGAACCTCAAGCCTGAAAGAGGCCTCTGAGCAAAATCTTCGAGCTTTTATCCCAATATAGAATGGGACGCTGAGAACCATAGTAGTTAAAGTGTTTATAAATAAACATTTAACTAACTTCAGCATCTTCCAAGGATGCAACACGAAGATTTTCAACATGGAACATTTTTTGTTATTTTTAATCTTACCAAAAGTGACTAACGATTTTAATTAAAAAAATAGCACATATTTAACATATTCCCATTGCAATGAAAATGTATATTTTGAATATTCTGCAAATAGCCTGAGTTCCTTTTATTCTGAATGAATTTTGTATGCTTTTTATTACTAGCAAACCATAAGATTGGTTTACCCATTTTTACAACAGTTTACAAAAATGTAGAGCAAACTAAATATACAATGTACGTCAATTCACCATTTACGAAATATTCGTTGTTATTGATTTGAAGTTTCAGGTACTTTACACACTTTTTGAAGTGCTTCTCGTGATGCCACGTAGAAAGTATGGACTTTCAAAGCCAGCAAAAATTATAGAAACCCACCTTTTAAAGATATACCTCGCTTCAAGCTTCCTGTTTTCCCCTTGTACCTACCTACAATGACATGTGTAATGAAGCCATTTCTGCAAACATTTTCAGTACCTACTAACATTAAATAGAAAAATAAGATTTTGAAAGAATAATTTGTAAAATAGAGATAAAATGAACATTGGGTAGAAAAAAATTATGGGAAATGTAACATCCAATTTTTTCTCCAATAGAAAGAGATTTGCGCTTCGTCATTTTGCACTATCGCAATTTATAGTGCAGAATACAAAAAGAAAACTGGAAAAGGACACTTTTGAGTGTTAATTTCTTTTAATGTAAGAAAATTCGTTAAGTATTAAGTAGAACTTCCTGCATTTAGCGACCATTACCTTCAAGGATAGTTTTTTTGGGGGGGCAGGTTTTCAAATTCCTGGAAATGTTAAGTTTATCTCCTAATCAATCTGATCATAAATCCTCACTATAAAGTTAAAACCTTACAATTTTCACAATTTATAATGCGTTTTTACCCTTTTCTTATGCAAAAAGGACTAAAAGCGGGGTTTGGACGGCTAATAAGAGAGTAAAATTATACAGAATTATACACGAAACTCCAGAGGCCATAATTATCCGGAAGCATATCACTTGGTTTTATTGTAATTTCTGAGAAGTTGACCCTCTCTTACTGTGTGTATGGCGATCCCACTTTTGAAATTCAGAATAAATAAATCACAGTACATAACAAAAGATTACATAGTCAATTATTACTTTGGAACAATTGAAGTAAATAATGTTCTATTTTTCTTTCTTTCTTCTGTAAACTCAGATAAGGGTTTTGCAAGCTCGCTGACAATAATGTGCATCTCTTTGTAGAAAAAATATTGGCATCTTAAATTTAATTTTATAAGCATAACTGGAAGTGCATCTACTTAGTTTTAAGTATCGCACGAGTCGTAAATGTCGGAATACATTTAGAGGAAAATCTTTAACTGGGAGTTAAATTTTTGCCATCTCTACGGTTTACATATGGTAGATAGAGGAAATATTGTATTCTGCCCAACAATTCTATGTCGTGAGTAACAAAAATACTCACTTTAAGATACCCTGAAACCAAAAGAGTACTTTAGGGTGAAGCTTATGTGCGTGTGTGAGAGAGAGAACACGTAAATAAAAAACGAAAGCTCTGATAAATATCAGGCTTCACACCGAGACAGACACTCCCTCACAAGGAAAATTTGGACTATGTTTTCTTAAAAACTGTTCTGATGATTTTTATTAGAATATAGTACATTTGAGATATTGATATGAAGAATATCTTCAATTTTGTATAAATACTATGTGAAGTCCTTTTCATTCTGCTTGAATTTTGTATTTATTCTATCATAAAGGGATAAACTAACTTCAGGAAAGGTGCGGAGCTCATTATAGCATACAATAATAAAGAACTTTTCTTATAGATTAGCAATTTGCAAAATATTTGTTGTTACACTTTTATATTTCCCGTTGTTGAATTGCGCAGCAATTGGGGTTCCTTGAAAATATTTGATTCTCTTTTTCTCTGCATGAGCTCACTGGTAACAAAAAAATTATATATAATCAGTGCTTAAGTTGCCAAGGACAATAGTAATGATCAGTTTAGCTGCTATTAATTGAAGAAAAATGGGTAAATAAAATGGTAGACAGATAAAAATATTTCTTAAAACTTCAGCTCAAGAGTTTATAAATCCTATAAAAGCTGGTAGGTTGCCTTACCACTACAAAAAAAAAATTACAGTTCATTTTCCAGATTTTAAAATTAATGAATTCATGGAGATCTAGATGACATATCCATTACATCATTTTTATTTTACTGTTGTATGTTTTATATAGATATGCTATGTTATTTTCTTCGAAGTAGATGTACATCAACTATATCCTCTACCTAATATTTTTAAGCAACATGCTACATTTATTGTTAAATGTACTTTAAACAGAAAGGCAACAACCAGCATCATTACTTCTTAAACTAAGCTGCCCTCACAATGACATCAGAATTGTTCTAATCAGGGGCGGATGCAGAGTACCTTTGAGGATGGGGCTGAAACAGGAATGACCGAAGCACACAATATCAGTCATATCTTAATTCCGGGTCACTTTTAAAGATTTATCCATGAGAGGGATATAAATTGGATTACTGAATAGCGGCATATTGACTACATAAAGGATATGATGGATCGCTATGATCACAAACAGCTTTTAAGCATTTATAGGACCAAAAAGCAAACAGAGTACATAGAGACTAAAACTCCCCAGCCAGGATGTATATCCAAGTTAGGTTAACTCCTAAAAATATTGTAAAGAATTAACTTAAGTCAATAAGTCAGATGCATCAACCACTAGGCCACCAGGAGGAGAACCACTCAGAAGTTCGCTTTCATTTCACTACAGAGGTGTTACGTAACCATCTAATACCAACTACATGTGACTAAACGTCTGCACAAAATGAATGAAGAGACCTGTTTAATCAATGTTGTCAACCAACATATGGTATGATAATTTTAAAAAAATAATGGAATAATGCCATTTTTCCCCAATATTTACCACTGTTTTAATGTATATAGTATTTTTATTTACCAGTTTATTAACAGGTACAATGTGATATACTAATACTCCAAGTATAAAAAGTTACAGAAAACAAAAATGAAATATGCTTCGATATTACGGTTTTGACTATCCCCCTACGTATGCCCCTGTGGGTGCAATACAATGTTTTACGATACAAATGGGATACACATTTTGGTAACTCATGAATCTTGGTTATAGCACTAAACTGTTTAAATCTGATTCACCTTTCCTATTTTAATTTAGACCTTACCACTGTGAAACAACAAGCAAAGTAATACGATAAGCGGAATCCTGTCTAATTCGGAAAAAAACGTTTCGGCCCAAGTTAAAATCGTATACTTCGTGTAATTTTCCCTGAATGATACGTAAACGTCTTGAACTTGGAAACGGAAACTGCAACAGCTTAAAACAGAAATATTCAATATTAAAACGCATTTGTTTTGGGATATGCCGTGCTTCCAAGGAAATTGCAAATGCTTAATGTTTTAGGGCATAATGTACTTTTGAGGAAACTGCAAATGTAGGTCATTAAGATAAATGAGATTCATTTCTAGAATGAAAGAAAGGGGTTATAGTTGCAAATGCATATTTTTCCTTTAGTGTGTTGTATGTTGCTTGGAACGGCGGGTGTGAGAAAAGCTGCACATTTTGTGATAAAGGATGTCGCGTAAAAATGTAGCTGAAAATGATCGAATTAAAGCAAAAAGAGAAACATTGTGAAACAACTAACGCTACAGTTCAAATGTGGCAACAAAGAACGCATAATGAGTGAATAGTTTGCAGGCAACATAAAAAGGAAAGAAAACAGCTGGATAGGAAGAAATCAATGAAATGCTATGAAAATGGTTCGTTAGTACTCATTCAAACAATATGCCTATTTCTGCCCCAGAAGCGAGCCCCCTCCCCCTAAAAAGAACCGAATAAGCCAGAACTTAAAGCTTCAAATGGTTGGTTACAAAGGTTCAGAAAGGGATGAACATTGTTTGGAATCAGATGCGTGGGGAAGCCGATGACTAGATAATTCTATATGTACTAAAACTGCTTATGCACATACTAAGGTGAGTGTTTTGTTAATACCTCCGTACTTAACTTCTGGTTAATTTGGGGGGGGGGAACTATGAAAGGAAAATTCATATAATAGTGGCTTTAAGAGGAGATACTAATAAAGATCTAAGCCACTCGCCCGCTTATTTTAAGACTTTCTTAAGTAATAAAATCGCGATATGAACTTACTTCATTTTATTAACGCTGCGCATTTGCGAAGGAAACTGCCTCATATTAATGTAATCCGCCAGAAACGCCGTGTTAAACGTGTCAAATGGCCATTTACTGATATTGATATTATATTCGTTATTTGAATCCAGTCATTTACACACACTAATCATAATCTAACCTCGGGTGAATTTCGAAATCACAGGGGGCTTGTGGTTTCACTGCGGTTCACTATGGCCTGACGGTCTACGCTCGCTTCGTACTCCTGCAGGAATATATTTCCTCCATTTCATACTCATTCTGTCATTTCTATCTCGTGATATTGTTGGCTAAACTTTGGCGGCCCTTCAGGATTAACTCCATGAATGACTACGTTTCCATGGGAAATTCAAATCGATTTGAGTACACTTTCCGTATTGAATACTGCATAGAAACGCGGATCTGGATCGTACTGAGATCATTTTGAACCTTGGATCAGATCCTCTTAGAAAGTGGGATCGGATCGAAATTTGTTGCATGGAAACACCTGCCGTATTGAAATCGTTTTGAATACGCCAAAGATAATATCCTCTACTAAACTCGTTGTAACACGCTCGTCATTTTGTTTTTATTAGCGGAAATCGTTAATCATATGTGTAATAAAACACACAGCAAAGCCACTTTTATCGCTTCCATAATTCGCAATTTATTCTTCTCAAAAACATTCACTAACCTCAAAACCCACTTAAAATATACAGAAAAACAAATTAACATACGTTTAACAGGTTCGGCAACCTAAATCCAAGTTAACCAACATATTCTCATTTTATTCTCGAATTTTGTGTATCCAAATCAATTTCAATACGTATTGAATTTAACATGGAAACGCGGATCGTATTCAGTATGGAATTGGACTCAAATCGATTTCAATTCCCCATGGAACTGTAGTGAATAATTACAACAGCCACAAAGCGCTACTACTGATCGCACCGTAAACTAACCAGAGAAAATATGGAAATATGTTGGTGCTTTTTAATAAAATGCATAATATTGAACTATAGACACAGTGTTAGCGATTAATCTTAAAATAAAAGAAGAAAGAAAAAAAGATGTCACTTCGTTCTAAATAGCTTTCAGCGTACTATACTTCTTCTTCTTCTTCCCCGTTGCGGAATTAAGCCTTAGACCTGTTTCCACATCAAGAGATTGAATCTTTCCATCTTGTTATTGTTCGACCAACATTTCTTTTACCTTTAGATTGGCACTGAAGTAAAATGTGGAAAACTGTTAGATGGCATTCTTTCTGTATATTGAAGCCAATTAGAGCTTAGATTTTAGATTGTTTCTAACAGGTTATAAATGCTTAATTCACATCTTATTTCCCCTTGTATCTTTTGTCCAGTAATGTGTAACTTGCTGTTGAACGTAAGAACTTCATTTCTGCAGACTCTATTCTTCGTTTATTTGATCTGTTAAAGTGTCCAGTTTTCGCAAGTGTATGTTAGTGTAGGTGTAGGTGCTACCATGTTTTGTAAAATTTCAACTGCAGTTTCTAAGGTACTGTATTATATATGTATATTAACCGTAATAATATGATTAACCAGAGGCTAGAAACAGAGTACTTTCAGCACGGCAAGTAGGTAACCTTAAAGGTACTTAGGATATCTGAATCAGATAATTCATTGCAAATATGGGGGTGTCGCCATGATAGCTCAGCATTAGACCATTGTCGTGGAAATCTAAAGGTCCGTGGTTCGAGTCTAAACCATGGTTATGAATCTATCAAATCTGATTTTCTTTCCAGCTTTAGCCTACAAACAGCTGTTAGAAGTCACAAATTATTATTATTATTATTATTATTATTATTATTATTATTATTATTATTATTATACATTAAATACAAATTTACTTTTGACTATATTTGTTTTTCTTTCGGCTCCCGTTTTTACGTGATCTTCAAGTACAATTGTCAACTGATTCTCAGTGGTCTTGGACACTGAAAAGGTCACCTCCAAAAGCTCCAGCCTGAAAGAATATCTGGCGATAATTTGTAGCATCACAAATACAAATGCTGAGGGCTAAGCAAAACACAATGTGAACACTGGTATCAGCTAATACGAGTATTTCCATTCAACTGATACGACGTTGAGAACTTTAACAACGGAATATAAGCATATGAATAAGCTCCCCATATCTCTCAGCACCTGTCTGTATAGTTGGTTAAACATTCGTTTGACTAGTGACTATTACACATTCCATGAAATTGCTGAAGTGTCTGAACATTTGGTTTCCTGGCATTCTCTTGTACAGTGCAGGTGTATGTTTCCACAAAATGTGCACAGTTCCTTATTTACTGCATCCTGTTAAATCCTATCCTTTCCTTCCTTTTATGTTACACATATGAACATACTTTTCTCTACCCCATACCTGCATCTCTATAATACATCAGAGTGCTCTTATCTCTTGAGCTACCAAATAGCTGCTGTTTTTTATTGATCCTTGCCTATTCATGCGTGTTGCTCTTTCCAGTTTCTCAGGTTATCTTCGGTGTTTGATCTGACTTCATGTGCCTTCAAACATAACATTCCCTTCTTCTGACGAAATTCTATGCCAGTATTTCATATATGTTTTACCACACAATGTTTTCTTCCAACTCTTTTCAATTCAGTAACAGCTGATTCCATCATTTATTAATGATATATAAATCAGTATTTCATTTTGCAGTTTCAACTGTCAGTCGAAAAAATGGAGAAGCAAATTGAAGAAAGAAATATTAAGGCACACAAATATCCAAAAATTTTGTTCTAAATAATTCTAGCCCAATAAGTTCGTACCTCATTTTTAGCAAGTATTTAAAGGATCGCCATATCAATAATTGTTCACAAGCAATGATTTTATTTAATATGTGGTAGAATTTAGTAACTGAATGAGAACTAAGCATCATTAGGTGTAGAATGATATAGTTTATTTCCCCTTGGAAGAATTCTTAGCAATACTCAACCATCCTTATTTTATTACTTAATGGAATGCATAATGATTAGCTAATACTACATCCCAATTAGAAAGACAAATGAAACTGGTTGTTCTAATACTGATGAAAGCAATTATGATCACCTTTACTGTTTAAATGTCTGTCAGATGTGGGGGGAAAGACTCCATGTTATCACTTTTCTGTCCAAAAGCATCAGAATGCTTTCTTAAACCACCTTAGTGCTTTTAGTATTTTGTTTCAATTACGGGCTGGCCTATAAGTTTTCCCACAACTTTTTAAAATGACAAACTTCTTTACTTAATGATATTAATGGCATGTGTCAGTTTGCTCTTTCCTGATTAGTTTCTTTCTTGAAAAGGATTGTTGCATTATTATTTCAATATGTGCTTTTTACTTATAAGAAAATACCTGTATACTCTGTTTATTTTCTGTACTGTAGAATGCTCACAATGTGCATACTCCAAACTGAATCCTTGCAGAGAGAGCTGCAGCAAATTGCTCGTCATTATGTAAGGGGTACATAATGACATAAATTCACCTCCCAATACTGTCTTTGGTATTCTGTGTGACAGGTGGAAAACACTGCCAGGGGAGTACACAGAGAGTGCATTGGGGGGAAGCTGAATCTGGAACGACTGCAGCACATTAAGTCAGTCGTACCTTTATTCTGCGATAACTTTTATAGATTTATTAATGTTAAGGGGATATCAACTGGATCAGTAGAGAGGGTATATTGAGTACACAAAGGAGTTGACAGATCAGCATAATCAACAAACAGCTTTTGAAGTATTTGTATGACCAAAAGGTAAACAGGAGTAGATAGAGATTTAACTCCCAGGTGTGTTAACTGCTAGACTATGGAAAGATTCAGAAGTTGCACTTTCACTTCACTACAACCACAGGAGATGCTCTGTAACCTCTTGCACTAAAAACTTTTGACTAAACATGTGCAAATAGTAAAATAAGCAGAGCATGCCATTTAATCAATGTTGCCAACCAAAGTATGGAATGATAAGTTTGGAAAAGAAAGGATTAAATGCCCTATCATTCTCTAATATTTCCACAATTTTAGCGTACGTAGTATTTTTGCTTATCTGTTTACTAACAGTTACAGTGTGATACACTAAACCTGTAAGTATAAAAGAATTACAGAAAACAAAAAATGACACTGCAGTGCTTCAATATTATGGTTTAGAACATTATGGGGAGGGGGTCCTTAGCGTCTGCACATTGCTACTATGCACAGCTCTTGGCTATGACTGGCACTATTACACAATTCATAATATACATTATTCAACCTCAGTAGAGCCATAGTTATTCATAACATTGAGGGAACAGATAATTTCATTTAAGCAGTTTTGGTATAAACCAATTCTAGAAAACTCTTGTCATCATCATAAAGTATACAGTTTGGACCTTAAGATCTGTTCTGGCTACAGAGAGTTACAACTGTTCTTTCCATCACTTTTTGGGTCTTCCTACACTTCTTCTACCAGTTGGACGGTAATTTAATATTTGGAGAGGACTACAGCACGAGTCCATTTTACGAAGGTACGCACGTATAGTAAGTAGGGGAAGGATTGTATTCCACCCAAAAATTTGATACTGAGATTTCACCGAAATATATGTTTTGAGACCCCCTGAATCCAAAAAATGCATTTTTGGAAATATGTCCGTGTGTGTGTGTGCGTGCGTGTGTGTGTGTGTGAGAACAGCATTACTCAGAAACAAACAGTCAGATAAACGACAAACGTGGCATTTAGGTTCAGTATCTGAGATGCAACACGAAGTTTTCAAGAAAATCCCCCCACCCCAGATTACCCTTTACATGGAACATTTTTTGAAAATTTTAATTTTCTCAAAAATGGCTAACGATTTTGATTAAAATATCATGTGTTTAAGATATTTTCATGACAAATGAAATGTATATCTTGAATTTTCTACGAATGTCTCCAAAAGTATTCTTCATTGTGAACAACTTTTGCATAACTGGTAAACCATAAGAGATAGACAAAATTTTACTACACAAAAAATGTAGATCGCATTAAAATACACAATTTATATCATATACATTTTTTTTGGTGAGTGAACCATTTTCAAGATATTGCTTGTTATTCCCTTAAATTTTCCAATACTTATACTTTTTCTCCAATGGAAATTCGTTATTCATTTTTTTTATGTACTGGACACGCAAAGAGAATGGAATGCGCCACATAGCAACCAGCTCTTAAAAGATTTGACTATCGCTTAAAGCCTACCATATTCCCCTTGTACCTACAAGAAAATTAGCAATAAGATTAACATGAAGCATATGGAGAATAAGTGTTTGTAAAATTAGTTTGTACAAGAGTAGAGAAAGTCATGTGAGTGTAACGCATCAGATTTTGTATGTTAATTTTGCCATTACAAGTAAACTGTGTAATGAATTTTGAAGTTACTACAACAGCTTGTAGTATGCAGTTGTACTAGCATTTTAAAACTTAGTAAATTAATTAGTGACTTTTTAAACATTTTTCTCCCTCCTGAGCCGTATGCCTGTAATGGAATATGTTCATTGCACTTTTTCTTTTACCATATTTAATTGCTGATACTGCCTGTTGATCTGCAACATTCCATTACCAGCAGCTTTATCATCTGGTACAGGTAGATCAGTAGATTTTATTTTAAATTTTATTGAATATGCAACAATTTACATGTTTGTTTTTAACTAAAACTTCAAAATGTTGATGAACTTAATGAAGTTGACTGTTGCAGAAAGTTGGTAATCTACAAGTATCGTGAAAACATTCCAGAAGTGATGTTACATGTATTTTTTGTCCAGAATACTGCTCAATGCACTTATAAGATTGTGCTACCCCATTACTAGTATTCCATAATGTGTGATATTGTGCATACTGATCTCTTAAGGTTGAATTATACACAAGATAGCAGATAGCAAACACTGTCTAGTGCATAAATTTCTGTTCAATAATTCAGCATTTCCATTTCTTTGTTTCAAGTCAAAAATAAATGTTAGTAACACTCATAGGCACAGAAAATCTTTAAAAGGTATGGAGCACCAACATTTTGGAAATAATGTTCAGTTGAATATTCCCAGAATAAGGAAGGAGTGGTACTAGGAAAAACAAACAACAAAATGCGTATGATTTGTTGATATACTGCACTGCTGCCAGAAGAGGAAAGTGACCTAAGGAGCATGTTGATGAAGATAAGATGACAATGGCCAGGAAATAAATGCAAAAAAGATTAAATGTACAGTTATTGGAAGAGAAGCACAGTTTTGAGATGAGGTAGTTGCATAAGTGCATTAGATACTTGGGATGGACCATAGCTAGCAACACGAGCTGTCAAGAAATAAAACATGGAATTAGCAATTGCAATAGAAATGGAGGTTTTCTGTGGACAATTGAAGGTCATAGACCTTTTCTATAATAAATAGACTTTCAACACAGTGAGAAAAAAAAAAAAGGATGCATAGAGTGCTGCTTTGGCCCAACATGGCAGAATTCGTAAACATGAATGTGTCAATAATGCATTTAGTTGTGCAGTTTTTTTAAGCTCATATATATGTCAATAATGCAGTACTTTTTGTACACATTCCATTCTCCCTCCATTTTCTTTCTTTTCCTTAATCTTTTTTATTATTATTATTTATATTTTCATTTAACTAGAAGTACATGCAAACTTGTTGCACTTATTTGTTATTTTATTGGGAAAGGGATTACTTTCAAGGACAAAGAATTAGGAATCATATTGGCACACAGAATACATTTTGGAACAGCAGTAATACTTTAGAGTTTATTACCTCAGGGCAATGGAATAGTGAAATACTTCTCAAGTATTAAATCCATACAATAAACAGCACTTGCAAAATTAACTCCGATAAATGTTGATTGTAAAGACTAACACTGATTGTGATACTTTCTTAATGGAGAGTTACACATAATAACTGCATTCACACAGCCAACTGTTGCACTTTTCTCTTCAGTAGATCTGCCGTTTAAAATTAAACTAATATACACAACCAGTGCTGATTATCCCAAGGTCACAGGTTAAAACCCAGTCGAGGGAGATGGATTTTTTTCAGGCATAAAAATCCTACATGGCTTCCTTAGCAATGGAAGTAAAGCCGGTGGTCCCGTGTCATAGATTTACGGCACATAAAAGAACCTTAAGCCAGATAAATAGGTCTCTGAGCAAAATTACTGGTCTTTCATGCCCAATATAAAATGGGACACTAAGGCCCATAGCAGTTAAAGAGCGTCCATAAATAAATTTAAAAAAAAAAAAAAACAGTGGAAGCTGCACAAATTTTCACAAAATTTGACCATCATGTCTCTGATTCATTTCAAGTTTGTCCATGTATTACAAAAACAAAGTAAATTATGTTTTAAGTTTTTTTTTTTATTTTAAATCACAATATCTTAAACAATATTGCACAATCACACTTGTGAAAAGCTGCACAACTCTCTACCTTTAAATTAGAATATCTCACAGGTAGTAAGCGATAAAATTATGTTATAAAGTGCAATGCAAAGCTTAATATGAAATCTTTTACTTAATATTTATTATAATTGATATAATTATTTACATCACTTTTAAAATCTAAACGTTTAAAAACGATATATCCCTATTACCCCCCAGGTGTAAATTCCTATAAAAATTATAAATAAATTCATTGTAGTTTTTTTTCGTATAGATTTGCATAAAACAAAGATGGGAACCTATATAGTTAATTTTAAATAAAATAACTTGGAAGGCGGTGCGTAATGGGATTCCAGTGTGGTACAGCTGGAGAGTAGCAGTAGCATCTATCATTCAATACCTTGTCAATTGTTCACAGCACTTTAGTTGGATTAGTTTGTCCACATGTAACTTAAATTTGGCATACAGTTGAGAAACATTCACACTTTCAATCTTATCCTAAGGGAGGCAGCTAAACTACAATCTAAATGTGCACTTTTTCCCCTTCAGGCTCAAATGAATACCATTGGTTATTATTGCATTATTCGTTGATGGAATAAACAAATTTAACTCTAAGGTTCCAGGGTTCACTTTCGCATTGCTGTATCTCACCTTAAAGTGGCCACTATGTTCAAAACCACTTCTGGATTATTCTTGTACTTTGTAGCATACAATCACTGTTAGCAGTGGGTGGTACTTTGGGAATTTTTTTTTTTATATGCATCACATAGTTTTAGGTCTGGTGACAAAGTTAAGTTCTCCATTTGTAAGTTTGTAAGCATATTGTGGGTAACTAAGCTTAATGATTTCTACCTTGTGTTATGCTTGGAAACATTAAGTGGATTGAAGCAATGTTTCTTCAGTTCACTCATTATGCATTTTCAGAAACCACAAAGCTAAAAATGAACTTCTAATGCAAAAAGCTGAACACAAAGTAACATTTAAAATGAAACAGCAGAGAGAGGCTTCATAGAATATGAGATTCCAGGTGCTAAGTTACACCAAACACCAGAAGTGTTATCACGATCATACTGCGTAATGCATTAGCCGGTGTTACATATTGCTTAAGTGTGAAGCTCTCTGTCAGCAGTCTATGTTCTAAAACTATGCGCTAATACAAACTGTTTAAAAGCGTACTTCTAAGAAGAGCCCATCCTGATATTAACAGGTTTAAAACAAAATTTATCATAGATTCCTTCCGTATTTTTTCCAGATTTTAATATTATGGGGTTAAGTATGATATTGCAGTTTAAAATATTGATCCTTAAAAAAAGTGACTGTTCCCTAACCATTGTGTATTCTGAGAATAAATTGCTTTTATGTAACATTGTGTGCATAAAAGAAAAATGTTAAGTACGCTGTAAATCCTAAAATAATTTGATTTTCTGCAAAATATAAAATACACTAGGTTACAAATGAAAACCTTTTTTCTGCGGCACAATTAAAAATAGGTGACTTTTACTTTTTTTGGTGTGCAGAATTTAAAAAATGCATTTGTTTTTCCATAGCACATCTCATTTTGGCAATATGGCAATGTTCAATGAAATTTTGTAAAATTTGCAAAAATATTACACATTCATAAACAAATTTTAAACAGAATAAAGAAGAATAACATGAAAGCGTACCTGAATTTGAGAATGTATGTTATCTTGTTTACCCCTTTTTCTTTTCCCAGGAACTTCAGTGTACATAATTTTCTCGAGTGTTCTCTGGTAGGTTCGTCATGTGCAGCAAGACACCGGCAGTAATCGGCCACCATATGTACGTCCCAATGTCTCTGATAACATCATTCATCTTTCAAGTCCTGCTCTTCAATGACAGCTCCTAAATTCGACAGGAAGTAGTCAAGATGTGACAAGAAATGAAGCTTCAACTTGTATTACAGCCGAGCAGTCTGAAACTTTCCATCATATTTCTGACAATTTCTTTGTATTGAGGGTCTTTTATATTGCCCCGAAATTTCTTAACAACCTCCCTGAATCCATTCTAAGCATCTTTTTCAATTTCATTCATAGAGCTGGTAAAATTAACATTTTTCATCAATTTCCTTATCTGTGGTCTATCAAATACTCCCTCTCTGATTTTAGCCTGTGACAATGATGGAAGCTTTGGCATAAGTACTGGAAGCAAGGGCAAGTTTTGTCAAGTGCTTTCACAAATTGTTTCATCATGCCTAGTATTGTGTGTAATGGAGGTAGTAGAATTTTTTGACAATCAACAAGAGGCACATTAGTAACATTTTTTTATCCAGATTCCAGTTGCTGCCTCTCAGGCCACTGGTCAGTTTCCCAATGTTTGTCCCTCACCCTGCTATCCAATTCGCAAAGAAAACAAGGGAATTTTGTGTATCCTCCCTGTTGTCCTAGTAACAGACCAATGACCATCAAATTACCACATATTTGCCACTTAAGACTCTCTTAGGTTCGTAGAATGTGCAAGCGGTATTGAAGCTAACTTGTTGCCATTATAAAGTAACACTGCCTCAAGACTTCGTTTGGAAGAATCAATAAAAAGACACCAGTTATTTGGCTCATATGCTTCCCTGCCCAACTGTTGAATAAGATTACACACATCCAACAAAACACAAATTGATATTTTTCTGCATAGTACTTGTGGAACTGTATTTTGCGATTCCTATACCACAAAAACGTAATGCCAAGTGATAACAAATTCTTCTCCTGTAGTCTTGAGCCAAGTAATTCACTTTTTTGTTTTATGAGTCCTAAATCCCTCACTAAATCATTTAACTCAAATTGATTAAACTTGTGGTGAATTGTCAAACTCTTCTGGATCAGAAACTAACTCATTGTTGGAAGTCACGGAGCTGCTTTCAGATTCACTAAAATTGAGATCTGCTGGTGCTAGGTATGGGTAGTTCGGATTCATGGTATAGGCCGTATAGATAAATTCAGATTTGCATATTTAATTCATGCCTTATTTTTTTTGCTGTAGCCAGCAATGCACATGCTAAAGTAACAATCGTCATGGTGATTCTGCTGCTCTCTCCACATCATTGGTTTGGCAAATGGCATTGCCTTCAATTTTCCTTCATACCTATTACATAATCCCTCAAAACAACTGTTACATGCAATATGAGGTCGAATGATTTATCCTGATCAACTTTCTCTTTGAAATATGAGTAATATAGTTTCTTTGTTTGTGAGTCTATTTTATGTACCTTCCCGTCAAACACATAATATCACAAATGTAACAAAACTTCTGAGGACTTAGTAGACGCTGTCCCCTGCGTAATCCTGATGTAGAAGTCATATTCGAACTTTTATTTTAGCACTACACATATAGAAGACGAATGTGCATATTAACACAAGTTTTCAATTCAACTGAAGTTGAGATCTATGATATCTGTAAATGTAAACATACCTACCTCACAAGAAGACTGACCTGACCCATAGAACGAAACTGATAAGTGCTGGGAATATAAACAAACATCTGGGTGATATGGGAAGACAGAAAAGAACTGATTAAGAAAATCAACAACAGATTTAGAATAATATAATGAAATGTATCAGTAAGCTATATAAATGAATGAATTTAGCACCATAGACATATATGCACATAAACAAACTAGATGTGATACCCAAAAACAGATTCCATGTTTTAAATCAGGGCAATGATTTTGATTAAAGTCCCATGTTTTCCTTTATACCGCAGAATCAATGTTGACCAGTGATACATGTCCATTAATTTTGTGTGTGCTCGATTTGATGCGGAGCGACTTACATACAGACCTCAGTTAAACCCCACTAGTTTCTCCTTTGGCCACTATTGGGATTTCTAACAGTGCAATCAAGTTTAGCAGTACCCAACATGCAGACCTCAGTTAAACCCCGCTGAATGAACAAAGGAAGAGATTGCTGAAACTCTTGGTGTTGAATGTGGCATGGAAACTTGGAAGTTGTGATGAAATGACTGGATGCATATGGAGAATGATGGATGAAGGAAGAACAAAGCCATAATTAATCAGGAAGAGGAAAAGGAATTGTTTGGTACACTGGATAAAGAGGAAACTTCTTGCTAAGCGATGCTCTAAAGGGAATGGTGGATGGGACAAAAAAATTCCTGGTAGAAGATACCTGATGATACGTAGTTCTAAGATAGTGCTTTAAGTGCTCAAATGAAGAAGAAAGTAGAAGAGAGGAAAGAATGCAGAGACTAGATTTGAAGTGAAGTACCTACCATTGTGTAGAAAGCTAGGAAGGTGTTCACTTCAGTTTTGCTTCTTTGGAGTAAACAACTCCTTCATGACATAACTATATTCTAAAGATACATGCTGCTCTATTATGTAATTCCAATCTTCTTTTCAAGGGCCCTAATATGTAAATGCTGCAGTTGTAGAAAGGGGGGGATCTGTATTACATTTACATGACATTCTCCACCCATTCTACAAATTATTCCTACAAAAGCATATTCTTCTATGTTATTCGAAATAACCATTTGCAAAAATGCTTTTATTGCACATTTGGTTGTAGCTACAAGAGGGATTAGGAGGCTGAAGCAAGACAAATCTTTCAAAAATGGGTTGTTATGTGATGGCTGTGAAAGTCCATACCCTTTGCATGACCACAAAAGAGAGAGAGAGAGAGAGAGAGAGAGAGAGAGAGAGGGGGGGGGGGATAGTGACTTAGCACTTGAAAAATAATTAAAGTACTTGAGATTCAAAGCAGTAACAAACATTTTGGGAAATAGTTAATGCCCTCCCCCAAAAAAATAAAAGTACTGTGTTTAAAGGAGATCTAAGTTTTTTTGAGTAATAAGGTTTTGGCTATCTCTTATGATTTACCAGTTATAATCAACTGCAAAATTATCCTGAATGAAGAAGTCTTTAGCGGCTATTTGCAGAACATTCAAGGCATACATTTTATTGTCATAGAAATATCTTAAACATATGGCGTTTTAATCCAAATCGTTTGATCCATTCTTGAGAAAATAAAAAATAAAGAATAATTTTCCATGTAAAGCATAGTTTGGAAAGGGGCATTTTCTTGAAAATCTGCATGTCCGACCTTCGGAAGATACTGATTTTAAATACAAAATTTGGTATTTATCCAGCATTTCATTTTCAAGTTATTCCATATCCATTCTCTCGCTCACACCTTTTTATAAAAATGTTTTTGTTTTTTGTTGTTTCAGTGTATTTTTGGTAAAATCTCAATATCCAATTTTTGGGTTGAATGCAATACTTCCTCCGCTTACTAAAGGCAACAGCAAAAAAAAAAAAAAAAGTAAAAAATTAGGGCACTAACCAAGTATTTTGGCAGTGACAATATCCAATATATGGTTTTATGTTTTTTTACACATATCTCTCAAATCAGACTGTAGTATTTATTAACTTAAAGATTAAGATAATGTTTTTTCTCATTGCACAGATATCCTTAAAAAGCTTTTTTCCAAATATTTGGAAGTTTAGCAGGCTAAGCATGATGCCCTTGTATTTCTTTAAGTTTATTATTTTTAAAATGCATTTAATTATAATAATTATTATAGCAAGAAACTAAATAGCTTCCTGTTTTGTTTCTAAAAATGTTTTTTTTTAGTTTCAATTAAATCTACCGCTTCTTTGAAGCACAGCCCATTAAAAAGCAGTGCATGCAGGAAGCTCTCAGTTTTACAAGGTGTCACAAAATTCACACTGCATACATAAGCTTTCTGTTTTGAGGAATTGTTACCATGCAGTTTTATCTTTCACCTTTTTGAGGGTAGAAGAATCTTTGATAGCTTTCTGATATTTGAATTCCTCAGTTTTTCATTTTATTAACTCAATATTGAGGGCCTTTTTTATAGCAGTGTTGATGTTTATTCCTTAACAGGCACAATTTTTATTTGGAGGTATATTTATCAAACTGCAGACTGGAATTTTTTGGAGCTTTCAGTTTTACTTTCATCACCACCTAATAGGTTCTGTATCAGGAAGAGAATGTATTGCATTTCATCCAAACGTTCAATACCAAACCTTCACTGGAAATACATGTTTTCAGGTTCTATGGAGAGAGGAGGGGAAAAAAACAAAACGGTGTGCATGAACAGTGAATTAAAAATACTGATGTGTTACATCCACAGGACTTTCTCTAACCCACTATCGCTTATTCTCTATAGTCTCCTGCAAACTGTTCTTATGAAGGCTGTTTTTCTATCTACTTCATGCTAATCAAGAAAAATTTGCAGAAATAGTTTCATTGCACATTTCATTGTCAATACGAGGTGGATAGAGGAAACCAAATTGATAGTCAGATGTTAAAAGTGAGTTGCTATAAGCTGGCTCCGAAATTCCATGTTCCTTCCATATCATTGAAAGAAACAACTGCATAGAACAGCACTTTCAAGAAATGATTTTTAAGTATTGAAAAATTCAAACTGATATTAATGGATATTTCGGAAATGGCTGATACCATATAAAATGATATATTGAAATAATTGTTTTGAAGAGTTCTACATTTTTAATGTAGTAATTTTTTGCCTATGCCATCATTTACTGATTATACAAAATGATTCAAAATTCTTTCCAAAAGAAGAGGGCTTCCCAGAAAATTAAAGATATACATTTCATTTATGTAAATGTAAATATGGTACTTTAATTAAAATTGTTATGCCCATTTATAAGAAAATAGCAACATTTTGAAAATTTGTCCTTGCAAAGGGTAGTTTAGGTTGGAGGGGAGGGTTCTTGAAAATCTTTGTGTTGCATCTTTGGAAGATACTGAACTTAAATACCAAGTTTGGTACTTATAAGACTTTTGGTTTTATAGTTATGCTGTTCGTGCACGCACCCACCCACACCCACACACGCGCGCGCCTTTTTCTTTTGGGTTCAGGGGGCTGAGATATGTATTTCTGGTGAAATCTTGACATTGAATTTTTGGATGGAAAACAATATTTCCTCTACTTCCTGTAATTTATAGTAGAGAAAGTAAAAATGAAAAGGTATATGCATAACAAATCTCTACTTGAGTCAGACAATGTTTAAGCATGCCAGGTGAAGATTTTCAAGCAAATTCCCACCCCACAAAATACTCTTCATAGGGAAAAATTTTTCTTTGTTTATTGTTTTCTCAAAATGACTCTTTTAACAATTTTAATATTTGAGATATTAATGTGACAAACTAAATGCAAATCTTAATTTTTTGCAAACAATGTGGAAATCCTCTTCCTACTGCTTGAATTTTGTACAACTGGGAAACTGCAAGAGAGAGACAAAATTTACTACAGGAAAATTTGGAGTTTATTAAAATACACAATCTTTGCCAAATTTGTTCATATATTAGCCATTTTTTAAAACTCTCGACCTCATGTTTACTCTTTCCCAGGTACATCTGACAGATATCCTTAGGAGTTAGCAATTCTTCTTTTGTGCTTTCCATGGCTTCATATAGGTATATATGAATGCTGTTTCTGTGCTTTTCATGTAACTAAGCACTTATTGCCTAATTTGAAACCATTCTTAGGCAAAAATATATTTGAACACTAACAACGTTCTAAGGGAACATTTCATTATTAAACTTCTCAAGAAAGAAAAACTGAACAGTTTAACTGATGATAACCGTTGGAACAAGTAAATAATTTCAACTACTTAGGCTAATGTTTTGTATATTAAAAATGAAGATGTAGCAAATAATATATGCAAATTCAATTATATATAATATAATAAAAAGAAACCTTAAAACTGCTTGGAAAGAAACTATACTAAAATGGCAGTGCCCATGTTGTATGATTCAGAATGTTGTTCATAAAAATGATGAGGAAAAAATTGAAGCTGCAAAAATGAGATCAGAGTGTCGCAGGCCATACTTTATTAGATAAACAGAGAATTGATGACGTCAGAAAGGAAATCTGCATTTTTAAGTTAATTGAAAAGATCGCCAATATATAACTGGAAAAAGCACACACAGAATGGAAGATTACCACATCTGAAAACTGCTAAATAAATCTATAGGCAAGAGAAACATTGATAGACCGAAGAAAAGGACAGCAAACATTTAGTTCATGAGATAGGAACAAGCCTTTCCAGATTTTTACTTTCTAATACCAAGATTTTACTAGAAATACAAGTTTTGAGGTTCTTGGAGGAGGGCAGGAAAAAGAGGGGAAAAGTTTTTTTAGAAAGGTACATGCATGTGCATGCTTGTGAGAGAGAGAGAGAGAGAGAGAGAGAGAGAGCGCAGCAGAACTCAAAAACAAAAGGTCTGTTAAATACCAAATGTTTTGTCATCTTACAAGGATGCCACATAAAGATTTTTAAGAAAATCCTACCACCCCAAACTATCCTTTACACAGAAAATTTTTTGTATTTTTAATTTTCTCAAAAATAACTTAACAGTTTTGATTAAAATACTATATGCTTAAAATATATGCACGACAAATAAAGTGCATGTCTTGAAATTTTCTGTGGATAGCCTCACAAGTCCTCTTCATTTTGAGTGACTTTTGTATAATTGGCAAACCGTAAGAGACACACAAAATCACAATAAATGTAGATTGTTTAGAGCACACAATTTATGTCTATTTTTTTAGTTCTGTTAACCATTTCCAAGATATTCTTTGTTATTGCTTTGAATTTTCTAATACTTGCTTTTTTCAAATTTTAAGTAACTTTGCTTTTTCTCATGGTCATACAAGGAGCATGGAATTTCAAACCCTGCTTATAGTGATCCACTTTTTAAAAATCTAGCTACTGTATTCTTCTTATTCCTACAATCAATGTGAAAATGTTCAGTAAAAGTTTATTTTGATTAACAAGAAGTAGACAGCAGAATAAGCTCTTGTAAGAGTAGTTTGTAGAAGAGTGAGTAGAAAGTATTGTGAATGTAACACATCATATCTTCTTAGTCTTATCTGCATATGCTGATTTTTTGTTGGTGCTGGGATGTCAGTTTATCTTTAAAAATGGAATAATACCATTTGTTTCTACTTCTAGTATGAATTTTTGTGGCTTTTTCCTTCGAAAGTTTTAAAGAAGCAGAGATGAAGATATGATTGATGAGTCATGAAGCATATTCTTGTCTTATTATTAAAAATTAATGTGGAATCCATAACGTCATTTACTCTTTATTAGTTAGCTGTACCAGTGTTCATCAAAATTCTGTTACAATAATTTGATTGTTACTTTTTTGCTCTTTCTTTTTTTGTTAGTTAAATAAAGGGTTAGTCATATTGCATGAATGAATTTGACAGAGTAGGCGTCACTTTTATAGAACATCTTTATTGCATCATTTCTCTAAGCACAAACACTGTATATTATACTGTCATATTTAGTTTCTCAAAAGAAAAGCTAGGCTCTTCACTGATATGTAAGCAATCTCAGTATAAATGAGCCATTCCATTTTTTATGAATGTTGTATTTTCACTCAAGCAAAATGAGAACTGGTAAAACATGCACTCAGATCATCCAAAGACAAAGTGCATTTTAATATGGATTTCCCTACTTTCAAATTGGCAATCATTTTGTATTATAACTTATTTATTTCAATTAAGACACCTTTACATCTTAAAATGGCTTTGAAGTATAGCGTTTGGTTCAGAACGGAGGGAGTTCGCCCGGGTGAATGGAACAAAATTGCTCTTATGAAAAACGTATTTGTGCATACTTTGTATATACTACTTCATAGACCTGGAAAGGTAGAATCAGATGACTGAAAAATTCAATGCCATAGCCAGGATTTGAACCACGGATCTCCCGATCTCCGTCCGGTTGCTCTAACCACTGAGCTACCATGGCAACATGCCGACACGACATTAAATTCTCCAACTGATTCGCATTTTTTCCTGGTAAACCACAAGGAGATCTCAAATTGTGTTGAGATGACATACCCCAATGGCGACTTACATTCATTGTAAGTACTTTAAGTCCCGGGCTTTATAGTTACAACCACTAATAGTAGTCATCTCAATACAATTTGAGATCTCCTTGTGGTTTACCAGAAAAAATGCGAATCAGTTGGAGAATTTAATGCCGTGTCAGCATGTTGCCATGGTAGCTCAGTGGTTAGAGCAACCGGACGGAGACCGGGAGATCCGTGGTCAAATCCCGGCTATGGCATTGAATTTTTCAGTCATCTGATTCTACCTTTCCAACCCTGTCCAACACACGGCTTGTGTGGAAGAACAATTAATTCCATTACTTGATAGACGTGTTTGTATTCTGTGGAACTAGCTATTATTACGATTAATATACAGAAGCCGAACTGTATCGCAAACTATATCCAGTGTTATTTTCATGGAATTCTGTGGTGTAATCCAGGTCTGACCTTGTCACTTGCAAACAGTATGAAGAGATGTTCACCCTGATTCACTTCTGTTCAGTTTTTTTTCCCCCGCCACTGGCCTCTTTATCCAGCTTGAGGTTCTTTTAAGTGCCGTAAATTTATGACATGATGGTCCCATCGTAAATTTACAGCACCTAAAAGAATAGAGATGCCTGCAAAATTTTCAGTCTTAATGTAGAATGGGATCACAGCAGTTAAAGAGCGTCCATAAATAAAACTCAATTTAATTTTTTTTTAACTTCAAAAGAATCTTCGTGCTCGCTTCCCACATGTTTGGTCATGTAAAGAGCATGCTGACTCTTCAAGTGCTCATACAATGGGTGATCAGCTCGGGCTGAAAACAGATCAGCTTGAACAGAAAATGTATCTCCTTTCGATTCTTGGTAATCAAGGCAGTTTGTGATGAACTTTGTTCAAATATTTGTATGCACCTTAACACATACATTTCATACCAAACAATGAGATATCTTGTTCTTGTGCCTAAGTCAGCAATATTATATCATTCCAAATGAATGAAAGTAACAAATCTGTCAGTTGAAGAGCTGTGATATGATTCCTTAGCTATTGGAACATGGAAAAGCAAACACGTGTTGCAGGTAAAAATACAAGAGAAAGAGAATCAAAAAAAAAGAAAAGGAATGAAGTAAAATTAGGTAAATTAACCTATCATTTTGATTTATTCTCTGTATTATGCAAACAGCTCTAACAGAATGCATTGTCGTTGAGATGAATGTTTTTCCTTTCATGTTATTTTCAGATTTTCAGCCAGAACACAGAAATGTTAATATTTCAAACACTTTTTTATACCCACAGTAGTAGTGAACCCAAAAAATACTTGTTTCCTTTTGCTAATATTTTAGTTCAGATTTTAGCTAAGCAGTTGAATAGCCAAAAGCATAGAAAAGGGTTGCTGAAAACTTTTAATTTAACAAACAAAGATTTCATGTCGAAAAGGTGGAATCAGACTGAAACATTCAATGCAATAGCTCGCATTTGAATCATAAATCTTTGGCTACCTTCCCAACTTTGGCCTACACATGGCTTGTGCGAAGGAACAATTAATTATCATTGATTGGCCTAATGAAGATTTCATTTCTTTCCTAACAACATTTAACTAAGAAACCCTGTTGCAAAAATATACTTTTTTTATATTTCTCCTCTTTTTGTCATGGAATGGCTCGGTTATAATGTGATTGCCAAGAAACATATTTTATAAGTATCTGAAAGCAGAGTTGTTACTACAAACAACTTATCACAATCGCAAACTGTCACTAGTACTAAGCAATACCCATCAAACCACAAGTTTTTTGAGCTGGAATGTAACAATTTTTAGTACATGATTGCATCTCAAGTGTGTAGCACACCTGGCAAGGTAATAGTTTTTCTCACAAGTAACATTATTTCTCCATGCATAACCTCGAACACATAAAGCCACCTGTTTGCTCGCAAACACAATGTTCAGCTATTCAGAAACAGCAGACCATTCATCTACAAAACAAAGAAAATAAAACAAATAATTACTACTTAAAACACAAATAAAAAGAACATAGCAGTGTAAAAAAATCATAAATGCAAAGAGAAATTATTAAACCAAATAAACAGGTAAGAATGTTATAAATGAATAAACCACATGCCATTACGATAAAAATATGCCCCATCTGTAGTGTAGTACAAAAAGAGTTTACAAGAACTGAACCAATATGTGTTGTAACACTCAACAGCTGTTGCTCTTTATTTGTATTGTATAAACTGTAGGAAGGGTTTGAGTAAGAATAATCACTCACAAAACTTTTGACTGATCAATTGGCACACGACTTTGAATGGATCACACTGGCAAATATAACACCCTGCCAGCTGTGTTTCAATGGAGTGGGATGGTACCAACCGGACTGCTTAACTGCTTCAGGAGGGTATAAATAAACATGTTTTCTATGCCACACGAGAGTTTGTAAGGGAATGTACAAGATCAATTAGAAACTTTTTTTGGGCATCTTCTCTATGATACTGAATTCAGTTATCCAAATGATTCATATAGAAGGGATGCGATACTCTGTACAGTCAATCATGTTTACTGATATTGTATGCTGCATTATAATACTAAACCTTGGTCAGGTCATAGTCCCCACTCATGATCTAGTTTCGACCTACCTTCAGGCACAACATCCATCATCAAATTATATTAGACTTTTATATTCACTATATTCAAATATAAGCATTTGGCAAAGTGGAGTAAATTATAAAATGTGTTTTCCATTATATTTCAGTTTGTTCTTTACCAAAAAAAACTTAACTTGTTAAATCTATAAGACTATCTTGACTGAATATTTCAATCCTATAACATAACTTACAATCTAATTTAAGAACTCTCTATCCTTTGACAGTTTTGCAGGTACATCATATACACTTTTCATATAAAAAGCTCATTCTTCTTGCTTTACTTTAATGATAAATACCTGTCTAGAAATGTATTCATATTAGGTAACAAGGGTTTTATTATTTGCAGGATGTAAAGGTAATACTCAACCGATACTCAAAATTATTTCCAGCTTGCCCTGGGATATTTTCCGTAGGTATATGGGATAAAAAAGAAAGATGACAATGATAATAAATTTAATGTTTCCTAGGTTTTGTCCATAGCTGAATTTGGAATATTTCTTTTTGGCACAGAAATGGAACAATCCAAACGGTGGCTACACCAGGATTAAAGTACTTCTAAAGGTGTCATACTCCTTATATTATTTCCATCCTGAGAGAAGCATATTTAATGGCTTAGTTGCAGCATAAGTTAGAGACTCTTCTTACTTCCATGGTTGTCTAAAGAAACAAATGCCATGAACCCATGAACAAAGTTATTGCTGTTTAGTAAAAACATGTGCAGATCGGTAACTTGTTTTCTTGGGATATCAGTTTTCCTACTGTATTCAATGGTTTTGACAACCCCCCCCCTGCAACACTCAAAATGTTATTTCTATTTAATTTTCCCCCTTTTTTTTGCTTGGTTATATGAGGTATTCTACCATTTTTGCTTACTCTGTTCTTTTTTTCCATTTCTATGCTAAAAATCCAACTGTAAGCCTGTTATATCACCGTCAATTTTTGTTAAGTCATGGGCAAACAGTATGTATGCAAACTATTTAGTTATGAGGTTGTATGAATAAACAGAATTGCTCATTTTCAAATATTCATAAATGGATGCACTGAAGTAACTTGAGAAATTTGGTATAGAGTGCCAAATATTTTGGAAACTGTTAATGACATAAAAAAGACTATTTTATGTAAATTATACACGCTATTTCCCATTTATGATATTTTAATCAAAGCTGCTGTAAATGCTAAGAAAATAAAATAAAACATCCTTAAAGTATGTTTAAATTATAAATTAAAATAAAAGACAACACCTATCCAGCTAGCTAAAGTGTGACTTACTTCTCTGTTTTTTAGCAGGACTCCACTATTTGCTCCTTTATGTATTATTAAGATATTGTAATGTCTCTGCCTAGTTCATTGGTGCCATTTGAAGCGGTGGTGTTAGTTTTGCTGGTCAGAAAATTTGTAATTTTGGTTCTATCAAGTTTTCCTGCTGGATTCGTCAATTAGATGCAATAAAAAAAATTGACTTTCTAAGGAAGCATATAATACTGTGTAAAATAGAGCCACATCATACACACTATTTTCCAAAATGTGCTCCATTTCGACCAATAGTTTGGACACAGAAGAAGTTTTAATAACTAGGTCAATGCCTAGCATTACTTAAAAGCTTAGTAAATAAATGCACCTATGAGATGGATAAAGCCTTCAGAGTCTATATGCATCCTAGGTAAAGAGCTTCACTGCAGTGGAACAAGTTATAAGATGCCCTCGAATTTAACACATGACAAAATGTATTTCACTAAGATAACTGTTAAAAGCGTTCAAAATCAAGTAAAGGAAGAATTATGTACATGTGTTACTTCTATAATGTGTTGTTTGGTATGGAGGTGCTCTGCTGCAGTGAAATATTTATGCATCCTGGTATTCTGGTAAATGCATGTTTTTTTTTTAAAGCACTGCATGGCATACTGCTTAGTTTGAATTGTTTTCTCTGTGAAGCAAAAGTAATATTTCAATTAAGAAACTCTTTTTTCTCTCAATATATCTGAATGTTATTCTCATTGTTTTTAGCTGGTATTAGACATATCTTCAGAAGCAGAATTTCTTTCTGCTCATTCACCACGAAAAAAAAAAACTTCTGTTCAGCTTTGGCTGACATTTCGGCACTGGCACATATTCTGTAAAGCCCTTAATATATTTACAGCTTGATGTAATGGAACTTATAGTATTAATGCCTACAATTGTAAAGACAGGAATTCATCACAATAGCAGTTTGTGTACTCGTTGCTTAAAACTCTTATTTCATAATAATTTCTCCTTGTGCTTATATTAATACCCTTAAAACACCACTGAAGTTCAACAGAAACTTTAAAAGTACACTACACTTATTTGCATTAAAATCATGGAGTTTATAATGTCTGTGGCATTCTTTATTAAATACTAATACGCACTAACTTTTAATGCTTTCAACTGTGTGTATCGGGCTACAGCTGCTTATATGTTTATGTTATGTATTTACACTTTCTGCGAACTTCGCCCTTATTCTAACCTATATGCTAGGCCATGCATTTTCACTGTCCCAGTTTTAGACATATGCAGCGTACAGCTACATAGCGCAAATATATTGTAAAACAGAGGAATAGAAACGTATGCATAATCTGACAATTAAAATTCAGTAAACTGACCTGTGCAATCTCTGCGACCGGCTCCGCCATCTTGGTACAAGCAAGGCTGCACCTGCACCAGTATTCTGTGACGTCATCAACAGATTCAAAACAATACGGAGGGAAATGTCAAAATAAATTTAAGAACTGTATTTTATCTGCACAGCAATGAAAAACCTAAGGCAAACACAAACATCAACACGTTTAAACGCCTATATGTTTAGGACCTCATCTAGAAAAATGTGCTACATTTAAGCAACAAATTGATCCAGCAATCCGCAACTGCCAATCTCTATCGTATGGGTACAATAATTATGTTAATCCCTGCCCCCTCCCAGAAATACAAATTTGAAGCCCTTGCTTGTTAAACTTTTATATAAAATTGATGTGTCTATGAATCTAATAACAATGAGCTTCCGCAGATCAAATGCAATAACAAGCTACAAATAAATTATTAACAACCAAAATAATATATTATTATGTATGAGCTAGTCGACAAAACTAGCTATTCAAAAGCTACAAATGCAATATGTACTACTAAGTATTGATGCTTCTAACAATATTCAGTCTGTTTTCTAACCATCTCTTGGAATGAGACCCAATTTTTTACATCTGCATTTCATTATCTTTCTCATGGGCACTTCCGGGGGCTTCGTGAGTCTTTAAGCGCTGAGCTGTAGAGCTTAGGAGATGCTGCCTATACTATACTTCAAAGACCGTAGCATAAATAAAACGAAAAACACAATTTAACATGCAAGTCTTAAAATAATAGCTTCGTTCATTTTTAAAATATATTTAGCAGCATAAAAACCTTAGGATTTTGCAAATTTGGTAAAATTTTTCCTTGCTTGCTCATTCTCCCATATTGAATCTCTATGGATTTTTAACGTATCTGTAGCGAGAATCCATACGCTCATGCTATGTGCATTTTTAGATGGTTTAATACCTAAAAAAATCTGATCTGTTACATTCAAACGACTTTCTCCACCCTCTAGCGCTTATTAATGGTTTTACAAATTCTAACGAAAGTTTATTTTCCTATCTTCTTCATGTTAATCAAGATAAAAATGTCCGGAAATAGCTGCAATACACATTTCGTTATAGATATGATGGAAACAGCAATAGTCAAATTTTTAAGAAGTGCACGCTATGCGCTGGCCATAAAATTCCATAATGTTTCCATGCAATCACGAGAAACAACCGAATGTTGCGAGGACTTTTAAGAGAACGAACAATTCGAACCTTTAATAACGAATATCTCAGAATTGGCTTATGCCACACACACACACACACACACACACACACACACACACACACACACACACAAAAACTTATTTGAAATAAATTGCGTGTTTTAAAGAGATCTACATTTTTTATGTAGTACGTTTTCGTTTATCGTTTAACGTTTATCAGTTGTACAAGATTATACATTTCTTTCAAATGAAGTGGACTTCATAGGCTATTCCCAGAAACTTCAAAATATGTATTTTTTATTTATAACGTAAATATCTTGAATATATGGTATTTTAAACATAAATCGCTAAGCCATTTTTTTAGAAAAATAAACATTTCGAAAACTTGTCCATGTAAGGAGTATCTGGGATGGGGAATTTTCTTGAAGATCCTCGTGTCGTATCTTAGAAGGCACTGAACCTAAATACCAAGCTTGGTACTTTTCGTTTTTGAGTTATGTTGTTCTCACACACACACACACACACACACACACACACACACACACATACACACACACACACACGTGGACTTTTTTCTAAAAATGCTTTTTTTTATCCAGGAAGGCTCAAAACATATATTTCCGGTGGAATCTGGGTATCGAATTTCTAGGTGGAATGCAATACCTATTCTACCTACTATGTACGTGGAAGAGAAAGTAAAAATCTGCTGTGGTACATTCACATGACTTTCTCTGTCCTCTATCGTTTATTAGTGGTATACAAACTAGTCTTACAACATGTATATCCACTTAATTTTAATCCAAATAAACTTTTGCAGAAATAGCGACATTATACACTTCATTAGAGATACAAAGGGAAACAGCTATAGTCAAATGTTAAAGAACTGGACGCTATATGCTGGCCTTAAAATTCCATATTGTTTCAATGGAATCGCGAGAAACAACCGAATGTTGACACGACTTTAAAAGAAGGGCTAAATATTGAACAATCCGAACCATTAATAACGCATACCTCGGAAATAACTGATGCCACAAAAAAGATTATCTGAAATAAATTGTGGGTTTTAAACAGCTCTACATTTCTTGTGCAGCACGTTTTCGTCTAACCCTTAACGTTTACCAGTTCTACAAGATTATACAAAATTCCTCGAGTGAAGAAGTCTTCAAAGACTATTCCCAGAAAATTCAAGATATATATTTTGTTTGTCATGTAAATATATTTAATTTATGATCTTTTAATCACAATCGTAAAATTTTCGAGAAATGTTCCATATAAAGGGTAGTTTGGGGTAGCTGAATTTTCTTGAAAATCTTCGTGTTGCATCTTTGGAAGGTACTAAACGTATATACCAAGATTGGTGTTGATCCGATTTTGAGTTATGCTGTTCACAGACACACATTCAGACACACGCACGGACTTTTTTTCTAAAATGCCTAAAAAGATGTATTTCCGGTGAAATCTCGGTATCAAAGTTTCGGGTAGAATACAATACGTTCTCTAACTACTAGGTACGTAGTAGAGAAGGTAAAAACGTAATACTTGATTTTTTCCCCCCAAGCATACTTGTTCGTATTTACAGGGGAGATTCTGAAGGGACATTATTGACTAAAAATATTTATTTTAAAAAGGGATACTTGCAAAATCACAGCAGTTGGTAACGTATTTCAAATATCTGATCCGAAAAATAGGAAAATACGTATTTAAATGCAGACCCGCCTTAAGGGTAAACCGAATTGAAAACTGAAGGTTTCAGCTAATGAAAGTTTGGTTTAAATCGAGAGAGCTGTGAGCACATACACAACTTGTTACATTCGCTTTTCTTTTTTTCGAAGAAAAACAAATACTATACGAATGTTGTTACATATCTGTCAAACACATTTTTAAGCAACCTGTTGTTTCTAATCGTAATTGTATGCTCATTAAAAGTTAGAATTGATATTAAAATATTCTTTCAAAATTAGTTTTATGAAATTATTTAACATGATTAAGATTAACAGTCACGCCCCCCAAAAAGATACACGAGTAAAGATCATATACTTTTAACAAATTTGGAATTCAAGCACATACTCGAACGAGTAGTTTCAAGAAAAATTAAGTTTGAAAATTCCAAGCAAGTTAGATCCCTCAGTCATTTAAAATGGAGACTAAAACAAGTGCTTAAATTTACCTAAATGTCCGAAACTTAAAATAAAAGAAGGAAAGAAAGAAAGAAAGGGAAAAAAAGGAATCTTGAAGATTTAATTGTTTTAGTAAATGCCAAAAATTGACAATTTTCACTAAAATGCCCTTTTCACTTAGGTGTATCTTTAATCTTTTCTATTTTTGTCACGTCTAAACGCTGCATTTTAGGCATATTTTAACCGAGCGAAATGGCTCAGGTGGCAACGTCTGCGGCCCGCATTCGGAAGGTCAGGGGTTCGATTCCGCGGCCGACCTTTCTGACCCATGAATTTTTTCGGGGTTTCCCCGGGTCGCTAGTGGAATGCTCGAGGGAAATTACATCTCCCGGATTTCCTGTCCCTCCAATTCACTTCCTCTGCTTGGTCGTTTCAGGGTAGCAAGTCGGCGGTAGTCTCGGCGTTGCAGGGCAGGGGAAAAGGATGCTCTCTGGAACTCTTCGGTTTCCGAGTTCCGCTCCCCCCAGAGGATGTGCAGTCCCGCAGGGGGAGAGGGGAAGCGGTTGAACCAGCTGCCACCCGGGGTTTTCAATCTGGAGAATGTAGGGACCTTACAGTCTGCCCTGTCGCATATCCTAATCCGGCCGCTCTCTGTCTCCTCTCACATCACTCCTCCCTCCCGGGGGACTAGGCACAAAAGTTCTCCGCAGTTCGAGGTGCTAAATCCCCCTATGCTCCTAGTCCTAGTCATATTTTAAAGGCATGTACTTGTGATCCTGACGAATGACAAGGATTATATTCCTTCAGACTTTAGGGTACCTAGGAAAAGACGTCTTTTACAAATTTCAGTCAATTTTCTTCAAATTTTGCAAGCAGATCATCATTATTATATTCCTAATAGAATTGTATATAAATTGCATTATAATTAATAAGATAAAGTATACGTTATTAAATTATTTTGTTATTTTCTAGGGGAGGAGAGAGAATTATATACACACGTTTTGAAATATGTCCCATGGGAAGTTTTGTTTCTTTATCCCCAAACTTTAATTTCATCGCTTTATTAAAACAGTATGGCATTTAAAGAATATCTTTTAAATTCTCTTTTCTAAAACAAATTATTGTTTATTATAACTGCTCAAAACTAAGTTAGATAAATACGAGGGCCCGAATTTTGATGACATAAAATGTTTTAAAACGACCTTAAAATTAAAAGATTGCATAATAAATGTAAAAATATTACCTGAAATGGAGATTTATTTATTAAAACTAGTGCACAAAAAGTTATATATTAATTTATACATTGGTATAACTGCTATACAAACAAAAAGTAAATGTAAGAACTAATAAGATATTAATTTAGAAGTTAATATATACATAGTTCTTGTTTGAAGAATCTAAAAACAAAGTTAAGAAAATAATTTTTAAACAGGTGTTACAAAATTGTAGCATTAACTCTTTTGAGTTCTCAGATTATACAAAATTCATAGCAAATGAAGAGGACTTCACACCTTGAAGAAGATATTAAATAGCCCCACGTATGGACGCCAATTTGAGAAGAATATTGTCTTTACTTTGGAGTTGTTTATTATAGGAGTTTGCACCACGCTTTGGGCGTCAATTTGAAGAAGTTAGTTGCTGCTACGTATTGAAGGAGTTGTATTATATTTCAACTGTTGGGGAGCCGAACCTGTAGTACAGCAGGATCGATGGATTTGTGCCGGTGAAGACTGGGTGCGCAATCCTTTAGAGCCCAGTTGCCGAGCCTATGTTCTCGGTCATGCGCAGTATACTGAAATGGCCAGTATCGTGGAGAGCTTTGACCGTGCAACATCCGTCTTCTACCGCTTCGGTGCCAGCACGTTAAGTTTTACAAGTTTTAGAAAGTGATTATTAATCGTATTCGTGATTAGTGTCTTGTGTGTATGTGTGTGCGCGTGTATATGTATTTGCTTATTTAGACTAAAATGCCTCCCATTCAAAGCAAACTTGGTGGAAAAACACTGCACAGCCAAACACGTGAAGTTGTTAATAACATCCATTTCTTCATGAAACGGGAAGCAGCTTCTGGCGATATTCTAATTCCATTGAAGAAAGTGCAAGGGAGGGTGAGTGCAGCAACAAAAGTATCTGAGAGGACAATACGTAAAATAATTAAAGAAGGGGGAACATGTGAGGAACAGGGACAAAGGTGTCCTTTGGGACACCTGGAAAGGTACATCGTGTACCAAAATGGATCACAGACATTGATGACTGATAGGTGTGTGATTCGGCAAACAATTTACAATTTTTATATTCAGGAGAAAACCGTGCCCACTGTCAGAAATCTGCTCCTGAAGCTTAAGGATTCCATTAACCTTAAAGGGGGAAGCACTAGTTTAAATATTATCTTACGTGACATGGGTTTCGCGTGGAAGAAAACAAGGAACAATAAGGTCTTGCTACAGGAGAGACATGAGATAAGAGATTGGCGCGTGTCATATTTGGGTGCCATTAAAAAGTTTAGAGACGAAGTGCAATACATTGTTCTGTGAGCAGCGCGATCTCGCACCCGCCCGTAGCAGCCGTCATTCTAGGAATGAACAACAATACGGTGAGTCACATGATAGTATACTACTTAGTTATTCTTTTGCCGGTTTATTTTCCCGGGCTTTCTGTTTTACTGTCTGTTTACCGTTTCCATACACCACACTTACAAAGAGCTGCCTGGCATTAGACATAGACTCGCTTCAGTGCGCGAGGAAACAAGGTCACCGGCACAAAACCATCGTTTCTACTTGTAGTTGCAACCGCATGTATAGTAAACAGTTTCCGGTACCCTTCGCCCCAAATGTATTTTCAGGTGGCCTTTGTCCCAAGTTTAAAAAAATATTAACTTTGTAGTTTTGACTATTTCTTTAAATATTATATATTTATGTTTGCCTCGGCTGCGTCAGTATTATTGTTAGAGACATAGAAGTCTTGGCAGGGCGTGATGCGACAAGAATGTAGGCTTACGCAGATTTTAAGTTTTAATTCACTCCTTTTTATTAATCCTTGACATAAATTAAATAGTACTTCACTGATATCGAGAGCTGTGAGATTCTTTTATTTAATACTTGCACTTTTTAACAAGTATACTATTTTCGTCTCACACGAATACGTATTAAATCTCTCAAGGACGCACAAGCAACCGGTTACTAACACTGTCCGCAGGCAACTGAGTAGATTTCAAACGTCTAAACTTGTAAATTTCTGTATTTCAAGTCTCTGATTGGCGATGTTTACTCCAATAGAATACCTGCATTTAACTAAAGCTTTTTCTGGTTGTTGATTGGCTATTTTTTATAAACTGTCACTAAAATTACATTAATGCTTCCAAGAATCACAAATAACATTTAAACTCTCAAACTCATTATTGCCTCAAGGTTACCTCATTGTTAGCAAGGTTTAACTTATTATTCTCACAGCTCCCACATTATGGAATTACGTAATATGTTCATATAACATTATTGAACATGTATACAATAATATAAACATATACAATAACTGTAATATACACTTGTTAGATATTGTTACATACACATATTGGTTTAAGGCGGGCTGTTATTCAAATTTATATTTTATATAATTTGACTGAAATCATTTAAATGTTAAAAATACTGCCTCAACCTATGACAGGACATGAGGATAAGGACAATAGCAACCTGACTATGCGCACTCAATACCTGCCTCATTCATGAATTTGTAACTGCAATGATACGCTGCTTCCCTGACAATAGCTACCCCTCCACCCACCAGCAACCCTTTCTAGACTAACAATTACATAGGAAAGTGATTTCTTTCCAAGATAGGAAGGAGAAGATGTACAAAGTTATTGTTATTTCTCGGTCAAATAGTGAAATTGCTGATGTTTTAAAGCTATCTCATGTAAAATGTCAGTAATATAAAACTCTTGATATACTCAATGTAAATTCAATAAAATGACTAAATAAAGACGCAAAGGAAAAAAGAAAAAGACAAAATAATTACGTAAAATCGAAAAAAAATTCCTAAAATTAAAAAGTGACATAAAATAAGTAAAAATTCATTTCCATAATCTGAAACACATGTTAAGGATTTGTGTACACTTTAGCAATGCCTGTGATGCAAGAATTAGAGGATGACATGTTGCCAAGAATCCGGGCTCAGATAATTACACAACGTTTTAAAGTTAATTCATTCTCAGCTCCCACAATGTCAGTAAAAAAATGTAAGACACTACAAATTACTTGGATTAGTATGCATTATCATAAGCAGGAAAAAATCGCTCTGCGTGAGACAGTTTCCATTATGAAAAACTTAGTTTTCGGGAAACTTACATATGTTATTAAAGAAACACGCATTAAACTTACTTAACTAAACATTATGTCATCATTAAAAGACCAGTTTTGTAAAAACTGAAGCATCGATTTTTGGCTATCTTGAATCCATTTTACAGCATTTTAAATAATTGCAGCATAGAGAAATACACACACAGGTTAGAAGTTCTACGTAATTTTGAAGTTATATGCGTGAACAGTTTACTTTTAACCAAAATACTACTGTCTTAAGCTAAGTGACTTGGGTTGCTTTGTTTTAAACAATTACCTTTATTTCCCTTTAATGTCTAATTACTCTATTATCTGAGCATATAACTGTTATAGAAAATGAGCAAATCAATAACCTGAGTACGCAAACACCGCACCATGGGCTCTCTGTTTGTTCAATTCATAAGGAAATTCCGCGCTTTATGTCATTACAATTTCTCATTACACAGGAAAATTCCGCACTCTAAATATTTAAATAACAATGACAAATAATCGTATAGAAAAAGCCTATATTATTTTATTTTTAGTGACGCCTTAAGCAGAAAATAATGGCACTATCAGGAGGATACAGGAGTGTATGTGCGGAAAACGGCTGTGATTTTATCGTATTCAGTCGTGCGGAAAACGTCGACGCCCGAGACCTGCGCTCTAGAACGCATTCCTGATAAAATGGAGGTCCAAACATTGTTCGGGTGTTATATTAGTTCCTGATTGGCTTGCTTTCTCGTTAGTCCATAATGGAAGTGAAACGTTGTGTGTCCGGAAAGGGAAAAGACATGCTAATCATAGACGGGTACAGTTATAGTCTGAAAAAGGAATTAAAAAGTGGTGAAATGTTTTGGAAATGTAGCACTTTGAAAACTTGCAACGCTAAAGTGTACACCGTTGCGAATAGCTATGCAATTTCACGCAGTGACATGCAACATTGCCATGAACGCAATGATGAAAAAATGCAGCGCAAGCTTGTGAGTGCATGTGCAAAAAGAAAGGCAGCAGAAGACGTGTTTCAGCGCCCATCGAAAATAATTCACGCAGCAATTTGGGAAAGTGGTGCAAATATAGCCGTTTTAACACTGAGCGACGTCGCTCGAGTAAGAAAGGTTATCTATAACGAAAGAAGAAAGAAACAGTCTGCACTACCAACATGCCGCGAAGAAGCAGTAAGTATAGAATAAACAGTTCCCCTTTCTGAATAAGAAACGGGAAATGTGGCTTTTATTTGTGAGCCAAACATTAAATTTATAATTGTTTTTACATAAATTTAGCACGATAGTTCTCGTAAATATGTAACTTCTTGACATTAACACCAGACAGAAGGCATTGCTCCAAAGCAAAAGTTTCTTGCTTTCAGAAATACGTTTATTATGTCTTAGTATTTGTGCAATATAGATATATGTTCCTGGCTATGTCGACATTGGATTATTCTGATAAAATATTGGAATCTGTGTTGCAGATGTTGGCATTCTTTTCGCAATAAAGAATGTACCTACGTGTTTTGTTTTCTGGGAGTTGAGTTGGAAGGGGCTTTAGGGAAAGGTTAGGTACGCTAAATGGGAACTACTGTTGTAAGCCTCTTTGCGTAAAAATTTTAAAAATGTAAAATACTTAAGTTCGATGTAACAAATGTTATTCTATAATTTGTATGTTTGTATTATTGTGGAGAATTTTGCATTAGCCAACATTCTGAAACGGGAGTTGCTGCTGATGCGTAGCTTTTATACAATTGGAGTTCAGGTAAGAGCTCGTAAATACATTTTGAAATGGAATGACACCTGATAACTTCAAGAAAAACAACCTAGGTAAAGTGAATGTGAATGGCGTTTTTTGCTAGACTGTAGCCCCAGACGATATTATTGTCACATGAAAATGTAACGAGTTGAATTTAACGCTTCATAGGGTATCCTTTAAGCATGTTTGGCTTAAAATCGCTTCTAGTAGGCGTGATTTCAATTTCAAAATTATTTTTCTCACATAGGCAGGCTCAATTTTAACCCATTCTTCTAGCAGTCTTTGCTTGATGATCTTTACAGGAAATGGGAGAATTTCTGATTCTTTTATTCAGCTTATACCATAAATTCTCTATTGGGTTAAGATTTGGACTCTGTGGGGGCAAATGTAAGACTTTTGGGCAGTTATATAATAACTACTCCTTAACAATATATGACTGGTGCTTTGGGTCATTATCTTGATAGAATTTAAACGTACTTCGGATTCCTAATTCTCTGCGCATTAGTAAAGATTTCCTTTGAGAATGTTGAATATTGAAAAATAAAGTATATTGTTCCAATGTCTTTATGATTTGTTGAGAATAATCATCCTTACATTTAAACAAATTTCTGTCCATGGTGTTTTCAATGAAAACCAGATTTTCCACTCCACCTGCTGATATACACTTCCATAACATCACATTGCCACTTTTGTGTTTTACTGTAGGGTGTAAATTCCTTCTGTCCAACTCTGTATTGGGCTTGCGCCAAACACAAATTCTCCCTTCTGTATCCAATACATAAAAGGGATTTTCATCAACAAAAAATTACATAATTCCACCATTCGTTATCTCTTTTATAGTCTACTTTAGTGGACTGCAACCTCTTTGCTCCGTTTGTTTTATTTACATAAGGCTTCTTTTTTATTCTGGCTGCAATTCCATTTATAGGTTTCAACCCTTCTAACTGTTCCTGGATGCACATTTTTACCAGTTGTCAGAGGCAGTTCGGTCTCCAGTTTTGGGACACTTATTTTAGAATTAATGATTACCTCTCTCGCTTTTGTGGATGTCCTGTTTGTGTCAAATATTTGATTCTGTCTTCTTCTCTATGTCGTGGGATGATGTCCCCAATAGTGTTCAGTGGTATATTCACCTTAGCAGTAATTTCTCTATTCGTAGGACTCTTAGGGTGGTGAAATGTTTTGCTGTTTAAATGTTGTGTTGGTTCCTCTGCTTCCCGTTTGACTTTTCGGTATAGAAATACAGGTTTGTTCAGGGACGGCCTCTGGGGTAATGCCGCTGTGCCGTGGCACCACGTGTGCCAAAAGGAAAGAAAGAGAAGTGTATAGGAATTGCGCACATAAAACATTGTTTCTGCATGTGGGTTCCCTCATTTGAGCAGGCGCGTTAAGCAGCGAACACTCTGCCGGTAGTTTTCTGAAGCTTGGAGCCAATTCCAGATCGACACCGTCACGCTCAGAACCTTATAAGTACAAATCTGTGGTTTTTAATATAATTATGTCATTAGGTTTTGAAACTAAGAGGTATTGTTTCAATGTTTGTGTGTTTCACAGCAGCAGGGTTATTGGTAATGACTGAATACGTGTTACCTTATCCACCACAGAACAAAAAACTGACGTATTCCTGAACACCTGTTTTCAAAACAATGCTCAGGTATTTCTGATTATCTTCAATATAGCAACAGTTCAGTCCAAAGACGTTGTGGTTCACTGCGAAGTCAGGTAACTAAAACAGTGTAGCTATGTTTAGAATGTTTTCTATCCAGCTGTATGTGAAAGTTACAAACATGAACAAAATAAGTGAATTATTCAAAAATCTCTATTTAGCATTTAGATGAAAACATTGGGTAGGCCACTCCGAAATCTGAATCTGCATCAGCAAACAAAAATCGAAGCCATAAGCCCAATCCGGAGATTTGCCAAAAGAATAAATGTATTTATTGCTGTGAGGAAAACAGTCTCTTTTTACTTTCTCTACTACGTATAGTAAGTAGGGGAAGTATTGCATTCCACCCAAAAATTCGATACCGAGATTTCACCGGAAATACATGTTTTGAGACCTCCTGAATCCAAAAAAAGCATTTTTGGAAACATGTCCGTGTGTGTGTCTGTGTGTGTGTCTGTGTGTGTCTGTGAACAGCATAACTCAAAAACGAACAGTCGGATAAGCACCAAACTTGGTATTTAGGTTCAGTATCTTCCAGAGATGCGACACGAAGGTTTTCAAGAAAATCCCCCCACCCCAGATTACCCTTTACATGGAAGATTTTTCGAAAATTTTAATTTTCTCAAAAATGGCTCTAACGATTTTGATTAAAATATCACATGTTTAAGATACTTTTATGACAAATAAAATGTATATCTTGAATTTTCTGGGAATGTCTCCAAAAGTATTCTTCATTGTGAACGACTTTTGCATAACTGGTAAACCATAAGAGATAGATAAAATTTTACTACACAAAAAATGTAGATCGCGTTAAAATACACAATTTATGTCATATACATTTTTTTAGTTGAGTGAACCATTTTCGAGATATTGCTTGTTATTTCCTTAAATTTTCCAATACTTATACTTTTTCTCAAATTCGTTATTCATTTTTTTTGTCCTGGACATGCAAAGAGAATGGAATGCGCCACATAGCAACCAGCGTTAAAATATTTGACTATCGCTTAAAAGCTACCATATTTCCCTTGCATCTACAAGAAAATTACCAATAAGATTGACATCTCGATATCTCGATTAACTTGAAGCATATGGAGAATAGGCGTTTGTAAAATTAGATTGTACAAGAGTAGAGAAAGTCATGTGAGTGTAACACATCAGATTTTTTCATTTTCCTTGTTATTTGGGGGAGATGTCCATTGGTATAATACCAGAATAACTATAGACATATATGGTCTAAAATTAAAGTACATTCAATTATTGTCAATTGCCTAATACGTTCGAAGCCATGCACGAAGTTGGTAAACATATATTTGAGGAATTTGTTTTCACTTTTTTTTTTTTTTTTTTGCACAGTCCATAGAATACCTCAGCGGCCACCAGTGGGTTTGTAACTGATAGTAAGTAAATAGGGGAATGAGCCTCCCTCCCCTTTTTATATCGTCTAAACGTAAATATACAAACATAGCTAAAGAGTGACGGAATATTATAGTGGCACATGTATATCTTGGTTTGAAGTCAAACGGTAGCTAAAAATGACTGTTTTTTTGCAAAACTCCCAAGTGGCCGGATTTATTTAATATTTGTTTATGCTTTACATTGAACATAAACTTTGATTAATACCAATTCATAGTTTCAAATAACTCTGCATTATATAGCAAAGTCGTATATGACTATATTTATATGACTACCTTTATGTATAGATACACACATGCTTTTCACAAGGTTCTCGACAGAACACAGTTTAATTTGATCCAATTTTATATCACAAATTTGATCTGGACATTACACTAGTAGGCACTGCCGTGATCATTTAACCACGTTCATTTTTCTTGGCCCTGCATATTTCCCTCTCTGAGTTTGAGACCGCGGTACATTTACGAAATGTGTGTATGTACAGTGTTATTCTAAAACGAAAGTTCCGATGAATATCAAACTGCGTATTTAAATCCAGCATCATTTAAAGGGATCAATCTGTGAAATTTGGAAATGCGGTAATCCTGAAACAACTAGTTTGATTTTTAGCAGATATTATTCTGATATATTCTCTCGTAGAACAAATTATTATAAATTTAGATCAATGGCTTAAATAGCCATTTTTGTTGCCTTTTTAATGATCTACAGAAAATCTCCTTGCAATGCAGGATTCGTAGATATCTGTTTTACAAACTTATCACATGGTTTGCAAATAGAACATGAATTAGTTTAGAAAACGAATCCAAAGATTTCCGCTTTGTAAGTAATAAAAATAATTTCTAAAGCCTTATTTTTTATTTTACTAAAAAGTAGTTGATAAGAATTTACACCACAAGGATCAGTTTGAGTGATACGAGCACTGAAAAAAACTTACCAGTAAGAAGTTACTTTTAAGGGCGGAGAGTTGACTTTAGGCTGCACAACTGTACTCCTCTGTTGGCTGGCACTTTAATGAATTCAGTGGCTGCACCATAGGTGGAGAAGGAACGCACTGCGACCTACATAAATCTGTTGTGGCTACCAACCCCAGGAGGAAGGGATGAAGTGAAGGAACCACAGGAGATTACAGGCCACATCACCGCTGGAGCTGCTTAGAGAGGGAGCAATCCTTTGGTGTTCACGGGAGTAATCGTTCCTTTGAACAAAAGTCCTTGCCATTTGTCCGCCACCGCCATGTCACAAAACCTAGAAGCACATCTGAAAGATGAGAGCGAAACGAAAGAGAAATAATTGAAAGGAAATCGTGATAGATGAGAAACCACCCAAGTATTTGCCTACCGACCAGGATAAACCACGAATAATCCCGAGGTCAGAGTGGGTGGTCGACGGAAATTGAACCCGGGATCTCCCGAATGCGAGCCTCACAGCGCGGAGCCATCTCGCTCGGTGGCGGCACCATGATATGCCCACTCCTCTTAAAATACTGAACTTTAGTAGTGCACAAATTCTATATTTTTCAAAATGTTCGACATATTTCATAGATTGGTACCTTTAAGAATGCGAGGCGAAGGTTTCATGGAATCCCCTACCCCATAAGCGTCCTTTACATGGAAAAACTACGTTGTTTGTTGAAAAAAAGGGGGCTCTATCGCAAATCTGAGACGTTGACAAAAAAAAAGTAGATATCTTGGATTTTATGTACTAGCCGCCCCGAATCGGTTTCACTTTCACCGTATTTTGTACCTATAACTGGGAAATGAAAAAGGTTAATACGAGAAATTGTCGCGGTATCTTTCGTGTTATCTTATTTGCTGAGCGCCTGTTATTGTTTTACTATTTTGATTTTGGGGTTCTTTGTCCTCCGGCTAGCTATTATTACTCAGTCGAGCAAATCTCTTGAACAGGTTGTGTAAACGCAAAGGAGCTGTTACTAAAAGATAACACAAATAAAAGAATTTGTTTTTGTTGCCGTCACACTTAATTAATTTCACATATTTACTCTTGATACACGCCTGACTGAAACTGTTGTATTTTTTAATGTAACTATAATCACTTATTTGCCGCACATTATTAATTCGCGTATTTCACATTTTTTAACTAACTTTACGACGCGAGAGATTCTGTAGAATTGCGTAACGTGTACTTCGTGAATGATTCTGTTAAACTGCGCGACGTGTAACCCGTGAATGATTCTGTTGAACTGGGCGACGTGTAACTCGTGAATGATTCTGTTGAACTGCGCGACGTGTAACCCGTGAATGATTCTGTTGAACTGGGCGTTACTTGTCTCTGGCTCGGAATTTATACTCCCTCACCCCGATATGCCTAAACATTATAACAGAGCTGCTATTGGTTAATAAAGCGCGCCAACATTAGCGTCTATTTTTATATCCAATCAAAATTACGAACACATATGCTCTAGGAAGATATTCCCTCCATTTCTAAAGAAAGGCACGCTACTCTGACGCCATTTGCTTGTCTCTTCTAATTAATAAACAACTCATCCCCTCGTTTCATTGTTACCCGCCCCTATTGTCAGTTTCAGTGAGGCCGTGTAAACTTATTTCCTAACAATGCTTATAATTAACAAACACCTCAAATCATTGTCATACAATGCTAATTTACACTACAATCACTCTGGCATTCATAGTATTGTGATATAAAATACTGCCTCATATGCCCACTAGAAACATAATTATGAATATTTACAACTTTTTTTGGAAATTTTATAATTGGGTTTTTAGTCTCCTGAATCTTGTAAAACACGATATTTATCACTTGCACGTAATACTGCACACGCATTTAACACACGTCATACATTTTGCCTTTTTCTCGCCACTATTCACTGGCTCGGGTCTAATTTGTTTATATACATACATCTGACATTACAAGTTTTTTTTATATACAGCAAATACTATACCCTGAACTATATTTAGGTCACTGTTACAAAATGGTTATACTTTCTTAGATTATTGACATAGAAATTTATACACTCAAGATTTTTACCCAGGTTCATTTTGTAATTATTGAACACATTTACCAAAATATTCATCCTCTACACAAATATATTTACATCTCTTAATTCTAGAGATAACTTCACATTATCTGTGTGCTACATAAGTGTTTTACTTTAATTATCTTTACCCTTTTATTTATTGTTTTGTACTTTATATTCACAATACTCTTTGAATTATATCTACATACTTTTACTTTCATATGACATTAACTGATTATTATTACATGCTTCATTTCAAATGTGGTTACAGTTTACTAATAAAATGTTCTTTTTCCCTTTTAAACATTTATTTTTGTCCTGAATTTATTTCTCCTTTCTTATAACATATAAACATAGTTAACCCTCTTACATTCCAATACTTTGTTCTGCAGTTCAGTTTTAACTATTCTGGATTTGCTTTTTTTTTTAGCGGTCATTGCTATTCCCTCTCCTGGATCAAATTGTCTATGGCTAAACATTACTTGTAGCTGTAGCTTCCAAAATCTGTTCATGAATAGCCTTTTAAAGGATTCATATGAAATTTCACCCCCTGATACCATTTGTAAACAATCTAAAGTTTTCTGATCCAAACATCTTTTAACAACTATCATTTTCAATGCTTCCGGTATCTTTTTAATTTGAAAGTACTCTGACAAATCTGCCATAAACTGTACTGGATTGGAGTTTTCATTTCGAACTTGGTGTTTGTTAATTTCAGAAGTTAGTTTTTGATTCAAATCTATAGACAAAACTTTAACTTCTTCGCACAACTTATTTCTTTGTGTTTCTGACTCCTGAATTTCAGATATCTCCCCTCTGAAATTAACTTTCGCCTGAATTAAATCTGCATCTGTAGCCTCATTCATCTCTCTTAGCTCACTTGAAATTCTATTCATTCGGCTACCTAACTCTGTACATTTTACACTAACATGTTCAAACTTAGTATCAACCTCACTTTTTTGGTTAGACAAATCCCTGCTCATGTCTGACATTTTCTTTGAAACTTTTCCTATCTCACTTGCTATTATTTTCTGATTTTCATTTCTCATTCTTATCATACTATTATCTAGCTTGTAGCGGGGGTTGGAAAATAAGGAACGTTTTCTGGTGGGTATGGTCTTGGTGTAGGGTTTCGGGTACGAGAGATTATTGCCGGCTACTCAGGTAGAGGATGAGTGGTTGTGAGATTCTTATCTCAGGGATTGTGTGGATGGGAGATGAATTGTACTCACAGCTCCTCTCAGTGGCCCATTTATTCTGAAGATCCACACTTGTTGTAGTACTGAAGACCCTTTACACAAGACGCGTTCCTATCTGTTTTTCCCTGTTACAGTTTCCGTGCTTCTACCCTGGATTTTATTCTATTTCTTAGTTATTCACAATATGACTTTTGTCATTCCTAGCTACCCTATCTCTCACTGTTATATTATGACGATTTCCTATCATATATCTCTTTCCCTAGTGATACTATAAACTGTTACACGTCGCTGATTTCCCTATCTTTTACTACACCAAGTATTTCATCTTGTTCTCCCTGACCCTTCACGAAGTTTACGTCCTCATCCTGGCTCTTCCCGACACAAAGTCTTAACATCCTCTTCCCATCTCTTCACGACACAAAGTTTTTACGTCCTCCTCATGGCTCTTCCCGACACAAAAATTTAACATCCTCTACCTATCTCTTCACGACACAAAGTTTTTACGTCCTCCTCATGGCTCTTCCCGACACAAAAATTTAACATCCTCTTCCTATCTCTTCACGACACAAAGTGTTCCATGTTTCGCGTGTCGAAAGCTCGCTCCTGCTCCTGGATAAAAATCTATTTCACGCCTCTTTTCTAGTTTTGTTCCCTGGCGTTACTATTCACGTGACTTTTGTTATTCCTTATTGGCTATTTCGCTACTTTGCACTTTTTCTACCATTGGTTCAATTTCTGCCACCTTATGCTCTGCGAGCGTCTCTACTGTTTCACATTATTAACGGCTGATTTGATTTTCTGTCCCCATGAATGCCTAGCACATCCGTTTCATTGTTCCGCTTTCCGTCGAGTCGCCGTCGATTTCAATAGAACCTAACTGTTTCTCCAGGTCGCCTTTCCTGTATTTATTAAAGTGTTTTGCCCTCTGGAATATTTCCTTGTGTCTTCCTGCGTTTCCTTTCACATTCTGATTTATTTATTCGTGTCTCTACTTTACTTTATTTCATTCGTAATAATGTTTATTCCCCCCTTTTCTTAATCTGTAATATTCTCTTTTATCTTCTTCTTATTTTGTTTTATTAGCGGATTAGTCTTAAACTTTTATTCTGGCTATGATTATTATTGTGCTCGCGGATCTTATCACTTCAAATGCCCTTCAGATAAGGCATTCATTTTATGCGCATGTGTAAAATTAATGGCTTGTCTGAAAACCCACTGAAACTAGTGCTTCGCTGTTCGCGCTAAAGATCCCCCCTCGCGTCTAGTGTGAGGCTTTTCCGTACTTAGTTCTTACGAACTGTTTTACATACATTTTAACTTACAAATTATGCTTTTACATGTTCCACCTGAATAAATTTACACAGAAAAATTTGTTTCCAGGGACTGACTTCTGCGTCTCCTGGTACCTTGTGGCGCAATTTACTTTACATAATTTATCTGTTACTTATAAACTATTCTATAACTATTTACATTTTTATTGATTTTTCGCCCTTTTCATTCAGGCCTCGTTTTCTTGTTTTAGTCTTTTGTATGGTGTACATTTTCGTGTTTCCTTTCGTGAAACATGCTTTCACTTTCTTAAGCACTCATTTTTTTCGGTTTCATTTCATGTACTAGTGCTTTGTATTTCCCGGTAACGTATTCCGCGCACTGTTCACTTTCACTTTTCACACGGTTTGCTGGTGACTGTTTAGGGATGTCATTCACCTTTTTGAGTCTACCTGGGAATAATCACTTGTCTGTCTGACCTTACATTTTTGTGCAAGTCCCTATACCTTAATGCAAGTAAACATAATTTTCAAAGATTTACGTTTTATTTTGTTCCTAGTTTTGCTCATGAGTGCGGTCTTAATGTTATTTACAATTAACTTAATCTATGTCCTTATCCTAACATTCAATACATAACAATAACTCTGTACACTCATTTGTAGCATAGTTCAGTGTTTCCTATCATCAGAATTTTAACCTTTTCTATATACAGATGATCGTCCCTCTGTTATGTTTTGGTTATGCCTTAACTCTATACTTCCCCTTTCTCTGTGACTCTACACCTTTAGCATAGATTACTCACTTTTCATGCTGATTGTTTAAGTTTAATATGAATCTACATTCTTTGCCTTAGCTTTAACAGATTTACATGTGTCACACTCTTACACATCCTAGTATTCTACTCTTATTCTCGTATGCGTCATGCCTATACCCTGTTCTGGTCGTACTGTTATTGACCGTTCTTATTTCCCTATTCGATAATTCAATTGCTTTTGTTTATGTTTCTGTTTTAAGTGCTTACTGAGACATTTCAACGGTACATTGTGGTTCGTTTTCCGTCATTTTGTAGGTACTTTGTACGGTTTTATTAAGGCCAAATTGTACCTACCAATTATGTTTAGAGTACGTGGGTTTTGTAATTCGAAAGCTCGATCACTCAATTGTTTCCGGATTACGGCCGGACCGTGCCACATCAAATGTAATTTATTGTTCTCTTTTTTCAACAGGGATGACTTGTGGTGTGCTTTGTATAAAACCTTATCTCCTTTCGGGTTCCATGTCTTGTTGTGTCGTTTCATGTGTTTGTTCCTTAATTCTGTTTTCCTTGTTATGTTTTCATATGCCAGTTTCAACTTTTCCACCTGAGTGGCTTCTTTTGTCGGGATAGCTGATGGCATTCCTTCCATGAGGTAGTGCTCTTGTCCTGTTAGTAAAGTCAGGGGTGTGAAACCTGTGTTGCTGTTCGGTGTTTCGTTGAACGTCCTTTCTATCATGGGTATGTGGTCCATCCACGATGTGTGATTTTTGTTACATAGAATTCTTAGATATATCACTAGGTCTCTCATGTATCTCTCGCATGGGTTCGATGGCGGGTGATATACCGTTGAGTTATAGATTTTTATCCCTTGTGCCCTTATGTTGTCTGTAAATTGTTTTCCCCTATGTATTGAAGCGTTGTCCACGAGAAGTGAATTCATTTTCCCGTATTTGGGTATAAAGTCGTTGATGATTTTCTTGGTACATGCTGCGCTCGTTAATTTTCGCATGGGGTATAGTTTTACAAATTTTGTGAATACATCAACCAATACAAAAATGTGTCTCATGCCTCCTACTCCTGCCGGTAGAGGACCATGTGAATCTGCCGCTACTAAAGCTAGGGGTTTATCCCTGATGATATTCTGAGGTGGTGTGTCGTATTTTACATTCATTGGTTTGCATTTTTGACATATGTCACATTCGCTTATATGCTGCCCTACTTTTCGATGTAGTTTTGGGATGTAAAAGTGTTGTTGGATTGCGTTGCATGTCTTTTCTGATCCTGCATGGATCATTGTTTTATGGAAAGTGTCAATTATTTTTGTTTCCAAAGAACTCGGCGCATATGTCAGCCACGTTGGTTGTTTCGACCTTTTTAGTTTGTAAAGTATACCTTTGTGCAGCCCTATCGTCTCCTTCAAGTCAGGTGTAATGTCCTTTGCCTGGCTCATTAGGGTTGCCAACTTTGGTTCCTGCAGCTGCAATGTTTTGATGTGTTCTACCTGTTTGGCAAGTTCGCTACCTGAGTGTAATGAGGTTCTCAGAATTTTAATTTCTCTTCTAGTATGTCCCATGCATTCTGGAATTCCTTCTCTGTTTCCTAGTCGGGACAGTGTATCCGCGAAAATGTTGTTGTTTCCTGGGATGTGTTTTATATTGGCGTCATATGCTGTGATTTCATGTATATAACGGGCTATTTTGGAGCTGACGAGTTTGCATGATTTAATGAATGATAAGCTCACGTGGTCAGTGTATATTGTGATTGCTTTATTATATACGTAGTGTTTGAATTTTTGTAGCGCGAAATATATTGCTGCTATTTCCAGTTCTGTAATTCCCGCTGTTTTCTCTGTAGGGGTCAAAGTTCGAGATGCCGTGCTGATAATATGTTGATCATTTTGCTCGTCGTATTGGCACAAGATGGCTCCGAAACCTGTGATGGCTGCGTCGGAATAAATGTGAAATGGTAAATTCATGTTTGGTCTTTCCAATAGTATTGCCTTTCCGAAGAGTTGTTTTATTTTGTCGAAAGTGTTTTGGTGTTCTTCCGACCATTTCGAGCGTGTGCCTTTCTTTAACAGCTCTCTTAGGGGTGCTACCTCTCTGGCATAATTTGCGAGGAAGCGAGCTTCATACTGCAGTATACCTAAAAATTTTCTTAGCTGTCTAACGTTTCTAGGGGGTGGTATTGCCTGAATCGTTCGTATGCGTTCCGGGTCTGGTGCCACTCCTTTGTCCGAAATGATGTATCCTAGAAATTTTATTTCTTGGCTGAAGAATGTTGTTTTGTTTAGGTTTAGGGTCAACCCGTTTTGTCTAATTTTTGTTAACACAGTGTTTATGTGCTGAAGGTGGTTCTCAATGTTCGTGCTGTGTATCAGGAAGTCGTCGATGTATTGGGTTAGGTAGTCTTGCGTTATGTTTCCAAAACTTTTCTCTGTTGCTCTCAGAAATCCTGATCCGCTGACCGATAAACCAAAGGGTATCCTCAAAAATTCGAACACTTTACCCTGGTAAATGAAACTCGTGTATTGTCTAACATGGGGAGCCAATGGGATTTGTAGATATGAATTGTTGAGATCCAAGCATGAGAATCACGTTTTCTTTCCGATTCCGGCAAGGATGTACTCGATACTCTGAGTCCTCGTGTTGTCGGGTATTATAAAGGTGTTTAAATGGCGAGCGTCTATCGTAATGCGAACCTTTCCTGAGCTCTTTGCAACAACACGTAAAGGGTTTATATATGGCGAATTCGACGGTTGTATTATTTTATGCTCTATCATTTGTGTTATCGTGTCATGTACTGCGTTTTGAAGGGTTATCGGTATATTTCTACATTTATATTTCCATGGGGGAGCTGGTTTCACCTCAAAGGAATATTCGTAATTTTTATAGCAACCTGTTTTGTCTGAAAATGCTTCTCTGTTGTTCCATAGAATTGTAGTTAGTGTTTGTTTTTGTCGTTTGCTGAGGGCTGAAATGTCATTAACCTTTCGTGCAATGCACTCTCTAATTTGTCGGGTGTCCGTTTCTCCGTACAGGTATTGTTCTACATTCTCACCTGGTAAGTCATCCAGTCCGCTTATCTTTGCGCCTTCCGCGGGCTTTATATAATAATTATTCTTTATTTTATCTTCTCTATATTCTTCGTCGCCTTGTTCATTAATATCTTCTAATTCCTCTTCCTCATAAAATCTATCATCTAGCTCTACCTGCGCTTTACATATCTCGCCCCCAAGGCTGATGACTTGTACAAAAAAAACCTGTTCTGCTGAATATCTCTTTCACCCTCCGTTAAGTGTGGTGTTATACCTGGCATCTTGAGAAAATGTGTTGTTACTGTTTCATTGTTTGTTGTCACTAATGTGAGCTCCCTTGTTCTATAATTTACGTTAGCCCTGAATTCAGATAGAGGTCGCTCACAATTATTAATTTTGTAACTAAATGTGGAACCACTAGAAAAATATATTCAAAGTCTATCTCTTGAATGTTAAATGGTATCATGACTTGTTGTTGGATTCGGGTTTTCTTTCTCCCTATTGCTAAGATAGCGTAAACATTTTTAACAGGCAATGTTTGCAGTTTTATTCCACGCGATATGATCGTTTTATAAAATTCCATGCTGCATAAAGAAGCCATTGCTCCGGAGTCCACGATAGCCTGGTATGCTTCGCCTGCTATTTGTAATGACACTTGTGGTGAGTCTGTAATATCGCCTTGTCTTTCTTCATTAATGGAGTTGTTATTCCCTGTGTTGCAAAGAGCTGGGGGTTCTAGAGACGGGAATTGATCCTGACCCCGTTTTAGTTTTCCGTCGTCTCGTTGGTACCGAATGCGCCACCGCGCCTATCATCCTGCTGTGTCGGTGCCGGGTTGTCACGGTTGAACCATGTTTGCTTCTTGATGGTCCCTGTGTGTTTTGTGTGTGTTGTCATTTCGTAGGTGATTTGACCGTGGGTTATAGTCTATATTTTCCCGTCGGTTTTCCTGAGGCCATGATAGTGCGTCTACGTTTTGTCCTGGGCGGCTGCGTTCATTGAAAGTTTTATTCGGGCTATGGCGTCCATCTTGCCGTGTCTCATATTCGCGGGGTTCCGGTGTATTTGTGCCCCATGAGTTATGTCTCCGGCTCCCATTTACTCTTACATAATTTATGTACCTTCTCCCGTTGTCTCGCAGTGGGTTCCTTTGAAAATGGTTGGCGCCCATGTGTCTCATAAATTGGTTGCCCCTGTCATCGTATCGGTTTTGTTGAGGGTATGGACTTCGTCTTTGCTGATAGGTGGGGTGTGCCCTTAACCCACTGAAATTTTGGGTCGGTGCTCTATTTTCCGAGCTACCGCTCTGGTGTCCTTATAGCGCCGTCAACAGTTCTAGTGTGTCGGCAATGGCTGTTGCCCTAGCTACAATTGAATTATTTCGGATATTATCCGGGAAATGCCTCACGATCAGTTTAACAAATTCATCTTCTTGCATGGGTGGGTCTAGTAATTGGCTCTGTTGCGCCAGATCTAGGAGGTAATCTATGAGTTGTTGCCCCTGTCCTGGTGTATATTTGCCATTATTTATTCGGATTCTCACCGCGTATTGGGTGGTAGTATTCCAATATTTTGTTAGGAATAAGTGTTTGAAGTCAGAGTATGTGGTGTGGTCGCCGATCGCTAACCGAAACCAAGAGAGTGCCCTGCCTTGTAACCCTTTCTTTATAATTAATAATTTCAAGGTTTCCGGAATTTGTTTTAACTCGAAATAAGCGTCCAAATCCATAATGTATCGTTTCGCATTGTCTCGCAAGTCATTAAACTGTGGTACAGCTATCTCATTTAATAAATTAAAATGTAGAGGGTAAGCATGCACATTCATATAACTAGGCTCCTCATGAGCTAAACTAGAAATTGTTGTTTGCGACGACGCAAGCGGTACATGAATTGCTGGTTGCGTTTCCGCGGTGATATTTTCGCGAGAGGTGGCATGATTATTGGCGTTTTGATTTGACACATTTTGTTGTCTTTCTATAGTTGCTCTAACCTGTGCCAACTCACGCGAATTTTTGTCAATTTGCGGATTAGTCTTAAACTGGCTATGATTATTATTGTGCTCGCGGATCTTATCACTTCAAGCTCCATAAATTTCTTTTCAATTTCTTCCCTGTTTTGTTCTAAACTCTTACCAATATCTTCCCTTAATTCCCTATTATTCTTTTCCATGTTCTTAGTTAGTTTTTGTTCTAATTTCTCATTACTCTTACTAATATCTTCCCTTAATTCCCTATTATTCTTTTCCATATTCTGATTTAATTTTTGCTCTAATTTCTCATTATTCTTAATTAATGTTTCACCAAAATTTCTCAGCATTTCCATCATCATGCCAGCATGAAAATTAACATTTCCTGCTATTCTATTCTCACTTTCTTCACTAATATTTCTTCCCTCAAATCCTACATTGTTTGAGCTATTTTCCGTAACCTGTATTGAATTACAGCTAACTGTTACATTATCCCCTTCCATCATTGTTTCTTCAGTATTATTAGCAGACATTGTTTTCTTAATCCTACCACTTGTCAACAACATTTAATTTCTCACAAGGTTTTTTTCTTTTCTTTTAGGATACACAAAAAATTTACAATTTGCTAACCTTTATAATGCTATCTGATGATGTTGCTTTGATGTCCAGCTTGCTGCCCCTCTCTCCTAGATGTATAAGTCGCCTCTGCGTCGTACTACGATGGATCCTCGACGTCTCGCTGTCTTGGTGTCCTGTAGTCGAATTCCCCTGTTGCCTTCTGTTCTCGTAGTTACTATGTCCACTCATCCGCGTCGTCGGTCGTTCTGGTGGTTGCACTGCTCCATTCACTCCACGTTCTGATTATTATGTCTCTTCCTGGTTAATTCGCCCCACGTTCTGGGAGCCAATTTGTCGCTGTATCGTTCGTGTTATCTTATTTGCTGAGCGCCTGTTATTGTTTTACTATTTTGATTTTTGGGTTCTTTGTCCTCCGGCTAGCTATTATTACTCAGTCGAGCAAATCTCTTGAACAGGGTGTGTAAACGCAAAGGAACAGTTACTAAAAGATAACACAGATAAAAGAATTTGTTTTTGTTGCCGTCACACTTAATTAATTTCACATATTTACTCTTGATACACGCCTGACTGAAACTGTTATATTTTCGAATGTAACTATAATCACTTATTTGCCGCACATTATTAATTCGCGTATTTCACATTTTTAACTAACTTTACGATGCGAGAGATTCTGTAGGATTGCGTAACGTGTACTTCGTGAATGATTTTGTTAAACTGCGCGACGTGTAACCCGTGAATGATTCTGTTGAACTGGGCGACATGTAACCCGTGAATGATTCTGTTGAACTGGGCGACGTGTAACTCGTGAATGATTCTGTTGAACTGCGCGACGTGTAACGCGTGAATGATTCTGTTGAACTGGGCGTTATTTGTCTCTGGCTCGGAATTTATACTCCCTCACCCCGATATGCCTAAACATTATAACGGAGCTGCTATTGGTTAATAAAGCGCGCCAACATTAGCGTCTATTTTTATATCCAATCAAAATTACGAACACATATGCTCTAGGAAGATATTCCTTCCATTTCTAAAGAAAGGCACGCTACTCTGACGTCATTTGCTTGTCTCTTCTAATTAATAAACAACTCACCCCCTCGTTTCATTGTTACCCGCTCCTATTGTCAGTTTCAGTGAGGCTGTGTAAACTTATTTCCTAACAATGCATATAATTAACAAACATCTCAAATCATTGTCATACAATAATGCTAATTTACACTACAATCACTGGCATTCACAGTGTTGTGATAAAAAATACTGCCTCAAAATATAGATTTTGTTAAAATATTTCGTTGATGCCAAATAAGAATGGCTGTGGCATTGGCCATTTCCGACAAATTTACGGTTTTTGGTTTAAGTAAGTTTCCCCAAGTTCGTTTTGAAGGTGTTATGTGTTCATTATTTAGTTTCTTACGAGCTCGGGACTAGCGAATATGATTAACAGGAAACGGATAGAGAAACAGTATGGGTAATATGTAGAATAGCAACGTTGCACATAATATTTCTTTCCTTTTAAGATGTATCGAAATTTGTAAGCCAAGATTTTTCCTTCAATGCCGTTAGAACAGACGCTGATGGTGATATCAAGCTGCGCAACCAGATGCAGGTATTTACTCAAGCTGCGCAAAGGTCCATCACAACAGTCCCCACCTTCCTCCCTGGCTTCTCCCTGTTCCCAGTCCTTGACGAAATGTTCATTGCGCTATGCGTCCATTTTGTGTTTCGGTTCTGCGCAGTAACTACATGTTGCCAACATGATGCAAATGTACAGTCAAAGGGGAAAAGAACTGATTCTCGTTGATGGGTATAAATACAGGAAGTACTACAGGAACGCACAGCAACAGAAATGGAGGTGCACTGTAAAAATGTGTAATGCGAAACTAGTGACATCTGTTGAAAGTAACATACTTATAAAGGCAGCAGGAAGTCACACTCATGAAAAAGATGTTAGTGTACACCGTCAAGTGATTACAAATGCCGCCAAACTCAAAGCCAGTGAAGAAGATTTATTTTACAGAACTGTAGCATTAATAAATCAAGAAATCTGCTCTGCCCCAAAAGACATACGTGAGAAATTATCGACCAAGGATATTCAACTAACAAAGAGGAATTTATATACGCAGCGAAGGAAACTTAATCTATGCCTTTCTAAAAGTACAAACGTGCTTCATGTCACAACGGAAGGCGACGATGGCGCGGAACTGGTGTTTTTCGAAAGTTCAGTAAGTAATACAATAATGTTTGTACATTCCCATAATTATAGTTCGCGCAATGGTTCTTGAACTTTGCATTCTTAAACGAAACTTGGATGCGAGTCACCTGCCTTTAGCAGCAGCGATGTCTCATCGATGAAGTCGCTCAAATGTTTATTTCGTATTCTACAGTCTTTAGCAAATTTAATACCGTAGTTCTAGTAAAGTCTTCAGTTCCACACTACACTTCACACGAGTAGAAATTAGTTTAGTCTTCAATCACATTTTTATTCTTCTATGCCTGACATACGTTCATCCTGTGTGGAATCACTATTAATGCCATTATTTGTTACCGCTTTGTCTTGAATTATAATTCTTTCGATTCTTACTTCTATTAGACCATCTTTCTCCCAGTACTCCTGTTCTATTTGATATGGCATATATTCCATTCTACTTGGCCAATTTACTGAAATAGTTGGCGGCACAGTTCAACGTCATTTAGTTTAAAAGTTACATTTCTGCTAGCAGCCCACGTTTGACGTCTGCCCATATTAATCAATGGGCTTCAGATCTGGATGGTACAGTGGAAGCCTTAAATTGTATAGTTATGCTCAGACAGTATTTGGTCAATCAAAAATGTTTTCTGGGTCGGATTATTGCCTAGAATTAAATAGCACCAAAACACAATTTTGCTATTTTCATCAAAGGGGATATTGTGATTTTGTAACTAAGAAATCATGTCTCCTCTTAAAGAACTTGAAGTTGGAGGTTTGTCTACTTGTGTATTATGAATTGATAAGCATTGTCTATCACTAGAACCGAGTTAGGGGATAAATTTGGAATTAACATTGTGCGAAGCCATTTGATATAATTTTCAGTATTGTTTTTTTTTTTATGAAAATCTTCAGTTTTCTGTTGTGATTTATAAATAAGGAAGGAATTGGGAGGAAAAAATTAAATTAAATTGAGCTTTCTTATGGCCGCTCTATAACTGCTATGGTTCTTAGCGTGCCATTCTGCTGGCCGTGAAAGAACGGACATTTCGCTCAGAGGTCTCTTTATCAGGCTTGATGCTTTTTTACCTGCCGTAAATCTACGACATGGGACCACTGGTTCTATTTCCCTTCCAAAGAAGCCATTGTAAGGATTTTTACGCGCGAAAAAATCCTTCGCTCTCCGCCAGGTTTGAACCCCTGACCTCGAGAACTAGAAGCTAGCGTAGTACCACTAAACCACGGAGGACGACATATTGGGTGTAAATCCAAACCTTGACCTACATAGAGAATTATAAGTCGCTACCCTTTTAATACCGTTGCATAAAACCTGAGCAGCTGTCATCGGACCAAGTGTTAGGAACTTTTATTGCTATGGTTGTAAGTTATTCGTAAACTACTGAATGACAATTGGCTCTGTGTTTTCGAAGATTATTAATAAAAGTCTCACGTAGACAATTAGCACACGGCTGTTCTTCTTCTTGTTTTGTTGTTTTTCATTTAAAGTCTAATCTCTCAATTATGATACAAAGGCTCCAGAATGGAAAATATCAAGATAAACAACAAGCTCGTACATATAACGATTTTGGCGTGATCATGTTGGCAAATGGTACATTCGATAATTTCATATCGTACGCCATCCACTCCAAAAACTGTGGAGGTACGCAAATTGTCCTTAATTCCACTCTTCAGTGCTAGGTGATTCTCGCATTTCTAAAAATTAAAGCTCAAAACGCTTGCAGTATTCCTTTCGTTATAATATAAAACATTATTTTGGTATTTTTATTCTGCTTCTTGTTTTTTGTAATATTTTATTTTCACTTCATACTGTACAAGATATTCATTGCTTGCTCCAGTTTCATGAGAAGTTTTATTATAAAATCTAATGTGATGATTTTCTGTACCAATTTTTCAACAAACTTTTCCTACAAAAGCGTATTCTTCCATCTACTTCATGCTAATCGAGATAAACATTTGCAGAAATGGTTTTATTACATATTTTCTTGTAGGTACAAGGGAAATAAGGGAATACAGTAGGTTTAAGTGATTGTCAAATCTTTAAGGTACGGATCGCTATGTGATGGCTTTGAAATTCCAATCAGAATTTGCATCATCACGAGAATTGCGATTTTGTGGCAGAAAAAAAGTATTTGACAATTTAACCCAATAATAAAGAATATCTCGGATATGATTAATGCCACAACATTTTTATTTTACATTGTGTTATTTAAGGAGATCTACATTTGTTGTGTAGTATCTCTATAGTTTACTCTTCTTCTTTCTCTGTTTATCCTCCTCGTATGAGGACTTACAAGTGGGTGCCTGGTGTCAGAGGCCTGTATAGAAGCACATACTTTGGATCAGATAGAATATCCAGGATGGATGATCAGCTTGGTATGAGAGCGAGGAAGTAGATGATAGGAAATGATGGTGAAATAGATGAAAGGAAAGGTAATGATGGAGCAGTTGGTGGAATGAATGGCGAGGAAACCCGGAGAAAAACCGCCCAGACGCCGTTTTGCCCACCACAAATCTCCTCTCGCTTTGGGGAGAGGAGGGCGGTGTAACCTCTCGCCCACGACGCCGCCCTTTATGGTTTACTCACTATATAAAATTATACAAAGTTTCTTCCGAAATAACAGGAGCTCATAGACTATTCCCAGAAAGTTTAAGACATACATTTTATTTGCCATGTAAATGGGTATCTTAAAACATCTGGTATTTTAACTAGAATCATGAGAGCCATTTCTGATAAAGTAAAAGATATTCAACTTTTTTTTTTTTTTTATTTTTGCGTGTGTAAAGGGTTGTTTGGGGAGAGACTTTTTTCTGAATCTTCGTGTCGCATCTTTGGAAGATACTTAACTTAAATACCAAGTTTTGTATTTATCGAACATCTTGTTTTAGAGCTCTGCTGTTCAGACACACGCGGAACTTTTACTAAAAATGATTTTTTTTTGATCGGTAGGCCTCAAAACATGTATTTCCGGTGAAATCTCGACATTGAATTTTTGGGTGGAATGTAATACTTCCTCTTACCTTAGATAGGTGAGAGAGAAAGCAAAAATGAGGTTTTAAATATATACAGTAATTATAAATATATGTATGTAAAGAGCACCTCATTATCTTCTGAGGAAACATTTAGTGGCAAACTCATATGTTGGCAACGCTGACATGAATTCTCCTTCAACCAGGAAGTTCGTGCATTAGCAAATTCCAATTAGTCGAAACTTTGTTAATCATAACCTCCTTTATATTCATGATTAGTTAGTTCAACTTTAAACAACACTCAGCATTTTCCACCATGAGTACACAGCAAGGAAAGAATATGTTGTACGATGTAGGTACCTACCGAATATTACAGGCGTAATGAAAATATTAAACGAGCGAGGTGGCATCGCGTTAACGCGTGCGGCTGGATTCGGGAGGTCTCGGGTTCGTTCCCCGGGGACCACCCACTCTGACTTGGGTTTTTTCGTGGTTTTCCCTTTCCGTCAGACGAATACTGGGGTGGTTTTTCTAATACCACGAGTTTTTTCGGTCCTTCCTTCCCCGTCATTTCACTTCGTTTCCCCTTTCGGGGTGCGGGGCTTGACTGGGTAGTTTGGTGGTGTGTGAAGCGGACTAATAGGCAGTTCGTACCTGTTCGTCAGGAGGAGCGCTGGGAGGGGGGTGCCTGCAGGAATGTTTCCATCTGTAAACTTTAAGGGCCCCGCACCGCACCTGCCACTACTTGGTCCGGACAACAATACTTCGGATCTTTCATCTCATCTGTTCCTCCCGAAAGTTGCATACGCACAATACGCCTCTGGCCGCAATGCTTAATCCTCCTCTGCCGCTTTAAGAAAAAAATGGAAATATTACACAATTCTTTCATAAAAAAACAGATGATGCTCAGGAAATAATTATTGCAATATTCCAGTTGAGCTATTATATTAAGAAGGGCTTTATACAAGACTTTCCCTCATAGAAACATTAATAAAAGTGACAAAGTTGCAGCAAAGTAGACAAATTTGTAAAAATAACTGTACTTACTATACGCCAAGAACATTAAAAGTGTTCAACTTCAAGTACTAGAGATATTACTACTTTGATCTGTTATAGATATGTTTTAATTGTAATAATAATGTTAGAAGAAGTTATGTTAAAAAATTGGTGAATGGCTATGTTTACTCTGATAATCTTAAATCTGTAGTGATGCTGCCTGCCAGATACATCAATAATCAAGTAAAAAATTACGTTTTAAGTTGCACCTTACAATTATTGTATTTGCTCCTTGCAGTTCTGTAAAATCGCTGTAACTGTATTGATGACTGCAGAAAAGTGTGGATGTTTTATCCTTGTAGGTAATTGTACATATATCAAATTAAATAACTGTACATACAATGTTCTTGGATACGGGCCGGTATCGGCCATACCTCACAAATTACTGTAAATAAAACAACCTTATTTGCAGCTTTGAAACACTAAAAGAAGCGAATCAGAATTTGTTTCCTTAGACATTCTGTAGTTCACATAAAGGACACCCCATCAGGAAAGCTTTCTGGCCACACAACTCAATGAAATAAATATTATTTTTTTCTAATCATAATTGGCTGTGTATTTCATATAAATATTGCAGAGTAAAAGGTTTTGACCAAATAATTTAGAATTAAATGCTCTACTTCAACATGTCCTCTCAACTTTCATTTCACAAACTTATAGATGAGATATTACGTTTATTTTCACCAGGTACTCGTCAAGGATATAAGAGTGTTCCAGTTTCCAACTTTAGTAAACACACGACCAGTGTGAATTAAGAGTCGCCATGCAGAATTAGTACATAATTTTATTTGATAAATGCAATAATACACAGCAGATAATATGTTAACTTACATCAAGAGTCACGCAAACGAAAACAGTAATTCACAAAATAAGTAGTTTCCCTTTTACAGTGTGAGCAAGAATGCTTATTGCCTTTGTGTACCACTGAGCTTGCTTCTTGGGCATAATTAACGACCTCTCTTCGAAATACTTCTAACTACATTATGTTACTTCTTTCCGAGTAGTAGAGAAGGAAGGAAGAAGAAATGACTAGTTATATAAATAGAGTGAAACCTGGCCAAATCGGACACCGAATAAACCAGATTTCTGTTTATTTCGGACAAAAGGTTCAGTCCCGGTGGAAATTATATACTCTTTAGGCATCATCGCCTAAAAGCAGAACTTTTAACACAGTGCACACGAACTAAACGCTTTAGATTATCGCATTATGACCAATTGTGGTTTCAAGTCCAGTCACATGGCAGGTACCCTTTGTATTTGCACATGTTTAATAACTCGGCTTGCTTTGGTTAGGTTTTACTTCTCATTATGTCTTTTTACATGATTAATTTCTCATGGCGCTCGCATTATCTGTTCACAATACAAATCGTCATGCTTCAATTTATCACAATTCGTTGTAGAGTTAACGTATACGTTATGTTGGCAGCCTTCTTTTGATCTAAAACGATTTTTTTTATCTATTTAACCTACATAAACATTAAATGGCGAAAATTATGGATTCAGAGGAAACTGAAATGGAAGAGCCAGGTGAAATTACAGAATCAGCAGAAATAATAACACTAGAAGTACTTATCCAAAAAATCCAGAAATCAATATGATATAGTATTTAATCGCTTTATTGGCTGGTGTAAGGCAAAACATGGTAAAAATAATTTCACTGAGAATGACTGCTAGCAAATCAACAACACATCTGACACCTCGCCTTTTTAACGTTATTTCTCTTGTTTCAAGAACCGCTTTCTAAAAGTGAGCTCTGTTAGTTTCAGGAATCAATATAATATTATCGATATTTTACAAATTCAAGCGCTGTCTAAAAAATAGTATACGCCACACGTGTAAAAAGTGTTTTCATTTTGCTCGTAGGATTGGAAACTCGGCCTACGGCCTTCATTTCGCAACATTCCTACTTGCAAAATAAAACTCTTTTACCCCTTGTATCATAATCTACTATTATGTATAATTTTTAGAATAATATGGGATCTGCCCAACATGGAAACTGGAACCTTTTGCAACTGCTTAAAACGGAAATGTTGAGTATTAAAACCCGCTTGTTTTGGTATATGCTGTTCTTCCAAGGAAACTGCAAATATGTTAAGTATTTTATTTTGACACATACTGTACTTCCGAGGAAACTGCAAATGTAGGTCATTAAGGTAAATGAGATTTCTTTGTAACCGTACATACCTGAGCGGAGACCGCGTCAAGGACGAAAGAAAGGGGTTACAGTTGCAAATGCATGTTTTCCCTTCAGTATTGTGTGTTGCTCGGAACGGTGTGTTTGAGAAAAGCCGTGTGATAAAGGATGTCGCGTAAAAACATGGCGCTTTCGTTAAAGGATAAAGTGAAAATGATAGAATTAAAGGAAAAAGAGATGCGCTCTGTGAAACAACTAATGCTAGAGTTCAGGTGTGGCAAAACGCAAATCTACGAAAGTTTAAAAAATAAAGAACGCATAATGAGTGAATGGTGTGCAGGCAACAATAGTGACATGAAAAGGAAAGCGAAAACAACAAGATATGAAGAAATCAATAAAGTGCTATGGAAATGGTACATTAGTGCTCAGTCAAAGAATACGCCTATTTCTGGCCCTGTACTTCAGAAACAAGCCCTTAAAATAGCAAAAAAACTGAATAAGCTAGAATTCAAGGCTTCAAATGGTTGGTTAGAAAGCTTCAGAAACCGACACAAAATCGTTTGGAATCAGATGCGTGGGAAAATCAATGACTGCATACGTACGAAAACTAAAACTGCATATGCACATACTAAGGTGAGTGTTTTTTTAATAAAAAGCATGATATTGAAACTATTGGGAGGGCATTTGCGATTAATCTTAAAACTATGCATGGGGAATATCTGAATAATAAGGAAATCTCGCCAAAACGTACAAACATTTAGGATCATGTCACTTCCGTCTTGAACAGGTTCCATTGTATATGACAGTTATTTTCTCCTCTAACTCGTTACTTTCCATTGTATCTTGTTCTGTAGGACCATGAATAACGACTTCAATTTCATGCTTCACCATTCCAATCTCAGTATTTCATACTGCTTTACCATCTCTTCTGTGTCAAGCTTGGTACATGATATTTTCTAACCATATAATCCGCCAAAGTATGAAATCAGTCTTCCAACTGCGATATTAACCTTGGGCTACTTTCGTATAAGAAAACAAATCCGGCATCTAATACTATGGTATATTAATAATTTGGTGGGTTACATTATTGTTCTACATTGTCATTATCAGACACATTGTTGTTTACGTCACTCTTGGCTGGTAGCTTTGCTAGCCACGAGTAGTGGGTGATAGCGTCACTCTCAGTTAGGATTCCGTGAGTAACGGAACGCGTGTGTAGGCCGGGCTTTGGATCAGTGGACATCTCCCACCTTCCATTTTTAATAATGTAGGAACCCCAAACGTTTGGGAAATAAATGTAGGAACGTGTAAGTAGATTTGTGTTATGGATTTTGTGCAGTAAAATTCCACGCCTTCCTCTAACCTCCACACCACGTTTCGGTCCTCCGCAGTCAAGAAAGTATACGCCCCCTCAATGTGCGTGCTGGGTACTCAAAATTAATTTAATTTTCATGTGAACCTTTAGGCCATCTACCTAGCATATAAGAATACGTTGTAATTCAACAATGAATACTTGCTGAAGCTGGTTTTTATGACTGCATGTACAACAAAACAGAAATACATTTCAACAAAAACACAAAATAAATATCCCAACAAGGAAAAAATCTGATGTGATACATTCACATAACTTTCTCTATCCTCTATTGTTTATTAGTGGGTATACAAACTAATCTTACTAAAACTTATTTTTCTATCTACTACATTTTTATCCAAATAAATCTTCGCAGAGATAGCTACATTACACATTTCGTTATACATACAAAGGGAACAGCGATAGTCAAATGTTTAAGAACTGGACGCTATATGCTGGTCTTGAAATTCCATAATGTAATCGCGAGAAACAACTGAATGTTGAAAGGACTTTAAGAGAATGAACAATTCGAACCTTTAATGACGGATATCTCAGAAACGGCTTATGCCACCACAATTGTGTTTTAAAGAGATCTACTTTTATTTTTTGTAGTACATTTTGGTATGTCGCTTAATGTTTACCAGTTATACAAGATTATACAAAGTTTTTTCGAAATGAAGTGGACTTCACAGGCTATTCCCAGAAAATTCAAGATATGCATTTTATTTGCCATGTAAATCTATTTAATATATCGTCGTTATTCTTTATCTTTTGTTTCCCCCTCCTGATCTTGCAAAGAGAACGGAATTTCAAAGCCATCACATAACGACTAGCTCTTAAAAGGTGTTACTATTACTCAAGCCTACTGTATTCCTTATTCCCTTTGTACCTATAAGGAAATATGTAATAAAATCATTTCTACAAAATCTGTTTATCTGGATTAGCATGAAGTAGACAGAAGAATAAGCTTTGTAAGAATAGTTTGTTGAAGAATGGGTGGAGAAAGACATGTGAATGTAACACAATATTTTTTTTTATTATTCTTTTCGCTGAATTAACAGGGAATCTAGGGTTTTTCTAAATATGTGAGTGGCAATCCTGTCAAGAGGGAGGCCAACCTCGCCTTTCAGCGAGGCATACACTACAGGAATTCGTGCGCATGCGTAGACGTGGGTTCGGATATTTGACGTCCCGGATTACTGACGTTGGGATTATCGACGCTCTGCTGTAAAAATCAATACAGGTTGGTGTGCAGTGTAAACGTTCAGTCGCTGGTGGAGTGCTAAAGAATTAATGTGATAGCATGTCTTCTACTGGTAAAAGAACACGCAATGTTTTGTCTATCGAAACGAAAATAGAAATAATCAATAGACTAGAAAAGGGCGAAAAGGGAACAGCTCTCGCGAAGATTTATAACGTTGGTAAAGCCACAATCTCTGACATCAAACTTAAAAAGGAGACAATTTTGAACTTTGCTGCGAAGTGTGACGGCGAAGATGGGTCCAGAAAAAGGAAGACTATGAAGAAGCCACAAGACGAACAGTTAGAAGAAGCTGTGTATTCGTGGTTTGTGCGGAGAAGGAGCAAAGGACTGCCCATCAGTGGACCTCTGTTGTGTGAAAAAGCACTTGAGTTTAACACTCGACTCGAAGGTAGTCCAGATTTCAAGGCCAGCAACGGATGGTTAAAAAACTTCAAATCTCGTCATGGCATACGAGGAGCAGAACTTCAAGGGAAATCCTCATCAGTAGAAAGGACTGATGTTGATAATACCGAAGCAAATAATTTTGAACCCGAAATAGCAATCATCACAGGATTTCAGGTCAGTAGTTGGTTGTTGCAGAACATGTTTTTGGGCGGAGGAGCTCAAGCGTTAAGACCCCTCAAAATTTTCTATTAGTGTCATTATTGTTTATTCGTTCATTCATTAGGGGAGACTGAACAGGGGATAAAGTTTTACAGCTTTGGTTGTTTTTATATAGTGTTACCTACTTTGTGTATATACGGTTATGGTATAAAATCTTTGAGCGGTCACCTAATGCCACAACGCAGTGTCAGTCCCAAAAACGGTGGACACAGCTAAAAAAATTAAAATATGTATATACTCCTGGTAAAATAACCTTCTGTTATCCCTTTTAACATTCAGGCCCAAATGCTTGTGACAGCAATAAAGAAACATTATTTAATCCAAAATCCTTTTAAAAAATCTGATGTGTTACACTCACATGAGTTTCTCTACTCTTGTACAAACTATTTTTTCAAACACTTATTCTCCATCCATTTCATATTAATCAAGATAAACATTAACAGAAACGATCTTTTGACATGCAAAGAGAACTACATTTTACACATAGCGACCAGTTCTAAAAATATTTGACTACCGCTTAAGGCCTGCTATGTTCCCCCTTGTTTTGTATTTGCAAGGGCAATATAAGCACAGACATATCTCTTAACAGCTGGTTGCCATGTGCAGCACCATTCTCTTTGCCACAGATTAATACTCTTTGCATATCCAAGACAAAAAAAAAATGAATAAGGAATTCCCATTTGAGAAAATAAGTATTGAAAAATTTAAGGGAATAACAAGCAATATCTCGAAAATGGTTCACTCAACAACAAAAATGTATATGACATAAATTGTGTATATTAACGCGATCTAAATTTTTTGTGTAGTAAAATTTTGTCTATATCTTATGGTTTACCAGTTATGCAAAAGTCGTTCACAATGAAGAATACTTTTGGAGACATTCCCAGAAATTTCAAGATGTACATTTTATTTGCCATAAAAATATCTTAAACATATGATATTTTAATCAAAATGGTTAGAGCCATTTTTGAGAAAATTAAAATTTTCGAAAAATGTACCATGTAAAGGGTAATCTGGAGTGGGGGATTTTCTTGAAAACCTTCGTGTCACATCTCTGGAAGATACTGAACCTAAGTACCAAGTTTGGTGTTTGTCCGACTGTTCGTTTCTGATTTATGCTGTTCACAGACAGACACACACACAGACACACACACGGACATGTTTCCAAAAATGCTTTTTTACTTTCTCTACTACGTATAGTAAGTAGGGGAAGTATTGTGTTCCACCCAAAAATTCGGTACCGAGATTTCACCGGAAATATATGTTTTGAGACACCCTGAATCCAAAAACAGCATGTTTATCTGGATTAACATGAAGTAGATGGAAAATAAGCGTTTGTAAAAATAGTTTGTACAAGAGTAGAGAAAGTCACGTGAGTGTAACACATTAGATTTTTTAATTCAGGGGGTCTCAAAGCATGTATTTTCGGTGAAATCTCGGTATCGAATTTTTGGGTGGAATACAATACTTCCTCTACTCACTATACGTAGTAGAGAAAGAAAAAAAGTGATCACATCTGTTGTGTATGTGTGAGCACGCGCTCGTCTTTCTGTTCATAAAATTTCCTTACCATAGCCTTTAAGAGTGTACTTCTCTATCTTAGCTGTAGCATCAGAGTTTATCGCTTACCTAGTTTTGTCAAATTAAAAACTTTTATTAAGACCATGAGGAAGTCAAATGTAATATACCTATATTTATAATGACACTCTTTACAGTATTTAGATATTAACAATATCTGGATATTAGATCAAATAAACTTAATTTGACATAGTGAAGACTTGAAGCACGGTATAATACGTTAATTTTCTCAAAGGAATGCAGTTTTGTAAACTTAACAAATGATACAGCCATTAGAATGAATTTACCTGCAGAAGGTATACTTTTTCTGCATTCCCTCCTAATTTGGGTAGATGACTGCAGTTAATTCAGCAAACAAATTGGCACAAGTCCTTGTAACATATTGCAAAATGTTTCAGTCGCTCCATCCAGGAATCCTGAGAAACTACCAGTCTGACTAAGATTTGTTCTAGGTTTTCTTTAGTTGATTAGACCAATGAGTTGGCTTTACAATAATTAATGTTTCGCACTCGTAAAACAACCCTACCACAGCTTAAAGAGCTCATTTTTGAGACAATTGCATTTGAAAACTTTGATTCGTGATATTAACAGAATATGCTGAATTGCAAAACCGACACATCTCATGTAGCCGGTTTGAAGATATGACGGTTTTCATTTTTGTTAGAGAACCGTTCCATGGATCAAAATGTGGATGGAACTCAAAGCAGCCAATTTTTGAGTTGTGGCAGTGTTGTTCTAGGGGTGCGATCTGCCTAATTTAATTAATTTCACAGCAATTTGTCCTTTCGTTGGGCTTTATGAGAACGCTGGAGCTTCACTGCAGGGATGTCGTTGGCAAGTACAGATCGATTTTTTTCGTCGTGACAAGCTTATCTCTATACGCAGTAGCTACAGTAGTCCGTTTGCCTTGTGGGAGGGGTGTTGGTCAGTACCAACAAGCAGCAGGCGCGTACACAATGTGAGATAAGATGACATCACCACGCGTTCCTAGTGAGTGTTGTTCCACGCAAGAGGAATACTGCCAGCTGTTCTCCTCCCACCCTAGACTATCTTCTCCTCTGCGCTTCTGCCGTGTCACGACGAAAAAATCGACCTGTATACTTGTCATCTAAGGAGTAATACAATGCGTTCCTGTGTAGCGCTGGAGTTTCACACATAGAACTGTTAAAGACCGCTCACTGTTTGGCTCCTCCCGAGAATACAAATCAGATAATCATTGGTCGCGAGGGTAATCTTAGTAAAAATTTTGAGGAGAACTATTATTGACTGTTATTAGTAGCAGAAAGGACATGACACGATTTCCGGACTTGTCTTGGTTTCTCTGGTATTTTTGTCTCCCTGTTAAGCTGACTGCTTAGATTATCCCTTACTCTTTCACATTCAGACTGGGCTGAATAAACAGTATTTTGTTTTGCACTGTCTTTGAAATTCCTTTGATCATAAAGAAATCTATTCTACTTCTGCGCTTAAATCGAGAACTTTTTCGGAAAACCATCCGTCATACGCAGACAAATACGAACGTGTGAGGGTTATCTTAACTTGATATGCCCATGTACATAATGTAGGAGGTTGCAACGCTTTCTTTGCAAAACACTATTGTAAACAAACTCCAATTGGTAGAAACAGTTCAAAATAATGGTTTTAGGTGTAAAAATACCTTAACTAAGAAGCCATATTTCTTTGAAGAAAATTAACATTTAAGAGGCTTATTTAATGAATCATTGGCAAAATTAACAATGGGGATGATAGGACGAGAAGAAGAAATGTAGAAGGGAAACAAATTCTGGAGACGGTTTATGCTTAGTGGAAAATAATTTAAACTTTATTGATTTTATTGTGTTTATATTTCATTAGCTCTTGGTTTTGCTTAGTAAATATGTGACTAATGCATATTAACCTTTTGGGAAGGGGGAATTCTTAAAACACGAACAATACTAAGGTCGTTTGTCGCACCCAAATTACAATTTTGATTATCCTGCCATTTTTTCATTAAGATTATTTTTATATCTGAATTTAGGTTATATATCCATGATCAGTGTGGTCTATCCCGTTTTCTTCGTTGAAGGATTCAAACATTTACTGGGCCATTGATGTGCTTCCATTCTTTTTATGTGCCAATGGCATCTGAATTATTTGGATTCAATTGTATCCGTAATGGAGTACTTGGATATTTGCTCTCTAGTTGTTGAATTTCTAATATGATATGCACGCGTTACCGCCTTGACTGATCCCACTGCTCAGTTACTAGAGCGCCTGTCTACTGTGCGAGAGTTCGATTCCCGGCTGTGTTCGAGAAAAAGTTGAGTCTGTGTGTCAATGTGAGTGTGTATCGGTTAATTAATAACCAATTCGCCTATTAGTAGCATCTCAGGATTGCCGTTGAGCAATTATATGACAATAATCCAATCTATAATCAGCACAACTATATGGTATAAATATAATATGTACTGTAAACTTAACAAGATTAAAAAGAAAGAAAAGAAAAAAAGAAAGAAAGAAAGAAAGAAAGAAAGAAAGAAAGAAAGAAAAAAAAAACACGTCGCCACCAAAACCCCATTTTCATGGCTTCTAAATTTTACTTTATTTGTTCGTTAATTTCCCAGACTTCTGTTCCAAACGTTACTATATTTTCTGTTATTATTTTATACATTATTATTCTCGTTTCTCATAATATTCTTGTTATGTATTAATCACTGCAACTGTTTTAATTCTTGTTTGGCTACAGTGGTGTTTTTCTTAATGTGTGGGTTATTAGTACTATTTTTATTAAATGTGACTCCAAGGAGTTTATATGAATCCACTCAAGCTATTGTAAAAGTCTGAAATCTTGAGCAAAATATTGTAAATATATTAATTACTCTTCTTGCTTTGTAGTTGAGTGCTATTAAAAACGAAAAGGTTGGAAAGGGATGCTAAAGTTTGAGTAGGATATCTGACATTCTGAAGAGTGCTAGTGAGTTACTGTCATTTTTGTTTCTTTTTATTTAAGGGCTTGCCACTGCAGCAAGATGGAGGTGCCATTGTCTCAGAGCCAGTTCCCAGTACTTCAACTGCACCTTGTGAGACTTTTGTTGCAGAAGATGTAAGTATCCACTTCTTTTTCACATGCCCATATCTTTATACTGCAATACGATCTAATTTATTCGGACTTTCTTGCGAGCCAATTTGAATCAAGTGCAAACTATTGGTATGATCAGTAATAGGCCATTAGTTCTGAAGAGTCATACACTAGCAATATGTTATGCTGTTAATTTTGTATGATCGCGATAAAGCTAAATTGTTCAAGTTGTCTTAAATAAATAAAAACTTGATATGACAGCCTCTCGGAGAGGGAGAAGGAGAGAGTGGAGGTGACCGTCATTTCGTACCTCGTGGCTTGGAGCGGTGGGCGTACGTTTCATGCTGCATTCAGAAAAAGTCGCAGATTTGTTGCAATTCTTATTTTATTTTGCTAGCTTATGAATTCTTGTGTAAGTCCTATAAAGAGGAGGGTAGGTAATCCACTAAAGAAGAAAAAGAAAAGAAAGAAGAGGATGCTAAATTCTTGAATTCAGGACTTTTGTTGGGAAGACTTGTAATAATTTTAAGTATCGTTGGGGAACCGCTTCTTTTCAATATTACGCCTAGTTTAATTCAAACTTTAAATAAAATTTAATAAATAATCCATTACAAAACTTAAATTTTTTGTCTCACTAATAACTTATTACACTTTCTTGCAATGATTTGGAAACTGCGTACATTTTTACCCGAGGAGAAATTAATTTACACAACAATCCATAGCATAATGCAGCATTCCTTAATTGTTGTTTATTTAACAATGAAAACATAGTTCTTATTCTTAATTTCTGTGTCGCTGGAAGTTAATAGGATTGTAATGCTGCACTTTTTAGGCTGAGTAACGTAATCGACGCAGACTACACGACCCTGATTCTAGTTCTAGAACCTTCTACTAGGTTGCAGTCTCTTTAAAACATGGCAGACTCTACCCCAACTGACTAGCAATGATGCAAACTATTTGAATTGGTTCGCAGGAAGTTTGAAATAAATTTTAGAAATTCACTACTTTTCTATAATTAATTCCGTCATATATATTATATAATCAATTAATATAATATTATAATATATTAATTTACATTATATTAATTTAATATTATATATTATATTAATTTAATAATTATATAATTATATATAATCTTCCGTAAATAACGTGCTCTGCGTGGAAGCTAAAGAATATTGATAAACATGAGGAATGCCCACAATGCTAAATTTCTAACTTTTAGGTTAATGTTTGTCAGGAACTATCACCAGTAATACGCTGACGACTTGTCTTAATTTAATATTTCATTAATCCATTTTAATTAATTTCCGGTTATGGAAAATAGTTTAAAATTATAAAGGATAACCGTATATCTTCCATTGGAACTTTTAATGCTATGCATACTTTCCCACTTTTTCTCACAGTTTTCTTCATCTTCATTTCATTCTCTGGTTACCCCCCGCGTTAGTAAGCGTACACCTCCCCCAGGACTTGAGTGGGTGCTGGGTCAGATGCCTGTCGGGGAGCAGACAGATTATGGATCATAGAGAACCGCTAGGATGGGTGATCAGCCCGACGCCTGGTTATGAAAGCGAGGAAGGAGATGATATATGAAATGACGTGAAAGGGATGAAAGGAAAGGTAATGATGGAGCAGTCGGTGGAATGAATGGCAGGGAAACCGGAGAAAACCCGCCCAGACGCACCATTTGTTCACCAAAATCCCACATGCGGTTCCCTGGGATTGAACCCGGGACGCCTTGGTGAAAGGCGAGCGATCTAATCACTCGGTCACGGCGCCACCTTTTTCAAGTTTTCGATGTATAAAATTCTCGTTTTGTTTGCGTTTTGGTGAAATTTTAAGAGCATACACAGAAAGAAGTAATGAAAAGCTGGCGTATAGTTCACCATTAAGTGTAAATCGTTTGCAAATTATTTACATTTGAGTACATGTCGGTATAAAGATTTTTAAAAATGAAATGTTAAAACCTGCATGTAACACTTATAGTTTTGTGTCAATGAACTCACACGTAGCTGTACAGAATTACTCGTTCTGAAGAAAATAGTAAAATAATTCTTAAAATGTCACTTACTTTCTTCGCAGGACATTCTGTACAACAGACAAAAACATTTAGAAAATCAATAACATTTGAAGTGTGAAACTTTGAATTATGTGACTTATCACAAACTTAATATACGGTAGAAATTACAGAAAGTTTGAATCCAACAGGCTGAAGAAATGACCGTTGTTCACCCTTGAAAATAAAAATGAAACCACTTCACTTCCACTCTTCACATCCCTATATTTCAGTTACCCGCCATGCAGTAAAGGTCTGAAGTAGTTGGCGCTATGAGATTATGCAGTTCCGGATTCTTGAGAGAAAATTCGCGCATCTGGTAATAGTTGGCCAAGGTCTAGCAAATCTCTGTTGTTCATTCAGGTTCAGTTCTCCTTGTCCTCCAATGGGGACATTGGGGATATCCTTTCTACTCCACCCCTCGTTCCCTCCTAAAGTTCACCGGTTCAGCAGTCCCTATCATCTCGATACGTAGATGTTTTAGCTATTTCTGCTGTCAAAACTCTGGAGCCAGAAAATAGGTGCGTCTCTACATCTGTGATGGACCCTAGCTACCATGAGTACTTCATTGGTTGACTAGTGTTTACTGGAACATATTTGCTCTAATTTGTAGTTTTTATCTTGAAACTTTTTAACATAGATTTTGAAGCACCTTGTTTAGGTAATGGTTACTTGGTTTTGTCGCGATTTAATTATGAAAAGTCATAGCGAAGCGCTAATAACACTTACTAGCACTACCAACATGTTTAACATTTCATAAGCACGAGTTCATGATGCAAATGTACTCGAAAACAATTGCGGTCAGTCTGAAGTGCCTAGGCGGGTTAAACTTTTATTGGACAACCCGCCATTACTATGAAATGACCGATAAAACCAAGAGACACAAAGTATTTTGACTGTTCTGAGATTTCTAACTTAATGCATTATGAACTAATGTTGTATTTCAGGAATGCATGGAGAGGGAAGACTTGGCCTTCATAAAAAATGAAGAGGTGATCCTGTCAGAAGATGAAGAGAAAGACGTAGCAGTAGGTTTTCATGACTACACCTCCACAGCCATGACGGATATAACAGACAGCTCAACAGACCTAAAGAATCCATTACCGCCATTGATCAGACAGGTTCCAGAGCCGAAAACAGAGACTGTGACAAATACGGCAGAAGTTTGCGATCGGAGATATGAAGCACCAAACACAACGGGTTGTGCTCAGGACGTGAACGAACTATTCGCCAAATATCTAGTGGCAGAACTTCGTTCACTACATCCGGACGATGCCGCCTTACTGCGAAAAAAGATCCACTGCCTTGTAGCAGATTTCATGATCTACGAGACAGGCTCACGAGCAGCAAGTGTGCAAGAATCAAGGGTGTCCGGCTCTGAACGCCTTAGTTAAGAGATGACGCTTTTTAATGAATGTGCAGTTCGCTTTTGAAAGTTATTTTTGAAATGTAAGGGCCATTCAACAAAACAGTGATCACAATTCCTAGGTGGAAGGCCAACCCAGAAACAATTCTTCATTCTAGTCCCTTTGCATACTGTAAACTTTTACATCTTCTGAAGAAGATGATATATCAGAGTGCATCACTCTCTATAATGTAAGAAGTTCAGTGAAAGCTTATTGACATTTTTGTAGCATCAGTTAACGTTGCTGTAACTGGTCTGAAAATATGAGTTTGAAGCTCTACTTCGAGTAATTATTTGATTCAGCACAGTGTTTTCTTCTCATAGCAAGCTTGTTAACTGCTTCTTCATTTCATCTATTACATGAGTGAAAGTTTTCACACGTGTTGACACAATTCCTTGTAACAAATTTATATCACTTGTATACTAAGAACAAAAGATAGTCATTTCTTTCAAAAGTCTACTTTTCACAACCAGTTCTGAATGCTCCGTAAGCATTCTGCAGCACATAAAACTATGAGTTTGAAACTGGATCTTGAAATCATTAATTCCCATTAATTTATCCATGTCACTTTAAAATGATTTTTCACTGCCATACACATTCAGTCGCTGATTAATTTTGTGTAACCTAAATGACATTATTCTTATTGTTAACTTCCCATGTTATGCTGCTCTTTAGGAGCCAAGTGTTTATTGTGCCTATTTATTTATATTTCAAGCTATGTATTTTGTAATGTTTGTCCTTTTAGTTTTGCATGCATATAGGAATTTACATTTCTATGAAAAATAGTTCACTATGTTTGCCCATACTGTTTCTTCAAACTCTGAAGTGTTTCTTCATTTGCATCATACATTAGGTTACATTATCATTTAATGTTTGCAGTTAGCAACATAATTATTATCATATTTGTTCTATGTCTTAGCTTTACTGCTTTCATTTCAAGGTCTTTCTTTTATCATGAGCAATTTGTTGTCAACATCTGAAAATGTGTATAAACCGTTCTATTCTGTATAAAAATATACTTATTGTGTCATGAAGCAATCAATGTATGGAAAAGCACATTCCTTAACTAATGTTTTTTCCAGAAGACATGATAGTTTACAAAAGCATACATTAGATGTCATCATTATACATGTCTGATACTAAGATTGTTAGTTTTGCAACCAAATATTGTTTGATTTTAGCAACAATTGAAAATGCTAAATTCATTCTTTATATTATATTGTAATTTATTATAATTAAACAACATTTAGTGTTGCAGCTATGATGAATCTGTTATGCAATGATTAAAAAAGAGAAAAGCTGCACAAACATTTTGCAAACTTTTGCTGGTCCCGATATTGTTCAAATCGTAAACTTGTGTAAAATACATGTTATTAAGACTGACAATAGTTTATGTACACAATATATAGTTGCTGAAGAGATGCTGAAACTACTGTTATGTAATTGTAACTAGAAACGGTAATATATAATTTCTGGATTTGATTTTGTCATCACACAAATTCAAACTTAACCTATATGATAACTTCATCTTCATGAGTTCTATTTACATTTAAAAAATGTAGCTCAGTATGACAGAACTGAAGATTTCTTAGTTGCATCGTTCTGATTATATGTTTCCACAAAATAGTTTTTATAGCATAATATTCTTCCTGGAAATAAGTTCAAATCAGGAATAAACTTCCAAAGTTTTGTATGTCACAAAAAATAGTGATACATTTTAACAATGTTGTTAAATAAAGGAGTTGATTCAAAATAACATATTTTATTTATCCCCATTAAAATGGTAATGGGTAGAGAAAGTCAACAACTGCAAATAAGCAGACCAAGAATTTCGGCATAGTTTGTTGCCGCATTTTTGAAAGCTTCAACAATGAAATCGAAACTTCCAACAGTGAAATTGCTTCTCAAACAAAGCTGATAAAAATCTGAAGTATAACATTTACATGATTTTCTCTAAACATTATCACCTCACAAATACCCTTAGTATAAATTCATACAAAAGGCTATTCTTCTACACGATTTACGTTAATCATACTAAAAATGTACGTCAAGTAACAATTTCGAATTAGGCAAAATAAAGACTTTTGTACCTACAGGATATGGGAACAACATTAACCTGTTTTGTCCCAAGTTGGCTTTGGAATGTTGTGAGTTCATATGTGAAGAAAAAGAAAGATAAGTAATTTTCATATTTCACAGATGTTGACCAAAATAGACTTAAACTTGGGAAAAGTTAAAACATACAGCAACAATATTTCAGATTACAGAAAAATTTAATTGACATACATTGTATATATTAATACCCTTGTAATCGTCCTGCAGTAAGCTTTTCCTTTACTATTTCCCAGTTGTAGAAACTCCAACGACAATGAAGAGAACCTCAAAGGCTATTGACAGAAAATGTAAGATATTTTTGTCCTGCCATTAACCCACACTTTTTCCTTTACTATTTCCCAAGCATTGCTGACTCCAAATCAGTTATTTAAGACATAAAATGTACTATATATTTCAATGGTAACCTGGTGACTTTTATTTGGTTGTAGTTCTTCTTCACATATGACAAGACTTTTAAATATTTCAGAAGGGGTTGTCTTCAACATAGCCTTTAAAGCTCCAAAGGTCATAACCATTTACATTAAAAATAATTATTACTTTTTCTAATATTAATCTATTATGAGTTGAGGGAACGTTTTATTCCATTTAGAAATTCGGTATCGAGGTTTGAGGTTTCACTGGAAATACGCTTCTTGATTCCCCTGAACCCAAACGTCTGCATGTCTAGAATGGCGTAACTCAAAAACGGAAACTTGGTATTTAAGTCCAGTGTCTTTCAAGGGTGCAAAGCGAAGACTTTCATCGAGTTCTCGTCACCACAAATAACCCTTTACATGGGCACATTTAGTTATTTCTTATTTTCTTTATAATGGCTCTAACGATTTTAATTAAAACATCATATGTTTGAGATAGACATTGGCATGAGTAAAGAAAAAATTGAGTTTTATTTATGGACGCTCTTTAACTGCTGTGGTCCATAGCGTCCCATTCTATATTAAGCGTGAAATACCGGTAATTTTGCTCAGAGGCCTCTATCAGGGTTGAGGTTCTTTTACGTGCCGTAAATCTACGACACGGGACCACCGGCTTTACTTCGCTTCCGAAGGAATTCATGCCAAGGATTTTTACGCCCAGTTTGAACCCACGACCTCGGGAACTAGAGGCTCGCATGGTAACCACTACACCACGGAGGACAGCATGAGTAATGAAATTTATACATGTTATATATTATGTGAAAAGCCTTGTTCTCCCCATTCTTGCTGAATTTTAGGAAATCATCGGAAATAGAAAACAATCTACCACAGAAATTTATAATTCATGTTAAAATATGTAATTTGTGACACATAAATTTCCTCCCCTTTGTTTTGTAGGATATATCTGCGTGCCAATAATGTTTTGAGACCACTGTGGGCGAATATTTATTATGATAAGCAGAAGATATATAGAAAAACAAGGTTTTGTATTAATAATTTGTATAACGGTTATGAAAACATCGATAACTAGTAGAGAAAGTTGTGTGGCTGCCTCAAACCAGACTTTTTTTAAAATGATAAACAGTTTTTCATGGACAACATCTCTTGGACAAAACGCTTAGATGTGCCTTTTAAGCAGTTTACATTTCTAGATATCGGGACACATAATGACAAAGCAAGTGTGACAGAAAAATTGCACTTAAAAGCGTAGTTTAAAAGCCCTCTACTTAAAACCTAATAGTATTGAGCGAATTGCGTATTAATACGAGATTGGATTAACTAATTTAAACAATTATATTAAGTGCTTATGAGTTAAACGAACAAAAGCTAATTCTATTGATTAATTACTTTCTCTACCGTTTACCTATAGCAGAGCAAAACATCCCTCTATACCAAAAATGTATTTCGAGATTATAGGCTTTCCAACAGTCTCTAATTTCATTTTATTCATGTGTTAGCAGACAACGAAAAACAAGCATAACTTTGTACTGTGAGTACACTTTCCATTGCGTGTTGGATTCTTTGCATGAATCACAATTATGAGCCCATGTCTGACATTAATTTCGGTGAAAAGCACCTATTGTATCAAATATTATCGGTGGTAGTTTTAGGTGATTCGTCCAGAAGTTTGTTAAAATAAATTTCTTGCATTTTATATTTTCCCAAAGTAACGATATTTTGCCAGTTTATTGTCACACCCTGTGTACCGTTCTAGAATTTGAGAAGCACTGCAGCAGACTATTGATTCTGTGGAATGAAGCCAAAGATTAGCCGAGCTTAATGAAAACGGGATGCCCTAATTCTGCGCCACTTATTCCTAAATCCTGGAGTTGGTGGCGGTGACCCAGTTTTAGCCGGTCCCTGGATGGCCGCAAGGCCGTGCAGCATCCGAATGTCGGCTCTATCGATTGCTGCCGCCTTAGCAACCCACGTGATACATGTGCCAGTAGTGTTACTTTACGGCTTTTCCACAAAAATTACATGGATTCTATATAGACCAAAAATGCCATTATCTAAATCATTATTTTGTAAAACCCTGTTCCAAAATTGTTTATCAGTTGATATACATTTTATACTGAATCTAACTTATCTGCGTACGCTAAGGATTTTCAGTAGAACGGTGCATTTTACTTTAAAGCGACTCGTGCTGTTGCAGTTAGAAGTGGGTATGGCAATATTCGAGTCAAGGTATTCGACTTTATAAGCAAAGCTTAATACAACATCGACCTTTCAGCTACGGACTCATATTTTTCTTGTGTAACACAAATTACTTTGACCCCGAGTCCAGCCCAATCCGAATAGTTCCTTAATGGCTCAGATGTTCGGTCTAACATTTGTGATGAGAGGAGGCAGAACAATAATACATATCTGTCTTTTCGAAGATAATTGAATAGTCTAAACCGCCCCCATTATTTCAGATCAAAATTATCCCTTTTGACTTCAGTTGAAAACTTAACAGAATCAGCTATTGAGGGCCTTGAGAATCAGGGCAATATCTTGACAATACTGTGGGATTTATTCAAGGCATTTGAGTCTATATCTTGTGGAAAACCTTGAATCAAAACCATATAATTATTGTGGTGGAATTAGATTTAATTTCTTCTCATACAATGACTCGATATCAAGCCATACGTACTGATTTTTTTCTAGCAATGCTAACATCACTATTGAAATTCCTCAGGGATCTGTATTGAGACCACTCTTTTTCTTAATTACAAGTGATTTATTTGAAAATTCAGATACAACTCGATTTTTTTGCAGATAGTAAGACATTGCTCTCTACTATGTATGACAGCAATAATATTTCAATGTAAAGTTCCCTAAATGAAGCTTCAGCCGATTGTTTTAAACTAAGTAGTGATAGAAGACAAATAATTTTATTCATTAATGAATATGTAATGAAGGGAACTGTCAAATTAAACTCCTAGACATTGTCTTAAATTATAAACTTACTTGTTCTAGTCATATTGCAAGAAACAATCATTTTCCGGCTGCTCTCGATATAAGATTATCCAAATTTAAATGGTAGCTCCAGTCGCTTGTTTTGGACATGTTCAAAAAACTCTTGAAGGAACTCAATGAACTTGCCCTGAATTAAGTCCGATTCTATACAAATGACTAGTTTCTAATCCATTTTATTACCACCCCTTGGAGGAAGGGATGAAGTGAAGGAAGTCTACAGGTTATAGGCAGACAGGCCACAGAGACCCGCGGAAACTCCCTAACAATTCCAGGCTCGAATACCCGTCCCACTGCTGGAGCTACCTAAAGAGGGCGATGAACGAACGACCCGTCAACCAAGCAGCTCTCTAGTGTCCATGGGGTTTACTCTTTCCTTTGAACAAGCATCCTCGCCATCTGTCCGGCTCTGCCATACTCCACGAAACCTAGAAACACGCCAGAAAAATGAGAAGAAAACAGAGTGAAGGGGAAATTATGTAAAGGAAATCGTAGTAGATAAGAAACCACCCCAGCAACCAGGGAAAACCACGAAAAACCCAAGTTCAGAGTGGGTGCTCGACGGGAATCGAACGGAGACCTTCCGTTACTGCGGAGCCATCTCGGTAATTGGTAAGTAATGCTGATATTGTCTTTTAATATTTTATTTACTTTTTCTGCTTTGCTTTCGTTCATGTATCTTTAATGTGATAATAGTCTATGACTAGCTTCTGCATGGTGTTTGACAAATAAAGAAATATTAATTGACTGTTTGACGATTAATGTCTGTATTTAAGGTAATGTGCCAATGACATTTGGTAAAATCAAAAATAAAAATTTTACGCATTATTATCTTCCCTCTGGGATATTGCCTTTTTCTAAAATTACTCTAATATTTACAGTATAATATCACTATTTAAAGGATGGCTCCTAAATACCTTGTCTCATGGTTGAACTTTTAAATACATTTTCGTTTAATTATATTTAACAGCATCTTGTAACACTCAAAATGCTCCTTGCGGTGCAATTTCAGTGCAACATTTCATTTGCATAAATTAAAAAACGCCGGATATTTTCTATGCCAGTTAATCTAAATGACGAAGAAAAAATATATTGCTCTACTTAATTATTTTAAAGAAGAAACTAGTGTGGATTTATGAAGGAAAAAATAGTATCATATTGATTATATTATTCTTTAAAATCTAGAATTAAAATATGAATCGCAAATTTTCAGTGGTAAGGAGCATTTTAAACAAATTGCGTCTGTAAAATAGACAAATCATTGATTTCTAAATAATAGTGCAGTGTAGAGCTACCAAATTTTGCACTTAGAATTTGTATTGCATTCACATTGCTAGGTCGAAATTTAAGGTTATATTTGTTACACTGTGATTTGTAATAGTTTAATAACGTTTAGCATTTCAACTATGGATGATTAAAGTTAAAAAATACATGCATAAGCATTTTGCCAGCTTTGACTGGGCCAGATGTTGTTTAAATAACATTATATTATTAAACATAACAGCTTTATGAATATATTTGCTGCAAAAATACTGAAGCTGCCACGCAGTCGAAGGACTTTGTCGTCTTTAGCATTGTATGTTAGTTCGTGTACAAATACTTAAGAAAAAAAATCCTATTCGAGCCGAAGCCTTTCCCTTGTGAGAGTTTTTATCTTTGAATCCACACAAATGTTAGGTAATAAGCACACGTTCATGACATTTTAAATGTTGCAGCATTCTGGGATTCTGGATCAATATACTAATTTCATCAGCTTTAATCCCGGGTCTGGGGCTTTCGAAATAAAATCGGAATCCTTTATACGAGGAGAGGGAAGATGTTTTATCATTTTTAAACACTGAACGCTGCTAAGGAAAGCTATAATCGGAAGCTAAACATTTCTTCCAAAGCGATAATCTCAAAGAGCAAAATGTAGGTCATTGATATCGTAGAGGTTCGAGGAATGTGCAAGAGATGGCAGCACCGACAGGTACGGCCGGTTCGTGACCAGGTTAGGTTATGATGGACCAAAGGTAATTGCGGTTTTATGGTCCGTGATAATAGCTCGTAATTTGTCAGCCGTTTTTAAAACGAAGGTAGCTGAATTTATGTGGATGCTAAAAGCTGTATAATGCCGCAAACTACTGGATATGGGTAGTTTTGTTTATTTTGGTGGTGTTAGCTGGCATTATCAACTCACTAGGTTTAATGGTCTGTGGAAGATAAACTCGGTTGTCGTGTTCCAAATGCCAATATATGCAGTGAGTGTGTAGACCCTCTTTTGATTGCAAATCGATATGAAAGTGAAAGGACGCGCTTTTGTAGCAATTTAGTGCCTACCTGCAGATAACAGACCTTATACACAAAGCAGGGGAAAAAAATAAAGCCGACATTGCGATGCACCTACTAAGCGTAAAGTGTCGTGACGTGACGTGACGTGAGGAACGGTATTCAAAATGTGCCCTTTAGGGTTGATTGTCAATACAAACCCTACATGGAACGTGGAATGTGGCGTACTATTATATTGATTATTTCTGTCTGTCATGACAGATACTTGAAAAACAGCTATTTGAAATGCTGCCAATCATTGAAAAATGCACATACATTCCTGAGTCAATGAAGTACCTAACCCAGAAATATACATTGCAATCAAGCACTTCATTCATAAAAATCTGATGTGTTACACTCACATGACTTTCTCTACTCTAGTACAAACTATTTTTACAAACTCTTATTCTCCATCTATTTCACATTAATCGAGATAAACATTTGCAGAAACGATCTTTTGACATGCAAAGAGAGTTACATTTTACACATAGCGACCAGTTCTAAAAATATTTGACTGTCGCTTAAGGCGTACTATGTTCCCCTTGTTTTGTATTTGCAAGGGCAATATAGAAATACAGTAGCCTTTAAGCATAGACATATCTCTTAATAGCTGGTTGCTAGGTGCAGCACTATTCTCTTTCCCACAGATTAATACTCTTTGCATATCCAAGACAAAAAAATGAATTACGAATTCCCATTTGAGAAAAAGTATCATTGGAAACTTTAAGGGAATAACAAGCAATATCTCGAAAATGGTTCACTCAACAAAAAAAATATATGACATAAATTGTGCATTTTAACGCGATCTACATTTTTTGTGTAGTAAAATGTCTATCTCTTATGGTTTACCACTTATGCAAAAGTCATGCACAATGAAGAATAGTTTTGGAGACATTCCCAGAAAATTCAAGATATACATTTTATTTGTCATGAAAATATCTTAAACATATGATATTTTAATCAAAATCGTTAGAGCCATTTTTGAGAAAATTAAAATTTTCGAAAAATCTTACATGTAAAGGGTAATCTGTGGTGGGGTGATTTTCTTGAAAACCTTCGTGTCGCATCTCTTGAAGCTACGGAACCTAAATACCAAGTTTGGTGCTTATCCGACTGTTCATTTTTTAGGTATGCTGTTCAACACACACACACGGACATGTTTCCAAAAATGCTATTTTTAGATTCAGGGGGTCTCAAAACATATATTTCCGGTGAAATCTCGTAATCGAAATTTTGGGTGGAACACAATACTTCCCCTACTTACTATACGCAGTAGAAGAGAAAGTAAAAAACATTGTAACACGTGAACTAAGTTTAGAGTAAAACGACGGAATAAGCACTTCTTTTCTATAAATAAATACATTTCACATCAAGCATTGAGAATTTCCTATGCTGTTGAATTAGGCACATTTATTTATATACTTGTCGCATAAATTGTTTTTTTTCAGTAAATTCAAAATATTTGAAGACGTATTAATGAGCAAGTCGTATTGCTGACTTGAAGTGATAATTTTTAGTATGTCTAAGGAATAGCGGAAACGGTTGTCAACTAAGCAAAATAATGGGCCACTTTCGTTACTTTGGATTTAAAAAACAAAAAAGAAGAAATTAAAAGCATAGAAATATTGCTTGGATATTCGTTTGCGCTAAAAAAAAAAAAAAAAGAACGCACCTCTACTTCTAAACTCCAAGTAAAACGAGAATCTAAAAATTGTTATTTGTACTTCCTGGTAGAGGCGTCACAATTTTATTTAATTAATAATATATTTGTTTGTTTATACCCATCTTTTTCACTGGAAATCCCTAGAGACTCTCTTATTTAACATAAAATGCCTTAGCAATGATAGCATTTATTGCACGTTTTCCTTTCCTTATCCATAATGGGAACTTTGTTCACCTTTTTTGTACAGGTCGGCTGACGTCATCAAATAGAGTGTGTGTCTGTTTTATACTGGTAAACGGGTCATTTTCAGCTGAGTGCCAATGGGCTTTCTTTGCTATGCCTGGCCTAGAAATTATTACCTTCTTGGGGCAGAACATCAGCATCATACACATATGATTAAAGTATTCATAATAATGGCGAAAAACACAAAGCGATTTGGTTCAGTGGTAACCTCACACACATGGGAGACGTTAAAAATATCCTTTTTAACAAGCTGAATAAAAGTTTTATGGCATACCGCTCTGGAAGTGAGAAGAGAACGGACACTACTGCTATTCTTACCTTACGTCCCTTCCCTACACGTGGCAAGGATTGACTGGCAAGTAAACGCACGGAGGTCATTCTAACACTTCCTGCCCTGCCCTAGCTACTCGGGTTGATACACGTCGTAATGTCCTCGCTCCATTCCACCGAGTTCCGAGTGCATCGGGTTATCGTTTATGTAGAGGTCTGGTAACCCTCTAACGTTGTTACTGTAATGTTTGTACTTGTAGCAGAAAAAAACTCTAGCCTACCTCTGTAGTATAGGGGTAGCGGGTCTGCCTCACATTCAAGAGGTCCCCAGTTCGAATCTCGGTTAGGGTGAGTTACCTGGATAAGGATTTTTCGGGGGTTTCCCTTGTCCTAAGAAGACGAATGTCGGGTAACACTAAACTGTAGGGACCCCGGATCCATTTGAACATCATTTCAACCATTTCGTTCATTCACCGTCTCATATGACCTATTCGGTTAAGGGGCGCTAACTAATAGTTTTTAAAAATCTGATGTATTGGATTCAATGACTTTCTCTCGGTATTGAATTTTTGGGCGGAATACAATACTTCCTCTGTTTACTATAGGTAAGTAGTAGAGAAATTAATAACAAATGTTGGATAGTTAATGTTTATCATGTTATAAGAATAACTAAAAGTGAGAATTAGGAAATAATACAAATTAATAAACATTATCCTTTCACGCATAAAAACAGAAACGCTAAAAGGTTTCTATTATTGAAGATACTCGTCTTCAGGACACTAAAATGCTGTTTTATGAGCGAATGCTGCTTAGAGGCAGTGAAAAAAATAATGCAGCAATAATATTGTTACTTATTTTAGAGGAAAGGGCCAGTTACGTCGAAGATTGTTCTAAAAACATTTTAGAACAAGTGTCAAACTTAAAATATCCTGGCTTTGACACAAGCTTTTATGACAAAGACATTGAACAAAACGTTAATACGTTTCAAGCATTTTTTAAAAGGTGCAACTGTTCCAGTAAATAACCATAGGTCTAGGTATACAGTCCTAGCTTTGCTATCATTCGAATATTTTTTAAACTGTTCCACAAGTAAACTCTCTGATCGTAGGGACTACATTGCGTTGCAGTTCAACAGTTACAAGTGTAAATGTTCCGGATTAAATCAATCATATTTAATTAAGCTTATGAGCGTTTGTGATACACGTACGAAAAGCAACTAACTGAGATGCCGTTTTGGAACATATAATTATTAACACATGTAAACTGGTACATGGCGGTTGCTACTACGATGATGGACCATCACGAAGGAATTCCACTTCATTGAATTAATAAGTATGTAGATGTATTAATGATGTAGATGTGTAAACAGTATACTACAAATTCGCATGTGCATCGTGAGGAGTGAAAAAAGGGGGAGAGGAGCACGTCTTCTAATACCGAGGCGAATAATTACGACTTGAAACAGAAAAACCCGAGTAACTGTGACCAAGGATTAGGGTTACGTGTAAGCACTCGTGGGCGTATTTGTCTGATATTTTGGAAGTGTTATTTGGAAACTAATATCCTTCTGTACCACGTAGCTAGTAGGAAGTATTGCATTCCAATCAACAATTTCGATGTCGATATTTCACCGGAAGTATACTATATTTTGAGGCCCTCTGTATCGAAAAAAAAATCATACAAAAAAAGTCTAGGAAAAGACATTTTTGTCTGTCTGAGAACAAAGGTAATTGAAAACGTAATGCCAGATAAATACTATAGTTGGTATTTAAATTCATTATTTTCTAAATGTGCCACACGAGATTTAAAAGAAAATCTTTACCGATTTTTATAAAAATAACAATTTGATTAAAATTGCTCATGGCTATGGTATTCATCCGTTTACTGCTTGTGTTAATATTTGGTTGTCTTTAAATTCATACACGCATTCATGCACTTTTCATACTTCTAGTCTCTAGGAAAGATAGGGAAATAATCCTGGCTAAAGCAAAATGTCCACCTTAGCCGGGAATTGAACCTGGGACCTCCGGATTTGGAGGCTAGTTTTTTTTTCTATTGAGCGAGCTAAAAACACGTTATTTGAATTGAATAGAATGGTTCCTCCTCTTTAGTTAAAGGGGTAAAGAAAGTAAGAGTATACTGGTGTTACCACGGTGCGACTGTTGGCCTCTTAGAAGGATTCTCCTTCCCCAGCAAAGTTATGCAACGCCTACACCCACCATGTTGAAACGTGCGTGCATAAGTGAAAAGTGTTTATCGTGTTGTTAAGTAGTCAACATCACACATGGTTTGACGTCATATCTTGCGTCACAAAGGCAGTGGTCCTTCAAACATACAAAGCCTTTCATCGTGAATTTTGTAAATGAAAACTCTAGAGCTACATTCTTCGTCATTAGAGCTCATCTCCATAGAGATTTTAAAGAACAGCTCTCCTTGTTACGAAAAGCACACCTTGACGAACATGCTGCCCTAAACATGTAGTTCTTCTTTATTATTGAAGGCTTTTAAACAGTGAAAAACACCTTGCTATACCCAGAGCATTTCTTTCATAGTTTCTTTCTCTTGAACTCTTATTTTATAAATATTAAAAAACCAAAACTACAACATTATTTTTATTTTAAAACAAGCTTTGTAATATAAACCGAAAAAAATTAGTTTTTTTGACAGCTTGTCCTAAAAGTAGAACTCTTAACATAGTGCAACGAACTAAAAGCTTTACATTATCGCAATAGTACGATAACATTTTTACACCACTCCACTGTGACCAACCATGGTTTCAAGTCCGATCACATGGCAGTTACCCTTTGTATTTGCACATGTTTAATAATTCGACTTGGTTTGATTAGGTCTTACTTTTCATTATGTCCTTTTACATGATTAATTGCTCCTGGCGGTCGCATTTTCCGTTCACAACACAAATCGTCATACTTCAATGTGCCACAATTTGTTGTTGAGTCAACATCTACCTTATATTGGCAGCCTCGTGCTTTTTTTGATTTAAAACGAGTTCCTTTATCTAGTATAACCTACATAAAGGTTAAATGGCGGTAATTATGAATTCAGAGGAAACTGAAATGAAAGAGCCAGATGATTACAGAAGCAGCAGAAAGAATAACACTAGAACTACTAACCCAAAAAATCCAGAAAGCAATATGATATGAATGAATGATTTATTGTCTATTTTGTACTTACATGCAATTTATACAATGTTCACAATACATGCCTTGTTGCCCTTTTTCCGTATTTTCTCCAATTTGCTTCAGATCTCTTTTAACCAATTTAACCTAATTTTTCATAAATATTTTCCTGCTTTCACCATGTATTCATTTGATCTTGTATTAAAAATCTTCCTAACTTTTAGCTCTATTGGTAAATTTTTCCATTTCTCTAGTATTAAATTCTCTATTCCTTTATCCGTGTCCTCGCACTCCAGAATATATTGTCAATTGTCATGTAATCCATTACGTTTAGTACATCCCCCCCCTTCTTAAATTCATTACACCTGTTTTCGCTCATGCATATCTCATTCTGGCCTCTTTGTGGCACACTTCGATGTATCTTTCTTTTCCCCATTCCGTTTTTAAATATCTATAAGTAGCTTCCCTTGTAACTACTCATAATTCCTTGCTTTTCAATATCCTCCTCTCTTGTTCTAATTTCTTTCCAGAAGCCCTTAATTTTGTTGTTTCTTTCTGCCCATGTTTCTTCATTCCTATGTCTTCCAATGTTCTTTATTCCCCATTTTCTCCTGTACAACCAAGCATTGCTTCAGTGTCTCATTTTCGCCCAATAGCTTTATTCTGAACCAGTATTTGATTGCCCTTTCTACCACTTTACCTTTAGCTCCCAACCTCCCTTGTTCTGCTTGTACTACTCCATTCGATGAGCTTCTTGGTAATACCAGGCTTATTATGCAAACATTCCTATGTATAGCATCTACATTTTCCCATCCTTTTTCCAGCTTCCACATCTCTGCTGCGTATAACACCCTTGCTTCCACCACTATGCTATATATCCTTTCTAGCTATGCAATTTACATTTCTGGTATTTTGTTAACACATGCTCTGATTGCCTGTATTGCTTGTTTCCCCTTTACTAGTACTTTTTCCTTCTGTTCTCCCCAATTCCCTTCACTATTGAGCCTTACTCCTAGATAGTCAATTGTCCTCATTACTTCCAGCTCCGTTCCTTCCCACTTTTCGGTCTTCTTAGTTTATATCCTTTCTTAAAAATCATGATTTTCGATTTCTTTTTATTTAGCCTCAACCCCCCAATCTTTACAGTATTTGTCAATTGCTTCCATAGCTTTACTTAGCCCAACAACTGAGATGGATCCTGCCACTAGATCATCTGCAAACAGTAATCCTGGTATTTCCTTATAATTAATAACTGATGAATGCTTATTCGGTTTTTTTATCTGTTCTATAATATCATCTATAAATAGGTCAAATGGCACTGGACTAAGTTTGCACCTTTGTTAAAACCCTAAATTATTCGCGTTCTCTTCAGTAATTCTTCCCTTAACTATTTTCACACACCACTCATTATTTGTATATACGAGGTACGTCCAGAAAGTAAATGTTTTATATTCCAATATGATATAGCATTTAACATTTAATCGCTTCATTGGCTGGTGTAAGGCAAAACTTGCTGAAAATAATTTCACTGCAAATGACTGCTAGCGAATCAACAAAGCATCAAAACATCTGATATCTCGCTGCACACGAGAGCTGAAGAAGATGGTTTGTTAGCCCCACGTTATGGGAGTGGATTTGAAGAAGATAGTTTCTTTACGTTGTTTGCACCACGTATGGACGTCAATTTGAAGTAGGTAATGGCTTCTACGTAATGAAAGTCAGTTTATATATGCTGTATTATATCTCAACTGTTGGGGAGCCGAACTTGTAGTAGTTGCAACCGCAGTATGGTACCTGGTTTCCGGTACCCTTCGCCCCAAATGTACTTTCAGGCGGCCTTTGCCCCAGTTTAAAAAAAATATATTAACTTTAAATATTTATGTTTGACTCGGCTGCGACAGTATTATTTTAGAGATATGGATATCTTGGCAGGGCGTGATGCGACAAGAATGTAGGCTTACACAGATTATTATTTTACTTCACTCCTTTTATTAATACTTGATACGATTTAAATAACAATTCACTGATATAAAGAGAGAGCTGTGAGATTCTTTTATTAATTACTTGTACTTTTTAACATGTAAAACTATTTTTTCGTCTTACACGAATACGTAATTAATTTCTCGAGGACACATCTCGTGTCTGGTTATTAAACTCTGTCTGCAGGCAACACGTCTGGTTATGAGCACTGTTTGGAGGCAACTGAATTGATTTCAGCCGTCTAAACTTGTAAATTTCTGTATTTCAAGTCTCTGATTGGCTAATCCTACTCCAATAGAATACCTTATTTAACTAAAGCTTTTTCTGGTTTTTGATTGGCTATTTTTTTAAACTGTCTCAAAAATTTACATTATTGCTTCCGAGAATCACAAGTAACATTTAAATTCTCAAACTCATTATTGCCTCAAGGTTACCTCATTGTTACCCCGTTGTTAGCAACTTTTAACTCATTATTCTCACAGCTCCTACATTATTAAATTACGTAATGCATTCACATAACATTATTACACATGGGTACAATAATATAAGCATATGTAATGACTGTTACATACATTTTACAAATTATTGTTACATACACACATTGCTTCAACGCGGGCTGTTATTGAATTTACATATTATATAATTTGACTGAAATCCTTTAAGTGTTAAAAACACTGCCTCAAAGCTGATCTCGTCTTTAACGTCATTTCTCTTGTTTCAAGAATGTCACTATACGCTGGAGTTGATCTCCTTCTAAACATGATTTCTCTTAGTTTCAGGAATCAATATAATATTATTTTATAAAAAATGCTGTATAAAAAAATAATATATGCCACACATGTTAAAAGTGGTTTTATTTTACTGGTAGGATTGCGAAACGATAACACTTGTAGCAAAATCTACTATTATCTAATAGACGGAATCCATGCTTCCTCCCTTTTCCTCTTAAAGTATTTTTAGATTCTTTATTGTGCAGTTGGAGACAATACCAATTTTCATTTAGATATAAAATTTCTAGCTGAATACCATTGTCATTTAAAAACAATAACTTTTTTCCTCTTGTAAAAGAGTATGTAACGGTCGTTCTAGTATTTATTAGGGCGCACGATTAGGAACTAGTTACCACGCGGCAATTGTTTCTGTGACCAAATTAGGAGTCTCGTGTCTTCTTGGCGTTGATGTTCTGTACGAAGTGGTGGAAGAATCTTTTTACGTTGACTTTGTTGTTTCCCTTGAGTTGTTGGCATCGGCTGCTGTTGGAATCTGCTTAGAAATTAACATGAGACTGGCAATGGAGATTTCAAAGGTATGGTGCGAAGAAAGAATATTTGAAGACAGGAAATGAATATACGTATTTAAAGCATTTAATTATAATTAGATCATGTGAAAAACAAATTCTTATATTCTTTGGTATTTACAGTACTTGTCGCTTGTTATCATGACGCATTTCCACTTTTCATATTAATAATGATTGTCGGTGAAGAATTTACGTGTAAATGTTTCCTAGCACTGCGTTTACTTTGTTACATCACTTTCACACGACTTAATATCTTCGCGCACGCGATTCTTACATATTTCTTTGTTAGTTCTTTGTCGGTTTTGGCGTGGATTTTTACTACGGAGTGACGCAGGTTTGTTACACGACGAAATTCACTAGACGACTGAATTTAGTGTTTCTCCCGCAGCTTAAATAGTCTGGGAATTCGAGGGTTTGAATTTTATTATGAATTACTCATTGGTTAGTTAGAACCGCGGGCTACAAGTTTGAGAATATTTGGAATGGGTTTTCACTTTGCTGATTCGTCCTCGCTGAGGTACGTGATATAAAACCCGGTTTCCAGTTTATTTTGGGGTTCCTAGGGAGTCGGTGAAATAATTATTTCTTGCACTACGCCATAATAAAAAAATCTTTTTTTGTGCTAAAACTTTCCTCTCGCCTTTGTGTCTTGCTGAGTTTGTGCGCAGCAGCGGAAATATTATACGTCTTGTACATTCGTAAAATATACCCAACAAAATATTAAATAAAATACATATAACTTATTTATAAAATGACATAATTATACTTGATATCAGTCTAATTAATACAATATATACATGATTATAAACATAACATACTTGTTAAATATAGCAGAAAGTACTGTTTCAAGTATTTGTAACAGGGGGAAAAACACTCCTTTCTTTTCAAGAACGTTAATATTAAGTTTATTCTTGATTTGTTTAAACGTCCGTTATTAACATCGGAGGTCTACAAGGTGTTCCAGTGAGCCCGGGTCCCAAAGAGCTCAGAGGTACCCCAGATATGTATTTTCAGGATAACCCTAAAATACGTCTTATAATAATAATAATAATAATAATAATAATAATAATAATAATAATAATAATAATAATAATAATAATAAGTTTTGACCCTATACTAAGGTCAAAACCTCGGATAATTTTTATTATATTTCACGAGTAAAATCTGTATAAACAATATCATTATTATTGCAAAATATAAAAATAATTCCGAAACAATGCCTAGCCACAAAAGCAAAGATAAACTGTTACATTAATAGAATAAAGCTGTAGCCTCTTTGGGAGAGCAACATGTAATCTGAAACAAAGTAATTAAATGTATGCAAATCTTAAACCTATTATTTTATTTTGAACCTCCCGCAATGGGAAACAAATGACGGACAATATTGACTGCATAGGAGGTAAAATTACATGGGATGCGATAACCGCGCTGTAATCAAGAGACGATGGTTGATACCCAAGGAATATATAGGTATATATATCGAGGTATGGACGAATAGCGGTTGAGGTCATCTCAACCGTGAATTTTCAAATTCGGACCCTCCAGATCGTTAGGCAGACACGCACTTACCTAAGGTGGAGGAAGCATTGCATTTCACCCATAAATACGATGTTTGAGATTTCAGAGGAAATGCGTGTTTTAAGGACGATGAAAGTATGTAGTAGTTTAATTTGAGTACGTAGACTGTGAAGTGTTCTTCATTCTTATAGAAGTTTATAAAACTGAGAAATCATAAAGTACTTCCAATACTTATCGAATGGAATGGCTAAGGCGGTTACGTCTTCGGCCCGCATTCGGGACGTCTCGGGATCGAGCCCCGGCGACTGCCCACTCTGGCCCATAGGTTTTTCGTGGTTTCCCCGGGTCCCCAGGTGAATGCTGGAGTGATTCATCTTCTACCACGACTCTCCTTCCTCTCATTTCCTGTACACATCATCTTCCTTGTCATCTGCTTCTGGGTTGTAGGACCAAGCGACGTGGCTTGCGCTCTATAAAGGTTTCTTCCCTGGCGTCGCTGTGGTACCGCTCAGTTAGGTCTCTCTTCAGCATGGGGCTCCGCTCCGGGGGATCCTGGAGTTTGGTGGTTTGTGGGCAGGGACGTGCGACGTCGAATGCATTTTACCTGGAAACGTTGGGACCCCGTCCATGCTTGCGCCCGCCGGCATCCGGATCTGTCGCTCTCCCTTCATTCCTTCCTCCCAGGGGTCACGTTGGAAGCAGAATGGGCCGACTGACCTGCGTGTGCTGCTCTGCCCCGGTTGCGGGGGGGGGGGCCCTCCGTGATACGTACTTTTTACATCCAAAACTTATTGCAGTAAAAGTGCAGACCTATTTAAATGTTAATATTTATTTATTTGCAGCAAGATATACGAGGCGTATTCCAAAACTAGGTCTGTTTGGTCATCGCTAGTGAGACAAGGTTTTTATTCACAGTAATATGTGTCTACATAATACTTTACTTTTCCATATAATCGCTGTTCACATCTATACACTTGCTGTAACGCTGCACCAGATTCTTTAACCCCTCGGCATAGATGTCTGCCGCCTGGGACTTGAACCAGTTGGTTACGCTCGTCTTGAGTTCATCGTCGGTTTGAAATCGTTGTCCACCCAGCCACCGTTTCAAATGCAAGAAGAGGAAATAGTCGCTTTGTGCCAAGTCGAGACTGTATGGAGGGTGCTCAAAGAGTTCCCAACGAAACTCTTGAATCTTCTCTTTGGTTTTGGCAGTGGTGTGCGGGCGTGCGTTGTCGTGCAGGAGGATGATGCCAGACGACGGTTTCCCGCGGCGTCGATTTTGAATCGCACGTCTCAATTTGGTAAACGTTCCATAGTACACGTCAGCTGTAATTGTTGACCCGAGGTCCATGAAATCAATCAAAGGACGCCCTTTTCGTCCCAAAACTTAGTAGCCATCATTTTGCGATTCGTGTAGGGCGATTGCTTACACCTTTTTAGTTTGGGTGAACCGGAACGGCGCCACTGCATTGACTGTTCCGATTCTGCGTTGGTGTACGCTATCCATGTCTCGTCGCCCATAACAATGTGGAAAACAAACCATCCCCATCTTGTCTATAGCTCTCCAAAAACTGTCGTGCACTACGCATTCGTTGTTCTTTGTGCTGACTGGTGAACAGTTTTAGCACCCACCTCGCACAAAGTTTCCGATATCCAAGCTGTGAGCAGGTGATAACCTGTAAAGTGAGGATCGAATAACATTTGGGAATTTATCAGCCAGACCATTAATCGTCAAACGCCGATCATTTCGAAGTTTTTGGTTCACTTACTCAACGATATCGTCGGTCCGAATACTGGGCCTACCACTCCGCTGTTCATCGTGCATATTTGTGCGGCCATTTCGAAATTCTCGACAGCAGTATCGAACCTGTTTGTCACTCATTATGTTCGGTCCATACACGAGGCATAACTCACGATGGATGTCCACAGCTGACGCACTTCACAACTGGCGGGATCTACGATTGTCACCGTCATTGCGATCTGCTCTCACCGACTGGCAAACGCCTACTGTGTCACACCAACACTGCGGTAGGTTCCTCGGGAGTCGGTAGACAGTACTGCAGGCGTGAAACGTCATTCAGGCCTACTATCCGTTAAATATTGTTCACCGGACCTTAGTTTTGGAATACGCCTCGTATCTATGGCGTATGGTTCTGCTCCAAGCCACACACAATATTCATGACACACTTTTGTTAATTATTTAACTCACTGCTGTTCTTAGCTTTAGCTTCCTGCTATTGTATGCAGTCTACAAATTTCACACCCTAATTTACCAAAAACACATATTTACAACCTTACTTAAAGCGCCAAATCAACCTCTTTTTATCTTAAATAATTCTTTAAGTTATTAAACTAAGGTTTCTATGAAACATTTTATGTATAGCTAAGGTTTTCCTCTATCATCAGCTATTTCCTTCAAATATATCATTCGTTTAAATATAGCATTTATTTCTCAACATTTTTAGCCATTTCCAAAGTATACGCTGTTATTCGTTAACACTTTGCATATTTTAAGCAGCAACTTTAAAATGTTAAGTGGTTGCTCTTTTTTTGTTTCTTAAGATCTCGTGCAAAAAGAACGTAATATCTGACAGTTTTTAAATACCTAGTTTATTGTTCCATAAATGTGCGGTGAAAGCACTTGTGGTGAATCTTGATTAACTTGAGGCAGATGATAAATATGATTTTATATGAATACTGTGTAAAATAGCGATAACTAGTAGAGAGAGTAGTGAGATTGTTAAACGTAAAAGTGTTTACTTTGTCTACCACGTACCTACCTAGTAGTCAAGGTATTGCATTCCACCCAAAAATTCAATACCGATATTTCACCGGAAATACATGTTTTGAGGCCCCTGAATACAAAAGAGCATTTATAGAAAAATGTCCATGTTAGTGTGTGTGTGTGTGCGTGTGTGTCTGTGAGCAGCATAACTCAAAAACGAAAAGTCGGAACAACACCAAGCTTGGTATTTAAGTTCATTACCGTTCAAAGATGCGACACGAAGATTTTAATGAAAATCTCCCAAAATACACTTTACATGGAACATTTTTCGAAATTTTCGATTTTCTAAAAATGGCTCTAAAGATTTCGATTAAAATACCATATATTAAAGATATTAACGTGACAAATAAAATGTTTATCTTAAATTATCTGGGAATAGCCTTTGAAGTCCTCTTCTTTCGGAAGGAATTTTGTATACTCTTATATAACTGGGAAACGTTAAGCGGTAAACGAAAGCGTTTTTTCATAAGAAATGTAGATCTCTTTAAAAGACACAATTTATTTCAAATAACATTTTTGTGGCATCAGCCATTTCCAAGATATGCGTTATTAATAGTTCGAATTGTTCAATACTTAGCCATTCTTTTAAACTCCTGTCAACATTCAGTTGTTTTTCAGGATTCCATTGAAACAATATGGAATTTTAAGGCCAGTGTATGTCATTCAGTTTTTAAATATATGACTATCGCTGTTCCCTTTGTGTCTACATATAACGAAATGTGTAATACAGCTATTTTTGCAAAAGCTTATTTAGATTAAAATGAAGCAGATTATAAAAATAAGCTTTAGTAGGACTGGTTTATATACCCACTAATAAACGATAGAGTGTTGAGAAAGTCATGTAAATATATCACATCAGGTAAAATTGTATCAAACGTTACTGTTGCATATGGGAGATTCGTGATATAGGAGGCAAAGACTATTGCAATAATAATATTCTGCATAATAATATAAAATTAATGTAAAAACATTTAGAATGACACGGCAATATAAAGCATGCCCTTAATGACATACGACTAAACGACCCAGGAAGTAGATAAAATGACATACAGAGTAATAATAGAGAATCACGCGCCCCTGAATATGGAGCGAAAGTTCAATGTGTAGAAACATCAGCAGATAATACAGATCCTGCTATGTGGTTAACGGTGATAAAACTTCCCCTTCATTCAAATTATCTGAAATGATAGGAAAACGCATAATTTCACATCATTTATTTATTCATCCCAATGATCGTATACATAGTTTGGGCTATGTTATTAGTATACCTATAGAATACATATACCGTTGAATGTTGTATAGGGTGATTTATGAAAAACTGACACATTTATTTATTTAATTGTTTCAAAACGAGTTATGCTAGCGACAACTTATTATACCTGAAATGCAGAGGAATTTTGGGAGATTGTTTACCTCAACAGTAAATGCTGAAAATTCCTCCATCCTGCATAAGGCACAGCTCAACACGTCGTTCCATGATACTGGCCACTCGTTGGAGGACTCTGTTGTCAATAGCTTGAATCTCCTGTGTAATGTTGTGCTTCAGATCGTCCAATGTCTGGGGATTTGTGGCATAAACCCGTCTTTTAAGTAACCCCATAGAAAGAAGTCCGGCGATGTAAATCCGGAGATCTCGGTGGCCACAGGTTCTTGGAGATTATTCGGTCGTCAAAGAAACTTGCAATTAGTTCCATGAATTCATTTGGTGTAAGGATGTAGCGCCGTCCTGCTGAAAATATTCTTGACTCAGCTCTACATCTTCTAGTTGCTCAGCAAACTCCATGAAAATCCGTCGGTACTCTGCAGTGTTCACATTGTTTTAAAAAAAATTGGTCCCACTATTCTCTGTTCGGACATTGCGCACCAAACTCGGATTTTAACCGGGTGCATAGGTGCTTCATGAATAACATGTGAATTTTCTCTGGCCCAATAACGTGAGTTATTTGAGCTCAGATAGCCGGATAAATGGAACCATGCTTCATCCGTGAACCTTGTGATGGACAATATGGCAGGATTTTGCACAATGAACGCCTGAAACCAACGACAATAATTTAGTCGTCTATCCTTAGCTGGTTCTTGTAACTGATGGAACCGTACCCTATACGGCTTTAGGCCGGTACTTTTCACAGCTCTCTGACACATTGAGTAGCTGTACCCTGTCTCCTGCGACAAACGTCTTAATGACTTTTTGGGTGACTGATCCAGTCGTGCTCTTACGTCAACAACAACCGTGGTAAGCCTAGATGAACAAGTTTTGCCTCTTTCACTCACCAGAGATCCAGTTGTTTCCAATTTGTTTACCAGTTCCAGTATTGTGTTTCTGTGGGAAGGATTCCGAACATCAAAATCTCTGTGGTATGCCTTTTGAGTAGCTGTAATTGAATTCGTAATCCAGTATTGCTTTACAAGGAAGAGTCGTTCATTTAATGTGCACTCCATTTTCACATTGACTAGAACAAAATCTCAAAAACAGATGCCGACAATAAAACTAACAATTACGAATAAAACCTGAACATCTACGCATCTAGTGACAGGCAATCGAAACTCCAGAACATTCTGCTTAATTTGAAGCTAGAATTGGGACAGTGGGTGAATTTCGAACAGAATAATTAAAGAAAGAAATGTCAGTTCTTCATAAATCACCCTGTCTAAAATACAGCATTGGAATATTTTTTAAAAACTAATACGGATAAGTATTGCCATAAAATGAGTTTAGGCTTAAGAAGTTCTTTTAATAGTTAAGTATTTTTACAAGCAGCATTTAAGAACCATCTAAGGTCTTAAAACTACACTTTTATATATTTGCAATTATGGTTAAAAATTCCTCTGCCGTATAAAAACTGCCCTCAATATGCAATTTCTGTAGTTTGTTATTTTTTTTAAATTTTTTGTCTCTTGTATGTTTTTTTTTATCTCATCTGGCAATTTTGTTATAAAGGTAACACGCTGCAAAAGTGGGTTTGGTATTGTACTCTAAAGGCTGTGTGTGCAAAGTCTTACTTACTCTAGTTTCTTAATTATGTATTTGGTTGTTTTACAGTTGGTCGATTTGGTTCTTTGAACAGCTGCGTCTCAGCCACAATCTTAGATATCTTACATTCACATGACTTTTACCCCTGTATCGTTTATTAGTATGTATATAAATATTCTTACAAAAGTTATTTTCCTATCTACTTCATCTTAATCGAGATAAACCGTTGTAGAAATAGCTACATGACACATTTCGTTATAGATACAAAGAGAACAGCGATAGTCAAATGTTTAACAACTGGACGCTATATGCTGGCCTTAAATTCCATACTCTTTTCATGCAACCGCAAGAGACAACTGAAAATCGACAGAACTGCAAAAGAAATACAAATAATTGAACAATTAGAAGCATTAATAACCGATATCTCGGAAACAGAGTTAATTAGAATAAATTGTGGTTTTAAAGAGATCTACATTTTTTTGTGTATCTAGTATGTTTTCGACTATGCTTAACCTTTACTAATTATACAGGATTACATACAATTTCTTCCCAATAAAATGGATTTCACAGGCTATTCCCTGAAAAGTCAAGGTGTAATTTTTATTTGTCATGTAAATATTTTTGACATATGCTATTTTAATCAAAATCGTTTGAGCAAGTTTTGAGAAACTAAAAATTTTCAAAAAACATAGGTATAAAGGTATTTTGGGGTGTTCTTTTTTTAATCCTCGTGTCGCATCCCTGGAAGATGCTGAACCTAAATACTAGGTTTGGTTTTTAACCGACTTTTCGTTTTTGAGTTATGCTGTCCACAGACACACAGACGCACACGTACCTTTTTCTAAGAATGTTTTGGGGGGTTGAGGGAGCCTCAATACATATATTTTCGGTAAAATTTCGACATCGAATTTTTAAGGGCAATACAGTACTTCCCCATGCATAGCAGATAAAGAAAAAGACTGAAAACTACAAAGATCGAACATGTTATATAGGGTCTTTCAACAAGAGTGTCCTATCTTTAAGATGTGATAGCTGCCGTTGTTATTGAGTTACAGCAGTCATTTTCTTCATGTGGTTACAGTTGTTATTGACAAATAGCCATGGAACGTCACAGCATTCAACAACGCGTAGAAATTATGAAAATTTATTATCAAAATGGATCATCTGTTCGCCAAACCTTCCGTGTATTGCGTGAAGTTTGCGGTGTGCATAATCGTCCCTGCGAGAGAACGGTTCGGCATTTGATCGATAAATTTAAAAGAAGTGGTTCTGTCAGCGATCAAAGAACGCCTGTACGTAAACGACGTAAGTGCTCCAACGAAAACATAGGCGCCGTTCGTGAGAGTGTACGGGAGAACGGAAACAAATCAATTGCTCGCCGAGTGCAAGAATTGGGGCTTTCGTCGACAGCAACTTGGCGAATTCTACATCTGGACTTGCGTTTCACGCTTACAAAATGGTGTTAACTCAAGAACTAAAGCCCAACGATCATAAGTTGCGCCGTGTATTCGCTGACTGGGCTATGGAGCAATTGGAAGCTGACCGGGATTTTAGTCGAAAAATCATCTTCAACGACGAAGCTCACTTTTGGATGGATGGTTGGTTGGTTAACAAACGAAATTGCCGCTATTGGAGCAATCACAATCCAATGCAGATTCAAGAAAGACCACTTTATCCCCAAAAGGTTACTGTGTGGTGTGGATTTTGGTATGGTGGAATCATTGGTCCATATTTTTTCCAAGATGAAGATGGAGAAGCTCTAACTGTCAATGGATAAAGATACCGGGCTCTTATAAGGGACTATTTTTAGCCTCAATTGGATGTTATGGATCTCAGAAACATCTGGTTCCAGCAAGATGGTGCCACATGTCATACTGCTCTCGAAACAATCGATCTTTTGAAGGAGAAGATCAGAGGTTTCAACATTTACCTTGGTGGCGATATTAACTGGCCCCCGAGGTCATGTGATTTAACGCCGTTGCATTACTTCTTGTGAGGTTATGTCAAATCTCGAGCTTATGTTAACAAGCCAGAAAAAGTAAATGATCTTATGAATAACATCACGCGTGTATTCGTGAAGTTGGAGCTAATTTACGTTCTTCTGTCATTGAAAATTGGGTCAACCGTATACGCGCAACCCAACGAATTCGCGGCGGTCACTTAACTGATGTTCTCTTCCACACGCATTATGTTCCAAAATAAAAAAAGAAATAAACCTCTTACATTTATAGAACGTGTTTTATTTAAGTTCAAAAATAGGACACTCTTGTTGAAAGACCGTATATTTACTGGTCTATAGATTTCTTTCTGGAAGTACACAAGAAGTATGAATTTTACCGAACGGGATGGCTGAGATGATAAAGTTGTGGTCCGCGTCCTGGAGGTCCTGGGTTCAAATCCCGTGGGTCGACCAATCTAACTGTTTTTTTTCGTGGTTTTCGTGGTTTCAGTTGCTAAGGTAAATAACGGATTGGCTACTTAATATCACGACCCTAAGTTCCACCTTAAGTCTAAAACAATAGTAAAGCATGAAAAACAAATGGTGAAACGAATGCTCTGTCATCTATCCACATACAATGAAAACAGGTAGATTGGAGGGCACCCTAGTACCATCTGTCCGGCACGTGTGGAAGCAAAGGTACGAAGTAAGACGCTTGGTACAGGGATGAGACCTAGAAGGCTAACTATCCGCCACACACCGATCCACGAGGTATCTCCAAACAGATCCGTCACGATATCACCACGTAGTTAAAGCGACGTAAAATAAATAGAAAAAAACTGAATTATATTATTTCTGTTTAAAGTCGTACTTCTTGTTTCTGCTGTACATTCTAGAATCCTTTTATCACTAAGTACAGCATGCAAAAAGTCTTTACATGCCATACTAAAATGAATTTTTTACTAGAAGATGTGCTGTAAATATATCTATGTGAAGCCTTTTTCTAATGCCTGATTATGGCATTTGCTCTGGCTGATAGTTTGTTCAGCAAATGCTGTAGACAGCATAATTATCGAAACATTTGAAAACCTGACTAAAGACAGAGAAGGCAAATATTAAGGAAAATTCGGTTCAAATGCTGTCCCGCGAGAGCCACAATGTGAAACTCCCCCGCGAAATTTAGGGCTGATGGTCGCCCTGTTTACTAGGTAGCTATACTATGCCGTAGATGCAAGGAAGTAGGCACGCATGTCATGAGGTGATGTGATGCAGTCCTAAGCCTCTTACATGCTGTGTCACGCGCTTAGGTGATTGTACGCTACACTCGACATGGCAATAAAACCACTTCAACTCTGCATCGGCTTCACTTCTCTATCACTATATACCACCTCAAGTACGCAAGCCTCTCGGCGTCCTCATGCTTGGTTTCCGCACCCGGGATACGCCATTATTAAACACGCTGTTTCACAGGAAAAAGATTCGTTAAAAAATACACAGGTATATTAAAAGAAAACAGCTTTATTTCAGTTTCGAAAAGCACTGTTAACTCGTGCGGAATTTTATAAGCATGGCAGCGACTTAACAAACCAGTTTGATATGTCGCAGCCAGCTTGAAGTGATATGAATATACCAGGAAATCTGATGTGTTGCATTCACAAGACTTTCTTCTTCTCATTCAAAATTTTTCTTACAAATGTTTGTACTTCTGTCCACTTCTTGCTACCTAAGATAAACTTTAATTACACATTTGGTATAAGAAGAATGCAATAGGCTAAAGCGTAATTAGACTTTTAAAATGACTTTGAAATTCCATGCTCTTTGAATGACCGCGAGAAAAAATCATTTGTGTTGCCCTCACATGACTTTCTCTACTCTTGTACAAACTATTTTTAAAAACGCTTATTCCCAATCTACTTCATGTTAATACATATAAAAATTTGCAGGAGCTATCGTATTGCTAATTTTCTTGTAGGTGCAAGGGGAATTGGTAGGCTTTAAGCGATATTCAAATATTTTAAGAGGTGGTTGCTATGTGGCGCATTCCATTCTCTTTGTATGTCCAGGACATAAAAAAAAACACGAATAACGAATTCTCGTTTGGGAGAAAGTATAAGTATTGGAAAATTCGAACAAATAACAAGCAATATCTTGGAAATGGTTCACTCCGCCAAAAAAAAAAAATGGCATAAATTGTCTGTTTTAACGAGATCTCCGTTTTTGTGTAGTAAAAGTTTGTCTATCTCTTACGGTTTACCAGTTATACAAAATTCATTCAGAATGAAAAACGACTTTTGAAGACAATCCCAGAAAATTCCATTTGCCATGAAAGTATCTTAAAATATTATATTTTAATCAAAATCGTTAGAATCATTTTTGAGAAAATCAAAATTTTCGAAAAATGTTCCGTGTAAAGCGTAGCCTGGGGTGAGGGGGATTTCCTTGAAAAATCTTCGTGTCGCAGCTTTGAAAGATACTGAATCTAAATACCAAGTTTGGTATTTATCCGACTTTTTGTTTTTGAGCTATGCTGTTCACAGACACACACAAACGGACCTTTTTCTAATTTTTTTTTTGATTCAGGGGGCCTAAAAACATGTATTTCCGGTGAAATCTCGATATCTAATATCTAATTTTTTGGTGGAATGCAATACTTCCCCTACTCACTATACGTAGTAGAGAAAGTAAAAATGAACGACTCACCACTTGAAAAACGTATAATAAGTATTTAAAAATTTAATCCAATAACAAAGAATATCTCGGAAAATGGAAAAACTATATTTTATGTACCTTTTAGGTTTACCAATTACGTAAAAGTCTTCAGAATGAAGGGGAGTCACAGGCTATTCCCAGGAAATTCAAGATATATATTTTCGTAGTCATACGAATATCTTTAAGCGTATTGTGGTATTTTAATCAAAACCGTTGGAAATATTTTTGTGAAAATAAAAAATCACAAACTTTTTACATGTAAAAGGTAGTTTGTGTTAGGGGACTTTCTTCAAAATCTTTGTGTCGCATCCGTGGAAGATACTGAACTTAAATGCCAAGTTTGGTTTTTAACCGACTTTTCGTTTTAGAGTTATGCTGTTCAAACACATACACATACACACACACACACACAGACACACACACACAGACCTTTTTCTCAAAAAATCTTTTCTGGATTCAGGAGCCCTAAAAACATGCATTTCAGGTGAAATCTTGGTATAGAACGTTTAGGTGGATTGCAAACTTCCTCTGCTTACTATAGGTAGTTAGTAAAGAAGGTAAACATCATGCTTGAGGCGCGTGCAGCGGGAGCTGGGCTGCCACCAGCCGATACACTAGTTACGATGTACCGTAAAACTAAACAAAATCAAGAGAGATTCAGTATATTTCACTAACCCTCCAAGCAAAAAAGCCACGGTGATAACTGAGAGGCTAAAATGATGGCCGACGTTGACAACTCTGTGGCTGTAATTTACGGTAGAGATGGTCCTTTTGTAATGCAGCAAACACAAAACAGTCTAATAATAATTTGGGTGTATATATACGGGATAAATCAAAAGAAGGTTACGTATTCTTATTCGCAGTGCTTCCAAAAATAAACCAAGTATGGTTATTCACTGGAAGCAATGTATAAGGAACAAGATCATTAGAAGGCGAAGTTTCAGACACTAGTAATTAAAGACTCTCTAGATTTTAAAACATACGAATGAAATCAACAAGAGAACACTGCAATATAAGGGAAGGTAGACACTTTTCATGGCGTGAAAAGAGATAGGCTTACCAATTAGTTTATCTAAATTGGAAGCATGAAGGAGAAACAGGCTTGCAAGCTGAGTACAAGAATAAAAATGAAGAATAAAATGAATTGCCCGAGTTTCATTTTTCACGTAGCTTTCTCATAGTCGGGAGGAAATGAGGTCAGATATCGGGTAGCGGGTTTATCTTCACTTAGCTTCCAAGAGCAATAACAAGAAAGTAATTAACTTTTCTCTTCTGCATCTTCTACAGTTACATTTTCTCTTCTCCTTCAGTTTCACTTCTTCCTCTCTTCTGCAGCTCTTCTTTCTACACCTCTCTGCCATTCTTCTCTTTGTCTTTTTATCTGCTTCTTGTTGTCCTCGCCTTCTTTCTTTTCTCTCCCATCCTAAACATTTGCTTCTTGCATTCTGCTTTCTGCTCTTATCCTTTCTTTATTTCGTCTAATTTTCTCTTTTATCGTTTTCATCCTTTTTCACTCTTATCTTACCTTCTTTTAGTTATCATTCTCTATTTCCAAGTTACTTCGCTTCTCTTATCTTTTCTTCTCTTCTCTAACATTTCATCTTTCCGTGTTTTATCTTTTGTTTTATTTTATCCTTTCCTCGTCTCTTCTATTTCTTTTCTTCCTCTTCCATTCTTATAATTTCCTATGTTCTCTTCACTGGTATAGCAAACCATTCTTTTCTCTCCTGTTTCCCCTATCTCCTTTTTTGACTTAATTTTATATTTTCCCTGTTTTCTCTTTCTGTTGTTTTATTCATGTATGCTTTAGATAGAAATGATAATTTATTCCTTTTCTTAATATTCTATTTTCTTCTTTATTTTACCTCTCTTCTCTATTAGACATGCATTACGTTGGAAATCAAAAAATTCCCTAATTTTGTCTGACCATTTTTAAATTTTGACAAAATGGGCTCGTCCACAATAGCAGGGAGATGTGAACACCTGCTTTTGAGAAGCTTGTTGTTTTTGCTCACAGTTTAGCTGAGCCTTTATTTTTCCTTATAAGACCGAAATAGTTTTGTGAAATGCAATTACGATTATAAAAAATTACTTTACTTGAGAAATCTCCGCAGCATCAAGTTACAAACATATTTAATATAAGCTGAATTTAATTTTATTACGTTCACACAATTACTAACTTTCGATTATGCCAATAGTACTTCTGAACATTTAAAACAATTTTTTTAAAACTGCACATAATAGTTCTAAGGAGATAGTAGCGTAAGCACTACTTAAGTGTAAATTACATTCATTGTAGATGAATGTTTCATATATATATAGCTTGTCCAAATAAAAATCAATATAACAATACTGATTTGCTTATAGTAACAGTCCTGCAGGTAGCTGGAACGAAAATAATTATTTTCTTCAAAAGAGTTAATCGATTTGTTATTCAATTATTTAAATACAAGAAATGTGCTATAAACGATACGATGATGGGATGGTACATAATATTGTATACAGTGATTTTACGAGGTCATGTGTTTGGAATATAACATATTCATAACCTGGCTTATGCGAACAATTAGTACAATAACATTCCTTTACCAACTGAAATTGACACTGTGATTGATTCAAGTGTGTGGAGGCATTTCGAAGGTCTTAATAATCAACATACACAGCTGGCAATTTTAGTTACAACACATATCAAATCATTAGACATTACAACCCCATTATGCTAGTTGCCAACCCTGAAGTTTCTGCAGAATTTGTAAAAGCATTGACATTGTTTGCGCCCGCAGGCCAATAAAACATATCATCATGCTAAAAATAAAAATAAACGCTAAAAATGCAGGAAATTGCTTTGAAAGACACATATAAAATAATATACAGATGAAGTGAATGTGGTTATGGAAATGTGGTTTTAAAAACAGCAACGATTAAGATATAAGCAAAGAGAAAATTTAATTTGTTAATGGTTTGTCACAAATGAAACTGGTGCACTGACGTAATTAACGTGTGTTCCAAAGGACCAGTTTGAGTGAACGATATGTGCTTGTAGAGCGGACTGCCTTCCTCCAGGGGAAACAGCCTTGAGACACTTGACGGGGAACTGGCGCCCTAATTGGATTTGTGTCATGGCTGGAGAACATCGTGCTCTCCATAATCTTGTTACGGGATTAAGAAAGGGCTCGTGAGTGACAAAAAACCCACGGTAGATGCAGTTCAACGCACGTATAACCCTCTGGAGTAATGCGATACCCACCGTCGTGCTCCTTATGTTGCACTGGCACACACAAACAACACCCAGGGAAAACCAAGCTTTCCAAAACTATTCTAAGTTCGTTTTCTCCATACCGAGATCGGGTCTTCTTGCCCCTAAAACTTTCCTTTGCTCCAGCCCCCAAAAGCATAACGCCCTTCCATTTGGACAGGAGCATTTAATAATGAAAATTTTCGTTTCCAATGTTTTTTTTTCATATTTAAGAAATTAGTTGGCCAATGAATTATATTTAAAATGCTTTGTATATTTTAACTGTAGTTTTTTGTGGGGCTGAATAAATATACCAATGTTGGAATTTATCGCACTATTCTTTTTTGGGTTATATCGTTCACACGCGCGTGGTCCTCCAAAATACCTTTTTGTGTTCAGTGGACTTCAAAACTCGTATTTCCAGTGAAATTCCAACATTGAAATTTTGGGAGGAATGCAATACTTCTTGCACCTACTATTCGTAAGAGGTAGAGAAAGTAAAAACTCTCAGTCCTAGTGATACTATTTATATAACTAGTAAATAAGTAAAAAAAATCTGCTGTGATACATTCGCATGACTTTCTATACCCTCATTTATTAGTGGATATAAAAACTATTTTATTAAAGTTTATTTTTCTATCCACTACATTGTAATCCAAATAAACCTTTGCAAGCTACATCACACATTTCGTTATAGATACACAGGGAACAGCGATAGTCAAATGTTTAAGAACTATAATAGACACTATGTGCTGGCCTTAAAATTCCATAGTTTCTACGCAATCGCGAGAAACAAATGAATGCTGAAAGGACTTCAAAGTGACCAAGTAATGAAAAATTCGAACCTTTAATAACGGATACCTCAGAAACGGCTTATGTCACAAAAATAACTTATTTGAAGTAATTATGTATTTTAAAGAAATCAATATTTTTTGTGTAGTACGTTTTCGTCTACCGCTTAAGTTTAGCAGTTGTACAAGATTATACAAAAAGTCTTCCAATTGAAGTGGGCTTCACAGGCTACTCCCGGAAAATTCAGATATATACATTTTAATTTTTATGTAAATATCTTTAATATATGGTATTTTAATCAAAATCGCTAGAGCCATTTTTTAGAAAATCAAAACTTTTGAAAAAAATTGAGGTGGGGAGATTCTCTTGAAAATTTTCGTGTCGCATCTTTGGAAAGTACTGAACCTAAATACCAAGTTTGGTATTTATCCGACTTTTAGTTTTTGAGTTATGATTTCACAGACGCGCGCGCGCGCGTACCTTTTTCTAAAAATGCTTATTTTGAATTCAGGGAGCCTCAAAAATGTATTTTCGATGATACGTAGTAGAGAAAGTAAAAAGTATATTTCATTTTAATCATTTAGAGAAAACTAAGATGACTTTTATTCAGAGCAAGTATTCAATTATACATAAATATACTTAAATTTCTCAAAGAAACCACTTCCAAAATTTTTCCGTTTTCAATAGTAATTATAAATTCTACTTCACTCATGTACGAGTGAATAGTGTTTAAGAATGTCTTGGATACCAAGCAATTGCAATTTGACTACAGAATCATTATCGTATCCGAAAAGATTATGTTCCGATAGTTATCCGTCATTCATGTTTAAACGAATTTTTATACAGCGAACATAATCCATCATTTGTTACCGATGCGGAAATTTCAAAACAAAATGGTAGCTTCCAGATTTGCTCAATCATCATTCGTCATATTGGTTTAAAAATTAATGTTCTTCCAGAGTCTCCATTTCACGGCCGGAAATATGCAGTTGGTGGAGTGAGGCTAGACCCGCTGGATGCTCTGTCTCGTCATTGGTGTTGGGTGGGGTGAACCCAGGAATCGGTGGTACATCATGCCTGGATGATGACGGGACAGGTGGAAGGACCGGTGTAAATTTTCGAAACATTTTACAATACTCGCTTTTAACTATTATTGCATTCTAAATAGTGTTGTTTTTATTAGTTTATTTGTAATAAACCATTTGTAGTATTCAATAGAATTTACAATTAATTTTAGTGGAAAATTGAACAATATAACAATGTAAACACACTCAAACAAAAGCACAGCTGGTGCCTGATCTGAAAAACGGGCGTGGCAGAGTTACACCGCCAAGGTATTTAAACGTTTAAATTAAGTTAGAGGTGGAAAACAAACAACACGGCCTTGGAACATTACCTTAAATGTATTATTGATAAAATAAGAATTTTAAAGAAAAAATCAATTTTGACACAATTTGCATACACGTCCCCTTAAGCGAGCCTTTATATCATCTGTAGTTTGTTACCGACTGCGGGAGATTCAGAACAAAATGTTAGCTTCCAGATTTTCTCAATCGTTATATTGTTTAGAAATAAATATTCTGCCATAAGGCTTGCAGTTTTAATGTGTTGATGTAGAATTGGTATTAATGGTGTAATAGATGGTAATGTGGTGAAATGTTTTTAAATTTAACGTAAGTGAAATTACCTTAACTGTGTATATTTTATACTAACAAGGGCATTAGTTACCTATATTAATTTTATTTGTGAATTAGTATTAATAAATATAATTCGTATATGTTTTGAGATTAATAAGATAAGTTTGCGAGTGTATCTCAGAATGTTTATGATATTACTTATGATATTTTTACTTTCTCTACTACGTATACTAAGTAGGGGAATTATTGTATTCCATCCAAAAATTCGATACCGAAATTTCACCAGAAATATATGTTTTGAGACCCCCTGAATCCAAAAAAAATCATTTTTGGAAACATGTCCGTGTGTGTGTCTTTGTGTGTGTCTGTGAACAGCATAACTCAGAAACGAACAGTTGGATAAACACCAAACTTGGTATTTAGGTTCAGTATCTTCCAGAGATGCGACACGAAGGTTTTCAAGAAAGTCCCCCCACCCCAGATTACCCTTTACATGGAACATTTTTCGAAAATTTTAATTTTCACAAAAATGGCTCTAACGATTTTGATTAAAATATCATGTGTTTAAGATATTTTCATGACAAATGAAATGTATATCTCGAATTTTCGGGGAATGTTTCCAAAAGTATTCTTCATTGTGAACGACTTTTGCATAACCGGTAAACCATGAGTTAGACAAAATTTTACTACACAAAAAACGTAGATCGCGTTAAAATACACAATTTATGTCATAATCTTTTTTTTTTGAGTGAACCATTTTCGAGATATTGCTTGTTATTCACTTAAATTTTCCAATAGTTATACTTTTTCTCAAATAGGAATTCGTTATTCATTTTTTTTGTCCTGGTAACGCAAAGAGAATGGAATACTCCACATAGCAACCAGCTCTTAAAATATTTGACTAAAGCTTAAAGCCTACCATACTCACCTTGCATCTACAAGAAAATTAGCAATAGCATGAAGCATAGAGAATAAGCGTTTGTAAAAATAGTTTGTATAAGAGTAGAGAAAGCCATGTGAGTGTAACACATCAGAATTTTCTGTGGTAATGTTTTAAGATAATTTCACAACTCTCCCTCAAGGCGCTATTAATCAGGGCACACATTTTAAATCCTAGAGAATGCATTGGTCGAGGCAGCTAGCATGCCAAGGATAAATAAGGGCGTATTTTGCATTCCTCTAAGGAAATAGTGAAGCTAATGATAAAGAAATAAGAGAGGAAGGAATCTGGGGATGAGAAGTGGGTCATGTAGTGCAGACTGGCCGGCGTCTGTTCTTATTGATTGTCAACTGTGCGGGTCACGAGGGTTCCTTCATCTCAACCCTCGAGGTGCAGCCCGTTCGGTGACTGAACCGATTAATACATAACATAGTCCCTTTATATGATATTCTGATTACTTTCACCAAAGGATGGTCATAAAGGACCATAATGGTTACTGATTTAAGAAATCCTATATGTAATACATAACACTGTCGTTTATTACTTTCTCTACTACGTAGAAGGAAGTATTGTATTCCACCCAAAAATTCGATGCCGAGATTTCACAGGAAATACATGTTTTGAGACCCCTGAATAAAAAAAAAGCATTTTCCGTGTGTGTGTCTGTGAACAGCATAACTCAGAAACAACATTCGGATAAGCACCAAACTTGGTATTTAGGTTCAGTATCTTTCAGAGATGCGACACGAAGGTTTTCAAGAAAATCCCCCCACCCCAGATTACCGTTTAAATGGAACATTTTTCGAAAATTTTAATTTTCTCAAAAATGGCTCTAACGATTTTGATTAAAACATCATATGTTTAAGATATTTTCATGACAAATGAAATGTATATCTGAAATTTTCTGGGAATGTCTTCAAAAGTATTCTTCATTGTGAACGACTTTTGCATAATTGGTAAACCATAAGAGATAGACAAAATTTTACTACACAAAACATGTAGTTTGCGTTAAAATACACAATTTATGCCATATACATTTTTTTGAGTGAATCATGTTCGAGTTATTGCTTGTTATTCCCTTAAATTTTCCTATACTTATACTTTTCTCAAATTCGTTATTCATTTTTTTTGTCCTGGTAATGCAAAGAGAATGGAATACTCCACATAGCAACCAGCTCTTAAAATATTTGACTATCGCTTAAAGCCTGGCAATTCCCCTTGCATCTACAAGAAAATTAGCAATAAGATTAACATCTCGACTAACATAAATTATATGGAGAATAAGCGTTTATAAAAATAGTTTGTACAAGAGTAGAGAAAGCCATATGAGTGTAACACATCAGATTTTTTATATCCCTTCTACACACTAATCTTTAAAAGTTTATCTTTCTGTCTATGTCATGCTAATTGAGATAAATATTTGCAGAAATGGTTTCATTACACATCTCATTGTAGGTACAAGAGAGATTCTGGAGGCTGAAGCGATAGTCAAATCTTTAAAAAGAGGATCGCTATATGTCGGCGTTCAAAATTCATACTCTTTATATATCATTCCGAGGAACTTAACACTTCAAAATGTACTGCAAAAATTCAAACCGATAGCAACGATTGAGGTTAATGTTTAATTCAACGAAAACGTTATTTGACATCTTGTCTTTAACAAGATCTACAGCTTTGTGTAGAAAGCTTTTATCTCTATCTTATGGTTTTCATTACAGAATTGTAGAACGTTCATTCAGAACGAAGGGACAGACCTCAGAAGCTACTCCTAGACAATTCAAAGTATATACCTTATTAGAAGTAGCGGTTCGTGAGTATACACTTTGGTTGTTCACATAATTTTAGAGTGAGTCAGCTACGAATATATGAAACAGCATTTACTGCATAATATGTAGTTATGATTATGAAAAATAGATACAACTGCAACCCCTCCTTATAACAACGACGACGACGTCGATGATGATAATGCATATGCGTTTTCTGACGAAAGAAAAGGTTGTTTTTTGTCATGTTTGTTATTGTGTACGACGAGGACATGTTGACAGCCTGAGGGCAGCCCGAGGAATGATGTATGTACCTGCCCTTAATAGAATAGATAGGATGTGGGGTTTACAGGATGTCTGGTGAAATTTAGGTTGGGGAGTGAACGGAGGTGGCAAGATTTGCTCCTCAAAGGTCATGGTACAGCGACCCTTGTGCACCGCTGGTGTAACAGTTTTTCGAAAAGCTTTTATTGGGGTTGTTAAAATTTTGATGTCCAAGCAGCTCTTGGAGGGATTGTATAGCTCAGCCTTAGTTGCTGGTGGAGTTGCTCCGTGGTTACCGGATTTACCCACATGCCATGCGGGGAAACCGAGCACGCCTCCAGCGGTGTGTTCTGGGATTATAATCTGCAAGAGACCGAACAGGGTGTGGCAACTAAATGGTCATAAAATTTTGCGACCCGGCGCCTAATTTCATCCTCCATGTAAGGAAGATTTTTTTAGGGGCGGCCCCACACCTATCGCCCCCAGTCACGATCACTCGCTGAGGCTACATCGTCTCCCCATGCATGGGGGTCCTCGGGTTAGTGAAAGGGATTCTAGCATTAGTTAGGACGGGTTCCGCTTGAGCACCCCGGTTAGTAGCGTTAGTAGTCGTGCTGGCATGCACGCACGCGAGCGTGACAACGTGATTGCTGGGCCGTGACACAACCTGAGTGGCGCCCAGTGATTAGTAGCATACACATGAGATGTAGTGAGTTGGCTAAATGTGTTAGTACGGAGGTTTGTTAGTATACATGCTGTGTACGCGGAAATGGCAGTGTAGGCATGCAGTGGACGGTGTGTGATGTGGGGCGGGGATTACCATAGTATTACCGGTTAATCCCCTCCAGGTTCTATGCTGTGCGTATAGGTGTTAGACTGTCGTAGTTGATTCAGGTATTCCTTGGTCGTGTCTGTTGTTTATTGGCTGCGTGGTTCCTTGTTGTTGGCTGAAACAAAGTAGCTAATAAGTTTTGGGTGCATGATGGTGGTACTAGCCGGGATAGGTGAATCCGGGCATATTTGCCTGAAAGGTGAGGTTTTAGGTTGCGATTAAAGAGGGAGAGTGGGCGGTTATGTTTGTCGCGGTCGGTTTCATAGCGAGCGAAATCGCGCACGAGCGGGTTGCCGTTGCAGGGGAGGTGTTTAATGTTTTCCTCTACCGTGTGTACTCGGAGTTCTGCTTGTAGTATGTTGGAAGGGGCGATCTTGGGTACTTTGGCGATAATGCGGAGGACCTTATTCTGGAATCCTTGAAGTCTTTGGATACGAGATGGTGCCGCATACCCCCAGACGAGGGCAGCATATGTGAGGATAGGAAATTAGTGTTTTGTATAGAGTAAATCCGGTGTATAGTCCTACGAGATGAGGCTTCGTGAAGCAGTCTCACGGGAGAGGAGCGGCAAACAGGATGGACAACCCGAAATCCCTATTCTGCATCTGTTGCAGAAGCAGCAGCCATGCCCCAGATCACGCAGGCGATAATAGGACGGGGACTGAGTGCTCTGAAACGGCGGAACAGGCTTCTCTAACCTCAGCATGGGATACAACGAGGCTCGATGCGAGGGATTTCTGATGTTGTGTACATAAATAAGTACAACGTTTTAAAGCAAGAACGAAGTAATATGTAAATTAAATTGTAGTTGATAGAACGGATAGTATGGACTAAGCTGGGGAAGTTTCCGCACTCTGCAGCTTACCTACTTCTGTTGTAATGGTTATTGAAGTTACCTACAGTTACAGGGATAACTGTATTACTCTAATACAATGTCTTGTACCAGGGCAGATGAAAAGTAACGCACAATAATTTTTTTTACAAAAACGTTTAATAGTTAAAACAACAGAAAAAAATTACAAATGAACTTACACTGTTACCTACTTTTCGACGTAGTCGCCAAGTTTCTCAACACATTACTCCCATCGTGATACCAGTTTCAATATGCCCTGTTCGTAGAAGTCCGTTTCCTTGGAGTATCACCATCTGCTGATTTCACTTCTGCATCTGTCGCAAAGCGTTGGCCGGCCGGGATTTTCTTCATGGGACCAAACAGATAAAAGTCCGAGGGTGCAAGGTCCGGACTATATGGTGGATGCTGGAGCACCTCCCAACCAAATATGGTGATTTTCTGACGAACAGCAGCAGCAATATGGGAACTAGCATTGTCATGAAGAATTTTGACTTCGTCAGCATTCATGTTGTGGCGTTTGTCACGAAGGGCACGACGCAACTTCACCAAAGTTTTCATGTATGCTGCAGCATTTACAGTGGTCCCGTGTTCAGCAAAGTCCACCAATACAACACCATGCATATCCCAGAACACCGTCACAAGCACTTTCCTAGCCGATTGAGTCACTTTGAATTTTTTCATCACTGGGGAACCAGCATGTTTCCACTCCATACTTGCCTGCTTGCTTTCGGGTGTGTAGTGGTATGCCCACGACTCATCGCAATGAGGATTCCTTTTAGAAAGCCATGCCCTTCTACGGTGTACCGCGTTAGGTGATCCAAGCTCGTCATCATTCGCTGGCCCTTGTGGTTGTCTGTCAGGTTCTTAGGCACCCAGCGAGCACTAACTTTGCGAAATTTCAATGTGTCATGAACAATATCGCACACTGCACCATAGGAAATGTTGAACTGTTGATAAGGTTCGCAGTTGCACACGCCGGTCGTTCAAAATTGCCGCCTCAATGCCTCTGACATTCTGCGGGGTTGCAGCTGTTACCAGCCTCCCGGAGCGTGGCGAATCCCTAAGGTTCACACGGCTCCTAGGAAGAACGCACACCACCAGGAGACATTCCTACGGTACATACAATCATCCCCATACACGCCACGTATGTCCCTGTGAATACCACTCTTTGGCCCACAAATATCGAAGCACATCTCTCTGATCTTCACACGTGGACGACAGTAACATGCCGCCATCTTTGTTGCGTATTTCACACTTCTCGCGCTAGAGCTGCACATGAAACAAAAAATACCCTCTGTAGTGAAAACTTAAAACTATATGTGTGAAATTGCAACATTCCAGCTGCAATACCAAGGCAGAAAAAAATTATTGTGCGTTACTTTTTGATCCGCCCTCGTATTAGAGCAATACAAGGCACTGTCTGCCACAGTATACTACCACCTTGTGGCATTAACATAAAATATTAGTGATAGTATACAAACACAGCGCAGGAAAAGCTTCGTGTGTCAGATTGATATTGAATAACCATCTTTTGTGTTCCTATGCTTTGTATATCGATATTAGTCCTTTAGTGTTTTGTTTATATTCTTTGTAGTTTAAGATGCTTTGGAGTTGTTTGCTGTTGATGTAATTCTCATTCACGTATGTGAAACAATATATATTTGGGCATTTCCGGTGAAATCTCGGCATGAGTAAAATACAATACTTCCCCACTATATGTCGTCCTCCGTGGTCTAGAGGTACCATGCTAGCCTCCAGTTGCCAAAGTAGCGGTTTCAAACCCGACGGAGGGCGATGGATTTTTATCGGGTGTAAAAAACCTTAGCATGGCTTCTTCCTTGGGAAGGGAAGTAAAGCCGGTGGTCCCGTGATGTAGATTTACGGCACGTAAAAGAACCTCAAGCCTGATAAAGAGGCCTCTGAGCAAAATTTCCGGTCTTTCACACCCGATATAGAATAGGACGCTAAGGAGCAAAGAGCGTCCATAAATAAAATTAAATGTATTTTTATTTCCTCGATATATAGATAAGTAACAGAGAAAATAAAAATAGTATTATCAGAAAAAGGGTGAAGGTTTTAGGATCCCTTGTGGAAAACATCCAAACAACCGAATTAAGATGCATTTGGTCAGATTGCCAAAGAAGGCACATGAAAGGGTATTGAAGAGAAAATAGGAAAAGTTGAAGTCAAAACTAACATTGGCATAGGGGATAGTTAGAACTATGAGAGAAAGAACATTGGAAGAGGGGGTATGGGAGAACAGCGAAGAATGGAGATTGGCTATACAGTCCTAAAATGGGTGCAGAAAGATGTCTAATACCTGGAATAAATAAAAATAAATAAGTGCTGTGCTATTTCAAAGTATCTATACATTAATACTCTGTATTCGCGATTGTAGAAAGCCACCTCGATGGATAAGAGAGACAGGGTTAGTCAATAGGATACCAGAAGTCAGTAAAAGAATAAGTCAAATGCAAGAAACAAGAAAAACGTCGTCATAGCGCTTCGATTACTTCCATTGTTTAATAGAATGTTTGTATGGCTCGGGGAGGGGTACTAATGACGCAAACTTCGCGCGCCATATGCTCCAGGCAAATGCAAATATAATTTATCATCATATGGTAAACATTCGGAGCTTTGTCGGTTATAGCGACGGCTTTTTAAACCGGAATATTCCACTGTTGCATTTGCCATCGACAGAGAGACAGATGACATATGTATGTCAGGCGGATTTCATAACGTCTGCTGTGGCAACAAACTCATCTCCATTAACAACACCTAACTAGTGTTTAATGTTACGTAATCTCCATGAATATGTAACTTACTTACCGTTCCGAATGATTTAAGGGAGAATGCCGACTTTCCGACTCTGCTCTAGAATCTATTCCCTACAAGAAAGCTGTCATGTGATTTTGTTGCTAAATCATCTTCGCCTTCTGCGTATCATCCAAAAAACCCGCGTTAGATATCGGAAATACACGTTTTGAAGTTCCCTGAACCCCAAAAGGATATTTTTAGAAGTGTGAGAGAGAAAGAAAACAAATTCAACGTTACATTCACATGACTTTCTCTACCTACTACCGTTTATTTGTATATAGCTTCTTCCACAAAGTTTACGAAAGCTTATTTTTCTATCTATTTCATATTAATCGAAATAAAACTTTAAAACATTTCGTTGAAGGTACAAGGGGAATAGAGGAAACCGAATGAATAGTCACATGTTTAAAAGCTAGTCTCTATATGCTGGCTTAGAAATTCCGTACATTTTTCATGATATCGCGAGAAACAAGTGAATAGTGACAGCACTTTAAAAATGACAAAGTATTGAAAAATTCAAACCAAAAACAATGCATATCTCGGAAATTGCTAATGCCACGAAATGTTATTTCAATTAAATCGTGTATTTTTAAAGGGTTTTACCATTATACAAAATTTCTTCACAATGAAGAGAACTTTACAAGCTATTCTGAGAAAATTCCATATACACCTACAAGTTATTTGTCAAGTAAATGTTTTAAACTAATTATTTTAATCAAAATCCTCAGAGAAAACTGAACATTTCAAAAAATCCTCCATGTAAAGGGTATTTTGGGGTGCAGGATTTTCTTGAAAATCTTTGTGTCGCATTTGCTGAAGATAAATTACAAGCTTTGTGTATGTTGTTGCCTCTCTCTCTCTCTCTCTCTCTCTCTCTCTCTCTCTCTCACACACACACACACAGACACACAAACGGATATTTTTCTGAAAATACTTTTTGGGGTTGGTTGAGGGGCCCTTAAAACACGTATGTCTGGTGAAAAATTTAACATTGAATATTGGGTGGGATACAATACTTCCTCCAACTTAAGTAGGTACATAAAAGAGAAAGTAAAAAGGTCCGTGTGTTTTTTTTTTCAAATATAGTTTACTTTATGGCGCGGAACTCTAGGTCCTATAGCGATCACATGTAAGAAGTTACATCTGAGATATTTTCTTTGTGATACATTCACAGGACCTTGATAAATATTTAATATACCATAAATAATTGTAATTCACCCTTAGTCCAATCCAAGTAAAAAAACGTTTTGGTGAACCTACGTAACTTGTATGTGTGTTTTACTTTTGCAAGCGTACTTAACCGTGTGGGGATTTTACGACTGCATTGTGTGATTTGTTTTATACTTCTATTAGATTCCCCAACGTTTTGCTTACTTTTTAAGCATATCCGGGTCTCCTACCTGAGCGCATTCTCACGGCAATAAATGTACAATAGAAAGCATAATAATCATCTCTTCGACAAAATAGTACACGAATAACAGTGAGGTTTAACCATTAAGGGCTAATTAGTAACGAAAACAGTATAGTTTATAGTGCGGTGTCGCACCTCACGCGGCAGGCCAATGTCTTAACCATTACACCACAAAAGTAATGTATGATAATGACCTATAAAGACAACATTGCCGTTAAGGCTACTGCACAGGATTGCACTGTGATTGCATTTCACATCTAATGACAATAAAAGCTAAAATAAAACAGCTGATTTATCCCTCTCCCATGAGCTGCAGTCCATTACATATTATTATCTGATCGCACTCTATCTAAATTTACTTTTTGCTAACAAACGTTCCAGTGTTTCGGAAACATTCGGCTACCTCGCTCCGGAAACACTCCACCATGGATAAATTACGGACTTTAAATTCGATTTAATTAGCTTAAATGCCAATAATTTACAGTTTTGGGACTTTTTGTTAGAATGCAGGCGCTTTTAAAATAACCCAAAGGCTTATTATATGTTTCAGTAGAACACCCTAACTAAGAATCACCTTTTGAAATGCACAGGGCCGATTAAGCGTTTTAAATATGTTTATGCTGAGTATAATATAACTTAAGTGTTTTAAGTTGCATTGTAAAATTAACAATGCAATCGAATAATACACGTATAAACATTCAATAACTTAATTAATCTATGAAATAAATTATATGTATTTATACGAGCATATTTGTTTCAAATAAAAAAAAAACTATGTGTTAGTTGTGAACAACAGAACTAAAAAAAATCTAATGTGTTGAACTCAATGACTTTCTCTACTCACTCTTCTGCAAACTATTATTACAAGAGGTAATTCTTCTCTCTATCTCTTCTCTATTTTATGTCGCTTTAACTACTTGGTCATATCGCGACGTATCTGTCAGGAGATAATTCTTGGATCTTGTATTAAGCCTTCTAGGTACCATTTCATCTTGCTTCGTCACGTGTCACGGAGGCCTTAGTGCTAGGCAACTGTACCTCGCTTCAATACGTGTCGGGCAGATATTATAAGGGTGCGTTCCGGTCTACCTGCTTTCATTATCTCTAGATAGATGGCAGAGCAACCTTTATTACCATATGTTTACCTGTTTACTGTTGTTTTAGACTTAAGCTGAAACTTTGAGTCGTGGTTTTAAATATCCAATCCGGCATTACCTTGAGGACCAACGTCAAAAAACAACCGTCAATTTGGTGGGTCCACGGGACTTGAACCCGGGACCTCCCTGAATGCGGACAACAAACGTTACCCCCTGAGCCATGCCGCTTGGTATTTACTGCTTATTAGGTCGCGGTATCGTTCGTGTTATCTTATTTGCTGAGCGCCCGTTATTGTTTTACTATTTTTGAATTTTGGGTTCTTTGTCCTCCGGTTAGCTATATTACTCAGTCGAGCAAATCTCTTGAACAGGGTGTGTAAACGGAAAGGAGTTGTTACTAAAAGATAACACTGATAAAAGAATTTGTTTTTACACATTTATTGCCGTCACACTTCATTCATTTCACATAATTACTCTTGATACACGCCTGACTGAAACTGTTATGTTTTCGAATGTAACTATAATCACTTATTTGCCGCGCATTTCCCATTTTTGTAACTAACTTTACGACGCGAGAGATTCTGTAGAATTGCGTAACGTGTACTTCGTGAATGCTTCTGTTGAACTGCGCGACGTGTAACTCGTGAATGATTCTGTTGAACTGTGCGTTACCTGTCTTTGGCTTCATAATTTACACTCCCTCACCCCGATATGCCTAAACATTATGACAGAACTGCTCTTGGTTAATAAAGCGCGCCAACATTAGCGTCTATTTTTTTATCCAATCAAAATTACGAACACATATGCTTTAGGGAAGATATTCCCTCCAGTTCTAAAGAAAGGCACGCTACTGTGACGTCATTTGTTTGTCTCTTCTAATTAATAAACAACTCACCCCCTCGTTTCATTGTAACCCGCTCCTATTGTCAGTTTCAGTGAGGCCGTGTAAACTTATTTCCTAACAATGCTTATAATTAACAAACATCTCAAATCATTGTCATACAATAATGTTAATTTACACTACAATCACTCTGGCATTCACAGTGTTGTGATATAAAATAATGCCTCAATTAACACTGACATAAACCTTCATTACTCATTTTCAGATTTCGTTATAGGTCTAAGGGGTAGTCAAATCTTTTCAAAGAAAGCATATATGTGACGATTTTGAAATTCTGTGAAAAAAAGCGATTTGAAGTTGGAGAAGTATAAAGTATTTGAAAATCCAAAGCAATAACAAAGAATATCTCGGAAATGTTAACATCATAAAAAAATTTATTTGACATAAACTATGTGCTCTATTAAGATGTACATTTTTGCGTTCTCTACCACTTACACAGTAGATATGGGATTGTATTCCACTCAAGAATTCGATACCAAAATTTCGGAAAATACATGTTTCGAGGTCCCCTGAATCTAAAACAAGCCCTTTTAGAAAGAGGTTCGCGAGTGTGTGTGTGTGTGTGTGTGTGTGTATGTGTGTGTGTGTGTGTGTGTGTGTCTGAGAACAGCATAACTAAAAACTGAGATAAATACCAAAAATACCAAACCTGATATTTAGGTTCAGAACCTACCATAGATGCGACTCGAAGATTTAAAAAAAATCCCCCACCCTAATCTACCCTCTACATGGAAGATTTTTCGAAAACTTTGTTTCTCTAAAACTTACCCCTAGAGATTTTAATTAAAATACTATATAGTAAATATACTTACATGACAAATAAAATGTATGTTTCGAATTTTCTGGGAATAGCCTGTGAAGTCCTCTTCATTCGGAAGGAATTTCGTATAATCTTGTGTAACTGGTAAACGTCAAGCGTTAGACGCAAACGTAGTACACAAAAAATGGAGATCTCTAACACAAAATTTATTTCAAATAACTTTTTTTTTAGCATCAGCGATTTCCGAGATATCCGTTATTAATTGTTTGAATTGTTCATTACCTTGTCATTCTTTTTTAAGTGCCATCTATTTTTAGCTGTTTTTGGCGATTGCATGGAAACAGTATAGTGTCCAGTTCTTAAACATTTGACTATCGCTATTCCCTTTGAATTTATAAAGACGTATGTAGTGCAGTATTTCTGCAAAGCTTTATCTTGTTCAAAATGAAGTAGATAGAAAATAAATTTTCATAAGAATAGTTTGTACACCCGCTAATAAGTGATAGAGGGAGAGAAAGTCATGTGAATGTAATGCATATGAGTTTTGTTTAGTAAGATTTTATCTATATCTTACGGTTTACCTATTATACGACATTCAGAATAAACAGGACTTTAAACGCTATTCCCAGATACTTCAATATATACATTTTATTTGTGGCGTAAATAGCTTAAATATAAAATATAAAAATCGCTAGAGCATTTTTGAGAAAATAAGTTTCGAAATATTTTCTATGTTGAGGATAGTCTGGGGGAGGAGCATTTTCTTAAAAATCATCGTGTCGCATATTTGGAAAATACGGAACTTAAATACAAGTTTGGTATTTATCGTTTTAGAGTTATGCTGTTTACACACACACGCACCCACCCACCCACCCACACACACACACACACACACACACACGGGCCTTTTAATAAAAATTCCTGTTTACTTTCTCTAGTAAGTATAGTAAGTAGGGGAAGTATTGTATTCCACCCAAAAATTCGATACCGAGATTTCACCGGAAATATAAGTTTGGAGGCGCCTAAATCCAAAAAAGGCAATTTTAGAAAAAGGTGTGTGTGTGTGTGTGTGTGTGTGTGTGAGCAGCATAACTCAAAAAACCAAAAGTCGGATAAGTACCAAACTTGGTATTTAAGTTCAGTATCTTTCAGAATAGGACACGAAGATTTTCAAGAAAATCCCCAACCTCAGCTTCCAATCACCCTGCACCACCCCACCCCAACTACATGGGATATTTTTCGAAAATTTTGCTTTTCTAAAAACTGGCTCTAACGATTTTTATTAAAATACAATATATTAAAGATATTTCATGACAAATAAAATGCATATCTTGAATTTTCTGGGAATAGCCTTTGAAGTCCTCTTCATTCGGAAGGAATTTTGTATAATCTTGTATAACTGGTAAACCTTAAGCGATAGAAGAAAAAGTATTGCACAAAACATGCAGATCTCTTTAAAACGCATAATTTATTCCAAATAAGTTTCTTGTGGTATAAGCTATTTCTGAGATGCCCGTTATTAATGGTTCGAATTGCTCATTACTTGGTCATTCTTTAAAGTCCTTTCAACATTCAATTGTTTCTCGCGATTGCATGGAAACGTATGGAATTTTAAGGCCACCACATTGCGTACAGTTCTTAAACATTTGACTGTCACTGTTCTCTTAGTAACTATAACGAAATATGTAATGCAGCTATTTCTGCAAAGGTGTATTTGGAATAAACGTAGTAGATATAAAAATAAGCTAAGCTTTAGTAAGAGTAATTTGTATACTCACTAATAAAGGGTAGACAATGTCATGTGAATGTATTGCAAAGGATTTTTGGATTCAGAGGGGCCTCGAAACATGTATTTCCGGTGAAATTTCGGTATCGAATTTTTGGGTGGAATACAATACCTTTACCTACTAGGTACGGGTAGAGAAAGTAAAAATTAAAAACCAATATTTTTGGGTAGAAAATGAACGTTCCAGAAAGAGATTGGAAGTGAATGACACAAGGGAATATGGCTATGCATAAGCCCCGAAGTGAAGAAGAAGAAAAACTGCCAAAACTGCTCGGAGGTAGTACTAAAACTCTGAAGCCTATTGAATTTTCTCAGCAATTTATTATGAGAAACTGAACCCACTGGCGCCAGATGTCTTTAATAAATACAGAGCTATATTTTACGCTGTCGAAAACGCAAATTGCATTATCATAATTAATAGCGTGATATAAACTTTTATCCTGCAGCTGGCAATGCTAAGAGGAATAAATAGATGTGTAATTCTTCAGCGCCCAGGGCAATATCGTCTTTACTTCCCATAACGCTTGCTGCACATTTTTCTTTTCTATTCCCTACCTCATCCCCGAATGAAAAGGGAGAGAGAGAGAGAGAGAGAGAGAGAGAGAGAGAGAGAGATGGCGGGGGCAAGTCGACGCCAATGCAGCTGCGCTATTCCCACAAGCAAAGCATATCAGCATAAGCTTAGCCCATTTTGCCCTGCGGAACTGTAGACCTTGGGCGATGCTTTCGAGCTCGATTCAGCCTCATAATACGGCGTATCAAAGGCATTCTTTCCTGCGGTAGCGAAATACTTCTGCATGAAAGATACTCGATAAAGTGCAGGCTATATTTTACAGGAGCGTTTCAATTTTACGCGAGTTCTCCAGGGTTCAGGTATAAATTATGTTATATAATCAAAATAATAACAGTAGACGGAAGCACCTCTACCAATTTATGTAAATACGTTAATACACAAATAAGTAAATACATAAATAACAACACAAAAAAACGCCACATTAATTCATAAATGTAAATGCTCCCCTCTGTAGTGAAGGGGTAGAGTGTCCGCCTCACATTCAAGAGGTCGATATCGGTTAGGATAAAACACTTGGATAAGGTTTATACGGGGTTTTCCCTTATCCGGTGGTAATCATGTTGTATGGAATTACCATTGTCACGTTGGCAAGGCTTATGTCAGTCCCATGCACATAAGAGCTCTGCCCTCTCCTTTTTGAGTCTTCGTGGCACTTGGAGAAAAGAGAGTCGCCTCGGGGACTGTGAGCGGAGCAAACTGTGCCTTCTCCATTATTCGGTGAGACCAGCTCATTTCGCGGTTTTGGCACATGTTTCGACTTTCAAAGTTCTAAATTTTCTGTTTGTAGATGTACTGACTCAAGTAATACTTTTATTTTATTTGGGTAAACAGGGCTGAATATTAAAGTTAATTGCAACATAAAGTAATGTAAAATGGAACAAGGCTTAAATGTATAAGTGATATCAATTTTATTAAATGTTAATAATCTTAACAAAGTTGAACATTACAAAGGCGTACAGTGGATTCAATTGTGATATGTTATTTATAGGATTAATTGTCCCATTGCCCTTTAATGAAGAGCTTAATGAATAAACATTTCCCCTTTTTGAGAATTATAGCTTTTCTAAATTGATTTTTGTGATAATACTTTCTTAATTCACGAATTCTACTAAATTAATGCTGCTAAATCTATTAATTTGCCAGTATTAAATTATTAATTTATTAAATTGTGTTATTCACTCGTACCTTTTACTAAAATGCATTTCTTGGATTTTCCGATGACATTTCGATATTAAAGTTTTGGATGGAATAGACACTGTTTATTTGTACTAAGTTTAACACTTCGGTTGAAACCCGGTTACAGCCCTGGCCCTTTACCGGGCCCCACCACACAGAATTACAATAAAACAATAAAGAAACACTTTTTAACTGCAGTATTCATCAAATTCAATACCCCACTAGGTTTACATATTTTCATTTCAATTTGAAATACTACACATTCACTAGCCACTTTCATAAAGCGAACCCGATCCAACTCATATGTCTCTTCTCTTTGCTGATCTTAACCAGTTTTTATTCACCCTATACAAAAATTTCACAAGCTTCCTGGTTTGCATTTTGTCACTAAAATTTTTCCTCACTGCTATTTGTTCGTTTAGTTTTAACCATTTACCACATATTGCCTGTTGTCGCCATTCACTTGTTCCTTGACTTTCAAATAAAACATACCCTGCATTTTCTGTATTTTCACAAATAGGACAAATTCCTGGTTCTCAATTTCCCCTAACCCCCCACCCTAAGTTCCATATTCCCAATCTGAATCATGCCAATCCCTCCCTCTCTTGCTTATTACATGTAATAATGTACACTTCCTTTCCTATCCTTTCTTATCTCTTGATAAAACATTAGAGACTTCCTTTCCCTCATTAGAGAATGCGATAAGTGTGCGTCTATACCCTCAAATCTAATTCTAACCAATTTCCATAAACCTCTCTCCAATTTCCCTCTTCTCAGCCACACATCATCCATTCCATTCCTAGTTAACTCTTTCCCAACTTTGTGAACCCAATAAAGATTCCCTTATCACCAAATCCGCACTTCCATTTTAGCATTACGGGAAAATGAGCGCTATAACTAACGAAGTTCACCACTTTAAAATTTGTCACTGTACTTAGTGACTCCCAGACAGAAAAGTCTATAACGCTTGGACCGCCAACACTGGAAATGCAAATTCCCCATTCCAGTCTTCAACTCAACACCCATTCAGTATCACCAGGCGGTTCCTTTCGCAAAACTGAACAAATTTAATGCCTTCTTCATACACTTCTTTATCTTTAATCATTCGTATAACACTATCATTGTCTTTCTCTATGAATAAATCATCCACCATACGACAGTCTTTTGCTTGCAGATTTCCAATTCTTGTATTAAATTCCCCCACTATCACACTATGTATGTAACAGTCATTGTATATGTTTGTATTATTGTATCCATGTGTAATAATGGTATGTGAATATATTACGTAATTTAATAATGTAGGAGCTATGAGAATAATAAGTTAAAAGTTGCTAACAATGAGGTAACAATGAGGTAACCTTGAGACAATAATGAATTTGAAAGTTTAAATGCTACTAGTCATTATTGGAGCAACAATAATGTAAATTTTGAGATAGTTTAAAAATAGCCAATCAACAACCAGAAAAAGCTTTAGTTAAGTGAACGCATTCTATTGGATTAGGAATAGCCAATCAGAGACTTGAAATACAGAGTTCCTGTTTAATTTCTTCCGTGTAGGATAGGTTGACATCAACGCACGGGGAAAACAGACTTCCCAGGCATGTCATGGTGTATAGTGTGTCCATGAAGAAACACAATTGCCCAAAAAAATAACTACAGGTGATTGGCTGAAAATTAGATAGATAAAGACAACCATTTAAGCTGAAGGGTTTTTATTATACTGAAGCGGCAAAATCAGCAAGACTGCCGCTATTTCAGATTAGATAATAAAAGAAACTCGTCATGCCTTTAAATTCGGCAACTGTTAGAGTGGTCTGCTAGCTGAATATGTGATTCAAAATGTGAGCAAAAATTAAATTGAGTTTTATTTATGGACGCTCTTTAACTGTTGTGGTCCTTAGCGTCCCATTCTATATTAGGCATGAAAGACCGGTGATTTCGCCCAGAGGCCTCTTTATCAGGCTTGAAGTTCTTTTACGTGCCATAAATCTACGACACGGACCGCCGGCTTTACTTCCCTTCCGAAGGAAGCCATGCTAAGAATTTTTACGCCCGAAAAAATCCATCGCCCCCGCCGGGTTTGAACCCGCGGGTTCAAATTCAGGAGCAGGTGGGTCACCTGGTGTATATATTTTTGAATTAGTTAGTGCTTGGAAATACGATATAACGTAAGCACATAAAGTTATTTTGACATTGTAATTTCGGTTCGTTGAATCAGCTAATTCTTTGCACAGAATTTTAAATGTTTAATATTGCGTTATCGTGTAGGTATAGCTTTCATTTACTTCGCTCTCCATACCTACTTCACTGTCGTTAAATCAATATTATAACAATTCTTATTTTCCGCTTTTCTTAAAAAGCACATAAAAACAATATATTCAAATAATTAAATCAATTTTTCTTTGTTTAACCCTTTCAATGACATTTTCAAACCAGCGAACCACATTTATGGCTCCGCTATAACTTCCTTTCTAAGAGATTTTTCTCATAAATATGGAGGTTTTCTGGAATCTAACGGCTTCTTTTATGGTTGTCGGGAACGCGAGGTGACCTTACATACGGCGTTTATTCGTCATAAACCGTTTTATTGCTGTTCTGTACAAGCGCTAGATGTCTTTGGAGTATTAAACGAGATTTATGTATTGGTGTCCTATTTTCATAAGCGAAAGAAAAAGGGAATATTTTAATGCATACAAAATACTAGGCAGCACATTACGTCAGAGTGCGCTGAGGTCCTGAAGGGTGTGGTAGTTCACGTGGAATACCCTACCTAATAATTCGCACAACTATCACATTTGAATATATTAGAATTACAAGCACAATTTCAGTACGAAAACCAACATTTGTTTGATTAATACGAGGGGGTTCTGAAAGTCCTCGGTTTGACACAAAGATGCCGTTAGGATGACAAATTACTGTGATAGTTGTTATGTAAAACTATCCTTTAGATGGTGTAATATTACGTTTCAGAGCGTAAGTGTAGTAATTTATGTGTGAGGTTCGTGTGAGGCAGTATTTTTAACACTTAAATAATTTCAGTCTAATTATATAATATATAAATTCAATAACAGCCCGCCTTGAAGCAATATGTGTATGTAATAATTTGTAAAATGTGTATATCAGTCATTGCATATGTTTATATTATTGTATCCATGTGTAATAATGTTATGTGAATATATTACGTAATTTAATAATGTAGGAGCTGTGAGAATAATAAATTAAAAGTTGCTAACAATGAGGTATCCTTGAGGCAATAATGAATTTGAAAGTTTAAATGCTACTAGTCATTATTGGAGCAACAATAATGTAAATTTTGAGACAGATTAAAAATAGCCAATCAATAACCAGAAAGAAACTTAGGTAAATGAAGGTATTCTATTGGATTAGGAATAGCCAATCAGAGACTTGAAATACAGAAATTTACAAGTTTAGTCGGTTGAAATCAGTTCAGTTGCCTGCAAACAGTGTTCCTAACCGGACGCGAGACACATCCTCGAGAGATTTAATGTGTATTCGTGTGAGACGAAAAATAGTTTACGTATTAAAACTGCAAGTATTTAATAAAAACATCTCACAGCTCTCTCTCTCTCTCTCTCTCTCTCTCCCTATATATATATATCAGTGAAGTGTTATTTAAATCGTGTCAAGCATTAATAAAAGGAGTGAAGTAAGATTATAATCTGTGTAAGCCTACATTCTTGTCGCATCACAGCCCTGCCAAGATATCCATGTCTCTAAAATAAATACTGACGCAGCCGAGGCAAACATAAATATTAAATATTTAATGAAACAGTTTAATTACAAAGTTAATATTTTTTTAAACTTGGGGCAAAGGCCACCTGAAAGTACATTTGGGGCGAAGGCTACCGGAAACTGTGTACCATACGTGCGGTTGCAACTACTACAAGGTCGGCTCCCCAACAGTTGAAATAGGATACAACTCCTTCTAAAATAACTTCTTCACGTGTAAATAAACAAGTGTTAACATTTTCTACGAAAAGGATAAAAACTGAAATACGAGTTGTGTTAATGCACTTCATTTTAACCCTAACATAAATACAAAAGCAGTTAGATTCGACATTAAAGCATTCTTTCTCTTTGTTTCCGCTTTTTTCTTAAAAAGTGGGCTGCTGAATTTAAGCCTGGTCGTACATCCCTTGAAGATTTTGGGCGCTTAGGGCGTCCCAAAACCGCTAAGGCCGTTGTTATTGTTACAGAAGTTCACAGGACCGCATTCATGATCTCCCAGTGAAGGTACGAAGTTGGCTAATATTGCAAAACCTCGATAGACCGTGTCCACTAAATTCTACACAAAGTTGTTTTCCGGTTGATGGGTGCCGTGTTTGTTAACATTGGATCAAAAAGGCATTCAAATGAACATTTCTCAAGAGTTTTTAGACTTATTTAAACGTAATATCATCAAGTTTCTCCAACGTTTCATGACAGCATATGAATCATGGATTCATCGCTACACGCCAGAGATGAAGGAGTAGTCAAAACTGTAGTTGTCAATAGGTTTAAGTGCAACAAAGAAAGTGAAAACGGGCCCGTGCAGTACAAGTCATGGCTACGGTTTTCTAGGATTATCATGGTAAAGCGCTCTAAACTACTTCTAAAAGGGCAGTACTGGACCGATTGAAGAATGCTAAACGTATGCACTTACGAAAGAGAAAAGGTTTCTTCCAACATAATATAATGTGCTTTCATGCTATCTTAGATTGTTGCTGCAAAACTGCATGACGTTTACTTCACTTCCGCATCCACCATTATCCCAGATTTGGCTCCCACGGATTATTTTTTGTTCCCAAATCTGAAAAAATTGCTAGGTGGTTGAAGATTTACATAAAATGACTAAGTTGAGGCTGAGATAGAAGGTCACAATTGGGCAAATCTCATATTGCTCAGGGTATTAAAAATTTGAAAGGATGTTGGACTAAATGCATTTATTTACAGGATGACTACGTTGAACAAAATAAACATATATCTTAAATATTGCGATTTCTAGGTCAGGATAAGAACATTTAGGACGCTCCCCGTATACATTTAAAGGAAAAAATTATAGGATTCACTATAACATTAGATTTTCTCGAACTTCCAAACAGATATACGTTGGTTTGAAATCGACAATTCGAAGGTGTTCATCGTTTTCATATCCAGGGTAAACCTCTGACAAAAATTATGATCACCTTTGAAACACCGGTTTTAAACTAATTATATATTTGTTAGGAAAGAGTCAGCTCATGAGATTATCTTTCTTGGGCAGTCTATTCTGTATCATCATCATTATCACCACGGATTAAGCCGTCGTCCTCCGAGGTGTAGTGGTTGCCATGCTAGCCTCTAGTTCCCGAGGTCGAGGGTTCATATCCGGCGGAGGACGATGGGATTTTTCGGACGTAAAAATCGTTAGCATGGCTTCCATCGGTAAGGAAATAAAGCCGGTGGTCCCATGTCGTAGATTTACGGCACGCAAAAGAACCTCAAGCCTGATAAAGAGGCCTCTGAGCAAAATTACTGGTCTTTCACGCCCAATATGGAATGGGACACTAAGTACCACAGCAGTTAAAAAGCGCCCATAAATAAAACTCAATTTAATTTACTTTTAGGGATTAAGCATCAAAAGGCTTGTTCCATTTCTAATGAATATATTTTTGCTGTGTTCATCGTTTCTTCAGACCGAAGAAATGTTTCTGTTTCCTAAGGTTTATAACGTAGTACCAGTTTTGGGATACGGTAGTTTTCCATTCTATTCACATGTTCTTTCCAGTTGGTTCTATACTGGTGTATCTTCCCAATCAACTTAAAAATGCCGAGTTGTTTTCTGATCTCGTCATCTCTGTAGCCTGCAAAGCTCCTTAGGAATCTCATTTCTGCGGCTTCTATTTTTCGTTCTTTATTTTTGGAAGCATCCAATATTCTGAACCATACAACAACATGATCAGAGTTGTTACTTTGTAAAATTTTAGTTTAGTTTATTTTCTAGTACTTTTAAGGTTTCGTTTTATTGTACCGCACATATAATTAAAATTACAGATCTTATTTATTACATCTTCATTTTTAATACACGAAAGATGAAATTATTCACTTATTCTGTAATTTAAAATTATTTTTGCTCTAGTTGTATAGGACCCTTGAAATGCAAAAATCTGTTTTTAGTATTAACTGTTGCCGTTATATCATTATCCTTTACTTCTATTTTTATCATTATTTTATTTTACATGTATAAACGTTGGTATATTTTTGTTCCATTATTTAGATGAAATCGTATAACACCCATTTGGATGTCATTGGTAATATGTACACAAGTGTGCGCGAGGAGTCCACAAACAATGCTTTTAATAGAGTATTATTGGAGAAATGTAAGAGTACTCGATAGTAAATTATGACAAAATTTTGAAAAAATCACCTATTTATAATTTTCACGGGAAAAAATCCCCAGAGCTTGTAGAGTTGGGATCCGATTGAGATTTTGTCTCTCTTGTCATTTAAATGGACGTTGCGCAACTGTGTGCAAATAACACATAACATTTTAAAACAGACATACGTTTTGTGACACTCGATGTAATTTTCCTCCTTTCTCCCTCCAACTTCGTGTGCTGGGAGTGGTCGAACTTCACGGCGATACTTTGCTAATAGAATAGAAGTTTCTGGGATGGAACAGGAGGATGGATTAAACCTCGTGGCCCCTCTGTTTTAAAGCCCGATTTTCTTACATTTTTGTCAATTTAATCTCTGCTCCATAATGCAACTTTTTTTTTATTCCCTGGTGATCTGAAAGGTCATCAGTACATGAAGGTTGATGAAGAGATCTAAGGAGACTTTTATTGCTATCAAGAATGGTTTTCGATATAAGGTTTTAATAATACAATCCATGATTGTTTAGAAAATGAAAATATTGCGCACTTTAATTTTTTTCAGGAAACTTTTACACAACATTAATCTCTTACATTCAGGAACTATACTCGAGGAATAATATACAAAATGTTCATCACATGTACTATTTCAAATGAGACATTATTTTTTACTTACTGAAAATTATTCTCTTGAAAAGTTAGGTACATAGGATTTTGAAAATTATTTTTATGCTATAATTATGTTGAACAAATTTATAATTAAAACTTTAAATTGGTTAAAATTTATAAAATTAGCTATTTCAGTAACGAGTACCCTTAATATATATATATATATATATATATATATATATAAAATTAGTGGCCTTAAGAAACGAAAGGGTAAGTTAACCACCCACTTAAGACAAAAATTATATCAGAAAGCCTTTGGTGGTTTATAGACTCGTAGTACTCTAATATAAGAGCACTGCGTACTGCTACTCCACGTAGAAACGTGTTAGAGATTGGGGGCTCATAAACATCTTTTTTGCAGAAATAACTAAAGGAATGAACACCAACCTTGCACGCTACACCAGAGACTCGCTCCAAGGCGCCAGCCAGCCACCCCTGTAACAGATATTTCACATAGCATTAGTTTAATTGTTCGCCAACTCTGTATGCATGTTTCCTACCCTAAAGGGCGTGGTAAACCCACGTGACCTCAAGAGAATGCCACACGGCTACCCATAAAACTGGAATCTGGAGCACGCAATTCCCTTGACGTCGTATAACCTTTCCATCCCCTTTTTTATAAGTTTTTGTTGCTGTGGTTTCATTAGCTGGAGGCGAAGAGACGCATCACACAACATACAGTGTTGCTTAAGAAGCAGCTGTTTTCATGGCACAAGGCAGAATATTTACAAAATCAAAATAAACAAAAAATGCATCCCTCATGCAGTGCTTAACATTGTGCCTTATACATGAGTGGTTCATAAACTTTCCTAGCTGGCGGCCACCCTTTTAAGCTCTGCGGTTATCACAAACTCTCCCTTTTCCCCCCATATTGTTACTTTCTCTACTACCTAGAGGAGTTAGTGTAATGCACCAAAAAGTTCAAACCTATAGAAGGCAGAGGAAGTAGTGAATTCCTCCCAAAAATTTAACATCGAGACTTCACGGAAAACATTTTCGAAAACCACTAAATAAAATAAAACATGCCTTTAGAAAAAAAACTGTGTTTGTCTGTGTGAACAACAAGTCAAAATCGAAACCCCGGATAGATATCAAACTTGTATTTAAGTTCAGCGTCTTACACTCCTGATTTACCAGAAAAATGTTTTCTTCTTCTTCTTTAACAGATTACCCTCCACTTTGTAGGATTTACACCCCAAGGACTTATAAGACAATTCGTTGCGTCAGTAGCCTGTCGAGGAGTAAGCAATCTCTAGACCATAGCATATCCAGGGTGATCAGCCCAATGCCTAGTATGGCAGTGAAGAAGAAGGAAATTAAATGTAGTTTGTTTGGTTTTGTTTAAGGGCGCTCAACTTCTAGCTCATTAGCGCCCTTGTAAACTAGATCATGGCAAAGCCCGAAGATAAAGATCAGTAAAAAATTTCATGACAAAGGTCAGAGATAAAGCTGAATAAAAAAATTAAATAATTAACAAAAACTAAATAAATAAAATCAAAGCAAAACCCAGAGATAGATATCAATATAAAAATAATGGCAAAAGCCAGAGATAAATATCAATATAGAAATACAGCACAAGTCATACATAAATAATATATAAAACTAAACCGATAAGAAAACACCTTCTATTAAGATCACTAAATCCGCATTTGGAGATTTACTTTCGAAACAAAATTAAAAATCCTATCAATCGCTTGCTTATCATTCGCTAAGACCTCTGCAAGACTGTCCGGCAGTTGCAGAGTCCCGAAGATGCGCTAGAGCAATACACTCTAGCAACGCTTGACGGACCGAAAGACCTTCGCCACAAAGCGGACAAATAGGAGCAGCGTCACCCTTAATAAGATAACTGTGCGTAAAATTGTAGTGACCTATACGCAACCGAGCCAAAATCACCTCCTCACGATGAGATACACGAGAGGAAGTTACCCAGCTTATCGGAATGTCCTTAACTACCGTAAGCTTGTTTCCGCGGAGAGCTAACCACTCCTCGCGCCAGCACGATAGCACCGCTCTCCGCACAACAAGCTTAAAGTCTTCCGACGTTACCCGAGGTATTGTAGCACTGGGTTCTGTGGTTGCCGCCTTAGCTACTAAATCCACAAGTTCTTTCCCCGTCAAGCCAACGTGATCAGGTATCCAAACACACTCCACATTAACGCCAGAAGCGTGTATAACATGGAGGGCATCCTGGATTCGCTGAAAAATGGGATGTAGTTGTACAGCTCACGAAGACTCTGAAGTGCTCTTAGGGAATCACTCAAAATGAGGCAGTCTCCCAATTTTCGGCGGCGCACATGCAAAATGGCTCGGTATATGGCATACAGCTCTTCACTATAAATGGATGTGCTATCATAAAGACCGAACGTAAAGGGTTCGGTTCCATGAACATAAGCCGATACAACACCGTTGTTGCTCTTAGATCCATCGGTGTAGATCAAAATTTGGCCACTCTAACCGAACAGAAATTCTAAAAAAACAGATGCGGATACTAAAAGTAGGCATCGTAGACTTCCTGTATGCTGTCATCCCAAGATATATGTGAGATGTCGCACATAACCAAGGGGGGAACACCCTCTCCCCCTAAGCAAACATGCTAGGCATTTCAACGTGGTGCATTCTTAGAAGCTCCCGGAAACGAACTCCTGCACTCCTTGGATTAATGGAGCTATTTCTATAACGTTCGTCCAGCGCAGTGTTATAAAACGAAGCGAACGTTGGATGTTGAGGCATACATTTAAGCGCACAGCCATAATTTCCCAAGAGGATTTCACGCCGATAACTAAGAGGAGGTTCTGCAGATTCGGCGTAAAGAATCATAACTGGGCTAGTGGGAAAAGCACCAATGGCCACTCGAATGCCTTGGTTATGGACTTCATCTAATCTCCTCAGCACAGTTGGTCGTGCTGAGGAATAAATAATACACCCATAGTCTATTTTTGATCGGACCAGTGCGCGACACAGCCGCAGCAAAATAGTCCGATCCGCTCCCCAAGATTTGCCATTTAATATCCGCAAGATATTTAGAGAATGGCCACATCGCGCTTTCAACGGTGCTATATGCGATGACCAGCTAAGTTTTCTATCAAACATCAACCCCAGGAATCTCGTCGAATCTGCGAATGGTAGTAAATCTGCACCAAATCGGAGCGAAGGTGGTAATCGTCTCCTACGGCGCCAGAAGTTCATGCAGATTGACTTCTCAGTTGAGAAATGAAAGCCGATTTTAGAACTCCAATCTTGGAGATTATCTAAGCAATGCTGCTGCATACGGCGTTCCAAAAACGGCGTACGCAGAGAAGTACAATATACGGCAAAGTCGTCTACGAATAAGCATGACGATACCCCTGAAGGAGCACATTTAGAGATAGAATTAATTGCTCTAGCAAAGAGTGTAACGCTTAGTACCGATCCCTAAGGTACTCCTCTGAACAAAAAGGTTCGAAAAAACCGAGCCGACCCTTACTCGTGAAACGTGGTCCTTCATAAACTCCTGAATGAACAATGGCAAGCGTCCATTTATATTCCAGGCGTGTAGGGAACGTAGTATCCCTGCTCACCAAAACGTATCATAAAACTTCTCGAGGTCAAAAAATATTGCAACGGTTTGACAATTTTTCATGAATCCGTTCATCATCTGTGTCGACAATGACACAAGGTGGTCCATTGCTGAACGGCGCCTCCGAAAACCGCACTAGGTTTTGGTCAGCAGGTTGTGAGTTTCAACCACCATACCAACCGTCCATTAATCATGCGTTCCATTACCTTGCAAACGCAACTGGTGAGGGAAATAGGACGGTAGCTGGACGGGAGATGACAATCCTTTCCAGCTTTCAAAATGGGTATGACAGTGGCCTCCCGCCACTTTTCTGGAAAAGTGGCATCAACCCAAACACGATTATAGACCTCGAGTAGGAAAGCCTTTCCTTCAGGAGAGAACTGTCGGAGCATTTGTATGTGGATGCAATCGGTCCTGGTGCTGATAGTCGCGAAGATGAAAGAGCGTGTTCTAACTTCGCCATGTTGAAGAGGCGATTCAACGAAAAAGGAAACCTTGAAATTCAACCTGAGCCTTAACAGAAAGGAACTCGGGCGAATAGTTATCTGAGCTAGACACTTGAGCGAAAGCACAGCCAAATGCGTTAGCCACGTCAAATGCATCAACAACAGATCCTGTAATTGTTTTAAGGCCGGCAATTGGGATGTGGGTCGATTTCCCGGCCACACGCCTTAACGTATCCCAAACGACAGAGGAAGGTGTATGTCGATTAAATGAAGCTACAAACTTGCTCCACGATGGCTTTTTACTATGATTTATAATATATCTGGCCTTGGCACACTTTTGCTTGTATTCAATTAGGTTATCCAGTGTGAGGCGACGCTGAAAAACCCTAAGATCACGCCTGCGAGCATGAATGGCATTTCGGCACTCTTCCGTCCACCAAGGGACTGGAAATCGACGAAGATTGGCAGTTGAATAGCTTGCTCAGCAGCAGAAAGAATCTTCTCTGTGAGATGTTGGACCAAAACACCCCACACAGCCTTGTTCATTGTAATTAAACACAGCCAACTGGGAGTAAATATTCCAGATGGCTAAATCTAAGCGCCATCTAGGTAGGCGTGTGGAACATATATCCTGTGTTAAGAGACTAATAAGACAAGGAAAGTGGTCACTAGAGTATAAATCAGAGATGATATTCCATTGCTAAATGTGGTGAACAAACTGCAATATCAAGGTGTGAAAATGTGTTGTAGGAGTGTAAGAGAGATGTAGGCTCTGCGTTGTTCAGAAGAGCTAAATTATTGTCCAAAAATCGGCAATTAATTTACCTCTCGCACAAGCTCGAGGTGAGCCCCAACGAGGGTGATGGGCATTAATGTCTCCCACCAACAGAATAGGCGTTAGTAACTGAGAGACTAATTATCTAAATCCATGAGCGAGAGGTCATCGGATGGAGGCAGGTAAATGTTACAAATGGTAAATCGGATGGATTGCAGTTTAATCCTTACAGCCACTGACAGGATGTCAGACTGTATGGATACAGATTCCACAAATACATCATCTCTACTCTCTTCCGGTTTGAGATCACATTGCACTAGGGTATATCGTCTAAGCTGCAAGCTGTCTTGTGGACGGAGTTTAGTCTCTTGTAAACACACGACCAAAGGCTCATACTTGTTGAGCAAAAGATCAAGTTCTGGTCTATGTGTTCTAATTCCACGGATGTTCCATTGTAGGATAACCATTAGAATTATAACTGCATAATTTCTTAGTCGTAGAAGCTTACTACGTTGTGGAAAGCGGTGGTATCGAATCAATTTTCCTTTTTCTTTGGTGTCGGGCTAACACTTTTAACGAGGGATTTATCCTGCCTATTTTTCACTGTCGTTCTGACAGTGTGGGCAGAATCTTCCTGCTCCATCTCCTCCACGGGGGAGGACCCCTTTCCAATAGAAAACATCGTTTCGAGAACCTCGAAACGATTGGAAGTGGAGATCGGCGAAGATGTAGATCGCCGATCCAAGTCCTTCCCAGAAGATTCCTCAGAAGAGGATCTCCGAGAAGATGTTTGTGTACTTTTCCTTCCCTTGGATGTTCCGGGTAGAGACTGCATTTTCTTTTAAGATGTCAGTTCGGTTATAGCTGCTCCTAAACTTTATCTGTGGTGCATTATAGGTTACGGGCCTGCCAGTCTTATTGCTTGAAGTAGATTGTCTTGATGCTGAATTTACTTTAGGGATCTTCGCAGGTGTTGTAGCAGATGCAGATGCGGATTTTGTGGGCTTTGGATGTGATTTGGCTACGAGAATCTCTTCTGAAATTGCGACCCAGTTAATATCGCTGGTTTGAGTTGCGATTTCCCGACTCGGTACCGGTTTAGCTGCAACTGAGCTATAGGTACCGAACCTCGGGACAGAGGGTTGGCGGAAACGCAGGAGATTCCGGGCTTCCGAGCAGGAAACCTTCTCCCTAACCCGGATCTCCTGGATCGCCCTTTCCTCTGTAAAACGGGGGCATTCTCGGGAACTAGATGGATGTTCACCACTGCAGTTCACGCATGTTGGAGCTGATGTACATGCTCCCTCGTGTGAGAATTCTCCACAGTTAACACAGGTAGCTTCACCGAAACAGAAATCACTTGTATGACCAAAGCGCTGGCACATACAGCATCTGAGCTGGTTGGGGATATATGGCTTAACTTCAATGGCTTCATACCCTACCTTAATCCTTTGGGGTAGTTCTACCCGATCAAAGGTAAGACACAGGGTATGAGTAGGCACAGGTTCACCAGCTTGTCTCCGCTGAACCCGATATACAGATGTCACACATTGAGCTTCTAGGTTCTCTTGAATCTCCTCATTGGACATTGGGTATTTACTACCCCGCTCGAGGAGTTCAAAGTCTTGTGCAGCTCCACTCTGACTGAATAGCTTTCTAACAAGTTGGCTTTCAAGATAGTTTCTGCCTGTGATGCTGAATTTGCTTCAACCAAGAGCGTGCCATTGCGACTTGTGATGCACGACTTCACAGGAGCAGCTATTTTATCGAGACCCTTCTGCACTATAAAAGGGTTCACCGATGTAAACTTCTTAACTTCCTCTGTTCTATTAATTACTAAGTGGCGAGGACCACAACACTCGACTACTTCCTTTACATTGACTTTTAGTGGGTTTTTTTGGATTGTTTAGGATCCATAGCGATAATTTCCTCCACCATTACAAATGTCTCCGATGGCATGCTCACATCCTGGGCACCACCCCAGCTTAGGTGAGAGTTCTGGCCTGGACCTTGCTCACCTTAGAGTCTCATCTCCCAATATATAGATAGATGGACCCAATCTCCTTCAGGAGTGTAACAGCTCATTTAATGGCCCCTTCCCGGGATTGACCTTTATCAGCGGATACGAACACAATCCCACATGATACTCAAGGGCTGGGAGTTACGCATTACCCAGTCACCCCTTGCGACTCCCCTCCTCCGTCCCGCGCAGTGGTATCCGTCAGACTGTGTTCAGGGAGGTAACTAGAAATTGGTCAAACACGTTTGTGGACCACAGTTTATTGGGTGTTTGGCGAAAGCCCTCTCACCTCTTAGAGGAACCCAATCGAGAGTGTGGCTCTGGACTCCGGGAGCGCCAATCCCGTACCTACCGTAGTAGGCCCCTGAGGGTATTAAATGTAGTGATGAACCGGATAATAGGAAAATTCGAGGATCAAATTATCAAACCCAGCATTCGTCTGGCGACAAAGGAAAACCGCAAAACAATCGGCCAGAAAAATCTCTACATTGGAAACTATTCTTTAGATGAAAAATGTTTGTTAATTTATATTATCTCCAAGCGCTCTGTGGATTTTGAAAAAGTACCATATGTTTAAGATATTTGCATGCTAGAACATGCACATATTGAATTGTCTATGAATATCAGAGGTACTTTTCAGACTGGATAAATTTTACATCATTTTGTATAGCCGGTAAACAATAAGACATGTACTGCGCGAAAAATGTGCATCTCGTTAATTACGTACTTATGTCAATATTTGTGGTGTTAATTACTTATCCTTAGAAATTTCCAATACTGTTTTATAACATTTTTGAAGAGAGTTACCATTCTTTTGTTTCTCATTATGCAATGCAAAGGGCAAGGAATTTCAACACAATCATATAACGCCTGTTCTTTTTTAAACGTTTGATTATCGCTTCAGCCTGAAGTGTAATGGAACAATTACTGCAAAAGTTTATCTCGATTAACATGAAGCAGATATAATTATAAGCTTTAGTAGGAATTGTAGCGATATTCCTGCCTGATTACACCTGCCCAAAAAGGAATTCTTAAATAATTATAGTTTATGAATTATTAATGATTAATTAACATGTAATTTAATAATTTTCTGTAATTTTAAAGCAATTGGATTACAAACTACATCAACTAAAATCCCGTCAAAAAGTGTAAATATGTTTTGTTTCATTAATATTGTCCAATAAAGGCGTAAGTGCGTAAGAAAATCTGCAAGATTCAAGGGAAATAAGTATTAATGTATTTTCCTAACGTGGGGCCATAAAAATCCAACGTTTCTTTGTACTTCGAGACTAAGAACCTAGGGAAAGTAGACGCTGTAGATAACGGTCTTTTCTTACCGTTTCGGCTTTGAAGTTTCAACCGAAGAGCCAATAAATATACAGGATAATTGTTAGAACCAATGAGAAGATAGGAAGACGTGGTTGCATGTACACAAATCCGGAGGCGAGTACTAAGTTGATATATGTAACGTATGCGTGGATTTCACATAGTGTGTCATGATTCTTCGTTAAGGGAACACGTAGTACTCCGAGTCAGGAAAGGACGCTAAGTTCCGCGAAATTATGTAATCATAAAGTGATATACGTGGAATATTTTATTAATGTGCTAATAGTATTCTTAGAGGTAACTTTCATCCAAACTTATAAACGATTGAGTATTTGCCAAGTGAATACTTCAATCTCGCGCGAATCCAAAGGACGGTGATATAGCACCGAGATATTAATTAATTAGACGGAGCAAACGTTAGTGAACGAAGGGATAATAGCGGGAAGACAGTGTCAAAGAATCGCAGGTGTTAGTGAATACCAGAGGATCTTGCAGGATTTCTAGCAAAAAGACGCGCCGAGTGAGAAAAGTGAAAACAGTGTTTCTTTCTCGACGATATCCTGGTGTCACCACTCCCGCATCCTATCCGGAAACAATCAGATTGGGGAATTTCAGATTGATCCGCCGACTGATAACCCTGAGATACGACGATGTGCTTCCTGCTGACATCGGTGACTACGATTCCTGAAGACGACTCCCTACGACGTAGCGGCAAGAGCGACGACGACGCAAGGTAAGTATAGAACCACCTACGACGACAGGAACCCTAACAGAATAGATTGTAGAAAATATATAAAAGTAAACGATAATTGCTAGAGAAAGTCATGTGGATATAATACTTTAAGTTTTGTTTTTCATTCAATCACACTCACGGAATAAACGTGAGGTTTTTAAAACTCAAAATAGCACACAATAGTATAGGGTGCATGTCTGAAACACCAATACGTATAAAGTGAAATGTGGAATGTGTTGAAACATTTGACATAAATTAATGAGAATTTCAACTGCATACACACGCAGCGGTTCTTGAGGTTTTTAATGCGTACAAATGAGTGGGCGCCACATCTGTAAGTTGCGTGCTGCTACCTTGGGGCTCCTTTCTAAGGTGATCAGAGCGATAAGGGCACTTTTGTGGCGCGGGTGATAATGCCATACTGTAACACCTGAACACAAGGTTTTATTGAAGCTCGTTGCATATTCAGAAAGAATCTAAGTCAACGGTCTAAAGACCAAAGCTTGTTTCAGTTACAGCATTTAACGGAATGTACCACTAAAATTTGGAAAAAAATCTCCGGAAAATATACTTTGCGATTGTGCGTCGTACAAAACATATGTAAAAGCTATAATTCCAGAATTTATTTTCATTTTGAATACTGTAAATGTTTTTCTGTTAATGCAATAAGGTAACAGTCCGGAATCAATTTTCTTTCAATTTTAACATTTTCTCAGTACTTTTGCACGTTTAGAATGTTCCACATCGTGAATTTTCCATCCAATTCTTCTATTGTTCATATATATTCTTAAACTTCATACAATTAAAACTGCCATATAATTGTGGGCTACTAAGTTTATAGATTTTTAAGGGAGAAATGACATAATAACAGAAATTTATAATTATAAGTTTTTAACCATTATTTTCTTTTGAACTAAACTAGCACAACAAATTATACAAAATTTTGTGTATTATGAACAATTAAAGGATATAGATATTTAAAAGAAATATATTTTTTTAACAAAATTCATCATATGAAACATAGGGTTCAGGACAGTAAAATTCTATAATTTGAAAAACTAAATATATATATATATATATATATATATATATATATATATATCGAAGAATGTCACCGTTGAGTGTTTATACACAAACGTCAGGCTAACTTTTCAGCTAAACTGCCTCAAAACTTTAGGAAACAGCATTTTAATTGGTGCATCCTCTTAATTCGTCAATGCTTTACGATAGTTACTCATAAACAGATATGCTACGAACATAAATAAATTCCAGCCTCTACTGTGATCCAAGACTCTTGGCATTTTTACTTTGCCCACTACGTACAGTAAGCAAGTAGGCGGAGTATTGCGTTCCACCCAAAAATTCGACACCGAGATTTCACCGAAAATACATGTTTTTAGGTGCCCTGAATCCAAACAAAGCCTTTTGGAAACATATCCGTGTATGTATGTCTGTCTGTCCGTCTGCAGCATAACTCAAAAACGAAAAGTCGGATAAATACCAAACTTGGTATTTGAGTTCAGTATCTTCCAAGGATACGACACGAAGATGTTCAAGAAAATGTCCCCACCCCAGACCACCCTTTACATGGAACATTTTTTCGAAAATTTTGATTTTCTCAAAAATGTCTCTAACGATTTTGATTACAATATTACATGTTTAACATATTTTTATGGCAAATGAAGTACACATCTTGAATTTTCTGGGACGTCGCAGGTTCAAATCCGGCGAAGGGCGATGGATTTTTTTCGGGCGTAAAGTTCCTTAGCATGGCTAAGGGAAATAACCCGGTGGTCCCGTATCGTAGATTTACGGCGCTTAAAAGAACTCAAGCCTGATAGAGGGGCCTCTGAGCAAAATTACCGGTCTTTCACACTCAATTTAGAATAGGACCTAAGGACCACAACAGTTAAAGAGCATCCATAAATAAAAATAATCAATTTCATTGCGTTTTCTGGGAATGTCCCCAAAAATTCTCTTCATTCTGACTGACTTTCGCATAACTGGTAAACCGTAAGAAATAGACAAAATTTTACTGCACAAAAGATGTAGATCTCGTTAAAACACACAATTTATAACATATGCATTGCTTTTGTCGAGTGAACCATTACCGAGATATTCCTTGTTATTTGTTTGAATTTTCCAATACTTTTTTCTCAAATGGGAATACATTATTCGTTTTTTTTATGTCCTGGACATGCAAAGAGAACGGAATGCTCCACATAGCAACCAGTTCTTAAGAGATTTGACTATCGCTTAAAGTTTACCATATTCCCCTTGTACCTTCAAGAAAATTAGCAATAAGTTTCTGCAATGTTTATCTCAACCAACATGAAATAAATAGAGAATAAGCGTTTGTAAAAGTAGTTTGTAAAAGAGTAGAGAACGTCATGTGAGTGGAATACATCAGATTTTTAATATTACAGCGTTGGCTAATCATGCTAGTTACGAGAAAGCATTCAATCATGTTTTTATTGTAGTAGTTGCAAGCTAACAGGAAATAGAGTAACAACTTATATCCTTTCTAACCTCTCAAGCTTTAGCAGAATATCTTTATTCTATGGCATCGACCTATTCGACAAACTGTTTCATAACCGGAAATTACGTGTTTAAAAGTGAGTCACGGTAACCAATAAATATTAATATAATACCATGTTCCTATAACCGAGTTATAGAACAGGCTGTAATTTTTAAAGTATTCTCTATAAATATTTCATAATAAATATGTTTACATTGGATTATGTACCTCCTACTACTTTATCATCCATTTATCGGGGACGCATTTGTAGCCATTTGTAATGTTGTTTCACTTTAGGGTAATCATGTTTTAGCCATGAAAAACCCAGCGGCATGGTTCTGGCGGCAACGTCTGTGGCCCGCATTCGGGAAGTCACGGGGTCGATGCCCGGGTATCTCCTACTCTGACCCATGTGTTTTTCGTGGTTTCCCCGGGTCCAAAGGTGAATGCTAGGGTGATACATTTGTAGCTATTTGTAATGCTGTTTCACTTTAAGGTAATCATGTTTTAGCCATGAAAAACCCAGCGGCATGGTTCTGGCGGCAACGTCTGTGGCCCGCATTCGGGAAGTCACGGGGTCGATGCCCGGGGACCTCCTACTCTGACCCATGTGTTTTTCGTGGTTTCCCCGGGTCCAAAGGCGAATGCTAGGGTGATACATTTGTAGCCATTTGTAATGCTGTTTCACTTTAGGGTAATCATGTTTTAGCCATGAAAAACCCAGCGGCATGGTTCTGGCGGCAACGTCTGTGGCCCGCATTCGGGAAGTCACGGGGTCGATGTCCGGGGACCTCCTACTCTGACCCATGTGTTTTTCGTGGTTTCCCCGGGTCCAAAGGCGAATGCTAGAGTGATACATATTCTACCACGACTTTCCCGCCTCTTATTTCCTCTAACCACCATTTTCCTTATCGTGTTTGTGGGTTGTAGGGCCAGGCGACAGTGTTCGACGGGTTGTGGTTGGGCGGTGACTTGCGCTCTGTAGGGTTTCTTCCCTGGCGTCGCTGCGGGGACTACCCAGGTCTCTCCCCCAAGTGGGTGCCACGGGATAGGGAAATACCGGTGGCTTGTGGATAGGACCGGGCAGTGCCAGATATGTTCCATCTGGAAACGTTAGTGACCACGTCCATGCTTGCGCTCGTCGGCATCCGGAAATGGTCGCCCTTCGGGTCTCTCCCCTATCCCTCCAGCAAAAAGAGCCGTTACGGCCTACTTGCGGTGCACTGCCCCGGTTCCGAGAACTCCTCCGTGATATGTAGCTTTACCTTTAGCCATGAAAATACTTTTATTAAAGACGGCCATCAGAATGTTGTCTGTCCCAGGTCTGTCACTATTGTCCTTCGGGATTCTAGAGGAGATTAAGGACCGGAGGGTTTGCCAAGAACTTTCCTTGTCCGACCACAGACATATTTGCTTTGGTCTTGAGAGAAAAGGAAAGGACGCGTGTACAAGAATCCTAGGAGGACCATTTGGGGCTCCTTTATAAGGGACCTGGACGGCGGGCTTGAGAGTGGGCACCAGATCAAAACAATAAATGCGAAGGACCTGGAAGGATACATGGGGTTCTTCACGAACACCCTGGTGTCCTCCTATAGAAGAAATTCTCGCCCCCCGTTCATAAAGTTCGGACTAAAGATAAACATAGATGGAACTGTTTTTTAAGATCCATCAAGAAAAACACATGCAAGCCATATAACGCGTAAACGGCCAATAAGCGTAAGGCAACCTGGGACTACTACAAGAAATCCCAAAAAACATAAAACAGAAATCAGGAAGGCCTCCGATGAATCTTGGAGGCACTTCTGTGATAATATACAGCAGCAGTCGAGCGCTGCTCGATTGCAGAAACTGTTGGTCTCTGGAGATGGGGCCAGCTTGGCCTTTTTAGAGGACCCCTCTGGTAATATGATACAGCCGGAAGAGGAAACTCTGAGGCTATTGCTTGAGACCCACTGAGAATGCATTAGAAATCAAGAGCCAAACTTGGTTAGGGCACGCCGGACTTTGCGAAAAGGCTGGTTAGTGGCCACCCCGATTGTTACTATTAAAAGGGTTAAATGGGCCATTCATACTTTTGAGTCCTATAAAAAAGAAAGGTGAGGATGGGGTCTTCCCGGGTCTCCCACAGGAGAGCCGAGAGATCGTTTCATCCCACCCAGTGAGAATATTTAGAATCTGTCTGTCTCCGAGGCATGTTTTTCGCCTCTGTAGGCAGGCCAAAGTAGTGTTCATATCTAAGCCAGGTAGACAATCCTACCGCAGGCCTAGAGATTACCCCTATCAGTTTAACATCCTTTTCATTGAAGGCTCTGGAAAGATTTGTAGAGAGATATTTGAGGGATGGGGTATTTTTTGATAGACTCATACACCGTCATCAGTATGCTTATTGGTATTTTAAGCTACCCCATAAAGGGCACTTCCTGATCCTCTCTGGATAACAGGAGAAGTGTCCTATAACTTTGATGATATGAGGATTTTATGGAGACCAATATAATTTAAGTCCTTCCTATACAGTGGTAATACCTTCTAGGGAGGAGTGGGAGCCAGAGACCAGGTCTCTCTCGAATACAGGAGGCAGGACGTGGTTCACGGATGGTTCCCACTTTGGAAGCTGGACGAGGCTGGTGCATGGAGCCCTAGAAAGACTTGTCAATCCCCTTGGTCGAGTCGCCACCGTTTTCCAGGCTGAGACCTACGCGATCTTAGTCTTTGCCATGCATATTTACACAATGGCATGCGCAAGAGCGGATGTGTACATCTGCTCGGATAGTATAGCAGCTTTGAAAGCCCTTAGAGCAGTTAAAACTACATTCATATTGGTGTGGCAATGCCAGAGGATATTCAATATACTCTGTACCAGCTGTCCGGTTACATTTCTTTGGACTCCTGGGCACACTAGTATTAGAGAAAACGAGATAGCAGACACTCTTACAAAGTGGAGATGGGTGCTGGATTTTACTGGGCCTGAATCCTTCTGCAGTGTGTCGACCAGAACAATCAAGTATGAGACTTTGCTGCCGCAATGAATGTTGTTACAATGTACTCTGCAATGTGCTTGTTTTGGTGAAGAAACTATCTATAAAAGGATCTGCAAAATATTGACTATAGTTATTCCTATACTAAGAATTGTTTAATATGATATGGTTTGTATTCAATTTATTATAAAATGTAGGTTTGTTTTAAATTGAAAGTATTAGAGTAAAGGAACTATTAACTTTTCTTAGCTAAATGTTGACCACGCTATTTTAAATAATTTTAGACTCATTTAGAGAAGCATGTTACCGAAACTCTTGAAAGATATGAGTGAATGAAAAGGAAATATTCAGGTCCGCTTTCCTTGTTTGTTTGTTTCGTTCATGAGATCCCACGGTAAGCAAAACTCTGGGATATTGAACAGTCTTACAGCAAACAAATTTCGCCATTGATATTGTTACACTTTTATTCCTCTTACACATATACCATTGCCAATCATTCAAATAAAAAATACCATGAAGATAAATTTTCGCCTAGCATCATAGTTATGGACCATGCAATGCAAAACAATTATATCTAAATAAATAAATAAATTGAGTTTTATTTATGAACGCTCTTTAGCTACTATGGTTCTTAGCATCCCATTCTGTTGGAGTGAACGACCAGAAATTTTGCTCAGAGGCCTCTTTAGATGGCTTGAGGTTGTTTTACGTGTCGTAAATCTACGACAGGCATAGTACCCCTAGAACCACGGAGGACGACAGCAATTATATAATATACATTTTGTATGTAATTCAGCTTAACGTGAGCACACGTTATACGTTTAATCGTATGTAACATTTTGAACTTAAACTTAGGCAGGGTCACCATCTCAGTTTTCAAAGAACTACTGTACAGAGTAATAGGATATTTTTACTTTCTCTACTACGTATAGTAAGTAGGGGAAGTACTGTATTCCACCCAAAAATTCGATACCGAGATTTCACCGGAAATTCATGTTACGAGGCCCTCTGAATCCAAATGAAGCATTTTTAAAAAAGGTCTGCAGGCGTGCGTCTGCTGTGTGTGTGTGTGTGTGTGTGTGTGTGTGCGTGTGTGTGTGTGAGCGCGCGCGACTGTGAACAGCATAATTCAAAAACGAAAAGTCGGATCAACACCAAACTTGGTGTTTAATTTCAGTACCTTCCAAAGATGCGACACAAAGATTTTTAAGAGAATTCCTCCATCCCAGACATTTTCAAAAATGTTGATTCTCTAAAAATGACTCTAAAGATTTTGGTCAAAACACCATATACATGTTAAAGATATTTAAATGACAAATAAAATATATATCTTGAATTTTCTGGGAATGGGCTGTGAAGTCCACATCATTTGGAAAAAACCTTTGTATAATCTTGTATAACTGGTAAACGTAAACGACAGACGAAAACTTACTGCACAAAAAATGTAGCTCTCTTTAAAACACACAATTTATTTCAAACAAAATTTTTGTGGTATAAGGCATTTCTGAGATATGCGTTATTAAAAGGTTTGAATAGTTCATTTCTTGGTCATTTTCTTAGTCCTTTCAACATTCAGTTGTTTCTTGCCATTGAATGGAAATTGTATGGAATTTTAAGACCAGCATTATAGCGTCCAGTTCTTAAACATTTGACTGTCGCTGTTTCCCTTGTAGGTATCTATAGCGAAATGTATAATGTAGCTACTTCTGGAAAGCCTTATTTGGATTAACATGTAGTAAACACAAAAATAAGCTGCAGTAAGAATAGTTTGTATACCCACCAATAAACGATAGAGGTTAGAGAAAGTCATATGAATGTATCACATTAGATTTTTTTATGTATTACTTTGAAGCAAACCTTCAGTTTTATGCCGATAAAATAATTTACTTAAAAACTGGTGAAAATTAGGCTTTAAAGCAACTTTACATGTAATCCCGTACAGCTATCAACCCCTAAGTTTGTCTTTGTTTCAAATCTCGTAATATAAATATTTTTACAACTTTCAAGATAATGCAACGAAAATTTACGCAGGCATCGTTACAGTCTGAATAACAAGTTTTTGTTTCACTCTATGATATAGGGAACTTAAAAGAAATTTATACCTTCAAAAGGAAGGTTTTAAAATTAGAATTTCTAAATAACATACCATTCTCCTTGTCTGTATATACGTATTTTACACTTTAATTTTGTGATAGAAGGGGGAATATTTGAGAAAAAAAAGGAACAAATAATAAAGGTTCTTGAAAGGCATCAGAAGAAGGTATGAAGATAGTGAAATACAAAAGTTGTCAGTCAACTAACAGAGAAGAAGGTATTAGTATTCTATGTTTCAATGACAAACATTTGCAAAAGAGAGACGGTCTGATAAAGAAGAAAGATGGGAATAGCATGCTTAAGAGGAGTGTGATGGTTAAAAGGTCAACGAAACGGCTATCCACAAGTGAATGCCCGTTATATGGAGGAAAAGAAGATGCACAAAATATACTATTTGAATGCAGGGAAACTGAGATTTCGAGAAAAAGTGTATCGTTAAAAACGAATAAGAAAATTCACGTAAATAAAATTTTAGACAAAAACTGTAAGGAAATAGGGCAATACCTATGAAAAGTAAAAGATAAATAGAAATGGACTGTTACAATAATTAATGAATATGTAAATAATGTATAATGTAATGTCTAGGATTATTACATTATATGGTAACCCCCTATGGTTCGTTATAGGTACTTATAAAGAGATGAGTTGGTATTTTTAACACTTAAATGATTTCAGTCTAATTATATAATATAAAATATAATAACAGCCCGTCTTAAAGCAATATGTGTATAAAATAACATATAAAATGTATGTAACAGTCATTGTATTAATGTTTATATTATTGTGTACATGTTTAATAATGTTATGTGAATGTATTACGTAATTTAATAATGTAGGAGCTGTGAGAATATAGGTCAAAAGTTGTTAACAAAGAGGTAACAATGAGGTAACCTTGAGTCAATAATGAATTAAAAGTTTAATAATGCTACTAGTAATTCTTGGAGCAGCAATAATGTAATTTTTTAGACAGTTTATAAATAGCCAATCAACAACCAGAAAAATCTTAAATTAAATGAAAGTATTCTATTGGAGTAGGATTAGCCAATTAGAAACTGAAATAGAGCAAATTGTACAAATGCAGGCGCCAGTTGCTTGTAGACAGTGTTCCCAACTGGACGCGAGACGCGTCCTCGAGAAGTTTAATACGTATTCAGTGTGAGATGAAAATTCATTACGGCGAGAATATAAAGTTTACGTGTTTAAAAAGTGCAAGTAATTAATAAATAATCTCACAGCTCTCTATATCAGTGAAGTGTTATTTAATCGTATCAAAAAGAGGGAAGTAATAATTATAATATGTGTAAGCCTACATTCTTTAGCCGCATCACACCTTGTTAAGAGAAACATGTATCTACAAAATAATACTGACGCAGCCGAGGCAAATATAAACATATATAATATTTAAAGAAACAGAAAAATACAAAATCCATTCTTAATCTTTGGGGCGAAGGCCACCGGAAAGTAAATTTGGGGCGAAGAGAACCAGAAAGTGAACATTGGGATGAAGGCCAACGGAAACTTTGTTCCATAAGTGAAGCTAAACCCTCCTTCAGGGAAAAGCGATAGTCTGGACACTATACGCTGGCCTTAAGATTTCATACTGTTTCCATGCAATCGCGAGAAACAATTGAATGTTGAAAGGACTTAAAGGAATGGCCAAGAAATGAACAATTCGAACCATCAGTAACGGATATCTTAAAAATGGCTTATGCCACAAAAACTTATTTGAAATACATTTTTGGTATGGTACATTTTCGTCAATCCCTTAACGTTGACCAGTTACACAACATTATACAAAATTATTCACGAATGAAGAAGACTTCTTTGACTATTCCCAGAAAATTCAAGATATACATTTTATTTGTCACGAAAATAGCTTTAATATATGGCATTTTAAACAAAATCATTAGAGCCATTTTTTAGAAAATCACATTTTCGAAAATTTTTCCATGTAATCGGTAGTTGTGTGGGGGAATTTTCTTGAAAACCTTCGTGTCGCATCCCTGGAAGATACTGGACTTAAATACCAAGTATACGTTTTATTTATCCAACTTTTCGTTTTTGAGATATGCTGTTCACAGGCATACAGAAACACACACACACACGGACAGGTATCCAAAAATGCTTTATTTGGATCCAGGGGCCTCTAAAAGTGTATTTTCGGTGAAATCTCGGTATCGAACTTTTGAGAGGAATGCAATACTTCCTCCACTTACTATACGCAGTAAAGTAGAAAACGAAACAAATTATTTTTTGAGCAATGAAAAGGTAGGACACATCAGATTGTGATGAATCTGATCACAATAAATCTCTATAGTAAGGTGAAAACTACAAGATTGTTTCTAAATTTCATGATTTTTTTTTATTTTTATATTAAGAAAAATATGCTACACATATAAGTTCTTTTAATTATATATAAATAGCTATAAGTGTATTTTTACTTTCTCTACTACGTATAGTAAGTAGGGAAAGTATTGTATTCCACCCAAAAATTCGATACCGAGATTTCACCGGAAATATAGTTTTGAGGCACCTTGAATCCAAAAAAAGCATTTTTGGAAACGTCCGTATGTGTGTCTGTGTGTCTCTGTGAACAGCATAACTCAGAAACGAACAGTCGGATAAACACCAAACTTGGCATTTAGGTTCATTATCTTCCAGAGATGCGACACGAAGGTTTTCAAGAAAATCCCCCACCCCAGATTACCCTTTGCATCGAACATTTTTCGAAAATTTTAATTTTCTCAAAAATGGCTCAAACGATATTGATTAAAATATCATATGTTTAAGATATTTTCATGACAAGTGAAATGTATATCTCGAATTTTCTGGGAATGTCTCCAAAAGTATTCTTCATTGTGAACGACCTTTGCATAACTGGTAAACCATAAGAGATAGACAAAATTTTACTACACAAAAAATGTAGATCGCGTTAAAATACACAATTTATGTCATATACATTTTTTTTGTTGAGTGAACCATTTTCGAGATATTGCTTGTTATTCCCTTAAATTTTCCAATACTTATACTTTTTCTCAAATTCGTTATTCATGTTTTGTCCTGGCAATGCAAAGAGAATGGAATACTCCACATAGCAACCAGCTCTTAAAATATTTGGCTATCGCTTAAAGCCTGGCAATTCCCCTTGCATCTACAAGAAAATTAGCAATAATATTAACATCTCGATTAACAAGAAGCATATGGGGAATAAGCGTTCGTAAAAATAGTTTGTACAAGAGTAGAAAATGTCATGTGAGTGTAACACATCAGATTTTTTTATGTCCTGGACATGCAAAGAGAATGGAATGCGCCACATAGCAACCAGCGTTTAAAAGATTTGACTATCGCTTAAAACCTACCATATTCCCCTTGCACGTAGAAGAAAATTAGCAATAGGATGAACATCTCGATTAACTGAAGCATATAGGGAATAATCGTTTGTAAAAATAGTTTGTACAAGAGTAGGGAAAGTCATGTGAGTGTAACACATAGGATTTGTGTGTGTGTGTGTGTGTGTGTGTGTGTGTGTGTGTGTGTGTGTGTGTGTGTGTGTGTGTGTGTGTGTGTGTGTGTGTTGGAACTTTGAATTATGTGGTCTCAATGCAATTCCATGTTACGTATCAGTTATGTTTTATCCATTTTTTCACTTAGTTTCAAATATTTCAGCTGAATTAGCTTTTAATATAAATATTAAAACAATATACTGTATATTCTTTACATTAGTACTAAAGATCTGTACGTTTCAAAATATTGAAAGACATAGTAAAATTATATTGTTGAATAAATGTTACTACAGGGTTTTTAAATTTCTGATTACATTTTTCAAGCTATTTTTCTATTTCAATTAATTATTTAAGTAAAAAAATCTTATTATTTTGAGAACATGCACAAAATATGCATGCCTGCAAGTCAATACACAGGGGTCCATCCGAAATAATGTATAAACTGTTTGATCATCAGACTCTACAATAAATTGAGATACAAGGCTCAAATTTAGTGAGGATATAGCTTAGTGTTCAACTTATTGAACTCGCTTGAGGTGTTCGAAGTGGCCTTCATCAGTCAAACAGTCGATGCCGCCAAACAGTCCAAGTGTTCCGTGTCCAGTGGAATAGCCGCACACGATAACTCAATATTTCCGCGTAATGCACCAATGTAGGTGGCTTTACCCAAAGCTTCCTTTAGAGTTCCCGAGAAGTAAAATTATAGAGGTGTTAGGTCTGGGAATCCATCGTCCAAGGAGAATTTCATCGAGGTGCACTCTGATGTCTCGATGGTAGTGAGCTGGGGCAGGAATTGTTGCAGATGAAATCTTTTTGTTCTATACAGCTCTCAGATCGCACATAAAATCGATGTCTCTTTCTTTTCGAGATCTACCGCACCAGGAAATGTTCCTTGAAAGAAGAACGGTCCAATCAACGTCCAATCAATCCCCAAGAGCACAACCTACACCTTACATCAAGCACCGGTAAATTGACGGCTTTTACCACGCAGGTCCCAGTACACGCAATGTCGGTTTACATCCTTTACAGTTTGCATTGTGTCTCATCCGACCAGACAATCTTGTCTTCAGGAGCTCCAATCTCGTGCAGTATGTTTTCGAACCATTGCCAGCACTCAGTCATCCTCGTTCATTGTATGCAGCATTCTCGGGATGTAAACCATCCACTTATGATGCATACCCTCGCAAGTTTGAGACTTTATCTCAATTCATTACAAAGTTATTAAAGATCAAATAGTGTGGGTATGCGCTTTTTGGACCCCTCTGTATTTATTAAAGCTGAAATTTATTTGTGATGCAAACTATATATTTTTTTCGAGAGTAAGAGCTCTAAAATTGGAAATAACCTATCCATACACTAATAAATTTCGATAAATTGTAGGGTAGATTAGCATATTTCTAGGAGAATTCACCAAGGAACATTTAAGAGCCAATTCGAGTAATTTTGGGATATACTCTCTCTTAAACGTTTCTTCAATTACATAAAAGTGCTGTAAGTTTAGAGTACCAACTGATAAAAAACACCTCGGCTACAAAAGAAACATTCTGATTTATAACTATTATTTTTTCAAGCTTTAGGGAATGATCCTCATATTCATCCAAACGTAAAGGTGCAGGTGTTACATTGAAAGGATTATTTGGAAGTTTGCAGTCTACTCATCCTTCTCTTTTACCAGCTTTAGGAAGTCGAGAGTAATTTCCTGCAATCCTTATTTTGGAATTTCAGGCTTCAGTGGACCGCGTAATGGTTGCTGGGAAAGGAAGCTATTCCTGCTGCAGGAACATCAAAGTGCTTACAGTATCCGAGAAGTTCTAGCCCCGACAGTAAAATTGATAGGGTTCACAAGAATAAACTTGTTTTCCTTCAGATAAATCAGGCTTGTCAAAATGGAACATAAAAGAATGAAATACACACATATTTTCTCGTTCCAAAATGCACAGCAGATAAATTGGATACATTAGAGAGAGAGAAGTGTGAGTTGAAAGGAGAAAACTTTCTTTGGATTCGCTCCCAGTAGAGATAGCAGCAGAAAGCACCGAATTTTGGCATGTTGATGTCTCTTGTACAGTGACTCCAGGAAGTATTCACCTTCGCTTTAATATATTGCAGCAGAAAAATGATGATGTGCTACATTATAAGAGCTTTTAAAACCTCACGATGTAAGACAATTTTGAAGCAGTATACTTTACCTGCTTCTGATGTTATCTCGTAGCTCTTCTGTTGTCTCTTGCGCAGCTGCTGCAGTGGTAGAGCTATGAGTACTTTCTCAGGGTATGAGTTCTTTTTTACTTTCTCTACTACGTATAGTAAGTAGGGGAAGTATTGTGTTCCACCCAAAAATTCGATATCGAGATTTCACCGGAAACATGTCCGTGTGTGTGTGTGTGTGTGTGTGTGTGTGTGTGTGTGTGTGTGTGTGTGTGTATTTCTGTGAACAGCATAACTCAGAAACCAACAGTCGGATAAACACCAAACTTGATATTTAGGCTCATTATCTTCCAGAGATGCGACACGAAGGTTTTCAAGAAAATCCCCCCACCCCAGATTGCCCATTACATGGAACATTTTTCAAAAATTTTAATTTTCTCAAAAATGGCTCTAACGATTTTGATTAAAATATCGAGATATTGCTTGTTATTCCCTTAAATTTTTCAATACTTATTTTCTCAAATGGGAATTCGTTATTCATTTTTTTTGTCTTGGATATGCAAAGAGTGTTAATCTGTGGCAAAGAGAATGGTGCAGCACCTAGCAACCAGCTATTAAGATATATGTCGATGCTTAAAGGCAACTGTATTTCTATATTGCCCTTGCAATTACAAAACAAGGGGAATATAGTACGCCTTAAGCGACAGTCAAATATTTTTAGAACAGGTCGCTATGTGTAAAATGTAATTCTCTTTGCATGTCAAAAGATCGTTTCTGCAAATGTTTATCTCGATTAATATGAAATAGATGGAGAATAAGAGTTTGTAAAAATAGTTCGTACAAGAGTAGAGAAAGTCATGTGAGTGTAACACATCAGATTTTTTAATTTATGGATGCTCTTTAACTACTACGGTCCTTAGCGTTCCATTCTCTATTGGACGCGCAAGACCGGAAATTTTGCTCAGAGGCCTCTTTACCAGTCTAGAGTTTCTTTTATGTGAATTTACTGCACGAGACCAGGGCTTTATTTTCTTTCCGAAGGAAGCCATGCTAAGGATTTTTACGCCCGAAAATATCCATCTCCCTCCGCCGTGTTTGAACCTGCGACCTCGGGAACCAGAGGCTAGCATGGTAATCTTAGACGACGGAGGACGGCTTTTTCAGGGTATGCTGAGTGTAATGTGAAGGAGGACGAATTAAATCGACTGAGAAATTTAATGTGAACTAATGCTTGAGCTATTGAAGCGAGTTGCCAACCATTTGAAAATAAAGAATGAACTGATTATGAATCGTAGCACTAGAACTATAACAATTGAATTATACCTCTTAACTTCTACAGTATCAGGTTTACGGTTCGAAATAACTGTTTCCGGAGTAAAAGAAACTAGAAGCGTAATTTGCCGTTAGTCGTTAAAATACTTACCGGCAAAATCCCTCGCAATGACCGCTAAATGCTATTCACGCAAGCGCGTTGCTGAGCGCTTAAAATAACGCACGAATTGTCACTAGATTAAAAGACGAATTCTGAAGCGAGAGGATCATAAATGCACGAATGTGTGCACGAACGAATGTGTCTCTGACTGTTATTAAGCCGTACCTCCCCTTGTTGCTGTGCTATGGCTCGTCTGAATCTAGGAACCCTTCACTTTTCCAGTTTCCAGAATTGGCCTACGTGACTATGCAAATATACTGAACTTATATCCTAACTGCATTCTAGGAATCTTTATGCCTAGCGTGTTTGCTGTTTACTGTTGCTAATGACTTTTCCTAACATGACTTGCTAATTACCTTCTTCTTTGCGGACATATATTTCATCTCAAGCTTATTATATTATACATTGATTTAATGTATGGAAAGTATTTATTGCAATTATTGCTCTATCTTACCATTATATCTTTATTTAATTATTTATCTTCCTATCAATAATTACGCTATCACAAATTAAGGGAGAGAAAATTCTCATTTTTAATACCCAGATGAAACAAACGATATTGCAGTTTAACTGTTCCGCTGTTTTTCATTTTGTTACTTTTTATAATAGTTTGAAGACTGGACAGCTTGTTCAAGTTTTTTGCGTATGGTGTAGATATACTGTTACTTTTTAATCGTTTCATTTGTGTAGTCCCCTTTAACTTCTGATGTGATATCGGGGATCTGATTTTAGAAATAACTAACTCGTAATTTTCAAACTGTTACTTTTTACTGATGTTCATACTTCCTTACTCGTTGTAGGGTAGGTGATGATTCAAATTAAAGAAAAATTCCCCCGCCCCAGCCGGGAATCGAACCCGGGAGCTCTGGGTTGATAAGTATAGAATTGTTGTACATGCTTTTAGGAGAGCAACTTCTTTTGGTGAAAAGGTGTTTTGATATCACGGAAAAAGAAAAAAATTTAAATTAGGAATTATCAGCTTTTAATGAATGTCCTCATTAACGCTCCAGTTTTTACGACTTCACAGATATATTTCTCTTTGAGTTTAAATCCTACGTGGACTATACTGTCAGGTATCATATACAAAACTGCTCTGATAAATGCGTGTACAATAATTTTGTAAATACTACCCATGAATAAATTGTAAATGGGTGCATCTTCAAAATAAATAATAAACTAATGAAATGAAAAAGCCGGAATGGCTTACCGTTTATAAATTTTAAGAAGTATATTAGCTGATGTAACCTCATAACGCGCCTAAGAAAAGTAGTCCTGCGGTGAGGGTCTAGTTGGTAATCTCCTAAAGCTTGCATCGTCAGAAGGTCGTTGGCTTCAGGTGGGGATCGGATTAGCTCGGAGTTTGACCACTGTACCTTTCAAATAGCAAGAGTTTTTGGTCTCCAGCGAATCAGAAACCATTATTAACTATGTATTGCCACATCGTCAACCACCACACTTTTCATACTTCCCTCTCACTTGCACACAGTCTAGCGCAAGATAATGTAAGTACCTCGCAAAACACTTTGCTTTACGTACAGCACAGGTGTGCCAGTAAGTTGCTAAGCATTTTTGAAATCGAGTTGAATTCTCTCTTCCTCTTTGTTGCATCTTTTAAGAAATGTATACATGTATCCTGAAAATAACATTTCCAGCCTGGCTTCGTAATACCTATTTCTTTGACTGACCACTAAATTTACCGCTCAAGGCCATTGCAAAAATTGCTGCTTAAAGCAACAACTGATTATGAAGTATTTGAATTCTGAATGGTAATATAAACCCTGCTTATGCGTCACATGCGTGTCACGACTGACGTTCTCCGATGCAACATTCTGCTTACCAAGTAACGGAGGTGTTGGTACTCATCTTGAACATAGAGAGAAAGCAAATTCTTGGTGCTTGTTCAAAGTAATTCCTTTAGCACAGTGGGTCACTTGTATCAACGAGACACAGCACAGAAGGACCATTTCACTGCCTTCATAGCTGTAATCGAATATGTGGGTGTGTTTATTCATTTGTATTATAGGAACTACTTGAGCCAAAAATATGTGGTTTCCATGGTTGTATTAAAGACATTACCCTCCACCAACTTCGTGGATTCAGTTTGCGAAATTAGAATACTTGGACCAAGCGTATGTGGTATTTATTAGAAACGGATTCCCTTTAGCTGTGGCACACTTCCTATTAGCGGAAACACAACATGACAACACTGCAAGACTCCCGCTGGTTGACGGTCTTGTGGCGCTCAAGGACAGACATCTCATTTAAAAACAGCCTTAGTATTCTCTGTTATCAGAATTGCAAATTCAAAATTCTAGTCATGGCCATCTCCATGCGCGTGCTACGTTAAACATACAGGTAACTTCTATATTCAAAAACTAAACTCATATGGCCATTCATTTCCATTCAAACTTGTGCGATGTAAAGGTTATGATTTTATCATTTAAAGTAACTTCACGTTATGTGACGGAAATAAGTGCTACTAGATGAATGAGCCGGTAACGGCTGTTTCTTAAAATCGGTAGGTATGCTAATGTTGTGAGAAGTTAAATACCGGGAATTCCAGTAAGCATATATAGTTGTATAACAGTGAATATAAAGACGACTGTAAATTATTTTGTGAGGATTTATATATACTAGATGCTAAAAAAAAGAGTATTCCATATTTTGAGAGGTGATAGTGTGGACTAAAACAAGAAAAAAATCCCAGTAAACCTGGATTCTAAAATGCATACCTTAAGAGCTATGAGCACTTGCTCATCTTCACTACTGTGAAACATCTCTTCCACTGCAAGCTCTTTGCTATTACACATAACCTATAGTAGGCAGTAAGCAAATGAAGACACATTACTCTGTTATTGGCCAAGCATACAGCATGCACTAAACATCCGTTAGTGTTGTTACAGTAAATTATCCTCAGTTCTGGGTAAGTGCAATGCATGTTAATGGACTCGGTTTGTGTTTTGATAAGTTTGTTAAATGCTTTAACATTGTAGTCTATCTTGAGATATTTAGTGTATGCAACCCGCATTAATGATGTGCAAAAACTACAGGAAAGCGCCATCAGTGTCTGCCAGAGCATCCGTGACCAACCTGGAGTCTTTCAGAGGGTGCGTGATTCCCTAAGACATCGGACAGAAGCATGCCTTACTATGAATGGGCACCATATTGAGCACCCCGATGGTTCACAAAAACAGCAAGTAGATTACATTTGATTCTATGTGTTCATAGTTCTTAAAGTTTTAGAGCCCATGTTTACTGGACCTTTTTTTTTGTGGTTCATACTACCACCTCTCAAAATATGGAATACTTCTTTTTAACACCCATATAACTTGTACATTTCTTTCGTTAATTCAGAACAGAGACATTACTTACTCTAAATTTCACGAACATTCTATTTTAATGAATCAGATGTGTAGACAAGTATTTTGTATTAGAGTTTTAGAAGAAACAAAGTCACGATTTTCAAGAGATCAACAATGTACTCTACAGATTTAAATTTCACAATTCAATTGCTTACTTTCAAGAATAGTCATGAATGTTACTTAGAATTTTTACTTGGTTCGAATTGTTATATATTATGTATTTATTGTTTGTAAAGCTTAATAATAATAATAATAATAATAATAATAATAATAATACTTCACAGCAGCAGCTAACATATGCATTTATTCACACAACCTAGGTCTTCACGATCCTTTGGAACTTATATATTAGCATATTCCATAATTCTAACAAGCCACCACCTTTCTTCGTATAACATTGGGATCTGGTGCGAAGGAGCGCGACAAAAGATGACACAGCGCATAAATGTAATATCGTTTGTATTTTCTGCATATTAAAAATGAAAATTCTCTCTACTTTAATTTGCCTACTGGAAGTTTTTGCTTTTCCTGCTACTTACCTATAAGTAAAGGTAGGATTGCATTCCACCCAAAATTTCAATACCGATATTTCACCGAAAATGAACGTTTTGAGACACCCTGAATGTATGTCTGTATTTGAACAGTATATCTTAAAAACGAAAAGTCGGTTAAACACCAAAATTGGTATTTAAGTTCAACGTCTTCTAAGTATGCGACATGAAGATCTTCAAGAAAATCGCCTAGCCCAAACTACTCTTTACATGGAAAACTTTTCGTCATTTTCTTTTTTATTAAAATGATTCTGAAGATTTTTATTACAATATCATATATTTGGGATATTTCAATGAAAAATAAAATGTACGTCTTGAATTTTCTGGAAATGGCACTTATTTTTGTATAACTGGTAAATCGTAAGAGATAGACAAAATCTTACTGCAACAAAAACTATATCTTGTTAAAGCATACGTTTTCTTTTCTTTCCTTTTTTGTATTTATTTTTTTTAGCTTCAACCATTTCCGAGATATTTTTTGTTGTGTTATATTTTCAAATATTTACACTTTTTTCAAATGGAAAATTGCTATTCGTTTATTTTCTCGTGGTCATGCATAGAGCATTGATTCCAAGCTATCATATAGGCTATCATATATACGCTCGCTTATTAAAAATCTGACTATCCCTTTAGCCTACTGGTTCCTTCTTATATCCACAATAGTGTGCAATGGAATTTTATTGTAACAAGGATTACTTAGAAGTATAAACTTTTGTAAGAGTTGTTTGTAGACGAATGAGTAGAAAAATCACGTGAGTGCAACACATCTGATTTTTTAATGTGGAGACGAACACTTTCTAAAGCATTATTCAGCAACAAGGAGCAACACAGGTTACCGGGTATCTCGGCGAAGAAATTTCTTGTTTCGACTCACGGTGCTGCAGTTGTTTGATTGTGTCTGTGAGCTATTTACAAACTGATTGTTTTCATGAGTATTCATTGTGGTGTGTTTTAAGCGCCACTAGGTTACTTCGTTACCTAGCGGTATGGCACTGTATTAACTTTGCAGAGATTTTCCCTCTGCGTTCAGTTCAGCTAGACTGGTGTATTCACTCTCTAAGAACTGTGTTCAGCAGCTTGGATGCAGTGACACTTTTCGCTCATATAGGTTTCGTAAATTAGTTAGGTATCTATTGTACGTGTTGAATATCAATGCTTCTAAAATTTTACGCTAGACTCGGTACATGTGCTCAGGTATCTGCTTAGCGGCAATCCTGAAATTGGTTTTTAAATAAGCGGTATCACGCATTCAAGCACACACTTTTACACAATAGACTCTGAGAATACCGTGAAACCTTCTTGGTTAACAAACATTTCTCTATTCCAACGGGAAATAGAAGCCGGGACCCCTTGAACGGCAGATAGATGCTCTACTAGTGTAAAAAACATTCGCGTTTAACTATGTACTTCTTCTGTAACGGATTACACTCCTCGATGTAGGACTTATCCCCTCCAAGGACTTATCAGCCAGTGTCCTGGGTCAGTGGCCTGTGGAGGAGCAAGCGAACTCTTCTTGATCATAGCATATCCAGGATGGGTGATCAGCCCAGTGCCTGGTAAGGCGGTGAAGAAGAAGAAGAAAACGAAACGTAGTGATGAAAGGGACGATACGAAAATTCGCGGATCAAATTATCCAATCCATCATTCGCCTAGCGACCTAGGAAAACCCGAAAAAACCTTCGGTCAAATTGGATGACCCTGGGGTTTTGAAGCCGGGATCTCCTGAATGCGGGCCACATTACTGCCTGAACCATCCCGCTCCAAATGTTATAAATATCAGCGAGAAAACCTTCTCCTAAGTTTTGGGCAGCTGATTTGGAAAGGGGTTTGAGGAGAATAGGAATGGGGTCAGTATGGCTAAGAGCTGAAACAAATGACAGAAACATATGGAAAGGTGTCAAAAGAAGACTAAGAAACATCAACCAACAGGAAATAGAATCGGATTGTAAAATTAAACCTTCTCTAAGTCTAGCAAATAAAATAAAATTGAGTTGGGGTAAAGAGGCATATATACCTAATTTAGGAAGAAAGGAAAGATCAGGAATGGCATGGTTTAGACTGGGGGGCTGGAGGGCACAGAAAATGACTGACGATTCTGGCAGGAGAATCTGCCCATTCTGTGATTTGGAAGAGGACTGGGTACATATTTTGGCGGAATGTGCACAGTGGGAGAACCAGCGAACGATTAAACTGAAAGAAAAATTCTTAAGTCCCTCAAGAAAGAGATTGGCATGCTGGGATCTACTGGCTGACAAGAGGAACTGGCAAAATATGGGCAATTTTTTGGCTAAAGCGCGCGAAGCTAGGTCAAATTGTTCAGTTAGACAAAGGTAATATATCTCTATTTCCCTTTTTCTTGTTCCTTTTTGTTGTGTTTTCTTTCTCTGTTGTTTATTTTGTCACCCTATTGTATCCTAAATATGCATGTACGGTCAATGACCCATGTACTAAATACTTGTGAAATAACTTCAATAATTTGAAACCAAGAAAGATACCTTATCTATCTACCTACCCCGCCTTTAAGTACAAGGTAGTAAAATCGACAAATGGCTTCCAATCACTATCTGATACTGTTACTATGTTGTCTATGTATACTTCGTTTTCTAAACTAGGAAATCCTGCTGATGAAGAGGATCCTAAATCTACAAGAAAACGAGTGACCAAACTGCTCCTTCAAGAATGAGCATCGTCAGTTTCCGGCTGTTGCAAACAATTGCTAAGGATCCACTCCAAGCTTCAGGAAGAAAGGGAAGGAGGGGCAGCTTTATAGTAAAAGTGACAATTGGAAATGTTCAGCCAAAAGATTTCTGTCTTTCAGTGATGGGGTGAGATAAGGGTAAAGGACAGATTTTCTACTTTAGAAATGAACACTAGTCAAACAAAGGGAGAAGATTCAGTTACACTATGTGATCAAAAGTATCCGGACACCCCACAAACATACGTTTTTCATCTTAGGTGCATTGTGCTGCCACCTACTTCCTGGTAATCATTATCCGCGACCTCAGTAGTCATTAGACATCGTAAAACAGCAGAATGGGACGCACCGTGGAACTCACGGACTTCGAACTGGTCAGGTAATTGTGTGTCACTTGTATCAGAAGTCTGTACGCGAGATTTCCACACTCCTAAACATCCCTGGGTCCACTGTTTCTGATGTGATAGTGAAGTGGAAACTTGAAGGGACATGTACCGCACAAAAGCGTACAGGCCGACCTCATCTGTTGACTGACTGAGACCGCCGACATTTGAAGAGGGTCGTAAAGAGTAACAGGCAGACATCTATCCAGACCATCACACAGGAATTCCAAACTGCATCAGGATCCACTCCAAGTACTATGACAGGCGTGAGATGAGAAACCTTGGATTCCATGGTCGAGCGGCTGCTCATAAGCCATACATCACGCAGGAAAATGCCAAACGACGCCTCGCTTGGTGTAAGGAGCGTCAACATTACACGATTGAACAGTGGCAAAACGTTGTGTGGAGTGACGAATCACGGTACACAATGTGGCGATCCGATGGCAGGGTGTGGGTATGGCGAATGCCCGGTGAACGTCATCTGCCAGCGTGTGTAGCGCCAACAGTGAAATTCGAAGGTGGTGGTGTTATGATGTGGCCGTATTTTTCCTGGATGGGGTTTGCACCCCTTGTTGTTTTGCGTGGCACGATCACAGCGCAGATCTACATTGATATTTTAAGCACCTTCTTGATTCCACTGTTGAAGAGCAATTCAGAGAGGCAATTGCGTCTTTCAACACGATCGAACACCTGTTCATACTGCACGGGCTGTGGCGGAGTGGTTTCACGACAATAACATCCCTGTAATGGACTGGCCTGCACAGAGTCCCGACTTGAATCCTATAGAACACCTTTGGGATGTTTTGGAACACCAACTTCGTGCCAGGCCTCACCGACCTACATCGATACCTCTCCTCAGTTCCGCACTCCGCGAAGAATGGACTGCCATTTTCCAAGAAACCTTCCAGCACCTGATGGAAAGTGTACCTGCGAGAGTGAACGCTGTCATCAAAGCTAAGGGTGGGCCAACACCATATTGACTTCCAGCATTACCGATGGGGGGCGCCACGAACTTGTACGTCATTTTCAGCCAGGTGTTCGGATTCTTTTGATCACGTAGTGTAGGTCCCCTAACAAAGGGAAAATATAAAATTTGCAGAAAGAAAAACACAAGCTCGTGCATTTTCTTGCCTATTCTTTTTAAATGCCTTGTAAATGTCCATTGCTTTGTATACATTTGCCGCAGGCTAATAACATTGATACTAAATAATCCTTTTTCAGATTGCTCATTACAGTTGCGCTACCGACGTTGTTTACTGCTAGTTCGCGTTTGTAGTGTCATGCGCCTCTGCGGATCCAAACATCGCGACTGCAGATGCCTATGAATGATTGCAGACAAGTTGTCTAAAATTAATGATTAAGGTAATTTTCTATAACATTAGCTATGTGTATGCATTACACCAAACATGTATTAATAAGGATATCAAAGGCAAGTTATGGAATGTACTCTTTCGTTATACCCACAGGTTACATTCAGAGAATAAATCAGGAGGTATCTAGGTTAATACAGCGAATAACCTGTGGTGGCTTTCATAGCACGGGATCGCTCGCAAGGATAACAGGAAGCTTGGGAAAACGAATGACAGTCCACGTTTTACCAAATACATAGTATCTATGCAGTAGTATGAGTCTCCAGTAGTACGCCACCGTGGCATCGTCTGTGCTACTACCACCAGTAGTCAACCGTGACATACAGCATTAGATACTTGTTTTATCTTACCTTTTGGGTTTGAATTAATAGACAATGGCATCAGAGGACAATGCCATGGTATGAATGGACTCCAAAGTCGTACCTTACATAAACCAGTTTTCATTATTCATTGGAGAACTAAGGCTTTATAGAGATTTTTAGAGATTATTCTCTCTGCTGCTCAAGCAGAAAAACATTAGCTTGCTTGCATTTTGATTTTACTCTTTAACTGTCCTTTCAGGAAACCACATGACATGACTATTATTAACCACATGCCTTTGCCTATCCTACCGGTATTAGCCAAACTTTTGGGGACTACCTCTCCGAACAGCTCCTTTTATTGAACAGACGGGTGTTATTATTTCATTGCTTAGTTATGGACGTGCTTGTACATTTGGGAGCTGAAGAAATGGCGAGCGTTAGGAAGGTGCGGAATTTCGCATCTCTCACAATGCAAAATTTGAGCGTCCCCCTCTCGTCACTCTCTCACGGTACCCTCACCCCCTAACCTCTCTTCATGCCCCGCTAACCATCTCCTCAGCTACCAGCAGTACACTAGTGTTTGTAGACTTGTCCGATTACTTTCTGGGAGGATGGGACAACAAACACGCTACAGGCTGGCTAAACTGTAGTGCCCAATTCATAATGGAACGACACTGGCGACGCGATACTGCAACAAGGTCATTGATTCAATAGAATTCAGCATGAACGCGACAAAATCCGTGGGACGAAGTTTGCAATTGCTTAGGTAACTTTTACCGCGCGGCATAGTGGGGTACATAGAATTGGTTGGTGTGTTCTTGTCAAGAACAAATTTATTTATTGGAATAAATATATTGAAATAAATCAGAATAAACCTATTCCAACAAATATGTGGAACAATCACAAGAAGTTTATCAAGGAAAGTCCGCAGGGAAACTCTACTGAAATTTTATAAGGTTTTAGCAGTTCCTGCACTATTATATGGGTCTGATTGTTGGACTCTAAATAAAGATTCTTTGAGACGGATAGAAGTTGTGGAAATGAAATTCTTAAGGTTCGTAGCAGGTGCTCTAATGGACAAACAGAGAAGTGAAGACATCAGACAACAACTAACCGACAAAACAGCAGAATACAGGAAAAACTGGCACACCCATGTCTGCAGAATGGAATATGATAGGATTCCCAAAGAGCAGTAATTATAAACCAAGAGGACAATGAAGTCCGAGAAGATCACCAGTGGTCTAATCGCTGTTGGCATGATGATGACGATCTTGTTAAGATGGCATCAACCTCCTTTTTCCGAAGAAATATTTAAATACCTCAAGTTGTATAAATACCAAGCGAGGTGGCGCCACGGTAACGTGTGAGACGTTCAAACCTCCGGAGCCGACAACCTGACCTAAGGTTTTTTCGCGGGTTAGATAACTTAATGCGCGAATTTTCCTATCATCCCATTCATCATTACATTTAATTTCCTTCTACTTCACTGCCATACCAGTCATTGGACTGACCACCATCCTGGATATGCTATGATCCAGAGTTTGCTTGCTCCTCGACAGATACTGACCCAAGGCATTAGTTTGTAAGATTCTTGGCGGGGTGTAAATCCTACAAAGAGGAGGGTAATATGTTAAAGAAGAAGAAGAGTTGTATAAATTGAGTTCAAGTGCATTCAAAAATACTACGAAAAGGATATGTGTTTTTGTGCGGCAATGTTGCATTGTGCCACTTCATTGTTAATACCAGATTTTGGGGAGCAATAGCATGTCACGTGTCGCGTCGCAAGTGTCACTCTATTGTGAGGCATAATCCTGTGCAAACAACTGTAGAAAATCAATCGATTTGTTTCTAATTTGTATTTTGGTTCGATAAATCACACTCGATAACTTCTCGTATGCTGTATTTTGAAAATTGGTGTAGTAATGCAGGGTGAATTCTAAGAGAAAATGTTCATTATTGCACCAGCTAGCTACTCTACGTAATGTAGTGTGCTTTTCTATAAACAAGGCTCGCTGGGCAGATGTCAATGAAAGCTACGCCGAATGCAAGTCCCAGTGGCCCTGTAAGAAGATTCTGGACGTGGGTGTCCTGTAATCAGGAAAGTGGATTGAGCGCACTGGGGACGTAGCCTGATTAATACTGCATAGGGTGCGGCTCATGTCATGACAAGCTGGTAATCTTCCCTGGACGTCCACCGCCCTCTCTGTCTCTCTCTCGGAACAATCGATTTTCCAGCAACTAAGAAAAAAATAACCTCTGATATTCAGAGTTACAGGACTACTTGGTGACGTGGTAACAAAGGAGCACAGGCTAATGGACAGTCTTTTGTTTTTTATCCTAGAATTAATTTCACTTCTTCCCTTTTTGACAAAGAAAACTTATTTTCTTTGAAAGTACTGTTCATACTACCAGCTGCCACATATAGCGTTGCACGAATGAACTCCTACATTTCGTATTGCATTTTTATTAAGTGGGCAACTTGTGATAATTGACGAAAATTTGTGAAAATATCGTTTTAGGAATTTTTGCGCATTAATACACTTTGGTTCTCGTAGAGTAATATGCAGAGGTTATTTTTAGCTAGTTGGCTTTAAAGGCTTATCACGTTACCAGTTTTAAGGATAAAAAGTCATACATCAAACATTTAGTCGTTTTTCTCATAATGCACTTTTCCAACGTATGTGAATGCTCAAAATGCTAATTGTGGTGCAAATTTCAAGCAATCTAAAATTCAATGATGGAATTTTTTATGTAAGTAAACTAGGTTATGGTATACATATATATTAACAAAATTTTGAGAACTTCACCCCAGGATTTTTCTGTAAAGCAGTTAAAAAAATAATTTTTACTTTTTCTACCACGTATATAGGTGTTAGAGAAGGCATTGCATTCAACCCAAAAATTCAAGTCGAGATTTCACTGGAAATACATGCTTTGAGACCCCCTGGATTAAAAAAGCACCTTTAGAAAACGGTCCATATATGTGTCTGTGTATGACTATGAACAACATAACTCAAAAGCGAAAAGTCAGAGAAATACCAAACTTGGTATTTAATTTCAGTATCTTTCAAAGATGGGACACGAAGATTTTCTAAAAAATTCTCCTTCTCCAAACATTCACATAACATTTTTTTTTCAAATTTTTTATTTTCTAAAAAATGGCACTAACGATTTCGATTAAAATAACATACATTAAAGATATTTGCATGACAGATAAGATGTATATCTAGAATTTTCTGGGTATACCCTGTGAATTCCTCTCCATTTAGAAGGAATTTTGTAGAATTTTGTATAATTGGTAAATATTAACCGATAGACGAAAACGTACTACACAAAAGGTAAAACAATTTCTTTCAAATAACTTTATTTGTAGCATCAGCATTTCCAAGGTATCCTTATTAATGGTTCAATTATTGTTTATTGGCATTTATTCTTCACCTTTAACTACATTGGTCTTATCGGTGACCTTTCCTTTGGAGTTTATTGCCTAAGGTAATGGTGTTAACTCGTATTCGCTTGTCGTTGGGTTTCTTGCACTTTGGCTTTGTTTTTGTTTTTTTGTTTGTTGTTGTTTTTTAAACCATTAGATCACACACACATTCACACTCTCATTCATACTTTCAGACTCTGGGGAGGATAGGGAATAATCTTGGCTAGAGAAAAATTCCCACCCCCGAGCCAAGAATCGAACTCGTGACCCCTAGCACAGGATGGCTCGATTTGTTCACTACTTTGTCACACTTTTAAGTCCCATCGATTTTCGGTTGTTTTTCGCCATTCTATTGAAATAGTATAGAATTTTAAGGCCGGCATAGCGTCCGGTTCTTAAACATTTGACTATCGCTGTTCGCTTTGTATCTATAACGAAATGTGTAATGTAGCTATTTCTGCAAAGGTTTACTTGGTTAAAATGTAGTAGATACAAAAATAAGCTTTAGCAAGAATATTTTATATAGCCACTAACAAACGATAGAGAGTAGAGAAAGCCATGTGAATGTATCACACCAGAATTTGTTTTCTCAAAAACCATTTGATGCATTTGTCTAAACATTTGGAAAATATCTACGTATAATGGAAGTAATATGCGGTAAAAACTACTTATTTGCTCAAAAAACACAGAATTTAACATTTTCATTAACATTTTGGTCCCCTTATCTTCGATTATCCTTCATCACGTACTATTTATATATAGGAATGTAAATTCTTAAAACCTCCATGATATAACATGGAACATATTTGACGGGTAGGGTTGAAAATAGGCGGATATTGCGTTTATGATCCTACCCCCGATAATCTTCCAAATTGAAAATATTCCGCCTATAGATCCAATGTCTTAACTGCAAAAGCGTTTATTAAAATGATGAACTAATTTTAGACAACCGTTTAAGGTGGAATTTTAGGGTCTTTTTCTATTATCCTTTGTCCTTTAAGAATAGTAAAACATAAAATACTGTGGTTAAAGCAGAAAAGATCCTCTGACGTCAACGCTCAATAAAGTAGAACGAAATTAAAGGACGTGAAGAACAGCTATCAAGTTAATACCACAGGTGGTCTCAAAATCATCGATAAATTCACGAGTTCACGAAGTGATGAGAATTTAGAAACCAAGAGTAGCATTTGCTAGGACTATTTCACGAATAAAATGAAGTGATTTACCAATAAATCATAACTAATAAAAACGGTCATAATATATATATATATATATATATATTCATCTGCAATCTAAACGGCATAGTTTGAAAAGAAATTACATTCATGTGGTCGCACTTCGTTTGCTTGATCAGTGCAATTTGATGATTTAGTATTATTTACTGGCATCTAGCGTGGGAAATTAGAAGTAGGCATATAGTATTGTAAGAATCCAATAACGAAAATTACAGGTTATATTTTCTTTATTGCAACAAACAGTATTCAAAATGCAGTTATTGAATTCATAATTATCAAATCTGTAGGAATTAGAAGGACTTTGTTCATTTTTATTTATTTTTTTGTGTGTACAATGTCGGAATGGTGTTCATTTTTTCAGTGTAACATACTACTCTGACCTGTTCAGAGTATTAAAAGCTCTAATGCGATACATTCACATGACTTTCTCTGCCTTCTATCATTAATTAGTCGAAATACAACTTATTCTTATTAAAGCTTACGTTTCTATCTACTACATTTTAATCCAAATAAACCTATACAGAAATAGCTACATTACACATTTCGTTATAGATACAAATGGAACAGTGATAGTCAAATGTTTAGGTACTGGACGCTCTGTACGCTGGTCTTAAAATGCCACATCTTTTCATGCAATCGCGAGAAACAACTGAATGTAGCAGGTAGGTCTTGAAGAGAATGACCAAGTAATAACCAATTCGAACCTTTAATAACGTATATCTCAGAAATGGCTTATGGCACAAAAACTTATTTGAAATAAATTGTGTGTTTTAAAGACATCTACATTTTTTGTGTGGTACGGTTTCGTCTGTCGCTTAACGTTTACCAATCATACAAGATTGTACAAAATTCCTTCCGAATGAAGAGGACTTCATAGACTATTCCCAGAAAGTTCAAGATATACATCTTATTTTTCATGTAAATATCTTATATATGGCTTTCTAATCAAAATTGGTAGAGCCAATTTTCAGAAAATAAAAATTTCGAAAAATCTTACATGTAAAGGGAGTTTGGGGTAGGGGACTTTCTTGAAAATCTTTGTGTCACATCTTTGGAAGATACTGAGCCTAAATACCAAGTTTGGTATTTATCCGACTTTTCGTTTATGAGTTATGCTGTTCACAGCAACGCACACACACATACACACATGAACCCTTTTCTAATTTTTTTTTTTTTTTTTTGCTTTTTATTCAGGGATCCTCAAAATAAGTATGCATTTCTAACGAAATCTCGGTATCGAAGTTTTGGGTGGAATGCAATACCTTCTGTACCTATAGGTACTACCGTGTGGGATGGCTCAGCCGCAACGTCTATGGCCTGCATTGGAAGTGCCCCGGGTTCGATTCCCGGTGACCGCCCACTCTGACCATGGGGCTTTTCGTGATTTTCCCCTGGTCGCCTGGGCGAATGCCAGGGTGATGTATTCTGCCACGATTTCTCATTTCATCTCTCCCTTTCACTTTTAGATGTGTTTTCAGGTCCTGCGGTTCCTGGCGGTGTCGGGCAGATGGCGTGGATGCTTGCACATTGGAAAGATTTCTCTCTGTGAACGCCAGGGTGCGTTGTCCCGCCCGTTAGGATCGCTTCGTCGCCCTCTCTCGGGATTCTTCATCTCTACTGGAAGTATTAGGGACGTCTGCGCGTCTCTGTGGGCCTGTCTGCCTGAGTATCTGAGACCTCCTACGGCTCCTTCACTTCATCGCTGCCTCTCGGGAGGTGTAGCCACAATATCAACGTAACCTCCTCCAATTAACACATCCTACATCCTACTAGGTACGTACGTGGTAGAGAAAGTAAAAAGGAGGAGGAAGAGGTAGTTTGCAATAAATGTCAGTGAATTAGGACTGTAATTGTTAAATATACAACATCTTTCAAGCATGACTGACCATTGTCTCTAGTTTGGGGCCACGAGTGACCTAATTATCGTAATAACTTATTAAAAGTGTATAAAATCGGTGCATAACTTCTAGCTGCCAAGAATAAATAACATCTTCTCAAATGTAAACTATAAATATAAGTTATATCTTTCTGAATGGATACTGCTTTCTCTTTTCTTTATATATTCCATGCAGATTATTCCATCTGCAATGGCCTTGATTAAACTACATGTAGAAGGGAAATAAATGAAAAGTTGTTATTACAACAGCTGTAACAGGTTTCAGCATCCAGAAACTTGTCTGCATTCCGCCATGGTACCAGTATAAGACCTATTTATAGGTTTTCGTACTAACTGTAAGCTTCGTTATATACATCTGTAGTGTACTGGAATAACTAAAGGTACTCGTCCACGATGCCAGTTTTATGGCATGCCACTTTTCTTGCAGGCCACAGATGTGGCACGTTCTGTTTACACACAGCTTGCAAAGTTGCACGATTTCGAGTTGCGCCAAGTGGCACGTCCACAGAAATGTTGCACCGAGCGTTTACACGATGCTATATTTGTGGCGGCAATTTTTCTGCATGCCACTTTCTAGTCAGCTGTGTGCTTGTTATGGCGAATATGTCGTCTGATAATGAAGTTTTATCCGTAGCATGCCTGTCTCTTATTTTACTTCGTCGACGTAGAGAAAAGCGTAAAAGGACGGCCAGTAAACAACTTGCTGCAAGAGCTCTACGACGGAGATCAAAATTTAGAATTTCCTGCACATGTCAGTGGTTGATTTTAATCATCTGCTTAGAGGAGTAGCACATGTAATACAAAAGCAAGATACAATAATGAGGTCAATATCAGCAACAGAACGTCTTGTGTTGACACTGAGATTTCTAGCCACAGGTATTATAATTCGGCTTAAAATAATGGAGCGGCAACATTACCGAGTTTAATATGTAAAACGTTCGGCTGTCACCTATATAATCAATGTGATTTTTTTTAGGCAGCAGCTATCAGTCAAAGATGTATTTATTTCTTATATTTGGCACAAGGTATTTATTTCTTATATTTGGCACAACAAGGTATTTATTTCTTATATTTGGCACAAGGTATTTATTTCTTATATTTGGCACAAGGTATTTATTTCTTATATTTGGCACAACAAGGTATTTATTTCTTATATTTGGCACAAGAACTAAGGCTTTGTGCCATTGCAAAGAACTGTAAGTATGAATCCTCATACTGCAGCAAAAAACGTTAGGAATTCAAGAAGTATTTTTTGCTGTGAAGGAGAGGTTCGCTACATTTAAAGAGTGTTGGTAATTACCAAAGAATCTACTCATCTACTGATCATTATTGGTGCTGGTGTGGTAAAACATAAACTGCAGTGCATCGTAAAATTCCCATTTTGTTTTATACTTGTCTTATGCACCACTTCCAGATTTCCCTGCCTTCATTTTGTTCTTTTCGTTGGTGAACTGGGTTCTCAACCTGTGGATTTTTACTTTAATTTCCTCTGCTGACATGTAGAACTCTATTTCTATATCATGTAACGCATTTTGTTGCCTTTGTTTATTTCTGTAATCCGCAGTGTCTACTCTCCACAAGCAATCTTTGGTCTCAATCAGTTCAATAAACTTTTTTGTCATTTCCCTCGTTCATTTACATTATTAGCTATGAAGAAACAAATTGTCACCGTACTACAATAAATTGTTCGTATTGTTAAGGAAATAAAATGCACGTATCTGTCTTAATTCTGTACTTAGTGTAACAGAAATTATAATCCTTGTACCTACCTCTCAAACAGCTATTTACTATCACAGCAGACGACATAACAAAGTTGCACGGAATACGCCACAAAAGCTTTCTAAACTGTTCAAACCACTTTCAGATGGCGCAACTTTCTTTTTTTCGCTGCGTACACGAAGCAACTTCCTAAGTTGCACGCCACTTAGAAGTTGCGCTGAATTTGAGTTGCGCGTGCAATTTTCCTACTTGTTTGGCAGTTTACACGATGCAACTCCACTTTTGTTGCGCAGTTCGAAGTTGCAAGCCATTTAAGTTGCATCGTGGACGAGTACCTTAAGTCTTATGCGCGTCGAAACTTAGTGTAGGTATATGTCGAGTTCATGCGTGTTTCAAAAGGTGTGACTGACTAGTGACTGCTAAGAATATTAAGAACCGTTGCGATGATCAGTCACGCTTATTCTGCTTCTAAACATACACTTCGGCAGTGAAGGACCTCAGGACTCCAGTTTTATGACGAGTGACGGATTAATTATTTTTTTAAATGCTCCATTTGTATGAAATATACTGTAGTGTATACACCTAAAGTCATTTAAACATTTGGAAAAAAAATATGGTGTTGCATTCGTATGATTTCTTTACTCACTCTTCTGCAAACCATACTTACAAAAACTCATCCTTCTAGATACTTCTCGTTAAATGAGATAAACTTTTATTATACATTTCGTTGTAATCATAACGAGAATGCAATAGACTAAATCAATATTCAAAGTTTTAAAAAGTGGCTCACTCTGTGAAGCCTTTGAAAATGCCATATCCCTGGTATGATCACGATAAAAAACGAATAGCAACTTGTCATTCAAACCAATGACAAAGACTCTCTTGAAAATGGTTAACACCAAAAAAATCTCATTTGACACGTTAACGAGATCTACATTTTCTGTGTAGTAGGGTTTTGTCTATATCTTACGGTTTATCAGCTATACAAAAGTCATTCACATTGAACAGATATTCACAGGTTATTCCCAGGAAATTCATGTATGCATTTTATTTGTGATGTAAATATCTTAAACATGTTGCTACATGCTGGAGTGAGGACCAAAAGGTTTCCAGCAAATTATTAAATTTTAATCACCCCAACATGCACATTTTGGTGTACGGCGCCAGGGTTATAACTGTTTTTTGAGACGCCTTTTGCTGCCACATCGCTGTGAAAAGTTTTCGTGTGTTTGTGGCGTGCGAGTGTTTGTTATGTGTTAATATTTTGTGATCCTGACCAAGTGGTGGTTGCTGTTATAATTCAAGGTAAGTTTTGTGATATTTGAGCGTGTGTGGGATATCTTTTTGTATCTGGGTGTGTACTGTGAGCTTTTTTTCTATGTAAGATTACAGCGATGTGACAGGATTTTTTTTTGAGGAGTTGCATACCACATTTATGTAGCACATTTCGACTTTGTAACGTAACACCGGAAATTCAACATTGTTCTAGAGGTTGGCATGTTGGTTCTTTCTTTGGCATAGCAAAATTTTATTGTACTTTTTTCCGCCATTTCGGCACTGAAAATTTTCAAATTTTAGTAGCTGTCCTATTTTTTTATGTGATGGATATTCCAGGTGAGTCAGCTGCCCATAGATATTCGTATTTATGCAACCCGCAGTTTATAGACTAATATGAAAACATTGACCCTTTTATCAAACAAACTTTTATTGTAGCTCTGTCCTATTCGATACTATACACAACCACCATTAAGGATTAAAGGCCTGAATGAGCCAAGGAGCCGCGAAAGGCTTTAAAAAGACAGCTTTTTATGGATATAATGCTTGCAAGGAGATAGAGGTACGTTTTCCCGAAGAGCAGAAGACAATACGTGCGTTCTGGCCGATTGCCTGCCGGGATGTGGTAAAGCAACGGTTAGCTTCGGAAGTTCGAATCTAATACAAACATCAAATTGTTTTGGTTATTTTTTCTTTCTTCTTGTGTTTATTTTCTGTATTTTAGTATACTAATCTATTTATTTTTGTTATTGGCTGTCCTGTGAGACGGGAAATGATTTGGGTTTTGCGGTTCTTCTTCTTTACGGTAGAAAAACATGGTGATTATTCTATTTTGTACCCACTTAAATGTTATCAAAAATGTTCTTTGTATCATAATATAAAATTATAGGCCAAAAGAGATAAAACAAAAGGTAATAAAATATTTGAACTTAAAACGACGGATTTGAACCCGCACTAAAACGGCACAGTAGTAAAATAACTATGATAATACTATTCGGCCAATGCTGCGTTGCGAGTTGGGGTTCCTATACGAATTAATAATAGCAAAACCAAGCCCACCTCATATCTTTACATGCTTTTTGCAACTTCATACAGTGTTTGGAGGTCATTTTAGTAACTTTAACTCAAATAAACAAACTGCATCAGCCATTTCAATTATTGTATGAACTGAAATATGCCATAGTTCGTGACAGAAGAGAAATTATCTACCTAATGCTTAGCATTTTTTGACAAGGTTGTACAACGAACCTTTGTTGGCTGACGGCTTAAATCCAATTGGTCGCACAGCTAGATCTTCCATTTTTGTCAAATAGTTTTGTCATGTGATAAGTTGGTCCTTCAGAGGCGTATTCAAAGGTGTGTATGCTAAGGAATAAAAGTTTGTAAAATCAGCTAAAAGTGCCACTGAAGCTCCCAGTGTCAGGGTGGGATGTTTTGGCATCGACAGCATGACGATAGCATTCTGTCCCGTAAAACACTTATGCATTGAGTTATCTATCCCTCCTCTATAAAGTGTTATGCAAATCAGCCTTTAGAAGGAATTCAAGAAAGGCGTAAGTCACATATGTTGCTTAGCACGTTGCATAAATTAAAAAATAAATAGGGGCAGCTGACTCACCTGGTATAATGTTTTTGTATCTCTGCATTACCCTCTTTCTCCTCCTCTCTCCTTTTCTCCACTGTTTCCATTACTCCCTCCGTCTCTTCTGCTTCTTCTCTCATTCCATTCCTTTTAGCCACGTTGTGTGCTGTGTATGTGTGTGTATGTATGTTTCAATGTGTATGCAAAACATGTGGTTTTACTAAATATTTTTGCAAAGACTCCATTCCGTATTCTTATATACGTCTGAGTTGTTGGTGTGTAAGGCGTAAGTTGCGTGTGTGTGAGGCATCTCCCCTCAATCCTTGATTTTCCTTTGTGTATGTAATGTAGGGCCACAAATTACTTTATTAAGAAACCGCAGGTAATGTGAATGATGTGAAACTTGTGTAATTTGTTACAAAACCACACACCTGCATTGGAATGTGAACAACAAGTTCCTGGTCCTCTCGCTGTTTCTATGCCACGTTCCCCCATGTGCGTGTTGGGGTGATTAAAGTTTAATATTTTTGCTGGAAACCTTTAGGCCCTCACCCCAGCATGTAACAATGCGGTATTTTAATCAAAATCGTTAGAGCAATTTTTGAGAAAATAAAAAATAACGAAACATTTTCCATGTGAAGAGTAGTCTGCGGTGGGAGGATTTTCTTAAAAATCTTTGTGTTGCATCCGTGGAAGACGGTGAACTTATGTCAAGTTTGGTATTTAACCAACAGTTATGCTGTTCACAGACAGACACACACACACGGAACGTTTTCAGTTGTTTTTTTTTTTTTTTTTAGATTCAGGGAGTCTCAAAACGTGTACTTCCGTTGAAAGCTCGGCATCGAACTGAGTGGAATGCAATACCTCCTCTACTCATTATAGGTAAGTAGTAGAGAAAGTAAAAATTATATTGTTACAGTACCACTTGTGTATGTATTTCGTTCATTATTAAGCTAATACAAATTTTCCTTCATTTTATTTCGGCCACAAACCATACTTGTTGCCCTCGTGAGGCAACACGTTTTTTGCAACAGCGACCGTAGTCTTAAGGTCAATGTCCAGATGCCATTAATACACAACACCAAAGGCTGCATGGTAATAAAATTTGGTTTTACTGCCAGGCGGTAAAATGTGCGTTCAACCATGCAAACAGGACGAAGCTATAAAACTAGTTCCCCGTGTGTTGTTTTGCTTTTCAACATGCAAACTTTATTTACATCGAAACGAACGCCTTCTTCGTAGAGTTTCACTTTCCACCGTTTCAGAGCAATAAATGTACATATTCTGAAAATGGAATATTTATTATTTTCTTTTTTACTTTCTCTACAGTTAGTAGAGGAAGTATTGTATTTCATCTAAAAATTCGATATCGAGATTTTTCAGAAAGAAAACTTTTTAACGTCTACAGATACCTATATCTAAGAAAGTATTTTTGGAACAACCTACATGAGTATGTTGTTACTTTTATAGCTTTTAAACGCCATTCTTACTACAGACGGCACCACAGGCGGTGCGAAATTATGACTGTGAAAGGAAATTTGGGAAGGAAACTTTTAGGCCTGGCGGGATTTGAACCCCAGACCGTTCAAGAGTCCTTGTTCTGTGCGTTTTTAGACAGCATAACTTTAAAAAATCTGATGAGTTACACTCACATAACTTTCTCTACTCTTGTACAAACTATTTTTACAAACGTTTATTCTCCATCTACTTCATGTTAATCGAGATAAACATTTGCAGAAACTATGTGCGGGAATATGGTAGGCTTTAAGCGATAGTCAAATCTTTTAAGAGCTGGTTGCTATGTGGAGCATTCCATTCTCTTTGCATGTCCAGGACATAAAAAAAACAAATAACGTCCCATTTGAGAAAAAGTATAAGTATTGGAAAATACAAACAAATAACAGAACTACCTCGGAAATGGTTCACTCCACCAAAAAAAAATACTAAGGATATAAACTACGTGTTTTAATGAGCTCTACATTTTCTATGTAGAAAAATGTTGTCCATCTCCTGCGGTTTACCCGTTATGTAAAAACAATTCAGAATGAAGAGGACTTTTGGGGACATTCCCAAAAAATTCAGGATATACATTTTATTTGTCATGAAAATATCCTTAATGTATGATGTTTTAGGGGACATTCGCAATTCATTCAAGATATACATTTTATTTTTCGTGAAAATATCTTAAATATATGATATTTTAATCAAAATCGTTAGAGCCATTTTTGAGAAAATCAAAATTTACGAAAAATGCTCCGTGTAATGGGAGTCTGGGTTGGGGAGATTTTTCTGAAAATCTTTGTGTTGCATCTTTGAAAGATACTAAATCTAAATACTAAGTTTGGTATTTATCCGACTTTTCGTTTTTGACATTTTTCTAAAAATGCTCTTTTTTGGATTCAGAGGGCCTCAAAACATGTAATTTCGGTGAAATCTCGTATGGAATTTTTCGGTGGAATGCAATACTTTCCCTACTTACTATACGTAGTAGAGAAAGCAATAAAAAGTAGGATAAATACCAAATTTCATATCTGGGGCAGACACTGTTTAAGCATGCCAAGCTAACATCTCAAAAAAAAGTCTCCCATCCTAAAATGCCCTTTACATGGAAAATTTAATCCGTTTCACTTCCTTAAAAATAACTCTAACGATTTTGTTTCAAAATCGGTATGTGTAAGATATTTATGACTAATAAAATGTTGAATTTTCCATGATGTCCTCTTCATACCAATTTAATTTTATGCAACCGTATATAACTGAGACAGAGAAAAACTTACCCAGAAAAACGTAGAGTATAAATTTTTGTCACATACATTGCCTTTAAAGTTTCCGAAATATATACGTTTTTAAACGAATTCAGTTTTGAATTTCCGCATTTTCTGTGAATAATACCTCCGAAAAATTTCGCGACAAAAATAAAAACAAAGTATATGCGTGGTTCGTATAATAACCGACTTTGAAATTCATTTGGACAGAAAAGATTAACTTATCTTTCAGAATAGAAAATTACTGTATTATCCCTAAAATTGAATTATTAATACCACCAGTTGTTTATGCGAGGTTTAGCAAAGATGCAAGTTTTATTGAAAGGATATTAATGTTTGGTAGGAAATATTAAATTGAATATTATTTATTCCATGACACTAAATTGCAACATAAAAGTTACCATGTTTTCAGGTCATTGAAGATCTCGTCAGTAACTACTCAATTATAGTGTGGAAAGTATCTTTCACTGTTCGCATTTGATGACAACCATAAGGCTTGAATAGGTATAAATGTCAACGTCTAGCATGCAGTACAGTATTTGCATTATTAACCTGAAAAAAACAATTTCGGACACACTTGCAGGACTCAATATAACATTAAAGCACATATTGTTTTCACTCTGAAATGCAATAGTTGCTTAAACATAATCTTTACCAAACCGAGATTGATACCAGATTTTGCAATTAATTTTTATAGCTCAAAAACAAAATCGAGTGCTTTGATTAACTTTATATCGTCAAGATGTAAGTTTGTAATTAATTTTTAAAATATGTAAATATTCATGTTTATCACGCGAATGAAGACTTTCGCGAGAAAACAAGAAATTCCTGAAAATTCGCAAAACAATTACAGTTTAAATTATCTACACTTATTTTTGAAATATATAGATACTTCTAGTCGAATTTGTATAACATTTTTCGCGTTTATCGTTAATAAAAAACGAAACAAATTTGCAGAATGCCTTCGCCAATCGTCCTTGAACTATATAGTATGAAAGTTCCTGCTTATCACTGTGGGTTTGATGTTGATGACAGACATACAGAACTGACTAGTTGATTGATAGACACACACACACACCTTTTTCTATACCCTTCCATTTCATTTAGGCAACCTCAAAAATTGTATTTCAGGTGAAATCTCGATATGGAATTTTCGTGTAAAATTTTTGTGGAATGCAACGCTTCCTCTACCTTAGGTAGCTAAGCAGTAAAGCAAGTAATATCATAGCTACGCGCTACATGCAAATTCAAACATGCTGACATTCTTACTTTTTTACGCCTTTAAGTCCATAATCGAATGGACATCATCGATTTATGAATTAACGCTACAAATTTTTATATATATATTTATACCCCGTCTTTAACTACATTGGTCTTATCGGTGGCCTTTCCTTTGGAACATTTTTTTCTCTTATTGACAATGGTGTTAACTCGTATTCTATTGTAGTTGGGTTTCATGCACTTTGGGTTTTTTAATCATTAGATTATACACATATTCCAGACTCTGTGATAGGGAATAATTTTGACTACAGAAAAATCCCATCCCCAACCAGGAATCGAACCAGGACTCCTCGCACAGCTCTACCGGCTGAGCTACGGGCCTAGCCGATACAAAATTTTGCTTTATATGGTTATGATTATTATCATTATTACTGTTATGATCATCATCACCATCCCACGATAACCTCGGCCAGGGTACACAGCAACGTTTGAGAAACAAGTAAATCTAGGTTACGACGCTCCTGTGTTTTGAAATAAACCTCCAGGCGAGGCAGTGTTTCCTCGCAATACAGAATCCAATAAAAGCAAACTGCGAGTTCCGTCCAAATTTTATTAAGTCTGTGCTATCCAGCTCGACGTATAACGGGTACTCTATTTCTTCTCTCCCCCTTTTGTTCGGAAGTACAGGTCAAGAGGATCAAATGGATCAATGGGAATGGAACCTTTTTAAGGCATTTCAGGAATCACCCTTATTTCTTCCCCATACTCTGTGCTCTGTATACATTTCCATCTTTTGCAACCGAGCCCCGTCTCTGTTATGAGTTCATTCTATATCTTCATTAGAGCTTCTATATAGTCTTTCATTCTGCTTGCATACTTCCCTATTTCATTTTCTCCAGAATAGATTTTCTTTCATGGTTTTTAAGAGAATTGATTTCCTGCAAAAGGCGTGAACCAAACTCTGCCGACAATGTACACTTCCGCGCAAAAAAGTTTACCGAATCTTACTCCCAAATCCCAATACTGCTTTTCCCACTGTAAGGAGATCACAGATGGCAGCACACCTGAATGAATATAATGCCAAGAGCAAAAGTTACAGCAGAACTCTAATGTTACTTTATTTAAATTGTTATCTAGACTAAATAATGGCAAATGTACATCAATGTGTTTCACGTGAAAAAAATCATGCCCTACAGACCCTATTTCAAGTGGCAAAGTACTAACGAAATATATATTTATTATATCATAAAATAAAGTTTTATATAGATAAATAATTAAAATAACCCATTCTGGTTGTCGAGACCTAGCTATCTTGCTTTAAACCCCGTTGTCCCCTGGCGCTCACTAACTGTGAACTACTACTCTGAAATCGCTTGGTTACCTAATTAACATTCGATCCATTCGAGCACTCAAGTTTCTTTTTCTAGTTGACTTGAAATGAATCATAGAAAATAAATATTAAACAATGAAAACTTGTCATGGGTATGAGAAGAAATGTAGTATATTTGCTGTAATACTATGAGAATTAACTTTAAATGGTTGAATGGCATGGCGTGTGGTGGCAGTTTTGAATGATAAATGATTCGTCTTGGTAACTTCAGTCAACGTACTGGGATTGTAGCTTGGCCTTTCTCATGGACCAACAGTATGCGCTGGTATTTTCGAGTGTCTACGTAATTGTTATTGTAATTCCAGAGTCTAAATAATTATTTTAATTTGAGTGTTGGGCACCGCTGTTTGTAACCATTTTAAATAGAACTCAAGAGGTTGCACTTGTATTGATGACAATGGCATTTTATTTTTACTTTCTCTACTACGTATAGTAAGTAGGGGAAGTATTGCATTCCACCATAAAATTCCATACCGAGATTTCACCGGAAATACATGTTTTGAGACCCCCTGAATCCAAAAAGAAGGATTTTTGGAAACATGTCCTTGTGTGTGTCTATGTATGTGTGTGTGTGTGTGTGTGTGTGTGTGTGTCTGTGTGTCTGTGAACAGCATAACTCAGAAACCAACAGTCGGATGAACACCAAACTTGGTATTTAGGTTCAGTATCTTTCAGAGATGCGACACGAAGGTTTTCAAGAAAATCCCCCCACCCCAGATTACCCTTTACATAAAACATTTTTAGAAAATTTCAATTTTCTCAAAAATGGGTCTAACGATTTTGATTAAAATATCATAAGTTTAAGATATTTACATGACAAATAAAATGTATATCTAGAATTTTCTCGGAATATCTCCAAAAGTATTCTTCATTGTGAACGACTTTTGCATAACTGGTAAACCATAACAGATAGACAAAATTTTACTACACAAAAAATGTAAATCGCGTTAAAATACACAATTTATGTCATATACATTTTTGTTGTTGAGTGAACCATTTTCGAGATATTGCTTGTTATTCCCTTAAATTTTCCAATACTTATATTTTTTCTCAAATGGGAATTCGTTATTTCATTTTTTTGTCTTGGATATGCAAAGAGTATAATCTGTGGCAAAGAGAATGGTGCTGCACCTAGCAACCAGCTATTAAGAGATATGTCTACGCTTAAAGGCTACTGTATTTCTATATTGCCCTTGCAAATACAAAACAAGGGGAAGATAGTACGCCTTAAGCGATAGTAAAATATTACTTTCTCTACTACGTATAGTAAGTAGGGGAAGTATTGTATTCCACCCAAAAATTCGATACCGAGAGTTCACCGGAAATACATGTTTTGAGATCCCCTGAATCCAAAAAAAAAGCATTTTTGGAAACATATCCGTGTGTGTGTCTGTGTGTCTGTCTGTCTGTCTGTCTGTCTGTCTGTGTGTGTATGTATGTGAACAGCATAACTCAGAAACGAACAGTCGGATAAACACCAAACTTGTATTTAGGTTCAGTATCTTCCAGAGATGCGACAGGAAGGTTTTCAAGAAAATTCCCCCACTACAGAGTACCCTTTACATGGAACATTTTTCGAAAATTTTAATTTTCTCAAAAATGGATCTAACGATTTTGATTAAAATATCATATGTTTAAGATATTTTCATGACAAATAAAATGTATATCTTGAATTTTCTGGGAATGTCTCCATTGTGAACGACTTTTGGTAAACTGGTAAACCATAAGAGTTAGACAAAATTTTACTACACAAAAGATGTAGATAGCGTTAAAATACACAATTTATGTCATATACATTTTTGTTGTTGAGTGAACCATTTTCGAGATATTGCTTGCTATTCCCTTAAATTTTTCAATGCTTATTTTCTCAAATGTCGAATTCGTTATTCATTTTTTTGTTTTGTATATGCAAAGAGTATTAATCTGTGGCAAGGGGAATGGTGCTGCACCTAGCAACCAGCTATTAAGAGATATGTATATGCTTAAAGGCTACTGTATTTCTATATTGCCCTTGCAAATACAAAACAAGGGGAACATACTACGCCTTAAGCGGTAGTCAAATATTTTTAGAACTGGTCGCTATGTGTAAAATGTAATTCTCTTTGCATGTCAAAAGATCGTTTCTGCAAATGTTTATCTCGATTAATATGAAATAGATGGAGAATAAGAGTTTGTAAAAATAGTTTGTACAAGAGTAGAGAAAGTCATGGGAGTGTACCACATCAGATTTTTTCCCTTCTTCTTAATTGGTCTACCCTGTATGAATTATGTAAATAAGACACTAAAGTTCTTGTTGGCGTCAACTATTTCCTTGAACAAAGCTTGAAACATCTTAAATCTTCTTGTTTAATTTATTACGCTCCTCTTTGTAGGACGTATAAGCAAATGCCTTGGGTCAGTAGCCTCTCGAGGAGCAAGCAAATCTGGATCATAGCATATCCAGGATAAGTGATCAGTCCAATGCGGTGAAGAAGAAGGAAATGAAGTGTAGTGATGAACGGGATGATAGGAAAATTCGAGAATCAAATTATCCAACCCAGCATTCGCCTAGCAGGAAAACCGCAAAAAAACCTTCGGTCAGGTTGGTCCCGGGACGCAGGAACTCCCGAATGAGAATCGCACACGTTACTGTGGCGCCACTTCTCTCGGTACTTTGAAGTCTTCCCTAATAAGTATTTTGGTATATTTTATTTAGGCACATTAGGATGATTAAGTTGAGTACTTTAACGGTGCTCAAACATGCAAAATCTGATATTTAATGGTTTCACGACTTTATCTACTCAGTATTATTTTATATAAATTTTACAATATTGTACAGCCATTTTTCTATCCACTTCATATCAATAAACAAAATTGATATTTAAACTTACGGTTTCAAATACAAAATCAAGAATTCACAGTCGCAAAATTACTATGAATGACAAACTCAATAACAACTTTTAGAATTAGTATTTTCTTTGACATTTTGACAAACTTCGTTACACATTCTTTACTTCACAATTCCTTTCCTCCCTCAAGTCGACACCAAACTGAATAAAGGAGTGTCAGCGAGCGACGAAAGGTAAGTTGCCCTTCAACCTGTTAACCAGGTCTAGGAGTAAACATCAGTCCAGCAGTTGCGTGACATAATCGACACTTGTGCATTCTGATTAGTCAACTTTTCAGGCTGTAACCTGAGAACCAGTACACGTAGGAAACAATTCTTTACTACTTTTGTCTTCGAATACGATCCTGGGGAGTTATTGCGCGAATTCATAGTCACCCTGTCTAAAACAATGAAAATCTTTACATATAACTGGCCGTTTGGTGTGATAAGAATTCCTTGAAAATCTTTGACTTGTGTCTTTAAAGATACCTACCTGACTTATACATCATACATTTTTAGGTTACATCACTCATAGACAAACAAACACGGGAGCTTATCTAAAACTCATTTTTAATCATGGAAACTTACACCGTTTATTTCCGGTGAAATCTTGACTAGATCGAATTTAATACTTCCTCTACCTTAGATAACTAAGCAACTAAAAACCTAAAACATGACGCTTATTGTCAGTGACAATGGGGCTCAAAGGTGGAGCCGAAAGTACCTAATAAAAGTATCAGTGTTGATTTTCAGAATAACAACTAAACAGCTTTGTACTCGACTACAAACCCTTCAATACAAATGAATACCCACAAGCCATACTGACAACGCTGGAGTGCCGTTTATGAACTGAGTTTAGCCGTTCCTGATTGTTCTCGAAACGAGACCCGTTGTGTGGAAGAAGTCCATGAAGTGAGTGCTGTCATAAAGCTGAAATCAAAGAGACCGCCTGTCACCAAGGAAAACTGATCAGTAATACTACATCTGTTTATAGCAATTGAATGCATAAGTATAGTTAATCACAAGGGGAAAGAGGCCAGAACATTTGTTCATAGTTTTATTTCATGGAAAAAGTTATCTGAAATAGTCTCCGAGTCAGTTTATATCGCATATATTCAGCTTTTATGAGTGAAACTTCAGTCATTGCTATCCGTAAGAACGGCTTAAAGCTAACACTTTTTGTTTAATATATGAACGGAATCTTACCTCAGAATGCAGTGTTGTGTGGCTGATGAAGAATTCAACACAACGATGCGTTTTAAGTAGGCCTGTTTGCCCTAGAAAGCGCCATTTCCTTCAGTAACTGGAAATGAACTGTGTGGGGTTTGTTACTCAATCGATGAGTTCATAAATATTTCACACTTTAAGTACTTCGGTAGAGGAGGTAAAGAAGTCGAGACAAACTGTCGCCCTTTTGAAAAAGTAATAAGTTCAAGTGGGGAATGCCGAAAATTGTTGGCGTAGCAACGAGGGATGGACAGGAGTAAAATAATTGGGACGCTCAATACTGGCAACTCATAAGACAAAGACGGTTTCCGTAGCCATGTTAAGGTCAACTCTGCGGAGTGTTTCACTTGTGGACATGGCCTAATGTAACACGGCGGTTATATACTATAATTGTTACAAAACAAAAAAGGAAAAAAAAGAAACTAGTTACTCAGAAACGGATACAAATAAAAATCTGATTTGTTATATTTACATAACTTCCTTTACCCTCTATTGTTTATTAATAGGTATAAAACTTATTCTTACATAAGTTTATTACTTTCTCTACTACGTATAGTAAGTAGGGGAAGTATTGCATTCCACCCAAAAATTCGATACCGAGATTTCACCGGAAATATATGTTTTGAGACCCCCTGAATCCAATAAAAGCATTTTTGGAAACATGTCCGCGTGTGTGTGTGTGTGTGTGTCTGTGAACAGCATAACTCAGAAACGAACAGTCGCATAAACACCAAACTTGGTATTTAGGTTGAGTATCTTCCATAGATGCGACACCAAGGTCTTCAAGAAAATCCCCGCACACCAGATTACACTTTACATTGAACATTTTTCGAAAATTTTAATTTTCTCAAAAATGACTAACAATTTTGATTAAAATATCATATGTTTAAGATATCTTCATGACAAATGAAATGTATATCTCGAATTTTCTGGGAATGTCTCCAAAAGTATTCTTCATTGTGAACGACTTTTGCATAACTGGTAAACCATAAGAGATAGACAAAATTTTGCTACACAAAAAATGTAGATCGCTTTAAAATACACAATTTATGTCATATGCATTTTTTTTAGTGAACCATTTCCAGATATTGCTTGTTATTTCCTTAAATTTTCTGATACTTATACTTTTTCTCAAATGGGAATTCGTTATTCATTTTTTATGTCCTGGACATACAAAGAGAATGGAATACTCCACACAGCAACCAGCTCTTAAAACATTTGACTATCGCTTAAAGCCTACCAATTCCCCTTGCATCTACAACAAAATTAGCAATAAGATTAACATCTCGATTAACATGAAGCATATGGAGAAGAAGCGTTTGTAAAAATAGTTTATACAAGTGTAGAGAAAGTCACGTGAGTGTAGCAATCAGATTTTTAGGGGAAGGATTCGCCTCAGACCGACACGAGGATGGATTATGCAAATCGTGCTGACAATCGCTAAAGCAATGGTCAGCATACTGCTGGAGTACTTGAACTTTTTGATGGCTGGGATAGGCGGTCAGCTCGTTAAGTTTATTTTAGGCTAGCTTACAACTTCAACATAGTCCACAGGCTAGACGAAGATGGAACGCCGTACATCTTCGTGAACCAGGTAAAACCAAAAGCCCTCTAACTCCCTTCCTTTTGCAATGTAGTTTAGATTAGTTATTACAAAGCTTAAAGTCTCTCTTGGAATCAGAATGACAAGTCCAAAAGTGTCACGCTGTCATAACCCCTCCAGCCACCCGCAACCTATCCGTAGCCGGGGTCTCTAGAGTGGAATAACTACCCGCAAGCCCCTAAAGCTATACCTTGAGCGGATATCGTATGCGTTGGCGGGTGGTGGATTGCCGAGAGCTGCTCGATGGCTTTGGTCGATCACCCAAACCTGTGCAGGTTTGACTGTGAATAATGAATAGGAGACCGTGAACCAACTGTCCAACCCCAAGATATTACGTGTTTCCGTCTCGAAGTACATGACACATGGAGATGTGTCGCTAATGAAGTCTCTGGAATATCAGGAACCTTCCAGCTTGCCCCGGTGTAGGGGGCTCTGCCGGGGTCGAATGTCTTTCCTCCATACTCGTGGAATTTAAATGGACACAGCAAAACAAAACCCTGAAACTGTAGAGGATCTTCAGAAGAAGACTTAACACTACAAAACATCACTGAGCCATCTATAGAGGATATAGGCATTGCAAAAACGAGACTGCAGGCCAAGAGACTCTCAGGGCTCAAAGGAGCGATGAAAATACTGCAGGTAAATCTTCAACACAGTAGGACGACATCTGCTGCCCTCTGTGCGAAGAGATGTGGCACTCATCCAGGAACCGTGGTGTTACAAACGGGAAATTAAAGGTGTTAAGAAGGCTAGCTGGAAATTAATTTATAATAGAACCGACCAGACCTAAAGAAGGTGGACCGAGGGAGTTTATACTCGGATTGGTCTACCTCCCTAAGATGAGGCCATTTTACCTCCTACGAGGAAATTAGAACACCTGATAGCCACCTGTTATTCCGAGGGACTACAATTGGTAATTGACTTTGATGCTAACTCCCATCACATTAGTGGGAAATACAGACACAAATGAAAGAGGTGAGTCTTTTTATAATTTTATATCCATAATCTTGAGGTATTGAATGCGGATAACAGCCTTATCTTTGTTACTACAAGAAGGCAGTAAGTTATCAAACTTTAGCAACCAATTAAGTGGGAACTTTATTAAAATTGGCATGTGTCTGAGGATGAAGTTATTCAGACCACAGATATATCCCATATGAAGTAAGATATATTTCTAAACAAATGAGAACTTATCGGGTTCCAAAAAGAACTGACTGGGAATCCTACAGGGAAGATCTATTCTGTAATCGGAGTAAGATGGACGATAAGATTCATAATTGATAAAGATTCATGATTTAGAAATTGCTACAAAGTATTTGCAGGATGTAATAATCTCAACACTTAATGACAAATGTCCTCTGAAAACAATGCAAGCCAACAGCAACGTGCCCTAGCAGAATCAAGAACTTACACGTAAAAGGAAGAAAATTCGCAGATTGTTTAACTTTGCGAAACGAACGAAACAATAGGCTGTTTATAGCAGATCATTGACACATTGCAATTAGCCTTGAGGAAGGCTAAGAAGGATTCCTGGAGGAAGCACCGTGAGGAGAAAGAAACGGCCCCAGAATGTGCTAGACTTCAGAAGGCTCTTAGAAAATATCTAAAAACCTTATTATCAATCTCCAATTGGAAAATAGAGAATATAATTAAATAGAGGAGACAACGGAAAAACTTCTTCGAGTTCACTTCCCTGGATCGATTATACTTGATGAACCTGATGAAGGAGGGACAGCTTGAGACTGGAAAATCTCTAAGGAAGTCATCAAATATGAACAATTAAAATGGACAGTGCTTTCATTTCAACCCTATAAATCTCCAGGAAGCGATGGAATAATGCCCATTATGCTTCAGCGATTTTGATGAATTATCAAAACATTTTATACAAATCCTAAGAGGAAGGTCTTAGGATACATACCAATGAACTGGAGGCATCTTAGGGTGGTATTTATACCAAAGCCAGGGAAACCCTTGACACTAGCTAGTTCCCTAAGACCCACAAGTTTAATGTCCATAATTCTTAAAGATCTTGAGAAATTAACAAATAGGCATATTAGAGGAGGTGCTATAGAGGTATTTTCTCTGCATCAGAATCGAATGAAACTGCCCTTTTTCAGACTGACATTAAACTGGAAAAGACAACTAAGGAAAAGGAGGTGGCACTTGGGGCCTTCATTGATATTAAAAGTACCTTTGATAACACCTTCTTTAATGCAATAACTATTCTGCAAGGAAAAATGGAACTGATTAAACCTGTTGTAGGTGGATTCAATCTCTGGTGAGAGGCAGAGTAGACCATACAAGTCTAATGGATAATAACCTAGCTGCAAAGATGGCTGTCCATAGGGTGAGGTGTCATCACTCCTAATATGGAACGTGGTGGTTGATGGGTTACTTATTCATGCAAGTAACCTAGACCTTGATAGAATGGGCTATGCTGACTATATCCTCATCATAGTTCGAAGTAAATACACAGGAACAGTCAGGAAACTCATGCAGTCGGCCTTGAAAACGTTACAATGAGGACTTAACTATTCACCCTCATAAAACAGTCATAGCAAATCATTTACCAGAAGATGAGACATAAAGGGATTAGAATCTCTATATCTTCAAGGTTAAAGACTTAAAATATCTGAGGGAGGCATACGCTTGGGAAACATTGTTGACTCCAAGAAGGACTGGAATCAACATATCAAGAAAACAATAAAACGTGCGAAAACAACCTTTGAAGTAGTTAGACGCACGCATGGTAAAAGACAGGAACTAAGACCTGCTGTGATCCATTGGATACATTCCAAGATAACAATATCATCGATAACCCAAAGGACACTGATTTGTTGGCCGAAGGTCCTTCAAACTCTCTAAAAATCAACTAAATAAATTTCAAAGAACAACATGTATGTCTGTTACATGTTACTGCAGCAATCAAGACACTCCATTGCATTTAGTTGTACTGAAGTAATCAAGAATGCAACTCTATAGACTGTAACACGCCAAGAAACTGAGAATTCCTGAAATAGAATCGAGTCTGCTAAGAATTAGGAAATATAGTTATAGACACCTTTAGAAATGCCGTCAGACCATATAATTCCAATCAAACACTTTATAAAGAACTTCAGGATCAATCTTGATCCTGAACGTTGAACTAATAAAACTCTGGAAACTCCTGAGGAAACCTTCATGTGGTTCACGGCTCAAAGGGTGGCTCAGAAACAGGATTCGGAGTATGTGGCATAAGACCAAGGTAAAAAAGTATCTTCCCTTGGGTGAATATACTACTATTTTTGAAACACAACTTTATGTTATTATTCAATACATACACGAAAACATAAGGAGAGCGTACACTGGTAAACAGAGCCTTGTCTTCTCACATAGCCAGGCTGCACTTAAGGCTCTAAGTAGTCATAAGGTAATATCAGGACTGGTTTTAAACTGTCTAAACATATTCCAAGCTTGGCAGAACAGAATGAAGTTCAACTCATCTGGGTGCCGGGTCATAGTGGCAAAGAGGGAAATGAAAACGCTGATGAACTTCCAAGCAAGAAGCAGCTTCACAATTTATTGGGCCAGAGCTGGCTATAGGAACATTTCGATGTTTAGTAAGAGAGTTCAAAGTAGAATACCATAAAACCTGGCTTACAATTCCTGGAAACAAACATTGGAAACTATTTATTAGAAACCCATGTAAGAAAAGATCTGAAAGCTTACTTAAATGCAACAGACTTAAGCTGAGAACAAGCCGTGAGGCCTTGCTCACAGGAGATATATTGCTTTTGGGAAAATGTTTTTAGAACCAGAAGAATTTGAAACTACATCTCTTATGAGATTATATACCTTGGTAAACGGTGAAGACATAATGAATTGGCTTTAAAACGATACAGGTAGCACAATAAGACCAAGGCTGAATTGGATCCGGAACAATGACGGAAATCTGTATCGTAGAAGACAAGACCCGCAACCTATAACACTCTCAATGATCCCTGAGCTACGTCTCGGTCCTCGTCCTGGTATAGGCGCTGGGTTGGACAAAGTGACCTTATGTTACAATATAAATGTATGGAAGGGGTTTTATGGTGCCTAAAATGCCTATTTTTGACAACTGAGACCTATTTTAAGGTTTTGGAGCCTAAAAATACCTATTTTACTACTTGTGTTGTTTCATTATTATTCTTTCTTTCATGCAGCAGTGAAATATAAGGTATTGATATAATGGAGTTGGTGTGATTCAAAGACTTTGTAATAGTTTAACTGTAGGGGTAAGATACATTGATTCGTTTTGTAGAAAGAGGAACACAATACTTGCCCACTCGAAGTCTCTCTGTCGTCCTTTGGTATTTGTCGGTGACTGCAGAGCGACAGAAATCCCTTACAAAGAGCAAGAAATGTCAGTGGCCCATTTCCCTTCGTCTCATTACTCCCACACCTCGTCCGCTTCATCAAATGTTGATATGCACACGTTCGCAAGACTTCTGTGTTTTTTCTCTGTTGTTTTTTTTCAAATGTATTTCAAACAGTTCTTTTACATTGCTGTTCTTAACGATACCTGTTTTGCAAACAACATTTGGGGCGGTGGCTCCATTCAGTCTTAGAGCGTTTAGGTCACAATGGTATATCTGTAGAGTAAGATTCATTTCCACTGTGATCTATTCAGTAAGATTTCAGAATGCCGTTTTTCAACTTTATAAGCCGATAATACAAATTCATAATTTAAGGGCTAATAAAATGTTTCTAGCCTTAATAATTTAGTAAATTTGCTGCTTTTATACAGGGTGATTTATGAAGAACTAACACACTTCTTTCTTTAATTATTCTGTTCGAAATTCACTCAATGCCCCAATTTTATCACCAAATTAAGCAGAATGTCCTGGAGTTTCGATTGCCTGTCACTAGATGCGCAAATGTTCATGTTGAACTCGTAATTGTTAGTTTTATTGTTGGCAACTGTTTTTGAGATTTTGTTCTAGTCAACGTGAAAATGGAGTACACATTTAATGAACGACTCTTCCTTGTAAAGCAATACTGGATTACGAATTCAATTACAGCTACTCAAAGGGCATCCAGAGAGAATTTGGTGTTCGGAATCCTCCCCAAAGAAACGTAATACTGGACTGGTAAACAAATTGGAAACAACTGGATCTCTGGTGAGTGAAAAAGGCAAAACTCGTTCATCTAGGCATCCCACGGTCGATGTTGACGTAAGAGCACGACTGGATCAGTCACCCAAAAAATCATTAAGACGTTTGTCGCAGGAGACAGGGTACAGCTACTCAATGTGTCAGAGAGCTGTGAAAAGTGCAGGCCTAAAGCCGTATAGGATTACGGTTGACCCTAAGTTACAGGAAGCAGATAAGGATAGACGACTGAATTATTGTCGTTGGTTTCAGGTGTTCATTGTGCATAATCCTGCCATATTGTCCATCACATGGTTCACAGATGAAGCATGGTTCCATTTATCCGGCTATGTGAACTCAAATAACTCAAATAAAATTAAAATCGGAGTTTGGTGTGCAATATCCGCACAGAGATTAGTGGGACTAATTCTTTATGTGAACACTGCAGAGTGCCGACGGATTTTCAATGCGTTTGCTGAGCATCTAGACCAAGGGTGGAGAAAATGCCTTCCTCTCTCGAATCATCAAATATGCAACACGCACTACGCCACTCAGCAGCACATGGAAAACAAATGACTAGACGGCTAGAAAAGGAGTTGCGCCTGCGAGTCACACTGCCTCGCGAGTCGCGTTTTCGGCACCAACGATCTAGACGATGTAGAGCTGAGTCAAGGATATTTTCAACAGGACGGCGCTACATGCCATGCATCAAACGAATCCATGGCACTAATTGCAAGTTTCTTTGACGATCGGATAATTTCCAAGAACCTGTGGCCACCGAGATCTCTGGACTTCTTCCTATGGGGTTACTTAAAAGACAGGGTTTATGCCACCCGTCACCAGACATTGGACGATCTGAAGCACAACATTACACAGGAGATTCAAGCTATTGACAACAGAGTCCTCCAACGAGTGGCCAGTAACATGGAACGACGTATTAAGTTGTGCCTTATGCAGGTTGGAGAACATTTTCAACATTTGCTATAGAGGTAAATAATCTCCGCAAATTCCTCTGCATTTCAAGTATAATAAGTTGTCACTAGCATAACTCGTTTTGAAACAATTAAAGAAATCAATGTGTCAGTTCTTCATAAATCACCCTGTATAAGTTTTATGCTCACTAATTGATTGTATTTTTAAACTTTTAGATACATAAAACAAAATGCTTAGCCCGCGTAGACTGTGTTCTTAGGTGCCTACAGCTGTACATATCTTTAGGATCTATTTTGAATTTTAGAGCCTTTTTAGGTGCCGAAAATTGATTTTAAGAACCTAAAATCCAACATCTATCATCAGCAACCATTTGACTCGTACACAACTCCTTCCTTTCGCTATATACATAAGCCGCCATTTTATTTCCCTGCAATCGGGATAAAAAATTTAGATGTTAAAATCTGACAATTTTGCCCATTTGACCATCTTAACCACCGCTGAAAAGAAAATTCATGAGGTTTCTTGGGAGTACATCAGTGACAGATAAGAGTGAGTATTCTGAAATATTTTTGGAAGAATATATTGATGATAAACTTTACAAATTAAAATTAATTGTCATCACAAGCGTTTATGTTGCTGAATAATGTAACTTCCCGAAATTCTACTTGCTCTTAATTCTAGATGTGGAGTTTAACAACAGTTTCTTAGGAAACGGATTGGTCGACAGGGACCAATTTTATGTGCTGCAGTGAAGCAACCGAATTAGAGCGCTCCCCCTGGGGTAACTTAATTCTACAGCCTATTTTCTCAGTTAGCTCAGTATTTATGCACCAGCGAAGTGCTACCGGAACGGTAGTTAAATGGAATCATGTTACATTATTCACAGCATGAATTATTACGTAGCTCTTTGCTCCGAATGTAAAGAACAACCATTAGCTCTACCCCCCCCCCCCAGTTTCCTCTAAGAACTGCAGGTGTAGCCATTTCACCGTTGTTTTGTAAACTGTAGTTGCCTTGATACATGCAAGCTAAAAATACAGCCCGATGTTTGCCGATCGTGACAATCGACTGAATGACAGATGTCGGGGCATGACCCATATACGCTCCGCTGTTGCTAACAGCTGTTGTACTTTCGGTTCCAAAACAAGTCTGGAATAAGCTGGGCTTGACTTCTGTTTTAGAAAAACAGAAAACGTATTTTATACCTAGCTCGAAATAGAAAAATGAAATACATTTTGTGATTAAAATAAATTTAAATGCATATTTAAATACCTTATGATATGCTGATGATAAAATAGTTATCTAGGAAACAGAAATAAACCACAGCTATCTGTGTATTTTTAAGTCAAAACAATGCAGTATAATTAAAAAATCTCACGTGTTACATTCAATTGACTTTTCTAGTTTTGTGGGTATATATACAAAATATTCTTACGAAAACTTATTTTTCTATCTATTCATTTTAATCGAGATAAAACTTTGCAGAAATATCTAAATTGCACATTTCCTTATAGATACAAAGGGAACAACGACAGACAAAATATGTTTAAGAACTGTAGCCTATATGCTGACCTTAAAATTCCCACTCTTTCCATTCAATTGGAAAAACAACCGAATGTCGTAGGAATTTGAAACAATGACAAATAATTGAACAATATGAACTTTAATAATGAATATATCGGAAATGGCTTATGCCATAAAAAAGGTTATTTGAAATAAATTGTGAGTTTTAAGGACAGCTGCATTTTTTCGTGTAATATGTTTTCGCCTATCGCCCAACGTTGACAAAATTATATAAAATTCCTTCGGAATGAAGAGAACTTCACAGGCTGCTCTAAGAAAATTCAAGATATGCGTTGGTTTTTCTTTTAACCTCCATTTATACCCCGCCTTTAACCACATTGGTCTTATCGGCGGCCTTTCCTTTGGAACTTATTACCTATTGACAATGGTGTTAACTCTTATTCTCTTGTTGTTGGGTTCCTTGCACTTTTCGGGTTTTTATCATTAGTCACACACACATTCACACTTCCAGACTCTGGGAGGATAGGGCTAAAGAAAAATTCCTACCCCCTCAGCCGAGAATCGAACGCGGGACCCCTCGTACACCAGACAGGCGCTCGGCCGACTGAGCTACGGGACCAGCCCGTTTTATTTGTCATGTAAATATCTTTAATATGTGGTATTTTAATACAAATCTTTAGAGCAATGTTTCAGAAAATCAAAATTTTCGAAAAGTCTCCATGTAAAGAGTAGTTGGGAGATCTTCTGTAGAAGATATTGAATAACTATTGTATTTATTCGACTTTTCATTTTTGAATTTGTCGTAGTAATCGGCACGTGTTATCTTATTTGCTGGGCGCCTGTTACTGTTTTATTATTTTAAAATTTGGGTTCTTTGTCATCCGGCTAGCTATTATTACTCAGTTAAGCAAGTATCTCTGAGCAGGGCGTGTAAACGGAAAGGAGTTGTTACTAAAACATAACACTGATAAAAGAATTTGTTTTCACACTTTTGTTGCCGTCACACTTAATTAATAATTCAGCTCTTTAATCTTTATACACGCCTGACTGAAACTGTGGTATTTCCAAATGTAATTACTGTTGTATTAGTTGCCGCGTACTTCACATTTTGTAACTAACTTTACGACTTGTACTTCGCGAGAGATTCTTCCAAACTGTATGACGTGCACCTCACGAGAGATTCATTAGAACTGCGCGAAACTTGCTTATGGCTCGAGAATAGTTACCTCGAAATTCCTAAATATTACAATAAAGCTGCTATTGGTTACCAAATCGCGCCAACATTAGCGTCTGTTGCGTCAGCCAATCACTACTACTAACATATATACTCTAGGGAAGATATTCCCTCCATTTCTAAAGAAAGGTATGCTACCCTGACGTCATTTGTTTGTTTCTTCTTAGTGATAAACAACTCACCCCCTCGATTCATTGTTACCCACTTCTATTGTTAGTTTCAGTGAGGCGGTGTAAACTTATTTCCTAACAATACTTATGGCTAACAAACATCTAAAATCCTGTACATACAATAATATTAATTGACACAACAATCACTCTGGCATTCACAGCATGTTATGATATAAAATACTGCCTCAAGTTACGTTGTTCACACACACAAATATCCACACAGACATATACATACACACAGACATTTATCTAAAAATGCGTTTTTTGGTTTCCGGAGCCTCAAAACCTGTATTTCCGGTGAAATATAATGGTCTAATTTTTTATTGGAGTGCAATATCTTCTCTACCTATTATATACGTGGTAGAGAAAGTAAAATTCTGATATTATTTATTCACATGACTTTATCAATGACAATTTCACATATAACCGCTATTCATATAAAGAATCATTCTTCTATCCACGTTACGTTACTTACGATATATTTTTACTTAGAAATAATTTCAAATTAAGCAAGCTGCATAATTTTATTATATTGTAATGAGGCAATATTCAAAAGTTTGTTCGCGGTAACAAGCTCTTGTGTTGGAAAGAAAAGAAGGCTGAAAAAAGAAAGAATCGCAAACTTTTAAGCGCGTGCGTTAGATGGCCCTTGGCCCGAAGTTTTTCAACAGGGAATATTTTGTGAACGGTTTACACGTTGGAAAAGTTTATTTGACACAATTTGTATATTATAATGATTTCTGAATTTTTTTCAGAGCAAGAATGTTATTAATTATCTTTTGAGGTTTCCTTGTAATTAAAAAATATGGAAAATTCATTCAAATAAAGGGGACTTCACAGGCTATTGGCAGAACATTCAAGATATACAGTTTATTTCTCATGTCAATATATTAAGCATATAATATTTTAATCAAAATATTTAGAGTATTTTTTTTTGAGAAAATAAAAAATAGCAAACATTTTTCCATGTAAATGGTAGTTTGGAGTGCAGGATATTCTTGAAAAGATTCTGTTGCATCCTTGGAATGCTAAACTCGAATACCAAAATGTTCTGTTATAACATGTTGGTACCAAGTTCGAACACTGTCAAAGGACTGGCTAAAAAGATTGTAGGAGGCGGTAGTAGAGTCTGTTTGCATTATGAAACGGAGGGCATTCGACACTGCTCCGAAAATGAGGATATTGAACCCAGGAGGGAGGGATAAGGTGAAGGCAAACACCGGGCGGCCACAACAAGGGGTGACGGCACAGCAACGACAGGGTACCTACGTTTCCAGATATAGACGCCCCGACAGTCGGACAGGCAGAGAGGGGACCCCGCCCCACACAGGGTCCAACGCCCCCTTAAGAGGCGGTCCTTATACCCGGCAACCAGCCGAAGGCCGACGGACGGAGAAATTCATACTTTTTTCCCTGCCACGCTGCACCGAAACACCATTGCCAACACTTCCAACCCTGAAAGAGACCAAACGTGAAGGATGAATGAAATGATTAATAGAACGAAATGGAGGGGCAGGAAATTCAGTGGATGAAGGAAACCACTCCAGTATTCGCCGGACGACTCGGAAAACTCCGAAAAAAATCATGCGTCAGAGTGGTCGGTCGCCAGGGATCGAATCCAGGACCTCGAATGGGACCACAGACGTTACCGCCTGAGCTATCCCGCTCGGAAGCAGAGTCAAATATGATGTAAAGAGTAGAACGTCAAAGGGTTGGTTGTAGATAGCTATGGTACACAGGATATTTTGTAAAGAAGTAGGGTTTACATTTATTAGGGTTTGCCGAATTCAAACAATAGAGATGAACTTCCTGAAACGTATTAAGGGTTATAACAGAGAAGACTATCTACAGAAAAAAGATATAAGACAAAGACATATGTGCCCTTAATGACAAAATTATATATTATCCAGGAACTGGATCTACAAAGAATGCAAAAACAAGAATTTGAAAACTAGCCCTAAACTACAGACCAACAGTTAGAAGGGATATAGGTAGCCTGTGAAACATTGGAGAGAGCAATGATTATGACGACGGAATAGACCTTAAGCCTAATCCATGGAAATGATAATAATAATAATAATAATAATAATAATAATAATAAGAAGAAGAAGAAGAAGAAGAAGAAGAAGAAGAAAAAGGGTTTACCAAAATCTTCACCAAAAGGGTGTTTGGATGAACTGGAAAGAGTTGGAAGGGAAGGTACAATAGTGGAAAGAATTTTGAAATATTGGTACAAATGTCTAAAACTACAGGACTGCAATATAATAAAAGAATGTCTAAGGTATCAAAGAGATGTAATGGGAAGAGAGAGTTGGTATGGGGAGGTAGGAAAACTGCTAGAGAAGATTGGGATGGGGGATGTTGGCGACAGCAATGTCAGTGGATTTTCGAAAGAAGACACAAAGTGGAACACATAGAGAAGCAGAAGCTTTAGTCAAGTTTTGAGAACAAAACTTGTTTAAATTTGTATAAAACACGAGTGGTGTTTTTAAAGCAGGGTCCGTTTTCCAATAAAATGAACTAGTGAATATTTTGGTTAACTAATTACTTTCTCTACTACGTATAGTAAGTAGGGGAAGTATTGTATTCCACCCAAAAATTCGATACCGAGATTTCACCGGAAATATATGTTTTGAGACCCCCTGAATCCCAAAAAAGCATTTTTTCAACATGTTCGTGTGTGTCTGTGAACAGCATAACTCAGAAACGAACAGTCGGATAAACACCAAATGTGGTATTTATGTTCAGTATCTTCCAGAGATGCGACACGAAGGTTTTCAAGAAAATCCCCCCACCCCAGATTAACCTTTACATGGAACATTTTTCTAAAATTTTAATTTTCTCAAAAATGGCTAACGATTTTGATTGAAATATCATATGTTTAAGATATTTTCATGAGAAATGAAATGTATATCTCGAATTTTCTGGGAATGTCTCCAAAAGTATTCTTCATTGTGCACGTCTTTTGCATAACTGGTAAACCATAAGAGATAGACAAAATTTTACTGCACAAAAATTGTAGATTGCGTTAAAATACACAATTTATGTCATATACATTTTTGTTGTTGAGTGAACCATTTTCGAGATATTGCTGGTTATTCCCTTAAATTTTCCAATACTTATACTTTTTCTCAAATTCGTTATTCATTTTTTATGTCCTGGACATGGAAAGAAAATGGAATGCGCACAAAGCAACCAGCGCTTAAAAGATTTGACTGTCGCTTAAAAGCTACCATATTCCCCTTGCATCTACAAGAAAATTACCAATAAGATTGACATCTCGATATATCGATTAACATGAAGCATATGGAGAATAAGCGTTTGTAAAAATAGTTTGTACAAGAGTAGAGAAAGTCATGTGAGTGTAACACATCAGATTTTTTTTATATTCTATTTCCTTAAACTTTCTTTCCACACAGTTTTCCCAATCAATTCAATTGCTAGTTATTTTCCTGTGTTCTCAGGAATGTAGCCCATGTGGTCTGGGCCAATGAATGGAGTATTAGCTCCTTCCTTGGCTAAGTGATCCGCAATTTCATTGCCCACAACTCATTCGTGTGCTGGCACCCACACTAAGGTAACCTTATTGTTTCGACAGCTGATTTAACATCTGCAGACAGTCCTCAACCAGCTTTGACTCAATTGTGTGAACACTAAGGGCCTTTAGCGCTGCTTGACTGTCCGATAAAATACAGATCTGGCACCACGAATGCCTTTATTGACATTTAGCATGTACTTCAGCTTGGAATATAGTGGGTTCATTACCAAGAGCTTTCGCTAGGGCAACGTTAGGCCCATAAACTTTTATACCAGTTCTCCATCCATTTTTGAGCCATCTGTATACTACGAGGTATGGCAATAAAGAAACCGGAATGATGCTCTAACTCTTTATTGAAAAACTTGCACAACTGAAATGTTGTCTCCTTCAATGTAGCCCCCTCTTCGATCCCTCCAACGCTCCATGCGAGTTTTTCACTGTTGGTAGCAGTGCTGCAAGTATTCTTTTGTTATGCTGTTGAGGAGTCTCGTCGCTTTTTCCTTCACTGCATCCACGGAAGCGAACCTGGTTCCTTTGAGCGCAGACTTCACTTTTGAGAAGAGAAAAATGTCGCATGGTGCTAGGTCAGACGAATATGGTGGATGTTCCATCACTGGAATGTTGTTTTTCGCCAGAAACCTCTTCACAAACATCGCGTCATGGGCCGGCGCGTTATCCAGATGAAGAATCCAAGAGCGATTCTTCCACAGATTTGGTCTCCTTCGTCGCACACGTTCACGGACGGTCTTCAGAACAGTTGTATAATAAACTTGATTGACAGTCTGACCTTCAGGCACCCTTCAGACGATCTTCTCGAATAATTCTACCAACTTCTTCCACATTCTCTTTAGTTTTCGTGGAAGGACGGCCCGATTTCGGATCGTCTTCAACTCTTCCTCACTCCAACTCCTCTTAACCCACTCGAAAACTTGCGTACGAGATAGAACTGATCACCATAAACTTATTTCAGCAAATCGTAAGTTTATATGGCGGGTTTTCCAAGTTTTGTGAGGAATTTGATGTTAACACGTTGTTCTACTTTAGAGCGTAGCACAATTCCGACGGAACCCGTTTCTAAGGAGGTTCACAACCAGACTAACTACACGTGTCAGGGAGAGTCCCAAGGGCGATTCCCCACTCTTCTCTTTGTCGTCGACGAAGCCGGAAATGCGCACAAGAATCGCTCCGGTTTCTTTATTGCCACACCTCGTATACAGTGACTCGTTAACAAAGTTAGGTTCTTGTTGATTGCGAGTTAGACGATCGGTGATTGTAACTAAAGGAATGATCTAGGTTGTGTTTAGGTGTCATCCATTCCCATAATGTAATGAGATTCTCTTCTTTAATTTCACAGAGAATGTTCATGTACCCAGTTAGGTCACCTGGTTTGAATGTCATATGTCTTCACAGTCTGAGAGCACCAGTTAAGGCAACTTTCCTTACCTCAATATGAAGAGGTATTATGTCTATATGAGCCTCCATAGCTGCTGTAGGACAGTTTCCTATACCTCCAGTTATACTCAAACAGGCTAGCCTTTGAACTTTCTGCAGACATGCTATAGCTGTTTTTTATTCTGTTTAGGCCACCAAACCAAATTTGAATAGGTGACCATGGATATCACAATAGCAGTATATATAACCAATGAATCATATAAAGTTTAAGACCTCGTGTTTTGCCTAATAGACTGCATTCTTAAGCTTTACCGGAGATTTTTTAACTGGGGATCAGGCCATTCCAGATCATTCTACTGTCCAAAATAATCCCAAATACTTGGCTTGTTCCATTGAGAATTGAAACTGCAAGATACAGATTTTTTCCCTCGTAAATGGTATGATGTCCGTTTTATAAGGGTTTACAGATAACCCCTCCATCTTACACCAGTCATTAACAAGGCTGAGAGCATTGTGCACGAGTTCCATAAGCATAGACTCGTCTCTCTCTCTTATCGCAATGACAAGATCATCTGCATATCCTTGAGCTCCAAAGCTAGCACTTGCCAATTTCTCAAGTACACCAAAGTCCAAACAGGGGCGAAAATACTCCTCCTTATTGGACGTTATGGTGATTTTGTTTACTTCTGAGATTAGCTGTGATATTATGGCATTGTAGCTGTGGTGGGATTTATTCCCTTCATCTCTGCAGCCTTTTCAATGGATTCGTAAGTGGTGCTATCAAAGGCTCCTTGAATATCTAGAAAGACACAGAGAGCAATTTGCTTATGTGTGAATCTTGGTGACAAGATGTGGAGGGCGAATATTGCTGACTTGCCTGCGTGATAGGCGAATTGTTTTTTGAAGTGTCACGTTAGGTGATTCGCTTCTAATGTAATTGTCTAGGATCTTCTCCGTACTTTTAAGTACGAAGGAGCTTAGACTAATGGGGTGGTGCGCATTAGGCCTTGTAGAATCATTCCTACCTGCCTTTAGTATGAATACCACCCTAACATTCCTCCATGCTCGAGGAATATAACCTAGGCTGAGGTTTGCATTAAATAACCTTCTTAGTTGGCCCTTCTTGGTTCCAACGTGACCTCTGGAAGGAAAGAATGAGGGGAGAAACCCGAAGGGGGACCAGATCTGGATGCCAATGGCCGCAAGCATGGACAGGGTCTCTAACGTTTTAAGATTGAACACATCCGGCGTCACCCGGTCCTACCCACCATCAACGAACTCCCGGCAGTCCTCTATCGGGTGAGCAGTTCCGCAGCGATGACAGGAAATAAACCTCTACAGAACCGAGGACATCCTCCAGCCGAAAACCGCCGAACCGTCGCCTGGTCCTACAACAATGAAACAGATGATAAGAAAGACGATGGCTACAGGAAATGGACAGGAAAGTCGTGGTAGAAGATGAGCCACCCCAGCATTGCCTGCTGACCCGGGGAAAACACAAAAACTCATGGACCAGAGTGGGCGATCGCCAGGGATCGAACCCGGGATCTCCCGAATGCGGACCACAGGCGTTTCTGCCTGAGCCACCCCACAAAGTTGTAGCAGTTTGTACTTTATTGCAAAACGGGCCTTACTTTTAAAACACCCCTCGTATTAAAAAGAAATTGGGGATGGAGAAATATATAGATATATAACAGTGGTCAACTTGGATCAAGAGGACTTGCATGGATGCGTACTGGAGCTTATTTCTAAAAGGATTAAGGAAAAACTTTGTGGAAAAGTGAATCTTGTGTGGGAAATTAGATAAAACTTTCCATTGCTTAATAGAGTGTGAAATGCCAAAAATGTGGAGAGATAGTGTCCGGGATGTAAAATGGGAACAATTACCACAGAGTAGTAGCAGAATGTTGACAGACATGAGGGTAGAGAACATTAATAAGCTGTGGGATTTTCCAGGAAAAGTAAGAGATACGTGGATGAGTAGTTTAGAGGTATGGGTACACTAGTGGCCAGACGTTCTTTTAAATATAGATTTGATATGTATGTTTGTATTTTGTTGGAGTTATAAATACTACACCATACTACCAAATTGTATGTTTAACCGATCTTTCGTTTATGAAGCGTTTATGCTGTTGCTCATAGGGAACCCCAGGTGACAATGAAATGATAATTGGCAAACGAAAGTTGGGAAGTAAATGTCCAAAGCCTAATTTTAGGGTACCTTCCCAATTTGTTATGAGGACTGATAAAACCCTAGAAAAAAATACCCAGCAAAGGAGACAATCCTGGCAGGATTTGAACCGCAGACAATGTCCATTGTTCATCTCAGCGCTGCAGGTAACTCATTTCTCACCACCCGTCCCTCTAGGAGGTCGAGTCGCTAATCATTATATTAGGCTAAGTATATGCAAGTTTTTAGGTGAATCAGAGCAGAATTCATTAACGGAGGCTATTTTTGACCCCTTCTTTGTTTCACATCGAGTTAAATCGTTCATTGGTTCATGTTTGTTTCAAGCTAGTCATGGAGATAGCTACTAAGGCTGAGTGGAAGCTAGTGTTAATTAAATAAATTTAGAAATATTATGGATGAAAAAGAATTAATACGATTTAGGCGAATGTGCGAATTGTTTTACTCCCAATGGTACATAAAAACAGAAAAGCGTCATCACAGAAGTCTATCTTCAACAATAAGACACATTAGGCGACTACGAAACTAGTACTACCTCCTTGGCATACATTAAATTACTTGTATAAAAGAACTACAAGCAACCGTAGGAACAATACTCAACTGTTAAAGCACGTCAAGTCAGCACAAATATGAGCTATAAATGTGAGGAAGCCTTGGAGACCTTAGGTTGAAGTATCCAATTTGCTTTGCACCGTTCCATGCTGTATAAACACCGAAGAACAAAAGTTAACATAAAACCTTACATCAGTAACTTTGCTGTTATTATTGTATCACCCTGAGACTACTTAAAGACACGCAGCCAGAAGAAAAAAGAGAATGGGAGTTCAAAATAAAAGCCTAAATACGGGTCGCCTTGTGTCTGGCCACGGCGCCCATGCCAGGTTGCGTGTCGAACATGTCCGCATTTAATAATACCTCCGTCCAATGATATTATTTGCGGCTTGAACTTCAACTCTTAGCATGCGATAGACTCCACCTTGCTTATACTCTATCGCATACTGCCGTGTTGAAACCATGTTAAAGAATTAAGGCACGCCATGGCCTTTCAGCAAATACACTAGGATTATGAATGATAATGATTATTATTATTAGTAAGAATTATGTATTCTTGAAACTTGCTTCGCAGGCGAGATATTTAAAATCAGATAACTGTTTTAGGACTTTACTCTCTATTACACTCTCTGATTTGACTCGATCTTTACCTTTAAATGCCATTATTTTTGTTTTCTTAACAGAAAGTTTACAATTGTAGAATTTACACAAGCTATTTAAAAGATACATAGACATTTGTAGTTGCACTTCATCTTCTTGAAACTCTAAGAAGCGAGTCAGGATTCCTTTTCAACTATATTGGATTACATAGACTGTTCGCAATCTATGCTAACAAACTTAACATCCCCTTACCTTATAAAAAACCACGCCTCCACCAGCAGTGATGTTCTATCTGGCAGTCTTTAGCTTGAGCTATCCATCTGCAGCACAGCTTCCACTGGAGCGTTACTGCTACGAAATAACAGGGATGTCCAGTTTATTTCATTCCTCCTGGTAGCTTTCCAGAGACCACCCAAGTTCGCGGCCGTCTGCTTCCAACTCTTTTCAGTAACCCAAATGCACAAACTCCATCAGTGAAGCATCAGATGACAATACGGGTGTCGCTGAAAGATGTAGAATGTATTCCCTTCTCTCTCTATGTTCTCAAAAAATTTGTAAGTTGAAGCAGACGTATGGCTTGATGCCTTATCCTGATGCGACCAGACTTTATTCACATCTGCACCACAGAAAGCAGGGTTTTCTGTATGAAAAATTGGTATCAGGACATTAGTCTGATAATATGCCGAGTTGATTTTCACATTTTATATACATAACGAATGGTTAATTTGCCATTGTAACTGTACCTTGCTATTAACTCGAAACCACTTGGGAAATTTTCATTAGCTTTCTTACACCAACTTTCAACCCTTTTTCTCTCCTTGGTCGGTAATATATAGCACAGGGTTTGTTGCCATCACTTAGATCAACATATGCCTCATCTAAAAAGACAACAAACATCCACTCTTCACCAGTTACGTATCGTTTATACAACTTTCTGCTGTTAGTGGCACGTTCTGCAGTGTGTTTAGGCAACAGCTTATGTCCCCGTCTCTTAAGGCACTTGTCAAGATTCAAATCCTGGTTGATTATGGTGTTCACAGCAGTAACAGAGATCCCTAATTACAGTGCAATGGCCCCCTGAGTTGCAGGCTTTGGAACAGAGTCTTGGGCCTTCACCTTCCAGATTATTTCCAGGGTACGATTGGTGGTCGGTCGTGAATTTCCCTGTTTCTTGCCCTTTGAAATAAGTCCTGATGTGGCCTTAACGTTTTTGTTGAGTGCACATGAAAACAGTTTCTTGGGTGTGGTAAAACCACGCCTCTTGTACTGCTTAATAACTTTAGAATAGAACTATTTTGTATCGGAAAGGGCAATAATGTACCCTTATCAGAATGATTGTACTTTTGACGCATGATGCAGCAAGGACAAGAGCACACAACTGAGCAAACACAGTGATACACTCATGCTGCTGAATTTTCATTTGGTTCCACGTGTTTCAGCGCGGAGCTATTCTGCTCGTCTGATATTGTTACCATAGACCGCGAACAACCCTCCGAATTAGTCCAATGATAAATCTATGAATTGGAGGACTGAATGTTAGCTACAAAAGGGTAAATAAAAGACCCCCAAAAGCAGCCTTGAATTATACGTTGGGGCCGGGTCTGTCTTCGTAGTGAGAAGGAGAGGGTGAGTTACAAGAGGTGCGTGGCTGGAATGATGTATTTCTTATCTCAGGTCGGGGTGTTCCGATGGTCAATAAAGATGCCGTTTATGGCTATACAACTTTAGTCACACACACATCAGATTATTCTCGTTAGCTCCACTCCCGCGGCTGTGATCCTAACCACACGTCATAAATATTTATATAGTCGCGCAGCGGCCTATTTCGCGAACACTCGCGGTAAACTTCGTTTATTTTCACTTAAAATATTGCATTTTCGCCGGCACTATGTAACACGCGTACTTCAGAGTTACCGCCTGCCTCCACGTACTTTCAGATTGTAAGCGCTACGTATCTTCGCGTACTAGAAAGTTTGTAAGCGAGTTACATGTCCGTCATTGTATACTTTCAAATTGGGTGTCATATGGCTTCGCGTACTTGCAGTTTCTGAGCAAGTTACATGTCCGCCTTCGCACATGTTCCGTTTATGAGTGATCTTACTTGCGTATACCAGATCTCGCCATATCATTTTTGCGGTTTTCTTAAAAGTCACGTGACATATTCCTTTAATACTATTCACTGACAGAATTTCTTTGTATTAAGCGTAATCTTCCTATTGGTGGAGAAAATATTACATGGACTCCCCCACTTAGTTTTCTTATATGAATCTGAAGCACGAACATTCCCATGGGAACTGGTGCGATCACAAGATAAGGCATGTACTCCCAAAACCTTAACTTTATACATATAATCCTAGGTTCCATTGTCCTGAGCTTACGTATAAAAAGGTTTCTATTGGCGACAGCGTGGAGCCTGAGAGAAATTCCTCCCAATGTATTGTTAAAAGATGTTTCCCAGCGAACGTAATTTATGCCTACCTCCTATACTCTGCCGTCTTCTAAAAATAATATTAATTCGATATAAGAACACCTATCGTTATTATTATTACTATTGTTATTTAATTCTGTATGTAGTGTAAAGTTTCAGCGCCGAGAAAAGAAGAGATCGTGGGCCACCCAAGAAACGCCGGAGACACTGTGAAGCATGGGCATGTTGCCTAGTCCAGCGTTGGATATTATTATTAATAGCATTATTTAATGTCGCCTAACACCACAGGTCGTGTAGTGATATTTATTTACATTGTTATGGTGGCAATACTAAACATTAACCTTTTAGACATCACAATAGCTTTACAATGTAGCCAAATACATACTGTTATACAGTAATTCAAACATACCGAATGTATTAACTCACAAACCTTTGCTTATCCATCTGTTCATAAGGCTCATATTTTCCTGAGAGTGATCCATGTTATACTGAACCTTGAACCTTAATTAGGTAGTAAGTTTACAATCCTTAAGGCTCATTTTCTCATCATAGTGATCCATGTCATACTGAACCTTAAACCTTAAGTAGGTGGCAACTATAGAGATCACTGTCCTATAAAGGATTAGCAAGCTTGACACAGTATATTTACAATAAATTGGCTGGTTTACAATACTTTAGGAATTTAAATAATGGTAGTACATTGGTCGGTTCATCTAATGTTACTGGGTTGTTTGGTTGATGCTGTAGCTGGAGTAGTAGTCACATTCGGTTATGATGTGTTTCACTGTCAGTCTTTTGTTGCAATGTTCCTTTCTGGTTAATAGATAGTCATGTGTTAATTTGGTGTGGCCAATTCTTCATCTGTGGATGTCGGCTGAGATCTTTATACATGGTAATGATGTGAAATTTTACTTTATACAATTTGCTGTTTGGGATATGTTCAGACCAGTTGCATTTCCACTTTTGAACCAGCTTTTTCCTAATATGCAATATAACATCTTCATGTGGGACAGGGACAGGAAAATAAACTGGTGATTGTCTTGTTGCTTCATTTCCAGCTTCATCTGCTTTTTCATTCCACTCAGTTTCTTGATGAGAAGATATATGCGCTAAATTTTATTAATGTTACATGAATAAATAGATAACGAAACATTTTTAAAATCATTCATATACGTTCCGTTACGAGTATTTACTAGTACTTCTATATATAGATAGATTGGACGTCGTATCTTCAAATTAATCCTCATTTTTCCGCATAACTCATGTGTCGTGCTGGCTGCATAATTATAACTGACAATAACTTCCAACGTAGATAGGTACGCAAGAACGGACATTTGCTGGACGAGGGTATGTATTTTTATGACTGTTTAGATCATTAATCAATAACCAATCCGGTATCTAAACTTATAAAGATCACAGCTACTTATTGCAACAATTTTTGTTTTTTTCCCTTCCTTTTTTATCACTTTCATTTTGTTTTATACCTCTACTGGCATTTTTATGTCAATTCATCACAATATCCTTTTAACTCTGGTTAAGTAAGAATCACTTCTGTGGTTATAGAATAGCATGGCTTCCGATCGTGAACGATTTTTCCACTTTTGTTATACTGTTTTTAAATGCACTATTTGGTAATGTTAATATATTACAGTAATTATTATAATTTCTCTTTGAGGGTTAGTTTTAACTAACAAAACTGTTGCGCGAAAGTCTGTGGAAACGGACAATCCTCTAACAGGTTTGTTTTTAGTGTCCACGAAGTTCTCCGATCGCCTCATGGGGCTATTCTCTCTTTCAGTATATAGAGGTATAATAAAACTAGTGCTATCATGCTTCAGTTGTCTTCAATAATAAGTCTGTAACAGAAGAGTATGAATGGAAAACAGGGCACATATTTTCGTGCATAGATTTCAGGCGGAATGAACCAAACTACACTACAATAGCTTCATTCATCACTGTTACATACCAAAATGCATATTGTGACTTGGGCCAATTATCAAACTGTCACTTCACTAAGATCTCACTGTTAATTCCTCAAGGTGATCTAGTTGTCCTTTTCACTGTCACTTCACTTAGTTTTCACTATCACTTCACCTTCTTCATAGCGTGGCGGCGTAACGAAATACGCTTGATGTAGCCTCTTCTTTTAACGTTTCACCAGCTGGGGAGTCGAACACAACACTTCCTAATATTTCATAATAGCAGAACTCACTGCACGTCAAAGCAGTCGTCGCTAGAAAAACAGCACTTTTTGTCGTACCCGAAGCACACCCGTTAACTCACTGACGGAATGAAGACTGACTCGCGAGAGCGCTCGCTCATACAGGGCTATTCAAAAAGAAGGAGCAGATTTTAAGTATTCATTTTTAATGAACGACAAATCACTGAATAGAGGTAAGTTCAATTTTTTAAGCTCCACCTATTAGTCCTATTTACTGCCTACAGCGACGCTGTGTTTATTTACGAGAAAATGGCGACGCCACAGGAAAAGTCGTTTTGTGTGCTGCATTATGCAAAGAGTGAATCTATTGTTTCATTGCAGCGTGCATTTCGTTGTAAGTTCAACAACGAGCCACCTCGTCATAAAAAATTTACAATTTATACAATAAATTCGTAGAAGATGGTTGTGTATCAAACAGAAAAGCACTGGTCATCCTCGCATAACAAATGGTACTCATTTTGAACACATAAAATAAAATTCTAAACTTTTCTCTATTCAGTGATGTATCGCATGTGTCGCCATCTATTGTCGTTTATTAGAAATAAATATTTAAAGTCTGTTCCTTATTTTTAATAACTCCGTATACCTGTTGGAAATTTCCACAGAGCTCTAGAACGTTCGAGAAGGAGAAACATCCGGAAGATTCTGGTTATCTGAGGATAGCACTTCCGGTGTTTGTGCTGGAGAGAGCGCTATTTATCTTTGTTTATCTCCAACTGCCCCGGCGCCGACCTCCCGATACTAAATACAATCCACCTTCAACCTTAGATTTTGACTTACGGATTATAATTCAAATAATTCGAAGAGTGTAACTCAACCGGCACTTGACATTTCGCATGTGAAATGTGATTTTCTAAAGTTAATGACTATTTACTTTGCCTTGCGTACAGACCGCAACATTCTGTTCTATACCAATCTCTCTATAACATTCTTTTCAGCATTACAAGGTACGCACACAGGGACTCCCATTAAATTCTGAGTTCCCTGAACGTGACAATCCTGTTCTCAATTTTGTCACAGATTCCACATCATTTGCATTTGAATAACACAGTTGACATGCAATGGTTGTAAAAACTTCATCGCACACGACTTTCTCTACCATTACAGCTTCACATTACCTCTTATGTGTTCATATATAAAACGCTTCTTCTACTGATGTTACATCGCGATACATTTTAATACAAACAACCTCGAAGCAAGCTGTATGGAAAGCAAATCACCTGTTCATATATTGTCGGTTGTTAGTAACGAATCCATGCGGGAAATGGGACAATCACAAAAGATACCTTTTAGGTGTATCATTAGGGTCAATCTGTGCAAACTTGAAGGTGTAAAAAAAAATTCAAAATCGGATATTGCTACAGAAAAGATTATGTGACATAAATGTATCTTTTAATGGACTCTAGATTTTTGGTGTGGTAAGTTTTTGCCTATCCCTTATGATTCTCCATAATATAAAGCTATACCAAAATGCTTTCAGAATGGAAACTTCACAAGCTATTCCTGGAAAATTCAATATATTCATTTCATTAATCCTGCAAATATCTCCAGCATATAATACTTTAATATAATCGTTAGAACACAATTTTAAGAAATTAAAAAATAACCAAAAATGTGCCAGTAGTTTGGGGTGAGTTTTTATCAAAATCACTGGACGATACTGAATTTAAATAGAAATTTGGTGCTCACATACACAAACCGTTAAAGCAGGGACTCTTGAACAGAAGTTAAAATTCCCCCAGTACAATTCTCCCTAATGGGTTTTTTTCCCTTAGTTCTTATAACTGCAAAATTCCGGGGAGGTACCCTAAACTTGGGCCTGGAATGTTTCCTTCCAGAGGCGTCATTTCGGGCTACAGGGGGGATCAATTGCCCCCCCAAGTTATGAGAAATAACTAGGCTACTAGTTATTATTCGTCTACCAAAAGAAAAATTAACCAGAACTGTACTTTTAATATAAATATTTAACATTTAAGAAATAAAAGATGGCTTTCTCTTAGGCTAAATGTGTCGTTAAAATTCACATGAAAATTCGGACAACTGTTTTAGGTAATCTTGCCACCCCCCCCCCCAAGCAGAAACAGAAATTACGCTCCTGTTTCCTTCCCAAATTTCCTTTCCCTAGTACTAATTTATTTCACGTGTTACCAGTTTCTAACGCCTGTAGTACCATATATGTTTCAAAATAAAACTTTGGGGGGGGGGTTCAGAGGATCTCAAAAAGCATATTTCCGCCTGAAATTTCGATAAGGAATTATCGAATGGAATGCAATACTTCCTCTATCTACCACAGGTAAGAGACGGAGATAGTAAACACCATTGGTAATGTGTGCATATCAATTTGGAAACAGCCATCCATATTCTGCACCATTTCCTAAGCTTGAAGGAGCCGTGGATGACGTTAGTTTTGTGCTTCTATGATGCTCGAGAACAGAGCGCCCTAATTCTGGGATCTTGCACATCATATAACCAGAGATTTATTTTTATACGGGAATGAACAAATTGAGATCTCAGATATGCTTTTCCTGTGAACGCAGATGTTAAATACTTTAGTACCAAGTAAGTCCAATTTTATAACTTTTAGCGATATTTACAGGCACTACATTAAGAGAAACTCGGTCACCCGGTTATCTCTTATAAGACTTCAGTGAAACAATCAAGATTAAGGACATTCTGTTAGTATCTTACGAAGTAGAAGATGGGTTCAAACACTTGCAAGTGGTGCTCCTAGCATCAGGGTGACCCAGTCCTGCATCTCACAGACTATCACCTCCAACAAGGGATGTGACAAAGTTATTTTCGAGTAACGGCTATAACTATCACAGTTATAATGTGTTTACGGTTACATGTAACGGTTACCAGTAACATTAAGTTATTTGTTTTCATGGTTATCACGTTCGCAGTTATATTACATTAATTGTTACCAATTACAATTAGATGTAACTTCATTTCAATAAGAACGATGCTGATACGCTTTGTTATTTTGATGCAATTTAATCTCTAGTTGTGTCGACACTTTGATAGTCGTTGGGCGACATATGCAGCGGGAAATCGTCGTTCCAGGGTTGTTAGCCTTTGCAGTGTTCTTCCTCGGCTATTGGTGCTCATCGGTTGTTGCGTATTCCATTCCTACCTATATCTAATTATTAATTCTCAGGTTATAGTGGGTGAGGCAAGTTTAAGGAATACACTGCAATTTTCGCTTAATAAATGAAGTTTATTCACTATTGAAATAATTATGGGCGGCTAGCTTTTCCCATTATTATAATCCCACCACTTTAAATTAGTCAGGAGCCTAGATATCTGCACACGCATTCCCACCCTTGTGCACCCAAGTGCATCTGCAGCACCTCGTGTCGACGTGAATTCTTGATCAGTTAGCGAGAGAAAGAGAGTGGGCTCCGAGGCCTTGTTTGCCCTTATATACGGGAGCCTAGTGACGCTCACCTCTGCGTTTAAAAATGTAACGACGTTCCCTATTGGTCCTCAGACCGCGTTACCTTAACATGTATGAGAATGTGTGGCTTCAGATCCGTGCGCTTAAGCGTCAGTTCCATATCTCCGTCTCCTTCTTTTCTCTATCTGTCTCTTTCTATTTCTCCGTACTGTTACCGGTTCCCTGCCTGTTGGCTTGGTGAAAGGTACGCTCTACTTAGGTTATGCTTTCTTGGAATTCTGCTAGCTCGCCCGTTTCTTACAATCAGCTCTGTACAAATGTTAGATGTTGAATATTTTAACATATTAGTGAATAAAAGTATTACTAGATATACAATTCTTATATGTATGGTTCCCCTTTCATATGTACAATTCCTATATATGTATAATGTATCCCCTTTCAATTCCTTATCCGGGTAGCACCTCCGAAAATTAACAAATTGCTACAAACCGTAATATACGCCTCCTGGTAATCACTGTTCCCTTATAAAGTACTCATAAATAATTAGGTCAGGAAATTACTGAGGGTGTTTAAGGTCATTTATGCAATATATTGACAATTTTGTTTCCTTATCCCATGGTACACAGCATCTAGCAGAACACGCATCTCAGACGGGACAATTATGGTGGCGTTGCAGTCGTTGTGATTGTACTGCCAACATTCCACTGCAAAACTAGCGAAAGTGAATCTGTGCTGGGAACATCTGAAAGGGAAATAAGGCTCTACAAACAATGAAACCTTTTATTATTCCACCAAGAGAAAATACACCTAACCACATAGCAGCCCCGCACTAGCGTGAGTTTACGGTACTACCTAGTACTCTTGTAAGAAGCGTTTAAACATGGAAGTGACTTTAGTCTGGTAGTTCGCAATTAGAATAAAAGTGTAACCCCCGAAAAATCTATGGTTAATTTTAGATTTGGGAGGAATAGCCGATACTAACGTATATAATAGTCTACCCTGCACCTAAAAATATCATTTTTAACAGCGGTTTTAACAGGGTGCGGAATAAAAAAGATCGGATGTGTTGCACACAGATGACTTTCCCAACTCTTGTACAAACTATTTTTACAAACGCTTATTTTCCATCTACTTCATGTTAATCGAGATAAACGTTTGCAGAAATTATCTTACTACTAATTGTCTTGTAGTTGCAAGGAGAATACGAAAATACAGTAAGTAGCCTTTAAGCGATAGTCAAATATTTTAAGACCTTGTCACACTTCTGATACGCCATCTTATTTTTTACTGATTACGTAATGGAGTATTCCAACAAACCTTACCCACGCTCTTTGTCTCATGCCCATTTAGCTGCTTCTGTATTGCCTCACGACATTTCGTTGGTCACATTTCTTTTCCTGAAGTTGGCAATCGCCACTTGTCCGCCATTGCATAGCAGACCACAGTACTTTTTTTTTTCATTTTACAAAAAAAGGTATTTCTGAATTATTTTTGAACACGGCATACCTCGCATTACTCGGTTACGTCAAAAAACGAACGTTCGGTAATTTTCGTAACCTTTCGAAGCTCCTATCCGGATAAGGAATAATGTCCCGCAAAAGAAGTATAGTTCCGTGTTGCCTTCTCCCTATTGGCTAAGCTATTCCTGCATAAGCGCGCCTCTCTTAGCACATGAGGATGGGAACGGCCATGAGTAAATAAAAAATCATTACATTATGCAAATCGAGGTCGGAAGCATGCAGTTGTACAACATTAATAAATAATACTCAGCTTACAACTATGGTATATATGGTAACGAATGAAGTAGCCCTTTCAACTTTGAGATTTGATTCGGAAATATTGATTTAACTATGGCATATATCCGTCTGTCTTTCATTGTTCTTTGCCATGCAACGTTAAAGGTGTAAATATACATGATGACAAATCCCATAGAGAGGAACACACCCTTTCACACCTGATTTTCGAATGAAAGTAGAGATTTCACGTTTCTTTGAGCAATCTTAGAGAGTAGGCTTGATGAAATTGTGCAACTATGGATCTTTATTTACCACTGTTAAAATTTATGTTCCGTTGTTTGAGCTTAGCGGGCCGCGCATATTTTAATACTGAACAGCATTAATGTTGATTCACACCCCTCTACCTGCGATATAAACACTCGTGCACCTATAATCGTACATGAATCTCAATGCAATGCAGTAAAGTGCTGCATGAGTGTTGTCCGAGTTTTCATCTGTGGCCTGTGACCTATATTCCAAGCAATAAGCAACACGCTGTAATAAATAAATATGTACGCAACTCCGTGCGAGGATGACTCAAGTTGTAAACAAGTTGAGGTAGCTAGTTCCCGATAAGCGATTTCAATGCATATTCAGTCAGTGATGCCACCCAGGCTCGGTAACAATCTCAAGTAAGCATTAACGCGATAACTGGTTGTCTTCATTGCTTTGGTAACCGTTTCTGAGTAACTAGTTACTCTGTTTTCGATACTTTGATAAGCGTTATTGAGTAACCAGTTACTTTGTAATCGTTACTTTGATAACCGTTACAGTGTAACTGTTACGTTATTTTCTGCCCATCCCTAACTCCGACGTCCTTTACTAACTAAGCATCAGCGCTGCCAACCAAAAAACATTGAATCTCGCTACAGGACGAACAAAACTCCGAAACAAAAATACTACACTTATACCAATTCATTTATGCATAAAAGTCGCAGAAAAAAGTGATTGTAGTCTCTCTGTTGGTAATTTAGGTCTATTTTAGTGATTGTAATTTATCTTTTGATTAAATGAATAAATAACTTAAAATGAATTTAATAATTGTACATTTCTTAGTAAAATGTAAATATATTTATTTACTAATTGCCTGATAAATGTTTTGTGCTGTCAGTAACTTCGGTATTCTTCATGTTTTTCAGCTTTTACAGTATTCCAAAACATCACTTCTTTTTGCCCACAAAACATTACATACATGCTGTGTACTTTGCTCTTGCACTGTCTTCTTTAGCTGGTTGTAAGCATCTCAAAAATATCTTCTCTCAATCTCACTTGCTTATCATCTTTCGACAATTCTCTGGATATTCCTTTTTCTTCTTCTTCCTTTCTTTCTTTCTTTCTTACTTAGGAGTGGAGTCCCTCTCATTATTATATAACTGGCAATACTTAAAGTGACTAAATTAATTTTGTAGAATATAAATGGAACTTCTTAATGTCTATTTTAGTAATAATCATAATTTTATTTTTTAAAATTAAAATTTACAAAACTCGCCACATTTTCCCACTTTTTCGTTTTTCGTCGTAATGTCTCCCGAAGACTCAGGTCGCTACAGGTAGCGGAATTCCGCTGCGGTTGGCAACACTGGATGGCATAATGCATAACTGGCAATTAATCTGAAGATGCAAGGGGATTATTTTAATGTAATAACGTGCTTGTCCATATAGCACGTGTTGGCAGTACCTTTGTGTACAACCCACATTTGTAGGTAACATAGGCTAATTCAGATTTCCAGAAAATAACGACGATGTCGCATGTCAAGGTGGCCAACATTGTCATTATATAGATAGCCAGAGAAATTACCAGACAACCTATTTACCAAAGATGTGCTATTTCGGTTTTCTGCTAATATTATGAGGCATTATCATATACTTCATGTACATAAGTTGTACATACGCATAATAGATTCCTGGTAATTTGAATAAAATAAATTTAAAAATTCGCCCAACGCCTTGATTTTTTTTGAGCGCGCCTTTAGGAGCATTTTTGAACTTTACGGCTGCACACATGTCAGCTCATGCCAGACATAATTTCTGCAGTCTCTTTCTTGTACAATCTGTTTCAATAACCTGCTGAAAAGTGGCGTAGTCGACTCTGTGTGCCACATATTTTATTTCTATTGATTTTATGGGTCGTGGCATTGATTATCCAGTTTCATATTTACTTGAAACCATAAAAATATCCCAATATATGTATATATATATTACTCTATTGAGCAGAAACTGACAACGAATACGCAATAAGGAAGAAAATTATTAACAACAAAAATGGAATTTTGGCGGATTGCTTATCGAATTTCAAAAAGGGATAAAATTAGAAATACAAACATTCGCAAAATAATGGATGTAAAAATAATGTATTGGAAATAAGAGAAGAGAGAGATTAAAATGGTTCGGCCATGAGAAACGATAGAATTGTAAGATTAATGCTAGAATGCGAAACGGAGGGCGTGGAAGACCAAGAGAACAATAGATGGATGGGGTTCTGAAGAAGCATGGCGTCTAGAGGATTAACAGAATAAGATGCAGAGGATGGGAATTTGTAGAGAAATAAAATTATGAATGGGTTGTAGGAAAACTACTGTAGGTATGCTAGATAATTAGTAAATAAAAAAATTCAAAATTAATATGTAAATACATTATTGACAAAAATGAAGTCTTTATTATGCAGAACCCATATCATTTCTCAACGAGGTTCAGAATAAATTGAGACTGGACCTTTAAAGTATGCAGGAAAATTAAGCGGTAAATTTTACAGTGTTTTAGAGAGAAATCTTCACATTAACGTTTTGTGTTCTGTGGATAAAAAAATATCCAGATAAAAACATAGTGTTTCCTGAAGAGTCAGGAAGTGCTTTCAAATTTTGCCCAATAACATCTGTAGAAGTGAAAAGACCCATCTCAGCTTGTGTTAAAGGATAAACGTCATAAAATTACACCTAAGCATTTGGGAAAAATAAAAATTGTATGCTGCAAATCAAATTATAACGGCTGGAATGATATCTGAAGAAGATTGTACACTTTAAGTACCAAAAAGTGTAAGCTTAAGGTTAACAATTTTAGTGCACGATTAGTGCATAGTTTTGAAACTATTGGGCATATTTTCAAGATTTTGACAGCTTAAATGCAGCATATTTTAGATATTTTAGTTCATACAAATGCGACGTTTAGTTAGAAGTATTGCAGGTGGTCTAGCGTGGCAGGCGGTACGGTCCAGGACTGAAGAAGACTAGTTGGGTTTCGTGTGCTGCCTGGCCCGCAGATATAGCCAGCTAGGCGACAGGTCAAGGCCGATCCCCAGCGAGCTGTGCTCTCGCAATCGATAGCATCACACAGAGATGGCGGAGTCCTGCCTCATACCTCTTCCTGTTGAATAGTTCCCATTTCTCTCGCTTTTTTATGCGCTCGTTTTTCTTTAGTTTCATTCTTGGTTTTTTTTTTTAGGATACGTTTTCTAAAAAGGGACACCTATTAGCGTCTGTCCGTCTGTCATGCACCGCTTAACGGTTGAGCCTTTATATGTGGGAGTTTGAATAACAGCTTTCAATCTTTTTTAAATTGCTGCAAAATAAAGGATAGTTTAAATACGCAGAGCATTCTAAAATGAAACGTTTTGTGGTATAAACGTTGTAAGGAGCTTAAGATCTGTATGTAACATTTTGAAGAACATTTTATGTTTCAAATTTGTTTGGAATCAGTACAAACTTAAGGTAAAAATCTGAAGTGTTACACTCACATGACTTTCTCTACTCTTGTACAAACTATTTTTACAAACGATTATTCCCCATATGCTGCATGTTAATCGAGATATCGAGATGTCAATCTTATTGCTAATTTTCTTGTAGATGCAAGGGGAATATGGTAGGTTTTAAGCGATAGTCAAATATTTTAAAGCTGGTTGCTATGTGGCGCATTCCATTCTCTTTGCATGTCCAAGACATAAAAAAATGAATAACGAATTTGAGAAAAAGTATAAGTATTGGAAAATTTAAGGGAATAACAAGCAATATCTCGAAAATGGTTCACTCAACAACAAAAATGTATATGACATAAATTGTGTATTTTAACGCGATCTACGTTTTTTGTGTAGTAAAATTTTGTCTATCTCTTATGGTTTACCAGTTATGCAAAAGTCGTTCACAATGAAGAATACTTTTGGAGACATTCCCAGAAAATTCGAGCTATACATTTAATTTGTCATGAAAATATCTTAAATATATGATATTTTAATTAAAATCGTTAGAGCCATTTTTGAGCAAATTAAAATTTTCGAAAAATGTTCCATGTAAAGCGTAATCTGCGGTGGGGAATTTTCTTGAAAACCTTCGTGTCGCATCTCTGGAAGATACTGAAACTAAATAACAAGTTTGGTGTTTATTCGACTGTTCGTTTCTGAGTTATGCTGTTCACAGACACACAGACACACACACAGACATGTTTATAAAAATGCTTTTTTAGGATTCAAGGGCTCTCAAAACATGTATTTCCGGTGAAATCTCGGTATCGAATTTTTGTGTGGAATACAATACTTCCCCTACTTACTATACGTAGTAGAGAAAGTAAAAATGGTAAGAGTATTTAGGATATATTATATTACAACAGCACTTGCAAATTAATCACATGCGTATGTTTATAATTTATTTCGCTTTCCCTAAATTTATCCTGAGTTTTTTTCTCTTCTTTTTCCTTTCTTTTCCCTTGCCTCTCCTCGAAGAGAGGCACATGTGAATATCTCAATTTGGCAGATTTAAATTGATCATGAAATTTTGTGAAAACGTATGCAATATGCACACACAAATGCACAAACACAATTTTTTAAGCTGTAGTTATTTTGCACAAAAATATTTTTGAACTTCATGGAATGCAGTCTTCCCGTTTGCTTTGATAAAGAATACTAAACACTTTATTGCACAATTATTATAATCGTTGTCCTTAATATTCAGTGCCTGTGAGAAATTAATCTCTCATTCTTTACGTGTGCAGTATACTGTTTTGGGTCATTTCCAAAAACATTAAGATAAAAGACTGTTAGGTTTCAGCAAAATTTCCTTGATGATCTTTTAAAATAATTAACTTATGTGTAAAAGTTCAGGTTCTTTGAATAAAAATGTCAAAATGCAGAGCACTTTATATAATAAAAAATGAGATAAAATTAAGCTTAAAATTGAGTTAAAATTGTTACATGAAGAATTTAAGTGTGCAGACAGCAAAACTGGGCACTGGATATAAAACATTAAGAGTTCAAATGTTGATAAAAGCATGAAAGACAAATATTTTATAGTTTCAAAACTTTTAGCAGTAGTTTTCCAGATAGTTTTTCTTGCCTGAATATCTTACCTGCTTTTAGAAACTCTGGAAGTTTCTAAATAGATTTAAGTATCCGATATGCACTAATATTCTCTCACGAGTTGTAAATAAAGTATTATAACAAAGAAATAATATAATCGTAATTAACTATAATTCAGTTTTTGCAAATAATAATAATAATAAACCTTGGCCATAAATCTACTTAGTTCTACACTAGTCGGAATTTCTTTGTTCCAAGGAGGAATTCAGTGTTGAAAATGGAACTTTATGCTTGACTACATATTAGTCATTAAGTCTGTCATAGACAGGAAACATGCACCATAAGAATATTTTAAAGAAAAGCAGCATTATCATGATCATTCAACCTGCCACCCCAACTGGAGCACAGGGTCCTCTAGCGAATTCCTGTGACTTCTAGTGGTTCCTGCCACTACCACTAGAGCCACAATAATGTATGATCAGTTCAACGTCCGCTAGAGGCGCTGGAAGAAATAGGTACTTGTGAATATGTCCAAATTTATTCAATGGCTCTTTTTCAGGTTTTGACGTTATTTTATATCTGAATAAATATCACCTGGGACCAAGAGTTATTTTTTTTCCTGAAGAAAGTATTCCTGGAGAGTTTTATACCAGAAAAATTGCCCTCTGCCGGGACAACAGAATTATACTTCACAATAACATAAAATCACATCACATCACAATTTTCGTTCCCTAATACACTATTCAGTATTTTGCGTCTTTTTTTTTAATCTTTTCTTAAAGAAGAAATACTTGACAACATATTTTCTTCAGCGTAAACGAACTCTCAGAAGCTTTTAAACTCAATTGCTAGAAAGAAAATTAGCATTGCCTTCAGAAGTTAATATCTTGTAAAGAACTCTATGTATACCCAACAACGCGTTCTATCTGTATCTTCTGATGCAAATATTTAATCATATAACGTAGTTTCTATACGAACATAATATACTTTGCGTTTAATAGAAACTGCTTCGCCTTACTGAAACTGATGTTTTAATCTCATCTTGGTATCTCAGTCCTAAGGAAATGGACCACCTTATTTAGCACTAAACTGGCCAAACGGAACACTGAAAACACAAAACGGGAGTATACATTTTAAAAAGCATTTCGTTGAGATATTCAGATGCTTGGAACATTGAGTACAAAAAAACGTTTTCATTCAGTTTTCCTTGAATTGATACCGCAATTAATGTAATTAGAATAAGAGACTAGCTTCAGAAGGCAGGGAAAAGAATCACCACAATGCGGTTTGAATTTTGCTTTTACAATTATATATTTGATGCTCATGCAGTTAGAGATATTCGTTTAGATATAAAAGGACTACAAAGTGATGGCACCAGCGCAGAAACCAGTCGGTGAATTCCATCGGAACGACTCTACTTTGCAGAAAGAAATAGGGAGATGTATGCGCCATTATAGCAGTTGTGGACGTACTGTAAATTTATCTTCCTCTGCTACTACCCGCAGGAAAACACGATTTTACCTGCGTTCCAGTTTCCCTTCTAATTTGTTCTTTTAGAAAACCACAGTAGTTCTGCCTTTGTAGAAACGGTAACTGACCACCACACAACTTCCGTTTTTACCCATTGATTTCCCCGCGCAGCTTAGTACCATCATTTGGATGCATAAACATAGACAACTTATTTCAAAAATAGACTACAATAGACTTTCGACTCCATTGACTAAGGGAGAGAAGTGTAATGGCTCAAAATATACCTAAACATATAGGTTCTGGCACAACACAATCATTGAACACCCTTTTTACATAAATGAATGATTTATTTGGAAAAAAACACATTACAGGGATTTAAAAATAAATAATAAAACTATGCAGAGAGTGCATATTGCGCGATACTTTGGGGTAATTGCACTCGGTGTGGTCAGATAAATGAATGAACAAATCACATTTATAATTTTGTGGTTTGTCAAACCTATTACAATCTTTATGGGTTCAATTTGCACAAATGGGACACCGGAACCAGATTTCACCATTTCGACCAAACTCTCCACACACCGTACAGGTATCATCTTCATTTTCATTCTCTTCACTATCAAAAATGGGTTTGGCATGATGTCTAGTTCGTCATCGCGTAACTCTTCTTCATCCACATCTTATTCTGAAGAACTTTCAAACAACTGTCTTTTGGCTCTTTTGATTTTCTTTGCCCTACAATTTGATGATCGATTTTGTTTTCTTCTTTCTTAGTTACCGGGCAGATGCAGCTGAAATTGGCTCGATAGTCTTTTTGGTCTCGACTTTATTCTGTGTAGCTCTGCGCAAGTCTAGGGCTTCCAGTTTTTCTTTCATCGGTGTTGCTGTTTAAATCTCTGAATGCTGTTTGTTACTGCCAGATTTTCTTTTGTTTGTGATTTTTGAGGGGCTGGGAATAGATGATATTTGGCTGTTTAGAATTGGGTTACTGTTTGCATTATGATTGATTCAGATGGTGCAGGATAAGGTAGGGTTTGTTGGGGAGTCGCTGGTTGTATGTGAGAAGGCCCTGGTAAAACGTTTTACGATGGGACTGATTCAATATGTGCTGATCTTGACTTCTGATTTTCACCATCATATTCCTCCTCCTCAATCAGTTGGAGATCTGGCTTCTCAAATTCGTTCCGGCCATAATATCTTCATCAGTGTAGACATTTTAATTAAGAGACCAAATGCCGCTTCTTTCAAATCCCTTTGCAGCTTTATCTAGCGAGGAAATCCTACCATAGGCTTTATTGAAAATCTCAGCGATGTCGTATAGAGTGATTTGAGCTGCATGTGTCTTCAGGTATCATATTCCTATTAAGACACTTTTAATGGCCCATAAAATTCGAGATCAAGGCGTTGCAATCGATGTGTTGGGAGGAACTGAAATTCTGTGAAACCTTTCTCTTTGCAATACAGGTATGATGCAAGTAATGTGTGACTACTATGATTATCCATTATAAGGAGAAATTGTTTTTATGGATGCATTTCTTTCCTTGCCAAAATGAAGTAGCCATGACGTGGTGAAAAGTTCAGATGTCATCCACGCAGTTTTTGAACAATGGTATACCTATAGTTCCCACAGATTCACAGTTGAGGTGACGTCCTTACTCGTGGGAAGATGAGCATTGTGGGAATATAATGTCCAGCAGCACTAAACGCACAGCAAACTGTTATATTCTTTCTCAGCTGGTGAGGGCCCCCACTTGTTTCATTCCCTTGGATGCAATAATCCGAGGAAGAGTATGGACAGTCGAGATATCCATCTCGTCTACATTGTAAATTCTTGTAGCTGGGAATTTGAATTCGGACATCAGTAACTCAAGGTTGGAGTAGAATCTCTGAACTTCCTCGTTATTGAATGCTAAGATTCTTGATGCTTGTTGGTTCTGACATCTTTAATCTTCACTTGGGGTGTCTTTTAAGGAAACCGTAGAACCAATCCTTTCCAGCCTCTCTTTTCTCTTTGTAGAAGTTGTTTTGACCCCGTTTTGTTCTGCATATTCAAAAACGATCTTTCTGAGATCAGAGGCTGCGTTACCAAAATATAATTGTGAAAGCGTCAAGGCAGGTTACTTCATTTCCTTTTCCTGTGCCTCTGCAAAAAAGCACTTTGACCCTATGATGGACAGTAAACCTTCTCTGCTTTTATTCTATCTTTTATTGTGCTGAAGGGGACACTGAACTGCCGTGATCCTTGTCTTATAGAAGTTCCTGAATTTACTGCTCTGAATGTTGCTTCCATTGTCTCTAGTGACCATGTTGCCTTGTTTGTAGTCTCTTTTTCTAGGCATCTGTTAATAAATAAACGAATGTAAATAATATGTAACTATTTAATAAGATAAAAATTCAGTCAATAAACAGTTGATATTATTAACTTAGATTAATAAACGAGTTTGATAAGTAAATAAAAAGAAATGCCAAAGTAAGGTAGCAATTCCTTTACATAATTAACATTTATAAACAAATTAAAGGTAAAAAGTTAATTATAAAATATCTATGAGTATCATTTATTTATAATTTAATAATAGGCTGTTTAAGAAATAAGTATTTCACATTTCAGTGCTTCATTTTTTAAAAAAACGTTCCTAATAAACCTTATAAAGGAAAGGTTGCATGAAGTGGCGCTCAGCTAAGGGGTAATGCCGCTCACCTATGCGTCATTGCCTTGCATGGCCATGTTGAATTCTTTACTTATAGTCAAGAAGCTAGACAGCTTTAGGTGCTGTTTGATATATTAATGGGAAGCCGTATGCATCCCCTAAATCAACATAACTGTAAGGGCAGAAAATAAGGGATAATTACATACCTTCAGTTTTCCGCACATTGATTTCTCTAAGAAATTCCTGCTGAAAATCCTCTTCTATCGTTTCCACCATTAAACTACTACGAAGTTATTAAGACTGCCACAAGAGTTCAGCACCTCTTGGGCAGGTCAAACTCTCACCCAAACCGAAATACTTACATGAGCTCCATAGCCCACTGAGCGGGAATGGCCTCCATTCCCCTAAAAAGGGATGTTTACTATTCTACAACGTGTAACTTAACTGTTTTATTGGGAAAGATATTAATTTCACGGTTACAGCACAAAGAATAATAAATCATATGTGCACATACAATATTTTTTGGAACAGAAGGTATAATTTACGACTTTTCGTCCAGGGCAATAAAATAGCACGTTTTATAATACTACACAGTAGTTGCAAAATTAACTTAGATAAAAGCTGATTGTATAGATTAAGACTGATGCTTTTTAAATGGAGAATTACATACGAGAGTTGCATCTACTAAACACACCATACTGCCGCGCACTTCCTCTTTAGTATGTCTGCCATGCAATGGCGGCCGCTGAGGTATTCTACTGGCGGCGCCCTCCCCTCAAGTGAAAACAAATCTCTCAAATAATATTTCTGTACCAACTTCGTGCAGCAGCAGCGAACGTATTAGGCATTTGACAAGAGTTGAATGTACTTTCATATATATGCCCAATATCAGTTATTTCGGTCTTATACTATGGACATCTCCTCCAAATAACATGTAAGGATAACTTAAAAAAACAGCACTGTTTTCCTCACAGCCAAAAATCATTTGTTCTTTTGATAAATTTCCGGTTTGCATTTACGACATTAATTTTTATTTGCTGCTGCGGATTCAGATTCGGAAATGGCCTACCCAATGTCCTGTTGTTAAATGTGGAGTTTTTAATAATTCGCCTGCTTTGTTCATGTTTGTAACAGAATGTTCACTTAAAGAAAACACTACTGTTTTAGTTACCTGACTCCACGGTGAACTACGTCTTTGGACTGAATTGTTAATTGAAGTGATAAGATCCGCCCGAAGAATATGAATAATAAACAATACATCATAATAAGTATATTAATAAGCATCTAATCAAAATAAGGAGGGGAATACCAATATGAGGAAATAAATAAAAGAGAACATTAAGAATTAGAAAAGGGGGGAAATAAAATCATAACGAGAGAAATAAAGTAAAGATTAGCTATTAATTAATAATCAGAAAGTGAAATAAATTGTAGAAAACGTGTATTTGGGAACGAAGAGACTTGGCGAAAAACCGTGAAAGGTTGAAAATTGAGGAACGTACAGGAAGAGGGACATTAGTAAGCGATAAGTCACAATAGGAACCGAGTACAACTCTGAGGATGCGAAGACAACGGGCCGGAAACCGAATTCAGTCAACTCACAGAAAATTCACTCTAGCAAACTTAAGTTGTTAATGGGAGACGCGAGCGAAGCTCGGACGATGAAATTAAGAGCCAATGGAAGACGAGAAAAAATTCAGTGAGAGATCCAATAAAAGTTAATAAAAGTCACGTGCATAGCAAAAAGATAGATCGAAACTAGAAAAGAGGCGTGAAATGGAAAATTATCTATGACACAGAGCAACTTTCAGACGTGTGTAAGATGGATACTTTGTGTCGAACCGTAGGGTAGAGAAGATCACTCCGTGTTGTGCAGTAAGAGAGAATAAGATAGATGTAGGAATTCAAAGTATTTTATATCAGAGAGGGAAACAGTGCAGATGTCTACGAGTATTTATTTATTTATGTATGGGAAAAATTAGTTTAAAGGAACCGTGAGTAAAAGGGTAGCTATAACATGACTAAAGGTTAAGTCATTAATGTAACATTGTAACGTCTTTAACTTCGAAAAATACTTAAGTAAGGGTAATGCATGGAAACAATAGCAGGGGATGACAGGAGAAATCGCGTCTTGTGTGAAAGGATATTCGGATGAGGACAACAGTGTGGATCATCAATAAACGGGCCATCTGAGAGGAGAAGAGTGAGCTTCATTTCATCTCCCATCCACACACTCCCTGAGGTAAGAGTTTCCAGAATCCATATTCCTCTACCTGAGTAGCCGGCAGCAACATTAATCTTCCCGAATTACCAAACCTACACCAAGAACCGATCATTACACCTTTTTCCCTTGTTTTAAACCCCGCTACATAATACACGAGCATATACAGAAATACTTGACAATTGTTTTGAAAACAGATGCTCAACCAATGGTGAATACATTAGATTTTTGTTCCATGGTGCAGAAGATCCACATATTCAATCATAACAATAACCCTGCTTCTACGAAATATATAAATATTGAAATAATGCCTGTTAGTTTCAAAACCAAATAATTAAAAACCATACGGTTGTATTTGTAAGGATACTTTGGTGTATTATTCCTGCACTCGATTTATTTAAACATTAATTTACGCTTCCAAACGCATTAGCATTAACATGTAGTAAGATGGTAACACTGCATTAAAGGAAGGTTGACCGCGGAAAGTATTCCACCATTGTCGCTAGGTGCCGAGGCGTGGACTTGGTAGAGGGACAAAAATCTAAGACCTTGGCAGTGGAAATGGATGGAATAAGACGTAGTGCTAGAGTATCAAGGATGGAAAGAAGGAGAAATGAAGAGGTGAGACAGATGATGGATATGGAGGAAACAGTGGTGAAGAGAATTGAAAGGTGGGGTCTTCAATGGTATGGACATGTAAAAAGAATGGAGGATGATAGGTGGCCTAAAAAAGTTTTAGAATGGTCACCGTGGAAGAAGAAAGCGAGTTAGGCCGAGAGCAACCTGAAGAGGATAGTTTCATAGAATTATGAATGATCGGTGCCTGGAGGAGGATGACGTATTCAATCGGGAAGAATGGCGAATGGAAATACAGGGCAACTGCTGAAGAGTGGAGAAGCCCTTAAAAGTAAAAGCAAAAGTAAATCCTTAGGTTCTGTGCTTTGCTGCGCTCTTGCGGGAGGAACGTGAGCTCTGAGCCAGAATAATCTTGGTTCTACCTCCCCCATAAGAACCATCTAGAAATGTACACCCTACCCTTATCACACTGTGCTTATGAGCGGAGACGGTGTCAATACGGAATTGGCTCCAAGCTTCAGAAAACTACCAGCATAGCGCGCGCCGCTTAACGCGCCAGTTCAAATTAAAGAATACATACTCGAAAACAATGCTTTATGCGTAATTCCTATACACTTCTCTTTCTTTCCTTTTGGCACAAATGGTGCCACAGCACAGCGGCACTACCCCAGAAGTCGCCCCTGCTGCCATGTTAAAACTAATATGCATGACTACGTGTCGATAACTGGTGATAATGTATTCATATACACACAAATGACTCGCGAAATAAAAATCTGTTTTTATATAAAACGTCAACACAAGCAATGCCCAACAAACCCGACAGCCGTTAATTTAAACACACCGGAAAGGGAAGTGAGAAGCCAGCATTGCCATCTATCGTTATCATGCCACAAACGTTAGTTTCTCTCTTAGCCACTACTGGACTTTCTAACGCTGCAATTGGATTTTGCAATATCCAAGGCGCCAATCTGATTAAACCCCGCTGGCCTAACTGTTGGGAACGTGAGTTGGCTAGCATGGAGTGAATAGAGGTAAGGGGGGACGAGTGCTTTGCGAGAGACGGAATGAGATGAGGGGAACGCTAATGTTTTGCATTTTGAGTGGTGCGAAAGCCTTGTCTGATCACATTCCTAACGCTATCTCTTCAGCTTCCAAAAGTAAGCTTATGTGTCGTATTTGGATCAATATACTGCACCATACTTTGCTTTCGTCTGATGAATGATCTGCATATGATCCTGAGTTTAATGGGAGGGCAAGATTAATCTTAAAACATTGTTCCCTGAACTGAGACCGACCAATGTGAACACTGCTTACGGGCTGTTCTGATTTCGCCAAAACTATAGTTTTCTTTTCCGGATCATTTGAAGAGAAAATGCACTTGTAGAAAGTCTCTCTGTAAAGAACGTTAACTACTTGACAAAGCTTCCATTTTTCATGTTATCTTTACCCCTCTATTTCTCACAGTAATGTGATAACATTTATACATCATAATGTTTTTACTGTAAACCGAAGAGTGCTAGACAAGGCCTACAGTCGCAGAGGCTAGGTAACCAACAATGTACAGTATTAATACCTATAAGCATTGTCCGAATTTCATAATCTAAAATTCTTTGAAAAATTACCTATAAAATTAATCTAAACGTTTTTTTAAGTGCATGATAATTAAAATGACATAAAACTGAGATTTATTTAATGTATTTAAATCAATCCACACAAAGTAATAATTATAGCAGATAATACTGCTATACAGGTAGAAAAAGAAGGTATAAGAATATGAAGAGGCAGTTTAGAAAATTAATTAAAAAATATGTTTGTTCCTTATTCTTGTTTGAAGAATCTGAAAAGAAAATTAAGAATATTGTCTTAAAACGAATAGAAATAACGCTTTTGAGTTCTCAGGTTGTACAAAAGTCATTCGAATGAAGAGGATTTCATAGGCTATGACACGACACAAGGATAATCTGACACTCATTAACCTATTAAGGGAAAATTGATCTAGTTTGGGATATTAATGCACAACAGTAATTATACCTGCTCTCTTAACTATAGTTACCCCTCCACCCACAAGCATTCCTTTCCAGACTAACCATTAAATAGGAATGAGAATAAAAAATGTACAAAGTTGCTCTTATTTCTCAGTCGAATAATGAAAGTACTTATGTTTGAAAGTTTATTCTTACGTGAATTGTTAGTAATATAAAACTATTTGTATCAAAATGAAATAAAATGGCTAAATAAAGATTCAAAATGCCCTAAAATGACCTAATAAGCTTAATATTTAGACTGGTTATGAACAAACATAGGGGTAATAAGTAAAGTAGTTTTTGGTAGGCCCAGCCTTACACTCTAATACAACGCCATGCCTCTCGTTATGGCCTAATGAAGTAATTACAGTTTCGTGCTTTGAAAATCATGATATTAACGTAGGTACTTAAGAGAATGGCTTCAGACCTTTTTTTTAAGATAGTTGGTAATTCAGTTGATGGAAACAAAATCTCGATTCTTTATATTTACATTCTCTACTAACTTACCATAGTAAGTTCAAGAACTTGCAAGGGAGAACTTACAACTTATATTTTACAAAAACTATAGATTGGCCAAAATTAGAACAGCCCATAGGCACAGGCGTTCCCATTGGTCGGTTTCAGTTTAGGGTACAATGTTTCGAAATTAATATTACCCTTCCATTATACTCAGGATTATATGCAGATCATTCATCAGAAGAAAGCAAAGTATGGTGCAGTATATTGATCCAAATACGACACATAAGCTTACTTTTGGGAGCTGAAGAGATAGCGTTACGAATGTGTTCAGACCAGGTGTTCGCACCACTCAAAATGCAAAACATTAGCGTTCCCCTCATCTCAAGAGGAACTTACAAAAGAACTTTTGGAATACCCAAAAATTCTATTCAAAGATTTTACCAGAAATACGCGTTTTGAGGTCATCTAAATAAACAAAGCTTTTTTTAGAAGACACCAAACTTGGTGTTTAAGTTCACTTCCAAAGATGCGGCACGAAGATTTTAAGACAGGTTATCCTGACAGCTCACAAACTGTGGGTGGCATGGCAGAGCAACATCTAATCTCTGCAATAGATGTCCTGCGGTGGAAACCTTGCATCACAAACTATATAGGTAGTAGCCTGAGCCATCGTACGCTCTGTTTGGTACTGGATGTATAGAAGAATCTGTGTGATCTGTAGTGTCGCACAAGTGTCTACACTATCTGACTTTCAAATTCCATCAACATAATAGGATGATGACGGATACACTTACTTGGATAATCTTTGCCATCTATTTTTGGATAATACAAGCTGGAGATGCGAAAAATCTACAGGCCTTCCAGGTCTTTATCTGGAAAGAACTCTCGGAGTTGGACGAGCGGATCCCTCTCTCTTTGAAGTCGAATATCTTTACGTTATTAGCACCACGCTTTGGGCACTAAACTTGAGGTAGTTGCAGCCCCACGTACGATACAAACTTTCCGGTGGCCTTCGCCCCAAGTTCACTTTTCCGGTGGCCTTCGCCCCCACGTTTAAAAATCAACTTTGTATTTTTAATGCTGCGTCAATAGTAATTTGCAGAAACACGTATCTCTTAGCAGGGATTGGTGCGGCTAAAGAATAAGGCTTACGTAAATTATAATTGTATTGTACTTTGGTTTATTAATCCTTCGCACGATTAAATAGCACTTTACTGATATATCCTACTGTAGAGCTGTGAGATTATGGTCACTTGTACTTTTTAACACGTAAATTTTACATTATTCACGCCGTAATGAATGTTTTATGTCTCACACTGAATGCGTACCGAGTGAACGAACTGCTCAGGTACGCTATCTTCTAGCGTCCGGTTGGGAACGCTGTCTAGTAGCGTCTGGCGTTTACCGCTTAAATTTGTAAATTTCTCTATTTCTAGTCTCTGATTGGCTAATCCTACTCCAATAGAATACTTTTATTTAACTTAAGCTTTTTTCAAGTTGTTGATTGGCTATTTATAAACTGTTTTAAATATTACATTATTGTTCCAAGAATTATTAGTAGCCTTTATTAAACTATATAAATCATTATTGCGTCAAGGTTACCTCATTGTTACCTTATTGTTAGCAACTTTCGTCTTCTATTCTCACAGCTCCTACATTGTTAAATTACTTAATACATTCACATAACATTATTATACATGTACATAATAATATAAATATTAATACAATGACTGTCACATACACTTTATACATTATTTATACACATATTGCTTTAAGGCGGGCTGTTATATTTTATTATATAATTAGACTGATATTATTTAAGTGTTAAAAATACTGCCTCATCTTGGATCTCTTGCATTTACGGAGACCCTAGGTGCAAAATGTAGAAGGGCATGCGATTTAAAAAAAAATAAAAAAACAGCACTCTGAGTGCTGTCACTGTCTTCCAAGTTGCCGTATCCATTCCCTTCCGGTATTTAATTTAGGGATTTAAAAATTATATAAAAGTAATAACTAAAACAATTGCATTTCCTGCGACATCTTGAAAACAGCTTTAAAAAAAGCACAAGAACAATTGTTACTTCCTCTGCCCCCAAAAAATTAAAATAAAGAAACAAGCTGCAAAAATAAAAATTAAATAAAAGGAAAATTCTTCAGCTCAAACTTTTCTTTACATGGATAATTTTTCCATACACTTTATTTTCCCAAAAATGTTCTAATGATTTTGATTAAAACACCATATATTTAAGCTACTTACATAAAAAAAATTAAAAAAACAGACTTGTTACTTCCTCTGCCAAAAGAAATTTAAAAATTAAAAAAAAGAAACAAGCTACGAAAAAAGAAAAAATTAAATAAAATGGAAGTCTCTCAGTCCAAACTACCCCTTATATGGACAATTTTTCAATATACTTTATTTTCCCAAAATGGTTCCTACGATTTTGAATAAAACACAATATTTAAACTATTTACATAAAACAAGAAAATGAATAGCTTGAATTTTCTGTGAATAGCCTGTGAAGCGCTCTTCATTTATAAATAACGGCTACACCATAAGAGATAGACAGAGGCATACTACGCATAAAAAATGAGGCCTTTTTAAAACACGCAATTTATTTGAAATAAGTTTTTATTGCGACACCAGCCATTTCCGAGATATCCGTTGTTATTAGTTTGTTTTTCTTTAATACTTTTGTCATTTTTAAGTACTGTCCCTGTTCAATTGTTTCTCGCGATGTCATGGAAGGCTATGGAATTTAAAGATCAAGCATATAGTGTCCTGCTTTTAAACGTTTGATTGTCGGTCTGTTTCTTCTACCCCTTTGAAATGTATAATGAATTTCTCCATTAACATGAAGCAGACAGCTTTCGTAATAACGTTTGTAGAAGCCATATAAAAATAAACGATAGTGGGTAGGGAAAGTCAGGTAAGTTAACATCTTTGTTGTTTTAACGAGTACTGTGATCTGTGATTTCACAAGTTAGATCCCTTTGTCGACGTTTGGAAATATTCGGTTAATACACGGATTTTGAAATGGGTTATATTTTTCACAGACACCGTTAATTTCAAGAGGTGTGTTAAGTGGATTGTTTATCTTGTTTTAATGAGAACTACTACCCCGAAATATTATACTTTTAACACCTTGTACCGGCAGAAAATGTTCCACTCTTGTTAACACTCTATACTCATTAATTTCTTCTTTATGCTGGTTTCTTCCACTCATGACACTCTAACCACACCATATTTTAATACAACTTGATTTTCACTTTCTCTCTCTCAAGTGTTTTATTTTCTTTTTTATTTCATTTTAAACTGCTGCATTTTATTTTAATTTATTCTCTCATGGATTTTAATTTTGTCCCTTACAACTTTGCTGCATAATGTCATTTGCCTACAGCAAGCATTTTCCGCTCCTTTTCGTCACAAATTCTCTTTGTGTTTGGCTCTTTTTATGTTGTATAACGTCCCCACTTCATTGTTCTTTTTTTCATAGCTTTCTCCGAATTTTCACTGCTTCATTTTACTTGCCTTTTCTCTCTGCTGGCGCACTGCGCATGCTCACAACTAGACAGCTGACTGATAAAACATGGAGTGCTTCACATAAAATGCCATTTGTTTATTACGGGCATCACAAAGGCTTGTCCAGCTCGATCGATATGTTCGCAGATGTTGATTCCCAACACATGCAGCTCGATTAGAGTCATAAGACCGCGCGCGCGTCGTTAAACCGGTATAGAACACATGACCTGACCCCACATAACCTCCATCACACGGACGGTAGTAGTTAACAGCTTCATTGTGATACAAGGGTTACATTTAAGTGTCTACTAAAATTGCCAGTTTCCACTCTTAAATGTACGTTTAAATTTTGCTCTGTAAAATTATGAATGAGTCCTATTAAATGTTTATAGAGAAAGAGGCATTTTAAACCTCTTATGTGCTTTAGTCACGCAAATTTCTGTACCCATCCACCACAATTTACTTTATTATTTTTCTCTACAAATTACTCATAAAAAAGCTTGTTTTTCGGTCCACCTCCTGTTAATCATAATAAATATTGGCAGAAATCTTTTCAATACGCATTTTGTTATTGCTATGTGCTGGCTCAAAACCAAAGAAAAATGACTTAACAACTTACAATAGCAGAAAATCCAAAATAACAATAGTGAATATCTCGCAAAAAGTTTCCATGTAAGGGGTTTTAGGTAGAGGAGATTTCATAAAAATTGTCGTATTACCGTTTGACAGTTTGGACGAAAGTAAAAACAAGGACACGGGGAAATTGTAGGTTACCTTAGAGATGGCTCCACGGTAACATGTCTGGCTCGCATTCAGGAGGTCCCGAGTTCGCTTCCCGCCTACCGATCACTCTGATCTTGAGTTTTTCGTGGTTTTCTCTGGTCGGTAGGTGAATGCTGGAGTGTTTTCACGATTTTTCCCCTCATTTCCATTTCATTCCGTTTCCTTCTCATCTTTCAGCTGTGCTTCTAGGCTTCGTTTCGTGAAACGTGCCGGACAGTTGGCGCGGATGTTTGCTCCAAGGAAGAGTACTCTCCGTGGACACCAAGGGCTGCCTGGTTGGATGGGTCGTTCATCACCCTCTCTGGGTAGCTCCAGTAGTGGGACGCATCTTAAGCCAGGATACTCTTAGGGGCTTCCTCGCGTCTCTGCTGCCTGAAGCCTCTTGTGCTTCCTTCACTTCATCCCTTCCTCCTGAGGAGTGGTAGCCACAATAGATCTTCCGTAGGCCGCGAGGTGTCCCTCGCCGTTGCATACCCTATAGTCTTATAGCACCCAGCAAGACTTATAAGGCACCTTACAGTTTTTAAAAACTACCACTACCTACATTTTCAACCATTGTAACAGATCTGGACGAAATTTTGGACACGGTGCCTTTCTGATACTAAAATTTCAAAATCTACCTGAGTAGGGGGGAAATGAGAGAGCTGGCCTAGTTAATTTATGCATGGCTATTCATATGCAAATGAGCTCCCCCACCTCCTCTCCCCCCACCCCCGGCTCCTTGGTATGAGAGAGCTGGCCCAGTTAATTTATGCATGGCTATTCATATGCAAATGAGCTCCCCCACCTCCTCCTCCCCCACCCCACCCCCCGCTGTGCCTTGGTAGTTTTAGTTGCAGCTGCGGTCGTAAATCATGTTGAGTACAATGGAGGCTTGACAGTTAAGCAATTAAGGCTGTCAATCAACTGTCAAAACGAAGAAAGGGGTCATAAATTTAAGGTTCTGTAACAAAGGCGAGATGTTTTTCCTACCCATTCCACATCCGGCCACTTCTGCACCTGGTCAGTTACCCACTCCACTCCTATTGTTCTCGAACACGTGGCAACCCAATAACAAAGCCGGTCCCTTTCCATTGTGTAAGAGATTCTATTGTGTGTGCCTTTCTATTGTCCTTGGCAAGCATTCTTTAGAAAGACCACCTGCAGCGTTCCCATCCCAATAACAAAGCCTGACCCTTTCCATTGTGTAAGAGATTCTATTGTCCTTGGCAAGGCTAGTTTAGAAAGACACCTGCAGCGTTCCCATTGTTTGGCCACCTGCTAGTTTAACAAAAGAATTCGAGGGTTGCTTTATACTCGTCCTGTCCTTGTTTGTGTGAAAGAGAGAGAAACTTGTTTACCAACTCTGCGTGACGTCATACTTTAGAAAGACACCTGCTCCATAACAAAGCCTGACCCTTTCCATTGTGTAAGAGATTCTATTGTGTGTGCCTTTCTATTGTTCTTGGCAAGGCTAGTTTAGAAAGACACCTGCAGCGTTCCCATTGTTTGGCCACCTGCTAGTTTAACAAAAGAATTCGAGGGTTGCTTTATACTCGTCCTGTCCTTGTTTGTGTGAAAGAGAGAGAAACTTGTTTACCAACTCTGTGTGACGTCATTGTCGGCCATCATGCTTTTGCCTGAGGGAGTTCTCTCCGATGTTTTACGACCTCCTACGAATATACCCGAGCATAGTTAACAAGCATTCTGTTTCAGCCAACGACTCCGAAAAAAGCGCCTAATATATATTTCATTACGTGCATTAAACCTCTGAGTGATATCCATAGATCGGTGTTCGATTCTTACTGTAATCAAGAGTTTATTGCTAATGAGAAATTAATGATTGATATTATTATATCATTACCCTAATTAATAAAAGTGCGTTCAGAGAATTCTAGCTCGAGTCTTACCAAGTGAAACTCTAATGCGTAATAACTATTAAACTATGCACCAACAGATTAAAAAATGTATTTATCAATTATAATTTAATTTTTATACATTATTACCCTAATTAATGAAAGACCGTTCAGAGGGTTCTAGCTCGAATCTTACCCAACGAAACTCTAATGCTTAATAAATATTAAACTATGCAAGGTCAGATTAAAATGCATTTAACAAATATAATTTTTATATATCATTACAATAATTAATAAAAAGGGTGTTCAGAGGGTTCTAGATCGAATCTTACCCAGCGAATCTCTAATGCTTAATAAATATTAAACTATGTGAGTATTGCGCTGCCAGATTAAAACGTGTTTAACGAATATAATTTAATTTTTATATATCATTACAATAATTAATAAAAGGTTGTTCACGGGGTCCTAGATCGAATCTGCGAAACTCTAATGCTTAATAAATATTAAACTATGCACGACCAGATTAAAATGTGTTTAACAAATATAATTCAATATACACGACATTACAATGTTTAACGATCTGTATTCTTAGGAACCAGAGGTCCATAGTTCGAATCCTGCCCTGCGAAACGCTATAATAACTATTAAGTTATTGAAGCAGCGGGCGGTCGGATTAAAATTGCATTTAACAACTATAATTATTTATATTAAACCCTGATGCATACTTAGATATCCCGAAGCCTAGACAACATTCTTTCTTCTTCTCCTCTCTTTTTCTTTCTATCTATCTCTTTCTTTCTCCACGACTTGTACACATTCAGGCGTTCACATATACACGAGCGCTTGTACACACATCAGCAAACATACACTGGTGCACGCATGTACACACACGCACACACACACTCACATACGTACAATAGTACACACACACACACGCACATACACGCATTCACACAACTCATGCGTATACATACATACACCAGTGCTCTTACACACATTCATATACATGAACACACACACACACACATGCACACACATACACCAGTACACACGCGCATACACGCACATGTAAGTACACACACGCACACACGCACCCACGCAAGCACATACACCAGCACATACACACACATGCACATACATACAACAGTACACACACACATACATACACCAGTACACACACGCATTCACGCACCTCATGCGTATACATACATACACCAGTGCTCTTACATTCACACATTCACGCACCTCATGCGTATATACACACACACATACACCAGTGCTCTTACACTCACACATACATATACATGGACAAACACACACACGTGCAAGCACATATGCCTGTTCACTTACACCCAACAGCACCAACCCACACACGCACACACCAACTCACGCGCATGTCCTGAATGAAAAGAGACAAAATGATGCAATAAAAACTAATTATAGCTCGGGATGCAAGGCTCCATTTACGATTGCTCGAAACCGGTCTTCTAATAACTCCAAAACTAATTAAAATAAAGACAGTAAATAAACTTTATTACTTTTATGCCATTAGCTCCTTTCTTGTGCATGTATATTAGAGTCCAGGTGTCATGGGTTCGATCCTTAACTTTAAATCTCAATTATCTCAGAAACTAACAGGGATTAAGGTGCGGACCAAAGCACGATTTTTAGTTCCTACGATGAACAATTAATGCTTTATATAATTTCCAATCAGTGTCCCTAGCTCGAATCCCGATCTTTCAGTGACTTCCTTAATTTTCCACTGTGTTCTAGAATATATCACTTAGATCAATGTTGCAACTGCATACAGGTCTTTTAAACACATCAAACTAATATTATAAATAATTTTGTTTCTGGCGTTCTGAGTTCGAATACCGATTCAATGAAGTTTACTTATAAATTTAATAACAGTAAATAATTAAGACAAAGGTACCAAATAAACCTATTACGTTTATGTCATCAGATAATATCTTGCGGGTGTATATTAGGGTACCTGACGTCCAGGGTTCGATCCTTAAGTTTAAATCTCAATTATCGCAGAAACTAGCAGAGATAGAGCTGTAGACGAAAGCATGTTTGATAGCTCATACAATGAACAATTAATGCTGTATATAATTTTCAATCAGTTGCCCCTAGTTCGAGCCCCGATCTTTCAATGACTTCACTGATTTTCCTCTGTACTCTAGAATACATCACTTAGATTGATACTTTAACTGCATGCAGCTGTGTGAGAGAGAGAGTGAGAGAGGGAGAGAGAGAGAGCGAGAGAGGGAGAGGAAGTGAAACAAGCAGGGATAGAAGTGCTGAGGGCCTCTGCGCATGCGTAGCAAGAGATGATGCCATTGGCTGCAATAATCACGTGACGTGTAAGCATCACAGCCATGATGACGTGCAGGCATCGCCTGGAGGGGGTTTAGATCCCTATATAAACAGACATCTGTCCCATGTTAGAACTGTTGTGTACTTATTAACTTTACATTCAAGTTTTAAAGAGCTTTAAAAGCAACGTGAGCTACAGGCCGTCTACACATTCAGCACATATCAAAACGGGGCAATGCAAGGTGAGTTTTAAATAACTATACAAAATCACTGTTGGCTTTTACAATACATTTAATTTTATTTAAACGTTACAGTACATGAAAGACGATTCGTTACAAAGAGCATCATATTTTCTAATCTGTGCTTTACATTCACATGGATTTCACTGCATACTCTTCTTCAGTTCACATGATTTTCGCCACACATTCTTCTTACATAAACATTCATACGACTTTCCCCTCATTCTTTGTTTCACTATACACTCACATGATTTCCTCTACTCATTCTTTATTCCACCTACAGGTTCATGCTTTGTTAACATTCACATGACTTTCTCTTCACATTCTTTGCTTCCATTAACATTCACATGATTTTCGCCACACCTTCTTCTTACATAAACATTCATACGACTTTACCCTCATTCTTTGTTTCACTATACACTCACATGATTTCCTCTACTCATTCTTTGTCCCCCTGCAGGTTCATGCTTTGTTAACATTCACACGACGTTCTCAGCTCATTTCTCTATTGACATTCACATGATCTTCTCAACACATTCTTCTTACTTAAACATTCATACGATTTTCCCCCTCATTCTTTGTTTCACTATACATTCGCACACGATTTCCTCTACTCATTCTTTGGTTCTCTGCTGGCTCATCTTCAATGAACATTCACATGATTTCTGTACTTATTCTTTATTTCTCTACACCCTCATAGGCTTACTTACAAAACATACACACCCTAGTTCTTCAACTTGAATAATGTAGTGAAAATAATAATTCATGACAATGTCTGTTACAGATTGTTTAGCTGATAGACTTAACAAGATGGTGGAAGAGCGTAGTTTCCTACCGACTCGCCGAGTTCAAGATCTCGAAATAGGTCTTAACTATGAGATAAAGTCCTTAAAGAGAGTTCAAACAAGATATGGTACCAGGATCGTATCTTCGCTGGAGGATTGTCAAGTGTTCTTGCCAGAGCGCTATAATTCGTTAACCGATCAAGAGATTGCAGAAATACCTGGGAGCGTATACCTACAGTATAATGGCATGGCAGAGAAGGGGAAATTTAAGACATGTAAATTGTCTTTTTTACATGCAAAGAAGGTGCGTAGAAGTGTCAAACTTAAGTATTGAATGTTCTCCCATTTCACAATGAAAAATTCATAAATAAAACAACTGACTCATTGATATTACATATAAAGATACAAAAGATGCATATTATACAATTTTATAAAAAATTAACGAAATTACAATATCACATGCTTGAGTTTAATTATATCTAGCGTATTGAAATAACTCTAAATATCCGAATGTTTATACAAATCTTTGTGCTTCTTTTTACATGTGCCATATGCTTCATTTTACATGTATCATAACAAAAAATGTAATTCTTTACAGGTTGCCTTTACTTGACCAAGATAGTTTTCTAAGACTTTCATTGTGCAATGTTTCAGGGTGTGCAATAAGAGGAAGAAGAAGAAGAGGAATAGCCTGCTGGCATGCAAAGGATGCTGACGCTATGGGAGGGTAGAATACCTACAAGAAACATTTCGGCAAGAAACGGGTGCTGAGACATCTACATCACCGAAACACATTAAGACAGGATCCTTATATAACATTACAGGGTATACAATGAAAAACTACGGTCAATTTTGTATACAATTCAATGCATGGCTGAGAGTTAGCTCGAACTAGTCTCCCTATATTCACTGAAATTAAGCATTGTGAGCAATAATTTAAGTGACTGTGAAAGTACTTTAAGTAATGGTGAAATTTGTATCCTAAAAGACTTGAGCCCTGTATACATTAACAGCATTAAGGCTGTTTGCCACGCTGGAATACAAATTATGAAAATAAAAAGACTTTCATTTAAATAATAAGGAAATTTGCATAACCTGCTGTTACAAGTGTAATGACATATACAGAAACAATGAGTCGGACGAGAAAGTGATGGAAATGTAAGATAAATAATAACAATAAAAGAATTAAGGTATGCTTTTACATAGTGTTTTTATTCATTAAAAATCCTTGTATTCCTAATGAAAAATAAATCATTACAATGATTAGTTTAAGTTATATCACAATGATCAAAAAGAGAACCGTCTTTAGATGCATTACTCGATCTTAAGTCAGAGCACCAAAAATGACAAATCACGGCTTCTCCATTTTAGATGTGGTGTCACTATTCAGGTAAATTCATGTAACACAACAGGTTGAGTATGCAGATCTGTGGTCCTAAATGGCTGAAACAGAGTCTTATCCAGCTTAACAGTCTTGAGATCTCACCATCACAAAGTCGAATCACAAGCCTTCTCCACTCGCTGAGCACAGGTTTAACAACAGCATTCTCTTCACCCTGAGACGATGTAAAGTATATAAATGTTCAACTTGACAAGGGATTCTAAACTGGTTGTTAGAGTCCAGAACTGATGTATTATATGGTGAAAACACATGTTCCTCTTCTTAGCGATCTTGTCGTCGAATCTCGGTGTCATTGAAGATGTCCATGATTATAGGATTCTGAAGCCCAAAAACTGTAGGAACTGCTGATTGCGTGATGTTAACCTGATGGACGTCAAGGGCAGAGCATGATGTGTGCGTCGAATCATTCCATTATTATATCCTCGACGTCGTTGACTTCTTCTAAAAACTATAGGCATTATGCTAATATCCTTGTTTCTAAAGGCAATGATATTGCTGTTAGGCTCCCCTATTTGCTCTATGAAGCGGATCTTTATGAACAACAGGTAAAATTTGATTTGATGGTTCCTGTGAAATACGTTATCCTGCCGTAACAGATGGGAAAACTGGTAGATGGAGTGTCCACTTTTACTATAGAGGAAGGAGACTGATGCAATACTGCGCTAAATTCGTATGATGTTCAACTTAAATATATTCACTAGGAAATCAGATTCAGACAGCTGATTAGATGGAATAACTTTGTCACTGAAGGGCCACAGAACGTTCCTATAGAACAATCACTGGAAAAAATCAAGAGTGAAAGGACATTTTAATGACATTTTTATTATTATTATTATTGTTATTATTATTATTATTATTATTATTCACTGATCTAATAAAGAAGACATTCGAATCCTAATATGAGGAATCTTTCTAACTCTTTCATGGTTTTGCAAATGCTAATCACGCTATAAAACCACCCAGCTTTAAATCCTGAATAATGTCGTTAATCGCATCGGAAAAGTCATTTTTATCAGGTGTATGAAGCATCATGAGTACCCTTAGCATGTTTACCAAATCATTAGGATCGGTGTAGCGGTATAGCATCTCCTCTGTATTCGCTTTGGATATATCTTCTAATCTAGGTGATTTGACACTAGTATGCTTGCTTTCATTGGTGTGTTTATTCAGAGCTTGCTCATTCAAAGAAACTGCTGTCATTGCTTCATCAGTGGTAGCTCTTGACGTTATTACAGGGTCGCTTGAACTGGTTCCAAGTACGGTACATCTTGAATCCCGCTCTTCGGGACTTGAGAAGATTTCAGGATCTCGTTTGGGTGTTGTAGTCAATGCACAGCTGGTCATTGCTTTACAGCATCTTCTCCTATGTTGCTTAAGCCTTGAAATTGTCCTGTTTTTTAAAGTTCTATTACATATGCAGCACTTAACAAAGCGATTACTCCCCCCTTGGGAAACATACGAAAAATCAAGATTCTCGTAAATTAACTGTAATTGACCGTCTTTGTGAGTGTTCATGCTCAAGCAGTATATATAAACTAGTCAATGTATACTGTAGATGTTGAATTCGTATACGATAACACGAGACTGAGCTATTTTTTAACATTAATGTATTTATATATGTACTCAGGTTTCGATGCATATAAACAGCCATGCCGAATTAGACTAAGCAAAATATTGTAGCATTCGCACATAATAGTTGTAATTTCGTTAATTATAACTATCTCATTAAGCACAAGCAGATTCAAGTAGCTAGAAATGGATTCATAGAGGTAAGAGTACAAGTTTTCTTGATAGTTAGCACAGAGAATGCGAGAGTTGAGGGAGATACTGGTCATTTTCCCTTTGCAGGTCACCTTTTTTTCCCTTTGCTGGCCACCTTTTTCCCTTTGCTGGTCACATTTTCCCCTTTGCTGGTCACCTTTTTCCCTTTGCAGGTCACGTTTTTCCCTCTTCTGGTCCCATTTTTCCCTTTACTGATCACCTTTTTCCCTTTGCTGGTCACATTTTTCCCTTTGCTGGTCACAATTTTTCCCTTTGCTGGTAACATTTTTTCCCTTTGCTGGTCACTTTTTCCCTTTGCAGGTCGCAGTTTTCCCTTTGCTGGTCACATTTTTCCCTTTGCTGGTCACGTTTTTCCCTTTGCTGGTCACGTTTTTCCCATTGCTGGTCACCTTTTTTCCCTTTGCTGGTCACCTTTTTCCCTTTGCTGATCACATTTTTCCCTTTGCTGAACACATTTTTCCCTTTGCTGGTCACCTTTTTCCCTTTTGCTGGTCACCTTTTTCCGTTTGCTGGTCACCTTTTTCCCTTTGCTGGTCACCTTTTTCCCTTTGCTGGTCACCTTTTTCCCTTTGCTGGTCACCTTTTTCCCTTTCCTGGTCACCTTTTTCCCTTTGCTGGTCACCTTTTTCCCTTTGCTGGTCACCTTTTTCCCTTTCCTGGTCACCTTTTTCCCTTTGCTGGTCACCTTTTTCCCTTTGCTGGTCACTTTTTTCCCTTTGCTGGTCACCTTTTTCCCTTTCCTGGTCACCTTTTTCCCTTTGCTGGTCACCTTTTTCCCTTTGCTGGTCACCTTTTTCCCTTTGCTGGTCACCTTTTTCCCTTTCCTGGTCACCATTTTCCCTTTGCTGGTCACCTTTTTCCCTTTGCTGGTCACCTTTTCCCTGAATGGGTTACATGATGGGAACGTATATAACGTTGACATGAAACAGTTTTCCACTAAGTTCACATCTAAAGTCGCTTTCAAAGTCTAACTTATGAATAGGCTGTGAGCATTCCTGTTTCATCCTCTCTAGCTTGACAGCTAAAGTAAAATAAATCGCTCTTAATGTATATACGCTAATGAGAAAGTATAAAAGAACTACCCTGAATAAAAATCGATTAGTATAACGTGAGAGCTAAGGTGGTTAAACTCGCAAGAGGTTTCGGTTTAATTAACTCTCTCACTAGCCTGCAACCATTGAAGTACATTTACCTGGTTACATAGGCTGAGGAACTGTGGTAAAGCTAGAGAAAAATTAAAGATAGGAGACCCTGGAATCATTCCGTTAGACGATTCGTGTAATCTTAGTGGCATTGCCAACGCTCAGCATAAGGTCTCTGCTTCGAGAAACATTGCTGCCAAGATCTGACTGAAACGACTTGGAAAAGCGTGCAATCTGATGTTACATTAGGTGAAAAAGTTGGCGGCGTGACTAGTAACAGCAATTATGAAGGGAAAGGTAGCTCCAGGTACAGTAACCACGAAGAAGAAACGAGGAGGATTTCTACCTCTCATACCAATTATTGCAGCTCTAGGCGCTGCTGCTGGAGGTGCAGCCCAAATTGCCTCAGCAGTAAATAAGAAAAAGGCAGCAGATAAACATCTTGCCGAAATGATGAGGCATAAGAGAGAAATTGAGAGAAAGGTATCTGTTGGCGGAGGGTCCAAAAAGAAGAAACGAGGAGGATTTCTACAGCTCATACCAATTATTGCAGCACTAGGAGCCGCCGCTGGAGGAGCATCACAAATTGCTACAGCTGTAAATACGAAAAAAGCTGCGGATAAACAACTTGCTGAAATGATGAGACGTCACAGAGAAATTGCAGCAAGAGGGAGAGGTTTTCGAGTGAAGAAGAATAAGGGAAGAAACACAGAAACGAAGAGGAGACAGAGCCTGAAAGGGAATTCAAAAAACTCTGGCAGGGGGCTATACTTGTCCCGGAATAAACATTGAGTAACATAGACCTTGACTTGTACGCCCGACGTTTAAAGATTCCTCATATTAGGATGCGAATGTCTTCTTTATTAGATCAGTGAATAATAATAATAATAATAATAACAATAATAATAATAATAAAAATGTCATTAAAATGTCCTTTCACTCTTGATTTTTTCCAGTGATTGTTCTATAGGAACGTTCTGTGGCCCTTCAGTGACAAAGTTATTCCATCTAATCAGCTGTCTGAATCTGATTTCCTAGTGAATATATTTAAGTTGAGCATCATACGAATTTAGCGCAGTATTGCATCAGTCTCCTTCCTCTATAGTAAAAGTGGACACTCCATCTACCAGTTTTCCCATCTGTTACGGCAGCATAACGTATTTCACAGGAACCATCAAATCAAATTTTACCTGTTGTTCATAAAGATCCGCTTCATAGAGCAAATAGGGGAGCCTAACAGCAATATCATTGCCTTTAGAAACAAGGATATAAGCATAATGCCTATAGTTTTTAGAAGAAGTCAACGACGTCGAGGATATAATAATGGAATGATTCGACGCACACATCATGCTCTGCCCTTGACGTCCATCAGGTTAACATCACGCAATCAGCAGTTCCTACAGTTTTTGGGCTTCAGAATCCTATAATCATGGACATCTTCAATGACACCGAGATTCGACGACAAGATCGCTAAGAAGAGGAACATGTGTTTTCACCATATAATACATCAGTTCTGGACTCTAACAACCAGTTTAGAATCCCTTGTCAAGTTGAACATTTATATACTTTACATCGTCTCAGGGTGAAGAGAATGCTGTTGTTAAACCTGTGCTCAGCGAGTGGAGAAGGCTTGTGATTCGACTTTGTGATGGTGAGATCTCAAGACTGTTAAGCTGGATAAGACTCTGTTTCAGCCATTTAGGACCACAGATCTGCATACTCAACCTGTTGTGTTACATGAATTTACCTGAATAGTGACACCACATCTAAAATGGAGAAGCCGTGATTTGTCATTTTTGGTGCTCTGACTTAAGATCGAGTAATGCATCTAAAGACGGTTCTCTTTTTGATCATTGTGATATAACTTAAACTAATCATTGTAATGATTTATTTTTCATTAGGAATACAAGGATTTTTAATGAATAAAAACACTATGTAAAAGCATACCTTAATTCTTTTATTGTTATTATTTATCTTACATTTCCATCACTTTCTCGTCCGACTCATTGTTTCTGTATATGTCATTACACTTGTAACAGCAGGTTATGCAAATTTCCTTATTATTTAAATGAAAGTCTTTTTATTTTCATAATTTGTATTCCAGCGTGGCAAACAGCCTTAATGCTGTTAATGTATACAGGGCTCAAGTCTTTTAGGATACAAATTTCACCATTACTTAAAGTACTTTCACAGTCACTTAAATTATTGCTCACAATGCTTAATTTCAGTGAATATAGGGAGACTAGTTCGAGCTAACTCTCAGCCATGCATTGAATTGTATACAAAATTGACCGTAGTTTTTCATTGTATACCCTGTAATGTTATATAAGGATCCTGTCTTAATGTGTTTCGGTGATGTAGATGTCTCAGCACCCGTTTCTTGCCGAAATGTTTCTTGTAGGTATTCTACCCTCCCATAGCGTCAGCATCCTTTGCATGCCAGCAGGCTATTCCTCTTCTTCTTCTTCCTCTTATTGCACACCCTGAAACATTGCACAATGAAAGTCTTAGAAAACTATCTTGGTCAAGTAAAGGCAACCTTTTTTACATTTCAAGTAAATTACATTTTTTGTTATGATACATGTAAAATGAAGCATATGGCACATGTAAAAAGAAGCACAAAGATTTGTATAAACATTCGGATATTTAGAGTTATTTCAATGCGCTAGATATAATTAAACTCAAGCATGTGATATTGTAATTTCGTTAATTTTTTATAAAATTGTATAATATGCATCTTTTGTATCTTTATATGTAATATCAATGAGTCAGTTGTTTTATTTATGAATTTTTCATTGTGAAATGGGAGAACATTCAATACTTAAGTTTGACACTTCTACGCACCTTCTTTGCATGTAAAAAAGACAATTTACATGTCTTAAATTTCCCCTTCTCTGCCATGCCATTATACTGTAGGTATACGCTCCCAGGTATTTCTGCAATCTCTTGATCGGTTAACGAATTATAGCGCTCTGGCAAGAACACTTGACAATCCTCCAGCGAAGATACGATCCTGGTACCATATCTTGTTTGAACTCTCTTTAAGGACTTTATCTCATAGTTAAGACCTATTTCGAGATCTTGAACTCGGCGAGTCGGTAGGAAACTACGCTCTTCCACCATCTTGTTAAGTCTATCAGCTAAACAATCTGTAACAGACATTGTCATGAATTATTATTTTCACTACATTATTCAAGTTGAAGAACTAGGGTGTGTATGTTTTGTAAGTAAGCCTATGAGGGTGTAGAGAAATAAAGAATAAGTACAGAAATCATGTGAATGTTCATTGAAGATGAGCCAGCAGAGAACCAAAGAATGAGTAGAGGAAATCGTGTGCGAATGTATAGTGAAACAAAGAATGAGGGGGAAAATCGTATGAATGTTTAAGTAAGAAGAATGTGTTGAGAAGATCATGTGAATGTCAATAGAGAAATGAGCTGAGAACGTCGTGTGAATGTTAACAAAGCATGAACCTGCAGGGGGACAAAGAATGAGTAGAGGAAATCATGTGAGTGTATAGTGAAACAAAGAATGAGGGTAAAGTCGTATGAATGTTTATGTAAGAAGAAGGTGTGGCGAAAATCATGTGAATGTTAATGGAAGCAAAGAATGTGAAGAGAAAGTCATGTGAATGTTAACAAAGCATGAACCTGTAGGTGGAATAAAGAATGAGTAGAGGAAATCATGTGAGTGTATAGTGAAACAAAGAATGAGGGGAAAGTCGTATGAATGTTTATGTAAGAAGAATGTGTGGCGAAAATCATGTGAACTGAAGAAGAGTATGCAGTGAAATCCATGTGAATGTAAAGCACAGATTAGAAAATATGATGCTCTTTGTAACGAATCGTCTTTCATGTACTGTAACGTTTAAATAAAATTAAATGTATTGTAAAAGCCAACAGTGATTTTGTATAGTTATTTAAAACTCACCTTGCATTGCCCCGTTTTGATATGTGCTGAATGTGTAGACGGCCTGTAGCTCACGTTGCTTTTAAAGCTCTTTAAAACTTGAATGTAAAGTTAATAAGTACACAACAGTTCTAACATGGGACAGATGTCTGTTTATATAGGGATCTAAACCCCCTCCAGGCGATGCCTGCACGTCATCATGGCTGTGATGCTTACACGTCACGTGATTATTGCAGCCAATGGCATCATCTCTTGCTACGCATGCGCAGAGGCCCTCAGCACTTCTATCCCTGCTTGTTTCACTTCCTCTCCCTCTCTCGCTCTCTCTCTCTCCCTCTCTCACTCTCTCTCTCACACAGCTGCATGCAGTTAAAGTATCAATCTAAGTGATGTATTCTAGAGTACAGAGGAAAATCAGTGAAGTTATTGAAAGATCGGGGCTCGAACTAGGGGCAACTGATTGAAAATTATATACAGCATTAATTGTTCATTGTATGAGCTATCAAACATGCTTTCGTCTACAGCTCTATCTCTGCTAGTTTCTGCGATAATTGAGATTTAAACTTAAGGATCGAACCCTGGACGTCAGGTACCCTAATATACACCCGCAAGATATTATCTGATGACATAAACGTAATAGGTTTATTTGGTACCTTTGTCTTAATTATTTACTGTTATTAAATTTATAAGTAAACTTCATTGAATCGGTATTCGAACTCAGAACGCCAGAAACAAAATTATTTATAATATTAGTTTGATGTGTTTAAAAGACCTGTATGCAGTTGCAACATTGATCTAAGTGATATATTCTAGAACACAGTGGAAAATTAAGGAAGTCACTGAAAGATCGGGATTCGAGCTAGGGACACTGATTGGAAATTATATAAAGCATTAATTGTTCATCGTAGGAACTAAAAATCGTGCTTTGGTCCGCACCTTAATCCCTGTTAGTTTCTGAGATAATTGAGATTTAAAGTTAAGGATCGAACCCATGACACCTGGACTCTAATATACATGCACAAGAAAGGAGCTAATGGCATAAAAGTAATAAAGTTTATTTACTGTCTTTATTTTAATTAGTTTTGGAGTTATTAGAAGACCGGTTTCGAGCAATCGTAAATGGAGCCTTGCATCCCGAGCTATAATTAGTTTTTATTGCATCATTTTGTCTCTTTTCATTCAGGACATGCGCGTGAGTTGGTGTGTGCGTGTGTGGGTTGGTGCTGTTGGGTGTAAGTGAACAGGCATATGTGCTTGCACGTGTGTGTGTTTGTCCATGTATATGTATGTGTGAGTGTAAGAGCACTGGTGTATGTGTGTGTGTATATACGCATGAGGTGCGTGAATGTGTGAATGTAAGAGCACTGGTGTATGTATGTATACGCATGAGGTGCGTGAATGCGTGTGTGTACTGGTGTATGTATGTGTGTGTGTACTGTTGTATGTATGTGCATGTGTGTGTATGTGCTGGTGTATGTGCTTGCGTGGGTGCGTGTGTGCGTGTGTGTACTTACATGTGCGTGTATGCGCGTGTGTACTGGTGTATGTGTGTGCATGTGTGTGTGTGTGTTCATGTATATGTATGTGTGTAAGAGCACTGGTGTATGTATGTATACGCATGAGTTGTGTGAATGCGTGTATGTGCGTGTGTGTGTGTACTATTGTACGTATGTGAGTGTGTGTGTGCGTGTGTGTGCATGCGTGCACCAGTGTATGTTTGCTGATGTGTGTACAAGCGCTCGTGTATATGTGAACGCCTGAATGTGTACAAGTCGTGGAGAAAGAAAGAGATAGATAGAAAGAAAAAGAGAGGAGAAGAAGAAAGAATGTTGTCTAGGCTTCGGGATATCTAAGTATGCATCAGGGTTTAATATAAATAATTATAGTTGTTAAATGCAATTTTAATCCGACCGCCCGCTGCTTCAATAACTTAATAGTTATTATAGCGTTTCGCAGGGCAGGATTCGAACTATGGACCTCTGGTTCCTAAGAATACAGATCGTTAAACATTGTAATGTCGTGTATATTGAATTATATTTGTTAAACACATTTTAATCTGGTCGTGCATAGTTTAATATTTATTAAGCATTAGAGTTTCGCAGATTCGATCTAGGACCCCGTGAACAACCTTTTATTAATTATTGTAATGATATATAAAAATTAAATTATATTCGTTAAACACGTTTTAATCTGGCAGCGCAATACTCACATAGTTTAATATTTATTAAGCATTAGAGATTCGCTGGGTAAGATTCGATCTAGAACCCTCTGAACACCCTTTTTATTAATTATTGTAATGATATATAAAAATTATATTTGTTAAATGCATTTTAATCTGACCTTGCATAGTTTAATATTTATTAAGCATTAGAGTTTCGTTGGGTAAGATTCGAGCTAGAACCCTCTGAACGGTCTTTCATTAATTAGGGTAATAATGTATAAAAATTAAATTATAATTGATAAATACATTTTTTAATCTGTTGGTGCATAGTTTAATAGTTATTACGCATTAGAGTTTCACTTGGTAAGACTCGAGCTAGAATTCTCTGAACGCACTTTTATTAATTAGGGTAAGGATATAATAATATCAATCATTAATTTCTCATTAGCAATAAACTCTTGATTACAGTAAGAATCGAACACCGATCTATGGATATCACTCAGAGGTTTAATGCACGTAATGAAATATATATTAGGCGCTTTTTTCGGAGTCGTTGGCTGAAACAGAATGCTTGTTAACTATGCTCGGGTATATTCGTAGGAGGTCGTAAAACATCGGAGAGAACTCCCTCAGGCAAAAGCATGATGGCCGACAATGACGTCACACAGAGTTGGTAAACAAGTTTCTCTCTCTTTCACACAAACAAGGACAGGACGAGTATAAAGCAACCCTCGAATTCTTTTGTTAAACTAGCAGGTGGCCAAACAATGGGAACGCTGCAGGTGTCTTTCTAAACTAGCCTTGCCAAGAACAATAGAAAGGCACACACAATAGAATCTCTTACACAATGGAAAGGGTCAGGCTTTGTTATGGAGCAGGTGTCTTTCTAAAGTATGACGTCACGCAGAGTTGGTAAACAAGTTTCTCTCTCTTTCACACAAACAAGGACAGGACGAGTATAAAGCAACCCTCGAATTCTTTTGTTAAACTAGCAGGTGGCCAAACAATGGGAACGCTGCAGGTGTCTTTCTAAACTAGCCTTGCCAAGGACAATAGAATCTCTTACACAATGGAAAGGGTCAGGCTTTGTTATTGGGATGGGAACGCTGCAGGTGGTCTTTCTAAAGAATGCTTGCCAAGGACAATAGAAAGGCACACACAATAGAATCTCTTACACAATGGAAAGGGACCGGCTTTGTTATTGGGTTGCCACGTGTTCGAGAACAATAGGAGTGGAGTGGGTAACTGACCAGGTGCAGAAGTGGCCGGATGTGGAATGGGTAGGAAAATCATCTCGCCTTTGTTACAGAACCTTAAATTTATGACCCCTTTCTTCGTTTTGACAGTTGATTGACAGCCTTAATTGCTTAACTGTCAAGCCTCTATTGTACTCAACATTATTTACGACCGCAGCTGCAACTAAAACTACCAAGGCACAGCGGGGGTGGGGTGGGGGAGGGAGGAGGTGGGGGAGCTCATTTGCATATGAATAGCCATGCATAAATTAACTGGGCCAGCTCTCTCATACCAAGGAGCCGGGGGTGGGGGGAGAGGAGGTGGGGGGAGAGGAGGTGGGGGGAGAGGAGGTGGGGGAGCTCATTTGCATATGAATAGCCATGCATAAATTAACTGGGCCAGCTCTCTCATTTCCCCCCTACTTACCTGCGCCTTACTTTTAAACGTCTTATGCTTGACGGGCTGGACAAAAGCATTTGCCTTAGACTTTAGAGTTCAACAAGAATTATAGGCTTTGAAAAGCTCCCCACTATCCATATTTTCATTCCCATTTTTGTCTGGGGGCGGCTCCAGACCCTCCGCCTCGGTGACGATCATCCTCAGAGACTACATCGTCTCCCCATGCCCATACTGTTAGGCTAATACCATGTCAAACATGCAAGAGAAAGTGGTGCTTGTTAGTGTAGTGCATGCGCTAGTATTCGGGTTCCGCTGAGCACCCCGGTTAGTAACGGACGAACATTGTTAGTCTGCACGCAGCGCGCGCAAACGTCATTGCGAGGATTTCTGGTTGCTGAACATACCGAAGTCTGAAGAGGATCCAGGAATTGCGTTTAGTTAACTTATTAGAGGTGGATATGGGTGCTGTTAGTGCGTAAGTGGACGGACTGACCGACTAGAGCGTCTGCTAGAGTTTTTGGTACCATGCTAGGAGTAACATGCGGTTTGGCTGCAGGAGCTACAAAAGCTGGGACGGGCAGACGTAATCTTGGAGTGATGTGGAGGAGGAGGGGATGCTACTGTGTCTTACCGTGATGTGCTTTAGCCCTGTGAGTGGTATACCTGATCTGTAGTGCGTTGCTTTGCTGACTTGTGCTGCAGATAATGGCTTGATCGGTACTGGCTATGTTGTGTGCTGATTCGTGACGCCTCTGTCAAGCCTGGTCGTCTTAGAGTGCGCACGGCTGCCTACCTGCCTAAAGCCAGTACACAAATCTAAACCGCTGACGGACAGGGTGAATCTTCGAACACTGAAACTTTAACATCTTACGAAAATTTTATTTACCTTACGAGCCTGTCCAAGCTTGATTTGATCACTTAAATCCACTCCACTTAATCTATTTGGGTAACGCTTTTGAGTTTGTACTGTAGAACAACGTAAAAATTATAAGCGCTCTTATAAATTACAAAATTCTCCCCTACTCATATTTACAAACCCCGTTATGTAAACGTCTGCATCACTTGAGCGTTCTCACAAAGTGGCACCAGAAAGTCCATTTAAAAAATCTAATAGCCAAATTCCCACTTATAATGCAGAAAGAACCAACGATATTACAGTTCATGTTTTCTAGAGCTTTTCAAGATTTTTAATTGCGCCAGCTTTATAATATTTTGAAAACCGTACGAATTTTTAAACTTTTTGTGTATTCTGTTTACAAACCGAGCAAAGTGACACCACGGTAACGTATTCGGGAGGTAACGGGTTCGATCTCCGACGACCAGCCACCTTGACCCATGGGTTTTTCGTGGTTTCTCCGGGTCGGCAGGTGGTTTCCCAACTACCACGATTCTCTTTCCATCATTTCCCTTTCATTCGTTTCCTCGTATCTTTCAAGAGAACTTCTAGGCATAATTATATATACCAGGTGAGTCAGCTGCCCCTGGGTATTCGTATCTATGCGACCCGCAGTTTATAGTCTAGTGTGAAAACATTGACTCTTTTAGCAAACAAACTGTTATTGTAGCTCTGCCCTTCCATTTGATACTATACGCAACTAGCATTAATGATTAAAGGCCTGAATGAGAACCAAACAGCTGCGAAAGTCTTAAAAAAAACTGTGTTTCATGGGTATAATACTTACAAGTAAATAGTGGAATGTTTTCCCGAAAAGCATGATACACTACGTGGGTTCTGGCCGAGTGGTTTAGCTGCCGAAATCTGATGCCCGCTTGCTGCCCGCTTTACCCAAGAAGGGCAGTACCACAACTGACGCAACAAGACGCACCATCTCAACCACCACGCTCTCGCCGGGACCGAAACAATGAAGACGTCACCAACACGCACACAGTTTCCACACTGACGGCCATAGAAGCCTCGATCACCGAGCTTCTAGCGGCCTCAGCAACCATAACAGAGATCGCCAAACTGAACCAAAAACTGGTAACGCTTCGGCAAGCCGCCAACCGGCGGTTTGCAGGCATTGAAGCAAAGCAGCGCACATCAAACCGGACGTACGCCAGCGCCACTGGAAGTCTCAACAGACTCAGGGCGTCAATTGAGGAGTTATCCCACTACACGACCCAGACCTGCTGCCGTCAATACAGCGAAAGCTGTACCGAATTGAAAACTACCTAGAAGAAGATCACGATACTGACACAACCGACGACCGGGCCGAACGGCTGACGGCCATTGAGGCCTCAATCGCCGGTATCCGCGAACAACAACTACGGACCAATGCAGACATCGCCACCAGGCACCAGCCTACGCCAGCTACAGGACAACCATCACAAGCTGGAGGAAGGATACCAACTCATACGAAACTTCATGGAGCAACACATCCTACACCAACCCGCTCAACAAAACAGACGCCGCAACAGATAGACGCCACATCTCCACCTACACAGCACAACAACCACTGCCTGGAGGTAACAGGCCCGGGCACGGATCCAAATCAATGTAAAACACTCTTACGACACCACTGTTCCTAGGTTACTGTTCAGGGCCTCGGCCATGACTTTTACCTATTCCCCACTGAGGAGTTTGTCCAACTTTGGAGCTCTCCGTTTCTAGTAATCACCCACAAATCGCAGGTTTGCTACGGCGGTACCAGCCAACACGACACCAATTATGCCCCGAATATACAGAGACACCACAGTACAACACCCTTTCTATACCTCTTCCTTTTTCCTCTCAAATACCCCTTTATATCTTGTTTTTCCTAAGTCCTTTATTCCTGTTTTCCCAACAAAAAAATGGTGATGCAAAGGCTAGCTTCGAAGGTTCGAATCTGATACAAACAGAAGATTATTTTGGTTCTTCTTCTCTCTCTCTCTCTCTCTCTCCTTGTGTTTATTTTCTGTATTTTAGTGTACTAATTTATTTATTTTTGTTATTGGCTCTCCTGTGAGCCATAGACATAATAATTACAACCAGATAATTGTGTATCATGTTTATCCTAATAATCTGTACCTATCTGGTGTTGTAAACCGTGTTACGTAGTTAGCTTACATTCTCTTGGACGCATATCGACGATATTAAATCTATCATGTTTTTGTTTCATGTTTAAACCTTATGTTTCACTTCTTCTACTGACAAAGGAGTTGTAAATGTGCTATGTTCACAGGTAAGCAGAATAATAAATTGTTAAAGAGCGTGGATTTCATCAAGGGAGTAAATGTTCAAAATGACGACCCCCTTCATCAATGGACATTGATGTACGTTGCCGGAGAGACCTTCTTGCATGCTGTAACATGCGCGGTGTAATCTGCCTGCATTATTTGGGCTCTGCGGTTCTTCTGCTTTGCGGTGGAAAACATGATGATTATTCTATTTTGTACAGACTTATAATGCTATCATAAATGTTGTTTATATCGTAGTATCAAATTATAGGCCCAAAGAGATAAAACAAAAGGTAATAAAAAGTTTGAACTTAACCCGAAGGTTTTGAACCCGAATTAAAGTGGCACAGTGTTAAAGCAACCATGATAATACCATTAGGGCAATGCTACCTTGCGAGTTGAGGTTCCTATACGAATTAATAATCGCAGAACTAGACCCCACCTCGAATCTTAGCACGCTTTTTGCAGCGTCATACAGTGTTTTGAACTCGATTTGGTAATTTTAATTCAAACAAATAAACTGCATCAGTCATTACAGTTACTGTATGATCCGAAATACGCCATAGTTTGTGGCATAAGAGAAATGATCTACCTAATACTTAGGATTTTTTGATAAGGCTGTACATTGACTAACAAGCTTAAATCCAATTGATCGCACTGCTAGATCTGCCATTTTGTTTTCAAATGGTTTTGTCAACCGATGCATGTGATAGGTTGTTCCTTCAGGGCGTTTTCAAAGGGATGCATGGATGTACTAAGGAATAAAAGTTTGTAAAATTGGCTAAACTTGGTGCTGCAGCTCCCAGTGTCAGAGTGGGATGCTTTTTGCATCGACATACATAGCGATTGCTTTCTGTCCCGTAAAACACTTATGCACTGAATTATGTATCCCTCCTATATAAAGTGTTATGCAAATCAGCCATTAGAAGGCATTCAAGAAAGGCGTAAGTCACATATGTCGCGTAGCACGTTGCATAAATTCAAAAATAAATAGGCGCAGCTGACTCACCTGGTATATATAAGGTAGGTGATTCTAATTTTGTTTTGTAATTTAAAGGAAATTAATAAATAAAATGTAAATGAAGGAAATATTGTTAATTGGTATATAATTATTTTAGTGTGAAAGTAAGATTTAAAAATACAAGTAAATATGTAAACTATTATTATACTAATGTATTAAGTAAGTTTTATTATATATTAATTTAACTTTATAATAGAAAAGCAAGAACTTATTTAAGCTAGAAGATTTTGGTAAATAGTACTGGATACCAGTACGTAACCACTGGATACCAGTGGAGTAGGTTTTAGCTTTGTAGTAAGTTTTGTTAGTTAGGTAGCTGGATACCAGTTGCTTTTATGCTGGTTACCAATATTAGTATAAATTTATAGATTTTGTAATTATTGTTTATTTACATCTTTACTATCAATTATTCATTTTCCTTACTTATGTTTTCTATTTTATGTTTTCTTTGTTTGTAGTTAGGTAGTAGTTATAGACTTAATCTGTAAAGTCAATGTATGTAAGAACTGAAAAATTTGATTCAATAAACAAAAAATTTGGATATATGACCCGGTATAGTAACCTAGATGCCGGGGTTCAATATTCAGATTTTATTTTTTTTTATTTTTATTTATTTGTTTGTGTGCTTCTAGGCTTTGTGGTGCATGGTGGTGGCGGATAGATGTCGCTACAGCCCGCGAAGGGCCTGGGCCTGCCAACTCGGCTGCCGGCCTCACGCCCACGTACCACGTCAGGTGGACGATCATTCAACCGATATGGGAAAATGATGTGGCCAGCACCAAGCATCCTCCAGTCGGAAAGTTGGCTCACGAGGTCAGGACCGCTGTCTATCGCAGTTTCTCACTTTCCTCACGATGCTGAGGGGCACCGGTGCTATACCCGAGACTTAAAATCCGCACCCCTCCATGGGTGGAATCGAATCCCGGTGCATTCCGTGGCTGGGAACCAGATCACCACGCTCCAGCATATCACGTCATGGCGCATATCGGCGCGGATGCATGCTCAAAGGAAAGAGTACTCTCGGTGGACACCAGAGGGCTGCTTGGTCGACGGATCGAAAATTGCCCTATCTCGGCGGCTCGAACAGTGGGACGTGCCTGTGAGCTTGGAAATATTAGAGACTTCTACGCGTCTCTGTGGGCAGGTGACTACGGCCTGTAGCCTCCTGTGATTCTTTCACTTCATCCCTTCCTCCTGGGGATGGTAGCCACAAAAGGTCCTTGTAGATCGCAGTGCGCGAGGTGTCACCCTTCGTTGTATAAGTTATACCTTTACCTGTTGTGCTTACAAAATTATTTTACTTGATTTAGTACAGCAATTTTTTTTAAATACCTGAAATTGCTGTGAAAATGTGTTTCGATATGACGGAGAAAAAAAAACTCAGAAATTATCGATGATTTATTAACGCCTCAGTTTTTACGAGTTCTCAAATTTATTTCTTCTGAAATTATATATTTTCAGGTTTTCTATACAAAATTGCTCTGCTAATTGCAAATAAAATAATTATGTAAACAGCATACATTTTTCAAAAAAGTTAAAGAAATTATAAAATGTTAAGATGAAAAATCTGGAAAATATCAGGCGAACACAAAGGCTCTGGGCTGAAACAAATGCAACCAAATAAAAGTTCAGCAGTATGAGTGTATCACTGCGTTTGCTAATTTATGTGCTCTTGTTCTTGCTGCATTAAATGGCTCAAAAATAGAACCGTTTTAATAAAGGTACATTATTGCCCTTTCCGATGCATAAAACTTGTATTCTAAGATTATTAAGCAGCGCAAGAGGCGTGGTTTTACCATATCCAAGAAAGTGATCCCATGTGCACTCAACAAAAAAGGTAAGGCCACATCAGGACTTATTCCAAAGGGCATGAAACAGGGAAATCCACAACCAGTCACAAGTCCCACCCCAGAAATAATTTGGACCAAATCCTGCAACTCAGAGGGTCATTGCACTGTAATTAGGGATCTCTGTTACTACTGTGAACACCATAATCAACCAGGATTTGAACTTATCCCCATAAGAGCCGGGGATATAAGTTGTTGCCTAACACATTGCAGAGCGTGCAATTAACAGCAGAAAGCTCATGAACGATACCTAGCTGGTGAAAAGTGAATGTTCGTTTTCTTTTTAGATGAGGCTCGTGTTTATCTACGTGACTGCAACAAACCCTTGAAGTAATTGTTAATTTTGGGAGGAATTGTAATTGTTTCACGTATGGTACAAAGTTTCCGGTGGCCTTCGCCCCAATGTTCACTTTCCGGTGGTCTTCGCCCGAAGTTTATGTTTTCTTTAAATATTATATATATATGTTTGCCTCGGCTGCGTCAGTATTAATTTGTAGAAACATGTTTCTCTTAACAAGGGGTGGTGCGGCTGAAGAATGTAGGCTTACACAAATTATAATTTTTTACTTCACACCTTTTATTAATCCTTCACACGGTTAAATCCTTAACTGATATATATATATATATATATATATATATATATAGAGAGAGAGAGAGAGAGAGAGAGAGAGAGAGAGCTGTGAGATTGTTTATTAATTACTTACACTTTTTTTATCACGTAAACTTTATAATGAATTTTCGTCTCACACTGGATACGTACTAAACTTCTCGAGGTCGCGTCTCGCGTCCAGTTAGGAACGCTGTCTGCTAGCAACTGAATTCTACGGCCTGAATTTGAAAATTTCATCTATTTCAACTCTCTGATTGGCTAATCCTATTCCAATAGAACACTTTTATTTTACTTTCAGGTTTTCTGGTTGCTGAATGGCTATTTATAAAGTGTCTCAAATATTACATTATTGCTGCTCCAAGAATTACTAGTAGCATTATTAAACTTTCCAATACATTATTGCCTTAAGGTTACCTCATTGTTAGCAACTTTTGACTATTATTATCACAACTCCTACATTATTAAATTACGCAATACATTCACATAACATTATTAAACATGTACATAATAATATAACATATACAATGACTGTAATATACACTTTTTATATATTGTTACATACACATATTGCTTTATGGCGGGCTATTATTGAATTTATATATTATATAATTAGACTGAAATCATTTAAGTGTTAAAAATACTGCCTCACCCTGGGTTATATATTACAGACCAAGGGGAGAAAAGAAACTTGAAAGTTGGTATAAGGAAACTAACGAAAATTTCCCCAATGGTTTCATGGTAATAGCAAGGTACAGTTACAATGGCAAATTAACCATTCGTCGTGTACATAAAATGTGAAAATCAACTGAGCATATTATCAGACTAACGTCCTAATACCAATTTTCCATACAGAAATTCTTGCTCTCTATGGTGCAGTTGTAAATAAAATCTGGTTGCATCAGGATAAGGCATCAAGCCATACGTCTGCTTCAATCTATAAGTTTTTCGAGAACATAGAGAGAGAAATGGGAATACATTCTATACCTTTCAGCGACATCTGTATTAAGTCATCTGTTGCATTACTGATGGAGTTTTGTGGATTTGGGTTACTGAAAGGAGCCCTTTTCGGCCGCGAACTTTAGATGGTCTCTGAAAAACTGCCAGGAGGAATAGAATAAACTGGACATCCCTGTATTTCGTAGCAGTTTGCTCCAGTGGAAGCTGTGCTGCAGATGGATAGCGCTAAAGGCTACTCCATCACTGCTGGTGGAGGCGTGGTTTCTCTTAAGGTAAGGGGGTCTTTAGTTTCTTACCATATTGCGAACAACCCTCTGTAAAAATGGAACCTTAAACTGTAATATCATTTGCTCTTTCTGCATTTAAAAAATTGGGAACTTTTCTTCCTTAATTTGACTGCTATAATTTTTAAAATTGCAGGCACAACATGCTTTAGGCCTTGGAAAATATTTGAGGCTTCCTTACAACCTTAATTTCAATTGCATTATTGGGAATCCAAATAAGCAAAAATCTTCGTCACCGCGCTTCAGGATTTCGAGAATTTACCCAAGTTTATGCTGAAAGGAGGGAAAAATAGATGCAATCGTGAAGCAGTGGTGGAAGAATTAATGGTGAAATGTGTATGTGATTACTTTAATATATAAATTAATCCCTTATATAAATTTCGAGAGAAGAGGTGGAGAAAACAAAAGGAGAAGGAATAGAAACTGTAAAATAAACATACCAGAAGTTTTAAGTTTCAACTTTCTGCTTTGCCTACTGTTGCGCTCTCTCTGTTTGCCCGTTTATTTGTTTCAACCCCAACAACCCTTATTTTGCACTGTTTTCTGTTTGCTTAGTTTTAAAATTAATATGCCCCACAGATATTTCTCTTTCTCCTCATTTATTTCTCTTTGAAACCAAACGCTTTTAGCATAATTGCATATTCGTGCGAGAGAAAGTGTAGTGCTCAGTTTTTGTACACAAATACTGCGTTTGTCGACCGGAAGTTGCGATTTTCTGTGAGGCGTTTCTAATTAAATTGACTTCCTCTCTGGCTCTCGTTAGTCGCATCAGTAATCAGAAGTTAGCGGTTCCGTCTCTTTTCTCTAAGAATACAAAAAAGAGCCCTCTCGAAATCTCGATCGTTGCCAACAGACTACTTGAAGGAACTGATGTCTTTGTCTGTCGTCATGGCAACGAGGCGAAAAACTCCTTAATTACCCAAGATAACGATTCATGTACACTGTGAACTTTCTAGAACCCAGAGAACAAGCGAGAAACTTGGGACTTCAAAGTTGGTACACTGGGGGTGGCAGTTGATGTAACTTTCTGTACAAGATTAGGACTTGATCCTTTGCGGTATGAGACACCAATGCTGGTCCCCACACACTGTATAACAATAAATGCTTATATTACGGTTTGTTTTATTCGTTTGATAGCAGTACCCGTTGCTCTGATATTCCGTTATGTGTGAACAGTCTGCTCTCCCCCCCCCCGCTATCTGAATGCCCCTTGCTCCTCTCTCTCTCTCTTTCTCTCTCTGACTCTCTTTGTCCTTCTAAATCTTTCTCTCTCATTCTCTCCCCCTATTGCCCTCACTACATCTCTCCTCCTGTCTGTGTAACTTGGATATAATGTGATATTTTGAAAAGCAGCAATATAAAAATTTAGACAACTTGTCACTAAAGCTAATTTTGCAATGAGTTGCCTGCAATATTTTATGTATGTCTCGCCTATTTAACAAAATGTATTAACACTAGGCAATTATTTAAAGTAGTTTCATGTTATTTATTTACTGTTTACTTTCCCTACTATCTTCCCATAGCAAGTAGAAGTATTGCATTCCATCCAACAATTCGATATGGATATTTCACTGGAAATACAAGCTTTGAATAAAAATTATTATTATTACTATTATTATTATCATCACCATCATAGGATTTTTATATCTTTGGATTGATACATCCATGCTTTTGTTATTGTATTTTCAATGCAATCTCGAAGGACATTGAAACGATCTCTAAAATTTATTTGCAATTATTTGTATTTATGAAATTGTTCTTCCACGCAAGCCGTGTGTTGGACAAGGTTGGAAAGGTGGAAAGAAAAGGTCGCACCGGCATGTTGCCATGGTAGCTCAGTGGTTAGAACAACCGGACGAGACCGGGAGATGCCTGGTTCAAATCCCGGCTAGAGCACTGAATTTTTCAGTCGTCTGATTCCATTAATTGACCTAATAGTGGTTGAAACTATGAAGCTCGGAAATTAGAGTACTTACAACATTGTAAGTTGACATTGGGGTATGTTATCTCAATACAATTTGAGATTGATTGATTGAGATCCTTGTGGTTTACAGGGAAAAATACGAATCAGTTGCAGAATTTGATGTCGTCGGCATGTTGCCACGGTAGCTCGGTGGTTAGAGCAACCGGACGGAAACCGGGAGATCCGTGGTTCAAATCTCAGCTCTGGCATTGAATTTTTCAGTCATCTGATTCTACCAATTTGTATTTAGTTTCTCCGCGATATCGCTCAACCACGAAGTGATTCTACTGATCAGAGTTGCAATCGAAAAGTAACAAGCTCATATCTAAGGAACAATCAAGTAAATGCTAAATAAAGATTAGGCAAGTTTTTTTCCTTATTTCCTGTTTAAGAATATATTTTTAGATAATTTTCTGAATATAAAAATATATAATATTTCAAGTCAAGGTAATTCAATAGTGGGAGTTAAACTTCTATGGTAAAAAGTTCAAAAAAATGATACAAAAAAATTTCTGAGATAATAAATAAGATTATCCTAATACCATTATTCTACGGTTAAATAATTTTTAAACATCTTATTTTTAACATTGATAGAATTTCTTTAAAAAAATACAATTTTGCAGTTATTATTATTATTATTATTATTATTATTATTATTATTATTATTATTATTATTATTATTATTATTATTATTATTATTATTATTATTATTATTACAGACTGTTCATGCATCTATCCATGTGTGGGCGTATATTTTTGTGTAACCTCGAAAAAGAAACTAAAACGGTTTTTGCAATTTTATTTGGAATCAATTTGTGCTATACAAAAGATAAATACAGACACATACGCTCGTTCATTTCAAAAATATTATTTCTTTATTTCAATGTAGCCTGTTATGCACGTTAGTGTCACTTGTTCATTCAAAATCGAACATTGTTATCAGAAAAGTTTCGATTATGCTTTTACCATATTTATGTACTCGTATTATATAACACATTTCTTATAACATGTTACTGAAACATAAGTTACTAAAAGTAAAACAACATTTCACCGAAATACTTCAATATTATAAACTTCTACTGTTTGTGCACGGTCTCTGATTCTTAATAATTTCTATTGAGTTGCTATTAGATCACGAAGTTCATTAATATATTTTCTACCAAAATGGTTGCCAGGGTTTATTGCGCGCTGGTAACCGAAAATACCGTCTCTTGTTCTAAAGCTAACTGATTTATCCACGAATGTCCCCCCCCCCCGTCTTTCTTAGTTTTCTTTAGTTCTGATCGGCCTACACTTGTAGATTCTTTCTACGTCTGTGTTTTCCCCTTCTCTTTCTGCTTCTATTTTATTCACAACATCCTATGGCCACTACGTGTTTTCCTGAGCCACGACACGTTATGCCAGTCCAACATTACAAGCACCGCTGGTCACACATCGCTTGCACTATACTGTCCCTATTACCCCTACCCCGCGCTTCGCCGCTATTCTCTTAAACATTTCTGTGGCTATCTTACAACATTGAAAACCTGACCAGTGCTGTTCATTGCTTTAGCCAACTGAAATACTAACCTCAGAACAGGTAGTAATGGTTTTAGGCGAACAAGGTATGCCCTAAAGTTTGTAGGTATTTTATATTCAACGTAATGCAGGCTGGAAGGACCACAAAGAAGAAAATAGTTGATAATAGATCATACCTTGGTCACAGCGGGTGTGCATCAGGAAAATTCGCCATTTCTTCCACCACCTGTAACAAAACTTATTTTGTACTTACTTGATGTACTGTAGACTTTCTTCAAACATTACAAATTCAATTATTCCAGAGAAAAATATTATTTTTATTTAAAATTTGAAGAAGGTTTGTTGCTGCTACGTATGGAAAGCCAGTTTGAAGAAGGTGTATTATATTTCGACTGTTGGGGAGCCGAACTTGAAGTAGTTGCAACCGCACGTATGCTAAAAAGTTTTCGGTAGCCTTCTCCTCAAATGTAATTTCCGGTGCCCTTTGCCCCAAAATGTTTAAAAGAATATTAACTTTGTAATTTTTTACTGTTTCTTTAAATATTATATATTTATGTTTGCCTCGGCTGCGTCAGTATTTATATTTTTTTAGAGACATGAATGTCTTAGCAAGGAGTGGTGCGACTGAAGAATGTAGGCTTACACAGATTATAATTTTTACTTCACTCCTTTTATTAACGCTTGACACGATTTAAATAACACTTCACTGATATAGAGAGAGAGTTGTGAGATTTTTTATTAACTACTTGCACTTTTTAACACGTAAACTGTTTTCGTCTCACACTAAATACGTATTAAATTTCTCGAGGACGCATCTCGCGTCTGGTTAGAAACACTGTCTACAAGCAACTAACTTCTGAATTTGTAAATTTTGCTCCATTTTAGTTTCTGATTGGCTAATCCTAGTCCAATAGAATACCTTCATTTAACTAAAGCTTTTTCTGGTTGTTGATTGGCTATTTTATAAACTGTCACAAAAACTACATTATTGCTTCCAAGAATCACAAGTAGCATTATTAAACTTTCAAATTCATTATTGCCTCAAGGTTACCTCATTGTTACCTCATTATTAGCAACTTTTAACCTATTATTCTCACAGCTCCTACATTATTAAATTACGTAATACATTCACATAACATTATTACACATGTATACAATAATATAAACATATACAATGACTAATATACACTTTTTATATATTGTTAGATACACATGTTGCTTTAAGGTGGGCTGTTAGTGAATTTATATATTATATAATTAGACTGAAATTATTTAAATGCTAAAAATACTGCCTCAAAATACGTTTATGAGGACTAATGCCAGCATAAAATATTTACAAGGGGGCTTCAGATAAATGCAAATGCTTTAAACGCTTCAGCAAATAAATGCCATTATTTTTGTTTTCTTAAACGAAAGTTTAAAATTGTAGAATTTACATAAACCATTTAAAAGCTACATACACCTTTGTTGTTGCACTTCATTTTCTTGAAACTCTAAGAAGCGAGTGAGCATTCCTTTTTAACTATATTGGATTAAATAGATTGTTCGCAATCTATGGTAACAAACTTAACACTCCCTTACCTTATGAAAAACCATGCCTCCACCAGCAGTGATGTTCTATCTTAAGCTATCCATCCGCAACACAGGTTCCACTGGAGCAAACTGCTACGAAATTCAGGGATGTCCAATTTATTCCATTCCTCCTCGCCGCTTTCCTGAGACCATCCAAAGTTCGCAGGCATCTGCTTCCAACGGCTCTTTTCCTAACCCAAATGCACAATACTCCATCAGATGAGTTAACACGGATGTCGTGAAAGGTATGGAATGTAGGTATTCCCATTTCTCTCTCTATGTTCTCCAAAAATGTGTAGGCTAAAGCAGACGTATGGCTTGATGCCGTATCCTGACGCAACCAGACGATATTTACTTTTGCACCATAGAGAGCAGGGATTTCTGTATGGAAAATTGGTATCAGCATGTTAGTTGATAATATGCCCAGTTGATTTTCACATTTTTATGTACACGACGAATGGTTAATTTGCCATTGTAACATTGGGGAAATTTTCGTTAGTTTCCTTAAACCAACTTTCAAATTGTTTTCTCCCCATAGTCGGTAATATATAGTCTAGGATTTGTTGCAGTCACTTAGATAAACATATTCCTCATCTAAAAAGACAACAAACTCCACTTTTCACCAGCTAGATATCGTTCATACAGCTTTCTGCTGTTAGTGGCACGTTCTGCAATGTGCTTATATCCCTGGCTCTTATGGCACCTCTCTAGACTCAAATCCTGGTTGATTATGGTGTTCACAGTAGTAACAGAGATCTCTAATTGTAGTGCAATGACTCTGAGCTGCACGATTTGGTCCAGAGGTATGGGTCTCCATCTTCCAAATTATCTCCGGGGTGCGACTGCTGGCCGGTCGTGAATTTTCCTGTTTCTAGCCCTTTGGAATCAGTCCTGATGTGGCCTTACCTTTTTTGTTGATGAACATGAGATCACTTTCTTGTATGTGGTAAACTCACGCCTCTTACACTGCTTAATAATTTTAAAATACAAGTATTTTGCATCGGAATGGGCAATAATGTACCCTTATCAGAATGGTTCTATTTTTGACGTCATTTGATGAAGCAAGAACAAGAGCACACAATTGAGCAAACACAGTGATACACTCATATTGCTGAACTTTCATTCGGTTCCACATGTTTCAGCGCGGAGGTATTGTGCTCGTCTGATATTGTTACCATAGATTGTGAACATCCCTCCGTATATAATTATTCCTTGCTAACAATTAACAATGCGATTCTTAACGTTTAAATAAACAGTTTTGTTTAGTAAGGTGGTAAGTATGCAAAAAAGAGGCAACATACTTCATTTAGAACTTAAAGGGGGAAGACCATTATACAAGGCTTCTATTTAGGAAAGACGCCTAAGTATTTCTGCTGAAACATCGTGTAAACAAAGAACTTTAAGTACCTACTTTTACTTCATAACAACAAGAGTCTCAGACTAGATTATGACTAGACTGTTTACTAGATTATGTCGAATATGAAGTCAAAATTGTAACGAGAACGTCCGGTGGGGACATACAAAACTTGTAAACTATTTAATTAAATCGTTCGAAGAATATAACAAAAAAGTTAAATATGGAAAGAAAAGAGATTTGTCATTTTAAATAAGAAAGATATTATATTACATTTGCACAATCGTCTCAAATTATATTATTTCTCATCGCATTATCAGACAGCTGCCGAGGATTTACATATTACTTATTATTATTATTATTATTATTATTATTATTCTCATATTCATTGTCGTTATTGAAGCTTATGTTTCAGATGTCGAATAAAGTGTGAAACTTCGTCATCCAATATCATCAACATCGCGCGTAAAAAATACGTAATTATTATGCTTCAGCGTTTACATACAATATTACATATTCTGCTGTTTTAAACATCTGATTATATTGGTAATTAATTGTTCTTTCACACAACCCGTGTGAATTAAATTGAGTTTTATTTATGGAACGCTCTTTAACTGCTGTTGTTCACACCGTCCCATTCTATATGCGCGTGAAAGATCGGTAATTTTGTTCGAGGCCTTATCAGGCTTGAGGTTCTTTTACGTACCGTAAATCTACGACACAGGACCACCGGCTTTACTTCCCTAAGGATTTCTACGCGCGAAAAAAGTCCATCGTGCTCCGCCGGGTTTGAACCTGGGACCTCGGGAACTAGCATGGTAACCCTGCAAGGACAAGGTTGGAAAAATAGGACTGACCCAATGGCTAAACTATGAAGGCCGGGACTTCAAAGTTCTTACGGCATGTAAGTCGCCATTGGGGCATGTTATCTCATGTTAGATGAGATGGGGCACGTTGGGGCATGTAACTCGGTTAGAGCAACCGAACGAAAACCGGAAGATCCGGGTTCAAATCTCACCCAGTATTGAATTTTTCAGTCTGATTTTACTTTCCAATGTGAGTCTATTCTTAACCTTCTGATGCTTCCATCTATCTACAAGAAAAGTGTTATGAAACGGTTTCTGGAAACATTCATCTTGAAGGTGAAACTGATAAAGAAGTTGCCTTTCTACGAATACTTTGTAGAACACCTATGAAAAAAATCTGTTGTGTTGCACTCACATGACTTTCTCTACTCTTGTACAAACTATTTTTATAAACATTTATTCTCCATACGCTTCGTGTTAATCCAGATATCGAGATGTTAATCTTATTGCTAATTTTCTTGTAGATGCAAGGGGAATTTGTAGGCTTTAAGCTATAGTCAAATATTTTAAGAGCTGGTTGCTATGTGGAGTATTCCATTCTCTTTGCATTACCAGGACAAAAAATGAATAACGAATTTGAGAAAAAGTATAAGTATTGGAAAATTTAAGGGAATAATAAGCAATATCTCGAAAATGGTTCACTCAACAACAAAAAATGTATATGACATAAATTGTGTATTTTAACGCGATCTACATTTTTTGTTTAGTAACATTTTGTCTATCTCTTATGGTTTACCAGTTATGCAAACGTCGTTCACAATGAAGAATACTTTTGGAGACATTCCCAGAAATTCAAGATATACATTGTATTTGTCATGAAAGTATCTTAAATATATGATATTTTAATCATAATCGTTAGAGGCCATTTTTGAGAAAATAAAATTTTAGAAAAATGTTCCATGTAAAGGGTAAACTGGGGTGGGGGAATTTTCTTGAAAACCTTCGTGTCGCATCTCTGGAAGATACTGAACCTAAATACCAAGTTTGGTGTTTATCCGACTGTTCGTTTCTGAGTTATGCTGTTCACAGACACACACACGGACATGTTTCCAAAAAAAAATTTTGGATTCAGGGGGTCTCAAAACATGTATATCCGGTGAAATCTCGGTATCGAATTTTTGGGTGAAATACAATACTTCCCCTACTTACTATACGCAGTAGAGAAAGTAATAAATGACAGTGTATAGAGAAAGTCGAGTGGCTGTAACAAGCATATTCTTTACTCTGATAAATGAAGTACAGTAAATAATTAAGAAATCCATTGCAAACATAGTTTCATTGTCGAGTGCCTATTCGGATACTTATCTTCCTGAATGCAAGGGACACGGCACCGATTTACAGGGGATATTGTACTAGAGGAGACGCCGGGCGTCCGGATCCAGGAGCAACGGTACAGTATTGATAATGTCCCCTGATTTTCCAGTAGTAGACACCCCGGCAGACGGGCAGGAAGACCGGGGATCCCGCCCCGCATAGAGGGGGTCCATTGCCCCAGCAACCAGCCGAAAGCCAAGGGACGGAGAAAGTTACAAAGAGCATCCTTTTCCCTGCCGCGCTGCACCGAAAGACCCCTCGCCGACACTTCGACTCTGTAAGAATAGGATGAATGAAATAATGAATAGAACGAAAATAGAGGGACAGGAAATTCGGGGGATGAAAGAAATCACTCCAGCATTCGCCTGACGACCCGGAAAAACCCTCGAAAAATACCGTGGATCAGAGTGGGCAGTTGCCGAACCCACGACCTCCCGAATGCGGATATTTACCTTGTGAGGAAACTTCTCCGATACCCTGTGTAAGTGTTCATTTAAGAGAACTGGGAAATAAATGGCTAAGGAAACATGTATATTTCTGGGTATTCCTGATAGATCAGTTTAAAAAAAGTACTATAATATCAATATACATGCGGCTCTCTCTATGAAATTTTGTGTTCATTTATGTGAGGAAAATAATTATTTTCTAACTTAGAAGTAGTCACTAAGGGGCCTCCAGTAGTTGGATCATCGCACCGCACTTCCGATGTGACTCCTGGGAGGAAAGGGAATGGCGACCAGATCCTGACGATGATGTGCGCTAGCTATAGATAAGTAGTAGAGAAATGAAGTATTATAAATTCAAACTCGAAATGGCTGATGCCACAATTTATTTGAAATAAATTATGTGTTTCAAAGATATCTACAATTTTGTGTAGTACGTTTTTATCTATCTCTTAACATTGACAGTTACATAAAATCATACAAAATTTCTTCCGAATGAAGTGGATTTCCTAGAAAATTCAAAATATTTTGTTTACCGTGTAAATATCTTTTTAGATAGCAGGACCTAAAAGTAAAACATCTAACGCAGAGCGCACAAGCTAAAAGCTAATCTTAGGTGTGACCAACTTTGGTTTTAAATCCAGTAACATCGCAATTACCCTTTGTATTTGCACATATTTAATAACTTGACTTGGTTTGATTAGGTTTTACTTTTCATTGTGTATTTTTACATGATTCATTTCTTATGGCGCTCGCATTATCTGTTCAAATCCAAATCGTCATACTTCAATTTATCGCAATTCGTCGTATAGTTAATCTATACGTTATATTGGCAGCTGTCTTTGATCTAAAGCGCTATTCTTTTATCTAGATTAAATGGCGGAAATTATGAATTCAGAAGAAACTGAAATGGAAGTGAAATTACAGAAGCAGTAGAAAGAATAACACCAGAAGTACGAGGGCGGATTGATAAGTCCATGACTTTGACGAGAGATAGCGTTCTGATCACAGGTTTTTTGTTTGCACCCAAGTCTTGCATCTATTCTGGGTATAATCGCAGAAATTCGTCTTCATTTGTTTCTTAGAACATTGCTGAGAGCGTCTAAAATAAGCAGGTGTGTGTGTTGCTTCGTAGAAAATGGAGAAAAGTGAATTTCGTGTTCTGATAAAGCACTACTTTTTGCGTGGTAAGACGGTGAAGGAAACGGAAGAAAAGCTGAACAAGTATTATGGGGACTCTGCTCCATCACATGGCATGGTTCACAAGTGATTCACAGAATTTCGATGTGGCCGTTCGAGCACAAGAGATGCCGTGTTTACAGGACGGCCGGTTAAGGTCACAACAGAAGAAATGGTGAACAAATTTCACGATATTTTGTTGGAAGACCGCCGAGTGAAAATCAGTGAGATAGCCAAGACCGTAAGATCTCGAATGAACGGGTGTATAACATTCTGCACGAATTTTTGGGTATGCGAAAGCTGTCAGTAAGATGGTGCTGCGACTTCTCACAGTTGAGAACAAGCGAATCAATGGCCATTTCACAGGGATGTTTGAACATGTTCCGCGCAACCCAAATGAGTTATATCACGGTTGATGAAACTTGGATCCATCACTATCAACTGAAACCAAACAACAATCAAAGCAGTGGATTTCCTTCAGATAACATGCTCCAAAGAAAGCGAAAACAATTCCGTCGGCAGGAAAAATCATGGCAGCTGTCTTTTGGGATTTGCAAGGGGTGATAGACATCCGCTAACTGGAAAAGGGTAAAACGATCACAGGTTCATACCACGCCGCAATGTTGGATCAGTTTCAGAAGGAATTGCTAAAGAAACGACCCCATTTGGTGAAGAAAAAGGTTCTCTTTCACCAGGATAATGCACCCGCACACATTGTCATTGCCATCGCAAAATTTGTGGAACTGAGCTACGAACTGCTACCCCACCCACCAGATTCTCCAGATTTGGCTCCGAGTAACTTCTTACTCTTCGCAAACCTGAAAAAATTGGCTCGCTGGGAAGAAATTCACGTCCACTGAACACATCAAAGCAGAAACAATCTCATACTTTGCAGACTTAGAAAAAATCATATTTTTTGGAAGGGTTAAAAAAATTGAAGAAGCTTTGAACAAGGTGTATTGAATTGAAAGGAGACTATGTTGAGAATAAAATAGATTTTTTTTGGAAAAAAATTGTTATTTTCTTTAAAAAGTCACTGACTTATCAATACGCCCTCGTACTTACCCCAAAAAAATCCAGAAAGCAATATGATGCAGCATATAATCGCCACATTGTCTGGCATAAAGCAAAACATGGTGAACACAATTTCACTGAAAATGACTGCTAGCGAATCAACAAAACATCAAAACATCTGACATCTCGCTTTTTGATTTAATTTCTCTTATTTCAAGAACACGTTCTAAACGTGATCTCTAGAAATTTCAGGAAACAATATAATATTATTGATATTTTACAAATTTGAGCGCTGTCTAAAAAATAGTACATACCACACGTGTTAAAAGTGGTTTTATTTGCTCGCAGGATTGGAAACTCGGCCTACGGCCATCGTTTCGCAAATATTGCTACTCGTAAAATAAAACCCTACTTTTACCCCTTGTACTATAATCTACTATTAATGTATGACACTTTAATACAATTGTTAAGGCAATTTTTGAGATAATCAGATATTGCAAACTGTCCATCTAAAGTGTAGTGTAGGTGGGAAGATGTCCTTGAAGATAATCGTGTCTCGTCTTTGACAAATATACTGAGCTTAAATACCAAGTTTGGTATTTATCGAACATTTCGTTTTAGAGTTATGCTACTCACACACAACCACACACACACACACACACACAGACGGACTTGCATTTAAATTGCCTTTTTAAAAGTTTGTTTAATGTTTTAGGTATCCAGGAGTAAGTAAAGAATTTATTTTCATCAAAAACAGAAAACATGGAGTTTTATCATTTCAATCTCCTAATTCTCTTTATTGTTTTCATCGCAAGAAGTGTATGGAGTGTTATAATCAATACAAAATATGTAAATATACATTTTTCGGCAGCCAATAATTGCCTTCCTTACAAAATGGGTTCGAAAATAAAAGGCTCTCAAAACACGTTTCCACTTAGCAAGGAACATAAGTAAAACAAGCCCCGCTGCGCCTTCTTGAGTCAAGGCTGGCAGATTGCATGCCATGGCGTGCCTTTGAGCTTTATTTAGAAAAGCTCGATGCCGCACCTACACGCAAGTCTCATAATGCTGAAGATAAAGGACGAAGAGTCATCCGCTTAATGGCACCAGCTGCTGGCAACCTCGGAACCTCTTCCTGACGGCGGCGGCGTGATACTTGCAAAATCCGATAAGGGCAGTATGCAAGGGAGGGGAGAGAGAGAACATTTGCATGCGAGGGGGATGTCAGAAGTAACGAGACTGCTTGCTTTATCTGAAAGTTATGGCTTTCTTTATCGAAATTCAATCACAAGCATACTAAGTCGTCATCCTAAGTGATACGATTACTAAGGGACTATAGAAAAAACTCTGTTACATTCACATAACTTTCTCTACACACTCTTCCACAAACTTTCTTACTAAAGCTTATTCTTCTATCTACATCTTGTTAATCGAGATAAACATTCACTACATGCGCTGTGGGAATAACGAGAATACAGTAGGCTAAAGCAATAGCCAATATTTTTATATAGTTGCTAACCAAACTAAAAAAAATTACCTATGTGATACATTTACAAGACTTTTTCTAACCTTTACCTTTATCAGTGAGTATACAAACTATTCTTGCTAAAGCTTATTTATCTATCTACTTTATTTTAATCCAAATAAACCTTTGCAGAAATAGTTACATTACACATTTGGTTGTAGAAACAAAGTGAACAGCGATAGTCAAATGTTTAAGAAATGGACGCTATATGCTGGCCTTAAACTTCCATACTGTTTCCATGCAATGGTGAGAAACAACTGAAAATCGATGGGACTTAAAAAGAATGATAAGTGTTGAACAATTCGAACCTTTATTAACGGATATCTCAGAAACGGCTTATGCCACACAAAAATTATTGAAATAAACTGTATGTTTTAAAGAGATCTACAATTTTTGTGTGATAGGTTTTCTCTATCACTTAACGTTTACCAGCTGTACAATATTATACAAAATTCCTTCTGAATGGAGGAGTTTATAGGATATTCCCAGAAAATTCAAGATGTACATTTTATTTGTAATGTGAATATTTTTAATATACGTATGGTATTTTAATTAAAATTTTAAAGCCATTTTTTAGAAAATAAATAATTTCGAAAAGTGTTACATGTATTCAGGAGACCTCAAAATATGTATTTACGGTGAAATCACGATATAGATTTTTTTTGTATGGAATACAGTACCTTCTTTGCCTACTATGTACGTAGTAGAGAAAATAAAAAGATAAACTTGTGTGCTTTAACAAGGTTAACATTACATTTTCTGTGTAGTAAGATTTTGACTATATCTTACGATTTACTAATTATATAAAAGTTATTCGGAATGAACAGGCTATTCCCAAAAAATCTACGATATACAGTTTGTCATGCAAATATTTTAAACATTTTGTATTTTAATAAATAGTTAGAGGCATTTTTAAGAAAATAAAAACTAACTAAAAGTTTTCCATGTAAAGGGTAGTTTGGGGTGGGGAATTTTCTTGAAAAATCTTCGTGTTGCATCTTTGGAAGATGCTAAACTTAATTACTTTGTTTGGTATTTATTAGACTTTTCGTTTTTGAGTTATGTTGTTCACACACACACACACACACACACACACACACAGAGACATTTTTGTAGATTTGTTTTATTCAGGAGTCCTAAAATGTGTATTTCCGGTGAATTCATGGTATCAAATTTTTGGGCGGAATGCAGTACTTCATCGACTTAGTTTAGATAAGTAGTATAGAACGTAAAAAATGGCGCTTCTGATAGAAACGTAAATTAAACTTTATAAGGCATTTATTAAACAGTATTTTGAAATACCATATTTACAAAACCCTTGTAACTTTTTGTATCTGCCTATACCGGTTAAAAGGTATGATGTTATGATTTAAGCTAGAGATTTCGATGAGTGTGTTGAAAAACTTTATGAACACAATTATTCTATTTTTCATAAATTCTAGAAACAGGCTTTGAAATACAGATATGTTTGACAATAGCACACTTTTTCTTGCATGTGGGTGCCAAAATCTCTCTTAATGGATAACGTCAGATCTGCCACAGACAGAAATGCACGATTTGACTCCGATGCCGCTGCGAAATATGTGTAGTAGTATTTTCGTATTGTTTAACGCCCATTCTTGCTACAAACGTGCACCTTACGGGGTGTTCATTAATAATGCATGAAATGGAATAATAATTTGGAAAGAAAAGTTCCCAAGCGTAAATTTAGGTTACCTCTCCTGCGTTTATCAGTTATAAGGTCTGAGAAAAACCTGCAAAAAGCCTCAGTCAGGGACGATGTTGCTTGCGGGATTTAAACACGAATCCTCCGTTCACAAGTCAGAGGCTTAAGCACCTAAAAAAAAATTAGCTTTATTTATGGACGCTCTTTAACTGCTATGGTTCTTAGGGTCCCATTTTATATTGGGCGTGAGGTAGGAAATTTTGTTCAGAGGCCTCTTTATCAGGCTTGAGGTTCTTTTACGTCCCGTAAATCTACGACACGGGACCACTGGCTTTATTTCCCTTCCGAAGGAGGCCATGCTAAGGATTTTTATGCCCGAAAAAATCCATCACCCTCCGCCGGATTTGAAGCCAAGACCTCGGGAACTAGAAGTTAGCATGGTATCCTAGACCACGGAGGATGATAGAAGCACCTTACGCACCTCGGCCACTCGTGTCGATACGCAATGGTTATACTGCATTACGTCGACGATACTATAATTTCTGGGGATGTTTGATTGCTAAAATGTCTTTCATGCATTTTCAGCAAAATGCTTAACGTTTAACGAAATCAACAAAAGAACTAAATTAAACAAGAAAAGAAAAATTTTGTAATTAAATGTTTACTTATTATGTATATAATAAGCCAAAGCCAAATAGAGTGTACCTTTTAACAGGTGCTCATCGAAGTATTCAATGAAAACAAAGAAAAGGGAAATGAGTACTTTAATTAAAAAATTTAAGAAAATGCAATAAAACAAGGTAAATTATTTTATTTAAGTAATAAAGTAAACTAAAAACTAAAGTATTTTAATTTTATTTAAAAATACAAATAAAACTCCAATAATACAATGCTGGTAGCTGCTGAGACGTGTGTGTGTGTTCAGGCCGCTGTTGCAACATTACATCTTCAGCATAAATTACGTTTTATTCCAAACAAAAATGCCAAATTATGACGAAATGAGTGCTTAAGGAAGAAGGAAGATAAAAATTGTAGATTAATCCTGACCTAACAAACACTTCGACTAGTCTTAAATCACACATTCCGTATGTGAATTATAATGCGACAAAAAATGTGGAAAGCATTTGTTCTGTTGAAATTGGCATTCACAGACTAAAATAGCATAATTTGTCATTCGTTTTGGGCATAGAATCCTCTCCTAAGAGTATGACATTTAGAGGCACACCATAAAACATTTAGATACTCATAAATATCCTTAATTCTAAATATAGAATCCAAAATATTATACAATATTGTCTTACGTTCAAAAGTAAGTGCTAAAAGAAATTACTATATCCACAGATGTTTGTTTTACGAGTAAAACGAAGCAATTTTAAAATCTGAAATAACAATAAACTTATGTCAATAGCCAATCCTCAGGTTTTACTGCCAGTATGGTTCAATAGTACATTTTAACGGTTACTAATTTAATTTGTAATTATAATTAAAAATTATTTAAAACTACAGAACCATGCTTTTATTAAACGTTGTGCTTATTCATTTTCATTGCAAAGGGTAAGCGTATGTATAGAGAACTTGTAGTATACAAAGAGTAACAATTGAATGGACATAAACTATACTAAGAACGCGAATAAAGATGAAAAATTGTGTTATGGCTTCTCAACCTAGAGATCCCCGCCTTGATACCGGCTGGGGCGGTGACATTTTGCTTTAATCAGAATATTTTTCCAGAGTCTGGAAGTATGCATGTGGAAGTGAATGTGAGTGTTTCATGTTAAAATGATTAAAAATCAACGTTAAAACAACCTACAGTTGAGTTGTTTCTCAAGTCAAAGCCCCCGGGTGCTACACGGGTGACGTATAAAAAGGCGTGCCAAGGCCAAGGGCGTGTAGAATTCGGGAAGGGGATTCGGGTTCCAGTGGCAACGAGCCCTTTATTATATCCTAAGGGCCTATGTCCCGATATGTAGGTATCTCAGGTTATTACATACCTGGCTGGGGGTGAAGGTTTTTATTCACAAATTACAACGGGATCCGCTGAGACCACGAATGGTGTAGAGACGTCCTATATCCGGTGTCGAGGTGGTCTCAATTCGCTCAGGTCTCAGGTTCTGCGAATCTAGAGCCATCACGTACCTACCCCAATTTTCAATACTTTTCCGAGTGTTGCCTCACTCCAGTACCTGGAGTTCATTCACATCTCTGGGATGCTAAAATATGACCATAGAAATTAAAGGACTATACATATGACACAATTAAAGGACAAAAATTTGAAACCCTAAGGAATGTTTGATTATGCTGAAGATAACACTATATTTTACAGTATGTTTCATAAATTTTTTCTCAGACCACAATCACAAAATTATTATTACATAACTGATGGAGAAATTTCATGTCAAGTGTTCTCATATCAGGGATGCAGGAATCAAGTTATTATTTTATTTTCTTCGTTGACTTTAAGATTAGTTCATAATTTGTTACAATCACAAGTGCTGTTTGTTTAACTTAAACAAAGAATATTCTTTACAAAATTGAAATAAATTAAGCATATATGGTATTCAAGGTGTAAAAAGGGTACACTAAAATGGTTGAAAGTATCTTGACATGTTCCTAATAACTGTTGTGGTATGTACTCGCTACTGATGACGGCAAGATCGAAAGTTTCCTTGCCAATGCTGAGTTTAAACGCTGTTTCGCTCTCTCGCAAGACAGATTAACAAGCTTATACAATATACAGAACATTCACGTAAAGACTATACCGCACGAGTGGTGTTATGATTCTTGGCGGCTGCGAGCGGCGCTCCCCACTCTTTGTCTTACAAGTCGTATTATCGGTCTGATTTTTCTTAAGAGAGAGAAAACAGAGGCAGAAAATGCTCAGAAGAGACATTTTGGCTCCATTTCTTCAGCAGCTTGCTGAAGAGGAGAAATCATCTCACCCTGATAAGCAGCGTCCTCCGGGATCGCACATTCAGGGTGAGAGTGAAACGGAAGGTTTCATCAGTCCGTCCCATAGCCGCCGGAGTCCCGGAAGGCAGTGTATTGTCGCCGCTTCTCTTCGCGGCCTACATGTCGGACTTTCCAACGGAACTCAGGACAGTTACGTGGCAGTATGTGGACGATGTCCTCATAATGGCACAAAGCAAGAATTTCCGCTTCTGTTTCCCTCCATTACAGTGACACCCAAGCCATTGGCAGATGGAGCGATAAGTGAAGGACGGCCATCAGCCCGAGGAAGAGCTCTGCGCTGCTTCTGGCGAAGGTTCGTCGCTGGCGGTCGGAGCGGTTTCTCAGGTTGCGGCGGAGAAGAATCCCCTGGGTTACCTCGGAGTCCTCTTCGACCACGGGCTCACTTCCGCTCCACATGTTAGGGCATATGTCGTTCTCGGCCACGCCGTTCTCAGGCAGTTGTACCCTATATTCAGATCTACCATGCCCACACATCTCAAACTATATCAGGCTGATATTTGCTGATTTTCTGATCCTGCATGGCTGAGAGCTCTGGGGTTCGCGGCAGCTACCACCATCCGCAGACTGCAGACCCTTCAGAACAGGGCGCTACGGATGATCTATGATACCGGGGCTAGATTCCCGTCACACATACTTAGACGCCTTAGGACCTCGGGCTTAAGGGCTACCACTCCTATCCATCACCCCCTTCAAGTTAAGCAGCATCGGGCTTGGTCACTGACTGGATGAGTGACCTTTCAGTAATGTCCCGGCTGCTAACTTGGACACCCTCCAGTCCCATACCTAACTCCCATCCTGCATCCCTGCCAACCGGCCTGCTTAAATTGACGGCCTCGCAAGTACTGCGCTGGTGCAATAGCGGTACAGCCACACCATCACTCCCGAATACATCTTTATCCTTCTTCCTTATTTCTTCTGGTGGAGGAGTTTTTAGTGGGTATGCCGACTATTGGTGAGTCCCACACTCTCAGTTCCGACTCCCATCGGGGCTGGGGTAAGTGATTAAATCATTTTCTCCTTCACTCGAAAAAAATGGGGCCTCGCTCTAGCAGGCGCTTGTAAGGCCGTCAAGTTAAGCAGTATTGGGTTCGGTTACCACTTGGACACTGAAGTGATAAGATCCGCGAGTACTCCGCGAGTACAATAATAACCATAGCCGGGAGAAAAGTTAAGATTAATGCGCGAATCAAACAAAATAAGAAGGAGATAAAAGAGAATATTAAAGATTAAGTAAAGGGGGGAATAAACATTATTATGGATGAAATAAAATAAACTAGAGATGAAATAAAATATTATTACGGATGAAATAAAATAAAATAGAGACACGTATAAATAGATCAGAAAGTAAAAGAACGTGAAAGGAAACAGACACAAGAAAATATGCCAGAGGGCAAAACACTTAATAAATACAGGAAAGACTAGCTGGAGAAACAGTTAGGTTCTATTGAAATCGCTGAGAGCTCTCCGGCGCGCGAAACAAAGAAACGGATGTGCTAGTCACTCAAGCGCACAGAAAATTAAATCAGCCGTGAATAACGAGAAACAGTAGAAACGCTAACTGAGCCTAAGGGCATTGAAATTGAACCAATGGGTGAGAAAGCGCAAGGAGCCAGATAACCAATAAGGAAGATAAAATGTCACGTGAATAGTAAAACCAGGGAACAAAACTAGAAAAGAGGCGTGAAATAGATTTTGGTCTAGGAGCAGGAGCGCGCTTTAGACACGCGAAAGATGGAACACTTTGTGTCGGGAAACGTTAGGAGGAGGATGTAGAAACTTCGTGTCAGGAAACGTTAGGAGGAGGACGTAAAAACTTCGCGTCGAGAAAAGCTAGGAGTAGGATGTAAAACTCTGTGTTGAGAAGAGCTAGGAAGAAGACGTGATAGTTTGTGTTGGGAGGAGATAGAAAGAGGATGTTAGAATTCTGTATCGGGAAAAGAGATAGGGTAGCTAGGGATGACAAAAGTCATATTGTGAGTAAATGAGAAATAGAATAAATTCAAGGGTAAAAGCACGGAGACAGTAACGGGGGAAAAACTTATAGGAACGCGTCTTGTGTGAAGGGCCTGCAGTACGAAAACCAGTGTGGATCTTCATAATAAATGGGCCATTGAGAGGAGTTGTGAGTATCATTCACCTCCCATCCGCACAATCCCTGAGGTAAGATTCTCGTAACCCATCATCCTCTACCTGAGCAGCCGGCAATCACCTGAAACCCTACACCAAGACCTTACCAACCAGAAACGTTCCCTTTATTTTCCAAACCCCGCTACAAAATGGCACCCAACGTGTCTTACACCCACGCCTAGCACCCTACCAAACCAACACTCACACCAACACAACGGAGGACGCCGCCAAGGAACCAACCACCATCACCAGACCAACAGCAGCACGCACAACAGCACCGAGTAAGTACAACCCACATTTCATACACCAAAGGGAAAAGTGAATGTTACTCCGTAACGGCAAAACAACAAAAATCACCATGGAGAACGCCCTCACGGAGGAACAAACAACAGAAACAACAAATCAACAGGAACGTGCGGGAAATCCCTATACACTAGAGGCTGTTATTCAACAAATGTTTATACAATTCCAGCAACTTACCTCTCAAATCACCGCACAAGGTGAAACACTTAACTCTCAAATCACCGCACAAGGTGAAACACTTAACTCTCAAATCACCGCACAAGGTGAAACACTGCATTCTCAGATCACTGCACAAGGTGAGAAAATCACCGCACAAGGTGAAACATTACACTCACAAATTCAGACACAAGGTGAGAAAATCACCGCACAAGGTGAAACATTACACTTACAAATTCAGACACAAGGAGAGACACTAAACGCAAAACTAACAGCACAGGAGGAAACCCTCAAACAATTAGAACAGAGACTGATGACCCAGGTACACACACAATTAGTTGCCCAAGGGGAGAAGCTCGAGGCAAAAATTCTCGAGAAAATGAACACGAAATTCTCAGAACACCAAACACAAATAGAGGAGCAGGTAAACCGACAAGCAACCCAAGTGTCGGAGATGAATGCAGGGCAAGTGTCTTTACGATCGGAGGTCATTAGCATTAGAACAGATGTTCTGGAGGCATGCTCAGAACTAAAATCTTTAAAGGGAAGGGTCACACAAATGTCTGCTGACCATGTTAACCAGGAACAGCTGAATTGTGATCTGCAAGCAGCATGTGTAAATATTAAGGAAAATATAAATACAGAAATAACAGCAATGAAAGAACTCATCACCACTTCAACAAACCAAGCAGCTGCAGAACACAACGCGGCATTAGAACTAATTGACAAAAATTCGCGTGAGTTGGCACAGGTTAGAGCAACAATAGCAAGACAGCAAAATGCGTCAAATCAAAACGCCAATAACCATGCCACCTCTCGCGAAAATATCACCGCGGAAACGCAACCTGCAATTCACGTGCAGCTTGCGTCGTCGCAGTCACCAACTTCTAGTTTAGCTCATGAGGAACATAGCTATATGAATGTGCATGCATACCCTCTACATTTTAATTTATTAAATGAGATAGCCGTACCACAGTTCAATGACTTGCGAGACAATGCGAAACGATACATTATGGATCTGGACGCTTATTTCGAGTTGAAACAAATTCCGGAAAACTTGAAATTATTGATTATAAAGAAAGGGCTACAAGGCAGGGCACTCTCTTGGTTTCGGTTAGCGATCGGCGACCACACCACATACCTTGACTTCAAACACTTATTCCTAACCAAATATTGGAATACTACCACCCAATACGCGGTGAGAATACGAATAAATAATGGGAAATATACACCAGGACAGGGGCAACAACTAATCGATTACTTCCTAGATCTGGCACAACAGAGCCAATTACTAGACCCACCCATGCAGGAAGATGAATTTGTAAAATTGATCGTGAGGCATTTCCCGGATAATATCCGAAATAATTTAATTGTGGCTAGGGCGACAACCATTGCCGACACACTAGAACTGCTGACGGCGCTACAAGGACACCAGAGCGGTAGCTCGGAAAATAGAGCACCGACAGAAAATTTCAGTGGGTTAAGGGCACACCCCAACTATCAGCAAAGACGAGGTCCATACCCTCAACAAAACAGATACGATGACAGGGGCAACCAGTTTACGAGACACAGGGGCGACAACCATTTCCACAGAAACCCACCGCGAGACAACGGGAGAAGGTACATAAACTATGTAAGAGTGAACGGGAACCGGAGACATAACTCATGGGGCACAAACACACCGGAACCCCGTGAATACGAAACAAGACAAGATGGACGCCACAGCCCGAACAAAACCTTCAATGAACGCAGCCGCCCAGGACAAAACGTAGACGCACCATCATGGCCTCAGGAAAACCGACGGGAACATATAGAATACAACCCACGGTCAAACCACCAACGAAATGACAACACACAAACAAAACACACAGGGACCATAAAAAAGCAAACATGGTTCAACCGCGACAACCAGGGACCGACACAGCAGGATGAGAGGTGCGGTGGCGCATTCGGTACCAACGCGACGACGGAAAACTAAAACGGGGTCAGGATCAATTCCCGTCTCTAGAACCCCCAGCTCTTTGCAACACAGGGAATAACAACTCCATTAATGAAGAAAGACAAGGCGATATCATAGACTCACCACAAGTGTCAATACAAATAGCAGGCGAAGCATACCAGGCTATCGTGGACTCCGGAGCAATGGCTTCTTTATGCAGCATGGAGTTCTACAAAACGATCATATCGCGTGGAATAAAACTGCAAACATTGCCTGTTAAGAATGTTTACGCTATCTTAGCAATAGGGAGAAAGAAAACCCGAATCCAACAACAAGTAATGATACCCTTTAACATCCAAGAGATAGACTTTGAGTATATTTTTCTAGTGGTTCCACATTTAGTGACACAATTAATAATTGGGAGCGACCTGCTATCCGAATTTAGGGCTAATGTAAATTATAGAACAAGGGAGCTCACATTAGTGACAACAAACAATGAAACAGTAACTACACATTTCCTCAAGACGCCAGGTATAACACCAGACTTAACGGAGGGTGAAAGAATCATCCATCAGAACAGGTTTTTTGTACAAGTCATCAGCCTTGGGGGCGAAATATGTAAAACGCAGGTAGAGATAGATGATAGATTTTATGAAGAAGAGGAATTAGAAGATATTAATAAACTCGACGACGAAGAATACAGAGAAGATGAAATAAAGAATAATTATATAAAGCCCGTGGAAGGCGCAAAGATAAGCGGACTGGATGACTTACCAGGTGAAAATGAAGAACAATACCTGTACGGAGAGACGGACACCCGACAAATTAGAGAGTGCATTGCACGAAAGGTGAATGACATCTCAGCCCTCAGCAAACGACAAAAACAAACACTAACTACAATTCTATGGAACAACAGAGAAGCATTTTCAGACAAAACAGGTTGCTTTAAAAATTACGAATATTCCTTTGAGGTGAAACCAGCTCCACCATGGAAATATAAATGTAGAAATATACCGATAACACTTCAAAACGCAGTACATGACACGATAACACAAATGATTGAGCAGACAATAATACAACCATCGAATTCGCCATATATAAACCCCTTATGTGTTGTTGCAAAGAGCTCAGGAAAGGTTCGCATTACGAGAGACGCCCGCCACTTAAACACCTTTGGAATACCCGACAAAACAAGGAAAACAGAATTAAGGAATCAACACACAAAACGACACAACAAGACATGGAACCCGAAAGAAGGAGATAAGGTTTTATACAAGGCACACCACAAGTCATCCATGTTGAAAAAAGAGAACAATAAGTTACATTTGATGTGGCACGGTCCGGCCGTAATCCGGAAACAATTGAGTGATCGAGCTTTCGAATTACAAAACCCACGTACTTTAAAAATAATTGGTAGGTACAATTTGGCCTTAATAAAACCGTACAAAGTACCTACAAAATGACGGAAAATGAACCACAATGTAACGTTAAATTGTCTCAGTAAGCAATTAAAACAGACACATAAACACAGCAGTTGAATTAGCGTGTAGGAAAAACGTAAGGTCAATAACACAACGACCAGAACAGGGTAAAGGCATGACACATAACGAAAATAAGAGTAAAAGACTAGGAACTGTAAAAGTGTGAAACATATAAATTTGTTAAACCTAAGGCAAAGAATGTAAATTCATATTAAACTTAAACAATATGCATGAAAAACTTAGTAAACTATACAAAAGGTGTAGAGTCACAGAGAAAGGGGAAATATAGAGTTAAGGCTTAACCAAAACAGAACAGAAGGACGATCATCTGGATATAGAAAATGTTAAAAGTCTCATCATAGTATACACTGAACTATGATACAAATGAGTGTAAAGAATATTATTATGTATTGAATGTTAGGATAAGGTCATAGATTAAGTTCATTGTAAATAACATTAAGACCGCACTCATGAGCAAAACTAGGAATAAAATAAAAACGTAAATCTGTGGAAAATTATGTTTACTTACATTCAGGTATAGGGACTTGCACAAAAATGTAAGGTCAGACAGACACGTGATTATTCCCAGGTAGACTCAAAAAGGTGAATGACATCCCTAAACAGTCACAACAACTCGTGTGAACAGTGAAAAGTGAACAGTGCGCGGAATACGTTACAAGAAATACAAAGCACTAGTACACGAAATGAAACCGAAAAAAAAATGAGTGCTTAAGTAAGTGAAAGCATGTTTCACGAAAAGGAAACACGAAAATATACACCAGACAAACGACTAAAACAAGAAAACGAGGCCTGAATGAAAAGGGCGAAAAATCTATGAAAATGTAAATAGTTATAGAATAGGTTATAAGTAACAGATAAATTAGGTAACGTAAAGTGCGCCACAAGGCACCAGGAGACGCAGAAGTCAGTCCTTGGAAACAAATTTTTCTATGTAAATTTTTCGGGTGGAGCCACAAGCATAATTTGTAAGTTAAAATGTATATAAAACAGTTCGTCAGAACTAAGTACGGAAAAGCCTCACACAAGACGCGAGGGGGGAACTTTAGCGCAAACAGCGAAGCACTAGTTTCAGTGGGTTTTCAGACAAGCCATTAATTTTACTCAGGCGCATAAAATGAATGCCTTATCTGAAGGGCATTTGAAGTGATAAGATCCGCGAGTACTCCGCGAGTACAATAATAACCATAGCCGGGAGAAAAGTTAAGATTAATGCGCGAATCAAACAAAATAAGAAGGAGATAAAAGAGAATATTAAAGATTAAGTAAAGGGGGGAATAAACATTATTATGGATGAAATAAAATAAAGTAGAGATGAAATAAAATATTATTACGGATGAAATAAAATAAAATAGAGACACGTATAAATAGCTCAGAAAGTAAAAGAACGTGAAAGGAAACAGACACAAGAAAATATGCCAGAGGGCAAAACACTTAATAAATACAGGAAAGACTAGCTGGAGAAACAGTTAGGTTCTATTGAAATCGCTGAGAGCTCTCCGGCGCGCGAAACAAAGAAACGGATGTGCTAGTCACTCAAGCGTACAGAAAATTAAATCAGCCGTGAATAACGAGAAACAGTAGAAACGCTAACTGAGCCTAAGGGCATTGAAATTGAACCAATGGGTGAGAAAGCGCAAGGAGCCAGATAACCAATAAGGAAGATAAAATGTCACGTGAATAGTAAAACCAGGGAACAAAACTAGAAAAGAGGCGTGAAATAGATTTTGGTCTAGGAGCAGGAGCGCGCTTTAGACACGCGAAAGATGGAACACTTTGTGTCGGGAAACGTTAGGAGGAGGATGTAGAAACTTCGTGTCAGGAAACGTTAGGAGGAGGACGTAAAAACTTCGCGTCGAGAAAAGCTAGGAGTAGGATGTAAAACTCTGTGTTGAGAAGAGCTAGGAAGAAGACGTGATAGTTTGTGTTGGGAGGAGATAGAAAGAGGATGTTAGAATTCTGTATCGGGAAAAGAGATAGGGTAGCTAGGGATGACAAAAGTCATATTGTGAGTAAATGAGAAATAGAATAAATTCAAGGGTAAAAGCACGGAGACAGTAACGGGGGAAAAACTTATAGGAACGCGTCTTGTGTGAAGGGCCTGCAGTACGAAAACCAGTGTGGATCTTCATAATAAATGGGCCATTGAGAGGAGTTGTGAGTATCATTCACCTCCCATCCGCACAATCCCTGAGGTAAGATTCTCGTAACCCATCATCCTCTACCTGAGCAGCCGGCAATCACCTGAAACCCTACACCAAGACCTTACCAACCAGAAACGTTCCCTTTATTTTCCAAACCCCGCTACAACACATAACCGTTCAAGTGACTCAACGACACCCAGCCAATAGCAGTGCACGAAGCTAAACTCCACCCATTGCATAAAAGCTTGCGCAAAACGTCTATTATCTTCCATATCGCACAAGTAAAGCCGCATTAGCAGCTAGGTACTGTGGCGAACTACATCCCGCCCAGGTAAACCTGGGCGACCTGCTCTCGATTGCTGGATTGCTTGAAAGCCTCCTGCTACTGCTCATACAGTTGCGGAGTCATGAATAAAATTAAAGAATTGTTTTAAAAAAGGGTGATTATTGCTGGTGCCTGCCCTCCCGCTCACAATTTAAAAGTGTGTGATTTTTACCTGTGGGGCTGCCTGAGGGTCAGAGTGTATACAACAAACCCTCACACTTTGGAGAAATTAAAGTAAACTAATGAAATCAGACACATTACAGTGGCTGAACCTAAAACTGTCAATCTGAATGTGTTTTTTTTTTTTTTTTTTTTTTTTGTATTTTTACAATGCCTGTTTATTCGAAGGGGACGACATTTTCAGCATTTTCTGTGAGATAAGATTTTATAAAGAATATATGGAGCGCATTTGAGGCACGTTACAGGGCGGCCGCGATACGCCAAGTCACCGAGAATCAAAACACCGCCTGTGCGAGCACACCATATAGTTACCGTTCCACTATTCGCAATACTTCGATATTGGATTATGGCCGGTATCACTATATACACGTAACACACGCACACACTGCATGCCTTTTATTGACTTCAACACATAATAAACAACAAATAACATGGCGCTTTACTTATTTTCATGAATATATGGCATGCTTTGTCACTTTTGTTCCATATTACTGACACTCAGAAGTCGCCTCGCATGCATCTCAACCGTGGCATCATGGAAACATTGGTTGCGTTATCTTTCCGCTGCCAACATTTAAAATCCCAACATAGCTGAAAACACGATTTAAGGTCCTCAGCCTCAAGGCGTAGCCGAGGGATGCTTTTTAGGACAGGAGTATAGCGACGACAAGGCGTAGCCGAGGGATCGAAGCGTCTAAAACTCGAATGATTCACGTTGGCAGCAATTTCTTCCAAAAGTAACCAAAACCCGCCAAAAACGACTATATAAGAACGGCCACATAAGGGTGGATGGGTGGGCAATATCTTAACCCCGGAGCAACATCTACTACACCATAACGTTCCTCATTAACCAAGAACTACTATGGATAGCAAAAAACTCCGATTTCGTAAGTTAAAAGCTTCTATTTTCACCATAATCCAATATCGGAGAAACTCCCCGCAATGTCTTTCATGGTATTTGTGTCATTCAGTTTTGGGAATGTTTCTTATTGAAGAAGTCATTTAGGTGAAAATGATACTAAATTCCCTTGCAATATGAAGTTGACTGTCCCCATCCTCTGGTTACAATTCCTGGGCAATCTTAACCTTCAGAATTTTACATCCTGACGAATTGTTTTGACAGATATGCGCTAGGTCACAGTTTGTCATAATGCAGATCGTATCAGACTTCTTTGCTAAGCCAAACTCATATTTAGATACTTTCTGGAGTATAAACATAACAGTCATTACGTTGGAATTAAAGCTGGTTTACAAAAACCTAGCATAGAAACCAGAAACAAGAACGGAAAAGTTAAAATACAGGCATTATAAGATGTGTATTCACAATTAACGGGAAGTTTTCTCGCGTTTTGGGAACGGGAAAGTAAACTTCGTCAAATTTTAAATCTCTCGTTCCCGCTCCCGAGGATGACATATATTATTATGTATATTGTACATATCATACTCTTACTGAATAAATTATTCAAGGTGGCCGTGACATGAAGCAGCTCTCTCTAGTCGCAAGCTGGGGAAATGAAACCGGAAGAAATTTCAGTAAATGTGCTTCCTGACTCTCTCAGATTCATTAAGCGCTGGTTCTTCTAGCAAAAGTTTACTTGTAGTCTGTTTATTTGCAACTCAAAACTGACTATTGCCCCTCCCCAAAAAAAAGACATTAGCAAAACTACAAAGTACAGCAAAACAGGTGGAAATTAACAGAGAACAATAAAGAACCACAAATAACTTTAATGTACGCTATTAGTAAAGGAATGGTTCTTGGTATGACTAGAGGAATCAGAAATAGTAATGGGTTGCGTTTAGAAATTGTTTACTCAAACGAATTACGACGTTGCATAAGCTGCATTATGTTTTCTGAATTGAAAGCAGGTGAAAAAAATACCATTGACCAGTTACAAACAAATGACGTTCCAATGCACACAAAATCGACTTTCCAATTTGGTATCGATATGCACTCCCGTTCTCGTTTCCGGGGTATTGTGAACCAATATGTTGCAATCTGTTTTGTTTCCTGTTCTGGTTTCCGTTCTATTTATTTTACGTCCCTTTAACCACGTGGTCATATCGCGACGGATCTGTTAGGAGATACCTCGTGGCTCGGTGTGTGGTGGACAGTTAGCCTTCTACGTCTCATCCATGTAGCTCACCATCTTGCTTCACCACGTATCCACAGAGGTCTTAGCGCCAGGCAGCTGTACCTCTTTCTCTTCACGTACAGGCCAGATGGCATTAGGGTGCAGTCAGTCTACCTGCTTTCATTATCTGTGAATAGATGGCAGAACCTTCGTTATTACCATCTATTTCCATTATTACTGTTATTTTAGACCTAAAGTGGAACTTTGCATCGTGCTATTAAGTAGTCAATCCGTTATTTACCGTGGCGATTAAGGAAAACCACGAAAAAATCTGATGTGTTACACTCACATGACTTTCTCTACTCTTGTACAAACTATTTTTACAAACGCTTATTCTCCATCTACTTCATGTTAATTGAGATAAACATTTGCAGACTCTATCTTATTGCTAATTTTCTTATAGATGTAAGGGGAAAATATATTTACAAGGGCAATATAGAAATACAGTAGCCTTTAAGCACACACATATCTCTTAATAGCTGGTTGCTAGGTGCAGCACCATTCCCTTTGCCACAGATTAATACTCTTTGCATATCCAAGACAAAAAATGAATAACGAATTCCCATTTGAGAAAATAAGTATTGAAAATTTAAGGGAAACACAAGCAATATCTCGAAAATGGTTCAATCAACAAAAAAATGTATAAGACATAAGTTGTGTATTGTAACGCGATCTGCATTTTTTGTGTAGTAAAATTTTGTCTATCTCTTATGGTTTACCAGTTATACAAAAGTCGTTCACAATGAAGAATACTTTTGGAGACATTCCCAGAAAATTCAAGATATACTTTCATTTGTCATGAAAATATCTTAAACATATGATATTTTAATCAAAATCGTTAGAGCCATTTTTGAGAAAATTAAAATTTTCGAAAAATGTTCCATGTAAAGGGTGGTTTGGGGTGGGGGTATTTTCTTGAAAACCTTCGTGTCGCATCTCTGGAAGATACTGAACCTAAATACCAAGATTGGTGTTTATCCGACTGTTCGTTTCTGAGTTATGCTGTTCACAGGCAGACACACAGACACACACATGGACATGTTTCCAAAAATTCTTTTTTTGGATTCAGGGGGTTTGAAAACATGTATTTCCGGTGAAATCTCGGTATCGAAATTTTGGGTGGAATACAATACTTCCCCCACTTACTATACGTAGTAGAGAAAGTAAAAAACACCCAGTCAGATGGGTCGACCCTCGGGATTTGAATCCGGGACCTCCCGAATGCGGCTACAGACGTTACTGAACCATCCTGCTGTGTTCTCGGATTATATTGAACCAGCCTTCAAGATTTTAAACACAAGTCACGTCTTAATGATCAATAAAATAAATTCCAATATTCAAGACTCTCGGATCTCTTCTCCTCAAGCGAGTGATTCCTGATGAGGAGAGATGAAATCCTTCGAAACGTTATATTTTATTTCATTAATCCATAAGAGGTAGCTTAAACCGTAAAGTATTTTAATTCTGGACAACAGTGGCCACGAAAATTTGCAACATGTAAAGTAGTTGCAACCGCACGTATAGTACCTGGTTTCCGGTAGCCTTCGCCCCAAATGTACTTTCAGGTGGCCTTAGCCCCAAGTTTAAAAAAAATGACAACTTTGTAGTTAACTGTTTCTTTAAATATTTAATATTTATGTTTGCCTCGTCTGCGTTGTATTATTTTAGAGACATGAATATCTTGGCAGGGCGTGATGCGACAAGAATGTAGGCTTACACAGATTTTAAGTTTTAATTCACTCCTTTTTATTAATCCTTGAAAAAAATTAAACAGCACTTCACTGATATAGAGAGCTGTGAGGTTCTTTTATTTAAGACTTGCACTTTTTAACACGTATACTATGTTCGTCTCACACGAATACGTATTAAATCTCTCAAGGAAGCTCAAGCAACGCATCCAGTTACAAACACTGTCCGCAGGGAAACTGAATAGATTTCAACCGTCTAAACTTGTAAATTTCTGTACTTCATGTCTCTGATTCGCTAATCCTACTCCAATAGAATACCTGCATTTAACTGAAGCTTTTTTTGGTTGTTGATTGGCTATTTTTTTAAAGTGTCTCAAAAATTTACATTATTGCTGCTCTAATAATGTCTAGTAACATTTAAACTTCCTTACTCATTATTGCTTCAAGGTTACCTCATTGTTACCTCATTGTTAGCAACTTTTAACTTATTATTCCCACAGCTCCTACATTATTAAATTACGTAATACATTCACATAACATTATTACACATGTTTACAATAATATAAGCATATGCAATGACTGTTATATGCATTTTAAAAATTATTACATACACATATTGCTTCAAGACGGGCTGTTATTGAATTTACATATAATATAATTAGACTGAAATTATTTAAGTGTTAAAAATACTGCCTCACATGTAACAGTTTCTGATGTACAAAAACTAACCGAAATAGCATAAGCAGAACCTTACCCCGGTTTTAGTCGGCATGGCAGCAAGTTTAGTGTTTTGCAGCATGCTGTGGAGTAGGACTATATAGAACAAAAAGGCAAGTTTAAGGCTCTTAGAGATAGTGGTTCCCATTTCACTGGTTCGGGTTGTGCAGAGACAGATGAGGATTGTCAATAGGGATCAGGTGTAAGGGCTTCTATATACGTGAGTTTATACTCTTGTGTGGATAGTGCTTTGTGAGCTGGGTTCGTTTTAGTTCTCCGATAACCGAAAGAGGGCCACACGCATCGTGTAAAAGCATAAAGCTTGCCGTTTAACAACGGTATCGACCTCGGTATCTCTGCCGTCTATAGGACATCGCTTTACATACTGGTTAATGCTTTTCAAAAACCGCAACTCTAGGACTTTATTAACCCGTGCACGAGAAAACGGAGAACTAATATCTGGAGCTTTTTAAAACTTTAACTCCCTGAGATTTCAATAACTCGTGCATGAGAAAACGGGGAACTAATATCTGAAGCTTTTTAAAACCTTAACTCTCTGAGATTTTAATAGATCGTGCATGAAAATCGGGGAACTAATATCTGAAGCTTTTAAAACCTTAACGCTAAGATTTTAATAGCTCGTGCATGAGAAAACGGGGAACTAATATCTGAAGCTTTTTAAAACCTTAACTCTCTGAGATTTTAACAACTCGTGCATGAGATAATGAGGACCCAATATCTGAAGCTTTTAAAACCTTAACGCTATGATTTTAATAGCTCGTGCATGAGAAAACGGGGAACTAATATCTGAAGCTTTTTAAAACCTTAACTCTCTGAGATTTTAATAACTCGTACATGAGATAATGAGGACCCAATATCTGAAGCTTTCTAAAACCTTAAATCTCTGAGATTTTAATAACTCGTGCCGTGCATGAGAAAACGGGGAACTAACATCTGAAGCTTTTAAAAACTCAACTCCTGAGATTTTAATAACTCGTGCATGAGAAAATGGCGAACTAATATCTGAAGCTTTTTAAAGCCTTAACTCTCTGAGATTTTAATAACTCGTGCCGTGCATGAGAAAACGTGGAACTAACATCTGAAGCTTTTAAAACCTTAACTTTCTGAGATTTTAATAACTCGTGCACGAGAAAACGGGGAACTAACATCTGAAGCTTTTTAAAACCTTAACTTTCTGAGATTTTAATAACTCGTGCATGAGAAAGTGCGGAACTAACATCTGAAGCTTTTTAAAACCTTAACTTTCTGAGATTTTAATAGGTCGTGAGTAGAGATATAATGGCGACTTGAGCCCAATAGAGATGCCGACAAGCGATAAAGTTCTTTGTTCTACGCCGACAAGCCCGCCCCCTCCCTTTGTGTGCTCACATGCCGCCGGGTCTCGTGTCGTTAGGCCCCGCCCCCTCTCGCTTTGTGTGCTCACCTAATGCCGGCAGTATCTGTGCTAACAGGTTCTACCCCCTCCCCCATGCGTTCTACTGTGGCGTCATGACTTGATGGAATTGTTTTCTCGAGTCCTGCTGCCCCTCGGCAAATTAATTAGGTAATGTTCGTCAAACATTTTTTTTATGATTACTAAGGTCTGCAGATTGCATCCTCGAGCAATTAAGTTTTTTGATTAATGAATTGTTGACTGGAGCTTGAGTATAAGTAGTCTGCTCACGGTAACAGTCTGTCATGTAATGAAACACTGCAGCCTTCTTGTATCTGGGGAAATCGCTTGTCCATGAGCTGAACATGTTAGACGCTTTCAACACATTAATAGGCTTTTAAGTTTACATACCGGATCTGTTTACATACATTAGCGAACGACATACTTCCGCCAGGCGGTAACGGTGACCTCCATTAGCTGACCCGTTAGACGCTTTCACCCCATTAGCGAACAATGTCAGTAATTGTTTTCCTAAGTGCTCTGCCCAACACTCAACACTTTAGATTTTAGCGATGGAAATGATATAAAAAGCAGCAGCTTCTCCAACGAGTTCCAAGTTGACCAGGATGCCCGGGTTCGAATTACAAATTCAGCTTCTAATAACTCAGAGACTAATTACGATAAAGACATCAAATAAAGTTTATTACATTAATGTCATTAGATAGTTTCTTGTGAATGTATATTTGGGTACATGGTGTCCAGGGTTCGAATACCGATAAAATGTAATTTAATTATAAATTTAATAACTCCTAAACTAATTAAGATAAAGACGCCAAATAAACTTTATTGCCTTTATTTTATTAGGTAGTATCTTGTGGATGTGTAATTAGATACCTGACGTTCTGGGTTCGAGCCTAATTTTAAATCGTCATTATCTCAGAAACTAAGAGAGGTAGACGAGTGAACCAAAGCATGATTGATAGCTCCTATGATGGGTAATTAATACTGTATATAATTTTCAATCAGTTGTCCTTACTTCGAATCCCGATCTTTCAATCACTTACTTATTTTTTCTCTATACTCTAGAATATGTCACTTAGATTGATGCTGTAACTGCATACACAACCTTTAAACATATCAAACTAATATTGTAAATAATTTTGTTTCTGGTGTCCAGGGTTCGAATACCGATAAAATGTAATTTAATTATAAATTTAATAACTTCTAAACTAATTAAGATAAAGACGCCAAATAAACTTTATTGTCTTTATATTATTAGGTACTATCTTGTGGATGTGTAATTAGATACCTGACGTTCTGGGTTCGATCCTAATTTTAAATTGTCATTATCTCAGAAACTAAGAGAGGTAGACGAGTGAACCAAAGCATGATTGATAGCTCCTATAAGGCGTAATTAATACTGTATATAATTTTCAATCAGTTGTCCTTACTTCGAATCCCGATCTTTCAATCACATACTTATTTTTCTCTATACTCTAGAATATATCACTTAGATTGATGCTGTAACTGTATACAGCACCTTTAAACATATCAAACTAATATTGTAAATAATTTTGTTTCTGGTGTCCAGGGTTCGAATACCGATAAAATATAGTTTAATTATAAATTTAATAACTTCTAAACTAATTAAGATAAAGACGCCAAATAAACTTTATTGCCTTTATGTTATTAGGTATTATCTTGTGGATGTGTAATTAGATACCTGACGTTCTGGGTTCGAGCCTAATTTTAAATCGTCATTATCTCAGAAACTAAGAGAGGTAGACGAGTGAACCAAAGCATGATTGATAGCTCCTATGAGGGGTAATTAATACTGTATATAATTTTTAATCAGTTGTCCTTACTTCGAATCCCGATCTTTCAATCACTTACTTATTTTTCTCTATACTCTAGAATATATCACTTAGATTGATGCTGTAACTGCATACAGCACCTTTAAACATATCAAACTAATATTGTAAATAATTTTGTTTCTGGTGTCCAGGGTTCGAATACCGATAAAATATAGTTTAATTATAAATTTAATAACTTCTAAACTAATTAAGATAAAGACGCCAAATAAACTTTATTGCCTTTATGTTATTAGGTATTATCTTGTGGATGTGTAATTAGATACCTGACGTTCTGGGTTCGAGCCTAATTTTAAATCGTCATTATCTCAGAAACTAAGAGAGGTAGACGAGTGAACCAAAGCATGATTGATAGCTCCTATGAGGGGTAATTAATACTGTATATAATTTTCAATCAGTTGTCCTTACTTCGAATCCCGATCTTTCAATCACTTACTTATTTTTCTCTATACTCTAGAATATATCACTTAGATTGATGCTGTAACTGCATACAGCACCTTTAAACATATCAAACTAATATTGTAAATAATTTTGTTTCTGGTGTCCAGGGTTCGAATACCGATAAAATGTAATTTAATTATAAATTTAATAACTCCTAAACTAATTAAGATAAAGACGCCAAATAAACTTTATTGCGTTTATGTTACTAGGTAGTATCTTGTGGATGTGTAATTAGATACCTGACGTTCTGGGTTCGAGCCTAATGTTTAAATCGTCATTATCTCAGAAACTAAGAGAGGTAGAGGAATTGACCAAAGCATGATTGATAGCTGCTATGAGGGGCAATTAATACTGTATATAATTTTCAATCAGTTGTCCTTACTTCGAATCCCGATCTTTCAATCACTTACTTATTTTTTCTCTATACTCTAGAATATGTCACTTAGATTGATGCTGTAACTGCATACACAACCTTTAAACATATCAAACTAATATTGTAAATAATTTTGTTTCTGGTGTCCAGGGTTCGAATACCGATAAAATGTAATTTAATTATAAATTTAATAACTTCTAAACTAATTAAGATAAAGACGCCAAATAAACTTTATTGTCTTTATATTATTAGGTACTATCTTGTGGATGTGTAATTAGATACCTGACGTTCTGGGTTCGATCCTAATTTTAAATTGTCATTATCTCAGAAACTAAGAGAGGTAGACGAGTGAACCAAAGCATGATTGATAGCTCCTATAAGGCGTAATTAATACTGTATATAATTTTCAATCAGTTGTCCTTACTTCGAATCCCGATCTTTCAATCACATACTTATTTTTCTCTATACTCTAGAATATATCACTTAGATTGATGCTGTAACTGTATACAGCACCTTTAAACATATCAAACTAATATTGTAAATAATTTTGTTTCTGGTGTCCAGGGTTCGAATACCGATAAAATGTAGTTTAATTATAAATTTAATAACTTCTAAACTAATTAAGATAAAGACGCCAAATAAACTTTATTGCCTTTATGTTATTAGGTATTATCTTGTGGATGTGTAATTAGATACCTGACGTTCTGGGTTCGAGCCTAATTTTAAATCGTCATTATCTCAGAAACTAAGAGAGGTAGACGAGTGAACCAAAGCATGATTGATAGCTCCTATGAGGGGTAATTAATACTGTATATAATTTTCAATCAGTTGTCCTTACTTCGAATCCCGATCTTTCAATCACTTACTTATTTTTCTCTATACTCTAGAATATATCACTTAGATTGATGCTGTAACTGCATACAGCACCTTTAAACATATCAAACTAATGTAAATAATTTTGTTTCTGGTGTCCAGGGTTCGAATACCGATAAAATATAGTTTAATTATAAATTTAATAACTTCTAAACTAATTAAGATAAAGACGCCAAATAAACTTTATTGCCTTTATGTTATTAGGTATTATCTTGTGGATGTGTAATTAGATACCTGACGTTCTGGGTTCGAGCCTAATTTTAAATCGTCATTATCTCAGAAACTAAGAGAGGTAGACGAGTGAACCAAAGCATGATTGATAGCTCCTATGAGGGGTAATTAATACTGTATATAATTTTCAATCAGTTGTCCTTACTTCGAATCCCGATCTTTCAATCACTTACTTATTTTTCTCTATACTCTAGAATATATCACTTAGATTGATGCTGTAACTGCATACAGCACCTTTAAACATATCAAACTAATATTGTAAATAATTTTGTTTCTGGTGTCCAGGGTTCGAATACCGATAAAATGTAATTTAATTATAAATTTAATAACTCCTAAACTAATTAAGATAAAGACGCCAAATAAACTTTATTGCGTTTATGTTACTAGGTAGTATCTTGTGGATGTGTAATTAGATACCTGACGTTCTGGGTTCGAGCCTAATGTTTAAATCGTCATTATCTCAGAAACTAAGAGAGGTAGAGGAATTGACCAAAGCATGATTGATAGCTGCTATGAGGGGCAATTAATACTGTATATAATTTTCAATCAGCTGTCCTTACTTCGAATCCCGATCTTTCAATCACTTACTTATTTTTCTCTATACTCTAGAATATATCACTTAGATTGATGCTGTAAATGCATACAGCACCCTTAAACATATCAAACTAATATTGTAAATAATATTGGTTCTGGTGTCCAGGGTTCGAATACCGATAAAATGTAATTTAATTATAAATTTAATAACTCCTAAACTAATTAAGATAAAGACACCAAATAAACTTTTATAGGGGAAAGGATGCTCTCCTGAAACATTAGGTCTCTAGATAGAAGTATTTATAGGGGAGAGATAGGGAATACCAGGGCTGATGCTAGGCTAGTCAGATGCTAAAGGAGGGAGGGATATGCTTTATACGAGAGAGATAGGGAACACAAGGAAAGATGCTATACTAAACAGGACTTGAAGGGTAGAATATGAGCGATATAGCAAACCGAGGAGAGGTATTAGGATAGGAGTTTTGAATGATGGAGTAGGCGTTTATATGCGAGAGATAGGGAATACGAGGGTCGATGCTAGGCTAGACGGTGTTGAATGAGGGAATGCATCTTATATGAGAGAGGTAGGGGAATATGAGGAGAAGTGCTAGGCTAGTCGGGAAGGTCTGAATGAGAGAGTATACGTCTATATGGGAAAATATAGGGAAAACGAAGGTAGGTGCTAGGTTGAGAGAGTCTTCAAGGAGGAAAATGCATTTATATGAGAGCCGTAGGGTATACGAGGAGAGGTGCTAGTCTAGACATGGTTTGAGGATTAGAGTATACGTTTATATGGGAGAAATATGGAAAACAGGAGAGATACAAGGATAGACAGAGATTGAAGGAGGAGGAATGTAGGTTTATACTGTAATATAGAGAGTAATTCGATTATAAAACTTTTCTCATCCAGCCTTACAACACTTTTTATATACTTAATTTCTAAACCTTACAAACTTTATATTTGTTAAACAGTAGTGCGCGAGACGGAGAGGGACAAACAGTATATCGGTTTACAGTGAAGTATACGTCCTAACCTATTCCCACCTTGTTTGTTCTGGATCTTCTCATTGTCTGTCATCTAACGTAACCACGTAACAAGACGTAACACAGGAAATCATACATATGGCACATTAAAAAAAAATAAAGGTATATATAATGAAACATAAACAAGTAGACAGAGGGTCGTCGATACATAGAAAACCAGGAGTTGTATGTACTGAGACCATAGATTAGTATAGGCAAACAACAAAGAAGTGAATTTATAGTGTAAATAGCCTAATATTTTCAAATATTATTATAGTCTAAAAGTATATAACTTAATTATGTATCGAGTATTGAGAAATAAACGTTATTCATTATTCACTAATCTCAGATCACTGCAATTGTATTGAATCAATTCACAATTGCTAATGCCATTCAACTTTCATTCGTCTCTGATACATAAACAAATTGCAAAATGGAGAAGGACGAAAGTAATAAAAAGTCTCAGGCAGCAAATTTTAAGAAAGAAGAGAAAGATATATGACCGACATTGTTTTGGAACACAAATTAGTGTTGAAAATAAAATGACTGATAGCTCTGCTAAGCGTAAGGAAGAGACATGGAAATAAATTGCAAATGAATACAATTCTAGGTTAGAAAAAAGAAGATAAACAACATTCATGTAAACCAATTTTTAAAAATCAGTTTAACTGAATACATGTAAAAAAACATATCACTTTACAAAAAGTAATGCAGACAACATTTATTTTTTATAAACATTATCCTATTACATTCCTTTACAAAAAACCATACATATTTCCTAAAGGCAAAGGTGATAGTCTAGACATTCTAAACACTCAGTTATATAATCATATACATCACGCAGAAAGAGAGCTGCATTATCAGTAAAAAAACTAAACATCTCAACAATGTCTGAATGATGTATTTTATAAGTACAAATTTTTTGATATTTCAAAGCTCCTGTTAACCATGGCAGTAATTGATTAACACAATTTCTCGATCCTGTCATGCTATAACTTTAGATGCTTTCAGCTTACTTATAATTTCCTCAATCTCTTGTGTGTGACTATTATTACCAGCATCCCTCGACGCAATTAGTAACCTCAATATATTTACTAGTCTATTTGGATTTTCAAGCGTTGATATCACTGAATCATCATCATATGAAGATTTCATATTCTCACAACTTCCGATGTATCCAGATTTTTCACCAACAGTAGTCTCCAGTGAAGGACAGAGGCTTGATCCGGTATAACATTCCCCTCTATACATCTTCGGATCTTCAAGTGCAGGTGAGAGAGTCGATTCAGTATAACATGTTGCTCTATGAAACTTAAATCTTGACAAAGAACGATTCTTAAAAATCCGCCCGCATACACAGCATCTAATAACGCGTTTTCCTTCATGTGTAATGTATGAAAAATCGAGTTTCTCATTCGTCAGTTGCACAGATTTTCTCGGGCAGTAGCTCATGCTAAAACTAAAATAAATTAAATGAATACGTGAATGCTAACGCTCGAAGGAATTAAAAGCGGATGAATGAATTCATAACACGCACCTATGTATATATCCAGGATGAGGACGACGGAGGGAATTGCGATCAATGCATAGCAGGGAGAAAGGATACTCTCTTGAAACATTAGTCATCTAGACAACTATTGTTCACGGAGCCTGTAGACGTCAGGTTGAATGGGACAGACCTCAGGTTCAAATCTTTAAGGGTACGGACCCCTGGCTTTTGCCTGGCATGTATACTAAACCATCCTAACAGCGAAACATTACATTACAACGACACGTAACCAGAACATGACGAGTGCGAGCATGGAAAAAGGATGCTCTCTGGGAACATTAGTGGAAAAGGATGCTCTCTGGAAACAGTCGCCATCCGCACAACGGATTGTCCCTAACATTTCCAGATTTCGGAACGTTCAACATCGTGACGCGCTCCTGTCATCTACATTTCGACGAAATTTTACCTCCTGAATTAGTTTGGTGCTCTGTATAGAACCTCAGAATATGCATTACGCTATGTAACAGACTCATCACGTTATGTAACAACACGATCACGCTAGGTAACAACATGTTCACGCTATGTAACAACATGATCACGCTATGTAACAACATGATCACGCGATGTAACAACATGATCACGCCATGTAACAACATGATCACGCTATGTAACAACATGATCACGCTATGTAACAACATGATCACGCTATGTAACAACATGACCACGCTATGTAACAAAACGATCAAGCTATGTAACAACTGATCACGCCATGTAACAACATGATCATGCTATGTAACAACCTGAGCACGCTATGTAACAACATGATCACGCTATGTAACAAACTGAGTACGCTATGTAACAACATGATCACGCCATGTAACAACTGATCACGCCATGTAACAACTGATCACGCTATGTAACAACATGCTCAAGCTATGTAACAACTGATCACGCTATGTAACAACATGATCACGCTATGTAACAACCTGAGCACGCTATGTAACAATCTGATCACGTTATGTAACAACTGATCACGCTATGTAACAACATGATCACGCTATGTAACAACATGATCACGCTATGTAACAACATGATCACGCTATGTAACAACATGTTCACGCTATGTAACAACATGACCACGCTATGTAACAAAACGATCACGCTATGTAACAACACGATCACGCTATGTACAACACGATCACGCAATGTAACAACTGATCACGCTATGTAACAACCAGATCAAGCTATGTAACAACTGATCACGCTATGTAACAACATGATCACGCTATGTAACAACCTGAGCACGCTATGTAACAACATGATCACGCTATGTAACAACCTGAGTACGCTATGTAACAACATGATCACGCCATGTAACAACTGATCACGCTATGTAACAACATGCTCAAGCTATGTAACAACTGATCACGCTATGTAACAACACGATCACGCTATGTAACAACCTGATCAAGCTATGTAACAACATGATCACGCTATGTAACAACCTGAGTACGCTATGTAACAACATGATCACGCCATGTAACAACTGATCACGCTATGTAACAACATGCTCAAGCTATGTAACAACATGTTCACGCTATGTAACAACATGATCACGCTATGTAACAACATGTTCACGCTATGTAACAACATGATCACGCTATGTAACAACATGACCACACTATGTAACAACATGATCACGCTATGTAACAAAACGATCAAGCTATGTAACAACACGATCACGCTATGTAACAACCTGATCAAGCTATGTAACAACTGATCACGCTATGTAACAACCTGAGCACGCTATGTAACAACCTGATCACGCTATGTAACAACTGATCACGCTATGTAACAACATGCTCAAGCTATGTAACAACATGATCACGCTATGTAACAACATGTTCACGCTATGTAACAACATGTTCACGCTATGTAACAACATGATCACGCTATGTAACAACATGACCACACTATGTAACAACATGATCATGCTATGTAACAAAACGATCAAGCTATGTAACAACATGATCACGCTATGTAACAAAACGATCAAGCTATGTAACAAGCTGAGCACGCTATGTAACAACATGTTCACGCTATGTAACAACATGATCACGTTATGTAACAACATGATCACGCTATGTAACAACATGTTCACGCTATGTAACAAAACGATCAAGCTATGTAACAACCTGAGCACGCTATGTAACAACATGTTCACGCTATGTAACAACATGAACACGCTATGTAACAATACGATCACGCTATGTAACAATCTGATTACGCTATGTAACAACTGATCACGCTATGTAACAACATGATCACGCTATGTAACAACCTGAGCACGTTATGTAACAACATGACTACGCTATGTAACAAAACGATCACGCTATGTAACAACTGATCACGCTATGTAACAACCTGAGCACGCTATGTAACAACATGACCACGCTATGTAACAAAACGATCACGCTATGTAACAACTGATCACGCTATGTAACAACCTGAGCACGCTATGTAACAACCTGAGCACGCTATGTAACAATCCGATCATGCTATGTAACAACCTGATCACGCTATGTAACAACCTGATTACGCTATGTAACAACTGATCACGCTATGTAACAACATGATCACGCCATGTAACAACCTGAGCACGCTATGTAACAACATGATCACGCTTTGTAACAACATGAACACGCTATGTAACAATACGATCACGCTATGTAACAATCTGATTACTATGTAACAACGGATCACGCTATGTAACAACATGATCACGCTATGTAACAACCTGAGCACGCTATGTAACATCATGATCACGCTATGTAACAACCTGATCACGCTATGTAACAACATGCTCACGCTATGTAACAACTGATCACGCTATGTAACAACATGATCACGCTATGTAACAACCTGAGCACGCTATGTAACAACATGATCACGCTATGTAACAACATGTTCACGCTATGTAACAACACGATCACGCTATGTAACAACACGATCACGCTATGTAACAACATGGACACGCTATGTAACAACATGAACACGCTATGTAACAATACGATCAAGCTATGTAACAACCTGAGCACGCTATGTAACAACATGATCACGCTATGTAACAACATGAACACTCTATGTAACAACCTGAGCATGCTATGTAACAACATGATCACGCTATGTAACAACCTAATCACGCTATGTAACATGATCACGCTATGTAACAACATGATCACGCTATGTAAATAGGGTGGACCATTTAAGTTGAGGCTATACAATATATCCAAAACTAAGCGTTGTAGAAAGAAATGTCTTTAATAAAACTTGATTGATATTATGGCGAAAGTAAATGCTGCTAGTCGTGTTTCGTTTGGAGGCCGTTATGAGGGTCATTTTGGGTCAATTTATTTTTTTAAATGGGAACCTACAATTAGGGTCCCATTTAAAAAGACCCTGAAATGACCCTCACTACGTCCTCCAAACGAAACACGACTAGCAGCATTTACTTTCGCCATAATATCAATCAAGTGTTATTAAAGACATTTCTTTCTACAACGCTTAGTTTTGGATATATTGTATAGCCTCAACTTAAATGGTCCACCCTATTTACATAGCGTGATCATGTTGTTACATAGCGTGATCATGTTACATAGCGTGATTAGGTTGTTACATAGCGTGATCATGTTGTTACATAGCATGCTCAGGTTGTTACATAGAGTGTTCATGTTGTTACATAGCGTGATCATGTTGTTACATAGCGTGCTCAGGTTGTTACATAGCTTGATCGTATTGTTACATAGCGTGTTCATGTTGTGACATAGCGTGTCCATGTTGTTACATAGCGTGATCGTGTTGTTACATAGCGTGATCGTGTTGTTACATAGCGTGAACATGTGGTTACATAGCGTGATCATGTTGTTACATAGCGTGCTCAGGTTGTTACATAGCGTGATCATGTTGTTACATAGCGTGATCAGTTGTTACATAGCGTGAGCATGTTGTTACATAGCGTGATCAGGTTGTTACATAGCGTGATCATGATGTTACATAGCGTGCTCAGGTTGTTACATAGCGTGATCATGTTGTTACATAGCGTGATCCGTTGTTACATAGTAATCAGATTGTTACATAGCGTGATCGTATTGTTACATAGCGTGTTCATGTTGTTACAAAGCGTGATCATGTTGTTACATAGCGTGCTCAGGTTGTTACATGGCGTGATCATGTTGTTACATAGCGTGATCAGTTGTTACATAGCGTAATCAGGTTGTTACATAGCGTGATCAGGTTGTTACATAGCATGATCGGATTGTTACATAGCGTGCTCAGGTTGTTACATAGCGTGCTCAGGTTGTTACATAGCGTGATCAGTTGTTACATAGCGTGATCGTTTTGTTACATAGCGTGGTCATCTTGTTACATAGCGTGCTCAGGTTGTTACATAGCGTGATCAGTTGTTACATAGCGTGATCGTTTTGTTACATAGCGTAGTCATGTTGTTACATAACGTGCTCAGGTTGTTACATAGCGTGATCATGTTGTTACATAGCGTGATCAGTTGTTACATAGCGTAATCAGATTGTTACATAGCGTGATCGTATTGTTACATAGTGTGTTCATGTTGTTACATAGCGTGAACATGTTGTTACATAGCGTGCTCAGGTTGTTACATAGCTTGATCGTTTTGTTACATAGCGTGATCATGTTGTTACATAGCGTGATCATGTTGTTACATAACGTGATCATGTTGTTACATAGCGTGAACATGTTGTTACATAGCGTGCTCAGCTTGTTACATAGCTTGATCGTTTTGTTACATAGCGTGATCATGTTGTTACATAGCTTGATCGTTTTGTTACATAGCATGATCATGTTGTTACATAGTGTGGTCATGTTGTTACATAGCGTGATCATGTTGTTACATAGCGTGAACATGTTGTTACATAGCGTGAACATGTTGTTACATAGCGTGATCATGTTGTTACATAGCTTGAGCATGTTGTTACATAGCGTGATCAGTTGTTACATAGCGTGATCAGGTTGTTACATAGCGTGCTCAGGTTGTTACATAGCGTGATCAGTTGTTACATAGCTTGATCAGGTTGTTACATAGCGTGATCGTGTTGTTACATAGCTTGATCGTTTTGTTACATAGCGTGATCATGTTGTTACATAGTGTGGTCATGTTGTTACATAGCGTGATCATGTTGTTACATAGCGTGAACATGTTGTTACATAGCGTGATCATGTTGTTAAATAGCGTGAACATGTTGTTACATAGCTTGAGCATGTTGTTACATAGCGTGATCAGTTGTTACATGGCGTGATCATGTTGTTACATAGCGTACTCAGGTTGTTACATAGCGTGATCATGTTGTTACATAGCTTGATCAGGTTGTTACATAGCGTGATCGTGTTGTTACATAGCGTGATCAGTTGTTACATAGCTTGAGCATGTTGTTACATAGCGTGATCAGTTGTTACATGGCGTGATCATGTTGTTACATAGCGTACTCAGGTTGTTACATAGCGTGATCATGTTGTTACATAGCGTGCTCAGGTTGTTACATAGCGTGATCATGTTGTTACATAGCGTGATCAGTTGTTACATAGCTTGATCAGGTTGTTACATAGCGTGATCAGTTGTTACATTGCGTGATCGTGTTGTACATAGCGTGATCGTGTTGTTACATAGCGTGATCGTTTTGTTACATAGCGTGGTCATGTTGTTACATAGCGTGAACATGTTGTTACATAGCGTGATCATGTTGTTACATAGCGTGATCATGTTGTTACATAGCGTGATCATGTTGTTACATAGCGTGATCAGTTGTTACATAACGTGATCAGATTGTTACATAGCGTGCTCAGGTTGTTACATAGCGTGATCATGTTGTTACATAGCGTGATCCGTTGTTACATAGCTTGAGCATGTTGTTACATAGCGTGATCAGTTGTTACATGGCGTGATCAGTTGTTACATGGCGTGATCATGTTGTTACATAGCGTACTCAGTTTGTTACATAGCGTGATCATGTTGTTACATAGCGTGCTCAGGTTGTTACATAGCATGATCATGTTGTTACATGGCGTGATCAGTTGTTACATAGCTTGATCGTTTTGTTACATAGCGTGGTCATGTTGTTACATAGCGTGATCATGTTGTTACATAGCGTGATCATGTTGTTACATAGCGTGATCATGTTGTTACATGGCGTGATCATGTTGTTACATGGCGTGATCATGTTGTTACATAGCGTGATCATGTTGTTACATAGCGTGAACATGTTGTTACCTAGCGTGATCGTGTTGTTACATAACGTGATGAGTCTGTTACATAGCGTAATGCATATTCTGAGGTTCTATACAGAGCACCAAACTAATTCAGGAGGTAAAATTTCGTCGAAATGTAGATGACAGGAGCGCGTCACGATGTTGAACGTTCCGAAATCTGGAAATGTTAGGGACAATCCGTTGTGCGGATGGCGACTGTTTCCAGAGAGCATCCTTTTCCACTAATGTTCCCAGAGAGCATCCTTTTTCCATGCTCGCACTCGTCATGTTCTGGTTACGTGTCGTTGTAATGTAATGTTTCGCTGTTAGGATGGTTTAGTATACATGCCAGGCAAAAGCCAGGGGTCCGTACCCTTAAAGATTTGAACCTGAGGTCTGTCCCATTCAACCTGACGTCTACAGGCTCCGTGAACAATAGTTGTCTAGATGACTAATGTTTCAAGAGAGTATCCTTTCTCCCTGCTATGCATTGATCGCAATTCCCTCCGTCGTCCTCATCCTGGATATATACATAGGTGCGTGTTATGAATTCATTCATCCGCTTTTAATTCCTTCGAGCGTTAGCATTCACGTATTCATTTAATTTATTTTAGTTTTAGCATGAGCTACTGCCCGAGAAAATCTGTGCAACTGACGAATGAGAAACTCGATTTTTCATACATTACACATGAAGGAAAACGCGTTATTAGATGCTGTGTATGCGGGCGGATTTTTAAGAATCGTTCTTTGTCAAGATTTAAGTTTCATAGAGCAACATGTTATACTGAATCGACTCTCTCACCTGCACTTGAAGATCCGAAGATGTATAGAGGGGAATGTTATACCGGATCAAGCCTCTGTCCTTCACTGGAGACTACTGTTGGTGAAAAATCTGGATACATCGGAAGTTGTGAGAATATGAAATCTTCATATGATGATGATTCAGTGATATCAACGCTTGAAAATCCAAATAGACTAGTAAATATATTGAGGTTACTAATTGCGTCGAGGGATGCTGGTAATAATAGTCACACACAAGAGATTGAGGAAATTATAAGTAAGCTGAAAGCATCTAAAGTTATAGCATGACAGGATCGAGAAATTGTGTTAATCAATTACTGCCATGGTTAACAGGAGCTTTGAAATATCAAAAAATTTGTACTTATAAAATACATCATTCAGACATTGTTGAGATGTTTAGTTTTTTTACTGATAATGCAGCTCTCTTTCTGCGTGATGTATATGATTATATAACTGAGTGTTTAGAATGTCTAGACTATCACCTTTGCCTTTAGGAAATATGTATGGTTTTTTGTAAAGGAATGTAATAGGATAATGTTTATAAAAAATAAATGTTGTCTGCATTACTTTTTGTAAAGTGATATGTTTTTTTACATGTATTCAGTTAAACTGATTTTTAAAAATTGGTTTACATGAATGTTGTTTATCTTCTTTTTTCTAACCTAGAATTGTATTCATTTGCAATTTATTTCCATGTCTCTTCCTTACGCTTAGCAGAGCTATCAGTCATTTTATTTTCAACACTAATTTGTGTTCCAAAACAATGTCGGTCATATATCTTTCTCTTCTTTCTTAAAATTTGCTGCCTGAGACTTTTTATTACTTTCGTCCTTCTCCATTTTGCAATTTGTTTATGTATCAGAGACGAATGAAAGTTGAATGGCATTAGCAATTGTGAATTGATTCAATACAATTGCAGTGATCTGAGATTAGTGAATAATGAATAACGTTTATTTCTCAATACTCGATACATAATTAAGTTATATACTTTTAGACTATAATAATATTTGAAAATATTAGGCTATTTACACTATAAATTCACTTCTTTGTTGTTTGCCTATACTAATCTATGGTCTCAGTACATACAACTCCTGGTTTTCTATGTATCGACGACCCTCTGTCTACTTGTTTATGTTTCATTATATATACCTTTATTTTTTTTTAATGTGCCATATGTATGATTTCCTGTGTTACGTCTTGTTACGTGGTTACGTTAGATGACAGACAATGAGAAGATCCAGAACAAACAAGGTGGGAATAGGTTAGGACGTATACTTCACTGTAAACCGATATACTGTTTGTCCCTCTCCGTCTCGCGCACTACTGTTTAACAAATATAAAGTTTGTAAGGTTTAGAAATTAAGTATATAAAAAGTGTTGTAAGGCTGGATGAGAAAAGTTTTATAATCGAATTACTCTCTATATTACAGTATAAACCTACATTCCTCCTCCTTCAATCTCTGTCTATCCTTGTATCTCTCCTGTTTTCCATATTTCTCCCATATAAACGTATACTCTAATCCTCAAACCATGTCTAGACTAGCACCTCTCCTCGTATACCCTACGGCTCTCATATAAATGCATTTTCCTCCTTGAAGACTCTCTCAACCTAGCACCTACCTTCGTTTTCCCTATATTTTCCCATATAGACGTATACTCTCTCATTCAGACCTTCCCGACTAGCCTAGCACTTCTCCTCATATTCCCCTACCTCTCTCATATAAGATGCATTCCCTCATTCAACACCGTCTAGCCTAGCATCGACCCTCGTATTCCCTATCTCTCGCATATAAACGCCTACTCCATCATTCAAAACTCCTATCCTAATACCTCTCCTCGGTTTGCTATATCGCTCATATTCTACCCTTCAAGTCCTGTTTAGTATAGCATCTTTCCTTGTGTTCCCTATCTCTCTCGTATAAAGCATATCCCTCCCTCCTTTAGCATCTGACTAGCCTAGCATCAGCCCTGGTATTCCCTATCTCTCCCCTATAAATACTTCTATCTAGAGACCTAATGTTTCAGGAGAGCATCCTTTCCCCTATAAAAGTTTATTTGGTGTCTTTATCTTAATTAGTTTAGGAGTTATTAAATTTATAATTAAATTACATTTTATCGGTATTCGAACCCTGGACACCAGAACCAATATTATTTACAATATTAGTTTGATATGTTTAAGGGTGCTGTATGCATTTACAGCATCAATCTAAGTGATATATTCTAGAGTATAGAGAAAAATAAGTAAGTGATTGAAAGATCGGGATTCGAAGTAAGGACAGCTGATTGAAAATTATATACAGTATTAATTGCCCCTCATAGCAGCTATCAATCATGCTTTGGTCAATTCCTCTACCTCTCTTAGTTTCTGAGATAATGACGATTTAAACATTAGGCTCGAACCCAGAACGTCAGGTATCTAATTACACATCCACAAGATACTACCTAGTAACATAAACGCAATAAAGTTTATTTGGCGTCTTTATCTTAATTAGTTTAGGAGTTATTAAATTTATAATTAAATTACATTTTATCGGTATTCGAACCCTGGACACCAGAAACAAAATTATTTACAATATTAGTTTGATATGTTTAAAGGTGCTGTATGCAGTTACAGCATCAATCTAAGTGATATATTCTAGAGTATAGAGAAAAATAAGTAAGTGATTGAAAGATCGGGATTCGAAGTAAGGACAACTGATTGAAAATTATATACAGTATTAATTACCCCTCATAGGAGCTATCAATCATGCTTTGGTTCACTCGTCTACCTCTCTTAGTTTCTGAGATAATGACGATTTAAAATTAGGCTCGAACCCAGAACGTCAGGTATCTAATTACACATCCACAAGATAATACCTAATAACATAAAGGCAATAAAGTTTATTTGGCGTCTTTATCTTAATTAGTTTAGAAGTTATTAAATTTATAATTAAACTATATTTTATCGGTATTCGAACCCTGGACACCAGAAACAAAATTATTTACAATATTAGTTTGATATGTTTAAAGGTGCTGTATGCAGTTACAGCATCAATCTAAGTGATATATTCTAGAGTATAGAGAAAAATAAGTAAGTGATTGAAAGATCGGGATTCGAAGTAAGGACAACTGATTAAAAATTATATACAGTATTAATTACCCCTCATAGGAGCTATCAATCATGCTTTGGTTCACTCGTCTACCTCTCTTAGTTTCTGAGATAATGACGATTTAAAATTAGGCTCGAACCCAGAACGTCAGGTATCTAATTACACATCCACAAGATAATACCTAATAACATAAAGGCAATAAAGTTTATTTGGCGTCTTTATCTTAATTAGTTTAGAAGTTATTAAATTTATAATTAAACTATATTTTATCGGTATTCGAACCCTGGACACCAGAAACAAAATTATTTACAATATTAGTTTGATATGTTTAAAGGTGCTGTATGCAGTTACAGCATCAATCTAAGTGATATATTCTAGAGTATAGAGAAAAATAAGTAAGTGATTGAAAGATCGGGATTCGAAGTAAGGACAACTGATTGAAAATTATATACAGTATTAATTACCCCTCATAGGAGCTATCAATCATGCTTTGGTTCACTCGTCTACCTCTCTTAGTTTCTGAGATAATGACGATTTAAAATTAGGCTCGAACCCAGAACGTCAGGTATCTAATTACACATCCACAAGATAATACCTAATAACATAAAGGCAATAAAGTTTATTTGGCGTCTTTATCTTAATTAGTTTAGAAGTTATTAAATTTATAATTAAACTACATTTTATCGGTATTCGAACCCTGGACACCAGAAACAAAATTATTTACAATATTAGTTTGATATGTTTAAAGGTGCTGTATGCAGTTACAGCATCAATCTAAGTGACATATTCTAGAGTATAGAGAAAAAATAAGTAAGTGATTGAAAGATCGGGATTCGAAGTAAGGACAACTGATTGAAAATTATATACAGTATTAATTACCCATCATAGGAGCTATCAATCATGCTTTGGTTCACTCGTCTACCTCTCTTAGTTTCTGAGATAATGACGATTTAAAATTAGGCTCGAACCCAGAACGTCAGGTATCTAATTACACATCCACAAGATACTACCTAATAAAATAAAGGCAATAAAGTTTATTTGGCGTCTTTATCTTAATTAGTTTAGGAGTTATTAAATTTATAATTAAATTACATTTTATCGGTATTCGAACCCTGGACACCATGTACCCAAATATACATTCACAAGAAACTATCTAATGACATTAATGTAATAAACTTTATTTGATGTCTTTATCGTAATTAGTCTCTGAGTTATTAGAAGCTGAATTTGTAATTCGAACCCGGGCATCCTGGTCAACTTGGAACTCGTTGGAGAAGCTGCTGCTTTTTATATCATTTCCATCGCTAAAATCTAAAGTGTTGAGTGTTGGGCAGAGCACTTAGGAAAACAATTACTGACATTGTTCGCTAATGGGGTGAAAGCGTCTAACGGGTCAGCTAATGGAGGTCACCGTTACCGCCTGGCGGAAGTATGTCGTTCGCTAATGTATGTAAACAGATCCGGTATGTAAACTTAAAAGCCTATTAATGTGTTGAAAGCGTCTAACATGTTCAGCTAATGGACAAGCGATTTCCCCAGATACAAGAAGGCTGCAGTGTTTCATTACATGACAATCTGTTACCGTGAGCAGACTACTTATACTCAAGCTCCAGTCAACAATTCATTAATCAAAAAACTTAATTGCTCGAGGATGCAATCTGCAGACCTTAGTAATCATAAAAAAAATGTTTGACGAACATTACCTAATTAATTTGCCGAGGGGCAGCAGGACTCGAGAAAACAATTCCATCAAGTCATGACGCCACAGTAGAACGCATGGGGGAGGGGGTAGAACCTGTTAGCACAGATACTGCCGGCATTAGGTGAGCACACAAAGCGAGAGGGGGCGGGGCCTAACGACACGAGACCTGGCGGCATGTGAGCACACAAAGGGAGGGGGCGGGCTTGTCGGCGTAGAACAAAGAACTTTATCGCTTGTCGGCATCTCTATGTGGGCTCAAGTCGCCATTATATCTCTACTGTCGTGGATGAGAAAACGGGGTTCTAATATCTGAAGCTTTTTAAAACCTTAACTCTCTGAGATTTTAATAGATCGTGCATGAGAAAATAGTGAACTATATCTGAAGCTTTTTAAAACTTTAACTTTCTGAGATTTTAATAACTCGTGCATGAGAAAATAGGGAACTAATATCTGAAGCATTTTAAAACCTTAACTCTCTGAGATTTTAATAGCTCGTGCATGAGAAAATGTCGAACTAATATCTGAAGCTTTTTAAAACCTTAACTCTCTGAGATGTTAATAGATCGTGCATGAGAAAACGGGGAACTAACATCTGAAGCTTTTAAAACCTTAACTCTCTGAGATTTTAATAACTCGTGCACTAGAAAACGGGGAACTAATATCTGAAGGTTTTTAAAACCTTAACTCTCTGAGATTTTAATAGGTCGTGCATGAGAAAGTGGGGAACTAATATCTGAAGCTTTTTAAACCCTTAACTTTCTGAGATTTTAATAGGTCGTGCATGAGAAAACGGGGAACTTATATCTGAAGGTTTTTAAAATCTTAACTCTCTGAGAGTTTTATAGGTCGTGCATGAGAAAACGGGGGACTAATATCTCAAACTTTTTAAAACCTTAACTCTCTGAGATTTTAATAGCTCGTGCATTAGAAAACGGGGATCTAATATCTGAAGCTTTTTAAAACCTTAACTCTGAGATTTTAATAACATGTGCAGGAGAAAATAGGGAACAAATATCTGAAGCTTTTTAAAACCCTAACTCTCTGAGATTTTAATAGGTCGTGCATGCGAAAACGGGGAACTAATATCTGAAGCTTTTTAAAAGCTTAACTCTCTGAGATTTAGCTCGTGCATGAGAAAACGTGGATCTAATATCTGCACCTTTTTAAAACCTTAACTCTCTGAGATTTTAATAGCTCGTGCATGAGATATTGGGAAACTAACATCTGAAGCTTTTTAAAACTTTAAATCTCTGAGTTTTAATAACTCGTGCAGGAGAACATAGGGAACTAATATCTGAAGCTTTTTAAAACCTTAACTCTCTGAGATTTTAATAACTCGTGCAGGAGAACATAGGGAACTAATATCTGAAGCTTTTTAAAACCAACTCTCTGAGATTTCAATAACCCGTGCATGAGAAAACAGGGAACTAATATCTGCAGCATTTTAAAACCTTAACTCTCTGAGATTTTAATAGCTCATGCATGAAAAAATGGCGAACTAATATCTGAAGCTTTTTAAATCCTTAAATCTCTTAGATTTTAATAGATCGTGCATGAAAAACGGGGAACTAATATCTGAAGCTTTTTAAAACCTTAACTCTCTGAGATTTTAATAACTCGTGCCGTGCATGAGAAAACGGGGAACTAACATCTGAAGCTTTTAAAACCTTAACTCTCTGAGATTTTAATAACTCCTGCATGAAAAACGGGGAACTAATATCTGAAGCTTTTTAAAACCTTAACTCTCTGAGATTTTAATAACTCGTGCCGTGCATGAGAAAACGGGGAACTAACATCTGAAGCTTTTAAAACCTTAACTCTCTGAGATTTTAATAACTCGTGCACGAGAAAACGGGGAACTAACATCTAAAGCTTTTTAAAATCTTAACTCTCTGAGATTTTAATAGGTCGTCCATGAGAAAATGGGGAACTATAATCTGAAGCTTTTTAAAACCTTAACTCTCTGAGATTTTAATAGGTCGTGCATGAGAAAACGGGGAACTAATATCTGAAGCTTTTTAAAACCTTAACTCTCTGAGATTTTAATAGCTCGTGCATGAGAAAACGGGGTTCTAATATCTGAAGCTTTTTAAAACCTTAACTCTCTGAGATTTTAATAGATTGTGCATGAGAAAACGGGGGACTAATATCTGAAGCTTTTTAAAATCTTAACTCTCTGAGATTTTTATAGGTCGTGCATGAGAAAACGGGGGACTAATATCTGAAGCTTTTTAAAATCTTAACTCTCTGAGATTTTAATAGCTCGTGCATGAGAAAACGGGGTTCTAATATCTGAAGCTTTTTAAAATCTTAACTCTCTGAGATTTTTATAGGTCGTGCATGAGAAAACGGGGGACTAATATCTGAAGCTTTTTAAAATCTTAACTCTCTGAGATTTTAATAGCTCGTGCATGAGAAAACGGGGTTCTAATATCTGAAGCTTTTTAAAACCTTAACTCTCTGAGATTTTAATAGATCGTGCATTAGAAAACGAGGATTTAATATCTGAAGCTTTTTAAAACCTTAACTCTAAGATTTTAATAGCTCGAGCATGAGAAAACGGGAATCTAATATCTGCAGCTTTTTAAAACCTTAACTCTCTGAGATTTTAATGACTTGTGCATGAGAAAATAGAGAACTATATCTGAAGCTTTTTAAAACTTTAACTTTCTGAGATTTTAATAACTCGTGCATGAGAAAATAGGGAACTAATATCTGAAGCATTTTAAAACCTTAACTCTCTGAGATTTTAATAGCTCGTGCATGAGAAAATGGCAAACTAATATCTGAAGCTTTTTAAAACCTTAACTCTCTGAGATTTTAATAGATCGTGCATGAGAAAACGGGGAACTAATATCTGAAGGTTTTTAAAACCTTAACTCTCTGAGATTTTAATAACACGTGCATGAGAAAATGGCAAACTAATATCTGAAGCTTTTTAAAACCTTAACTCTCTGAGATTTTTATAGGTCGTGCATGAGAAAACGGGGGACTAATATCTGAAACTTTTTAAAACCTTAACTCTCTGAGATTTTAATAGCTCGTGCATTAGAAAACGGGGATCTAATATCTGAAGCTTTTTAAAACCTTAACTCTCTGAGATTTTAATAACACGTGCAGGAGAAAATAGGGAACTAATATCTGAAGCATTTTAAAACCTTAACTCTCTGAGATTTTAATAGCTCGTGCATGAGAAAATGTCGAACTAATATCTGAAGCTTTTTAAAACCTTAACTCTCTGAGATTTTAATAGATCGTGCATGAGAAAACGGGGAACTAACATCTGAAGCTTTTAAAACCTTAACTCTCTGAGATTTTAATAACTCGTGCACTAGAAAACGGGGAACTAATATCTGAAGGTTTTTAAAACCTTAACTCTCTGAGATTTTAATAGGTCGTGCATGAGATATTGGGGAACTAATATCTGAAGCTTTTTAAAACCTTAACTTTCTGAGATTTTAATAGGTCGTGCATGAGAAAACGGGGAACTTATATCTGAAGGTTTTTAAAATCTTAACTCTCTGAGAGTTTTATAGGTCGTGCATGAGAAAACGGGGGACTAATATCTCAAACTTTTTAAAACCTTAACTCTCTGAGATTTTAATAGCTCGTGCATTAGAAAACGGGGATCTAATATCTGAAGCTTTTTAAAACCTTAACTCTGAGATTTTAATAACATGTGCAGGAGAAAATAGGGAACAAATATCTGAAGCTTTTTAAAACCTTAACTCTCTGAGATTTTAATAGGTCGTGCATGAGAAAACGGGGAACTAATATCTGAAGCTTTTTAAAAGCTTAACTCTCTGAGATTTAGCTCGTGCATGAGAAAACGTGGATCTAATATCTGCACCTTTTTAAAACCTTAACTCTCTGAGATTTTAATAGCTCGTGCATGAGATATTGGGAAGCTAACATCTGAAGCTTTTTAAAACTTTAAATCTCTGAGTTTTAATAACTCGTGCAGGAGAACATAGGGAACTAATATCTGAAGCTTTTTAAAACCTTAACTCTCTGAGATTTTAATAACTCGTGCAGGAGAACATAGGGAACTAATATCTGAAGCTTTTTAAAACCAACTCTCTGAGATTTCAATAACCCGTGCATGAGAAAACAGGGAACTAATATCTGCAGCATTTTAAAACCTTAACTCTCTGAGATTTTAATAGCTCATGCATGAAAAAATCTGAAGCTTTTAAAACCTTAACTCTCTGAGATTTTAATAACTCGTGCCGTGCATGAGAAAACGGGGAACTAACATCTGAAGCTTTTAAAACCTTAACTCTCTGAGATTTTAATAACTCGTGCATGAAAAACGGGGAACTAATATCTGAAGCTTTTTAAAACCTTAACTCTCTGAGATTTTAATAGGTCGTGCATGAGAAAACGGGGAACTAATATCTGAAGCTTTTTAAAACCTTAACTCTCTGAGATTTAGCTCGTGCATGAGAAAACGGGGTTCTAATATCTGAAGATTTTTAAAACCTTAACTCTCTGAGATTTTAATAGCTCGTGCATGAGATATTGGGGAACTAATATCTGAAGCTTTTTAAAACCTTAACTCTCTGAGATTTTAATAGCTCGTGCATGAGATATTGGGGAACTAATATCTGAAGCTTTTTAAAACCTTAACTCTCTGAGATTTTAGTAGCTAGTGCATGAGAAAACGGGGAACTGATATCTGAAGCTTTTTAAAATCTTAACTCTCTGAGATTTTAGTAGCTCGTGCATGAGAAAATGGTGAACTGATATCTGAAGCTTTTTAAAACCTTAACTCTCTGAGATTTCAATAACTCGTGCACGAGAAAACGGGTAACAAATATCTGAAGCTTTTTAAAACCTTAACTCTCTGAGATTTTTATAGATCGTGCATGAGAAAACGGGGAACTAATATCTGAAGCTTTTTAAAACCAACTCTCTGAGATTTCAATAACCAGTGCATGAGAAAACAGGGAACTAATATCTGCAGCATTTTAAAACCTTAACTCTCTGAGATTTTAATAGCTCATGCATGAAAAAATGGCGAACTAATATCTGAAGCTTTTTAAATCCTTAAATCTCTTAGATTTTAATAGATCGTGCATGAAAAACGGGGAACTAATATCTGAAGCTTTTTAAAACCTTAACTCTCTGAGATTTTAATAACTCGTGCCGTGCATGAGAAAACGGGGAACTAACATCTGAAGCTTTTAAAACCTTAACTCTCTGAGATTTTAATAACTCGTGCATGAAAAACGGGGAACTAATATCTGAAGCTTTTTAAAACCTTAACTGTCTGAGATTTTAATAACTCGTGCCGTGCATGAGAAAACGGGGAACTAACATCTGAAGCTTTTAAAACCTTAACTCTCTGAGATTTTAATAACTCGTGCACGAGAAAACGGGGAACTAACATCAAAGGTTTTTAACATCTTAACTCTCTGAGATTTTAATAGGTCGTCCATGAGAAAATGGGGAACTATAATCTGAAGCTTTTTAAAACCTTAACTCTCTGAGATTTTAATAGGTCGTGCATGAGAAAACGGGGAACTAATATCTGAAGCTTTTTAAAACCTTAACTCTCTGAGATTTTAATAGCTCGTGCATGAGAAAACGGGGTTCTAATATCTGAAGCTTTTTAAAACCTTAACTCTCTGAGATTTTAATAGATCGTGCATGAGAAAACGGGGGACTAATATCTGAAGCTTTTTAAAATCTTAACTCTCTGAGATTTTTATAAGTCGTGCATGAGAAAACGGGGGACTAATATCTGAAGCTTTTTAAAATCTTAACTCTCTGAGATTTTAATAGCTCGTGCATGAGAAAACGGGGTTCTAATATCTGAAGCTTTTTAAAATCTTAACTCTCTGAGATTTTTATAGGTCGTGCATGAGAAAACGGGGGACTAATATCTGAAGCTTTTTAAAATCTTAACTCTCTGAGATTTTAATAGCTCGTGCATGAGAAAACGGGGTTCTAATATCTGAAGCTTTTTAAAACCTTAACTCTCTGAGATTTTAATAGATCGTGCATTAGAAAACGAGGATTTAATATCTGAAGCTTTTTAAAACCTTAACTCTAAGATTTTAATAGCTCGAGCATGAGAAAACGGGAATCTAATATCTGCAGCTTTTTAAAACCTTAACTCTCTGAGATTTTAATGACTTGTGCATGAGAAAATAGAGAACTATATCTGAAGCTTTTTAAAACTTTAACTTTCTGAGATTTTAATAACTCGTGCATGAGAAAATAGGGAACTAATATCTGAAGCATTTTAAAACCTTAACTCTCTGAGATTTTAATAGCTCGTGCATGAGAAAATGGCAAACTAATATCTGAAGCTTTTTAAAACCTTAACTCTCTGAGATTTTAATAGATCGTGCATGAGAAAACGGGGAACTAATATCTGAAGGTTTATAAAACCTTAACTCTCTGAGATTTTAATAACACGTGCATGAGAAAATGGCAAACTAAAATCTGAAGCTTTTTAAAACCTTAACTCTCTCAGATTTTTATAGGTCGTGCATGAGAAAACGGGGGACTAATATCTGAAACTTTTTAAAACCTTAACTCTCTGAGATTTTAATAGCTCGTGCATTAGAAAACGGGGATCTAATATCTGAAGCTTTTTAAAACCTTAACTCTCTGAGATTTTAATAACACGTGCAGGAGAAAATAGGGAACTAATATCTGAAGCATTTTAAAACCTTAACTCTCTGAGATTTTAATAGCTCGTGCATGAGAAAATGTCGAACTAATATCTGAAGCTTTTTAAAACCTTAACTCTCTGAGATTTTAATAGATCGTGCATGAGAAAACGGGGAACTAACATCTGAAGCATTTTAAACCTTAACTCTCTGAGATTTTAATAACTCGTGCACTAGAAAACGGGGAACTAATATCTGAAGGTTTTTAAAACCTTAACTCTCTGAGATTTTAATAGGTCGTGCACGAGAAAGTGGGGAACTAATATCTGAAGCTTTTTAAAACCATAACTTTCTGAGATTTTAATAGGTCGTGCATGAGAAAACGGGGAACTTATATCTGAAGGTTTTTAAAATCTTAACTCTCTGAGAGTTTTATAGGTCGTGCATGAGAAAACGGGGGACTAATATCTCAAACTTTTTAAAACCTTAACTCTCTGAGATTTTAATAGCTCGTGCATTAGAAAACGGGGATCTAATATCTGAAGCTTTTTAAAACCTTAACTCTGAGATTTTAATAACATGTGCAGGAGAAAATAGGGAACAAATATCTGAAGCTTTTTAAAACCTTAACTCTCTGAGATTTTAATAGGTCGTGCATGAGAAAACGGGGAACTAATATCTGAAGCTTTTTAAAAGCTTAACTCTCTGAGATTTAGCTCGTGCATGAGAAAACGTGGATCTAATATCTGCACCTTTTTAAAACCTTAACTCTCTGAGATTTTAATAGCTCGTGCATGAGATATTGGGAAACTAACATCTGAAGCTTTTTAAAACTTTAAATCTCTGAGTTTTAATAACTCGTGCAGGAGAACATAGGGAACTAATATCTGAAGCTTTTTAAAACCTTAACTCTCTGAGATTTTAATAACTCGTGCAGGAGAACATAGGGAACTAATATCTGAAGCTTTTTAAAACCAACTCTCTGAGATTTCAATAACCCGTGCATGAGAAAACAGGGAACTAATATCTGCAGCATTTTAAAACCTTAACTCTCTGAGATTTTAATAGCTCATGCATGAAAAAATGGCGAACTAATATCTGAAGCTTTTTAAATCCTTAAATCTCTTAGATTTTAATAGATCGTGCATGAAAAACGGGGAACTAATATCTGAAGCTTTTTAAAACCTTAACTCTCTGAGATTTTAATAACTCGTGCCGTGCATGAGAAAACGGGGAACTAACATCTGAAGCTTTTAAAACCTTAACTCTCTGAGATTTTAATAACTCGTGCATGAAAAACGGGGAACTAATATCTGAAGCTTTTTAAAACCTTAACTCTCTGAGATTTTAATAACTCGTGCCGTGCATGAGAAAACGGGGAACTAACATCTGAAGCTTTTAAAACCTTAACTCTCTGAGATTTTAATAACTCGTGCACGAGAAAACGGGGAACTAACATCTAAAGCTTTTTAAAATCTTAACTCTCTGAGATTTTAATAGGTCGTCCATGAGAAAATGGGGAACTATAATCTGAAGCTTTTTAAAACCTTAACTCTCTGAGATTTTAATAGGTCGTGCATGAGAAAACGGGGAACTAATATCTGAAGCTTTTTAAAACCTTAACTCTCTGAGATTTTAATAGCTCGTGCATGAGAAAACGGGGTTCTAATATCTGAAGCTTTTTAAAACCTTAACTCTCTGAGATTTTAATAGATCGTGCATGAGAAAACGGGGGACTAATATCTGAAGCTTTTTAAAATCTTAACTCTCTGAGATTTTTATAGGTCGTGCATGAGAAAACGGGGGACTAATATCTGAAGCTTTTTAAAATCTTAACTCTCTGAGATTTTAATAGCTCGTGCATGAGAAAACGGGGTTCTAATATCTGAAGCTTTTTAAAATCTTAACTCTCTGAGATTTTTATAGGTCGTGCATGAGAAAACGGGGGACTAATATCTGAAGCTTTTTAAAATCTTAACTCTCTGAGATTTTAATAGCTCGTGCATGAGAAAACGGGGTTCTAATATCTGAAGCTTTTTAAAACCTTAACTCTCTGAGATTTTAATAGATCGTGCATTAGAAAACGAGGATTTAATATCTGAAGCTTTTTAAAACCTTAACTCTAAGATTTTAATAGCTCGAGCATGAGAAAACGGGAATCTAATATCTGCAGCTATTTAAAACCTTAACTCTCTGAGATTTTAATGACTTGTGCATGAGAAAATAGAGAACTATATCTGAAGCTTTTTAAAACTTTAACTTTCTGAGATTTTAATAACTCGTGCATGAGAAAATAGGGAACTAATATCTGAAGCATTTTAAAACCTTAACTCTCTGAGATTTTAATAGCTCGTGCATGAGAAAATGGCAAACTAATATCTGAAGCTTTTTAAAACCTTAACTCTCTGAGATTTTAATAGATCGTGCATGAGAAAACGGGGTTCTAATATCTGAAGGTTTTTAAAACCTTAACTCTCTGAGATTTTAATAACACGTGCATGAGAAAATGGCAAACTAATATCTGAAGCTTTTTAAAACCTTAACTCTCTGAGATTTTTATAGGTCGTGCATGAGAAAACGGGGGACTAATATCTGAAACTTTTTAAAACCTTAACTCTCTGAGATTTTAATAGCTCGTGCATTAGAAAACGGGGATCTAATATCTGAAGCTTTTTAAAACCTTAACTCTCTGAGATTTTAATAACACGTGCAGGAGAAAATAGGGAACAAATATCTGAAGCTTTTTAAAACCTTAACTCTCTGAGATTTTAATAGGTCGTGCATGAGAAAACGGGGAACTAATATCTGAAGCTTTTTAAAACCTTAACTCTCTGAGATTTAGCTCGTGCATGAGAAAACGTGGATCTAATATCTGCACCTTCTTAAAACCTTTACTCTCTGAGATTTTAATAGGTCGTGCATGCGATATTGGGGAACTAACATCTGAAGCTTTTTAAAACTTTAAATCTCTGAGTTTTAATAACTCGTGCAGGAGAACATAGGGAACTAATATCTGAAGCTTTTTAAAACCTTAACTCTCTGAGATTTTAATAACTCGTGCACGAGAAAATAGGGAAAAAATATCTGAAGCTTTTTAAAACCTTAACTCTCTGAGATTTTAATAACTCGTGCAGGAGAACATAGGGAACTAATATCAGAAGCTTTTTAAAACCTTAACTCTCTGAGATTTCAATAACCCGTGCATGAGAAAACAGGGAACTAATATCTGCAGCATTTAAAACCTTAACTCTCTGAGATTTTAATAGCTCATGCATGAAAAAATGGCGAACTAATATCTGAAGCTTTTTAAATCCTTAAATCTCTGAGATTTTAATAGATCGTGCATGAAAAACGGGGAACTAATATCTGAAGCCTTTTAAAACCTTAACTCTCTGAGGTTTTAATAACTCGTGCCGTGCATGAGAAAACGGGGAACTAACATCTGAAGCTTTTAAAACCTTAACTCTCTGAGATTTTAATAACTCGTGCACGAGAAAACGGGGAACTAACATCTGAAGCTTTTTAAAATCTTAACTCTCTGAGATTTTAATAGGTCGTCCATGAGAAAATGGGGAACTATAATCTGAAGCTTTTTAAAACCTTAACTCTCTGAGATTTTAATAGGTCGTGCATGAGAAAACGGGGAACTAATATCTGAAGCTTTTTAAAACCTTAACTCTCTGAGATTTAGCTCGTGCATGAGAAAACGGGGTTCTAATATCTGAAGATTTTTAAAACCTTAACTCTCTGAGATTTTAATAGCTCGTGCATGAGATATTGGGGAACTAATATCTGAAGCTTTTTAAAACCTTAACTCTCTGAGATTTTAATAGCTCGTGCATGAGATATTGGGGAACTAATATCTGAAGCTTTTTAAAACCTTAACTCTCTGAGATTTTAGTAGCTAGTGCATGAGAAAACGGGGAACTGATATCTGAAGCTTTTTAAAATCTTAACTCTCTGAGATTTTAGTAGCTCGTGCATGAGAAAATGGTGAACTGATATCTGAAGCTTTTTAAAACCTTAACTCTCTGAGATTTCAATAACTCGTGCACGAGAAAACGGGTAACAAATATCTGAAGCTTTTTAAAACCTTAACTCTCTGAGATTTTTATAGGTCGTGCATGAGAAAACGGGGAACTAATATCTGAAGCTTTTTAAAACCTTAACTCTCTGAGATTTAGCTCGTGCATGAGAAAACGGGGATCTAATATCTGAAGATTTTTAAAACCTTAACTCTCTGAGATTTTAATAGCTCGTGCATGAGATATTGGGGAACTAATATCTAAATCTTTTTAAAACCTTAACTCTCTGAGCTTTTAGTAGCTAGTGCATGAGAAAACGGGGAACTGATATCTGAAGCTTTTTAAAATCTTAACTCTCTGAGATTTTAGTAGCTCGTGCATGAGAAAATGGTGAACTGATATCTGAAGCTTTTTAATACCTTAACTCTCTGAGATTTCAATAACTCGTGCACGAGAAAACGGGTAACTAATATCTAAAGGATCTCATTTTTAATAAAGTTCTTTAAAAAAAGGACCTTATTTGTTGTATTCACATTACCTTTTCTTCACTTTTGTTTAGCGCCCTTTAACCCCATATCATCATCATCTCTTCACTTTTTACAGACTATTCTTACAAAAGTTTATTCTTTTAACTACTTATTAATATAGATACATTTTCATTACACATTTCGCTGTAGTATAAGAAGAATACTGTAGGCTAAAGCGATAGCCAGAGTTTTAAAACGTGAATCGCTATGCGGTGGCTTAGAAATTCCAAGCACTTGGTATGACTACGAGAAAACAACTAATAGCTGGATATTTATCACGATTCGTTTTTTAGTTAAACTGTTCACAAACACACACACACACATTGAGGCAGTTATTACAATCTGTAAATGCATAATTTATGCATGTGTTAATTTCTAAATAATAATTAGCGTATTTGCTCAGTACTTTAATTGATATATTCATGTAACTAAAGTTAATTAGGTTACTATTGTTAATTATGACATTTATATATTGTGACTGTCCGGGTTTTTCAACTGTCACTTTTCTCAGCTTTTCACTGTCACAGTTTCGTTTTTATTAGTCCACATTCACTACGAATTCACGTCGCTAAGGTAAACTAGTTCAATTCTCCGGTCACTTCACTTGCTTCGTGACGCAGTCTCTTCACGGCAGTTCACTTCAATCGGCAGTCGAACACAAGTCCTCCACAACTGTCGCGCCTCGGTAGCACAGAAGCCTTCACCAACTCGCTCGGAGAATCGTTCTTGATGTCGCATCAGAAACGTAGACACTAACTCGCTCGCACACACTAAACTCCATTGTGTCACACTCGACTCTCGAGTCGCAACTCATACGCAGTGACTTACTGCCCGCGATCGCTTTTATAGACAGTGGAATCTTTCATAGAAGGTTCTAGAATATTTCAACACACTTTCTGCAGCAAGATAAAGCTTCCAGAAAGTTCTAGTTATCTCCCATCCGGTGTTTGCGCTGGCAAGCAACGTTATCATTGTTTACTCTAACCGCTCGTCGCCGACCTCCCGATTACCTTGGGCCATACCCGCTGCGTCACAGTATTGTCTGACTATTGTGTTGGCAAGTTAAAAGGAAAAGTTTAATTTAATTTTACATATGCACCGTTTGATTTTAGTTAACATGGCAATCGTTAATGTTTAACCTATAAGCGAAACAATTGCTTATGTTTTTTTCAATCATCTCCTTGGATAATAAGCAGTAAACAATGGCAACGATGGAAACATCAAACTATACATAAATGCCAGAAAATGTTCATCACTATTCTCCAAGATAGCGTCGGTGAAAAACGCTTTAGTACACCTCTAAAAATTAAATTGAGTTTTATTTACGGACGCTCTTTAACTGCTATGGTTCTTAGCGTCCCATTCTATATTGGGCGTGAAAGACCGGTAATTTTGATCAGAGGCCTCTTTATCAGGCTTGAGGTTCTTTTACGTACCGTAAATCTACGACACGGGACCACCGGCTTTACTTCCCTTCTGAAGGAAGTCATGCTAAGGATTATTACGCCCAAAAAAAAAGCCATCGCCCTCCGCCGGGTTTGAACTCGCGACCTCGGGAACTAAAGTTACTACACGTCGAGAAGAATTCGCGACGTATAAGAAGAAATAGTGGTATAGGATTGCAGGCAAACACAGTAGCATAATGGCAGTGTCATTATTGTTATTTATGTAAACAACTACCTTCCTAGTAGAATTTAAATAAAAATTGTTCAATTTTTAAACTTCGTGGAAAGTTCAATTGCTCTCCTGTTACCACCCCAGCAGGTAAGACTCATGGCTCACAATACAGCGCCACCAGAAGCAGCACACACATCTAATTTTATTTATTATACATTTCATATAAAAACAGTCGCAACATATAGGGTCGTTTTTCTAAAAACAAAAAAAAAAAAAAAAATCTGATGTGTTACACTCACATGACTTTCTCTACTCTTGTACAATCTAATTTTACAAACGCTTATTCTCCATATGGTTCATGTTAATCGAGATATCGAGATGTCAATCTTATTGGTAATTTTCTTGTAGATGCAAGGGAAATATGGTAGCTTTTAAGCGATAGTCAAATATTTTAACGCTGGTTGCTATGTGGCGCATTCCATTCTCTTTGCATGTCCAGGACAAAAAAAATGAACAACGAATGTGAGAAAAAGTATAAGTATTGGAAAATTTAAGGGAATAACAAGCAATATCTCGAAAACGGTTCACTCAACAAAAGAAATGTATATGACATAAGTTGTGTATTTTAACGCGATCTACATTTTTTGTGTAGTAAAATTTTGTCTATCTCTTATGGTTTACCAGTTATGCAAAAGTCGTTCACAATGAAGAATACTTTTGGAGACATTCCCAGAAAATTCGAGATATACATTTCATTTCTCATGACATTATCTTAAACATATGATATTTTCATCAAAATCGTTAGAGCCATTTTTGAGAAAATTAAAATTTTCGAAAAATCTTCCATGTAAAGGGTAGTCTGGGGTGGGGGGATTTTCTTGAAAACCTTCGTGTCGCATCTCTGGAAGATACTGAACCTAAATACCAAGTTTGGTGCTTATCAGACTGTTCGTTTTTGAGTTATGCTGTTCACAGACACACACACACAGACACACACACACAGACACACAGACACACACACAGACACACACACGGACATGTTTCCAAAAATGCTTTTTTTGGATTCAGGAGGTCTCAAAACATGTATTTCCGGTGAAATCTCGGTATCGAATTTTTGGGTGGAATGCAATACTTCCCCTACTTACTATACGTAGTAGAGAAAGTAAAAAAATCATTCTTTTTATTCAGGGAGCCTCAAAACATGCGTGACATGGTGAAATCTCGATATCGATTTTTGTGTGGAATACAATACCTCTATTTAGTATATGTAAGCAGTGGAAAAAATGATTAAATGCTGATACATTTTAATAACAATTGAGTACCTAATTAAGTAAAAAATCTGATGTCTTACACTCACATGACTTTCTCTACTCCTGTACAAACTATTTTTACAAACGCTTATTCTCCATATGCTTCATGTTAATCGAGATATCGAGATGTTAATCTTTTTGCTAATTTTCGTGTAGATGCAAGGGGAATTGCTAGGCTTTAAGCTATAGTCAAATATTTTAAGAGCTGGTTGCTATGTCGAGTATTCCATTCTCTTTGCATTACCAGGACAAAAAATCTGATGTGTTACACTCACATGACTTTCTCTACTCTTGTACAAACTATTTTTCAAACGCTTATTCTCCATCTACTTCATGTTAATCGAGATAAACATTTGCAGACTTTATCTTTTGCTAATTTTCTTGTAGATGTAAGTATGTATTTACAAGGGCAATATAGAAATACAGTAGCCTTTAAGCATATACATATCTCTTAAAAGCTGATTGCTTGGTGCAGCAACATTCCCTTTGCCACAGATTAATACTCTTTGCATATACAAGACAAAATAACGAATTCCCATTTGAGAAAATAAGTATTGGAAAATTTAAGGGAATAACAAGCAATATCTCAAAAATGGTTCACTCAACAACAAAAATGTATATGACATAAATTGTGTATTTTAACGCGATCTACATCTTTTGTGTAGTAAAATTTTGTCTATTCTTATGGTTTACCAGTTATGCAAAAGTCTTTCACAATGAAGAATACTTTTGGAGACATTCCCAGAAAATTCGAGATATACATTTCATTTGTCATGAAAATATCTTAAACATATGATATTTGAATCAAAATCGTTAGAGCCGCTTTTGAGAAAATTAAAATTTTCGAAAAATGTTCCATGTAAAGGGTATTCTGCGGTGGGGGTGATTTTCTTGAAAACCTTCGTGTCGCATCTCTGGAGTATACTGAACCTAAATACCAAGTTTGGTGTTTATCCGACTGTTCGTTTTTGAGTTATGTTGTTCACAGACACAGACACACACACACGGACATGTTTCCAAAAATACTTTTTTGGATTCAGGAGGCCTCAAAACATGTATTTCCGGTGAAATCTCGGTATCGAATTTTTGGGTGGAATACAATACTTCCCCTTGCATATATTCCTTAATAAATCACATTTTTTGAACAGCAACAAACTTAGAAGGCATATATCTGCTGTAAAAATGTCGATCTAATGTCTGAAATACTTTCCAAGTTAATGAGTCGTGAATTTGTAAAGTTAACATTGGCAGGACAGGGCATTCAGGTTGTAACTTAGAATTCCAAAATGTTAGCGATATCAAGTTCAGATTTAACGTATAACTGAATCGATGAGCAACTCTGGTGAAGGGTTACCATGACTCCATGCAGTGGGATTTCCAAGTCTGGACTTGTCTTCCATTCTAAGCCTGAGAGGTGTATGAATTCAAGACCTAGTAATAGGAAAAACCTTTCCATCCCACTCCTATGTTTCCAAAGGATCAACGTTATGCGCATTCATTATACTTGGGGGGTGCCATGTTTCCTATGCGCTCAAAGTATACTTAGTAATAGAGAAAATTTGGAATAACTTCTTAATTACTTTTGGGAATAAGTAAAACTTAAATATGAACATTTTTAACTTATTGCCTGAAACATACTTGGATTTTTACTCTGTGCCTTATAGTAGTCTATTCTTTAGGTGGCATCTAAGGAGGCATGTTATATAGCAAATTTAATATTTATTTTGGCCATTCGTCAGCGAAAAGTTACCCGTCCCCCACACACACACATTGATACCTTAATTAAAGGGAATGTATAAATAATTAAATAAAGAAATAATAATAAGATAGAGAAATAATTGCAGTAAATAATTGTTGTATATTAAATCAGTGTATATTGTAATATGCTTGATTTGAAAGATTTTTTGGAAAGAAGAAGGTAATTAGGATGTCAGGTTAACGAAAGTCATTAGTATCAGCCGAGGATAGAACACATTAGCTTAAACATTCTGGGAGCGCTGTTAAGGGGTGAATTTAGTGTTGCACGGTCACGTAGATCAATTCTGCAAATGGGAAACTTGGATGAAATTCTCAGAGTTAGGGGAGGTACCCTTGTAATAAGGTAACAGAAGCACATGTAGGATTTTAAGTATTGGTCCGGGCGTGAAATAGTGTTGTTGGGGAGTAAAATGCTGGCAGAGGTGATAAAAATATAATCAAGCGCCTCATTGCAAAGTTGAAGAAATTGTGTAACCACTTATGGTTATTTTTGGACCGGTTTCGTTCTTGGAACGGTTATGCTTTTTTCCTACCTCAAACACACACACACACAACAAAGAAAGTTTTAAATGCAAATTTTGTTTTAATTTACAAATTATCAATAGTTCTTGATCCAAAATAAGAAAATACCTCCAAAAAATTGGTTTAGTTTTTTTAATTTATTTGTTTAAGGTCGCTTTAACCATTTTGGCCTAATTGCGACCGATTTACTCTCAGTATAACAATTTTAAAAAGCATTTCTTACAATGATTTTACAAAAACATAACAATTCACTTTGAAAAATAACGATAGTCTTACAATTATTTATTACACATTGCACATAACCAGGGTTAGGATTTTTAGGTGCAAATTTCAGATGAAAAAATAGGGAAAAGGTGCTCAAATAAGGTGAAAAAAGGGACAATAAGTTGCTGGTTTATTTAGGGGGATGCACAACTGAAATTGCTATTTTCTAAACGATCCATTCAATTGGGTTGAAATTTTAACCACATGTCACTCTTCTTTAGGTATAAAGTTTGTGAATTTCAATCCAAAATCTTAATTAGTTTTCAAGTTATTAATATTCAAAATATAAAAGTATGGGTATATGCAAAATGCAACACATTATGCATTTTTCAAAAAAAAACATCTTATGTTTCTTCTATGTCAAGGAACTACAAATCTGTCATATAATTACTTTCTCTACTACGTATAGTAAGTAGGGGAAGTATTGCATTCGACCCAAAAATTCGATACCGAGATTTCACCGGAAATACATGTTTTGAGACTCCCTGAATCCAAAAAAAGCATTTTTGGAAACATGTCCGTGTGTGTGTCTGTGTGTGTGTGTGTGTGTGTGTGTGTGTGTGTGTGTGTGTCTGTGTGTGTGTGTCTGTGTGTGTGTCTGTGTGTCTGTGAACAGCATAACTCAAAAACTAACAGTCGGATAAACACCAAACTTGGTATTTAGGTTCAGTATCTTCCAGAGATGCGACACGAAGGTTTTCAAGAAAATCCCCCCACCCCAGACTACCCTTTACATGGAACATTTTTCGAAAATTTTAATTTTCTCAAAAATGGCTCTAACGATTTTGATTAAAATATCATATGTTTAAGGTATTTTCATGACAAATGAAATGTATATCTCGAATTTTCTGGGAATGTCTCCAAAAGTGTTCTTCATTCTGAACGACTTTTGCATAACTGGTAAACCATAAGAGATAGACAAAATTTTACTGCACAAAAAATGTAGATCGCGTTACAATACACAATTTATGTCATATACATTTTTGTTGTTGAGTGAACCGTTTTCGAGATATTGCTTGTTATTCCCTTAAATTTTCCAATACTTATACTTTTTCTCAAATTCGTTACTCATTTTTACTTTCTCTACTACGTATAGTAAGTAGGGGAAGTATTGCATTCCACCCAAAAATTCGATACCGAGATTTCACTGGAAATACATGTTTTGAGACCTCCTGAATCCAAAAAAAGCATTTTTAGAAACATGTCCGTGTGTGTGTCTGTGTGTGTGTCTGTGTGTCTGTGTGTGTGTCTGTGTGTGTGTGTGTCTGTGAACAGCATAACTCAAAAACGAACAGTCGGATAAACACCAACCTTGGTATTTAGGTTCAGTATCTTCCAGAGATGCGACACGAAGGTTTTCAAGAAAATCCCCCCACCCCAGACTACCCTTTACATGGAACATTTTTCGAAAATTTTAATTTTCTCAAAAATGGCTCTAACGATTTTGATGAAAATATCATATGTGTAAGATAAAGTCATGAGAAATGAAATGTATATCTCGAATTTTCTGGGAATGTCTCCAAAAGTATTCTTCATTGTGAACGACTTTTGCATAACTGGTAAACCATAAGAGATAGACAAAATTTTACTACACAAAAAATGTAGATCGCGTTGAAATACACAACTTATGTCATATACATTTCTTTTGTTGAGTGAACCGTTTTCGAGATATTGCTTGTTATTTCCTTACATTTTCCAATACTTATACTTTTTCTCAAATTCGTTATTCATTTTTTTATGTCCTGGACATGCAAAGAGAATGGAATGCGCCGCATAGCAACCAGCGTTAAAATATTTGACTTTGGCTTAAAAGCTACCATATTCCCCTCGCATCTACAAGAAAATTACCAATAAGTTGACATCTCGATATCTCGATTAACATGAAGCATTTGGAGAATAGACGTTTGTAAAAATAGATTGTACAAGAGTAGAGAAAGTCATGTGAGTGTAACACATCAGATTTTTTACTTTCTCTACTACGTATAGTAAGTAGGGGAAGTATTGCATTCCACCCAAAAATTCGATACCGAGATTTCACCGGAAATACATGTTTTGAGACCTCCTGAATCCAAAAAAAGCATTTTTGGAAACATGTCCGTGTGTGTGTCTGTGTGTCTGTGTGTGTGTCTGTGTGTGTGAACAGCATAACTCAAAAACGAACAGTCGGATAAACACCAAACTTGGTATTTAGGTTCAGTATCTTCCAGAGATGCGACACGAAGATTTTCAAGAAAATCCCCCCACCCCAGACTACCCTTTACATGGAACATTTTTCGAAAATTTTAATTTTCTCAAAAATGGCTCTAACGATTTTGTTTAAAATATCATATGTTTAAGATAATGCCATGAGAAATGAAATGTATATCTCGAATTTTCTGGGAATGTCTCCAAAAGTATTCTTCATTGTGAACGACTTTTGCATAACTGGTAAACCATAAGAGATAGACAAAATTTTACTACACAAAAAATGTTGATCTCGTTAAAATACACAACTTATGTTATATACATTTCTTTTGTTGAGTGAACCGTTTTCGAGATATTGCTTGTTATTCCCTTAAATTTTCCAATACTTATACTTTTTCTCAAATTCGTTATTCATTTTTTTATGTCCTGGACTTGCAAAGAGAATGGAATTCGACACATAGCAACCAGCGTTAAAATATTTGACCATCGCTTAAAAGCTACCATATTCCCCTTGCATCTACAAGAAAATTAGCAATAAGATTGACATCTCGATATCTCGATTAACATAAAGCATATGGAGAATAGGCGTTTGTAAAAATAGATTGTACAAGAGTAGAGAAAGTCATGTGAGTGTAACACATCAGATTTTTTATGTCCTGGACATGCAAAGAGAATGGAATGCGCCACATAGCAACCAGCGTTAAAATATTTGACTATCGCTTAAAAGCTACCATATTCCCGTTGCATCTACAAGAAAATTACCAATAAGATTGACATCTCGATTAACATGAAGCATATGGAGAATGGGCGTTTGTAAAATTAGGTTGTACAAGAGTAGAGAAAGTTATGTGAGTGTAACACATCAGATTTTTTTTCTACCATTCTTAGTTTAAGAGAGAAAAAAGTTTTGCAGTTTTGTATTTGCATTTTTTTTCGTTTTTTTTGAATACATTGTTATCTTAAAAAATTAGTAGCTCAAAAGCTATTATTACACAGAAAAATTATATGACAGTTTTATTTATTTGGGTTTTTGAAATAAGCATACAAAATTACAATATGAATGGATGAAAACTACATCCTGTGGAACATTTTGAATGCGCAGAAACGCTGAAAATAAGAAACGCCTTAAAATCAAGTTTTAAAAATATGAACACCAAATGCGCAAGGGTATTTAAAAAGTCTCGTAAGGATCCTGAAGCGTTCGCTAGGTCAAAAATAAAAGTGGATTCTAAAACTACAAGTAATGGAGAATATTTTGGGAACATAATTTTGTTTTAGATTTTTTGAGATTTTGGGTTAATTTCAGTTGTGCATTCCCTGTAGCTATGATTGAGTCTTGTGTAAGTAGACATATTGATTCCTCTGCAGCAGTGTCCGCTTTTTCATTTCCTATAATTTTCTGCTGAGAAGGTACCCATATAGCAATAATGCAAATTTTGTTCAGGGTAGATAGGTCAGTGTAAAGTGAATGTATGTCTTGGACGATGCGGTTGGTGGAGTAAATGTTTTGGAGGGATTTTAAAGCAGACAGGGAGTCACTGTTGATAAGGTAGGTGTGATAATGTGGTGTTTTCAATATATATTCAAGTGCCCTTTAATGGCATACAATTCACAGTTGAAGACTGAAAAAAGCGATGGTAAATTGTACTGGAAGCTCTTATCACAGCCCACTATAGCGCAACCTTCTTCACTTTTGGAGCCATCAGTGTAAATATGGAAGCTATTTGGATATTTACTAATTTTTTCTTTAAATAACTGTTGATAAATTAATGAGCTGGTATTTACATTTTTGTGTTCATTTAGTTCCATATCAATTAGTAGTAATGTATATCTCCAAGGTGGTCCATTCGATTTTCCTTGCCTTGAGGTTATGCAGGGTATTGTCATATTTAGTTCCTTTAATGTAGAATGGTAAAGAATGTGTCTGTTGTATACGAAAATGGTCTTGAAGATAGTTTGGGGAAATATATGAATGCATCCTGGAGTCGGGTGTTGCTGTTATCTTGAGGGCATATGTGACACTAAGTTGTTTTCTGCGATATTCTAGTGGAATTTCATTAGACTCAATCAGTATAGTGCTTACAGGACTGGTACGTAAGGCACCTAATGCAATCCGCAGAATTTTGAATGACATCAAGCATTTTCAGGGAGGAGGGTCTGGCAGAACTGTATACTATGGAACCGTAATCCAGCTTTGAGCGAATGATGGCCCTATGTGTAGACATCAGCACATAGGAGTCGGCTCCCCAGTTAAGTGCGGCCAAAACTTTTAAAATATTTAGTCTTCTTTGACAGGCATTTTTCAAATTTAGTAGTTGAGTCTGCCATTTTAGTTTTTTGTCAAATATAGGTCCAAGTATCTTTAAAGTATCTACTGTCTCAAGTTTTTTGTCTTTGAATTTTAGTTCTGGAGTATGGTTGTATTTGTTTCTGGAAAATAATATGCATTTTGTCTTATATGATATTTGAAAGCCAACTTCTGTACACCATTGCTGAATGTTCTGAAGCGATTCTTGCAGGCAATCTTGAGCTGTAGTGGTTTTTCCTTTACAATAAATAATTAAATCGTCAGCAAATAAGCTAAATTTAACTGGTGGTCTAATTTATGAAATACAGTCATTTATAGATATTAAAAATAATAATACAGAACCTTGTGCTATGTCATTTGGCATAGAGACTTTTTTACTTTCTCCACTACGTATAGTAAGTAGGGAAAGTATTGTATTCCACACAAGAATTCGATACCGAGATTTCACCGGAAATACATGTTTGGAGACCCCCTGAAGCCAAAAAAAGCATTTTTAGAAACATGTCCGTGTGTGTGTGTCTGTGTGTCTGTCTGTGAACAGCATAACTCAGAAACGAACAGTCGGATAAACACCAAACTTGGTATTTAGGTTCAGTATCTTCCAGAGATGCGACACGAAGGTTTTCAAGAAAATCCCCCCACCCCAGACTACCCTTTACATGGAGCATTTTTCGAAAATTTTAATTTTCTCAAAAACGGCTCTAACGATTTTGATTAAAATATCATATGTTTAAGATATTGTCATGGCAAATAAAATGTATATCTCGAATTTTCTGGGAATGTCTCCAAAAGTATTCTTCATTATGAACGACTTTTTCATAACTGGTAAACCATAAGAGATAGACAAAGTTTTACTATACGAAAAATGTAGATCGCGTTAAAATACACAATTTATGTCATATACATTTCTTTTGTTGAGTGAAGCGTTTGCGAGATATTGCTTGTTATTCCCTTAAATTTTCCAATACTTATACTTTTTCTCAAATTCGTTATTCATTTTTTACTTTCTCTACTACGTATAGTAAGTAGGGGAAGTATTGCATTCCACCCAAAAATTCGATACCGAGATTTCACCGGAAATACATGTTTTGAGACCTCCTGAATCCATAAAAAGCATTTTTGGAAACATGTCCGTGTGTGTGTCTGTGTGTGTGTGTGTGTGTGTGTGTGTGTCTGTGAACAGTATAACTCAAAAACGAACAGTCGGATAAGCACCAAACTTGGTATTTAGATTTAGTATCTTCCAGAGATGCGACACGAAGGTTTTCAAGAAAATCCCCCCACCCCAGACTACCCTTTACATGGAAGATTTTTCGAAAATTTTAATTTTCTCAAAAATGGCTCCAACGATTTTGATGAAAATATCATATGTTTAAGATAATGTCATGAGAAATGAAATGTATATCTCGAATTTTCTGGGAATGTCTCCAAAAGTATTCTTCATTGTGAACGACTTTTGCATAACTGGTAAACCATAAGAGATAGACAAAATGTTACTACACAAAAAATGTAGATCGCGTTAAAATACACAACTTATGTCATATACATTTCTTTTGTTGAGTGAACCGTTTTCGAGATATTGCTTGTTATTTCCTTAAATTTTCCAATACTTATACTTTTTACTTTCTCTACTACGTATAGTAAGTAGGGGAAGTATTGCATTCCACCCAAAAATTCGATACCGAGATTTCACCGGAAATACATGTTTGAGACCTCCTGAATCCAAAAAAAGCATTTTTGGAAACATGTCCGTGTGTGTGTCTGTGTGTGTGTCTGTGTGTCTGTGTGTGTGTGTGTGTCTGTGAACAGCATAACTCAAAAACGAACAGTCGACTTAGCACCAAACTTGGTATTTAGGTTCAGTATCTTCCAGAGATGCGACACGAAGGTTTTCAAGAAAATCCCCCCACCCCAGACTACCCTTTACATGGAAGATTTTTCGAACATTTTAATTTTCTCAAAAATGGCTCTAACGATTTTGATGAAAATATCATATGTTTAAGATAATGTCATGAGAAATGAAATGTATATCTCGAATTTTCTGGTAATGTCTCCAAAAGTATTCTTCATTGTGAACGACTTTTGCATAACTGGTAAACCATAAGAGATAGACAAAATTTTACTACACAAAAAATGTAGATCGCGTTAAAATACACAACTTATGTCATATACATTTCTTTTGTTGAGTGAACCGTTTTCGAGATATTGCTTGTTATTCCCTTAAATTTTCCAATACTTATACTTTTTCTCACATTCGTTATTCATTTTTTTTATGTCCTGGACATGCAAAGAGAATGGAATGCGCCACATAGCAACCAGCGTTAAAATATTTGACTATCGCTTAAAAGTTACCATATTTCCCTTGCATCTACAAGAAAATTACCAATAAGATTGACATCTCGATATCTCGATTAACATGAACCATATGGAGAATAAGCGTTTGTAAAATTAGATTGTACAAGAGTAGAGAAAGTCATGTGAGTGTAACACATCAGATTTTTTACTTTCTCTACTACGTATAGTAAGTAGGGGAAGTATTGCATTCCACCCAAAAATTCGATACCGAGATTTCACCGGAAATACATGTTTTGAGACCTCCTGAATCCAAAAAAAGCATTTTTGGAAACATGTCCGTGTGTGTGTCTGTCTGTGTGTGTGTGTGTGTGTGTGTGTGTGTGTGTGTCTGTGTGTGTGTGTGTCTGTGAACATCATAACTCAAAAACGAACAGTCGGATAAGCACCAAACTTGGTATTTAGGTTCAGTATCTTCCAGAGATGCGACACGAAGGTTTTCAAGAAAATCCCCCCACCCCAGACTACCCTTTACATGGAAGATTTTTCGAAAATTTTAATTTTCTCAAAAATGGCTCTAACGATTTTGATGAAAATATCATATGTTTAGGATAACGTCATGACAAATTAAATGTATATCTCGAATTTTCTGGGAATGTCTCCAAAAGTATTCTTCATTGTGAACGACTTTTCCATAACTGGTAAACCATAAGAGATAGACAAAATTTTACTACACAAAAAATGTAGATCGCGTTAAAATACACAACTTATGTCATATACTTTTATTTTGTTGAGTGAACCGTTTTCGAGATATTGCTAGTTATTTCCTTAAATTTTCCAATACTTACACTTTTTCTCAAATTCGTGATTCATTTTTACTTTCTCTACTACGTATAGTAAGTAGGGGAAGTATTGCATTCCACCCAAAAATTCGATACCGAGATTTCACCGGAAATACACGTTTTGAGACCTCCTGAATCCAAAAAAAGCATTTTTGGAAACATGTCCGTGTGTGTGTCTGTGTGTGTGTCTGTGTGTGTGTGTGTGTCTGTGTGTGTGTCTGTGTGTCTGTGAACAGCATAACTCAAAAACGAACAATCGGATAAGCACCAAACTTGGTATTTAGGTTCAGTATCTTCCAGAGATGCGACACGAAGGTTTTCAAGAAAATCCCCCCACCCCAGACTACCCTTTACATGGAACATTTTTCGAAAATTTTAATTTTCTCAAAAATGGCTCTAACGATTTTGATGAAAATATCATATGTTTAGGGTAATGTCATGAGAAATGAAATGTATATCTCGAATTTTCTGGGAATGTCTCCAAAAGTATTCTTCATTGTGAACGACTTTTGCATAACTGGTAAACCATAAGAGATAGACAAAATTTTACTACACAAAAAATGTAGATCGCGTTAAAATACACAACTTATGTCATATACATTTCTTTTGTTGAGTGAACCGTTTTCGAGATATTGCTTGTTATTTCCTTAAATTTTCCAATACTTATACTTTTTCTCAAATGCGTTATTCATTTTTTTTATGTCCTGGACATGCAAAGAGAATGGAATGCGTCACATAGCAACCAGCGTTAAAATATTTGACTATCGCTTAAAAGCTACCATATTTTCCTTGCATCTACAAGAAAATTACCAATAAGATTGACATCTCGATATCTCGATTAACATGAAGCATATGGAGAATAGGCGTTTGTAAAATTAGGTTGTATAAGAGTAGAGAAAGTTATGTGAGTGTAACACATCAGATTTTTTTTATGTCCTGGACATGCAAAGACAATGGAATGCGCCACATAGCAACCAGCGTTAAAATATTTGACTATCGCTTAAAAGCTACCATATTTCCCTTGCATCTACAAGAAAATTACCAATAAGATTACATCTCGATATCTCGATTAACATAAAGCATATGGAGAATACGCGTTTGTAAAATTAGATTGTACAAGAGTAGAGAAAGTCATGTGAGTGTAACACATCAGATTTTTTTATGTTCTGGACATGCAAAGAGAATGGAATGCGCCACATAGCAACCAGCGTTAAAATATTTGACTATCGCTTAAAACCTACCATATTCCCCTTGCATCTACAAGAAAATTATCAATAAGATTGACATCTCGATATCTCCATTAACATGAAGCACATGGAGAATAAGCGTTTGTAAAAATAGTTTGTACAAGAGTAGAGAAAGTCATGTGAGTGTAACACATCAGATTTTTACTTTCTCTACTACGTATAGTAAGTAGGGGAAGTATTGCATTCCACCCAAAAATTCGATACCGATATTCCACCGGAAATACACGTTTTGAGACCTCCTGAATCCAAAAAAAGCATTTTTGGAAACATGTCCGTGTGTGGGTCTGTGTGTGTGTGTGTGTGTGTGTGTGTGTGTGTGTGTGTGTGTGTGTCTGTGTCTGTGTGTGTGTGTCTGTGAACAGCATAACTCAAAAACTAACAATCGGATAAACACCAAACTTGGTATTTAGGTTCAGTATCTTCCAGAGATGCGACACAAAGGTTTTCAAGAAAATCCCCCCACCCCAGACTACCCGTTACATGGAAGATTTTTCGAAACTTTTAATTTTCTCAAAAATGGCACTAACGATTTTGATGAAAATATCATATGTTTAGGGTAATGTCATGAGAAATGAAATGTATATCTCGAATTTTCTGGGAATGTCTCCAAAAGTATTCTTCATTGTGAACGACTTTTGCATAACTGGTAAACCATAAGAGATAGACAAAATTTTACTACACAAAAAATGTAGATCGCGTTAAAATACACAACTTATGTCATATACATTTCATTTGTTGAGTGAACCATTTTCGAGATATTGCTTGTTATTTCCTTAAATTTTCCAATACTTATACTTTTTCTCAAATTCGTTATTCATTTTTTTGTCTTTGATATGCAAAGACTATTAATCTGTGGAAAAGGGAATAGTGCTGCACCTAGCAACCAGCTATTAAGAGATATGTATGTGCTTAAAGGCTACTGTATTTCTATATTGCCCTTGTAAATATATATTCCCCTTACATCTACAAGAAAATTAGCAATAAGATAGAGTCTGCAAATGTTTATCTCGATTAACATGAAGTAGATGGAGAATAAGCGTTTGTAAAAATAGTTTGTACAAGAGTAGAGAAAGTCATGTGAGTGTAACACATCAGATTTTTTTTTAATGTCTTGGACATACAAAGAGAATGGAATGCGCCACATAGCAACCAGCTCTTAAAATATTTGACTATCGCTTAAAACCTACCATATTCCTCTTGCACCTACAAGAAAATTAGCAATAAGATTAACATCTGGATTAACATGAAGCATATGGAGAATAAGCGTTTGTAAAATAGTTTGTACAAGATTAGAGAAAGTCATGTGAGTGTAACACCAGATTTTTTTGATAAAATGCCGTTAGCTTTTACTTGACCTTTGCGATGCTGTAAGAAGTTATAGATAAACCTAACCATGTTTCTTGATGTGTTTGTTGTATTAAGATTCTTAGCACGTATTCTCGCTACACCATATCGTAGGCTTTATGAATATCCAAACTAACTGCAATTACATGTTCTTTGTTGTGGAAAGCATCCGTATATCTGACTGTAGAGCTATTAGATTGTCGTTTGTTGAATGAAACTGTCTAAAGCCATGTTGAACTTCTGTGAAGAAGTTATTTCTCTCCAGAATCCATCTTAGTCGCTTATTAATTATTTTATCCATTAGTTTAGATAAAATTGATGTCATAGTAATGGGTCTGTAATTTTCTGGGAGTGAAGTCTTTATTAGGCTTAGCAATTGCAATGATTAGGCTGTCATGCCACTGAGTAGGAAAGGAGTTCTGTGTCCAAATATGGTTAAATGCTGATAGCAGATACTCCTGTGCCTTAGGAGGAAGTTGTTGTAGGAATGAGTAGGGAATATTATCTGGTCCAGGACTGGAGTTTTTGCATTGGTAAAGAGCATCTTGTAATTCACTTAAAGTAAATTCTTCATTATAACTTTCCGAGTTGTTCTGTAGGAAGTCAGAGATGTTAAAGTAAGGAACTTTGCTTTGGTATTCTAAAAACTCTTTTTCATAATTAGCGTTACTGGATATTTCTACAAATTTCTCAGCTAAGGTGTCAGCAATATCTTGTGGAGAAGTTACCTTAATGTTGTTATTCTGGTCGTGAACATATTAATCCAGTTGCTAAGTTTAATGCCTCTAACTTGCTTTATTCGTTCCCACACTATTTGAATTGGGGCCTGATAAGACAGTGAAGATCTAAATGACAGCCACGTGGACTTTTTGCTTTCTTTAATAGTGCGTCTAGCTACAGCTCGTAATTTTTGAAAAAAGCAATTTGTTTTCTGGACTTGGGTGGCGTTTGTACTTATAATAGGCTTTATTTTTATTTTTGATTGCTTTTTTGCAGTATTGATTCCACCAAGGAATGTTTTTATTGTTATGGTTAACGTTTACAATAGGAATGTTTGATTTCGCACTGGTGTCAGCAAAATTAGCTATTATTTCATTTGCTGTAAATTCAGGGAATCTTTCAAGAGGAATTAATGAAGTGATATGTTTGTCCATAGGATGTTTAAATTCGTTCCAGTTTGCGTGACGCAGGTTCCATTTAAATACGGGCGTTGTAATTCTTGATATCTAATCAGTATGTAAAATAATTGGAAAATGGTCACTTCCTATTGGGTTATCATAGACATATCAGGTAAATAGAGGCGCAAGGCTAGGAGAAAACAAAGGTAAGATCTATGTTGCTGTAAGTTCCGTGAGTAATATTATAACGTGTAGGACTGTCAGAATTTAGTAGGATCAAATCGTGCTTTTCGATTAAAGATTCCACTATTCTACCTCTTTGATTACAGTATGTGAACTGCCCCAAAGAGAGTTATGCGAGTTGAAATCTCCAAGAATAATAAATGGCTTTGGTAGCTGTACTACTAGTTCTGTTAGGTCCTCTAATTTAATATTATGACTGTTTGGATGATAAACATTGCATATACACATAGTAATAGATGTTAGGGTGAGTTTACTATGGTGTATATAGGTGGCCACGCCTCAACTTGCATGTACTGCAGAGGTAGGATTGTTATGATATTATGTGTATTGTTTAATGTTAGCTATCTACTGGTTTTGGAAGTTAGTTTCTTGCAAACAGATAAGAAGAGGTTGGTGTTTGGGATTGCATACTGTAAATATTCACATTGGGGTCGAAATCAGTTATATTCCATTGGAGCAAAAACGACCCAGTATAAAATGGATTAGATACTGCCATCTGTTAGTGTAGTAGAATTGCAAGCGTCTTCAGCATATGCTTGCAATTTTCTTTTTAAGAATGAAAAACGTCGTTTCATGTTTTTGTCTTTTAATAGACAGTGATGTGCATCCAAAAATTCTATCAGGAGCTGAACATCTGTATTTTCTAAATATTCCAGCGCAACAGCTACTGGATTCAAATTTCCTTTAGTTCTCTCTAAGAGACTTTTGAGTTGCATATAGTTTAGTAGATGTTTGTTTTGAGTGTGAGATAAACTTTCTTTTAATGGAATAAGTTGTGAATATAGATCGTGATTGTTCTGTATTTTCAGTTGGGGCTCGGTTTTCGGTGTTTTAGCTTGTTCTGGTTTATTACGGTTTACAGTTGCCCGACTCGCAATTGTTTCTGTTACTGGTTGTTCTTTCATATTGTCAATGGCCGAGTCAGAGGAAGTAGAGAGTGGACGTTTCGGTGGTTGTAGTGCGAATGTTGCCGCCTTTTCTTAAGTAACTGGTTTTAATGGTGGGAATTCAGTAGTATGTGTGCTGTGATCAGGTTTTGTTTGTGGTTCAGTATGTTGTTCATCTTCGTGTTTACAGTCTTTTGCTGCATGGCCTGGTTGTTTACATATGAAACATGACGAGTCAGTTGTCAGGTACGTCCAGTAAGTCGTACCCTCATATTCCACGTGCATGGACTCTGAGATTTTATGTAAGTCATCTGGGTGCACATAAACTTGTCTTCTAAGACTTAGAACATGGGCAAACCCTGGTTCTGACATCCCCGCTCTACGATACGTTATAGTTGATCCCAAACGAATATTTAGAGCTTGTATTTCACGCTCCAGTACACAGTGAGGAATTACATTTGAAATTATTACTCTTTGAAATTTTGTTAACGATGGTCTTATTTCCAAAGATACGTCTGCAATATATATTCTAGTTTTATTCTCAGTTAATTGGTGAGCTATTTCCTTGTTTGCTAGATAGAGGCAGATACGGTTGGTTTCTGGCAATTCTAGATGTAAAGCGTATATTTGTAGGCTTAATTAGCTGGCCAATAGCATATGTATATGCCTTTACTGTGAGTCCATCCACAGAATCCAGGACGATAGCTAGTTCTTTCGTAGGGAAGACATCCTTCTGCGTAACAGTGGCATAGCTTCTAGATGATTGGGATCCATTTGGTTGTATTTGCGAAATGTGGCCCCTTGTTCACATGTCATTTCGATGTAACAATTGGTTTTGTTGCTTCGTTTGGAGAGGTTATGTACGTATGTAGGAACTTTAGCTCCTTGGTCGTACTTAACGTGATTGAGCTATTTTAGATTAATAACTGTACTGAAAATAGCTTACAGTGATATAAGATGAATTAAAACACTCCTGTAGATCTCTTGCATGCAATTTTAGTTGTTAATTGCTCAATAACTAATTAAAATAGGCATAGGAACTCGAGGAACTTTTCTACAGAAACCATGACCTTCTGCATTCTCCGGTTTAGTTTTATTGTGTAGGTTTTGCTTGCTCACTGCCCATGACCAAATAACCAAATGTGTAATGACCAAAATGTGCAATGTGTAGAGAAACAAGTACAGATTTCCATTGTTCTATATTGCAGTCGAATAGAGTTATGCGGAGAACAGGCATAACAACTAAATGGGATAATTTAGATGGGGAAGTATTAATTAGAAAGATTTTAACTGTAAAAGGAGATAAAAAATATCTGATGTGTTACACTCACACGACTTTCTCTACTCTTGTACAAACTATTTTTACAAACGCGTATTCTCCATCTACTTCATGTTAATCTAGATAAACCTTTGCAGACTCTATCTTATTGCTAAGTTTCTTGTAGATGTAAGGGGAATATATATTTACAAGGTCAATATAGAAATACAGTAGCCTTTAAGCATATACATATCTCTTAATAGCTGGTTGCTACGTGCAGCACCATTCTCTTTGCCACAGATCAATACTCTTTGCATATACAAGACAAGAAAATGAATAACGAATTCCCATTTGAGAAAATAAGTATTGAAAAATTTAAGGGAATAACAAGCAATATCTCGAAAATGGTTCACTCAACAAAAAAATGTATATGACATAAATTGTGTACTTTAACGCGATCTACATGTTTTGTGTAGTAAAATTTTGTCTATCTCTTATGGTTTACCAGTTAAAAGTCGTTCACAATGAAGAATACTTTTGGAGACATTCCCAGAAAATTCAAGATATACATTTTATTTGTTATGGAAATATCTTAAACATATGATATTTTAATCAAAATTGTTAGAGCCATTTTTGAGAAAATTAAAGTTTTCGAAAAATGTTCCATGTAAAGGGTAATCTGCGTTGGGGATGTTCTTGAAAACCTTCGTGTCGCATCTCTGGAAGATACTGAACCTAAATACCAAGTTTGGTGTTTATCCGACTGTTCGTTTCTGAGTTATGCTGTTCACAGACAGACCCAAGGACACACACACAGACACACACACGGACATGTTTCCAAAAATGCTTTTTTTGGATTCAGGGGGTCTCAAAACATATAATTCCGGTGAAATCTCGGTATCTAATTTTTGGGTGGAATACAATACTTCCCCTACTTACTATACGTAGTAGAGAAAGTAATATAAAAATTGTAGGAAACCATTTGGGCCAAATAAGAGAGAAATGGATAAGAATGACCAAGAGGAATGTGGATAGTGAGGCAATCATAGAAGAGTAATATGCAGATAGGTATATAAAGGATAATCGTAAAAATTATGATGGTTACTAGTACTCAGCTAAGTTTTGAGTACTGGGGCGACTAATAACTGCAGGCAAGTAGGTATCTTTAGAAAAGATATAAATAAAGAAATAATTAAGATTAGCTTAGTTTAGAGCATATTAGATTGTATACAATAGTAGGTTATGTGTCTAATGTTGCAATGAGGGCATAAATATCCACATGCAACCATAACCTCACAAACAGTGTGAAAAAGTATAAACTGTTGACGTGCACGACATTTCACTTTCATTGGCACGCTGTAGTGACACGCTGTGTGCGGGAGCATTTCTTCTGCTACTACTGGTGCAGCCCCCTGTGCGAGTGGATCAATAATGGTCTTGAAAGCGAGGTCAGGTCAGCCATTTCTATTCAATAGTCTGTATATACTCCCCACCCCCGTCGCCATGGTTACGCTAGGTCCGCCATGCATCTTATGCACTCACTCACTCCCACCGCATTTTTTGTGGGGCAGGTTCTGCGATTTAGCTGTAGGCTTCAAGCTTTGTTAACTGTTTCATTTAGTAAGCTTACAGATGCCCCAACTCTGTAACAGGAGTATCCCCTCGTGATCCACTCCAAACTTCAACATGCTAGGCCATGTCTGTCTTTAGAGCAAATCTTGTTTGCAAGGGATGCTCAAACATAAACGAACATTTCATGGTTTTATTTTCCCTACCACTTAACTGCAGTAACTATAGGGAGAATTACATTCCACCCAAAAATTCGTACCAAAATTTCACCGGAAATACACGTTTTGAGGCTCCCTGAATATGAAAAAGCATTTTTAGAAAAACGTTTGTGTGTATACGTCTGTCTGTATATACATATGTGAACAACTTAACTCAAAAACGAAAAATTTATTAACCAAGGCGACAAGAATATTCTCAAATAATCCTTCACCCCAAACTACCCTCTATATGGAAAAAAAATTCGTTTTTTATTTCATAAAAAAATGACCATTTTGATCAAAATACTCCATGTTTAAACCTTTGCATGGCAAATAAAATGTGTATCTTGAATTTTCTACTAATAGCCCGTGAAGACCTCTTTATATTGAATGACTTTTGTATAACTGGTAAACCGTAAGTCCGTAAGAGATAATAGTACGTCCGTCTTATCCGTCTTACTACACAAAAAATTGTATCTTGTTGAAGAGCACAATTTATGTCAAATAAAATTGTTTTAGGCGTTAACCATTTCCGATATATCCTTTGCTATTGTTTGCATTTTCAAATATATTTTCAAGTGGTAACTTAGGTACTATTCGTTTTTTTCTCGTGGTTATGCAACGAGCATAGAATTTAAACCCATCACAAATCCTTTTTTAAAAATCCGACTATCACTTAAGCTTACTGTATTCTTCTTATACCTAAAACAAATGTGTGAATGTTAAATGAAAGTACGCCTCGATTAGTAAGAAATAGATAGAAGAATAGGTATGCCCCAACAAGAATTGTTTAGAAGAGTGAGTAGAGAAATTCATGTGAATGCAACACAGATATTTTTAATGTAATTTATGGAACCACGGCATAAATACGCAAGCTTGCTAAATACTTCCCCGCTGTCTAACAGATATGGAGTTTTACTGTCCCGTTCTCACAGAAAGTAGGTAGGCTTGCCTACAGTCATCTATATCTCTGGCATTGTACGCGGGTAAGTCACTAAGTATCCGCACATTATTTTTAATTTTTGTAAGTTGGTTTGCATCGTTTGTGCGTGCGCACAACAAATTGTTGTTCCTTTATCTCCGCTTGTGGAATGTTTGACCGTTATCACTCCAGTGGGTGTTGCATTGTTGCATAATAGACAGGCTACACCCCTCACCGTTTTCTGCAAAGAAGAACAGCGTGCGGTTATCCGTTTTTCGTCGTCTGAAGGTGTACCTACCAGGAACCAAGTTCCATCACAGACTTTTCGCACAATATGGGGGCAACGTTTACCCAGGCGAAATGGTTACGAATTGATTGAAAAGTTCAAAAGTGGTCGGACAACTGTGAAGGATGAGGAAAGAGCAGGACGCCCGTCCATATCCATTAGTGACACCAACAAAGCGCAAGTCCGTATCCTGATTCAGAGAACCGAAGATTAATTGTCGATCAAGTGGCAAACCATATATTTTTTGGACCACTTAAAAATACTTAAGAGGCCGTCGCTTCACCACAGACCAAGAAGTGAAAGAAGCGGTGCATATATGGTTTGCTACTCAGACGAAAAACTTTTTTTCAGAGGGCATCAGAAAGCTTGTGAACGATGGACCATGTGCACTGAGAAGAAAGGGGACTACATTGAAAAATCTTATGTACTGCACTCACATGACTTTCTCTACTCTTGTACAAACTATTTTTACAAACGCTTATTCTCCAGTACTTCATGTTATCGAGATATGAGATGTTAATATTATTGCTAATTTTCTTGTAGTTGCAAGAGGAATGTGCTAGACTTTAAGCGATAGTCAAACCTTTTAAGAGCTGATTGCTATGTGGACCATTCCATTTTCTTTGCATGTCCAGGACATAAAAAAGTGAATAACGAATTCCTATTTGTAAAAAAGTATAAGTATTGGAAAAGTCAAACAAATAACAAGGAATATCTCGGAAATGGTTCACTCCACAAGAAAAAAAAAAGTTTTACACTGACATGACTTTCTCTACTCTTGTACAAACTATTTTTATAAACGCTTATTCACCATATCCTTCATGTTAATCGAGATATCGAGATGTTAATCTTATTGCTAATTTTCTTGTAGATGCAAGGGGAATTCGTAGCTTTAAGCGATAGTAAAATATTTTAAGAGCTGGTTGCTATGTAGAGTATTCCATTCTCTTTGCATCACCAGGACAAAAAAACATGAATAACGAATTCCCATTTGAGAAAAAGTATAAGTATTGGAAACGTTAAGGGAATAAGAAACAATATCTCGAAAATGGTTCACTCAACAACAAAAACTGTATATGACATAAATTGTGCATTTTAACGCGATCTCCATTTTTTGTGTAGTAAAATTTTGTCTATCTCTTGTGGTTTACCACTTATGCAAAAGTCGTTCACAATGAAGAATACTTTTGCAGACATTCCCAGAAAATTCCAGATATACAATTCATTTGCTATAAAAATGTCTTAAACTAATGGATTTTATTCAAAATCGCTTGAGCCATTTTTGATAAAATAAAATTTTCGAAAAATGTTCCATGTAAAGGGTAATCTGGGGTGGGGGAATTTTCTTGAAAACCTTCGTGTCGCATCTCTGGAAGATACAGAACCCAAATATCAAATTTAGTGTTTATCCTACTGTTCGTTTCTGACATGCTGTTCACAGACACAGACACACACACACACACACATACACACACAGACAAACACACGGACATGTTTCCAAAAATGCTTTATATGCATTCACTGCACCTCAAAACATGTATATACTGTGAAATATCGGTATCGTATTTTTGGGTGGAATGCAATACTTCCCCTACTTACTATACGTAGCAGAGAAAGTAAAAAATGAATAACGAATTCCCATTTGAGAAAAAGTATAAGTATTGGAAAATTTAAGGGAATAACAAGCAATATCTCGAAAATCGTTCACTCAACAAAAAAAAGTATATGACATAAATTGTGTATTACTTTCTCTACTACGTATAGTAAGTAGGGGAAGTATTGTATTCCACCCAAAAATTCGATACCGAGATTTCACAGGAAATATATGTTTTTAGACCCCTGAATCCAAAAAAAAAGCATTTTTGGAAACATGTCCGTGTGTGTGTGTGTGTCTGTGTGTCTGTCTGTGTGTCTGTGTGTCTGTGTGTCTGTGTGTCTGTGTGTCTGTGAACAGCATAACTCAAAAACGAACAGTCGGATAAACACCAAACTTGGTATTTAGGTTCCGTATCTTCCAGAGATGCGATACGAAGGTTTTCAAGAAAATCCCCCCACCCCAGACTACCCTTTACATGGAACATTTTTCGAAAATTTTAATTTTCTCAAAAACGGCTCTAACGATTTTGATTAAAATATCATATGTTTAAGATATTGTCATGACAAATAAAATGTATATCTCGAATTTTCTGGGAATGTCTCCAAAAATATTCTTCATTGTGAACGACTTTTGCATAACTGGTAAACCATAAGAGATAGACAAAATTTTACTACACAAAAAATGTAGATCGCGTTAAAATACACAACTTATGTCATATACGTTTCTTTTGTTGAGTGAACCGTTTTCGAGATATTGCTTGTTATTTCCTTAAATTTTCCAATACTTATACTTTTTCTCAAATTCGTTATTCATTTTTTTATGTCCTGAACATGCAAAGAGAATGGAATTCGCCACATAACAACCAGCGTTAAAATATTTGACTATCGCTTAAAAGCTACCATATTCCCCTTGCGTCTACAAGAAAATTACCAATAAGATTGACATCTCGATATCTCGATTAACATGAAGCATATGGAGAATAGGCGTTTGTAAAATTAGATTGTACAAGAGTAGAGAAAGTTATGTGAGTGTAACACATCAGATTTTTTAGATTCAGGAGGCCTCAAAATATACATTTCCGGTGAAATCTCGGTATCGAATTTTTGGGTGGAATGCAATACTTCCCCTACTTACTATACATAGTAGAAAAAGTAAAAATAAGGTAATTGCAAGTTTCTATTGTTATTATAATATTTAAAAAAAATGATGTGCTGATACTTATTTACTCACCCTCGTATTTTTCTTAAAAGGTTGACGTCCTAATCCTTATAATAGTGTGGGTCTAGTCCGTTAATTGCTATGAACCTCTTTATTCATTCACACGTTCAAAAGAAGAATCCATTCATAAAGTACGGAGTTCCATTTAGTCGATGAATTTGTCATTCCGGAGTAAATTCATTCTTGATATCACATTCAATAATGTTTCACAATTCCTTATAGTGTTTCCAATAGTTGACACAGCCACTAGTGTAGTTGTACCCATGTTGTGTTCCAAGGAATATCCCCAAGATACAGACAGTGAAACAGTGAGCGACGAATGAAGTGCAGGAGCTACTGGAGATAGATGAACTGTGAACTTCAGAATGTTTTGGTGTTTGAGAAATTTAGAAAATGTGGGAACTGTAAACCACGAATGAGTTGTAAATGTGTTTATATTTGAGAATATTATGAAATGTGAGAACTGTGAGGCATGAACGAGTTGTAAATGTTGTGAAGTTTAGCTTGGATCACATTCACTACTTTTTATTGGATACTGGAGATGTTGGGTGGATGGAGACACCAGCATTTGTTGTTGCTTTCCTTCGGTCCTACCGCTGGACGTTGTGGCAGTAATTCGTATCACAACAGTGTAAATGCCAGAGTGATTGTAGTGTAATTAAGCATTATTGTATGCCATTGATTTGAGATGTTTGTTAATTATATGCATTGTTAGGAAATAAGTTTACACGGCCTCACTGAAACTGACAATAAGAGCGGGTAACAATGAGCGAGGGGGTGAGTTGTTTATGAATTATTAGAGACAAGCAAATGACGTCAGATTAGCGCGCTTTTCTTAGAAATGGCGGGAATTTCTTCCCTAGAGCATATGTTTGCGTAATTTTTGATTGGATATAAATATAGACGCTAATGTTGGCGCGTTTTATTAACCAATAGCAGCTCGGTTATAATCTTTAGGCATATCGGGTATGGGAGTATAAAAAGCTAAAGCCAGAGGCAAGCATTGTCCAGTCCAACAGAAACATTTGTGCATTACACGTCGCTCAGTCCAAAATATCATACCGCGGGTAACAGGTCGCTCAGTTCAGAAGAAGCATTCGCGTGTAATACGTCGATCAGTTCGACATAAGTATTCGTGAGTTATACGTCGCGTAGTTCAACGGAAGCATACATCAAGTACACGTTACGCAATTCTACAGAATCTCTCGCGTCGTAAAGTTAGTTATAAATGTGAAATACGCGAATTAATAAAGTGCAGCAAATAAGTGATTATAATAACATTAGAAAACATAACAGTTTCAGTCTGGCGTGTATCAAGGATCAATATGTGAAATTGAATAATGTGTGACGACAATAAAAGTGTAAAAACAAATTCTTTTATCAGTGTTATCTTTCAGTAACAAAATCCTTTCCGTTTACACACCCTGATTAAGAGATTTGCTCGACCGAGAAATAATAGCTAGCCGGAGGACAATGAACCCAACATTCAAAGTAGTAAAACAATAACAGGCGCTCAGAAATAAGATAACACGAAGTGACCGCGACAAATTGGCTCCCATACGTTGTGCAGATAAACATGAAACATCTTCCAACTAGCAACAAATAATCGACTTCAACGTCTCTTCAGTCTAGATTAGTGGAGAACATTCGTCATCACCTGGTGAAAATTTGAGAGTCCAGCTGATTATTTCACACACATATATATAGCACACGAATTCGTATTATATAGATTTTCATTTCATATTAAAACTTAATGGACAAAATGAAAAAAAGTCTGATTTGTTACACTCCCATGACTTTCTCTACTCTTGTACAAACTATTTTTACAAACGCTTATTCTCCATATGCTTCATGTTAATCGAGATGTTAATCTTATTACTAATTTTCTTGTAGGTGCAGGGGGAATATGGTAGGTTTTAAGCGATAGTCAAATATTTTAAGAGCTAGTTGCTATGTGGAGTATTCCATTCTCTTTGCATTACCAGGACAAAAGAAATGAATAACGAATTCCCATTTGAGAAAAAGTATAAGTATTGGAAAATTTAAAGGAATAACAAGCAATGTCTCGAAAATGCTTCACTCAACAACAAAACTGTATATGACATAAATTGTGTATTTTAACGCGATATACAGTTTTTGTGTAGTAAAACTGTGTCTTTGTCTTATGGTTTACCAGTTATCAAAAGTCGTTCACAATGAAGAATACTTTTGCAGACATTCACAGAAAATTTGAGATATACAATTCATTTGCCATAAAAATGTCTTAAACATACGATATTTTAATCAAAATCGATAGAGCCATTTTTGAGAAAGTAGTGTGTTAACGCGGGTTTCAAAACGTCTACGTATGTGTGTTTGTACCCGTGGAATGATTAGACGGTTTTAGAAACCGTCTATATGAGTAACGTAAGGGGATTACGTGATGTTGAGAGTCTAAGGTGAAGTGTGTATGAATCTCGTCCCTCTCTTTCCCTCCCTCCCTCTGTGGGTTTTTTTTTGAAACAGGTATGTATGTATGTATGTATGTATGTATGTATGTATGTATGTATGTATGTATGTATGTATGTATGTATGTGTGTGTTAGAAGCCGTGTAATGAATAATCGGAGTTAGTACCCGTGTGTGGGATTACGTGACGTTTGGGAGTCTGAGTGGTAGAATTCTGAAGTCCGTCCCCCTCCCTGTATTGTTATGTTGTGAAATTAAATGAATAATAAAATAATTAAAAGCCGAAAAAAAATATCTGTAGCACGTTATTTCCCCTCGTGAAGTTGATGATACACTGTTATTTTATGTTGCAGAGTTAAATGAAGAATAAAATAATTAAAAGCCGAAAAAAATATCTGTGTGTGTGCGCGCGTGCGCGCTCACGTGTAGTAAAATTTTGTCTATCTCTTATTATTTTTTACCAGTTATGCAAAAGTCGTTCACAATGAAGAATCGTTAGAGCCATTTTTGAGAAAAATGTTCCATGTAAAGGGTATTCTGGGATGGTGGGGATTTTTTCTTGAAAAAACCTTCCTGAAGATACTGAACCCAAATACTAAGTTTGGTGTTTATCCGACTGTTCACATACAGACACACGGACATGTTTCCAAAAATGGGGGGTTTCAAAACATGTATTTCCTGTGAAATCTCGGTATCGAATTTTTGGGCGGAATGCAATACTTACTATACGTAGTAGATAAAGTAAAGAATTGCAAGAAGAGAGGCAATGAAGTGAGAAAAAAAAATGTATGGCTTAAATAATATTCGAGTTATGTGTATGGTTACCGCGTTTGCTAAAAAAACTAATGTATGGCTCCTGCGTTCAGAGGCAGAGGACATGTGAATTCGAGTTATGTGTACGGTTATCTCGTCATATCCAAGGTTTTGTTTTCAATGTATGAATCAAAGAAGAAGAGATCCCGTTCAGTAAGAAGGCAATGAGAAAAAGAACTAAGGGGGCTAATAATATTCCGAGTCAGGTGTACCGTTACGTACGTACGTTTTCGAGTCCCCCGCAGGTAAAAACTTGGAATCTTTCATCAAGAAGGCAAAATAAGAAATCCATGCGAGTGATTCCCGTTCACGCTGGATCAGTAACAGAAGGGTCAAGACAGCAATGAACTAAAAAATTACTAAAATTAAATGCTTTAAAAAAACCTCGGCATATCGAGCTCACATGCTGAGACATGCAAATGCAATGTCTTTTCTCTCGTCTCTGTAACCCGAAGGCATAGAGAGAAACCAGGACTTCAGAATTTTTAAATAATTATAGGTTATGGAAAAACTGAAAGTAGCGTAAGAAATTGCCTGTAGCAAAAAGGAAGCAGCAACACGGATCCTACCAATGCTATAATTATCGTAAGTACAGGGGCCAGGTGGACAAGGTAATTTTTTGTCACGAACGAATGTCAGCCAATGGTCAGATAACTGCGTGCGCATACGTGGAAGGAGAAGGGAAAATAGGCGTAATAGTATCGTGAACTTATAAAGACGTAGGATACCGTTCTTAAGAACTTAGTACTTATTCCGCTGGACATGTGACTGCAGTATAGAACAAGTGTTTGTGGGGAGGGGGGGCTAACAACGTCGGGGACATATAAAATGTGTAAGGGAGTACGAAAAAAGACCATTTGCAACAGAAGTGCGCAGCCAGGAAAGAACATGGATGGTAAGTGAAAAAAATTATTATTTCTTACAATTTCGATCTGTGTGACTTTTTACATATACTTCAGTGACCCAAACGATCGATTCAATGTGTCTTTTATTTCCGTGTTTTTTCGTGACCTAAATAATATAAACCTGTTGAAACGCGTCTGTATGTTTCAGATCAAATCATAAGCCAGCTCAATGAAATTGGAAAAGGCGCTCCAATAGTACCAACAAAGAAACTTGCAGATCTGGAAATAAACGTGCCGTTCAAAATAAACAAGCTGAAGACGCTTAGCACGAGATATGGGGAACGCGTCGTAGTAATATTAGATCAGTATCAGATCTTTCTTCCCGAGCGATTTAAGAGTATGACTACAGAACAGAAAACTGCTATAAATGAAGGAGGCTATCACCTTGTGTACATGGGACAAGAGACGCTAGCTAGCGGGTATCGACGTCACAAGATTACTTTTTTACAAAAAAAGGTATATTAAAACAGTTTTTTGCATGTGTTAGCTCAGTTCAGAAAAAAATAATGCATCTCGGAAAAGAGAAAAAAATTCTTAATGGAATAGTTCTAACATTTTGACCTTTTAAGATTAATTTGGATAAAAATCTTGTCTTTGTACGTGTATCTCGAAATTTCAGATTATAGCCAGTCGATAAAATGTTACTATTTTCACTTCTCAGATCGTTGCAATAATGAATTGTATAATTTTCAGACGAGTTCAAACATGCAGGAGAATTCTCAAGCGAAGGAGATGCATCTGCAGACACTGCAGTAATCCACTCCATGACAAGAAAAGGTGAGTTAATGTTCGCATGTATGTGTTAAAACAAAGCATTACATTAAAGTAATCGGATAAGATAATAAATTTTTTCAGCTTAAACATTCAACAAAAAAATATAATTTGACAATATTTCTTTTTTCAGCTATAAGTAAAATTCCATTTCCTCTTTTTAATATATAACTTTAATGTCAGTAGCATCAAACATTAATAATGAAGCAGTTTTGTTATATAAGTGTATTTCATGCTAAAAAAGGGATATTTTTCTTTTCAGCTTTAAAGAAAATTAGATTTCAGGTTTTAAACTTTACTTTGAAATAAAATGACAATTTTGTTTTCAGCCTTAATAAAGTGAACTATATATTTTTGTTTCAGCTTTCATGCATGCTTCAAAAAAGTAACAAATTAATATCACGAAAAACGAAAATTCGATTTAAAAAACTTTACTTGAAATAAAATCAACATTATTTCCAGCTTAAAGATACTTTGATTACTGTAAATAAAAAAATGAACTATTTGTTATAGATTTTTCAGCTTTCATGCATGCTTCAAAAAAGTAACAAATTAATATCACGAAAAAAAGAAAATTCGATTTCAGTTTTTTAAAAAAACTTTACCTGAACATTTTTTTCAGCTTAAAAGATATCAAATATGTATTACTGATGACACCTCATTTATTTCAATTTCAGAGGAACACGTGCACGTGATCTCAAATAAGACCGGATCCCCGAACAAGAGGACTACGTCGCCGAAAGATGATAGCGCGTCTCCATCAAAGAAACCAAGAACAGAATCGGTGAGTGAACAGAGGCAGAAGGATCTTGCATGCATGACTATTGAATCGGCATTTAAAAATCGGATCTATACGAGTCAAATAGAAAACTCGGTGGGAATGATAGATCCTGAAACATTTCTAGATGAATGTCAACCGCTCGTTAGCAGTGAAATTCGGAGCAATCTCGCTCGTCATTTGTCAGGAATAAAGTTATGTGCCACATTAGTATGCAAATATGTCATCCAAACACCCGAAAATGAAAAGATCGAGACATTTAATTTCAATAGTAAAATGGATGCTATCTTACAAGGTACAAACATTAGCGATTGGTATGAGAATAAACTTAAACATCCCATATTGTTCAACATTGATACATTCGAATCGAAAAGCAGTTCAAAATCACTATACCAAATATGTTCGTTAATTCTAAATTTCTGTCACTACGATCCGCTAAATGCAGGTTGCAACATAAAAGTGCCAGATTTCATAAAACACAAGAGAGCAGTGACCAATATTAGGAATACTGATAACAAATGTTTCGGATATTGCCTACTGGCATCCAAATTTCCGGTAAAGCGTAACAGCTATAGAGTGAGTTCGTACTCCAAGTACAATATGTTTAAAGAATTTAATTTCGCAGGAATAAAGTTTCCAGTATCTTTAGATGACATACAAAAATTTGAAAAGCAAAATGATAATATATCTATCACTGTATATGGTATAGACGAATATTCAATTATTCCATTATATCAAACCTCGGAACGTAAAGAGCATCATGTGAACCTCTTAAGAATTGCCGATGAAGCTAGATCACACTATTGCTTAATAAATGACCTATCTCGCCTGTTGTCCTCACAATTAACTAAACGCAAGTGTAGGATGTGTATATGTGAGGCATGCATGAAATACTTCTCGAATGAAAGCAACCTAGCTAAACATAAAAGGAGATGCATGAAATCGCAAGTTGTTAGTATGCCTGAAATAGGGGTAAATGACACCATTCGATTCAATTCATACTCGAAGTGCTCTCCGGTGCCATTTGTCATATATGCAGATATCGAATCAATACTTAAAAAAGTGCATTCATGTCAGCCCTCCGCAGATAGCAGTTGGACGAGATCGATACAAAGACACGAAGCAGTATCAATAGCTTTAAACCTTGTATGCAATTATGACGATACCTTATCGAAATTCAAAATCTTTAGAGGTCCTAATGCGATTCAAGATTTTTTCAGCGAATTAACTGTAATTGCAGACGATGTAATCGATATTTACTCGAAAAACAAAGAGTTAAATATGACCGATGCAGATAAAATAAAATTCAGAAATACTGATTTCTGTCATCTGTGTGAAGATAAATTTGAGTCCGAATCTGACAAAATATTAGACCATTGCCATTTGACCGGTAGATTCATAGGAGCGGCCCACAATTCGTGTAATCTGAATAGAAAGTTACCAAATTACATACCGATTTTTTTTCATTGTCTGTCAAACTACGATTCACATTTTCTCGTGAAACATCTCGCTTACGATCGAGAACCCATATCATGTATTTCACAAACATCTGAAAACTATCTATCATTCAGTAAGAGATATACGTCCAATGGAAAAAGTATATATTTCAGATTTCTTGATAGTTATAGATTCCTCGATGATAAATTGAGCAATTTAGCTGATATGCTAAACCCCGAGGACTTTAAAAATACAAACAGAGCATACGAAAATCCTGCACATCGGCAGCTAATGATACGTAAAGGCGTATTTCCATACACATATCTGGATTGCGTAGAGAAATTGAAAGAGACCGCATTACCAGATATATCACAATTTGGTGATATAACAACGGAAGATTACTTGCATGCTCAAACAGTATGGCGAGAGTTAAATATCAGAAACTTAGGCGAATACAGCGATCTATATCTTAAGACTGACACATTGTTATTGACTGACATTTTTGAAACTTTCAGAAACTTATGCCTAAATTTATATAAACTAGATCCGTGCCATTTCTACACTGCTCCCGGGTTGGCCTATCAGGCGATGTTAAAGACGACTAAAACAAAATTATCGCTAATCACCGACAAAGAAATGCTAGAGTTTTTCGAGTCAGGAATCAGGGGTGGGCTTTGCACGGTGTCGCAGCGATACTCCAAAGCCAATAACAAGTACATGAATGAATACAACGAATCTCTACCACCTAAATACTTAGCACTTTTCGATTGTACAAACTTATACGGATTTGTTATGGCAAGACATGCAACTCCATGTGGCGAACTCAGATGGTTAAATAGAGATGAAATTAATGCAATAGAATTCTTAAACGTACCGCCAGATTCGGAAACGGGTTATGTGCTTGAAGTCGATCTCGAATATCCTAAAGCCATTCACGACGAACACAACGATCTTCCACTGTGTCCAAAGAGCGAAATACCTCCAAAGGATACATGCAATAAGCTCCTTGCAACACTATCTGATAAGTCAAAGTATGTCTTGCATTACCGTAATCTACAGCAATGTGTAGAATTAGGAATGAAGTTGAAATGCATACATAGAGCAGTGGCTTACAAACAATCCTTCTGGTTAAAATCATACATTGACTTGAACGCTGCAAAACGTGCTGAGGAGAAATCTAAATTCGGTCAGAATCTATGGAAAAAAATGAATAATTGTGTTTATGGAAAATTTATGGAAAATGTACGTAAGTATAACGATTTTCGTCTCGTTACCAGTTGGAAACAAGCGAAAAAGCTGATATCGCGTCAAACGTTTTTGCGTCACATTATATTTGACGAGAACCTTGTGGGTATCGAACTGGCAAAGGAAGAAATTCACATGTGTAAGCCCATATACATAGGACAGGCAATACTTGACATTTCTAAATATGTGATGTACCACTTTTATTATAACATTCTGAAAAAGAACCTAAATGATTTGTCTCTAAATTACATGGATACCGATTCATTTTTGTTTGAAACTAGTACAGATGTTTATGATTTTATCAAAACCAACATTCAGCATTTTGATACAACCAATTACCCACCCGATAACATATATTCGATACCTCTGGTAAACAGGAAAGTAATGGGCTTATTTAAAGACGAATTATCGGGCAAATTAATGACAGAATACGCTGGGCTAAGGTCTAAGCTGTACTCATATCGTTTTGATGGTCAGATCGTTAAGAAGTCAAAAGGCGTTTCAAAGGCTGCAATGCGTTCAATAACTTTTGATGATTACCTATCTTGTCTCAATGACATGAATGTAGCACATTATGCCAGACAAACAACTTTCCAAAGTCGTAAGCATAACGTTCACACAGTAGAAATGAACAAAATTGCACTGAGAGGGCTTGATACCAAACGTTATATGATTGAAAACTCGCATAAAACTATGGCCTGGGGACATTTTTCTATTCCAAGAGATCCTGCTACCTCTGAGCACAGCTGACATTGTAATGTAATTCGAGAGAGGGAGACTATGTGTTTTTTACCTTATTTGAAAGTATGCCATTTCATGTAATTCTGTTTAATGAGAGAGAGAGAGAGACTATGTGTTTTTTTACATTATTAAAAGTATGCCATTTCATGTAATTCTGCTTAATGAGGGACTTGGTAAACCATACTTTTTTCGAGTTCACATGTCCAGTACTCATTTTCTTTGTAATTGAACTTTTTATATACTTTGAACTTCACAAATCTTGTTTTATAAATGAAAACACATGTTCACCTGAATAAGTACTCATTTTTACATGTTTATACTTTTTTGGGATGAGGGTTATATTTTCTTTAAAGTTTATGGTATATGTTATGTAAACCAATTTTTGAGTTCACAAGTGTTGTTTATGAATGTCGTCCCCATTTACTGTAATTCTGCTTAATGTGAGAGATTGTTGTGCATTTCTTATACTTAAAGCTTTTTATGATGTAAACCATACTTTTTAGAGAGATTTCATTTTATGCTTTGAAGTTCACAAAATCTTGTTTTATAAATGCAAACACATGTCCACCTGAATAAGTACTCATTTTTACATGTTTATACTTTTTGGGGGTGATGGGGAATAAGTAGGGTTATTTTTAAAAAATAAATAAAACTCAATTACTTTTGGATTCTGTTGCTTTATTTCTTAAGAAATAAAATTATACAACACACATCCTGAATCCTAAAAACATTTTGTCTTAGTTTTTTGCATCTTCTACACTACAGCAGTCCTTTCTATCCATTCACTTTTTGGAAAGCCTAGCCACTTGACGAGTAACCTATTCCCACGTCGACGTAGTACTTTTTCTACGAGATATGTGTCAGGGTAACTAGTTCTTAATAATTCATGACCATAGAATCCACCTTGTATTACCTTCCCCTCACCATCTTCCAGGTGATAGGTGGGTGGGACTGTGCTTCTTACCCTGACAATGCGAAAGATTTCAGTGCTCCAATTAGGTGTGTAACCTTTCTCGAGTAGACCCTTATGCCTAGAGATCCTAACACGGTCCCCAACACTGAACCTCCTGGCGTTCCTCTTTTCGTACCTCATAACATCACGACGATACACCGTGAGGAGGAGATCGTTGTTCCTGACGTCGCGAGGCTTCATCTGAATCGTCGAATGGTAAGTATTATTGTAGATGTTAATGATTCTTGGCAAGAGATCCAGCCATTTATATGAACCTTTAGTCAAAAATTCCTTATGCATCATAGTTTTAAGCGTTCTTATTAAACGCTCGACAGCAGCAGCCTTAATGACACTGAATGTACTATAGTGATTAATTCCATACCTGGTCATTAATTGCTTGAAATGCTTATTGTAAAATTCCTTGCCGTTATCGGATTGAATATTCTTAGGTGTTGTATTCAGATCCTCCAGTATATCTCGCATTGCTTTTGTAACATTCACTCCGGTCTTGTCCTTCACAGGTCTTGCATAAGCCATTTTTGAGTAAAAATTAACAGCAATAAGAATGTACTTATAGTTTCTGTTTTGTTTTGCGTATGGTATCATTTCAATAAGGTCTATTTGTAATAAGTCATTAAGACCTTTACTAATTATTTTCCTACGTAGAAACTTCCTTCTGGCCGGGGAATGTAATTCACTAACGATGTTTCGTCTAATCATGCTATTATTTTCGAGTTTTTCAATTCTGTGATGATCTCTTGAATTTCCGTTGTATGATTCAAATTGCCAGCCTCTCTCGATGCAATGAGCAATCTGAGTCTGCTAATCAGACTATTAGGATCGGACCAGTATACGTAGTCCAACTTCCTACCCGGAACGTGCTGCTTCCATTCGAGACCGGAACCGGTCGTAGTGTCGATAAGCCTGCGTATGATATTCTTATATTTATACCCCTTGTTCGATCTCAGACGACCGCTCCTGCTGTAGCCCTGTCTGTGAACTAGAGTTTGTTTCAAAATCTGAGAATAAATATCCAGATCGTCTTCCGTATACGATGAGGTCTGAGGTACTCGCTTGAATAATAGTTCGTACAGCCCGGGGCTAGCCTCATAAGTCTCATCTCCTATCTGAACACTGTTATCTGCAAATGTAATTAATTTATTTCCTATCTTATAATCCCCGTCTTCATACCGTACTCCAAAGGTAACGTCCAGATCGCTGCCGCTAGCTGTTCGAACCTTCTTCAGATATTCACAAGGGTATCGGCTTCTTCTTCTTCTTCTTCGGGGTGAGAGAGAGGGGTTTTGCTTTTTTCTTGATTCTTTAGTATATCCTTCAGAGGAACGGTGACGGGCTGAAGAACCTCGGACATCACGCGTTGGGTTTCGAACCTGAGACCCCTCAGGGAACGTAACTTTTCCCTTATCGCTTTACTGTGTCGAGCGATGGACTGCTTGAGTCTGATGCCTTCTACATCCATCGTAAAATGAATGCAGATTTAAGCTGCTGGCATCAATATATAGGAGATTTTTAAGTCGATACTTAGAATATGTCCATCTTTAGCACGATTAACTGGAGCTGTGAAGGTCAACTTATCGCCCAACATGACGAGTGCAGGATAACTTTCAACGCGTTTATCATTTATTGCAAATATTGCATCCGTTCTCGTATTGGGATGCGATGATGAAATCATATTGCAGCCAAACACCTCTCCGCTAACCGGAGACCTGTAGTATTCGAGTCCCGAAGTTAGCATGTATCTCTGTGAGTTACCTCTGTACGGTTTCGTTTGCAATGTAATGATGAGCTGTCCACTCATTTTCCCTAAAATAGTATTTAATAGATTCACTCGCGAATTAAGATTAGCAATACTATTCATAATTGAGGCTACCACGGTATCAAAATTTTTTTCTACTGCTGCAACAATTTCTTGAGGCATAGAAGCTAGAGTTCGGTTTAAAACTGTCTGTGTTTCAGCATTTTTCTTTACAACTAAATGTCTAACATATTTTTTATTTGCGGCATCGTTATCGTCCACGGGATCGGCTATCTCTCTTATCCGTTTCTTTCGAAAGGAAACGTTACCGTTCGAATCGGGAAGCGGTGTGTGTGCATTTATGTAATCCAAAATATATTTTTTATTCGGAACATCATGATCGTCAACTGGAGGCAATAGTACCTTCATTCTTATCGTATCCAGAATGACATTATTTTCTGCATCGCGTTTGAAAGCATATTTACTCAGGTATTCCATTAGGCTCTGATGTTGACCTTCGAGCGATGTTTGCACGTGCTGCCTAAGCATAGCTTCAAATTCGCCCATACGCTGATATGAAGTCTTTTCGGTGAACGTCTGCATTCGATGCTCGACGATAGTCGTAAGCGTATCCACATAGTGTTTAGTCGTTGCATCATATTCTTCTTCAGGATCCTGAATGTTGCATAATCGCTTTTTCTTGAATTGATAGTTTCCCGTGTCATCTCGATTTATAATATAACGGTTAAGCACACCCCTGGATGGGATGATCCTGCGCGATCCGAATCTGTCGATACTCATAGCTGTAATGAGCGATACTCTCTATTTATTCACTCTGATAAATACATCGAAACCGTTTCTGTATCGTCCTTCATTCAGTGAAAATTCAGGTACCATGACAACAAAGGGTCTCGAGTTCGATCTGTCATTACTCTCCCATACTTGCTTACACAACTCTCTGAATTCCGTAAAAGACATGTCAGTATTTACGTAATCGTCGTATATGTGCTTTAAGTTGAGATTATCTTGTCGGAATAGTACGATCATATTTGCATTGTCTCTAATTAGATGTTTGGGTACCTTTGCATAAGATTGTGCTAGATATACAGCATCGACGTTACGGTGTCTGCCCATGCTGTAATACGAAGCTATTTTACCCTGTTTCTCGTTGATGACGTCATCGAATACGAATATGGAATTTTCTCTGGCTTCTGAGGTTTCCAGTACTTTTTCACCGTCCTCGAACGTGTACACTCCTATATCGGGTATGGTTTTCAGCACTTTGAGCAGGTACTGATATTTCGGTTGATGCAGCGATTTCGAGTAAATGTAAAGATTCTCGAACCTTAGCCCGTTCTCGTGGATTAGCAGGTTGAGTAAGATATTCGTCTTCCCCGCATTCGAGCTACCCAGAATGAGCGCTCTGACGTTGCTCGGGAAGAGAGAGCCGTGCCTTCCCTCGCGAATGTCATTGTCGAAGTCTAAAACTTGTATGGGTAACGAGCACTTTTGCTTCTCTACTTCCATCGTGCGACTAAGATTATAAGTTATATCTTTCGCTTTTTATTTTCATAGTGTATCATGAGCTCTGGACGCGCTCGGAAGGGTTCCGGAGTACTTAATTCTTTGATTAATTCTCTACCGTTTGAGGCTCATTTGCCCGGCTACAGGTACTGCGGTCCCGGAACTAAGCTACATAAGCGATTGCAGCGAGGGGATCCTCCTATAAACGCATTGGACGCTGCGTGTCGAGAACACGATATCGCCTACGCCACACATCAGGATACTGTTCCGAGGCATTTGGCTGATAAGGTTCTTGTGGAAAAAGCCTGGAATCGGGTGCAGTCTGCCGACGCTACTTTTGGCGAGAAGCTTGCCGCTAGACTTGTGACCGCAATCATGAAGGGAAAGCTGGCCATGGGTGCCGGATTGCGCAAACGTCGGAAGAGAATACTACCGCCACCCGCTAGAGGTGGGATCTTACCTTTGCTACCGCTTTTGGCAGCATTGGGTGCTGCAGGTAGCTTGGCAGGTGGAGCCGCACAGATCGCTACCTCGGTGAATAAGAAACGTGCTGCGGAGAAGCAACTGAACGAGCTGGTTCGTCACAATCAGCACATGGAAGCATTAGCCACGGGCAAGGGCAGAGGTCTTAAGAAGGGAGGTGGACGACGCAGGAAGGGGAGGGGCTTGTATCTACGTCCAAAAAACTCGGGGCGAGGTCTGTACTTATCCCGGAAAAAGCCTTAAGCGGTGCAGAGATTGAAACTTATGCTGAACGACGTCTACGCATTCCTAATTTTAGAGGCGTATACATGCTAGATAAACTGCCTCTAAGACCTAGACGTGCAGAGAGGATCGTCGTCAATTTGGACAACTCGCAGAATCCCGGTACCCATTGGGTTGCTATACGCAAGGATGGAAATTTAGCATTTTATTTTGACAGTTTCGGCAATCTGAAACCTCCAAGAGAGATAGAATCCTATCTCGACGGTGTTAAGATCATGTATAACAGACACAGGTATCAGAATTTCGATTCTGTCATTTGTGGTCATCTGTGCTTGCAGTTTCTGTTATAAAACACTTTCGACAGGATGTTCGAATGGTCAAAATGAGTTACACTATCACTGTGAGCGGATCTGATTCTAGTTTCTCTACCCATTTGAATCCGCCACTCCATCTGGATCCAGATGGGGTTTACGAGATTGCTCTACTGAATTTCGAGACATTTTACTCGATACCAAATGTTGATCCTAGCAATAACCTTTTCCATTACGTGCGGGATGGAAAACTTGAAAGTGTCGAAATTCCACCTGGAACTTATGAAATAGAAGATATAAACACCTTCCTCAAGGATAGACTCAAAGCCGGCGATGACTTTTTTCTCCGTCCCAATAATAACACTATGAAGGCTGAGGTTCGGTGCCCCTACTTTATCGATTTCGCTCGAGAGAGATCGGTGGGCTCTCTTCTCGGTTTCACCGGCAAGCGCACGGTGGAACCGGGTGTACTGACCGAGTCTGACGAACTGGTGAACATCTTTAAGGTCAGCATCATACGCGTCGAGTGCAGTCTTGCCACTGGATCCTTCATCAACGGTAAAAGCGGGCATTCTCTCTACGAGTTTTTCCCGTCGGTTCCTCCGGGCTACCACATCTCGCAGGAACCGCCCAGTCCTATATATCTACCCATCATCGACACGAATCTCATTGATCATCTCAGCATTCGCGTGGTAGACCAGAACGGGGATACGCTCGACTTCAGAAACGAAACTATAACAGTGAGACTGCACATAAGACGGAATGGGAATAAATTTTAAAAGGCATTACTATAATAAAAAGCTTCTCTCGAGATTGATACCTACTCAGTCTTCGACACGCAAACTGCTAACACCATCCAACCGAGAGTTCCTCGAGCGTCTGGGATTCAAGGTTCTGTAATGGATGTTTTAGATGTGACCGGGGTTCCGACGTTTGACGATAAGATTAGTAAAGAGGAGGAACATGTCTTCCTACCTTACAATACGTCTGCTCTAGATGTGAATGATGAAATTAGAATACCATGCCAAGCCGAGGATTTGTACACGCTTCCTAGCAGAAGTTACCTCTACATAGAGGGATCTGTGACAAAACCTACTGGCGAAGCTTCATCTGCAACACTGACCAACAATGCCATGGCGTTTCTGTTCGATGAAGTTCGCTTAGATATGAATGGTACTACCATAGATAGAACGAGAAATCCTGGAATTTCTACGACTATGCGCAACTATGCGGCTCTCAACACTTTGGACTCCAATCGCCTGCAGAACGCCGGCTGGACGTATCCCGGAGAACCTGTAGACATCGTGAACGCATCGAACGGTGTATTCAACGCTATCGTTCCTCTTTCGATGCTTCTGGGTTTCGCAGACGATCACAAGGAGCTGATACTTAATAGCAAGTTTGAACTGGTTCTCATTAGATCTAAAAATTCTAATAATTGTGTGATGGGCAACGATGTGACTATCATTAAACTAAACCGTATCGAATGGAGGATGCCCGTACTTAGACTCTCCGATGCCGAGAGGGTGGAGAAACTTAAACTCGTCCAGTCAGATCGCCCACTGCACGTTGCTTTTCGAACCCTGGACCTTCACACTCAACCTGCAGTACCGCAGACTAAAGCGTTCACGTGGAACGTTGCAACGATATCGAAGCTTGAGAAACCGCGTTTTGTCATAGTGGGTGCACAGACCGACAGACTGAACTACCTTGCTAAAGATAGCTCTATCTTTGATCACTGCAATATCACCAATCTGAAGCTTTATCTCAACAGCGAATGTTATCCGTATCATGACATGAATTTGGATTTTGCAAATTCAAAGTTTGCATCTCTGTATGATCAGTATTCTAAATTTCAATACTCTTATTATGGCAAAGAAAATTACCCTCTTTTGAAGAGAGGCGATTTTCTGAAATATGCACCACTATTCGTCATAGACTGTTCTCATCAACCGGAGGAGACCGTGACTGGAGCGTTAACATCAGATTGGAAGTTCAAGCATCGGCGAATTTTCCTGCACAAACATCTTTGTTTTGTTTGATTATTCATGACAAATTGTTCACTTATAAACCCCTAACTCATGTTGTTCAATCTATCATATAAGAAATGAAAAATGTATTTTTTTATATCAATAAAGAATGAAATTTTTATATTTTTTTATTGATTTTAGCATACATCTCCTTTAACTTTTTTCTGACACTCCTACCTCTAACATCGTATGAACACATTGATTTATGAACGTCATGCAATTGAAATAAATGTATTTCAATGTATGGAATTAGTCTCTTCAGTCCTGCTATTGCAACAATGTCCAGGTTTATGACATTTTCGTTTAGACACGTATTCACAAATGCTATTTCATTAACTTTATTCATATGCACTGTTACGTTATATGCATAGATTATATTCTCACTGTACGATAAACGAGGAAGCTTACCGTCTTTCACATACGTTTCAATCACAGCTATACTTCGAACTATTATCTGCCAGTCCTCTTTTGTTATGTATACAAAAGTTTCGTCAACTGCTTTGATGAAGAGGGATGCGAGTTCGTAATGCAGTCCTATATTCACACGATGCTTGGAGCTGATGGAGATGTCGTCGTGCATAAACACGCTATTTGGATTCATCTTCCTCTGACTTTTCTGGGATGGGGTCAAAGATGAGCACTATAACGTTCTCTCGAGAGGCTTCCAACATCTTCTTCTTGTTTACGACTTTTGCCTTGTTCCTCTTCTTGTCAGGCTTTTTTTCGGACCTGTAGACATATACACAACGTCTCTGTTTTAACACACACGAGTCATTAATAAAAAAACTCTTTCTTTTTATTCACAATGATTCTGCTTACCTTTCTTCTTCTTTCTCCTCCACGGGTTCGGATGTCGACACCGACCGATCCACGTCGCGATGCGGTGGCACATCTTCTCCTTCGGGCGTTCTGTAAAAATAAAGGCACAGGTTTTTTGCTAGCTATCTTTTTTCTCCCCCTACTAAATCTATTCTATCACATGTTCTTTACTTACTTACCCTTTTGCTTTGAGATACACGTCGCAGCACTCTCCACAACGGAAGAATGACGACATTTGTTGATGCTGTGATGGTTCCTTACAGATGATGGTATGCGTATCGCCATCACATATTTCCTCATGCTTATCGAGACAGTGCTGCTTCATTTGCTCGTACTCCTCGAGGTTCACCCAGCAACAATTGTCACTATCGCTCGCGATTGTGATATTTTCACTACTCATCGTGCTGGCTCACAGTCGACTGTGAACGCCGATCCATTCTCGTTTCACATTTAATGGATAGGGGCGGTGGTGGGGATTCAACATGCTCGTTCTTGCACTGACCTGGTTTATACCGTTACGCACGTGGGCACTTTCTCACATACACAGTCTTCTGTAACATACTCATGCAGCCTAACATTCATACACCTAACTCGAATATTATATTAGCCTCGCATGGTTTTCTTATTTTATAGTCCATTGCCTTCTTGATGAAAGATTCCAAGTTTTTAGCTGTGGGAAACACCAAACTTAGTATTTTGGTTCAGTATCTTCACGAAGGTTTTTTCAAGAAAAAATCCCCACCATCCCAGAATACCCTTTACATGGAACATTTTTCTCAAAAATGGCTCTAACGATTCTTCATTGTGAACGACTTTTGCATAACTGGTAAAAAATAATAAGAGATAGACAAAATTTTACTACACGTGAGCGCGCACGCGCGCACACACACAGATATTTTTTTTCGGCTTTTAATTATTTTATTCTTCATTTAACTCTGCAACATAAAATAACAGTGTATCATCAACTTCACGAGGGGAAATAACGTGCTACAGATATTTTTTTCGGCTTTTAATTATTTTATTATTCATTTAATTTCACAACATAACAATACAGGGAGGGGGACGGACTTCAGAATTCTACCACTCAGACTCCCAAACGTCACGTAATCCCACACACGGGTACTAACTCCGATTATTCATTACACGGCTTCTAACACACACATACATACATATATACATACATACCTGTTTCAAAAAAAAAACCCACAGAGGGAGGGAGGGAAAGAGAGGGACGAGATTCATACACACTTCACCTTAGACTCTCAACATCACGTAATCCCCTCACGTTACTCATATAGACGGTTTCTAAAACCGTCTAATCATTCCACGGGTACAAACACACATACGTAGACGTTTTGAAACCCGCGTTAACACACTACTTGAGAAAATTAAAATTTTCGAAAAAAGTTCCATATAAAGGGTATCTGGGCTGGGGGATATTCCTGAAAACCTCCGTGTCGCATCCCTGGAAGATACTGAACCTAAATACCAAGTTTGGTGTTTATCCGACTGTTGTTTTCTGAGTTGTGCTGTTCACAGACACACAGACAGACAGACACACACACACGGACATGTTTCCAAAAATGCTTTATATGCATTCAGTGCACCTCAAAACATGTATTTCTTGTGAAATCTCGGTATCGATTTTTGTGTGGAATACAATACTTCTCCAACTTACTATACATAGTAGAGAAATTTAAAAAGAGACATTATAAGAAAAGACAGTGTAGGTAGGGGTAACGGTTTGAGACTGCTACGAGGTGTAATATCTGTGAAAAAGAATAAGTTGTGATTGTAATAAACTATGTGGATGTTATTAAACGTCTGTGAAAGATGAAATATGTTTCTTTATGTTATGAAGCTTGAGAATGTCTCGAGCCATTAGAAAATGGTGAAGTGTGAGAACTAGGAACAAAGGATGCACTGTGATACTTCAGAGGGTTATGAAGATTGCGATCAGCAAGTGACGAATGGATGGTAACTGACATGAGATTTGAGAAGGTTATGCAGTGTAAGAATTCAGAACCAGAATGAGTGGTGAATGTTATGAGGTGTGAAAATTGCAAACGATGAATGTGTGATATGAGTGATATAAAACTCGAGAAGAACTGTGAATCACAAATGAGTTACGAATGCTGAAAGGTTTGAGCAAGTTGTAACATGTGAAGTATGAACCCGAACGAGTTGTGAGAATATTATAGGATGTGAAAAGTATGAACCATGAACGAGTTGTAAGAATGTTATGGGATGTGAAAAGCGCGAACCTCGAACGAGTTGTGAGAATGTTATGGGATGTGAAAAGTGCGAACCTCGAACGAGTTGTGAGAATGTTATGGGATGTGAAAACTGCGAACCTCGAACGAGTTGTGAGAATGTTATGGGATGTGAAAAGTATGAACCATGAACGAGTTGTGAGAATGTTATGGGATGTGAAAAGTGCGAACCTCGAACGAGTTGTGAGAATGTTATGGGATGTGAAAAGTGCGAACCTCGAACGAGTTGTGAGAATGTTATGGGATGTGAGAAGTGTGAACTATGAACGAGTTGTGAGAATGTTATGGGATGTGAGAAGTGTGAACTATGAACGAGTTGTGAGAATGTTATGGGATGTGAGAAGTGTGAACTATGAACGAGTTGTGAGAATGTTATGGGATGTGAAAAGTGTGAACTATGAACGAGTTGTGAGAATGTTATGGGATGTGAGAAGTGTGAACTATGAACGAGTTGTGAGAATGTTATGGGATGTGAAAAGTGCGAACCTCGAACGAGTTGTGAGAATGTTATGGGATGTGAAAAGTGCGAACCTCGAACGAGTTGTGAGAATGTTATGGGATGTGAGAAGTGTGAACTATGAACGAGTTGTGAGAATGTTATGGGATGTGAAAAGTGTGAACTTCGAACGAGTTGTGAGAATGTTATGGGATGTGAGAAGTGTGAACTATGAACGAGTTGTGAGAATGTTATGGGATGTGAAAAGTGTGAACCTCGAACGAGTTGTGAGAATGTTATGGCATGTGAAAAGTGTGAACCTCGAACGAGTTGTGAGAATGTTATGGGATGTGAAAAGTGTGAACCTCGAACGAGTTGTGAGAATGTTATGGGATGTGAGAAGTGTGAACTATGAACGAGTTGTGAGAATGTTATGGGATGTGAAAAGTGTGAACTATGAACGAGTTGTGAGAATGTTATGGGATGTGAAAAGTGTGAACTATGAACGAGTTGTGAGAATGTTATGGGATGTGAAAAGTATGAACCATGAACGAGTTGTGAGAATGTTATGGGATGTGAAAAGTGCGAACCTCGAACGAGTTGTGAGAATGTTATGGGATGTGAAAAGTGTGAACCTCGAACGAGTTGTGAGAATGTTATGGGATGTGAAAAGTGTGAACTATGAACGAGTTGTGAGAATGTTATGGGATGTGAAAAGTGCGAACCTCGAACGAGTTGTGAGAATGTTATGGGATGTGAAAAGTGTGAACTATGAACGAGTTGTGAGAATGTTATGGGATGTGAAAAGTGCGAACTATGAACGAGTTGTGAGAATGTTATGGGATGTGAAAAGTGCGAACCTCGAACGAGTTGTGAGAATGTTATGGGATGTGAAAAGTGCGAACTATGAACGAGTTGTGAGAATGTTATGGGATGTGAAAAGTGTGAACTATGAACGAGTTGTGAGAATGTTATGGGATGTGAAAAGTGTGAACTATGAATGAGTTGTGAGAATGTTATGGGATGTGAAAAGTATGAACCATGAACGAGTTGTGAGAATGTTATGGGATGTGAAAAGTGCGAACCTCGAACGAGTTGTGAGAATGTTATGGGATGTGAAAAGTGTGAACCTCGAACGAGTTGTGAGAATGTTATGGGATGTGAAAAGTGTGAACTATGAACGAGTTGTGAGAATGTTATGGGATGTGAAAAGTGCGAACCTCGAACGAGTTGTGAGAATGTTATGGGATGTGAAAAGTGTGAACTATGAACGAGTTGTGAGAATGTTATGGGATGTGAAAAGTGCGAACCTCGAACGAGTTGTGAGAATGTTATGGGATGTGAGAAGTGTGAACTATGAACGAGTTGTGAGAATGTTATGGGATGTGAAAAGTGTGAACCTCGAACGAGTTGTGAGAATGTTATGGGATGTGAAAAGTGTGAACCTCGAACGAGTTGTGAGAATGTTATGGCATGTGAAAAGTGTGAACCTCGAACGAGTTGTGAGAATGTTATGGCATGTGAAAAGTGTGAAGTTCGTATAAGTTGTGAGAATGTTATGAAGCGTGAAAACCACGAACGAGAATGGCTCATGGCTTCTATAAACAGACTGAAAAGCATGCAGGAAACGCCCGATAGTATTCTTTGGTCCTCGCGTTAAAGCGTTTTCTTTGTTTACCTGGAGAGTTGCCAATGCGGAAACGTAATTTTCAAAACTTTGCAAGACAGTCCTGCGCTTCTTTTGCTACCGTACTGTGTTTTTATCTCCAGTATAATCTGCGCTTTAGCAATCCTGGTTTCCTCGTAAAGAGTTTGGCATTTTCCTTGTTGATAAAATCAAAGTAGCTTATTGTAAATTAAACGTAAACCGGGATTGAACCCTAGTCCCTAACAAAAGAGAACACCAACATTATCTTAGTCCATCTCACTTAATAGCCATTATGCTTTACACAGTTTAACACCGAAGTACAGTTCTCTGTAGATAACTATGAATATTTGCTTGGTATTGTAGTGAAAATCCAAAACGGTAAATTTAGAAAAGTTTTGAATGTGCTGTAATTTCTTGTGAGTTGCGATCTTCTTTGAAATTTAGGAACCCAGCTGCCTCTTAGCTAATTAGTCCCTTTTTCTTCTTGCCTGTATTGAGACTCCAGTACAGCAGATTTATTGCACGAGACGAGTAATTGGATAATTAATCAAATTAAGGACGCTATAAGTCGGGAGCCTGGACCAACGGCGACGCCTTGCTCAAGATGTGGAGGGAGAGGCGCTTCCTCTTCCCTTTGAAGGCATTTTATTTTCTGGAGCGCATAAATGTCAATTGACTGGAAACTAAAAAATCTGATGTGTTACACTCACATGACTTTCCCTACTCTTGTACAAACTATTTTTACAAACGCTTATTCTCCATATTCTTCATGTTAATCGAGATATCGAGATGTTAATCTTATTGCTAATTTTCTTGTAGATGGAAGGGGAATTGGTAGGCTTTAAGCGATAGTCAAATATTTTAAGAGTTGGTTGCTATGTGGAGTATTCCGTTCTCTATGCATTACCAGGACAAAAAAAATCTTATGTGTTACACTCACATGACTTTCTCTACTCTTGTACAAACTAATTTTACAAACGCTTATTCTTCATATGCTTCATGTTAATCGAGATGTTAATCTTATTGCTAATATTCTTGTAGGTGCAATGGGAATATGGTAGGCTTTAAGCGATAGTCAAATATTTTAAGAGCTGGTTGCTATGTGGAATATTCCATTCTGTTTGCATGTCCAGTACATAAAGAACATTAATAACGAATTCCCATTTGAGAAAGAGTATAAGTATTGGAAAGTTTAAGGGAATAACAAGCAATATCTCAAAAATACTTCACTCAACAACAACAAAAATGTATATGAAATAAATTGTGTATTTTAGCGCGATCTACATTTTCTGTGTAGTAAAATTTTGTCTATCTCTTATGGTTTACCAGTTATGCAAAAGTCGTTCACAATGAAGAATACCTTTGGAGACATTCTCAGAAAATTCGAGATATATTCATTTGTCATGAAAATATCTTAAACATATTATATTTTATTCAAAATGGTTTGAGCCATTTTTGAGAAAATTAAAATTTTCGAAAAATGTTCCATTAAAGGGTAATCTAGGGTGGGGGTATTTTCTTGAAAACTGTCGTGTTGCATCTCTGGAAGATACTGAACCTAAATACCAAGTTTGGTGTTTATCCGACTGTTCGTTTCTGAGTTATGCTGTTCACAGACAGACAGACAGACACACACACGCACACACACACAGACACACACACGGACATGTTTCCAAAAATGCTTTTTTGAGATTCAGGGGGGTCTCAAAACATATATTTCCGGTGAAATCTCGGTATCGAATTTTTGGGTGGAATACAATACTTCCCCTACTGTCTATACGTAGTAGAGAAAGTAAAAATCTGATGTGTTACGCTCACATGCTTTTCTCTACTCTTGTTCAACTATTTTTACAAACGCTTTTTCTCCATATGATTCATGTTAATCGAGATATCGAGATGTTAATCATATTGCTAATTTTCTTGTAGATGTAAGGGGAATTGCTAGGCTTTAAGGGATAGTCAAATATTTTAAGAGGTGGTTGCTATGTGGAGTATTCCATTCTCTTTGCATTACCAGGACAAAACAAATCTGATCTATTACACTCACATGACATTCTCTACTTTTGTACAAACTATTTTTACAAACTCTTATTCTCCATCTATTTCATATTAATAGAGATAAACATTTGCAGAAACGATCTTTTGACATGCAAAGAGAATTACATTTTACACATAGCGACCAGTTCTAAAACTGAATAACGAATTTGAGAAAAAGTATAAGTATTGGAAAACTTAAGAGAATAACAAGCAATATCTCGAAAATGGTTCACCCAACAAAAAAATGTATATGTTATAAATTGTGTATCTTATCGCCATCTAAATTTTTGTGTAGTAAAATTTTGTCTATCTCTTATGGTTTACCAGTTATGCAAAAGTCGTTCACAATGAAGAAAACTGTTGGAGACATTGCCAGAAAATTCGAGATATACATTTCATTTGTCATGAAAATATCTTAAAACATATGATATTTTAACCAATTTTCGAAAAATGTTCCATGTAAAGGGTAATCTGGGGTGGGGGATTTTCTTGAAAACCTTCGTGTCGCATCGCTGGACGATACTGAACCTAAATACCAAGTTTGGTGTTTATTCGACTGTTCGTGTCTGAGTTATGCTGTTCACAGGTACATACACAGACACACAGACACACACGAACATGTTTCCAAAAATCCTTTTTTTGGATTCAGGGGGTTTCAAAACATGTATTTCCGGTGAAATCTCGGTATCTAATTTTTGGGTGGAATACAATACTTCCCCTACTTACTATAAGTAGTAGAGAAATTAAAAATGAATAACGAATTTGAGAAAAAGTATAAGTATTGGAAAATTTAAAGGAATTACAAGCAATATCTCGAAAATGGTTCACCCAACAAAAGAAATGTATACGACATAAGTTGTGTATTTTAACGCGATCTACATTTTTTGTGTAAAAAAATTTGTCTGTCTCTTATGGTTTACCAGCTATGCAAATATTGTTCACAATGAAGAATACTTTTGGAGACATTCCCAGAAAATACCGAGATATACATTTTATTTGTCATGAAAATATCTTAAACATATGATATTTTAATCAAAATCGTTAGAGCCGTTTTTGAGAAAATTAATACTTTCAAAAAATGTTGCATGTAAAGGGTAGTCTGGGGAGGGGGGTTTTCTTGAAAACCTTCGTGTCGCATCTCTGGAAGATACTGAACCTAAATACCAAGTTTGGTGTTTATCCGATTGTTCGTTTCTGAGTTATGCTGTTCACAGACACACACACGGGCATGTTTCTAAAAATGCTTTTTAGGATTCAGGGGGCCTCAAAACATATATTTCCGGTGAAACCTCGGTATCGAAGTTTTGGATGGAATACAATACTTCCCCTGCTTACTATACGTAGTAGAGAAAGTAAAAACGCTTCTGAAGTAATTATTGCAGACGTAATAATGAAGCTACGAAACGCTATTCTGATAAGATCTAAGAAATTGTTGAATGAATACCAACTAACAATGAGTAATCGCAGAAATAATGCACATAGTTACGTATTTGCCATACACTTAATTTGTTGAATCTGCCTACATAAACATCATTCAAACTAATCCTATTGGAGTCTAATAACTGTTCAAACGCTGCGGTAGAAGACGGATATCGTCTAACTCCCCTCAATTCATGGATGTTTCGGGTCACAACTTCATCCAGGTCATTTAATGTTGTTAAGAGGTGATTTTAACGTGGATTTTCTAGTTTAGGGGAAAATGTTCTAACCAGCTGAGCTCTTGGCTAACTATACTGGGCGAGGGAGTGTTTCCCAAGTGTAATCGGTCTATTCATATATAAGACAAGCAGCATCTCGGTGTCTTAACAACTGGCGAAATAGTCACGAATCTCTGCAATCATAGCCTTACATACCTTATCAAAGTAACCTTCCTTAGATCTACGCGCGTTCAAACATATTGGCTTTTTCATCTAATATTTAGGCTGATTTCTATCCGTTTGGCTGTCACTTAAATTCTTTAATAGTAAACGGTCTTTTTACAGTCGTTACAAAAATCCCAAACTTTCACCTTAGCTAGGGGAATACCCGGGAAGGCAATAGAGGCCCACGCGTTCCACCCTCGCTCGAATCGAAGCGAAGACTGGAACTTCCAACGAACGCTTCACTTACTTTTGCTAGTCTTGCATAAACAAAGCTTAATATCGGCAATGTTTGTTAATCAACCTTTACAAGAATAAAAACACTTGTTACAATGTATAAGGCTTACTAATCATGTAGATATACACAATGTGGTGAGGCTAAAACTGTAAAAAATAAACAAATTGAAGATTTGAAAATTATTAATAAATATTTTATGAACAATACCTAACTGCCACTTTTTATTCAGTCAGGAATATCGTCTCAAGCCTCCTGTGGTTTCTTTGTTCTATATCCTGCACTATATCTCTATGACACAGAGGCTATGACCCAAGGTTATGGAGGTCGGCGCCGGGAAGTCGAATAAACAGCGTTAAGTACCGTTCGCCAGCGTAAACATCCGGCAGAACCTTCTAGAAGTTTATGCCCCCACTCCTCCAGAACGTGTGTCGAAACAGTTCTAGAATGTTCTGTGGAAGATTCCACTGCCTATATAAGCGAGCGTTCTCGCAAGAGCAGTAGTAGAGAGAACTGAATCAGTTAGTGAACGAGTTAGCGAATACGTGTCTGGTGCGACATCAAGTGCGATTTTCCGAGTGAGTTTGTGACAACTGCGGTGACGTGCAGCGAGTGTAAGGATTCATTCACAATGAAATGTAAGCGTTAACGTAATGCAGCATAAGCGCAGGCGTGAGGGAACACCATTCACAATGCCGCCGTAGGCGTAATGCAAGAAGTTGGCACGGACTTCTAGATCCTTAAACTAATTGCGGAAATGTTCCGAGTGCACCGTAAGTTTCAAATTGAATAATATAACCAACAATGCCAAATAAGAAAGTTCACTCAATATTTTATAAATAAGTAGGTCAAAAAAAAAACATACGTCCAACAGCCGCCCGTAGCGTTAGTGACATCACGACTGCTCGCTCTATCAAAAAAGCATTTTATACTCTGGCATTAAACTTTACAATAATTTACCAAGTAATATCAAGGCAATTAAACAAGTAAACCAGCTGAAGTCCAGTCTCAAGGCACATCTAATTAACCACTCCTTTTATTCTATCAATGATTACCTTGAACACAAATGTATGTAATGAACCATAGTATTTAGCATGTAAAGACCTATTGTATTAATGCAAAAACATATTGTATATATTGCAAAAACCTATTATTGTTTATATCTATAGCTTGACGTGTCCAATAGTGAATGTACATTGTAGCAAACCACTTTAACGGTAGAATAAAACTAACTGTTTGCTCAAAACATTGAAAGTAATTGTGCAAGTACTATGGAAGCAGGGCCATTATTCTGTATGTGGATAGTGAGCACTTTCGCCATCAATATGTAACACAGGCACTTCTATCATGTTAGCGTTGCTGTCGTTGGCATTCTGCTGCCCAATTTGTAACATCATGGGCCCTAAGCCGCAAGGGCCGCAGCTACGGAGCGAAGACAGGGCGTAGTCGTAGGCACAGAACAGCCGTAGGATCTGCACGTCTAAACTCGAATAATCCACTTTAGCTACATTTTCCTTCCTTCGCGACATTCCGTTAGCCATAAATATTTTTTTTCATCACGTTCGCAATATCTTCTGACACCATTTCCGCAAAGCTAAGCGGTCGCCAAGAAGTACCCAATGTTTTCGATAAAGCAACAACTCCTACACAATTTAAGAACCCAGGATACTACACAATTAACTCTGCGTATTAAAAAACCCCGATTCCGTAAGTTTCTTAAAATTTCATACCTCCTTCCCGCGTACGGAATAATGTCCGGAAACTGCAGCAAGGTATACATTGATGATACGGCTGCACAAGTTATATTAATGCAACGTTCATTATCTCTTTGCGCCTGAGCCAAGAAAGCTAGGCACAGATGCCAGGTTCATCCACTAAATGAAAGAGGATTCAGTAAGGACACTACCATAACCTCTTGAGAGAAATGAGAGATCGTGACCCACAATTTGTGTGGCACGGCGTAATGGAAGAGTGCGCGCATGTACATTAGACGGCTGAAGTCTCGCATCGCGATCGTCTGCTGTTGAACAGCAGGCAATACAAAGAGAAAGATAAGCAGAATTCTTCCTTTATGCACGCAACGCAAGCATAAAGTTTGGAGTTTGCAAACTCTTGCGTTGCATGACTCTATGTGAATGCTTTCATTAAATAACATGAATGCAAAGTCTTGCGCTTATGCTACGTCTGCGCTTACATTTCATTGTGAGCGAGGGATTATGGAGGTCTTGTATTCGACTTCCCAGCGAGTGAACGGCCCGAAAGAGGCAAGAACCGTTACGAAGGAAGTGAACTGACTGAGAATTGAACTCGTTCGCTTTAGTGAAGTGAACTCTAGTGAAGCTGAACTAGATAATAATCTAAAACAGTGAAAGTGGGAACTTAAAGAAGCGTCAGTTGTAAAACTGGACAAAGTCACACTATTCTTATAAGAATTATTTTTCTATCCACTTCAGATTAATCCAGATGCATGTTTGCCAAGAAATGCTTTCAAATTCGGTAATGATGAATTTGTTAATTGCAGTATACGGAGGCAGTGCTCAGTTGCTTATATCACAGTTACTTTTCCTCTTGTTAGTAATTAATTACAGCTTTGTTTAAAACTAGCGGGAAAAAAATATTCAATAATTTTCAAATGCTCATAGATGGTACAACGTAGTAGACTCCAAACTGAAAACATTTAAACACAGAAGAGGGAATGTTTAGAAATGTTTGATGCCATGAGATGGGTCATTTTATACAAGTATTTTAACGAGGTGCATTTTTTCTGTAGTAAGTATTTGCCTCTCTTCTATAGTTTCTATATATTGTGATCACGCGCGCGAAACTACTTGCGGGCCGCCGGTAAGGGCATCCCGGCCCGCATCTGGGTGGGGCCCTCGACCGGCCTTCAGTACAATAGTCGTGCGAAACAATACCTTACGTTACGCTTCCCGCTCAAGAGAATTCCTTTGGGCAGTTCGAGTAGGTTCCCTTTCTAGAACATTCCACTTTGTGTGCGGGGTCTAATAAGGGGGCTGTTCTGCCCGTGTGTGGAGTTCAGTTAGTTAAAAAGTTAGGTGCAGTCAAGAAGTCGAAGAGTTTGGACAGTTAAAAGTGGACAGTGCCGAGTGCACTTCAATTGTTAGTTGTGACTAAGCAGTTCAGTTGTGATTCGATTCGACGGATCAGTTGTGTTCTTGTGAGTGTGTGGCAAAAGTGTTTCAAGCATAAAGTTTGTGCTATGGTGAGAACCTAGTGACAAATAAAGTGTTTAGCAGCAACTGGTGTTCTCATTTGTTACAATATATTATGTAAAGTGCACTAAACAAGTAGAAGACTTCGACGATTACTTTCAAAAAATTCAGTAGGTATAGTTTCATCCATCAGCGCCTCAAAGTTTAACAATGTAATCGGAATTTTTTGAGAAAGCAAAACATAGAATATTTTTCAATATAAAGGATAAGTTTAGCGGATAGAATTACTTGAAAATCTTCGCCTTAGATCCTTAAAAACCGAGTGGGATGGCTTAGGCGGCAACACCTGTGCCCCGCATTCGTGAGGTTCCGGGATCGATCCTCGGCAACTCCCCACTCTGGCCCATGGGTTTTTCGTGGTTTCCTCAGATCGATAGGCGTATACTGCAGTGGTTCATGTTCTACCATGACTCTCCTCCCTCTCATTTCCTGTACCCAGCATCTTCCTTGTCATCTTTTTCAGGGTTGTAGGATCAGGTGGCGGTGTTTTGCGGATTGCGGCTGGGTGGTGGCTTGTGCTCTGTAAAGGTTTCTTCCTTGGAGTCGCTGCGGTACCGCTCAGTTAGGTGCCTCCTCCGAGTGGGCTCCTCCCAGGGGACCCTGCAGGTTGGTGGCTTGTGGGCAGGACTGGGCGGAGTCGGATGCGTTCAATCTGGAAGCGCTAGGAACTCCGTCCATGCGTTCGCCCGTGGCATCTGGATCTGGTCTCGCCCTTCGGGTCTCTTCCTTCATCCCTCCCTCCTAGCGAAGCCAAGGCGGCCGTTATGGCCCACTTGCGGTGCTCTGCCACGGTTCCGGAGGCCCCTCTATGCTACGCACCTTTACTTTATCTTTAGATGCTTATAATGCAGTTTCGGAATTTTGGGAGCAATTTCGCGCCGTCGTATACAGATGGAGGGGGAAGCAATGAGCGAATCTCAATAAACGTGCTGCTGTATTTTAAAGTTACCTTTAGCTTGCTCTAGTAAGCTGGCAAGGAGCTGCCCCTCGCACTTTGTTCATTATTCATTCCTAACCTGCATACATCGGACCAACAATACCTACCATCTAGATGTGTAGAAGACGTTTTAGCTACTTCTGTTAAATTACTCTATATCTAGAGTAAGGATTTTTATATAAACCCAATTTCATTTTTGAAATATGACGATCACTCACACACATTCACAAGGACCCCCCTCCCTAAGACATTTGTTTATTATTCAAGGGGCTTCAGCACTTTAAAAAAGAAGAAGAAGAAAAGCAGGGTGAATAAACCCGTGATTGTAGTGCCAAAGCATTAAGTGGAACATGCTGGCTCCACCCCAAAAGATGCGAGGCTGTGAGGTCAGCTGTTGCCGTTTAAATCCAGTTTTAAAGTGAAGATCGCGTGATAAGAGAGACAGGGACTGTCAGGCAGGCGCCCTTATCCACCACACGAATTCAGGTCGTCCCAATCGGAAATCAATATGGCGGTAGTTACGAGAGCAGTTGCTCCCCAACAGCAGGGCGCCTTCCCTCTCGAAACAATCACCACAGGTGATACATTTGGCTTTACACCCTGCTTCAGTCCTTCCATACTCGAGATTCCTAATACTACAGCACTTAACCAAATATTTTCTTCTTTCTCTACTACTTCTTAAGGTTTAGAAAGAGTTCTATTTGACCCAAATATTCTATGTTGAAATATTTAAATAAATACATGTTTTGAGATTCCCTGAGATAAAAAGAAACATCTGTGTGTTATATTCTCATGACTTATTCTAACCACTATCGTATATTTTTAAAATATCTTCTACAAAATTATTTTAAAAAAAGCTTATTGGTTTCTCTACCGCGCACCTATTGCAATCCACCCAAAAATTCGATACCGAGATTTCGCCGGAAATGCATATTTTGAGGCCCCTGAATCTAAACAAGCATTTTTAGAAAATGTAGTGTGTCTGTGAACAGCATAACTCAAAACGGAACTTGGAATTTAGGTTCAAGTACCTCTAAAGATGCGACACGAAGATTTTCAAGAAAATCCCCCCTCTCCAAACTTCCCTTTACAGGAACATTTTTCGAAATTTTTTATTTTTTAAAAAATGGTAGTAATTATTTTGATTAAAATACTTATATTAAAGGTATTTGCATGGCAAATAAAATGTATATCTTGAATTTTGTGGGAATCCATTCTGAAGGAATTTTATGTAACCTTGCATAACTAGTAAACGTTAAGCGATAGACGCAAACGTACTACATAAAAAATGTAGATCTCTTTAAAACACACAATTTATTTCAAATAACTTATTTTCTGGCATCAGCCATTTCCGAGATATACGTTATTAATGGTTAGAATTGTTCTCAATACTTAGTCATTCTTTTAAAGTTCTGTCGATTTTCAGTTGTTTTCTGCGATGTCACGGGAAGAATATAGAATTTAAGGCCAGCATGTAGCGTCCAGTCTAAAAAATTTACCTGACGCTGTTTCCTTTTTATCTATAACGAAATGCATGATACATCTATTAGTTAAGTCAGTTAAAATGAAGTTAATAGGAAAATAAACTTTCTTAAGAATAATTGGTACAGACACTAGTAAGGGATTGCGGACAGAGAAAGTCATGCGAAGTAACACGTCAAAATTTTTTGTCTACTTCATAATATTAATTGGCATAAACGTTTGCAGAAATGGTTTCATTATACATTTCCTTGTAGGCAGTGGCGGTTGTTGCTTAAGAGCACGTGAACAACCCAACTTTTATTTATTTTGAATGCTATTAAACGTAACGTAGGTATCTGCGGTAATTAAAAATCTACGGCGTTTAAATCCACCGCGCTGCTCCTCTTAAACTCGATAAACCATGGCAACACAGTCGCTATACACCTTGTATTGTACACTATTAAGGAGCTTCTGCGCATGCGCAACTGGTTTGACGCAGTTACTTTATGAGGCCAAATACATACGGGTCGTGCACACGTGAAGACGTGCACTAGCGCGCAAAACTTTTCCCGCACTGTTTCCACACTGTCACTAATTTACGTCAACGCCACTAGGTGGTAGCACATTACAGCACAAGTTGGAGTCATTGTAGCAGTAGTGGGTAACGTGCACAAGTTCGGAAATTTCTCTCGGTTTCTCCATACCGTCCATAACCTCAACTACAATTTAATTTACACATTTCTTCGTTTTCGCCCTAACACGGTGTACTTAATTATACACACAACAAACATAAGATAAACTTTCTTTCGTCTAACGATTATGCGTTGTTGTTGTTATTATCATCATCGTTGTTGTTTTGGGTAGGAGCAGTTACAGTTGTGTAGTTCGTTCATAATCATAACTATTATGCAGCAGATGTTATTTCTCATGCTGACTAAATTTTGTGAACACCCAAAATATATACTCACGAACCATATATACTTGTAGGTACAAGAGGTTTACAGTAGAATTTAGAAATATTAGTAAGTAGTCAGATATTTATATGATGGCGTTGAAAATCCTACTCTTTCCATGCGCCGCTCATGTTGCACCATCAAGAACATTTGGGGGGAATTCAAAATTTTGAGGAATACAAAAATATGGAAGTAAATTAAAGCAGGCAATACAAATAATTTACTACAATTTTTAACCGAGTGCTCTAATTGTTAACTCAGTTTGTATGTTTAAGTTTCTTAATCTGAATGTGCTGTATCCCACCGCCAAAAAGTAATTTTAAACACAATTCATACTGGATGGTATAATGTAGCATATCAAATGATAATTTTTGAAAGTGTATAAAAGTGTATAACATTGTATATAGGTATGTAGTTGTTCATAACGTATAGCGTTATTACACTTACTCTAATGGTCTATTTAGATGCAGTAAGATACATTGAAATACCAAGTGATAAAAGATACCACCTGCCAAATGTTTATGTTTGTAATTTTTCCTTTATATATTACTACGTTTTTATTGATTTTAACCTCCCAATTATTTGTTAACCTTTATTGTGTACCTACTGGTATCACAATAGCTACCTATAAGACAACCCCTTTGCGAAGCTTTCCAGAGGCATAAAAAAAGAACTAAATAGTTTAAATTAGCTCTCATAGCCTTTGAGGGGATCGGCGCCCTATTTCCATGACGCCGCGAGAAACAACTGTCCAGTGAGAACACTTCAGAAAATGACAGTATTGAAACATTCAAACCAATAACGAATAGCTATGAAATGGCTGGTCACAAAAATATTGTTTGAAATAAATTATGTACAGGATGATTTATGAAGAACTGACATTTCTTTCTTTAATTCTTCTGTTCGAAATTCACTCAATGCCCCAATTTTAGCACCAAATTAAGCAGAATGTTCTGGAGTTTCAGAGTGTCTGTCACTAGATGCGCAGTTGTTCATGTTTTATTCGTAGTTGTTAGTTTTATTGTTGTTAGTTTTTGAGATTTTGTTCTGCTCAACGTGAAAATGGAGTACACATTAAATGAACGACTCTTCCTTGTAAAGCAATACTGAATTACGAATTCAATTACAGCTGCTCAAAGGGCATACCAGAGAGAACTTGGTATTCGGAATCCTCCCCAAATAAACACAGTACTGGGACTGGTAAACGAATTGGAAACTGGATCTCTGGTGAGTGAAAAAGACAAAACTCGTTCAGCTAGGCTTCCCACGGTTGCTGTTGACGTAAGAGCACGACTGGATCAGTCTCCCAAAAAATCATTAAGACGTTTGTCGTAAGTGACAGGGTACAGCTACTCAATGTGTCAGGGAGCTGTGAAAAGTGCAGGCCTAAAGTCGTATAGGATTACGGTTATCCATCAGTTACAGGAACCAGATAAGGATAGACGACTGAATTATTGTCGTTGGTTTCAGGCGTTCATTGTGCAAAATCCTGCGATATCCACCACATGGTTCCATTTATGTGCTATGTGAGCTCAAATAACTCACGCCAGCGAAAATTCACATGTTATTCATGAAGCACCTATGCACTGGTTAAAATCGGAGTTTGGTGCACAATATCCGCACAGAGAATAATGGGACCAATTTTTTTTTTTTTTTTAACAATGTGAACACTGCAGAGTACCGACGGATTTTCATGGAGATTGCTGAGCAACTAGACGATGTAGACTGAGTCAAGGATATTTTCAGCAGGACGGCGCTACATGTCATACATCAAATGAATCCATGGCACTAATTACATGTTTCTTTGACTACCGGATAGTTTCCAAGAACCTGTGGCCACCGAGATCTCCGGATTTGACATCGCCGGACTTCTTTCTATGGGGTTAGGGGTTACTTAAAAGATGGGTTTTATGCCACACGTCCACAGATATTGGACGATCTGAAACATAACATTACACAGGAGATTCAAGCTATTGACAACAGAGTCCTCCAACGAGTGGCCAGTAACATGGAACGACGTGTTGAGTTGTGCCATATGCAGGATGGAGGACATTTTCAACATTTGCTCTAGAGGTAAATAATCTCCAAAAATCTCTCTGCATTTCAGGTATAATAAGCTGTCGCTACACAACCCGTTTTGAAACAATTAAAGAAATAAATGCGTCAGTTCTTCATAAATCACCCTGTATTTTAAAGGGATATACATTTTTTGTGTAGTAAGTTTGGTCAATCTTTTCTGCTTTACCAGTTATACATACTCCTTCCGATGAAGAGGATTGCACATGGTATTCCCAGAGAATTCAAAATATACATTTTATTAGTCATGTATATACCTATCTTAAACATATGCCATTTTAATCAAAATAGTCAGAGCCGCTTTGATAAAATGAAAAATAAGGAGAAATGTCCCTATAAAGGATAGTTTGAGGTGGAGGATTTTCTTGAAAATCTGCAGGCTTGGGAGATGCTGAACTTAAAAAGAAGTTAATATGAGTTCTTGTTCTTGATTTATGTTGTTCACATACGGACACATGCATACGGATTTTTTTTAAATGCCGTTTTGGATCTATGGTACCTCAAAACATGTATTTTTGGTGAAATCCCAATATCGAATTTTTTGCCGGAATGTAATACTTCCTCTATCTACTATACGTAGGCGTTAGAGAAAGTAAAAAGTTCCACGCATGCCCGTGTAGTGTGCATGCATGTCTGTCTTTGAGCGATAAATTGAAAAATGAAAAGTATTCATAGTTAAGCCAGGCGCGTTTAGAGAGTGAAAGGCGTTATTTTTCATGAGAATTTCACCACCTCAAATAAGGTTTTACAAGAAAAAAAATTATTTTTATATTTTCTCCAAAAATATTCCAATAATTTGAATCAAAGTGGCATATTTCGAGATATTGGGATGATAAATAAACTTTATATATAGAATTCTCTTCGAAATTCACTACGTTATTATTATTTTTATATAACTCGGAAACCACAAATGCTGATATAAGTTTTACTGAAGGTAAAAAACTAGAGCTACTTAAAATATGCAATTTATGTCAAACAATACTTTTATTTAACATTACACTTTTGTTTGCATTAGTCATTTCCAAAACATTCGTTATTGTATGTTAAAGTTTTTCCGGATTAGTTTACTTTGGACGTTAACTCGTGTGAAAACGAGCGATTTTCCTTTTTCATGATAAAAAAATATAATAAAACAGATGAACGTTGTTTATGCGTCTCGCATATAGCGAGGTCCAAAATGCATAATTTGAAATCATTTTCAGGTGGCAAACATTTTTACTTTCGTACTACGTATCTTAAGTAGAGGAAATATTGTAGTCCACCCAAAAACACGATTTCGAAATTTCTTCGAAAGTACATGTTTTGAGACCCCTGACCCTGAAGCATTTTAGAAAGGGCCCGTGTGTGTCTATGAACAACATAACACTAACATACGAAACTTGGTATTTAAGTTCAGGGTCCTCCAAGGAAACAGATTTTGAAGAAAATCCCCACCCCAACCTACCCTTTACATGGAACTTATTTTTTATTTTCTCAAAAATGGCTCTAATGATTTTGATTAAAATACCATATATTTAAGCTGTTGTCATGACAAAATGTAAATCTTAAATTTTCCAGGAATAATTCTTTTTTCCTGAACCACTTTTGTGTATAATTAATAAACGTATTCAAGTGGTAAGTCAGTATTCGCTTCCTCCAATCATGGCTATGCAAGGAAGATGGAATTTCAAAGTAGCGACCCCCATTTTACTTTCTCTACTACGTATAGTAAGTAGGGGAATATTGTATTCCACCCAAAAATTCGATACCGAGATTTCACCGGAAATACATGCTTTAAGACCTCCTGAATCCAAAAAAAAAATATTTTTGGAAACGTGTCTGTGTGTTTGTGTGTGTGTGTGTGTGTGTGTGTGTGTGCGCGCGCGCGCGCGCGCATTTGTGTCTGTGAACAGCATAACTCAGAAACGAACAGTCGGATAAACATCAAACTTGGTATTTAGGTTCAGTATCTTCCAGAGATGCGACACGTAGGCTTTCAAGAAAATCCCCCACCCCAGATTACCCTTTACATGGAACACTTTTCGAAAATTTTAATTTTCTCAAAAATGACTAACGATTTTGATTAAAATATCATATGTTTAAGATATTTTCATGACAAATAAAATGTATATCTTGAATTTTCTGGGAATGTCTCCAAAAGTATTCTTCATTGTGAACGACTTTTGCATAACTGGTAAACCATAATAGACAAAATTTTACTACACAAAAAATCTAGTACGCGTTAAAATACGCAATTTATGTCATATACATTGTTTTTGTTGAGTGAACCATTTTCGAAATATTGCTTGTTATTCCCTTAAATTTTTCAATACTTATTTTCTCAAATGGGAATTCGTTATTCATTTTTTTGTCTTCGATATGCAAAGAGTATTAATCTGTGGCAAAGGGAATGGTGCTGCACCTAGCAACCAGCTATTCAGAGATATATATGTGCTTAAAGGCTACTGTATTTCTATATTGCCCTTGTAAATATATATTCCCCTTACATCTACAAGAAAATTAGCAATAAGATAGAGTCTGCAAATGTTTATCTCGATTAACATGAAGTAGATGGAGAATAAGTGTTTGTAATAATAGTTTGTACAAGAGTAGAGAAAGTCATGTGAGTGTAACACATCAGATTTTTAAAAATCTATTACTTTAACCTACTTTATCCTTATAAATGTCTGAAACACACTGTATAGCGTGTAATGTGTAATGAAATACATTGTGTAAATGTTTAATGAAAATCAACTCGGTTAACAATAAGACACGACTATTTTTAGAACAGTAGAGAAAGCCACTTAAGATTTGGTTATATGAATACAGACACTTAGTATGAAGAATGTCACCTTTTCGAATGAGCATCCAGGTGGGAAGTTTATTTTTCTTCCACGGCACTAATGTAGATATTACTGAATTAGGCACATCGAAACATATGAAATGCCTAATTGTTAGGTACTAAATAAATTTAGGACAGTTGACTGCACTTAGCATTTTAAACGGTGACAACGGAATGATGCTTCTACGCTCTACGAGTAGACAAAAATGTTAATCGGTGTTAGATTAGGAAAAGCAAATTCTTCAGTAATGGTCAATTTAGTTTTTATTCAGATAGTTATGAATTCGGCCACGAGGTGGCAGGACATTATGCACGCAATCTTTAGTAAAAACTTTGTGTACTACCCTGCCATCTTACGGCGTTCTTCGTACTTTCGCGAATCTGTGTCAGCGAACGCCTTCTAGCGGCTACGGACATAAGCACTCCCTTTGCATAAACTAATCATTTTATAAAAAATGACACTGGTGATTTTAATTAAAATACCATATGTGCACCAGATTTGCAGAACTAATAAAATGTACATTTTGAATTTTCTGTTAATAGTCTATGAAGTTCTCTTCATTCTGAATAAAGTTTGTACAACTAGGAAATAAAAGCTTACCCCCAGGAAAAATGCAGAAATTATTAAAACATTCAATTTGTGTGTTGTGTTAGCCGTTTTCGAAATATTGCATGCTATAAGTTTCAAATACAAGGACATCATCTGACAGAAGCTGCTTCAAAGGTTTCGATTTTCTCTCTCTCTCTCTCTCTCTCTCTCTCTCTCTCTCTCTCTCTCTCTCTCTCTCTCCTTTTCCTTCGCAAGAGGTCGTTACTGTGATTTCTGATTTAATTTCCTCGTCCTTGCGACAAACATATTTTGAATTTTTTTTCTTCATTTTATATGTAAAAATGTTAACAGCTAAATCTGTGGATATTGGTTTACCAACCCTGTCACCGTCCTCACGCTCACATACACAAGGCAGAACTGAACATCGTTCAGCCGATACGTGTGCTTCCTACTTATCGCTTAATAATTTGAAATCATTTTCTGAACAAAAACAAGTATCCTGAATGATGTAACGTGGATAGAAGAATCGCTTTTTTAATTAATTTAACGTACCTATTCCTGAGAAGATTTTTCTGTCCGCATTCCTCCTTATTCCTTTCCATCGTTTTCCTATGTATTTTGTCCGCCACGAACCTAATTGCTTGGATGGTATAAATGTATCTACATCTTTCAACATCCAAATTTATTTAGCCTTGAGCTTCTAGTTACAATGACTTTTGACTCTTTCTTTATCCGTGAAAGTTTGATTTCTGCAGTTAATAATCATAATTGATTGTTGGATTTAACTTCTACATTACCACTTAACTTGTTTGGTTCACTAGTGGTTTTTTTTCAAAGTATTTTTTTTTTCCATAATATAGTTTAAAATGTTTTTAAGCATTTCTAAGAACTAATATTTAATTTAGACGTTTTAAGTTCTGTGTGATTTCATTTCGAAGGTTTTGTATGCATTACATGCAGAACCTTTGAACAGCATATTCTAGAAATAGCAGCAACAAAATTATAAATCTTTCAGAAAGAAAAAAGAAGAACAATTAAAATAAAATCCGCACGCGTTTGTGAACAGAGCTGAGAAACGAAAGTGGAATAAACACAAACTTGGTGTTTTAAGTTCAACAACTTTCAAGGTTATGGCAAGATGCTTTTAAAGAAAATATGGAAAGTTTTTTGTTGTTTTTAATTCTCTCAAAAAATTGGTATAAACATTTTCTTAAAATACCACGTGTTTAAGATATTTGACTAATAAGATCTTGGATTTTCTGCCGATTTAAATCAATTTTGAAATTATTCAAGAAATGCTTTCCAGCCTCACCTTAGTAGTCGTTTAGGATGCCTGCCTTATGAACTACCTTTAATTTCCGATTTAAGCAATTCTAAACTTATCGACAATGCTCATATGTTATAATTTTGACTCCGTACGTGCGTCAGTTCGTGAGCTGTTTCATAAGATCGCCCCCCCCCCGCAAAAAAAAACTACAAAAAAGGCACTCTACCATAGAGAACGCACTTAAAATGTTAAACCTCTCCTAGAACCAAATCTGGCTGCAATCCAATAAAACATAAAGGACCTAGTTCCACTACAACTCTGGAATAAATTACTCTACTGGGAAAATGTAGCCATACGTAGAATTTACTGAGGCTAATGAAGCAAATTAATCAATCCTAGCGAGACATTTTGTTGCAGGTGTTACCTTGTGTGGCGCGTTTTGTTGAGTTTCATCTGTGTAACCATATCGCATCAACTTCTGAGAAAGGCTCATCAGCAAGATACACTATGAAAAACAACACAATAGCTATGGAAAGGGGATACACCTGGCAGGTGTTTATTTTCCAGTAGCAATGATTCAACGTTTATGCAACTCACCTCTTGGTTTTAGTTGATAATACGAGTAGCTTGTCTTGTGAGCAGGAACATGTTAAGAGCAATATATTGGTCAAGCATACCATACAATTGGGATTTTCAGCAATACGGCTGATGTAAAGTTAAAACTACCTCCATGTATTATTTTGTTCATTGTGTGACAATCAGGTAAGACCAAGTCAGTGTTCTCAACAAACTAAAATAACCTGTAGATCGAAATATTATCGTTGCATAGCGGATATTCTGATCGTTGAGTCCACTGCTTGAAAAACTTGTGTTACTTCACTTTTGCATCGCGGTAATTTAAAGAATCCTCTTAAATTGTTTGTATGTATTAATGTTTAATTTAGTTTTTAAGATAGTACACTTGTGTTGGCATTATTCCCTTGGTAAAATTGCATCAATTGCACAAGCAGCGAGGAAATAAAACGTTTTGATATTGCGAGGATGCTTCAGAAAAAACTCTTGAGTGGCAAAACTGCAATTGTTCATTTAAGGAAAACTGATGTTACAAGAAAAAGTTTGCAGTAGTATGTAATGCTCTAAAATGTAAGTTATGGGAGGTTTTCCAAATTCTAGAGCTTCGTAACTAAAATCCAATAATACTATAACTCGAGAATTACATTGGTCTCCATATTTTCATCAAAACTATGTATATTTTAGGGTTACCAAATCACCCGATTTAGCCGGGTACCACTCGGTTTTTAATGTTATTTTTTACCCTCGTTTAAACACCCAGAGAAAAGGATAAATACCGGTTTCCTATTCACGTATGTATTTGTTTTTAGGGAAGACTGTTTTGGATAGGTGGTGTAATTTTTTGAGCATTCACACGACAGTTGCACCGAAGTGTTGAAAATTGTTAAGTTCTTATTTTCAATCCTGGCCAAAACGAAGCCGTGGAAAGGATTGTTTCCTTATTAAATGTTCACTGGTCAGATGAGAGAGAGAGGGAGAGAGAGAGAGAGAGAGAGGGAGAGAGAGAGGGAGAGAGAGAGATTATCAGCAGGAAGTATAAAAAAAATGTGCTGACTATTTCATATAATTATGCCAGTTGTTCTGAATTCTATGATGGTATTAAATGTAACAATGAGTTTCTCAGAAAGGTTCGAGGGAGTGAGAGATATGTTTCCCTCAAAAAGTAAACATGAAAAATGCTTTTAGTGTAATAGAGTAGTTATCATTAGAATAAAGAATGTGAGGGAAGCCCCTCCCTTCTGTTTTTTCATTTTGGAATTTGTAGCCCTAAAAGAAAGGTAAGATATTTTTATTTGTCCAAAATGCTCCATATTCTTCACTTTTCTATTAATAATGATAACTATTTTAAATTGATAAAAGGAATAAGTGGTTTCTTTATATTGATAAACTGGGGTTTAATGATCCTTTAATGTGTTTTTCCCATGCAATTAGTAGTCAACTACACAAGTACTCCGAAAGGCAGTGGCAGCACTGTTTATCACTTGTGTACATTATTGCTTAGTTTGTGCGTGTTGTATTCTTGATACAAGTGGTTGGTGAGTGGTGATTGTGAGTCAGTAAGTGAGTCTGCAGATTGAATCCGTTATATGGGTGTATCTTAGCCGGAAAAGTAAGCCGAAAACGCTGAAACACCATCGAGATATCAACTCTATTGAGTAGTTTGGAGGAAATTTCGTAAGCTACTCCAGATCCATAGAATGTTTTCATGTTGTGTGTGTGCTAATCAGAGGCGTAGGTAGAGAGGGGTTTTGGGGGTTGGAACCCCCTCCTTACTAAAAAAATTTAAAAAATGCAAAAATGACTTCGCTAAAATAATAGCATTTTCTAGGCTGGCGGGAAGAAGATGCTTCCTAATCGTAGGAGTAAGGTCACTGGTAGAGCTATGTTTATGCCGCATGTCTTAGCTTAGACAAAATCGCTAAAAGTTTAGTTTTAGTTCCGGTGCTAAATTTGAGTGTAATATCTCCCAGTTTAGAACATAACTAGAAACCCTAAATTGTAGTGAAATAAAATGACCTGCAGCGGTAATATAAAATACTCCACAGTGGTTCATTAATTCCCATGTCACAACACATTTGTCGCTTAGAATACGCAAACCACCCTGTCCTAGTTTTAGTTCCAGTTGCACCTTATACTGTGAATTTAAAATCTATTTATTTAAACATTTCAGCTCAGGACTAATTCATATTTGTCATTTGAATTAATATAAATTGTTTAAAAAATAGACCACTATACATAAACCACACGTAATATTTTTCTGGCTACGCTACTGGTGCAAATAGACATTTGGAGTATCCTTTTGTACCTTTTTGTTTTAGGTTGGTAATATAGCAATCCTACTTGTACTAGGCCTCTGACGAGAAACGTTTGCATGGTGTTCAGCTTTCTGGAAGAGTGAGGGGGGATAGTATCACGTGGCAGCTCACGATGTCATAAATAGACATTAAAAACCTCGCACAATGTTAGGGATTCGTTGAGGCAGACCTTGACGCATTCCCAGTCGACCTCCCGGTGTTGAACCGGGACGCCGTGACTGGCAACCTGGGTGTTAACCTCGGCTAACACGGGATTGTGGTCTGAGTGTAGCGCGTTGATTGATGTGAGTGAGATATGAAAGGGGAAATGCTTGATGATCGCGAAGTCGATAACAGAAGCCCGTCCTCGACCTCGTGGATGATGTGTAGGTTGCCAGGGACCCTCTGCTCTAAGTTGAGGGTCCGCATCTATCATGCGTATAATTTCATTGCCTCGTCTACACGACGGGGGGCAGCAATGCCAACGCATATGTTTGGCATTGAAGTCCCCAGCCATGATAACGTTAGGATGAAGGGCGAGGATGGATAGGTAATCGTTGAGTACGAACAGCCTTTGTGGAGGGTGGTAAACAGACACCACCATGACTTCCGCACCGCCGAGATCAATACAGACGGCCGTGGCCTCCAGGGTTTGAAGTGGCGGGAGAGGGATTGGGCGTTGGACAACACTGTTCCTCACGAGGACCGCGGTGCCACCTCCCCGGCGGCCCAAACGGTCAGTCCTGAGGCAGCTGAAGCCCGGTAGACGGAATCGGGTGTTGGGTTTCAAATGTGTTTCCCCGACTAAAATGAGGTCCAAGGCATATGAGCCAGCAAAGTGCTGGAGCTCATTCCCCTGATCGGCCATTCCACACGCGTTCCAAAACGCGAACCGAAACGAGGTACGTGACCTAGTTCGATTCGCCATTTCGGGCCGTCTGGATGACAGTGGTCAGGAGTGCGAGCCCCTCCATGGCAATTACCATCTTTGCGGCTTCAAGGCCTGGCTTACCTCCCCCAAGTCAAAGCAAATGTGTTTGCCGACTACCTTGAGAGGACCATGAGGCCTCGAGATGACCCCCAGGACGATGCCTTTTCCGAACGTACTCGGAGGGAGGTACGCCGATTCCTTCGACGTCCCCCCGACGATGCGGATCGATATCCCGTCATAAGACCTTCAGAAATCCAAGGCGCACTCCGGCGTCTCAACCCCAAAAGGGCACCGGGGCCTGACGGGCTTACACCCGCCATGCTACGACGCCTTCCCTTCCGGGCCGTGCTCTTTCTCACCAGGGTCTTCAATATGTGCTTCGCCCTAAGTCACTTTCCACGCGAGTGGAGAGAGGCTCGGGTTATCTGCATATTGAAGCCGGGGAAAGATCCGGTACATCCTGCCAATTACAGATCCATTAGCCTCCTCTCTGTCCTTTCAAAAGTGTTTGAAAGGACCATTCTTAACCGCTTGTCTCCCACCTTAGGGGACATTCGAACCATCCCACCACATCAGTTCGGCTTCCGTCCTGGGCACTCGACCTCCCAGCAATTGCTGCGCGTGGTGGAAGCGGCTGCCCTGGGCTTCCAGGACAGGGCTTACACCGCCGCGGTTTCACTGGATGTCGAGAAGGCCTTCTCGACGACCTGGCATGCGGGGCTCCTCAAAAAGCTCATCCAACTGGAGCTCCCTACACACTTAATACACCTGCTACACACATATTTAAAACACCGCACTTTTGTTGTTTCGGTAGCGGGACACAAATCTACACTAAGGCCAATACGAGGCGGAGTCCCCGAAGGTTCTGTTCTATCCCCCACACTTTTTAGTGTATATGTGGCCGATCTACCCACAGAGCAGCACGTCAACATGGCACAGTACGCTGATGACGTGCTCCTGTATTGTACAAGTAAACACCCAAACAGAGCCTTCAACCCCATTCAGAGACACCTCCGCCTCCTCCAAGAGTGGTGCAGGCGTTGGCGATTATCCATCAATCCGGCAAAAAGCCACGCCATTCTCTTCACTAAGCGCCGCTTTCCCGCAACCTTCCCCACATTCAGCTATCTCGGAAGAAGGATAGAATGGACAAATGCCATCTCCTACCTAGGGGTTAAGTTAGATAAGGGTCTAACTTTTCGGGGACACGTCGGGGACGTCGCGCGTCGGGGGCATGGGGCTGCGGCTTCATTGTACCCGATGCTAGGGTCTGAGATGCCTGTCCCTTTAAAGTTACACCTTTTTCGGGCGCTGATAATCCCCTTCCTGCTTTATGCCTGCGAGATCTGGGGCATGGCCGCAGATTCCAACCTGCTGCTCCTGCAACGGGTACAGAATAGGTGCCTTCGGGCCATCTATTGTGTAAACCGCTCCTTTCCCGTGAGACTGCTTCACGAAGCCTCATCTCTTCCTTACGTGGAGGATGAAATTAGGCGCCGGGCCGCAAAATTTTACGACCAGTTGCCATACCATCAGAGCGCCCTAGTTAGGTCTCTTGGGGATTATGACCCCAGAATACGCCGCTTGAGGCATCACCGGCTTCCCCGCATGGCTTGCGGGCATATCCGGTAACAGCGGAGTAATTCCAACAGCAGCTAAAGCTGAACTCCAATACAATCCATTCAAGAGTAGCTTGGACTTCAAAATTAAAATCCCAACATGTTTATAATTACAAAATTCATACCACCAGCGGTGCACAAGGGTAGTTGCACCATGACCGGCTACCGTTGAGGAACAAACTTTGTTACCTCCTTTCTCTCCCCCAACCTAAAGAACAACCGTCATCCTGTAACCCCCATATCCCGTCACTACGTGGTAAAGCCCTAATTAGGGAAGGTACACGCCTAAGCACACCATCGGGTTGCCCTCAACCTGCCATCTGACGCACAGCACAGCACAGCACAATGTTAGTATTCCAGCGTGTTTACTTGGAGCAGTGTGTAAGCGTTTTCTAGTGATCTATAAAGTTATTTACAATGCCCAATAAGGAAGGAAGAACTCTATACAGGTGGCGAGGAAAGCAAACAAAAGCAACTGGCCATTCAGCATTCCTAGCAGAAGAGCGTATATTTTCTAACAGGCCATTAGTCTTGTTGATATGTTGAAAGCAGAGCCGCAATCTTTCTCAGATAGCGATAGAATTGTTGATGTCAACACATTCCTTTCAGACACATTCTCGTGAGAGGGACACAGTAAGTATAGTAGTGGTACTGAAGCAAATATACGTAATCTTTTGCTCATGTTGAGAAACTGACACATTCGTATGTCTCTAGGGAAAGAGCTATTTTAAAACTTCATGACATAAACGATGAATTAATTAATCCTTGAGGCTTGGTTGAGAGACGCTAGCACTAACACAATAGTAACTGAAGTAAGTATTATCTTTGTGTTTAAATCACTTATTTCACTGTCTTGATTTTAATTTTAAGGCCGATATTTGTCTAATTAGACAACGTCAAGTTTCTTTATTTTGCATACTCTTAATGTGGCAGTGTTACCTTGCTTTTTTATTTAAATGTGTTTTCGCGTCTTTGCTTCAGTTGCTATAGTTTCCTATTCTGTCTTGTTCCTTCGCTAGTGCTTTATTTACCTACTGTTTGCTGCTAGTTTTGAAGCTTCGGTCATAGTGTTTATTGTAGCATGTGGATTGAGATATCGCTTGTTTAATGATTGGTTTCCTTTCCTCCTCAGGTTCGAATTTCAAGGCTTTCTTCACCGTTGATATTTTCAATTTATTTAAAGTGTAATCAACAAAGGAAAGCTTTTAAGGAGGAAAGCATAAAGATGGGATTACGATGAACTTAATGTAACGTGACTTGGCGTAACTTAAGAGTTTGGCGGTGTCAAACTTTTCTTTCCCGTTACGTCAAGTTTGGTGTCACATGGTAATTAGAACCAATCGACGTGAAGCAGTAGCATGAAGTAATAAAAGAGCTACCAATCAAGAGCCATTCTCGTTAAGTTAAGTAGGTACAAATTAAACATATAGTTTGGCTACATTTCTAAAAATCCACGTTACGTCCTGTCACTTATGTAAAGTTCACCCAAATCCCGCCTAACATTTGTTGTGATCGCCTATGTAATAATATAATGTGGCGCCTTTAAAATTCAAAACAGCACTTGAAACTTCAAAGAGTTATGAATTTTGTAAAAGACACAAACATTTCACATTGTTAACCCAATGTGAGAAAGAGCTGCAACAAAACATTAAGAATATGTTGGAATTACTTTTACCCCTGGTTTGACAAAACGTGTTGATTATGACGGGATTCCTAATTGTTTTGCATGACTCGTGCGTACAAATGGAATCGAGAATAAACCGTCAAATTGTGTAGAATTTCTCGGACATTGCTTTACACGAGCAAATTGGACAGCCATTTAAGGCATGGCTTACCTCTAAAATTTTTCTGCTGTAACACTAACTTGTTTGGAACGTTTTGGTCCAAGCTGGAACATAATAGAGTTAATGAGCTTTAAACTTTGGAGTAATTTGAAAGAACCTAAGTGACATATTATGCATTTATTTGTTGGTAGCAGTAAAATTGTTGTATTGAACTTTGCAGATTAGAATCTTGTTACCAATAAAACAAATGAAAAATATTGCTTTCTATGAAGTATCATTAACTTTGCCCTGAAACACGCGAAAAACTGACTGGAACTGTATGTTGGAGTCACTTAGATTTTAAATTGCTTGAAATCAATATTTAAAACCTCACATTTCTCAACAAGATTCATTTTTTACTCCATGGCGTGGAAGAGGCATTGCTGTGATGCAAGGGACAGAATGCACTGCATATTTTTCATCTGTTCATCATATAGCAAGCAAAGCTCTCCATAGCATAAGCAAGTTGTCTGATGTTTCACGCTTCTGTATTCATACTTCCATAATCCATTCTTCTGCCATTCTTTTAGGATCAAAATAGTTTGAATACGTATTGCTGAGATGGCAGCACTACATAGCTATAGTGACGTGATAATCATTACGAATCAGACAGACTTTGATTGTTTTAATACATTTGAAAAACACTATATACTGCATGCTTCTGGAAAGATTCCGTTAACCAACTTTATTTCTTCACTTTCCCTCCCCTCTCTTAATTTCTATTATCTTATTTATATAAATTACGTAAATAAGAGTAAGAAAAGCTTCATTATAGCCTATGATCTTTTACGTCAAGACGGTTTGTATTTTCCTCCGTCCCCCCACCCTTTTTGTATAAATACACGTAGAGGAACATGTGGTTTTGTTACTAAAATTTACACCGAACTCGCAGGTTAGAGAACACATATTTATGTATCAGTAATAGTCAGTTTTGAGGTAAAGGCATTTTAAGTAGGTTTGGAAACAATCATTATTCATTAGTTTTGTAACGCAACCTAGCTCTCAACCGTGATTTCGTTGTATTTTAGTGGGTTAAATACTGACTTTTTGTTTAAAATGCGATACTTATTTACATTTGTTTTCATTTTCAGGAACTCTTAAATACAATCGAATGCAGTTGGAAACCTACTAACCCGCCTAGTAGATCAAACGAAGAGCAATCCGGAACAATCAATTCTATAATTCCGGTCAAACCAGCTAGGGAAGAGGGAGGCAATGCCCTAACCGCCCATCACCCCAACGGGAGGACTCGACCTTGGCCTACATTGAAGCGTCGAACATTGTGCTCAGCAGCTGGACGAAGCTAGTTCAGAGACGGCCGCTATGTGCGCTGTCATTGACTGCTAACGATATATTTACTTTCGCCAATTGATGAAATATAGCAGAAAGTTTGATAAAGCTTTACTTATTTTTTTTTGGAAATAGTCAAGAATCTAATCAACCTCAAAGGAAATCAAGCTAGACCAAAACTTATGGACCACAGCATTGCCTCTATTGCCGAACATACGAACTATGGGTTTCAAGTAGCTGGTGTAGATGGAACTAACGCAGACTCTTTTAGTATTTACCTTTAATCCCTATTATTAATTGAATAGTGACACGAAGTTTGAATATAGACATAAGAATATGTTAATAATTATTGTTTAAATATCTATGTTAAATATGAGTTGAATAAATAGTCCCTAAATCTGATATAAAAAATCTTTTGAATGTTATCTTTGCACAGACAACTCCGAATAAGCAATAAATATAATTTTAGCAGTGTGGTAGGTTACTCTGGTATCCCTTCAAATCGCATAAATCTTTCGCCTTTTACTAAAGATTTCCGTGGAGGGGTACAACTGATGAGTCTATAACCAATTTTTTGTTAGTGCCCGGCGCAAGCTGGGCCAATAAGCTTTTCCAAGATTCAAGATTGTGAAGGGTTGAGTGATTCGTTCACGATTCATTCATCGTTCTATTGCTTTGTCCGCTAGACTCTCCTAGCGCACGATTCGTTCATGAATCATCGCCTTGCCTGCCGCCTAATCTCACTTACGATTCTTATCACAGGGGTGATTGTGGGATTGGCTAAGTGGAAACACAGGCACTAACTCCCCACATGGACACGGTGTGTCACTAGTTGTACTTTTGCGGGAAATGCGAATTTTCTGATTGGCTGTTTCAAGTTTGGCACAGGGGTGATTGTGGGATTGGCTAAGTGGAAACACAGGCACTAACTCCCCACATGGACACGGTGTGTCACTAGTTGTACTTTTGCGGGAAATGCGAATTTTCTGATTGGCTGTTTCAAGTTTGGACGTTCGTAACGAACTAAATGGCAGAGGCACGACGAAAGGGACCATCTTGGATTTTTATAGCTGGAAGTTTTCGCCCGAAGTTTTTTCATCAGGAACAAAGCCGAGACGGTAATCATACATTTACGCTATTTCTGATTGAATGTATATTTGTTGTAATATTGGTATTTTCTATTAACTTCAGTGATATTCGTAGAATGAGGTAGAAAACTGATAGGTTACTGTATGTTGCAACATTTTTATATAACGAATAAATTTTCAGATACATTGAGCCGTCCAGACAGAGGGGATACGCCTACGATTTACATTCCTTCCAGTGTTGTGGTTCGAGTCCCGATTGGTGACATAGAATCTGAAGGTATGTTATTAAGTTTCCAGCATGAGAGTGCTAGATGAAAGGTTAAGTTTTTAAGAGCTTCTTAGTGTTGCTGAATTTTATATTGTCCTGATTTAATTTTCAGATATTGTGAGTCATCCAGACAGTGGAATATACGATTAATTTTCGTGTTTGCACTTCATAATTGATGGGTGGAGATCACAGCCAAAAGTAGGTAAGGTAAAATCAACCTTTAATGCAAATTAATTAGCATGTTACTGTGCTAATATTTAAACACAAAGATGCAGATCATGCGAGTGATACTCTTGTATAATTAAAAAATGTAGGATTATTGGTGGACTGACACACTAACTGTCAAGGATAGCATGCCAATGATACTATAATTCTTTTAAGACAGTGCCCAAATGAAATTTTCTAATACAGAAGGAAGAAAGATATTTGATATCATTCACATATATTTTAGTAATTCACCCTCTTTTGAGCATTTTTATCTAACTGCCACTATGTCCTTATTTGAACTGGGCATGGTGTATGAAAATAGAAATTCTGGTAGCTTTTTTGACAATTAATGTCCTTGTAATCTGTTATTACAGATGCTCAAAAGCATTTGTTTCCAAGAATAACTGAAGTGTTTGTATTGAGTGAAATTAGCAGCTTCAGTATGTGTTCTGAGGCTTTGAAATTCCAAAGTGGTTCCAATCTTTTGTGTCTGTTTTCTACCATTTAAACTTTGTAGCAATTTTGATGATACAAAATCCTTCCCTTAAAGATACATTGTGCAGTAGTAATTAAGTTGCAGGATATTATAAGAAATGTATAGGCATTTAAATGATCGTGTTGTTTTTGTGCAAAAATCAAAGGTTTTGAAGTAATGGGCATTTAATATTTTTTAAATGTATTGAAGCCTTTTAAGTTAACACACATGATAAACATGAAGTTGATCACGATATATGATGAATCATTTGTAGAATACTTATGAAAATAGCTTACTGTGAGTAGAGAAAGTCTTAGATGGCAGAGCAGTGGTATGGCAAGTTAAAGATTGCTGGTTTGAATCCCAGGCATGGCATTGAATTTTTTGTCTGATTGTATATACTCATCCACTATTGTGTATATGCAAACAACCCATGGCTCTTTTCAGTGAAGGTTTCATGAATCTTTTCAATGAATTGGATCTTCTGAATGATCCTTTGATCTGTTATTTATAGTGAACATTTTAACACACTACGTATTTTAAACACTTTTCATATACAGCACATTGCATCCAAGTTACTATGGGAGGTTAGGTTTTTTTTATATAAGCTTCGGTTTCTGAATTTATGGAAGGTTAGCATTAGGTTTGTTTATTTATATATATATATATATATAAGCTTAGTTTTCTGAATTCACAGAAGGTTAGTAATTTTTTTAATGAAAAGTGTTTAAAATTTCACTATAAATAACAGTTCGAAGGATCCTTCAAAAGATCTGATTCATTGAACCTTCAATGAAAAGATCCATGGATCCTTTGCATATACTGAATTTTATTTTGTTCAAGTAACACAAAGTGGTGGTGGTTTTACAATAAAAGGTGTTGTTTCCTTCTCATTTAGCACTTTATCAACCAAACTTTTTTGCCACTTTTTAACGGTTTCCCAGTTTTGTGTTAAAACAGCTTATTCACACTATGCACTTCTTCCTTTGTCATGGCAACTCAAACATTAACTGATAAAGTCAAAGATTTGACTTGAGCTGAGCATATGAGTGCTAGCGTATTATGAATGACTGTTTGCTTATCATATTTCCTGTGTTATGCAAAGAGTTTATTTGGTACTCAGATAGCAATGCTGAGAATTCATTGCTGTATTTCTCATATAGGCAAGAGAATAGCAGTCATCCATACAGTTGATAATTAACAAAAAGATACTCTTTGATTGTTAATGCAATAGCAGGTAGAATTAAGAAAATCATATTTTGTAATCTCTTAACAGTTACTATATATCCATAACCTTTCACAATGAGTTCTTACGATAATCACAATAAAATGTGTAGTTCTATACCTTTCCTACTCCAATGTTTCATGACACAATACGTTTAAGGAATTATTTACATTGGCATAAGCGTAGTGCTTAGTTTGAAGACAAGAGGAAGCATATGCTTTGTTTACATCAGAGAGAACTCTGGTTTACAGTGGATAGTGTGTAATATAATCACAAGGTGTTTGTAACCACAAATTTTTCCTTAATGTAAGTAATTTCTCTTTTCAGAAACCTACTTTTAAGGGTAGTTTAAACATGTGTGTTCTATTTAATTCTAGGATATACACAATGGAAAGTTGGAGTTAAGTTGTGGCTATTTGTGTCCAGTGATGGTGCTTCAAGTCAGAGCACAGAGAGTGACAATGACATTAATAGTGTTAAATGGTGTGGTGAAACTTGCTAATGACATTTATTGCACTGCTAATAGCAATTTAGTGAATGACAAACAATAGCTACACTATTGCATATAATGTGTGCAGAAGTTTCTTTGTAGGAAATGGAATTAAGTTATTCATGTCAAATTGTATTGCGCTATCTAGAGTAGAATAAAATAACAAGTATCAAACCTGTGTTATTCTTCCAATTTTCCTGTCAAATTCCACATCCTACTGTTGGTTGGAAGTTCAAACAAACCATGGAGGCAGTTTAAGTGCAAAAGATTTTACTATGAAGCATGCAGAAGAAATTATTGCAAGGTGCTGGATCTCATTCACTCTCAAAAATTTAAATGTGACCATTATGTATTATGACATAGAAACATTCAGCAACCACTATTAACCCCAATAATATTATATAAAAAGCAATGTATGTGCCGACTATTGGATAATTTAATAAGTTACACAGGAATAAACAGTTGTGTTTTTCATACTAGCCTAGCTGTGAGTGTTCAACTGATCATAATTGTGTTCTAATATTGTATTGCTACAGATGACAGTGACAAGTTATTTTATGTGAGCTTTAATCGACTCCTTTAAAAAGAAATGTGAATAACTCCAAGTGCAATCACGATTATTGAAGCTCACGTAATTAACTTTGTACGTCGTCAGTAGCGATACAATATTGGAACATATGATCAGCTGAGCAGACAGCTAGGCAGGTATGAAAAATACAGCTGTAGTAGCTACGAGTGACGTCATCATCCGAGAGCACGATTTTTCATAGTTTAGTTCAACCCCAGATCACTACTCACGCTGCGATCGCCCTCGTGTTTCCAACATTTAACACGGGAGTTGCACTTCTAATAGTTTGCTGTTCTGTGATTCTTATATGCATTGTCCCTGTTTGTAGTTTACAGCCAAAATACACAATCTTTTTCGTTATGATGGGAGCTATCATCTTTTTTCTTTGGCATATATAAGACACTGTATGTAAAAGCGCTTTCCACGTTATTTTGGGTGATACACTTGGAGTGTCCTGAATTTGTATAAAAATCAACTTGTGTGATTCCACTTAAGCTACGATTACATAAGGTATTGTGCAAAGTAATTATGAAGATATTATTATTATTATTATATTCTTCATTTCGATGATTGGGCATTCTACCTGTCTTCGATTCTTTACTATACTCTCCTCTTTTTCTGGGGTATCCGATGTCTCTTTTTCCTGACGGTTTGTATTTATTAATTAATAGTGGTATTCTTTCTTCAGTGATGTTCATATCGCTTTCCAGTTAAGTCAGTTTTCTTCAATTTTATCATATAATTTATAAATATTCAATTCTCTGATTTTATCGTTTCATTTCTTTTTAGGTCTAATCTAGTGCATTCTCAAGTTCTTCGTAAAAATCTCATTTCTGCTGTCTGAATTTTACTTCTGTTCAATTTTTTTATTATTATTATTATTATTATTATTATTATTCGTCACTACTACCGAAGTTGCACCCGAAAATAAGCTATATAATTTTTATAAATACGTGAAAAGGTATAAGCCCGGTATGCAGAGAATAATAAGTTTTTACATAAATTTTACATCAGCATATTCGAGGTACTTTTAATGCATTAGAATTGGCTTAGTTATATCGGTGTATGTTCTTATACGTTTAATGTAGATTAAATAAATTATATAATTTAAAAATGTTATTCAAACCAAGAATTCAAAAATTCCCTAATTTTCCTCCATTTTGCATATATTGTATATTATAATACTTACTACACTGTAATCATGCAATACTGTGTATCAGATCTCTCAGTAAAGTACAGAAAATTACTTCTATTGTTTTTACTGCAGCCTCCGTTCATCCATTGGCAATGCTTACGATTCATTTTACTGCGCTTTACAGCTATATACGCAATTTGTTTTTAAGAAGTAATCTTTCTCGGCTGAACTCGATACTCCTAGGTTATGCCATCAGCATCTCAAAGAATCGTCTTGATCTACCAATTCACATAAATTTTAACGAATCTTTCAACCTGTGTAATTCACAACTACGAATCGACAGAACTCGGCAATATATATTTGCGGTGCTGTTCTGTTTTCGTATACTATAATATAGCATCACAATGCTTGGTAACTTCCCTGATCATCATCGTACTCACTCGCCAGCATTCGTCCGGGCTCGGTTTGGAAGCCAAAGCTAAGACTGAGTAGTAAACAAAGCGCAAGCGAGAATGAATCGAGAATGTCCTGATCACGATTCTTTTTGAACGACGATTCATGCACAATTCTTACGATTCATTTTGAACGACGATTCATGCGATTCTTTCCTTGTAGTCGTTCATGAATCGCCCCATGTCTATTACGAGATGACGTGTTCGATATTTACAATTTGGCGGCGTGGTGGTGATATATTATTATCGTTGAAGATGACAGCCTTTCAATATACGTTCTGTGTTCGCGTGTTACTGGTATGCCTTAGTGCAGTGCAGAGTGCACTCGGGACTACCCTCTCGTTGTCCCGGAATAATTTGCTTCAGTTCATTAAGGATTACCTACTTATTTACAATTTTACAGTTTATTACTATCGTCTAGTCATGTTAAACGCGGTTTGTTTTAATTTTTAACGTTTTGCTTAGCATCTGGACTGTGGAGTGATTTCGTTAATTTAAAACTGTTCGCCCAGTCACGTTAAACAATAAACATGGTTTGTTTTAAGTTATTGGACTCCTTTAGATTTTGTGTTATTACTGGCGCAAAACTTCTGGAATCGTGACCTTGATTGCCATCCCAGCTGCCGAGCCTAGGAATGGTTTATGTTTAGCTTTATCAACGAAAGCGATATAATACCTTTGCTTACTCACAGTGCGTAACACATACAGTCTGCATAGAAAGTGTCTGCATCTGGTTGTAATTTTAAAGAGAGCTGCAGTATCTAAATAGTACTTATTTTATATTTGTTATATTTATAACCATGGCTCCTATGTTTTCAAAGTTAAGTGGTAAGGTGTTACATAGTCAAAGTAGGGAAATAATTGCAAATGTCATCGACTTCATGAAGCAAGAAGCAGAGATGAAGGAAGAAATTATATCCGAGTTCTACAAAAGCCTTATGAGAGTGAAAGAAAGAGTAGTCAAAGCAACTGGTGTTTCACCGAGTTCCGTTTCCAGAGTTCTCAAAGGTAAGAGAAAAAAACATATGGATGAAAGAGTACCATTTGACACACCTGGGAAGAAACATAAGGTCCCTAAACGTATTACAGAAATAGACGATTTCGAATGCGTCATTCGGCGCACGATTCACAATTCCTATGTGGAAGAAAAAATTGTGCTAACAATAAGCAGATTGCTCATCCAGCTGAAAGACAGCAGAAACTTTCAAGGTGGTGCTACAAATCTCAGAAAAATTATTAAAGATTTAGGGTTCAAATGGAAGAAACCGAAATCAAATAGAAGAGTTCTAACAGAAAAGCAAAATAAATAAATAAAATAAAAAAATAATAATAAAATAAAAAAATAAAAAGTAAATGTTGCCATGATAGCTTAGTCGGTTAGAGCAACGGCACGGAAAGCCTAAGATCCGTGGTTCAAATCCCGGCTATGGCATTGAATTTTTCAGTCTGATTCTACCTTTCCAAATGACTATAATTTTATATGTACTTATATCAGTGTGTACTTATATCAGCATCAATTTTCAAGGTGGTGCTACAAATTTCAGAAAAATACTATAATGTATGAATATGAGTCATACATACACAGCAGTCATACAGCATCTAAAAGTTGGAGTGACGATAGCGAATTAGGTTTGCAGGCACCTGTTGCCAAAGGGCAAATACTTATTATCGTTGGTGCTGTTGGAAAGATCGGCTTCGTTCCAAATGCCCTTCTTTTACAAGTCGCAACAAACAACAGGAGATTTTCATCAAGAAATGAATACAGAAAATTACATGAAGTGAATCAACGCCATGTTGATACCTAATATGCCTGCTGGATCTGTTCTGGTCATCGACAATGCTTCACAATGCGTCAACACTCAAATTCACAAACCACCTACTTCAACTTCCTTGAAAGAAGAAATGAGAGCTTGGTTACTTAGACATAATAAAGCTTTAGATGAAAGCATGAGTAAAACAAAGCTATATAACTTAATTAAAGCCAACAAACAGCTTCAGAAGTCATACATACTTGACCAGATAGTAATACAACATCGCCATAATGTACTTAGACTGTCATCGTATCGCCCAGATCTAAACCCAATCGAATTAATCTGGGCTGATGTCAAAAAATGGGTGGCATGCAGAAATATCACTTTTAAATTAAAATATGTGGAGCAGTTATAACGCCAGCAATTTGCTGAAATTGGAAGGCCAGAATGGGAAAATGTATGGCGACATGCTGAATAAATTAAGAATCATTATTCCGAAAAATACAGAATTGCAGAAAATCAAACAGAAATAATTCTCATGCAGGATAATGGTGCAGAAAGTAGTGACACCAGTGATGACGGCAATAATGTGAGTGATTCCGCAGAAGAGGAAGGGTTGTTAGATGTGGAAAAATTGGAGGCAATGATTGACAGCGTTTTTTATATTAAGCGCTTTTTACAGCGTGGATTTTAATATACTGTATATAACTAAGTTTATCAGCGCAACATAGTGCATAACCGTTGTGGATATTTGACGATGACTGTCCCACGCACTCCTGCAGCATGGAGACGACCGGTCACCACCTGATGCGGTAAGCAACTCGCATCATAGCTCTCATTAAGATTTTCACGTGTCTAGAACTGTTGCGCCGATTATAACACATTAAGCGCCAGAGCGGTCCCTGGGGCCCCCATATGCAATTCTTGTCAGGCCGTGGCGGACCATATGACCGCTGTTTCTGGATCAATTTAAGATTTCTGCAATGTTCCACTGAAACATTGAGTTTTACCGATGAAGTGGATCCTTGTGGTCCTTATCTAATCCACTGGGTTTGGAGTTGGTATATTATGGAGGTCTAAATTTCAATATAAAAATGTTCTCAGAATGAACAGAAACCTTTATTTCTGTGTTTATATAGTCAGGCAATAGAACACAACAATGCCAGCAAGGAGAAACTTAATTAGAATTGCTGTCAAAGAATGCATTTAGATTTAACGTTCAACTATACAAAATATGGAGTATCAGAAATGTTTTGCGACAGAATTGCATAACAATATGTAGCACACCTATCTAGAGAATTTAATGTTGAATGTACTATTACTGTTTAAAATATTGTATTTTCATTTAATCATGTTCTGTATTCTAAAGTAGTTGCGATATGACTTTAAACTTGAAGCGACAGTGAAGAATATATAAATTGAAATGTTTTTAACTTTTAATTTTGAAAATTAACAAAGCATGGCAAGCAAAATTGAGTTTTTTTTTTGTGTTTTTTTTTTGTCGCATTCTTCACAGAAGGTGGTTACTTTCTTGGGTTTATTTTTTGATAAATTTGCTGTGAGTTTCTTTTTGTAGCATTCTTTACGATACTTTCCGTCGTGTTTCTTGAAGATATGCGTATTTAAGATTTCCTTTTCCTAGAAATTGGCATCTGCTGTTGCTGAGAGCGATTACTCAAGAGTTTCATTTGAAAACAACGTTTCTGTGATTTTTTGCTTTTCTTTGAAATCTGTTATGCAAGCACGAGGACAAAAATCCTATTCAGTAAATGGTAAACATGACGAAAGCGCGCTTTCTATATTACAGATAAGGGCCCCAACCTAACAATATCGACGTTATTTCATTCAAGGCAACAGAGGCGCTCTAAGCGAAAAAAAAAATCAAATCTACTTAAACGAATCCACACATTTGTTAAAAATTACCGCGGAACTATGCAGGACTGCTGATCCCACGATAAAATTTCTTGTGTGGGACCACGGCGGTCCACAGGGATCGCCAGAATTATTTTTTATAATTGCCTATAAAGTCCTCAAAGCTAATCTTTGCAGTAAGTTAATATTTAGTGTGCCCTTTATTAACTTTTGAGCAAAAGCTGCAACGCCCATGTGAAAATTTCATCAAATATCTACTAACGCTTAACATGTTAAATTACTTGAACAGTCGTCCTCCGTGGACTAGTGGTGTCGTGCTAGCTTCTAGTTCCCAAGGTCGCGGGTTCAAACCCGTCGGAGGGCGATGGATTTTTTCGGGCGTAAAAATCCTTAGCATGGCTTCCTTCGGAAGGGAAGTAAAGCCGGTGGTCCCTTGTAGATTTACGGCATGTAAAAGAACCCCAGTTTTGATAAAGAGGCCTCTGAGAATAATTTAACGGTCTTTCACGCCCAATATAGAATGGGGCGCTAAGGACCGTAGTAGTTAAAGAGCGTCCATAGATAAAACGCAATTTAAATTTCACTTGATTATTCACACTGCACCATAAATTCGTTTTGCTTAACATGTGTAGTCTGGATTTCCGGGGAATTGAACTGAGTGTAAAACATACTTTGTCTCTTCAGCAAACATGGACTTTACATTATGAAGCATATTCACCAGGGGCGTCATTTAGGGGGCCAATTACCCCCCTAGATTACGAAAAAAAAGTTTCTATTTATGGACGCCCCTAGCGTCCTATTCCATATTGGGCGTGAAAGACAGGAAATTTTGGAAAACGCTTCTATGTCCAGGTAGACAGTGCCAGATCGTCTCCACTAGATGGTAGCAAGAATTCCACAGTGTTATAATGGCCCCGCATCTATACGCCTTATGTACCAGTATATATAGTAGTACAAGTATATCAACATCACAAATGTCACTCCCTCATGTTCACAGACTACACCGCACTTTTTGACCATTATTACAACCCCAAAGCGGCGCCCTAGAGCTTCAACACTGCATGGACATTTTCTTAAATTGGGCTGACCGCTGGAAAATCAGAACCAATGCAGGAAAATGTCAACTAAGGGTAGTCTCAAACGCCTGCATAAAACCTAAAATAGAAATCACTGTAACTGGACAAAAGCTGCAATGTCGTGATGAGGTAAGATATCTTGCGGTAATCATCGACAGAAAAGCAACTGGAGCAGAAATATACAACAAATCACCGATAAAGGAAAAATAAGAACAAAAATGTGTAGCAGAGTCTGCCGCAACCACATAATTCCAATCAAATCAAAAACAATATTGTATAAAACCTTCATTCAATCCTTCCTCCTCTACGCGTGCATGGCACGGGCAAAACTTTGTCATAATACCTTTAGATGGTATTATGAAACTTATATCCATACAAAGCGTTACTCTCAGAAAAATACTCAGAGCTCCTATCTTGACACTAACAGCTAAGATCCACGAGGAATTACAAATTAAAACCATAAGAAAACAATTGATGATAGAGGCGAGTCGCTATGGAATAAAATCCGTGCGCACACAAATCCATTTGTGAGAATTGTGGACACTGGCGAACCGAAAGCAGAAGAGAGTGAAAAAGTATTAATTCAAAACTCAGGACTGTAAATATTGTAAATAAAACTGGACAATGAAGATGGGGAAACAAGGGGGAGGGTATAATTGTATCTTGTAAATGCAATATGTTCATAATTGAACACTATTAAGTTTTAAACGAGCAGACAGCATCTAGGTAAGCTGTTCTTGCGGGCTGTAGACCCGTTTATGGGCTTACAAACCAACAACAATTATAAATGCATTATTAATTATAAGAACATGTAAAATTCACTTGTAAGGTTGTGAGATTGTTACAGTCACAGGGCAGTTATAGTGAATAAAGACAAAAAAAAAGTAAATTTTGTTCAGAGACCTCTATCAGGCTTGATGTTCTTACACGTGTCATAAATCTACGACACGGGACCACCGGCTTTACTTCCTTTCCTAAGGAAGCCATGCTAAGGAGTTTTACGCCCGAAAAAAAAACCCATCGTCCTCCGCTGGATTTGAAACCGGGATCTTGGGAACTAGAGGCTAGCATGTTACCACTAGAAGCTCAAATGACGCTCCTGATATTCACATAATTCAACTCACAGTTACGGAGGCTGAATTCCGCCATGCCATAAGCAACGCGGTACCAAATACACGTGCCTGAGTGTGAAGATTAGGTTAAAGCATGGGAGGTAATTTATCTATTTCACGATGTCAAATGTGGAAATGCATCACGTGCATACTTATTTAATGCATGTACTTGAGCAAAATATAAATGAGGATTTTTTTTCTATGATTTTTCTATTTCCTTGAACAAGGAAAACTTAGATAAATTGCATATCTCAGTAAGTGCTTATATGTCCAACGGACAATAAAATAAAAGAACAGAAGCAGCTCTCACGTCAATCTAACACAATCCTCGCATTTTAGTCAAAATTCTTAAACAAAAATAAATGTAAGAGTGCTTGACAAACTTTAGATGCCAATATTTGCGAGATTTAAGAAATAAAGAAAAGGGCCCCAGGAAACCAGTAATTTACACCGATGAAACTTGAATGCATGCCCACAGTAAAGAAGTGTTGACAACATGAGATTCCTGATGTTTTAGTTAATAAATCTGCTGGGCAAAGAGCAATAGTTGCGCACGCTGATGGCGAAATGATTTTCATCGCAGGGGAAGAACTAATCTACGATTCCAAATCCTACAGAAGATTTGAAGGAGTTTTATTATACTTCTACTGTTGGCGAGCCGAAAACTTGATGTAGTAACTGCCCCACATATGGTACAAAGTTTCGGTAACCTTCGCCCCAACGATTAGGAATCAACTTTGTATTCTATGTTTCTTTAAATATTATATATATATATTTAGGTTTGCCTTGGCTGCGTCAGTATTAATTTGTAGAAACATGTATTTCTTAACAGGGGGTGGAGCGGCTGATGAATGTAGGCTTACACAAATTATAATTTTTATTTCACTCCTTTTATTAATCCTTGTCACGATTAAATAACACTTCACTGATATAGAGAACTGTGAGATTATTTATTAATTACTTGCACTCTTAAGACGTAAACTTTATAATATTCTCGTCTCACACTGAATACGTATTAAACTTCTCGAGGACACGTCTCACGTCCAGTTAGAAACGCTGTCTACTAACAACTCAACTGGCTTCTACCGCCTGAATTTGCAAATTTCATCTATTTCAAGTCTCTGATTGGCTAATCCTATTCCAATAGTATACTTTTGCTTAACTTTCAGATTTTTCTGGTTGTTGATTGGCTATTTATAAACTGACTAAAAAATTACATTATTGTTGCTCCAAGAATTACTAGTAGCATTATTAAACTTTCCAATTCAACATTGCCTCGAGGTTACCTCATTGTTAGCAACTATTCTCAGAGCTTCTACATTATTAAATTACATAATACATTCACATAACATTATTAAACATGTACATAATAATATAAACATTATACAATGACTGTTATATACATTTTTTATATTTTTATTTATACACATATTGCTTTAAGGCGGGCTGTTATTGAATTTTATATTATATAATTAGACTGAAATTATGTAAGTGTTAAAAATACTGGCTCAGATTACCATACTAGCATGAACAAGACAACTATCACAAATGGCTTCGTGAAAAGTTTCTACCAAATCTTCCCCAATAACATTGTTGTTCTCGATATTGCACCTTACCACACCGTCCAGGAAAACAAAGGTCCAACTTTGGCATCTCGGAAAGAACACATAGCATGTTTAAAAGATAATGTTTTGAACTTAGACGAAAATGTAACTAAGAGGGAGTTGTTAGAAATTGTCAGAGTAAACAAACCACCTCCAGTGTACACTTCGGGTAAAATGCTGACAGAGCACGAGTTTGAGGTTCTGAGACGGTCTCCTTATCACTGCGATCTAAACTGCATTGAACTGATATGAAATATAATGAAGCGAAAAATACGAGGGAAGAAGTCTTCTATTGCTTTGAGGGCACTTAAAGCATTAACCAGTGTTTGAGTGACATCACCGAAGAGGACTGGAAAAACGTGTGTGTAAAAGTAAAGTCCACAAAACAAGACTACTGGCGTCGGAATGTCTTGATGAAAGAAGAAATAGAAAAAATAGTAGTTAATGAGGGTTTGGATAGCAGTGATGAAGATGAAAATGCTTCCATCAGCACTGTGGATTCCGAAGAAAGAAAAAAAAACAGCAGTTCTATAAGTACAACAAGAGAGACCGAAATTTTAGCCGATGTTCGTCCTTTAGATGGCAGTGCAATAAATGGAAGCTCTGCAGATACAGCTTCAGAAGGCATTAAGGAACGAAAGGAAGAGTCAGAAACAAAGTAGAGCAACAAGGATGTTAGTTCTGATGAAGGAGAATAAGAAGAAGAGGGGATTTTCCACGTTTGCCACCGGAAGCAGGGAGAAAAAGGTTATCAGCCACTTACTTGATAAAAAAAAATCCGTATCGTCAACAGAGGAAAACTGCCAAACAGAATATAATCAAACGGCTTCCAGGTGTCACATTCAAGATGACATGAATATGGTTTTTAGGTATACAAATCAGTGTATTGACATCATGCGTTCAAATTATTCACAGCCTAAGCTTGCATACCATACTGATAAGATTGGAATACATGTCTTCATAGGTCTTTTATACTTGGCAGAACACTACAACGCAGGAAGAATCAATCTTGATGACTTATGGGGTACAGATGCGTTTGGCGTAGAAATCTTCCGTTTGACTATGACCCTTTTTAGATTTGGATTCTTACTGCAAAATGTGGGATTTGATGATAAGGAAAGTAGGCTAAAAAGACGAGCAATTGACCGTTTGGCACCTATCCGTGATTTCTTTGAAAAGTATGTGAACAGTTGCAGAGCTTTTACTGTGTTGGATCTAATACAATCGACGAAAAGCTAAAGGCCTTTAGGAACAGAAGCCCATTCATTCAGTACATTGCATCTAAACCTGCAAAATATAATATTCGCAGTTGTAGATTCTAAGATGTTGAAAATTTATGCAACCAAAAGCCCCATTCCGATTCGGTAACAAAAGCCCAGACATAGTACAAGGATTGGTTACTCCCAACACCAACATTGAACGTAATCTGACGGCCGATAACTGTTTTAGTGATCATACTCTTGCGCTCTTCTTCAAAATTTGTCAGAAAAAAACATCGCTTGTCTTACGTGGGAACGAAAAAAGAAAGAAAGAAAAGAAAACATAGCTAAAGAGATGAAAGATAATTATATATATTCTAGTATTTTTGCATTCCGAAAAGAAGGAACGCTAGTTTCATATGTCCCACAAAATAAAAAGAACAAGAAAAATCTGATGTGTTACACTCACATGACTTTCTCTACTCTTGTACAAACTATTTATACAAACGCTTATTCTCCACCTACTTCATGTTAATCGAGATAAACATTTGCAGAGTCTTATCTTATTGCTAATTTTCTTGTAGATGTAAGGGGAATATATATTTACAAGGGCAATTTGGAAATACAGTAGCCTTTAAGCACATACATATCTCTTAATAGCTGGTTGCTAGGTGCAGCACCATTCCCTTTGCCACAGATTAATACTCTTTGCATATCGAAGACAAAAAAATGAATAACGAATTCCCATTTGAGAAAATAAGTATTGAAAAATTTAAGGGAATAACAAGTAATATCTCGAAAATGGTTCACTCAACAAAAAAAATGTATATGACATAAATAGCGTATTTTAACGCGATCTACATTTTTTGTGTAGTAATCTCTTATGCTTTACCAGTTATGCAAAAGTCGTTCACAATGAAGAATACTTTTGGAGACATTCCCAGGAAATTCAAGATATACATTTTATTTGTCATAAAATATATTAAACATATGATATTTTAATCAAAATCGTTAGCCATTTTTGAGAAAATTAAAATTTTCGAAAAATCTTCCATGTAAAGGGTAATCTAGGGTGGGGGGATTTTCTTGAAAAACTTCTTGTCGCATCCTTGGAAGATACTGAACATAAATACCAAGTTTGGTGTTTATCCGACTGTTCGTTTCTGAGTTATGCTGTTCACAGACAGACTCACACACAGACACACACACGGACATGTTTCCAAAAATGCTTTTTTTTTTGGATTCAGGGGGTCTCAAAACATGTATTTCCGGTGAAATCTCGGTATCGAATTTTTGGGTGGAATACAATACTTCCCCTACTTACTATACGTAGTAGAGAAAGTAAAAATGCACTGCTTATCTCAAGCTTACACATGGACGATTCAATCGGTGAAGGAACTAGTGACCAGAAAAAAACCTCAAATGATAACTTATTAAAATCAGCATAAGGTAGGAGTAGATATAGTTGACAAAATGGGCTTCGCTTACATTGTAAGGCGAGGGGGTTCCTAGAAGGGATACTAGAGGATGGCCGATAAATGTGTTTTTTTTAGTCCTAAATACCTATTGCTGGGATAAATTCTCAAGTGATTCATGTTGGAAACGGAAATGAGCCGCTCAAACATCGACTGTTTCTTCTAAGAATCCGAAAAGAACTGACTGATGATCACTTGATTAGGCGGTCGCTTATGCCTTGTTTACCTCGGTCAAGTTTTGGAAAACTTGTGAACTTCATCTTAAACTCAACAACCCAAGTCAACCCTCCAAGCACTGAAGATTGAAATGAAAGCGTTGCCAACCCTAAAGGAACTGGTATACATTGAACCATTCTATGCACAATGGGAGGGGAAAAATCTGATGTGTTACACTCACGTGACTTTGTCTACTCTTGTACAAACTATTGTTACGAACGCTTATTCTCCATATGCTTCATGTTAATCGAGATGTTAATATTATTGCTAATTTTCTTGTGGATGCAAGGTAATTGGTAGGCTTTAAGCGATAGTCAAATATTTTAAGAGCTGGTTGCTATGTGGAGTATTCCATTCTCTTGGCATTACCACGACAAAAAAATGAATAACGAATTTCCATTAGAGAAAAAGTATAAGTATTGGAAAATTTAAGGGAATAACAAGCAATATCTCAACAAACAAAAAAAAATTTATATGACATAAATGTATATTTTAACGAGATCTACATTTTTTGTGTAGTAAAATTTTGTCTATCCTTTATGGTTTACCAGTTATGCAAAAGTCGTTCACAATGAAGAATACTTTTGGAGGCTTTCCCAGAAAATTCGAGATATACATTTCATTTGTAATGAAAATGCCTTAAACATATGATATTTTAAACAAAATTGTTAGAGCCATTTTTGAGAAAATTAAAATTTTCGAAAGATGTTCCATGTAAAGGGTAATCTGGGGTGGGGTGGGTTTCTTGAAAACCTTGTCGCATCTCTGGAAGATACTGAACCTAAATACCAAGTTTCGTGCTTATCCGACTGTTCGTTTCTGAGTTATGCTGTTCACAGACACACACACGGACATGTTTCCAAAAATGCTTTTTGGGGGGGGGTTCAGTGCACCTCAAAACATGCATTTCCTGTGAAATCTTGGTATCGAATTTTTAGGTGGAATGCAATACTTCCCCTACTTACTATACGTAGTAGAGAAAGTAAAAAGAGGTACAAAAAGAACGTATGACAGCATTAAGTGATATATCGATAGCAAATATTAGACAAACCAGAGTGGATAGCTACCAGCATACTGAAAACAATACCAGGCAAGTCAGCCTCCACTTAACAATACAATCTGCAAATTATAGGATTATAAGAAAACATTGCCGTTTTTGCCATAAAGAAATAAAAAATCTGATGTGTTACACTCACATGACTTTCTCTACTCTTGTACAAACTATTTTTACAAACGCTTATTCTCCATCTACTTCATGTTAATCGAGATAAACATTTGCAGACTCTATCTTATTGCTAATTTCCTTATAGATGTAAGGGGAAAATATATTTACAAGGGCAATATAGAAAAACAGTAGCCTTTAAGCACATACATATCTCTTAATAGCTGGTTGCTAGGTACAGCACCATTCCCTTTGCCACAGGTTATAACTGTTTGCATATCCAAGACAAAAAAAATCTGATGTGGTACACTCACATGACTTTCTCTACTCTTGTACAATCTAATTTTACAAACGCCTATTCTCCATATGCTTCATGTTAATCGAGATATCGAGATGTCAATCTTATTGGTAATTTTCTTGTAGATGCAAGGGGAATATGGTAGCTTTTAAGCGATAGTCAAATATTTTAACGCTGGTTGCTATGTGGCGAATTCCATTCTCTTTGCATGTTCAGGACATAAAAAAAATGAATAACGAATTTGAGAAAAAGTATAAGTATTGGAAAATTTAAGGAAATAACAAGCAATATCTCGAAAACGGTTCACTCAACAAAAGAAACGTATATGACATAAGTTGTGTATTTTAACGCGATCTACATTTTTTGTGTAGTAAAATTTTGTCTATCTCTTATGGTTTACCAGTTATGCAAAAGTCGTTCACAATGAAGAATATTTTTGGAGACATTCCCAGAAAATTCAAGATATACATTTTATTTGTCATGAAAATATCTTAAACATATGATAATTTAATCAAAATCGTTAGAGCCATTTTTGAGAGAATTAAAATTTTCGAAACATGTTCCATGTAAAGGGTACTCTGGGGTGGGATGATTTTGTTGAAAACCTTCGTGTCGCATCTCTGGAAGATACTGAACCTAAATACCAAGTTTGATGTTTATCCGACTGTTCGTTTCTGAGTTATGCTGTTCACAAACAGACACACAGACAGACAGACACACACCGACATGTTTCCAAAAATGCTTTTTTTGGATTCAGGGGATCTCAAAGCATGTATTTCCAGTGAAATCTCGGTATCGAATTTTTGGGTGGAATACAATACTTCCCCTACTTACTATAAGTAGTAGAGAAAGTAAAAAGGGGGAAACCTCGGAAAAGTTAAATATGAAACAGCGAATATGACTAATGCTACAGAAAATTATTTGACATAAATAGTAAATTTCAAAGAGCTTCACATGTTCTATGTAGTAAGCTTTTGTCTATCTCTTCTAGTTTTTATCAGTTAAAAATTATACATAATTCACAGAGGGAGGGAGAGAGATTGACAAATACGTGCAAGTATTTTGGCCACTATTTATGCCTGCAACATTGTGCTTTTAGTTTGTACTGATGGGTGTGACACAGAAGTTTACAGAACGAAGAAGACTGTGACTAGTTTGTTGGAGAAACTATTTCTTTAAACTTTGTTATTGCAGTGTGTTTCTATAAATGCAAAACAAGTTTGTAATTACTTCTTTGATTTTCATAAGGTATCTACTTCTATTTTGTTTTTACAAACTTTTCTTCTGAGTGTGTAGGTTTTTGGTTAATAAAGTATTAAAACGATACTTCTACTTCTATTTATTGATATATCACCTTTTCACAAAACACTAGTATAAATAGTGGGCATATTATGAAGTTTATATCATATATCTCGCAGATACAATGACAGCAATGACGTAAGCTGTTAAAAACCCACGTAACCTAATATTGTATTATGATATAAAGGAATTTATATTTTAAATTGAAAGACATATTTAGTTATTTAATAACTTAAAATATACTTAAAATACTAAAATTCCAGACAACAAATCGAAGTTTATAAGCTTTTCAATAGCTGATTGATTGAATTAGTCAAAGGTTATGGTGAATATACGTACCATCATGAAACAGAAAAGAGAGAAAGAATTGCAACGCGAAGATTAGCGATAATATTTAAATGTAATATTATGGGATAAATACGTTAAAAGTGCTTAGGAGTGTGATCACTTGTGCAGCACAAGTTTAGGTATTAAATTCAAATATTAAGATATCAACTACGATATACAGGAATGAATTTTCTCTATCAGATTATGGCATTTTTAGAGCCTTTATAGAGTTCAATGCGCACAAATTTCTAAAGAAAGCAGCTTTTCAGTTAAAGCCCGATGTTTCCTGTTTATCACGCAGCCACTAATTAACTAAAAGATAGAACGTAATATTTTTTTCTTAGCTAAAATAAACTTAAGTGCTGATACCTGCTCGGTTTGAATTCTCTATCTTTAATAAATTGAGCGTTTTAATTTTTTAAATTAAACATTTTTGGAAAATTCTCTACCTATATAGTAGAAAAGTCAGCCAGTGAGGAACTTTTTTTGTTATTGGGTTTACAACGGGACCAAGCGAGAGAAAATGTTAAGGAGGTTTGGGGACAGTTTTTAAAAGAAGCCGAAATCCTTTAACTTCTTGCATTCATTGTGTATGACAAAAGTTATCCATCTATTCAGCTAACAAAAATTAAATTAAATTGCATTTATGGATGCTCTTTAACTGCTACCTTAGCGTCTTCGACACGGGACCACTGGCTTTACTTCCCTTCCGAAGAAAGCCACGCTAAGAATTTTTGATAAGATTTGCTCAACTTTTAAAATTATATAAAATTAAACATGAAGATTTAGTAGAAATATGGATTACCAAAATTCAATAATTAATTTTATGGACTCAGCAATTTATAGTTTATGTAAATCGTCGTGACAGTCCCCCACTCCTGAAGCATATATGCGCAATAGCACTGACCAGTCCACTTGCATAATAAGAGAGGTGGGGGTCAGTGTTCCACCTGCTGCGAGCTCAAATGCAAGGTAACCTTACACATTTGTTTACAATGCGTTGTGTATGTGGCTGCCTCCGAGTTCTGATATCACTTACTTCCCACCACTCTCAACATTACTCCTCATTTCTCCTCTCTTGCGCATATGGAGTGTCACGACATTTTACACAAGCTGTTCCACTGATGGAGGAGCAAACACTATCGCAACGGAGTTTGGAATAGATACCAGCAGGATGAACCTTGGGTCCAAGCCATATGCCTGGTAATCAAAGCAGTACTTCACAGATGGCAGTGCTGCAGTGCGTTCGGGCTCAACTCCTGTTATAGATGGCAGCAATGCTATATTTTGTTTTTCTTGCGTATAGTTCTTGGTATTACAATTAATATTGAAATGCTTTTAAAGCAAGTGGTAAATTTGTGAAGAAAATAATGATTTCAGATTAAATTTACTGAATAATGTTTCTTTTAAATACAGTTTTTTAATACTTTTTTATAACTTTATAATTCCTTTTGGGAAATAAACCCCCCAATTGATGATTCAATTCCAGACAAATTTGGAAACTCGGCATACTTACCTGGCGTAGGGGTTACCGTGATCAATAAGGCGGTTCCCCCAGGGTGAGGCCTTTCCATTGCACTTCGGTTGGGCTGACCCCTGCGATTGCCCCAAATGTGGGTAACTCGGGCGCGTAATTTTTGGTAGTCGGGACTGCGTTCGCGCTGTCCCGGAATTATCCACTCCAAATGATTTAGGTTGAATATTTTACTTGACTAACACTATGGTAGTTAAGGGTGAAATAATAAAGTCTTTCTAAGGAGGAATGTGCAAATAAGAACTAGGGTTGGGTCGAGCGCTTCTTTTGCAGTAATTGATTCATACTGCACACTTCGTTCATGTATCGTCACCTTACCTGCGGTTCGACGTATTCTCTCTCATTACAGTTTGCATTGCTGCAAAAAGATTAGTGACAGATTTAGTAAGCGCCTAACGGCAAAATTGCAAATAGCTATACCGCGGCTCAGATCTCATACTTTTTAGACAGTACAAGTTGAATGGGACGCTAAGAACCACAGCGGTTAAAGAGCGTCCATAAATACAGCTCTATTTAATTTCACATGTACTATAGATACGCTCCCAAATTTGACGCCCAACTGCGATCAATCTAGCAAATTAATGTCATCTTGTGAATGATACATCACCAAGTAGTGCTACTATTTAACGCAGTTGAAAGACAATTGAATTTTCGCCTGCACTTTATGTCACTTATTTGTATTTTTAGTACTTCAAAATATGATTCTACATAAAAATAAAGCTATATAATCAAAGAAATATGGATGTATAAAATGATAAAAGCTATAACTTGGTAGGGTATTATAATTGTTTACCCTTAACAAAATTACATTCAACATGAGTGGAATGTTTTTCAAGAGCAAAGAATGAACGATGCACCACATTCCGCCGTGCGCTATTCTATTATATTGCGTTAACCTAGCATGTGTTTATTTTCCCCATCCTGTTTTACATTTTTAAGAGGTCCTTTCATTTCCTTTTTTTTTTTTTATCGTATATACTACTGTTTTTGAACACCCCGATAGGCTTAGCTGTTTCTTTTACTGGCTTACTAACATTCATTTTACTTGAATAATCTAACAGCATTATTATTATTTTGCGTTTCTTCTTAGTTTCTCCTTCCATAACTATAAATATTCACATAAAGTTTTAAATAAATTACCTACACCACTCTTTACAATGTATAAAGGTATCCGCTTTCTTACAATTGATGCTAATCAACTGCCTACGTCCTCGCACCTGTTAGCTTAAGATTGCCATCCGTGGTGTAATGGTTACCATGCTAGCCTCTAGTTCCCGAGGTCGCGGGTTCAAACCCGGCAGTGGAGAATGGAATTTTTTGGGCGTAAAAATCCTTCGCGTGGCTTCCTTCGGAAGGGAAGTAAAGCCAGTGGTCCCGTGTCGTAGATTTCCGGCACGTGAAAGAACCTCAAGCCTGATAAAGAGGCCTCTTAGCAAAATTACCGGTCTTTCACGCTCAATATAAAATGGGACGCTAAGGACCACATCAGTTAAAGAGCGCCCATAAATAAAATTTAATTTAAGTTAACTGAATAGATGGATAACTTTTGCCATACACAATGAATGCAAGAAGTTACAGGATTTCGGCTTCTTTTAAAAACTGTCCCCAAACCTCCTTAACATTTTCTCTCGCTTGTTCCCGTTGTAAACCCAATAACAAAAAAAGTTCCTCACTGGCTGACTTTTCTACTGTATAGGTATTGAATTTACCAAAAATGTTTAATTTAAAAAATTAAAACGCTCAATTTATTAAAGATAGAGAATTCAAACCGAGCAGGTATCAGCACTTAAGTTTACTTTAGCTAAGAAAAAAAAATTACGTTCTACCTTTTCGTTAATTAGTGGCTGCGTGATAAACATAGAAACAGGAAACATCGGGCTTTAACTGAAAAGCTGTTTTCTTTAGAAATTTGTGCGCATTGAACTCTATAAAGGTTCTAAAAATGCCATAATCTGACAGAGAAAAATATTCAGCATGGGATGATGTGTTCAAAGCTGAAATTTATAACAACTGAATATTTACACCATGTTATTAGCAACTTGGCGACAGCGCGAGGGTAGAAAAGGATGAAGTTAATGGCAACTTGTATGCGTTAAACAGAGACACAGATATCCCATTTACCTTCATACTGTTTTTTAAGGTTATCATTTATCAGTGTCTCCGAGTACACGCTTGTTTATTTCGGTATATTTTAATGGCTGTTTAATAAGTCATAAACTATAACCACGACGGTTTATAAACATGTGAATTTTATTAAAATTCAGTTTGCTAAAACGGCCATTAAAGCAACTCCACTAGAAATCCACCAGTGGTTTTAAAGTTAATGCGGCTGCAAGCAGATCAGGTAGACAGTCGTTAATCTCTGATATTTAATTAAATTATGTGTAAGTACGAAGTAGGTATAGCCTAAGTTATAGTTCAGCAACTTGGAAAAAGCCTATGGGAGGGGTATCTCACGTGATCATGTATTCCTTCTCTCCAACAGCCTTGGGCGAGCATGCCTCTGAGTCGCTGCTTAAGCACCACACCCATAATTTCGCTCAGCCCGTGTTTTATTGTATTTTATTCTCACAAAATCGTTTATCATACCACTCTTGTAACTATCCAACTGTAGAGGCAGGACTAAAGACAAAAGAGCATTGCAACAAAAATGCCGTGTTTGTAGATTGCTGTGACAGGCCATGCAAAGCACAAGATGCAGCGGGTGTGAGAACAAATGTTTACATATAATTATACGTCGGCGCCAATCAAGAAGGTGATTGACAGTTACTAACCACGTGGTGGAAAGCTTTAGATGAATGGCAAGGGATATATACGTCATAGCGGTCGTCATAGCAACGATAAGAAGGACCATTAGAACTAAAACGTTTCCTAACTACGATAGACGCAAAAAACTTCTTGCCGATATTGTAACAGGTGATTAGCATGGCGTGTCTGGCAAACGACCGTTGTTATAATTGGCGCAACAGTTCTAGACATGTGAAAATCTTAATGACAGCTATGAAGCGAGTTACTTACCAGATCAGGAGGTGACCGGTCGTCTGCATGCTGCAGGAGTGCGTGGGACAGTCATTGTCAAATATCCGCACACCGGTTATGCACTGAACCACACTGCGATGCACTGATAAACTTATAGCTATATACAGCATATTTAAATCCACCGCTGTAAAATGCCCTTAATATAAAAACACTGTCAACTATCTGCCTCCAGATCTTCCACACCTGACAGCCCTTCCCTTTTGCGAAATCACTCCCATCATTGCCGCCATCACTGCTTTCGCTACTTTTGTGCACCATTATCCTGGATGAGAACTTTTTCTATTTGATTTTCTGCAATTCCATATTTTTCGAAATAATGATTCTCAATTTATTCAACATGTCGACATACATTTTTCCATTCTGGGCCTTCCAATTTCTGCAAATCGCTGGCGACATAACTGCTCCACATATTTTAGTGTAAAAGTGGCATTTCTGTAGGCCAACTATTTTTTGACATCAACCCAAATTAATTCGACATGGTTTAGATCAGGGTGATACGGTAGCAGTCTAAGTACATTTGGCCATGTTATATTAATATCTGGCCAAGTATTGTGATTTCTGAAAGGGTTTGTTGGCTTCAACTAAGTTATATTTGTTTTACTCATGCTTTCATCAAAAGCTATATTATGCGTAAGTAACCAGGCTCTCATTTCTTCTTTCAAGAAATTTAAGGTAGTTGGTTTGTCAATTTGAGTGTTGACGCATTGTGAAGCATTGTCGATAACCAGAATAGACCCAGCAGGCATATTAGGTATCAACATGGTGTTGATTCACTTCGTGTAATTTTCTGTATTCATTTCTTGATGGAAATCTCCTGGTTTTTTGTTGCGAATTGTAAAAGAAGGGCATTTGGAACGAAGCCGATCTTTCCAACAGCATAAACGATAATAAGTATTTGCCCTTTAGCAACAGGAACCTGCAAACCTAATTCGCTATCGTCACTCCAACTTTTAGATGTTGTATGACTGCTGTGTATGTATGACTCATATTCATACACTATAGTTTGACCCTCTAAGTTGTACCTCTGAGTAAGGTACTCTTCCAGCTGAGATGGTATGTCATGCTTTTCTATTCGAACTCTATTTGATTTCGTTTTCTTCCACTTGAACCCTAAATCTTTTATAATTTTTCTGAGATTTGTAGCACCACCTTGAACATTTATGCTATCTTTCAGCCTGATCAGCAATCTGCTTATTGTTGGCACAGCTTTTTCTTCCACATAGAAACTGTGAATCGTGCGCCGAATAACATTTGTCGAAATCGTCTATTTCTGTAATACGTTTAGGGACCTTATGTTTCTTCACAGGTGTGTCAAATAGTACTCTTTCATCCATATGGTTTTTCTTATCTTTGAGAACTCCGAAAACGGAAACTCAGTGAAACACCAGTTTGGTTACTCTTTCTGTCACTCTCTTAAGGCTTTTGTGGAACTTTAGTGAACGTATATTTTCTTGCTTCATGCAGTCGAGGACATTTGCAATTAGTTCCCTGCTTTGACTATGTAATGTATTACCACTTAACTTTGAAAACGTAGGAACCATGGTTATAAATATAACAAATACAAAATAAGTACTATTTAGTACTGCTCTCTTTGAAATTACTATAAGATGCGGACACTTTCTATGCAGACTGTATGTGTTACGTATTGTGAGTAAGCAAAGGTATCATATCACTTTCGTTGATTAAGCTAAACATAAACCATTCCTAGGCTCGGCAGCTGGGGTTGCAGAAGTTTTGCGCCAGCTATACATGAACTGCACGTCTTATCTTCTGGGGTCGCCTGTAGTTATAAACAATGCTTCCTTTAGCCACAACTTGCATGTATTTACATCAGTTTAGAGATTGCTTGTGTACTGAGAATTTATTTTGCACCATCCAATTTGTACGGTTATTTGCTTTATGTTTACGCGTGTTTAAGTCCGTGTATCTGTGCTTGTGTTGTGCGCATTTGCAATTGATTTAACATTTTTAATGGATATTTAACAATATCCAAAAATAGTGACAAAGACAGCGAGCCAAACGAAAAACCGAGCGTACTCGGTAACCGAATAAAATGTATTTGGTAAAGGTATTCCAATTAAAGAACAAACACGGGAAATAATATGCTCTGTGAGAGAATCAGCGGCGTTTTCCCATTAGAGTAAGTATCAATATTTCACAGGTATGTCTCCCTTGTTAACGGAGAACTTTACACTGATATCTTCTTGTATGTTCTATCCTTTGCATGCAGATTCATTATTTCATAATTGTCTTCATATACGAATATAATTAATACCCGCCCTACAATGCAGATGTAACCCAGTCGCCTTCGTGGTCGCGATAAGTGGCAACGTCGCCTCTCTCTCTCTCACTCTCTCTACGCGAAATGTCAATCCCTTTCTTCTTTGGCAGCGAATATAGAAAAGAAATCAAATAAAGTTTGTTCTTTCGACATTGTATTTCGGTACTAACACTTCTTTTTATAAGAAAAATTGACGCAGACCGCTAATTACATAAACGCCTCACCCTTCCATAGTAAGCGGTTGACTGACTAACCGTTAAAATAGCTGCATACAAGAAGTTGAAATTTTCTACAACAATGCAAGCTTATTATAGTCGTAGTGTGCAGGTGGCAGGATTTGTATTAAGGTGGATCCTTTTTGAGCGTATCAATATTTGCGGAGTTATCACGATTTGTCCATTGTTGATCCCAAAGTTCGTAAACAGCGGCTGCTGGCTCAGTTGAAATTTGTCAAAACAATACAAGCCTATTACCAGAGACTGGAAGTTTAGACATACAAATCATTAAAATAGGCAGGGAAAAAGGCATTATAAATAGTTAAAATAGGCAATGAAAGTCAATATAGAAAAACCGTACATGCCCGTTTATTTACTAAATTGTACTATTCAGACAACCTTACAACCAGCATTTTTATGTTAACATCGTGTCGTATTATATTTTTAAAGTAACTTTAAAGTTTTAAACAAAATGCTGGCTGTACTCGGCAGAAAAATGAAAATGTTTCTTGAAACAATGCCTTACATAAGTCGAATGCAAATTGCTATTTTCGATTCGATGTTACAGTTGCTGTTGGAAGCAAAGAAATCTTCTCAGTAGCTTTAGAAAGTGCAGTTTAGTGTTTGGTTGTACTGATTGTTGAGAAATGAAATCTTTCTTTTCGTAGTTCACTGATTGCTCACATATTTTGCACAGAAGTATTTTACCGTCAGTAGAAAATACGTCGGATTCGATAGTATCTTTGCAGTTTACAGCGTAAAGGAACACTAAATTTCGGCATGTTACTAGCTACCTTGCAAAATAACATTGCAATGAAAACTGAAAGAAAGATAAATTTAGAACAATAATGAAACCGTTTTAGCTCCGGCACCCAGTGTTGCTTTTGAAGGAGGTATGATCCAATAGGAAGCCAAGTAAACACAAACGATAATTAAAACTCTTACCTACTGTTACGTCTTTTTACGGCGACACTCGTTGTTTACATTAAAGGAATAAATAATAATAATAATAATAATAATAACAATGCATTTATATAAAAATATATCATAAAAGTGCGGCGTTTCAGTCACAAAGATGTAAATCGTACAGATCCGCTTACAAATTGAAGATAGATTTAACACATTTAAAAAAGTATTCTGCCAAAGTTTCGGTCTCTGCTTATAACATTACACCAGCCCAGGCCATAATTTAAATGCATACATTATTTTTACTTTTAATGTTATGTCCTGCGAAATTATAAAAGTGAATATTACACCAGGTGATCAGCAAACAGCGAATGTTCGAGTGCTTAACCTGCCTTCTGAGGTGCCTCTCGCAGTGTTATCACAGGAGCTGAGAAAATTCGGTACAGTGTATAGGTCTCGCCAGGGATATTGGCATATGACCTTCAGGGCTAGCCCAGTCAGCCAGCCCTCTGATGTTTCAATACCTCCCTTGCAAGTAGCACGTGGTTCCTTCTGTCCAGTTGGGTCCAGTTCCTTCCACCGTATACAACTCCCGTCTCTACTTGCACCATTCTTCGAGCTGCAGCCCCGTATGTGTCATACATCTATACGGTAAATTACTCGCATCGTAGCTCTCCATTAAAATTTTCACATGCCAAAATCCGCGGCGCGACCTGTACGACATCTGCAAGGGAAAATGGGGCTCTCAGTACCTTCTCCCGTCCAACAACGGCGTGCATGCAGTGAAAATGGGGCTGAAACGTAATATACCAGCTAGTTTAGTTATGGATACGTATTTGGTCGGTATCAGTATTCGACCAACCACAAGTTTTTCATTTGTGTCATGACACTACCCACTTGAAAGCAGCTTGTCCCCTTTGTGCCACGAGATAACCCATAACCCCAAGGAATCGAAACTTTCAGTGAGTGCTAACACGTCTTCCGATGCTGTCGTCCAGAAGCAGTCATCCATTACGACAATAACGTCCGTGGCGGAACCCTCGTCTGTGAACACTTTAGGGCAACCTTCAAATAAGGTAAGTATCTGTCCTGTAGAGGTGGGGGCAACGATGGTTCCTGCAGCGTCCTAACATGCAATTGTGGATGGACCTATCACTCATTTTGTTGAGCAAAAGGCACGTACGAAATGCCTACCGTAACCGCTCAGCCTGCTATTTCTCAGGACGGAGACGTGGAGGTCTTAAGTGATGAAGTAGAGGTATGGTGGATGAGATAGCCCTTTTAAGACAGAAGACTTGTACTTCCTTGTCCGGTCGAGTTTCTCGAAACCAGCATAGGCGGATAGATGTAGAGCATACCCCGACACGATAGCAAACCCAGACGTGCAATCGTTGTTATGTAACCCTCCGACTCGTTCCAAAATGAAAGAGGCAGAGTCAGATAAGCGGCCATCAGTATTTGACAGCAACTAGTATGAGGATCACCTATGTTCACCTAAACCTACTAAGGATGACCTGCACCCGGACTGAGATAATTGAGATTGTTTTGGTTCTGGAGTACTACCTGGTTGTTCTCATCCTGCCACCATCGAGGATATGATCCTTGCCCTTTAAATGCCTATAGGTGTTCAAATGTGGGACTCGCTCAACGTTAACGGCCTACGACAGGTGCTTAAACAACAGCTTATAAGGAACTTCTTGAAAAGTAATGACATAGGCATTTTTTCTGCAGGAGGTGAGTATTTGTAGTCTTAGGCATCAGAAATGTTAGCCATATTGGTATGGCTTCGGTTACGAGACCAATCTTGGTCCCGAGGGCTTCAGGAGGGCGATTGTGTACAGACAAGACTTACTTGCACAGTTTTGAATACCATCCTTCCAGTAGGGCTACTTCGGCAGTTTATGATGACATTACGTGCGTGAACATCTAGCCCCTGCTGGTAGTAATAAACGAAAACGAGATTTTTTTCTGCAAGACCTCGTGATTCATATCCCATCAAATGCTACCTACCTTCGTGCTTGTCGTTGATTTAATTGTCCGCTGACAGCCAAAGATCAACGCGGAGCCTTTAATGGGTGTATTGCTTTGCAGCAGTTGGTGGAGCAAATGGTATAAGCATGGTTCCACAGTTCAATTTACCTTTGTAAGAGGCCAATTAGCTTCGAGGCTGGACCGCATGTATGTTCTGGCTGAATTGTTACCACGCCTTCATCGAACGGAAATAGTGCCTATGACATTCAATGATTATAATGCAGTCATGCTTGCCAAGCGATCTACAATAGAGGTAGAGGTTACTGGACACTCAGCTGCTCGTTGTTTATAGATGGAGAACTACTGACGGAAATCCAGGATCGTTGATCACGGTTGCGAGAGTCCTTTCTGCTAGCACCGAAAAAACCTCCTGATGGTTGTGTAAAGCCAAATCTGTACTACAGTACTTCTTTCAAGCTGCATCCTGCCGTCGAACTCTGGCTAGAGAGAAACCATGGAGTATTACCTTCAAGTCCTACAGGAGCTACATATACCCAGCAGCAAGGTGAAGATGTCGAGCATCTCGTGAGGGGATCAAAGAACACAAATGCTCGAAAAACACAGGAGCTACATGGGCTTTGGCTAGAGTACACTTGGCAGAAGTGGTGGATGGGGAAAGGCGTGCTTTTACCATCTGGCAAAGGAACGTAAACATGGACACCGAAAGCTAATCACTCAACTGGATGTCATGGACAGAAAATTTCCACTACAGCCGGAATTCTTCGTGAAGTGCAATCCTTCTACGTGCAACGATTCTCCGTATTCGCAGATTTCCCAACAATGTAGAGGCGTATATGTCTGAATTTACTCCAGATGTGCCGGAGGAGTTGCGACAGGAGACGCAGCTAACTTCGGAAGCAGAATTAATGGGCGTGGTCCATTTCTACATTTCATGCCTCTCCAGGACCTAATTACTTGCCATATGAATTTTACAAGAGTTAGTTCAAGTCTTCCAGGAAATGTGGACTGCAGAGAGATTGCCGCCTATATTTGCAGATGGGATAGTTCAGCTTCCGAAGTGCGCTCAGCCAAAGAAGCCACAGGATTGTCGACCGGTCACGCTATTGAATCGTGATTACAAGTTGTTTGTTAAAGTAATTAATGCAGGAAATACTACCCTATACAATGAACGAGTTGCAGGCTGCAGTACACAAAGCAGCGGCCATTCATCATACCTTAGCTGCTTTGAGAGGCTGCATATTGCACTCAGCACAAGAGTGCTGCAGTAATTAATTTAGACCTTGAGAAAGCCTTCGACAGTGTCTTCACGAAGCACTGCGGAAACGTTTGTCTGCATTGAAAGTGCCCGACAAGTTCAGTAACCTTATCCGAGCCCTTTATGATGTTGCTTCGTCTAAAATCCTTTGGAATGGGTATCTAACACATGCTACACCGGCTAAATTCTCGGTCCACCGGCTAAATTCTCGGTCCGACAAAGTTGTCCCATGTCCATGATATTGCCCACCCTGTATGTTTATTCCTTGCTTCGACGACTGCAATTTACTCTTACTGGAATCGATGTGTATGGGCAGAGAATTCCTGTAAAAACCTACGCTAATGATATTCCTATATAGTTACACACCCCACGATGGTATCCGCCTACGAAGTTGATTACAACAATATGAGGCAAGTGCAGCAATGATATTTAATATGAGTAAGTCCGAGATATTACCAATTTGATTACAGCCTCTGGATGCATCAGTTCTAGACTTACCTGCAGCGCACGAAGATTCAGGGGATCTACTTCACTACTAACGACGCTGGGAAATGGACAAACGGACCCCTTTGTCCTTGAATCTCCCGCATTTACAGAGACTCTAGGTGCCAGATGTAGAAGGGCATGTGATTAAAAATTACGCATATATATATATATATATATATATATATATATATATATATATAAGGATTCAAACCTCGAAATGTTTGAGCAGTAAATAGCAAAATTTTTAATTAACATTATAATATATATGTATATATATATATTACTAATTTGTAATATATAAAAAGGATGTATCACAATAAACCACGAGATTTTGCTATAAAAAACGAGGCGGACATGCAAGAATACAATTGGACGTTTCATATTAATATTTTACGTGGTGTGACGTACTACAGAAAACCAGGATGCTGAATGATACAACGTGTATGATTCTGTAATAGCTTTGCGCTGAGCAGAATTTGGTTCATTGCATATGTTCTCCAACCCACAAAACGACATTGCAAGAGAACAGAACAGATGCTGGGTTATATCTGAACAGGAAAGTTCTATTGCATTGCGCGTACGTCTCCCTAAGGGCCAAGGTGACTGGGGATTACTAGAGGTGGCTCTCCAGTTTCAGGCCTTGATGCTTAAAATGCTCCCGCTTGCCCTGAATAATCAGGGTGACCCCGTGAACATCATGCTACATCAAACATACACGTAATTTTTGAGTCAGGGCGAATAACAAGGTTCCCCAGATGTTACGTGAAATTTATCATGGTTTGGACCGGTTACCAGAGAAAGTTCAGAATGGTGAATTTCGCACTGTGAATAATATTTACGCTTTTTTTTTGGTGAACCTGCTACTATTACCCTTCGTGTACAGTTAAAATACCCACGACTGCCCTGGAAGCGCATTTGGAAATGTTTTAGCCTTCCGTAGATTAATCTGGATGGGTTAATGTATGAGAACGTAAATGCTTCCAACGGCAGACAAACTATATCGCCAGGGGATAGCTATTTCGCAAAGTTGTCCACTTTGCAACGCCGCAGATTCACTTCCACAATGAGTGATTGAGTGTTCCGTAAAGCAGCAATCTGAACTTATATCTTTATAGGACAATGTGGTACTTGGATACCTGCCGGATGGAATCCTCAGCACTCAGAAATTTTACATTTGAATCTATCTAAGATGAGTCCTCCATTCTCTGTCTGATAATGGATACTGTTACTTGGTTACAAATGCAGGAGCATCCAGATGATACGTTTTACGTACTGAGAGATGTAAAAATTATCTGGCACAGAACAGGGCCATTGAAGTCTTCGATGTTTCAAATATAACACCATATGGTAATACAATTTCCAATGTGTGCAAGTGTCCTGTCATTCCTTGCACGACTTAATAATTTAAACAAAAATAAATTCTAAAAGAAAAGGTTAATCTTGGTGACCATAAAAGATGTTGTCTAGTTATGCTTCTCCTAGCAAATGAAGCAGGTTTAAAGGAAAGTAAATATTAATAGGAACGATAAGAAAGGAGAAGAAGGATTGAGGAAAGATACTGTTTCTTGGAGATTAAAAAGACCATGAAAATAAGCAACTTAGGACATTTATCTGTCTTTGAAAGGACGAATTTAATTTAAAACATTATGTTGTAGCACACTCACACAATAAAAAAACAGCCTAGTAGAACAAACGAAGAGCAATCCAGAACAATCAATTCTATAATTCCGGTCAAACCAGCTAGGGAGGAAGGAGGCAATGCCCTAACCGCTCATTACTCCAATGGGAGGAACTCGCTCGACCTTGGCCTACATTGAAGCGTCGAACATGTGTGCTCAGCAGCTGGACGAAGCTAGTTCAGAGACGGCCGCTAGGTGCGCTGTCATTGACTGCTAATGATACATTATTTGCTTCCGCCAACTGATGAAATATAGCAGAAAGTTTGATAAAGCCTTGCTTATTTTTTTTGAAATACTCAAGAATCTAATTAACCTCAAAGGAAATCAAGCTAGACCAAAACTTATCAACAACAGCATCGCCTCTATTACCGAACATACGAACTATGGGTTTTGAGTAGCTGGTGTAGATGGCACTAACGCAGACTCTTTTAACACTTCCCTTTTAATCCCAATTATTAATTGAATAGTGATAAGAATTTTAAATATAGACATAAGAATATGTAAATAATTCTGGTCTAAATCTGTATGTTAAATATGAGCTGAATAAATAATCCCTAAATGTAATATAAAAATTCTGCTGAATGGTATCTTTGCACAGACAACCCCGAATAAGGAATAAATAAAGTTTTAGCAGCGATGTGGGTTACTCTGGTATCCCTTCAAATCGCATAAATCTTTCGCCTTTTACTAAAGATTTCCGTGGAGGGGTACAACTGATGAGTCTATAACCAATTTTTTGTTAGTGCCCGGCGAAAGCTGGGCCAATAATCTTTCCCACACACATATAGTTTCTAGTTTGATATGACATTTATTTTGCTGTAGTGAAGAGTCGAGTGCGTTACTTTACCAGAACTCTGGTGGAACTAGTTCCGTTGGAAGTACTTCCACTTCCTCATTCCGGGGTATTGGTGAATATACTTCCATTGTTTCACTCCGGAATGACTTCCCCTAGTCTATGAACAGGAAGCATTACAAATCTATTCAACGGGATACCACTAGTGATGGGTCGAGTGCGTTACTTTACCGGAACTACTTCCAACACTTCCACTCCGCAGTCGGAGTCGTTTCAAGGAAGTAGTTCCAGTTCCTCTCCGAGGAAGTAGTTCCGGCCTCTGGTGGAACTAGTTCCATTGGAAGTACTTCCACTTCCTCATTCCGGAGTATTGGTGAAAATACTTCCACTGTTTTACTCCGGAATGACTTCCCCTAGTCTATGAAGAGGAAGCTTTTCAAATATATTCAACGGGATACCACACATGTCTTTAACAATTAATGTCTCCTGTCACGAGCAATTGTTTGTGATTTAATGGCTTGTAGTTCTACGCTAGTATGTTGTGTTTTTATCCCCGTTGTATAATGAACTACAAAGTAATATTGGTAATATCATATGTAGTGATGTAGACCCAACGTACTTGAATAATTTGTAATTCCATTTGCTGTAAAGCAAATATAATTAACGGAACGCTACACTGGCTTTAAGACTGAAACTTATGCCTAGATACTTAGTAACATATTGTTGTATTGCGTGTTAAACATTTAGGTTATGAACAGTGTGGAGGTAAATTCTTTTGCAATAAATGTAGTTTCAGCAAATATAAAACATTACTTTTGGGAAATTAATTTAAATATACTCATAATCTTTAGGGGCTGCTTTTTATGTTATTGTGAAGCGGTACATTTTGAGAATTTAATAAAAAGTGGTATGCTCCGATTTACATTTATTTTATTTATCCTTCTGAACCGTAAGTCTGCGGGACAAAGTTTACTGCCTTAAGGCAGTTTAATAGTTTAAATTCTTAAGGTATTACTCTAACTTTGTGATGAAAAAAACTAGGTTATCAAATACAGAATAATGCAAATTACAAATTGGAATTAATTGTTCTTTCACACAAGCCGTGTGTTGGACAGGGTTGGAAAGGTAGAATCAGATGACTGAAACATTCAATGCCAAGCTGGGATTTGAACCACGGATCTCCCGGTCTCCGTCCGGTTAAATTAAAAAAAATTGTTCGTCTTAGCTACAGCTGTATATGCAGAATTATCAGCTATTTTGCTGTTAGCGACTACTAACTACGTCATGGCACACAGCCAACAACGAAGCGGATAAGGAAAATGCGCAATGTAGAGTACCAACATTTTCAACAGAAATGAGGTTGGCGAAACTGGAAGTAATTTATCAGCTGATTTAAAATGAGGTTATGTGACGTATGGCAATTCATAATTAAATACTATTGTAGCTTTGTCCTAATTATGGTGCTTTCAAGTTTTTTCTTGTTTCAAAAAGTTATTTTGCTCACAGCGACAATGTAACAAATGAAAAATATGTTTTAAATGGCTAATTAAGCATAATTCGTGCTGTTCACGTAAAGGGCTCACTATTAATTTTAAGGCTAAAACTAGCAATCAACATAAAATGTTGCTTTAGGGAGTTAAAATGCAATATTTGACTACAGACATACTGCAAAATTATATTATTATAACTGCTACATACGTGCGAAGTAGTAAGCGCACATGTAACTAGAAATTGGAATTCTCTCATAGAAGCATAATCGGAATTAAATGATTACACCAGAAAAAAAAAACAGGCTTCTGCGTGCTTTTGAAATTCTGTACATAACGTTCAACTTACTGCAATATTCCCTTATTAAAATCACGACTACATGACGTGGAAAGTACGAGCAGATGAAATATAACTAAAAAAAATGTTTTTTCTCGTGGAAGCATTATTGGTATTGAACCATACATCGGGGGAGGGGAGAAAGTTTATGCGTATTTTATAGAAGTCTGTATTTACGTTCAACTAAAGAGGTTCATTGCATTTGTCATATTCAATAGGGCATTTAACACCAATTTTGCATAAATGACACAAACCCGAATTCATCAATACTTGAGTCAGAATTGACTTAATTTACTTAAACATTTTTTCTCAAATTGCAACGTGACGCAGGCTGCATTAATACCATCTCATTTACCATAAAGGAAATGATATCCAATGTCATGGCGACTTCTAAATAATACCTACGCATAACGCAATACTGGTTAGGTATTGTACTGCCAATGGAATTGATGGAATGATGCAATTGGAAGTGGAAGTAACTCCGACGGAGTTGGAAGTAAATGTCTTGGAAGTACTCCGGCGGAATGGAAGTAAAACTGTTGTGGAAGTAACTCCGACGGAGATGGAAGTAAATGCCTTGGAAGTACTCTGGCGGAGTGGAAGTAAAACTGTTCTGGAAGTAACTCCGACGGAGTTGGAAGTGATTGGAAGTAAGGAAGTGCCAGTTCCGAATAGTGGAATGGTTACTTCACACTTCCAAAGGAGGAACCGTTCCTTTGAAACGACTCCGACTCCTTCGACCCATCACTAGATACCACACGTCTTTAACAATTAATGTCTCCTGTCACATAAGCAAATGTTTGTGATTTAATGGTTTGTAGTTCTACGCTAGTATGTTGTGTTTTTATCCCCGTTGTATAATGAACTACAAAGTAATATTGGTAATTTCATATGTAGTGATGTAGACCCAATGTACATGAATAATTCGTAATTCCATTTGCTGTAAAGCAAATATAATTAACGGAACGCAACACTGGCTTTAAGATTGAAACTTATGCCCAGATACTTCGTAAAATATTGTTGTATTGCGTGTTAAACATTTAGGTTATGAACAGTGTGGAGGTAAATTCTTTTGCAATAAATTAAGTTTCAGCAAATATAAAACATTATTTTGGGAAATTAATTTAAATATACTCATAATCTCTAGGAGCTGCTTTTTATGTTATTGTGAAGCGGAACATTTTGAGAATTTAAGAAAAAAGTGGTATGCTCCGATTTACATTTATTTTATTTATCCTTCTGAACCGTAAGTCTGCGGGACAAAGTTTACTGCCTTAAGGCAGTTTAATAGCTTAAATTCTTAAGGTATTACTCTAACTTTGTGATTAAAAAAATAGGTTATCAAATACAGAATAATGCAAATTACAAATTGGAATTAATTGTTCTTTCACACAAGCCGTGTGTTGGACAGGCTTGGAAAGGTAGAATCAGATGACTGAAAAATTCAATGCCAAGCCGGGATTTGAACCACGGATCTCCCGGTCTTCGTCCGGTTAAATTAAAAATTGTTCGTCTTAGCTACAGCTGTATATGCAGAATTATCAGCTGTTTTGCTGTTAGCGACTGCTAATTTACGTCATGGCACACAGCCAACAACGAAGACTAGCGCTTGCAGAAAGCCAACCGCAGTTGCCCGACGAAGTTCGAGCGAATGCCGAAAATAAACGAAAGGGAACGATCTTCCAGTTCAAGGGGGAAGGTAGTCCATTCCGGCACATTTTGCTCCCATTGGCTGTGGTCAAATACGTAACGTGGAACGTTGGCGCGCGCATTTCGACTGGTAATTGAAAGTGAATACATAAAGCCATGCGTTTCAAAGCAGGAATTTGTACATACATAGTACAAATCGGTTTAAGTTCAGTACCTTCCAAAGATGTGACACAAAGATTTTCAAGAAAATTCCCCACCCAAAATAACCCTTTACACGGAAGAATTCTCGATTTTTTTGTCTGAAAAATGACTCAAACGATTTTGATTAAAATGCCATTGTATTCAAGATATTTACATGAAAAATAAAATGTTTATTTTTAATTTTCTGGGAACAGCTTGTGAAGTCCTCTTCATTCGGAAGGAATTTTGTATACTCTTGTGTAACTGGTAAATTTAAGCAACAGAGGAAAATGGGCTACACAAAAAATGTCAATGGGATAGATGGATCTGTTGCATCCCAGTTTTATATGTTATAATGTTTTATGTATATGCAAACTCCGCCATCTTCTAAATGTTTTCTTATACAGGGTGAAAGATATTGCTTGAACTGTAATAAAATGGCTAATAGACACAGGCACAAGGAACATAAAACACTGTGTTTCATTTTTGTAGATTTAATGACAAAAATTGTATTGGACATATTTGCACTACTCATTATATAGAATCCATGATTAACGTACGGTTCAAGTAGTACCTTCCACCCTGTATACTGACCTCCCAAATAATACCCATGCAGTAATAATGAGAATTTCTCGTTTCAAGTGATGTCTTTCTCAAACATGTCTTCAAGGCAATAGAAATTACATGGAAAATTGAAATTTAAGCATAACAAAGTATAAAGTTATAATTTCGAGCTTATTCAAAGTGAATTAATCATCATAATAGTATCAACCTCATGTAAGCACTTTATGTAGGGCAGATTGCATGTGATGGTGATTAACACTTATTTGCTATTGTTGTCCTACTGTAATGCGTGTCGAGAAGTTTACTGTTGAAATGGTGATGGTTTACAAATTTTTCTCTCTTAGATAAGACATGATGGGGAGGGGAACATCCCCCCCAAAGGCTGTTCTTGGCATTGGGTATATTCCTACTTACTTTGCGTACTTCATAATTGTATGATGTGTTCAATTTCCCTTGAGCATTGCTCACAGTGGAACCAAATGAACAAACACAAACAAACATCACTGTATGGGCTCAATTTGCTTTTTTCCCATACCTGTCAATAAATTTAAGGTTCCCATGTGCTGTAGGACCTCCACTGTGTTATATCAAATGTTTTATATATAGAACCTTTCCCAGGAAAAGGAATCAAAGTGTATTTTCTATTCAATAACTAAGTTTTATTAACTAGAACTGGCTTTGTGTATGCATAAGTGACTTAAGTGCAATTACCTATAAGATCATTCCAATAGATTGTAATAACAGACATTCAAGAGGTTAGAATTTAATGAACATTTTAATTGGGTAGGCCATTCAAATGTATATTAATGTAGGCACATGTTCCTTAAAATACCATACAAATGTGTTATACAGTATTATTAAATATGAATGTGAATGCAATGTCTCTGAATAATAACAATGTCTCTTTGTGTTTAACCATTCAAATGTATATTAATGTAGGCACATGTTCCTTAAAATACCATACAAATGTGTTATACAGTATTATTAAATATGAATGTGAATGCAATGTCTCTAAATAATAACAATGTCTCTTTGTGTTTAACCATTCAAATGTATATTAATGTAGGCACATGTTCCTTAAAATACCATACAAATGTACTATCAGTATTATTAAATATGAATGTGAATGCAATGTCTCTAAATAATAACAATGTCTCTTTGTGTTTAAACATTCAAATGTATATTAATGTAGGCACATTTTCCTTAAAATACCATACAAATGTATTATGCAGTATTATTAAATATGAATGTGAATGCAATGACTCTAAACAATAACAATGTCCCTTTGTGTTTAACCATATCACACCCACTCTTCATAATTGTCAATCACTTTAACATGTCGTTTAGTGTGCCAGTATTAATTGTTTTTTCATATGTTGACTGCAGAAATAATGTAACAGCACATGCTGGTTTATAAATTTGGGGGCTGGATAGACACTCGTTCATTAGTATTGCTCTCTGTCCTCCATAGTATTTTTAATTTTAATGTCCCTTTTAACTTCACAGGTTTACAGAGATTGGAGACTGGTGGTAGGGCGGATGAAGATGGTGCAATTGATGGAATTATGGTGGGGAAAACCAGAGAACATTCATTCTAAGTGCCATTTTATCTACCACAAAATCCCACCTCTGATCCCTAGGACTGAATCCAGGCTTTTTTTGTGAGAGGCCATAGTGCTGCCCAATTAGAAGTGTGAATATGAGACAACATTTAAAACAGAGATAGCATTACTCAATACTATCAAGTAATGAAACCAAGAAGTTGTTTTACAAGCCAGCTCCCACTATGACTTCACAAATGAGGTGTATGTAAATAAAGTAGATACTTAAAAAAGAATAACTATTTCAGCAGATATTTTGCCATGCAATACATATTACACATTTATATAATTTAAGTTGGGTGTTTTGTCATAAATATGGTAGCTGACATTTCGATATGTAGAAATCATTCAGCAATAATGTGGTAATACACAAGTTTTATGTAACTATTTGTGCTTCCAAGGCCAGCGCTTAACCGAGTTACCCAGATTGACAAAAAAATTCCCAAGGATATACAGTACATATGGAGAATTTTCTGTTTATGAAATGCTTTAAGTTATTTTGCAATGAAAAGAGCATTATGTCCTAATTTATTTATTTATTTGGTTTAACAGCAGGAAATAGTGTTTGAGCACAACACTAATACACATCCAAAATCAAACTATGGATCCCAAAATATTATCATTACATCACATTCAAAATTGAAATAGGTATCAGACATACCCTTTGAGCATGAGTTCTCTTGTTCGTTTTACGATATTAGTGTGCAATCCATAAAAATAAACTTTTCGAAATACGGTCCCTAATTTGAACACATTTCAACACTAAATAGCACAAACACACATTTTAACACCTTAACATACTAAGTATAGTTTATATTTAAGGTTAGCTTGTTTTCGCTATATATATATATATATATATATATATATATATATATATATATATATATATATATATATATATATTTCAATTCTTCATTAAAACCAACTAAACTTTCGATTCATACGCTGTCTTCTACCTTACTAGGTTTTCAGGTCATGTTCCAGTTTTAAACATCGAATGCGCGTTATTTGGTACTCAATATTAAATAAGGTATCACTATAAACTCCTACATTTACACAACTGCACGAAAATTCTGGTTTATTTTTATATTTTCGGCATTGCTATTTTATCAGCTGACTTCCATTTTAGTTTAGTTTCAAGCCTCAGCAATCAGCATGGGAGAGGTCGCGACACCTTCCCCCTTGAACTGGAAGATCGTTCCCTTCCGTTCATTTTCGGCATTCGCTCGAACTTCGTCGGGCAACTTCGGTTGGCTTTCTGCAAGCGCTAGTACAACTAAGCGGATAAGGAATACCAACATTTTCAATAGAAATGAGGTTGGCGAAACTGGAAGTAGCATTTATCAGCCTCAGCTGATTTAAAATGAGGTTATGTGACGTATGGCAATTCATAATTGTATACTATTGTAGCTTTGTCCTAATTATGGTGCTTTCAAGTTTTTTCTTGTTGCAAAACGTTATTTTGCTCACAGCGACAATGTAACAAATGAAAAATATATTTTAAATGGGTAATTATGCATAATTCGTGCTGTTCACGTAAAGGGCTCACTATTAATTTTAAGGCTAAAACTCGCAATCAACATAAAATGTTGCTTTAGGGAGTTAAAATGCAATATTTGACTACAGACATACTGCAATATTATATTATTATAACTGCTACATACGTGCGAAGTAGTAAGCGCACATGTAACTAGAAATTGGAATTTTCTCATAGAAGCATAATGGGAATTAAATGATTACAACAGAAAAAAAACAGGCTTCTGCGTGCTTTTGAAATTCTGTACATAACGTTCAACTTACTGCAACATTCCCTTATTAAAATCACGACCACATAACGTGGGAAGTACGAGCAGATGAAATATAACTAAAAAAAAATTGGTTTTTCTCATGGAAGCATAATTGGTATTAAACCATACATCAGGGGGGGGAGAAAGTTTATGCGTATTTTTAAGAAGTCTGTATTAACGTTCAACTAAAGGCCTTCATTGCATTTGTCATATTCAATAGGGCATTTAACATCAATTTTGCATAAATGACACAAACCCGAATTCATCAGTACTTGAGTCAGAATTGACTTATTTTACTTAAACATTTTTTCTCAAATGGCAACGTGACGCAGGCTGCATTAATGCCATCTCATTTCCATAAAGGAAATGATATCCAATGTTATGGCGACTTCTAAATAATACGCATAACGCAATACTGGTTAGGTATTGTACTGTCAATAGAATGGATGGAATGATGCAATTGGAAGTGGAAGTAACTCCGACGGAGTTGGAAGTAAATGTCTTGGAAGTACTTCGGCGGAATGGAAGTAAAACTGTTGTGGAAGTAACTCCGACGGAGTTAGAAGTAAATGGATTGGAAGTACTCCGGCGGAATGGAAGTAAAACTGTTGTGGAAGTAACTCCGACGGAGTTGGAAGTGATTGGAAGTAAGGAAGTACCAGTTCCGAATAGTGGAATGGTTACTTCACACTTCCAAAGGAGGAAGCGTTCCTTTGAAACGACTCCGACTCCGACCCATCACTACTTTGATGGCGCACCCAAGGTTCTTCGTTACCATATTGCTGGTCTATCTCCTTGAATGCTGACAACGGTGCCATCTATGTTCATTTACGATTCTTATGAGAATGAATCTTCTGTTTGCGTTGTAATTAACTAGTGATGGGTCGAGCGCGTTACTTTACCGGTACTACTTCCATTCCGCAGTCGGAGTCGTTTCAAGGAAGTACTTCCACTTTGGTGTTCTGTGGTACTTCCAGCCTTTGGTGGAATTAGTTCCATTTGAAAGTACTCATTCCGGAGTATTGGTGAAAATATTTCTACTGTTTTTCTCCGGAATGACTCCCTATACTGTATGACAGGAAGCATTACAAACGATATCCAACGGGATGCTACACATGTGCTAACAATTAATTCTCCTGTCACATAAACAAGTGTTTGTACTTTAATGGCTACTATACTCGCTGCCAAAGAAGAAAGTGATTGATATTTCGCGGGGAGAGAGAGGCGACGTTGCCGCTTATCGCGACCAGGTGGAGAGCGCGTTAGAATTCTGTACATAGGAGACTGGGTTGCATCTGCATTGTAGGGCGAGTATTATTTATATTCGTATATGAAGACAACTATAAAATAATGAATCTGCATGCCATGGATAGAACATTCAAGAAGATATCAGTGTAAAGATCTGCGTTAACAAGAGAGACATACCTGTGAAATATTGATACTCACTCTAATGGGAAAATGCCGCTGATTCTCTCACAGAGCATATTATTTCCCGTGCTTGTCTAATCGGTATGCCTTTACCAAATGCATTTTATTCGGTTACCGAATACGCCCGGTTTTTCGTTTGGCTCGTTGTCTTCGTCACTATTTTTTTGATATTGTTAAATATCCATTAAAAATGTTAACACAATTGCAAATGCTCACCTTACACGCACAGACACACGGACTCAAACGCACGTAAAAACAAACAAATAACAGTACAAATGCAAAATAACTTCTCAGTACACAGACAATCTCTAAAACATTAAGCTGTGGCTGGAAGCATTGTTTACAACTGCAGCGGCAGCAAAGATAAGACGTGCAGTTCATGTTACTGCAAAGGTCGCTCGCCGAGCACGTCATGCTAATCACGTGTTTGTATCGGCAACAAGGTTTTTGCATCTATCGTTGCTATGGAAACGTCTTAGCTCTAATTAGTCCTTCTAATCGTTGCTATGACGACCGCTATGACGTATCCATCCCCTCCCATTCATTTAAAGCTTTCCGCTGCGTGGTAAATAACCGTCATTCTCCTTCTTGATTGGCGCAGACTATAGTTCTACGTTAGTATATTGTACTTTTATCCCGTTGTATAAAACTACAAAGTAATATTAGTAATATCATACTAATGTAGACCTTACGTACATGAATCATTTGTAACTCCACTTGCTGTAAAGAAAAATATAATTAACGGAACGCAACACTGCGTTAAGACTGAAACTTATGCCTAGATATTTCGTAAAATATTGCTGCATTGCGTGTTAAACGTTTAGATTATGAACAGTGTGGAGATAAATTCTTTTGCAATAAATGTGGTTCCTATCAAATATAAAACATTCTTTTGGGAAATGAATTTAAATTTACTCATAATCTCTAGGAGCTGATTTTTGTTATTGTGAAGCGGAACATTTTGGGAATGTGATAATAAGTTATATGCTCCGATGTACATTTATTTTATTTACCTCTCTGAACCGTAAGTCTACGGGACAAAATTTACTGCCTTTCGGCAAATTAATAGTTTAAATTCTTAAGGTATTACTCAACTTTGTGAAGAAAAAAGAAATAGGTTAGCAAATACAGAATAATGCAAATCACAAATTGTTCGTCTTAGCCACACCTGTATATGCAGAATTAAAAGCTGTTTTGCTGTTGACGACTACTAAATTATACCATGGTAAATAGCCAACAACGAAGCGCATAAGGAAAATGTGCAATTAGAGTACCAACATTTTCAGCAGAAATGAGGTTGGCGAAACTGGAAGTAACATTTATCAGCTTCAGCTGATTTAAAATGAGGTTATGTGACGTATGGCAATTCATAATTAAATATTATTGTAGCTTTGTATCGCCAATTATGGTAATTTAAGAGATTTCTTGTTTCACAAAGTTATTTTGCTCACAGCGACAATGTAATAAATGAAAAATATATTTTAAATGCGTAATTATGCATAAGTAGTTCAAGTAAAGGACTCATCTACTAATTTTAAGGCTAAAACTCACAGTCAACATCAAATGTTGCTTTAGGGAGTTAAAATGCAATATTTGCCTACAAACATACCACAATATTATATTATTATAACTGCTACATGACGTGGGAAGTAATAGGTGGACATATAACTAGAAATTGGAATTTTCTCATAGATGCATAATCGGAATTAAATTATTACATCAGAAAAAATAAAACAAGCTGCGTGCTTTTGGAATTCTGTACATAACTTCAACTTACTGCAATATACTCTTATTAAAATCACTACTATATGACGTAGGAAGTACGAGTAGATGATATATAGCTAAAAAATTGGCTTTTCTCATGGAAGCATAATTGGTATTGGACCATACCTCAGGGGAAAGAAAGGAAATTTATGCATATTTTTTGGAAGTCTGTATTAACGTTCAAATGAAGGCGTTCATTGCATTAGTCATATTCAATAGGACATTTAACCTCAATTTAACCTAAATACCAAACTTGGTATTTAAGCTCTGAATTTTTCAAGGATTAGATATGAAGATTTTCAAGAAAATCTCCCTACCTCAAACTACCCTTTACGTGGGAACTTTTTCGAAAATGTTTACTTTCTCGAAAACGGCTTTAACGACTTTGATTAAAATACCATGTGTTTAAGATGTTTTCATGACAAATGAAATGTATATCTCGAATTTTCTGGAATAGCCTGTGAAGTTCTCTTTATTCTGAAGGAATTTTGTATAACTGGTAAATCGTAAGCAATAGACAAAATCTTGCTGCACAAAAAACTGTAGATCTCGTTAAAGGACACGATTTATATTCAAATAAAAAATGTATGTGGCGTTAACTATTTCTTTGTATACAATCAGATGAAAATATCGAAGAGCATGAATATTCTTTCGCCGTGACCTTCCGAAACTTACCATCACGGGATTTGCAGATGATGCAGTTGTAATAGCCAACAACGAGATTCTGCCAAAAAGCTTACCAGGATAGCACTTCAAAAATTTAAACAAATAAAGCTTAATATTAATTTTAAAAAATTGAAATGCATTCCAATTAAAAAAGGGAATATTCAGCATCACTCTTTGGAATTAGATGGATTTTAAGCAATTCCCTCAATACCTGAAACTGAAAGCATCCGTTGCCTTAGTGTCAATTTTGATAACCAATATATATATATATATATATATATATATATATTTGACTCAAAGGAACATAAACACAAATTACAAAACAAACTAGACTCTTTGGCAACAACATCCCTGTTACAGCCTCACCAAAAATTTAGTTAAATGTCCTTACACATATATACTCATTTCAGACACCATCTGGTAGAACACCTGGGAAGTTTCTTGCAATGCACATGCCGATATTATGATCAGAAATACACTTAAAGACGTATTGCAACTTCCCACTGATTTTCCTGACAACATGAGCTATTTATAAAGGCCTTGGAATGTTTTGCACTCAATGGGAAGCGTATTTACAACACATAAATGCTTGCGACATCTGTTAAGATCCGAAAACGTACATGTCATTAACACTTACAATCTAAGTGCTCGGCGAAATAAGTACATGCCTGCACGAGCTTAATTTTCACTCTGAAAACCTAACAACGGTCGGTACCAATGTCGTCACCTTTCTTCGGGAAGAGGAATTCCATTCATATGCTCTCTGCCTCAAAATGGGAAAAGGAGTGATTTTATACAAACTGGGTTCATTGACCAGAAAGACTTACCAGCAGTGAATTGAAAGAAGCACTTAAAATGACATCTAACGCATGCCCAGTTAGAGCCGTGCCAGGCAGGTCCCGGGACAATAACCGTTGGAGCCATTGCGGCAACGAGATTGAAACTCTTGCTCATGTCCTTTTGTTCACACGGCGAAATACTGAGAAACAGCAGGCTTCATAAGGTACGCTCCTTAATTGCCGAGGCTATTACAGAAAAGCATTATCAGGTCTATGAAGAGGTTCATGGCGTGGCGGAAAACAGATCTCATCGAAGAATAGATATACTGGCCATAAAACCTGGCTCACCTTCGACACTACAATTGACCCTACTACCAGATGGGAAATAGACGAAGATCAATCGGCAGCAGTGCGCAAGGAAAAAATCTGATGTGTTACACTCACATGACTTATTCCACTCTTGTACAAACTATTTTCGCAAACACCTATTCTCCATTAACTTCATGTTAATCGAGTTAAACATTTTCAGAAACAATTTTATTGCTAATTTTCTTGTAGGTGCAAGGGGAGTATGGTAGACTTTAAGCGATAGTCAAATCTTTTAAGAGCTGGTTGCTATGTGGAGTATTCCATTCTCTTTGCATGTCCAGGACATAAAAAAAAGAATAACGAATTCGCATTTGAGAAAAAATATATCTATTTGAAAATTCAAACAAATGACAAGGGATGTCTGGGAAATGGTTCACTCGACAAAAAAGAAAAAGAAAGAAAAAAAAGTATGTTACATAAATTGTGTGTTTTAACGAGATCTACATTTTTTTGTGTAGTAAAATTTGTTTGTCTCTTACGGTTTACCAATTATAGAAAAATCATACAGAATGAAGAGGACGTTTGGGGACATTCCCAGAAAATTCAAGATATACATTTCATTTGCCATGAAAATATCTTAAACATATGATATTTTAGTCAAAATCGTTACAGCCATTTTTGAGAAAATCAAAATTTCGAAAAATGTCCTTTGTAAAGGGTAGTCTGGGGTGGGGATTTTCTTGAAAATCTTCGTGTCGCATCTTTGGATGATACTGAACTTAAGTACCAAGTTTGGAGTTGATCCGACTTTTCGTTATTGCGTTGTTGTTCACAGACACACACACCCACACATAGAGACCTTTATCTAAAAATACATTTTTCTGTTTTCTTTTTGTTTTTTGGATTCAGGAAGCCTCAGAACACGTATTTCTGGTGAAATCTCGACATCGAATTTTTGGATGGAATGTCCCCTACTTAGTATATGTAGCAGAGAAAGTAAAAATGCAACATCTACGATTCAATCAGGCAACTGCGAAAAATATCAGTTGATCTCAGTTCAAGTTGTTGGGTTCATGATAGCAGCTAGAGGAACCATTCATTCCAAGCGTGTTTGTACAATTCTTTAAAAACTTTCAGTCAAAAAATGCATTTATAAAAGAAGTGAACTCTTACGGTGATTAAAGGGTCACTTCTCATATTAAAACAATATTTGTACGATATTTAGTATCAAACTTTTAAAAATGTTGGGTTGTCTATTTCTAGGAATTAATTTCTAATCTTAGATTTGTTATTTATGAATTAAATCATATGTCAGAAATTATCCAACAATTTTGTATTACATATTCGCAATTTATATATTGTAGCGGATGTGTGTGCATTGTCGCGTCGGACACATTATTGCTGTATATAATGATACTGTTGAACTAATTATTTCGTTTGTGAGCTGAATTCTTGTCCGGCGCGGCATATTTCCCTCCAATTCCTAGTCAAGGAGGGTGAAGGCAAGTTGAGGGAAGAGCCTCTTTGTCTGAGAGCGTGGCGTCACCATTAGAGTCGGTCTAGTGTATCTCCTCAGAGTGTGTGGTTGTATGTAGCGTGCATGGTCCTGTGAGTGTGGTGCATCTCCCCAAATGTTTGTCTGTAACCTTTTGGAAATTATGTAGCAGCACCAAACAATAAATCAGATTAAATGTGAATTTATATGTATTGTTTATAAATATCCCAAGCCCGCTTTAGCTTTGTGCAGCAAGTTCCTGGTATCTCTTGTTTGCCTCTGTAGCTACGCTCCCCAATGTTTATGCCGGGGTAACTAAATTTAATATTTTAGCTGCAAAACCTTTTGGCCTCACCTCGGTGTATAACATTATATATATATAATATATATACAGGATGAGTCAAAAAACTACGAACCGCCTACGCGGTGTTTTTTCTGCGCTCGTTGCCGTCTGCCGCTATCATAGGAAGGCGCGGATGAAACCACACAACATTTTTAAAACTATTCATCATTCGCCATAGTTCACGTTGAGAAATGCTAGCAATTTCCTGGCGGATATTTTGTTTTAATTCTTCCAGGGTGTGTGGGTTTGTCTTGTACACTTTTGTTTAAAGTTACCCCAGGAGTGTGATTTTGCCTTTTTTCAACAAGACTCTGCAACAGCTAATACCAATGTGGCTAGATAACTAAGGTGAGCCACTCCGGGGTGGGAGCTGCCATTGGCTGTCCGCCTGTGACGTAAGTGAGAGTGAAGACGAGCGCGCGGAATACAAACACAGCGCAGTGAACACACTAAATTCCTCCCGATTAACTCCCAATTGTTTATTATTAGCACTTCTTCCAGTTTTTTTAAAAGGTATACTATTTCAGGGCATTCTACAAACATTGTGGGCTAGACATAAAGCAAAACGAATGGAAACTGCATTACATTAGTAATATATTTACGTATAAACAAAACTACTGGAACACATCCAGGACTTCAGCGTAAACTGTAGGCGCTACAAGAGATTCAAGCATACATTACTTTAGTACTAAAGGAAAATTTACAACTACTCTAAAGGAATCGCTAAATGGATATGCTGGTGTATATTTTTACCTTAAGAAATGAAAACAATAATTCCAGAATGCATTATTCTGTTACAGGATGTAAAAATGAAAAAGACATACCTGCAACATTCCACTTGTACTTGGACCTTCACTAAGTGCATATCCATGCCAATCGGGAATGAACTGCTACGGAACTGCATCTGGGAGCAGAATTTTCTTAACCGGCAAACCTAAAAGTTCAGTCTTCAAATCCCGTTTATAGTTACTAGGAAGAAAGTGCACTGAACATACACGTGAATTATCAGCGTTAAATTTGTCAATACGCTTACAGCGAGACACCCACACGCGCTTTAATTGCTCATTTTTTTTTTGGAAATATGTGATAATTCACACCAACCGTTTTAAAACCGTAATTACGGTATTGTGCTACAGCACAATACATTCTACTCTTAACGTTCTTACTCATTGCACACCGACTTAAACACTTCACCAAAGCAGAGAAAACTGAATCTATACTCAAGATTCTAGTTTAAATATGTGTGTGCAACTTATTTGTTGAAGTGGGGGGTATATGACTGAGTGATATGAAACAATGCACTTTCGTACATCTGTTGTTAAGTTGTGAAGTTTCCGCCAACATTGAAGCATATATTCCCTTCCGATATATGAGTACATCTTGATTTATTGCACTTGTACGTGACTTTTAAAGCGAAGAGAAGCTCAGATTAATATCTGTTGCCTTTTACGCAGTTGAGTGGCATAATTATTTCAACGGAAATGCTGTTTGCTCTTACAGCCAAAGTTTAACAACCTTTTTCCGTTCACTGTGGTTCTGTAAAGGATTATATACCTGGAAAAGTTTGCCATTTTCAGGAAACAATACCTTTGGCCCGCATTACATCTGTTTTCATGTTATGAGTCGGCCTACCTGCCAAAAAGTAAGTTCTTTATATTCCTCAGGAATGCGTATTAAACAGTATATTATTGTGAGCAGAAGCTATTTGAAGACCAAGTATCATATAAGCATGATCCGGATTCAGATGACATGCCATCTTTTAATTCTTGCAATAAAGGTATTGCTTAAGTGTAATAAATCCTTATCACGGGTCCCATATATATATATCTTAATATATATATATATATATATATATATATATATATATATATATATATATATATATCACGGGTCCCATATATATATATCTTAATATGGGACCCGTGATAAGGATTTATTACACTTAAGCAATACCTTTATTGCAAGAATTAAAAGATGGCATGTCATCTGAATCCGGATCATGCTTATATGATACTTGGTCTTCATATATATATACATTAGGTCATTTTGGTAGTTTCAAGTTTTCTATTTTGGATAATGTTTTTTTCGATATTACATCATTAATTTGTAATTTCTTTGTCCTTTGCCGCTTTATTTGGTAACTTCCTTGCATAAGTATAGAGTATATAAAGATTATTGGTTGGTCTGGAAAGAGTTGCTTGTGGGTGGAGAGATGGTTATTGTCAGGGAAACAGGTATAACTACTGTTATGAATTCAGGTTCAAAATTAGGGATGAGGAGGTCAGTTTTCCCTTTTTTGCTTAATAAGTGCGTATTGCTCTTATTTATGTATGACATGGACTGTGAAATCCTCTTCATTTGCAATAAACATTGCATATTCTGAGTTCTCAAAAGAGTTAATGCTACACTTTTGTAAGACCTGTTTAAAAACACAATAAGTTAGGAAATTAATTGAAAATATATTTGTTCTATGTTCTTGTTTGGAGAATCTGAAAAGCAAAGAAAATAATGTTCTTACTTGTTTGAATAATCTGAAAAGGAAAGTAAGAAGATTTTCTTTTCTTTTCAGATTCTTTGAACAATAACATTTTCACTGCCCTTTTACTTATTTTTTCTTCTTGTATAGGAGTTATATCAATATATAAATTAATTTATAACTTTCTGTACACTAATTTTAGTAAATCAAATAAATCTCATTTTAGATAATTTTTTGTAATTACAAAGCCATTTTGAAACAAATGTAGTCATTTTAAAAAAAATTAGTCATAAAAATCCGCGCCCTGCTTATAAAACACCGCTCTGACATTTTCTCTCATGTATTTACGTTCATCTCCTCTGTATTTGCTCACATAATATTGATTTGTTTCGTAAAGCCTCTCCTGCCAGTTTGGCGTGAAATGTGTCCATGTTTTATACAAAATAACGAAAACTAAGATACGAGTAAGTTATTGCACTTTCCTTGCATAAATACTAAATAATATAGGCACCTAATTACAATTGGCAAGTTCCTTAGATCTACCTCCTTTTAAAAAGATCAGTGTAATATGTTTCAATGATCGCCAGTGCAATACACTAATACACCTCCTTTTAACAACACCCACTTTCCCGTGGGTGAAAGCATTACATTTGTGTGCTTTTAAGGGTATTGGTTGCGAGCGTATACTAAAGCATACAGGAAAGGTTGTTCTAAAATTAATATCTCCAAAATATTAAGGCTAGACGCATCCTTGTTCTTACTCTTTCAAGTACGAAGGATCAAATGGGAACTATGTACAATTAATTATTCATTAATTAAAAAATTAAAACAACTTTATGCTAGAAATAATTAAGAAACTAGGTTTATATAAGCACATTCTCAGCCTAAATAATGAAGCCAAAATATCCAAATTCTGAACACATCATTCGAATGTACACTACTCTGTAAATTTGGTTTATTTGAAAATTGGAGGATATTTGCAAGACTTGCTGTGCAGATAACTGTTTTTCAGCATGTGTCCATTATCTACTTCAAGTAGTCGAATGTTAAGTGAATTTAATTCATTTTGTGGAGTTACTCTCTTCTGCCAAAATAGTTATATTAATAAAATTCTTTTTAAAAAAACTATTTTAAATATGCATGTCGATTATTCATGCTTTTACCTAGACGCGAGAAAAAAGTCTCGGAAAACATGCACATATATCAAGTTTTCAGCTATCATGACTTTTAAAACTGCTATGTTTAAGTCATATTTCATAATAGCATGATCAACATACAGTTTCTCTCATTAAGCTGCGTTTTTCACAATCCATAAACAAACAATACAATTTAATTTCGAATCAAAGTTTAAGACCCGATAGCGTATAACGTTGAATTTTATATAGCGTATAACGTATTTTATTTTCGTTGCTAAAATTGGCCGAATAATGTGTTATCGGTTTTCTTTAACATAATATAATTAAAGTCAAGCATTAGCATAAACTAAGAAAATGGTTTTAAAGCTTGCAACTTAAAGCTTCTGAACAACTTTAATATAACAAATATCTGCTTTATATCTACATATATCTCTTTCTTTGAATAACATGTATGCTGTAAGTCATCCCTCAAGACCAAATTTCATATATCGACAGCGTTTTAGTGAATATTTCAAGGAGAAATGAAATTGGCGCCAGTTGGGTATTTAGCTGTAAAAAGACAGGTTTGTGTTTATTATTTCCAAGACTAAGTCTAGTTATAGATGCGATTTTGTTTCAAGTAGTATAGGGTCGAAACAGATCGTATAACGAGAATATTATACGAATTTTCATGCCGAAAAGTACGGTTCAGAATACTGGCCAGCTAAAACTTCACTCTCGATGACGTCATGCAGCAGGCGGACCGAAAGCAGTACAAGCGAAAACGATGCGGGAAGAGACCCCCCTGAGCTAATACGGCCAATATTTCGATGAGAAGAATTGAAAGTGTGTTTGAGGACAGAATTATTAGTAGAGATTTGTGGCCCCTCGGTCCCCCGACTTAATCCCCTGCGATTTCTATCTCTGGGGATAGGAAAAACACCGCGCAGCCGGTTCGTAGTTTTTTGGCACTCTGTGTTTATATATATTTGAGCCTGTAAAACATTGTTATTTATGTCTGTATTTGATATTTTAATGTTTTGCATCGTGGTAAGCTTTGTATGCAGCAGCCTTGAGTTGAAGGAAGCAGCATTTTTCAATAAATTCCTTCTCCTGGTTTGATTTTTTTTTCAAACGTGTACACTTTTGCAAGAATGAGCCACTATTTTTTATTATTATTTATTACTTTCTCTACTACGTATAGTAAGTAGGGGAAGTATTGCATTCCACCCAAAAATTCGATACCGAGATTTCACCGGAAATACATGTTTTGAGACCTCCTGAATCCAAAAAAAGAATTTTTGGAAACATGTCCGTGTGTGTGTCTGTGTGTGTGTCTGTGTGTGTGTGAACAGCATAACTCAAAAACGAACAGTCGGATAAGCACCAAACTTGGTATTTAGGTTCAGTATCTTCCAGAGATGCGACACGAAGGTTTTCAAGAAAATCCCCCCACCCCAAACTACCCTTTACATGGAAGATTTTTCGAAAATTTTAATTTTCTCAAAAATGGCTCTAACGATTTTGATGAAAATATCATATGTTTAAGATAATGTCATGGGAAATGAAATGTATATCTCGAATTTCTGGGAATGTCTCCAAAAGTATTCTTTATTGTGAACAACTTTTGCATAACTGGTAAACCATAAGAGATACACAAAATGTTACTACACAAAAAGTGTAGATCGCGTTAAAATACACAACTTATGTCATATACATTTCTTTTGTTGAGTGAACCGTTTTGGAGATATTGCTTGTTATTTCCTTAAATTTTCCAATACTTATACTTTTTCTCAAATTCGTTATTCATTTTTTTTATGTCCTGGACATGCAAAGAGAATGGAATGCACCACATAGCAACCAGCGTTAAAATATTTGACTATCGCTTAAAAGCTACCATATTCCCCTTGCATCTACAAGAAAATTACCAATAAGATTGACATATCGATATCTCGATTAACATGAAGCATATGGAGAATAGGCGTTTTTTAAAAATAGTGTGTACAAGAGTAGAGAAAGTCATGTGAGTGTAACACATCAGATTTTTTTTTAATGTGGTCATGCAAAGAGCATGGATTTCAAAACCATCACATAATGATCCGCTTTTAAACCATCATAGGATCCATTATAGCTTGGGTAAGTTACTGTATCCTTCCTACACCTACATTGAAATATGTGTAAGTCTGTAATGCTAATTTATATCGATGAACAAGACGTAGACATATGAATAACCTTTTGTTAGAATATTTTGCAGATTAGTGAGTGGAGATAGTCATAAGAGATCTTTTCTCAACACATCACTTCTTTAGTCACTGGAATTAATGCATGTTTTTTGCAAAAGAATGCTGTAGCTTTCCTCTTGTATTTTTCCACTAGGATGGTTTCAGAGAGTTTTAGGGACATTCTCGCAATAATATCAGTATTGAGTTTATCTGTGGTTAATGGGTCTATGATTACAAGCTTACAAAGGTTTCAAGTAGGCAGCACATCAGATAATTCTGTTATCTTCAAGTCTCACAAATCTTCTCTCTGTTCTCGCCAAACTATCACGTTTATTTCGAATTAGTTACCTATGTATATGTTGGGTCCACCCAAGATCGCAGCGTATAAAAGAGGGCAGTAGATAGATATTTACTTTAAATACATAGTACATACATATTTCATTTTACAGACTTCACCGAGTTGCTGGTTTCCTATGGCCCCTATCCTCCAACACTGTGGTTACCGAGTCAATGGGCCCTACTTGACTGAATAAATAAATATTTATTAATCTTTTTAGATTTATTACAATTCAATAGTTACTTGAGTACGTAACCTACGTCTACTCCTATCATAACCTTTTCTGTTCTTCCCTAAATTACCATGCTTCCACGGGCTCATAGCTCAAACACCGTGGTTATCGACCTATTGAGACATTTTTACTAATCTACTTTTCAATAACTACTTTTCTTCTTACTCCTTATTCCTATATTTCTTCAGCCATCTCTTTCTAATTAAACCTAAATATTTTCCTACTTCTAATATGTTCCCCTTGCATTTAACACTGCGGCAGTCACCTCCTGCCCGATGTCGTGATTCTGGTTGATGCCCGTTGCTCACGGTTTACCTTGCTGCATCCTCCATGTTGGCTCCAAATACTCCTAGTGTGCTGGTTCTCTGCAAATTTTGTCCTCGGCTAACTGTAGTAATTTTCTTTAAAACTAGGTGGGAGCATGGACTTATCCTTGGTAAAGGAAGCGTAGACCTCGGGTCGTGGTAAAAAAGGAGAAATAGACGTGCTTTGGTTACGAAAAGATGACACTGCAATTTTCTTTTATTTAACTACTCCACGTAGTACACAGCACTCATATTACCGCCGTTAAAATACTGTCCACCGCTGTTAAACGCGGCGCGGATATGACACGAAGGTTAAATATGCTTATTATCTCTTTACGAGTAGCGGTTCTTAGGTGTGTTTCGAAAACTGTCCTTATTCCCTTTTGGCGCGATATCTCTCACACACCCTGCAGCATCTCTCCCTGCCCACAAATGACAAATTGCCAAAATGAAATGCCTCGAATTTGTTCCTAGCAGATCCATTTATAGTCGCAGGCTTCTGGGGCTGCTTCCTTTCCTATTGGTCCATTTTTTAGCGCCACTCGACGCGTCTCACTATTTCGTATAAACTTACAGGTATCTCATTGGTCCAAGTTTAACATAAATCGCGGCTTTTCCTAAATTTACCGTTAAGCTAGCTGTCTCTCTCACTTGGTTACGGCGAATTATCGAATAATAGGACAAAACTTTACACCCTCGCTGTATGAACAATGGCCCTGCGACCAGAGAGACGTCGTAAAACTAGATTTTATGCCTTCGAAGACACTATTCCTGTAGCTAAAACATTTCGTCGTGGACAGTATTTTAACATTACGCTTAAATTATTTACATTAAACCATTTATAACTCTTCTAGTATTAGTAACCTAGATACATACATAACGTTAAATCACCCTTCTTAAACTATACAAGCAGTATAAGAAAAATGTATGTACATTATAATTTAACATCAATAAAAAGAGAATTAATAAATTATCTATAATTACAGTTCTCGGGCTCGGCCTAGAGTTGCCATTTCAAATTGCCCTGTTCTGGAAAAGAATAAAATTTTCAGCACTTGATACAATTTTCTTTTCCAGAATACTTCCTCTGAGTATACATCTTTGTTTGTTTGTTTCGTTTACAGAGAACCCTTCGCTATACCTGTTCCTTCACAAGGGTTCTGACAAACCAGCTGTGTTTACACATGGGTCATTCACTCTTACACTTAGTTGTGGTAATTGATCCTCTCCTTTTAAAAACAGGTTTTCCGAGAGGCATTCTGACGCACTATACACTTCCACTCACACAAATAACTTGCAACGCAAACAAATGCGCTAATATCCAAATTAAGTTCTAAAAATTAAATCTATTTACATACATACTGGTACATAATAATTATTATGTATTTAGTTATTTACTTACATCCTTATTTATCGGGTGTATTACCTTTATTACTTGTTCATAAGTTTGCTACCTCATTTCGGGTAGAACTCACCTGATTGTTTTCATTACATTCTTCACCCTTCTCATTCTCTAAACATTTGTACGGTTTGAGCAACTGTTTATGATATCTCCCTGCGATCTTTGAATTCTTTATTTCTTGTAACTCAAATGTATCCGAGCCAAAAATGTTAATCACCCGGTATGGACCTTTAAATAAATTTTCCATTCTATGATACCTTTTTTCAGAATGCTAGACTTTTTTTTTCGTACCAATACTAAATCTCCCAGTTCGATCAACCAGTGTTTTCGCTTCTTTTGTTTAAACTTTTCTTTCCTTATCTGCGCCTTCTTTGATATTCTTTCAAAAGCTTTCTTAAATATCTCTTCTTCCGTTAGGGTTTTCGGATCTTTAGTTTCTAGTGTCTGTGGTAATTTCCCTTCAAGTGTTTCCATTAACTTCCCCCTCATCAGCTCAACTAATTTCCCCTCTAAAGTCTTATTTTGCTTACTTACGATTCTTTCTAAGTCCTTACTCTGCTCATTTAATTTCCCTTCGAAATTCTTATTCTGTTCACTCAGTTTTCTTTCTAAGTCCTCACTCTGCTCATTTAATTTCCCTTCTAAATTCTTATTCTGTTCACCCAGTTTTCTTTCTAAGTCCTTACTCTGCTCATTTAATTTCCCTTCGAAATTCTTATTCTGTTCACTCAGTTTTCTTTCTACGTCCTTACTCTGCTCATTTAATTTCCCTTCTAAATTCTTATCTTGTTCAGTTACGATTCTTTCTAAGTCCTTACTCTGCTCATTTAATTTCCTTTCTAAGTTCTTACTCTGCTCATCTAATTTCCTTTTTAAGTTCTTACCCTGCTCGTCTATCTTTGTGCTCAAATGTTGAAGGAATATCATCAGCTGGTTCTGACCTGGGTCAATGACCTGCTCAATCGGTGGGTGCCCTTCCACCCTAACTTCTATCTCTGCTTCCCCCATATTTTCTCCATCTGGTGTTATGCTGACAATGGCTTCCCCATTCAGTTCTTCCAAATCTTCCCTTGACCTACTCATGGTTCCGTTAGCAAGTTCTACCTCCCTAGTAATGACTTTACCCCCTCTCAATAACATGTGTTCACAAAACTGAGTAACTACTCTGCATGCCTTTTGTTTTTGTATAAATGTTCTAACCTGTACTTTCTCCTATGTTAATTGATGCGTCCCGGGTTCGAATCCTAGTGAATTCCTAGAAGCGATGTTCTCAACTGTTTTGTTATCCCACGGAGGTAGACTAGAAGTTCGTGTTGTAATTTTGCTCTGCTGTGCCCCTTTCCTCTGAAGATTCTTCCTCTATTCGTTGTTTCCTAGTCCTCCGTTTGTGCTGGTCTTCCCTTCGTTGGTCTTCCTTTCGAGTTGGTCGTCCCTTCGTGCCCCACGTTGGGCGCCAGTTTGCGGCAGTTACCTCCTGCCCGATGTCGTGATTCTGGTTGATGCCCGTTGCTCACGGCTTATCTTGCTGCATCCTCCATGTTGGCTCCAAATATTCGCAGTGTGCTGGTTCTCTGCAAATTTTGTCCTCGGCTAGCTGCAGTAATTTTCTTTAAAACTAGGTGGGAGCATGGACTTATCCTTCGTAAAGGAAGCGTAGACCTCGGGTCGTGGTAAAAAAGGAGAAATAGACGTGCTTTGGTTACGAAAAGATGACACTGCAATTTTCTTTTATTTAACTACTCCACGTAGTACACAACACTGATATTACCGCCGTTAAAATACTGTTCACCGCTGTTAAACGCGGCGCGGATATGACACGAGGTTTAAAAGAAAAATATAGTACATAGTATGATTTAACATCAATAAAAAGATAATTAATAAATTATCTATAATTACAGTTCTCGGGCTCGGCCTAGAGTTGCCGTTTCAACACCCAACATCTTTCTGCCTATAATCTCAATTGGTAAATTGTCCCATTTCTTTTTCTGCCATCGTTCCCTCGATTCCTTACTTCCTTCCCATTCTAGAATTAAATGCCAATAGTTATTATGCTTTCTATTACACAGCGGACATTTTCTTTGGTTCTCTCTTTCCCCTAAGCCTTTTAACATCATCACTCCTGTCCTCGCCCATGCAAAACCTTCTCGTGCTGATCTGTCACATATATCGACATATTTTTCTCTTTCCCACACCGTTTTTAAATCTGCATATATACATAAAGAAGATTTAAAATTAAAACTACCTAAAATTTCTTGTCTTTCAATATCTTCAATTCTCAATTTTACCCTTCTCCAGTGCCCGCCCCTCTCTCCAAATATCTCCATAACCTATTTCATTCAGGGTTCCTTCTATATACTTACACCAAGTATCCTCTTTGTTGAGTTTTAACTGCACTTCTAGGCATTGCTTTAACATATTATTATTTTCCAGTTCCTTAATTCTATAACAATATTTTAATACCCTTTCCACAATTTTTTGCTTTGCTACCAAACCTCCCTAGCTCTATTTGGGCAACACCATTGGGTGAAGCCCTTGGTAGACCTAAAATTAATTTACAGAAATTTCTGTGCACCTTCTTTACATTTTCCCAATCTCTCTCTAAACCCCAAATCTCAGTTCCATAAAGCATTTTAGCTCTACTACTGCTCTGTATATTCTCTCCAACCATTTGGGCAGTTAGTAACAAAATAAGCGTTTTCAAACGAAAATATATCGGAAAGGACATCATGATAATGCTCAGCTTCCTTGCCGTTTTGTTACGACCTCAACAGCAACAGCCAGCACCTTCACAAACTCTAAGTAGCTGCTTGGTTTATGGTGCAAAAGAAATTAAAGAACCCACAGACTTCCTTGGGCTAGACCAAGCGAGTAATGAGTGAGACTCACATTCAGGAGATCCCGGGTTCGATTTCCCAATTTGACCACTGTTTTTTTCGTGGTATGCTGAGATCGGTAAGAGAATGCTGGGTTGGTTCCCCTTCTATGAATTCCCTGTCCCCATCATCTGTTTCAGGGCTGTAGGACTAGGCGACAGCATTTGGTGTGTTACGACAGAGCGGTGGAATTTGCACTATGGAAAGATTTCTCCCTGGCATTTGGTGGAGCTGTCTCGATTGCCACAGAACCCCCGGGTTGCTCGAAGCTTAGGCAGAGCTAATTCGCACCATGTTGGAAACGTTAGAGACTGTCCTTGCTAGTGCACATCGTCGTCCGGATCTGAGCGCCCTTCGGATTTCCCCTTCCTTCCAGCGGTAACTATGGCCCACTGGCGGTTCTGTGCTCCAGTTGCTGGAGTCTCCATCTGCCACAACTCCTAATTCCTTGGGCTAAAGTATTAACACTTGTACATTTTAAGAATCAGTAGGGACGGTGATTTTTCGCAAATGCGATATAGAGCGAAATCCTCATAAGGGCTTGTAATCTTGTATTTTCAGTTTTTGGACCTCTAAACCGCTATGTAATGTTAAAAAAGGTAGAGTCAGACTGAAAAATTTAGTGCCCTTGCCAATTATCATTTCATTTCATGTATTACTGGTGTCATCACCTGTAGTCCCGTACGAATATGTTTTGTATTCACATAACTTTCTCTACTCGCTCTTCTACAAACTATTTTTATGACATCTTATTCTTCTATCTACTTGTTAATCGTGGCAAACTTTCATTACTAGAGCCCGAAAGTTAAGGCATTTATGCTGGTTAAAATAGGCATTTATTAAAAGTGAAAACAGAGAGTAATCTCTCTCTTTATTAATGAAAATAACTACCTAAGATACTTAATAATGTACTTATCTTATAAAGTACTCGCTCTTTTTACTTGATGCAACCAACAACAAGGTGTCAACGGTTATGGTCAGAGAAACGTTTTTCATCACAGAAAAAGAATGCTCTACTTTCACTGAACTGACTGGAGCATATTTAAAGCAAGTTATTTCGGAAGGACCGATATCAGTTACAGTATAACTTACACCTTTCAGGTCATCACAAATGCTCTTAAGTTTTACTACATTCTACGTCCCCCACCGCTTCTAGTCCTAACCTGCTCTATCCTCTAAAAATAATGAATATACTTTGGATTATTCACGGTCTCAAAATGTGTATTCCCCGTGAAATCTCAATATCGAATTATTGGTTTGAATGTATATTTACTTTACTTTCTATAGGCAAGCAATAGAGAAAGTAAAAATACCTGTTGTGTGAATAATAACAAGTATGGAAATAAATAACTTCTAGAGAAAGGCAGCTATTTCTTACACGTCAGATATGTTTTGTTTAGGATTACCAATACAAAGGGCAGAATTGCTGTAAGACTTAGGACTAGAAGATGAGGTAGACTTAGCGCCTGACCTACGCAGATCTTTTGTGCCTAAGCCCCTGACGCCCCCCGAAGAAAGGGATGAAGTGAGAGGAGACTGAGGTCGGTCGGAGCAGGAGGCACGACAGGCAGAGGGCAGGATTCCTACCATTTACAGGTTTGAACTCCCCGGGTGCTGGCTGGCGCAGCTGGCCCCCTCCCACTCGTGGCCTTACACATCCCCTGGAGGGGTCCTCGCAGTCCGAGGTCCGAAGGTTTCCTCAGAGCACCCTTTTCCGCTGCCATGCAAACGCCAAGACCTCCCGCCGGCACTTGCAACCCTGAAAGAAACCAAGCAGATGAAAGGTGAAATGAAATGAGAATGGAGGTGAAATGGAAGGACAGGAAATTCGGAGGATATAATGATACTTCCCAGCATTCGCCTGGCGACCCGGGAAAATCCACGAAAATACCGATGTGTCAGGAAGATCGGCCTTGGAAATCGAACCCAGACCTCTCGAATGCGAGCCACAGACGTTACCGCCTGAGCTATCCCACTTGGTTATTGAAGATATAATAGCTACATTCACATATTTAAATGTAATATTTCTGGTGTCGGCGTGAATCCCCCAACAAGCTGAGGGTGAAAGACTGTGCTAACAACCTTGCAAGTTCCAGCAGGGAGGAAAATTCATAGCGGAAGTGGAGTTTGTACCAGGTAGGTGACGATACCCTACTAAAAATACTTACCCAGGTTATCTTTGAATTGTATGCAACATCTATAAATTATTGTAATTTAGTTACAATGAATATAAAATGTGTTTTATTTTAAACTTTCCAGCTGATTATGGTGAATGTTTATTCATTTGAGAGGGAAAAACAATGATGCTAGTTACATTTTATTTACTACATATTTTCGCATCGCTGTGAATTCCTACAAAATCATAGCAGGCAGAAATCTGTGACGAATGGGAGTATGTGAATTCCTAATATCTGGGAAATGGGATATGCTAGTTTTTACAATTTTGTAGGTTGATGAAATATTCTCAGCAACCTTAATACGAGTTGGTGTGTTTAAAATTGTTATTTCTATTCTTTGTTTAAAATTATAACGTTTCCGAGCAGCTAGGCAGTAAACCTTAGTCAAAAAATCTGATGGTTAAACTCACATGACTTTCTCTACTTCTGTACAAACTATTTTTACAAACGCTTATTCTCCATATCGCTTCATGTTAATCGAGATATCGAGCTGTATATCTATTTGCTAATTTTCTTGTAGATGCAAGAGGAATTGGTAGGCTTTAAGCGATAGTCAAATATTTTAAGAGGTGGTTGCTATGTGGAGTATTCCATTCTCTTTGCATTACCAGGACAAAAAGCAATATCTCGAAAATGGTTCACTCAACAAAAAAAATGTATATGACATAAATTGTGTATTTTAACGCGATCTACATTTTTGTGTAGTAAAATTTTGTCTATCTCTTATGGTTTACTAGTTATGCAAAAGTCATCACAATGAAGAATACTTTTGGAGACATTCCCAGAAAATTCAAGATATACATTTTATTTGTCATAAAAATATCTTAAATAGATGATATTTTAATCAAAATCGTTAGAGCCAGTTTTGAGAAAATTAAAATTTTCGAAAAATGTTCCATGTTACATGGGATGGGGGGATTTTGTTGAAAACCTTCGTGTCGCATCTCTGGAAGATACTGAACCTAAATACCAAGTATGGTGTTTATCCGACTGCTCGTTCCTGAGTTATGCTGTTCACAGACAGACACACAGACACACACACAGGCTCGCACAGACACAGACACACACACGGGCATGTTTTCAAAAATGTTTTTTTTGGATTCAGTGGGTCTCAAAACACATATTTCCGGTGAAATCTCGGTATCGAATTTTGGGTGGAATACAATACTTCCCCTACTTACTATACGTAGTAGAGAAAGTAATAATTGGTTGCTCGTCCCTGCTTCAACTTGCAGCAAACTGCAGTGTCAAAGTTCACACTAGTTATGTAAGTAATTTTAATTATAATTATTTTGAAATATTTTTACAGTATTAAATTGTTCGTGGCGGCGGCGGCAGCAGCAGGAGAGTAGCAGTAGTAAACATTGGTTGTGATGCGGCGACGCCCACATCCCCTTAGGTTGAGTTAAATGTGCCTGAGCACATTAGAAAGCTGGACAGCACTGTAGCAGATTGACCGGCCAACAACCCATGGTTGATTTGCTGGTTAGTTATTTGTATTAGCATTATACACAAAGAAAATTTGTGTGTCTCGGGTAACTCGGAGATCAACCAATCTTTTTTGATAACTATTGTCCTGTTGCTCCGATGGACATCGGCTATAAGGTATTTCTAGAGATTAAACAACAAAAAAGGAGGCAATGAGAATGTTTTACATTAACGCTACCCAATTCATTTCATTTGCGCAAAATAAATGCACAGAAGTGAGTTCGCTTATTTGTTGATTTCCCTACTACTTATCTGTAAGCAGAGGAAGTTTTTGTATTCTGGTCAACTATGTATGTGGATGTGTGTGTCCATCTCTGTCTGTGAACAGCATAACTTAAAAACGAATAGTCACTTAAATGCTAAACCTGGTATATAAGTTCAGAATTCCAAGGATTCAACGCGAAAATTTTCAAGGAAATCCCCATCCCAAGCTACCCTTTACGTGGAAAATTTCGTTATTCTTTGTTTTTCAAAATAGCTCTAACGAATTTGATTAAAATGTCATCTTTAGGATATTTGCATCACAAATAAAATATGTCTTGAATTTTCTAAGAATAGTCTATGAAGTCCTCTCATTCTAAATGAATTTTGTATAATTTTGATAACTTATTGTAAGAGATAGACAATACCAATTTTGTCAAATAAATTTTTGTGACATTTGCCATTTCCAGGATATTCTTGTATTGGTTTATTTATTTGTTTTCAAGTGTTAAGTCGCTATTCTATTTCTCTTTCTCCTTTCTCTGCTTGTCTCTATCTCTCTCTCTCTCCCCGTCTTTCTCGTGAGCATACAAAGAATGGAATTTCAATTCCATCAAATAGCGGCATGCTTTTTAAATTTGATTATTGTTTAAGGCTGGTTCACAATAACCGAGAACGAAAACGGCAAAGTTAAAACACATATATTACGGAGTATAATATGAGCGTTCACAATTAACGGGAAGATTCCCGGATCCCTAGAATGGGAACGAAGATTTGGTCAGTTTTTACTTTCTCTTTCTTGTTCTCGGGGACGGCTTATTTGATCCATATTATGTATATTACGTTATTCACCGTAGAAATTAACATGATACAGCCGCAAGGGAATGCTCCAATACAAGCTGGGAAAATGAAACCGGAAGAAATTCCAACAATTATTATATGTCCTGACTCCCTCAGATTTATTGAGGGCTGTTTCTTCTAACGAAAACGTGACTTGTGATTACCTAAAGCATACATAGAAGTCTTTTCTGGTCTTTACGCCACGTCGAAAATTTAAAAAATTTCTTTTTATTCAAGATAATAATTAAATATATTGGCATTTTAAATCGTAGAAATGTCGGTTAGTAGTTTCAGAGATTTTTCAGGGTATCTTTTTCCTCTTTATGTGTTTAGTGTACAGTATTCCATCTGTGATGAACTTGATAGCACCAAAGAACGAAAAAGGCTTCAGCCCATAGATATACCTACATCCCAGTTAAATCGTCACGGTTTTAAAACGCGCGTGAATACATGTAAGTTATGCAAGCGGTCATAACGGCATTCTACGCGTAGAGAGCTAATTAAAATAAACCTCTCTTTAATTAGGCGTTCCTTAGACGACACACACAAAACGGCCTAATGTACAGTATGAGCCGAATATATGATGATTCATGTCGCACTTCGCGAATCTTAACGAAAGGACGTGGCAATCGATAATTGAGGCGGGTCGACGAACAAAAATCTTTGTGGAATAAAAGAATAGTTCAGTTTAGCCGGAAAGTTATTATCAAGGCTGCCAAGGCAGTGTAACCACCCTGAAAAATAGAATTTCAGCTCTACCATGAAATCGCCATCCTGAATTACTTCCTAATCCCCGCCATCCTGAATCAAACCCTTGACCCTGGAGCTTCTCGAAGTAGCTGATTACTATAATACCCAGGACGACAAACTTCAGAAAAAGCTGGAACAAGCTGCTCTTAATGCGTCATCTAGATGCGAGTCTGTCAGGCTGGATTGCAATTTATTCTTGATGATGCTCATAGATGAAAATGTGACCTCGCAAGGATATGTCGAACCAAAACAAGGATAAGTTTTCAAAGCAATACTACGGGCAATGGCATATTTATTCCTGTCCACCATAGTCCAAAAATTTCTTTAACTTGAATATGTTTTCAAAGATATATTCTTTTTGAAGATCAAAATTTTCCATTCCCAATTCTTCAAAATTACCATTTCCGAGGATCTCACACTTCCTATTTCAAAGTTCGATAATATCAACTGAATAAATTATTAACAAACATTCTCAATGGTTCAACTGTTGAAAACTGGCTAAACCTTTTACTAAATCTGTGGCTAGGATTTCAAGGCAAAATATAGAGGATCACATTCACCGATATTTTCGGTTTCCACAATTGATTTCAAAGTTGCAAAATGTGAAAGAGAATTTCTTTTTGAATGTGCAATCCACAGCTTTAGTTTCCTCTGGAAAGCATTTGTTACATTTATGGTGCCTGAAATGTTGCAATTTTTTCATTGTAATTCGAGGTATAACTCATTTAATTTTTAGGAGATATTTCAAAGAAACCTAAATATAATAGCCATGGTATCTCATCAATTTCCTGACAATATTGCCCAGAGGATAATTTCAGAAAATCTCTGATCTCGTCCAAAAGACTGCAGAATTGTTCTAAAGTTTCCCCCCTACTAAGCCACCTGCATGAAGAATTACGTCACTATATTCTGAACAATCGGTGCGGGTAATTTACTACACGAGTTACAGCTTTCACGACATGGTCGAGCTTCAAAATCTTTGCGCATAAAGTTTCCTGATGGATAATGCAGCGATAAGAAAGACATTTTGGAAATGAATCATCCTCAGCACAAAGCGCAAGAAACCTATTATACCTACCAGTCATTGAAGTTATAGTAACAAGTTTAGAGAGTGGAATGTTATTATCCTTCACAAATTTCAGGAACGCATTAAATGCCTTCTCCTCTAGTACGTTCATGAAGTGACAGCACTTTCACAAACTCCTCCTTAACCGTAAAATCATGAAAGACCATTCTAATAAATACACACAACTATTCAATATCAAAAATATCAGTGGTTTCATCTGACTGAAGCAAAAAATATTCACACAATTGCAGGTCCTTATATAACTGAGATCTAGAAATATTCAACCCGTCTAGCAACAGTTTGGTTAGGCAAGCGAAGTCCGTTTATGAAAGACTAAGTGCAGATTTATCTTTGTGACTTCGCACAGAGATTCAGTGGCACTGATGATTGCTTCTTTAACTACTTCGCCGACACTGATTTTTTTTCCCTTTTAGTTAAAACATAACAGACTTTGTAAGAGGCCATTGTCACGTTACTATTTTGCTGAACTGGCTTTGTAAACACACATTGTTGTGATGTTTATTTAGATTTTAAGTCACTAACTTTGTGTTTTCATAATTCGGAATTAACAGGAAATTCGAGATTGGTTCAAAAATGACGTTCTGTATTACTTTTCTTAGGAACAGACACGCGACTATTACACAATAAATACACGGGTTTTCCTCTGAACTCGACAAAACAACACTGCTCCTTCCAATCACTTAAAAGTGTAAGTTCCTTTCATTTAGCCATATTGTATTAAGAATATCAGTCACAACACAAGACACGTAGCTGAACCTATACTGACAAGCTCTCAAGTTTTATTGGATGTTTAGTTAAACTCCGACTCCGACTGGCTGCTGGCAGGCTAAGTTTTAGCCCGAGTGAATTTTTGCTGCGTGCCCACCCTCATCAGGTTTTTACCGCAGGATGACTATTTTCAGTAGGAAATGATGGTTAAGGATGACGGTTTATGTTTAGGTAGTAATGATAGAAAGGAGGAAGCATATAGCTCCTCGAGCTGCCTGTTAGGATGCAGCGGCCCTTCTGCACCCTGGTGTGTGTGTGTGTGTGTGTGTGTGTGTGTGTGTGTGTGTGTGTGTTTATCAATTTCTTTGGTTGGGATTGAATTTTGAGACCAATCATCTCTTGGGTAGGATTATTATGGAGTTCAGCTTTAGCTGCTGTTGCTGAAACTCCTTGGTTATCTGGTGTGCCCGCATGCCATGCGGGGAACCCCGATGACGCTGAAGACGGCGAATTCTAGGGTTGTAATCCCCAAGTGATCTGACCAGGATACTCTGATGGTTTGGTAAACTGGCGTAGAATTTTGTAGCCCGGCGCCTAATTTCATCTTCCACATATGGAAGAGATGAGGCTTCTTGTAGTAGTCTCACGGCAATAGATGCACCTCAGTCCCCTATTCTGAGCTCGTTGTAGCCATAGCAGCCAGCTGTCTGCGGCCATACCTCAGACCTCGCAGGCATGGGGGGACTATCAGGGCTCGGAAAAGGTGTATCTGTAGGCGAACAGGCATCCCGGATCTCAACATCGGGTACAAGGAGGCAATCGCCCCCTGCGTCCGGGCCGAGACGTCTCGGATGTGCTCGCGAAAACATAGTTTAGTTACTCTGACACCCTTCTCTCGTATCTGTACAAATAACAGTGTTCAAAAGAGCGAACTATTGTTTGCACATAGCTTTTGTTGAATTAAAGTGACTTGTCTTCAGTACCCGACAAGCTGAGGACTGAGGAAAGCGCAAATTACGATACGAGGGGGTGTGTATCGGTGAATCTGTCTGTCTTGTCTACGGCAGAAAGTTTTATGACACCACAGTGCCACAGTTGCTTGAAGGTGTAAAAACGCTCTTAGGGCCTTCTTTTGAGAGGAAAAAAAGTAAAGGACCGGTACTGTTTGATTAGTGAAATAATGAATAAGTATGAGTGTACAAAAGCATGCTTCATGGGTGTGTGCTGGGAAAATTAAGGAAATAGTTTCGTCTTGAAATTTGAATTAATATTAGAAATCGTCAGAATAAACCTTTGTTTATGAAGGGCGCCAGAAAAATACATCGGGCTCCGTGTTGGGCAAGGCTGGTCTGCTGTTTGCTATCCTAGACCTTCAAGGTCTAAATTTAGCAGTTCTAGTTTCTCTAACCTTGTTTTCTCGTTAAACGCCTAGGGGTAAAGTCGTAATGTATTTTTTAAAAATCTAGTTTAATTAATTTTTTTTAATGAGAAGTCTCAAAATAGTTACCATTTTATATAATTATTATGAAACCAGGTTACAAAATTTTTGCGATCGTGGGACTGCCTGATTACTGTTTTAATTGAAAAATCTGTTTTTTTATTTTCCTCATTTATATATGCTAAACACTTAATTTTTAAAAACAGATTCCCTTATATAGGGTATTTAAATAGCGAAAACCCCTTGCATATTTATTAGGACGAAAGTATAAAATAAAGAGTAAATAGAAAAATGTAGAAATATCTATAAGTTTACTTACATAACAAAGATTAAATGTGGGAACCGCGTATTTATGCTGCACATTTCCAGATGGGTGCTACGTTCGAGTAAGAGCAGATCTATGGATCTGTGTGTGTGTGTGTGTGTGTGTGTGTGTGTGTGTGTTTGTCTGTCTGTCTTTCAGTCCATCCGCCTGCTTATCCGTGAATGACAGACACTCCAAAACGATAAGTCGAGTTTCATACCGTAGACTCCTTTCAGGGATCCAGAATTTCTTAAATTCCCCTATCCCAAAAAGCCATTTATATGGATAATTTTTCTTATTTTTTATTTTCTAACGACTAATGACTAACGATTTTGATTAAATAGTATAATGTGTTTTAGATTTCGGCAAGATAAATATAATGCAATGTATCCATACACTGTATATTGTGTAAATATCCAGCGAAGCCCTTTTCTATCTCATTTAATTTTATTTAACGCGGAAATCGTAATTAAGAGATGGATAAAAGGTATCCAGAGGGAAAATGTATTATTAGTAATATATATATATATTTGAATACGAATTTTGGTATTCATCCGACTTTTCGTTTCTGAGTTTATTGTTAAGATATGCTGGGAGATAGGCGCGCGCGCATGCAGCCACGCAACAGAGGCTTTTCTAAAAATGCCTTTATGTGTTCAGGGGACCGCAAAATGAGTATTTTCGGTGAAATCTCGGCACCAAATTCTTGGATGGAGTAGATACTCTGTGTAGGTGAGTGGAAAAGAAAGTAATAAGCTACCAACATTCTTGGTAATTCCCACTCTATTGCAAAACATACCTTGCTTTAAAAATATCCCTCGCGAATTCTAACCACCCGCATTTACATTGGCTGGAATTGTAACGAGTACGTCATGGCTACCGTCATCGCTATTGAATGTCACAAGAATGAAACCCGTTCTCCAGATCTACCGCCATATATTGTCGAAGTTACGTCAACAATCGTGTGTAACGTACAACTGCAATATAATGACAAGACATTGCCATTTTAGTGAGAGCATGCAGCAGAGAGGAAGACATAATTATCTCTTCTGATAAACGACAGCTTCTTGAAGAAGACACCTGAATAAACACTTGCACGTGGGCTTATCAGACACTACTTCACACAAAATTACTGACAAATTATATATATATATATATATATATTATATTATATATATGAGGTTCAATTTTCATATTTTGAGAAGTTTTTGTAAGTTAGGCAAATAGGCAAACGAAAATTAATTTTAAACTACCATTATGTTGAACATATCTGTGGTAAAATTTCAACTAAATTGGATACAGGATGTACAAATTACTAATTTCAGTAACCAAACCTATAAAGTAACTATTTTCTTTAAGCGTCAGAAATGACAAGTAATATGCTTGAAAATCATAACTAGTGTTGTGAACCATATTGATGGAGTTACAAGAATATTAAAAAGAAAGTATAGAGATATGCTCTTTATAGTCTGTTTATCAGTTACTGAGACATCGTTTCACAATATTCAGAAAAATCGTATGCTTAAAACGCTTGGCCTGTCCTGTGCATTGAGACTCTTAGTTACGGAGCGAGTGCGATGGGAGGTCCCAGGTTCGTTTTCCGTTCACCACCCACTCTGACCTTGGATTTTTCGCTGGTTTCCCTTGTCGGTAGGCGATATTCGGGGGTGGCTTTTCATCTACCGCGAATTCCTTTACATCATATCCCGCTCATTTCGTTTCCTTCTCATCTTTTAGATGTACTTCTAGGTTTCGTGGCGATTGTCAAGCCGGACAAATGGCGCGGATGTTTGCTCATAGGAAAGAGTAGGTACTCTTCGTGGACACTGGAGGGCTGCTTTGTCGACGGATCGTTCATCGTCTTCTTTAGGCCACTCCAGCAGTGGTACGTGTCTTCAATCCTGAACTGTTACGGACTTCTGCGCGTCTCTGTGGCCTATCTGCCTGTTGCCTATAGCCTCCTGTGGTTCCTTCACTTCATCTCTTCCTCCTGGGATTTGGGAGCCACAATAGATCTATGTAGGTCGCAGTGCGCGAAGAGTCCTCCGTTGTATAACCTAATCTAAAACCTTAGTTACGGCGACCTACGGAACTAAACAAGCTTTTGTCTTATTCTGAAAGCGTTTGCGTTCCGAAGAAAGGCAGCCGAACATTAACGAAACGCTTGGAATGTTTGTTAGCTAAAAGTAAAATATTTGTGCTCAAATATAATCTACTCGTAATATACGGGATGTAACAAAAATGTAAGGCACAAATGGCAGTACACATTCCTCACACTAGACGAAGAAATTATGTTTATGAACATGTGTCTGGAAACGCTTTGTTATCATGTTACAACTCATTTTCTCCAACTCATTAATCATGGGAAACACTCAAGAAGAGAACGTACCAGCATACCACATGCAACTTTTTCTCACAGGAGATGTTCAATATGCCGTCAGTGAGCATTATACATCCATCAACCGCCGTCATAGTGAATCCCGGATGCGCTGATGCATCCCTGGGGTATTGCGCATGGTTTCGCAGCCTTCCATAATACGGGCACGGAGACTCTGAACATCTGGTACTGGGGTTCGAAGCACAAGAGCTTTCAAATGCCCCCACAAATAAAAGTCCAGTGGGTTTAGGCCCGGGGAGCGTGGAGGCCAGGCAATTAGTCCACCTCTACCTATCCATCTGTCACCTAATCTGTTATTTAGAAGCCTACGGACATTAACACTAAAACGAGGAGGTGCTACATTGTGCATGAAATACATGTTTTGTCGCACAGCTAAAGGCACATCTGCTAACGCATCAGGTCGAACATTCTCTACGAAATTATGGTAACTTTGTCCGTTGAGCCTGGGTGGAAGAACGTGAGGCTCTACCAAACAGTCACAAGTTATGTCAAATTCTTTTGCGGCTTTAATCATTTCCGAGATATTGTTTATAACTGGCTTGAATTTTCAAATATTTTATACCTTTTTTTCAACTGCTTACAGGTAGGTACAAAACGCACATCCACCGCCCAGCCACATCCCACCGGACACCGTTGCCTGCTCCTACAACCCTGAAACACATGACAGTGAAGGAGATGGGTACAGAAAAGTAGACGAAGAAGAGTAACCACACCAGCATTCTTCTGCCGACCCGGGGAAACCACGAAAAACTCATGGGTAAGAGTGGACCGTCACCGGGGATCGAACCGGGACCTCCCGAATGCGAGTCGCGCACGTTACCACGGCGGCACCTCACTCGGTTCCATCAGCTTACTCGCTATTCCTTTTCTTTTTGGTTACTTTCTCTACTACGTATCTTAGTAGGTAGAGCAGATATTGCGTTCCTACCAACAATTCAATATCGAGATTTCACCGGAAATACATGTTTTGAGACATGTTTTTTTGACACACACAAAAAAAAAAAAGCATTTTTAGGAAAATGTCCGGTGTGTATCTGTTAACATAACTCATAAACGAAAAGTTGGATAAATACAAAGTTGCTATTTAGGTTCAGTACCTTCCAAAGATGCGACACAAAGATTTTGAAGAAAATCTCCTTACCGCAAACTACGCTTTACATGAAACACTTATCGAAATTTTTTATATTCTAAAAAACGGCTCTAACGGTTTGGATTAAAATGCCATATATTTAAGATATTTACATGACAAATAAAATGTATATCATGAATTTTATGGGAATAGCCTTTGAAGTCCTCTTCATTCGGAAGGAATTTTGTGTAACTGGTAAACGTTAGCGATAGACGAAAACGTACTGCACAAAAATGTAGATCTCTTTAAAACACACAATGTATTTCGAATAAGGTTTTTGTGACATACTGTATCTGAGACATTCGTTATTAATGGCTCGAATTGTTTATTTATTGTCTATTCTAATGAAGTCCTGTCAACATTCAGTTGTTTCTCACGATTGCATGCAAACAGTATGGAATTTTAAGGCACTATACATTGTCCAGTTCTTAAACATTTGATTTTCGCTATTCTATTTATATCCATAACGAATTGTGTAATGTAGCTATTTCTGCAAAGCTTTGTTTGGATTATAATGTAGCAGATAGAAAAATAAGCTTTAGTAAGATAGCTTGCATATCCACTAATATAAGATAGAGGGCAGAGAAAGTCTTGTGAATGCATCACATCAGAATTTGTTTTCTTCTCGGAAAAATTCTCGGAACGGAATTTCAAATTCATTACATAGCGACACCCTTATAAGAGATCTGACTATCGCTTGAGCCCTTTTCTACCTGCAACAGAATTGTAATAAAACCATTTCTGCAAATGTTTATCTCGATTAACATGAAACAGATAGAGGAATAAGCTTTTGTAAGAATAGTTTATAGAAAAGTGGGTAGGGAAAGTCAAGTAAATGTAACATCAGGTAATTTATTATTTTTTGTTACTCTGGGAACTACCTTAAATACATTTCCGGTGATATCTCGATATCGAATCATTGGGTCGGATTCGCTGCTTCCTCCATTTTGGATGCTACAGAAAATAAAATCGAAGACACGTGTAGGTGTGGTTAAGTACGTCAAATGCCTTTCCTAAAATCTGGAAGGATTACACGTCATCTTCAAGTGAAGAACGACCAGATGTTCTCTGATGACCGGTGACACCTGCTATCTTTAACTTGGCCAGGTGTTCCTCTCATCGCAATGTTTACTTTTCGATTAGTTGCATTTAATTCCCCTCCCTATTTAGTTTCATTTTTTAGGTATAAAAGATGCACGTTGGTAATGAAAGAAGCATTCTCAAACGAAGATACCTGCGGAAGGGACATCAACCATGAAGATGATCAGCTTCCTTGTCATTGTTCTTCTTGCTGCTGCAGCTTCAGCAACCACCTTCTTAGAATGTAAGTAGACAATAATAATATTCAAGTATATCTTCTGTCCGATATATGAACGGTTTTTTATTGACCTTTTTCCCGCTTACCTTGAGGCAGTGTTTTTAACACTTAAATGATTTCAGTCGAATTGTATAATAAGTAAATTCAATAACAGCCCGCCTTGAAGCAATATGTGTATATAATAATTTGTAAAATGTATGTAACAGTCATTGCATATGCTTATGTTATTGTATCCATGTGCAATAATGTTATGTGAATATATTACGTAATTTAATAATGTAGGAGCTGTGAGAATAATAAGTTAAACGTTGCTAACAATGAGGTAACCTTGAGGCAATAATGAGTTTGAGAGTTTAAATGTTACTTGTGATTCTTGGAAGCATTAACGTAATTTTAGTGACAGTTTATAAAAAATAGCCAATCAACGACCAGAAAAAACCTTTAGTTAAATGCAGGTATTCTTTTGGAGTAAAAATAGCCAATCAGAGGCTTGAAATACAGAAATTTACAAGTTTAGACGGTTGAAATCTAGTCGGTTGCTTGCGGACAGTGTTTGTAACTGGATGCGAGATGTGTCCTCGAGAAATTAATTACGTATTCGTGTGAGACAAAAAATAGTATACTTGTTAAAAAGTGCAAGTATTAAATAAAAGAATCTCACAGCTCTCGATATCAGTGAAGTGCTATTTAATTTGTGTCAAGGATTAATAAAAATGAGTGAATTAAAACTTAAAATCTGTGTAAGCCTACATTCTTGTCGCATCACGCCCTGCCAAGACTTCCATGTCACTAACAATAATAGTGACGCAGCCGAGGCAAACATAAATATTTAATACTTAAAGATACAATTAGATTACAAAGTTAATATTTTTTTAAACTTGGGGCAAAGGCCACCTAAAAATACATTTGGGGCGAAGGCTACCGGAAACTGTTTACTATACGTGCTGTTGCAACTACTTCAACAGTTGAAACATAATACAACTCCTTCAATACAAACTACTTCAAATCGGCTTTTCATACGTAGCAACAAACAACGTAAAGAACAATTCTATTTCAATCTGTGGTAGGCGAAGTAATGTATTCGATCCACAAACTCAGTAATCGAGATTTCACCGGAAATACACCCGATGAGGTCTCCTGAAGCTACACTAAAACGTTTTTAGAAAAAGGATCATATGTGCATATAAATGTTTGTGTCTATGGACAGCATAACTAGAAAAATGTGTTATATTCACAAGATTTTCTCAATCCACTCTGCTAGAAACCATTCATACAAAAGCATATTGCTCTGTCTATTTCTAGAACGTTTGCAGAAATGGTTTCATTACACATTTCGTAGTAGGTACAAGGGAGATACAGGAGGCTGAAGCCATAGTCAAGTGTTTAAAAAGCGGGTCGCTATGTGACGACCACAAGAAACAAACGAATGATGTCATTAACACTTCAGAAAAAATGTAGAGTATTTGAAAATTCAAACTAGTAAGAACAAAGTCTCAGAAATGGTTAGTTCCCTTCGCCCCAAAAGTATGAGATATAAATTGTGTTTTAAGAGATCTAAATGTTTTGTGTAGTTAAGTTTATTTCTATCTCTTAAGTTTACCAGTTGTACAAACCTATACAAAATTAATTCCGAATGAAGATGACTTAGGAGGCTATTCCCAGAAAATTTCAGATAAGCATTTAAATACTCACATAAATATCTTAAATATATGGTATTTTAATGAAAAACATTAGAGCCATTTTTGAGATGACCAAAAATGACGAAACTTTTCCATATAAAGGTAGTTTGATGTTGGAGGATTTTCTTGAAAATCTGCGATTTGCAACTTTAGAAAATACTGAGCTTAAATACTAAATTTGGTATTTATCCGACTTTTCGTTTTTGAGTTACGCTGTTTACAGAATTACATACATACAGGCAGACAAGCGCACACACTTTTTCTAAAAATGCTTATTTTTTAATTCAGGGGCCTGAAAGTATACCTTTCCCATGCAATCTATAAATACATTTTTTGGATGCTACACTAGGTGCTAGAGAAAGGACTCGTGAACGGAAGCCTGTGGTTCAAAATCCCGCCAGGACCGTCCTCCCTGACAGTTTTTTTTTCTCTCTCCAGGTTTTCTTCAGTCCTCATAGCTAGAAAATGTAGGGGAGGTACCCTAAACTTAGGCCTGGAACATTTTCTTAACAAATTTTTTGTTTCCCATTTATCATTTCATTTCATTGATCATCAGTGTCACCACCTTCACTTGTGAAGTAAAGGCGGGCGTTAAACGCTATTAAAAAGAAATCTGTTGTGATACATTCACATGACTTTTTCTACTCTCTATCTTTATTAGTGGGTATACAAGCTAGACCAAATATCTAACCCATTTTAATAATCCAAATAAACCTTTGCAGAAATAGCTACATTACACATTTCGTTATAGATACAAAGAGAACAGCGATAGTCAAATGTTTAAGAACTGGACGCTATATGCCGGCCTTAAAATTCCATACTGTTTCCATGCAATCGCGAGAAACAACTGAATGTTGAGGACCTTAAAAGAAGTATTGAACAATTCGAATCATTAATAACGGATATATCGGAAATGGTTGATGCCACAGAAAGCGTTATTTAAAATGAACTGTGTGTTTTAAAGGGGTCTACATTTCTTGTGTACTATTCTTAGTCTATGCTTAACGTTTACCAATTATACAGGATTATACAAAATTCTTTCGGAATGAGGAGAACTTCAAAGGCTACTCGCAGAAACTTCAAGATATACATTTTATATTTCTTTGATTAAAATCGTTAGTCATTTTTTTAAAAAATGTAACATTTCGAAAAATTTTCCATGTAAAAGGTAGTTAGGGATAGGGGGATTTTCTTGAAAATCTTCGTGCTGCATCTTTGGAAGGTACTGACTTAAATATCAAGTTTGGTGTTGATCCAACTATTTGTTTTTGAGTTATGGTGTTCATAGACAGACACATACACACATACAGACACAGACAGACACACATGCGGACCGTTTTCTAAAAATGTTTTTTTTGCAATCAGAGGGCCTCAAAACATGTATTTCCGGTGAAATCTCGGCATCGAATTTTTGAGTGGAATGCAATAACTTCTCTACCTACTATGTGCGTGGTAGAAAAAGTTAAAAAAAAATTCTTGCAGGTGAAATACAGATGGTCGTTTACAAGTATTAGATTGGATTGGATTGAGTGGCCTACGGAGGGGAACTCGGCACTTATCCACATAAGGGATACTGTACCTACTCCCCACAAGGGGCGTCCCCGGGAGGAAGGATGAGGCGAGAGGAGACATCGGGCGACCTTAACCAAGAGTGACGGCGCAGGAATGGCAGCGTCCCTAAGTTTTCCAGATGGAGACTCCCCGGCAGACCGCGGACCCCACCCCGCACAGAGGTGGTCCAACGCCCCTCAAGGGGTTTCGGATACCCCCAGCAGCCAGCCAAAAGCCGTGGGAGGCAGAGAGTCACTGAAACCCCATCGCCGACACTTCCAACCCTTAAAGAGACCAACGGATGAGAGATGAAGTGAAATGAGAATGGAGATTAAATGGAGTGACAGGAAATCCTAATAATCCTTCCCAGCATTCGTGGCGACCTGAGCCCCCCCCCCGAAAAAACCCATGGGTCAGGAAGGTCGACCACGGGAATCGAACTCACGACCTCCCGAATGTGGGACACAGACCGCCTGAGCCATCCCGCTCAGTTCGTTTACAATGACTCTCGTGTCTCCGTGAGAGTTTTTGCTGCTTCTGGTTTAAATCCACATCTCCCTGAAACTGACAACATAATCTTACTTTTTAAAAGCTACACAAAAAAAATAAAAAATAAGCAAAATCCAATAACTCTATACACCCATAACTATGAAAATTAAAAGCAACGATGAAAATATTTAAATAATGCACCACAAGTTTCGGTTGCAGCGACGAGAAGCAGAAAATCATCTGTGATAACTAAGCTATGACTGATTCCGAAGATTGCTGCGTATAAACCGCGGACATCCTCTTAGAAAGCTTAGCTTACCAGGTGTTTAGGCGGCAGTACCACCACGATATTATATGTACGTGCTGTGATAATAACGAGTTACGTAACAAGGGTAAGCTTAAAAATATCTTCTGGGTTAGGCTTAAGTATTTCATTTTAACATGTAATTCCACATTTATTGTAATTCAAAATCTAAAAGTTTGTAATGTCCCAGAAATTATTTCACAACTTACTCCTTGTTTCTATTTATTTTTAATCCTTGGGCGTTGACTTCTATGTATTTTACTTTTTGAGATCAACCGAAAATAGGATTCTTACAGTGCGTCAACTTCTGGAAAATATGGACACACCCTACAAGATAAGAAGTCTTTAGACCTGCTGTACGAGAGGTTCCGGGTTCGTTTCCCAGCTGGGGGCGGGGATTTCTCTCTAGCCAAGATTATTCCTCCCCTGAGTTTGGAAGTACGAATGAGAGTGTGAATATATACACACACACACACACACATATATATATATATATATGTGTGTGTGTATGTGGTCTAATGTTCACAACCAAACGAATCTCGAAATCCTACAAGTGCATACCGTTGCCAATAAACAATATGCTCCAAAGATAAAAGGCCACCGATATGACCATTGTAGTTAAAAGCGGGATATAAATGGAACAATAAAAAAAGTCTTTAGAACTCGAAGAGTGAAAATATAAATCTAAATATTGTTACATGTTGGGGTGAAGGTTACCAGAAAATAATCAATTTAGATCATCCCAACACGCACATGGGGGGGGGCGCAACTCGCTAGCAGCTAGAAGTCCGGAACCTTGGTGTATAATTAAGGGGAAGGCGTGGGTTTTATATTACATAAAAACATTACATAACACACATTACCTCGGGTTTATTAACAAACGTTTGACTTCTCTACATAATGCACATAGGAAACAGGATAGAGGCAGATGCCTCGAGCCGGAGACCGGCTATACACGTGTATGCACGCGTCTTGATCCAACGACCACTTACTTTCGAGTGACGATATCTTGCCCCCACCATCCGTGTCTAGCTAAAGCCAAACAGGGCCGACGTCACACCAGACAGTTTCAAACAAATCCCTCCCTTTGGCGTGGTCCGCGCCAAAAGGAGAAACCGGATAAGCCAAAAAAGAAGACATAATATCCCTGAAGATATATTTTTAGCTTTAAACAACCCAACTCATTTCAAAAACATTATTTTTTTTCTTGTAAACATTAAACTGTATAACAAGATTTAAATATAACACATCAAATAAAAATGTATAATAGGTAATAGATTATACTGTTCTAGCTGCGTTCAAACATTAATAATGTAAAATATGTTTATAACAATGTATTACAATTATTGTATTATTTAATCAATGTTAAGTATACAATGTATGGATATGTCACGATATGACCTAGTAGTCAAAGCGACTATAAATATGGAAAAATAACAACTTAACTAAAGAGACCCAATAATGCTAATGGTAGTAACAATACAACACAACAGTGCGCCTGGTAATGACAAAATTAATAATACGCCACAATATTGCAGGTGAAGATGTGGAATCACCCACGGACCTCAGAGTAAATGGCTGTGAAGAGGAACCTTGTAAATTTAAGCATGGGGAAGACATTGTAGCTGAAGTGGACTTCGTAGCAAGTAAGTGTTAATTACCTCATTTACTAATAATATACTCAGTTATATATAGTTAGTTATTTTACTTTAATAACATTGGTTTTAAAAGTTTAGTATAGCATTTATAGCTTTTTTATATTTAAATGTTTCGGAATATATCGGGGAGAAATATACGGGTATTTGAATAAAGCTACTATGGACATATTTTTAAAATACGTCAAAATAAATAAAAACATTATTTTGCAATAAAAGAAACAAAAAGCTTAATTTGATAGTAAAATAATTAGTTTATTCATTCATTATCTGTTTACCCTCCTCTTATGTAGGACTTACACCCCCAGGACTTACAAGCGGGTGCCTGGGGTCAGAGGCCCGTCGAGGAGCAGACACTCATGGATCAGACAGAGCATCCAGGATGGGTGATCAATCCGATGCCTGGTATGTGATGAAGGAAGTAGACGAAACGAAATGTTGGTGAAATGGATGAAAGGAAAGGTGATGATGGAGCAGTTGGTGGAATGAATGGCGGGGGAAACCGGAGAACCCGGAGAAAACCCGCCCAGACACCGCTTCGTCCACCACAAATCCCACATGCAGGTCCCTGGGATTGAACCCGGGCCGCCTCGGTGGGAGGCGAGCGGTCTAACCACTCGGCAACGGCGCCGCCAAATAATTAGTTTAAACCTTTAATAAAGGAGATAATCCCCAAAGGAACAAAACAATTCCGATTTCGGTCTAATTTAATTTGCTTTATTTTCGGTACAACATTCTTCTTTACAACGAACACAGATACCTACAGTAGAGCTTACATTTGATTGTGCATGCTCAATTCAGGTTTCCGTTTCTGTTCATAGGCATTGTGCACTGAACTATAGAAATTGTCAGCCATGCTCCCAGCGTACACCGTCAATAACTGGGTAAATTTTAACAGTATATAAGTAATAATTTAATATTTTGTCTTAATTTGATCTACCCTAGTTTGAGCTAAATCCTTCTTAACGTCCAATTTGGCCAATCGTATAATCTTAAATGTCACAGGAAACTAGCTTGAAAGCTTTGATGCAGAACATATAGATTGTCTCTGTGGCCGAGTGGTCAGGGTTCTGGCTTCTTAACTTAACGGTTCCAGGTTCGATTTTCGGCTGAGGCGGGGAAATTTTTCTTTAATTTGAATCTTTTCCTACCTGGAAGTATACATGTAAGGCGGCGCCGTGGCCGAGTGGTTAGACCGCTCGCCTCTCACCAAGGGTTCAATCCCAGGGACCCGCATGTGGGATTTGTGGTGGACAAAGCGGCATCTGGGCGGGTTTTCTCCGGTTTCCCCCGCCATTCATTCCACCAATTGCTCCATAATCACCTTTCCTTTCATCCATTTCACCATCATTTCGTTTCATCTACTTCCTTACTCCCATACCAGGCATCGGGCTGATCACCCATGCTTCTATCTGATCCATGAGTGTCTGCTCCTCGACGGGCCTCTGACCCCATGCACCCGCCTGTAAGTCCTGGGGAGTGTAAGTCCTACATACGAGGAGGTTAAACAGAGAATGAAGAAGAAGAAGTATATATATAGCGGTGAATGTAAGTGTATTTCATGTTAAAAATGACTAAAAAAACAACGTTTAAGAACCTACACCCAACGAGTTAAAGGAGGCTCTGTTGGCTGACCACCTCCCTAAGAGAGGCATGAGGGACAGGAGTACCAAAATAGAGGGCCATCTCAAGATTTTGAGGGACACATCGTAACGTGAAAGTTATGTCTTTCATCTTTTATAAATTAAAAGATTTATTACTCACCAAGGGGAAAATATTGTAATAACAAACATAATAAAAGACAAAAATTAGTACCAGCCCTTATAAAATATTTCACAAATAATAATTATTGTTTCTGCAATAAAAACTATAAACAGATCAAAACTGTTTTATTTGCTGACCTATGGATTTATTTTGAAAGTACCTAACAAATCTGGATTTTATTATTTTTGCTTAAAGGTGTATCTCTTGTTACTTCTTGTGCATGCTAGAAGTTCTTTATATTTGAGTACAGCATAATTTACATGTCATACTAAAATTAACTTTTACGCGAAATATTATGTGAAACATATTTAAATATCTGACCATGAGATTTGTTCTTGGCTGAAAGTTTGTTCAGCAAACGCATTGGTTGGTGGACAGCATTATTATCGATCGCTGAAACATTCGGAAACCTAACTGAAGAAACAGATAGTAAAGATCAACAAAAATAAGAGATAAATGCTGTCCCCTCGAGAGACAATTTTAAAAGTTCCAAAATGGCGGACTGTCCCGCAAAATTCGAGAAGGCATACCCTAGGGCTATGCAAACGAAAAAAATCTGATGTGTTACACTCACATGACTTTCTCTACTCTTGTACAATCTAATTTTACAAACGCCTATTCTCCATATGCTTCATGTTAATCGAGATATCGAGATGTCAATCTTATTGGTAATTTTCTTGTAGATGCAAGGGGAATATGGTAGCTTTTAAGCGATAGTCAAATATTTTAACGCTGGTTGCTATGTGGCGCATTTCATTCTCTTTGCATGTCCAGGACATAAAAAAAATGAATAACGAATTTGAGAAAAAGTATAAGTATTGAAAAATTTAAGAAAATCACAAGCAATATCTCGAAAACGGTTCACTCAACAACAAAAATGTATATGACATAAATTGTGTATTTTAACGTGATCTACATTTTTTGTGAAGTAAAATTCTGTCTATCTCTTACGGTTTACCAGTTATGCAAAAGTCGTTCACAATAAAGAATACTTTTGGAGACATTCCCAGAAAATTCGAGATATACATTTCATTTCTCATGACATTATCTTAAACATATGATATTTTCATCAAAATCGTTAGAGCCATTTTTGAGAAAATTAAAATTTTCGAAAAATGTTCCATGTAAAGGGTAGTCTGGGGTGGGGGGATTTTCTTGAAAACCTTCGTGTCGCATCTCTGGAAGATACTGAACCTAAATACCAAGTTTGGTGTTTATCCGACTGTTCGTTTTTGAGTTATGCTGTTCACAGACACACAGACACACACACAGACACACACACACACAGACACACACACAGACACACACACGGACATGTTTCCAAAAATGCTTTTTTTGGATTCAGTGGGTCTCAAAACATGTATTTCCAGTGAAATCTCGGTATCGAATTTTTGGGTGGAATGCAATACTTCCCCTACTTACTATACGTAGTAGAGAAAGTAAAAATAAAATAGGACCTGTGCCAAATTGACTCTCCCCGAGAAATCTACTTTAGGCGATTTGGCTGTACTAAAGGAAGGCTGACATGTACGGGAACAGAAGTGAAACGACTATGGTAGCGGTTCTCAAGCAGACGACGACAACAACAAGAAGAAAGGGCGCAGTTATTTTGAGTCACGCAGTACGTCAGGCGATTGTGGTCGTCGACTGCGCAGGCGCGGATCAGTTCCAGCTTGCTTCAATGTGCTGTCCACAAGGCTGATCAGTCTTTCTTCGACGGCGAGCTAGGTTACGAGGCAAACAACAGGACAAGGTTTAGATAGAAGGCATTCTGGACGGTATTTCTAAATTCCTTTTTGGCTTAACGTATTCAAAATTCTCTTTAGTAATTCTTCACTGGGAAAAGATTGATCGTCTGAACTATAGACTTATTGCTGTTAGTTTAGAAATATATCGGTGAATGTGAGAGCAGGAAGCAATTCTGTAATTATTGTAATTTAATTTAAAGCATTGAAGCCGTAACGAATGTAAAGAATGGTGAACGAATAAGGGTTTTGTAAATTGTAATTATCTATGTTATTGAAGTGTGAGTTTATTAAATGGAAGAAATTCGGCTTGTTAATTAATTTATGGAATACATTTTCAAGTAGGAATCTGCCATTATTCCTAATTTAATCCTTCCTCTTGGGTCAAAAGAGCACGTTTCAGACCATAAAATAGTTTTCAAAAATGTTACTTATATTACAGTTGTTCTTTAAAGTTCTGCTATAGATATATCTGCATCATTGTATGTTCGCAGATCAATTAATTAGACAAATGAAGCCCGAAGTTAAAGCTACAGTATTAGGCATGACAGTGGACTATCCAGTAAAGGAAAAGGATGCCTGCAAGGCTTTATTAAACGCTGAGTGTCCTTTGGAGAAGGGAGACAAAGTTACCTACAAACTCCAGGTACCTGTGTTGGAGTCTTATCCAAAGGTAAGGACCTAATTTGCTCTAAACCTCACATAAAGTCCCTGAATTGCTGGCATCGGATTATGGTGGTGAAGTGAGGTAGGTATTCGTTAGTGTATGTCTGTATGTTCATGTTAATAAACATTTACGGCTACTATTTACTTTAAAACCTGGTGACAGATTTGTTTTAAACCGTGTTTAATGTTTACTAAATAATACGCTAATGATTTTTTGGGGTGTCTTTTTCGGATAAAAGCTTAGTTTCGAAAATAATTTTAAAAATTAAACATTTTATACCAACTCACTTGCTCCTTGCACCTCAGTACACCTTCATCCTCATTTCCTCTCATTTACCTACCCCTAACCCTTAATCACTTTCACCACCTCCCGATATTTAAGATTTATTTTTATTATCTTAAAGCCACTTTGGTGTCATCTGGAGAAATACGAAGATCGGCAATATATTTATGATTCAAACCCGTCTACAAACAATTGTATGTGCAAGGCGAATAGTTTTTTTAAGGAAATGATAAAACTGTTATCATTTTATAAGTATATTGTGAATTAATATTAATCTGCGCACATGTCATTTATGGAACGAATCAAAGATGAGCATGCAAATGAAAGACGAAAGAGTATCGACGTAATTTTGTTGATTTCGTTACTGATATTTCAAGTAAAACTGAGTTGTTATTCATGTGAAACACATTTCTTTAATGACAGTTCATGTAATAAAGGTAAATTTTACAGCTTTTTTATAAAACATAACATTCTGAAAGACGCCGTTAGTTATTAGAATTGTGAACAACTAATCAAGTGTACCAGTTTTAACAGTAATTAGTAGTCAATTATTAGTGCAGAAAGACCGTAACAACCGAGAAAGGCAAGTAGTGTGTGGTTGGAATAAATCAGCAAAAACTGACATGTCTGAACGCTCAGTGAAGAAGCAGAACTGTCGCTGATGCGACGTTGGGGGGCCTATATTATCTTAATAGCAAATATATTGGATTTCAGAGAAATAAATCTAAAGCAATTTAAAACCTATTGCCTTGCGATTGTCTTTTTACTTTCTCTACTACGTATAGTAAGTAGGGGAAGTATTGCATTCCACCCAAAAAAAATCTGATGTGTTACACTCACATGACTTTCTCTACTCTTGTACAATCTATTTTTACAAACGCCTATTCTCCATATGCTTCATATTAATCGAGATATCGAGATGTCAATCTTATTTGTAATTTTCTTGTAGATGCAAGGGGAATATGGTAGCTTTTAAGCGATAGTCAAATATTTTATCGCTGGTTGCTATGTGGCGCATTCCATTCTCTTTGCATGTCCAGGACATAAAAAAATGAATAACGAATTTGAGAAAAGTATAAGTATTGGAAAATTTAAGCAAATAACAAGCAATATCTCGAAAACGGTTCACTCAACAAAACAAATGTATATGATATAAGTTGTGTATTTTAACGCGATCTACATTTTTTGTGTAGTAAAATTTTGTCTATCTCTTATGGTTTACCAGTTATGCAAAAGTCGTTCACAATGAAGAATACTTTTGGGGACATTCCCAGAAATTTCGAGATATACATTTCATTTCTCATGACATTACCCTAAACATATGATATTTTCATTAAAATCGTTAGAGCCATTTTTGAGAAAATTAAAATTTTCGAAAAATCTTCCATGTAAAGGGTAGTCTGGGGTGGGGGGATTTTCTTGAAAACCTTCGTGTCGCATCTCTGGAAGATACTGAACCTAAATACCAAGTTTGGTGCTTATCCGATTGTTCGTTTTTGAGTTATGCTGTTCACAGACACACACACACACAGACACACAGACACACACACAGACACACACACGGACATGTTTCTAAAAATGCTTTTTTTGGATTCAGGAGGTCTCAAAACGTGTATTTCCGGTGAAATCTCGGTATCGAATTTTTGGGTGGAATGCAATACTTCCCCTACTTACTATACGTAGTAGAGAAAGTAATTAGATACCGAGATTTCACCGGAAATACATGTTTTGAGACCTCCTGAATCCCAAAAAAGCATTTTTGGAAACATGTCCGTGTGTGTGTCTGTGTGTGTGTGTGTGTGTGTGTCTGTGTGTGTGTGTGCGTGTGTCTGTGTGTGTGTGCCTGTGAACAGCATAACTCAAAAACTAACAGTCGGATAAACACCAAACTTGGTATTTACGTTCAGTATCTTCCAGAGATGCGACACGAAGATTTTCAAGAAAATCCCCCCACCCCAGACTACCCTTTACATGGAACATTTTTCGAAAATTTTAATTTTCTCAAAAATGGCTCTAACGATTTTGATGAAAATATCATATGTTTAAGATAATGTCATGAGAAATGAAATGTATATCTCGAAATTTCTGGGAATGTCTCCAAAAGTATTCTTCATTATGAACGACTTTTGCATAACTGGTAAACCATAAGAGATAGACAAAATTTTACTACACAAAAAATGTAGATCGCGTTAAAATACACAACTTATGTCATATACATTTGTGTTGTTGAGTGAACCGTTTTCGAGATATTGCTTGTTATTTCCTTAAATTTTCCAATACTTATACTTTTTCTCAAATTCGTTATTCATTTTTTTTATGTCCTGGACATGCAAAGAGAATGGAATGCGCCACATAGCAACCAGCGATAAAATATTTGACTATCGCTTAAAAGCTACCATATTTCCCTTTGCATCTACAAGAAAATTACAAATAAGATTGACATCTCGATATCTCGATTAATATGAAGCATATGGAGAATAGGCGTTTGTAAAAATAGATTGTACAAGAGTAGAGAAAGTCATGTGAGTGTAACACATCAGATTTTTCTTTTATCGTTTTGTGTATACTTATGGCGGAATAGCCGTGACAGACGTGATTACAATATTACTGTTTTTAAAAGTTTATTGTGGTTAAACTAAGCCTTTGCCCCGCCCCCCGAAAAGCACTATAACGCATTTAGCACAGAGTACACCTCATTTTAAACAAATAGCTCACCGGATACTAAAGTCAACAATTACATTTATATTCAGTATGCAAAGTATTTCCTTGGATATCTGTTTCCATTAGTACTGTAATGATCCTAACATTCTTAGACAATGTTTTCTTACCCCATGTGTCATTAATTTTGGTTATTGAAACCAAAGTAGAAGTATATCTGTGTTAATAATATACTCCCCCTCTCTTTTATGAAGGGCGGTGGTTGAAGCCTTGGCCACTTTTGTCAAAACTTGCATTTATGGGTTAGTGTTTTTAAAAATAAGGCGCAATTTTGAGTAAAAGTACACAAATCTTAAAATATTACGATACTTGCAAATCTAACATTGGAATCCTTCATACATTAATTTTGATTGCATTTGTATATATTCGAATCTAAGAGGGATCGATAAGAATGCCTGTAAAGCATGCAAAGAAAAACGAAGTATGAAATTTAAGCTAAATTTGTACTTTTAGAAATACGAGTTTAAATTTCTGCATTGTTGAAAGAAATTTTGTTTCTATATTTTTAATCAATATTCGTACATAACCGTTTATTAAATATATCTTATATATCATTTACGCATTTACGAGGGCTGTCCCAGAAATATCCAACCTAGGAAAGAAAACACAAACATTTTTGGAAAAAAACATATTTATTTCCTTACATAGTCTCCTTTCAGCTCGATACACTTTTCCCGGCGATGTTCAATAGCTTCGATACCCTGTTTACAGTGAAAACCGTCGAGTTCTGCAAAATAGCCATCAAATACAAACTCCACCTCTGCATTGTTGGCAAAATTTTTACCACCAAGCCATTTATTCAGCTTTGGAAACAGAAAATAATCAGAAGGGGCTAAATCTGGCGAATAGTGTGCATGAGGAAGGAATTCGAACTTTAACTCAATGATTTTGGCCATGGCGATAATGGATGTGTGAACTGGTGCACTGTGTTGAAATATTTTACCACCAAGACATTTATTCAACTTTGGAAACAGAAAATAATCAGAGGGGACTAAGTCTGGCGAATAGGGTGCATGAGGAAGCAATTCGAACTTTAACTCACTGATTTTGGCCATGGCGATAATGGATGTGTGAACTGATGAAACAGAACTTTCTTTTTCGCTAAATGCGGCTGTTTTTGGTTGATTTCATCATTCAAACGCTGCAATAAGTTTGCATAATACTCGCCATTGATTGCTTTTCCTTTTTGAAGATAATCAATGAAAATTACCCACGCGCATCCCAAAACACTGACGCCATGACCTTACCTGCAGAACTGTCTTCGCCTTCTTTCAATCCACTGTTTTGTTCCTTCGTCTCAGGTGTGAAGTGATGGACCCATGTTTCATCCATGGTTATGAATCGACGCAAAAACTCGGCTTTATTGCAGCGAAACATCGCCAAACACTCGACTAAAACATCCTCACGACGCTGCACCCATCATGCGCACAGCTTTCCCATGTCTAAATTTTCAGTTAGTGTGGATGTACAGCACTTTTTGAAATGCTTACGAATTCTGCTAGCTCGCGCACTTTCAGTCGACGGTCATCCAATACCATTTTGTGGATTTTCTTCACAATTTCTGGCGTGGTCACCTCATTTGGTCAACCACTGCGATGATCGTCTTGGCAGCTCTTACGGCCTCGCTTAAACTCTGCTACCCAATATTTTACTGTTGTAAACGAAGGAGCAGACTCCCCCAGAGTAGAATCTAGCTCAGCTTTAATATTAGTTGAACTAAGACCTTTCAAAGGAAAGTATTGTATCACATAACGATTGCCCGTTTTGTCCATATTTACAAATTGGCTGAGAGCGTTCACTATTATGGCTGCCAAACAATTACTAAACAACGTAGCATCGTCAAATTTCAAACTTAAGCTTTATAAGGGTGGTACTTTCTACCATAGTCATTTGTTTGAAACAACAGCTATATATACATCAGGTCGGGTACTTCTGGGACTGCCCTCGTATATAGCCGCCTGTACTGCGGTCATATCAGCGGGTTTGACTTTAGAAACAAATTTATACATAGTTCGTAATTGGTATAGTCGGATGAAATAAATATCGAAAACGCAATCGACTGCCTCTGTGGTCGAGTGAGTGATCAGCATTCTGACTTCTGAACTCAGAGGTCCCGGGTTGGATTTCCGGCTGGGGAATCATTCCAGAATCATTCCCTACCCTAGAGTCTGATAATACGATTGCGGGAGTGAATGAGAATGTGTTCAATGTAAAACGTTAATAAAGAAAAGTTATAAACCCTACAGTTCAGAGAGTAAAACCACTATCAGTAAGGTGTTTCTTAAGGCCACTTCCGTGAAGTGGGGATCAATCAGGGTGAGTTTTCCGCTTAAACTTTTTTCTCAGGGCTTTCCCTTATCCTGAAAAGATGAATGTTGGGTATCTCTAAGCTGTATGGACCCCGGGCTCATTTAAGCAACATTTCACAATTTCATTCATCGTCCGATATGACCTACTTAAAGGACGATAATCTTTAAAAAATATCTGATATGTTACATTCACATAACTTTCTCTACCCTCTATCATTTATTGGTGGGTATACAAACTATTCTTACGAAAGCTTATTTTTCTACATACTTCATTTTAATCGAGATAAACTTTTGCAGAAATAGCTATATTACACATTTAATTATAGATAAAAAGAACTGGACGCTATATACTGGTCTTAAAATTCCATCCTTACTATGACATGATGGGAAACAACTGAAAAGAGGCTTCAAAGAGGCTTAGTATTGAACAATTCGAAACATTAAAAAGGAATATAGAAATGACTGATAATCATAAAGGTCATTTGAAATAAATTGTGTGTTTTAAATAGATCTACATTTCTTCTATAGTACATTTTCTTCTATCTCGTAACGTTTACCAGTTATGCAAGCTTATGCAAAATTCCTTCCGAATGAAGAGGACTTTAGGTCTATTCCTAGAAAATTTAAGATATAATTTTATTTGTCATGTACATACCTTTAATATATGGAATTTTAATCAAAATCTTTTTAGAAAAAAAATTCGAAAAAGTCATGTAAAGGATGGTTTAGTGTGTGGTGATTTTCTTGAAAATCTTCCTATCGCATCTTATGTAATACTAAACTTAAAATCAAATTTTGCCTTTGTCCAACTTTTCGTTTTCGAGTTATGCTCACAGACATATACAGACACGCACCGTTTTATAATTTTTTTTGCGGGGAGGGATTCAGGGGACCTCGAAACATGCATTTGCAGTGAAATCTTGGTATTCAATTTTTGGGTGGAATACAATACTTACTCTACTTACTATACGTAGTAGAGAAAGTAAAAATTGTTTCTGAAGACAAAGCCTCCGATATAACCATAGAAGTTAAAGGGGCTATACAAATTAAACAATAAAAGAAAAGAAGAAACACGTGATCATTCTGGCATCGATTCATTCTTCCAGACGCTATGCAGGATAGAAAATAATTCTAATTAAAGAAAATTCATCGTTCTCCCGCTATCCGAGAGTTGAAGCCAGACCCCTAAAGTGAGAAGCCAGAACTCCACCGCAGTAGCAGTCGTCTCTGGTCTAGTGAAAACATTGTATGCATTTTATCTTAAAAAGCCGTGACACAACCATAATTCTAAATGCACATTTTTTTCTTCAAAAAATAACTTTAAATAAATTAAACTGATAGACTGAAACTCTGCCAAAACAATGTTTTTTATATCCCAACCATCTGGGTACGTGTTATTATAGACTTTTAAGAGCGCAGTCATTACATCATTAAATGTATCGTTGCAGCTTGTCAATGCTATTGTGAAGCAAAAGCAAACTTTTCCTCTTTGTTTGAAGAAACGCAGAAAATAAAGATATATGAAAATGTCCTATCATATTTTAACAACTGACAATAACATTTCTGAGATATACGATATCAGATCTGAATCAGACCAACTTTTGGCTGCTGGTTTACCATTCATTAAGTATGAATTTTCATGGCTTATTTGTTAATCCTTCAGCAAGCGAAACATTATATCCGGTCACAAGGTATTTTGGAACATTAAATGGCATTGCACAATGTTATACAAAGAATGATCCGAGTTGAATAAAGGCAATTGGATATAATTTCAATATTTTACGTAAGTTAATCTCCACTGTTTGCACAATAATTATGCGTTTGTGTTTTCTTATCTCAGTTGTTACTAAAACTATGATTGTTTAAAATTTAATGCTACTTTTGGAAGTCGTTAAATTTTGGACGCACTTCGAGTAAATAATATACATTTATGTTTTTATCAGCGTGTTTCTTTTGCAATCAGGGCGCTAATCTAAAAGTCTCTTGTTGTCAAATCTTATCTCACCAATTCAGGGTTATCACCTTCTTTACCCGTGCTGCATACACTTTTGTTTTCCCTTTCTTACTTTTGTATTTCTTTTAGGGAAACATGCTGAGTAGGGCGCCTAAAAACACAGCCAAAGGCGTTAAAAGTTCATTTAAGATGGAAAGGTCTTATACAGATAAAGAAGTTCAAAGAATATGCACAATAAAGAATAAAAAGAACAAAGAAGAATGGGACTAAATTAACGAGGAAGAACAATAATTACTAGTTGTATCCAAACAACAGGTGTGCGTGTCATTTGAGCACATAATTTCATTGTTCTCATTGCTTAAACACTACACTTATTTCATGATGTCTCATTTCCGTGCCATATGGTCTTAAAACAACACTTTAATATTTAAGAAAATATCGTATGTGATACATTAACATCACTTTCTTCCCTCTATAATTTATTAGTGGGTATACAAATTATTCTTAGCAAAGTTTCTTTTCCTATCTACTTCGTTTTAATAAACCTTTCCGAAAATAGTTGCATTGCACATTTCGTTATAGATACAAAGGGAATTGCGATAGTCAAATGTTTTAGAACTGTACGCTATACGATGGCCTGAAAATTCCATACTCTTTCACTCACTGCGAGAAACAACTGAAAATCGACATCACTTTAAAAGGATGGTTAAATATTGAACAATTCGAACCATTAGTAACGCATATTTAGGAAATGGCTATAAAAATCTGATGTGTTACACTCAGATGACTTTTTCTACTCTTGTACAAACTATTTTTACAAACGCTTATTCTCCATATGCTTCATGTTAATCGAGATATCGAGATGTTAATCTTATTGCTAATTTTCTTGTAGATGCAAGGGGAATTGGTAGGCTTTAAGTGATAGTCAAATATTTTAAGAGCTGTTTGCTATGTGGAGTATTCCATTCTCTTTGTATTACCAGGACAAAAAAAATGAATAACGAATTCCCATTTGAGAAAAAGTATAAGTTTTGGAAAATTTAAGGGAATAACAAGCAATATCTCAAAAATGGTTCACTCAACAAAAAAAATGTATATGACATAAATTGTGTATTTTAACGCGATCTACATTTTTTGTGTAGTAAAATTTTCTCTATCTCTTATGGTTTACCATTCCTAGAAAATTCAAGATATACATTTTATGTCATGAAAGTATCTTAAATATATGATATTTTAATCAAAATCGTTAGAGCCATTTTTGAGAAAATTAAAACTTTCGAAAAATGTTCCATGTAAAGGGTAATCTGGGGTGGGGGATTTTCTTGAAAACCTTCGTGTTGCATCCCTGGAAGATACTGAACCTAAATACCAAGTTTGGTGTTTATCCGGCTGTTCGTTTCTGAGTTATGCTGTTCACAGACACACACACACGGACATGTTTACAAAAATACCTTTTTTGGATTCAGGAGGCCTCAAAACATGTATTTCCGGCGAAATCTCGGTATCGAATTTTTGGGTGGAATGGTTACTATACGTAGAAAGTAAAAAGGGAGTGGTGGTGAAGAAAACAAAAGCTACCTGAAACAATCGTGTGTTTTAAAGGAATTTATATGTTTTGAGTAGCGCGTTTTGGTTATCTCTTAACGTTTACTAGTACCTACAAGAATATATAAAACTCCTTTCAAATGAAGAGGACTTCATAGGCTATTCCCAGAAAATTTAAGGTACATATTTGATTTGCCATATAAATATCTTTTATATATGGTAATAAAAATTGTTAGAGGCATTTTTCAGAAAATCAAAAATTTGTAAAAATGTTCAATGTAAAGGGTAGTTGGCTGTAAAGTAATTGTCTTGGACATCTTCGTGTCGCATCTTTGGAAGATACTGAACTTAAATACCAAGTTTGGCAATTATCCAACTTTAGCGGCCGGTAGAGTGCTCGCGCAATAGGCCTCCGTTGCGTTTCACTGTCAGTACGTAGTGAGATGGCTACTGTGGAGCACAAGGTTTTCTGCGTTATTGAGTTCGCAAAAAGTGTGTCGCAAATTGTAGTACAGCGGGCATTTCGTAGCAAATGCGGTATTGAACCACCAACTAGAAAAAGCATTAGCCGTTGGTTTACGCAATTTAAACAGACTGGAAGTGTGTGTAAAGGAAAAAGCACAGGCCGACTGCGTGTGTCAGAGGAGGACGTCAGACGGATTGAAGACAGTTTTATTCGCAGTCCACGTAAGTCTACCCATAGAGCTAGTAGAGAACTTGGAATACCCCAACCAACTGTATGGGAAGTTCTGAGACGGCGTTTGCTGTACAAGCCCTACCGATTACAACTTGTGCAGGCCCTTAAACCTAAAGACAAGGAGAAACGTCTCGAATTTTGTGGTTATGTGCTAGGAATGATGGAGGATGACGCGTTTCTACAACGTATCATTTTTAGCGATGAAGCGACTTTCCACCTTAGTGGAAAAGTCAGACACAATGTTCGCATATGGGGTTTGCAAAATCCACATTCAACATTGCAACACGAAAGAGACTCACCGAAGGTAAACGTGTTCTGTGCAGGTTTATGGACCATTTTTCTTTGCGGAAAAAACTGTAACTGGAATAACGTACCTGGACATGTTGGAACAATGGCTCTTCCCTTAAATTATGGAAGATTCACAGGACCTCATTTTCCAACAGGATGGAGCTCCGCTCCATTGGCACAGCGATGTACGAGGCTTTTTGAATGAATTCCTTCCTCAGCGCTGGGTAAATGAAGACCTGGCTCTAAACTTTTGGCCACCGAGATCTCCTGATCCCACCCCATGTGACTATTTCCTATGGGGTTATGTTAAGGAAGCTGTTTACGTCCCGCCTCTACCTACAACTCGGGACGACCTGCGGAACCGTATCACTGCTGCCGTGCCCTCAGTAACAGAAGATACGCTTGCTCGTGTGTGGGACGAGTTTGGTTATCGTGTAGATGTTTGCCGTGCAGTAAACGGTGGACACATTGGACGTTTATAATGTATTAAACAAAACTTTGAAAATTCCTCTGTTTATTGGTATAAAGATGATTCATGTTGGATTTGTACTTTAATAAATACGAATTTTATAAAATGGGTCCATCATTTAAAATCACCCTGTATTTCGTTGGAACACAAAAACCTAATGAAGTAGTTGTATCAGCTTTGATCTAAAGACCCTTTGGGCCATGTGAGAAAGTTGTAGTAGTTGCACCTGGTAGCTTCACGATTGTTTTTTATGTTAGTTGAATCTTTCTCAGTTTCTTCATTTAAACCCCATATTTGTTATCAACAGACAGGCTAGCAACGCACTGAGTCTGTTGCGTACAAAGGAATGCTTTATATCTTGTGAGCATGTGAAACGAACTTTTGTGGTTATATTCCCTTAGTTGATTAAGTACTGCGCTTTACCGGTGCGATTATTTATATTGTTGCGAAGTAACAGCTAAACATGTTATCATAAACTTGTTATCCTTTACCAACATGCGGTCTATGAACAACGTAAAAAGTATATGTGGAAGTACCCTGGAATTAATTCTAACTAATATTACAACACTTAAAGTAGAAAAAAATGTCAACTCTTTGGTACCCATAGACTTCTACCGCCCTGCTCTAAATTTAACGTCTAAAATTGAGAAAGTAACAAAACGTAGCATAGAGAAAACAAGCAGCTACAATTTTTACAAAGTAGATTTTAACATATACAAGCTTATAAAAGATTGTAAATAGTATCATATAGCATAATCTCAAGATGTTAATTTCTCAGTGGCAATTTTCTAAGACAAAACTTACTGTATACTAGACAGATGTATATCCAAAAGAAAACAGTATAAACTTAAATATCCTGTTTGGTTCGCCAAAGAAATAATAAAGAACATGACATTAAAAGAAAAGTACCGTAAAAATAAACTTGTATTAGAATATTATATATGCTGTTGTAAAACCATTCGTAAAATGTTAGGAAGTCAAATTAAAATAGCCTTTAGAAATTATGTTGAGTAAGTTGAAAATAAATTGTCACTTAAAATTAATGATTTCTGGCAGCTTTTAAAAAACAAGCGAAAACATCTTCAACACACACGGAGATGGAATATAAAAGCAAAATATTAAAAACTCCTAATGAAATTGTTAACATATGCTATTTTAAATCTGTTTATTCAGGTAGTACTTCAATATACACTTATATAACCGACAATACCATCAACATTTTAGACTCTTTTAATATAAGCCAAATAAGTGAAAATGAAGTAAAATTTGCATTTAAAAAAAAGCTTAAAATAAAAGATCTGCCGAGCTTGATGGAATACCGACTTACATTTTTAAAGGATGTGGTGATCTATTAGTATACCCTATAACATTAATTTATAAGCAAATCCTACATCAAGGAATGTTTCCCAATGTGCGGGAAAGTAAAGTAAAGTAAACTAAAGTAATTCCTATTCCTAAACCAGGAAATACTAAGATAATAAGCGACTATAGGCCCATTGTTGTTCTGCCTACACCAGCAAGAATTATTTAAAGCATTATTTATACACACATATTTAATCATATCAAGTTAGCGATTTCACTGTTTCAGCATTAATTCATGCCCAAAAGATCTACTGTTACGAATCTTTTTAGAACTAGACCGGTTTAAGCAAATAGATGTAACATATACAAGTTTTCAAAAAACATTCGATAAATTTGATCATGACTGTTTACTTTCTAAATTATTGAAATTGGGTTTTTCTCTTCCATTAATGAAAATACTTCGATGATACTTAAAAGACAGATTACAGATAGTCTATTATAAAAATTGCGTCTCATACCAGTTTAATGTTAATTCAGGAATCCCCCAAGGACCTTTGTTATTTTTGTGTTTTGGGATTTGGCTAGTGTCGTTAAACATTCCAAAATATTAATGTTTGCTGATGATGTTAAATTTCACAAACGTATCAATAGTGTTAGAAATTATTTACAACTTTAACATGATCTAAATTCTTTATATGCATGGAGCAAAGCGATCAAATTTCCATTTAATGTTAGTAAGTGCGTAAAAATGTCCTTCAACAGAAACAAAAATTCCTTTAAATATCTTTATAACATTAATAGGACACCACACTTGCAGAAGTAGTCGAAACTAAAGATTTAGGAGTACATTTTAAAACGGATATAACAGACACACTGAATTAATCGTAACAAAATCGCTAAAATATCTAGGCTTCATTATTAGGAATTCATATACATTTAAAGAAAAAACTTTAACTCTTTGTTAGACAAAATCTTGAATATGCATCTATTATTTGGAATCCTAAGACCACAAAGTATGTGAACTTAATAGCAAAAGTACAATCGAAATTGTTAAAATGTGTACTATTTAAAAGAATTGGATGTTATCCTACTTACACAAATTACGAAACTCTCTTAGATATACTTAAATTTAGAACTTTAAATTTCAGAAGAGACATTGGGGGATTAATATTTCTGTATAAAGTATTACATTCTATTATTGATAAAATTAATATTATCGCAAATATATTATGTCAAGTACCTAATAAAATAAGTAGATTTAGTAAGATTTTTTCACCCCAAGAGCAAACACAGAAATCCATAAAAATTCATCATTAAACTGAATTGTATATTTATATAACAAACTTCATTATTTCGATGTAGATATTTTCAACACGTCTGAAACTCAGTTCAAGAATGCAATATAAATAATTGTTTTTTCGTAGATTAATACAAACATTTAAATTAGAAATAATTGTATAATTACCACCTGCTCTTTTCTTCTCTAGTTATTTTTATTCCTTATTATTTTTTCTTATTTCGTCCCTCTTCTCCGGAACTTTTATTGTTATTTACAATTTTTGTTTGTTTCTTCTGTATAATTAAGATTTATAAATGATTGTATGTTATATATTTTTGAAATGAATATTGTAATTGGATTTATGCCTGTTATGTTCTGAGCAATAAATAAATAAAAGTTAATAATGCGATTATTCGTTTTGTTGCGAATTAACAGCTGGTAGTAACAGCATTTTCTAAAGGTCACAGGTGTTGCTGATAAGTTTGAGAATTTACGTCTGTGTTTTTGGTATTCATTTTATGAAATAAGTTATCAAGGCGGGCAATTCCTGCTCATAGAAGAGCTAAGGCCTTACAACTACTAAATACAAAATGTCCGAAACGTCTGTTGAAACGCTATATACTAAAACTAAGGTTAACTACCATACAAAAAATCACACATACAACATTATTAAAGCTTATTATTAATACCGTTACTTGAAATAAATTAGATTTTTACGAACCTTAACCAAAACCTGACATGGCCTACCTGTTTCTCCTTATACCTACTGTATATGCAAGGTTAATCATACTTGATTTATTTCATATTTATATTTACATATTTAGATTTTTATTTCATTAAATAGTATTTTATGTAAATAATTTATTAGCACATGGTTTAAAAACAATAAAACACAAAATGGCCCTTTCGAATACGACTCTAGTATTCGTTATAGCAGCGTACTTAGAATATCTTTTCTTTTGCTTGTCTTCCAAGAAATTTCAAAATTTCTTCAAATCTTGTTTAAGTTATTCAGATGACTGATTGTCTTTAGCATGCTCAGTTAATTTGCTTCTTGGAAAATCAGATTTTGTTTCGACAATGTAACACTTTTTGGAAATTAAAATCATAGAAGTGTTAGTATTAAGATACAAATGCGAATATTAAAAATGAAATAACACAATTTGATGACCAAAAGGAGAGAACTGTAATGCATCAAACAGGCAATTATATGCACAGTAAAACTACGGTTTTTGAGTTCTGTAGCAGCAAATATATTTATAACTTAGTTCTTGAATAAAGCAACAAAATCTCTATTATTGAAGAGGATATACTGTATCTAAATTTTCGGGAATTTCCATATATTTTGTATATTATTATCATATTATTTGGCGAACGATTAAAATATTTAGGATAACTACTTATTGGCGAAGATATAATTTAAGATTACATCTAGTTGTCACAGTTTCTAACCAAACAAATATTTTTGTTGCAGGTTCCAGTGACCGTGAAGTTTTCACTCAAAGACACAGAAAATGGTCAGCCCATCATTTGCTTCAACCTTGAAGGAAAAGTTGTATAATGACCGTTTGTGTACCTCTGAAATAAACTGTGTGAAATAAAACACACATCCGCCTTTAAGTGTCTATTACTTATCCACCACATAGCCTCGTTGATTATCCTACTTAAGCAAAGTAAATCTGATAATAGATTCTTGACTGCATTACTTTAATGTGATTTACCACACTAGAGATTAGAAACTAAAGCTCTTGATCCGACTCGTGGCTCTCATTCCTGGTTAAGTAAAGATCGAGCCAGTTCTTTTCAGAGGTCCAACTTGCCTCGAGCTTTATGTTTAGCGGAATGCTTAGGAGACTTAATCATTTAGGATGACTGGAAACAAATGAACAGACACAATACTTCGAATATTATTAAGAATTTAGAATAGAAATATTTTCCTATTACTGTAAGATTAAATATTTAATTTCTTAGTTTATATTCTACTGCTTCTTCATGAAAATTATTAAATAAGAGCAAAACGTTCTAGTATTATTAGCCAAATAACTCTAGTATTATTAGCCAAATCATACTATTAGAACGAAAACAGCAATCAATTCGTTGCTTTTCACGGAAATAGCGCATCCAGACGGTTCATTTATGTAAAATGGACTTAACTATTTTGTGGATATATTTTAACAGAAACATTTAAAATACGAATAATATATTTTGCGTTCAAATTAATGAAAATTAATTTACAGCGGCTGTTCTCCTCATACGAAAATATCTGGACATAACAAATTATCTTCACAAAAGCAACGCACTAAAAGTTTGATTTTGTAAAAAGAAACCTTAAAGCACACATTTGTGGAACTATATTAACTGTTTTGTAAAGTAACATTTATCATATTTCAAAGCATAACAAAATTCCAGACCACTATAGCAAACTGTTGGTCCTCGTATTTAATTTAAACAAAAACTGCTAGCTTCTAATGATCACAAAGTAATATGTTTGTAAGAATAAATAACAATTTAAAATATTAGACACCAGCACAAGAATCGTATGTCGTTTACTGAGAAACAGAAGGATTGCTATGCAGGAAGACGAAACCATGGGCGCTTGTGACATATACGCTCGAATAGGCTCCTGATGTTAGTGAGGGAAAGAAAAGCTGATCTCCATGATTGCATAGTAAGAGTGGTCAGCAAGAAAAGAAAAGAAAAGAAAAGAAAGAAAAGAAAGAAAGAAAGAAAGAAAGAAAAAGCTCGAACAGTTCTCATATGTAACAATACCACAGAAACTTAAAATTGAATATCACTGAAATTTGTGTTACACAAGACGGTAAATAGATAGAAGACCGAGCGGTAACGTGCGAGGCTCCATTCGGGAGGTCGCGGCTTTTCGTGGTTTTCCCTAGTCGGTAGGCAAACCTAGGATGGTTTCTCATCTACCACGATTCCCTTTTTATCTTTTTACTGTATTCCCCTTTCTTCTCCTGTTTCAAGTGTACTTCTAGGTTTCTTGGCGTATGGCGGTTCCGGATAGATGGCGCGGATGAATACTCAAAAGAAATGGTACTCCCCGTGGACATTAGAGGGCTGCTTTGTTGCGGGTCCTTCATCCCCCTCTCTAGGCAGCTCCAGGAGTGGGACGGGACTTCGAATCTGTAACTTTTAGGGACTTCCGCGCGTCCCTGTGGCCTGCCTGCGACTTGTAGCCTCTCGTGGTTCCTTCAGTCATCCCTTCCTCCTGGGGGTGGTAGCTGCAATTGACCTACCGTAGGCCGCAGTTTCCGAGGTTCCCCCTATGTTGTATACCCTATAAATATGTAGATGAAACCGACATAGGTAGCCGAGGTCGTTAAGGCACGGGCACGTTAACGGGAGGTCCGCGGTTCCAATCCCCCAGGATCGTCCTCTCTGATTGAGTTTTTATTTCAGGTTCTCCTCAGTCCTCATAACTGGCAAATGCTGGGGGACCTGGAACTTTTCCTTCTCAACTTTCCTAGTCCAATTAACATTTATTTTCGTGTATTATCATCACTGTCCACCGCCTATGCTGCGCAATAAGAACGGAACAAATAGAGGAAGAACTGATTTTGGTGCTGCCAGATGAATAGCTAGCGAGAGTAAGAAAGAAAGGCTCGAAAAATTTACAAAATCACTATAGAAACTTTAATATCACTGAAGTTTATGTTACACGAGATAATTTTTAAATACGGAGTTTAAAACAGAATTATTTTCAGAATTTGTATTGTCATTGGAGTCCGCGTACATTACACAATTATCCACATAGATTCTCTCATTGTTCAACAGTTATCAACTTATCATACAGGGGGTATCAGTTTTTGTATTCCTAGAGAAAACTAAATCTATAGTCCTTCCTTGAGGTCTTATTCCATATCATAATGCTTGCCACCAATGAGCAACTTTAAACGAAGAAACAGATGAACATAACTTAAGCAATGACTGGACTGTAGGATGGATGTTCTCTGAATTACTAGACATTTATTTGGTTGGGGGACAGTTTAAACTTTCCTGGTGACAACATTTGTAAAAGCAGGTGACGTTTCTGCTGCCAGGTTTTCGAGAACTATCATTGCTCTCTACCTTATTTGTTTGCTAGAGGAGAATTGTAGTTCATCAAGAAAACATGATGATGGTCATAGACTTAAGCATTGCCGAAACCTCAAACATTCTTTTTCTGTCTTATGGCCGTGTGCACCATTCTCGATCAAGATTTTACCGTGGTAAAATATGGATTTTACCGCGGTGAACGGTCATTTGTGGTGCATTGAGGCCGGTGAAATTTTATCGAGGATTTTACAGCGGTTAAATCTGACCGGCCATGAACGGCCGGTTTTCGCCTATTATTTCCAACCCTTGTGCTGAAATGTTAAAATGGCGGAGCGATATAGATTAGAATTACCAACAAATAGATACATTCCATTTTCGCCAATGATTACACCCTGATAAAGTTACTTTAATGTAATTCGTAATTTTTAATGGTTAAGGGCTTTTGTTCTTGCGACAGGTGCCTTGAATATCCTGACCCAAGACGTAACGAAAGTCCACACATTCACGGCGTTACGTATCATAATTATATCACTTGAAACTTAGTTCCAAAAGCAAGGCAGAAATAAGGGAAGTAATGAATGGATTTAGTGCAATAAATACATTTTCAAGAATATTATGTACTTTAATTGCACAGATATAGGAATCCGGTAACCTGAAGAGGTTAGTGCCGAAGTCTGTAATCTGAAGTCATCGTGGTGTCCGGGTAGCGTGCGCGCCTCCCAGTTAAGAGAGAGTTCAAATCTTGTTTGGAAACATATTCTTTTTTTCTTTCCTTTTCCTACCTCTCTTTCAATAAGCGAATATTGACTAAGCTAACTGGAATGTAGTCAGTGTGGAAAGAAAGATAAAAAAGTCCTGAAGTTCAGTTGTAAGGCCAGCTTTTCCCATGTGTCCATCTTAAACTTATTGCTTCTATCTATACTTTTTATCTTTTCTTAAGAATTTCGTGTTAAATTTAATAAATAGTAGAGAAATTTTGGTCTGCTTTTGGTTTCCGCCACTGCACGCTGAACTGCATGTATGCGCTTCAGCAAAGAGGTAGAACAAGTGAAAAAACAGGGTGCGTTCAGTAGAGTTTATCTAATCCCAACCAAGGTGAGCGCCTGCCAGCTAACCACCGCCACCTAAACTGCACCGGTGCACCGCTGTTAGATGATTACCCCGGTCAAATTCTTACCGCGGTAAGCTGAAGGCCCCTGAAGGTTTTTTTTAATGAGGATGGTGCACACGGCCATTAGATGGTCTCCAGTGAAGTCATAATAAGGCAACATATACCAAGCGAGGTGGGGCCGCGGAAACGCGTAGAAGTCGCACTCCGGAGGTCACGGGTTCGATTCTCGGCGACCGCTTACTCTGAAACATGGGTTTTTTCGGAGGTTTTCCTATGTCGTTGGGCGAATGCTGAAGCGGTTTCTTTCAGCCCCCGAGTTTCCTGTCCCTCCACTTCGTCCCATTCAAGGGGCGTTGGACCCTCTGTGTGGGGGCCTGGTCTGCCTGTCCGACTGTCGGTACGTCTCAATCTGGAAACTGTAGGACCCTGTTATTGCTGCGCCGTCGCTTCTGGTTCTCTAAACTCCTCCTCCCTCATGGGGCGCCCCATTGTAGGGCATAGGTACAATATTCTCCCTGGATCGGAGCGGAGTCCCCACCAATAATAAGAGTAAGAGTGATTTCAAAATGCAGCATATGTCAATATTTCTTCAGATTGAAATGGAGAGAGAAATACGTGCACATTATTATATTTTCGAAAAAAAATCTTTAAATCATTAAATAAATGATGTGGACGGCACATCATTTAAAAATCTCATAGCTGTGCTTCGGGTATTATTTATTCTCTCTTACACATCCCTATAGCAAGTGTTTCCTGCAAATCCTATTCATGTATTTACTTGTTATGGGAAAGGGTATCCACTTGCTATTTTCCCAATAACTTCGTACTGTGCTCTTTTTTCTTTCGTGAACCTTAAAAATTCTACTCACAAACTTTTTTCTCTCTCAGAGTGAAACAGTTTGTTTCGTAAAATTAAGGAGATTGATCGGTGAAAATTGGGTATGTTTAATTTGTATATGATTCTCTAGGAATGTTTTCGTATAAATATTTTTTTGAGTGAAAATGAGAGAGTTGCGTGACGTGGTTGCGGAGGACGTGGTTGCACATCTGAGGCTTTTTCTAATATTTTTCACATTTTTTCCAGAATTTCTAGTAGTGTTTTTGCAAAAATTTACTGCAGATGTTAATCAATTTCTAAATTATGTATTTTAAGCACAAATGTACTCTACTTAATAAAAATTACATAGGTAACCGCAATTTCAGGCCAGTTTTTATAAGAGCATCTTATGCTGCGTCTTCCTCGGTTGTAATGTTTTAGACATGTTTCAGCATTTTAGTTGCTCCTTACGATGCGGAGTGAAACTTTGGGAATAGTTTCCCCAGTATATGCTAACTAAACTTGCTATGCAGTTATTAATATAAGGCAAATGTGTTACGTCACCAAACTAACCCAAGTTAGATATGTATATATTCTTTTGCAAAAGCCGAAACTCACAATTGAAAAAAAGTTACTCCTTTGAAACCAATTAATTTAAAAGTATGTTTCTTATAAAACTTATTTTCTAGCTCAATAAGGAACATAAAGTTTGTTTATAAATTATGAAAATTGCATCGTAAGGAGAACTTTTGGTAAAATAACTTAAATTTGTATTTTAAAATGCATAGTCCAGGGAACAACTTAACATAATATATGCGCCAAACTTTGCAACCACGCTTCTTTATCCAGGGTAAAAATGTGGTAAACAATTTAAAACACCCAGTAAAATGCTTTGGGTTTTGAAAAAATTACGGAATGGTGCTTTTAAAATTTGTGTACGATATTCCTGTGCTTTCTTAATTTGTGCTTACTTGACAGTTTTTTTCTTAAAACTATTTCGCACTGCTTAGCATCTCCTCTCTTTCATATTTCAATCACTCTATTTAATGACAACTTAGGAAGGTAAATTTCTCCGTCTGCCTAATTCAAACATTTGGTTCTCCTTGCAAAAACTTCTGACCTAAATTATATGCCTCAGTGGCCTTATGTTTCAAAATTGCTGAATTACTTCTTATTATCCCAGATTCAACAGTACTGTTTCAAGATAATCGTATACCTATGTTACATTTTTCTACCCACTATCGTTTATTTTTATTTCTCTTCTACAACTTGTTCTAATATAACTCAATTTTCCTATAGCTTATCTCAACCTTAAAAGGCAGTATGGAGGTAAATGGGATATCCCTGTCTTTATCTAATGCACAATGTTGCTATTAGGTTCGTCCTTTTCTGCTCTCATGCTGTCGAACTAATTAGTAATAACATGCTGAAAATATTCATTTGTTATAAATTTTAGCTTTGAACACATTATCCTATGCAGAGCATTTTTATCAATCAGATTATATCATTTTTAGAGCCTTTATGGATTTTTGTGGGTGCAAATTGCTAAAGAAAACGAGTTTTTCAGTAAAAGTCCAACATTTCTGTTTCTATGCTTATCAATCACGCAGTAACTAATAAACTAAAGGGTAAAATGGAACGGTATCTTTTACTTAGCTAGAGTAAACTAGTGTGCTGATACCTGTTTAGTTTGAATTCTCTACCTTTAATAAGATTAGCGCTACAAGTTTTTAAATTAAATATTTTCGGAAAATTCTACATATAAGCAATAGTAAACTCAACCAGTGAGAAACTTTTATGTTCTTCGGTTTACAACGGGGAGAGAGAAAATGTTGAGGAGGGTTGGAGACAGTTTTTAAAAGAAGCCGAAATACTGCATTTATTGTGTATGGCAAACAAAAGTCATCCATTATTCAGTTAACAGGCCAGGTGTGACCTAGAAGTCAATACTGTTTAACATTAGTTGTAAGGAAGTGGGTACGTTTATAATGTGAAGTGTTAATGTAGATTATTTATATAACATTTTACGTAATGCTTATAGTTATTGTGGGAGAAGCTAGGAGGAGACAAAACCTTGGTAAGCTAAGAAGGTGTGTTAGATCATTATTCAAGTAAAATGAGTGTTAGTAAGGCAGTGAAAGAAACAGCTAAGGCTACCCGGATGTTCAAAAACAGTAGGTATAGGATAAAAAAAGGAACGAATGAAAGGACCTCTAAGGATCCATAAAAAAATAATGCCAAAATAATGGGAGAAACAAAAACACCCTAGGATAACGCAGTATAATGGAATAGGACAAAACGGAGTGTGGCGCGTGTTCATTCGTTGCTGTTTGAAAACATTCCACTCACGTTGAATGTAATTTTGTCAAGGGTAAACAGTGATGATACCCTACTAAATTGTGGCTTTTATCATTTTATATCTCCATATTTCTTTGATAATATATATTTTTATACCTGTAAAGTCTCGAAGTACTAAAATTACGAAGACGAGACATAAAGTGCAGCAGAAAATTAAATCTCATAATTTTCCTTAAATGGCAGTGCATATATTTCGCTATTTGGTGATGTAGACAAGATGACATTAAATTGGTAGATCGATCAGAGTTGGGCACCAAATTTGCAGGGTACGTATAGTACACGTTGCAACAGTGCGCCCAATTTAATCTGTACTAACTTTTAAGCCTGAGACGCGATATATCTACTTCATGCAAATCGAGATAAACGCTTAGTTACACTTTTTGTTGTAGGCACAAAGGGAACACTGAAGAGGCTGAAGGAGATTGAAGAGATAGTCAAATCTTTAAAAAAAACAGGGCACTTGCCTTGAAATTCCATACTCTTTCCATGACATTGCAAGAAACAACCGAATGCTGACAACATCTAAAAAATGATAAAAGTGTTGGAAAATTAAAACTAATAACAACGAATATCTCGAAAATCGCCGATATCATAAAAAAGGGTATTTGAAATAAACTGTGTGTATTACAGAGAACTACATTTTGTGTGTAGTAAGTTTTTAGCCAACACTTATGAGTTATTACTTGTACAAAATTTACTACGAATGAAGAGGATTCGCCGATTATTGAAAGAAAATTTAAGACATATACATTTTATTAGTCCTGCAAATACCTTACACATGTGATATTTTAATAAAATTACAGTCATGTTTTCTAAGTAAACCTTTGGGTGGGGGATTTTCTTAAAAATCTTCATGTCGCATCCTTGGAAGATGCTGAGTTTAAATGACAAGTTTGATAGTTATCCTGCTTTTTGTTTTGGAGTCATGCTGTTCACAGACACACGCACACACAGACGCGGTTTCAGGGACCTCAAAACATGTTTCCGCTGAAGCCTCATTAAAATTTTTTGTGCCGTGTAATACTTCTTCTACCTACCTCTATAAAGAATAAGTAGTTGACAGAGAAAGTAAAAATTGTTTATTTTCAAGAAGTTTCACAAATTTCCACAGATAACTAGGCCAGGGCTTTCCCAACTTGCGCAAACAGCAACCATTTTGCACCAGGAAATCATACCACACCACTATGTTGTGATTGCAAAACTTTTACAGATAAGAAAATGCAATGAATGATGCACTACAATGATATGTAAACATTGTAGTGTTCTGGTTAAGCCGAGAGAATAACAATGGGCCTTTTCCGGTGAAGGCTAGTGATAAGGGATGCTTGAACTTAATTAAATTGCGACAGATTGTGTAGTTTGGAGTGGTTGTAATGGATGACGTAAGTCCCTTATCGGTTTCTCCAGATACTTAACCGATATCAGGTTGGTGAACAATCAGTCTCCTCATCTCCAGCAACATGCTGTCAACTCTGATCATCATTGCATTTCTGGGTTCTGTGGCTCTCGCTACAGATTTCACGTTATGTAAGTAAAATATCCCTGTGTAGCTATACATATATTGCATTTACTTTTGTTCCTTTTTCATGTATATTGACAGCTGTGTTGACTTTTTAATCCCATACATGTACAAAACGTCTTTCATGAAATGCATCTGGGATGAATTCTTTTAATTTATCTGTTGTTTTAGGTCTCCTCTAAAATAGCTTTATCTTCAACATCCCCATAAAAGGGGATTGATATATAAGCATCAGACCGGGTGAACGTGGTGGTCACTCAATACTACCGTCGTCCGATCCAATGCTGTGGGAAAGTGTTGTCAAGTTCCTTACCAACACAGAAAACGATAAGGTGCCCCATCTTGTTGGAAGTACAATTCAGGGAAGTCATCTCTGCTGGCAACACTATGTTTTGCAACCTGTTTAGCTAATTCTTATTAACACATTAAGCGTTGCAAGGATTTTTTTATACTATTCACATATGTCAGAGCGACTTCCATCTCATTCTCTTCTGTTAAGGGCGTCTTAGGACGTCTAGATTTGGGTGAATTTTTCACAGAACACGTTGCTTCAGATTTATCTCTGATATTTTTAATTGTCAGATGCGTTGGGGGGGAAGTATGACATTCTTCATGCCAGGCTGTCCGCACCCTTTCTGCATTTTTAGTTTTCCAGTACAGCCCTATAATCAATTTTCTGTTTTTCATTGTTAAAATTCCTCGCCATGTTTTCTGTTAATTTCCCAAGTAGATAACATTTGCGTTCTGTTCATTCCATTTCCATAGTAACCATTACATAAATTACCAACTCCATAAAACTAACAGTAGCAACATCTATGGAGAAATAACATTCAATCCATACGAACCTTCATTTGAACAATTATGTAGTACATGTCAAAGCTTAAGCTTTTAGAGGAGCAATCACTAAGCTTAAGGGCGGCCCGTTATGTACAGTAGTAGGGAAAATGATCTGTTTCGTGGGCATCGAAAATATCAGAGGAACAGAAGAGTTTGACTGTTTAGCTCTAGCCGCCCTTATACCGGGAGGAGGAGTATAAGTCATCTTTTAAACCAAAGATAGTTCTCGATATAGACTGTAGATGAATTACAGTATCTGGGAAGTATTGTATCAAAGATGGGAGGTTCAGATGAGGATGTAAGACCAGAATAATTAGAAAATCCAAGGTTGCATTCTCGTTGTTGGTACCCATATGCAGCTCTAAGCGTCAAATACTGAGCAGACCGGTTGGTAGCTTGCCTGCTCAGCACATAAGCGTGATGGGAGCAACTGAAAGAGGATTAATGGGAAAAATGTTGACGTCATTCATATCCTCCCTTAGTGCAGCGGCGGTTGTGGGTTAGTTTTCATTTAACATAAAGGACAGTACGTCAAAGCATAGGCCAACAAACCAACTAGTTTCAACACTGCTTGAGAGGAAACGTATTTTATTAAGCGCAATATAATGGTGCAAAGTGTTTATTTTGTAATAAGAAGTTAAACCATATAAAACTTTTATCCTAGAGCGCCATTATTCATCTTGTTATGCAAATCGGTATGAAAAATACCAAGGGAAAGAAAGATAAGCTTTATTGGAACAACTAAAATGTACAACGTTTGTGGATGTAAGTCTAGTACAGTTTATCGTGTTGTAATTTATTGCTGTTGCTGAATTTTTTTATACTGGCTAGACTCACAATTTGTTTATTTTGCGTTTGACATACAAATCATCATATTTTTATTAATAATTTATTATTCTTGCTTGTATAATCACTCTTATGATGCAAAGCTCAGATTAATCATGTCTCACCATATTGAACATTATTAATTATATTATATGCCGCAGCCACCACCACCAATAATAATAATAATAATAATAATAATAATGCATTATCATATGAGCAATATACTTAAGTAAAACAATATGATTACAGCACTTCAAATCAATTTGTATTGCAACATTAGTCCCTTGCAGTTACAGGAAACGCCACTGGGTTTACAAACCGGTCTGCTGCTCAGCTTTTCTTGTGGCAGACGCTAAGGGACGGAGTAGTTAAAGCTGGCTCCCTAGAGCTACGTATTGATGATGCTGATCTAAGCGAATCTCCATTAAAACTAAAATGGGATTGTTTAACAGAAAAAAGCATACTGTTATATGGAAGTGAGACTTGGAAGGGATCTACTGAAATACCTATATAAAAAAACTGCAGGTTCATATAAATAAATGCTTAATACTTATCCTGGGAATCTGGTGACCAGTAACCACATCCAATACAGAATTACGGAAGTAAACATCTCGAAATTTAGCAGGAGATCAAATATAGGAAGAAAGGATAGGACATATTTTCATAAGAGAACACCAGTATATTCCAAACAGAGTCCTGGATTGAAATCTTCATGGACTACCAAGAAAAAGAGGAAGACCAAAGATTACATGGCGAAACACAGTTAGGAAAGAAATTGAACGAGGAAAGAGTCGGAACGACAAAACAATTGGCATAAAATTGAGTCCGATGGCGTGCTTTCATTAAGGCTCTATGCTTCCAAGAGGAGTAACAGGAACTACTACCACCACTACTACTCTTACCACCACCACTACCACTACTACTATCACTACCGCCATTACTACCCTTACTACTACCACTACCACCACCACCACCACCACCACCACCATCACTACTGTAGTACTAGTAGTTCTCGATGAGTAGGCTGAATAATGCTTTCTCTATCTGCAAAAATGTTCTGAAATCTTGAGAAGCTTGGTAGGTGGGTAAGAAAATAACACTTGACGGGTAAGGTTACGCCCGCCGTGGAGCAAAATTCATGCTCTCTCTCCGATGAAGCTGCGAATATTTGACTGCATTACGGGAATTGTGTCAACTTTGCTAGTAGTGTTTAATTCCCAAGAATTCGCGTATTAACAGCGTAATGCTTAAATATTAATGAAAGCTGTTCAAACCATAACATACTTATCTAAGTTTGAATGCCATAATAAAACAACATATGTATTTCAACTTAAACTTTTACTAGTTATGCACTTAATACTTAAAGTAAACCCAAATATGTGCAGTACCTTATGACTATCAGGCACAAAAAATGTTCACTTGATTATCGAAGCGTTCAATGCAAACAAGAAACTATGTATTTTTATTTAACAGTTTAATTGTTTTTTTTCTCGAACATTTCCTTAAAATTTGCATGGAAAAACCCTCAAAGATTGTAGAATCAGGCTCCAATTTCGGTTTTGCTTACTAGCCATTTAAATAACCAAACACGATGTTTAAATGAAGGTGATGTGTGTATGCAAATGGCATATAAAACTTTAAAACTTGAATTTTTAAACCTGTTTTCTTGCATTTATTGTCATTTTAAAATGTTTCTCTCGCTGCAATTTTGTTCAAATTCTTCAGATTTTCATTATACGTTCATTCAAGGCTGATAAAGAAATCTAAAGAGCCCTTTCTTGATATCAAGTATGTTTTTGGATTTGGGTATTAATAATGTAACATTAGTCAAAATGTAATCTCGGATTGTAAGAAACTACATCCGGAGAATAATATGGAAACTTTTCAAATTTTTATCGTGTGGGACTCAATTTTTATTTTTTGAAAATTATTTTCTTTAATAAATTAGGTAAATTGAACCATGGAAATTAATTTTTGCTACAATTACACTGAACAAATCTTGATAAAAAGTCCAATTAAATTTGTTGAAATTTATAGAAAATAGCAATTTCAGTACCGAATATCCCTAAGGAAATGCAATAAAGCAAAATTAATAGTTTTATGTAAAGATTTAATAAGCATGATTGACAACTAAACTAGGAATCAGAAATAATCTAAATTGTTGGTAACGGTATTTACAGCGAAATATCTTTATACTCGTACAATACAGAATGGGAAAAACAATGTACAGAAAATTGTAGAGTGAAAGCATTCTGAGGTTAGGAGCACGGGGCCGCAAATGCAGTGTAATAATAGGAGCGCTCATGAATATAATTGAAACCAGACTTTTAAAAATTAAATTGTGTTTTATTTATGGACACAGTATAAAAATAGGAGCATTATGAATATATTTGAAATGTGACATTTAAAAATTAAATTGTGTTTTATTTATGAACTAGATGCTATGGTTCTTAGCGTCCCATTATATATGGGGCATGAAATACCGGAAATTTTACGCAGATGCCTCTTTATCAGGCTTGAGGTTCTTTTACGTGCCGTAAATCTACGACACGGGACCACCGCCTTTACTTCCCTTCCGAAGAAACGACGCTAAGGATTTTTACGCCCGTAAAAACCCATCGTCCTCCACCGGGTTTGAACCCGCGACCTCGGAAGTTAAAGGTACCACTAGTGACTAGACCACGGAGGACGGCAAAGTCTGACTTTTTGACACATCTTCATAGACCAGTGTAAATGAAATGTAACTCACACGATATGTATGTACTGTCTCAACTACTGAGCACCGTGCGCAATCAGAAACTAACCATTACATGCACGTATTATGCTGTACTCTTTGTACTGAACAAGACAAGCGTTCGGTATTACCGTATTGTCCAATAGGCTTCACATCAGACACACCTAGTGACGGTGACTGTATAAGAGTGTGTTTTGTTTACATGTGACACGCTACAAAAGCAGATTTCACAATCGGAGACTAACATGACTGCATGTAGCGTGAAGTAGTTTAATTTTAGGAGGAGTTGTATTGTAGTTCAATTGTTGGGGAGTCAAACACTTGAAGTAGTTGTAACCGCGTATGGTACAAAGTTTCCGGTAGACTTCGCCCCAAGTTTAAAAATCAACTTTGTATTTTGAATGTTTCTTTAAATATTATATATTTATGTTTGCCTCGGCTGCTTCAGTATTAATTTGTAGAGACATGTTTCTCTTTGCAGGGAGTGGTGTGGCTAAAGAATGTAGGCTTACACAGATTATAATTTTTACTTCACTCCTTTTATTAATCCTTGACACGATTAAATAACACTTCACTTATATAGAGAGCTGTGAGATTATTTATTAATTACTTGTACTTTTTAAACACGCAAACTATTTTCGTCTCATACTGAATACGTATTAAGCTTCTCGAGGACGCGTCTCGCGTCCGGTTAGGAGCGCTGTCTACTAGCAACTGACTTCTGAATTTGTAAATTTTGCTCCATTTCAGTTTCTGATTGGCTCATCCTACTCCAAAAGAATACTTTTATTTAACTTAAGCTATTTTCTGCTTCTTGATTGGCTACTTATAAACTGTCTCAAAAATTTCATTATTGTTGCTCCAAGAATTACCGGTAGCATTATTAAACTTTCTAATTCATTATTGCCTCAAGGTTACCTCATTGTTAGCAAATTTGACCTATATTCTCACAGCTTCTACATTATTAAATTACGTAATACATTCACATAACATTATTGAACATGCACATAATAATATAAACGTATCACAATGACTATTACATGCATTTTATATGTTATTTATACACATATTGCTTTAAGGCGGGCTGTTATTATATTTTATATTATATAATTTGACTGAAATCATTTAAGTGTTAAAAATAGTGCCTCAAGCGCAGAAAAAGGCTTCCCTTGCTTCTATCCTCAAAATGGTTATTTTGGTACTGCCTTTCTGCTCTACAATTTTCTGCATATTGTTTTTTCGCATTTAGATCTTATTGGTTTGAATAATATTTATCGAGAGCTTATTTTGCCGCATTATTTTCGCTCTAAAATGAATTAAATTTGCCAAGAACTCACAACTTTGATTTAAATTGATACAAAATTAAGCGTAGCATACATGGAGGCCATCTCAAAAACCTAAAATTTTTAGCATTATCCATAATAAATAACATTATAGTGCTGTCGCATTCTTTTCACCACAAAATGAGCATCCCAAAATTAGCTCTATGTATGCATAAGTTTATGATTGGGTTTAAACCTTACTACATTCTATTTATGCATTTAATAGCGGGGCCAAGGCCAAAAGGCCTTCTCTTTCGCTCCATTAGTTCCATGAAAATTACAGCAATATTAATAAAATTAGCAGCCCTGGTGTCAGCAGTCGAATGTTTCGTGGTTGGTGTGAGATCACTGAGGGTGACGATAGTGGCAGTTCTCTTACACACATCACCTAGGACGAGGGTTGCCAATTAAAAGTAGAAAGTTAGTTGCTGTCAAACTTCAATGCGGTGAAGATCCTTCTATAGGTAGTCATAGTGTCCGTGACGCAGGAGAAAAAATCTGCGACGTCATAGTCACAGTTTCCCAACCAGTGGTCGTCTGATTCAGTGGTATGTGTGAACTTGCTTTCTGTTTAACAGTGAAATTTGGCAATTGGGAGCAAAAGATCGACTTCTTCGGGATTGGAACTCTGAAGCAGAATTCAGCCACGAAAAAATAAGTTAAGCTTAGTTATGCAGTGAATTAAAGTCAACAAAGTGTTGCCCTGGTTCGCGCCGAAACGCCACACGTGCTTGCAACCACTCCCGTTCTTGCTCCTTGCAACTCTGTGCATGGCAACTATCATCCACCGCCTTCGTTCGTGATGGAAGAAGTACAGTAGTGTTTGGGTGATTAATTCTGCGAATTTTACACTCATTTTATCAATGTGTTTTATTTTTATAGCGCTCTAGGAGGAGATAGTGTCCAATACACCCCTCCGTGCGGCCCTGCAAATGGTATTTGTATTTTACATTAGTCCTAATTCCTAATACGCATTTTTATTTCAGGTTCAGACGTACCCGCTCCCATCAATGTGGCAGTGATAGATTGTGAGAAACAACCTTGCACCTTCAAAAGAGGCGAGAACATCAGTGCTGATGTAGAGTTTACTGTCGGTGAGTGAATACAACTTAAATTTTACACTAGAAAAATCCATGGTTATGCTTTGTTATTCTATTTACTTTTTTTCTGCATACTATAAGCATTAAAATATAATCATGTAAATGGATGTTTTAATGATCAGTAAATAAACTAAAAAAAAGTTATGAACTTGATATAAAAGCTTAATTAGCATGAAACTTACAAATGAATGCGCAAAGTGAGCTTTAAAGCACTAAAGCTACCTGATATTCACTCTAAGGACTAAGAAAAAACTGAATAAAAGTCTTACAGGGTAAACCTGACACCAAGTGAGGTTGCGGCGCCGTAACTGGACTTGCATTCAGGAGCTCCCGGGTTCGGTCCCCGGTGCTCGTCCACTCTGATCCATGGGTTTTTCGTGGTTTTCTCGGGTCGGCAGACGAATTCTGGAGTGGTTTCCATTCTATCACGACTTTCCTGTCCCTTGTTTCATGTACTCATCTCTCCTTCATTGACATTTGTTTCAGAGTTGTAGGATCAGGCGACGTGTTGATATTAGGAAGCTTGTGGATGGACCCGGGCAGTGTCGGATGCATTCAAACTGGAAACATTAAGGACCTCTTCCATGCTTGAGCCCATCGTCATCAGGATCCGGTCGCCCTTCGGTCCCTGCCCTCATCCCTCCTTCCCAAAAGGACCGGTGCGGCGCTCTGTCCCTGTTTCAGGGGCCCCTCTGAAGTGTACCTTAATCTTTAGGGCAATTTGACCAAACGGGGATTCGAATCCGGGCCAGAAGTGTAACCTCACACTGTTGTTCACCCTAAACCTAACTCTTCTACCAGTATGACAGAGAAGAAAGTTATGTTTGGAACTACACTGTTTCCCAAGTAACCGTATATCAAAATAATTTATCAAAAACTTATTTGAGTAATAAACGCTCCTTAAGTATTTAGTAAGTCCAAATCTTGTAAGTAAATTTTGGCAAAAGCATCAGGCTTATAAACCTTTATTATACATCACTTTTCACAAAACTCCGTAGTAAGGGATACACTAAGGGTTTTAGACCTCTAATCCCTCTTTGGGGGGAGTAATTAAGATACTGCACGCAATTACTCCAGAAAGTATTCGTCTCCATCTGTCTCCGTTTGCAAATTGCACCGATTTTTCAACTTTATGTGTAGTATTTGCAAAATTATTTTGTTTGCATTTAGTAGATCAATTCTTACTTCCTCTGCCACCTACTTATAGTAGGTGGAGAAAGCATTGTATTTCACCAAAATTTAATATAGAAATTTCAGTAGCAACACAAGTTTTGAGGTTCCCCGAATAAAAAGTCATTTTTGTTTGTCAGTTTTTTCTATGAGTGTGTGTATGTCTGTGAGCACCGTAACTATAAAATAAAGTCGGATAAATGCCAAGTTTGGAGTTTAAGTTCAGCATCTGCCAAAGATCGGAGACGAAGATTTTCAAGAAAATTCCCGACCCAAAACTACACTTTACTTGAAACATTCGATAGAATAGTTATTCATAACGGGACATTTTGGAAATGTTAAGTGAAATATAACACTATCTAAATACATTCGTAGATAAACCAAACAGGATGTTGTAACAATGAGAACACCAGTTACTGCGAAAACACACTTTATTTATCACTAGACACTCAAAGTAGCACAAACGTTACACTCGAGTCACTTTGGCTCAGGCTGATGCGTCGAATCAAATCACCACTGAACTGGTGAACTGCACGACTCACAAGTGACTACTGAGTTACAACCCACAGCTAATCTGCACTGTTCATTTGCATTGTCCACTTTTCACTTCGTCACTTCTAACAGAACTCAACTCAACTGAACTCAACACAGCACTCCTCGTCATGGCGACAGCAGTCCCTTATATAGGCCTCGCATACAAAGCAGAGATTTCGAGAACAAAAACCTGCCAGAACATGCCGAAACGAAGGTTCCGGAACAAGTAAGCGACACATAAAGGGACTTCTAGTCCACGCTGCCTATTCTGTTTCCGCACTCGCTATTGTTCCTGCGGCCGGCCGAAGTCTCCCATCCGAGTGCCGAGCTGAGAGGCACTTGCGGCCCGTAGGTAGCGCCGCACGCAGTACAATATTTTTAGAAGTCAGATAGGCCACAGTGTTTCTTTTACATCACAGCGCATATAAACGAAACCCTGCTAGATCAAATATCTACTTTATAACTAACAAATTTATGGACTGTATAACAGAAACGGCGATATCCAATTCATTATATGGTTACTTCCCTACTAATTGCAGACTTGTTCCTTCAGATTTTAGAAAGAAATGCCTGCATATATTTCAAATTCGTTGGCTATTGAACAGTGCCTATCATAGATACTACGACCAGGAGCGTACGTAGGGAGTGGGACGCTCATTATGCTCAAGGGTCCCCCTCCCACACAGATATCCAAAGCCGTAATATCGAAGTAGTGCAGTCTCAGTTTTGTTTTCTGTAACTAATATACTTACAGGTTTAATATACCAAATGACCTGTTAATAAACAAATAAATACAAATACCGTATGCATAAAGTAGTGGCAAATATTGGGGACGACCGGTATTGCGTCCGTTCTTTTGTAAAGCTACCACTCAATGCGATAGTTGGCAACCTTGACTAAACGGCCCATTTTACTATCCGCACACGTTTAGTCACAGGTAGTCAGTACCTACTAGACTGTTATAGAGCACTTCCGAACTTTTGAGTGGTTCTCCCCGTAGTCTAATGGTTAACACTTCTGAATGGGTTTGAGTCCTGGCTGGTGAGTTATGGGTTTGAGTCCTGGCTGGTGAGTTTGGTCTCCATGTAAAAGGCAAAGTTAAAAGATGAACGGAGGGGCCTCCGCAACCGGGGTAGAGCACCACAAGTAGCCCGTAATGGCCCTTTTTGTTTCTATTGTGAACTCTAGGAGGGAGATATGAGGTGAGAGACCCGAAGGGCGACCAGATCCGGAAGACGACGGACGCAAGCATGGACGGGATCCCTAAGGTTTCCAGATCGAACTCGTTCGACGATGCCCGGGCCCACTCACAAGCTCTCAGTCCCTTCTGGTGGGGCCCATTCGGAGGCGGGTACTAACTGAACAGTCCCGTAAGGGCGTCAAGGAAGAAACCTCTACAAAGGCATATCCACCGTCCAGCCGCAACCTGCCGAACACCGTCATCTGGCCCTACAATCCTGAGACAGGTGACAATGAAGGAGATGGTGGGAAATGAGGGGCAGGAAAGTCGTGGTAGAAGAGGAACCACCCCAGATTCACCTACAGAACCGGGTAAACACCAAAGATCCATTGGTCAGAGTGGACCGTCACCGGTGATTGAACCCGGGACCTCCCAAATGCGAGTCGCACACGTTACCACCTCGCTCAATTTAGTCTCTATGTACTCCTGTTTGCCTCTTCGTCCTATAAATAATTAAAAAGTTATTTGAGCAAGCTGATCTGGTAAATCCTTTATTTGGTCAATATAATCAGTCACTCGTTTGATATAATTTGAATAAATCTCTAAAAGCGACCACTTAATAAAGATAAAACTGACACATTCCTGTTTCAGTACCTCCCAAATGCACTCTCTGTGTACGCCCCTGACTACAGCCAAGCTTCTGTGACAAACTCAACCGTGCTATGCAGAAATTAACGTTGATCTACAGTAGTTCTGATGTATCATACATAGTTTAATTACTTTTTAAAAAACGACCACCTGATAACATATTTAATTGCAGATGAGCCGCTGATAAAGCTATATTCCTGAACATTTAAATGTCTTACAGCGTCGCTTCTTGAAAATTCAGATAGATTATTTCTCATCAAGTCAAATCCTATAGTCAATCAACTGGCTTCTCTGCTTTCTGTTATACATGAGCTGCAGCTTCATCTTAGCGATCATTATCAAATGTTTTAGCACACAACACATCTTCTCTGAAGGCCTGGGTTCAAGTCGATGTCTTGGGAACTACGATGAACTACACTATACCGGGTCAGGATGAGGCTTGTAATTGGCTTGCGAACAACAATTGTCCTCTGATAGAAGGCGACGATGTCACTTACATTCTGCAGATGCCTATTCTTCCAGTTTACCCAACGGTAAGTAGCAATAATTCTGTTCTTAATGATGTGTTGCTATGGGGGACATAAATCAATAACTGCCAACTCATTAAGATTCAACTTGCGGACTTAGCGCCCTCGGGAGGATTTAACCCTGAAATGTACAGGGGGAGCCAACAAACTACAAACCGCCTGCGCGGTGTTTTTCCTGTCCGCGTCCTCGGCGCTCGTTGCCGTCTGCCGCTATCATAGAAAGGCACGGATGAAACCATACAACATTTTAAAAAGTACTTTTAAAGGCTTAAGTACTTTTACTTACCAATTCTATGAAAGGAGATGCTGAAACTGGCCACCGTCGTTGTCCATACATTTTTGGCACCTCTTTAGGAAACCATCCATCACTCGCCAATTTTTTCCGAGTCAGTTGTATGTGAATACAATTTTGCCCCCCCTTTTTTTTAGAGAATTAACAGACAGGGAGATTAACAGAGTGCTTCAACAAGACTCTGCAACAGATTGTACGGCCAATACTTCGATGAGAAAAATTGAAAGTGTGTTTGAGGACAGAATTACTAGTACAGATTTGTGGCTCCATCGGTCCCGCGACCTAACCCCCTGCGATTTCTATTTCTGGGCTAACTTAAAACAAAGTATACAAGATAAACTCACACACCCTGGAAGAATTAAAACAAAATATCCGCCAGGAAATTGCCAGCATTTCTCAACGTGAACTACGGCGAGTGATGGATAGTTTCCTAAAGAGGTGCTAAAAATGTATGGACAACGACGGTGGCCAATTTCAGCATCTCCTTGCATAAAATTGGTAAGTAAAATTAGTTTAAAAAATGTTGTATGGTTTCATCCACGCCGTTCTATGATAGCGGCAGACGACAATGAGAGCCGAGAACGCGGACAGGAGAAACACCGCGTAGTCGGTTCGTAGTTTTTTGGCTCATCCTGTATACGAAGTATTTGCAAGCCTTACTATCAGTCCAGCTTATTTTTACTTTTCTACCACGTACATAGTAGCTGGAGAAAGCGTTGCATTCCACCCAAAAATTCGATACCGATATTTCGCTGGAAATACATTTTGAGGTCCCCTGAATCCAAAAAAAAAAATTATTTTTAGAAAAAGATCCGCACGCGCGCGCGTCTATGAACAGCGTAACTCAAAACGAAAAATCGGATAAACACCAAACTTGGTATCTAGGTTTCATACTTTCCAAAGATGCGACAAGAAGATTTTCAAGAAAATCCCCCCACTCCAAACTACACCTTACATGAAACATTTTTCAAAATTTCTATCTTCTAAAAATGGCGCTAGGTAACGATTTTGATTAAAACATCATATATTAAAAATATTTACATGGCAAAATGTATACCTTGATTTTTTTGGGGGAATAACCTACAAAGTCATTCGGAAGGAATTTTATATAATTTCGTATAACGGGTAAAACATAATGTATGGACAAAAGTGTATTGCACATAACATGAAGATCCCTTTAAAACACACAATTTATTTCAAATAACTTTTTTGTGGCATCAGGCATTTATGAGATAACATAAATGGTTCGAATTATTCAGTACTTGGCTATGCTTTTAAAGTCTTGTCGATTTTCAATTGTTTCTCGCCTTGTCATGGGAAGAGTAAGGCCAGCATATAGCGTCCAGTTCTTCATTTGAAACGTGCCGCTGTTCCTTTTGTATCTCCAGGAAGAGCCAAAAGATTACGAACCGGCTGCGCGGTGCTTTTCCTGTCCGCGTCCTCGGCGCTGGCTGCCGTCTGCCGCTATCACAGAAAGGCGCGGATGAAAGCATACAGCATTTTTAAAACTACTTTTCAAGGCTTTACTTAACAACTTTATGAAAGTGTGTTTGAGGACAGAATTATTAGTAGAGATTTGTGGCCCCCTCGCTCCCCCAACCTAACCCCCTGCGATTTCTATCTCTGGGGTAACTTACGACAAAGTGTACAAGACAAACCCACACACCCTGGAAGAATTAAAACAAAATATCTGCCAGGAAATTCCAGCATTTCTCAACGTAATCTATGGCGATTGATGGATGGTTTCCTAAAGAGATGTCAAAAATGTATGGACAACGACGGTGGGCAGTTTCAGCATCTCCTTTCATAAAGTTGGTAAGTAAAGCCTTTAAAAGTAGTTTTAAAAATGTTGTATGCTTTCATTCGCACCTTTCTATGATAGCGGCAGACGGCAACGAGCGCCGAGGACGCGGACAGGAAAAACACTGCGCAGCCGATGCCTCTCTCTGTGTAATGAAATGTATAATGTAGCTATTTCTGCAAAGGTTTATCTGGATTTAAATGAAGTAGATAGAAAAGTAAAATTTCGTAAGAATAATTTTGTACACCCACTAATAAGCAATAGAGGGTATAGAAATTCATGTGAATGTAACACATCAAATTTTAATATATGAGATCTTTCTTTGCGTTGTCGCCGGTTTCACGACAGCTGGCCGGAAGCAAATCGTTATTAACTCTTGATGAATCGGATGTAATATCTCACGATTGCAACCACGTATCTATAGCAAGCGATGCTGGAAATGTCTTGCTAAATCCATACATCTCCATTTTTTCAGAAAATCTTCGTTCGTGTGTATCTGCTCATCCTCGAAACTGAATTAATTTCTCATTTTATCTTTTCTTTCAGTAATTTCAGATGGGAAAAACGTTTAACCCATTCTCCAGTTTTGTTCTTCGGTATGCCTATCGTTCAAGGAGTTTTTATTGTGTTAGTAGTGTCACTATATAGTGCAGTCACTAGAAAAGTACAAAGTTGGTGGAGGAAAAGATGGGAATGTTGCCGAGTGACACAAACCGTTATGTCTGCTCTAGTAGAAACAAGGCATTAACCTAAGGCTATTCTCGATACAGTTGGATTCATAGACGACAGAAAGTTAGACAGTAATAAAAGTGTTAATTTTGTTTTTCAGGCTGATAGTGAAACACCTTTGTTCTTGGCCACAAATCTCCAAATTAATCGAATAGAAACGAGCCTATTGTGCAGAAACAGTCTAAGAAGCGCTGCAATAAATCTGAAAGCAAAGGAGACCGCCTGTCTCGAGGAAAGCGCGTCAATATTACAAATCCTTGTTGCAAATTGCTTGGTAAAAGGCAGGTCATAACATTAAAATTGAGGCAGTATTTTTAACACTTAAATAATTTCAGTCTAATTATATAATATGTAAACTCAATAACAGCCCGCCTTAAAGCAATATGTGTATGTAACAATATATAAGGAGTGTATATTACAGTCATTGTATATGTTTATATTATTGTATCCATGTGTAATAATGTTATGTGAATATATTGCGTAATTTAATAATGTAGGAGCTGTGAGAATAATAGGTTAAAAGTTGCCAACAATGAGATAACCTTGAGGCAATAATGAGTAAGAATGTTTAATAATGCTACTAGTCATTATTGGAGCAACAATAATATAATTTTAGTGGCAGTTTATAAAATAGGCAATCAACAACCAGAAAAGGCTTTAGTTAAATGAAGGTATTCCATTGGAGTAGGATTAGCCAATCAGAAACTGAAAAGGAGAAAATTTTACAAATTTAGAGTTCAGTTGCCTACAGACAGCGTTACTAACCAGACGCAAAAAGTGTCCTCAAGAAATATAATATGTATTCGTGTGAGACGAAAAATAAGTTTACGTGTTAACAAGTGTAATTAATTAATAAAAAGGATCTCACAGCTCTCTATATCAGTGAAGTGTTATTTAAATCGTGTCAAGCATTAATAGAAGAAGTGAAGTAAAATTATAATCTGTGTAAGCCTACATTCTTGTTGCACCACAACCCTGCTAAGAGAAAAATGTCTAACAAATACTGACGCAGCCGAGGCAAACATAAATATATAATATTTAAAGAAACAGTAAAAATACATTTGGGGCGAAGGCTACCGGAGACTGTTTACTATACGTGCGGGTGCAACTACTACAAGTTCGGTTCCCCAACAGTTGAAATATAATACAACTGCTTCCATACAACAATACAAACTACATCAAATTGACGCCCAAAGCGTGGTGCAAATAACGTAACAAACCAACTACTTAAAACTGACTTTCCATACTAGCAGCAACAAAACTTCCTCAAAATGCTTATCTCATACTTTTGCTTTTTATATTGGGCTAATTGATTGCAAAAGTAATGTCGAATGTAAAAGGATGGCTTTACTGATATGTACAAATTGTTCATTTCACTTTGCCACCCTACTGAAATCCCACATCTGATTTGCTTTTATGCGTATTATTTTTTTAATTTGCAGGTTTCACTGATCATCCAGGTGTCACTTCTAGACAAGGACACACAGGAGTGTATTACATGCTTCAGATTAGCCGGTGAAGTGGTGTGACATCACAATAACAATGCTGAGATAAACTTAACGCGCCGACATCCTCTTAACTGTGGTTCCTTGTGAAAATTGAACACCTGGATATCCTACATGCCGATGGCTAGAATAATTGAGGATATTCAATAGAAGCAACTGCCAGGGCTTTATAAAACTGCGTCCAGCGCGAAAGATTCATCTTTGCAGTGTACCTTTTATTTGCTATTGCTGAACAGAAAAGTGTTAAGCTTAGGTATCCATTCCTAACACTTAGTATGTAAGTTTATATTATTAGCTTCGTTTACCATGTAAACATCAATGTAATTAAAATGCACGTAACATTTACAGAAAGGACCTGTTTAACTTTTTCAGGGTAAATTACTAGTATGAGTTACCAGTTATCACAGTGCTCGACTCCGACTCCGACTTGCTACTGGCAGGCTGGGGTTCAGCCTGAGTGATTTTGCTGCGTGCCCACCCTCAAAAGGGTTCATCGCGGAATGGATATTGAAGGAATGGCTTTTTCAATTTTAAGATGGATTGGTATAGTTAGGATGCAGCGGCCTTTCTGCACTGGTGGGAGTGATTTTGAAAACTACAATTTCACTGGCTGTGGGGGTTAAATATTGTAGCCAATCAGCTCTTGGCTGGATTAAAATGGAGCTACCTTTAGCTGCTGATGGAAAAAGCTCCAGTGTTGTCGCTTGAAGCGGCGAGTTCTGGGATTGTAATCCCCAAGAGACCTGATCAGGGCACTCTGATGTTGAGACAAACTGGTATAAAATTTTGTTGTGCGGCGCCTAATTTCATCTTCCACGTATGGAAGGGACGAGGCTTCGTGAAGTAGTCTCACGGGGAAATAGCGTCCGACAGAACAGATGGACCGAAGTTCTCTATTCTGCGCCCGTTGTAGCCATAATAGCAGCTGTCTGACCATGCTCCAGTTCTAGCAGGCGTAAAGCTTAAGGGGGATTATCAGGGCCCGAAAAAGGTGTAAATTTAGGCGAATAGGCATCCCGATCTTAGCGTAGGGTACCAGAAGCAATAGCTGCGTATGTACAGCTCTCGGATGTGTTCGCGAAAGGTTAGACTTTTATCTAGCTTCAATCCCAGGTAGGTGATCGAATTCATCCATTCGATCCTTAGGCCTCTGTAGCTAAAAGTGGGACAGTCTGTGGGGATGTGGCACTTAGTCATAGAAGGGCGTTAGCTCTTGTCCGCGTCAACGGACATGTGCCAACGCCGGCACCACTCTTGGACGAGGCGCAGGTGTGTCTGTATGGGATTGAAGGCTTTAAGAATGTGTTTGTTGGTGCAGAAGAGCAGCAGTCGTCAGTATACTCGGCTATATTGACATGCGGTTGGGTTGGAAAATCTGCTATAAAGACGCTGAATAGTGGGGGATAGCACAGAGCCTTCGGGGACTCCGCCTATGACTGGCTTAGGTGTTTGAAAGTTCGGTGTATAAGAAACATGTGTAAACTGTTGTTTAGCTGTGTAGGTAGTCCCAGCTGGATGCGTTTATGTAGGGGGCCCGCATGCCAAGTCGTTGAGAAAAACCTTTTCAACATCCAGAGACACCCGGTAGTGAAGGAACCTTCCTGGACTCCCAGGGTGGCCGCCTCCACCACACGCAGCAGCTGCTGAGCTGCTGAGTGCCTATGACGAAATCCGAATTGGTGGTCGGTGAAAGCTTGAATGTCTCCAGAAGTGGGGAAAAGAGTTTGAGATCCACCCTCTCGAAGAACTTCGAGAGGGTGGAAAGGAGGCTGATGGACCGGTAGTTGGAAAGATGCATCGGGCATTTCCTGGCTTCAAAATGGATATCACCCGAGTCTCTCCCCGCTCTCGTGAAAGTGACCCAGACTGAGACAATATAAAAGACCCTTGTGAGAAAGAGCACGGCGTTGAAAGGAAGGTGGCGAAGCATGAGGAGAGTTAGCCTATCAGGTCTGGCCGCCTTTTATCACAGTGCTCTTTATTAATGATTAGTTGTCAGCCCGACGTTGCACGGGTAGCTTTTTAAACTCGAATGGCGATTCAATTAATCTCATTTACCTCCTCCGCTCTTTTTGAAACTATTGCACAATAAGACAGAGGATTCTGCTGAATCCTCCCCTTTACCCCTTATAATTGTAATTTCGTATAGCCCAGCTATTCCGTAAAGGAAAAAACTCCCATACTTTCAAGCATCCTTTGGCGATGCAACTTATCGGGGGAATGTTCGAGTAATTTTTACTTTCTCTACTACGTATAGTAAGTAGGGGAAGTATTGTATTCCACCCAAAAATTCGATACCGAGATTTCACCGGAAACACATGTTTTGAGAACCCCTGAATCCAAAAAAAGCATTTTTGGAAACATGTCCGTGTGTGTGTCTGTCTCTGTGTGTGTGTGCCTGTAAACAGCATAACTCAGAAACGAACAGTCGGATAAACACCAAACTTGGTATTTAGGTTTAGTATCTTCCAGAGATGCGACACGATGGTTTTCAAGAAAATCCCCCACCCTAAATTACCTTTTACATGGAACATTTTTCGAAAATTTTAATTTTATAAAAATGGCTCTAACTATTTTGATTAAAATATCATATGTTTAAGATATTTTCATAACAAATAAAATGTATATTAGTTGAATTTTCTGGGAATGTCTCCAAAAGTATTCTTCATTGTGAACGGCTTTTGCATAACTGGTAAACCATAAGAGATAGACAAAGTTTTACTACACAAAAAATGTAGATCGCGTTAAAATACACATTTATGTCATCTACATTTTTTTGGTTGAGTGAACCATTTTCGAGATATTGCTTGTTATTCCCTTAAATTTTTCAATACTTAATTTCTCAAATGGGAATTCGTTATTCATTTTTTTTGTCTTGTATATGCAAAGAGTATTAATCTGTGGCAAAGAGAATGGTGCTGCACATAGCATCCAGCTATTAAGAGATATGTCCATGCTTAAAGGCTACTGTATTTCTATATTGCCCTTGCAAATACAAAACAAGGGGAACACAGTACGTCTTAAGCGAAAGTCAAATATTTTTAGAACTGGTCGCTATGTGTAAAATGTAATTCTCTTTGCATGTAAAAAGATCGTTTCTGCAAACGTTTATCTCGATTAATACGAAATAGATGGAGAATAAGAGTTTGTAAAAATAGTTTGTACAAGAGTAGAGAAAGTCATGTGAGTGTAACACATCAGATTTTTAAAATAATAATCACAATAGGTGACATTTTAAACCTGTGTGCCCTCTCCTTGGTGCCATAATTATTTAATAACAGAAAAGCTACATAGTTTACGCGTACTGAAGCTGTTTATATGCCGCGATGGTGCGACAGTTTGATACTGGAATGTAGGTGCCACCCTTTCTCGTGTCGACTCTGATACCGGGTGCTCCAGCGATTGAGCTATGAGTGTTTTCTCTCGGGGTATGCGTGGATGTGTTTGAAGGACAACACCAGTTTGACTTCACTGAGAAATTTATTATGAACTAACATTTGAGTTCCTGAAGTGAGTTGCCGACCGTTTAATATAAAGAAATATAACCCTTGAATTACACTAACTTCCGCAGGATCAATTTTACGGTTTTAAATGTCTGTTTTCGCAATAAAATAACTGTAACTCGCCGTGAGTCGCTAAAATGTTGACCGGCCGGATCCCTCGCGGCAGCCGCGAAATCTTAATTACACAAGCGCGTGACTGGGCGCTTAAAATCATGTAGCTTAGTGCCGTTGCCGGTACCAGTGAGAGAAATGTGTGCACAACTAACTCGATGCGTATGTCACGGTGCCAGAGAAGGGAGTGACTGACGGATCTAGATGCACGAATTTTTATTTATTTTAGCTCGCTTACATATTATTCGCCCACGAACGTGATTTTTCACGCGCAACCAATCTTCAATTCTTACTTCTCTAACCGAGGTTGATTAAACTCTCAGAATGTAGATGCTTTTCTCTTTTCCAGATTTTCTGCCTACGTGCCTGTATACGTACTGAATTTCACTCCTGCACTCCCAGAAATCCTAAGCTGGTTTGCGCGCTATTTCGGCTCACTAACGACTTTGCTTAACCTGACTCCTAATTATCTTTATATATTGAATTCTGCTCAGCCAGAAATATAAAATGATACCCATAACAACGTGAAAGTAAACATTAGTAACGGTAGGAATAATATTATTAAATAAGACTGGGAAATGAATATTACTTGTAAAGATGAATATGGGTTGGAGAGGCAGTAAAAGCAGCATGCAGGAAACGGGGTAGGTTTTCCCCTATTGTAGCCGAGTAAGGGCAGAAGACGCTTTCGTTAGGTCGCCTGAAAAACAGGTGAGTGGAAATGAAGGCCGGTGCTCTGATAGCCGCAGCCATATGAGTTCGTGTGGAAACTTAAAATAGACAATAAATAAGAAAGAAGGTAGAAATCACGTGTTAGCGAAAAGGGAGGGATAGAAAAATTGGAAATAAAGAAACAGGAGAGTTTTAAAAATCACTTATACTTGATATTCCCTTGGAGGTCGTTCTAAAAGACAAATGTGGGTGCAGTTCAAAACAAATTGATAGAAAAGTGTCGGCAGGTAGGCGCGGTAATTTGAAGTGCAGATAAATGCGGCGCCCAAAGAAATGCGTGTGTGTGGCGAGGCTCCGTTAGGAATAAGATATAAAGGATGACAGAAAATAAACAGGCAGAGAAACGAACCAGTCGTGTAATGCACCACACTCTAGATCCAAGATCCATGTAAGAACCTGAGCTAGCATCGAACCTAGGACCATTCCTACAAATCCCATGCAGCCAAATTGGCGCACATATCCTCTCAACCTCCATCTTTCCGAACAAAACTCTCAATTGAAGCTTGTTACATTATACACTGATGTAGTATACGGAAATTAGTTATTGCAATTATTTCTCTATCTTACTATTATTTCTTTATTTTATTTGCATTAATAATTACGGAAAGAGAGGTAAAGCTGGTGAATATGAAGATTGCCCACTCCCAGATCACCAAGTTAACCACTTTGGAAATGACACAGTCTGCGACCATCGAGGAAAAATAACCTTCACAGTTGTTAATTATAAAATATTGGTTGACGAGTTTTAATGTTAACTGGACACAATTTTCTCTCTTTATACAATTATTTATAGCACCCTGCTAACGATCTCGATCACGACGTAACTACAAAGGAAATAAAACAAAACATTCTTAGAGGGTTGTTAAAATATGTTGGCATTGGCAGATTCGATTCTCTTTTGTTTACTGTGTCTTAGTTGCTAAATCGTGACCATTTGGATATTGCTTGGAATGAAATATCCGCGGCATTTGTATTCTAACTCCAATGCGTTTGGATTCAAATACAAGAAATTTGTAAATCCTTAAATTAATACTTAGTAATTTATAAAATGAAGTTAGAAGGTGTTTCATACCTCATGTACATCAGAAAACTTGGACTTATCAACGGTGAAAGAATTATCAAAATGGCTTGAGTGGTTTTTGAGATTATTCTACATACATCCCGAAACACAAATTTCCTCTCTTTATAACATTAATATAGATGCCAAAATTCCGAATCATTCACTTAGTTGATCTCCAAAACACATTGAAGTTGTAGCAGAAGATTGGTGCCATCACGTGTACTTTCATAATATCTTTTCATTTTCACTTTTTTCTACCGTTTTGAGGAACTATTGTAATCAACCCAAAACTACGATATCCAGATTTTTCCTGAAGGAAAAGCATTTTTAGAAAAAGGCATATATTGCATCTGTCATGTTTGTGTGTGTGTGTGTGTGTGTGTGTGTGTGCGCGCGCGCGCGCGCTCTTGTGCGTAATTCAAAATCAAAAGTAGGACATTTACAAAATGGTATATTTAAATCAGGCATCTTTTCAAGCATTTACCCAAAACCAAACCTTTACATGAAAGAATTTTCATTATTTTTGTTAATTTTTAACCGTTTCCAGCCCAGTACGTATATCTATGTGTTGTTGAAAGCTGGGTAAAAACAAATTGACTTGCAAGGACTAAATTTGAATAATTCTCTACTTTTATGACACACAAATATTTAAATATGATATTAGCATTTCCTGAAAATAACACAAATAAATAATTTATTTCTCTTATTTCCTTTTTAAACAAATTCACAGCATATGTTCAGCTACATGCTAACAGTTCTCATGTCAATCACCGTTCATTTTACATGGATCCATCCCATCCTTTACCAAATTTTGTTATACCGAAGCAAGGATTCGAAATCCTAGCTAGTGATGTCCAACGTAGAGCTACAAATCCGAGATTAAGGCAAACTTAAAGGCACAAGTATCCACTATATACCATCACGTCTCAGCAGAAAATAAATTGGGTTGGAAAGGGTCAATGCATTTTTCCTATCGCATACTTCTTTATGCTGTAGCTAGGCTTCATTTAAACATTCTACTTAAATGTAACACGACAGCTGTATCCTCTGTTTCTGCCCACACAGTACATCATAATAGCTGGTGTGTGCAACAGAGTGTCTTTAGTGCAGTTTCCGAGACCAAAGGCTCTACCTATCCATCATCTGGCTCCTCAATTTACCTCCAAGAAGCTCATGAGATTGAGTGCACCCGTAACAATCCTCCCAGCAGGAAAAAAGTCCCTCAGGTCGGCACCGGGAATCAAAACTGGGCCCCATTGAATCGCTGGCAGCTATGCTGCCATAGCGTTACGGGGACATAAGCCTTTAAAACATGTATTCATAAAATAAATATCCAGAAAAAAATATAATTAATGCTGCTTTATAAAGATTTGTCAAGACTCTATATAGCTTATTCCTGTTTTAATCGAAACATGCAGCATGCATTGTTGAGACCGAATACGAGTACCAATATCCGACATCTCCATTCTGCCTTCAGCTGAGTTGTTTGATGAAACTGGAGATCACGTAAACTGTCTGAGATTTGTTCATCTGACCCACTGTAATGAGGGAGCCAACAGGAGCTATACCTTTCACAACATCAGTTTTGAAAAAAATTACTGCAATGTCATTAATATTCCTTCCCGAAAAAATAAGGAATCTGTACTGCCTGTCTGAATCTGTAATACCACGACTTTCTCTACACGCTGACATATAAATGTTCTGCAAGTTATTAACGCAAAAGCTTGTTTTGTTTTCTTCCTGTGAGTAATGATAAATCACAAACACATTAAAGTGATTAATAAAATTGAAGTTAACTTTTATGTCAAGTAATATATTCATATTTCTTGAGTCGACATATTAAAACAACTTCACTCGCGTCAAGTTCTTAAAAATTCTAAGAGACGGAAAAAAAACCAAGAGACGAGCAGCTTAGTCGACTCAATTGCTTAAGATAGGTAGAACGCTAATTGAAGCAATTGTCCAATTTGAATTTTTAAGAACTTGATGCGAGTGAAGTTGTTTTAATATGTCGACCCAAGAAACATGAAAAATAATGATAAATGTTGATCGAAATGGTTTCAACACACATTTTGTTGCTGGTACACATGAGGCTGAGACCAAGATTTGTGCTGAGGGGACTGTCAAATTTTACAGAGATCAAAGTTGACCTGTATACTCTTTGAATGAGTTCACGAGAAACAAAGGCAATGGTTAAAATCTAGAAAATTCAAACAAATAACTAATAATGGGACGTTACCACTACTTCTCGATACTGATGTTTGAGCAGTGATACTCGATACCCACTTTATAAAAAAGTGTAAAGGCGATAGCTTGTTCAATGAATTGTGTTCTCATTAGTAGTTTTCTATGTATAAACGCACGTAACCAATGCAGTAGTAGCAGTACTTTAATGAGCCTCATTAAAGTACACCTGTTCATTAAAGTATTGGTATTCGACCAATCAGAAGTGGCCACGTGACATTGTGAAAGCGCAAGTATCGATTATTCTCGTTTTGATCGACAACAGTACTAGCGCGAGTTTAGAAAAAAGTCAAAATGTCTGACACTAGTAACAGTGATATTCAACTTACAGCCCCAGAAATTACGACAAAAGCACTCAATCTTACCAATAACTTGTTGTCACAAAAGTAAAGAAAGATGTACGAGAAATTCTATTCACAATTCATGGATTGGAGAATATCAAAACGTATAAATTCGTTCTCAGAAAATGTCAGGTGCTACAAGGTCATTGTATTGTAACCATAGATAAAGGAATAACGATTGTAACACATCACTCAAACCAAAAAACGAATACTTATGAAACCTTTAATTTAGATACATGGTCGAGCATAAACAGTCGTATGAAACTTGACCATAATGGTGATTAAAACGCTCGTATGATAATTATTAACCTGGCTTCGCTTCGCTCGGTTAATAATAATACTTGCGTTTTAATTATTACCATTATAGTCTCGTTGCATAAATATACTATTATAATGCATGCTAATTTCGAACAATTTTCCATTTGGCAGCAACTTTGTTATCTTGATGATGCCACAGGTTATATATCCCCATATTGTTAGTCAGCGTAATAATGATGATGATGATGATGATAATTGATTTGCTTCCTTTTTTATATAACTATATTTTGTGCTGGAAGCTTTGCTCTAAAGGATGTTCTATCCATAGGAAAACAAATACTAGCAATTCTTCTTTATTCTGCGATCTTGAAAATATAAACTAATATATATTTTAATGAAACTCAAATATCTAAGACGATATGGTATTACATCATTCTATCAATATACACAACTACCACGTAACATATGTATTTTTTCATCCGGTAATAAGTAATAGCCATATAACACTCGGAAACATAGTAAGTTTGCGGATTAAGCTCCTCTACTACCCACCCATACACATTAGCATATACATGTTTAATACAAAGGCATATTAGACGCAATTAAAATTTTGGAGAAAAAAATCAGGGAAGTATCATGTGAAATGCAGAGATATAAAGTAAACAAATATGTTTAAGTACACGAGCATTCTTGAGAGAACAAATGTTTCCATACGCTGTATTATAATTGGCGCAACAGTTCTAGACAAGTGAAAATCTTAATGACAGCTATGAAGCGAGTTACTTACCAGATCAGGAGGTGACCGGTCGTCTGCATGCTGCAGGAGTGCGTGGGACAGTCATTGTTAAATATTCGCACACCGCTTATGCACTACACTGATAAACTTATAGCTATATACAGTATATTTAAATCCACCGCTGTAAAAAGCGCTTAATATAAAAACCTGTCAATCATCTTCCACTAATTCTTCCAAATCTTCCTCTTCTGCGAAATCACTCACATCATTGCCATCATCACTGCTGTCACTACTTTCTGCACCATTATCTTGGATTAGAATTCTTTCTATATCATTTTCTCCAATTCCACGTTTTTCGAAATAATGATTCTCAATTTATTCAACATGTCGACATACATTTTCCCATTCTGGCCTTCCAATTTCTGCAAATCGCTAGCTACATAACTGCTCCACATCTTTTAATTTAAAAGTAATATTTCTGCAGGCCACTCATTTTTTGACATCAGCCCAGATTAATTCCATTGGGTTTAGATCTGGGTGACACGGTGGCAGTCTAAGTACATTATGGCCATGTTGTATTAATATCAGGTCAAGTATGCTTCTGAAGCGGTTTGTTGGCTTTAATTAAGTTATATAGCTTTGTTTTACTCATGTTTTCATCTACAGCTATATTATGCCTAAGTAACCAAGCTCTCATTTCTTCTTGCAAGGAATTTGAGATAGGTGGTTTGTCAATTTGAGTGTTATGGTAAGAAGCATTGTCGATAACCAGAACGGACCCAGCAGGCATATTAGTATCAACATGGTGTTGATTCACCTCATGTAATTTTCTGTATTCATTTCTTGATGAAAATCTCCTGCTTTTGTTGCGACTTGTAAAAGAAGGGCATTTGGAACGAAGTCGATCTTTACAACATGAACCATAATAAGTATTTGCCCTTTGGCAACAGGTGCCTGCAAACCTAATTTGCTATCGTCAGTCCAACTTTTAGTGTTGTATGACTGCTGTGTATGTATGACTCATCTTCATACACTATAGTTTGACCCTCTGAGTAAGATACTCTTCCAGCTGAGATCATATGTTGTGCTTTTCTATTGGAACTCTTCTATTTGATTTCGTTTTCTTCCACTTGAACACTAAACGTTTTATAACTTTTCTGAGATTTGTAGCAGCACCTTGAAAATTTATGCTTTCAGCTTGATGAACAATCTGCTTATTGTTGGCACAGTTTTTATTCCACATAGAAATTGTGAATCGTGCGCCGAATGACGCATTTGTTGAAATCGTCTATTTCTGTAATACGTTAAGGGAGCTTATGTTTCATCCCAGGTGTGTCAAATGGTACTCTTTCATCCATATGTTTTTTCTTATCTTTGAGAACTCTGGAAACGGAACTCAGTGAAACACCAGTTGCTTTGGCTACTCTTTCTTTCATTCTCTTAAAGCTTTTGTGGAACTCGGGTGAACATATATTTTCTTCCTTCATCTCTGTTTCTTCCTTCATGAAGTCGAGGTCATCAGCAGCTATTTCCCTGCTTTGAGTATGATACCTTACCACTTAATTTTGAAAATGTAGGAGCCATGGTTATAAATACAACAAATACAAAATAAGCACTATTTAGGTATTGCTCTCTTTGAAATTACAGCCAGATGCGGACACTTTCTATGCAGACTGTATGTGTTACGCACAGTGAGTAAGCAAAGGTATTATATCGCTTTCGCTGAGTAAGCTAAACATAAACCATTCCTAGGCTCGGCAATCAGACTCACGATTCCAGTTATATCTCATGTCTTAAGTTGTGATTGTTTCTGCTGGATTCACAGATTTTGTTCACCGGAGTAGGTAAATGTAATGGCTGAGAGTGAGTCACCAAGCCAGGTTATTGCAGAAATGCGATTCAGTGCGTCAGCTTCATTCACAATTAACGCAGCATGTTTCGTGAGTACCTCTTTTTCTTTCCCCGTTGTTTTGCATGCTTTCATTTAGACACAAGAGTCTATGGAATGTTGCATTCATCGCAGTCAAGTCTATCAGAACTATAGTCCAGCAACTCTTTGGGAACAATAACGTGAAGTCCCAGCCCCTTTTATTCCTTATCTACCATAAAGTTAAACGCAACAACTTTCAATAATGTAAAACTTAAACATTTGAAAGTATCGAAGGTTTATCTCAAAGTATTAGACATGCTTCGATACCACCGAGTATCGAGGTATCGAAGTCCCATCCCTATAAACAACAAAGTATTTCGGAAATGGTTAATGTCAGACATTTTTCATTGTACTTACGCATCTTATATTTTAAAAGATTTGCATTTTTATCTGAAGTTTTTCTTTATCTCTTGTAGTTTACAAGTTACATAAAATTCAAGAATGAGGAGGATTTTGGTACTTATTATTTTTATAAATCATATTTAACGCCCGTTCTTACTTCATGCGACGCTACAGACGGTTGACACTGGTGATATAATACATGAAATGCAATGATAATTGGGAAAGGAAATTTGAAAAGGAAACGTTCCAAGCCTAAGCTTGGGGTACCTCCCTGGCATATGCCAGTTATGACTGAGGAAAACCTAGAAAAAACTTCAGTCAGGCAGAACAGTTCTGGCGGAAAGTTATTCGTTTTATTCCTAATTTCAACATCTCATAGATTATTTAAAAATCGAAATTGGTAGACCTATTTTGAGAAGTACAGAAACATGTAAAATATTCCATGTAAAGCATTGATTGGGGTGGGGAATTGTGTGTAATCATGTTCGCTTTACTTCCTTAAAGCGTGTCCAATTTGAGCATGAAATTTGTTACACAAACAGACATAATTTTTTAATTTCTTTTTGTTTGTTCAGATGTCAAAATGTGTATTTTTAGTGAAATCTTGATACGAATATTTGGGTGGAACACAATACTTCCTCTGGCAACCTAAATAAACAAGTCTTTATTTTATTATAGCGTTTTGTGCTTAATATGTTTAGCTAATCTTACATTCAAGCTCATTAAAATATATCAGGGCGTTTTCCTCCAGTTTTCAGTTTTAATAACATTTCCCTGTCTACGTTTAATGCTTTTGGTAACTTTGAGTCACCTAAACAACGTAAAAAGTCTTTAAAGCGCCTTAACACCCGATGACTGTTCATAACCAATGGACACAGCGGTTGGTACTGACAACAGCAAAATTCAACTTCGGCGTCACATTTCAGTTTGCAAACAGCTGACTGGATTATAGAGCAGTGAAACACAACTGAGACGGACGTGTGATAATTATATAATTATACCGTGTAAACCATACGTGTGCGCCTATAGTACGTGGTGTACTAGTTGGTCACGATATATGAGTGCGTGCGGTGGGAAGAGGAGCTACAATAAACAATTACGGAACAAGTGGGCGGTGCATCGCAAGAACGGTTAAATAAAGAAAATATCCGCAGAACTCCGAGTTTAATTTACTAGCGAGGCTGAGGCCTGCAAATTTAGTAGTTTTCATTGCGCCCTCCTACGGGCGCACTCATGTCGCGATCGACTATACTCTATCTCAGACAAGAACGATCCTGTTGTAAACAGCAAGGAGGAGTTGACTCAACCCGCCACGTGTTTGACGTTATATGCCTAATGCTTAGTAGAGGCGTTTATTATACGATAACAAATTAAAAAAAAACCATCCATGAACTTCCCTCCACCAATCAGCACCCTAAAGTGTTCGGTCTCACTATCTCTATCTCTCCCTTTCTTCTCTCCCATATGTTTACAGTACGATCATTCTAATTTGAGACAGATTATAGTATGTATTGTGTGTGTGTGTGTGTGTGTGTGTGTGTGTGTGTGTGTGTGTGTGTGTGTGTGTGTGTGTGTGGATACCAAGATGGCTTAGCATTATTGCCCTCGGTCATCCCTGTGTGTAGGGTTACCGTAAATAGGATTAAAATGCAACATAATTTTCGCAATTTGGTGTGAAAGGGGCTTTAAATATGCTGTTCAGTTGTAGTGTGGGTAGAGAGAGCATCGATGAGATAAAGAATACTAACACTGAATGAAAAATGAAAATAAAAATAAATAATTAAAATATAAAATAAATAGAAGATTAAATGGAAACAGTTCAACAACTCGCTACATTATCAGTTTTTTCCACCTTGAAAAAATGACGTTTGCAAAGCTTAGTCTTAATAAAATTATATTGTTTAATCCAAAGACCAAAGCACCTCAGGTTCCCGAGGTCGTAGGTTCAAACCCGGCGGGGTCGATGGATTTTTTTCGGACGTAAAAATCCTTAGCATGGCTTCCTTCGAAGGGAAGTAAAGCCGGTAGTCCCGTGTCGTAAATTTACGTCACGTAAAAGAACCTAAAGCCTGAAAAGAGCCCTGTGAGCAAAATTTCCAGACTTTCGCGGTCAATGTAGAATGGGACGCTAAGGACCACTTAAAGAGCGTCCATAAATAAAACTCAATTTATTTATTTGTTTTAAAAGACCCCAGGAACTAGTGAGGGTGGTAGCCCTTCTTCCAAAATTTATCATTAATCAATAAACATTAAAGTTTTACACTGCATACAAATGCGTGCGTTATTTTGGCTGCTTTCGCAATCATCGGTGTTTGAAATCGTAGTTGCTTTCTGAAAATTTGAATGAACATTTTGATGTGCATATGACTGATATAAGTATTTGGTAATCATTTAGGTAAACAAAAGGTCAATAATAGGTATTGACGTGGTTTTTTTCTGGTCAGCATGCGTTTATATGCCAGTAACATTGTGCGTACCCAAATATCTAACCTCAAATTTTAATTTTATGTATTTTTGAGATGAGAGTACCATATTAAAAAGGTGCACATGAAGATTCACACTTGAGATGAATTTAAGGCTGCATTATGTTTATAGGTTAGCTTTCTTTAAAACTATTAACAAAGTAATGAAACCGTGAAATTTTAACGCCAAACGCTAAAAGCAAGTGTCAATTATTTTGGTCCGATCATGCGGTGCTAAATAATTACCATATTTTAGAATTGGATATCTGTATTAAAAAAAAAAGATACTAAAATGTAACTGGGAATTTATTATCAGCTTGACAGCTTCAGTTGCGATAAAAATAAATTACTTACTGTTATGTTTGCCACAATATCAATTATGTATTTATCCATTAAATTTAAAATAACCGCGGCAAGACTTAACTAGCATAACATTTTAAAACAAAGTTGGCACTGTCAGACATAGCAAGTACAGCTGCTATTTTTGCTAAACATAATCAATCAGTCATGTAGGAAAGAATGTATAAAAAGTTTAACTAGTGCTTACTTTGTATTGATGATTATTAGCACAAATGGTCATGTCTTGCTGCTTTGTTCGATATACACTATGTCATTGCACTTAACCGCTCCCCCGCTCCAAAAAAATACTAGAGGTATAGTGGAATGCATCAAACATGATCCGCTCGTTCTTCCCTCGCGGAAACTTTCGACAGAAAGGCCAGGTGCAGTGCGGTTCTAAACAAATGAAGGTTGAAAAACAAAACACGAGCCAAATTTAACTTAGGTAAAAACAAAGTGTAAAGTGTAAGTGTCAGTGCAGTGTCAGTGTGAATTTAATTGTTTGAAGCAGACGTAAACACCGGTATGTAGCTCTTATTTCCATCATTTTTTTAAAGAATATAGGTTTAATATATTTAAGAAATGCATTTATTTAAGCGTTAAAGAATAAATGTTATCTCTTTAATGTTTCTCAGAGTGAATCTGAATCTTACTGAAAACATGCTGAACGTTTGAAACAATAATGCTCCGCATTATCAGTTATTCAGAGGAATCTGTTGTTTTTAGATTCATCCTGCATTAGTACTTATGTTTATATTATAAAATAGGGTAACGGTTTCATAAATAACCGGAAATCATTTGAGTTATAGACGGGCAGATCCTACGGCTACGCCCTGCGGTCGTTTCGCAGTTGCGGCCGCTCCACTTCCCTTCTAAAAAACATCCCATGGCTACGCCTTGCGGCTTAGGGCACTCATTAACGTCTCCGGCTTGTTATCCGTTCTAAGTTTTGCCGATTAGATAGGGAACAAAACCCTAAAATAGAATACCTATATGAAATATTAATGCAGATATGCAACTGAAGACACTTGTATCAATCTTAAATAATTAATTAGGTACCTAACGTCTTTCTCGCCCGCAAACCTCTTTCCCTTTTCTCCCACTCTCTTCCTCTCCACTCTCCCCTTACGTTGCACTGACCCTCTTTCTCTCCTCTCTGTGCCACTTAGATACAATGTGATGTTTTGAAAACCGATAGCTAAACTGTTTTTTTACAAAAAGTTAAATAGATTGAAACATAAGTAAAAAGATTAATAGTATGCAAACTTGCACCCATTCCTTATGCATGTGATGTGTATGGAACTACCTATATGTTATAGTGTTTCCCATGGTAACCAGTTTATATACAACAGTGGTACAGACAGCAAAGGGTGTGCGGTTTGTGAGGTTAAGTCCTCTCACCCCCGCCCAGAAAAATTTAAAATATATAAGACAAAATGAGTGCATCATCCAAACCCTATTACACATAGCGACAACATACCTTCAGCAAATTAAAGTTTGGCAGTGAATGCTTTCCACTATTTTGGATGATAGGCAACCCTATCCATTATTGAACTTCATCCATAATATTTTCTTTATATTGTTGACCCTGTTACCTATTCACATCACACCATGGATTAGTTGTACAATACACTCCTAGAATATTCAAACTTGCAAAACTACTACTTTCAAGGCTGGCAACCTCAGTGTTTGTAATTGCGGTAATATTGATCTCCTTTTCATGTTACTTAAAGAGTGGAAAAATGACCTTTTGGCATAATATCAATAAACACACATATGCATAAATATGCTTTAAGAGGATCATGTATGTACGGTGTTAAATTTTAGGTGCATTCATATTGTGGTAGAAAAATGCAACAGCATTGTATAGTTATTGTGCTTGCCATTTTTAGGAGAGTATCCATATAAATTACCTCTAGCTTTGTACCACTTTCATAAAAGGTTTAAATCTGAAGAGGAATGTTAAATTCTTGCATACAACATTTTAGTTCTCTACCTACAATGGCTGGTCTAAAAGTGGTACATTTTTTAGGAGTCTCTCCTAAATTACCCTTGATTTTAATGTCAAACAAATTTGACAAGTAAATAGATTATTGAATTAGCTGAACATATTTATAATGAATTATAACTTTATGTGCTGTAGTTCACCAAAAAAATTGAAAGTTTGAACGTTCTTCAGTTAAACTACACTTAAATTGTTTTACTGACTTCAAATCATTTCAAATATTTATGTGAAGAAATTTTTGTTTGTTCTTTGAAGTAGCACACTTAAACCTGTATAAATAGGAGGCTCACCATACACACTATTCCAATGTGTACTAATTTTACACAAATTTAAAAGGTTTTGACAAATTTTATTTGAGCTATCTATTTATAAAATTTTGACTCCATATTTTCATGAATCAAGTGTTGTTTAATGCTTATGGACAGACAGATAAAATGCTGCAAGTACTCTAACAAATCCACTTAAAATGTTAAAAACCTTGGGTGCGCTAATGTGTATGTAAAAAATAGTAACAAAAAATTGTTATCACTTCTTAAATATTCACCCTCAATTGGACTTTTATGAATAACATAACAAAACTTGCCAGAAATATTATACTTACAGACTTCCTGAGTAATAAATAAGACATTTGGATATTTTTAACTTACGCCCTATTAGAACCACCCATCTTTTTTGGGGAATGTAGTTAGATGCCATGTAGCCCATTTATAGGTAGGTCTAAGAAGAGACTTTTCCATTAATGTTACAGAGCATTCAGTTGGCTGACACTTCTCTGGAAGATTCCCATTCTAGACTCTATTGGAACAAACATTTTAAATAATTGTTGAACATTCTAGAAATTCGTAGACCTTTCTGCAACATCTGGAACTTGTAGATCATTACAGAATATTTTACACTTTCTGGATTCTCATAAAAATTTATAGAACCGTCTGGAATATTTTAGACCTTGAGGAACATTCTGGAATATTGCAGAACAAGGCAGATATTTTTAGAATTACATTTTGAAAGATTCAGAACCATTTAGGAATGCTATAGAGCATTGTGGAACTTTATGGCAGCTTTTAAATCATTATGGAATATAGTATTTTAAAACATTGAAGAAGAATTTTTTAAGTGTTCTCTAATTTCTAGAACATTAGTATGGAAAAGAAGTTTTTGTTTCAGAAATTTGTGATCAGAAAAAAAAAAAGAGAGAAAATATTATACTATGTATATGGTCCTATGAAGAAATTATGACTCCAGTATTCTACCTTAACACTGAGGGTCCCTTGTTTGATTCCTGCCTGGGATAGGGGAATGTTTCTTTAGCTAGAATCATTCCCTACTCTCTGTATGATTATTTCATGGTAAAAATTAATAAAACCAATGTTAAAAGAATACTATAGTCAGCTAGGTGTAACCCGATCAGCCTTTTTTCAAGTCAAAGCCCCAATGTGATTATAGAAGCCAGATGGTTACACAAATTAAAATTCAGAATGAGGTAGGCCACGTCTGTTATTTATTTGATGTGTAGCTTAGATCTATAATATTTAATATATATATATATATATATATATATATATATATATATATATATCTGTGAAATTAAATACTAATTGTGCACCAAACAGTACACGAGTATAGAAGATCTATTGTATTATTTCAATAAGCGTTTATTCCGAGTCAAATTGACTTGGATTAATCATACTTCTACAGTTCAAAATACCGCCTATCCTAACCCTATAGAAAATGGCATGCTAGCGCCACCAGCTACACAAGAGCTACTCAAGCACCACCAAGAAAAGAACAAGCCATCGTAATTGAATCCCACGATGGAATATCCATTAGAGATTGCATACTTGCAGTGAGTAAACTCATTGATGCTTCTAATATTAGATTTGCTTCCTGCATTTCGAACAACAGGATATGCATGTTTCTAACCAATGCTAAAATAAAAGAAGAGCTTACAGCTAAACATAGTAAAATCATGGTAAATAATGTTTCTCTTCCTCTACGACCACTAATTTGTCAAATAAGTGAGTTGTGCTATCCAATGTATGCCCTGTCATACCTAATCATGTAATAGAGGATCACCTAATACAATGTGGAATAAAGCCTGTTTCCCACATCACTTACCTTTACCTGAACCTGGGTTTTCACACATTTTGAGCTTCAGACGCCAAACTTATGTTCACCCTGATGATCTTGCTAAACTTCCTCAGAACATTCACATCAACTATGAGGGCACAAGCTACTGGGTATTTCCTCCACCGATACACCACTTTGCTTCCTTTGTAAAGAAGAAGGTCATTTAGCTTGGACTGTGTTAATGTCTCTAATCCTTCAATCCTACCGGTTTCCAATAAACTTCACACTTACAGTAGAAGTGATAACCATGCTAAAGATGCTGAAATTAATGTAGACTATGTACTTGAAAAAACTAAGAGTACTGACATCCCTACAGAACTGGATCCTCAAGTAAACACAAATAAGAGTAATTTAGACATGGAATGCTTAGAATCACAAGATGATAAGCAACAAGAGCAAGCAAGTACCTTCCCCCTCCCCACCTTAAGTGAAATAAATAAATCACAACCAACAGACAGCTGGAATAAAACGCCCTGTCTCTACATCAAGTACTTCATCTAACAATCCTAATCACAGTGATTCAGTTACAGATGCAAATAAATCCTCTTGTGCTTCGTCAGAAGATGATGCAAATTTCCCCTCTTTGCAATCCAAACATAATATTAAAAAGAAGAAAAAGAGTGACAAAACCAACACCATAGGAGACAAACTAACCCCACTAAAAAAAAAAAAACATTGATAGCGATCCCCATTCATTTGCGCTTTCTTTTCTGCAATTAAAGAGCTTTTATGAAAACACGGTTGGGGCCACAGATATACCTAAACTAGCTCTGCAGTATACAGCAGATTTGAAGTCCTTGCTGCTCACAATACAAAACTTCTATCCTTATCTCACTAACAAATATATCAAGTCTAGAAGCACTTTGATAGAAAAGAAGCTGTTAGCCAGCCTGAATCAGGCAAATAATAATCCACCCCTTACCGGTGAAACTAATTAATCTGGTTGTGGAGTGGAGCAGATTCGTTCATTGAATTATCTCTAGCAAAATCGCTAATCAATGCCTAATTATTTGAAAGAAATGTTCATAATTTCAAGTGCATAACATAACACTTTAAGTAGCATATGAAATTGTCTTCCAATATTTTGAAAATAATTTACATAATGATCATTTTAATAATATACAACTAATGGCAAAATCAATTTTACAATGGAACATAAATAGTTTCAGGACACATTATGAATATTTACAAATTTTACTATACGAACAAGATCCTGATGTTATATGTCTCCAGGAAACAAATTTTCATAATGTTTATGTTAGCCATATTAAAGGATATGATATAGACTACAAAAACAGAACAATAATGTCCCCATTCTAGTGGGGGAGTGGCAACCTATGTTAAATCTAATTTGCCACAAAAAAAAAACACATCTACCAATACTAATCTTGAGGCAACAGCAATTTCCATTTACTTTACTCCTCATATGGTATGCATTTGTAATATCTACTGGCCGAACAGCCAGGACATAGACATTCATGAATTCCCGAAACCTTTGTAATGGGTGACTTAAGCAGCCACAGTATGGGGCTATAAGAAAACCAATACCAGAGGAAAACTGATTGAATCACTTATTGAAGAATTTGATTTAGTTATACTTAATTTAAATGAACCTACTCACTACGACCTTGCACATGACTCATCAAGCAACATTGATTTAAATATTTGCTCTGCTGACATTTCCCATTTCTTTGATTATCGGATATGTTCTACATTATATGGTAGTAATCATGCTCCCATAATACTTCAGACACAAGTTAATCAGGAAAATAAACCCGATATTGTACTATGGAATTTTGATCGAGCTAACTAGCACAAATATGAAACCACAGTAAAAAAGAACATTAAATTATTGAATACACCCAATTTATTTAATAATATTTCAATTGATTCAGTAGTGGAATGTTTCACTAATACAATCCTTATAGCTGCTGAGGACAGTATTCCAAAAATACTTTTAAGAAGAGTCATTGTTGGTGGAACAATGACTGTAAATCTGATATCAAGACAAAAAATAAAGCATTTAGAATTTATAAAAGAACCCCCACATTAGAAAATAAGAACTATTACATGAAATGTACAGCTAAAGCCCGAAAAACTATAAAAAATAGTAAGATACTCTCATGGATGCAATTCTTATCAACAATGACTAACAAACCAACATAAAAGAAATATGGTTTAAAATCAAAAGCATTAGGAAAACAAAGGGCTTCAATTTATTTAAAGGTGAGTCGGAATTGTTACACTAACAGCACTTAACATGTTTTGGGAAACGGTTGTTCCCATCCTCAGAAGCTAATCCGACTCAGTAAACTTAAGTGATGTTAGTGTAACAATTCCGACTCACCTTTAAATAAATTCGATACACATCACTGTTTCTAGCTTCTTTTCAAATATCAATGTAAAGGGCTTCAACTCTATAATTCTTCAACCTGATAAATCAAACCATCCTATTACAAATTTTCAGAGAGTAGCTGATATTCTTGTAGAAACTTTGCCAACAATTCCAGTGACTCCAATTATAACCCAGTGTTTCTCAATATTAAGCTCCAAACTACTGAACCTGACCTTGGCCATCTTTCTAACGGCCAAGAAAATCCTTATAATGATGCTATTTCTTTTACAGAACTTAATGAATCACTCTTTTCCTGCAAAAACAGCAGTGCCGGACCTGATGGAATTCCCTATGTTTTTCTCCAACATCTCCCTTTAGAAGGCATACACTATCTTTTAGCACTCTACAATTACATTTGGATTATGAGAGTTTTTCCTAATATATGGCACCAGGCATTGGTAATACTGATTCTGAAACCTAACAAAGACAGCAACTTACCTCAAAATTATAGACCATTTCACTTCTTGTATGATGTGTAAATTATTAGAGAAAATCCTTAACAAATGGCTCATATGGATCTTGGAAAACCAAAAGTTTTTTTAGCCCAGTCCAACATGGATTTAGACAACATCATTCTACCTCAGACATCATGGTAGCTTTACAAAATGAGATTCAAGAAGCATTTGGCAATAAATAATATCTATGCCTCGTAAGCCTTGAGATAGAAAAAGCATATGGTATGATTTGGAAGACATACATCTTAAATGTTTTACTGAAACATGACATTTCAGGCAATATGATACATTTTATACATAATTTTATCCAAAATCGGCAGATTAGAATCAACAATACGCTATCAAAAACTTTCAACATAACAAATGGGCTTCAAGGTTCCATTCTCAGTGTGACCTAATTTTTAGTGGCAATAAATGAGTTACCTAACTTCATCAAAGATCCCATCAAAACCAATATTTTTGTAGATGATTTAACAATTTCATAAACGGTGCCTGATCACAGAAATTAAATTCTCAGCGACTAAAACAAGTTGCATCACCTTTACAAGAAAAAGAAATAAAATATGCCCTCTAACAATACAAATGAACAATCAACAAACCTCATATACCAAAACTCTAAAGTTGCTTGGAATACTTTTCAATGAAAAACATTCTTGGACTGATCATATTAAAGCTGTATGTACTGACTGCCTTAGGATGCTTAGTATTCTTTGGTCTTTATTGGCACAAAATTGGGGTGCAGATTACCAAGTGTTGCTTTCCACACACCGAGCAATTATTTGCTCAAAATTAAACTATGGATCAGTAGTGTATTCATCTGCAAAGCCATCAATATTGAAAATGCTAGATCCTATACAATCCTCTGCACTTTGAATAATTTTTGAAGCATTCCGGATGAGCCCTATATCTATCCTACAAATTGAAACTGATGAGCCACCTCCCTCAGTTAGACGGAAACAGTTCTTAATTTCATATACACTGAAGATAGCATCTAGACCATTATCAGGGATATTTAACAACATATTCTTAAATACCCCATCTTCACTGATTACTTTATCCATATATAGAAAAATTCAAAACATATTAACCGAAGTTTGCATACCTTTTCCTCAAGTAATCGCACCGAATCTTTACGATTTTCCGCCATGGCGAATCCAACTTCCACATATAAATTTAGATCTCAGCAAAAATGTGAAGTCAGATACTAATACAGCAATATATTTGCAGTTATATCATGAACTTATTGATTTTTATCAAACTAAAAATCATATATTCACTGATGGATCAAAAATAGAAGACAGATGTGGATATGCACTTGTTACAAATACAAATCAAACTGTTTCTTCCCTTTTGCCAGATATGTATTCCAATTTTTCTTGTGAATTAATGGCAATTCAGAAGGCAATAACACTAATTCATTCAACAGATAGTAGTCATTTCATAATATTTACCGATTCCAAAAGTGCTCTCCAAGCTCTTCAAGATCGATCCACATCTCACCACTGGTACGTGACATTCAGCATACTCTTCAATCTATTCTAACAGAAGATCATACTGTAACTCTTGTCTGGATCCTGTCACACATCAGCATTAAAGGAAATGAACAAGCTAACTTAACAGCCAAAGAAGCCACTTGCCTTTCATTAGTTAACAAAGCCATCAAAATTCCGTGTTAGGATGCTGCATCACACTTTAAAAGAGCGATCCACAGCCTTTGGTAGCATCAATGGACCCAGATCTCAAACAGTAAGCTGCATGCTACTAGACAGGAAAACACCAGTTCCTTCTCATATACTGCCTTGAACCGCCAAGACCAAACAATTGCTGCTAGATTACGAATCAGGCATACAAAACTCACTCACCCCTACCTTTTCACCAAAGAACCCCCTCCTGAATGTTGTTTCTGTACTACAAGACTCACTGTTGAACATCTACTATGCAAATGCCAAATGTCGCAGAACTGAAAAGATTTTCTCCTACCTCCACACTGCAATAGATACTCAAGTGGCCTAGTAAAACTATAGAAATTCCTGCAGAATATCAGTCTTTTTAACAAAATATAAAATGTTTCAATATAATATTTAATATTTTCTTGTTCATACTTGAATACCAATCTTAATATTTATTTGACCATGTTAAAATTAATGCTGTAATTCCATTATTCATTTATTTTATGTTCCCTTTATATGTTCTCTCTATGTTCTCTTTGTGAACATGTAACTGTTTTTCTAATTATGCATCAATGTAATTAATTGATGAGTTGCATATGACCATGCAGTTAGCGCGACTTTAAATAAATAAATTTAAAAAAAAATTCCATTTAAAAAGATTTTGTTTTCTTTGTTTTGGATCGCACACACACTCCATATCATAGTTATTATGTATAAGTATCCATTTTAATCCACATCCTATTCTTCCTTCTTGCCCAACTTTCACTACACATTTTAGTGATTTCTCTCTTACTTTTTCTAAATACTCTTTAACCAATTTACATATTCTGTTTTGCTTTTACTGAACATTCCTTTTGCTGCCACTTTATCCTATAAACTATCAAAAAGCACTTCTAGAAATGGTGTGTGTTGACAAAAGTCTGATGGATCCCAAAGTTTATATTTAAGTTCAGATCTTCCAAATTTTTCATTTAAACAAAATTCCCCCACATCGGCTAGATTTTACATGGAAAATGCTTCTCATCAGGTATTCAAAAGAGTATTCATAAGTATAAAGTCAACCGTACTTACAGTGGACTCCCAAACATTTAACTGCTATACAAGCTTCCTGTTACACTTCTATTTACCTCTAACAAAATGTGCATGAAAACAATTTGCCATGATTAAAAGTAGAAGAAAAACAACCTTTTTTTCCACAAATAATTTGCAGAGTAGATATGAAAACATAGCACTTTGAGAAAACTGTGGATTGTAAAACATATTTTTTTCTTAATTTAATTACTTTCTCCATAGTTTGTTTTTCTGCATTCCTTGACTTTGTACAATATCGTATCTTTATTCTTATAAAAAGCACAAATGCCTTCACAAAACCTTAATCCCCTTAATTTTGTAAAAGCTAGCATGTTCACTTTTAAACTGTTACAAATATATATTTCGCTCTACCCTTTTGTGTTTTCTAATACTAATTCTTACACAGAACCAATGAGTTTTTTTTTTCTAAATTATCTACTAAACAAATTTTGCTCTACAAAACCAATTATTCTTGATCTGTCAGACAGTCCGTCATAATGTTTCAGCATCCCACTAATACACGGATCCCTATTAATTACTTTGGTATTAAAAGCTTCAGTATGGAATTTGAATAAGCATGAATTTCACTTTGAGTTATGTTTACCTTAATGCATTTTTTAAAGAGAAGATTACACTGTGTATTCAAGTACCAAGTATTTTACAATATTACAAACTCTATGACTTGGTTTCAGCTCTGGTTCTGATGCAAGCCATAGACATCTTGCACAATTAACAATGAATATCTTCTAATACAATATTACTCAGCATATAAATCTCCTGTTATGATTCTCAATTCAAACTACCATCATTCTACACCCATGGATACTGCTGTATTCATTTATTTTTAATTTGATACAAATACTCTCCTAAATTCCGAGACGGATCCATAGTTTGAAAGACACCTTACTTTACCAGTGAGTGAAATGCAATCAGTAATACAGCATTTTCATTTCTAAATTTTTAAATATCATAAAGGCAGACAAAAATATTTGTATACAGTTTTAAAACTTCTAATAGCCAAATTAATGGAGATAAAATTAGTATTAAGTTTGCTTGTTTTGGCAGCTTTTAATATCTTGCATACTATTGGTTTTAAAACTGTTTGAAAAATATACTGATTTTTAAACTTTTTGTACATGTTGTTTACAGAATTATTTTTCATGCATTAAATAAAGCAATGTTTTTTTTGTGTGAGACCTAATTTTGTGGTGAAAATAGGTTTTCATTTGTAGGAAGAATAATGTCAAAAGTCAGAAATTTTCAACATTTTTCTTGAACTTCCTAATTAATGCCTTAAATTTTACAACTGTGCAGATTTCTCTGCCAGTTTAAATCATATGTTGATGATATGTAGTATACACAAAAAATTGCATTACTAAGTGCATATAAAATAATTTTGCAAACACCACAAATGAAAAGTTTGAAAAATCAGTGCAATTTTCAAAACATTATACAACTAATAAAATGAAAAATTTTGAAAAATGCAACAACACATAAAATATATTGATTGCAAAGATTAATTTGAATTTTGGGAATCAAATGAAAATATGATTTATTAGATAGATGCCTTTTAAACATAACACTTAAGTATTCTAATTACTCAGTTTTACTGTAAGTTATTGATCCTCATTGTTTGAGAGCTTGGTTCATATTCACAAATTACCTAATACAATAAATTAAAGCATATTTGATTTGGCCTATCTGTTTTTTTTTCTTTCTTCTTTATTTTCAAGCTAGCAGAATATATTTTGAGATATAGTCCACCACTAAGATAAATTCATTACTTGTGTGTGAACAACTAGATGTCATCTGGTTTAAGTAAATAAAAGAGAAATAGAAGTGTTGGTTTTCACTTCACCAAAGCAACACCATTGTATGCTTTTGTATAATTAAGTTGGGGGCTATAGCCCTTCTTGACCCCTCCCTGGATCTGTGTATGCCTAAATTCCTTATTTGTAGTTTATCTTCAAAAATGTTCTTTATTGCTAGCTCAGATCTTAATGGAATTCACTTTTGGATACCACATAATGATATCCTCCATTCTGTTGTTCCTAGACATTCAAACAGAATATGTGTAGCATTTTCATTGGACCAAGAAGATGATATGCCTGTTATAACTGGGAAGAATATTTCTGTGCATCTGAATTTTTTTTTTTTACCTTTAAGAAAAGTGTGATCGCCATTTTGGGGAAAAGTTTCAGAAAAATACTTTTTGCATAAATAATGTACTCCAGCAGCTTAGAATAGTGTGATGGTATTTTATTTCTCGTACTCTGAAATTTTAAATGGAGTAAGCTGAAAGCTACTTAAAAGGCTACGTGCTGCCATGCACCATTTTGGCAAACTTTAAGCATGGTAAGGTAATCTCGAAAACCACTCACAGATTGTCATAATTCTTTCACCATTGAAAATCTCTGTTCTTTCTGATGGGCATAGGCTATAAATCACCTAATTTAAATTCATAAATGACAAAGCCTATGTATTAGAATACAATTACATTGCAATTGTAAAAGAAAATGCCTGTGAAGAAGGCTTTGGTTAGTCATTGAGAATGCCATGGAGTAGAAAGTAGTTGCTTTTACTCCACAGAAAATGCATGTAAATTAAGATAAATGCCACAGATATTTCATTCCAAGCAATATATGGTCATGGTTTATCAATTAAGACACAGTTAAATAAAAGAGAATTGAATCTGTTTATAATGGTATGATATGCCCATGATACCAGTGGCACAATATTTTAATAATCTTCATGTAAGAAAGTTTTTCTTACTTTCCTTTGTATGTTGTAATCAAATTTGTTAGCAGGGTATGCTAAATAATTACAAAAAACAAAGAAAATTGTATCCAGTTAACATTATAAATCAGTCAACCAATATTTTATAATCAGCAAATGAAAAGTTTATTTTTCTGGATGGTCATAGACTATGTGTCTTTTCCAAAGTGGTTAACTTAGTGGCCTGGGAGTGAGGAATTTTGATATTCACCAGCTTTGACTCTATTTTGTTGTACATGTTAAGGGTTTGTATATTGTGTGAAAACTATGTATAGCATTTATGTTATTGAAAAATAATGGGACTAAAGAGAAGAGGTTTAAAATTTTACATACAGTGATTATCCAAAAATTACTCGATCATTCTGATTGTTTCACTACCAAAGGGTAGTTATAGGCTATGCACCATTTCCAGAACTTGCAAGACTGTTGGGTGGAGGTTAAGGAAGTCAGAGTTCCGTTGACGTTTCATATAATTTTGCACGAATATCAGGAAATTGTCCCTTTTTAGGAATAGCCAGGAGCTGTATGGAATTACAATTATAAAGGGGTAAAGGGAAGGATTCATCATAACGGTTTTTTAGATCATTGCACAATAATTTTATAAAGAGCAACGGGAGGTAAATTAAATTATTTAAAACATAATTTAAGTTTAAAAAGCTACCCATGAAATGTCCGGTAAGCTAGTTAGTTTTTGATAGAATAAAAATCTAATGTGTTATATTCACTGGATTTCTCTGCCATTTATTCTACAAGCCATTCTTACAAAAACTTATTCTTTTATCTACCTCATGTTAATTAAGATAAACATATGCAGAAATGGTTTCTTTACTCATTTCATTATAAGAACATAAATACCAACTGGATCTGGACAGACTACTCAGTCCGCACCTTCGGACCCCAGGAGACAAGCTTGTAGGGCTTTTCCATTAGGGCAGCATCCATTGTATACTCTGCCCCTCCCTGCATGACCAAGATTGGAGCAGGACACCATCCTCCCCTCGTCTCCTGCCACACAGGGATGGAAGTGGATATGCCATTTATGCACATCAGCCCAATAGGGAAATCCTATCAGGGAGACTATTGAACAACCTCGGTGGGGCCAACAGCAATCTAGCTACTGTCTACCAGCTCTCACTCATGGTTGGTACCAGAGAACATCTGGGTGTCTCACAACCCCACCTGGGCAGAAAACTAGCCAGGCATACCCAATCTCCCATGGGTATCAGGAACCACTGTGCTGCCGAGTCCATACCCAATCTGAACAACTCCCTATCGGGAGGGGCTCAAATGTTCAGCCTGGCGTACTTCTAGTAATATCAGAAGTACCATGAGTGCTCAGGGTCTGTAGCGCCTGCACTACGGCAGCTGAAGGGGTTGGAAGCCCCCCCCCCCCTCAAGGGGATTATAAGAACAAGAGTGATACAGGAGGCTGAAGTGACAGTCACATGTTTAAATTGTGGGTCACCATATGCTGGCATTGCAATTTCACTCTTGCATGGCCATCAGAAAATGAACTGATGTGTTACATTCACATGACATTTTTTACCCATTCCTCAAAAAACTATTCTTACAAAAGCTTACTCTTCCATTTACTTCATGCTAATTAAGATAAACATTTGCAGAGATGGCTTTATTACATATTTCCTTGTAGGTACAAGGGGAATAAGGGAATACATATGCTTAAGTGATTGTCAAATCTTTTAAGAATGGGTCGCTATGGGATGGCTTTGAAATGCTGTGCTCTTTGCATGACCAAGAAGCAAAATGAATTGTGATTTTGCAGTTGAAAAATTATAAAGTATTTGACAATTCAGATTAACAATAAAGAATATCTTGGAAATGCTTGTTAATGCAATTTATTTGATATAAATTATGTGATTTAATGAGATCTATATTTCTTCTGTAGTGAGTTTTTGTCTATCTTTTACGGTTTACAAGGTGTAAAAAATTCATTGAGACTGAAGAGGACTTCACAGAATATTTACAGAAAATTCCCAATATACATTCCACTTGCATTGCAAATAACTCAAACATATGGTATTTTAATCAAAATTATTAGAGCCATTTTTGAGAAAATAAAATATATAAAAAATTTGTTCAAGTAAAAGGTAGTCTAGGCTGGAGGGATTTTCTTGGAAATCTTCATTTCACATCCTAGGAAGACATTGAACTTAAATACCAAGATTGGCTTTAGCCCAGGTTTTGTTTTTGAGTTATGCCGTTCACAGTCAGACAAACACCACATGGACACACACATGGCCCTTCTTTTAAAAATTCTTTTTTACTTTCTCTAATATGTATAGTAAGTAGGGGAAGTATTCTATTCCACCCAAAATTCGATACCGAGATTTCACTGGAAATATATGTTTTGAGACCCCCTGAATCAAAAAAAAGCATTTTTGGAAACATGCCCATGTGTGTGTGTGTAACTGTGAACAGCATAACTCAGAAACGAACAGTAGGATAAACACCAAACTTGGTATTTAGGTTCAGTATCTTCCAGAGATGCGACAGGATGGTTTTCAACAAAATCCCCCCATCCTCGATTACCCTTTACATGGAAAATTTTTCGAAGATTTTAATTTTCTCAAAAATGGCTCTAATGATTTTGATTAAAATGACATATGTTTAAGATACTTTCATGAAAAATAAAATGTATAACTTGAATTATCTGGGAATGTCTCCAAAAGTATTCTTCATTGTGAACGACTTTGCATAACTGGTAAACCATAAGTGATAGACAAAATTTTACTGCACAAAAAATGTAGATCGTGTTAAAATACACAATTTATGTCATATACATTTTTTTTGTTAGGTGAACCATTTTTGAGATATTGCTTGTTATTCCCTTAAATTTTCCAATTCTTCTACTTTTTCTCAAATGAAAATTCCTTATTCATTTTTTTGTCTTGGATATGCAAAGTGTGTTAATCTGTGGCAAAGAGAATGGTGCTGCACATAGCAACCAGCTATTAAGAGATATGTCTATGCTTAAAGGTTACTGTATTTCTATATTGCCCTTGCAAATACAAAAAATCTTATGTGTTACACTCACATGACTTTCTCTACTCTTGTATAATCTAATTTTACAAACGCCTATTCTCCATATGCTTCATGTTAATCAAGATATCGAGATGTCAATCTTATTGGTAATTTTCTTGTAGATGCAAGGGGAATATGGTAGCTTTTAAGCGATAGTCAAATATTTTAACGCTGGTTGCTATGTGGCGCATTCCATTCTCTTTGCATGTCAGGACATAAAAAAATGAATAACGTATTTGAGAAAAAGTATAAGTATTGGAAAATTTAAGTAAATAACAAGCAATATCTCGAAAACGGTTCACTCAACAAAAGAAATGTATATGACATAAGTTGTGTATTTTAATGCGATCTACATTTTTTGTGTAGTAAAATTTTGTCTATCTCTTATGGTTTACCAGTTATGCAAAAGTCGTTCACAATGAAGAATACTTTTGGAGACATTCCCAGAAAATTCGAGATATACATTTCATTTCTCATGACATTATCTTAAACATATGATATTTTCATCAAAATCGTTAGAGCCATTTTTGAGAAAATTAAAATTTTCGAAAAATTTTCCATGTAAAGGGTAGTCTGGAGTGGGGGGATTTTCTTGAAAACCTTCGTGTCGCATCTCTGGAAGATACTGAACCTAAATAACAAGTTTGGTGCTTATCCGACTGTTCGTTTTTGAGTTATGCTGTTCACAGACACACACAGACACAGACACACACACACACACACACACACACACACGGACATGTTTCCAAAAATGCTTTTTTTGGATTCAGGAGATCTCAAAACATGTATTTCCGGTGAAATCTCGGTATCGAATTTTTGGGTGGAATGCAATACTTCCCCTACTTACTATACGTAGTAGAGAAAGTAAAAAAGGAGAACATAGTACGTCTTAAGCGATAGTCAAATATTTTTAGAACTGGTCACTATGTGTAAAATGTAATTCTCTTTGCATGTCAAGAACATAAAAAAAGAACAACGAATTCTCAGTTGAGAAAAAGTGTAAGTATTGGAAAATTAAAAGAAATAACAAGGAATATCTCGAAAATGGTTCACTTTGCAAAAAAAAAAAAAATGTTTATGACATATATTTTGTATTTTAATGCGACCTACATTTTTTATATAGTAAAATTTTGTCTATCACTTGCGGTTTACCAGTTATGCAAAAGTCGTTCAGAATAAAGAGAACTTTTGGGGACATCCCCAGAAATTCAAGATATACATTTTATTTGCCATAAAAGTGCCTTAAACATATGATACTTTAATCAAAATTGTTAGAGCTGATTTTGAGAAAATAAATATTTTCGAAAAATGTTCCATGTAAGGGGTGGTTTGGGGTGGGGGATTTTCTTGAAAATTTTCATGTCGAATCCCTGGATCATATTGAACCTAAATACCAAGTATGGTGTTTATCCGACTTTTCGTTTTTGAGTTATGTTCACGCACACGCGCACATGCACACGCACTCTCTCTCTCTCTCTCTCTCTCTCTCTCTCTCTCTCTCTCGGACATGTTTCCAAAAATGCTTTATTTTTTCTATGTCCTGGACATGCAAAGTGAATGCAATGCTCCACATAGCAACCAGCTTTTAAAAGATTTGACTATCGCTTAAAGCCTACCATATTCCCCTTGCACCTACAAGAAAATTAGCAATAAGGTTAACATCTCGATTAACATGAAGCAGATGGAGAATAAGCGTTTGTAAAAATAGTTTGTACAAGAGTGGAGAAAGTCATGTGAGTGTAACACATCAGATTTTTTATATTCAAGGAGTCTTAAAACATGTATTTCCAGTGAAATTTCTATATCAAATGTTTGGGTGGAGTACAATACTTCCTGTAATAGGTAAGCAGTAGAGAAAGGGAAAACTAAATGATGATTTCAGCGATTCAAAAAGATATAAAGTTTTTGAAAATTCAAACTCGTACAATGAATACCTTGGAAATGATTAATGCCACACAAAAGTTTAATGCCCATAAATTGTAAGTTTTAAGTAGCTCTATATTTTTGTGTAGCAAGATTTTGTCTATCCCATAAATAGTTTACCATTAGGCAAAAATGTACAACATTTGCTTGAAATGAAGAGGATTTCGCAGGCAATTCAGAGAAACTTCAAGATACATTTTATAAGATATACAAACTTTTTAAGCATATAGTGTTTTAATAAAAACCATTCGAGTCATTTTTGAGAAACTAAAACTAATGAAAACCTTTTCATGTAATGTGTAGTTGAGTGTGAAGGAATTTTCTTGAAAATTTCTGTATTAATATCTTTGGAAGATACTGAACTTAAATGCAAAATTTGGTATTTGTCCAAAATTTTGTCTTTAAGAGTCACACATGTACACTACAAATTTTATTATGGGTACAAGCAGGAAATAGGAGGCTAAAGTGATAGTCAAATTTTTATAAAGCAGATTAATTATTGTTTCATTTTAAAGTTCCACACCCTTTAGATGACCATGGGAAACAAAAGAACAGTAACTAAGCAAGCATGTGATAAGAGTATACTAAAACTCATAGTAATAGCAATGAATATCTTGGAAATGTTTAATGCCACTGAAATGGAAATATTTGTTTAACACTATGCCTGACCTCCTGTGTACATATGAGCTTAATGATGTGGAAGTTATTTGTTATAATGTTGTATGCATTTAGATATTGTATTATTTATATATCTTTGGTGTTATATCATGATTATTATATTTATTGTTATGGGATTACGAATTTGTTCCTTGTTAACATATATATTTAAAGTTAAGTTCATTTATTAAAATAACAGTAATTTAAAATATATCATCGCCAACTTTAATCAAATTTATAAATAAACAAAATTTGTATCAAATACTTTAGAGACTACGGAATAGACAAACTTGTCATTTCTACAAATAAATATTAAGAAAATGAAAAATATTGCCAAGGAACAGTAAGTAACATTCTTCTCCTAGAAGGAATAAATAGTATCTTGCTTGCATTCAAACTGTGCAGACCAATATCCAGACAGTATTCTAATCATGTAAAATAATACTCCAGGAGTATTCTGAATGTAATAACCAGTTTTCACATTGATATCTTGTCAATTTAAATATTTGATTTGATAAGTTGGTGTTAAATTAAATAAGAGTTTTATTTAGGGATGCTCTTTAACTGCTGAGATCCTTAGCATCCCATTCTACATTGGGCGTGAAAGACCGGAAATTTTGCTCAGAGGCCTCTTTATCAGACTTGGGGTTCTTTTACGTGCCATAAATCTACAACACGGGACCACCGGCTTTACTTCATTCCGAAGGAAGCCATGCTAAGGATTTTTACACCCGAAAAAACTCATCGCCCTCCGTCGGATTGGAACCCGCGACCTCAGGAACTAGAGGCTAGCATGGTAAGATAAGTTGGGTGAATTGTAAACAAATATAAAGTAATTAAAAATGTAAAAGAAAATTATTTGAAAATAAAAGAAAATTTAAGTTGGAAAAGAAATGCTTGCATTAAAGTTATTCATAATAAGGAATCTTACCTGTTACAATACTCTGAGGTAAATATAGAGTTCTCATCACTCAACTAAATCAACATGTTTTAAAATTCCACCACACCACAAACAATTTTATATGCCATAAATTGTGTGTTTTATCCTGATTGATGTTTCATGTTGTAGGCATTTAAATATTTGTATGGTTTGCCGGTTATATAAAATTATACAAAATTCACTCAGAATGAAGAGGACTTCACCAGCTGTTCACAGAAAACTCAAGTTATACATTTTAATTAGTCTTGCAAATATCCTTAACGTATGTTATTTTTATCAAAATATTTTTATCTGACATTTTATCTGTGCTGTTCTCTTTATCTTTCACACTAACACACACATGTGCATGTGCACACATACAGTGTGGATTCAGAGAACCTTAAAACATGTATTTCCAGTGAAATTTCATTATCAAATTTTTTACTGGAATACAATACTTCTTTTTCATATTATAGGTAACTGGTAGAGAAAGTAAAAAGAATGTGGAAAGTTTGGTCACCTCAGTTCTACAGGTTACTCATCCATTAATTTACACATTTTAGGCTAATTATTATGTCCTGTTCTGTTCGTATCTGTCTCTGAGCACTTTTCTGCATCTTTCTCATTATCAGTAAATAACTCAGTCTGACTCGTATCATAAACCTTCTTTAATATATATATATATATATTGGTTATTGTGATTTCAGTTTTATATAATAAATTCTTTTTTCAATATTAGTTTACATAAAATTATCACAATTTTAAAGATAAATGTACATTTGAATAAAAAAACTGCATGAAATGCAATAATTTAACCCACAAAATCTGAAATAAAGAAAAGATGTTAGCAAAATTTATAGACATTAAAATTTCATTTCCGAGGAGGCCTAATATACGCTGCAAGTTTGCTTTCAGTTAGTGGAGGGGAAGAGTAGTACTTAGGAGCTGAAGCCACTGTCTTTTGTGCAGGAGCTTTCGATCTGGTGTTATAAACTGCAGAGCAGGTTGCAGACTTTTTGTATTGTTTCACATCTGGTAAAGAGTACTCACAAGGAGCTGGGCTCTTAATGCGATCAATTGATGGTGATTTGGGACGTCCAGTTCTGAAACAGTATATAAACAAAGCTAAGTATGATTTAACCATATGAGAGTCCTAAGTGCTTGGAAGCATAAGTAAGAACAACCAAATATCTTTAACTGATTTCCACAAAGCAGCGTTTACAAGAGTTATAGGATTTAAAACATATTGAGTGATATTTATAAAGTCAAGTTTTAGCTTTATCTGTTAGTTTTTAAGTGCACTCATATTTACAATTGTACAAGTGCCTTCAATTCTGCAATGTATCTCACAGTGAGGAAAATCTTTAGTTAAATCAATCTATGCTCTCAAATGCATTATTTAGGAGGTATGCAAATTCAATGGAAACATAGGTATTCATGACATGTAATGCTTATGATGTGATATTATTCAATAGTCTTATGTGCAAACGTTGAAATGTCTAGAGACATTCAACGCCATGGTTGGGACTAGACCCATAGATCTTTGGCACTCTGTACCAATGCACTTACTGCTTCAGTTATCATGGCAAGATATGTGTATGCACATTAAAGCTTCTCACCTGATCCAAATATCCTGGTAGTAGTTAAAAAAGTAAAAAAAAAAAAAAAAAAAAAAAAAATAATAATAATAATAATAATAATAACAACAACAAAAACAGCAATCATCATCATCATCAGGTAAATTGAAAATACAGAAGACAAAATGGAGAGTCTTCATGAGTTTTTCAGACATTTCCAGCTGTTGGTATAAAGAGAACACATTTCATTTCAATTATTTTTTCTTAAAAGTAGGTTAAATATACTGGACACTTCTTAACTTGAACAACTTAGTTATTTATGGTAAAATTTTAAAGCAAAACAAATTAACTAGCACTGTGCCTTTTTACTTTCTCTACTATGTATAGTAAGTAGGGGAAGTATTGTATTCCACCCAAAAATTCGATACCGAGATTGCACCGGAAATATATGTTTTGAGACCCCCTGAATCCAAAAAAAGCGTTTTTGGAAACATGTCCATATGTGTGTTCTGTGTGTGTGTGTGTTTGTGTGTGTGTGTGTGTGTGTATGTATGTGTGTGTGTCTGTCTGTGAACAGCATAACTCAGAAACAAACAGTTGGATAAACACCAAACTTGGTATTTAGGTTCAGTATCTTCCAGAGATGTGACACGAAGGTTTTCAAGAAAATCCCCCCACCCCAGATTACCCTTTACATGGAACATTTTTCGAAAACTTTAACTTTCTCAAAAATGGCCCTAACGATTTTGATTAAAACATCATATGTTTAAGATATTTTCATAACAAATAAAATGTATATCTTGAATTTTCTGGGAATGTCTCCAAAAGCTTTCTTCATTGTGAACGACTTTTGCATAACTGGTAAACCATAAGAGATAGACAAAATTTTACTACACAAAAAATGTAGATCGCGTTAAAATACACAATTTATGTCATATACATTTTTTTTGTTGAGTGAACCATTTTCGAGATATTGCTTGTTATTCCCTTAAATTTTTCAATACTTATTTTCTCAAATGGGAATTCGTTATTCATTTTTTTTGTCTTGGATATGCAAAGAGTATTAATCTGTGGCAAAGGGAATGCACCTAGCAACCACCTATTAAGAGATATGTATGTGCTTAAAGGCTACTGTATTTCTATATTGCCTTGTAAATATATATTCCCCTTACATCTACAAGAAAATTAGCAATAAGATAGAGGCTGCAAATGTTTATCTTGATTAACATGAGGTAGATGGAGAATAAGCGTTTGTAAAAATAGTTTGTACAAGAGTAGAGAAAGTCATGTGAGTGTAACACATCAGATCTTTTTTTTTTGTAGCATCTTTCTTAAGACTAAATAATACAGCCCAAAGGCATGCATAAATGTATGTAATTTACAAATTCTATTATGATGCTTGAAAAGTTCCTTACTGTGAATTGAAAGGGCTTATAGTGAAAGTGTCCTCTTTAAATTTTTTTTAGATGTGGTCATGCTGCTTAAAGAATTAACTTACATAGTAGGTCCCTTCTTCATATCGAAGCATGATGGCAGATTGTAAGAATTAGGCGCAGGTCCTACACTAACTGTCTTTGCAGGAATTCGTGGGCCAAGGGAGAAACCTGGCATTTGAGATTTTCTTGGCTGTTTTGGAAAGCTTGAAGCATAAGTGTGTAATGCCTTTGGTTTTCTGGCCAAGCTTCCTTGCTGTTTGGCAATATTTGCTGAATCTAGAAAATACAGAATTTAATAACATGCACACACTAATGATTTTTTTAAGAGTACCTGAATGTTTTATTTATAATTTAGGATGACCAGATGATCATAACCCAAAAAGAGGACTTGAAGTACTGAAATGTAACATTTTACACTTAATGAAGGACACCTTGTAAAGGAATATGATTTTTCCTACTTGTTATGCATAGTGATAAAATGTCTTATGTTCTCCTTGATTAAGAAATGATTAACTGATGTATGCATTACACTAAGCTGAGGACAATGAAGACATATTTGTGATGCCTTGCTCATAAATCCTAAGGACAAGTATTTATTAGAGGAATGTCATTGAAAAAGTAATTTAGAACTTTGTAAACCAATTTGGGATGGCTATCATAATACTGTAACTAAATTACTGTGACAGGTTCAGTGAATCTAGCCTCTATGTCCAACTCAGTTAGCTTTATTTTTGTTCATTTGTTCCATTTTTACTTTCTCTACAACTTATCTATAGTAAGTAGAGGAAGTATTGCATTCTAGCCAAAAATTCCTTACCAAGATTTCATCAGAAATACTTGTTTTGATGTCTCCTGAATCCAGAAAAATAAATTTTTAAAAAAAAGGTCCATGTGTCAATGAGCAGCATAACTCAAAAATGAAAAGTATGTTAAATATCAAACTTAGGATTTAAGTTATGAATCTTTCAAGGATGCAACATAAAGATTTTCGGGAATATCCCCACTGTAAACTACCTTTACATGGAAAGTTTTTTGTTATTTTTTATTTTCTCAAAAATGTCTCTAAGGATTTTGATTAAAATACCATGTGTATCAGATATTTGCATACTAAATAAAATTATGTATATTTTGAATTTTCTGTGATTGGCCTATGAAGTCCTCTTCATTCTGAGTGACTTTTGTATAATCGGTAAGCCATAAGGGATGCACACAAAATGTTACAAAAAAAATATCTTGTTAACTTGTTAAAACACACAATTTAGGTCAAATAAAATTTTTTTGTGGTATCAACCATTTCTGAGATATTGGTCAGTCGGTCATTCTCTAATGTTGCGCTGTTGGCAATTAGGCCATTTGCTCTCTAGCACTCCAGTATTTTGATGATAGGTTGGTGTGTTGATCGTAAGCTGGGTAGTGGAGTAGGTTGTTTGTCTGCATTTCTTCTTCAAGTTCACAGAAAGGGCATATAGGAGATTCTGCTACACCAATTCTGTGTAGACGTTTGTTAAGGCAGTCATGGCCTGATAATAATCTAAAAACTGCTACAGAGGACTTTCTTGGTAGTGTAGTAATTCCATTTTCTCATTGTTTTCTTTTTGTTTGTGATACATGTTCTTATTTAATTTTTGTGTTGTATGTTGATGTAATTATTTTTTGAGAGAGTGATAAGACAGTGGACCAGGTGATTTTGATGTAATTTCACCACCTTTCTTGGCCAGAAAATCAGCTGCTTTATTACCATCTATTCCACAGTGTACTGATATCCATTGAAGTACTACTCTTTTATTTAATTAGTTAATTGTTTTATAATTTTTTGGATTCTAGGACATTAGGCTTTTGGCTGAGTATCTGATGCTATGGATATTATAGCTGCTTTAGATCAGACAATATTACAACCCTCTTAAATTTGTTTATTTGATAAGATTTTGTAAGCTGAGAAGAATTACTAAAATTTCACCATCAAAATTTATAGTATTTGAACTTAATCTACTATGGAAAGAAAAGAGTAGGCATACTGGACCAACACAGCACCACCATTAGCTGCATGCATCATGCAGCCATTCATTAGCAGGATAGTTTAAATTTATTATTTCTAGTGGTATTTGTTTCAAAACACTTGGAGAGATTGCTGAGATATTGTTTGCATTGATATTTTTTCAAGTAGTAAGTCACTATTCATTCATTCTCATGGTGATGCAAAGAGTGTTGGAATTTCAAAGCCATCACATGGTGATCCACTTTTTAAAAATCTGATTATTACATTAGTCTACTGTATTCTTATACATTGAAGTAGATAGTTTCTTTACGTTATTTGCACCACGCTTTGGGTGTCAATTTGAAGTAGGTTGTATTGAAGGAGTTGTATTATATTTCAACTGTTGGGGAGCCGAACTTGAAGTAGTTGCAACCGCACGTATGGTACCCGGTAGTCTTCATCCCAAAAAATTAAAAATATTAACTTTGTAATTTGACTGTTTCTTTAAATATTATATATTTATGTTTGCCTTGGCTGCGTCAGTATTTTTGTTAGGGACAGGTTTCTCTTTGCAGGGTTGTGGTGTGACTGAAGAATGTAGGCTTACACAGATTATAATTTTACTTCACTACATTTATTAATCCTTGACACAATTTAAATAACACTTCACTGATATAGAGAGAGCTGTGAGATTTTTTTTTATGTTTTTCTTACTTGCACTTTTTAACACATAAAACTATTTTTGTCTCACACAAATACGTATTAAATTTGTCGAGGATGTGTCTCGCGTCTAATTAGTAACACTGTCTACTAGCAACACGTCCAGTTATGAGCACTGTCTACAAGCAACTGGCTTGATTTCTATCGCCACATTTGTAAATTTCTGTATTTCAAGTCTCTGATTGGCTATTCCTAATCCAATAGAATACTTTTATTTAACTAAAGCTTTTTCCGGTTATTGATTGGCTATTTTATAAACTGTCTGAAAATTTACATTATTGTTGCTCCAATAATGACTACTAGCATTATTAAACATTCTTACTCATTATTGCCTCAAAGTTACCTCATTGTTAGCAACTTTTAACCTATTATTCTCACAGCTCCTACATTATTAAATTACGTAATAGATTCACATAACATTATTGAACATGTATACAATAATATAAACATTTAAAATGACTGTAATATACACTTTTTATATATTGTTACATACACATATTGCTTTAAGGCAGGCTGTTATTGAATTATATATTATATAATTAGACTGAAATCATTTAAGTATTAAAAGTACTGCCTCAACATACAACAAAAAGTTTAAATGTGTAGATGGTTTATTTTGATTAACAAGAAATAAATAGAGCCAAAAGCTTTTGTATGAAAGTGGAAGAGTGAATAGAGAAAGTCATGTGAATGCAACATGTCCGATTTTATTTTTGTAGTACCCACATAAACTTGCAATGCTTAAACTTAAGACCATACTGACTCTCTCCCTAATATAGGACATATAGGAACAAGCTGCTCTTAAGGATTTCTGAAGCTTCTTGTAATTACTGGACTTCATTATTGAGTTTCTCTAAAGGAAACCTTGATGAAGATAGGTTTTGGGGAGATTTGGAGAGTTAAAGAATTACTACAAATAGGTTTCTGGAATGAAATTAGGACAAGAATAGAGGATATGGAAAAACAAGGTTTATTAGCGAGTTTTACTTTTAAGAGCTCACTGAGATTATGTAGAGAAATGAAAGTAGTGTGAAGCAGGGAACAGTATGTTGATATATGTGATAAAACAGCAAGAGCAGGATTTGCATGGGCTAGGACAGGGGTGGTGAATTTGAAAGGTTTGAGGAAAGAGATTGATTTGGAGAAATGCCCACTATGCCAACCGGAAAGTTTTAGAGTGTGAAAAAATGAAGTTGCTTAGAAGGAGGATAGAGAAGGGAGAATGGTTAAATTTACCAATAGAAATTCAAGCTAAAAGGTTAGTAAATGTAAAATCTAGGAAAAATATAATAGAAGTAGGAAACTTTTTGGGCAGAGTAAGAGCAAAATGGATGAGGAAAATTAGCAAGCAAGAGGTAAATGAGTATTAAATTACAGTAGTGTTTATTTGATATGTTGCAAGTAGGACCCAACAGCTCGACAACCTCAAGGTTTGAGTTTGTTGGGGTCCAAGGAAAGCAACCCAAGGTAGAGTTAGAGTTAGTATTGGAGATTAAATAAATTGATAATTATACTTTTAGATTAGGAGGAATGCTGGCTACCAGTATTCCATACTGCTGGATACCAGTAGTTAAGAGGTTAGTTTTCTTTATATTTTATTGTTAATTTTAGAAACTGGGTTAAGAATAAATTTGTAAAATTGTTGTTGTAAATTTGTACAATTAATTGGGTTAATAATAAAATTACTTATTACTTATGAGTTTCTCCCCTCTCCTCACAAAACACCTCGCTGTAGTGGTTGCTGGCAACATTGGGTATGACAGTGTTATAGCTCTTTTGTTACTATATCAGTAAAGAACACAGGGATACATCATGATGTCAGATAAGTATCATGGGATCTTACTAGTGCAAATAATTATGCAAAGAAAATATTGTATTTTTAAGCCAAATATTTAAATGCAGGAAATTCTGGAAAATTTTCCCGTCTCCTAGACAAAGGTTATAATGTAGGCATGTCCAAGAAGGTGTAGGACATATGGCTACCCTATTTATAATTAAAATCAACTTAGAAATTATATAAATGCATAAGTAATAACATTATAATGTTCATAAATAATAATCTTAAATGAAAAATGAAATTTTGAAATAATTTTCCCCCTTCTGCAAAGTTTTTTGGTTTTTTGATAAATAGGAGATAGAGTAGAGTTGTGCAGTATTAGCCGGCATACAATACTGGGTACTACTGTGATTTGCCTTATGCTACTAGAAAGCAGCAGTTTACAGTAATCAGTAGCAAGTTTATGTACTCCTGTGCACTGTAGCCCGATACCTTCTCTCCTCTTCAGCACTTTGTCTGCTCTGAGTGTTTAATGGTGGTTGTTGCAGCTGTTAGTGCACAGAAGACATTTTTATACCTGTGGTACTTCTTTTTAAGATAAATAGTTAATTTCATTTTTATGTTTTACTTACTTGTATTATGTAAGGAACAACATCTAACAAATGTTTCGCGATAACTTCTTTAAAAGAAAACGTACAGTAGGAACAGATCCAATTAGGTGTTTGTCATAGAGTAGTGGCCACCTGATTATCTTTCAATACCACTCAGAAGTAATCTCAATGTTTAGAATATATTTTCTTCTTCTTAATTCCTTTCAGAGTGAAATGATAAGAAATGAGAAAAAAGTATGAGGTAAGTGGAATGAAGAATCCATGAAATTAGCTGGGAGCAAGGTTATGCGTAGTAAAATGACCATGAACAGCTTTGGCTTTTCTGTACTTCAAAGCATGAGGTACAGAAAAGCATGAGCAGAAGATGGATAAAAGTAGTTCTGTAGAATTAACTCCTCATTTGAACAGATTGAAGAGAATTTTTTATGAAGAAATGGAAAAACAACTGATCTAGATCTCTAACATCCATTTTCAGTAGAGTCATTTAACACATCTCTCCTTTAACAAAGGCCTCTAAAGTGAAGATAAAAAAGAGGTCTATTTTCTAAGTTTATCATTATGGCTAACTAGTAGCTAAGTGCTGTAACTAATTTCACAATGAAATCAGTGTGAAAGCATAATGATACTGCTAACAAATAAAGCTTAGAAAATACACCCCATAGAAGAGGAAACCAAGAATTCAGAAAAGTGAGATCCTAATTTCTTCATCTTTCAAAAAGCAATTAGAGGAGAAAAAGATTGCTGTTGAAGAGAAGAGATTAAAAACAGAAAAAAGAAAGTCAAAAGAAAGTTGAAGGAAACAATATAAGTTGGGTGCTTCAAAAGGAAACAGACACACAGAGAGTGGTCATGAAAAGTCAACTACAAAGAGGCAAAGAAAACTGTATTTTAATGGAAGTAATGGGTTAGAAACAGACATTCTAAAGTGCATTATGTGTTTGGAGGTATTTGAAGAAGACTGGGTGCAGCGTATCAAGTGTGGAGTTTGAGCGCAGATGGAGGCGGAGGTTGTGTGGATGAGGGATATATTTTGCTTTTTATTTGTGATGTCTGTAAAACAGTGAGCTAAAATTTGGTGAACTGAGCTGAAATGGTAAGGATAAGTTGCATATTTGTGTGTTCTTTCTAAAGGTTATTGACTAAGTATCAGTCTAGTGTATTACTAACAATTAAGATATTTCAGGAAAGACAATTGCTGATACTGTAAGATGATTTCTACAGTCTTTATAGTTCTATCTCTTTTACTTTATATATAATAAACTCTGTAAATACAAAATAATAAACACTGTACTGTTTTATCCATAGAATGTCTTAAAGTTGGAGAATACCATATTAAGATTCCAATTAACCATAACAGTTGTCAAGCACAGCTAAAAACTTAAAAGTGCTGTACAACTCTCCCATATTGCACTGAACAACTATTTTTTGCAGTCATAACTTCTGGGCTAAAACTTCATTTAGTGAAGATGCGGTTCCTTTCCCATGATATATGTAAAGAACTTAAGTCACAATTTCAACTACTAAGACTACTGCAGAGCAAATTAATATCTTATGTTCCCAGGGTTACCAGATTGATTGTATCTAAAGTCGTCCAATGCAAACAGTTTTGTAGTTCAATGTCACCAATGTTCTAATTGATACACTTTTTGCAATGTTTAATGGGCTATTATTATTATTTTTTTTCCTTGTATTTATAGAGTAATTTCTGTAAATTTAGTGATAATATCCCGTATACTTTCTATATTACAATTCTGTGATATACAAAGATATTATATATAATTTATAAATTATATCTAATTTGTCAATTTTATAAATGTATAAATAAGCCAATTCTGAGTGTGTGAACAATGTAAAACCAATGATTTGATACCAATTCTAGTAAGTTTAAATCATTTTGTCTGCATTTGATACTAGTTGTCTGCAATCATACTGCGTAATCTTGCAATTCTGAGTGTCTGAACAATGTAAAACCAATGATTGGATACCAATTCCAGTAAGTTTAAATCATTTTGTCTGCATTTGATACTAGTTGTCTGCAATCATACTGCGTAATCTTGCAATATAGCTAACAAAAAGTAGTAATACAATAGTGTACAATAGAGTACATTAAAATTATGGAAAAGTTGACATAAATTGTGTGCTTTGATGCAAATTAGGTTATAACATTTAAATTATAGGTTCTGTCTTAAGTTTTCGTATAAAAATTTGTAAAAAATTTTTCAGCCTGAAAAATGGATTTTTATTTAAATGAACTTAGCTTTAGAGAACTCCCCAATGATACATATTTTATGAGTATCTCTCCCTTTCCCACAATGTTTTGCATGTGCAAATACAAGAGCCAATGAAATGTTATATTGATTCACCTACGATCTGCAATTGAGGATGGTACCATAACAATAAATAACGATGAATCCAGCTGTGCTTTGTAAACTTCTTGATTCCTTATTTGGGAGTCCATCGTTTGCTTTTAGTAATAGCTAAGAGTAAAACTGCTATAAAAGTTAGATTTTCACATTGCAATATGTCTGCTTTTTTGGATTTTTTTTGTTTTCTTTTTGTTTGTTTATTAATGACACTGTCAATTGCCAGCATCATGTCAGCACTGCTGGTGTGCCAGAATTTTGCCCCACAGGATTTCTTTTACATGCTAGTAAATCTACTGACATGGAGCTGTCACTTTTAAGCGCATTTAAAGACCATTGCTGTGGGCCATGTTTGAACCCATAACCTTGGGATCAGTAGGTTAGCGCCTAACCAACTGAGCCACCCAGACTGACAAAACCCACAACTGACTCTTGCAGTCATCTTTTGGCTTGAAAGGGATAACATACTTTTGATACCCATTTTAGTATGCTATAGCTTTTAAATAAAATACTTACCATATAAGGTACCTTTAAATACCGAGGCATTGCTTTCTGTGCTGCTTTTCAAATCTATCTCACTTTCCCATTTTAGCACAGCACAGATCAGCATCAAACATTTATGCTAACAACTATGCAACATACTTTCATACTGTTAAAGCTGCCCTTTGCCTTTGCAGTCTTATGGTTGCAAAGAGAAAGAAAAGGAGAAGATTGAGTGGGTTTTAAAAAAATCGAAGTCGGTAATATAAGCCTCAGCTTTTCCTGCATATCTACAATGAAAAACTTTAATATTTTGAGTCAGTGCTTTTAGTATAGCAACAACAAATTGAACAATGTTACCCTAATTTTACATAAGTCGAGTCAAAATTACCCAAATGGCATTAGTCATAATTCTTTAACAGGTCATACATTTCTAAGTAGCCCAAAAGGTAATATATACCTGAGGAGAGCAATTCAAAAGGTTCATATATACATAATTACCTCTTTGATTTGATACCTTCCTGGAAGATGCTGTTGGAGTACCAGGTTTTCTTAGGCCAGCATTTTTCGTCATACCTTTGAAATCAGGTGGTGTCTGAGAAAATTTCCCTTCTCTTAGTAGAGTGCCAGAGAAACGAGAACCTTAACACATCAAACATAGTTTTATGTGTATTAGTGCTGTTACTAATTGAGAAACTATCATTAAAATTACCTAAGATCCAGGTATTTCACAATATCAGGAATAAGGAAAAAAGTTTTATTAGGTCTTAGCAATTAATTAGAGCAATAGATAGTGTTCTGGCTTTTCAATCCATACCCAAGGAATCTATTTCCAACTAGCAGAGGGTAATTTTTCTTTAATTAGAATCATTCCATGTCCTCTGAAGGGTCTGGAAATGTGATTGTGGGAGTGAATGTGAGTGAATTTCAAAGTTATGAAGAATTAAACACAATATTAAAATTGAGATAAGTCTACATTTGCGTTCATCTTCGGCTCTCGCCCAGAGCTGATACTAGATGCAATCAGGAGTTAGGATATCAAGAAAGCATGTGACATTGTGAAATGCCTTTGTATGCATAAAACCAATGGTGTTAATGTACAGCTATTGTGGGCTATTACTCACAAAGCATATTAAAAAATCTGATGTGTTACACTCACATGACTTTCTCTACTCTTGTACAAACTATTTTTACAAACTCTTATTCTCCATCTATTTCATATTAATCGAGATAAACATTTGCAGAAGGGATCTTATTTCTAATTTTCTTGTAGGTGCAAGGGGAATATGGTAAGCTTCAAGTGATAGTCAAATCTTTTAAGAGCTGGTTGCTATGTGGAGCATTTCATTTTCTTTGCATGCCCAGGACATACAAAAAGAAAAGAAAGAAAAACAAAATGAATAACGAATTCCCATTTAAGAAAAAGTATTAAGTATTGGAAAATTCAAACAAATAACAAGGAATATGTCGGAAATGGTTCACTGCACACAAAAAATGTATATGACATAAATTGTGTGTTTTGTGGTAAAATTTTGTCTATCTCTTATGGTTTACCATTATGCAAAATTCATTCAGAATGAAGACGACTTTTGGGGACATTCCCAGAAAATTCTAGATATGACTTTCATTTGCCATGAAAGTGTCTTAAAATAATATGATATATTGATCAAAATCGTTAGTGCCATTTCTGAGATAAAATAAAAATTTGAATAATGCTCCACGTAAAGGGTAGTCTGGAATGGGGAGATTTTCTTGAAAATCTTTGTGTCACATCTTTTAAAGATACTGAACCTAAATACCAAGTTTGGTATTTATCCGACTTTTCGTTTTTGAGTTATGCTGTTCAGAGACACACACATGGGCCTTTTTTTTAAAAAATGCTTTTTTTGCATTATGGGGCTTCAAAAATGTATTTCCGGTAAAATCTCAATATTGAATTTTTAGGTGGAATGCAATATTTCTACTTACTATACGTATTAGAGAAAGTAATAAGCTTAAGTAAAAAAATACTTTGTATACCAATAATAAAATATAGAGGGCAGGGAAAGTAATGTGAATGTATCACATCAGATTTTTTTTCTGCTAGTTTAACTGCTTTGCTGGAAACACATACTGCTTCACTTGTACCTCAATTTTAGCCTTATCCGAGTGCACTTCCGCTCGTTTATAATCATAGCTTGCTTTATACACACACATAAGTACTTCTGTTCATATATAATCATATCTTGCTCTGTGTTTTGGTTTTCGGTATCCTTGCTTGTATTACAAATATCATTTTGACTGTTATTACATTCTCAGTTCTCTTACACCTACAGAATATTTTTTTATGTTCTTGACATGCAAAGAGAATTGCATTTTACTCATAGCGACCAGTTCTAAAAATATTTGATTATCGCTTAAGGCCTATTATGTTCCCCTTGTTTTGTATTTGCAAGGGCAATATAGAAATACAGTAGCCTTTAAGCATAGACATATCTCTTAATAGCTGGTTGCTATGTGCAGCACCATTCTCTTTGCCACAGATTAATACTCTTTGCATATCCAAGACAAAAAAAAAAAAATTAAAAAAAAAAAACATGAATAACAAATTCCCATTTGAGAAAAAGTATAAGTATTGGAAAATTTAAGGGAATGACAAGCAATATCTCGAAAATGGTTCACTCAACAAAACAAATGTATATGACATAAATTGTATATTTTAACGTGATCTACATTTTTTGTGTAGTAAAATTTTATCTATCTCTTATGGTTTACCAGTTATGCAAAAGTCGTTCACAATGAAGAATACTTTCGGAGACATTCCCAGAAAGTTCGAGATATACAATTCATTTGCCATAAAAATGTCTTAAACTTATGGTACTGAATCTTAATACCAAGTTTGGTGTTTATCCGACTGTTCGTTTCTGAGTTATGCACATGCACGCACGCACGCTCGCACACACACGCACGCCCACGCCCACGCGCACGCACACGCACACACACACACACACACACACACACACACACACACACACACACACACACACAACACATGCACGCATGCACCTGTTTGCTCAAGTGTTACATCATTACCATCCATGTATTATGCTTGGAATAAACTGTAAATGAATTTTGTTTTTACCATACATGTTCTGCGGAGTACAGGAAATAACCAGCATTTGTTCCCACACAAATTCTCTGTGGAGTGCAATTATTTGTTACTCAATGGCATTCTCAACAAAAGCTTTATGAATCATTTTAATTTTTTATGAAATGAAACTATAAAATGTTTTATGGACCATATATGTCGAAAGAATTGGGATTTTCAATGGTAAAAGGATTATCAAAATAGCTTGAATGCTTTTTGAGATTATTTTACACACACACACACACACACGCACACGCACATGCACATGCACACGCACAAGCACAAGCACACATGGGCATTTTTCTAAAAATGCTTTTGTTTGTATTCAAAAAATGCATTTTAATCAAAATATAGTCATCAAATTTTTGGGTGGAATGCAACTACATACTAGGTACATAGTAGAGAAACTAAAAATATAATAGGACAACAGCATAGTCTTCAGCTATTTGTGCTGAGCTTAAGGGGGTTGCAATTTTACATAGTAATGGCGCCATTTTGGTACAGGAAGCATTGTGAAAAAGCCTAGAATGCTATGGCATGAGCTTTGCATGAAAACCGCTCACATATTACACTCCAGTCCCCAGCATGGAACAACTACTGGTATCAAATATATGGATTCCATTTTGGCTTGAAGTTATTGACAGAAAAGCTTTGGAGCTCTATTTATTTCCTGATTTTTTAAGTTCTTTGTCACTATATTGTTTGCCAAAGAAATAAGGAAATTGCTTAACGAAGTAATAAATTGGTGTTGTTATTCATTGCCATTTGCCACACATAAAAATCTTAGATGTGGCATTCACATTACTTTCTCTACTCACTCTTCTGCAATCTGTTCTTACAAAAGCTTATTCTTTCATTTACTTCTTGTTAATTGAGATGCACTTTCATTACACATTTACAGATTCATTATAGGTATAAAGGATACAGAAGCCTAAAACAATAGTCAGATTTTTAAAAGGTGGATCAGTATGTGAATACCATGCTGTTTCCATGACCATGAGAAAAAACAAATAGAAACTTACCACTTGAAAAAAAGATATAAGTATTTAAAAATTTAAATCAATAACAAAGAAAATCTTGGAAATGGCTAATGCTACAAGAATTTGACATAAAATGTGTGCTTTAACAAGATCTAAATTTTTTGTGTAGTAAGGTTTTGTCCATCTCTTACTGTTTACCAATTATACAAATGTCATCTAGAATGAAGGGAATTTCACAGACACTTCCCTGAAACTTCAAGGTACACATTTTAATTCTCATGCAAATATGTTAAACATATGGTATTTTAATCAAAATCATTAAAGCCATTTTTGAGAAAATAAAAAATAATGAAAATTTTTCCATCTAAAGGGTAGCTTTGGGTGGAATATTTTCTTGAAGATCTTCATGTAGCACCATTGGAAGCCTCTGAACTTAAACACCAAGCTTGGTATTTAATGGATACTTCATTTTTGAGTCATACTGTACACACGTGCACATGCACGCAGGTACACCATAACTTTTTCAAACTTTTTTTATTCAGAGCACCTCAAAACATGCATTTCCTGTGAAATTTTGATACAGAAATTTTGGGTGGAATGCAATACTCTCTCTACTTACTATAGGTAAGTAGTACAGAAAACAAAAATGCCATGTCCTTATTGGATACAATGTTCTTCTATTTCAATGTGCATGCATTTCTCTGACAAACATTGTTCCTAAGCTGCATTACTTTAATGCACTAAGAATATTTTGATGAAAGCACATATCATCCTCCTCATCATCATAATTGTCATCTTCCATGGTGTAGTGGTTACCATGCTAGCCTCTAGTTCCCTAGGTCGTGGGTTCAAAGCTGGCGGAGGGCAATGAATTTTTTTCGGCATAAAAATCCTTAGTGTGGCTTCCTTCAGAAGGGAAGTAAAGCTGGTGGTCTGTATCGTAGATGTATGGCACGTAAAATAACCTCAAGCCAGATAAAGAGACCTCTGAGCAAAATTACCGGTCTTTCACACTCAATATAGACCACAGCAGTTAAACAGCGTCCATAAATTAAACCCAATTTAAATCATCATTGTCATCATCACAACATATGTAAGAATATAAAGTATAAACATTTTACTGCACTCGCTGGAAATTCTGGGTATCTGAATCTGCAACTCAGTATTTTCCAATTGTATGTTATATAGTTTTATATTGTATGACTACATTTGCTAATTTGACAAATAATGCAAGTATTAATTGTGACATTTAAAAAAAGGCCATCATGTGGTAAAAAGAATTAAGGTACCTAATCATCTGTTATAAACTAAAACTGCACAATTTTCTTTTGGTTAATTTAAAACTTGTATGTGTATGTAGAATATGGAACAAACATAACTTTCAAAATTTTATAACACTGTGTCAAAAAGTTTTTAAGATGTATAATACTCTTTAGATATGTAAAATCACTTTGATATGCTAATACAAATGCTCCTTGTACCGAACAGTTTATTATATCTGTCGTAAAATTTGATTTTGGACTTAAAAAGCTGTTGTGCAGAAATTGACTGATTTTAATTAGTGTGCAAGAAAAAGCTTCAATGTGTTACTGACTTTCTCTGTTCCTTCTGTCATGTATTTTTATCTCTCTTATAAAAACTTATTTTTCTGTCTAATTCTTATTAATACTTCCAAATAAAAATTTACAGAATTGGTTTAATTACACATTTTGTTGTGTGTACAAGCTGAATACAAGAGGATGAAATGATAGTTAATATCTTGGAAATGGTTAGTACCACAGAAATAAATTGTGTATTATAACCAGTTCTATATTTTTCATGCAATAATGTTTTTTCTATTATAATTGTTTACTATTTATATAAAATTATGCAAAATTCATTTACAAAGGATTGCAAAGGATATTCACAGAAAATTCAAGATATATATTTTAATAGTCATACACATATGTTAAGCATACAGTGTTTTATTAAAAATTATTAAAACCATTTTGAGAAAATAAAAAACATTTAACATTTTCCATGTAAAGAGCAGTTTGGATGGATTTTTTTTTTTTTTTTTAAATCTTCATGTCATATTCTCGGAAGAGGCTGAATTTAAGTAGGAAGTTTGGTATTTATATGACTTTTTTTGTTCAGTTATGCTGTTCACTCATGCAGACGCAGGGCTCTTTTACTAAAAGTTGTTTCTTTCTTTATTTTGATTCAGGGGCCTCAAAATATTTATTTCTGGTGAAATCTTTAGACTCATTGTTTCAGTGAATACAATACTTCCTCTATCTGCTATTGGTAGTGGTAGAAAAAGTTGATTTTGTTTTTTTGTGTATGTGATATTGAAATTTTCAATTCTCACCAACATGAGTTATGAAAAATATTTAATTGCAAATGAAACACATAATGTTTTCAAATAATCCAGTAAAATTTTCAACTCCTCAATATTCAAAGCTCTCTTCTAAAGATTTTAAGCATCTACGTTAAAGGCTATGGCACATAGGTATTTTGAATAATGAGAAATGTTGGGGAAAAAAAGTTGAGAAAAATAAACAAAATTTTTATACTTAATGGCATGCTACTATTTAAATGTGTTATAAAATAGCCAATATAAGGAAATTAAATGGGTAGCATAAAAGTACAGGGTATAAGTACCTACACTATTTTCTTAGTGTTGCTACATCGTACAACTATTACATTGCCAAGAAATTCCTTAGTGACAAACTTTAGATTGCTAATAGGCTATGATTGCCTAAAAAAAATCTGCACAGAGTTGATATAAAAGTCTTCTACATGCCCTTTCTGTGAACTTGGTGGATATGGAGCAGGACCACTTTCTTTGCTGACTAGCCTATGGCCAACTTACCACCTTTTCTTCTAAATATTGGAGTGCAAGAGACTGAATTACTTCACTGCCAACTGCCATTCATTAGAAAGTAAACAACTATCTGTTGTGTTTGATGCAGATTTGAATGAATAAATAATTTATTGCACTCCACATTTTCTTACTTTTGTGTAAATGGTTTACTGAATGCATGTTAGGTTGTAAAACTGTTATATTGTTCTTATTGTCTGTTATTATTTTTATGCTTCTTGACTTTAAATTTCAATAATACAGAACCTGTTTTTCAATGTATGGCTGTATTATGGAAATATACTTGCGCTGCATTGTGGTATTCCAAACTGGTTCAGTTCCCTCTCTGCTTTCCCTCCTCTCTGTTTGTTGGCTAATTAGTTGACATAAAGTCTGTGCTGTACAGAGGTTGATACATTGTGAGACCATGTGTCTCAGCGTTAAAGTGTGTTAGTGCTGTTATGATGCAAAAACTCTGTATACTTTAGCACACAGAATCTTCATGTATGAATCCTACGTGACAACAAACTCTCGAAGAGAAGTGAGACAATAATTTATAGACAGATTCCCTGCTGTTCATGCACCTCACAGAGAAACCATTTGCAACTTGTGAATGGATTTAGGGAAATTGGATTTAATCTTGGCGAGAAACCAATATTAGATTGTATGCACTTGCAGTGGAAAAACTTGGTGTCAGTAGAGAAAATTAGAACAAAATCCAAAGAAATCTCTGAGTAAGCTTGGATAGGAATCAGGAATTTTGCAAACCTCAGCTTGGAATGACACTAAACTTTAAAAGTTATAACTGTATCTCAGGAATTCCAACCACATGATGTGAGTAGATTTAATTTTTAATTCAATATTGGACAATGTTAGTGATTGCTCTACTGACCAGCATTTAATTCTTTTTGTGGAAAAGAATGGTTTTATTTACATGGTCATAAAGAATTAATGAGTGTTAATGCAACTTTTCTTAAAAGGTGCGAGAAATGTGTGGTGGCTCAACATCTATAATGAAGGTATGTGGTTATTGTAGTTATAATTTGCATGAGAAATCTATATATGCTTGAATTTAAGGGGCTATGAATATCCAAATCTGCCAGCAAACAGTGTGCTTCCTGGTGCCAAGAAAATTCTCATTACACTGACTACGTGGCCAAATGAAGGCTCTTTACTATACTTTAAATTGAGTAAACCATGAATTTTGTAAAAACAAGTTCCTATAAAAATTAAGAGATGATGATGATGATGATGATGATGATGATGATGATGATGAAGCCTTAATAAAAATAAAACTTATGTGGCTTGGTAACCCTGAAGGGCTGAGGCCTATCAACCCAATTGTTGGCCTCGTGCCATGTGCTTATGGCAGAATTAGGTGATTATCTAACTGGTACAGGAAGTGATGCAGCACCACATGTCCCCCAACCTGAATATTGATGTTCCTGACTCACAATTAGCTACCAATCATAGCTTCTCATATTCTTCATGATACTTGAGTGGTCACTGGTCCTATATATGGGCCAAAAAGGTGGGCTTGAACATAAGTGTGTTCCATGGCTGGGAACTGGAGTATCATGCTCCAAGCTACTGTGCCATGGCATAGGCCTTCACTAAATAAATAGCGAGTGTTAATTAGGTAGTTTAAACTGCTTTCCTAATACAGAAAAAAGATATGCAGATATTTTTAAAATTAATGTAATGGTGCATGAGCAGGTGACATGGGAAGCTAGCCTTTCAGTTAAATTTTGAAGGTATATATAAAATTGTTATTATGCTTTGTAATAATATTATGTTAAGAAAATAAACTGCCACTAAAATCATTAGAGTTACTTGGGTATGGCAGATGCTTGGCTGGACACTAACTTTCATGATTTTTGCATGTGTTTTGAGAAGCATACTGGATTGTTCAATACAATTCTTACCTTGAGATTCAAACATCGTAGACTGCAGCAAATAAAGAACAGAGCAACCACCTATCCATTAATTTTTTGCTCCTTTAGGGACATAAGCAAACTCCAAATTAAGTGAATACTAACATTGTTGAATGAATAGTGATGTTTTTGTTATTCACTTGTCATAACCATCTATATTTGATCATTGCCTACTTGGAAAATTTTATTTCTCCATATTTGCCTACTAGTTACATAATACCTAGGTATCTAGTAGGCAATGATTTTATGTTAAAGCTGTATGGATACTGTTAGTCAGAGACTTTAGTATTTGAAAGATTATAATTAAATGGCAATGGTTTAAAATTTAAAATACAGTAGATGTCTGCTTATTTTATGAATATATACTACTTCCATAATTGCAAATTCAAAAGCCCTTAATTGCAATCATACACATTCATTTAAAAGTGAAGTAGCTGCTGTTTTCTCACCTGCTTGAAATTAAAAACTGCCTTGAAAGTATGAAAGCAGCTGAGGGAGAAAGAGTTTTCTGAATAGATGCCTATCCAACAGGGGCAAGGGAAGTGCATTATTTTTCCAAATGCCTTCCATCAAAAGTAAAATATTTCCAAACAAAAATATGGAGTGATAAAAAATTGTTAAAAATGAGTGCTGGATTACACATATTTTATCTCTTGCTGGCGTGTTCCACTAGCCCCAACCGCTTCAGATATTGTGGTGAACTTGAACTCTTGCCTGATACTGATATATTAAAAAGTAAAAAGATCTTCTGTTCCAAGAAAACAAAGCTCATGAAGAAATGTGGTTTGGCAGCAGAAGTTATCAGGTGGAATGGCATACCTGTTTCAATAAAATAAAGAAGGAGAGGAAAATATAGGTTCAGCTATTCATTTATATCTTCTAGTTCAGAAACTTTATTAAAAAGCAGTCTACTCGTGAGCCACCTATTCCTGTTTTAAAAAAGAATACAATGTATATAAAAGTCATGGCTTCTTCTTCTTTGTTTTTGTTTGTTTGTAGTTTAACATCCTTTAACCTGGTAGGTCATATCGGATGATGAATGAAATGGGTGAATGATGCTAAAATGAGTCTGAGGTCCATGGAGTTTAAAGTTACTCAACATTTGTCTTTTCAGGATAAAGAAAATCCTGGAAGAAACCTTATACGGTAACTCACGCTAGCCAAGATTTGAACTCAGGACCTCTTGAATATGAGGCAGACATGATACCCTCACACCACAAGGGCATTAATAGGCCACATAGTTAATGACTTCTGTTTAGGAGCTAGAGGTACAATTAGAAACATTTTTGCGCTTTGGATATAAATTTAAACTAAAAAACTCAGTTAAAGTGAAGTTATCGTGAACATTATCAAATATTCATTGCTGTTTTAAGAAAATCTCATGTGTAGCATTCACATGATTTTTCCATCTCTCTTTTTTGTAAACTTTCTTACATAAGCTTATTCTTCTATTTATTTATTTATTTATAATAGAAATAAACATTCATTATACATTTACACATTATGTAGAAGGATACAGTAGGCTAAAGTGATAGATTTTTTAAAAAGTGGGTTGCTATGTAATAGCTTTGAAATTCATGACTGCGAGAAAAAAATGAATAGTGACTTACACTTGAAAAAAGTTTTTGAAAATTCAAAACCAATAACAAAGAGTATCATGGAAATGGTTAACTCTACAGAAAAAATTATTACACATAAACTTTATGGTTTAACAAGATCTCTCTTTTGTGCAGTGAGAGTTTGTCTATCTCTTACAGTTTACTGACTGACGTCAAGCTTTTCATATAAAGAGTAATTTGGGATGAAGGGTTTTCTTGAAACTCTTTGTGTTGCATCTGGAAAGATGTTGAACATTAATACCAAGTTTGTAATTTTCCTAAAAGGATTCAGGGACTGTTTCCAGTAAAAGCTCCATATCAAATTTTTGGGTAGAATGTAATACTTCTACTAGTTACTATAGGTATCTAATAGAGAAGGTAAAAATCACCTGTAGGGAAACCATAGTATATGGATAAACCTAATTCCTGCATAGAATTAAATATTTTTGAATTAATTGGTTTTTAATTACATTTTTATTAAATATAATACAGTACCTATATAATATTAAAATTTACTTTCAAAACTGTGTTACATATATTATTAATGGTTATTCTGTGCTACATGGCAAATTCTTGCATGAAATCCGAAAATAAGAATTAATCTTGCTAAAATAAAGACTGAAAAAAGTACTCGAAAGAAACTTTTCTTTCTCATGATAAGATACTTGTTAGAGAAAGCAAATTTCAGGATAGGAAGTCTGACATAGTAAATATTTACTGTAATTTAGAGCTTATTTGAAAAATATAAACCATTGAAAGATAACAGTGCAGTTCAGGCCTTTGATAGCAAATTCAGTGTTATCATCGATGGGCACACTAGAATATGTAATTTTAATGTGATTTGCTATTGCCTTCTACAGTATGAGAATGAAATGATGTCATGCACAATGTCTTGAACCTACCACTCGAAAGTTGCCCACTCCAGTGGTAAATGAAAGCTATGTTCTTTTGTATGCTAGCCAGAAACATTGACTACCATGCTGCAGAGACAGACAATTTACATTTTTCTAAATGAATGGAGTTATACCTCAAAATCATCTTTTTCTGATATTCAGAAGGATCATCTGCAGACTATTTACCTGAAGTGCTTGAATGGGTCTTCAGTAAGATGCAGTATGTTCCACTGTTTAACCAAGTGAGATCCAAAAAATATTCTGTGTTACACTCACATGACTTTCTCTACTCTTGTACAAACTATTTTTACAAACGCTTATTCTCCATATGCTTCATGTTAATTGAGATATCGAGATGTAAATCTTATTGCTAATTTTCTTGTAGATGCAAGGGGAATTAGTAGCTTTAAGCGACAGTCAAATATTTTAAGAGCTGGTTGCTATGTGGAGTATTCCATTCTCTTTGTATGTCCAGGACAAAAAAAATGAATAACGAATTTCCATTTGAGAAAAAGTATAAATGTTGGAAAATTTAAGGGAATAACAAGCAATATCTCGAAAATGGTTCACTCAACAAAAAAAATGTATATGACATAAATTGTGTATTTTAACACAATCTACATTTTTTGTGTAGTAACATTTTGTCTATCTCTTATAGTTTACCAGTTATGCAAAAGTCGTTCACAGTGAAGAATACTTTTGGAGACCTTCCCAGAAAATTTGAGATATACATTTCATTTGTCATGAAAATATCTTAAACATATGCTATTTTAATCAAAATCATTAGAGCCATTTTTGAGAAAATTAAAATTTTCGAAAAATGTTCCATGTAAAGGGTAATCTGGGGTGGGGGGATTTTCTTGAAAACCTTCGTGTTGCATCTCTGGAAGATACTCAACCTAAATATCAAGTTTGGTGTTTATCCAACCTTTCGTTTCTGAGTTATACTGTTCACAGACACACACACGGACATGTTTCCAAAAATGCTTTTTTGGATTCAGGGGGTCTCAAAACATATATTTCCGGTGAAATCTCGGTATCGAATTTTTGGGTGGAATACAATACTTCCCCTACTTACTATACATAGTAGAGAAAGTAATATATTTGACAAATAATTATTTATACAAAACCCCAGAACTTACATGCATTTCATTTTTCTTTTTTCTCCTTTATTATTTTCTCTGCCATGCATTCATAGTAGGTGGAAGTAATTTGTATTCCACCCATAAATCTGGTATTAAGATTTCACTGGAAACCTAATCTTGAGGTCCTGTGAACTTCAACAAATTATTATTTTAAAGAGGTGTATGTATGGGTGCATGCATGCATATATGTGTGTGTCACTCCATCTGATTGTAAATAAACTGCTAACATAGAAACACAAATGTGGATAAATACACAATTTCATACTTAAGAGACACATTGTTAATTGAAGATATGAAGATTTTTGAGAAAATCTCCCCATCCATAACAGCCCTTTCTCCTTATTTTTTTATTATCTCAAAAATTCCTCTAATGATTTTGATTCAAATATTACATGCCTTAGATATTAATGTAATAAATGAAATGTGTTTGTTGAATTGTCTTTGAATAATCAGTGAAGTTCTCATCATTCTGATTGAGTTTTGTTTAACTGGGAAACAGTAAGAGAACTTACTGGAATAAAAATGCAGCTCATTAAAGCATACAATTTTTTGTACATAATTTTATTCATTACTTTAGCCATTTTTAAAATACTCCATGTTGTATGTGTATTTACACTTTCCAAAGAAAAGTGTATCTCTGACTGAAAGTTTGCAATTCTTCTTTTCCTTTGCAAGAGCCCATTACTACAACTTACAATATAAATATTTGAATGCTCTTTCCAAATGTTATATGTACTAAGCCTCTGCTGCTTAGACTGAAATCATTTCCAGGCAAACATATAGAGTGAATAATATAATGTGAACATAGGGATAATTTTTATATGAATAACATAATATAAGTAATTTATGTTAATTACATTGATGGATAAGTATTTGATGGTTAAACAAGGAAAGCTGTACACAGTATTTGTGGATTTAGAAAAAGCATATGATAAAGTGATATGAGAGGTATTATGGTATAAATTAATGATGTTTGGAATGAGTAAAGAGATGGTGAGCATATTACAAAAGTTGTATCAGGACAATAGCTTTTGCATAAAATGCGGCAAGGATATGGTGACAAAAGTTTCACAAAACAGAGGTCTGTGACAAGGATGTAGGTTAAGCCCAACTCTTTTTAATTGTTTATAGATGACATCATACATGAGATTAAGAGGGAAGGGGTCATCTTCTGTTGTCTAGGGGTACCATACTAGCCCCTAGTTCCAAGGTCATGGGTTCAAACCTGATAGAGGACAATGTATTTTTTTCGACGTAAAACTCCTTAGCATGGCTTCCTTCGGAAGGGAAGTAAAACTGGTGTCATAAATTTATGGTACGTAAAAGAACCTCGAGCCTGATAAAGAGGCCTCTGAGCAGAGTTAAAGTATCCATAAATAAAAACTTAAAAATACTTAAAAAAAACAAAACAAAACAGAATGGCAGGACCAAAGCAGTGTCATCCTGTGAAACAATGTACTATAATCAACTTCCTAAATATTTGAAGAATATAAATTCAGAAAAAAGTTTTTAAAAAAATCAAAAGCTATTTTCTAACCCATCATTTTTATTCAGCTGAATTCAATGACTACTGTATAAGAAAGAATTAAACTGATAATCTGAATGTGATTGTCTGCAATTATAAGCTAATGAAGTATCTAATTATTGTAATGTACATTCATCTCACGGCAGCTTTATGCCTTCTATTGGTGTATCTAACTAATGCTTTCTGTTGTGTGTAACCTGAGAGTGCTAGGCCATAGATAATAATGTATAACATTTACCAGGACTGTTATGTATGGTTTATAATTATTATAACTTGAAATTTTAATTTTAACTCAAAATCTCAACTGAAGAATTTGTAACAATTGAAGAAATGGTAAATACATTTTAATTAAGATCATATATTGGGAGAGTTATTCTACTGAATAAATATTGTAGTTGTCTTGAGTTATAAATGTATTGTATTTAATTGTAATTGTATTACAATTAATTCTATATATTTATTAACTGTTTTTCACAAACTATGAATTCTTAATATACTAACACTACTAAGAAATTCTAATAGTTAATTTTAGTAATGGCTCTTGGGTAACATAAGCTGGTTTAAAAGCTTATTTAATTTCTAAGTGTTATGCATTTTCAATAAACATTTTTTTCCCATTAATGATTAAGTTAAGCAGTATCTAGGATGGCAATTTGAAAATGCAATTGCTAAATAATTTATAACCATGACTATTTTTTTTTTCAAAACAATCAAATTATGAACGTTTTCCTTACATCCATTTTTATGGAACATAAGTACCTATGCATTTCATTTTTAGAGAATACGTAATTCTCAACTTGGAACAGGGTACTAGTGCATACCATTGGCATATAATAAAATTTAACAATTCAGTCCATCTTCCTCTGGTTGTTATTTAACCAGGGCCAGCTCCAAGAGTTTTGCTGCTCTGTGCAATAATTGTAAGTACTGCCCCCCACAGCTTACAGACATAATCTAATTTTTATCACCAATGTCAGTCCTTCATGATTACTTATTCTCACCTAATGTAAATATATATATTAATATATGAGTCAACTTAACATACTCTTTTTGCTTCACTTACTCAAAATTTTGAGGATATATTTCACAGGCCTTTAATTTCTCTGCCGATCTCATGGTTTCTGTCCCAGAAATGTGCTGATATGACTGATTTATCTGTATGTTTATTGAAAATGTGACGGAAATGTTCTTTGAGCTGAGTTTCCAGTTTTCTATTGGACTCCCCATCTTGTACACCTTGTTGCAATCTAAATAATTAAAATTAAATTACTTAAACCAGTAAATAAGGCCATCAACCTCAGCACATGGGAGAAGACAACTACCTTATGAACTTTGACATCCTGAGGACAATGTGATTTTCAAGTTCATTAAGGTTTCTCCAGCAGTGCTCAGGGGTTCCTATACTGAAAAATTATCCAATGCCGGCAGTTGACAATGAGCTGATGATATAAACAACTTATGAAACTTTCCCTCAACATTCTAAGTACATGAAGCTGTAAGAGTATGTTAAGTCTTCTCATCCAGCTTCTGTTAATGTATTAGGTTTAATTGTGTTTGGCCCCTTCATCGTAGTGCATATTTTAGTACCTATCTTCCAACTACTAGTAACTTACCACTACTGAGTGCTGGCAAATTAAACCTCTACTGGAAAAAACAGTCAAATTTCAAACATTTTCTGCTATGGTTGAGAATGCTGGATTTTTTGCTTGCTGTACTGATGCTTCTTTGATAAAACATACTCAAGTGTGCGTTAAACTACTGTCGATCTAATTTATGTGTCCTGATGAACCTCCAAGGTGATCTCATTTACCTACTCTGAGATATTGCACCAAAGAAGGTATTTGCAATACTTTAAGTACTTTTATGACCTTAGTCTACAATGTCTATTGTGAACAAACATTATAAACATTCTTGCTCTAATAGGAAAAATATTTAAAAATGTAGGACTGTTGTTAGGGAGTATATTGCTGCCTGAAATAGAATAACACCAATTAATTTACAATTGCTTTAAAAAGCTAGAGCTTTTAAGTAAGCAGTTTGAGCAGTAATTGTTTTATTTATCTTCTGCTTACATGTTGAAGAGGAAACTTGGCATTATCAAAACAAATGGGTATTCTTGGGTAACTCTGTTGATGATTAGCTGTGTTTACGACTGGTTCATTGGCTGAATGTACTTGGAAGGTTCAGGAATTAAAGTGAAAAGACTGACTGAAGTTGGTTATTGACATTTTTTCTTTATTTTGGTTCAGCTTCCAGGAGTCCGACATATACCTTATAGCACACCAATGTCTTCCCCTTGCTGTTGTGCAGTTTCCAATACAACCAGCCATAAAACTGAAACATCAGATGAATAACATTTAGCCACAGTTATGCTGACAGTTTCTAAACTAACATAGAAGTTTAGAGTTGTGGAAAGAAAGAAAGAAAGAAAGAAGGAAAGAAAGAGAGAAAGAAAGAGACAAACAGAGAGAAAGAGATACAGAAAGAGAGAGAGAGAATACAACAGCAAAAAAATTCCAATTTTATTCTAAAAGGTAAATAAAATGTATTCTTAAGTAGTAGCATAGCCAGAAAAATCTTAAGGGCGGGGGGGGGGTTGTATAGGGATACAGTTTTTAGACAACTTTTATCAATTCAAATGATAAATATGAAGTAATCCTGACTTGAAATATTTAAATAAATTTATTTTATATTCACAGATTAAGGTGAAGCAATTGAAATTAAAATTAGATAGAATTGTTTTGCATATTCTAAGTGGCAAATGTGTTGTGAACATGAGAATTAATGGCCACTGTGAAATACATATTTTATATTTGCGCTGCAGGCTATGTTATTTCACTACAAAATAGGGTTTCTGTTATGTTCTAAACTGGGAAATATTGCACTAATTTGGAAACCACATAAACTTAGCACCAGAACGAAAACATGTTCCCGATACCTTAACATGGTTGTACTAATACCATCTAAAGTACAGTTTCTGGTGCTATTATCTCTGGCGATATTGTCTAATACATATGGCATAAATATAGCTCTACCAGTGATATGATTAGGAAGTATCTCATTTCTACCAACCTAGAAAGATGCTATTATTTTAACAAAGCTATTTTTGCTATTCATATTTAGATTTTTTTTAGCAAGGGGAGGTTCCAACCCCTCCCCCTAGCTATGCCTCTATTCATAAGTAAGTACTTCAGCAGTAATTTGACAGTAACGTAATTTATTGATTTTTATGGTTTAAGCTTGCCTTCTGTAAGTATTAATATGAATCCAAGATTCTCTGTAGTGAAAGGCTAATATTTTTTTGAAACATACCAAACCAAAAGTAAAAACACAGTCATAATGTTGTACTTTGCCATGTAATGGTGGAATTTCCCAAATTTACTACCATCATGTTAGTGATCATCTAATGAATACAACTGTTTACTTTCAATTTCTGAGAAGACTTATTAAGCTTTTAGCATTTCCTTTTACTTTCTCTATTATGTACTTACAGTAAGTAGAGGAAGTATTGTATTTCATCCAAAAATTTAATATCAAGATTTCACTGGAAATATGTTTTGAGGCTCCCTAAACCTAAAAAAAAGTATTTTAGGAAAATTTCCATGTGTGTGTGCGTGCGTGGGTGGGTGTGGGTGTGGGGGTGGGTGTGTGTGAGAACAGCATTACTTTAAAACAAAGAGTCCGATAAATACCAAACTTGGTGTTTTAGTTCAGTACCTTTCAAAGATGTGACAAGAAAATTTTAAAGAAAATCCCCCTACCTTAAACTGCCTTTTACATGGAAACCTTTTTGGCATTTTTTATTTTCTCAAAAAAATATCCTAACAATTCTAAAATACTATAGATTTATCACATTTATATGACAAATAAAATGTATATCTTGAATTTTCTGGGAATAGCTTACGAAGTCCACTTCATTAGGAAGAAATTTTGTATAATCTTATATAACTGGTAAACATTAAGCTGTAGAAGGAAACATACTACACAAAAAAATGTAGATCTCTGTAAATCACAGTTTACTACAAATAACATTTTTGTGGCATCAGCCTTTCTGAGATATCCGTTATTAATGGTTTGAATTGTTCAATACTTTGTCATTCTTTTCAAGTTCTTTCGATATTGAGTTGTTTCTCGCAATTGCAAGTAAAGAGTATGGCATTTTAAGGCCAGTACACAGAGTCCAGTTCCTAAACATTTGACCATCGCTATTCCCTTCATATTTATAATGAAATGTGTGATGTAACTTTTTTGGAAAATTTTATCTCGATTAAAATGAAGAAGATAGGAAAATAAACTTTCATAAGAGTGATTTACATGCCCACTAATAAGCCTAGAGGGTAGAGAAAGTCATGTGAATGCAACACATATTTTTTGAGTACTGTCACTATTCAATTGTTTCTCATGAGGTCATTAAAAGAGTAGGAAATTTCAAGGCCAGAATATAGTGACTTGTTTTTAAATATATAACTGTCAATTTGGTTTTCTCTATCCCCCTTGCACATACAATGAAATGTGTAATGAAACTATTTCTGCAAAGGTATAACTCGATTAATATAAAATGGATAGAAAAATAAGCTTTCATAGGAATATTTTGTTGACTTATATAAAAATAAATGAGTTTGAGTAGAGAAAGGTATGTGAAGGAAAACACATTTTTTAAGCCAATGTCCTTTTAAATACAAAACGTAAGTAACATGATTACTGAATTTTACAGTAAGCTTTTGCTCATCCTTGGTTGACAGCTTACATACTGTTATTCAGAAGTTATCTAATTATATAGCATATTTAATTATATCTTACCTATCTTTTTGCAGTTAGTGAAATGTTATTTGAGGTTGTGGATGTGTTGTTATTTTTCATGTGGTGATTGCTCATATTTTGGCCTTCTAACCCAGAATCATTTATGCTAACAATATAAAGGAACTAGTTGAGGCAGTATTTTTAACACTTAAATGATTTTAGTCAAATTATATAATAAAAAAATATAACAGCCCGCCTTAAAGCAATATGTGTATGTAACAATATATAAAAAGTGTATATTACAGTCAGTGTATATGTTTATGTTATTGTATACATGTTCAATAATGTTATCTGAATGTATTATGTAATTTAATAATGTAGGAGCTGTGAGAATAATAGGTTAAAAGTTGCTAACAATGAGGTAACCTTGAGCAATAATGAGTAAGAAAGTGTAATAATGCACTAGTCATTCTTGGAGCAACAATAATGTAATTTTTGTGACAGCTTATAAAATAGCCAATCAACAACCAGAAAAAAGCTTAAGTTAAATAAAAGTATTCTATTGGATTAGGAATAGCCAATCAGAGACTTGAAATACAGAAATTTACAAATTTATGCGGTTGAAATCAGGTTAGTTGCTTGTAGACAGTGCTCATAACTGGATGCGTTGCTAGTAGACAGTGTTCCTAATCAGACGCGAGATACGTCCTCGAGAAATTTAATGCATATTCGTGTGAGATGAAAATAGTTTACGTGTTAAAAAAATGCAAGTAATTAACAAAAGAATCTCACAGCTCTCTACAAGTGCTATTAAAATAGCGTCAAGAATTAATAAAAAGGAGTGAATTAAAAATTATAATCTGTGTAAGCCTACATTCTTCAGTTGCACCACCTCCCTGCTAAGAAATCCATGTCTCTAACAATAAATACTGACGCAGCCGAAGCAAATGTAAATATTTAATATTTAAAGAAACAGTCAAATTACAAAGTTAGTATTTTTAAATTTTTGGGACGAAGGCTACTGGGTACCAAACGTGCAGTTGCAACTACTTCAAGTTTGGCTCCCCAACAGTTGAAATACAATACAACTCCTACAACAAACAACCAACTTCAATTGCTTTTAATTTTCACAGTGTATATTTTGGTTCAATCTTTATAATACATTTCGTAAATATCAGATGTTTTTATATAAGATATGATGTTAGTGGGTGATGTGTTGTGTAAGTAATGCTATTATGTATTTTGTGGTAGCTACCAATGTAAAATACAGACAATTACTGTTCAACCTCACTTATGTATTATTCACTTCTACATTTTTCACAGATAGATGCTAAATGTTTTAGGCCCCAAACTTTATCCACCAATATTTAGCTCAATTATACATTTTTCAGTTATACATTTTCTCATTAATACTCACATTTTTTGGTCCCCATGTACAAAATATATTAAATTACTTACCCATTTATTTGTTATGTTTATCCTATGCTAAGATATATTATGCCTGCTTTCCATATACTATATCCTTGTTGTCATAGCACAAAACAGTAGACATGTTGGACGAGAGTTCAGTATTTTTGGAATGCATTATTGTAGCGCACATGTTAACAATACAGTCAGGAAAGGTAATTCTTCCCAGGTTGTGTCTGATGATATTGATAATGGCGGTAATGAAGAATTAGGCTTATATAATGAAAGTGTTCCTGGTGTGCATGAGGCAATTCAAGCTCTAGAAACTACATGATTTTTATCATTCAAATTCTAAATCCTGACAGCATTTCTGTGATAAGTGCATATAATTGACTAATGTATGACTATGCAAAAACCCAAGAAGCAAAGAAAATTTGGCACATTTTTAAAATCAATATTAAGCACCAGTACACTATCTTTTTAGTCTGAAGTATGAATAACAGTAATGGCATGCATGTAAGTACTCTAAATAGTGCACTATGTATATTATGTATGTGTTAGTCTCATTTATTGCTTTCTTATATTAAATAATACATAATTAGTTTGGGTAATCATCTAATAAAACAGTTTCAGTTCCACAAGAAAATTCACTTTTACATTTTCCCATTTGTAAATTATTTTAGCAGTCTTTCTCAGAAAAACATAACTGAGGTTATACTGTAAATAAGTCTACAATAGTACTAAATTTCTGGACCTCAATCACAATATACAATACAACATCAAACTTCAAAAAAGCTGTTATAATTGGGAGGAGCTTCCCTGAAACATACTTAATTGATAAGTGGAGCAAGCTGTGTGTAAAATTATCAATATATTTGTTAAAATTATGCTCGCTCTACTGTAAATACATTGTTTCAATCTTCATAAGTAAACATACAGCTCTAAGGTGTCTTTCCATGCATTTGGTACAAGATATCAGTGCCACTGTGAGTGACCATAGAACCAAATTGTTTAGTTTAGTTTAATTTATTGGTGCAGTAAATTGATTTGTACAAAGACATACAATATTGGACAAGTCAAAATCAAACTAAATGCTATACTATGCAAATTTCTTTATATGTAATTTACATATTTCTAAATACATTTTCTGTGAATCTCCATAGTTTACCATGATTTTTAAAGTAATCTTTGACGGAGTGAAAGCAGTGGTTAATTAGATGTGCCTTGAGACTTGATTTGAAATGGTTTACTTATTTTATTGTCTTGATGTAACTTGGCGAATTATTATATAGCTTAATGTCCAAGTGTAAAATACTTTTCTGGTAGAGTGAAGTGTTATGGCGGGTTATATGCAGATGCATGTTTTTCCTGGTGTTATATTTATGTACAGTATTATTTGTAGTAAATGGTGTTTCACTGACATTGGAGTTCTTAAGTACAAGCATAATTGTTTCATAAATGTGAATGCAGGGAAGCGGAAGAATACCTGACTTTTTAAGCAGAGGCTTGTAGGAGTCTTTTGGACTAACACCTTCCATGATTCTAATAATTTTTTTCTGTATTATGAATGTTGCCTTGCACAATGGTGACTTGCCCCAAAAGACTATACCATATCTCAGTAGTGAATGGATATGTTCAAAGTATGCTGCCCTAATTGTATCTCTTCTTGTGCTGCAAGTGGTTAGTACTCTTATCATGTAGCACAGTGAACTAAGTTTTTTATTTACTATGTTAATGTGAGTATCACACTTCAAATTGCTTTGTATCCAGATGCCAAGGAATTTTATGGATTCAACTTTTTTAAGAGTATGATTAAGCAGTTTTATTTGAGGTGCAAAATAATTTTTTTGTTTGTTTGTGTGTATATCCATTGCTACAGTTTTATCTATGTTTATGATGAGGTTGTTAGATGTAAAATAATTTGTGATTCTCTTGATAATTTATGAATAGAAGTTAGAAATGTTTCTATATGGGTTGCCTTGATCAGGATATTTGTGTCATTGGTGTATAATATAGTTTTTGCAGATGGGTCATCTAAATGAAAGTCATTTATAAAGAGAAGGAATAAAATGGGACTTAATGTGGATCCTTGTGAATCTCCATTGTTGACTTTAAGTGCACTGTAGCGATAATAATTAATCTCCAAATTTCCTTTGTATTTTATTTCTACTATTTGCGATTGGTTGTACAGGTACGATTTTAGCCACTCGTTAGCTAACCTTCTGATGCCCAGCCTCTCGAGTTTGATTAACATTTTCTGGTGATCTATAGTATCGAACACCTTTGTTAAATCTAAAACAACAGCTGAGGCATGCTGTTTTTGATCAATGGCTTTAAGGGACTCTGTTATAAATGAGAAAATTCCGGTTTCGGTAGATGGATTTTTCCTAAAGCCATGCTGAAATTCAGACAGTAGTTTATGTTTTCTCCAAAAAGTTTGTAAGTCGTTTAAGAAAAGATTTTCTAATATTTTGGAGAAGACAGATAATAGTGCTGTAGGCCGATATTTGGACATATCATTTTTTTCCCCCTTTTTTTGTGTAAGGGTTTTGATGGTTGTTTTTAGACACATTGAAAAAAAACCTGTGCTTAGGAATTCATTACACAGGTAAGTTATTTGATTCACGATTATGTGTGCACACTTTTTAATGAGGAAGTCTGGTGCTCCATCAGCACTGGCTGAGTGTTTCGGTTTAAGATCCTTTATGATTTGTAGGATTTCTCCCTCATTTGTTGGGATGAGGTATTCATGAAGTGTGCTTTGAGTATTCCATGCAGAAGGGGTATACTAAAATATGTGTTGAAATTGCATGCTACTTCATTTGGATCTACCACTATTTTTGAATTTATGAGCAAATGAATATTGTTCTCTTCAGCTTTATTGACACCTATTTCCTTTTTAATTATATTCCAGATTTCTTTAGTTTTATTACTTGCTTTGCTTATGAAACTGTCATTTGTCAGCATTTTTGCCTAGCTTATTACTTTGGTTAAGACTGATTTATATTTCTTGATATAATTTTGAATTTCGGGGGTTAGAGGGTAAGTTTTTGATAGATTATGTAAATGACATTTGGTTTCACATGATTTTTTTTTATTCTGGCAGTAATCCAGGGCGTACTATTATTTTGTGGAAAATTTGTTATGGTTTTAAGTGGAAAGGCTAGATTTAGGTAATGTTGTAATTATGAAGGAATGATTCAAATTTTTCTGACACACTGTTGAGAGTATACATTTCTTTCTAGCGTTACCGCTGAGTAAGTGTATGAAGTATTGAATATTTTGATGACTGAAAATCCTTTTCCTTGTGAGTTCTGCTGATTGGGAATATTTGTTTGCTATAGGAAGGTTTAGTATTTGTGCTCGATCGTCACTAAACCCTATGTAAAGATGCCACCCTTCTATAAACTAGTGTCTTTGTTAATAAATATTTGATCAATAAGGGTTGAGGACGTTTCCATAATACAAGTTGGAGAGTGAATTTTCGGTTCCAGATTATATATGATGTTAGAAGATTTAGTGGTAGATTATTGATCCAGTTAGTCATAAAATACATTCAAACTATAAATGATATTGGGCAAGTCAGAATAACTTACAGACTAGATTTTATAATTATTTATACATAATATCACTGTGCTAATGCATAAATATACAAATTGTTAAATTAGTTAGGTTACTTTTCTGATAATAGTTAACATTTGGTATCACATATTTTTCATATCACATAGGTACGTAAGGTTGTACAGATTCATTTAAATATTCTTCTGTAGAGTAATAGCACTGATCAATCAAATAGGACAGTATTTTGGCCCTAAAAGATGCTATTTTTTGTAGCTTTTATCTGTTTTTGTAATCTGTTATAAAATTTAGAACCTGAGTACACTATTCTATCCTGATTCAGTTTAGTATTTACTTTCATTATGTGTAAATTGCAATGTTGTCTGGTGTTGTGTTCATGTACATCTGTATTCTTAGTAAATATGTTATAATGGAAGACAGGATGGCTTGACTCCACGAGAAGCAAACTCCGTAATATAATATCGAGTTTTTCGACACATCTTCCCAGTAATTCTCTTTTCAGACAAGATTAGGTTTTAATATCCCGACTATCTAGGATTCTTCTTGTGAAACGGATTGATTCGTATATGTAAATTCTCGGGAGTGATAGGATGTTAAGCTTTTGATTAATGGTCGACCTGAGTATTTCTGATTCATTCCTAGCAATATTCTTATAATTCTTTTTTGCATTATGAAGAGTTTTTTTACAATCAGGAGAACTTCCCCAAAAGACTATTGCATATCAGGGCCATATTTAGAGGGGGGGAGGTTTTAGGGTTCAAACCCCCCCCCTGAAACTTATGACAATTTTATTTATTTAAATTCATTGCAAACCAATATGGGAAAATGTCATTGGATAACAGTAGGTCTATTGCTAGTAGCATATTTATAAGAAAAAGGGAAACTTAATATCGTCGCCTTACATTTAAGGTGACCATACATTTCAGTTTTTGAAGCATCTCCATGTTTTATGTTGTAAGGTGGAATATCCTCATTATGGTGAGTTTTTCTTATCTATATAATGCCTCCAAGCAATTTTCTTATCCATGTAACACCTATATACAGGGAGAGCCAAAGGCTTTACTTACCAACTTTATGAAAGGAGATGCCGAAACTGGCCACCGTCGTTGTCCATACATTTTTGGCTCCTCTTTAGGAAACTATCCATCACTCGCCATAGTTCACGTTGAGAAATGCTGGCAATTTCCTGGCGGATATTTTGTTTTAATTCTTCCAGGGTGTGTGGGTTTGTCTTGTACACTTTATGTTTTAAGTTACCCCAGAGATAGAAATCGCAGGGGGTTAGGTCGAGTGACCGAGGGGTGGGGGCACAAATCTCTACTAATAATTCTGTCCTCAAACACACTTTCAATTGTTTGGTAAGTAAAGCCTTTAAAGGTGGTTTTAAAAATGTTGTATGGTTTCATCTGCGCCTTTCTATGATAGTGGCAGACAGCAACGAGCTCTGAGGATGCAGACGGGAAAAACACCACTCAGCCAGTTCATAGTCTTTTGGTTCTCTCTGTACTATGGAGTAGGTACATGGTAACTGTATGGGGTACTGTTAAGTTTAGATCTACTTGCGGAAAACCCTCCCCAAAATTTTTTTCTGGGTACGGGCATGTTGCATATTTAAGGATTAAATGCACAAATACAAAATACATGCCTCTCAATGTTTCTTTAATAATTGTGTCTGAAAATGTAACATACTGTGCTCAGTCTTTTTACTAAAGAATTAATGTGTCTGTCCGATTTTAAATCGCTCTGAATCCAGACACCAAGAAACTTGGTGATGTTTATTGATCATTATATAATTTATTAATACCTGCACAAAGTGTTTATTGAGTGGTGTGAAAATGCATTGCTACTATTTTTGCAATATTAATTTTTCATTTGTTTTTATCAAAATACTTATATGTTGCTGATGTTTGATAAGTTAGTTTTTGATAGATTAATGAATCTATCTGTTATTGTTGTGTCATCAGAAAATTGAATAATATTCTGAGATGGTATGCTTTTTCTGTAAATCATTTATGAATAAGAGGAAAAGAATAGGCCTAACACCGGTCCCTGAGGTACGCCAAGTTTAATCTCCTTGCAGTTGATAAATATCATGCAACAATTCCATTTGTATTATGTAGTATTTCAATATTTGTTTTCTCCTTTCCATATATGATTTGATCCATTCTAACAATTTCCCTCTTATGCCTTAACATTCTATCTTTTGGTACAATATGTCATGATTTAGGACATTGAATGCTCCAGATAGGTTGAGAAATATTCCTGTGATGTTTTCTTTGTCATCAAGCGTTTTTAGAATGTTGTTTACAAAGTGAAATATTACAATTTCTATTGATCTATTTTTCTTAAAGCTATGCCAAGATTTAAAGATAATTTTGTTTTTTTCAATGAAACTTGGTAGTCTTGCATAAAAAACTTTCTCAATTATTTTTGGAAATCCAGAGAGCAATTCCAAGGGCCTGCAGTTAGATACTTCCATCTGATCACCTTTTATATGGAGAGGCTTCACTTTTGCCTCCTTTAAAATATTTGAGAAAATTACATGTCCTAGAGAGCTGTTACATATGTCTGCTAAAGGATATACAAACAAGTGAGATATTTCTTTATTACAGAATTCAATATGTTATCAAGTCTATAAGAATATTTGATTTTAATTGTGACAATATGTACTCAATTCCTTTGTAGTCAGTTGGGCTCAGGAACATGGTCTGTTGTGCACAAGATTTATGATCACATTACAAATTTGTTACTGTATGGTTTATTTCTAAATTATTTCCAGCATTTACAAAGAATTTGTTAAACTTCTCTGCTATTAAGCTTGGGATGACATTGAACACATAGTATTTAAGTGCCAAGGAACAGAAAATTGGAGAAAAGAATTTTTTAATAAGAAGTGGTTGAAGGGGGATAGAAATACACTTATGATTGAAATGATATGCAAGGACGCTAGAAGCATTGGACAGTTTTTGTGTACAGTAAAAAATAAATGGCTTTGGGCAGTGGAAAGAGAAAAGTAAGAGGTAGTGCATCTTACTTTGAATGGAAAACTATAGTGAATATGTGATGGTTAAGTGACCAATAAGTGAAAAGTGAAAAACGAGCGGAAATGGCACATGAAAAAAACTGAAAAAAAAACCAAGATAATTTATTGACAAGAGATTGTAAAATGTAAATAAACTGTAGTGATTGTCTACTGAATGAGTTACCAGGGTCAAAGTGCAGTAGACAATCAAATTTGTAAAATTCTTAGCACAATAAAACAATATGAATATGACTGGTAAAGAGCCAAGGCTGAATGCCAGTCATATTACTTGTATTTTACTTGTACAAGTTTGGGATAAGTTTCTGTGTGAAATATTTGTTATACCGTCTTCAATTATTTTCCATGTAACTTTCATTTTATTTGATGAATTTTGAATATTTCTGTCATTGCCCACGTTTTTAGCTTGAAGCATGAATTTAATAGGGATTGTTTTATACTTTTTGAAATAGTTATTAAATTTGGTGGAGGTGGTTTTTATTTTGGCAATTTTGTGCATGAATCTCTTTTTAGTACAGGAAGTTAATATACCTTTTGCTAACCAGCTGTTATTTTACTGAGTTTGCATTTTGTTAATAGCTTTTAGGAGAAATGCAATGTTAAAGCAGTACTTAAAAGTAGATAGAGAACAACTAAATTTATTGTTTGTGTCTGTGCAACTATATACATCCTGCCATGATTCATTTGAAAACATGTTCTTGAGCATTTCTATGTTGCTATGTTAAAGACACTTATAGTTTTTTTTTAGAGTACTGTTAGTGTTTATCAGTGGAAGACCGAGTATCTGTGCTCCATGGTCACTGTATTGCATGTTATTTGCACCAAATTGTATGCACTGTCACGGCTGGTATAACTAGTGGGTAATGTTTATAGTTGAAAGTTGAGTGAAAGGCAAGTGTAAAAAATCTGTGTTACATCACATGACTTTCTCTACTCTTGTACAAGCTATTTTTACAAATGCTTATTCTCCATCTACTTCATGTTAATTGAGATATCGAGATGTTGTAATACTCAAATTTATAATATCTGTACTCAAACTTAAAATCTTGAAATGTTAATCTTGTTGCTAATTTCCTTGTAGATGCAAGGGGAATACGGTAGGCTTTAAGCGATGGTCAAATATTTTAAGAGCTGGTTGCTTTGTGGAGCACTCCATTCTCTTTGTATGTGCAGAACATAGGAATACGAATAATGAATTCCCATTTGAGAAAAAGTATAAGTACTAGAAAATTCAAACAAATAGCAAGGAATATCTTGGAAATGGTTCACTCGACAACAAAAATGTATATGACATAAATTGTGTGTTTTAATGAATTCTACATTTTTTTTGTGCAGAAAAATGTTGTCTATCTCCTATGGTGTACCAGTTATGGAAAATCCATTCAGAAAGAAGAAAATGTTTTGGGACATTCCCGGAAAATTAAGATATACGTTTTATTTGTCATGAAAATATTTTAAATATATGATATCTTAATCAAAATAGTTAGAGCCATTTTTCAGAAAATCAAAATTTTCGAAGAATGTTCCACGTAAAAGGTAGTCTTGGGTGGGGGATTTTCTTGAAAATCTTCATGTCGCATCTTTGAGAAATACTGAACCTAAATACCAAGTTTGGTATTTATCCGACTTTTCGTTTTTGGGTTATGCTGTTCACAGACACACATACAGACCATTTTCTAAAAATGCTTTTTGCTTTCTCTACTATGTATAGTAAGTAGGGGAAGTGTTGTATTCCAACCAAAAATTCGATACCAAGATTTCACCGGAAATATATGTTTTCAGACCCCCTGAATCCAAAAAAAGCATTTTTGGAAACATGTCCGTGTGTGTGCGCGTGTGCGCGTGTGTGCGTGTGTGCGTGTGTGCGTGTGTGTGTGTGTGAACAGCATAACTTAGAAACGAACAGTCGGATAAACACCAAACTTGGTATTTAGGTTCAGTATCTTCCAGAGATGTGACCCAAAGGTTTTCAAGAAAATTCCCCCACCCCAGATTACCCTTTACATGGAACATTTTTCGAAAATTTTAATTTTCTCAAAAATGGCCCTAACGATTTTGATTAAAATATCATATGTTTAAGATGTTTTCATGACAAATGAAATGTATATCTTGAATTTTCTGGGAATGTCTCCAAAAGTATTCTTCATTGTGAACGACTTTTGCATAACTGGTAAATCATAAGAGATAGACAAAATTTTACTACACAAAAAATGTAGATCGCATTAAAATACACAACTTATGTCATATACTTTTTTTTGTTGAGTGAACCATTTTCAAGATATTGCTTGTTATTCCCTTAAATTTTCCAATTCTTTTTCTCAAATGGGAATTCGTTATTCATTTTTTTTACTTATTGGAGATGCAAAGAGAATGGAATGCGCCACATAGTAACCAGCTCTTAAAAGATTTGACTATTGTTTATAGTCTACCATATTCCCCTTGCACCTACAAGAAAATTAGCAATAAGATTAACATCTCGATTAACATCTCGAAGCATATGGAGCATATGGAGAATAAACGTTTGTAAAAATAGTTTGTACAGGAGTAGAGAAAGTCATGTGAGTGTATCACATCAGATTTTTTTGGATTCAGGACACCTCAAAACATGTATTTCCGGTGAAATCTCGGTATCGAATTTTTGGGTGGAATGCCAGACTTCCCCTGCTTACTATATGTAGTAGAGAAAGTAAAAATACTGCATGCAAAGCATATGTAAATTAAAATTAATGTTCAAGGGAGATATTTTTTATTACTCTATTTATTTTATGTCGCTTTAACTACAGGGTCATATCACGATGAATCTGTTAGTGGATAACTCTTAGATCGAGGTGTGGCGGAGAGTTAGCCTTCTAGGCCTCACCCTTGTAACCACCCACTTCGTCGTGTCCACAGAGACCCTAAGGTATAGCAACTGGATCTTCTGCTTTGTGCTGTGCAGATGGCATTAGGTGCCGTCCAGTCTACCTGCTGCTTTCATATAGAAAGGCGTACAGTTAGCCTTCTAGGTCTCATCCCTGTAACCATGCCATCTTGCTTTGTCACGTGTCCAAAGAGAGCCTAGCGCATAGCAGCCAGATGTTCTGCTTTGTGCTATGCAGATGGCACAGCATTCGCTATTACCACCTATTTTTCATTTTTACTATTGTTTTAGACTTAAGGTGCAACTTTGGGTTGTGGTATTAAATATCCAATCCGTATTTACCTTAGCGGCTGAGGGAAACCATGAAAAAACCTCAGTCAGATTGATCAGCCAACGGGATTTGAACCCAGGACCTCCTGAATGCAGGTCACAGACTTTGCCTCCTGAGCAATCGCGCTTGGTAAGGGAGATTTTATATTTATTAATTAAAACTTTCAGAAAATCCATGCAGGTTTTAAACATGGTAAACATTCAAAGCTTAAAGGGATCAGAAATATTCTTAAACTTTATCATGAGTGTAATGCAATGTATAACCATATATCCTCTGACTGTTTACAAAGAATATAACATAAGATTTTCATTTCTCTAAAATATCATCGCACTAGAAGTTGTTCAAATTTATGATGCTACAGAAAAACCTAGAGCCATTTATACTTCTGATATAGAGAACAACTTTGTGAAGAATGCATACATTTTAAACGCTATCTGTTGTCTATGAAGAAAGAAGATGGTGAAAAGTTGTCCTTTCTTCTATTTTTCTGTAGAATGCCGGTTTATAAAAATTGGCGAGTCTATGCAAATGTGTACACAGCACTCAAGATTTATAACTGTACTCCAGCAACAAACCTTTGTGCTGAAAGGTCCTTTTCTTTTTAAAATGGATTAAGAACAACCCACAGACAGCAGACAATCAAGAACGACTGGTCAGTCTTGGAGTAATAGCCATAGAATCAGACATGACAGTCAGTCTGGATTTTGAGTAAGTGATAAATGTATTTGCAAATACAAAAGTGTGAAGGAAGTCATTTCTGCAAGTTTGCTAAGTTTTGGAAAAAGTCAATTAAATGTTTTGTATCATGTATTTTGGACTGACTAAATTTCACGTTTAAGCGAAGTAATTTTTGTATAGGGTATTAAACTGTAGTGATTTTATTTTTATTTTTACATATTGTGTCCAAGCTTGATATTGCTGTGGAAATTTTTCAGTAAAAGGGGCTATTGAATTGTAGTGGTTATTTTATAATTTTTGAATATTTAACTTGCACATTGCTTTGTGTTATATGTTATTTAAATACTTCAATAAGGTTTAAAATTGAAGTTAATGATTCTGCAGCTTTATTGTTGGTAGTCTGTGAATGAATAGCAATGCTGAAGTTTAGGAAGGGGACGTAAAATAAATTACTGCACAGGGCACACACCCTAAATATGGCCTTGCCTTGAGTACCTATGTCATTTAATAATAAAATATGTCATAAAAACAAAGATATTCCAAAGAACCAGTGTCTCAGACTTAGATTTGCATTACAGAATTCTAAATGCCTAATGAAGGTTAAGTTATAAATAAATTAGCATCAACAGTGATTTATCCTAGAACAATTATTTTGAATAGCTTGGCCACATTTGCCTTTCTGTGAAGAGAAATATACAAACCGGTGGTAGAGATGGATCAATATGCATTTGAGCTCGGTACTGGTTTATGCCCTCAGTGACGGGACAGGATATGAGAGAACCTTCTGCACAAGGTTCTGGGTTCACATTCACATGCACCATGATGTCAAAGATTATCAGGTAGACATCCTTTGTTAAGTGATCGGATGAAAAACCTGGAACAAAGAGTACATATTTGTATTTTTACAAATTATAGCTCAATTTAGATCTCATTACTTAATGATAAAAGCAGGTAGAAATAATATAATAAAACTGTAACTGAAGAGAGAGAGGGAGAGGGAGAGAGAGGAGAGGGAGAGGGAGGAGAGGGAGAGGGAGGAGAGGGAGAGAGAGAGGGAGGGAGAGAGAGGGAGAGAGAGAGGGAGGGAGAGAGAGGGAGAGGGGGAGAGAGAGGGAGAGAGGGAGAGGGAGAGGGAGGTTGTGGGTGTGTGTAAATGCTATCCTAATTATTTTTTCCTAAGCATAAATTCTCATTGTGCACGAAGTAAGAATATTTAAATATTTCGTTTATTATTGGCTTTTGTGAAAATTGTTGCATAATAAGAGTTTACAAGACTCTATGTTATTGAATGGTTATCACAGAAGAGTAAAATTAAATTCCTGATTGGTCCAAAGGAATTGCTTTATTCATTACCTTTTACTGTGAAAGACTGCTCCACTGCAATCTCTGTCACAAGGTGTTAGAGATGATTACATAATGCAATGAGAAATAGCATTAGGTAGTTAAAAATTATGACAACATTTCTGATGTTCAATTCCTTATGAATGCAAACCTTCACTTTCTCTCTCATACATATAAATGCATGCATGCACATGCGCGCACGCACACACACACACACACACACACACACACACACACATACACACACACACACACACACACACAGAATGCTGACTGCTTAAAGTTAAATATTACCCACTCTCTGGATATTATTTTGATTGAATGTGTGCTGTCACAATTCTGGGATAAAATTAGCAATTCCTGCTAATTGTTTCTACCCCAGAAGCAATAATCAAATCTGATGCTTGTTATTCCATGCTAAAGGAATTGAGATGGACCATTTTGAATCACAAAACAGGTTTAGATTGGAATTGTTACAGCTGAAGATGAAATAGGTTAGGTATACCCTAACATTCTCATTAGTTCTAATTTAAAGTATATCTGTCCCATTTATGAAGGTCAGATGTTTTTTCACTAAATTCTTGTTAAGAATTTCTTCCTCCCGAAGAGTTTGAGTTTTCTTTCTGCTAGATGCGCATATTCTATAATAATAGATAGATATCCATTGTTTCCTAAGATTGGAATGACTTAATAAGAGAGAGACAATCATTTTCATTGGACTCTGCTAAGTTTAGATGATTTTCAGTTACATACTAGCAATGGAGATCTTATATTTACAGCATTCATTTCCCCTCAGTCAATACAAGTGATGGTGTTGTGTCATTCATCCATTATGGAACTGGTTAAGGGAATTCTGAAAACTTATTCATGCCCATTGAGAGTATGTTTCCATACAACGGAGTACGACTCAATCACTTTGAGTCCCAGCATCCCTCCAACTATAGCATTATTATATTCCTTTTTTATCATGTAACTATGCGACACCTTATAGATACCATATAGTTATGCTCATTGTAGATTAATTGTCGTACTATGTATATATGACTTGGGTTACGCCTGGGATAATCTTGAAATATTTATAATAGTGAATTTGTTATTAAATAACCAATAATATACATACAAGTACAGTTAAATCCACAAACCAGACTCTAGTCATACCAAGAAACTTTCTTTATTACATTTTGTTGCTTTCAAAAAGTTTTGCAAGCAATCCAAGAACAAACTATAGTTGATCTAATTGTTTATAACTGTTTAATGCTTTGAAAATATCCAGATGTTGCTAACACTGAAATCCCGTTGTAGATTATTTCAAACAATAATGTTTCAATTGATGCATTTCAACCTATAAAACTATGGCAAACTGCCTAAAGGGACATTAATGTTGCACTTTGGTACCTCCAAATATATTCATGCTCCTGGGCCATTGTCTGTCTTGGAATCCCTGTATACTAAATCAGAGCTGTTTTCCCTTTTTATTGGGACAGGCATTTCTTCTGTGAACCTTGAATGCTCTCAGCCCATGCAGTGGCAGTCATGCATGAAGAACACAAATACATAATGTCCTTGCTTGTTGATGCAGAATATGTTGCAGTCTGATATGAAGGTTATTGAACTGTGCCAACTACAGTAAAGAGGTTAATAAATCAGTACATAGTTTTCTCTACTGTCTACTTCACCAAGGTTGTTTTTACATGTGTATAAATATTTAAATGTCATAATTGAGCTTACCTGCTTGAAATGTAGTAGTCACTGTCACATTCGTTCCAACTGTCATGAGGCAGGGTGTTGTTGTACAGCCAGATATGTCAATATCTTGGGTTTCATATTCAGAGCCTGTTTACAAATAATAAATTTTAGCAATTTCTTAGACAACTCAGTAACTATTTATAATGTTGGTTTTACAGGTTCATTGTATCTTCAGGAATCCCTGTCTCTTCTCTTCTGTTTCCAGGACTTCATCCACAGCAAAGGTACCTTATATGTAAATTTAATTTTGATTTAAAGGGCTTGAGTGAAAAAGGGTTTGTAACCCATATCAATTATACATTAAGATCCTGCATTTTCAAAGCTTGCTTCTATAAATTTAGCTTTATGTAATACTGGGACAAATTTATAACTTATTAAAATATAAAACTAGCTCTTTGGAAGTTTATACATTCACTACAAGGAAATTTTTCATTTCATTTATTCACCATTTGTTAAAAATGTTACGTGGCATTGTCAGAACATAATGCTATTTACAACATATGATGATTGACGTAACTGAATATTTACAAGATATGATAGTACTGTGATACAAGAATTATTTTTGCACATTCATTAATTGCATGCACTTTTAAATTCTCCTATTGAATAGAATACATTTTCAATTAGATATAACTTTGTTTCCTTAATCTTCTAAACATTTAATTCTGGAAGGCAAGTGGTTGTACAGATCTTTTGCACAAGTTTATATACATTTGTTGTTTAGTGAAGCTCTTAATCTATTTCTAAAGTGATTTATTCTCCTTCTGGTGTTATATGAGCGTAAATTTAATTTTTTTTCCTCTTTATGGTTTTTAACTACATATTTAATACATTCATATGTTATATGTTAGTTTCTTAAAAGAAGTTCTACAACTTTCTCTAATGTATATTTTTTTAATTATCGTTATGGAATTTTTCTGCAGCTTAAATAGTTTTGAAATTATGGTTTTCTGAATTGCACTCCATAGTATAAGGCTGTACGTTAGGTGTGAGTGAAGTAAAGGAAAATGCACTTCCATAATGCTGACCTGTTCCAGTACCTGCCTGGTTTATGTTAAGTCATAAATCCTGCTGTTTACTTTTTAGTAATTTTTTCTACAAGCATTCGCCAATTTAAATTTCTATCACTATCTAGACTGAGGAAGTTTGTGTGTGTGTTACCTGTCTGATACTTTTGTTCCCTATTTTTAAATTTATGCTTGAATCATTTTTTTCCCACAGCCTGATTTGTATCCATTCTAAGCATTTTGTAGAAAACAGTGAAACTCTAGTTTGAACGGCTTCTGATGTAACACAATTGTTTTTTCAAGTGCATAATTTTTGTAAAAACTTCTTGAATTATCATAATTAATGAGCAAGAATAATAATAGTATTTTCTGTTAGGTTAAGGCAAAGTAAAATCTGATATGGTCAATAGTATTAGCTACAGAAACATTAACTCTTTATAAATAAAAATGTATTTGCTGATAAAAGCTTTCCTTTTTCATCATAGAAAAAGTAATCAAAATAGGGATTAAATGAGCAAAACAAATATAATATGAACTCAGATTTTAAATGTATAATTTGAGAGTATTCATGATGTGTTGCACATGACTTTCTCTACCCACTCTTTTACAAACTATTCTTACAAAAGCTTATTCTTCTATCTACTTCTTGTTAACACAGATAAACCTTCATTACTCATTGTGTTTACGTATAAGAAGAGTACAATAAACTAAAGAGATACACAAATCTTTTCAAAGCCGGTCGCTATGTGATGATTGAAATTCTGTTCTCCTTGCATGAACATGATAAAGAAAGAGAGGGGAAAAAAAAAAGAATAGCAATTTTACGTTGAGAAAAATATGAAGTTTCTGAAAATTCAAATCAATACAAAAGAATATCTGGGAAATAGTTAATACCCCAAAAATCTATATTTGACATAAATTGTGTGCTTTGATGAGATCTAAATTTTTTGTGTAGTAAGAGTTTTGTCTATCACTTATGGTTTACCAATTATATAAGATGGTTCAGAATAAAGAGGACTTCAGAGAGAGAGAGAAACATGCATGCACGCATGCATGCACACACCCACACACGCACACCCCCCCCCACACATACACACACAGAGGTTTTGGTTTTAGGAGACCCCAAAACATATATTTCCGGTGAAATCTCGACAACATTGACTTTTTGGGTGGATTATAATACTTCCTCTACTTACTGTTAAGTACGTAGTAGAGAAAGTAAAAAAACAAAACAGAAAATGAAATATTTTTTTTAGGATAAACTGATTCATAGAGATCTACATTGGATTTATATGAGAAGTTCAAAATGTACCCCAGAGCCCCTTGTTGCTTTAATCCATTTTGAATTAATATATTGTTTTAATGATATCCTTCTTGATCAAAAATATTGTGGTTATAAGAATTACTTTATTGGTTAGGGAACATTTTTTTCTTTTCTTTGGACAACATATTCAAAGAACATTGAGTCTAACTATCTTCATTAGCCTTGCTACAGAACATGTTTTGCAGATATGTTCTAAGGTTAGTGAAGCTAGTTAAGGGTAAATTTGACTCAAACAGGGTTCTATAGAATGATCATTTAGCTTTGCTGTGTACTACTTCCAGTTTTAACTCATATTCCAACATATCAAAGTTGTGGTATAGCATGATCTTTCTTAAGCAAAGGCTGGATGGGCTTAGTCAGTTATAGAGGTTAAGCGAATTAATGTTGTTATATTATAATGCGTAGTTTTTGCCAAGTTCAAACTTTTCAAAATTTATTTTGACATGCCTTCATATACTTCCAAATGAGAAATAATAAGTTAACCAGAACTCGTCAAATCTCAATTTATACTCTACTATTCTGGCATTTAATAGTGAGAAATTTTTCCAAAACGTAACATGTACAAGGTTTTATTTAATGGTTTTATCCGTATCTTAGAGAGGTTTTGGTTTGGTAATGTAGATAAATTTTAACTTTACTTTTAATTTCTAGAAGATCTACTATAACATTTTGAGCCAGGACATTCCATTATTGTGTAGTGAGCCAGTAAGTTTACATTTCTGATAAGCCTGTAATTACATGAAGGTAACAACAGCATATTATAAAAATCTGATGTGTTACCTTCACACAACTTCCTCTACCCACTCTTTAACAAACTTTTATTACAAAAGCTTATTCTTCTATCTACTTCATGTTAATCAAGATAAACATCTGCAGAAATGGTTTTATTATATATTACCTTGTAGGTATAAGCAGGTTAGGGCAACACAGTAGGCTTTAAGCAATAGTCAAATCTTTTAAGAGCTGGTTGCTATGAGATGACTTTGAAATTCCATTCTCTTTGCATGACCAACAGAAAAAAGAGTTTCATCTTGAGGAAATTATAAGTATTTGAAAATTCAAACCAATAACAAAGAATATCTTGGAAATAGTTAATGCCACAAAAAATGTTAGTCAACATAAATTGTGTGCATAGAAGAGATCTACATTTTATATGTAGTAAGATTTTGTATATATCTTATGGTTTACCATTTATGCAAAAGCCATTCAGAATGAAGAGGACTTCAGAGGGTATACCCATAAAATTCAAGATAGGTGTGTATTTCATCTGTAATTAAAATATCTTAAAGATATGTTATTTTAATCCAAATTGTTAGAGGCTTTTTAAGAAAATCAAAATTTTTTAAAAATGTTCCATGTAAAGAGTAGCTTGGTATGGCAAGATTATTTCCTTGAAAATCTTTGTATTGTATTCTTGTAAGATTGCAACTTTATTTAACTTCTGATACAAAAACAAAACAAAAACAAACAAAAAACAACAACAAAAAGAAAGAAAGAAAGAAAGAAACCATACACATGGACCTTTTTCTAATGACGTTTTTTTGTATTCAGGGGGTCTCAAAATATGCATTTTCAGTGAACTTTTGGTGTAAAGTTTTTGGGTGGAATGGAATACCTTCTCTACCTAGTAGGTATATGGTAGAGAAAGTAAAAAGAAAATTGCAAATGACCAACAATAGACTAAATGTGTAAGTTTATTTGTCACTGTTAATAATCCTTGGACCACGGAAGAGGTAATCAGAATTAGAATAAACAAAAGATATGCACTTTAAGAATCAATTGTTAATGTGTGAATAGATATATGTGTTATGTGAGCATAAAGAATTAATTTATAAGTCTAAACGTACATATGTTTTAGTATAATTTCCATTTCTAACAAGTCTATTATACCATTTATATCAACATACAATGAAGATCTATCCTACCTGCTAGCATTGATTTGTCAATCTGTATATATGAAACATTTCATAGATCGCATTGTGTGCTGAGTGAAATTTTGTATACAAGAGTTTGAAGAAACTTTGTTAATATATTTCAAATTTGGAATGAAATTGGTACAACATTAAGGGTATTTTACTGAGGACATTCTATGTCATAGTTTTGGATAAACTGCTGCACATACGGAGATGAAATTTTACTTAGGTATAAGTTTGAAGAAGATCTATTGACCAATTGTAAGCTTAGTAGAAATTGGCATGGAACTAGGGTAGTTTGTATGTCTTTCTTGTCTGCACACATGCAGTTGAAATGTGCCTATTAGTGTTGACTGGCAAGCAGAAAATTGTGAAGAGTTTTCTATGTTGAGGGGCGTTATTAATGAGATACCTCTAGTGCACAGAAACTAATTATACCTTTAAATTTGACAAAGCATGGTCAGCATGATAAAAATTGATTCAACAGCTATCAACTGAGGTGGGTCACCTGGGTATGCTTTAAGAATGTTTGTCAACTTATTTCATATTCTGTTGAAAATGGTGTATTTATTTGCATTTTTTAGACCAGGGGTGCTTTATCTTGGGCCAATAAATTGATAGAATTTTTTAAACGGTCAGCTAACTAAATTTATATTAATATCTATTTTGAATCTGAACTAATATTCAAGTAAGTGTAACTGTAGGTTGATATTTAAAATATAATGTTTTAAAAGTCTTTCAGCTATTCTTATTATTCAGTTTTTTTTATTCTGAAAGAACTTCATATAATTTTACACATTTTTTATAATTATCATAAAATGTAACACATTGAATTATAATAGAACCACTTTTCTTTATATTATTAAAAAAACACTCCAATGAATTTTGAAGATTTGTAATGTTAATGTGACTTTTGCACCTGCTCCTATCAATTTCTTAAGATTAGGTGTAATTTTTTATGCATACAGAACAAGTATATTAACAAGATATGCATCTATAATAGTTTAATGTAATTTATTCTTAATAACATTCATGGCAGAATCTACACATGAGCCATAGAGGAATATCATGAACTGCAGGAAACCGGTCTGAAGGGACATACTTCCAAAATTCAGACAAATTAGGAGAAGTGGGTGATCCACAATGCTCTTTAAATGTAGTGTTTTTGAATTTTTTAATTTCCATTTGCAAGGATGGGGAGTATTTATGAATCTCAGACTGAAATGCAAAATGAATTTATGAATAAATCTATGTTACTCTTTTCAGATTTGAAAGAGGAATAATTTGTAATTATAGATGGTCTCATCGGATCTGAGCTAACGGCGGGCCATTCAAAATGTCTTGAGGGGCCATTACTTGGCCCGCGAGCTACGGAATTGAATTTTACACTGAATTTCATGCTTGATTGAAATTGTTGTAAAATTAAAGATAGTTGTATGTCAACCTTATAAAAATTTATTATTATTATTTTATTAAAATACGTATCCACAGTAAATTTTACATATGCTACTGTATTACCACAAAAACGAACACGCCTGAAATTACCGATGTTGTTCACTCTTGAACGCAGCCTAAATTTGTTTTACTTACCGCAGTCTTCAAAGACGACGGCAGACACTACTGTTAGGCACAGAGTTAGAGCGAGTATGACGAACATGTTGGAGATTTGTTGTGATATAATTAATTCGTACTAGTTTTGTGTAACGATAAGATTATCAGCTCGGCCAGTTAATGACAAAACACACGCAGCAGTACCTACGTAATCGTCATTTCTTTTTCGTTGAGTTATCTATGAAGTTATGCGCTTTATTACGTTTCGTCTTGCATCCACTTGACTGCAACTAGTCATCTGACTGCTGAAAAGAAAGTATTTGCTTTGATTAAAATTTGTATTGTTCTTTTTAGTTATTCAAAATTTATTTTTAATTCTAAACATGAGACGGGAATTCATTGTCATAGAGTGATTATATAAATTCACGTCAAAAGAAGAAGAAGAAGTAACAGAAAATAAATGAATGTAAATTATTAATACTATTTAGAAATAGTACAAATAATGTTAAACGAAACAAAATCTCAAGAAAGACAAGAAAAGAACTATAGGAGAGATTTTAAAGTTTAATATACAAATAAAAAATATGTAGAGAAATAACAGTTAAAATAAACGACGAACGCTAACAACGAGTGATGTCAACGGTAAGTTATCCGCTTTCAAAGAAAGAAAGAAAGAAAGAAAGAAAGAAATAAAGAAAGAAAGAAAGAAAATCAACAAGCTGAAAAAAGGCCTAATGTGAAGCAAAGAGAAATTATTGCCGAAGATAAAGAAGAGAAAAGAGTTAGTAAGAAAATATTTGGTGGAAAGTTGAGCGCAATCTCATGGATCTGTATATAGTTAAGTGGGAAAAGCTCCGTGACGAGGTATTTAAATAGAATGCTCCGCGAGACGAGTAAAGAAATAGTAAATTATCTGCACATGGACTTATATTTTCCATGATAAATATAAGTCCATGTGCAGATAATTTACTATTTTCCATGATAAATATGTTGTAATTAGCTCCCCACAAATATATAAGAAGTTTATTGAGAGATAATAATTAAATATATAAAATTTACGCTTCACAAAAGAATATAACATAATATTAGAAATCTGATAAACAGAATCGGAACGTAGTAATAATTACAAAGTCGTTCTTGAGATTTTGTCATGTAATAATAATCAGTTTAAGGAAGAGGAAATTAAAATTGTAATATAATAATTATATAAAATTAAAATGTAAAGAAATTCATTACGAAGAAATATCAAAGAAAGAAAGCAAGCCTCATAGCTCTCGGGCAAAGCCAAACAAAGTAAAAATAAATAATTGATTTTCCAAGCCTAAAACTGTTTATTGATTTAAGCGATAGAAAATTAGAAGAACTGAAAGCAAATTCAAACTCGAATTTACATACCGATGTAAACACTGAGTATAACACTTTAAAATTGATGTAGAACAAAGGAAAACTCACAATGTTGTTTATAAAAATAGGATATAGAGTATACAAGGAAGAACGAAGTTGGCGCACTGCGACCTACGAGAGATCTATTGTGGCCCCCCCCCAGGAGGAAGTGATGAAGTGAAGGAGGTTATAGGCCGGAGGCAGACAGGCCACAGAGATGTGTGCAAGTCCCTAATATTTCCTGGCTCGAAGACCCGTCCCATCCCTGGAGCTGCCAGAGGGGGCGATTAACGACTCGTCGAATCAGGTAGCCCTCTGGTGTAACGGGAAATACTCTTTCCTTTGTGCAAGCATCTATCCGGCACCGCCTCGTGCAAGAAACCTAGAAACACACTTGAGACATGAGAAGGAAATGCTATGAAAGAGATGTGAAATCGTATTCGCATACCGATCAGGGAAAACCACGAAAAACCCAAGGTCAGAGTGGGTGGTCGACGGGATCTCCAGAATGCGAACCTCACACGTTGCCGCTGAGCCAACTAGCTTATAAAAGTGCATTTAGATTGGGCGTAATAATAGTTTGAATTTCTTTTGGTTTAGTAAACTAAAGGGATAGTGTAAAACCAACCAAGTATATGGCATTCTATTTATTGGAAATAAAATTAAAGACGAAGTAAATAAGCACGCTTGTGTGGATATTGTGTTTTACTTATAAACCTCAAACAGCAAATAATTGCGTATCTCTATCTGTACCCTTATATTATCGAAAACAGTGGCTACATATAGGGTGGTCTTTCAACAAGAGTGTACTATCTTTGAAATTAAATGAAACACGTTCTATAAAGATAGATGTTTATTTCTTTTTTTATTTTGGAACATAATTAATGTCATTACGTGTGGAAGAGAACATCAGTTAAGTGACCGCCGCGACTTATTTGGGTTGCGCGTATAAGGTTGTCCCAATTTTCAATGACAGAAGAACGTAAATTGGGTCCAACGTCACGAATAACACGCGTGATGTTATTCATAGGATCGTTTACTGTTTCTGGCTTGTTGACGTAAACTGGAGATTTAACATAACCCCACAAGAAGCAATCCAACGGCGTTAAATCACATGACTTTGGGGGCCAGTTAACATCACCACCACGGGAAATGATGAAACCTCTGAACTTCTCCTTCAAAAGATCGATTTTTTCGAGAGCAGTATGACATGTGGCACCATCTTGCTGGAACCAGATGTTTCTGAGATCCATACCATCCAATTGAGGCCAAAAATAGTCCTTTATAAGAGTCTCCATTGACAGTTAGAGCTTCTCCATCTTCATCCTGGAAAAAATATGGAACAATGATTCCACCATACCAAAATCCACACCACACAGTAACCTTTTGGGGATGAGTGGTCGTTCTTGAATCTGCATTGGATTGTGATTGCTCCAAATAGCGGCAATTTTGTTTGTTAACACAACCATCCAACCAAAAGTGGGCTTCGTCGCTGAAGATGATTTTTCGATAAAAATCCGGGTCAGCTTCCAATTGCTCCATAGCCCAGTCAGCGAATACTCGGCGCAACCTATGGTCGTTGGGCTTTAGTTCTTGAGTTAACACCATTTTTCAAGCGTGAAACTTCAAGTCCAGATGCAGAATTCGCCAAGTTGTGGTCAGCGAAATCTCCAATTCTTGCGCTCGACGAGCAATTGAGTTGTTTCCGTTCTCGCGTACACGTTCACTCTTTTCGTTGGAGCGCTTACGTCGATTACGTAGAGGCGTTCTTTGATCCCTGACAGAACCGTTTCTTTCAGATTTATCGATCAAACGCCGAATCGTTCTCTCGCAGGGACGATTAAGCACACCGTAAACTTCACGCAATACACGGAAGGTTTGGCGAACAGATGATCCATTTTGATAATAAATTTTCACAATTTCACGCGTTGCTGAATGCTGTAACGTTCCATGGCTATTTGTCAATAACAACTGTAACCACACGAAAAAAATGACAGATGTAACTCAATAACAACGGCAGCTATCACATGTTAAAGATAGGACACTCTTGTTGAAAGACCCTATACATTAGTTTATATTAGGTTATGTATGTACTAAGAGCGTCAATATGTATCGTGATCTAAGTGCCATATGGTTCCAAACAAATCAGTGTACAAGTATGAAACAAACTATAAAAGTAATAATGTTATGTAATGATTCTTATTTGTTACTTTTAAATAAAATGTGCCATATTTAACAACAAATGAAAGATAAACGATCATAAGCTATAGTTGTTATCAATGGTGTTCTCATCAATTTTAATTTATTTAAATTTACCTCCGGTATGTAAATAAAGTATTGTATTCCATCCAAATACAGAGATTTCACTGAAAATATATTCTTTGAGACCCCTTGAAACCAAAGAAAGGATTGTTAGAAAAACGTTCACGCGTGCGTGTGTGTCTATGAACAGCATAACTCAAAAAGAAAATCCGGTTAAATACCAAACTTGGTAGGTATTTAAGTTCAGCATTTTCCAAGGAAACGATACGAAGATTTTCAAGAATATTTCTCACCCCAAACTACCCTTTATATGCAACATTTGTCGAAAATTTTGATTTTTTAAAAAAATTGTTCATATAATTAAACTACTTCCATAACAAATAAAATGCATATCTTTTATTTGGTGGGAATAGTCTTTGAAGGTCTTTTCATCCTGAATGACTTTTGCTGGAAAACCACAAGAGATATAAAAAATATTACTACATGAATATGTAGATCTCTTTAAAGCATACAGTTTATGCCAAAAACATTACCTGAGCTCGTTACAAAGTCCTGTGTTATAAACAGTTATGTTACGCACAACTTAGTCCATGTTGCTTAATTTGAAATCAGAGTTTCTTATGAATATCGTAACTTCGATAGAAGAATCATTTTTTATGAACAGCATACAATATAGTGAATGTATGCAAATTTGTTAAGAAAGTAGCGTGAGTACTTTTATTTTAATGTAGAACGGACCCTTGTCTCCAATTTTCTCGTAATTCATAACAGTTTCAGAATATGGAGAAATGGATCGGGCTGCGTATGAATGTTTTTATTTCTTTTAAATTTATTTTCTTTCAATCGTGAACTAGTCTAATTACATACCAAAGGGCAGGGATTGTGATTTACTTTAGATAAACTTATATTTTAGTTTTACTCTTAAGATCGATGAAATCTAAATTTCCGTGAAATTATTATGAACAAACTAGCTCAGTCGGTAGAGCACCTGCCTGCTGTGTGATGGGTCGCGGGTTCGACTACCGGCTGGAGGATGGGAATCTTTTTCTATCTAAAATTTTCCCCCAGACTCTGAAGAGTGAATGAGTGTGTGAGCGTGCGAGAGGTCTAATGTACAAAACCTAAAGAAATCTAGAAATCTAACAAGTGCATACGAGTTAACTCCATTGCCGATAAGGCAATATGTTCCAAAGGTAAAAGGGTATAAATGGAACAGACAAAAAAAAAAAAAAAAAAAAAAAGGAAGAAGAAGAAAGTAAAAAAAGAAAAAGAAAATATAACCAAGATGGGAACCACTTGTGGTATTATTACAGAAGACAATTTCTAAACAATGCAGTTTTGTGTTTGCTGAGGTGTCTTTCCTCTCATGGAGCATGCATTGCTTGTATATATGTCCGTTTAGATACTTCAAATCAAAATCTAGTCTAAAATAACTCGTTTTGTTATCATATTGAATTTTGCCGGAGGGATTTACGTCCCTAATTACTTAGAAATTGCTTGACTTGTCCTGAGCGAGGTCAGCTTAAAGAGTTGTTTTTATTTTGTTTGAGATCTTGTTGCAGAACCACTTTGAGCGCAAACTCTGAATATCCAAGAAGAGTTTTACCGAGAAACAAACTGGAATGATAGCTTTTTCAATTTCCACGTAATCTATTGCAACATTTACGGTGCTATAAACGCACGTTGAAGTAAAAAACAAACAAACAAAAAAAAACAAAACAAAAAAAACTAAATTTAAACAAACATCTATTTGTATTTATTTTATTCTACATGACAGGAATACACCTTCACTACTAATACCTCCTCTAAAACCAGAGAAACATCTCAAGGAGTCACTGAGAATTAATGGGCGCTTTGCTTCTGTCTTACAGAGTTTGTAGAAAAATGTTTTGGCAGAAAAAGTGTTTAGCAAACGTGCAGTTTCCTTGCAGGTGGATGAGGAAATTCGCCCTTGAGGGCTCATTGAGAGAATATACTCTTAGTTTCCGGAGGCAGCTATCGTTAGTACATAACGGCAATAATGTTAAAGTTTAGGGTGTTTAATTAACAACACAGTTCTTTCCTGTATTTGCATAGAACATTTTAATACTTCTTGAGAGCCATTAAAACCATTTTTTAACCGTCAAGAAAAGAATTGAACAAAATAAAATGTGTAGGTACTTATACGCATTTTAAGCTGAAATCAAATGCATACGATGACACGACAAATAAAAATGTTTGCATTTTTGCCTAAGCAAAACAAAAGCAGGTGTTTTATTTAATAGCTTCCGAGTAATGTAACAAGAAGCTAAATTGCTTTATTTAAACGCTTATAAAATACATTAAGGAATGGGTTTCTTATTTTATTTAAATACAATAAAATAAAATTAAAATCACACCAACTTTATAATCACGCTGTCTTTATGATACGATATCTCAGCTGGGCTTGGAAAACCAATTTTAGCAGTCGGCGCCACACTGTACAGTCTCGTCAATTCTTATGCCTTCTCCGAATATTAAAATGCTTTTTTCTTTCAAAAACATACTTGATAATAATGTGATTTAAATTAGAAGGTTTCACACTAGGTAACTAATTTTGAGAGAAGAAAGCTACATATTTGTGTCTGAAATAAGAATGTAAATTGAAATCTATTCAAAATAATCATACATAAACAAATTGTTGACATCAAGCTGTTGCATCAAATCCGAAGTGTTTGACCTGAATAGAAGTTTGAATTGTGGTTTAACTAATTATAAATTATTTTTCTGCCCACATTAATTAGCACAAACATTTTAAAATCAGTTTTAATTAAAAAGCACAACAAAAGCCTTTCTCATCCTTCGAAGCAATTTATTTATTATCTTAAACTCCTATCAAAAAGCAACAAAGTTAAAACAATCGTGAAATTCATCCTTATATTACAGGAGTAGGGCATGATTTTCGTAATAGAAACCTTTAGCACTAACGCAATTATTACGAATCCTTGTTATTAGCATGCATTCCGCTCAATAAATTACAAATAGGAATAAAAACTAAACAAGGAAGCATTTTAAAAGACAATTTAAAGAGGGGCTACCTCTTTGATCGGGTGGTTAGCAAATCCAGAGATCCCGAGTTCGATTTCCGGTTGGAGGATGGGAATTTTTCTTTTGCCAGTATTATTCCCTAGATTCCTCCCTAGATTCTGGAAATATTGTGGCGAGCACATGTAGAATTAGTTTGGTAGGCCTGAAGTTGATCCTTCCAGAATAGGTTGGTGGGCCTGTCACAGAAGTATCAGTTTAATGATGGCAGCATTGTATTTGTTCTAGAATAGTGGAGTAGTTTGGGGTGACGTATTAATCCGAAGTTGTGGTGGGGATGATTAATTATAAAAAATCATGGGATTGCTTGATTCGCTCTCATTAGCTATGGAACCTTAGTAGTGTAAAACGCTCCAGGCATCTGCCTCTGGGTGAGTGGGCTGTGAGGATGTTGTTATAAAGGATTTAACATTTGATTTTTAAGGTGAGAGTTTTTGTGTTATTAAAATTGTTAAAATTGAAATAGCTTCTTCTTTTCTATTTTTCAATAATAATTCCGGTTATCCTCTTGAATTCATTTCCGTAGTTTTGCATGCCAAGCGAGTATACGTCCCCCCCCCCCATTTGCCATGACCTGAAGTAAGGAAAGTTCAGTAAAGTTGTTAAATTAATCTAGGGTTGTGACAATATGAGTGTAAATGTGTGGGTGAAATTAATGCTTAAATAGAAAATCCAAAGTAAACAAACCTAAAGATTAACACTAAAATAAACAAGTGAACCTCATTGTTCCAAAGGCAAAACCTAAAATATGATCTTAGATGTTAAAGACGGCATATAAATTAAAAAGGATATCTGATGTGATACATTACATGAGTTTTCCTACTCTTTTGTTTATTAGTGGGTATACAAACTAGTCTTACTGAAGCTTATTTTTATATCTACTTTATTTTAATCCAAATAAGTTTTGCAGAAATAGCTACATTATACATTTCGTTATAGATACAAAGAGAACACCGATAGTCAAATGTTTAAGAACTGGGCACTATATGCTGGTCTTAAAATTCCATACTGTTTCAATGCAATCGCAAGAAACAACTGAATGTTGACAGGACTTAAAAAGAATGGTATTGAACAGTTCGAACCATTAATAACGGAAATATCTGAAATGGCTGATGCCACAAAAAGGTTACTTGAAATAAACTGTGTATTTTTAAAGAGATCTACATTTCTTGTGGAGTACGTTTTCGTCTATCGCTCAAGGTTTACCAGTTATACAAGATTATACAAAATTCCTTCCGAATGAAGAGGACTTCATAGCCTATTCCCAGAAAATTCAGGATATACATTTTATTTGTCATGCAAATAAAAAATACATGGTGTTTTAATCAAAATCGTTTGAGCCATTTTTTTTTAGAAAATTAAAAATTTCGAAAAATCTTCCGTGTAAATCTTCGTGTCGCATCTTTGGAAAATACGAATTTAAATACCAAGTTTGGTGTTTATCCGACTTTTCATTTTTGAGTTATGCTGTTCACACACCGACGTACACACGGACCTTTTCATAAAATGTGTTTTTTATTCAGGGACCTCAAAACATGTATTTCCGGTGAAATATCATATTGATTTATGGGTGGAATACAATACCTCCCCTACTTGCTCTATAGTAGAGAGAGAGAGAGAGAGAGAGAGAGAGAGAGAGAGAGAGAGAGAGAGAGATTTTGAAAAATTCTGTATATGCTATGGATACACTTCAAAATAATATGTATTTCTAATGCTTTAACATACGCAAGCAGGCAGGCAGCCAGCAATCAGAAAGTGAACAGGCAAGCAAGAAGGTAAGTAATAAGCAGGCATTCGGGCAAGAAAGCAAGCAGAAAGGCAAGCGAGCAACCATTCTAGCAGTCAGGCAGGCAGCTTGCCAGCAATTATTAGAATGTGAAAGGCAAGCATGCAGGTGAATAAGTAAGCAGACATGCGGATAAGAAAACAAGCAGACAGGTTCGTAAACACATAAGCAAGCAAGGAAGCAGACAGGCAGGCAAGTAAACAAAAAGAGAGGCGAGCAATCAAGCTATCAGGCAGGCCGGGAAGCATGCACGAAATCAAGCGAGGGACCAGGCAGACAGGTTGTAAGCAAGCAAGCAGACAACATTCAATGATGCACGTAAGCACGCAAGGAAGCAGGCAGACTTGCAGGTTAGCACGCAAGCATGCATGCAGCCATGCAATAGATAAAAATATATCTGAAAAATGTTTGAAACTAACACACAACAGTTTATATAATGGCTTCAGAAAGTCCTTTACTGAAGATACTTCACTGATCGTTCTCGTGTTTGTTTAACCACTTGTGGGTTAACAGACAAGCAGGCGGCTTCTGTCTGTCCAACAGTTAAAAAATAGGAAGTGTTATTTCCATATGTAATTAGGAACAAAGTACAAGAATAAGATTAACATGTTGCATATATTCATAGTAAAGACACACGTGTCTTCATTTGAATTCTGGATTTATTCTTTCATGAGTTGGCCATTGTCGTTATCTCTTGGCAAGCAGCTTGGCTGGTCTAAAGAAAAGTCTGCAATGAAATAGTTCTGAAATAACTTGTTCGCGCTATTACAGTAGTGGTATAACGTTTGACACTCCCATAAATAGTATATTTCAGTAAACCCAAAAGCAATCCGAGATTTGGCTAATCGGATATTTAGGCATTTATAACAATCAAAATAGTCAGGCAAAGGGCATTAAAAATAAAACTGTACGTTAAAAAATATTATAGGTTTTAAAAATTCATGTTCGTAATATATTTAATAGCCGATATTTGGCTTAAAATCGTATAAATTATACATCTTTACTTTATTGTATTTAGTAGGCAGAGAAGGTATTCCACTCAAAAATTCGATACCGAGATTTCACGGCGAATAGATGTTTTGAGAACCCTGAATCCAAAAAAACATTTTAGAAAAAGATCTCTGTGTGTGTGTGTGTGTGTGTGTGTGTATGTTTGTAAGCAGAATAACTCAAAAAACGAAATGTCCGATAAATACCAAACTTCGTACTTAGGTTCAGTACCTTCCAAAGATTCGACACGAAAGATTTTCAAGAAAATACTCCATTCAAAACTAGCCTTTACAATGGAAGAGTTTTCGAAATTTTGGATTTTCTAAAAAATACCTGTAATGATTTTTATTAAAATATCATATGCTTAAAATGTTTCAATGACAAATACAATTCACATCTTGAATTTTTTGGGGAATAGCCTGTGAAGTCCTCTGCATTCGGAAGGAATTTTGTACAATCTTGTATAACTGGTAAACGTTAAGCGATAGAAAGTACTACAAAAAAGTAGATATCTTTAAAACGCGCTATTTCAAATAGAATTTTTTTGTGGCAAGAGCCATTTTCGAGATATCTGTTATTAATGGTTCAAATTGTTCAATACTTTGTTTTTATTTTTAAGTCCTGTCGATATTCAGTTGTTTCTTGCGATGTCATGGAAAAAGTATAGCATTTTAAGGCTAGCATATAGTGTCCAGTTCTTAAACACTTGACTATTGCTGTTCCCTTTGTAACTATAACGAAATGTGTAATGTAGCCACTTCTGCAAAGCTTTATCTCGATTAAATGAAGTAGATAGAAGAATAAGCCTTTCATAGGAATATTTTGTATACGATAAGTATACGATAGAAAGTAGAGAAAGTCATGTGAATATGACACATTCGAATTTTGTTCACCCAGAAATAAGGTATTTGTTGATATTAGCATCATTGCTAATTAGTTTCGTAAATGAGTGTTATTAAAGAAATTTTATTCCTTAGGCATCAAATATTAAAGCACTAGCGATGATGATGTCCACATTATGTAAGAAGTTAATGTGCCTACTGCTCTGTCGTTTTATTAAGATACTTAATAAGACTTAAAAGAATAACTGCAAGGTTGTCTACTGACGTTTTTAATAATTATAAACTTGTTTATCTTGTTTCTTACACCGCAGTTTGCCTTCGAGGTTCTTTTTTGTTAGGTACTTCTGTTTTTCTTATTGTTCTCTGTCAAGGACAAGGTTATCTTGCTTCGAGTGGAAGTTATTCCTACAACATTACACGTTACCATTAGAGAATCAACTAAGTATCATTTTACTGGGTAACTAGCTGGAAACCTTGCGACTTCTTCTCAGGTTCCCACATAAGCTAAACGTAATGAGATTGTGCTGACCAAAATCTTGCACTTTACATCTATATGACAATCCGAAACTCCAGCATTCTTCTCAGTGATTTTAAGGGGACACAAACTAAGCTGAAATTATTAACTTCCATAGTTTCCAAACAGAGTATCAAATTTTAATGTACCCTGTAGTAGAGGTCGGCATGGGCTCAGGGCAAGCCCTCATGACTAGGCCCGGCCCGCGGAACAGTACGGGATTTATTTGAAAAATGTTTGTCAGGCTCGGGCTTGAACATAAAAACGAAACAATTAATTTATCACATTCAATGTGTTTTATTTGTCTTGCAAATATCTTAAACATATGCCAGTTTAATAAAAATGATTAGCGCCATTTTTGAGAAAATAAAAAATAACAAAATATATTTCCATGTAAAGTGAAAATAAAGACGAAAATAAAATTAATCACACATTTTTATTCGCGATGTTTAGATGCTCGGAACAGCACAATTGTCGCAGCATGCACACATCCATAGCAGTAGTAATGCTAGTAATAATAAATAAATGCTAACTTCGGCCAATTGCACATAATCACAACAGTACGGTAGATGTAAACTCCGCCTCCCTCCGTCCACCCACACCCACACCCACGACATCCTGGGCAGAGTGACGTAATATGGGGCATGTGGTCAATAAGGCAGTATACCGCTTTTCCATGAGGATTTAAGGACCTCTGTCACAGCTATTTCTGAAAAATAGGCCCTCAATTGGTCCCAAAACCTGAGTGCTTTCCTTACCAGGCTCCCTAGCAAGGGAAAAATGTCCCCATGTTGGTACTGGAAATCGAACCTGGGTCCATTCGCAATGCAGACAGTAACGCTTATATAATAATAATAATAATAATAATAATAATAATAATAATAATAATAATAATAATAATAATAATAATAATAATAATAATAATAATAAATAACTGCAACACAATTTTATTTAAAACAAAATTAGACAATCGGGCCCAGGCAGGATGGTACATTATAACCTCTTCTCGGGCCGGACCGAACCTAAGAATTTCGACCCGTGCAGTTCTCTACCCTATAAGTTTAATTGGTGTGTGTTTCCATACGGAATTTGTTGTTACTCAAACAGCATCGTAGCCAGTAACTTTTTGTTAGCGTTCATATCATCCTATATAAAATCAGCTGTTCTGGGCACAAAATGCGACTCAGGCTAATGGATAAATATGAAAATGTCATAAAAGTGATGTGGGATATTCTCATGACTTCCTCTACAAATTAAGTTCACCTACATCCATTACATATATTTGTATACACGATATATAAATTTACACACGTTACCTTATTCACGATAAGGAAATGATTTCAAATCAAGCAATATGGGCTTAGTTACATACAACATGCTGACTGATAATTATAAACTCACGCTAAGAAAAAAGAAACAAAAATTGCAAACTTTTGAGGCCTTCCATCACGTGACACACACATCGGGAAATATAAACATACAGAATGGAGTATTTAAAAAACGGCTAAAGCTACCAGATTAAATAACGTCAATGTACTTTGTTTGCTATAATAAGTTACTGTCAATCTCTTATGATTTCCTACTTAACAACATGCAATTAAAGCGAAAGGACTTCATAAGCTATTTATTTTCTGTAAATAACTTTCATTCCCATGGCAATATGTCAAACGATATTTTATATTTTCAGCTGAAAAATGCTGGATATAAATGTGAAGTGCGGCATTCCTTTGACTTTTCGTTTTTTAATTATACTGTTCGCACATTTTTATAAAATTGGTCTTTTTGGTTCAGTAGACCGGTAAACGTGTAGGTATTTCCGGTGAAATTTCGGTATCGAATTTTTGGATGGAATATAACACTTTTTCTACCTATCATAGGTAAACGGTAAAGAAAGGCAAGCAACATTTAAAAATTAACTTTATACCTATAGTGAATTTAGAATAGGCTACATCTTTTATACCTGTTCCTCTTCTCCTCTATTATTGTTAGATAAGGATCATTTTACATAAGAAAACCAAAGAGGTCCTATGGGAATATGCAAGGATCACATTGAAACGGCATAAGTAGCAGATTTTTTATAAATCACCTTCTATGAAATACGAAAAACTAATATTGTTGTCACAGTAGATAGATCGTAGAGCATGCCGTGATCAAATCATAACATCATAGTTTGATGTTTCAATCTGTCAGTATGCTGTGATGAATTTCATGTTGAAGAGGAATCTCTGCTGCAGAAATCTGCCAGAAACAGGTTCATATGGAGATATGTATACGGGTGCCAGCAGTGTAACAAGGATGGTACGGCATTTCAGAGATGGAGAAATATGCATCGAAAATCAGCCTCATAGCGGCTGTGCGCGGACTGCAAGGAAAGAATGAATGGGATCTTTAAGGAGGACCGACGTGAAATCGCGGCTAAACTTGGAATAGCCTGCAATGAACTGCAGGGCATGATAATAATAATAATAATAATACTACATAATATTTTTGGTGCTTTCAAGGAAGGTATGCGAGACCGAAGCTAGAAAATAATGGATTGACATCAAGAAAGCGATGTGTCATTTTCTCAGTGCCAGAACTCTTCTATCGTAAGGAAATTGTAAAACTCTCACAATTATGGGAGAAATATATCCATAAAATGCAGTCTAAAAATAAAGTGACGTATTTTTTTCTCCAAAATAAATTGATATGAATTATAAAAATATGTTGCTCACGACTTTCAGCATATGGATGGGTGGAAAATCTGGTAGGGGTTGTACCGAGCCCTGCACAGAAGCCAAGAATGTCCATTATGCCTCATACTCCTAGTCTACGCTAGATTTACAATGCATGAAGGCTCCTATGTACCTGATATTGGCTAAATATCCTCTGTGTTTAAAAATAAGGATCAAAGAATAGTAGCATTCTTGACTGTGCAAAAACTGCACAACTAGATAAGGAAGAGGGGTCCAAGAAATGTATATACTATTTTATCATCAATAGCTTTGTAATAAATTGTGATACAAGACTCAAATTTGGTGAAGATGTCTTAACATTCAACGTATTGAAATCACTTGAGGTGTTCGAAGTTGCCACCATTAGCAGTCAAGTACAGCCGAAACCGCCGAACACTGCCACGAACAACTTGCTGTAACGTGTCCAGTGGAATTGCTGTATATGATAATTCAATGATTTCACGTAGTGCAGTCAGTAAAGATGGCTTTGCTCGATACACAACATCCTTAGGATCCCCCATGAGTACAATTCTAAAAGTATTAGGTCTGGGGACCGTGCTGGATATTCGACAACGCCTATCCATCGTCTAGGAAGAGTTTTAACAAGGCAAATCTCTGACGTCCCGATGGCAGTGAGCTGGGCCACCGTCTTGTTGCAGATAAAACCCCTTGTCCCCACACGGCTCTTGAATCGCAGGTAAAATCGATGTCTGCAGCTTTTCGAGATAAACCGCAACGATAACTGTTCCTTCAAAGAACAGTCCAATCAATCCTCGGGAGGACAACCCACACCACCATCCTAGTAAATTGACGGATGTCCATGTGGATGTGCGGATTTTCAGGGGCCCAGTACACGTAATTGTGTCGGTTTATACACCCGTTCAGTGTGTGTGTTGTGCCTCATCCGACCAGACAATCACGTCTGCAAAAGTTCTCTCCTGAAGTACCATATTTTCGAACTACTGACACTACTCAATTCATCATCCTGGATCATCCTCATTCATTGCATACAACAGTCTCTACTTGTGATTCTTCAAAATTCCCGGACACTTGATTGACTTACTCCGGTTTCACGAGAACGCTGTTTCACAGACTTTATGGTGAGCGGCAGGACTTGTTGGTACTGGTCGCCCATAACGTCTTTTGTGCACATCCTGCATGGTGCCATCGGCTTCAAATTTGACCTGAATACGCGCAATTGAGAGACGTGTCGGTGGCTGTGTTCGAAACACCTGTCTCCATTGTCGTTGTACCGCAGACATGTTTTCAAAGTTGAAGTGCCACTTCAAAATCAACTTCTTGCAGTCGCCACTTCGTGTCGCTGTTCACGTCACCTAAACAAACGTTACCAATTGATGCAGTAATTTGTATCACAAATTACTTAAATGTAAATAATGATTGTAATATGAATATGCATTTTTATGTGACATTGATTTGAGATGTTTCTTGACTATAATTATTGTTGGGAAGTAAGTTTATACGACCTTACTGAAACTGTCAATAATAGCGCGCAATAATGCAGCGAGGGGGGGTGAGCTGTTTATCATTATTGGAAACGAGGAAGTTACGTAATGTTGGCGCGTTTTCGGTAGAAACTTCTGGAATATTTTCTCCCTAAGAGCATATGTATTCATAATTTTCATTGGATATTAAAATAGACGCTAATGTTGGCGCGTTTTATTAGCCAATAGTAGTTCAGTTATAATCTTTAGGCGTATCTGATTGAAGTAGTATAAATAGGAGCCAAGTTAGAGGTAAAGTCAGTCAGTCCTTCAGTTCGCCGAAAGCATTCATACATTACACGTCGTATTCAGTGTCAGTTCATCAAAAATCTGTGTACACTACACGTCGCCTTCAGTCGTCCAGTTCATCAAAAATCTGTGTACACTACACGTCGTCTTCAGTCAGTCAGTTCGTCATACATCGGATATAGATTCACAAGTTACGCGCAGCAGAATTATGAAAGATCTAAAGTATTGTAAGGTTAATTATATAAAAGATTGAAGTACGTGGATTGAAAGAATTATCAGTAAGAAGTTATTATAACAGTTTCAGTTTGGCGAGTGTTAAGATCAATGTATAAATGTGATAGTTAACGTGTTCGACAATAAATGTGTAAAACAAATTTCTTCATCAGTGTTATTTTTGGATAAAATATTCCTTTCCGTTTACACAACCTGTATAGAGATACGTGCCCAAGCCAACAGGATAATAGCTAGCCGGAGGACATTTGAAATGAAATCAAACAAAAGTTAAAACTGCCGCAAATTGCTAGCACTAGATGGAGCTACAAACCAAACAAATGAATGACGTCACAAGATGGCTTCAACACGTGATGTAAACAAACATTATAAGCAATACCGCATCAACGTGGGGCTACAATAATGTCAAATATAAACACAAAACGAATACTGTCGCAAATTGGCGCCCAACGTGGGGCAGAGTGACCAGGAAAGGAACACGATGACCAGGAAAGAAGCAAAGTAACCAGGAAAGTAGCAGAGTGACCAGGAAAGGAACCAGGACGTGGAACGAATGCAGCAGTGAAATGATCTACAAGACGCAGATTCCAAACTATAGGACAACAAAACGACGTGGACTCATCATAACACAACGCAGAAGCGACATACAAATCTAGGAGAGAGGGGCAGAAAGCTGGACATCAAAGCTACATCAACAGATAGCATCAGAAAGGTTAGAAACGTGTGATTTTTATTCTAAAAAAAGAAGGTATAAAATTTCAAATGTACCTTAGGAGTGGTAGGATAAAGAAAACAATGGCTACTAATAATACAGAAGAAATAATTATGGAGGGAGATAATGTAACAGTTAGCTGTAATTCAATACAGGTTACAGAAAATAGCTCAGACGTTTTAGGATTTGAGGGTGGAAATGTTAGTGCGGAAAGTCAGAATAGAATAGCAGGAAATGTTAATCTTGATACTAGTATGATTATGGAAATGCTGAGAAATTTGAATGAGAAATTAGAGCATAAATTAGATCAAAACAGGGAAGATATGCAAAAGAATATTGAGAAATTACAGCAAAAATCAGATCAATTAAAGGAAGATATTGATAGGAGTTTAGATCAGAATAAGAAAGAATTGAGGGAAGATATTGGTAAGAGTATTACAGATCAATTAAGGGAAGATATGCAAAAGAATAATAGGGAATTGAGGGAAGATATTGGTAAGAGCTTAAAACAAAACAGGGAAGAGATTGAAAAGAAATTCATGGAGCTAGATAGTAGTATGATTAGAATGAAAAATGAAAATCAAGAAATGATAGCAAATGAAATAGGTGAAGTTTCAAAGAAAATGCTAGACATGAGCAGGGAAATAGGTAACAAAGAAAGTGAGGTTAATATTAAAAGTGAACATGCTGATGTAGAATGTACAGAGTCAGGTAGTAGAATGAGTAGCATTTCAAGTGAGATAAGAGAGATGAAAGAGGTTATGAACGTAGATGTGAATCAGGCGCAAGTTAATTTCAGAGGGGAAATATCAGAAATACATAATGAGTTAGTAATGCAAAGAAATAAATTGTACGAAGAAGTTAAAGTTTTGCCTGTAAATAATCAAAGGCTAACTTCTGAAATTAACAAGTACCAAGCTTTTCAAATTGAAAACTCCAGTCCATTACAGTTTAGTACAGATTTGTTAAAGTACTCTCAGATTAACAAGATAGTAGAAGAATTGAAAATGAAAGTTGTTAAAAGATGTGTTGTTCAGGAAACTTTAGTTTGTTTTCAAATGTTATCATGGGACGAAATGTCATATGAATACAAGAGGTTATTCATGAACAAAAATTTGAAGGTTAGGATACGGCTACGAGTAATGTTTAGCCACACACAATTTGATCCAGGAGGGTAAATAGCAATGAGATGTAAAGTAAATGCTGGATAGTTAAAGATGACTTGCAGAGCAATGTATTGGATTGTAAGAGGGTTAACTATTTATATATGTCATGTGAAAGGAGAAATAAAATTTTGGACATAATTAAATTTTTTTAAAAAAAAAAAGGAAAATAACATTTTTTTTGTAACTATAACAGTATTTGAAAATTAATAATGCAAAGATTGAAACTCAATATGATATTAAAGTTAAAGTACAAAATAAAAAAAATTGGTAAAAATAAATAAAACAAATACTTATGTAGCAAACAGAAAAGGTGAACATTGTCTAGATTTAAGAGATATCAATATATTTATGTAAAGGGTGAATATTTTTGGTAAATATGTTTAATAATTACAAAAAAAATTCTTGAATGCATAAATTTTTGTTAACAATATAAGAAATTAAACCATTTTTGTAACAGTAATTTAATAATTCAGGGTACAGTATTTGCTATAAAAATTGTGATGTCACATTAATGTCTAAAAACATTAAACCAGAGCCAGTAAGTAGTGGCGAGATAAAAAAAAAACATATGTCGTGTGTTAAATGCGTGTGAAGTGTCAAGTGAAAGTGATAGCGTGTGTTCCAAGATTTAGGAGACTAAAAACCCAATTATAAAATTTCCAAACAAGTTGTAAATATTTATAATTATGTTTCTAGTGGGGCATATGATGCAGTAATTTGTATCACAAATTACTTAAATGTAAATAATGATTGTAATATGAATATGCATTTTTATGTGACATTGATTTGAGATGTTTCTTGACTGTAATTATTGTTGGGAAGTAAGTTTATACGACCTTACTGAAACTGTCAATAATAGCGCGCAATAATGCAGCGAGGGGGGGTGAGCTGTTTATCATTATTGGAAACGAGGAAGTTACGTAATGTTGGCGCGTTTTCGGTAGAAACTTCTGGAATATTTTCTCCCTAAGAGCATATGTATTCATAATTTTCATTGGATATTAAAATAGACGCTAATGTTGGCGCGTTTTATTAGCCAATAGTAGTTCAGTTATAATCTTTAGGCGTATCTGATTGAAGTAGTATAAATAGGAGCCAAGTTAGAGGTAAAGTCAGTCAGTCCTTCAGTTCGCCGAAAGCATTCATACATTACACGTCGTATTCAGTGTCAGTTCATCAAAAATCTGTGTACACTACACGTCGCCTTCAGTCGTCCAGTTCATCAAAAATCTGTGTACACTACACGTCGTCTTCAGTCAGTCAGTTCGTCATACATCGGATATAGATTCACAAGTTACGCGCAGCAGAATTATGAAAGATCTAAAGTATTGTAAGGTTAATTATATAAAAGATTGAAGTACGTGGATTGAAAGAATTATCAGTAAGAAGTTATTATAACAGTTTCAGTTTGGCGAGTGTTAAGATCAATGTATAAATGTGATAGTTAACGTGTTCGACAATAAATGTGTAAAACAAATTTCTTCATCAGTGTTATTTTTGGATAAAATATTCCTTTCCGTTTACACAACCTGTATAGAGATACGTGCCCAAGCCAACAGGATAATAGCTAGCCGGAGGACATTTGAAATGAAATCAAACAAAAGTTAAAACTGCCGCAAATTGCTAGCACTAGATGGAGCTACAAACCAAACAAATGAATGACGTCACAAGATGGCTTCAACACGTGATGTAAACAAACATTATAAGCAATACCGCATCAACGTGGGGCTACAATAATGTCAAATATAAACACAAAACGAATACTGTCGCAAATTGGCGCCCAACGTGGGGCAGAGTGACCAGGAAAGGAACACGATGACCAGGAAAGAAGCAAAGTAACCAGGAAAGTAGCAGAGTGACCAGGAAAGGAACCAGGACGTGGAACGAATGCAGCAGTGAAATGATCTACAAGACGCAGATTCCAAACTATAGGACAACAAAACGACGTGGACTCATCATAACACAACGCAGAAGCGACATACAAATCTAGGAGAGAGGGGCAGAAAGCTGGACATCAAAGCTACATCAACAGATAGCATCAGAAAGGTTAGAAACGTGTGATTTTTATTCTAAAAAAAGAAGGTATAAAATTTCAAATGTACCTTAGGAGTGGTAGGATAAAGAAAACAATGGCTACTAATAATACAGAAGAAATAATTATGGAGGGAGATAATGTAACAGTTAGCTGTAATTCAATACAGGTTACAGAAAATAGCTCAGACGTTTTAGGATTTGAGGGTGGAAATGTTAGTGCGGAAAGTCAGAATAGAATAGCAGGAAATGTTAATCTTGATACTAGTATGATTATGGAAATGCTGAGAAATTTGAATGAGAAATTAGAGCATAAATTAGATCAAAACAGGGAAGATATGCAAAAGAATATTGAGAAATTACAGCAAAAATCAGATCAATTAAAGGAAGATATTGATAGGAGTTTAGATCAGAATAAGAAAGAATTGAGGGAAGATATTGGTAAGAGTATTACAGATCAATTAAGGGAAGATATGCAAAAGAATAATAGGGAATTGAGGGAAGATATTGGTAAGAGCTTAAAACAAAACAGGGAAGAGATTGAAAAGAAATTCATGGAGCTAGATAGTAGTATGATTAGAATGAAAAATGAAAATCAAGAAATGATAGCAAATGAAATAGGTGAAGTTTCAAAGAAAATGCTAGACATGAGCAGGGAAATAGGTAACAAAGAAAGTGAGGTTAATATTAAAAGTGAACATGCTGATGTAGAATGTACAGAGTCAGGTAGTAGAATGAGTAGCATTTCAAGTGAGATAAGAGAGATGAAAGAGGTTATGAACGTAGATGTGAATCAGGCGCAAGTTAATTTCAGAGGGGAAATATCAGAAATACATAATGAGTTAGTAATGCAAAGAAATAAATTGTACGAAGAAGTTAAAGTTTTGCCTGTAAATAATCAAAGGCTAACTTCTGAAATTAACAAGTACCAAGCTTTTCAAATTGAAAACTCCAGTCCATTACAGTTTAGTACAGATTTGTTAAAGTACTCTCAGATTAACAAGATAGTAGAAGAATTGAAAATGAAAGTTGTTAAAAGATGTGTTGTTCAGGAAACTTTAGTTTGTTTTCAAATGTTATCATGGGACGAAATGTCATATGAATACAAGAGGTTATTCATGAACAAAAATTTGAAGGTTAGGATACGGCTACGAGTAATGTTTAGCCACACACAATTTGATCCAGGAGGGTAAATAGCAATGAGATGTAAAGTAAATGCTGGATAGTTAAAGATGACTTGCAGAGCAATGTATTGGATTGTAAGAGGGTTAACTATTTATATATGTCATGTGAAAGGAGAAATAAAATTTTGGACATAATTAAATTTTTTTAAAAAAAAAAGGAAAATAACATTTTTTTTGTAACTATAACAGTATTTGAAAATTAATAATGCAAAGATTGAAACTCAATATGATATTAAAGTTAAAGTACAAAATAAAAAAAATTGGTAAAAATAAATAAAACAAATACTTATGTAGCAAACAGAAAAGGTGAACATTGTCTAGATTTAAGAGATATCAATATATTTATGTAAAGGGTGAATATTTTTGGTAAATATGTTTAATAATTACAAAAAAAATTCTTGAATGCATAAATTTTTGTTAACAATATAAGAAATTAAACCATTTTTGTAACAGTAATTTAATAATTCAGGGTACAGTATTTGCTATAAAAATTGTGATGTCACATTAATGTCTAAAAACATTAAACCAGAGCCAGTAAGTAGTGGCGAGATAAAAAAAAAACATATGTCGTGTGTTAAATGCGTGTGAAGTGTCAAGTGAAAGTGATAGCGTGTGTTCCAAGATTTAGGAGACTAAAAACCCAATTATAAAATTTCCAAACAAGTTGTAAATATTTATAATTATGTTTCTAGTGGGGCATATGATGCAGTAATTTGTATCACAAATTACTTAAATGTAAATAATGATTGTAATATGAATATGCATTTTTATGTGACATTGATTTGAGATGTTTCTTGACTGTAATTATTGTTGGGAAGTAAGTTTATACGACCTTACTGAAACTGTCAATAATAGCGCGCAATAATGCAGCGAGGGGGGGTGAGCTGTTTATCATTATTGGAAACGAGGAAGTTACGTAATGTTGGCGCGTTTTCGGTAGAAACTTCTGGAATATTTTCTCCCTAAGAGCATATGTATTCATAATTTTCATTGGATATTAAAATAGACGCTAATGTTGGCGCGTTTTATTAGCCAATAGTAGTTCAGTTATAATCTTTAGGCGTATCTGATTGAAGTAGTATAAATAGGAGCCAAGTTAGAGGTAAAGTCAGTCAGTCCTTCAGTTCGCCGAAAGCATTCATACATTACACGTCGTATTCAGTGTCAGTTCATCAAAAATCTGTGTACACTACACGTCGCCTTCAGTCGTCCAGTTCATCAAAAATCTGTGTACACTACACGTCGTCTTCAGTCAGTCAGTTCGTCATACATCGGATATAGATTCACAAGTTACGCGCAGCAGAATTATGAAAGATCTAAAGTATTGTAAGGTTAATTATATAAAAGATTGAAGTACGTGGATTGAAAGAATTATCAGTAAGAAGTTATTATAACAGTTTCAGTTTGGCGAGTGTTAAGATCAATGTATAAATGTGATAGTTAACGTGTTCGACAATAAATGTGTAAAACAAATTTCTTCATCAGTGTTATTTTTGGATAAAATATTCCTTTCCGTTTACACAACCTGTATAGAGATACGTGCCCAAGCCAACAGGATAATAGCTAGCCGGAGGACATTTGAAATGAAATCAAACAAAAGTTAAAACTGCCGCAAATTGCTAGCACTAGATGGAGCTACAAACCAAACAAATGAATGACGTCACAAGATGGCTTCAACACGTGATGTAAACAAACATTATAAGCAATACCGCATCAACGTGGGGCTACAATAATGTCAAATATAAACACAAAACGAATACTGTCGCACAATCCAAGACTACCCAAATCTTAAACATAAGCTACACCTTCACTAAGTCCGAGACTTTTATCTCAATTCAATGCAATGGCTAGTAAGAAAATCAACAAGTTAACGACTGAGGGATAACAAAGCCAAATGTGGGGGTTCTTTAATAAGCTCACGAGCTGTCTAGTCTGTGTTAGACTATACCACCGCTCCAGATGTTGCTACTGTCTCAACCCTGCAAGTGTTAAACTTGACTCCCTTTAGGAGAACTCCAATAAAGGCTTCCGATCTCACGAAAATGACTGTTACGTCCTTTTTACTTTCAGTATAATTATTATAATACTGGAACTTTATTCGCTATCTTATGGGGTAGTGCCATAGATATAAATGCCCATAAATCGTTTCTTAACCCCTATCGATAGCCTCCTTGTACAGGGAGAGCAAAAAAACTACGAACCGCCTGTCCGCGTCCTTGGCGCTCTTTGCCGTTTGCCGCTGTCAGAGAAAGGCGCGGATGAAACCATACAACATTTTTAAAACTACTTTTAAAGGCTTCACTTACCAACTTATGAAAGGAGATGCTGAAACTGGCCTCCGTCGTTGTCCATACGTTTTTGGCACCTCTTTTGGAAACTATCCATCACTCGTCAATTGTTTTCGAGTCAACAGTTGAACCCCGTACATATGTGAATACAATTTTGCCTCCCCTTTTTTTTTTTTAGAGAATTAACAGCCAGGGAGCGTGATTTTGCCTTTTTTCAACAAGACTCTGCAACAGCTTATGCGGCCAATATTTCGATGAGAAAAATCGAAAGTGTGTTTGAGGACTGAATTATTAGTACAGATTTGTGGCCCCCTCGGTCCCCTAACTTAATCCCCTGCGATTTCTATCTCAGGGGTAACTTAAAACAAAGTATACAAGACAAACTTACACACCCTGGAAGAATTAAAACCAAATATCCGCCAGGAAATTGCCAGCATTTCTCAACGTGAACTACGGTGAGTGATGGATAGTTTCCTAAAGAGGTGCTAAAATTGTATGGACAACGATGTGGCCAGTTTAAGCATTTCCTTTCATAAAGTTGGTAAGTAAAGCTTTAAAAGTAGTTCTAAAAATGTTGTATGGTTTCATCCGCGCCTTTCTATGATAGCGGCAGACGGCAGCAAGCGCCGAGGATGCGGACAGGAAAAACACCGCGCAGCCGGTTCGTATTTTTTTTTGGCTCACCCTGTATAACAGAATATGAAATATGTAGTGCTCCGTGCACAGTCTGCTGACTCTCTATGAAATGAAAGTACAATTGGTACAGAAAGTCGAGTAATTGCTATAATATTTTTAAATTAATTTGAATTTTTTGAGCTGGTTGTTCCATTGCTTAGTCTAACCATCTCCACTTCACACAATACTATTTCTAGAGAATCTCCTCTAACTATACTGTCATAGGGTCTTGACCCAAGATCCACTCTGAAACGGCGAGACCAAACTTCGACGAGACGATGAATTCCAAGTACATACTTGGGGCAGTTAAGTGTTAGGGATTCTCGAGAGTTGTTGAACGTATTTACCATCACTACTTGATCTCTCGTACTTTTACCTCTGCTATCTTTACCGCATCACGTATCTCGACGTGATCCTGCTTAGTCTTAGCCCAGTGTCTGAAAGGTTTTTGTTAGCCTTCTTTCCTTTTCGGTTCGCATCACTGTTTCTTTAACGAGAAATCAAACCTACATTTCCATTCACATTGTACCATTAACTTCTAAGATTTCTCCCTCTTTATACCTTTTCTTGCCAGTGTGTGTCACTTGGTTTTTCTGAGATATTTGTAAAACTTAAACCTTTAGATGTTGCTTGACAAGATATTTAATAACAGCAGTTTGCTAATAATAACAAGACAGTACATTTATGATTCAAAATGGTAAAAATAAATCTAATGTATTAAATCACACCACTTTCTATACCTCGATAATTTAATGCCATAACTATTGTACAAGTATTGACGCGAAAGCTTGTTTTCTGTTCACTTCCTGTTAATCCCACAAACGTTGGCGAAAATGGTTTCAGTATACAGGTATACAGCAGGCTGACACACAGCCAAATGTTTACAAAGGATTGATGTAGAAATTGCACACTCTTTGCATTACTTCACGAGCAACTAAACGGCACTTTAAAATGAAATGCTTAAAATATTGGAAATTTTCAATGAGTACTACCAGATAATATGTTATATATGTCTAACGCTACGAAAAGCTTACACAAACTTAGGTAGGCTATTTAAATTAGCTCTACCTTTTGGTCTATCTCTTATGGTTACTCAGTGATAACAAAATTCCACGAAAGTGAAGAGGATTTTACAACCATTCATAGACAATTCAAAAGATACATTTCGTTTATCATGCCAGTATCTCAAACATATACGTATTTTAATGAAAATCGTTGGAGGCATTCTTGAGAAAATAAAAATCGACGGCAAATCTTCCATGCAAGGGTTGGCTTTGAGTGGGGATTTTCTTGAGATCTTCGCCAGCCATCCTTATGCAGCGTATATCTCAAGTTTGAAATTCGATGTTTACCTGACTTTTAATTTGTTTTAGTTATAAAAACACAGGCAGACAGACGAAACGAATGATTGACTGACCTACAGGTTATTTTAATAGGGTTTAAAACCCGTTTTTATTATATACGTTACCACAGGCGGTGGACACTGAAGATGCATGAAATTAAATGATAATTGGGAAAGGACATTTCAGAAGGAAACGCTTCAGGCCTAAGTTTAGTGCACCTCACCGGCATTTACCATATATGAAGCCTGAAAAAAGCTGAAGAAATTTCAGTCAGAGAGCATGGTCCTGGTGGGATTTGAACCGCGGACCTCTCGTCCGTGCCTTTGCGACCTCGAGCAGCCCTATCGATTTGCCATACTGGCTGACAGTGATATACACATGGACTTTTCTAAAAGAAACCGTTCTTTTTTATTCAGGGGACCTCACGACATGAATTTCCGCTGAAATCTCGATATCGAATTTTTAGATCGGAGGTAATGCTACCTTAGGTACCTAAGTAGCAGAGAAAGTAAAAGTTACAAAACTGATGCATGAAATAATTAAATTCATTGCATTAAACCTTCCTTTATCAGCAAGGAAGGTAATTTAATGAATTAGGAATGTTTTTGTTTATAAATTTTAAACACTTTATTTTGAGCACTTATCAGTAACTCCTGTTATTTAAGAAATGTAATAATTTGATAAGAAAAGGCAATTTTATCTTATATTGTTTAAGAGGACACGAATTTTAATTCATCTTCATAAGGATGATTACAAGGAATAATAAATATCTGGCGAGTACATATTCTGAGAAAGAAGATTATCGTTGTCAGTTGAGACTTAATATGTACATGAAACTTATCTTAAAATCTTTGCAGCACTCGCTGACGTGTGGAGCTCATCATCCCATAACTTAATTCCAGAATATTTTCCTGTAGGTGTCTGCAGTTATATTTCTTGCTGGATTCACACCCAATGCAGCAGTAATTTTATCGTGAGAACAGATTTATATGCTGCTTACAAAGTGTTGTGACTAGGGTTGAGGCAAACCGATGTCTTCGTGTAACGGTTATAATGTCCAGCTACCTTGCGTTAACGGTTACAAGTGGTGATTAAAGACTGGCACAATAACCCGGATACCAGAACGGTAATGGGAACAAGAACAGGAATGCATATTGTGACTTTGTCCAGTTTTTCTTTTAACTGTCACTTCTCTCACTGCCACTGTTTAGTTTTTCTACAGTTCAATTTCACAGGGAGTTCGCTTCACCAATGTCACTTCGCGAAAGTGAACTAGTTCATTTCACTTCCTTCGTGACGCAGCCTCTTCATGCCCGACGGTTCACTTCACTCGGGAGTCAAACACAAGACACGCACAACCGTCGCTCCGCGGTAGCACTCGATGCACGTTACAGAAACCGTCACCAGCTCGCTCGGAGGATTGCTTTTGATGTCGCACAGAAAACTCGCCCACCAACTCGCTATCTCGACTCGCCTCGACTCGCACTCGCAGTGACTCCACTCTAACGTACTCGACTCGCATTCAAATCGCTACTGCCTCGACTGGCACGGACTGACTACCCGTGAGGTTGCTCGTTTATATAGGCAGTGGAATCCTCCAAAGAAGGTTCTCGAACATTCTAGAGCTATTACGGCAACCTTTCTGCAGGAGGGGGAAGATAAAGCTTCCAGAAAGTTCTGGTTATCTCTTGATAGCGCGTCCGGTATTTACGCTGGCAAGCGACGTTATTTTTGTTTACTCGGACCGCTCGGCGCCGATCTCCCAATAACCTTGGACAATAGCCGCTGCGTCACAATATCGATGACCATATCGATAACAAAGCGGAAAGTCGATTTTGTGGATTGGGACGTCAGTTGTTTATAACTGACCAATGATATTTTTTCATCTTCAAATCCAGCCAATATGCAGGATAACCAACGTCAAAAATTCGATAAAGTAATCATTTTCTACACTAGATTCCCCTTGTGGTGTAATAGCTTGCATTAAAAGTTCTTTGTTGTTCTCTATTAATAATTTCTACCGGTTTTTGCTGTTCGCTGTTGTTTTTTTTTTTTTTTTAGTAATAAGTGGTTTTGAGTTGCATACAAACTGCAAGGACGCTTTCAGTAGAAGAACCAATGCTCAATGAATCTGAATAAGCAAGGACGCACATTTGCTGGAATTTCTTCCTGTTTCATTTTCCAAGCTTGTCTCTGGAGAGCGCTCTAGCGGCTGTTTCAAGTCACGACTGCTTTGAATAAAAGAAGCCCGTTATATGTACCTATATAACGGTATGTTATATATATATATATATATATATATATATATAGTATATGGTTATACGTGCTGGACTTGATACTCTTTACAATAGACCTGATGAGAAACCAAATAAACAACGGAACATTTCAGAACTGTGTAAAGGAACATAAATCTTAAGCGTTGGATAAAATTATTAACATCGCATCGTAAGAAGCTTTTTTTTTTGTAAAATAACTTAAATTTGTGTTTTAAAACGCATAAAACAAGAACGACTTAAGGGGACAAGGTACTCTTAAATGGTCAAAAATCAGATTTTTTGTTTCAGGCACTAGCTTCGTGCCGTGATTCGGTAGCTGTGTGCTAGGGTCTCTGTGGCACGTGACGGTGCAGGTGGTTACAGGAATGAGACCTAGAAGGCTAACTGTCCAACACATATCGTTCTAAGAGTTATTCACCAACAGATCCGTCACGATATGACCAGGGAGTTAAAGCGACGTAAAATAAAATAGAGTAAAAAAATCCTAAATATTTCCAATTTCAGAAAATATATACTTTTTGGGAGTTAAAAAGTTTTTAAGACATTTAAATACCATTTAAATTCTAGTCTGCATTCCTTTAAAGCAATCATGCAATACCCCCTTTTGGGAGCATTTTTGTATCTTTCAACAACGAACTACTATTTCATGCCCTGCGAGCAGTTCAGCAATTAACAAAAGAGCCCTTGGAGCAAGAGAAGACAATCAGAAAATATGAAGCAACCAGAAATGAAGGTGCAGATGATTATGACCCTGGAATGTACTGAAGTGTGTCAGAATTTTAATGTTCAAACTTTAAATTCAGTTTTCTCAAAACAACGGTTTTTGATACTTATATACCTTTATATCAGAAAGTATGAAAGGTAGAGAGCTGAAATTTTCAGTACATGTATACAACACATAGTTAAACTTCCTGAACCACAATGATAATTTTATAATGTATATTAGTGATATTAAGAAAGCAACAACATTGCAAATTTTCCACATTTTTGCATTTTTGACTCTGCAAATAATGTTTTTCTCAATTTCTAGTGAATTGACATACATAACTAAATAATTGAGGTTCATGAGATAGCTGATTATACTAAGAACAAGCACGCAAAAGTGTGATTCTGTATTGCAAGTCGTATCAGAGAAAAATGTACATCAATTTACATATTTTAAGAGTACATTTTATTATTTTTCTGCTGAATGAAATAATTTTACGGACTCAACTACATAAGCTATCAATGCAAACAGGTACTTGAAATAATTGTCATTATTTTTAAAATAATTCATAAAACGTTCAGAAAAAAACATTGAGAACTTTAAGAGCAGTGGTAATTTAACACATTTAAGGTGTAATTTTTGTGTGTTCAGACTACCTTGTGCCCTTAACTTGTATGCACCAAACTTTGCAACCATACATATCTCCATAGATATAGGATAATATAAAAAATCTGATGTGTTACACTCACATGACTTTCTCTACTCTTGTACAAACTATTTATACAAACGCTTATTCTCCATCTACTTCATGTTAATCGAGATAAACATTTGCAGAGTCTATCTTATTGCTAATTTTCTTGTAGATGTAAGGGGAATATATATTTACAAGGGCAATTTGGAAATACTGTAGCCTTTAAGCACATACATATCTCTTAATAGCTGGTTGCTAGGTGCAGCACCATTCCCTTTCCCACAGATTAATACTCTTTGCATATCCAAGACAAAAAAATGAATAACGAATTCCCATTTGAGAAAATTATTGAAAAATTTAAGGGAATAACAAGTAATATCTCGAAAATGGTTCACTCAACAAAAAAATGTATATGACATAAACTGTGTATCTTAACGCGATCTACATCTTTTGTGCAGTGAAATTTTGTCTATCTCTTATGGTTTACCAGTTATGCAAAAGTCGTTCACAATGAAGAATACTTTTGGAGACATTCCCAGGAAATTCAAGATATACATTTTATTTGTCATAAAATATCTTAAACATATGATATTTTAATCAAAATCGTTAGAGCCATTTTTGAGAAAATTAAAATTTTTGAAAAATCTTCCATGTAAAGGGTAATCTGGGGTAGGGGGATTTTCTTGAAAACCTTCTGTCGCATCCTTGGAAGATACTGAACCTAAATACCAAGTTTGGTGTTTATCCGACTGTTCGTTTCTGAGTTATGCTGTTCACAGACAGACACACAACACACAGACACACACACGGACATGTTTCCAAAAATGCTTTTTTTTGGATTCAGGGGGTCTCAAAACATATATTTCCGGTGAAATCTCGGTATCGAATTTTTAGGTGGAATACAATACTTCCCCTACTTCCTATACGTAGTAGAGAAAGTAAAAATTCAAAACACTCAGTAAAATTTGGACTTTCGAAAGCTCACGATCGTCCTCGTAATTAAGGTCTGAATCATCTGATCAGGATTCGGCCCTGATTAGACAATGATTTTTACGGTTGTTCAAGAGACGGTCTGAAAGGTCACTGCGTTAAGCAGCAAAGGAGATGTCATTATTTGTGGCTTTCTTCCGGCACATTTCCCAAACGTTACGTCAGCTTTATCGTGACTCAGGCATCGAAATGGGCACGAAAGCTTCTCGTGCAGCAACGTCAACAATGATATTTCTTAGAGAGTTATCCTCTCCACTAACACCAGTGGCGGTTCATAAAAGAGATATTCAGGTTCAGAGAAAACGCATTTTATGCCTAATAGCTATGTAAGAGAAATCGTCGAACTTGACTTCTTTGGAAAGACCTCATTAGTTTCTAAAGGTGCATATGCTACTGCGAAGCACCTACAGGGTGAGCCAAAAGACTCCGAACAGCCTGTTGTGTTTTTCTTGTCCGCGTCCTCGGCGCTCGTTGCCGTCTGCTGCTATCATAGAAAGGCGCGAATGAAACCATACAACATTTTTAAAGCTACTTTTAAAGGCATTATTTACCAACTTTATAAAAGGAAATGCTGAAACTGGCCACCGTGGTTGTCCATACATTTTTGGCACCTCTTTAGGAAACTGTCCATCATGGAATTGTTGGAGGGAATTTTCCAAATGATGACCGATGTCGTCTAATGTTTCTTCCGTAAGAACCGAGCGCCGTCTTTTAGATTTCTTAGCCTGAACACTTCCTGTGTCCTGAAATTTACTGTCAAGTTCATGGATTGTTCTACGGCTTGGAACTTTTACACCTGGAAATCTTTCTGCACATCGTACTTTCACTTGGCTAGCTGACCGAGTTAACACATACGAATCATAAATAAATACACGCTGTGCAGTAGAAAACATATACTGAGCCATAATATACTTTGTGACTAAGTACAGGACAAAATAATAAATAACTCGTAATAACTGAATTACATCACATCACCGTCAACACAAAACTGCACTTCATACTGGACAGCAAAACCACAACAGCGTGACTGTTTATAGCAGCAGTGCGTTATCATGTTTTAATCACATTTCCACACGCCCAGTGGAAAAATACCGCGCTGCCGGTAATATTGCTCATAAAATACCCCTCCGGGGTAACTTAAACCATAAAGTGTACAAGACAAACCCACACACTCTGGAAGAATTAAAACAAAAAATGCGCCAGGAAATTTCTCAACGTGAACTACGGCGAGGTGCCAAAAATGTATGGACAACGACGGTGGCCGGTTTCAGCATCTCCTTTCCTAAAGTTGGTAAGTAAAGCCTTTAAAAGTAGTTTTAAAAATGTTGTATGGTTTCATTCGCGCTTTTCTATGATAGCAGCAGATGGCAACGAACGCCGAGGACGCGTACAGGAAAAGCACTGCGCAGTCGGTTCGGAGTCTTTTGGCTCACTCTGTATTAGGTCTATTTGTCCTCTCTCCGTACAATGAAACAACTCGTTGAAAATGTTGAAGAAAACGTGTCGGTATATTTCAAATTTGGTTGAAATCGGCACAGGGTTAAAGGTAGTTTGGGTGAGCATCCTACACACTTCCAGTTTTTAGGCGAACCACAGGACGCATGTAGTTGACATTTTATACACAAGAGACTCAACAAAATTTATAAATTAAGGGTAGTTTGAATGAAAAGTCTTCGAATTAAGATCACAGCTGAGTATTTCCGAACTGAGGCAAAGGCTTTGGAACTTTCATAGCTTAAATAAATATTACAATTAAATATATCCTAGCTTGTAAAGGGGAGGGGATAAATACGCCGTTTTTAATCTTTATATAATGTTTATATCTGGTCATAGGACTTTGTAAGCATTAAAGCCGGGACCAAAAGGAAATGCAGTTGAACTGTTACTGGTCTTTAGGCAAGGACGTTGCAGGTAACAAACCACTCCCATCCCTCGTACAGTCTATTGGTGTTTGCAGACCACGCTCACCAGACCGTGTTTACCTGCCGTCAGTGATCCTTGGGCGCTTTGTTTACGTTCTTTTTATTGGCATATGGTTTGCGTGTAGAAAACTTGAAGTCAACTGCTTAAGAATTCCTATACGTTGGTCCTGTAGCTCCGTCGGTAGAGTACCTGCCTGTTGTGCGAGGGGTCCCGGGTTTATTCCCGGCTGGGGGATGGGAATTTTTCTCTAGCCAAGATTAATCCCTATCCTCCCCAGAGACTGGAAGTATGAATGAGAGTGTGAATGTATATGTGACCTAATGATTAAAACCCAAAGTGCAAGAAAGCCAACGACAAGTGAATACGAGTTAACACCATTGCCTTAGGCAATACGTTCCAAAGGAAAGGCCGCCAATAAGACCAATGTAGTTAAAGGCGGCGTATAAATGGAACTAAAAAAAATCTTATATGGAATGCAGTGTAATGGAAGCCGGGCTGTGGCCGGAACGCTGTTAAGGTGCTTATAGACTCTTACTCCAAACAGTTTCTGCGTTGTGTAATGATTTGTGCTTTTGCTTGTCATGCGAGAAACCGGGGTGCGATTTCACATTGGATATTAAAATTCTAATTTCACCTTTTAGTCATAAATGTGTTAAACGTATTTTTAACTAGCTACAACTCGGCTGAAAGCCACAACTACGGATTTTATTTTAAATTTGTTGCCATGAATTCAGACCTGTTAAAATATCTATGGTCCAACGGTATGCGCCCGGAAATGCCAGATTTTCTTGGGCACCCCTTAAGATGTCTTCACAAGTTAAAACGCAAATTAAAAGTATATAAAACTGGGGAATCTTACAGACTTACAAAAATCCTATCATACAACGCAATGGTAAAACCTAACTCATGCAGGTAGGCTTGTAAAACTCAAACTGCACGCTGATGTATGTAATGAAACGACATATTGGTTAGGTCTATATTATTTAAGTGACGAGAGAATAAGTAAAGCTGTTACTAAATAATGTTAACAAATACTAAGCGAATATTCATGGGTGTAATTTATTTGAAATATTTAGAATTTGGTTTACCTGGGTTGCCTGTTAAAAAATGTACGATTTTTAGGATTGTTTCCAGAACACGTTTTGCCAACGATCCAGAAAGATAATCATATGTGTATATTTAGGATTTTTTTTATGATATGTATGTTATTATTGGCGAAAGCAAGGATAATGTTATTTGTATAGTAAGAGGCATTTAAACTCTTTATCTCCTCTTGAGGATTTCCACACTCCAGGATGCCGTCCTCCGCGGTCTAGTGGTACCATGCTAGCCTCTAGTTCCCAGCGGAGGGCGATGGATTTTTTCGGGCGTAAAAATCCTTAGCATGGCTTCCTTCGGAAGGGAAGTAAAGCCGGTGGTCCCACGTCGTAGATTTACGGCACGTAAAAGAACCTCAAGCCTGATAAAGAGGTCTCTGACCAAAATTTCCTGTCTTTCACGCCCAGAATAGAATGGAACGCTAAGGACTATAGTAGTTAAAGAGCGTCCATAAATAAAACTCAATTTAATTTTAACACTCCAGGATAGCTTTCTCAAAATGTTCAATAAGGATGCTGGTAAATAAAAAGCTACAGCACTTAAATTGTACTTCATTGTTAGTTATTTGTAATAAAATATCAATACTTCTTCCGATAACAGATGTTTGTTATCAATTGCTGATTAGGGTTTACCCTTTATCAGTTGTGTTGCGATGGAAAGCACAAGATAAATAACCTGTAACCACATTGTCTACATATTATCTCTTGTGCATAACAGATTGCAGTACCTATTTAGTTCAAGGTCCGATTGGGAACTGTGTTATTGATATCTGTCCTCATTGTTCCTCATAAACAGAATGCTAAGCTGGACATCCATCAGAGGCAAGAGGCAATGCATGACATTTCCTCATAATCTACTGTAGAGTGGCGCTTACGCGACATAACGGGCCAGCAGAGCGTCGGATAAGGGAACGTGTCTGATAATAGGGAGGTGTTAGAGAAAAAGTCTATTATACGTCAAACTATGTTATAATTTTATGTGTTACGAACCTAATAATCATGTTTTACAACAAAACAACAGATAAAAAATCTGATGTGTTACACTCACCTGACTTTCTCTACTCTTGTACAAACTATTTTTACAAACGCTTATTCTCCATCTACTTCATGTTAATCCAGATAAAAATTTGCAGACTCTGCCTTTATGCTAATTTTCTTGTAGATGTAAGGGGAATGTATATTTGCAAGGGCAATATAGAAATACAGTAGCCTTTAAGCACATACATATCTCTTAATAGCTGGTTGCTAGGTGCAGCACCATTCCCTTTGCCACAGATTAATACTCTTTGCATATACAAGACAAAAAAATCTGATGTGTTACACTCACATGACTTTCTCTACTCTTGTACAAACTATTTTTACAAACGCTTATTCTCCATATGCTTCATGTTAATCGAGATATCGAGATGTCAATATTATTGCTAATTTTCTTGTAGATGCAAGGGGAATATGTTAGGTTTTAAGCGACAGTCAAATATTTAAGCGCTGGTTGCTATGTGGCGCATTCCATTCTCTTTGCATGTCCAGGACAAAAAAAAATGAGTAACGAATTTGAGAAAAAGTATAAGTATTGGAAAATTTAAGGGAATAACAAGCAATATCTCGAAAGCGGTTCACTCAACAAAAAAATGTATATGACATAAATTGTGTATTGTAACGCGATCTACATTTTTTGTGCAGTAAAAATTTGTCTATCTCTTATGGTTTACCAGTTATGCAAAAGTCGTTCAGAATGAAAAACACTTTTGGAGACATTCCCAGAAAATTCGAGATATACATTTCATTTGTCATGAAAATACCTTAAACATATGATATTTTATTCAAAATCGTTAAAGCCATTTTTGAGAAAATTAAAATTTTCGAAAAATGTTATATGTAAAGGGTAGTCTGGGGTAGGGGGATTTTCTTGAAAACCTTCGAGTCGCATCTCTGGAAGATACTGAACCTAAATACCAAGTTTGGTGTTTAACCGATTGTTCGTTTCTGAGTTATGCTGTTCACAGACACACACACACACGGACATGTTTCCAAAAATGCTTTTTTTGGATTCAGGGAGTCTCAAAACATGTATTTCCGGTGAAATTTCGGTATCGAATTTTTGGGTGGAATACCAATACTTCCCCCACTTACTATACGTAGTAGAGAAAGTAAAAATCTGATGTGTTACACTCACATGACTTTCTCTACTCTTGTACACACTATTTTTACAAACGCTTATTCTCCATTACTTCATCTTAATCGAGATAAACATTTGCAGACTCTATCTTATTGCTAATTTTCTTGTAGATGTGAGGGGAATATATATTTACAAGGGCAATATAGAAATACAGTAGCCTTTAAGCACATACATATCTCTTAATAACTGGTTGCTAGGTGCAGCACCATTCCCTTTGCCACAGATTAATACTCTTTGCATATCCAAGACAAATAATCTGATGTGTTACACTCACATAACTTTCCCTACTCTTGTACAACCTAATTTTACAAACGCCTATTCTCCATATGCTTCATGTTAATCGAGATATCGAGATGTCAATCTTATTGGTAATTTTCTTGTAGATGCAAGGAAAATATGGTAGCTTTTAAGCGATAGTCAAATATTTTAACGCTGGTTGCTATGTGACGCATTCCATTCTCTTTGCATGTCCAGGACATAAAAAAATGAATAACGAATTTGAGAAAAAGTATAAGTATTGGAAAATTTAAGGAAATAACAAGCAATATCTCGAAAACGGTTCACTCAACAAAAGAAATGTATATGACATAAGCTGTGTATTTTAACGCGATCTACATTTTTTGTATAGTAAAATTTTGTCTATCTCTTATGGTTTACCAGTTATGCAAAAGTCGTTCACAATGAAGAATACTTTTGGAGACATTCCCAGAAAATTCGAGATATACATTTCATTTGTCATGACATTACCCTAAACATATGATATTCTCATCAAAATCGTTAGAGCCATTTTTGAGAAAATTAAAATGTTCGAAAAATGTTCCATGTAAAGGGTAGTCTGGGGTGGGGGGATTTTATTAAAAACCTTCGTGTCGCATCTCTGGAAGATACTGAACCTAAATACCAAGTTTGGTGTTTATCCGACTGTTCGTTTCTGCGTTATGCTGTTCAAAGTCAGACAGACAGACAGACACACACACACACACACACACACACACACAGGGACATGTTTCCAAAAATGCTTTTTTGGATTCAGGGGTCTCAAAGCATGTATTTCCGGTGAAATCTCGGTATCGAATTTTTGGGTGGAATACAATACTTCCCCTACTTACTATACGTAGTAGAGAAAGTAAAAATAAATAATGAATTCCCATTTGAGAAAATTATTATTGAAAAATTTAAGGGAATAACAAGCAATATCTCGAAAAGGGTTCACTCAACGAAAAAAATGTATATGACATAAATCGTGTATTTTAACGCGAGTAGTTAAGTCCCCTCTTTAAGCAAATGGATTAACGATAATCCTGCCGCTAGGTGGCGTTGGTGTCGCGTTAATCCGTCTTAATCCGCCTTAGGCGGATTAGTAGGATTAGCGGGAAGTTCGAAAAGTTGCCACTAGCGGTGAGGATTAGCGATAACCCTTTTGCTTAAAGAGGGGATATGAGGTAAAGAAGTGTGGGTGGATGGATGATAATCCTGCCACTAGGTGGCGTTGGATTAAGGTGGATTAGTGGGATTAGCGGGAAGTTCGAGAATTTGCCACTAGCGGTGAGGATTGGAGATAATCCTTTTGCTTAAAGAGGGGATATGAGGTAAAGAAGTGTGGGTGTATGGATTGGTACGTGACTGAAAAGGTTATGGATAAAAGATGATGAGTGGAAATGGAGAGGTGGATATTGGATTGATTGGACAAAGAGATATGAAAATGAGCAGGAAATAAAATGTGACGGATTAAGAGGAACGAGGGTCAGCGAGGTGTTGTTCGTGCGGTGTCTGGTAGCTGAAAGAGGGAAAAAAGATGGCGGTTGAGGTATAAAAACTGAGTATAACAGGAAGTGACGTGGCGCGTAGTGATTGGTGAAAATAAGGCAAAATGCAATTGGTAGAGGAAGGGGGAATAGATGGTGCGTATTGGAGGAAATAAGCTGTGTTGTGATTGGTTGTAAGATTGACGGGTATTTGAGAGGTTAAAGCAGATGGTTGGTAAATTGGAAAACGCGTGTACTGTAGCTGCGGAGGAATTTGGTAATTATCAAACAACTTATGACGAAGACGTGAAGAGGGAGGTGAGGTAGGTGGAGAAGGGGTACGTGAGGAAGAGGTAGACAAAAGGAGAGTTGGAATTGGAGATGAAAATGATGACTTAGCTGAAATGTTGTAAATTCATTATGTTACATTTTCTTGCTATAATTGTATTATTGGTTTTTTATTTATATTTTGCTTATATTTTATGACTGCTATGAAAATATGGGAAGCGGGAAAGGAATTCTAGCTAGGTAAAGGAAAATACATAGTGGAATATGGCACACAAAATTAGTGAATAAAAATGAACATTATATTTAGCAAAAAAGGAAAGAAAATACAGTGCAAAATAATCTTTTTAAAAATTTTGTGAACAGATATATAGATATATTGGTTGTTAAAAGCAGAATATAATGAACATTGTAGATAAACCCATTAATAAGAATACAGTGCAAAACATTATACAGAAGATGTATTTTTAAATTGAATAAAATGGTGTAGGCAAAACATTGCTACTAAAAATGAAAAAACTGTGGCAACACAGATACGTTGTACATATATGAGCACATGATATAAAACTGTATACAGCAATTTTTTTACGGGAGGTCACCTCCGCATCGAGCACAGGGACCATGATGACTGTGAGACAAATGTTTGTAAGGAATGTCAATATTATTAACAAAGCAAGTACGGCGTGCTTGACACTGTAAGCATGTTGGTGTGTATACATTACGATTTTGGTGCACATGATACCATACGGTGTAAACGGTGTAAAATTTTAATATAGTTTTTAGCACTCTGTCATCGTATCGTTTGGCAATGCACGATGTGCAGTACCCAGACGATTTGTTACAACAGTACATTGTGTGTTATAAATGTATCTATGACAAGTAATGTCTTACGACATGAGACCCACACTTGCAAACAAAAGTATGTAAGTGAGCATATGGTATACTAAGATGATGTAAAAAGCATATGCGGTAAGCCTGGCAAAACAAGCACAGCGGTTGGTAGACCGTATTGGGAACACCTACGAAGTCTAGCAGTTCTGAATCTGCACCAATGTGAATTAAATGATTTAAAAGTTGTGCGGTGCACAGCAGTCTCCCGTATCGAATTTTTTGTGGTGGAATACAATACTTCCCCTACTTATGTACTATACGTAGTAGAGAAAGTAATTAACTGAAAAATGAACTTGTAGTTACAGAGTTATTTGAAGCTATATGTATAAACGCTTAAAAAAGTCAGTCCTGGGATGATTTTAGACTTTTGTTTAACGTGGCCTGCTTTCCTGCCAAGTCTCGCCATCTTTGCAGATCATTATGTCGATTCCTGTAGCTTGTTCTTGTATTTAATTGCAGTTTTTAGAGCTTTAACTCCGTCGTTATGTGAAAGTCTGCAAGGGTACTTGGTCTTGATCTTCAATTTCGTTTTCATCGCAAATAACAAGAGGGATAATTTATTCTTCTTCACTTCAAGGATTAGGCATTTCTGCCTGTTCCGTCTTCGCTTTCCAAACTACTGCCATCTTCTTCTGGGACGCCCTGCATCTCTTCTTCCACGAGGATTGTATCTTATTAATACTGGTATTCTTTCTTCACTCATTCTATTCGTACCTTCTTTCCAATTTTGTTTATTTTCTTCTGTTTTATCTTGTAATTTATATATGTCTAATTCCTCTCAAATTTTTTCATTTCTTATTAAATCTAGTCCTGTTCATTATTTAACTCCTTTTAACCTCATTTCTGCTGCCTGTATTTTACTTTTGTCTTTTTCCTTTAATATCCAGGGCTCACTTCCATACATGAGCACTGGAACTGCCACGATTTTATAAAATTTAGTTTCGCTTCTTTCCTTATTTTATTATTCAAAGTTCTTGCTTTGGTTCCACATATCTGCTGAAAATTGTTTATCTTGTTTTCTAAATCCTTGTTTAAATCAAAGCTTACTCCACAGCACAACTAGTTAAAATTTCGAGAGCTGTTCCAGACACTTGTTTTCAATACTTATTTTTTATTTTACCGGATACTTTCCTCGATGCGCCATTATTTTTGTTTTCTTTGTGGATATGTTTATATGATACTTTTTTCCCCACATTTTATACACGGAACTTGGAGGCTCTCTTCATTGTGCTGTGTTATTGCTACATCTTCAGCGTAGAGAATCACATTTAAGCTTTTATTTCTATTCAGTTGTATTCCTTCACTCACCACCTTTTTCCAAATCTTAATCGGATCATCCACGTATATATTAAATAGCGTGGAGAAAGGCTACATCCCTACCTTGCTCCTTGATTCACATTTATTTCTTCTGTTTTTGACGTTCCTATATTTATAATAATTTATGTGTTTCTTTATAAACTTTTAATTACCTCTACTACGAGGGAGTAGTCCCTCGTATATGAGGGACATATCCCCCTTTGTCCATTATATTCCACAGTTGTTCATAAAATCAAATGGTTTTTCGAAGTCTACGAGTGCTATATGAGTTTCTAAGTTGACTTCATCTTTTTTCTTAAATTGTCTTTATAAAAAAAATTCTCCACCAGTTGTTTCCTACTGATCATAATCCAACTTTTGATTCTTGCAAAGTTTCCTCACATTGAGGGATACGTTGCACTAAAGGTAGAATGGTTTCGGTTTCATCCATGATTTCCGTTTCCAAATTTTCATCATTGCCTATCAGCTCCTTACAAGATTTGGCAATCAATACCTTTTTTTAGGTGAGACGTCGCCGAAATCCTGTATCATTCAGAGGAAAAAAATTGGGTCTGGCTAAAATTATATACTTGTTGATATCTTTCTTGAATAATATGGAAACTTTCCTGCAGTAAATGTAAATCATCTGCAAATACTTAAAACGGAGTGTATCTACTAAAAGGAGCTAGTGCTTTCAGCCCATTAAGTTATAAACAAGACTTACAGTGACAGTTGACAGCGTGAACGTGTTTGCATGTTTCTTCCAAGCGTGTCCTATAGTAGATGGGCAAAGCAGAGTATTTTGTAATATCAATATAAAATATAATACTGTTGTTAAACTATAAGCATCGAATTACAGAAAGAAAGGAAAGATAAGAAGAGAATGCTCCATTGGAAATCCATAATTTCAGAAAATTCAGTGAATTTAGTTGAAGTATGCCATAGATATACCTACAAGAGAAGTTTGAATTTAAGTTATATGTATTTTAAACTTTTCGAGATATTAATTTAAAAAGTGGGATCAATTGAAAAGAGTCCTCCACGATGGAAATTACGAAAACATTTAAAGTTATATATAAGAATCGATTCTAAAACATCCCCTTATTAAAACTAAGCATTATTTTTATCTATTATTTATAGTTTTCCAGATAAAATGTATAAGTATGTAATTTTACCTTTTAAACCAAAAATGAAATTATATATAATATTATTATATATATTTAAAACCATTTTAATCATTAAAAAGTATTCTTAGATTAAGTTGTTGATCCTTCTAGAACTTATGCTTGAAATATCAATAAATTGGATGATAACTCTATTGTTTGGAAATTTTGCAACAATGGAAAAGAAGAATAAAGTTTGCCAGAAAAGCAGAGTTTAGCTGTAAATTCCCTATCAGTTAAATTAATACTGTTTATTTACATAGAACAATGAAGAGAATTTAAATGTGATGGAGGTAGAAAATACAAACAGGTATATGCAAAGTTAAGAGTTTTTCATAAAGAAAAAAAATGCTTTATAAAATACTTTACGAAAATTTCACCGGAACTTTCTGTTAAAAAAGTTCTAACGTGCTAAAATTAAAACTTTTGGAACTTAAAAAGGCTAAAGATTACATAAAAGAGCAAATTGTTTAGAGGAGAGCACAAATAGGGATACGAAAAATGTTGGAACTTTATTTTAGTGTTGTGATAAATGTTAGATTTTTTTTTACATAAATCAAGTCCTGTAATGGATAGCAAAAAATTAAACGGGGTGCTTTTTAAATAACATGCACGATATTGTAACTGTTTTAGCATAGCGTTTGTATTTTTATAGCTGTGGAAATTAAATAGTAAATCTAAAATATCTTAAAAAAACGGGAACCTGGTTAAGGCACAAAACATTTGGAACTATGTTCTTTTAGTTTTTACGAAGAGGAAATTTTCTCCTAGATTTGTTTTGTCGTACAAACCTTTGGAGGTTTGGTTATAACGTGGCAATCTGTTTAGATCATCTATATTCTATGGCAATAATGTTACATCTCATTATAATATGTCGTGTTTGTAATGCATGTTTACGCTCTTTGGGTTTCTTTCGCGGTGATATAAATACTTCTTTATGTACCCAGTGTATTATATTAGTGATTATGCCCTGATATCGAGGGCCTCTGACCTAGAGTTTATAGGTTTTCAGAAGGTATAATCATTAATAATTCCCATGCTGCAAGGTGCATACAATAATTTAAGATGCACTAGTTGTTATTGAAGGAACTAATAGGTAATTTAGAGTAAAGCAGTAAATTTAAAATTCGATTCTCGAGTTTCATTTTCCTTAGAATACGCTATCTATGGACTCTATATTTAATAATTTGAAAAAAAAGCTTCACTCGTTTGGAACAAAATGGAGGAATCTGGTGAAATTCCTGCTGAAACTGTAACTGAAGCTAAAGAAGCTACTGGCAGTGAAACCTAGACGTTTGCATAACAAGAAATATACTATATCGATGAATAGTATTAATGAAACAGTACTTCTGGCCTTACTAACTGCGAACCAAGTATTACGACGAACTTCAGCAACTCTGCTAGTGGGCGCAGGAACAAGTAGTTTTAACGCGTCGCATGGAATATTGGAGAATGCATCTTATGCTGTAGGATATTAAGAAGACAGCATGGGCAGAAAAAGGACATTTTTAGGAAGTTAGCTGGAATTCCTTCCACATCTACTTCTGCTAGTAGTATACAGGAAACATCTTGTAAATGTATATGAATCAGAATTTACCACAAAGAACAGGGACGTGTTCTTTACCAGTACAACATTAGTGAAAATAATTTGATAAGGAAAGGCAATCGTAAATTTCATCCCCAGGGGAAGTATTTCTTAGGGAAATGGAATCTTCATTTTTCAAAGGGAAATTTTTAAGACAATCTCACAACATGGGAAGCTTCACAGATATACCATATTTGATGGGTATGACTTCTTATTAAGGTAATAACCATCTTGCCAGTTTCTACTGCTTCTGCAGAAATAAATTGTTATTTGAGAAGCACTATATCTAGACTTGCCTCGCCGTCAATTCAACGTTATATGCATTTATGTTTCTGATGATGAAGTTGTAGATAGCATTGTTAGTGCTCTAAGAAGACTTGATTTTGTATTAGATATGATTATGCTATCAAATTGTTTTTAAATTTTTAATCTGAAAATATGTTAACACTTGTGAAACAGTTTGTAAAATCCACTTTGTAAGAATCAGTATATGCAGCCACGCCAGGAAGTGGAGAGTGTACTTTGTTTTAATATTAACTCTTGACAATTATGTATATATATATATATATCAATGTATCATGGCTGGGGCTCATTTGCAAGTGTTCCAAATTTTGAATTTTATACAGTTTAGTCATTTTCGCCTCCCAAATAAAATTCCATATACGCCCTGACAGATGACGTTATCATGGGTTTAATCATTGCAATTTCTACTTAATCTCTAATTGATTATAGTTAATCATGTGTCAAGAGCTTAACGAAGATGTTAATACCAAGGGAAATGATGTTAATGTTTGATAACAATTAAATATTGTTTTGTATAATGTTTTTATAAAATTGAATAAACTGAATACATTTAAAATAGTTTGTTGTGGTAAAATATTTTACTACCACACAGCGCAATAATTCTAAAGGACAGGAGTATTTTAGCAACTTTATAGCATATCTCGTATTTGAACAGCACATATTTAATAAACTAATGCGCTATAAAATAAATGTTATTTCAGTGTTGATGTTTTCTGTTGTTAACTACATTTTAGCCACACTTGGAAGGAGCACGTAGATTTGAATCCACGACTATTATGGTGAGGAATGGTTTCACAATTACCTGTCACATTAAACCCATGTCTAGAATATGAAAGAGGGAACCCTCGAGGTAGATTTTAGGGTGACACAAATACTTCCTCTAATCTACACAGTGTTTATCTCTGAAGAGAAAGTGTGCTCATTAGCCAATAAGGTCAGTGTTATTCTGAAGAACAAGGTGTTTACGAATACACAATAGTTTTATCTCTGGGAGCGTTAGAGGAGGACATAATATGGGACAAGAGGTTACTTTCTCCTTGACCTTAAACCTTCGAGTGTCTTTCACATGGACAACATCTGCTTTTCATAATGTGGGGTTATCTATACGTGCTACTAAAATACAACAGGGAATAGGCGTGTGTTTAAAACAAAATGTTCGATAAATACCAAACTTGGTACTTTAGTTGAACAACTTCCAAACACAAATGCTTTCAAGAAAACCCCCCTACCGCAAACTACCCTTTAGAGGAAAGTGTTTCCATATTTTGATTTTCTCATGAATGGCTAGAGTGATTTTGATTAAAATACCATATATGGAAGATATTCACGTGGCACACAAGAAATAGACAAAAACATACTACACAAAAGATGCAGACCTCTTTAAAGCACATCGTTTATTTCATATAACTTTTTCGTTGTAGTATCAGCCGTTTCCGAGAAATCCGTTATTATTGGTTTTAATTTTTCAGCAGTCATTTTTAAAGTGCTGTGCTATTCGGTTATTTCTCGCAATGTCATAAATGGGAAGAGCATGCAATTTCAAGGCCCGCATATAGCGACCCGCTTGTAAACATCTGACTATCGATTCGGTTTCCTCTATTTCCCTTGTACCCACAAAAGCATTTAGTTATCTATTTCTGCAAATGTTTATCTCGATTAGCATGAATAAATAGAAAACTAAGCTTTCGTAAGAATAGGTTATAGAAACTGCATAAAAATAAACGATAGTGGGTAGAAAAGTAATGTGTGTAAGATTTTTTATCTGCCTTCTTATTGCTACAGCAGGGCTCGAATTTATTTCTCTTCAGCTCACACTCTCTCCCTCTCCAACCCACTCTTCCCCTCTCTTGTCGCCTAGCTGTTTCTCCCGCATTCTACTTCTTCCACTATCCCCCCCCCCCTTCGAAGCCTTTTTCGCCATCTCTCCCTCTGTCTAGGCACTCATTGCATCCCATGTTTTGAAAACCAAAGCTGCTTTTTGCAGGATGTTAATAAAAATAAATTAAAATATAAATAAAGGCTTTAACAGTAGGTACACAAAATCGCGCCTTTCCCTTATAGGTGCTTGCATTGCAATTGAAACTACATATACCTTTTTTTAGTGGTCATCGGTTTACATACATACGAGGGCTGTCCCAGAAGTACCCGACCTAACAAAGAAAACACAAAAATTTGTGAAAAAATATCTTTATTTCTCTACATAGTCTCCTTTCAGCTCGATACATTTTTCCCAGCGATGTTCAGCAGCTTGATACCCTGTTTATACTGAGAAGCGTTGAGTTCTGCAAAATAGCCATCAACTGCAAACTCCACCTCCTCAATTTTGGCAAATCTTTTACCACCTAGCCATTTCTTCAACTTTGGAAACAAAATAATCAGAGGGGGTTAAGTCAGGCAAATAGGGTGCATGAGGAAGCCATTCAAACTTTAACTCATTGATTTTGGTCATGGTGATAATGGATGTACTGTGCATTGTCCTGATGAAACAGAACTTTCTTTTTCGCTAAATGCGGGCGTTTTTGCTTGATTTCATCATTCAAACGCTGCAATAAGTTTGCGTAATACTCGTCATTGATTGCTTTTCCTTTTGGAAGATATTCAATGAAAATTATCGCACGCGCATCCCAAAACACTGACACCATGACCTTGCCTGCAGATGGAATTGTCTTCGCCTTCTTTGGAGCCGATTCTCCCCTTTCAATCCACTGTTTTGACTGTTCCTTTGTCTCAGGTGTGAAGTGATGGACCCATGTTTCATCCATGGTTACGAATGGACGCAAAAACTAGGTTTTATTGCAGCGTAACATCACCAACCACTCGACTGAAACATCCTCACGACGCGGCACCCATCTTGCGCCCAACTTTCTCATGTCTAAATTTTCAGTCAGTATGCAATGCACTTTTTTAAATGCCTATACTGTCTGCTAACTCGCGCACTTTCAGTCGATGGTCATCCCATACCGTTTTGTGGATTTTCTTCACAACTTCTGGCGTGGTCACCTCGTTTGGTCGACCACTGCGATGTTTGTCTTGGCCGCTCCTACGGCCTCGCTTAAACTCTGCCACGCAATATTTTACTGTTGTAAACGAAGGGGCAGACTCCCCCAGAGTAGAATCTAGCTCAGCTTTAATATTAGTTGGACTAAGACCATTCAAATGAAAGTATTGTATCACATAACGATGACCAGTTTTATCCATGTTTACAAATTCTCTGAGAGCGTTCACTATTGATGGCTGGCAAACAATTACTAAACAACGTAGCATCGTCCAACTTCAAACTTAAGCTTTATAAGGGTGGTACTTTCTACCATAGTCATTTGTTTGAAACAATAATTGCTATATTTGTCAGGTCGGGTACTTATGGGACTGCCTTCGTAAATATCACAACAAATATTAACGAAAAAGCTGTATAACCTCATGCTATATTCATCCTATTTAGAATTTGTAAATAACAAAATGGTAATAAAGTAGTTTCGTTGGCAGCATTAAAAAAACTGAATAATAAGCTAGATATTTCGATTTGCTGATTTTGCGCTCCATTAGAATCTGCCCCTTTGGAGAAAGTAGACAGCTTAAATTGTAAGTGGGACGTATGGTACGTTATATACAAAGTTTCATACAAATTGTTTGGTTATTCTTACATGAAAACGTAATATACACGCAAAGAAAGTTTTTAAAATGACATATCTGATATAGGGTAGCAGATTATACACGTTAGTATCACTTATTCATCTAAAATCGAAAATCACTAGAAAAGCTACGGTTACGGATTATTTATATGTATTGACATAAAGTTAATGTATGCTAAAACTGGAGCACTAAAGCTGACTTTTTATAAGTTTAAGTGTAAATTGTAGTTAGTTCTTATAAAATTACATGGCATATAAATCAAGTCTCAACAATATAAATATTATTCCTTAAAAAGTTAAACTTAAGCACATGCCTGTTGAATTAGAATATAGATGCCTTTTACTTTACCTACCTTACTACTTACGTATAGTTAGAAGAGGAACTACTGATTTCACCCAATAATTCGATACCGAGACTTCTTCGAAAATACACGTTTTGAGGCTCCACGAATTAAAAAACTTTCAGAAAAAAGGTGTGTATGTGTGTGTGTGTGTGTGTGTGTGTGTGTGTGTGTGTGGTCTGCAAGTCTGCCTGCCTGTCCGTGAACATTATGATTCAAAAACGGAAATTCGGTTGAATACGAAAGTTGATGTTTAAGCTCAGTGTATTCCGAGGATATTACACGAAGGTTTTCAAGGAAATCCTATTACACCAAACTACCTTTTATAGAAAGAAATGTCATTATTTTCATGGAAAAAGATGGCTTTAACGATTTGATTAGAAAACCATATGTTTTAAAACATTTGCGTGACAAATAAAATGTATATCTTAAATTTCCTGGGAATAGTCTATGAAGTCTGTCGTTAAAGCGTACAATTTATATAAAAAATGTTTGTGGCGTTAGGCTACTTCCGATATTTTCTTGGTTATAGGTTTGCAATTTCAAATACTTAAGCTTTTTCGAGTGGTAAGTCGCAATTCATTTTTTCTTGTGGTAATGCCATGCAAGGAACATGGAATTTCAGTCATCACAGAGCGACACGCTTTTTATAAATCCGACTATCGCTTTAGCCTACTGTATTCCTCTTATACCCACAACGAATATGCAAATGTGTAGTGAAAGTTCATCTCGATTAACAAGAAGATAGTAGAATAAGCTTTTGTTAGTATAGTTTGTTAAGAGTGAGTAGAGAAAGTCATATGAAAGTAGCACATCAGGAATTCTTTTTCTTTTTATGGTCGATTTTTAAGGTTTTTTTCCCTTTATTTTCAAAATTCGGGACAGAATTGTAGTAGGACCAGGTTTGCTGCTGTGGTTTCAGAAATATGTACATACTTCTGAAACATTATAAACTAATTTAAATAATTTTAAAACTATTAACCATTCTTACATAAAATCCGGGACAGAAACGTAATGGGACCAGGTTTGCTGCGGTGGTTTCAGACATATGTGCAGACTTCTGAAACATAAACTAATTTAAATAATTTTAAAACTATTAACCATTCTTACATAAAATCCGCGACAGAAACGTAATGGGACCAGGTTTGCTGCGGTGGTTTCAGATATATGTGCAGACTTCTGCAACATTATAAACTCATTTAAATAATTTTAAAACTATTAACCATTCTTACGTAAAATCCGGGACAGATACGTACTGGGACCAGGTTTGCTGTTGTGGTTTCAGAAATATGTGCAGACTTCTGAAACATTATAAACTCATTTAAATAATTTTAAAAGTATTAACCATTCTTACGTAAACTCCGGGACAGAAACGTACTGGGACCAGGTTTGCTGCGGTGGTTTCAGACATATGTGCAGACTTCTGCAACATTATAAACTCATTGAAATAATTTTAAAACTATTAACCATTCTTACGTAAAATCCGGGACAGAAACGTACTGGGACCAGGTTTGCTGTTGTGGTTTCAGAAATATGTGCAGACTTCTGAAACATTATAAACTCATTTAAATAATTTTAAAAGTATTAACCATTCTTACGTAAAATCCGGGACAGAAACGTACTGGGACCAGGTTTGCTGCGGTGGTTTCAGACATATGTGCAGACTTCTGAAACATTATAAACTCATTTAAATAATTTTAAAACTATTAACCATTCTTACATAAAATCCGGGACAGAAACGTACTGGGACCAGGTTTGCTGTTGTGGTTTCAGAAATATGTGCAGACTTCTGAAACATTATAAACTAATTTAAATAATTTTAAAAGTGTTAACCATTCTTACTGTAAAATCCGGGACAGAAACGTACTGGGACCAGGTTTGCTGCGGTGGTTTCAGACATATGTGCAGACTTCTGCAACATTATAAACTCATTTAAATAATTTTAAAACTATTAACCATTCTTACATAAAATCCGGGACAGAAACGTACTGGGACCAGGTTTGCTGCGGTGGTTTCAGACATATGTGCAGACTTCTGAAACATTATAAACTCATTTAAATAATTTTAAAACTATTAACCATTCTTACATAAAATCCGGGACAGAAACGTACTGGGACCAGGTTTGCTGTTGTGGTTTCAGAAATATGTGCAGACTTCTGAAACATTATAAACTAATTTAAATAATTTTAAAAGTGTTAACCATTCTTACTGTAAAATCCGGGACAGAAATTAACTGGGACCAGATTCGCTGCTGTGGTTTCAGAAATATGTACAGACTTCTGAAACATTATAAGCTAATTTATATAATTTTAAAACTATTAACCATTCTTACGTAAAATCCGGGACAGAAACGTACTGAAACCAGATTCGCTGCTGTGATTTCAGAAATATGTACATAATTCTGAAACATTATAAACTAATTTAAATAATTTTAAAAGTGTTAAGCATTCTTACAGTAAAATCTCATTGCAAAACAGATGTAATAATAATAATTCACAATGCAGATTCACTCTGCGATGGTGCGTTGTTCAAAATGCAGTCGGCATTCTCTCGGCCTCAGTCACGGAAAAGTCATTGCAAACAAAGCCACGTTTTATATCTTCCTGTGTGTAAAACAATGGATGACCTTGTGGGTTAATTTAGAACATCAATGTGTGACGTCATAAATTACTAGGAAACGCAAACTATGGTTCTACGGAAGTACAGTGATAGACATTATTGCCCTAAGTGAGGGAGAAAAGTGTCTTCCTACATTGCTCTGATTACTTAAAACAAGCAAGCTCAGTGTTAATTGGCCATTTAGAACACAGAGGTAAAGTTCCACGAAAAAATTAACAATTACTCATCTCTTGCAACGAGCATTGAGCTCAGACACTGCCAATTATACATTTGATATGATACGGTCTTTTGCTGGTTACGCCCTTAAGTGCGAGTACTTGAGAAGACTCAAGAGAATCTGGCTGTCCATTACCTTTTGCACGAATTACAGAATTATAGTGCATTTACTTTAAGTAGAAGTAGAAAGAGATAGTGCTATATTCCACACGACAGTTGGTAATCCTTAATGCCTAATCTCAAAATGTTTACTATTGAAACTTACTGTTTAAAATCTGGGTTAGGTTGAAACATGAAGTTTAGAATAGAACAACCACCACATGCTTGTAACAATACAAAAGCCAGTGAAGCAAGGGCGGCCGAAGATATCAGCATATTTTTCATATTTCACTGCCATAGGTGCCACTGGTAACAAGTACAGCTGTACTGAGAGATTAGGCAGTGAAGGGTGACTGTGTTTGTCAGGGTTTCTCAGCTCTCGGACCGTCATTAGTAGGGCCCGGATTTTAATAAGCTATAAAAAGGGGTAAATATGCAATCATTTATGATCTAAAACTTATATAAATATGACCTTAAAAGATAAAACATGATTTTATATAGGTTTATTTAAAAACACTCTTGTTGATTTTTTAATACCATGTAACCAAAAAAAAAAAAAAAAAAGGTACAGTACAGTACAGTGAAAACAATAGCACCTATCCAAACAATAAAAACCATGTTTTTACTACTGCATGCACAGCACTTGTTTAAAGTATTCCAAATTATTTAACAGGTCCTGTGAATCTTCAGTTTCTGCAGAGTTGCACTGGATCACAAGGTGCATTTCAGGTTTTCCATTTTCAAAGATCTACTGTTGTGGCTGAGGATAGTTTTGTACCTGGAAAAGCTCCTCTCCACATCACAGGAGCGTATTTGAAGGTGGTGAGGTCACTGCAGGCCAACTTTGCTTCATTGTCTTCGAATTTTGTGGCATTCCCAGAAAGACTGTCATTAATTTTGCACATTGTAGAATATCCAGGATTCCGCTGGAGAACACTTTGCAATTTGTTGATCACCCCACGCAACAATGTCTTACGTCAGCGAACCAACTAGTGTGTTACGCTGCTTGTTTAATTGTGTTGTTTATTTGTGACATCACCAAAAACATTGTCATGTGAGCAGCATTTTCATGTTTTTATTTTTGTGTCCTGAACATACGACAAATACATGCATTGGCAATGTTGCTGCCAGCCTCTCCCTGTTATACGTCACCGTATGCTGCCAACCTACGTACTTAAAAAAAATCGCTAAAAATACGGGAGTAATAGTACTGTAGGATATGAGTTTTGTTGGCAGACGGTAATCCATGCCGCCAAGAGGGAGAAGGCGGTGGGAAAAGTACTAGCTGTTCAAAATGTCCAACTGGAGTGATCCCCCTTTTGTCTGCAAATTCTTATTTGCATTTTCTATGATCCGTTTCAGTTCCATTTCCCTTCATCACTTCCGTTCCTTTATGGAACTTCGAAACACTCACCTGCCAACCAACATTTCCCTCTCGAGTGTTTCAACGTTACAAGGTTGGTATGGTTTAGCGACGTGATGTCGGTCAGGGAGAGGCTGGCAGCAACATTACCCATGCATTTTTGGCAAAAGTTGGCCGAAATATGACCTATTAGTAAAAAACAGAACAAGGTTAAAATTCAATTACCTATTTTAGATTAGCAAAACCTCACAATAGTTTATATAGTATCTAGTTAATCGTCTGATAATCAACAGCTTGGTCCAAATTGTATGTATCTTAATTGAATATTCTTTGTATTCCATAGAGCATGTTTAAATTTTGTGGTGATAACAATACTTAACGTTTTACTTACCAAAGCATTTGTATTTCTGGGTTATATTTAACGCCGGCAATAAACTCTACTCCAGCTACAGCAATCAGTCGTAGTTAATACTGCGTAGTTGATGCTTAATATTATTTTTATTGTGTTCTTTATATACACAATAAAAATACATTTTTCTGTATTACAATACCTGGATTCGTGCATAAATTCTTGTACATTTACCCTTAAGTTCAGGAAAAAAATGTGAATTGTCATTAAAATCCGGGCTATAGGCATTAGGTACCGCCCCTCTCCTAGACCGGTCAGGTAGTACCAAAATGGTCATGTTTCAACTTAAACCTCACGTACTGTAAACACTAATATTAAGCATCAACTACGCAGTATTAACTACGACTGATTGCTGTAGCTGGAGTAGTGTTTATTGGCGGCGTTAAATAATATACAAATGCTTTGCCAAATAAAACGTTAAATATTATTATCACAAAATCTAAACATTGTTGCATGGAATACAAAGAATATTCAACTAAGATACGTATAATTTGGAATAAGCTATTGATTATCGGACTATTAGTTAGATACTATATAAACTGTTGTAGGTTGTTGCTAATCTAAAATAGGTAATTGGATTTTAAATCCGCTTCAAATCGTTGTTCTGTGTTTATATGTATCTCTGTTTGGCTTAGGGCTTTCATAAGAATCATGTCAAATTCAAAAGATCTAACATTTAAACAATATAAATAGTTAAATCACCTAAATGCCGAACGGGGTGGCTCAGGGGGTGACCTCTGTTACCCGCGTTCTGGAGGTCCCGGATTCAAACCCACGGCGCCGACCAATTTCTTTCGCGGTTTTACTTGGTCGCTAGGCTAATGCTGGGTTGGATAATTTGATCCGCGGATTTTCTTATCATCCCTTTCATCACTACATTTCATTTCCTTCTTCACCAAAGCCATACCAGGCATTGGGCTGATAACCCATCCTGAATATGCTATGATCCAGAGTTTTCTTTCTCTACGACAGGCTAGTAACCCAAGGCGTTGGTTGGTAAGACCTTGGAGGTATAAGTCCTACACAGAGGGACCAAGCGGGATGGCTCAGGCGGTTATATCTGCGGCCCGCATTCGGGAGGTCCCGGATATCCCGGCGACCGCACACTGGTCCATAGGTTTTTCGTGGTTTTACCGGGTCGCCAGGCGAATCTTCTACCACGATTCTCCTTCCTCTCATTCCCTGTACCCATCATCTTCCTTGTGATCTGTTTCAGGGTTGTAGGAACGGCGACGGTGTTCTGTGGGTTGCGGCTGGGCGGTGACTTGCGCTCTCTAATGATTTCTTCCCTGGAGTCGCTGCGGTAACGTTCAGTTGGGTCTCTCCTCAGCTTGGGGTTCCGCTCCGTGCGACCCTGAAGGTTGGTGACTTCTGGGCCAGGACCGTGCGGCGTCGGATGCGTTCTATCTGGAAAAGTTATGGATCCCGTCCATGCTTGCACCCGTCGGCATCCGGATCTGGTCGCCCTTCGGGTCTCTCCCCTCATCCTTCTCTCGCAGGGGTCACGTTGGAAGCAAAAAGGACCGATTGGCCTACTTGCGGTGCTCTGCCCCTGTTCCAGGTGCCTCTCCGTGATACCTACCTTTACCTATACAGAGGAGCGTAAACAGTTAAAAAAAAGAAGAAGAAGAGAAATGCCTAAGTCAACATATTCTGCAAAGTCCTCCTTAATTCCTTTTACGAGATGCATATCTTTTGTCACATGACATGTTCTCATTGGCCTATGCAAAGGACACCTATATACTCGTAGATAATATAAAGGCTGCAAATTCGACATAATAATTTAACAACGGGTTGTCGTATGAGGCAGTATTTTATATCACAACACTGTGAATGCCAAAGTGATTGTAGTGTAAATTAGCATTATTGTATGGCAATGATTTGAGATGTTTGTTAATTATAAGCATTGTTAGGAAATAAGTTTACACGGCCTCACTGAAACTGACAATAGGAGCGGGTAACAATGAGCGAGGGGGTGAGTTGTTTATCAGTTATAAGAGACAAACAAATGACGTCAGATTAGCGCGTTTTTCTGTAGAAATGGAGGGAATTTCTTCCCTAGAGCATATGTGTTCGTAATTTTGATTGGATATAAAAATAGACGCTAATGTTGGCGCGTTTTATTAACCAATAGCAGCTCGGTTATAATCTTTATGCATATCGGGTGAGGGAGTATAAATTCCGTGCCAGAGACTGGTAACGCGCAGTTTGACAGAATAATTCACAAGGTATTCGTCGTTTAGTCCAACAGAAGGATTCGCGGGTAATACGTCGTTCAGTCCAACAGAATCATACAAAGGTTATACGTCGCGCAATTCTACAAAATCTCTCGCGTCTTAAAGTTTGTTATAAATGTGAAATACGCGAATTAATAACGTGCAGTAAATAAGTGATTATAGTGACATTAGAAAATATAACAGTTTCAGTCGGGCGTGTATCAAGAGTCAATATGTGTAATTAATTAAAAGTGACGGCAATAAAAGTGTAAAAACAAATTCTTTTATCAGTGTTATCTTTAGTAACAACTCCTTTCCGTTTACACACCCTGTTCAAGAGATATGCTCGACTGAGTAGTAATAATAGCTAGCCGGAGGACAAATAACCCAAAATTCAAACTATTAATACAATAACAGGTGCCCAGCAATAGATAACACGAAGTGACCGCGACAAATTGGCTCCCATACGTGGGGCAGATAAACATGAAGCATCTTCCAACTACCAACATATATTCGACTTCACGTTCCAGGCTGTTTTGTGTCCCTGTGTATAGCAATAACGTTTATGTTGTAAACGTTTTGGGCGAATATTTATCATGACCCAGAAATGAGTAACACATAGAGAATGCAGCATGATAACAGATTTTTCTGTATGATTTTCTAGAAATTGATTGCAGCACTGGCCTTAAAATGTCATTATTATAACTATTATATATATACTTATAAAGACTAGAAAAAAGGGCAGCTCAATGGCATCCCAAAGCAAGATGTAAAAAACGATGTCCACTGCTGACGTGAGAAACATATATACGGAAGAAAAAGACTTAACGACGGAGATTGGACAAACCGAGGACTAAGGCAATCCAAAACGGAAAACCCAAGTGTGTAGAATCCGGAGAAGAAGAACGTTTAGACAGTTTCCACAATACATAATTTATAGAGTAGAAATGAACCTGTTGTAAACCATTATTTTTATGAGATCTCATCCATGCCATTAACTGTACAAAGGTCATTAATACCTTACTCAAATGTTGAAACATTGAGTGGAAATGCAAACACTTCTCTTGTTAAAGCTCAAATCTGACATTCATTTTTTCAGGGAGAGATTAAATTCTCTGGTAAGGGCAAACAAACTTTAGGAATGAAAGAAAGGCTTACATAACTAAAACTGTAAAACCCAAATTAAACAGCAACAGAGGATGTCTGTGATTATCAGGAAAATGCTGAGAAAGAAGAATAAACACACTCGAGAAACACCGTAACAAAACGTGATATTGCAGCATGCACGATTTTATTAATCACATTATATCGGTATCTGACAAGCTATCAATATGCACATGTAATGGAAAGTTTCTACATTCGGGGAAACAACAGAATTCCCAACTTCAATGTTGTGAAGTACGTAACTAACCTTGATGGTTGCTTCTTTTTTACTCCCTGGGTGTTTCCAGGTTACGTGCGCAGTATAGTTTTTACATACAAATGAACAGGGCTGGGAAGCTGATCTATAAATTACCTAATAATATCTAAAATATCCTAAAAGTACCTAATATCCTAATAACTGTGAAAAGGAACGTAAAGATGTTATGAAAATTAATTAATATTTTAATAGCTTTATTTACACGTTTAAATAATAAATATAATACTTAACATAAGGCATCACTGCCATATCTTTCATTATTAAAAAGGAATGTGTATAATTTGAGGCAGTACTTTTAACGCTTACATGATTTCAGTCAAATTATATAATATGTAAATTCAATAACAGCCCGCCTTGAAGCAATACATGTATGTAATAATTTGTAAAACGTATGTAACAGTCATTGCATATGCTTATATTATTGTAAACATGTTCAATAATGTTATGTGAATGTATTACGTAACTTAATAATGTAGGAGCTGTGAGAATAATAAGTTAAAAGTTGCTAACAATGAGGTAACCTTGAAGCAATAATGAGTTTGAGAGTTTAAATGTTACTTGTGTTTCTGAAGCAACAATAATGTAAATTTTAGTGACAGTTTATAAAATAGCCAATCAACAACCAGAAAAAGCTTTAGTTAAATAAAGGTGTTCTATTGGAGTAGGATTAGCCAAATCAGAGACTTGAAATACGGAAATTTACAAGTTTAGACGGTTGAAATCAAGTCAGTTGCCTCCAAACAGTGCTCATAACCAGACGCGTTGCCTGCAGACAGTGCTCATAACTGGATGCGTTGCTTGTGCGTCCTCGAGAGATTTAATACGTATTCGTGTGAGACGAAAAAAGTTTACGTGTTACAAAAAAGTACAATAAATTAATTAAAGAATCTCACAGCTCTCTATATCAGTGAAGTGTTATTTAATTTGTGCCAAGGATTAATTAAAGGAGAGAATTAAAACTAAAAATCTGTGTAAGCCTACATTCTTGTTGCATCACGCCCTGCCAAGATATCCATGTCTCTAAAATAATACTGACGCAGCCGAGGCAAACATAAACATTAAATATTTAAAGAAACAGTTTAATTACACAGTTAATATTTTTTTAAAACCTGGGGCAAAGACCACCTGAAACTACATTTGGGGCGAAGGCTACCAGAAACGGTTTACTATACGTGCGGTTGCAACTACTACAAGTTCGGCTCCCCAACAGTTGAAATATAATACAACATCTATAAACTGACTTTCAATACGTAGCAGCAACTACCTACTTCAAATTGGCATCCATACGTGGAGCTAATTTAAACAACTTTCTTCAAATTGGTGCCCAAAACGTGGGGCTAATAAATATCTTTTCAAATTTTCTCCCAAATTGTGTTATTTATGGACTCTTGATATACATTAATACACCGAGCGGGATGGCTCGGGCGGTAACGTCTTGGCCCGCATTCGAGAGGTACCGTGTTCAAACCCCCGCGGCCGAAGGCTTTTTCGGTCACTAGGCGAATGCTGATCCGTGAATTTTCCTATCATCCCTTTCATCACTACATCGTTTCCTCCTTCAGCGCCATGCCAGGCACCGGACTGATCACCCATCCTGGATATGCAATGATCCAGAGTTTGCTTCCTGCTCGACAGACTACTGACCCACGGCATTGGATTGTAAGTCGTAAAAGGAGGAGGATAATCACTTAAAGAAGAAAAAGACATACATGTTGCAGTGAAAGATTGCTTCACGTAATTTATCATACAGTAAAATACAAATGTTATTCCTTTAGTTTTCGCTAAAAAATACAAAAAGTGAAAAAGCGTATGAATAAAATGCTTCTTCTTTAGGTCATATTTTTAGATTGCTGTGTTAATCTGTATAAAGCATTATTACCTGCTTAATTAAAAAAATCTGATGTGTTACACTCACATGACTTTCTCTACTCTTGTACAAACTATTTTTACAAACGCTTATTCTCCATATGCTTCATGTTAATCGAGATGTTAATCTTATTCCTAATTTTCTTGTAGGTGCAAGGTGAGTGTGGTAGGCTTTAAGCGATAGTCAAATCTTTTAAGAGCTGGTTGCTATGTGGCGCATTACATTCTCTTTGTATGTCCAGGACATGAAAAAATCTGATGTGTTACATTCACATGACTTTCTCTACTCTTGTACAAACTATTTTTACAAACTCCTATGCTCCATCTATTTCATATTAATCGAGATAAACGTTTGCAGAAACGATCTTTTGACATGCAAAGAGAATTACAGTTTACACATAGCGACCAGTTCTGAAAATATTTGACTATCGCTTAAGGCGTACTACGTTCCACTTGTTTTGTATTTGCAAGGGCAATATATAAATACGTATTGAAATGTAGAAGAGTAGAGAAAGTCATGTGAGTGTAACACATCAGATTTTTTTTGTATATCTTCTCCGCGACGATGTCAATCACACATTCTTTAAAAGTATGGTCACCACATATTTCACTTAATAACTGTTTTTCAATTGCTAATGTCGCTAAACACGAGAGTCTTTGGTTTGTCATAAAATTCTTCAAATAAGTGTTAATTATTTTAAGCGTGCTCATACTACGTTCACTGCTGGTTGTAGCTGGCTGTAGTGACTAGTCCCAATAATTTAGTGGTCTGTGTACACCTTATTCAAATTGTTGTTTACCAAGTAACTCTAATCTAGTAACTCTAGAAAATTGCCTTTAATGCTGAATTTATAATAAGTAATCCACTAAATCGATGGAATTGACCATATTTCTAAAATAATAATAATAATAATAATAATAATAATAATAATAATAATAATAATAATAATAATAAAACACGCACAATGAAAGCAATACAGGTTTACATAAAATTAACGCTGTACTACACTGTACCCAATTAATGCTGGTTCACCACCAACAGGAATGAAATGCTTATGTTACACTACCTTGCCCTATTTTTTTAAGGGGGCAAAGGACGGGCCCCACACCCGCCCGACCCGGTGGCGATCATCCGGCATGCGTTGCCGTGCAAACTACATCCCCTCCCTCGTGCAGTTAGTATGTCTAACATGCAGGGAGTTTGTTAGGAGTTAGTGAGTAGGTTAGTCGGGTCCCGCATTAGCACCCCTGTTAATTACGTGATATGTGTTGCTGGCATGCTTGGCATGCAAGCGCGTCAAAGGATGAATTCCAAGGCTGCAGCCATGAACAAGTCCTGAGTACAGTCTGGGGGATTGATGGTGTAAGTGAAGGAGAATTTGCGGGCTTTATAGTGATGTATGGTGATTTGGTTAATAGTACTTTTAAGGTGCATTTTTAGTAATTACGTGAGGTTAGCATGCATTTGCGTAATGGCATGGTGGGAGCGATAATGAGTGTTGGTCTACGTGGTCTCCTAAATCGGAGCCGCGTCAGTGTTTGCGTGTACGGCCGGAGGACGTCGTGGATATGTTCCAGTCCCGGGTCTGGTGTTCGAGCAGGGTCACCTAGAGCGCACAATCGGCTGACTGCCTGCCTGATGGTGCAGGTGCGGACTAGTGCCACTCGCGGGAAGGTATGTCTATGCTTAAAAGCTACTGTATTTCTATATTTCCCTTGAAAATACAAAACAAGGGGAGCATAGTACGCCTTAAGCGGTAGTCAAATATTTTCAGAACTGGTCGCTATGTGCAAACTGTAATTCTCTTTGCATGTCAAAAGATCTCCCGCGTCTGCCTTTGCTGGATAGCACAAGGACTTCGAGAGCAGCTGTGAAGTGGATGGTGCTATGTCGGTGAAGAAATACTGGAAACAGAAAGAGTGCGGATTATTGCAGAAGGTTGTCGAGAAATTCTTTATTTCGTCGTCGTAGTCTTTATTGGAAAGATTCCTGTCAAGCAGAGATAGGGTCGTTTTGTGTGTCTATCGTCGTTTCATATTGGCCAAGTGAAGAAATTTCTGTGAAATGGTGCGCAGGGAGTTTACTATACATATCGAAGGCTAATTTCTTAACGACCTTTTCTATCGTATGCATGTGTAGGTCATCATGTAGTTCTTGGTGGTGCGAGCAACGGGACTTTTGCTACTATTCTGAGTATCTTGATTTGAAGAGTTTGGATGCGTTGGATATGAGTTTTTGCTGCGTAGAACCAGATCGGCTCTGCGACTCTTGTCTCCAACGCCTATTGTCCTGTTTCCGGACCTTGGAGAGAGCAGGTACACAGACTAAACACCTCATTAAATGTGTTAAGTCTCTGCTGCTGCCTTTATGCCCTTAATGCACAACAAAATATAGACACATCTTCCTACAACGAGAGGTCGAATATTATATAACTCCACTCTTGATGAGGCTTGCACTCGTTCAGCCATCCCAGTCTCTCCTCGACTCTGCTGCCGCATCATGAGATTTCAAAGCTGCCTAAGTACCAGCACTATAATACAATATACCCAGCTCCGAGATGGCGAAGAAGAAGGTCCGCTCTGCCGCCGCTCCTGCTAAGGCAGGAACCTCTTCGTCTCCTCCAGCACCCGCCGAGGAGATCTCGCCGCAGACACCGCTGCCTAGGGCAACCTATGCCGCAACCACTGCTTCGCCGCCAGCCAGCGCCGCTTCGCCGCGACTGCCTCGGCAGTCGCCGCGTCACTCACCGGCATCCACGCTGCAGATTCTGGGCACTTCCCAGCCACCGCAGATCCAGCCTGTGCCTCATGGGAGGTACAGCGCCGTCGTCCGTGGGGTCCCGAGGGACCTGCCAGCCAGGTTCCTCGTCACCGCAGCCCACCAGCAGTGGCCTTCAGCCTTGAAGGCCACCAGGATTCACGGAGCTCAGGGACCCACATCGCTCGTCAGGTTGGAGTTTGCAGATCCAGCCGACTACGAAGCTGCCTTGAGGGCGGGCCTGCCCTTGTTAGGGCGGTGCTTACGCATCGAGGCCAGCCGAGTGGAACGCCAGGCTCCCTGCAGACGCTGCTGTGCCTACGGGCACAATGAGACGACCTGCGCAGCTCAACCCAGGTGCCACTACTGTGGAGCAGCCTGCACCACCGCATCGTGCACCCAGCACGACCTTCGCCGCCGACGCCGCTACTGTGCGACCTGGGAAGGGTCTTCGCACTTCACCGGCCAGGCGCTCTGCCCCCTGCATCCCCGCAGGAAGGCATCGCCGACGCCGCCTGCACCTACGCCGCAGTTCGTGACATCTCCACAGCCACCGCCTCCAGCACCATCACCAGCGCAGACACCAGTACCAACGCCGACACCAGCACCTTCACTCACGCCGTTCATCGAGGAAGTCCAGGGCCTACGCGACGCCGTTCAGGATCTCCACGCGGAGTTCCTGAACATGACGACGAAGCTGACAGCCCTGGAGGAACTCATCCGGGAACTTCAAGCATCATCAGCTGCCCAACAGGTTTTCCTGGCTGGGCAGTTCGACAGCACATCTTCTAGACTAACAGCCATCACAGAAGCCATCCGGGTTTCATCGCTCGGTCACCGGCCGAAGCCAGACCCAGCCAGAGTCGCGAGCTTCTTGCAGCAATGCAAGGAGTTCAACCAGCAACAGGAACATTATCGTCAGCACCATCCTAAATCCTAACTTCTATTTACTTCCTAAACCCTCGCCATTCCCACTAGTGTTGCAGTCAGGTTTCATGGCTGCAACCTAGTAACTACCTTTACCCGCTTCCCGCCCACAGGGCGGCAGCCAAGCAGCATTCAAGTACTAACGCGGGTGCTATGCGGGACCGCAAGAAGCCACGCCATTCCACTTTTACCTTCTTCCTTTTTTCAACCGGTGGAGGAGTTTTTAGTGGGTAGGCCGACTATTGGTGACTCCCACACTCTCAGTCCCGATTCCCATCGGGGCTGGGGTTAGTGATTAAATCATTTTCTCCTCCACTCGAAAAAAAAATAAAAAAAATAATACAATACGAAGTAGCAGTAGGGGTTGGAGTAAGCATCGGTGAAGGTGACTGTATTAATTAGTTTTTCATCACTTGTTTGAGGTGTGTTTATTTAGATGTTTAAAAATTTACTTATATTCTTGGCAATTTATTTAGGTAGACTCAATCTCAAAGTCTACTCATACTTACGCCACTGATAGAATGTCCATTTTGATTAACATGCACTTTTCACAAAACTAACACCCAGGGATGTAGTCGTAAAGAAGATAGTAGTATAAAATTCAGAGAACTAACATTACTGCTGTACCATAGTTTTATTTCAGCTAGTTAATCAGTATCCATCCAATCCCATCCCATCCATCATCATTTCCAAATAGTAATTTCCTAAAAGTATTAATATAACAACATTATTAATATTTAAACCTACACGAGGGAAATTACGCGAAGAAGATGAAACCACAAATGATGTTTGCTAAGAATATTTACTGAATGAATGTTTAATAATCACATTAATACAATGAAAATAACATGCATTTTATATAATGTCATTTGATTGAATTTATTGCATGTAAATGTCATACCATAGAACAGTTTTGTATATTGCTTAAGAACCTAGGAAACGAGAAAATTGGGTACTCTCACTCAGAAACAATTGGGTGTTAGCTGTGACAACTTCCAGGCAATTGGGAGTCGTGCACAGTTGACCGTGATTGGTTCAGCCTGACACGGGTTGTGAGTTGAGTTGGTCAACCCATGTCATTACGGAATGCCATGAAGTAAATAGTCACAGTAATTTCCCTCATTGGTTTGGAACTACTGCTGTAACAATAGGGACGGCTGAATAAATGTCTTTTGTTATGTTTATTTTCACGCTCAACCTGTTTATCCACATCCATAGATGACAAGAATGTTAGCAACGGGAGGATTCTACGTAAGTATTTCCCTATCCTCTACATATAAACATACACCTAGTCAGGATTGCCAACCAAGTGAGTCAGATCTCTGCGAGTAGACTGCAACTACATATATAAACAGTCAATGCCAGCAGATAAACTCGTCTTCCGCTGTGCCGAACAAAGCAGGCAGTAGCAACACACTGTAAACGCGAGCAGATTAACTTCCCTGACTCCTCATCCCGGTGTAGCATTCTTCTCATCTGTGAGGTGTAACTTTCTTTGTTGCGGCAGACGAGGCTTTTCTTCAAAAGGAAAATGGTAAGATGAGAAAACTTGTATATGGGAATTGGTTATTTATGATAATACTCATTTGTATACTCTCGCTCTCATATAAACAGGGCAACATGTGATGTAGCAAGCGCATATTTGTCCTCCAAATCGGCATGCGCGGGCTGTTTAAAAGAAAAGAGACGAAATAAACCTCAATAATACTAGGGCTGGCAGTATTATTATCATCACAGCTACACTGTATGTAGTGGGTGATTATTACAAGGTTTTTACTTTCTGTTCTTCCTTTTCGTACTTCATTGCCTTCTTTTTCTTTCCTCCTTCTTTTAGTCACATATTTCCCATTATTTCTCTTGCTCTTCTCCTCGAACCCCCTTTTTACTTTCTCTACCACGTACATAGTAGGTAGGGAGGGTATTGCATTCCACCTAAAAATTCGATATCGAGATTTCACCAGAAGTACACGTTTTGAGGCCTCCTGAATCCAAAAAAAGCATTTTGGACACATGTCCAGTGTGTGTATGTGTGTGTGTGTCTGTTGTGAACAGTATAACTCAAAAAGAAAACTCGTATAAGAACCAAACTTGATATTAAGTTCAAGATCTTCCGAGGATGCGACACGATTTTCAAGAAAATCCTTCCACCCCAACTCCCTTTACATGGAAATGTTTTCGAAAATTTTGATTTTCTAATAAATGACTGTAACGATTTTGATTAAAATGCTATATATTAAAGATATTTACACGACAAATAAAATGTGTATCTCGAATTTTCTGGGAATAGCCAGTGAAATCCTCTTTATTCGGAAGGAATTTTTTATAATATTGTTTAACTGGTAAACGTTAAGCGAAAGATGAAAATGTACTATAAAAATGTATATCTTTTTAAGGCACACGATTTATTTCAAATAGGGTTTTTTGTGGCATATGTCATTTCTGAGCTACCCGTTATTAATGGTTGGAATTGTTCATACTTGGTCATTCTCTTAAAGTCCTGTCAACATTAATTGATTTTGGCGATTGCATGAAAACAGTATGGATTTTAAGGCCAGTATATGGCGTCCAGTTCTTAAACATTTGACTAGCGGTATTCTCTTTGTATCTATAACGAAATGTGTAATGTAGCTATTTTTGCAAGGTTTATTTGGATTAAAATGTGGTAGATAGAAAAATAAGCTTTAGTAAAAATAGTCTGTATACCTATTAATGAAAGATAAAGGGTGGAGAAGGTCATGTGAATGTATCAGATTTTTTGTTTGTTTATCGTTTTTCTCCATCTTATACAAAAGAAAGGGGGAGAGAGAGAATTCTACAGTCTAGGTAGGATATTAATACTTATTATTACTCAAAATAATAATAATAGTAATAACAACAATAATAAATAATCCTATTTAAATGCTTTATACAAAATTGAACTGAAATAGAAAAGGAAGCATTTCGATTAATAGACGTACACACATAAATAACATATATAGACAAAGAAAGATTTATATAAGAGAAGTTTTGAGTAAGATAAATATTGATATTTAGATAGGCGGAAACATCTAGTCAGTATGGGATTCAAACCCTATTCTCTGTTTCCAGCCCCTTTTCATAGGCTTCAGACATGAGTTGACTCGTAAAACTCTGTATTAAAAATTACAGTTTTCTAAACTCTTAACCAGTTGCTCTGAAATGTAATTTACTCTCAAGGAAGTTATTTCAAAACTATGTGCAAATTTTAATATTGGTAGCGCAAACGTTCTCTTCTTATTGGTCATTATGTGCTCTATTAAAATGCTCCTCACGCCCGAAAGTTTGCACTTCTAGCACAATAATTGTTTTTCCTATTAGTAATACTTACATTGTGATGAAATTTTGTTAAACATTTTTTCTCCTCAATTATCCTATGTTTCTTTAAAATATTTCTTTTTCACTTTCTGTAATTTTTCTCAAACTATTTTTCTTGGGCAAAATATTTTTTTTTTTTTGAGATATGTGTTTTACCGTGCAGATATTTTCCGTTATACAGTATTACAAAATAGCAGATTAACGGAAACATTCTCGAAAATGCATGTTTAGTATGATACAGGCGAATGTCTATGTACAGTTGATTGAACTGAATTGAGTTTTATTTATGGACGACCTTTGACTGCTGTGGTCCTTAGCTTCCCATTCTATATTGTACGTGAAATACAGGTAATTTTGCTCAGAGGCCTCTTTATCAGGCTTGAGTCCTTTTACGATACGGGACCACCGGCTTTGCTTCCCTTCTGAAGGAAGCCATGCTAAGGACTTTTACGCCCGAAAGAAAATCCATCGCCCTCCGTCGAGGTGGGCGCGATCTCGGCAACTAGAGGCTAGCATGTTAACCAGTACACCACGAAGGACGACGTAGGTTCATTCCGCCACTTTCACTATTTATGTGTTTTATGCATTACAAACGACAGCATTTGTTAGTATTGCAATTAAATAAAAATGTTCTGGAAACTTAAAAACTTTGATCTCTTAGATACATGCAATAAGAATCATGTGAATAAACAGCGATGTAATCTAGTGGATACTGGCGTAACTAAGTGGCAGGAATCACCTCGGGATAAGGATAATAAGTCTTATCAGCTGATGTGACATAGCGCATGATTCAAGAAAATAAAACTATACAATGACTTCCATATCTGATGCGAGTGGCAAGCAAAGAAAATTGCATGTAAACTGTTCCATGTTTGACTGCAATTTCACCTATGAAAACACCCACTCAGAACTAAATTTAACTATTCTTACCTTGGCTTTTTAGTTAAATAGGGTGTTTTTGAAATAAAATCCAGAGACTTTCTCACTTGGAGGAGTGACTTTTATCATAAACTTATCTTTACTTAAAGTGAAAACCGGGAAGTATTCGCAATCTCACAGGTTTTCTGGAAATCTCCGCAAATAATGACAGCAATTGCTCGTTTTATTATTTGAATTATGATAGTTTCAATTCCAATATGAATATGGTCCTTTGTGTTAACCCAGGAACATCTGTTATTTATAGATGCATAATGTCCGTTTACCTGCTATTTCATGTTTTTGATGGGTTCATCTTTTAATTTTGTCTCTCTCTCTCATCAGACACTTAGGTATGCGAAAACCAGCTCTGGACCAATCAATGGTTGCGCCGCACTGTCTTTGCAAATTCGTCGTTTTTTCATTGCCTTCAACTCCATAGCGCCCCTCACAGAGATGTATATCTAATTCCTTGCCGCAAGCACACACGCATTCTAATTCAGTTTGCATTAGGCTTACTGTAGCCTGACTGTCGTTTATTGCTTAAATTTGTATATACAGAGTGCATTATTACATTAATTATGTCTGAAACACTGTAGCATGCCTACCCAGGGAGACACTCATGTTCACCCTTGTGCCTGAGTCTGACTTTGATCCATCTGTGTACCAGATCATGTTGTTCCTAGTAAAAGGCTCTTGCCTTATCTTCCCAGTAACTAGGATGTATAATAACTTTGTATTTCCTTTGGAAATTGTACTCAGGAATGATATGATCCGATTTCTTTTCTAAAATGTTCTCCCTCATTTCATCCCTTATTCTAAGCATCCATACCTCATTTCATAAACATGAACTTGCCTATACCTACGCCGCTGTATCCCCGGCCCTGACGTTTCTTGAGGGTAAAGAAAGAGACAGGGCCACCTTTAGCAATACTAGCGCTGTGAATTTCCATGCTAAAGGAATCTATTCTGATTCGCTTCAACAGATAAATGGGGACTGTAATTTGATTTCTTTTAAGTCTATAACAAGTATAGTCTACTGTTGTTGCTTAGAGCTTTGCTGAACATAAACCACAACACGAAAGAAAAGAATCAAAGATCCGGCAAGGTTTGCAGTGCTGAATTGACTCGCACAGCAAAGGGTGGAAGTTGTCTGCTAGGACCAATTACAGGCTCCCTCTCCGGTGCGTACACTGCAGTTTGGGCTGTGTTGCCGATTTTCTTGTAATTGAAGTACGTGTCGTCAGTAGCTGTTTGCTTTAGTCCAGGTGAAGTTTGTTTACTGCGTTACCCTTGTTTAAGTTTCCTGTAAATGCTATCTCCATACTTTAAATACTCTAACATAGACAACTATTTCATCGTTTGTATTTTACGAAGAGATGGTACAGGTATACACATGTGTTTAGAGTAGGGGTAAGAATTGGCAACACTACCTCTCTCGGTCGCGCTAAATGTCAGAGCCGGAGATAAAACGGCGGTGCTAAATAAAGTGCCATCCTTGCCTCCTCCCTAACTAGAATTTCTAGCGAGGTCAGGTCTAATAGCACTTCTAGAGCTATAGCAGGGGTTGTTCTCATTGCCCTTGTAATTGCTAGGCAAGCCATCAAATATATGTTATAATAATTCAAGACAATATGAGCTATTAGATGCCTTATGCTTGTCTTAAGGAATAATGCAGAGGGCCCAGTCAGTATTCTTCCTAAATTTATGCACGCGGCGGTTATGGGAATGTTATTCTTACGTAAGCACTTCGTGCGTAGAATGTTTTCATATTACGCTCATCTAGAGGAGGAATAAAATTATAGTCACGTGGTAGTTGTCTGAAGCTGGCCTTGAATTAGGTTCGTTGGTTTCATCCTGCATTTAAGTAATGAAACGAACAAAGGTTCTGAAAGGAAAATGTAGTTGAAATTGCTCATTGCGAATAATGTTGTTGTTACCACAATATTCCACAAGCTTTTTATTTTCAATACCCCATCCTATATGTGGTAGAGGAGCAGTTTTAATTAAAACAGCATTACATTTGAGTTATATTTTGAATTCTCTGTAAACAGACTTCATTCTATTGAATTTTATATAGTTTTAGATGACTGCAAAACCATACGAGATAAACAAAAGATTACTGTGTCAAAACGTGAAGCTCATTGCAATATGCAGTTTGTGTTAATAATGTTTTTTCTTAGCTTAAGCCGCTTTCGAAGTTCATATTTAGTACTGTATCTTCATCTTTTCCCAAGTGCAAATGCATCATTTGAGAGATTATGTTTGAAAGTTGGTGGTACTTCTTTTTTACTTTCTCTATCGCGTACTTGGTAGATAGAGAAGGTATTAAATTCCATCCAAAAATTAGATATCGATATTTCACCGGAAATACGTGTTTTGAGGTTTATAGAAAAGGTCCGCGCATGCGCGTGCGTGCCTGTGAACAAAAACGAAAAGTCGGATAAACATCAAACTTGGTGTTTAAGTTCAGTGTCTTTCAAAGATGCGACACGAAGATTTTCAAGAAGTTCCCGCATCCTAACTACTCCTTACATGGAACATTTTTAGAAACCTTTTATTTTCTCAAAAATAGCTGTAATGATTTTGATTAAAATACCATATATTAAAGATATTATCAAATCAAATCTATATCTTGAATTTTCTAGGAATAGCCTGTAAATTCCTTTTCATTCGGAAGGAATTTTGTATAATCTTGAATAACCGGTAAACGTTAAGCGACAGACGAAAACGCATTACACAAAAAAAAAAATGTAGATCTCTTTAGAACACACAGTTTATATCAAGTAGCATTTTTTGTGGCATGAACCGATTCAGAGATATGGAAATATATTTGTGATTCTTTTAAAGTCCTGTCGAAGTCGCTTGTTTCTCGCGGTTGCATGCAAAGAGTATGGAATTTTAAGGCCAACATACAGCATCCAGTTCTTAAACATTTGACTGACTATTGCTGTTACTTTTACATTTATAACGAAATATGTAATTAGCACATTTCTGCAAAGGTTTGCCTCGATTAAAATGAAGTAGATAGAAAAACAAGCTTTCGTAAGAATAGCTTTTATACCTATCATACCTATCAACTCTGCAGCAAGTAAAATCTCTGTAATTTAACAAACTCTCAAGGTTTTTAAAAAGCTACTTGAATGACACCATTTAAAGATTCGCACAGGACGAGAGATGCTGGCCAGATCCTGCTAAACTTATTAGCGCAATTTGCACATTTTGTTGTTTTGTATACATGAGTCATACAGCTGGTGACCTTGTTTCATTTCTGCCTGCTGATTGTTTGGAGGGTCACCAACTCTTTAACATTATAGCATTTGAACAAGGTAACACTGGTTGCATCTCATGGCTAGGCTGCTTGCTGAAATACAGAGTAGCTCTTGCAGGATAATACATACTGCTAAAAAACCTGTCTAGTTCACCAACTCTGCATAGACGTTCTCCGATATATGGAGACTCTTTGTCTTTATTATGCTGTTTGAATAATTTATGCCACTCCTTATGCTCAGCCTAATGCTTGTTTCTTATGATTACACAGAGGCAAACAGGATTTTTTTTTTAAATTTTAAATCAATGTTGTTAGCGCTTTGAAACAAATGTTTTTATGTTTTTCATAAGTGTGTAGGACTGAATTTCATGTTAACTATTTTGTTATTTCATAAAATTTCGTGAACATTTTAATATTTCACAAAAACCTTTGTTTATGGAAAATTTTGAAAAATTTAAAATTATTTTCTTCTAAAATAGATTTCATTTTTTTTTTGTTAAAATAGTCGAGTCGGTGCTTCTTTTACTCACATCACATATGCGCTTGGATTTTATTGCTGTGAAACACTTTCGGAAGAATACTCTTCCATCATCAGCTGTAGACGTCGACTACTGAGTCGAGAAGCAGCAAAAAAATGCAAGCGCATATGATGTGAGTAAAAAAAGTACCGCTTAATAATGAATATAACATCACAGTTAATATTGTTTCTTTTAATTATAAATTTTAAAAGATTTTATTTTATTATTGTGCACCACTTGTCTCCCTCTCTTAACATTTTAGGACAAAATAGATTTCCATGAAAACTACCTACAGCACTACATTATGTAGAAGGTCTGGGGGAAGAATTGCTGAAGTCTCAGGGACATTTCGAAAATTCGTTTTTAAGTACCAGCAAATATCAAGTGCATCTTATAAAACAATGCTAAATGCCAGAAAATACAACATTCTGCTAGAAAATATCTATTTATTTTTACTTTCTCTACTATGTATAGTACGGGCCTCTGACCCCAGGCACCCGCTTGTAAGTCCTGGGGGGGTAAGTCCTACATAAGAGGAGGGTAAACGGATAATGAATGAATGAATGCTATGTATAGTAAGTAGGGGAAGTATTGTATTCCACCCAAAAATTCGATACCAACATTTCACCGGAAATATATGTTTTGAGACTCCCTGAAACCGAAAAAAGCATTTTTGGAAACATTTCCGTGTGTATGTCTGTGTGTGTGTCTGTCTGTGTGTTTGTGAACAGCAAAACTCGGAAACGAACAGTCGGATATTTTCATGACAAATAAAATGTATATCTCGAATTTTCTGGGAATGTCTCCAAAAGTATCCTTCATTGTGAACGACTTTTGCATAACTGGTAAACAATAAGAGATAGACAAAATTTTACTACACAAAAAATGTAGATCGCGTTAAAATACACAATTTATGTCATATACATATTTTCTGTTGAGTGAACCATTTTCGAGATATTGCTTGTTATTCCCTTAAATTTTAGAATATTTTCTCAAATGGGAATTCGTTATTCATTTTTTTGTCTTGGATATGCAAAGAGTATTAATCTGTGGCAAAGAGAATGGTGCTGCATCTAACAACCATTTATTAAGAGATATGTGTATGCTTAAAGGCTATTGTATTTCTATATTGCCTTGCAAATACAAAACAAGGGGAACATAGCAGGCCTTAAGCGATAGTCAAATATTTTTAGAACTGGTCGCTATGTGTAAAATGTAATTCTCTTTGCATGTCAAAAGATCATTTCTGCAAATGTTTATCTCGATTAATATGAAATAGATGGAGAATAAGAGTTTGTAAAAATAGTTTGTATAAGAGTAGAGAAAGTCATGTGAGTGTAACAGATCAGAATTTTTTATTTGTACTACTGGGCTGTTCTTTTACAGTGTTTATATGGCCTGGAAGTAAGCCAGGTTCTATCCCAGGCCATACAAAATAATAATAACACAATTTTCTATAACTATTATTGATAATTCATACATTGCTGTTATCAAACTATGGTTACATCTTATAACTTTACAAACTAGTTTGTGCAGCAAAGCTCAGTTTAATTTACCGATTATATTCATTTCTTTTTATTCTAAATAATAACTGTCCTAAATTAATAATATCAGAAAATATAGAAAAGGTGCTTGTAACGGATTGCAGCTACTGACAAAGAAAGCAATGCTTATCTTGTCTCAATGTCTCATGATTCTGAAAGACTATGTAATAATTCTAATTTATCGAATTTAATTTGAATACCGTGGGTTAAATCCTCTAAAGTTAAGCTACAAAAGGTTTTTTAGTTTGTTTTAAATAATAATGGAAACCCACTCTAAATGGTTCAGGAAGAAATATATTTTGGTCTTAAAATATGTATTTCTTACTTAGGATTTTTTTATATTCTGATAAAATAAATGTGATATGTTGGAAACTTTTTCTTCATGTTGTGCCTATTTCTATTTATAATATGAGTATCGTTTGAACAGTGATGCCTCATTTTCTTTATTTCCTCGGTCATTAACTAAGATAGCAAAGTACAGTCTTAAGTGCTTAAAATATGGCGCTTTTTCCAAACGTGTACCAAGTTTCAAGTAATTTCAACACATGCCGCAGCTCTGTGTACTCCTAAGGCTTGGTTTCTAATAATCTGTAGGTCAGAACTGTCAACGTCACTCAAGAGATCAGTAAAAATATTGCTCCAGAACGATATTGTCTACCCTGAAGTCTGAGAACTGAAGAACACTACAAATTCCGTTGAACGGTAGTTCGCCCACCCATCCTGCAGCCCAGATTTGGCATAGTCGGATATAGTACCTCGTGTTGAGTCACTTAAAGGTTCCTCTGCAAGGAGCTGGTTTAGAAGATGACAAAAACGTAAAGTGATTAAATGGACAAACGGCTACATCTGCAGAACAGGAACTGGCACCAGCAAGGAATATAGTATCATATCGCATTCTGGTGTAAGGCCGTATAAGTTGATGAATGGTATTTATAAAAGCAACATCAATCTTAATTGAAACAATCATTTCATAAAGAAATTAAGTCACTAATTAAGGTTACTCTTTCTAGAACACTATGCACATTTCCATATAGAAACTGGAAAAGCATGCTTATATTTTATGAAAAATCTGATATGTTACACTCAAATGACTTTCTCTACTCTTGTACATCTATTTTTAAAAACGCTTATTCTCCATATGCTTCATGTTAATCGAGATATCGAGATGTTAATCTTATTGCTAATTTTCTTGTAGATGCAAGGGGAATTGGTAGGCTTTAAGCGTTTAAGAGCTGATTGCTATGTGGAGTATTCCATTCTCTTTGCATTACCAGGACAAAAAAATGAATAAGAATTTGAGAAAAAGTATAAGTATTGGAAAATTTAAGGGAATAACAAGCAATATCTCGAAAATGGTTCACTCAACAACAAAAATGTATGACACAAATTGTGTATTTTAACGCGATCTACATTTTTTGTGTAGTAAAACTTTGTCTATCTCTTATGGTTTACCAGTTATGCAAAAGTCGTTCACAATGAAGAATACTTTTGGAGACATTCCCAGAAAATTCGAGATATACATTTCATTTGTCATGAAATATCTTAAACATATGATATTTTAATCAAAATCGTTAGAGCCAGTTTTGAGAGAATTAAAATTTTCGAAAAATGTTCAATGTGTAGGGTAATCTGGGGTGGGGGGATTTTCTTGAAAACCTTCGTGTCGCATCTCTGTAAGATACTGAACCTAATACCAAGTTTGGTGTTTATCCGACTGTTCGTTTCTGAGTTATGCTGTTCACAGACAGACACACACACGGACATGTTTCCAAAAATGCTTTTTCTGGATTCAGGGGGTCTGAAAACATATATTTCCGGTGAAATATCGGCATAGAATTTTTGGGTGGAATAGAAAAATGGGCTACTGTATGAACAATTACCATATTGTCATTTTATGTAAAACAAAAACTCAGCCCTTTTATAGTCAATATGTTATATTTAACAGAGCAATAATCATCATAAGCATCAAGCATGTGCCCCATAACTGGGTGTATCGCTCAACGCCCGCTAGAGATGCTAGGGAGAAGAAGACAGTTATTGGTTTTGATCCTTTTCTCAGTGTATAAGCTTCTTTTACCTGCGAATACACATCGCATGAGTACAAAAGCTATAATTTTCTTTCAAGAGAGTCACCCCTACAAAATTCATAGACCTTCCCGGGTTTGAATCCACTACCGAGGTAATAATAGGCTAATACGGTAACCGATACTTCACAGAGGACGATTACAATTCACCAGGCAAACAAGCTACAGATTATCTTCCATTATCATCTGAAAATTAAAGGCTGCTGGTCAGCTTATTGCAAAAAATACCGAGAGGAAAAGGGAAAAATAAAATAATATTTTACCAGCAAAATCCATAGGAGTCAGTAAATCTAAGGAAGACCCAGGATGTATGACTGTCTGAGTTCATGACAATGACTCATTTCTCATTAAAATGTCTGACACTGCTGACACGGAATCTACTGAAGAAGGAGTTTCACACAGTTATGTAACAGCATACCTTGGTAAGAACTTAACTAATGACTTTGTCTCATGCATATTTGTAAGATTTTTACTGATCTTCTATAAACTTTTATCGTGCAAGAATGAAGAATAACAGTTAAAAACTAATATCGTAAATGTAAACGTAACAGTAATTTCACAGCTGATTAAAATTAGAAAACATCCTATTACACTCACTCATTTGCATTCTTTGTCTTCTTCGTGATGATGATAATTTTGATAATAATAATAATAATAATAATAATAATAATAATAATAATAATTAATAAATTTTCCGAAATGAGGCAAATTGTGGTTTATTTAGAGATCTAACATGCTTTATGTTATTACAATCAAATTTAGTATTTATTGACTTAACAAGACAAATTTTATAGTCACTACTTTCTTTAACCCTTTATGAAACTAATAAGTGAGGCAGTGTTTTTAAACACTTAAATGATTTCAGTCAAATTATATAATATATAAATGCAATAACAGCCCGCCTTAAAGCAATATGTGTATGTAACAATATATAAAAAGTGTATATTACAGTCATTATATATGTTTATATTATTGTATACTGTTGTGTACATGTTCAATAATGTTACGTGAATGTATTACGTAATTTAATAATGTAGGAGTTGTGAGAATAATAGGTTAAAAGTTGCTAACAATGAGGTAACAATGAGGTAGCCTTGAGGCAATAACAAATTAGAAGGTATAATAATGCTACTAGTCATTCTTAGAGCAACAATAATGTAATTTTTGTGACAGTTCATAAAATAGCCAATCAGATAAAGCTTTAGTTAAATGAAGATATTCTATTGGACTGGGATTAGCCAATCAGAAACTGAAATACAGCAAAATTTTCAAATACAGGGTTCAGTTGCTTGTAGACAATGCTCATAACTGAACGCGTTGCTTGTAGACAGTGTTTCTAACCGGACGCGAGACGCGTCCTCGAGAAATTTAATACGTATTCGTGTGAGACAAAATTGCTTTACGTGTTAAAAAGTGCAAGTAATTAATAAAAAAATCTCACAGCTTTCTATATCAGTGAAGTGTTATTTAAATGGTGTCAAGCATTAATAAAAGGAGTGAAGTAAAATTATAATCTGTGTAAGCCTACATTTTTCAGTCGCACCAAAACCCTGCTAAGACATCCATGTCTCTAACAATAATACTGACGCAGCCGAGGCAAACATAAACATATAATATTTAAAGAAACAGTCAAATTACAAAGTTTATATTTTTAAACTTGGGGCGAAGGCTACCGGAAACTTTTTACCATACGTGCGGTTGCAACTACTTCAAGTTCGGCTCCCCAACATTCGAAATATAATAAAACTCTTTCAATACAACCTACTTGAAATTGACGCCCAAAGCGTGGTGCAAATAACAATACAACAAAATATCTACTTCATAAGAAACAGTTTAATGAAGTGTTTTGTTTGGCATATAGCGTTTTTGGTCTCTGTGACAAAGTGAAAAACGATTGGAAGCATTTAGAATGTGGATGTGGAAAAGAATGATGCCTGTGGAGTGGCCAGAAGTAATGAATAATACAATTCTGCTAAAATGCGGGGCGAGGGAAATATAATGCTGAAAATGATAATACAGGAAGATGAAAAGAAATTGGCTGGAACATTAGTTGAGAAGAGTGGGAAAATGATTCTGGGTACAAGAATATGCCGCATGGTATCATATGCTCGGGATTGGTCCTCAGGGGGAGCTGCTGCGAATTGTGCGTCATAAAATTATAAGAACACGCTTGCCAATGCACTCGTTTAGAATTCTACGAAGAAGTACATTGTGTGGTTGATTGTGGAAGCAACCATCGAATAGACATTATTGCTATCGGCAATAAAAAAGGATCAGCTGAGATCTTAAACCCCATAATCAGATTTTTCAAGCTAACCAGCAGAAGGGTATGGCGTTCTTCTGTACGTCATACCACATTTGTAACTGGTCTGTTTTGTGAAGCTAGGGGCACTATTCCAAAATCATTTGTCCAAAGGAGGTAGAGATATAAGATCTCAAACAACTACAGGATGACATTGTTGTGTCCTATATAAAATACTCCGGGGCTATCATCTGAAGTCATTTATTTGGTAAACATAGCATTTAAAAATGAATGAAAGAGAAAATAAATACTTCCTACAGTTTGTATTTTGACATAATTATTAAACCAATTTTATTTTCTTCCATTAACCATTTGTTTTTATTCCTTATTAGTATAATGTTTCAATGTATTTTAACAGAAAAAGTATGAGTTATTCTGTATCAATGCCAACATATATCTATAAGGTCAGATATATCGACAAATTCATCTCGAGGAAAATGGAGAGGTTGGAATGGAGAAGGTAGTGTTTGCTGTGCAGACAACTGTGACTGTCAATTGTTTCCTTACTGGAAGATGGAAGCCGTTTTTGTAATCTCAAGACTATAATTTTATGGTTTATGCCTTCTTACGCGATAGCTGCGTTACTGCAGCTTCAGAAACGCATATGATACGAGTATAACAAACACATCCTCAGTTATTGGCTCAAACTTTCTGGCTGAATGCTGGCATGAATGAGGCTCACTGTATCTTAGTCTGTAAGATTTACCTGTCAAGAGTTTTTAAAACGTCTTTCTGATTGCACTGTCATTATTTCTCCCTAAGACAGCATTGTGTCTGAACAACCTTTGTCTATGTTTGTATATCATAGGGCATTTGTGTAAGAGATTGAAAACAGGTTTAAATGTTTCTCAGTTTTTACACTTCCTATGCAGTTTCTACTCAAGGAAAACTGCACACCAAGGCTATGCTCTCTCACGTGTCCTAGATTACGATTGTTTCGGCGAATCTGCACACTCCATGCTTCAGCGAACAGCTTTCGCCGGTATGTCGTGTGATAGCAGAGAAACTTCTTGGACATTATGATCAACATTTACGTCATTGTCTTCAGGGAACCGGACCTCTTCAGGAGTTTGAAGGCAAGCTGCCAATCTGACCGTGAGAAGGCGCCATCTATTCAGGTTATATGAAGTATGTGTGAAAACAGACAAGATATACATTTAATACGCTAAAACAAGGCCGTTAGCGCTATGAAAATAAAGAGCTTTAAGATATGCAGTATGTAGAATTGAATTCCCGTGTTATTGAATTGCACATTTCACAATATTATTGTAAATTTTTAATATTTTGTGCAGATTTTCACCCTTTTTAAAATGTTGTAAAATGTGTATACTTTCACTTTTAAAATATTTTTGTGTTCATACTTTGCAGATGTTTTTTTCTTCCATTAAAATCTCCATCAGCAATGAACCGGGCTTTTATAACATTGTTTAGTGACAATTTTACCGGGCGGGATGGCTCAGGCGGTTGCGTCTGTGTCCCGCAATCTGAAGGTCGTGGGTTCATTTCCCCAGGCCGACCTTTCCCCGGTTCACTAGCCGAATGCTGGGAAGGCGCATTGGCTTCCCCTGAATTTCTCTCTTCCTAATTCCTCTCATTTTATCACCCTCTTTCACGTTACAGGTTGACTCCGAGACTGTGTGTCGGACCGCTGCGGACAGATGGCTTGCGTGTTGAAACTTCTCCTCGGCCCCGTCAGATGGAGGCCGCTCGAGTCTCCGCTCCTGGGTCGAGCTTTACCCGGTCTCCGCTGGAGGGAGCCTGTCAGTCACCCTCCGGTGGTTTGGTAGGCCTTCCTTGAGCGCTCTCTGGCTGGGTGGTCGAGCTTGTAACTGTTAGGGACCTCTGTGCGTCTCTGTTGCTTGCGTCGGCCGATCCTGCAGTCCATATGTCGCCTGCGGTTCCTTCATCTCATCCGTTCCTCCCGGGGTGCATGCACGAAAGATCCATGTGCGGAGTGAGATGCTCCGTAGCATAATCTTAATCCTAGTGACAGCTTTCCAAGGGGAAAAAATCCGTGCGGCACTACACTATGCAGATCTGAGGGAGAAATAGGCTGAAGTTTTAAGGATATATGAGAAAGCTGTTTACACAAAATTTGATATACTGCTGGAGAAAAATTCATCATACTCTGTCTATTAAGCCAATAAAGTATTTGAAGGGGAAAGTGTGAAATACCAGCAAATATTAAGCTACCAATGTAGAGACATAGAGCTTGCAGCGTGTTGTGATTGATGTTACTTACAGCCAAAGCAACCAGTATTACATGCTGTCTCTCAGTTTATGATGACTATTCCGCTCATACGCCGCGTATTTGATATTGATCAATAATGTATAGCAATGCCTCGGATATCAACCAACCACGGCCGTTTATCTTACAATATGCTTGCAAGAATGTGATTTTATAGGATAAAACGTGAGGTCATTACTGAACCGTAATACTTAAATCAGTATGCGGTAATTAAAAGGTTATGTGTTGCATTGTGGTTTTAATCAATGGGCATTCAAATAGTGTCAATTTCCAAATAAAATATGTTCTTGAAAAAATCTTTATTGTGTTCTGATTTTAGCTTATTTTGAGGTTAGCTGTTTCCGCTTTCCCACTGCTGGTAGTATTGGTTAGCATTCTGCAACACATTAGATTGTTCATTCCTTTAGTATGCCGTGATGTGAAAGCTGACACAACAGTGATTTGATTTTAAACAACACAAGTAATAAAGTAATTATTATTTATATAATCCGTTACATTTTATTCATGGAATATTCTTAGTATATCCCATTTGAGGTTAAAAAATTCATCAGATAAATTCGTAACTGGTGTTGGGATTACTTATGATAATGCACTATAAAATCATTGTTAATTCTTTATTGTAATTACTACTGCATTTTAAATATGGCCAGAACTTTATTTGCTATGACTGTTTTTGAAGAAAGACAGAGGGGAAAGAAAAACATAATGTTCTAAACCTTTTAGGACAAATACATAGGTATACATACAGAACGGGATGGCTCAGGCGGCAAGTCTGTGGCCTGCATTCCGGAGGATTCCCGGCGACCGCTCACTTTAGCCCGTGGGTTTTTCGTGGTTTCTCCGCGTCAACAGGCTAATGCTGGGGTGGTTCATATATCACGACTCTCCTCCCCTCGTCTTCCTTGTCATCTGTTTCAGGAATGCAGGACCAGGGACCATGTTCGGCAAGTTGCGGTTGGGCGGTGGCTTGCGGTCTGTAAAGATTTCTTCCTGGTGTCACTGCGATACCGCTCAGTTAGGTCTCTCCTCCGAGTGGGCTCCACCCCGAGGACCCTGGAGGTTGGTGGCTTATGGGCAGGGACCGAGTGGCGTCTGATACGTTCTGTCTGGAAACGTTAGGGTAGCTTGCGCTCATCGGCATCCGGATCTGGTCGCCCTTCGGGTCTCTCCCCTCATCCTTCGCTCCCAGGGATCACCTTGGAAGCAAAATGGGTCATTACGCCTACTTGCGATGCTCTGTCCCGGTTCCGGGGCCCCTCCATGATATGTACGTGTACCTTTCTTTATAAGTATATTTAAGTTTTGTCGCAGTAATCTGGCTCGTGCTATCTTATTTTCTGGGCGCCTGTTATTGTTTTATTATTTTGAATTTTGGGTTCTTTGTCCTCCGGCTAGCTATTATTACTCAGTCGAGCAAGTATCTCTGAGCAAGGCGTGTAAACGGAAAGGAGTTGTTGCTAAAAGATAACACTGATAAAATAATTTGTTTCTACACTTTTATTGCCATCACACTTAATTAATAATTCAGCTCTTTAATCTTTATACACGCCTGACTGAAACTGTTATATTTCCGAATGTAATTACTGTCGTATTAGTTGCCGGTACTTCACATTTTGTAACTAACTTTACGACGTGTTCCTCGCGAGAGATTCTTCCGAACTGAATGACGTGCACCTCACGAGAGATTCTTCAGAACTGCGCGATACTTGCTTATGGCTCGAGAATATATACTCCTTCACTCCGAATTGCCTAAACATTATAATAGAGCTGCTATTGGTTACCAAATCGCGCCAACGTTAGCGTCTGTTTTGTCAGCCAATCACTGTTACTAACATATATACTCTAGGGAAGATATTCCCTCCATTTCTAAAGAAAGGCACGCTACCCTGACGTAATTTGTTTGTCTCTTCTTAGTGATAAACAACTCACCCCCTCGGTTTATTGTTACCCACTTCTATTGTCAGTTTTAGTGAGGCCGTGTAAACTTATTTCCTAACAATATTTATGGCTAACAAACATCTAAAATCCTGTACATACAATAATATTAATTTACACTACAATCACTTTGGCATTCACAGCATGTTATGATATAAAATATTGCCTGAGTTTGTTAACTTTGCGCACATATGTACTTGTACTGGTTCTAGATAGCCATATGCATAAGGTTCGTCATCACGCATGCGCACATATTTCCCAGTTGAGATCCTGAAATTTGTTGAATGGTAAAATTGGTTATTAACTTATTACATGCCAGTATTACAAATTCAGCAGACTCTGTGCATATCGAGAAACCTCGTTGGTTAAAGAAATATTGTTCTATCTAGGCGGGAATCAAATATGGGAGTCCTTGCACAGCAGGCAAGTGTTAGATTGACGGAAAGGCGATGCTAGGTTTGAAAAAATATTTTGAAATTAAAATATGTATTTCATACTTTGGATTTTTTCTTAATATTCCCATGGTTTTGACCAATAAATGTTATACTTTGATAGTGTTTTCTTCATATTATGTATACGCGTCTTCAATTATGTTCATGTCTTCCGATCGCTATATATCTGTCAACTAAAATATGTTTAAAACTGTTCCGTTGGAGTTGTCAGTGCTCCCCCAAAAAACTGTAAAGCTATATCTACAGGAGCAGCTGTATATCCGATTGTGAATATACTTATTGGGGGGCATGAAAATCACTGTAAGTTCCATCCAGAATAAAAGTGATTTTCCAGGAAGCATTTTTTAGATAATTTTATGATTGTATTATAATTTACAGGAAAGTTTTCAACTACGAGACATGTAATTGGGGTGAATAGGTAATGTCGAGAAGGGGGAAGATGAGTCACGCGGTTGATTCGAAACACACAAGATACATTTTCTTTGAGCATCTATTAGCATCTGTCAAGTTAAGCTGGAAAAAAAATTGTTGTAGTCGTATTATGGCCAGTTACATGTAAAATTATACTTGATTGCTAAACATCCCATTCATCCCGTCTTATCTTTTTACCTGACGTTCATGTAAGAGTAATGTATTCTTTTATGTTTTTCTTTTAGAATTGTCTGCTTTTTTACGTTTTCATCCGCAAGCAGTGCTTTGAAGAGGTAGTGGTTGGAAGATCAGATACCAGATAGCAATTCAAAGGGAAAACAAATGATGTCAAAGAGAAGAAGGAAGGCCTTATAAGCTAAACTTGTAGTAGAAGAGGTAAAGCGGCGAGCAAAGGAATAAAGGGCTACAAAAGAAGAAGAAAGAGGGGATATGAGAAAAGAGAGAAGGAAAGAACAGACGAACAGTGACAGAAAGTAAGAATAAATAAGGTGTGGGAAGAAAAGCATAGAGGAAAATGAGCAATGTTAGGAATTCATTAAAAAGGAAAAGCGAAAGAAGAATACGAAGATTGAAGGATATGAAAAATCAATAGAAAAGACGATGACATGCAGAAAACAAGAGCGAAATAGCATTCTGAAGTAGCTGAAGGAAAGAAATTAGGAAATATACTAAAAAAGACAAACATCTGCATCTCTTATAGTAAATAAGAAAATTAACTACATTAGTTCCCTGTAATATTTGGCCAACCTAGCTCTGACGCAATAACCGTAATTATACCTTTGCAAACCAGTTTCTTTAATTGTCTTGTACACCAGATGAAAGGTCGTATGACGTCTGCAGGTGATGGCAACCTTCACTCTCGCAAAGGATTTTCCAACAATTATCTCTCATTACGATAAACCATTATGTTCTCCTCTTAGGATGCAAGCGTCAACAAAACGCAATGGAACCTTTTATAAATGTCATCATTCTCCACGATTTTCTAAATAAATTATTATTTGGCCTGAATATTATTTCTGAAACAATCAAGACAATATGGCCAGGTCATTAATCTTTGGAGTCAGAAATTAATAAAATGTTTTAATAGAGCAACTTATACATTTTCATGATCATTCTATATTTATTATTACTATAATTGTAATAACAATAAGTTATATAATCTTAACTTTAATAATAAATAAATTTATGGATCGATATATAATAGATGGCCAATATTTAGAAATTCTTTTAACAGTCTTAATCCGGGGTTCCCTGCAAATTAATTTAGTAACACTAAAGGACACTAACAGAAGGACTATAAAAATTGAAAAAGGACTTGTCTTGATAGTGAAGAAGTCAGTTGATAAAATAAATGAGTCGAATGATATTAAAAGCCTTCACTTACATCATGATGGTACTACAGAAGGACTGATATAAATGTGTATGTATAGGCGACTTCTAGTAAGGGAGTCTAAATATCCGGCAGTTGTAACTTGACTGTTAGTCATGCTAATCCACTTACTCCTTGATCTAAGGTGCTAGAAACTAAGTACTAAAACATGTTCAAGAAACTCCACCTAGCAGTGTCTTAACATTTGATAGTTGACTTTGACATACAATAATTCGTATTGTTATCTTTAAGAAACCAAAAAACCTTTTTATATTTCATTCGTTAATAAATACCAAAGCTCACTATCATTCATCCTGGTCAACATATACTTGGAGAACTGGGTGGCAGAATTGTTTTCGGGGCAAGACAGTGGTGGTAGTAAGGGAAACAAGAACAAAACGCATAAAACTTGCTGACGATATGACACGTGCTAATGGAGATAATGAGCATAGGATGAACATAAATGTAAAATAAAGTCAAAGTCTACAATTATTATTTGAGGATAAATATAACGGCATATTGCGAATTCGATATACGATACCGGAGAAAGTGAACAGCTACAGATACTTGTAATATACCATGCTACCTTTGTCGTGAAGCTAAGCAGAGGGAGTAAGACAAAGGAAGTTGTTATAGAAGGAAAAACATCTTCTTTAATTCCCCTGAGAAAATAACAAAGCAAGAGATTATTTTGTGAAGCGTTTCTTAGGTAGTGTGGCATGGTATAGCCAGGAAAATTAATCGTTGCGGTGAAGAGACAGACAGACAGAGAGAGAGAGAGTGAGAGTGAGAAAGAGAGTGTAAAATGGTCACTCAAAATCACCAATGAAAGAACAATGCTTAAACGGATAGAAAGAGGAAGGGAATGACTGGAGCATTATTTGAGACTAAACTGCTTGCTAGGACATATACTAGAAGGAATTGATTACGAATGGGAAAATTATTCTGGACGGAAGAAGATACACACGATAGACGACATAAAGACACATAGTTCATGTGCGGGAATGAAGAGAAAGCGGAAAAGAGGGAAGAATAAGAAGGGATGGAAGTAGTTGATCCTAAAGAAGGATCTGCCGTGGGAATAAAGCTATGATTTTGATTTGAGAAGGTGAAAGGAGGGACATAAGTGTAAAATTCCCCAGTGCCGTCAAGAAAGATATAGAATTCTTCATTATTACCTAACTTGATTGATGTAATTCAGTATTAACATTAGCTGTTACTTAATTTTAATGGTGTAGATAACGTGTCTTATCCGTGCGTTGATCTCTCCAACCACTGAAACATTCTGAATGTTTCCATCTGTTTAAGGACGACTGTAAGGTATTAGTAGTACATGCGTTTTGCCGTAAAAGTTCTAAATTACTGAAACGACTCATATGTTTATGACTTATGCACGTATGGTTGCAAAGTAAACTGGGCGAATTAAAGAAAAGCGACAGTGATAAATAAAACTGGCTAACAGAAAGTCACCAGAAAAAAAATGTGACCGCTCGCGCTAAGTTACCTAAGGACCGGCGGTGCAAGCGCTATCTGGGTCATCTACCTGGTCAAGGGTTAGGATAATGGCCGATACCTCCTCCAGAAAAATGGACTTGCAGAACAACAGTCATTGTGACATAATAGCCCATTATGTGCAGCTTACCTGTTCAGGAACATTCGTTTCGGCATGTTCTAGTAGGTTCCTTCTCTAAAATGTTCCGCTTTGTATTCGGAGCCTATATAGGATTTGCTCTTAACTGGACAGGTAGTTCAGTTAACCAAGAAGTTACGAAGTGAAAAGTGGACAGTGCTAGTGCAGTTCATTTGTGTATATATTTGTTTCAACATATATAAGATTTTCTTTCTTCATTTTTTTTACTTTATGGTTTCAAATTATTCTGATAATCATGACATCTGTTGAAGAAATGGCCTGTATTTTATATTATTTATCTTTTATGTTTGAATGAAGTCAATGCGCAAGTTTGGAAAAAAAATCCTGTTATGCACATTTTTATGCTTCGAAGTTTTTAAGGTATCTGTGTTCATTGGTTTAAATATTATATAATTATTTACTTTTCATTTACTTTATTAAATATACTCTTTATTTCTATACACGAAGTACAGAAATATAACACTGTGGAGAGAGTGTTAATTACGCTAAGATAAGCATAGCGAACGAAAGTAAGAAGATACACCTGAGCAAATCGGAATATTTTCTGTTCCTTCGAGACGAGATTTTGATGCCAGCGTTTCAGCTCGTCTTGATTCCGTTGTCTTGACAATCTTTAAAAAGTGACTTGTCTCTTTTTGGCTGCACCGGTCTAACCCTGTGCGAAACGTATTAGTAGAATGTGTAGCTGTCTCCTAACTGTACCTTTGAGTGTCTTAGGTCCAGGCAGAGTTCGCTAGACAAGCAGTGCTATAATATCATCGGCCCTGTCTCTGGTTAAAGCAATGGCGTACAAGATATTTGCCTGCAGACACAGCTTGGATGTTACCTGGGTAGAATTATTTTGCAGGCATTAAAGGACATTCAGTGACAAGGACGCATCTCCTGTTTATCCTTGCCTACGTATCTTAACAATAAAACACATCCTTATAGATACATCCGGAAATCAAAAGAAAACTCACTTTTATATTTTAGCTCTTAATTATGTTAAGGTGACAGAATATCCATTTAAAGAGCACACTGTTTTATTAAGCACCTAAAATTACGACACTAGAAACAAAACAAATTAACTCTGGTGAGAAAAGTTACAAAGGATGTAAACTTTTGTTTTAACTTAGGTGCATATTTGGTACTTGAAAATTAAAAATATATTTTATAAACGGGTATTACTCCCTCTGGCTTGAATAACTGCATTCATACATCTTGATATGCTTTCGATCAGGTTAGCAGTGGATTCTTGAGGAATATGCTCCCATTCGTCAAGAGGTGCGCACATCCACTCCTGTAAAGTTTCGGGCAGCGGCAGTCTTGTCTTAATACACCGTTCCAACTTGTCCTACACATATTGAGTCGGATTCAAGTCGGGACTCCTTGCTGGCCATGCTAAAATATAGATTCTCACTTCTTGGGGATAATCACTGACCACGCGGGCGGTATGCGGGCGTGCATTGTCAGTCAATAAAATAAAATTATCCCCTATAAATGTGCTAAAGGTACAACATGATTAGTGAAACATTCATTTATTTACCTATTAGCTGTTCTTCCTGTTCTATAGTAAAAATAACATGGATGCACGAGCATCCATAGACACTCTTGCCCAAACTATCACTCCACCGCTTTCAAATGGTAAATTTTCGAACAAATTGTAAAAATGTTCGCCTCTCCTTTTCTAAAGCCTTACATGTCTGTTATATCAACGCACGGGACTCGTCTGTGAACGGAACATTGCTCAAATGTTCATTTCTCCAACACCTATTATCATTTGCAAAAATGCAATCGTTCAACTTGGTGCATCCTGAGAAACTTCGGACCAGCAATTCGTTAATATCAGTATACATAGGTTACTTTCAGCATTCTTCTGTTTTCGACGAAATCGGGGTCCATGCATGTTAACAAATTGCAGGGCTACAGTCGCAGCTAAGGGGTTGTTCTCCCTAAGAACTGTCAGTATCATGTACCTATCTTCATTTTAATTTGTAATTCTCGGACGACACGAATCTGGGCTTCTGGTATATTCTAGGGTCTTTCTAAAGTGATTTATATCATTATGGATTGAGCTTATATCCCTGTTAAACGCATTTGTAATGTAACGTATATTGCATCCATCACAGTTAGGGTTACAGCTCGAATCACAGCTTCAGAGCGCATGCTTTTAAGATAAAATGTGACAATCCCACTTACACTCACAACAGGTAAAAATAAGGAAGTAATGATAAAGTAACTCAAAATGTTTAAGACTATGCTATGACTGGGACTTTGCACACTTAATTGGAATATTCGGTTACAATGGCTTTTTATAATACAAAAAATCTAATGCGTTACACTCACCTGACTTTCTCTCCATATGCTTCATGTTAATCGAGATGTTAATCTTATTGCTAATTTTCTTGTAGGTGCAGGGGGAATATGGTAGGCTTTAAGCGATAGTCAAATATTTTAAGAGCTGATTGCTATGTGGAGTATTCCATTCTCTTTGTATGTACAGGTCATAAAAATATTCATTTTTTTTTGTCCTGGTAATGCAAAGAGAATGGAATACTACATATAGCAACCAGCTCTTAACATATTTGCCTATCCCTTAAAGCCTACCAATTCCCCTTGCATCTACAAGAAAATTAGCAATAAGATTAACATCTCGATATCTCGATTAACATGAAGCATATGGAGAATAAGCGTTTGTAAAAATAGTTTGTACAAGAGTACAGAAAGTCATGTGAGTGTAACACATATTTTTTTAGTATAGTATATATTGTGTTTCCTTTGTAGCATTTCCTATCAGGAACTTGGCCTTCCCCCTTTTTGCTGACTATTTCTCTTTCAGTTCCTCTCTGCGACGTGTTCTTTGACGTCATAGAGCTACCAGTTGGTTGTCATCGAATGCAAGAGCGGAAAATATGCTGCAAATTTTATGATGATTTTAAATTGAAATTCGAGGCTACCTGTTGGGTCGGTTACGTTGACAGGGCACTCCTCTATGAAACAGCCAATAATATCATTCTCTGAAACCCGAAGGCTTCTTATTATTGCGTATGAATGCATTCAAACTTCAAGGAAAAACTAACAGCGCATACTTGGAGCAATAACGAATGGTGAAAAATATTTCAGCAAACAATCTGATAGTGGATGTGAAATGTAGACATTATGAGATTAATTCAGTCGCGGGAAACAGAAATAGCGGGGAGACGGGAGACGGGAGACGGGGAGGATGAGGAATATGAGGAGCATAGCCCCCCCCCAAGAAGGCAGTTACGAGCTAAGTGTAACATTTGAAAAAAAATAAGTAATAATGCAAAAAAGGAGAAACAGGAAATGAAATAAGCGAAGTTAATAGGGAAGGGCAAACAGAAATAAGAGGAGGGATACATATTTCAAAACTGACATTTAATGGATACTGCTGACTTAAAAATTAAGCTATTTTATTTAGAAAGTACTTCATAAAATGCATAATGTCTGTTCGGTACATAGTGTTCATGCTGATGTAATACAGCAATAAAACGCAGTGTATTCTTTTTAACTGAATTAATTGCAGAGATGTAACACGGAAACACATTTCACAGTAATTTGTTCATCAGTCTTTTGATCAGTTTTTGAAAACTTCGGTTTTATGCAAGAAGATAATTGCATTTATCCTAGAAGTATGCTCATGAAATCAAAATAAATTATGCTTCTTCATATCCAGATGTGGCACTTTAATTTTGGACATTAAATTCGAAAAAGACACATCATTTTCTTGCATCCTTGTGATGTTTAAGGACTTGGTAGATGCCACTCTCAGGAGTCACTTCCTCTTAATGGATCACTGATCTCACGAGACCGCTGCAGTAGTTCTCCACAGGCTTGGGATGATCTAGGATGTGATCTTTGCTGGAGTATTGAAGCACAGGACGTCTTTATCTCCAGGACCTGTTAGGGCCCAATGCACCATCACTCTCAACTGCAAAACAAAAGACACATTAAAGTTCTACAAATGGGGTATGACATATAACTGTAACATACGCTAGTTATATGTTATCTGGTTCATGTAGCATGTAATTTCTTAAGGTAATATGTGAAATTTAGAAAATCCACACTATGCAAAATATCTTATTAACAGTAATGTTTTTGCTAACTTTTACCATTCCAACTTTCATGGTTATTTAAATATTAATTTTTACTTTCTCTACTACGTATAGTAAGTAGGGGAATTATGGAATCCACCCAAACATTCGATACCGAGATTTCACCGGAAATACATGTTTTGAGACCCCTGAATAAAAAAAAAGGATTTTTGGAAACATGTCCGTGTGTGTGTGCGTGTGTGTTTGTGTGTGTGTGTCTGTGAAGAGCATAACTCAGAAACGAACAGTCGAATAAACACCAAACTTGATATTTAGGTTCAGTATCTTTCAGAGATGCGACATGAAGCTTTTCAAGAAAATCCCCCACCCCAGATTACCCTTTACATGGAACATTTTTCAAAAATTTTAATTTTCTCAAAAATGGCTCTAACGATTTTAATTAAAATATCATATGTTTAAGATATTTTCATGACAAATGAAATGTATATCTCGATTTTCTGGGAATGTCTCCAAAAGTATTCTTCATTGTGAACGACTTTTGCATAACTGGTAAACCATAAGAGATAGACAAAATTTTACTACACAAAAAATGTACATCGCGTTAAAATACACAATTTATGTCATATATTTTGTTGTTGAGTGAACCATTTTCGAGATATTGCTTGTTATTCCCTTAAATTTTACAATACTTATACTTGTTCTCAAATGGAAATTCGTTATTCATTTTTTTTGTCCTGGTAATACAAAGAGAATGGAATACTCCACATAGCAACCAGCTCTTGAAATATTTGACAATCGCTTAAAGCCTATCAATTCCCCTAGCACCTACAAGAAAATTAGCAATAAGATTAACATCTCGATATCTCGATTACATTGAAGCCTATAGAGAATAAGCGTTTGTAAAAATAGTTTGTACAAGAGTAGAGAAAGTCATGTGAGTGTAACACTTCAGATTTTTATTCTATAAGTTCATTATTGTAATAAAAATGCTGTACACGACACATTTTTACAAATATTCACATATACAATTCAGGTTGTGAATTCAAATGTATTCTTGAATTTACTGGTAATAGCATGTGATGTCCTCTGCTTTCGGAAGGAGTTTTGTATAATTTTGTATAACGGCTAAACTATAAGAAATTGGCAAAAATAGGCCTTTGTTGCGATAGTTCATGATGTAAAACAATCATCACAAAGGGACTACGATAGCACTCACCTTGGGATAGGCCTCATGGACTCTGATTGAGTTCTTATAAAGGTATTGCTCTCCCTTCTTGAGCGGACAGCCAGCTTTGGTTCCATCAGGTTTGTAGATCTGATTACAGGCGTCTGTACCATCCACTCCCAGGAAGGGGAATGGCACTCCGAGGATCTTAGCGTGTACATTGTTCTTGAGAGTCCGTACATCATCATCTAAAAAAATACAGACGGTTATCAGATAAGTTACATTATATTTTAGATGTGTCTAAATTTCTCTTGTGCAACAAAAATACACTATATTGAGTATTAGGCCCCATTCACAATGAAAAGGAACAGCAGGCGCAGCATATATACAAGAGTTTGCACTCATGTTATTTAATGAAAGCATTCATATAAGGTCGCGCTAAACAACACAAGAGTTTGCAATCTCCAAACTTTATGCTTGCGTTGCGTGCATGGAGGAAGAATTCTGCATTTCTTCCTCCATACATTGCCAGTACGGAATGCGAGATTTTACGTCATCTATTGCACAGTCATGGTGTTATCCTATTTGGTATTCCAGGCCATTTTAATGCTGACTCCAGACGCTGATCTATTGTTTGTTTGGCATAGAACTTGTGTCTTATTTATTTAAGACTGAATGAATTTTCATATTGGATATTATTGGTTTTGTTATTTAATTTGAAACTTGGGGCACTGTCGGAAGATTTCCACATGCAATTTACGGATCTATAAATCCGGGACAAGTTCTTGCGTTACGCCTACGGTTGCATTGTGAATGGCCTTACCTCACGCCTGCCCTTAAACTACGTTATGTCAGCGTTACATCTTCATTGCGAATGGGGCTTAAGACTCAGTGCAGTGCATTAGAATCATATAATCAGGTTGCTAAGACACCGAGTAGTGTACTTGCAGTGCTCACTTCGAACGGCAGAGTTCCCTCCCTCTCAGTATACCATAAGCACGGTTATATGATCCTTGTGGTCTTCCCCCAAGTATACTTAATTATTTCGCTGTTAAGATATATGAAGGCAGAATTTCCGAACAAACGGCAGCTACACCTTTCAAGTTACCAAGAGAGGTGCGTATCATTGTTAAGCGGGGTACACAATCGCCCAGGAACGGAAATGGAACGAGTACCGGAAGCATGCATAATCGAGAACCGAAATGGGAAGCAGCAATTTTAATCTGAATTTGACAGCTTCAAGTTATCGTTTCCCAAGGCAGTTCTTAAATTAATTGGGAACAGAAATCAGAATGAAAAGAGGCAGAGAAAGCCTTGAGCGTTTAGGGCTTTTAGTTTACAACAAACTGAAGGAAAGCATGCCGATTAACATATGGAAAACAACATGGAAAATCGATTTCGCGTTCAGATACCATTTGTTTAGAGTAGATCAATAGTATCTTTTTACTTTCTCTATCACGTAGAGACGATACTGCATTCTATCCAAAAATTCGAATCCAAGATTTCACCGGAAATACATGTTTTGAGGTCTGCTGAATCCCCCCCAAAAAGAAAAGCATTTTTAGATAAAGGTCCGCGTGTTGTGTGTTTGTATGAGTGTGTGTCTATGAACAGCATAACTCAAAAACGAAAAGTCCGGTAAATATCAAACTTGGTATTTAAGTTCAGTACCTTCCAAAGATGAACACGAAGATTTTAAAAAAATCCTCCCATCCCAATTACACTTTATATAGAAAAATGTTCGAAAATTTTGCTTTTCTAAAAAAGGGCTCCAACGATTTTGATTAAAAGGCCATATATTAAAGATATTTATATGGCAAACAAAATGTATATCTTTAATTTTCTGGGAATAAGCTGTGAAGTCCTCTTCATTCCGAAGGAATTTTGCATAATCTTGCATAACTAGTAAACGTTAAGCGATAGACGAAAACGTACTAAACAGAAATTGTAGATCTGTTTAAAACACACAATTTATTTCAAATAACTTTCTTTTGCCGCATCAGCCATTTCCGAGATAATAGTTATTAATGGCTCGAATTGTTCAATACTTAGCCATTATTTTAAAGTCCTGTCAATGTTCAGTTGTTTCTTTCGATTGCATGGAAACATTATGGAATTTTAAGACTAGCATATAGCGACCAGTTCTAAAACATTTGACTATCGCTATTCCCTTTGTATCTATAAGAAAGTGTGTAATTCAGCTATTTCCTGAAAAGTTTATCTTGAGTAAGATGGCGTAGATAGGAAAATAAACTTTCGTAAGAGTAATTTATATACCCGCCAAAAAGGATAGAGGATAGAGAATGTCATGCGAATGTATACATATATCATTTATGATTTTGAAACTAAATGTTACTGCCGACGGAATACACGATACTGAGAATGGCAGCACATACAGCGACTAAGAGACAGTTCTTGCGACTGTTATGGCCACGGCCTGCTTGATTATTTTCTGCAACGAAGACAGATAACGCGGAATAAGCAAAGATTATTCTATTTCGTGAACGGGAACGTGAAACATACAACTTGACCAAGTTTCACGTTAGCATCCCGGGCTTTGGGAATTTTCCCATTGATTGTGTACGTTGAGTGTTTTAACTTACTTTCCCGTTATGGTTCCCATTTCCACTCCCGTTCCCGGACAACTGTTCACCTGCTTAGCTAATATACGAAAACGTGATTTTCAGCGAATTGCACAAGACTGAATGTAAACTTATCTCCCGTATTAGCATCAGGCTAGAAAGGCTCTCTCTTGTAACATGAGAACTGTAACGCTTATAAAGTAATTTCTTACATATCATCATAATATCATTACAGTTGAGGTTTTTCACAGGTTCTGGGGAACCGTTGGCTGAATTTGCGTATATTTCATAATGAAAGGTATTGTATCAGCAAGAATTCTCTTGTAGTTGACTTTATACTTATCGCTAGCTGAAGTAATGCTCATTTGTTCTGTTGTAATGCAGAATCAAGGATATTGTCTCTAAGAGTTTGGAATAGCAATCGTTTCAGTGGCATAGCCTGATTATCAGACTCGGGTATGCAACTCAACGTATATTGTGAAATTCGTTAAAATATGACCCAAACTAAACAGAAATGCCCATATCAACATATTTCATCTCAGCTAGATTATCTTCTTTTCTGTCAGAACTTACATCTGCAAAGCAAATAAACCTCTCTTCAACATTTCCGTCAACAGTATGTGTCGCAAAATGGTAGAGAGTTGTTTACTACTTATGTCAGGAGTTTCATCTAATATCAATGAAACAAAGAAGGCACCAGAAATTCCTTCTTAATTTCACTCATCATGACGCACTCACACTTGAAATTAAGCCATTCGGAATATCAGGTGAAGTTGCACGAAAAACAGTCGACTTTTACAAGTGCTCTTTCAGGAAGGTGTCATGTATTGCTAATCCATTTAAATACTCAATATACAGAGTGAGCCAAAAACTACGAATCGCCTGCGCTGTGTTTTTCATGTCCGCGTCCATGATGGATAGTTTCCTAAAGAGGTGCCAAAAATGTATGGACAACGACGGTGGCCAGTTTCAGCATTTCCTTTCATAAAGTTGGTAAGTTAAGCCTTTAAAAGTAGTTTTAAAAATGTTGTACGGTTTCATCCGCGCCTTTCTATGACAGCGGCAGACGGCAACGACCGCCGAGGACGCGGACAGGGAGAAATACCGCGCAGGCCGTTCGTAGTTTTTTGGCTCACCCTGTAGTTGTCCCTGTTTGAAGATCTTTCACTCTCATTATGACCACGGAGAGCAAGTGCTTGGTTTCCTAAAAAGCCATTATAGCCCGTAGAAAGTGAGAAAGTAAAGCTCTATTATTTTTCATTTCATTGTTATGCTGTTCAACTGAGAGTTTATACTGACTATCCAATGAAAGTTTTATTCTGGGAGTTTTCTCAAAAATGTTTATTGTTTTTCACATATTATATGATTACAAGAATAGCTGTGTTTTTTGACTGCCTTATAAATATTATTTAAATCTCTATAACCGTTAGAATTCCAGACGCACTTTTTATTTGAAAAAAGACATGACCAACAAAACGCAACCATGGCTCACTTTCATAAACGTTAATGTTGAAATGCCTTACACATTTTTTAATCTTAGTTGTAATACTGAGTATGGGCTTTGGAGGACCTGCTTTAATTACGTTTATAAATGCAATTGTAAGGGCACGATTTTTAACACTAGATGTACTCCAACTGAGTACATACCATGGGTCACCAGGGTCAAGCACACAGCGCCAGTTTCCTCCAGCTGACGGCAGGTGCCGTTGACCAGAGCTTTGTCTTGATACAGACTGCGTTGAAGTTATCGCAGCGTGGCGCGAATTCAAATTATAATATTTAGGAAAGCTCGATTTTTAATGACATTACAACGTTGTGTGCCACAAAATTACAATGAACACCAATTTTGCCACCATTTTGAGGAAAATTACAGGGTATGTAATACATCTCTCACATCCATTGACGCTACGATCCTGAATCGTTTGCTAACCACGATATCTAGTTTAGTGAAGTAATGTCTTGATTAAAAAGCTCTCTTACTGCAACGAACCAAAATGAATTAACTTAAATTTGGAATGGTCCAGTACGCCCATTAAACCACAAACACATTTCCAACGATTAGTTATGTTCATAACTGACATCTGTATTGTACAAAACAGAGCACCTATAGAGTTATACAGGTGATATTCAATATAGTTCTTCGAGTCAGCGAACATACATCACTCTTAATATATTTACATTGAAATCTAAGTGTATAAGTCCTGCAGTTTTATGATAATTATCGAATAACAAAAGAAAAGAAAAAGGGAGTATCAAATAGATAGTTGATATCAATAGCTTCTAAACTGGCAGATAAAATATGCATATATTAAGCATTTTATCAACAATTGAGCCGTGATTTCGCATAAGTGTAGGCGACTTCGGATTTTGGAAATATCAGCTCAGAGAGAGATACTTGAATAAAAGAGAGAAAGGAACAATTAATTCCGTTTTAGTAGCACAATAACGCAAGCGGATTCTTTGTACAAAACATTATGTGGCTAGTACAGGCTGGCCGATAAGTTTTGTACTTTTTTGTGAATGTATGGTGAGGTAGATATGGCGCTAAACCTAACAAGGTACGTTCCACTCATCGTTTCAGTTGCAGGGTTAGATGACAGAAGTACTGTACTTCTGAGTAGTACAAAAATTGCCCAAAACTGATATTTAGGACAGCTTTCGAGCGTCGATGGGCGGTCGGCTTTATGCTCGGTGCACTAAGCTTGCGGTTCCTCTGATGTCACCGGCTTCTCTTCTTACGTTTCTCCCATGCGCCAAGCACAAGGCCAACTGCTCAGACTTGAAATAACCGTAAATATCACTTTGGGGGATATACTTTCAGTTTTGAGAAGTACGTCATCTCAGGCAACCTGACTTACATCCGTACGAAATTCTAGTTTTGAACAACTGGAGTGTTTCTTACAAATAAAATGTCACCGTGTTATAAAAATAGTTACAGTAGCACAAATTCAGGCTATAGTTTAATGGAAAGTCGGAAAGCGTTTTGTCAAAAGCAACTTCACAAGAAGCAATTGTTTTGAGCAATATTTCTTGTGTAAACTTTTCTTTTCAGGAAGTTTTGATGCTTCTTGGCGGTTTTTTTCGCTGCAAGTTTCCCTAGTATTAAGTATCAGTGCTGTCTGAGGTATATTATTTTAAAAGACAGCACTTATAAGAAGCGTGTGCACAGGATACACACTCTTTGCATAAGAGTTCCAATAACGAGAACCGCAAATAACCAAACTCTGTTTAGCTAATCTCAAGACTTTCTTTGTGAGAACCACACGCAAACATGACGTTTTGTAATGGCTTGCCAGCTGCAGCACTTTCTCTGCAGCTAGGAATGCATGTAGTTTAGGCCAGATTTGTGATGTGGGCTGCCTGAGCAAGCGACAAACTACTCGTATAGGGGTATTAAAATATACAGGATGGACCATTTTAGTTGAGACAGTACAATATCTCCAAAACTAAGCGTTGTAGAAAGAAATGTATTTAATAAAAGTTGCTTGATATTATGGGGGAAAGTAAATGCCATTAGTTGTGTTTTGTTTGGAGGACGTTATGATGGTCATTTTAGGGTCAATTTAATTTTTTAAAATGGGAACCTGCACTTTGTATGTTATTTTCTCATTAGAAAATGTTTATAAAAAGCTGCTTATTTTGTGATGAGGAATAAGGAAACAAAATAAAAAATGTTGGTTCCCAATTATAAATGTAACTTGACCCTCTAATAACCATCCATGGATTGTCCAACATTCATTGCACTCTTCGTACACAGCCATTCAGAATTTTCGTTGTGATTTACGTTGGTGTAAGAACAATTGCAGAGTGCTTTATACAAATATTGTTTAGTTTTTTATAAGGAGTGAGAAAACAACATAAAAAAGGTAGGTTCCCATTAAAAAAAATTAAATTGATCCTAGAATGACCATCGCAACGTCCTCCAATTAAAAAACGACTAATGGCATTTATTTTCCCCCATAATATCAAGCAATTTTTATTCAAGACATTTATTTCTACAAAGCTTAGTTTTGGAGATATTGTACAGTCTCAACTTAAATGGTCGGTCCATCATGTATAATAGAACAGTTATATAGACTAGTTACTAACCTAATTTTGTAACGTGTTAGCTACGATATTTTATCTAAGTTTGGTAGGTATATTTAACGAAATTTGTTTTAAACATTGCGGAAATAAATTTATTATAAATCGGAGTTATTCGACTTGGCCAAACCAGTTTAATCCTTTATATTTATATGATTGACGAACAGTTTCGTGTTAACCAGAAACCAACAAACATTGTTGCTGTAGTCACCATTTTAGACTTCGTTTTCTCACTTTAAAAACTAAAAACAAGGTTAGAAGATTATCTTAACAGTCCACAAGATGCAATCATAGAAGCATTCGAATATGTAACTTTGGATATATTTCCTGATAAATTTAGAAAATTTATATGAGCAATTAAACGAAATTTAAGGACTGGTGCGTGAGTAATGGAGTAGGTAAGAATTGTAGTTCAGTCTATTTATTCATCGTTTCCAGGGAACAAATGCTAATCGTTGTATTCTTATGACGCGCAAAAACACCTTTATAAACGTAAAACACAATTTGAAGACAAATGATATAATTATTAGCTTTTATTGCTTGGACACGATCAATTAACCGTGTGATTTCCTAACAGTGGCAGATAAGCAATTTGTTGTCTCTTTCTTAACAAGCTGAGGGTGGGTATCAAGGACGCGTTTATTGATTCGTTAAACATTAACGGAATTACGGCGTCGACTAACGTTGCAAGAAAGGTTCTAACGCTATGGTTTCGGTAAAGCGTTCTTTAAGTTATGGAACAAATGTCACGTCTTGATTCAGTAATTCGCGTTGCATTATCCAAGCTATGTCGCGAATTTATTACCGTCGTTAGCTAATGTAACATTCACACCAGGCTTGTTACATGGTTAATGTCACAGTTAACTTGAGATTAAGTTGTACTGCTGTATGTCGTTATTTATTACAGGATCTCGTGATCAGAAGATTATGTCTTACTCTGTACTGTACCAAACCTTGACTTCATTCCGCAACAGTAAAACATCCGCTTATGGTATAGCGTTGAGGTTGTTTTTCAAAGTGTGGTTGCCTGTTTTACTTTCTCAACCACGTCTCTAGTAGGTAGAGAAGGTATATTGTATTTCACCCGAAAATTTCATATCGATATTTAAGCGCAAATACATGTTTTGAGACCCCTGAATAAGATACCATAACTCAAAAACGAAAACTCGCATAAACATCAAACTTGGTATTTAAGTTCGGTATATCCCAAAAATGTGACACGAGGGTTTGGAAGAAGATTCCTCAACCCCAAATCCCCCTTTGCATGGAACATATTTAGAAATTCTTGACTTTCTCAAAAATGGCTTAAACGATTTTGATTAAAATACCATATCTTTAAGGTATTTACAAAACAAATAAAACGTATATCTTATTTTTTTCCTGGAAATAACATCTTTTGCCCTCTTCATTCTTAAAATCAGACATAAACGTACTGAACAAAAATGCAGATCTTCTTAAATCGCACACTGTATTTAAAACAAATGCTTCTGTGACATCAGCGATTTTTGAGATATCATTATTTTTCAATAATTTCGTCGTTTTTTAAATGTGCTGTCGCTATTCAGTTGTCCCTCGCGTAGTCATGGAAAGAGCTGTTACAATAAATGGAAGAACAAAATGGAATGTGAAGAATCGATTTAAAGTTGCATTATGAGTTAAATTTTAACATCGTTAAATCAATAACAAATTCTAAATTTATATAACTCTTCAACAAACTTACTTTAACAGGACAAATCCTTACTATTTTATACTTTATTTATTATATCTTAAATATTCTAATAATTAAAGCATGAAATAATACTCTTTGTACGGAATTTTTAGGCCAGCATATAGCAACCCCGGTTTTAAACACCTGAATATCGATTTGGTTTCCCATATCCCCTTTGTAAGTACCTGCAATGAAATGTATGATGAAACTATTTTTGCAAAGGTTTATATCAATTGTAAACTAAAAAAAAAATAAATAAACCTTCGTAAGAATAGTTTGATGAATATATACGATAGTGGGTAGAGAATGTCATGCAAATGTATTACATCATGTATTATATGTACGGAAGACAGCGTTTTTATGTGAGTATCTTCTCTGTGTATTAGACTAACGAATCAAGGTAGAAGAGAACTATCACAGATGCATGCTAGAATACGTTGCACAGGCATTCTTTATGATATGCCGTACTAGGTGGAACTAATATGTGCCGAAATTTTACCTTAAAGCAAATAAATGATAAGTGAAATGGTACCTTAATTTTGATGGACAAAAAATTACGATACGTTTACTTTTTTAGTGACCACAAGCGTAGCTACATGTATTTTCGGAATGTCTTTATGATCTGCAATTAAATTCAAAAAATCACTTTCTCTCTTTCAGATATTTTTAATTGTACATTTCTTCTTGCCCATTTCATTGAACTGTAAACGGATTTCTTTCTCTTATAAACAAATGATAATGTGATTTGTTTCGCCGTGCGGTACAGAATTTCAAGAAAGGAACATTAGAGCTGGCTGGTGTTGTTTAGGAATTTTGCAGTTGTTTTGTTTAAGACGAGTCAGCCATTCCTATATTGACAATGTTAAAATACTCAAAATTGAAACACATTATCTCAGGAACTATAACATATATTAAAATGCAATTTTTATAGCGCATTAATTCAAACTACCTCTTTTAATCCTAATCTTTCTATAAAACAGTAAATCAATTATGTTTTTCAATATACTAAGAATCTAGGAAGTAAAATGGCAACTTACAATTTATTTTTGTGCTTATCTATAAAAATATACCACCAGAATGTTAGTATGCAATGCTAATGGTTCTTAAAATTTCAGTTCTGTATCCTAAATAGCATCTGATAAAACGGGTAAACATACACAGAAATGTAATTTTTTCCAAACTGAATTAAAGCCAGAGATATATAGAAATTACTTTTAAGTATATATAATAATTAAATTGTTTCTTAGTGAAAAATGTATAAACTATACCCGTCATATTTCATTTTACTCAGAAAAATGCACAGAATTTTATAAGATAAAAGAAAAGGAAAATGTTGATATTTTCATCTGCCCTACTGGTAGACTCCCCTTATAGAAAGACCAATTATCAAATCGATAAATGTCGCACTACTAGCAATAATGTATGATTTAAAAATTGAATGACTAAAGAAATTTTATAGAACAATTGTCTTGCAACCCAGTATAAATATATTTGTTTAAATTCAGTCCTTTAGTGTTAAAAGGCAGCTGCAAATTTCCACGAACATCTTCAAAATAATAATTATAAAACTAAAGGTTCAGTAATTACAAAAAATTAAATTATTATTAATAAAATGTATGAATGTATGATTTAAAAGTAACACACAAAGAGAAACCAAGCTAAGAATTCAATTAATATCTCGTACATTGCATTTGAACAAAGATCACAGCATTCATAATCCTTATGTAATCTGCAGGACTTACCTGCAGTGAATTTGAACTCAAGGTTAACGGTTGACTTCCTCTTAAGCTTGCAAGGTGGCTTCACGCATGTCCCCACCTGTAGATCTTCCGCGTGTTCATGTGGAATATCTGCAACAAAAATAGTTACCATTAAAGCATAAGCAGAACTGCATTCAGAAAACTATACTTGTTTCTTTATTTTAAACACTGTCTATCTCACATCGCACGCTATTTCCATCATATCTTTTAACAATCACAAAAAGAACTTAGGTAAGTGCTTGTTCCCAGGAAACGCAATACATATTGTGATCCTACGGACCTAGAAGTCTTATTGTGTTGTTCAGTAGCTTTGATAGCGAATTTGCGCAGCCGAAAACAGAAGAATGAGACACAGTGGGAGGGACCAAGCATAATATAAATTTCTCATCGTTTTACATCCAGCAAGGACATGGGAAGGAATGCTTCTACTCTTTTAACACTTCAGCATAAAGACCAAACAGGGCTTCTTCATGTTCCTCCGTTAATTTTGGCTTTTACTTTCATTAATGCTCCAAAAATACACGCCTGCAAAAAAGTCCTTAGAAATAAGTTATATAGTTGTTATAAGCAGGAAAATTATAATAATAGCAACAATATTTGGAATAATAATCTCCGAAAGCATTCTACATTTTAATGGAGCTTCTGCACAGTGATTTTATAGTTTTTCATAAGAGGCGGTGCGGTATTAAAATTGAATAATATAATAGTAATAATCCTTATTCTTCTGCCTAGTTTAGACTATTGGCCTGTTCCTATCTCACTTCCATCTTAACACAGAATCTTCCTATCTACCATCTCCTTTCGATTTATAATCTAGCACCTTTCTTGGTACCCTGCTTGTAATCATTCTATGTTGTTCTATACTTTCTTCTATTGGGATAATCTGTACCATCTTGGTACTCCCTTGACAGATCTCAAAATCTCATTCCTGCCGCCTAAATATGACTTTATCTTTCTGTTTTAAAACCCAACTTTCACTCCTATAAAGTATTACTGGAAAACAATGATTGTGTAGAATTTTATATAATACTACGTGTAATTTAATAATTAAATTGTCTTATTTAACAATAATGACAATCACAATAATAATGACGATAATTATTATATATCTGTATAATGTATACCGGCATTCACAGTGGCATTACAAAACGCAGGTTAAAATTTTATGGAGGATTAAATGAATGAACTCAAAACAGCATCACAAAACGAATAATGGAATTCTACGATAAAGCACAAGTAGATACTATGAAGTGGATTGGTGAAGTAAAAACTACTTAAAATTGGAGAAATGATGCAAGAAGATGATCTAAACAGAGATACCTTTAGAGTCGAAGTGCACAAGTGGCAAGTTGACCAACAGGACAAACTGAAGAAAAAAACTGAAACAAATGGAAAGACGAGAGAATGAAAGCCCACAGAGAAATAATGTGAAAATTATGGAATTATGGATTTAAAAGAATATAAAAAAGTGTCTAGTACTCTGTGCAATCCTAAATGGGCTCATTCACAAAAAATGGTTTGGACTCTGAAAACTGCTCATATACAACTGCTTCCCTAATGCGCATATTTTGCTACAATTTACAGCAAGTTACGATGGTGGTGAGTAATTGCCACATATAACACGATTGTATGAAACAGCATGCAGGAAAATCACGTAAAAAAATTATAATAGACAAAAATAAAAACACAATCAACGCTCCTGGAGAAATAAATACACCGGAGCTAGTCCACCAAACTGCGATGATACAGCAAAATGGAGAGGAGCAGGTAAAACAACAAGGAAACTGTAGCAGAACTTGCTGCAGCTTTTGCTATTTGTGGTTAACCTTCTGTCTTGTGTTTAGATGAACGGATAGCTCATTCGTATCCATATTGATTGGAGTGCACCTTCACAGATTCGTGCAGCCTTCTGTTTACGGTCCATGAACGCCCTCGCTTGAACCTGATAGCCTCGACCGAGATTCAACCAGCTGGAGAAGACAGTGGCATTGGCACCTGTCGTATCAACTTTATATCTCGGTAACTTTATGTCTTGTTTTCGTATTTTTATAATGACTTAATCCACAAGTATTTGCACAAGTTCCAAACACACGGTGTTGAGCACACAATTTTGATCTTAGGTTTTTAAAAAGCAAAAATTAGTATTTAGAAACGATCTCCACCTCTTTTTATTGATTTCCTATTGAGTATCTGCTTATCCTCAATTGTAATGGTTCATTATCATCTCATACAGAATATGGTTGGAAGCAGACTTGCTTCTGATTATAAATTGCTTAGTGTTACATTTAAAATCAAATAAGAGAAAAAATGGCAGAATTTATAAGCTCGTTAGTGCTCTTGGAAAATTCGACGGAACAAAATTTGTATATGTTTTAAGCCCCACGTTGGTGCGGTAATTTGCGATGAGATTCTTACAAATGTTTGTTTACATCACGTGTGTTGAAGCCATCTTGTGACGTCATTCATTTGTTTGGTTCGTAGCTCCATCTGGCGTTAGCAATTTGTTGCAGTATTAGCTTGTATATGATTTTATTTCAAATGTCCTCCGGCTAGCTGTTTGGGTAGAATATGTATTTCTTTGCAGGGTGTGAAGCGGAAAGGAATCTTTTATCCAGAAATTATACTGACGAAGAAATTGGTTTTATAACTTTTATTGTCGAACACGTTCACGAACACTTTTACATATTGATCTGGATACTCGCTAAACTGAAACTGTTTGTAATAACTTCTCACTTTTAACTCACGTACTTCAACTTTGTGTATATTTAACTGTATAATACTTTAGATTCTCGTAATTCTGCTGCGCGTAACTTATGACGAACTGAAGACAGCGTGCTAGAAATTTTGATGAACTGGGCGACCGACGTGCAAGGTATTGAGAATTTTGTTGAACTGGGCGACCGACGTGTAAGGTATTGAGAATTTTGTTGAACTGTGGGGCGATCTACCTCGGACCTGGCTTATATACTCCCACTCCTCGACATGCCTAAAGATTATAACTGAACTGCTATTGGCTAATAAAACGCGCCAACATTAGCGTCTATTTTAATATCCAATGAAAACCACTAATACATATTGCTTTAGGAACTATTCTAGAAGGTTCTCAACGGAAAAAACGCGCGAACATTAGTAACTTCCTTGTTCCCAGTAATGATAAACAGCTCACCCCATCGCTGCATTATTGCGTTATTATTGACAGTTTCAGTAAAGCCGTATAAACTTATTTCCCAATAATAATTACAATTAACAAACATCTGAAATCAATGTCACATAAAAATACATATTCATATTACAATCATTATTTACATTTAAATAATTTGTGATACAAATTACCGTATCATATGCCCCACTAGAAACATAATTATAAATATTTATAACTTGTTTGGAAATTTTATAATTGTGTTTTTAGACTCCTAAATCTTGGAACACACGCTATCACTTTCACTTGACACTTCACACGCATTTAACACACGACATATGTTTTATCTCGCCACTACTTACTGGCTCTGGTTTAATTAATTTAGATATTCATCTGACATCACAATTTTTTTATAGCAAATACTTTACCCTAAATTATTTAATCACTGCTATCAAATTGTTTACTTTCTTAAGTTGTTGACAAAAATTTATACATTTAAGATTTTTGTAATTATTACACATATTTACCAAAATATTCACCCTCTACACAAATATTTACATCTCTTAAATCTAGGCAATGTTTTACCTTTTCTGTTTGCTACATAAGTATTTGTTTTTTTAATTATTTTTACCCATTTTTGTTATTTTGTACTTTACAAATATATTTACATCTCTTAAATCTTGACAATGTTTCGCCTTTTCTGTTTGCTACATAAGTATTTGTTTTATTTATTTTTACCAATTTTTGTTATTTTGTACTTTATTTTAACAATACTCTTGGAATTGTATTTACATACTTTTAATTTAATATCATATTAAGTTTCAATCTTTGCATTCTTAATTTTCAAATACTGTTACAGTTACTAAAAATTTAATTTTTTTTAAATATTTATTTCTTTTTATTTTTCTATTTTTTTTTAATTTATTTCTGTTTTCTCATGACATATATATATATATATATATTTAGTTAACCCTCTTACGTTCCAATACATTTCTCTGCAAGTCATCTTTACCTATCCAGCATTTACTTTACATCTCATTGCTATTTACCCTCCTGGATCAAATTGTGTGTGGCTAAACATTACTCGTAGCAGTATCCTAACCTTCAAATTTTTGTTCATGAATAACCTCTTGTATTCATATGAAATTTCGTCACATGATAACATTTGAAAACAATCTAAAGTTTCCTGAACAATACATCTTTTAACAACTTTCATTTTCAATTCACCTGTTATCATTTTAACTTGAGAATACTCTGACAAATCTGTACTAAACTGTACTGGACTGGAGTTTTCATTTTGAAAATCTTGGTACAGTTTATTTCTTTGCATTACTGACTCATTCTGTATTTCTGATATCTCCCCTCTGAAATTAACTTGCGCCTCATTTACATCTACATTCATAACCTCTTTCATCTCTCTTAACTCACTTGAAATATTACTCCTTCTAGTACCTGACTCTGTGCATTCTACATTAACCTCACTTTTAGTATTAACCTCATTTTTTTTGTTACATATTTCCCTGCTCATGTCTAGCATTTTCTTTGAAACTTCTCCTGTCTCACTTACTATTACTTCCTCATTTTCATCTCTCATTTTTGGCATACTACTATCTAGCTTCGTAACTTTCTTTTCAATTTCTTCACTGCTTTGATCTACTTTTTGCTCTAATACCTCATTACTCCTACCAATGTTTTCAATTGATTTCCTGTTTTGTTCTAAGCTTTTACCAATATCTTCCCTTAATTCCCTATAACTCTTCTGCATATCTTCCCTAAATTGATCTGTAATACTCTTACTAAGATCTTCCCTATTTTGATCTATTTTCTTTTCTAATTTCTCATTATTCTTTTGCATATCTTCTCTAAATTGATCTCTAAAATTTCTCAGCATTTCCATCATTTCCATCGTCATACTAGCATCAAAATTAACATTTCCTGCTGTTTTATTCTGACTTTCTGCACTAACATTTCCTCCATCAGATATTACATTGTTTAAGCTATTTTCTGTATCATGTATTGAATTACAGCTAACTGTTACACTATCCCCTTCCATCATTGTTTCTTGTTTTACACCTTTTTTTTTTAGAATTAAAATCACACTTTTCTAACCTTTCTGATGCTATCTGCTGATGTTGCTTAGATGTCCAGCTGTCTGCCCCATTCTCCTAGGTTTGTATGTCGCTTCTGCGTTGTATTGTGATGAATCTACTTCGTCTTGTTGTTTTGTAGTTAAATTACCCTGTTGCCTTGTAATCTCGGAATTACGATGTCCAATCATCCGTATAGTCTGTCGTTCCTTTTGTTGTTTCTGGAATCTGCGTCTTGTAGTTCATTTCACTGCTGCATTCGTTCCACGTCCTGGTTATGCTGATCCTTTCCTGGTCATCGTGTTCCTTTCCTGGTCACTATGCTTCTTTCCTGGTCATCGTGTTCCTTTCCTGGTTATCGTGCCCCACGTTCTGGGTGCCAATTATGCGACGGAACAAAATTTGTATATGTTTTAAGCCCCACGTTGGTGCGGTAATTTGCGATGAGATTCTTACAAATGTTTGTTTACATCACGTGTGTTGAAGCCATCTTGTGACGTCATTCATTTGTTTGGTTCGTAGCTCCATCTGGCGTTAGCAATTTGTTGCAGTATTAGCTTGTATATGATTTTATTTCAAATGTCCTCCGGCTAGCTGTTTGGGTAGAATATGTATTTCTTTGCAGGGTGTGAAGCGGAAAGGAATCTTTTATCCAGAAATTATACTGACGAAGAAATTGGTTTTATAACTTTTATTGTCGAACACGTTCACGAACACTTTTACATATTGATCTGGATACTCGCTAAACTGAAACTGTTTGTAATAACTTCTCACTTTTAACTCACGTACTTCAACTTTGTGTATATTTAACTGTATAATACTTTAGATTCTCGTAATTCTGCTGCGCGTAACTTATGACGAACTGAAGACAGCGTGCTAGAAATTTTGATGAACTGGGCGACCGACGTGCAAGATATTGAGAATTTTGTTGAACTGGGCGACCGACGTGTAAGGTATTGAGAATTTTGTTGAACTGTGGGGCGATCTACCTCGGACCTGGCTTATATACTCCCACTCCTCGACATGCCTAAAGATTATAAATGAACTGCTATTGGCTAATAAAACGCGCCAACATTAGCGTCTATTTTAATATCCAATGAAAACCACTAATACATATTGCTTTAGGAACTATTCTAGAAGGTTCTCAACGGAAAAAACGCGCGAACATTAGTAACTTCCTTGTTCCCAGTAATGATAAACAGCTCACCCCATCGCTGCATTATTGCGTTATTATTGACAGTTTCAGTAAAGCCGTATAAACTTATTTCCCAATAATAATTACAATTAACAAACATCTGAAATCAATGTCACATAAAAATACATATTCATATTACAATCATTATTTACATTTAAATAATTTGTGATACAAATTACCGTATCAAAAACTATTCAAACAAAGTCGTAGACATTCAGAGGTTCAAAAGTTTTTATTACATCACAAAGCATAATGTAAATCAATCAGTGAATTTACTTGTTAACTGCAGTTTATTGTGCAAAAGTACTTGTATCAGCTGTGTCAAAGCGAGCTCGTTGATTTGACCTTCAATGCATTTGTGTGGCATTTGTGGACAATCGGTGCTTGGTTTGGGCACATGTACGAAGGGTACACTAAATTGATTTAACATTTTATTTTTCCACATTTTCATAAAATTCTACTACTGCTTTCAATGAAAATCACTAATAATCAGTACCGTGATCTAGCTTCTGGGCAAACAGCTGGACAAAGTTGCGATCTAAAACATTACAGCGCCTTCCTCCAGGACTGAAGTCAGTATGTATATGGGTCAGTGTCTCTCTGGAAAGAGGTGTTGAAATTGCAGAGAATCGAGACAATCGTGGCAGGGTTTGAGCAGCATTAACCATCATATTAAAGTATGGAAGGCGGAGAGAAAAAATCTGCGTATCAGCAGAGGAGAAAACCAATTCCCGGAGAAAAATAATGGTGACATTACTGAGATGCGGTTTTAAGCTCTGGTTACCATCACCTTTTCTGGACTTTGAAAGAACACCTGCGAGGAACTAATTTCGCCCATTTTAAATATATGTAGAAGTAATTGTCCGATAGTGGGTACGGCGGGTTCTGAAAAAGTGATTCTAAAATTAAAATTAAATTGAGTTTTATTTATGGACGCTCTTTAACTACTACGGTTCTTAGCATCCCATGCTATATTGGGCATGAAATACCGGGAATGTTGCTCAGAGTTCTCTTAATCATTCTTGAGGTTCTTTTACATGCCGTAAATCTACGACACGGGACCACCTGCTTTACTTCCCTTCCGAAGGAAGTCATACTAAGGATTTTTACGCACGAAAAAATCCATCGCTCTCCACCGGGTTTGAACCCGCAACCTCGGGAACTACAGGCAAGCATGGTACCCTTTGACCACGGAGGACGACTAAAGAGATTTTAGGGGTAGAGGCTACCACACAGGGCGCAGGCCCATTCGACTCAAGGGGAACTGTGTTGAGAGGATAGGCTTTTCTATCCGGCTGTAAATGATGACATTTTGTGAGGAAAATAAAGTGAAAATTAGAGTGATCATATTTTCAAAGCAACGCACTCCCCATAAAAAGGTAGTTTGAATATTCGTCACTTAAAAACGAGACACTTCTTGTGCTATCTGCATAAAGGTTGAACTGAAGTTAAATGCAGACTTAAAATGTCAAAGTGTATTTTGATAAAAGTTACTGTTTTCTCACTCTTGATGTTCTTTTCTTCTGTTCATAAGAATTTCGTGAGAAAATATTTCTCTATTCAACTATATTTTTTCTGGAACTTCCATTAAAAATAAACAGCCCACAGAATGTTTTTCTAGCGAATGTATTTTTCTTAGGGCGCCTTAAACACTTCACACGCTTCACTTCATAGTTTGTGTCCTTCCATTATTCTAAATTGGATTTCATAGAGGTGGATAATATCGCAATATGAATGTTTTGACCTCAAAATATAGCAAATCTACGTATAAGAGCATAAAATTACGAAGTCGGGTTTGAATTTAAGAAAAATGGAACAAAAATGGAACCAAAATCTCATAAAAAATCTGATGTGTTACACTCACATGACTTTCTCTACTCTTGTACAAACTATTTTTACAAACGCTTATTCTCCATCTATTTCATGTTAATCGAGATAAACATTTGCAGACTCTATCTTATTGCTAATTTTCTTGTAGATGTAAGGGGAAAATATATTTACAAGGGCAATATAGAAAAACAGTAGCCTTTAAGCAAATACATATCTCTTAATAGCTGGTTGCTAGGTGCAGCACCATTCCCTTTTCCACAGATTATAACTCTTTGCATATCCAAGACATAAACATTAATAACGAATTCCCATTTTAGAAAATAAGTATTGAAAAATATAAGGGAATAACAAGCAATATCTCGTAAATGGTTCACTTAACAAAAAAATGTATATGACATAAATTGTGTATTTTAACGCGATCTACATTTTTTGTGTTGTAAAATTTTGTCTATCTCTTATGATTTACCAGTTATGCAAAAGTCGTTCACAATGAAGAATACTTTTGGAGACATTCCCAGAAAATTCAAGATATACATTTTTTTTGTCATGAAAATATTTTAAACATATAATATTTTAATCAAAATCGTTAGAGCCATTTTTGAGAAAATTAAAATTTTCGAAAAATCTTCCATGTAAAGGGTAATCTGGGGTGGGAGATTTTCTTGAAAACTTTCGTGTCGCATCTCTGGAAGATACTGAACCTAAATACCAAGGTTGGTGTTTATCCGACTGTTCGTTTCTGAGTTATGCTGTTCGTAAACACACACACACACACACACACACACCTACACATACACACAGACACACACACACGGACATGTTTCCAAAAATGCTTTTTTTGGATTCAGGGGCTCAAAACATGTATTTCCGGTGAAATCTCGGTATTGAATTTTTGGTTGGAATACAATACAATACTTACTGTACGTAGTAGAGAAAGTAAAAAGGTAAAAAATAAGCGTACGTTAAGGCTGTATTGCGACGACAGGACCAGGGTCCAAAAACAGGTACAATGTTATTAATAGTGTAAAGCAATAGTGTACACCCCTCGTAAACATAATCAAACTTCCTCTGCGTTATATATGGTTAGGGACTCTGTGATGCACAAACTGCATGAAGCATGGAATTAGTCATAGTGTTGTATGGGTTCTTCTGTCTGATATTACTTAGAATGTTCCAATAAAAATAACGCATACACAGGTTATATCATAATGCAGCTGTGTCTTTTAACGTGAGTCCACAGTGTTCAACATTTCAACAGCTAACATACAACAATTAACGAAAGGTTTTCATTAAACATGTTAAATGCCTCCAACATGTTGAACTGTGAACCTTTAACATTCCATCTACACCAGTTGACTTGTTGGGGCAACAAAATCTATCAACTAAAAGCAAAATGGACTCCAGTGATGAGGATTTGGCTATTGCTATTTGTATCTGTGCTTGATATGTAATAAAAAGAAAACAAGAAGACGATGAGGCTCTATCTTGTTAATCGATACAGGAGTGAAAACATTTTGATTAAGTTTAAAATTCAGACCAGATTTGACTTCAACAATTTCATGAGAACAAGTCAAAGTGACTTCAACTTTGTTTTGAGCAAGGTTTCTAACGTATAATTCACAAAAAGGACACACATTTGGGAGCAGCCATTCCAGCTGCCAGACTTTAGCCTCTTTTGCATTCTCTAGCAAATGAGGTTATGGTTTTTTATTCTGATGTTGCCTCTGGAACAACAATAAATTGCACGTAGTTTGGTATAATTGGCCATCCTCTTTATTACACATATTACAATGTACCATAATGATAGCCTCAACAAAGATTTTATTAATGAAAGTGCCCTTTCTTTCATCCATTCCATAACTTCACATGAAGCAAACCAAATCAAGGATACGAGCACAGAACGAGTCAACACGGAACTACCGAATGCAATAGCGTGAAGGAATCAGAAGTACGCCGTTGCCATAGTTACAATCTGGAAACTTCCGAAGTTCGCCCAATCACATACACAGAGAGCGAATTGACTTAACAAGTTTTCCATTAAAAGCGGAAAACATCCAACATGTTAAAAGTGTCAAGCAAAACTCTTTCGGTTAACATGTTAAGTCAATTCTGCGATCGAGATTTGGCCAACATGCAGACTGTTAACATTTTATACTTGACAAGTTTTGTTAAATGTTAATCAGTGTGGACAGGACTTTATGTTGACGAGTTAACAAAAGAAATGCACACGGATTGTGAAGCTTTTCTAAAAGTATTTTACAACTGTATATTCATTTATAAAAACTATATGTATAAAGCCAGGGGTCTTCTTGACCTTGTAAAATAAGCTTAGAATAAAATCAGGAATAAAAACAAAAGAAAGAAAAAGAATGCTTTCTTGTACGTAAACACATTACACAACTATTTCCTATTGATTAATAATTTAATGCTCGTGTCCTTCAGTTGTATTTTTCCATTACCTTCAATATGTCTGTGTAGATCTTAACGTCTTAGGACTGTTCTTAGGGGATTATCATTTATTTAGCACCCCATTTAAAGTTTAACTATGCACACTAACTTGCATACTGTGGTGCTGAATTGCATCTTTCTCAGTAACCTCTTTAGATGTGAGGTGGAAGAGAATTATGTACTCGGGCTACTAAACTGTATTATTTTCCCTACTATTTGCCTATAGTAAGTAGAGGTAGTGTTGCATTATACCCAAAATTTAGATATCAGATTTCATAGAATACACATTTGTAGACACCCTTAATGTAAAAGCATGTAAAAACGACCCGTGTGTGTCTGTGAACAGCATAACCAAAAACAAAAGGTCGGTTACATATCAAAGGTATTTAACTGCGACTAGAAGAGTGACAAGAAAATCCCTCACCCCAAACTACCCTTTGCATAGAAAAAAATCGTTATTTTTTATTTTCTTAAAATGGTTCTAACGATTTTAATTAAAACACTATAAGGTTAAGATATTTGCATGACAAGGAAATGTATGCATATGTTAAATAAAATAACCTGCGAATAACCTGAGAAATCCTCTTCATTCTGAATTAATTTTTTGTAGCATTAACAATTTCCGAGATGATATTTGAATTGTCAGATACTTTTGACTTTTTTTTATCAACTTGTTATTCGTATTTTTCTCGTACATAGGTAACGGAACTTCAAGGCTATAATATAACTACCTTTTTAAAATATTTATCGCTTAAGCCTACTGAAACCCCTTTATCTACAATGAAATCTGTAATAAAATAATTTCTGCAAATTTTTATTTGTATCAACATGAAGAAATAGAAAATATGCCTTTGTACGGATAGTTGGTATAAGAATGGGCAGAGAAAGCCATGTGAAGTGGTGCATAATATTTTTCACCTCCATTAACTTCAATATATTTAGGGGATATTGTGGCGTATCAGTAAGTGTATTGTTATTACCAGACGCATTATTGTGTTGCATTGTCGATAGCATTATTGAGCTCCTTTGATTATTTTTCGGCCTAACGATCCCTCCTTTGGCGCGGAAGTCATTAGGGGTTTACATTTCAATTAAATTCGAGTCATTTGTATTCAGGTAATTTGTATTTCTATTGTTTTTCTCTGTTCTTTTTATTTCATTCCTTTTCGGCGGGGACGCCTCGTTTTTGTAAGTGAAGGGGGGGGGGGAGATGTGGCGCATCAGTAAGTGCATTGTCATTACCAGACGCATTATTGTGTTGCACTGTCGATAGCATTTGGTTCCTTTGATTATTTTTCAGCCTAACGATCCCCCCTTGGCGCGGAACACGCCAGAGAGAGGGCTTTGTTTGAATTCCAACCCTTGCTGGCTTGGCTAGACACGGTTGAAAGGGGGGGGATATAGTTAGCGTCACTTGAGTGAGAGCAGTGGAAGCAGCAAGTTGCGTGTGTGATCAGTCCTCGGCTTCGGGGCAACTCCCATCCTGTTTTCCTAAGAGCATAATGTAGAGTCGCCAAACATTTGTCAATAAATTCCAGGTAATGCGTGTTATGTAATGTTTTTGTATAATGTAAAACTTCACGCTTTCATCTAAATCTAAACACCAAGGTCTCGGACCTCTTGCCATTAGCGAGTTACGCTCCCCCATGTGCGTGTTGGGGTGATCAAAATTTAATCATTTACCGGAAATCTTTTGGCCCTAACCCCAGCATGTATAACAACATTAACGGCAGAAGCAAATTATAACACTCATCTGAGATGATTGACATATATTTGGTATTTTCTACTTTAGTTGAGGACTAGAATCCACAATTTTGAAGACAGTAGGTATGAACCTCGATTAACATTAACTGGATAGAAGAACAAGCTCTGGGAAGAACACTTTATATAGAAACTATACAAAAATAAATTATGGTAGCTAGAGAAAATCATGTGAATATAACACATAAGATTTTTATTCATATGATGCATTATCCTTCACTTAGGAACTGTGTTAATATCGGTTCTTCAAGCTCCACAATTATTTAAGTTCATTGAAAAGGAATGTGCTATTAATAGATGCACTGGAAGCTCTGGAGATGAAAGCCTGAAGGAAGGCGGAAGTCTGAATGAATGTGTAATCCTTAACTGAAATTCGGAGGCCTAGTATTTTTGTATACAAAACCAAGAACTTCAAAGTTGATTCGGACTTAAAAAATGTAAAACTACGGCCCGAACTTGAATATTTACTGCGATGCTTATGTTAAAAGAAAGTTTAATGGGCATACGGACATCTCGCAGTAATAGCTAAAGCGGTAAAAGCATGGAGGATACATGATTCGAGTCCTTGCTGTGCTCTGAATTTTTCAAGTATGATTTGATTCTCCAACTTAGTGCCTACACACACATAGTGCAAAAAGTCTGTGTTGCATTCACGTGACTTTTTCTACTTACTCTTCTGAAAATTATTCTTACAAAAGCTATTATTCTATTTCTTGTTGAAATCTAGATATACTTTCAATTCAGATTTGCTGTTTCGTTGTGGATTCAGTAGTTAAAGCAATAGTCAGATATTTAAAGAGCGTTTCGCTATGTGGTGATTTTAAAATTGCATGCTCTTTGCACGGCCAGGAGAAGCAACGAATATCGACTTCCCAGTTAAGAAAAGTATAAGTACTTGAAAATTCAATGCAATAACTAGGAATGTCTCAAAAATAGTTAACTCCACTAGAAAAAAGGGGGAAAAATATTGACAATGATTTAACAAGATCTACATTTTTTGTGTAGTAGGATTTTGTATATCTCTTATGGCTTACCAGTTATACAACATTACACAGCATTCATTAAAAATGAAGAGGTTTTCACAGGCTATTCCCAGAATGTTCATGAAATACATTTCATTTATCATGCACATCTTAAACATTTTTTTTTCAAAATCATTAGAACATTTTTTGGAAAATAAAAAATAACGAAAAAGACACCAAATAAAGGGCAGTTTAGTTGGGAGAATTTTCTTGAAAATCTTCGTGTCGAATCGTTGAAAGATGCTGAACTTAAATACCAAGTGTGGTGCCAATCCACTTTTCGTTTGAGTTTTGCTCTTCACAAAAAAAACACACACACACACATTTACACCCACCCAACCACACCTCTCTCTCTCTCTCTCTCTCGGCCTGTCTCGTATATTTCCGATGAAATATTGGTATCAAATTTTTAGATGGAACACTACTCTACTTACTAACCAAAAATTTCAATTACATCGGTTGAAGGTTCGGAGGGAATTTATTTTTCCTTTATATCTCGAGATTTATATAAACGAGTAAAACGATGGAGTCAGAGGAATGAATCATAATATTCAATCTTAAAGGCGTGTTAAAAATACTCCATTTTACAATGAAACAAATTATGACGGTTACGAGCTTAGTAGTTTTTATTATTTACTGCATGTCAATTTGTAATAGAAGCGGTACCGGCGTCATTTTTGTTTAAATGCATAAAGACACACTTTTTATTAGGCTCTAGCCCATTAAAGGTCATTCTTTGTTTCTTATAACTGAAGAAGTAATCTTAGTTAAGACCTTGAATAGTTGCATAGAATTGCACCTGTGCCAACACAGACGCACAATATTTGCTGAACCTTTGAGAAGATAAAGAGTACTGAGACCGCAGGCCCAGATCGTAATAGGAGAAACACATCGATGCAAATTTAGAAACAAAGGAGACTAATAACACCCGCTAACACTGACAGGAGTATAATAATCCGTTAATAAGACCGTAATCGAAAAAGAAACAAGAACATCATCTAGATATTGAACATTTAAAATAACTAAACTACAAGATTTCGAGCTTAATAATGTTTACAGCTGTCTTTCACTCTGGAAAACAAAAATTGCAGTATTAAGACTGATATAATAATTTAAACAAAACTTTTGAGTATTTAGATAGTTCAGGACGAACTCAGTCATAAGATGTTGTTTAGAAAGGGGGGGGGGTGAGCATAAAAGTTATGAATTTGGTAATACATACAAAATATGGTCTCAGGTACTAAAAACTGGTATGAATGAATGATTTATTGCCTACTTTGAACTTACATGCAATTTATACAATGTTTATAATACAATGGAGTTGCTTATTATTTCTCTTCCCCTTATATTTAACATTATGTTGTATATACCTATATATAATGGGGAAGTATAGTTTTCCACCATTTACTTTTTTGCCTTATTACCCTTTTGCCGTATTTTCTCCAATTTTATTCAAGTCTCTGTTAACCACTTTAACCTAATTTTTCCTAAATATTTTCCTGCTTTCTCTATATATTCATTTGATCTTGTATTACAAATCTTCCTAACTTTTAGCTCTATTGGTAATTTTTTGCATTTCTCTAGTATTAAATTCTCACTGCTTTTATCCGTGTCCTCGCATTACAGAATATAATGTCAAAATTGTCATGTAATCCAATACAGTTAGTACATCTCTCCCCTCTTCTTCTCCCTGTTAGACCGCATGAATTCATTACACCTGTCCTCGCCCATGCATACCCCATGCTGGCCTCTTTGTGGCATACTTCGATGTATCTTTCTTTTCCCCTATTTCGTTTTTAAACATTTATAATCTATTAATGAGCTTTTTTCCCTTGAAACTACTTATAATTTCTTGCTTTTGAATATCCTCCACTCTTGTTCTAATTTCTTTCCAGAAACCCTTACTTTTGTTGATTCCTTCTGCCCATGTTTTCCCCATTCCCATTTCTTCCAATGTTGTCTGTATCTTGGGCATCCAACTTTATTTTTTCTCCATTTTCTCCTGAACAACCAAGAATTGCTTTAGTATCTCATTTTCCTCTAGTAGCTTTATTCTGAACCAGTATTTGATTGTCCTTTCTAGCATTTTGCCTTTAGCTCCCATCCTCCCTAGTTCTGCTTGTGCTACTCCATTCGGTGAACTCCTTAGTAATCTTAGGCTTATTTTGCAAAAATTCCTATATATAGCATCTACATTTTCCCATCCTGTTTCTAGCCCCCATATCCCTGCTGCATATAACATCCTTGCTTCCACCACTGTGCTGTATATACTTTCTAGCCACGCAATTTGCATTTCTGTTCCAAAAGCTGGTAACACATGGGGAGATTTATCCATAAATTTTCAATATCCTTTTTATAATTTTTGTGTGATGCACAAAATGACATACAATTCAAAAGCGGCTTCAATTACGCCTGAGTCCACACCTTGAAGAATTGATGAAGGAATAGACGTAAAAGAACAAGAAGGCAAATGCAGTGTTTCACAAGTCACGTGTTAGCTGGAGGACTGTCTCTGACGCTGTGACCCAGTAATTACCTTTTCAAGGCAGTTTCTCGTATCAAGTTTTATATAACGATTTTTGCGCATTCGTAGCATCGTTAACGTTCATGCTCTCTGCATCTTGAGTAACAGAGTTTTGCAAAATGATTTCTGCATAAACTGCAATGCCGATGTGATACCATAGTATTAATACAACTTTGACTTAATACATGCCATAATTCATCTGCATTTTACAAATTTCTACCTTTCTGTCTACAGTTTCAAACTAGCTGTTAAAAGTCAGAGAATAAGAAGCTTAAGGTAACATTATTAATCTGGACTGAAAACAAATGTCAAACGTAAAATTTCATCACATTGGAATGTGATTGTAACTAATGGCAGATTATTGTCGGTATTATCCTCTTAGTTGCTCTCTTGAAGCAAGAATCAAAATGAAGCTAGAATCAGAATAGTATTAAATGTTACAATTAGGAGGGTAAATTTATTCTTGAAATCATTACAGGAGCTAGAAATTCTGGAAAGTGCGCGTTTTAGCAACTGGTTCTCCATTTCTATCAAGGAGAGCTGGCTCTGAAAATTCGAAGTTTTTACCTTTTTTGTCTGTTGCTTAAAACTAGTCTGTATTTACTATATATTTATTTTGAAGTGAATGCTGAAGGTATTATTTTGGGCATGGTCTTATGTTGGAATGGTATTTGACAGCTACACTAGTTTTATAATTTCAGTGAACCCTTTCCTGCAAAATATTTGACAGAAGGATGTTAGATTTTTGTACCGTAACCCTTCATCCATTGACTTTTAAATTTGAGCAAGTTAGACATTAAGTAGCACCAATTTATTTACTCAAAAAGTGATGAAAATCTTCGTTAAATTATTCACAAATATCCTTTCTAAAATGTGTGAAAAATATGAGTTGAACATGAAGCAGCTTTACAGAAAACAAAGAAAACTCCCCTAAAATATTGGGTAAATGAGAAGCATTCTCTAAAGCTAAACTTAGAGATTAAATCCATGACGCTTCAGTCAACGAACACTATAAGGTTATTATTGTTGTAAAACGTGCACCCGTAGATGACAGTTGATTTATACAGTGCTCGGAGAGTTCAATGCGCTAGTAAGACACATATACATGCATCTAAGAAGCATGTCTTGTCCACCCGTTAAACTCTCCAAAGCATTTGCTATTCCTGAATGTTTATAATAGTAATTAGATATATTTTATTGGAAATACAATTAATTATATTTTTGCTACTGAAATATTTATTTTATAATAAGCGTATTACACTTTTTCTTTTATGCAAACCCTCAATTGAGAGAAGTTTTTAAATTAAATGAACTAGATAACTAAACCTAGAAAACTCATAAGCGGGAACTCTATGAGCATCTGCAGGAGTGAAGTCTCAGGTTTTACGCAGTAAAAAGGATCTGATTTTCAAAGTTGAATTACGTGATTCCATATTTCTAAAAATGGGCTAAATTGAAGTTTTTGACTATTTAATTCGCAGAAAGCATATATGTTATTCTTGGAAATACATATGCTCCTATTTATAAAATACTACCTGGCCAATTCTAAATTTGGTTTAAAAAAGATGAAGTTTAGTTCTATGATGTTATTGTTCTTTATTTAATTTGTGTGTACGAGAACGTTTGCTTGGATACCGCTATAGTTAAAAGAATTTAAAATTTAATTTCTGTATACGGCATTAAATTATTTTAAATCCAATATACTTTATGGTTACGAAAATGCTGAGAAACGAACTTTGGTTTTTGGCTGTGCACAATGAAATGAAATTTGTTGTATATTTTCTATGAAAAGCATTGCCAGAATGGTGTTCCCATGCATTTCCTATACCACTGTATTCCTGATTTTCTGTAAACTACACATTTGTCAGTTTTAGTTTGCTGTAGGAAAGCATGACATTCTCTACAGCTGTGTTTTATATTATTATTGCTAAATTGACTATAAGACTAAACTACATAAGTAGTGTTTTACTTTATCAGGCACATAGTAGATAGAGAAGGTATTTCATTCCACCTAAAAATTCGATACCGAAATTCACTGAAAAATATATGTTTTGAGGACCCTTGAATAAAAAAAGACATTTTTAGAAAAAGGTTCGTGTGTGTGTGCCAAACAGCATAACTCAAAAACGAAAAGTCGGATAAACACCTAACTTGGTATTTAGGTTCAGCACCTCCCAAAGATGCGACACGAAGATTTTCAGTAAAATACCCCACCCCAAACTCCCTTTACATGGAACGTTTTTCAAAATGTTTGGTTTACTAAAAGTGGCTCTAACGATTTTGAGTATAATACCACATATTAAAAATATCTACATGACAAGATGTATATCCTGAATTTTCTGGGAGTAGGCTGTAAAGTCCTCTTCATTCGGAAGGAGTTTTGTATAATTGTAGAACTGGTAAACGTTAAGCGAAAGACTAAAACGTACTACACAAAAAATGTAGAACTCTTTAAAACACAATTTATTTCAGCATCCTTCATTGTGGTAAATACAATCTTCGAGATATCCGTTATTAATGGTTAGATTTTTTCAATACTTTTATTCTTTTGAAGTTCAACATTCAGTTGTTTCTCGCGATTGCATGGGAACCGTATGGAATTTTAAGGCCAGCATATAGCGTCCTGTTCTTAAACATATGACTGTCACTATTGCCATTGTATGTATAACGGAGCATGTAATATAGGTAATATAGCTGTTTCTGCAAAAATTTAATCTCAATTAAAATGAAGTACACAGAAAAATAAAATTTCTTAAGAATAAGTTTTGCAGCAACTAATAAACGAAACAGGGTAGAGAAAGTCGTGTGAACGTGACACATTAGTCTTTTTTATCTCAGAAAGGGGATTGATGCTGCGTTCAGGAGTTACAAGAATATGGAATACAAGAAGGCATTGACCCGGAAGAAGATTTGATGTGTCACAGTGAAAAATAAGTTTATAGTTGTTGACGTAAAGGTTGCAACATGATGAGGTATAGGTTCTAAGTTTACGTACCATCTTCACACGATTTGACCTCAGTCGCCACACAGTAACCCAGAAGAGCACACAAGAATAAGATCAGAAGCTGCCTCATGTTGATACTGCCTCACCACGAACAATACTACTTGACTCTCTCGCCCCAGCAACTTCTATCACACAGAAGTAGGTTCCTCAGTCAGACAGGTTTCAGGTAAGGAGAAAAAAGAAACTTCTGACCATTTTAGTGCTTCCTGGCCCCCCACCTCAGCCTCCCTACCTGGGCCGCTCCTCTACGCGACACGCATCATTAAAATGCAGCCTACTTCCACGAAGCTTAAAACCTTTCCAAAGTCAAACAGTGTTATTCAAGTAATATACAAATACTTATAGTGACTAACAACATCTACTGTGATCATTAACAGTAATATCACGTAGATAATTAATTGTGGAACACCCTTACTATAAAATAAAAACATATTCACAATGGGCACAGATCAACCATTGTGAAGAAAATAATATTGCGAACTAAGTAACTACGGTCGTTATTATAACCATCATGCACATCTGGTGAATGATAAGAAATTATTAAAGCTAAATGATAACCTTAATAAAACTGTTACGGGTCAGAGTTTTAATCAGCGGCATTGTTATATGTACATGGAGCTTAAGACATTAACAACAGAACTCGTTTGATTATTCAACTATAATTGTTCTTACAGAAAATGTTTCCTACCTTCAAATAAGAGAGATAACCTGATGCCGTAGACTGTCTAATCATCGGCTGGCCAGAAACAAGGAGAATAAAAGATAGATCGAATACCTATACATTTCCATGTGTTTCTCTACCTAAAATATGTTGGCCCAAGTTTATATAGCCATACAAAAATATCTAGATTGCCGTTATGTTTTAATAAAACTGATATTTGTGCTCGTGTAGTTGGCGTGACTCAGCGATCTTATACTTATTATGATCATTGCAGTAATATAGCAAAAAATCTGTGTGTTACACTTACATGACTTTCTCTACTCTTGTACAAACTATTTTTACAAACGCTTATTCTCCATATGCTTCATGTTAATCGAGATGTCGAGATGTTAATCTTATTACTAATTTTCTTGTAGATGCAAGGGGAATATGGTAGGCTTTAAGCGATAGTCAATTCTTTTAAGGGCTGGTTGCTATGTGGAGTATTCCATTGTCTTTGCATTAACAGGACAAAAAAAATGAATAACGAATTTCCATTTGGAAAATTTAAGGGAATAACAAGCAATATCTCGAAAATGGTTCACTCAAAAAAAAAGTATATGACATCTACATTTTTTGTGTAGTAAAATTCTGTCTATCTCTTGTGGTTTACCAGTTATGCAAAAGTCGTTCACAATGAAGAATACTTTTGGAGACATTCCCAGAAAATTCGAGATATACAATTCATTTGCCATAAAAATGTCTTAAACTTATGGTATTTTATTCAAAATCCTTAGAACATTTTTGAGAAAATTAAAATTTTCGAAATCTGGGGTGGGGGGATTTTCTTGAAAACTTTCTTGTCGCATCTCTGGAAGATACTGAACTTAAATACCAAGTTTGGTGTTTATCCGACTGTTCGTTTCTGAGTTATGCTGTTCACAGACACACAGGCACATACACGGACATATTTCCAAAAAATGCTTTTTTTTGGATTCAGAGGGCCTCAAAACATGTATTTCCTGTGAAATCTCGGTATCGAATTTTTGGGTGGAGTACAATACTTCCCCTACTTACTATACGTAGTAGAGAAAGTAAAAAAGCCCATCTCTGTGATGTGTGGTAGCGTGCTTGCCTCACATTCAAGAGGTCCCAGTTCGAATCTCGGTTAGAGTGAGTTACCGGGACAAGATTTGCTCTGATGAAAATTTACAACAGTGTGAATTTCAGCATAAAAATAGACCAAAATACAATAACTGAATCTAAATCGGCCAGTAGAGGAGTTCGTCAAGGATGTATTTTATCGCCCTTGTTGTTCAATTTATTCATATACGATGTAGCAGACGTGTTAATAGCAGGGGAAATGAATGGCCCAAAAGTAGACGATGTCTGCATTCTTATAATGTATGAGAAGTATGCACTCCACCCAAAATTCGATATGAAGATTTAATCGGAAATACATGTTTGAAGTCCCTGAATAACAAAGATCTGTGTGGTGTTAACAGTATAAATAAATGTCGGATAAATATCAACATTAGTATTTAACTTTATATGTTCAGGAGATGCGAAACGATGATTTCCAAAAAAATCTCCCCACCCCCAATCTGTACTTTACATGAAAATATACTCGATATTTTTGATTTTCTCAATAATGGCTCAAACCATTTTGATAATACCATGTCTTTAAGATATTTTCAGGACAAATACAATTTTATATTTTTGTATTTTCTGGGAACAGCTGTAAAGTTCTCTTTAAAAAGTAATTTTGTGTAACTTTTTGTAATTTTTTTGCAATAAAAACATATTGCACAGAAATTGAGATCTCTTTACAACTCACAATTTGTATTGCATTATATATTTCATTGATTTAACTTTTTCCATACTTTCTAATTTTCTTAAAGTGTTATCGCTATTTAGTTGTTTCTCGCGGTCGGGTTAAGAGTATGGAATTTCAAGGTCAGACAAAACGATCTGCTTTTAAACATTTGAACTATCACTTACGTTTTCTCTACCCTCCCTTGTACCTACAACGAAATGTGTAATTTATTTGTAATTTGCATTTTGTATTATAGTTAAATGTTACCCGATTGTAATCTCAAATATAATAGTGCTATTGCATTTCCCCCTCTGCATGTTGGACGGAAAACAGGCACCCTAGCGTAGTTCCATTTTCCGTACTCGCTTCACTTGAGACATAAATGAATATCGTACATGAAACAAAATAGTTTTGCACTAATTTTAATTTTTACATACTAATAATATTATTTTGGATTCTAAATGCTAATTCTGTAGTATGACTACGTATTTTTCAAGGGAAATTCATTACCTTATTTGTTTTGTTTTTAATTCCATTTAATTTTGATGTAAGAAAACAGAGAGATTAGTGATGGACTATATATGCAGAGCGCATTGTATAATGCGAAAACCTTGTGTGTGCGATAAAGTGAGAGAAAACTACTGGAAGTATTTGAAAGCGCATACGAAATAGAATTGAACCTGTGAAATGGACAGATAAAATAAGTAGTGAAGACATGCTAAAAAGATTGGGTAAATATTAGGAAGAATATAAACAAACTCTGGGATATTAGGCGTGAAAAGCCTGCTTGTCGAGATGCACTTGAATGAAAGGTGTAAATAGAAAAGGTTCGGGGCAGAAGCATATACCAAATGATGCAGAACATTGAACTGATCATATGAGAAGACAGAGAGGGGAAAATAGAGAATCGTAGTGAAGGATCTGCCCTTAAGCTGCACATTTTACTACGTGGTTTTTCCGAGGCAGAGAAAAATCACGCAGAATGTAAAAGATTTCACAGTTGTTTGAATGCTTTTACCTTAATTACGTAAGAAGTTCAGCGAGGTAACTTGGCTCAGCATACATCTAAACTTAAGATCTTTCATTTGAGAAGGTTAGTTGCCTTCGCATGCAGATACGTAAGGACAAGGGAAAAATATATTACTGTGCGACCTTCTGAAACCCAACAGAAAGCTGCAAAAACATCATTAGTTCTCTCTTAATGATTATAGGCAAGTAATGGCTAATGCCGAAACTGGTTTGCATTGGGCGATCTTATACTGACTTCCTGATTTATAAAACGAAGACTTCCTACTTCAAGAAGACAGAATTGTCAACATTTTATCTTCTTGTATTAACGGAGCGAGATGTTCATGACAAAGCGCCATGGTGGCTCGCATTTTCGAGGTCCCAATTTCAAATCTCGTGTACCTTTATCTGCTCTTTTTTTTCTCGTAATTTTCTGCAGTTGTTGGGTTAATATCGGATTATGTATATTTTAATATCACGACGAAGAGTTCCATTAATAAAAAAAATGTATAGCAGAGCGACTGCACAACTAGGTCCACATATAATCTCCCCAGTTCTAGAATCAGATTGATGTAAACAAAAGTTTTGTACCTCTCCGCGTTAGCCTCGTGTTCTCATCAACTGGTGGGAGCTTAACATAAACAAATATCTCGTGTTTATAATGCATCGAGTGGTGTACTACCTGTCTGACGAAAGAGTACAGTTTTCAGGCGAGGTCGCTAGTGTCCCAGGGCTAGATTTATACAGGAGAGATAACGCTCGAACGAGAATACAGTACAGTCTGACTATCAAAGCGTAACATAACACACATAACGGAATAGTTAGAGCTTTACGTTTCTCTTCTTTACTAAACTGCAACACACTGAACATTCTTTTTCTACTTTGTGAGCGTATGAACTTCACATGGCAGTGTTTGCGTGTTGAGTTGTTGTTGAACCCGTCCAATGTGACCTACAGAGTCAACTGCAGCATTTCCTTACTGCAGACCTACACATGCTATGCACCGAGAATGGTGACATAATACGGCCTGGCTGTTTGTTACGTTTCTGCGCTAGCTTTCTCTGGCAGCCATCTGCACCCATTTCTCAGACTGGTAATGCTGTAATAATAATAACAACAACAACAATAATAATAATAATAATAATAATAATAATAATAATAATAATAATAATAATAATAATAATAATAATAATAATAATATCACCGCAATAAAAGCCAATTTGAAACTATTGCTTGTTCAGTCTTTTGAGGCAATGGAAGGGGAAGATAAGGACGTCACGCAGCCGGTGCGGTAGCTATATCAAATAGCTGCCACTCGAAGTCGACTTTGGGACAGCCTTCCCCAACCACTATCTCAAAAGACTGGGGGGTTCCGACCCCTTCAGCTGCCGTGGTGCGGGCGCTGCGGACCCTGAGCACTCGTGGTACTTCTGACGTTACTAGAAGTACGCCGGGCCGAACATTCGAGCCCCTTCCGTTAGGAAGTTGTTTGGATTGGGTTGGACTCGGCTGGGCAGTGGTTCCCGATACCCATGGGAGATTGGGTGCGCCTGGCTGGTTTATCGGCCCAGGCGGTGTTGTGAGACGCCCCAATGTTCTCCGGCACCAACCATGAGTGAGAGTTGGTAGATGGCATGCTAGATTGCTGTCGGCCCTACCGTGGTTTACGGTAATCACCCCGTTTCGGGATGAAGCGCATAAGTGGCGTATCCACTTCTATCCTCGCGTAAGATTCAAGGTATTGGTGTCATGGGAAACCCCCACGGTTGGAGAGCCACTCGGCTGGCGCTAGCCCTGGGTTCAGGAAGGGGGCTTGTGCTAAGGCTCTTGCCCTCGTAAATCTTCGTTCAACAGCATGTTTCAAAAGACTCTGAACAAAGAATAAATACAGAATAACTAAAATAAAACTCACGTTAGCTCACCTCACTTCGGGAATAAGTGTAAAATCTGAGTCTCCGGTACACGATAACCTCTCTATCAATATTAATTTTATTTCTCTTCACGAACCTAGGAATAATTTATGAAAAGTGGATCGCTTCAAAGAAGACAATGTAGGATCATTTTTGATAGAATTTAAGACTTTGTCTAATGTTGGCGGTTGTTATTAAAGAAAAACTTGTACACTACGAATAACACATTTGATAAAATCATCTACTTTTTATAATTCTGGATTATGTCCTGTTTCTTTTTTTGGTTGTTCACAATGCTCCCATTCCCTTTATTTCTTTGTGCGCACTGACGCAGGTAATTCTTTCAGCTCCAAGTTTAGGCGCAACATGACGCAGCCACGCTCCGTCCTCCAACAATGAAGGTTGCTCACGATTGCTGCTTGTCTCCTCCCAGTTGGTTCTTCTTTTGCCACGGCTGCTCCAGCATGAAACCTTAACCTCAGGGTATGCGTGGGTGTGTACAGAGAAACACACAAACGTTGTCTTGGAACACTTTTATTCACTATTTAAAATAATACTTTAGGTTTGCCGATCACTTTTAAATTCATACGATGATACTTTGTCTTTACCAAGACCGAAGAAAATTAACTACAGCTAAGCGTTCTACCCTCTAGCGTGTTCGCCACCATTCTTCTCCACACAACGAGAAAGTCGTCCTGCACTCACCAGGCACTCAGGCAGACTGATCTACCCACGCTGCACAAGGAGGAAAAACTTCTAACTTCCCTTCTCTCCCCTTAAACATTCTCCTCAAACTTAGCGTCATGAAGCTTGTAGAGTGGCCTTGACCAGGCTAAGTACAGCTGTACGCAGCTGTTTACCAGGAAGAACTTGCTTCAATGGTATTTACCCTTTCTACCTGAGGCTGGTCCCTAATTAACAAAACTGTGCCTGTCTGGTCTTTCTGTCGCTTTTACAGTCAACGATTTTCACAATGCTTCTCCTTTTTATACATACACTGATTTTAAATATATTATTACTTATTTTATATCGCTATCCTTCTCAGAATATTATGATAATTATTGCCTTTATAATTCCGGCTTCAACACATGCAACGCTCCTCTCGAAAACGCCGATATAATCTGCAGTTACTTTAATAATGTTATTCACTACGACAGTTGGAGTCTCCTGTATTAGTTTCTTAAAAAATTCAGCACAATTTGTTTCTCGTCGCTTTTAAAGTTTACTTTTAGAATGCTTCACTATTTCACCTGTATTGTCACAAACCAAGCTAACACGATTTGAGAAGCAGCCACGTTAGCGCCTTACTGACTGCTCATAATTTTCCTATGAATGCAGATGAGGGGTGAACAATACGTGCAGAATTAATTGGAAGCTACAACCTTATTAGTTTTTACTATTCATATTGTATTCTATTTCATATTAATTAAAAGTTTCAAACTAAAAAAATAAATAAAACAAATGACACAACTAGTGAGAATGTAGCTGAGATCATCTATTAGAATTTTACTGAAGCAGATAGGTCAGAAAGGCGACTACGCCACTAAGGACATTTACTGACGTACATGAACTCTACCATGGAACCTACAAATATCATGCAAATATATCTTATAGGAATATTTAAAGTTAAGATAAGGAATTTAATCTGAATTAGTCGAAATTTAAATATTATCGTCATTATCCCATACGGGACGAAAGTTCCCTTCAGTCCTCATTAGAGTCATTCCTTCCATTAAAGCCTAGGACATCGAAAGCATACACGAAAAATCTCTTCGGAAAGCGGCGCTCCTCCATACTTTCAAAATGTTCCATTCACCAGTCACATTGATTATTATTCCTTCTATCCTTAGTTCCATTCCAGTTAGACCGGCCAAAGATCGATAGGCGAATACTTCTGTGGATTAAATACTCCCATAACTTTTCCTATCCCTCCTTTCGTCACATTTCATTTCTTTTCATCTTTCAGGGTTGCAGGACCAGGCCTGGCGGGCGGTTGTGTACGTCATATGCGGTGGATATGCTTTGAGAAAACTGTTTGTTCTCTGACATGGACCGTTCTGCTCGAACCTGTGCGATAGAGGGAGGGGATCGAAGAGGCGCTCGGAAGTGCTCAGTCTGGAAATGTTAGAGACCCTGCTGCAGTGCACCTTCCCATCCTTGTCCTTTCTCGCCTTATTCCTTCCTCTCGGAGTTTAGAAGACACTGCTGAAATCCTCTTCCGCTGAATTTTATTTCCATAGTTTATAGCAGGCTTTTGTGTTTTTCGATTACAGACCAGGTCCCTGGTGCATAAAACAGTTCTAAAAGTGTTACTGACTTGTACAATTTCAACTGCATTTTTTTCGTCGTTCTGTGTCTTAAGCCCTGCCTAATTGCTCCACTTATATCTTATATCTCTCTTCTTTTCACATAAGGTGTTATATTTCTTTATTTGGGTGCACATATCTCAAAAGTATTTCACACAGAATACTGATACTCTTTGCGATCTTTTAGAACAATAGAACATAGAGTACGATTTTGAAATAGGAGTTGCGTATACTGTTCGCCAACGGAAAGAAAGTCCCTGACAGGAATGTGCTAACCTTGTCTGTTTGAAAAAAGTGCGACAAGGACAGTGAATGTGTGACAGAGAATGCATGACTACGCAAGGAGTAAAACTATTCAACTGAGCCCTTCATTCCCCGGGGACTTTCTTTGCTGTGGAAGACAGTAGTTTCACATCAATTGTGAATTTTATTATGAAAAGAACGGTAATAAAGAAATATTTAAGCAACAAAAGTAACTAGAGCAGCGCTATAATATGGCCTGATATTAAAGTTAGTAAAAGTTAAAGCTCCTAAAACAATTTGCTTTTTAAGATGCGTCTAGTTAAAAAAAATAGGGAAAACTAAAATTTACGTTTCCCAAGTTATTGATTGTGCACTGTAGAGAATCTGTTCAGCCAGAAATTATGTTTCAAAGGTTAAAATATTGAGGCTAAATAATTATAATGAAATTATGACTGGAAATACTTGTATACTTGTAGTTTAAGACATGAGTAAATTTATTCCCATATTTTAATTGATTCAACTTCCCGTGAAATAATTTGGCGCATTATTAGTTTTATAAAGAGATTTTGTTTGCATAGGAAAAAAAGTAGTAAATTGATATCTTACATCTTTCTTTATTGAGAAAAGGATTTTAATGTTGTAGACTTGAAACATTGAAGAATTATGTCTGGTTATTTTGTCATTCTTTGGCAAAAGGAATGGGATGAGTACACGGGTTAATATAAAAGTATGGAGTTTTTACCATCCCTCCTCACGTTTCGCTCGCATGCCTCACTGTAGGCTTCATTACCGTTTTCGGTAAATCAAGTGTTGCTGCCTTAGTAATTCGTTTACTATTAATAAATAGCTTGCTGGCAAAATATTTCACACAATAATAGCAGTAATATCATAATCATCAAATCCATTACTTAAAGTTTAAATTTTTTCAATACTTCAGAAAAGTCAGTGTTATTGTGGATTTTGGAAATCCCACATTGAATGGAAAATGTTGTAGAAAGAGAGAGAGGTTTCCCATCAGTTAAAAAGGATATCTCATGCGATGATTTCTATTGTATTTATGTGCTTTTGCCATTTTCTTTTATTTTTCACCTCGAAAAGGACTGAATTTTTTAAATAAACTAACATTGAGTTTTCGTATTATTTATTGCACGACGTATGAACTTAGATACCTGATAGACTTCTTGATGGCTTTATTTTCTGTTTCTTCCTATCCACTTTGTCGGAGAGGAGGGGGAATGATTAAGATGGGAGACAGCAGAACTGTCTCTCCCGCCTATTTTTTGTATCTCTAATTGTAGAGGAATCGTTCGGAGTTCAAGAGGGTCAGACTGAAGGGTCTGTATTCCGATTGCGTTTTCAGAGATTGCCAGCTAATTAAATGTTTACCGCCAATTATAGCATTTTCATGGACACTTCCTCATACAGACTGGAGTCTTGACCTATGGATGACGTGTAACATTTGTATTCTCAGCACATCTAGTGAATATTCATTACTGGTTCTTGAGTTCAAAGGTATTCATTGTGAATACAATGAGTATGCATGTGCAACAATTGCTCGAAAGCCTCGATGACTGTGGGCAGAGAGAGGCCTTGGTTTCAGCACCTTCATCGGAGGCGTATCATTCGTGCCAGTCAGCGTACCTGTCGTAAAGTATTAGCCCTATGGTTTATTATCACTAAAGGGCATAAATTGCACAGTGTTTTCTGAATGGGGTGTCAAATACTTTACGTTATTAAGTACTTGGAGTGGGTGCAAATTATAGGATCAGAGACTTAACAAATAGCATAACAATTGAGGCACCGTAGTAGCGCAGTAGTTTCGTTTCCAGCTCTTGCTTTGAGGATCCGGGGTGCGATTCCCGGCTTTGGGATTACGATTTAAGTCAGCCCTATCCACGCCTTCACCTCTGACTTGCTCATGGAAGTATCCCCAAGGCCCACGTGGTTCGGAGTAAAGGGTATAAGCTGCAGGTCCTCTCATTCTACCGCCATCCTTATAATCACCCTACTACCGTCTCCGGACTCCGTCCCCTGGGTGCCTCCACCTCACAAATGGGCCAAGTCATCGCTTGGTGGAATGAAGTAAATCCCGAAGGTCATAGACCATATATGGGGAGCATCAGAGCTGACGACAACAAATGACATAATAACATTGGTATCATCCTTGTGTTATCCTTAGCAACAGTGGGACTCAAAGACGCTACTGAAAGACCTTAGTAAACATATATTCAATTTTGCATTTGAGACTGATTTACTCAGGTTTGTAATCGACAAGAAATCTCTCAACTGAAGTAAATACAATGCATGTACTGAACGACCAGTAGAGTGTCTATTGTGAATTAGATTTAACCATCTTGTTCGTGAAATTAGTCCCGTTGAAGCCTAAGAAAGAAGGGAGTGCAGAAGGCAAAGGAGACCACCTGTTTCCAAGAAAGTAATGTTCTCGAATGAAAGAGAGATTAAATGAACTGAGTGATTCATAACGCATAAATATTCACAATTATCTGTATTACAAACTTCACAAAATCAAGGCTAAAATATGAGAGTTTGATGGTCGATTTCTCTCTTTAGTTGCTGATTAATTATTCATTAAAATATACGTCGAACGTATTTTCCTCAAGTATTACAGTTTTGCTCTCTTATTTATCTGCTATGACATTTATTTTACAATAAGCAAAGAATAAATGAAACCTACGAAAATAAACCTTATTTTGGGATGAAATCCGTTGTAAATAGGAAACCAGAATAAATAGAAAGCGTAGAAACTTGTTATATTTTTACGCGTGTGTGCCTGAAACCCCTGCACTACATCACTGCATAGGCCTATGCCAGATAGCAAAACATAAATGTAATTTTCAACACTTAAATTACAGTACTGGGAGACATAATTGTATTGTAAGAGCAGCATAATCCAGTATTTGTTAAAAATACTCTGTTTCTTTTGCCTAAATGCTCAACATGTCTCAGCTTATTACCTAAAAATACTTAAGTACCAAAACATGTTTTAATAGATTTTCATATCAGGATATGGCCATTACAGTTACATCTTTAAATGAAAGTATTGATATCTGAAAAATTAGTTAGCGAAGAAAGGAATTTAAAACAACAACAAAATAGTCCCAATTTTAAAGTACTTTTTCTTTTGCACCTCTAATATGAACAATACCAATTTGAGCACTATATCATTAACACTAACTAGCTTTTGGTTCGTATTTTGTAAAGCATGTTTATGCATTATTTAGAAGATATTTCTGAAGCAAAGTTCCGGCTATGGCATTGGATTCCATCTTTCTAACCTTAGCCTAAACACGGCATATCATTCCCGAAGCAAGTTTAAATTTTAGTTCTTGAAACTGTATTCAAATTAAACTTCGTATAGGAATAAATTTCATCAAATTTAAGTATATACTGGCAGGCATTATGTTAGCATGGGTCGTATCAGACATCATCGCCTCAATGTAACATAGAGGCGTAGAACATCATTGATACTGAAATATACTGCATTGATACTGCCAGAATAGTTGAACAAACATTTGAAATTTCTTGTAAGCATGATGTAATGCCATAATTTCATATTATTATAATTTTCTCTATTACGTATAGTAAGTAGAGCAAGTATTGAATTCCACTCAAAAATTCGATATTTCAACGGAAATATATATTTTGAGGCGCTCTGAATTCAAATAAAGCATTTTTGGAAACATGTCCGTATGTGTGTCGTGAACAGCATAACTAAACGAAGAGTAGGATAAATACAAACTATTTTTTATATTATTGCAGAACTCCAAATGTCGGGAGTAGTCTGGAAGACCAGATATGATTGAAGTATATCCTTAAATAGGTAGCTGTTTCAGTAGATCATAGGGTATATTATCTGGACCAGGGCTGGAGCTTTTGCACGTTGTGAGAGCATTTTCGTGCTCATGATATTCAATGACCCCATCGAAGTTTTCGGTATTGTCATTGTCGCCTCTTCAGATAGCAAGTCATTTTTGGCTTTAAAGGCTTTGAATTCGTCCTCATAACTAGAATCGGATGATGCAGATGAATCTACTAAGATATCAGCTACTTACTGTGACTTAATATTAATTACTTTTGTGTCAGGAGTTTGTAAAATAATCTGCCTCTTACGTTCTGGTTATTTCCCCATACAGGTTTCTGAGGGGTTTGATAATTGAAGGATGTGACAAAATTAAGCCATGATTCCTTTTTGCTTTCCTTAATAGTTCTTCTTGCTGTAGCTCTTGGAGGTATTTAAGCTTTTTTTTTCTTAGGTAGGACGGCGTCTATATTGATAGTATGGCTTATTCTTGGAACTGATAGCTTTTTTGCATTCACTGTTCCACCAAGGAACTGTTTTCTTGGAAGGGGCTGTTATTTTAGGTATAGAAAAATTTGTAGCTTTGAGAATAAGTTTACTGAAGTTTTTAATGATTTCGTTAATGTTATTGCGAATAAATTCGGAGGCAGGTGTAAGGTGGGATACTTCATAAGCTACAAAAAGCTTAAATGCATTCCAATTTGTTTTTTAAAGTAAAATTTTGGTGTGAATGTGATGTTCTGTGGACTGTCATTCAGATGAGTAAGAATAATGGGAAAGTGGTTGCTGTTTTTTGAGGTTCTATGTAAATTGAGCATTCAAACAAATCTGTTAGTTTGGTGAACATAAGATTAAATCTATAGAGCTGAAAGTTGCATACGCTAGACTGAAACGCGTAGTTTCCAATGGATTAAGTAGAATTAGGTCTAAATAATTTATAAACTGTTCCACGAGTTTTTCTCTTGGGTTGGTTACTCTGCATCCCCACAATGTATTGTGACTGTTAAGGTCTCCGAGTATAAGGTAAGGTTGGGGTAGCTGTTGAGTGAGATCATGTAGTTTTACAAGATCTAAATTGCCATGCTGGAGAGATATATACGAGTATTATATATACATAGCTCAATAATCAAAAGTACAGAACTGCTGTAACCTCTAGGATAGTGTTGAGCGAGATAGCATGCTGGGGGAGTCTTTCTTTAATATAGTAACAACCCCATCGCTGGCATATGTACATTCTTCTCGAATTTTTATCATAAGGGGTGTAGCCTGGTAATGGAGCAACAAAGTCATGCTTAAAATTAGTTTCTTGAGTACAAACAGTTACTGGGTTATATTTATTAATTAGGAGCTGAAGGTGTTCCAGTTGAGAATAAAATCCATTCATGTTCCATTGTAGTATGTTTTGATCCATTATTTGCTTAATTTTAAAAAACATTCTTTGTGTGTAGAGCTATGCTAATTCGGCTTTAGAGCAATCTTGGACTACGAAACTACAGACATGTTTAAGAGATTGTGTTTTTCTGTTTATTTCGAAAACCAGTTTCTTTTCTATGCGGGTACTTCGGCTTTTTATAATTTATTAGTGAACAAAGGATGGAGCTTTTTGATTGTATCCAGGGGCCCTTTCAAGTCATCAGTATAGCTAAGCGCAACTGATATATATGAGCAGCCCTAACTGTATTCTCAAGGAAGCTTTTGAACTGAAGGTGGCTTAGAACATAGTCAGTGGGTCTGTCTTCCATAGCACTTTGTATTAGGATATCTGCTCATTTATGAGCGACAGTGTCAATATTTTTTTTTTTTTATTTTTACTTTCTCTACTACGTATAGTAAGTAGGGGAAGTATTGTATTCCACCCAAAAATTCGATACCGAGATTTCACCGGAAATACATGTTTTGAGACACCCTGAATAAAAAAATAAGCATTTTTGGAAACCTGTCCGTATGTGTGTGTGTGTGTGTGTGTGTGTGTGTCTGTGAACAGCATAAATTAGAAACGAACAGCCGGATAAACACCAAACTTGGTATTTAGGTTCAGTATCTTCCAGAGATGCGACACGAAGGTTTTCAAGAAAATACCCCCACCCCAGATTACCCTTTACATGGAAGATTTTTCGTAAACTTTAATTTTCTCAAAAATGGCTGTAACGATTTTGATTAAAATATTATATATTTAAGGTATTGTCATGCGAAATGAAATGTATATCTCGAATTTTCTGGGAATGTCTCCAAAAGTATTCTTCATTGTGAACGACATTTGCATAACTGGTAAACCATAAGAGATAGACAAAATTTTACTACACAAAAAATGTAGATCGCATTAAAATACACAATTTATGTCATATACTTTTTTTGTTGAGCGAACCGTTTTCGAGATATTCCCTTGTTATTCCCTTAAGTTTTCCAATACTTATACTTTTTCTCAAATTCGTTTTTCATTTTTTTATGTCCTGGACATGCAAAGAGAATGGAATGCGCCACATAGCAACCAGCGGTTAAAAGATTTGACCATCGCTTAAAGCCTACCATATTCCCGTTGCATCTACAAGAAAATTAGCAATAAGATTGACATCTCGATATCTCGATTAACATGAAGCATATGGAGAATAGGCGCTTGTAAAAATAGTTTGTACAAGAGTAGAGAAAGTCATGTGAGTGTAACACATCAGATTTTTTATGTATATGTTTGGTTGCTAGGTTAGGTTTGGTTTGTCCTGTCTCATCTAAACTTATTAGTGATGAGTCAGACAAGTTTTGGTCGTCATCGGTTGGAAGTTCAGTATGTTACTGGAAGATGAGATAGGTCGCTTTAGGGTGTTATTTTTGGAGCCTGTCTTAAGGCTTTGTCTTAAAGGAGGAAACTCCACTGCTGTGTTAGGTTGTAACAATGGACTTGGAGGAGGTTCAGATTGGGAGGCGCCATTTTCTTGAGTACAGTTTCTGCGGGTGTTTTCTGTATGTTCGGTGGTAGTTCGCTTATTTCTGCTTTATTATTAGTTATATCGATTTCCGGCATGTCTATGGCGTGATTACTTACACATTCAGTTGGATAGGTAACCGTCTTAGCATTTATTGTATGATGACTTGCACTGTTTAGCTAGATGACCTTCCAGTTTACATAAAAAAGCAAGTGGGAGCATAGGAAGAAATGTATATCCAATATGATGTGCCCTCATAGTTTGTTCGTAGTTTGTCATAGTTTATAATCATCATAGTTTGTCAGCTTGGCGAAGTCATCAGGATTTACTTAGATCAGTCAACGAAAGCGCATGATGTGTAACTAGGTATGGGTATTCTTGCTCTAATATATGATAATAATATGGACCATACTGGTTTGATTCCGTAGGTCAGAAAATGTTCTTCACTCAGGTGGTTAGGAATAACGGGACACACATTAGAGAGTATTACTCTCTATTTTTAGTGAGGAGTGGCCTAATTTCCAACGATTACCTTTATTTTCGGATGTTTGGAGATCAGTTCATCTACTAAATTTTTGTTGGCTAGGTAGATGCACATCCTGGAGTTCGATATTCGAGATACAAAACGAATGTTGGTGGGGTTGGTTAGGTTACTTATTGCTGTTACATCTTCTTTGAGGGTTAGCCCGTTATGGGCTTCAATTATTATGCCTTGTTCTTTGCTGGGAATAGCTAGGAGCGAGTTATGCATTACGTGGTTTGTTGAACATCTTGTTGTGGTAAGCCTGTGGCCGCCATAGAAGAGTAAAACTGTTGGTTTTATTGTGAGGAATCTGACCGTTGCGCACTTGTTTCATCAACAACTGTCATTTGTTTCCTCTAACCTCAACCCTAAGGGTGATAAAACTTTGATTATTTACTAGTGTATTGTAGCTGTAAAAATGTTACCTTTACTTATGTAACACTAATAATAGACGATCTTGTGTAGGATGACTGCAGTATATCAGCATTTTTCTTGAAATACAACACTTAGAAGGAGCTATGAAATTTCTTACTAACTAAGAAAACGACGTTCACTTGTTCCCTAATCGGATTCTTATACCGTCCAATAGATGTATTGTTTGCTTAGCAATGAAAACAAATTCATGCTACTTTTTACTTAATAAGTGCTTAATATGGCTTTGCTGTGTGTGGTGTCTTTTAGTTTATTGATAGATGGCCTTTGTTATGTTGCCATCTTCTAATACAATCGCTTATAATTCAATTGTTTATTTATTCTGCAAACGGAAGTTTGAACGTTCTATTGAAATATTGGCTCCTAGATTTGAACCCGGGCTTCCTCATTGCTAGCCATAAGCTGCTTGAATCATTCAGCTTGGCTAAGTCTTAGATATTATATTGTAACATTGTAAATAAATATTTATAATTCCGCAATCTCTTAATTTTGGTACATCAATACTTTTAAAAAGAAAATGAGCATTTTATTCATGATTTTCTGTTTCAATATAACAGTTTATAACAATTTTCTTCATATTTTCTCTAAAAAATATTTTCTCCTAAAAATTTGTAATGTAATTTGTACATCCAATGCAAAAGAAGCAAGGATCCGGGCACAAAATTTACGGTATTTCATAATCTCTAGGTTAATTCTTTCGACTTTCAAGAAGTAGGTGTTTATTACATGTAATTGTGGTGCAATGTAAAGTGTTTACTTCGTACTTTATTCTTTGCACCTTCCTTTCTTTGGGCGTGTAATTTTACATTTCCTAGTTTGAACAACAATTGCATACGCTATATGTTGTGATTTTATTAATTCTACAGGCATAACCAATCATACTTTTTCTCTTTGATTGCGCAACGCCATTCTTTCTCTTAATTAGCCTTGACATTTGACTTCGTTGGACGATGCATGAATTGAAATTATCTTTGTGACATTTTACATTAGGCACTTAAAAAAGTTAATGCCTGCGTATATGTTCCGTACACTAGTGTTTAGAGAGAAGTGTGTTTGATTTCTCAAGGGTTTTAGCAATATCGTGGATACAGATGTCTTCTACGGATATTATTTCTAAAACAAACCGTTTTATAGCTTTATTCGTCTTTAAGTACTTCTTCAACGGCTTACCCTCCTCGTTGTATGACTTACACCCTAAAGGACTTACAAACCAATTCCTTGGTCAGTAGCCCATCGAGAAGCAAGCAAACTCTAGTATCCAAGATAAGTTATCAGTCCAATGCCTGATATGGCGGAGAAGAAGAAGGAAATGAAATGTAGTGATGAAAGGGATGATACGAAAATTCGTGGATCATATTATCCAACACAAATTCGCCTAACAACCAAGGAAAACCGCGAAAAAACCTTCGTCTCCTCGCTCGGTTCGTCTTTAAATTATTCCTAAACTTTAAGTTTAGTTGATAAACTCCAAAGCTTTTTGTAAACTGCTTCAAAATGACTAAGTACACTATTAAGGAGCTAATATAACCTTAAATCAGTAGGGCAAATCAAAGTTACTGTAATGCATTATCCGAAGAATATTGTGAATTCTATAGATTCACCACCACATGAGCTTACTAGAGTAAAATTTTCCTTTTCAGCATACAGAAATTAGATATTTATTTCAATAGTGTGTATGAACGCGGAGAGAAGGAAAGAGAGTTTTTACAGGATTAATATCCTTTAGACGGTACTAGGGGATCTAAAGCACTGAAACTACCTTATATTCTCCCGAAATTAGAGGAGAATTCTCGAAGAAACTTTAGCAAGTCAATTCGACCTAATCAGAGAAGTGCGGCGATCACCTCCTCATCCGTTGCTGTTAGGCTTACCTTGATGCTTCCCCCGTTGCTTCCAGAAGTTCTCAGCGTGTTGGTTCTCTTCGATTTATCCTCGGCTAGCTGCAGTAATTTTTCTTAATCTATATGGGAGCATGGACTTATCCTCGGTAAAGGAAAACGTAGATCTCGGGTGGTGATATAGGAAGACATAGACTTGCTTTGTTTATGAAAAGATGACACTGCCGTTTCTTTTTATTTAATTAACCCTCGTAGTATACAAAACTGGTATTACCGCTGTAAAATACTGTCCACCGCTGTTAAACTATGGCGTGGATATGGCACGAAATATAACAATTCTTATTGTCGCTTTCAGAGTAGCGGATCTTAGGTGTGTTGCTAAAACTATTTTGATTCCCTGTTTTGGCGCGATATTTCACACATCCTGCAGCATCTCTCCCTAACCACACACATGACATAAACTGTCCCGAATTTTCCCCAAACAGATCCATTTATAGTCTCAGGCTTCTGAGGCTGCTTCCTTTCCTATTGGTCCATTTTTAGCGCGACTCGACGCGTCTAACTATTTCGAATAAACTTTCAGGGATCTCATTGGTCCAATTTTAATATAAATCGCGGCTTTTCCTACATGTACCGTTAGGTTGTCTTTCTCGCTCACTTGGTCACGGCGAATTACCAAATAATGGGACAAAAGCTCTACACCCTCGCTGTAGGAATAATAGCACTGCGACCGAAGAGAGGTAATAAAACTAGGTTTTCTGCCTTCGAAAGCACTATTCCTGTAGCTAAAACTTTCCCTCGTGGACAGTATTTTAACATAGCGCTTAAATTATTTACATTAAACCATTTATAACTCTACTAATATTAGTAACCTAGATAGATACATAATGTTAAATCACCCTTCTTAAAATATACAAGCAGTATGAGAAAAAGATATTTACATAGTACGATTTAACATCAATAAAAGTTAATTAATTAAATTATCTATAATTATGTTCTCGGACTCGGCCTAAAGTTGCCGTTTCAAATTGCCCTGTTCTGGAAAAGAATAAATTTTTCAGCACTTGATACAATTTTCTTTTCCAGAATAATTCCTCTGATTATGGCCTTTGTTGGTTTATTTTGTTGACAGAGACCCTTCGCTATACCTGTTCCTTCACAAGGGTTCTGCCAAACCAGTGGTGTTTACATTTGGGTCATTCACTCTACACTCTCCCTTTTAAAAACAGGTTTCCGAGAGACATTCTTATACACAATACATTTCCCGCACACGAATAATTTGTGACGCAAACAAATACTCTAATACCCAAATTAAGTTCTAAAATTAAATCTATTTACATACATGTTGGTACATAATAATTATTATGCATTTAGTTACTTCTTTACATCCTTATTTCTCGGGTGAATTACCTTTCTTATTCATAGGGTTGCTAACTAATTCCGAGTAAAACTAACCTGATTATTTTCATTACATTCTTCACCCTTCTCATTCTCTAAACATTTGTATGGTTTAAGCAACTGTTTATGGTATCTCCCTACGATCTTGGAATTCTTTATTTCTTGTAACTCAAATGTAAATCACCCTGTATGGACCTTTAAATAAATTTTCCCTTCTATGATACCTCTTTTTTTTTATAATTAATAAAACTAATGTATATGTTTAAAGAAAACTGTCAGCATATTGCTAGCATATCAACCAATTAATAATTTACAAATATTGCTAAGTATCAAAAAAATAATAAATATTCTGACAATAAAAGCTGTTTCAACCTTAAGACAAACTTATTCAAGCAGAAAGAAACTGAAACATATTAATGGCAAAGGTGTTTCTTGTTCTTCTTCACTATCACTAATGAGCATTTAATACTCAAGTCTCTTTAGGAATGCAAAAAATATTCTCCACAACTGCTTAAGATAACTCATTAATTCACATGTGAAAGCTCTCCTTTCCAGGCACTGTAGAGTCAGGATCAATGATATTATGTCTTTCTTTTTTTTTTTTAATTTGAATGCTGGATTTGTATTTTTTTTTTTTTTACCAATACTAATTCTCTAAGTTCGATCAACCATTTCTTTCGCTTCTTTGTTTTAAATTCCTCCTTTCTTTTCTGCGCCCTTTTTGACATTCTTTCAAAAGCTTTCTTTAACGTCTCTTCTCCCGTTAATGTTTTCGGATCCTTAGTTTCTAGTATCTGTAGTAATTTTCCTTCAAGTGTTTCTATTAACTTCCCCTTCATCAGCTCAACTAATTTCCCCTCTAAACTCTCATTTTGTTCACTTAAGTTTCTTTCTAAGTCCTGACCCTGCTTACTTAATTTCCCTTCGAAATCCTTTTGTTCACTCAGTTTTCTTTCTAAGTCCTTACTCTGCTCATTTATGATTCTTTCTAAGTTCCTACTCTGCTCATTTGATTTCCCTTCTACATTCTTATCTTGTTCCCTTACGATTCTTTCTAAGTCTTTACTCTGCTTATTTACGATTCTTTCTAAGTCCTTACTTTGCTTACTTACGATTCTTTCTAAGTCCATATTATGCTCATTCGATTTCCCTTCTAAATTCTTATCTAGTTCACTTACGATTCTTTCTAAGCCCTTACTCTGCTTATTTGCGATTCTTTCTAAGTTCCTACTCTGCTCATTTGATTTCCCTTCTAGATTCTTATCTGGTTGACTTACGATTCTTTCTAAGTCCTTATTCTGCTTACTTACGATTCTTTCTAAGTCCTTATTATGCTCATCTGCTTCCCCTTCTAGATTCTTATCTTGTTCACTTACGATTCTTTCTAAGTCCTTATTCTGCTTACTTACGATTTTTTCTACGTTCTTATTATGCTCATCTGATTCCCCTTCTAGATTCTTATCTAGTTCACTTACGATTCTTTCTAAGCCATTACTCTGCTCATTTACTTCCCCTTCTAAATTCTTATCTTGTTCCCTTACGATTTTTTCTAAGTTCTTACCATGTTCACTTACGATTCTTTCTAAGTTCTTACTATATTCATTTAAGATCTTACCCCGTTCATCTATTATGCTTTCTAACCTTTTACCCCGCTCGTCTATGATTCTTTCTAAGTTCTTACTATGTTCATTTAAGATCTTACCCCGCTCATTTAAGTCCTTACCCATCTCGTCTATCTTTGTGCTCAAATGTTGAAGCAATATTAGCAGCTGGTTTTGACCTGCGTCAATGACCTGCTCAATCGGTGATTGCCTTTCTAGCCTAACTTCTACTTCTGCTGCACCCATATTTTTTCCATCTATTGTTATGCTGACAATAGCCTCCCCATCCAGTTCTTCTGAACCTTCCCTTGACCTACTCATGGTTCCGTTAGCAAGTTCTACCTCCCTAGTAATGACTTTACCCCCTCTCAATAACATGTGTTCACAAAACTGAGTCACTACTCTGCATGCCTTTTTGTTTGTTTTTGAATAAAAGTTCTAACCTGTATTTTTTTCAATGTTAACTGATGCGTTCCGGGTTCGAATCCTGGTGAAGTTCTAGAAGCGATGTTCTCAGCTGTTTTGTTGTCCCACGTAGGTAGACTAGAAGTTCGCGTTGTAATTTTGTTCTGCTGTGCCCCTTTCCTCTGAAGATTCTTCGTCTGTTCGTTGTTTCCTAGTTCTCCGTTTGTGTCGTTCTTCCCTTCGAGCTCCACGTTATGGCGCCAGTTTGCGGCGATCACCTCCTCATCCGTTGCTGTTAGGCTTACCTTGATGCTTCTCCCGTTGCTTCCAGAAGTTCTCAGCGTGTTGGTTCTCTTCGATTTATCCTCGGCTAGCTGCAGTAATTTTTCTTAATCTATATGGGAGCATGGACTTATCCTCGGTAAAGGAAAACGTAGATCTCGGGTGGTGATATAGGAAGACATAGACTTGCTTTGTTTATGAAAAGATGACACTGCCGTTTCTTTTTATTTAATTAACCCTCGTAGTATACAAAACTGGTATTGCCGCTGTAAAATACTGTCCACCGCTGTTAAACTATGGCGTGGATATGGCACGAAATATAACAATTCTTATTGTCGCTTTCAGAGTAGCGGATCTTAGGTGTGTTGCTAAAACTATTTTGATTCCCTGTTTTGGCGCGATATCTCACACATCCTGCAGCATCTCTCCCTGACCACACATGACAAAAACTCTCGAATAAAATGCAATACTAAGCTGACATGACAAATTTGACTTGATTCCCTTTTTGGCGCGATATTTCACACATCCTGCAGCATCTCTCCCTAACCACACACATGACATAAACTGTCCCGAATTTTCCCCAAACAGATCCATTTATAGTCTCAGGCTTCTGAGGCTGCTTCCTTTCCTATTGGTCCATTTTTAGCGCGACTCGACGCGTCTAACTATTTCGAATAAACTTTCAGGGATCTCATTGGTCCAATTTTAATATAAATCGCGGCTTTTCCTACATGTACCGTTAGGTTGTCTTTCTCGCTCACTTGGTCACGGCGAATTACCAAATAATGGGACAAAAGCTCTACACCCTCGCTGTAGGAATAATAGCACTGCGACCGAAGAGAGGTAATAAAACTAGGTTTTCTGCCTTCGAAAGCACTATTCCTGTAGCTAAAACTTTCCCTCGTGGACAGTATTTTAACATAGCGCTTAAATTATTTACATTAAACCATTTATAACTCTACTAATATTAGTAACCTAGATAGATACATAATGTTAAATCACCCTTCTTAAAATATACAAGCAGTATGAGAAAAAGATATTTACATAGTACGATTTAACATCAATAAAAGTTAATTAATTAAATTATCTATAATTATGGTTCTCGGACTCGGCCTAAAGTTGACGTTTCAGAAGATACATTTGCGTATTTGAGATGATCTAACGAGGCTAAGAGAAAAGGAACATTTTCTGTGGATCTTTGAAAAAACATGAAGAAAATAAAGAAACACTTTTTTTGGAGTGCGACATTATATAATATGGAAACTTTGTGGTTACGACCAAGTGACGAAGGTTATTGGAAGCATTTGAAATTTGCACATGGAGAAAAGTGAAATGTGTGAAATGTACAGAAAAATAATTAAAGAGAGGGTTGTCAATTCAGTGTTTCTCCCACTAGTTGTATAGTTTTAACTATTGGTTATTACTCTTTAACTCCTTGGCCATATCGCGACGGATTTGTTTTAGTGCATAACTCTCAGAACGATTTGTGATGGACAGTTAGCCTTCTAGGTCTCATCCCTGTAACCATCCGCTTCGTCTCGTGTCACAGTGACCCTAGCGCATAGCAACTGGATCTTCTGCTTCATGCCGTGCAGATGGCGTTAGAGTGCCGTCCAGTCTAACTGCCGCTGTCATATAGAAAGGCGGACAGTCAGCCCTCTAGGTCTCATCCCTGTAACCACCTGCTTCGTGCCGTACACATGGCATTAGGGTGCCGTCCAGTCTAACACCCGCCTTCACACAGAAAGCCGGACAGTTAGCCTTCTAGGTCCCATCCCTGGAACCATGCGGTCTTGCTTCATCATGTGTCCATAGAGACCCTAGCGCATGACAGCTGGATCTTCTGCTTCGTGCCGTGTAGATGGCATTGGGTGCCGTCCAGTCTAGCTGCTTAAATTGTTTGTGGATAGATGGCATAGTATTCGCTATTACCACTTATTTTTCATTTTACTATTGTTTTGGACAAGGTGGAACTTTGGGTCGTGGTGTTAAATATCCAATCCGGTATTTACTTGGCGACTGAGGGAAACCACGTAAAAGCCTCAGTCAGATTGGTCGGCCCACGGGATTTGAACCCGGGACCTCCCGAATGGGGCCACAGACGTTACCGCCTGAGTTAACTATTAATCTGTCGGCGAAAAATATTGTATTCGACCTAGCGGAAGTTCTAGGTTTACTATACTATTAGAAAATTATAAAACCTGGTACTTTTTCAAGACAATAGCTGTATTATCTGATGCCAGTCATACTTCGAAATTCAAGAAGACTAGGTTATCCTTAAAAAAGACAATAAAATAATGACAAAAACAGGTTAGGCTATAATTTTACGCAGAGGAACTAACTTCTGCTTTTACAGTTTCAAAGGAAACGATCATTTCATAGTGCATATCTTTTGGGTAAACATAATTACAATTCTCTGTATTCCATTCACAAAAATTCCTTGGGAGGAGTTTGTTGTAGAATCACCAATTACAGTGATATCCAAGTAAGACTGCGGCTCGGATTCCAACATATCAACCATAAGTCTCTTAGAAAAAATGCGAGTTCTACAATGCTACAATTCATTAGTGCATCCTACAATGTTGAATAAAATATGTACCTACGACAGTGTTTTAGTACATTTTTGGCTAATCCTTTAAGGGAGTATAATATATGCAATACTCATACTCTAACAAATAACGTTATTGCGATAACTTGAAACAAATGTTACACTATAAAAGCCTCATTCAAGTTATTTACGTAACAAAAATTGTTTTTCTATGACCTCCTAGAGTTCTACTTTTTCTGTAACTAGAAGATATCTAGACCTAAAGGAATTTCACTTGTAATTACACCAACACCACTGAAAACACCGCGGAACATTCACAAATGCCTCATGGAATATAGTTTGGGAAAACACCGACCTGCATCAAACAAACGTTTTTATTTTCTTTACAACTTATATAGTAAGTAGAGTAGGTATTGCATTCCACCCAAAAATTCGATACGAAATTTCAACGGAAATACATGTTTTGAGGCCCTCTGAATAAAAATGTTTTTAGAAAAGGGTCCGTGTGTATGTCTGTGTGTCGTGTGTATGTTTCTGTAAACAACATAACTCAAAAACGAAAAGTCGGATGAATATTAAACATGGTATTTAGGTTTAGTACGTTCCAAAGATGCGACACGAAGATTTTAAAGACATTCCCCTCACCTCAAACTATCCCTTACATAGAACATTTTCCGAAATTTTTGATTTTCTAAAAATGACTCTTATGATTTTGATTAACATTTGTTAAATATATTTACATGGTAAATCAAATGTATATCTTGAATTTTCTTGGAATAACCCGTGAAGTCCAGTTCATTTGGAAGAAGTTTGGTACTAGTAAACGCTAAGCGATAGTTGAGAATGTACTACCCAAAAAATTAGAGCTCTTTAAAACACACAATTTATTTTACATAAATGTTTTGTGGCATAACCCATTTCTGAGATATCCCTTATTAAAGGCTTGAATTTTTCATTTCTTGGCCATTCTTTTAAAGTCCTTTCAACATTCAGTTGTTTCTCGCGATTGCATGGAAACAGTATGAGATTTGAAAGCCAGCAAATAGTGCCCAGATCTTAAACATTTGACTGTCGCTGTTCTCTTTGTATTTATAACGAAATGTGCAATGTAGCTATTTCTGCAAAGGTTTATTTGGATTAAAATGAAGTAGATAGAAAAATAAGTATTTAGCGCCAGTAATAATAGTTTGTATACTCACTAATAAAGATAGAGGGTAGAGAGAGCCATGTGAATGTAACACATTAGATTGTTTTATTATACACTCTCTGAAACAGCTGCTTGTCGGACTGTTAACACGCGAAAAATAGTAATTACTTTATCGGCAAGGCCGCTAAAGTCGTCATGGAAACCTTTAGCGGCGTAATGAACAAAATCCAGATGGCAGTGACCAGTCATACCAACTTTAACAGGGTTTTAAACCAAATACTTGAACATAAAACAAGAAACATAGGTCAATATTGTTTTTATGTTAATGATAAACTTTTGCATATGTATGTAAATTAAATATATTCCCTTTCATACTCTGCCGAGAATTTGCTGGTAGCAGCTCCGATTCAGCGTTTCTGGCTCGGATTGAAATTTCCTTGAAATTTTCAGCTATAAGCTTGTTGTTTAGAAACGAGCGCTCGGAATAATAACTTCCGTCTACATCTGCATCTCGTATCGTTACAATCAACGCTTCCAAGGAGTCTTGGGTGCAGTTCATAAAGTCAGATTTAGGCGGCTATGAGAATATGTCAACAAAATGACTTTTGATTTTTATATTTATACAGTACTTATATTACATTTATTTTATTTAATATAATTTAGAGTACTTTTATTAAAAGTATTATATGCAACACATTCGCAAAAACCTTAGCGAGCACATTCAGTATTTCATATTCGGCTTACGTCTCGTCCGAAATACTTAATATGTCCCTAAAGCCTTATTTTACGTACTTGATATATAAATAGCTATTAATTCAATTATTAGAGCGATTCATGACATCATCTAAACTATCGAGTGGTGGTCTTTGTCTCTTCTCCTCTAGGCTTTAGGTACAGCTTCGAGAGATGTGTTTCTGAGTGGAAACTAATAGCTTGAAATCTTGGTTTGGAAGTGCAACTATAATACCTACACTAACTAAAATCTAAAGATTTTGTTTGGAAAATTAGGAAATTTAGGAAGTCGATTTAGTTGAGATACTCTTAACAGTATGCACTTGACAACCCTGGTAATGCAACTGTTTTGTAATGGGAGATAGAAGAACAGTTGTGATACTGACTGGGAAGGGAAAAAGCAATTGTTTTGTACGATGGATGAGAAAATATTACTACCTAAGACATGCATTGGAAGGAATAGTGAATGAGCTAATTTTAGAGTATCACCTAAGATAAATGTTTCTAAGTAAGGGGGAAGCTGAAAAGAGGGAGGATTTGGTGAGACTGGACCTTGCCTTGGGCAGACAACTGCAATTAAGGGATTACATTTTGTAGGACTACAACAAAATTGGAAATGAATCCACATATTTTCGAAGCTTATATAAACTTTCAAGTGTATACGTATACTGCAATTCGTGAACTGTTTCTTTGTGTAGGGTGGTGGGCGTATACAGGGTGGACCTTTAAGTTGAGACTACAATTTCTCCAAAACGAAGCGTTGTAGAAAGAAATGTCTTGAAAAAAGTTGCTTGATATTATTGGGAAAAGTAAATACCATTAGTCGTGTTTTATTTGGGTGATGGTCATTTTGGGGTCAATTTAATTTTTTAAGTGGGAACTTTCCTTTTTTATGTTGTTTGCTCACTCCTTATAGAACACTAAACAACATTTGTATAAAGCACTTTGCAATTGTTCTTACACCAACGAAACTAACAACGAAAATTCTGAATGACTGTGTACGAAGAGCGCAATAAATCGTTGGATCATTCATGGATGTTCATTTGAGAGTCAAGTTACGTTTCGTAATTGGGAACCAACATTTTTTTATTTTGTTTCATTATTCCTCATCACAAAATAAACTGCTTTTTATAAACCATTTTCTAATGAGAAAACAACATACAAAATGTAGGTTCCCATTTAAAAAAATTAAATTGACCCTAAAGTGACCATCATAAGGCCTCCAAACAAAACGCGGCTAATGGCATTTACTTTCCCTCATAATATCAACCAACTTTTATTAAAGACATTTATTGCTACAACGCTTAGTTTTGGAGATATTGTACAGTCTAAACTAAATGGTCCAGCCTGTATATTTCTTCTTCTCCTCCTCCTCCTTATTTAACGACGTCCTGAGATAACCTTGATCTTTTTAACGTCTTATACCAAAATATTAAATGATTCATTACATTACATTAAATTATTATTATATTTTATGTATGTTTCAGTATCAATCCATTGATATTCTCATTAATTGCTTAAATTATCTTTTATTTTATAATACTATATTTTTTCTTCTTTTTGCTCATTTAAGACTTTTCATTTGCTAGTAAATATTTTATTTACTTTGTTAAAGTCGACTTTTGTTTTGCTTCAAATGAATTCATATTTCGTTTATTAGATTTTCACATTAAAATATCACTTTGACCTTCAATAATAATATAAATAATAATATTGAATTTATAAATTAACACGTTATTTTCACTTATTTTAGCTCGCACTGATAAGAATTTCAATATTTATTTTTGAATCCTCTTAGCGTTAACACTTTCCATGAAATACACCATCTTGTATTTTTTAAGTTAAGAAAACCTCTTTTTCCTAGTTTTATCATTCTATCCTTAATATTGATTTAACGATCTTTGAATCATTCTTCTTTCTTGAATTATATTTAATTTTGAAAATTTCGAAAACCAATAAATTTATTCCAAATTGTTATAACTTCATATTACGCCATTTTTCTTCCCATCCACTCTGTACACTTAAATACACACACATACATAGAGGCCAGGTGGCCAATATGTGTTTTACATAAGCGAAGTTATCTAAGAGTGTAATATCCAAAACCAGGATTCTTGCACTATTTGTATGCTGCACCACAGCCATCTTTTCCGTAATATTAGAAACATATTTTGACATCCCGCTGGGCGACGGTTTCTCTCTGCAAGTATAGGGTGCGGCACTGGGATATGACTTTTTAGAACGCCCTGGTTTCTAGCGGTTTTAGTGACATGTGACAGCAGTGTTGCTAATGAGATTCTTATACCAAGCAATTGTTTTTGTCAAACACTGACAGAAGATGATATGGATAACTGGTCCGTGGCAGGACGTGTGTTCTCAGTAAGACAACCTTTTTGAATTTAAATCGATCACTCGTGTGAAGAGAAGATTTAAAAATAAATTTAATATTGCACCGCATGTAAGAATTCCGTCCTAAACACTATCCTAAAGTGGGCGAGTAAATTTAACAATTCTAACAATGTTTCTGATAAATTTGTTGGTAGTGCAAAAACCAATCCACACGCCTGAGAACATTGCGAGAAGCTGTGCAGCAAAGTCCAACTCGTTCTGCAAGGCGACGTCAATGGCTTTGAATCTATCGGACAGGAGTTTTCGCAGCGTCTTACACCGTAACCTCAAATTTCATCGGTACAAATTTCAACTTGTGCATCGAGTTAAACCAACTGATAGGTAAATTTGGCTTTTCTGCGTTACTTTGTTCTTCATTGAAAATGTTAATAAAAGCTAAAGGAAAGTGAATAAATTACGTTAGGAGCAGTGGCGTAACGTAAAGGTAGACTTTGAGACTGAGTCTACCTAAATAAATTGCCAAGAAACTAAGTAAATTTTTAAACATATAAATAAAGACAGCTTCAAACAGGTGACGAAAAACTAATTAATGCAATCACCTTTACAGCTGCTTACCCCAACGCCCAACCCCTGCTTCTAAGTGTCAGATTGTAGTGCGTTCATAGGCAGCTTCGAAATCTCATGATGCGGCAGTGAAGTCGAGTAGAGACTGGGATGGCTGAGCGAGTGCAAGTCTCATCAAGAGTGGACTTATATAGCTTTTCTCACTAAATTTTGGCCTCTAATTGTAGGAAGACATGCCTATATTTTGTTGTGCATTAAGGGCATAAAGGCAGCAGCAGAGACTTAACACGTTTGTTAAGAGGTTTAGTCTCCGTGTACCTGCTGTCTCCTAGTCCGGAAGCAGGACAATAGGGGTTGGAGACAAGAGTAGGGCAAGGTAGTATAACATAAACTTCTCATTCCTCAGTTATCGGTGAAGCAGCATTATGTGCGTGCAACCGTGTAATGCAGTAAAATGTTAATTTAACGTAAATCTGTGTGTTATTTTCATTGTGCGTGTTTTATTTATGATTTTATAAATATGGACAATTCCAATGATTTAGTGGATTACTTATTAAAAACTCAGTTTTCGACTCTATCTTACGAGAAAAAGTGTGAACTTAAAGGTAAAAGACCAATTCCTAGGTTTGGCATTATCTTCCAGGAAAAGAACCATTTCAAACAGTAAATTTATTTGGTTAACTGGCAGTTACATTCATAACAAAGTGTGTTGCTTCGTATGTTTGCTTTTTGGCGGGGAAAAGGAATGGAGTGTTGAAGGAATATATAGTATTAAAACATTGAAAGAAAAGCTTGCAATAAAAATCACCGACTGGAATTTATATACAAGTAAATATAAGTGTTTTCATGAGTTACAATCATACAATGGTTTGTAGGCATTTTGTAAAATTACACCTACGCTATATTTTTATAATCTAGCTTATTTAAAATGTATGTTCAGTCAATTTCAGCAATTAATAGTGATGCTAATGACTAGTAAAGCAACAGCAACTAATAATAACAACAATAATCTAATCATAATAGAGAATTCACACTATTTTATGAAACATTAATGTATGGGAATTTGTGGACCTTTTAAAAATTATAAATTCAATTTTTAAAATTTAGTATACACAGAACACAGTGGTTAGGAGTGGCTTTTAGGAGTAGTTTGTTCTAAAGCTGGTGCCCACCTGCCCGTTCGTTTTAGGAGTTTTACTTTTATAGCAAAATTACGGTGGAAGACAAACGTGGCCATCTTGTTGCTATTCTTCGACTGTACGTTTGTAGACAGTTTACTGACATTTTGAATTCTAATCCCGATATTCTGTACAGACCGATTATTTTGGATGAGCCACATTTTCACCTTTCTTATTTATGTAAGTAAAGAATTTTCACCACTCCAGAGATGAACAACCCTTACAAGTGTGGGGAAAACCACTGCACAGACAAAAGTAAAGGCTGGTTCACAACCAACGAGAACGGTAACCAGAACGAAAACGAGAAAGTTGAAATACATGTATTCAAATAGGAATGTTCACAACCGACGGGAAGCCTTCCCGGGCCCCGGGAACGGGAAAGAACAGTTGACCAACTTTTAACTTTCTCGTTCTCGTTCCCGGGCACGGCATATTAGTCCCTATTGTGCATATTAGAATCTTCACTCTAGAGGTTAGTCTAGGCGGCCGTGACATGAAACATCCACCAGTGCTCTCTATAGTCGCAAGCTCGAAACATAAAACTGGAAGGAATTAGTAGTAAATGTGCTTCCTAACCTCATCCCGACACCCGCAAATCTAATCAGCGTTGGTTCCTCTGGTGAAGGGATCATTTGTAGTTTGTTTATATGCAACTCAAAACTGGTTATCTAAAAACCAATGCCAAAAACTACAAAGAACAGCTAAAACCGGTGGAAATGATAAAAAAGAACAATAAACAATTTTAATGTATGCCATTAAATAAAGGAATGAAAGCTTGGTATAAGTAGAGGGATCGGAAATGTAATGGACGTACATTTAGATAATGTTTACTCTATCGAATTTTGACGTTGACTTGGCTAAATTGGAAGTAGGTGAAAAAATGTCATTGGTCAGTTAAAAACAAATGAAATTCCAATGCGCAAAATCAACTTTCACTTTGTGATCGATATGCATTCCCGTTCTCGTTACCGGGCTGTTGTGAACCAATATGCATTGCTTCCCGTTCTCGTTTCCGTTCTGGTTACCGTTCTCGGGCGGTTGTGAACCAGCCTTAACAGTCTGGTATGACGTCTTTGCCTTTGGAATTATTGGCCGTACTTTTTCGAAGCAGGTAGTTGTACAGTTCAGTGAATTGTCAGCTAAACATGTTTCCAGAACATAATGTCACTATTAGGATACATAGCTTGGCCGCCAAGATCTGATCTGACTAGCTGATTACTTCCTATGGGATTATTTGAAAAGTAGAGTGTATAGCAAAAAGCCTCAGCCATACACCCATCCAGCTGAAAGAAAACATAAGGAGTGAAATTAGGCCATCGATTCTGTTTTGTTGGGGGCGAGTCATGCAGAACTTTACAGCAGATTGCAGGAATGTATTCGTTGCTGAGGAGGATACTTACAAAATTTTATTTTTAAAAAGTACTGAGAGATTAATAAACTACATTGTACTAGCTTACTTGCAGTATATGTGTTTTCCTTTAATTCGTTCTGAATGTCCCACAGCAGGTGTGTAAAAACCGGCATATCCCACTGCCACACCCTATATCTGCTTTCTACATTTTTATGATACAGTGTTATTTCAGATACGTGAGTCATGATAGCTTCTAAATTGAATAAGTTATTCAAATCTAAGTCACAATTTTCTGTTAAGATTTGCATTTATAAAAATGCATAAACATAAATAAGGAAAACTACGAGAAATGTGATTTATTTCGGTAGGTTTTTCTGTGGGGAGTATTATATTAACCGCATTACATTTAATGGTACCTAGTCATTTGCTTTTGCAGTATTTCACCAAAATAAAAATGCAAATAATGTATAAACTGCATATAAATGTTTTTTTATTTTATCGAATCGGAGTTTTAAATTTTCTCTGTTGAGCATGTTCCAGAAGTGTAATACAGATTAGTTTTAACAAGAGTAGATGTTACAACTTAAATGCATTTAAAAAAACATATTATGTATCTTAGAAATATACTCCCACTATTAATAAAGATGCCATTTTGTTATTCCCTTACTCAGTGGTTCCATAAACTGTAATTCACATTCAAATCTCTTATTGAATTTTACTTGTAATTTTACAAAGATACTGTGAAATAGTGAAACAATAACACCATCTTGCATTAAGTCTATTTTTCATAAAGGGAGAAACATTTCACCACGAGGTTTGAACTATACCTGAGGTCATTTAGGCAGATATAGAGGTTTAGGAGGTTACAAGACTGCTTGGTTAACACGAGCATTAAGGTTTCCAAACTTGCTACTCGTTTCACCAGCAGAAAACCTTGCACTACCGTTACCTCACTCCACTAGCCACTGAGGTAAACATTTTTTACTGTTGCCGCTTTTACTGTAAAGCTTCCTCTGTCTCGAGTGCCTCTTTAGCAATTATTCGCAAAAGCGCAAAACTGACAATGCTGTTTTTGGGGGGGATAGGCTTGTTGCTCTCTTACCTAATAAAACTGAGGTTATAATGAAGCAGAAGTACTTTTTATTGTGATGTTATCATATGATAATTTAAACTGAGTCGTTATGTGTTAATTCCCATCACATTTGCGCTAGATGTTAACTAATGAGCGCTTTCGGGAGATGTTTCCCCCATCTTCAGCTGCTGCCGACTGCTGAGCTTGCTTGCGTGCTCTTCTTCTGTAGAGTTTTCTCTTCTAATTGTGAAATCTGTTCTATGACACACCATATTTGTCCCGCGTGCAGGTAGTGAGATGGCAGATGTAGAATTGCAGCCCAACCTTGTTTCTTATGAGTTAATGACGTCATGTTGTCGCTTTACCCCCACCTCCTTCGTTTAATGTTATGAAGCATTTTTCCTTCATTCGCTCACTGACGGTTGGTCGCAATGGCATGTTACAAGGTAACCAAACATTGGATTTAGGACAACCCATGACCATATGAATGCGTTATAACTCTGCAAACAATGCGTGGGAGTAAATCCGCCCTCCCCTATTTCGCTTAAGGTTGGGCATCACTGGGAGTAACCCTATCACCAGCTATCTTCCCGATAGTTGGTCAGCTGAGAAACAGTATAAATGCCTAAGCGAAGTTTACTCTCCTTAAAAAAAACAGACTTTTGTAAAATGAATAAACTTTGTATTACTGCTGAAATAATTATTTTTGTTTAAATATTCTATAAATATAATTTATTTTGTTTTAAGTATTCAGACGCACAAGAGCGATGCCATCACAAAGTTCAGTTGATCTAGTCACCGGTTCCTTTTTAGTCCCTGATTTTCGACGCAACTTGGAAACACGCTTTCACTTCACCTTCGGGAGTCTTCAACTGCCAGTCTACCAGCACATTCATCTGAAAGTAATCAAATTCAGAGGTTATCAGACTGTTCATTTGTCCGTACTTGTTTTTGTGTCTGTATGTGTTGTGTCTGCGAACATCATATTCGAAAAACGAAATGCTGGATAAATGTCAAACTTGGTATTTAAGTTAAGTATCTTTCAAAGGTACGACATGAAGATTTTTAAGAAAATTCCCCAACTCCAAATTACCCTTTACATGAAAAAAATTTCCTTATTTTTTATTTTCTCAAAAATGACTTTAATAATTTTGATTAAAATACCATATGTTTAAATATATTTTTTATGACCAAATTTATATCTTGAATTTTCTGGGAATAGTCTATGAGGTCCTCATCATGCGGAAATAATGTTGTATAACTGACAAACCATAAGAGAAATCTACAGAAAATGTAGATCATGTTAAAGGCATACGATTTATGTGAAATTCATTTTTTTATTGCGTTTTAACCCTTTCCGATATATGTGATGTTGTTGGTTTATATTTTGCGATGTTTAGTCATTTTTGAAGTGCTTCAGTTGTTTCTCGCGATGTCATGGAAAGAGTATGAAATTTCAAGGTCAGCGTATAGCGATCCGCTTTTAAACATTTCACTATATGTTACTGTTTTTAGTATCCAACTTGTACCTACAAGGAAAAGTGTAATGAAACTACTTCGCAAACGGTTTCTCAATTAATATAGATAGAAAGCTAACTTTTGTTAGAATAGTTTGTGAATCTGTATAAAAATAAACGATAGTGGGCAGAGAAAGTCGAATAAATGTAGTACTATTTTATAGTATAAAATAGTGTGCCTGTTTTAATTTAGACTTGGAGATGACCTAGCACTGCGTGAAGGTGATGCATCCAAGATTTGTTAAATTGAGTTTTATGGGTTGGCTATATTAAAACAATAAAAAAGTCTGTTTTTGGTTTGTGATATACATAATTCTGCTGGGATATAAATTTGGAATATGGTACTAGGTTTTTAATATAAAAATGTATTTGATTTTTCACAGATATGACTAATTATGATTTATGTATGGATAGATGTTACTTCCATGGATAATGATTATTATTATTATCATTATCATCATCTCCATGCAGCAATATTGACATTTGGGTGACATCAGAGGTTTGGCTTAAAAATACCTGACTTATAAACAGTGCCATCATGTTGCTTGATGCAAACAATTCAGGACTATTTATAGGGACAATTATTTATTTACTTTCAGCCACAAAGAGCAGAGCTCCAATTACAGTAACTATATATTAAATATGCAAATTTAAATATAACACTGCAATATAATTAAAAAAGGAGAGAGAAAAACTAAGACTAAAACAAACGATTAAACTGTTATTTACAAGACAATGCCATTTGGATAATCATAAAAACACTATAAATAATGTAACTGAAAGTCACATGCAATTAATTCGTATATATAACTGTTTCTTAAATTGTTTATAAGGAAAGCAATTATCCAATGTTGAGAATTCATTGTACTTAGAGCACAACCTCGTAACAGCGAAGTTTTTATGTGATGATGTTTTGGGTGTCCTAAAGTGAAGTAGTAGTAGTCGTTTTCTGAAATTTGTTTTAGGATATTAAAACATATTTGATCAAGTACTTCTTTTTTGTATAACAGGCACTTATAGGCTTGTATAGGAATAATTGTTCTGCAAGTATTCTAAAATAGAAAGAGACATTAGGAGATCCATTCATTCTGAGTTTTGTAATATACGAGGGTTGATCAATAAAGACTGAGACTGATTTTTTTCACGGATATTTATTACTCCATTTCAATGTTGACATGATCGTTTTCAAAGTAGTCCCCTCCTAACTGAATGCACTTTTTATAACGTCTCTGCCAGTCCTCGAACACATGGTGTAGGTCATTCTTTGTCAGGTCTTTGAGAATCGCCTCACTTTTCTTTAGCACTGCTTCAGTGCTCTCAAATCAAATGCCCCAGAGCTTTGCCTTTAGTAATGGGAATAAAAAGAAATCACAGGGGGTAAGGCGGGGCTTTAAGGCGGATGCGGCACACAGGTAATGTTGAATTTAGCCAAAAATTCCTGGACTTGATTTGCGACGTGAGGCCGCGCGTTGTCGTGATGAAGTCGCCACCCATTCCGATGACGTTCTGGACGTTTCCTTGTAATGTGCTTCCTCAGTGTAGCCAATACTGACGTGTAGTAGCTGCTGTAACAGTAGTGTGAGGGGGGAACTGCATGCTGGTAAATCATTCCATTTCGGAACACCAGGCCCACCTTGCTTAGCACAGAGGACTCGCTCTACTTTGAAGTCCTTGAACCACCTAAACACCGTTGCACGAGGTAGTGCATCTTCACCGTATGCTTGTTTCAGCTTTTCGAAAGTTTCAAGGCTGTATGATTTAAACGAAAATAAAATTTTATTGCGCTGTATTGCTCCTCTCGTGTCACCTCCATTTTGTGGTATGCGAAATTCAAGTAGGGTCAACAATGTACAGCATTACTACCAACCTACCGTTACGAGAGTGCTGTCGCTTATGGACATTATACATGAAACTCTGCTCTTTTCAAGTATTGGTGGTAGAGACATAAAACTCTCAAGGAAACTACAGAAAAAAAATCAGTCTCAGTCTTTATTGATCAGCCCTCGTACATGTCTGAGAAACTCTTTTGAACTTTTTCCAGTAGATTACTATAACATTTATACAGAGTGACCATAAAATCGAAGCATATTCCAATTTGCCTCGAAGTTTTCTATATAAAATAAGATATTTGAATATCTATTAACTCATTCAAATTTTTTGAAAGAGTCGTTGGTTATATTTGTTATGTGTTGATAAAATGAGACTTTCTTGGTCATAGTTGCACCCAAGTCTCTGTAGGAAGATACTCTAAGGCTGGTCTCGTAGCTCAGTCGGTAGAGTACTGCTTACTGTGCGAGGGGTCTTGCGTTCGATCCCTGGCTGGAGGGTGGGAATTTTTCTCTACCCAAGATTATCCCCAGAGTCTGGAGGGATGAATGAGAGTGTGGATGTGTGTGATATAATGAATAAAACCCAAAGTTTACCAAAAATACAACGGCAAGCGAATACGAGTTAACTATTGGCTATTGGGAATAATACGTTCCAAAGAAAAGGCCGCCGTTAAGGACCATTGTAGTTAAAGTAGGGTGTAAATGGAAATTTAAAAAAAAATAATCTAACTAGTGAGGTGTTATTTGAGTATTTATCTGTAATTTTGAAAATCGACAATTCATTAAGCGCACTGTATGTGAGCACCATAACGCTCCCCCCCAAAAAAGACAAATACAATCCTTTAATGAACCGAGGCGATATTTTTCAATAAATCTCTCATGCACAAACAAATTTTACACAGAGAATTTGACTATTACTATTTTGTCAAAATATCTATTCTTTTCTTTGGAAAGGTCGCTTTGAGTACTTTCATCGCGTCGGCGGTGTTGCCTTTAGAAATAATTAATGCAACCAAAAATTCCAGATTGAGGTTAAACCATAAATAAAGGTTTGAGCTTCCTGAATCCCCAAAACACTTTTAGATGAAGGTCAGCATGTGTACGTGTCTGTGAATAGCATAATTAAAAAAAGCGAAATGTCAGATCAATACCAAACGTGGTGTTTAAAGCTCAGCAACTTCTAAAGATGAGACAAGATGAAGATTTTCAAGAACATCTCTCCACCCCAAACTACCCTTTACATGGAAACAGTTTCATTATTTTTTTCTCATAAACTGCTCTAACGATTTTGATTAATATACCACAGTTTAGGACATTTGCATGACAAATAAAATGTATATGTTGAATTTTCTGAGAATAGTCTGTGAAATTCTCTTCATTCTGAATGAGTTTTGTATAGTTGATAAACTGCAAGAAATAGACAAAGCCTTACTGCACAAACAATATATATATCTCCTTAAAGCACACACTTTATGTAAAGTGAATCTATTTGTGGCGTTAATAATTTCCGTTAGCAATTTTCTTTGTTACTGATTTGAGTTTTTAAATACAGGTACTTTATATCTTTTGCAATTGCATTCGTTTTTCTTTCTTTTGTGGTCATTGTAGGAGAACGGAATTACAAAGCCAATGGTGATTTAATTATTCTATTTATTCTATTCAGATTCTAATTATTCTTTTCCATTTTATTCATTTTATTATTCTTTATGGTCACCTTTACTGCCAGGCAGATGTTTCAAGTTAAAATATACTACGATAGCGACGCATTTTTAAAATATTTGGCTATCGTTTTAGTTTACTGATTCTTCTTATATCTACAAAGAAATCTGTAAGTGTGTAATGAAAGTTTATCTCGATTATTAAGAAGTAGACACAGGAATACCTTTTATAAGAATAGTTTGTAGAATAGTGAGTAGCGAAAGCCATGTGAATGAAACACATCAGTCCTTTAAATTAATAACTTTGTGCTTACCTTTGGGTACCCTTTGAGGATGAAGAACTCGTTCTTATACAAGTATTTCTGGCCCTTCTTCAAAGGACAACCGACTTTGGTGCCATCTGGCGTGTACATGTTAGGGCAGGCGTCAGTGTTGTCAACTCCTAGGAATGGAATAGGCATTGCTATGATGGCATGAACCGAGTTCCGAATCTCTGGCACATCTTCGTCTGGAGAAAGAAATAGCATATTAGACAAAACTTTACGTTCTCCTCAAGGAGTGAATGATTTGATTACTCATTCATGAGGAATGAATGAAACATTCATCCAACATTCTAAAGTAGGTACATTCTAGAAAGTTTTAAAGCTTTAATATTTCAAGAATAGTTAATGTAACAAGATTAATAATCGCCATTATCATCATCATGATCATCATCTTCTTCAAAGCAGGCCTGAAAGCCTCTGGATTGGATTGGGTTGGCTACGGAGGGGTCTCGGCACTGATCCAGTCGGGGATATTGCACCTATGCCCTACAAGGGAGCGACCTCGGGAGGAAGGATGAAGCGAGATGAGACACCGGGTGTTCGGAACCAGGAGTGATGGCTCAGTAATGGCAGGGTTCCTAAGTTTTCAGATAGAGACTCCCCGGAAGACGGACAGGCATACCGGGCACCCCGTCCCGCACAGAGGGTGTCCAACGTCCTTTAAAGGTTGGGATACCCTCGGCATCCAACCAAAAGCCAAGAGACGGAGAGAGTCACGAGCATTCTTTACCCCTGCCACGCTGCACGAAACACCAGCGCCGACACTTCCAACCCTGAAAGAGATCAACGGATGAAAGTGGAAGTGAAATGATAATGGAAATGAAATGGAGGAACAGAAAATTCGGGGGATGTGAAATTCTTTCCCAAGCGACTCGGGAAAACCCCATGGGTCAGAAACCATGGATCGTATCACAGACGAAACCGGCTGAGCCATCCCGCTCGGTCTGAAAGCCTCTACCATCACATAGGCCATGGGGAAACTCATATGTGTATATATATGTAAATGTATATACAGCTTCAAATTATATATATATATATAAAATTTGAAGCTGTACATGAATTTACGCACTAATCCTGGAAGCGCGGACTAAGAGTAACATACCAATCGAAATGCTCAGTCTCTGCGATGTCACAAAAACACAAAATTAGTTAATTACCAAAACATTTGCGAAATATGCGTCATTTCGCAACAATTGACTGTTTAAAGTTCATGGCCACCTATATTTGTTGCATTCAAAAAGATCATAGCGTTGGTAAAAATGTCACCAAATGTTTATCTGCTAAAAAGAAGACGGTACCACAAGCTTAAAACTAAATATGTGCCTAAAACCGAAATGTTTTATTCTGATCGTTTTTTTTAGCTGGTTAACTTGTTTATTTTTTAATCTTGAAAGTCCGGACTAAGAATAGCATACCAATCGAAGTTGTTCATCTCTACAATGTCGCAAAAATATTAAATTCTAACTGATATATTGATCACAGCGTTGGTAACCATGTCATCAAATGTTTATCCGCTAAAAACAAGATGGTGCCACAAGCATAAAAGCGTTGTTCTATTATTTTGTTTTGCTCATTGTGTTATATTGGTTTGTTTAGTAACGAGTCATCGTTTAAGAACACGTCCAAAGTGGCGTGGATTCTTCAACAGCAAGAGCCAAAATACGAATAATGCTACAAAACATTGAAAGAGATTCAAGTTCCTTAGGCCACAACTCTATTCAAAAGAAAATTCTATTGCAGAGTGAAAATTTAATCACAATACTGTGTTTTAAGTACTGTGCAATTAAGTATGAGCATTCTTGATATATAGTTTTTGCTTTCAACAATTGCAGTCTTTAATTCGCTAATTCTGCATCCCTAAGTTTCTACGTCTTGTCGAGGTCTAATTCAAGGCTGGTTGAGGTATTCCCTAATGGTCCATCCCTACAAGAAAATGTGCCAAGTGAGGAAGTGTTGCACTCAACCCAAAAATTCGATATGGAGATTTCGCCGAATTTGATGTCCCATGAAACTAAAGTAAGCATTTTTAGAAAAAGGTCTGCGCTCGCGTTCGTGTCTTTTGTCTGGGAACAGCATAACTCAAAAACAAAATACCAAATTTGGTATTGAGTTCAGCATTTTTCAAGGATACACTCGAGAATTTCAAGAAATTCCCCCAACACAAACTACCCTTTACATGGAAAAAGTTCTTTAGTTTTGATTTTATCAGAAATGCCCCTAACGAGTTTTATGTTTAAGATGTTTTCATTGCACTGAGATGTATATCCTGAATTTTCTGGGAATAACCTCTGAAGTCCTCTTCATTCTAAATACAGTTCGTGTACTTGGCAAACCGCAAGATGTAAGATAAATCTTACTACACAAAAAATGTAGTGCAGTGTGTGAATTGTACGCAATTTAAGTTGAAACGGCAACTCTTGGCCGAGCCCGAGCTATGTAGTTATTAATAATTTGAGTAATTACTTTATAGTGAAATTAAATTATGCTATGTACAACTATTTTTCTATTTACTGCCGTGTAGCTTAAGAAGGGTGATTTTGAGGCAGTATTTTATATCACAACACTGTGAATGTCAGAGTGATTGTAGTGTAAACTAACATTATTGTATGACAATGATTTTAGATGTTTGTTAGCCATAAGCATTGTTAGGAAATAAGTTTACACGGCTTCACTGAAACGACAATAGACTGGGTAACAATGAAGCGAGGGGATGAGTTGTTTATCACTAAGAAGAGACAAACAAATGACGTCAGGGTAGCGTGCCTTTCTATAGAAATGGAGGGAATATCTTTCCTAGAGCATATGTGTTAGTAATTATGATTGGCTGACAAAACAGACGCTAATGTTGGCGCGATTTAGTAACCAATAGCAGTTCTATTATAATGTTTAGGCATTTCGGGATGAGGGAGTATGAATTCTTGAGCCAAAAGCAAGTATCGCGCAGTTCTAAGAAATCTCTCGCGAGGTATACATTGCGCAGTTCTACAGAATCATTCACGAGATACACGTCGCGCAGTCTTGAGGAATCTCTCGTGAGGTGAATGTTATACATTTTGGATGAATCTCTCGCGTCGTAAAGTTAGTTACAAAATGGGAAGTACGCGGCAATTAATACGAGAGTAATTACTTTCGGAAATATAACAGTTTCAGTCAGGCGTGTATAAAGATTACAGATGTGAATTATTAATTAAGTGTGACGGCAATAAAAGTGTGAAAACAAATTCTTTTATCAGTGTGATCTTTTATTAACAACTCCTTTCCGTTTACACGCCCTGCTCAGAGATATTTGCTCGACTGAGTAATAATAGCTAGCCGGAGGACAAAGAACCCAAATTTAAATATAATAAAACAATAACAGGCGCCCACCAAATAAGATGACACGAGCCGATTACTGCGACAAATGGCTCCCAGAACGTGGGGCGAAATAACCAGGACGTGGGGCGAATGGAGCAGTTCATTTAACTACAAGACGCAGATCCCAGAAGCAACCACCAGAACGACTGACGACGCGGATGGGAGGACATCAGCTATTACGAGAACAGAAGACAACAGTGGAATTCGACACCAAGACAGCGAGAGGACGTAGATCTATGGTACTGCGACGCAGAGGGCGACATATACATCTAGGAGAGAGGGGCAGGAAGCTGAACATCAAAGCAACATCATCAGATAGCATCATAAATGTTAGAAAATTGTAAATTTTATGTGCATCCTAAAACACAATAAAAAATTTGTGAGAAATTAAATGTTGTTGAGAAGTAGAAGAATTAAGAAAACAATGTCTACTAATAATACTGAAGAAACAATTATGGAAGGGGATAATGTAACAGTTGACCGTAATTCAATGCAGGTTACGAAAATAGCTCAAACGATGTAGGTTTTGAGGGAGGAAATGTCAGTGAAGAAAGTCAGAATAGAATAGCAGGTCAGTCAACTCAAACATCTGGGATTGTTGTAAACATTTCAGGACAGGTAGCCGACGACAGAGATAGATATATTAGACATGTGGGTCAGAGTATTGTACCAAATAGGGGTGAAGTAACTGTAACGAGTGATGAAAATGAAGGTTCACAAAGGGATGTAAATGCAGTAGGAAATGTTAATTTTGATGCTGGTATGGTGATGGATATGCTGAGAAATTTTGGTGAAACATTAAATAAGAGTATTACAGATCAATTAACGGAAGATATTGGTAAGAGTAATAGGGAATTAAGGGACCATATTGGTAAGAGTAATGAGAAATTAGAGCAAAAATTAAATCAAAACATGGAAGAAATTGAAAAGAAATTTATGGAGCTAGATAGTAGTATGATAAGAATGAGATATGAAAATCAGGATATAATAGCAAGTGAGATAGGAAAAATTTCAAAGAAAAGTCAGACATGAGCAGGGAAATATCTAACCAAAGAAGTGAGGTGAATAATAAAATTGAACATGTTGATGTAAAATGTACAGAGTTAGGTAGCCGAATGAATAACATTTCAAGTGAGCTAAGAGATGATGGAGGCTACGAATGCAGATTTAATTCAGGTGGAAGTTAATTTCAGAGGGGAGATATCTGAAATTCAGAAGGAGTCGGAAACACAAAGAAATAAGTTGTCCGAAGAAGTTAAAGTTTTTTTATAAATTTGGATCAAAAACTAACTTCTGAAATTAACAAGCACCAAGCTGTTCAAAATGAAAACAGTAGAAAATTGGAACAGACAATAGAAAATCAGCAAGGCACTGTAAATAGGTTAGAATTGAATTCAAGGGTCAATATATGTGATGTCAATGTATCTGATGCACAGAATAATGATAGAGGTATTTCCTCAAGTATGACTGACAATGTGAGTGACGCGGCGGGTTCATCCATAACCCACGCCGAAACTCAGAGTGCACAAGTAACGTTAGAGAATTTAAATATGGGAATAAGGGACATTCAAAACTATAATTATATCTTAAGTGATTTGCCACTTCCAAAATTTAGTGAAAACTCCAATCCAGTACAGTTTACTCCAAAATTGTCAGAGTACTTTCAAATTAAAAAGATACCGGAAGCATTGAAAATGATAGTTGTTAAAAGATGTTTGGACCAGAAGACTTTAGATTGGCTACAAATGGTATCAGGGGGCGAAATTTCATATGAATCTTTAAGAGGATATTCATGAACAGATTTTAGAACGTTACGATACAGCACAGAATACGAGCAATGCTTAGCCATGGACAATTTGATCCACGAGAGGGAATATCAATGACTGATTATTTACTAAAACATGCAAATCAGGTTAGGAACTTGTCACCTCCGATCAATGAGGAAGATTTTGTGAGTTTGCTCACAAGGCAAAATAAGGATACAAAATTATTTATTAATTGCTAAACCACATAGTATCTTTGAGATGACAGAATTAATGTCAGCTTTGGAACAACAGGAAGAAGATATATCTCGAGAGTGGGAGCATAGATTTTTAGACGTCCGAGATAGACGAAATTATCAAGTTAGTCATTATCACCAAAAGCAGAGGACAAGACAGACGTCATGAGAATAGTACCAGACAATGGTACCAATCATACGTTCCAAATTTTGAAAGGCCGAGGATAGATGGGAGACCAGGTCGGCAGGAAAAAATAAATTACGTCAGGACAGAAAGATTGCCGGAAAGAGGGCAAGATCAAGGAAAGCGTTACGTCAGGCAAAGGGGAAATTTCACTCACTGGAGGGAAAACGCTAACCGGGAAAGATCCGAGGAACAGCAAGAAAATTACGTACCAAGAGGACATAATTTCAGAAATCGAGGATTTCGGACTCGAGGAAGGGGAACTCAAAACAGTGGGAGCGAAAATGAGATAAATTTAGCACCGATTAGGAACGGTAGTCCCGTACATGAATATGGAAGTAACCGGAAAACTGTCAATAGACTCCTGTGCAGTAGGTTCTCAGGACGTCTTTAATAATTTAGTATCCATTACCAAAATAAACAATATGCCTACACACACACTCTGTAAGAAGATTGCAGCAACGAAAGATAAGGAGGAAAATTTCGAGTCACCTCTAATTAAGATAGAAAACGCGAAAAAGAGATTATTGCGACTATAGATTCCGGTTCATCAGCTTCAATTTGTTCGCAGAAATTTTATATAAATTTGATAAATGAAGGTAACAAAATTATGGCTCTTCCCACCAGTAATTTAATTTGTCGTGTTGCAATCGGAAGAACGACACAGGTCATAAAGACACAAGCTCTACTAAACATACTTATCGGCGGAGAAAATTTCGAGGTTATGTTTTAATTGTAAGCCATTTGATTTGTGACATAATTTTAGGATGTGACTTCTTACATGAATATGAAGCACGTGTAGATTTTAAACATGAGGAGTTAAAATGACAAAAGACAATAGAGAAATAAAGGTACCGTTTATAAAAGAGAAAGTATCCGTGATTGAGAGGACAAAGGAAGAGGAAGATCTTTGTGATCAAGAATTTTTTGTACAACTAATAGAAACAGATTGAAATGTGCAAATAAAGCAAGTAGTCACAAGATATGATGGGAACACCACGCCATATTTTCGACAGCTGGTAGAAAGGCCAGATGAAGTAGAGAAATTTACGACCCGAACTAAAGACGACCGTGCGAGCGAGACAGACAATAACTGGGAAGAGAGGAGAAATAAAGAAATATTACACAAGTATGAAGAGGCTTATAACATTACGAATACACAAAAACAAATCCTTCATGATGTTTTGATGAACAATAGTTCAGTATTTAGTAATATCCCAGGCAGATTTAACGTATATCAGCATACATTTCAGGTGGAATATGTGCCACCATATAGGCATAAGTATGATAATTTGCCCATAAGTCTTCGGGACAAAGCTAGAAAACTAATAAATAGTATGTTAGAAAATGGGATTATTGAGCAAAGTAATTCTCAGTATATAAATTCCATCTGTTGGAGTATAAAACGAGATAGTAGTTTGGGATTAACATTAGATGGTAAATATGTCAACCAATATATGAAGTCAGACCATTTTCAAAGTGAAGGAATCGAACAACTCATCACGAAACTTTCAAGAGGGAGATTTTTGACATCAATTGACCTCATTGCGTCATATTGCCAAGTGAAACTAGATCCACAAGTGCGGGATTACACTTCATTTCAATACTCGGGGATCCAGTATCGTTTTTGTGTACATCCCTTTGGTTTAAAAACTTCAGGAAGTAGAGTTTTGAGAGTAATCCACAGTATTTTTGGAAATTCTGCAGATGACTTTTTAATAAAGTATATTGGCGACTTTCTCATCATTAGTCAAGCATTTGAGAAACACATTAATAATGCACATTACGTGTTAAATAAACTGCAATAACATGGCATGACTGTAAACATACTAAAATCAAAATTTTGTGTCAAGGAAATAAATTTTCTGGGTTATGTAGTGGATGAATGGGGTATAAGACCTGACCAGAAGAGAATAGAAGCAATAATGAAAATTCCACCACCAAGGAACTTAAAGTAAATTAGACGTCTCTTAGGGGTATTGAACTTTAAAGGTAAGTTCGTACCAAGGTATTCGGCTGAAATAGAACCACTGCGGCAGCTACTCCGAAAGAATATCAAGTGGAAATGGACAGGGGATCATCAAAAATGTTTTGAGAGGGTCAAAGAACTATTTGCTAAGTCCATATTGCTCGAGAGGCCCAGAGAAAATTTTAAATACGAGATTTATGTCGACGCATCAGTGCAAGGATTCGCCGGAATTTTAGGACAGCGAGACATCAATAATGAGTTTCACCTCATTAGTACAGCTTCTAGAGGACTTACAAATATTGAGCGGAATTCTTCGGTGACTCAGTTGGAAATTGGAGTACTCTATTTTTCATTAATTCGTTTCAAGACGTATATTTATCAGCAAAATGTGAAAGTATATTCGGATCACATCAGCCTAACTTTCATCCAACGGTTTAGATTATGTAGTGGAAAACTTGCTAGATACATTCACGCAATATTGCGGTATACTCGTGGAGGCGAGCATAACTCGCAGTATGTCCGATATATTAATATACGATTTAATATATGAACTCTGGTGATACTGATAATTATCTTGTGTTTTAGTTGTTACTCTTAAAGTGTTATTTATATTTCTTGCCACGGCTGCTGTTGTTTAGGTTTTGATAGAGCTTGCATAACTTTGCAGGGTGTGATACGGGAAGGAAGGTAAAAAGTAACAACTCTAACAATAGATTAAGTTATTGAAGAATACTATGCTTTAATGGCACACGCATTGACTGTCTTAGTAATAATCTACACAGTTCTTAAGTTAGTTGGAGCTGTAGAACGGTCGAGCCCTACCCTGTTCGTAAACCAAACTTGCGGTCGCTGAGCAATCAAGTATTTTATACGTGCTCTAGAAATAATTGTAATATTTATCACACGTTCCTATAGACCTTTAAATCGATAACGTTTCACCGTTCCTACTACATTATAAGAAGTAAATAATATCGCCTGCTTCTGAGAGCTTACATGTATCTTATTCACATCGCAGCACTTTATACTCAACCGCCCTGGCTGATGGAGACGTTAGAACTAACATTTCTTCCCTTAAAGATTTTAAACATATTCTTCCTTAAAATTTCATTGTCTGTCCTCGTTCAGCTTGGAACCTTCCAGAAGACTTACCCGGCTATTGTTCTACGTTTGCAAGCAGGTGGCCTCTCTACAAACATATGTTATTTTCGCTTGTCGCCTTTCCTTTTTCACAAAGACTCAAGGTCTGGCTTTTATGACCTTCCCGTAAAGTCCTTTTTGCCTGGGCCCTAATTCTAACACAAAGATATGTTTGTCGGCTTTTAACAAGAATTCCACAGCTCCAGTTACACTTGCACATACATAAAACTTATGCCTTAATTTCTATTTATACAACAAGTATTTTTCTTATTAATACCGTTTCACATTATAATTCACATTATTATATATATGGCATATATAACCATAGTTACTGTCTCAATATCCGCATTTGATATTGAAATTATACACATTCCTGGCAAGAATGGTTTTTTGTTTTTTTGTTCCGCAACTCCCGCGTTACTTACTCACGAAAGTTAGTAACATATATGTAACGAATACTAACCTTGTTATAAGTGTTGTTGAAAATGGTGTCCATCTGCGCGAAGACATTCTTAACATCGTCGGATGAAATTACCATTCATACGCCTAAGTTCTTGTGTAACGTTCATATTTTCTGCTTTTATATTGTCCCTAAGTTCGTCTATGGTGTGGGGATTGTTCCTATAAACTTTATTTTTTAGCGTTTAGCGATCCCCTTGTTCTAAATGTATTGATTAAACATCTCACAGTGTCTCTACCCGGAACTGAACAATCAGGAAATTGCTGCCTAAATTCTCTACACACCTGTCTACATGATTCAGTTATGTATCGCACATAAACATATGCTGTTCAAGCGCGAATTTTTTGGCAGACATTTCCGTGGACTAATAAGAGAATAACATTCCTAAGAAAATAACACACAACGCACGTATTGTCGAAACACTTCGCAACACGAAGACAAAGCAACGACTGAGACAGCTCAAGGTGATAAACGTATCCTTGATACGATCTGCGTCGCTTCTGTGCTGTGGTGTAATACCGAGGTCACTGCTGTCTCGACCGATACTCATATAAGGCGGTTGCGGCCGTGGCATAAAACGAAGGCACTGTATGAATGCAACTTCTAAAATATGAGGCATTTCCGGGACGCGGATGAAAATGCCTAACGTGTAGTTTTTTTTTCGTATGTGTAAAGTAAAGGGGGATGATAAACTTAAATACGGGAAGTTTCCTTAAAGTGTGACGGTGGTGACTAATCATATGGACTTCTATTTTAAGGGAATGCTATGGGAAAAATGGTAGTATTTTGTTTTGGCGCTAAATAATACCTCACACCCTATGTAACTATCTGCAAAGATTGGTGATTGTTTTTGAACTCTTATCATACAATTTGTACTTTATAATAGCGTGTGTTGCATATGTGAATCCTTTTTAATTTCCCCCTAAATAATAGTTTTGGTATTCTACATCACTGAAATCCATTTTACTTCCAAGTTTATTGGCCTAGAATTATGAAAATTAACACACATGATCAATGATGTGTTGTTTATTATTTGATTTTGCGTATCTTCCAAGGATATCAGTTTGAAATTTTTATTTATGTCCTGTGCCTATTTTGTTAAGGTGTAATTTCTAATGATGCATTTCTTTTAAATTTCGCTTCACTTAAGAATTCTTTAGAAAATGTAAGAGGGAGGTTTTTACATCGTTCTACATTTTCAGGAGTTTACGTACATAAATGATCATTGATTAGTAATGAAGGAACAGTTTTAAAATAAATCATTTTATAGCTACATTTTAAAATAATTTAGTATTATTTTAATTGTAGGGAATGCTTATTATCACAAAGCAAGCATTTGGGAAAACAACTTGAAATTTTGTATGCGCTGGCTTTCACGATGTAGTTTTTCCATAGTATCCATGAAGGGAAAATTTATTGTCTAGTTTTCTTTCATATGTTTTCATAATCTTACTCTAAAGTTTTCCATTTATACAACTATAGTTGCTGAGCCGCCACTGAAGATTTTCCTGAGATTGACAGGAACATCTGACACTATTTTAAGTTCATTCACAACTTTGCTGTCTCAGTCAGCCAGCCAGCCAGCCAGCGAGTTCTGCCTATGTTAGCTTTGTTGTGCACGTTATTTGTTTCCGCTAGTTTGCAGAGAACGCGTGCATCAGTTTTTCACGTGACTCCAGCCAAATGACCTATAATAATCATCATTACGTCCGCGTGTGCTGTATCGCAGTTCTGTTCCCCTTTCGACTGTCTGCTCTGAACATTTCGGTGCTGTATATTACTTTCTCTCCCACGTACTAATAGGTAGAGAAGGTATTGCATTTCACCCAAAATTCGATACGATTTTCACCGAAAATACATGTTTTGAAGGCCCCGAAATAAAAAAAAGCATTTTTAGAAACAGATCGCGTGTGTGTGTCTGTGAACAACATAAATCAAAAACGAAAAATAGGAAGATTTTCAAAGGAAACGACGATTTTCAAGAAAAGTCCCCACCCAAAACTACCATTTACGTTGAATATTTTTCGAAATTTTTTATTTTTACATAAATGGTTAACGATTTTGATTAAAATACCACTATATTATAGATATTTACATTAAAAATAAAATATATATATATATATATATATATATATATTGAATTTTCTGGGAATAGCCTTTGAAGTCCTATTCATCCAAAAGGTATTTTGTATAATCTTGTGTAACTGGTAAACGTTAAGCGAGAGACAAAAATGTACTACACAAAAATGTAGTGAAATGATCTCTTTAAAACAAACACTTGACGAGTATTTCAAATAAATTGTTTGTGGCATCAGCCATTTCTGAGATATCTGTTGTTAAAGGTTTGAATTGTTCGTTTCATGGTCATTCTCTCAAGTCCGTCAACATTCAGTTGTTTCTCGTGATTGCATGGAAACGGTATGGAATTTTAAGGTCAGCGTATAGCGTCCAATTTTTAAACATTTGACTGTCGCTGTTCCCTTTGTATCAATAACGAAATGTGTAATGCAGCTATTTCTGGAAAAATATTAAAATTAAGTAAACAAACAAATAAGCTTTAGTAAGAATAGTTACTATAACCACTAATAAACGATAGAGGGTAGAGAAAACCATGCTAATGTATCACATCGAATTTATTGAGTATGGGACATTTCTCAATTTTAGCAATTTAGCAATTTTATGAACTTGTGAATAAATTTATCTATGAATAATTTGTTGTATATTATAGTATAATTCTCCATCACAACGCTATAAGTAGAATGTGCATTAAACCTCTTCATCTGATTTAGTGAATTATTACGTACCCTCTCGCGGATACCGGATGTACCTGTAGACACATTACAAAAGATGTACAACTCTATGATAAGGCCGATTTTGTTACACGGAAGTGAAATCTGGGGATGAGAAAGAGTAGAGCATGTAGATAAAACGCAGGTAGCGTTTTGGAAGAGAGTTCTTGGAGCTTCACAAGGCACATCAAATTCGGGGGTATTGAGGGAGGTGGGATGTTATGAAGACACAATACACTGTAAAATAAGAGCAGTGAAGTACTGGCTGAGGCTGATGCAGGAGGATAACTCCACACTACGATGCAAATGTTATAAATACCAGCGAAAAAACCTGTCTGCTAAGTTTTGGGCAGCTGATTTGGAAAGGATTTTGAGGAGAATAGGAATGGGGTCAGTATGGCAAAGAGTTGAAACAAATGACAAAAACATATGAAATGGTGTCGAAAGAAGACTAAGAGACATCAACCAACATGAAATAGAATCGGATTGTAAAATTAAACCTTCCCTAAGTCTAGCAAATAAAATAAAATTGAATTGGGGTAAAGAGGCATATATACTTAACTTAGGAAGAAAGGAAAGATCAGGAATGACATGGTTTAGACTCGGGGGTTGGAGGGCACAGAAAATGACTGACGATTCTGGCAGGAGAATCTGCCCATTCTGCGATTTGGATGAGGACTGGGTACATATTTTGGCGGAATGCGCTCAGTGGGATAACAGCGAACGACTAAACTTAAAGAAAAATTCTTAAGTACGTCAAGAAAGAGATTGGCATGTTGGGATCTGCTGGCTGACCAGAGGAACTGGAAAAACATGGGCAATTTCTTGGCTAAAGTGCGCGAAGCTAGGTCAAATTTGTTCAGTTAGTCAAAGGTAATTTATCTCTATTTTCCTTTTTCTTTTTGTTTTGTTTTTCTGTTGTTTATTTTGTCACCATACCTTGTATCTTAAATATGCATGTACAGTCAATGACCCATGCACTAAATACTTGTGTAATAACTTCAATAATTTGAAACAAATAAATACACCTTACCCGCCCGCCCGCCTGCCTGCCTGCCTACCTACCTACCTACCTACCTATCTAATCTATCTATCTAGTATTACGATAAACCTTCAAGTCGATCTTAAAGGAGACGGGGAATGTTGCAATGATTTTAATATACGACCTTTATAGCAAACCACTATCAAACACAAATTAAATATTATTTCATAATATATAGATTACGCATAGCTAGGGTAGCCCTTAAAGAAGGAAGATATTTTCTGCTCACCAGGCGTCATTTCGATGCTCATCTGTACGGTGGTGTTCCTCTTAAGCATACAAGGAGGGTTTTCACAGTTGCTGATAGTGACAACAGCGTTCATATCTCCTGTAAAAGAAGTCAAATGTATCATGATTACTAAACGAACAAATAAATTCAAACATCATGACAAATTGAATTTCTTTTTATATGCACATATACAGTTTTTTTAACCTTACAGCTGATTATCTTGAAAGGTACACGTTAAAAAGGTGAATGATTCTTCATTTGAGAAAAAACAAACCCACACAAAAACAAAAAAATCTGATGTGTTACACTCACATGACTTTCTCTACTCTTGTACAAATTATTTTTACAAACTCTTACTTTCCATCTACTTTATATTAATCGAGATAAACATTTGCAGAAACGATCTTTTGACATACAAAGAGAATTACATTTTCAACATAGCGACCAGTTCTAAAAATATTTGACTATCGCTAAAGGCGTACTATGTTCCCCCTTATTTTGTATTTGCAGTGGCCTTTAAGCATATACATATCTCTTAATAGCTGGTTGCTATGTGCAGCACCATTCTCTTTGCCTAAGATTAATACTCTTTGCATATACAAGACAAAAAATGAATAACGAATTCCCATTTGAGAAAATTATTGAAAAACTTAAGAGAATAACAAGCAATATCTCGAAAATGTTTCACTCAACAACAAAAATATATATGACATAAATTGTCTATTTTAACGCGATCTACATTTTTTGAGTAGTAAAATTTTGTCTATCTCTTATGATTTACCAGTTATGCAAAAGTCGTTCACAATGAAGAATACTTTTGGAGACATTCATAGAAAATTCGAGATATACATTTCATTTGTCATGAAAATATCTTGAACATATGATATTTTAATCAAAATCGTTAAAGCCATTTTTGAGAAAATTAAAATTTTCGAAAAGTGTTCCATGTAAAGGGTAGTCTGGGGTGGGGGGATTTTCTTGAAAACCTTCGTGTCGCATCTCTGGAAGATATTGAACCTAAATACCAAGTTTGGTGTTTATCCGATTGTTTGTTTCTGAGTTATGCTGTTCACAGACAGACACACAGACACACAGACAGACACACACACAGACACACACACGGACATGTTTCCAAAAATGCTTTTTTTGGATTCAGGAGGTCTCAAATCATGTATTTCCGGTGAAATCTCGGTATCGAATTTTTGGGTGGAATACAATACTTCCCCTACTTACTATACGTAGTAGAGAAAGTAAAAATGACGTTAATTACTTTTTATTTAGTGTTTATATTCAAGGTCATTTTATGTTCGCTCAAATTTTAAAAGTGAAAACCTATGGTTTTTAAAGAGATTTTGGTTTTGTGCATAAAATCCGACAACTTTGACGAAAATATTTTTATTAAAACAATCATTTAATAACATTTTAATATGTTTCAAAAATTATTAGCGTAAATACATTGAAGAACTAATTTCAATTTTGTTTGAAATTAACTAGCTATTCTCTCACACATGCCCCGTGTAGTCTAAGGTTGGAAAGGCAGAATCAGACTGAAAATTTCAATGTCATGGCTGGATTTGAACCTCGGTTTTTGGGCATGTTATACAGGGTGAATCACCTAAAACTTGCACCACAAATATTTCGGAAATGGAAAATGCTGTACAGCTTTCACAGCATTGATTGGTATTCAGGGGCTCGTACATTTAGCCTATAAACAGATTTTAATAATACTGAGAAAGTGTATTTTTTAAGCAAACATGCTATTTTTTTTAAAATGGAACAAGTCTAGTTATACCAACAGAATAAAGCTAGGGTAAATTAGAATGTCAGTGGCGTTTGTTGCAAGATGCTAGTGCAAGTGGTTTAGGAGAAATCCTATTTTGAAACTTTTACGCACCGACACTTACAACCTGAGGTAGCACAAACTAAAGAAACACAAAAGGGAATTACAATACTTCTGTGGATTCTTACAAGTAAAGAGAACATAGCCCTTCAAAGGTTGTGTTCAAAATGGCCACCGGCAGCTTCAATACACGCTTCTGGTCTGCTATGGAAAGACTGCTGCACACGTTCTAGCATTTCAGCGGAAATTTCAGAGCAGGCAGCAGTAATACGTCATTTCATAACCTCTGGTGTAGTTGGTGCATCCTTGTAGACAGTGTCTTTCAGCCTTTCCCACCGAAAAAAGTCTAAAGGGGTCAGTTCCGATGAACGGTACAGTAGTTCTTAGTCCAATCCAACGATTTGGAAACAATCCGTGAAGACAAGCTGTAGTACTTCGTGCACTATGGGCTCGACAATGGTATCACAGGTTCCTCCTAGTCTGCAAAGGAACGTCTTCTAGCATTTGTGGCACAGTTCTGTCAGAAGGCTGCGATACTTATGCGAGTTCATTGTTCCTTCTATGAACAAAGGGCCTATGAGTTGATGGTTCACTATTCCACACCACACGTTTAAACTCCAAGGACGCTGACGTTCCACCTGACGAAGCCAACTGGGATTGTCAACAGACAAATAGTGCATGTTTCTGGGTTTACCTGACCATGATTAGTAAATGTTGCCTCATCACTAAACAAGATACATAATGAATCTGGAGTATCATGTCTTACAAAAGTTTAGACGATTCTCAAAATCGTTTCCATGCAGCTCTTGGTGGAGAGATGTGATAGGGATGGAACCTATGTCGATGGAGAATGCCCAGTACACTTGCCTGACTTAGGCCACTTCCACGTGCGATTGTGCGGGAACTAATTTTGCGGATCTACTGCAACGGCAACCAAACATTAATTTCTGCCTCTTTCCAGTCACTTGTTAGTTTCTGTTACGTTTTCTAGGTATTACAGTACCACCTTCACGTAATTGGTTGAAGAGGTTGATAAATAATTGCCGAGATGGTTGACGTCTATTGGGATACGTTTCCGCATACACCGTACAGGAACGAACTGCATTCTTCCTACATTCTCCATACACCATGAGCATGTCGGCTTTTTCTGTATTAGTAAACCCCATCTTCCACTCTCGACTTACTGTTTGAACTGTTACAAACTAACTGACCAGAGAGTCGCAATGCAATCAATGAACAGAAAACACAATGCAAACATAACATCGTACCTAACAACTAAGCTGGTTGAATGGGACAAACAATTGTCGGGATGAAAACTTTTCAAAATACGATTTTTCGTAAACCACCTGCATTAGAATCCTGCAACAAAGACCATTGACATTCTAATTTACCCTAATTCAGTTGATGTAACTAGGCATTGTTCCATTTAAAAAAATTATATGTTTGCTCAAAAAATACACTTTCTCAGTATTCATAAAATATGTTTATATGCTAAATGTACGAGCCCCTGACTACCAATCAATGCTGTGAAAACTGCACATCAATAGCACTTGCCATTTTCGAAATATTTGCGGTGCAAGTTTTAGGTGATTCACCCTGTATAGTACTGGTATGTTGCGATAGTTGATTAGAGCAAGGGCATGAAAAGCCGAAGCTCCTTATTTCAAATCCTGGCTTTGGCATTTGGCATTATGTTTAGATTTCGTTTGTTTGAATTTAACAGAACACAAACGCTTATTAAATACATTCTTAAATGTTTTATAAAATAATGGCTGAGTTACCAAAAATGTTTCAACAAAAGTTGTTTGCTTTTATGCATAAAAACAAAATCTGTATTATATATACTCGTATATTTGAAAGAAATGCCTTTATGCTTTCTCATTCTGAGTCTGTCATAAGGACAAAGCATAACAAACAAATAAATTAACTAAACATATTAAAGAAGCAAACCAGCACCAATAACCGTATAAAACGAAATAAAGTGCATCAAAAGAGTATAAGGCACAGTAGCAGTAATTATAAAAAGAAAAAAAAACAAACAATAAAATTAAAAAGAACAATTAATAAAATGAAGTTTCAAAAGGCAGTTAAAAGGCCGACCCTAAAAACTCAAAAATTCGATATCGAGATTTCACCGGATATGCGGTATTTTGAGGCCCCCTGAATAAAAAAAAACTTTTTTTTAGAAAAAAAATCCGTGTGTGTATGTACGCCATACCTCAAAAAGAAAATATCGGGTAAACACCAAAGTTAGTATTTAAGTTCAGTACCTTCTAGAGAAGGACGCGAAGGTTTTTAAAAACATTTCCCATCCCAAATTACCCTTTACTTGGAAGATTTTTAGAAATCTTTGATTTTCTAAAAATGGCTAAGGATTTTGATAAAATACATTATATTAAAGATATTTACATGAAAAATGATATTTATATCTTTAATTTTCCGGGAATAGCCTTTGAAGTCTTTCCCATTCGAAGGAATCTTGTATAATCTGTATAATTTGTAAACGTTAAGCGATAGAGGGAAACGTACTACGCAAGCAATGTAGATCTCTTTTAAACACACAGTTTATTTCAAATAAGCTTTTTTGTGGCATCTGCCATTTCTGAGATATCCATTATTAATGGTTCCAATCTCAATACTTAGCCATTGTTTTAAAGTCCTGTTGATTTTCATTTGTTTCTCGCGATGTCATGGAAACAGTATGAAATTTTAGCGTCCAGTTCTTTAAAACATTTGACTATCACTATTACCTTTGTATCTTTAACGAAATGTGTAATGCAGCTATTTCTTGAAGGTTTATCTGGATTTAAATGAAGTAGATAGGAAAATAAACTTTCGTAAGAATAATTCGCATACTCAGTAATAAACGATAGAGGGTAGAGAGAAACGGGCCTTTTAATGGCTTCTTATTTAGCTGCCTGCCTAGGCCAAAATTCTTACAGAAGTGAACGAAGAATTTGGGGATCGTGACTCTTGCTCCGACCATTAGTAGAGTTTAGAAAGTATTTCACCAGGTAATAGGTGCTATAGGCTCTTAAATCCTGCACTTTTCTTCATGTACAGTCAGCGACTCAGGAGTTTAGCTCTGTCCTTGTGGTTGACGTAAGCGAACCTGAGCCAGCACTGTATTGTTCTTCCCTCTCGCTCTATTGTTTCACACCCTGTTCCAAAGGTACTTATATCCTTTTTTTCCCGGAACAATAAATATTACGTGAAGTAGCATCAGTAGTACATTATATTACTGCATCAAACAATACAATATGATCATACTCCAATAAGTAAACCTGTAAAACCTGCATACATGTAAACCACTATATTTATGACCATACACATGTTAAACATTATTTGAACTGTTGACAATCGTTTTGAACTGCTGGTGTTAAGCTATTTGCATCGCAGGCAAGAAGTTCCCTAGTCCACTGCACACTTGCAGTTCAAGGACAAAGCCAATCTCGTGAGTCACTCACAGTACTTCGACTGACTGTTGTTCATGAGACGCCCGTCTAACTGTTAGGTCGATAATGTAGGCAGATGAAGCATCAGGTTGTATGGCAAGCGTGGCTATTCGCCGACAGGATCCCTCTTGAGAAATGCTATGGACTTCTTCGTATACGCGATGGTGTTTGTTTCTAAGGCCTTCAACAATGAACGATCTGATTTTCTGATGTTTCGAGTTTCGGAGAGTATCACTGTAAGGGCAGGCGCTCAAAACATGTCCAAGGGTTTCAACCCCACGGCCGCAAAGGCGACAATGGTTTCCATTTAGGATACTTCCTAGTAGAGAACGTAGTGGACAAACGTTAGTCATCCTTTGAGTACTAGTCTCCATTCGTTGCCTCTGAGGCAACTAGGTTGTCGAATCCATAACTGTTATTCGCTCTCAAATGAAGAAACATTCACCATAATTTATTTCCTTGAAAACGTGTTACAGCGAGTGGGATGGCTCAGGCGGTAACTTTTCGCGGTTTTTCTCGGTTGCTAGGCGGAGGCTAGATTGGATAATTTGATCCGCGAATTTTACCATCATCCCTTTCATCACTACATTTCTTTCCTTCTTCACCAAAGTCATACTAGGTTTTGGGCTGATCACCCACCCTATATGCCATGATCCAGAGTTTGTTCCTCGACAGGCTACTGAACCAAGGCATTGGCTTGTAGGTCCTACAAGGTCTGTTAAGAAGAAGAAGAAGAAAACGTGTTGCTTTCAAGATAATCAGCTGGATATTTTTAAAGAATATCACTCTGCTCAAATAGAAACAAAGTACAAACCTTTTCGCATTGTATTTGGTAAAGGGCAGTTACCACATTGACCTACTCATTTCACAGTTTGAAAATGTAATTAATGTGGATTTTGCACGCAAGAGTGTGAAAGCGATTTTGAGATTATTATGTTTTATTTCACTTTGTTTTGACCACTTCGTTGAAATCCCAAACATTCGCTTTGTATAGCAGCCCTATTAGGTCAGTAGAAAACAAAACGTTGTTCATATACTAAAAGGTTTTATGACATTGTTGATGGAAAACATTGCAACAGAACCACAACGTTTAATGCGTGTATTTTTGCTACTATTGTAAGGTATTTTGTTTCTTTGCATTACCAATTTTTGTTCTTAGAAGTGAAGAGATGATCATCCAAATGTATCCTGCATTTTCAAGAGATATTTGAAAAATGTATTGGAATATTTGTCTTTCTCCGCAAAGGCAGAACTTGCGTCGTTTTTTATCTAACTCTCATTAGCTAAACCCAAGTTTGGACAAGGTCAGTGCTACGTGATAAGAATGCAGCACATAAGAATGTTGTCCTTTAACACTTCCCAGCTTAGGCCAATACCTGTTTCGGCTTCATGATTATTTTACCTCTTCCTCAGTCGAATCACGTCTATTGTTTCTCTGCGGTTATTCTTATAAGTTATGTTCCTCGTCCATCCCTCCCAAGTGCTCCTACCATTCTTGTCTGAACTGATAGATTCTGTCATTAAGTTAGACGTCTTCAATTCCTCCCAAGTAATCAATGTTTTTCAATCTATCCCAACTTACTTGCATATCCTTTAACTATCCTCAAAAATTTTATTTTAGCAACTTGGATTTTAGACTTCTCTTCAGGAATTGAGGTCCATTTACATAGTAATATCGAGATGCTTTTTGTTTATATTCACAATTTTTTGTGTGATTTCTTCTGTTCGAATAATACTGGAATTTAATTCCTACCGGAAGAAAGATGATTTACAGGAGGTCAGGAAAATTCAATTTATTCGAACATTCGACGAGCTCGAATCAATCGGTTAGTTCGACTTATTCCATTTTATGAATTATATGGATATTATATATAAAATTCGAGTATAATTTTACAGCTCAATAAATGCTATTCAACCGTTGTTAGCAACCAGGTGTGTTTTTAGTATTAAGGAGGTGTGAAACATTTCTTATAGGTATTAGACAGTTCTTACACTACTGGTCTTCGAATAGTAGTAAAGATTGCATAATCATTAGTATTTTAATTTAAGTTTGGTATGAATGCTTGGATGAGGCGAATTCTGTTTTGTAAAGAGCTCAGAAACCCGTAATTTCAAAAAATTGACATGCGAGATTTATTTTCCCTAGTTATTGTCGATAGCACAAGTTAACGCTGAAATCAATGTTAGCTTGTACCCTGACAGTAAATATCAGCCTATAAAAAATAAATAAATAAATAAATAAATAAATAAAAGAACACACACAAACACACACACACACATTATCCTTCACACAAATTGCGGCTATTGCAGTATAGTTACATCACCTGACATCAAGGCCGACTCCTTGCTGGCAGGCAGTGAACAGCGGCGGATTGTTTGACCTGGTGTGCTCTGGATATTAAGGGAATCCGAGAAAGTTAACGAGCAAAACATTCTGCCTTTCACTAACAAAACCGATGAATATTTATAAAGTATTCCAAGAATGGCTATACATGTTATTATGTGTTCTAGTAAAGTCTTTAGTTAAAGACGGACCGTGACTGAATCTCCGCTGGAGCTAACGAATCATACTTTGAACCTTGGAGAGTTTTTGTAATAGCGTGTTTTTAATTTCTCTGCTACTTATCTATGGTAAGTCAAGGAAGTATTTCATTCCATAGAAAATTTAGATACCGATATTTCATCGGAAAAACACGCTTTGAGGCTTCCTGAATACACAAAAAAATCTGATGTGTGACACTCACATGACTTTCTCTACTCTTGTACAAACTATTTTTACAAACGCTTATTCTCCATATCCTTCACGTTAATCGATATATCGAGATGTTAATCTTATTGCTAATTTTCTTGTAGATGCAAGGGGAATTGGTAGGCTTTAAGCGATAGTCAAATATTTTAAGAGCTGGTTGCTATGTCGAGTATTCCATTCTCTTTGCATTACCAGGAAAAAAATGAATAACGAATTCCCATTTGAGAAAAAGTATAAGTATTGGAAAAATTAAGGGAATAACAAGCAATATCTCGAAAACGGTTCTCTCTCTCTCTCTCTCTCTCTCTCTCTCTCAAAAAAATATATATATATGACATACATTTTGTATTTTAACGCGATCTACATTTTTTGTGTAGTAAAACTTTGCCTATCTCTTATGGTTTACCAGTTATGCAAAGGTCGTTCCATTGAAGAATACTTTTGGAGAAATTCTCAGAAAATTCAAGATATACATTTTTTTTCATGAAAGTATCTTAAATATATGATATTTTAATCAAAATCGTTAGAGCCATTTTTGAGAAAATTAAAATTTTCGATAAATGTTCCACATAAAGGGTAATGTGGGATAGGGGATTTTCTTGAAAACCTTGGCGTCGCATCTCTGGAAGATACTGAACCTAAATACCAAGTTTGATGTTTATCCGACTGTTCGTTTCTGAGTTATGCCGTTCACAGCCAGACACACAGACACAGAACAGACACACACGGACATGTTTCCAAAAATGCTTTTTTTTTGGATTCAGGGGGCCTCAAAACATATATTTCCGGTGAAATCTCGGTATCGAATGTTTGGGTGGAATAAAATACTTCCCCTATTCACTATAAGTAGCAGAGAAAGTAAAAAATGTATTTATAGAAAAAATTGACGCGTGTTTTCCTGTCTGTGAACAACATAATTCAAAAACGAAAATTTGGTTTTTAAGTTCAGCAACTTCCTAGGATGTGACACGGAGATTTAAAAGTATCCTCACTTCAAACTACTATTTGAAAGGAACATTTTTCGTTATTGTTTATTTTCTCAAAAATGGTTTTAACATTTTTTTAAACATGTTGAGGATATTTCTATAACTAATAGTATATGTGTCTACGAATAGCCCGCGGGCTCTCTTCATTCGGAATGAATTTTGGTTTACTAATAAACCGCAAGGGACAGACAAACATTAACGACTCAAAAAAATCTAGATCTCTTTAAAGCACATACTTTACTTAAAGTAAATCACTTTCTTGGTTGTATAAGCCATTTCCGAAATCTCTTTCTCCACTCAACGAATGGTTTGTAAACTGGCGTATCTCTCTCAATATTAGTAAAACGAAACCTAAAATATTCTCATTAAGACGTTTTCATAACCTCTCTCCATTATACCTTTCAATGAAGAATTAGAATGGTTATCCTATCACAAACCAGTTAAATACCTTGGAGTACTCTTCGACACCAAACTGTCTTGGAAAGCTCACATTGAATATATCACAACCCTTGCAGTTTCCAGAATCACTAAATTATACCCTCTAATAAACAAACGTTTCAAATTTGGAATGTTCTGTTTTTCTTTATAAATCTTTAATCAGACGTCTTCTAACATACGCAGTTCCTTTATGGGGAGTAGCAAGCAACACACACATTCATACAGTTCATGTTATTCAGAACTGATTTCTCAGAACGGCAACAAGAACTCCCTGGTTGGCAAGGAACTTCAACACATCAAAGAATAAAACTAATGAGGAAATGACCACAGGATATTCTACTAACTGACACTGCAGAAGACGGTTTGTAGGCATTGTATTATGTTGTTAATTGTTGTAACTTCATGCATTAATCTTAATTCTGTGTTATTCACACATGTTTATATTGCAAACGTATTTGTTATTGGGGCCAATTTGACCAACAACATACATTTTTCATTGTTACGTAAGTTTAGTTATCAGTACGTTGTATAGTATATTTGCTGATCTGCCAAAATAAATTATAAAAAAGGTCATTTCCGAGAGAGTATTCTTTGTTATTGGATTTAGTTCGAAAATATTTTAGACAATATTTATCTTTTTATTTCAGGATTTAAAAAATAAATATTTAAACAAATTAACGATAATTCGTACATTTCTGCGTAATCTGAGATACTTTTTTTTGTCAAAGTTCTGTGTAGTTGTTACACTATTATTTTCTTTTCAGCGTGAGGTAACGTGAGCGTTACAGATTCAGGTTAGGAATGGCTAATAAAACTTTACCAGTCGGTCTCTGACGACTGGAACCGCTTTACCCACATAATTATAACGTAGTTTCTGCAGAACGTTGCACAATGCAGCAAAACCTGTTTATGTAGTGCGATCTCATTGTTATGCAAACATCACGGTGCTAATGTGCGGGTACAAATGATGCACTAGTGTTACCAAAGGCGGCGATCGCTATACGTCTTACAATGTTAGGAGCTGCGTTACCATCATTTTAACATTTGTGCTATTTTCCCTACCACTCAGCTAATTGCATTCGAAGCAAACAATGCCATAATGAGATTTTATTGGAAGCCCTTTTCTCAACACTTTAGAATTCTGCTTTTGCGCGCGCGCGCGTGTGTGTGTGAAAGAGAGAAAACGATCTGCATAACTCAAAACCTAAAGATCGGATAAATATCAAACTTCTTACTTAAGTCAAACACCTTTAAGGATGCAAAGTTATGATTTTCATAGAATCCGATCCAAACTGCCTTTTAATTGGGGTAAAATCTTACTGTTTATTTTCTCAAAACTGGTTCAACATTTTACTACACTCCACTTGACAAACTTATAATACCTAAATTAACGTGAGAATATTCACACTTCAACGTGCAGAAAGAACAACATTATTATAGTTTACATGTTCTGGTCTTTTTCAATATTTTGTCTTTTATAGATGTTATATATATTCTTGAAAATTGCACAGAATTTTCAACTTATCTGTGTGGTGCTTACAGAATTCCTTTTGGCATAATATTTTATAGTATAATCAATATATGATTTAAAATGACGAAGAAATACTTTTTTTGTGAAATCGTAGAAACTAGCATTGACGAGAACTTGAGTAAAATAATTAATAATTCCTGACTTCGATACCTTTTTTCTACCTCAGATCAAAACCCATTTTTGCTGCAATTTAAGGTATTGTACCACATTTGCTCTACTTAATGCATGTAAAATATTTTTGTAAAGATTTGAAAAAGCGGTGCACTTTTTAAAAATTATACCACTAATAAAATCAAAAAGGCTGGAAGAATGTAAGAACACGTAAATTATCGTTCGTACTTTCTCTCCTTAATTTGGATACTAGGGTTTTGTAAAGTCTTTGAGATACGGTTATGGAAAATAAAACGTTTATCTTACATTTTCCTCAATTAACTTTTAAAGTCCACCTTGTTTTCTTATTCCGTAAACCACCAAGGAAAAATGAATATCTCCTTACATGAAATTCATGTAATATAAATATTTATTTGGGCTATTATCAAAGGAATCACCGTTGTTCATATGCGTGCTTTGGAGCTTTAAATAGTGGTTCTTTGTTCCTCATGAGCTCATGCAGAGAATATAGCATCTTGGCTAATATGCACCTACCAGCTTTTAAACAGCTGTCTGTCATCTCAGGCAGTATTATGCTTTTGTGTAGCTATAAAGAAATAATCCGATGTGTTACACTCACATGACTTTCTCTACTCTTGTACAAACTATTTTTACAAACTCTTATTCTCCATCTATTTCATATTAATCGAAATAAACATTTGCAGAAACGATCATTTGACATGCAAAGAGAATTACATTTTACACATAGCGACCAGTTCCAAAACTATTTGACTATCGCTTAAGGCGTACTATGTTCCCCTTGTTTTGTAATTGCAAGGGCAATATAGAAATACATTAGCCTTTAAGCATAGACATATCTCTTAATAGCTGGTTGCTAGGCGCAGCACCATTCTCTTTGCCACACATTAATACTCTTTGCATAACCAAGACAAAAAATGAATAACGAATTCCCATTTGAGAATATAAGTATTGAAAAATTTAAGGGAATAACAAGCAATATCTCGAAAATGGTTCACTCAACAAAAAAATCTGTATGATATAAATTGTGTATTTTAATGCGGTCAACATTTTTTGTGTAGTAAAATTTTGTCTATCTCTTATGGTGTACCAGTTATGCAAAAGTTGCTCACAATGAAGAATACTTTTGGAGACATTCCCAGGAAATTCGAGATAAACATTTCATTTGTCATGAAAATATTTTAAACATATGATATTTTAATCAAAATCGTTAGACATTTTTGAGAAAATTAAAATCTTCCATGTAAAGGGTAGTCTGGGGTGGGGGATTTTCTTGGAAACCTTCGTGTCGCATCTCTGGAAGATACTGAACCTAAATACCAAGTTTGGTGTTTATCCAACTGTTCGTTTCTGAGTTATACTGTTCACAGAAACACACCCACACACACACACACACACACACACACACGGACATGTTTCCAAAAATGCTTTTTTTGGATTCAGGGGATCTCAAAACATGTATTTCCGGTGAAATCTCAGTATCGAATTTTTGGGTGGAATACAATACTTCCCCTACTTACTGTACGTAGTAGAGAAAGTAAAACTGAATAACGAATTCCCATTTTAGAAAATAAGTATTGAAAAATTTAAGGGAATAACAAGCAATATCTCGAAAATGGTTCACTCAACAACAAAAAATGTATATGAAATAAATTGTGTATTTTAACGCGATCTACATTTTTTGTGTAGTAAACTTTTGTCTATCTCTTATGGTTTACCAGTTATGCAAAAGTCGTTCACAATAAAGAATACTTTTGGAGACATTCCCAGGAAATTCAAGATATACATTTTATTTGTCATGAAAATATCTTAAACCTATGATATTTTAATCAAAATCGTTAGAGCAATTTTTGAGAAAATTAAACTTTTCGAAAAATGTTCCATGTAAAGGGTAATCTGGGGTGGGGGATTTTCTTGAAAACCTTCGTGTCGTATCTCTGGAAGATACTGAACCTAAATACCAAGTTTGATGTCTATCCGATTGTTCGTTTCTGAGTTATGCTGTTCACAGATACACACGCACACACAGACACGGACATATTTTCAAAAATGCTTTTTTTGGATTCAGGGGGTCTCAAAACATGTATTTCCGGTGAAATATCGGTATCGAATTTTTGGGTGGAATACAATACTTCCGCTACTACTTATACGTAGTAGAGAAAGTAAAAAGTGTATTTAAAGCAATCAAGGCGAACATTTGTTATGATTACAAGAATTGGAAAAATGAGATATGGAATGGATATTTTACAGAGTAGCTATGAAATTAATTGTGTATTGAATGGAAAAAGTTGTATGATTGCAACATTTTCGACTTTAAAATGAATTGGTTTTCTAGAACAACTACTTATTAAAAGATTATTAATTCCTACTGTTTTCCTCTCTTCATTTCTTATATAAAACAATAACAACCCAAGTTGCCAGGAGAGGACTGAAAACAAAACACGTGAAGGCAAATGAATAAAAGTATAAAACATTGGCACGTTTTTGCAGATTATAGGTAGGTATATAATATAGGATTCCTTTGCATTTCCACAGTTGTGGTAGTTAGGAGTGATGGAATTAAACTTAAAGTACCTATAATATAACATTCTTTCTCTTAAACATCTAAATTGATATGTTCGTGTGAAATTCACTATATATACATATTTATCCAGACCAGTAAATGCTGAAATGAAAGCTCTTTATGCCTAGAGTAGAACGTGTCCCGATAATCCAATATTAAAATATTTTACAACTCTGGTTTTATCTCTTAGGGCTGCAGTGTCATGAAAGATAAGCCATATTTCCCATAAAGGATAAAAATAACCTGTAATGCTAGCATTTGCAGTGGAAATAGGTGACATGAATAAGAAACAGCCTATTCATTTAAATGTTTATTTTCTCTAGTATTTCCGATATAAGTAGAGGAAACATACCTTCCACCCAAAAAATTGTATACCGAAATTTAACCGGAAATACGTTTTTCGAGGCTCTCTGAATAAAAATAATTAGAAAAAAGTCTCTGTGTTTGGGTGTGTGTGTGTCGTTGAACAACATTACTCAAAAACGAAAAGTCTGTTAAATACCAAGCTTGGTATTTAAGTTCAGCATCTTTCAAGGATTCTACGCGAAAATTTTCAAGAAAATTCTCTGACCCCAAAATACCCTTTATGTTGAACATTTTTCGTTATTTTTGATTTTCACAAAAATTGTTATAGCGATTTTAATTAACATACCAGTATGTTTGATATTTACGTGGCAAATAAAATATATATCTTGAATTTTCTAGGAATAACATGTAAAGTCCTCTTCATTGAATGACTTCGGTAAAATTGATTAAGAGATAGATCTCTTTAAAGCATACAATTTACGTGAAATAAATGTTTTTCTAGCAAATTTTAAATAATTACACTTTCTTCAAGTGATAGTTCACTATTCGTATTTACTCATGATCATGCAAGGAGAATGGAGTTTCGGAGTCATCACATAGCGATCCACTTTTTAAAAATCTGACTACCCTACCCCTTGCATCTTCAACGAAATATGTAATAAAACCATATCTGCAAACGTTTATCTGGATTAGCATGGAGCAGATAGAAGAATAAGCTTTTATGAGAATGGTTTATCGAAGAATGAGTAGAAAAGTCATGTGAATGTAACACATAAGATTAATATTAGCTTATGTCCGTCGGGAAGTTAGTGAAACCTATTGAATTGGTTTCTGAGATTATCTGTCTCTCTCTGCTTTTCTTTCTCACGCACACACAAATTTCCTCTCCGATAATTTAATTTAGGTACCTAACATGACATTGCATGACGAGCATTAATTATTGGTATAAAGGTAATGAATTGATAAAAATCGTCACGCAGTGATTTTAATATTACTCACCTCCACATATTTCAACTTGTGTAGCATCTGACAGACGAAGTAGAAGACATGTGACGATCAACGCCGCGTACGTCGTCATGTTCGAGGTTTACTGTCATACAGTCCGGGCTATACTGAGTTAAATTATACTGGTGTCCGAGTTAAATGAAATCGCTGTGTGTGCGTGTGAGGATGCGCTGACTGTAGTACATTTTCAGGAAGAAAAACCCACTTGCCATATACTTACGTCGCACAGTAGACCGTAAGCCTTGGGAGAGATAAAAATGGCCATTAAAACTGAACAGACCTTGTGACATGATTCGATAGAAGGTTACAAACGTTGAGGAACCCGAATCGATATATAGATGTATTAAAACGTGTAGGTCTAAGCTGGCCTTGAGATTCGATACTCTTTCCATGACATCGCAGGAAACAAATGAATAGCGACAGAACTTAAAAATCTGATGCGTTGCACTCACATGACTTTCTCTACTCTTCTATTTTTACAAACGCTTATTCTGCATCTACTTTATGTTAATCGAGATAAACATACGCAAAAAATATCTTCTGGCTAATTTTCTTGTAGGTGCAAGGGGAATATGGTAGGCTTTAAGCGATAGTCAAATATTTTAAGAGCTGGTTGCTATGTGGAGTATTCCATTCTCTTTGTATGTCCAGGATAAAAAAATCTGATGTGTTACACTCACATGACTTTCTCTACTCTTGTCCAACTATTTTTACAAATTCTTATTCTCCATCTATTTCATATTAATCGAGATAAACATTTGTAGAAACGATCTTTTGACATGCAAGAGAATTACATTTTACACATAGCGACCAGTTCTAAAAATATTTGATTATCGCTTAAGGCCTACTATGTTCGGCTTGTTTTGTATTTGCAAGAGGAATATAAGCATAGACATATCTCTTAATAGCTGGTTGCTATGTGCAGCACCATTCTCTTTGCCACAGATTAATACTCTTTGCATATCCAAGACAAAAAACTGAATAACGAATTCCCATTTGAGAAAATAAGTATTGAAAAATTTAAGGGAATAACAAGCAATATCTCGAAAAACAAAAATGTATATGACATAAATAGTGTATTTTAACGCGATCTACATTTTTTGTGTAGTAAAATTTTGTCTATCTCTTATGGTTTACCAGTTATGCAAAAGTCGTTCACAATGAAGAATACTTTTGGAGACATTCCCAGAAAATTCAAGATATACATTTTATTTGTCATGAAAATATCTTAAACATATGATATTCTAATCAAAATCGTTAGAGACATTTTTGAGAAAATTAAAATTTTCGAAAAATGTTCCATGTAAAGGGTAGTCTGGGGTGGGGTATTTTCTTGAAAATCTTCGTGTCGCATCTCTGGAAGATACTGAACCTAAATACCAAGTTTGGTGTTTATCCGACTGTTCGTTTCTGAGTTGTGTTGTTCACAGACACACACACACACACACACACAAACACACGGACATGTTTCCAAAAATGCTTTTTTTTGGATTTAGGGGGTCTCAAAACATATATTTCCGGTGAAACCTCGGTATCGAAGTTTTGGATGGAATACAACACTTCCTTTGCTTACCGTAAGCACGTAATAGAAAAAGTGAAATCTGCAAAGCTTATTATTTAACAAACGTTTATGTACTCCGGTGTGACTGAATAATTTGAATGTTAATTCAAATACCAAGAGTTTCTTTAACTGCCGATGCTATTCTCCGTTTTAAACTTGTTAGATCTCTCAAGCTACTGTTTTATATACTTTAAAAGAGAGATACAACTTTAGACGTTAAAAAAATTGTATTACTTGACTTTTTTTTTCTTTATAGGATAGACTTTGTGCTTTGATATGATGAAAGAAATGTCTATATATCTTCTAAACTTTCAAGGTTTATCCAACATATTTAAACTTCATTAGCTTCATGACTCGTTACACAAATCACTAAATGTTGGACAGTTTTTGATGAAAAAATTCTATCCATGCGTGGGTTATTCATTAATTCCTCATTCTCCTGTATTTTATTCTTTTCAAAGGTATATGCTACATACTGTATATACACTTTTTAGAATTCAAAAAGCTTTTCGCCTTTACTCTTTGGTGCCAATTCTAGATTAATTCTTGTCATATTCTATGCTCATGATTCGGAACATGTGATTAGGTATTTGCCTAGTGGCAGCCCTGAAATGTTATTAAAAGCTGACTTTTAGAGTTTTCCGGGTATTATTATGACTGAGGAATTCTTTCTTCTTCTGTTTCTGTTTAATTCTGTAACCTTGAACAAAATAACCTAATAGATTGTTCCAATGAGTTAATTTTTACTTCTTATAGCTAAGTTATTATACATAGATGCAGCATTACACACCATATTGATATCGTGAACACGCACACGACGGCTGGCGGTGCGAGTTCATCTCGACTGGTCTACCTGACCGGCTAATGACCAGTCCCTTCAGGATAATAGCCGAGTAACCACCATTATGTGCCACTTCCCCGCAGTTTTTACTGTTCCAGAACATTCCTCTAGACATGTTCTGGTTGCCTCCTTTTCTAGAACATTCTGCTTTGTATGCGGGGGTGTTTATAAGGGGGCTGCTCTTGCAGTAAAGTTAGTAAAGAAGTACCGAAGTTAACTGCAGTCAAGAAATCGATGAGTATGGTCAATTAAAAGTGGATAGTACTATTTAATTGTGATTGTGGCTCTACAGTTCAGTTGTTAGTAGTTGTGACTCAGCAGTTCAGTTGTAAACCGATTCGGCAGTTCAGTTGTGTTCTGTTCTGAGTGTGCGTCAAAAGTGTCTCAAGTGTAAAGTTTGTGCTACGCTGAGCACCTGAGTGGAAAATAAAGTGTTTGGCAGCAACTGGTCTTCTCATTGGTTACAGATTTCACAAGAAATATACAATTTGAGGCTCCAAATAAGTACAAATATACTCAATATACAAGTAGACTCAAATAAATTTCTCTATGATTACATATTCACAGGAATACCTTATGTATTTAGAGGATCTATTACAATTTATCTTCTATTCGCCTTAGATATTTGTGCACACATTTTTGTCAAATTATTTCAAACTAGTTAGTTATTTTATAGCACTGGAAAACAACGTTCAAGTGATTATCTTAAGGACGGTGGAATACATTCAGAAGTCACAGTAAGGACCTCTTGCGAAGGAAACGAAACAAGAAGAACGCGACTACTCCTGTTTCATTTAATGTATACTTGTTCAACAGTGGAAACGAGAATGGTTTGCCCTGCCAATTAGAAAATTACTTGTGGTACACACTCTCGCTGATTCCAGCTACCCCTACAAATGTTTCCACCGTAGGGGCCAGACTGTGTTGACTGGTCTGCGTGTTGCAGTTACAGCATTCACACACTCATACCGTCTGTCTTGTGAAAACCCACCTATGTTTGAAACATTGCAATTGTCAGCTAACGGAGACACATCTCGTTAACGTTCGCAGCTTCTACGATGAGCAGCGAACCAAATGTAAGTACCAAAATACTCTCAACATTCCTGGACCAACCACAGTTCTCCAACAAAGTTTTAAACTTCTTACAATCAATCCAACTCTATAATAATATTTAATCAGAAGTTCTTGATTTGATGTACTTACATATATGCAAATGCTCACGTGTAAGTCTTATTAATACAAATCAGTCTACCTTATTGATATTAATATTTATTTTGCTTGTATTGTTACTTGTTCTTGTAAATACTTTGTATGTGACATCCCTTACTTATAGATTGCGCTGTTAATGCACTGCAACTTTGTAACCCCAAAGTGGTGATATAACCGAACAGTTAAAGACTAAATAAATCACTAAAAATCAAAAGAAAGAACAATGGAAGCTTTCAAGCATTTTCCAACTTACAACCCTTACATTTAAAAAATATAGCATGAAATGTTTAACAAACGGCCAATGCCACGAAAAAAACACACAACTTGCATATTTTAACGAGCTCTGCACTTTTTCTGTAGTACACTTTTGTCTATGTCCTACGGTTACCTAGTTTTGAAAAATTAACTAGAAATGAAAATATCTCTACAGGTATTTACAGAAAATTCAAGATATGCATTTTATTATTCATGTAAAACCAAAAGTATTTTAATCAAAATCATTACAATCATTTTGAAAAAATCTCCTTTGTTACACTCGCATGACTTTCTCTACTCTTGTAAAACTATTTTTACAAACGCCTATTCTCCATCTACTTCATGCTAATCGAGATAAACATTTGCAGACTCTATCTTATTGCTAATTTTCTTGTAGATGCAAGGGGAATATGGTAGGCTGGTTGCTATGTGTAGCATTCCATTCTCTTTGCATGTCCAGGACATAAGTAAAATGAATAACGAATTCCCATTTGAGAAAAAGTGTAAGTATTGGAAAATTCAAACATAATAAGGAATGCCTCGGAAATGGTTCACTCCACAAGGGGGAATATATATAGTGTGTTTTAACGAGCTCTATGTTTTTTGTTAGAAAAACGTTTGTCTATCTCTTACGGTTTACCATTATGCAAAAGCCATTCAGAAAAAAGACGACTTTTGGGGACAATGATATTGTAACCAAAATCGTTAAAGCCATTATTGAGAAATTAACAATTTTTTAAAAATGTTCCATGTAAAGTGATAGTTTGGGGTTGGGGGATTTTCTCGAAAGCCTTCGTATTGCATCTTTGAAAGATACTGAAATTAAATACCAAGTTTGGTATTTATCCGCCTTTTTATTTTTGAGTTATACTGCTTACAGACTCACAGACAGACCTTTTTCTAAAAGCGTTTTTTTTTGGATTCAGGGCACCTCAAAGCATATATTTTCGGTGAAATCTCGGTATCGAATTTTTGGGTGGAATGCAATACTTCCCCTAACTACTATATGTAGTAGAGAAAGTAAAAATGAAAAAGAACGAAACACTATCCACATAAAGGATGGTTTGGAATGAAAGCATTCTTTTTTTAAATCTTTGTGTCGCATAATTTGGTGCTTACCTATCCGACATTTTATCTTTGAGTAAATGTGTCGAGTCGGGAATGAATGCCGATCAGATTACGCTAATTTCAACGTAGGTGTTCACCTGCTTTCTGATGATCTCTGGTTCGAAGTCTGCCGGCTGCTCTCTTGTGCTGGGAAGTGCTGGAAATTAAGCCTATCCCTATGGACTTTATCTCAGGAGTGGGTGAAGGCAATGATATAAACCACGTTTTCGGTTATTAGCTGGACTTTGTTCCAGATATAAAAAGTAAAACTGGCTAGCAAAGTTATTTTCCTTTTTACATTACTACATTTCTTCTATATTCTTAACCTTTTTCTCGATATCCGCTATTTGTGGTATTTATGGCAACTTATACTTTCTCGCCATGGGTTATCCCCCACCCTTCTCTCAAGGTTCAGCGTCTCGTTGTTTAATGAATAAATCTGAAAACGTGGAGTGCTTGGACAAAATTTCCCCTTTTATGTTAAAATGCTCTACGCGACCATTCGCGCCGATAACACTGTACAACAATGAATTCCTCTCAAACGCAAAATATATGTCTTTGTACCCACAAAACACTGGTTTTTCCGTATCACCTAACATTTCTTTGATATTGCTACCGTACCATGTAATGAAAGTGCTCATTCACCCCGAATACAGAGGGCGCTCGCATCTCAAAAATAATTTAACACGCATCACTATATAAATCAAAGACAATATTATCGGACCCACGGAACACGAAAATGACATTAGTTTTCTCATATCATCTAATATTTTTTTGATATTGCTATCGTACTAAACAGGATATTTCAGAAATAATTTTACAAACTTCAGGTATGGGTTCCTTACACCACAAAAAGGAAACAAAGTTCATATGAACATGTGCATAATCCTTTGTTTTCTCGTTAGGAGCTGTTCAACACAGTTGTACACTTATAAAACACAAAAAACTCATAATAAATGCTCGAAATGTCCTCCTCTTGCTTTTATGCATGCCTGTACTCGTCGAATCATGGAATGTCACACCCTGTCAAAACCTCCGGGATGGTGTCGAGTGGTTTCGCAGGCTTCCATGACACGTCGATGAAGCGTTTCTGCATCCGGGATGGCTGCTCCATAAACCAATGATTTAAGATGTCCCCAGAGGTAAAAATCCACAGGATTGAGGCTATGGAACTGGTCCTCCTCTGCCTATCCATCGGTCATGGTAGATACCAGTCAGTGCATCTCGAACAATGCGACTAAAATGTGCCAGAGCCCCATCATGCATAAATCACATGTTTTTTCGTATTTGCAGGGGCACATATTTGTGAAGTAAGTCGGGAAGAGTATGCTGGATAAAGTCCCTGTAGACAGTATCAGTAAGACGTGCTGGTAAATCGTATGGACCTACCAGACTGTCACCCACAATGCCAGCCCACACATTCAGACTAAACTGTTGCTGATGTCTAGCCTGAAGTACAGCATGAGGATTACGATCTGCCCATACGTGTACGTCGTGGAAATTAGTAACACCATCTCCCCCAAATGTTGCCTCGCTGTAAACAAAACTGACGAGACAAACAATGGATTGGCTGTTTGGGTTACAAACCATCGGCAAAACTTATCCCGTAGTGGATAATCGGCAGGCGAAAGGCCCTGCACACGTTGAATATGATATGGATACAGGAGCTGCTCGTGCTGTCACGTGTGATGTACAGATGCCACAGCCAATTGTCTTGTACTGATACCTGGATCGTCTTCGACACACTTTAACCTCTGTTCTTCGCGTTCCGGCCTACGAACAACTCTTGGTCTTCCTCCATCAATAGTCCGTGGTGCAACGGTTCCTGTCTCAGCAAGGTGACGATAAACAGCGACAAAGGTTGGATGACTCGGTTGTCTTCGGTCTGGAAACTCCATCTGATAGAGCCGTGCAGCCTCGCTTCCATTACCATACATAAAAATCATGTCTGCCTGTTCACGAAATGAATATCCAGCCATAGTGGAACGAAACACGTGCAGTTAACTCACTACATGTACACAATTGAAACGTCGAAGACAGAGTAATGACAAATGACAAACGTAAACAAGTCTCCATGGCAACACTTCGCCATCTACCGTATGTAGTACAATGGATCAACGCCTTCTATGGATGCATAGAGAAATGAAGTTTTGAGGTTGGACCCCGAAGGCCGTTGAACTCATACTTTCATTGTGACAGGAATAACGCGAAAACAAAAGGATTATGGGACATATGTTCATATGAACCTTTTTCCTTCTTTTGGTGTGAGGAACCCATACCCGAAGTTTGTAAAAGTATTTCTGAAACATTAACAAAAGTGCTCATTCGCAGGCATACGGAGAGAGCTTGTCTCTCACCCAAAGAGTTTTCTCTTTTTCTTGCTTCCCTTCTCAGGAAATAGTCTCTCTTAGGAATATCTGGCGCTTCTAGGTATATGGAATTCGGTGTCTGCTATTTTCACTGAGGGCCTGTGGAACCCTTCAAAGAGTTTTGTGAAATAAATGAAGTAATGTACAGACCTTCGTTTTATGCCAAGGCCGCGGATCGCGCGAATGCATGCTCCGCACATAGTCTACTACACTACGGGGTTTTCTGTTCCGTAACTCCCGCGTTACTTACTCACGAGTGTTAGTAACATATGTGTAACCTTGTTATAAGTGTTGTTGAAGGTGGTGTCCATCTGCGCAAATACATTCTTGACATCGTCGGATGAAATTACCGTTCACACGCATAAGTTCTTCTTGCGTAATGTTCATAATTTCTTCTTTTAAATTGTCTATGGTCTTTAAGTTCGTCTATGGTGTGGGGATTGTTCCTATAAACTTCATTTTTTAGCGTTTAGCGATCCCGTTTTACTAAACTTACTTTCTAAACATCTCACAGTATCTCTACCCGGAACTGGATAACCAGAAATTGCTGCTGAAATTGTTGACTCACCTGTATACATGATTCAGTTTTTACGTGTGTATCATACATAAAAATACGCTGTTCAAGCGTGAATTCGTTGACAGGTATCTCCGTGAACTACTAAGAGAATGACTTTCCTAAGGAAACCACACACAACACACGTATTGTCGAAACGCCTCACAACACGAAGACAAAGCAACGGCTGAGACAGTTCACAGATTATAAACGTACCCTTGACTCGTCCTGCATCGCTTCTGTGCACTGGCATAATACCGAGGTCACTGCCGTCTCGGCCGATACGCATATAAGGCAGTTGTGGCCTTGGTTTCAAACGTAGTTTCAAACTGTAGTATGTTGTAATAGCTCAATTTGTTCAGTTTATGTTACACTAAGCGAGTCATTGTGTTGATATGTCGTTTTAGTACGGTATTGTGTACTAAATTAAGAAATTGGATTAAAACAGTTTGCCATCTTCTATCTTTTTATATATAGCTCAATAATTTTATACTTTTGTAATGTCTCATTGCTGTAAGAATTTCCCTAATTTACGAGGGACACTATTTATATTTTGAGCCTAATAATTAAAAAAAGTAATTTCTGATTGAAAACTGTTTTTTTTCTCAAAATATTCTCCTTTATGATCAACACACTTTTGCATCCGTTTGAACCATTTGTCAAAGCATTTATTCCAGTCTTCTTGAGACACCTCCAAAACATGGTTTGAAGGCATCAACGCCTTCTTCTGCCAACGAAAATCGTTGTCCACGCAATTTATTCTTGATGTTCGGAACAAAAAGAAGTCATTGGGTGCCAAATCAGAACTGTATGGCGCATGACCCATCAATTCGATTTTGAGCCTTCAAATACTCTGTTGTTAAACGAGATGTGTGTGCGCTCGCATTGTCTTGATGAAGAACGATCCTACGGTTCTTGTTGGTTTTCCTTACTTCACCGAAGACTTCCGGCAAACAAATGGTTGTGTACCATTTGGCATTGACCGTTTTACGTTCCTCTAAAAGCACCGTTGGTTGCCACATGGCCAGTTTTGCTGAAAAAAACAGGCGACCATTTGCCTCGAAGTGCTTCGAGTGCGAACAACTTTGGTTGGATTTGCTTCATCTTGAAACACCCATACAGCCAACTGCTGTTTACGTTCCGGCTCATACGCATAGATCCATGATTCGTCACCTTTTACAATCTTATATACGTCTTTTGAGGCACCGTCATTGTATTTCTTGAGCATTTTTGTACACCAATCGACACGAGCATCTTTTTGAGATTGCGTCAAATTATGTGGGATCCAACGAGAGCAAACCTTTTTCACGGCTAAATAATAATGCAATATTTTATATATGCTGGCGGAACTAATGCCTAGGGTTGCCTCAATCTCACAATATGTCGCATGACGATCTTTCGTTATTAGTTTTTGCACAGCATCAATGTTTTCTGGCACAACTGATTTTGGACGACCTTTACGAACTTCATCATTGAGCGAACGGTGGCCACGATTAAACTCGTTATACCAGCGTTTCACAGTGGCAAAGGATGGATTCGTCGCCAAATGTGGAAGTTAGTTGATCAATGCACTCTTGTCTTGATAATCCACGTCGAAAGTCGTAATAAATCATTGCACGAACATTTTCACGAGTGAGTTCCATGTTTTTGTTGACACACACTTTTCAAGTTAGTGTAAACAAAACAAATGACGCTCTATTGATAAAATGTTTGAAGTGGATTATGGTCAAAATTGTCAAAATTTCCATTGGAAACGTGAGATGGCACCTACAAAATTCAGGGTTGCCAAGGCTCAAAATATAAATAGTTCCCCTCGTATTCTATTATATGTGTGGAGAGTATAGTACAAAATCTCAGCGCAAAACTTATCACAGTCCTACTTTGGAAGGCTTACAATTTATATTTCGGGAATTATAGTAAATTTAGAGACAAAGATAAATATTGTGGGCCAAATTCCTGCTGTAAAAACTGTCAAAGAACTTTATAACAGACTGGTTAAAAAGGTATGCAGTCATGCATGCCGTTTGGCATTCGGATGCTGCGGAGGGAACCTTTGGACCACAATAGTGTTTGCCATTTCTGTATGGTATCCAAATTTATCAGCCACACGACCTATTATACATAGAGTTTCTTTACCAACTCCAACCCCCCCCCCACTGAAAAATGGCCTTTGAAGGAAGTGACTAAGTCTCCTGGCTCCTCTTCTGATAATTCATCACCCCCCTCTGTTCCTGATTTCATTGTATTTCAAGGACCACATTTGATATCACAACCTGAATTAAAAGATTTTGTGCGAAATTTGGAATTAACTAAAACAAAGCTGAGATTCTATCGACTTCACGAATGGAACCTTTTATAGCCTGACACAAAAATAACATCTTATGATATTATTTCACATTAGCCTATCCTGCTAAAATGAAAGAAACATATGGCAGTACGGGTACAACGATTTAGTCGAACTGTTTAGAGCACGGTTGGCAGATTTGGAGTGATGCAACCAGTATTCATAAGATTTTGCTGCTTCCTCTGTAAGTGAGATGGTAGGGATCAGCATAATCGTTATGAAATTAAGGAGTGGCCATCAAGAGAAAATGTAGTAGGACAAAAAGTGTGAAATGAAGCTAAAATCATATTAGCGCCATTGTATATAAAAATGGGGCTGATAAAGTACTTCGTTAAGGCAATAGACAAATCAGGAACAGCAATGCAATATTTAAACTGGAAATTTCAAGTTTGAGTGTAGCTAAATTAAGGAAGGCGTTAGTAGGGCCTCAAATAACGGATTTGTTGAATGATGCTGTATTCGAGAAGACACTCACAACAGTTGAAAACAACAGCTTGGTTTGCATTTAAATTGGCATTTGTGAATTTCTTTGGGAACTACAGAGTAGACAAGTACAAGTTTGGTGGAAGATTTGTTGAGTTATAAAAGATTGGGATGCAATACGTTTCTCAAGATTCACTTTCTTCATTCCCTCTTGAATTTTCTTCAACTTCCATCGAATTTAAGATCTTAGCGATGAGCATGGGGAAAGGTTTAACATGCTTGCTGATTACTACTGGCAGCTAATCACAGACGTTTCGCAGTCATCTTAACGCCGTAAACTATCCAAGAAGAAGTATTTAACAATAAGAGCTTTTTTTACAATATTCTGAGCTTGTGTTGCAATATAAGATCATTAGAAATGTTTTTGAGGTATTTTAGGTTACAAAAATTATGTTAATATTTATGATTTGGTTAAGCTGGATGGATTGATTCTAGTAATATTATTGCAGAAACATTATCCTAAAACTGAGTACAGTAGAGCCCCGGTAATTCGAGCTAATTGGGGCTGAGTCTAGTTCGAAAAAACTCGTATTATACGGAAATATCACTAAATCAATGGGTAAATCATAAATAAATGTTTAATGAGCATAATAATGGTTAAAAATAAGTAAAAAAAACAATTTAGTACACACCTGTATTATATGTACATATATGGGCACACATTTCCAAGTTGCAAAAATATGAGTTACATTTTAAAGAAATTGTCCAAAGTCCTTTGTTTTAAAATAGAACCTCGTTTTTTAACAGCAATGTCGCGCCATCTTCTAAGAAGCACGGTGTCAGTTGGAGTAGCTTTTGCTTGCTGCTCGATATAAAGCAATGCCACATCTAGTGCTGCCAAATCCCCGGTGTGAGTGATCACTGGTACAATTTCTTTAGGAAATTCCTCGTCGCCACTGACTTCAACGGGCTCACTAACCGTTTCAACAATTGCAAGATTGGTCATTTCAAACTGTTCATCTCTGTTCATCCATTCTGAAACCTCACTCGCATTCGCATTTTCACATTCAGCAAGCTTTTTCATCAGTTCTGCTAATGGTAGATCTTTGTCTGTACTGTTGGTATCCGTTTCATTTCGTAAAATCTGGTTCCAAGACTTTTTTAGGTCTGTGCCTTTATTTCAGACCATGAATCGGCTATCCATTAAACTACGTCTTTTATCGTAGTTTAGAAATTCTTTGATGTTTCCTTCACCTTCTGTTTGTAGAAGCATCTGAAGCGAACGACGACGATACCTTTTTTCAAGCATTGTAAAACCCCTTGGCCATAGACTCTATTAAACTCGTCACGTTAGCGGATAAGAAGAATGCGCGAATACCGAATTCTTCCTCATCAGCGGGTGGAATCAGCGTTACCACGGTTAAGATTGCTTTGGAAAACCAGCACTTTTTCTTTTGGTATCTTTGGATCTCTGGAACAAAATCTTCGAAAAACCACTTCTTACAAATATTTTTGTCCATCCAAGCAGATTTTTGGTGGGCATATGTAACAGACAGTGTAGAAGCGGTGATATTTGTTTAAAGCTTTAGCAGACTTCCCTATTACCAGTAGCTTCAGTTTATGGTCTCCACTTGCATTCGATGCAGCAATAACTGTTAGATTCTCTTTACGTTATTTGTAGCCCGGGGCAGCCTTTACTTCTTTTGAGGCTAGAGTTTTAGATGGAAGCATTTTATAATTTAGTCCTGTTTCAACGCAATTATATAGTTGATCAGGAGTAAGATTTTCTTCTTGTGTGGTTTTTCTTAATTTCTCATAAAATTCTCCATCTATATCATATTAATCTAGATAAATATTTGCAGAAACGATCCTTTGGCATGCAAAGAGAATTACGTTTTACACATAGCGACCAGTTCTAAAAATATTTAACTATCGCTTAAGGCCATGTTCCCCTTGTTTTGTATTTGCAAGGGCAATATAAGCACAGATATATCTCTTAATAGCTGGTTGCTATGTGCAGCAACATTCTCTTTGCCACAGATTAATACTCTTTGCATATCCAAGACAAAAAATGAATAACGAATTCGCATTTGAGAAAATAAGTATTGAAAAATTTAAGGGAATAACAAGCAATATCTCGAAAATAGTTCACTCAACAAAACAAATGTATATGACATAAATTGTGTGTTTTAACGCGATCTACATTTTTTGTGTAGTAAAAGTTTGTCTACCTCTTATGGTTTACCAGTTATGCAAAAGCCGTTCACAATGAAGAATACTTTTGGAGACATTCCCAGAAAATTCAAGATATACATTTTATTTGTCATGAAAATATCTTAAACATATGATATTTTAATCAAAATCGTTAGAGCCATTTTTGAGAAAATTAAAATTTTCGAAAAGTCTTCCATGTAAAGGGTAATTTGGGGTGGGGGATTTTCTTGAAAACCTTCGAGTCGCATCTCTGGAAGATACTGAACTTAAATACCAAGTTTGGTGTTTATCCGACTGTTTGTTTCTGAGTTATGCTGTTCACAGACACACACACACACACACACACACACACACACATACACACACACACACACAGACACACACACACAAAGACATGTTTCGAAAAATCCTTTTTTTTGCATTCAGGGGGCTCAAAACATATATTTCCGGTGAAATCTCGGTATCGAATTTTTGGGTGGAATACAATAGTTCTACTTACTATACGTAGTAGAGAAAGCAAAAATACGGCCTTTTCTTGCAGAATAGGCCCTGAAATTGGAATTTCCTTTTTGTCTTTGTTGAGTAAACCAAATGAACAAAGCTTCACTCGTTTTTTCATACTCAGATTTCTCCATTGACTAGCGTTCAAATGACGAAATAGAACACCTGTTAGATTAAACCTTCCCGGTTTTGTCTCTGTTTCCGATCTCCAACTGTCACCACCGATTCCATACTCAGCAGCAGGTTTTTATTTAATGCTTCTCCTTTTTCTAGTCTTTTCAAAGCCTCAAGTTTCACATTCAACGGCTCAAATTTTCTCTTACTCCTACCACATTGTAAAGTATGAATTAAAACATTAATAAACGCACAGTTACATATGTACATACGTACAACACTTTAAAATTAACGTGACACAGTTATGCTCACTACAGTACAGATGTTACTACTCAACCATCTACATACAACAATGGTCAGCCTATGTTGTAAAATGTGTATTTTTACTTAAGTGTTTTTTAATAACCACTGTTGCTGAGTAGGGACAACAATAGGGGTAACAATAAGGATGGTATGCACTTTACAACTGATTGTCAGGCGGTCCCAATTAGTGAAGGGTCGACAAAGAAAGAGCAAGCACACTTCTCGAAACCTAATGGTACCTGTCCATCTGTAATAGAAATGCATTAGTATAAGGTTATATCTGTGCATTATGAACGAAAACCCTAAGTGGGACAGTTTTACCTATATTGTACATGGAAAATTGAAAGAAAGTTTAAAATGTAACGCATTCGGAAATGGTAAAACGTACATGCGGACAACGTATAAAAACGGGATTTTACTCTAGATTTATGTAAAATTTTGCTTTTCCTAAGACCAGTTAGAATTTCATGGAACCTCGAAATACCGGGGCTCTACTGTGCTAATAAACTACAGCACGTAAATGTTGCGAATAATTCAACACGTCCTCTCAAAAAATCATTACTTGATAAGAGAAAAACCGACTTCTGATTCGAAACTGGTGTATATATCAGTTCATTAAAATCATTCATTTTCATTTCTGAGAGCGACGAAAAAGCTTAAATTTGTTGTACAGTGTAATTGTAACCTCTATTTTAGGTTGCTGCTTTACATTAGAGTTCAATCCTCGTATTTCTGCTATCATGTTTGGGAATCCCATGTATCTCTGTCTCTTTCTTAAATTGGTCCTCACTCTCTCTCATACAAACTGTCACTTTTCCAAATACCTGTGCTGCTACTGAGTCTGCAGAATTACACACTATCTCTCTCCTACTTTTACTAACTCACTGTGCTTCTAAAGTCGAGATGCTTTAACTTGCTAGCTGCTTTTCCTGTCCAACGTATCCTTTACGTTGCCGTTACTAACGCTAGGACCTTCGGGGGTTACGATGATTGAACCCATTTCTGAGGTGGAGGCACCTAGGGCGGAATCCGTTGTCTCCGATGGTAGCATGATGCGAGGATGGCGGTGGAATGAGGGGACCTACAGCTTTTACCGTGGAGTTTGAACCACGTTGGGCATTGGGGATACTTCACATGAGCAAGTCAGAGGTGAAGGCGTGGATGCAGCCGACTTAAAATCGCCACCCCAGAGCCGGGAATCGAACCGCGGACTCTCAGTACACAGAGGAAATAAAATGTATATCTTGAATTTTTTGGGAGTAGCCTGTGAAGTTCACTTCATTAGGAAGCAGATTTGTATAATCTAGTATAACTGGTAAACGTTAACGAAAGACGAAAACGTACTACACAAAAAATGTAGATCTCAATTTACTTTAAATAAGATTTTTTTTGGCATAAACCATTTCTGAGATATCCGTTATTAAAGCTCCGAATTGTTCATTATTTGGTCATTCTCTTGAAATCCTGTCAACATTCAGTTGTTTCTCCGATTGCATGGAAACAGTATGGAAGTTTAAGGCCAGTATATAGTGTCCAGTACTTAAACATTTGACTATCGATGTTCCCTTCGTGTCTATAACGAAATGTGTAATGTAGCTATTTCTGTAACGGTTTATTTGATTTAAAATGTAGTAGATAGAAAAATAAGTTTTAGTAAGTACAGTTTGCATACCCACTAATGAACGATAGAGGGTAGGGAAAGTCATGTGAATGTATCACAAGATTTTTTACTATTATTCTTTGTAATCACTTGTGCATATTACTTATGGGGTGAATGTTCTCCACACTCTCACACCGGCACCCATACATACACTCCCACACCTGTTTTTCTAAAATTAATTTTTTGCATTCAGAGGACACCAAAACCTGTTTCCAATGAAAGTCCGATATCGAATTGAACGGCATGCAATACCTAATTTATCTCTCATAGGTAAATGATAGAGAAAGTAAAAAACCTGAAGCAGTAAGTTTACACCATTATGAAGCGCCAGTTTGAAGCAGTAACGATTGTCATCACTTTTGATCTTCATTTACTTTATCTGCTTCGTTGTTGATTCTGCTGCCTTGATTTCGTAGCTCGTTCTGTTGCCTCGTGCGCCAGCTGCTCCAGAGGTAAGCTATGGGATCTTTCTCTCAAGGTATGCGTGGATGTATTGTGAAGGACAACACCAGTTTTTTTGACTGAGACATTTATTGTGAACTAATATTTGAGCTATTGAGTCCGTTTTGGATGAAGAAATAGACTGGCTCTGAATTGCAGCACTCGAAATTGTAATAACCGAATTACGTACCTGCTAACTTCTCCAGTATCAATTTTACTATTTGAAATAACTGTTTCCGCAATAAAAGAAACTAGTAGCCTAACTTGCCGTGAGTGGCTAAAATGCTTATCGACGAGACCTCTCGCAATAGCCGCGAAATCTTATGCACACAAGCGCCTTACTATGCGCTTTAAGTATCACACGAGCAATAAGTACCGAAGACTGTACGAGTATATAATATATGCATAACAGTGTGCACGAAGGTGAGTAGGAACGAATGTAAGTACCAGTGTAAGAATAACTTTCTGATCTAAAATTGCACGCATTTATTACTTTTAGCTCCGCCTACTTCATTACTTCCACCATTATCTTCACGCTCAGCTAATACTTAAAGCCTATGTGTCTCTTAACTTTGTTACTAGGGTCTTGGCTAAAATCTCAGAATCTAAGTGCCTTTCTCAATTTCAGAATTCTGCCTACGTGACCCTAACTGAATTCTCAGAATCTTTAAGCTAATGGGTTTGCTACTTCGGGTGTCGCTAATGACTTTGGTTAACATGACTTGCTAATGACCTGTTTCTGGGACAAGTGTTTTAACTCAATACATTGAAGTAATATATGGAAATTATTTATTGCAATTACTTCTCTATTTTACTATCAATTCTTTATTTAATTATTTATATATTTCCGTCAATAAGTACGGTATCAAAGCGTTTTTAGAGAAAGGTCACTCCGCGCTCAACCTTGCGTTTGTGTCATATTTCAACACCGAAGAGTTGAATCAGTTGCAGAATTCATAATTAAGTACCAGGCAATGTGCAAAGTGGAAATTTTCATGAAATTCCTCCACTCCAGCCTATCAAGTAGAAAAATCGTTTGTTGTGTTTTATTAAAAAGTAATAAATACTAACCCTGGCGGTATTGATTTAAATATAATAGTATGCAATCCAATACGTGGATTCTCCATAAGAATTATTGTGGTTTAATGATGTTCACCTATAGAGGTGGATGTTTAATGTTTTTATGTAAACTGCATGGAAACACGATTCTTTTATATTATTAATTGGTATATAGGGTAATATGGACTTATTAACGGGTTGAGGTATCCAAACGATTGTTAGATTGTTTGAGTCTAATAATTTATTTCCTAATATTGAACCCATTAACATGATTTTCACTATCGCTATTCTGCACTGCTGTTACAAAAGCTTATTCTCCATCTATTTCACGTTAATGGAGATACTTTCATTAGACATTTCGTAGCTGGGTATACGCCATGTTCTTTGCATGGCCGCAAGAAAAAAAGAATATATTCTTTTAAGAATAATACTGGAAAAAGTATAGGTATTCGAAAATGTAAACCATTTACAAACAATATCTCGGAAATGGTTAAAGCCACACAAATTTTGTCATAGGTGCATAGGATCTGCATTTTTTTGTGTAGTAGGATTTTGTATATCTCTTACGTTTGCAAATGATACAAAGGTTATTCAGAATGAAAAGGATTTCACAGGCTCGAGAAAATTCAAGATACACATTTTGTTTGTAATGCAAAATATTTTAAACATGTGTTATTTTAATCAAAATCTTTAGGGTTGTTTAAAAAAGAAGAATAACGAAAATTTATCATGTAAAGGGTAGTTTAGGTTGGGGATTTTCATGAAAATCATGGTGTCGAAATCATGGAAGATATTGAACCTAAATACCAAATTTATCGAAGATTTTGTTTTAGAATTGTGCTATTCACACACACACACACACACACACACACGCACACACACACACACAAACTTTTCTAATTTTTGTTTATTCAGATGGTCTCAAAACTGCATTTCCGGTGAAATCTTGACATCAGATATGCTGAACTTAAATACCAAGATTTGTATTTAACTGACATATCGTTTTTTGACTGTGCTGTTCTCACGAGCGCACACATGCATACACATACGCCCGGACTTTTTCTAAAAATGCTTTTGTTTCTTTCTTTATTTTTTTATCCAGGGAATCTCTTAACTGTATTTCCGGCGAAATCAATTTTGGGTGGAATACAGTACTTTCTATTGGATTGTGAAGTGGAGGGGATTCGGCACTGATCCAGAAATGAGATATTGTACCGACGCCTCACGAGGGGCGCCCCCGAGAGGAAAGGATGAGGTGAAGGCAGACATTGGACGGCCAGAACCAGGAGTGGCGGCTCAGCAATGACAGGGTTCCTACAGTTTCCAGATAAGGATGTCCCGGTCAACCTGCAATAGACCAAAGGGGGTGAAGGGTAAATGAAACGAAATGGAGGGACAGGAAATTCGGGGGATGAAAGAAACCACTACAGCATCTGCCTGATGACCCAGGAAAACCCCGAAAAAAACCCATGGGCCAAAGTGATTGCCGGGATCGATCCCGGGACCTCCCGAATGGGAGCCATAGACACTACCGGCTGAAGCATCTCGCTGGTTTATACCTCCTATACTTGTCTTCTATAGGTGAGTAGTAGAGAAAGTAAATAGTAGAATAATCGATATCAATAGCCCGCCTTCACACAATCAAAAGTTGTGTTGGGGATTACATTATAGAGATTAGTACACACAAAGAGTTATCTGATTGAGATAACGCGTTTAGCGAACGTGCACAAATCAGAGGGCTTAGCTGTTCTATCAAAAGCACGTTCTTAGAACAGGCGAGTGTCACGTTAATGCTAGAAGAGGACCTCGAGCGTGCGTTAGTGTTATCAGCAGGATGTTAGGAGTAATGCTTTTGTAACATTGAGGTGGCATTATCATTTTAAAGAATGGTCTCTTTGCTGATAGCGAAGTCAAACTGGTTAGTGTTCGATGGTGACATGACTGAATGGTTGAGCTTCTTATTATACCGTTAACAACTTTCATTTTCTCTGCTGCTTACTTATAGTAAGTAGACAATGTATTGTATTCCATCCAAAAATTGATATCGAGATTTCACAGAAAATGTACAATTTAAGACCCCCGTGAATAAAAAAGAAAATCCCACCAAATATTTATTTTGCAGAAGGTCCGTGTGTGTGGAGAGCATAACTAAGTTCAGCATCATCCAAGGATGCGACACGAAGATTCTCAAGACAATCCCCCACATCAAACTACCCCTTGAAAACTTTTTCGTTATTTTAGATTTTCTCAAAAATTGCTCTAACGATTTTGATTAAAATACCATGTGTTTAAGATATTTGCATTGCACATAAAATGTATACCTTGAATTTTCTTGGAATAGCCTGTGAAGTTCATTCGGAAAGAATTTTGTATACTTTTGTATTGCTAGTAAACAATAAGAGATGACCATCAGCCGCCATTTCTGAGATACTCATTGATATTGGCTATACTTTTTCAATACTCTGTCATACACACAGCGTTCGTTTTATGCCAAGGCCGCAACCACCTTAAGTGCGTATCGGCCGAGACGGCCGAGGCGGCGCAGAACGTGTCAAGGATACGTTTACCAGCTGTAAACCGTCTCAGTCGTTGTGTTGTGAAGTGTTTCGGCAATACGTGTGTTGTGCGTGATTTCCTTAGGAATGTTATTCTCTTATTAGTCCACGGAAAAGCCTGTCAACAAGTTCAAGTTTGAACAACGTATTTTTATGAACGATACATATGTGAAAACTGAATCATGCAGATAGGTGTGTAGACCAATTTCCTGGTTATCCAGTTCCGGATAGACATTGACATGTTTGGTCAATAAATTTAGAACAACGGGATCGCTAAACGCTAAAAAATAAAATTTGTAGGAACAATCCCTAACCAAAGACTAACTTAAGGACAATATAAAAGCAGAAATTATGAACATTACGCAAGAGCTTATGCATGTGAACGGTAATTTCAACCGATGATGTCAAGAATGTCTTCGCGCAGATGGACACCACTTTCAACAACACTTATAACAAGGTTAGTATTCATTACATATATGTTACTAACACTCGTGAGTAAGTAACGCGGGAGTTGCGGAACGAAAACCCCGCAGAGTAGTAGACTGTGTGCGGAGCACACATTCACGCGATTCGCGGCCTTGGCATAAAATGAAGGCAATGTATGTGTGTGAGTGTGTATGTATATATGTATGTATGTATGTATGTATGTATGTATGTATGTATGTGTATTTCAAGTTTGTAGTGATGTCATGAAAGAGTTTGAAAGAGAGCATATAACGCTCCATTTTTAAAAATTTGACTATCGTTTCACCTCTTGTGTCCTCTTGTAGCTTCAATGAAATGTGTAATGAAACTACCCGTGAAAATATTTATCTCGATGAACTTGAAGTAGATAGATATAAAAATAAGTTTTTAAAAGAATGGTTTGTAGAAGATACATAAAATAAACAACAGTTGTTAGCGGAAGTCATACGATTGTTAATCATGATTTTTACTTTCTCTACTACATATAGTAAGTAGGGGAAGTATTGTATTCCACCCAAAAATTCTATACCGAGATTTCACCGGAAATATATGTTTTAAGACCCCCTGAATCCAAAAAAAACATTTTTGGAAACATGTCCATGTGTGTGTGTGTGTGTGTGTGTGTGTGTGTGTGTCTGTGAACAGTATAACTCAGAAACGAACAGTCGGATAAACACCAAACTTGGTATTTAGGTTCAGTATCTTCCAGAGATGCGACACGAAGGTTTTCAAGAGAATCCCTCCACCCCAGATTACCCTTTACATGGAACATTTTTCGAAAATTTTAATTTTCTCAAAAATGGCTCTAACGATTTTGATTAAAATATCATATGTTTAAGATATTTTCATGACAAATTAAATGCACATCTCGAATTTTCTGTGACCATAAGGGATAGACAAAATGTTACTGCACAAAAAATGTAGATCGCGTTAAAATACACAATTTATGTCATATACAATTTTTTTGTTAAGTGAACCATTTTCGAGATATATCTTGTTATTCCCTTAAATTTTCCAATACTTATACTTTTTCAAATTCGTTATTCATTTTTTTGTCCCGGTAATGCAAAGAGAATGGAATACTCCACATAGCAACCAGCTCTTAAAATATTCGATTATAGCTTAAAGCCTACCAGTTCCCCTTGCATCTACAAGAAAATTATCAATAAGATTAACATCTCGATTAACATGAAGCATATGGAGAATAAGCGCTTGTAAAAATAGTTTGTACAAGAGTAGAGAAAGTCATGTGAGTGTAACACATCAGATTTTTTTTCTAGAAATGCTGTTCTTTTCGAATCAGGGGGCCTCACATCGTGTGCTTATGGTGAAATCTCATCGTCGAATTTTTGGATAGAATATACTACTACTACCACTCCCTACCGTATAGAAGTGGTAGAGAAAGCAAATGCTGTTATCCGCCACATGCCATATAAACTATAATTTGTTTCGTCGTTCCTAGCAACATAATCACAATAGAGAATTAAAAGATTTTCAATCTACTGCTTCAACTGTTTATTTCGTTTCTGATGCTAGATTTAAATACTAATTAATAGAAATAAATTCTCAACAATTGCATAATGGGTTCATATTCCAAAATATCTTGTTTAAGATAGAATTATATGACCACAGTGCTGATGGATTGCATTTACTTATCCTTTCAACTTACAATTTACACCTAGAAGTAGAGGTAATGCAAGGAGAGGGTCACCTCGCCACTGCGACCAACTAGAACTGTTGTGACTACATCTCCCGGTAGGCAGGGATGAAGTGAAGGAGCCCCAGGAGATCTCATGTCCGCGGGCAGACAGGTCCACAGGCACGCATGGAAGTCCCTAATATTTTCAGTTTGAAAAACCCGCCTGCAACAGCAGAGGCGAAGAATCCCGGGAGAGGGCGACGAAGCGACCCTAGCAAGTGGACCAAAGTACCCTGGCGTTTTACGGGGAGAAATACTTTACAATGCGTAGCTACCCCCATCTACCCGACACTAGCCGTAGCCTCTAGTTTCCGAGGTCGCGGGTTCAAACCCGGCGTAGGGCGATGGATTTTTTCGGGCGTAACAATCCTTCGGAAGGGAAGTAAAGTCGGTGATCCCGTGTTATAGATTTACGGTACGTAAATGAATCTCAAGCCTGATAAAGAGGACTCTGAGCAAAATTACCGGTCTTTCACGCCCAATATAGAATGGGACGCTAAGGACCACAGTAGTTAAAGAGCGTCCATAAATAAAACTCAATTTCAATTTGGCACTAGCCGCACCACGAAATCCGAAGACACTTATTGAAAGATGAAAGGGAGGGAGATGAAATGAGAGAAAGGAGAAATCATAGTAGAATGCACTACCCGCATTCGCCTAGGCGACCAGCGAGAAACCCCGAGAAACCCCCTGATCAGAGTAGGCGGCCACCGGGAATCGAACGCGGACCGCTCCTAATGCGGGCCACTGACGTTGCTGCATGAGTCATCCCGCTCCATCAAATTGAGTTTATTTATATCCAATTATCTCCATGACAACCAGCATTAGTGCCACTATGTCAACGATAAATCTACATATTTAATTAAAATAATTACTCTGATTTACATTTTGGTATATTGTATGGAACACGAGCTGATATATTATGCAATAATATATAATACATTGTTGCTACAGAACATGTGCTCTGGGCTGTTAGCTTCGACTGTCCAACCAACGTGTACGATGTACGTAAGCGGAAACGCCGCGACATTCCACTTCCTGGTTGTCCTATCCTGCCCTCCATTGTATCCATTGTGTTGCCGGGTAACCTTCACATTTGGGGATGCTTTGGAATACAAACAGTGTTGTTAGCTGTCCTTTGTCTTGCACATCGTATTTGCTTTTATTGGAACAGATTTGTTTCATCAATTGTTTTGCTAGAATTGATTCACACAGTTTTGACCATCCGTGGTTTACACGCCCTGGCAGGCGTAATAGAGCAGTGGCGGCCACTGCCTACGTCAGGTATCAGGTGTGTCGGAAAACATGCTAAATTAACATATACTTATCGCAAGATTTAGAAAAGGTACAAACGATACCCCACTTGAAAGAGGTGAACAAGTGAATAAAGGCGGCTATACACGCAACTGCATGCTTATCATTTTTTTTGTACAATGAAGTACGTTGTTTGCTGCTACGTATGAAAAACCGATTTGAAGTAGTTTGTATTGAAGGAGTTGTATCGCGTTTCAACTGTTGGGGAACCGAACTTGTAGTAGTTGCAACAGGACGTATAGTAAACAGTTTCCGGTAGCCTTCGCTCCAAATGTATTTTTAGGTGGCCTTTGCCCCAAGTTTAAAAAATATTGACTTTGTAATTTGACTGTTTCTTTAAGTATTAAATATTTATCTTTGTCTCGGCTGCGTCAGTATTATTGTTAGAGACATGAAAGTCTTGGCAGGGCGTGATGCGACAAGAATGTAGGCTTACACAAATTTTAAGTTTTAATTCACTCCTTTTTATTAATCCTTGACACAAATTAAATAGTACTTCACTGATATCGTGAGTTGTGAGATTCTTTTATTTAACACTTGCACTTTTTAACAAGTACACTATTTTTCGTCTCACACGAATACGTAATTAATTTATCGAGGACACATCTCGCATCCAGTTACAAGCACTGTCCGCAGGCAACTGACTAGATTTCAACCGTCTAAACTTGTAAATTTCTGTATTTCAAGTCTCTGATTGGCAATTTTTACTCCAATAGAATACCTGCATTTAACTAAAGCTTTTTCTGGTTGTTGATTGGCTATTTTTTATAAACTGTCACTAAAATTACATTAATGCTTCAAGAATCACAAATAACATTTAAACTCTCAAACTCATTATTACCTCAAGGATACATCATTGTTAGCAACGTTTAACTTATTATTCTCACAGCTCCTACATTACTAAATTATGTAATATATTCACATAACATTATTACACATGGATAAGCATGTGCAAATACTGTTACATACATTTTAAAAATTATTACATACACATATTGCTTCAAGGCGGAAAATACTGCCTCAACAAATATGCTTGAACGTCTGTATGATACATTGTACAAGTGGCTTGAAGACTGATTGAACTTTCATCTGCGTGCTTGATAGACGACTGGCGAACTGGTGAAGTACTTGAAGAGTTTATTAAAGGTTAGCGAAGTCAGCCTTGTCTCTGGTGTATAAAATCCAACGAATACTTATTAGGCGAAGTAGGACACAGCTAATAATAATAATAATAATAATAATAATAATAATAATAATAATAATAATAATACTTTTCAATTCACTCAGTAGGTTAATATGAGAAAAAGTTTCTTTTCATTCATAAGCCTTTACGCCAAATGCTACTTTTCTTTTCCCTTTCTCCACTACCTATAGTAAGTAGGGGAAGTATTGCATTTCACCCAAAAATTCGATACCGTGATTTCACTGGAAAAACATGTTTTGAGGCCCCTCAATAAAAAAATGCATTTTTAGAAAAAGGTACGTGTGTGTGTGTGTGTGTGTGTGTGTGTGTGTGTGTGTGTGTGTGTGTCTGTGTGGATGTATTCTGTGAACAGTATAACTCAAAAACGAAAAGACCCTTTACACGGAACATTTTTCGAAAGGTTTGATTTTCTCAAAAATGGCTCTAACGATTTTGATTAAAGCACCGCATAGTTAAGATATTTTTATGACGAATGAAATGTATATCTTGATTTTTCTGGGAATGTCCCCAAAAGTCCTCTTCATTCTGAATGGCTTTTGCATCACTGGTAAACCGTAAGGGATAGATAAAATGTTTCTACATAAAAATGTAGATCTCGTTACAACATACAATTTATGTCATATACATCTTTTTTGTGGAGTGAACTATTTCCGAGATACTGCTTGTTATTTATTTGCTTTTTTCCAATACTTTTCATACTTTTTCTCAAATGGGATTTCGTTATTTCATGTCCTAGACATACAAAGAGAATCAAATGCTCCACATAGCAACTAGCTCTTTAAAGATTTGACTATCGCTTAAACTCTACCATATTCCTCTTGCACCTACAAACATTGAAATTGAGTTTTATTTATGGACGCTCTTTAACTGCTGTGACTCTTGGCGTCTCATTCTATATGTGCATGAAAGACCAGTAATTTTGCTCAGAGGGCTCTTTATCAGGCTTGAGGCTCTTTTACATGCCGTAAGTCTACGACATGGGCCCACCGGATTTACTTCCCTTCCGAAGGAAGCCATGCTAAGGATTTTTACGCCCAAAAAATCCATCGCCCTCCGCCGGGTTTGCACCTACAACAAAATTAGCCATAAGATGGTTTCTGCAAATGCTTGTCTCGATTAACATGAAGACGGAGAATAAGTGTTTGTAAAAGTAGTTTGTACAAGGGTAGAGAAAGTCATGTGAGTGTAACACGTCAAATTTTTTCTTGTTGATATTTTTAAAACTAGCTATTTATTTTTCTATAAACTAGCTATAGATTAAAATTGTCTAGCTTAACCAGCGCATCATCGTCTGATCTCGACAAACTGGGGATTTTCAAGCGTACTTGTGCCGTATGACCAGTCACATCGTGTATGACTATGGATCATACATGCTTAAGGCGTGCTTCTCAAGTATAATGTTTAAGTATTGCTTTGAACACAAATATGGCATAAGTTGTGTGCTTTAACAAGATCTACATTATTAGCAGTAAGATCTTGCCTATCTCTTTCGCTTAACCAATTATACAAAAATAATTCAAAACGAAGAGGACTTAACAGGCTATTAGCAGAAGATCCAAATTATTTGTCATGCGTTTTAAACATATGGCATTTTAATCAAAATAGTTTGAGCCATTTTTCAAAATATAAAAAATAACGACCAATTTTCCATATGAAGGGAAGTTTGGAGTGGGGGAATTTTCTTGAATATCTTTGTGTCTTATTCTTGGATGTTGCTGAACTTAAATAACAGTATTTTACCGACTCTTCACGCGCACGCACGCACGCACACACACACGGATCTTTTTCAAAATACTTTTTTTTTTTATGTAGCCTACTGTATTCTTATACCTACAATGAAATATGCAATGAAACCATTTCTGCCAATGTCAATCTCGATTAACGTGAAGTAGATAGAAAAATAAACTTTTTTAAGAATAGTTTGTAGACCAGTGAGTAGGGAAAATTCTGGAACGTAACACATGAGATTTGACCAGAGAAAGAGCTGTTGATATTAGTAACTCTCTGAAGGTTAGTTGGATTTAATAATTTTTGCAATGAAACACAGTTGCATTCACACTTCCAGACTGTGCAGAGGATAGGAAAAGCTTTAAAGGAAAAAATCCTCCTACCTAACCGAACATTAAACCCCTGACAGAATCCTGACCATAGAGTCAGGCTATCAAAACCTTTTCTCCCTGTATTTTATATTGTTTTAACTGCGTGGTCATATCGCGACCGTTTTGTTAGGAATACCTCGTGACTCGGTCTGTGGCTGACAATTATCTGCTCTTCTAGGTCTCATCCCTATGCCATGCCATCTTGCTTTTTCACGAGGCCTTAGTGATAGGAAACTGTACCTCTGCTTCTACAAGTGCTGGGCAGATTGCATTAGGATGCCGTCCAGCTTTCCTGCTTTAATTTTCTGTGAATAGATGGCAGAGCATTCTCTAATAACATCTGTTTTCATTTTTCACTATTCTTTTAGACCTAAGGAGGACTTTGGATCGTGGTATTAAATGTCCAATCTGGTATTTACCTTGGCGACTTTTGGAAACCATGAAAAAAAAAACACCGGTCAGATTGATCAGCCCACGGGATTTGAACCCAGGTACTCCCGAATGCGGGCCACAGACATCGCCTGATCCAGCCCGCTCGGTTTCGTCAAAATTTCATTTGTCAGCAACATTATAGTTACGAAGCTACAATAATGCTTTATTTTAACCATTACTTGAAAACGCACGAATATCAGAATGAAGATTCGAACATATTTTTGGAATGAAGTATAGGGATATTCATTTAAACATACACAATATGTGTCGGTGCGAATTTCTGGAACACTGTAATAAATGCTAAAAGAAATCAATTGAGAGCTTTGATGAACACTATACAAGAATATGTGGAAGTATCCCAAAGATTTGGAGCACTGTGTAGGTATACCGTGCGACTGTGAGTTGCGCCAGGATGCCGCCAGAAAACGCCACTGAAGGAAGTCGAGTATAAAACACGTGGACATAATGCATCTCGCGCTTGACTACATAAGCCAGACCTCTTAAACTTGAAGAGAAAACCTTGAATAACAACTACAGGAGGAGTAGGCTCTGTCATCGTGCACCTGAACAAACACGTTAATTTGTGCTATTTTCAATAACAGCGACAATATCCCTGTCGCTAGAACGTTAATGTGGTCTTTGTTGACACCATTAACCTGTCTTACCTGCTGGTAGCTTCAGCAAACTGAAATATCTCTGATTGACACAAAGAAGCTTTGTCTTTTACTCCTCCGTGGTGTAGTGGTTACCAAGCTAGCTCTAATTCCCGAGGTCGCGGGTTCAAACCCGGCGGAGGGCGATGGATTTTTTTTGCGCGTAAATATCTTACCATGGCTTCCTTCGGAAGGGAAGTAAACCCGGTAGTCCCGTGTCGTAGATTTACGGCACTTGAAAGAACCTCAAGCCTGATAAAGAGGCCTTTGAGCAAAGTTACTGGTCTTTCACGCCCAATATACAATGGGACGCTAAGGGACACATCAGTTAAAGAGCGTCTATAAATAAAACTCAATTTAATTTAATTTTCTTTTACTATCTCCACCTACTATTGTAGGTAGGCAAAGTACTTATTTCACCTAAAATTTCGAAATAGAGATACGTTTTGAAGCTTCGTAAACCCCTCAAAAAACTAATGCGCTACACCCAAACATAACTTTTTATACAGGATGACCCAGACCACCCGTAACACTCATTTATTCCTTTGAAATACGCCATTAAAATTTTCGAGACAAAAACATTTATAATTAAAGCACATGTGAACTTTCAAATCAAGGCGTATGATTTCAAAATTTCAAATGGGAATGGGGGCAAACAGGGTACCGTTAGATAGAGCTCTTCAAAACAAACAACTTTCATAGGAAAGATTTCTATTATTTTATATTCTTTCAAGCAGAAAATCGTACGAAAAGACATACACCCGAACACTAGATACGTAGATAGCAATGCATATTGAGAAATGTTACAAAAATAAATTAAGGTTAATGATGGCAAAGGTAACTCAAATGGCTTTGTAAAATATAATGACAATCGAATATTTTTTAAATTTTGTGGCTAATAAAATATGTACAAAAGTGAACAGTGGTTATAAATATCTTACTTGTACTACTATACTCGTATACCACAGGCACATTCATAACCATTTTATTCCATAACGCAAATATATACATTCTTGGGTATTTTCTAATACAAATTAAGGTTGCAGAAACATAAATAATGAGAAACATCACAATTATTTTAACCTCTGTTCATTATAAACAATTAAGACACAATACGCATAATGCGTATGGGACATTTCATGTGAAATCGAACGCCAAAAAATCTCGCTTTTTTTGTTTGCGTTATAATTTCTGTTATTAATAAGGGGTTACAAGTAAAGCATATTTATCAAATATTAGCATCTATAAACCAACGGTTGCAACGTTATTGAACGTTAAATGTATCGTATTAATTCATTTTGTAGATAAAAGTCCACATTACATTACAGCATACACTAATTATTTTTATAGTATTCATAAAAATCTATATACAGTTTTTACTTATTTTAAGCCTCTTCGGATTTTTATAAAACTCAAATATTAGATTGAGAATAATCCATAGTGTCACTAAGAGAAGTCTACAATATTGGTAAAATGGTTATGTTTGGGTGTTCGTGGTTATAACACAAAAAGTGAATAAACGCAGCGATTTACGTATTTGATGCACGATGGTCACCAAGCTCTCTGTGAATCTGTGAGGAAATACTCAGAACCGCGTACTGCTTAGAAGCGTTCTCATTGTTAAATCACATTCAGCAGCTTACTTGACCTTCAGTTCAAAAATGCGAGAGCGACAATGAGCGCGCAAAGTAATTTACTTCTTTAATTATTTTAGACGAAACTTGATCAGTAACCACTGCAGTAAATTGCACGTTTGATTGTGCATAAATTATGGAATCTTCCCATATACACTGATGTGCAAAACCTAAGGACGAGATGGTTAAAGTAACATAACAAATGAACTACTTGGTGGAAGTAGATGAAGGTGTGGGAGAATGTTGCCAAAGGTCTATCACACGTACACAGAAAGCTGGACGTCACATGGCGTGAGTGTAGCGAGCCTATAGTGCCAAAAGGGCCTGGTCCCGCAACACGGGGCAGTTGACGAAACAGGACAAGACGGTGTGTGTCAATTAGCGAGCTGTTACGGTTCACTATGGTGGTGTTCTTCATTGAAACATGGCCCGTAGACACCATTTTGATGACTTCACACGGGGAAGAATCATCGGGAAACTGGAAGAAGGGCGAAGTGTGACGAGTCTTGCTCAGGAGTTTGGAGTTGCTCACAGCATTGTTTCTACGTACATGGGAAACCTTCCAAACCAAACCACAGGCACCGCTGTCCCAAGGAGAGGTGGTGGTCAACCACGCTCAACTACAGCAACAGATGACCTCTATATTGTGCAAAAGGCAAGAAGGGATCCACGCCAAACAGCGGGTGCAATTGCAACCACATTTAACAGGACAGCTAGGCACGCAATCTTACGATACACACTAGCACGGCGACTACACAGAGGTGGTCTATTTGCCCGATGGCCAGTACTTTGTGTTCCATTGACATCCGCACATCGGCGGCACCGTTTGCGATGGTCCTAAGAGCATCAAAATTGGACCAACGAGGAATGTGGTGGCGTGCTCTTCTCGTAGGAGAACAGATTCAGTCTAAGTAGTGATTCTCCACGTACCCTCATCTGGCGGGAGGTGGGAACACGTAATGAACCCAGGAACATCCTTGATCTGATCGTTTTGGTGGTACCTGTGTTATGGTTTGGGAAAGCATAATGTGGCATGGGCGGACCGAACTCCAAATCTTTGAACATGGTACGCTCACTGGTCAACGTTATTGTGATACTGTACTCCTTCCCCATGTGCGTCTTTTCAGGGGTTAAGTCGGCACTGACTTCATTTTTATGAATGACATTGCGCGACCACATCGAACAGCGCAGGTGGAGGATCTCTTGGAACAAGAGGATATTCGGCGAATGGACTGGCCTGCCCGTTCCTCCAATTTAAATCCCATCGAACACGTGTGGGATGCTTTGGGGAGACGCATTGCAGCACATCCAAATGCACCAACGACCATCCAACAGTTGTCAACAGCGCTGGTGGAGGAATGGAACGCCCTACCACAAGAACTGCTTACCAACCTTGCGGCGAGCATGGGAGCACGATGCAGAGCATGCATTTCTGTTCCTGGTGATCATACACCCTTTTAAGCACCATGTATCTCTTTCTGTAAATCTAGAGAGCCATCATATATGGTAATGACTTTAGTGTAGCTTATAGTCTATGAATAAAAGTGGCATTTCTGTTCGTCTCATTGAATATTTCGTTTAGTTGCCTACTGTAGCATACCGTAGCAGTTCACTCTATGTAGATTCAAGTTTTATCGAGCTATGTTATTTGGCAGTATCACAGCATGCGAATATTGCTTTTGTCCTTAGGTTTTGCACACCAGTGTATACAACATTTTTCTTAATCCTGACTGCCGACACTTAGAAAACATAGAAATTTCTGCACTTAAATAAAAATAAGGACGTGTTTACTTATCAATATGAAATTAAAGTTTAGGGGATTAAACCATTTAAATAATTGAATTTAAAGTTTTCAGAGTTACAACAGCCTGAAGTTAGAAATTTTAGGAGGGCGCGATAAATTTGAAAACCTTTAATTGCAAAATTACATGTTCTAAACTTTTAAGAGTTTGCATAAAGGATTGTATCGGGCTTGTATAGAAATACAAGAAGTTTCGTTTCGATAAAAAAAAAAGAAAAAATATGCCAGGTTGATTTTCCTTCTGTTTCGGACGATTCGAAATGGAATGTCCCATTTACACCCGAAGCATTATGGAACCATTTCCCCTGCTAGCATTCACATGTTGACACCTTCCGAACATAGCGAAAGGTACGGAGTGCTGTCAATACCTGGGAGGGCCGTAAGCCGCAAACGGTAGCCGTGGGATGTTTGCTTTTAAAAAGAGGAGTGAGACCAAGGCTGCAATTGCGGAACAACGACCGAACTGGCCATAGGAGCCCCCATTAATCCAGGATGTTGGCGACATTGATTTAGCGGATTTTTTGCCGATTGTTTTAGCGGCTTGCATCCCAAAATGGCGCCGATTTCTCTTACATACACTACGAGGTCAAAAGTATCCGGAAACTTGGCTGAAAATGACGTACAAGTTCGTGGCGCCCTCCATCAGTAATACTGGAAGTCAATATGGTGTTGGCCCACCCTTAGCCTTGATGACAGCGTTCACTCTCTCAGGCATACTTTCAATCAGCTGCTGGAGGGTTTCTTGGGGAATGGCAGCCCATTCTTCACGGAGTGCGGTACTGAGGAGAGGTATCGATGAAGGTCGGTGAGGCCTGGCGTTCCAAAACATCCCAAAGGTGTTCTATAGGATTCAAGTCAGGACTCTGTGCAGGCCAGTCCATTACAGGGATGTTATTGTCGTGTAACCACTCCGCCACAGCCCGTGCAGTATGAGCAGGTGATCGATCGTGTTGAAAGATGCAATCGCCATCCCCGAATTGCTCTTCAACAATGGGAAGCAAGAAGGTGCTTAAAATATCAATGTAGGTCTACGCTGTGATCGTGCCACGCAAAACAACAAGGGGTGCAAGTCCCCACCAGGAAAAACGCGACCACACCGTAACACCACCACCACCTCCAAATTTCACTTTTGGCGCTACACACGCTGGCAAATGACGTTCACCGGGCATACCCACACCCTGCCATCGGATCGCCACATTGTGTGCCGTGATTCGTCACTCCACACATTTTTCCACTGTTCAATCGTGTAATGTTGACGCTCCTTACACCAAGCGAGGCGTCGTTTGGCATTTTCCTGCGTGATGTGTGGCTTATGAGCTGCTGCTCGACCATGGAATCCAAGGTTTCTCACCTCACGCCTAACTGTCATAGTACTTGGAGTGAATCCTGATGAAGTTTGGAATTCCTTTGTGATGGTCTGGATAGATGTTTGCCTATTACTCTTTACGACCCTCTTCAAATGTCGGCGGTCTCTGTCAGTCAACAGACGAGGTCGCCCTATACGCTTTTGTGCTGTACATGTCCCTTCACGTTTCCACTTCACTATCACATCAGAAACAGTGGACGTAGGGATGTTTAGGAGTGTGGAAATCTCGCATACAGAGTTCTGACACAAGTGACACACAATCACCTGACCATGTTCGAAGTCCGTGAGTTCCATGGAGCGTCCTATTCTGCTTTTTCACGATGTCTAATGACTAGAGCCCGGACTTTTATGTAATATCAAGGAGCGAAATATGTACATATTTATGTAACAAAAACACCAAAATATGTAAAATTATGTAATATTCTAAATGCTAAGATTACCAGCTCAAATCTAAATGCAGACTGCAAATTACCCAGAATTTTGTAATTTGATGGATCTGTAGGTAAGTACGTAAATTAATTACGAGTTAAAATTTAAGAACTAAATATAGAATTAATTATAGGGAAAATGTTTGGTTTTATGCAGAATTTACCTAAAATTTATTTTCAAGTAGGTAATTATGAAATAAGAAGTATGTTTAGGATTATATTTATTAAAATTACTCATTTCACAAAATTATTTTACTTAAAGTTTAGACGGTAAAGCAATGTTGAAATACTGAACCAACTTGAGTGAAACAATCAATTCAAAATAATTAAATTTTATAATGAGGATGCATCTTCAGCTTTCTATCTCTTGACATACAATGAACAACCAGGCATTTTCATTTTGAGTCTTTTGTTTCTTTAAACGTACAGTGAATAACCATATAGTTTTCCATATTTTCAGGTGTCATTGTTTGTCTCCTATCGGATAAAATGTTCTTATAAGCAGAGAAGCTTCTCTCTACGTCACACGAAGTAACAAGAGCATATTTTAGCACAGGTGTCTGATTTGCAGAGAAATTTTTTGGTAAATTTAGCACTTTAGACACGGACACAAGCGTAGAGTATCGTGGATTCCCGTTTAGCACAATTTTGAATTTTTCACCTGCCTTGCTTCCTACATCTCCTGCAACTACACTAATCTTCTGTGATGCACGTTCCGTTAAATCCATAGATTCGTGAAGAAGGGAACCTGATGTTTCCAACTGCTTGATGGTGCTAGGCAACCAGCCGAAGTTACTTTTGATGTAAGCGCAGGAGCTTGCCACTTTCGGATCTTTAAGGATGTCCTGAGATTCACGTATGGAAACAGCTACTTCTGAAGAGAACATGTTCACCACTGACTGGACTCCTTCAAAATGTTCACAGCTTCTAACCACGTACCCCATCTTGTAAGTACTGGCTCAGGAGGCAAAGGGACATGTTGGAGATGATTTTTATAGCACTGAATTCTGTGCCGTGCTTTCACGAAGACCTTTTTTCTTGCTGATATCAACTTATTCACACAGGGAAAATTCCTTCTTACTTCTTCAGCAACACGTTGTAATGCATGGATCAAGCGGGTGAAGTGAAGTACATTTGGGTAGAAAACCTTAAGAGCAGTAGCAGCTTTAATCATGTACGCTGCGGCATCTGAACACATAATTAAAACCTTTTCCTCACGGAGTCGACACACACCTTCTGGCTACAGAATCTTCAATTGTAGAATGATTTGTTTGTTCTAACACCTTGCAACAGATTAGAAATGGTTTTGCTGGACTTTCGGATTCTAGTTTTCCTACTACTAAATTTGCTATGTACCGACCCATGTCATCTGTGGTTTCATCGACGGCAAACCAAATACAGGAGTCTCCAATTTCATTCCGTATATGAACAACTGCTTCTTCATAACACACATGAAGATACTTTTTCCTCAGAGTAGATTCGTCAGGAATAACCTTCTTGCAATATTTTTCTAGAAAAGAGCGAAATTGAGGAATTTGAAGTTTACGCCACGGAATATTAGCTGCAACCATTACACTGCACAGGTCTTTAAAAAAATCATTTCCGGACGGTTCCTGTTGTTGCTTTCTAGAAGACTGTAAGTGCTTGTTGCGTATGTAAAGAGCACTCTTGATGTATTGTTTCAATTGAGATTTCGTGGAACAGCCAATTCTTTTACCACATGCTTGACAGACTATTATTTTTCCGTCGGTTGTAAAGGCGCTATCTAATTTCACCCATGAATTCAACTTGCAGGATAGCGAGGACGTAATTGGTGCCATTTTACTAAGACTTGCAGTATTATCGCCTGGCTATATTGATGGTTGTCCAGCGGCTTACTTTGTTTCCTCGCAGCTTTATATTACAAGATGCCGACTACCCGACAATGGCAACAATGGTAACAATCAATTTCTCCAGTCCTTGTAAATACCCAAAGCGCTACGAGAAACGTGACAGTGGAGGTTAACATTGTCGAGCGGCACCTGCTTTGATATAAACGGACAACAATCAGAACGAGGCGAGGCTGTTATTATCGCATTCTTAATTTAACTTGCACCCTATTTCGCAAATTGATTTTTGTTGCTTTCAGCTAAACTTGTGAAAACAGTAGTTTATAATGTGACTACAATATTTTTTAAAATATAATAAACTTGTAACGAAACCCAGGAAATATGTACGTTTTATATAACATTGTTAAAATATGTAGAAATGTGCAAAAAATGTGAAATAAAAATTTGTAAGAGTCCCAAATGACGTAATTCGCCAACATTTTTACTTCTCATTGAAGTGTTATGCAGGATTTAAAATATGTAATTACATAAAAATCCGGGTTCTACTAATGACTACTGAGGTCGCGGATAATGAGTACCAGGCAGTAGGTGGCAGCACAATGCACCGAATGTTTGTGGGGGTGTCCGGATACTTTTGATCACATAGTGTGTCACCGCTATAAAGGGGGTTTAGATCATTTCATCAGAGCAACATCCAGTGATTAATATTCTGGATTATTGTAGCACCCTTACTCGATTTGGTAAATAATTTGATTGTAAAACCTTCATTGATAGTTACGGGTGTATGTGACATTTTGATATGTGACATATTGGGTGAATGCGGTATAATTTTCCGGGCTGAAGAGCTGAGAGATACCCTCAACGTGCTCATCAATTTTGCAATGTTTTCATGCATCTTACCGCCCATGTACAGGCAACTGGATAAGTGTAGCTTAGCCAGAACAAAACTGGACATATTTTCTCCTAGGAATAGTTTATATTAATCAAAAAGTTTCCTACGAAAGCTTCAAATGCTACAAAAAAGTGTTAACATAAATTAAACGTCATTTTGCAGTAAGTTTTTGTCTATACTTTATAGTTGACCGCTTATGCAAAATTCATTTAGAATAAAATGACTTTACAGACTATTCGTAGAAAGTTTAAGATATACATTTTATCAGTTATCAGACTTATTAAATATGTGCTACTTTTAATAAAATCATTGGATCATTTTTGAGAAAAGTAACAAAACTTTTTTCATGTAAAGCATAATTTGTTATGGGGATTTGTTGAAAATCTTCGGCTGACATGCTTCTTTTGTAGTGTTTAACGCCCGTCCTTACTACACACGGCATCACAGGCGCGATGATAGAACTGCGAAAGGAAATTTGGAAAGGAAACATTCAGGTCTAAGTTTAAGGTACCCCCCGGAATTTTCCAGTTATGAAGACTCAGAAAATCCTGAAAAAAAAACCTTTGAGGGAAGTCATCGTAGTTGGATTTGAACCGTGGACTTCCCACTCAAGAGTCCATGCTTTAACCAGCTCGGCCACCCTTATCGTGGCCTGGCATGCTTAAACAATGGCTGACTCATATATGGAATTTGGTATTTTTCACATTTTTTTGGAGATGTGCTGCTTAAAAACGCACATACACGTACGCACAAACGGTTTCTTTATCTGAAAAACATATTTTTGATTTATTTACTACGTATAGTTAGTAGGGGAAGTATTGCATTCCACCCAAAAATTCGATACCCAGATATCACTGGAAATATATATTTTGAAACCCCATGAACCCAGCCCCCCAAAAAAAAATTTTTACTTTGTCTACCATGAACATAGTACGAAGAGAAGGTATTGCATTCCATCCAAAACTTCGATACCAACATTTCATCGCAAATACATGTTTTGAGGACCTCTGATTCAACACAAAGCATTTTTAGAAAAAGGTCTGCGTTGTTCTCAAAAACGAAAAGTCGGATAAGCACCAAGACACGAGATGAAGTTTTTCGAGAAAACTCCCTATCCCAAACTACCCTTTACGTGGAACATTTTTTGTAATTTTTGATTTTCTAAAAAATGGTTCTTACATTTGATTAAAATATCATACATTAAAAGTATTTACATAAAAAATAAAATGTATATCTTGAATTTTCTGGGAATAGCCTGTGAAGTCCTCTTCATTCCGGAGAATTTTATGCATTCTTGTATAACTCGTAAACGTTAAGCGATAGACATAAACGTGCTAAACAATAAGTGTAGATCTCTTTAAAACACACAATTTATTTCAAATAACTTTTTTTGTGGCATCAGCCATTTCCGAGAAATACGTTATTAATGGTTCGATTTTATCAATCTCATCTTATCTTCCTTAACGGAGGGGACTCGACACCGATACAGAGTGATATTGTACCTACGCTCCACGGGCGGCCGGATCTAGGAGCGACGGTACAGCAGTGACAGGATCCCTAATCTTCCAGAAGTAGACACCCCGGCAGACGGACAGGCAGACCGGGCTACCCGTCCCACATAGATGGGGTCCAACGACCCTCAAGGGGGTTCCGATACGCCACAGCCAGCTGTAAGCGAGGGACGGAGAGAGTTCACAGAGGGCACGTGCACCGAAACACCATCGCCGACACATCCTACTCTGACGACGACGATGACGAATAAAATGATGAATGGAACGAAATGGAGGGGCAAGGAATTCTAAGGCTGAAAAAAACTACTCCACATGACGACCCCGAAAAACTCCGAAAAAAACCATGGGTTAGAGTGGGCGGCAGCCGGGAATGGAACTCGGAACCTCCCGAATGCGGGTCACAGACGTTGCCGCCTGAGCCAGCCCGCTCGGTGAATTTTTCAATACTTAGCCATTATTTTAAAATCTTCTCTTTTTACTTTCTCTACTACGTATAGGGGAAGTATTGTATTCCACCCAAAAATTCGATACCGAGATTTCACCGGAAATATATGTTTTGAGACCCCCTTAATCCAAAAAAAGAATTTTTGGAAGCATGTCCGTGTGTGTGTCTGTCTGTGAACAGCATAACTCAGAAACGAACAGTCGGATAAACACCAAACTTGGTATTTAGGTTCAGTATCTTCCAGAGATGCGACACGAAGGTTTTCAAGAAAATCCCCCCACCCCAGATTACCCTTTACATGGAACATTTTAATTTTCTCAAAAATGGGTCTAATGATTATGATTAAAATATCAGATATTTCTGATAATTTCATGACAAATAAAATGCATATCTTGAATTTTCTGGGATGTCTCCAAAAGTATTCTTCATTGTGAACGACTTTTGCATAACTGGTAAACCATAAGAGATAGACAAAATTTTACTACACAAAAAATGTAGATCGCGTTAAAATACACAATTTATGTCATATAGGTACATTTTTTTTTTGCTGAGTGAACCATTTTCGAGATATTCCTTGTTATTCCCTTAAATTTTCCAATACTTATACTTTTTCTCAAATGGGAATTCGTTATTCATTTTTTTTGTCCTGGTAATGCAAAGAGAATGGAATCCTCCACATAGCAACCAGCTCTTAAAATATTTGAATATCGCTTAAAGCTTAGCAATTCCCCTTGCATCTACAAGAAAATTACCAATAAGATTAACATCTCGATATCTCGTTTAACATGAAGCATATGGAGAATAAGTGTTTGTAAAAATAATTTGTAGAGGGGTAGAGAAACTCAAGTGAGTGTAACACATCAGATTTTTTTCTACCTACTATATTTAATCCAAATAATACTTTGCAGAAATAGCTAGTTAGTTACGTTACACATTTCGTTATAAATGCAAAGCGAACAGCGACAGTCATATGTTTAAGAACTGGACGCTATATGTTGGCTTTAAAATTCCATACTGTTTCCGTGCAATTGCGAGAAACAACTAAACGTCGTCAGGACTTTAAGGGAATGACCTAGAAATGGTAATTCAAACCTTTAATAACGGATAACTCCGTAACGGCTATGCTCTCCCAAAACGGTTGTTTGAAATAAATTGCAGGTTTTAAAGAGATCTAAATTTTTTGGGTGGTACGTTTTCATCTATCACTTAAAGTTTACCAGTTATTCAAGATTATACAAAATTTCTTCCGAATGAAGAGGACTTCGTAGGCTATTCCCAGAAAATTCAAGATATACACTTTATTTTTCATGTAAATATCCTTCATATATGGTAGTTTAATCGAAATCGTTATAGTCATCAAAATGTTCGGAACATTTTCATGTAAAGGGTAGTTTGGAGTGGACGGAACTTTCTTGAAAATATTCGTGTCACGTCTTTGAAAGATACTACCAAGTTTCGTGTTTATCAGACTTTTCCTTTAAGGTTCGTTCACAACCAACGAGAACGAGAAAGTTGAAATACATGTATTCAAATGGGAATGTTCACAACCGACGGGAAGCTTCCCGGGCCCCGGGAACGGGAAAGAAGAGTTGCCCAACTTTTAACTTTCTCGTTCTGTTCCCGGGCACGGCATATTAGATCCATATTGTGTATATTAGACTCTTCACTCTTGAGGTTATTCTAAGCGGCCGTGACATGAAACAGCCACTAGTGCTCTCTATAGTCGCAAGCTGGAAACATGAAACTGGAAGGAATTAGTAAATGTGCTTCCTAACCTCACCCCGACACCCGCAAATCTAATTAGCGTGAAGGGATCTGGTGAAGGGATCATTTGTAGTTTGTTTATATGCAACTCAAAACTGGCTATTATCTAAAAAACAATGGCAAAAGCTACAAAGAACAGCTAAAACCAGTGGAAATGAAAAAAGAACAATAAATAATTTTGATGTATGCCATTAAATAAAGGAATGAAAGCTTGCCATAAGTAGAGGGATCGGAAATGTAATGGATATGCATTTAGATGATGTTTACTCTATCGAATCTTGACGTTGGCTTGGCTAAATTGGAAGTAGGTGAAAAAATATCATTAGTCAGTTAAAAACAAATGAAATTCCAATGCGCAAAATCGACTTTGATTTTGTGATCGATATACATTTCCGTTCTCGTTACCGGGCTGTTGTGAACCAATATCTTGCTTGGTGTTTTGCTTCTCGTTCGCGTTTCCGTTCTGGTTGCCGTTCTCGGGCGGTTGTGAACCAGGCTTTACTGTTTGTGAGCTTGGTGGTATAATACATGCACTTTACACCAATAACTGCATAAGTTTTAGTTACCACTTATTGGGGTAACTACTTCCAAATTTTCATTACGGTAGCTTAAAAACTGCATTGTAACGGGAATTTTAAATGCCGACAAATATATAAAATACAACAGAGAAAAACACATTTGAATATTCTCAGATATAAATCGGTCATATATACTTTTTGCAAAATAGCTTGAATTTTTATTTCTTCTTCTTAACTTGAGGCATTTCTGTCTGTTCCGTCATCGCTTTCCAACAACTACTTCCATCTTCTGGGACACCCTACACTCTTACCATGAGGATTGTATCATCTTATTAATACTGAAACTCTTTCTCCACTCGTTCTATTCATATCTTCTACTCAATTCTATTTATTTTTTTCTATTTTGTCTTTTAATTTATATATGCCTAATTTCTGTCGAATTCTTTCATTTGTTATTAAGTCTTGTCTGGTGCATTCTTTAACTCTGCTTAAAAACCTCATTTCTGCTGCCTGTATTTTACTTTTTTCTCTTTCGTTTAATATCCAGGATTATTTCCATACATGGGCACTGGAACTGCCGTGAGTTTATAGACATTCAGTTTCGTTTTCTTTCTTCGTTTGAATTTTTATTTAAAATGAATAATTTAGAAACTGATAACACATATGCCTCAATTTTTGCAATAACACTTCTAGGAATATTTGTAGGAAATCACTCATTTTAACCGGATATCAAACACTTATACAAGAAAAGGTTGCTAAAGAATGGGAATTTATGAGAAGCTAAAGCACGAAAATTTGAATTTTCACCGATCTGTCCCCTCAAGACGTACTAAAGCAGTGTTATAGTAAAAACACTGTGCTATAGCAATAAAGAGCATTCCATTAATCCCATCTCAGCATCCTGAGTGCCCCGGACTCCCTGAGGCCCTTAGGTGAAGTCCTTCAACATCTCCATCAAGCTGATTGCAATATCCACCTATATCAACAATGAGTTACAGCGCGTGAGCAACTGCTGTTACCTACTGAGCCGGCGTAGCTGGTCAACGTTTGCCCCGTCATAGTGTGGCATCTGGCGGGCAAAGGGGCAACCTCGTGCGTAGCCATGAACTGGCGCTAGAATCGAGAATCTTGAACATTTGGCCAGATACAATCCCAAAGAACTTTTATCTGAGATGTAAAGCACAGTTATAGTTACAGAGTACCTATTAGGGTAAGTGGAATGGGCTTTCTGAACTAAAAGAAATTTCAGGGGTACTCTCATTTCAGATGCATTTAAACTTAACGTAATGTTTCTCTCCATAGAGAGAAACCACGAGGAGATGGGGAGACGGTGTTCCCCCCCCCCCCATGGTAAAGGGCGACATCTCATGTAGATCTTGGCATGACGGTATACTGGAAGTCTACGATGCCTACGTTTAGTATTCGCACTTGTTTTTAGAATTTTTGTCCGGTTACAGTAACCGAATTTTGATCTGCACCGTAAGATTTAAGTGTACTAACAGTGTTGGATGTGCTCATGTTCATGGAACCGAACCTCATACATTCGGTTTTCATGATAGCACACCAATTTATAGTGCAGAGCTGTATGCCATATACCGTATATGCGACATCGAAAATTGGGACTGTCTCATTTTGATTGATTCCCTTAATGCAGTTCAGAGCCTTTGTGAGCTGTAAACTGCCATCCCATTGTTCAGCGAATTCAGGATACCCTCAATGTTTTATACGTTTCTGGCGTTAATGCAGAGTGTACTTGGATACCTGGTCATTTGGCTTGCCGGGGAATGAACTTGCAGATATGGCAGAACCCAGTGTTACAATATCTCGGCTAACGTCGGAAGACTTGTGCGGAGAGCTGTGCTGTCGTGCTGGCCCAAGGAGTGGTTAGCTCTCCGCGGAAATAAGCTTAGAGTAGTGAAGCACATTCCAATATACTGGGTAACTTCCTCTCGTGTATCTCATTGTGAGGAGGTGGTTTGGCTCGGTTGCGTATTCACCACTGAAATTTTATGCACGGTTATTCTTTTTGAGGGTGACCCTGCTCATATTTGTCCGCTTTGTAGCGAAGGTCTTTCGGTCCGTCACTTGTTGCTAGAGTGTATTGCTCTAACACATCTTCGGGACACTCTGCAACTGCCGGACTGTCTTGCAGAGGTCTTAGCGGATGAAAAGCAAGCGGTTCATAGGATTCTTAATTTTGTGTCAAAGGTAAATTTCCAAATGCGGATTTAATCATGGTAATAGCAGGTGTTACATACTTCTCGGTTTAGTTTTATATGCATTCATATTTATTTGTGCTATGATTTTTATATTGATCTTTATGGGTTGGTGGCGAGGGAAGGTGTAGCGATTGCGGCCTTGCAGTGTTCTTTGTAAACATATATGAACAATTGACTACACCCTACTTCGAAAGCAGCTTTTTCAGGATTCCGCAGTATCGGAGAAAGAATTATTCTAAATCGGTTTATTTTATTTTCATCTCAAATAAATAGATCAATTGAATGAATACATAATTTTCCCCCAGCTGAACACACCTACAACGAATTAACTCTGATTACAAATTAAAATCTAAATTGTTAATAATTTCCTCATCTCTAGAAAGCAGTGTAGATTATGTGTAGCTGTTGGTAGCGTGCAATAAAGGTACTTCATTATTTAATTAAGTTATTAATGTAAAAATCTGATGTGCTACACTCACATGACATTCTCTACTCTTGTACAAACTATTTTTACAAACTCTTATTCTTCATCTATTTCATATTAATCGAGATAAACATTTGCAGAAACGATCTTTTGACATGCAAAGAGAATTACATTTTACACATAGCGACCAGTTCTAAAAATATTTGACTATCGCTTAAGGCGTACTATGTTCCCCTTGTTTTGTAATTGCAAGGGCAATATAGAAATACATCCTTTAAGCATCGACATATATCTTAATAGCTGGTTGCTAGGTGCAGCACCACTCTCTTTGCCACAGATTAATACTCTTTGCATATCCAAGACAAAAAAATCTGATGTGTTACACTCACATAACTTTCTCTACTCTTGTACAACTATTTTTATAAACGCTTATTCTCATATGCTTCATGTTAATAGAGATATCGAGATGTTAATCTTATTGCTAATTTTCTTGTGGATGCAAGGGGAATTGCTAGCCTTTAAACGATAGTCATTCTCTTTGCATTACCAGGAAAAAAATGAATAACGAATTTAGAAAAACTACAAGTATTGGAAGATACTGAACCTAAATACCAAGCTTGGTGTTTATTCGACTGTTCGTTTCTGAGTTATGCTGTTCATAGACACACACACACACACACACACACACACACACACACACACACACAGATACACACACGGACATGTTTCCAAAAATGCTTTTTTTGGATTCAGGGGATCTTAAAACATATATTTCCGGTGAAATCTCGGTATCGAATTTTTGGGTGGAATACAATACTTCCCCTACTTACTATACGTAGTAGAGAAAGTAAAAAGATCTGAGTTACATTGACTTCTCCGTTACATTGTGAGTTTTACAATGTAAAATAATGCATTTTCGAAACATATTGAACATAAATCGCATGCGATTAGCACGTAGACAGTTGTTATATTTTGAAAAAACTGCGTTCCACATCACCCGACATAATAGAATCAAATAAAAAAGAAATATGACTTGCTTGAGATTCCCTGCCGCGTTCCTCGTTTTACACATTTCTGCGTACCCTGAATTCTTCTCTGGAATACTTTTAAGTTTCTTTGTCACTCTTCCTTTAAAGTACCAGCTTTATATCTTACTCAGTGTTTCTGATACCTGTTCTATTGCCCCAACAGCTTCTGGTATTCTTAGTTTATATGCTTACAAATACATATGTTATAGTAATTGCAATATTACTGAAATTATTCTGAATATATGTCAAATATTATAACAAAGCTGCTGAAAATATTTTCTTGACTGCACAGTACTTTTCTGTCGTCAAGGACATTAATTAGATACACTAACAATTCTGTCGTAATATTGAATATAGTATACTACAGCCTGTATTCATATCCCCCACCGAGTTACAATTGGTTGTGGCGCCAAGGAAATTCCAGCTTCCGTCCCCTTAAATATTTTGATTTTTGAGGGTGCCTTCGAAATATCATTTTCACGTAGGCTATAAAAGTATCAACATCAAGAAAACAGGCCCTAATTTCTTCCGCAACTCGGTAGCGTCCATGCGCTAGACATGTTTAATGTACAGTGCCTTCGTTTTATGCCAAGTCCGCGAATCGAGTGAATGCGTGCTCCGCACACAGTCTATTACACTGCGGAGTTTTCCGTTCCGCAACTCCCGCGTTACTTACGAGTGTTAGTAACATATATGTAACGAGTACTAACCTTGTTATAAATGTTGTTGAAGGTGGTGTCCATCTACGCGAAGACATTCTTGACATCGTCGGATGAAATTACCATCCACACGCATAAGTTCTTCTTGCATAATGTTAATAATTTCTGCTTTCATATTGTCCTTAAGTTCATCTTTGGTGCGGAGATTGTTTCTATAAGCTTTATTTTTCAGCATTTAGCGATCCCGTTGTTCTAAACTTCTTGACCAAACATCTCAGAGTCTCTACCCTAGGAAATTGCTACTGAAATTGCCTACACCCGTGTCTACATGATTCAGTTTTCACGTATGCATCGTACATAAAACTACGCTGTTCAAGCGTGTATTTGTTGACGGTCATTTCCGTGGATTAATAAGAGAATAACATTTCTAAGGAAATCACACACAACACACATATTGTCGAAACACTTCGTAACACATAGACAAAGCATCGACGGACACGGCTCACAGCTGATAAACGTACCCTTGACACGTCCTGCGCCGCTTATGCGCAATGGCATAATACCGAGGTCACTGCCGTCTCGGCCGATATGCATTTAAGGCAGTTGTGGCCTTGGCATAAAACGAAGGCACTGTATTAATATGGCATAATATTTAACATGATACTTTAAAGGTTCTTTATTGCTCTATGTGACATATGTTAAATCTGATGGTTTCGCCAGTAGTGCTAGAGTTTCCCCTGCCAAATTCCAACACAAACAATGCTAATTGTGATTATGGCTTTGATGTGTGATTCTTCTTTACTTTGGGCATATTACCACAGTTCTCTACTGGTTTGTATGCAGGGAATAAATGGAACAGTCGCAACGAAACTGGGTGTTGTGAAGGGAAGGAAAGGCGTGTGTCCGTCACAGTACCTGACGTCACCTATCCTCCGTGCGGTAACACGATTGCTCTGCTTACTTACTAAAACCCGTCTGCCTGTGTATTACCTACCTATAAATTCCGTTGTTACCGCATTTACGCTTAAATTCACATTTCACATTTTTCCAGAATTAATTTCTTACATAAATAATAGATATTTTGTGGTATGGTGTTTTAATCTTAAAAAACCCTGATGTATTTCAATCACATGGCTTTCTCTATCCATTATATATTCATGAATGTTCATATCCATTATACAAACTATTATAAAGAGCTTGTTTTTCTATCTAGTTCTTGTAAATCGCGATATGTTATGGGATCTGCCTGCCTTGTTATTATGTAATCTTTGTATAAGTTCAAGAAAAATAACAATTGTAACTATTTATCGGAATACAAATTGATGATTGGATATTATTGAATTTATCGGTACTTAGTATTTGTGAATGGTATAAAAAATAAAATTGCAATTGATATTATTATTGCAATTACTTCTAATTTAATGAAAGCGTTTTGCTTAAAGAACTGGAAATTTCAAACAAATAACAATGAATATCTCGGGAATGACCAATGCTACCGTATAATTTAACAAGCTCTGCGTTTTTTCTGGAGTAGGTTTTGCCTCTTTACAAATAAAATTATATAAAATCGATTGGACTTCAAAGCTAGTAACAAAAGAATTCTAAATATACATTTCATGTGACATGTTAATGCCTTAAAATATGTCTTTTAATCCTGGTTAGAGGCAGTTTTGAAAGAATAAAATGTAGCAAAACATTTTGAATACAAAAGGTAGTATGGGGTTGGGGATTTCCTTTAAGATCTTCGGTTGGAATTCTGAAACATTGTCTGACAAAATAATAAAATTTGGTATCTAACCGAGTATTTGAGTTACTCTGTTCACAGACACACACTGACAATTTCCTGAACGTTGTTTTAGATTCACTGTTTCTAGTAACATTTTTTATCTTTTTAAATGACTGCATAGGCAATTATTAGAGGAATAAAAAAAGACGTATCGTAAAATCGCATATTTAAATTCCAGAAACAGTGATTAGTACCTAGTTACTGGATTGTTTAAACGTTAACAGCGTCTCTGTAGTTACAACTTGATAAACGCAAGCGTAGACGTATCCATTAAGAGCAAAAAGTCTCAGCATAAACCACGCTAATGAGAAACGATGGAATGATACATTGTGAATAACAGATTTCTACTTCAAAACAGTCAGGCTAAAACAAGAGTCTCAAGCAAGAAGGTAAATCAGCAGATTCCAGTGACATCATTCTCATGACGAATTAGTGCTGGTAACGGATGTTCGCTATAGTTTAAGAACACGGCTAAATACACCTGAAAACATAAAAGAAACTAAAACGAGAGATTTTTACTTTCTCTATTTGAAGTAGAGAAAGTGTAGCATTCCACCCAATAATGCGATAACTAGAATTTACCGGAAACGCAAGTTTTGACACGTCCTGAATCCAAAATATACTTTTTAGAAAAAAAGGTCTGTCTGTGAGTGGAATACCACATTTGGTATTACAGTCTTCCAAGGATGCAACACGAAAATTTTCAAGAAAATCCCCCCAGATCAAACTACCCTTTACATGAAAAAATGTTCGTAGTTTTTTATTTTCTCAAAAAGGGCTCCAACGATTTTAATAAAAATACCACACGTTTAATATACTTGCATTAAAAATAAAATGTGTACCTTGAAGCTTCTAGGAATAGCCTGCGTGCTCTTCATCCCGAATGATTGTATAATAGGTAAACCGTAAAAGACTGACAAAATTTTACTACAAACAATTTACTTCTCGTTAAAGCACACAATTATGCCAAATACATTTTTGGCTGCCTCTGTAGTTTGGGGGCCATGCTAGCATCAAACTCTTCAATTCCCGGCTGCAAGATGGGAATGTTTCTTTAGGATTATTCCTCGATGAGTTACTATTATTTTTTATACTAGGTTGGATATTTAAAAGAGTTTTCGTTTTTGAATTACGCTGTTCACATACACAGACCCACGTATGGGCCCTTTTCTATTAATGCTTTTATTTTTTTTTTGAATTGAGGGAGTGTCAAAACATGAATTTCCAGTGAAATCTCGAACACTTTTGGACATCGGAATTAATTGTAGGTTCTAGAGCGTCATTTATATCGAGGGATTATCATCATATCCTGCCTATTTGCAGAGAAAAGTCAAACGCCTTTGGTTCCGCAGGAAATATTTGTTAACTCGCCTCTAACGTAAAGATTGTTTCGGGGAACGATGCACATTTTATTAAAACGCAGTGGTTGGTTATACCAAGTTCAACAAATAAAAGGCCTGCCACAAAGCATACACGTTTCTGTGCAGCGGCCTGCAGTTCGATCCCCGCACGCACGCATGCACATGCTGGTTGCTGTGGCAGCGGTGACCGTTGAGGAAAATCCAATTTGCTCTCTGGTCAAAGTGTTTTACGCCCGTAATGCTTGTTTACTCTCCACAATACAAACGATTGCTTTTATTTTTTTTTCTCGCCGCCACCGTTCTAATCGCACCCCTCACACTCCTTCCGTATTTAAAGGGAAAGAACCCTTTAGAGTGGCGTTTCTGCGAAACTTCACTTACGTTTAATTGCACAGTCTTAATTTCCATGACAACTCCGTACTCATTCAAGTGAAACACACCAATCGGTAATAAGAACCTTATTCTTCTCTTCCTCCTCACCCTCGGGGTGCTATGGTAATCGATTTGTGATATGAAACAGGGATAGCTTAATAACATCAATGCTTTAAGGATACCCATACCTGAAATGTTGTCAAAAATTTCAGGCAATTGAAATAGTTATTTATGAAACGATCCTATAATGGGAGCTATTAAGACACGAGTGACGATAATTTCCGCGCGAGCGAGCGTCGAAAACTTCATGAGCGTCTTAATAACCATTACATGAGAGTTGCATACAATAGTTTTTATACGACATTTAGATATACAATAAATATTTAAAATGTAGATGCATACGAAAGAAAATAAAAATGTGATAAATCAATTTCTCGATACCTATTTTAGTTGCGCTTCATAACAAGTGAATATCAATTCAAGGTCGCAGGTATTGATTTTACAAGATGGAGACTGAAATGTTTACTAGTGATTCTGAAGAGGTGGAATTGTTCCAACCCTCCTGATATCCTGGAGGAGGCGAGGAATGTAAGCAAGAATTTACTTCCTAAAAAATCAAAGAAAATGTATGAAAAGTTGTATGACAAGTTTATGGTTTGTCGAGCAAGGAAAAAATATAACTTCATTGTCAGAAAATGTGCTCATAGTTTACTTTGAAGAAATTTAAAAAACAATGAAATCCTCAAAACTTGTGGAGAAATTATTCGGTGTTGAAGACTACTCTAAATGTAAAACATGGAACTGATATATCAAAGTATAAAAGTTGTATTACTTCTTTTTTTAAAGTTCCCTTGCTTACCCAGTCATTATTGTGCTTTTACTGTTTTTCATTACCGCAATTATACACACACAGAAACAAACAAACATGGCGAGACTCGAGCCCGAGACCCTCAGCTTGGCGGAGCGCCGAAGCTACACACTCCAGCAACCATGGCTACGAGGGTCGACGCTTGTTAAAACAGAAATCGGTACGGTACAGAGGGAATAAAGCAAAAACATTTCTTACACTCTGTTTTTAAAGTCTTTGTTACTAAACGTTTGTAAAATGTAAACAGAGATGTATTCGAATTTCATTGTAAAGAATGAAAACAGTGAATTAAGTTAATATAAATTCATATTATTGAATAAACTGTTTTTCGGTGGCTCTAAGTAGGACAGCACACAAGCGCGAAAATCTGTATCGAAATGGACTTCATTTCGATACAGATTTCTAACAGCAAATGAACACATTTAAGTATGGGAGTCGAAGAAACTAATTTTTTGTTTCCAACATTTCTTTGAACCTTTAGCTTCAATTGCATTCTGTGGCTTTTGCTCTCAGAGTCCTTTAGCTTCAACATGTGACCAATTGAATGCCCAAGAGCACATGACCTATTGACCTGAAATTACTTCCAAAGCATTTTACTCGAGTTTTGATTTTTCTTACACTTTTGCGTATTAAAAATGTTCCATAAGATGTAGTTCGTAACCAATATTATACAAATTTTCAGCAGAAACTAAACAGGATGAACTTAGAGAACTGGCATGCTTTTGCTACCCTTTTAAACTGCCCAATATATGACATAATTAATTCTATCACTGAGGGTAAACTGCTACAAACATTATATTTAAGGGTTTAAAATGTTTTTTACGGAAACAACCAGAAAAATGAAAAAATCTATATTCCAGTTTTTGTATTAGTATATAAATAACGTGGACATATTTTTTTAAAAAAATTAAGATTTCCGCATCATATGCAACACTAAATTCATTATTATAATAAAAGTAATATAATTTGTTTCTCATAAGCTGTTTAAAATGTCCGCATGAAATTTAATGTAGACTTATAATTGTGATAGAGCAGCATGTGACAATATTTTTAAAACATTGGGATAAAAGCTGCAAACATCAAATTTCACCTATGGCAAAGCACTTTGAAACTGGGTGAAAATCTCGAAAACATAAAATACTCTTTTGGCACGTTGTTATGCTGTACCCTATACCTTTATTTGGCACTTTTGATTTACCAACTTGAGCAATACTTAAGGGGGGAATAAAAGCCCTATCCCGTCAGAGTTATATTTGATAACTGAAGAAGTTTTGTTCTTCAACTGTTGTAGTTTATTGTTGTTGAAGTTTTGTTGTTGTTGGAGTTTTGCACCACTCTTTGGGCGTCAATTTTGAAGAAGATTGTTTGTTACGTAATATGCTGCTACGTATGAGAAGCCGATTTGAAGATGTATTTTTGTTGTTACGCTCCAAGTTTAAAAAATATATATTTTTTAACTTTGTTATTAAACAGCTTCTATAGATAGTATTTATGTTTATGTTTGCCTCGGCTGCGTCGGTATTGTTTTAGAGACACGTTTCTCTTAATCAGGGCGTGGTGCGACAAGAATGTAGGCTTACACAGGTTTTAAGTTTTAATTCACTTCTTTTTATTATTCTTTGGCACAAATTAAATAGCACTACACTGATATTAAGAGCTGTGAGATTATTTAATTTAATACTTGCACTTTGTTAATGCGTATACATAATTTTTGTTTCACACGAATACGTAATATTTCTTTAGAGAACACATCTTCCATCCGGTTACTACCAAGGTCTGCAGGCAACTGAAGATATTTCAACCGTCAAAACCCGTAAACTTCTGTATTTCAAATCTCTGATTGGCTACTCTTAGTCCAATAGAATACCTGCATTTAATTAAAGCTTTTTCTGGCTGTTGATTGGCTAATTTTAAACTGTCACAAAATTTACATTATCGTTGCTCTAATCATGACTAGTAGCATTTAAACTCTCAAACTCATTATTACCTCAAGGTTACGTCATTGTTACCTCTTGTTAGCAACTTTAAACTTATTATTCTCTCAGCTCTTAATTATTAAATTACATAATGCATTCACATAACATTATTGAACATGTTTATAATAATATATGCATTTGCAATGACTGTTACATACATTTTTAAAAATTATTATATACATATTGCTTCAAGGCGGGCTGTTATTGAATTTACATATTATATAATTTAATTGAAATTATTCAAGTGTTAAAAATACTGCCTCTTAACTTCGTAACCCATTACCTCAGAAACTATTTAACATATCAGACTGAGATGTGTACAGGAAGTAGATGCATTTCTTCTTAGTTCACTGATATCGTTTATAGAATAATGTGATTTATTAAGGAAGCAGTTGAGTATGGAATTTTACATAATGTTTTTATTGCAATTTATCAGCAATTAACTTTTAACCAACTTATTAACAGTGAAGTAGATTAATAACATCACTGAGGTGTTTCTTTCATTATATAGAATTTTTGTTTGCCTATATTCAATAGAATATGAGAAACTCATTCGGAAAAAACATTTTTAAAAGTAAAAATAGAGAAAAACACTTCATGTATATTTACAAAGCGAAAACCACATACGGAAGCTGTCATATTTAGAAGTGTACCAATTTTTAGTGTAAAGCTTCTAAAAGATGAGCTAAATGTAGTTCTGTATTACAAAGAGTATAATGGTTGTTATTACTTTCTCTTCCGCGTGCGAGTAGGTAGAGAGGGTATTGCATTTCGCCCAAAAATTCGATACTGAGGTTTCACCGGAAATACATGTTTTGCGGTCCTCTGAATAAAAAAAAAGCATTTTTAGAAAAAAAGACCGTGCGTGTGTGTCTGTGAATAGCATAACTCAATGAAACGTCGGATATTTGGGTTCAGTACCTTCCAAAGATGCGACACAAATATTTTCAGGAAAATCCCTCTACCCTTTACATAGAACATTTTTGAAATTTTTGGTTTTCTAAAAAATGGCTATGAATTTTGATTAAAATGCTATACATTAAAGATGTTTATATGAGAAGTAAAATGTATATTTTGAATTTTCTGGCAATAGTCTGCGAGGTCCTCTTTATTCGGAGAGAATTTTGTATAATCTTGTATAACTACTAAACATTAAGCGGTAGACGAAAACGTACTGCACAAGAAATGCAGATCTCCTTAAAACACACAAGTATTTCAAATAGCTGTTTTGTAGCATCAGCCATTTCCTAGATATCCGTTATTAATGGTTCAATTTGTTTAGTACTTTGTCATTCTTTTTATACCCCATGGATTTTCAGTTGTTTATCGCGATTGTATGGAACAGAATGGAATTTTAAGGTCAGCATATAGCGTCCAGTTCTTAAACATTTGACTATCGCTGTTCTCTTTGTATCCTAACGAAATGTGTAATGTAGCTATTTCTGCAAAGGTTTATCTGAATTAAAATTAAAGAGATAGAACAATAAACTTTCTTAAGAATAATTTGTACACCCATTAATAAACGATAGAGGGTAGAGGAAGTTATGTGAATGTAACACATCAGATTACTTTTTTCTATGAGGTGATGGAGAATTCATCTTACAAAGTGGCAGATACACTACTGCTAATAGAATTGAAATATACGAATTGTGCTTACAGTGATAAAATATATTTAAAATTAAAGAGGAATTTTCAATTTCTAAGCCTAAACAAAAAACTAGAAACGTGATTTTTGGCAACTCTCGCCATTTAGTCTACCCTTAATTCTGTAAAACGGCCATTTAACTACTCTTTGGTGTAATGCTGTAATGCACATTTCAATTTTAAACCTGGATTTTTACATAACATTTGCTACTTTCACCCAGAAAGATCTTCCTTTATATCATACTATGTACACGGTGGAAATTTAAACACTTGACATAGGGTTACTTTTTTATAATACTATCTACCTGCTAATTTAATAGAAAAATATTACGTTATCTATTGTAATAAGAGTTAGAAGGTGAATCAGAATACAATATTATTCATTACAATTTAGATACTTTCTCTGATGGATATGTGAGTAATGTTTTTATGCTCCTAGTTTTGTTTTTCATATCAACTCTCATTTGTTACCAACTTGTAGAGAGTCATGGTCCACGATAACGAAAAAAATTGATGTAAAGAATTAAATTTTGCCATATTATTATTTTCTCTAAAATAAACAACAAATGAACTTCTGATTTTGTATTCTATTCTTTTTTAATGTTCTTAAAGATGTATTATAACAAATTATCTCTAAACTCAACAGAGGAGACGGTATCTAAGAAAAAACTGATTTCTCGTGTTAAATCCGTATGTCTAGTGATTTGAATTCCACTCTGTATAAAAGATTATAACCCAACTTTTAAAATAGTAAGAAGTACTATGGCAACTGCTGTCTGTATATCAATTCTAAGTCCTCGCATTTCAAGAATAGCTTTCTTGATTTTATTAATTTGTTTCGTTTGATTTATTACTTCTTGTTAACCATGATACATGTTTTCCTAAATTATTTCGATACAAGTTTTGTTGTAACTCATAGAAACACACGCTAGCCAGATGTTTAAAAAGAAGCTCGCTATGTGAATGCTGGACTTGATATATGCATGGCCTAGTGGGAAACAAAACAACGACATAATATTTAAAAATCTGATTTTTTCATTCACATAACTTTCTCTCCTCCCTCTTCCACAAACTATTCTTACAAATCTTATTCTTTTATCTACTTCTTGTTAATCGAGAAAAACTTTCACTACAAATTTTACATTTCGTTGTAGGTGTAAGAAGGATAATGTAATAGGATAAATCGATGGTCCGATTTTTAAAGAGCTGACGCTATGTGATGAATTTAAAATTCCACCTTCTTTGTATGACCACGAGAAAAAATGAATATCGACTTACAACTTGTAAAAAAGGTATAGGTATTTGAAAATTCAAACAAATAACAAAGAATATGTCGGAAATGGTTAATACCGCAAACATTTTGACATAATTGTGTGCCTTTAACACATATCTCTTATGGTTTACCAGTTATAAAAAATCTGATGTGTTACACTCACATGACTTTTCTACTCTTGTACAAACTATTTTTACAAACTCTTATTCTCCATCTATTTTATATTAATCGAGATTAAACATTTGCAGAAAGGATTTTTTGACATGCAAAGACAATTACATTTTACACATAGCGACCAGATCAAAAAATATTTGACTATCGCTTAAGGCGTACTATATTCCCCTTGTTTTGTATTTGCAAGGGCAAAATAAGCACAGACATATCTCTTAATAGCTGGTTGCTAGGTGCAGCACCATTCTCTTTGCCACAGATTAATACTCTTTGCATATCCAAGACAAAAAATGAATAACGAATTCCCATTTGAGAAAATAAGTATTGAAAAATTTAAGGGAATAACAAGCAATATCTCGAAAATGGTTCACTCAAAAAAAAATGAATATGACATAAACTGTGTATTTTAACGCGATATACATTTTTTGTGTAGTAAAATTTTGTCTATCTCTTATGGTTTACCAGTTATGCAAAAGTCGTTCACAATGAAGAATACTTTTGGAGACATTGCCAGAAAGTTCAAGATATACATTGTATTTTTCATGAAAATATCTTAAGCATATGATATTTTAATCAACATCGTTAGAGCCATTTTTGAGAAAATTAAAATTTTCGAAAAATATTCCATGTAAAGGGTTATCTGGGGTGGGGGATTTTCTTGAAAACCTTCGTGTCGTATCTCTGGAAGATACTGAACCTAAATACCATGTTTGGTGTTTATTCGACTGTTCGTTTCTGAGTTATGCTGTTCACAGACACAGACAGACACACACACACAGACGCACACACGGACATGTTTCCAAAAATGCTTTTTTTGGATTCAGGGGGTCCCAAAACATATATTTCCGGTGAAATCTCGGTATCGAATTTTTGAGTGGAATACAATACTTCCCCTGCTTACTATACGTAGGAGAGAAAGTAAAAAGGCACTAAGAATGTAGAGAACGTTTTCCAGGAATATTCAAGTTACACATTTTGTTTGTCATGCAATTATCGTAAAGATAATATGGTATTTTAATCAAATCGCTAATAATTTTTGAGACAATAAAAAATATGGAAAGCTTTTTCATGAAAAGGTTGGTTTGGGGTAGGGGGATTTTCTCGAAAATCTTCGTGTCGTATCCTTTGAAGATGCTGAGCTTAAATGCCAAATTTCCTTTTAGAGGTATGCATTTGCAGATACACAGACAGGCAGAGAGGCGTCAATTGTGGCACCAAAGCCGAAGATTGCGGATTCAAATTCTGTATATGGCACTGCATTTTTCATTTTGTTTCTATCTTTTCAACTTCAGCCTACACACGACATGTGTGAGAGAACAATTTATTATCATTGATTGATCTAATTATGCCTAAGTATGAATTCCGGGACTTAAAAGTACCTACGAGATTGTAAGTGGCTATTGGGTTACTTATCTCAAAATAAATTTGAGAACGCCTTGTGGTTTACCGGAAAAAATGTGACTCAGTTCGGAAATTTAATGTCGTACCCGCATGTTGCCGTGGTAGCTCATTTGGTTAGAGCTGCGGCACGGTAAGACGAAGATCCGTGGCGCAAATCCCGGTATGTCACTAAGTTTATCACTCTGATTACAACTTTCCAACTTTAGCCTACAATAGGATGTGTGAGAGAACAATAATTATGATTTTAGAAGAAGAGTTTGTAATTCCTTGTAAAAATAAAGGATAATGACTATAGAAAGTCATGTGAATATAACACTTCACAAACACAAAAGTGCGGACCATTGGCTGAAACGTGACTTTATATTCTCTGCCACCTACCTGCAGTAGGTAAGTGGAAGTGTTGAATTTCAGCAGGAATATCTGTTTTGAGGCTCTGAATCCAAATAAAAGAATTTTTAGACAATGCTCCGTACGAGCGTGTATCAACAAAAGCGAAATGCAGCCTGAGAACTCCTCTTCATTCGGAAGCAATTTTATATAATTTCATATAACGTGTAAACCATAATATATAGACAAAAAACGTACTCCACAAAGAATGTGGGCCTCTTTAAAACACACAATTTATTTTAAATAAAGTTTTTTGTGCTATAAGCCATTTCCGAGATATCCGTTAATATGGTACGAATTGTTCAATATTTAGCCATTCCTTCAAAGTGTGTTGGAAAGAGTATGAAATTTTAAAGCAAATTTGTAGCGTCCAGTTCTTAAACATTTGACCATCGCTGTTCCCTTTGTATCTGTAACAAAATGTGCAATGCAGGTATTTTCGGAAAGGTTTATATCGATTAAAATGAACCACATAGAAAAATAAACCTTCGTAAGAATAATTTGTATACTTACTAATAAGCGACAGAGCGTAAAGAAAGTCATGTGAATGTAACACATTAGATTTTTAAAAATGTTGTCGCTATTCAGTTGTTTTACTCGATGCCATGGAAAGAGTACGGAATTTCAAAGCCAGTGTCTTACTATTGATTCTGTATTCTGTATCCAATTTGTACGTACAACGAAATATGTAGTGGACGTATTTCGATTAACATGAAGTGGATAGAAAATAAGGTTTCATAGAAATAATTTGTACAGAATAAACGATAGTGGGTAGAGAAAGTAATGTGAGTTTTTGTTTCTTAAGAGGATTTTTAAGCACGGTTTTTTCTGATGAAATTCCGATATCGATATTTTGGGTGGAATATACTTTCTGTGTGTCGTCCTCCGTGGTGTAGTGGTTACCATGCTAGCCTCTAGTTCCCGAGGTCGCGGGTTCAAACCCGGCGGAGGATGATGGATTTTTTCGGGCGCTGGTCCCGTGTCGTAGATTTATGGCACGTAAAAGAACCTCAAGCCTGATAAAGAGGCCTCAGAGCAAAATTACAGGAGTTTCACCCCCAATATAGAATGAGACGCTAAGGATCACAGCAGTTAAAGAGCGTCCATAAATAAAATTCAACTTAATTTCTTTCTCTGTCATAGGTGAGGGATAGAGGAAGTAAAATCATGTATTGTAGCAGAAACATTCCCTTGGCAACCAACATATAAGTTTTAAGGAAATGATAATGATCAGTAATTACTTCTATCAACCTGAGAGAAATATGGTAGGAAAGTTTGAGGGGGATTGAGGGCGAAGAGGATCAACAACTCCTTGTGGATGAAAATAAAATAAAAAAGGTAGAGAAGAATGGCGTTGATGACATGATGGTACGGTTGAGATAAAGAGCTTTGCAGTGATCTGTAAGAAGAATGCAGTGTGTTGGGAAACTTCAATTAGAAGAGCCTGTTCACAAAAACTAACAGCAGCAGCGTGTGCCGGGGAGGAGATGAGCACTGCGCAAAGCCGACTGGGATCAATGAGTTGGGTGGAGCAGTGGAGAGAGGGAACTACATCGGCTACTCGATGATTTATCGAGATCACCGTGATTAAATCCGGCAACTGTAATTAATTATTACTATACAAGTTAACGGTAGTATTCTATTGCAATTTTTCCACGTCACAACAAGACAAACGCCTCTCGACCCCTTCAGCTGCCGGCGAACGATTTCGCATTCGAAACTTTTTGTTCTCTCCGCCGAAATCCGTAGTAATGACAAAAAGTGAATAAGCTTTAAACGTGAAACGGATACTTGCGTCTGCTGTTCAAGGGGGAGGGGACTGTTCTGAGTGAAGCGAGTTCTGTGTCTGGCAAGAAACATCCGTAACTCTAGCATACAGGAAGGACATCTTATACCTTGCTTTCATTTCAGAGTGTGTCATGACGTCATTACTTTTAGTTCAATATTTTGAAGCGAGTATCAGCTCTAAGAGTAAGCACGTAACGTAGTACACATGTGGCGGAGAAGTTGCCTAGCAAGCATGGCGTCAGTCCGAAATTAATCAAAAGTAGACAACATAACGTGGTAGAACATCTATCCATAACAACGTATAGATATGTAAATAATCAATATGCACAAATATGCTAATAAATATAACACAGAGTGAACAACAGGAAGACATAAGTAAAGGGAAATAAAATGTAAATAGAACAGATATAAATATCAGAGGGATTGTAAATATCATTCTAAATACAGAGTGAGCCAAAAGACTCTGAACCGCCTGCGCGGTGTTTTTCCTGTCCGTGTCCTAGGCGCTCGTTGGCGTCTGCCGCTATCATAGAAAGGCGCGGATGAAACCATACAGCATTTTTAAAACTACTTTGAAAAGCTTTACTTACCAATTTTACGAAAGGAGATGTTGAAACTGGCCATGTCGTTGTCCATACATTTTTGCACCTCTTTAGGAAACTATCCATCACTCGCCGTAGTTCACGTTGAGAAATTTTCTGGCGGATATTTGTTTTAATTCTTCCAGGGTGTGTGGGTTTGTCTTGTACACTTTATGTTTTAAGTTACCCCGTGGGGCATTTAATGAACAATATTACCGGCTGCGCGGTGTTTTTCCACTGGGCGTGTGGAAATATGATAAAAACATGATAACGCACTGCTGCTATAAACAAACTCACGGTGTTGTGGTTTAGCTTTGCAGTGTGAAGTGCAGTTTTGGGTTGACAGTGATGTGATGTAGTTCAGTTATTACGAGTTATTTATTATTTTGTCCTGTACTTAGTCACAAAGTTATGTTTTCTACTGCACATCGTGTATTTATTTATGATTCGTATGTGTTAACTCGGTCAGCTCGCCAAGTGAAAGTACGATTTGCAGAAAGATTTCCAGGTGCAAAAGTTCGAGGCCGTACAACAATCCATGAACTTTACAGTAAATTTCTGGCCACAGGAAGTGTTCAGGTTAAGAAATCTAAAAGACGGCTTTCGGTTCTTACCGAAGAAACATTAGACGACATCGGTCATCGTTTGGAAAATTCTTCCCAAAAATTCCATGATGAATAGTTTTCTAAAGAGGTTCCAAAAATGTACGGACAACGACGGTAGACAGTTTCAACCAGCTTCTTTCATAAAGTTGGTAAGTAAAGCCTTTAAAAGTAGTTTTAAAAATGTTGTATGGCTTCATCCGCGCCTTTCTATGACAGCGGCAGACGGCAACGAGCGCCAAGGACGCGGACAGGAAAAACACCGCGCAGCAAGTTCGGAGTCTTTAAGCTCACCCTGTAGTATGTATTATAGAAGATCAGAATTTAATGTGCATAATATGTAAAAACCGTTAATCAGAGAAAGGCGAGCTAGCAAGTTGAGGACAATTAGTAAGTGAACTTTGTAACACATGCAGTTGGAAAATAGCAGCTAAAATAGGAAAGAGAGAGAGAGAGAGAGAGAGGGGGTGCGATGTTAGAAAGAGATGGAGATAGAGTGAAATTCTTGGAAGCGTCATTCGTAGAACAGGTAGTTGGATAAATTGAGAGACTGCACGATAAAATGTACTGTATACATTTCTGTATAAAAACAGGAATTCGCTCAGAACTTGTACACACTCTTGTTTTGCTACTGATGGTGAGACGAGAAGCTGCACCTGCTACGTGTTGTGAAGGGTGGAGGAGAGAGTGTGGCGATGAGAAATAGCTTTCTCAAAACTTAATAAGATGACGGTTTTAGGAAATGATTCATATGTAAATGAGGGAATAGTGTTGCTAGCCGCTTTACATTTTAAATTAATTGTAGTTTTTTCTGTAATAAAGTACAGTTATAAAGCCGAACACGTGGTCATGCTTTGCCTTCACCTACACTCCTGAGAATACAACGATAGGGCTAGGTTTGACTTTCAGTGGTTCCGAGAAAGAGAGAACGACCAGCCGGCAGAAATCAAACCCAAGACGCCCAGATGACCAGAGGAGGGGTATGCTTAAGACACACACGCTACAACGTGCCTCGCAATGTCACACGCAAAAGTATAAAATAAAATAAACAATGAAACATGTTAATCTTGTTGCATATCCCTACCAACGTCCATTGATTGCACACACATAATGTTTTTGTTTACATTCGCAGAAGGTAGTCGCAGCACTCTGTGTTGACAAATTCATGTTGCCTTAACGATAATAACAAGTGCCTCGCTTACAACTTTCACCGACCGTCGATATCGACCAAACAAAACACAGTGCATACAGACCACCAACTATTGTTACGACGTGGAAGGTCCCCGCGTTCAGACAGAATGCCATATCCGCTAGGAAACTTCACCGACACACGAGTCTTACCTCTCTGCGGAAGTACTAGGGGGATTGAATTCTAGTTTCAGTGGCTAGTGCGAGTGATATTAATGTTGTATTTATTTAACATTAATTGTAGCCCCACGTTTGGGAGCCAATTTGCTAGAGATGGTGCTTACGTAATATGTTTTACGTAAATTATTATAACTTGAAGATCTTATATTGTGCTGCTTACTTCACGCGTTGCCATCTTGTGACGTCATTCATTGTTTGGTTTGTAGCTCCATCTGGCGTAGCAATTTGCATCAATTAGTGTTCGAAAGAATTTAAAGTTTTGTATATTGTCCTCCGGCTAGCTATCATCTTATCTTGGTAGAACATGTATCTCTATGCAGGTTGTGAAGCGGAAAGGAATCTTTTATCCAGAAATTACACTTAATGAAGAAATTGGTTTTATAATTTTTATTGTCGAACACGTTCACTAACACTTTTACATATTGATATAGATACTCGCCAAACTGAAACTGTTTGTAATAACTTCTTACTTATCACTTTTAACTCACGTACTTCAACTTTGTGTATATTTAACTGTATAATATTTTAGATCTTTAATGATTTTTCTGCGCGTAACTTGACGAACTGAAGGACTGACTGACGACGTGTAGTGTACACGAAATTTTGATGAACTGAGGGACCGACGTGTAATGTATTGAGAATTTTGTTGAACTGGGGCGATCTACCACGGACTCGACTTTATATACTCCCACTCCTCGAAATGCCTAAAGATTATAAATGAACTGCTATTGGCTAATAAAACGCGCCAACATTAGCGTCTATTTTAATATCCAATGAAAACCACGAATACATATGCTTTAGGAAATATTCTAGAAGGTTCTACCGAAAACGCGCCAAACATTACGTAACTTCCTTGTTCCCAATAACGATAAACAGCTCATCCCCCTCGCTGCATTATTGCGATATTATTGACAGTTTCAGTAAAGCCGTATATTATTATTTACCAATAATAATTACAATTAATAAACACCTGAAATCAATGACACATAAAAATGCATATTCATATTACAATCATTATTTACATTTAAGTAATTTGTGATACAAATTACCGTATCATATGCCCCACTAGAAACATAATTATAAATATTTATAACTTGTTTGGAAATTTTATAATTGTGTTTTTAGTCTCCTAAATCTTGGAACACACGCTATCACTTTCACTTTGCACTTCACACGCATTTAAACACACGACATATGTTTTATCTCGCCACTACTTACTGGCTCTGGTTTAATTAATTTAGATATTAATCTGACATCACAAAATTTTTTTTATATCAAATACTTTACCCTAAATTATTTAATTACTGTTACCAAATTGTTTACTTTCTTAAGTTGTTGACAAAAATTTATACATTTAAGATTTTTGTAATTATTATACATATTTACCAAAAATATTCACCCTTTACACAAATATTTACATCTCTTAAATCTAGGCACTGTTTCACATGTTCTATTTACTACATAAATATTTGTTTTAATTATTTTTACCCATTTTTGTTATTTTGTACTTTATCTTAACAATACTCTTGGAATAGTATTTATGTACTTTACTTTAATATAACATCATGCTTTATTTCACATGTTCAGTTACTAATAAAATGTTATTTTCCTCTCAAACATTTAGTCATGTCCAAAATTTATTTCTCCTTTCCTATGACGTACATATTTATTTAACCCTCTTACGTTCCAATACATTTCTCTGCAAGTCATCTTTAACTATCCAGCATTACCTTACATCTCATTGCTATTTACCCTCCTGGATCAAATTGTGTGTGGCTAAACATTACTCGTAGCCGTAACCTAACCTTCAAATTGTTGTTCATGAATAACCTCTTGTATTCATTTGAAATTTCATCACATGATAACATTTGAAAACAATCTAAAGTTTCTTGAACAACACATCTTTTGACAACTATCATTTTCAATGCTTCAGGTATCTTTTTAATTTGAAAATACTCTGATAATTCTGCAATGAACTGTACTGGACTGGAGTTTTCATTAAATTTTGGAAGTGGAAAATCACTTAAGATATGATTGTAATTTTGCAAATTCCCTACTCCCATATTTGAATTCTCTAGTGTTACTTGTGCACTCTGAGTTTCAGCATTAGCTATAGATGAAGCTGCCGCATCACTCACATTATTTGTCATACCTGAGGAACTACCTCTATCATTATTTTGTACATCTGACACATTCACATCACATATATTTGCCCTTGAATTCAATTCTAATCTATTTACAGTACCTTGCAGATTTTCTATTGTCTGTTCCAATTTTTTATTATTCTCATTTTGAACAGTTTGGTGTTTGTTAATTTCAGAAGTTAGCTTTTGATTCAAATCTATAGACAAAACTTTAACTTCATCAGACAATTTATTTCTTTGTGTTTCTGACTCCTTCTGAATTTCAGATATTTCCCCTCTGAAATTAACTTGCACCTGTATTAAATCTGCATTTGTAGCCTCCATCATTTCTCTTAGCTCACTTGAAATGCTACTCATTCGGCTACCTAGCTCTGTACATTTTACATTAACATGCTCTATTTTATTGTTAACCTCACTTTTTTGGTTAGATATTTCCCTGCTCATGTCTAACATTTTCTTTGAAACTTCACCTATTTCATTTGCTATCATTTCTTGATTTTCATTTTTCATTCTAATCATACAACTATCTAGCTCCATGAATTTCTTTTCAATTTCTTCCCTGTTTTGTTCTAAGCTTTTACCAATATCTTCCTTTAATTCCCTATGACTCTTTTGCATATCTTTCCTGTTTTGATCTATTTTCTTTTCTAATTTCTCATTATTTATTTTCATGTTCTGAGTTAGTTTTTGTTCTAATTTTTCATTATTCTGAGTTAGTTTTTGTTCTAAACTCCTATCAATATCTTCCCTTAATTCTTCCCTCAATTCTCTATTCATATTTCTCAGCATTTCCATCATCAGACTAGCATCAAATTTTACATTTCCTGCTATTCTATTCTCACTTTCTGCACTAACATTTTCATCCTCAAATCCTAAAAAGTCTGGGCTATTTCCTGTAACCTGTATTGAATTACAACTAACTGTTACATTATCTCCCTCCATAATTATTTCTTCTGTATTATTGGTAGCCATTGTTTTTTTTATCCTACCACTCCTCAGTAACATTTAAATTTGTTTACCCTTTTTTTTTTAAAAAAAATTAAGATACTCTAACCTTTGTGATGCTGTCTGTTGATGTTACTTTGATGTCCAGCTTTTCTGCCCCATTCTCCTAGGTTTGTATTTCGCTTCGATGAATCTGCGTAGTTTTGTCGTCCTGTAGTTTGAATTTCCCTGTTGCCTTGTAATCTCGGAATTACGATGTCCAATTATCCATGTAGTCTGTCCTCCCTGTTGTTTCTGGAATCTGCGTCTTGTAGATCATTTCATTGCTGCATTCGCCCCTTCCTGGTTATGTTGATCCTTTCCTGGTCATCGTGTTCCTTTCCTGGTCACTATGCCCCACGTTCTGGGTGCCAATTTGCGACGGAAATGTTGCTTACGTAATATGTTTTTGTATTTGTTAGCCCCACGTTGTGGAAGCCAATTTGCTAGAGAAATTGCTTTACGTAATGTTGTTTACATCAGTGTTGAAGCCATCTTGTGACGTCATTCATTGTTTGGTTTGTAGCTCCATCTGGCGTAGCAATTTGCATCAATTAGTGTTCGAAAGAATTTAAAGTTTTGTATATTGTCCTCCGGCTAGCTATCATCTTATCTTGGTAGAACATGTATCTCTATGCAGGTTGTGAAGCGGAAAGGAATCTTTTATCCAGAAATTACACTTAATGAAGAAATTGGTTTTATAATTTTTATTGTCGAACACGTTCACTAACACTTTTACATATTGATATAGATACTCGCCAAACTGAAACTGTTTGTAATAACTTCTTACTTATCACTTTTAACTCACGTACTTCAACTTTGTGTATATTTAACTGTATAATATTTTAGATCTTTAATGATTTTTCTGCGCGTAACTTGACGAACTGAAGGACTGACTGACGACGTGTAGTGTACACGAAATTTTGATGAACTGAGGGACCGACGTGTAATGTATTGAGAATTTTGTTGAACTGGGGCGATCTACCACGGACTCGACTTTATATACTCCCACTCCTCGAAATGCCTAAAGATTATAAATGAACTGCTATTGGCTAATAAAACGCGCCAACATTAGCGTCTATTTTAATATCCAATGAAAACCACGAATACATATGCTTTAGGAAATATTCTAGAAGGTTCTACCGAAAACGCGCCAAACATTACGTAACTTCCTTGTTCCCAATAACGATAAACAGCTCATCCCCCTCGCTGCATTATTGCGATATTATTGACAGTTTCAGTAAAGCCGTATATTATTATTTACCAATAATAATTACAATTAATAAACATCTGAAATCAATGTCACATAAAAATGCATATTCATATTACAATCATTATTTACATTTAAGTAATTTGTGATACAAATTACCGTATCACTAGACAAAGACGTCATACAGTATGTCATGGCACACTGAAACGAACACCTAGTATGTTCGCTCGAAAGCAAGCTAGATGGCTCCGCATCAACGTGTGGAGGCTCGCATTCGGCTTGACTTCCTTGGGGCAGTCACACACATCTTGGGCTTCTTCGCGGATTTCCCTGGGTGGTAGGCGAATGCTGGGGTGGATTATATAATGCTGCGAGTTTTCCTCTTCCCCATTTCCAGTCACTTCATTCCTTGTCATGTTTCAGGTTCGAAGGATCAGGCAAGTGGACGGCAGGTGAGTCTTGTGGCAGTGGGGTTTGCTTTGATTAATTATTTGACCTGGTGTTTGTAGTATGAGGGCTCTCAGAGGGACCTCTCCTTTGAAGAGGTAGCCTTTAAGGAGGTCCCTCTGTCGCCAGGATGTTATATCTGCAGATGTTAGGGATCCGTCTGTGTTCGAGCCTGCCTCCCCGGAACTCCGCACCCTCAATGTCCTTCGCCTCACCCCTTTCTCCACCTGGAGATTTCCAGAAGCACATTAAGCGACATTACTGAAATCCGCTTCCTGATACATCATAACCATATTCGCTTGAATCCAACGGGCCATAAATGCCCTGGTAATATACATTATTTATACTTTTTATATTCATAAAAATGTGTAACACTCACATGACTTTCTCTACTCTTGTACAAACTAGTTTTACAAACTCTTATTCTCCATCTATTTCATATTAATCGAGATAAACATTTGCAGAAACAATCTTTTGACATGCAAAGAGAATTACATTTTACACATAGCGACCAGTTCTAAAAATATTTGACTACCGCTTAAGGCCTGCTATGTTCCCCTTGTTTTGTATTTGCAAGGGCAATATAGAAATACAGTAGTCTTTAAGCATAGACATATCTCTTAATAGCTGGTTGCTAGGTGCAGCACCATTCTCTTTGCCACAGATTAATACTCTTTGCATATCCAAGACAAAAAATGAATAACGAATTCCCATTTGAAACAAATAAGTATTGAAAATTTAAGGGAATAACAAGCAATATCTCGAAACTGGTTCACTCAACAACAAAAATTTATATGACATAAATTGTGTATTTTAACGCGATCTACATTTTTTGTGTAGTAAAATTTTGTCTATCTCTTATGGTTTACCAGTTATGCAAAAGTCGTTCACAATGAAGAATACTTTTGGAGACATTCCCAGAAAATTCCAGATATACATTTTATTTGTCATGAAAATATCCTAAACTTATGATATTTTAATCAAAATTGTTAGAGCCATTTTGAAAAAAATAAAATTTTCGAAAAATGTTCCATGTAAAGGGTAATCTGGGTGGGGGGATTTTCTTGAAAACCTTTGTGTCGCATCTCTGGAAGATACTGAACCTAAATACCAAGTTTGGTGTTTATCCGACTGTTCGTTTCTGAGTTATGCTGTTCACAGACACACACACGGACATGTTTCCAAAAATGCTTTTTTTTTGGATTAAGGGGGTCTCAAAGCATATATTTCCGGTGAAATCTCGGTATCGAATTTTTGGGTGGAATACAATACTTCCCCTACTTACTATACGTAGTAGAGAAAGTAAAAATTAATAGCTGTAATTTTTACATTATAATGTTAATGTAAAAACTGATATTTCTTTCCGTTTGGTAAAGTTTTGCATGGAAATGATTTAAATTAGGTTTGGATACAACACTTACTTCTTTGTTATCACAACTCTGATTTTGTAAGTATGTAGCGGTTCCTCCTTGGTAGGACCCACTACGTTGACGATGATGGATGCTGTGTTACGTACCTGTAGGTCGTCTTGATGCCCGTACTCTTGTGATGTATCTTGAGGTTCTCGTGGACTGGAATCTGATGATCGTATATCTGCATTCTTGCGTGTATGTTAGTATGTTGTAATTATTATTATTGAGCCACATCTGCTATATTTATGTCGGAGAGCACTTGTGTCTTATCAGGGTTGGATATGGAAAATGTTAAAATATTTTGCACACACTATTCTGTTAACTATTTCGCTTTTACTTTAGATGAACCACATGTAAATATTCACAATTCATTATTACTTTTGTTAAGTTACAATATGTATAAGTGGCAGACTTTAAATACGTAATTTTAGCGTCTATTCAGAGACGAGCTTATACACTGCCTTCCTGCTCGAACACTGACAAGCTTCTGTTAGCGTTCTTTCCAACCGTTCTTCTTAGCGTACGTATTTGAATTATAGGCATGTATCAATGTTTCTGATTGGTGCTACTATCCAATAACATTCAATAACAGTTTGTGTTACATATATGTTTACAGACTTCCATCGCCTTAATTATGAAACAAGTTTACGTAGATACTACTGCATTTCTCGTGATTTTATATTACTGGTTATATATCTAACATTGGCCTTTCCCTCTTATATTATATTCTATATGTTATAACGTTATATACTTTTTCTCTACCATGTGTACATTATGAATATACAGTATGTGACCAAATGTATCCGGACAACCCCACAAACATTCGTTTTTCATCATAGGGGTATTGTGCTGCCACTACTGCCTCGTAATCATTATCCGCGACCTCAGTAGTCATTAGACGTGAAAACATCAGAATGGGACGCTCCGTGGAACTCACGGACTTCGGACGTGGTCAGGTGAGTGGGTGTCACTTGTGAAAGAAGTCTGTACGCGATTTTTCCACACTCCTAAACATCCCTAGATCCACTTTTTCTGATGTGATAGTGAAGTGGAAACGTGAAGCGACATGTACAGCACAAAAGCATACAAGCCGACCTCGTCTGTCGACTGAGACCGCCGACATTTGAAGAGGGTCGTAAAGAGTAATGGGCTGACATCTATCCAGACCATCACACAGGAATTCCAAACTGCATCAGGATCCACTCCAAGTACTATGACAGTTAGGCGTGAGGTGAGAAACCTTGGATTCCATGGTCGAGCGGCTGCTCATAAGCCACACATCATGCAGGAAAATGCCAAACGACGCCTCGCTTGGTGTAAGGAGCCTCAACATTACACGATTGAACAGTGGCAAAACGTTGTGTGGAGTGACGAATCACGGTACACAATGTGGCGATCCGATGGCAGGGTGTGGGTATGGCGAATGCCCTGTGAACGTCATCTACCAGCGTGTGTAGTGCCAACAGTGAAATTCGGAGGTGATGGTATTATGGTGCGGTCGTGTTTTTCCTGGAGGGGGCTTGTATCCCTTTATGTTTTGTGTGAAACGATCACAACGCAGACCTACATTGATATTTTAAGCACCTTCTTGCTTCCCACCGTTGAAGAGCAATTCGGGGATGGCGATTGCATCTTTACACACGATCGAGCACCTGTTCATACTGCACGGGCTGTGGCGGAGTGGTTACACGACGATAACATCCCTGTAATGGACTGGCCTGCCCAGAGTCCTGACTTGAATCCTATAGAACACCTTTGGAATGTTTTGGAACGCCGACTTCGTGCCAGGCCTCACCTCTCCTCAGTTCCGCACTCCGTGAAGAATGGGCTGCCATTCCCCAAGAAACCTTCCAGTACCTGATTGAAAGTATACATGCGAGAGTGAACGCTGTCATCAAGGCTAAGTGTGGGCCAGCACCATATTGACTTCCACCATTACCGATGGAGGGCGCCACGAACGTACGTCATTTTCAGCCTGGTGACCGGATACTTTTGATCACGTACTGTATGTGTTTTTAACATCCTCTTAATTATTATATATACTATATCAGCAAAGAAAATAAATAACACGTAAAACTTAGAACAACATATTAAATAAAGAAATTATTAATCAGTTGATGCTGAGAAGCGTGAAAAAGATATCTTATTACATTAATGAGTTATTGTAATAGTTTGTCCGAGGCTAGTACTGTAGGTATGTTGCTTCAAGTAATGAGCTAATGCGTAAAAAGTTGAAATTTGCACTGATGTAGATTTCAACTCGGGAAATGTTAAAGTACCACAATTAATATTTTGGAAACGATTACTATGATGAAAAGCATCAAATTGTGTCACATTCACTTAACTTTCTCTACCGCTATTGATTATTACTTTCCCTACTACGTATAGTAAGTAGGGGAAGTACTGCATTCCACCTAAAAATTCGTTGCCGATATTTCACCGGAAATACATGTTTTGAGGTGCCCTGAATCCAAATAAACATTTTTGGAAACATGTCCATGTGTGTGTGTCTGTCTGTATACAACTTAACTCAAAAACGAAAAGTCGGATAAATACGAACTTGATATTTGAGTTTAGTATCTTCCAAGGATGCGACACAAAAACTTAAAAAAAATTCACCCAGTCCAGAGCACCCTTTACATGGAACATTTTTCGAAAATTTTAATTTTCTCAAAAATGGCTCTAACGATTCCGATTAAAATACCATATGTTTAAGATATTTTCATGGCAAATTAAATGTATACCTTCAGTTTTCTGGGAATGAACCCAAAAGTCCTCTTTATTCTGAATGATCTGTTGCATAATTGGTAATTCGTTAGAGATAGACAAAATTCTACTGCGAAAAGATGCAGATCTCGTTAAAACACACAATTTATGTCATGTACATTTTTTTTGTCGAGTGAGCCATTTCCGAGATATTCCTTGTTATTTGTATGAATTTTCCAATACTTATACTTTTTCTCAAATGGGAATTCGTTATTCCTTTTTTTCTGTCCTGGACATGCAAAGAGAATGGAATACTCCACATAGCAACTAGCTCTTAAAATATTTGACTATCGCTTAAAGCCTACCATATTCCTCTTGCACCTACATCAAAATTAGCAAATCTGCAAATCTCGAAGTATTCTCGAAGGAGAATAAGTGTTTGTAAAAATGGTTTGTACAATAGTAGAGAAAGTGATGTGTGTGCAACACATCTGATTTTTATTTTCTCTAATACTTATAGTAAGTAGGGGAAATGTTGCATTCTAAACAAAAATTCTACGTCGAGATTTCACCGGAAATACATATTTTGAGTCGCTCTGAATCCAAATAAAGCATTTTTACAAAACATCTCCTTGTGTGTGTGGTATGTATGTATGTATGTATGTATGTGTCTGTTAACAGCATAACTCAAAAAGAAAAGTCGGATAAATACCAACTTGGTATTTCGATTGAATATCTTCCAGAGATGCAACACCCACCTCCCCAAACTAGCCTTTAAATGGAACATGTTTTTTCAAATTTTTTGTCTAAAAATGGCTGTAACGATTTTGATTAAAGTACCTTATATTAAAGATATTTACTTAGCAAATCATGAATTTTCTGGGAATAGCCTTTGAAGTCCACTTCATTTGGAAGAAAGTTTGTAAAATCTTGTATAACTGGTAAATTTCAAGCAATAGACGAAAACGTACTATACAAAAAATGTGGATCTCTTTAAAACATACAATTTATTTTAAAAGTTTTTTTGTGGCTTAACCCATTTTTTGGGATATCCCTTATTAAAGGTTCGAATTGTTCATTACTTAGTCACTCTCTTAAAGTACTGTCAACATTTAGTTGTTTCTCGCGATTGCATGGAAACAGTATGGAATTTAAGATCACATATAGCGCCCAGATCTTAAACACTTGACTATCGCTGTTCTCTTTGTATCTATGACGAAATGTGTTTTGTAGCTGTTTCTGCAAAAGTTTATTTGGATTAAAATGCAGTAGAAAAAAGTAACAAGCTTTAGTAGGAATAATTTGTATACGCACTGATAAAAAAATAGACGGTAGATAAGTGATGTGAATGCATCACAGATTTTTTTCAACATATTCACTTTGTAAATAAATACATTTAGTCCAACGACCTCCCAACATTTTAATACTCTCAATGGCGATTGACTGTGCGTCTAAGCAGTTCCATATATGTGTCAACGGCTTCTTTGAAGACGGAAGAGTAGATGGGAAGGTTTACATATTACCTAGGGGAACTAAAAAGGCTATAAAATAGGTATCTACTGAGTAAGCGTCACTTGCCCAGGGCTATGGGTGGTGTCTTAACGGTGGGCAGTGACGACTTAATCATCTGTTTTGGCATGAAGAGAGGAAGGAGCGTCCCTGTTTGTGGGGCTAATACACAAAGGAGCTAGGTTACCTTGCGTAGCGCTCGTAATGCGACCAAGGGGCACTTTTTATACTGGCAAAACTCAAGGGAGCTGAAGTATTTACAAAGAATGGAAGACCACCAATTCCCAATGGTCTTACTGAGCTACCAATCTCAAGCATAAAGAAATATTGGCAGACTTCTTCGGAGCTGGATAGATGGCTTCTCTTGAGCCGGACAAAGGCCCAATCCGAGTAGTAGATGATTATTATAAAACAAAATGTGTCCAACTGTACAAAATAAACGTCTGTCTCAGGCTTCAACATCATTTGATGTCCATTTTCGTTCACCCGGACATTCCTTCAGGTTTGAGAACAAAAAATAATATCTGAGAGACAAGTTTGGCAAATGAAGCGGCCGTGGAAGCACTTGTAAGCAAGGGTCATACATTTTTTCAGCAAAAATCCCAAGAATGTGTATCTTTCAAATTTGTTCAGTAGTGAAATACTCCCGGGTGATGGCTCTGCCGTTCTGGAGATAGTGTAGAGCACCACACCATGAGAATCCCAGAAAACGTAGCAATGGCTTTTCTTGCAGGTCTTTCATACACTTTCACCTCTTACTACCCACTGTTTGGACTGCTCCTTCATCTCTGGCGTGCAGTGATGAATCTATTGCTTCATCTACTGTTATGAGACGTTGGAGGAGAAAGATAGGTGTACACGTCATATAGAACTGCCATCGTGTTTACGAAGTGCCAGCTTAGTTCCTGACCAGGAAATGCATACCTAGTTTATTCTGGTCTAGGTAGCCTGTTCTTTTATTTAACTTGTATATTAAATATGCGTGTATTGTCAATGGTCTATATAATATTTAGTATTGCACAACACGCTGTTATTTTACCTGAATATATAATTTTACCTGGATAGATATTGTTTTTGCTACATATGTAATCTTTCAAGTGTCAGGATACTGCTCGTACATATGCGAACTGAACTGTGATATTTATGCCTGAAAATATTAAGAATGAAACGAGTTACTTGTCCTGTTTTCAAAAGGTTTTATGTTATATCCGAAATAATATGAATATTCTCTACTCTGATGCTCCATTTTTCTCTTGGAAGTTAAATAACATGTAAATGAATCACACGATATTTTTTCACTGCTGAAAATTTAAGAAACACGGTCAGACACCATAAGGTGATGCCTCTTATGGCCGTTGGGAGAAATCCAGGTGAAAGTTTACTTTAGGGTCTCATTTTAGGACATATTCCTCTTCTGTTTATGAGGATTAATTAAATCTAAATTTAAAACGTGTTAACACAATTTCTTCAGCCTGTTATATATGAAATTTCATCTCTATATAATTGTATTTCCTGTGTGCAGACAGACGCTAACAAGGGCTTTGCAGGGAAAACGCACCTAAAACCAATTTGCTTTTGAATTCATTAGCGTTATAATTTTACAAGGGGGCTATTTCTTTCCTCTTGTAAGATATTCTTAGCTAAGCTTAATTCTGCTGCTCACACAAAGTAAATGAGGCGAAAACTGAATATAAATAATGGGTTAAGGAGATGAAAGCTAAGGATAGAAGAGAAAGAGACGAAGCTGGAGAGAAACAAAGAAGGAGTTGCTTGTTATTTGTTTCTCGCGAAAGAGTGATAAGGGGTTTAGATCCGACGTGATGTAGAAACAAAACATTTAGGGAACTTCGTAAACGCTGCCTCCAATCGTTTGATTTGTTTCTTTCGTTTCAAAGGCTCCGGCCTTTCTTCAATACGTCTTTACCCTTTGAGCATGTTACTGTTAGACGTCCAGGTAAATTGCATTGTTAGACGCATGCATATTAATATCAAAGTATTTTAAAACTGCCGCATTTGAAGGATATCGCAAGGTAAGTTAAATTAATTTACATTTAGTCTCTCGCGACACGTGAGAAAAATTAAAACATCTTGACAGCAACTTTAACTAGCAGTCACGGAAGAAAAATGAGATACATAGAGTGTTTTTCTAAAACACTTTCCTGCTGATTATTATCTTGATAGTCTTAAAAGCTTTATGGTGAATGTTTCTTTATTTGAGAGGGAAAAACAATGATATTGGCTATATGTTCATCCAGTACATAATTTCAGGGTTACTTCAGTGAGCTAATTTTTTTTTAATTTGATGCAGTATTTTATATCACAACACTGTGAATGCCAGAGTGATTGTAGTGTAAATTAACATTATTGTATCACAATGATTTGAGATGTTTGTTAATTATAAGCATTGTTAGGGAATAAGTTTACACGGCCTCACTGAAACTGACAATAGGAGCGGGTAACAATGAAGCGAGGGGGTGAGTTGTTTATTAATTAGAAGAGACAAGCCAATGACGTTAGAGTAGCGCGCTTTTCTTTAGAAATGGAGGGATTATTTTCCCTAGAGCATATGCGTTCATAATTTTGATTGCATATAAAAATAGACGCTAATGTTGGCGCGCTTTATTAACCAATAGCAGCTCGATTATAATCTTTAGGCATATCGGGGTGAGGGAGTATAAATTCTGAAGCCAGAGAAGTGTAACGCACAGTTTAAGAGAATCATTCACGCGTTACACATCGCACAGTTCAACAGAATCATTCACGGGTTACACGTCGCGCAGTTCAACAGAATCATTCACGCGTTATACATCGCACAGTTCTACAGAATCATTCACGGGTTACACGTCGCGCAATTTTACAGAATCTCTCGCGTCGTAAAGCTAGTTATAAAATGTGAAATACGCGAATTAATAATGTGGGGCAAATAAGTGATTATAGTTACATTCGAAAATATAACAGTTTCAGTCGGGCGTGTATCAAGAGTAAATATGTGAAATTAATACTGTGTGACGGCAATAAAAGTCTAAAAACAAATTCTTTTATCAGTGTTATCTTTTAGTAACAACTCCTTTCCGTTTACACACCCTGTTCAAGGGATTTGCTCGACTGAGTAATAATAGCTAGCCGGAGGACAAAGAACTCAAAATTAAAAATAGTAAAACAGTAACAGGCGCTCAGCAAATAAGATAACACGAAAGTTACCGCCACAAATTGGAACCCTCATTATAACATATTTTGATTTTATTTATAAAAACAAACAAATTTTTCTGACTTTTGTATTAATCCAACCATTATTTTATAAAACAGTTAAGAAGTTTGAAAAAATTATTAACATTAATACATTGAAAGTCTAACATATCATTTTTATGAATTTAGTAAAACATAAAAACAATTTAAATACAGACATTAGATATTAACAAGTCTGACGATAATTTACTATTCATTTTTCGTATCACTGTCTATATGCAATAATAATTATGACGGTGATACTACTACTACTACTACTACTACTACTACTACTACTACTACCTCTACCACCGCCACTACTACTATTAATAAAAATATATTGTGGGTTCCAAGTTAACAGTGGTTCTATTTTCATACCATCCAAGAGGTACAGGGGCAGAAGAAGACGCTTACCTGGTTACCAGGACCAGTTTTAACATATTTATTTTAAAGTTCCCTGGTTTTTTTCAGTCTATGCTTACTAAGTTTTACTCTATTCTTTTCCGCTTATTACCGCAATTACACAACACACAGACACATACAAACACCCATGACCATAGCGGGACTCGAACCCGCGACCCTCAGTTTGGTGGAGCGCCGAAGCTATACACTCCAGCGACCACGGCTACGAGGACCGGCTTATCTTGAAGTCATTACGCCAAATGGTCTAATCATTTAATAATAATAAATACTTATGGATCAAGGTAATTATTGAAATTGTCAAATACATCCAAATAATATTTTTTGGGGGGTAATAATTTGGCAATAATTGTAGACTGCGATTTCCTATCTATTGCAGAAAAAAAACATTAGACATAAATATTTTGACTGTTGTACATTTCATTTGTGAAGGTAACTCATTCTTCACCCACCGCTCCATCTACAACGTCAAATTGCTAATCATATTACATTGGGTTATCCATGTACATTTGTTTACACGAATTCGAGTATAATTCATTTACAACCAATCATACAACCAAGTATAATACAATTTACTTCTGACCTCTCGTTTGTTTCACACTGAGTAGGTTAAATTCTGGTTCATGCTGATTTCTTGGGATTTGGTTCAAGTCAGTCATAAAGAGAAATGGTAAGAGATGGCTGGAAATAGACTTGGTTAGATAAATGTGGAAACCTTATGGAAGAGAAAAAACAATTGCATTCTAAAGCAATGGACCACTTTTTTCTGCTCCCAGGTTACGTATGATTATGTCAGGGTATTATCATCACCCTGTTTTAAATAACCGACTGTTTCAGGCTGTAACATGTTTGCTGGCGAATATTTATCAGAAAGTAGAAAAAGTGAGATTTTATATGAATAATTTATGTATAGAACGAAAATAAATTATGTGGATAGAGGAAGTATGAGGGTGTTAAATAGCTGTCAGATTTTATTCCAATAGATTTATAAAGTTTATATTTTTAATTTTTTCAGGTATTACACGAAGAAGAACTTGACGTAAGCTACACAAGTGAGTGATTCCATAATCTTTCATCAATAATTTAAAGTTAAATAACCTATGATCTATCCATGTTCACGCATTTCTTTGAGGTAGACCTAACTCTCTGTGCATACAAGTTAAAATGCCAACCTTCTGGCACATCTTTCTGCTTGATTTATTTGGATATAAACATTTGGAGATTGTTCTAATATCTGCATCGTTAGTATAAGGAAACAATGCTTAATTATTATTTTATGTAAATTTTAGTTAGAATCAAACATTTTTGCTGAAATTTGATGTAAATTGGTAAAATTATTGTATTTTAAAGAGAAACTTATATAAGTTGTATCTTTAACAGTATTTAAAGTAAATGTACCACAATACTAAAAATATTGAAGCAAGATAAAGGAATATTGACGTTAATAACAGTAAACAGTTTTCAGCATACCTTTCAGAATCAAGAAAGACGAAACGAGGAATAACAGCGACTTAAGCCTGGGTATTACTATGATATCTGATAATTTTCAAAATTCATTTATGTAATTTGTGTTTAAGAGCTAAGTGAGGACAGTTTTTCAAAACGAGGCTTGGCATTTATTACCATATGGTGAGGCAGTATTTTATATCACAACACTGTGAATGCCAGAGTGATTTTAGTGTAAACTAACATTATTGTATGACAATGACTTTAGATGTTTGTTAGCCATAAGCATTGTTAGGAAATAAGTTTACACGGCCTCACGGAAACTGATATTAGAGTGGGTAACAATGAACCGAGGGGGTGAGTTGTTTATCACTAAGAAGAGACAAACAAATGACGTCAGGGTAGCGTGCCTTTCTTTAGAAATGGAGGGAATATCTTCCATAGAGCATATGTGTTAGTAATTGTGATTGGCTTACAAAACAGATGCTAATGTTGGCACGATTTAGTAACCAATAGCAGTTCTATTATAATGTTTAGGCATTTTGAGGTGAGGGGGTATAAATTATCGTGCCATAAGCATGTTTCACGCAGTTCTACAAAATCATTCACGAGGTACACATCACGCAGTTCTCAGCAATCTTTCGCGAGATACACATCACACAGTTCTAAAGAATCATTCACGAGATACACGTCGCGCAGTTTTGAGGAATCTCTCGTGAGGTGAATGTCATACGGTTTGGAAGAATCTCTTGCGTCGTAAAGTTAGTTACAAAATGTGAAGTACGCGGTAACTAATACGAGAGTAATTACATTCGGAAATATAACAGTTTCAGTCAGGCGTGTATAAAGATTACTGATGTGAATTATTAATTAAGTGTGACGGCAATAAAAGTGTAGAAACAAATTATTTTATCAGTGTTATCTTTTAGCAACAACTCCTTTCCGTTTACACGCCCTGCTCAGAGATATTTGCTCGACTGAGTAATAATAGCTAGCCGGAGGACAAAGAACCCAAAATTTTAAAAAATAATAACCGCGCTCAGCAAATAAGATAGCACGAGAAATTACTGCGACAATGGTTGTAACGAATATGCATACTGGGTCAAACTCATATTTATGTTAGAAAGGTGTAACAAATAGTCTTTGAACTTTTGAGCCTCAAATAGGTTTGGTTTTACCACAAGGGCAACCATTTTAATTAAAGGTAGCTGTTAAATGCTTGAAGCATTAAACCAATTGGTTACTCAAAATATTTACGAAATTCTGCTAATAATTTAATACTTAATTTATATTCCTGCAATTACATTCATGGCAGATACAGTCATGATTAAAGTACTTGGTTTCGTTTATTAAGTTTTAGTTTCTCTACCTCTTTGCTATAGTGGGTAGTAGATTTACTGAACTGCACCCAAAATTTTGATATTGAGGTTTCCAGCAATGCGTGTTTCGATGTCCACTGACCAAATAAAAGCATTATTAGATAAAGATCCGCGCATGCGTTTGAGAGAGAGAGAGATAGAAATTGGAAACATTTCATATTTGAGTAGGACATTGTTTAAGACACTTTTAAGAAAATTCCCCATGCAAACCATCTTTCACGTAAAACGCTTTTTCAAAAATGGCAATAATTTTGATTAAAATACCGTGTGTTTAAGACAGTGTATGACTAATAAAATGTATACCTTGAATTTTCTACGAATAGCCTGTTGAGTCCCCTTCATACTGTACACATTTTGCATAGCTTTGTATAACTAAGAGCCATACGAGACAGACAAAAATGTATTTCATGAAAAACTCGGTGCTCGCTCAAATATACTACTTGTATCAAATACGAGTATTATTTTTTCAGTGGTATTAGCCGTTTTCGTAATATTCCATGCTGTATGCTTAAAATATAAAAGCATCATTCTTTTCTTTACAGGAGGTTATTACTATGACTTCTGAATTTATTTCTATGTCCCTCCAAAATAATTTGAACGTTATTTCCATATTTTGTGAATAACAATTTTTGCTTAATGTGAAATAATTTATGGATAAAAATGCATCATAAATAACGTAAAATGGATAGATAAAGGTAAAGGTACATAGGAATGTGAATGCCAGGCTCAAACCAATATGGGCTGCTATGGATATCTTGACCTTCTTCTCTGTCTTCTTAATATGCTACACAGTATAGCAGTCCAGTTGTATTTGTTTATTTTATTAATACGACATTAACATTAACGTAGTCATAAAAAGTGTGATATTACTGTATATTTAATTTCACAACAAATTACTTGACTATCACAACCACTGCCACAATGTAACGCCAACTTCGGTATCTAATAGCAGGGAAATTTCAAAGAAGAGTCATGTATTTTCAACAACTGCCAACTTTTCCACGCTGGAATTGCAGTATATGAAAGCGGGCGACATAGTTCTTGTAACGCGATGGTCTCCCAAGTTAATTACGGATAACAAAGGCACATGGGTCCGAGCAGAATAGAGTTGTGTAATTGGACACTCCAGTTTAACACAATCTAATATTGATTTCAACAGCTCGTGAAATTCCTGTCATTCGCTTAGCTTTAATTAATTAGCATTACAAATAGAGAGAATGTGGCCCGACACTAATATTCTATTGTAGCCCAGGGGTCTACCGCAACAAAGCCGCATTTTTATTTCAAGTGTATTTGAATTGTACCGAGATCAACTGGCCTAAATTTGGGGACGCTGGAGAATTTCCTGCTCTTTCTCGGTAACCCATTTACTTCCGAGCGTGTTAAAGCGGTATTTCAATACATACTGTAAAAAGTTTGTATAGTATGTTATGGTATGTATGTCATCATTAGGTATGACGTATTGATTGCTTAATATTGGGCTTATCTTGAATGGCACGATTAGTGGCCGACTCAAGGCAGGTATCAGGCTGAACCACTTTGCTCTGCGGTGGCCTAGCCCCGCGCTACGGAGGAAATTTTACCTTATAATATTATGTGAAGCTGTATGTTAATTGTGTTTACTATGTGCAGTTATCACCGTATTATACAGAGCAGAATGCATTTATTGTGTTTTGCACGTATACGGAGTCACAAGTGGACTATCGACTTGAATTTATACAGAATTCACTGTGTCACCTTCCTAACAAATCGACAATTTGTAGGTGTTAGAAAGAAATTAAACAGATTGCGTAGGTGTTAGAAATATCAGGCAGCCAACAGTTCTAATTGGAAACATTAGACGAGATAAAAGCTGTAGCGGAAAAAATAGCTGTCCCACATCACATATTCGTTATGACAGAATAATTAACTGGCTTTTAGTACTCCAGATGTAACTCTTTGTGACGACTATTATCGTGGAGAATGTTTAAAGATAAAGTCTATATCCTCTCCAGAGTCTGGAAGTATGAATGAAAATGTTCATGTGTGTAGATCTAATGTATAAAGTCCAAAGAAAAACCAGAAATCCAATGACAAAGTTGTATACGAGTTAATACCATTGCCGAAAAGCAATATGTTTCAAAGGTAAAAGGCCGCCGTTATGACCATTGCAGTTAAAGGTGGAGTATAAATGTAACAATTAAAAGTATACAAAGTTTGTGCAATTAATCTCTGTTCACTCGATGTATCAGAAGACAGTATCGGATGAGCTTTTCCCGATATGTCGGTAGCAGAAATTTGTCGAGTGTTCAACAGCTGCCAGGTTTCTACAGACGAAGATCGTTTATAAAATCGAACAGATTTTGTAACAAAGACAAGCATATAAACAAAGACATATTTATTTTTCGCAACCTTAGAATTAACTAGGAGAGAAATGGCGGACCAGTCCGCCGCTGCTGCTCGAACGATTCGTATAGCAGTGCCGTGGGAGTCGAGAGCTTCAAGAGATAAATATTATTTAGCAATACTCATACCATCGTCGTAGTAATATTTATGCACCATGCATCAAAATGTTACTTCTAGGAAACACTTAATTTGCACTATGGTGCGTTATTTCAAGAGTTTGGAAGTTAATTTTAAATCCGTACATATAGTAATGTAACTGTACAGAAGGGATGCTTTTAAAACTTACCAACCAAATAAAGAAACAGTTCCGGTTTAAAACAAAGCTCGGACTCAATTCTTTAGATCACATAAAACGTTAACTTTCCTTGGCCATAATTGTGTGGACCACACAGTCGTCAAATTTTCCCTCTGTGAACCCCGCAGTGCATGCTTTCCTTGAACATAATTGGGTCGATACCATAGAACAAGGGTGGCGAAAACGACTTCCTTCCGCGAGTCACCAAATATGCAACACGCAGTGCATCACTCAGGAGCATGTGAAAATCAAACGGACGGTTGCAGAGAGGGAACGTGCGCCTGCGAGTCAAAATGACTCGCGAGTCACGTTTTCGCCACCTCTGCCATAGAACATAGAAGTGAGTTTCCTTAGGAATAAAGGTATGGAACACATATAGATCGTGGGTTTTCTATGGACACACTTTTACGGACGTCTTAAAGCGTTGGTTTTTCTTGGAGATAATTATACAGAATCCGTAGATTGTGGGGTTTTCTGGTCCATTATTTATGTATCCCACAGAGCGTTGGCTTTCCTTAGGCTTAGACGTATCAACCCAATGTAACTTCAATTTTCCTTGACCATAACTGTGTGGAGATCGTAGATTGTGAATTTACCTTGGACACAATGCATAAACCTCATTGAGTATACGTTTCGTAATATATGGACTTTGTAGAGTGTAAACTTGATATAATGCGTGGATCCCTACAGCGCTGGATTTACATGGAAATAAATCTGTCGATCCTGTAAAACGTGCGTTTCACTTTGTGGACAACGTAGATCGTTAGTTTCCTTGGGCAGAATAACCCACACGAGTTTTCTTCGAGCAATGGTGTCAACCTGATAGAATGTGAGAGGGCATGTGAAAGCTGCCAGGTCCGTCAAGATTCTTTGTCCCGATTACTCTGCAACAAGCTAATAAACTGAGCTTGCTTCGATGTAAATGTTGTGTTAACAAGGTTAAAATTAACAAGATGGCTCATATGTCTTATCGCTAAAAAAGATTTCATAAAATACTGCTACACAATAATTCTGTTTCCTATAGTTTAGCAAAACTTCATAATAACGAACTGGCCTTATACTCCAAAAGTATCAGACGAAAATTCGCTTAAAAGTGATATTTTTAAGAAGTGTTAATTCTAAAGTGTTTTTTTTTCTAATTTTCAAAGATGTACAAATTGAAGAAACATTCTGTTTTTACTTAGTGCCTTTTTTGGTTAAAAGTTTTACAAATTTTGAGTAAAATGTTTTAAAGAATAGCCTCATAGTATTAATTAACATTAACCCATATAAAACCGGTCACATTTCCCCTTAAGTCTGACAAATACCGAGCGAGGTGACGCCGCGGTAACGTGTGCGACTCGCATTCGGGAGGCCCCGGGTTCGATCCCGGCGAGCGCACACTCTGGCCCATGGGTTTTCTGTGGTTTCCCCGGTCCGTAGGCAAATGCTGGAATGGTTCATCTTCTCCACGACTCCTCTGCTCCCCTCATTTCTGTACCATCATCATCTTCTTTGTCATCTATTTCAGGGTTGAAGAACCAGGCGACGGTGTTCGGCGGGTTGCAGCTGGACGGTGACTATGCGCTCTGTGGAAGTTTCATCCTGATGTCGTTCAGACTGGAAGCTCTTGGTGTTTTCGGGAAGGAGCTACTTTGGGGAAACCCTCGGAGGCTCGGGGTCTAATAGAGTGGGTTCGAGCGGCGTTGGAAGCATACAATCTGGAAGCATTAGGGATCCGGACTGCGCTTGCGCCCGTCATTATCCGGATCTAGTTCGTCCTTCGCGTCTCTCCCCTCATTCCTTACTCCCGGGGGTCACGGTAGAAATACAAGGGGCTGGCCTGCTTGCGGTGCTCTGCTCCAGTTTTGGGGGCCCCGTCCGTTCGTTCGTACCTTGACGTTTACTTTAAGTCTGACATATTTCTAACTGCCGTGCGACTGGTGTGTAATGTAACGCGGGGCACGAGGATAATATATTTAGACCGAGGATGAATTTAAAAGTGGGGAATATAAATTTGCAAAGAAAGAACAGTGAAGTACGCTAAATCCATTCATTTATGAGCAAATAATCCAATACACTTCACACGTTTTTTCCACGGCTGGGATGGATTTTGGATTTCCGAGGTGTTGAACCTATTCAAAGATTTAGTTACTCAACTTATTCTTGGTCTAACTCTTTCAGGCATAGTGTTTTCAGTTGGAACCATGCCAGTATTTATTTTCTTTCTTGTTACCTGCACAGAATACCCAAACGAAACCACTTGGGATGAGTCAGTTATTTATACCTACCGTATTTTCTAAACTTTCAGAATCTGCATTTGAAGATGCCATTTTGTCCTGTGTTGTGTTAGCATCAGGTGCCACGCTCAGTTTTTATGTATTGTATGAATGGATAGTAATGTAGTCTCGTATTAGTTTTAGAAAGCAAGTATATTAATATGTTTAGAAAATCTAAAAACAGATGTCATACTGGGTGCTTCTATCTGCCCCGTCATCATCCAGGCATGTCGTACCACCGATTATTTAACCTGGGTCCACCCCATCCTAATTCACAGGCGAGTACCAAATGACTTGCAGTTTTCTGCCGCTATATTTGTTTGGGAGCCAGAGAAAAATCAGTCCGCGAGAGTTGCCAATGGCAATTATAGCCAAATTAAAATTTGTCTGAGGATTTCTAAGTAAAGAAACATATTTTTTAACATAAATACTAAAATTAAAAAACGAAATCCAATAAGTGTGTTTTATATTCGAATGTTTTAATATACTTTTGAGGTTTGTATAATAATATTGCAGAAAGAAAACGGAAAAAAGTGCTCTGTGTCTGAAAGGTTTAAAGGGAATACCACCTTATAGTTCCTTGTTTCTAAAGATACTGAAATAATTATATACAACGCTTTAGTTACATCTGTTGGTATTATATTTATCTAAATATTGAAATCCCCATTTCACCGGAAATGACGAGGTAGATGTATTACAAAACATAGGTCTATAGTTTTATTTTCTTTGTCCTTCAAAGATGAAGTTCCTATTTGAATGTAAAAGTTTTCCAAAGAGATATCTAACTTAGCTAACATTAACTAAATAATGTTTGACGCGTTAAATAGTACATTACATAGGCATTTATTTAATTAAAATGGCAAAATAAATTATATAACTCACTGTGTGTGTTAAAAAATTACTGGATTTCAGAATGTTATTCACTCTTGGAAGAGCAAATAATGCCAGGCCGCCTCTGTGGTCGAGTGGTCAGGTTCTGGCTTCTAACAGGTTAGATTCCCGACTGGGGCGGGGAATATTTCTTTGTAACATTATATGTTCCCTATCTCTGTAACTGGGAGTATGAATGCGACTGTAAATATGTGTGTGTGCGTGTGCGTGTGTGTGTGTGTGTGTGTGTGTGTCGTGTTCAATGTAAAAGTAAATGAAAAAAAGCCCTCTCCAAAAAGTTTTTAAAAAAAAACACACACACACACAGTTCACAGTTAATTCTCAAGACAAAGACCCCGATATGGACATGAAAGTTAAAGGGAGCTAGGCAAATGGAAAATAAAGAATGAAAATCTTTCATACCTATAGTGGGATCCCCAAAATCGTATTAAATCAACTTTACCTGGAAAACACTGGAAACTTTAAGAGATCGACAAAACGTAGTGAAAAAATGTGGAAGTTAATAAAATACACAATTTGTATCAAATTATTATTTTTTCGTAGCGTTAGCCATTTCTAAATAATCCATGTGTTTACGGTTTATCTAGTGTTAAGTCTGACATGCGAGGGAACATCTTTGAAAATGTTCGATCCTTGTTTCTTCTTTTCGTTCACAAGCCCTCATTGCGACTTTGGAATTTATTAACGTAATGTGGAAAGGAAACTCACTTTTATATGAATAGCATATATAATATATAAGTGAAGTTGTAATGTTTAGAGAAATGGGTGTATCATATAACATTTTTCATACATGATAGCGACATGCAGTATTATTTATACTTGTATTTCATAACATTTACTTTGAATATATTACTTTCCCGATACTGAAATCCTGAAACGAGAAATTGGAAACCTTAGAAGCTGTTTTTAAACAGAAGATAAGCAGTGGTTTACCTTGCAGCACAAATCTCCCGCGGTTAAGCTCGCTTCCTTCTTTACGAAACGTTTCCAGCCGTTTGTCAGCACCTTTAATTTCGTGGCAATATTTTGAAGTTAGGGTTGCAATTATACGACTGCGTTTAAACCCCAGTTGGAACAATTATTTCCCAGCTAAACCGCAGAGAGAGAGAGAGAGAGAGAGAGAGAGAGAGAAGAGAAAAGCCGCCACTTATATTGTATATATACGAACGTGTAGACTTGGTATGATTTCAACTGCACTATCAGGGTTCGTGCGGCCCACCCCCTGCTGCTTGTAAATCGCCGCACTTTATGATAGGGGTGCTTCCCGATCTAATCGCTCACGAGATTCCTTCTATAGGATGACCCGAAAACTGTTCTGCCACACCCCATGCGCTGCAAACACGAGAGGCCGCGAAAATTGGCTAGATTTCGTTTAGGCTTGTGAATTAGTGACGAGTGATTCTTTCAAAAACACTTCTTCTATGAAATGCAAACTTAGCATTTGTTTGGTTTGTTATAAAAGAATATATAAATGTCCCTTTAGGCATATCTGTGATTCTGCTAAATAGGGCTCAGGCAAGTCTACATAAATGTCTGTTGATTAATATCTTTTTAGAGCTACTATAAACTCCAATCAATAATGTGCAATTTTAATCCAAACGTATCAAATATCAAAACGAAAATAATGACTTTCATAGGACCAGAGGAATTAAAATAATAGTAAATAACGTATGGTTCAAATATAAATATACACATACCAGCAGATGTGTAAAACAATACGACTCACTATAAAAAAATCTGATGTGTTACACTTACACACTTTCTCTACTCTTGTACAAACTATTTTCACAAACGCTTATTCTCCATATACTTCATGTTAATCGAGATGTTAATATTATTGCTAATGTTTTTTGTAGGTGCAAGTGGAATATGGTAGGCTTTAAGCGATAGTCAAATCTTTTTAAGAGCCGGTTGCTATGTGGAGCATTCTGTTCGTTTTACATGTGAATTCCCATTCCAGAAAAAGTATAAGTATTGGAAATTTCATAAAAATAACAAGGAATATCTCGGAAATAGTTCACTCATAAAAAAAAGTAATGAGATCTAAATTTGTTGTGCAGTAAAATTTTGTGTATCTCTTACGGTTTACCAATTATGCGAAAGTAATTCAGAATGAAGAGGGTTTTTGGGGACATTCCCAGCAAGTTTAAGATATATATTTCATTTGCTATAAAGTTATATTATATTATGTTATCCCGTATTATGTTAACCAAAATCGTTAAGAGACATTTTTGACAAAATCAAAAGTTTCGAAAAATGTTCCACGTAAAGGGTAGTCTGGGGCAGAGGAAGTTTCTTGAAACTCCCGTGTCCTTGGAAGATAGTAAACTCAAGTACCAAGTTTGGTATTTATTCGACTTTTCGTTTTTGAGTTATTCTGTTTACGGACTGACTGACACACACGCACACCAACATGTTTTCAAAACTGCTTTATTTAGATTTAGGCACCTCAAAACATGTATTTCAGGTGAAATCTCGGTATCGAATTTTTGGGTAGTATACAATACTTCCCTTACTTACTATACAAGGTAGGGAAAGTAATAAAGCGCAACGAACAACACAATTAAAATTCTACAAAACAATGGTCTCACCCCTGTTGACATATGGCTGTGAGAATTGGATTTGGAATTGAGCAATGAAAACGAAAACCGAAGTAATGAAATGAAGTTCCTCAGAAGTGTTATAGGTTATACGCTGTTGGACCATCAAAAAATGAGAGCGTTCGAAACAATTAGATATTTTCAACCTTACAGATAGAATTAATCAAGAAAAACAAGATTGGTACAAATATCTAACAAGTATTGAAGACATTAGGTTGCCTAAACAAATATTAAATTATGCTCCATTAGGGAAGAGAAATGTTGGAAGACCATAGATAGAAGGAATAGAAAAACTTTGAAGACGGAATAGGTCAATATGTCTAATCGTGTAGATCAGAGGTGGCGAAAACGTGACTCGCGAGTCATTTTGACTCGCAGGCGCACGTTCCCTCTCTGCAACGGTCCGTTTGATTTTCACATGCTGCTGAGTGATGCAGTGCGTGTTGCCTATTTGGTGACTCTCGGAAGGAAGTCGTTTTCGCCACACTTGGTGTAGATGATGAAGAAGAATACTTTTTTGGTCTGTCTGTTCTCACTGGCAATGCATGAGTGGTAAAATCGATTATCAAATAAGCAGCACTCAAGAAAGCATACTTACACTCACACGGGGTTTCCTGAAAATCTCGCACGCACAGAAAATTTTTACGTGATTTTTGTGCATCATTTACGCGCGGTAATTTTTATTTTCACAGCATTTCCCTTCCCATTTTATAGAGACATGACTCTGCACAACAGGTAGACTGATTGTACCATGAAGTTTGGTTAGGCAAATATCCAGTGAAGCCATTGATCTATTTCACTGTTGTTATCTTAAAAATATGAAGAAAGGACCAAATTCTGAATTTTCCGTCCCCATACCTGAATCAAATGAAACCTATAATCTATAATTGATACTGTTGCACTTTATTTACTGTTTTGTGAATGGATACTTTAAAGTCTGCTACGACATGTGCAGCTTGAACTTTGCAGTTCATATTATCACAAATCCTGATTACCGGAAAACGTTACCGTAGTTCAACGACTTACTTCCGTGAGTCACCAAATATGCAACACGCACTGCATCACTCAGTAGCATGTGAAAATCAAACGGTTGCAGAGAGGGAACTCGCCTGCGATTCAAAATAACTCGCGAAGCACGTTTTCGCCACCTCTTGCGACCTCTTGCGACTCTTACATTAATACCGTAGTGGTTGAACATTAATAGATTTCTAGGAATGTGCATACATAATATCATTTGGTAATAAACAGATAAAGCTTTTGTTATGCAATTAAAGAACAGTTATAATCATATTACAATTGTTTTGAATTGGATTATACAGTTGTATATTTTGTAAGAACATTATAATATTTTTATACATTATTGAATCATTAACACAGCTAATGTTATTTGGAATGTTATATATTTTCCTGTGTGGGTTATAACGTTAACATTCTGCGAGTACATTCATTCTGCGGTAAAGTCTGTGGCCCGCATTCGGGAGGACTCGGGTTCGCTTCCCGGCGACCGCTCAGTCTCAACTGTGTTTTTTTTAGGCTTTTCCCGAAACGTCAGGCGAATGCTGGAGTAGTTTCTTTCATCTCCCGAATTTCCTGTCCCTCCATTTCGTTCCATTGATGATTTCATTCATCATTCATCCTATTTGGTCTGTTTCAGGGTTGGAAGTGTCGGTGATGGTGTTTCGGTGCAGCGGACAGGATACTCTATGTGAACTTTCTTCGTCCTTCGGCTGGTTGCTGAGGTATAAGGACCGTCTCCTTGGCGGGCGCTGTCCCCAATCTGCCTTTCCGACTGCCGGTGCGTCTCAATCTGGAAACCGTAGGGACCCTGTCATTGCTGTTCCGTCACTCCTGGTTCCGGCCATCCGATGTCTCCCTTCACCTCACCCTTCTCTCCCTTTCAGGGGCGCCCCCTCGCGGGGCGTCGGTACAATATCCCCATTCATCAATTGGTGCCGAATCTCCTCCGCTTCACAATCCAATCCAAAGTTCATTGTGCTTCTGAGAACTTGGATGTCAGATAGATGACCAAGCCCCCTGAGTATGTTGCAGTATTAACGCTGCGCAAGCTTTATTATTCGATAACGAAATTTCGAGAAAATAATATGAAAGAGCGCAGATACAACACCCATCATTGATGAGAGTAACACAGAAGCTATTTCATAATGGATAGAGTTATAACAGCATCAGATACCTTGTTTATGGCCTCATGAAAACTTTATTGCAACACTGCTTTATGGAAGTGCTTGAAATATTAAAGTGTATATATAACTGCTTTAAAATGCATTTCGTAAAAATAGCATTTTGACAGGTTTGTAGCAGTGTGATACATGGTAACAATCTAACAAACGCCTCTTGGCTGTCTGATTGTTTCTGTTCTGCTGTTTCTTCAAACGATTCGCCGAGTTGCTTATGTTTCGACGGGCCCACACTATAATAAATTAATAGCATTTAAGTGTTTAATTTAATCTTTTAACCTTTTGATGTTAAGTGTAAAACGCAGTTGAACAAACCCGGTTGATTAACATGACACGTGAATGTTGTCTCGACATGCTGTAAAACATATTAATACTCGTATGCAGATACTTTACTGGTCTCCGCAATAGTTCGTAAACGTCGGCACTATTTCCCTAGGCGCCATTTTAATGAATTTAATTATTTTGTCATACATGTTATTTGAATATGGGGTGCAATACCTAGCGAAGTAACGTGTGAGCCTTCCATCTGCGAGGTCCCGGGTTCGATTCCCGTCGACAGCCCACTTTGTTCTTGGATTTCTTTCATGATTTTTCCTGGTCGGTAGGCCGGGCTGGAGAGGTTTCTCATCTACCACGATTTCCTTTCCGCAATTAACCTTTCATTCCATATCCTTCTCATCTTTCAGGTGTGCAATTAGGTTTCGTGGTGCCGGGCAGATGGTACGGATGCTCCTCAAAGCAAAGAGTACTCTCCTGGACGTTAGAGGGCTGCTTGGTCGTTCATCGTCCTCTCTCTAGGTAGCTCCAGCAGTGGGACCACTCTTCGAGCCTGGAGCTATTAAGGATTTCAACGCATCTCTGTGGCCATCTGCCTGCGGTCTTTAGCCTCCTGTGGTTCCTTCACTTCATCCCCTCCTCTGGGGGTTGTTAACCACAGTAAATCTATGGAAGCCGCAGTGCGCGATGTGTCCCTCTCTGTTGTATACCCTATGGACTGAAAAAAAACCACTCACTCTTGCAATTCAGCGACATTCATTACTGAGGGGCGTAACTATAAATGTTAGAGCGACTGTTTAAAGAACATTGTGGTAACGTATGATCTATTTTACTTTCTCTGTTGCTTACATATAACAAGTAGAGGAAATACTGTATTCCACCCCAAAAATTAAATACTGAGATGTTGCCTAAAATACATGTTTTGAGGCCCTCTGAATCAAAAGAAGAAAGCATTTTACAGAAAAGTCCGTGTGTGTGTCTGTGAACAGCTAATTCGAAAACGAAAAGTCGGTTCAGTATTAAACTTAGTATTTAAGTTCAGCATCTTCCAAAGATGCGACACGAAGATTTCCAAGAAAATCCTAAACTACTCTTCTCTAAAACGTTTTCATTATTTTCATTTTAAATAAAATGGCTCTTACGTTTCTGATTAAAATATATGTTTAGGTATTTCAATGACAAATAAAATGTATATCTTGAATTTTTTGGCAATGTTTACATAAATCTTATCTTTTACATAAAAGATAAAAATCTTTTAAAAACACACACCATTTAAGTCAACTTCTTTTGTGGAGTTAACAATTTCTGAGATATTCCTTAAACTGGTTTGACTTTTCAAATACTTATACATTTCTCAAATGGGAAGTCGCTATTCGTTTTCTTCTCGTGATCATGCAAAGGGTATGGAATTTCAAAGCCATCACTTAGCAATGTGCTCTTTGAAAATCTGGTTATTACTTTGAAAGTTTATCTGGATTAACAAGAAATACTCTGATAAGCTTTTTGTAAGAATGGTTCGTAGAGGAGTGTTTAGATGAGATCAAATGAATGCAACACATCAGACCTTTCTTACATTAATTCATGACAAAATTAAAAATACTCTATGGTAAAAGCAGCTTAATTGTTTCCACATTTACATGTTAAGAAATATTAAAGAAATAAGAAGCCTAATTAAAGCAGTTGAAACTAGAAATCATGTCACTCTACAATGGATCCCAGCTCATGTCGGACTTTTGGGCAATGAACATGCGGATCAATTAGCAAAGAAAGGTGCAATACAACAAATAAAACCTGTAGGACAAATAGAAATAAATAAACAAACCATTAAATAACATTAAAAACATTTCAAAAGACGGCAGAGACTTGATGAAGAAGATAAATTAAAAGATAAAGATTATAAGAATATTAAAGATAGAGTTGATATACAAAAAATGCCAAGGAAGAATGCAGTGACCTTATTTAGGATGGCAACTGGCCACGATTGCCTCGCAGAACATCTCTACAAGATACGATGTCTACCTATACCCAAGTACACTCTCTGTGAAGATGTCATCCTGAACAAACAGGATCTCGCCAAATGCAAAGGCCTTAAAAGTGATAACTTACAGACTTTATATTGGGAAACCAGAGGGAAAATGATGCAGATCAATTTATCCCCAATGCCATTGGTGAACAACAACAACAATAACAACAACATTTACATGTTACTACGGATGAATAAAGTAATAGGTCAATTTAACCTAATTTTCAATCGTTTCTGTGCAGGAATTTTAATTGTTATTTACGTAAAGTTTACAGAGAAATAACATTTTTATATGGATAGTGCAATATATCGAGTTGCTCTTAAATGACCCGATTGGAAGACCCACGGCACTGCTATACGAATGCGTTCCTTAGTAGCGGAGGACCGGCCCACCTTTCTTCCCTGGATAATGCTAATAATGCAAAACAAAATGAATATTACGCTTACTTTTTTGCAAAAGGTATTCGAAATGTTTCCCCTCTGCGTCTATACAAACCTCTTATTGCACAGTCGACGAAATTCTGCAGCCGAAATATTGAAAAACCATGCCGGATGCTGTGTGTTAATTTATTGAGCCTATAGGGATTTGTTGCATAAAAATTTAGCGCTTCCACATAACATAACCAGATGGATTTAAATCTGGAAAGCGAGCAGACCAATCAATCATTCTGTCATCCAAACACGTTATAATGCGAGAACAGCGATTTTATTGGACTTCTTTGCACAACAACTATCTCATCCAATTTTTGCTTTCTCTACTACGTAGGGGAAGTATTGTATTCCACCCAAAAATTCGATACCAAGATTTCACCGGAAATATATATTTTGAGGCCCCCTGAATCCAAAAAAAAACATTTTTGGAAACATGCCCGTGTGTGTCTGTCTGTGAACAGTCGGATAAACACTAAACTTGGTATTTAGGTTCACTATCTTTCAGAGATGCGACACGAAGGTTTTCAAGAAAATCCCCCCACCCCAGATTACCCTTTACATGGAACATTTTTAGAAAATTTTAATTTTCTCAAAAATGGCTCTAACGATTTTGATTAAAATATCATATATTTATGCTACTTTCATGATAAATGCAATGTATATCTCGAATTTTCTGGGAATGTCTCCAAAAGTGTTCTTCATTGTGAACGACTTTCGCATAACTGGTAAACCATAAGAGATAGACAAAATTTTACTACACAAAAAATGTAGCTCGCGTTCAAATACACACTTTATTCATATACATTTTTTTTGAGTGAACCATTTTCGAGATATTGCTTGTTATTCCCTTAAATTTTCCAATACTTCTACTTTTTCTCAAATGGAAATTCGTTATTCATTTTTTTATGTCCTGGACATACAAAGAGAATGGAATACTCCACATAGCAACCAGCTCTTAAAATATTTGACTATCGCTTAAAGCCTACCAATTCCCCTTACATCTACAAGAAAATTAGCAATAAGATTAACATCTCGATTAACATGAAACATATGGAGAATAAGCGTTTGTAAAAACAGTTTGTACAAGAGTAGAGAAACTAATGTGGGTGTAACACATCAGATTTGTTTCTTGATTCGGACTTTTGGGCATCTATGTATCTTTTAGACTGAGTAGCAAATGCCTTTACGTTCCATAGGAGCCTGAGTAGGCTACCACAGACGGAGATCATTCAACCGATACCTGCTAAGAGTCGGACACGACGACTGCTATTCGCGTCATTCAAGGTAAACTCAGTATAAGGGATATCTGTGAAATATTGATGGATAACGAATGTCGTATGAGCATATAGCATACTTATTAGCTTTGTGATTTGTTAGCTTTGGAAAGAAATTAAATTAAATTGAGCTTTATTTATGGACGCTCTTTAACTACTATGGTTCTTAGCGTCCCATTCTATATCATTGTAATACCAACATTATAAATAGGCTACATGAGTATCTTTTAATCTGAATAAAGCAATAGGTGGCATAAATTAAATGAATAATATGGTGTAATTGGTTGTAGGCTTTCTTTCACTGTGAGGCAGTATTTTTAACACTTAAATAATTATAGTCTAATTGTATAATATATAAATTCAATAACAGCCCGCCTTAAAGCAGTATGTGTATGTAACAATATATAAAAAGGGTATATTACAGTCATTGTATATGTTTATATTATTGTATACATGTAATAATGTTATGTGAATGTATTACGTAATTTAATAATGTAGGAGCTGTGAGAATAATAGGTTAAAAATTGCTAACAATGATGTAACAATGAGGTAGCCTTGAGGCAAGAATGAATTAGAATGTTTAATAATGCCACTAGTCATTATTGGAGTAAAAATAATGTAAATTTTGAGACAGTTTATAAAATAGCCAATCAACAACCAGAAAAAATGTTAAGTTAAATAAAAGTATTCTATTGAATTAGGAATACCAATCAGAGACTTGAAATACAGAAATTTACAAATTTAGGCGCTAGAAATCAAGTCAGTTGCTTGTAGACAGCGCTCATAACTGAACGCGTTGGTTGTAGACAGTGTTCCTAATCGGACGGGGGATGTGCCCTCGAGAAATTTAATATGCATTTTGTGTGAGACAAAAAATAGCTTACGTGTTAAAAAGTGCAATTAATTAAAAAAAATCTCACAGCTCTCTCCCTATATCAGTGAAGTGTTATTTAAATCGTGTCATGCATTAATAAAAGGAGTGAAATAAAATTATAAACTGTGTAAGCCTACATTCTTCAGTCGTACCACAACCCTGCAAAGAGAAACATGTCTCTAACAATAATACTGACGCAGCCGAGGCAAACATAAATATATAATATTTAAAGAAACAGTCAAAATTACATTTGGGACGAAGGCTACCGGGTACCATGCGTGCGGTTGCAACTACTTCAATTTCGGCTCCCCAGCAGCTGAACTACAATACAACTCTTACTTCAAACTGACTTTCCATACGTAGTAAAAACAAACCTTCTTCAAATTGTCTCCCAAAAGTGGGGAAAATAACAACGTAAAAATAACATCTTCAACTGTATTCATAAGCACCCCTCCGACAATTTTGACATGTCAGAGATGCCCATGTCCTGTAGTGGCATTCAGCTGGGTTATGTTATTCCATTCAGTAAATTCAATAAGCAGTTTGAAATCTGCTATTAGAAATGCTGTATGCAATGCATCATGATTACAGCACCTCATATTACAACTTTCTGACTGTACTTTCAGATTCATTCATGTGTATTGTTTAATGTCCCAAATAGTACTTCCTATAATAGAGAGATAGCTCTGTATCATTGTTACTATACCGTGTAATTATTTGGGTGAACATTGACTTAATTTTTTCCCCCTTCAGGACGATGACATTGCCAAAGATTTCAACTTGCCTGCTGATCACAGCAACGGAGACATAATTCAAGCTCAACGATCACGACGCAATTCAAACAGATGATAGGAAAAGATTATAGTTATGTAAGGATTTTCTTGTACAAAGTGTTATAGATATAAAATATTTATTTTATCGGGCGTGAAAGACCGGGAATTTTGCTCAGAGGTCTCTATCAGGCTTGAGGTTCTTTTACGAGCTGTAAATCTACGACATGGGACCACCGGCTTAAAGGGTTACAAATTAACACCAGGTTTAGTACTGAACAAGCTAGTCTGTCTGCATAATTGACATCACATTTTGATATGCGACTTGTGAATTCAATAAGGGTATTTTTTGCTGTATAGTTAAATGCTACACAGTGTAGACCAAACTTCATAGAAACGCTGTGAACAGATTCTTTAACAGATTACCCTCCTTGGATCAATAGCCTGTAGAGGAGCAAGTAAAACTCTGGATCATAGCATATCCAGGCTGGGTGATCAGCCCAATGCCTGGTATGGCGGTGAAGAAGAAGGAAATGAAATGTAGTGATGAAGGACCAGGGCGGACTAGCTGCGGAGGGGGAGGTGGACCTCGACCTACAATATCTTTGCTGTGTGTAGACCCTGACGGGCTGCCCCGGTTAGGGATGGGTGAGGTGATAGGAGACAGAGGGCCAGGAGGCATGACAGGTCAGGGGTCAGGGTCCCTACTTTTTACAGATTGAAACTCCCTGCATGGGGTTGCCAGGTATCTTAGCCGTGGTCGCTGGAGCGTATAGCTTCGGCGCTCCGCCAAGCTGAGAGTCGCGTGTTCGATTCCCGTTAAGGGTATGGGTGTTTGCGCTTGTGTGTGTATGTGTGTAATTGCGATAATAACTGGTAACATAAACAATAAAACACAGTGCTCATAAATTGGGTAAACAAGGAACATTAAAAAAAGGAAACAACCATCGCATTTCCATTAAATATACTTTCATTAAAATTCTTTCAGAACATATATCAGTTAAATTTTTCATAAATATAGCTATATTCTTAAAAAAGAGATGGTAGCTGGTGCAACCGGTTCCCCTCCCTCTGCAGGTTTACACATCGCATTGGGTGGCCCGGGACACTTGGGACCGCCCCCATTCCGGGGGACGAATTGTTACATAGATCATCCTTTTCCCCTGCCATGCAACGCCGAGTCTCTCGCCAACTTTCAACCAAGCATTTGAAAAGTAAAGTGAAATGAGAATGGAGGTGAAATGGAAGGACAGGAAATTTGTGGGATGTAATGAACCTTCCCAGCATTCGCCTAGCGAACCGGGAAACCCCAAAAAACCCCATGGTCGGGTAGGTTGGCCTATTGAATCCACGACCTCCGAATGCGGACCGCAGACGTTACCGCCTTAGCCATCCCGCTCGATTAATGATGAAAGGTATGAAAATTCGCGGATAATATTATCCAACCAGCATTCGCCTAGCGACTAAGGAAAACCGCGAAAAAAACGTTGGTCAGATTGGGCGGCCCCGGGGGTTTGACCCAGGATCTCCCAAATGCGGTTCACAGAAGTTACCGCCTCACGAAGTTATCGGTCTGCGAACACACAAGTGATGTAATTCTGCACACACTTGCGCGGTGCGAGATATATAATGCGGCATATCTATGTCTGGAAAATAAGAGAAAAAGGATTCATTTTGTATCAGTGTATTGTTAGTTTTCCAAAATACGATTGTCTTCCCTCTGTTTCATTCATTCGTACTTGAATGCTTTGTAAATATGGAAATCATAGTCCAACCGCAATTGCTTCAGGATTTCCATCCATCATACGTTCAGTCCCACGTATGTACTTTAAAGTTGACGGAAAACGGAGATACATCAGCGTGCTAAATTGTTGACAGCTGAAGACAGGTATTTGAGTGCAATCAATTGAGAGCTGAATTGATTGAAGTAGTAAAAGAAAATGCTCTTCACAACCAGAGTAATAAAAATGATCAGGATCTGTTAAGTGCAAGAATGCATGAGATTTTGTCAACCAGGACTCTGTTCAATATATTTACAATTTACATATTATCAGTTTACAAATAACAAGGACCACATTACAAATATTTGTAAACTCTGTTTCAAAAAAGGGTTTGTTAATTTGTAAACTTTGAGCAATTGGAAAACGTACACATATGCACATTCTGTAGTATTCGAAGCGTTGCCAACTACGCGTTACAAAAACACTAAAGACCTCTGTTAAGCCTCTCTAATTCGATCACATCCTATAAGTATTATGTGTTTGTTTACTGTGAGAGACGTGATATAAACCTATTGAATTATATTTGAGGATTCAGAAAAACCATATAATAACAACAAGCAATTACAAATACACGCATTGTAGTAAATTCGCTATGTTGATGGCCTGTGATTTGATAGGTCATTCGCATTGTTCTTAGCACCAACGCGAGATTCTCAACTCCAGGTTCAACATGATAAGGTCACAAGATAAAGAAAATTGCTTTTTTTAGCGAAAATTAGGGACGAAAAATAAATATCGTTTGATGGGCTTTCCGAAATAGTCACCAAAACCTTGAAATTTAACAAATAGAACGAAATTTACAATATGGGATAGCCATTGGATTGGTGTACAGCGAAAAAAATTGATGTGTTACACTCACATGACTTTCTCTACTCTTGTATAAACTATTTTTACAAACGCTTATTCTCCATATGCATTATGTTAGTCGAGATGTTAATCTTATTGCTAATTTTCTTGTAGACGCAAGGGGAATATGGTAGGTTTTAAGCGATAGTCAAATCTTTTAAGAGCTGGTTGCTATGTGGCGCATTCCATTCTCTTTGCATTACCAAGACAAAAAAAATGAATAAAGGGAATAACAAGCAATATCTCGGAAATGGTTCACTCAATAAAAAAAATTATATAACGTAAATTGTGTATTTTAACGCGATCTACATTTTTTGTGTAGTAAAATTTTGTCTATCAAAATCGTTAAAGCCATTTTTGAGAAAATTAAAATTTTCGAAAAATGTTCCATGTAAAGGGTAGTCTGAGGTGGGAGGATTTTCTTGAACAGTATCTCTGGAAGATACTGAACCTAAATACCAAGTTTGGTGTTTATCCAACTGTTCATTTCTGAGTTATGCTGTTCACAGACACACACACAGACACACACACACGGACATGTTTCTAGAAATAGTTTTTTTTGGATTCAGGAGGTCTCAAAACATGTATTTCCGGTGAAATCTCGGTATCGAATTTTTGGGTGGAATACAATACTTCCCCTACTTACTATACGTAGTAGAGAAAGTAAAAAAACTGACATGTTACATTCACATGAAGTTTTTTCCCTCTATTCTTCATAAGTGCATAAGACAATTATTCTTACGAAAGTTGATTTTTCTATCTATGTCATTTTAATGGGGATAAATCTTTGCAGAAATAGTTGTAGTTCTCATTTCGTTATAGATACAAAGGGAACAACGATAGTCAAATGTTTAAGAACTGGTGGCTATATACTGTCATAACATTTTATACTGTTACCATCAATCGCAGAAGCAACTGAAAATCGACAGGGCCTCAAGAATGACAAAGTATTTAGGAACTCGATATCTCGGAAATGGCTCATGACACAAAAACGTTATTTGACATAAATTGTGCGTTTTAAAGAGATCTACAGTTTTTGTGCAGTACGTATCTATCCTAACTCTACCAGTTAGACAAGATCATACAAAATTTCTTCCCAATGAAGAGAACTTCCTCTATTCCCAGAAAGTTTAGGATATACATTTTATTCATCATGTAAATATCTTTAATATATATGGTATTTTAATCAAAGTCGTTAGAAACGTTCTTAGAAAATACGAATAAAAGATTTCGAAAAATTTTCTATGTAAACGGTAGTTGAGGTGGAAGATTTTCTTCAAAATCTTCGTTTTGCTTCTTTGAAAGGCATTAAACTTAAATACCACTTTTTGGTATTTATCCAGCTTTATGTTTTTGAATTATGCTATTTACAGACATACACACGCGCGCACGGATATTTTGTTCTAAAAATGCTTTCTCTATTCAAAGGGTTTCAAGACATGCATTTCCGGTGAAATCTCGTATTGATTATTGAGCGGAATGCAATACCTTCTCTACCTAATATATACATGTCAGAGAAAGTAAAAATGCGCATACCAAGAGAGATGGCTCAGTTTCTAATGGAGAATCAAATTGAAGAATGCTTCACAAGGATTTGCAGAACACTCAAGCTGCAGTTTTATTCTTCATGTCAATGTATCAAACTGATGGCATTGTAACCAAAGCCGTTAGAGGCCGTTTCTGAGGGAATAAAACTATCGCAGAGTTTTCCATATAAAAGGTAGTTTAGATTTCGTGAAAATCTTCCAGTTCAATATTTGAAAGTTGTTAGATTTAAATATCAAGTTTGGTATTCCAACTTTTCGTTGCAGTTATGTTATCTCCCTCTCTCTCTCTTGCTCATAGGATCTTTATTATTTCTAAAAAAAATGCCCTTTTAGATTCAGGAGACCTCATGATGTGCATTTCAACTGGAATACTAATTTTTGGGTTACCTCTACATGCCATAGGTATATAATAGAGAAAATAAACCCGTAAAATAACCTAAAAAGTGTTGTTTCAAAGCAAAAAATGAAATATGTGTTAACTAATTTGGCGGCAGGATTTTGTTTGATGTTAAAAACGTATTACGATTGAAAATGCAACGGTTATATTCTATAATTTATATTCATCTGTCATCGTTTATAATGATATAGTGCCCTATATAGAAATACTATTTTAATGGTCACGTGATACATAAAAATAATATTAAAGAGAAGTTGGCAGCTGTGGAGTAAGTCATGTGATCTCATGATGTATCATTTCACATTGCATTATGACCACATACGCCTGCCTGACTTCAATATTTCAACCTAAATGATGCAGTAATTGAATTGGGTCCCGTAATTTGCATTAGCTACTGTGTCAATAATCCTAGTATTTATGCGTATGTGAAATGTAGGTCGTTGAACTAGCAGATTCTAATGTTCATGCACCGTTAGCAATCCCAAAACCGAACTCGCAGTGATACTGATTCAATAACGGCACATCGGCTTATCGTTCGGTTGGGGAAAAAGATTATAATGTTGTCAGGGGGAGTGATCAGGATAACCCTTCCATACCCGCATAGTGGTCAGAAATATTTTCAATACACTGCAGGCTATATAGGGATTTGATAAAAAGGATGAAAAAAGCTTATACTCGTAGAACAGCCGCCAACAACTCGTTGCTCTATGGTGGACAGAATAACTGCTCGCTTGCTCAGACTTGTTTCAACACTGTACGGCCAAATGCATCGATAGTAATCAGTACATTCCCTTTATTTTAAAGGAAAGGTATGTAAGAAATTCTTTTAAATGCTTAATGTCTTTTAGTTTACCGTCCTTTAATCGATTAGGTCATATCGGGCGATGAATGATACGGGTGGAATGATACTCAAATGAGTCCAAAGTCCCGACATTCATATTTTCAGGATAAGAGAAAACTTCGGAATCAAACTTCTCCTCGGTAACTCGCCATAACTGAGATTCGAACTCGGAACCTCCTGAATATGAGGCAGCTTGTTTATTCTTCAGCTTGACGTTGATATCATAGTCAAATTCGTTAAGAGCGGTTTTTGGAAAAATAAAAATGATATCGAATACATGTCCATGTAAAGGGTTGATTTTTGTGTGAAAATTGCCTTAAAATGTTTAGTTTGCATCCTTAAGGAAATGCACCTGGAAAATACAGGGAGAGCTAAAAAACTACGAACCGCCTGCACGATGTTTTTCCTGTCCGCGCCCTCAGCGCTCGTTGCCGTCTGCCGTCATCATAGAAAGGCGCGGATGAAACCATACAACATTTTTAAAACTACTTTTAAAGCCTTTACCTACCAACTTTATGAAAGAAGATGCTGAAACTGGCCACCGTCGTTGTCCATACATTTTTGGCACCTCTTTAGGAAACTATCCATCACTCGCCAATTTTTTTCGAGTCAACAGTTTTTTGAGAATTAACAGCCAGGGAGCGTGATTTTGCTTTTTTTCAACAAGACTTTGCAACAGCTTGTATGGTCAATATTTTGATGAGAAAAATTGAAAGTGTGTTTGAGGACAGAATTATTAGTAGAGATTTGTGGCCTCCTCGGTCCCCCGACCTAACCCCCTGCGATTTCTATCTCTCGGGTAACTTAAAACAAAGTATACAAGATAAACCCAATACACCCTGGAAGAATTAAAAAAAAATATCCGCTAGAAAATTACCAGCATTTCTCAACGTGAACTACGGAGAGTGATGGATAGTTTCCTAAAGAGGTGCCAAAAAGTATGGACAACGACGATGACAAGTTTCAACATTTCCTTATATAAAGTTGGTAAGTAAAGCCTTTAAAAGTAGTTCTAAAACGTTGTATGGTTTCACTCGCGCTTTCTATGATAGAGGCAGACGGCGCGTGCGCCGATAACGCGGACAGGAAGAACACCACGCAGCTGGTTCGTAGTTTTTTGGCTCACTCTGTATTAAAGGACCAAAGTTTTCTTTCAGTTCACTTGAGTTTGTATCTTGTATAGAAAGCATCGATTATATGGATGATACAAGATTTTAATGAATAATTTCAAATCAATTTTTAAAGTATACCATTTTATTTATAATAACTTTTGATATGCATAATGCTCCTTGTATCAAATGGTTTATTATATGTCTTCTAAATTTTTATTTTGAACTTCAAACGCCTGCTGTGGAGGAGAAACTATGTGCTTGCTTGGTTTTAATTAGTTCCATAGAAAGAATTGTTAGGCATGTGTGTTGTTGAATTGTTCAATTTTACCATGGAAAGCATTTAATTACAAAAGAGTTATACCTAATAATTTTTAATAGCTACACACATTTTATTAAATGCACAGGGCGATTTAAATGACCGTTTAGAGCTTTAAAATGACCGATATTAAGACTACAGTATGGCATGGAAGTATAAGCTATATCTAAACATAATAAAAATGTAAAATTTTGTCATATTTGGTCAAATTTTGCCAATGCATTTACTTTAAAAACGTGAAATTTCGTTTTAACCGACTTTTTGTTTTTTAGGGACCCACAGATGTTTTCCTAAAAGTACTTCTTTTTGAATCCAGGGAATTTAATAACGTGTATTTTGAGTGAAATATGGCTATAGAATTTTGGGTCCTATACAGCAGTTTCTGTACCATAGGTAAGCGACAGAGAAACTAAAACTTAATCAGTTTCTACATTATTACAAGCGATCGAATTTTGAAATTTTAACCTAGTTTTTCATTGTGTGTTATCGGCAAAAATTGATATATCTAATTTTGTCTTTCATGCCCTTTGATGATAATGTATGAATCGTATTGGTCCTAAAAATTAGGAGTATAATACGAGCATTAATTTGGGAGCTAAAAAAGCTAAAACGCCCTCCCCCAGTAAAACAAATTGTATTGTTTGAGAAGTTCACTTAAAATGACAAGTTATTCACAAGAGCACTAAGAGCTATAGATTCTAATCGCAAACTTCTAGAAGGTTACAATAAGATCTGAAGCTTTCCTAACGGCATAGTAACTAAACTTTCTCCATATCCGGATCTCCATATTTACATATTCATCAGTTTATCCTGAAGAAGAAGAAGATAATGGATACCTTAGAAACATATTTTACCTAGCTAGAATCCCGAGAAAATTAGAGTTTCTAGGAGGATGTCGCAATATAATACAACGGGACGCAGGGCATTATTCTTTCTGAAAACGGAATAGGCTTCCAATTTTGTTGCTACTAAAAGCTACTGATTAAACAACCCAATGGGATTGATTGGGATTGTTTATCGTCACTTCTCAGTGAATGAATACATTTAATTAAAATATATTAATGAGGTTCTTTATGCTGTTCTGTTCTTAGCATGGATAGGGTATATAGGAATATTTTCTAAGAAATAAATTTTTAAAATCGAGTCTAGTGAGGCAGTAAACTGGGTGAGACATTTATATCGCCAGGAAAGAAAGAAAACGCACGTATATCTAAACAGCCATTTTCGTTCCCCCACTTTAAGGTTTCACCTACTTACAAAAGGAGCCAGTAGAGTCATTTTTTATTTTTTATGTTGTGTACAATTTACAACGTCGCTTAAGTTTAGCAAAGGCAATGCAAGTTGAATATAATTGTAATAAACAATTATATTTAACATGGAAGAAATAATAGACTATTATAAACCCACAAAATGATACAAAACCTGCCCAAATTGTACACCGAATTAACCAGAATCCTGTGTATTTCGGAAAAAAGTTTCATCTTGGTGTGGATGGGGGTTTAAGAGCGCTAAACATCTAGGGTCATATTTCATCTTGTGGAAATCATATACTTTATAAGTCTGTTGCCCTGCATAATACAGAAATTCCTCAACGTGGAGTCGGAAACTATCTTAAACTCCTTAAAACGGAAATTGCAGTATTAAAACGCGGGATATGCTGTGCTTCCAAAGAAACTGATATCTTTTATGAATTTTATTTTGGAACATAGATATGCTTCCAGGAAAACTGCAAATGTAGGTCATTAAGGCACATAAGATTTATTTGGAAACGTATATATCTGAGCGGAGACCCGTCAAGGACCAAAGAAAGAGGTTACAGTTGTAAATGTGTTTTTTTCTCTTCAGTGTTGTCTGTTGTTTGGAACGGTGTTTTGTGAGAAAAGCTGTGCATTTTGTGATAGAGAATATCGCGTAAAAGTGAGGCATTTTGATTAAAGAAATAAAGTGAAAATGATCGAATTAAAACAAAAAGAGAAACGCACTGAAAAAGAGATAACGCCATAGTTAAAACGTGGCAAACAGAAATCTTCCAAAGTTTAAAAATGTTTTAATAAAAGTTGCTTAGTTTATTGAGAGGGACAAGAATATAAAAATATGAGGTGTCATTTAAGAATCTGTGCCCCATAAGGGTCCTCGTGGAAATATTTTCGATATATCACAATTTGGAAGGCCTCTTACTCCAATAATATTTGGCATTTTTAGCGTTTGGTTTTTACTTTCTCTACTACGTATAGTAAGTAGGAAAGTATTACATTACATAAAAAATACGATACCGAGATTTCACCGGAAATATATGTTTTGAGGCCCCCTGAATCCAAAAAAAGCATTTTTGGAAACATGTCCTTGTGTGTGTGTGTCTGTGTGTCTGTCTGTGAACAGCATAACTCAGAAACGAACAGTGGATAAACACCAAACTTGATATTTAGGTTCAGTATCTTCCAGAGATGGGACACTAAGGTTTTCAAGAAAATACCCTCACCCCCAGATTACCCTGTAATGGAACATTTTTCGAAAATTTTTTCAAAAATGGCTCTAACGATTTTCATTAAAATATCGTATATTTAAGATACTTTCATGACAAATAAATTGTATGTCTCGAATTTTCTGGAATGTCTCCAACAGTATTCTTCATTGTGAACGACTTTTGCATAACTGGTAAACCATAAGAGATAGACAAAATTTTACTACACAAAAAATGTAGATCGCGTTAAAGTACACAATTTATGTCATATGCGTTTTTTTGGTGAGTGAACCATTTTCGAGATGTTGCTTGTTATTCCCTTAAATTTTCCAATACTTATACTTTTTCTCAAATGGGAATCCGTTATTCATTTTTTTGTCTTGGTAATGCAAAGAGAATGAAATATTCCACATAGGAACCAGCTCTTAAAATATTTGACTATCGCTTAAAGCCTACCAATTCCCCTTGCATCTACAAGAAAATTTGCAATAAGATTAACATCTCGATATCTCGATTAACATGAAGCATATTGGAGGAAAATTCAAGTTAATAAAACAACAAAAGCCGCTGAAAATGTATTTTTTGTTGCATTTTTCGCCATTTAGAATTTCATTAAACTAAAACGCCTAATCAAAGATATTAAAAGGCTATAATACATATATAGAAGTCTAAAAATGCTAGACCCTAGCTGTATAAAAAGCTGGCTGACCAAAAGCGAGGGGAATTGCAGAGATAGTTGTGGGATATAATTGAAACAAAGTGAAATTCGCTGATAATATTGCAGACATATCAGCGCGTATACTGATTTTGTCGCATCCTCATATCCACCATCTCGATAAGTGCAGCGGCAAGCGATTGTGGGATAAACAGAACCTCCCAGAGGGCCTAAATTTTGCAGCAGTTTATTCCGAGGATCCGCTGCTCATTCATTTCACAGGACGCACACGTGAAACTGTTCCCGTTTACTAATTACATTGTTATTTAAAGCCTGCTAAGCCCATTGATTAAATCATATTTAAACCAGGGTCCCATTAGTGCCAGCATGAGCGGAGGCTGACTTCATGTGTAAACATTTGTGCTATTGTTTTAAAATAAAACTGCCATGTTTATTGTAATGTTGCATTTGGAACTGCTACACTGAAATGATTGAACGAATACCCGTGTTCCCAGCGCAGTATAATGCGATATGAACATACATTAATACTATGTACTACTTTTAAACGAAAATCGTGTTGTGTAAAATGTTTAGGAAATAATACGCCAACTGCAAAATAAAGATTAGGTATACCATTTAATAAATTAAAAAATAGCATAATTATTAACGCATTGTATACTTTGTGATGTATTTCCATTAAGATTTATTTTAGTCCAGTTGCAATAAAGTTGCTGAAAATGAGAAAACGAAGATAAAATAAACTAATATTTGTTTAGAGATGAAATAATGTGTTACATCCACATGCTTTTCTATAGCTTCTGTCGTTTATTAGTGGGTATACAAACTATTCTTACTAAAGCTTATTTTGCTATCTACTATACTCTACACCAAATAAGTCTTTGGAGCTATAGTTACTTTATACATTACGTTATAGATACAAAGGGAACAGCGATAGTCAAATGTTTAAAAACTGGACTCTATATGCTGGCCTTAAAATTTCATACTGTTTCAATTGTAACGGTATTACTTACAAATGTTTGTGTATTTATGTTTACTTCACGCGTGGAAGCCATCTTGTGACGTCATTAATTTGTTCGGTTTGTAGCTCCATCTGGTGTTAGCAATTTGCAGCAGTGTTAGTGTTTGTTTGAAAGAATGCGACTGTTATCTTAATTAATTTTGGTTTACTGTCCTCCGGCTAGCTATTATTTCTCGGTCGAACATATCTCTTGATCAGGGTGTGTAAACGGAAAGGAATCTTTTATCCAAAGAGAGCACTGATGAAGAAATTTGTTTTACACTTTTATTGTCGAACACGTTAACTATCACATTTATACATTGATCTTAACTCTCGCCAAACTGAAACTGTTATAATAACTTCATTACTGATCACTTTTAATCCACGTACTTCAACCTTTTGTATAATTAACTTTATAATACTTGAGAATTATAAATAATTCTGCTACGCGTAACTTGTGAATCTATAGCCGACGTGTAATATTTCTGCTGGACTGAAGGCGACGTGTAATGTATTGAGATTTTCGATGAACTGGCGGGAATGCGACGTGTAGTATACAAAGAATTTTGATGAACTGACCGACTGACGGACTTTACCTCTAACCTAGCTCTATTTATACTCCCACTCCCCGATATGCCTAAAGATTATAACTGAACTGCAATTGGCTAATAAAACGCGCCAACATTAGCGTCTATTTTTATGTCCAATGAAAATTATGAATACATATGCTCTAGGGAAACGTTCCAGAAGATTCTCAAGGAAAAAACGCGCCAACATTACGTAACTTCCTCGTTTCCAATAATGATAAACAGCTCACCCCCTCGCTGCATTATTGCGCGCTATTATTGTCAGTTTCAGTAAGGCAGTATAAACTTACTTCTCAACAATAATTACAATCAATAAACATCTCAAATCAATGTCACATAAAAATGCATATTCATATTACAATCATTATTTACATTTAAGTAATTTGTGCATCACAATGGAATCACGAAAATTGAATATCGAAAAAAGAATGACAAAGTATTGAACAAAACAACGGTTATCTCGGAAATGGTCTTTGGCACAAAACAGTTATATGGAGTAAATTGTGTTTTAAAGAGGTCTACAGCATTTGTGTAGTATGTTTTCTAACATTTACTACTTATTTATGAACAAAGAGACATAACAGGCTATTCCAGAAAAATTTAAGACGTACATCTTAGTCGTTATATTGTTACATATTGGGAATAAGGCCAAAAGCTTTCCAGCTAAAATATTAAATTTTAATTACTCCAGCATACACATTGGGAGACGTAGCTGCAGAGACAGCGAGAGGACCAGAACTTTGAACATCACATTCCAGTGCAGGCGTGGGATATTTACAACGAAATACACAGAATTCACATTAATCACATTAACTGTGGTTTATTCAATAAGAACACGCTGCCCCTACATCGCACACATAAGAGATAAAGACAGAAATGTGGGAAGATGCTACACACATGAGCTACATTCACACTTCTCACATACAACTTCGCTCACTCGACTCTCAAACCAAAGTGACGCTAGCACAACACAAAGACAAGTAACGCTAAACCATTCCCCCTCTCCAACCCTCGCTAGACCCGCCATCCCGGACTGGAGAGCGTCATGGCAAAATGAACTTCAAACCCAAAACCGAAAGAATTACCCCAACAATACTGTCGCCAATATGAGGCAATAAGTGTCTGGCATGACAATAGCTACTAATTACCTAATACGCCACAATATAAATATCTTTAATACACGTTATGTTAAACAAAATCGTTAGAACCATTTTTGAGAAAACGAAAATCTCGAAAAACCTTCCATAAAAGGGTAATTTGGGGTGGAGGATTATTTTCTTGAAAATTTTTGTGTCGCATCTTTGGAAGATACTGAACTTAAATATCAAATACCATAACCTTTCTCGGTTATGCTGTTCTCTCTCTCTCTCCCTCTCTCTCTATGTCTCACACACACAGGACCTCTTACTAATTTTTTTTTAAATTCAGGAAGTCTGAAACGGTATTTATGTGAAATCTTGGTATTAAATTTTTAGGTGAAATGCATTACTTCCTGTACTTACATAGATAAGCAGTAGAGAAAGTGAAAATTCAGACAAAGAATAACGGATGTTTCGGAAATGGCTGATGCCACAAAAAGTTATTTGAAATAAATTCTGTTTTTTTTAAGATATATGCTTTTTATGTAGTAGCTTTTTGTCTACCTCTTACAGCTTACAAGTCATACAATATGATACAAAATTCCTTCCGAATGAAAAGGATTTATAATTTATAACTTATTTCAAGATGGATAACTGTTGTACAGCCTTTATATTCTGCTTGATGAACCTACTTTAATGTATCTTTTCAGTTAGGAATTTTTGTGTTATTGTTATTCTTTGTTTTTATGGCAAATTAAATTCGGGTCAATTCTTAAATAAACAAAACAGACATAGCCAGAAAATCAAAGAATGCACTTCATTTTTCATGTGAATATTGTGCCTTTATCCAGTTTTTCAACTGTAACTTCTCTAATGTTTTCTCAATGTCACTTCATTGTTTTTATGTGGTTCAACTTCACTTGCAGTTCATTTCACTAAGGTGAACTAGTGCAATTTTCCGTCACTTCGTTTCTTGGTGACGTAGCTCCCTCTTCCGGCGGGTTCACTTGCTCGGGAGTCGATTACAAGACCTGCACAATCCCTCGCTCCGCAGCAGCACCCGTCGCACGCCACAGCAATCGCCACAAACTCGCTCGGAGAATCGCACTTGATGTCGCACGGGAAACTCGTAATTCGCTCACTCTCTAACTGACTCACTTTCCTTGCGAGAACGCTCGCTTATATAGCCAATGGGAATTTCCACAGCGTTCTCGAACTTTCAGGAAGGAGAAACATCCAGAAGTTTCTGGTTATCTAGCGATAGCACTTCCGGTTTTCGCACTGGTGGGCGCTTTTTATCGTTGTTTATCTCTGACCGACCTCGATAATATTGGGCCTTAGCCGCTGCTAAGTATAATAAACATATTATATTTTTAGACAGCTTGGCCTAAAAGTAGAACTTCTAACACTGAGCTCACCACGAGCTAAAAGCTTTAGATTATCGCACTAGTTTGGTTTCAAGCCCTATCACATGGCAATTACCCTATGTGTTTCCTCATGTTTAATAACTCACTCGACTTGGTTTGATTAGGTTTTGTTTTTCATTATGTATTTTTACATTATTAATTTCTCATGGCGCTCGCATACTCCGTTTACAATACAAATCGTCATACTTCAACTTACCGTAATTCGTTGTAGAGTTAACTTATACGTTATACTGGTTAACTTTGTCTAAAACGCTACTCTTTTATCTAACCTGCATAAAAATTAAATGGCGGGAACTATTAATTCAGAAGAAACTGAAATGGCAATGAGATTACAGAAGCAGCAGAGAATGACACTAGAAGTACATTCAATATAATATTATTCATATTTTACAAATCCGAGCGCTGTCTAAAGCACAGTATGTGTCACACGTGTTAAAAATGGTTTTAGTTTGCTGGTAGGATTGCGAAATAAAATCCTACTTTTACCCATTGTATCATAATCTGGTATTAATGAAAATTTTTTTGAGAAAAAAGATACTTGCAATGTAAGCGGTAATTTTTGGCTCGAAGATTGTCATGCTTATTGGAAGGTACTGAACTTAAGTACCATTTAAGCATTTATGTGACATTTCGCTTTTTAGTTGTGCTCTTCCACGCGCTCACGCAAACAAACACACACACACATACATGCGAATAGGCTTCTTCTAAAAATACTGTTTTTTTATTCAGTTGGTCTCAAAACATATATTTCCGGCGTAACCTATCGATTTTTTTTGGTTGTAATACATTAGTTTCTCCATCTATTAGATATGTAGTAGAGAAATTAAAGAAGCAACCTGATATTGTAGAATCATATGAAAAACTCGACGACTCGTTAAATCTTCATCCTATCGCAGTTTTGTAGATGAAAAAACTTCTCAGAAAATCAGTGTTAATAACCTTATGTAGAACTAGAGGCAGTATTTTTAACACTAAAATAATTTCAGTCAAATTATATAATATGTAAATTCAATAACAGCCCGCCTTGAAGCAATATGTGTATGTAATAATTTGTAAAATCTATGTAACAGTCATTGCATATGCTTATATTATTGTAAACATTTTCAATAATGTTATGTGAATGTATTGCGTAATTTAATAATGTAGGAGCTGTGAGAATAATAAGTTAAAAGTTGCTAACAATGAGGTAACCTTGAGGCAATAATGAGTTTGAGTGTTTAACAATACTACTAGTCATTATTGGAGCAACAATAATGTTTTTGAGACAGTTTAATAAATAGCCAATCAACAACCAGAAAAAGCTTTAGTAAAATGAAGGTATTCTATTGGAGTAGGATTAGCCAATCAGAAACTGAAAAGAAGAAACATTTACAAATTTAGAAGTCAGTTACCTGCAGACAGCGTTATTAACCATACGCAAAAGTGTCCTCAAGAAATATAATATGTATTCGTGTGAGACGAAAAATAAGTTTACGTGTTAAAAAGTGTAATTAATTAATAAAAGAATTTCACAGCTCTCTATCAGTGAAGTGTTTTAAAAATCGTATCAAGCGTTAATAAAATAAGTGAAGTAAAATTATAATCTGTGTAAGCCAACATTCTTGTCGCATCACAACCCTGCTAAGAGAAACGTGTCTCTAAAATAAATACTGACGCAGCCGAGGCAAACATAAATATATAATATTTAAAGAAACAGTCAAATTACAAAGTTAATATATTTTTAAACTTTTGGGGCAAAGGCCACCGGAAAGTACATTTGAGGCGAAGGCTACCGGAAACTGTTTACTATACGTGCGGTTGCAACTACTACAATTTCGGCTCCCCATCAGTTGAAATATATACAACTCCTTCAATAAATAACTTCTCAAATTGACGCCCAAAGTGTGGTGCAAATAACGTAACAAACCACCTACTTCAAACTTTCTAAAAAACAGGAATATATTTGGATTATTCTCATTAACAAGCCCTTCTTGTAAAATTAATTAAGGTACTATGAAATTAAAAAAAAAATAGTTTACATATTCCAGTATGTACTATGGTTGAAACAACTCTTAATAATTCTCTTGTTATAAAGGTGTAAACACAACGTAAAGACAACCAGAGACATTTTTTTTTCTTTGAGGGGAATTTGGTTATTAAAGTTACGGTAAACATAGACATGAAACAGGATTAAATTCTTTAAAAGAGGACTGAATTATAAATGTGTGTATGCGGTGTGTGGGTGAAGTGAATTTATTTAGAAGTTATATCTCACATTTTGAGGGACACAACTGAGGCGAGAAGTTTCATTTGTTGCACGCCACTGAATATTTCTGCCCTTTGCAATACCTGCACCTTTTGCAAATATCGCAGGGTCGTTGTCTCAGTTTCAGAAAGTCGGTGCAGCAGAGAAGCTCATTGTTTAGATGACTAATGTCTGTTTAAAGTGATTTAGAGCTCGCCTCCCTGTATTGTTACGCGATAATCTCGTGTCGTGTTTCACTGGAGATCGACAAAGTATGCGTCATACCAAATTTGAATGGGGCTTAACTTTTAATTGAATAAACTTTGGTCGCCAAGTTTGAGTTGAGAAGTGCAGAAAACTTTGCTAAGCGTGCGCCGCAGTTGTGTCTGGAGTTTGGGAGACGGATGTATGGTTCGTGAGGAACGTACCGAAGAGATAGCGTGTCACAGGGTGCTCAAAATATTTACTCCGTTGTAGGTGGTGATAAGCAATGCGGAAACAAGCATACGGTGTCCATGAATTCGCGAGTGAGTGCCGTAAGGGAACATAATACAGTGATACATTTGGAATCGTTTCCAAGAAAGGTATCGTTGCATTACCTTGAAATTTGTTACCCACTTAGTTAATCATTTATGAAGTAAATTCCATTTCGGTATACTTTAGTTGGGTTCCATTCTCTCAAAACTATTCAAGTTGAGCCAGCTTAAACTTTGAAAATGTATTAGCTGAACATGTGGCTAATATTAACGCATTGTAATATTCCCTATAGAAAATACAGTTAATTCCTAAAAGTTTCAGAAACAATCTTGTCCCTCAAAGCGCCGTTTTTTCTGCCTCTACTACGTATATTAAGTAGGGAAAGTATTGCATTTTACCCAAAAATTCGATACCGAGATTTCACAGGAAATACATGTTTTGAGGCCCCTGAATCTAAAAAGAAGAAGCTTTTGAAACCGCGTGTGCCTGTGTGTCTATGAACAGCATAAATCAGGAACGAAAAGTCGGATAAATACCAAACTTGGTATTAAAGCATTGTAATTTTAAGAAAGATACGATTTTGCAAAAGCTCCCTTTCTATCTCCTTGGAGACATACAGATTTTCATGTCCCCATGAAAGTTCTGAAGTTTGCTTCTTCAGAAAATATCTAAGAAAACCTCTTCCCTCTCCATACGATTACACCCAGTGGGTTGCAAACGTGAAGTGTGATCAACCAACCACAGGTAGTGCCTGAACAGGTTACGTTCGGAGGAGTAAGATGTCAGGTATTCCTAATCTTGTCCTTTTTATGGAATATTTGATATTTACTGTACATATCCGCAAACAAAAACAGTAAATAATAAGATAAATAATAACAAGAACGCAGATCAGCCACATTAGGACCCTCTAGAACTAAACGTATTAGATGACAGTAGTAATAGTCCCGGATGAGCCAATTGTTTTAACGATAATCCTGCCGCTAGGGGCGCTAGTGTCGCTAGTGTCGCTGCGTGCGACGGCGGCGGCGGTAAGTTTGAAAAGCGCCCTGAGCGGTAGGATTATCGTTAAATCGGTTGGCTCATCCGGGACGAGTTGAAAGAATTGAGGAAGTGACGTGGAGTGTTTTGATTGGTTCGTTAATTTGGGGTGGGAGATGGAGGAAGGGAGATGGAGGAGTATGGAGGTCGCGTGATGGAGAGGAATTGGGTGGCGAGGTGTTGTCTGTGCGGAGGTCGGTACTGAAATGGGGGAAAAGATGGGGAGCGAGGGATAAAAAGTGTAAAGGAAAGTGACGTGTGAAGTTGTGATTGGTGGGAATAAGAAGTGATGTTATTGGTGGAAAGGAGCAAATGAAGGTTGTTGATTGGTAAGAATAAGAGAGATTATGATTGGTGGAAAGAAAAAGGAGTGGGGTATGTTGGAGGTGATGGGAAAGGTGAGTTTTGCTAGCAGCAAGATTTGCAAAAGCCTGTCTTGAACTGATCAGCAATTTTTGAACGTCGGATGGTAGTTTTCTTGAGTGGATAGAGAGATGGGGGCGATATGAGATGCGGTGGCGAAAATGGGAACTAGACAAGGTTGTTGAGACAAGAGGTTTAAGGACGAGGAAATTTGGAGGTTAGTGGTGAACACGGCTGTCGCAAGAGGTGGGGGTAAGGAGACGCAGTGGTGAGAATGGGAACTAAAAGAAGATGGGGGTAGCAAGAGTTTTAGAAGAGTAGATTTTGAGGTTAAAATAGTGGGAACTAAAAATGGCGGAGGGTCTGCGACAAGGAGATGCGGTGAGAACTAAACAAGATGGCGGACGCAAGAGGTGGGTAAGGAGGTTTGAGGTTACAGTACCAAAACACGAAAGGATATATTCCTACGCCAAGCAGGTCCGAAAAATAATTATGCGTGTGTTACTTACCTGTTACCGGTGTGGATGCGTCACCAAAAGCGCGGCACGCGAGACGGAAAAATAAAAGCAAACTGTTTTTGAAAATGCTTAACCAGCTTTAAGATCAACCAACATCACTACGCACTGATATACCTAGGTTTTTAAAGCGGTACAGACACCCTTTGCAGAGGCGTAATTTAACCATACCAAAAACCTGGTACTGGACCATCGTGATGGTCGCTAGCGTACGTAGGAGCAGGGTTCTCATAGCCGGTCGAAAGCGGTCAAAAACGTGTACGACGTAGGTGTTTGCAGTAGCTGCTGCCGAGGCAACCGTCGAGGTGCGAATGAACGAGATGTGTTCTTGCAGGCAATCTGGTTGAGAGATGAGAGGCGCGGTGGTAAAAATGTGAACTAAATAAGATGGCGGAGGCACGAAGTTGAGGTTAAGGAGCGGCGAGGTGTTGACTGTGCGGCGGTTGGGGTCTGAAAGAGGGGGGAAAGATGGCGAACGAGGGATAAAAAGTATAACAGAAAGTGACGTGTGAAGTTGTCATTGGTGGGAATAAGAAGTGATGTTATTGGTGGAAAGGAACAAATGAAAGTTGCTGATTGGCGAGAATAAGAGAGATTATGATTGGTGGAAAGAAAAAAAGGTGTGGGAGTGGGGTATGTTGGAGGTGATGGAAAAGGCAAGTTTTGCTACCAACAACATTTGCAAAAGCCTATCCAGAACTCATCAGCAATTTTAAATAACTAGTGTTTCGGGGGTTTTCTCTGGTTGGTAGACGAATGCAAGCTGTTTCTACCATACTTATATTATTCGTCTTTTTCCTTTTTTTTTAAAAAATAACTAATGCAATACTTCCCCTACTTACTATACGTAGTAGAGAAAGTAAAAAAGTATTGAAAAATTTAAGGAAATAACAAGCAATATCTCAAAAGTGTACTATCTTGTTTTCAAGGGTTTTCCAGATCGGTAAGCGTTAGAATACTCTTAGAGCTTTTTTCAGGTTTTTTAGCGGTTGTCCCTGGCCGGTAGGCAAATGATAAAGTTTTTCTATAACGTCGTCGTTTTGGCTTGTGGCGCACGGTTCCTAGGCACGTACTCGCGCGCGCGCGCGCGCACACACACACACACACACTAAAATAGTAGCGTATAAAAAAAAACTGATGTGTTACACTGACATGACTTTCTCTACTCTTGTACAATCTAATTGGTAGCTTTTAAGCGATAGTCAAATATTTTAACGCTGGTTGCTATGTGGCGAATTCCATTCTGTTTGCATGTTCAGGACATAAAAAAAAATGAATAAACGAATTTGAGAAAAAGTATAAGTATTGGAAAATTTAAGGAAATAACAAGCAATATCTCGAAAACGGTTCACTCAACAAAAGAAACGTATATGACATAAGTTGTGTATTTTAACGCGATCTATATTTTTTGTGTAGTAAAATTTTGTCTATCTCTTATGGTTTACCAGTTATGCAAAAGTCGTTCACAATGAAGAATATTTTGGAGACATTCCCAGAAAATTCGAGATATACATTTTATTTGTCATGACAATATCTTAAACATATGATATTTTAATCAAAATCGTTAGACCCGTTTTTGAGAAAATTAAAATTTTCGAAAAATGTTCCATGTAAAGGGTAGTCTGGGGTGGGGGGATTTTCTTGAAAACCTTCGTGTGGCATCTCTGGAAGATACTGAACCTAAATACCAAGTTTGGTGTTTATCCGACTGTTCGTTTTTGAGTTATGCTGTTCACAGACACACAGACGCACAGACAGACAGACACACAGACACACAGACACAGACAGACACACACACGGACATGTTTCCAAAAATGCTTTTTTTTTTTTTTGGATTCAGTGATTCTCAAAACATGTATTTGCAGTGACATTTCGGTATCGAATTTTTGGGTGGAATGCAATACTTCCCCTACTTACTATACGTAGTAGAGAAAGTAAAAATGAATAACGCATTTGAGAAAAAGTATAAGTATTGGAAAATTTAAGGAAATAACAAGCAATATCTCGAAAATGGTTCACTCAACTAAAAAAATGTATATGACATAAATTGTGTATTTTAACGCGATCTACATTTTATGTGTAGTAAAATTTTGTGTATCTCTTATGGTTTACCAGTTATGCAAAAGTCGTTCACAATGAAGAATACTTTTGGAGACATTCCCAGAAAATTCGAGATATACATTTCATTTCTCATAACATTATCTTAAACATGCGATTTTAACAAGCAATATCTCGAAAACGGTTCACTCAACAAAAGAAACGTATATGACATAAGTTGTGTATTTTAACGCGATCTACATTTTTTGTGTAGTAAAATTTTGTCTATCTCTTATGGTTTACCAGTTATGCAAAAGTCGTTCACAAAGAAGAATATTTTGGAGACATTCCCAGAAAATTCGAGATATACATTTTATTTGTCATGACAATATCTTAAACATATGATATTTTAATCAAAATCGTTAGAGCCGTTTTTGAGAAAATTAAAATTTTCGAAAAATGTTCCATGTAAAGGGTAGTCTGGGGTGGGGGGATTTTCTTGAAAACCTTCGTGTCGCATCTCTGGAAGATACTGAACCTAAATACCAAGTTTGGTGTTTATCCGACTGTTCGTTTTTGAGTTATGCTGTTCACAGACACACAGACGCACAGACAGACAGACACACAGACACAGACAGACACACACACGGACATGTTTCCAAAAATGCTTTTTTTTTTTTTTGGATTCAGTGATTCTCAAAACATGTATTTGCAGTGAAATTTCGGTATCGAATTTTTTGGGTGGAATGCAATACTTCCCCTACTTACTATACGTAGTAGAGAAAGTAAAAATGAATAACGCATTTGAGAAAAAGTATAAGTATTGGAAAATTTAAGGAAATAACAAGCAATATCTCGAAAATGGTTCACTCAACTAAAAAAATGTATATGACATAAATTGTGTATTTTAACGCGATCTACATTTTATGTGTAGTAAAATTTTGTGTATCTCTTATGGTTTACCAGTTATGCAAAAGTCGTTCACAATGAAGAATACTTTTGGAGACATTCCCAGAAAATTCGAGATATACATTTCATTTCTCATAACATTATCTTAAACATGCGATATTTTAATCAAAATCGTTAGAGCCATTTTCGAAAAATCTTCCATGTAAAGGGTAGTCTGGGGTGGGGGGGGGATTTTCTTGAAAACCTTCGTGTCGCATGTCTGGAAGATACTGAACCTAAATACCGAGTTTGGTGCTTATCCGACTGTTCGTTTTTGAGTTATGCTGTTCACAGACACACACGGACACACACACGGACATGTTTCCAAAAATGCTTTTTTTGGATTCAGGAGGTCTCAAAACATGTATTTCCGGTGAAATCTCGGTATCGAATTTTTGGGTGGAATGCAATACTTCCCCTACTTACTATACGTAGTAGAGAAAGTAAAAATTTAACAAACCGTAGATTTTCAAGAAAATTCCCACACCGCAAACTACCCGTTTAGCGGGAGAAAGTTCGTTATTTTTATTGTCTTAAAAACGGCTCTAACCCCTTTTGATTACGGTGCGGTATGTTTAAGATATCTGCACGACAAATAAAATGTATAACTTCAATTTTCTGGGAATAGCTGTGAAGTAGTCTCATTGTGAATGTCTTTTGTACAAAGTGTTAAACCGTAGGAAACGAAGCCTTATTTACAAGAACGTTAAAGCACACAATCTATGTGTATTAGTATCACTTTGAGGCGTTGTCTATTTACAAAGTTTCCATGTTGATTTTAATGTTTAAAAGCTTTAGACCTTTCTCACTAAAAAAACGTCATTCTTTTAACTTTTCTTTTTTTCATTTTGATACAAAGAGAACGGTATATCACAAGTGAAACAGTACTGTGATAACGATACCAACAAACTAATTTTTATTCACCCCACTGAAACACATTTCACAACTGCATGGAATAATATTGATTTAGGGGGCTTTCTCTACCACGTAAAATAGTAGGTAGAGGAGGTATGCATTGCATCCAAATATTCAATATTGAGATTTCACCGGAAAAACTAAATACTTGTTTCGAGGTCCCCTGAATAAAAAACATTTTTAGAAAATTCTGTGTGTATGTGTCAGAGCAGCATAACTCAAAAATGAAAAGTCGGATAAATACTAAAACTTGGTATTTAGGTTGAGTACCTTCCAAAAAGTTACGACACAGAGATTTACAAGAAAGTCCCTCCACCCAAAACTACCATTTACATGAACTATTTTCCGAAATGTTTTATTTTCTAAAACTGCCTCTGACGATTTTAATTACAACACCATATATTAAAGTCATTTATATGAAAAATAAAATGTATATCTCGAATTTTGCGGAAATAGCCTGCGAAGTCCTCTTGATTCGGAAGAAATTTTCTACGATCTTGTATAACTGCTAAGGTTTGAGAAAAAACATACATTACAAAAAAATTTAGATCTCTTTTAAAAAAACACACAATTTATTTGAAATAACGTTTTTGTGACGTCAGCCATTTCCGAGATATTTGTTATAAATGGTTCGAATTGTACAATGCTTAGCATTCTTTTTAAAAGCATGTGGCTTTTCAGTTCTTGCCCCGCCATGTTGTTGGAAAGAATTTAGAATTTTAAGGCCAGTGTATAGCGTCCCTTCGGATGCAACCATTCCCCGAAAAGTTTAACCGGATTAAAAATAAGTGGATATGAAAATAAACTTTCGTACTCACCTATAAGAGACAGAGGTTAGAGGTGATACGAACGTTAACACTTGAGAATTTTCATTCAACAGTTGGTGTTACTCCTTAGAAAGGAAGTATCTGCTGCTTCTTTTTATTTCTCGCATTTTACATAACACGTATGCACTGCACAACACAAAAACACCACACACGGCGTTGTTAGTTTTAAAAAATCGTACTGACGCGAGTGTACATAAACGTTAAAACGCTGCTTGCTTGCTTGTCATTTTGCATGCGCAGCACTGCACAAGGAAGTATGCCGACGTGTGTAACACGACCGTGAGAAAAGGAAACTCGTCAGCGTTTATGCAGCCTTATTGCAGTGGTGGTCGTGCAGTGGTGGATAGTGGCAGAATGACAGCGTTTTTTTTACAAACGTAACAATTTTGTTGCGAAACGAGGCATTTAACTCGACGCGCATAATGAAACAGCGTTTTTGATAAGCGAGCTTATAAAAACCCTGTGCTAAGAGCAAACGCCCGTAGTGAAGCGTTGCGATAGCGGGAGTTTTTCTACAAAATCGTTCTATTTGACGAAAAATAGTTTAAACTAAAAAAAACAAAATAGCAGCAGCACTTTGCAGGGGAAAGAGCGATCGGCGCATTCGGACGATAAGATGGAGATGCAATCCGGGGGAAGTCGCGATGACACCTTGCAGCCTACGTTCGAAATTATAGGGCACAAGCAGAGAACGCTGCCAAAGCTTTTTTCCGGTTTTACAGAGTCTCAAATTACCGTAAACCCGGTCCCCAGAGATGTCAACCCCGAGCAATGGGTATCGCATCTGTTTAACGATATTCTAAACTTTGCGAAAGAGAACCTGTTAGAAAACGAACCCGGATATTTAGGCATATCCATAACAGACGAAAAGGAGACGTCCAAAGCCTTCAACATGAGCGTTAGGCGCGTAGACCAATTGAATGCGGATGTCATTGTTGGAAGCATCGAAAAAGTAATGCAAAGTAACCAACAATTCTTGCTAAGCGGGCCTCTTCACGTGACGTTTGTGTGGACCAGGGAGGTCTCGGGTTCGTGCCACCAACCTTGCGATGCCTGTAGGGGCAATAAAGGCATTGTCGAAATAGCCAACAAAGACAACTTGTGTTTAGCAAGAGCCATCGTTGTAGGCAAAGCCAAAGTGGATCGCGACGTCAACTACAGAACGATGACGCGTTCCGACTATCTGCAAAAATCGAAGGCCGTAGCCTTGTGCGCGAGCATCGGTCAAGGCCACGACGGCTGCACCATAGATGACGTCAGACGCTTTGACGCTGCGTTAAAGGGCTACGCTGTGACGGTGTTTGGCGATCATACGGGGAAGCACGTGCTGTACGCGTCGGATAAGAAATGCGATAAATACATCGACGTCATGCTCCACGCCGGGCACTTTAACGCCATCGTGAACCTTCACAAGTGCTTTAAATGCAAATCGTATTGCCGCCGGTGTCATCATCCCTCGGCACACAAAAAAGAATTTCACAGGTGCGACGCCGGGTGCGCTAAATGCCATCAGCAGTGCGATGCGCGATTCGACGCCTACATACGCTGCGCCGGGTGCAACAGAGATTTTAAGGGACCGACATGCTTTGCAAACCACGCAAAGAAAGGCGTTTTTTACCCAAAGGCGCTGTCGGTGTGCGACGTAGAAAAGGTGTGCACGTCTTGCAACAAGCTCGTGAATGCGAGGTACAGAAAAACCGCGCACGAGTGCGGGGAAAAGTACTGCTATCATTGCAAGACACACGTGAATTCTAGCCACATGTGCTATATGCAGCCGTACGCCGCAAAGAACAAAAGAAACCGGTACGTGTTTATGTTCATCGACTTCGAATGCACGCAAAACATTCCATATACCGGCAAAAAGGACACATACGAGCATGTACCTAACTTGTGCGTGTTGTACCAAGCCTGCCCGCACTGCATCGACGAACGCCGCAAGACGGCATACTGCATGGAATGCGGTTGCAAAGAATGGGTGTTCACGGACGAACCCGTGAAGCAGCTTTTCGAGCACATCGCGCAGGCGAGATTCGAAGCCTGGGACGTCTACGTCGTGGCGCATAACCTCAGAGCTTACGACGGGCAGTTTCTATTAAAGTACATGGTGGCGCACTTAGACTGGATCCCGGAGCTCATCATGAACGGGAGCAAGATCTACAGGATGAGGTACGGTGACGTCACATTTCTAGACTCGCTCAACTTCATACCCATGCCACTCTCCCGCTTTTCCAAGACCTTCGGATTGAAGGAATGCAAAGGTTATTTCCCGTACCTGTTTAACACGAAGGAAAACGAGCGGTACGTGGGTTCGATTCCCGACAAAAGGCATTACTGCCCTGAGGGCATGTCGGCGGAGGGTCGGAAAGCCTTCGAGCAGTGGCACGAAGAAAAGGCGTCCTCCGGGCACGTCTTCGACATGAGGGCGGAAATGGTGGCGTATTGCAAGATGGACGTATTTCTACTGAGTCAGGGAGTTTCCAAATTCAGAAGGGAATTCTTGGACGAGAACGGAATAGACCCGTTCAGAGAATGCGTCACCATCGCGCAGGCGTGCATGTGCGTGTATAGAAAGCGCTTCATGCCGCTTAAAAAAATTGCCCTCTTGCCAGCGGGCGGGTATCGACTAGCGGACCGGCAGTCTCGCGCCGCATGCATATGGCTAACTTGGCTAGAGATGCAAAACCGCATCGTCATCCAGCACGCCATGCGAGGACGCGAAGTTAAAATCGTGGGGCACAAGGTGGACGGGTACAGAGAGGCCGAAAAAACCGCGTACTTTTTCCACGGGTGCTTTTACCACGGCTGCAGGCGGTGCTTTCACAATCGCCATGCGGCGATATACAACTCGGGACACGAAACCATGGCCTCCAGGTTAGAGAGCACCGAGAAGGTCACGGCCAAGATCAAGGCCGCCGGCTACGCTGTGGTGGAAATGTGGGAGTGCGAGTTCGACGCCGCGACGAAGGCCGACCAGGACCTCGCGCGCCACGCAAGGGACTTTCCGGTACCCGAACCCCTGAACCCCAGAGACGCCTTCTACGGAGGTCGCACCAACTGCACCAAGACATACTGCGAGGCGAAGGGGGATAGCAAAATCTACTACTACGACGTGTGCAGCCTGTACCCGTACGTGAACAAGACGAAACCCTACCCCGCGGGCCATCCCAAGATCCACGTGGATCGATTCCCGCGCTTGGAAGACGTGGGGGGCGGGTTGGTGAAGTGCGAGGTTCTACCGCCGCAACACCTGTACCACCCGGTGCTACCGGCGCGCATTGGCGGCAAGCTCATGTTCCCGCTATGCCGCGCTTGCGCGGAGGCGGAGAACCAAGACGAGTGCCACCACGGAGAGCGCGAGAGGGCGTTGTTGGGTACCTGGGTGGTCGACGAGATGAAGGTCGCCCTGGAGGAGGGGTACCGCCTCCTCAGGGTCCACGAGATCTGGGAGTACGACGTGGTGCGGCACGATCCGACCACCGGAGCCAAGGGTCTCTTCGAGGACTACGTGAATCAGTTCCTGAAGATCAAGACCGAAGCCTCCGGATGGCCCTCGGATTGCGACGACCCCGCCGCAAAGCAGCAGTACGTGGAGCAATTCTTCGAACACGAAGGCGTCGCCCTGGATCCCCAGGCCGTCGCCGCCAACCCCGGCAGGCGGGAGCTGGCCAAGCTGATGCTCAACAGCTTCTGGGGCAAACTGGGGAAGAGGGAAAACCTCCCCACGTGCGAGCTGGTGGACCGGTACGACCGCCTCCTGGAGCTGCTCAACGACCCGGGCGTGGAAGTGCAGACCTACGTGCCCGTCACCGACCGGATCGTGTACGCGGTGTGGAGGTACCGCGAGCAGTGCCGCAAGGTCAACACCGCCGCCAACGCCGTGCTGGCGGCCTACACCACGGCTCACGCGCGCCTGGTGCTCTACTCCTACCTCAAGAGGCTGGGAGAACGGGTCTGCTACTTCGACACCGATTCCGTCGTCGTCGCCGCCGCTCCGGGCGACTGGACGCCGTCCGTCGGACGCCTCCTGGGGGACATGACGGACGAGCTGGAGAAGTACGGGAGGGGCTCTTACATCGCCCGGTTCGCCTCCACGGGGCCCAAAAGCTACTGCATGGAGATCGTCTGCCCCGAGACGGGCAAGACCTTCTCGGTGTGCAAGGTGAAGGGGATCACGCTCAATTCGGGCAACCTGGAGCTGGTGAACGCGGAGGTGATTCGCGACGTGGTGCTCAGGGACAACGACCGCGCGGTGAAGCTGGAGGGCACGCAGATCTCGCGGAAACCGTCTTGGACGGTCGTCACCGAACCCAGCTCGAAGACGTTTAGAATGGTGGTCAACAAGCGCGTGCTCGCCGGCGATCACGATTCCTATCCCTACGGGTTCAAGAGGAACGCATAAATGAGACGTCCGCAGCCGCGCCAAAGTCATTTCGAACCGGGCACCCCCGAGGAGACGATGCCCGGTCCCCGAGACCTGCGGCGATTCGAGTTTCCCAGCACGATGCTCGTGGCGGGGCCGTCGCGCTGCGGCAAGTCGACCTTCGTGAAAAACCTGTTGCGCCACGCGCACCGGATGTTCGACGTGCGCCCCAGGAGGGTGCTGTGGTGCCACCCTCCGGAGTATTCGCCGAGACTCGAACCCTCGGCTCTGCGCTGCGAGACCCACGCGGGCATACCCGAACTTGCTTCGGTGGGCGAGAACGACCTCGTCGTCCTCGACGATCTGATGGTGGAGGGTGGCGGGAAGGACGTGTCCAATTTTTTCACCAGAGACTCCCATCACAAGCGCTTCGGCATCGTCTACATCCTGCAGAACGTGTTTCCGCAGGGTCAGAAATATCGCAACATCTCTCTGAATGCGAACTACGTCGTGGTCTTCAAGAACAACCGGGACAAGATGCAGATCGAGAGACTGTGCCAGCAGATCGAACCCAGGAACTCTAGATTTCTCTTGGAGGCCTTCGAGAAGGCCACCGAACGCCCTCACGGGTATCTCGTGCTGGACTGCACTCAGTACACGCCCGCCCGATACAGGTATCGAACCGGCGTGCTGCCGGGGGAAAACCTCTCTTATTTCGTACCCAACTGAGGCCGCCGAGAGGACTCGGGTTTCGTTTCGTTCTATATTATCCCGGCAGGGTCTCGCCCCGACCGAGGCCGTCGAGTCTAAATAAAAAGTACCGCTTTCGGGGCGAACGTCATTATCGCGCAAGCATGGCTAGAGGTAGGTCAAGGCTCGCGACGCTGACCAGTCCTCGCATAGCGAGACAGCACGGCAATTTGGCGGCTCTGGCCAAGGCGAAGGCCCCTCTGCGCAAAAAGTTGTTAAAAAATGCCGACGGCGATCTGATCAAGGCCATTAGCGAATGCATGCTCAACGTGTGCAGAGGTCACGTGCAACTTCCCGCAAAGTGCTTGGGTCGCCTGAAGAAGCACAAGGCTTCTTGGAGGAAGTTGACGGATAAACGGGTTCCTCTGAAGAAGAAGAAGAGCATCTTGGTTCAAAAAGGAGGTTTTTTGCCGGCATTCCTCCTACCCGTCTTGGCTTCGCTCGGCGGCGCGCTAGTGTCGAAATTAACAGGATGATGTACGGCAGGCAGATCCTCGTTGCGCCGCAACCGAAGACCGTCGACAGGCTTCACGCTGTAGACCGCACCGTATCCAGATTGGCTAAAGAAATTCGGAACCTGCAGAGCGCGAAGCTCTCTGCCGACGAAAAGTGGCGGCTCGTAAAACATAAATTGGACAACTACCTCGATCTCGTGGCACAAGTCAGAAAGCCCTTCCTGGGCGACGACGACGACGACGATTACGAAGACGTGCACGAGCGCGTGCCGGTGAAGCAGGAGGTCGAACCCCGAACCATAAAGGTCAACCTCCTCTCGCCTCGCAAAAAGAAGAGGGCGAACCCTGCCACTCCGAAAAAGAAATCGAAATCGCCTTCCGCGTCGTACCATTTTCGCAAGCGCGTCTGGCAACCCCTGTACAAGTAAAGCATGAAGGAATGGAAGGCGCTAAGGCGATACTATGCCAGACCGGAACACTATGCCGGTTTGGGCGCGGTCGAGCCCCTTCGAAAGGCCACGGGTGCGTCTAAGGCGAACATCGAGTCCTTCCTTCGAACCCGGGACAGTTACACTCTGCACAAGCCGATCAGAAAGCGGTTCCCCACCAGATGTTATCACGTGACGAATATGGACGATCTTTGGGAGGCCGATCTAAACGTCATGAAAAGCGTGAGGGAACATAACAAACCTTACGTGTACATTCTGACCGTTATCGACGTATTTTCCAAATATGCTTGGGCCGTGCCCCTGAAATCGAAGCTGGGTACCGAGGTCGCGCAAGCGTTTCGCTCCATATTCTCCCGACGCGTACCCAGGGTCCTCCAGACGGACAAGGGGACCGAGTTCACCAACAAGACTTTTCGCGACTTTCTGAAGAAACACGACGTGAAACATTACACAACCAAAAATAACGTTAAAGCCAGCGTCGTGGAGCGCTTCAACCGCACCTTAAAAACCAAGATGTGGAGGTATTTCACGCACAAAAACAGTTACAGATACCTGGAAGTCCTTCCGGCCTTACTCGAGTCGTACAATAGCTCGCATCACAGGTCCATAAAAATGGCTCCGAAGGACGTGAACGAATCTAACATTTTACGAGTGTACCGCAATCTCTCTGCAAATAGGACCCTACCTCGCGCAGGGAAACCCACATTTTCCGTCGGCGATCACGTGCGCATCTCTAAAGAAAAAATGAAATTCGACAAGGGCTACGAGCAGAATTGGACGGACGAAATATTTCGGATAGCCGAGGTGGTGCGCGGTCGGCCGGTGGTATATAAGTTGAAGGATCTGGCCGGAGAAACCATAGACGGCACATTTTACACCCAGGAGCTACAAAAGGTCGCGCTACCTCGGACGTTTAAGATCGAGCGCGTTTTACAGACCAAGGGCCGAGGGCGCCGCAAGCAGGTCTTGGTAAAGTGGAAGGGGTATCCGGCAAAGTTTAACTCGTGGGTTCTGGCTTCGACCGTCGATTCGACATGATTAAGACCGAGCCCTTCTCCATCACCCTCGTGAGCAACGCTTCCATGGAACACTTTACCGACAACACCACGGCCAGATTTTCTAACATCTTGCCCGAGAGAATCGTTCTGCAGGGAGAATGGGAGGTCGCCCTGCAAAAGGTCAGGTATCCGGTGAAATTTTATAACCTTTCGCCAGACGACGCCCGTCTGGCGGGCACCAAGTACACCATGACGCTCCTCCCCACGCATTCCAAATTCAGTTTGCAAATGCCGCAAGGCATCGTGCACAATCCCAAAGACTTGGTGAACCTCGTCAACGCCGCTCTACTCGAACACTTGCACGTGGAAAACTTCTTCCTCTTCGACGAGCGCAAGCAGACGGCGGGCGTGAATGCCGCCGTCGCCCACCCCGAACCACTACCCGACATTCCGTTCGACGGGTTTGTGGAAAATGTCGCGCGCGCTGTCGTACCGTACGCGGTCGGCGAATACGAAGCTCTCAACGATGCGCCCCGCCAGAGACCAAAGCCGAAACCGAAACCGAAGCCCCGGGCTTCGGGGCAGCAGAAACCCGCGGCGGCTCGTTCCGTCAGACCCAAACGAGACGTTTCAAAATCGGAGGACCCTCCGGGACCTCTACACCGCATCCACAGTTTGCTCTTGACGCCCGCTATGGCAAAAATGTTGGGTTTCGATCCCTACGTCGACGTCATTCTCGAAAAAGCTGCTAAACGCCCCGTAGATCCTTATATGGGGTTTCCTTACGAAATGTTCGTCTACTGTAATCTAGTGTCCCCGCAAGTCGTGGGCGACACCTTCGCCCAAGTCATACAGAGCGCGGCCGTGGAATACGAAAGAAGCAACAACACTTACATGAGCGACGAAAAGACGTTTTTTCCCCAAAATTGGGTACCCTTGATTCAGCAGGACTTCAAGACGGTCAGCATAGATTTAAGGAACGGTTACGGCGATCTCTTGCCATTCGCCGACGGATTTTCCTCTACTGTAGTTCTCGCTTTTCGTCCGAAACAGGCGTAATGGACGTGCACGCCGTAACGCGGTACTACCTCAATCAGACCGGCGGCGCGTTCCACCATCGCGATTTCGCTCTCTACAGGGGCAAGCGCTACCAAAGAGGCAGCGGTCTCTTTTCAGCCCTCGGAGGACTCTTCAGAAGGTTGCTACCGTTTTTAAAGAGCGGAGCAAAAGCAGTCGGAAAGGAGGCCTTAAAGGCGGGCGCCCACGTTCTGTCCGATGTGACTGTGGCGGGAGCAGCGCCGAAGCAAGCGCTCCAGCGGAGGCTCAAGGAGTCCGGATACAATTTAAAACGAAAAGCCGACGAAAAGCTCGGTGCCATGCTCGGTTCCGGCGCCAGGCGTCTCAAGAGAATAAAACCGAGCAAATCCGGAAAGAGCAAGCAGTCCAAGCTGAAACGCGGTAGGCGCAAGGTGCAAGACGTATTTTCGTAATGGCAGACGCGACCGTCCACATGAGTTCCGAACTGGACCTCTTTACAGAGGTGCCGGTTCAGATGAGCATCGAGGAGTCACGGTTCCTATACCTAAACCCTCAAAACACTTTAATGAAAAATGCCCCCATCACCTTTCATTATTCCGGAAATGCGGACGATTACCTAGACTTGACCTACGTCGTACTCGAACTCATGGTGCGCGTTGTAGATGACAAAGGAGAGGCCTTAAACGCTGACGCTAACGCCACTCTGGTCAACAACGCCTTAAATTCCCTGTTTCAACAGATGGAGGTAACCCTCAATAACATCATCGTCTCCATGCCGCAAGCCGGTTACCCCTATAGAACCTACCTCGAGACGCTTCTCAATTACTCCGAAGATGCCATGAACACCAAACTAGAATCTACCCTCTGGAGAAAGGACACGGCAGGCATCATGGACACTTTTATCGCCAATGCGGGCTTTCAGTGGCGTCAGGGGTTTACCAAAGGGAGCAACGTCGTGCAGCTCATCGGTCCTCTGTCCAACGATCTTTTTAGACAGGAGAAGCTGCTTTTGAACAACGTTAGCATGACCGTCAAGCTCACTCCCGCCTCTCCCCAGTTTTATCTGTTTTCCGACGTAGATACCTTTAAGGGGTACGCCGACATCGTGTCTGCCACGCTGCGCTTAAAATCGGTGCGGCCCTCGCCGACCATAAAGCTCGCGCACCAGGCCGTGCTCGCAAAGGGCAACGCAAAGTACCATCTCAAAGACGTCAGCTTTCACGCTCTCAGCATCCCCAAGGAGTCCAGGGCAATGACGTTTAGCGACGTGTGCGTAGGGCAAGTTCCAAGGAGAGTGGTAGTAGCCATGGTCACCGACAAGGCCTATTCCGGCCATTTTAACTCAAATCCGTACAACTTGAAACATTTTAAAATGAACTTCTTTCAGCTCTACGTGAACGGGCAACCCGTTCCCTCCCAACCTCTGCAACCCGACTTTACAAAGGGACACTATTTGCAATGCTTTCAAACCCTGCAGGACGGCCTAGGCATTCATTTCAAGGACGAGGGACACTCCATCTCCAGAGAAACCTACCCGCAAGGGTATACGATAATGGTTTTCGATCTCACTGCAGACATGAGCGCTAACGAGTCTCACATCTCGGGTCAGCGCCACGGAACCGTCTCTATAAGCATCGGTTTTGCCGATAAATTGACAGAACCGGTCATACTTCTGCTGCTAGCGGAAATACATCGCACGGTCGAAATCGACGCCAACCGATCCATTTTGGTATCATGAACACCTTTCAAATTCAACGGTTTCTATCGCCATGCCCCTCTACGCGCTCTCACTTTTTAGGCGTCTACCCCTGCGATAAACTACCCGTACTTCACAGCATTCGAACGCCTCCCTTGGCGCTAGTGGCTAACACCGACCCCAGCACCAAATCCGGGCAACACTGGGTTTGCATCTTTGTGGACAAAAACTCGCGTGCAGAATATTTTGACAGTTACGGCATAGGACCGCTTTCGCCCCATTTTCTCCGGTTCTTAAATTCGGTCTGCGGGACGCGTTGGTCCACCAACGCCAGAAGGCTGCAAGGTTTCGACAGCACCACGTGCGGTCATTACGTCATCGCCTACCTCACCCACCGCTGCTCCGGCTTACCTAAGCATACATTCTTCTCAAAATTTCGCGTCAGCAATCACGCGCATAATGATGTCGTCATTCGCAAAACGTTCAAAAACGCATGCCGCGCAAAGTGCTCTGCCGCTCGGCAAACTTGTCAACCCTTGAAGGTGAGTACGTGTGTGTGTGTGTGTGTGTCACTATTCAGCACATCTAAGCTAATCCATCGTCTTGCACGTGCTTTCAGAAGACGCTCCTGCTCATATAAAAAGCAACGTCACGGTGCCGCTCGCCTCATTCAGAGTGTACCATGCAGCGCGCGGATACAGTCCTGCTGCCATGCAGCACGCCGACCAGGTAGGTTCGCACCTATGTATTAGCTTGCTTTTTTTCTATCCCGTTTATCTCTCTATCCCTCACATTATTATTATTATTGTTTTGTGTGTTCCAGTATAACCGGATGTCAAACCCCAACCACCTCAAAACCCGGGGAAAAAAGGAAACTACCCATCTTCGACCTCCAACAGCATCCCGACAGCCCTGCTCCGCCAGCACAGTTCCAACACAGTGCAGTTGTGGGTCCTCTGGCGGATATCTACTTCCTCAACCCGCAACAAACTAAATTCGTCAGTGTGGGATTCTCCCCCCGGCCACCGCACCATCTCGTCGTCACCATTGCCAAATGTGGACAGCACAACGCAGTCGTCATGAGTTCCTCGCAGTGGCACAAACTCGTCGAAGCCATCCCCATCATTCACAAACGCTTGAATGACCCGCAGGGACGTCTACAGCAATTTCAGTTCAGCGACAGCGTCACCATCGTGTTTAAGTTTGTGTTCGGAAAGCTAAAGCTCGTTTTCAAAGAACCGCAAGGTGCATCCGTTACGCTCAACCAACAAGAATGGCACGTGTTGCATACCCTGCAGCGCATCATTACCGACATCATGTATCACAAAAAGAAGGAAGAGACGGACGTGCAAAATCAAATCATGGCATACCACAAGTACATGCTTCACAACCATGCCTCCAACGTTCCCTTACATGACATGAATTTCACGCAGTTCACCAAGTACATACGGTGCGCCAATTTTAGAACATTCCTCGAGGTTCATCATTTCCTCAACACCCATTTCGCACTGCGCATCTCACAAAATAGTCCTTAGTGCACATGTATTTCTACCAGCGTTCCAACCGCACCTCACCCAAACATCTCGCGCCCTTCGCTCCCGCATTTGGGTCGCGAAGCATCCTATATCATACCCGATCACATTCACGGCGTTTGCATGTTCAGCACCGTTCAAAACAGAGTTCTCCTCCAAGTCGAAAACCGTTAAATCAACGGACACAGTGTTTTTCCTGCGGATGTTGTGCAATAATCGCTAAGCGCTTCCGGCGGATGTAGTGAACCTCCAACGAACGTTTCCCCACCAGTGCTTCCCCTGATGTGGTAATTCTCCAACCAACTTTTCCCCCACCAGTGCTTCCCCTGATGTGGTCGTTTGCATGTTCAGCACCGTTCAAAAACAGAGTTCTCCTCCAAGACGAAAACCGTTAAATCAACGGACACAGTGTTTTTCCTGCGGATGTTGTGCAATAATCGCTAAGCGTTTCCGGCGTATGTAGCCAACCTCCAACGAACGTTTCCCCCACCACTGCTTCCCCTGATGTGGTGTTTCTCCAACGAACTTTTCCCCCACCAGTGCTTCCCCTGATGTGGTCGTTTGCATGTTCAGCACCGTTCAAAAACAGAGTTCTCCTCCAAGACGAAAACCGTTAAATCAACGGACACAGTGTTTTTCCTGCGGATGTTGTGCAATAATCGCTAAGCGCTTCCGGCGTATGTAGCCAACCTCCAACGAACGTTTCCCCCACCACTGCTTCCCCTGATGTGGTGTTTCTCCAACGAACGTTTCCCCCACCAGTGCTTCCCCTGATGTGGTATATCTCCAACCAACTTTTCCCCCACCAGTGCTTTCCCCTGATGTGGTCGTTTGCATGTTCAGCACCGTTCAAAAACAGAGTTCTCCTCCAAGACGAAAACCGTTAAATCAACGGACACAGTGTTTTTCCTGCGGATGTTGTGCAATAATCGCTAAGCGCTTCCGGCGTATGTAGCCAACCTCCAACGAACGTTTCCCCCCACCACTGCTTCCCCTGATGTGGTGTTTCTCCAACGAACTTTTCCCCCACCAGTGCTTCCCCTGATGTGGTATATCTCCAACGAACTTTTCCCCCACCAGTGATTTCCTGCTTCCGGCAGTTGGGTTATATTTATGCACGCGCATTCTTTACCCCTTCATTCGGTGCTAGCCAGCCGTGGGGAATGCCAGGACCGTCGTGTAAAGACTTCCACTGCTCGTTTTGCTTTCACCAAACGTGCAGCTGCGAACTTAAGCACCGTCTCACCCTCCTGTGCACGCAGTGTCAACACGGTTTCTACGAAGACCTCGATCATCTCAACAAGCAAATTCAGCAATTCCTTCGAAGGTACTCCGCTAGAAACACCACATGAACTGCTTCATCGTGCTCTTTCGGTATCTCGATAACGGACGAAGAATCCGCCTGCTACTGCTTAGGGAACGCCAAGTGCTGCTGCAGAACGGCATATACATCTTCGAACGTTATCCCCCAAGCGACGTCGACCTTGTGTGGAACCAACTTCCCGCAGACGCACAGGTAGTTTGCGCACCTTATCGCAGGTGTAAACAACACTACAACCTTCCTCATCAAACCACTCATATAGACGGCCCTCCCCCGTTTATCAAAAACTGCCATCTGTGCCGTCAGAATGTCACAGGACGTCCTTAAAGAGCTAGAAGAACTTTCCAGCAGCGCCCACACTCTCAGCGTATCTACGCTTCAACAGCACGTACCATATCGCGTCGTCGGCGTCAAAACAATCGACACCGTTCACGGTACAAAGCTCGTCGCCAAACTCGACAACGACACAGAAGTTTTCCTACCAACAAGATTTGCAAAAGCCTCTCCAGAACTCGTCAACAAACTCAACTCTAACTCATTCTGCATCATATACGCAGGCGAGGAAAAACTACGCAGCGGTTTCAAACGTCACATCGTCACGTTCTCCCCATATAACCCTAAATAATGTCCGACGAAACCTATCCCGTCCCCGTGGGGAACAATCTTAACCTACAACTCATTCTCAACGCAGCTTCACCTATCCGTATCCTCTGCATCTCCAACTCCTATTTCCGCAACAGCAGAGTTGTCACCATCACACTCGACGTCCAAGGGGCTCACGCCGTCCACGTCAAATGCGTACCTACCAAAGTACACCAGCATAAACAAGACGCACTATGCGTCATATACCTCGGCAACAGCAACATTCCTGCTCTAACCAACAAAGTCACATCCACAGGATGCTTCTCAACCAGCCATTACAACGAATTTACCATCCCCATCTATATACCAACCTTCACCGAGTTCGTCAACGAAAGTTTCTCTCACCTGCTCGTCACCTGCATCACCAAACCTATCCACCAATTTACCGCCGATAGCAGCAGCAGCGATGACGAGGACTCAAAGTGCACCACGTACTTTAAAATCATTGTTGTGCGCGAAATCTGTGTGTCCTAGTGCCTCAAACAAAAACTATGAATTTTAATGTGCTTTTTTTTCTCCTAATATTACTTATATTGTCCATTTATTGTATTTATATGTTAAGCAAATAATACATCGTGTTAATCAAAACTATGTATACATATCTTTATCCAATGTACTGTATTCAAAGTATAAATAAAGAAAACAGTCCCGGATGAGCCAATTGGAATAACGATAATCCTACCGCTCAGGGCGCTTTTCAAACTTACCGCCGCCGCCGTCGCACGCAGCGACACTAGCGACACTAGCGCCCCTAGCGGCAGGATTATCGTTAAAACAATTGGCTCATCCGGGACTATTACTACTGATGACAAAACAGGTCACTGTCACACTAAGTATCTTCTTGATCCATGGCGCTGTCGGAAGAGGTCAACGAATCCTGCGGGAGACGACTTCTAATTCTGAGGGATTGCAGAAATTCTACCTAAGGAGAAATGCACTGTACCAAGCATAAAACTGGATGAAAAAAATGAATGAACATGAATACACACTGAATTTTTACCCCGGGGCCGACATATCTGATCGAAGGTTTTTTTGCGGTTTTCCTTGGTCGCTAGGCGAATGTTGGGTGGATACTTTGATCCTGGAAATTTCATACCATCCCTTTCATCACTACATTCATTACCCAACGTGGATATCATTGGATCCAGAGTTTGCTTACTCCTCGACAGTATTGTCTTGTAAGTCCTTGGGGGAGTAAATTCTACAAACATGAGGGTAATTAGTTAAAAAAAAGAAGAGGGAGATTGTATTGGATCTAAGTCCATGAAGTAGGTGATTGTTGTTTATATACTGTGTCAATTTGGCAGAGAAATCTACTTTAGGCGACTGGGCTGTACTAAAGGAAGGCTGACATGTACGGGAACAGAAGTGAAACGACTATGGTAGTGGTTTTCAAGCAGACGACAACAACAACAAGAAAGGGCGCAGTTATTTTGAGTCACGCAGTACGTCAGGCGATTGTGGTCGTCGACTGCGCAGGCGCCGGATCAGTTCCAGGTTTCTTCAATGTGCTGTCCACAAGGCTGATCAGTCTTTCTTCGACGGCGAGCTAAGTTACGAGGAAAACAACAGGACAACGTTTAGATAGAAGGCATTCTGGACGGTATTGTCTAAATTCGTTTTTGGCTTAACCTATTCAAAATTCTCTGTAGTAATTCTTCACCGGGAAAAGATTGATCGTCTGAACTATAGACTTATTGCTGTTAGTTTTGAAATATATCAGTAAATGTGAGAGCAGGAAGCAATTCTGTAATTATTATGATTTAATTTAAAGCATTGAAGCCGTAAAGAATGTAAAGAATGGTGAACGAATAAGGGTTTGTTAAATGTAATTATCTATGTTATTGAAGTGTCAGTTTATTAAACGGAAGAAATTCGGCTTGTTAATTAATTTATGGAATATATTTTCAAGTAGCAATCTGCCATTATTCCTAATTTAATCCACTTCCTCTTCGGTCAAAAGACCACGTTTCAATACTAAGGAACATCCAATAAGCATCGTAAAGGTTTATTTTGGGACACTTGTCGAATCTTGGACGCAGTAGCTGTACTCCAAATTGGACTGGAATACGTAACCAATGGACAAAAAAGAACTACGTTGTACCTACAGGAATGATTTGCGGTTGAGAACGGGGTACAGTTTGGTTAATCTGGAGTAAGCCAGGTTTAATTTGGAATTCATGTGAGAGTTCCAGGACAAGCAACAATTGAAGTGGACGCCCAGGTATTTGTCATCTGCACGCCTCCAGGGTATGGGAACGGATTGCAAAGTGACAGCAGGTGAATATTGGTAGATATAAAGTGAAATCATTGTTTCACATTCAGTTATTCTGTAATAATACGCTTGCATGTTGTATATGCAGAACAATTTCTTGCAGCAGTCGTCTTAGACCTTTCCTGTGACTTGTTCTCATAACAGCGCTGAGTATATTATCGATTTCACAAACATCATTTTGAGTCATTTTGTAGCTTTGTCCAGTTCTCACTATCACTTCGATTTTCCTCGCGACGCAGCAGCGTAATAATACGAGTATACGTGCGAAGTAGCCTCTTCTTCTTTCGCGGGTCGTTGAACACAGGTCTCTCTAATCTCTCTAACTCAGGTTACTGAAAACATAGATGCGTGACACCGCATTTTAGGGCGGCCAACGTTTTAACTTGAGACACTAGGTATATAACCAGAGAAATCACCAGACAACCTATTTATAAAATGTGCACTATTTCGGTCTTCTGCTAGTATTATGAACCATTGTTTAATCATATATATTGTAATATTCTTTTCTTCGGTGCAAAGGTTTGGTCATCATCTTCTTCCTCCGGCATAATCGCTGATTGCCTATAACCTACAACCTGGAGCTGCTAAATGGAGCACTGAACCGTACTAAGTACTTAATTTATATAACAGGTGAATGTTACCAAAGGCTGAAAATTACTGTTCTGCAACAGTATGAAAAACAACTTATATTTGTGTTTTAATACGATTTCGGCGTACGTCGTAAACCAAACAATTACATTTCTTGCTTTTCTCCTACGCAGATCTTCTTCCTCTACAAATAAAACCGCATACAAACAGACAACGCTTACACCAAAAATTGTAAAAATAATTCAAATTTCTAGTTAACTGCAAAGTTAAGACATAATCGTTAAGAAAAACCCAATAGCCTAATAATCTAAAATAATAATAATAAAATGCTCGTATAATTAGCCTAATTAATATAACTATATCCAAACTAATATAAATAGTAATATAATTAATATAATTATATATAATATATATATAAATAACAAATGATGTATAATATGCTTTGGGTCAGTTGGTGACTGTAAGGTCGTTGTGCAAAGTTTGAACACCTAGGAATAAAATCAAGGCACCAACGTAACAGATGCAATATAACTAGCCTTCCCAATACATGTGAGAGGCACGTATTTGCGGAGGAGTTGGCGATTATGAATGAAACATAACAAATCGAATATTCTAATAAATTATCTCATAATGGTGGAAAAATATGAAAGTTGCACTTTAGAAACCTCTATAATCGCTGTACTCACTATTGGCTGTGTCGTCGCAACCTCGCCCATAGAACGCACTTAGTTACAAGCACTTTATGTTGCATCAGAAACGTAATCACTAATTCACTTACTGACTCATTCGCGAGCAGCTGGCTTAAATACAAGAGCGTGACCTTCTGAAATGTTTGCGGGGTAGTGAAGGAGAAAGAAGCTTCCAGAAGAACCAGGTTATCTCTCAATAGCGCTTCTGGTGCTTATACTGGGCTAAATCGCTACTAAGTCTATTTATCTCTCCTTATCTCTTCAACCGGCTAGTTGGTCGGTCGGTCGACGGCACCTTCTAAATGATAATTGAGACCAATAGCTGCGTCCAAATATTGATATACTTTTTTTTTTTTTTTTTTTTCAAAAATGCGAATCTTTGACATTATTTTCGTAACCATTCCAACAGCGGTTTTCACGTTGAAAACGATGTTGAACTAACGCTACGCTCTGAAATTTAGTAAACCACAACAAACATTTGGCTTGTCGTTTTGCAGCAAATAACATTTAGTGTATTTAGTCTTTGCTGGGTAACTTCATTTGTTTCTTATACGAAAATAATGATAATAAACTCCCGTGTTTCACCATCACATCGGAACCAAAACACAACTACAGCATTCTGTTATAAATTGTATAGCCAATTTAATTTGTATCTTCCCAAACGGATAACCCTATAATTCGCTGTTCATTAATGGGCTAATGTCATTCGCTAACAGAGCAGCTGTATACTTCATTTAAAGTGTGCTCACATTAGTCTTCCACAGCAACATTTACATCTATTTCACCGCTAAAAGCTAACATAATGGCATTTATTTTATACATTAGAAAATATTTGATCGTGTTTAAGTCTTTAGTCGTCAAGATTGTGTTCATTCCATTTTCTCAATTATTCTTAAATAGAATCTGTGAATTGTTTCACTGGAACATAGAAGAAAAACACAAAGATAAACCAACATTTCAGAGAGTTACTATTATACAGAGTGAGCCAAAAAACTCCGAACCGCCTGCGCGGTGTTTTTCCTGTCTGCGTCCTCGGCGCTCGTTGCCATCTGCCGCTATTATAGAAAGGCGCGGATGAAACCATACAGCATTTTTAAAACTACTTTTAAAGGCTTTACTTACCGACTTTACGAAAGGAGATGCTGAAACTAGCCACCGTCGTTGTCTATACATTTTTGACACCTCTTTAGGAAACTATCCATCACTCGCCGTACTTCCTGGCGGATATTTTGTTTTAATTCTTCCAGGGTGTGTGGGTTTGTCTTGTACACTTTATGTTTTAAGTTACCCCGGAGGGGTATTTTATAAATAATATTACCGGCTGCGCGGTGTTTTTCCACTGTGCGTGTGGAAATATGATAAAAACATGATAACACACTGCTGCTATAAACAAATTTTATATTATACACAGCGTGTATTTATTTATGATTCGTATGTGTTAACTCGGTCAACTCGTCAAGTGAAAGTACGATTTGCAGATAGATTTCCAGGTGTAAAAGTTCCAGGCCGTACAACAATCCATGAACTTTACAGTAAATTTCAGGCCACAGGAAGTGTTCAGGCTAAGAAATCTAAAAGACGGCGTTCGGTTCTTACCGAAGAAACATTAGACGACATCGGCCATCGTTTGGAAAATTCCCCCCAAAAATTCCATGATGGATAGTTTCTTAAAGAGGTGCCAAAAATGTGTGAACGACAGTGGCCAATTTCAGTATTTCCTTTCATAAGGTTGGTAAGTAAAGCCTTTAAAAATAGTTTTAAAAATGTTGTATGCTTTCACCCGTGCCTTTCTATGATAGCAGCAGACGGCAACAAGCGCCGAGGACGCGGGCAGGAAAAACACCGCGCAGGCGGTTCGGAGTCTTTTGGCTCACCCTATAAAAGAACAGTGAGAAAGCTGGGTATTTAACGCGATGGCGCAAAGCTGTAGATTTTGCTACTATTTTATTAAAGTTTTAGCTTACATTTTAGTACTACGTAATTATTTTATCCAATGAGAAAGTGATAAATCTCTGATCACAGTGAGCTTTGTAAGCAATTGGTGAGACATAGCATGCTTCTGAGAGCAAGCAATTGCGTTGTGAGTTAATCTGCAATCCGAAACGAGTCCAGAAACAGTTTTTCGTGACATCACAGATCTTGTGACTTTATTACTGCGTTGTAAGCTTCCAAACTGTTATTTTAAAATCACTAGAGATAGAAATTCGTAAGGAATAATTTTCTGCGAACAAAGCTTCTCAAGCAATTTGTAAATAAATAGAGACCACAGCTTTGTATGCTTTGTTCTTTGAGGTAGTATTTTTTATCGATTAACCGATATCATTTTAGTTGCGCAATATAAAAATAATAACCTGTCTGTAAGCATGAATAATTACTATAAAATTTATATTACGCCATTATATTACGTATATTTATTATATGTACACACGTATAAATTGTTATATGAATGTACTTCTTAGTTTAGTAACGCAGGAACTGTGAGGGTAAAAGCAAGCTGCCTTTAGTAGCAAACAAAGTAATAAAATGGAAACCTAAGGGTGGCTAACAATAATGTGTAACCTTGAGAGACAGAGAGAGAGAGAGAGAGAGAGAGAGCAATAACTTAGAAAGCTAAGAAGGTTATCATCAGTCGATGGAAAAATACTGGTGCAACGTCCTAAAAGTTTGTAAATGGTTCACGTGGGTATAAAAAGCCAATCAAAATCAAACTAAGGGTGTTCTGCTAGAGTAGGCTTAGCCAACCAGAAACTAGGAAGATTAAATTTGAAATGTTAAGCTGTGAATGCCAAGAGGTAACGTACCCATGCAGTTCAGTTCAAGTGATTGTAGCTCAGAGTGGGCAGATGTGAGAATTTAGTGCAGTGCAAAAATGCTAAATTTTGATCTTTAAAAATGTAGTTAGGAACATCTCACAGTTCCATACTTAGTCAGTAAATTGTTATTTGATATATAATTCAAATGCCGTGAAGAAGTCATAAGGAAGCTAGAATTTACAACTATAATTGGTGTTATGTATGTATAAGATTATTCTGCTGCAGCCGTACCATCCCTATTTAGAGATACTTGCTCTACCAGATATAACTGACCCAGCAGAGGCATAAATAAATAAATTAAATAAAAATAATAAGTAATTAAACTTTAAAGGTTTATTACACAAGAACATTATTATTAACACACATTCACGACACCTAGTGCAAATTGGGCACCCATCCAGGAGGTCTACCGATGCATCTTCTGTGTATTGAAGTTCTCCTCCCACCCCTTCTCACTCTCTCATAAAAGTGTATGTTTACAAAATGAATTATACACCTAGCCGAGATTCAAACTCGAACTCTACAGATTAGTAGGATGACACGCTATCTTCACACCAAAAGTTGGACACAAATACTTTTCCTACAATTCCGAATGCTTTATTTATTTGGCTACTACAAAACATATATTCGCTAAAATGTCCATTTTCGGCAACTAGTTCACAGAGATTTCCTGTTCCTATTTCGCAAAAGTTTTATCTAGTGCTTGTCTGTGGTATCAGGGCGAATGTCGCTTTGTGTATTGTCTTCTTTTTGCTGCTGAAGGTGCAAGCTGATAAAGTAGAATTCTTGCTCCTCATCAGTGTAAGCCAGACCTTGCAGTTTCGAGGGAACTGGAGTAAAAACGTAGTTGGAGATAGAGGGGAGGAAAACTTGCTTGGTTTTCGCATTCAGATGCGGAACCGTGCCGCAAGTCCATTGTTCCGCCATACAATGCCGACACATACACACTAAAGCGATAATTTCACTACTACTTTACTTGTTCTTCTTCTTCTTCTTGCTGGCACAACTTCTGCTTATGTGGATAATGAACGTCGCCGTGAAGATCTCGGCTTCCTTCTGCAGGCGACGAAGACAGCGTGGCTCTTCCTAAATAAAGACCTTTAAATAACGAAAGCTATTCTTCAAGAAATCAGGCTGAAATCTTGATCTAATGTAATATTTTCACAAATGAAATCACAAATTAAAATATTTGATGTGTTGGATTCGCATTACTCTCTCTGCTCATTCTTCTACAAATCTAGTCTTTGAAAAAGGCCTATTCCGCTCTTTAATTGAGATAAAGTTTCGTTAAACAGTTCGACATTTCGTATTAGGTATAAGCGTATGGTAGGTAAACTGTGTCACTATGTAATGGCTCTGAAACACCATCCTCTTTGCATGTCCACAAGAAAAACGAATAGCGACTTGCCACTAGCAAAAGGTATAGGTATCTAAACATCTAAACTAATGACAAAGAATATCTTGGAAATGGTTAACGCCACAGAAAAAAATTGACGTAAATTGTGCACTTTAACGAGACATATTGTTGTATAGTAAGATTTTGTCTATCATTCAGAATGAGGAGGACTTAAAGGGCTATTCTCAGAAACTTCAACATATAAATTTTATTTGTTATGAAAGTCTCTTAAACCGTGGTATTTTAACCAAAATCGTCATATCCGTTTTGAGAAAATCAAAAGTAACAAAATTGTTGTTACATAAAGAGTAAAAATAAAAAAAAAAAAAGCTGGCGCACACACAGATATTTTTATAAAAATGCTTTTTTCCGATTCAGGTGGTCCCAAACGAGTATTTTTCCGTGAAATCTCGTATCGAATTTTTGGATGGAATGCAATACTTGCTATATTTAGCTACTATGGATAATTACCGTGCGGGCGTTTTAAGGTGAGGCCGCAAAGCGGTTATACGCGTATACTGCAGCGACTTTGGTATTTTTCCATTGTGCAACTGGCGGCGGATGACGCTTTCAAGTTTAGCTTTATGAGCTGTGTTTCATTCGCTGCTTTGTTTTCGTGCTGTAAGGCGAGTTGTGCTTGAGCATCTCAAAAGTTAAACTTTATTTAAGACATCTGTGTTGTGTGTGTTTGTTTAAGAGGGTTAATGTCTTGTTATTAGTCCACTGCAATGCCTGCCGACAAACTCACGCTTGAACAACGAAGTTTTATGTACGATACATACATAAAAATCGAATCATGTAGACAAGACTATAGATAATTTTAGAAGAAACTTCCTGGTACTACCTGTTCCAATTTCAAGTAGAGAAACTGATATACACTACGCGATCAAAAGTATCCAGACAGCTGGCTGAAAATGACGTACAAGTTCGTGGCGCCCTCCATCGGTAATTCTGGAAGTCAATATGGTGTTGGCCCACCCATAGCCTTGATGACAGCGTTCACTCTCGCAGGCATACTTTCAATCAGGTGCTGGAAGGTTTCTTGGGGAATGGCAGCCCATTCTTCACGGAGTGCGGAACTGAGGAGAGGTATCGATGTAGGTCGGTGAGGCCTGGCACGAAGTCGCGTTCCAAAACATCGCAAAGGTGTTCTATAAGATTCAAGTCAGGACTCTGTGCAGGCCAGTCCATTACAGGGATGTTATTGTCGTGTAACCACTCCGCCACAGCCCGTGCAGTATGAACAGGTGCTCGATCGTGTTGAAAGATGCAATCCTCATCGCCGAATTGCTCTTCAACAGTGAGAAGCAAGAAGGTGCCTAAAATATCAATGTAGGTCTGTGCTGTGATCGTGCCACCCAAAACAAGGGTTGCAAGCCCCCTCCAGGAAAAACACGACCACACCATAACACCACCACCTCCGAATTTCACTGTTGGCACTACACATGCTGGCAGATGACGTTCAGCGGGCATTCGCCATACCCACACCTGCCATAGGATCGCCACATTGTGTACCGTGATTCTCCACTCCACACAACGTTTTGCCACTGTTCAATCGTGTAATGTCGACGCTCCTTACGCCAAGCGAGGCGTCGTTTGGCATTTTCCTGCGTGATGTGTGGCTTATGAGCCGCCGCTCGACCATGGAATCCAATGCTTCTCACCTCACACCTAACTGACATAGTACTTGGAGTGGATCCTGGTGCTGTTTGGAATTCCTGTGTGATGGTCTGGATAGATGTCTGCCCATTACTGTTTACGACCCTCTTCAAATGTCGGCGGTCTCTGACAGTCAACATACGAGGTCCGCCTGTACGCTTTTGTGCTGTATATGTCCCTCCACGTTTCCACTTCACTATCACATCAGAAACAGTCGACCTAGTGATGTTTAGGAGTGTGGAAATCTCGCGTACAGACTTATGACACAAGTGACATCCAATCATCTGACCACGTTCTAAGTCCGTGAGTTCCACGGAGCGTCTCATTCTGCTGTTTCACGATGTCTAATGACTACTGAGGCCGCGGATGAGTACCAGAGAGAAGGTGGCAACACAATGCACCTAGGATGAAAAGCGTATGTTTATGTGGGTGTCCGGATACTTTTGATCACATAGTCTATGTCTGGTTAATAAGTTTAGAACAACGGCATTGTTACACTCTAAACCTAAGAAGCAAAATCGAAATGTTCTAATGAAAGACAAAATTGACGAAATTGGTGCATCTATTTGTTGGGAACCCTAAAAAAATTTATAGGAACAATCCCCACATCATAGACAAACTTAAGGACAATATAAACACATACATTATGAACATCACGCAAGAAAAACGTATGCGTGTGAATGAACATTTCTTTCGAAGATGCCAGGGAATCTTCACGCAGATAGGCACCACCTCCAACAACACTTGTAACAAGCTTATTAGTCATTATATTGCACGTTGCCGTCACTCTGAATATGTAACGCGGGAGTTAAGGAATGAAAAACCGCTCGTGTAACAGGCAGTGTGCGGAGCACGCATACGGCGATTTGAGGCCTCACTATATAAAACGATCGTACTGTAGCAGATAAAACAAGAAGTAAGGTTACGGTGAGTACAGATGTGTTAAATTTTCGTGATTGTGTTAGCTGTTTTATGTTTCAAGTGTCTCGAGAAATATTTGCGACTACACTTGTTTTATCCTAAGGTTGAAGTGAACAAAAAACAAACACAATCAGCCGTCAGGGCTTTTGTCCATTGCACGCGTAGGAAGTTCGCATGCATATACGCAATTTTCAGTAATTGGAAAATTTTTTGTGGACTAGGGCCGTTTGCAAAAGCTCCGGTTGCACTGCAGCCTAAAGGCTTGTTGTGCTAAGAGTGTAATGATAGCTACGCTTTCACACTAGTCCTGTGTTCCTCACCACATTGGACAGGCCCAATAGTGTGTTGGGTAGTAGTCTTCTGGTTCCATAAAGTTCCCAAAATCTTCATCTCCTCGATGCTAACGCTTCACAGTAGCATAATATATGATAGGCTGTTTCAGTTTCAGACTTGCACAGTCTCGTGTTGCCCTGAAACCTTCCTATTATGTGTAAGTGCTTTCTCACTGGTGCATGTCCAGTGGCAAAGGCTGCTATTGTTTTTAACTGAGACTTACTACATTCAAGCAGTCTGTCAGTTAAAGGTTTGCATGGTTCTTTGGTAAACAGTTTCCCATGCCGAATTCCTGGATCCTCTTCCAGGCCAGAGAGTGTTGTTTTTTACACCAGTTTGTTATAGCCGCTCTAATGGAACACTTAGGTGTGCCTAGAGGTGGCTCAGGTTTGGGTTTCAGCTGTGTCGATCCTTGCTTTGCAAGTTCGTCAGCTTTTTCATTGCCTTCAATTCCGGAACATACCTTATGTTCTGCCAGGTTGATAAGGCAGTAATTAAAGGACTGTTTACAGCCTTTAGTGCTGCCTGGCTGAAATAATGAAGATCTGTTCAGTTTTATACTCTCTTCAAAGATTTTCTTTTGTACATTGTAAAATGGTAAATACTTCGGCCATGGCTACTTTATTACTTTATATTTATACTTTATACCATGGTTACCAGACCCAGTGAATTACTAAAGCTACACCTGGGTCTTAAACCAAATACCCCAGAACCCGTCCCTGTCAGTTTTTGAGCCATCTGTAAATCAGATCAAAGAACACTCAGGTAGTTTCTGATAGGATTCTTGCCATAAGCCCTCGAGTCCATAAATTACCTTGAATTTCTTATCGTGATGTAAAGCTTTTTCGGAGATAGTCTTTTCCGTCTTGAAAATCGGATCCACTACCTCCTTCGTTATGGCTAAGATTTCCGATGAAGACCTGGAATCTTAGTTTGGATTGCTGCAGTCTGTTGAAAACCATTCTGGCCTCCCCCATTATCAAAATATTTAAAGAGTTTTTCCATTGCTGCAGTAGTAGTCGTGCCCATTGCCTCAGCAATTAGATAGTTGATGCGGATAAAATATTAGCACAATTTTAACACACTTCTAACTGAACGAGGTGGCGCCGCGGTAACGCGTGCGAGTCTCATTTGGGATGTCCCGGGTTCGATTCCCTGCGACCGCCCACTCTGACCCATTGATTTTTACAGGGAGTTACCCGGGTCGTCAGCGAATGCTAGAGGATTCTTTCAGCCCCCGAATTTTCTGTCCCTCCATTTCGTTCCATTCATCATTTCATTCATCCTTCATCCGGTTAGGTCTGTTTCAGGGTTAGAAGTGTCAGTGATGGTATTTCGGTGCGGCATGGCAGGAAAAAACGCTGCCCTCTGTAGAACTTTCTCCGTTCCTGGGCTTTCGGTTGCTGAGGGTAAACGAACCGCCCCTTCGGGGTGGTTAGACTATCTTTGCGGGGAAGGGGTACCCGGTCTGCTTGTCCGACTGTCGATGAGTCTCAATCTGGAAACTGCAGGGGCTCGTCATTGCTGTGCCATCACTCCTGGTGTCTGCTCTCACCCCCTCCACCTCCCGGAGGACCTCTTGTGCGGCATAGGTACAATATCCTCACTGAAACGGGGCCGCGTTTCCCTCTGATGACCAGGAGAAAAAAAAACACACTTCTAAAGAATACGAATTGGGGATTGAAGAAAAAGAATTAACGTTAGCAATTCCCTGCGCACACCGTGGCGTCTGTTTCGCTGCAATGGACAACGTTACACCGTCAGTCCGTTGCTTGAGTGTTATTAACATGTGTGACAACGAGCAGGATGCGTCTTGTATGCAATACCAAAACATGGAAAAGGAAAACTTTTAAACAGTGGGGAGAAAAGTTTTCTACAAGTATCCTACCGCTTCCATAGATTATATTGTGACAACCTCAGAACTCACAGGGTTCTAAGACGAGAATATACAGTGCGAGAAAACAACACACTACACTCAGATCTTGAGGAAGTGAAGCGCTTTTCAAAATCGGATAAATGGATTCACGTAAGTAGTTTGATGCTAAAGTTTTTCATCATCATCATCATCATCATCATCATCATAGATTGGAAAGGTAGAATCAGACTGAAAAATTCAATCTTGTGGCGTATTATTAATGTTATTGTCATTATCAGACGCACTGATATGCTGTATTGTTGCTACCAGACGTAGCATTATTGTGTCTCTTCAGTTTATATTTCGACTGAACGGTCTTTCCTTTCGATGCGGACCACGCCAAAGGGAAATATCTGTTTGAAACTGTCTGGTATGACGTCAACCCTGTTTGGCTTCGGCTAGACACGGTTGGTGGGTGTAAGATAGCGTGTCTCCAGTGGAAGTGGTCGTTTGAGCCAGACGTGTGTGTGTGTTCAGTCTACGGTCTAGTGGCATCTCCCTTCACCCTGTTTCCTTTGTTCATTATGTAGAGTCGCCAAACGTTTTGAGAATAAATCCCAAATATGTCAAGGTAATGTGTGTTATGTAATTCTTCAGTGTAATATAAAAATCACGCCTTCCCATTATAACCTACACACCAAGGTCCCGGACCTTTTGCTGCTAGCTAGTTGCACCCCCCATGAGTGTGTTGGGGTGATCTAAATTAATCATTTTCTGGTAACCTTTTGGCGTTCACTCCAATATGTAACAATATCACAGATCTTCCGTTTGATTCTGCATTTCCAACTTTGTCCTACACACGGCGTGTGTGAAAAAAACAATGATTATTGATTGACCTAATAGCTTGTTAAACTATGAAGCCCAGGACTTTAAAGTACTTACGACATTGTAAATCTCCGGTGGGGTATATCATCTCAAAATGAGTTTGAGATCTCCTTGTGGTTTCCCGTAAAAAACGCGAGTCAGTTGGGGAATTTAATGTCATCCGGCATGTTCCATTGTACCTCAGTTGAGTAGAGCAACCGAACGGAAACTGGAAGATTCGTGGCATTGATTTTTACTTTCTCTACTACGTATAGTAAGTAGGGGAAGTATTGCATTCGACCCAAAAATTCGATACCGAGATTTCACCGGAAATACATGTTTTGAGACTCCCTGAATCCAAAAAAAGCATTTTTGGAAACATGTCCGTGTGTGTGTCTGTGTGTGTGTGTGTGTGTGTCTGTGTGTGTGTCTGTGAACAGCATAGCTCAGAAACGAACAGTCGGATAAACACCAAACTTGGTATTTAGGTTCAGTATCTTCCAGAGATGCGACACGAAGGTTTTCAAGAAAATCCCCCCACCCCAGACTACCCTTTACATGGAACATTTTTCGAAAATTTTAATTTTCTCAAAAATGGCTCTAACGATTTTGATTAAAATATCATATGTTTAAGGTATTTTCATGACAAATGAAATGTATATCTCGAATTTTCTGGGAATGTCTCCAAAAGTGTTCTTCATTCTGTACGACTTTTGCATAACTGGTAAACCATAAGAGATAGACAAAATTTTACTGCACACAAAATGTAGATCGCGTTACAATACACAATTTATGTCATATACATTTTTGTTGTTGAGTGAACCGTTTTCGAGATATTGCTGGTTATTCCCTTAAATTTTCCAATACTTATACTTTTTCTCAAATTCGTTACTCATTTTTTTATGTCCTGGACATGCAAAGAGAATGGAATGCGCCACATAGCAACCAGCGTTAAAATATTTGACTATCGCTTAAAAGCTACCATATTCCCGTTGCATCTACAAGAAAATTACCAATAAGATTGACATCTCGATATCTCGATTAACATGAAGCATATGGAGAATGGGCGTTTGTAAAATTAGGTTGTACAAGAGTAGAGAAAGTTATGTGAGTGTAACACATCAGATTTTTACTTTCTCTACTACGTATAGTAAGTAGGGGAAGTATTGCATTCCACCCAAAAATTCGATACCGAGATTTCACCGGAAATACATGTTTTGAGACCTCCTGAATCCAAATAAAGCATTTTTGGAAACATGTCCGTGTGTGTGTCTGTGTGTGTGTGTGTCTGTGTGTGTGTCTGTGTGTGTGTGTGTGTCTGTGAACAGCATAACTCAAAAACGAACAGTCGGATAAACACCAAACTTGGTATTTAGGTTCAGTATCTTCCAGAGATGCGACACGAAGGTTTTCAAGAAAATGCCCCCACACCAGATTACCCTTTACATGGAACATTTTTCGAAAATTTTAATTTTCTCAGAAATGGCTCTAACGATTTTGATTAAAATATCATATGTTTAAGATAATGTCATGAGAAATGAAATGTATATCTCGAATTTTCTGGGAATGTCTCCAAAAGTATTCTTCATTGTGAACGACTTTTGCATAACTGGTAAACCATAAGAGATAGACAAAATTTTACTACACAAAAAATGTAGATCTCGTTAAAATACACAACTTATATCATATACATTTCTTTTGTTGAGTGAACCGTTTTCGAGATATTGCTTGTTAAGCCCTTAAATTTTCCAATACTTATACTTTTTCTCAAATTCGTTATTCATTTTTTTATGTCCTGGACTTGCAAAGAGAATGGAATGCGCCGCATAGCAACCAGCGTTAAAATATTTGACCATCGCTTAAAAGCTACCATATTCCCCTTGCATCTACAAGAAAATTAGCAATAAGATTGACATCTCGATATCTCGATTAACATAAAGCATATGGAAAATAGGCGTTTGTAAAAATAGATTGTACAAGAGTAGAGAAAGTCATGTGAGTGTAACACATCAGATTTTTTTATGTCCTGGACATGCAAAGAGAATGGAATGCGCCACATAGCAACCAGCGTTAAAATATTTGACTATCGCTTAAAACCTACCATATTCCCCTTGCATCTACAAGAAAATTATCAATAAGATTGACATCTTGATATCTCCATTAACATGAAGCATATGGAGAATAAGCGTTTGTAAAAATAGTTTGTACAAGAGTAGAGAAAGTTATGTGAGTGTAACACATCAGATTTTTTCTGTCTGATTTTACCTTTCCAACCTTGTCCTATACACGGTTTGTGTGAAAGAACAATCAATTACCATTCTCCTAGATGTTTAAATGATAACCGTAGTAACGATGGTAATAGGTCTGCTCCTTATTTCCCAATTCACAAAAGCGACACGGGTGACGCGACATGCGACACCATATTGCTCCTCAAAATCTAATCTTGAAGAAGATGGTTGCTTCGTTTTGTTATTTGCCCCACTTTTGGGAGGCAATTTGAAGGTTTCTTGCTGCTACGTATGGAAAGTCAGTTTTAAGATGTATTATATTTCGACTGTTGGGGAGCCGAACTTGAAGTAGTTGCAACCGCACGTATGGTACCCGGTAGCCTTCGTCCCAAATTTTAAAAATATTAACTTTGTAATTTGGCTGATTCTTTAAATATTATATATTTATGTTTGCCTCGGCTGCATCAGTATTTATTTTTAGAGACATGGATGTCTTAGCAGGGGATGGTGCGACTGAAGAATGTAGGCTTACATAGATTATAATTTTTAATTCACTCCTTTTTATTAATTCTTGACACGATTTTAATAACACTTCACTGATATAGAGAGCTGTAAGATTCTTTTATTAAATACTTGCACTTTTTATGCACGTAAACTATTTTTTTCACACAAAATACGTATTAAATTTCTCAAGGACACATCTCGCGTCTGATTAGTAACACTGTCTGCTAGCAACGCGTCCAGTTATGAGCGCTGTGTACACGCAACTGATTTGATTTTGAGACAGTAACTATGGTTATATATGCCATATATATAATAATGTGAATTATAATGTGAAATTGTATTAATAAGAAAAATACTTGTTGTATAAATAGGAGTTAAGTCATAAGTTTTATGTATGTGCAAGTGTAGCTGGAGCTGTGGAATTCTTGTTAAAAGCCGACAAACATATCTTTGTGTTAAAATTAGGGCCCAGGCAAAAAGGACTTTACGGGAAGGTCATAAAAGCCAGACCTTGAGCCTTTGTGAAACAGAAAAAGGCGACAAGCGAAAATATCATATGTTTGTAGAGAGGCTACATGCTTGCAAACGTAGAACAATAGCCGGGTAAGTCTTCTGGAAGGTTCCAAGCTGAACGAAGACAGACAATGAAATTTTAAGGAAGAGTATGTTTAAAATCTTCAAGGAAAGAAAGGTTAGTTCTAGCGTCTCCATCAGCCAGGGCGGTTGGGTATAAAGTGCTGCGATGTGAGTAAGATACATGTAAGCTCTCAGAAGCAGGCGATATTATTTTCTTCTTATAATGTAGTAGGAACGGTGAAAGGTTATCGATTTAAAGGTCTATAGGAACGTGTGATAAATACTACAATTATTTCTAGAGCACGTATAAAATACTTCATTGCTCAGCGACCGCAAGTTTGGCTTACGAACGTGGTAGGGCTAGACCGTTCTACAGCTCCAACTAACTTAAAAACTGTGTAGATTATTACTAAGACATTCAATGCGTGTGCCATTAAAGCATAGTGTTCTTCAATAACTTAATCTATTGTTACAGTTGTTACTTTTTACCTTCCTTCCCGTATCACACCCTGCTAAGTTATACAAGCTTTACCAGAAACCCAAATAACAGCAGCCGTGGCAAGAAATAAAGATAAACTTTAAGAGTAACAACTAAAACACAAGATAATTATCAGTATCACCAGAGTTCATATATTAAATCATATATTAATATATCGGACATACTGCGAGTTATGCTCTCCCTCCACGAGTATACCGCAAGTTTGGCGCCGGAACGTGGGGCTAAAGTAGCAAGTTTGACGCCGAATGTTGAAGGCTAAAGTAGCAAGTTTGGAGCCCGAATGTTGGGGCTAATGTAGCAAGTTTGGAGGCCAACATCGTATGACTTGTAAAAAAAATAAAAGCTACGCGAACGCAGGGAAGGAACAACGACGATACATCGAGGAACCCAGCAGAGAAACACATCGAAGAGCCCAGCAGAGAAATCCAGCGAAGAGCCCAGCAGAGAAACTCATCGCAGAGCCCAGCAGAGAAACACATCGCAGAGCCCAGCAGAGAAACCCAAAGAAGAGCCCAGCAGAGAAACCATCAAGGTGCAAAGTAAAAAAAAGAAGAACCTACGGGTACAAGAAAATCTTCAGGCTGCCAACAGGACATCAAACAACGCAGAACGTCAAGAAAGAACCAACACATCCACAGCATCTAAGGTCTACAAGAACTTTATTCATGAGAGAAGGGCACGAACTGCGAACAGCAAGACTACACCTCAGCTCTACGTTTGGTCACCGTAAGATCACAGTAAAAAGGTCAGACAAAAACTTTATACACTAATGCTGATAAAGTTTCTTTGTAAATGTGTATTGTGCACGTTATAATTTAATGCAATTGCAAATGATACTTAGAAGTGGTAGGATTAATAGGAGAAAGTCAAGTAGTAATATCCAAATAAATATACACGCTAAAGAAATGGAAGGGGAAAATTCAAATGAGAGCATTTTAATTTCGTTGGATAGAGATATATCCGATGTAACTAATTTTAATGATAACATTCCAAATAGAGTAACAGAAACAGATAATATGCAAGTTCAACAGTGTGTAAGGGCAGAAATACCGTTAAGTACAGAACAGGGTCACGCAACAGAAACGAGAATGAACAACAAACATACAGGCTTACATGATAATGCAGTCCCTCAGAAAGACAATACAACTCAAAGGGAAATACCCGAGTTAGGTAGTAACGATCAGCTTAATCTGATGACAATTCTTAGGGCTATATCAGACCTTAAAACTGACATGGACAATAAATTAGATCAAAATATCAAGGAAATTGAGAGAAAATTTGAGATACTGGGGCAAAGTAATATAGCACTAGATAAGAAGCTAGATAAGCAAAGCCAAGAAATAGGTAGACAGATTGCAAATAACTTAAAGGAAAACAGGTCTGAAATTAAGAGAATAGAAAGGAAATTAAACGATACTAGTAGAGCAATGCATGCTGAAATGGAAGAACAGATTAATAACCAGTGTAAAAGGATGAAGGTAAAATTGCTAGTCAGATTAGCATAAATAGTCAAGAAATGAGTACTAAGTTGAATAGTCAGACAACTGAACTAAGAGAAATTATAGACCATACAAATGCAAACTTAGTGCAAAATCAAATAGACATAAGGGGGGAAATTACAGAAATTCAAAAGGAAGGTAAAATAATGCAGGAAAAGTTTGAATCTGTAGTGTAGGATAGCAATAAGAAATATGAGAAACTAGAATATAGATTGAATTCAATCATTAATGGTAGAAGTAGGGTAGACAATAGTACAAATACTGATGCTGTGAACCATGTAAATATGCATGAAAATAATGTAATTGAAAGGGGTACAATATCCTCTGGTTTCACTAGTTCACGAGGTGCTTCACCTTCTCCTATAGCAGCTGCACTATCTCGTAGCCAACATGCAAATTTAGAATCCAATACTAATGTATCTAATAACTTAGCAAGATATCACATGGTACTTAACGAATTACCTTTACCTAAATTCAGTGCTACCACCAGTCCGGTCCAATTCATTAATGAAATAACTGAATACTTTCAATTGAAAAGCGTTCCGGAATCACTTAAGATGATCGTGGTCAGAAAATGCCTTGACAACAAAACTTTGCAATGGCTAAATATGATGGCTGTCGGTGAGTTAAATTTCGAAACTTTCAGAGTACTACGCGAGAAAACTAGAACAAGAAAAAGAAAATATGATAATAAGAAAAGAAGGCTTATAATAAGAATATTGGGAAATAAAGTTAAAAAAAAGGTACGGATAGTAAGAGTGGATAGCCTTGTAAATAATTGTCAATGTAAGGAGTAAGAGTATGAAATAAGTATGTTTGAGACCTGTAAAAATAGGTGAACTATATATGTGTATGTATATAAAATATATGGTTGATTAGCCTCAATGTACTTGAGATATATATAAGTGTAATAATCAACAGAAAACTCAAATAATAAGATCTCATAAAGCTTTAGTTACCGTAGACTGTATGTAAATATGCTAATGTAAATAGATAGAAATGACAATTAACTCATACAATAATTATGCCATAGTTCAACCTAAATGCATAGCAAGCAAATGTCAATTGTTTTTCAGTTGTATGTATGTATAACCATTTTCTATGTGTTTCTTTTATATATATCTGATTACAACCTGATATACATAAATGAATGTGTCTGGATTATATATTATTCAACATGTTTTGTTCAATTAAGCTAATACGTGTCAATGTCCATTGCAAGTGTTTAGACTAAAAGAATAGTGAAAGAACGTGTTTTGCACGCAGCAGCGGAGTTTGTAAACTTAACCCGGGTCAAACAACTATAATGACTTAGCCGAAAACACAATACAAAGTGCAGTGAAGTGTGTGTTGTTATTGTATAGTATGGTTAGGTAGGCGACCCATAATAAATCTCTGTAACAGAGTGAGCAAATTCTCACAGAGGTATATGGGGTGTGCCAAGAACACTAGACACCTATGGCATGACCAATATATTCACGAGACATTAAACAATATTAAAAATTTACACGTACACATAAATTTTAAATATGTTTAAAGGGGGCATATTTGAGACAGTAACTATGGTTATATATGCCATATATATAATAATGTGAATTATAATGTGAAATTGTATTAATAAGAAAAATACTTGTTGTATAAATAGGAGTTAAGTCATAAGTTTTATGTATGTGCAAGTGTAGCTGGAGCTGTGGAATTCTTGTTAAAAGCCGACAAACATATCTTTGTGTTAAAATTAGGGCCCAGGCAAAAAGGACTTTACGGGAAGGTCATAAAAGCCAGACCTTGAGCCCTTGTGAAACACAAAAAGGCGACAAGCGAAAATAACATATGTTTGTAGAGAGGCCACATGCTTGCAAACGTAGAACAATAGCCGGGTAAGTCTTCTGGAAGGTTCCAAGCTGAACGAAGACAGACAATGAAATTTTAAGGAAGAGTATGTTTAAAATCTTCAAGGGAAGAAAGGTTAGTTCTAGCGTCTCCATCAGCCAGGGCGGTTGGGTATAAAGTGCTGCGATGTGAATAAGATACATGTAAGCTCTCAGAAGCAGGCGATATTATTTACTTCTTATGATGTAGTAGGAACGGTGAAAGGTTATCGATTTAAAGGTCTATAGGAACGTGTGATAAATACTACAATTATTTCTAGAGCACGTATAAAATACTTCATTGCTCAGCGACCGCAAGTTTGGCTTACGAACGTGGTAGGGCTAGACCGTTCTACAGCTCCAACTAACTTAAGAACTGTGTAGATTATTACTAAGACATTCAATGCGTGTGCCATTAAAGCATAGTGTTCTTCAATGACTTAATCTATTGTTACAGTTGTTACTTTTTACCTTCCTTCCCGTATCACACCCTGCTAAGTTATACAAGCTTTACCAGAAACCCAAATAACAGCAGCCGTGGCAAGAAATAAAGATAAACTTTAAGAGTAACAACTAAAACACAAGATAATTATCAGTATCACCAGAGTTCATATATTAAATCATATATTAATATATCGGACATACTGCGAGTTATGCTCGCCCTCCACGAGTATACCCCAATTTCTAGCGCCTAAATTTGTAATTTTCTGTATTTCAAGTCTCTGATTGGTAATCCTAGTCTAATAGAATACCTTCATTTACCTAAAGCTTTTTATGGTTGTTGAATGGCTAATTTATAAACTGTCATAAAAATTACATTATTGTTGCTGCAATAATGACTAGTAGCATTATTACACTTTCTTACTCATTATTGACTCAAGGTTACCTCTTTGTTAGCAACTTTTAACCTATTATTCTCACAGCTCCTACATTATTAAATTACGTAATACATTCACATAACATTATTGAACATGTATACAATAATATAAACATATACAATGACTACAATATACACTTTTTATGTATTGTTATGTACACATATTGCTTTAAGGCGGGCTGTTATTGTATTTATATATTATATAATTAGACTGAAATCATTTAAGTGTTAAAAATACTGTCTCAATCTTCAAAAAGAGGCGACAGAAGTTAACACTGCGGCGCGAAGCTCCGGCGAAGGCACACGCAGTTTCGTAGTACTTTTACATTTTCATACTGCTCGGGGTAGTTTAATATTTCTTCAAAAAGAAACAGTGCATTCCCCTGGAGGTTAATGCCATCTTAACAAGAACACATCAATCAATTCTGTGGATACCGCCATGCCGCACTGTGAAAGTTACCTTCAAGTTCAACTTTTGTCGAACGGATTTTGTCGCGTTCATCTGAATTGATATTGGTTACTCGTCTTGTCGCTCATGCCACGTCACCAGTGTTGCTCCATTGTGAATTAGGCATATCGGCCAGCTCTCCCTACAATGGAAGGTTGGCACGACCTCTAGCATCTGCTTGCCAGACTGTATACAGGTGTGTGGCGGAGCGATATTCTGCTTCATAGTAACAGTAAAACGAGAGAAGTGAGGGTGATAATGTGCTCTGTAGACATGTGGAAAACAAACTCTTACCGGTTGATGGAATGCTTTCTAAACATAATGAAGCAAGTCCTAGAAACATGTGGAGAATCAGGCATAAAAGCCAGTTTATACAAAACACTAAGTCAGGAAGAGTATAACGAAACCAATTGATGGTTTATTTGGGAAAACAATCATTAGACATTCAGTGCATAATTAATCAAATGAAATTTCTTTTTAAGTAATAAATATTTTGCATAAAACTCAAAAGCAGTAGCTGTGTAGGTATATGTACAAATCGAACGCTTAATAATTCTATAATTGAGATTAATTATATTTTTGTTGGCATTCTAAATCAGTTTTGCCCTAAAACGAAGCCTTTGTTGCTTCCTTAGCATAATGATATTTACCGTAAAGCTTCAAGTTAAATCAGACAAAATATCCTGTTAATTCATTGGCGTTTTCGATACAGTTACAGACGCATGCGCAAAACATCGGTCACATGATTATAGCGTTTACGGTAACTTAGCAATAATTCTCTAATGTTAACCGGGACGTAGAAAAAACTTAATCCTACGTTTGAGAAACGGTGCATGTTAAGGACGTAATTTGGGCAAGTTGCCCGATTTCTGACGTGACGGACAAGTGGAACGCTCGTATTCTATTACAAAGGCACCAAACTACCTGGCATGTCGCTGTCATTTGTTTCCATGTAAAGCCTATTTATTTATTGCACTGTTGAACTCTTGTCACACGTACAGGTAATTTATTATGTTGGGAACAACGTCCCTTCCCTTAATTGCTACATAAAATCACCTATTAACCCCTCAGAGAGTCCGCCCCACTAATCCTGGTACAGGCCACGACACTCTGGTAGTCACGACCTGCAAATGTGCTTCATCGACTACACAGCAATCGATTCCACAGACTGCATGTTGTGAAGTACACATAGTGTCGGAATGAAACACAATACAGTGAAAACGCTTAAAAAAAGATTATACATTAGTTTAAAATTCATGCGTGTGTAAGGTGGTGCACTTTCAACACAACAGTTTGGATTGAATTAATGGAATAAGATAGTATGATCGGGATTCAAAGAGCTTAGGCTTATCCGACATTCATCTTCTAAGAATATGCAAAAACCTTATACAGTAACTTACCTTAAAATAGATTCAAAACTTGGGACCTCTTAAATATGAGATACGTAGGCTATCTCCACGGGTGTACTCTCTGTTCAGCGACGTTTTAGGTAATGGATGTGGGAGCCCTTCCAAGCTAAAGGAAGGAGGCAGTGTTTACTTGGCTTGAGGCAGGTGAGGGTTAACGGCGCGATAGTGAAGTGTTGGTTGCTTTTCAATGTACGCGCCAAGCGCTGCAGTAGTTTAGCATACTGATTACCCCTACACCAGTTAAAGCTTTACCTCAGAGATAAGCCACCCTACTCCACTAGCTACAACGTCGCTGAGCAGATAATATGTCAGTTGCGCACGAAAGGATTAAAAAAATCTCATGTGTTACACTCACATGACTTTCTCTACTCTTGTACAAACTATTTTTACAAACTCTTATTCTCTATCTATTTCATATTAATCGAGATGCACATTTTCAGAAACGATCTTTTGACACGCAAAGAGAATTGCATTTTACACATAACGACCAGTTCTAAAAATATTTGACTATGGCTTAAGGCCTACTATGTTCCCCTTGTTTTGTATTTGCAAGGGCAATATAGAAATACAGTAGCCTTTCAGCGTAGACATATCTCTTAATAGCTGGTTGCTAGGTGCAGTACCATTCTCTTTGCGACAGATTAATACTCTTTGTATATCCAAGACAAAAAAAATGAATAACGAATTCCCATTTGAGGAATAGTATAAGTATTGGAAACTTTAAGGGAATAGCAAGCAATATCTCGAAAATGGTTCACTCAAAAAAATATATGACATAAATTGTGTATTTTAAGGCGATCTACATTTTTTATGTAGTAAACTTTTGTCTATCTCTTATGGTTTACCAGTTATGCAAAAGTCGTTCACATTGAAGAATACTTTTGGAGACATTCTCAGAAAATTCAAGACATACATTTTACTTGTCATGAAAATATCTTAAACATATGATATTTTAATCAAAATCGTTACCGGCATTTTTGAGAAAATTAAAATTTTCGAAAAATGTTCCATGTAAAGTGTAATCTCGGATGGGGGGATTTTCTTGAAAACCTTCGTGTAGCATCTCCGGAAGATACTGAACCTAAATGCCAAGTTTGGTGTTAATCCGACTGTTCGTTTCTGAGTTATACTGTCATACACACACACGGACATGTTTCCAAAAATGCTTTTTTTTTGGATCCAGGGGGTCTCAAAACATTTATTTCCGGTGAAATCTCAGTATCGAATTTTTGGGTGGAACACAATACTTCCCCTACTTACTATACGTAGTAGAGAAAGTAATTAATCAGTTGCGCGCGAACCGCTTCGACGTAAACAAATCAGTTGCGTGCGGAGATTCTCCATGTAGGCACATCCGTTGCGCGCGAATTAATGAATATTTACATTTGGGTGGTAAGACTCATAGTTTCGAAACGTTATTCAAATATTTTGCCTGCACAAATTATATACTGGAGCTGAAATATCGACTAATTTGACAAGTTCAATCAGTTACAGTTAGAGTTTGGTGGTATTATCGAATTATACTTTTCTTGAGAATGTGATTATCATCCAACCAACCTGTGAAAATGTGAGAAAGTTTGCTGATTTATTAGATAGTTTAATTGTATGATTAATTATTTCCTCCATAGATTTGGGCTTCAGATTCAGTTACTTCTAAAAGAATAAAAAATATGTAGGAAGCAATTCAGAAGGCATGTTCGCTTAAGCTTTACTCTGTACATCAACACATTTATAAATTCGTTGATGCTTTTATTCAGACACAAACAAGTACGTATTGCAGCAAATGACAACACACGTTGGTGCTAAACACACTTTATTTATCACTTTGGCACCCAGCGTAGCACAATCGTTACACTTGAGTCACTTTTGGCACAATCGTTACACTTGTGTCACTTTTGGCACAATTGTTTCACTTGAGTCACCTTTGGCAGAATCGTTACACTTGAGTCACTTTTGGCACAGTCGTTACACTTGAGTCACTTTTGGCACAGTCGTTACACTTGAGTTCACTTTTGGCACATTCGTTACACGTGAGTCAGTTTTGGCACAATCGTTACACTAGAGTCACTTTTGGCACAATCATTACACTTAAGTCACTTTTGGCACAATCGTTACACTTGAGTCATTTTGGCACAATCGTTACACTGAAGTCACGTTTGGCACAGTCGTTACGCTCAAGTCACTTTGGCACAATCGTTACACTTGAGTCATTTTGGCACAATCGTTACACTGAAGTCACGTTTGGCACAGTCGTTACGCTCAAGTCACTTTGGCACAATGTTACACTTGAGTCACTTTTGGCACAATCGTTACACTTGAGTCCCAACACAACTGATCCGTCGCATCGAATCACAACTCACTCGGCACTGTCCACATTTAGCTGTCCAAAATCTTCCACTCCTTGAGTGTACTTAACTTCGTAACACTCTTAGCTAACTCCACTCAACTGAACTCACTGGGTAGAGCAGCCCCTTATATAAGCCCAGCATACAAAGCATAACGTTCTAGAAGGGAGAATTTACTCGAACCAGCCCAAAGGAATCCTCTGGGGAAGCGATACATAATGGCTATTGTTCCGCACGGCCGTTGTTCTGAACGGGACAGGTCGTTAGCCTCGCGGCCAGGAAGACGACGCGAGGGGCCCTCGTACTGACGGTTCGCAACTTCGCGCGCGCGTTCACAGCATATTAAAATTGACAGAAGTAATGTTCCCAAGAAAAAAGCTATATATTGAAAACGGAAACATGTATTGAAGAACTCACTAAAAATACATGCATGGGAACATTAGTAGAATTAATTTTCACTTTCTGACTCGTATAAGTAGGGGAAGTATTGCATTCCACCCAAAAATTAGATACCGAGATTTCACCGGAAACACATGTTTTGAGGCCCCCTGAATAAAAAAAAGGATTTTTAGAAAAAAGTCTTTGTGTGTGTCTGTGAACAGCATATCTCAAAACAAAAGTCGGATAAATACCAAAGTTAGTATTTAGGTTCAGTATCTTTCAAAGATGCGACACGAAGATTTTCAAGAAAATTCCCTCACCCCAGACTACCCTTTACATGGAACATTTCTCGAAAATTTTGATTTTCTCAAAAATAGCTCTAACGATTTTGATTAAAATATCATATGTTTAAGTTATTTTTACGACAAATGACATGTATATCTTGATTTTTCTGGAAATGTCGACAAAACTCCTCTTCATTCTGAATGACTTTTCCATAACTGGTAAACCGTAATAGATAGACAAACTTTTTCTACACAAAAATGTAAATCTAGTTAAAATACACAATTTATGTCATATACTTTTTTTTTGCACTGAACCATTTCCGAGATATTCCTTGTTATTTGTTTAAATTATCCAATACTTATACTTTTTCTTAAATGTGAATTCGTTATTCGTTTTTTTATGTCCAGGACATGCAAAGACAATGGAATGTTCACATAGCAACCAGCGCTTAAAATATTTGACTATCGCTTAAGGTCTACCAATTCCCCTTGCATCTACAAGAAAATTAACAATAAGAATAACATCTGATATTTGATTAACATGAACCATATGGAGAATAAGCGTTTGTAAAAATAGTTTGTACAAGAGTAGGGAAAGTTTTGTGAGTGCAACACATCAGATTGTTTAAAGAGCGCTTCGTACTATTTTTTTTTTAGAAAAGGTGACTACAAAAAGAGTACCAATTTTATGGTAACATCACTTTCATTCCTTTGATGAGTACTGTTGCTTCGATCAGTTTTATTCCTGGTAAGATTAAAACCAATATTTTAAACCATACCTACCAACAACGAACTATTGTGCAAAGAGTCAAATATCTATAAAGTGGCAAGGGAAATGCAGTCAAAATGTGACTGCCCAACTTATGAACAAAATACTGGTAAACATCCCCACATCATGGATCATAAGAATTGAAATTATGTGTAATAGTAAACATTTCGATGAATTTGCATGAAGGTTTTATGAAATCTTGGAACCCTTTATTACTTTATCTACTACATGTAGTAAGTAGGGGAAGCATTGCATTGCACCCAAAAATTCGATACCGACATTTCACCGGAAATACATGTTTTAGACCCCTGAATCCAAAAAAAAAATCATTTTTGGAAACATGTCCGTGTGTGTGCGTCTGTGAACTACATAACTCAGAAACGAACAGTCGGATAAACATCAAACTTGGTATTTAGGTTCAGTATCTTCCAGAGATGCGACACGAAGGTTTTCAAGAAAATCCCCTCACCCCAGATTACCCTTTACATGGAACATTTTTCGAAAATTTTAAATTTATCAAAAATGGCTCTTAACGATTTTGATTAAAACATCATATGTTTAAGATATTTTCATGACAAATGAAATGTATATCTCGAATTTTCTGGGAATGTCTCCAAAAGTATTCTTCATTGTGAACGACTTTTGCATAAATGGTAAACCATAAGAGATAGACAAAATTTTACTACTAAAAAGTAGATCGCGTTAAAATACACAATTTATGTCATATACATTTTTGTTGTTGAGTGAACCATTTTCGAGATATTGCTTGTTATTCCCTTAAACTTTCCAATACTTATACTTTTTCTCAAATTCGTTATTCAATTTTTTTTGTCCTGGTAATGCAAAGAAAATGGAATACTCCACATAGCAACCACCTCTTAAAATATTTGACTATAGCTTAAAGCCCACCAATTTCCCTTGCATCTACAAGAAAATTAGCATAAAATTAACATCTCGATTAACATGAAGCATATGGAAAATAAGCGTTTAAAAATAGTTTGTACAAGAGTAGAGAAAGTCATGTGAGTGTAATAAATCAGATCATTTTTCTATTATGTTTCGTATTAGTTACTTTGCAAACATTGTTATGTGTAGAAAAAAGTATTTTTCAGGGTTGTTAAGGTTGGGTTTTCAGTTCAATAAAATATAGAAAAGAAGTGTTAACCTGTAAGCTTTCTCACAGTTTGTAAAAAGTGTCTTTTGCATTTAACTAATTTATAATTTAATATTTAACATTTGCTTGTATATTTCCTGTCGTAATGAAAACTGGTTATATTTTAATTCAATTGCCAAATATACTAAATGCAAAAAATAAATAATATAGAAATATGATGTGGATACTCACACGACTTTCATTACCCTTAAGAATTTCACATTATATATTATATAGTATACGTTGTATTATAACATTAATATAGGACATTATTCTTCTATTCCTGTTGCGTTATTCAGGATATGTGTTTAGTTAGGAATCATTTTAAAATAGAATACGTGATTAGTTAAATACAGCATTCGGAAACAGCATTCAGATGTTTAGCTGTGATAAGGCGCTCTTGCCACGGAAAGAAAAAAGAATTACAAGACTTGATGTCTGTCAGGTGTACTAGGGATAATATTAGTAAGCAACATAGAATATTTGGAAAGTTGCTAATCCTACAAAAATTAATTGAACCGAATGTTGATTTTACACTGTTCTGCGTGTTTTCTTCTTTATTTGTTTAATTTTTAAATGCCGTTGCCGTTTTAATTTCTTGATTATATCGCGACGGTTACTGTAGTTTCATTGGTACCCCTAAATTGCTGGTGCTGGATACAGGACCTTGGTTGCGTAGTCGCCCTCCTGTACCATCTGTTTTATTATTGGGTTATCTCATAAATAATGTCGGTTTTTAAGTTTGTTGTTTTATAAAGCAAAATTGAGTTTCTTTGGCTCGCCAATGTTATTTACAGGATGCCATGGCTAGTATTGTGTATATTGCGAGATGTGTCAGTCGTCAGTTGTTAATACATAATCACAAAATGGAAGTTACAAAGTTTGATATTAGAGTCTTTCTAAAGCACTACTGGAAACAAGATTATAAAACTGCTGCTGCGGTGAAGTGGAAGAAGTTGTCGTTAGTGAGCGTGTGGCACAACGATGGTTCCAACGTTTCATCACTGGAGAAGAAAACACTAAAGATTTTTCACGTTCAAGACCTAAATTATGGGATATTGAGAATATACGCAGATTCTTTGAAGAAAATCCGCAAAAAACGTACTCCCAGACTGTCAGAAAAACTTGGTCCATCAAACGATACCATACATCGCCGATTAAGAAACCTGGAAAATCAAACAGAAGCTGTAGATCTGCACCTCATGAATTGACACCTCAACAGGCTCAACGTAGAGTGGATATCTGTCGTCAGCTTATCAGTAATTCCATGGATGAAAGATTTATCAGGAGAATTGTTACTTGATGAAAAATGGGTCTATTACTGCAACCCTGGCGTCTCGAAACAGTGGCACAGTCCCCGTCAACCTGCCAAAGTCATGTTAAAAAATCCAGTTTGGCTCCAAAGTAATGTTGTGTGTCTGATGGAATATTGAAGGAGTGATTCACAGGGGGTTTGTTCCAAACGGGCCTGCAGTCAATGCGGATCTTCATTCTCAACAACTGAACGAGTTCATGAAATTTTGAGACGGAGATACCCAGCATTAATTAACGAAATAAAGTTCTCTATTGGAAGGAGTCGAAGTGCTACCACACCCAGCATACAACCCTAGTCTTGTGCATTTAGATTATCATATGTTTCGATCCATGGCCCATTTCTTGGATGGAAGAAATTTCGAAAACATTGAAGCTGTGGAAGCGGGTCTCACTGAATTCTTCACATCAAAAACCAGAGACTGCTGCCGTCGCGGGATAATAAACCTCACTGAAAGATGAATAGAATCTGATGGTCTCTACTTTGAAGAGTAGTTTAATTTCTTGTCAGAAAACGTGCCAATAAAGTTGTGCTTAAATACCGACATTACTTATGGGACACCATCTATATTATTAAGTTGTGGAGGAATGTGGACTCTGGGATTGCGGAACTGCCGACTGTTCTTTGAGTGATGAGCTTTGCAATGTGATGCTGAACAGATTCCTTTCTGTAGCATTTATTTATATTTCCTTTGCTGCGACTGAGGGGAAATCCTCGAAAAAGCCCACGTATATGGGATTTGAACCCGCGACCTCCAGATGTTAACCGCCTGAGACATCTCGCCCGGTTCCATTTTAAGATTTTGTTTTCCTCGTATGATTTCCCAATTCTATAAAACTTAATCAATATAAAGAGACTATTCACAGAAAATTCAAGATAACATTTAATTTGCCAATTAGAATCTGAAATATAAGTTAACCATGTTCATTTTGAGAAAATGGAAAGCAACGAAAAGTTTTCTATGTAAAAGATAGATGAGGGGAATGAAGTTTCTTGAAAATAATTACACACACACATAAGGTTCACACAAGGTAGAACTAAGATAAGGATGTTTTTATTTATGTTCGAACTAGATATTATTACATTTTTGCACGATCGTGTTTTTTTTTACGTCTTCCCGATGATATTTACACGGAAGGAAATTTAGAATTCCATCACATGAATTCCTTTCCAAGGAAACCCACATTTACTAACATAAATTTGGTGTAAGGTTGTAAGGACATACAATATACTCTAGGACGGGAAATAAAATACACTTTAAACCTTAATTTACATATTTATTAATAATAATCAACAATAACACATCATAATAGCTGGCACACTTCTAGGAAAATGTTTATATTATTTCAAATATTGTTGAAGACTAGTTAATTGTAAGAAAGGCGAATGAACTTTTTATGTTTCATTCCAGATTTTTCAGGAATTAATGACGCGCACCCAATGTTCTATGCCCATGTCTCGGACTTAAAATTCTTTTTGAAATACTGAATCTATACTATCGACCATGTTATTTTCAGACAGGCCGCTTAGAGTCACGTCATCAGCCCTCAGACAATTGTCTAATAACCTCCTAAGTTATGGTATCTTACTAATCCATCGTATTAGTTATGGCAGTTGAATTGATAGCATTGCGTTATTGGAAATTTGAGGTGAGAATGGGTAAGTTCATTGGAAAATGTTATATTAATTTTTCATTTAAAAGAATTGAACAGAAATGAAATGGAACTCGTCTTGTCAAACTGTTCCTCTATTCTGCAATAATGTACCTCTCACCCTCATATCGCAATATACTATTATTGTTCTTTGAAGTTAGACATGACTTTTGCAAGTGACTGTACTTGAGATGGAGGTCATTGCAATAACACAAGTATTAATTTGATTTTTTACCAATGAGGTAAAGCTGAAACAATGACAACCTCTCCTCACGAACATTATTCCTTTACCTCCCTCGGTCATTTAATTTTAGCAAGCACTCTATTTGAAACTACTTACATACATAGACACACACCAGAGCTGAGAGCGGTGCATTATGGATAGAGAAATTACGGGGCACCAGCTACCTCAAGGAATTTGGCAGGTTCATCCATGGCACAGGTTAGCATTTAGTCATAAGCGTGCGCGCACACACACGCACACAGGCTTCTGAATTATTCATTAGTTCCCCTCTTGCCTACAAGAGAGCACCAAGAAAACACGACGATATATTGCGGGCTGCCTAGGTAACTTAAACACAGGCAAAGGACTTCATCAGACGACTTGACTGTAACTCCGCGTCGCACAGACTCTTAGCGCAGTTAAAGTTATGTTTAGTAAACTCCTGGAAATGTGGATACCTGCTATAAAACTACATATACAACTTTTTTACTTTGATTGATCTGTAAACAGGTTGTATCCTTTCTTTATGCTGAATAAAATAAGTCCTCATGCTGCAGAGTAGCCCCTTTGCATCTGGAGATCCAGGTTCAATCCCCAATTAGGCGTTTCTATGATTCTGGGCGTTGAATACCAGTTGAAATGCTTCACTGAGATGTGGTGGAATCAAAGTGCCAGCGTGCTGACCACATGACACCCCGACGCTGTTCTCTCCATCCATGACGTTCTTGCAGAAGAAAGTAGGGATCAAGCAAGAGAAGGCAGGGGGCCAAGGTTGCTGTAGCCTTTCTTCCCCTCTACTACATAAAAGCTAGTAACCAGATAATAAACCGACATATCTTAGGGACTTTCTCTATCCAACATCTTATTTGTATAGCTTCTGGAAAACATTTTTGCACAGAAGTATTACTTTCCCTACTACGTATAGTAAGTAGGGGAAGTATTGTATTTCACCCGAAAATTCGATACCGAGATTTCACCGGAAATATATGTTTTGAGACCCCCTGAATAAAAAAAAGGTATTTTTGGAAACATGTCCGTGTGTGTATCTGTGTGTGTGTGTATGTGTGTGTGTGTGTGTGTCTGTCTGTCTGTCTGTGTGTCTGTGTGTCTGTGTACAACATAACTCAGAAACGAACAGTCGGATAAACACCAAACTTGGTATTTAGGCTCAGTATCTTCCAGAGATGCGACACGAAGGTTTTCAAGAAAATTCCCCCACCCCAGATTACCCTTTACATGGAACATTTTTCGAAACTTTTAATTTTCTCAAAAATGGCTCTAACGATTTTGATTAAAATATCATATATTTAAGACACTTTCATGACAAATGAAATGTATATCTCGAATTTTCTAGGAATGTCTCCAAAGAATTCTACATTGTGAACGATTTTTGCATAACTGTTAAACCATAAGAGATAGACAAAATTTTACTACACAAAAAATGTAGATCGCGTTAAAATACACAATTTATGTCATATATTTTGTTGTTGAGTGAACCATTTTCGAGATATTGCTTGTTATTCCCTTAAATTTTACAATACTTATACTTGTTCTCAAATGGAAATTCGTTATTCATTTTTTTTGTCCTGGTAATACAAAGAGAATGGAATACTCCACATAGCAACCAGCTCTTGAAATATTTGACAATCGCTTAAAGCCTATCAATTCCCCTAGCACCTACAAGAAAATTAGCAATAAGATTAACATCTCGATATCTCGATTACATTGAAGCCTATAGAGAATAAGCGTTTGTAAAAATAGTTTGTACAAGAGTAGAGAAAGTCATGTGAGTGTAACACATCAGATTTTTTTTCTATTCGCTTTATGTTAATCGAGATAAGCGTTTACAGAAAGTTTCATTACATCATTTTGTTGAGAATACAGAGGGGATACAGAATGCTGAAGCGATAGTCAAATATTTAAAATGCAGATTGCCATGTGTTGGCTTTGAAATTTCATAGTCTTTTCATGACAATACGAGAAACTACTGAATGGTGACAGTACTTCATAAAATGACAGAAGTATTAAACAGTGCAATAGCAGGGATATATATGGAAGTCAATAATCAGTCGATAATGTATATAGGTACTTAGAGTTCGACTAAGTTGAAATACTCAATAGGAGTAGCTTTCAGGACTTCATGGACTGTTTTTTCTTATTGTATTTCATCTATTTGTACTTTCAAAAGGAATATTACTCAACATTTAACTTGCAGGTTGTTAAATGCTTAGAAATGTATCAACCTTCCTCTGATCATCATTAGATCCTTTAGTCAATTCGCTCTTTAGAAACTAAAATCTCCCTATGTAAATAAAAGCATTACACCATCGGAGAGCTGTGACTGATGACTCGACTTAGGGATTATTATTTAAAAAATCTGATGTCTTACACTCACATAACTTTCTCTACTCTTGTACAAACTATTTTTAAAAACGCTTATTCTCCATCTACTTCATGATAATCGAGATAAATATTTGAAGACTCTATCTTATTGCTAATTTTCTTGTAGATGTAAGGGGAATATATATTTACAAGGGCAATATAGAAATACAGTAGCCTTTAAGCACATACATATCTCTTAATAGCTGGTTGCTAGGTGCAGTACCATTCCCTTTCCCACAGATTAATACTCTTTGCATATCCAAGACAAAACAATCTGATGTGTTACACTCACATGACTTTCTCTACTCTTGTACAATCTATTTTTACAAACGCATATTCTCCATATGCTTCATGTTAATTGAGATATCGAGATGTCAATCTTATTGGTAATTTTCTTGTAGATGCAAGGGGAATATGGTAGCTTTTAAGCAATAGTCAAATATTTTAAAGCTGGTTGCTATGTGGCGCATTCCATTCTCTTTGCATGTCCAGGACATAAAACAAATGAATAACGAATTTGAGAAAAAGTTAAAAGTATTGGAAAATTTAAGGAAATAACAAGCAATATCTCGAAAACGGTTCACTCAACAAAAGAAATGTATATGACATAAGTTATGTATTTTAACGCGATCTACATTTTTTGTGCAGTAAAATTCTGTCTATCTCTTACGGTTTACCAGTTATGCAAAAGTCGTTCACAATGAAGAATACTTTTGGAGACATTCCCAGAAAGTTCGAGATATACATTTCATTTCTCATGACATTATCTTAAACATATGATATTTTAATCAAAATCGTTAGAGCCATTTTTGAGAAAATTAAAATTTTCGAAAAATGTTCCATGTAAAGGGTAGTCTGGGTTGGGGGGATTTTCTTAAAAACCTTCGTGTCGCATCTCTAGAAGATACTGAACCTAAATACCAAGTTTGGCGTTTATCCGACTGTTCATTTTTGAGTTATGCTGTTCACAGACACACACACACACACACACACACACACGGACATATTTCCAAAAATGCTTTTTTTGGATTCAGGAGGTCTCAAAACATGTATTTCCGGTGAAATCTCGGTATCGAATTTTTGGGTGGAATGCAATACTTCCCGTACTTACTATACGTAGTAGAGAAAGTCAAAATCTGATGTGCTACACTCACATGACTTTCTCTACTCTTGTACGAACTATTTTTACAAACGTTTATTCTCCATATGCTTCATGTTAATCGAGATATCGAGATGTCAATCTTATTGCTAATTTTCTTGTAGATGCAAGGGGAACATGGTAGGTTATAAGCGATAGTCAAATCTTTTAAGCGCTGGTTGCTATGTGGCGCATTCTATTCTGTTTGCATATCCAGGACATAAAAAATTGAATAACGAATTTGAGAAAAAGTATAAGTATTGGAAAATTTAAGGAAATAACAAGCAATATCTCGAAAATGGTTCACTCAACTAAAAAAATGTATATGACATAAATTGTGTATTTTAACGCAATCTACATTTTTTGTGTAGTAAACGTTTGTCTATCTCTTATGGTTTACCAGTTATGCAAAAGTCGTTCACAATAAAGAATACGTTTGGAGACATTCCCAGAAAATTCAAGATATACATTTTATTTGTCATAAAAATATCTTAAAGATATGATATTTTAATCAAAATCGTTGGAGCCATTTTTGAGAAAATTAAAATTTTCGAAAAATGTTCCATGTAAAGGGTACTCTGGGGTGGGGGGATTTTCTTGAAAACCTTCGTGTCGCATCCTTGGAAGATACTGAACCCAAATACCAAGTTTGGTGTTTATCCGACTGTTCGTTTCTGAGTTATGCTGTTCACAGACACACAGACAGACACACAGACAGACACACAGACACACACACGGACATGTTTTGCTTTTTTTGGATTCAGGGGGTCTCAAAACATGTATTTCCGGTGAAATCTCGGTATCGAAATTTAGGTGGAATACAATACTTCCCCTACTTACTATGCGTAGTAGAGAAAGTAAAATGAATAACAAATTCCCATTTGAGAAAATAAGTATTGAAAAATTTAAGGGAATAACAAGGAATATCTCGAAAATGGTTCACTCAACAAAAAAAATGTATATGACATAAATTGTGTATTTTAACGCGGTCTACATTTTTGTGTAGTAAACTTTTGTCTATCTCTTATGGTTTACCAGTTATGCAAAAGTCGTTCACAATGAAGAATACTTTTGGAGACATTCCTAGAAAATTCAAGATATACATTTTATTTGTCATGAAAATATCTTAAACATATGATATTTTAATCAAAATCGTTAGAGCCATTTTTGGGAAAATTAAAAGTTTCGAAAAATGTTCCATGTAAAGGGTAATCTGGAGTGGGGGGATTTTCTTGAAAACCTTCATGTCGCATCTCTGGAAGATACTGAACCTAAATACCAAGTTTGGTGTTTATCCCATTCTTCGTTTCTGAGTTATGCTGTTCACAGACACACACACACACACACACACACACACACACAGACAGACAGATAGACACACAGACACACACACGGACATGTTTCCAAAAATACCTTTTTGGATTCAGGGGTTCTGAAAACATGTATTTCCGGTGAAATCTCGGTATCGAATTTTTGGGTGGTATACAATACTTCCCCTACTTACTATACATAGTAGAGAAAGTAAAAATCTGATGTGTTACACTCACACGATTTTCTCTACTCTTGTACAAACTATTTTTGCAAACTCTTATTCTCCATCTATTTCATATTAATCGAGATAAACATTTGCAAAAACGATCTTTTGACATGCAAAGAGAATTAAATTTTACACATAGCGACCAGTTCTAAAAATATTTCACTATCGCTTAAGGGGTAGTATGTTCCCCTTGTTATGTATTTGCAAGGGCAATATAGAAATGCAGTAGCCTTTAAGCGTTGATATATATCTTAATAGCTGGTTGCTATGTGCAGCACCATTCTCTTTGCCACGGATTAATACTCTTTGCATATCCAAGACAAAAAAAATGAATAACGAATTCCCATTTGAGAAAGTAAGTATTGAAAAATTTAAGGGAATAACAAGCAATATCTCGAAAATTGTTCACTCAACAAAAAAAATGTATATGACATAAATTTTGTATTTTAACGCGATCTACATTTTTTATGCAGTAAAATTTTGTCTATCTCTTATGGTTTTCCAATTATGCAAAAGTCGTTCACAATGAAGAATACTTTTGGAGACATTCCCAGAAAATTCAAGATATACATTTTATCTGTCATGAAAATATTTTAAACATATGATACTTTAATCAAAATCGTTAGACCCATTTTTGAGAAAATTAAAATTTTCGAAAAATGCTCCATGTAAAGGGTAATCTGGGGTGGGGATTTTCTTGAAAACCTTCGCGTCGCATCTCTGGAAGATACTGAACCTAAATACCAAGTTTGGTGTTTATCCGACTGTTCGTTTTCCGAGTTAGGCTGTTCACAGACACACACACACGGACATGTTTCCAAAAATGCTTTTTTTGATTCAGGGGACCTCAAAACATGTATTTCCGGCGAAACCTCGGTATCGAATTTTTGTGTGGAATACAATACTTCCCCTACTTACTCTACGTAGTGGAGAAAGTAAGAAGCTTTCGATACTTTTACCAATGATATACCTATTTATACTTATGGCTTAAGAGTGAGTAACAGTAATATCTGCGCTTATCTCGTTAAGTACTATTTCAGATTCTTTCTTCTCTTCATTTCTGCTATGTAATCTACTCCGACTCCCAAAGTACTCTGCTGAACCTTTGGGATATGAAGTAGTTCTTATTTTAGGAGGAGTTGTATTGTCTTTACGTTGTTTGCACTACGCTTTGGGCGCCAATTTGAGGAAGGTAGTAGCTTTTGCCCCATGTATGGAAAGCCAATTTGATGTAGGAGTTGTATTGTAGTTCAACTGTTGGGGAGCCGAACTTGAAGTAGTTGCAACCGCACGTATGGTAGCCGGTAGCCTTCGCCCCAAATTTAAAAATATTAACTTTGTAGTTTGTCTGTTTCTTTAAATATTATATATTTATTTGCCTCGGCTGCGTCAGTATTATTGTTAGAGACATGGATTTCTTTGCAGGGAGTAGTGCGGCTAAGAATGTAGGCTTACACAGATTGTAATTTTTGCTTCACTACATTTATTAAACCTTGACACAATTTAAATAACACTTCACTAATATAGAGAGCTGTGAGATTCTTTTATTATTTACTTGCACTTTTTAACATATAAACTATTTTTGTCTCTCACTGAATACCTATTAAACTTCTCGAGGACGCATCTCGCGTCCGGTTAGGAACGCTGTCTACAAGCAACTGACTTCTGAATTGGTACAATTTGCCCTATTTCAGTTTCTGATTGGCTAATCCTACTCCAATAGAGTACTTTCATTTAACTTAAGCTTCTTTCTGGTTGTTGTTTGGCTATTTTATAAAGTGTCCCAAATATTACATTATTGTTTCCAAGAATGACTAGTAGCATTATTAAACCTTCTAATTCATTATTGCCTTAAGGCTACCTCATTGTTAGCAACTTTTAACCTGTTATTCTCACAGCTAGTACATTATTAAATTACCTAATACATTCACATAACGTCATTAAACAAGTACATGATAATATAAGCATTAATACAATGACTGTTACATGCATTTTATATATTATATTATGCACATATTGCTTTAAGGCGGTCGTTATTATATTTTATATTATATAATTTAACTGAAATCATTTAAGTGTTAAAAATACTGCCTCAGATAGCACAACCGACCTAAAATTACTTCAAGAACTTCAAATTCTATATAACCAAATAAATATTCAAGGTAAACAAGTTAAATTTGTAAGGATTCTATCTCAACAGGAAGTGAAAATGTTGATAGACCTGGCCAAGCCCGCACCTTGGTATCACAACAAAATGACCTCCCAGTTTCTATCATGATGTTATAAATCAATCAGAGATCAAGTCTGGGTATTGAGCATGAGAAATTCAGCTCCCAGAGTGCTGCACATTATAAAATAAGGATATACAACCACATCATTTTTAATAGGGAAAATCCAAGTCATAACAACCAGGTTACGAAATGATCAATTAGAAATCACACCTTCATATCCTTCTCCAGAAGTCCCGCTCCCATTTGTGAAATCTGTCATTATGATTAACCACAGATCACATTTTTATGGAAAGGTAGAATCAGATAACTGAAAAATTCAACGTGGGATTTCAACCACGGATTGGTTTTCGTCCGGTTGCTCTAACCACTGAGTTACCATGGGACATTAAATTCTCCAGCTGCCTCGCATTTTACCGGTAAACCACAAGGAGATCCCAAATTGTTTTGAGACGGCACACCCCGATGGCGACTTACAATGCCGTAAGTACTGTAAGTCGGGTGTTTCGACGTTTCCAGATGTCGCATAGCGCGAAAATTACGATACTGAGCAAACGTAGTTAGCAAGTTGTGCAGAACGTGTTGGGTCTATAAAAAGTTGTAGAGGAGTTGGTTCGATTTCTTTTGAACTGTCCATAGACTTAAAGCTCCCTGTACAAGATCAAATTTTTGTCAAATTCAATGCTTTACAAAATTTTCCAAGAGTTGTCACAATTCACAACATTTCTTGCAAAATTGCTTCCAATACCTTCAAAGTTTTTGAAATAAGGATTAGCTCTAAACGGTCAAAGATTTGATGGCCTTGGCTAATGAAATGCGAGTCACGAAATCTGCAACATGGCTGAAAGCGAAAAGTAAACAAAAATGGGTACCTGGGCAAGGGACGTCGTATATAAGCTGATTAAGTACGAAAGCTGCCCTTGTCTGTACGTTGTGGGCTCCGTGGATTACCACAAGATGAAGAAGACGAGAGCTTTTGAGGAAATTGTCATACAGATTTCCTAAGGTATACAATGATGCATTAATGCAGTGTTATTACAGTGTAGTTAACCTATGAATTCGTGTTATTTCCATAATATTCCTTAATCATAATCTTATTTCTTGGACTATAAAACGTGAAAATGCTATGTAATATTACGTAAAGAGTAATATTTCATTGAAAAGCGTTATACTGTGGGGCTAATAGTAAATTACTTTGCACGTGAAAAATACCTATGTGTTCTGAAGGGTTTCAGTTTGTCAGAATGACAACGCGTAAACACACGTTTATGACATTGTCAAGCTTTGTCCAATACTGTCAATATTTTTAAATATTTGGCAATTTTTCTTGTAAGCTCTTGAATTGAAAAAATAGTTTGATCATGTACAGGGGGCTTAAGTATACGTTTATACTAAAATGCATCACAGAGTAATGCCTAGATACATGTCTACTACAAATAATGACTTTCTCCATTACTTGGTTATTGTAAATAAAGAAAGTATTGCATCCCTAAAAAGAAATTATAGATTGAGATTTCACTGGAAATATACGTTTTAGGGCTCCCTGAAACAACAAAAGAATATTTTTAGAAAAAGATCCGTATGTGTGTGTGTGTGTCCGTGAACGATAACTCAAAAACGAAAAGTCGGTTGAACACCAAACTAGGTATTTAAATTCACATCTTCAGAGGATGCGACACAAAGATTTTCCAGAAAATCCTTCCATCCTAAACTACCCTTTATATTATATAATTTTGATATTTTTATTTGCTCAGAATAGCTCTAACGATTTTGATTAAAATAACATGACAAAGTGTATTATCTTGAATTTTCTAGGAACTCCTCTTCATTCTGAATGACTTTTATAAATGTAGACTAAATCTTAATACAGAAAAATGCAGATCTCTTTAAAGCATAGAATTTATGTCAAATAAAAAAATATGTTGATACACTCTTTGTTATTAGTTTGAATTTCTAAATACTTATTGTACTCTTTTCATGTGGTAAATGGTTATTCGTTTTTTCTCGTGGTCATGAAAGGAACCTGATAGCGATCCATTTTTAAAAATCTGACTAATACTTTAGCCTACTGCATCCTTCTTATACTTTTATACTTTTAACGAAATATTCAAATTTTAATTAAAGTTTATATCGATTAACAAAAAGTAGAAGGAGAATAAACTTTTTAAGAATATTTTGTAGAAGAGTGAGTAGGGAAAGTTATGTGAATACAACGAAACCATTTGTTAAGGCGTATGCTACTTCTTCAGTGTAGCATGTAGAATTGCCAGTAATGCAAGAAAAAGTTAAGCAATTATAATGTGGATTTAATATGCGAATGTCAACAAGATTAATAGTGAATTCGTATCGTGATGTGTGATGTTTTGTTGTTTGGTTTTATGGAGGGAGTTTGGGAGGCAAAGGTGTTTTATTCTTCGGGTGGCCGAGGAAAGGCCCGCAGGTACGGACCGGAGGTAAATAAACACTAGTACTTTACTGCTTAGCTGCTCCTGCTGTTTTTCCGCAAGAACAATTTCCTCCTTGCTCACTAACACAAGACTTTTAGTTCGCCAAATCCCACATTCAAATTATTAATGCTGTTATAATTCTTTTTAGATTAATGCTATTTCAGTGCTGTTTTCCCTTATTTAATCGTTTTCCCATACCTAGCTTAGGTGACTACCCACTACGGTGAAAGTACCTAAGTGATTTTCTCTCCAGCTGAATGATAGACTTGTGTCGTATTAGCATCAAGATAAGACGACGCGAATACCGCAAGAAACTGAGGCCCTACGGTAGACAAATTTTCTATTCCACGCCCAGTTTCCAGTTCCTGTAGTTTCTTTTCTAGTCGGGTGATTTTTGATTGCTTTTATTGGTTCACGTAACAGATTCTGGTTGACTTTCATTGGTTCCCACATTTTAAAAAGTAACGAGCATCTACCATCTGCAGTTATCACGTTATTTTGCTTTATTTCATTTTCTGTCTCTTGACTGATTCGGTTTTTCCCCGTATTGTCTAAGCTTCTGTATCTATAAGTTTTCTTCGTTCTGAATCCTTTTGTTTTACGCTACCTTTGGGCTGCTTGCATCTACACAACCTTCTGTTCTTGGTCCGAATTCTGTTTCTAGCTAAATAAATTTGCTTTCCTTAATATTGTTACATGCTGGGTAGAGCCCTGAAGGTTCACATGAAAAAATTAAATTAATTTTTAGTACCCAGCACGTACATAGAGGGAACGTATACTCACTTGGCCGCGGAGGACCAAAACGTGATGTGAAGGTTAAGATGAAGGCGTGGGGATTTTTATTGTACAAAATCCATAACACAAATCTATTTATATATTCCTAGATTTATTTCCCAAGCGTTTGGGGTTCCTACATGATTGAACATGAAAAGGTGAGGGGGGATGTCCACCGATCCAAAAGCCGGATTGCACGCACGATCCGCTTCTCTTTGAATCCTAATTAAGGCAGATGCTATCTGCCCACCACTCGTGGCTGGCAAAAACTCCCAGCCAGGAGTGATGTCATCCCAGTGAACATAAAAGGAAAACCACAATATGTCTGGTAATGATAATGAAACCTCCAGCAATTATGTAACATTAGCTACAAAATAAACCTTTGTAATGGGGTTTTATCAGTTTCGGAGGAGGAAGAGGTGAAGCTTGTAAATATGCAGTTTTGGCATCGAGCTCTGGAACATGACCATAGTCGTCTCTGGAACAGGTGGCAAATCCTGTAAATGCCTATTTCTACATAGATTCTCCTAATGTGATTTTATGAGCTTTCGCTTGGCAAGTGGAGGTACCTAGAAACTTCCCTAAAGTTGCTTTATCAAAGTAAAGATTGGAAGGAATGCTAGTTAGGAAGGATGGCAGGATAAACGCACCGGAAATCCTGAATACTATCCTGAAAGTATGCCCACATATGTAGAGGAGTTTTATTTAACAAACCCCTTATCTTATAAACTTTTTAAGAAATGTGATTCCAATTAATCTCATGGTCTCCCATGGCCGTCGCCACAACCCCGAAAGGTAAACGGTCAGCTCTCTTGAGAGTTCTTAACTAACTGCTGCGGTGAGTACTTACACGCGGACCCAATCATTGCGCATGCACACATTGCAAAAACCAGTGCTTTCTGGAGGATTCTCTGACGGAAGTAGTGTACAATAACCCTTCCTGCAATAATGACCCCAAACAATAAACCTGGCAATGAGTATAATAATATCATTAGTATAATAGAAATAATATATATGTTACATCTCCCCGGGGCCCACAGCGCCTGAAAAAAAAAAGAAAGAAAGGAAGAGAAAAGTTATAATAAACGGATGTGATACAGGACCAAATACTAACAAATACATGCTAACAAGCCACCAGATCCACTTCTGTTCTTGCTGCACAAGTAAGTCTTGTGTATCTGGTCAAAAAGGCAAGGTAGACTACCCCTCGTTGCCGGTACTGCAATGGAGATATAGTTTGTTTAGGCATTTACAGGATTCCCAGTTCTTGAAACAAATACATGCTAACAAGCCACCAGATCTACTTCTGTTCTTGCTGCACAAGTAAGTCTTGTGTATCTGGTCAAAAAGGCAAGGTAGACTACCCCTCGTTGCCGGTACTGCAATGGAGATATAGTTTGTTTAGGCATTTACAGGATTCCCAGTTCTTGAAACAAATACATGCTAACAAGCCACCAGATCCACTTCTGTTCTTGCTGCACAAGTAAGTCTTGTGTATCTGGTCAAAAAGGCAAGGTAGACTACCCCTCGTTGCCGGTTCTGCAATGGAGATATAGTTTGTTTAGGCATTTACAGGATTCCCAGTTCTTGAAATGGTGTCAGACGCCTAAGGAGTCGACACCAAGTCTCATTAGGAGAATCTATAGAAATAGGTATTTACAGGAAGTGCCACTTGTTCCAGAGACTACTATAGTTATGTTCCAGAGCTTGACGCCAAAATTGCATTTTGAAAAGCTTTGCCTTTTCCTCCGAAACCTGTCCACTATCGATAGAACCCCATTACCAAGGTTTTATTTTTGTAGCTAATGTTACAGTGGGCGAAATCGCCAACTTTCATGTAAAGTGTAACGTTACATAATTGGTGGAGGCTTGCCTGGTAATGTTACATGGTTGTGAACCCGCTACTGAACATTGCAAATATAAGGGTTACACCACTGGGCTTTTCCCATACCCAGATGTGTTAAATATTGCGGAAAGGACTATTGCGTAGGAGCTAGGAATTGAACAGAATTACGGCACATATGTTAGCAATTTATTATAAAGTGTTGCATTTGTTAACATTCCATCATCAGCTCGCTTTAACATTTTAAAAGTTATGTGATTTACAAATAATATGCTCGGAGACGACGATGTAATGTACTCTTTCACCTTTTTACAATTTAAGTTGCCGTACAAATTGAGAATATTTCTGAAACAGCGACTAATACAATGCAATGTTACACGAAGTGAAAAATATAAATCCTTCTCCCATAAAAGTGAATTTATAAAAAGCCAAAAAGGTTACTCTTGGAGATTTATGTCAAATCTCGCCGTCAGAACCAGACAAGTCTGGTTGTTAGCTATTCGGTCCCTGGCAGAAGAGTGCCTCTGCTGCCTGCCCAGGAGTTGCTGGAGTTGTCCACTAGCGTGATGGCGCTGGCGTCAGTGGCTTGAAGCAAACCAGCTAATGGTAACTCTGCACGACGCTTTAAGCTGTGGAATGATGAATTACGCCATGCATAACGATATCTTTCTCGATGCTTCGGATGCTAACTGTTTCTCTCGATGACCCACGTCATCATTTCTGAAGCATTGTGACATACACTATGCTGGTTGCATAAGCCATGACCAAAGGATCGGGGAAAACGGTACAGGGTAGGTGCCGAATTCGACGCGCCCTCGGACGCGTCGGCGACCATAGGAGCACTATGTGAAATATGTAAGTTGAAAAAAAAGTTGTATGTGTTTGGAATTTATTCTAGTGTTATTTTCACTCTTCCCTTATAGGAAAATTTAGGTCCGTACCTGTTTCCCTCTCCTGACAAGCGAGATTAAGTTTTTGAGCTAAGTGAAAATTAGACGTAGGCATTAACAGATTCACCTGTTCCTGAGTTGGTACCCAGATGCCCAAGGAGTCGACACCAGGTCTTCAGATAGAGAAAACTTCGCCCCTTTCCCCCATTCTCACCAAGTAGCATTACATTTACGTCATAACTACAGGCTTATTAAAGTAATAACGCTACAATATTTAAATAAATATAGAATTTAATACTTTTATTTTAATAATTCCCCTTTTACTATTGTGATTCCTTCTCGTCCTTCATTTCTTTGTTTTATCTTTCTTTAATTAACATTTTCCTTTTATTCTGTTTAATCGTTTTATATTTTTGATATCCAATCGTGAGAATATTACTACCTCAATCTGTTAGTGTAATCTATAAATTTCGCTATAAGGTCTTGTTGTCAAAGTGTTTTAATAAAACTATTATTCGAAGAAATATCTTGTATTCCACATTAAAAGATCCACATTTACCTATCCTCGAGAGTTTGTCCAGTAACTCCCAGCATATTCCACAGCTGATAAGTTTATTATACAGGGTGATTAAAAATCTCTTGGCATTTTCGTCAAAACAATGTTTTATGTCAAACCTTTTATTACATATGGAAAGTAATGACTACTGGACGATAAACTCAGTACATTTCAATGTGGTGGCCCTCTAAGTCACGGCACAGACTCCAGATCGAAACACTTTTCCAGCATAACTGGCGTGATTGCAGCTACCGCTGCAGCTATTCGGTTTCCCAATTGCTGTAAGGTGTTGATCTTCGCTTCATACACTTTGGACATGAAACCCCAGACAAAGAAGTCTAGTGGTGTCAGATCTGGAGAGCGGGCAGCCCAATCTCTCGGTGAACCACGACCGATCCGCCTACCAGGGAAAACCTCGTTGAGATGGTCACAAACAATGATGGCAAAATGGGGTGGCGCATCATCCTTCTGGAAACCCACAGTATCTTGTAATGCATCCTGTGCCAGCTGCGGTTCCAGGAATTATTGAAGCATGTCAAGATGCGTAATCCCAGTTACTGTTTGGTTCCGCAAATATGAAAGGCCTGTGCAGTTTTGATTTTGTTGTTCCCAGCCACACCTTTAGTGTGTCTCTCTTCAACTCTTGTATGGCGTTTGGCTGTTCGTCTGCCCAAATCCTACAATTATGCCTATTGACATGTCCACATGTGTGGAATGTTGCCTCATCGCTGAACAACACGTGTTACACGAGGTCTTCATTTAGGGCGTTTGAGCAGTTTGAAGCGCAAGGTACGCCATATAGTGCTTTAGGACATACCCAACTCTCTGCTAAATCCTCTGGTTGATGCACCGTGACTCCGGGAGATGGCATCTCGTATTGTTTGCACATCTTCTGGTGTTGTAGCCGGCCTCCCACTACGTGCCTCATCAGCAACAGATCCCGTCCGTTTCAGTTTCAGTACCAGATCTCCAATAGCTTGCCTGCTACGACCTGGTTTCCTGAACTTTCTAGTGAATTCTTCTTGGACCTGTTCGTAAGTCAAGCATAGTTTGCAATTACCTATAACACAAATGCAAAATAGCAAAATGTCTAGAAACTTTTGAATCACCCTGTATAACACTGCCTAAAAATTTGGATGAGACAGTCTTAACCTGGAAAAATAACGCAGGCTAACGAAATTAATTTCTGTTTTATACTGTCACAAAAATTAATGTGTGTTAAATATTTTGTGATCCACCCAGCTTCGATGAATGAATGAAAAATAATTTAACAGGTCACAGCAATCCATTACAGCGTAAATAGATTATAGGCAATACCGGAGAACAGAATTCGTTAAAATTGAAGGTATTTTAACACGCAGAATGTAAATCTGAACCATTTGCAAACAGCAATTTTTAATGAAACATTATGGGAAGGAAATACGTGAGTCCTAATATATGTGCTGATTTAGCGAGGAAACTTCGATTCCATTGGTTCATGCCAACTTTTTGTTATAGATCAAGTACTCTCTATTTTCACTTTAAATGGCATATAAGAAAACTCTAATCAAAGTATTTCGTAATCATCGGTATTGGTGTTAACATTTATACTTGGGTATACCGAAGCAAATCGCGCTTTTTATAGCTCTCGTTGAAAAGAAAGAAAGAAAGAAAAAATACACTAGTATGTTTTTTGTGTGTGTATAATTTACACTCACGAATGTCTCAACCGATTGTAATGTTGTCTTCCGTGGTCTACGGGTACCATGATAGCCTTCAGTTCCCGAAGTCGCGGGTTCAACCCCGGCGGAGGGCGATGGAGGATATGGCTTCCTTCAGAATGGAACTAAAGTCGGTGGTCCCGTGTCGTAGATTTACTTATCGAGCCTGATAAAGAGGCCTCTGAGCAAAATGTCCGGTCTTTCACGCCCAAAATAGAATGGGACGCTAAGAAGCGTAGTAGTTAAAAAGCGTCCATAAATAAAACTCAATTTAATTTTTAACCGATTGTAATAAAACCTGGTGTATTATTAGGTTGATGCATAAGTTCCTAGCGTTTATTTTTCATAGTATACGTTGCAGAGTGAAGGCATTTTGTTTGCGTGTCACTTGAAAAGTGAGTGTTGTGCTTGTGATCATGGCTTGGCTTCTGCGTATTTGAGGTAATTTAGTACTTTTGTGGGCTAAAGAAGATGCACTGTAAGGTGGAAAAATAGTACAGGACTTATAGGCTATACATTTTTGCGGCACACACCCCTTTGCATGAAACTTTAATTTATTTTAGGTTTTATCAGATACTGAGGAGCATTATTACATACCTATTGTGCAATAACGGAACTGGTGCCTTGTTCTTACGATTACGGATTTTCTTTTAAAATGTAGTCCACTAATACATTAGATGGAACAGCCATGCCAGTATTCCAAGTTGCACGAGTGACGTGTACAAATATTTCCATAGCGTTTGTTAGTCACCCATATGTAGTGCAGTGCAAAGTCAAATAGAATGAAATCGAAAAAAGAAGAAGAAAGAAAGCAAGGGTAAATAATGAACAGTAAAGAACGGAGAATTTCTCGACTAATTTTTGCCAAAAAATTTGTCTCTTCACAAGTAAAGTTAAAAAAGGAAGAAGATAATGCTATTGTCTCATCTATCCTGACATTTGCAAGAATATTCCCAAAAGCTTCTACTACTGTCTAAACGCTGACCGCGCTATTGGCAGCTCGAAATATTTTTGCCATGTTTGAGGGAAATTTATTCAGGAAAAACACAAAACAAAGATTATTCTGAAGTTTCAAATTGACCCAAAGGGTTCTTTATGTGCAGGGAGATCATCAGGTTTTTGTGAAGACCTTTTAAACACTTTAGTCCAAGATGATTTACGCCAGCCAAACCGAAATTGTCACACATGATAGACCATCAGCAGCCGGCAGTTTGCGACAATGCTGTTCTATGGGCAAGTTACAAAACGCTACGCACTTATGCATCAACCTAATAATGTACCTCACATCACTTTAAAGAATAGACTATCTAACATTTTAGTTATTTTCCCAAGGAAGGGGGTTATAGTGATGAATGGAGAGAAAAAAAGGATCTAAATATCCCAGAAGTTTACCTGCATACCTGGATGGACTGGAAGTAATGTTTCTGTCTTCTACTCTGGAGTGGCCGAATCCTGATTGGGGTGTGTTGGGTATTTTCTTTCCTCGGGGGTTGTTCCATATTCTTAAGACAAATGTCGCATAACTGTCGATTCAATGGACACCACAGTAATTGAGTATTATTCCACCCCTTGAATTTACTGTCTCAGCAGATACCATTTTTTAAATGAATTTTGTGCACTTAAAACAGAAATATATGGTTTATTATCGATTTTTGTTACATAAAAGGTATATAATATGTTTTTTCTTTCAAAATTCGGCATCTTTTTAACGCTCCTCATATAGGTTTCGACCTTCGGGGGATTCCTCATTTCACACCAAGCGATGACTATACCCATTTCTGAGGTGGAGGCACCCAGCGAGCAGAATCCGTTGCTTCCGACGGTAGGTTGATGAGGAGGCTGTCAAAAAAGCTACAGCTTTTACCGTGGGCTCCAAAGCACGTTGTGCCTTGGGAATGCTTCATATGAGCAAGTCAGAGGTGAAGGCGTGGATAGGGCCGACTTAATGCCCACCAGAGCCGGGAATCGAATCCCGGCCCTCAGTACGACAGCCGGAACGCTACTCCGGCGCCCTTCTTTCAGATATGTGTGTTTTTTTTAAATGTTTTTTAGAATGAATATTCAAGGAAATACTTAACATGTTGAATCTCATCCAAATCAACAGATTGTTTAAGGCATTCGATTATTCCTTGCTGTAATGAAAAACTCTTTGTGTTTTTCAAAGTAAGAAAAACATAGCGTTATTTAATACTGTTTGTATCACAAGTTAGATTTTGTAAGTAACGAAGAGATGATTCTTCGCAAAAACAACACTCAACAGTGTAAGTCACCATTGGATACTATTACTAACGAGTCCATGCTAAAGAATAAACTAAAGAATTGCATATTGTTTAACATTAATTTTGAGTAACGTAAACAGTAAGAGATAAGACAAACCATACAAAGTTAAACATGAAATGCACAGTTGTTTTGTGCATTTGTTTTGGTGTTAAGCATTTCCGAATTCTTTGCTATTGTTTTGAATCGTTCAATACCTTATAGTAATTTCTGAAGTGCTAAATCCACAGTCATTTGTTTCTCATGATGTCATGGAAAGAATACGGAATTACAAAGGAAGCATAAAACGACCTGCTATTTAAAGATGTTATTATCGCTTCAGCATCCTGTATCCCCTTGTGCCTACAACGAAATATTTAAGTGGAAACTACAAGACCTATCCCATGAATGTTAAATTTTCTAAATTCATGACCCATTTACCTTAGAAGCTATTTAAGAAAATTTTGCAGTAGGTATATGTATGCCTTCTATGTTAACTGATATTATTTATCCAGTAAATATGTGTGTTTGTATATTATTTAATAGGATTTTGTCAGTTATACGATCATTCGTTTCAAATAATATCAAGTAGATTCACAACACAACTTAGAGTTGGTTTTTTGTCATCTCAAAATTTTATTTTGATCATTTATACCAGAAGAACTGTTCAAAGCAAAAATAGAGAACACAAACCCTCATAAATTTGAAAACAAAGAAGCAACATGACTTGAGCACATATAAACTTCTATATTTAACATCAGTATCAATTTGTGGAGCAAAACTTCCTCTAAAAGATGGGTTGAAGTTTACCTCTCTACACCGAAGTGTGTATAGAATTTGATTCTTTTTGGCTAGAAAATGGCAGAGCAATACCATTTTTTAAAAATATTTTAAAATATAGATTCTCTTTGTACAGTGGTTGTAGATCAAATTAAAATAGACATTCCAATTTAGAAGAATGCATAAAAACTAAAAATTTAATTTTTAAGGCAATTTTCGCCATTTAATCTCCCCTTAATGAAATCTTTTCTGTAAACCTTTATCTCGAATTAGGTTTTTAAGCGTAATTGATGCAAGAGGTTTAAAAATTAACGATTACACTGGGGAACAGTGATTTTGGTGCCTTACATTTCTGACGTTTTTTTTTTACTATATTTGGGTCACTGATTCCAAAGATGCTCTCAGTTTTGCCCTATCAGCTCTAGTTTTAGAGATACAGCTTATTCAGATTATATACCAATTTAACTTTACTGGTCCGCATATACAACTATATTACTTGCACACAATTAAATACAGAATACATTTGAATGGGTCAAGCACATTCTTTTTCATGAAGCAACTTTCTATCAACTACCATGATTTATTTATACACTAGTCGCATCAGGTTCATTGATTTTCTTCTATCAGATCGCTGAATCCTCGTTTATGTGATTTCCTCCGAAGCATTGATATTGGACATTCGCGCTGGATGCTCCAACAGTAATCGGCCATCATATGTACAATAAGTGATCAAAACTATCCGGACACCTGGCTGAAAATGACGTACAAGTTCGTGGCGCCCTCCATCGGTAATGCTGGAAGTCAATATGGTGTTGGCCCACCCTTAGCCTTGATGACAGCGTCCACTCTCGCAGGCATACTTTCAATCAGGTGCTGGAAGGTTTCTTGGGGAATGGCAGCCTATTCTTCACGGAGTGCGGAACTGAGGAGAGGTATCCATGTAGGTCGGTGAGGCCTGGCACGAAGTCGGCGTTTCAAAACATCCCAAAGGTGTTCTATAGGATTCAAGTCTGTGCAGGCCAGTCCATTACAGGGATGTTATTGTCGTGCAACCACTCCGCCACAGCCTGTGCAGTATGAATAGGTGCTCGATCGTGTTAAAAGATGCAATCGCCATCCCCGAATTGCTCTTCAACAGTGGGAAGCAAGAAGATGCTTAAAGTATCAATGCAGGTCTGCGCAATGATAATGCCACGCTAAACAACAAGGGGTGCATGTCCCTCCAGAAAAAGCACGACCACACCATAACACCACCATCTCCGAATTTCACTTTTCGCACTACACACACTGGCATATAACTTCACCGGGCATTCGCCATACCCACACCCTGTCATCGGATCGCCACATTGTGTACCGTGATTTGTCACACCACACAACGTTTTGCCACCTTTCAATCGTGTAATTTTGATGCTCCTTACACCAAGCGAGGCGTCGTTTGGTATTTTCCTGCGTGATGTGTGGCTTATGAGCAGCCGCTCGACCATGGGATCCATGGTTTCTCACCTCACGCCTAACTGTCGTAGTACTTGGAGTGGATCCTGATGCACTTTGAAATTCCTGTGTGATGGTCTGGATAGATGTCTGCCTATTACTCTTTGGGACCCTCTTCAAATGTCGGCGGTCTGATTCAGACGAGGTCGGTCTTTACGCTTTTGTGCTGTGCATGTCCTTTCACGTTTCCAATTCACTGTCACATCAGAAAAAGTAGACTTCGGGATGTTTAGGAGTGTGGAAATCTCGCGTACAGACTTCTGACACAAGTGACAGCCAATCACCTGACCATTTCGAAGTCCGTGAGTTTCACGGAGCGTCCCATTCTGCTTTTCACAAAGTGTAATGACTACTGAGGTCGCGGATAATGAGTATCAAGCAGTAGGTGGCAGCACAAAGCACCTAAGATGAAAAGCGTATGTTAGTGGGGGTGTCCGGATACTTTTGATCACATAGTGTATATCCCACCGTCCACGATAGCGTTCTTCCATTATACATATTTCCTGGTGAAAACGCTTACCCTGTTCCTTGCTTACATCTCCAAGATTGTCTGGAAATCGGTCTAAATGACTGCAGGTAGTGTAATTTGATGCTCATGTTACAACTAAGTGCCCAAAAAGGAGGGAGCATATTCTTAACCAGCTCTTTATATTTAAGAGCTTTATGGTTTCTAAGGAAATTCTTTACTGCCATACAGAACGGCGATCACGCAGCTGTCTCAGTATCGTTCATTGACTCTTGAAATTTCTCATCATTTATGAGTTGTCGGATTTGTGTTCCATCACATATACCTGCTTTTATTTTCTCCATACTCAATGCAGGAAGTGTTATACATAAATAACTAAAGCATGCTCCATCTCTCTTCAATGCCTTGATGAACTGTTTCATTAACCCAAGTTTGATATGCAGTAGTGGCAGTATGATCTTGTTTCTGTCAACCAAATGTACTGTGGTGATGTTTTATTTTCCAACGATCATGTTTTCTCTAAGAGACCACTGTCTTGTCACCCAAAGTTGATCTTTAGCTCTTGAGTTCCATAGGCATATAAAGCATGGGTATTTGGTGTTCCCACCTTGTTGTCCTAGAAGAAAGTTCATCTTTATGTCGACACAGATAACCCATTGGTGATCACGGTATGAGATCTTCTCTAGGACTGTAGCTATTTTAGCTTGATTTTCACGCATAGTATTCACGTGTATTTGTTACCATTATGAAAAAGAACACATTTCAAGTGCGTTTGGAGCTATCAATAAATAACTACCAGTCCGTTTGTGTTTATTTTATTATACCCAGTTTCATTAACAGTCCTTCAACATTGATACAAAAACAAATTGGTTTTCTGTTGTGAAGAACGGCAGGAAATCTTGCTCTCTTTTGCGATAGACCGTCACTTTTGATCGCGGTAACAGACATTGTTTCTCTGTCAGCCTAGTATCTAACAATTCTGATGACTTCTTTGGAAGACTAAGATCTCTAATGAGGTCATTCAATTCTGCTTGATTAAAACCAGACACAACTGATGAAGGTCCTGCGAAATCAGTGTCATTTTGCTCAGCATAGCTTTCAGCTATTTCATCCACTTCTTCTGATGACTCTGGAAGACTGATAAATACTGGAACAGGTATCTCCTCTGAATGTGGAACGGCAAAAATCGCAGAGCGTAGATCGGGATATTTTTACGTATTCCGGTTTTTGCTATTGATGTCGTTTACATTTACTGAACAAAAGTAACAATCTCAATGTAGTTTATTGGTTCTCGCCATATCATTGGTCCCACAAATTTCAAACACTTCCGCTTCCCATTTTTCCATTGTCGTAGATGCTCTGTGCATGTTTACATACCTTGTCAGGTGCCCAAGCCTTATCTTGGTCTCCAAGTTTTACTTTGAAATAGGCCAAATAAGCTCTTTTTACAAAATCGGTAATGGGTTTTCTTTACTGGATGAATGTGTATTCCCCACAGATGAAACAAAACTCACCAGGATTATTCACATATTTTCTTCGTGATGAAGCAATATCAGTGCCTATAAAAAGCAGATTAAATGCCAGAATAGTTAAAGTACACCTGCAAGCAGCATGAATAGACCTTGGATAAAATAAATTAGTATAATGCAAATAATATAATCAATTTACAAATGGTGCTGTAAAGCAAAGTAGTCATAAGAACAATTTATAAAGATATTATCAGTATTTCATAAACTAGAGCTGCTAGAATGAAATGGAAGACATTTTCGGAATCAGCAGCATCAAAATACCCAGAATCAGGTGGAAAATTAAGGCACCACAAAAAATATTTTTTTGTTGCCCAGTGTAATTTATAGAAAAGATATGTGAATGTAATACATAAGATTATTGGTCTTTTCTTCATTTACGAGTTAAAATTAGAAGTTGTTTAATAGCCTATGTCCATCGGAAAGAGTAGGAGTGGTGAAATCAGAATCGGTTGAGTATTTTTACTTTCTCTACTACGTATAGTAAGTAGGGAAATTGTTGCATTCCACCCAAAAATTCGATACCGAGATTTCACCGGAAATACGTGTTTTGAGGCTCCCAGAATTCAAAAACATTTTTTTTTAGAAAAAGGTCCATGTGTGTATCTGTGTGAATTTGTGTCTGTGAACAGAAAAACTCAAAAACAAAAATAGTTGGATGAATACCAAACTTGGTATTTTGGCTCAGTGTCTTTCAAAGATGTGACACGAAGATTGTCAAGAAAATCCCCCAACCCAGACTACCCTTTACATGGAAATTTTTCGAACATTTTGATTTACTCAAAAACGGCTCTAACAATTTTGATTAAAATGTCATATCTTTGTGATATTTTCATGACAAATAAAATGTATATCTTGAATTTTCCGGGAATTGTCCCCAAAGTCCTCTTCTTTGTGAATGGCTTTTTTATAACTACTAAACCGTAAGAAGTAGACAAAGGTTTTATATACAAAAAATGTAGTTCTCGTTAAAACACACTTTATGTCATACTCATTTTATTTGTAAAGTGAACCATTTCCGAGATATTCCTTGTTATTTTTTTGAATTTTTCAACACTTATAGTTTTTCTCAAATGTGATTTGCTATTCGTTTTTACTTTCTCTACGTATAGTAAGTAGGGGAAGTATTGTATTCCACCCAAAAATTCGATACCAAGATTTCACCGGAAATACATGTTTTGAGACTCCCTGAATCCAAAAAGAGCATTTTTGGAAACATGTTCCGTGTGTGTGTCTGTATATCTGTGTGTGTCTGTGTCAGCATAACTCAGAAACGAACAGTCGGATAAACACCAAACTTGGTATTTAGGTTCAATATCTTCCAGTGATGCGACACGAAGGTTTTAAAGAAAATCCCCCCACACCAGATTACCCTTTACATGGAACATTTTTCGAAAATTTTAATTTACTCAAAAATGGCTATAACGATTTTGATTAAAATATCATATGTTTAAGATATTTTCATGACAAATGAAATGTATATCTCGAATTTTCTGGGAATGTCTCCGAAAGTATTCTTCATTGTGAACGACTTTTGCATAACTGGTAAACCATAAGAGATAGACAAAATTTTACTACACAAAAAATGTAGATCGCATTAAAATACATAATTTATGTCATATACATTTTTTTGTTGAGTGAATCATTTTCGAGATATTGCTTTTTATTCCCTTAAATTTTCCAATACTTATCCTTTTTCTCAAATGGAAATTCGTTATTCATTTTTTTTGGTCCTGGTAATGCAAAGAGAATGGAATACTCCACATAGCAACCAGCTCTTAAAATATTTGACTGTCGCTTAAATCCTACCAATTCCCCTTGCATCTACAAGAAAATTATAAGTTATAAAATGCTAGGAAGGACAAATGGTTTTGGAATTCTTCAGAAATATGTTTCCTGTTTGAAGAGACAACACGTAAGTAATCTCGAGACGTTCGGCATGATTTCTTTTCGCCGCATCACATGTAATTTTCAACAAGAGGGAAGATAACGCACGCTGTATAGCATCCCCCTGGAGAATCGGTCGTGATTCACCTAAAGGACTGTTGCTCTCAGGCATTAAAACGCAGTCCAGAGAGGTACTTATAAAAGAACTAGCATCAGATATACGTTACCTAATAACAGTAATGTCGCCGAGTGTATTACCACAATGTAACTGAAAATGGCCTTAAAAGGAACGAAAAGCTGGAAAAGCGCACATTGCAAATGTAATAAATGCAGGCAGCTGCTTCTTTGAACATGTTCCCGGGCCGTAACATTTTAACACCTAACGTCATTTTTATGGTTGCATTACAAGCTTGTTTTAATGTCCTGTGAAATTTCTCTCGCGACTTCCTCTCCACAGCTGACAAACAAAAGCACATCACCGGTGACTTCATGCAAATGAAAACATCGTAAGCTCACCTATGCGAGTTGGCAGTTTCACTACTACGCGAGGATTAAAAAAAAGGTCCTGCGGAGTGTTTTCGAAAAAGCACGATTTGTAGAACGTGCTAAGAAGGATTTAAAGCAGAAGGCAGAGATTTTAAATAATTCAACAGTTGGTTGTCCCCAGCGAGGCACTTTTTCTTCCTGTCTGCAGTGCTACAGTGTTTACACGCTCCCTACTTGTAGTACGTCAAAATCTTACCGTAGTTACGTACAAACACATTTTCCTTTCACTCACTCATTCCTAAAAGGCGCCTCTTCTGGTCCGCCAGAATCTCACATCGTTTATATGTTCCGCCTTTTATTAAAACTAAACATTTTGGAGTTGAAAAAACAGAGAAAATTTAAAATATACGTCATGTTTGGAGACTATATCACACCGTTCGGTACACTTCTAGGGAAAATAGAGTGCCAAATAGAAACACCACTCCGTTTGAGGCCGTGAGGTCAGCAAAAATCTTGAGTGTTTCATTTACGTTACTTTCTCTACCAACTCTCGTCAATTTTTAAGCCTCTTTACAAACTTCTCTTACAAACGCGTATTTCCCTTTCTCTCTTTCCCACTCTATGTACACCTGTCTCTGAATAGTATAAATAAAAAAACAAAAGTTGGGTGAATATTGTTACACACCGGGGTGAGGCCTAAAGGTTTGCAGCTAAAATATAAATTTAGTTACCCCGGCATACACATTGGGGAACGTAGCCACAGAGGCAACCAGAAAGGTACCAAGAACTTGCTGCACAAATTAAGCGGGAGTGGGATATTTTTAAATAATTACATTTGAATTCACATTTTGCTCAGGTTTATTATAAATCAAGGTGCTCTACATCCTACACACAAAACACTGGGGTAGATGCCCCACGCATACACATGGCAACACGCACTCACACACACACACACACATCCTGGCTATATGGAAGGCTCACGCACGAATGACGCGGCCCTGGCTACAACTAGACCCACTCTATCACACACTCACACACACACACACACACACACACACACACACACACACACACACACACACACACACACACACACACACACACACACACACAGCTATTCCCTCAATTGCCTTCACCCCAACTAGGAAATGGAATCGCCGCGCCAGAAATAATTAACGCACAAACACAACAATTAGCTCAACAATATTATACGTAGCAATAATGTGTCCGACTCGACAATACACACGCATACATTACAATATCAAACTTGATAATTATGTCCAGAATTTTCCAAGGATGCAACACGAAAATTTTCAAGAATATCCTTCTATTTCAAACTATACCTTTTACTGGAAAATGTTCTATATTGTTAATTTTCTTAAAAATGTTTCCAACGATTTTGATTAAAATACATGTTTAACATGTTTGCATGACAAATAAAATCTATATATTATTAAATTTTTGTCAATATCCTCTAAACTTTGCTTTATTTGACTGAATCTTGTGCAGTTTCGTGTAACGAGGAAATCTTAAACACATAGATAAGAACTTACTGTAGGGAAAATGAGGATATTATTAAAATACACAATTTGTATCAAATTCAATTTTTTCGTAGCGTTATCCTCTTTCGAAGTATTCCATGTTGAAATTTTAAACATTTTCTAAGTATAACCTAATGGACATGCTAGAAAATTTGCGATTCTTGCTTGACTCCCCCGTTTCTATTCTTTCCATCACAATACCTTGTTAAATGAACAAACATTTGAATGCTGCCTCATTATGTTGAAACATTGTTTAATTTTACTAGGTAATACTAGGGGGATAATAGTTAAAAAAAATCACAGTTGAACTTACACCTTTTACCTACATTTCGACATATTCACCAAGTTTCTCAACACATTTCTCCCATCGTGATACCAGTTTCAATATGCCCTACTCGTAGAAGTCCGTTTCCTTGTAGTATAGCCATCTGTGGACTCTGATTTCACTTCCGTATCTGTCGCAAAGCGTTGGCCGGCCAGGAATTTCTTCATGGGACCAAACAGATTGAAGTCCGACGGTGCAAAGTCCGGACTGTATGGTGGATGCTGGAGCACCTCCCAACCAAATTTGATGATTTTCTGACGAACAGCAGCAGCAATATGGGGTGAGCATTGTCATGATAAATTTTGATATCGTCAGCATTCATGTTGTGGCGTTTGTCACGACGCAACTTCACCAAAGTTTTCATGTAGGCTACAGAATTCAGTGGTCCCGTATTCAGCAAAGTCCACCAATATAACACCATGCATATCCCAGAACACCGTTACAAGCACTTTTCTAGCAGTATGAGTCACTTTGAATTTTTTCTTCACTGGGGAACCAGCACGTTTCCACCCCATACTTGCATGCTTGGTTTCGGGCGTATAGTGGTATGGCCAGCAACTATTCGTTTCAGAAAGTCATGCTCTTCTGCGGTGTACCAGTAGGTGATCCAAGCTCGCCCTTGTGGTTGTCTGTCAGGTTCTTAGGCACCCAGCGAGCACTAAATTTACGAAATTTCAACGCGTCATGAAAAATATCGTACACTGCACCATAGGAAATGTTGAACTGTTGCGATAAAGTTCGCAGTTGCACACGCCGGTCGTTCAAAATTGCTGCCTCAATGCCTCTGACATTCTGCGGGGTTGCAGCTGTTACCGGCCTCCCAGAGCGTGGCGAATCACTAAAGTTCATATGACCCTCTAGGAAGAATGCACAGCACCTGGAGGAATTGCTACGGTCCATACAATCATCCCCATACACGCCACGCATGTCCCTGTGAATATCACTCAGTTTATGCCCTTTGCCCCACAAATATCGGACCACACCTCTCTGCTCTTCACTCTTGGACGACGTAACATGCACGCCATCTTTGTTGCGTAGTTCACGCTTCTTTCCCTAGAGTTGCACACGGAACAAAAAATACCCTCTGTAGTGAAAACTTCAAACTATATCTGTGTGAACTTGCAACATTTCAACTGCAATACCAAGGCAGAAAAGAACTATTGTGCGTTACTTTTCAATCCGCCCTCGTAGGTATATATTGTGGGCAACGTAGTGAGAGTAGAAGAGTTACTTTGTATATGTGTAAATAATATAATTTAGAATGAATAATCTATGTGAATTTGTCTTTGCTAGAGAATGAATGTATCACATCAGATTTTTTTGTTTTGTTTTGTATCCGTTGTTTTACTTTTCCGACTTTCACATTAACAGATGTTATGCAATGGAGAAGCCAACTAGTGAGCGGGAGAGTAAAAGCAGCATGAATTAAAAGTAAAGTCTTTAAGTAGGATTTCATTAAGGCAACTCGAACAAACATCAAAGCAGGGCTACTCAATTTTGACAGCAAACGAGTGGTAGGCTGTTTGATTAGTTTGAGTAGCCGCCTCGAGTACAAGAGATACCCCGAAAGGGAAATTATCTCCCGGAAGCTTGTAGTTCCTGTTTAAGAACTCCATCTTCTGCTCGACAGCTATAGAAGACGAGAGATGCCTCCAGGATGTGAGATGGAGATGCTTATCTTAAGGAACCGTTGATATTGAATAACGTTACAACTTTGTTTCTTTAATGAACGGATAATACCTCTTGGGTTTCCGAGGTCCCATTAATAAGTTGTCATGGAAACGCAATATAAAGTTTCACTTCTGATGGTAAGCGCGTACCGGAAAAATGTGGGGGTTTAAACAAAGGATGGGCTTTGGAACAAAAGAAGGTTCATATTACCTGCACAATGGAAATTACTTTAGTAAATACATACTATAGCAAACGAGCACGTTGTTAGAGTAACATTGTAACAATCATACGAATTTCTGTTGCAAGAGATTACTTGCACCATTTATAATATAATAGCACATTTAATAGTAAAACATCGAAATTAAAGTGATTTCCATAAATGTTTTTAGTACGAGTCAATCTGTGTTACCTGTGAACTGACGCAAAAAAATGTGACATTCACATAACTTTCTCTACATATTACAATTTATACCTCCTACAAAATATTCTTACAAATGCTTTTTTTCTATTTACTTCATGATAATCAAGATAAACAAGGAGATCTGGACATACGCAGAACAGACATTGGAGAATGTTAAAGTATTTAGTATCTGGGCGTCACATTATCTATGAACGGAAGGTGGGGGAAGCACAAAGACATCACAAAACGTAAATGCATAGTAAAAAATCTGACGTGTTACACTCACATGACTTACTCTACTCTTGTACAACTATTTTTACAAACGCTTATTCTCCATATGCTTCATGTTAATCGAGATATCGAGATGTTAATCTTATTGCTAATTTTCTTGTAGATGCAAGGGGAATTGGTAGGCTTTAAGCGATAGTCAAATATTTTAAGAGGTGGTTGCTATATGGAGTATTCCATTCTCTTTGTATGTCCAGGACAAAAAAAATCTGATGTGATACACTCAAATGACTTTCTCTACTCTTGTAAAAACTACTTTTACAAACTCTTATTCTCCATCTATTTCAGATTAATCGAGATAAACATTTGCAGAAACGATCTTTTGACATGCAAAGAGAATTGCATTTTACACATAGCGACCAGTTCTAAAAATATTTGACTATCGCTTAAGGCCTACTATGTTCCCCTTGTTTTGCATTTGCAAGGGCAATATAGAAATACAGTAGCCTTTAAGCTCAGACATATCTCTTAATAGTTGGTTGCTAGGTGCAGCACCATTCTGTTTGCCACAGATTAATACTCTTTGCATATCCAAGACAAAAAAATGAATAACGAATTCCCATTTGAGAAAAAGCATATGTTGGAAAATTTAAGGAAATAACAAGCAATATCTCAAAAATGGTTCACTCAACAAAAAAAATGTATATCACCTAAATTGTGTATTTTAACGCGATCTACATTTTTTGTGCAGTAAAATTTTGTTTATCTCTTATGGTTTACCAGTTATGCAAAAGTCGTTCACAATGAAGAATGCTTTTGGAGACATTCCCAGAAAATTCGAGATATACATTTTATTTGTCATAAAAATATCTTAAATATATGATATTTTAATCAAAATCGTTAGCCATTTTTGAGAAAATTAAAATTTTCGAGAAATGTTCCATGTAAAGGGTAATCTGGGGTGGGGGGATTTTCTTGAAAACCTTCTGTCGCATCTCTGGAAGATAATGAACCTAAATACCAAGTTTGGTGTTTATCCGACTGTTCGTTTCTGAGTTATGCTGTTCACAGACACACAGACACACACACACACACACACACACACACGGACATGTTTCCAAAAATGTTATTTTTAGATTCAGGGGGACTCAAAACATATATTTCCGGTGAAATCTCGGTATCGAATTTTTGGGTGGAATATAATACTTCCCCTACTTAGTAGTAGAGAAAGTAAAAAAAAGAAGTAACTTTAGAAAAAGCAGTGTTTTGTGTTTTCATAGCTCAAAAACGAAAATATGCGAAATACCAAACTTAGTACTTAGTTCAGTACATCCCAGAGATGCGAAACGATGACTTTCAGGAAAATCCGCCCGCCTCAAACCAAACTTTACATGGAACATCTTTCGAAATGTTTGATCTTCTAAAAATTCGCGCTGACGATTTTGATTAAAATACCATATATTAAATATATTTACATGCAAAATAAAATATACATCTTGAATTTTCTGGGAAATGCTGTGAAGTCCTCGGAAGGAATTTTGTATTATCTTGTTTATCTGGTGAAGCGATAGGCGAAAATGTACTACACAAAGAATGTAGATTTCATTAAAACACACAATTTATTTCAAATAACTGCTTTTGTGGCATCAGCAATTTCCGATATATCCGTTGTTAATGGTTCGAATTGTTCAGTACTTAAACATTCTTTAAAGTCGTGTCGATTTTCATTTGATTAGCACTATCATGGGAAGAGTATGGAACTTTAGCGTATACCGCCTAGTTCTAAAACATTTGACTATCGCTATTCCCTTTGTATTTATAACGAAATGTGTAATAAAGCATTTCTGGAAGGGTTTATGTCGATTAAAATGAAGTAGATAGGAAAATAAACTTTAGTAAGAATAATTTGTATACCCTAATAAGCGATAGAGAATAGAGAAAGTCATGTGAATGTGACACATCAGATTTTCCTGCAGCCATTGCGTCATAGCATAGGTAATGCAAACAGAATGGCATGTTGGCAATTTAGTTTTCTGTTCTCTCAACTTGATGTCTCCATTTCAGATGCATCCATTGAAGTGGCCGTTCAGGTTATACGTAATGAATGGAATGAAAGCATTATCTAATAATTTCAGGTGGAGTTCTGTACTATATGACTGACCTATGGCTAAGTAGGTTAAGTTGTTCTGCCGTTCAACTGGATTTTGTCTGCTATTTTATTAACGTGGGTACTGCGGTATTTGTTTAGCACAAAAACAATGAAGCATCGTTGCTAAGTTAGAGAGCCAATTTTGTGAAAAGCGTTTCTCTGTAGTTGCCTTCTCTGCTAAACTTGAGTGGAATCGTTAATAAAGTTATTAAAATAATTATGAGATCTACCTTCAGTTGCATCAGAAACGTTTATGCAGAGAAGTAAAAATTGTGATTTTCAGCATTAACATGGCTGTCCGACAGTTTCGGGTTAATTGAGATTCTACATGCATGTTCACTTTACCTTCTATTGATAAAGCATGACGTTCTGCAAAAAAATTCAACATATAAATTTCAGCGGAAATGCAAGTTTTGAACTACCTTGAATAATAATAATAATAATAATAATAATAATAATAATAATAATAAATGGAAGCTTATGTATGTGTGCAATATACTAAAAAACGAAACATCGGCTTAACCAAATTTCATATTTGAGTCGGATACTATTTAAGGATATCAGACGAACGAAGATTTTTAACAACATTCACTTCACATCAAATTACCCTTTACATGGAAACATTTTCGTTTAATTTTATTTGCTCAAGAATTTCGATTTTGATTATTTATAAGGTATATTTGAGATATTAACGTGATAAATGAAATGTACATCTTGAAATTTCTGTGAATAGCTTGCCAAGAGTTCATTATTGGGAATTTTATTTACTTTTATATAACTGGGAGAACATAAGATATAGACATAAACTTACTCCAGAAAAAATGTGAGCTCATTAAAATATGCAGCTTGTGTAAAATAGATTATTTTTTGTATCATTAGCCATTTCTCAGTTATTCGCGGTTATTCGTACATATTTTTCAATGTTGCCGATTTATTATTTCTACTGAGTTCATACAAAGAGAATGTAATATCAGGGGAGGCCTGTACAGAACAGTTGACTGTCGTATGAGCCTCCTGTATAATACTGTATAAGTATACAGACGATACTGAAACCATTTCTGCCAACATTTACCGCACACCAACATTTAATACACTTGCAGAATAATTCACGGTTAAATAAATACATATATTTATTGTAACACAGCGGGTATGGCCCAAGGTTATTCGGTTCCGGGCAGACAGAGATAAACAAAGATAAGTACAACCCTCACCAGCGCAAACACCGAAGGGCTGCCTTCTCGAACGTTCTGGAACTCTGTGGAAATTTTGGGCTGTATAAGCGAGCGCCCTCGCAAGTACGCAGTTAGTGAGTGAGTGCGTTACTGCGTTCTCCGAGTGAGTTAGTGGCGACTACTGTGACGTGTAGTGAGTTAGTTAGTATTCCGTCTACGAGGGATCAGAGACTTCCCAGCGAGTGAACCGTCCCGAAGAAGAGGTTACGTTGTATTTCGTTTCACGCTACGTGACAAAGAAAGTGAAGAGACAGTGGGAGCTTAGTGAAGTGACAGTGAATAATTGAACAAGAACACATTAATGAGGTGACAGTTTAAAACTGGATATACAGACTGTCTCAAATTGATGTTTACACACTTTGGAACTTTTCTCAACAACTAAATGAGACAGAAGTAATTTGTTTGTGTGCTATATTTCTTGAGCTTCCTTAAGCCCGTACATGTTCAAAATGCCCACCTTCTGCCATAGTACACTCCCAACAACGACGTCTAACAGAGGGCATACTGTCTGGATTGTTGGTAATGGAATATCATTGATGGCATGTTCAATCAGATCTCTTACTTCCTCCAGTGTTGGCGGTTTTGTGGCGTGCACTGTGTTCTTTAAAGTTCCCCAAAGGTAGAAGTCTAGAGGGGTGAATCGGAAGTTCGAGGAGGGAACTACGTAGCACTTCCTCTTCGTCTTATCCATCTCTGATTGAATGTGCGATCGAGAAAATTTCTCCCAACGGCATGGAAGTGTGATGGAGCCCCGTCTTGTTGGAAGTAAATCTAAATTTCATTATCATTATTATCATGATCATCGTGGAATCATGATTTCCTACATTTGCAGCTAAGTCTGACCCGTGGCAGTCTCTTCGAAGAAGTAGGGACCAATTATGTACTCCTCTGGAAGATAGACCACACCATACGGTTATTCCTGTAAGACTGACGGCATTTTCTTCAACGGTGTATGGGTTTTCTAGTCCAGTACACACAGTTATGCCGATTAATTGTGTCATTAATTTTGAATGTGGCTTCATCTGACCAAACAACTGAGTCTTGAAAATCTTTCTTATCGTCATCCTTGTTCAGGAACCACTCACAAAACTGCAGTCGCCTATCTGGATCGTCCTCATTTAGTGCGTAGAATAGCCTCGGAATATAAGGCCTCGCACAATTGACCTCGCACAATTCGATGAACACTGGTTTTCTTGATACCAATCTCTCCGGCATTTTGTTTGTTTATAAACACATGAAGAACGATGAACGTGTTGCTATGCTTTTCTAGTGCTTTGTGGATCAATCACAACAAACATTTTATTTCTGTCTCATCTCGTTGTTGAGAAATAACGGTTCAAAATGTCTATACATCAATTTGGGACACTCGGTATATGAAAATGACTCATAGTGCGTAGAGAAAGGCCCAGTTGGTAGTTTAGAAGAATAAAGGAATTTTTATTTTTTTTAATTTAGTGTAAATTGAAATTATTTGTCATGTTGGCACCCGAAGCTTACAATATGTTAGTCAATGTGGCTATGACATCGTTTGAAAAGATTAAAAATAACTATTTTTATTCCACAAAGATATAGTTATAGTGGAGGGCATATCCCGAAAATCTTCAGTAAACAAACTCGGTCATTGCCCGCTTAATGCTAACCTTGGTCCAACGCAAGGTTTGTAAAACTCAAGAAGCAGACAGAAGCTCTACAGGTTGAACTACCGTGTGTCATGTCAGGCAGGAGCATAAAGCCCTTCCGTTTTGAATTTTTCCATTTTGGTATTGAGACCTATACGGAGTTAACATAAAGCAGCATTACATTAACTACTATGAGACCGTAAGAGATGTAGAAACAAAAGACACTCGGACATGTCGCCCATTGCAACAGTTAGAGCAAGGTTGTTCATGTTCCATTGTCTCACTAATCTCTTCCCATCCATATAATGTGACGTATACAAGTGCCTTCGTGTTATCGCTAATACTGAGACTTAGACATCGATTGGTGGGCGCTCGCTGCATTGCAGCACGCGGGTTCGACTCCGTTGTTCTTTAGATTAATGTGACACAGCGAACCATATGGTGGGGTGCGAAAAAACCAGAAAGCCAATAATCGCGCTCACAAATAACGGTTACACCACTTGCTTTTTTTTGTTACACAGCCTTGCTTCTTTCATGGACGTCGTTTTGTATAGGTACATGAAAGCATAGGGTTAAAACTTTTCTCCGGCTACTTTCTACTCCCGTACTACAAACGAAGTTTAATTTTATTCCTCTTCAGTTTGTCTCCTTCCTAACTTAAGCATGGGAAATAATACATCCAACCAGAGGTCAACATGTGGCACATGACCAGGTAACGCCAGATCACTAGTAATTGGCACCCCAGAATGTTCGTTCTGTGTGAAGAAAATTGAATGGAGGCAATCTGGTAGTAAAGCGCAAAAGGATCTCTTACGAGTGTAACATGGAGTTTTAGGCCCTTAAAACCAATTTTCACGCATCTAAATTAGGATTAAGGTATCAAAACAGGCACTGAAGATACAGTTTTAGGCGGCTAACACAAGCTAATCATTTGATTTCATGCATATAAAATGTTGCTTTACTTTATATAATAAGAATAATACATTTTAGAAAACGTTAGTCAGTAAAGGCTTACACAGTAACAAAAACAGGTAGGACACTAAATTAATATGGCTAAAAAGAAGTTCCACATGTCTTATATTATGTATCTGTGCTTGCTAATACATAATATCTATATTATTAATCATCAAGAAAAAACATTTGTGTGTGTGTGTGTGTGTGTGTGTGTGTGTGTGTGTGTGTGTGTAGTCTGTGGCAGACCTCAAAAACCACTCAACCGATATCGATGTTAATTTCATCATTGAAAAGCCCAAGTTTTTCTGACAGACATGGAGCTATAAAACACCTAATTTCATTTAACAAATTACTTAAACATTAAAAATCTGATGTGTTACACTCACATGACTTTCTCTACTCCTGTACAAACTATTTTTACAAACGCTTATTCTCCATATGCTTCATGTTAATCGAGATGTTAATCTTAATGCTAATTTTCTTGTAGATGCAAGGGGAATTGGTAGGCTTTAAGCGATAGTCAAATATTTTAAGAGGTGGTTGCTATGTGGAGTATTCCATTCTCTATGCATTACCAGGACAAAAAAAATTAATAACGAATTTCAGAAAAAGTATAAGTATTGGAAACTTTAAGGGAATAACAAGCTCGAAAATGGTTCACTCAACAAACAAAAATGTATATGACATAAATTGTGTATTTTAACCCGATCTACATTTTTGTGTAATAAAATTTTGTCTATCTCTTACGGTTTAACAGTTATACAAAAGTCGTTCACAATTTCCTAGAAAATTCGAGATATACATTTCATTTGTCATGAAAATATCTTAAACATATGACATTTTAATCAAAATTGTTAGAGCCATTTTTGAGAAAATTATAATTTTCGAAAAATGTTCCATGTAAAGGGTAATCTGGGGTGGGGGGATTTTCTTGAAAACCTTCATGTCGCATCTCTGGAATATACTGAACCTAAATACCAAGTTTGGTGCTTGTCCGACTGTTCGTTTCTGAGTTATGCTGTTCGCAGACACACATGGACATGTTTCCAAAAATGCTCTTTTTTGGATTCAGGGGGTCTCAAAACATATATTTCCAGTGAAATCTCGGTATCGAATTTTTGGGTGAAATACAATACTTCCCCTGCTTACTATACGTATTAGAGAAAGTAAAAAAGGATTTTCTATCCATATTATGAAAAATGGTCATGTAGTATACCTGTAAGCTACGCTCGTGAGCCGACTTTGACTTGCGTAAACACAAACTAACAGTTGGAAGGAAAAACCAACTATTTCCATGCGCTGTATTATCTCACGTCTTAAGTTCTGATTTGTTTCTACTGGATTCAGATTTTGGTCACTGGAGTAGGTAAATAATGGCTGAAAGTGAGTCACCAAGCCAGGCTATTGCAGAAACATGAGTTAGTACATCAGATAGATGAGCTTCATTCACAACTCACTTAAAGCTACATGTTCCATGAGTACCTCTACTATTTCCCCCATTGTTTTACATGTTTTCATTTAGATACAAGGGTCTATGGAATGTTGCAGGAAACTCAGTCAAGCTCTATTAAGAAATATAGTCCGGTAAATCTTTGGGGACAGGGCAATAAAGTAAAATATCGACTACTTTTATTTCTTATCTAGATAAAGTTAAACGCAACAACTTTCAATAATGCAAAACTTAAAAGTTTGAAAGTATCGCAGGTTTATTTCAAGCTATTAGACATACACTACGAGATTAAAGGTATCCGGACACCTGGCTGAAAATGACATACAAGTTCGAGGCGGCCTCCATCGGTAATGCTGGAAGTCAATACGGTGTTGGCCCACCCTTAGCCTTGATGACAGCGTTCACTCTCGCAGCCATACTTTCAATCAGGTGCTGGAAGGTTTCTTGAGGAATGGCAGCCCATTCTTCACGGAGTGTGGAACTAAGGAGAGGTGTCGATGTAGGTCGGCGAGGCCTGGCACGAAGTCGGCGTTCCAAAACATCCCAAAGGTGTTCTATAGGATTCAAGTCTGTGCAGGCCACTCCATTACAGGGATGTTATTGTCGTGTAACCACTCCGCCACAGCCCGTGCAGTATGAACAGGTGCTCGATCGTGTTGAAAGATGCAATCGCCATCCCCGAATTGCTCTTCAACAGTGGGAAGCAAGAAGGTGCTTAAAATATCAATGTAGGTCTACGCAATGATCGTGCGACGCGAAACAACAAGGGGTGCAAGCCTCCATCAGGAAAAACACGACCACACCATAACACCACCACCTCCGAATTTCAGTCGGCACTACACACGCTGGCAGATGACGTTCACCGGGCATTCCCCAACCCACACCCTGTCATCGGATCGCCACATTGTGTACCGTGATTCGTCACTCCACACAACGTTTTGCCAATCGTGTAATGTTGACGCAGCTTACACCAAGTGAGGCGTCGTTTGGCATTTTCCTGCGTGATGTGTGGCTTATGAGCAGCCGCTCGACCATGGAATCCAAGGTTTCTCACCTCACGCCCAACTGTCATAGTATTTGGAGTGGATCCTGATGCAGTTTGGAATTCCTGTGTGATGGTCTGGATAGATGTCTGCCTATTAAGATGAACCTCTTAAAATGTCGGCGGTCTCTGCCAGTCAACAGATGAGGTCGGCCTGTACGCTTTTGTGCTGTACAAGTCCCTTCACGTTTCCACTTCACTATCACATCAGAAACAGTGGACCTAGGGATGTTTAGGAGTGTGGAAATCTCGCATACAGACTTCTGACACAAGTGATACCCAATCACCTGACCACGTTTGAAGTCCGTGAATTCCACGGAGCGTCTCATTCTGCTGTTTCACGATGTCTAATGTCTACTGAGGTCGCGGATGAGTACCAGGCAGTAGGTGGCAGCACAATGCACCGAAGATGAAAAACGTATGTTTGTCGGGTATCCGGATACTTTTGATCACATAGTATACTTCGATACCACCGAGTATCGACGGTATCGAGGTCCATTCCTAAATTGTACAAAGGTTGTGTACAACTAATCTGAGAAATCACTCAACCGATATTTTATTAATGAAAAACTAAGAATATTATTGTTTTGGATGGTCGCAGTCGTGGAAGTGGTGAATCTTCGTATTCACCAGCTTCATCTCTATTTCGTTGTATATGTTTAAGGTCTAGAATTATATGAAAACTATGTAGTTTTCATGTTATTAAATAGTTGTGGTACCAAAAAAGGAGTATAACATTTAACGTAATGTGATAATCTACACAATTACTCGATCATTCCAATCGATGATTTTTCCACTGCCAAAGAGTACCTACAGACCATGCAACATTTCTATAACTTGTAAGACTGCCGGGGGGAAGTTAAGCAACTCAGACATTTCACCGATGTTTCTCATCCTTTTGCGTGAATATCAAAGGATATTCTATACGTTATTAGGAATAGCCGGGTCAGTATGAAATTACAATTCTAAGGAGTAAAGGGGAGGATTCACCATAAAAATCTTCTAGATCATTATACAATAATCTCTTAAAGAACCGGGGAAAAAAGGAACTTAAGTTTTATTTATGGACGCTCTTCAACTACTGTGGTCCTTAGCGTCCCACTCTATAGTGGGCGTGAAATACCGGTAATTTTGCTCAGAGGCCTCTTTATCAGGCTTGAGATTCTTTTTACGTGCCATAAATCTACGACACGGGACTACCGGCTTTAGTTCCCTTCGGAAGGAAGCCATGCTAAGGATTTTTACATTCGAAAAATTCCATCGCACACCGCCGGGTTTGAACCCGCGACCTCGGGAACTAGGGGCTAGCATGGTAACCACTACACCATGGAGGACGACAGGAAACCAGGGAGGGGGAAGTAAATGAAATTAATTCATCATTCGAGTTTAAAAGGCTACCTGATCAACGTCTGGTAACCCAGCTAGTAAGCTTATAAAGTTGAAAAAAAAAGATAGTTAAAACTTACTGAATATCATTGCTAAGAACTGTTATGAAACCACCCCACAAAATAATGTTTACTAACATGTTGTTCAGAGCATCTACGTAAAGCAACCGTTTGAAATGCAATTGGAAAGCGACGGAGAATACCCGAAGCAAAGCTTAAGAAGATGAAGTTCAACAGTTTTATTGGGAGATGGGTGCTTTAAGAGACGGAAAACACAGACAGTGACACGATGGACATTAACCTGAACATTTGATGACAAAGAAGAGTCACAAACGACGAGAAATACGCTACTTACCGTTTCTTGCTCTTTGGAGGGATTTCTGTTATACTGCAGTCGCCAAACAATATAAAGGATGGCAAGGACACCAAAGCATTCTTTTTTAGGAATCTCTCATTGCCACAATCAGATCTTTATGAAGTCTTTGGACCAAATCCACTCAATGATATTCAAGGTTATGTTTCATTGCTGTATGAAAAAAAATGAAATAATTTAAGTAGAAAAAATGGCACATTTAGCTTCTAAAACCGTAAAATACGTCTCAATGGACAAAGTAAACATTTACACACTACAAAACCCCTTCCACACATTCTTATTTTGTATAGGATTGGACAGGGACGAGGTAAAGAGGAGCCAGAGAGCGGCTGGATCAAGGCAGGAGAGGCATAGGGCAGGGTCTCTACCTTTAAACAATATAACTCCCCTGATGGCAGCCGGCTCCTGTGGTTCCCGAAACCCATGGGAGATTGCGTACGCCTGGCTGGTTTTCCGCCCAGGCGGGGTTGTGAGACGTCCAGATGTTCTCGGGTACCAACTATGAGTGAGAGCTGGTAGATAGCAACTAGGTACACTGTCGGCCCCACCGAGGTTCTTCGGTAGTTCTTTCCTGATAGGGTTTTCCCTATTGGGCTGACGCGCGTAAGTGGCGTCTCCACTTCCGTCCCTGTGTGGCACTAGACGAAGCGCGGTAGCTGTCCTGACCCGATCTCTGCCACGCAGATGGTAAAGAGTATAAATAAATGCTGCCCTAAGGGAAAAGCCCCAAGAACTTGCTCCTGGGATCCGAGGGTGAAGGCTGAGTAGTCAGCCAGATCCCGTTGGTATTTATTTATGTCCTCCCCCAATGGCGTATACATTTTTGGGGGCCCCGGGACGCGGAGACCGTCCCATTACGGACGAAAATGTACTCAGTGTATCCTTTTCAGTGTATGATGTACATGCCGAGACCTCCTGCTGACACTTGCAACACTGAAAGAGAGCAAGCAGATGAAATTCAGAATGGAAGTGAAATGGAGGGGCAGGAAATTCGGGGGATATAATAATCCTTCCCAGCATTCACCCTAGCAATCCGGAAAAGCCCGAAAAAACCCATTGGCCAGAAGGTCGGTCGCGGGATTGAACCTACGGTCTCCCGAATGCGGGCCACAGACTTTACGCCTGAGCCATCCCCCTCAGTATATTTTATATAAAAGTTGAAGATATTTAACTAGTTGTTTATTTCTGCACATAAAAATAGACATTCAATATAAACTTCGAAATCTACTAATGACTAACCAATAGAAAGGGAGTGAACATGAATATAACAATCTGTATGATCCTCTGTAATATAAGATAATGTAAGCTGAAATAGCTTATAGATATGCAGATTGTAGAACTGGCTTGCAAATACAGTAGCTGCAGCACGGTGAATTAAAATTAAAAATTTCACACAGGCACAGTGGAGTGCCGATGATTTTGGTTACCTATTATGTTTTTTTTTAATTTATTTAATTTTGACAGAGATTCATCACCTGTGCTCCACACTAGCCCAGGTTGAGCCAACACCTTATTGATTTGAATTATAGCCCGATACACGCACATTAGCCTACGAACAGCGAAAGGGTAGGGTACGGAAACATCTCATCTGAGTGGCTGGAAGGCATGTTTCGTAACGACGGCCCACACCAGTCCCTGGATGGTCAATCTCATATTGCTTTGATGGCAAAAGTTTGGCATTTAAAGATTAACCTATGGACAGCTCAGTTTCAGACTTAGGAGCGAAGGAATAGGGGCGAGTAACATAAACATTAAGTGTTGTACTAGAAGTAGGTAAGAGGTGGGGGCTGGTCGCGGCAGAAGCGGTTTGATATTTCCTTAGCAACAGAAACAACTGCACTGTATATCGGCACGATTTCATGCACTTAACTGCACATGTGCAGAAACTATCAAAATGCATCCGCGAAGTCCTGTCGCAACGTGTTTACATTATGCCAGTGATTGGGACAAAGAATAAGTACATAAGGGTTTTCCAAAATTGACAAATTATAAAACCAGAGAATGTAATAAATGTTCACAATTTATAACCTATTATAAACTGTGGCAATGCACAGCATGGACACCAAACGCAACAGAGAACACATATTAATCTTTAAACATCTATGTGTTACACTCACATGACTTTCTCTACTCTTGTACAAACTATTTTTACAAACGCTTATTCCCCATATGCTTCATGTTAATCCAGATGTTAATCTTATTGCTAATTTTATTGTAGGTGCAAGGGGAATATGGTAGTATTTAAGCGACAGTCAAATATTTTAAGAGCTGGTTGCTATGTGGCGCATTCCATTCTCTTTGCATATCCAGGACATAAAAAAATGAATAACGAATTCCCATTTGAGAAAAACTATAAGTATTGGAAAATTAAAGGAATAACAAGCAATATCTCGAAAATGGTTTACTCAATAAAAACATGTATATGACATAAATTGTGTATTTTAACGCGATCTACATTTTTTGTGTAGTAAAATTTTGTCTATCTCTAATGATTTACCAGTTATGCAAATGTCGTTCACAATGAAAAATACTTTTGGAAACATTCCCAGAAAATTCAAGATATACATTTTATTGTCGTGAAAGTATCTTAAATATATGATATTTTATTCAAAATCGTTAGAGCCACTTCTGAGAAAATTAAAATTTTCGAAAAAGGTTCCATGTAAAGGGTAATCTGGGATGGGGGGAGTTTCTTGAAAACCTTCGTGTCGCATCTCTGGAAGATACTGAACCTAAATACCAAGTTTGGTGTTTATCCGACTGTTCGTTTCTGAGTTATGCTGCTCACAGACAGACACACACACGGACATGTTTCCAAAAATGCTTTTTTTGGATTCAGGGGGTCTCAAAACATGTATTTCCGGTGAAATCTCGGTATCGAATTTTTGGGTGGAATACAATACTTCCCCAGCTTACTATACGTAGTAGAGAAAGTAAAAATTACTGCTGGTAATAGCCATAAAGTATTAGATTACCCTTGCGACACTCACGTTTGAACACGTCCATTTTGTCGCCTCACATAGTACATGCATATTGCTCTAGTAATCCGTAATATAAAGTGCCACCCATATATCCCAGAAAAGAAATAAGAAAACTAAATAAATTTTGAATTGAAGGTCCACGATGGCTTCATAAAATACCTAAATACTTATTTGGGAAGAGGAAAGACGACGAGACAACAAGCACACATAGCGGTGGATCTCTAACAGATGGTAGAATCCGACTGCCGTGTAAGATGCGATTCCGTACAGTCAAAGTCGCCGGTACAACTCAGAGCAGTATAAGAAACTCAACTCTGTACTCGCTTTTCGGTATAAGCATAAGATTGATCCAGAAATAAGGCACACGGGATGCATAACTGTTGTTTAATGCTTATCAATTCTAGTAATTCTTAATGAGACTTTGCAGGTTTAGCCCAGGCTTAAATACTACATCTACAAGCTACTAAAATAGACAACGAAGACATAGTTTATGTTATTACATAATTTAACAGAGGATAGTGTCACGCAATATTGTTACCGATATTTTATAGCCGTTTCGAATACTGGAGAATGTTAGTATTTACGTATCTGGGCGTCGCATTATCTATGAACGGAAGGTGGGGGAAGCACATAGACATCACGAAAGTAAATGCATAGTAAAAATATGGAGTCATTAAAGTCTCTTATTAAAGTTCCTGATACACCAATTAGAACAACGTATATTGTATACAGAGTTGTTAGATCTAGTTTATCAATGGTGCAGAAATTTGGGGTTGGGAAAAGATTGAAAAATTGAACCAAATCCAGACGCATTTTCTGAAGCGAATTCTACAGGTGGGGAAGGGTATTTCAAATTATGATTATTATTTTATTATGTTTTTTCATGCTTAATTATTTTAGTAAGTATTATAGTACATACTTATATATTAGTAGCAGTAGCAGGACGTTTATTGTGAACAGTTTCACTATACTCTTGTACAATACAACAATCGCATGGGTCTCATTGCCGTAAATCTTTTTCCTGTCCCTATAATCTAACACTGTGTGTATAATACTATATATATACTCACTATGTGTACATTAAGTATGTACTAGTGTGTACTATGAACTAACATAATGAAGGAAGAAAAAACGTAATAATAATAATAATAATAATAATAATAAGCATGAATTACAATTATATTACAAATATATACAGTGCTCCGACACTTAAGAACTGGCTCTTATATGTAACGTCCTCCCCCCTCTACCGTTCTCCAGGGCAATTAACCTCCTTTGTCGAAACTTAGACAAAACAGAGCCCATTTTATGACAGCCCGCGTCCAACATTGCATCCAAGCCGGCCTCCATCCCCCTACTGGACCCCAGAAACTGTGGTGGTAAATATTGTTTTCTTAGCAACTCCGTTTCCTTGCACTCGAACAGAATATGATTCCATGTTTCCCTTTCGCCACAGAATGGACATATTCTCACTCCGGTGTCATCAGTTAATTTGTTCCGTTTCCAGGCGTTCAATCTTAGCCACGGCAAACCACTTCTTTCCTCTCATGTAGTTATCTAAAAAGGTCTCCCTCCCCCTCGCGTTATTTGACATTGTAAGTTAAGTGAAATTTTAGCCGTACATTGTGATTTTAAATTCTGTCTGTCAATATCCCGTAGTCGTCTCTGAATTATCTTCCATCCCTACGTCCCATGTCCCTCCCCTGTAGCCAAGTGTACCCCATTCCAATTTCTTCTAAGCCTCTTGCAATTTCGTTGCCCAACACGTATCCCACCCTTCCCGTACTTGCTCCCTGAAACACACCGTGCGTAGAAGTGCCTGATCTCCCCGTACTAAGTGTAACCAGTATTTAATGTATGGTTTTATTGTATAAGCCGAATTCTTTAAGAACCCCACAATTTCTAGTACCCCGCCCCACCTATACAATTCGCTTCAGAAAATGCGTCTGGATTTGGTTAAATTTTTCATTCTTTGACAACCCCAGATTTCTGCACCATATGATAAACTAGACCTAATAACAGCTCTGTATATCATTGTCCTCATTGGTATATCAGGAACTTTCATAAAAGACTTTAATGACTCCATATTTTTTACTATGCATTTACGTTTTGTGATGTCTTTGTGCTTCCCCACCTTCCGTTCATAAATAATGTGACGTCCAGATATGTAAATACTTTAACATTCTCCAATGTCTGTTCTGCGTATGTCCAGATCTCCTTGCTGTTATAACCGCTGCATTCTTGAACGCTGGTGTTTTGCTTTTCACTTCATTCTCTTCCATTCCCCGTTCCTTACAATATAAGCAATTATTTCTCTTTGAAACACGGAAAATGATGTGACCATTAAAATTAAATCATCCGCGCATAGCCGAGCGGGTGTGGGGAATCTTCTATACTAGGAGTATCAGGTTCAACTGAATTAAACACTTCCGGTATATCTTCCACGAACAAATTAAAAAGCGTCGGTGAAAGAATACATCCCTGTCCTACTCCCTCCGAGTTATAGAAATAATACATCGCTGTTTTACTCCCCTCCGAGTTATAGAAATAATACATCGCTGTTTTACTCCCCTCCGAGTTATAGAAATAATACATCGCTGTTTTACTCCCCTCCGAGTTATAACATTCTTCGCTACGATTTTGGAATCGCATTTTACGAAAAACTCGCCTTTTTTGTATATTGCCTGAAGTGCCCTAATAATCGTTCCTGACAAACCCTTCGCCCATAATGCCTTTCCATACATCGAACGCTTTATGAAAATCTATAAAAGCACAGTGTGGTTTTTCCCTCTTTTTCCGCGTTTGCTTCACTCTAACACTATCTAATATAAATATATTGTCTACCGTACTGTATTTCTCTCTGAACCCCTGCATTTGTTGATTTCGTTGATCGAATGTCTCAGTCGCACATATACGAGTATAATCTTACAGTAAATTTTACTCATTACTGGAAGAAGCGCTATCCCGCTATAGTTGGTCCGGGATTTTGGTGCCGTCGTCCATTCTTGTGGGAATGTGCTCCTCATAAAAATGTTGTTCATTAGTTTTAGTACCAAATTTCTAAAGATTTCAATTTCCATCCCTCCCTTAAATAGTTCTCCTGGTATTCCGTCTAGTTTCGGTGTTTTGTTATTTTTAAACTGTTCGTTGCCTGAATTACTTCCCGCATTGTTATATCCTTAAGCAAGTTTTCGATATTCGGTGCTCCTAGTAGGTGGGTTTCAGTCAGATTTGCGCCCTCTCAATTCCCCCTCCCCCCCGAAAATTTCCCTAAAATGGCGCCTCTATTTCCTTGGTGTTATATAATTTTGCACAAAAGGACTCTTTCTAAGCTTTTTTAGAGTTCTCCACTCACCAGCTTTCTGGTGAGTATATAATTAGTATTATACACATACTGTTAGATTATAGAGACAAGTGTTAGATTATAGGGACACGAAAGGCCTGTATGGCAATGAGGCCCATGCGATATTGTTGCGTTGTACAAGAGTAGGCTGAAACTGTTCACTACTACTCTACTACTACTACTACTACTAGTACTACATCTACTACTACTAGTACTACATCTACTACTACAACTGCTACTACTAGTACTACATCTACTACTACTACTAGTACTACATCTACTACTACAACTGCTACTACTAGTACTACATCTACTACTACTACTAGTACTACATCTACTACTACTACTAGTACTACATCTACTACTACTACTACTACTAGTACTACATCTACTACTACTAGTACTACATCTACAACTACTACTAGTACTACATCTACTACTACTAGTACTACATCTACTACTACTAGTACTACATCTACTACTACTACTACTAGTACAACATCTACTACTACTAGTACTACATCTACTACTACTACTAGTACTACATCTACTACTACTACTAGTACTACATCTACTACTACTAGAACTACATCTACTACTACTACTAGTACTACATCTACTGCTACTACTAGTACTACATCTACTACTACTAGTACTACATCTACTACTACTACTAGTACTACATCTACTGCTACTACTAGTACTACATCTACTACTACTACTAGTACTACATCTACTACTACTACTAGTACTACATCTACTACTACTACATCTACTACTACTACTACTAGTACTACATCTACTAAAACTACTAGTACTACATCTACTGCTACTAGTACTACATCTACTACTACTAGTACTACATCTACTACTACTACTAGTACTACATCTACTACTACTACTAGTACTACATCTACTACTACTACTACTAGTACTACATCTACTACTACTAGTACTACATCTACTACTACTAGTACTACATCTACTACTACATCTACTACTAGAACTACATCTACTACTACTAGTACTACATCTACTGCTACTAGTACTACATCTACTACTACTACTAGTAATACATCTACTACTACTACATCTACTGCTACTATTACTACATCTACTACTACTAGTACTACATCTACTACTACTACATTTACTACTACTAGTACTACATCTACTACTACTACTACATCTACTGCTACTATTACTACATCTACTACTACTACTAGTACTACATCTACTACTACTACATCTACTACTACTAGTACTACATCTACTACTACTAGTACTACATCTACTACTACTACTAGTACTACATCTACTACTACTAGTACTACATCTACTACTACTAGTACTACATCTACTACTACTACTACTACTACTAGTACTACATCTACTACTACTAGTACTACATCTACTACTACATCTACTACTTCTACATCTACTGCTACTACTAGTACTTCATCTACTACTACTAGTACTACATCTACTACTACAACTACTACTACTAGTACTACATCTACTACTACTAGTACTACATCTACTACTACAACTGCTACTACTAGTGCTACATCTACTACTACTACTAGTACTACATCTACTACTACAACTGCTACTACTAGTACTACATCTACTACTACTACATCTACTACTACAACTGCTACTACTAGTACTACATCTACTACTACTACTACTAGTACTACAACTACTACTACAACTGCTACTACTAATACTACATCTACTACTACTAGTACTACTAGTACTACAGCTACTACTACTACTACTAGTACTACATCTACTACTACAACTGCCACTACTAGTACTACATCTACTACTACTAGTACTACATCTACTACTACAACTACTACTACTAGTACTACATCTACTACTACATCTACTACTAGTAGTACTACATCTACAACTACTAGTACTACATCTACTACTACAACTGCTACTACTAGTACTACATCTACTACTACTACTACTAGTACTACATCTACTACTACAACTGCTACTACTAGTACTACATCTACTACTACTACTACTACTAGTACTACATCTACTACTACTACTCCTAGTACTACATCTACTACTACTACTACTACTACTACATCTACTACTACTACTACTAGTACTAGTACTTCATCTACTACTACTACTACTACTACTACTACTACTACTACTAGTACTACTACATCTACTACTACTACTACTACTACTACTAGTACTACATCTACTACTACAACTGCTACTACTACTACTACTACTACTAGTACTACATCTACTACTACAACTGCTACTACTAGTACTACATCTACTACTACTAGTACTACATCTACTACTACTACTACTAGTACTACATCTACTACTACAACTGCTACTACTACTACTAGTACTACATCTACTACTACTACTACTAGTACTACATCTACTACTACTACTACTAGTACTACATCTACTACTACTAGTACTACATCTACTACTACAACTGCTACTACTACTAGTACTACATCTACTACTACTACTACTAGTACTACATCTACTACTACCACTGCTACTACCACTAGTACTACATCTACTACTACTACTACTACTACTAGTACTACTACTACTACTAGTACTACATCTACTACTAATACTACTACTACTAGTACTACATCTACTACTACAACTGCTACTACTACTTTTACAACATCTACTACTACTACAACTACTACTACTACTACTAGTACTACATCTACCACTACTACTAGTATTAGTACTACTACTACTAGTACTACATCTACTACTACTGCTAGTACAACATCTACTACTACTACTAGTACTAGTACTAGTACTACTACTACTAGTACTACATCTACTACTACTACTACTACTACTGCTACTACTACTAGTACTACATCTACTACTAAAACTGCTACTACTAGTACTACATCTACTACTAGTACTACTACTAGTACTACATCTACTACTACTACTACTACTACTACTAGTACTACATCTACTACTACTACTAGTACTACATCTACTACTACTACTACTAGTACTACATCTACTACTACTACTACTAGTACTATATCTACTACTAGTACTACATCTACTACTACTACTAGTACTACATCTACTACTACTAGTACTACATCTACTACTACTACTACTAGTACTTCAACTACTACTAGTACTGCTACTACTACTAGTACTACATCTACTACTACTACTAGTACTACATCTACTACTACTACTACTACTAGTACTACATCTACTACTACTAGTAGTACTACATCTACTACTACTACTACTACTAGTGCTACATCTACTACTACTACTACTACTACTAGTACTATATCTACTACTACTACTAGTACTACATCTACTACTACTACTACTACTAGTACTACATCTACTACTACTACTACTAGTACTACATCTACTACTACTACTACTACTACTACTACTAGTACTACATCTACTACTACTACTACTAGTACTACATCTACTACTACTACTACTAGTACTACATCTACTACTACTACTAGTACTACATCTACTACTACTACTACTACTAGTACTACATCTACTACTACTACTACTAGTACTACATCTACTACTACTACTAGTACTACATCTACTACTACTACTACTACTACTAGTACTACAACTACTACTAGTACTACTACTACTAGTACTACATCTACTACTACTACTACTACTACTACTACTAGTACTACATCTACTACTACTACTACTAGTACTACATCTACTACTACTACTACTAGTACTACACCTACTACTACGACTAGTACTACATCTACTACTACTACTAGTACTACATCTACTACTACTACTAGTACTACATCTACCACTACTACTACTACTAGTACTACATCTACTACTACTACTACTAGTACTACATCTACTACTACTACTAGTACTACATCTACTACTGCTACTACTACTAGTACTACATCTACTACTACTACTAGTACTACATCTACTACTACTAGTACTACATCTAGTACTACTACTAGTACTACATCTACTACTACTACTACTAGTACTACATCTACTACTACTACTAGTAGTACATCTACTACTACTAGTACTACATCTACTACTACTACTACTAGTACTACATCTACTACTACTAGTACTACATCTACTACTACTACTAGTACTACATCTACTACTACTACTAGTACTACATCTACTACTACTACTACTACTAGTACTACATCTACTACTACTAGTACTACATCTACTACTACTACTACTAGTACATCTACTACTACTAGTACTACATCTACTACTACTACTAGTACTACATCTACTACTACTACTACTAGTACTACATCTACTACTACTAGTACTACATCTACTACTACTACTAGTACTACATCTACTACTACTACTAGTACTACATCTACTACTACTACTACTAGTACTACATCTACTACTACTACTACTACTAGTACTACAAGTACTACTAGTACTACTACTAGTACTACATCTACTACTACTACTACTAGTACTACATCTACTACTACTACTAGTACTACATCTACTACTACTACTAGTACTACATCTACTACTACTACTAGTACTACATCTACTACTACTAGTACTACATCTACTACTACTCTACTACTACTACTAGTACTACATCTACTACTACTACTAGTACTACATCTAATACTGCTACTACTACTACTACTACTACTACTACTACTACTACTACTACTACTAGTACTACATCTACTACTACTACTAGTACTACATCTGCTACTACTAGTACTACATCTACTACTACAACTGCTACTACTACTACTACTACTAGTACTACATCTACTACTACTACTACTACTACTACTACTAGTACTACATCTACTACTACTACTAGTACTACATCTACTACTACAACTGCTACTACTACTAGTACTACATCTACTACTACTACTACTACTACTACATCTACTACTACTACTACTAGTACTACATCTACTACTACTACATCTACTACTAGTACTACATCTACTACTAGTACTACAACTGCTACTACTACTACTAGTACTACATCTACTACTACTACTAATACATCTACTACTAGTACTACATGTACTACTACTACTACTACTATTACTACATCTACTACTACTACTAGTAGTACTACATCTACTACTACTACTACTAGTACTACATCTACTACTACTACTACTAGTACTACATCTACTACTACTACTACTACTACTACTACTAGTACTACATCTACTACTACTACTACTACTACATCTACTACTACTACATCTACTACTACATCTACTACTACTACTAACTACATCTACTACTACTAGTAGTACTACATCTACTACTACTACTACTACTACTACTACTACTAACTACATCTACTACTACTACTACTAGTAGTACTACATCTACTACTACATCTACTACTACTACTACTAACTACATCTACTACTACTACTACTAGTAGTACTACATCTACTACTACTACTACTACTACATCTACTACTACTACTACATCTACTACTACATCTACTACTACATCTACTACTACTACTAGTACTACATCTACTACTACTACTACTAGTAGTACTACATCTACTACTACTAGTAGTACTACATCTACTACTACTAGTAGTACTACATCTACTACTACTACTACTAGTAGTACTACATCTACTACTACTACTAGTAGTACTACATCTACTACTACTACTACTACTACTACTACTAACTACATCTACTACTACTAGTAGTACTACATCTACTACTACATCTACTACTACTACTAACTACATCTACTACTACTACTACTAGTAGTACTACATCTACTACTACTACTACTACTACATCTACTACTACTACTACTACATCTACTACTACATCTACTACTACATCTACTACTACTACTAGTACTACATCTACTACTACTACTAGTACTACATCTACTACTACTACTACTAGTAGTACTACATCTACTACTACTACTACTACTAGTACTACATCTACTACTACTACTACTACTACTAGTACTACATCTACTACTACTACTACTAGTACTACATCTACTACTACTACTACATCTACTACTACTACTACTACATCTACTACTACTACTACATCTACTACTACATCTACTACTATTACTAACTACATCTACTACTACTACTACGTCTACTACTACGTCTACTATTACTTCTACTACAACTTTTTCTATTACTACTTCTACTACTACAATTTCTACTACTACTACTACTCTACTACATCTACTACAACTTCTACTACTACTTCTTCTATTACTGCTTCTATTTCTACTACTTCTTCTTCTACTACTACTCTACTACATCTACTACTACTTCTACTACAACTTCTACTACTACTACTTCTTCTATTACTGCTTCTATTTCTACTACTTCTTCTACTACTACTTCTACTACTACTACTTCCACTTCTACTACCTCTTCTATTATACTTCTAGTTTTTCTTCTTCTACTACTACTACTACTTCTACTACTACTTCTAGTACTACTACTACTACTACTAATACTTCTACTTCTACTACTACTACTTCTTCTACTACTACTACTTCTTCTACTACTTCTACTACTATTCTACTACTACTACTACTACTACTACTACTACTTCCACTTCTACTACCTCTTCTATTATACTTCTAGTTTTTCTTCTTCTTCTTCTTCTACTACTTCTACTACTATTCTACTACTACTACTACTACTACTACTACTGCTTGTACTTCTACTACTACTACTACTACTACTACTACTACTACTACTACTTCTTCTACTACTACTACTACTTCTTACTACTACTACTACTTCTTCTACTACTTCTACTACTATTCTACTACTACTATTACAAATACTTTTTGTCCTTGTGGCTTTTGTAACCGTTTTGTTACGTTTCGTCACTCCTAATTTTACAATTTTAATCCGTCTTCTCCTCTCTCCTCGAAGCATATAACACTATAAACAAATGAACTAATACACATTTTCCTGTGCCTGGTTTCACGTAATGTTTGTGTGTTGGGTCGAGTGGGGTTTCGCTAACAAGTGCAGGAAGTTGTACTGAATGGAGCAAGAATAGGATGGGCGAAAGGCTAGCGAACTGTGTGAGCCGGCCCTTTGACTTGGACATTGGCTGCATCACGCCCCGGGCCCTTCCCGTGCTCAAGACAATTATAGTTCTGTAACGCTTGGTTGTGTTCGCTTTGCTCAGAACTTTCCAGCCGTGCTTAGCGGATTTCTCCCCGAGGGCCTGCGCAGCTGCAGCAGTTCCACCGGTTTATGTGAAACCCGGCACCATTAATTGTAAACAAATACAGCTTCGCACTTTATTCTCCCTGGCAATGGTAGGTGGGTAACATGACTAATGCAATTTCATCACCAGGTGCTAATAACACCAATAATTACGTCAGTAATTAAAGATTTGTTTTTACTAAATAACGCTTTTTGTTTTCAATAAATCAGTCTTTATTGTTTAAACTTATGCAATTATTGTTACTAAAATAACGTTTTTGTTATTCAGCCCGTGTAACAACGTTTACAAAGCGTTTGACTGTCGAACTTAACGAATTTAATTATTTCCCCTAATTGCTTTGGGCAATTAATTTTATTCTTTTAACTGTTCAGATTCAACCGGTGCCAAAATCGAGGATTAATTGAGGGCTTGGTGCAGTAAGGGGGCTGCACTTATTTTAGTAAAAAATAAACTAGCTGTATAATCCAGTTCTATATAGCGTCACTCGGCGTGGGGATAGCTCCATTGTAGCATTGAATACCACCATACAAAATGGCTTGGTTTCTACATTCTGAATTAAATCTCACCGTTCTTTGAGACCCAAAGGTACTTGTGGGGTTAACATTAATAATAATACTGCCAACCCAACTGCCGATCTCACACCCACGTACGCACGGCAGAGGTGGACGGGTAATGTTGCTGCCAGACTCTCCCTGTCCTACGTCACCGCATGCTGCCAACCTACTTACTTCAAAAATCGCTAAAAATACGCCAGTAGCAGTACTGCAGAACACCAGTATTGTTGGCAGTAGGTAATCATGCGCCGAGAGGGAGAAAGCCGCGGGAAAAGACATTGCTGTTCAAAATTGCCAACTGAGTTTGCGATTATGTGGTTTCTGTAACCAACCGATGCAAAAACAGCCTTTTTTAAGGCTAACATTTGCATCATAAAAGAGCAAGTAGACCTGGTTGGACTAACAATTATTCTTAAAGTTACGATCATTATTTGTTTACTATTTGAAAGGGGATATATCATACATATTATACATTGTATATATGAAAGGGGAACCATACACATAAGAATTGTATAGCAATAATTTAATTCACTGAATGTTAAAACATTCAACATGTAACTTTGTACAGAGCTATTTGTAAGTAACGGGCGCGCTAGCTAATTGAATGGGAATTCCTGGAACTCATAACGACCGTGCCTGGCACAGAGTGGTACGACGCTACATGATGGCGCTGAAGCGCAAGGTTCTGAAACCTCATATTTTCATACATGCTTGGGTAACGCGGCCTGAGGGCCAATGGGAAGCATCGTTACATTTTCAAACGTACAGGACGGCGTGGGTAAGCCGCCTTATATAAGACCAGATTTTGCCGAGGGGGCACTCTTACTTATTATCAGTTCAGCACAACAAGAAGTCACGCCGACGCAAGGTGCTACAGCACGTGGGTGCATATAAGGGTGGGGATGCGTGTGACGATAGGCTCCTGATAAATTTTCAAGTGGTGGGATAAAGTAAATGGGAAAAGCTAGCCGCCCACATTTATTGGAATAATGAAATAAACATCAGTTATAAAGGGAAAACTTGCAGTGTATTTTTAACTTGCCTCACCCACTAGAACCTGAGATTAACGAAAATTAGCAATTAGGTAGGAATGGAATACTCAACTACCGACGAGCATCACTAGCCGAGGAAGAAGAACACTACAAGAGCACGCTGCAAGAGTCGAGCAACCATTTCCCGCTACATATTAATTGCTTTCGTTTATCTCTGCATTTTAATTCACTGCTTATCACGTGAAGATCTGGTTGGATTATTCTTGAAGTTACAATTATTATTTACTTTCATTACGACTTTTACTGCCATGTGTATTGACCAGGTATTATTTGATAGTGGCATGTTGCCTATGCATTGCATTCCTTAATTCAACAAAAATAACCCAATGTAAGACTGAACAATAGAATTGCAGAATAAATGAGGGCCTCTTCATGTTGTGACGAAATAACCTTTGGCTAAGTTATGTACCACATAACCTCAAATAACTATTAAATTATAACCTGGCGCAATTTTCCAGTAGGTAAATACATACATTTCGTTATTGGATTACATTTATAATGAGATAAACTTAAGACAATGTACGAGAGGCACTATTTATATATTGAGCCTAATAATTAAAACAAAGTAAATTCTGATTGAAAACTGCTTTATTGTTTTTCAAAACATTCTCCTTTATGATCAATGCACTTTTGCATCCCTTTCAATCATTTGTCAAAGCATTTATTCCAGTCTTCTTGAGACACCCTCAAAACAACGTTTGTGAAGGCATCAACGGCATAAATCGTTGTCCACGCAATTTATTCTTGATGTTCAGGAACAAAAAGAAGTCATTGGGTGCCAAATCAGGACTGTATGGCGGATGACCCATTAATTCGATTTTTTGAGCTTTCAAATACTCTGTTGTTAGACGAGATGTGTGTGCGCTCGCATTGTCTTGATGAAGAACGATCCTATGGTTCTTGTTGGTTTTCCTTACTTCACAGAAGACTTCCGGCAAACAAATGGTTGTGTAACATTCGGCAGTGACCGTTTTGCATTCCTCTAAAGGCATTGTTGCCACATGGCCAGGTTTGCTGAAAAAGCAGGCGACCATTTGTTTCGAAGTGCTTCGAGCGCGAACAACTTTTGTTGGATTTGCTTCATCTTGAAAGATCCATACAGTCGACTGCCGTTTACATTCCGGCTTATACGCATAGATCCATGATTCGTCACCTGTTACAATCTTATACACGTTTTTGAGGCACCACCATTGTATTTCTTGAGCATTTATTGTACACCAATCGACACGAGCATCTTTTTGAGATTGCGTCAAATTATGTGGGATCCAACGAGAGCAAACCTTTTTCACGGCTAAATAATCATGCAATATTTTATATGCTGGTGGAACTAATGCCTAGGGTTGTCTCAATCTCACAATATGTCGCATGACGATCTTTCATTATTAGATTTTGTACAGCATCAATGTTTTCTGGCACAATAACTGATTTTGGACGACTTTCCCAAACTTCATCACTGAGCGAACGGCGGCCACGATTAAATTCGTTATACCAGCGTTTCACAGTGGCAAAGAATGGAGCTTCGTCGCCAAATGTGGAAGTTAGTTGATCGATGCACACTTGTCTTGATAATCCACGTCGAATGTCGTTATAAATCATTGCATGAACATTTTCACGAGCTAATTCCATGTTTTTGTTGACACACAATTTTCAAGTTAGTGTAAATAAAACAAATGACGCTCTATTGACAAAATGTTTGAAGTAGATTATGGTAAAAAATGTCAAACTTTGCATTGGAAACGTCAGATGGCACCTACAGCATTCAGGGTTGCCAGGGCTCAAAATATAAATAGTGCCCCTCGTATGTACCATGCAAATGCACGATAATTAATGATGTGTTCCACATCGGTACGCCCCCTTTTATCTGCGCATTCTTATTTGCATTTTCTACGGTTCGTTTCAGTTTCATTTCCGGACCTTTTCGCAAACACTACCTCCCTTCATTCATCACCTCCGTTCGTCTATGGAACTCCTACAGACTCAGCTTCCTGCCAACCAACACATCTCTCTCGCGCTTTTCAACGTTACAAAGTTGATATGGTTTAGCGACGAGACATAGAACAGGGAGAGGCTGGCAGCAACATTACCTGTGGACGATCTTCCAACAGATACGGAGAGGTGATGTGGCCAGCATCGTGCATTCCACAGCCAGAACGTTGGCTTATCACAGCTCCTCACTTGTCTTACGATGCTGTGTGGGCACCGGTTCTATACCCGGGAATTAAAATTCGCAACCCCATGGGTGGAATCGAACCCGGGCAAATTCCGTGGCCGGAAACCAAAGCTCCACGCCCTAGCCCACAGTGACAGTTAACACGCAGTAATATAAATAAATAAATAAATCGATCAATGATCATTCTCTTCACCAAACGCCAACTTCCCCACATTCAACTACCTCAGGAGAAGGATAGAATGGGCGAATGCCATCACCTACTTGGGAGTTAAGCTAAATAAGGGCCTAACTTTTTAGGGACACATCAGGGACCTCGCACATCGGGCCACTTGGGCTAGGGCTGAGATCGGGAATGCCTGTCCCTCTTAAGTTACGCCTTTTTCGAGCGCTCATAGTTCCCGTCTTGCTTTACGCCTGTGCGATCTGGGGTATGACCGCAGACTTGTCTGCTGCTTCTGCAACGGGTGTAGAATAGGGGCCGTCGGGCTATCTATTCTGTAAACCGCCCCTTTCCTGTGAGACTGCTTTACGAAGTCGCATCTCTTCCCTACGTGGAGGATGAAATTAGTCGCCGGGCCGCAAAATTCTACGACCAGTTACCACACCATCAGAGCGCCCTCGTTCAGTCTCTTGGAGACTATAACCCCCGAACACGCCACTTGATGCGTCACCGGCTTCCCCGCATGGCGTGCGGGCACATCTGGTAACAACGGTGCACCTCCATCAGCAGCAAAGGTGAGCTCCTAAACAATCCTTTCAAGAACAGCTTGGACTTTTAAAATTACTGTCCCTACATTAAAAATATATAAAAAACACTAACATCAGCGGTGCAGAAGGGCCGTTACACAATCACGGCAACCGTTGAGGAAACAAACTTTGTTACCTCCTTTCTCTCCCCTACAAAAATCTCAACCGCCATCCTGTGAGCCCCATATCCCGCCACTACGTGGTTAAGCCCTAATGAGGGCAGATACACGCCTTCGGGATGCCCTCAGCCGGCCAAAATGTCGTCGTCGATTTAAAAAGCTACAGTTTTCTTCCTTAGGGAAGATCCTTCACTGCAAGCCATTTCTCTCAATAATTCTGCTCTCACCGATATCTTACGTTTCAGTTCCAACCAACAATGTCATACTCCTGTATCGGATTTTTTTCTACTGTAACTTACGTGAATCATTGCATTAGAAAAATTATATCATGATTTCTTCGGGTATTACATTTTTACTTCTCCCGAAATCCGAAAACAGTATTTTTTAGAAAAAGATGTGTATCTATTTGTGAGCAGCATAACCGAAAAGTCAGTTAAACACAAAACTTGGTATTTAACTTCTACCTGTTCCAAGGTTGCGACACGAAGATTAAAAGAAAAATAAAATAAAATTCCCCATTCCAAAATCCTGTACATGGAAAATGATTCCTCATTTTTTATTAAAGTAACCTATGCTTAAGATATTTGTATGGAAAATAGATATGTAATTTTCTGGGAACAGCCTGTGCAGTTAACTTCATTCTGAATGACTTTTTATAGCTGCTAAACCGTAAGAGATAGACAAACAGAAAATATATCTTGTTAAAGCATATACTTATTCTCAAAACCTTTTATAGCGTTAACCACGCATACACCCCCCCCCCCACGCACACGATGTTATTTTAATCAAAATTGTTGCAGCAGTTTCTGATAAAATAGAAAATAATGAAACTTTTTTTCATGTAAAAGGTACTCTGGGGTGGGACATATTCTTGAAAACCTCCGAGTCCCATCCTTGGTAAATACTGAAATTAAATACCAAGTATTTATCCGATTTATCTCTCTTTCTCACACACACATACACTCATTTTCTCTTTTTTTCACGCGGCCTTTTTCTAAACATGGTTTCTATTCATAGGACCTCAAAACATGTATTTCCAATTAAATCTCGACATCAAATTATTGGGTATAATACAGCACTTCGTCTACCTATCGCGGGTAAAACGCGGACAGAAAAGGTAAAAATACTTTTATGTGTCTATAATTTGTAATAGCAGGTATGCAAATTGAATTGGGAAAATCTTGCGGGTTGTTACAAACCGAATTTTTTTTCAGTCGTGCTTTTCTGAATATATTGCAACGTGCCAGCGGAAATTATTTTTTACCCACAAGGGCGTTTTCCAATTAAAACGTACGTTTGCGATTAATCTCAGTAGAATTTTAAACTCATTGTGTGTCCTTATCCGTTACAAGAAAAGGAATACGTAATGAGAACGGATGGTCGGCATCTTACATTCTGTTTGCTGCAGGAAAAGTGAGATCAAAAGATATGTATACATCATATCTCTATCGTGCTATAAGCGGATAGAAATACATATATACTCTAAGCCCGCTATGGACTAAAGGAATACCAGGAAGCCATAATGTACCTCTAAGAAGACATAGGGAATGTAAAATGAACCAAAAGAGAAGAAATGTACGCCGAAAAGAAAACGTTATCAGGAAAAACTGCTATGGTTTCAAACCCTTTTAAAGAAACAGCAAATGCTATGTGAAATTCTGCAAGAAAAACCTGGCGTTTGGGATTAAGTGATTTGGTGCCCCTGAAGATGACCTTATTTGCGTAGAACGAACGTACTATACCATCATATTATATGCTGACCTATTAATTGGCATTTAGGTGCAGTGTTTATCCGTAAAAGCATACGTAGGATAGAACTTTCAATATGCATATATTTTACTATTTCAGTGCAAATGTATTTGAGTAATATATAATTAGTTGCACTGAGCATGCGCAATAGACGTTCAGATGTTTACCGGAAGCAAGAAGGAATGCAATCATGGAAGAATTACCCCTCTATCACAAGCTCTTGTGAAGAAAGAAGTAGGAACGGAAACTTTCAAACATCTTTCGATAGATGACGATCTTACATTTGGGAAAATTTAATCGTGTAAACGGCTAAGGCTACAAAGAAAATACTTGTCTAAAATTGTATAGTTTAATGTGTTCTAAATTTTTTTTGTAGAAAAATTTGTGAATGTCTTATGGTTTACTGATTACACAGAATTATGTAGAATTCAATCAGAAGAATGGGAATACACAGGGAATTCAATGAAAATTCAAGATATGCATTTTATTTCTTATATCAATTTGTCAAACGTGCGATATTATAATTAAAGTCATTAGAACCGATTTTGAGAAAACTAAAATAAATAACATACGTATAATGATAGTTTGGCGTGGGGGAAATTTTGTTAAAATCTTTGTATCGCGTCCTTGAAAGATGCTAAACTTAAAAACTGATACTACGATTGGTATTTGCACTTTTAGGTTTTTAGTAATGTTGTTCACACATACTGCACACGCGGACATACTGCCCCTTGTACACGATTAAGCTTTTTTGCAATTCAAGAGTTTCCAAGAAAAATTGTCAAACATTTTCCAATATGTGACAAGATTGGACAAGACCTGACAATGTCATAAATGTGTATTTAAAAGTTGTCTTTTTTCAAACTGAAACCCTTCAGAACACATTAATAAATAATTTATCACAAAGAAATTTACTATTTGCGTCACGGTATAACAGTTTGCAATGAAATACTGTTCTTTACTAATATTATGTAGCACTTTCACGTATTATATCCTGAGGCAGTATATTTAGCACTTAAACTATTTCAGTCAAATTATATAATATGTAAATTCAATAACAGCCCGCCTTGAGGCAATATGTTTATGTAATAATTTGTAAAATGTATGTAACAGTCATTGCATATGCTTACATTATTCTAAACATGTTCAATAATGTTATGTGTATGCATTGCGTAATTTAATAATGTAGGAGCTGTGAGAATAATAAGTTAAAAGTTGCTAACAATGAGGTAACCTTGAGGCAATAACGAGTTTGAAAGTTTAACAATACTACTTATGTTTCTTGGAAGCAATAATGTAATTTTAGTGACAGTTTATAAAATAGCCAATCAACAACCAGAAAACGCTTTAGTTAAATGAAGGTATTCTATTGGATTATTAATAGCCAATCAGACTTGAAATACAGAAATTTACAAGTTTAGACGGTTAAAATCAATTCAGTTGCCTGCAAACAGTGTTCCTAATCGGTCGCAAAAAGTGTCCCCGAGAAGTATAATACGTATTCATGTGAAACGAAAATATTTTACGTATTAAAAAGTGCAAGTATTTAATAAAAACATCTCACAGCTCTCTCTATATCAGTGAAGTGTTGTTTAAATCGTATCAAGCATTAATGAAAGGAGTGAAGTAAAATTATAATCTATGTAAGCCTACATTCTTGGTTGCACCACAACCCTGCCAAGGGAAACGTGTCTCTAACAATAATATTGACGCAGCCGCGGCGAACATAAATATTTAATACTTAAAGAAACAGTCAAAATACAAAGTTAATATTTTAAAAACTTGGGGAAAAGGCTACCGTCTACCATAAGTGCAGTTGCAACTACTTCAAGTGTTCGGCTCCCCAACAGTTGAAGTATAATACAACTCCTTCAATACAAACTTCTTCAATCCAATGAAACCACATTACGATTATGGAATACAATGGAAATAATACCAACTATTGGGTTAACCACACTATATAAACATTGCATTAATGTATACTTAGTTCGGAAATCTGCCTGGCAATTATTTCCTGATAACCGCCTTTATCTGCTTCATCTTGTGGTAATCCACGGAGTCCTAGACATACGGACATGACCAGCTTATGTATAACCGAATTAGTTTGCATACGACATACCGTGGCCGGGTAGCCATTTTTGTTTACTTTGCACCTTCCGCCATGTTGCAGATTTCGTGACGCACTGTAAATACTCGCATTTCATTGGCTAAAGCCATCAAATCATTGTAAAATCTTTAATCGTTTAGGACATCTGCTTATTTGCTTTCAAGACTTTGAAAGTATTGGAAGCAATTTGACAAGAAAAGTTGTGAAGTTGTTACAACTTTTGAAAAGCCTTGTAATGTATTGAATTTGACAAAAATTCGATCGTGTACAAGTAGCTTTTCCTAACAAGTCTCCAAACAAGTATGTCTCGATAGTGAATTTTTGGTGGAATGTAACACTTCCTCGACCTACAATAGGTATGAGTAGAGAAGGTAAAAATCTGATACACAACTAAATCTTGCACTACTTATCACAAATACGCAATATATGATAAATTACTCATACGAGGGCCACTATTTATATTTTGAGCCTTGGCAACCCTGAATGTTGTAAGTGCCATCTGACGTTTGCAATGGAAAGTTTGACACTTTTGACCGTAATCTACTTCAAACATTTTGTCAATAGAGCGTCATTTATTTTGTTTACACTAATTGAAAATTGTGTGTCAACAAAAACATGGAATTAACTTGTGAAAATGTTCTTGCAATGATTTATTACGACTTTCGACGTGGATTATCAAGACAAGAGTACATCGATCAACTAACTTCTACATTTGGCGACGAAGCTCCATCCTTTGCTACTGTGAAACGCTGGTATAACGAATTTAATCGCGGCTGCCGTTCGCTCAATGATGAAGTTCGTGAAGGTCGTCCAAAATCAGTTGCTGTGCCAGAAAGCATTGAAGCTGTGCAAAAACTAATAATAAAAGATCGCCATGCGACATATTGTGAAATTGAGGCTACCCCAGGCATTAGATCCATCAGCATATATAAAATATTGCATGATTATTTAGCCGTGAAAAACGTTGGCTCTCGTTGGATCCCACATAATTTGACGCAATCTCATAAAGATGGTCGTGTCGATTGGTGTACTAAAATGCTCAAGAAATACAATGGCGGTGCCTCAAAAGACGTATATAACATAGTAACAGCCGGAACGTAAACAGCAGTCGGCTGTATGGGTGTTTCAAGATGAAGCAAGTCCAACAAAAGTTGTTCGCACTCGAAGCACTTCGAAGCAAATGGTCGCCTGCTTTTTCAGCAAAACTGACCATGTGGCAACAGTGCCTTTAGAGGAACCTAAACGGTCAATGCCAAAAGGTACACAACCATTTGTTTGCTGGAAGTCTTCGGTGAAGTAAGGAAAACCAACAAGAACCGTAGGATTGTTCTTCATCAAGACAACGCGAGGGCTCAAAAAAAGTCGAATTGATGGGTCATCCGCCATACAGTCCTGATTTGGCACTCAATGACTTCTTTTTGTTCGCGAACATCAAGAATAAATTCCATGGACAACGATTTTCATTGGTAGAAGAAGCCGTTGATGCCTTCAAAAACCATGTTTTGGAGGTGTCTCAAGAAGACTGGAATAAATGCTTTGACAAATGGTTCAAACGGATGCAAAAGTGTATTGATCATAAAGGAGAATATTTTGAAAAACAATAAAGCAGTTTTGAATCAGAAATTACTTTGTTTTAATTATTAGTCTCAAAATATAAATAGTGCCCCTCGTATACAGAGTCATACAACTATCCATGTTAGGTTATTCAGGATAAATGTTCACCAAGAAATGAGTTCAAACTAAGCACAAATGCAGGAACAGCTTTTAAATGTTTATGTCACAAGTTGTAGCAACGATCTCTTTCGGAGAAAAGGTAAAGAGAAGAATAGCATACATTCAAACTTGTTCCGTCAGATGTCGGTACTTAGTCGGAGAGCTAATGCAACGATAACAGTTAATTTCAGTTTTAGGAGAGGTGATGGGTGAAGTTTCACTTCTACGTGTTTTTAATGCTAGTGCATTAAATATTTGTATCCTTACTTAGAGTTTAACTAGCAATCATTTGCCAGAGTTTCATTTCTATAACCGTATTAGATTTTTAATTACTAACATTTACATTTTCTCAGGCTTCTCGGCTTGTACGAGGCTTCCGGATGCCGCCGCGTCGAATTTCACAAAGTTAAAATTAAAAATTAAAAACTGGCTGACGTTTCTAGCAGAACTTTGCTTTGCTTTCTCAAGGATTAGAAAGAAGGAACTGTATACTCAACAGAAGCTGGATCCTGAGTGTGTCCTCTTGCGTGCTTCAACTGACTTGTTGTGAGCCAATAAGATGCGTTTTCAAGAGCAGCTTCCAATTAATACTGAGTATATTATCAATTGACGACATTTATTTTATTTTTATACATTTTCTGTTACCTCCTTAACATTTGACGTGATAGAATCTGGAAGCTCTTAGTAGCATATTAATATTTATGTTTTGAAACATTTGCATATTTCAAAATTATATTTATTATAGAATTTTTGGCTAAAAAGACTGAAACTGCCAAATATATAATTAAAAACTTCATATACGAAATTTATATCTTCACTGCAGATGGAGAATAGTAATTTATGGTATACCGAGCGGGATGGCTCTGGTGGTAACGCATTTGGGAGGTGATGGGTTCGATTACCGTGGCCGACCTTCCTGACCCATGGGTTTTTTCGGAGGTTCCCCCGGGTCGCCAAGCGAATGTTGGGAAGGATCATTAAATTCCCCAAATATCCTCTTCCTCCATTTCAACCTTACTCTCATTTCACTTTTATATTCATTGTTTGGTTTCTTTAAGGGTTGCAAGTGTCGGCGGGAGGTCATGTGCATGACAGGGAAAAGTATGCTCTCAGTAAACCTTCGTCTCCTGGACTGCGAGCGGTCCCCGGGTCCTGAGTCCCCCAAGGGATGTATAAGCCTAAAGGAGGGAGAATAGCCGGCTGCACCAGCCTTCCGGGGAATTCAAATCTGTAAACGGTAGGGACCCTGCCCTCTGCCTGTAGTGCCTCCTGGTCCGGCCGCCCTCTGTCTCCTCTCACCTCATCCCTCCCTCTCGTAGGCGCCCCTAGGACAAAAAAATTAAATTGCTGAGGTCCTTTAGCGTCCCATTCTATAATGGGCGTGAAAGACCAGTCAATTTGCTCAGAGGCCTCTTTATTAGGCTTGAGGTTGTTTTACGTGCCGTAAATCTACGACACGGAACCACCGGATTTACTTCGCTTCCGAAGGAAGCCATGCTAAGCATTTTTACGACCGAAAAAAATCATCGCGCTCCGCCGAGTTTGAACCCATGACCTCGGGAAATAGAGGTTAACATAGTAACCGCTACACTATGGAGGACGACCCTAGGATAAAAGACTGAGCATGTCGAGATGATAAGTCTTTTCCGTTTCTAGTCCTATCCTATGGTATAAGTAATTAAAATAATATTAACATTGAGTGAAACATAATCCTGACGCTTGCCGAGGGTGATAATTTTCACGAAATGATAAATATATTTTAATCTCGTTTGGCATACAGTATTTTATCCGCTACTAAAACATAAATCAAGCAATTATTTTAATTAAATAAGTAGACTTATCGTTGCTGGGTGGGAACATGGTGGCACCCATGCTGATTTTCTTAGAGATAATGCATGTAATAACTGAAATTGATGGCAGATATTATAACTATAAATTGAAATGTATGTGTAAAAAGGAGTCATAGTTATTCCTGAGGATGTACTAATAGATTCTCAGAATACAATGAATTCATTGTTCTTTAAAAAGTCTGTTAATTAGTATTACTGTAAGTCTAGTTTCAAGTGAAATAAAAATATTTTGGAAATGGATCAAAACGTTTTAATTCCTACTGTGATTAAAATAGTATTGAACTTGTTAGGAATGACGAAGCAAGCACCTTTATATGACAGTAATGGATTAAAGGTCTTTTATATAAACATGTACCCGAAATTCTAGAATTTTAAAATCTCATTGCATATTTTATTTCAATATTTACAAGTTCAATTGCAAGTAACAAGCTTTTTCTCTTCCTAATTTGTAGATACCTTTTATTTTTAATATAAAAGTGCAGTGATTAAAACATGGCAAAACGGCATTAAAAGTTGGAATAATCTTTAGTAGTAAATACGTGTAGGCTTTAAATTTTATGTCATCCTCCGTGGTCTAGGGGCACCATGCTAGCCTCTGGTTCCTGAGCTCACGGGTTCAACCTTGGCGGAGTGGATGGAGTTTTCGGACGTAAAAATCTTTAGCATGGGTTCCTTCGAAAGGGAAGTAAAGCCGATGGTCCTATGTCGTAGATTTACGGGACGTTAAAGAACCTCAAGTGTGATAAAGAGGCCTCTGCACAAACTTTCTGATCCTTCACGCCCAATATATAATGGGAAGCTAAGAACCATAGTACACTGCCGTTTGTGAAATTGCAACACCAAGAAGGAAAGGCATGAATTTAATACCACAGGTTAGGTACATAACAAGTAATAAATGATAAACATTTCAACTCTATGCATAACCTTTGATCCCTAATATTCAGTATTTGGTGTGGCCTCCATGCGCTACAATTAGAGCTGTTATACGCCGTGGCATTGAATCAAAAAGGTTCTGAATAAGTTCCTGAGGGATTTCTCTCCACGCAGTTTGTATTCGAGCCCATAAATCCATGACACTGGTTACTGGAGGACCGTGACGCACCAGGTGCCGACCAACCATATCCCAGACGTGTTCGATGGGCGACATGTTAGGCGAACGTGCAGGCCAATGCAATGATGGAAGCAATGATACCCGTCGCTTTTCGAAGAAGGTTTGTTCATTCCTCGTAAAATGTACCCGGGCATTGTGGCCACGTTGTTGAAATGTGGCCTGTGGAGATGCCTGAAGCAGGGGGAGTACCTCAGACTCTACAACCACTGTTAGCTACCGGTTGCTGTTCAAAGTGCCCTCAATTCGTAGGAGGCGAGATCGGCTGTTGTAATCAATGACGCCTCAAACCAACACACCTGATGTTTGTCTGCTATGTCGCTCAACAATGCTACCCTCCACAGGACAGCTGGACACGTATGCGGCCATCGCTGTAGGACACGTTGAAGCGGGACTCGTCCAAAAAGACTACATTTTGCCACTCAGCATCCCATTGACGGTGTTCACGTGCTCATTACAGTCCAAGGAGCTTGTTGTTTCTGGACAATGGGAGCCGACGTAATGACATGCATGGAACCAGCCCAAGCTGCAGTAGACGGCGACGAACCGTTGATGCAGACAAGTTCACACCTGTTGCAGTGCTCCAGCGTCGAGCCAACACTGTGGATGAAGCTGTACGGTCTGTTATGGCCATGCGACAAGATGACGGTTATCCCGTGTATGGCCATGTTCCGTGGTCCAGTATCCGCTCTTCGCTGCGTACGACCTTCATCTATCCACTGTTTCCACACACGCATCACACTGCCCTGTACGAGCCGAAATGTCTCGGTATGACAAACCCGCTTCCCAGAAAACGATCATTCTGCCGCTTTCGAACTCGCTCACATGGCGATATGGCTCCCTTTGACGTCGACGAGGCATACTGGCACTCTTCTTATTGTTTCCACCTTGTTTGACAGTTCTGCACTGACTACACTGGGCGCAACACTGACCTTGTCGGACCGACACGAGAGGGCTCTGCTCGGCCTACGTATACGCCATATCTCTGCATACCTAATCACTTATTGCTTGCACACTCTTCTACACTTCCACCAAGTTTGGAATTATTCGGGAAATTCTTTTTTGGCGTTGCAATTTTCACAAAGTTCAGTGTAGTTAAAGAGTGTCCATAAATAAGACTCAGTTTAATTTTTTAAAAACTTGACGTACTTAGGGTAGATTGCAGGACCCAGAGCGTTTTAAGACTTTTCACCTAGTAGATCAGAGGTGGGCAGAATACATGTTTTGCACCGACAACACAACCCAACGCAACCCTCATAAGAAGCACGGATGCAAGGCATTGCTGCGAGGGAGTAGAGTTACGGTTGTTGAGTTCCTGCAGTGACGCCTCATTCACTATTTTTCACTATTTTTTGGTGTTGATTTGGTTTGGTTCACTATTATAATGTGTTTAAATTGGCTTTGTACATTGGTTGAAGGTTTTTCGCTCTCCTTGTGAGGCAGTATTTTTATCACTTAAATGATATCAGTCTAATTATATAATATTAAAAGAAAGTAACAGTCCGCCTTAAAGCAATATGTGTATACTATAATACATAAAGTGTATATTACAATCAATGTATTATGTTTATTTTATTATGTACATGTACAAAAATGTTATGTGAATGTATTACGTAATTTAACAATGTAGGAGCTGTGAGAATAGAAGCAAGCTTCTTTTCCTAGCAAACAGAATTACAAAGCAAAACCGAAAGTTGCTAACAATAAATTAACCTTGAGACAACAATAAATTGGAAAGTTTAAAAAGGCTACTAATAGTTCTTGGAACAATAATAACGTATTATTTAAAACTGTTTATAAATAGCCAACCAAAAACTAGAAAAGCCAAACGTTAAATAAATGTATTCTATTGGAGTAGGCTTAGCCAATCACAGACTAGAAACAGAGAAAATGTACAAATTCAAATGGTACACGCTACAAGAAAGCGTACCCAAGGAGTTCGGTTCGGTACGGATCAATGATTGTATGTGAGACATGAAAATTCATTGCGGTCAGGATAATCTATAAAGTTTACATGTTAAAAGGTGTAATTAACAATAATCTCACACCTCTATAGTAGGGCATATCAGTGAAGTGTTATTTAATCGTGTGAAGGATTAATAAAAAAAGTACAATATAATTATAACTTGTGTAAGCCTTCATCCTTTAGCCGTACCAGCCCTGTTAAGAGATACGTGCTCTGCAAAATATTATTGACGAAGCCCAGGCATACATATTTAAATAAACATAAAACTAAAAAGTTGGTTCTTAAACGTGGGGCGAAGGCCGCCGGAAAGTTTGTACCTTATGTGGGGGGAACACTCCAAGAAACATATCTCCCGCAAGTTTGGTACCCAAACGTGGCCCAATACACCAGGTTCAATTGGTGCTTAAACGTGGTGCGACCGCAACAATACAAACCCTTCACTTGTAATGGTTCTTAGGGATAAATTAATATTATTAAAATTGGGAAGTTCTAGAGGTCATACAATTCCCACAGCTTTGTCAGACATACTTTCAGAAATTCACCCTCTTGAAAATGTTTCAGGGACCGAGCGATGTCCTAGATAAATATGTAACCAGCATATTTAGTTTTGTATCTACAGCCATCGAGTATCGGAATTTCCTGTACGATGTTCTTTGCAGTTAACTCCTGCATAAGTTTCGCACGTTCAATTCCTAAAACAAATAACAATAATAATAATAATAATAATAATAATAATAACAACAACAATAATCTACAGTAAGTTCCCCGTGGAACACATACATTTAATTTTATCATATGAAGCATGCAATTTAACGTAGTGTCTTTGGATGTTGCCTCTAGTTACACCACGTAATGTTTTAGGGCAAATTAAACACTTCACATTCTCTCCTTCTACACAGAAAAACCCCACACCCTACCATTCTGTTTTCCGTTTTCCGGAAAACAATGGTTTAGTAGACAATGCCATCACGAACTACACCACTGAACTGTTTACTCCCAACCACCCTTTCGCCAGTAGGTATCGACACTGACCCAGACTGTCTGCGCTTTCAGTCGCGTTACGTTGTGACTTCACTCTTTGCCCAAAGATTCTCATTTGTTCCAAAACCCCCGAAGATTCACCAATCAACTCTCTTAATGTTCTCTAAGTTTTTCCAGTAGTAAGTTTTTGTATATCTAGTATGGTCTTTACTTTCTCTACTACGTATATTAAGTAGGGGAAGTGTTGTATTCCACCAAAAAATTCCATACCGAGATTTCACCGGAAATATATGTTTTGAGGCCCCCTGAATCCAAAAAAAGAATTTTTGGAAACATGTCCGCGTGTGTGTCTGTGTGTCTGTGAACAGCATAACTCACAAACGAACAGTCGGATTAACACAAAACTTGGTATTTAATTTGGTACGGTATACTTGTTATGTTATATTTAATTTGTTAAGCCCCACGTTTGCGAGCCAATTTGCGATGGTAACTTTTGTTATATTTATTTATTTGTTGAGCCCCACGTTTGGGAGCCAATTTGCGACGGGTATTATTTATAATGTTCGTGTATTTGTGTTTACTCCACGTGGTGAAGCCATTTTGTGACGTGATTCTTTGTTAGGTTTGTTAGCTCTATCTCGTGTTAACAATTTGCGGCAGTATTAGTGTTTGTTTGAAAGAATGCTACTGTTATTTTATTTAATTTTGGTTCACTGTCCTCCGGCTAGCTATGATCTTTCTGGTCGAGCACTTCTCTTTATACAGGTTGTGTAAACGAAAAGGAATCTTTTATCCAAAGATAACACTGATGAAAGAATTTGTTTTACACTTTTTATTGTCGAACACATTCACTATCACATTTACACCTTGATCTTGACACTCGCCAAACTGAAACTGTTATAATAACTTCATTACTGATCATTCTTAATTCGCGTACTTCAACTTTTTGTATAATTAACTTTACAACACTTTAGATTTTTCATAACTCTGCTACGCGTAACTTGCGAATCGATAGCCGACGTGTAATATTTCTGCTAGACTGAAGTCGACGTGTAACGTACAAATGTTTTTGACGAACTAACGGACTGAAGGCGACGTGTAGCATACAAATATTTTCGGTGAACTGACGGACTGAAGGACTTTACCTCTAACCTAGCCCTTTTTATACTCCTACACCCCGATATGCCTAAAGATTATAACTGAGCTGCTATTGGCTAATAAAACGTGCCAACATTAGCGTCTATTTTTATATCCAATGAAAATTATGAATACATATGCTCTAGGGAAAATGTTCCAGCAAATTCTAAAGAAAAACGCGCCAACATTACGTAACTTCCTCGTCTCTAATAATGATAAACAGCTCACCCCCTCGCTGCATTATTGCACGCTATTATTGACAGTTTCAGTAAGGCAGTATAAACTTACTTCTCAACAATAATTACAATCAACAAACATCTCAAATCAATGTCACATAAAAATGCATATTCATATTATAATCATTCTTTACATTTAAATAATTTATGATACAAATTACTGCATCAAATTCAGTATCTTCCTGAGATGCGACACGAAGCTTTTCAAGAAAATCTCTCCACCCCAGATTAGCCTTAACATTAGCCTTTTAATTCTCTCAAAAATGGCTCTAAGGATTTTGAATAAAATACTATAAGTTTGAGACATTTTTATGGAAAATGAATTGTATATCTTGAATTTTCCGGGAATGTCTCCAAAATTATTCTTCATTGTGAACGACTTTTGCATAACTGGTAAACCATAAGAGATAGGCAAAATTTTACTGTACAAAAATGTAGATCGCGTTAAAATATACAATTTATGTCATACATTTTTTGTTGTTGAGTGAACCATTTTCGAGATATTGCAGGTTTTTCCATTAAATTTACCAATACTTATACATTTTCTCAAATGGGAATTCGTTATTCATTATTTTTTTCCTGGTAATGCAGAGAGAATGGAATACTACACATAGCAAGCAGCACTTAAAATATTTGACTATCGCTTAAAGCCTACCAATTCCCCTTGCATCTACAAGAAAATTAGCAATAAGATTAACATCTCGATATCTCGATTAACATGAAGGATATGGAGAATAAGCGTAGAGTAGAGAAAGTCATGTGAGTGTAACACATCAGATTTTTTTAATACAAACCTAATTAAAATGCAATCAGAATTAAAAGAACTTCTCGTGCTGTGTACAGCAAATTCAAAATATCCCTTTTATTTTTCATATAAGTACTGAGGGTATAAGAAGTAAGGAAGGTTTTTCCATGTGATGGCCAGTTTATCTGTCTGTCATCCATCACACTCGGAGCTCCATGGGTGTTTTCTATTTTTTTTTAATTTAGGAAACTCAAAACCAATAATTTCTGTAAAAATCTCGACATCGAGCTTTGTTTGAAACACAATACTCCATGCATCTATTAATATGTAAAATGTATTGTGACCGCGCGCTCGAAACTACCTCAGGCCACCGGTAAGCACCTCCCGGCCCTGCAACTGAGTGGAGCCTTCGACCGGCCGTCGGAACAATAACCAAAGGGGAACAATAGCTCAATATGTGCCGCTTCTCTGTGCCATAACATTCCTTTCGGCAGGTTCTAGTAGCCCCCCTTTCTAGAACATTGCGCTTTGTATGCCGGCTTATATAAGGGGCCTGCTCGTGCCTGTGTGGAGTGCAGTTATTTAAGAAGCTACGAAGTGAAAATGGATAATGCCAGTGCATTTAGTTGTGAGTTGTAATCCGATGGATTAGTTGCATTATGTTCTCTTCCAAGTGGGTGGTAAAGTTGACTCAAGTGTAACGTTTGTGCTATGCTGAGTGCTTAGTGGATAAATAAAGTGTGTTTTGCAGTAACTGGTTTTCTGATTTGTTACAGTATCAAAAATAAAAACGAGAACATGGCATTCCATCACCTTCAATAGCGCAGAGTTGAGAACTGGTAAACACTTAACACATAAAACAGTAACTACTCAGGCGCAGGTAATGTTTGATCAGTGCCTTTCGCAGGCAAGGGCTCTACACACACATCTGGTGGCTAGCAGGCGAACAAATTTACAATGATTTTCGGAACGTACATATTACTGCTGTAAAATTAAGGCAACCGATCGGTGAATTCTAAAAAAATATGTACTTTATAACACATCGATTTCATTTCTTTTACCGAGAATTACATATGTATATAGGGTTGGTGATATAAAAGTTTGTTTCTAAATGGTTTCAAGATTATGCACTTTTTAAAACAAAATTTCTAGGGTAAAAGAAATGCTCCTTATAATGAAATTGTTACTTTTCTGCATTTAAACTGTGCATTTAGAATCATAGTTGACTAAATATATTTCATATAAACAAATGCCATTCTAGTATTTTCAGTCGTGTGAGTATACTCAATAAAAGATGACATGTATCTTATAATAAATGTTCGAATGTAATTGAAAGACTATCAGCAAAGTTGCACACTAATAATTAAAAAATTGTTTAATAAATAGCAGTTTAAGTGTTGACAGACCTCTTAAAACTTAAAACTCAATTTAAAGTTGAGCAAGAGGTATGGGTGACGGATTTAATTTCATTTTTCTTTGATCGATTGCTTTAATATGAGCACATGTGTAGCAATATTTATAGTATATTATGCAACGAGACTGTAATGGTAGTAATTAAAACGCGAGTATAATTATCATACGAGCGTTTTAATCACCATTATAATCAAGTTTCATACGACTGTTTATGCTCGACCATATATCTAAATTAAAGGTTTCATAAGTACTCGTTTCTGGTTTGAGTGATGTGTTACAATCGTTATTCCTTTATCTATGGATACAATACAATAACCTTGTAGCACCTGTGTCAAACAAAGTTGCTAGCGTTGTGAGACGTACTACGCAGAATAATCGATACTTGCGCTTCTACAATGTTACGTGGCCACTTCTATTGGTCGAATACCAATACTTTAATGGACAGGTGTACTTTAATGAGGCCCATTAAAGTACTGCTACCAGTCGTATAAATACTGCATATTGGCATGGTCGAGCATTAATAATGTAAACATATCTTATATTTCTGAAAGACGAAAGAAAAATTCCTTGTGGTATCTTGATTAATTACAGACAAAATGGACGATGAATTTTAAAATTTAAATTTAATGGTAAATTGAAACATTTAATATTCTTTTAAAGAAAAAAAGAGAGCTATGAATAATGCCAATTATGGAAATAAAATCTGCTGGTTGAAATGGATTTAGTTTATCTTTAGTTAGCAGTACCTTCGAATATCTTTATCACCATATTTTAAACACTGAGTTTGTTACATTTGGACATTTCTTCCTGAGTGTGTTTCCTTTATAAGACTTTAATTTGTCACACATGTGCTTCAGAAGTTACAAACGAAATACGTTGGAAGCTTCTTGGGTTGGTAGACCTTATCGCTGTGTACAGTTCACTAGGCCGCAATCAGGGATCGTCATTGCTGTCCCTTCCTCTATTTATTGCAGGGTTTCTCCCTGGGCAGGGTCCAGACTTAATTATTGCAAAACATCTCCCCTTGCCCTGCCAGGTAATTGGCCTGTACAACAATGAATGTACCTACATGCGGCAACGTAATTGCAAAATTGACAATTACGGCGTCCTTGCTATTCGTCCGTTGCGATCTCTCCCGTCTCCACATATTATTCGCTACATGTTTCCGACATATATTCCATTACTACCTGGAGATAGGTTCTCTTGTGTGGAAGAGATATTGGAGTCGCAGTTAATAACGTGTTGTTGCCAACCTCGCTCCAGGGGAATTCCAATACAGGGCGTGGCCGGAAGAAAGCCAAAATGTTAGTACTTGTTAACTAGCACCCGGTACGTCATGATTTCTACACGGTTTTTACAAGTACATAAGCTTAAAGTAGGTAATTCTACACCAATCTACAAGTGCACGAGATTAATAGCCATACGAGTCACGGTAAAACGTATGTATTACATTCGCATGACTATTTATCCACTATCGTTTGTCTTTATATATCATCTACAAACTATTCTTGCAAAGGCATACTCTTCTATTTACGGCAGGTTAATAGAGATAAACATTTGGATAAATAATATCATTATACATTTAGGTTCTGATCCCTATACTGTGGTTGACTCAGGAGAATGGCTTTGTCCTTGAACTGACAGCGTGCATTGAACTAGCAAGCTTCTTGCCTACGATGCAAAAAGCCACTTGCATAAGAAGAGAGGTGGCGGCCAGTGTGCTGTGAGTATGATATTGTAAGCTTACACAGTTTACAATGCGTTGTGTATGACTGGTTCAGAGTTCTGATATTACTTCTAGTCCCTTGCTCCCCCACCACTCTCATCACTTCTCCTCATTTCTCCTCTCTTGCGCATATGGAGTGTCACGACGTTTTACGCAAGCTGTACTTATTGAAAGTATGATCATAATTGTTTTGTCTGGTGCCGGAATATGATGTATTACTAATGCTACTTCGCGTAATATTTATTGTTCCGGGAAAGAAAGGATAAGTACCTTTGGAACTGGGAGTAAAACAATAGAACGAGAGGGAAGAACAATACAGCGCTGGCGCAAGTTCACTTACGTCAACCATAAGGTCATAGCTAAAATGAATGAATAATTTATTGTCTACTTTGAAGTTAAATGCAATTTATACACTGTATACAATACAATTGCTTATTATTTTTATTCCCCTTATATTTAACATTCCGTTGTGTATACAATGGGGAAGTATAATTTTCTACTATTTACTTTTTTGCCTTGTTACCCCTTTTCCGTATCCTCTCCAATTTGCTTCACTATTAATCACTTTAACCTAATTTTTCCTAAATGCTTTTCTGCTTTTTCCATATATTCATTTCATCTTGCATTAAAAACGTTTCCTAACCTTTAGCTGTATTGGTAAATTTTTCTATTTCTTTAGAATTAAATTCTCTCGTCCTTTATCCGTGTCCTCGCATTCCAGATTATAATGTCAATTGTCATGTAATCCATTACATTTAGTACATCTCTCCCCCCTTCTTCTTCTGTTAGACCACTTAAATTCATTACACCTGTCCTCCCCATGCATACCCCATTCTGACCTCTTTACGGCGTACTTCAATGTATATTTCTTTTCCCCATTCTGTATTCAGTTTTTAAATATTTATAATCTATTAATGACATTTTTCCCTAAAACTATTTATAATTTCTTGCTTTTCAATATCCTCCACTCTTGTTCTAATTTCTTTCCAGAAACCTTTACTTTATTGTTTCTTTCTGCCCATGTTTCCCCCATTCCTATTTCTTCAAATTCTGTCTGTATCTTGTGAATCTAAGTTTCTTTTTTCTCCATTTTTTCCTGTATAACCTAGAATTGATTTAGTATCTAATTTTCATCTAGTAGTTTTATTCTGAACCAGTATTTGATTGTCCTTTCTACTATTTTGCCTTTAGTTCGCACTTTCCCTAATTCTGCTTGTGATAGATACTCCATTCGGTGAACCCCTTGGTAATCCCAGGCTTATTTTGCAAAAATTCTAATGTGTAGCATCTACATTTTCGCATCCTTTCTCCAGCCCCCATATCTGTACTGCGTATAACATCCTTGTTTCCGCCACTGTGCTATATATCCTTTCTAGCTATGCAATTTGCATTTCTGGTATTCTGTTCACACATGATCTGCTTACCTGTATTGCTTGTCTCCCCTTTGCTAGTACTTGTTTCTTCTGTTCTCTCCAATCCCCTGCACTATTGAGCCTTACTCTTAGATAGTCAATTTTCCACACTACCTCCAACTCCGTTCCTTCCCAATACCAGTTTTCAGTCTTTCTTAGTTTATATCCTTTCTTAAAAATCATGATCAATGTCATAGCTAAACTCCTGAGTCAAACACAAGGTACTGTTGGACCACAAGAAGAAGGCGAAAGGAGCCTGAAGTGCGAGAGGGGGCTTGAACTGCTTATTTTCTTACGTAGTCGATTTGTTTACTACGAAATGTGTGTATGTGAGTATGTGAATCATCATGCTGCAAATCTAATACTTGAATGTAAAGCTTTGATAGGTATTACGCATTATTTGGTTCTCGTTGCTAACACGCGATATGATATAATACAGTAGACCCTCGCTAATTCGAAATCGGATAAACCGAAAACTCGACTAATCCGTAGTAGCTGCTCGATTCCTGCCGAATTGCATGGAAAAATCTACAGATTAAACCGAATTTCGGATAATTCGTACTACGAATTAAAATTTGATCCCCTCATTACATATTCCATATATTATTCTTCGTTTAAATCGAATATGTATGTTGTGCGTTTACTACTACATTTTCCGTTACGAATTTCACATAATTTCTCTCATTTTCTTTTTCACTGTCCGACCCCATGCTTTAAAAGAAGGCATGGGAAATCCCCAAGAAAGAAGGAATTTCTGGGTTTGTTTCTTCTGAGGGATGGCTATGGCGTTTTCAGAAGAGGCATAAAATCAATGCTGTCAGTGTCTGGGGAGGCACATAGAGTAAATGAGAAAGATGCCAATGAGGACGACGCGCGGGAGTTTCAATCTAAGTTCTCTCTTCATCACCTAAGAAATGTGTTTAATATAGATGAAGCAAGCGTTTTCTATAACTTCATGCCTGAAAAAACACTATGTGCCAAGGACAGAAAATGCTGTGGAGGAAAATGAAGTAAGGAGAGACTGGCAGTGGCCCTGTATTGTAATTCAGATGGTTCTGAGAAGCTCAAACCATTACTGATTGGACGATACAAAAATCCACGTTGTTTTAAAAAGGTCAACCTATTCAATCTGCCAAGTCAGTACGAGAATAAAAATAAAGCTTGAATGACCAAATCTCTTGAAGTTTCAGCAACAAATGGCTGCGAGAAAAAGGAACATTTTGCTAACTATGGACCACTGCTCCGCACATCAGTTCGATGACCTGGAACTTCCGAACATAGAAGTTGTCTTCTTACTAGCTAACACTACGAATCATCTGCACCATTGGATCAAGGCATAATCGCCTCAATGAAGCGTAATTACAGACGCTGATTGGTTAAGGCTGCCATCAGTGCAATAAACTACAAGAAACAGTTCCACATTGGAATGTACAGCAAGCTACGCGCAACATATCTGCTGCTTGAGATGAAGTTACAACAGACACCATAACTAACGGTTTTAAGAAGGCCTGGACAGTAACTTATAATGCCGTTGAAACTGAACAGTAAACCGATGATCCACATCTGAACTTATAATGAGGATACAATTGGAATTCTGATAATGCTCTTCTACACGCTTACACCCGGTTGGTACTCTCTTGTACCGTCATTATGGAAGAATGGACGTAGGTAGACAATATCTGTGCTGCTGAAGAACAGTCATTTGCTGATGATGCAGAAGAGAATGATAATTCTTTACTGCCATCTTCTGAGGAGGAACATGAAGATATGACACCGGGACCCAGCGCTGAAATTATAGCTGCAATTTCTGTTCTCGAAAGATTTTCTGACACTTCTGATGTCTCCATGGCATTTCAGGCTGCCCTGGATGAGGTATCTTCAGAGAATGCCATAATATTACGACCAACAATTAACAGCAATTAAGGATTTTTTTCAAAGTATAGAACTAACATATGTAATGGATAAGAGTTTTAACTAAAACATGTGTTCCGATTAAAACTTAGTGTTAGAAGAACGGTATATTTAAAGTGTTTCTTAGGGTTATTGTTTGTTGTATTATACGACTCACTAATTCAATGAGTACAATATTGTTCCAAATAGTACTGTTTTACAAAATTACGACAAACATTTGACGGTAAACTTTCTCAACTAAACAAATGCCACACATACCGTATACAATAGTTATTTTTACTTTTTCTTAGAATGGAACATCCTCATTCGTTGGTACGCATAACAAGAGTGAAAGTGAACTCATTTACCATTTCAAATAACAGGCTATTTTTACAAAACCTCGTTAATTCAAACTTCGTTAAATCGAATTGGCTATATTTCGATCCTTGGAATTAGGTTAAACGAGAGTCTACTGTATTGTGCTACTTTTATTCTTTACATATGGCTGGCTACAGTTCGAAAGAAGGGGCAATGTATTCCCAGAGAAGCCCAGGGTGAGGTATCTGACAACACTGTGTATTTTATATGATAATAGTGTGCATAGACATATTGGGGACAGTAGAAAATGTTTACTTAGCACATTCCTCTCGGTCGCCTACTTCTGGTGGTCCGTCTGTATGAAAGAATGAACAGCGGATTCATTCCTGAAGGGCTAAGGCCTCCTCTTGCGAGGGGTAGCTCGATATGACTCATGCAGGGAGCTAAGTGGTGTTTTTGTTGCGTTCTTTCTTCCGCACTTCGCACTATTGTTCTCACACTTCTTTGCGATCAGCACTTCATGATCTTGTTTGGGTTTCTTCACTTCGCACTCTTGTTCCCTTTAATTCCCATCGGACAGTAGGTGGTTGTGTTTAGCGCTTCCTGCCTTCTTCGGGTGTCTCTCCAGCTGCTGCGGTCGTGTGCAGTCCTTGTCCAGTGTGCTCCTACTGCTTTGTCGTCCCATCTAGTTTCGGGTCTGCCTTGTCTCTTGCGGGTCCGCATTGTTGACTCGTATGCGCATCTGTTATTCTGGAGTCTCGTCACGTGGCCTCCCCACTTTGGGATACATCTTCCAGTTTTGTTATTTCCCCTAACCTGGTGTTGGGCACTCTCTTTGAGGGATAGTCCTAACACTTTCCTCTCCATTTTTCTCTGGCAAGCTTGAATACGTTTTTACTTTCTCTACTACGTATAGTAAGTAGGGGAAGTATTGTATTCCACCCAAAAATTCGATATCGAGATTTCACCGGAAATACATGTTTTGAGACTCCCTGAATCCAAAAAAAGCATTTTTGTAAACATGTCCGTGTGTGTGTCTGCCTGTCTGTGAACAGCATAACTCAGAAACGAAAAGTCGGATAAACACCAAACTTGGTATTTAGGTTCAGTATCTTCCAGAGATACGACACGAAGGTTTTCAAGAAAATCCCCCACCCCAGATTACCCTTTACATGGAACATTTATGGAAAATTTTAATTTTCTCAAAAATTGGCTCTAACAAGTTTAATTAAAATATCATATATTTAAGATATTTTCATGACAAATAAAATGTATATCTTGAATTTTCTGGAAATGTCTCCAAAAATATTCTTCATTGTGAACGAGTTTTGCATAACTGGTAAACCATAAGAGATAGACAAAATGTTACTACACAAAAAATGTAGATCGCGTTAAAATACACAATTTATGTCATTTACATTTTTGTTGTTGTGTGAACAATTTTCGAGATATTGCTTGTTATTCCCTTAAATTTTTCAATACTTATTTTCTCAAATGGGAATTCGTTATTCATTTTTTTGTCTTGGATATGCAAAGAGTATTAATCTGTGGCAAAGAGAATGGTGCTGCACCTAGCAACCAACTATTAAGAGATATGTATGTGCTTAAAGGCTACTGTATTTCTATATTCCCTTGTGTGTATATATATATATATATATATATATATATATATATTCCCCTTACATCTACAAGGAAATTAGCAATAAGATAGAGTCTGCAAATGTTTATCTCTATTAACATGAAGTAGATGGAGAATAAGCGTTTGTAAAAATAGTTTGTACAAGAGTAGAGAAAGTCATGTGAGTGTAACACATCAGATTTTTTTGTTGTAATTTTCGTCAAATTCAAAATATGACACCCTTATAGTAGTGATGGGAATATGCAGGAGTCTAGTTTTTTATTTTTATTTTCCCGTTGAGTTTCTTGTCCAGTATAATGAATTTTAGGACCCAAAATATTTTCCAGATCTTGTTATTCTGCGTTTCAGTTCTTCGTCCATGTTGTTCTGCATTCCTACTAGTTGTCCTAGGTATACGTATTCTGGTACATACTCTAGTACTTTAGTTTCGGTTGTGATTGGTATGTCTTGGTTATTTGTCATAACTTGTGTTTTGCTCATGTTCATTCATAGGCCGGTTGTTTTGCTGCAGTTGTTTAGCTCCTGGATCATATTCTGCAGATCTTTTGCATTATTGGCGAATAGCACAATGTCACTGGCTTTGAATTCCACAAGCTTTCTATGACATTGCGCAAAATACTCAACAACTGCAGCACTTAAAAAAGAACACCTGATGCGTTGCATTCATATGACTTTCTCTATTCATTGTTCTGCAAACTATTCCTACTCATTCAAACTCATTCTACCTAGTTGTTGTTTATACAGGCACACTTTCATTACACATTTACACATTACGTTATAGGTATAAGATGGATACAATAACTAAGGCGATACTCATATTGTTACTTTCTGTACTACGTATAGTAAGTAGGGGAAGTATTGTATTCCACCCAAAAATTCGCTGCCGAGATTTCACCGGAAATATACGTTTTGAGCCCTCCTGAATCCAAAAAAAAAACATTTTTTGAAACATGTCCGGGTGTGTGTCTGTGAACAGCATAACTCAGAAACGAACAGTCGGATAAACAACACAAAACTTGGTATTTAGGTTCAGTATGTTCCAGAGATGCAACACGAAGGTTTTCAAGAAAATTCCCCCACTCCAGAGTACCCTTTACAAGAAACATTTTTCGAAAATTTTAATTTTCTCAAAAATGGCTGTATCAATTTTGATTAAAATATCATATGTTTAAGATATTTTCATGACAAAGAAATGTATATCTCGAATTTTCTGGGAATGTCTCCAAAAGTATTCTTCATTGTGAACGACTTTTGCATAACTGGTAAACCATAAGAGATAGACAAAATTTTACTACACAAAAAATGTAGATCGCGTTAAAATACACAATTTATGTCATATACAGCTTTTTTTTGTTGAGTGAACATTATCTAGATATTGCTTGTTATTCTCTTAAATTTTCCAATACTTTTTCTCAAATGGAAATTCGTTATTCATTTTTTTATGTCCTGGACATACAATAAGAATGGAATGCGCCACATAGCAGCCAGCTCTTAAAATATTTGACTATCGCTTAAAGCCTACCAATTCCCCTTGCATCTACATGAAAATTAGCAGTAAGATTAACATCTCGATTAACATGAAGCATATGGAGAATAAGCGTTTGTAAAAATAGTTTGTACAAGAGTAGAGAAAGTCATGTGAGAGTAACACATCAGATTTTTTCAAAATGTGTCGCTATGTGATAATCACAAGAGAAAACGAATAACGACTTACAACTTGAAAAAAGTTAAGAGTATTTGAAAATTCAAACCAATAACAAAGAATATCTCTGAAATGGTTAGTGTCACAAATAATTTTATTTGATATAAATTTTTTTGTGTGTGGTAAGATTTTTGTCTATTTCTCACGGTTTACCGTTATACAAAAGTTATTTAGAATGAAGAGGATTTCATAAACTATTCTCAGAAAATTCAAGATATACATTTTATTTGTTGTGTGCGTATCTTAAATATGCGACATTTCAATCAAAATCGTTAGTGCTATTTTGGAGAAAATGAAAAAAATATTGTTTGGGGATGGGGATTTTTGTGAAAATCTTGGTACCTCATCTCTGGAAGATACTGAACTTAAAATACTAAGTTCAGTATTTATTGAACATTTCGGTTTTGAGTTATGCTGTTCAAACACACACGGACACACACAAACACATACGTAGACCCTTCTCTGAAATTTTTTTTATTCAGGGGACCTCAAAAGATGTATTTCCGGTATACCTCGATATCGAATCTTTGGGTGAATATTTCCTCTATCTACTAGGTAGGTGGTAGAGGAAGTGAAAATATATTGTTCATATCACAAGTCCATTTTGTCTTTAATGAGCTTAAGCGAAGAAAAGGGATGCAGCAATCTCACATTTTCAAACACGTAACGTAGATGCTGCATTATAGTAACCTCGTAAAGTTTAAAATCAACTATGTTTCGGAAATGGCTAACGCTACGAAAATAAAAACTTGACATACATTGTATGTCCTAATTTCTACTTGTTGGGGTTTGCCAGGTATATAAAATTCATTGTGAATGAAGGGATGTCCCAGCTATTCGTAGAAAATTCAAGATATGCAACATCTTAGATAAAGGACGGTTAAGAAACAGGTGTACAGTAAAGTACTGAGAAAAGTCATTAAATATAGTTTTATTAAGCTGAAACGAGTATCACTTGTAGTTGCAATCAATGCCTTCGGCATTTATACAGTTCTGTCTGGAAGTCACGTTCAACACCTTTTCCGACACAATTATTTATTTTCATTGAGTTCCTTGAACACTTCTCTTAAGACTATACACATGTCAGCCACTGTTCATGATCTTGTTACAAATATTTTATCTTTTAACAACATCCCAAATAGGAAGGTCATAGGCCGGGCTAGATCGAAAGCTCATAATATCCATTCAAGGAATCCTCGTCGCCTGTTGGCAATCATTGTCAAGTAAGGCACGCGCAATTAGAGTATGGTGTGCAGGAGCGCATCTTGCGGGAAGTAGTAGGTGTTCTTAATGTACATATGCTAGTCTAAGATTATATCGGGGAGTGCGGGTACGGCTTTATACAATATATATGTTACATTCACATCACTTTCTCTACCCATTCTTCAACAAGAAATTCTTACAAAAGCTTATTCTTCTATCTGTTAATCAAGATAAACGTTTGTAGATCTGGTTTTATTTTATATTTTCTTGTGAGTACAATGGGGATATGGGAATACAATAGGCTCCAGCGATAGTCAAATCCTTTGAGAGGTGGTGCTATATGATGGCTCTGAAATTCCATTATCCTTGTTTGACCAGGAGAGAGGGGAAAAATGAATACCGGCTTCCAATTGAAGAAAAGTGTATTGAAAATACAAACCAATAATGAAATTTTGACATAACTTGTATGTTTTAACGAGATCTTCATTTGTTTGTGTGGTAAGATGTTGTCATCTGTTAAGGTTTACAGTTGTGCAAAAGTCGTTTAGGATAAAGAGGACTTCAGAGGCCTTTCCAAGAAATTTCAAGATATATATTTAATTTATCACGAAAATCTCTTAAACCATGTGATTTTAATAAAAATAATTAAATCAGTTGTTTAGAAAATCGAGAGTTTCGAAACATTTTCTAAGCAAAGGGTGAAGTAGGTTATTTATTAGTCCACGTATGGATGACAATTTGAAGGAGGTTGTTTGTTACGTTATTTGCACCACGCTTTGGGCGTCAATTTTAAGTAGTTTGTATTGAAGGAGTTGTATTATAGTTCAACTGTTGGGGAGCCGAACTTGTAGTAGTTGCCACCGCACGTATAGTAAACAGTTTCCGGTAGCCTTCACCCCAAATGTACTTTCAGGTGGCCTTTGCCCCAAGTTTAAAAAAATATTAACCCTTTAATTTGACGTTTCCTTAAGTATTATATTTATGTTTGCCTCGGCTGCGTCAGTATTATTATTAGAGACACGTTTCTCTTGGCAGGGTTGTGATGCGACTAGGAATGTAGGCTTACACAGATTATAATTTTTACTTCACTCCTTTTATTAATACTTGATACGATTTAAATAACACTTCACTGTTATAGAGAGCTGTGAATTCTTTAATTAATTAATTACACTTTTTAACACGTAAACTTATTTTTCGTCTCACACGAATACATATTAAATCTCTCGAGGACACACAACCAACACATCCAGTTATGAGCACTGTCTGCAGGCAACTGACTTCTAGATTTGTAAATTTTGCTATATTTCAGTTTCTGATTGGCTAATCCTACTCCAACAGAATACCTGCATTTAACTAAAGCTTTTTCTGGTTGTTGATTGGCTATTTTTAAACTGTCACTAAAATTACATTATTGTTGCTCCAAGAATAACAAGTAGTACTGTTAAACTTTCTTACTCATTATTGCCTCAAGGTTAACTCATTGTTAGCTCATTGTTAGCAACTTTTAACTTATTATTCTCACAGCTACTACATTATTAAATTACGTAATACATTCACATAACATTACTGAACATGTTTACAATAACATAACTTCTGGTTCTTGAGTTATGCTGTTCACAGACACAGATAAAGAGACACATAGAAACACACAGGACCTTTTTCTAAAAATGCTTTGTTTTGGGTTCAGTGAACCTTAAAAATGTAATAAATATTCCATTTCGAGACCAAATTCTCGAAATCGACTTTTTGAGTGGAATACAATACTTCTTGCCTAATATAGGTGATAGAGAAAGTAAAAATCTGCCTACACTATATGGCCACAGAGGCAGTTAACACATTGCGTATTTACACATCTTTGAAAATTAATACACATCACAGTTTAGTAACTGAGGTACCAGCCTAGCCAGCCGCTCCTCTGGCGGTGGAAGAACCATCAACTCATCCCTAAACTCGTGCGTCCTACTGAGCCTCTGGACATACTCGAGCGTCACCTTATACCCGCATGTGCAATCTACAATGGATCGTTTTAGGCCTCGGCATTCGCACCGATTTACCAGCACACAGGAAGTCATTCCCAACAAACAAATGCCACAGCATTTCCGATGAAATTGGGATTACGATTTTGGATCTGAATACAGTTTTTTCTACCCTTAGGTAGGCGTTAGAGAAAGAAGCTGATAAGTGTAGTCTGTCAGTGTGATGCATGAAAACGAGGATAATTGCGCCAAAAGCTGGGAGTGGGCAATGGAGTGGTACCACAAATGAACCGTGCAAGCAGCACCAGCGACGCGTTATGGCGGCTGTCCGTGTGTGCATAAATAATTGATGGGAGCTGATTATTACTACATGATGATTTAACGCGGCTTACTACGAGGCGCCCAAAGCTGGTCCAGCAAATTGCCTTCCCATTCTCCTCATTGATTCTCTCAAAATATTAATGTCCAGCCAGGTTAAGTGACGGCCGTTCAATCCTCTTAGATCGCCATCTGTGCTTTTTGGATTGGGTGGTAAATGGGGTAGAAACTATTGATGGTTCGCAAGAAAACTATTCTATAAGGTGTAATCTGTCTTTAGTTATAGGATCTCCACAGATTTTTACTTTCTCTACTACGTATAGTAACTAGGGGAAGTATTGTATTCCACCCAAAAATTCGATACCGAGATTTCACCGGAAATACATGTTTTGAGACCCCCTGAATCCAAAACAAGCATTTTGGAAACATGTCCGTGTGTGTGTGTGTATCTGTGTCTGTGAACAGCATAACTCAGAAACGAACAGTTGGATAAACACCAAACTTGGTATTTAGGTTCAGTATCTACCAGAGATGCGACGCGAAGGTTTTCAAGAAAATCCCCCCACCCCAGATTGCCCTTTACATGGAACATTTTTGGAAAATTTTAATTTTCTCAAAAATGGCTCTAACGATTTTGATTAAAATATCATATGTTTAAGATATTTTTATGACAAATAAAATGTATATCTTGAATTTTCTGGGAATGTCTCCAAAAGTATTCTTCATTGTGAACGACTTTTGCATAACTGATAAACCATGAGATAGACAAAGTTTTACTACACAAGAAATGTAGATCGTGTTAAAATACACAATTTAGGTCATATACATTGTTTTTTCAAGATATTGCAGAGTATTAATCTGTGGCAAAGAGAATGGTGCTGCACATAGCAACCAGCTATTAAGAGATATGTCTATGCTTAAAGGCTACTGTATTTCTATATTGCCCTTGCAAATACAAAACAAGGGGAACATAGTACGCCTTAAGCGATAGTCAAATATTTTTAGAACTGGTCGCTGTGTGTAAAATGCAATTCTCTTTGCATGTCATAAGATCGTTTCTGCAAATGTTTATCTCGATTAGTATGAAATAGATGAGAATAAGAGTTTGTAAAAATAGTTTGTACAACAGTAGAGAAAGTCATGTGAGTGTAACACATTAGATTATTTTATCTATAGATCACCGCAAAGGCGACATTAAGCTACGTATCTAATAAATATTCCTTATTTCACTAGGGACTACTGAAGAAGAATAGCTTTCTTGATCACGAAATGTCTCGAAAATAATTGCCAGTAGTAATTTCATTTAGAATCCGTCGTTTTAAAAACTGATGTGCTACATTCACATGGCTTTCTCCACCAATTACGCTTACTTTTTATACAATTTTATACTATTCACGAAAGCTTATTTTTCTGTCTACTTCATGTGAATCGATATAAACTTTTGCAGAAATAGATTAATTAACTATTCTTTGTAGGTACAAGAGGGATACAAGAAACAGAATCAGCAGTCAGATGTTTAAAAACGGGTTGCTGCCGGCTGGCCTTGAAATTTCATACACTTTTGAAATATCGCGGGAAACAACTGAATTGCCACAGCACTTAAAATAATAATTGAAACATTCAAATCATTAACAACAGATATCTCAGAATGCCTAAATTAAATTAAATTGAGTTGTATTTATGGACTCTCTTTAACTGTGTGTTATGGTTCTTAGCGCTTCATTCTATATTGGGCGTAAAAGCAGAAATTTTGCTCAGAGGCCTCTTTATCAGGCTTGAGGTTCTTTTACGTGCCGTAAATCTACGACACGGGACCACCGGCTTTACTTCCCTTCCGAAGGAAGCCATGCTAAGGATTTTTACGCCGAAACAATTCATTGTCCTCCGCCGGGTTTGAACCCATGACTTCGGGAACTGGAGGTACTCCTAGATGCGAAGGATAACCCTCAGAATGACTGGTGCTACAATTTAAATAAATGATATGTTTTAAAGGGACCTATATTTTTTTATTAATATGGTTTACCAGTTGTATAGTTGCACGAAATTCATTTCAAATAAAGACGACTTTCAAAGAAATTCAAGTTATATATTTTATTTGCCATATAAGTATCTTAAAAATTCAAAACGTTAGATCAATTTTTGAGAAAATAAAAGATTTTGAAAATTTTTGCTTGTAAATGATAGTTTGGAGTGGGAGATATTTTTGAAAGCTGTAGATCTCTTTAAAACACACAATTTATTTAAACTAAGTTTTTTGTGTGACATGAGCCATTTCTGAGATATCCGTTATAAATGGTTCGAATGTTTTTTAGTTCCATTTATACCCCGCCTTTAACTGCATTGGTCTTATCGGCGGTCTTTCCTTTGGAACTTATTGCCTATTGACAATGGTGTTAACTCGTGTCTTGGGTTTCTTGCACTTTGGTTTTTAATCATTAGATCATACACACATTCACACTCTTATTCATACTCCCAGAAGGGGAGGATAAGGAATAATCTTGGCTAAACAAATTCTCCCACCTCCAGCTGGAAATTGAACCCGGGACCCCTAGCACAACAGGCATGTGCTCTACCGACTGAACTGCGGGGCCAGCCTGGTTCGAATTGTTCATTACTTGGTCGTTCTTTAAAGCGCACTTCAACATTCAGTTGTTTCTCGCGATTGCATGGATATAGTATGGAATTTCAGGGCCAGCGAGTAGTGTCCAGTTCTTAAACATTCTGAAACATTGACTATCGATGTTCTCTTGTGTAATGTAACTAGCTATTTCTGCAAAGGTTTATTTAATTTAAAATGTAGCAGATAGAAAGATAAGCTTTAGTAAGAATGGTCTGTATACCCACTAATCCAGAGAGAGGGTGGAGAAAATCATGTGTGTATCACAACAGAAATTTTTTCAATTAAGTGTGTTAAAATCACAACGTGTGCTCCTTACGCTGTATGGCATAGAAAGACTATGAAATGTGTTCAAGCATCCTTCCTGTTTTAATAACACGATACAAAATAGGCGAAAGGGGGAGAGCATGACAAATGAAACGAACAAAAATCTCAGTATATAAAGGCACTCATATGCACCCACTCTCTTCTACAGGTAAGCTTTTTTCAACACCTTGTGTTTGGTAAAATAGCTGTTAAGGACAAACCGAAGGCAAATCAATATGAAAGCTGGCTTAAAGCACGAGAGAACAAGCACGATAAACTATTTATTAGGAAAGCATATAAGAAAAGAACTAAAAGCTTGCTTAAATGAAACAGATTTCAGCTGAGAATAATAACTGCCGTTTTCACAGATGTGCTTTTAATACGACGAGGCTACTTCAGGGGAACTTAAATTGTAGACTATGTGAGAAAGGAGCTGAAATAGCCGATTACTTTGTGAGGCCTTAGTTCACAGCATATATATTACTTCTAAGAGAATGTGAAGGAGTTGTATTATAATTCAAATGTTGGGGAACCGAACTTGATGTAGGAGTTGTATTGTTAGACCACGTGTGGTACAAAGTTTCCGGTAGCCTTCGCCCCAAGTTTACTTTCAACTTTATATTTTAATGTTTCTTTAAATATTATATATATTTATGTTTGCCTCGGCTGCGTCACAGTATTTTGTAGATGTATGTTTCTCTTTGCAGGGAGTGGTGCGGCTGAAGAATGTAGGCTTACACAGGTTATAATTTTTACTTCACTCCTTTTATTAATCCTTGACACGATTAAATAACACTTCACCGTTATAGAGAGCTGTGAGATTATTTATTAATTGCTTGCACTTTTTAACACGTAAACTTAATAATATTCGCCGTAATGAATTTTCGTCTCACACTGAATACGTATGAAACTTCTCGAGGACGCGACTTGCGTCCGGTTAGGAACGCTGTCTACCAGCAACTGACTTCTGAATTTGTACAATTTGCTCTATTTCAGTTTCTGATTGGCTAATACTACTCGAATAGAATACTTTTATTTAAGTTAAGCTTTTTTCTGGTTGTTGATTGGCTATTTATAAACTGTTTCAAAATTACATTATTGTTGCTCCAAGAATTAGTAGTAGCATTATTAAACTTTCCAATTCATTATTACCTCAAGGTTACCTCATTGTTAGCAACTTTTGACCTATATTCTCACAGCTCCTACATTATTAAATTACGTAATACATTCACATAACATTATTATACATGTACACGATAATATAAACATAATACAATGACTGTTACATAATTTTATATCTTATTTATACACATATTGCTTTAAGGCGGGCTGTTATTATATTTTATATTATATAATTATACTGAAATCATTTAAGTGTTAAAAATACTGCCTCAAATGTATTTTTTGTACCATAAGATTCTGAACAAGTATCTGTCATGTGGCTGTATTTCTTGGTGAAGGATACAGGTATAAGGGATTCGTATTAAAACGATACATGTTGGACAATACGTCCGGAGTAAATGGCGGAAAGCTGTATCGAAACAGGCAAGACAAAAATATGTGCACTTAAGTATACTCAGCTCGGAGACTTTAGTGGAGTTGTAAGGCAAAGTTGTCAAGATAGTATTTTTACTTTCTAAAACTGAATGCTCGACCACGCTGTCTGTTTACTGATGTGATTAGCAACATACAGAACACACTCAGAGCCCCTTTCAGAGTTCTGATAGACAGATTAGCCAAGAAGGGCTTAACATGGAAGAATGGATAGCCCTAAAAGTGTGTCGGTGAAGACTAAAGCAAAGAAGGAGGAAAATAAGCAACTAAACGAACAAGCCTGGAGGCCAAGTTTCGCCAAACAGTGAAAATAGCTTAGGCGGATGATCAAGATAAGTCTTTGTTTCTGGGCTTTTGTCTCAAATACTGGCAGCTCTCTGATATACATAGTTTACTCACTGTGCCGAGCTAACTTTGAGGGAATTGTTCAGTCAGCCCTTGCGAGGAACTAAGCCTAGAACGAACCAACGATGATTTCTCAGTTCTTAGTTTCGCGTATTTGGTAAAGTCTAAGAAAAAATTACCATTGGTTTGTCTACTGAAATTTGGCCCTGGCCACATATGCAGTAGCCAACTACTACAACAACTCATGCAAATTTAACTAAATATTATTACCCGCTACTATTGTCAATTTCTTAACATTCTCTCATGTCTATCTTTTTTTTTTAGTCGTCCTCCTTGGTCTAGTGATACCATGCTAGCCTCCAGTCCCCGAGGTGGTGGGTTCAAACGCGGCGGAGGGCGATGGATTGTTTAGTAAGTAAAATTCCTTAGCATGGCCTCCTTCGGAAGGGAAGTAAAGCTGGTGCTCCCGTGTCGTAGATTTACGACACGTAAAAGAATCTCAAGCCTAATAAAAGGACTTCTGAGCAAAAGTTTTGGTCTTTCACGGTCAGAATACAATGGGACGCTAAGGACCGTAGTAGTTAAAGAGCGTCCATAAAAAATCTTTTAACGTTTAGCATGAGGCAGTATTTTGAACACTTAAATAATTTCAGTCTGGTTATATAATGTGTAAATTCAATAACGGCCCGCCTTAAAACAATATGTGTATGTAATAATTTGTAAAATGCATGTAACAGTCATTGTATATGCTTATATTATTGTATACATGTTCAAAAATCTAATGTGAATATATTACGTAATTTAATAATGTAGGAGCTGTGAGAATAATAAGTTAAACGTTGCTAACAATGAGGTAACCTTGAGGCAATAATAAGTTTGAGAGTTTAAATTTTACTTGTGATTCTTGGAAGCATTAATGTAATTTTAGTGACAGTTTATAAAAATAGCCAATCAACAACCAGAAAAACTTTAGTTAAATGAAGGTATTTTATTGGAGTAGGAATATCCAATCAGAGACTTGAAATACAGACAGGTACAAGTTTGGACGGTTGAAATCTAGTCAGTTGGCTGCAGACAGTGATAGTAACCGGATGCAAGATGCGTCCTCGAGAGAAATATAAATTCGTGTGAAACGAAAATAGTATACGTATTAAAAATGCAAGTATTAAATAAAAGAATCTCATAGCTCTCGATATCAGTGAAGGACTATTTAATTTCTGTCAAGGATTAATAAAAAGCAGTAAATTAAAACTTAAAATCTGTGTAAGGCTACATTCTCGTCGCATCACGCCCTGCCAAAACTTCCATGTCTCTAACAATAATACTGACGCAGCCGAGGCAAACATAAATATAATATTTAAAGAAACAGTCAAATTACAAAGTTAATATTTTTTTTAAACTTGGGGCGAAGGCTACCGGAAACTGTTTGCAACTGTGCGGCTCCCCAACAGTTGAACTATAAAATAACTCCTTCAATACAATCTACTTCAAATTGACGCCCAAAGCGTGGTGCAAATAACGCAAAGATACCATCTTCTTCAAACTGACTTTCAATACGTATCAGCAACTGCTACTTCAAATTAGCTTTTCGTACTTAGGTGCAAATTATTGAAGCAAGCATCTTTTCTTCAAATTGGCATCCATACGTGGAACATAATAAAGTAACTTCTTCAAGCAGTTATACAAAATTTCTTCCGAATAAAGATGTTTTCTTTTAGTTCTTGCAATGTGTAATGGCTTGTTGCTTACACTTTATTTTTCATGTGATCATCAGAGTTGGGTAAATTTCCGTAATTGGATGTGCTCTTTTCACAGGATGTGCTTTTAATACGAGGCTACTTCAGGGGAACTTAAATTGTAGACTATGTAAGAAAGGAGCTGAAACAACCCATTACTTTTTTAGGCCTTAGTTCACAGAATATATACTACTTCTAAGAGAATGTATGTTTTGTACCATAAGATTCTGAACAAGTATCTGTTATGTAGTTACAGTAATTGGCCCAAACTTAATATTGTTCTCTGTCGAAGCATGGTTCATTTATTTGACCATCTTTCCTCGCAAAATAAATGATATTGGAAAACACAGAAACTTTATTTTTACATACGAAATTCCCATGCATGACACGAAAATTGGTGTGCAGTAAATGTGTACAGAATAATGGGACCTATATTTTTTGAACAAACAATAAATGCAGAGAGGTACAAGAATGCCTTGCACCAGTGTTTGAACAGCTAACCGACGTTGAACGTCAGTCTGGAATTTTCCAACAAGACTTTGCTACCGCATACGCAGTTTATGAGTCATTAATTTTGGAACATTTTAAAGATAAGCTAATTAGCAAAGAACTATGGCCTTCACGATCCCCTGATTTAACTGTATATGATTTTTATCAATGGGATAACTTGCAAAATTAGGTGTGTGCAACAAACCCCATACATTCTAAGAAATAAAGGCAAACATTAGTTGAGAAGCTCACTCAATTTCGGATATTGAACTCTCCAGTGCGAATGAAAATGTCCTGAGAAGGTGCCAGAAAAACTGCGAATAGAGGACAGCAGCTCCAACATCTTTAATGATAAGATATGCTTATTATCTTTGAGTTGTAACTATAAATGTAAGAACGTGAGGCGGTTGCGGAGATAAAACTATTCCGGCGGGAGTCTGAGCTGCGGCAGCCGGGGGGTGAGCAGCTGTGCGGCGGCCACAATGTAAATCAAAAGCACTGTATTATTATATTCTCTCCCACATACATAGTAGAAATACATGTTTTGAGGCCACCTGAATAAAACAATTTAGAATGTGTGTGTGAACAGTATAACTCGAAAACCAAAATTCGGAAAAACACCAAACTTGGTATTTAGGTTCAATGTCTTCCAAAGATGCGACATGAAGGTTTTCAAGAAAATGCCCTTTACATAGAACTTCTTCGAAATTTTTTATTTTCTAGCAAATGGCTCTAACGATTTTGATTAAAATACAATATATTAAAGATATTTAAATGACAAATGAAATGCATACTTCCAGTTTTCTGGGAATAGCCTGTAAAGTTCTCTTCATTCGGAAGGAATTTTGTATAACTTGTAACCGTTAAGCAATTGACCAAACATACTACACAAAAAATATTGATGTCTTTAAAACGTACAATGTATTTCAAATAACATTTTTGGCAGTAGCGATTTCAGAGATATCCTTTATTAATGATTCGATTTGTTCAATTCTTTGACATTCTTTTAAAATCTTGTCGATTTTCAGCGCAATGTCATGGCTATTGTATAGTGTCCAGTTCTTAAACATTGGACTATAATTTATTCTATTTGTATCTATAAAGAAATGTGTAATGTAACTGTTTCTGTAAAGGTTTATCTCGTTTAAAGCGAAGTAGATAGAAAAATAAACTTTCCTGAGTAAAAGTTGTATACTCACTAATAAACGATACAGGTTTTTAAAAATATAAATCCACTATTGCGTATTATTATTTCTGTTAATAATAATAATAACAATAATAATAATTTGTATTATTATTTTCATGGGCTTTATTTCAAATAGAAGACGCGCTGCACATAATCCATTTTTGTAACAGCGGGCTTAATAAGCAACGATACTGGCAGATATTCCATTAATAAAAATGACATAGTAAATCCAACGTAGCATGTAAATTGTAGCATTCATATGTGAAATTCTCATACATAATAATGCAGGAAAATTTACCTGCGTGTAGCATGCGGTTATAACTACGTATTTCGGCATTTTGTCCTAGTAAAGTTCTGCGCAATGAAGCAAAGTTTGTGTTTCTGAAGCGTTGCATTAACTCTAAATTAGCTTACTTGATAGAAATCTTCATTCCAACAATGAGATTGCCGATATATAAATATCCCTGGCGTATGAGGAGGGAAATTGTTTCTGAAGTTTCTTTCTAAATGTTTTATCGAAACTCGTGCGGTTACTTTCGGTCCAAAATTCAGTAGTTACATGAGTTCTATTATTTCTGACATTATGCCTTCCCACTCTATCAACGTAGAATCACTTAGTAGCATCAAAATGTCCATATACAACTCCAAAATCAGCAGTTATTTGAATGTGAAATGTGGCTTACTAAACTTATTAAATTGTCGTATATACGCTACATGTTTCAACGCACTCACCTCGAAAGGTCTGCTTTATTTTGTAAGAAAACTAAGCTTTACCGGAGTGGGAAATAGCCTGGGAACTTTCGTATCTTACAAGAAAGGATCATCCAGAAGTGTTTTTTAAAATATTCACGTTTTTATGTGAGAAACACTGACTAAATCTCGTGTGTACAAGAGCGTTGTTGTCTCTTAGTTCTCCAAATTTAGCACAGCAGGGTTAATAATTTACTTTCTAAGTCAATGCAAGTGTCAAAAGAGTAGGTGTCACTCACACACTCTTTAACATATTGTGACTGTTCAATTTTTACGAACTGTTACTTCCCGGTTCCCAGTGTCACTGTTATAAGTTTTTTTCTAGCTCAACTTCACTGGCAGTTCCTTCACACTATAACTTCACTAGGCTGAACTAGATCAATTCTCCGTCCCTTTATTTCCTTCGTGACTAGCCTGTTCACACCGGACGGTACACTTCACTCGGAAGTGAAACACAAGACCTCCAGAACCCGTCGCTCCACAGTAGCACTCGCTGTACGTCACAACAGCAGTCACTAACTCGCTCGCTGAATCGCTCTTGATGTCGCATCAACGACGCCAACTCTGTCACTCAACTCTACTCACTCTCTACTGGCACATTTGACTGCCTGCCTTTCGTGAGAGCGCTCGCTTATATACTAATGGAATCTTTCCACAAGTTTCTCGAACATTCTAGGACTATTTCGACATACCTTCTGGAGGAGGGAGGGGAGAAGAAACTTCCAGAACGTTCTAGTTATCTGCTGATAGCGCGCCCGGTGTTTACGCTGGTGAGCGGCGATTATCTGGTTTACTCCGACCGCCCGGCGCCAACCTCTCGATAACCTTGGACCGTAGCCGATATCTCACAATATATATGGACGCAGCAAGTTAACATGAGCTATAATTTTAAAATTAATTAATTAATTTTAAACAGAGTGTTATTTGCAGAGACCAAGTTGTCTTCACTGAAAACGAAAACTTGCTACAGATATCAGCTGCGAAAAAAATACTATGATCTTCTTGAGAAAAAATTAAAATTATATTGAAAGATAAAATTATAAAACAGGTACAAAGTATTAACGATTTAGAGTGTGAAAAAACTTATATTTATAACAAAGACTTAAAAAACAATCTATAAATTTTAAAGTATATGTTGAGCAATAGAACAGAATTAAAAAAAACAATACAAGTAAACAAATAATTCTAAAATTTAATAAAACTAGAGCTGTGCCTATTCTGACATATTATGCAGAGAATTGGGCTGTAAAATGATCAGACAGAAGAATGAAAGTTTTGAGATATATGGTTGAATATACCCTTCACAACCGCGTTACAAATGACATTATACGAAAGCAGCTGAATATTTATAATTTAAATAATAAAATAAGAGAAATTAAAAATAACTGGAAAGCACACATGAAAGTATGCCTTCTAGATACAAGATATACACGACTAATATATACATACAAACCAAGGGGAGTACAAGATGTCGGACGACCCCGCCGTCGGAACAGCCCATAGGGCCTACCTTGAGGTAGATTATGAAGTTTTAATCTTATTTTCTGTATCTACTTTAATAATACATATTAGAATTTCTTAACACGCAGATTCGGTGTCTGTGCTTCTGCTTGAGATAGACGTAACTAAAATGCCTTCAACATTCATGGTTACATAAGAAAACAGCCTTATTTGCTACTTCAGGTATATATCGCTAGCAACAAAGACCCACAGAACACAGCATATAGCATGTATGCACGCACACATAGGAATCTTTTTTTTTCACACGCTTTGCTGGATTCACGGGGCTTCAAAACGTGTATTTTCATTGAAATCTCGGTATCAAATTTTTGGGTGGAATACAATCCTTTCTCTACCTACTAAACCCTGTTTCTTATAGTTACAACCTTGACTCGATGACGTGTATTCTTCCGCGCTGAGTTTCCTTCCCCTTCCCCTGATTGGCTAATGTACAGCTTGTATGGCGACAGATTAGCCGTGCAAGGATAGGCGGTAAAAGTAATATAAAAATTCTGTCATGATGGATGCATGGTCTTTCGTCATTTTGACAGGCGTTTAAACCAAACGATCTATTTGTTGATGGGAATTTACATTCCAGATGCGTTAACTGTTACGTAATACACTTAATTTTTACTATTATGAAGATGTAAATTTGATAATTCTCTTCGAAAACATTCAGATAAGTGATCACGATAAACTATGGAACCGTCCTTCTCGAAGATTGATTAATTGGGGTGATGCAGCTTATTAGTTGAAGGAAATATATTCATTCATTCTCTGTTTAACCTCCTCTTATGTAGGACTTACACCCCCCAGGACTTACAGGCGGGTGCCTGGGGTCAGAGGCACGTCGAGGAGCAGACACTCATGGATCAGACAGAATTTCCAGAATGGGTGATCAGCCCGATGCCTGGTATGGGAGGAAGGAAGTAGATGAAACGAAATGATGATGAAATGGAGCAGTTGTTGGAATGTATGGCGGGGAAAACCGGAGAACCCGGAGACGCCGCTTTGTGCACCACAAATCCCACATGCGGATTCCTGGGATTGAACCCTGGCCGTCTCGGTGCGAGGCGAGCGGTCTAACCACCCGGCCACGGCGCCGCCAATAACATCATACAATTTTTACTTTCTCTACTACGTATAGTAAGCAGGGGAAGTATTGTATTCCACCCAAAAATTCGATACCGAGATTTCATCGGAAATACACGTTTTGAGACCCCCTGAATCCAAAAAAAGCATTTTTGGAAATATGTCCGTGTGTGTGTGTGTGTCTGTGAAAAGCATAACTCAGAAAACAGTCGGATAAACACCAAACTTGATATTTAGGTTCAGTATCTTCCAGAGATGCGACACGAAGGTTTTCAAGAAAATCCCCCCACCCCAGAGTACCCTTTACATGGAACATTTTTCGAAAATTTTAATTTTCTCAAAAATGGCTCTAACGATTTTAATTAAAATATCATATGTTTAAGATATTTTCATGACAAATAAAATGTATACTTTGAATTTTCTGGGAATGTCTCCAAAAGTATTCTTCATTGTGAACGACTTTTGGTAAACTGGTAAACCATAAGAGATAGACAAAATTTTACTACACAAAAATGTAGATTGCGTTAAAATACACAATTTATGTCCTATACATTTTTGATGTTGAGTGAACCATTTTCGAGATATTGCTTGTTATTCCCTTAAATTTTTCAATACTTATTTTCTCAAATGGGAATTCGTTATTCATTTTTTTTGTCTTGGATATGCAAAGAGTATTAATGTCTGGGAAAGGGAATGGTGCTGCACCTAGTAACCAGCTATTAAGAGATAAGTATGTGCTTAAAGGCTACTGTATTTCTATATTGCCCCTGTAAATATATATTCCCTTACATCTACAAGAAAATTAGCAATAAGATAGAGTCTGATAATGTTTATCTCGATTAACATGAAGTAGATGGAGAATAAGCGTTTGTATAAATAGTTTGTACAAGAGTAGAGAAAGTCATGTGAGTGTAACACATCAGATTTTTTAAATTATTATCTACATAATTAATTGAAATTATTTATACATTTTAGAGTATCCTAGTCTTGGAATGTTTTTAATCTAGAGTCAACTGGAAAATTAAATACCACAGCCGGGATTTGAACACGATTCTCTCGCGATTGCTCTAAATATTGCGCTACTGTGACAACAAAGAAACCCATAACAACCTTAAGAAACCAAGCACTCAGTATCAAAGTACTTGCGATGGCAGGTCGCCATTGAGATTGTCATCTCTAGTGAAACAACTTCAGTCAGTTTGGGAATTCAATGTTGCATTGGCATGGTGTCGCAGTAGCTCAATGGTTAGAGAAACCGCGCGGAGAGCGGGAGAACCGTGTTCAAATCCCAGCTGTGGTGTTGAATTTTTCAGTTGACTGTGCATTAAAAACTTATATAAGTTGCTCGACTCTGTCATGGGTAGTGGATTATTGAGTTGGGCGGAGACGAGATTGTGTCTTGTCCTCTTAGCTGGCTGCATATGTTGTCTCGGTGATGACGTCAGTTCTCAGCTACTGTTGGGTTCAATAATTTAGGGTTCTATTGCTATAAATGAGCATGAGCTGGGCCGGAGATCTCAGGTCGTGTGGAATAAAACGATAGCTAAGTGGAAGACAATCATTATGTGCAAAAAGTTGTTAATTAGTGACAAAATTTGTGTATATTCGACGCAATTCACTTACAAGCTTAATTACTTTCATTGGAAGAAAAATGAAGGGTGCACTGTTTGCAGTTTACGCGCACACGCACTTTCATTCCCGCACCTTGTGCTTTTGAGGCAGTATTTTTAAGACTTAAATGATTTCAGTCAAATTATATAATATAAAATATAATAACAATATGTGTATGTAACAATATATAAAAAGTGTATATTACAGTCATTGTAAATGTTTATATTATTGTATACATGTGTAACAATGTTATGTGAATGTATTACGTAATTTAAAAATGTAGGAGCTGTGAGAAATAGGTCAAAAGTTGCTAACAATGAGGTAACAATGAGGTAACCTTGAGGCAATAATGAGTTAGAAATTTTAATAATGCTACTAGTCATTATTGGAACAACAATAATGTAAATTTTGATACAGTTTATAAAATAGCCAACCAACAACCAGAAAAAAAGCTTAAGTTAAATAAAAGTATTCTATTGGATTAGGAATAGCCAATCAGAGACTTGAAATACAGATATTTACAAATTTAGGCGGTAGAAATCAAGTCAGTTGCTTGTAGACAGCGCTTATAACTGGACGCGTTGGTTGTAGACACTGTTCCTAACCGGATGTGAGATGCGCCCTCGAGAAATTTAATAAGTATTTTGTGTGAGACAAAAATAGTTTACGTGTTAAAAAGTGCAAGTAATTAATAACAAAAATCTCGCAGCTCTCTCTATATCACTGAAGTGTTATTTTAAATCGTATCCAGCATTAATAAATGGAGTGAAGTACAAATTATAATCTGTGTAAGCCTACATTCTTCAGCCGCACCACGCCTTGTTAAGGCATTCATGTCTCTAAAAAAATAAATACTGACGCATCCGAGGCAAACATAAATATATAATATTTAAAGAAACAGTCAAATTATAAAGTTAATAATTTTTAATTTTTTTTTGGGACGAAGACTACCGGGTACCATTCGTGCGATTGCAACTACTAGTACGGCTCCCCAACAGTCAAAATATAATACATCTTCAAACTGACTTTCCGTAAGTAGCAGCAACAAACCTTCTTCAGTTTACATAGTTGTTGCATCCTCTGTGCAACTGTTTTCACGCTAAGTCCGATGCGCTGATTTGTCAACGTAATTTTCCACGTTAATTACGTATACACTGTTAATATTAGTAGTTCACCTCGCACACTATAACTTAGTTTTCTATCTACGCGTGACTTCAGCTTTGGCGCAAGCCCCTAATACGTATTATGTCGTTGCAAAAGTTCAGGCGTAAATGCCTGATGATTCTTCCTCACGCACTTTCATTATTAACCACAACTGATTTACTTGGCGCACTATTAATAACGCGGTTTTTCATTTTGGCGCAAACTATGTATCTTAATCATTTATTGCGCTCTTCGTACACAGCCATTCAGAATTTTCGTTGTTATTTTCGTTGGTGTAAGAACAATTTCAAAGTACTTTATACAAATGTAGTTTAGTATTTTATGAGGAGTGAGAAAACAACATAAAACAGGTAAGTTCCCATTTAAAAAATCTGATGTATAACACTCACATGACTTTCTCTACTCTTGTACAGACTTTTTTTTACAAACGCTTATTCTCCATATGCTTCATGTTAATCGAGATATCGAGATGTCAATCTTATTGCTAATTTTCTTGTAGATGCAAGGGGAATATGGTAGGTTTTATGCGATAGTCAAATATTTTAAGCGCTGGTTGCTATGTGGCGCATTCCATTCTCTTTGCATGTCCAGGACATAAAAAAATCTGATGTGTTACACTCACATGACTTTCTCTACTCTTGTACAAACTATTTTTACAAACGCTTATTCTCCATCTACTTCATGTTAATCCAGATAAACATTTGCAGACTATCTTATTGCTAATTTTCTTGTAGATGTAAGGGGAATATATATTTACAAGGGCAATACAGAAATACAGTAGCCTTTAGGCATAGACATTACTCTTAATAGCTGGTTGCTAGGTGCAGCACCATTCCCTTTGCCACAGATTAATACTCGCATACCAAGACAAAAAAATGAATAATGAATTCCCATTTAAGAAAATAAGCATTAAAAATTTAAGAGAATAACAAGCAATATCTCGAAAATGGTTCACTCAACAAAAAAATGTATATGACATAAATTGTGTATTTTAACGCGATCTACATTTTTTGTGTAGTAAAATTTTCTCTATCTCTTATGGTTTACCAGTTATGCAAAAGTCGTTCACAATGAAGAACACTTTTGGAGACATTCCCAGAAAATTCAAGATATACGTTTTATTTGCCATGAAAATATCTTAAACATATAATATTTTAATCAAAATCGTTAGAGCTGTTTTTGAGAAAATTAAAATTTTCGAAAAATCTTCCATGTAACAGGTATCCTGGGGTAGGAGAATTTTCTTGAAAACCTTCGTGTCGCAGATACAGGAAGATACTTAACCTAAATACCAAGTTTGGTGTTTATCCGACTGTTCGTTTCAGAGTTATGCTGTTCACAGAGGGACACACAGACACACACACGGACATGTTTCCAAAAATGCTTTTTTTGGATTCAGGGGTCTCAAAACATGTATTTCCGGTGAAATCTTGGTATCGAATTATTGGGTGGAATACAATACTTCCCCTACTTACTATACGTAGTAGAGAAAGTAAAAAAGATTAACGAATTTGAGAAAAAGTGTAAATATTGGAAAATTTAAGGGAATAACAAGAAATATCTCAAAAACGGTTCACCGAACAAAAAAAATGTATATGACATAAATTGTGTATTTTAACGCGATTTACATTTTTTGCGTAGTGAAATTTTGTCTATCTCTTATGGTTTACCAGTTATGCAAACGTCGTTCACAATGAAGAATACTTTTGGAGACATTCCCAGAAAATTCGAGATATACATTTCATTTGTCATAAAAATATCTTAAAAATGTGATATTTTAATCAAAATCGTTAGAGCCATTTTTGAGAAAATTAAAATTTTCGAAAAATGTTCCATGTAAAGGGTAGTCTGCGGTGGGAGGATTTTCATGAAAACCTTCGTGTCGCATCTCTGGAAGATACTGAACCTAAATACCAAGTTTGGTGTTTATCAGACTGTTCGTTTCTGAGTTATGATGTTCACAGACACACACACACACACACACACACACACACACACACACACACACAACAGACACACACACGGACATATTTCCAAAAATGCTTTTTTTTGGATTCAGGGGGACTCAAAACATGTATTTCCGGTGAAATCTCGGTATTGAAATTTTGGGTGGAATACAATACTTCCCCTACTTACTATACGTAGTAGAGAAAGTAAAAATTAAATTGACCCTAAAATGACCTTGAAAATCTTTGTGTCGCATTTTTAAAAGGTACTTAATCTAAATTCCAAGTTTGGTATTTATCCAATATTTGGTTTTTGAGTTATGCTGTTCACAGACTCACACACAGAACTTTTTTTTCAAATATCTGATGAGTTACATTCACATGACTTTCTCTATTTTCTATCGCTTAAAGTGGTTATACAAACTATTCCTACTAAAGGTTATTTTTCTATCTACTTCATTTTAATCCAAATAAACATTTGCAGAAATAGCAACATTGCACATTTCATTATAGATACAACGGGAACAATGATAGTCAAATATTTAAGAACTGGACGCTATACGCTGCCTAAAGTTCTATTGTATTTCTACGCAATCGCGAGAAACAACTGAATACTGAAAGGACTTTAAAGAATGGCCAAGTAATGAACAATACGACTATTAATAAGGGATATCTCAGAAATGGCTGATGCCACAGAATAGTTATTTTAAATAAAGTGTGTGTTTTAAAGAGATCTGCATTTCTTGTGTAGTACGTTTTCGTCTATGGCGTAACGTTTACCAGTTGTACAAGATTATATACAAACCCTTCCGAATGAAGAGAACTTCAAAGAATATTTCCAGAAAATTCAAAATAAACATTTTATTTGTCGTGTAAATATCATTAATATATGGTCTTTTAATCAAACTTATTAGAGCCATTTTTTAGAAAATCAAAACTTTGAAATATGTCCGATGTAAAGGGTAGCTTGGGGTAGGGAATTTTCTTGAAAATCTTCGTGTCGCATCTTCAGAAGGTTCTGAACCTAAATACCAAATTTGGTGTATGTCTTACTTTGTTTTTGAGTTATGCTGTTCACAGGCACACACATACAACACACGGACCTTTTTCTAAAAACGTTTGTTTTTATTCAGGGTGCCTCAAAAAACATACGAGGGCTATTTTTTTTAACCTCCGATGGGTCATAATTAAAAGACAAGAGTACATAGCCAAATAAATTTATTACCAACTGTTTGGTACAAATATGTTTACTTTTCAAAATAATCGCCATTAAGGTGACGCATTTGTCATACCTGTGGACAAGCTTTTCGATCCCCTCTGCACAGTATGTTGCCGCCAGTGAGTTAAGATAGGTACGGACGTTGGTTTGAAGGACTTCACCATTCTCAAACTTCCGCCCTCCCAGCCACATTTTCAGTCCAGGGAAGAGGTGACAATCACTCGGCGCCAAATGAGGTCTATACGGCGCGTGGTCGAAAACGTCCCATCGAAATTCCTGAAGAATTTGTTGGGTGACAAATGAGGGCGGGCATTGTCATGAATCAAGACAACCCCAGACTTCAGCTTGCCTCTTCGTTTGTTCTGTATGGCTCTCCGCAATGGTCGTAATGTCTCGCAATAAACACTACGCAATCCACATTTGGCGGGAGAGTCAATCGTAGCGGCCACGTTTCCGTGCCAAAAACTAGGCTCACAATGGCATAGTGAAGTTGGTTGTGGCTGAGGGTAGAGTTTCCACCGATCGTGTGGTTGCGCTACTGCGCGATCGGAGGTTGAAAACATCTGATGTGTTATACTCACATGACTTTCTCTACTTTTGAACAAAGTATTTTTACAAACTCTTATTCTCCATCTATTTCATATTAATCGAGATAAACATTTGCAGAAACGATCTTTTGGCATGCAAAGAGAATTACATTTTACACATAGCGACCAGTTCTAAAAATATTTGACTATCGCTTAAGGCGTACTATGTTCCACTTGTTTTGTAATTGCAAGGGCAATATAGAAATACAATAGCCTTTAAGCATCGACATATATCTTAATAGCTGGTTGCTAGGTGCAGCACCAATCTCTTTGCCACAGATTAACATTCTTTGCATATCCAAAACAAAAAAATGAATAACGAATTCTCATTTGAGAAAATAAGTATTAAAAGGTTTAAGGGAATAACAAGCAATATCTCGAAAATCGTTCACTCAACAAAAAAAAATGTATAAGACTAAATTATATATTTTAACGCGATCTACATTTTTTGTGTAGTAAAATTTTGTCTATTTGTTATGGTTTACCAGTTATGCAAAAGTCGTTCACAATGAAGAATACTTTTGGAGACATTCCCAGAAAATTCAAGATATACATTTCATTTGTCATGAAAATATCTTAACCATATAATATTTTAATCAAAATCCTTAGAGCCATTTTGGGAAAATTAAAATTTTCGAACCATGTAAAGGGTAATCTGGGGTGGGGGGATTTTCTTGAAAACCTTCGTGTCGCATCTCTGGAAGATACTGAACCTAAATACCAAGTTTGACGTTCATCCGACTGTTCGTTACTGAGTTATGCTGTTCACAGACACACACACGGACATGTTTCCGAAAATGCTTTTTTTGGATTCAGGGGGTCTCAAAACATATATTTCCGGTGAAATCTCGGTATCGAATTTTTGGGTGGAATACAATACTTCTCCTGCTTACTATTCGTAGTAGAGAAAGTAAAAAAATAGCCCTCGTATATTTCCGGTGATATGTCGGTATCGAATTTTTGGGAGGAATGCAAATAAATACTGGGGTGAAGACACTATGAAGACACTATGCCTTAACGGGTTAAGGAAGTCAGATGTTCCGCCGATGTTTCATATCCCGTGAATATTTTTCATTCGTTGTTAGTAAAGTTCAGTTTAGTTTATTATTTGAAGAAGATACTATTGAAGGAGTTGTGTTGTACTTCTTATGTTGGGGAGCCGAACTTGAAATAGTTGCAACCGCACGTATGGTACCCGGTAGGCTTCGTCCAAAATTTAAAAAACATTAACTTTGTAATTTAACTGTTTCTTTAAATATTATATATCTATGTTTGCCTCGGCTGCGTCAGTATTATTGTAAGAGACATATTTCTCTTTGCAGGGTTGTGCGACTGAAGAATGTAGGCTTACACAGATTATAATTTTTAATTCCTCCTTTTATTAATGCTTGACACTATTTAAATGACACTTCACACACACACACACACACATATATATATATATATATATATATATATATATAGAGAGAGAGAGAGAGAGAGAGAGAGAGAGAACTGTGAGATTCTTTTATTAATTACTTGCATTTTTTTTAACACGTAACCTCTTTTCGTCTCACACGAATACGTATTAAATTTCTCGAGGACACATCAGGAACACTGTCTACAACCAACACGTCCAATTATGAGCACTGTCTACAAGCAACTGACTTGATTTCTTGCGCCTAAATTTGTAAATTTCTGTATTTCAAGTCTCTGATTGGTTATTCCTAGTCCAATAGAATACATTCATTTAATTAAAACTTTTTCTGGTTGTTGATTGGCTATTTTATAAACTGTCACAAAAATTACATTATTGCTTCCAAGAATTATAAGTAGTATTGTTAAACTTTCAAATTCATTATTTCCTCATGTTTACTTCATTGTTAGCAACTTTTAACCTATTATTTTCACAGTTCCTACATTATTAAATTACGTAATACATGCACATAACATTATTGAACATGTATACAATAATATAAACATATACAATGACTGTAATATACACCTTTTATATCTTGGTACATACACATATTGCTTCAAGGCGGACTGTTATTATATTTTTTTATTATATAATTTGACTGAAATCATTTAAGTGTTAAAAATACTGCCTCATATTAACCCAGTTAATTGTCCAAATTTACAACAATAATTTTACAAATTTGTTCTTAACCTAATTACTAAAAATAACAATAAAATAAAATATAAAAAACTAACCCCTTAACTACTGGTATCCAGCAGTATGGAATACTGATTAGCCAGCATTCCTCTTAATCTAAAAGTACAATTATCAATTTATTTAATCTCCAATACTAACTGTAACTCTACCTTGAGTTGCCTTTACCTTGGACCCCAACAAACTCAAACCTTGAGGTTGTCGAGTTGTTCGGTCCTACTTGCAACATATTAAATAAACACTGCTGTAATTTAATACTCATTTACCTCTTCCTTGCTAATTTTCCTCATCCATTTTGCTCTTACTCTGCCCCCAAATTTTCCTACTGGTATTATGTTTTTCCTAGATTTTACATTTACTATACTTTTAGCTTGAATTTAAATTGGTAAATTTAGCCTTTCTCTCTTCTCTATCCTCTTTCTTAGCAACTTCGTTTCTTTACACTCTAAAACTATATGCCACTCTTTGATTTTCCGGTGGCATAGTGGGCATTTCTCCAAATCAATCTCTTTTCTCAAACCTTTCAAATTCACTACCCCTGTCCTAGCCCATGCAAATCCTGCTCTTGCTGTTTTATCACATATATCAACATACTGTTCCCTGCTTCATACTACTTTCATTTCTCTGTATAATCTCAGTGATCTCTTAAAAGTAAAACTCGCTAATAAATCTTGTTTTTCCATATCCTCTATTATTGTCCTAATTTATTTCCAGCAACCTATTTGTAGTAATTCTTTAGCTCTCCAAATCTCCCCAAAACCTATCTTCATCAAGGTTTCCTTTATCTTACCTAGTCAAGACTCTTTATGATTAAGTCTTTCCTGTACTATCAAATATTGATGTAAATGCTCTGGTCATCGGAATTTCTAAATCTAATCCAATATTTTAGCACTCTTTCCACAATTTTTCCTTTAATTCGCATTCTTCCTAATTCGGCTTGAGCTACTCCGTTGGGTGATGATCTTGGTAAACCCAATATTTCGTTGTTACAAATAGCCGGTTTGTACGAGGATAGAGGAGAGAATTCGCAATAATAATCTTGTACATAGCTGTACAATAACTTCATAAAAACAGGGAGGAGCAAATGAAATTAATTAATTCGTTATGCGAGTTTAAAAGCTACGGGTGCAATGTTGGGCAGCCAACTAGTACAAAATAAACACAACATTTTTCGGTTACAGTTTTATTATATGTATAGATAGGTTTCATCGTGCATGCAAAACCGAGTTGTAACGAAACGGGGCTGCATGTGTGTTTTGTGGTAAACAGCTGTTTGCGTTTTCACCGTTAAAGTTCTTCAAATAGTAATCATTTATCTGTTATATTGACTGAATAAACCTCGGAATTTACGGAAAGTGAAATTAGAGTACTTTACTGTATTTCCGAGTAAATCAAGCGCTTCCCAAATGGGTTGCTGTCGTTATTCGCGGGGTTTGTTGCAAAATAAAACCCATTCCATGTCACATACGGATCCCTTGCTCGCTATCGACTGGACAAACCAGAAATTAACAAATTCATTAGCAGGCATGAAAAGAGCATGCATGCGTGGGTGTATGACTGCTGCATGTCCCGGAAAATGAGAAAGCTAGCCCTACCCATGGCGCCCCGGCTAATTAAAAAGCCACAACCTGTGCCAAAACAAATTCACTGTGTGGTTTGCTCTGTTATTCCTTACTTGATTAATGCCAACGTGTTGCAATAAAGGTGTCAAATTCTTGCTGGATTTGGGCCTTCTCAGTATCTCACTACAGCTGCTGGAGTTCCTGTAATTTGAATAAAGTGGTTATTTGGCGTTGCGCGGTTTATACAGAACACCCTATCGCCCGCGGGCTTCTTTCTGGTATCTGATTTCCTGAAAGTTATTTTTTAGTAATAAAAACAGCTCCCAATAAATTGAAAAGCAAACAGGGCTTCATTTGACTGGTGTGTAAAAATCTGGAAGCGAAATGACCAGCACCATCATTAAAAGAAATCTGACGTGTTGCATTCATATGGATTTCTGTACTCTTATAATACTATTCTAACAAAAGTTTGCACTTCTATTTACTTATTGATAATCCAAATAATCTTTAATTACATAATTATATGTTTCATTGTAGGTATGACAACACAGTGGGCTGTAGTAAAGTCTGATTTAAATAGCACGTCGCTATGTGGTAGCTTTAAAATTCCACGATTCTTGCATATCCACGAGGAATAAAAGAACAGCAACTTATCACCTGAAAAAGGTATTTGGAAATTCAAACTAATAACAAGCATACACTGGAAGAGGTTAACGCCGTAAAAAGTTTATTTCACATACATTGTGTGCTGTTGTGTGGGGTAAGACTTTATCTTTTATGGTTTATAAGTTACACAAAAGTTTGAGCCATGTTTGAGAAAATAAAAAATCTGATGTGTTACACTCACATGACTTTTTCTACTCTTTTACAAACTATTTTTACAAACACTTATTCTCCATCTATTTCATATTAATCGAGATAAACATTTGCAGAAACGATCTTACTATACGTAGTAGAGAAAGCAAAAATGAATAACGAATTCCCATTTGAGAAAATAAGTGTTGAAAAATTTAAGGGAATAACAAGCAATATCTCGAAAATAGTTCACTCAACAAAAAATGTATAGGACATAAATTGTGTATTTTAACGCGATCTACATTTTTGTGTAGTAAAGTTTAGTCTATCTCTTATGGTTTACCAGTTATGCAAATTCGTTCACAATGAAGAATACTTTTAGAGACATTCCCAAAAAATTCAAGATATACATTTTATTTTTCATGAAAATATCTTAAACATATGATATAATAAAAATCGTTAGAGCCATTTTTGAGAAATTTAAAATTTTCGAAAAATGTTCCATGTAAACGGTAATCTACGGTGGGGGGATGTTCTTGAAAACCTTTGTGTCGCATCTCTGGAAGATACTGAACCTAAATACCAAGTTTGGTGTTTATCGACTGTTTGTTTCTGAGTTATGTTGTTCACACACACACGGACATGTTTCCAAAAATGCTTTTTTTGGATTCAGGAGATCTCAAAACATATTTCCGGTAAAATCTCGGTACCGAATTTTTGGGTGGAATACAATACTTCCCCTACTCACTATACACAGTAGAGAAAGCAAAAATAATAAACGTTTTGACGTAAAGGACAGTTTGGGATAGGGGAATCTTCTTAAAGGTCCTTGTATCGCGTCTTGTGAAGATGTTGAGACTAATTCCAGTGTGGTATAATCGGAGTTTCCAGGTTTTGAGTTATGCTGTTCACAGACTGACAGACACATACACGCATACATACGGGATCCAGGGAGTCTCAAAATGTGTATTTCCCGTGAAATCTCGGTATCGAATTTTTGTGTGGAATACAATACCTTCTCTGGTTACTATAGATAAGTATAAAAGAAAGTAAAAGTATTTGCCTTACATTTTCATACCTATTTTACAAGTTATTCGTAGCTTATTACTTTCTCTACTCCTATAGTAAGTAGGGGAAGTATTGCATTCCACCCAAAAATTCGATACCGAGATTTCACCGGAAATACATGTTTTGAGGTGCACTGAATCCAAAAATGGTATTTTTGGAAACATGTCCCTGTCCGTGTGTGTGTGTGTGTCTGATAAACACCAAACTTGGTAATTAGGTTCAGTATCTTCCAGAGATGCGACACGAAGGTTTCAAGAAATTCCCCCCACCCCAGATTACCCTTTACATGGAACATTTTTCGAAAATTTTAATTTTCTCAAAAATGGCTCTAACGATTTTGATTAAAATATCATATATTTAAGATACTGCCATGACAAATAAAATGTATATCTTGAAATTTCTGGGAATGTCTCCAAAAGTATTCTTCATTGTGAACGACGTTGGCATAACTGGTAAACCATAAGATATAGACAAAATTTTACTACACACAAACAAATGTAGATCGCGTTAAAATACACAATTTATGTCATATAATTTTTTTTGTTGAGTGAACCATTTTCAAGATATTTCTTGTTATTCCTTTAAATTTTCCAATACATATACCTTTTCTCAAATGGGAATTCGTTATTCATTTTTTTGTCCTGGTAATGCATAGAGAATGGAATACTCCACATAGCAACCAGCTCTTAAAATATTTGACTATCGCTTAAAGCCTACCAATTCCCCTTGCACCTACAAGAGAATTAGCAATAAGATTAACATCTCGATATCTCGATTAACATGAAGTAGGGGGAGAATAAGCGTTTGTAAAAATAGTTTGTACAAGAGTAGAGAAAGTCATGTGAGTGTAACATATCAGATTTTTTTATATTCACTTCAACGGTAATGGTTACAACAGCCTGATACTACAATAATATATGTATATCTTGTTCGTTGAAACACACTTAAGTGTTAAAATAGTAATGAAATCAGTAATCTATGCCGGACAAAGAATTACTTGCTTCTTGCATGTGTTGTCTTTATCAACCACTTGCGTGTCACCTGGGGGGGGGTGTTGCATTGCCACAAACAGACACACTAAAGGAAAGAAATAAAGTTTTAAAATGCTGAATTAACACATATCTGAAGGGAAGGTTAAAATCCCTATCCCGCCAGTGTTAAATCAGCTTACTTCATAATCCTTGTCTCAGAAACTATTTCCGTATACTGACATTTTTATATAGAATGTACGAGATGCTCGTAGAACCTGTCTTCCAAGTTCACTTCTTCACTATTATAAAATATTGTATTTGATTATGGAAGATAGGATATTTCCAAAATTACACACTTATGTGATGCACATTTACAGCAGTTAACTTTTACTTTCGCTATACGTATAGTAATTAGGGGAAGTATTGTATTCCACCCAAAAATTCGATACCGTGATTTCACCGGAAATACATGTTTTGAGGCCCCCTGAATCCAAAAAAATTCGTTTTTAGAAAAAGCTCCGTGTCTGTGTGTCTGAGTATCTTCTGTCTGTCACTCTGTGAACAGCATAACTCAAAAACCAAAAGTCGAATAATTACCAAACTTGGTATTTGAGTTTAGTACCTTCCAAGGATGCGACACGAAGATTTTCAAGGAAAATCCCCCTACCCTAGACTACCCTTTACATGGAACATTTTTCGAAAATCACGTTTAAGATATTTACATGGCAAATTAAATGTATATCTTAATTTTTTGGGAATGTAACCAAACGTGTTCTTCATTTTGAATGAGCTTCGCACAACTGGTAAGCCGTAAGATATAGACAACATTTTACTACAGAAAAATGTAGATCTCATTAAAACACACAATTTGTCATATTTCTTGTTATTTGTTTGAATTTTCCAATACTTAAACTTTTTCTCAAATGGGAATTCGTTATTAATTACTTTCTCTACTACGTATATTTTCATGACAAATGAAATGTATATCTCGAATTTTCTGGGAATGTCTCCAAAAGTATTCTTCATTGTGAACGACTTTTGCATAACTGGTAAACCATAAGAGATAGACAAAATTTTACTACACAAAATTTAGATCGCGTTAAAATACACCATTTATGTCATATACATTTTTTTTTGTTGAGTGAACCATTTTCGAGATATTGCTTGTTATTCCCTTAAATTTTCCAATACTTATACTTTTTTCAAATGGTAATTCGTTATTCATTTTTTTTGTCCTGGTAATGCAAAGAGAATGGAATACTCCACATAGCAACCAGCTCTTAAAATATTTGACTATCGCTTAAAGCCTACCAATTCCCCTTGCATCTACAAGAAAATTAGCAATAAGATTAACATCTCGATTAACATGATGCATATGGAGAATGACCGTTTGTAAAAATAGTTTGTACAAGAGTAGAGAAAGTCTTGTGAGTGTAACACAAGAGTTTTTTACATTTCTAATGTTTTATTTTCAATAGTTACTGACAAATCGGGTTATTTATATCAGAAAATGTTATTTACATACAGTAAAAAACTGTTCAAAGTCAGAAGGGGGAGGGAACTCATACATATTTACAAAGAAAATACCACTTTGCTGGAACATACCGAAGCTGCCATATTTAAAAGTGGTACTAATTTGCAGCGCAAAGCTCGGCTAAAGAGTATAGGAGTTAAGATGTTTTTTCTGTAAAGTGGTGCGGAATTTATTTTAAAATAACTGCTGGTGGAGTACTATTTTTAAAAACCTATTTAAAATCACGTATTGTGCTTTCAATGATAAAATGCATATCAAACTAAAGATGAAATTCCAATACATAAGACTACACAAAGAAAGAAAGAAACGAAGAAAAAAGACTAAAAATGTAAATTTTTGAAAATACTCACTATTTATTCTTCCCTGAAGTTCTCGTTCGTTTTGGCTGGATTCACCGGAATCACTAAGGATAAATGCAAGTCAGGTGACTGGAGAAACAATGCAATGTGGTGCGTCAGCTAAATCAGCTTCATTCACAACTCAGCAAAGCTTCTGAGTACTTGATTACTTCTTCCTTTCTCCTATTGTTATGCACGTTTCTATTTAGACATAGGAGCCAATGGAACGTGGCATCGATTCACCTACAGGAATCTCAGTCATAGGAGTCAGATTGTTGAACTCAGCAACATTTTGATGACACATGTCGGGCAATAATCCGCGCTTTATTCTTCTCCTCCTTGTTTAGCACAAAATGAAACGCAACAAATTCCGATAATGATTTCCCAGAACTGAAACACGAATTTTAAAGGCATAGAAGTGTCAAAAAGTATCTAAGATTTATTTCAAAATGTTGGACATATTTTGATACCTCCGAATATTCTAACCGTAGTATATTATATACGTTACAAAGTCCCACTCGTAAAATAACCTATGCATTATCTTAGTTGGATTCCTCAAAGGTGTGTTCTGAAGGGGTGCAAAATCAATTTTTCTCAGTTATTCTTCATCTTAGATTAAAATAGTGGATAATAAAGGTTACCTTTAACCCCCTTACACTGCAACCTTAATAGATGTATTATTATGCCCCTAGTTAATATATAATTACTTATCAGTGTCACATTTCAGTTTAGTACTTCTAATGAAGTTTATTATTTTCCTATGTGTAATTAGGCAAATTCCTCTGGTGTTGGAGGACCTCGAAGATGCATTAATCTAAAACTCGCGATATGTTCGCAGTTGTAGAGTGTAGTTTTGCTGTTTCTTTCTCTTCATTAAGAGGCGGCAAATACTTACATTAACTTTACCCATCTTACAGAGGTGATCTCACAGAGGACAATGCTAAGTTAAGAGATCAGTGACTAGTCACAGTTTCTGTTCGCTTAAAGTAAAAAGTCCTTTAGTTCATTTAGTAGATGGCTGTGGACCCGTTGTAATGGTTGAGCTCTGAAAGTGAGTTCCAGAGCTTTGTTTTGGTTTCCCGTTCCCATTTTCTAATTGCATACCTTAAGTAAGACCCTGGGACTCCGCAAAGCGGTTCTTGACCTGTAAAGGGATTAGAAAAGGGTTATATTACAAAAGCTTGTGGGAATGGTGTCTTTGTCAAGTTTTATTATTCAAAACAATTCGACAGGATTTTCTAAAGCGTTTTTTTGTTAAACGGAAATACTTTTTACGATTTACCCAAGAGAAGCTTAGAGTGTGGCACTTACCATCAGAGATGTCCCTACCCACTAAAACCCCTCCATATGTTAGTGCGCATTAGTAGTTTTGTTTCTCATGCATATTAGTCGGGTCCCCATAGTATCTCGGTTAGCTGATGGAAGATAAAAGAGCTGGCATGCAGTACATGTGGGTGGGTCCAGTGTTAACCGGGATTGCACATGACACACGCTCTGAGCAATTCCGGGTGGTTACTCGTTTAATATGCTTGCTGTTAGTGCAAATGTCTGTGGTCAGAATGACTAGTCGTAATATATTCTTTAAATTAGTGCACATCTCAAGTTTAGCTTCGTTTAGAGACATGCATTGACCTAAGTGGAGTGACTAAGTCCACTTCAAAATGTATTGTTGTAGAAGCATATACAGCAGATTCTTGGCAAAGCCAATCATCAGGCTGGTCAGGTGTTCATCCTTTGGATCGAAAGGATGTCATATTGTTACATGCTGGGTAGAGGCCTAAAGGTTCACATGAAAAATTAAATTAATTTTTAGTACCCAGCACGCACATTGAGGGGACGTATACTCACTTGGCTGCGGAGGACTGAAACATGGTGTTGAGGTTAAGAAGATGGCTTGGGTTTTTCACTGTGCAAAATTCATAACACAAATATACTTACACATTCCTAGATTTATTTCCCAACGTTTGGGTTTCGTACATTATTAAATATGAAAGGTGAGGGGGAGATGTCCACGGATCCAAAGGCCGGCTTGCACGCGCGATCCGCTTCTCACGGAATACTCAGCAAGACTAACGCTATCCCCACCACTCGCGACTAGCAAAACTGACTGAGACGAAAACAACAATATGTCTGGTAATGCCTATGGAAATCGACAATATGTCTGGTAATGACAATGAAACCTCCAAATTATCAATACGCCACAATATTTAAGGTGATTATTATCCAGGAAGAATGGTCCCGGGACGTTGGGCTTATTTTAGGTGTTTCACACCGTTTCCTTGCTCTCATTCGTACTCCGTTTTCTTATTGTTCGTTTTTGTGACCACATGGATGAGCAGTCAATCTTTTAACGTCCTTTAACCGTGTAGGTCATATCGGACGGTGAATGAACGAAATGGTTGAAATGATGCTAAAGTGGGCCCGGGGTTCCTAGAGAGCTTAGACTTACCCGACATTTATCTTCTCAGGTTAAAGGAAAACCCGAGAGAAACTTTATTCAGGAAAATAACCCTAACGAGGTTCGAACTTGGGACCTCTTGAATTTGAGGCAGACACGCCTATGGAGGTGGGCTTGACAAGATTTGTTGCTACCATCGTGTACGTAAAGCAGTTACCACAAGAAATATTTTCGATCCTATTACAAGCACAAGGAAGAGGCAAAGGTTTGTGCAGTATTAAATCTTTTAGTTATATTTTATTTTTATAATACTCCAGAAAAGGTGGTTTTAATAGCGGTTTTCAGAACTTGAACAGAGTAAAGGAGAAAGAGCGGGAAGAATGAGATAGTGGGAGACATTGTTTAAGAGGGCAGAGAGAGGGGGGAAATGAGAAGGTGAGTAAGAGTGAAAGTAACGAAGAATCTCTGGATAACGGAACGGTACAGAAGGTTCTAATAGGTTGCTAGAATGTTGTATAGATTATTGTTAAAACTCAGGTCTGTTTCAGAGTGCGAAGTGAGGAAAGCAACGGGAGGTGCCTCCTCTAGAAAAACTGCAAAATCTAGTTTGTATGAAGTGTATGTGATACTTTTGAATATGCAAATAGCACTTGACATGGTAGGTTGGAAGAAACTAGGTATACTGTCAAGAAAATATATGCGAACAAGAAAGAAAGAAGACGCTTAAGTTAATTTCTAAGTGAAGCAACTATTCAGGGTAGAAGAAGCTGTTACAGGCAGAGCAGAGGAGTGCTCTATATCGTTCACATTTTTTACATCTGTTTGGAGGATGTTATGAATAATTTTATCCAGTTTAATACAAGAAAAATAATAAAATGTAGAAGAGTTATAGACAATATAGCACGTCTAGTAAAGAAGGAAAATATTCTAAGGGTCATGCAATTGGCGAGGAATGTGGGATGAAGTTAAACGCGAAAAGAAAAGCAAAGAAGATCCGAATCGAGATCAGGAGCTGGGGGAAAATGTACATCTTTAGTAATTTGGCATATGTCATAAAGCATAACATGAGCTCTTATCAAGAAATCAAACGGAGGGGAATGGAAAAGGAAACTTTTGATTGATCAAAGAGGGTGTTTACGGATGCCGAAGTTACGTGTTATGGTCAGAATCTGTGTTGGAATTGGGCGAAAATATTGAAGGTAATACACTACGGGTTGAGCATAAAAGTGCATGGAGAGATATACTCCGTCGAAAATATAAAATAGGTGGGGAACTCCTGGAATGTTTACGCAAATACCATCTATTTTGAGAAAAACATCTGCAAATACACAGTATTTAATTGGTTGATCTGTCAACAGTTGTACAAGGAAAACAGTCCATCCAAATGGCCAACCTAAGAGCAGGTTACTGTAGTTGGACCAGCCAGATCAGCCTAAAATGAGCATAATTTAAGGGCAGACTACAAAGCGAAAATTGGTAAAACATGAAATGTTTAGTTTTTTATGCAGTCTTATTAATTGAAATGCCCTGTTTAATTATATACTTTATCAGTATAGGCACAAACATATTTTTAAAAGTAGTAAAATGTATCTACCTTCTTTTATTGTTCCATTTATACCCCGTCTTCAGCTGCAATGGTTACATCGGGGCCTTTTACCTTTGGAAATACTGCCTATCCGGAATGTTCTTAGCTCTTATACAGTTATCATTGAATTTATGGTTTTACTTTGAGTTTTTATACATTAGATCATACACCCATTCATGTTTCCAGGCTCTGGGGAGAATAGGGAATAATCTTGACTAAACAAAAATTCCCACTTGCAACTGGAATTCGAACCTGGGACCCTCTGCACAGTAGGTAGGTGTTCCATCGACTGAGCTACGGAGCCATTTTGTACTGTAAATTCTGCGCCACTTCAAGTTTAGCCCTATTTTAGGGGACGTTTTGCTCTACAAATTGACACAACTGTTATGTATGACAGCTTCTGTATACTTCAGCCACTGATTTCTTTATTTACAATATATGCGAATCTGTTATCTTAGTTTTTGCTTTGAAGGGTTTTTTTCGGTGTACGGAATTTTCTGGTATAAATAACCCGTATTATCAGAAACTATTGAATGTAGTGAAACTAAATTTCAGAATGATAAAAGCAACTGCCATTGTGAATCTACTTTGGTGTTAATAGATGGTTGGTTGTGTCTTTTAAGGAACTGCTGTTTAATTTTCACCAAAATATGGTGTATTTAAGAGATTAATCATAATTTTCACAATAAACAAACTTATTGGATAAAAGTAGATTAGTGTTGTTAGAAGGTATGAGCTATGTTGTAAAATTTTTAGTCTGGTGTCTTGAATGGCTTCTGAGATAATGGGTGCTGAATTTAGCAGATTTAACATTGGTGTAATAGGGCTTTTAATTCCCCCTTAAACAAACGTGAATTATAGCCAGTAGTATTGGTTCATAATTAGCTCAAATCAAAGGCAGAGCGGCCAATGACGATTTATATCCCTTTTAGGTGCATTCGCAACTGCGGAAACGCTCATTAGCGTCGGTTAATCCGCCTACCCGTCTGTACGCATCTAACAACACACGAAACGTTATGTATGCATACGGAGTTGAAATTTAAAATAATAAACTTTGACCAACATTTGTGAAAAATTAAAACATTTAAATTTTTCATAACAGGATAATATGGATTCTAAACATTGCGAAAACATATCGTTTCTTCCACTTGGAGAATTTAAACTAACAAATAACAAGCTATAAATGCAAGACACACACTTATTAATAGGCAAGCCAAAATTTAAACCTTGTTTTATGGCAAACTTTTCTTTTCAGTGTTTTTCATCCTGAAAATGCCCCTCACGATGAATTTTTTTAATAATTTGTTTCAAATTTTTATACTGTTTGTCAAAATTACATTAAAGTAAATGACCAAACAGTTTTTTTTTTAAAAAATAATGCTCCAATTTTAAGAAATAAAAAGTATAAAAAGTAATACTTTTTCTACAATAAGTAGCGGTTACTATAAAAAATATATCCTACAGAAAAGTTTTATTAGAACAATGAATTTACGCAATAAAAATTAATATTTAAATAACTATGTAAGGTATGATTTTAAAACATTTTTACTGTCATTGTGTGTAATATCTGGCATACATTTAAATAAAATATCTTACATACTCAGGATTTCCCAAATTTCTCGGATGGATTACCTTAATGTTTCATATCGTGATGGTTTAGTCCATCACTGAACTGTTCCGTCCTCTTGAAGGAAAGTCTGGTTATATGGACGTCCAAGCTTATATGACAATAATTATTGTGGGCTTTTAAGCTCAGAAGAAGGTAGGAAAGAAGATATACAAAAGTATTATGAGGTACTACAAGAAACATCCAAAGTGTATATATATTGAAGTAGATAGTTGTTTTTGCTACGCATGGAAAGTCAGTTTGAAGTAGGAGTTGTATTGTAGTTCAACTGTTGGGGAGCCGATCTTGAAGTAGTTGTAACCACGTATAGTACCCGGTAGCCTTCGTTCCAAATGTAATGTTGACTGTTTCTTTAAATATTATATATTTATGTTTGCCTCGGCTGCGTCAGTATTATTGTTAGAGACATGTTTCTCTTTGCAGGGTTGTGGTGCGACTGAAGAATGTAGGCTTACACGGATTATAATTTTACTTCACACCTTTTCTTAATGCTTGACACGATTTAAATAACACTTCACTGATATAGAGAGAGCTGTGAGATTTGTTTAATTAATTACTTGCTCTTTTTTAACACGTAAGCTATTTTTTTGTCTCACACAAAATACATATTAAATTTCTCGGGGACACATCTTGCGTCTGATTAGGAATACTGTCAACAACCAACGCGTCCAGTTATGAGCACTGTCTACAAGCAACTGACTTCATTTCTAGCGTCTAAATTTGTAAATTTCTGTATTTCAAGTCTCTGATTGCCTTATCCTAGTCCAATAGAATACCTTAATTTAACTTAAGCTTTTTCTGGTTGTTGACTGGCTATTTTATAAACTGTCACAAAAATTTACATTATTGTTACTCCAATAATGACAAGTAGTATTGTCAAACTTTAAAATTCATTATTGCCTCAAGGTTACCTCATTGTTACCTCATTGTTAGCAACTTTTAACCTATTATTCTCACAGCTCCTACATTATTAAATTACATAATACATTCACATAACATTATTGCACATGTATACAATAATATAAACATATACAATGACTGATATATACATCTTTTATATATTGTTACATATACATATTCCTTTAAGGCGGGCTGTTATTATCTATATATTATATAATTTGACTAAAATCATTTAAGTATTAAAAGTACTGCCTAAATATATATATATATATATATATAATATACAGGTGGACCATTTAAGTACAGCATCTCCAAAAGTAAACGTTGTAGAAAAAATGTCTTTAATAAAAGTTGCTTGATATTAGTTGTTTTATTTAGTTGTATTCATATTTAGGATGTACAGATGATTTAATGTCTAGTAAAGGTGTCCTCTTTGAGAGTACAAGTTATAATGTATTTCAGTTGCCATTAAAATATGTTTTCGTGGAGATATTGGGAAAAACAGGGTTTTATTTAGTTATATATTTAAACATGGTTATTATAAGTTATGAATCATTATCTTTGGCATTATTATTAGGTTGAGAAGGGGGTAGTAACCTAAGCTCTTACCTTGAGAGATGTGTCGCGAATGTGTCAGGGCAAGTACGTGGAAGGGTCCGGAGCGCCGCGTCGAGATGCAGGAAAAAGAGCAAAACCCAAGAGCTCTCAAATGGGGGTCTGCAGCTCTTTAGATAGCTTCAGGCTACTCAGGAAGGATTTTTTAATATGCGGCGGTTATGCTAAATATGGAGTGCCACCGCCCTACGTTTGACTTGTAACAACCAATCGGCGTAACGTATTCGAATTATTCTAGAACATTCGACATGACGTGTGCAGGGACAAAGTTCCACACGACTTCGTGCATGTAGACCTGCGGAAGTTGACGACATAGTAAAATCCACGGGGTTTTGTGATCGGAAAGGGGTTGGCCGCTTCCATCCTGTTACATACGCCGCTTAACAAAGCTTCTGCATCTTTAAGAAGATGTAAAATGAAATCCCAACTAAATTCAGAGTAGCATAAAATAATCAGTAAAGTATTACTAAATTAATATAAGGTAAGCTCTCGCCAATGGCACACGTGACACTAGAACGTTGTTACGAGAAGAGGCATTAAGGACTAAATCTTCTCTTATATGCCCGCTGAACTAATATTGAATTATGTTCCGCAAATACCAAGACAAAGGCTTTTTGCATGTGAGTTGTCATTTTGGTTTATTTTGTTACCTTATTCTTCATTCTCTGTTTAACCTCCTCGTATGTAGGACTTACACCCCCCAGGACTTACAGGCGGGTGGCTGGGGTTAGAGGCCCGTCGAGGAGCATACACTCATGGATCAGACAGAATTTCCAGAATGGGTGATCAGCCCGATGCTTGTTATGGGATGAAGGAAGTAGATGAAACGAAATGATGGTGAAATGGATGAAAGGAAAGGCGATGATGGAGCAGTTTGTGGAATGAATTCCGGGGGAAACCGGAGAACCCGGAGAAAACCCGCCCAGACGCCGCTTTGTCCACCACAAATCCTACATGCGGGTCCCTGGGATTGAACCCGGTGTTATTTTGTTACCATGGCTGCAAAACAAAGCAAAATCTGTGCAAGTAGAATTTAAGCTTCCACAGTTAGTTTTAAAATTTAAGTTATTCAAATGTTACTGCGTGCCCAAAAAAACAAACAAACATAAATTTAAAGTACCTATAATGCTTTATGTACACCCTGTACAGATGTTGAATTCCTAATGAGGAGACAATGTCTGACTTGCTGTTTCTAAAAATTGTGGCTTACGGTTGACAAAATATAAGTTTACTTGTAAGAAGCAAATTTAAAGCAAAGGTAATTCAAACTACTTTTATCTGCCACGTTGCTCTCTGTTAGCGGTATTTTAACCGAGGTCTTGGCTAAGTAAGTATAAGTGAAAGCGGGCATCAGAGTTCTGTCAGCATTGATTTCCATAATATGGATTAATAGGCTCCAGTTCGCACGAAGAGGAAAAAACGGCGAATATTGCGAACGTTTGCAGATGCCATCTATCTTACCCGCCGCATAATAAATAGTCTATAGGTTGGCATTATGAAAAAGTGAAGTGGCTCATGGGAAATGCGCTACCTCGCAGACATATGAGAGAGAGAAAAGTGCTTTTTAGAGCTCATTTTGTATTGATCAGGATTTGAACTCCAGTCAGAGCCCAAAGTTCACTGCGGCTTTATTGATTACGTGAATTAATACACGTTTCCATAAAAAACACGAACAGCAGAAACCGCAATATAGTACGTTTCTGGTTCTTGCAAAGGGTTTTTGCTAACCTGAAGGAGTTAAGCATTTTTCTTTATGGAGATTGTTTAAGGTTTTAAATTCCGTAATTAAAAGTACAGATCTCGCACAAGATGTGTTTGATATGAAGCTACAAACACGGCAAGTCTTAAAAGCTTTGCGCTAGTGAAAGCGTTTAAAACATACAGCATTACTTTTGAAAGCTAAATCAAAGAGGTGTCCCGGCCCGGCTTTTCTCGAATGTATGAGGCTTCCTTTTTAATTCTTACATCAAGCTGGTCTTTTACAACTTTGAAATTAAAAAAGAAATGAGAATATTGACCACGGCGGTGGTAGTAACTGTCTTTTAGCGATTACTCAAGCCACTTTATCATTTGTTTTAAGTCGAGGAAGTGTTGTATTTTACGCAAAACCTGATATTACCATTGCACATTCCCTTCATGAGAAATCTGATATTTTATATTCACATTGTATTCTCTACCCACTGTATATTTTTATGTAGCTTCTACATAATATTTCTGTAAAAAAGGTTATTTCTTTCTCTACTACGTATAGTAAGTAGGGGAAGTATTGTATTTCGCCCAAAAATTCGACACACAGATTTCACCGGAAATACAGGTTTTGAGGCCCTCTGAATCCAAAAAAATAATTTTTGGAAAAAGGTCCGTGTGTGTGAACAGCATAACTGAAAAACGAAAAGTCGGATAAACACCAAATTTGGTATTTAGATGCAGTATCTTTCAAAGATGCAACACGAAGATTTTCAAGGAAATCCTTTCACCGCAGACTGCCATTTACATGGAACATTTTTCGAAAATTTTGATTAAAATATCATATACTTAAGATATTTTTATGACAAGGGAAATGTATTTCTTGAATTTTCTGGGAATGTCCCCAAAAGTCCTCTTCATTCTGAATAGCTTTTGCATAACTGATAAACCGTAAGAGATAGACAAAGTTTTACTACACAAAAAATATAGATCTCGTTAAAACACATAATTTATGTGGTATACTTTTTTTGTCAAGTGAATCATTTCCGGGATATTTATTGTTATATATTTAAATTTTCCAATGCTTATCAATGGCAATTTCCTTCTTCCTCTTATTTTTGTGTGTGTGTACCCGGAATGTACAAAGAGAATGGAATGCTCCACATAGCAACCAACTCTTAAAAGACTTGACTATCGCTTAAAGCCTACCACATTCCCCTTGCATCTAAAATAAAATTAGCCATAAGATAATTTCTGCAAATTTTTATCTGGATGAATATGAAGTAAATGGAAAATAAGTGTTTGTAAAAGTAGTTTGTACAAGAGTAGAGAAAGTCATGTGAGTGCAACATATCAGATTTTTTTTCTATGCATTTCATATTAATCGAAGTTTCATACTCTTTGCCTCTCATCGCAAGAAACAATAAATGATGTCACTTAAAAATGACAAAACTATTAAAAACTTCCGACCAATAACAACGAATATCTAGGAAATGGCTGATGCTACAGAAAGATTTATTTGAAATAGATTGACTGTTTTAAAAAGATCTACATTTTTATACAGTAAACTGTCTGGTATCTTACGATTTAGGATATGGCAAAATTATACAGAATATATTCCGAATGAAGTGGCTGTGTACACAAAATCCAAGATTTTCAGTTTACTAGCCATGTAAGTATTTTAAACGTACAGGAGTTTAATCAAAGGTGTTATAGGCATTATTAGAAAAATAAATTTTTCCATGTGAAGAGTAGTTTGGGATGAGGCGATTTTCTTGTGTTTGTGTCGCATCTTTGGAAGGTGCTGACCTTAAATAGGTACGGCATTTATCTGACTTCTCGAATTTTGAGTTTTACTGTTCAGTCAGACAGACACATGGACCTCTTTCTAATGCTTTTGAATTCAGGCAACCTCAAAACAGGTGTCTCCAATGAAACTCCAATACTGAAATTTTGGGTGGAATGCAATACTTCCGTTAATATAAGTAAGTGCTGGAGAAAGTAAAAAGAAATTAAGACTGGCATGTTTCAAAACGCAAAGTGTTGGCTTTTAAAGAACTCTTCCAAAACCAAACGAGTAATTAAATTATGTTTGAGAGATCTTGATGTGACGAATAACATTGACATCTAATTTTTTTGTAATCACCTGTGAAATGCTTTTCATTCTCATTAACTTTGCTATAACTTGCGAACAATAAGAGATAACAGCCTTACTCTAGGAAAACTGTATGATTGATTAAAATGTGCTGTTTATGTCTGTAACTTTCCTTCGTAGCATTAGTTGTTTCCAAAATGCTCTTTGTTGTAATCTTATGTTTTCATAGGTTGAAGTTTTCATGTATGAACAATTCTTTTACGCGCGAGCTCATTTTACTAATATCGGTATGTGTCACAAATAGTTGTGCTGTTTCCGGTGCATATCGCCTCTAAAGCTGTTTCTAGGCAAATATTTCTTTTTGTGAGCTAGTTGAAGTGAATAGAAGAAACACTTTTTCTATAAATAGTCTAATATATAAACGAATTAATGGGTAGAGACGTGATTGTTTGCTACTCTGCACTATTATGTCAACTGGGAATTTGCTGTGACTGTGTATACCAGGGTGTTTTACTATTGTAGCAATAGGACATGATACTAGTGACACTAGACACTAGTGTCTAGTATCACAATGTGACGCAAGAGAAACCAAGAATGGCGTAAGACTGCGTTTTCTCCAACCTGATACCGTTTACTACCATCTTAACCGGTACCAAGCTGAGGGTCGCGGGTTCGAGTCTCGCCGTGGGCATGGGTGTTGTGTATGTATATGTGTAACAGTAATTGCGGTAATAAGCGGTAAAAACAACCATGCTGCCGATGGTACTTATTGTTACTTGTTATATACTTATTGTCTGATAATAAACAACCTTAGAAGTATTCTTCTCTGTACGTTAAGCCTTTCTTTGACTGCCTCTTCCCTCGGAGGTCAGCGTTCTGGCTTCTCAGCCCAGAGGTTCCGGGTTTGATTCACGGCTGAAGCGGGGAAATTTTTCTTTGATTAGAATTATTAGGTACCATCCGCAGAGTCTGGAAGTATGAACGTCCGAGTAATAAAAAATTGAGTTTTATTTATGGACGCTCTTTGACTACTATGGTCCTTAGCTTCCCATTCTAAATTGGGCGTGAAAGATCGGTAATTTTGCTCAGAGGCCACTTTATTAGGCCGTAAAACTACGACACTGGATCACCGGCTTTACTTCCCTTCCAAAGGAAGCCATGCTAAGGATTTTTACACCCGAAAAAATCCCTCTAGTGAATGTATGTGTGTCCTGCCTAGTAAAAGCTAATAAAAGATACAGTAAACGAGTTAGTAACATAATTAGTTGTTTCTAAAGTCAAAGTATCGAGTTAAACGGGACTAAACAAATTAAACAATGAAAAATGTCCTCGAGATTGATTTTGAAGGCGTCTATACCCAAAATTAAAGTCTTTGCAGAAAAAGGTCGTGCTGTGTTTCTCCTCGTGAAGAAGTTAGCTTTGAACCATAAAGTAATGCTTATTTATTTATAAAGTAATATATAAAGTAATATAATATAAAGTAATATTTATTTCGGGTGTCTTCCGAAAAAAACCCATACCGGGGTATTCTAAATAATACCTACATTGCTTAGTGTGTTGTATAAGAGAACTGATCATTTTCAAATGGGAACCATCTTATGACAAATATTGTTTGAGCATTGTGGGATATCAATGTTTGATAACGTTTCGGTAATATTGATTGGCGTGTTTTTGGATTTTATAAAGTAACCTCCAACTATAGGATCATATCGTGCATTTAATTACAAAAGGGCTCGATATGCCACTCTTGAACTTCTGTGCACTTAACCACATGCGTATCTGACCATTTATGTCTGTCCCTACACGCCATCATATCCTCCGTAATTAAATAGGAGATACATAGTTCATCATCACTACCATCATCATCATCATCATCATCATCATTCACAACAAGGATTAGGCCGGCTTCTCTGGCTTCAGGAGAATTGATCCTGTAGAGGGTCTGCCTTTACATCGTATAACCATTAAACTGTACTATATACGTAAATCAATTATTTTTGGCTTCCATTCTGGTGACGTCTTAGATGTTCTTGTCGGTTTGCCCTTTTGTCATACACTTTTACTTTCTCTTCTACGTATAGTAAGTAGGGGAAGTATTGTATTCCACCCAAAAATTCGATACCGAGATTTCACCGGAAATACATGTTTTGAGATCCCCTGAATCCAAAAAAAGCATTTTTGGAAACATGTCCGTGTGTGTGTGTCTGTGTGTCTGTCCGTCTGTATGTCTGTCTGTCAACAGCATAACTCAGAAACGAACAGTCGGATAAACACCAAACTTGGTATTTAGGTTCAGTATCTTCCAGAGATGCGACACGAAGGTTTTCAAGAAAATCCCCCCCAGACTACCCTTTACATGGCAGATTTTTCGAAAATTTTAATTTTCTCAAAAATGGCTCTAACGATTTTGATTAAAATATCATATGTTTAAGGCATTGTCATGACAAATGAAATGTATATCTCGAATTTTCTGGGAATGTCTCCAAAGGTATTCTGCATTGTGAACGACTTTTGCATAACTGGTAAACCATAAGAGATAGACAAAATTTTACTACACAAAAATGTAGATCGCGTTAAAATACACAATTTATGTCATATACATTTTTTTTGTTCAGTGAACAGTTTTCGAGATATTGCTTGTTATTCCCTTAAATTTTCCAATACTTATACTTTTTCTCAAATTCGTTATTCATTCTTTTATGTCCTGGACATGCAAAGAGAATGGAATGCGCCACCTAGCAACTAGCGCTTAAAATATTTGACCATCGCTTAAATCCTACCATATTCCCCTTGCATCTACAAGAAAATTAGCAATAAGATTAACATCTCGATATCTCGATTAACATGAAGCATATGGAGAATAAGTGTATGTAAAAATAGTTTGTACAAGAGTAGAGAAAGTCATGTGAGTGTAACACATCAGATTTTTTGTCTTGGATATGCAAAGAGTATTAATCCGTGGCAAAGGGAATAGTGCTGCACCTAGCAACTAGCTATTAAGAGATATGTATGTGCTTAAAGGCTACTGTATTTCTATATTGCCCTTGTAAATATATATTCCCCTTACATCTACAAGAAAATTAGCAATAAGATACAGTCTGCAAATGTTTATCTCGATTAACGTGAAGTAGATGGAGAATAAGCGTTTGTAAAAATAGTTTGTACTAGAGTAGAGAAAGTCATGTGAGTGTAACACATCAGACTTTTTTCTATAAATCGAATATGTGTAATTCATCTCTTATTTCTGTACTTCTTTTTACTTTCTCTACTACGTATGGTAAGTACGGGAAATATTGTATTCCACCCAAAAATTCATTACCGAGATTTCACCGGAAATACATGTTTTGAGACCCCCTGAATCCAAAAAAAGCATTTTTGGAAACATGTCCGTGTGTGTCTGTGTGTAAGTTTGTGTATGCATGTGTGTGTCTGTGAACAGCAAACTCAGAAACGAACAGTCGTATAAACACCAAACTTGGTATTTAGGGTCAGTATCTTCCAGAGATGCGACACGAAGGTTTTCAAGAAAATCCCCCCACCCCAGATTACCCTTTACATGGACCATTTTTCGAAACTTTTAATTTGCTCAAAAATGGCTCTAACGATTTTGATTAAAATATCATATGTTTAAGATATTTTCATGAAATATAAAATGTATATCTTGAATTTTCTGGGAATGTCTCCAAAAGTATTCTTCATTGTAACGACTTTTGCATAACTGGTAAACCATAAGAGATAGACAAAATTTTACTATACCAAAAATGTAGATCGCGTTAAAATACACAATTTATGTCATATATACTTTTTTGTTGAGTGAACCAGTTTCGAAATATTGCTTGTGATTCCCTTAAATTTTTCAATACTTATTTTCTCAAATGGGAATTCGTTATTCATTTTTTTGTCTTGGATATGCAAAGAGTATTAATCTGTGGCAAAGAGAATGGTGCTGCACCTAGCAACCAGCTATTAAGAGATATGTCGATGCTTAAAGCCTACTGTATTTCTATATTGCCCTTGCAAATACAAAACAAGGGGAACATAGTACGCCTTAAGCGATAGTCAAATATTTTTAGAATTGGTCGCTATGTGTCAAATGTAATTCTCTTTGCATGTCGAAAGATCGTTTCTGCAAATGTTTATCCCGATTAATATGAAATAGATGGAGTTTGTAAAAATAGTTTGTATAAGAGTAGAGAAACTTGTGAGTGCAACATATCAGATTTTTATAACTTTTTCTGACCGTATGAAATATTAAAACATAGGAAGTTATTTATTTGCTCTATTCCATTGATTGCATCTGAGATGATTTTTTCCCTGAATTCTAATACTTGAGTTTTAGAGGCTCAAGGTATCTCTTTACCTATTATTTCACGCTGATTTGTGGCTCTTTGGAGGTCATAAAGCTGCCTGATAATCTGCAAATATGGCAGTATTAAAAGACGTATTGTCAATTTTAAAATCTACTGTAAGTGTATCTGCTATTTTTAATGACAGGTCGCTGTATATATAAAAACAGTCTAAAGAACAGACATCCTTATTTAACCTTGGTTTACATACCTGTTAGGTGACTTTCCTTTGTTTCCTCGTCGTTACATATAGAAGTGTTAAAAAATACAGGCTTTAAATTACTTTTATAATGTGTGCTGGATATCCATTCATTTTCATTTTTTGTTTTTTGTTTGGAGTGGAAGAGAAAATGAAATCACTAACCTCAGCCCCGATGGGAGTCGGGACTAAGAGTGAGGGACTCACCAAGTGTCGACATACCCACTAAAACCTGAAGTAGTATTGTCCTTGGAGTTTATTTATTTATTTAGCTCCACGTATGGACGTCGATTTGAAGAAGTTATTGTCTTTACGTTGTTTTGTTGTTGACTTATGTATGGACGTCAATTTTGAAGAAGATTGTTTGTTACGTAATATGCTACTACGTATGTAAAGCTGATTTGAAGATGTATTTTTGTTGTTACACTCCAAGTTTAAAAATATTGTATTAACTTTGTTATTAAACTGCTTCTATAGATATTATTTATGTTTATATTTGCCTCGGCTGCGTCAGTATTGTTTTAGAGTCACATATCTCTTAGGCAAGGCGTGGAGATCCTGAATGGCATCGCGTAGGCCCCGAACTTCCTCGGTGATGATCGGCGCTGGTGATAGAGCTGGTGTCGGCGGATTTGGAGTGGTCGTTGGCTGCGTGGTTGGTGCTGGTGGCTTCAGCGGTGCCTTCCTACGAGGATGCAGGGTGCAGAGCGCTTGGCCGGTGAAGTGGTTCGACCTTCCACAGGTTGCACAGTAGCGGCAGCGGCGGCATAGGTCGTGCTGTTTACACGAAGTAGTGGTGCTGGAAGCACTACAGTAGTGGCATCTGGGTTCCGCTGAGCAGGATGTCTCCTGTGCCCATAGACACAGCATCGTCAGCAGGGCACCTGGCGTTCCACTCGGCTGGCCTCGATGCATAAGCACCGCACTAACAAGGGCAGGCCCGCCCTCAAGGCCGCTTCGTAGTCGCCAGGGTCTGCGAACTCTATCCTGACGTGCGACGTGAGTCCCTGGGCTCCGAAAGGCCACTGCTGGTATTCTGCGCTGATGAGGAATCTGACTGGCAGGTCCCTTGGGACGCCTCTGATGACATCACTGCACCTCCCATGAGGTGCAGGCTGGATCTGCGCTGGCTGGGAAGCACCCAGGATCGGCGCGGTGAATGCCGGTGAAGGTGGCGACGACTGCGGGGGCAGTCGCGGCGATGCTGCGGTGGATGGCGTAAGTTGCCCCGGGCTGCGGTGGCTGCGACGGTTTCCCCTCGGCAGATCCCGGGGGAGAAGATATTCCTGCCTTAGCAGGCTTGGAACTCTACGTTGCTTCTTTTTCGCCATCTCGGAGTTATATATGTTGTTAATAATTTTTTATTATGAATTTTATTTTTGTTATTATTTAATAATGCAACAACAACCATGAATTTGGGGGAAAAAGCATCGTCTAATAAATTGAATGTTATCGCAGCCTAAACAAGAGTACTCAACTAGCAAGAACATAAGAGAATTCACTGACAGTGTTACTCTTAGTGGCATGAGGTAAGTATACTCGGCAATCAAATGACTACTTGCGCAAGGGGTGGAAGCAGAAGGGGTGACGCTTGAGAGAGGGCGTTAGGTATTTCATTATCAACCTAAAATACAAACCATTTCAACATGGGCTACTTTTTTGTACAAATTGGCTTAAACAATATCTGGCAAAGGAGTAATGAAAATACACAGAGTGCCATTAAAAAAGTCAAAAGACGACTATGTGATATAAACAGGCAGGAAATAGAATCTGAATGTAAACAAAGATCAACATTGGAGCTACAAAATGAAATAAAAACTAGGTGGGGTAAGGAAACATATATTTTAGAATTGGGTATAGAACACAGGACGAGAATAGCATGGCTTAGGTTGGGAGGGTAGAAAGCTCGCAAGATTGTTGATGATGGCAGGAGGATTTGCCCATTATGCAGGGAACAGGAATACTGGACGCATATTTTGGCAGCATGCATACAGACGGAGGGAATTAGGAAAAAATTATTACCGGAAGTATTTTTGGCTTCCAACAGACGGAGGACAGCCTGCTGGGAATTGGTTCTAAACGGCCAAAACTGGCCATACTTAATGGAAGTACGCGTACTAAGAGATAAGGTGTTTATGTAAATTTTCTTTAAATATATGTGGTGCTTGAGCACTTGTGTGCGTGAGTGTGTGTGTGTGTGTGTGTGTGTGTGTGTGTTTGTGTGTGATTCAAATTATTTTTCAATTTTATATGTATGTATATATTGTGGTGATTATAAACATAGTTGTTTCTGGTCGATTCTGCAAGTCACGTATACACACCAGGTATTTTTCTAGAGAGCAGGTACGGGATAGTGTTACGCAATTAATGTAATACTAAATACTTAATAAATACCACCACTAGTACTCCTACTCCACTACTACTACTACTACTACTACTACTACTACTACTACTACTACTACTACTACTACTACTACTATTTTTGTACGAAAGTGCATAAAAAGATTAGCAAAAATTTGTACTGAGCGAAATAGAAGATTAAAGCTTTGGAATACGTGTCTCTTCCACGCTGAATTAACTGTTTGCTGTCACTCGCGGCACAGCATGATAAGGTAACTTTGTCCCAAGCTTATTTTTAAAACTTGTCACCTGTTTATAAAGATACCTTTACGTAAATTCAGAATGCTTATGTCAATCTAACATCATAACTTTGTGGAATATTTACAAATACCGTCTTATAGTACTTGTTATGCTTTTGCTTTAACTTCAATGAGCATTAAAGTGTGGTATTCCAGAAAAAGAGCATTGTTACTAACTTTTAAAATTATTTTGTCACGCCTATTACAAAAGAAAGAAAGACAAAAGAAACAGCAGAAAGGAACAAAAGAAAACTACATCAGCTTATACTGGAATAATGCAAGTGTAGCTAGCGGGGTTCTGCTAGTACCAGTTTTGGACGCCACTAAATCTTTTTCATTCTTTATTATGTTTCTAATGGTACTGAATATCAACTTTAAGCATATTAAAGCTGTATGACACAGCATACTTGTTCGGCACTGTACGAAGGGGGCCGCTCAGAACTTGCTCACATTTCCTGTGAAGAACTCTGCCGGAGTACCATCTGGGGACGACGTACCGGAAGTTTATGCACCAACTTAAGCTTTTAATATGGAATTTGTCGACACTTTAATGAATCTTTTTATCCGCTCGCCTTTCTTAATGGCCAGTCAAAAAGCATCGTTAAACCCTTTTAATATTGCTGGTAGCATCGCACGGCAGACCATTGGCGATACATTACACCACAGTAAGAGGACAAATTGCTCCGTGGGGAATGGTCGCATACCCGTCCAGAGGTATATATCGGCCATTTTTATTATCTTTATAGATAATACTAGACATGCATTTACTGCTGGTGCTTTATCAACGCCATTGAAATTTATCTCTGGTTGTTCCCCTGTGGTTCCATCGTCTCAGACCACTACCAACTGCAGCAATGCTATGTTTTCATATTTATTTACTTCTTTTATCCGACAAGATATTAAACTCTCTGACCTATTGCGATTCTATGGGTCAACGGTTTCACCCTTCGGTTCTAAACGTCCAATGCATAATGCCCACTGCCTAAACCTTGTTCCATATAACTTTGTCACTTTAACTGTCACGTGCACTACTCATCTCTCATGTTTGCTTCGTGGTATATGTTGTTGTGCGACACAAACTAGTTTCTTGTTCAACATGATCATTTATGTTAATATAGTCAAACAGAACTATCAAACTTACATTTTCATAACTGTATGAATCAACTATGTTATGTAATGGAGTTAATGCATCTGGAATGCATTTACATTCTTATCAACAAATGGGTGAATCCTTGGGTTTAAACCTGCCTCTCAGGATGACGAAAGCACGTGCATTTATCATGCAAAAGTGTTTATATCGCTTTTATCCACTGATTTTGCATTGCACAGGGCTTGTTTGTCATCGCCATTTAAACGTGTTCATTACCAATCAAGCAGAAGAAAAGGGAGCGGTGAAGAATGCGTCACGTCAGTGAGGCAAGGTTATAAAAAGCAAGGTTTAGAACCTTAAAAAAATCTGATGTGATATATTAACATGACTTTTTCTACCCTCTATCTTTATTAGTGGGTATACTTATTAAAGCTTATTTTTCTATCTACTATATTTTAATCTAATAAACCTTTTAGAAATAGTACACTATACATTTCGTTATAGCTACAAAGAGAACAGCGATAGTCAAATATTTAAGATCTAGACACTATGGCTTTAAAATTTCAACTGTTTACATGCACTCGTGAGAAATAACTGCAAATCGACGGGACTTAAAGAAGAATAACAAGTTCTGAACAATTCGAACCTTTAATAACGGATCGCTCAGAATTGGTTTATGCTACAAAAACTTTTAAGTAAATTGTGTGTTTTAAAGAGATCTACATTTTTTGTGTGGTACGTTTTCGTCTGTCGCTTAACGTTTACGAGTTATATAAAATTTTACAAAATTTCTTCCGAATAAAGAGGACTTCCTAGGTTATTTCCAAAAAACTAAAGACATATATTTTATTTGCCATGTAAGTATCTTTAATATATGGTATTTTAATAAAAACGTTAGTAATTTTTTTAGAAAATCAATATTTTGGAAAAATGTTCATGTAAAAGGTAGTTGGGGTGGGAGATTTTCTTGAAAATGTTCGTGTCGATCCTTGGAAGATGCTGAACTCAAATACGAAGTTTGGCATTTATTCACTTTTCGGTTTTGAGTTATACTGTTTACACACACACACACACACACACACACACACATGCTTCCAGGAATGCTTTGAGAAGCCTCAAAGGTTTATTTCCGCTGAAATCTAGGTATAGAAATTTTGGGTAGAGTGCAATACCTTCTGTACCCATTAGGTACGTGGTAGAAAACGTAAAAATGCATGTTAGTAAAAAACATATTGGTCTTCACCATATTGCTGCGGTTTTACCCCAAGAGATGTAAGATCTGATTTGGCGCTTATATAATGTGCTCATAGTATGTGCATATGTTTCATCTGCCGTGTATGTCGGCTTGTTATGATATTGCCTGACTGTAGATGCATTCGTTGCCATTCAGGTCTGCTCCACAAAGCAAACTCCACCAACATTAGCTGACGCAGTATTTTTAACACTTGAATAATTTCAATTAAATTATATAACAGTAAATTCAATAACAGCCCGCCTTGAAGCAATATGTATGTAATAATTTGTAAATATGTATGTAACAGTCATTGCAAATACTTATATTATTGTAAACATGTTTAATAATATTATGTGAATGCATTATGTAATTTAATAGTGTAAGAGCTGTGAGAATAATAAGTTTAACGTTGCTAACAATGAGGTAACAATGAGGTAACCTTGAGGCAATAATGAGTTTGAGTTTAAATGCTACTAGTCATGATTAGAACAACGATAATGTAAATTTTGTGACAGTTTAATAGCTAATCAACAGCCAGAAAAAGCTTTAGTTAAATGCAGGTATTCTATTGGACTAGAATTAGCCAATCAGAGACTTGAAATACAGAAGCTTACGGATTTTGACGGTTGAAATATGTTCAGTTGCCTGCAGACCTTGGTAGTGACCGGATGGAAGATGTGTTCTCTAATGAAATATTACGTATTCGTGTGAATCGTAAATTAAGTATACGCGTTAACTAAGCGTAAGTATTAAAGAATCTCACAGCTCTTGATATCAGTGTAGTGCTATTTAATTTATGTCAAGGATTAATAAAAAGAAGTGAATTTAAACTTAAAATCTGTGTAAGCCTACATTCTTGTCGCACCACACCCTGCCTAAGAGAAACGTGTCCCTACAAACATTACTGACGAGCCGAGGCAAACATAAATATAAAAACTATCTATAAAAGCAGTTTAATAACAAAGTTAAATAATATTTTTTTTTTAAACTTGGAGTGTAACAACAAAAATACATCTTCAAATCAGCTTCTCATACGTAGCAGCATATTACATAACAACAGTAACTATTACGTAACAAACAATCTTCTTCAAATTAACGCCCAAAGCATAGCGCAAACTTCAACAACAAACTCCTAAAGACAATAACTACTTCAAGTTGGTTTCCCAAGCGTGAGGCTAATAAATTACGTAAACAAAATATCTTCTTCAAAGCCTCGTCCCTCCCGCCCACTGTCCTGATCTTTCGACCCTGAAACATAATGAGAAAATGACGGGGAAATTCATATAATCTACTCCAGCATGCACCTACCAACCAGGGAAAACCTGAAAAGATTCCAGGCCAGAGTGACCGGCCCAAAGGGAATCGCACCTGGGGCGGCCAAAATGCGAGTCACACACGTTACCCCGGAGCCATCACACATCTGCAAATAGCTTCCGAAACACTGGTAATGTCTTTTCGTATAGTTATACAAATAATCTAATGTTCGTGCTTTTATTTTATAGATTCCTTAGTTCAAGCTGCCTCGTATACACCCAGAAAAATGTTCTGGAAGCTTCCTCAGTGCGCTGTGTATTAGATCATTCATACATTACTGAAGAAGAATGTGTTGCACTCACATGACTTCCTCTACTCTTGTACAAAATATTTTTACAAACGCGATATTCTCCATCTGCTTCATGTTAATCGCGATAAAATTTGCAGAAACTATCTTATTGCTACTTTTATTGTAGATGCAAGGGGAATATGGTAGGCTTTAAGCAATAGTCAAATATTTTAAGAGCTGGTTGCTATGTGGAGCATTCCATTCTCTTTGTATGTCCAGGACATAAAAATGAATAACCAATTCCTATTTGAGAAAAAATATAAGTATTGGAAAATTCAGACAAATAACAAGGAATATCTCGTAAATGGTTTACTCTAGAAAAAAAATGTATGCGACCTAAATTATGTATTTTAACCACTTGTCGTGTAGTACAATTTTGTGTACCTCTTACGGTCTACCAGTTATGCAAAATTCATTCAGAATGAAGACGAAAAGATATACATTTTATTTGCCATGAAAGTATTTCAAACATAGGATATTTTAATCAAAATGGTTAGTCATTTTTGAGAAAATAAGAATTTCCGAAAAATATTCCGTGTAAAGGGTGGTCTGGGGTGGGGGATTTTACTGAAAACCTTCGTGTCGTATCTTTGAGAGATACTGAAGCTAAAACGAAGTTTGGTATTTATCCGACTTTTTGTTTTTGAGTTATGCTCACAGACACACATACGGATCTTTTTCTAAAAATGTTTTTTTTGGATTCAGGGGTCCTCAAAACATCTATTTCCAGTGAATTGTCGGCATCGAGAATTTTTGTGGGAATGCAATACTTTCCCTATTTACTATATGTAGTAGGGAAAGTAAAAACGCTTATCACACTTAGAATCAATGGAGTAAGCATGGTATAGGGTATACAATGAAGGGGAAAACCTCACAGGTGGCTACAGGCCGCAGTCAAACAGGCCACGGAGACACACGGAAGTCCCTCAGTCCTGGCTCGAAGATCCCTTCCACTACTGGAGCTGCCCAGAGAGAGCCATGAAAGACGGTCAACCAATCTAGTGTTCATGGGAAATACTGTTTCCGTTGAGCAGGCATCCGCGCCATCTATCCAGCACCGTCTTACATCACGAAACCTAGAAGTACACCTGGAGTATGAGAAGGAAACGGAATGAAAGGGAAAGGAAATCGTGGTAGATGAGAAAATATCCAGCATTCGCCTACCGACGAGGAAAAACCACGAGGAATCCAAGGTCAGAGTAGGCGGGAATCTAACCCGAGATTTCCCGAATGTGAGCGTCACAGCAGAGCCATTTTCCTGTGAGCAGAGTAATCAGATGGATATGCTAATCCATCGGCAATTAGTGTACTCGCAGATTTTCAGAAAAATCGAGCGCCCCATATTAGGGATATTTGCTTGTAAAGGATATTATATTAGAAGAGCTTCAACATTCATTAATCATTGACTCTCTATAGAGACGACTGTGTAGTAAACGTAGCCTGTTTACGATGAGTAAACATTTTAAAACGTAGACTATAACTTTTAAAACGTTTAAGCTTTTATGTTAATTAGTTTGAGGCGTTTTAGATTACGAAATTTTGGTATTGCAGTGCTTCAAACAAGATTAAAAAGCGTTAATTAATTATCCTAAGTGGGTTAGTGTAACTGGGAACGAAGGCTTGTATTTATAACGCGTTGCGCGCGCGCGCTATTTACTTGTTTTTCCTCTTGCTGGTAACCTCCCACAGGAACATGTTATTCCCAAGGGAAGAGTGGAACCTTGCCAAAAGCAGAATTTACCAGTCCAGCTACGTGCATTGCACAATACTCGGGACGTGCGTACGTATGGGAGATGGATTCATTTCCACGGAATTTGATGGTGATGACACCTGCTGCAAAGCGCTGTTGTTGCAGCGTGATTGACAGCGCATGAGGGGTGGCATAAGTTGATGGGGCATTCATACCTTACCGGGCAATTTGTCCCTGTCTAAATAACTAATCAAATGGAGGCTCTGCGAGGCATGTGTTTGGAAGTGATGGCGCGGAAAAACGGTGACGTGATGGGAGGTGTGGATGCACAAGAAACTCTGAAATAAAATGAAGTGGGTTCGCGTCGTTCGGAACGTTCCGGGCCGTTAATCTGTCTACGGCAGTGGGGCAGTGTTGCGACTGGCCATTTAATGCAACCCGCACAGCAAAGAGAGATGCTGCCTCGGGAATTTCAGTTCTAGCAATAATCAGAATGCAGGAGGACTGAGCCGTTTCAATCGTATATTGAGATACAACTATGATAAGGAGAGACAGCAGAGCTCTGAAATACGAGAAGATCATAACACTGTTAAAAAAAACTGATGACTTTCTCTACTCTTGTACAAATTATTTTTACAAAGGCTTATTCTCCATCTACTTCATGTTAATCGATATAAATTTTGGAGAAACTTTTCAAATAAGTGCAAGGGGAATATGGTAGGTTTTAAGAGATAGTCAAATCTTTTAAGAGCTGGTTGCTATGTGGATCATTCCATTCTCTTTGCATGTTCAGGACATAAAAAAACGAATAAATAATAATTCCCACTTGAGAAAAAGTATAAGTATTGGAAAATTCAAACAAATAACAACGAATATCTCGGAAATGATTCACTCGAAAGAAACGTACATGACACAAATTACGTGTTTTAACGCGATCCACATTTTTTGTGCAGTAAAATTTTGTCTATCTCTTATGGTTTACCAGTTATGCAAAAGTCGTTCACAATGAAGAATACTTTTGGAGACATTCGCAGAAAATTCGAGATATACATTTCATTTGTCATGAAAATATCTTAAACATATGATATTTTAATCAAAATCGTTAGAGCCATTTTTGAGAAAATTAAAATTTTCGAAAAATCTTCCATGTAAAGGGTAGTCTGGGGTGGGGGATTTTCTTGAAAACCTTTGTGTCGCATCTTTGGAGGATACTGAACCTAAATACCAAGTTTGGTGTTTATCCGACTGTTCGTTTCTGAGTTATGCTGTTCACACACACGGACATGTTTCCAAAAATGCTTTTTTTGGATTCAGGGGGTCTCAAAACATATTTCCGGTGAAATCTCGGTATCGAATTTTTGGGTGGAATACAATACTTCCCCTACTTACTATACGTAGTAGAGAAAGTAAAAATATCTGATGTGTTACATTCACATAACTTTCTCTGCCGTCTGTCGTTAATTAGTGGGTACGATATATTAGGATACGATAGGACTAAAAGCGCACTTAGCACCTCGACCTGTGCAGATCTTTTATAACTAGAACCCTGACTGTGCGCCCCATGAAGGGAGGGATGTGGGGAGAGGAGACAGAGGGCAGTCGGACCAGGAGGCACGGCAGGCAGAGGGCAGGGTCCCTACTGTTTACATATTTGAACTCCGGGTGGTAGCTTGTGCAGTCGGCTCCCCTACCCACTGTGGGTTTCCACATCCCCTGGGTGCCCCGGGACCCGCAGATCGCTCGCAGTCCGGGGGACAAAGCTTAACTCAGAGCATCCTTTTCCCCTGTCATACTCAAGCGAGACCTCCCGCCGACACTTGCAACTCTGAAAGAAATCAAGCAAGATGAATGATGAAGTGAAATGAGAATGGAGGCGAAATGGAGGGACAGGAAACTCGGAGGATGTAATGATACTTTCTAGCATTCGCCTGGCGACCCGAGGAAACCCTCGAAAATAAAACTTCATGGGTCAGGAAGGTATGCCCGGTAATCGAACCCGCAACCTCCCGAATGCTGGCCACATTTTTTTAGTTGAATAAGAATGAGTTATATATTTGGGTATAATTATTTATCATATGGTTTGATCATACTAAGATTTTGAATTACAGATGTTACCGCCTGTGCCATCCAGCTCGGGTATACAAATTATTCTTACGAAAGTTTAGTTTCTGATCTATATCATTTTAATCGAGATAAACCTTTGCAGAAATAGCTGCATTACACGTTTCGTTAAATATACAAAGGGTACAGCGATAGTCAAATGTTAGAGCTGGTGGCTATATGAATGCCCTAAAATTCCATACTCTTTCCATGCAGTCGCGAGAAACAGCTGAAAATCGACAGCACTTGAAAAGAATGGCTAACTATTGATGAATTCAAACCATTAATAACGCATATCTCGGAAATGGCTAATGCCACAAAACATGTTATTTGAAAGACATTATGTGTTCTAGAGAAATCTACATGTTTTGTGTAGTACATTTTCGTCTATTATTTAACGCTTACCAGTTATACAAAATTCCTTCCAAATGAAGAAGACTTCACAGAGTACTCCCAGAAATTTACAGATACATTTTATATGTCATGCAAATATGTTTAATATGTGGTATTTTAACCAAAATCATTATATCCATTTTTAACAAATAAAACATTTCGAAAATTGTTCTGTGTAAAGGGTAGTTTTGGGGTGGGAGGATTTTCTTGAAACTCTTCCTAAATATCAAGTTTGGTGTTTATCCGACATTTCGTTTTTGAGTTATGTTGTTCACAGACACACACATGATCCTTTTTATTAAAACGAATTTTTGGAATTCGGGTGGCCTCAAAACATTTATTTCCGGTGAAATTTCGATATCTAATTTTTGTGTGGAGTGCAATACCTTCTCTACCTACTATGTACGTGGTAGAGAAAGTTAAAAAAAACAAAACAAAACAAAAAACGAATAGCCACCTCCTGGCTGAGAAAAGTATAACTGTATAACGTGTAGAATTAGTTGTTCTTCCATACAAGCTGTGTATTGAACAGGGTTGGAAAGGTAGAATCAGATGCCATAGCCGGGATTTGAACCACGGATCTCCCGGTCTGATTGGCATTTTTCCCGGTAAACCACAAGATCTCAAATTGTATTTAGATGATATACCCCAGTGGCGATTTACAAGGGCTGATCAACAAAGACTGAGACTGATTTTTTCCTGTAGCTTCCGTGATAGTTTCGTATCTGTAACATAAATATTTGAAAAGAGCGGGTTTTTATGTATGAAGTTGGTAGGCGGCAGCACTCTCGTATTGGTAGGTTGGTAGTAATGCTCTATTTTGTAGACCCTACGTGCATTTCGCATACCAGACAATGGAGGTGACGCGAGAGGAGCAGTACAGCGCAGTCAATTCTGTTTTCGTTTAAACCATACAGCCACCGAAACTTATGAAAAGCTGAAGCAAGCGTACAGTGAAGATACACTACCTCGTGTAACAGTGTTTAGGTGGTTCAAGGACTTCAAAGAAGGCCGACTTGTCAGTGTAAAGCAAGGTGATGAGTCATGGCTGCATCATTATGATCCTGAAGGAAAACAAGCCAGCACAGTGTGGAAATCGCCAGGTTCTCCAACACCAAAAAAGGCAAAAGTTGTTCCATCTGCAGGGAAAGTGATGGTGATCACATTTTTGACTGTAATGGAATGATTTACCAGCATGCAGTTCCCCCTCACACTACTGTCACAGCAGCATACTACACGTCAGTATTGGCTATACTGAGGAAGCACATTACAAAGAAACGACCAGAGCTTTGTAGGACTGGGTGGCGACTTCATCATGACAATGCACGGCCTCACGTCGCAAATCAAGTCATGCAGTTTCTGGCTCGATTCAACATTACCTGTGTACCACGTCCACCTTATAGCCCCGATCTTGCACCCTGTGACTTTTTTATTCCCATCACTAAAGGCAAAGCTTAGGGGTATTCGATTTGAGAACTCTGAAGCAGTGCTCAAGAAAAGTGAGGCGATTCTCAAGGACCCGACAAAGAATGGTCTGCAGCACGTGTTCGAGGACTGGCAGAGACGCTATAAAAAGTGCATTGAAGTAGGAGGGGACTACTTTGAAAAAGATCATGTAAACATTGAATTGGAGTAATAAACATCTGTGAAAAAAAATCAGTCTCAGTTTTTGTAGATCAGCCCTCGTACAATGCTGAAAGTACTTTAAGTCCCATGCTTCATAGTTTCAATCACTATTAGGTCAATTAATGCAATTAATTTAATGTCATACCCGCAAGTCGCCGTGGTAGCTCAGTGGTTAGAGCAACCGGAAGGAGACCGGGCGAGCCGTGGTTCAAATCCCGGTTATGGCATTGAATTTTTCAGTTGTCTGTATAACGTAAAATACAAAATATCTCGGAAATAGACCACAAAAGTTGTATTTGGCACAAATTGTGTGCTTTAACGAAATCTACATGTTTTCTGTAGCAAGATTTTGTGTATCTCTTAAGCTTCACCAATTATGCAAACGTGGTTCACAGGCTATTCCCAGAAAATTCCAGATTTAAATTTTATTTGTCATGAAAATAGCTTAAAATGTAACAGATTAATCGAAATCCTTAGAGCCATTTTTGGGAGCATCGGAAATAACGCAACTTTTTCGTCTAAAGGGGGTAAGATTTTCATGAACAACTTCGTGTCGCATCCTTGCAAGATGCTGAGCTTAAGATTGATACGAGGGTCGGCTGATAAATCCCGGACCTCACACAGAGATGGCGCCACTACGCCAGTTAGACGGTAGCATCGTATAGTTTTAATCCAGACTAGCTTGTATCCATAGTCACAGGTCAATAGCTTGTTTAGTTTTTGAATGACAGTATTTTGAACAAGACAACTTTAGAGTTTTCACAAAAATGGAGGATTTAAAAAAACGAGCAGTGATTAAATACTTCCATTTGAAAGGCTTAACGCCTAAGGAAATCAAGGAGGAAATGGGCAGTACATTGAAAGACTCTGCTCCTTCAGATTCAATGATTAAAAGGTGGGTTGCAGAGTTTAAAATGGGACGTACGAGCACTAGTGATGAGCCTCGCTCTGGACGCCCTGTGGAAGTCACAACTCCAAAGATGATTGAAGAAATTCATCATTTAGTACTGGAAGACCGCAAATTAAAGTTGTTTGAGATAGCAGAGGCTGTAAACGTATCAAAAGAACGTGCAGGTAATGTTTTAAGTAATTTTTTGGGCTTTTACAAGGTCTGTGCGAGGTGGGTGCAGCGTTTGTTGACACCTGATCAAAAGTTGCATAGAAAAGCTGTTTCTGTTAAGAATGTTGAGCTCTACCTTAAAAATCCCAATGAATTTTTGAGACGGCTTATTACCATGAATGAAACTTGTATACATCACTACACTCCAGAAAGTAAAACCTAGTCAAAACAGTGGATTGCGCCAGGTGAACCAACTCCAAAAAAGGCAAAGTCAAATTCGGAAGCTAACAAGATTATGGCGATTGTTCTGGAATGCACAGGGAATTGACTACTTGGAAAAGGGTAAAAGTATCACTGGTGACTACTATGCAAGCTTACTGCAACGTTTGAGTGATGAGGTGAAAACAAAAAGGCCTCATTTGGCAAAAAAATAATCTTGTTTCATCAGGACAATGCACCGGCCCATCGTTCAGTCATTGCAATGGGGAAAGTTTGTGAATTAAAGTTCGAATTGCTTGAACATCCACCCTATTCGCCAGATCTAGTACCCACTGAATACCACCTGTTCCCTAATCTCAAAAAAGTTCTTGGAGGACGAAGATTTCACAGCAACAGGAAGGCCATTGATGCGGTAAACAGCTATTTTGATGACCTTGATAAATCGCACTACAGAGCTGGTTTAATTAAATTAGAACACCGGTATGACAAATATATTAACCTTTCTGGAGATTATGTTGAGAAATAATAAAAATTTTCTGATGTGTTACAGTCTCATGACTTTCTCTACTCTTGTATAAACTATTTTTACAAACGCTTATTCTTCATATGCTTCATGTTAATCTTATTGCTAATTTTCTTGTGGATGCAAGGGGAATTGGTAGGTTTGAAGCGATAGTCAAATATTTTAAGAGTTGTACTATGTGGCGCATTCCATTCTATTTTTATGTCCAGGACATAAAAAAATGAATAACGAATTCCCATTTGAGAAAAAATCTTGGAAAATTTAAGGGAGTGACAAGCAATATCTCGAAAATGGTTCGCTCAACAACAAAAATGTTTATGACATAAATTGTATATTTTAATGCCATCTACATTTTTTGTGTAGTAACATTTTGTCTATCTCTTATGGTTTACCAGTTATGCAAAAGTCGTTCACAATGAAGAATACTTTTGGAGACATTTCCAGAAAATTCGAGATATACATTTCATTGGTCATGAAAATATCTTAAACATATGATATCTTTAATCAAAATCGTTAGAGCCATTTTTGAGAAAATTAAAATTTTCGAAACATTTAAACATTGTTTTCATTGAGAGGCCCGGGACTAATCAGCCTACCTTCGTATTTAATCGAGTTTTAATATTTCACTTATTCTGTTGAAACACACACACACAGATTCTTTTGTAAAACAGCATTTCTTTTTATTTGGAAAACTTGAAATATGTGGTTCACTTGAAATCTCAATATCGAGTTCAGAAACAACAATTGCACCTTATATAAGCGATAGAAAAATACACATATACGTAATATCTTTCCGCCGAGCCGAGAAATACACGACTTCCTGTATGACTTAGCCCCCATAAACTAGCACGGAAGGATAAAATGTGGGCACTGATTCCTGTGATGCGAAGAGCGCGCCAATGCAGCGCAAATGGAAAAGAGTGGTTTAGAATGACAGATAACCGTGTTACTTTACATGAGCACATCAAAGGGAAACCATTAAATACGATCGTCCGAAATGTAATAAACGGAGCTTTATTGTCTGTATTGGATTTGTACCATTTAAAATTTAAATTAAAGAGGTCTTCTGGAAAAGCCATTGTTATTGTTGCAAAAGCTACAGTTTGTATTGCGTAACACGAACCGATTAATTTATCTAGAAATAAACTTCCAAAGATAGATTTACATTAGAATTCTTCATTCATATTTTGAAGAACGTTTATTTAGGAGGAGTTGTATCGCGTAAGGTACAATTTGAAGTAGGTTGAATGCCTCACGTATGGTACAAAGTTCTGGTGGCCTTTGCCCCAATGTTTAAGAATCAACTTTGTATATTTTTGTTTCTTTAAATATTATATTTATTTATGTTTGCCTCGGCTTTGTCAGTATTAATTTGTAGAAGCATGTATTTCTTAACAGGTAGTGGTGCGGCTGAAGAATGTAAGCTTACAAAAATTATAATTTTTACTTCACTCCATTTATTAATCCTTCACACGATTAAATAACACTTCACAGATATAGAGAGCTGTGAGATTGTTTATTAATTACTTGTACTTTTTTTTAACACGTAAACTTTATAATGAATTTTCGTCTCACACTGAATACGTATTAAACTTCTCGTGGGCGCGTCTCGCGTCCAGTTAGGAACACTGTTTACTAGCAACTGACGCATGAATTTGTACAATTTGCTCTATTTCAGTTTCTGATTGGCTAATCCTACTCCAATACAATACTTTTATTTAACTTTTGGCCTTTCTCTAGTTGTTGATTGGCTATTAATAAACTGTCTAAAAAATTACATTATTGTTGCTCCAAGAATTACTAGTAGCATTATTAAACTTTCCAATTCATTATTGCCTCTGAAGTGGAATATATTTGTTGGTAGTTGGAAGATGCTTCATGTTTATCTGCCCTACGTATGGGAGCCAATTTGTCGCGGTCACTTCGTGTTATCTTATTTCTGAGCGCCTGTTATTGTTTTACAACTTTGGATGTTGGGTTCATTGTCCTCCGGCTAGCTATTATTATTACTCAGTCAAGCATATCTCTTAATCAGGGTTTGTAAACGGAAAGGAGTTTTTACTAAAAGATAACACTGATAAAAGTATTTGTTTTTATACTTTTATTACCGTCACACTTTATTCATTTCACATTATCTTTTGATACACGCCAGACTGAAACTGTTATATTTTCTAATATCACTATAATCACTTATTTGCTGCACATTATTAATTCGCGTATTTCACATTTATAACTAACTTTACGACGCGAGAGATTCTGTAGAATTGCGTAACGTGTACTTTAAGTATGCTTCCGTTGAACTACGCGACGTGTAACCCGCGAACGATTCTGATGAACTAAGCGACGTATTACACGCGAATGCTTCTTCTGGACTGAGTGCCACCCGCTTCACGGCTTTAGCTTTTTATACACCCTCACCCGATATGCCTAAAGATTATAACCGAGCTGCTATTGGTTAATAAAACGCGCCAACATTAGCGTCTATTTTTATATCCAATCAAAATTACGAAAACATATGCTCTAGGGAAGAAATTCCCGCCATTTCTAAGAAAACGCGCCAATCTGACGTCATTTACTTGTCTCTAATAATTGATAAACAACTCACCCCCTCGCTCATTGTTACCCGCTCTTATTGTCAGTTTCAGTGAGGCCGTGTAAACTGATTTCCTAACAATGCTTATAATTAACAAACATCTCAAATCAATGTCATACAATAATGCTTATTTACACTACAATCACTCTGGCATTTACATTATTGTGATACAAATTACTGCCACACCTCAAAGTTACCTCATTGTTAACAACTTTTGACCTATATTCTTACAACTCCTACATTATTAAATCACATAACACATTCACATACCATTATTATACATGTGCACAATAATATAAACATATACAATGACTGTAATATACACTTTTTATATATTGTTACATACACATATTGCTTTAAGGCGTGCTGTTATTTAATTATATATTATATAATTAGACTGAAATCATTTAAGTGTTAAAAATACTGCCTCAATTTGCTTATGGCAAGGTAGGATCAGAGAACTGAAAAATTCAATGCCATAGACGGGAGTAAACCACGGATCTCCCGGTCTCCGAACGGATGCTCTAACCACTCAGCTACCATGGCAACATGCCTGTAGGACATTAAATTCTCAAGCTGACTCGCATTTTTCCCGGCAAACTACAAGGAACTCGGGACTTTAAGTACTTACGGCATTGTAAGTCGCCTTTGGGGCATATCATCTCAAAAACAATTTGAGATCTCCCTCTCGTTTATCGGAAAAAATGCGAGTCAGCTGGAGTATTTAATGTCCCACCCGCATGTTCCCATGGTAGCTTAGTGGGTAGAGTAACTGCGGGAGGAAGATCCTTGGTTCAAATCCCAACAATTGCATTGAGTATTTCAGTCCCCTGATTCTACCTTTCCAACCTTATCCTACACATATGACAGTGTGGAAGAACAATTCATTCATATGTACTTATTTTAGAATAATTTGCAGCTTTGTAGCCTTCGCTGGTTGTATTAGGGACATCAGATTTAGTAGGTATCTTTTTTGTTGAGACTAAATGCCGAAAATTGCCATAACATGTTTTTTTAGTTTCTTGTGCAATCTAATTAATTAGAATTTCCTATTTAATTTGATATATAATTTATCACTATGGGCACAAGACCTATATTTGTAATATATTTTTAAAACGGTACTGCGTCTGAAATTTTGTACTATGAATTCTGGGCTTTTCAGAAAACAATTCATAGTCCCATTAAAATTCCGAGTAGAGTGGTGAACTTTAAACCATCTCTTGGGGGAAGTTTTACTCTAGAAATTGGTACCATTGTTAAGTTCAGCAGCTTCTATGTGCCAAATAGATGTTTTTTCTTTCTTTGAAAATACATGCGAGTTTGTTTTCTCAACTTTTGGTTTGAACAACTTTTTCAGTGAATGAAATTTTCTGGGACAAATTACCCATTTTCTGAGAAACTGTCGAACATAGCTGAGTTAAACTTTAGGGTGATATAAACAAACTCTAAGCACTGTTGTGGATCTTTTTGGTGTTAATAACATGGTTGGTTATTTTGTTTTTAAAAAACAATACCTGATAGATTTTGATAAAAAGATGGTATAGGTAAGAAACAATCCTATTTTCCTTAATAAACAAAGTTATTGCATAAAAGTAAATCAGTGAACTTAGAAGACTTGCATCTACATCCTGTAAAAATTCATTTTGGTATATTAAATGGTTTCTGAGACAGTGGGTCATGAATTTAACCTATTTAACATTAGCTGGACTGGAATTTTAACCTGTTCTTAAATTTGCTTAACTGCTTCTTCTTATGGCGAATTCAGAACATTATTTTACATATATTTAGCACATTAATAGAATTACCAATAATATCAGGTTATAATATTCATAGTTGTTGACAGAATACATAAAATAGATTAAAATCGTATATGGCGAATGAGGGGCTCTTGACGGCTATAATCCTTTATAATTACGCTATCTTGAAAATTTTTCGGATTTCAGTTTAATGGCTCATCAGCTGTATGTGCGGCAGCAGAGTCTTGTTGGAAAATTCCAGACAGACATTCAATGTCGGTCGTAGTTTAAAAACGGGATTAAGACATTCCTGAACCTCCCTGTATTTCTTGTTTCTTTAGAAAATATAGGTCCTATTATTCTGTATTCATTTACTGCACACCAATTTTCGCGTCATTCAAGGGAAATCCGTGTGTAAAATCGGGTTTCTCTATGCTTCAGTATCTGTTATTTTACGACGGAACATAACCATGTTTCGTGAGAGAAGAGTGTTAAGTGTGGGTCAATTATTACTCTATCATTGACATTTCGCAAAATATAATTACAAAAATGTATCCGATTCTGATGATCACTTGAAAAACAAAGTGTAAACTCCATAGATTGGAGGAAATAAAAGAAGACACCAGGTGAGAAATTCACTTAATTTCGGATATTCAACTCTCGAGAGTAAATGAAAACTTCCTGAGAGGATGCCATAAATGTGTAGGTAGAGAAGGGCTACATTTCCAACATCTCTTATGATAAGGTGTGCGATTATTGTCATTATAATTGTAACTATAACTATGGGAAGCGAGGCGGTTGCGCGGATATTATACCTGTTTCGGCAGGAACCGAGCTGCAGCGGCCGGCGCGCGAATTTTGAGGCCATTCCTCCAACGGTCATATTGCGCATAGTTTTGAATTATATGTTGGACAATTTCTCTTGTGTTGCAGAGTGTGCATTCAGGTGGTTGATCCTTAGAGAGGATGTGGGATTGCGAGATTTTGTTATGACCAATGCAGATTCTTGGGATGCGTATCTGATCCCGGCACCGCGGTAACGCGTCCGACTCGCATTCAGGAGGTACCGGGTTCGATTCCCATCGACCGCACACTCTGACTTGGGTTTTTCGTGATTTTTCCTTGTCGCCAGGCGAATGCTGGGGTATTTTTTTCTAATACCACGAACTGTTACAGCTCCCCATTCCCATCATTTCATTTCATATCACCTTTTGGGGTACGGGGCTTGACTGGGTAGTTGTGTGGTGCGTGGTGAGATATGCGCTTTGTGGCTGTTTCTTCCGCCTCTGGTACGAACCAGGGCAGTTAGGACCTGTTCGTCAGGAGCAGCGTTGAGGGGTGCCTGCAGGAGTGTTTCCATCTATGAACTTTAGGGGCCCCGCAATATGCGCATCTGTTCTACTTGGTCCGGGCAACCACCCTTTCAGCTCAACCCTTCCTCCGAGGTTGTATATGGCACACTAGGCCTCTGCCTCTTGTGAGAAAAAAAATCTGATCTCGGCGGGTTGAGTAGTTGACTGGAAAGGCTGTGGTGCAGTTGTTTCTTGCTTCATGTAGTTTACTATTTGGCGAGGCAGCCCAAGTCGTATGAAGAATTTGTTTCAAATTAATGTTGACATGTTGGAAGGTTAATATATGAAATAATTGTTGCGTCCCTGGCAGCTTTATCGGTTAAGTAGTTTCCGGCTATGTTAGTGTAAAAGGAAGTCCAGATTAACTCAACGGCGGTTTTCTTTACGGACATAGAATAAAGTATCTGAAGTGCGAGGGCTGTACCAGAAGTACCTGACCTAACAAAGAAAAAACAAACATTTTGAGAAAAAACATCTTTATTTCTCTACATAGTCTCCTTTCAGCTCAATATACTCTTCCCAACGATGTTCAATAGCTCCGATACTCTATTTATAGTGAGAACCATCGAGTTCTGCAAAATAGCCATCAACTGCAGACTCCACCACTTCATTGTTGGCAAATCTTTTACCACCAAGCCATTTCTTGAACTTTGGAAACAGAAAATAATCAGAGGAGGCTGAGTTTGGCGAATAGGGTGCAAGAGGAAGCAATTCGAACTTTAACTCATTGATTTTGACCAAGGCGACAATGGATGTGTGAACTGGTGCATTTTCTTGATGAAAAAGAACTTTCTTTTTCGTTAAATGCTGCCGTTTTTACTTGATTTCATCATTCAAACGCTGTAATAAGTTCGCATAATACTCATCATTGATTGCATTTCCTTTGTTAAGATAAGCAATGAAAATTATCCCAAAAAACTGATGACATGACCTTGCCTGCAGATGGAATTGCCTTCGCCTTCTTTGGAGCCGATTCTCCCTTTTCAATCAACTGTTTTGACTGTTCCTTCGTCTCAGGTGTGAATTGATGGACCCATTTTTCATCCATGGCTATAAATCGAAGCAAAAACTCGGCTTTATTGCAGCGAAACATCACCAAACACTCGACTGAAACATCCTCACGATGCTGTTTTTGTTCCATTGTGAGTAAACGCGGCACCCATCTTGCGCACACTTTCTCATGTCTAAATTTTCAGTTAGTGTGCGATGTACAACACTTTTTGAAGTGCCTAGGATGTCTGCTATTTCGCGCATTTAGTCGACGGTCATCCAATACCATTTTGTGGATTTTCTTCACAATTTCTGGCGTGGTCACCTCATTTAGTCGACCGCTGCTATGTTCGTCTTGGCAACTCGTACGGCCTCGCTTAAACTCTGCCAACCAATATTTTACTGTTGTAAACGGAGCAGACTTCCCCAGAGTAGAATCTAGCTCAGCTTTAATATTAGTTGGACTAAGAGCTTTCAAATAATAGTATAGTATCAAATAACGATAACCAGTTTTATCCGTGTTTACAAATTTGCTGAGAGCGTTCACTATTGATTGCTGCCATACAATTAGTAAACAACGTAGCATTGGCAAATTCAAAATTAAGCTTTATAAGGTTGGTACTTTCTACCATAGTCACTTGTTTTAAACAACAACCGCTATTTATATGTCAGGTCGGGTACTTCTCGTATTTCTATAATAAGAGGGTGGGTGTTGAAAATTCTTGAAGTGCTAAACAGGCACTTTCGGAGTCATACTTCCGAGAGTAATCCAGGAAATAACGACCATTTGCTCATTCCATCTACTCAGATCGCTGTCGGCTTGTATACAATGTCGAATGGTTTCCTCGACATCTTTTCTCAGTGTTGTGTGAGTTTCAGACGAAGCACGTTGTTATTGTGTTTTCTGTAATTATTTAAAGTGAACTGTGTGTTACAAAGTCCCGCCGACTCCGAGGTGAGAGGTATTGGATTTTTGAATACTCGGATATTGAAACCTGCGGAAATTTACAATCAACTAAAGAAAGTGTTAGGTGATACAGTAATGAACGAAAGAAATGTAAGAAGGCAGTGCTATTTTTAAAGGGACGAACATATCTACATGAGGAACTCGACCCGGACGTCCGTCACTCATAACCAAGCATAGAATTTCTAAGCATTAAAGCCAGAACGGAAAGAAGTAAGGTTGAATTTTTATGGATTTTAGTCGGGATGTCCAGATAACAAACCACCCTCAACCCTCCTACAGTCTTTTGCGTTTGCAGACAGTACTCGGAGCGGTTTTTACTTACCCGTTAGTAACCCTTGGCCACTCTTGTTTTGCAGTCTTTGGTTTGAATGAAGATAACTTGAGGCCAATTGCTTAAGAACTCCCATTCCAGCTCATCACAGGCGTTTTGAAGAATCAAGTGAACAACAACATCGTGTAATCCTAGACGAGTTATAGATTTCTTTCGCAAGCATTTCATGTTATTTGCTTGGTGAAACTGTGTCCGAACATCTTGGCGGTTTAACGGGCTGGCGGCAGCCGGTACAGCACGGGAGTTTTAAAGCTCGTGACTAGATATGATAAATGCTCAAATAACGGAGGTGATTATGTGGAGAAATAAAGTAAGCTTAAATTTTGCAAATGAGTGCTTTTTTAATAACATGTTTTTTTTCTGAATATATTAAATCCAAACAGGTTTCTGGATAATCCTTGTAAAAACGAAGGTATTTTTATCAACTAATTCACATTGAGTGAATGATTTACTGTCTACTTTGAACTTACATGCAATTTATGCAATGTTTACAAAACAATGGAATTGTTTATTATTTCTCTTCCCCTTATAATTAACATTCTGTTGTATATATAAAAGGGAAGTATAATTTTCATTTACTTTTTTGCCTTGTTACTCTTTTTCCGTGCCTTCTCCAATTTGCTTCACGTTTCTTTTAACCACTTTAACCTAATTTTTCCTAAATATTTTCCTGCTTTCGCTATATATTTATTTGATCTTGTATTAAAAAATCTTCCTAACTTTTAGCTCTATTGGTAAATTTTTCCCATTCCTCTAGTATTACATTCTCCCTTCCTTTATCTGTGTCCTCGTATTCCAGAATCTAATGCCAATTGTCATGTAATTGATTACATTTAGTATATCTCTCCCCCTTCTTCTCCCTGTAAGACCACTTAAATTCATTACACCTGTCCTCGCCCATGCATACCCCATTCTGGCCTCTTTGTGGCATACTTCGATGTACCTTTCTTTTCCCCATTCCGTTTTAAAGTATTTATAATTTCTTGCTTTTCAATATCCTCCACTCTTGTAATTTATTTCCAGAAACCCTTGCTTTTGTTGTTTCTTTCTGCCCATGTATCCCCCATTCCTATTTCTTCCAATATTGCATCAAGTTTTCTTTTTTCCCCATTTTCTCCTGTCCAAGCATGCATTGCTTTAGTATCTCATTTTCCTTTAGTAGCTTTATTCTGAACCAGTATCTAATTCAAATATATATAGGACAGGGCTTCTTTGATGGCGAAGAGCCCACAACTGAACATATTTCTTGCAGTGTGTATAGTAGGTAGGTATTATAAAAGTATCTCAAATCGAGTACTCGTAAAGCCATCTTAGTGAAAAGTGAAATGAACACGACTTAAAGTTTGATGCTACCTATAGCTAAGAGAGATATACTGATAAGAGCAGTCGAAACTACAATAAATAATCAGTTAAAAGAAAAATTCGCGTACTGCTATTGGGTTACGATGCCATCGTACTGTAGTCCCTCTGGGAATTAATTTGGCAAATTAAAAACAGAGAAATCCATGATGTTACTCACTAGTTAGATCAATACTCGAGCTCGGCGCTTGGCTGCTAGATGGCAGTAGCGTATTGCACTTTCAGTTTTAAAGTGGTCTGTTCCTAGAATACATCCACTGCACGTCTAACAATACAGCGGCGCATCTGAGGGGGGATTTGCTTGTGGTAATGGGTTCGTAAATGGTGCCAAAATTTGGGAGGAATATTGATTTGTTTCTGCATTACTATGTCTATATCATACACAGTGTTTCCCATGATACTATCTTGCTCTAAGACTATTTGGTCTGGAGGGTTCGAGTTCGAACCTCGGTTGGTTTCAGTTATTTGGATGCTGCTCCCCCTCTCGTCCGGGGAAAGTGAATGTCGGATAACTCTAAGCTCTGTGGACCCCAAACTTATTCAAGCATTAATTTCATCTGTTAATAGTCCGATGTGACCTTAAGCTGACGTTGAGCTTACAAGAAGAAAAATATCTGATGTGTTACATACACATGACTGGTTCTAAATACTAGGGTATATTTTATATAATTTTTAAAAACCATTCTTGCAAAAGCTTAGTTTTCTACTTTCTTAACTTTAATCGTGATAAACATTGCAGAAGTAGATTTATTATCCCGAGGGACTGCCAAGCCTTTTAAAAGCGGGTTGCTATGTACTGGCTTTAAAATTCCATCCTCCTTACATAGTCTCACGAGGAACAACAGAATGGTGACAGCACTTCAAAAATAGCAAAAGCATTTGAAAAATTCAAATCAATAACAAGGAATATCTCGAAAATGGCCGATGCTGCAAAAATATTTGAAATAAATAAATTATGTGTTTTAAATATATTTACATTTTTTCTGGAATAAGTTTTGTTATCTCTTATGGCTTTACAGGTATACAAAGTTCATTCAGAATGAAGAGTTCATGTGCTAAAAATTACGTCTTAGTCATATAAATATATATTTTAAACATATGGTAACATAATAAAAATTTTAGATCCATTTTTAGGAAAATAAAGGAAAACGAAATTTTTTGCCTGAAAAAGATAGATGGGGGAATTTTCTTGAAAATCTTTGTGTAGTAGATTTGGAATGTAGAGAACTTAAATAGGGATATGCTTTCCTCCTTGAAAAATGATGAATTAATAAAAACGTTTCCTACGACAGTTGTTTGTTTCGAAGAGCTCTATCTAATGGTACCCTAGCGTACCACCCATTCCTGTTTGAAATTTTAAAGTGATGCGCCACTGACACCAATTCCGGTTGAAATCAAGCTCAAATGAAAGCTTACTATTGCTTTACGTCTGTCAAAAATTTTAATCCCTCATTTAGCAAAATTAATGACTGTTACGTGTGGTCTGGTTTTTTCTGTATAAGAAAGTTGATCATTACTAATACAGTACTGTACAACTGTGTTATTAACGCTAATTGTTTAAGACCAAAATTCTGAAACAATTAAAAAATACGTTTTTATCTCAGAAATATACTTTGAATCTTTAGTTTCAATTATTCAATTACATACATAACCTTTGCTCTCAGAGCCGTTTAAAGGTTCAGTACGTGACCATTTAAATGCCCAAGAGCACACGGTCTAATGACCTTTATTTACGTACTTCCAGTGCTCTTACTCGACTTTGATTTTTCTTACACTTTTGCGCATTAAAAATCCTACACGTTTTAACCAATCCTGTTGAAATTTTCAACACAAATTTAGAGAAAATGAACATAAACTGGCATATGGTTTTTCTACACTTTTAAATTGCTTAAGATCTGACATAATTCAACCACCGAGGATAAATATTAAAATCTGATGTGTTACACTCACATGACTTTCTTTACTCTTGGTTGCTATGTGGAGCATTTCATTCTCTTTGCATGTCCAGGACATAAAAAACCGAATAACGAATTCCCAGTTGAGAAAAAGTATAAGTGATGGAAAATTCAAACAAATAACAAGGAATATCTCGCAAATGAAAGTTAAATGACATAAATTGTGTGCTTAAACGAGCCCTGCATTTTTCGTGTAGGAAAATTTTGTCTATTTCTGATGGTTTGCCAGTTATGCAAAAGTCATTCAGAAAGAAGAAGAGTTCTGGGGACATTCCCAGAAAATTCAAGATATACATTTTATTTTTAATCAAAATGTCCTAAATATATGATGTTTTAATCAAAATTCTTAGATCCAGTTTTGAGAAAAAAAAAATTTCGAAAAATGTTCCATGTTAAGGATAGTTTGGGGTGAGGAGATTTTCTTGAACATTTTCGTATCGCATCTTTTAAAGATACTCATCACAGACACACATAGGAACCTTTTTTTAAAAGTGCCTTTTTTGGATTCAGGTTCGTCAAAACATGTATTTCCGGAGTAATCTGAGTATCGAATTTTTGGGTGGAATGCAATACTTCCCCTACTTACTCTACGTAGTAGAGAAGGTAGTAAGTGTTTTATCTCCAAAATATACGTTGAACCTTTAACTTCAATTGCATACATAACTTTTGCTCTCAGAGGCCTTTAAAGGTTCAACACGTGGCCATTTAAATCCAAGAGCACACGGCCTGATGACCTTTATTTACGTGCATCCAATACTTTTACTTGACTTTGATTTTTCGTACCTTTTATGGATTAAAAATGCTTCACGTGATGTACTTTGTAACCAATCTTTTTCAAATTTTCAGCACAAACTCAATGAAAATGAACTTAAAAGAATCTGTCATGTGGTTTTTGCTACAGTTTTAAATTAGTCAAGATGCTTCATAATTCAAACATCGAGGATAAGTTATTAAAGGAAGTATAGTTTAAGGTTTAAAACGTTTTTCTGAAACAACCAGAATAGTGAGTAAAACTATATCTGCCACTTTTGTACTTTAGTATTTAAATAGCAGGATAGTATTTTTAGTTTTTCAAAATTTCGATTTGTGCATCGTATGGAACACCTGAATAATTAGCATCATTAAACTAAAATATAATATTTCCCTCATAAACCTTATTATACCTCCATGAAGTTTAATACCCACTTATAATTGAGGTAGCGCAGTATGTGACAACCTTTTTAAAAGAAAAACTGAAATATTTAGAAATTTCATCTATGGGTACCCTTAAGACCGCAACTGCATTTGCGTCGTCCTCCATGGAATAGTGGTACCATGCTAGCCTCTAGTTCCCAAGGTCACGGGTTCAAACCCGGCGGAGGGCGATATATTTTTTCGGGTTTAGAAATCCTTAGCATGGCTTCCTTCAGAAGGGAAGTAAAGCCGGTGGTCCGTGTCGTAGATTTACGGCACGTAAAAGAACCTCAAGCCCAATAAAGAGGACTCTGAGCAAAATTAGTCTTTCACGCCCAATATAGAATGGGACGCTAAGGACCACAGTAGTTAAAGATCATCCATAAATAAAACTCTTTTTACTTTCTCTACTACGTATAGTAAGTAGGGGAAGTATTGTATTCCACCCAAACATTCGATACCGAGATTTCACCGGAAATATATGTTTTGAGACCCCCTGAATCCAAAAAAAGCATTTTTGGAAACATTTCCGTGTGTGTCTGTGTGTGTGTATGTGTGTGTCTGTCTGTCTGTGAACAGCATAACTCAGAAACGAACAGTCGGATAAACACCAAACTTGATATTTAGGTTCAGTATCTTATAGATGCGACACGAGGATTTTTAAGAAAATCCCCCTACACCAGATTACCCTTTACATGGAACATTTTCGTAAATTTTAATTTTCTCAAAAATGGCTCTAACGATTTTGATTAAAATATCATATATTTAAGATATTTTCATGATAAATGAAATGTATATCTCGAATTTTCTGGGAATATCTCCAAAAGTATTCTCCATTGTGAACGACTTTTGCATAACTGGTAAACCATAAGAGAGAGAGAGACAAAATTTTACTACACAAAAAATGTAGATCGCGTTAAAATACACAATTTATGTCATATACATTTTTTGTTGTTGAGTGAACCATTTTCGATATATTGCTTGTTATTTCCTTAAAATTTTCAATACTTATATTCTCAAATGGGAATTCGTTATTCATTTTTACTTTCTCTACTGAGTATAGTAAGTAGGGGAAGTATTGTATTCCACCCAAAAATTCGATACCGAGATTTGACCGGAAATACATGTTTTGAAACCCCTTGAATCCAAAAAAAGCATTTTTGGAAACATGTCCGTGTGTGTCTGTGTGTCTATGAACAGCATAACTCAGAAACGAACAGTCGGATAAACACCAAACTTGGTATTTAGGTTCTGTATCTTCCAGAGATGCGACACGAAGGTTTTCAAGAAAATCCCCCCACCCCAGATTACCCTTCACACGGAACATTTTTCGAAGATTTTAATTTACTCAAAATGGCTCTAACGATTTTAATTAAAATATCATATGTTAAAGATAATTTTATGACAAATAAAACGTATATCTTGAATTTTCTGGGAACGTCTCCAAAATAATTCTTTTATTGTGAACGACTTTTGCATAACTGGTAAACCATACGAGATAGACAAAGTTTTACTACACAAAAATGTAGATCGCGTTAAAATACACAATTTATGTCATATACATTTTTTTTGTTGAGTGAACCAATTTCGATATATTGCTTGTTATTCCCTTAAATTTTTCAATACTTATTTTCTCAAATGGGAATTCGTTATTCATTTTGTTGCCTTGGATATGCAAAGAGTATTAATCTGTGGCAAAGAGAATGGTGCTGCTCCTGGCAACCAGCTATTAAAAGTAATGTCTATGCTTAAAGGCTGCTGTATTTTTATATTGCCCTTGTAAATATATATTCCCCTTACATCTACAAGAAAATTAGCAATAAGATAGAGTCTGAAAATGTTTATCTCGATTAACATGAAGTAGATGGAGAATAAGCGTTTGTAAAAATAGTTTGTACAAGTGTAGAGAAAGTCATATGATTGTAACATATCAGAATTTCTTTAACTGCATTTGCAAGATTTGTGTGGTTAAGAGCTAAACGGCTATAGATTTATTTTTGGATTATTAGAGGCGAATTTAGAAGCATACCTATTCACACTTTAAATCGTACATAAGCCACTCATTGAAGTAATTTTTCCCAATACATTAATGGCTATCAAAATTTCTTTTTGCAAAATGCTCAATCTAGACTTAATGGAATCTCGCATCCAGTCTGTCTTGTTATCTTCGTTGTAAGGCCACACACAATAATCTTCATTCATTATGGTACCCTGCTGTAAGGAAGCAATGAATTGTTTACACTGAGGACATTTGGCAACCCTGCACAGCGCGCTGGCTCGTTCAGAACAAGGAGCTGTGAACTGAGAAGCTCAAATTGACGTGAAAATTGGAAATGCAAACTGCAACAATAGGGAGCCCTGAGGTATGGCTTCCCAAACAGGATGCGTTATTGATGTGTAATGAGAGGCGTAGGAAATTGTGGATTAGAGGTTACAGTGGTGTTCCCTTTGACAAGAGACCGGCTTGCATCCTTGCTGGCCTACCTTGCTGTGATACACGACGTTATGGATCTTCGTCCTTCTTTCTCAATGTTGATTTTATCCATAACGTAGCAGAACATAGTCCACTGTATACGAAACCATGATAGCGTCGTTAGCCCCTCCTTGTCAACTCTTTATCTGTTTTAGCAATTTCTCTGTTTCGATTAACAGCGTATCTTCCCCTTTTGTCGGCGGAGAGGTTTAGTTATATTTGATTGCCTGAGAATCAATATTAAGAATTAACCAAATATTTTAATTATATGCAGCGTTCTGTTATAAAGCAAATTTATGCTGTCTCCATAGTGTTTCGTCGTTTCTAACGCTCCCCGTATGACCTATGACCTTCGGGGTTACCTCATTCCACCAAGCAATGCCTGGAACTATTTCTAGCAGGAAAACCCAGCGGACGGAATCCATTGCCTCCGATGCAGGGTGAAGATGAGGAAAATGTTGGAGTGAGAGGACCTACAGCTTCACCGTGGATTCTGAACAACTTGGGGATAGGCCGACTTAAAATCGCCACCCAGAGCCAAGAATCGCACCCCGGACCCTTAGTACGAGAACCGAAAACGAAACCACTGCTCTACCCGGCGTCCAAGCGCTTATAGTTATATCAGTTATTCATTGGAGGGAAACCACTTAAATGTATTAGGTTATAATACATAATATATAAGGAAGGTTTGTTGCATACACCTTTATTTTTTTCTTGTAATCATTAGAGTCGGGGTAATTTCTGTATTTGGATTTTGGGAAATGATAAAGTAATGATTGACCCACGCTTAGTATTATTCTCTGACATAGCATCATTCCATTTACACTGTTAAGGTTTTGTCGCAAAATAACAGTTATTGGAGTACAGAGAAACCAGATTTTACACACAAGATTTCCTTGCATAAAGCGAAAGTTGTGTACTTTAAATGCTTACAGAACAATACGACATGTATTTTGTGAACAAACAATAAATGCAGAGAGGTACAGGAATATCTAACACCATTATTTGTACAGCTGACCAACGTTGAAAATCAGTCTGTATTTTTCCAACAAGACTTTGCTACCGCGCACATAGCTGATGATTCAGTAAATTTAATTCAGAAAAGCTATGAAGATAGTGTAATTAGCAGAGAATTATGCCCCTCAGGATCTCCTGATTTAGCTTTTTTTTTATGTATGGGAGAATTGAGAAATAAGCTATATGGAACAGACCATATACGCTGGAATAACTAAAAGAAAACATTCAGGCGAGAAATTCACAAAATTACGGATACTGAACTCTTTAGTATGAATGAAAGTTTTCTGAGAAGATGCCAAAAATACGTGGATAGAAAGAGACACCATTTCCAACATCTCTTTTGATAAGGTATGTGCTTATTATCATTGTAATTGTAACTGTAAATATGAGAACGCTGGGCGGTTACGGGGATATTGTAACGTTTCGGCCGGAGTCCAAGCTGCGGTCGCTACAGTATGAAAGAGAAGAACTGTAGATAACACTGTTGAGTATAAAAGTATCCCTAAAAACAATAAACCATTAGTGTAACAATATGAGCTATATATGATCTACGAAACAGTAAAAACTGTTGCACATTAGAAGTTTCTCATTTTGTTCCTTAATCCCAAACGTTATTGCTTCTCTGCCTCTGATCTAACAATGATATAGAATAAGTAGTGCATTCAAACCAACATTTCCGTATAGAGATTTTACAAGAAATACACCTTTTCAGATATCTGAATCCAAAGAAGCATTTTAGAATGTGTGTGTTTGTGTGTGTGTGTGTGTGTGTGAGAGAGAGATAGAAAGAGCGTAGGGAAGGAAGAGAGAGGGAGAGAGTGAAAAGGTACAGGTACATACAGCACCGCAAATAGGCTGCAAAGGCCCTTTTCGCTTGTAACCTGACCCATGGGAGGGAGGGATAAAGGGAGAGACCGTAAGGGCAACCAGATCCGGATGAAGACGGATCCAAATAGACGGTGTCCCTAACCGTTCCAGTTAGAACGCCATCGAGACCGCCCGACCCCAACCACGAGTCCTTAACCTGCGTCGGTACCCCCTGGTGGGGTCCACTTAGGAGGAGGTTCACAACTGGGCAGTCCCGACTGACGCCAGGAAAGAAACCTCTACAGAAGCGCAAATCCAGCGCCCAGACGCAACCTGCCGAACGCCTGCAAACTGGTCCTGCAACCCTGAAACAGATGACAATGAAGGAAAAGATTGGTACAGAAAACTCTCATGGGTGAGTGTGGGCGGTCACCGGGGATTGAACTCGGGACCTCCCGAATGCAGCGCAACCTCGCCAGTGAGATGGAGACGGAGAATTATAATTCCAAAACGAAATATCGAATAAATAACAAAGGTGATTAAGTCTGGTATCTTTTAAGGGCACGATTTTGACACCATTTTAAGTAAATTTCCCAGCTCGTACAGCTTGTTCCACAAAAACCTTTGTAGTTTTTATTTTATTAAGATAACTCGTATTACTTTGTTTAAAATATTACAATTGAGAGATTGCTATGACAAATGGAACGTGCATCTAGGATGTTTTGTATACAGCCGCCGAAGTCTTCATCATTAGCATCATTAAAAGGATGATTGTGTAAGGTTTTGATGGTAATTAACCATTTTTAACGTATTCGATGTTTTTCTTTTACGTGTTCCCTTATTTTTGGCAACACACTTTGAAATGTTAAGTGATCGTTCCTTTCTTTTACACCAGTTAATGTCTAACATAACATTGGCTTATTTTTTAAACAGGCAACAGTAATATTAGCCTTCGGGGTAGTATTGAATAATATAACTCACAGCCATGCTTTTACATTTTTGGTAATTAAGAAGTAGTGAACAAAAATATATGAACAATCTATAGAGTAGCTAAGAAGTGCATAGGTAGAGAAAGTCCTCTTAGGTTATACATTAGATCATTTGTGGTTTTGATGTTCAAGGGGGCCCGAAACAATATGCCATTTTCTATAGTATGTATTAACATTGGAGATTTAATTTTTGCATAGGAATTTTTAGCAAATAAACAATTACGCCTGCAAAGTTTCATTTCGATAAGTAAGGGTTTAGAACATATTAACTTATATCAGTTTATTAGTTAAAATTAAACATTACCTCCTCCCACAGGTATTAAGTGCAACGTTCTGTAACAAAATCCCCAATATAAATTTTCATACAGTGAGTACTTGAAAACCGTCTTCGAAGTATAAAAATGCATAAAACTGATCCAGGATTATATACATCATTTTTATAAATATATTCTTACATTAAAATGCTTTATTACAAAATTTTAAAGACCATTGTGGAAATCTCTCTGAACCTCTTTCTCTGTTTTTGTGGTAGAATATATATCCCGAACATGAGAAAATATGAATATTGCTTCGGGGATAGGGAAGTAAAATTTCGCAGAAATTTATCATTTTCTTTGCACCAGAAATCAAAACTTTCCTGTATTAATTAAATATTTTATTTAATTTTTGTAAATGAAAATGGCAACTAGAGAAACCTGTTCTGTTCACAGTTAAAACACACAAATGATTCATTTTATGTTACATATAATTCATTAACGAAGCAGAAATTTCTGAATTAATGAGAGAACTAGAAATGTTGACATTGTTTTTGCCGCTTCAAGTACCGAGTTCATCCATTAAGAACGCTGTAGGAAGTCTCCTGAGGCGGAAATAACGCACATATTAATTTCATAAAGTGAGTATTCGGACGTATTACAGCGCCTGAAGCGGTAACCCGCGTTTCTTCACTCGTAGGTTGACGTGTGCGCTGAAGTAAATGCGAGTGGCCTGTGATAATTGCTTTAATTAAGTTCATAAAGCGAGCTTTACGACTGTTTGTCATACAAAATATTCATGCGTTCATTATACCTTCCTCGCAATGTAAGCCCTGGAGGATGTTGGTATTGTTCTTTGTGTAAGCAGCGACAAAGGCTAGTGTTGGATTGCTGTTAAGATATTAAATACATATAGGCTGGAGTAGCGATTCGCTGTGCTGTTGGTGCTCGCTCTATCTGCTAATCTCTATACATGCTATCATTTCTTTCTGTCTCCATTTATTAACTTTTTCTATTATTACTATTCTGCCACCCACCTAAACAAGAAGTATTTTACTCCACCCAAAAATTCGATGTTGACATTTCACCAGAAATATATGTTTTGAGACACCACATAAACATTTTTAGAAAAAGCTCTATGAGTATGTCCTGTGTGTGTTTGTGGGTGGGTGTTTGTGAACACTATAACTCAAAAACAAATTTTCGATAAATACCAAACTTGGTATTTTTTGTATTTAAGTTCAGTATATTCCAAAGATACGACACAAAGATTTTAAAGAAAATTCCTCCAATCCAGACTACCCTTTACATGGAAAAATGTTCGACGTTTTTGATTTTCTCAACAATGGCTCAAACGATATTGATTAAATTACCATATATTTAAGATATCTGCATGACAAACAAGATGTATATCTTGAATTTTCTGTGAATATCCTCTAAAGTCCTCTTCGTTCTGAATGACTTTTGTATAGCTGGTAAATCTAAGATATAGAGAACATGTCACTATACAACAAACGTAAATTTTATTAAACCTTACAATTCATGGCAAATGACTTTTTTATGGCGTTAAACCTTTTCGAGATATTTTTTGTTTATTGTTTATTACTTATACTTTCCTCAAGGTAAGTTGCTATTCGTTTTTTCTCTTGAACATGCGAGGAACATGGGATTTCAAAGCGATACATAGCGATCCGTTACTTAAACTATCACCACTGTATTCTTCGTACTTACAACCGCTGTGTAAATGTGTAATGTAAGATTATCTGAATTAACAGGGGGTAGACATAAGAATAAGATTTGGTAAGAATAGTTTGTACAAGAGGGAGTAGAGAAAGTCATGTGAATGCAACACATTAATGTTTTATAAAAACATCTGTGTGTGTGTCCGTGGCTGTGACCAGCCTAAGTCAAAAATGAAAACCTGAATAAATACGAGGCGTCTTTTTAAAGCAAGCGCCGATAAGTTTTTAAAAAATAACAGAACGTTATTTTCTATATACTTTATTATAGTTATTAACTTACACCTTACACGTTACACTACTTCTCCACATGGTCACCGTCATAATTCAGGCACTTGTAACGGGAGACCAGTTTTTATATACCTTCGTCAGAGAGTGATGCCTGTAATGAAAGCCACGCCTGCACTTCTTGTTTCACAACATCATCGTCATTGAAATTTTTTCCACCAAGGAACTTCTTCAAATTAAGAGACAGACGAAAATCGCTTGGTGCCAAATCCGGACTGTAGGGAGGGTGGTCGAATTCTTCCCAACCAAATGATGCGATCAGATCTTGAGTGGCAGGGCATTATCACTCATTATTGTTTCCCCATAAACCTCGTACAATTGGCGATCAATGTTTGCTGCTGAAAATTTCTCGCATTCAAAAAGCGAATCACTAATCTGACTTCACAGACGTTCGATTCTTTTGAACATTTCGTAACATTCTAACAACAGGAAAACACAAAGTGACGAGCGCTCACAGCTGCGTCTGGCTTCCTAATGAATGGAGGAAGTCATCGCGAATGCCCAAAACCACAAGTGCAGCGGCAAAAATATTAGAACGTCACTTACTTTAAAAATATGCTTGGTACCAAATTTGGAATTTAATTTCACTATTTTCCAAAGATGGGACAAGCAGATTTTCAAAAAAGTTCCCCCACTCCAAACTACCGTTCAAATGGAAAGGTTTTCAATATTTTGAATTTTTCCAAAATGGCGCAAATTATTTTGATTAAATAACCATATATTTGACGTATTTACATGACAAAGCATACGTATATCTTGAATTTTCAGGGAATAGCCTGTGAAGGAATTTTGTACAACTTAGTATAACGGATAAACCGTAAAAGACAGACAAAAGCGTACTATACAAAAAAGAGTAGTTATCTTTAAAACACAAGTTTATTTAAAATAACATTTTTGTGGCATCAGCCATTTCTTAGATATTCGTTGTTGTTGGTTAGAATTTTTCGATACTTAGTCATTTTTAAAGTGCTATCGTTATTCACTATTTCACACGATGTCATGGAAACAGTGTGGAATTTTAATGTCATGTAAAGACTTCTAGAATGCCCAGGAAGTAACAAGATGCACAATTATAAATAGAAACAATGAAATTCTAAATTATTATGTAGTTCCAGAAATAACTTCATAGGCCAACAAATAAAGTGGTTTTGGTCTTTGTAGTTTTTATTGCGGAAGTATTTGGTTTTAATATGTATGAAATATTTTAATAGGCTTGGCACTAATTTTTATGTCTTATTATATGTGGAAAGATAGAATCAGACTGAAAAATGCAATGTCATATAATGCCATTGTAATGCCACGGTTCTTGCGCTTGCCGTGCGTTTGTTTCATCCAACTGAGCTACCATGGCAACATACCGACCCGACATTAAACTCCCCAAATGACTCGCATTTCTCCCGGTAAACCACAAGAAGATCTCAAATTAATTTTCAGATGTCATACCTCAATGGTGACTTACAAGTCGTAAGCAGTGTACGTCCCGGGCTTTATAGTTTAAACAACCATTAGTTCATTTAATAGTAATTAATTGCTCTTTCACATAAGCCGTGTCTGGGACAAGAATCACGGATCTCGGCTATGCCATTATATTTTTCAGTCTACCTTTCCAACCTTGGGCTACACACGGCTTGTGTGAAAGAATAGTTAATTATCTTATTATGTGTGTTATAGTATTGCAATATGTTCTCCTTGGCGCTGTTTCTAATTCGATAATGTAATATGAAGCTATGTAATAAAACAACCTGTTGATTAATAAAAGTTTCTTAATTTTCACGGTACTCTGTGTCCCTCAAAATTCTGAAATTTTCCTCTTCTTATTCTTCTTTAGTTTTATTTTTTTATTTATTTACAAAGCTTTTCCCCTTTCCTCTCTTATGGAAGTGGCCATCGCAGTTTCAACCTCGCCTCAGTCAGGCGCCAGATCCTTTAAGAGGAGAGAGAGAGAGAACTCTCTCGAAACATTCATTTTATTAATCCTTAAGTCTTAAGCCTTAAAACATAATAATACCTACTGTCATATAGATCATGTGTCATAATATGAGGACTGGCATTGTAGTTAGTCTGTTTTCCACTGCAAATCGCTTCCTTATTATTTTAATAGCATATCTTCCAAATATCACTGACATACCCTTATTATAAGCTCCGACTGAGCGACGGTGAGAAGCGTTATTTCAATTGCGGCTGTCTAACATCAGGTTTTCGTAGGTTAGTAACATGCTACTACTCTGATTACTAGAGACTGGCAAAATGTGAAATATCATATTCTAAACCATGCTTGCTATCATTATGGGAACAGGTATTTCCACGTTTTGCATAGTTTGGAATTCAATGAACGTGACAAAGCATTTCATATTACGTCATATTTTGGTAAAAGTTTCGTATTTTACGAAAATCTTCATATTTATAAGAATTGCGATTTTTTTGCTATTGAAATAATCGATGCAAGCAATGCACCGGGATTTCCGATATTCTACTCGACAGTTTTCTAGAAACACATTTATAAAACTCATGACACTCTTTCCAACAAATCAGGTACAGTTGCTAAAATATAGCATTTGCTGTAAGTGACATACGAATTTAAACATCCTCTATTATTGAAGAGATTTTATTTTTGCGAAGCGCTGCTTTAAGTGGCATATTGTAATTAGTATTGTGACCGCGCGCGCGAAGTTACCTGCGAGCCACCGGTAAGCGCATCCAGACACGGCACATGAGCGTGGCCTTCGACAGCCGTCGGAACAGTAGCCCATTACGTGCCCCTTCCCTGTTCCAGAACGTTCCTTTGGGCATGTTTTAGTAGTCTCCCTTTCTAAAACATTCCGGTTTATATCGAAGGTATATAAGGGGCAGCTCTTACTCGGAAGTTGAGTTAGTAAAAAGTTACGAAGTTAAGTGCCGTCAAGAAGTCGAAGAGTGACTCTGCAGTTCATTTGTTAGTTGTGACTCAGCAGTTCAGTTGTGTTCTGTTCTGAGTGTTGCGCTGTGCACCTACGTAGCAAATAAAGTGTGTTTAGCAGCAACTGGTGTTCTCATTTGTTGCAATATTAAGGAACGACAAAGCAACCAGTAAATTCTTTAATTTTTTTCTAAGTTTAAGGGTTTTATAATGATTGCAATCTCTAAAACCTATGTAACGCGTTGCATTTCATTTGACATTTTATTATTATTATTATTATATATGGACAAATATCTCAAAGCCTTTTTAAAGTAATGAAGTAATCCTTAAAGTATCAGATAATTAGGGTTAATATTATATTTCAGAATATTTTGGAACCTTTTTCCCTCATATTTTCAGATTTTGGGAAAAATAATTAATATATTGGCAACATTTTGCCTGTTTCTAGTTATTAGGTAATGGGACATTTGTTACAGAGTTTTGTTCATTCTAATTTATTTTAACAAGTTGGTGATTGTCAAAGCGGATAATATGTTTATCTGTTTGTTTCCCCTGCTAAAATTAACATTTTCGGTGCAAGCACTGCGGAAAGGTAAAGGACAAGCAAACAGAATGCAAAAATATGAACCTTTTTCTGTTGTTGATATTGTTAGCATATTATGGTACATAACTGTAAACTAGCGTTGTGCTTTTGTATACTTTTCCCTTATAGCAGTAGATACAGTTATACAGAGGCAATACATTTAGACTTTAACACAGATAGGCATTGTGGGTCGAGCACGTAACGCAAATGAGTGCATATACTGTTATTTTCCTTTGCAATCAACAGAGCATGTGGATGGCCTACTCTAGCGTACTGCAGGGGCTTGTATGGGGGGTAGCTCTAGAGGCATGCGTATATCTGAAACATGCCCAGTTGATTTTATGTGGAAATAACGAGCTATTTGTTTCATTCCAGGAGTGCTATGGGACTTCGTAGTTGCTACGCTGTAGGCTGGAACTTCTGACAAAGGTAAATGATTACTCCAGAAATTAACATTTTACATAAGTGGTTAATATACCTTATGTACGATTTCCTTCTTTTTGTGCTCGTTAGAATGAATTATTCTCTTAGCTCAGATTTGGAAATTATAACTATTTTATTTCATTTTTGGATTATACTTAATTTAAATAAAGTTTTAAAATTTAACGTACAAAATACAGTAAAGCGCAATGAAACTCCATTTCAGATTTCAAAAAAGAAAATATTTGATAGGAGAGACATAAGCTTCCACTAATGCTTACTTGCACTCCATAATTTTAATGACATCATTTAAACAACCATTATATTATCAAGGAACAGAAACAATTGAAACTGGACCATATATTGGTAAATATAAATTTATGAAATGAAATATAAACTTATGAAATGAAATATAGAATATATGAAGTTTGATTATCCTCCATAGGGAGGAAAAAATAGCAAACGTTTGGCAGAATCCTCGAAAACTTTCAATATTCACAGAAATATATTAAAGGAGTATTTAATAGTCTCTTATCAAGGTGAGGTTTTAAGATCTAATCCTAGTTATAAACTTACATCCATAGCAAAATGGAAATGTAGAGCTTAAATACACAATTTGAATACAAAATAAAGCATTAGGGGTAGCCAGACTGAGGGGGCTTACAGTAACTGATGCACAACACCGCACGTAGGCCATAATAAGCGTTTTGTATTTCCAAATTGGCCCCTGGGAGGAAGGGATGAATGGGAGACCAGGTCCGGACGACGATGTGCGCTAGCAAGGATTCCAACATTACGCCAATCCTGACACCGGCTAGCTCCGCCTTCCACCGTTCTGCCGCAACACACCTACCGCCGTCGTCTGGTCCTACATCCAAGAAACAGATGAAGGAAATTATGCAATAGTAAATGATGGGCTGGAAATTGCTGGTAGAAGTGAAACCAAACCAGCATTCGCCTACCGACTGAGGCTGTAACATTCGTCGAGTAAGAGATAAGCATAATAATAATAATAATAATAATAATAATAATAATAATAATAATAATAATAATAATATTCAAAGAAATAGCGAGTGGAATAAAGTAATGAAGGCAAGATGAATAATTGATAAGAGAAATGTAAATAAATAAAATATTAATTGAATAAATGAAATAGCAGATAAAGGGAGTTAAAGGTGAATTTAAATAAAAGATTACAAGATGAAAGAAGGAATATATCGCAAGAAATAAGCGAATTTAATATAAAGAAAATGAAATAAATTATAAAGCATATGTAGTAATGCAATTCTGTGAGGATAGAAAGCAGCTAAAAGTGTGCAAGTTTAGCAAGTTTCAGCAGCAACCCTGGGAGGTAATTAAGAACCGTTTAAAGCACGATGCAACTTGAATGTACAGGGAAAATCCTGACGGAAGGTGGAACAATACTCCAGGAAATCCGATTCAGTCAAGTGAACAGAAAATGCAGTGAAGCATAAATAATTAAATAACGCCAGATGCTAGACAAGGCTGACTTTCGAATTTTTTGCGGCCAATAGTGTCAAACGGAAAGTTATTGAGCCAGCAAATAGAAATTTAAGAAAATCACGTGCTTAGAAAAAGGAACGAGATAAAATATAAAAAGGGTGTAAAATGGAAAATTATCTAGGAGTGGAGCACAGTGTTAGACGTGTGAAAGATCATCACTTCGTGTCGATCGATCTGCTGCTGATAGCTGCGTCGCTCGATGTCAAAAATACGCGAGCAGAAATCCGTGGTAAGTTTTCAAAAGCCTTAACTAATCGATAAAATGATACGAGGGGCACTATTTATATTTTGAGCCTAATAATTAAAACTAAGTAATTTCTGAATGACAACTGCTTTATTATTTTTCAAAATATTCTCTTTTATTATCAATACACTTTTGCATCCGTTTGAACCATTTGTCAAAGCGTTTATTCCAGTTTTCTTGAGACACCTCCAAAACATGGTTTTTGAAGGTATTAACTGCTTCTTCTGCCAACGAAAATCGTTGTCCACGCAATTTATTCTTGATGTTCGGGGATAAAAAAAGAAGTCATTGGGTGCCAAATCAGAACTGTATGGCGGATGACTCATCAATTCGAATTTTTGAGCCTTCAAATACTCTGTTGTTAGACGAGATGTGTGTGTCTGCGTGCTCGCATTGTCTTGATGAAGAACGATCCTACGGTTCTTGTTGGTTTTCCTTACTTCACCAAAGACTTCCGGCAAACAAATGGTTGTGTACCATTCGGCATTGACCGTTTTACGTTCCTCTAAAGGCACTGTTGCCACATGGCCAGTTTTGCTGAAAAAGCAGGCGACCATTTGCTTCGAAGTGCTTCGAGTGCGAATAACTTTTGTTGGATTTGCTTCATCCTGAAACACCCATACAGTCGACTGCTGTTTACGTTCCGGCTCATACGCATAGGCCCATGATTCGTCACCTGTTACAACCTTATATACGTCTTTTGAGTCACCGCCATTGTATTTTTTGAACATTTTTGTACACCAATCGACACGAGCAGCTTTTTGAGATTGCGTCAAATTATGTGGGATCCAACGAAAGTAAACCTTTTTCACGGCTAAATAATCGTGCAATATTTTATATATGCTGGTGGAACTAATGCCTAAGGTTGCCTCAATCTCAAAATATGTCCCATGACGATGTTTCATTATTAGGTTTTGCACAGCATCAATGTTTTCTGGCACAACTGATTTTGAACGACCTTCACGAACTTCATCATTGAGCGAACGGGGCCACGGTTAAATTCGTTATACCAGCGTTTCACAGTGACAAAGGATGGAGCTTCGTCGCCAAATGTGGAAGTTAGTTAATCGATGCACTCTTGTCTTAATAATCCACGTCGAAACTCGTAATAAATCATTGCACGAACATTTTACCGAGTTAATTCCATGTTTTTGTTGACACACAATTTTCAAGTACGTGTAAACAAAACAAATTACGTTGTATTAACAAAATGTTTGAAGTAGATAATGGTAAAAAATGTAAAACCTTTCCATTGGAAACGTTAGATGGCACCTACAACATTCAGGGTTGCCAAGGCTCAAAATATAAATAGTGCCCCTCGCAGTATGGAAAACGGAATTAAGAAAGGGAGAATATTTTATATGACACTTAAAATGCGTGTAAAGTCTGTGTGAAGGTATATCAAAAGGGCAACAAGGTGCTAAACGATTTTCATGTGTGGATTTTCACATAAAGGGCAACCTGAAGGAGAAACCATACGGGTATACTTTATTTCTCTCCTATCCACTCCACCCTGAGATACCCATCCGCCTTTCCTGAACCGAACAAACACGGCGTTTTTCACGAATTATTTCCCTCACCTCACTACATGTACCGATTCACGACCCAAGGAAGTTACGAAAAAACCCAGTGCCCGAGTGCCGACCTGATGGGATTCGAACCCGAGACCTCCCGAATGCGAGTCTTACACTTTGACGCGGTTCTTGGTAAGAATGCAGTTAAAGTAAATACACACTTTATGCTAATCAATAAACATTAGAAGATAGCAGGATGCCGGAAGATATTAATGGAAAGAAGCTGGGTCTTCTTTGATTATGATTGACACGAATGGCTTTGCTCATTGGTTTAGAGTGAGTATTAGGATCAGGAAATGGTTGACGTAGATTAATCTGTTATGCCGAATACCTTTGTGAAGTTAAGCATTCAAAGAGAGTTGTAATCTCAGGGCAGCAGCGAAACTGGGTGCACATTATGCCTCTAAAGTGGAACTTTTTCAAAGCGGTCTCTCGACACGCGCATAGTACAAACCTAAATCCCTAAAATGAATAAATATAGAAAGGAAAGGAATAATAGCTGCACAAATAATCATTTAGCATTTGCCTAGCTCATGGCATTTGTGCCAAGGAACTATCTAATCCCAGTCTCACATATTAGACGAATCCATCTCACTTGATATTAAAGGCATTCATATTGATCTGAATAGCTTTAAATCCATTATCTTTACTGACTTGATTATTGGTAGTTAATAGTTTGCTAAGTAAGAGGAAATAAAATACGGTGTCTTCGATTTTATTTTGAATGGAAAAACTACTAAGGTTAAGGGCTGAAATTACTGAAATTTGACATGTATTCATTCAAGTCCATACACTGTGGAAGAAAGTAGCCGGACACTCATTAAAAGGCTTTTTATCACAGAAGTAAACAAAAACAGCTATATACCGCCTTTTAAATCTGTTCCGCGCTCTCAAGGGTCAACAGACAACACGAGACAGCAGAATGGTACCTTCTGTGGAACTCACGGACTTCCCTCGCGTTCGAGTTGTTGGATGCTGCTTGAATCAGAAGTCTGTGCGCGAGATTTCCACCCCTCTTGAAGTTGGAGGGACGTGTTTAACCCAGAAGCGTCCAGGTCAACCTACATTTTGACCTTCAGAGCCGTGGAGTGTTGGAAAAGGATAGTACAGCGCTCTTAACCACCATCATACAGGAATTCCAAACTTCATTAGGATCTTACTCCAAGTACTGAGACTATATAGCATGAGATCTGTAAACTTAGCTTCCATAGCCGAGCAGGTGCTCATAATCCACACATCTCGTAGTTCAATGCCAAACGCTGCCTCACCTGTGTAAGAAACATCGCAATTGGATCATAACACAACGAAAAATCGTTGTGTGGAGTGATGAATCACGCTATATAGTGTAGTGATCAAATGATAGGGTGTGGATGGGGAATCCCTGTGAACGACATTTACCAGCCCGTATAGTGTCAAATGTGAAATTCGGAGTGGTGGTACGTTGTGGTCATGTTCTTTCAGGAGGGGGCTTGATCTCTTGCTGCACCTCGTGACTATTATGACTCAAGTTTATACTGAAATTAAAACCACTTTAATGCTGCCTGTTGTTGAAGTTCAGTTGAAGATGGACATTGTGTCTTTCAACACGGCCGAGCCATCTATACTGCTTATTCCTATGCGAATGTACAAACACAGTGGAACAGAATGCTAATCTAGCTAGAAAAAATCTGATGTGTTACACTCACATGACTTTCTCTACTCTTGTACAAACTATTTTTACAAATGCTTATTCTCCATATGCTTCATATTAATTGAGATGTTAATTTTATTGCTAATTTTCTTGTAGATGCAAGGGGAATTGCTACGCTTTAAGCGATAGTCAAATATATTAAGAGCTGGTTGCTAAGTGGAGTATTCCATTCTCTTTGCATTACCAGGACCAAAAAATGAATAACGAATTTGAGAAAAGCTATAAGCATTTGAAAATTTAAGGGAATAACAAGCAATATCTCGAAAATGGTTCACCCAACAAAAAAAAGTATATGACAGAAATTGTGTATTTTAACGCGATCTACATTTTTTGTGTAGTAAAAGTTTGTCTATCTCTTATAGTTTACCAGTTATGCAAAAGTCGTTCACAATGAAGAATACTTTTGGAGACATTCCCAGAAAATTCGAGATATACATTTCATTTGTCATGAAAATATCTTAAACATATGATATTTTAATGAAAATCGTTAGAGCCATTTTTGAGAAAATTAAAATTTTCGAAAAATGTACCATGTAAAGGGTAATGTGGGGTGGGGGGATTTTCTTAAAACCTTCGTGTCGCATCTCTGGAGGATACTGAATCTAAATACCAAGTTTGGTGTTTATCCGACTGTTCCTTTCTGAGTTATACTGTTCACAGACACACACACGGACATGTTTCCAAAAATGCTTTTTACTTTCCCTATTACGTATACTAAGTAGGGGAAGTATTGTATTCCACCCAAACATTCCATACCGAGATTTCACCGGAAATATATGTTTTGAGACCCCCTGAATCCAAAAAAAGCATTTTTGGAAACATGTCCGTGTGTGTGTGTGTGTGTTTGTGTGTGTGTGTGTGTGTGTGTGTGTGTCTGTGTCTGTGAACAGCATAACTCAGAAACGAACAGTCGGATAAACACCAAACTTGGTATTTAGGTTCAGTATCTTCCAGAGATGCGACACGAAGGTTTTCAAGAAAATCCCCCCACTCCAGATTACCCTTTACATGGAAGATTTTTCGAAAATTTCAATTTTCTCAAAAATGGCTCTAACGATTTTGATTAAAATATCACATGTTTAAGATACTTTCATGACAAATAAAATATATTTCTCGAATTTCCTGGGAATGTCTCCAAAAGTATTCTTCATTATGAACGACTTTTGCATAACTGGTAAACCATAAGAGATAGACAAAAGTTTACTACACAAAAAATGTAGATCGCGTTTAAATACACAATTTATATCACATACATTTGTTTTGTTGAGTGAACCGTTTTCGAGATATTGCTTGTTATTCCCTTAAATTTTCCAATACTTATGCATTTTCTCAAATTCGTTATTCATTTTTTTATGTCCTGGACATGAAAAGAGAATGGAATGCGCCACATAGCAACCAGCGCTTAAAATATTTGACTGTCACTTAAAACCTACCATATTCCCCTTGCACCTACAAGAAAATTAGCAATAAGATTGACATCTCGATATCTCGATTAACATGAAGCATATGGAGAATAAGCGTTTGTAAAAATAGTTTGTATAAGAGTAGAGAAAGTCATGTGAGTGTAACACATCAGATTTTTTGGATTCAGGGGTCTCAAAACATGTATTTCCGGTGAAATCTCGGTATCGAATTTTTGGGTGGAACACAATACTTCCCCTACTTACTACGTAGTAGAGAAAGTAACAATTAGTACCTTCTTTCCTATAAATTGAAGTGAGTCGTTACATATTAATTCACATCACAATGGCGCTTGGTATTAACTGAGAAGCGCTTTCGAGAGACATATTTCTCAGTTAACACCAAGCGCCATTGTGATGTGAATTAATATGTAACGACTCACTTCAAGTTATAATATGATAACATCACAATTAACAACACTTCTGTCCATTATAATAACTTCTTTCTTATTTACCAGATCTGAACGATATTTTGTATAGCAGTTACAAGTAGCAATGTACTACTACGTACAGATGCTGACTATATTTGATTTACAAAAACTACCCGTTTTGGGATGAATTCAGTCAAAATTAGTAACCTCTGTCTTTCTTAGTATATTTTCAGAAAACTTCGTATATGGGTTACAATTAATATTCTAGTATTATGATGGTTACCCTTTTATAAGAGAAAGCACTCCCTTATAGGGGTGATCTTAGACAACATCAGTAACTTATTTCCTATTTACAAGGTTAGAATAAAACTTTATATATCGTAGGAATTACATTCTGCTATTAAGTACAGATTCAGAATCTTTGGATGTGGACCAGAGATGAGTGTTTTTGAAAAAAAAGACAATATAGGAACTAAAGGTTCACAATTATTAGGTATCAAGGAGTACATAGAATATTAAAATATAGGAAGGTCGGAATTTGACTTTTTTTTTGGCGTCCAGTCTGTGCAATGTCCCACTAATGGAGTGGCCTGCACAAATTCCGGATTTGAATCGTATAGTAGATATCTGGGATGTTTGGAAACGCAATTTCGTGTAAGACCACACCGACCCACATCAAAACTTCTCTTTTCGCCGCTCCGTGAGGAATGGGCTGACATACCTCAGGAAACCTTCCGCCACCTGATTGAATGTATGCCTGCAAGAGTAAAAGCAATCATCAAGACTGAGATGGGCCAACGCCTTATGAGTTGCCATAGTGTCCAATGTAGGACGGCCGAAACTTGTGCTTCAGGGATGTCCAGATATTTTTGTCCACATAATTTATCACAAAACATGTGAAACTGTAGTTACAAAACTTTACAGGCATCTACCTATAGATATTTTGCATTTCCAGCAGAAATGTTTTAGATTATATTTTAGTTTTCTTATACTGGTATACACATTGCTTTTTTTCTGCACACAAACGCATAATCTAACAGTGTTTTTAATTTAATGAATAGGACATTCCTTAACTTAAATAGAATAAACGTTTTCTATAACTTATGTTAAAATTCATGTGTAAAAGTTGCAAAATTAAACGTATTGTATTTTTGCAAAAGTTGCATACATATATCATTATTTTGGCACAAAAGCAATTTACTATAGCAAGTATTACATCAAATCACTTAAATCAATCTATATGATACTGTTCCCCGTAGGGGAGGGGTTTCGAACCCTTTAGCTGCCGTGGTGTGAGAGTTGTGGACCCCTAGTACTCGTGTTATTTATGCCATTACTAAAAGTACGTCGGACGGAACATCTAAGTTCTCCCTTCGCGGAGTTGTTCGGATTGGGTTGGTCTCGGTTGGTCCCGATACCCATGTAAGATTGGCTACGACTGGGCGGTGACGCTTAGGTGAGGTTGTGAGACGTCTCAGTGTTCTCCGGTACCAGCCTGGAGACTGGGAGGCGGTGTGGCTAAATCGCTGTCGCCTCTACATAGGTTTCTCGGTAGTCCTCCTCTGGGTTGACGCGCCTAGTGGCGTATCCACTCGCATTCCTGCGCAACCGGGGTCGTTATTGACTACTGGAAAAATCCACGGAAGTATTGCCACTCGGATGGCGCCTTCCGTGTTTTGAAAGAAATGTTACCCTTGTAAAAATAGAGATCTACCGGGCAGACCACTGCAAAGTTTCGCAACTATTGATTTAGATGATTACTGTCTGATTTGTAGTCTTTCACCATCAAGAGGTGAACAATTCTATTAACATATTTTCAAAATAAAGGATTTGTTCGTTAGCAATTGAGGTTTTGACACTTACTGGAGCCATATATCGTAGTTGTAATTGGGGACATATAGAGAAACATTCTAACAAAGACAATTGGGATCAACTGCCTATTGGTCGAGTGGTTAGAGCTCTGTTTTTTTTTAACCGAGAGCTCCTGAGTTCAATTCCCAGCGGAGTATTTCTCTTTATCTAGAATCATTCCCTATCCCCTACAGTCTGGAAGTATGAATGTGGGAACGCTGCGAAGTTAAAGATTATAAAAGCAACGTTAAAAATTTGTGATACATTCAAATGACTTTCTCTGCCCTCTATCGTTTATTAGTGAGTATACAAACTATCTTTACTAAATCTTATTTTTATATCTTCTAGAATCCTTTATAATGATGCGGAGGTAGCATGTTGCCTCAAATACAAGAGGTCCCGAGTTCAAAACTCGGTTAGGGCGAGTTGCCTGGATAAAGTTTCTGATAAACCGGTAACTAAGCTCTAGGGATCTCGGGCCAATTGGAGCATCATTTCAGCCGTTTCGTTTATTCACAGTCCGATATGATCTAACCAGTTTAAAGGCGATAAACGTGAAAAAAAGGCATGTCGAATTGTTTTAAATGACATTTGTCAACAAATCGATGTGTTACATTGACATGACTTTCTTTACCCTCTATTGTTTAATAGTGGGTATACAAATTATTGTTAAAAGTTTATGTGTCTATCTACTTTATTTCAATCAAGACAAACGTTTCCAGAAATAGCTGCATTACACATTTCGTATAGGTGGACCTTAAAATCCGATACCGTTTCCATGACATCCCGAGATAGAATTGAAAATCGACAGGATTTTAAACTAAGTATTGAACAATTCGAACCATTAATAACGGATATCTCGGTAATGGCTGATGCCACAAAAAAATTATTTGAAATAAATCGTGTGTTATAAACAGTTCTACTTTTTGTGTAGTATGTTTTGGTCTATCGTTTAACGTTTATATAAGATTACACGAATTTCCTTCCAAATGAAGAGAATTCACAGGATATTCCCAGAGAATTCAAGAATTACATTTTATTTGTCATGTAAATTTAATTAATATATAGTATATTAATCAAAACCATAAAAGAAATTTTTTAGAAAATCCAAAATTTCGAAAAATGTGCCATGTAAAGGATGGTTGATGGTGGGGGATTTTCTTGAAAATCTTCGTGTGACATCTTTGGAAGGTATTGTACTTAAATACGAAGTTTAACTTTGATCCGACTTTTGGGTTTTAGTTATGCCGTTCAAAGGCGCGCGCGCGCGCGCACACACACACACACACACGTACCTTTTCCTAAAAATTATTTTTTTATGTTCTAGAGACTCAAAACATGCATTTCCGATGAAACCTTCCGAATGTATGTAGTAGGGAAAGTAATACGTTGTTTACAAGCTTTTGTTATATAACCCTTTACTGGTAGAACCGCTTTGTGGAGCTCTTACTTAAAGGAACCACTTAGACAATGGGAACAGGAAACCGAAAGAAAGCTCTGGTACTCGCTTTGAGCTCAGCTGTGAGGCCAACTTCAAGCCCGCGGTGGTCGCCGAGTTTGACGACGATTGGTCGGTGTCATCTTTTGACGTTGTCTCCAATATCTGCTGTTTATTCTGCTGCCGGCTGCCGCAGTGGTTGTCTATGAGATCTTTCACTCAGGGTATGCGTGGGCGTATTTTGAAAGGATAACACCAGTTTAAATTGACTGAGAAATTTAATGTGATCTAATACTTGAGCTAATGAAGCGAGGTACCGATCGTTTGAAGATAAACAATGAAACTGATTCTGAATCGTAGCACTGAAACTATAACTGAATTATTATACCTGCTAACTTCTGCAGTATCAGTTTTTACTGTTTGAAATAACTGTTTTCACAAAAAAAACAAAGAAATTACAAGCATAATTTGCCGTGAGTCGCTAAAATGTACTCGGAAAGATCCCTCGCAATAGCCGCTGAATATTTCTAAAACCAGCGCATCAATAAGCGGTTAAAATAACACACGAGTGTGTCACATAATTAACTGAGTAAGTCTCAAGAAAGAGTGTGATTTAGAATTCACGCCCTTTTGTTAACTCAAGTTCCCCCTACCTATTGCTACCCCCACCTACGTTACTTCATAAGCGCTCCAATCTCAAAACTCGAAGTATCCCGACTCTAAGAATTCCATTTACCTTCCTCTTTACAGCATTCTGGCCTATGTACTGCACTTATAATAATACTGCATTCCAAGAATATTTAAGCTAATGTTTTCGCACTTTAGGCTATTACTAATGACTTTGCTTAACGTGAATCGCTAATGATCTTTTCCTCCGGACAAGTCTTTTCAACTCAGGCTTGTTACTTTATACATTGAATTAATATACAGATATTACTTCTTGAAATTATGGTCCTATATTACTAAAATTTCTTTATTTAATTATTTATATCTTCCTGAGAATAATTACGGTAGCAAACGTTACAAAGTGTTCATATCCATCTGGGCTAAAAGAGCTAAAGCACATCTTACTTTAAGCAAACAAAAGCTGAGACTAGTCATTGGTCTCTTATTGGACATTGTCCCCTGTGACATCACCTCCGTAAGAGAGACAAAGCTAATGTAAATATTTGCCGCGTGAGTAACGAAGAGAAAGTAGCAGCAAAACATATACTCTGCTACTGCAAACATACCGTACGTATTAGACTAAGGAATCTTGGAGTTCTTTCTCTAACACCAGGAGAGTTTGTCTTATTACCACCTAGGGAAATAATAAAGTTCATTAGAAGTAGTAAACTGAAATGCGACACCTGAAATATATATATATATATATATATATATATATATATATATATATATATATTAACCAGGTGTATCATAATACCTTTAAGGTCGCAGTGTAGAGAAGTTAAATATATTCTGTATGATACACTATTTTAATCTACTCTAATCTACTCAATTTCAAACACATGAAGAATAATTGAGAACATTTGATGTTGCGCCCCGTCGGAACACACCTTTTAGGAATGCAACTAAGGTGCTGTATGTTTTTCCCCGAGTGGGACCGTTTAAGGTATAATTTATACACTAGGGGTGGGATACTCGGAGGTATCAAAATATGTCCAATGCTCTGAAATAGATCTTCGATACCTTTTGACGCTTCCTTTAGTTTTCGCGTTTCTGTTCTTAACCCTCATAATCGGCAGTTGCTGCATTTCACTTTGTGCTAAACATGGAGGACGAGGAGGAGGAGAGGTGTAAAGCGCGGATTATTGTCCGGCATGTGTCAGCACAGTATTACTAGGTTCATCATTCTTGACCCCTAACCATGACTGAAATTCCTGTGGATAAATCAATGCCACGTCCCATCTAAATAAAACGTGCAAAACAATAGGAAAAAGGAAGAAATACTCATGTATCCAGCAGCTTTGCTAAGTCGTGAATGAAGCTGACTTAGCTACGCTCCACATTGCATTGTTTCTCCAGTACTTGTAATGACTTGAATTTAGCCTTTACTTCGGTGAATCCAACGGAAACAAAAGAGAACTTCAGGGGAAAATAAATAGTCAGTATTGCCATAATTGACATTTTTAGTTTTATTTCCTTTATATAGTCTTATGAATTGGAATTTGATCTTTAATTCAATATGGATTTTATCACATAAGCACAATACATTAATGAAAATAGTACTCCACCAGCAATTTTTTAAAATGAACTCCTCAGCATTTCACAGTATAACATCGTAACATTTATACTCTTTGGAGTAGTGAGGTACACTTTAGCTCATTTCTTATGAAAGTTTTGAGCTGCAAATTCGTACCATTTTTACTACCGTAGTTTCCGAATGTACCAGCAATGCGACGTTTTCTTTGTAAATATATGTGAGTTCCCCCTATTTTTACTTTGAACAGCTTTTCAGCTTTTTCTGTAATTCTAAATTTTCTGATATGAATAACCCGATTTCTCAATAGCTATTGATAATCAAATATTTCAAAAGTAAGGAAAGTAATGCCGAGAGCATGACTTTACTTTGCGACGAAATATCATTCATCCGATGAATGGAGCTTTGATATAACTCAACATTGGTTTTATTATTATTAGTATTATTAGTATTTATTTATTTATTTGTGGATGCTTTTTAACTACTATGGTCCCTAGCGTCCCATTCTATACCGGCCGTGAGAGACCGGAAATTTTGCTCAGAGCCCTCTTTATCGGGCCTGAGGTTCTTTTACGTGCCGTAAATCTATGACACGGGACCACCAAAGGAAGCCATGCTAAAGACTTTTACGTCCGAAAAATTCATCGCCCTCCACCGGTTTTGATCCCGCGACCTGGAACTGGAGGCTAGCATAGTACTCCTAGACCACGGAGGACAACTCAACGTTGGGTGCAGGTGATGTAATAGATATTTTATTTTTTGATATTTAGATATTAGATTTTTGTTTTGCTTGAAAGTTATATAGATTTAATGCCTATAAGAAGAAAGAAAATACATGGTACATAATTCAAATATTTAAAAAACAAATAACGTTATTTCACTATATCTATAAAGGAACTAATTCAAATGACTTAAAGCTACAAAGCTTGCCTACAGGAAGCTGAACTCAATTATAATGCTAACCAACTGGAAAGTGCACCAAATGAATGAAAATCACTGCTTGGTCAGTGATTCGTAGGCTTTCAAACAATAATTATTGCAATCCTAAGGAAGAAATGAACATTTCTTATCAAGAGTTTTGTGATTTTTATTGGTTTACTAATGATTTTTATCGCAGGGGACTCGGCATCGATCCTCGGAGGATATTTTACCCATGCCCTTCAAGGGGCACCCGGGTGGAAGTCGGAGGCGAGAGGAGACAACCGGAACCGGAACCAGGAATGGCGGCACAACAATGACAGGGTCCCTACAGTTTCCAGATTGAGACATTCCGACAGGGGAACAGACAGACCAGGGACCCCGCCCCACTCAGAGGGTCCAGCGTCCCTTTCTGAAGGGGCGGTTATTATACCCCGGGGAACCAGTCGAAGGCCGAGGGACAGAGAAACTTCCAAAGAGGGGATCCCTTTTCCCTGCCGCACCGCACCCAAACAGCATCGCCGACACTTTCAACTTTGAAACAGACTTAACGGGTGAAGGATGAATGAAATGATGAAGGAACGAAATGGAAGGACAGGAAGTTCAGCGACTGAAAGAAAGCACTTCAGCATCCGCCTGACGACCCGGAAAAACTTCGTAAAAACCCATGGGTCAGAGTGGACCATAGACGGGATTTGAGCATGGAACTTCTCGAATGCAAGTCGCACATGTTACCGCGGCGCCATCTCGCTCGGTACATGCGTGTTTAATTTTTACTCGAATGGCCCAACTGATTGTCATGAAACTTCGCATTTATGTACCTCAGGTTTCACTTGAGCAATAGGTTATTTGCAGGCAGAGGGGTTTTAGTAGGTAAACCATCAAGTTAAGAACGCACGGTGGTCGGTAGCGAGGGAAGGTAGACGCGATTGCGACCTTGCAGTGTTCTCTGTAAACAAATATGAACAATTGAAGGCACTACACCCTGCTACGAAAGCCGGTTCATCAGGATTCCGTAATATCGAAAGAAAGCAATGAAGACATATCTAGTATTGGTAGTGTGCAATAAAGATACTTCATTATTTAATTAAGTTATTAATGTACAGATATCTCAGTTACATTGGCTTTTCTGTTGCATTGGAGTTTTACAATATACAGCAATACATTGAACATCAATCGCATGGAATTAGCACGTAGGCAGTTGTTATATTTTGAAAAACTACGTTCCATAACACCCGATGTAGTAGTGGCAAATAAAAAACAAAATATTAGACTTGCTTGAGATTCCCTGCCGCGTCCCTCGTTTTACATATTTCGCGTACCCGGAATTCTTCCCTAGAATACATTTAAGTTTCTTTGTCACTCTTTCTTTAAAGTTCCAGCTTTACACCATATTCAGTGTTTCTGAAACTTGTTTTATTGTCTCAACAGCTTCTGGTAATCTTAGTTTATATTGTCGTATACCTCATATATTTAGTAATTATATAACTTCAGAGGAGGGCGACTCGCTTATGAGAGGGATCGTTGAACAAACAAAGAACTTTAAACTCGAGGTATCGACAAGGGACGCAGCTAAAGTTAGATTCACAACATAATTACACTAACATAATTCCTGGCTGAAGGGAGAGGCAAGGATTCTATTCTACCATAATTAAAACGGCAAGGAAATGGATAGCTGGTAGATTTATTACAAAATGTTCTCTTACCCCATGTGTCTGCCGGGCGAGGACGCCATGTCGTAGTTATCCGTCTAACTCCCGCGGACACTAGTCACAGAATGCTAAGAAAAACCCACGCTAAGCTTGGCGTCACTAACGCCATATCCCTCCCAATGACACACTGCTTCCCCTGAATCGCTCCTACTCTCAGATAAACTGCCAACCTTCGACTCGGTAACCAGAGGGCGTATTACCATTAATATAATCTGTGCACATGCCACATCTCCCCCTGGCCACCGAAGTCGACGTCCTCGTCGACAGAAAGAAAATAAATACAATAAACATGAAAAAACAAAACAAAGACATACCAAAAAATGACATATAAATGTGTGATGAAGTAAAATATAACAATAGACATGTGTGTGGTAAGCACCCAGCCGACGAAACAATGGTGCTGGGTGATGTGGAGAGGCGAGAGACGTAAGTGCTGTCGACGTAGTATTGTTAATGCACTTAGCTTTAGCATCCCGCACATGCACACACCACGCTGCCTTAGTTCACAGGCACACTACACTGCGCAAAATGGTGATGGTCTGCCGTAACTGTTTGTGGGTGGATTTAGACAGTGCCCACAACGACGATTTGTCCTGGTGTAGAATTAGCACCGCAGGTCTCTGGTGGTGACAACAGGGTGGGCAGTCGCTGGCTTGGACTGCCCCCCGACATGGTGGCTCCTTATGCCACGGCAGTGTAGTGGCTGCCCGACAGCTTCCCTGTGGTGTTTCTTGACTTCTGGTGTGCCCTGGGGATGCTGATGCACTTTCTCGCTCTCTGCCACAGCGAAAGACTAAAACAAAACCACCACACAATGAACAGGATGCTCCCACAAAGAATCACACATAAAAGAAGGGTATGTCATTTACAATTAAAGATTTTAAAGTATGAAAAGTGTACACTAAAACAAAATTCTTATGACATGGGGCAAAGAAAGAGAAAAAAATAGTACAAATTGGCATAAGAAAGAAATTTTACAGAGTTGCCATCCAAAGTGTAACTTACAATGCTTCATAATCCAAATAACAGTAAAACAGACTCAAAATACATGAACATGACAGAAATGAAACATAACCTTGTTTTGGGATCCCAATATTACACCTCAATAACCAGCTGGTATCACTAACAAAAGAAAGTAAGTGCACTTACAAGACAATCACACATGACGATGAAATGAACTCATTCACACTGACCATGGCCCCAAATTACACACAACACTGACTTAACTATCTACTCAAACTAGTGTATGCATTACTACAAACTACATCCACAATACATTTCTAAACTACGCCACGTGACATGCTTTCAACTACTAGTGTCCTACTCTTGTCACCAATACAACTTCTCGTCCACATCACTATCTTTCTCATCGCAGTATTAGCATCAACGCAATCATAATCATCATCAACATCATCAGCAGTAATAGTGCAATCTCGATGATTACTTCAAGCATCATCATCTTTCAATTTTCTCTCCAAAACAAAACATCTGCACTTACGTGTCTCATTTAACATGCTGTAAATTCAAAACATCTGACATAGGCATAACCTTCAAGAAATCACATTAACAATTCAGGAATGACACAAATAACATGACACTATAATGTTGCATCTACATCCTCCAAATGAAAATTAAGCTGGAAAACAGGTGGTATTAACATTTGCTATCTAAGATGGTAATAAACTTGTTGCATAAACAGAGAGAAAAAAAATTATTTTCATAACATTCACTTCCATCCATTTAATCTCTCGTGTGAATTCATCACACACGCTATACTGGGCACGTTACAGCAACACCAATAAGCAAAATCTCTGAAATCAGACAACTGTCGGGGTTACACTGTGGCACTTCCACCGAAGCTGACATCATCTCGTCTCATCTCTCCTCATCTCACATCAACACCATCGGGGTTATTCTTTGGCACTTCCACCGAGGCAAATCTCAACTCTTATTTCTCACATTACCTCACACTACGCCATCGGGGTTACACTTTGGCACTCCCACCGAGGCAAATCTCACCTACATCACATAATCTCAAATACACACATACATACACACACTATTCATGCAACAATTTTCTGCAAATAAAGATCACAGCATCATTATGAAACCCAAAATCAAATCGAGTCAAGTCAAATCAAATCATATCAAATCAAATCGAATGCAACAAAACAACATCACATCATTACTCAAAACAATATTGTCACATAACATTCCTGAAAATGAAAGCTCAATTAAGCATATAGTACACATGAAACACATTCCTGCAGCATAATACAACAAAACAAATGATTTGCAGTTCCCAAAACATAATTCAAAATTTAAATTACACCAACAATAATAATATACTAGTAATTTAGCAGAGACATTCATAGCACAGTATTCCTGAAAAACAAAGCTTAATTAAGCATCAGTCAGTGAAACAATAAATTTAGCATACCTGTGTGAGTCGTAAAACTGTTTCATTCATCCAAACTTTAGCACTCACAATGATTACATACTTACAGGTGATTTTGTCTTTTCTCTTACTCGTTTACCACAAAATTCCCGTACAAATTGTCCAAAATCTGGTAACACACGTACAGCTGGTTCATCAACATCCACATCGTACTGGTCCATATTAGAAGCACATCAAACCTAATTAGGTGCAGATACTGGCAAGGTTGGTAGCTCCTGAAACTTTTACTTACATGAGTAACTGCGAAAGATTTTCCCCTTAAAAATATGCATTGCGGAATTAAAGAAATCAAACTTGGCAACGGTGAAGCAAAATTATCATTTTCTCAGAGCGGCCATTAGCAGTAGTAGCCAACATTTCAACATTCTAAAGTAACTCATACGCCGACAACTCGCCAGGATTCTCCACGTGAGAGGGGTCAATGACCGGGCGGCAGACAGCTGATTGCTTTGCAACAACAGGCGTACCAACACTGGACACAAATTCTACTTCACTGTGCTCGCTAACTGGAGCAATTACTATATCAGATTTCTGTGCAGTACATCGCTTAGGCATGATTGCAGCACAAAAGATAACGCAACCAATAAACAAACAGTAGGACCAAGCAATACAGATTACACCAAACTAAACACTTATAGCATCACATGAATGTAAGTAGCAAGATCAGAACATAACCAAATAAAACAGTTGCAGAAAGAACACAATTAAGCGCCCGCGGCGAAATATCAGAAAATTATACTAACACACGGCTACACAAGCCACTTGGACACAATACCAAGATTTTTGAATCAGAATGAACACATGGAAGAAAACAAAATGATAGCTTCAGTGAGAAACCTCGAACTGGAAGTTAAAAAAACTACGTCACACTTACTGTGACCACCGCTAATATTCTCAAAAGGAGCAGAATACAGACTTGTAATTTATACTAGCACACCAAACTTCTCTTTTTTTTCTTAAATCAAATGTATATAATCTGATATGCACACGCAAATAAACGCGCCAAAACACGTGCTGAGGAAGACTGGTTTCACAAGCTAAAAATTATTGCTGAAATGCACGACCACGCGGGAATTACACAACACACGTGCGTACATAAAAGTTACACGAAAAGTGTCCCAGAAAAGTGCAGTAAATAGCTAGAAATCACAATCACTGGAATATAAAGTTATACATTTCCAAACCACTGCTAATAAGCACAAAAAACAAGATTTGCAAACGGATAGCCAACACGTGACGAGCACATTTTGAAACTACAACTATATCGCTCGTTTCACAACGCAACTTTCACAAAAACATTTTTTTGAAAACAACCAGCACGAAGAAAGGAACACAGTGATATAATTTAAAGGAATTAAAGCCAAAACAAGGGGAAAATGGAGTCAGAAGTTTTAGCGTCACCCGGCAGAGAATGGGAAAAAATGCAAAAATGAACTCAAAATTGAAATTTCTAAACCAGACTTTCAGAAATGATGGAAACAAAATTTAGAAGAAGAGAATCACAAATTAAAGTATAAAAATCCTTACCCTTTAGCCAGAAAGAACTTTACATTTTTCACGACCACGTGGAGCACAAACCGTTAAATTTGGAGGGAAAAAAATTTTGCACTTAAAATCTCAAAACAAATCAAACCAATTACTCGGCGCCTCACACCAATTTGTCGTATACCTCATATATTTAGTAATTATATAACTTCAGAGGAGGGCGACTCGCTTATGAGAGGGATCGTTGAACAAACAAAGAACTTTAAACTCGAGGTATCGACAAGGGACGCAGCTAAAGTTAGATTCACAACATAATTACACTAACATAATTCCTGGCTGAAGGGAGAGGCAAGGATTCTATTCTACCATAATTAAAACGGCAAGAAAATGGATAGCTGGTAGATTTATTACAAAATGTTCTCTTATCCCATGTGTCTGCCGGGTGAGGACGCCATGTCGTAGTTATCCGTCTAACTCCCGCGGACACTAGTCACAGAATGCTAAGAAAACCCACGCTAAGCTTGGCGTCACTAACGCCATATCCCTCCCAATGACACACTGCTTCCCCTGAATCGCTCCTACTCTCAGATAAACTGCCAACCTTCGACTCGGTAACCAGAGGGCGTATTACCATTAATATAATCTGTGCACATGCCACAATATGCTTGCAAATACATATGTTATTGTAGTTGCAACATTACTGGGATTATTCTCAATATATGAAAAATGTTAAAAACAAACCTGCTGAAAATATTTTCTTTACTGCACAGCACTTTTATCTCCTCAAAGAAATTAATTAGATACACTAGCAACTTTGTCGTAATATTGAATATAGTATACTGAAGCCAGTACGCAAATCCCCTACGAGCTACAATTGGTTGTGGAGTTAAGGGAATTCCAGTCTCCGTCCCCTTAAATACAGACTGTCCTTAATTGATGTATACACACTTTGAAACGTTATTTCTCAGCAACGAAATGAGACAAAAATATTTTTTTTTCTGTTCTATTCCTTAAACTTCCTCAACTCCATACATGTTCGAAATGGCCACGTTTTGCCACACTACACTCCCAACAATGACGTCGAACAGAGCGACATAGTCTGGATTGTTGGTAATAGAATATCATTGATGACATGTTCAATCCGATTTCTCATTTCCTCTAGTGTTTGTGGTTTTGTGGTGTACACCGCGTTCTTCAAAGTTCCCCAAAGGTAGAAGTCTAGACGGGTTTAAATCGGGAGACCGAGGCGGGAACTACGTAGCACTTCCTCTTAGTCCTATTCCATCTCTGATTGAATGTGCGATCTAGAAAATGTCTACAACGACTTGGACGTGAGGTGGAGCTTCGTGTTGTTGGAAGTAAACCTTATTTTCATTCACAGATAGATCACTGACCATGATGTCCAGCATTTACAGGTGAGTCTGACCAGTGACAGTCTCTTCGAAGAAGGAAGACAGACCGCACTATAGCGTTACTCCTGGAAGATTAATGCATTTTCTTCAACGATGTGGGGTTTTCTTTAGCCCAGTTCACACATTTATACCGATGCTATTAAACTTGAATGTGGCTCAATCTGCCCAAACAACCGAGTCTTGAAAATCTTCCCTTTCGTTACACTTGTTCAGGAACCACTCACAAAATTGCAGTTGCCTATATGGGTCGTTCCTCATTTAGTGTGTAAAGAAGTCTCGTTTCCATTTTTGACCTCGCACAATTCGATGAACACCGATTTTCTTGATACAATATCACTAGCACATTGCCTCATTGACCTCTTCGGGGATCGTGCAAAAACCTGCATGACTGCATCAGCACTCTTGTTATCAGTAGCCCTTCTCTTTCTTCCGCACCGACCTTTCAACAGATATTGCACCGTTCCATCGACTTCAAACTTGTCTCGGCTTCTTGTTACTGTTATGCGTGTTGGTGATGCTGTCCCAAGTTCAACCCTCCTACGTCGTTGAACTTCGACAACATTCTTCACTTTCCAATAACACTTTAGTAACCACTCACGTTCATCGAATGATAATCTCATCGGCAGTTTGTTTGTTTATAAACGCACGAAGAACGATGAACATACAGCTATGCTTTTTAAGTGTCTTCTGGATCATACATGACAAAACTTCTGTCTCATTTAATTGCTGAGAACTAACGCTTCCAAATGTGTATACATCAATTTGGGACACTGGGTATTTTGATTTTTGCGTGCCTTGCGAAATAGCCTTCTCACGTTGGCTATAAAAGTATCAACATCAAGAAAACAGGCTGCTCTAATTTATTCCGCAACTCGTAACTACCATTTGCTAGACATGTTTAATGTATTAATGTGACATAATGTTCAACATGATATTTAAACGTCCTTTGAGCTCTATGTCTCGTATGGTTTCGTCATTTGAGCTGAAGTTTTCCCTGCCAAATTCCGTCACAAATAATGGAGGCTTGGGTGTGTGATTCTTCTTTACTTTAGGCATATTGCCACCGTTCTCCACTAGGTTGTATGCAAGGAATAAATGGAACAGTCTCAAAAAAAAACTCGGGTTTGTGAAAGGAATGGGAGGAGTGTGTCTCTCACAGTACCTGACGTTACCTAAACTTCATGTGGTAACACGATTGCTCTATTTACTTAATAAAACCCGTGTTCCTGGTAGTTGGCATATTAACTATTTGGCACAAAAATGTAGGTTATTATTAGTGTTCTGATAAGCACTTCAGCGCAAAAATATCTAGGAGCATTATTTTCATTAACAACACTTCGATAAGATGAATATTTAAGGAGTACCATATTTACCATTTCTGTTCGTGTACATAAACCAGTTTGCGTGTTTAACGTAATAATACGAGAAGAGCTGCAGGTTCTACAAATAAATGGACGTTTTGAAATATATTAGAAGCATTGTTAAGAATATTACTCGAATATATAAAAGTATGTCAGAAATTCAATGTCTTCCTCTTCCTGACAGGGATTAGGCCAATCGGCTTGTTCCAGCCTCTATCCATCTTAATCTAGGTCTTCCTGGGACTCTTCTACCTATTGCTCTATAGTTGAGTATCCTTTTTGGGATCCTTGAATTATCCATTCTGTACAGATGTTCTTCCCAATTTCTCCTGTTTTCTATAAGTTAATCTTGTATTGCAAATATACTTCATTTTTCCCGTATTTCTTGGTTTCTAAATTTGCCTAGTCTAGTGTATCCTAATACTGATCTTGGAAATTTCATTTCAGTAGCCTGTATGCGGCTATTATTTTTTGTCGTATTACCCAGGATTCGCTACCAAACAATAATACTGCCATTACTTTATAAAACGTGAGCTGAATGAGAAGAAATTCAATGTAAACACAAAATAATATAAAATTTACTACCCGAGGCCATGTCTGACTGCCTACCTCGCAATAATACAGTTCCTGCCTGGTATCTAGCTTCAGCATCTGCATTGCCAGCCAAGGCACTAGGTCGAAGGGCGATTCCACCAGTCACACAGCAGGTGCATTACCGGTCAGAGCAACCCTACTCTTGTAGACACCAGATGACAGTTTAAGGAGATATATTGGTGGCGCTGCGCGTTGAGGATTGACGTCAGATCACGTGATCGCCTTGTGAAGGTCGACTCCGGGCGGCTTGTAAGCACGGGAAGAGGATCGAGTTGTCTTTCGCCGAGGAAGGAATTCTTAATTCGGGCACTAGGGAAGTGGTTTCGCCCACATGTAATTTCGGCCTAATCAAAATTTTACACATTTACATTTTTGGCAGTAAGTAAAGTGTCTAAATTTGAACTATTCTGTACACGTGGTGGACGTCAGGATGTACCGGAATAGAGAGAGCTTTCATTATTCAGGTTACACCTGTTATCTGCAATTACCAAATCAAGCTCATGTTTTATGCGAAGCGGGACTTTAAGGCAATCTGTATTTAATTACAAAACTGTGTACCTCCGTGGTTACAAGCTGTTTTAATATTCACATTTAATTGGCACATACGAACTGGTCATGGAATTTATCACTCAGTGCCAATCAGATCTGTATATTCAGGGCGGCTGTATGGCAACTAATACAAACATGCCACAACAGTGCAGCGACCAGCTGCAGAACATGCTCCAGAGATCTGCCACCATTCTCTATACACTTCTTCAAATATTTTACGATTTTCCTTTCAAGTTCTTCAGCACCTGAGGATCCAGAATATCTACTGCGAGTTATTCTTCCAGAAGATAATCCACTTCCCGAGTTTTTGCAACCCTCATGGTGAAGTAAGTCTATGGGGTTCAGATCGGATGACCTGCTGGGTTTCTCCTATTGAGGCATATTAATAATTTGGGGGTTTCATTGTCATTACCAGTCGTATTGTCGGTTGTCATTGTCATTACGACATATTGTTGTTTTCCTTTCATGTTGACTGGGATAACGCCACTCCTGGCTGGGAGTATTTGCTAGCCACGAGTGGTGGGATATAGTGTCTGTCTTGCTGGGTATTCCGAGAGAAGTGGATCGCGCGTGCAAGCTGGCTTTTGGATCGGTGAACATCTCTCCTCACCTTTCATATTTATTAATGTAGGAACGCCAAACAGTTGGGAAATAAACTTAGGAATATGTAAGTAGGTTTGTGTTATAGATTTTGTACAGTGAAAACCCTGAAACTCCATCTCACGTTTTGGTTTTTTGCAGCCAAGTGAGTATACGTCCCCTCAATGTTCGTGCTGGGTGCTAAAAATTAATTTAATTTTAATGTAAACTTTTAGGCCTCTACCCAGCATGTAATACTATTGAACTCAGCTGCCGCGTTGCTCTGCGATCAGTCCTCTCATCCACATATGTATTAAGGCCAACTGAATAACACAGCTATTTTAGTGATGGAAGAAAGTACTTCAGACAAAAGTTGTTTGGGGTGAAGGGTCACTTGTTGTGGCATAAATAGTTTTGTGATGAGTGAGATGTAGGGGAGATACGAATACCAACTTCATAATTTTAAACAGATTAGGTGATTCATTATTTACCATTTAATACTGTGTTTGAAGACGCATACAACAACTGTGTTTTGATATCCACTGAAGATAGTTGAAGGTTATTTATGAATAATTTGTGTTAAAGACAACTACAATCATTTCTGTCACTTACATGAAATGTTAGAATTAAAAAGTGATGTTCAAAGTGGTGACCTTGAGCACTGATACATGATATAAAGGATTTTGAGCGGAAAACAGTTGTATGTATCCTCAAACACACTATTAGATGGTAAGAAATAAATCTTACCAATCCATTTAATGTTATGAAGTTGGTACCCGTTTCTCCTCTGCAGCTTACTCATCACAAACCTAATTATACTGCAGAATGTCCCCAAAACTTTTGTCTGAAATATTTTCTTCTATCACTATAAATTACCCTGTTATTCAGGCGGCCTGTTTTAAGTACCTCATGCAGTATATTAATCACTCATTTGTTTTTCATCACTGTTCAGTGGAAACACAATATGTAGCAATGAATGTTTTCTTACAACAATGAAAACGCAACCTACTGGTGTGTACTAGCCTAAAGACACACAGACTTAACAAAACATATGTCTGATGTGATAGTTCACACGACTTTCTCTCCCAATGAAAAACTTACAATTTGTATATATTATATATCACATTATTCGTATAAAAGGCGATTCTTCTATCTTATTTACATCAACCACGATATATTTTTACCTTAAAATTAAGCAAAGTTTCAACATGCGAAAAAAGAAGAAAAGGATAGATAGATAGATAAGGTATCTTTAGTGGTTTCAAATCATTGAAGTTATTACACAAGTATTTAGTGCATGGGTCATTGACCGTACATGCATATTTAAGTTTCAAATAGGGTGACAAAATAAACAACAAAAAAAGGAAACAAAACAAAAAATTACCTTTGTCTAACTGAACAAATTTGACCTAGCTTCGCGCACTTTAGCCAAAAAATTGCCCATGTTTTGCCAGTTCCTCTGGTCAGCCAGTAGCTCCCAACATGCCAATCTCTTTCTTGAGGGACTTAAGAATTTTTCTTTGAGTGTAATCGTTCGCAGGAAGAATCGCAAACTTTCAAGCATGTCCATTAGATGACGCCTAGGAAAGGTCTAAACTTGCAACTTTGAATATTTCGCAAACGCCGCGAAAAAGATTGCTTTACATAAACTGTGTATTTCAATAAGCTCTACATTTTTATTCTAAGGTTTTGGCTTATTTGTTTAGATTTCTTTGTTACACAAAATATTAAAAATTCATTGAAACACAGAAAAGTTAACAATAAACTCAATATATAAACGTTATTCGCATAGAAAATAAGAAAATAAAGTAATAACAAAGCATTTTCCATATTAAGAGTAGTATGGGGTGAGGGGTTTTCTTGGAAACCTTTGTATCCCATCTTTGGAAGATGTGAACTTAAAATACTAAGTTTGGTATTTATACGACTATTGATTTCTGAATTATACCACACATACATAGTTTTATGTAAATGATATTTTTTGGGTTCAGGGAATTCTAAAACATGTGTTTCCGCTAAAATCTCATATTGGTTTTTTGGGTGGAATTTAGTGCTTCCTCTTACCTACTCAAGTAATATTAGAAAGATATGGTAGAGCGTAGAGCCGCCACTGGATCCTAGTGGATGCTCTGGAAGTTCTTGAAGATACGGATGCTGTGTACTATGAAACGCTTAGTTGGAACTTACCGCGCCTCTCACACAGTTGGTATGGCAAGTTCATGTCTAGCGTGGTAGAACTAACTTTCTGGAAGATCATTTTTATTCAGTAGTTGTGCATTCTATCATGTGTACCGCGTAACAAAATATTTTGTCCATTGTATTTTAAGATATACTTAAAATTGTATTCCCTCTTAGTTCTGATAATATTGAATCTTATCTCCTGTTTTCCATGTTCGGAAGGTAAGATATTTATTACGCAAATAAATAAATTAATTCAATAAATGAACTTTCACTATAATGCATTCTATTGTTTTACTCAATTTGCTTTTAACGACGAAGAATATATTACAACTGAATCTAAGGTTTGCCTACGTATTTGCTTTAATTACCTGTAGACATCGTTTATAGTAAAATAAGAAATATTTGTTACTTCTCCTTGAGAATATTTGACAATTAGCGTAGCAAATTAATACACTTCTTCCGCTTTCCCTGTAAGGGTCAGTTAACTCAATGAAATCTTTTCTTAAGAATCACAATAAATGAATTCTGCTTATTTAAGCTATTCTCTGGTTGCCATCGATGATAAATAAATTTACATAGTTTAAAAATTTTTTATATAAAAAATCATTCAGTAACATATTCACAACACTAACATATTTACAATCATACTATATATAAAACATATTACTACTTAAGCTCACGCTCTTTATTACATATTTTGTATTATCGCAATATTACTTTCTCTACTACGTATAGTAAGTATGGGAAGTATTGCATTCCAACCAAAAATTCGATACCGAGATTTCAACGGAAATACATGTTTTGAGGTGGTCTGAATCTAATAAATTTTATGTGTTATACTCACATGACTTTCTCTACTCCTCGTACATATTATTTTTACAAACGCTTATTCTCCATATGCTTCATGTTAATTGAGATATCGAGATGTTAGTCTTATTGCTAGTTTTCTTATAGATGCAAGGAGAGTTGGTAGGCTAGAAGCGATAGTCAAATATTTTAAGAGCTGGTTGCTATGTAGAGTATTCCATTCTCTTTGCATTGCCAGAGAAAGAAAATGAATAACGAATTACCATTTGTGAAAAAGTATAAGTATTGGAAAATTTAAGGGAATAACAAACAAAATCTCGAAAATGGTTCACTCAACAAAACATATGTATATGACATGAATTGTGTATTTTAACGCGATCTACATTTTTTGTGTAGTAAAATGTTGTCTATCTCTTATGGTTTACCAGTTATGCAAAAGTCGTTCACAATGAAGAATACTTTTGGAGACATTCCCAGAAAATTGGAGATTTACATTTCATTTGTCATGAAAATATCTTAAACATATGATATTTTAATCAAAGTCGTTAGAGCCATTTTTGAGAAAATTAAAATTTGCGAAAAATGTTCCATGTCAAGGGTAATCTGGAGTGGGGGATTTTCTTGAAAAGCTTTGTGTCTCATCTCTAGAAGATACTGAACCTAAATACCAAGTTTGGCGTTTATCCGACTGTTCGTTTCTGAGTTATGCTGTTAACAGAACACAGACACACACACGGACATGTTTCCAAAAATTCCTTTTTTTGTGATTCAGGGAGCCTTAAAACATATATTTCCGGTGAAATCTCGGTATCAAATTTTTGGGTGGAATACAATACTTCCCCTACTTACTATACGTAGTACAGAAAGTAAAAAAGAATAGCGAATTCTCAGTTGAGAAAAAGTGTATTGGAAAATTCAAAGAAATAACAAGGAATATGTATCTCGAAAATGGTTCCCTTTACAAAAAAATGTTTATGACATATATTGTGTGTTTTAACGAGATCTACATTGTTTATGTAGTAAACGTTTGTCTATCTCTTGCGGTTTACCAGTTATGCAAAAGTCGTTCACAATGAAGAGGACTTTTGGGGACATCCCCAGAAAATTCAAGATATACATTTTATTTGCCATAAAAATGTCTTAAACCTATGGTACTTTAATTAAAATCGAAAGAGCCGTTTTTGGATAAAATAAAAATTTTCGAAAAATGTTTCCTGTAAGGAGTGGTTTGGGGTGGGAGATTTTCTTGAAAGCTTTCATGTCGCATCCCTAGAACATATTGAACCTAAATATCAGGTTTGGTGTTTATCCGACTTTTCGTTTTTAAGTTATGCTGTTCACAGACAGATAGACATAAACACAGACGCACAAGACATACACACGGACATGTTTCCAAAAATGCTTTATTTTTTTATGTCCTGGACATGCAAAGAGAATGTAATGCTCCACATAGCAATCAGCTCTTAAAAGATCTGACTATCGCTTAAAGCCTACCATATTCCCCATACACCTACAAGAGAATTAGCAATAAGAGTAACATCTCGATTAACATGAAGCATATGGAGAATAAGCGTTTGTAGAAATAGTTTGTACAAGAGTAGAGAAAGTTATGTGAGTATAACACATCAGATATTTAGTAAAAGTTCCGTGTGGGTTTCGGTGTCTGTGTGTCTTTGGGCAGCATAACTCAAAAAAGAAAAGTCGGATAAATACTAAACTTGGTATTAAGGTTCAGTATCTTTCAAAGATGCAACACGAAGATTTTAAAGAAAATTCCCCTACCCTAGGCTACCCTTTACGTGGAACATTTTTCAAAAATGTTAAGTTTTCTCAAAAATGGCTCTAAAGATTTTGATCAAAATATCATATATTTAAGGCATTTAAATGAAAACTAATATGTAAATTTTAAATTTTCTGGGAACGTCCCCAATAGTTGTCTTCTTTCTGAATAGCTTATGCATAACTGGTAAACCGTAAGAGATAGACAGAATGTTTCTGCACAAAAAATGTAGAGCTCGTTGAAACACACAATTTATTTATTTATTTTTTTATTTTTTTTTGTGGAGTGAACCATTTCTGAAGTATTTCTTGTTATTTGTTTGAATTTTCCAATACCTACACTTTTTCTCAAATGGGTATTCGTTATTCGTTTTATGTCCTGGACATGCAAAGAGAATGGAATGCTCCACATAGCAACCAGCGATTAAAAGACTTGACTATCACTTAAATACTACCACATTCCCCTTGCACCTACAAGAAAATTAGCAAGTGTTTATCTTGATTAGCATGAAGTAGATTGAAAATAATCGTTTGTAAAAGCAGTTTGTACAAGAGTAGAGAAACTCATGTGAGTGTAGCACATCAGATTGTTTTTTTTATTGTGAAACGAATCTTTTTTTAATCACTTTATTTAACGCATTTTCAACGTTTTTTTCATTCATTCATTCATTATCTGTTTACCCTCCTCTCATGTAGGACTTACACCCCCCAGGACTTACAAGCGGGTGCCTGGGGTCAGAGGCCCGTCGAGGAGCAGACACTCATGGATCAGACAGAGCATCCAGGATGGGTGATCAGCCCGATGCCTGGTATGGGATGAAGTAGATGAAACGAAATGTTGGTGAAATGGATGAAAGGAAAGGTGATGATGGAGCAGTTGGTGGAATGAATGGCGGGGGAAACCGGAGAACCCGGAGAAAACCCGCCCAGACGCCGCTTCGTCCACCACAAATCCCACATGCAGGTCCCTGGGATTGAACCCGGGCCGCCTAGATGGGAGGCGAGCGGTCTAACCACTCGGCCACGGCGCCGCCCTTTCAACGTTTTTAATTTTTAAAATTCTAATTAATAATATAAAATATATAAATGCTGAAGGCAAAGTTGGTGATACTAATGGTGTTTTAACACAATCAGACATGAATTATTGTGAGACACAATGCATGCGTAAAAATAGAATGTATCAAATTTCCTCATCAATTCCATTAGATTTCCGTTTTATCATTCCTTAGCAAGTTTTACAAATTATTTTCGAATCTTATACTAATATATGCTTCACTACTTACTATAGGTAGGTGGTGAAGAAAGTATGAAATATCATCGCAGTAGGCTCTAATAAGGTTGGTTATGTAGGTATTTTACAACGTTTTAGTGAGTTATTAAATTATTCTGTAAGGAGCATATAAATCCTTTGACTTCAAATTATTTTATTATATTATGTGTGTGTCCAGTATACGAGTTTATACTGTAATATTAGCTAGCTGGTCATCAAATTCCAATTATGCTTTATATATTTACTTAATTTATATATAATAAAATAAATAAATCTAAACAATTTTATTAATTGCTCCAGTTCTCCAACGATTCCAGACCTGTATAGAGCGCAATGAAGCGAGAAATTATTTACATGCAATATTATTTGTAATTTTTCTTGCTCTGATAGAATTTATGGTAAATGGAGACATCTATAAAACTGCTAAAGCACAACGCATACTTTGAAGCCTAATACCCATTAAATAACCTTTAATTAACTCCACCAACCTTTGTGCGTTTTTATTATTTTACTGATATTAATTTAGAAATAGCGTTGCAACCATAGTTTCTTTCTCAAACAACATTGTTTAAAAGTCTCTGCAATTTAATTTTGTTTTTAACACTTTTAATTATTGTAATGTTGGATAATAATAAGCTACCAGACGTATGACGTCGAATATCGTAATTGCTTTTTTCTACGTACTAATTACATCAAAGAACTTTGTTGTAACTTCGATGTTAACTATTAAGTTTTTCATTATGTATATATATGTACATGTGATTATGTATATGTGATTTCGAAATAAATTAGATATGTGGGTAGTTGCCACAGGGCATACTTTATGCATATTTAATCTGACCTCTGTGAAATGTACTGCTCTTAGTTTTATTATAGTGAGGTAATAAAATCTCCTCTCCTTACATTTTGATCACATAATTCCGTATTGCGAATTCCTTGATTCCACAACTTCACTTATTCTTCTATCTATGGTAGGCATGCAACAATTTTGAATTGGAACAGCATATTGAAGCGTATTATTTATGTAGAAATATCATTCCTTTTTATTTTCTATACCAGCTAACTGTAGTGTGTAAAAATATATTACTGTACACGGTGGCAGTTATATGTGAACCATGTGATCATATTTTGTTGATGTCCAGAAACGGCCTTTTACGTGTTAGAGCCTGCGAAACGGGAAGGTAGAATGACTGTAGGTAAACAAATCGTGGGCTCCGCGACAAACAGTAGACGTCATATTCATTAGCAAAGAGTTCTTTACCAATGGTACTGCATTAGCTATTACGTGATAAACAGCAATCCTTTAGCAACAGCCAACGGTTGCGTTTGAGCTATTATTCTGCTTAGTAGTACATACCTTACAGTGTTAATTTGTGTGATTCGTCAAGTGGGAATATACAGATACGGAGTACACCAAGATGCCTGAAGGAATGTAAGAGAGGATTGCCGGCCGTATCAACAAGGTTACCCCAACAGACATCACCCAAACCACACCATTTTTTCGAGATTGGAGAGCCAGCTTACGGCATAACGGCAGAGTTCGACATCATATAACCAATCGATGAAAAAAAAAGCCGTATCGATCGAAATATATTGTATTCCACCAAAAAATTCTATATCGTGGCTTTACTAAAATGCACGCTTTGAGATCCACTGAACCCAAAAGTATCATATAGAAAATGTTCCTATATGCGCGCGCGTGCGTATGTATGCTTAAGGATATTATGAGTAAAGAAAGAAGCGTTGAATAGATACCAAATTTCGTATTTGAATCACACTTTTTAAACATACAAGAAAATACTCCTGTCTCAAACTACACTTCACATGGAAAACTTTTCATTTATTTTTTCTTTCTTTCATTTTTTCAAATATGTATCTAGACATTTTGGTTAAAATATCACGTGACTAAAATATTTAGGTTACTAATAAAATGAATATCTTTAATTTTCCGTGAATAGCTCCTGATGTTACTCCAAAATGAGCTTAATAAGTGAAACATAAGAGGTAAATAAAAACTCACTGCACGATAAACGCAGAGCCCATTCAAACTTACAATTTATGACATACTTTTTTGTCACACCAGAGGTTTTAGAAATCTTAATTATTCTTAAGCTTTACAAAGTGGAACGTCATGCGGTCTCCATAAAGCATCTAACACGATTCTTTTCCTCACATGGGTTCATTTGTAACACAGAATGAAGAAGTCCATATTGGTTAACTTGATATTGTCTGTAGTAAAAAAAATTGTGATGTGTTACACTCACATGACTTTCTCTACTCTTGTACACACTACTTTCAGAAACCTTTATTCTCCATCTAATTTATGTTAGTCATTATACAAATTTGCAGAAACTATCGTATTGCTAATTTTCTTATAGGTGCAAGGGGAATATGGCAGGCTTTAAGCGATAGTCAAATATTTTAAGAGCTGGTTGCTATGTGAAGTATTACTTTCTCTTTGCATGTCCAGGGTATTAAAAAAACCACCAATAGCGAATCCTCATTTGAGAAAAAGTACGAGTTTTAGAAAATTCAAATAAATAACAAGGAATATCTCGGAAATGGTTCACTCGACAAACCAGTTATGCAAATTTCATTCAGATTGAAGACGACTTTTGGGGACATTCCTAGAAAATTCAAAACATTTCATTGTGCCATGAAAGTATCTTAAACGTACGATGTTTTAGTTAAAATCGTTAGAGCCATTTTTGAGAAAATCAAAATTTTCGAAAAATGTTCCATGTAAAGAGTAAACTAGCCTGGGGGGATTTTCTTGGAAATGTTCGTCTCGCATCTTTGAAAAATACTGAACCTAAATGCCAAGTTTGGTTATTCGACTGTTCGTTTTTACGCTGTTCAGAGCACACAGACACACATACTGACCTTTATCTAAAAATGCTTTTTTTTTATTTATGCCTCAAAATATATATTTCCGGTGAAATCTCGATATCGAATTTTTGGGTGGAATGCAATACTTCCCCTACTTACTATACATAGTAGAGAAAGTACAAAAAAAGCGTGACTTTGATAAAAAAATAAAGTTTTATATAAATACCAGTATATACGGGAATATGTGATATTATAATGGCTAGAGAAATACTCGGTGGAGACAAATCAGGTTTTTTATCCATTATTATTACTGCATCGCTGTTCATTGTAAGATAAATTGCTCATATTACTGGAAATAAAGCACTTAAGTAATATTTAACAAAATGGGAATAAACGATACCAACTGTAATTGGCAATTTATCTAGTATTACAGTGGAGCGGAGTGTTCTATAGCCATAAAGTTAACATTGTTTTACCTCATTTTTTCCCTCCTAGTGCGATATGAAAATTAAAACGAGATTAATGTTAAATTAACAGGCAAATTGTCGATCGCTATAAAACATTGAAAGCAATCTTATTTAGATTGTGATGAACTTATTTATTTTGAGCCTTATATATTACTTTCTCTACTACGTATAGTAAGTAGGGGAAGTATTGTATTCCATACCGAAATTTCACCGGAAATACATGTTTTGAGATCCCCTGAATCCAAAAAAAGCATTTTTGGAAACATGTCCGTGTGTGTGTCTGTGTGTGTGTGTGTGTGTGTCTGTCTGTGAACAGCATGGCTCAGAAACGAACAGTCGGATAAACACCAAACTTGGTATTTAGGTTCAGTATCTTCCAAGGATGCGACACGAAGGTTTTCAAGAAAATCCGCCCACCCCAGATTACCCTTTACATGGAAGATTTTTCGAAAATTTTAATTTTGTCAAAAATGACTAACGATTTTGATTAAAATATCATATGTTTAAGATATTTTTATGACAAATAAAAGGTATATCTTGAATTTCCTGGGAATGTCTCCAAAAGTATTCTTCATTGTGAACGACTTTTGCATAACTGGTAAACCATAAGAGATAGACAAAATTTTACTACACAAGAAATGTAGATCGCGTTAAAAGACACAATTTATGTCATATACATTTTTTTGTTGAGTGAACCATTTTCGAGATATTGCTTGTTATTCCCTTAAATTTTTCAATGCTTATTTTCTCAAATGTGAATTCGTTATTCATTTTTTTTGTTTTGGATATGCAAAGAGTATTAATCTGTGGGAAAGGGAATGGTGCTGCACCTAGCAACCAGCTATTAAGAGATATGTATGTGCTTAAAGGCTACTGTATTTCTATATTGCCCTTGTAAATATATATTCCCCTTACATTTACAAGAAACTTAGCAATAAGATAGACTCTGCAAATGTTTATCTCGATTAACGTGAAGTAGATGGAGAATAAGCGTTTGTATAAATAGTTTGTACAAGAGTAGAGAAAGTCATGTGACTGTAACACATCAGATTTTTTTATAGCATTATGCTTGAAGATTGGCTGCTACATCAACAATTGGGTTTCTCCACCGGCTTTCCTAAGGGAGAGAAAGCATTACATACTAAACGGGATGGCTCAGACGCTTTCGTCTGTGGCTCGCATTCGGGAGGTCGTGGGATCTATTTCTTAGTCGACCTTTCTGACTCGTGGGTTTTTTCGGGAGTTTTCCCTGGCCACCAGGCGAATGCTGGTAAAGATTCTCAAATCCCCCGAATTTCATGTCCTTCCATTTCAGCTCCATTCCCATTTCAGTTCAACTTTCATCCGTTGGTGTCTTTCAGGGTTGAAAGTGTCGGCGATGGTGTTTCGGTGCAGTGTGACAGGGGAAAAGGTTGCTCTTTGTGACTCTCTCCGTCTGTCGGCTTTCGGCTGCCTGCGTTGGAGCTCCTCTGTGGGGGTGGGGTCCCCGGTCTGCCTGCCCGTCTGTCGAGGAGTTTCATCTGGAAACTTAGGGAACCATCCATTCCTTTGCCGTCACTCCTGGTTCCGGCTGCCCGTTGTCTTCTTTCGCCTCATCCTTCCTCTCGGGGACGCCCCTTGTGGGGCGTAGGTAAAATATTTCCTATGTGCATCAGTGCCGGATCCCCTCCTTAGCCAATCCAATCCAGGCATTACATTCTACTCCAAAATTGGATAATGCGATTTCAGTAAATGTAAGCGTTTTATGAGGCCCTCTGACTCGGAAAATGAATATTTGGGAAAGGGACTATGTTATGTGCGGGCGCGACCTGTGCATTTTTCTCGTCCTCTGCAGTGTATGTTACCATCTAGTTCCCAAGTCGAGATTTCAAACCCGGCTGAGGTAAGTCCACATTGTTCAACATATCAACAGTTAACATTCAACAATTAACAAAATGTTTCATTCAACATCTTAAATGCCTTCAACATATTATAACTGTGAACCTTTAACATTCCATCTCACCAGTTGACTTGGGACAAAAAATGTCTCAACTAAAAGCAAAATGGACTCCAGTGATTAGGATTTGACTATTCTATTTGTATCTGTGCTTGATATGTAATAAAAAGAAAAGTAGAAGGTGTCTATCTTGTTAATCGGCATAGGAGTGAAAATATTTTTAATGAGTTTAAAATTCGGAGCAGTTTTGACTTCAATTTCTTGAGAACAATCAAAGTGACTTCAACTTATCTTTGAACAAGGTTTCTAACCTATGCGACGGACCTCCTCGTGCCGTCGTCTTCCTTCCTTCTGGGAGCGGTCGGCGGCTGGTTCCTGGAGTTCAAGCCTAGCACACTTATGTGTTGCCCTATTTCTAAACTCTTTCCCAGGGTGTGGTGACGGTAGACGAAATAAAACTCCAGATAACTTGACCTTTAATTTATTGCATTATGATAATACTGTTTTGTGAGGCCGCTAGCCGTGTGTTTTAAATCTATATGCCATTCAAAGGGGCATATCTTCAAAATTTTACCTACCAAGCTAGCTGTGTCCCCTATATCTAACTTCACACGCGTCGCCACAAACATGGCGTGAATTGTTACCTCTTCTTCAGGACCAGACGAAAAAAGAACAGACGCGCGAGCTCTGCACGTGTGCGCTTTTATACTCGCTTAGGGGACGCTAAGTTCGCCTAGCTATTTTCTAATCTTTTCTGTTATTGGTTCTCCCCTAAGCGTGCTATGAAAACATATGCCTCCAAATCTGCAGTCTTGACAAGTTTGGGATTTCCAAGGTTTCAAAATCTCTCTCCCTCTCTTCCTATCTTATTGCTATCTCTCTCCGTGCCTGTGGCTGTTTAGCTGTGTTGCCAGACCTAAACCCCTTTCTACCTGCCTGTTTCTCTTCTCACGGCTAGCTAGCTTCACATCTTACATATATGTTACAATACTCAGCTTATATCCTATTACATTTATGTTCCCTATATATCATAGTTCCCGCTACAAATGCCCCTCATTGTTTTCTAAAATTTTTTGATGCTGTTGGCGGAGAAAGTTTTTCGAATGGCAATGAAATGACCCAAAGAAGAATACAAAAAGAGAATAAAGGAGCCCTAAAATACCCAATGCAATACATAACACAACAATAATCTCAAAAGGAACACCATAGCACTCTACAATACAAATGTACATAACTTCTACCCTACACAACAATGTAACTCTCAAATAATATATATATATATATATACATCATGATGTTTACAAATATTTACATAAATTTGCTCTTACGTCACATTGACATCGAGTGACATTTTGGTGATAATTACTGAGTAATCACACGCTTGTGGGCTAGGCAACATTTATTTCACAGAATGACTTTCACTTGTTTTCCCTTTAGCACATCACTATAGTTTGTTTATAAACACTTCTGGGAACCTTTTCACTGCGCTATGCAAGATCACTTAAGTGGCCGTATGTCAGCCCATTTAACCTTGCACTGCTTAAACTAGATGTCTTTACAATAGCATAGAATTGCCTGTAATTGCGGCACGTTGGCTGCCTGCTCTGAGTGATCATTAGGTGTCTGACCAGAAGCCCTTAACTGAAATAATTTTAACCTTGTTTTCTATATACATTATATTACTAAAGATAAAACACTTACATAGCACAATTACATGACTCATCAACCCCGCGCAACAAGCAATCGTAAAATCATGCAAGTGCAAATGTTAACCTATGACTTGAAAGGTTTCAGCAATTGTTTGTGATATCTGCCCCAGTTCTTGTTAGTAGTAACTTCCCTAACCTCAAAAGTGTGTGCCCCACATTGAGCTACAATTACCGCCGGACCTTTATATAATAAGCACATCCTGTGATAGGTGTTGCTCTTATTCTTCACGAGAACCAGGTCACCAATCTTAGGTGTCCATTTTGCTTTGTGCCGTTTTGCCTTTTTCTTCCTTGCTTCCGCTTTCCTGCATTTTTCCGCCGTAGTGTCTTGATTGCCTTGATCTATCGTGGTGGATATGTTCGGCAATATCAGTTCCGGCTGGTTGCCCAAGTGCATTAATATCGGCGCATAACCTGTGGATGCATTCACTGAATTGTTTATGACAAATTCAATCTTAGCACAATGTTGGTACCACCCCGTATGGTTTTTGTGGGTTAAGATTCGAAAATAGCCCGAAATATCTCGGAGCACTCTCTGTCATATTTCCCTGCGGATAATAGTTAGAGCTGTGGTATAATTTCACTCCATTGTCTGCGAGTGTCTTTTGAAACATTCCGCTCCGGTGCATAGAGGCATTGTCACACAGCAAGGATAATATCTTGCCATGTTTAGGTACATAATCTTTGAATATTTTCCTCAGGCATGTTCTAGCTGTTATATCTTTCACTGGGTAAATCTTTGTGAATTTTGTGAAGACATCAAGTAACACAATTATAAACTTAGTCCCAAAAGTGCTCTGGGGTAACGGGCCGTGCGCGTCCATGCATATTAGAGCGTTGGGAGCATCTCTAATAACACTTTGCATGTCAATATCGTAAGATACATTAAGCGGTTTGGCTAATTGACACAACTTACATCTTGCTATAAATTTTCTAACCTTCTGATGGAGCTTCTTAACATAAAAGTGTTCTGCAATGTTGAATGGCCGTCCTTTCTGATCCAGAGTGTACCAAGGAGTTGTGGAAGGCTGCAATCAATGTGTTCTCTAACATTTTGGGCACATATGTTTTCCATCGCTTTTCATTAACATTGAGTTTGTAAAGAATGCCATTCCTTTTCCCTAATGACCCTGAGGTGTTGTTATCTATCTCTGGCGCGTTGTTTAACAGTTCCCGGATTTCCTCATCTTCTTCCTGGAATTTTGCCAAGTTTCTTAACGCTTTAACCAGTTGTTTCTGACCGGTAGCCTCAATGTGCATTACTGTCACTTGGTGAAAAGGCCTGTCTTTGTTTTATGGCATTGACTTTGCTCTCGGTAATCTCGATAAAACATCACTGAATGTGTTTGCAGCTCCTGGAATATGTTTGATTTCCACATCGAAATTCAAAATTTCATAAATATAGCGGGAGATTTTACTGCTGGTCAGCTTGCATTGTTTTATGAATTCCAAGCTCACGTGGTCAGTGTGGATGATTTTCCTATTATATATAAATTGTCTGAATTTGACCAACGAAAAGTACCTGGCAGCAATCTGAAGTTGTGTGATGCAGGAATTGCTTTCTGACTGTGTCAAACCCCTGGATGCTGTGGCTAAAACATGCATGCAGTCCTGCTCGTCTATTTGGCATAAAACTCCTGCATAGCCTCCCACGCTGGCATCACAATAGATATGAAAAGGAAGGTCCTATCTGGGCCCTTCTATTAGTACCGTCTGTCCAAAAAGTTCGCGAACGTTGTAGAATGCCGCTCGCTCCTCATCTCGCCACACCCACTTAACACCCTTCTTTAACAATTTTCTAAGTGGTGCTCTGCATATGCCGAACCATTTTCTTAATTGTTTTAAGTTTCTGGGTTCCGGAATATTTCTAATGCTCTCTATCCTTTCCAGGTCAGGTCGAATGCCGTTTTTTGAGATCACATAACCTAAAAACTGGGCCTCTTTCAGAAAGAAATTGCATTTTTCTAACTTAAGTGTCATGCCATGCTGGCTAAACATGCTTAAAACATAATCTATGTGTTTTAGGTGCGTGTCAATGTCGTCTCCTACTATCATAAAGTCATCCACGTATTGAAGGACGAATTCTGCTGTTGTGTCCCCGAATATGGCATGAATTGCTCTAAGTACTGCACTCGTGCTTGTGCATAAACCAAAAGGAACCCTCTTAAAGACCATAGTAAAACCTTTATGCAAGAATCCAGTGTACTGTCTCAATTCTTCTGCTAAGGGTATCTGCCAGAAAGACTGAACAAGATCCAAACTAGAGAAGCACTTGCCCCGGTTTACCCTAGCCAACAGTTGATCAATGCCTTCCTTATAATTCACAAAAAGGAACACATTTGAGAGCAGCCATTCCAGCTATCAGACTTGAGCCTTTTTCTGCAATTCTCTAACAAAGCGAAGCGATTTTTCTTTTCTAATATTACACCTCTGGAACAACAATAAACTGCACATAGTTTGGTATAATTGTCCATTCTTTTTATTCCATATATAACAATGTTCCATAATGATAGCCTCAACAAAGATTTTAGTAATGAAAGTGTCTTTTCTTTCGTCCATTCCATAACTTCACAGGAAGCAAACCAAATCAATGATACGAGCACAGAACGAGTCAACACGGAACTTCTGAACACAATAGCGTGAAGCAATCAGAAGTACGCCGTTACTATGGCTAGAGTCTGGAAACTTCTGAAGTTCACCCAATCACATACACAGAGAGCGAATTGACTTAACAAGTTTTCCATTAAAAGTGTAAAACACCCAACATGTTGAAAGTGTCAAGCAAAACTCTTTCGGTTAACATGTTAAGTCAATTCTGCCATTGAAATTTGGCCAATATGCAAACTGTTAACATAATGCACTTGACAAGTTTTGTTAAATGTTAACCAGTGTGGACAGGGCTTTAGGAAGGGAAATAAAGTCGGTGGTCCCGTATCTTATATTTACGGCGCATTAAAAGAACCTCAATTTTGATATAGAAGCCTGTGAACATAATTTCCGGTCTTTCACGCTTAATATAGACAGGTATGCTAAGAACCATAGTAGTTAAAGAACACCCATAAATAAAACTCAATTTAATTTCATTTTTGTATGTTGCCATGGTAGCTCAGTAGGTCAGAGCAGCGACACGGAAATCCAAAGATCCGTGATTCAAATCCCGGTTTACAACTTTAGTATACACCCGAGATGTGTGAAAGAGCAATTAATTAACGCTGAGTGACCTAGCATTAGTTAATTATGAAGCCCGCGACTTAAAAGTAGTTTCGAGATTGTAAGTCGCCATTGGGGTATGTTGTCTGAAAATGAATTTGAGAAAGCCTTTGTGGTTAAACGGGAAAACTAAGTAATTTGGGGAATTTAGCTCAGTTTGTTAGCTCAGTTGATCAGAGCAGCGGCACGGAAAGTCAAAGATACGTGGTTCAAATCCAGCCCGTGGCGTTGAATTTTTCAGTCTGATACTACCTTTCCAAATGTTTATTCATTTCTGTACCTAATCAATATGAGTTATTAAACGTTGCCCAAATGCAAACAAGCTGCAGAAAGCCTAAACGTCAATATTGGCATAGATCTGCGGAGGATATGGACGCGAACACCTCAGCAACGCTTCATGTAGTCGAGTGGTGATACGAAGTGGTTTAAAGTAACTTATGAGACTTTTTCAACATAAATGGAAAATTATTTTCAAACCATTTTACTTTCACAGGATATTACGCGTTTAAACTACTCTATATAAGTAATTTATGTCATTGTTGAGACACTTTTCCTAATGGGAAACCATGTTGTACCCTTTCGTCATAGAAATATATTGCCCATGATCGAAGTCATCTCTGCACTTCTATCTTCATCCAAATGTTCGCCACCAAGGAATTTCTGGAGATAAACGAATAGTTTAGACTGGACAGATGAGGAATAAGGAAAGTAAAGTTGATCCAAATTAACCTAAATTATTTTAATGGCCATAATTCCCCTCTGAAAGCTCCTAGAAATCTGAAATTTATTTTAATGATCTAGGTGGCTTTGGGAGAATCAGCACCACTACTATTTGTTGACTATTTTGTTAATTTCAATGGCAATTACGAGAATTTTTGACACTATTGACAGTCTTTAGTTTGCAGTCGTAACAGAGACATGCAGTACTCACTTCAAGAGCATGTTTTTATTGTAAAAACGCATTGGAAGACAAATTCATTGATAACAACATACGGAAATTTCGAAGAGAATTCAACGTGCGGGATGTTCCAACAAAGGTAACAATTTTATCGCTAGCTGGAGACAAATGGTGTATTCGTCAGTGAGAATGAAAACATGGACAATCATGGAGTGCAGAGTCGTTGTGAACTTTCCAAAGAAATCTTGCGTCTATTGAGCCAGGAGACAGGCTGTTCGTAAGGTACATGTCAAAGAATTGTGAAGAAATCGGGATTGCGACCATATAGAGTGCATTTGATGCAGCAATTGAAAGAAGAAGATCATGAAGAACGAATGGGGTTTGTTATTCCACGTCCAGACATTCTCTCCATAATGTGGTTTCTCTCCATAAGATGAGGCATGGTTTCATCTGTCAGGCCACATCAACACATAAAACAGCAGTTACTAGGCTGCTATAAACCCCCATATCATCCACGAAACACCAGTGCATGATGAAAAAGTTGGAGTATGGTGCGCGGTGTCAGCTTACATTATTGGCCTCATTTTCGTTGATACGACTGCAGACACTGCAATTTATAAGGGCATCTTCAATACGTTTGTGGAGCAGCTGGATGATATCGAATTGACAGAAGGTCATTTCAAGCAAGATGGAGCAACACGTCATACATCTAACTGATCCATGCAACTTGTAACCAGTTCCTTTGATAATGAATAATCTCAAAGAGTCCGTAGGCCCCCAGATCACCTGATATAATCTCGCCGAACTTTTTCTTATAAAGTGTATAAGACAACCCGGAAAACTGCTGATCTCCGTGAATCCATTAGTAACGAAATAAGCAATATTGGCGAGGATACTCTTCGTAGAACTTCACAGAATATGGTGAAACGAGTGCAGGTATATATGGATGTCGGTGGAGAACACTTCTAGCATTTTCTCTGAGGAATAATGAACAATGTAATCTCCTAAACGTGTATTATATTCTCCCAAAGTTACACACCTGTCCTATTATTGGTTTAAGATTTATGGTCCATTAAAGTAGTTCAGGTTTATATGGATCACACTGTAGTTGCATCAGTTTCTGAGCATGTCACTTAGGAAACTTCTACGTAAAGATGAACCCATTTGTAGAATGTGCAAACAGGATGAGGAAACTGCCTCGCATATCTTTTTTGATTGCGCATTCCTGGCATGAAAGAGATTTACTCTTTCTATAACCAGGGAAAACCTATATAGGGTGTTGATATTCGAACCAAAATACTGCAACTCGCTCAGGGAACAGATTTTGGAAAACAGTGAAAGCATCTCTTCCAATGGGGTTGTACAATAGGGTTTGGAGAAGGTGGTTTGTTACCTTATTTTTTTTTTGCCACGCTTTGGGCGTCAATTTGAAGTAGGAGTTTGTGTTAGCTCCACGTATGGACGCCAATTTGAAGTAGTTTGTATTGAAGGAGTTGTATTAGATTTCAACTGTTGGGGAACCGAACTTGAAATTCGTTGCAACCACACGTATAGTACTAAATGTACTTTTGCCTTCGCCCCAATATGTACTTCAGGTGGCCTTTGACTCAAGTTAAAAAAAATATTGACTGTTTCTTTAAATATTATATCTTTATGTTTGCCTCGGCTGCGTCAGTATTATTGTTAGAGACATGTTTTTCTTAGCAGGTTGTGATGCGACAAGAATGTAGGCTTACACAGATTATAATTTTACTTCTCTTCTTTTATTAATGCTTGACACGATTTAAATAACACTTCACTGATATACAGAGCTGTGAGATTCTTTTTATTAATTAATTACACTTTTTAACACGTAAACTTACTTTTCGTCTCAGACGAATACATATTATATTTCTTGAGGACACTTGGGGCTATTTTTTGAATTGATAAAATAATAAAGCAAGTTATTCAAGACAAACCTTCTACTACGGAGGGTAATCATCAATGAAAAGGTGCAGATGCACTTTTTGCGTCTGGTTAGTAATGCTGTCTGCAGGCAACTGAACTCTAAATTTGTAAAATTTTCTCCTTTTCAGTTTCTGATTGACTAATCCTATTCCAATAGAATACCTTCATTTTACTAAAGCTATTTCTGGTTGTTGATTGGCTATTTTATAAACTGTCTTAAAATATACATTATTGTTGCTCAAATAATGACTAGTAGCATTTAAATTTTCAAACTCATTATTGCCTCCAGGTTACCTCATTGTTACCTCATTGTTAGCAACTTTTAACTTATTATTCTCACAGCTCCTACATTATTAAATTACCTAATACATTCACATAACATTATTACACATGAATACAATAATATAAGCATATGCAATGCTGTTACATACATTTTACAAATTATTACATACACATATTGCTTCAAGGCGGGCTGTTATTGAATTATATTATATAATAAGACTGAAATAATTTAAGTGTTAAAAATACTGCCTCAGGTTTAGGTTGACGTGCGGGAGATCAAAAAGCTCCAGCAAAACCCCGTATCTAACCTACCTTATCTAGGTATTTTTTGCCATTATTAAGGCATTTTTCCTAATGGAAAAGCACTTTTGGACTCCTTCTCCAAAGAGGTATATCGCCTATGAGTGTGCTTCATTCTTCATCCAATGCTTGTCAAGGATTTTCTTGAGATAAAGGAATGGTTGAAAATCGTTTGGTACAAAGTCAGGGCTGTAGTGAGGGTGGTTAGTTGTTCCAAACTAAATGACGCAATAAAGTATTGCATATTCTCAGCACCTTCATTGAACTTCCTGACCCACTTGCTCACCTTTCCAGCGCTCACTGTGTCCTACACACCTCACACACTTGGCGCTGAAAGTGTGCTCTGCGAAGTTTCTTGCAGGTTTCTTGAAGATGAGATGTGAAGGAAGTGCAGACGTGGCTTCCATTAAGGTGGCATATTTCTATGGTGAAAGGATACAAAAATAGTTTGACATAAAAAAATCTGATGTGTTACACTCACATGACTTTCTCTACTCTTGTACAATCTAATTTTACAAACGCTTATTCTCCATATGGTTCATGTTAATCGAAATATCGAGATGTCAATCTTATTGGTAATTTTCTTGTAGATGCAAGGGAAATATGGTAGCTTTTAAGCGATAGTCAAATATTTTAACGCTGGTTGCTATGTGGCGCATTCCATTCTCTTTGCATGTCCAGGACATAAAAAAAATGAATAACGAATGTGAGAAAAAGTATAAGTATTGTAAAATTTAAGGAAATAACAAGCAATATCTCGAAAACGGTTCACTCAACAAAAGAAATGTATATGACATAAGTTGTGTATTTTAACGCGATCTACATTTTTTGTGTAGTAAAATTTTGTCTATCTCTTATGGTTTACCAGTTATGCAAAAGTCGTTCACACTGAAGAATACTTTTGGAGACATTCCCAGAAAATTCGAGATATACATTTCATTTCCCATGACATTATCTTAAACATATGATATTTTCATCAAAATCGTTAGAGCCATTTTTGAGAAAATTAAAATTTTCGAAAAATGTTCCATGTAAAGGGTAGTCTGGGGTGGGGGGAGTTTCTTGAAAACCTTCGTGTCGCATCTCTGGAAGATACTGAACCTAAATACCAAGTTTGGTGCTGATCCGACTGTTCGTTTTTGAGTTATGCTGTTCACAGACACACACACAGACACACACACACACAGACACACACACGGACATGTTTCCAAAAATGCTTTTTTTGGATTCAGGAGGTCTCAAAACATGTATTTCCGGTGAAATCTCGGTATCGAATTTTTGGGTGGAATGCAATACTTCCCCTACTTACTATACGTAGTAGAGAAAGTAATAAGTATTGGAAAATTTAGGGAAATAACAAGCAATATCTCGAAAACGGTTCACTCAACAAAAGAAATGTATATGACATAAGTTGTGTATTTTAACGCGATCTACAGTTTTTGTGTAGTAAAATTTTGTCTATCTCTTATGGTTTACCAGTTATGCAAAAGTCGTTCACAATGAAGAATACGTTTGGAGACATTCCCAGAAAATTCAAGATATACATTTCATTTCTCATGACACTGTCTTAAACATATGATATTTTCATCAAAATCGTTAGAGCCATTTTTGAGAAAATTAAAATTTTCGAAAAATGTTCCATGTAAAGGGTAGTCTGGGGTGGGGGGGATTTTCTTGAAAACCTTCGTGTCGCATCTCTGGAAGATACTGAACCTAAATACCAAGTTTGGTGCTTATCCGACTGTTCGTTTTTGAGTTATGCTGTTCACAGACACACACACAGACACACACACACACAGACACACACACGGACATGTTTCCAAAAATGCTTTTTTTGGATTCAGGAGGTCTCAAAACATGTATTTCCGGTGAAATCTCGGTATCGAATTTTTGGGTGGAATGCAATACTTCCCCTACTTACTATACGTAGTAGAAAAAGTAATAAATGCCTAGTATTGGCAGAAACTGTGTGGAACTATGTTGAACTTATTAAGAAAAAGCAAACTGAAAACTTAGTATATGACAAACAAAGAAAGTGGTCTGGAAGAGGAACAGTTTAAGACTTAGGCCATGATAAACTTTTTTATTTGCAAGGTTATTTATTTATTCATGGTTAATGCTTATCGGGGGAGTCGAAGAAGTTAAAACTAGTATTAATTTTAATCACGAATTATTTGAATATGCTACTGGTTTTTGTACCGTGCAATATCTTTTGTTAATTTCATGTTAGTTTCCAAAGTGCGCGGAGAATATGTTCCCAGTTTTTAGCATTACACATTTTGCAATGTCCATAAAATATGTTATTCAGAAATGGCGATTACAACAAGTCTAAAGCAACAAAGAACGGGGTAAAATTTTAAAAGTCCTTTGTACGTTTTGAACCTATGCTGTCCCTTTTAAATACTGAACGAATGGCCATGATGCCGACTAGATATGTACTGGAATATCGCTTTATGTTGGGATATTTAATGTCATGCCGGTATGCTGCCGTAATAGCTCGGTTAGTAAAAGCAACGGCATGGGAACCAAAGATGTCAGTTGAGGAATTTAATGTCGTGGTGACTTGCTATAATTGCAGCTCAGTTTATCAGAGTAGCGACAATGAAACCGAAGATGTCAGTTGGGGAATTTAATGTCGTGGTGACTTGCTGTAAAGGCAGCTCGGTTAGTAAAAGCAACGGAATGGGAACCGAAGATGTCAGTTGAGGAATTTAATGTTGTGGTGACTTGCTATAATGGCAGCTCAGTTTGTCAGAGTAGCGACAATGAAACCAAAGTTGTCAGTTGGGGAATTTAATGTCGTGGTGGCTTGCTGTAATGGCAGTCCAGTTAGTCAGAGCAGTGGCAATGAAACCGAAGTAGTCAGTTGGGGAATTTAATGTCGTGGTGGCTTGCTGTAATGGCAGTCCAGTTAGTCAGAGCAGCGGCAATGAAACCGAAGATGTCAGTTGGGGAATTTAATGTCGTGGTGGCTTGCTGTAATGGCAGCTCAGTAAGTCAAAGCAGCGGCAATGAAACCGAAGTTGTCAGTTGGGGAATTTAATTTCGTGGTGGCTTGCTGTAATGGCAGCTCAGTCAAAGCAGCGACAATGAAACCGAAGTTGTCAGTTGGGGAATTTAATTTCGTGGTGGCTTGCTGTAATGGCAGTCCAGTTAGTCAGAGCAGCGGCAATGAAACCGAAGTAGTCAGTTGGGGAATTTAATGTCGTGGTGACTTGCTGTAATGACAGCCCAGTTAGTCAGAGCAGCGGCAATGAAACCGAGGTTGTCAGTTGGGGAATTTAATTTCGTGGTGGCTTGCTGTAATGGCAGCTCAGTCAAAGCAGCGACAATGAAACCGAAGTTGTCAGTTGGGGAATTTAATTTCGTGGTGGCTTGCTGTAATCGCAGTCCAGTTAGTCAGAGCAGCGGCAATGAAACCGAATTAGTCAGTTGGGGAATTTAATGTCGTGGTGGCTTGCTGTAATGGCAGTCCAGTTAGTCAGAGCAGCGGCAATGAAACCGAAGATGTCAGTTGGAGAATTTAATGTCGTGGTGACTTGCTGTAATGACAGCCCAGTTAGTCAGAGCAGCGGCAATGAAACCGAAGTTGTCAGTTGGGGAATTTAATGTCGTGGTGGCTTGCTGTAATGGCAGTCCAGTTAGTCAGAGCAGCGGCAATGAAACCGAAGATGTCAGTTGGAGAATTTAATGTCGTGGTGTCTGCTATAGTGGTAGCTCAATTAATCAGAGCAGCGAAATAGAAAGCCGGAGATCTGTGGTTCTAATCTTGGCTATGTCATTGAATTTTTCTGTCTGATTGTACCCTTCCAGCTTTAGCCTACACATTAGATGAGTAGAAGAAGAATGAATCATACAATGTTGTCATTAGGTACTTCAAAACATAATGCCGCGTTTCTGGTTACATTTAATAAAGACATGCCTCCAATACACTAATATAAATCGAATTGAAGAAGCATTAAATATACAGTCCTCTCAAGGTTGAGATTGTGGCCAATTAATGATATGGTTTTCGTTAATTATTTCTACTTTATAATGAGAGATTTGTAACTACTGTTCTGAATGCTGTTCTGCAATAATTGGAAATACACAGCAAAATTTTATGATGTTAAATATAATTATGTATGTATATAAATAAAATCTTATAGCATTTGTGCGTTTCATTATGTGCTAAGGGATTTTCCCCCCTCTGTTGCCTTAAGTGCAACGAAAATGACTTGTGGAAACAGGGATAGTAATGAAGATATTTAAGGTGGTACCTTTAAGTGTCTCGTCGGCATAAGGTTTATTTAGGCCTGGAACGTTACCTTTCCAAATTTCCTTTCCCAATAATTATCATTTCATGTATCATCAGTGTCCATGGCCTACAGTGACGTAGATGTTGCATTACATAGCAATCCTCTGGTCAGTTACAGTAGGACTAGTTATATGGTGGCTTTGGTCAGCTGCTAGCTTGTTAGAAAGGGATTGAAACACTAATAAAATAAAAAAAATGCGCAAGGTATGCTTCCAAAATGTTATGATGATCAAGAGAAGTTGTGTGAATGTTATTCATTAAATGTTCCGTTTTGTACATGGACTCAGGGAATATAAACATTTGTGTGTTTTCTTGGCAGTGGTTTCTGCAGGTGGATCCAATCTGTCGAGGTTCCTTAGAAAGTTCTCCTTTTGACGATGCCACTGACTGTGATTGCCTGCGTCTTCTTCATTTCCTTTGCTAATGGGTTGTACTTCTCTTTGAAGTTAGCTTATAGACTTTCTTCACCCTGTTTCTTTTTAACTCGCCCTAGACTCTACATCTGCTATGGTATCTTTGTTCCAGGTACCTTTAAGGCTTGGTTTTAAATACATTTCGGAAGGTGGATAATTATATTTATGATATTGAATATTAAGTATATTTATACCTTACAATCCTTGTAAAAGAAGAATTAATTACCATTGATTGGGCTAATAAAGATTAACCATAAAACCCGGGAATTAAAGTGGTTACAACATTGCAAGTCGCATTTAGTGTATGCTATCTCAAATATGATTTGAGATCTCCTTGTGGTTTACGGAAAAAAACGCGAATCAGTTGGGGAATTTAATGTCGTACGAGTATGTTATCATGGTAGAGCAATCGGACGTGGTTCAAATCCCGGCTATAGTACTGAATTTTTCAGTCCGATTCTACCTTTTAACCCTTGACCCACACACTTAATTATCATTAGGTTAATATTTACTTGTTATTCAAGTGATTAACATTAGATGTTATCCACAAGTAGAAATGCTTCTACCAGTGGCTCAAATTCCTTGTATAATACAGCGTTTTATCGTAGACTTGTTAATAAATTAACACAATTAAATATAATAGTTATTTACAATTAGATATTGCATTGCACAGTAATCCACCGCGAATAGCTCAGGCGGCAACTTCTGAGGCCCGCATCTGGAGATCCCGGGCTTCACCCTGACTAGTTACAGTAGGCCTATGTTGTATTTGGGCTTTGATTTCTTGCTGTATGGTTATTAGTTGATGTATGGTTATTAGAGATGTATATATTTGCAGAAGTGATTTTTCAAAGCGTATATTTGCCGAAGTCCAAATCGTAATCAAATTTTCAAGACAGGACACTTCCTCTTATTTGATCCCATTAAACCTATTTTGTCTTGCGTTCTCTTGTAGGCCAATTTAGCTCCAAAGCTTTCTTCACCTCTATCCACATATTTTCAATAGGATTCAAATATGGTGAGCAAGGAGGCGAATCAATAATTGTGATATATTGCCTTTGCAAGAACCAGTTTGAAACCTGCTGACTTGTGTGGGCAGGCTGGTTATTCTACTGAGTCTAGTCCTTACAAAAGGAACCATGATGTTCTCGAGGATGTCTTTATACGGTGGCTATTTAATGTACCATCGAATTGCCACAACATACACACACACACACAACTATCTGGTGACCTCCAACCCCAAAACGACACAGATACGCAACCTTGACGATACATTGGTGCCACGTATTTTGTCGTAACGTTTTCCTCTGTGGCGTAGAGCAATTTCCCCCTTTCCATTTGTAGATGAAGGTATCACCTCGTCTCTGATTGTAATTATATTCCAGTTATGATTTGCATTTTATTTTGCAGATGGCAGGCGACATAGTCTGTGATCGTGTGTTAGACGCTGCTTCTTAGCTGCCGATCGAGCAAAGCGCCCTACTGTAGTCAAACGCCGCAAGGGTGTGCGGTTCGACCCAGGGAAATTAGAATTACTTCTAATTGTAGACCGTGCAGAAAAGGATTACTGTCTGCCTCTTCTAGAAGTGCAGGTTCCGCTGAGAAGTGGGCAAACGTTTTCCACCCGAACCAGGTCGATGACGAACAATCGCTTCCCTGGATAATCGTACCCATATCGTAGCCGTAGATTAAGGGCTTCAAGTGCTATTGCATCCTGAGACACAGAGTATCCAACAACGTTCACTAACGTAGGAAGAGATCTCCGTGTGCACTCAGTCATAGTATAAGTCAGTATGATTGCTAAGATATCATGCAGAACTCCAAGTATATGAGATGCGCGCGTATGATCATACCAACGCCATTCATAATTGGAGGATGAGACAGAGTTTGCACATCGAATACTAAGTCAATTAAACATTTTGTTTTGTTTAACACTTTAGACTTCCTGCAATTATGACGTTTACTTTGAAAATGAAAAGAATAATTTGTTAGTATTGTTATGCAAGAATGTCTTAAAATTAATAGGTACCTTTTGCATGGAATGCATGCGGCTTGCCATATATTTAACAAATTAAAACCTAAATATTAATAAATAAATAAAAAAATACACCAAGGATTCGAACCCAGGTTATTCCAATTGCGAGATAGCCTTTTCACTACACGGCTACCATGCATACAACCACCCTAAAAGGCACCTTTCTATTTATCGGATAGCTTTGAAATGAACACAGCCTGGTATTGAATCGTGCATTGTGAACGCAGCGTCAGCGAATGCTTTCGACGTTTTTCGAATTGAACTCCTTCTCTGGCTGTTGCTCATTTAGTTTGTCTTAGGTGTACATATACCTAATACTATTTTGGAGTAAAAGCATTGCTTCAGTCAGGTGGAGTACATTTCTTACACAATGTAGAAGCTATTCTCATGCATACTTCAAATAATATTATTGTCGGGAATAATTTGTTGTGCTAATAAATTATTGACATGAGATATATGGATACTCATAACACAGGGTTATTGAAAAAGAAAGAACAGATTTTAAATAGTCACTTTTAGTGAACGGAAATAGATAGCGAGACATACAACACATGATTGAATAGAGGAAAGTTCAAAGTTTTAAGCGTCACCTATTAGTTCCATTCACTGCCTACAGAGGCGCTGTGTGTGTTTACGAGAAAATGGCGACGCCACAGAAAAAGTCGTTTTGAGTGCTGCATTATGCAAAGAGTGAATCCATTGTTTCATTGCAGCGTGCATATTATTGTAAGTTCAGCAACGAGCCGCCTCGCCATAAAAAATTTACAATTGAAATAATAAATTCGTAGAAGATGGGTACGTATCCAAACGGAAAAGCACTAGTCGTCCTAGCATAACAAATTGTGCTCATTTTGAACACATAAAATAAAATTTTAAACATTTCTCTATTCAGTGATGTATCGCATGTGTCGCTATATATTGTCGTTCATTAGAAACAAATATGTAAAGTATCTTCCTACTTTTTGAATAGCCCTATATTTATGTGTACTCTACATTTGTGATGTACGTCATATTGTAACACCATCTCTCCACAGGTTGTCCCGACTCCGTCTAATTGGTCCTAAAACATTCATTGTCTTTTACTTTTTACTTTCTCTACTACGTATAGTAAGTAGGGGAAGTATTGTATACCACCCAAAACTTCGATACCGAGATTTCACCGGAAATACATGTTTTGAGATTCCCTGAATCATTTTTGGAAACATGTCCGTGTGTGTCTGTGTGTCTGTCTGTGAACAGCATAACTCAGAAACGAACAGTCGGATAAGCTCCAAACTTGGTATTTAGGTTCAGTATCTTTCAGAAATGCGACACGAAGGTTTTCAAGAAAATCCCCCCCACCCCAGACTACCCTTTACATGGAACATTTTTCGAAAATTTTAATTTTCTCAAAAATGGCTCTAACGATTTTGATTAAAATATCATATGTTTAAGATATTTTCATGACAAATAAAATGTATATCTTGAATTCTTCATTGTGAATGACTTTTGGTAAACTGGTAAACCATAAGAGATAGACAAAATTTTACTACACAAAAGATGTAGATCGCGTTAAGATACACAATTTATGTCATATACATTTTTGTTTTTGAGTGAACCATTTTCGAGATATTGCTTGTTATTCCCTTAAATTTTTCAGTACTTATTTTCTCAAATGGGAATTCGTTATTCATTTTTTTTGTCTTGGATATGCAAAGAGTATTAATCTGTGGCAAAGGGAATAGTGCTGCACCTAGCAACCAGCTATTAAGAGATATGTATGTGCTTAAAGGCTACTGTATTTCTATATTGCCCTTGTAAATATATATTCCCCTTACATCTACAAGGAAATTAGCAATAAGATAGAGTCTGCAAACGTTTATCTCGATTAACATGAAGTAGATCGAGAATAAGCGTTTGTAAAAATAGTTTGTACAAGAGTAGAGAAAGTCATGTGAGTGTAACACATCAGATTTTTTTAAACTTTTTCCCCTATATACCCAGTTTGTTGTTTTAAAACTTTGTCCTCATCTCACAATATTCATATACGGCTCATATTTTCCTTACCACTTCATCTCTATACTCATCATCTTTCGCCCTGAAGTTTGCTACGTGGAATTTATTAACACGAGATGTCAGAAAATGTCGTCTTAGTCTGCACATTGTAGTTAAATTAAATTAAATTGAGTTTTATTTATGGACGCTCTTTAACTACTATGGTCCTTAGCGTCCCATTCTATATTGGGCGTGAAAGACCGGTAATTTTACTCAGAGGCCTCTTTATCAGGCTTAAGGTTCTTTTACGTGCCGTAAATCTACGACACGGGACCACCGGCTTTACTTCCCTTCCGAAGGAAGGCATGCTAAGCCATCGCCCTCCGCCGGGTTTGAACCCGCGACCTTGGGAACTAGAGGCTAGCACGATACCACTAGTCCACGGAGGACGACACATTGTAGTTAAAAGATCTTTGTTACATACACTAACTTTCCCTGCCTCTATCGTTTGTTAGTGGGTATTCAAAGTATTCTTACGAAAGTTGATTTTTCTATATACTTCATTTTAATCGAAATAAACCTTTCTGGAAACAGCTGAATTACATATTTTGATATAGATACAAAGGGAATAGAGATAGTCAAATGTTTTAGAATTGGACGCTATACACTGGCCTTAAAATGCCATGCTCTTGCGTTCAATCGGGAGAAACAACTAAATATCGAGAGGACTTGAAGAGAATGACAAAGTATTGAACAATTCGAACCATTAATAATGGATATCTCGGAAATGTCTGGTGTCACAAAAAGGTTATTTGAAATACATTGTGTGTTTTAAAGGGATTTAAATTTCTTGTGTAGTACGTTTTCGTATATCGCTTAACGTTTACCACTTACACAAGATTGTACACAATTCCTTCCGAATGAAGTGGACTTCACAGGCTATTTCCAGAAAATTTAAAATATAAATTTTATTTGTTATGTAAATACCTTTAATATATGGTATTTTAATCAAAATTGATAATACCATTTTTTAGAAAATAAATATCGTATTTTTGGAAGGTACTAAATTTAAATATCAATTTTTGTAAAATAAATGAGCCGAAATGATATTAAAAGCCTTCACTTACATCGTGATGGTAAAAGATGGACGATCGTTTCGAGGCTATCAAGGCCTCATCATCAGCGGAGACGACAGCGGAGAATATTCCCTGATAGCCTGAAACGATCGTCCATCTTTTACCATCACGATGTAAGTGAAGGCTTGTAATATCATTTGGACTCATTTATTTTATCAATTGACTCTTCACTGTTAATATTGTCCTGTTTCAACATTGATATGAAGTTTGGTATTTAACCGACTATTCGTTTTTGAGTTATGGACTTTTTTCTAAAAGTGCTTTTCTTTTTGGATTCAATGTGCCTCAAAAACATGTATTTCCGGTGAAATGTCGTTAACTGATTTTTGGATGGAAAGCAATACCTTCCCCCTACTATATACCTGGTAGAAAAAGTAATAATTGTTAATTTAGAGGCAATGTCCTAATTTTTATTATATACATAGTTATATATTACTTTTAACCTAGTTTTTGTGTAAGTTCAATCAAGTTAAATTTATTAGTTGTCTAATATTTATGTTACTTACATTTTGGGTTCTTTTGGATATAGTTTATCTGTTATATTGTATTCAGGTTTTTTATAAGAGTTGAGTAGAAGAGAAAGCTGTATGGCCTTGTTTTGGGAATTTTATCCATTTGTTGCTCCACCAGCATAAAAGACAGCCTCATATATTTTTTAACATGTACAACAGCTATACAATAATAGGTAGCGTTGGATAAACGTCTTTTATTCTCAATTAGGCATTTAGCAATTTATTTACTTAAATATACAGCGTCAATACTTTAATAAAACCCCCGATAAGAAAGGTATTTAGTTAATAATTTATAAATTCAATATGTTCAACCCTTCATCAAGCGTGACTAATTTCTTGACACTAGAAGTGGGTGGGGTACAGTGACTAATTACGTAATTTGACACTATTGGCATTAACCGGTTTTAATTTTGAAGGAGAACCATTTATTTCATTATGGTAAGGTTTTAAAAATAATTCAAGACAAATCTCAATTCATTTTTTTGTGGTAGCAGCTTTAAGGATTAAATAGTTTCCGAGTAATATGTATTCTTGCATTTGTATTCTCATAATAAAATAATGAGACATTTTTAATTTCTTCTTCCTTGGCAGTGATATTTTTACGAACTGATTTGAAAAGCAAGTCCTAAAGAAATTGTGAATTTTTTAGTATTGCCTTGGATATAATCTGAATTAATTAAATTGTTTTATTCGGAGTGCAATGGTATCGATGGCTTCACCAGGCAAAATTACATGATGGAGCCATCGAAATCAAGCAGCCGCTTACGATAAACGTCTGCAACCTGAGGAGCCAGCAAGACGATAAGGGAGGCCCTAACAAATGCCACAGGGGGTATCAAACAAAACAAAGAATCCGGATGTGAAATCTATGGTATATGCACAAAGAAAACTGGACGCAAACCAAACTTCTTTTTGTAATCACAAACGGAAAACCCGTATCAAAATGCTTTATTTTCTATACATAATCTCTCTCGTAGACAGAAAGAATCATGAATGTATTAACAATAAAATAATCAGAGTTGAAAAATAATAAAAAAGGTACAAGCAAACTAAACACAACAGACTCTATAAATTATTTATCAAAAATCAGAAGTATAATAAGCTGCCACTGTTTAATTAAATCTTTGATTAAAGTTAATGGCAGAATTTAAATTCTTCATTTTTAGCTTTAAACCAAGATGGGTAGGCAAGCACAGTAATTGAAACTTTGTCAGCAAGTAATAGCTTGAAAAATATTAAAGCAGATTTAAAGTAATAGCAAATTTAATCATGGGGAAGATAACAATCCCAGTGGCTTTTAAACAAATTGAAAATAAAAAAACTAACAAGAGAACTAAATATAACAATATCCTAGTTGTACTAAAACAATTTACAAATTTTAAGCTATACTAAGGAAAGGCAACATAAATGTAACCCGAAAAAGTAGAAGTTTGATTAGAAATAAAACTTGTTTTTAAAATTCAAAATCATTAAACCCCAATGAAATGAAAGATTAAAATACTCCCTATATGTATAAAATGATACAGGACTATTTCAAAGATTTTAAAAATAGAAGCCAGAGAAAGAAAGCCTGAAACAAAATACTTAATTACCTTAATTACATATAATGGATATGTCCTATATAGTGCATATGTGCATTACTCTAGTAAAACGTGAAATCTTAAGAATTATTGGTGATGCTAGAATATTAGTATAAAGGACTGAAAATTCATACAAAGCAAATAAATCTTGTATCCGGAGGAAAAAGCAATACAAAATTTACTCGACGTTTAAGGTGAACCTTACTAAGAACTTTCGAATAAGAAGGGATATAAAGACAACTATTACAAAACCCAATATTAACACAGTAAAAGAATGCAATAAGCAAAGTAAGTATATTGTAATAATAATGCAGTCAAAGGCGGCAGATGAAATTAAATCTACATTCGCCTTCACACTGCTAATATTTTTTTTTATCTCAGGGAACAAACCATTTAAAATATTAAAAGCATATACACAATTCTAACATTGAACAATTTAACAACCCAAAAAGGTGACGCAGGCACTTTTAAATTTGGCTTTCCCTTGTAATTGACCTTCAACCGGAATGGCAAAGTGCCAAACATGAACCAGGAAAAGCAAACTAATAATATATCGTCGTAATAGTGGGGAAAATAAAACACAGGATTTTAAAGAAACTCCCACATTTCCATTTACTTGAATGAGTAAGAAAAATACATAAGACTTAATACTCTAAAAATTATCAAAACTCTTATACCTCCAGTCAATTACGAGCGCTTCAAATAAATATTGGTTTACGAAATGGGTGTAATTGCTTTCTACTATGAATCAACTTAAGCACAAAAGTGAGCTGAATCACAAAATCCTACCTTGGACAGTAGTGGATACAGAATTACTGTAGAAAGCTCTCAAATTCAATAAGTCTTAAAGAAACAGATCAACACTTCTCACACTGACGACTGCCACACCAAAGCCTCGCTCTCCTAGTAACGTGGCACGTTACCGACCCAAAAATCAGGTCAGCCCCCAGGCCGGCAGGCAGCACCAGGCTGGAAGCCCAAAGCCACGCCCCAATCCAAAGAGATAATAGGTAAGCGGGACATAATTTAAAAGCCAAAAAGAAGAAACAAGGAACTCGGAATATTGCGATGTAAGTGACCGAAAGTAAATGTAAAAACAATTAATACATAAAACTTTACAATCATCACAGGAGGATAAATCATGGTCAGAATCATCATAATTTTGTTTGTTATATATAACCAAGTATCTCTTCTTTATATTCCTCTTTTTGTTCTTTAGCAGATTAACGTCCTACTTACATCCCTAAGGAGTTAAAAACCAATGCCTTGAGTCAGTAGCCTCGAGAACCAAGCAAACTCTAGATCATAATATACTCAGGATGGGTGATCAGCCCAGTGCCCGGTATGGTGGCGAAGAAGAGATAAATTAAATTTAGTGATGAAAGAAATGATAGGAAAATTTGCGGATCAAATTATCCAACCTAGCATTCGTCTAGCGACCGAGGCAAACCCGACAAAATCTTCAATCGTTTTGGTTCGCGCCAGGGTTTTGAACCCGGGAATGCGGGCCGCAGACGTTATCGCCTGTACCATTTCGCTCAGTCTTTGTATTCAACAAAGTATTTAAATTTCCCCCATGAAGATTAAATTATTATATCCAGACATATTAGATGTAACCTCACGATTAGCTTTTTCTACATGTGTGAAAATGTATGTATCAGTTATCTATTTATCAAATTTTAAAGTCATTTATTTGGAAAATATATCAGTGGAAATATTTATTGTGGCTCAGGCAGTTACGTCGGTGGTCCGCATTTGAGGGTCGTGGGTTCGATTCCCGCGGCCGACTTTCCTGACCTATGGGTTTTATCGGGGTTTCTTCGGGGCGCTAGGTGAATTTCCTGTCCCTCCATTTCACCTCATCTTTTATCTGCTTGGTCTCTTTCAGAGTTGCAAGTGTCGGTGGGAGGTCTCGAGAGGGGATCCAGATGCATCAGCTGCCATCCGGGGAGCTTACATCTGTAAACGGTAGGGACGTGCCCTTTGTCGTTCGTGCCTCCTCGTTCGGGCGCCCTCTGTCCTCTCACCTCAACCCTCACTCCCGGTGGCACCCCTAGGTGGGGCCTAGGTACGAAAGATCTGCAGAGGTGGATATGTCTGTTTTCCATCCGCTTCTAGTCCTATCCTATCCTACTCTATCGTAACATCATTTTATTTTATTATCATTGTTTATTAAGCGCTTCATTCAGTAAATAGTCCTAGCAAATAATTACGCACCAGAGCTACAATTGACAATATCGAGCTTTTGTGTAGCATTGCTTTCGATAATACCTCTGGCAAAGGTGAAGAGGTTAAAATGAATATCACTGGATAAATAACCATTATTTTAAAATAACCTAAGGGTTTATAGTGTTATTACAGCGAGCCTTTTCTTGGGTTAATTTCCTTTTAGTGTTTAAACGAGCTATTCTCATACAGGTGTTCTTATAAAAGGACGTTGTGCGCATTTTATTTTCGCGTTATTTCTTATGTTGGATTCGTTAACAGCTGAACTTGTGTAGAAATCCCACATGCACATCTCGCTTACAATGCTCCGTCAATAAAACCATTTCCAAGCCAATTAGCAGTGAGATAAACAAAGCTTGTTAGTAAATGTATATGCTTGCAATGGAACTCATGAGTGTAAATATGCAATAACTGCATTGTTTAATGTGGTATTCTAAGCCAGTGGGGCACAATATGCATTTATTTAATATGCATTGTATGTACGTAGCCACCAATCAGAAGCTCTGAGTAGGCTATTGTAGCACACGAGGAGCAATGTTACAAAAATTCTCTCTGTATGCAATGCCAGAGGTATCATCATCATTATGTTCATCATCGCCATCATCAACTATCATGGTTTAGACCAGTGAAGCCCAACCTGTTCTCTTAAGAGCTAAGGTTCAAAGTCCATAGTTCACCCACCTACTATATATATTTTTATTTTTTTTTATTAAGATCGATCAGGAACAATGGCTTACTTACTACCGTCTTTCTTCGACGGCGAGAGAGGTCACGAGGAAAACAGCAGGACATCGTTTAGACATAAAGCATTCCGCACGGTATTTCTAAATTTATTTTTGGCTTAACCTATTCAAAATTCTCTTTGGTAATTATTCACCGGGGAAAGGTTGAGCGTCTGAACTATAGATTTATTGGGGTTTAGATTTCAAAGATATCGGTAAATGTGAGAGCAGGAAGCAAGTACGTAAGTATTGTAATTTAATTTAATGTATTGAAGCCGTAAAAATGTAAAGAATTGTGAAAGAATAAGGGTTTCTAAAGAGGTAATTATGTATGTTATTGAATGCAAGTTTATTAAATAAAAAAATTTGGCTTATTAATTAGTTATGTAATATACTTTCAAGTACAAATGTGCCATTATTCCTACATTCAATCCACTTCCTCTTGGGTTAGAAATACACGTTTCAAAATGGTGGAGAACAACAACCTAAAAGAACAATATATAGAAAGGAAAGAACAGGTGCAAAAGAGTAGAGGTTGGCTCCTCGAACAAAACTACAGTGTGTCCAACAAAATAGGAAGTAGCACAATAGGTCACAGATACAAGCAACTGCAAAACGGAACAGTCTGTAAGAAACTAAAGGTCGGAATTTTTGGGGCTTGAGGTGGAACTAAGTAGGATATCTTGAGGGAGTGGTTTTCTGAGGCGCGTTGGCTGTTATGTTCTGACGCCTAAGTGATACTCCGCAGCTCCAGGAACCATGGGCGGAAGAAGAAACCGCGTGCAGTTTGGCGTTATGAGCTGCTGTTTAGGGAGAAGGTCGAGTTCTTGATGTAGTTGATGGTTGCGCACGAACCAGGGAGCAGTGATAGAGAGCCGCAGCACCTTGTTCTGAACTACCTGCAAACGTTGTAGGTGGGATTTGCAAGCTCCACTCCAGATAGGAGCAGCGTAGATCAGGATAGGGCGAGTGAGGGAACGGTATAACAATAGACAGGAATCAATCCAAGAGTTGTACGTCTATTGAGTAGCGGATAGAGCTGAGAAAGCCTGGCTGAAACAAAGTTAACAATACGATTGATATGTGGGCGCCAGGTAAGGGTGGTGTCGAATAACACTACAATATACTTTACTGGAATAGGAAAAGGTAACCGGGGAATACAGGAATTATGGATATACAAGGATGGGGGTGAATGAATGGTACGGAGAGAGAAGGTTTTTGCCTCTGTCTTGTCGGGGTTCAGTGAAATGCTCCAGTTAGAGCAACAGTGAAGAATAGAGGTCAAGGAATCCTGCAAAGCAACAACAGCAGTAGGAAGATCGTGATAGGAGTATTAAAGTAGTAACGTCACTTCTGCAAGCTCGTGGTTCGGAAGATATGAAGTGTAAGCACTAAATAGAAGTGGAGCCAAGATGGAGCCCTGGGGGACACTAGTCTGAATGAATTTCGGTGACGAGCATGTGCCAGCTATCCGAAAGAAAACTTGCAATAGCTACTATATATGAAGAGACTGACAAGCTAAACCAATCAAGTTTCAGTCCTTGGCAGCACGATTGGAAATGAGGGGAAACTCCCTTCATCCTCTCTCTCTCTGTAATACTGGGCAACCTGGTTTAGACCATTTCTTATCCGTCCTGGCTCCTTATATTGCTGCTCCATCTTTTAGCTGGTCGTCCTCAGCTGCTAGTCCTTGTGGTTTATAATTCAGAATCACATAAGGCAGCCCTTCTTCATTCCACAAACATGATCAAATCACCCTCTTCTATATTTTTCTATTTTAGTTACTACACTCACCCTGTAATTCTTTGCGGAGATCATCTTTTTTCTCATACAAACGAGTACATTCTGTGACATTTCATTTATTCTGCTTCCAATCATCTTAATACATTTTTAATTGAGAGTTCTACATCCCTCTATCTTAGTTAGGATAAGACTAGTTAATGGACACCTGGCACCTCGACCCTCAATAGATCTTTTGTGCGTACACCCCCGGGAGGAACCGAGGAGGTGAAGTAATTGCAGGTGACGCATGGGCTGCAGAGTGAGGCCGGCGCAAGTCGACAGAGACGCGCAGAGTTCCCTAATAGTTCCAGGTTTGACCACCAGACCACGGGAGGGTCACTCGGAAACGTCCCTCTAATGGGACCGTGGAGGGTAGACGGGCTTCCCTCTAGCGGGGAGTTTGAAATCGAAAGCCTCTGACCATCTGCCCGACACCGACCGAATCACAGCCCCGGAGTCAACCTGAAACATGAAAGGGACATGAACTGAGAGGAATGGAGTAGACAGGAAATGCGTGGTAGTATACAAACTCCGGTATTCACCTATGTCAACCAGGGAAAACCACCAGGGTGGCCGGCCACCGGGAATCGAACACGGCACTTCCCGAATGCGAAATTCGCACGTTCGCTCGCTTTCTATTTTAGTTACCTCACTGGCTATTGCGGTTATCGTGTAACAGGTAGTAGGCGTTTCATTTATGTCGTCCTCCGTGGTGTAGTGGTTACTATGTTAGCCTCTAGTTTCCAAGGTCGCGGGTTCAAACCCGGCGGAGGACAATGAATTTTTTTCGGGCGTAAAAATCCTTAGCATGGCTTTCTTCGGAAGGGAAGTAAAGCCGGTGGTCCCGTGTCGTAGATTTACGGCACGTAAAAGAACCTCAAGCCTGATAGAGGGCTCTGAGCAAAATTACCCAATATAGAATGGGACGCTAAGAACCTAGCAGTTAAAAGCGTCCATAAATAAAACTCAATTTAATTTAATTTCGTTTCATTTCTTCTTATCGAGAGTCCAAATTCCGAACCATACAACAAAACAGTGTAGCTAAAACGTTAAAGATAATCGCACTCAATATACCATTAGCCAATGACAGGTAGAATATTCTAGTCAATTGGCGAATGGAAGCCATACTACACTGATAGGAATTCACCTTCGATTACTTGATTAATACGATTAATACACTGATAGTATTTCATGGCGGTGCACTTGTTTTTAATTTGTATGAATGCAGTGGGTGAGATCATGTAGACTGTGATACAAAAATAGGAACTGAAAATGCCGCGCTTTGGAGGTCAGAATATTGGTAAAATAATAGCATCTATAGATAATTTAACGCCAGAAAACACAAAGAACAACAAAAGTATGGCGTGAAAGCAATTTTCAGAATTCTGGACGTAAGAAATTATAAAATTGACGGCTCAATTAGCGACAGAGAGATTGTTTCCATTCTACAGGACTAACAAACATGGTTGGCGCTGAACTCGGTAAGTGCATAATAAGTTTCTCGTGTGATTATCTAGCCGAGTAGCGCTGTGCTGGTAGTTTTTCATGACAATTTAATTTCGGTTTCAAACTCGTGTATATTTTCATAAGATAATTATTTCGAGACCTTCGGTCTTCCTTCCATGCGTCTTCCTGACCCATGAGTCTTTTCGGTGGTTCCCTCGGGCTGCCAGGCGAATGCTGGGAAGGTTCATTACATCCTCCGAATTTCCTATCCCTCGCTCATCTCCATTCTCATTTCACTTCACCTCCCATCTGGTTTATTTCAGGATTGCAAGTGTCGGCGGGAGATCTCGGCGTGTGCATGTCAGGGGAAAAGAATGCGCTGAGTAAACCTACGTTCCCCGTCTGCGAGCGGTCTCTGGGTGCAGGACCCCCAGGGGGTGTGTACGTTCACAGGGGGAGCGGAGCCAGTTGCACCACTCACCACCCGGGGAGCTCAAATCTGTAAATGTTAGGAACCCCATCCTTTGTCTCCTCTTACCTCATCCCTCCCTCCGGGGACCCCGTGAGCGGCCTAGGTACAAAAGATCTAGGTTGAGTGCTAAGTAATCCTCCGCTTCTAGACCTATCTTATTCTAAGAGTATTCTATGAATAGAATGTAAAGATTACATAAATAATAATACTAACTTTATTACAAGCGATTTTTAAAATAAAATTACTATTGTGTCAGCTGTCAGATTACGGGTTGCCCAGCATGCCGTAGGGATCGAATGTGTTACGGAATACTAGCCAATACTACCAACAATGGCGATGAGAACAATAGCTAAGCTCGAAATAATCTAAAATCAGAATACAATAAACATCCAGTTTTTCAATAGTTGTAAATCGACACTATTTAAATGTGCATTGATTAAAAACATAACTGGATGGCGTAGTCTATTAATCACTGCATACTGATACTATTACGGTTCAGTAATGAGCTGACGCTTCATCCTTACAAACATATTATGAGTTAAACGAGCGTGATTGGTCGATATCCGAGGCGTTGCTAAACGTCATTGTTCAATGTCAAATATGCGGCGTATGAAATGGAATAGTCGAGGTAAATGGTTACAGAAATGGTATCATTATACATTTATTTGTACATACAAGGGATGCTGGAGGCTTGAAGGGAAAGTCAGATCTTTACAAAGTGGGTCGCTATATAATGACTTTGGCATTCCATACTCTCTGTATGAAATCCGGGATACAAACGAATGATATTTAGTACTTCAAAAAATCGATGATAAAGTATTGGAAATGCCAAACCAATAACAAATAATATCTCGGGAATGGTTAATGCCACAAAAATTGTTTCATATAAATTGTATTCCTTATCGATATCTACGAAGTTGCTGCAGTGTTATGTTTCTTATCAAAATTACACAAAATTAATTCAGAGTAAGGAAGACTTCACCGGATATTGATATAAAATTAAAAATACAAGTTTTATGAGTCTTTAAAATATAAAACATACAATATTTTAAACAAATCCTTTAGTCACTTTTGAGAAAATAGAACCTAAAGGAATTTCCTTGAGAAGTGTGGGATTTTCTTGAGTTTCTTCGTGTTGCACTTTAGAAGATGCTGAATTTACTAAAAGTTAGGTATTTATTCGATTTTTTGCTTTTTAATAAAACTGTTCTTATACACACACATACGTGCAGAACTTTTTTTAAAAAATCATTTTTAAATGTAGGAAACTTCAAAACACACATTTCCGGTAGAACCTCGTTATCGACCTTTTTTTATGGAATAGAATACTTCCTCTACCATAAAAAATAAGTGTCAGGGAAACTAAACGCAATCAAAAAGGATAGAATAAAAGCCTCGGGCACCGCCGTGTTCTTTTCTAAAGCGAAAAGAAGAAACAAATTTTGTTAAAAAACGAAAAGTGTTTACTCCCGTTTAATTCATGTAATAATTTGCACAAACGAAGCATGAGAGCAAAACCATTATGTTCATAACTCTAAAGGTATCTGACTTTAAGTTTGAAAGATACCAGGGTTACGGTATTGTTACAGTTCATAGTTATCTCTTCGCTAGGATTTCTTATAGTAATCTTAAAATGGTGTTTAGTTGTGGTTCTGTATACATATTCAATGGGATCCTCGCTGGAATAACCATAACTGGGAATAAAAAGTATGGAGCAATAAGCAGTATGAAACGAATAATAAGGCAGGTGTATGAGCCTACATATATGTTTACAAAAATCTACCTAAGATATATTTATTAAGGGGACAATGTAAAAGAAGTGGCTACGTAACTATTTCCAAAACATCTGCATGAGATGTGTTTATCAACAGTGACAGTGTTAAGTGAAGTAACTATGAAATATTTACAAAACATCTGCCTGAGATATATTTATTAAGGTGGCAAAGTATAGAGAAGTAACTATTAGGCAGTAAAGATCTACCTGAGATGTATTTATTAAGGTGGCAATGTATAGAGAAGTAACTATCATTCAACGATGAATAAAGGGATGGAAATGTGAGAAACTAGTACCAAACCTAGGGCCAAACAGCCTACGGTACCGACCACTTTTGTGTATATATGGGAATTATCGACAAGTCTGCGAGAAATATTGCAATTATTAGAATAGGCAGTAGTGGAGTTCTTGGTGAGGCAGGGTTTGCGCAGTCGCAATGATTCTGCGCCAAGAGGGGGCCGCTCAGAGATCTGTGGTGGCTCAGAGGAAGGGTTGCTGTGGAGGGGGAACTACCCGCAACGCTAACTTCAGTGGACGACCGCCCAGTCGCTCGGAGAAGACATCGCCGCGTTCTTCGCGCCGCGTTTAACCCCTCTCGCGATGAAGGCACCGCGATCCATATAGCGGAATGCTTCTCAAACATTCCATTCCGACGCGCTTTCTTCTCGTGTGAGCCAACCGCGATGTGGGATAGGACAAACAACAAGTGATACAACTTTTTATTTTCACATGTGGTACGATATTTCCAAACATTAGGGGGAAAAATATTCCATTAAATGCTATGCTTTAGTTTATGTTTTTGTTTGCATAAGGGTGCGTGACTTCGTTTTGCACGAAGTTCTGACCAAACAAAGAAGTTTTGCAACTGTTACAGTTTTTTCCTTTGTTTCCTAAGTGATGTGCCGTACTGAAGCGGGGAGTGCTCCGAGGTTACTATGTGGAACGAGATAGAGGATCGACGTTGAATGCAGGACGCTTTTAATATGATTACTTGCTGTGTTGTGAGCAGAGAGTAATAATGAGTTTAATTGACGTGGACGGGTGCCATTGAAAAGTGTTGAACCACCACGTACAGTGTTTTGGTATTGGATTTTATGAGCATACGAAAGTGCCACCCCCGCTGCAGTGATGAGCCGACGCCGCGTTAAAGAAGAGTCGACGGCCATGTATCGGAGGACCAGAGGCTCTACCATCGAAGGTCCCAGGTCCGGGAGGCTTCGACTGTCCGCCGCGCTGCTTCTAGTCGTCGTTGGCTTTGTTCCAGGGTCGTTCCAGGCTAGGATTATCGTCCCTGAACAACAAGGTAGGCTTCGTCCAGTTACTGAGAAGACACCCTGAGACTGACTTCTGTTTGGGACATAGTAATGATAGAGAAAATACTTCTGATACTGTTATTGATAAAAGTATATTTTTTATTGGGAAAGAAAAGCTTTCTGCTTCCCAACAGACAAATAACAGCAGACGTGTAAAGAAACAACACAGATTAAATATGAACGATGGAATCGTATTCAAATTGAAATGGTGGACGAACGTTATAATTCCTACGATCATGAAGGTTTACCTGTTAAAAATGCGACAGTATTGAATGCTTAATGACAATTTTATTGATGACATTCGATCGTATAACAGTGCCATATAATCTGCTTCGTGTTGCCGCTAATAACTGCAAAATACCGAGAAAAGACCCTTGTTTCTTCAAGGCTAAAGGACAAATATCTGGATACATACCAAATTTATTGCCCAATGAAAATTGTGTGCCATATGACGGTCAAGGGAGTGTAATGATCGGCTGTAGTATGAGAGAAAATAACTGATGCACATTAATTCTGAGCTCCTTATGCACAATTACATTATTTTTAATTTATTAGCACTTAGGCATCTAAGTAGACAAAGTATTGTATATAGTTTCGATATAGAAGTTTCATATGTTTTGAGATCTCTTTCGAAAAAGGTCTGCGTGTGTGTCCGTCTATGAACAGCATAACTTGAAAATAAAAGGTATTTAACCTCGTATTTCAGTTCAGCATCTTCCAAGGAAATGATACGAAGGTTTTCAAGAAAATCCCTCCACTCCAAACTACCCTTTACATAGGAGAAGTTTCGTCATCTTTTATTTATTCAAAAAGTCCTCTAACGAGCTTGATTAAAATACGGTGTGTTTGAGATATTTTATAACAAATCAAATGTATATCTTCAATTTTCTGCAGTGAAGTCCTCTGTATTTTAATGGCTTTTGATTAATTGGTAAACCGTAAGAGATAGACAAAATCTTAGTACATACAAAAAATACACAATTTATGTCGAATAAAAGGTTTATGGTGCTAATCATTTCCGAGATATTCTTTGTGATGGGTTTGAATTTTCAAACACTTCAAGTGGTAAGTCATTGTTTTTTTTTACTTTTTCTACTACGTATAGTAAGTATTGTATTCCACCCAAAAATTCGATACCGAGATTTCACCGGAAATACATGTTTTGAGACCCCCTGAATCCAAAGAAAGCATTTTTGGAAACATGTCCGTGTGTGTGTGTCTGTGGGCAGCATAACGAACAGTCGGATAAACACCAAACTTCGTATTTAGGTTCAGTATGTTCCAGAGATGCGACACGAAGCATTTCAAGAAACCCCCCAACCCAGATTACCCTTTACATGGAACATTGTTCGAAAATTCTAATTTTCTCAAAAATGGCTCTAACGATTTTGCTTAAAATATCATATGTTTAAGACATTTTCATGACAAATGAAATTATATCTCGAATTTTCTGGGAATGTCTCCAAAAGTATTCTTCATTGTGAACGACTTTTGCATAACTGGTAAACCATAAGAGATGCACAAAATTTTACATCACAAAAATGTAGATCGCGTTAAAATACACAATTTATGTCATATATATATATTTTTTTGTTATTGGGTGAACCATTTTCGAGATATTGCTTGTTATTCCCTTAAATTTTCCAATACTTATACTTTTTCTCAAATTCGTTATTCATTTTTTTTTATGTCCTGGACATGCGAAGGGAATGGAATACTCAACATAGCAACCAGCTCTTAAAATATTTGACTATCGCTTAAAGCCTACCAATTCCCCTTGCATCTACAAGAAAATTAGCAATAAGATTAAGATCTCGATTAACATGAAGCATATGGAGAATAAGCGTTTGTAAAAATAGTTTGTACAAGAGTAGAGAAAGTCATGTGAGTGGTACACATAATATTTTTTTCTTTTTTATTCCTCGTATTTCAAAACAATCATATAGCGACCCGTTTTTTAAAAGTCTGACATCGCTTTAGCCTATTACATTCATCTTATAGCTACAACGAAATGTGTAAACGTGTAACGAAAGTTCATGTCCATTAACAAGAAGTATTAGAATCATAAGATGTTGTAGGATTACGTCAATGTGAATGCAACTTATAGGATTTTGCTTGTACTCGAATTTCTATTACAGTAATTATTCGAGAGCGGACTCGGATCTAGATGAACTGCACACAAAACGGTTTAAATCAGTATCAAATATCTGGTTTCCAAAATCAAGAATGTGGCAAAAGCGCTAGCTGAAGGAGCTATAACACTTAGAAACTAAATGCGAAAGCGTTCCACAAAAGACGATCACACTTTTGCTCTCTTATGTTATCGCCTTTTACTTTGAAAAGAAGCAGCACATATTTTGTTTTGGATGAATGTTTATGCTCCGCAAGGTACACTGAACAGATTTATTAGAACAAGGTAAAGTAAGCGAAAGAGATATCCATACGGCGTACCCAAGCCGACCATGGTAAGCGGGTTCTGTGAATCAGCTTAAGTAGATATTGAAATAAAATAGTGATAAATGAAATAGTGATCTTGCTGTTAAAGTATAAACTTCCTTTTGTGCTTACTCCGGGGATAGGCATATGTCTGGACGTATACCAGATTTATGATCAAGTTTGTTCCATATGAATAAAAACCTCTGATGTGTTAAATTCACATGGCAATGTCTACAAACTATTCTTATTATACCATACTTTTGTTGCTAAGGCTGAAGCGATACCACAAAATTTTACAAGGAATATCTAGGAAATAGTAAATACCACAAAATGTGTTTGACGAAGTTCGTATTTTAACGAAATCTACATTTGTGTGTAGTAAGTTTTTGTCTGTAAATTTGTACAAAACAATAAAAATTTCATTCAGAACAAAGACGGGTTCACAGGTTATTTTCAGAAAAATCAAGATATACATTTTGTCATGGAAATATGTTTAAAATTAACGAAAAATGTTACTACTACGTATTTTTCCGATATTTCGTTTTTGAGTTATTCTCTTCAGACAGACACACACAAACAAACGGATAGTTCGCTAAAAAGCTTCTCTTATAATTAACTACGTGTTTCCACTGAAATTTTGATATAGCATTTTTAGGTAGAATGAAATACTTCCTTTGCTTACCGTAGGCAAGTTAATAAGTTAACATAAAAATAAAATCAGATTTTAAACTAAAAGCTCATATCCTAATACGCATCATTAACGAAGATTTGCCACAGATTTCGAGCAGGTATAGAATTTTGTTAAATGGATAATATATATGAAGTCGAATAATACGCGAATTGCCACAAAGTTAAGCCCTCCCCTGAATGGGATAACACAGCATTGTACTACTTCACTCAGCGCCTCGTTGTCTGTTCTATTCTCTTCATTTCTTCGTCCGGAAGAACGAGTGGTTGTTTCGTAGAGGAGTTAATGCTAATTAAATTATTCCTCGAGAAATACACCGCCTGTTTCTTAGAAGCTTAAACATGCAAGAATTATCACTTCTCCACACAAAATATTTTACATCTTTTGCACCGATTACATTCAAAGCCCGCAATTTCTAGATTTAAATTTGAAATTCTACAATTATCATTTCCAAATATTCAACTTTCTGGAAGTGACAACAACATTTCAGACCAGCGCTTATCTAAAATATTACTTATAGGGCAAAATTTTATTTCTAAGAAGAGAACAACTTTTAACTTTCTCTATCAGGTATATAGTACGTAGAGAAGGTATTACATTCCACTAAAAATACCGAGATTTCACCTGAAATATATGCTTTGAGGCCACGTAAATCCTGTGTGTGTGTCTGTGAACGTCATAACTCAAAAAACAAAATGTCGGATAATTACCAAAGTTGGTATTCAGGTTCAGTATCTTCCAAAGATACCACACGAATATCTTCAGGATAATCCCTCCACTGTAACTAACCATTTCATCAAATTTTAGTTTTCTAAAAAATGGCTCTAACGATTTTGATTAAAATATAATGTATTAAAGATATTTACATGTCCAATAAAATGCATATCTTGAATTTTCTGGGAATAGCCTCTTCATTTGGAAGGAAATTTGTAGAATCCTGTGTAACTGGCAAACGTTAAACGGTAGACGAAAATGTACTACACAAAAAATGTAGATCTCTTTAAAATACACAATTTATTTCCTATATCCTTTTTGTGGCACCAGCCATTTTTGAGATACCGGTTATTAAGATTAGAATTGTTCAATACTTAGTCTTTCAACTTCTGTCGATTTTCGGTTGCTTCTCGCGATGTTATGGAAGGAGTATGGAATTTTAAGGCTAGCATATATCGTCCGGTTGTAAAACATTTGACTATTGCTATTTCCTTTGTATCTGTAACGAAATATGTAATGTAGCTATTCCAAAAATGGTTTATCTGATTTAAAATTAAGTATATAGGAAAATAAACTTTCATTAAAATAATTTGTATATCCACCAATGAGTGAAAGAGGGTAGAGAAAGTCATGTGAACGTAACACATCAGTTTTTTCACAAGAACATGCAACAATATATCTTGAAGAAATCACGCGCTTTTACTTCGCCTACAGGTAGAAACAAAATAAAATCAAATATTTTAAATACGTTGACAAGGGTACATTCATCATGCAACCTGCGCTACTGTTATCTGCAAATTTTAATATCAAGACATAATTTATAGCCGACAAACCATGTGAGTTGCGCCTTTCCATACCTGCACTAAAAGATCGGAGAAATTTCGTCTCAATGGTTAAAATATCATGGCAACTCACGTATATACCTTTTTAGACACTGACAAAAACACTCTTTGTGACCCCGGATCCTCTCTAGGTGTTCGTAAACGACTACAATCATTTTAGTGAGGTAGTGTTGTAACTTTCATAAAACGTGTGTAAGGAATTTGATTAGATGGGAAACGCTACCACACGGTTGCATCTGGTCTGCAGCCAAACCCGAGCATTTTGTTAACCGGGCTCTAATAAGGAAAGATATAAACGTTAAATGCAAATGATTACGATGATTAGGTGACACTTAGGTGTACTACATTACAAAAGTAATTAAATTATCCATGGGATACTTAGAAATAATGTGAGCCGAAATTACTTTCTATGTACAGAAGCTGAATTCTTGACACAATTTTGATCATCAGATAAATTTGAACAGGAAAAAAGTCGAGTGTGTCTAGGATTTTGTCCTTTAACCTTAAAGAATAAAATATTATACTGTCTGCCATTACCAGAAAAGCGAAGTATATTAAATGACACTCGCATAGCTGCGTTCGAATGTTACTAATATAATTTTAATCAGGCATAAAATATTATCGGTTTCGTTTACTTGCAATTTTGGAAGATAATCCATGCGATAACTGGACACAAAGTGGCCATTTACACTTAATTTTGAAAAGTACTTCTTGGAATTATCTCTCAATTTCATTTAAGAAACTTTTCACTAAATTCCACATGAATATCCATCCAAGCTAACGCATACATTTTTAATTTCTCTATTACGTACAGTAAGTAGGGAAAGTAATGCATTCCACCCAAAAATTCGATATCGAGATTTCACCGGAAATACATGTTTTGAGGCGCCCTGTATCCAAAAAAGCAGTTTTAGAAAAAGGTCCGTGTGTGTGTCTGTGAACACCATAATTCAAAAACGAAAAGTCGGATAAATACCAAACTTGGTATTTAGGTTCAGTATCTTTGAAGATGCTACACATTTCAAGAAAATCCCCCATCGCAAACTACCCTTTACATGGAAAATTTTTCGAAAATTTTGATTTTCTCAAAAATGGCCATGACGATTTTGATTATAATATCATATGTTTAAGATACGTTTATGGCAAATAAAATGTATATCTTGAATTTTCTAAGAACGTCCCCAAAACTCGTCTTCATTCTGCATGAATTTTGCATAACTGGTAAACCGTAAGAGATATAGACAAAATTTTACTATACAATAAATGTAGATGACATATACATTTTTTTGTCCAGTGAACCATTTCCGAGCTATTCCTTGTTATTTGTTTGAATTTTCCAATATTTAAACTTTTTCTCAAATTCGTTATTCATTTTTTTTATGTCCTGGACATGCAAATAGAATGGAATGCGCCACATAGCAACCAGCTCTTAAAAGATTTGACTATCGCTTAAAGCCTACCATATTCCCCTTGTACCTGCAAGAAAATTAGCAATAAGTTTAATACCTCGATAAACATGAAGTAGATGGAGAATAAGCGTTTGTAAAAATAGTTTGTACTCGTACAAGAGTAGAGAAAGTCATGTGAGTGTAACACAGAGCTTTTTTTGTTCCATTTATATGCCGCCTTTAATATCTAAGGTCATATCGACGACCTTACCTTTGGAACAATTACCCATTGGCAATAATGTCCACTCGTTAACTATTGTATTAATCTGGGTTTTATTTCTAAATATTAAATACACACACATATTTACACTCTCATTCATATTTTCAGACTCTGGGGAGGATGGGTAATAATCCTGGCTAAAGAAAACTTCCTACATTCCAGACGGAATCGAACCCAGGACCTCTGTATTTGGAGGCTGGATAACCATCAGACCACAGGGGCATCCACGGAAACATTATTATGGAAACTATTTACGTTGCCGCTATTATTTTGCGCATCAGCGCACCTCGGCTTCTTGCGTGCCCTCTCATTTATAGACACTGATCTCAAGACATTGTTTGTAAAACATGCATTACTTAATTGCAAGGAAACGACAAAGGGGATTATTAAATGAAAACACAAAGTTAGTTTAATATACAATGTCGCGCGTCATAATTTAACTGTTTCTGTTATTTTCACCACTTAAACTCTGAGAATAATTGCTATTTTTCGCAGATTTCATCTAGTAAGCTCTTTTTATCAGCAAAGACGGTTGTGTCTACTTTAATTTAACTAAAACAAAACACGTGATACTTCGTTTCAAAGAAACGCCAAACGCTGTAACAAAATAAATTATGATAACGCAAGCTTATGAAACATTTCTGCATTTAGTAGAATAATACATTATGCTCGGCATTGGTTTGAAGCTTTAGAAACTTTACTAAATTCTTGTAAGGGCATTGATGTACATAGAAAGAATAAAAAATAAAAGCACAAAATTTAAAATCTTCATATTCAGTTGCTAACGATTATACATGAATTTCTTTTTTTACATTTGGAAAAAAATACCAATATGTTTAGCGAATAAAGTGTTTTACATTTTATTATGCGAATGCACATCTTGAGAGCACCGGAATTAAAACAGAAAGACCTTTAAAATGGTTTGCGCGCGCGCCTCTAAACAGCATACAAACTTTGTTTTAAGTTCAGCATCTTTTAAAGATTCAACAAGAAAGTCTTAAAAACATTCTCCCACTGCAAATATCCCTTTCGCGAATGTTTCGTTATTTTTTATTTTCACGAAAAAGGCTATAACGTGTATTATTAAAAAACAATGTTTGACTTATTGACATGAGAAATAAAATTAATAGTTTTTATGGATAATCTGTGAAAACTGCTTCACTCTGATTGAAATCTTAATACCTATAAAACCATAAGATACAAATACAATATCAGAAGAAATGTATTCGAAAGCTCTTTGGAATATCCTGTCCAATATACGTAATTATACTAAAAACTTCGTTTAAAACACTGGATATTCACGCTATGTCCTGTATGTTTCTATGTAGCTACAGTAAAACGTATATTGCAGCCATTTTTAAAAATATTTACAATTATTTATAAGAAGTAGGAAAACATGCTTTTTACTTTCTCTACTACGTATTGTAAGTAGGGGAAGTATTGTATTCCACCCAAAAATTCCATACCGAGATTTCACCGGAAATACATATTTTGAGACCCCCTGAATAAAAAAAAGCATTTTTGGAAACATGTCCGTGTGTGTGTCTGTATGTGTGTGTGTGCCTGTCTGTGTGGGACTGTGAACAGTATACCTCAGAAACAAACAGTCGGATGAACACCAAACTTCGTATTTAGCTTCAGTATCTTCCAGAGATGCGACACGAAGGTCTTCAAGAAAATCCCTCCACCCCAGATTACCTTTACATGGAACATTTTTCGAAAATTTTAATTTTCTCAAAAATGGCTCTAAAGATTTTAATTAAAATATCATATGTTTAAGATATTTTCATGACAAATGAAATGTATATGTCGAATTTTCTGGGAATGTCTCCAAAAGTATTCTTCATTGTGAACGATTTTTGCATAACTGGTAAACCATAAGAGATAGACAAAATTTTACTACACAAAACATGTAGAACGCGTTAAAATACACAATTTATGTCATATACATTTTTTTTTGAGTGAACCATTTTAGAGAAATTGCTTGTTATTCCGTTAAATTTTCCAATACTTATACTTTTTCTCAAATGGGAATTCGTTATTCATTTTTACTTTCTCTACTACGTATAGTAAGTAGGGGAAGTATTGTATTCCACCCAAAAATTCGATACCGGAATTTCACCGGAAATACATGCTTTGAGACCTCCTGAATCCAAAAAAAGCATTTTTGGAAACATGTCCGTGTGTGTGTCTGTGTGTGTGTGTGTGTGTGTGAACAGCATAACTCAAAAACGAACAGTCGGATAAACACCAAACTTGGTATTTAGGTTCAGTATCTTCCAGAGATGCGACACGAAGGTTTTCAAGAAAATCCCCCCACCTCAGACTACCCTTTACATGGAACATTTTTCGAAAATTTTAATTTTCTCAAAACGGCTCTAACGATTTTGATTAAATATCATATGTTTAAGATATTGTCATGAGAAATGAAATGTATATCTGGAATTTTCTGGGAATGTCTCCAAAAGTATTCTTCATTGTGAACGACTTTTGCATAACTGGTAAACCATAAGAGATAGACAAAATTTTACTACAAAAAAATGTAGATCGCGTTAAAATACACAATTTATGTCATACACATTGCTTTTGTTGAGTGAACCGTTTTCGAGATATTGCTTGTTATTCCCTTAAATTTTCCAATACTTATACTTTTTCTCCAATTCGTTATTCATTTTTACTTTCTCTACTACGTATAGTAAGTAGGGAAAGTATTGCATTCCACCCAAAAGTTCGATACCGAGATTTCACCGGAAATACATGTTTTGAGACCTCCTGAATCCAAAAAAAGTATTTTTGGAAACATGTCCGTGTGTGTGTGTGTGTGTCTATGAACAGCATAACTCAAAAACGAACAGTCGGATAAACACCAAACTTGGTATTTAGGTTCAGTATCTTCCAGAGATGCGACACGAAGGTTTTCAGGAAAATCCCCCCACGTCAGACTACCCTTTACATGGAACATTTTTCGAAAATGTTAATTTTCTCAAAAATGGCTCTAACGATTTTGATGAAAATATCATATATTTAAGATAATGTCATGAGAAATGAAATGTATATCTCGAATTTTCTGGGAATGTCTCCAAAAGTATTTTTTCATTGTCAGCGACTTTTGCATAACTGGTAAACCATAACGATAGACAAAACTTTACTACACAAAAAATGTAGATCGCGTTAAAATACACAACTTATGTCATATACATTTATTTTGTTGAGATATTGCTTGTTATTTCCTTAAATTTTCCAATACTTATACTTTTTCTCAAATTCGTTATTCATTTTTTTTATGTCCTGGACATGCAAAGAGAATGGAATGCGCCACATAGTAACCAGCGTTAAAATACTTGACTATCGCTTAAAAGCTACCATATTCCCCTTGCATCTACAAGAAAATTACCAATAAGATTGACATCTCGATATCTCGATTAACATGAAACATATGGAGAATAGGCGTTTGTAAAAATAGATTGTACAAGAGTAGAGGAAGTCATGTGAGTGTAACACATCAGATTTTTTTATGTCCTGGACATGCAAAGAGAATGGAATGCGCCACATAGCAACCAGCGTTAAAATATTTGACTATTGCTTAAAACCTAGCATATTCCTCTTGCTTCTACATGAAAATGACCAATAAGATTGACATCTCGATATCTCGATTAACATGAAGCATATGGAGAGTAAGCGTTTGTAAAAATAGTTTGTACAAGAGTAGAGAAAGTCATGTGAGTGTAACACATCAGATTATTTTGTCTTGTATATGCAAAGAGTATTAATCCGTGGCAAAGGGAATGGCGCTGCACCTAGCAACCAGCTATTAAGAGATATGAATGCACCTAAAGGCTACTGTATTTCTATATTGCCCTTGTAAATATATATTCCCCTTACATCTAAAGAAAATTAGTAATAAGATAGAGTGTGGAAATATTTATCTCGATTAACATGAATTAGATGGAGAATAATCGTTTGTAAAAATAGTTTGTACAAGAGTAGAGAAAGTCATGTGAGTGTAACACATCATATTGCAGAGAGAATGGAATACTGTACATAGCAACGAGCTTTTAAAATATTTGACTATTGCTTAAAGCCTACCAATTCCCCTTGCATCTACAAGAAAATTAGCAATAAGATTAACATCTGGATTAACATGAAGCATATGGAGAATAAGCTTTTGTAAAAATAGTTTGTACAAGAGTAGAAAATGTCATGTGAGTGTAACACAACAGAATTTTTAGGAATAATTTTCAGTGTACATATTAAATGAAATTAGAGTGGGCATAGATCATCTGATTGTAACACATCAGGTCTTTTTCATTTTATTTGCCATGTGAAATCGTACGCTATGGTTACGAATTTAGCAGGATTTGTACAATGGTTTTTGCCTAATAACGAAGGTAAGATTTTAAATGAGAATTTCTATAAATATGAGCAGCATGAATCTGTCCATAAAGTTATGAAGAATACGTTCAGGAATAAGGGTCTATCTCAAGTGTGTTATGTTTAAAACGGACAACCAACAGCATCAGCTATTTTTGTCGTCCTCCATGGTCTAGGGGTACCATTCTACTTCTAGTTCCCGAGGTTGCGGGTTCGAACCCGGCGGAGGACGATGGATTTTTTTCGGGCGTAGAAATCCTTAACATGTCTTCCTTCGGAAGGGAAATAAAGCCGGCGGTCCCGTGTGGTAGATTTACGACACGTAAAAGAACCGCAAGTTGATAAAGAGGTCTCAGCAAAATTTGCGGTCTTTGAAGCCAAATATAGAAGGGGTTAAGAACCATAGCAGTTAAAGAGCGTCCATAAATAAATACTAAATTTTATCACCTATTTCGAGGTGGAAGACCTTACTGCTTGCTTTCCAGAAAGACTCAAAATGTGCATGAGTTGTTAAACATTATGCCTTACATGAGAATTCGATGTGAAAGGAAACAAGTAAAATAAAGGAAACAAATGCTACTTCTAGTGGATTTTCACGTAACATAGAATGATGAACGAAGGCCTACGATTTCAGACGAGCTTACGGAACATAAAAATCGGATTAGTTGCGTTCACATGAGCTTATCTTCCTACTCTCCTGCAAACTCTACTTACAAAAGCTTTTTATTATTTCTACTTATTGTTAATAGAGATAAACTTTGATTATACATCTGCATATTTCGTTTTAGGTACACGAATGATATAGTTGGATAAAGCGATAGTCAGATTTTTAAAAAAAACGGATCGTTATGTAAGGGCTTTGAAATTCCATAATCTTTACATGACCACGAGAAAAAAAGAATAGCGACTTAAAATTTAAAAAAGTGTAAGTATTTGAGAATTTAAATCAATAATAAAGAGTATCCAGGAAATGGCTAACGGCACAAATATTTTTATTTTACTTAAAGTGCTTGCTTTAACAATATATATTTGTTGTGTAATAATGTTTTGCCTATCTCTTAGGGTTTACCAATTATATAAAAGTCATTCAGAACGAGGACTTATATTTTGTACGTTTTATTTGTCATACAAATATCTGATACATATGTTATTATAAATAAAGCTGTTAGGGCAGTTTTCCTGAAAATAAAAAATATTGGACTTTTTTCATGTAGTTTTGGGTGGAAGATATTCTTATAAATCCTTATTTCGCATCCTTGGAAGATGCTAAACTAGTTTGGTGTTTAACCAACTTCGTTTTAGAATTATGCCACCCACGGACAGACACACATACGGACTTTTTCTGAAAATGATTTTTTCTGGATTCAGAGGACCTTAAAACGTATTTCCAGTGAGATATCTATATCGAGGCCTTGGGTGGAATGCAATACTTCATCTGCTTCCTAAAGGTATGCAACAGAGAAAACAAAAATGTGTAATAAAGTGTTGTAACTAAAGAGAAAGGTAATCTTGCAATCTACTAGCACTGGGAAATCTGCATATGAAATAAATAGACACGTGTCATCGTTAACAACTGAAATATGATCATTTTAATGTTGTGCTAGTCTGCATTATAAAGCAACCAATTTAACCAGTTTGTCCTCGGCCTTTATATAGAATACATAGTTTACAACCATGAAAGAAATATGCTGTTAGATACAGATTGTCCTTTATCGGTCATAAATGAAGACAGGATAACGTATAACGTGATTAAAGCAGAGTGTAGCAACGCAAAGGAAACAGAGAAACGTTCGGAAATAACGTTCCATAAGCGAAATGTCAATTGCTGTGCTTGAATTACACACTTTAAGCTAATAGTAACACGTATGGGAACACACGACTATCAGGAACGAAATGTGTATGTCAGATCTAGTCGCTAGTCCAAAACGTAAAAGCAAAAAGCGTTTTTATCACGAAAAGGCATTTCACCATCCACACCCAGGCAATCCACTTTTGTGTAATGTCCTATGTTACAGCAGGAATCATATAAAATTACTTCGCGAATATTTCTGTAACGGGAGCTGTTATTGAAGGGCTGTTTTCATAGAAGTGAAGTTCAGACAAAGCCTCTTATATACAACCCACACAACCACGTCAAACATTTTTGGAAAGTACAAAGCTCCACTTTTTCCCGTTGGTGTAGTGCCTATTGACATCAATAAAGCAAAATGAAATAAGATTGAAACGTCAGTGATGCTATTTGCAAAATGTTGGTTTTAGATATTAAGTAACGATATCTACTACGTTTAAACGCTTCACTAGGGTAGAAGTATCTTTTGATTTCTGTCTAACCCACGTTCCATAGGTGTATCTAAATGTATAACCTGAATAATACTTGCATTGCTTCTGTTAACCGTCACGACAAATACTCTTTCGTGCATTCTTTCAACATTATCACGCCATATCCGTAATAATTCTAACCAATCTCGAATCGTTTTCGCAACACACAATTACGGCTCAGGTTTTGAATACGCCGCAAAGCAAGAGTTGTGCTCGGGGAAGTTTTCGAATCTCAAGTTTGAGAGAGAAGTTCTCGACTCGGAACCAGTATTAAAATACGTTTCAAATATCTGACAAACAGTGACAAATAACTGACAACTGTGTTGCACAGGGCTTTTATTTTTAAGAAATAGTACGAAATTGAAATTGTCAAATACATACTTTACTCCATATTTAAGCCAAGAATTTTGTAAGAATATAATGAAAAGTGAAGCCTTTTACTTGAAAAAAAATCATCTTTCATTTACTCAAAAGTGGCTATTAAGATTTTGATAAAATACATATTATGTTTAAAAATATGGACATGGCGAATAGCATACATATCTTGAATTCTACTTATGTGACCAATGAATTGTTCATACGTTGTCAATTCTATATAGGTTGTAAACCACAAGGGGAAGAAAACGATATAGTAGGAAAATTGTAGAGATTCTTAAAATATACTGTTTATAACAAAGAACTCTTTTGTAACATTCAGCGTTTCCCAAATATTCGCTATTATACGTCTATTTATTTTTTGAAAAACGGAAATTTACTCACTAGTAACATATTTAAAGTGTGCGATTCTCTCATTCTATGATATAAAAATCTGACGTGTTACACTCAAATGCCTTTCTCTACTCTTGTACAAACTATTTTTACAAACGCTTGTTCTCCATCTACTTCATGTTAATCGAGATAAACATTTGCAGACACTATCTTATTGCTAAGTTTCTTGTAGTTGTAAGGGGAATATATATTTACAAGGGCAGTATCGAAATACAGTAGCCATTAAGCACATACATATCTCTTAATAGCTGGTTGCTAGGTGCAGCACTATTCCCTTTTCCACAGATTAATACTCTTTGCATATCCAAGACAAAAAATGAATAACGAATTCCCATTTGAGAAAATAAGTATTGAAACATTTAAGGGAATAACAAGGAATATCTCGAAAATGGTTCACTCAACAAAAACACTGTATATGACAAATTGTGTATTCTAACGAGGTCTACATTTTTTGTGTAGTAAAAGTTTGTCTATCTCTTAGGGTTTACCATTTATGCAAAAGTCGTTCACAATGAAGAATTCTTTTGGAGACATTCCCAGAAAATTCTAGATATACATATTATTTGTCATGAAAATATCTTAAATATATGTTATTTTAATGAAAATCGTTAGAGCCAATTTTGAGAAAATTAAAATTTTCGAAAAATGTTTCATGTAAAGGGTAATCTGGGATGGGGGTTTTCTTGAAAATCTTCGTGTCGCATCTCTGGAAGATACTGAACCTAAATACCAAGTTTGGTGTTTATCCGACTGTTCGTTTCTGAGTTATGCTGTTCACAGACAGACACACACACCCACAGACAGATACACAGACACACACAGACACACACACACAAAAGCAGACACGGACATGTTTCCAAAAATGCTTTTTTTGGATTCAGTGGGTCTCAAAACATATATTTCCGCTGAAATCTCGGTATCGAATTTTTGGGTGGAATACAATACTTCCCCTACTTACCATACGTAGTAGAGAAAGTAAAATGGAGAGTGCTTTTTGCGCAATTGCATACAAGAAAAATCTGATGTGTTACACTCACATGACTTTCTCTACTCTTGTACAAACTATTTTTACAAACGCTTATTCTCCATATGCTTCATGTTAATCGAGATGTTAATCATAATGATAATTTTCTTGTAACTGCAAGGGGAATATGGTAGGCTTTAAGCGATAGTCAAATATTTTAAGAGCTGGTTGCATGTGGAGCATTTAATTCTCTTTGCAAGTCCAGGACATAAAAAAATGAATAACAAATTGGCATTTGAGAAAAAGTATAAATATTGGAAAACTTAAGGGAATAACAAGCAATATCTCGAAAAAGGGTCACTCAATAAAAAAATCTGATGTGTTACACTCACATGACTTTCTCTAATCTTTTGCAACCTATTTTTACAAACGCTTATTCTGCATCTACTTCATGTTAATCGAGATAAACCTTTGCAGACTCTATCTTATTGCTAATGTTCTTGTAGATGTAAGGAGAATATATATTTACAAGGGCAGTATCGAAATACAGTAGCCATTAAGCACATACATATCTCTTAATAGCTGGTTGCTAGGTGCAGCACTATTCCCTTTTCCACAGATTAATACTCTTTGCATATCCAAGACAAAAAATGAATAACGAATTCCCATTTGAGAAAATAAGTATTGAAAAATTTAAGGAAATAACAAGCAAATCTCGAAAATGGTTCACTCAACAACAAAAATGTATATGACATAAATTGTGAATTTTAACGCGATCTACATTTTTTGTGTAGTAAAATTTTGTCTATCACTTATAGTTTACCAGTTTACCAAAAGTCGTTCACAATGAAGAATATTTTGGAGACATTCCCAGAAAATTCTAGATATACTTTTATTTGTCATGAAAATATCTTAAACATATGATATTTTAATTAAAATCGTTAGAGCCAATTTTGAGAAAATTAAAATTTTCGAAAAATGTTCCATGTAAAGGGTAGTATGGGGTGGGAGATTTTCTTGAAAACCTTCGTGTCGCATCTCTGGAAGATACTGAACATAAATACCAAGTTTGGTGTTTATCCGACTGTTCATTTCTGAGTTATGCTGTTCACAGAAAGACACACACACACACATAGACACACACACACAGACATACACGGGCATGTTTCTATAAATGCTTGTTTTGGATTCAGGGGATCTCAAAACATGTAATTCCGGTGAAATCTCGGTATCGAATTTTTGGGTGGAATACAATACTTCCCCTACTTACTATACGTAGTAGAGGAAGTAAAAATATATATGACATAAATTGTGTATTTTAACGCGATCTACATTTTTTGTGCAGTAAAATTTTGTCTTTTTCTTATGGTTTACGATTTATGGAAAAGTCGTTCACAATGAAGAATACTTTTGGAGACATTCCCAGAAAATTCATGATATACATTTTATTTGTTATGAAATTACCTTAAATATATGAGATTTTAATGAAAATTGTTAGATCCATTTTTGAAAAAATTAAAATTTTCGAAAAATGTTCCATGTAAAGGGTAATCTGGAGTGGGCGGATTTTCTTGAAAACCTTCGTGTCGCATCTCTGAAAGATACTGAACCTAAATACCAAGTTTGGTGTTTATCCTACCGTTCGTTTCTGAGTTATGCTGTTCACAGACACACACACACAGACACACACACGGGCATGTTTCTATAAATGCTTATTTGGATTCAGGGGGCCGCAAAACATATATTTCCGGTGAAATCTCGGTATCGAATTTTTGGGTGGATTACAATATTCCCCTACATAATATACGTAGTAGAGAAAGTAAAAATATGTACAAGGGTAGAGAAAATCATGGGAGTGTAACACATCAGATTTTTTAAAAATATTTTATGCGTTAGCTTTTCCGAATTTCGTCTTTGGAAGCCTTCACGGAGGAAAGACACACCGTGCAGTGTTTCAGAGCTTGCATTCACGTGATCACTGAGTACTGTTGATGTGCTAGCAAGGAGTGAATCCTCAGTTTTATCGTATAGACCTAAGTAAGGGTACACAATATGTATTTTTCTTGCGGATTTAGATATCTAAAACTCCTTTGAAATATTGCGCAACTTTTACGCAGATTATGAACTTGAAACTTTCTGCTGGATTGGTAAATTTTAATTACCTTTATATTTGCAGTGAAATCGTGCAAAAAACTCCAATAGTTAAATTTGAAGAATTGTGTTGAACTAACTTATTTCAGTATAAGAATGCTGAGTAGACAACTGGTTATTTAAAGGTCCTATATGACAATATCTCGTTAACTGCTAAGATTAGGTATTGCAAACAACGCCATTGACCGTTTCTTCGATCTTCTTGAAACAGTTAGACAGTATTTCATTTGAAGGCTTCGTGTTAGAAATAGGCACTCCTTATATTAATATAAATGACAGTATATATTAATTTTTTATTAATTACATTTACGCTGTTGTTTGTGAAATTTATTTATGTACAACGCATAAACCTTACAGCGCCTTTAAGCGCAACTTCGTATCATGAAATATGCGTGGCGTCTTACAGCCACCACCTAGTTTTATAGTGGTTCTTGAGGCAGTATTTTTAACACTAAATGATTTCAGTCTATTTATATAATAATATAAATTCACAAACAGCTCGCCTTAAAGCAATACGTGTATGTAACAATTTATAAGAAGTGTATATTACAGTCATTGTATATGTTTATATTATTGTATACATGTAATACTGTTATCTGAATGTGTTACGTGTTTTAATAATCTAGGAGCTGTGAGAATAATAGGTTAAAAGTTGCTAACAATGAGGTAAGCTTGAGGCAATAATGAGTAAGAATGTTTAATAATGCTACTAGTCATTATTGGAACAACAATAAAGTAAATTTTGAGACAGTTTAAAAGTAGCCAATCAACAACCAGAAAAAGCTTTGGTTAATGAAGGTATTCTATTGGACTAGGATTAGCTAATCAGAAACTGAAATATAGCAAAATTTACAAATTTAGAGTTCAGTTGCTTGTAGACAGCGCTCATAACTGGACGCGTAGCTTGCAGACAGTGTTCCTACCCGGACGCGAGACACGTCCTCGTCCATCCTCGAACAATTTAATACGTATTCGTGTGAGACGAAAATAGTTTTACGTGTTAAAAAGTGCAAGTAATTAATAAAATACTCTCACACCTCTCTCTATATCGGTGAAGTGTTATTTAAATCGTGTCAAGCATTAATAAAAGGAGTGAAGTAAAATCATAATGTGTGTAAGCCTACATTCTTCAGTCGAACTACAACCCTGCAAAGAGACACATGTGTCTAAAAATAATACTGACGCAGCCGAGGCAAACATAAATATAAAATACTTAAAGAAACAGTCAAATTACAAAGTTAATATTTTTAAACATTTTGGGGGGGGGCTAAACGCCACCGGAAAGTACATTTGGGGTGAAGGCTACCGGAAAGCGTGTAGTATACTGCGGTTGCAACGAACTTCAAGTTCGGCTCCCAACAGTTGAAATATAATACAACTCTTTCAATACAACCTACTTCAAATTGACACCCAACACGTGGGGCAAATAACGTAAAGATAATATCTACTTCATTCTATAATTTCAAAATAATATTAAGAATGTAAACTATTTTTGTCGTTTTTAAAGGTTTAACGTCGCTTACATAATTTATATTTTTCATCCTAAAATAAATTGATCACTTACAATTGATACGAACGATCATGTCTCGTGAAAGAACATACCTGTATGGTATCCAACATATGCACACTTCTCAGAAGTAAATATTATGAAGTGATGCTGAACGACATTTCTGTTTGTCTTCTCTCTTGAATCCTCATCGTCGAAGTCCAGAGGGGAAAACATTTCATTTCAAACATTTCTCAATCATAATCCAACCTCCATATTACCTTCGGTCCAAATTAAATACTTTACCATGACAAGCTGCACATGGTATAATAATGCAATAAGGAACTTTGTTTCAGCATGTCAGTTCGTTGAGTTTCTCCATCCCTATTGGTTCTTTCTTTTTAAATTCTTGCTTTGTGCATTCTACTACTTTTACCAAAGGAACATTTCAACCATTATTTTGGAGTCAGTGTCTTCAGAGAACAGTTTACAGTAGGCAAATATGTAAAATATTTTGTATTTGAACACTTCTTGCTGCCTTCAACCGCTTAGAAGTTTTCTCCTTGCCTAATACTACATTGCAATACAGTGGATGACTAGGAAGCGCTTGAAAATACGAAACGAAGTAGTATATTCTCTACTTTTGAGATTTTCGACTCCACTTAACCTTAAAAAAATCATTAACTTGCAGCTCATACTTGTTGCTGCATGAATTATATCGTAATTAAATATTATCAAACGAAAGGTGAGTAGAGGCCTAGGTAGATTTAAATATGATTATATATTCTGTGTCCGGAATAATAAACAGAGGATTTAATATAATTTATGCATATATGTACAATAAAATAGATAAAACAGTGCAGAAAAATGGCATGAATGGGAAGTGGATTAAAACGCATTATCGTCGAAAAAGGTATTTACTGCCATCATTGTCACTAATTCACTAGTAAAGAAACAAAGTTAAATTTTTACAGTTATAGCAGTCCCCATGCTACTGTAAGGCGCTGAATCATGGACACTAAGTAAAAATCTGGAAAGAGTTATAGCGACTGCAGAGGTGAGATTTTTGTTTTCTGTACTACGTATAGTAAGTAGGAGAAGTATCCATGTTATCCAAGGTTTCTCACCTCACGCCTAACTGTCATAGTACTTGGAATGGATCCTGATGCAGTTTGGAATTCCTGTGTGATGGTCTGGATAGATGTCTGCCTATTACTCTTTACGATCCTCTTCAAATGTCGGCGGTCTCTGTCAGTCAACAGACGAGGTCGGCCTGTACGCTTTTGTGCTGTTCATGTCCCTTCACGTTTCTACTTCACTATCACATCAGAAACAGTGGACCTAGGGATGTTTAGGAGTGTGAAAATCTCGCGTACAGACTTCTGACACAAGTGACACCCAATCACCTGACCACCTTCGAAGTCCGTGAGTTCCACGGAGCTCCCATTCTGCTATTTCTTGATGTCCAATGACTACTGAGGTCGCGCATAATGAGTACCAGGCAGTAGGTGGCAGCACAATGCACCTAAGATGAAAAACATATGTTTGTGGGGTGTCCGGATACTTTTGATCACATTGTCTATTTCAAGTCAGGGAATCTCAAAATGTGTGTTTCGGACGAAACATCGATATCGAAATTTTGGGTGGAATGCAATACTTCCTCCATTAAATAAGTAGTGGAGAAAGTAAAAATATGTGAAGACCGGAAGTGGAATATATCAGGAAAGGTTTATGCAAACATTTTGAATAGTGATTTCTGTTCAACGGACAATTATCCCTTCAAAAGATAATAGTGGAAATGCCTCTGGGTCATCGGATCTGTGTATAAGTGAACACTCGAGAACGAAAAACCTCTCAAACGTAACGTTATTGTTCAATGCATTTTTCTATTAGTATTCAATATACCTGTGTTCCAGATTTTAGCATAATCGAGTTTTGGTGAACGTATTATTTTCTCAAGTACGTACTGTTCTTGGAGATACATATGTACGGTGAGACCGGAATTTCGAAAGGAGTTCTGTAAAAAATGCCTTCTTCTGCAGTTGGATAAAGCATTTTAGTTCACTATATGTGCATTACTTTACATCTTGCTAAAATGTATAATATAATTCGAATATTTACACGACTGCAAATACCTAGGAGTGAAATTTGGACACCAGTAAGGCAATTATACTTCCTTAGTGCCAGGTAATATATATTGTTCCTCATAACATAGACTTTATATCATTTTAATAAGATATCCGAATCTGTGTTACGGATACAAGTACACCTGTTTTTTATTGCGTGGTTATAACAGTTGAATGTCGTGTTGTTGTGTTTTATGGTTATTGGTTTAAAAGGACGTTTGAAAATCAGATTACGTAAAATGTTGAAGTGTGTATGTGTAACTCAAAAACGAAATGTCCGATAAATACCAAACTTGCGATAAGAGGATTTTCAAGAGAATCCCCCACCCCAAACAACTGGAAGATTATCCGAAATTTTGGATTTTATAAAACATGGCTCTAGCGATTTTGACTAAAGAACCCAAGTTTAAGATATTTGCGTGACAAAGAAAATGTATAGGTATCTTGAATTTTCTGGGAATAGCTTGGGAAGCCCTCTTCATTCGGAAGGAGTTATGTATAATTGTGTTTAACTGGTAAACCATAAGAGATACACCAAACCTTACTACACAAAAATGCAGTTCTCTTTAAAACAATTAGTGTATTTCAAATAACTTTTTTGTAGCATTAGCCATTTCCGAGATATACATTACAACTGGTTTGAATTTTTCATTACTTCGTCTTTTTTAATGTACATTGTTTCTCGCAATGTTTTGGAAAGAGTAAGGAATTTATAGAGCAGGATATAGCTACCCGGTTTTAAACACCTGAGTATCAATTCAGTTTTGTTTATTCACTTTGTACTTTCAACGAAATTTGCAATGAGTCTCATTTATGAAGAATTCGATTAATATGGAGTAAGGTAGAATCGGATGACTGAAAAATGCAATGCCATAGCCGTGATTTGAACCACGGAACTTCCGGTCTCCGTCCGGTTGCTCTAACCACTGAGCTATCATGGCAACATGCCAACACGACATTAAATTCTCTAACTGATTCGCATTTTTCCCGGTAAACCACAAGGAGATCTTAATTGTATTGAGATGACTACTAACTGCTTCATATTAGTGGAATTAATTGTTCTTTCACACAAGCCGTCTTTTGGACAGGGTTGGAAAGGCAGAGTTGGAGAATTTTAGAGAAGTTTAGAGCAACCGGACGGAGACCGGGAGATCCGTGGTTCAAATCCCGGCTATGGCATTGAATTTTTCAGTCATCTGATTCTACCTTTCCAACCCTGTCCAACATAGGGCAGAACAAAGAACAATTAATTCCACTAATATGAAGTATTTAGAAAAATAAGCTTTCTTAAAAATGGTTTGTCGTGTGAATGTAATAAATCAGATAATTTCCACTCGCGTATCTGCGCTAACGGAAAACATTAGATATTTCATAACACTTCCTACTGAGCATGTACCATCTCTTAGTAGGCTGCTATAATTGAAATTAATATGGGGAACCGATACTGAGAGTATTTATATTCTAGCGAATATTTGTGGCTGTTTTTAGATATTCCGATTCACTTGCTACCGCAGTTAATCGAATTTTCAATACTTTTCACTGTATTTAATAAGATTTGCTCATATTCAAAATTATGCTGCACAAATGAAAGCCATATTATTACTTTCTCCATCCCATACCTATCGTCAGTAAAGGAACTATTGTATTCCGCTAAAAAAATCGATATCTGGATTTTACCAGGAATATGCTTTGTTAGGTCCTCTGCATCTAAAACAGAGTATTTTTGAAGAAGTGCCGTGTGTGTGTGAACAGAAAAATCAAAGCAAAAATAAGCAAATCTGATGTTTTACACTCACATGACTTTCTCTACTCTTATACAAACTATTTTTACAAACCCATATTTTCCATATGCTTCATATTAATGGAGATATCGAGATGTTAATCTTATTTCTAATTTTCTTGTAGATGCAAGGGGAATTAGTAGGCTTTAAGCTATAGTAAAATATTTTAAGAGGTGATTGCTATGTGGAGTATTCCATTCTCTTTGCATTACCAGGACAAAAAAAATGAATAACGAATTTGAGAAAAAGTGTAAGTATTGAAAAATTTAAGGGAATAACAACAATATCTCGAAAATGGTTCACCCAACAAAACAAATGTATATGACATAAATTGTGTAACGCGATCTAAATTTTTTGTGTAGTAAAACTTTGTCTATCTCTTATGGTTTACCAGTTATACAAAAGTCGTTCACAATGAAGAATACTTTTGGAGACATTCCCAGAATATTCGAGATATACATTTCGTTTGTCATGAAAATATCTTAAACATATGATATTTTACTCAAAACCGTTAGAGCCATTTTTGAGAAAATTAAAATTTTCGAAAAATGTTCAATGTAAAGGGTAATCTGGGGTGGGGGGATTTTCTTGAAAACCTTCGTGTCGCATCTCTGAAAGATACTGAACCTACTGGTGTTTATCCGATTGTTCGTTTCTGAGTTATGTTGTTCACAGACACACAGACAGACATACACACGGACGTGTTTCCAAAAATGCTTTTTTGGATTCAGGGATCTCAAAATATGTATTTCTGGTGAAATATCAGTATCGAATTTTTGGGTGGAATGCAATACTTCCTCTACTTACTATACGTAGTAGAGAAAGTAAACAAATTAAAGAAATTATTCCCTTTATAAATGTTGCTTTACATGAAAAAACGGTCAATTTGTTTTAAAAAATGGCTTTACGTATGTTTAATATTGATTTTAAAACTGTTTACTGTCTATGAGATATTGACACGAACATCAAAATGTGTGCCTTAAATATCTTGTGAAGTTCTATTCATTCTGATTGTAATTTTTATAACTGAGAAATTATAGGAGATGGACAAAAACGTTGAGGTCGTTAAAACACACTATTCTGCCACATGGTTATTTTCTCAGGATTATCCATTTGCAAATTATTATTGAATCTTTACTTTTTTCCAAGGGGAATTGCACCATCTAATGGAACGTTTGAAAGTTTACCACTCTTCTTTTTTATTTTCCTTCGCAAGATTTCTTGCTATAACTTCTCAATTTATTTCTTAATTATTTTTGTATTACCATTTGAATGCTGTTTAACATGAAAATTCAAACGTGTTTTTTCTAGAAATCGTAACGTAGAAAATGCAATGCAGATAGAAGAATGGTGTTTTATGTGAATGATATAACACACAAGGTGTGTATGTTATGTTTTAATGAGTAGAGAAAGACGTGGGAGTGATTTGCGTTTTTCTCCCTTTACCATTCCTATAATTTATTTATAAGTGAATTTAACCAAAAGCATGAAATTTCTTTACTTTAGGGTTCGTGTCCCTAACATTGATAGAAACATTCCCTTGCTGTCAATACTTTGTTGATGGGTAGCAAATGTTTTGTTCGTGAAAGCTTTTATTATTCCTGTCTCACCTTTAATCTTCATTGTATATTTCTTTTGAATTTCATCTCCGAAAAGAAAAATATCTAGACTTTCCTTGTATTCTTATTTGTATCGATTTCCAAATACAGGCTCTAGTGACTCGCGTTAAATGTTTCGTATCTTTCATTCTTATTCTATCTTCTTTGTTGTCTTTTGTAGAAGATGTATGAGAAAACGTTCAGCATTTTTCTTCCTATTCTTTTCTTGCAAAGTTGCAGTTTTGCTTTCCTACAACTCTCTGAATGCTTACTTTGCTCTGTAAACTTTTTCAACCAATTATTTATCAAAGGAAAGCTATCAGTAATTTCAGTCAGTGATACAGTGATAGAAATTATTGGAGAGATATTGTGAATACCAGTGTAATGCTGTATTAATGAAGAATGACGATACAAATTAACAAAATGGAAATTTACTATATATATATATATTTGTTATATATAAATCTAATGTGTTACATTCACTATCGCTATCGCTTATTAGTGGGCACTCGAATTATTCTTACTAAAACTTATTTTTCTGTTTACTTCATTTGAATTCAAATAAACCTTAAAGAAATAGCTATTACACATTTCGTTTTATATATATATATATATATATATATATATATATATATATAGGGTCTTTCAACAAGAATGTCCTATCTTTAACATGTGATAGCTGCCGTTGTTATTGTGCTACAGCAGTCATTTTTTTCATGTGGTTACAGTTGTTATTGACAAATAGCCATGGAACGTTACAGCATTCAGCAACGCGTAGAAATTGTGAAAATTTATTATCAAAATGGATCATCTGTTCGCCAAACCTTCCGTGTATTGCGTGAAGTTTACGGTGTGCATAATCGTCCCTGCGAGAGAACGATTCGGCGTTTGATCGATAAATTTGAAAGAAGTGGTTCTGTCAGCGATCAAAGAACGCCTGTACGAAATCGACGTAAGCGCTCCAACGAAAACATAGGTGCCGTTCGTGAGAGTGTACGCGAAAACTGAAGCAAATCAATTCCTCGTCGAGCGCAAGAATTGGGGTTTCGTTTATATTCTCTGACTGGTCTATGGAGCAATTGGAAGCTGACCCGGATTTTTGTCGAAAAATCATCTTCAGCGACGAAGCCCACTTTTGGATGGATAGTTGTGTTAATAAACAAAACTGTCGCTATTGGAGCAATCACAATCCAATGTAGATTAAAAAGCGACCACTTCATCCCCAAAAGGTTACTGTGTGGTGTGGATTTTGGTATGGTGGAATCATTGATCCATATTTTTTCCAAGATGAAGATGGAGAAGCTCTGTCAATGGAGAAAGATACCGGGCTCTTATAAGGAACTGTTTTTGGCCTCAATTGGATGGTATGGATCTCAGAAACATCTGGTTCCAGCAAGATGGTGCCACATGTCATACTGCTCTCGAAACAATCGATCTTTTGAAGGAGAAGTTCAGAGGTTTCATCATTTCCCGTGGTGGTGATGTTAACTGGTCTCCGAGGTCATGTGATTTAACGTCGTTGGATTACTTCTTGTGGGTTTATGTTAAATCTCGAGTTTATGTCAACAATCTAGAAACAGTAAATGATCTTATGAATAACACCACGCGTTTTATTCGTGAAGTTCGATCTAATTAACGTTCTTCTGTCATTGAAAATTGGGTCAACCTTATACGCGCAACCCAACGAAATCGTGGCGGCCACTTAACTGATGTTCTCTTCCACACGTAATGACATCAGTTATGTTCCAAAATAAAAAAATAAATAAACCTCTATCATTTATAGAACGTGTTTTATTTAAGTTCAAGATAGGACACTCTTGTTGAAAGACCCTATATATAAAACGAAATGTGTAATGTAGCTATTTCTTCAAAAGTTTATTTGAATTAAAATGAAGTAAACATATATAAAACATATATATATAAACAGAACAGTTATAGACAACTGTTTAAGAACTGGACGCTATATGCTGGTCTTAAAATTTCACACTGTTTCCACGCATTCGCGAGAAACAAATGAAAGTTGAAGGGTCTTTAAAGAATGACCAAGTAATGAACAATTCGAACCCGTAGCTCAGTCGGTAGAGCTGCTGCCTGCTATGCGAGGGGTCCCGGGTTGGTTCCCGGCAGGGGAATTAGCCAAGGGTAATCCCTATCCCCCTCAGAGTCTGGAAGTATGAATGAGGGTGTGAATGTGTGTATGATCTAATGCTTAAAAACCAAAGTGAAAGAAACCCAAACACAAGAGTTACACGAGTTAACACCATTGCCAACAGGCACTAAGTTCCAAAGGAAGGGCCGCCAATAAGACAATGTAGTTAAAGGCGGGGTATAAATGGAAATTAAAAAATATCGATCCATTGATAACGGATATCTCGGAAATGGTTGATGCCATAAACAAGCTATTTGAAATAAATGATGTTTTAAAGAGAACTATATTTCTGGTGTAGTGCGTCTTGGTCTATCGCTTAACGTTTCCTGGTTATACAAGATAGTACAAAAGTGGGCTTTAAAGGCTATTTCCGGAAAATGCAAAATATACATTTTATTTTTCATGTGAATTTTATTAATGTATGATGTTTTAATCAAAATCGTTAGAGCCATTTTTTAGAAAGTAAATGTTTTCGAAAATGTTTCATGTAAAGGACAGTTTGGGGTGGGGGATTTTCTTAAAATCTTCGTGTCGCATCTTAACAAGGTACTGAACCTAAATACGAGTTTGGTGTTTATCTGACTTTTCGTTTTTGAGTAATGCCGTTCACAGACATACGCAGACACACACGCACGGACCTTTTTCTAAAAGTGCTTTTTTGGATTCAGGGGCCTCAAAATGTGTATTTACGGTGAAATCTCGGTATAGTATGTTTGGATGGAATGCAATACCTTCTCTTCCTACTATGTAGAGAAAGTAAAACTTACCGAATTGGCCGGAAATTACTCACTCCAAACAACTCTTTACGTGGAAGAATAACCTATGACTTTCGGGAGATACCTCATTCCACTAAGCGATGGACCCATTTCTGTGGTGGAGGCATCCATGGGACGGAATCCGTTGCCTTCGATGGTAGTGATGAGGATAACGGTGGAATGAGAGGACCTACAGCTTTTACGGTGGCCTCCTCAACACATTGGGCCTTGGGGGTACTTCGGAAGAGCAAGTCAGAGGTGAAGGCGTGGATAGGGCTAACTTAAAATCACTACCCCAGCGCCGGGAATCGAATCCTTGGCCCTCAGTACGAGATCCGGAAACGAAACATTGCGCTAATCCATGTCCCTATGAAAGTATTTTGTTCTGTCTATTTCTGTCCATAAAATAATAATAACGATTTCAACGATTTCAGTTAACATGAAGTATTTTGGAGACTTTGAGAGAATGAATAAGGGATTTACCAGAACTGTTTATAAAAATCTGATGTTACACTCACATGACTTTCTCTACTCTTGTGCAAACTATTTTTACAAACGCTTATTCTCCATATGCTTCATGTTGATCCAGATGTTAAATCTTATTGCTAATTTTCTTGTAGGTGCAAGGGGAATATGGTAGTATTTAAGCGATAGTCAAATCTTTTAAGAGCTGGTTGCTATGTGGAGTATTCCATTCTCTTTGCATGTCCAGGACATAAAAAAATGAATAACGAATTTGAGAAAAAGTATCAGTATTGGAAAATTTAAGGGAATAACAAGCAATATCTCGAAAATGGTTCACTCAACAAAAAAATGTATATGACATTAATTGTGTATCTTAACGCGATCTACATTTTTGTGTAGTAAAATTTTGTCTATCTCTTATGCTTTACCAGTTATGCAAAAGTCGTTCAGAATGAAGAATACCTACTTTTGGAGACATTCCCAGAAAATTCGAGATATACATTTAATTTTTTATGGAAATGTCTTAAACATATGATATTTTAATCAAAATCGTTAGAGCCATTTTTGAAAAGATTAAAATTTTCGAAAAATGTTCCATGTGAAGGGTAATCTGGGGTGAGGTGATTTTCTTGAAAATCTTCGTGTCGCATCTCTGGAAGATACTGAATCTAAATACCATGTTTGGTGTTTATCCGACTGTTCGTTTCTGAGTTATGCTGTTCACGGACACACACAGAGACACACACATGGACATGTTTCCAAAAGTGTTTTTTTGTATTCAGGGGGTCTCAACTCATATATTTCTGGTGAAATACTTCCCATACTTGCTATACGTAGTAGAGAAAGTAAAATGAAAGAAAGAAATTTCTATAGAATTGCGTGGGCCTCGTTAAATTACACAAGTATTTAGAAGCATTAAGCGTTTGCATTCCTTCATTTAATGTTTTTCCAACTTTTTAAGCAGTACATTTTGAAACATTTTATTTCTCATGAGTTAAGTCAGGGAGTATGTAATATATGTATCTGCAACTTAAGTGAAGGACGTAACTACACTTTCTATTTTAAATTTATTGTTATTAATTGAAACATCTTAAACCATCTCAGATCGATCGGTATACGCTCGAAAATACACGGTTCGATTGAGCACCCACTAAGAGATTTTCATGAATTAAAGTAAAGGTAACTAAAAGCATGCCCTAATCTCATAGATCTACAAGACACCTTCATCACTTAAAATTGTAGTAAAATCCCAAACATGTGTTGTAAAGCATACGATGTATGTAATGAAACGACATTACGTTGTTTGTGTTGATGTTTTCTAAATGAGGAGAGAAAAAGTTAAGTTTTAAATAAAGAGCCAAAGATAGAGTCATGGATATGATCTGTTTGCAATCGATAACGACGTAGGAATAATTTACGAAGGAAATTATAAAGAAAGTCTCCTAGAAAGTACCATTTTTTAGAATTGCTTCCTAGGATAGGATAGGAGTAGTTAAGGAGGTACACTTAGCACCTCGACTCCCAATGGATCTTTTATGCATATACCCCCGGGAGCAATGGATGAGATGAGGGAAACGCAGTAGACGTGTAGGTTGCAGAGCTAGGCAGGTGCAAGTCAACAGAGACCCGCAGAGTTCCCTAACAGCCCCAGGATTGACCTTCCGGTCACGGGAGGGTCGCTCGGAGACGTCCCTCGAGTGGGACCGGGGATACTCGACCCAGAAGTGGAAGCTCAATAGTTGGAGCAGGACCGAGAAGAAGTTCCAAATATCAAGCCTCTGTGTCATCTGCCCGATACCAACCGAAGCAAGCCCCGGCGTCAACGTGAAACATGAAAAAGAAAAGAGGAAGTGCGGGAGAGAAGAAATCCGCCTTTGTCAACCAGGGAAAACCACGAAAAACGTGAAGCTATCTGTGAATTTGTATTACTTCCTAATGTGTCTTCTAAAGACATAAAATGAGACTGACCATCTGAAATGTAACACTATGGTTACTTTATGATCATAGTAGTCTTTCTTTTATACAGTTGCTTTGGTCATATATATAGCTTTGGATTTAGAAACAATTAATCGATGATGAGTTTTTAACGTTATATTTTACTTCTTTATAACTTGAAGCAGTATTTTAACACCTAAAACTTTCAGTCTAAGTATATTATATGTAAATTCAATAACAGCCCGCCTTAAAGCAATATGTGTATGTAACAATATATAAAAAGTGTATATTACAGTCATTGTAATTGTTTATGTTGTTGTATACATATGTAATAATGCTATGTGAATGTATTACGTAATTTAATAAAGTAGGAGCTGTGAGAATAATACGTTAAACGTTGCTAACAATGAGGTAACCATGAACCAATATGAATAAGAATGTTTAATAATGCTAATAGTCATTATTGGAGCAACAATAATGTAAATTTTGAGACAGTATAAAAATAGCCAATCAACAACCGGTAAAAGCTTTAGTTAAATGAAGGTATTATATCGGAGTAAGATTAGCCAATCAGAGACTTGAAATACAGAAATTTACAAATTTAGGCGGTAGAAATCTATTCAGTTAGTTGTAGACAGTGTGTTCGTAACCGGACGCGAGATGTGTCCTCGAAAAATTTAATACGTATCAATGAAGTGTTATTTAAATTGTGTCAAGGATTAATAAATGTAGTGAAGTAAAATTATAATCTGTGTAAGCCTACATTCTTCAGTCGCACCACAACCCTGCCAAGAGAAACCTGTCTCTAACAATAATACTGACGCAGCCGAGGCAAACACAAATATATAATATTTAAAGAAACAGTCAAATTACAAAGTTAATATTTTTAAACATTTTTTGGGGGGCAAAGGGCAACGGAAAGTACATTTGGGGCGAAGGCTACCGGAAACCGGTACTATAGGGTGCGGTTGCAACGAACTTCAAATTCGGCTCCCAACAGTTGTAATATAATACAACTCCTTCAATACAACCTACTTCAAATTGACGCCCAAAGCGTGGTGCATATAACGTAAAAGGTAATATCTACTTCAAACTCTGAAACAATCCACAATTACGCTTACAGACTCTTTGGAGGGTATATAATGATTCTAATTAAGGAACAATTCCTATACTCCAGCCGGGTATCGCAATGGGGGTTTCTAGAATAAGAAATCAGCACTAGCTGCACATAAAAAGTATGTATTAACAAATTAAAGGTTTGTCTATTTGATATTTATCTGAGTAGCATAACATGCATATAAAAACATGCCTGAATTTATACAGCACTGGTTACGCAGAATATTTTTCTTTTATTAACGATATATTTCTGTAGAGAGAACACGAAAAGGACAACGCGAGCATGTACCTAGATGTATGTAAAGATAACGCAAACATTCCGCTGCCGCAAAATTAAACGCATTTAACTGACAGCAGAGAGTGACAAATGCGATCGTCAACTTCTGTTCTGGAACTTTATTCAAACAACTGTCACTTTAAGGAACTTAAAGACAGGCGAGAAGTTGGTGATGTTTTTTGTGTACTTTGAAAGAAGCAAGTAACTCTTTCAGACTTTGCCTTCCGGTCGAAAGCTGTTAGTGTTTTTTCTTGTTATCGGGGGAGCGAAGCAGCACTTGTTTCAAGCCAAATGTTTGTATGTGGAAACATCTATGGAAAAGGCTTACTGACTTAAGCTCTCTTGAGTATTTATGCCATTAAAGTAAAACACACAGCAGTAGAACGGCTAATCAGCCGGAAATGAAGATATTAAATATGGAACCCTCCAACATTTTTACTTTTTCTACCACTTACCTATGGTAGCTAGAGAAAGTGTTGCAATACACTTAAAATTTTCCTTATCTATATTTCTATATTCGTTGAAGAGAGAGAGAGGGGGAGGGGGAGAGACAACAGCGTAACTGAAAAAGAAAGTCTGATGTAGTTTAGTATTAATTTCAGAATCTTCCAAGAATGTGACACGAAGAATTTCAAGAAAATCCCTCCAGCCCAAAACTAGCCGTTACATGGAAAATAGCTCTATCGATTTTGAGTAAAGTATCATATGGAAATAACAAGATATACATATGGCGTGTAGCTTTAATTACCTGTATGTTATAGTCTGTAAAGGCCGTTTCATTCTCATTCATTTTTTCATAACATTGAAACCATCACACATAGAAAAAGCTGATTTTAGGAAAAGTGTAGAGTTTCTTAAACTATACAATTTCTATCAAATAACATTTTGTGTAGCTTTAGCCATTGACGAGATATTTCCTGTTGCTTGGAACTTACGATTAGCTACTTCTAGCTAGGCACTTTTGAAATTTTAGGTCCGTTCGTTTGTTTCTCATTAGGCCACGCAGAGAGTATTTAAAATATCAATCAAGTCCAGCATACATAGTAGAGCGAGCTCCTTTTTTACTTTCTCTGCCGCGTATATAGTAGGTAGAGAAGGTACTACATTCTACCCAAACATTCGATACCGAGATTTCACCGGAAATGCGTATTTTGAGGCACCGTGAATAAAACAATCTGATGTGTTACACTCACATGACTTTCTCTACTCTTATACAAACTATTTTTACAAATGCTTATTCTGCGTTTACTTCATGTTAATCGAGATCAACATTTGAAGGAACTATCTTATTGCTAATTTTCTAATAGGTGCAAGGAGAATATGAAATAGTCTTCCATTTAATATTAGTAAGTGTGTAAAAATGTCGTTCTCCTTCCCTTTAAATATCTTTATAACAATAATAGGATACCACTTGCTAAAGCAGTTGAAAATAAAGATTTAGGAGTACATTTTACTACAAATCTCATATTTAACAGACACACTGAATTAATCGTAACAAAATCGCTAAAATGTCTAGGCTTCATTATTAGGAATTCATACACATTTACAGTAAAAGAAAACATTAATTAGACTTAACAACACCTTTGTTAGACAAAATCTCGAATACGCATCTATTATTTGGAATCCTAAGACCTCAAAGTGTGTGAAATTAATAGAAAAAGTACAATAGAAATTTTTAAAATGTGTACTATTTAAAAGAATTGGATGTTATCCTGCGTACACAAATTACGAAACCCTTTTAGATATATTTAATTTTTTTTATTTCAGAAGAGACATTGCGGATTAATATTTGCGTATAAAATATTATTTCTATTATTGATGATATTAATATTATCACAGATATATTGTTTTTATACCAAATAAAATAAGGAGATTTAAGAAGTTGTTTTTCATCCCAAGATCAAACACAGAAATCCATAAAAATTTACCATTAAACAGAATTGTATATTTATATAACAAACTTCATTATTTCGATGTAAATATTTTCAACGTCTGAAATAGTCAATAATCATTTTTTCGTAGATTAATACAAATATTTAAACTAGAAATAATTGTATAATTACTCTGCTACCTTCTCTATTCTTTTCCTTTTTAGTTGTTTTTATTACTTATTATTTTTTCTTATTTCGTTCCTCTTCTTCGGAACTTTTATTGTTATTTGTAGTTTTTGTTTGTTTCTTCTGTATAAGTTAGATTTATAAATGATTGTATATTACTATATGTTTATAATTTTTATGTTCAGAACAATAAATAAATATTCAGATCTTTAAAAGCTGGTTACTATGTGGAGCATTCCGTTCTCTTTGCAGTCCAGGACATAAAATGTATGTGACAAACTATGTGTTTTAACGAGATTTATATTTCTTGTGTAGTAAAATGTTGTCTATCTCTTACGGTTTGCCAGTTAAGCAAAAATCATTCAGAATGAAGACGACTTTTGGGGACATTCCCAGAAAATTCAAGATATACGTTTCATTTGCCATGAAGCAAATACATTTTGATCAAAATCGTTAAAGCCATTTTTGAGAAAATCAAAATTTTCGAAAAATGTTCCATGTAAAGGGCAATCTGGGGTGGGCAGTCATGTCGCATCTTTGAAAGATACTGAATCTTAATACCAAGTTTGGTATTTATCCGACTTTTCGTTTTTGAGTTATACTGTTACAGACATACAAGCAGACATCCACACAGACAGACAGACGCACACACGGACCTTTTTCTAAAAATGTTTTTTATTCAGGGGACCTCAAAACATGTATTTCCGATGAAATTTTGATATTGAATTTTTGGGTGGAATGCAGTACTTCCCCTGCTTACGATACGTATTAGAGAAAGTAAAAATCATTTTTAGAAAAAGTCCATGTGTGCCCCTTTAGAGAGATTGGGTTGGTCTCAACTGGGCAGTTGGCCACGAAGCCAATGGAAGATTAGGGATGTCTGGACGATGAGGCTTGGACGGGGTTGTGAGACGTTTCCAATATCCTCCGGCTGGAGAGCTGATACACAGCGAGGTTCATCGGTAAGCTACCCTTTGGGCTGGCGCCACTTCCGTCCCGCGTAAGCGGTGAAGGGGGCCTTTTAGGCAACCATGTATTGGCTCTAATGGAAAATCACACGGAGGGAGAGGCATTATACTGTCGCTTTCCCTGGGTTTTAGTTGGAAGCTTCAGCTCCCGGTAGACCTCATTCTACATATACCTGGTAAAGGTCTATAAATTTAAAACAAAAAGAACACGTGTTCTATACCACAGGGGATAGCCTGTTTATTGTGCAATAGATACGTAAATCTTCTTCAAAACTGAAAGTGTTTTGGATAACAAATTACGTAATTTTACATCCTCTTGCTACCATTGTTGCTTTATTTCAACGCCTGACACTCATATCATGATAATGATATTTAGCTCTGAATTCAGCTAAGGGTAAAAAATCTAATTGTGTCATTGCTTTTTTAGATGTGATCGAAGCTTTTGATTCTATAGGACATGAACACATAACACGATCTCTTGTATCGATTGATATTGAGAATCATGATTATTAATCTTTTATTTAAAAATATAATACAGACTGAAACAATGAAAGGAAAACAAAACTTATTGAAGCTTATAAAGGACTTCCTCAGGGTTGTCCATCCTCTCCTATGCTTTTTAATTTGGCACTGGTTGGAATTTTGAAGGATTTGACCGATAATGAATTGTCTAACAATATGGATTTCAATTAAGCCCTAATTTAGCCAAACTAGCTTGGATTTCGCTGATGATATTGCTTTAATATCACGAAGTGTAAAAGGAATCCAATCGCTCTTCAGACTAGCTGAGTCTTAGTTCTATTCTTCAAATAAACCCAGCTAAGCTAAAAGCAAGTCTATCTGCAACAAGAATGGTATCCTTTCTTTAACAAACGTAACTTCTTTAAGTGGTTCAGTTGTATAATCATTGACTGAAAAAGAGGAATGAATAAAATATCTGAGTGTTAGTTTCAGTGATGAAATCATATTTGAGGAAAAGCTTATCATTTCTGCTTTACAGAAAAATATCTCCAACCTTTGTGCTTCCCCTTACTTAAGCCTGATCTAAAGCTTTCAATTATTAATCTGTACATCCGGCCCAGTTTTGTATATCCGTTACAAGGGAGATAGGGTTTTCTGCAGAATGAGGACAAAATAATTAAAGGCGCAGCTAAGGAAATTGCTAATTACCTAATGATTAGCCCTAAAGTATGATTACCGCTCAAAAAAGATTGTTCGTGGCTGGGCTCTAATGAGGGCTGCTTGGGAACCTTACATTCAACACATAAATATCTGCAACTTAAAATTGAAGATCCTCATTTTCATTTGGTCATCAACTTTGAGAACGAAAAGAGTTAAGAACTGAAGCATTAAAACAATGGGCAACACACACTTTAATAGGCAAAGGTGTTGTTCTATTTTCAGACGTTCCAAAGGCTAAGTTCTAGGTCAGTAATAAAAAAGGACTCTCTTCTTCTGAATGGACCAATGCCCTGAAGATGCCCAGCAAGTTAATAGCAGTTCGTGCTATGCCTGGCAGAAGTTTCAGCATAACCCACTGTCGTTTTCCAGAGTGCAGCGAGATTGAAACCCTAGCGTCCTGGCTTCATGCCCTAAAGTTGAACTACTAATTAACACCAGCCATCATAATTCGAAGCTCTTTGGCTTCTTTTCTCAAATCCATGGGTTGGGAAGTATAAGAAGAGTTCATTGTATCTCTTTTAATGATTCATCCAAAAGAGCAGATATCGCTGCACTTGACCGGCCCGAAGGAACAGCAGTTGTCATCGACCTTACCATCCGGCTCGAGAGAGATCTGCAGCAAGCCGAGGAGATTGATGGGGAGAAAAAAATCTATAATCGAGCCGTGCCTCCCTAATTTAGCCATGAACTATCATCTCTTAGTTGAAAACAGGACCGTCATCGGATTATTTTTGGGGATAGGGGAAGTATATCAAATTTAACGTCGACACATTTTAAGGGACATAATATTTCTAAAAAATGGTTATGTAACATAGAAATTGATATTATCAAATATTCTTTAAAAATCCTACATGCCATTTTTATTTTGTTTAGTAACTTTTCTCTTGTGGAGTATATATTTCGCTATTGTAAATTTTAACAGTATTCTTACATCATGATGCTGGTTGGTTTTCTTAGTTTGATTTTTAATTTTAGCCCTTGTATATTGTATTCTTAGTTTTGATTTAATTGTTTTTTTATCTGTAATTTGTTCTCTGCTTTCTATTCCATTCATTTAGTTTATTGTAATTCAAGGCCCCTGTGGTCACCGATAGATGTCGGCTGATGTGAAATTTTGACTAAATATAAAGATAAAATCTTCTGTTTTATTCAAAACAAATTTGTGTCGATTCCTTATGACGTACCATTTTGTTCATTATGCTTTTTATGTGTGGTAGATGTCAGGCGATAAATAAACTTATAGGAGTACGCAAATGAGCTCGGCGTTCTGAAGTTTTAAAGGTCTTGTTATTCCATTGAAGAAATAAGTCCGAAATAGAATCCTCAGTCAGGCAGCATGAAAGGAAGAATTTTGTCACTATTGTCCATGTAACCAGAAAACAATAACATTTATTAGTAACTGGCTTATGTTCTTGAATAATAAAGGAAAACATCTGATGTGTTACACTTACATGACTTTCTCTACTCTTGTACAAACTATTTTTACAAACGCTTATTCTCCTTATGCTTCATGTTAATCTTATTGCTAATTTTCTTGTAGGTGAAAGGTGAGTATGGTAGGCTTTAAGCGATAGTCAAATCTTTTAAGAGCTGGGTGCTTTGTGGCGCATTCCATTCTCTTTGCATGTCCAGTACATAAAAATGAATAACAAATTCCCATTTGAGAACAAGTATTGGAAAATTTAAGGGTATAACAAGCAATATCTCGAAAATGGTTCACTGAAAAAAAATTGTATATGACATAAATTGTGTATTTTAACCTATCTACATTTTTCTGTAGTAAACTCATAAAAATATCTTAAACATATGATATTTTAATCAAAATCGTTAGTGGCATTTTTGAGAAAATTAAAATTTTCGAAAAATGTTCCATGTAAAGCGTAATCTGGGGTGGGGGATTTTCTTGAAAACCTTCTTGTAGCATCTCTGGAAGATATTGTACCTAAATACCAAGTTTGGTGATAATCCGACTGTTCGTTTCTGAGTTATGCTGTTCACAGACACACACACGGACGTTTCCAAAAACGCTTTTTTGGATTCAGGGGGTCTCAAAACATGTATTTCCGGTGAAATCTCGGTATCGATGTTTTGGGTGGAATACAATACTCCCCCTACTTACTATATGTAGTGGAGAAAGTAGAATGAAACTGCTTAAATATTTATGATATCGAAATTTATAAAAATGTAAATATGAGAAATAATTTACTTTCTAAAGTATTTGTTATGAAATATTTTAAATAACTCAGTAATAATCAATATATTTAGCATTTAAAGTTTGTAGCGCCTCAAACCACCCTCCCCTCCTCTCCGAGGAAGTGTTATTCTTCTTCTCTCAGCAGAACCTCTACGTACAAAGCAGCCGTATGTTAGCCTAGGGTAATAGTCTGCAATATTGTGCTACATCGCTATGAGGATTTAGGGATAAGGCATTGTTTGTTAGCGAAGGTTAAGGAAACTATGGCGGTTCCTATCTGCATTTGGCGAACACGTTACAGAATTCGGAATTGTAAAAAAGCCCTCTCTGATTAAAAAAACAAGGGAGTTACGTTTGTATGGAAGATTTCCCGTGGGATGTGGCCAGAAGCATCGAAAAGAGAAACGTTTTTAAAAAACAGCGTTTTAAAAAATTAATTAGAAACTGCAGGAAGCGTAAAAAAGATTGGTGTGAAGCTTTCGATTGCAGTTATAAAATACTCAAAAGCACAGTATATGGAATATTTATTTCCTTGTGGTAGGAAGTTTCGGTTGTGAGTGGTTTCAATGGTAATACACCCCTTCTGTATCGATTCTGCTCTAAACACAGCTCATAGAGTTATCGATATCCATTCCTTTAATTACAGGCAGGCATGTAATGACCGTCGAACTCTTCAAATAGTAAATGCAATAAAAAACTTTATTAAACCGATGCTAAAGTTAACTAACAGATATACATTTCAGTAGCATGTATTCTACACTTATACGGAATATTTAAGTTGCAACACTCGGCATGTTCGACACAACTTATTTTAGATTTGTGCTAACAAGACACGCGATCGGCGCCGTGTGGTCAGTCGCTTCTGACAAAGACGGCCCGGGTTCAATCCCAGGGAGCCGCATGTGGGATTTGTGATGGATAAAGCGGCGTCTAGATGGGTTTTCTCCGAGTTTTTCGATTTCCCCCGCCATTCATCATTCCACAGGTGCTCCATCTTGACCTTACCTGTCATTCATCTCTCGTATCTCATCTTTCATCTTCTCCTTCGTGCTTATTCCATTGACCCTTAGCTCCCGTACAGGCATCTGACCACAGGCGTTAGCTTGTAATTCCTGGGGGGGGTGTAAGTCCTACGAACGGTGAGGCAGTATTTTTAACACTTGAATAATTTCAATTACATTATATAATATGTAAATTCAATAACAGCCCGCCTTGAAGCAATATGTATGTAATAATTTGTAAAATGTATGTAACAGTCATTGCATATGCTTATATTATTGTAAACACGTTCAATAATGTTATGTGAATGCATTACGTAATTTAAGTGCAAGTATTAAATAAAAGAATCTCACAGCTCTTGATATCAGTGAAGCACTATTTAATTTGTGTCAAGGATTAATAAAAAGAATTGAATTAAAACTTAACTTAAGATCTGTGTAAGCCTACATTCTTGTCGCACCAAGCCCTGTCTAAGAGAAACGTGTCTCTAAAACAATACTGAAGCAGCCGAGGCTAACATAAACATAAATAATATCTATAGAAGCAGTTTAATAACAAGGTTAACTTTTTTTTAAACTTGGAACGTAACAACAAAAATACATCTTCAAATCGGGTTTCATACGTAGCAGCATATTACGTAACAAACAATCTTCTTCAAATTGGCTTACCAAAACGTGGTGCAAATTCCTTAAACAACGTAAACTCTAAGAACAATACTACTTCAAATTGGCTCCCATACGTGGGGCAGAAATAACCTACTTCAAGGGGAGGATAATCAGAGATTGTTTTTGCTAACAAGACACACGATCGGCGCCGTGTGACCACTCGCCTCTGACCAAGGCGGCCCGTGTTCAATCCCAAGGAGCCGCATGTGGGATTTGTGGTGGACAAAGTTGCATCAGGAGGGGTTTTCTCAGGGCTCTCCGGTTCCCCCCCCCCGCCTTCATCATTCCACCGGTGCTCCATCTTCACCTTACCTGTCATTCATCTCTCGCACCTCATCTATCATCTCCTCCTTTGCTCTCATCCGGGCCGTTGAGTTAATCCCCCATCCTGGTTGTCACTCTCTTATCCGTAGACTCTCAGCTCCACGACAGGCATCTGGCCACAGGCATTAGCTTGTAATTCCTAGGGGGTGTAGGTCCTACGAAGGGGAGGGCAATCAGAGATTGCTTTTGCTAACGAGACACACAGATTTACCACAGTAAACTCATAATTGAGTCACTTTTCACATTTAAGTTTTAGGTCTGATGAAAAGCATAACTTCTATGCTATCTCTACATATTACTTCTAGGGGTCCCTGGAAGGCTCAGACCCTAGCTTCAGCTGGATAACATTCTAACTTCCTGGATAAGCTTTCTTCTTCTTTTTCCTTTCTCTAATACGTATAATACGTAGCGGAAGTATTGTATTCCACCCAAAAAAATTCGATGTCGAGATTTCACTGGGAATACATGTTTTAAGGCCCCTTGAATTAAAACAAGAATGTTTAGAAAAAGGTCCGTGTGAGTCTGTCTGTGTCTGTGAACAGCATAACTCAAAATCGATAAGTTGGCTAAATACCAATATTTAAGTTCTTCTAAGCATGCAACACGAAGATTTTCAAGAAAATCGCCCACCCCAACTACCCTTTACATGGAACATTTTTCTAAAATTATGATCCTCCAAAAAGTGGCTCTAACGATTTTTATTACAATATTATACATTGAAGATATTTACATGACAGATAAAATGTATATCTTGAATTTCCTAGGAATAGCCTTTGAATCCTCTTCATTCGGAAGGAATTTCGTATAATCTTGTATAATCGGTAAATATACGAAAACGTGCTACACAAAAAATGTAGATCTCTTTAAAACACAAAATTTATTTCAAATAAGTTTTTTTTTTGTGGGCATAAGCCATTTCTGAGCTATAGGCTATGAAAGGTTCGAAGTGATAATTTCTTGGTCATTCATTCTTTAAGTCCTTTCAACATTCAGTTTCTCGCGATTGCACGGAAACTGTGAAATTTTAAGGCCAACATATAGTGTCCAGTTCTTAAACATTTGACTATCGCTGTTCCCTTAGTATCTATAACGAAATGTGTGTTGTAGCTATTTCTGCAAACGTTTATTTGGATAAAAACGTAGTAGATAGAAAAAAATCTGATGTGTTACTCTCACATGACTATCTCTATTCTTGTACAAACTATTTTTACAAACGCTTATTCTCCATATGCTTCATGTTAATCGAGATATCGAGATGTTAATCTTATTGCTAATTTTCTTGTAGATGCAAGGGGAAGTGGTAGGCTTTAAGCGATGGTCAAATGTTTTAAGAGCTGGTTGCTATATGGAGTATTCCTATATCTTTCCATTACCAGGATAAAAAAATGAATAACGAATTCCCATTTGAGAAAAAGTATGTGTTCGAAAATTTAAGGAATAACAAGCAATATCTCCAAAATGGTTCACTCAAAAAAAAAAAATATGTGTGTGACATAAATTGTGTATTTTAACGCATTCTGCATTTTTTGTGTAGTAAAATTTTGTCTATCTCTTATGGTTTACCAGTTATGCAAAAGTCTTTCACAATGAAGAATACTTTTGGAGACATTCCCAGAAAATTCGAGATATACTTCATTTGTCATGAAAATATCTTAAAAATGTGATATTTTAATCAAAATCGTTAGAGCCATTTTTGAGAAAAGTAAACTTTTCGAAAAATGTTCCATGTAAAGGGTAGTCTGGGGTGTGGGGATTTTCTTGAAAACCTTCGTGTCGCATCTCTGGAAGACAGACAAACACAGACACAGACAGACACACGGACATGTTTCCAAAAATGCTTTATATGCATTCATTGCACCTCAAAACATGTATTTCCTGTGAATTCTTGGTATCGAATTTTTGGGTGGAATGCAGTACTTCCCCTACTTACTATACGTAGTAGAGATAGTAATAAGCTTTAACAAGAATAGTTTGTATATTCACTAATAAACGATAGAGGATAGAGAAGGTCAAGTGAATGTATCACATCAGATTTTTTTCTTTTTGGTTTCTTTTTCCGAGAAGCTTGTAACACACATTTTGAATGACTCCCAGTTCCATGAACCCTGGGCTCATTTGAGCATAATTTCACCTATTCGTTCCCTTTCTGCAGACTTGAGTTGTTAAGAGGGACGTTAAAAAGATCTGGGATGCCATGTTCATAGTTAGCGCGAGCTTGTCCTAGAATAGGGGCCATGAATTCCTCGATCAGATACTATCTTAAACGGTCCTGAAACAGAGAGAGAGAGAGAGAGAGAGAGAGAGAGAGAGAGAGAGAGAGAGAGAGTGTGCGTGCGTGCGCGCAAAAGAAATAGGAGGAACCACAGAATAAATTGCATTCTGCCGTATGGCTAACTGAATCGCTATGGTAAACCATGCAAGGTACTTCATTTTAAGGAAAATCACATAAGATATTGTATGATTTCACAACGGATCATAATATTCGAAGAAAAACTCTTTTCTTCTTGTTAGATTATATTCCAGTAAACTAGTTTTGTTTTTTCTTTTAATATTTTTAATTTACGTGTTTATAGAACTTAGGTCTGCAGTAACACAGCAAGAAGAAACTTTGGCAATCAAGCCGAGTTACCCATAGCTTACTCAAGTCGAGTTTTGCATGACAGACGGGAATGAAACATCCTGCCTAAGATGAATGTACTACGTGCGACTAGCTACAAGACGGGCAAATTAAAACAAAGCAGTATGTGTACACTAACTGTAGTACAATAATTTCTTCAGTTTTATGTATTTATTTAAAAGCTTGCTGAGTTTATGACTACACATTCCTTTCTTTCGTGTCGTTTAGTTTGCATTTAGTTTCATTTAGAAGATGATGGTTTAGACTTTTATAAGCAGTTATTTAATGTATGGAACTGAAATTGAGATTTGTCAATGAAATATTAAATTGTAATTAATTAGGACATTTATAGAAGCTCTTAGTTGCCCCGTAGCATAATGAACCAACGGAACTTGGCGTTAATTACGTACTAGCATACTAACTATTCGCGAAAGGTTATAACGTGATTGTAAATAAGGATATACATTCAGTAATCACACAGTGGAATATCCATCATTCAATGGCATTTTATAAAACATTTATTTATGTTAATTTGCAACCACAAGTAATCATCACTTTTAGTGTTGGTAATTTTGTTTTCTATTTTATGTTGCTTTAGCTACGTAGTCTATCGCGACGGATCTGTTAGAAGATACCTCGCGGATTGGTGTGTGGCGGACAGTTAGTCTTCTATGGGCCGTATTACCATCTCTAGTTAAGGTGCCGGTTGATATTAACTGAGAGTTTGGGCAAACTTTCGAATTACGTATTACTCGGTTAACGGCTAACTGGGAGTTTAGTCTTAGCGATGAACTAACCGCTCCTCGGGTAGCGGTCAAAGTACTAACTTGGAGGTAACCTACAAAAATGGCGTACCTCCGATTGATAGTCGATTCTATGGAGAAATATTAGAGCAATATTTATATAACAGGAGGAGCGCCAAAACAATTAGACTTCCGAAAGAGTAATTTCCAAGTTTGGGACCAGGGTGAATTTTGTAAACGCTATTTGACTGTCGAAAGTTACACTGCTTGCTTTTAAATGTTACTACATTTTGCTGCATAATATCTTCAACAGTATTCTGAGACAAAATTTGCATATCGTTTTATTTTATTTTATTAATGTGACAGAATGTTTGGTAAACCTTGTTTAAGTATATAATGTAAGGGATATTAACCCAATATTCGTGCGTATATTTTGCAAGTAACCTTTACAAATTAACAGTGAAATTTAACCTTATATTTCAATATGTTCTATTTTCCTACTAACCTATAGGAATAGGAAGCCGAAAACAAAAAAAACCATATAAATTAATACTTCGAAAACACCCAACATATTCCAAGTGTAGATTGTGTATATTATCGGCGAAATCCTACTTACATTGCCTCTAAGAACTATATTGACGGCAGATAATTCTTTTTTAAACATATCGAAACCCATTTAACCTATTCCAGTACAGAATAAACTAACGACATAACCTTTAGAAATGTGCCGCTTCCTAACCTATACAAATTGTAATATTAACGACGATCCTTTACTGCGTGCATCAACCATCAGAAATGATCCATATTAATCAGAAATTCCTCAAACTAGTATAATAGAAACTAGATTTTATTATACACAGAAATCAGATTGCGAACTCAAGACAATTACAGCAGAAGTCTTATTTAAAACATCTAGTGGTACAAGTTTCCCCTAGGTGGCGTGAAATTGTGCACGAAAATGTTACTAACCTACAAGATTCTTATTAAACTGCAGGTTAAGTATCCTACAGTTACCTTGGATTCGTAATACGGGGCACTCCATTTAACGAACAGGTAGCAATAACTACAAGTTAAAAAACTTCAGCTTTTAATCGTAATACAAACCATAAATCTCATCCTTGTTCAATATCATCTTGTTTTGACACATGTCCACAGAGACCTTAGCACCAGGCCTGCATCTCTGCTTCTACACTTACCTGGCAGATGGCATTAGGGTGTTGTCCAGTCTATCTGGTTTTATTACTCGTGGATATATAGACCACAATCGCCATTACCGAGGGGAACCACGAAAAAATAACAGTCCAATTGGTTGACCCAATGCAACCCGGGACCTCCGAAATGCGGACCAGAGACGTTACTGCCTGGGAAATCCCGGTCGGTTAGTAAAGTTTGAAGTAGGTAGTGTGTTACGTTATTTTTTACCACGCTTTGGGCGTCAATTTTAAGTAGGTTGTATTGAAGGAGTTGTATTATACTTCAACTGTTGGGGTGCCGAACTTGTAGTAGTTGCAACCGCACGTATAGTACCCGCTTTCGGTAGCCTTCGCCCCAAATGTGCTTTCAGTTGGCCTTTGCCCTACGTATGGAAAGACAATTTGAAGTAGTTATTTTATTAGCCCCAAGTTTAAAAAAAATATTTACTTTGTAATTTGACTGTTTCTTTAAATATAATATTTTTATGCTTGCCTCGGCTACGTCAGTATTATTGTTAGAGACTCATTTCTCTTAGCAGGGTTGTGGTGAGACAAGAACGTAGGCTTACACAGATTATAATTTTACTTCACTTCTTTTATTAATGCTTGATACGATTTAAATAACACTTCACTGATATAGAGAGCTGTGAGATTCTTTAACTAAATACTTGCACTTTTTAACACGTAAACTTATTTTTCGTCTCACACGAATACATATTAAATCCCTCGAGGATGTGTCTCGCATCCGGTTACAATCACTGTCTGCAGGCAACTGAACTGATTTCAACCGCCTAAACTTGTAAATTTCTGTATTTCAAGTCTCTGATTGGCTATTCGTAATCCAATAGAATACCTTCATTTAACTAAAGCTTTTTCTGGTTGTTGATTGGTTATTTTTAAATTATCTCAAAATTTACATTATTGTTGCTCCAATAATGACTAGTAGCATTTAAACCTCCAAATTCATTATTGCCTCAAGGTTACCTCATTGTTACCTCATTGTTAGCAACCTTTAAACTATATTCTCACAGCTCCTACATTATTAAATTACGTAATATATTCACATAACATTATTACACATGGATACAATAATACAAACGTATACAATGACTGTTACATACATTTTTATATATTGTTACATACACATATTGCTTTAAGGTGGGCTGTTATTGAATTTACATATTATATAATTAGACTGTAATAATTTTAAGTGTTAAAAATACTGCCTCAAGTTGTTGCCTAATAAAGGGTCTAATTTTTAATATATTCAGTTATGTTAAACCTAGTTGTACAAAATGAAGGTACCTATATTTAGAATTATCAGTTCGTTATTTTGAAACAATGTAGATAATTACATAACACTTTCTCTACTGCTTACCTATAGTAAGTAGGAGAAGCACCTATATCATTCCACCCGAAAAATTCCATACCGTGAACTTTACCGGTAAAACACGTTTTGATAATACTCCCCGCAGAATTAGTTTCTTTCATTAAACAAAGCTACTCCACTGGCAACTGTGCAGAACCCTTTCTATCTGTAACAGAACTTCCTTTTCTGTTATTGGAGCAAACATTGACCTAGGTGGGAAAGCCATAGTTTTGTGAGGATATGCTCATTGTTGAACATTGTCATTCCTGAAGTCACAGACAACAATCGCCTAAAGCAAATGTGTCATTTTTTGACCTAATGAAATAAAATTATTTTCTTTTAATCAGTACATTTTCCACCCTATGCTAATAAACATAAAAACAATTTTTTAATATTACAAAATATAGGTGGGTGATGGAATGTTTTTGGCTTTTTTTCTGTATTTGGCAGATGCAAATACATAAGTATCAGGAGAAATTATTTATTTAACATTTTCATTGTTGAAGAGTGTAATCTTAATTAAGGCTATATAGACTTCGTTGCTTGTACGATAGAAAGACAAAGTCCAGCTGTACGCATCTTCATTTTTGCTCTACGCATGCAGGACAAAATGGAGTCGCATACGATTCTTTAAATTCCTGAATGACAAATTTAAACTGCGAAAAATATAAGAATATATTTCTAAAGCGGCTCAAATAAGCTATTTGATGCAAATTGTGCATTTCAAGAGTTCTATATTTTGCGTGTAAGTTTTTGTTAATTTCTTATAGTATACCAGTAAAAAAAAAAAAAAAATTAATCAAATAAAGAGGACTTTTAGGTTATATTCACAGGTTATTCTCAAAGGATTCAAATATAAATGTTATTAGTCATGAAATACGTTCAGTATATGGTAAGTTGTAAGTTTAATGAAAATCTTTAGACATTTTTGAGAAAATTAAAAATAACGTAATATTTTCCATGTGAAGGGTAGTTTGAATTGTGGGAATTTAATCAAAAATCTTTGGCAGGGATGTTTAGATAGTGTCTGATTAAAATGAGATATTTGATATTCATCCGACTTTTCATTTTTGAGTTATCTGTTCACAGATACACACACAAGTATTTCTAAAAACGCTTGTTTTTGTTTGGGGATTTAGTGGCTATCAAAACATACATTTGCGGTGAAATCTCGATACCGAATTTCTGGGTGGAACGCATATCTCCTTTACCTACTATAGATAAGCGATAGAGAGAATAAAAATGTAAACAGAAAAAACGAGTTAAGTGTACAAAAAACCAAATATAAGCTGCAAATGTTTAAACATAAACATACCTTTAGTAACGGATGCGAAGCCAATGTACGTGCTGTTAATTCATGGCCCTACCAAGCTATGATTTATGCGTCAGCTTACGAATTTACACATATATTAAATTTACAACGTTTTAAAGCGACATTTTATCGACGTGGGTATAAATAATGGAATTTTGAATAGAAATGCGTGTTACGAAGGTATCGACGCCAGATCTTAGACGCACGTGTGAACAAATGAACGGTGCTAAGCGAGGCGTTGAGATCGCGCTGACGTCCAGATCAGCGTTCCCAGCCTAGAGGATGATATATTGCCTACCGTAGCGTCACAATGAAAATGACTACCCCATTGAACGGCGCTTCCCACTTTGCTTGGGTTGACGCAATTAGCCCCATTCTTCGGCCCTCCCATTCTTGTACCCCTTATTGTTGGTCTCTTTAATGACCCAGCGCTTTGTTACGCTTCAAAGAACTTAGTTTATAACTCAGCTGCGAAAAATGGCGACACAGTTCGAGGAATGCCCGCGTTGATATCTATTAAGACGCTGCAAATGAAACTATTCTATAAGGGTTTATTTGTAACTAGCAGAATGTAGTCGTCATTAAGGAGCCGACTATTTAATACATTAATAACCTGTTTCATATCTGCAATCCTAATCTGGATGTCAGCATTTCTGATTCTCTTAAAAAAAATTGCGTTTTTGATTACGATTTGACAAGATTGCATTTTTACATCGTGTATACCATCCACTGCATCGAGAACTCTAAAAAAAACCTTTAAATTTGATACAAGCCCTTTACTATTCGCTAGCATTTCACTACAGATGGAATGCAGAACCTAAAACTTATTCCAAAGCTTTTAAATGTGGTGTCTAAAGTTATTCTTGAACCCCTGTTCTTTGTAGCTGCTATGGTTTCACATAACCTTAAAACGCAAAAGCTGAACCAGAAAAGTTGCGGTAGTTCCATAAAAGCGCAGGTTTGTTTATTAGATGTGATTGTCCAATGCTTATGAATAACTTTCGTTTTTCGATGATGGAGTTTTCTTGATTCATTTACCGTGGTGGAAAGTTGAATTTCCTGCATTCAGTGCTAGTAACCTAACCTACCTACGTGTTTTGTCTATTTTACTTCACTAGTGCATGAACTATGTTTAGCTATATTTATTATTGTACACATAGAATGTAATCACATTTGATTGCTGAATTTTACCATTTAATTATTTTCTTAGTCGTTATTTCCTTCTATTTGTTAACATTTACTTATGATTTAATTTAGTAATAGCCAAGTTATTGATTTTTATAAAGATCACCAACGAGGCGTGCATAATCGATTCGCCACCAATGTTAATGTTGGTGAACCACCGTTTTCAGCAGCTGTTAGTAATTACTCACTATATTTAAAAAAATAATTTTCAGTACATATGCTTTAAGTGCATTGAGCACCTTGGAAGCAGAAAATACTTCACTTCGTCTCATATTTTCAAATTCTTCCTTGTTCTACAATATGGAACTTCCTCTTAAGTTGAGGTTTCCTAAGAGATGTTGAAAAATATTCGCGAAAGATAAATAAAACAAATGTTTAGTTTATTAGCCTTCAAAGGGCGTGAAAGTTGTGCGTAAAAACACTGCGGAATAAATTCGCAAAACTCTACATTATACTGTAGAATTATATCGAAAACTTTGTATGGATCTTTAAATATTTCTTCTTTTCCAGTTTTGTAAATATCAAAACTTTCCAGAAAATCTAAATTGATTAACTTTGACTGTGTAACACTTTCTCAAAAACTCAAAATTTAAGCAAGATGTTTACCTAGAATTGTTGCACTTGCATCCTATTTGCAATCCCGCATGTGAGGGAATTAATTAGTGACTTCTTCTTCTTGTTCCTTTCAAGTATTAGGCCCTACGGTCTGTTACGATTTGGCCTGTTCAATCCAAATTTCCTTGGAGGACCTAACGATCTCTTCCCATTTTGATGATTGTGAAGCATAGCTTTAGGGATTCTATTTGCACACATGCCATGTAGATGATTTATCGATTTGTTCTGGTAATTTTGTATCTGATCAATTACATATTCTAATAATTGTAAGTCATTCATTACTTCCTCATTATGTTTATGATATCACTTTGATCATTAGCTTACCATGTACTTATATAAATCGCAAAACTAACTTTACCTAAAATTTAAAGATGTTTGTAGTTAATATTGAGGCAATATTTTTAACGCTTAGATGATTTCAGTCAAATTATATAATATGTAAATTCAATAACAGCCCTCCTTGAGCAATATGTGTAAGTAATAATTTGTAAAACGTATGTAACAGTCTGCGTCGGTATCCCTGCCTATTGTTTCGACGTGGCTTCGTCTTGTAGTCCTTCTCGCTGTTACCCTGGCTAGATGGATCTCAGCGGTGATTTTAGCATGGACTCTGCCTATCTGACATTTGATAAGCTCGTCGATCTGAGTTGTGGCAATGGGAGCTTATAGAGGAATTGACTACACACTGGAACGTTTGCTTTAGGACTATTTATTATTACTTCCTCACTCTAACACTACATACTGTTCCTGTTCACATATCACCACTGTCTTCCCCTGTGTACTGCCTTCTCAACTGTATACTGTGAACTCAACTGTCCGTCTTACACTGTGGACGGTCCTCTACTAAAAGTCAACGGTAAAACTGCCGTTATAATATTTGCCTCGCTCCATACATCCGGAGCGGAAACAAACAGAGTCATAAAGCCTTTACCTTTATTTTCTTACACAAAAGATACCGTTTTAGCTGCACCTGGGAACAGCATGTTTCTATCCTAACTGCAGCTTTCAAGACATTCTAAACCTAGTGAAACAGGAACATTATGTATACGACAAATATTACATTATACAAAAATTACTATTTACATTGTTTTCACATTGTACACTTATATAATTTATAGATTAAATTGAACACTGAATAAATTAGTACATAATAAAATTAATTCTGGCACATTCTGTCTCAAGTCATTGCATATGCTTATATTATTGTAAACACTTTCAATAATGTTATGTGAATGCATTACGTAATTTAATAATGTAGGAGCTGTGAGAATAATAAGTTAAACGTTGCTAACAATGACGTAATAATGAGGTAACTTTGAGGCAATAATGAGTTTAAGAGTTTAATAGTACTACTTCTGATTATTGGAGTAACAATAATGTAATTTTAGTGACAGTTTATAAAATAGCCAATCAACAACCAAAAAAAAGCTTTAGTTGAAAGAAGGTATTCTATTGGATTAGGAATAGCCAATCAGAGACTTTAAATACAGACATTTACAAGTTTAGGAGGTTGAAATCAGTTAAGTTGCCTGCAAACAGTGTTCCTAACCAGACGCAAAAAGTGTCCTCAAGAAATTTAATACGTATTCGTGTGGGACGAAAAATAAGTTTACGTGTTAAAAAGTGTAATTAATTAATAAACAGAATCTCACAGCTCTCTATATCAATGAAGTGTTATTTAAATCACATCAAGCATTAATAAAAGGAGTGAATTAAAATTATAATCTGTGTAAGCCTACATTGTTGTCGCATCACAACCCAGCTAAGAGAATCGTGTCTCTAACAATAATACTGACGCAGCCGAGGCAAACATAAATATATAATATTTAAAGAAACAGTCAAATTACAAAGGTAATATTTTTTAAACTTGGGGTAAAGGCCACCTGAAAGTACATTTGGGGCGAAAGCTACCGGAAAGCGGGCACTACACGTGTGGTTGCAACGAATTTCAATTTCGGCTCCCCAACAGTTTGAAAATAATACCAACTACTTCAAATTGACACCCAAAGTGTGGTGCAAACTCATACAAAAAAACTACATCTTCAGTATTAGTTATAATAGTGCTCTGTACTACCAGTTATAATATCACATAAAGTATTTTAACTCAGGCCGTATGCTTAAAGTAATTTTGACCACGGAAAAAAATTAAAGCATTCCGGGTTTTAAGGGTGATATCCAACCAAGCCGGATGGCTCAGGCGGTGACGTCTGTGGCCCGCATTCGGGAAGTCGTGGGTTCGGTTCCCGTAGCTGACCTTCTTGACCCATGTTTTTTTAGTTTTCCCGGGTCGTTAGGCGAATACTGGGAACGTTCTTTACATCCCCCGAATTTGCTGTCCCTTCATTTCACTTCACTTTTCATCTGCTTGGCTGTTTCAGGGTTGAAAGTGTCGGCGGGGGTCTCGGCGTTGCATGGTAGGGGAAAAGGATGCTTTATGTGCGCTTCGTCCCCCGGAATATGGGCGGTCTCCGAGTCCCGGGCCCCTCAGTGGGATGTGTAAGCCTGCAGGGGGAGGGGAGTATCAACTGTCATCCGGGGAGTCTTAATTTGTAAAAGGTGACCTGTTGTGACTCCTGATCCGGCCTGGTCTCCTCTTGTCTCATCCCTCCTTCCCCGACAGGGGCTTAGGCACAAAATATCTTGTAGGTCGAGGTGTTAAGTCCCCCCCTCCGTACCTAGACCTGCTCCTACTCTAACATCTGTTTAACGCTTGTCTGAAATACTAAGTATGCAGGCATAAGAAATCATATTTCGTAGGTTTACGAAGCTTAGTTTCATGAATATATTCGCTCATTAGAAAAGGCCACTTTTAAGTCCTGTATCATATATAAAAGTTCTCACTCGTTTTCATTAAAAACACCGAGCTAGACCTTTCTGAACGTAAACCCGCATTTTAAGCGGTTTATCTAAACTAACATAAATGATTGGGTTTAGGCAAGAAAGTGTTGTTGAGGAGTCCTCGACCCCGTGCTGGGGAGTTAAGCCATTTGTCAGCAGTAAATGTAAGGCGCGGGAAGTTTCCATATAATGGCTCCGTCATAACTTTTGTGCTATGACACGGAACTGGAAGGGTTATGTCTCCGCGAAATCAATTTGTGTGGCTGTTACCCTTAAGTACTCTCGTCCTTAAGATTATCTTGTGTTAAGGCAGGATACTAAGTCTTCACCTTGGGCTATAAACCTCGCACAAGCGGTAGATTTCCTTTTAGTGCCGTGTAGGGACACGCTTGCGTAACATTATACGGCTCCAAGGGCAAAAAGTGAAGCTCTGGCGCCACTGTGGCGTGTATGAGTGAAAACAAAACAACAGCACTCTGTATTCAATTAATTCTATTCTGTAAATTTGTAATTAACCAGCAATACAAATAATGCTTGAGTTTTTGCGTTAAATGTTTGGTAAATATACGCGTATCTGTGAAATTTGAGAAGGTATGCGGCAAGAAGGTGATGTGCCCCAAATTGGCGGCACCGGATTTGCAGCAGTGGTTCCGGGTTCGATTCTAGCTTAGGTTTTTTTGCATGGATCTTGGATCTAGCGTGTGTTGCATAACATGACTGGTTCGTTTTTCTGCCCATTTATTTTCCGTCATCCTTTATATCTTATTCCTAATGGAGCCTCGCCATACACACGCATTTCTTTGGGCGCCGCATTTAATGCTATACTTCAAACTACCGCTGCTACCGCCGACACTTTTCTATCAATTTGTTTTGAACTGCACCCACATTTGTTTTTTTCAGAACCACTTCCAAGGGAACACCAAGAACAAGTGATTTTCAAAACTATCCTGTTTCTTTATTTCGAGTTTTTCTATCGCACCATTTCATTTCACGTAATTTCTACCTTCTTTCTTAATGGTTCTCTACTTTCCACATGAATTCGTATGCCTGCGGCTATCAGAGCACTGACCTTCGTTTCTACGCACCTGTTTTTCAGGTACATGAACAAAAGCCTCTTCTGTCCTTACTCGGCTACAATGGGGGAAAACGTACCCTATTGCCTGCCTGCTACTTGCTGTGTCTATCCAACCCATATTCACCTTCACAGGTAATATTCATTTCCCAGTCTTATTTAATAATAATATTAAATAATGGCTATCATTTTATATTTATGGCGGCACAGAACGCACTGGGCAAAAAGTCTGAATATTTTCGATTTTTTTTCTTCATTTTTATTATACTCATAACTTGTACTTTCATGATCTGCAATTGTTTTCTTGTTATTAACAATTTTTAAGCCACAATTAGCTATTTAATTGCTCTCGTACCACTTAGGGCACTGCGTTGAACTTTAAATTTCATTTCCCTCAGTTCTTTTTTTAAAGCATTTTACTCGATTCAAAATGATCCTTGAATCACAATTTATAAATTACTAGCTGGCAATTTTCAGAAGAACAGCAGGAATTACGGGTTTAAGAATTGCTGTGCACCAGTTAAAATATTACATAGCTTAGTTTAATTAATGCTTTTTAATAACTTGCTTCGAAAAAGTCACAATATTCAGTAACATGTGCACAAACTTTCTATTAGCTAATTAAAATTCAGAAATGTCGCCCAACTATTGCTTATGTTTGTAAACTAAGCTCAAATTAAAAATTTAGGAGCATTAGGATTAGCCATAGGGCCTTTAAATACGTTATATTGGCAGGCTTCTGCTTTCTTTGACATAAAACGTTATTCTTTTATCTAGTATAACCTAGATAAAGATATGGCGAAATTTATGAATTCAGAAGAAGCTGAAATGGAACAGCTAGGTGAAATTACAGAAGCAACAGAAAGAATAACACCAGAAGTGCTTACCAAAAAAAACCCCGGAAAACAATATGATATAGCAGTTAATCGCTTCATTGCCTGGTGTAAGGCAACCATTTTGAAAATGATTTCACTGAAAATAACTTCTAGTGATCAACAAAGCATCCGACATCTTGCTTTTTACTTTCTCTACTACGTACAGTAAGTAACTTTCAATGACACAGATCTGTCAGAAGCATTTTAAGTAACTGAATGGTATCCTTAAACAGGTTTCAAAACATCCCATTTAAAATAACGTAAAGATAAAAAGTGTAAAATTGGCGATCTGATTTTTAGTTTTTCTACTACTTATTTTAGGTATAGTAAGTAAAATACCTATTGCAATCCGCTCAAAAATTTGAATCCGAGATTTCACTGGAAATACAAGTTTTTAGGCTTCCTGATATTTTTTTTAAAATACATTTTTAGAAAAAGCTCCGCGCGGGAGCGTGTGTGCGTGTTTAACTTTCCGTGAGCAGTATAACTTGAAAACGAAAAGTCGATTAAATTCTAAATAGCGCTAACGCGTGCTAATCTAATTCGTGATGTCTGGAGTTCAAACATGACCGAAGGTTTTTTCGCGGTTTTCCTGAGTCTCTAGGTGAATGCTTGGGTTGAATAATTTGATCCGCGAATTTTCCTATCATCCCTTTCATCACTGCATTTCACTTCCTTCTTCACCGCCATACCAGGCATTGGGCCGATCACTCATCCTGGATATGCTGTGATCCAGAGTTTGCCTGCTGCTCGATAGGCTACTGACCCAGGGCATTGCCTTATAAGTCCTTGGGGTGTAAGTCCTGCAAAGAGAGGGTAATCCGTTGAAGAAGAGGAAGTCTTCCAAGTATGCGACACGAAGATTTCCAAGAAAGTCCCCCACCAAATTCCCCAACCCCAATATACCCTTTACATGGAAAAAACTAGTTATTTTTGATTTTCTCAAAAATGGCTCTAGCAATTTTGATTAAAATTCACAATTTTATTAAATATATTTGTATAACAAATAAAATGTATATCTTAAAATTTCTGTGAACATCCTGGGAAGTCCTTTTCATTCAATTAATGCTAGGAAAAGTAAGTCCAATGCAGAACTAAAGGGGAAATCTTTCATAGCTATCACATGGGGGTGGGGGGGGGAAATTCCGCAGGTGAACAGCAGCAAACATTTGGATGTGCACTTCGAGTAAGGCTGAACGGGATAAAAAGACAAATTCTATATTTATGAAAGCGCTGAAAACAGTGCATTTCCTAATGAGGATACTGAAAAACGGGAGCGCAAAATCCAGGAAATGGCCAATTATGGAACGTGGAGTAAATGTTGGGACTCGTATAGAGTTAATCAAGTTGATTCGCTAGAAAAGATACACAGAAGGGATATCAAAAGTTCGGCGTAAGAGGCATCGGTTATGTGTATTATTTAAAGCTTAAGCTGGTTTAAATGCATGGGCAGGCGTTGGGGAAAGATTGGAGAACCCGACATATTTGCGGTGAAACAATCATTTGTTTAAAATTAAGGGACGAGGGCACAGAACTGACGTAGGAAAATTCTCCCTCGTTAGTAGAAACATTGAAGAAAGGAATGCATTGCCTATAGCAGCCTTTCAGGACTGTCCTATGTCCGTGACGAAATTTAGGAAAAATCTGAATAATAGTGGAAAAGTTATTGGCTAAACTGACTGGATAGTATTCAATGAATGTAAATAGTAAATACTTTTAGCTGTTATGTTACAAATCCATTCCGACTCTCTGAACGCCTTAACATCCCTTCAACAAACCTCAACCCCCGAAAATATTGTTAAAGAACTCCAGAAACTGCACAACCAAATACTAATCTCAGGTAAATCAGTATCATTTGCCTGGACTCCGTCTCATGTTGGAATTCTGGGAAATTAATAAGCTGATCAGGTATATAGCCAAAGAAGCCACCAAACATCTCCCTCAGGACACCAAGTTCCATACATGGACTTCATCAACTTCATCAAAAAGATTTGCATTAATCAACGGAGACAAACATAGAAAGCCACATTTAGAGCAAGGTACACGATGTCTACTACATCCAAACCTCAACACTATCATTTCAACCGCAAAGACCAAGTTGTATTAACTCGACTATGTATTGGACATACTTCTATAACGCACAAACATCTCCTCAACCGTGGCCTTCCTCCTGTGTGTGACCTCTGCAGATCCAACCTCACAGTTCATCATCTCGGCACAGCCTGCCGTCGCTATGTACAACGCAGAGAAAGATGTGACATCCCCAACAGCCTACCAGACGCCCTAAAGTCAGCATAACAAACAACTTTAAACTTTATGAAAGCGACAGAATTGTATAACAATGTGTAGCACGCCTATCTAGAGAATTTAATGTTGTATATACTATTACTGTTTAAAATATTGTATTTTCATTGTAATCATATTCTGTATTCTAAGGTAGTCGCGATATGGGCTTTAAAGCTGAAGCGATAATAAAGAATATACATAAACCGGGAGCTACAATAGTATTATTCGTTGATAGAACAGTTTTATTCACATTATTGTTTATTGTTCATTGTTTTATTATTGTTTGTGCACTTACTTTTGTAATAAGTGCCACCGCGGAATACTGATTTGCAGTGAATTCAGTTTGAACCCACGGAAACATCAATATTGTTGAGATGTCGAATGAGCCGACAGAAGAAAGCGAGGAGGAAGACATAGAAGAGAGAACACCAAAGATGAGTCATAATGAGGGTTTTCTGTGTTGGAGGCGACATTGCGCTGTGTAGAACAACAACCAGAGGCAACACCGTGTGACACCATGCTACTCAAACGATGCAGTGACATTGTCGCGCAAAAACGATTCAGTATCCTGAAGCAGAATACGCTTAAAGACTTTTTAAAAAAATAACGCCATGTATATTATGCATATACTGTGTTTATTTCTATACAAAAACTTAAAAAAAATAGCTTCACCTTGATTTGTTATGGTTTAAATTCGTCTTTAATGAGTTTTCCTATGGTGCTTCGTACAGTCCGAGATATTGCAAATCGAGGACTTTCATTCCCCCCTACGTTGGATTAGCAGACTCTACTATACATATATACATTCTGAATTATTTTTTATAGCTTATAAACCATCAGAAATAGACAAAATTTACTACAGAAAAATAAAGATCGTGCTAATATACAGCAATTTTGTTCATTATTATTATCATTATTATTGTTACTCTTTATTTTATGTCGCTTTAACTACAGGGACGGATCTGTTAGTGGATAAATCTTAGATCGAGGTGTGCGGACAGTCTTCTAGGTCTCATCCCTGTAACCACCCGCTTCGACGAGTACGCAGAGACCTTAGTGCACAACAACTGGATATTCTGCTTCGTGCTGCGCAGATGTCATTAGGGTAGCGTCCAGTCTAACTGCCGTCTTCATATGGAAAGGCGGACAGTTAGTCTTCTAGGTCTCATCCCTGTAATCACCCGCTTCAACGTGTCCACAGAGACCCTAGAGCACAGCAACTGGATCTTCTGCTTCGTGCTGTGCAGCTGGTATTAGGGTACCGTCCAGTCCAACCGCCGCCCTCACACAGAAAGACGGACAGTTAGCTTTCTAGGTCACATCCCTGTAATCACCCGCTTCGACGTGTCCACAGAGACCCTAGAGCACAGCAACTGGATCTTCTGCTTCGTGCTGTGTAGATGACATTAGGGACCCTAGGGTACTACGCACAATTTATGTCATATACATTTTTTGTGGAGTGAACTATTTCTGAGAAATTCCTTGTTATTTATTGGAATTCTCCAATACTTATACTTTTTCTCAGATGGGAATTCGTTATTGGTCCTGGACATGCAAAGAGAATGGAATGCTCCACATAGCAACTAGCTCTTAAAAAATTTGACTATCGCTTAAAGCCTACCATATTCCCCTTGCACCTACAAGAAAATTAGCAATAAGATTAACATCTCGATATCTCAAATAACATGAAGTAGATGCAGAATAAGCGCTTGTAAAAACAATTTGCACAAGAGTAGAGAAAGCCACGTGTGTGTAACACATCAGATTTGTTTTCAACCGCTAAGCCATTATCTGTTTCTATCGTGGTTATGCATAGCCATCACTAGGTGACTCGCTTTTGAAATACTGGCAATAGCTTTCACTTACTGCATTCCTCGTTTACTTACAAGGACAGTGTAGTAAAGCCATATCTGTAAGTGTTTTTCTGGACTAACATGGAATAAATAGAAGAATTTTGTAAGGATAGTTTGTAGAGTTCTGGTTACAGAAAGTCATGTGAATGTAACTCATATTATTTTGTTCAAAAATTTTTGGTGCTCTCGCACACAATTTTTCTATTAAAGCATAGAAAAATGTGCTTCTATTAGGACACATGGATTCTGACTAATAATATGTTTCATCTAAGATGCTGATAAAAGCCCTTGTATATCTGATTGTTAATCCTAAGGGAATGATATATTATAGAGATTCGAGAAGAGTAATTCAAACTAATCATCTCCACTTTTCTATCGAATCCCAGGGTAAATAACTTAACAATGCACTAAAAACCTGTTTTATATCCGGTGAAACATCCTGGTGCATTCTATAATTAATGTAGTTGTAACGTTTTAGTGCTTGGTGACCTTAATGCAGGGTGTTTATAAAATTTTCGCGAGAAACAGCTGAATATGACAGGATTTGAAAAGAATGACAAGTATTTAACAATTCGAACCATTAATAACGGATATCTCGGAAATGGCTTATGCAACAGAAAAAGTTATATGGAAAAAGTTGTGTATTCTAAAGAGCTATACAGTTTTTGTGTTGTACACTTACGTTCATCGCTTAACGTTTACCAGTAACACAAATTATGTAAAATCTTTTCGAATGAAGAGCACTTCATAGAATATATTCAGAAAATTTAGGATATACATTTTATTTTTCATGTAAATATCTTTCACGTATGGTATTTTAATCAAAATCGTTAGAGCCATTTTTTAGAAAATTAAAAAATTCGTAACATGCTCCATGTAAAGGGTAATTGGGCGGAGGGAGTTTCTTTAAAATCTTCGTCTCTATCTTTGGTAGATAGGATCTGTGGTGTTTATCAGACTTAGAGTTTTTAATTATGCTGTCCTCACACACGCATGCGCGCGCGCGTGGATCTTTTTCTAGGATTGCTTTTTTTGGATCCAAGGGGTTCAAAAGAGGTATTTTCTGTGAAATTTCGGTATAACATTTTTGGGTGGAATGCAATACCTCCTCTACCTTATGTGTACGTGCTAGAGAAAGTAAAAATTAAGCAGGTTTTAATTTGAAACTTAAACTGCAGATAAATAAAATCCTTAGTGTAGATTATTGTGAATTCATATCACAATTATTTTTCAGCCATGTTCCAAACGCTTACCGCATTACAACACCCCACACAACTAACAGCGACGCATCGCTACACGAAACACCTTTCCTAGTATTGCAAGTGTGATGCTAAGCACCACACACCTTCCTTTAGTGGTACAGTGGAGTCGATCTTCGCAGGATTCACAGTGACAGACACTTCACGATATGCAAGGATGTTCCTTCAGCCACAGCTCCCCCTCAGTATTTGAGTACATTTGCACTTAGGTGGATTGGTAGTGATTCACAACGCATTTGAGCTCTACCTTCCCCGGACCTCATATTCCTCGATATTTTGCATGGGAATACCTAAAGTGGCACGCATATGATCTAGATCAACTGCATTGCCCTTCTAAAGGAATATATCGGGCGTGCGGTCCTCAAAATCACATCTGTATTGCTAGGAAATGTGTTTCGTACAGGATTATACCTCTGGGAGTTTTGTGTGAACCTGCACAGGAACGTGGCTGGGAAGGAATTGTGTTGAATTATGGGTTTAATATTAATTAATTATTTTTCTATACATGCCGAGTTGTTGGAAAGGTAGAATTAGACTGAAAAGTTCAATGTCATTGCCGGTATTTGAACCACGGACCATCATTTTCCGTACCTTTGCTCTAACCAGCTGAGCTTCCGTGGTAACAAGCCTTTAAAGTCTCCAACGGACTTGCATTTTTCCCTGTAAACCACGAGGCGTTTTCAAAATGAATAATGGTTTCATTTAGTTTACTGCTTCATATTTAATACCCATTTTTTAAAAGATGTATCGAAACATTGTATTCTACAATGGAATAAATGTTAGCTATTCTCTTGAATATTAATCTTCTTCTTCTTCTTCTTCTCCTCCTCCTCTTCATGGACTGGGCAAATTACCTGTTCCGCGGCTAGTTGATCCTTCCATGTTCTTATAGGGTTTCCTAAATTCCTTTTACCCTTTGGTTTATAATCGTATGTTGATTTAGGTAGTCTGGTTGACTTCATTATTTCCAGTTGTTGCTTCCATTTTTTGATATTCCCTCATTGTATTCTTTATTGAATATGTAATTAATTCATCATCATTATCTACAAGTATTAGGCATAGTGACCTGTTCCGACTTCAGGAGAGATACTTCCATCTAGTGCCTCTACTTCGAAATCAACTGGATTATATGAATTATTATTTTCGGCATCCATCTGGTGACATTCGTCTCAGATGTTCTCCTTATTTCATTTATTTTTATGTTGGATCAAATATGTGTATTTAGTATCTTATTTTCGTATTTCTTTTTTTATCCAAGTTAGTGTAATCTCCCAGTGACCTACGAAACCTCATTTTGGCTGGCATGGTTCTTCATCCATCTGCTCAATACAAATTTTCACACCCATAGGTTATTAGTGGGTTCTGTTCTTGCACCTTTTATTACGCTTTCTATCTAATTTTGTACAACCTTTGGTTCTTCAGAGAAAGTTCATCTCTGCAGCCTGTATTCTACTTTATAACTTCTTTGTCATTACCCAGGTTTTACACCCATAAGACAACGTAGTAACAGACATGGTTTTATATAATTTTAATATTATATCTTTCCTTGTTTTATTCTTTAAGGTTTTATGAATCGTTTAGAATTTATCTCTATTTTTATATTTATACTAAAATTGCATCCTATCCTACAATCCTACAATTGTATACGATGGTTGATACTTGCTGTAAAATTTGGTTATGAATCATACTTTTCGATTAATTATATGTTCATATCCCCAAATAGTATTATTTTATTTTTTCTTTGGACATTTTAAAATCATGTTCTTTACATTTCTTATTTAACCCATATAACGCCATCTGTATACTATGTTCATTTTCTGAATTAAAACAACGTTGTCAGTATATGTTAAAATATCTAAGCTAAAATTATTTAATTTTATTACTTAAAGAAGTTTCCTAGTTGTGGATTATGTTATTCATATATAAATTAAAAAAAGTAGGTGAGATATTACCTCATTATTAATATTGGCTGCATTGTAATGAATACATGAATAACTGGTAAGGAACTTGGCACATATATGCCAAACTGGATTACTCGTATATGCAGGGAGGATGACGGATTATAGAATACCTCTACTCACCAATCCAAAACGTATATTAGAAAATAATAAAGATACATTCCTCTATCCAGAGGTAATTATTATCAGTTTCTGTGCATTCTCCTATGCAGAAAACCTTTTGGCAGTTTTACAGGTATATAGTTTCCACACCACTGATGTCCAGCCTTAAGCGGAACAGGTGAGGGCGGATTTATCCCTACGCATTATTTGCGGAACTACGACGCAGTCGTGTTCATGGGTTTGACCAAACTCCAGTATTTCGTTACCTTTAACATGCCATTGCGACCAGGCGTGAGTGAGCGAAGGGGAAATGCTTCATACCACAAATTAAAGGAGGTGGGATAAGGCGCCAATCTGCCGTCATTAGCTCATAAGACACAAGGTTGGGCCTCACGTTCCATATTGCACCCCCAACCTCTCTCACTCTGTCTACATGCTAATTACAAATATCAGCGATAAAGTTCATTGGACAGTTTTGTATGAAATACATAAAATACATACATATTCCTAAAAAAAAAGTTTCGGCAATTACGGATAACAATGAATATAGAACAAGAGCTACATTGAATCTATTTGAGTATCAATTCAACAATCCAAATATCTGCTTGCAAATAACAACAATTAATCTTAGCTTACAATATGCTTGGTAGATTTTTCCAAGTCTTGTATAAATTAAAGTGGTATTGCTAGTATCCGTATATCAGAACCAGGAGTGCTTGCGCAAGGTCATATGTGAACGTGGCAAAATCATTACGAAGTAATCCCAAAGCTATGCAGGTATAGATTATACAACACAGGAGGTCACGTCACACACTGCGACCTACCTAGATCTATGTGGCTACCACCTCCACAGGAGGAAGGGATGAAGTGGTGGAACCACAGGAGACTACAGACCGCAGTCAGACAGGCCACACAGATGCGCGGAAGACCCTAAAGGTTCCAATTCGGAGACTCGTCCCACTTCTGGACCTGCCTAGAGAGGGCGATGGACGACCTGACGACCAAGCAACCTTCTAGTATCCGCGGGGAGCATTCTTTCCTCCGCGCCATCTGTCCGGTACCACCAACGAGTGGGCGCTCGACGGGACTCGAACCGGACCTCCGAATGTGAGTCTCACACGCTACCGCGTAGTCATCTCGCTCGATAGCTATGTAGGTAGTCCTACATAGCTATCTAAATATTCAGAATATCATACAGTGAACCAAATAAAGAAACCTGTTAATAGGTTTTGTGCACAGGTTCATCAATAAAACACATTAAGAAACACAGAAGCTCTCTTTGGTCAATCCAGTTTACATTTCACACAAGATACCTATTGGTACTGGCGGCTTGAAAATTGCTAATTAAACAAAGAAATGTTGTTGAGAAAGGAAAAGAAGTCGAATGCCAGGTGGAATTACAGTCGGGGGCACACACGAAGACGGGTGGGAGAAAGCCATTGCGCAGAGAGTGAGATAGAGTTAGTTCACGGTCTCTTTCTTTCATTCTCGCTCGCTAATGCTACTCCGCAACCTGCACTCATCCGCCTTCATGTGTGCTCTGACTATAACGATAAAAAGGTTACTGGTTGGCAAAACTGTGCTTGCTGCACTATAACCTGACCTTGCGCTCAAAGCGGAGGAAGCCCTCTAGTGAGGAAACAGAGAATGGGTCGTGGCACAAGCCAGGCATACCACCTTCGTGTAGCCATGCAAGGCAGGGTATAGACAGTTGGCCATGCTGTCTAGACACAATACATATGGCCAATTTTAAGACCATAACTCAAGAGAAAATTTGCATATCGCACATAAAATCTTGTTTTTCTAAACTTCCTCTGAGAGGTCAAGCCGCTTCTTGTTCAATCTGATGGATTTTACACTCTTTCTCAACATTGAAAGCTGAGCCCATTTATAAATGTTGAGCTTAAATGTTAATATGCCACTATACAGTGACCCCACGAAGTATTCGTCTTCCACTTTAAAAAATCTGATGTGATACATTCACTTGACGTTCTCTACCCTCTATCTGTATTAGTGGGTATTCAAACTATTAGTACTGTAGCTTATTTTTCTATCTACTACATTTTAATCCAAATAACCCTTTGCAGAAATAGCTACATTACACATTATGTAGTACTTTCTTTTTCTATCGCTAACGTTTACAAGTTAAACAATATTATACAAAATTTCTTCCGAATGAAGGGGACTTCCTAGGTTATTTCCAGAAAATTTAAGACATATATTTTATTTGCCATTTTAATCAAAATCCTTATAGCAATTTTTTAGAAAACCAAATTTTTCGAATAAAGTTCCATGTAAAGGGTAGTTGGGGTGAGGGATTTTCTTGAATATCTTCGTGTCGCATCCTTGGAAGATGCTAAACCCAAATGCAGAGTTTGGTATTTATCCGACTTTTCGTTTTTGAGGTATGCTGTTCACAGGCAAAAACACACGGAAGTGTTTCCAAAATGCTTTATTTGGATTCAGGGCGCCTCAAAATATGTATTTTCGGTGAAATCTCGGTATCCAATTTTTGGGTGGAATGCAATACTTCTTCTACTTACTATACGTAGTAGAGAAACTAAAAAGAATCTCGCAGCTCTCTATATCAGTGAAGTGTTATTTAAATCGTATCAAGTATTAATAAAAAGGAGTGAAGTAAAATTATAATCTGTGTAAGCCTACATTCTTGTTGCATCACAACCCTGCCAAGATATCCATGTCTCTAAAATAAATACTGACGCAGTCGAGGCAAACATAAATATATAACATTTAAAGAAACAGTTTAATTACAAAGTTGATATTTTTTTTAAACTTGGGGCAAAGGCCACCTGAAAGTACATTTGGGGCGAAGGCTACCGGAAACTGTTTACTATACGTGCGTTTGCAACAACTACAAGTTCGGCTCCCCAACAGTTGAAATATAATACAACTCCTTCAATACAAACTACTTCAATATGACGCCCAAATGTGGTAAAAATAACGTAACAAACCATCTTCTTAAAATTGGCGTCCATACGTGGTACAAATAACAACGAAACAATTCAACTACTTCAACGTATACGCGCGATCCGTGGCCTCACCATACAACGATCGCACTGTATAACATCATACTATGTCACCGACACATGATATAAACAGACGTAGAAATACATTTATAAAGTCGTAGCGACTCAGCATTAGTAAACCTTTGATGATTCTGGACTTTGACAAATTTTTCCTCCATTAGAACAAAACCTATTTTCAACAAAATTCATGTAATTACTTCACTAGATGCACGTAAAATCACTTCCAAAACAGTACACATGAAAAAGTTGAAAAGTTGGTTTTATTTACAAAAAATATTTTAAAAAATATTGGAACATGCAACTGTAATACCGTTTATTGTTTTTAAGTATTATGTATCTAAGACACTTGCTGCTAGAAGTTTTTAAAGTGCATATGGATATTTTGTAGAGTGACTGCTTTAGGTCATGCATAGCAGTTTTGAAAGTTTTCTAGTCTGCAAATAGCTTTCAAGAACGTGGTGGGAATGCTATTCTTAAGACATATTGTATGTTACTATGCTTTAAATCTAAATACTCGTGGCAATTTTTTACATTATTCTAACCATTACTCGGAAAATAAAAATACAAGGCATGTGCATGCGATTTCTAAAATATTTATGTTATAAAGCTTGTTACCTTTAGTAAAGAAATGTAGTAGCTTATGTATACGTACATAAATAAAATGAGTTTACAACGTGGCTCTGGTTTCTTATCATTAAGTACAGCCGCCATTACGTGTAGAACAAATGAACGCGAGCAAGCGTGACTCAGGCAAATTTGCAGCAATCGACAGAGATGGATTTTGAGTGCTTGCAAAGGACAATTGCACCGTTACTTGGAATTGCTTTCTCCTTATTGTTGTTTTTTCGCCTCCAAACAGCGACGATTTTTCACTCTTTTTCTCTGGTCAGTAGAAGGAAACAGGGAACAGTAAAGACATATTTCTTCATGAAAGGAGAAAAAGAACTAAGTGATATTTACTACTGAGACAAGGAAACGATTTTTCAGACTTACTTCGCGAAGCGAACATAGCCATTTTCCCTCTTTCTATACACACACATGGGTAGTGTGGAAGCGAAGATATTGGACAATTTACAGTGGAACAAGAAAACCATACAGTAAAATATTCATCATTCCTATGCCGCTAGCAAGCAAACACACTTTGCACTAGAGTTAGTATTTATTGGGTACACACTCTTCTAATGTGAATGAATGGGTGTAACAAAAGGAAGATGCTTTTTTACTTAACAATTACCTTCCGTAGTCTATTTCGTATAAAGACTTAAGGGAACCAGAGCAACTATAGATGAAATTTCTGCAATTTTTTACAGAGTTATTCAGCATGAACGCAAGATGAACAGCTCCACTCGTGTTATTACGTTAACTGTGAGCATACTCCCTATCGCCCCTCTACTTTCACTCCCCTTCTTCTCCTCCTCCTACCTGTATGCAACGTACGTGCAATGTGATGTTCTGAAAAGCGGCAATAAAATACGTTTAGGGGATAAATAAGCGTTAAAGCTAAGTGAAAGGTTTTAATAGTGCATTTATACAGCGTGTTACAGAATTCAGCTGACGAGCTTTCTGGAATTACAGTGTTAGGTGAACACTTTGGCATAGAACACTTATGGTATTTGAGTCCATGGTTGTTTGCAATAGATCGAGCCAGAACGCCACTCATAAAGCTTCCCCTAGTTGCTACTACTTGCAGGTAATCGTTGTCATGTTATGTCAAACATATCATGTGAATACGTCCGTAACATATATTTAAACTTTGAAAGAAACGCGAGAAATTAAAATTGGACTCACTCTAAAGGTGCGCCATTTACCCATTTGGAAAAAAAGATGTTTAACCGCTTGTACGGGTTTGACCCCAGAACCACCAGATTTGCTTCTGAGCACGCTGACTGCGCTATTACTGCAGCTAGCTGTTTGTTGTTTGTCCCTCTATTGCGTATGATTCTCCAGTATTAGTCGTCCTCCGTGGACTAATGGTACCGTGCTAGCCTTTAGTTCCCAAGGTCGCGGGTTCAAACCTGGCGGAGGGCGGATTTTTTTCGGGCGTAAAAATCCTTGGCATGGCTTTCTTTGGAAGGGAAGTAAAGTCGGTGGTCCCGTGTCGTAGATTTACGGCACGTAAAAGAGCTTCAAGCCTGATAAAGAGGCCTCTGAGCAAAATTACCTGTCTTTCACGCCGAATATAAAATGGGACGCTAAGGACCATAGTAGTTAAAGAGCGTCCATAAATAAAACTTATTTATTCTCCAGTGAAAGTGAAGATATCAGTGGTGCACTGGCCCTTGCTGATGGAGCATTTTCCCATGAAAAGCAAAGCTCATAACCTTGCAAATACCACAATGTTAACTATTTTTACGCTTGTGGAAGAGAAATCAACTAATGTTTAGTTGAAATCAGTACCGAATTCGTATTCAATCATGATTTATTTGCATTTATCAGTACGAATAGTTAAACGAAGAATCGTTACGTAGCTTCAAGGTTTGTAGTCGCAGCCATAGGTGATCTATTTCAAGGTGTTCCTATACCATCCCTCTGTAACCGCTGAAAGTTTGTTGTTTGAACTGTGTAGTGTATACACAAAATCAATAACGAAACATTGTCAAAAATTGTGAAAACCCCAGATTCTGTGCAGTAATACATTGTAATGCTTTAAGAAGGATGGGTATATAATGGTGCAGACACTAGAAGTATTACAGTATCAGACATTACAGGAGGGCAGTTCTGAAATCTAAAATCACCTCACTATCCCTTTAAGTAATGTTTCTTCTTCTTCGTCTTATTATTATTATTATTATTATTATTATTATTATTATTATTATTATTATTTATTGCTCGTTATCATTCATATTGCTCCTAGCGGTACAAACTTTCACCAGTTACTTTGAAAATCTCTCCATTTATTCTTAAGAGTGTGGTGATGATGATAAAAGCTATCACCGTAAATTTTCAGAAAAAATAAAAATGACGAAGCATTGGAATTAGGAATCATTGTTATTATTAAAAATACGTAAGAATCAAGGAGTCTTATATAATATTTATTATGTTTTTGTAAGAAACAGACGTTTGGAACTAAATTTGAAATTAAGTTAATAATTTGGAAAACTGCACATCGAGGAGATTTTCTTGTATACCATTTAAAATTCATAAAATATATTTTATTTACCAGGAAATACTTAAGGAGTTGATCTTATAATTTTTAAAGAACATTTCACAAATATCTGTAAAGAATTCGAACTAATTGCTTAATAAATACAGACTTTCCAAATTCTATAAATTCTATAAGTTTCCCTTGAATATTCGTAGTAGCGACATTTTTCAGAAAGCAAATCTTGTCAGAAAGATCATTTTGTAATGTAATAACTTCGGAAATACTCAATAGTGTCACATTATAATCTCTCTCATTTGAAGAGATTGGAAATAATACTCATGAAACTCGTTTATCCGGCCTTTATTAATCCGGATTTCCGGTTTACCCGGATTGATTTTGACGCAGCCACGCTACGTCCTCCAACAATGAAGCAATACCTTTGCCTCACGGTTGCTGCTTGTCTCCTCCTAGATGGTTCTTCTTTTGCCACGGCTGCTCCAGCATGAAACCTTAATTTCAGGGTCTGCGTGGGTGTGTACAGAGAAACACGAACGCTGTCTTAGAATACATTTATTCACTATTTAAAATAACACTGCGGTTTGCCGATCACTTGTAAATGCATACGATGATACTTTGTCTTTATCAAGACCGAAGAATATTAACTACCCTCTAGCATGTTCGCCACCATTCTTCTCCACACGACGAGAATGTCTTCCCGCTCTCATCAAGCACTCAGGACAGAATGCCTTTTATCACGCTGCAAAAGGAAAAGCAAGCTACTTACTTCCCCTACTCTCCCCTCAAACGCTCGTCACAACTCGGCGTCCTGAAGCCTAGAGTGGCCTTCACATCCCGGCCAGTGCAACTGCACCCATGAATTCTAAGAGAAACTGGCTTCAGCTATTTTACCCTTTATACCTGGGGCTGGTCCCTAATTAGATAAACTGTGCCTGTTTGGTCTTTCTGTCGCTTTTAACAGTCAACAATCTTCCAATGATTCTCCTTTTTATACATACACTGAAATTAAATATTTTATTATTTATTTTATATCACTATCCTTCTCAGATTATTATAATAATTATTGATTTCATAATTTCGGCTTCAATTTTTGCTTACCTTTTCACACGAACAAACATGCGCCCTTTTATAAATACATATAAATGTATATGGTTGCAATGTTGGCACCGCAGATAGCGTAGAGATCACTGCTAGTAGCACGCGTCAAGCTATAAGTATCGTTAACAAGGTCAGTGTCACAGAATAACAAAACTAAAGTTTGGGAGATTATTTTTTATTAGTTTCCATGAAAGTCCTGATAGCGATCATAGACGCCATCGGACGGATTTCAATTCTTTTCTCTTCTGCTTTTGCAGTGATGCAGATTTCACTGTCATAGGTACATGTTTGTATTCATTCAATAGTTTGTTTCCTGATTATCCGGATTTTCGTTAACGCGAATTACCTCCGGTCTCACCTACTCCGCATAAACGAGGTTATTGTGTAATTGGGATTCCATATAGCGCATCCTCTAACAGGAATCTAAAGTGTGCCTACGTTTTATAACACTTGGTTTGACCTTTATTGAGTGAAGAGTCATCAAAGGAGCCCAGTATCCAAATATTTCCCTACATTTGTCATCTAGAAATAAGAGGAAATTCCCTAAACGTTTTATGAAGGTAATGCACCCTAACCGAGAATCGAACTCGAGATCTCATGAATGTGAGACAGACACGCTACTCCTACGCCATGTAACTGCGTAACTAGGAGTTTGTAACGGGGATTTCCGAGCTTCCTGTGTTTAATTACGTTTTGGAAAATTACATAAGTTGTCCTTGAATTTGCCTAATAATCTGGAGTTGTAGTATATGTACCAAATGGAGAAAGAGAAGTACTTTGTGTTCTAAACGAAACAGTTCTCATTATACAGATGTAAAATGCAAAACAATTGGAAGGCGCCAATTCCGTCGCACTGCCGCATGCGGATATTTGCATACAGGCTTGGTGAATACATTCAAGATAAACTTGCCCCTCTGTCATAAGGTCTCTCGTTTACTTTTTCGTCGACTACACTATAATATATTGATTAAAGTGACATAACTGAACTATTATGACATACATAACACTTCAGCGACTCATTATGATCTTACTCGGCGGCGCGCGCAGCTCGCCCATCCCTTTTAACACCTTCAAAGTGGCAGCCCACTGAGATCCATTCTCGAGATAAACAATGACATATTTGTACTTAAAATACATGCTGTTCATTGTAATTTTAATATTCTAATAAATTGATTTCATTTCTTTTGCTTTAATATGTGTTGCTTTCACGTTATCTGCAAGCAATCAAAATTACAGCACGGACTCAACAGTACTGCCAACTGTTGCACTACCCGCAAACACGATCAAGGTCCTGCGATCAGCATTTAAATACACAGAATTAGCAAGGTAATTTCTTTTTGTAAAAACTCGAAGTTTTGAGATTATAGTGTGGTCGACCAAAAACAGTCACATGCAACTTGACTATAATGGCAATTAACGCCCTATGAGAAAACATACTCGTATCATAATGACTACATTATAGTCTTGTTACATAATAATCTATTTTGAGTTTTCTGATTTAAATAACTATACTCCAAGTCTACCTTCACCCACTTCGCAGGATCTAGGTGTGAACAGCAGCAGACTGGCAAATTCCTGTTTGGAGTTTTCAATCGGTTTGAGACTTTTATTGATTAATTTTCTCTGCTTATCATAATAACTGTCATAAAGGTAACTTTGATTTTTATTCCAAGTTGTCTGTAGAATATAATCCTGTGAGTTAGTGCGCGAATTTGTGGACGTCGTGAATATAAATTGTTATTAGCATCCAACGGATATTTCACTTGCCTTCTTTTATACCTTTTTATCATATATGTACGAACACTTCCTTATAGCCGCTGTGATGTTTATGTAATAAACCAAGCATATCTTAAATATTTAAAAGTTCAGCTTACCAAATTTCATGTTCTTTTTATGTTTCATGGAAGTATGCTACATTTTTTTCTCCCTCTGTCTCGCTCTCTGTACCCAACGATAAACTTTGTTGCAAATGGGTCGTATCCAGAAGATAGAATCTCTGGAATTAACTAGCATCCGACGTGATGAAATAGTTATGCTCCATAAACTAGTTGAAATAATGTTGTGATAACGTTATCTGAGCCACTACAATTCTCTCTGTCCAGCTAATACCTTTTTGTGCGGTGTATAAGGTAAACGGAGCCGCTGGTGAAATTATGGTAAATATATTTCATACGCCGTCGCTGGTTCCGGGCAATACATACGAGCTGCGGTTTTGTCCGCGATTTTATTAAATTTTATCGTGGTACTACACTCTACTTTCGTGTGTGGTTCTTGCAAAAAGTTTTAAATGTTACATCATGTTTTCTCCATGTGTCTCGATTATATCAGAGAGCAATATTGTTGGTGATATTGGAGTGTAACGTTTTTTTTCTTCTGATCCTTATTCCGTAATGTTCATTTATTTTCGCTATCAATATAACCACTTCTACTCCTTCACACGTATACAGCGTGATTCAAATAACAACTGCGTCGAAACTCCTAGAGTTTGCATCTTCTACTTTCTCTACTACGTCAGTAAGTAGGGGAAGTATTGCATTCCACCCAAAAATTCGATAGCGAGATTTCACCGGAAATACATGTTTTGAGGCCCTCTGAATCCATAGAAAAGGCATTTTTTAGAAAAAGTCTGTATATGTGTCTGTGAATAGCATAACTCAAAAACGAAAGGTCGTATAAATACTACCTTGGTATTTAAGTTCATCTTTCAAAGATGCGACACGAAGATTTCCAAGAAAATCTCCCACCCCAGACTACCCTTTTCACGGAACATTTTTAGAAATTTTTTTTTCTCAAAAATTACCTTAACGATTTTGATTAAAATATCATATTTTAAAGATATTTTCATAACAAATGAAATATATATCTTGAATTTTCTGGGAAAGATCCAAAAAGTCCTCTTCATTGTGAATGGTTTTTGCATAACTGGTAAACGATAAGAAATAGATAAAATTTTTGTACACAAAAATGTAGGATCTCGTTAATGTTTATGTCATATACTTTTTTTGTCGAATGAGCCATTTTCGAGATATTTATTGTTATTTGTTGGACTTTTCCAGTACTTATATTATTCTCGAATGGGAATTCGTTATTCATTTTTTTATGTCCTGGACATGCAAAAAGAATTAAATGCTCCACATAGCAACCAGCTGTTAAAAGATTTGACTATCGCTTAAAGCCTACCATATTCCCTTTGTACCTACAAGGAAATTAGCAATAAGATTAGCATTTTATATTTCAATTAACATGAAGTATATGGAGAATAAGCGTTTGTAAAAATAGTTTATACAAGAGTAGAGCAAATCAGGTGAGTGCAACACGTTAGATTTTTTACTTTCTCTACCATTAACTAATAGTAGGCAGAGGAAGTATTGCGTCTCACCCAAAAATTCGCTATAGAGTTTCACCGGAAATATATGTTTTGAGATGCCCTAAGAAACATCTGATATGTAACACTCAAATGACTTTTTCTACCCACACTTATACAAAATATTCTTATAAAGGCTTATTCTTCTAAAAGGCGGATCGCCATGTGATGACTGAAATTTCGTGCTCCTTGCATAACCACGAGAAAAAATGAATAGCGACTTAAGTAGTTGGAAATTCAAATCAATAGCAAAGGAATATCTCGGAAATGGTTAACACCACAAACAATTTATTTTATATAAAACATTGTGTGCTTTGACGAAACTACATTTTTTGTGTAGTAGCATTTTGTCTCGCTCTCATGTTTTATCAATTATACACATGTTATTCAGAATAAAGAGTTCTTCAAAGGCTATTAATAAAAATTCAAGATAAGTACATTTAATTTTCCATACAAATATTATAATCAAACTCGTTTCAGTTTTTGAGAAAATTTAAAATGACAAATAAACTCTCTTTATATACGGAAGTTTGGTATGAGAGTTTCTTGAAAATCTGCTTGTTGCAACCTTGGAAGACGAACATAAATACCAAGTTTGATATTTATCCAACTTTTCGTTTTTGAGTTTTGTTGTCCATACACAAAGACACGTATACACCACACACTTTGACTTTTAAAAACAAAATTATTCAGGCAGACTCAAAATATGTATTTATAGTAAAATATGGATATCGAAGTTTTGGGTGGAATACAATATGAGGGCCCGACCTGACGTATATATAGCGGTTGTTGCTTCAAACAAATGAGTATGGTAGAAAGTACCACCTTATAAAGCTTACGTTTGAAGTTTGACGTTGATACGTTGTTTAGTAATTGTTTGGGAGCCATTAATAGTGAACTCTCTCAGCGAAATTGCATACATAGATAAAACTGGTCATCATTATGTGATATAATATTTTTATTTGAAAATTCTTAGTCCAACTAATATTAAAGCTGAGCTAGATTCTACTCTGGAAAAGTTGGCTCCTTCGTTTACAACAGTAAAATATTGGGTAGAGAGTTTAAACGAGGCCGTACGAGCTGCCAAGACGAACATCGCAGTGGTCAACCAAATGAGGGACCACGTCAGAAATTGTGAAGAAAATCCACAAAAGCGTATTGGATGACCGTCGACTAAAAGTGCTCGAACTAGCACACATCCTAGGCATTTCAAAAAGTGCTGTACATCGCACACTAACTGAATATTTAGACATGAGAAAGTGTATGCAAGATAGGTGCCGCGGTTACTCACAATGGAACAAAAACAGCATCGTGAGGATGTTTCAGTCGAGTGTTTCGCGATGTTTCGCTGCAATAAAGCCGAGGTTTTGCCTCGATTTATAACCATGGATGAAACATGGGTCCATCATTTCACACCTGAGACTAAGGAACAGTCAAAACAGTTGATTGAAAGGGGAGAATCGGCTCCAAAGAAGGCGAAGACAGTTCTATCTGCAGGCAGGTCATGGCGTCAATTTTTTGGGATGCGAGTGGGATCATTTTCGTCGATTGTCTTCAAAAAGAAAAGGTAATAAATGGCTAGTATTATGCAAACTTATTGCAGCGTTTGAATGATGAAATCAAGCAAAACCGACCGCATTTTGGGGAAAAGAAAGTTCTGTTTCATCAAGACAATGCACCAGTTCACACATCCATTATCGCCATGGCCAAAATCAATGAATTGCTTCCTCATGCTCCCTATTCGCCAGACTTAGCCCCCTCTGATTATTTGCTGTTTCCAAAGTTTAAGAAATAGCTTGGTGGTAAAATATTTGCCAACAATGAAGAGGTGGAGTTTGCAGTTGATGGCTATTTTGCAGAACTCGACGGTTCTCGCTTTAAACAGGGTATCGAAGCTATTGAACATCGCTGGGAAAAGTGTAACGAGCTGAAAAGAGACTATGTAGAGATGTGTTTTCCAAAAATTTTTGTGTTTTCTGTGTTAGGTCGGGTACCTCTTAATATAGGTAAGCAGTAGAGAAAGTAAAACGGTGACATTTTTATTATTTGCGCACCCCTGACACTTCGGCGGTAATTGCGGTCACATAGCAAATACATTTTGCGGTTAAGTTGTTAGTCATTCACGACGTGACGTTTGGAGTGGAGAAAAAAAAACTAACAAGGAAACAGCTCCTCTATTTGCATCCGCAGTGGTTGATTAGTGGTGAGAATGAGAGAAGCTGCATCTAACTAGTTGTATGGTTTATTTACATGTGGAATTATTCTGGGCAGCGCCTAAGTTCGTGTCCACGAGTAGGGCCCTATTAAAAACGTGACGCGAGTCGACAGCCTTTAACTTATGGCATGCTTTTCACGCTAAAGTTTCCAATCATGAATAACCAGAGTTTGCAGTAATTAATCTGTCAGAGAGTGACGGCAAATGAGGAGGCCCAGAAGAAATAATGGCAAGGAGAACAAAAAGACAGGCGGACTTTTTGTTACACCGTCGAAACCTTTCGGTTCTACCAATTGAGCACGTAACCTTTTTCACGCAATTCGTAACGTTCGATATCAATCAATAGAACTTTGTTTTCAGTGCAAACTGCTGGCATTGCTGCGGTAGAAGAACAAAGGTTTGACCTCTGGCATCGATATCGAATATGTGGTATAAAAACATAAATATGTCTGGGCTGATTATAGGTGTAATAGTGCCCTACATCCTGTGAGACGGATTTTCAGTTTCACAGAAATGACTGACGGGAGGGCCGCTTGTTCTGTGAGGGTGAAGGGATACTTGATGGACGCAAACAATTGTAGAAAACTCGTAATTAGTCTGGCATGGGATAAAAATACGGTGTTAAGTCCATCTATTAAGTCCACGTGAATAAATGCTTTGGAATAAAGGTACATTAAACATATCTGATTTATTAAATTCAGACTAATTTATCTACCCACTCTTCTACAAAATATTCTTAGAAAATCTTACGCTTTTTTGACATGAACATTTACAATTCATTGAGAGTGCAAATGGGATATAGAAAGTTAAAGCGATAGTCAACTCTAAAAATCTGATGTGTTGCACCACTCACATGACTTTCTCTACTCTTATACAAACTATTTTTATAAACAGTTGTTCTCCATCTACTTCATGTTAATCGAGATGAACATTTGCGGAAACTATCTATTGCTAATTATTTTCTTGTAAGTACAAGGGAAATATGGTAGGCTTTAAGCGATAGTCATATCCTTTAAGAGCTGGTTGATATGTGGCGCATTCCATTGTCTTTGCATGTTCAGGACATATAAAAAAAGAATAACCAATTCTTATTTGATAAAAAGTATAATTATTGGAAAATGTGCCTGTGTTTGTCTGAGTGTGTATTGTTATAGTGAGTGCGTTTGTGTACAGCATAACTGAAAAACGAAACGGCGGATAAATACCAAACTTGGTATTTAGATTCAGTATCTTCCAAAGATGCGACTCGAATATTTTGAAAATCTCCCCACTAAAGACTAAAGACTACTCTTTAAATGGAACATTTTTCGAAAATTTTGACTTTCTCAAAAATGGCTTTAACGATTTTGATTACAATATCATATATTAAGATATTTTCATGACAAATAAAATGTATACCTTGAATGTTCTGGGAATGTCTCCAAAAGTCCTCTTCTTTCTGAATGGTTGTTGCATAACTGGTAAATCGTAAGTGATAGACAAACTTTTTCTGAACAAAAAATGTAGATGTCGTTAAAATGCACAACTTATGTCATATATAATGTTTTTGTCGAGTGAACCATTTCCGAGATATTGCTTGTTATTTTTTTGTATTTTCCAATAATTATACTTTTTCTCAAATAGGAATTCGTTATTAATTGTTTTGATGTCCTGAACATTCAAAGAGAATAGAATTCTCCACATAACAACCAGCTCTTAAAAGATTTGACTATCGCTTAAAGCCTACCATATCCCCTTTACACCTCTAAGAAAATTAGCAATAAGATTAACACATCAATATAACGATTAGGAAGTATATGGAGAATAAGCATTTGTAAACATAGTTTGTACAAGAATAGAGAAATTCATGTGAGTGCAACACTTCAGATTTTATATATAGTACGTTTTCATCTATTGCTTAACGTTTACCAGTTATACAAGATTACGTAAAATTCCTCCCGATTGAAGAGGACTTCACATGCTATTCCCAGAAAATCAAGATATACATTTTACTTGTCATGTAAATATCTTTAATACATGGCGTTTTAGTCAAAATCGTTAGACCAATTTTTAGAAAACCAAAATTGTCGAAAAATGTTCCACGTTAAGGGTTTGGGGTGGAAGATTTTCTTGAAAATTTTCGTGTTTAATCTTGCAAGATACTGAAGTTAACAAGTTTGGTACTTATTCGACCTTTCGTTTTTGAGTTATGCTGTTCACAGACACACAAACACAAACGTACCCGTTTTCTAAAAATGCTTTTTCATTGTTTCAGGGGGCCTCAAAGCATGTATTTCCGGTGGAATATCGGTATCGAATTTTTGGGTGGAATGCAATAACTACTAGGTACATGGTGGAGAAAGTAAAAATGCACGTGAAAGCGATAAAATTAAAACTATAAAATGAAAAAAATACGTTAAACTAGCGGGATAGACAGCTGTGATTGGTCTAAATTCAATGAATTTCCATCTCAGATTGCTCGTTTATTATATGACTGAAATGGTTTGCGTTAACCTGCTTTGTTGCCTTTAAAACACACAATACATTCTGCAAGAAATAAATGCTGCATCATATCTTATATATGTATTATAACAGGTATCAAGCTGAACCACAAAATGCATACATACACTCTAATAACTTAAAATTTTACAGCGATAGCCACGTTTCTCGGGCTGACAAACAAAGCAGCGAGAATAATAACAACACCGCTTTGTCTGGCACTAATTCCACGTCCAAGCCTGGTATAGATCCTGGATAGCCCAGTTGGCAGGGGAGTAATCTAACTCAGTGAACACAGTGCATCAACAACAACAACAAAAATATAGTGCGGGTCAAATCACTAAGGACCTCTTCCAAAACAAATAGTAATAGATTTACTGACCTGCACATTATATACTCCATTTAAAGCCGTACTGACAGGCTCTGTTCCATAGGATAGTCAAATGAACAACACCTCTTTGTCGTCTATCACGGGACGTGTTTTTATAGTTTCAGTTTCAGAGAAATCCTCACTGTATGTTCAACACAAACTTTACTGATTCCAAATTCTAATCCTGTAGATACATTCTTCCCTTTAATGCAAAAAGTATGGTGCAAATATGTGATTTTTACATTCCCTGCCACCTAACTCCATAATAGGTAGGAGGAAGAATTGTATTCCACCTAAAAATTCGATATCGAGATTTCACCAGAAATACCGTTTTGAGGCCTGTAAATACAGAAAAGGACCTTTTTAGAAAAAAGTCTGATGTGTTACACCCACATGACTTTCTCTACTCTTGTACAAACTATTTTTACAAACGCTTATTCTCCATGTTAATCGAGATATCGAGATGTCAATCTTATGGCTAATTTTCTTGTGGATGCAAGGGGAATTGGTAAGTTTTAAGCGATAGTCAAATATTTTAAGAGCTGGTTTCTGGTTGGAGTATTCCATTATCTTTGCATACCAGGACAAAAAAAATTAATAACGATTTCTCATTTGAGAAAAAGTATAAATATTGGAAAATTTAAGGGAATAACAAGCAATATCTCGAAAACGTTTCACTCAACAAAAAAAATGTATATGACATGAATTGTGTATTTTAACGGGATATACATTTTAAGTGTAGTAAAAGTTTGTCTATCCCTTATGGTTTATCAGTTATGCAAAAGTCGTTCACAATACTTTTTGGAGACATTCCCAGAAAATTCGAGATATACATTTCATTTGTCCTGAAAACATCTTAAACACATAATATTTTAATCAAAATCATTATGGCTGTTTTGGAGAAAATTAAAATGTTCGAAAAATGTTCCATGTAAAGGGTAGTCTGGGGTGGGGGGAGTTTCTTGGAAACCTTCGTGTCGCATCTCTGGAAGATACTGAACCTAAATACCTAGTTTGGTGTTTTTCCGACTGTTCGTTTCTGAGTTATGGTGTTCGTAGACACACACACACACACACACACACACACGCAGACACACAGACACACACACAGACACACAAACACACACACACACACGGACACACACACATGCAGACACACAAACACACACACGGACACACACACACACACACACGCAGACACACAAACACACACACAGACACACACACGCAGACAGACAGACAGACCACACACAGACACACAAACACACACACACGGACATGTTTCCAAAAATGCTTTTTTTGGATTCAGGTAGTCTCAAAACATGTATTTCCGGTGAAATCTCGGTATCGAATTTTTGGATGGAATACAATACTTCCCCTACTTACTATACATAGTAGAGAAAGTAAAAAGGAAGTGTATGACATAAATGTTATATTTTCACGAGATCTACATTTTCTGTCCAGTAAAAGTTTGTCTATCTCTTACGGTTTTTCACTTATGCAAAAGTCATTCAGAATAAAGAGGACTTTTGGGGACATTCCTAGAAAATTCATGATATACTTTTTATTTTTTATGAAAATATCTTACACATTTGATATTTTAATCAAAATCGTTACAGCCATTTTTGATGAAATAAAAATGTTCCATGTAAAGTGTAGTCTGGTGTGGGCGATTTTCTTGAAAATCTTCGTGTCGCATCTTTGAAAGATACTGAACCTAAATAACAAGTTTGGTTCTTATCCTATCTTACGTTTTTGTTTCATGCTGTTCACAGACACTCACTCGAACCTTTTTCTTATAATGATTTTTTTTGGATTCAGGGACCCTCAAAACACGTATTTCCGGTGAAATCTCGGTATCGAATTTTTGGGTGGAATGCAGTACTTCCCCTACTTACTATACGTAGTAGAGAAAGTAATAAGATTTCATATGAATAATTCGAAGAGTTGTGTGAAAATAAATAATAGTAGATAGAGAAGGTCATGTGACTGCAACTAATCAGTTTTTTACCTAGGTGCAGAGCCTCTGTAGACATGAAACGACTCTCGAACTGTCGCACTATATTTAAAATATAATAATCGATACATATCTACTTTGATTAAAGCCGAATATAAGGGCCCTTTATTTGAAGCACTTCCTAAAAGTTTATGATACCTAGTTGAACAGCTGCAGAAATATTTTTAAGAAGCTTCGCCGACACACTTTGTTGAAATTAATACAAAATTAACGAGTGACTCATAATAGCGTATTTAAAGAAAACGTGGCCACAAATTTCACGTTTAGTTGAAAGAGTTGCAACTTAAATGATGAACTTAAAATGTATGACTTCAATCCAAACCTGTAGATGCAGATTTGATACGTCATATTTCTCTAAGGGTTTGAAGAATTTCGTATATTCGTTGTCACAGGTAACATTTGGTTGATATATGTGTGAAATTAAAGATATTTGTATGGAAAGCTGCGACTATCACGAAACAATATGTTGCAGAAAAAAAATATGATGCATTACAACCTCACAAGTTTCTCTGCCCATTACACAGTCACATACACCTTTATACTATAGAATTTAAATAAAAGGTGAATTGGTTACGTTACGTTATTCACGATAAATGTCTTCCTAGAAATTACTTCACAGTAAGTGTTATGGCTCTTTAGCTACTAAAACACACAGATAAAACATGCAGCTATTTCTTGTAGCAAACGGGCTCAGCCAAGGGGAGGAAAATTAAAAAACATAATCTTAAAAATTTCCATTTCATGTGGGAAAACGTGGAACTATAACATGCAGTTCTCGAAAACTGCTTATTCCATAAAAATATTGGCATAGAACTATTTCAAATATGATAGAGGTTTTTTCTGCGTTATGGTATCTCAGTTATACAGAATTGAAGATACACAGTGCGTTTCAAAAGTCCAGCATATTATTTGCTACAACTAAATGAATTCTTTTAAAAAAATCTGATGATACATTCACATGACTTTCTCTATCCTATATTGTTATTAGTGGGTGCACTAATTATTATTACTCAAGCTTATTTTTCTATCTACTGCATTTTAATCCAAGTAAACTTTTGCAGAAATTGCTACATTACACATTGGGAACAGCGACAGCCAAACGTTTAAGAACTGGACGCTATATGCTGACCTTAAAATTTCATACAGTTTCCTTGCAAAACTGAATGTTGAAAGGACTCGAAGAGAATGACTAAGAAATGAACAATTCGAACCTTTTAATGACGGATGTCTCAGAAACGCCTTACACCACAAATGAAATAAACTGTGTTTTAAAGAGATTTACATTTTTTTGTGTAGTACGTTTTCACTTATCCCTTAACATTTACAAGTTATACAAGATTATACAAAATTCCCTCCGAATGAAGAACACATCATACGCTATTCCCTGAAAACTCAATATATACATTTTATTTGCCATCTAAACATATTTAATGTATGGTATTATAATCAAGCCATTAGAGCATTTTTTTTTAAAAAATCCACTATTTCTAAAAATGTTCCATCTAAGGGTTTTTTCGAGTGGGGGGATTTTGTTGAAAATCTTCGTGTCACATCTTTGGAAAATATTGAACCTAAATACTAAGTTTGGTATTATAAGAACTTTAGATTTTGAGGTATGCTGTTAACAGACAGACACACACAGGGACATGTTTCCCAAAATGCTTTATTTGTATTCAGAGAGCCTCAAAACACGTATTTCTGAGAAATTTCGGTATCAAATTTTTGGGACGAATGTAATACTTCCCCTACTTACTACATGTAGTCCAGAAAGTAAAAATATACTGTCGGGGTTCCGGTTTAAAAATTTGTGATACATTCACATGGCTTTCGCTACCCTCTATGTCTATTAGTGGGTATACAAACTGTTCTTACTAAAGCTTATTTTTCTGTCTACTACATTTTAATCCAAATAAACCTTTGGAAAAATAGCTACGTTACCCATTTCGTTATAGATACGAAGAGAGCAGAGATAGTTTAAGAACTGGATACCATATGACGGCCCCTGAATTCCATACTGTTTCTATGCAATGGCGAGAAACAACTGAGAATCGACGAGACTTTAAAAGAAATACAAATATTGAACAATTCGAACCTTTAATAACGGATATCTCAGAAATAACTTATACCACACAAAAACTTATTGAAAGGAAACTGTGTGTTTTAAAGAGATCAAAAATTTTTGTATGGTTTATTTTCGTCTATCGTTTAAGGTTTACCAGTTTTACAAGATTATATAAAATTCCTTCCAAATGAAGAGGACTTCACAGGCTATTGCCAGAAAATTCAAGATATACGTTTTATTTATCATGTATACATATTTAATATATAATATTTTAATCAAAATCGTTCGCGCCATGCTTTAATATGTCAAAATGTTCGAAAATTGTTCCATGTAAAGGGTAGTTGAGATGGATGATTTTATTGAAAATCTTCGCGTCGTATGTTTGGAAGGTACTGAACCTAAATACCAAATGTGGTATTCATCCAATTTTTCGCTTTTGAGTTATGCTGTTCACACTCATATATACACACACACTCAAACCACTGACCTTTTTCTAAAAATGCATTTTTTGGATTCAGGGGGTCTTAAAACATGTATTTCCGGTGAAATCTCGGTATAGAAATTTTGGGTGGAATGCAATACATTCTCTGCCTGCTAGGTATATGGTAGAGAAAGTAAAACACACTCGGACACCTCAAACATATTTTAAAAGACATGTTTTTACAGAAACAAGCCATTGTTAATATCATTGCTGTACAAACTGTGACGTCATGGGAAAGATTTTTAAATGACACCTTCTATTTTTTTATATACCATCTCAATGATGTTATTATTGTGTATGTTTGTAGAACACTGATGTGTATGTTTTATTGATGAAACGTTGTATGGCAATTAAATACATTATTGAATGTCCTAGTATTATTCACACAGTTTATTTGGAGAAGTTAACACAAAAAACAATGTTTTCTAGTAGAAGTGAGAGAATTGAGATCTTAATGATGATTGGATATAGTGACAGTACACACACAAGGCACAGCAAAGTAAAAGACAACCAGATATGCATATAACGTTATGATTTGAGTTTGTAACTTATTTTAATGTCAGTGATGTTACTGTCGGATGACATACCGAAATAAATGTCTGTCTCAGCTATTTATCTGGTTACCATATCAACGTTTATAGTATAAAACAAATTGATAGCTTTTACAATCATACACAATAATAAACTCTTTGAGATGGAATACAAAAAATATAGGGTGTCATTTAAAAATGTTCCCGATTACTTCACAACCTGCACACAATGGTATGAGGAATACTTGTTTCTGCAAAAAGGTGTATTTTAAAGTGTACTGTTTGACTTGTCCTAGCGCTTTTTGAAATACATTTACATTTACCTGTAGCAGAAAATTAGCGGGTCGTTTGAAACATACTGTATATTTATTCTTCATGACAGTGTCCCAGAAGTATAACATATTTATGATAATCGTGAGAACAGTTCTTGAGAAAAAAAATCTGATGTGTCGTACTCACATGACTTTCTCTACTCTTGTACAAAATATTTTTACAAACGCTTATTCTCCCTTTACTTCATATTAATCAAGATAAACGTATGCAGAAACTTATTGCTTTTAAGAGCTGGTTGCTAATGTGGAGCATTTCATTCTCTTTGTAGTCCAGGACATATAAAAGAAAAAAACGAATTCACATTTGAGAAAAAGTATTGGAAAATTCAAACATGTAATAAGGAATACGTATCTTGGAAATGGTTCACTCCACAAAAAAGTGTATATGGCATAAATTGTATGTTTTAAAGAGATCTATATTTTTTGTGCAGTAATATTTCGTCTATCTTTTACGGTTTATCAGTTATGCGAAAGTCATTCAGAATGGAGAGATCTCTTGGGAACATTCCCAGAAAATTCAAGATATACATTTCATTTACCATGAACAAATCTTAAACATATGATATTTTAATCAAAATTGGTAGAGCCAGCTTTGAGAAAGTCAAAATTTTGGAAAAATGTTCCATGTAAGGGGTTGTCTGAGGTGGGGTATTTTCTTGAAAATTTTATTGTCGCATCCTTGGAATACAGTGAACTCAAGTACCAAGTTTGGTATTTACCCGACTTTTCGTTTTTGAGTTACTAACATACACAATGGACATGTTTCCAAAAATGCTTCATTTGCTTCAGGGCACTTCAAAACAAGTATTTCTGCTGAAATCTTGAATTGTTGGGTGGAATGCAATACTTCCTCCAATTACTATGCGTAGTAGAGAAAGTAAAAATAACCGAAATGTTTTACATATAAAGCGTAATTTGGAAAGGGAAGAATTTCGTGAAAATCTTAAAGCTGCTGGATTTAAATTTGAGGTTTGATATTCATCCGAATTTTCGTTTTTGAGAAATATTGCCTCCTACACATGGATCTTTTTGTAAAATGCTTGTTATTATTCCGGTACTTTAAAATATATATTTTGGGTGAAATTACAATTTCTTTCAGCCGATACAATACTTCATCACCCATAGCAAAGGTAAAGTAAGTAATAAGGTTTTAGTGTTGAAGGACTATGGATATTTGTAAAAAAAATCCGAATTACGTGATTAAAATGGAACATTCTTGGATGAACATACTCAAGCGAAAGGCTAATTCTGCGAAGATGAAGATTATGCAGAAGCTGACTGTAATGACGAATAATGACGAATAGACAATCTATTATAACTTCGATCTCTAGTTTGAGGCAAGACGATGTCGTTACTGCAAACACACTTTGTAACATGGCATCCTCCTCGCAAAGTCAAAGTCAATATTCAAATGGGCGCGTATATTCTGATCCTTCGGGGCTAGGTCAGAAGTTTGGAATTGGCTTCAGCAAACACGAAACTCCTGCAAGATTTTCGACTTGGTTTTGAAGCAAAGTGCACTTCCTTCCGCAGCTCGCCTGAGACGGGAAGAGATTAAACCATCAAATATTCATGGTGAAACCACAGATCCGCTGGTTGGTTACCTTCAGGCCAAATCAATACCTGTGAATATGTGACACGGCTCAAGGAATTAGCCTTCTTTCCAAGTCGGTAGCTGTAAACTAAAGTGCTTATTGACTAACCCCCGTGAGAACCTTCCTTTCTTATCTGCAGATGTTCCAATCTCCCTTTATATAAAGTAGGGTGCGTGCTATTTTATGTGCCGCGATTTTCTGCAAGGCTTTTAAAAAGTGGTGACGTAACTTTCGATGTTATTTCCTCAAGAAAGGGACCGATTCAGTATTAAACTTGTTAAAATATATTCGAATTTGCTCTCTCACTTGAGGGAAATGGCCTTTCTCACCAAGTTTAAACTTTACTGATGATTAGAGACAGGCAAAGCATGAACAAAAGTTTACCAAAATGTAAAACTTTCTTAGCAAAATATAAAAATACGAGGAAAAATACCAAAATACAATGGTTTTTTAACATTTCCGGTCCGCGGATAGCAGTAGGTATATGTGCTCTGCGCACATATTACACTGGGAGTTTACCTTTCCAAAATTCCCATGTTACTTACTCATGTGTGATAGTAACATGCACTATAATGATAACTAACCTTGTTGTAAGTTACGAGGGCAGTCCCAGAAGAACCGACCTGACATATATATATATATATATATATATATATATATATATATCGGTTGTTGTTTCAAACAAATGACTATGGTAGAAAGTACAAACCTTATAAAGCTTAAGTTTGAAGTTTGACCTTGCTACGTTGATTAGATTTAGCCACCTCTGATTATTTTCTGTTTCCAAAGTTGAAGAAATGGCTTGATGGTAAAAGATTTGCCAACAATGAAGAGGTGGAGTCTGCAGTTGATGGCTATTTTGCAGAACTCGACGGTTTTCACTATAAACAGGATATCGAAGCTACTGAACATCGCTGAGAAAAGTGTATCGAGCTGAAAGGAGACTACGTAGAGAAATAAAGATGTTTTTCCCCCACATTTTTGTGTTTTCTTTGTTAGGTTGGCTACTTCTGGGATAGCCGTCGTACATTGAAAGTGTTGTCCATCTGCATTGAGGCATTCCTGGTATTTCTCGTCGCCACGAGGTTGTAACTCATGAACTATAGTCACTATTAAGGGTTTCAATTTTAAAAGCGTAGCAGCTGTAGGAACATACACTATGTGATCAAAAGTATCCGGACACCTCCCAAACATACGTTTTTCAATTTAGGTGCATTGTGCTGCCACCTACTGCCTGGTGCTCATTATCCGCGACCTCAGTAGTCATTAGACTTCGTGAAACAGCAGAATGGGACGCTCCATGGAACTCGCGGACTTCGAACGTGGTCAGATGATGGGTGTCACTTGTGTCAGAAGTCCTTACATCCCTAGGTCCACTGCTTCTGATGTGATAGTGAAGTGGAAACGTGAAGGGACATGTACAGCACAAAAGCGTACAGGCCGACCTCGTCTGTTGACTGACAGAGACCGCCGACATTTGAAGAGGGTCGTAAAGAGTAATGGGCAGACTTGTATCCAGACCATCACACAGGAATTCAAAACTGCATCAGGATCCACTCCAAGTAATATGACAGGCGTGAGGTGAGAAACCTTGGATTCCATGATCAAGTGGCTGCTCATAAGCCACACATCACGCAGGAAAATGCCAAACGACGCCTCACTTGGTGTAAGGAGCGTCAACATTACACGATTTAACAGTGGTAAAACGTTATGTGGAGTGACGAATCACGGTACACAATGTGGCGATCCAATGGAAAGGTGTGGGTATGGCGAATGCCTGGTGAACATCATCTGCCAGCGTGTGTAGTGCCAACAGTGAAATTCGGAGGTGGTGGTGTTATTGTGTGGTCGTGTTTTTCCTGGAGGAGGCTTGCACCCCTTGTTGCTTTGCGTGGCACGATCACAGCGCAGACCTACATTGATATTTTAAGCACCTTCTTGCTTCCCACTGTTGAAGAGCAATTCGGGGATGGCGATTGCATGTTTCAACATGATCGAGCACCTGTCCATACTGCACGGGCTGTGGCAGAGTGGTTACACGACTTTAACTTCCCTATAATGGACTGGCCTGCACAGAGTCCTGACTTGAATCCTATACAACACCTTTGGGATGTTTTGGAACGCTGACTTCGTGCCAGGCCTCACCGACCTACATCGATACCTCTCCTCAGTTCCGCACTCCGCGAAGAGTGGGCTGCCATTCCCCATGAAAGCTTCCTGCACGTGATTGAAAGTATGCCTGCGAGAGTGAATGCTGTCATCAAGGCTAAGGATGGGCCAACACCATATTGACCTCCAGCATTACCGATGGAGGGCGCTACGAACTTGTACTCATTTTCAGCCAGGTGTCTGGATACTTTTGATCACGTAGTGTAGGTTTATGCAACACCCACTTGGTGTGCAGCATGTCTTGGAAACTTCTTTGGAGAACGTTCGATTGATCCACCGCCTTTGTCAATTCATTTCACTGTTGGAACATTTCTTCTTAGTTTCAGCGATCCCGTTTTCATAACGTTTGTGTTGGTTATTAAGCAAATATGTAACAGTTTCTCTGCCTGGCACTGAACATTTATCCTGAAATTATTTACGCACCTATCTATATGATTTGAAGTTTACTTATATAATTACATAAAAGGTCTTTGTTCAAGCGTAAATTTTTCCGTAGGCTTTTCAGTGGACTTATAATAATAATAATAATAATAATAATAATAATAATAATAATAATAATAATAATAATAATAATAATAATAATAATAATAATAACAACAATAATAATGCAGTGTAATTCACACATCACGCAGATGTCTTGAATAAAATTTCACTTTTGGGATGCACAATGAACAAACTCCAGTCTTTACAGCTAGAACTGAAGGCAGCAACTGACAGAGTATAACACAGCTAATAAACGTAGCCTTGAGCGGGTCATTCACCCTAATGCGCTGCGGAAAAATACCGAGGTCACCGCAGTGAAAGCGAACTACGCATATACGGGATTTATGGCCCGGCTATAAATGAAACGCATGGTATCATGAAAATGTATTTTAAAGTCAAAACATAACTTTAAGGGTTTGGGGCGGGTTCACGTAATTATTTTAAAAAATAGGCTTTGTGGATTTTTGTCCATATTTCATAATAAAATATCAAACGAAATACAACAAATTACACGGACTTTATAAGTTTTAATCATTACTAATCACTTAAATTTAGAAAAAGAAGTTATTGGTTACTTTGTCCATGCTTAATACATAATCATTATATTATTCCACTAAAAACATGGTTCAAGAAAATACAAACTCTTAAAGAATACAGGGTGTTTAATTTCGTATCTGATGTCTCGTACAGATGTTACATTATCTCAACTGATCTGACCTTTTGGCAAGGGTTGTGTGGCTTTTCCAGAGGTATTTCATAGAAAACTACCTCTATAGAATATCTCGAAAACCTCGTTCGCTACTAACACAAATTGCTTTGAAAGCGAAAATGTATAAATCTTACAAAATAGGAAGGTATACGAAGATTTTTACCAAAATATAATGAAATATGAGCATTTTTGTCACGTTGAAGTCTACACACTGCAAAGCGTAAAAGTACTTGTACCCATGACAGCAAGTATGGTTGAGAATATGAAATTTTATGTTTTACCTGTCTCTTCTGATGACCCATTATCTAAAAACATAGATAATTAGGTGCATTTTTTTAAGGTATGTTCTGTAATACTTTTAATGTTAATTGATGAAAAAGAATAAAGTTTGTTTAGTATGAGAAAAGTTATGATTTTTGTAATATAATGTCTAAAATTTCATTGAAATATTACGGGTTTAAAATTTTTAAAGAATTTGGGCGAGAAGTCCCAGGGGAGAGTGGGGAGAAGTCCCCGTACCTCCTAGTACCGAATGCTAATTGATTTATTTTAGCACAATTACTTACGTATCAAGTGTCCAATGTATTTGTATGTTCCCCATCATGCTGTAAACACAGTTCCATACGCCTCCATGTTTTTCCCGACATATTCTTGAGCATGTCCGGTGTTATAGTGCGAAATGCATTCTCAACAGCATTGCGCAGTTCTGCGTTTGTAGCATAACGACTTGCACCTTAATAACTGAAGTAGGTTTATTTATTTTTAAGAGATGTATTTTATTTCGACTGTTGTGGAGCCGAACTTGTGGTAGTTGCAACCGCACGTATGGTAAAAAGTTTCCGGTAGTCTTCGCCCCAAATGTACTTTCCGGTCGCCTTTGCCCCAAGTGTTTAAAAAAATAATAACTTTGTAATTTTGACTGTTTCTTTAAATATTATATATTTATGTTTGCCCCGGCTGCGTCAGTATTTATATTTTTTTTAGAGACACGAATGTCTTAGGAGGGAGTGGTGCGACTGAAGAATGTAGGCTTACACAGATTATAATTTTACTTCACCCCTTTTATTAATGCTTGACACTATTTAAATAACACTTCTAACACGTACACTATTTTTGTCTCACACAAAATACGTATTAGATTTCTCGAGGACGCTTCTCGCGTCCGGTTAGGAACACTGTCTACAAGCAACGCGTCCAGTTATGAGCACTGTCTACAAGCAACTGACTTCTAAATTTGTAAATTTTGCTATATTTCAGTTTCTGATTTGCTAATCCTACTACAATAGAATGCCTTCATTTAACTAAAGCTTTTTCTGGTTGTTGATTGGCTATTTATAAACTGTCTCAAAATTTACATTATTGTTGCTCCAATAATGACTAGAAGCATTATTAAACTTTTTTACTCATTATTTCCTCAAGGCTACCTCATTGTTAACTCACTGTTAGCAACTTTTAACCTATTATTCTCACAGCTCCTACGTTATTAAATTACGTAATACATTCACATAACATTATTGAACATGTACATAATAATATAAACATATACAATGACTGTAATATTATACACTTTTTATATATTGTTACATACATATATATTTTTACATACAGGTATTGCTTTAAGGCGGGCTGTTATTGAATTTATATATTATATGATTAGATTGAAATCATTTAAGTGTTAAAAATACTGCCTCACGACTCCCCATAACGAGTTCTCAGGTGTGGTCAAGACTTCTTGGTAGCCATTTCAAGCGAGCTGGTGTTGTTGATGAACCACGACCTGTCCTGGAAAGTGTTCATTTAGGAACTCGCGCACTACAAGAGCTAGTGAGGAGGTGCTCCATATGCTGCAACCATATGGCCCCTTTTCTCAAGTTGAATTACTAACCATGATTGTAAATGTGCAGATAATTTGCGCCCTTCAAAAAAGTGCGGGCCAAGCAGATGTGATGTCATTACGTGAGGCGGGTTCCTTTCTAATTGGACTGTGTAATGAGGATTCTCTTTGGCCCAAAAGACAATATTTCTAGCACGTGAGCTGTGATAAATCGCACATTCATCTGAAAACATAACCTTGGTACGGATCGCTGCATTTGGAAATTGAGTTAACAAAGCACGGCGTCCGGTCTCTATCCGATATCTCGTTTACGAACGTCTGTCGAAAAAGTCTGAGCTTAAGCTCCATTTTCATGTGATCTCGCATTGTTGTCCTCGATATACCGAGTTCCGAAGCACGTTTACGTGTCGACTTCAATCGAAGAAGACATGTTTCTTCTTGTGTCTTCTACAGTCCACTCCGCGGCCTGTCTTTAACACTGCCAAAAGCAAAAGCACGTCTTTCCCAATCCATAAGTGTTGATTTTCGCGGTGGAGCTTTATTAAATCTTTCCGGGAATACTCCCATAACCTGTCTCATTATCTGCCCTGTGTTTGCCATTCGTGCACCCACACTCTTGTCACTAAGCGCTCCTCAATAGTGGAACTACGACCGCTCATATCTGCCATGGCTACAAAATAAAACTAGACTGTGAAAACATGTAACCATGAATTCCAACAATTGATTCCGACAATTGTTAAGAAGTAGCATAGCTAAATATCATAATAATGTTTGAGACTCTCAGGGATACTGGGTACGGGGACTTCTCGTCCTTCTGTAGATAATACACAAAAGCTTCCTCACAAAAATAAGGCTTATTTGGGTATAAATAGGTTATAAACATTTCAGCACTTTTTATCAACTTTTAGGTTCTAGCTAAATGGGGCATTTGTATAAATTGGAATGTTTAGAATTGCTGTTAAATGTAAAATTTAAAGAGAACTCGCATTTACCTGTACATAATGTCTCACACTTTCAGGCTCATAGTCCTCCTTTCTGGCACTAATATCTGCTGTTTTATTGATATTTTAATAAGAGGAGGAGCCTGAAGATTCTGAAAAGGTGCTACTCAACATTATTTTGATTAATATTTTTATAGGATTAACAATTATCATACTCCTATAAAGGCTACACAAAAATGAGCGGAAGATTTTAAGTATTCGCATTCAATCAAAACATAAAAGAATCTGATGTGTTACACTCACATGACTTTCTCCACTCTTGTACGAACTATTTATACAAAAGCTTATTCCCCATCTACTTCATGTTAATCGAGATAAACATTTGCAGACTCTACCTTATTGCTAATTTTCTTGTAGATTTAAGGGGAATATATATTTACAAGGGCAATATAGAAATACAGTAGCCTTTAAGCATAGACATTACTCTTAATAGCTGGTTGCTAGGTGCAGCACCATTCCCTTTGCCACAGATTAATACTCTTTGCATACCCTGACAAAAAAATGAATAACGAATTCCCATTTGAGAAAATAAGTACCGAAAAATTTAAGGGAATAACAAGCAATATCTCGAAAATGGTTCACTCAACAAAAATGTATATGACATAAATTGTGCATTTTAACGTGAGCTACATTTTTGTGTAGTAAAATTTATTCTATCTCTTATGGTTTACCAGTTATGCAAAAGTCGTTCACAATGAATAATACTTTTGGAGACATTCCCAGAATATTCCAGATATACATTTCATTTTTCATGAAATATCTTAAACATATGATATTTTAATCAAAATCGTTAGAGCCAATTTTGAGAAAATTAAAATTTTCGAATAAATCTTCCATGTAAAGGGTAATCTGGGGTGGGGGACCTTCGTGTCGCATCCTTGGAAGATACTGAACCTAAATACCAAGTTTGGTGTTTATCCGACTGTTCGTTTCTGAGCCATGCTGTTCACAGACACACACATACACACAGACAGACACACAGAAACACACACGGACATGTTTCCAAAAATGTTTTTTTTTTGATTCAGGGGGTCTCAAAATATATATTTCCGGTGAAATCTCGGTATCGAATTTTTGGGTGGAATACAATACTTCCCCTACTTACTATACGTAGTAGAGAAAGTAAAATTGAAAAATAAAATCAGGAAAACACTATTTAGACTCTCCTAAATAAAAATAATTTAACTTTACCTATTTTAGACCGACAATAAATGCTTTTACTATGTCTAATTTTGGGGATATTTTACTTTTTGTTTTAACTCCGTTTTTCATGTGGGTCATGCTTATTTTCAGTCCGGATTTATTTTCGATAGAAATAAATTTTTCAACTTATTGCTATCATAGCAGCTTTACTTCTAAAACCGTTATTCTGTATTCCTTCAGTTGGAAAACTTTTAGCGTCGCATTTGAATACTCACGGAGGTGTAGCTAACACTAAAGAAAGAAAAGGGTGAAAAATGAATGTCCCACGTAAAGTAAATGGTGTTTGACATCCATGGAAGTTGACGGGACATCGGTGGCGGTATGATGAAACAGGTGTTTTTCAATTAAACTAACAATAATAATAGTAATAACAAGACTTATCTCTTTCTTCTTTAACGAATTGACCTCCTCTTTGTACTACTTACACCCCCAAGGACTTACAAACCAATGCCTTGTGTCAGTAGTCTGTCGAGGAGCAAGCAAACTCTGGATCATAGCATATCCGCGATGGGTGATCAGTGAAGATGGTATTGCAGTGAAGAAAAATAAATTAAGTGTAGTATGAATGGAATGATAGGAAAATTCGCGGATAAATTATCCAATCCAGCATTGTCGCGGTAACTTTCGTGTTATCTTATTTGCTGAGCGCCTGTTATTGTTTTATTATTTTGAATTTTGAGTTCTTTGTCCTCCGGCTAGCTATTATCATTCAGTCGAGCAAATCTCTTGAACAGGGTGTGTAAACGGAAAGGATTTGTTACTAAAAGATAACACTGATAAAAGAATTTGTTTCTACACTTTTATTACCGTCACACTTCATTAATTTCACATATTTACTCTTGATACACGCCCGACTGAAATTGTTATATTTTAGAATGTAACTATAATCACTTATTTGCCGCACATTATTAATTCGCGTATTTCACATCTTTTAACTAACTTTACGACGCGAGAGATTCTGTAGAACTGCGCGACGTGTAACCCGTGGATGATTGTGTTGAACTGAGCGACGTTTGCCTTGTGAATTATTCTGTAGAACTGCGCGACGTGTAACCCGTGGATGATTCTGTTGAACTGAGCGAAATTTGCCTTTTGAATTATTCTGTTGAACTGTGCGACGTGTAACCCGTGAATAATTCTGTTGAACTGTGCGACGTGTAACGCGTGAATGATTCTCTTAAACTGTGCGTTACCCTTCTCTGGCTTCATATATTTATACTCCCTCACCCCGATATGCCTAAACATTATAACAGAGCTGCTATTGGTTAATAAAGCGCGCCAACATTAGCGTCTATTTTTATATCCAAACAAAATTACGAACACATATGCTCTAGGGAAGATATTCCCTCCATTTCTAAAGAAAAGCGCGCTACTTTGACGTCATTTGGTTGTCTCTTCTAATTAATTAACAACTCACCCCCTCGCTACATTGTTATCCGCTCCTATTGTCAGTTTCAGTGAGGCCGTGTAAAGGTATTTCATAACAATGCTTATAATTAACAAACATCTCAAATCATTGTCATACAATAATGTTAATTTACACTACATTCACTCTGGATTTCACAGTGTTGTGATATAAAACACTGTGTCAGCATTCACTTAGCGACCGAGGAAAACCGCGAAAAAACCTTCGATCAAATTGGTGGGCTCCGGGGGTTTGAACTCGAAACCTCCCGAGTGGGGGCCACAAACGTTACCGCCTATTACAACTTCACTTCTGAAACATAGGATTGTAATCTAAATTACATTCGAAACGAAGGAAAGCTTAAAGTGAATATTTACTAACAAATATAGTTAAATAACTATGATCACATCAATTAGAGAGATAAATGAGATTTGAAAAATTCAATTCCACGACCCGGTCTCGAACTATGAATCATGCAAGTTGTATTCTGAGTGGTTGCAGCGCACTATTTTTCAATTTAACACACTCACCCTCTTTTCTGACATTTAAAGCCCAACAAAACACCTACTTTGCGGAGTGTCTTGTTTTATCTCCATCCCAACTCCATCGTAACCTCCCTTGTCAGTTATCAACAAGATGCACTGAGTGGGCAGTTACGTCTGTGGCCCGCGTTCAGGAGGTCCCGGGATCGATTCCTCGGCGACCGCCCACTCTGGTCCATGGGTTTTTCGTGGTTTTTCCGGGTCGCCAGGCGGATGCTGGATGGTTCACCTTCTACCACAACTCTACGTCCTCTCATTTCCTGTACCCATCACCATCTTTGTCATCCGTTTCTGGGTTGTAGGACCGGGCGACTGTGTTCGGCAGGTTGCGACTTGGCGTTGGCTTGCGCTCTGTAAACCTTTCTTCCTTGGTGTCGCTGCGGTACCACTCATTGGGTATCTCCTCAGCGTGGGGCTCCGCTCTGGGGGACCCTGGAGGTTGGTGGCTTATGGGCCGGGACAGTCGGATGCGTTATATCTGAAAACGTAGGGACTCCGTGCACGCTTACGCCCGACTGCATCCGGGTCTGATTGCCCTTCGGGTCTCTCATCATCATCCCTCCTTCCCAGGGTCACTTTGGAAGCAAAACAGGCCGACTGGCCTACTTGCTCTGCCCCGGTTCAGGGGGGAGGGACATCACCATGTTACATACCTCTATGCCTACCAACAAGATGCTGAAATATTATTGAGTTGTACATATAACCATTTTTGCTTCTAAAGAGTCCAGGTGAACAAAAATAATAATAATAATAATAATAATAATAATAATAATAATAATAATAATAATAATAATAATAATAATAATAATAATAGGCTTTTAAAACAGACTAAGCAGATGGTGCACCAAAGTAAACTCCATTATAAGTAAACTTTGAATGTTTCGGAAATCACTAGTGATACGAAATGCTATGTGAGGTAACTTGCATATTTTCATTAGATATACATTTTTACTGTAATAATGTTTTTTATATCCTTTATGCTTTTATATATAGTTCATAAGGAAAACGACCACTCCTGCATAGATAGTTTACAGAAAATCGCGATATAGAATTATTATCATGTATTGCAAAAGACGATATTTTCCCAACATCTATAAGGCTTTTATGGAAAATAAAGTAACGGATATGTTTCCATGTGCAAAGGTTTGTTTGGGGTAGGGACAATTCCACGAAAATCTTCGCTTTGCCTAACGGACCCTCCTCCCCTCCCGCCCCGCCAGACACACACACACACACACACACACACACACACACACACACACAAACACACACACACACAGAATTGTCACTGAACTTTGATATTGAATTTCAGTTCGAATTTAACATTCTTACTACTTTAGCAAACTTTTTGTAAAAGTTAATATTTAAACAATCGCATAAGCAAGTAGTGGGAAACTTAGCAAAATCATCTCTGTTATTCTGTGCAGTAACTTGCATGACTTGCAAGCAGATTGCATGTCACATTTATCAAGTTTCACAGATAGTTCACCATTTTGACAGAAACCAAACAGCAGATAGGAAAACCACAGCCCAGGGAACGGCTAAACGTGATCATGGGTTGTTCGTAACCTCTGCCAGTGTGTTAAGAAAACAAACAAAATTCCAGTGCTGTTATGAACACTTTGCAAACATAGCTATTAGTGAAACGCTATGAGTATTCTTCTTCCCTCTAGTACTGACCTCAAAAGTTTCAAGTAGATTCTATGCAATAATTCTATGTAAAGATACAGCTCTTGGGCTACTCGAAAAAAGGTTGGTATTCGCCGATCGGTACTCCGCAGATATTACGGGAACGAGGCAAGTTTCCGGGAGCTGGTTTTCAGCAGGATGGTGTGTCACCTCATTTTGTCACAACATTTCTGAATGGAGCTTTCAGCAGAGAGTAATAGGATGCAATGTAGCTATTTAGATGCCGTCGCATTTACTCTGATGGACTTCTTCCTCTGGGTGTAGTCAAAAGCCTGGCCTGCAGCAGAAAACCACAAACGGTGGAACTGTACCTAAATTACACTGAGTACGCATTCACTACCTGACCTTAATGTTGCATTGGGTATGAAAGGTAAATTTGTATTTTCTGCGAAAGAGAACTTCCTAAGATTTAGACATAGCCTAAATATTTAGTTAACTCTATAGTTATGAGAAGGTGCCCTGAATCCAAATAAAGCTTTTTGAACGTTCGTGTGTGTGTGTCTGTGTTTTTTTGTGTCTGTCTGTGAACAGCATAACTCAAAAACGAAAATTCGGATAAATATCAAACTTGGGACTTGAGTTTAGTGTATTCCAAGGAAGCGACACGAAGATTTTTAAGAATACCCCCCCCCCAGACCACTCTTTACATGGAACATTTTTCGAAAATGTTGATTTTCTCTAAAATGGTTATAGCTATTTTGATTAAGATATCACATTTTTAAGATATTTTCATGGCAAATGAAATGTATTTCTCGGATTTTTTGGGAATATCCTCAAAAATCCTCTTCATTCTGAATGCATTTCACATAACTGGTAACCCGTAAGAGATAGACAAAACTTTACTACACAAAAATGTAGATCTCGTCAAAAAACATTATTTATGTCATGTACATTTTTTGTGAGTAATCCATTTCGGAGATATTCTTTGTTATTTGTTTGAATTTTCCAATACTCTTTCTCAAGTCGGAATTCGTTATTCTGTTTTTATGTCCTGGACATGCAAAGAGAATGGAATGCTCCACATAGCAACCAGCTCTTAAAAGATTTGAATATCACTTAAAGCCTACCATATTCCCTTGCATCTACAAGAAAATTAGCAATAAGGCAATTTCTGCAAATGTTTATGTCGATTAAGATAAAATAGATGGTGAATAAGAATTTGTAAAAATAGCTTGTTCAAGAGGAGAGAAAGTCATGTGAATGTAACACATCAGAGTTTCTCTGTTATTTCAAAACTGGTTCCAACAGTTTTGACTCGTGTAAATATTTTGGCATGGTGCGTATTACGAATTTTCTGGAAACAGCCTGTGAAGCCCCATAAACATACAATTTATATGAAATAATTATTTAGTGAAGTATGAGTATTTTTTGAAATATATTCGCGTTACATACTGTAGAGTCGCTGCCTGGGAATGAACGCCAGGTACCGGGGAGAAGCAACATTCAGAAAAGTGTTGAAATTCGGTACGTGGTGAATCCAAATTAAGAGTACGCGGACGTCTCAGAGAGTAGGATATATTTTTAACTGACCGAATCGAGCTCACAGGAGCAGACCACCACGACACTCGCTACAGGATGCCTTCACGTTGTGGTCTGGTCACGAGTATTTTTATAACTTGTGAATAAGAAGCAACTTCACTGCCAAGCAGGTATGCAATAAGCTGAGGTACTTACAGACTGGACCGTAAGCTCAAGGTATGTAGTAACTTTACTGGAGTTTTCAGCGTCACCCGAACCCCGCACCCCTTCTCTAGGCGATTGCTCTACCACTAACTACAAAGCACGAGGGCAGTTAAATGAATTATTACGTACCCTCTCGCGGATACCGGATGTACCTGTAGATACATTAGAAAAGATGTATAACTCCATGATAAGGCCTGTTCTGTTATACGGCAGTGAAATCTGGGGATGGGAAAGAGCAGAGCATGTAAATAAAACACAGGTAGCCTTTTGGAAAAGAGTTCTTGGAGTTTCACAAGGCACATCAAATTCGGGGGTATTGAGGGAGGTAGGATGCTATGAAGACACAATACACTGCAAAATAAGAGCAGTGAAGTACTGGCTAAGGCTGATGCATGGGGATAACTCCACACTACGATCCAAATGTTATAAATACCAGCGAGAAAACCTGTCTCCTAAGTTCTGGGCAGCTGATTTGGAAAGGGGTTTGAGGAGAATAGGAATGGGATCAGTATGGCTAAGAGCTGAAACAAATGACAAAAACATATGGAAAGGTGTTAAAAGAAGACTAAGAGACATCAACCAACAGGAAATAGAATCGGACTGTAAAATTAAACCTTCTCTAAGTCTAGCAAATGAAATAAAATTGAACTGGGGTAAAGAGGCATATATACTTAATTTAGGAAGAAAGGAAAGATCAGGAATGGCATGGTTTAGACTGGGGGGCTGGAGAGCACAGAAAATGACCGACGATTCTGGCAGGAGAATCTGCCCATTCTGTGAATTGGATGAGGACTGGGTACATATTTTGGCGGAATGTGCACAGTGGGAGAACCAGCGAACGATTAAACTCAAAGAAAAATTCTTAAGTCCCTTAAGAAAGAGATTGGCATGTTGGGATCTACTGGCTGACCAGAGGAACTGGCAAAACATGGGCAATTTTCTGGCTAAAGTGCGCGAAGCTAGGTCAAATTTGTTCAGTTAGACAAAGGTAATTTATTTCTATTTCCCTTTTTCTTGTTCCTTTTGTTGTGTTTTCTTTATCTGTTGTTTATTTTGTCACCCTATTGTATCTTAAATATGCATGTACGGTCAATGACCCATGCACTAAATACTTGTGTAATAACTTCAGTAATTTGAAACCAATAAAGATACCTTATCTATCTATCTAGTTTATGTCTCCGTTAAGCTGTTCTGTTAATAGGATAAAGTCTGCTTTGGTTTTCTGCAAATGGATATTTGAAAATGATGAATCTCCCTTCTTACACTTAAGTTCAAGACTAATAAAAACAGACTTGTGTTGTAAACAACTTTTTGGTCGACCACACTGTAATACACTGCTTACATGTGACGTACTTGAACTGTTCCGGCATTCATAATACTGTTACATGCTGGGGTGAAGGCGCAAAAGGTCCCCAGCAAAATATTCAATTTTAATCACTCCAACACGCACATGGGGGAACGTTACACAGAAACTGCAAGAGGAACAGAACCTTGGTGTCTACATTTCGATGAAGGCGTAGGGTTTTTAACCACTTATACATAAATTTCACATTATTCACATTACCTGTTATTTATTAATAAAAAAATTAGTGGTCGTACATTACACACAGGATAAAGGATTGAGGGGAGATGCCTCGCACACACGACGTACTCCTTACTCACTTACTCAGCAAGTGAGGCTCAACACACAAAGAAGTAACGCTAACATCTATCCCTCCTTTCAACCCTGGCTAGAGCTGGCGAGTGTCATACCAGACGGAACTTCCAACAAGCCGAAAGAAATAACAAATCACCCCAATAATACCGTCGACAGTGCGACGCGACACTGTGCTTAGTATGACAATACCCACTCATACGCCGCAATACTTCAGCGACTCATTATGATCCCACTACGCGGCGCGCGCAGTTTCCTATTGCCCATACCTTTTAACACCTTCAAAGTTGAAGTCTACTGGGATCCATACCCCAGATAAACAATCTAATATGTGCATTTAAAATAAAATAAATTCTGTTCAATGTAATTTTAATACTGTAATAAATTGAGTTAATTTACTTTGCTTCAATATGTGTTGCTTTCATGTTACCTGCAAAAATCAATAATTACGGTGTGGACTCAACAGTGTTGCCATTTGTTGCACTACTCGCAAACACGCTCAAGGCCCTGTCATCAGTGCTACCGTGCGATCGGAATTTAATTACACACAATTAACAAGATAAGATCTTTTTGTAAAAACTCAATGTTTTGAGATTATAATGTAATTTCAGTGAAATTTATAGTGAAAAAACAGTCGTATGCAAGTTGAATATAATGGCAATTAAGACGCTGGAATGATAATTATGAAAGTCACTACTGCTCGTTTAATAAGCTTACTCGTGTCTTCGTTACTACTACTATTATAGTCTTGTTGCATAATATACTATACTGTAACGCAGTCCGTATTAACAAGTATGAAATCATTTTAGGCAAACATTTTTATGCGATTAACAAAAATGGTGATATATATTATACTAGAAAACAAATAATTAAGGAATTGCTGTGAAATGCAAAAGAATTCAAAATAGTGTGCGAGTTTTACATATCAAAGTCATTTCATAATAATACGCCACTGGATGGCAGTTTAGAATACACGGGGCGGTTGTGGGAGGCTGCACACTACAATTCACTTGTATAACGTTGCTCCTTTAATAGGTCAATGAAAAATCATGCCTTCGGTTTTGGCAACTGATGTTGGTACTTCTGTCACGTCGTGGTAAAACTTTATTACCACACTGTCATTCATTAAACTTTTTACAGAGTCTGCATACATTGAAATCTTCACTAGGTGTATGCATTTCTGCATTTAGGAACCGGAAGGTGTACGATTTATCTAGATATGAACTGTAACCGAAAACTTTCATATATTTCGCACAAATGATAGATAACAGTAAAAAAAACCATAAAGTCAGTGTGTATACAGCTATCTCCTCTACCCACATACATATGGAAGTAGTACAAGCATGTAAAAAGTATGGAGAAGAAACTGACGAAAAACTGGACACATTAGATATAATTTTTTCACGGCGTTTAAGATATTGATAAGCAAAAGAAAAGCTGCGTATGCTTACGAAATCAACATATATGAAATCATCCCAATTGAAATTTAACTTGTATGGCTTATTTTATGAATCTCGTGTTTGGCTAATTTTTATCTGAAGCAAGTCAAGAAAGAATAACAAAGGTTTTCTTTAAAAGACTCACAAATATAAGAATTTGAACCGAGTGGGATGGCTCAGGCGGTAACGTCTCTGGCGCGCATTCGGGAGGTCCCGGGTTCAAATCCCCTAAATCGACCAATCTGAGGTTTTTTCGTGGTTTTCCACAGCCTCTAAGCTAAATACCGAATTGGATATTTAATACCACGACCCAAAGTTCCACCTTAAGTCTATAGAACAATAGTAAAATGAAAGATAAGTGGTAATAGAGACTGCTATGCCATCTATCCACAGATAATGTAAGCAGTTAGACTGGACGGCACCCTAATGTCATCTGCACGGCACGAAGTAGAAGATTCGGCTGCTTTGCGCTGGGGTCTCTGTGGGCACGTGACGAAGCAAGGTGGCATTTCCAGGGATGAGATCTAGAAGACTAACTGTCTGCCTTTCTGTGTGAAGGAGGCGATTAGGCTGTACGGCACCCTAATGCCATCTGCACGGCACGAAGAAGGTGGTTACAGGGATGAGACCTATAAGGCTAACTGTCCGACTTTCTTGCGGTACGAAGCAGTTGGTGACAGTCGTCCTCCGTGGTCTAGTGGTTACCATTCTAATCTCTAGATCCTGAGGTCACGGGTTCAAACCCGGCGGAGGGCGATTGTTTTTAAAGCGTAAAAATCCTTAGCATAGCTTCCTTCGGAAGGGAAGTAAAGCCAATGGTCCCGTGTCGTAGATTTACGTCACGTAAACGAACCTCAAGCCTGATAAAGAGTCATCTGAGCGAAATTACCGGTCTTTCACGCCCATTGCAGAATGGGACACTAAGGACCACAGCAGTTAAAGAGCGTCTAAATAAAACTAAATTTCGCAGCTGGTTACATCTGCCCATCACACATAGTTCTAAGAGTTATTCACTAACAGATCCGTTGCGATATGACCAAGGAGTTAAAGCGACGTAAAATAAATAGAGTAATAATAATAATAGTAATAATAATAAAATAATGAATAAAAACAATATGGCAAACCAATCTTTAAAGAAGATTGTTGTCCATTTAAATGCCTTTTTGATAATTTTGGTGGTCCAAGCGCCAAGGTAACTTAATATATTTGCTCTGAATTAAGAGCAATCATAGAGTTTATTTAATAAAGACAGAAAGTATCAAATTTGTTGATTCTACACTTATTTCTTTCCTTAAATTTGTTTTTCGGCGATCTTGCAGTTTTCAATAAACTTACCATCATCTTGGCATACCTAGAAAGTCGCTTTACCCGCATTCGTTGCAGCCAATCTAACCTATCCACCTGTTTTGAAGTTTTGACAGTCTTGCTCTGCTCATATTACAGCCAAAGCTTTTAATGTTTTTGCTATAATAGACTTGAAACATAGTCATATTCGTAGTTAAATTTTCGGCAATTTCAGTTTTTCCTCTGCACGTACGTAGTTTGCAATTCGTAATATGCATTTTGTTTTTTTCCCCACTGATTATCGGAGGGGATTTGGACTTCAGTGAGGATACTGTACCTATGTCCCACAAAGGGCACCCCCGGGAGGGGGGAGGAGGAGATGATAGAAGACACCGGTCGGCTGGAACTAGCAATGACGGCACAGCAATGACAGGGCCCCTATAGTTTCCAGATTGAGAGACCCCGACAGTTCGGACAGGCAGACCGGGGACTCTTGTCCCAAACAGAGGGTTCAACACCCCCCGTTTACTCTCGGCAACCAGCCGAAAGCCGAGGGACTGAGAGAGTTCTATAGAGGGCAGCCATGACATCGCTGACACAACCTTGAAACAGACATATTGGGTGAAGGATGGATGAAATGATGAGTGGAGCGAAATGGAGGGACAGCAAATTCGAGGGCTGAAAGCAATCACTCCAGCATTCGATTGATGATCCGGGAAAATCCCTGAAAAAAACCCATAGGTCAGAGGGGGAGGTTGCTGGGAATCGATTCCGGAACATCTAGATTGCGAATTTCACGCGTTACCATGGCGCCACCTCACTCGGCTAGATGCATTTAATTCGCGCATCATGTTGATCTTCACACTGGCGAAACTAGCGAAGTGACCTTCTTCATCACTGGCTTTATCCCAACATGGATTCCCAAATATATTTGATGCGTGTGCTATTTCTCCAGCTTGTGGGATATATCACTTATAAAATGTACTGTATTTGAAAATAAAGTTGGCACTGTCCAGAAATTTTGATGTTTCAACTAGATGTTAATGAGCAGCTCAGTAGATAACATTACAATTATAATTAGCATCGGTCGTCCAAAACGTAGTGTACAATGCACGTCCACTTTATTGGAATAGACAGCCCTAATGACCAGGCATCATAAAATATCCCTACTGCTTTATCATTACATTATATTTGCTATTTACTTTTGTTTCAGTTATTTTATTTAAAAACGTTGGTAAATAGAAACGTATAAAAATAATCAGAACTACATTAATGAGGTATTAATATCAAGAAGTTGCTTCAATACCAAAGTGATGATTAGATGTAAAAATAAAATCGGATGTGTTACACTCACATGACTTTTTCTACTCTTGTGCAAACTATTTTTGTAAAGCTTATTCTCCATATGCTTCATGTTAATCGAGATATCGAGATGTTAATCTTATTGCTAATTTTCTTGTAGATGCAAGGGGAATTGGTAGACTTTATAGTCAAATATTTTATAGAGCTGGTTGCTATGTGGAGAATTCCATTCTCTTTGCATTACCAGGGCAAAAAAATGAATAACGAATTCTCATTAGAGAAAAAGTATAAATATTGGAAAATTTAAGGGAATAGCAAGCAATATCTCGAAAATCTCTGTGTATTTTAACGCGATCTACACTTTTTGTGTAGTAAAATTTTGTCTATCTCTTCTGGTTTACCATTTATGCAAAAGTCGTTCACAATGAAGAGTACTTTTGGAGACATTCCCAGAAAATTTGAGATATACATTTCATTTGTCATACAAATATCTTAAACATACAATATTTTAATCGAAATCGAAGAGCCATTTTTGAGGAAATTAAAATTTTCGAAAAGTGTTCCATGTAAGGGGTAATCTGGGGTGGGGGATTTTCTTGAAAATGTGTCGCATCTCTGGAAGATACTGAACCTAAATACCAAGTTTGGTGTTTATCTGACTGTTCGTTTCTGAGTTATGCTGTTCACAGACAGACACACACACACACACACACACACACACACACACACACACACACGGACATGTTTCCAAAATGCTTTATATGCATTCAGTGCACCTCAAAACGTGTATTTCCGGTAAAATATCGGTATCGAATTTTTGGGTAGAATACTATACTGCCCCTACTTACTATACGTAGTAGAGAAAGTAATAAAGAATATTTGAGTTAAAAATGTAATGAGGAATGTAGTTGTAATAATTACATGCAAACCATGGAATCCTATGCTAACATATAGCTTACATGGTTACATCGATTAAACCGACATGCGTTTTGTGTATTATTAATTGTATACTTCATATATTACTATAATAATGTTTAAAATATGAATACTGTTATATTATTTCTATAAATCAGAATTCTGAAAAATCACCTGATAGGTTGCTGTTTGACTCATATATCGTAAGCATTCAGATTGGGAAAGCAAATCTTTGTTCACAAGATAGCATATATTCTTGTAGTAGACATAATGGGGAACACAACTATAATCACAAAAGTCTTCGGAGAAAATAATTCATATACGAGATTTCAAACAGACTGATGTTTCAGAGTGTTTCAACACAGAATATTTGTAATCAAAACACACTTTATTGATTTATGGTTCTCAAGTTGAGTGTAACTAAAGCTCGTTACTGTTCCTCAGGCGCAAGTTTAAATCTCCGTGGAGCTACTTAAGGTTTTCTCCCCTTTCATTTTAAACACATGAATAAATATATAATAGGTTTTCTTCATTTTTTATGTATGTGTCATTTATTTAGTAGTCCGTAGTACTGGTAGATGGCAACCATGACATAAATTTATTGGCCGGGAGGAGTTTTCATATTCATTATATTGAATTTTATAGTCGCAAATTTCGCCATTATTTCGTAATTATATTTCTAAGTAAAATAAAGTAACACGAGCAAAATTATTTAACTATGTCACAATTAAACGAGTTGTAAAAATTGGATAGCATCCAACTTTCTTTTTTCTCGGTGTTAATGTTTAATAAAGTTTGCTCACCTGCTTGCGTTCACAGTTAAGTCTGCCCTCTTGCCTCTTGGCGCTTTGTCCCGAGCTATTTTATTGAACGTATCACTACTGCTACAACTCGGGGGCTGAAAGTAACCACTCCAGCATTCACCTGAAGACCCGGGAAAATCCCTGAAAGAAAACCCTTGGGTCAGAGTGGACAGTCGCTGGAATGGATTCCGGGACCTCCCATTGCGAGTCGCACGCACCACCACCATCACCATCACATGTTCTCCGTGGTCTAGGAGTACTATTCTAACCTCTAGATCTCGAAATCACGGGTTTAAACTACCAGCTTTACTACTACTAGTATTAGTACTGCTACTACCTTTGCTATTACAGTTACCACCACCACCACTATTACTACTACTACTACCACTACCACAACCACCACTACTACCACTACCACCACTACTAGCACCACCACCACCATCAACACCACTACCACTACTACTAATCACCACCTTATAACAACTTCAGTCTATAATCAGGAAAACGTGTTTTTTTGTTGTTCATTAATATTTTTCTTTGTATTAGCAATTGAAACGCCTGATTGTATTTTATTGTTTATTTATAATTGTTATTTTCAGTCAATAAACAATAATAGTGGCACATGCCTTTAATTACCTATTTTATATTCTGCTGCTTTTGGCTTGTAAGTCCTGAAGAAGAATGTTTGTTGTATTGTTATTTGCCCCACGTTTTGAGAGCCAATTTGAAGAAGGTTGTTGCTTCACGTATGGAAAGCCAATTTAAAGCAGGAGTTGTATTGTAGTTCAACTGTTGGGGAGACGAACTTGAAGTAGTAGCAACCGCACGTATGGTAAAAAGTTTCCGGTAGACTTCGCCCCAAAATGTACTTTCCGGTGGCCTTTGTCCCAAATGTTTAAAAAATATTAACTTTGTAATTTTGACTGTTTCTTTAAATATTATATATTTATGTTTGCCTCGGCTGCGTCAGTATTTATATTTTTTTTATAGACATGAATGTCTTAGCAGGGAGTAGTGCGACTGAAGATTGTAGGCTTACACAGATTATAATTTTACTTCACTCCTTTTATTAATCCTTGACACGATTTAAATAATACTTCACTGGTATAGAGAGCAGTGGGATTCTTTTATTATTAATTACTTGCACGTTTTAACACGTAGAACTATTTTCGTCTCACACGAATACGTATTAAATTTCTCGCGTCCGGTTAGAAACATTGTCTACAAGCAACGCGTCCAGTTATAAGTGCTCTCTGCAAGCAACTGACTTGAATTTGAAAATTTTGCTATATTTCAATTTCTGATTGGCTAATCCTAGTCCAATGGAATACCTTCATTTAACTAAAGCTTTTTCTGGTTGTTGGTTAGCTATTTTATGAACTGTCACAAAATTACATTGTTGTTGTTCCAAGAATGACTAGTAGCTTTATTAAACCTACTAATTGATTATTGCCTCAAGGCTACCTCATTGTTACATCATTGTTGGCAACTTTTAACCTTTTATTCTCCCAGCTCCGTAATTACGTAATACATTCACATAACATTATTGAAGATGTATACAATAATATAAACATATATAATGCCTGTTAATATACACTTTTTATATCTTGTTACATACGATATTGCTGTTCTTGAATTTATATATTATATAATTAGACTGAAATCATTTAAGTGTTAAAAATACTGCCTCAGTCCTTAGTGTATAAGTCCTCCAAACAGGAGTGTAATCTGAAGTAGAAGGCGAAGATATTCAGTCTTGATAACCTTCTCCATCCTTTTGTCTATAACGAGAAGCAAGAAATTACAAGTAAAAGCTAACGTATTCGACGCCTCGCAGCAGAGCGAGCGGCTAACTGGGCTCGTGCGGAGAGTCTGGTGATACAAGTTCCTATGACTCTTTGAAGAGCGGAGCGGACATTACCGCAAACACTCCCTGGACGTTGGAGATTTTGGAAAATCTTTTCGACGTCACTCACTAACTAAACACGTCATGCATGAGCGTTGTAGGGAGTGTTTTGATTGCATTAGTTTGCAATGGGTAATGAATGCCCTTGTGGATACGTTCGCCACAGAGGATTAAGGCAAACCCTTAATAGAATCCGAGGCAGCACTTAGCACTTCCAATGGCTCAGTAAATCGGACAGTAAACAGGGAATATTGAGATCCGTTGATGGGTATGAGTAATAGCCGACCAAGTTGAGTGTATCCGCGGAAAGAATATGAACTAACATGGTGACTAATGAAGGCATATCACTTGGTTAAGTATACCTTCACCGGTGGTGCTACTGCGTGCAAGGCTTGAGTGGTGAGTACCACCTAAGGCACTTTCAAGGGAATCAAGCAAAAGCAGGTTCTATTTAGAATCCAAAATATAAAATAACCTCCACCATATTTTCTCAAAAACGGTTGTAACGATTTTTATTAAAAATGTCATATTTTTTAGATGTTGCTAGAAAAACAAAGGATGTGTTTTGAATTTTGTATAAATAGTTTATGAGGTCCAATCATTCGGATTGAGTTTGTATACTTTTGCATATATGGGGTGACGTGAGACAAAATTGTGCTACTGAAAACATCTTGTCAAAATGTACTATTTATACGCCCTAAAATTTTTGTGGCATTAACCATTTCCGAGACATTTATTGTTGTCAGAATTTTTTAATATTTTAAGTAATTATTTTTAAAGTCACTTATTTTCTAGTGAAATCATACAAGGCGTATACTATATCAAAACCACATTTTCAAGCATTAACCTCGTCCTGGTCTTCTTTGTGTCTTTATACATCTACAAAAGAATATGTATTGAAACATTTTAGTTTGCGTTTATCATGTTTAACAGGAAGTAGACAGTATTACAGATTTTAATGATATTTTGTAGAGTAGCTGTTAAAAGTGTTATATTTCGGAACAAGAATTTCCTTTCTTTCATGAGTTGTGGTTGTTCACCCTGTAAATCGCTCACGACAACAGGCCCTCGTTTCAGGAACCGTTTATTTATACAACATAGTATAAAAATCTGATGTGTTACATTCACATGACTTTCTGTACCCTCTATCCCTTATTAGGGTGTATACAAATTATTCTTACGAGAGTTTATTTTCCTGTCTACTTATTTCTAATCCCGATAAACCTTTCCGGAAATAGGTACATTACACATTTCGTTATAGAAGCAAAGAGAGTAGCGATAGTCAAATGTTTTAGGATTGGACGCTATATGTCGGCCTTAAATTTCCATACTCTCTCCATGCATCGCGAGAAACAACCGAAAATCGACAGGACTTAAAAATAATGGCCAAGTATTGAATAATTAGAACCATTAATAACATATATCTCAGGAATGTACGATGCCACCAAAATTATTTGAAACGAATTGTCTGTTTTGAAGAGATCTATATTTTTTGTGTTGTGCATTTTCATCTATCGCTTAATGTTTACCAGTTATACAAGATAATACAAAATTCTTTCGAATGAAGAGGAATTTATAGGTTATTCCCAGAAAATTAAAGAAATGCATTTTATTTGTCATGTAAATATCTTTATTGTGTGGTATTTTAATAAAAATCGTTGGAACCATTTTTTAGAAAATAAAAAATTTCGAAAACTGTTCCATGTAAAGTGTAGTTTGTGGTAGGGGATTTTCTTGATAATCTTTGTGTCGCATCGTTGAAAGGTACCGAAATAAATACCAAGTTTGGTATTCATTATATTATTGGATTTATAACAAGTTTGGTATTTATCCCACATTTCGTTTATCGGTTATGCTGTTCACACACACACGCGCGCGCGCACACACATACGCGCGCGGATCGTTTTTTAAAAATGGTTCTTTTGGGGTACAAGGGACATCAAAACATGTATTTCCGGTATAATCTGTGAATTTTTGGGTGGAATGCAATACCTTCTCCACTTTATCTAATCTTCCCTAACTGAAGGAATCGGCATCAATCCATAGGGGATATTGTACCTACGCCCCATGAGGGGACGTCCCCGGGAGGAAGGATGAGGTGAGAGGAGGCACCGTTCGGCCGGATCCAGGAGCGACAGAGTCCGTAAGTTTCCAGAAGAAGACACTCCATCAGACGGACAGGCAGGCCGGGGACCCCATCCCACTAAGATGGGGTCCAACGCCCCTTAAGGCGGTTCGGTTACTCCGGCAGCCAGCCGAAAGCCGGGGGACGGAGAGAGTTCACAGAGAGCATCCTTTCTCCCTGCCACGCTGCACCGAAACACCACCGCCGACACTTCCGAACCTGAAAGAGACCAACGGGATGATGGATGAATGAAGTGAAACGAAATGGAGAGACGGGAAATTTTGAGCGTGAAAGAAATCACTCCAGCATTCGCCTGACGACCCGGAAAAAAACCGAAAAAACCAATGCGTTAGATTGGGCCATCGCCATAGGTCGAACCCAGGACCTCCTGTATGCGGGTCTTAGAGGTTGGCGCCTGAGCCATCCCGCTCGGTACCTTCTCTACCCAAACGTACGTGGCAGAGAAAGTAAGAATGTACCTATCTTTAATCTTAAAATAATGGAAACAAATATACGAATTCTTTGAAAACGAAGGAAATACTTCATTCATGAAGTGAAAATAAAGTATAAATATAGTTTGTGACATTAGTTGTGTCATGGGTTGATAGTTGTAGGCGATAAGGCAAAATTGTATCAGACATTTAAATTCCATAATCGCATTTGTACTCCCGGCAGATCATGTACACAGGTCATCTATTGTTTTGTGCTCATTTACATGGTCTTAACACATCTGTTATTAGGACTACCAGAAGGAAGTACGAACTATCTCATAGATCAGAGTGCTGGATTTTTCATAGAAAGCATTGTATGCCTACATAAAATATTTGCCATTGGATTATACCACGTTATGGGTAATAACGTAAAGCGGTGGTACGATGTACCAGTTAGGCAGGGCCTAATCCCTCATGAACGCTCGCGAGGAAGGTTCGTATATTTGTAAATGAATTTTGACCGCATTGGGAGCCGAACGTGAACGCTCGCCTAGAGCCACCCAAATTTCGATTTTTCCGCGAACATAATGAAATTTATTGTTTGTGAGCGACTCCTGAGTGTGGCAAAGTGGAAGTCACGCTCTTGAGGTAAGGTACTGAAGTGTTAAGCCTAATCAGTAAATATTTACGGTCTTATTATGAAATGATTTAATTCTTTTAATTTATATATTTATTTATACTATAATTTATATTTGGATTTTAAACGAATTACTGCTCAGAAAAGAGTTTAAGAGAAATGGATAGAGCTACAGTATGCGTACTAACTTGTAGAAAAATGGGCTGGGGGAAATTTGGAAAAGGAAGGAAAATAATGTAAATGGTTTATGGAAAAGAGTTAAGAAGAGATTTAAGATATAGAAATACAAGGATTGTTTAGTGACTTAGCTGGAAAAAGATCGTTAGAATCATATATAACGATAAAAAATACACGGAAAAGAGAAGCATATAATGATAAATTAAATAAAGAACAAAGAGTGGGTATTGCGTGGTTACAAACTGGTTTGTGGAGGCTAAAATGGATAAAAGGTTTCCCACAAAATCAGTGCTCATTATGAGGAGGAAAAGAAGATATGAACACACCATTTTTAATGTAAACGGATAGAGATATGGAAAAAAGTTTATTTATTTATTTTTGTTTAACGTCGCTTAAACACTACAGTCATGCCGCGAGTATTAACATCATCATAATGTACAATTCACAGATTAATGAATACAAACTTTATTTATAGTATTGACCAACACAACAACAATTATAAACCATGATATAAATTTGTGTCTTTAAAGAAGTGAGGAACATCAGTGTGGTTCATTGCTTTAGTCAAATCTTCCTTTGAAGGTGGGGCATTCGGTAATGATGTGTTTGATTGTATGGAGGGTGTTGCAGTTAGAACACATAGGATGGTCATCTTTACGTGGCAGATACAGATATGCGTGTGTCAGTGAGGTGTGGTCAATCCGTAACCTTATTTGAGCAACTTGTTGCCTTCTTGTAGCGAACGTAAGATGTGGTGTGACTTCAGGATAAGGCCTGATATCGTAGAATTTGGTGGCAGGTTGATTCATCCAACGTTGTTTCCAGTGGTGCTTGAGGCGTCGTTTTATATGGCTCAATACTCGCTGTGGGGCACTGGGATTGAGTGGTCGCTCACTGATTGTTTGGTGGATTCTTTGGCAGCTGCATCTGCCGCTTCATTGCCCACACGAGATGGTAACCAGCAAAATATTGTGGCGTATTCGTAGGTATTGTCATGCCGGACACATTATTGCGTCGCTTTGGCGGCAGCATTGTTGGGGTAATTTAGTATTTCTTTCGGTTTGTGTTTGAATTTCTGTCTGCATGACACTCCCCACTTCTGGCCGGCGAGCCTACTCAGAGTTGGAGAGAGAGGGGGAGATAGATGTTAGCGTTACCTTCTTTGTGTGTGTGAGCGTCTGAGAGTTGGTGTGTAAGGTGTAGGTTACGTGTTTGAGGCATCTCCCCTCAATCTTTTATTCCATTGTGTGTTAATGTAGGGCTATACTTTATTTTATTAATAAACCACAGGTAATGTGAATGATGTGAAATTTGTGTAATTTGTTACAAAACCCCACGCCTGCATGGAGCCAGGCCTTATTCCATTGTGTGTTAATGTAGGGCTATAATTTATTTTATTAATAAACCACAGGTAATGTGAATGATGTAAAATTTGTGTAATTTGTTACAAAACCCCACGCCTGCATTGGGATGTGAACATCAAGGCCGTGGTCCTCTCGCAGTGTCTGTGCTACGTTTTCCCATGTGTATGTTGGGGTAATTGGAGATTTAATATTTTGCTGGAAACCTTTCTGCCCTCACCGCAGCATACAATATTATTTCTTTACGTTGGTGTTGCAAATCCATATGTGTGTTTCTGTCCTGAGGGGTTAGTAAGACACTTAGTGAGTCAGTTAGGTTTAAGATGGATCCCTCATTACTGGTAGTGATAAACTGCAACGCTTTTTAACAGCATAAAGTTCAGCAGAGAACATGGAGAAGAATTCAGGAAGTCTGTAAAGCACTGTGTGTTCTGGATAGACAATTGCACATCCGCATTTGTCATAGTAGAGAATCATGAGTGTATATTTTAAAATAACTGGGATAAGTTGATATGGGCTGTATAAATGAGAAATGGCTTAAATTAGATAGAAAGACAGCATTAATTGAACTATTTAATAGCAAAAAGGTAGGTGAGTACCTAACTAAAGTAAAAAAATCTGATGTTTTACACTCACTTGACTTTCTGTACTCTTGTACAAACTATTTCGAGATGTTAATCTTATTGCTAATTTTCTTGTAGATGCAAGGGGAATTGGTAGGCTTTTAAGATACAGTCAAATATTTTAAAAGCTGGTTGCTATGTGCAGTATTCGACTCTCTTTGCATTACCAGGACAAAAAAATGAATAACGAATTTCCATTTGAGAAAAAGTATAAGTATTGTAAAATTTAACGGAATAACAAGGAATATCTCGAAAATGGTTCTCAACAAAAAAAAAATGTATATGACATAAATTGTGTATTTTAATGGGATCTACATTTTGTGTGTAGTAAAATTTTGTCTATCTCTTATGGTTTACCAGTTATGCAAAAGTCGTTCACAATGAAGAATACTTTGGGAGACATTCCCAGAAAATTCAAGATTTACATTTCATTTGCCATGAAAATATCTTAAGCATATGATATTTTAATCAAGATAGAGCCATTTTTGAGAAAATTAAAAATTTCGAAAAATGTTCCATGTAAAGGGCAATTTGGGGTGGGGGGATTTCTTGAAAACCTTCGTGTCACATCTCTGGAAGATACTGAACCTAAAGTTTGGTGTTTATGCGACTGTTCGTTTCTGAGTTATGCAGACAGACATACAGACACACAAACATGTTTCCAAAAATGCTTGTTTTGGATTCAGGGTGTCTCAAAACATATATTTCCGGTGAAATCTTGGTATCGAATTTTTGGGTGGAATACAATACTTTTCCTACTTAGTATACGTAGTAGAGAAAGTAAAAAGAAATTGAATTGGTGAATAAGAAGATAAGTAAATTAAACATAAACTTAAGGGATGTAAAAACAGAATGTTTTTAGATAATAAGGAGATGTGGATATGAATATGGGAAGTTAACAGCCTGGGCTGGATGCTTAGCGATATTTGTTTGTATTCTTGTACTATTTTGTATTGATGCTTAGTAGAAATAAACATTTATGCATTTAACAGAACCTTGTTTATACGGACTAAGAGGGACCGAGGTAATCCGGATAATCCGGAAACAAACTATCAAATGAATACAAACTTTAATGTACAGGTTGGGCGAGAAGTTCCGGTACCCCTGCGAGTATCGAATATCATTATGCTATGTAGCTATGTTACTTCTTATCAATTATTGAAATTCATGGTTACATGTTTTCGCAGTCGTGTTTTAATTTGTAGCCATGCCAGATGTGAGCAGATGTTACACTATTGAGGAGCGCTTAGTGACACGTTTGTGGGTGCACGAACGACAACACACAAGACAGACAATGAGAGATATTATGGGAGCATTCCAGGAAAGATTTAATAAGGATCCACCTCGAAAATCAACACTTATGGATTGGGAAAGACGTGCTTTTGCTTTTGGCAGTGTTAAAGACAGGCCGCGGAGTGGTAGGAAAAAGACACGAGAAGAAACATGTGCCGGAGTCTCTGCTTCGATTGAACAATCTGCTATGAAGTCGACAGGAAAACGTGCTTCGGAACTCGGTATATCGAGGACAACGAAAAAAGGCCTTAAGCTCAGACCTTTTCGACCGACGTTAGTAAACGAGTTATCGGGTAGAGACCGGAATGAGCGCGTTTTAGCATGCCGGGCTTTGTTAACTCAATTTCCAAATGCAGTGAACCGTGCCAAGGTTATGTTTTCAGATAAATGTGCGATTTATTGTAGCCAAAGAGAATCCTCATTATACAGTCGAGTTAGAAAGGAACCCGCCTCACGTAATGACATATACAACAAAGACATCACAGCATCTGCTTGAACCGTACTTTCTGGAAGGGACTGTGAATGGCGCAAATTATTTACGCATGTTACAAACATGGCTAATATCTCAGCTTAAGGAAAGGGGCCTAACAGAACGCATACTTTACATCAAGATGGAGCACCTCCTCACTACACTCTTGCAGTGCGCGAGTTCCTAAATGAACACTTTCTATGACGGTGGATATGTCGTGGTACATCAGCAACACCAGCTCGCTTGAAATGGCCACAGAAGTCCTGACCACACCTGGCAACTCGTTATGGGGAGTCATTAAGGCGCATGTATCTGCACGTCGTTATGCTTCGAACGCAGAACTGTGCAATGCTGTTAAGAATGCATTTCGCACTATAACACCGGGCATGCTCAAGAATATGTCGAGGAGAACATGGAGGCGTATGGAACTGTGTGTACAGTATGCTGGGGAACATACAGATATATTGGACACTTAATACGTAAGTGATTGTGCTAAAATAAATCAATTAGCATTCGATACTAGGGGGTACGGGGACTTCTCGGCCACCTTAGTGAAATTTGGTTCAATGCAAAGACAGAAGAGAAAATAATTACAAGCCATCCAGATGAGACATCTACGATCGCTATCAGATATTTCATAAAAACCAATGGAGCTTAATCTCATACACTTTAGTTCTGTTGGTTAGCTTGAAGCTTGCTATCGAGGCGATCTCCACGCTACCTGAGGTGACAACATTACAGCCGTATACATTCATATGAATTTGAGCTGGCATATTTTCGCGGTGAAAAAGTAAGCAGAAATCAATCCGGATAAACCGGAAATCCGGATTAACGAGGGCCGCAGTTCAATCCGAGAATAACGTCTGTATTGTCTTTTAGGCTTTCTTTTTCAAATCGACTATTATTACGGTCGCAATCTCATTACAGCTGAAGCTTAGCTTTCTTCACGAGTAGCCTGGTGGCTCGGATTCATTTCAGAGACAATTGCGGAAGGTTTGTGCGTAAATGATTTAACCAGCGGCTCAAAACAGTTTCGGCTCTCAATGTGATCACGTATCAACACATCGGCTGTCATGTAAGTTACTTGCCCACCAAATGCCTGTTTTTGTTCCTTTTCCCCCCCGGCTTATATAAAAATAATTTACAAGTTTATTCGCATCTATATTTTGAAAGTGATTTGCTCATTCTAAACAGGTGACTCTAGAAATGTCTTCAGCACCATTTTATTTCTGTTGATTTCGATCTGTCCTGCCTTTTTACCTTCTTTATTTTCGTTTTTACGTTTTATCTTTTCGTTTTTGTGGGAAATGTATGACACCTTTTCGACTACGTAACACTACAGAAGCCTTAACCAGTTTTATCGTAACCAGGATTTTACGCCAGTTTCAATGTCATCACCACTAAACTATGCTGCTCAGTAATGCCTGTTCTCTAGAAAGTTCCAATAACATTGCTTGAGTTGCTGTGACTTATGCCCGAGTTCGCGTATATTGTAATCTTAGCAGATCATTTTCAGCAGATCCTGTACTTGCGGCCTTTCGTTTGAGAGACCATCATATTCTCATAGAAAAGAAATAAGGCTCGCTTTTCTCTCACAATATTGTCTTTTCCCCCTCATCCTCAGCAATGCAGCGATATTTATGAGAATGGGAAGATATAACGTTACCTTACAGAGAATAGGAAATCATTTTACCCGAGAACTCTCCAATTCCCTTTCATTTTTTGTTCGTATAACGAAAGTGGGCTCGGGATGGGGAGAGAAGCAGAAAGTGGAGACTACAGCAGAAAAATGCTGCTTATACAAGAGGAGAATTTTACACAGAATTGTGTTAGGACTGTAATTCTGTAAGTGTGAGTATACATGTTTCGAATTGGGCAGATTATGGTTATATAATCTTGGAATTAATGTTGGAAATATTACTTAAACTAGCCAAATGTAAGCACTTCTTTGAGTTGAAAAAATAAAAAGTCACTAAAATCTGACATGTTACATTCGGTTAACTTTATCTACCTACTGTCGTCCATTACTTTTGCTCCACGTATTCCACCTAAAGTTTGATGTCGAAATTTCACCGGAAATGCATGTCGCTATATGCTGGCGATACCCTTTCCATGATATCGCGAGAAACAACTGAATAGCAACAGCGTTGAAATACAATATTGAAAAATCCAAACGAATTATAACGGATATCTCGGAAATGGCTGATACCACAAATAAGTTATTTGAAATAAATTCTGTTTTAAATATAAATAAATAAATATATTGTATTATGTTTTTGTCTGTTTTTTAAGGTTTAACAGTTATACAAAATTCTTTTCGAAAGAATTTGACTTCACATGCTATTCTGAGATTCAAAATATGCATTTTATTTTTCATGTAAATATCTTTACACGGTACTTCAACTAAAGTCTAGGGCCATTTATAGTAAAACCAAAGTTCTGAAAAACATTTCACGTAGTTTGGGATGGGGGGGATTTTCTTGAAAATCTTCGTGACCCAGCTTTTTAAGATACTGAACTTAAATACCTACTGTTCACAGACGCACACTCATACACACATAAGGGAACAATTTCTTTAATTTTTTTCTTTTAGATTCAAGGGGCCTCAAAACATGTATTTCCAATGCAATCACTATATAGACTTTTTGGGGGGGAAAGCAATACCTTCTCCCCTACTATATACATGGTAGACAATTTAAAAATAAATGCTAATGTAGAACACTCCCAGGGAAACAGGGAATTGGTTCAAGTTTCTCGGGTAGCTAAGCCGTGTGCTCCTCAGACATTGAAACGTTTTTCTACTGAAGCAAGATTAAGGGCGTTTTCGAGCAACGGAGTTGTTCTCGGCGCATGGAGACAACGTGCAGAATAGCAGAGCGCGCCAGAGCACATTGAGCACGCCAGTGAGTGGCATTTATAATATATTTGGCTCTATCTGGTAATGTTAACAGTGTCTCTTACTAAACATATTGTCTAACTCTCTCCCATTCTGTTAAAATTCCTAAACGTCGCGATCTGACTTCAATGAGTACTTATTATGCAGTTCCATCTTGAGAGCAAATTCGTACAGCTGTGAAGCGGAAGCAATAGACAGAGCCCAATGGGCTGCCTTGGATACCCCTCCTTTCTTCCATCACCTCTCTAATGTAGCTTGACAGTCAGTACTTATCACCTGCACTTAGAGGATGTTTCTCCTCCCAAGGGTATTCGGTACACCTACTTATTGAACTTCTGGGTTGCGGTGTCAACATAATGTAAGAAACTATTGCATTAACTGTGGAGGTTTTCTATTACCCTCTTTCTGTCTCGTTTTTTCTCATTCTCTATATTCTCTCTCATTTTTATAACATAACGGTTCATGTAATGCTTTCCTAGCTAATAGTAAAATTATTTTTTCTGAGGTTTTAGTAAAATAAAACCATAATTAGGTAATATGTTTAATGCTACAAAAAGCTTGTCCAGAAATATTTATTTACGTAACTGTATAGAAAAGTGAGTTTCTCTGACGTCGGAATATCGAAACGAGACCTGGAAAAAACACTTTCCCGCAGTCGTGGACAATATTTTGTTTCATACATGTCGAAATACTTTATATATTGGTTAAATATTGTACTTATATATGTAAAGCCCTGTCCACACTGATTAACATTTAACAAAACTTGTCAAGTGCAACATGTAAACAGTTTGCATGTTGGCCAAATTTCGATCACAGAATTGACTTAACATGTTAACCGAAAGAGTTGTGCTTGACACTTTTAACATGTTGGATGTTTTCCACTTTTAATGGAAAACTTGTTAAGTCAATTCGCTCTCTGTGTGTGTGATTGGGTGAACTTTGGAAGTTTTCAGACTGTAAACATGGCAGTTATTGTAATTCCTTCATGCTATTGTGTTCGGTAGTTCCGTGTTGACTCGTTCTGTGTTTATATCTTTGATTTGGTTTGCTTCATGTTAAGTTATGGAATGGACAAAAGAAAAGACACTTTCATTAATAAAATCTTTGTTGAGGCTATCATTATAGAACATTGTAATATATGTAATAAAAAGGATGGACAATTATTCCAAACTATGTGCAATTTATTGTTGTTCCAGAGGCAGTATCAGGAAAAAAAAAGAAAAAACCTCACTTTGCTAGAGAATTTCAAAAAGGCTCAAGTCTGGCAGCTGGAATGGCTGCTCTCAAATGGGTGTCCTTTTTGTGAATTATAGGTTAGAAACCTTGCTCAAAACAAAGTTGAAGTCACTTTGGCTTGTTCTCAAGAAATTGAAGTCAAACTTGCTCCTAATTTTAAACTCATTCAAAATATTTTCACAGATGGAGCTTCATCACCTTCCACTTTTCTTTTTATTACATAGCAGATACAAATAGCAATTGTCAAATCCTAATCACTGGAGTCCATTTTGCTTTTAGTTAAGAGATTTTATTGTCCCAACAAGTCAACTGGTGTGGATAGAATGTTAAACGTTCACAGTTACAACATGTTGAAGGCATTTAACATGTTGAATGAGACATTTTGTTAATTGTTGAATGTTAACTGTTGATATGTTGAACAGTGTGGACTCACCTTTAGGCATGAACGCAGTCATATGTTTCTTATGCTCATATGGGTTGATGTAATACATGTTAGTAACCTTGAGCTTGTCGTGCAGTGGCGCCAATGTCGGAGTAAGTATAAACTATTTCAACGTATTGTTGAGTATGGAGCTGCAGAAGCTTAGTAACATTATGAAAAGAAATGTCTCTGTAAGTAAATCAATTTAGGTGAGTTATTAAGCAATATTCAAAATTTAAAATTAATGCAGTAATACAATAAGGAAGAATAATGCTTATGAAAAGTTATTCTTGTAGTAGATTTATCATTGTGTATTCATGTGTTGGCTTGGAATACGGAAAATAATCGAACAGACAAGTTCAATTTGACGTACTGGTTTGTAGACGGAAAAACCTGAAATTCCAGATAGTTTGAAACAAAGTAATGTATCAAACGTTAGTTGGTTTAGAATGTGAATGACAATAAAGAAAATATGGTGTAACTCTTTAAGGGATCATCTTGTTGAAATGTAGTGATTAAGAAAACTTAACACAAAATACTTGTTTAGTCGTTATTTTGAAAAACCTCAATAATAAGTGAAATTTTTTTATTGACTTCGAGCACTTCGACTCCTTTTGGGAAAGATAATTAAGATACCTATAACCCATTCTCTAACTGGAATCTAAGGTGTTGTATGTACAAAGTTCCATAATAATCGTTGCAGATATTCTTTAGCGAAGGCTCACTTGCAAACATTTACACTTTAACATGATTATTTATTTAACATAAAAACTTGATATGATGCATTCACATGACTTTCTCTACGTTCCTTCTTTATTAGTGGGTATACAAACTACTCTTACTAAAGCTTATTTTTCAACCGCATTTTTGTCCAAATATACCTTTGCAGAAATAGCTACATTACACATTTCTTTAGGATATAAAGGAAATAGCGACCGTCAAATGTTTAAGACTTGGACGCTATATGCCGTCCATAGTTTTCCTGCAATCGAGACGAACAACTGAATGTTTAAAGAATGACAAAGAAATGAACAATTCCAAACATTAATAACAGATATCTCAGAAATGGCTTGTGCCACAAAAATCTTATTTGAAATAAATTGTGTGTTTTAAAGAGATCTACATTTTATCTGTAGTACGTTTTCGTCTATCTCTTTAACAGTTATACAAGATTATCAAATGAAAAGAACTTCAAAGGGTATTCCCAGAAAATTCAAGATATAAATTTTATTTGTCATGTAAATATCTTTTAATATGTGGTATTTTAATAAAAATCGTTAGAGTAATCTTTTAGAAAATTCAAATTTTCGAAAAATTTTCCATGTAAAGTATAGTTGGGGTGGGAGGATTTTCTTGAAAATGTTTGTGTCACATCCTTGAAAGATACTGAACTTAAATAACAAGTTTGGTACTTACACTCTTTTCGTTTTTAAGTTATACTGTTCACAGACAGATACACACACGGACATGTTTCCAAAAATGCTTTATTTGGATTCAGGGGCCTCAAAACATGTATTTTCGGTGAAATATCGGTGTCAAATTTTTGGATGGAACTCAATACTTCCCCTACTTACTATATGTAGTAGAGAAAGTAAAAAATGAACGTAAATGCATGGGTTACAGCTTTGTTGTGTGTACAATAATCAATAATGTAGGAAAACATGAGAAGTCAGTTTCACCAGCATTTTGATTCGAATAAAGCCTTACTAGCACATGAAAGAAATAGGATATTTTTAGTACGCTCTTTAGCTCCTTTTCAATTCCGCCAGCAGAAGACAGGTGTGTGGATATTTCCCAGTTACGTCTTATCTTCTCCACAGGGTATCTCACATATATGTTTCATAGCAAGCGATACTCGCGGCTGTTATCTCATCTGAACCTTGTTATAAAATACAACAATACTAATATCATAATTGCAACTTACTTACCTGTACGTAATTTGGTGCCATATTTTAGAAGTGACTAACTTAAAGCGCATATAGAGTAAAAGTGTTATTGAATTTTTTCAATATGGATATAATAAACCAAGTAACATTTGTATTAAATAGCACAAATTTAATCATTTTCGAAAATATTGTTCTAAATATGTGTTTTTTTCATATTGCAGGTCAGTAACTCGTGTGCAGATGCATGGAATAATAAACAGTAAGTAAATGCAAGTCTTGTAAGCTGGGCAAGGATTCATACTTAAAACAATTTATTTTGTATGCTGGTATAGTTTTTTTTCTATCCATTTTATGTTAGGAAATTGTTTAGTTGCACATTTCGTTGTAAGCACAAGAAGGGTACAGGGAATGTAAAAAATTCGGCCAGTATGCAATTTCCACTCTTTGCATAGAATGGTAATTTAGCACTTCAAAAATTAATTTGAAAATTAAAACCAACAACAACAACGAATGTTTCGGAAATTAATAACGCTGCAGAAATTAACATAAATATATTTTGTGCTTATCGAGTTCTACGGTTTTTTGTCTACCCTTACGGATTAGCAGTTATATTAAAGTATACAAAATTAATTCTGAATGGAAAAAACTTCACAGATTATTTGCCTGTTATTCAAATATCTTAAAGATGCCTATGGTATTTTAAGAAAAATAGTTAATATCAATATTAATACAAATTTTATTATCATTAAAGAATTATATAACTGCATTAGACATTGTCAGTATATACAATAAAATACAAATCAATAGTATAATATAAACTACACCTTGTACAACTTTACAGCAAGAAAGTAAACATTAAATATCAATATCTGATACATTCACATCAATAAGTTCATTAACAGAATAAAATGCATTTTCCACAAGCCAAGAATGCAATCGCTTACAAAATATTGTTTAACACAAAACATTTACAATTTGAGGTAGCTTATTAAAAAGTTTAATGCCAATATAGGAGTAACTTTGAGAAGTTTTCTTAAGTCTATGTTGAGGAATATCAATCATTTGACCATTTCGGGTATTATAATTATGAATGTTGGATCGTATGTCATACATGTGTTGATTCTGCTTCATAAAATCCAATACAGTATAAATATACAACTTTATAACAGTCAAAATATTATATCTTTTAAAATAGGTTTTACAATGTGTTCTAATGAATATCTTAGCCATAGTTCTTATAGCTTTCCTTTGCACAAGTAATACATCTTGGATATATGAGCTATTACTCCAAAGTAAAATACCATAATTAATATATTGTGAAGGTAAGCAAAATATGAAACACACATACACTCAAAGGGTACACAATTGACTAAATTCCTCAACAAGAAACTTAGTGTTGAACAATGCAAATTACAAAAACAATTTTCCATGTAAAGGTTGTTTGGAGTGAGAGACGTTTCTTGAAAGTCTTCATATTGCATATTTGAACTTCAATACCAAGTTTGGTATACATTCCACATTTCCTTTCTGAGTTATGCTGCTAACAGATACACAAACACTCGAACTTTTCCTAAAATGTCTTCTTTTAGTTAATGGACCTCAAAACATGTATTTATGGTAACAACTAGATAAAGAATTTTTGTGTAAGTAGTACAGAAAGTGCCCGGTACTCCTTTAATTTAGACATGGTCTAGTAAAAAAGGAAGACAAAAACCCAGGTTTAGTTCCACGATCTTTTCCCGTATAAGTTGGTAGAGAGAAGAGGGAGTGAGTGCAACGATGTGCGTATGTTTGCGTGTATGCGAGGAGTAGAAAGAACAGTGAATAAAGGTTGATCGATGGGAAACATATCCTACGCAATCTAAAAAAACTCTCGGGACGCGCACATGGAAACAGATACAAACTATTCTGAAGAACTGGAGAAAGCAAGGGGAAAGAAAGAAAGAAAGGGTTGCATGTAGATTGGAAGGGTATAATGCTACAGAAATCCTATTCCAATCGAAAGAAACGGAGAGAGCAGAGCGGCTCATGCTGAGAAACACTACACCTTCAGGCATTTCAGCAGCCTGCCAGGTGTTTACATAATATAACATTAGTGTCGATTGTTGTGTTATACTCAATCTGGCTCAGGAAAGGGTCCTAGTGTAAACAAATTTATGTGCCTTCGCCGCAGCACACCTTTCAAGCGAATAAAAATACCTCGTTATTGTACTAAAACAAGGCGGATTGATAAGTCAGTGACTTTTTAAAGAAAATAACATTTTTTTTTCCAAAAAGTCAATTTTATTTCTCAACGTAGTCTCCTTTCAATTTAATACACGTTGTTCAACGTTTCTCCAATTTTTTTAACCCTTCCAAAGAATATGATTTTTCGAAGTCTGCAAAATATGAAATTGTTTCTGCCATGATGTGTTCACTGGACGTCAATTTCTTTCCAGCGAGCCAATTTTTCAGGTTTGCGAAGAGGAAGAAGTCGCTCGAACCAAATATGGAGAATATGGTGGGTAAGGTAGCAGTTCGTAGCCCAATTCCACAAATTTCGCGATGTCAATGTCTGACTTGTGTGCGGGTGCACTATCCTTGTGGTACTGAACCAATTTCTTCATCAAATGGGGTAATTTCTTTAACAATTCCTTGTGAAACTGATCCAGCATTGCCGCATAATATGAACCTGTAATCATTTTACTCTTTTCCAGGTAGTGGATGTCTATTCCCTTGTGAATCCCAAAAGACAGCTGCCATGATTTTTCCTGGAATGGTTCTCGCTTTCTTTGGAGCAGGTTTGCCGAAGGAAATCCACTGCTTTGATTGTTGTTTGGTTTCAGGTTGATAGTAATGGATCCAAGTTTCACCAACTCATTTGGGTTGCACTGGAACATGTTCAAACATCCATGTGAAATGGTCATACGATTCCGCTTGTACTCAACTCTGAGCAGTCGCGGCACCCATCTTGCTGATAGCTTTCCCATACCCAAAAATTCGTGCAGAATGTTATACATCCGTTCACTCGAAATGTTTACGGTCTTGACTATCTCACGGATTTTCACACCGCGTCTTCCAACACAATATCATGAACTTTGTTCACCATTTCTTTTGTTATGACCTCAACCGACCGTCCTGTGCGCATGGCATCTCTTATGCTCGAATGGCTACGTCGAAATTCTGGAACCATTTGTGAACCATGCCATGTGATGGAGCAGAGTTTCCATGATACTTGTTCAGCTTTTCTTTCGTTTCCTTTAGGGTCTTACCACTCAAAAAGTTGTGCTTTATCAGAACATGAAATTCACTTTTCTCCATTTTCTACGAAGAAACACACATCTGCTTATTTTAGAAGCTCTCAGCAATGTTCTAAGAAGCAAATAACGAAGAATTTCTGCCATTATACCCAGACTAGATGTAAAACTTGGGTGCAAACAAGAAATCTGTGATTAGAACGCTATCTCTCTTCAAAGACATAGATTTATGAATCCGCCCTCGTATATTATCTATTCTATTATCTATATATGTATTTTTTGTACTTTAAATAATAAAGATGACGAATAAGCGTAGTATTTTAATAATATTTTTAGTTAATATAGCTTAAATAATTAGCGTAAATTTATTATCATAGCAATGCAGCTATCGGTATTCCCGTGTTGTTTACTGGAGCGAAGTAACAGTCGTGCTAATGGAATTGTTTGTGTCAGATCATGACTGAGTGCATAGCAGGACAGAGTAGTGTAATTAAACATAGTGACAAGTGGTGAAAAACAATGGTTTTGAATATATTAAACAATCTCTTTGAGCGTTACTGTTAAGAATGTCATTAAATTAACTTTGGAAGTAACTGGTGTGTCTATTAATGCTATTTCAAATCCGAGGAAGGAGGTAAAGAAGGCGGCAACTATGAAAACCCCGAAAAAGAAGAGAAATCGACGTGTAGTGTTTTAAGCAAAGTGGACGACTTTGTAAAATGTACCATGCGCTTGAAAGTGCATAGCTTTTTCTTAAAAACGAGCCCCATAGATAAGGTACTTTCTGCACTAAGGAGAATACTTCATAATATTTCTTCGTCCAATTTTGAATCAGTACATTTGAAAAGTGTATTTTATAATAAGAGTGACATCGCAACTAAGTGTTAACAGCATAAAGCGGAAGCAACTGCTACCATGTGATTTACTCCACGTGGGGAATATATTCTGATTACTTTGGTTGGCTAAAGTTAGATATGAATGGGTTCCTACTGGATGGAGTCTGGGCACCAGCTCGAGCAGTGTTGGCTGCTACCCCGGCTAATGACAAATAACACGTATATCTTTAATTTTCTAAGTCCTCTTCATTCATAAGGAATAACTGGTAAATGTTAAGCGGTACATGATCTCTTTAAACAAACAATTTCCATTTTGTTTGTGGAATCAGTCATTTCCAAGTTAGCAATTCTTAATGCTTTAAATTGTTCAATACTTAGCCATTCTTTTTAAGTCCTTTTAACATCCAGTTGTTTCTCTGGATTCCATTGAAACAATGTGGAATTTTAAGGTCAACGTACAGCACCCAGTTGTTAAACATCTGACTATCGAGGTTCCCTTTAACGAAATGTTAATGTAGCTACTTCTGCAAAAGTTTACGATTAAAATGAAGTAGGTATAAAAATAAGCTTTAGTAAGAGTAGTTTCTAAACCCGATAATAAACGATAGAGGTAGAGAAGGTCATGTGAATGTACACATCAGATTTTTTTAGGTACAGACCAATGACAGTAAGGTACATAAGTGTAATATGTATTTGTACACTGTGATACTTAGGTGACAAAATTATGGGCGGTAACTGGTAAAAGCTCCACTCTAAGCATAAAGTAAATATTAACAGCAAACGTCAAACCTGTGCATGGATGGTGTGTGTGTGTGTGTATATATATATGTGTGTGAGTGGTATCTGCAAAAGGCTTAACTCAAAAACAAGGTACCAAACTTGGTATTTAAGTTCAGTATCTTGCAAAGATTTGACACGGAGATTTTCAAAGAAATCCCCACCCCAAACTATCCTTTACACGAAAACTTTTTCGAAACTTTAGTTTTTCATAAAAAAGCTGCAATGATTTCGTTTAAAATTCCATATATTTAAGATATCTAAATTACAAATAAAATGTATATCTTGAAATTTATACAAATATCCTGTGAAGTCCTCTTCATTTGAAAGACATGTACAATTTCTTATAACGGGTAAACCATAGATTAAAACATCCGCACTACACAACAATGTAAATCTCTTCAAATCATACAGTGTATTTCAAATGAGGTTTTCTGTGGCATTAGCCATATCGGAGATACCTGTTATTATTGGTTTAAATGTCTAAATTCTTTATTTTAGTACCGTCGTTTTTCAGTTGTTTCTCGTGATGTTATGGAAACTGAAATTTCAAGGACAGCATACGAGGGGCACTATTTATATTTTGAGGCTAATAATTCAAACAAAGTAATTTCTGTTTGAAAACTGCTTTATTGTTTTTCAAAATATTCTCCTTTATGATCAATACACTTTTGCATCCGTTTGAATCATTTGTCAAAGCATTTATTCCAGTCTTCGTGAGATCTCCAAAACATGGTTTTTGAAGGCATTAACGGCTTCTTCTGCCAAGGAAAATCATTGTCCACGCAATTTATTCTTGATGTTCGGAAACAAAAAGAAGTCATTGGGTGCCAAATCAGGAATGTATGGCGGATGACCCATCAATTCGATTTTTTGAGCCTTCAAATACTCTGTGTGTGTGCTCGCATTGTCTTGATGCAGAACGATCCTACGGTTCTTGTTGGTTTTCCTTACTTCACCAAAGACTTCCGGCAAACAAATGGTTGTGTACCATCGGCATTGAACCGTTTTACGTTCCCCTAAAGGCACTATTGCCACATGGCCAGTTTTGCTGAAAAAGCAGGCGACCATTTGCTTCGAATGCTTCGAGTGCGAACAACTTTTGTTGGATTTGCTTCATCTTGAAACACCCATACAGTCGACTGCTGTTTACGTTCCGGCTCATACGCATAAATCCATGATTTGTCACTATTACAATCTTATATACCTACGTCTTTTGAGGCACTGACATTGTATTTCTTGAGCACTTTTGTACACCAATCGACACGAGCATCTTTTTGAGTTTGCGTAAAATTATGTGGGATCCAACGAAAGCAAACCTTTTCACGGATAAATAATTATGCAATATTTTATATATGATGGTGGAACTAATGCCTAGGATTGTCTCAATCTCACAATATGTCGCATGAAGATCTTTCATTATTAGCCTTGCACAGCATCAATGTTTTCTGGCACAACAACTGATTTTGGACGACCTTCACGAACCTCATTTTTGAGCGAACGGCGGCCACGATTAAATTCGTTATACCAGCGTTTCACAGTGGCAAAGGATGGAGCTTTGCCGCCAAATGTGGAGGTTAGTTGATCGATGCACTCCTGTCTTGATAAACTACTCGAAAGTCGTAATAAATCATTGCACGAACATTTTCACGAGTTAATTCCGTGTTTTTGTCGACACACAATTTTCAAGTTAGTGTAAACAAAACAAATGACGCTCTATTGACAAAATGTTTGAAGTAGACTATGGTCAAAAATGTCAAACTTTCCATTGGAAACGTCAGATGGCACCTACAACATTCAGGGTTGCCAAGGCTCAAAATATAAATGGTGCCCCGTGTATTATAGTGAGATCTGACTATCGGTTCTGTTTTCTGTATACGTCTCGCCACTACTACAAAATGGTTTTTGAGACTATTTCTACAAGTGTTTATTTAGCTTAAATGAAGTGGATAAAAATAAGCTTTCGCAGGGATAGTTGTAGTAGCTATATAGAAATAAACCATGGTGGAGAATGTCATATGAATGTAACACATCAGATTGGTTTTTTTTATATCATGACCCCGTTGTACCTTTCTGGAACATTATTTCTATTTTTGTTTGGAAAAATCTCTTCCCGGATGTAACTCTAGGACTACATTGTCCGGAAACGTCAGTAAATCCATTATCTCCTCGGTTGTTTCCAATTATCATCAATTGTAATTAGTAACGTGTTTAAGGTTAAACAGCATCTCTACCGCTTTCGGAGCAGTGTCAATAAGTGGGCGGATGTTTATACTTCTGCTACATAACTTATGTACTTAACCAATTCCTAGTTCAAGAGGTTGTTTAAACATGCCGTGTGTACTGCTTGCGCTCAGTTGCGTCCCTACAGTTCACTGGGTGGAACGCGGAAACGATATTGATGACATCTGCGTTAAATTATCATTGCTGTTATTATTGTACACAGTCATTTGTTCGATAGGTACAGGAAGTGTTGTATTTCATCAAAAGGTTCGAAAGTTCACCTGGAGTACAGGTTTTGAGGTACCCAAAGTTGTATTTTTAGAAAACATCTTAGTATACAATTTCAGCATCTTTAAAGAGTACACACCAAACTACCCTTTACACGGAAAAGGTTGTGGTTACTTTTTTTTCTCACAAAACAACTCTAGTTATTGTTATTAAAATGTCATACCATTTAGATATTGAGATAAAAATAAAATGTACATCTTGAGTTTCGTTTTGAAAGAAACATTTTGTGATGGACTTATTACGGATGGAGAAATGTTGGAGAAAAGATATAATTAGGAATTTGAATAACTAACAGAATTTGTGACATTTATAAACGCAAAAAGAAATTACATGGCTAGGGCATGTGTTAAGAATGAACAAAAATAGGATAACAAAAGCAATATTAAAAGGAAGGCTGTATTCATTGAAAAAGGGGTAGTAAATATCAAGCTTAAAATAATGTAATAACAAAATTTATGGAAAACTAGAGTTAGAGTAAGGCAGAAGTTAGACGGCAATGAGAAAAGTATTGCAGGAGGCCAAAGCTTACCTAGAGCTGTAGAATCAAAGAATAAACGGATAATATTAAATTTTCTGTAAATAGACTCTGAAGTCCTCATTGTAATTCATTTTGTATAATTTTGTATAGCTGGGAAATTTGACATAGACAAAATGTAATGAGCTCTACATTTTTCTACTACAGGAAAGATGTAGAGCTCATTACATTAGTTCAATTCGTGTTCCATTTTCAAAGTGTTTCATTAGGATTTGACATTTTTCCAATCATAAGAGCGTTGTTTCACGTATCATGCTTGAAAGCTTCTGATTCTTTTTTGTTCTTTACTTTCGCATGAGCGACTTACTGCGACTTACTGTATAAACATTAGATACAAGGAATTAATTGTTCTTCCACTGAGGCAGTATTTTTAACATTTAAATGATTTCAGTCTAATTATATAATATAAAAAATAACAGCCCGCCTTAAAGCAATATGTGTATAAATAACATAAAATGTATGTAACAGTCATTATATTATGTTTATATTATTATGTACATGTATAATAAGGTTATGTGAATGTATTAGATAACTTAATAATGTAGGAGCTGTGAGAATAGAAGCCGAAGGTTGCTAACAATGAGATAACCTTGAGGCAATAATGAATTGGAAAGTTTAATAATGCTGCTGGTAATTCTTGGAACAATAATGTAATATTTAGAACAGTTTATAAATAGCCAATCAAAAACTAGAAAAGCTGAAAGTTAATTAAAAGTATTCTATTGGAGTAGGATTAGCCAATCAGAGACTTGAAATAGAGAAATTTGCAAATTTAAGCAGTAAACGTCAGACGCTAGATGGCAGCGTAACTGAGCAGTTCATTCGCTCGGTACGTATCCAGTGTGAGACGAAAATTCATTATGGCGAGAATATTATAAAGTTTATGTGTTAAAAAGTGCAAATACTTAATAAATAATCTCACAGCTCTCTATGTAAGTGAAGTGTTATTTAATCGTGTGAAGGACTAATAAAAGGAGTGAAGTAAAATTTATAATTTGTGTAAACCTACATTCTTCAGCCGCATCACCCCCTGCTAAGAGATACATGTTTCTACAAATTAATACTGACGCAGCCGAGGAAAACTTAAATACATATATTTAAAGAAACATAAGAATACAAAGTTGATTCCTAAACGTTGGGGCGAAGGCCACCGGAAAGTGAACATTGGGGCGAAGGCCATCGTAAACTTTGTACCATACGTGGGGCAGTTACTTCATCAAGTTTGGCTCCCCAACAGTGGAAACTACAATAAAAACCTTCAAATTGACACTTAAACGTGGTGCTAATAACGTAAAGGCTACAACAACCTATCTCACCACATAAGCCGCGTGTTGGACAAGGTTGGAAAGGTAGAATCAGACGACTGAAAAAATTCAATGCCATTAATTGACCTAATAGTGGTTGAAACTATGAATCCCGGGACTTAAAGTACTTATAACATCCGTTCTTTATAAAATTATTGTGCATTGATCTGGTTAGTTTCAACAGTGAATCCTCTCCTTTATTGCTTATGGTTGTTATGTCGTTCAGTCCCGGTTATTCCCAATAACGGATCAAAAATGCCCTGATATTATTGCAGAAGGACGTGAAACGTCTGACTTCCTAGGTAATGAAATTAGTTACTATATAAAATGCAGAAAAGCTTGCTTACATAGGATCATTAGAAAGTTTAGGTATGCACAAACGTCAGTGTTTACATCCAAATGATTAGCAAATCTAATGTGCTACATTCATACGACTTTTTCTACGCTCTATCGCTTATTAGTGGGTATACAGATTATTCCTTCTAAAGTTTGTTTTCATTTTAATCGAGATAAACATTTCCGGAAATAGTTGCATTACACATGTCGTTATAGATACAAAGCGAATAGCGATAGTCAAATGTTTTCAGAACTGGATGCTTGTATTGGCCTTAAAATTCCATACTCTGCATACAATCGCGATAAACAACTGCATATTGAAAGGACTTGAAAAGAATGAAAGGTATTGAACAATTCATAGCATTAATATCAGATATCTTGATATTGGCTAATGCCACAAAAAAGTTATTTGAAATAAATTGTGTGTTTTAAAAAATCTTCGTCCATCGCTTAACGTTTACCAGTTATACAGGATTATACACAATTCCTTCCGAATGAAGAGGACTTCACATTTTCAGGGATGGGGGATTTTCTTGAAATCCACTTACTTTATTTATTACTAAAGTAAGCTTAACTAAAGAAATATGTTGCGATAATACATAGAATAATATCTTTAAATTATGGAAAGTGCATCTTATTCTTAATTGCTAACATTTTTTGTATATTTGAAAAAGAAAATCACAGAATGACGCTGTAATGTATCTAGGTAAAATGAATTAAATAATAAATGCTAACCCTAAAAGATAATTTACATGTTGGACGTTAAAGAAAACGTTTGTTTACGGTTTTTTAACGCTAAGTAAAGGATGCTACACTGGACAATTGCAAGTAATAATTTGATTGTGGGAAATAAGTGAAAATGTATAATTCCAAACAATTGGCTATAACTTTCAAAGCTTTTAAGAGATTTAATGAAAATTGGCATTAGCATTTGTAACACAATTTGTCACTAACACAAGTTTGAAACCATTTACTTTAATGTTAAGATTATTATCGTTAACTCCAAAAACACATTTAAAAAATCTGATGTGTTACACTCATATGACCTTCTCTCTTCTTGTACAAACTATTTTACATATGCTTCATGTTAATCGAGATATCGAGATGTTAATCTTATTGCTAATTTTCTTGAAGATGCAAGGGGAATTGGTAGGCTTAAAGCGATAGTCAAATATTTTAAGAGCTGGTTGCTATGTTGCACATTCCATTCTCTTTGCATGTCCAGGACATAAAAAAGTCTGATGTGTTACACTCACATGACTTTCTCTACTCTTGTACAAACTATTTTTACAAACGCATATTCTCCATCTACTTCATGTTAATCGAGATAAACATTTGCAGGCTCTATCTTATTGCTAATTTTCTTGTAGATGTAAGGGGAATATATATTACAAGGGAAATATAGAAATACAGTAGCCTTTAAGCACATATCTCTTAATAGCTGGTTGCTAGGTGCAGCACCATTCCCTTTCCCACAGATTAATACTCTTTGCATATCAAAGACAAAAAAATGAATAACGAATTCCCTTTTAACAAAATTATTGAAAAATTTAAGAGAATAACAAACAATATCTCGAAAATGGTTCACTCAACAAAAAAAATGTATTTGACATAAATTGTGTATTTTAACGCGATGTACATTTCGTGTAGTAAAATTTTCTCTATCTCTTATGGTTTACCGGTTATGCAAAAGTCGTTCACAATGAAGAACACTTTTGGAGACATTCCCAGAAAATTCAAGATATACATTTTATTTGTCATGTAAATATCTTAAACATATGATATTTTAATCAAAATCGTTAGAGCCATTTTTGAGAAAATTAAAATTTTCGAAAAATCTTCCATGTAAAGGGTACTCTGTGGTGGGGGGATTTTCTTGAGAACCTTCGTGTCGCATCTCTGGAAGATTCTGAACGTAAATACCAAGTTTGGTGTTTATCCGACTGTTCGTTTCTGAGTTATGCTGTTCACAGACAGACAGACACACAGACACACACGCACATGTTTCCAAAAATGCTTTTTTTGGATTCAGGGGATCTCAAAAATGTATTTCCGGTGAAATCTCGGTATCGAATTTTTGGGTGGAATACTATACTTCCCCTACTTACTATACGTAGTAGAGAAAGTAAAAATGTATAAGGAATTTGAGAAAAAGGTAAGTATTGGAAAAGTTAAGGGAATAACAAGCAATATCTCGAAAACGGTTCACTCAACAAAAGAAATGTATATGACATAAATTGTGTATTTTAACACGATCTACATTTGTTGTGTAGTAAAATTTTGTCTATCTGTTATGGTTTACCAGTTATGCAAAAGTCGTTCGCAATGAAGAATACTTTTGGAGACATTCCCAGAACATTCGAGATATACATTTCGTTTGTCATGACAATATCTTAAAAATATGATATTTTAATCAAAATCGTTAGAGCCATTTTTGAGAAAATTAAAATTTTTAAAACATTTTCCATGTAAAGGGTAGTCCTGGGTGGGGGGATTTTCTTGAAAACCTTCGTGTCGCATCTCTGGAAGATGCTGATCCTAAATACCAAGTTTGGTGTTTATGCGACTGTTCGTTTCTGAGTTATGCTGCTCACAGACATACAGTCACACACACAGAAACACACATGGACATGTTTCCAAAAATGCTTTTTTTGATTCAGGGGTCTCAAAACATGTATTTCCGGTGAAATCTCGGTATCGAATTTTTGGGTGGAATACACCCTACTTACTATACGTACTAGAGAAAGCAAAAAAAGTAATAAATAACAAATTCCCATTTGAGAAAAAGTATAAGTATTGGAAAATTTAAGGGAATAACAAGTAATATCTCGAAAATGGTTCACTCAACAAAAAAATGTATATAACAAAAATTGTGTATTTTAATGCGATCTACATTGTTTTTGCAGTAAAATTTTGCCTATCTATTATGGTTTACCAGTTATACAAAAGTCATTCACAATGAAGAATACTTTTGGAGACATTCCCAGGAAATTCTAGATATACATTTCATTTGTCATGAAAATATCTTAAACATATGTTATTTTAATCAATATTGTTAGATATATTTTTGAGAAAATTAAAATTTTCGAAAAATGTTCCATGTAAAGGGTAATCTGGGGTGGGGGGATTTTCTTGAAAACCTTCGTGTCGCATCTCTGGAAGATATTAAACCTAAATACCATGTTTGGTGTTTATCCGACTGTTCGTTTCTGAGTTATGCTGTTCACAGACACATATACACGGTCATATTTCCAAAAATGCTTTTTTTGGATTCAAGGGGTCTCAAAACATATATTTCCGGTAAAATCTCAGTATCAAACTTTTGGGTGGAATACAATACTTCCCCTACTTGCTGTAGAGAAAGAAAGTAAAAATGAGTTTCCTGTTTGTTGATATTCAACCCGTGAGTTTTAATAAAATTTTGTGCTCAAGTTAAGTGCATTTGTTCCCTATTTTAGAAAAAGGTCTGTGTGTGTGTCCGTGAACAGCATAGGTTAAAACGATTAGCATTTCAGTCCAGAATCTTCCAAGTATGCGATACGAAAATTTTCAAGGAAATCTTCCCAAATCAAACTACCCTTTACCTGGAAAATTTTTCATTATTTTTTATTTTATTAAAATAGATCTTAAATGTTTTGATTAAAATAACATACGTTTAAGATATTTTATATTTTCATAACAAATAATATGTAAATCTTGAATTTTCTACGAACAGCCTGGGAAGTCCTCTTCATTATGAGTGACTTTTTACTTGTACAGCTGGTTAACTATAAGAGAAAAGATTTTACTAAGCAAAAATGTAGATCTACTTAAAACACACAGTTTATGTGAAATACATTTTTACGGCGTTAAATATTTCCGAGACATTTCTTGTTACTGATTTGAATTTTCAAATACATATACCTTCGTCAAGTGGAAAGTGCCATTCGTTTTTATTTTCTCTACTAAGTATAGTAAGTAGGGGAAGTATTGCCTTCCACCCAAAAATTCGATATCAAGATTTAACGGAGAATATATGTTTTGAGGCCCTGAATTAAAAAAGCACTATTAGAAAAAGGTCCGTGTGAATGTCTGTCTGTGAACAGCATAACTCAAACACGAAAAGTCAGATAATACCAAGCTTGTTATTTAGGTTCAGTATCTTTCAAAGATGCGACACGAAGATTTTCAAGAGAATACCTCCACCCCAGACTACCCTTTACAAGAACATTTTGATTTTCTCAAAAATGGCTCTAACGCTTTAGATTAAAATATAATATATTTAGGGCTTTTCATGACAAATAAAATGTATATCTTGGGTTTTCTTGGGGATGTCCCCAAAAGTCCTCTTCTTTCTCAATAGCTTTTGCATAACTGGTAAGCCGTAAGAGATAGACAAACATTTTCCACACTAAAAATGTAGAGCTTGCTAAAAGTCACAATTTATGTCATATACATTTTTTTTGTGGAGTGAACCATTTCCGAGATATTCGTTGTTATTTATTTGAACATTCCAGCAATTAAACTTTTTCTCAAATGGAAAGTCGTTATTAGTTTTTTTTATGTCCTGACACGCAAAGCGAATGGAATGCTCCACATAGCAACCAGCTCTTAAAACATTTGACTATCGCTTAAAGCCTACCATAATCCCCTTGCATCTATAAGAAAAATAGGAATAACATAGTTTCTGCAAATGTTTATGTAATTAACCTGACGTAGATGGAGAGTAAGCGTTTGTAAAAAGTGTTTACAAGAGTAGAGAAAGTCACGTGAGTGTAACACATCAATTTTTCCCCCCATGTCGTACAAAGAGCATGAAATTTCAAAACCATCTCGCTCTTTATAAATCTGCCTTTCACTTTATCTACTGCAACGAAATTTCATTTACAACGAAATGTGTAAATGGGTTAACAAGAAGTAGAATGAGCAATGAGCTTTTGTAAAAATAGTGTGTAAAGGAATAGAGAAAGCCATGTGAATACAGCACATCAGATCTTCTTTTTTGTATCACAATTGTAACTAACGGATGCTACAGTGTACAATTTCGAAGCAGTAAAGTTGACTTTAAGTGGCCCATAGTCGCAGGCGCCATTTGTGAATATATGAGCCGCCGCTGAAGGAAAGGCGTATAAACACTGCCCTCTCTCGGTATCGAGTAGAGAGAGGTTAGATTTAAAATCCGAGAATGGGTTTCCCGTTTCCTTCATATAAACACGCACTGTATCTTTTTATTTCCGAACCACCTTTGGAGCCAAGAAAGTAAGAAAAGGGTGGTGGTTTTCTTTGCTGGTGTATTTTCATTGTTTTGCAGCTGCCAAGAGGGATTCTCGTTGAATTTTTCAGAAGGGGGAAAAACAAATGCCTTAGGTTGGAGGATATTGGAAGGATGAGATCGAGAGCTATGGGATTGATCAGTGTTGGTTTTGTTTTTACGTTGTTTGACTGTTGAGCTGCCATCTCTTCACGCCAGACTTCGTGCAACCCGGTTTCATTTACAAATATCTGCTTCTGGGTAGAAAGTGAAGCCTAATAATGGTAACAGCCCCCCAAACCTTCTGCTGTGAACGGAGAAGTCAAACAGACATAGACATGATATCTTTCTTTTTCCCGAGTGTAAATAAAATTACAGTGCTTTGAGGCAAAGGAAACAAAATGCAATAATTGTATCCCATACATTGCTACAAGCTTTATGCGGATGTCAAATGCGATGATGAATGCAAGGTATGGGAATCCAAAGGCGTTTATCTTCAGTAGAAAAACAACACCTTCGGTGTCGAAACAATTATATCAATTCGTAAACCTCAATTGAATTACCTAAGACAAATTATTAGAGGGGGATTCCATCAGGCAATTACAATGCGAGAACGAAGCCATTTTTTTGTACTTTCAATACAATCGCTGAAGTGATCACACTGCGGAAACGATGCCATTGTTAGTTTCTCTACTACATATAGTAAGTAGGGGAAACTTGTATTCCACCAAAAAATTCGAAACCGGGATTTCACCGGAAATACATGTTTTGAGAACCCCTGAATCCAAAAAAAATTTTTTTGGAAACATGTCCGTGTGTGTGTCTGTCTGTGAGACTGTGAACATCATAACTCTGAAACGAACAGTCGGATAAACACTAAACTTGGTATTTAGGTTCAGTATCTTCCAGAGATGCGACACGAAGGTTTTCAAGAAAATTCCCCCACACCAGATTACCCTTTACATGGAACATTTTTCGAAAATTTTAATTTTCTCAAAAATGACTCTGACGATTTTGATTAATATATCATATGTTTAAGATATTTTCATGACAAATGAAATGTATATCTCGAATTTTCTAGGAATGTCTCCAAACGTATTCTTCATTGTGAACGACTTTTGCATTACTGGTAAACCATAAGAGATAGACAAAATTTTACTACACAAAAAATGTAGATCGCGTTAAAATACACAATTTATGTCATATACATTTTTTTTGAGTAAACCATTTTCGAGATATTGCTTGTTATTCCCTTAAAATTTCCAATACTTATACTTTTTCTCAAATTCGTTATTCATTTTTTTTGTCCTGGTAATGCAAGGAGAATGGAATACTCCATATAGCAACTACCTCTTAAAATATTTGACTATCGCTTAAAGCTTAGCTATTCCCCTTGCATCTAAAAGAAAATTAGCAATAAGATTAACATCTTGATATTTCGATTAACATGAAGCATATGGAGAATAAGGTTTGTAAAAATAGTTTGCGCAAGAGTAGAGTAAGTCATGTGAGTGTAACACATCAGATTTTTTTGTGTACTTTCAGTATAATCACTGAAGGGGCTTAGCTGATTCCATACCATCGTTTTGTTTCTGTTTGTACTATGCGATGTTAGATCTAGTATTGCTTCTTTTGTATATTTTGAATCCCAAAATCAGCATATTTCAGCATCTCTATAGTTTAACCAACCGCCAATAGTTCAACAGGAAAAGGCGTGACAATAGATGCCTAGTCGAATAGAAACAGATATTATGGAAAAAAATCTGATGTGATCATTCATATTATTTTCTCTACCGTATGTCATTATTAGCGGGTATACAACTATTCTTACTAAAGCTTATTTTTGTACCTAATACATGTTAATCCAATTAAACCTTTGCAGAAATAGCTACATTACACATTTCGTTATATATACAAAGGAAACAGCGACAGTCAACTGTTTAAGAATTGGACGCTATATGCTGGCTTTAAAATTCCGTAATGTATTCATGTAATCACGAGAAGCAGCTGAATGTTGACAGGACTTTAAGAGACTGACCAAGAAATTAACAATTCAAACCATTACTAACGAATATCTCAGAAATCGCTTATGCTACAAAAAAACTTAACTTGAAATAAATTGTTCTTTAAAGATAACTACAGCTTTAGTGTAGTAAGTTTTCAACTACACAATCGCCTAAGGTTTACCAGTTGTACAAGATTATACAAAATTCCTTCCGAATGAAGAAGCCTTTATAGGCTGCTCCCAGAAAATTCAAGGTATACATTTTATTTGTCATGTAAATAAATTTAGTATTTACGGATGAATGCCAAACTTTTAGTTTTTTACACACACACACATGCGGAACTTTTTCTAAAAATGCTTTTTTTGGATTAGGGGGCCTCAAAGCATGTATTTCCGGTGAAAGCTGTATTGAATTTTTGGGTGGAAAGCAATACCTTCTCTACCGACTATGTACTTGGTAGAGAAAGTGATAAAAAATGAGTGTAGGAGAAATAAATTATCAAGTATTAGTTTTTGAGCACTATGCTTTAAAACAATTAAGCTGATTTTTCAGTTGATTTAGGTTCCTCGCGCATTCCTCTTAACATTAAACGTAACTGTAACAACCGCAGCGGTTTTTTTTTTTTTAGTTTCGCAATATCTTTGGAGTTCCCTTCTCATTCTTCAGGTAATTCTACGGGGTTCAATAAAATGATAACGTTGTCTCACTTCCGAAGCTCTCTAACATATGATATTAGGTTTAACAAACCTTGCACCACTTTCTCAGCTCAGTTACCCGTAGCTAGAAACAGGTGTCGCAAGAGTTCATCGACTCGCAGAACTGAGAACAGATAGCTCCTCCCTGGTGCGTTTTATTCTGGGTGGTCCATCAGTCCCTTACATTTGATTTTATGTAACATTAAGTTTACAGAAGAGCTACATATATTAATCCTGCTTCCCGTGCAGGATTAAGAACTGGGTTCAAAATTAATCGACTCGCAGAACTGAGAACAGATAGCTCCTCCCTGGTGCGTTTTATTCTGGGTGGTCCATCAGTCCCTTACATTTGATTTTATGTAACATTAAGTTTACAGAAGAGCTACATATATTAATCTTGCTTCCCGTGCAGGATTAAGAACTGGGTTCAAAATTATAAATAAATATACCCGGCATTGTACGAGTACATTCTGTAAGTAAGGGGTTGAAAATAAGGACGGGGTGGATATGAGAGTGATTTTTGGACTCGTATCTAAAGATAAGTGTCGAAAGTTTTGTCCAGATTGTTTAAATTTGTACATAAGGGGTTAAAAATACGAATATGTATAGGTTTTTGAAGTTTTATGATATCCCTAATTTTTGCCAAGTACTGTGGTCCAGGTCCACAAATTTGTGCCCTAGTATAAATTTGACTGTAAGGGGTTTAAAATAAAGTTAGGGTAGCTTTTAAAAGTTTCGGAGTACTGTATAATTGAAAATAAGGAACAGGCAGTTTTTGGAGGTTGTAAGATAACCTACGATTTTTGTAACTGCTGTTGTATAATTGTGTCTTATTTTGAGCAGGTTTTAAACAGTGCAGGTATCTACATAAGGGGTTGGAAATTTGGTAGGGGTAGTTTTTGAGAGTTACAAGACTATAATTTCCGTTCGCTCCTATAGTATAAGCGTACAAAGTTTCGTCTAGAAATGTCAAAGATAGTTGATTTATGTGTTAGGGTTTGAAAACAGGAATCGAATATAAGGGTAGCGGGCTACTAAATTATAGAATAAAATTTAAATTGTTATATAAAAAGTTCTGTATCAAAGAATTATATCAAACTTACATTTTCGATTTGTCAGGTTGGTTTAGATGGCGCCAAAGATCTTGTAGTTCAGTAGACATTATGTGTTTATTTTATGTTTCTGAAGAAGGTCTCTTGCCCGAAATATAACACATTATAACACGTATGTGATAGTGTTTTAAAGCGTCTGTTTTTGTATTTCGTCACCTTAGTTTTATATATTTAACACTTTGACTGGAGGTACAATATTTTTATTAAAATAGTACCTATATATAGTGCGATAAAATAATTGCAGAGGATTGTTGCGCAAAAATACAGTAGCAAACTAAGCATTTTGAGGATAGGAACAAGGGAACACATAAACTTTCTTACTTGGCTACACGCGTTAACATTAAATCTGTCATGTTGATCGCCGGTTGTAGCGTCAGATTAAACAAAGCAGAATCTTGTACAGTGCTAATCAGTCACTAAGGTCTGTTCCATTTAACTTTGACCCGTATCTCTTAAATGTCATGTGCACTAGTCACTTCTCATTGCCTGTTGTGAAGTTGTTGGACGATACAAAATAGTTTCATATTTAACATATTCGAAGAGCATTATCAGATTTTTATTTTTATAAATGTATGTGTCAAACATACTATTTAATAGAATTAATGCATCTAAAATGCATGTCAATTTTTATTAACAAATAGGGAGGAGGATCCTTCGGTTTAAACCACCTCTCAGGATGAGAAAACATGTGTATATATTATGAAAGAGTGTTTATTATCTCTTTATTTCTGACCTTACATTGCAAAGGACTTGTATGTCGCCATTCAAAGGTGTACATTAGCCAATCAGGGGAAATGGAAGGAAACTGATCTGGGAAAAATATATGTCAGCAGGGCAAGGTTATAAGAAACAGGGTATAGGTGTGTCTGATGTAAAGCCTACTGGATGGTGCGGTAATACCGAGCGCTCGTCTTGTTCAATACCAGGAGTGCAGTACAGTACAGTACGCGCATGTAAAGGTTAATTTCTCATTGTGTACCATTACTTGAGACAGCAGTACATACTTGTCGCGTGAGTTACATTTCATTTGTACTGTCAAACGAAGACGCGTCAAAGTCAGATTTCAATAAGTATATTCATGCTCCTCTCCTATTATACTGTATCTGCTGCTAACTTCAAAACCCTTAGTTTGGTACTGACTTTCTACTCTAAAATTTTCTGCAGATTGTTTTGCCTCACCCAACGCAGTATATATTCGCTACATGCACTCGCTTGCTCGTCTGGCGGGGAAAATGTGAAGCACTCGCAACACCTGGAGCCTAGTAAGCAGTCGCCATGGCGTCTTACAGCGGTGCGGAGCGCGCGCAGTGTTGTCTGTGGTTTCATGAAACTAAATCGAAAATTACCACACAAAGACATTTTCGTACAAAGTATCAAAAGACTCCCCCGCAGGTGAAAACTATCAAAACATGGTATGATCTATTCGTAGAAACAGATTGTGTGGGGCACTGAGAGAAAGGACAGGGACCCCTCCTGTAGCAGGTCACGTTGTGGAAGCCGTGAGAAGAACTTATGCACGAAGTCCAAAGAAGTCTACAACTAGAGCAACTTTGGGGCTAACCATTCCACAACCTACGGTATGGAGAATTTTACGACGACGACTCCAGTGTAAGGGGTACAAGTTGCAACTGGTTCAGGCATTGAGTACTAATGACAAGCTTAAACGTTGAGTTCTGTGCGGACATGCTGAATAGGATGGAAGAAGACGATAGTTTTCTTAATAAGATTGTGTTCAGTGACGAGGCAACTTTTCACCTTAGTGGTAGAGTTAATCGCCACAATGTAAGGATATGGGGTACACAGAAACCGACGGAATACCTGGAACATACACGTGACTCACCAAAACTGAATGTGTTTTGTGCGCTAAGCTCCGTGAAAGTGTATGGACCATTCCTTTTTTATGAGAAGACTGTGACTGGCATCACATATCTGGATATGTTAGAAAACTACCTGATGCCACAGATGCAAGAAGACATGAGAGATAATTTCATTTTTCAACAAGATGGAGCACCTCCTCATTACCACCATGAGGTCACTACGTACCCATCCGCTTGGATTGGACGTGGCAGGAACATAGCTTGGCCTCCACGATCTCCCGATTTAACATCGCTGGATTTTAGTCTGTGCGGTTACATTAAAGATAACGTCTATAATAACCCTCCACTGCCGACCAATCTCGATAAGCTTCGTCAACGAATTAACGTAGCGGTAGCTCGGGTAGATGCGGACATGCTCACGCGTATCTGGGATGAACTGTCGTACAGGTGGGATATCTGCCGAGTGACAAAAGGGAGTCACATTGAACATTTGTAAACATTGCAAATAAAACTTAATGTTAATGTCAATGTATGTAATAGAAATGGAAATAAACTACTTAAGATAACTATGTATAATTTAGGTTTATTATCAGGTAACTAATTTAGAATAATCCTGTATATATGCCCTGATTCAAATACAAAGCTTATTAACCTGACTGATACAGTAATTCTGCAGTATGAGTTTGATTAACGCTAACCATAGGTGAAATTTCTAAATCTTGCTTGTTTTATCTAAATGTTTTAAGCATCTGCTATGCCACAATTATAACCGAGCGGGATGACTCATGCGGGAAGTTTGTGGCCTGAAATCGGGGGGTCCCACTGCCCACTCTGATCATGGGATTTTTCGTGGTTTTCGCCTGGTCGCGAATGCGGAGGTGGTATATTCTACCACGATTTCTCCTTTACCCATTTCCTCACCTTTCATCTCTCTCTTTTACGTTTCAGGTGCATTTTCAGGTCCTGAAGTACTGTCGGTGTTGGGCAGATGGCGTGGATGCTTGCGCATTGGAAATATTTCTCCCCGTGAACACCAGGGTGCGTAGTCACGCACGTTAGGTCCGCTTGTATGAGTCAATGTCTACTTTGCATGTTGCTCTCATTGTCTATATATTTCTTTTTCGACGATGTTGTTTTTGATCCATTTCACGTTCATGCTGTCATGATGGAAAGTTGAATTTTCCGTATTCAGTGCTGGTAATTTAACGTACCTGCGTGTTTTGTCTATTTTACTGCACATATATGCATGAATTATGTTAAATACTCTAACTTGCGATAGCAGACCTGGAACATAATCATATTTGATAGCTAAATTTTACTACTTAATTCTTATATGGATCTTTAACTTCTTTTATTTGTTAATGTTTACTTACGATTTAATCCTTACAGCAGCTAAGTATGAGGTGCAGATTCATCTTTTCTATCCACAGCCAAGCAATCGTCAGTTCACCACTAAGGTCAATTTTGCTGACATTGCTACTGGAGCCAATGTTCAACAACTGTTAGTAACTAATTTTATTTTCCCTTTAAGTACTAGGTATATCTTCCATTCAGTATCGTCGAAAAAAAGGAACACACATGAGTCAAGTGCATTGGCTAATCTGAACTTCATCTCGTATTTTCAAATCTTTCTCGTTCTCCAATATGCACTTACCATACTTATATAACACAGAATGTAACTAGTCGTCCTCCGTGGACTAGTGGTACCACGCTAGCCTCTAGTTCCCAAGGTCGTGGGTTCAAACCCGGCTGAGGGCGTAAACATCCTTAGCATGGGATTCTTCGCTGCGCGGGTGTTCAAACTGAAAATATTAGGCACTTCTCTGTGGGCCTGTATGCCTGCGGACCTGAGACCTCCTACGACGGCTCCTTCACCTCATCCCTACTTCCCGGGGGTGTAGCCACAATAGATCAAGCTGGTCGCAGTAGAGAAGTTTCCCCCTCCGATAAACACATCCTACATCCTACCAAAATTATAAGTATGTTCGAAAGTCCACAAGGATATTTTAATAGTTTTTGAAAAAAAATTAATTTATTTTTGTTATACTAATTAATGAAGTGTTTCATGCGATGCAGAATTTTGAAAAAAATTAAACCCACTACCATATTATTTAAATACTAATACACAAAACTGGAATATAGAAATGTTTTCCCTCGTCTGGTTGTTTCAGAAGAAAATTTAAAATTGTAAAATATAATTGTTGTAGCTATTTAACTTCAGTGTTTTAATTAATTATGTCATAAGTTGAGAAATTTAAAAGCGTAGAAAAATTTATATGACAGGTTTTAAAGTTTATTCTCTCTTGATTCTGCAGAAAATTTGAGCAAGATTGCTTTCAAAGTGTATCGATGGAACGTTTTAAATACGCAAATGTGTAAGAAAAACCTAAGTAAAGTAAAAGCTATTGGAAATAAATACAGGCCATTAGCCCTTGTGCTTTTGGACAATTAAATTGTCGCGTTCTGAAACTTTAAAGATCTGTTAAAAGCAAAAACTATAGTATGTAACTGAAGCTAAAGGCTCACAAGGCTATTTTTTTTTAAAGTTTAACAAAATTTAAGAAAAAGCTATTGGTACCCGATTTTCTTCATATGGTGAATAATATAAAGTGACATACATCTGCTTTATTTCCTCATTTATTTTTTATCAAAAAGTTCACAACAAAGCTTTTCTTACAGTGATGGTAAGCATTTGCTCAAATATCCAATATATTAATTTTATAACGCGTGTTTTTAGTTCTTCCTTCCTTTTTTTGTAGCAGGCTATATCCTCTAGAAATGCTGAAACATTTTTCTTCAGAAAAGTCTGTATACAGACATTAAATACTATGGCTGATAGGCTGCAAACTTCTATGAAACCTTGATTTATTTTCTTCCTTTTGTTTGTTATACTTAGTCATTATTTTTCTTCTTTTTCCTGTTTCATTTAAACGTCACCTTTAACATCTTAGGTCATATCTGCGGCATTTGCCTTTCAAATAATTGCTCATGGCAAGATGTTCACTCGTTTACTGTCTGTTAAGCAACGTTTTAGTTAGTGGGTGGAGAAGCCCATCCAAGCAAGTAGGGGTTTAGTTAGTGGAAAGAGGTAGTGTTTACTTGGTATGAGGCAAGTGAGGAGTAAAGACGCGCGATGATGAACGACTGTTGGCTGATTTTCACTGTACTTGCCACGCGCGGCACGAGTTCAGCATACTGTGTACCTCTCCCACCAGCTAAAGCTTTACTGGAGAGATAAGCTACTAAAACATCCTTGATTAGACAAACTGTTATGTGTTAATCATTGGGCTGTCTTTAAATTCACACACACATACTCACACATTCAGTCTCTCTTTCATACTTCCAGACTCTAGGAAGTATCTATAGGAAATAATTCTGGATAAAAAAGAATTTCTACCCTCCAGCCTGGGATCAAACCCGGCACTTCCGGATTTGAATACTAGCAGGATTTGAAAACGACCAGACTACGGAGACAGTTTTTGTTTTCTTATATAGATTGCAAACTACCCGAACATAATAATCTGTTTGATGACAAAATATTTACATAAATGTTACTTTACTTTCACTGCATCACGTTTGGATATAAAAGGTATAGGAACAGACGAACGGGATCCCCGCAACCGGGACAGAGTAGGTACTGCAAGCAGGCCGCAGCACCCTTTTTAGCTTCTACAGTGACCTCTGGGGGGGGGGAAATGAGGGGAGAGACAGGTGGACCAAATTCGGATGACGACGGGCGGAAGCATGGACGCGGCCCATAACGTTTCCAGATCGAACGCATTCGACGCCACCGGGCTACCATAAGCCACCGAACCTCGGGCGGTCACCCTAACTGACCAGTCCCACAACAACGCCGGGAAAGAAACCTCAGCGCAAAGCCACCGCCCAGCCGCAACGCGCCGAACGCCTGGTCCTACAACCCTTAAACAAATGACTAGAAAGATGATGGGTACAGGAAATGAGGGGCAGGAAAGTCGTGGTAGAAGACGAGCCACCCCGGCATTCGCCCGCCGTCCCGGGAATCATGAAAAACCCATGGGTCAGAGCGAGTAGTTACCGGGGATTGAACCCGGGTGTACAAAACGATTAATAAATATTTGAGCTTTTGAGTTTATCTAAGCTTTCCTAATATAGGAATGAGTTGTAAATAAGGACTTCCAAATCTGAAAGAGTGTTTCATTCTTCAGCCATTTTGTGGAAATGTGATATTTAGGAGACGATTACTGCCACTACAGTTATGAGAAGAGTCATCTACAGAAGTCCAGAGCATGTAGATAGCTGTTTAATAATCAGACACGACCCTTAATGACTTATGAAAGTTTGTCAGCGTTATTGAGGCGGAACACATCAACCGTATGTTTAAATGAAGGAAAGATTAAGCAGGGGATGATGCCAATTTTAATTGCAAAAGGCTTCATGTCGTAAGAAGCGAGCTTCCTATGAAATTTAATCTGAGCCATTAAGTTTAACTTTTAGTACATCAATAAATTCCCGCTTGTAAGTAGAAATTCACAAGTGAAGCAGCGCGTAAAATTACTGTCGTGACGATTTGGGACTCGGAGTTTCAGACAGGCATCCATTAAACTCGACATGCCGTGATAATACTAAACCTTTTACACGCCCAACTGCTGCTCTGGATCTATTCTCTTTGATAAAGCAAAGCTATTTATTGTCCTATTCGAGTATAATATAATACAAAGGATGCCTTGTCTTAATCCATAAATATTGTTGGCTCTTTTATTATGTTGAATGAGCAAGTGCTTTATTTCCACTTAAACTGACCTTCAACAGCCACATCCACTGGTATGTCAATACCGTTCCCCCCAAAAAAAAACCTCTAGAGAAAGATGAAAAAAAGAAAGATTGTTCGAATTTACATAGCAAGAAATCAGATAAAACACTCCACACTAGAAATGTGAAAACTGTTATTTTTCGGTAACAGTTTCAACGTTCCAGTTCAAAAAATAGTTACAAGTTTCTAAATAGTCATTTCAACAAAATATGATGTGATACAGTAATATGAATTTCTCTGCCCTTTATCTTCATTAGTGGGCATATAAACTATTCTTACTAAAGCCTATTTTTCAATCTACTACATTTAATCCAATTATACCTTTGCAAGAATAGCTACATTACACGTTTCGTTATAAATACAAAGCGATAGTCAAATGTTTAAGAACTGGGCACTATATGCTGGTCTTAAAATTCCATACTGCTTCCCTGCAATCGCAGAAACAACTTAAAATCGATGGGATTTTATAAGAATAAGTATTGAACAATTTGAACCTTTAATAGCGGATATCTCAGAAATGGCTTATGCTACAAAAAATGTAATTCAAAGTAAATTGCGTGGTTTAAACAGATCTACATTGTTTGTGTTTTACGTTTTTGTCTATCCTTAAGGCATACAAGTTATACAAGAATTTTACAAAATTCCTTCCGAATGAAGAGAACTTCTGAGGTTACTCCCAGAAAATTTAAGATATACATTTTATTTGTCATGAAATGTCTTTAATATATAGTATTTTAATCAAAATCGTTAGAGCCGTTTTCTAGAAAATCAAAATTTTCGAAAAAGTTCCATATAAAGGGTAATTGGGTGATTTTCTTGGAAATCTTCCTGTAGCATTCTTGGAAGATACTACACTCAATTTTATTTGGTATTTATCCAACTTTTCGTTTTTGAGCTATGCTGTTCACAAACATACACACGGACATGTTTCCAAAAATGCTTTATTTGGATTCAGGGCGTTTCAAAACATGTATTTCCGATGAAATCTCGGTATCAAATTTTTGGGTGGAATGCAATACTTCGCCTACTTACTATACCTAGTAGAGAAAGTAATAAGTGGAGTAAGTCTACGAGTATTTTGAATTAATTCTATACGTTAAACTTCATCTAAATATTTATGATGAAAGAGATGTTATACACTTTTGTAGAACTAGAAACATCCATTTGTTACAGATACCTCAGGTTAGATTCCTTAAGACTAAACAGAATTTTATGTATATGGCCTGTGAGTTTGCTTTAATATAAATAGCTTTTGCCCAATAACACCAGGTGGCCCACACAAGCCATTCTTCACTGAAGTATGTTTGTCCCGGAAAGTACAGATGCCAAAATTTTTGCCTAAGCAGAACTGTAAAGGGGACTCCATACATAAATGAAAGACCAATGCTTAAAAACACACACTAATTGCTATGACTGATCACATAGCTCAGTCGGTAGAGCACCTGCCTTCTGTGTGAGGGGTTGCGATTGTTTTTATTTTTTAAATTTAAATTTATTTTTTAACAACCGCGGTAAGCCTAGATGAACGAGTTTTGCTTTTTTCACTCACCAGAGATCCAGTTGCTTCCAATTTGCTTATCAGTCCCGAGTTTCTTTGGGGAGGATTAAGAACACAAAATTCTCCTTGGTATGTCCTTTGAGTAGCTGTAATTGATTTTTTTTACAAATCCTTGGTATACAGAGAATTTTAAATAGAAATTCTGATATTTATTTGAGTTTTCAGTTTTTGAACTAAGCCGTTTTCTCTTCCTGTCTTTCCGTCTTTCCTTTTCTAGAAATATCTTTTTAATTCAGTTCTCGGTTAGACTCGAGAAAGGTTTCTTTCTCAAGAACGTTCCACAGTATGCCCAGGACCTAGTGTTCAATGTGAGTGTAAGTAGGTGTGTGCTATTGTTGTATATCGGTTATTTAAAAGTAATTTTCCCATAAACAAGAATTCAGGATTTCAAAAACATGAGCACAATAGTTAAGTCATACAATTACATTAAAGATAATCCATTATCACTACTACAACTTGCATCAATTGGTGCTACAAAGTTGAAATTATTAAACAAAACACTATTTTTATATGTTTGTGTTCCTTTAAAGCTACGATAGAATTAACATGTATTCTATTAATGCATCATTCATAATAAACGTGTTCAAATAAATATCCGCCTTGATGAATACACTGATGTAAGCACCTCTCCCTTTTACCTATCGCTTGTCCTCTTTACATTTCTGCAGATATTGAAGCAGGTATGACACATTTTCTTTTAAAATGTCTAGATTTTCAGGTTCCGTTTCGTAAACCCTGGCTTTGACATATGTCCACAAGAAAAGGAATCCAGGGGACGATCTCACTGGCCGTCACGACCTATCCGCCATCCAGGGCAAAAGTTGTTGAGAATTGCTTTAACTCCTGTAGAATAATGGAATGGTGAGCCATTAGGCTGAAACTAGTGATTTAGAGGTAACTAAGGTCTTCTAGAATTCTGCTCATTCTGTATGGATTGCAAATAAAGCTGTCCATTATGCCTAGGAGGCAAATAAATTACCACAGGTTAACAACCCCACTGAGCCTGCGTGTGATGTGGCCGTAACCAATGAGGATTCTAAGGAACCTAGTAATGGAGATTATGTTTGTTTGTATTAGAGTCGTTGACGAAATAATATTCACATCTTATAAAACCTGCCTGGTGAAATCTGGATTTTCGTGTATTTTATTTAAGAGCCTTCTGCATACAGGTCCGTGATTCTGCAAATCGTTCCCATAAAGCTGTTGGTGTAAGTAGGATGCTATTTTCTCTCCTTCAAAATTCGATGTGTTGAATTCCTTGAACTCCCAATCAGCTGCACCTCTTCTTTGCTCTGATTACGAGGAGAAAAGTTAAAGGTTAAGAAGTAATAATATCTGGAATGATCCATCAGTTCTTAATTCCATCTCTGTACGTCTGTACGACGGCAGCCGTCACGTCGGAAGACGTTCAGAATACAGCGTTCGATCCTCGGCTGCATTTCGGTGCGTCTTCCCATAGATCATAACCATATCTTTGTATTCGCTGTTTGTGAACATGTTACCTGTTTTCCTAAATGACCTGCTCAAAAACTACAAACAGGCAACCACGCGACCTTCATCAGTACGAAACTACGAAGTAAACACATGCAGAGGGCATTCACTACTTCAGTAACCTTTCGCTTCGTACCTTCACTGCCCCTTTGAAAATCAGTGATGCGCAACATCTTTTGCCCTTATGTATGCGGGAAACATAAAACTGCAAGGAACGGTTTTTTTGGGCCACCTGGAATATTTAAGAAGAAATTGAAAACATGGTTACAAAATAATCCTATGAAGTTAAATCAGTTTTTAAATTCTGATTTGTCTGATATGCAATGTGAGATCTGTATGCACACAATCCTATTTTAATTGTAATTAATAATGATAGTAATAATGATAATAAGGGAGGGGCCTCCAGCCACTGGAGTTCAGCACAGCACATAGCCATTGTAGGTCCTTTCGGACTTATAGAAATTAAGTGGAGACTCGAAGGGCAACCAGGTGCGGACAACAATAACGGGGTTCCTAACGATTCCAGAATGACACCAATTCTGACGCCGGCACGAGCCTGCTGGCACTATCAACTCAGGGCTCCCGGGAACGAGCCCCAAAGAAGGGGTACCAGTCGGCCATCCAAGCGGCAGGGAAAAATCTTTACACTTCGCAAACTCCACCGTCCCACCACAACGCACTAATCGCTGTGCCAACAACCTTGAAACATATGAAGATGAAAGACATGAAAGAAAATGATGAAAACAGAAAATGGACAGGTAATTCGCATAGAAGAGCAACCGCCCAGTATTCGCCTACCACCTGGAAAATTATGAAAGGAGCCAATTTCAGAATGGCTCTACCGACGGTAATCGAAGCCCGGACTACCGAATACGAGCAATCTCACTCCATCTTTACATGCTTTAAATGTATTGATATAAGTCCCTTACTTTATTTCTGTTGTTTTAATTTTAAGATTAACCTTTGGGATCGTGAAGTTGCGCCCGGGCTTCAGTGGACATAATCATTTAAATAGCGAACAGATGGTTATATTTGCTTAGTAACATTTTAATCTGTGAGTGTATATTTGGGTATGCGGTAGTGAAATATCCAAACCGACGTTTACATGGGAGGTGAGGGAATCCACGAAAATCCGCCGATTCAAATTGACAGGCACACCGGACTTGAACTCGGGACATACAGAATACCAGCAACAGAAATTACCAATGCGTCATATTGCACGTTGATGTTTTAGTAGAAAACATGTCTGTTTTCTTTTTATTGTACAACTGAGACCTATATGACATGAAATTAATGTGCTAATATTTTTGTTATTAAAATTATAGGGTGCCGAAAAGTAACTAACGAAACATTTCTGGTTAAACAACTCGAATGCATACGAAAGGTGTACAGTATAAAACAATACATCTTAATTGGTGTAGCTGGACATGACCATCTTCCATAGCAACGCAGACTTCCCATCTCTCTACGATGGACGTGAACAAAAGCTCATCATTGTTGCAGTAATGGTATTCAGCGCTGCGACAATGCGTCACGCAGGTGCTATAAATTGCTAATCTTGGCCTTGTACATCTACGATAGAATTTAAACAAAATAAGACTTCTGACATTTCTTGGAGAGGTATGTTTCCATGGCAACGTCTCCTCCTTACTATAGTCAGTAAGGTGCCGCAACACTCCTTTCCTTTCGCCGATAAACTGCTGCCATATTGTATTACATCGTAGCACGAGGTTTTTCGCTTGTATTCTCTTTATTTTCATTATTTACTGTTTGTTGTTCAGTGGCAATATGTTTGCAGAGAATACCAGTGTATAACAAATATTAATAGCCCTTAACGCACAATAACTTAAGAGTAGTGCCTTGTAAAACCCAAGTATTGCATCACTTGTAGTATTGTCTTAAAGTATCTCAACCACTACGTAAAAGAGGAAGGCCTAATATATGTTACAATACATAAAACATTACGCGACTAAAACAATAAAAGTTCACCATCAACGAAATGGAGCCCCTAGCAATGTAAAGAATAGAGCAGGTGACATCAGAGAATTGGGCGGCTATGATATCACATGGCAAAGGAATTGTCGAAGAACAATGGAAAAAAGAAGGAATTTTAGACGAATACGTAGATAAAATGATCATGTACATCAGCAGTTTGTCTTCTTTCTCTTTTTCTGACAAAGATACCGACTCTTCTCTCGGAGTCGCCCTGTCATCCCCGTGAACGTGGATAATTTAAGCAATGTAGAAGTTGTGGTTTTTGGTTGTGGTAGTTGTAAGTCACTGTAACTAGTAATTTGAGCTCTTTTATAGTTTATGTAAGTTGTTTATTTTCTACATATTTCGCACGCTGCACATCTATATGCTTGATGCATAAATTAGGCGTGACAGAGCCGTCAAATGTATTATTAACATGAAGCTGTGTATTTTAAATGGAAAATGTTAGGAATGAAATAAACATATCGGAGACTTAAGCTTCTTTATACGCTGAACCAGCTGCAATTTAGTTTATGATCCTACCTCTAACCGTATCGGATTTATTAAAAAGTAAATCCCTGCGAGGTATTTGCTATTCGGCACGCTGCTAACGGCTGACAGATACTTTAATACAGCGTGGCAACGCAGCTCTCCCACTTCTCCGCTTCGAGTGAACTGTCAAAAGTCTCAGGTTGTTTAAATGGCACTGTACGTTGATGTGACCCCATGCAAAAGAAGTCCAAGAGCGTTAGATCGGGCGAGCTGCTCTGAACCGTGGTAAGCCTCTACCAATCCCGGGTTCCGGGAACGTCTCCTTCAAGTGATAACGTGCATGTGCGCAAAGTGCCACAGGATGCCGTGTTGTTGGAATACAACCGTATACAGAATGTTGTTCGGTAAGCAATTAGGGCTCCGGTAATTGTTCAAACATGTTCCAGCTACAATTCTGAAGCGACTGTTGTTTCAGCAAACATGAATGCGCTCTTGGTTGAATCCCGACGTTCACCTATGGAGAGCTTCTTTTCTTCCAGGACCAAATGTGGTTGTACATTAGCCCATATCCTGGCATTGTGGTGATTGGCAAGGTCACTGGTATGAAACATGGACTGGTCACTGAAGAGTACGTTTTCCAACAATGGAACACTTGGATGTGGCAAGTCCTTTTCTTGAGTGTAAGTGCAAGATCTTCCACACAGTGGACATTGAAATGTCCTGACTGTCTGACTGAAATGACAAATTTCTACTCTGCCTGATTGTCTATCGTACGGTTTCCACTGTTACTTGCGACGTTGATGGCCTTCCAGAACGTTTCTCGTCAAGAACACCCGCTTTAACTTGTTTACCAAAAGTCTGATGTTTGTTGGCATTTGCGTTTCCGTACAGTAACGCTGGCGACAGCTTCCTGGACCTCAGCGAAGGACAGTATATTGAGTCTCTAAATCACGACCGCTATTACTTGTTGTGTGGTAAACATCTTTTACGTTATCTACAATAGAAAAAATAACATTTTCTGGAGATGAGAACTCTGTATAACTTTTTTAAAACTGTTAGATAACAGTAAAGTATAAAATTGTCGATAGTATGAAGCAGGAATTACTATGGAAGTTACAATCTCTAGCTTTGTGTGCCCCATGGCAAACACAATGTCGACGCACTGCATTAAGAGATGTTCGTTTCTGAATATTATATTTTATTTTTCTGAGAATTATGCTTTTTTGTTGATATTCCGCATCTATCCCTGGCTCTTCAGAAGATAGTAATCGAAAGAAAATGAGAGGAAAAAATTGGAAAGCTAAGATAGCAGGAATAGATAATGAGGAAAGAAATGAATGGCATTAATAGTTAGAAAATGAACTGAAGGGATATAAACGAATGGCGGAGGGAGGAAAAGCCAATGCAGAAGAAGCAGATAATAAGAAAAAGGAGGCGGAGCGGAGGCTATAAATATTACAAGATAAAGGGAGAGAAGTCAAAGGAAAATTATTGGAGAAATAAATAAAGAGGAATGTGAGATAAATGTCCAGGCATGACCCAAGAACCGAGAAACGAAGTGGAGTGTGAGATAATGGAAGGAGAGAAATGAAGCTAAAGAACAGAAATTAGGGTCACAAAGGAGATGGAAATATAATTAAAACGGCAGGTTAAATAGAGTTGCAAAAACAAATGGAGTAAGCCTTAATTTTCGGGATAAAAGAAAGGTGAGCCAAAGAGTTGTAGTGTGTCGTTGCAATAAAAAGAAAACTTTACTTCTGCCTTTTCAACGCCATGGACTGGGCTATAGACGATATCAGAGAGTGTCATGATCTATAGAGAATTAATCTGCTTGGCACTTTAGGAATATGTGGGTTCCAGTTTGTGGTTAACTGTACGTTCCATTCAATTATAAATATTTATGTTTTCCTTCTTGGATGATCTAGAAGTGTATTTCCGGCCCCCCTTCTTAAAAATCATAATTCGTGTATTCTCTACTATTTACCTATAGAATAGAGGAAATACTGCATTGCACCCCAATTCGTTACCGAGATTTTTCATTCACCGGAATGCACCTTTTGAGGTCTCCTGAATAAAAAAATAAATAAAAAAAATGATGATGTGTTGCACTCACATGACTTTCCCTACTCTTGTAGAAACTATTTTTACAAACGCTTATTCTCCATCTACTTCATGTTAATGGAGATATTAATCTTATTGCTAATTTTCTTGTGCAAGGGGAATTGGTAGGTTTTAAGCGATAGTCAAATCTTTTAAGAGTTGGGTGCTATTTGAAGCATTTCATTCTCTTTGCATATCCAGGACATAAAAAAGCTAATAGTGAATTTCCATTTGAGAAGAAGTATTGGAAAATTCAAACAAATAGCAAGGAATATCTCGCAAATAGTTCACTCCAGAAAGAAAAAAGAAAATAAAAAATGTATATCTTGAATTTTCTGGGGATGTTCCTAAAAGTCCTCTTCATTCTGAACGACTTTGCATAACTGGTAAACCCCAAGAGATAATATATGTCATATACATTTTTTCTGTAAAGTGAACCATTTTCGAGATATTCCTTGTTATTTCTTTGAATTTTCCAATACTTAAACTTTTCTGAACTAAGAATTCGTTATTATTTTTCATGTTCTTGAAAGACAAGGAGAATTACATTTTACACATAACGACCAGTTTTAAAAATATTTTACTATCGCTTAAGGCCTACTATGTTCCTCTTGTTTTGTATTTGCAAGGGCAATATAGAAATGCAGTATGCAGCACCATTCCCTTTGCCACAGATTAATACTATTTGCATATTCAAGACCGAAAAAAAGAAGAAAATGAATAACCAATTCCCATTTGAGTAAAAGTATAAGTATTGGAAAATTTAAGTGAATAACAAGCAATATCTCGAAAATGGTTCACTCAAAAAAAATGTATATGGCATAAATTGTGTATTTTAACGCGATCTACATTTTTTGTGTAGTAAAAGTTTACCAGTTATGCAAAAGTCGTTAAAAATGAAGAATACTTTTGGAGACATTCCCAGAAAATTCGAGATATACAATTTATTTGCCATAAAATGTCTTAAACTTATGGTATTTTATTCAAAATCGTTAGAGCCATTTTTGAGCAAATTAAAATTTTCGAGAAATGTTCCACCTAAAGGGTAACCTGGGGTGGGTGGGGGATTTTCTTGAAAACCTTCGTGTCGCATCTCTGGAAGATACTGAACCTAAATACCAAGTTTGGAATTTATCCGACTTTTCGTTTTTGATTTATGCTGTTCACAGACACACACACACACACATAAACCTTTTTCTAAATGTGTTTTATTTTGGATTCACGGGGCCTTAAAACATGCATTTACGCTGAAATCGTGGTGTCAAATTTTTGGGTGGAATGCAATAATTTCCCTATACGTAGTAGAGAAATAAATTTAAGTTGAGTTTTATTTATGGACGCTCTTTAACTACTATGGTCCTTAGCGTCCCATACTATATTGGGCGTGAAAGACTGGTAATTTTACTCAGAAGCCTCTTTATCAGGCTTGAGGTTCTTTTACGTGCCGTAAATCTGGGACCACCGGCTTTACTTCCCTTCCGATTTTTACGCCCGAAAAACTCCATCGCCCTCCGCTGGGTTTAAACCCGCGACCTTGGGAACTAGAGGCTGGCTAGAGGAAGATAAAGTAATTCAGTACATTTAATAAATAATATACATTGACAGTGATATTAACACTTACAATATAAACAACAAGAATGTAAAAACTTAACAATGCCTAACATAACTATACATTAAGCACGGAATATATAGAATAGGTTACTAAATCAATTTAACATGAAAATACGAACAAAAAATTAAAATTAATGCATTAATGGCCAAAGAATACAATTGATGATAATAATAATAATAATAATAATAATAATAATAATAATAAAAATTCCAATAAATGTTATGTTCCATTGACATGACTTTCTCTACCCACCATCCTTAATTTTTACTTTTTCTACCACGTAATAGTATGCAGAAAAGGTTTTATATTTCACCCAAGAATTTGATGTCGAGATTTCACTGGAAATGCATGTTTTGAGGCCCCATGAATAAAAGAAAGTATTTTTAGAAAAAGGTCCGTGAGTCTGTGTCTGTGTCTGTGTCTATGAACAGCATAACTTAACAACGAAAACTCGAATAATTACCAAACTGGTATTTAGGTTTAGTATTTTTCAAAGATATGATTTTCAGGAAAATCTCTCCACCCCAACTACCGTTTACATGGAACGTTGTTCGAAAATGTTGATTTTCTAAAAAATGGTTTTTAACGATTGTGACTAAAATACCACATATTAAAGATATTTATATGACAAATAAAATGTATATCTTGATTTCTCTGTGAATATCCTATGTGTCCTCATCATTCGGAAGGATTTTGTATAATTCTGCATAAGTGATAGACGAAAGCGTACTACACAAGAAATGTAGATCTCTTTAAAACACAGTTCATTTCAAATAAGTTTTCTTTTCGTGACGTAAGCCATTTGTGAGATATCCTTTATTAATGGTTTGATTTGCTCATTCTCCTAAAGTCCTGTAAACATTCTGTTTTTTTCGCGATGTCATGGAAACAATATGGAATTTTAAGGCTAATGTATAGCGTCCAATTCTTAAACATCTGACCATCGCTGTTCTCTTTGTATCTATAATGAAATATGTAATGTAGCTATTTCTGCAAAGGCTTATTTGGAATAAAATGTAGTCAGTAGGAAAAAAATCTGATGTGATACATTCACATACCTTCCACTCTCCATCTTTATTTGTGGGTAAACAAACTATTCTTACTAAAGCTCCGCAGTTTGCGATATATTCGTTGATATTGGTTTCAATTTGTTAATACTTCGTCATTTTTGAAGTGATGTGTCGTTCTCCGTGGTGTAGTGGTTACCATGCTAGCCTCTAGTTTCCGAGGTCGCGGGTTCAAACCCGGCGGAGTGCGATGAATTTTTTCGTGCGTAAAAATACTTAGCATGGCTTTCTTCGGAAGGGAAGTAAAGCTGGTGGTCCCATGTCGTAGATTTACGGCACGTAAAAGAACTTCAAGCCTGATAAAGTGGCCTCTGAGCAAAATTACCGGTCTTTCATGCCCAATATAGATGGGACGTTAAGGACCACAGCGGTTAAAGAGCGTCCATAAATAAAACTAAATTTTTCATTTAATTTTGAAGTGCTGTCGCCATTCAGCTGTTTCTCGCGATATTATGGAAGAGCGACCCACATTTTGATTATCGCTCCGTTTTCTGAATCCCGTTTGTACTTACAACAAAATGTATAATTATACTAATTCTACAAACGTTTATCTGACATGAAGCAGTCAGATAAAAGGAATGGTTTTATAAGAATAATTGTAGAAGCTATATAAAATAAACGATGATGCGGAGAGAAAGAAATGTGAATGTAACACACCGTGTATATGTGTGTATTTACTAACGCTGGTGCATTAATTTTACTGCATAATTAATTTTAATGTTATATGTAAATTTGTGGTCATGTTTGTAAACAGCGAATAAAAAGACGCCCATGCATTCTCCCACTCACTAGCTAAAGTGAGGATAGGAAGTAATCCTAAATAAAGAAACTTTCCTCTATTCTGGCGGAATAGATTCTGAGAACTCTGATTTAGAAGGTTGCTTGCTGACCGTTTGACCTTCTCATCGCAAACGTACATAAACTTAACTCTTGACGTTTGCATTATTTCTACTGTTCATTGCTTTAAGCAGTGTCAGTACATTCAGAGTTTTAAGACATCATTCTTCAGCAGCTCTTTGTTGCAGGAATTACGTTTGCTTATCTACTTCTGACTCGTCTAAGTAAATGAGTATGGAAATTAGGAAAAGGAAGAGGGTGAATAAAAAAGGGAAACATAAACAAGGAACATTATTACATAAAAAAACGGGCACAACAGGAACAAAGATCATGCAAATAAAAAATAGGGTCACCATTGCTGCACATCCGTGTGGCAAACTGTTCTTAAGACTTTTTCTTCTGTGTAGAGAAGAAGCCCGTCATTATCGCTGTACGGCCCTTATAACGACCCTAGGAGTGGGAAGTCTTCCATTATGTCGCAGTCTGCAAGATAACCGTGATGTGCTGCTCGCCCTTTGATTTCAATTGCACCAAACTTTGCCTCTTGGCGTGCACATTAAGGAGGCAGCTTCCACAATTCTTGAGCTAGCTCTCTTTTGAGTTTCAGCGTCGCCAAGCATGAAACTTCTTGAGCTCGGTGGTTAGCAAATTTGTCCCAGTCATAGGTTCATTAACACCGAAGTCGGCGGTGTTTTGTGAGGAGGAAGAGACGATTCAATTGAGGCGTAAGTAGCTAGGTGCCTGAGGGACGCTACATGGGGTCGAAGTATATGAAAACTAAGGGGAAAAATATAAGACAATGTTATGCCCAGTAATGACATATTGTTATATACCGGGGTGAAGCCAAAAGATTTGCAGCTAGATATTAAGTTTTAGTTACCCCTACATAAACACTGCGGGACGTAACATCAGAGGCAACAAGAGGACCAGAATCTTAACTACACATTTCAGAGCAGGCGTGGGATAATCATCGCAAAAATACACAGCATTTCACATTAATCACATTACCCGTGGTTTATTGGATATTAAACACGGTGCCCCTACATCATTAACAAAAGATTAAAAGAAAGACATTGGAAGTAGATGTTACGCCCACGAGGTCGCATTCACACGATTCACAAACATCCTTCCATGCCAGACACTAGACTTGAAGTAGATGATGCCACGCTACACACACCACACAAAGAAAATAACGCTTAATTCCCCCCTTTCCCCACCTCTGGCCAGGATTTGGGGTGAGATGCCACGCCAGACGAAATTCAAAACCCCAAGCCGAAAGAATTACACCAACAATACTGCCGCGTACAAAGCAATAATGTGCCCGGCGTGATAATACACACACATACACGCCACATTATGTGCCGGATGCAAGACAAGAAAAAACAGACAAAACGAAGTCAAATCTTAACAAAATGGAAATGAAGACACTAAGATAAATTCAGGGAGTAACCATCTGCGACAAGATAATAAATTACTCAACAAGTGTACAGTGCTACACCCTGGATGTGAATAACAGGATTAAAACAAGAAAGAGCGTGGAGTACATGTGGAGGGAATGGACCAAGGGAGACTAATATGGATTTGAAAAGCGATGTGGCTCGACCTTTACCTCTTTAAAATGAGGTCTGACAAAGCTGAAACCCTTATCAAAGGAAGAAGAAAAGGCAAATGATTTAACTCACAAGATGAATATGTAAGACCTCCTCTACCGTTGAGTCAGTTGGCCCCTTTACGTCTGCTAACTTATATTTAGGTTCTAAGGATGCGACACGAAGATTTTGAAGCAAATGCCCCTCTCCCCAAATTAAGCTCTACATGAAAAGCTTTTCGTTGTTTTTAATTTTCGCAAAAAATGGCCCTAACGAGTTTGATTAAAAGTACCACATGTTTAAGACATTTTCGTGACAATTGAAGCCTACATCCTGAATTGTCTGGGAATAGCTTGTGAAGAATTCTTCATTCTGAATGAATTATGTATAAATATCTTGTAGATTTGTTAAATCACACAATCTATGTGAAATAAAACTTTTCATGGCATTAATCGTTTCCGAGATAATCTTTGTTATTTGTTTCAATTCTCAAATAGTTGTATTTTTTCCAGTATGAGTCGCTATTCGTTTTTACTTTCTCTACTACGTATAGTAAGTAGGGGAAGTATTGCATTCCACCCAAACATTTGATATCTAGATTTCGCCGGAAATGCATATTTTGAGACCACTGAATCTAAAATGAGCACTTTTAGAAAAAGGACCGTGTGTGTCTGAGAACAGCATAACTCAAAAAAGGAAAGGTCTATAAATATCAAGCTTGGTATTTAGGTTTACTTTCAAAACTGCGACACGAAATTTTCAATAAAATCCCCACCCCAGACTACCCTTTACATGCAACATTTTTCGAAAATTTTGACTTTCTCAAAAATAGATCTATAGATTTGATTAAAATATCACATACTTAAGATATTTTCATGACAAATAAAATGTATATCTTGGATTTTCTGGGAATGTCCCCAAAGCCTTCTTCTTTCTGAATGGCTTTCGCATAACTGATAAACCGTAAGAGATAGACAAAATCTTTCTACACAAGAAATGTAGATCTCGTTAAAACAGACAATTTGTGCCCTATACATTTTCTTGTGTAGTGAACCATTTCTAGATATTTCTTGTTATTTGTTTGAATTTTCCAATACTTGTACTTTTCTCGTATGAGAATTCCTTATTCGTTTTTTATGTCCTGGACATGCAAAGAGAATGGAATACTCCACATAGCAACCAACTCTTAAAAGATTTGATTATCGCTTAAAGCCTACCAATTCCCTTTGCATCTACAAGAAAATTAGCAATAAGATTAACATCTCGATATCTCGATTAACATGAGGCATATGGAGAGTAAGCGTTTGTAAAAATAGTTTGTACAAGAGTAAAGAAAGTCATGTGAGTATAACACATCAGATTTTTTCTCGTGGTCTGCAAGGAACACGGAATTTCAAAGCCATAGCGATTCGCTTTTTAAAAATCTGACTATCGCTTTAGCCTATTCTATTCTTATACCTAGAACGATGGTAGAATGTACTTATCGCTTATCTGAATTAACAAGGGCGTACATAAAAGAATACGCTTTTGTAAGGATAGTTTGAAGAATAGTGAGTAGAGAAGGCTGCAAATGGAATACATTAGTTTATTTTTCACAGTGCATTATTCACATTTCCTTGGTTTAGTGCTTGTGCAAATAAGCCACACACTCCCTTTAAAACGTATTATCTCTTAAACATTAAAAGTGTTACACTAAGATAATTTTACATAAAACGATAAAACTTCAGTTGCATCTAAATTCAAAATAATAGAGAGCTAACATGTTGCAGTCAGAGAAGTAAATCGTAAATGTTTGAAGGCTCTGTATTTAAAATATAGAGAATAAGGGATTTCGTTTAACACAAGAGATCGTTTAATTACTTGAGTACTTTAATTTCAGTTTCACGAGGTAAGGTTTTTAAAACGATACCAGTGTTAGGTATGAACCTTGAGGGCAAGTTCCTCGACCCAGTTAACCCACTGCATATAGGTCAACAGGGAATTCATCTTCCCCAGCTGTGTTTGAACAGCTGACAGGCGTATTCCGTCTCCGCTTCTGTGTATGTGGGCAAAACGCTTGTAAGATCTTAATGAGTAGCCAATGCCGGAGTTTCCACCAAGAAAAACATTCACTCGCTTCTCTCAGATACCTGGAGATGTTAAAGCAGGGAAATAATGAAATCACGACGCAAATGAATTGTCAGGAAAAGATGTACATAGCATTTTATTTAGTGCTGCACGCAAAACTTTAAATAATAAATCAAGGTTGGAGAAGGGAGGAAAGTTTAATAAACTTGACAGTAGCCGCTTTAATGAATGGGAGTTAAAAGTTAGTTCCGGAAGAGGGAATTCAAATCACGACGAAAGGAAATGAAAAACCTAGGAGGAATAGATACAGAAGAAAATAATGCAACAGCGGTGTAACCAAGATAAATAATAGACTGTTTAAATTATCAGTAAACCGTCTGAACGTACGAGTACATGTTTGATATAATATTTTTACTGCATGATCATAATTGCTATTCTAACGTTTGGTTAGAACGTTGGAACACTTGTTTTATTACTCTATACTTTACAGTTAAGTGCACGTTAGAATTCATATTATTGCTTGCCAATTTATCATTAACTAAGGAGAACCAAACCGCTAGAGGTAGTGGAACGTTTTCTGGAATTATCTCTCACTGCAGGGTAAGCAAACATGTAAAATGTTTTAACATGCATTGAAAGTAGAAAGTTAAAGTATACAATATATATATTCTTTTTAATTTGAAAAATCGTAACAATCTTACACTTGACATTTATAATTTGTCTCATTGCCTTTACAAATGTACAATTTAAACCTTAAAAGTCTTTATTTCACTTGCTGATTTATACTCGTGCGTTACTTTAAATTTTGCCTTTCACAATTTACGACTTACTCCAGATCTACGCCGAGTGGAAATGGTTGTTATGAATATAGCATAGACCGAAAATGGGTGTGTTTACGCCACTTACCCATACAGAGTTACTAGAAGTTCCTTCTCGGTCGCTGTGTTCACTTTCAGCAAGCTCGACCCTCGGTCAGGCCCAAGGGGAGCCGCGTGACAAGACATCACAGTTCATTTGTAAGCGCCATCAGCGATGTTTTCTTCCCACACCATCTTGTGCCATGTAGACGAACAAATTATTGGCCGATAATAAAACCAGAATGCTGCTAGAAGAATCTTACTTCAGTCAGGTTTGAGTACAGTTTCTGTAAGAGGGGAGTCATTCATGGCTCACTATTTAATTATTAATATATCTAAGTTCATTTTGTAAAAACTCTCAATAATTGGATGATAACGTTTGCTCTATTGTTTAGTTCAGAACAACTGCAACAAAACCCTCTAATAACTGCTTTTTCTTCGGAATTGTGTTTGCACAAAAATTAAAATGTTAAATTTGCAGCAATTTCAGTATGCAGATTAATAAACTAGTTAAGCTTTGTGTAAAACATAGAACACAAGTACAAGGAGTAAATTATTCGATATAAAGTGCACAAAAGTGTTTTAATAGAATTTGATTCATGGAGGATCATATAATCATAATTTATACTTAATTGTTCATATATTTTCTGAACTCTCAACATGAAACGATGACTTCTGTTCTTTTAGTATAGGATAGCTGTTTCTTATAAGTTTGACTTCTACTACTCGTGTTTCTACGGAAATTAGTGTTAAATTTTAAATAATTTCAGTATTCGGCGTAGGAATGCTCTTGACGATAATTAGTCCGAACTGCGTGGTGGAATCGTACATATGTATTACAGGTCGCACGTGCCGAGCTTTCATACACCGTTTGTTTTATGTTTGTTACAATTCAATGTTATAAATTGTCATTAAGAATTCAAAAACTATAGTAGATGATACCAGATTGACAATAGCATTTTTGTTCTTGGGTCAAATGAACAAGTGGTGTGAAAGTTAATGTTTCAGATTCACTGGATTTTTTAGTATATCGCTAGTTTCCAAGGACAGATTTTTGAAAACTTGAATTCTATATTTTCCGTATAGAATTTTTTATACCGGCCCAAACACTCTAATTTCCTAAATTTTGAAGCACAAAGTTATCATGAATCAGCAGCCTTCAACATAAAAAGATTTTCTGGGGATAATTTAAGTGATTTTAATGCCCTTGAATGTAACATCTAATAAGTTACGAAATCGAAATTGTAATTCGTAAATTTTAAACAATTAATTTTTAAAATTCTCAAAAATACCCCATTATATTTCTGTTAAATGTTAAACTGCCGCAGATTTTTGGACGAAAGGGCAAAAAATCACTGAGGTATAATTTTAATTCCATCGGAAAAGGAGGGATACAGTTAAGTCCTAAGGAATAAATTGTGTTAGGTAACATTGTTGAGTATTTATTTTTCAAAAAAGGTTGTCCCTAAATGAGTTCTCTTTTGTATGTTCCGACGCAATTAATTGCTGCGTGTGTAAAATTAATGATACTATTTTCAAGTTTTAATCTCTTGAAGACTCAGGTAAATTTCAGGTGAGCTTCTAGGTTTCGTAGCATGTGGCAGTGCCGGATAAATGGTGCATTGCCAAATAAAAGATATTTCCCGTGGACACCAGAGAGCTTCTGGCTCTCTCTAAGCAACTCCAGCAGTGGGACGAGTGTTTGAGCTTGGAAATGTCGCGTCTCTGTGGCCTGTCTGCCTGCGGCCTGTAGGCTCCTGTGGTTCATTCACTAGATCCCTTCCTCCTAGAGGATGGCAGCCGTAATAGATCTATGCAGGTCGCAGTGCGCGAGTTGTCCCCTTCTGTTGAGCTTGCTGACAATCATCTTCCTTCTCCTTGTAACTATCTGCACTGCAATTGTCATTTACCGCCTTCGCTCTCGAAGTAGAATATGTACAATGTTTTAATCCAAATTGTAGTGAGAGAGAGAGAGAGAGGGAGAGGGAAGGAATAAAATAAATATTTTCCATTTAAAGGACAGTTACGGGTGGGGGAATTCGGTGAAGTTATTCGTGTTATATCCATGATAGATGCTGGACTTAAATATGAAAAATTGATATTGATCCAACTTTTCCTTCTTGAGTTATGCTAGGGTTCAAGTGATCTCGCTGAAATCTCAAATATTGTTCCATTAAGAAATTATTACGAACCTCAACTCATTGCTCAACATATTGAACCTTTTGTCAATAACCGATAAATCAATAGGAGTTGATACCTTTAAGCAAGTCGAAGTACGTCATTTGTTTACGAAGGGTACTGCAGCAACAGGAGTTCTGGCTTCCCAATTAACAAAGAGAGATCATGGGGGCCCTCTTGTGTATTTGATCAGTGTCACTTTCCGCTAGAGAGTATAGCCTGTCAGCGTTTAACCCTCAGCACAGCAATCTCGCGTACCTGTGTACCGCGCTTTGTTCTCTGCAACACTTACACCACGTGTTGACTTTTCAATTCCATAATTGAGTTTCGGCGCCGTCACTTGTTCTGCAACCTGTACTTACTTTCTCTGACGTCATCACGTAAAGTAACGAAGTTAGTAATGCCGGTTGCTTGAGTCTCAAGGCGGGAGCAGCAAGGCTTACTCAGCTGATGATCTGGGGGAAGGAAAGGGAAGGGGAAAGGGAACTTCCGTGTTTCGTCTTCAGGGAAAAGAAAAAGAAAAGGCTCCGTCAGTGCATTAATGACGGAAGTACCTAACGTATATGATGCTCCTTTTTTATCCCCGCCGCCACCGCGATGCCTTTTAAACTTGTTAACCTGAATTTACAACGGATGTCAGCTTAGATAACTGCCCTGTAGATATTAGCAGCCTTAAAAAAAAGAATGTATACTAACGTGAAAAGTTGGGAAAATTCTTAGCTTGTCTCACTAAGGGTAGTTCGTATAAGCTAGACAAATCGAGTGTTGTTGAAGAAGGAAAACAGTATTACTTACTATTGGCTGCATCTTAGTTCGGACCAAATAACGACTTCCGCTGGACTAAGAACGCACTAACAATTTAAGCACTCGCAAACTAGGGCTTGCAGTGGTTCCAGTTTTAAAACTATGTAGAAAACCGATGTGTTACATTCAAATGCGTTTCTCTGTTCGCTCATCTACAAACTATTGTTACAAAACTTTATTTTTCCTCTATTACTTGTTCATCGAGATAAAATTTCATCACACGAATACGCATATAAGAAGAAATATCCTAAAGAGCGATATCATTTTTAAAAAGCGGATTGCTACGTGATGCTTTCATAATTCCATGCTCCTTGTACGACCACCATATTTAAAAAAGCATAAGTATTTAAAAATTCAAAGCAATAACAAGGAATGTCTGGAAATTGATTAATGCCTAAAAAATTGTACTTTACACCAGTTGTGTAATTTAACGACATCTATATTATTGTATAGTAAGATTTCGTTTATCCCTTAGGTTTAGAAATTATACGAAGGTAGTTCAGAATGAAAAGGATTTCACGGATTGTTCCTGGGAAATTCAACACATCTATACTTTTCTTTGTCATGCAAATATCTTAAACATATGATGTTTTAAGCAAAATCGTTACAGCCATTTTTGAGAAAACAAAAAATAGCCAACAGTTTTCCATGTAAAGGGTCTTTGGAGTGAGAATTTTCTTGAAATTCTTCGTTTAGCATCTTTCGTAATCAACGGACTTTTAGTTTTGTAGTGATGCTGTTCACAAACACACACACACACACACACACACACACACACACACACCACACACACACCAGACATATAGAGAGCTTTTTCTAAAAGTTTTTTTAGTGGATTAAGGGAGCCTCATGATATATATTTCCAGTGGAATCTCGGGATATATATATATATATATATATATATTGATTTTGATTAAATCGTCCTAGAGTATTTTATGGACAATGATCAGACATTTCATATATTTACAATGGGAATGGATGTAGATACACGAGCCTATTTCATAGGAGCAACCATAATTATTGCTGTACCAACGGAATTAAAAATTTTCCACCCTTCTCCCCATTAGGCTTACACATCCCCTGGGGGGTCCGGGACACGGAGACCACTCTAGTCTGGAAGTAGAAGGTTTCCTTAGAGCATACCTTTCCCCTGTCATGACACGCCGAGACCTCCGAGACACTTACAACCCTAAAAGAGACCAAGCAGATGAAGGGCGCAGTGAAATGAGAATGGAGATGAAATGGAGGGACAGGAAATTCGGGGGAGGTAATGATCCTCCCCAGCATTCTCCTGGCGACCCGGGAAAACCCTCGAAAAAAACCTATGGGTCAGGAAAGTCGGCCACGGAAATCCTTCCCACTATGTTCCGGATGCGGGCCACAGACGTAACTGCCTGAGCCATTCCGCTCGTTAATGCTAGTAATTAAAACATCTCATGTGTTTGTTATATTCACAAGGCTTTCTCTACCCTCCATCGCGCTTACTAGTGGGTATATAAGTTATTCTTACGAGAGTTTATTTTTATATCTACTTCATTTTAATTGAGTTAAACCTTTCCGAAAATGGATGTATTACACATTTTGTTATAGGCACAAAGGGAACAGCGATAGTCAAATGTTTTAGAACCGGACGTTATTCGCTGGCCTTAAAATTCCGATATCGAGAGAAACAACTGAAAATCTACGGGGTATTTAAAAGAATGGCTAAGTGTTGAACATTTCGAACCATTGATATAATTTGGAAATGGAGGATACCACCAAAAGCTTATTTGAAATGAATTGCGTGTTTTAAAGAGATCTACATTTTTTGTGATGTATGTTTTCGTCTATTGCTTAACTTTACCAGTTGTACAAGATTATAGAAAATTCCTCCCGAACAAAGAGGACCTTGCAGGCTATTTCCAGAAAATTCAAGATATATATTTGAATTGTCATGTCATATCTTTAATATGTGGTATTTTAATTAAAATCATTAGAGCCATTTTTTGTGAAAATCAAAAATTTCGAAAAAATGTTCCATATAAAGAGTAGTAGCGGTTGGAGATTTTCTTTAAGATCTCCGTGTTGCATCTTTGGAAGGTATTGAACCTAAACACCAAGTTTGGTATTTATCCGACTTTTCGCTATTGAAATATGCTGTTTACAGATACACAATTACATACATAGACACATACACTCACATACACACACACAGACCATTTTCTATTTTTTTTATTCAGTATTATACACGCAGTGTTAGATTATAGGGACAGGAAAAGCATGCACGGCAATGAGCCTCATGCGCTTGTTGTATTGTACAAGAGTATAGAGAAACTGTTCACAATAAAAGACCTTCTACTACTACCACTACTGCTACTACTACTACTACCACCTCTACTACTATTACTACTGCTACTACCACCACTACTGCTACTATTACTATTACTACTACTACTACCACCACTACTGCTACAACTACTACCACCACTACTACTACCACCACTACTGCTACAACTACTACCACCACTACTACTACCACCACCACTACTACTACCACTATTGCTACTACGACCACCACTACTGCTACTACTACTACTACCACCACTACTGCTACTACTATTACTATTACTACTACCACTACTGCTACTACTACTACTACCACCACTACTACTATTACTACTGCTACTACTACTGCTACTACTACTATTACAACTACTGCTACTACTACTACTACTACTATTACTACTGCTACTACTACTACCACCACTACTACTATTACTACTGCTACTACTACTATGACCACTACTGCTACTACTACTACCACCACTACTACTATTACTACTGCTACTACCACCACTACTACTAATACTACTGCTACTACTACTACCACCACCAATACTACTATTACTCTAACCATTGAGCTATGTGACAACAATAGCGAAAACTGTCTGTATTGTCAGGAAAAGGATACACCTGAACATACTGTACTAAAATGTAAAAAATGGAATACAATAAGACAAGCAGGTATAAAACAAATTGGACAAGAAATAACTGTTGAAAATATTATAACATTAATGCTGGAAACTGAGAATAAATGGAAAACTATTCAAGATATGATAATTAAAATTATAAAGGCTAAAGAAATGGATGAAAACGAGAGATTAACATGATTGCTTCATTGTGAAGTAATGCTGAGAGGCAGTTTCCGCAATGTGAGCAAGTGAAAAAAGAGGGGTTTTTTAGTCGGTATGAGTCCGGCACATCAGGGCAATCTCCCCTGATGCCCATGAGGGTTTTTTCCCCTCTTTCTAAAACAAAACTATTACTACCACTACTACTACTACTACTACTACTACTACTACTACTACCACTACTGCTATACTACTGCTGCTGCTACTACTACTAGTACTACTACCACCATTGCTACTACTACTACTACTACTACTACTACTACTACCACTACTGCTACTACTACTGCTACTACTGCTACTATTACTACCACTACTGCTACTACTACTACTACTACTACTACCACCAATACTACTATTACTACTGCTACTACTACTACCACTACTGCTACTACTACTACTGCTACTATTATTACCACTACTGCTACTACTACTACTACTATCACTATTGTTATACTACTGCTGCTGCTGCTACTACTAGTACTACTACCACCATTGCTACTACTACTACTAGTACTGCTACTACTACCACTACCACTACTGCTACTACTACTGCTACTATTACTACCACTACTGCTACTACTACTACCACTACTGTTATACTACTGCTGCTACTACTACTACTACTACTACTACTACTAGTACTACTACCACCATTGCTGCTACTACTACTACTACCAATACTGCTACTACTACTACTGCTACTATTACTACCACTACTGCTACTACTACTACCACTACTGCTACTACTACTGCTACTACTACTGCTGCTACTACCACTAGTACTACTACATGTAGAGTAAGTATAAAATGGTATATTAATGCATAGGATCTTTCTAAAGCAAGTTCTACATTCAAGCACTATAAATATTTGAGTTAGAAAAAAACCAAATACGTCACAGTGCTGGGCAAACAATGGGGTTGGGTTTTCATTTGTTTCTTTTTGCATTTCACAGTTGCTACCATTTTGTTGGTTTGAACTGTAGTGATTTTACCTACTGTTATAGGAATTTGTAAGTTTCAGATCATGGCTCTGTCACTAAATGTTAGAATACAGTTGATTCGATGGTATTATGAAAGCAATAGAAGTCTTACTCAAGGTCTGAGAAAATTTAGAATTCTTAACAATTTAAGAGCAAGTCCATGTTCTATTCGTAATTATGGGAATTTCATGAAAACTGATTCTGTTGCTGATAAGAAGAAATCTTAAATACCAAAGGTAATTAATGATGTCACTGATACTGAGGTGCTTTTTGAAAATGATGAGATAGGTAGAAATGATTATTATGGAATCAGTAGTGTTGCTCAGGTGTCCAGACAACTTCAGATTCAAAACGTTTGCCCTCAAAGTGACAAGTGGGAAAGATATAATTTTACTTTATTTGTACTAGCAGAGGTTTAAGTTAATAAAGACTGGTTGAAAAACGTTTTCTGGACAGACAAAGCACACTTTGTTTTGTTAATGATGGAGTTGAACACGCGTGATTGCAGACTTGGTCAGAAAATGACCCTTAGACTTTAGTTCAACAAGATGTCGTAGTAATCTGTTCGTGTTATTTGCTGAGCGCCTGTTATTGTTTTACTATTTTGAATTTTGGGTTCTTCTTCCTCCGGCTAGCTATTATTACTCAGTCGAGCAAATATCTCTAAACAGGGCATGTAAACGGAAAGGAGTTGTTACTAAAAGATAACACTGATAAAAGAATTTATTTTTACACTTTTATTGCCGTCACACTTAATTAATAGTTCACATCTTTATCTTTCTATACGCCTGACTGAAACTGTTATATTTCCCAATGTAATTACTGTCGTAATAGTTGTCGCGTACTTCAGATTTTGTAACTAACTTTACAACGCGAGAGATTTTGTAGAATTGCGTAATGTGTACCTCGCGAGAGATTCTGTAGAACTGCGCGATGTTTACCTCGTGAATGATTCTGTAGAACTGCGCGATATGTACCTCGCGAGAGATTGCTGAGAACTGTGTGATGTGTACCTTGCGAGAGATTTCTTAGAATTGCGCGATACTTGCTTTTGGTTCAAGAATTTATACTCCCTCACCCCGATATGCCTAAACATAATAGAGCTGCTATTGGTTACTAAATCGCGCCAACATTAGCGTCTGTTTTATAAGCCAATCATAATTACTAATACATATGCGCTAGGGAAAATATTCCCTCCATTTCTAAAGAAAGGCACGCTATCCTGACGTCATTTGTTTGTCTCTTCTAAGTGATAAACAACTCACCCCATCGCTTCATTGTTACCCACTCCTATTGTCAGTTTCAGTGAGGCCGTGTAAACGTATTTCCTAACAATGCTTATAGCTAACAAACATCTAAAATCATTGTCATACAATAATGCTTATTTACACTGCAATCACTCTGGCATTCACAGTGTTGTGATATAAAATACTGCCTCAAAGATCTTCATGATTTAAAAGTTACTTAATGGCGTGGCTTCACTTTACAATTCAACGTTGGTCCATATTTCTTCGAAGATGACTGTTACATTAAACGAGGTGCGCTACTACAGCATGTTACACAACTTCGTCATATCTAGATTGAGAAATCACGGTATGTAAAACATAATCTTCATGCAAGATGTTTATTTACCATACCACATCTATATCCCTGCACGATCGCCACGATGTTTTGCGATCGTGTCATCATAGGCTCTTTCCAACAATGTGGCCTCCACGATCTCCATCCGACCGACTTTTGGTTGTGGCGTTACCTTAAAGAACGGGTTTTCCTGACATATCCAGCAACCCCACTGCAATTGAAAGATGCCATCTCGTAAGAAATTGCCAATATTCCAAAATATTGTCTGCAAAATGCTGTGTATCGTGTCGCAGACAGAATGCTCTAGGTTGAACAAGAGAATGGAGACATCTTTCCAATGTTTTGTAAATCCCATGTTTGTCCAATGATGTTTTTTGGACATCTGTCCAGTGTTTTGTAAACTAAATTGTTTGCCCAGCAGTGCGATGTTTTTGCTTTTTCCTATCTTAAATATTATAATATTTATAGCAATTTAATTTTTGGATTGACTTTTGAAAGAACCTATATGTTCCCTCGTTAAAGGCAATGGTTCGCCTTAATTTAAATCCATTAGGGCGGGATACAATAATTGCTGGAACCAGACTATGTTTGCCGAATGTCCTATCTGTTGAGTTTTGAACAGGTGTATCGAATGCATGAAGCGAAACGACGGAGAAAGCATATGTAACAAAATCGAATATAAAGCAAAATGACATCGATTTTAGAGACATGCAAACATTCACTAAGCCATAAAGAGAATTATTAATATCCTCTATCCTAACCTCTTATACGAGGGTCTTTTGAGTTCGTTTTCTTTCCCATCCAATTGCACGAACCTTTTAGTTTCTAGACACTTTCAGTCACAGAAAAATCTCTCTGCTATAATCTCTGCTTAGCTGTGACTATTACTACTGTTTACATTTACCAAGGGCGTTGCTTCTACTGTTGTATTAAACAAGATCAAGTAGCAATGCGGATCTGAGCAAGCGCAGTAGTAACTTTCCGCATCGGTTAAACAGTGATCACTGGTCTAACTTGATTCTGGCTGTTCAATGTGTATGAATACTGTGCATTTAGACTACCTTCCAGGCGTAAGTTGGTGCGGAAACAGAACCGTCAACGTGAAATACACCTACTGAAACTGTCAGCTGCTCTATAGCAAGACTTTTGCACATAGCTGTATTACAGTGAAGTCACAAGAGAAATGTTAGACATTGGTATACAAATTTAGATGTTTTCTTATTAATATATCTGACCTTACAAATAAAGATTTGCTGTTTGACACAGAATAACTCGGTTATTCTTTTTGTTAAAATTTAGAGGCATTGAAGGGTGCTAGTAATTAGTCATGAAAATAAATGGTTAAAGAAAGAAAATAAAATTGGATTGTTTTTTAAAGTTAAAAGAAAAATTATAAGAAAATTAAATGCTATGTGTTCCATAAAATGTTTTCGGATGATAGCTACGACACAACAGTGTCGTCCTGTAGCAGAGCCTTTGTATTCATTGAACATATTGTCGTATGCCTCACTTAAAATTATTATTTAACTTCAGAGGAGAGCTACTCGCTTGTGAGAGGGATCGTTAAATTAAACAAAGAACTTTAACTTAAGAGGCAACGACGAGGACACAGCTAAGTTAACTTTACAAAATAGTCTTACACCAACATATTATCTGGCTGAAGGGAGAGGAAAGGAACTCTATTATACCATAATTAAAAGTTAAAAGGCGTGGATGGCACACAATATATTGGATGAAGTTAGTTACATACCTTTGCCCATTGCCTGCCGACGAGGACATCGTGTGTTAGCAGTTGCCCGACTGTCTTACCCGAAGCCTACTCACAGAATGATGCTACGCCAAGTTGGCGTCAGTAACGCCATATCCCTTCCAATGACACACTGCTTCCGCTGAATTGCCCCTACTCAGACAATCTGCCCCCTCCGACCCCGGTAACCAGAGAGCGTCTTAACAAGACCATCTGTGCACATGCCACATCTCCCGGACGATGACCTTCACGTTGCAAGTGTTTTCTTTATTTTGAAAGTTTATAGTCGCTTAAACATACTAGTCATATCGCGACTTTACAACATTTATAAACTAAATATTTAACAATAAAACAATGATGTTATTTAACATTCTGACAGTTTTGAACCATTACAATGAAGTATAAAATTGTCACTATAACTAATCAAATTGATTTAACAGTATATTACTTTATAATAAATTTATGCTTTTAAAAAAATCAACTATCTTAGGGTACAACGAATAGTTGAGTGCTGTTTGTAAACCATTGGGTATCTGTAGTGTTGTCTCAATTGATTGTATTGTGGACATTCCATGATTATGTGTTTCGTCGTTAACAGCATCTTACACTGGTGCAAATGGGTGGTTGGTCCTTTGAAAGAAGATAACTATGCATGATCTTGGTATGGCCCATTCTCAGTCGGGATATTAAAACCTGGTTTTGTCTGGAAAGAGAATTACTGGGAAGATGTGTCGAAAAACTCGATATTATATCATGGAGTTTTCTTCTTGTGGAGTCAAGCCATCCTGTCTTCTATTGTTGGTAGAGTTTCTTTTTGATGATTGAGATAACATCATGGGCTGGTGTAAAGTCTGATGTATAGGAGAACGGAATGTTCGACTCGTATATGTAATTATTCTCTTACCTATTTAAGCTGGTTGGGTTAAATATAATTAACTTATTTAATAATAAGTATTTTGTCTCAGTAGGTTTTGTTGACCTACCTTTTATCACTCATTAACTCATGCTTTATGTAAGGCATTATTATTTATGCGTGCAGGGATAGTGATCGTAATGTAAACTTTTTTAAAGATATTAGTTTTATAGGAAATATTAGTTTTTAAACCTTTAACTTATGCTATTCCTGTAAAAAGCCTTTTTCGACCTTTTTACCTTCTCTACTACGTATAGTAAGTAGGGGAATTATTGTATTTCACCCAAAAATTCGATACCGAAATTTCACCGGAAATACATGTTTTGAGACCCCCAGTATCCAAAAAAAGCATTTTTGGAAACATGTCCGTGTGTGTGTGTCTGTGAATAGCATAACTCAGAAACGAACAGTCGGATAAACACCAAACTTGGTATCTAGGTTCAGTATCTTCTAGAGATGCGACACGAAGGTTTTCAAGAAAATCCCCCCACCCCAAATTACCCTTTACATGGAACATTTTTCGAAAATCTTAATTTTCTCAAAAATGGCACTAACGATTTTGATTAAAATATCATGTGTTTAAGATATTTTTATGACAAATGAAATGTATATCTCGAATTTTCTGGGAATGTCCCCAAAAGTATTATTCATTGTGAACGACTTTTACATAACCGGTAAACCATAAGAGATAGACAAAATTTTACTACACAAAAAATGTAGATCGCGTTAAAATACACAATTTATGTCATATACATGTTTATCTTGAGTGAACCATTTTCGAGATATTGCTTGTTATTCCCTTAAATTTTCCAATTTTCTCAAATTCGTTATTAATTTTTTTATGTCCTGGATATGCAAAGAGAATGGGATGCGCCACATAGCAACCAGCGTTAAAATATTTGACTATCGCTTAAAACCTACCATATTCCCCTTGCATCTACAAGAAAATTAGCAATAACATTGACATCTCAATTAACATGAAGCATATGGAGAATAAGCTTTTGTAAAAATAGTTTGCACAACAGTAGAGAAAGTCATGTGAGTGTAACACTCCAGATTATTTAAATACAAATAGAATATTTTGTAGAATTAAAGTCATTAGAGGTGGGCCTATCCACACATAGGTAGACAGACCTTAGACATAAACGCCGTGACGGAAGTGTCGTGGCACACCTGGGGAATCCAGCGACACATAATGTGCCATGGCACATCCGTTTAGACATTCGGTTGAACCATTACCTTAATTTATTAAATAAAGTTTACTATTGTAACGTGAGAAAGTGTCGTGGCACACCAGGCGAATCCCGCGACCTATAATGTGCCATGACACATCCGTTTAGAAAACTCGGTTAAACCATTTCCTTAATTATCTTAATACAGTTTATCACTGTAAAGTGAGAAAGTGTCGTGGCACACCTGGCGAATCCCGTGATACAGTGTGCTATGGCACATACACTGGGTTAAACCATTTCCTTAATTATTTTAATAAAGTTTACTATTGTAAAGTGATGGAAGTGTCGCAGCACATCTGGTAAATCCCGTGATACAGTGTGCCATGGCACATACACTGGGTTAAACCATCTCCTTAATTATTTTAATGCAGTTTACCATTGTAAAGTGAGGAAATGTCGTGGTACACCTGGCGAATCCCGTGATAAAGTGTGCCATGGCACATACACTGGGTTAAACCATTCCCCTAATTATTTTAATAAAGTTTACTATTGTAAAGTGACGGAAGTGTCGTGGCACATCTGGTAAATCCCGTGATACAGTGTGTAATGGCACATACACTGGGTTAAACCATTCCCTTAATTATTTTAATAGTTTGCTATTCTAAAGTGGTGGGAGTTTGTACCACACCTGGTGAATCCCCATGACACACACAGTGTTATGGCACATACACTGGGTTAAACCATTCCCTTAATTATTTTAATAGTTTGCTATTCTAAAATGGTGGGAGTTTGTACCACACCTGTGGAATCCCGCGACACATAGAGTGCGATGGCACATAGACTGGGCTAAACCATTCCCTTAATTATTTTAATAGTTTGTTATTCTAAAGTGGTGGGAGTTTGTACCACATCTGTGGAATCCCGCGACACATAGAGTGCGATGGCACATAGACTGGGCTAAACCATTCCCTTAATTATTTTAATAGTTTGCTATTCTAAAGTGGTGGGAGTTTGTACCACACCTGGTGAATCCCCATGATACACATAGTGTTATGGCACTACACTGGGTTAGACCATTCCCTTAATTATTTTAATAGTTTGCTATTGTGAAGTGGCGGGAGTGTCGTGGCACACCTGGCAAATACCGCGACACATATAGTGTCATGGCACATACACTGGGTTAGACCATTCCCTTAATTATTTTAATAGTTTGCTATTGTGAAGTGGCGGGAGTTTGTACCACACTAGGCAAATACCGCGACACACACAGTGTTATGGCACATACACTGGGTTAAACTATTCCCTTAATTATTTTAATAGTTTGCTATTCTAAAGTGGTGGGAGTTTGTACCACACTAGGCAAATACCGCGACACACACAGTGTTATGGCACATACACTGGGTTAAACTATTCCCTTAATTATTTTAATAGTTTGCTATTCTAAACTGGTGGGAGTGTCGTGGCACACCTGGCAAATACCGCGACACACACAGTGTTATGGCACATACACTGGGTTAAACTATTCCCTTAATTATTTTAATAGTTTGCTATTCTAAAGTGGTGGGAGTGTCGTGGCACACCTGGCAAATACCGCGACACACACAGTGTCATGGCACTACACTGGGTTAAACCATATTCTTAATTATTTTAATAGTTTGCTATTGTGAAGTGGCGGGAGTTTGTACCACACTAGGCAAATACCGCGACACACACAGTGTTATGGCACATACACTGGGTTAAACCATATTCTTAATTATTTTAATAGTTTGCTATTGTGAAGTGGCGGGAGTTTGTACCACACTAGGCAAATACCGCGACACACACAGTGTTATGGCACATACACTGGGTTAAACCATATTCTTAATTATTTTAATAGTTTGCTATTGTGAAGTGGCGGGAGTTTGTACCACACTAGGCAAATACCGCGACACACACAGTGTTATGGCACATACACTGGGTTAAACCATATTCTTAATTATTTTAATAGTTTGCTATTGTGAAGTGGCGGGAGTTTGTACCACACTAGGCAAATACCGCGACACACACAGTGTTATGGCACATACACTGGGTTAGACCATTCCCTTAATTATTTTAATAGTTTGCTATTGTGAAGTGGCGGGAGTTTGTACCACACCTGGTAAATACCGCGACACACACAGTGTTATGGCACATACACTGGGTTAAACCATATTCTTAATTATTTTAATAGTTTGCTATTGTGAAGTGGCGGGAGTTTGTACCACACCTGGTAAATACCGCGACACACACAGGTTTTGGCACATACACTGGGTTAAACCATATTCTTAATTATTTTAATAGTTTGCTATTGTGAAGTGGCGGGAGTTTGTACCACACCTGGTAAATACCGCGACACACACAGTGTTATGGCACATACACTGGGTTAAACCATATTCTTAATTATTTTAATAGTTTGCTATTGTGAAGTGGCGGGAGTTTGTACCACACCTGGTAAATACCGCGACACACACAGTGTTATGGCACATACACTGGGTTAAACCATATTCTTAATTGTTTTAATAGTTTGCTATTGTGAAGTGACATCTGTTGAATCGCGCGATATATAGGTTCTCATGATACATACACCTGGTTAAAGCATTCCTTAGTTATTTTAAAAGTTTGCTATTGTAAAGTGGCGGGAGTGTTGTGGCACATGTGGTGAATCCCGCGACATATAGAGTGCCATGGTACATACACTGGGATAAACCATTACTTTAATTATTTTAATAGTTTGTTATTGTAAAGCGACGGGAGTTTGTACCACGCCTGAGGAATCCCGCGACACATAGAGTGCCATGGTACATACACTGGGATAAACCATTACCGTAATTATTTTAATAGTTTGTTATTGTAAAGCGACGGGAGTTTGTACCACGCCTGAGGAATCCCGCGACACATAGAGTGCCATGGCACATACACTGGGTTAGACCATTCCCTTAATTATTTTAATAGTTTGCTATTCTAAAGTGGTGGGAGTTTGTACCACACCTGTGGAATCCCGCGACACATAGAGTGCGATGGCACATAGACTGGGCTAAACCATTCCCTTAATTATTTTAATAGTTTGCTATTCTAAAATGGTGGGAGTTTGTACCACATCTGTGGAATCCCGCGACACATAGAGTGCGATGGCACATAGACTGGGCTAAACCATTCCCTTAATTATTTTAATAGTTTGCTATTCTAAAGTGGTGGGAGTTTGTACCACACCTGGTGAATCCCCATGATACACATAGTGTTATGGCACTACACTGGGTTAGACCATTCCCTTAATTATTTTAATAGTTTGCTATTGTGAAGTGGCGGGAGTGTCGTGGCACACCTGGCAAATACCGCGACACATACAGTGTCATGGCACATACACTGGGTTAAACTATTCCCTTAATTATTTTAATAGTTTGCTATTCTAAAGTGGTGGGAGTTTGTACCACACTAGGCAAATACCGCGACACATACAGTGTCATGGCACATACACTGGGTTAAACTATTCCCTTAATTATTTTAATAGTTTGCTATTCTAAAGTGGTGGGAGTTTGTACCACACTAGGCAAATACCGCGACACATACAGTGTCATGGCACATACACTGGGTTAAACTATTCCCTTAATTATTTTAATAGTTTGCTATTCTAAAGTGGTGGGAGTGTCGTGGCACACCTGGCAAATACCGCGACACACACAGTGTTATGGCACATACACTGGGTTAAACTATTCCCTTAATTATTTTAATAGTTTGCTATTCTAAAGTGGTGGGAGTTTGTACCACACTAGGCAAATACCGCGACACATACAGTGTCATGGCACATACACTGGGTTAAACTATTCCCTTAATTATTTTAATAGTTTGCTATTCTAAAGTGGTGGGAGTTTGTACCACACTAGGCAAATACCGCGACACACACAGTGTTATGGCACATAAACTGGGTTAAACTATTCCCTTAATTATTTTAATAGTTTGCTATTCTAAAGTGGTGGGAGTTTGTACCACACTAGGCAAATACCGCGACACACACAGTGTTATGGCACATACACTGGGTTAAACCATATTCTTAATTATTTTAATAGTTTGCTATTGTGAAGCGGCGGGAGTTTGTACCACACTAGGCAAATACCGCGACACATACAGTGTCATGGCACATACACTGGGTTAAACTATTCCCTTAATTATTTTAATAGTTTGCTATTCTAAAGTGGTGGGAGTTTGTACCACACTAGGCAAATACCGCGACACACACAGTGTTATGGCACATAAACTGGGTTAAACTGTTCCCTTAATTATTTTAATAGTTTGCTATTCTAAAGTGGTGGGAGTGTCATGGCACATACACTGGGTTAGACCATTCCCTTAATTATTTTAATAGTTTGCTATTGTGAAGTGGCGGGAGTTTGTACCACACCTGGTAAATACCGCGACACACACAGTGTTATGGCACATACACTGGGTTAAACCATATTCTTAATTATTTTAATAGTTTGCTATTGTGAAGTGACATCTGTTGAATCGCGCGATATATAGGTTCTCATGATACATACACCTGGTTAAAGCATTCCTTAGTTATTTTAAAAGTTTGCTATTGTAAAGTGGCGGGAGTGTTGTGGCACATGTGGTGAATCCCGCGACATATAGAGTGCCATGGTACATACACTGGGATAAACCATTACCTTAATTATTTTAATAGTTTGTTATTGTAAAGCGACGGGAGTTTGTACCACGCCTGAGGAATCCCGCGACACATAGAGTGCCATGGTACATACACTGGGATAAACCATTACCGTAATTATTTTAATAGTTTGTTATTGTAAAGCGACGGGAGTTTGTACCACGCCTGAGGAATCCCGCGACACATAGAGTGCCATGGTACATACACTGGGATAAACCATTACCTTAATTATTTTAATAGTTTGTTATTGTAAAGCGACGGGAGTTTGTACCACGCCTGAGGAATCCCGCGACACATAGAGTGCCATGGCACATACACTGGGTTAAACCATTCTCTTAATTATCATTTTGAAAGCTCTCTCCCCCGCGTTGACGTAGATAACACGTATATTACGAACCGCATACTTGTAATGAAATGTTTGAGCGAGATGAGATATCTACCACCTGTCCTTAAAAAGGAAGTGTTACATTTGGTGGGTCGGATTCACCTGTTACATGGACAGGATGGTCAAAATAAGTGAAGAGATTAATCGCTGCTTAACAAAGGACCCACATTCAACAAGTAATGACGATCGCATTTATTTACTTGTGACAGGAGCATAGCGAAACACACCCTGCACGCCTGACAACTCAATTAAAAGCAAAAGGAGTGTTGAAGGATGGGTTTTAGAAAAAAAGAAAAAGGAACGCTTGTGTATATATGTAGGTACCGTGCCTCAACAGTAATTATGCATGAAATGGTCTCCCGCTATGCCTTATCTCATCCGTCAGGACCATCCGCTTCGTTTCCAAGCCTTTCTTCCTCTTCTTATTATTTTTGGCATTTTAATCTTCTAGACAAGAGAGGTCTACCTTCTACACCACTAAAAACTGCAATATGCTATTTTCTACAACTTTTCCTTATCTCTTTCTTCCTTTCATTCGCCCTTCTTTTTCTTTCCTTGTTTTGATTTCTTATTTTATTTCCTTAGCTTCTGCTTCCTTCAACACTTTTTGTTTCTGCTCTTTTATGCGTTACAGCTTTTTCCTTGTTACCTTTGTTTTAATTTTGAATTCGTCTTTAAACCTTTTTCCTAATTGTGAATTTTAGTTTTTCTTTTCACTTCTTCCCTTTTTATGAATTTATGCGCTGCAAGAGCAGCGTAAAAGGAAATTTTTCAGCATTAAGTGAGAACTACGTAATGAACGAATACAAGACGCGTCTTTAAATAACGACATTACAAATAAATGAGAACCAAAAATAAAGTATTATTACAATCTTTTATTACATGGGATGCTGTGCAAAAAATAGGGAATGAAAAAAACTTATGCGAAATATGTATTTTTTGTTTGTATATTAAGTTAATGTCTGGAAAACATTGATTAATTTTGTTTAGGATTTCTGGTTCACGGTTCATTAGATTATTTAAATACAATTTAATATGATTATTTAACCATTTCATTTAACTCTTTCTAGGTCATTTTTAATCTACAAGGTTATGATTTGATCTAAAGTTTAATGGAGAATATATTGCATTGTTGGAAAACGTTTGTTTAAGATTTTGTGTCCTGATTCTTCCTGTCTTGAGATTTATTCTTGCAATTTTAAAACCAAGTATCGCTACATAGCTGTCTGTAGTTATTTTTACTTTCTCTACTACATAGGGTAGGAAGTAGGGGAGGTAATGCATTCCAACCAAAAATTCAGTACCGAGATTTCACTGGAAATGCAGGTTTTGAGGTGCCTTGAATCCAAATAAAACATTTTTGGGAACATGTCCGTATGTGTCGTCTCTCTCTCTTTCTCTCTCTCTCTCTCTCTCTCTGCTCATCTATCTGTATGTCTGTCTGTCTGTGAACAGCATAACTCAAAAATGAAAACTCGGATAAATACTTAACTTGGTATCTGAGATAAGTATCTTCCAAGGAAGCGACAAATGATTTTCAAGAAAATACCCTCACTACAGAATACCCTTTTCGTGGAACACTTTTCGAAAATTTTTATTTTCCCAAAAATGACTAACGATTTTGATTAAAATACCATAGTTTAAGATATTTTCATGGCAAATGAAATGTATATCTCTAATTTTCTGGGAATGCCCTTAAAAGTCCTCTACATTTTGAATGACTTTCGCATAACTGTAAGCCGTAAGAGGTAGACAAAATTTTATTACATAAAAAATGTATATCTCATTAAAACACACAGTTTATGTCATATACATTTTTTTTGTCGAGTGACCCATTACATAGATATTCTGTGTTATTTGTTTGAATTTTTCAATACTTATATTTTTTCTCAAATGGGAATTCGTTATACGGTTTTTATGTCCTGGACATCCAAAGAGAATGGAATGTTCCACATAGCAGCCAGCTTTTAAAATATTTGACTATCGCTTAAGGCCTACCATATTCTCCTTGCATGTACAAGAAAATTAGCAATAAGATTAACATCTCATATTTAGATTAACATGAAGTAGATGAAGAATAATCGTTTGTAAAAACAGTTTGTACAAGAATAGAGAATGTCATGTGAGTGTAACACATCAGATTTTTAAAACACCATTTTTGAAGACTTTTAAACAAATAATAAGTTTTCTCAGGAACCTTCCGTACCAGAACTATACATCCTTTTGCATGTATTTCTAGGGCAACACCAAACACGTAATCAAAATGCATAGGTGATTGTAAAGAATGCAATTCTTACATCTAGGCTTACAATGTACGAGTTTTAGAATAATTTCCTATATTTATACAAAAGGTGTATCCGAAATGATGAACAAAAATTACTCTTAAATTTTATTTGTTTGTTTTTTATTTATATTTTAACTTACAATACAGTAAGCGTATCTACACGTGAGTCAGTCGGTAAAGGAATTTACTACTATGTTAAACCTTTAACATTGGCACAATACAAGTTTCAAGAAGAGAATGTGTTAGAGTATATTACATTAGATAGTATAAGTGTATTGTTTTTAAGCAGTTAAGTAAGCATTTACCATTCAAATATTTTAATATTTGTTGCATTGTGCTCACTGGAGGTTTTGGAAAGTATGTGACATACAGAAATAGCGTCAGTATCGGCTATTTTATTCAGTCGATGGGAATATGCCACTTTATGTGTTCAACCGTAGTCTGGTTATGATAAATTGGTCTTTACGTATGAATCTGCGTAGGGGAATTCTGGAGTTCTGTTAAATTTCATATAGTTTGCTAAAGGTGATTGCGCACATTTTGTGTGAAATTTTTATCCTTTTGATACACGCAATTAAAATGATGTCGCATTGTTTCGCGTTTCTGTATTCATAAATTAGGCCGGGGTTTTAAAAATATGATTTCTCTAGGAGTGGCGAATTTACATACAGTGCGTTTCCAAAGACTCGTATATTTTCTGCTGCAGCTAAATGAAAAATATGTTTTTCAAAACCCGCTCGGACTCATGAAGCATTATATTTTAAAATACAGTTTTTACAGAAACAAACAATCCTTAATATAATTGTTGTACAAATTGTGACGTCATCGGAAACATTTTTAACTGACACTGTATAAAGGGTGAATCACCTAAAACTTGCACCGCAAATATTTCGGAAATGGAAAGTGCTATTGATGTGCAGGTTTCTCAGCTGTACATTTAGCCTATAAACATATTTTAATAATACTGAGAAAGTGTATTTTTTAAGCAAACATACAATTTTTTAAATGGAACAATGCCTAGACTAAAGGTAGGGTAAATTAGAATGTCAGTGGCGTTTGTTGCAAGATTATAGTGCAAATGGTTTACGAGAAATCCTATTTTAAAACTTTTACGCACGACACTTGTACAACCTGTGGTAGCACAAACTAAAGAAAAACAAAAGGGAATTACAATACTTCCGTGGAGTGTTACAAGTACAGAGAACATAGCCCTTCAAAGGTTGTGTTCAAAATGACCACCGGCAGCTTCAATACACGCTATGGAAAGCCTGCTGCACACGTTCTAACAATTCAGCGGACATTTCAGAGTAAGCAGCAGTAATACGTCGTTTCATATCGTCTGGTGTAGTTGGTACATCCTTGTAACAGTGTCTTTCAGCCTTCCCCACAGAAAAAGGTCTAAAGGGGTCAGATCCGGTGAACGGGCCGGCCAAGGTACAGGTCCTCTTCGTCCAATCCAACTATTTGGAAACAATCCGTTAAGACAAGCTGTGGCACTTCGTGCACTATGGGCTGGGCAGTCATCATGTTGGTACCACAGGTTCTTTATAGTCTGCAAAGGTACGTCTTTTAGGTTCTGTGGCAGCTGGTCTGACAGCAGGCTACGATACTTGTGCGAGTTCATTGTTCCTTCTATGAACAAAGGGCCTATGAGCTGATGGTTCACTATCCCACACCACACGTTTAAACTCCATGGACGCTGACGTTCCACGTGACGAAGCCAACGGGGATTGTCAACAGACCAATAGTGCATGTTTCTGCGGTTTACTTGGCCATGATGTTGCCTCATCACTAAACAAGATACATGATGAATCTGAAGTATCATGTCTTAATGCCCATGTACAAACGTTAACATTATTCTCAAAATCGTTTCCATGCCGCTCTTGATGGAGAGAGATGTGATAGGGATGGAACCTATGTCGATGGAGAATGCGCAGTACACTTGCCAGACTTATCCACTTCCACGTGCGATTGTGCGGGAACTAATTTGCGGATCTATTGCAACGGCAGCCAAAATATTAATTTCCGCCTCTTCTCCAGTCACATGTTTGTTTATGTTACGTTTTCTAGGTGTTACAGTACCACTTTCACGTAATTGGTTGAAGAGGCTGATAAATAATTGCCGAGATGGTTTACGTCTGTTGGGATACGTTTCCGCATACACCGTACAGGAACGAACTGCATTCTTCCTACACTCTCCATACACAATGAGCATGTCGGCTTTTTCTGCATTAGTAAACCCCATCTTCCACTCACGACTTACTGCTTGAAGTGTCACAGACTAACTGACCAGAAAGCCGCAATGCAATCAATGAACAGAAAACACAATGCAAACAAACATAACAACACCGTACCTAGCAACTAAGCAGGTTGAATGGGACAAACAATTGTCGGGTGGAAACTTTTAAAAACACGATTTTTCGTAAACCACTTGCACTAGAATCCTGCAACAAAGACCATTGACATTCTACCTTTATTCTGTTGATGTAATTAGGCATTATTCCATTTAAAAATTGTATGTTTGCTCAAAAATACACTTTCTCAGTATTATTAAAATCTGTTTATAGGCTAAATGTACGAGCCCCTGACTACAAATCAATGCTGTGAAAACTGTACATCAATAGCACTTTCCAATTCCGAAATATTTGGAGTGTAAGTTTTAGGTGATTAACGCTGTATATTTTTGTTCCCCATCTCAAAGATTTTATTATTGTACATGATTGTACAAGCTATCAATATAAAAAACCAAATAACAAGTGAACCAAATAAATGATTGAAGTTCTTGTCATTATTCATGCAGCATAATTGCAGAAATTAGGGTATTTGCTACGCCGCCTGCTGATGTTGGTGAGCTGAAAAGAATACGAGTGTAGTGCAGAGAAATACCATCAGCAGTAATTGAAAATGCTGAACAGGTATTAGTTCTGTGTCGTTCACATCGCTAGATTGTAAATGGACAATTTTGGAACATTTAATTAATTGAATATTTGCATTTGTAACTTATTTATTTTAACATTAGCGATGTTATTGTTCGGTTGACAACATAAATAAAGGTTCTCTTTCAACTATTTATTTGGTTACCATAGCAACGTTTACTGTATAAAACATGTACGGCATGTACAACCATACATAATAATAATTTTTTTTGAGATAGCGTACAAAAGTATAGGATGTCATTTAAAATGTTTCCGGTGACGTCACAACTTGCACAACTATGATATTAAGAATGGTTTGTTTCTGTGAAAACTATTCTTTTAAAAATATTTTTTGACGTGCCTGAGGCTTTATTTGTTTTAAAAAAAATTGATTTAGCTGTAGCAGAAAATAAACTATAAATATATTTTATTTATATAAAAATTTATTTTTCTATCCACGTTAGGCTGCCATGTTGAACTAAAATTATTTCAAATTATGCTTATTTGCAATAATATATTTTATACGTGGTAACAAGCTCTTGCTGGAAACAAACGAAAGGACGAAAACTTTCAAGCTTGCCCGTAAAATGTCCATTGAGAAACTCAAAACTTGGAAAATGGATAATTTCGAAAACGAATAGGGTAGGGTTTAAGCAATAGTCAAATCTTTTAAGAGCCGGTTGCTATGTGGAGTATCTCAATGTCTTTGTATGTCCAGGACATGATAAAGAAAAAGTATAAGGAATTTCCATTTGAGAAAAGGAAAATTCAAACAGATAACAAGGAATAACTGAAATGGGTCGGTCACTCGACAAAAGAAAGTATATGACATAAATTGTGTGTTTTAATGTGATCTGCACTTTTTGTGCGGTAAAATGTTGTCTATCTCTTATGGCTTACCAGTTATGCGAAAGTGATTCAGAATGTAGATGACTTTTTGAGACATTGTCAGAAAATTCAATATTTAGATTTCATTTGCCAGAAAAATATCTTATACATATGATATTTTGATCAAAATCTTTAGAGCCATTTTTCAGAAATAAAAATTTTCGAAAAATGTTCCATGTAAAGGGTAGTCTAGAGTGGGGGATTTTCTTAAAAATCTTTGCGTCCCATCTTTGAAAGATACTGAACCTAAGTACCAAGTTTGGTATTTATGCTACTTTTAGTTTTTGAGTTATGCTGTATACAAACATACACACACGTGGGCGCAGACCTTTTTTTAAAAGTGCTTTTATGGATTCAGGGTTTCTTAAAACACGCATTCCGGTGAAATCTTGGTATCTAATTTATGGGCAATATGCAATACTTCCACTACTTACTATTCGTAGTGTACTATACGTAGAGAAAGTAATAATAAATTAAGCTAAAAACTGGCATGGAATTAATATAAAAATCATCAGTTAATTATTTACTCACCATGCAACCGCTGCTATGTGCATTTAGGGATTATCGAACACATCTAATGGGACACAGAAGGCGCATGGGGAGGGAACAGAACAAACGTATAATAAATTGTAAATTTCGGAATTATTTGTAAATATGCAGTAACTGGATGTTTGGAGGCCCGTGAGAGACATCAGTCACGATCCCCCAGTGCAAGGGAGAATTGGTGTGGGAAAGTTGGCATCTGTGTCAACACCACTATAAGCAACCTGGGATCGATAGATTACAAATACGGCTGCTGACAACTGAGTTTATACAATTTCCACACATTAACCATCTGTTAGCGTCGGTCGGTGCATGTTGATTCCACCTGCTCAACCCTCTTGATAATCTTGGTCCAGTATATCAGCTGACAAATAACTCCATAACACTGGTTTGTTTCCAAGCGACGTTATTCCTAAATCCGTTTACTGCACGCTCCTGGCTTTGCGCTACATATCGATACCCTTACGAGAGTTGTACATTGCAGAGAAATGTAGTCTTTTGAAGCCATTACGTTTCTAGACCCGAAGGTTAGCTTCTAAATCCGGAGGTTGTGGTTCGATTCCTGGCTAGTGAATAATAATTTTTCTTTAGTCAGGATTATTTCCCATCCTCCCTAGGGTCTGCAGGGAGTGTGGGTGTAAATGTTTGTTTGAAACTAATGTTTAAATAGAAAATCCAAACGCCATTGCAGATGGGCAATTGTTCCAAAGGCAAAGCCGCCGATATGACCTTAGATGTTAAAGGCAGCATATAAATAAACAAACCAAATCTGATGTGATACATTCACATGACTTTCTCTACCCTTTATCGTTTATTTGTGGGTATACAAACAGTTCCTACTCAATCTTATTTTTCTATCCTTACACATAGCTAACATACACATTTTGTTATAGATACACAGAAAACAGTGAAAGTCAAACGTTTAAAAATCTGACGTGTTACACTCACATGACATTCTCTACTCTTGTACAAACTATTTTTACAAACGCTATTCTCCATATGCTTCATGTTAATTGAGATATCCAGATGTTAATCTTATTGCTAATTTTCTGGTAGATGCAAGGGGAATTGGTAGGTTTAAGCTATATTCAAATATTCTAAGAGCTGGTTGCTATGTGTAGTATTCCATTCTCTTTACATTACCAGGACAAAAACAAAAATGAGTAACGAATTTCAGAAAAAATATAAGTATTGAAAAATTTAAGGGAATAACAAGCAATATCTCGAAAATGGTTCACTCAACAAAAAAAATGTGTATGACATAAATTGTGTATTTTAACGCGATATACATTTTTGTGTAGTAAACTTTTGTCTATCTCTTATGGTTTACCAGTTATGCAAAAGTCGTTCACAATGAAGAATACTTTTGGAGACATTCCCAGAAAATTCGAAATATACATTTCATTTGTCAAGAAAGCATCTTAAACATACGATATTTTAATCAAAATCGTTAGAGCCATTTTTGAGAAAATCAAAGTTTTCCAAAAATGTTCCATGTAAAGGGTAATCTGGGGTGGGGGTTTTCTTGAAAACCTTCGTGTCGCATCCCTGGAAGATACTGAACCTAAATGTTTATCTGACTATTCGTTTCTGAGTTATGCTGTTCACAGACACACAGACACATACATAGAGACACACACACGTACATGTTTCCAAAAATGCTTTTTTTTGGATTCAGGGGCCTCAAAACATATATTTCCGGTGAAATCTCGGTATCAAATTTTTGAGTGGAATACAATACTTCCCCTACTTACTATACGTAGTAGAGAAAGTAAAAAGGGCATCTCTCTATGAAGGATTTGAAATGCCATGCTAATTGATAACTACTTATCACATGAAGAGTATAAGTACTTGAAAATTAAAACCATTAAGAAGAGGATTTCTTGGAATGCTTAACTAAGAAAGAAAGAAAAAGGTTAAGGGATCTACATATTTAAGTAGCAGGATTTGCCTATCCCTTACGTTTACCAATTAAATGTACGAAAGTCATTTAGAATGAAGTGAATTTCATAGGCTGTTCGCAAAAGAATTCAAGATACGCATTTTGTTTATCCTGTAAGTATGTTAAGCACGTGGTATTTTAATAAAAATAGTTAGAGGTATTTTTTGAGAAAATTAAAAATAAGGAAACATCTTTCATGTGAAGTCTGGTTTGGGGTTGGACCCTTTTCTTGATAATCTTCGTGTTGCAGCCTTGGAAGGCGTTGAATTTAAATACAAAGTTTGGTATTTACCGAATTTCCGTTTCTCAATTACGCTGTTCACAGACAGACGCAAGCATTGTCATAGGTATCTTTTTCTAAAACTGCTCTTTTAGATTCAGGGGGCCTTAAAACGTGCATTTTCGTGAAATCCCGGTATCGAATTTTTGTGTGCAATGCAGTACTTCTCCTACTTATAGGTAAGCAGCAGAGGAAGTAAAAGCTGGTATGAGGTTTTACCACACTTTTAAATAGCTTAATATATGATATAATTAATATGATAACTGAGGACAAATTGTGAAAACAATTGAGGCAGTATTTTTAACACTTACATAATTTTAGTCTAATTATATAATATGTAAATTCAATAACAGCCCGTCTTGAAGCAATATGTGTATGTAATAATTTGTAAAATGTATGTAACAGTCATTGCATTTGCTTATATTATTGTATCCATGTGTAATAATGTTATGTGAATATATTACGTAATTTAATAATGTAGGAGCTGTGAGAATAATAAGTTAAAAGCTGCTAACAATGAGGTAACCTTCAGGCAATAATGAATTAGAACTTAATAATGCTACTAGTCATTATTGGAGCAACAATAATGTAATTTTAGTGACAGTTTATAAAGTAGCCAATCAACAACCAGAAAAAGCTTTAGTTAAATGAAGGTATTCTATTGGAGTAGGGTTAGCCAATCAGAAACTGAAATATAGCAAAATTTACAAATCTAGAAGTCAGTTGCCTGCAGACAGTGCTCATAACCGGATGCGTTGCTTGTGCGTCCTCTAGAGATTTAATACTTATTCGTGTGAGACGAAAAATAAGTTTACGTGTTAAAAAAAGCGTAATTAATTAATAAAAAGAATCTCACAGCTCTCTATATCAGTGAAGTGTTATTTAAATCGTATCAAGTATTAATAAAAGGAGTGAAGTAAAATTATAATCTGTGTAAGCCTACATTCTTGTTGCATCACAATCCTGCTAAGATATCCATGTCTCTAAAATAAATACTGATGCAGCCGAGGTAAACATAAATATTAAATATTTAAAGAAACAGTTTAATTACAAAGTTGATATATTTTTTTAAACTTGGGGCAAAGGCCACCTGAAAGTACATTTGGGGCGAAGGCTACCGGAAACTGTTTACTATACGTGCGGTTGCAACTACTACAAGTTCGGCTCCCCAACAGTTGAAATATAATACAACTCCTTCATTACAAACTACTTCAAATTGACACCCAAAGCGTGGCGCAAACAACGTAAAGAAACTATCTACTTCAAATTGGCGTCCATACGTGGGGCTAATAAAATACTCCTTTCTCAAATTGGCGCCAGAACATGGGGCAAATAACGTAACAAACACTTTCTCAAATTGGCGCCCAAGCGTGGGGCTAACAAAATTAGCATTTTCTCAAATTATATTTAAAAGGTTAACATTTTTACTTTATCTACCATGTACATAGTAGGAAGAGAAGGTATTGCATTCCGCCCAAAAATCTGATATCAAGATTTCACCATAAATACATTTTTGAGGCCCACTGAATTCAAGAAAAGCATTTTAGAAGAAAGTCCGTATATGTGTGTCTGTGAACGGTATTACTAAAAATGAAAAGTCGGATAAACACCAAACTTGGTATTTAGCTTCAGGAAATTGCCCCACCACTGAATACTATTTACATGGAACATTTTTCGAAAGTTTTGATTTGCTAAAACATGGCTCTTAACGATTTTGTTTAAACCGCATATTAAAAATATTTACATGACAAATAAAACTATATCTTGAATTTTCTGGGAATAGCCTTTGAAATCTTCTTAATTCGGAAGGAATTTAGAGATACGATACGAAGATTTACAAGAAAATTACCCCGCCCCAGACTACACTGTACATAGAAGGGTTTTCGGAATTTTTTATTTTCTAAGAAATGGCTCTTACGATTTGTATTGGAATACCGTATATTACAGATATTTACAAAAAAATATATTAGAAATAAAATGAATATGTTTAATTTTCTGGGAATAGCCCATTTGTAAGAAATTTTGTATAATCTTGTATAACTGGTAAACGTTAACCGATAGACGAAAACGTGTTATACTAAAAATGTAGATCTCTTTAAAACACACAATTTATTTAAAATACATTTTTTGTGGCATAAGCCATTTTTGAGATGTCCGCTATTAATATTCGAATTGTTCATTACTTGGTAATTCTTTTAAAGTCGTGTCAAAATTCAGTTGTTCCTCGCGATTGCAAGGTAACAGTATGGAATTTTAAGGCCAGCGTCTAGTTCTTAAACATCTGACTATCACTGTTCTCTTTGTATCTACAACGAAATTTGTAATGTAGTACTTCTGCAAAGGTTTATTTGGGTTAAAATATGGCAGAAAGAGAAATAAGTTTTAGTAGGAATAGTTTGTGTACCCACTAAAAAACTTAGAGTGGAGAAAGTCATGTGAATGAATTACATCAACATTTTTGTGATAAAGAGCGACAAAAATGTAAGGTGCCCCTTCGTGCATTAGTATCCAAATAATATGCTATTGTTTTATCATTTTAAAATTTAGATATGTATTGTGTGGTACACCTTTTTTATTAGCATAATTAAACTAAATGATATACGCTTTTCTCAAAACTATTAAAGACATCTTCGTTTAATTTACAATAGACTTTGACTATGGTAGAACAGCATATGAGAAGATTTTATATACATTTTGAGGCAGTATTTTTAACACCTAAATAATTTCAGTCTAATTATGTAATATGTAAATTCAATAACAGCCCGGCTTAAAGCAATATGTGTATGTAATAATATATAAAAGGTGTATATTACAGTCATTGTATATGTTTGTATTATATGTAGATTATCAATAATGTTATGTGAATGCATTACGTAATTTAATAATGTAGGAGCTGTGAGAATAATAGGTGAAAAGTTGCTAACAATGAGGTAACCTTGAGGAAATAATGAATTAGAAGGTTTAATAATGCTACTAGTCATTCTTGGAGCAACAATAATGTAAATTTTGAGACAGTTTTTAAAATAGCCAATCAACAACCAGAAAAAGCTTTAGTTAAATGAAAGTATTCTATTGGAGTAGGATTAGCCAATCAGAGACTTGAAATACAGAAATTTACAAATGTGGCGGTAGAAATCAAGTCTGTTGCTTGTAGACAGTGCTCATAACTGGACGCGTTGATTGTAGACAGTGTTCCTGACGTGAGATGCTTCCTCGAGAAGTATAATACATATTCAGTGTGAGACGAAAATAGTTTACGTGTTAAAAAGTGCAAGTAATTAATTAAAAAAAATCTCACAGCTCTCTCTGTATCAGTGAAGTGTTATTTAAATCGTGTCAAGCATTAATAAAAGGAGTGAAGTAAAATTATAATCTGTGTAAGGCTACATTCTTCAGTCGCACCACAACCCTGCTAAGGCATCCATGTCTCTAACAACAATACTGACGCAGCCGAGGCAAACATAAATATATAATATTTAAAGAAACAGTCAAAAATTACAAAGCTAATATTCTTTTAAACATTTTTTTTTGGCCAAAGGCCACAGGAAAGTACTTTTGGGGCAAAGGCCACCGGAAACTTTTTTACCATACGTGCGGTTGCAACTACTTCAAGTTCGGCTCCCCAACAGTTGAAATATAACTCCTACTTCAAATTGGCTTTCCATACAACTTCTTCAATTTTCATAAAATTTTACGTATGGGTGTCCTTAAAGACAGCATTGTACTTAAAGTTCCAAATGTAAGTTATGCTACACGAAAAAATTGCAAGGGTTTAAAAGGGTAGTATAATATTTTATTTGTCTCTACATATAGCAGATGCTAAGCCATTGACATCTATATCCCTAATTATTAATTTATCTTAATCTGAATTATGACTTTGAAGAGCAGGTATACCAGCGGGTTTTTGAAATATGTTCCACGAAGTTCAACTTCAACCTTTAAGAAAGGGATGTATTCCCTTAGCTGAATAGACAGCCTTTCAAAATGTTTTCATCTCCTCTGTAGAGTCTGTTATTCAGCATATGAAAGTTTTATTTCCGCGGCGCATATTTCTAGACTCGTTCCGAGTGTCCCGAAGTTGAAATACACAAGTTTGTTAAAACAAGACGGTTTCCTTTGATGTGAAGAGAGCAGAAGTAGGTCGACTGGGATGGCCCTTTTTCTTAAGGTAGTAAGAACTGCAAGAAGCACTGCTTCGAAATTACCTTAGATTAACTAGATTTATCGCTAAACTCTATAAATTTATATATGTTTCTCCAAAAGTAACTACTACTACTACTGCGTCATTAACGTTAATGAAAATCCAATTTAAAACTAATTTATTTCCTTCTGCCTCTATGTCTTTCTTAACTTTTCTGCGTTTCTTTCTTTTTTTAGCTTCTTTACTGTCTAATTTATTTGGTGTTATCTTTGTTTGTTCTCGCTGTGTAATTTATTTCTTAAGCAGCTGCACGTATGCTGAAAGTGGGTCGCATTTGAATTAAAAGATTCCCAACGAAATTCCTTACGTTTGTTGACTTATTCACTAGTTCTTCTGAGGTAAGAAAAAACCGGTATTGACAACTTTCTAAGATTTAAAATATGGGAGAAATTAATAACAATTTGTTAAGTAAATATGTCTCAAAGGCTGTTAATGTAATTGAAACTTTGCCAAGGTATAAATAAAAGTACCAAGTTAAATATTTATTTATTGAGAGAGGTGCTGCCGCGGTAATGTGTCAGATCGCGTTCTGGTGGTCCGGGGTGTGATCCTGCGACTGTCCACTGTGACCCATGTGTTTTTGCGGGGTTTATCCGGGGTTGACAAGCGAATGCTGGGTTGGTTTCTTCTCTATTGTGATTTCCTTTCCATCATTTCCGTTTCCTTCTGATCTTTTAGATGTGCTGCTAGGTTTCAAGGTGTATGCCGATACCCGACAGACGATGCACGCTCAGTGGAAACATATTCCACCAGAGGGCTGCTTGGTTTGTGGGTGTCGTCCTCCGTGCTAGCCTCTAATTCCAGAGATCGCGGATTCAAACCCGGCAGAGTGCGTTGGGTTTATTCGGGCGTACGATTTCTCAGCATGGTTTCCATCGGAAGGAAAATAAAGCCGGTGGTCCCGTGTCGTAGATTTACGGCACGTAAAAGAACCTCAAGCCTGATAAAGAGGCCTCTGCGCAAAATTATCGGTCTTTCAAGCCCAATATAGAATAGCACGCTGAGAATCTTAGTAGTTAAGGAGCGTCCATAAAAAATCTGATGTGTTTCACTCACATGACTTTCCCTACTCTTGTACAAACTATTTTTACAATCGCTTATTCTCCATATACTTCATGTTAGTCGAGATGTTAATATTATTGCTAATTTTCTTGTAGATGCAAGGGGAATTAGTAGGCTTTAAGCGATAGTCAAATATCTTAAGAGCTGATTGCTATGTGGAGTATTCCATTCTCTTTGCATTATCAGGACAAAAAAATGAGTAACGAATTCCCATTTGAGAAAAAGTATAAGTATTGGAAAATTTAAGGGTATAACAAGCAATATCTCGAAAATGATTCACTCAACAAACAAACAAAAAAAAGTGCATATCACATAAATTGTGTATTTTAACGCGATCTACATTTTTTTGTGTAGTAAAATTTTGTCTATCTCTAATGGTTTACCAGCTATGCAAACGTCGTTCAGAATGAAGAATAATTTTGGAGACAGTTCCAGAAAATTCGAGATATATAATTCATTTGCCATAAAAATGTCTTAAACTTATGGTATTTTATTCAAAATCGTTAGAGCCATTTTTGAGAAATTTAAAATTTTCGAAAAATGTTTCATGTAAAGGGTAATCTGGGGTGGGGGTATTTTCTTGAAAACCTTTGTGTCGCATCTCTGGAAGGTACTGAACCCAAAATACCAAGTTTGGTGTTTATCCGACTGTTCGTTTCTGAGATATGCTGTTCATAGACAGACAGATAGACACACACACACACACACACACAGACAGACACACACACACACGGACATGTTTCCAAAAATGCTTTATATGCATTCAGTGCACCTCAAAACATGTATTTCCTGTGAAATCTCGGCATCGAATTTTTGGGTAGAATGAAATACTTCCCCTACTTACTATACGTAGTAGTAGTAGAGAAGGTAATAAAAATCAATTCAGCTTTGGGAGGGATTTCCGCGCATCTCTGATGCCTGTCTGCCTACGGCCTGTAACCTCCTGTGGTTCCTTCACCTCATCCCTTCCTCCTGGGGAGTGACAGCCGCAATAGATCGGGGTAGGTTGCAGTACCGAGGTGTCCCCCTCGCGTTAAATCACCTGTACCTCTAAATTAGAGGCCCTGGGTTCGATTTGAGGATGAGAATTTGTCTTTACCTAGGATTATTTCCTGTCTTCCCTGGACTCTGAAATTATGAATGAAAATGTGAATATGCGCCCCAAAGAGAAAAACCAAAAGTAATAAAGCTAACGATTAACCCTAACTTTATTATTTTCTCTACTACGTATAATAAGTAGGGGAAGTATTGTATTCCGCCCAAAAGTTCGATGTTGAGATTTCCCCGGAAATATATATTTTGAGGAACCCTGAACCCCAAAAAAATCATTTTTAGAAAAAGGTCCATGTATTGTGTCTTTGCGTATATGTGTCTGTGAAGAGCATTACTCAAAAACGAAAAATCGGAAAAATACCAAACTTGGTATTCAGAATCTTCCAAACATACATGAGGATTTTCAAGAAATATTTAATAATTAATTTAATGCACAATTTATTTAACATTACTTTTTCGAGGCATAATCAATTTCTCAGATATCTTTAATAATGGATCGAATTGTTCAAGATTCTATTCATTCTTTTCAGTTTTCTCTCGCGATTACATGGAAACAGTATGGAATTTTAAGGCCAGCATATAGCGTCCAGTTCTTAAACATTTAACTATCACTGTTCCGTTTATATCGATAACGAAATTTGGAATATAGATATTTCTGCACATGTCTAAACGGATTAAAATGAAGTAGATAGAAAAGTAAGCTTTAGTAAGAATAGTTTCATACCCACTAATAAACGATAGAGATAACACATATCGTTTCTTAAAAGACGTACTTTCATGTTATTTATTCAATCTTTGCTTTTCTAACAAAATGCTGTGTTTTACTTTCCTTATTTTGAACGAATTTTAGTCGCATTTCACCACATGAATCTGTAATATATTTGTCACGAATGTCTATCAAAGAGCCTTCACTGTGAACATTTGAATTCAGAAAGAGACAGGAGTTTCAAAGTTATATTGTTTATCAGCCTAAATGAATGTAGCAGGGTAAAAGTACGTATCACGAAAGGGCCCCCGGAACCGGGGCAGAGCATCGCCGCAGACCCTTTACGCTTCCGACATGACCTCTGGGAGGAAAGGATGAGGGGAGAGACTCGAAGGGAGACCAGATGCGGATGTCGACGGGTACAAGCATGACGGGGTCCCTAGCGTTTCCAGAATAGATCACATCCGACACCGCAGAGTGCCTGTACACAAGCCACCAACCTCAGGGTCCCCCGGAGCGGAGCCCCATGCTGAGGAGAGACTTACCGCAACGATGCCACTCAAGAAATCTTTACAGAGCGCAAGACACCACCCAGACGCAACCCGCTGAACACGTCGCCTGGTCCTACAACCCTGAAACAGATGACAAGGAAGATGATCGCTACAGGAAATAAGAGAAGGAGATTCGTGGTAGAAGATGAACCACCCCAGCATTCGCTTGGGAAACCACGATAAACCCATGGGTCAAAGTGGGCGGTCGCCGGGGATTGATCCCAGGATATCCTGAATCCCCCTCGGTCAAATCCTCTTAAATTTCGATGGCCAACAATAGCTAGCGCGTTTCAGCACGCTCTTGTCCATAAAATGATAATGATCTGTTACATTAACTAGAGATACAATTCCAACTATACTACATAACGGTTACAAAAACAACGGTAATTACTCGGTAGCGGAAATCGCAACTACATTCACTGCGTTTGCATTGCATCTTATCATTATTACGCTGGGAATCGTTAACTGAGCAACGTTGCAACATTGCACTGCTCTTCAAGATAGCGTAGCACTACCGTTCTAATATATCATTTTAGGCCGGAAAATACGTGTTTTGCAAGTACGAACGCTAAAATAAACAAGCGCATGAATGCTAGTTACATGTGAAATTATTTCAAACTTATTTAGGTAATAATTAGGAAAGTAAATAGGTTCATATAATATTGCAATGATAAATAACTATGAAAACATACTGGATGGGTAAAACTTTTATTCTGAAATGCCATTCTAGTTGTAAAGGTACAACGATTGTGCGTAATTTACCATGCAATAATAACAATCCAGTGTATTATAGAGTAGTATATAAATCCGAGCAACAGAGATCCAGTAATAGTTGCTGCAAGTGGTAACGTGTAACTACAAACTAAGGCGCTAATTGTTAAGTCATTACTTGTAAGCGTTAACGCAAAGTTTCTACGACACTTATTACCAGTACAGGAGCGTAGTGGTTTACCAGCTGTAGTCTTTATGAAATATAAAACTAGAGAAAGCCACAAAAACTGTTGGCAGACGAGACTTGAGGAACAAAAGCGGACGTTGTTGAAGAAATGTAACGACAGGCGTGGGCTGAGCCCCCTGGAGCTGGGACCAATAATTGTCTGCACGTTCCTTCCCTACTTAGCGACACACTTTCAAACTGTCATTTGCTGGTAAGTCATCGTAGATTGTGTGGCTTACGCTGGAGATTGCGTGGTCACCAGCTCGTCCTACTCGACGGGGCATCCCATCTCTCTTCTCCAAGTTTTTAACACCCCAGCTGCAGATGTGAGATTAGTTGTAAATCTCTTTCATACAGCCTGGGAAATGTAAAGAAGGTAACGATAAAATTACCAACTGCAGCATGTCTGCCTCATATTCAAGAATTCCTGAATTCAAATCTCTGTTGGGGTGAATTATCTGAATAACGCGTTCCCTTTATCCTTAGACGACAAATGCCTTTTAATTATAATCACTATGTGTCCGGGCTCATTTAGGATGGTTTCGTCCGTTTTCATTAATTCACTATCCAACATGACCCACTCGGATAAAAAACAAACAAACTAAAGAGATACACTCACATCACTTTCTCTACCAATGTAAAGTACATTTTATATATAAAATTGTTACAGTATTTTGTTCGAGTTATCTTTTTTTCTGAGCGTCTGTTATTGTTTTACTATTTTGAACTTTGGGTTCTTTGTCCTCCGGCTAGCTATTATTACTCAGTCGAGCAAATATCTCTTGAACAGGGCGTGGAAACGGAAAGGAGGTGTTACTAAAAGATAACACTGATAAAAGAATTTGTTTTTACACTTTTATTGCCGTCACACTTAATTAATTTCACATATTTAATCTTGATACACGCCTGACTGAAACTGTTATATTTTCGAATGTAACTACAATCACTTATTTACCGCGCACTATTAATTCGCGTATTTCACATTTTGTAACTAACTTTACGACGCGAGAGATTCTGTACAATTGCGTAATGTGTACATCATGAATGCTTCCTAGAACTGACTGACATGCAACTTGCGAGAGAGATTTCTTAGAACTGCGCGACGTTTACCTTGTGAGTGATTCTGTAGAACTGCGCGATACTTGCCTCTGGCTCAAGAATTTATACTCCCTCACTCCGATATGCCTAAACATTATAATAGAGCTGCTATTGGTTAATAAATCGCGCCAAAATTAGCGTCTGTTTTATAAGCCAATCAAAATTACAAACACATTTGCTCTAGAGAAGATATTCCTTTCATTTCTAAAGAAAGGCATGCTACTCTGACGTCATTTGTTTGTCTCTGCTAATTGATAAACAACTCACCCCCTCGCTTCATTGTTACCCACTCCTATTGTCAATTTCAGTGAAGCCGTGTAAACTTATTTCCTAACAATGCTTATAGCTAACAAACATACAAAATCATTGTCATACAATAATGTTAATTTACACTACAATCACTCTGGCATTCACAGTGTTGTGATATAAAATACTGCCTCAATATTCATATTTGTCTGAAATGCATATATAATTTGTATTCGTCTTCACTTTAAAAAATTCTGGCAGCCAAATTAATGGAGGCAAAAATCTATTTTTTGGGGGGGGGATATAAAGATCAAAGGAATAAAGTTTACGTGCTTTGGCGGTTTTACAGATCGTTATTTTATCAGGTTTATAATGTTTTGAAAATTATGCCAATATTGCAACTCTTTCGTACGTTGTGTTTTCAAAATTATCTTCCATGCACTGAGGAGAGCAATTTTTCTTGTGTATTGCTTGTTTTTCGGTTAAAACACGATTTTATTTGACGGAGGAATAATCTGTCAGAGTTGGAAATGTTCAACATTTTTGCCTTAATTTCTCATTTTCGGCTCACTTTTTAGATTTCACAAATTTATTTCTCCACCAGTCTAAGGCACATGTCAATGAAAGTGCGTGGATGTATGCACAAAAAATTCTATCTCTTCTATTCAATACACACGTTATCTTACTCTCGATATATTACTGCGTCTACCATGTATCTAGAAGGAGAAGGAAATACTACACTCAACCCATAATTTTGATATCGAGATTTTACGGTAAAGATATTTTTTGAGGTCCCCTGATTGTAATACATCCTCTACTACCATAAATAAGTAAAAGAGAGTATAACAAGAGAGAAATTGTTATTTTGAATGCCACATAAGAGTAATTCAACGTCAAGTCGCACACATTTTCACAAAATCTCACCATTATGCCTCTGATGCATTTCAAATTTTGTCCATGGGTTGCAAAAACAAAGTGAATTATGTTTAAAATACTTATTGTTTTTAAACTGCAATATTTTTTAAAATATTGCACAATCCAACTTTTAAATTAGAATATCTCACAAGCGATAAGGGATAAAATGATGTTATAAAGTGCAATGCAAAGCTTAATATGTAATATTTTACTTAATATTTATTACAATTGATATAATGAACTATTTACATCAGTTTTTAAATTCCAAACATTTAAAAATATATATCCCTGTTAACCCCGAAATTTAAATTTCTATAAAAATTATAAATACATTCCTTGTAGTTTTTTGTATATATTTATAGAAAAAAATATGGGATCCTGTATAGTTAATTATAAATAAAATAACTTAGAAAGTGGTGCGTAGCGGGATTCCAACGCGGCACGGCTGGAGAGCAGTAGTAGTAGCAGCAGCAGTAACAGTACGTCATTGGATACCTTGTCAACTGCTTATAGCACTTTTGTTGCACTAGTTAGTTCACATTTAACTTAAATTTGTCATACAGTTAAGTAACATTCTAACTTTCAATCTTATCCTATGGGAAGCAACTTAACTATAATTTAAATGTTCACTTTTCCCCCTTCAGGCTCAAGTGAACACCATCCGGTCATTATTGCATTATTGGGTGATGAAATAAATGAATTCGATTCTTTTCGCATTGCTGTATTTTGCCTTAAAATGGCCACTATGCTCAAAACCACTCCTGGACTATTCCCGGTATTGGCACTTTGTAGCACACAATCACTGTTATCAGTGGGTGGTATTTTTACTTTCTCTACTTCGTATAGTAACTGGGGGAAGTATTGTAGTCCACCCAAAAATTCGATACCCAGATTTCACCGGAAATAAATCTTTTGAGACCCCCTGAATCCAAAAAAAAAAAAAAAAAAAAAAAAAAAATTGGAAACATGTCCGTGTGTGTGTCTGTGAGCAGCATAACTCAGGAACGAACAGTCGGATAAACACCAAACTTGGTATTTAGGTTCAATATCTTCCAGAGATGCGACACGACGGTTTTCAAGAAAATCCCCCCACCCCAGATTACCCTTTACATGGAACATTTTTCGGAAATTTTAATTTTCTCAAAAATAGCTCTAACGATTTTGATTAAAATATCATATGTTTAAGATATTTTCATAACAAATGAAATGTATATCTCGAATTTTCTGGGAATGTCTGCAAAAGTATTCTTCATTGCGAACGACGTTTGCTTAACTGGTAAACCATAAGAGATAGACAAAATTTTACTACACAAAAAATGTGGATCGCGTTAAAATAAACAATTTATGTCATATACATTTTTTTTGGGTGAACCATTTTCGAGATATTGCTTGTTATCCCCTTAAATTTTCCAGTACATATTCTTTTTCTCAAATTCGTTATTCATTTTTTTTGTCCTGGTAATGCAAATAGAATGGAATACTCCACATAGCAACCAGCTCTTAAAATATTTAATTATCGCTTAAAGCGTAGCAATTCCCCTTGCATCTACAAGAAAATTAGCAATAAGATTAACATCTCGATATCTCGATTAACACTGAAGCATATGGAGAATAAACGTTTGTAAAAATAGTTTGTACAAGAGTAGAGAAAGTCATGTGAGCGTAACACATCAGATTTTTTACGTTTGTAAGCATATTACGGATAACTAAGCTTAAGATTTCTGCCTTGTGTTATGCTTGGAAACATTAAATGTATTCAAGCAATAGTCGTAGCTACGTTTCTTCAGTTCATTCAGTATGCACTTTTAGAAATCACAGAGCTAAGAATGAACTCTAACGAAAAAAGCTAAACACAAAGTAACATTTAAAATGAAACAGGGGAGAGAGGCGTTGTAGAATATTAGACTCCAGTGGCTAACTTAGACAGAACACCGGAAGTGATAGCCTATCACGTTCGTATTGCGTAACACATCGGTCGGCGCGGCGTGCTGCTGCAGTGTAAAGCTCTCAGCCAGCAGTCCATGTCCTAAAACCCTACGCACTAACACAAATAACTGTTTGAAAGCGTACTTCTAAGGAAGATCCCATCCTGATATTAACAGATTTAAAACAAAATATATCACAAATTCCTCATGTATTTTCTTCAGATTTTAATATTAGGGGGTTAAATACCATATTGTGGTTTAAATTATTCATACTTAAAAAAGTGATTGTTTTTTTATTCCGATAAAACGATGTTTTATATAAGGAAAACCACAATGCTTTTATCTGCAAAACCATGCATTGTTCTTATCCCTGACCATTGTGTATTTTTAGAATAAATTACTTTTATGTAACGTTGTGCGCGTGTAAGAAAAATATTAGGTAAGCTGCAAATCCTAAAATAATTTGATTTTGCGAAAAATATTAAATATGCGTCTATTTACTTTATGTGTGGAACAAATAAACTAAAATTCATAAAATTCAGAGAAATTGATGTTTTATGTGTGTTCCGTTTGATGTGGAATGACTCTTAAGTGAATCACTTCTTTTGGTACAAACGTGGGGCTGCGGGAATGCATGGTGAGATTTCATGCGGTTATTGTACCTAATGAGCAAGTACTTTAATCAATTCAGCCACTCAAAAATATTGCACTGTCTTTTAATTTTCTCTCTAAATAAAGCCATTAAGGGGTGCCGTGGCCGAGTGTTTAGACCGCTCGCCTCTCACCGAGGCGGCCCGGGTTCAATCCCAGGGATTTGTTGTGGTGGACAAAGCGGCGTCTGGGCGTATTTTCTCCGGGTTCTCCGGTTTCCCCCGCCATTCATTCCACCAACTGCTCCATCATCACCTTTTCTTTCATCCATTTCACCGTCATTTCGTTTCATCTACTTCCTTTCTCCCATACCAGGCATTGGGCTGATCACCCATTCTGGATATTCTGTCTGATCCATGAGTGTCTGCTCCTCGACGGGCCTCTGACCCCAGGCACCCACCTGTAAGTCCTGGGGGGTGTAAGTCCTACATAAGAGGAGGTTAAACAGAGAAAGAAGAAGAATAAAGCCATTGCTAAAATTCTAATTTTATTGTTGTATATCAAAACAAGTGCAATGAAAAAACAATCACCATACAGAAATCAATCAGGACAAAGTTCTATGGCTGTTTAAGATATTTATAATTAAAGCATCTGATCAATAGAAGCAAAGAGACAGAACAATCGTCACTCTGCCTTCTTATGCGAATGTTGAGAACTTCGTTCTGATGTCAGAAGCGCGCATTTCGTGTAATCACCTGAAGTTACGTTTAATGAAAATAGTTTCTCACAAAGATTGCGGATACAGCCTTTAGTATATTAAATGCACGCAGCAACAATAGCTCGACTGAGAACTTCCTCTACCTGGTGTGTGTATCAACTGAGGGCAAATGGGCGTTCCAGTTTCTTATTGTCTATATCTGCAAGGACTTTGAGTAATATCAGACTAACTTCTGCAGATATTTCCAAGGGCACTTTTCACCGCGTTTAGGAATTTCTTTGTTCAAATCTGCAGCCTTTGCCACCTAGCGTGATATACCATCGTTCTTCAGAGAGATTCGTGTTTAACTTCCTCGAGCCATGTCAGTATTTCTGCGTGTTACGCACCGTCTTGTAATCAAATCTCAGAAAAGAAACCTGGAGACAGACCATAGTTAGCTGCTACGACGCATTCCTCTCTAAGGTCTCAGGACTTCCCGTCCCCCTCCACTCCCTTTCTACACTTCTATAGTACAAAGACTGACCGAGCAACCGTCCGACCACTGTCTTGGTAGGCTCGTGGTCAGCCTAGGTGTGGTTGCTGTATACCTACCCTTGTTAAGCCTTAACTACTGTGTTTGTGCGGATAGCTGTAGGTTGACTGTTTACGTTTTTGAATGTGGGCTGGTTGCCTTTCTAGGGCAGCGTCCTCGGCCAGTTACCGGGACTGCCCTCATTACCGATAATACTTGAAGCAGCGGTTTCTTGACAAGCAGTCCCCCAGGGATTTGACAAGTATATTCTCATGATTTAGCAATCTAAAGTATAAATTTTGGCCCGAACGCCTTTCCACAGCCTCCAGGTAAGGAAGTGCTGAGGTTTCGTGCAGCAGCCTCAGTGGAAAGCGACTGCAGACAGAGTAAATAGACCGGAGTCCTCCACTCTGAATCCGCGAAATCAAAGACGTCCGGAGTCTATAAATGTGGACAGAACATAGCAACCTTTTCACCTAGGTGAAGGGAGACAACTTTCTCATTCCACTCGTAAATTTTATGGCGCCAAACACCGCCAGACTTCAACAAGTGCGGTTGTCAGATTCAGTTATTTTACAGCATTTTCTCGTTTCTCAGTTCCTCTTGTGTGCTTTTATGGCGGATGTGTTGATAGAGGTGAATATATCTGCCGTGGTTAAGTGCCGAAACATCTCCTGAACGTATCAAGGAGGATCAACACCCTAGTCTTTCATAGTAAAGAACTCCGACTTATGGCGTAATTAAATAAATATTCACATTTTTAAATAAAGAACACAGGCAAAAAAATATGCTTGTTAGCTTTTGCTATCTAACAGTACTCAAAACATTTAATTTATAACGTCTTTGGGGAATAAATAAGACAAATGCCCTATTCCAAATGTGACACAATGAATGTTGTATACGAAGTCGCATTATATAATAGTTTAGTATTGAAAGGATAATAATAACGATGATGATAATAATAATAATAGTAATAATAATAATAAAGTTTCACATAAATACAATTTCAGCTTACTCATCAGTTATTTACCCATAACTGATGGGTAAATAATTTTGGTAGAAATAGATTATTATTATTATTATCCTAATTATAATTATCTTTCTTATTGTTACTCCATGGCACTTTAAATATACCCAATGAAATACAAATGTGCCACATTAACCAAAAGTGTGAGAAAACTCGCGAAAGTGGCTAGATAGAATAGGTGAGAAAAAAAGGAAGGAAACCCCCAAAAAGAAAGGAATAAAATACGTGGTAACTCTGTTAAGACAAATATTATGATCCTTGATATGTAGCCAGTGAGATGGGAGATGCGGACTTGTTGAGGAGGCTGCTATGTCCACAAATAGAGAGTAATAAAGGAACTATGTTCTTCTGTTTCTCTTTTTCCAATAAAAATCTATACATACAACTCGACATATTAGCTAAAACAATTCGCAAAATAGATTAGGATCAAAATATTGAATAAGATGAAATTGTAACATTATTACCTGAAATTAATGAAGAAATAAGAGAACCGGAAGGAATTCAAGTCCTACGTGCAGCAGAGATAATTATACCAACATCTGATACCGATAATCTATACCTAGGAGTATAAAGGATAAGAATATAAAGAGATGAAAGAGAAGATAATTTAAATTAATCTAAGAATAATCCAGGCAGGAAAAATGGGGAGAGAAAAGGAGGAAATGATTGAAAATGAAGGAGATTGGAGAAAGAAGATATAAGAAGAGATAGAATTAATAATAGAGCGGAGGATAATGGGGGAGGAGGTGGATGATCAAGGTGAGGAGATGTTAGCAGGTAGGAGTGGGATCCTGGGGCGGGAGGTGGTGAATGAAAGAGTTAGGGAACAGGAGCGGCAGAGTTATGGTTTTGAGCGAGAGGAAGAAGGTGTCGGCAAGGGAAATTGGAATGTAAAATGGTGAAGTGGAGATAACGTGAATACATGGCAAGTGAAGTGGAATATTTTTAGTTTTAAAGAGAAGGTGAAGTAGTAGTTTCATAGAAGAATGATAAATATACTGCTTATAGTGTTGGTGACAAGTTACAAGGAAAGTGTATGAGTGTTACGTGAAGTGAATGGTAAAAAGAATAAGGGAATATTGGTTTAATTTAGAACGAGTATTAAGTTTAATAAAATCAGTAATTTATTTAATGCATATTTAGAAAAATGAATGGTTAAGTATGCAGTTTTGAGGAAGGTGTACTAAAGTAGTATAGGAAGGACAAATAAAATAGATATTGCAGTTAGAATTTTGAATTCCCGGGTTCAATCCCAGGGAACAACTTGTGGGATTTGTGCTGGTCAAAGCGGCGTCTGGGCTGGTTTTCTCCGGGTTCTCAGGTTTACATCGCCATTCATTTTACCAATTGCTCCATCATTACCTTTCCTTTCAATCATCTCACCGTCATTTCATATCATCTCCTTCCCCACTCTCATACTAGGCTCCGGACTGATCACCCACCCTGGCTGTTTTCTCCGACCCAAAGTCTGTGCTCCCGGACAGGCGTCTGGCCCGTTGAAGTCCTGGAGGAGGTAAGCGCTAACAACGGGGAGGATAAACAGAGAAAGAAGAAGAGGATATGAAATTATAGTAAAATTATTTTTGTTATAAAACACTCTATGATTAATTGAAAATGAACATATATACATTGAGTGTAGTTGGATACTGGGTACCAATGCAATTACCACTGGAAGGCAGTGGTTAGACTGTAATTTAGATTAACTATGGAATGTTTTGTTACATTTATCTTGTTTAATTTACTAATACTAGAAATTAGGAATACCTGGATGCCAGTTGTTTTACGTTGCCGGCTTCCAGTAATAGTAGTTGCATATGTATATATTTTTAAATTTAAATCTAAATTACAAGTATTACATTTTGGATCTCTACTTTTTATTTTTTATTTTATTCATTTTTATCTATCGTCTTATTTACTAGATTAAAGTAAAGATCTGTACAATAATAAAGTATGAAACGAAAGAAGTGTTAAATAAGTCACAAATTAGGAATACAGGTTCTGGTGTAGGGAACAAGGTACCAGGATGGCGTATTGCAGATTTTATTTTATTTTGTACCTCTTTCTCCACAGAACAGGTTCAACAGCTATAATCGAACGTTGTCTCCCATCGTTCCCCTGCATGAGGAGGAGAAATAGACTTTTCTCGGTTGATCGCCCTCAGAAAGTAAATGAAAACAGAAACGCTAAGCGTACCAATCAGCATTATCTTACCAGCTGTTAAACATGGTGGTTCCAGTAGCAAGGTCACCATCATTAACATTGACGGCAAACTGGCGATCGATTATACATGTCTGCAGTAATAAATATATAAAAGTTAAGAGGTTTTAACATAGTTCAAGCACATTCGTGCAGTAAAATAAAAAAAACATACATGTAGGTTTCCACTATGACAAGTGGATAAAGAAAAACACTACCATCGAAAAATATACATCAGGTTTTCTGTGAAATTCTTGAACACTCCATATCTTATGTAAGCTATTGAATGATAAAACATTGAAAGTTATACAGTGTCTCACTGTGTTGTACTCGATGATGAACAACATAAAACAGAAGTTAGAGCGGCGCTCATAGGTCTACAAATGACGTATTAAACTTAGTATAAAAGTGGTATTTAAAATATGTATCACTGGGCCTTATAGGTTAGACCAAGTGATCTTATTACTAATTGCATTGTTGAGACATTGTTTTCTGAAGTTTCCTATGAGAATACTTTACCGAGGATCGCCTTGCTTACTTGCTACATTTATTTCTTGTCTTGTGCAGTTTATTTTTCTCACGGCACAATTGTATAATTTGTTGTAAATGTCCAGGTTGCATTAGTTTTCTTTTCTTCCGGCGGCGCCGGTTGTGTCTTCTATTGTTTTGTCTGTGACGGCACAAAGGTCGTGAGCCGGGTGGATGAGCTCTCCGAAATTAGGGGTCGCCGATTTGTTTCTGGAATTGCCGACGTGGGGATCTATCCTTGGGTGAGTGCTACGCATTTTTACTTTCTCTACTACAGGTACCATCAATACGTAGCTCTAGGGAGCCGGCTTTATCTGCTCCGCTTTCGTTAGCGTCTCCCACTGCCACAAGGAAAGCTGAGGAGCAGGCCGGTTTGTAAATTCAGGAGTGTTTCCTGCAACTGTACGGGAGTAACTATGCTGTAGAAATTGATTTTAAGTTATATTATAATAATATAATTATATTATAATATAGTTTTACGGAACTATATTGGTCATATGATAGTACATTATTATTATTATTATTATTATTATTATTATTATTATTATTGGTGGCGGCGGCGGTATATAATACAATTAGCACTGTTCAATATGGCGAGATATTATTAATTCGAGCATTGCAGCTTAGGAGGGGTTATGCAAGCTAGAATAATAAATTATGTAATTAAAACATGATAATGCGTACATTCAAAGGCAAAATAAGAAAGTTGTGAGTTTAACCAGCATAAAATCATTCAGCAATAGCAATAAATTAAAGTACGTTAAAATGTACTCGACTTACATCAACAAACGTTGTACATTTTAGTTGTTCCATAAGGCTGATCTTTCTTCCCCTTTGTATTTTTCATACTGATTCGCAGACAAGATAAATAATGGTGCTGTAGATTATATTTTTATATGGTTTCATATTTTATTGCAAAATAAACAGTTTACACCATTATATTGTGCTCTAATAAAATATGTTTCCGTTCAAGTAGGGTTGAAACTAGTTGGTGCTGTTGGCCTGCGCTTGACATATAATCCTCCATGGTAAATGAAAATTTCCCGACGGAACCGCCGCTGCACTAAGAGAGGGTGTGAACGACGTCAACATTTTCCCCTTTGCTCCTCTTTCAGTTGCTCCCATCACGCATATGTACTGAGCAGATAAGCTCCCATCCGGTCTGCTCGGTACTTGACGATAGCTGTTCTACTGCGAATAGTAAGTAGAAGTATTCTATTTCATCCAAAAGTTCGATGTCGAGAATTCACCGAAAATGTGTATATGTTTTGAGGCTCCTTGAACCCCCAAAAAGCACCCTATGTGTGTGTGTGTGTGTGTGTGTGTGTCTGTTAACAGAATTACTCAATACCAGATCACCCTCCACCTCAAAATATCCTTTACATGGGCAATTTTTCGAACATTTTGATTTTTAATTAATGACTCTAACGATTTTGATTAAAATACCATATATTTAAAGATATTTTCATGACAAACAAAATGTACATGTTTAATTTTCTGGGAACAGCCTCTGAGGTCCTCTTCATTCTGAATAACTTTTACGTAACTGGTAAACCGCACTTACAACTACTTCTTACTACAAAAACGATGTGCATCTCATTAAAGCACACAACAAAATCTCGTAGATCTCCACAAAAAAACCATTTCCGAGATATCCCGAGGTAGGCATCACATAACGACCCTGTCTTGAAGGATTTGACTATTGCTTAAAGCAGTATTCTCCTAATTACCCTTTATACCTACAAGGAAATACGCAATAAGACAATTGAGTTTTTTTTGTAAAAACAGCCCTTGTTACTTTTTTTCAAAAATGAGATTTCGATGCCATCCGGTAGATGTCGACTTCTTCTACAGTCTGAATATATCGTTTACATCAAATTTAATCTATGTCTAGCGTTAGGGCTAGTCAAAGATATGATGGTTTTATAAAAATAACCCATGTTATTTTTATTCACATTGTTGCTATATTATCATTGGCTCATTGAAATTATAACTAAATTATAATTGGATATTTATATTAATTCAATCCAAATTGTTGTCATATACGCAACAATGTAGTTCTTAGGATCGGTTTGTTGTTCACTTCCTGTAAACGTTGGTGCTTTGTGTTTGTAATCATTATTACTGAATAATGGCTTCTTCACAAGAGCTTGCGGGTTTTCTGCTGCAGAAAAGAAAACATGTGAAGAAGAACATTATGTTATAAAAATATTAAAAGTACAGGGAAAAAACACACGAACCATGCTTAGAAGCATGTGGAAAGAAAAATTATTGGTGTTGGTTGTACGTAAGTAATAAATTAACTTTTTTAATTTTAATTTTAAAAGAAAGGAAGCACCTGAGGAATGGAATAAAATATTATCTTCTGTAGGTCCCATTCAAGTCCATTTAAAAATGCATCACTAAGACTTTCATAATGCTAAAGAGGCAGCAGACATACTTATGTAGATGTGCTAGAATTAATGCAATCAAACTTAAGGGTCTTAGGATGTATAGAATAAATAGAGAATCACCATTCAGCGGGGTAAGGGACTCCTATACAGGTCCATGGAGATCAATTAATATATTTAGGAGGTCAGCGATTCCTCAAGTATGCATTTTTCTCGAATGTACAATGAACCTCCAAAAAGAAAGCCTTATAAAGTATAAGGTCTGAAAAAACTTTATGATTTACTAAGACCAAACAGAGGATTGAAAATTTTATTTTAAGGGTTTGAATAAGTAAAGTTAATAAGGGAATTAAACCCTTAAATTTCTTGAAACTCTGGCAAAAGAAGAAGAAGAAGGAGCTACAGTGTCATTCAAACAACCTGATACTCCTGGCATTTCACTGTAAGCGGAGAAGTGGGAGAGCTGCGTTGTCACGTTGTGTTAGAGCATGTGTCAGTTTTTTAGCAGCTCGCCGAATAGCAAACACCTTGCTGGGACATAATGCTAGTGAGCAATGTTAAACTACGCCAACATGGCAACGTGTTACCCCTCAAAGTTCAGCTTGTAGGCGAAGGAAAAGGAGGGTTTGGCACCTTACTGGCTATAGCAATAGCAGAGGGGACGTTGCCAAGGAAACTACCCCTCCAAGAAGTGTCAGAAGTCTCACGATATTTTAATTCTACCATAACATTAATGATGAGAAAGCATTGATAATTCAGACAACAGCAGTGAGGAAGACAATTGAAATTAGAATGCAAAATCAGCTGTCGTATTTTTTTTAACAAATTACAGTGTTTTTGTGTTCAAACATTCATAAAATGTAATGTTACCATGTGCATTACTGTAGTGCAACAATATTTGATTTTTTATAATGAATATATTTTTGATATGAAGATACCTTAATTTATATTTTAAAATTTTAAGGCAAAGACGACTCTTGTCACACATGCTCATCTTTAATAACTTACAACAGTCATATTAAAGCCCTAATTGATCGAATTTTCTGCTACGTTATGTCACATAACCTGTAGAATCGTTATCATAAATAGCTTGTTTATGCTGCAATGTATGTGGGCTGTAAAATGTTTTTTGCTTCTCCAGAAAGATTAACCTTTTTACAACTGTTTTTATAAATAAACCCTCAAATCTTCAAATGTTTACATCGAACAATACGAAGTAAATGTAGCAATCATTTGACCATTATTTCTGACTACTTTACAAATTTCGTACTGGTTTTATTGGGGTTATTTTGAGCTCTGCTGTGTTTTTTTTTCAACCGAAAGTTTTAGGCACGATATGCCGAGAGTAAATGGCATTTGCTCTCAGATGTGCAGTAGTTAAATTGTAGTTGAGTAGGGTATAATCAATTATGTAACCATATAGATTGCTTACCGGTATGAATATTTAATAATTAAAACAATCAAGGCACATCGTTCCAAACTCCTTGATCCAGAATGCAAGCTGCAAATACTTCACGACAATGGTCGAGCTTTGAAATCTTTGTAAAGCAAGATTTATTCTGTTCTTGTAAAGCAACACAATCCACGTATAGTGTTTAATGTGCGCTAAATATATCCACATTAATAAGAATGCATCTGACCGTTAATTGTTTTTACGGACATCTTATATACATATTATCATTTCCCTTTAATGCAATGGTCAAAATCAAACCCATGGCGCGCCAGCCCAGAATCGGACCAAGGCCTACTGCCCCGATCGCTGTATCCCCCACCTCTGCCCACTATAGACGTTATTTGGTGAGGGGCAGTACTGGAGGGTGGGACGTGGTCAGCGCCACGGATCCCTCCCGGCCGATTAAGGCCGTCTTCTCAAACACGGCCGCTACGTCTCCATCACGTAGCTCCTCAATTCGCCCCTAAGGAATCTAACGAAGCTGAGTGGACTCCTGACGGGGAAAAATCTCAACGCCAATACCGGGGATCAAAATTGGATCCTCCGAGCCAAAAAGCAGGCGCGCTACCATTGCGCTACGGGGACGGCTTTGATGTAATGGTAGTAATTAACAATTAAGAAGTAGTAACAGGGAGGTTTTGGTAGTGTTCCTGTAATATTTAATGAAATTGATAATGCAGATAGATGAATTGGGTCTTATACCAATGTATGAACATCTGTATAGGAATAGTTAAGCAATGTATATTATTATTATTATTATTATTATTATAAGTGTTATCATTCATTTCCGAAAATGTAAGTTTTAAAGGTAAATAATAATTAGTGTAATTCCAGTTTTAGCCTTTTCTGTTACCGAATATTCACCCTCTGAGATATCGTATCCTACCCGCGTAAAGTGGCAAACTACACCCATCTCACTCCCCGGAAACCACAGGGGTTTAACTCTTAAGAGGAGCCCCCACTAGTTGAGGTGTTCAGGTCCGGATTTTTGGTTAACCACCCCTCAAGGCAAGAGTCGTCACCTCTCTAAATCTTCTGGTGACTTCCCCAGCTTCTAGCCAGTGAGTCATTAAAGCAGCTATGTTTTTAACTCATGCTGTGCTTTATATATGCTATAAATGCACTTGTAAACATCTACATTATTTTTCCTTTTAGAGCTTTTCGCATATTTGAATTATGAATTAGTCTTTCCATTCCCCGCAGGTGTTATATATTTATGTTATATATATTTTTTAAGCTTAATAATTGGTGCACTGATATCAAATTGTATAAGAGTAGCGAATTTGGTGTTTAAAATTAGCGTATGACCAACACCACATTAAGATATACACCGAAGACAGCCATTATACATAATGGATACATTTTCAAGCATAAAGACTATACCAACAAATAGAGATCGTTAAGGCACGAACTCGTGAACGAGAGTTTGTGGATCAATCCTTCTAGGATAGTCCACTCTATTTGAGGTTTTCTCCAGGTTATACCAGCTCTATACTGGCCATGGAATATATAGTATGGTGTTTTATCAACAGAGGTCAGTACCGTATGACTCTTATAACTAACATTTGACGCATGATTAGTGTATCAAAATGGCCGGAGCACACTTGACGTTTGAGAAGCTCATTTTAAGGTAGTGGTTTACGTATAAAAATGCAACTGAAATTCAACTGTGTGGGCGTGTGAGTTTGCAACACAACCTCCAACATTCTTGATAATTATATGGCTTTGTGATAAGTTTGAAACGAATGGTATCATTTGTGATGTGCATAAGGAGGATCTCGTACAGTTTCTGGTCTTCGGCTGTGGTCTTAGAAAGTTTGCGTCGTCGCATTAGAAGTCTGTGTCAATGTACTCATGAGACAGGGGAAGGATTAGTTAAAATGTACAGCGCGTTCTGTAAGCCGCTAAGTGGAAAATGTGCATACCAGAATTATTGCCCGAATTATTAAGGACGATCAAGGTCCCCGAATGGAGTTTTGTGAATGGTTTCAGCATGTGGTAAATGAGGGTGAATAGTTTGCGACAACGATTCTGTGGTCAGATGAGCAGTGAATCGCCATAATTGAATTCAATGGGCATTATAAAATCCAAACTTTCATGTGATAAGCAGTAAATGTACTGGGATGAATGTCTGGTGTGGACTGTCATCTCAGGGTTTAATAAGATGCTTCTTTGAAGGTACAGTTACTGACGCTAGATATCTGGAATACTAAGTATCAAATGTGCTAGCTATACTTACCCCTTACGGAAAAATGAATTCTTCTACCGGCAAGACTGGACACCACTACATTACCACCTGACGCGTGGGCTTTTCTGAAGAGAATCTGCAGGAATACAGGATAGGAGTTCTTTGAAATCTCAGCACATTCACCAGATTTAACACCTCTGACTAGTACCTTTGATGGACCTTGAAGGATTCGTGAATCGCAAGAAACTACTTACGCTGGAGGTCCTTCGCCAAGAAATCACGCTTAAGACCAAACTTTTCAAAGGTAACATTTGACACAAGGCAAAGGAGTCTAACTTGGAGTTTGATTACTGCCTTACATTCTTCTTCTTATTCATTATTCTCTTCCTCCTCTCTCTTATATATATTCATTAAGAATAACCGACAGCAGCAGCAAAGCCATGTTTATCTATCTCAATAAGGTAACAGCTAAACAAAAGAAATATATGAGTTCTTATCTTTGTTCTTCTTTGTCCTACAATAAAGTAAAGCATGAGACCGAATTTTGTTACCAATTTGTAAATAATTATATGGTATGTATTTTCCTTCAAGTGATTATTTTGATATAGGATATAGGTGTTATGCAAATATTCAGGAACAGCCACAATTTTCAACTATTTACGTACATTATTGCCACGATTCCGTAACTCCTTTGTATTTTGGCGAGGGGTAAATCTTAATTGTCCTTTTGCTCATGTCCCAAGACGTATAGGGGACATAGGAGGCAATGCAATTTTGAGGGAAAGAGGGAATTCACCATGAAACATAGTATAAAATACCACGTGACTCTGTAAATAAACCAAGTAGTAAGTCATTTAAGTAAAATGACGTATTAGAAATCCAATCAGGGATAAGTTAAGTAACATTTCAAGCGTGGAGTATTTTTGTACATACAGGGTGTAACATTTAAGTTGATGCTGTACAATATATCTAAAACTAAGCGTTGTAGAAAGAAATGTCTTCAATAAAAGTTGCTTGATATTATGGAGGAAAGTAAATACCATTAGTCGTGTTTTATTAGGAGGACCTTGTGAATGGTTTTTAGGGTAAATTTAATTTGACCCTAATTATAGGTTGCCATTTAAAAAAATTAAATTCGCCCTAAAAGGATTATCATGACGTCCTCCAAACAAAACACGACTAATGTCATTTACTTTCCCCCATAATATCAAGCAGCTCTTATTCAAGACATATCTTTCTACAACGCTTAGTTTTGGAGATATTATACAGTCTCAACTTAAATTGTTCACTCTGTATAGAGAGTGTAATACCTTGTCCGACAAACAGTTATCATATAAAGTGCGCAGGGACCACTTCGCTCTGAGGAAAGAAGTTCGCTCTGCAAAAGTTATGTCGCCTCGAAATATTCTGCTGAAAGCGTAAAGTGCCGAAATGTAGGCATAGTTTGTTATAACCCGCGAAGGTGCTGAGAAATATTGAACATATGTAATTTGAAGAAATATCGCGCAATAAAAGTAGGACGCGTAATTTACGGTTGTGACTGACGTGGACACCAAAATACACACATTTAGTGAGTTACATTAATGAAACAGGAACATATTTAACTGTGGCGCAAGTGGTTTATGTAAAAATACATTTTATATTCATCCAGTACTGTGTATTGTCACTTTACTTTGAGGCAGTATTTTTAACACTTAAAGGATTTCAGTCAAATTATATAATATGTAAATTCAATAACAGCCCGCCTTGAGGCAATATGCGTATATAATAATTTGTAAAATGTATATAACAGTCATTGGATGTGCTTATATTGTTGTATACATATTTAATAATGTTATGTGAAAGTATTACGTAATTTAATAATGTAGGAACTGTGAGAATAATAGGTTTAAAGTTGCTAACAATGAGGTAACAATGAGGTAACCTTGAGGCAATAATGAGTAAGGAAGTTTAAATGCTACTAGTCATTATTAGAGCAGCAATAATGTAAATTTTGAGACAGTTTAAAAATAGCCAATCAACAACCAGAAAAAGCTTTAGTTAAATGAAGGTATTCTATTGGACTAGGATTAGCCAATCAGAGACTTGAAATACAGACATTTACAAGTTTAGGCGGTTGAATTCAATTCAGTTGCCTCCAAACAGTGCTCATAACTAGACATGTTGCTTCTAGACAGTGATCATAACCGGACGCGTGATACGTCCTCGAGAAGTATTATACGTGTTCGTGTGAGACGAAAAAATAGTTTCGTGTTAAAAAGTGTAATTAATTAATAAAAAGAATCTCACAGCTCTCTATATCAGTGAAGTGTAATCGTATCAAGTATTAATAAAAGGAGTGAGGTAAAAATTATAATTTGTGTAAGCCTACATTCTTAGTCGTATCGCAACCCTGCCAAGGCATCTCTAACAATAATACTGACGCAGCCGAGGCAAACATAAGTATATTAAATATTTAAAGAAACAGTTTAATTACAAAGTTAATATTTTTTTTAAACTTGGAGCAAAGGCCATCTGAAAGTACATTTGGGGCGAAGGCTACCGGAAACGGTTTACCATACCTGCGGTTGCAACTACTACAAGTTAGGCTCCCCAGCAGTTGAAATGTAATACAACGCCTACTTCAAATCGGCTTTTCATACGTAGCAGCAACGACGTAAAAACAATAACTACTTCAACTTAATTTTCCTGTTGTAGCGGGAAACGGTTGCTGGGCGCTATTTGTAGCGTAGAAATCGTCGGTCCTTGGGTTGATGCTATCTACTGCAGCGTTGTTCCTCGGCTATGGGTGCTCGTCGGCTGTTGCGTTTTCCATTCCTAACTTTTCCTTATGTATATCTAACTCTTGGTTCTCAGGGTTATTTGGGTGAGGCAAATTAAAAATATACTTTATTTCCCTTACTAAGTATAGTTTATTAACAATTTAAATATTTATGGACGGCTAGCTCCTCACATTATCCCAATTCCACCACTTTAAATAAGTCAGGAGTCTAACTATCTGCACACACACTCCCACCTGTTTGCACACACGTGCATCTGTCGCTAAGAGCGTAACACTTCGTACCGACGAAATTCTAGAAGATAAGAGAGAGAGAGAGAGAGAGAGAGAGAGAGAGAGAGAGAGAGAGAGAGTGGGCTCTGAGGCGTTGTTTGCCCTTATATACCTGACCTAGTGACGCTCAGCTCTGCATTTCGAAATGTAACGACGCTTCTGATTGGTTCTCAGACCGCGTTACCTTAACATGTATGAAAATATGTTACTCCAAATTCGTGCGCTTACGCGCCACCCTGACGCGTTGTGAAGCCGGTTTAATATCTCCGTCTCTTTTCTCTATCTGTTTCTTTCTATTTCTCCTGACCGTTACCGGTTCCCTGCTCGTTGGCTTGGTGAAAGGTGTGCTCTACTTAGAATTCTGTTTTACCTGGAATTTTGCTAGCTCGCCCGTTTCTTACAATTTACTCTGTACAAATGTTGGATGTTGAATATTTTAACATGTTTCTTGGTGAATTTTCTTCTTACTGTACAATTCTTATATATGTATGGTATATCCCCTTTCATATGTACAATTCCTATATATATATATATATATATATATATATATATATCACCTTTCACTGTCCACACGCAGATATCCCCGTACGGCTTGCTTATCCTGTAAACAATGATCTTTGTTTCTCCGCTGAGACCTTTTAAGTGACAATCATCATACTGACGGATAAGCCGTCCTCCGTAGACTAGTGGTACCGTGCTAGCCTCTAGTGCTAGCCTAAGGTCGCGGGTTCAAACCCGGCGGAGGGCGATGGATTTTTTCGGGGGTAAAAATCCTTAGCATGGCTTCCTTTAGAAGGGAAGTAAAGCCGGTGGTCCCGTGTCGTAGATTTACGGCACGTAAAAGAACCTCAAGCCTGATGAAGAGGCCTCTGAGAAAAATTATCGGTCTTTCACGCCCAATATAGAATAGGACACTAAGACCCATAGTAGTTAAAGAGCGTCCATAAATAAAACTCAATTTCAATTTCCGACGGATAAAAGGAGAAGAAGAAATAAGCCGCGTCTAGACGAAGGAATCGATACGGTGTGACGCGCGGGGTTCGAACCCGAGACCTTTGCATACAGAGCCAGCTAGCCTTCCCCCCTGGCGTAGTCTTTAATGAGAGACAGCAAAGTGACGGTCTCAAATAGCATATATTTACATATTTAAGTAGATTTAAGAAGCTTTTTTTCACCTCAAGAGCAAACACAGAAATCATAAAAATTCACCATTAAACAGAATTGTATATTTATATAACAAACTTCATTATTTCGATATAGACATTTTCAACATGTCTGAAACTCAGTTCAAAATGCAATAGCCAATAATAATTTTTTCGTAGATTAATACAAATATTTAAATTAGAAATAATTGTATAATTACCATGCCACCTTTTCTTTTTTATTTGTTTTTATTCCTTATTATTTTTTCCTACTTCGTTCTTCTTCTTCGGAATTTTTATTGTCATTTATAATTCTTGTTTGTTTCTTCTACATAAGTTAGATTTATAAATGATTGTATGTTACTGTGTTTTTGTAATTGGGCTATGCTTGTTATATTCAGAACAATAAATAAATAAATATGATTCAATATAAATCAAATAAAGTCCCTATTGCCAACAGGAATAATAAACAAGTCAAAGTGTATATTCTGTGTTCGATTTATATGCCACCTTTTTACTTCTAAGCTCATTTCGGCGGCTTTGCCTTTGGAACAATAATTGCTCATTTGCAATGATGTTCACTCATTTACTATTCGGTTAATCTTCGCGTTTATTTCGGAATTTCTTCATAAACATTAAATTCACACACACACATTTACAACTCCACACATACTTCTAGGTTCTAGGGAGGACGGGGAATAATCATGGCTAAAGAAAAATTACCTTCTCCAGCCGGTAATCGAACCCGGGACCTCTGGATTTGGAAGCGATATGTATTATAGTTTCCTCAATAAAATATATACTTTTGATGAGTATCATGTTATTTTATTTCAATCCATAGCATTCTTCCTCTTCTTTTTCTTGTGTGAAAATAAATGTATCATTATACTGTCTAATTGATACTTCTGGTTTACCGGTATATGTATGCATCTTTTGATGTACAGGATGAAGAACTGATACATTTATTTATTTAATTGTTTTAAACGAGTTGTGCTATCGACAATTTATTGTACCTGAAATGCAGAGGAATTTTTGGAGATTATTTACCTCTAGAGCAAATGTTGAACATGTCCTCCATCCTGCATAAGGCACAACTCAACACGTCGTTTCATGTTACTGGCCACTCGTTGGAGGACTCTGTTGTCAATAGCTTGGATGTCGTGTGTAATGTTGTGCTTCAAATCGTCCAATGTCCGGGGACGTGTGGCATAAACCCTGTCTTTTAGGTAATCCCATAGAAAGAAGTGCGGCGATGTCAAATGCGGAGATCTCGGTGGCCACAGGTTCTTGGAAATTGTCCGGTCGTCAAAGAAACTTTCGATTAATGCCATGGAGTCGTTTGATATATGTCATGTAGTGCCGTCCTGCTGAAAATATCCTTGACTCAGCGCTACATCGTCCAATTGCTTAGCATACTCCATGAAAATCTGTCGGTACTCTGCAGTGTTCACATTGTTTTTAAAAACATTGGTCCCACTATTCTCTGTGCGGATATTGCGCACCAAACTCCGATTCTAACCGGTGCATAGATGCTCCATGAATAACATGTGGATTTTCGCTGGCCCAATAGCGTGAGTTATTTGAATTTACATAACTGGATAAATGGAACCATGCTGCATCTGTGAACCATGAACAATATGGTAGAATTTGCACAATGAACGCCTGAAACCAACGACAATAATTCAGTCGTTTATCCTTATCAGGTTCCTGTAACTGATGGACAACCGTAATCCTATACGACTTTAGGCCTGCACTTTTCACAGCTCTCTGGCACATTGAGTAGCTGTACCCTGTCTCCTGCGACGTCTTAATGATTTTTTGGGTGACTGATCCAGTCATGCTCTTACGTCAACAACAACCGTGGGAAGCCTAGATGAGCGAGTTTTGCCTTTTTCACTCACCAGAGATCCAGTTGTTTCTAATTTGTTTACCAGTCCCAGTATTGTGTTTATTTGGGGAGGATTCCGAACACAAAATTCTCTCTGGTATGCTCTTTAAATAGCTGTAATTCAATTCGTAATCCAGTATTGCTTTACAAGGAAGAGTCGTTCATTTAATGTGTACTCCATTTTCATGTTGACTAGAACAAAATCTCAAAAACAGATGCCGACAATGAAACAAACAATTTCGAATAAAACATAAACATCTGCGCATCTAGTGACAAACAATCTAAACTCCAGAACATTCTGCTTAATTTGGTGCTAAAATTGGGGCATTGAGTGAATTTCAAACAGAATAATTAAAGAAAGAATGTGTCAGTTCTTCATAAATGACTCTGTATTTTACGGCTGTATGGGACCCTTGAGATATTTTCGCACAGCTCGGGTATATTCCAAATGTGTGCTCTGTCATATCAGGACGTGAATTAAGCTCATTCCGTCAGACTGTACATCCCATGAAAGTGAAAGATTATTTCGATCAGATGTTTTAAGTTGCCAAAGCCGACGTGAAACGCTAGAGCACTTTAGGTGAGGGTTTTAATTAGGTAACGTGATACAGGGATTGGGATGGAAATCGTTCTTTCACACAAGGCCAGGATTAGAGGAATGAGGGTGCACACCTGTCTGTGTGACTGATTAAGATCCCATCGATTTTTTTTTCTTTGAGGGCGAGGGAAATTTGAAAATAGTGCCTCTGATAGGATGATGGAAAAAGGCAGCAAAATGCTATTGCTCGCTTAAAATGCTTTTACAATCTTTATGATTTGTATTACCGAAAGAAAATCTAAATCTAAAGCAGAATTGGAATCACAGAATGTGTTCAAAGTAGCGGTTCTAACGATACTGCCATAGTTTGCTGTCTATTTGCCAGATGAAATTTATAACCAACTAAGTCAGCATAAGACCATGTTTTTAATAAACAGACGAGCAAAATATTCTTCTAATTACTTTTATTAACATAGGTGTCGATGGCACGCATTTGGGAGCTTTTCGTTTAAATCCCTGATCTGAAGTTTTCTATCATTATAATGCCTATACCAGTAAAATACTGGTATAGGTATTTCAGCACCACCATCCAAAATTCGACTAAAAATCCAATAAAGAGAAATAATGTTGATGGTACAGGCAACTATAGCATCAATGGACAAGTCAGCCTGGTACTTGCAGTCTGTAACCAGTAGCTGCAGTCTGTCACCACTAATCAGTCTACTATGCAGCTAACACCATCACATTATGTACATAAGAACACATTCGATTAAACAAAGAACAGACAAGTAACACAGAAAGGTATCTAGGTAACTGAGGTCATACATATGTAAAACACATTTATGAAATTCATCAGAATTTTCTAACTAAAATGAAGGCAATATTCTTTAACAATAATAATATGATGATAAAATTAATAATCTTATAAAATGTTTTTCATGACAAGCATTTATTTACATCCTAAAAGGTCAAAATGATCCCCCAAAAGCACATGATTCTTTTGAACATATCTGTACCTACTATACAATGAGCAGAGAGCTTATTTGCAACATAAATTGCATTATTTTATAATAATTAAGGAATATATAAACAGTGCCATAAGTTATTCCTTATTAAATTTAGTTACCAGTTTGCAAAAGGACTTGAGTTATTTGTATTCCCAATAATGTTGTAATGAAAAACTAATTCTGTATCTTCATAGGAAAAATTAATAATGTGGATTAACCTTTTAAAAAAAGAAAATTTCAAATCTAATCAGTAAATATACATTTGTGATAATTTTATACAATGTATTCGATATACATATTTTTCGTAACTAGATTTAGAACGTACAGTAATATCAAAACATTAAAACACACAACCTTATAGAGAAAAAGAGGTATTATACTTGTCCTATTTATTCTTTGAAGTTCTACATATATGATAATTCAAACTTTCTGTGCTTCTTAATGACTAAACAGTATTTTGGAATCCCATATTCAAAGAAATTAGGGATAAATTTGATGGTTTAAGTTTCCCTTTCCAATAAAATTGATTAGGGTTCATTGTTTCTTCTAGCCTCTAAAATAAATGCGGAATTAGCAAATAGTATGAAAATAATGACCCGAAAAATATTTTGATGTGGATAAGGAAAAATCAATACCTCGACTTAATAATTAGAACAGTACTGGGTCACATAGTTTACGAAACAATTTAAGCTGGAGATATTTTATGGGGGGGCGGGGGGGGGGTAGCAGCGCAGGGCATAGTCCCAGTGGCCACTTCCCAGATAATGTTGTCAACGTACAAGCTAGACTTGTGCTCAAGGTGTTACGTGTGTTACATGTGAAATCTGGACAACTTTTCTGTCCAGGGGAATTGAAAGCATTAGCCCACGTATAAATATGAATAAACGAATTAATTTTGTTATGATTCAGAACCTGATGACTATGTATACATATCTCTGAATACTTTCTCCAGCGCACGAAATCGTAATTTGTGGCAATTTTGAGTGTGCGTCGTCTTCAGCAGCTACCCTTTAATATAATTGTAAAGCAAAACATTATTTACATCCCTGCATAAATGTTTAAATCCACTACTGTACCTAGAAACCAAACAAAGCACTTTCGTGGTAAATCACTTAACTTTAGAACTTGTGCACAGGTTTCTACGGCTCCCGGCAAGCCATTATTGTTAAACTCTCATAGAAAGCGTCAGGTCAGGACATGAAAAGTGAAATCTGAGAACATCCTTAGGAGGAAAAGTCTGATGTGTTAGATTCAACTCACTTTCTCTACCCACTCTTCTACAAACTATTATTACAAAGGCTTAGTTTACCGAGCGAGGTGGCGCCCCGGTAACGTGTGCGATCGCGTTCAGGAGGTCTCGAGTTCGATCCACGGTGACCGTCCATGGGTTTTTTGTGGATTCCTCTGGGTTGACAGGCGAATTCTGGGATGGTTTCTTCTCTACCACGATTTCCTTTCCATCATTGCCCTTTCATTCCGTTTCCTTCTCATATTTCAGGGGTGCTTCTAGGTTTCGTGGCGTAATGGCAGTGCCGGACAGATGCCGCGGATGCATGCTCAATGCAAACAGTCTACCCAATGGGCACCAGAGGGCTGCTTGATTGGTGGGTCGTTCTTCGCCCTCTCCCGGCGGCTCCATCATTTGGAAAGTCTGCGAGCTTGGAAATGTTAGGGACTTACGCCCGTCTCTGTGATCTCCTGTGGTTCCTTCACCTCATCCCTTCCTCCTGGGGGGTATCAGACACAATAAATCTGTGTTATCGCAGAACGCGAGGTGTGCTCCGTTGAATCACGTATACGTCTACCTAAGGCATATTTTTCTATCTGCCTCAAGTTAGATAATTGAGATAGACATTTGCGGAAGTGCTTTTATTACACATTTCGTTGTAGGTACAAGGGTAGTAGAACCGAGCGGGATGCTCAGGCGGTAAAGTCTCTGGCCCACATTCGGGAGGTCCCGGGTTCAAATCCCATAGGCAGACCAATCTGTCTAAGGTTTTTTCATGGTTTTCCTCAGTCGCAAAGGTAAATACCGGATTGGATTTTTAAAACCACGACCCAAAGTTCCATCTTAATTCTAAAACAATAGTAAAATAAAAAATAAGTGGTAATAGCGAATGCTATGCCATCTATTTACAGACACTGTAATCAGTTCGATTGGACGGCACCCTAATGCCATCCGCACGGTACGAAGCAGAGATTACAGGAATGAGACCTAGAAGGCTAACTGTCCACCACAATCGTTCTAAGAGATATCCACGAACACATCCGTCGGGATATGACCAAGGTGTTAAAGCGACGTAAAAATAAAATAGAATAAAAAAAAATTATAGTAGAGTTAAACGGTAGTCAAATCTTTTAAAAGTAGGTGTTGGCTTTGAAATTGGGTTCTTGCAAATCCGCAGAAAATAACGAATATCAACTTAGCAGTTGAAAGACGTATACGTTTTTGACAATTCAAACCAATAAAAAAACGATTTATTGCAAATGGTTAACGATAAAAAAACGTTATTTCACATAAATCGGTCCTTCAACGAAACTACATTATATATCGTTATGTTTTGTGTATCTCTTAGCGGTTAACCATTTTACTAAAATATTCATTGAGAATGAGGACCACTACACAAGCTATTCGAAGAAAATTCAACATAGTTTTTTATTTTAAATGTAAACATCTTAGATATATGATATGTTAATCAAAATTGTTAAGAGCCAGTTTTGAGAGAATGAAAATGAACAAAATTTTTTCTATGTAAAGAGTAGTTTTGAATAGGAAGAGAGAGTTTCTTGAAAATTTTCGTGTCGAATCCTTGGAAGACGCTGAACTTAAATACAAGTTTGGGTATTTAATCAACTTTTAGTTTCTGCGTTATGGTGTTCACAGAAAGAAAGACACACATTCACACACACAATACACTCAAAACGTGTATTTTCGGTGTAATCTCGGTATCGAATATTTGTGTGGAATGCAATACCGTCTGTTCAACGGCGTTTTAGCCAGCGGGATGGTGTGGTTTATCTCTAAGGTAAAGCTTTGGCTGGTGAAAGGGATACACAGCATGCTGAACTCGTGCCGCGTCTGCAACATACAGTGGAAAACAGTCAACAGTCTTTCACTACCACGCGCTTTTAGCTCTCACTTGCCTGACCAAGTATACACTACCTCCTTCCGGTAGTAAACTCCTAGCTGCATGGAAGGGCTCCCCCACCCTCTAGCTAAAACATCGTTGAAGAGACAATACCTCCTCCACTTACTATGAGTAAAAATGTTGAAATTCGTTTACCTGAATAGCGATTGCGGCTGAAAACATTTATGCACTGTAATGTTGAACTCAGAATTGGATTGAAGAGCAAATACCTTAATAAACTGGTGAGGAGCAATATTACTGATTCCACTTGTTCTGCACATCAACATGATTAAAGACTTTCTAGAGGCACTGTTAATTTGAGAATATTTGAGTTTCTATCCCTCTTAAAGCAATACGAGGGATGATATACAGAAGTACCACTGTAAGGCCTCTCATCGTCTATTGAAATGCAGTAATTGGAAAGACGTATTTGAAATCATCCGCCGGTGTAATGCTATCTAATACATCATATTAAGACTATATTTATAGTTTACGTTACGCTTCAAGCGTGCTACAGCTTCTAATTTGAATAGGGGGAGTGTTTGATGGCGTAAAACACATGGCATTAGAAACAACTTTTTTCTTTGTTGATCGGCCCTACTTACCCACTACCGCTTCGGTAGCAATACGGAGATCTAATGTTTCGTGCGCTTAGTTTCCTGAGATTTTTGTATACAATTAATGAGCGGTCAAGGAAAAAACATGGGTATCTATAGCAACTTTTCGAGGAAAAAGTTGGTTCATAGAGTCGTAAATGCAACATTTTAATTCATTAATTAGTTTCTCACAATGAAAGCAATCAATACAAGCAACTATTAATACTACTATTACATGATTTGTATTATTTTATGAATAAAACTTAAGGTATCAAACATCCATGCACTCTAAAATGACTATAACATCTCTGGAAAGCTAGAATCAGACGACTGAAAAATCCAATGCCATAGCCGAGATTTGAACCACGGATGTCTCGGTCTCGTTCGTTACTCTAATCACTTTGCTACCATGGCAACATGCCGCTACAACATTAAATTCCGCAACTGATTCGCATTTTTCCGGTAAACCATAAGGAGATCTCAGACGGAGACCGTGAGATTCGTGGTTCAAATCCCGGCTATGGTGTTGGATTTTTCTGTCGTTTGGTTCTACATTCCCAACATTGTCCAACACACGGCTTGTGTGCAAGAACAATTAATTCTATAAGATCTTTCTCTCTCTTCTGTGCTGATTCTGTTACAGCGCTTGGCCTTACTAGTCTATGCTTTATGAACATATTATCCTGTTTCCAAATTTAAAGCCTTTCACATTCAAACACTTGTCTTTTGAATTTTCATGCACAATACATAACTGGTAGTTTTGTTTTTGCATGTAAGTACTTGTTATGAACAAGTTGAAAAATCATTGATGACTGTTACTTGTATCCTCCTCCTCTTTGGACTCAACTGATCGAGCTGAATTTTGCGCCTTAGAGTACTATTTCCAGTACTGCAGGGAGAGCCAAAAACCTACGAACTGCCTCCGCGGTGTTTTTTCTGTCCGAGTTCTCATCGCTCATTGCCATCTGCCACTATCTTAGAAAGGTGCAGATGAAACCATACAACATTTTTAAATACTTTTAAAGGCTTTACTTACCAACTTTATGAAAGGAGATGCTGAAACTGGCCACCGTCGTTGTCCATACAGTTTTGGCACCTCTTTAGGAAACCATTCATCACTCGCCAATTTTTTTCGAGTCAATATTTGAAGCCCGTACATATGTGAATACAATTTTGCCCCCTTTTTGGAGTATTAACAACCAGGGAGCGTGATTTTGCCTTTTTCAACAAGACCCTGCAACAACTATACGGCCAATATTTCGATGAGAAAAATTGAAAGTGTGTTTGAGGACACAATAATTAGTAGAGGTTTGTGACCCCCTCGGTCCCCCGACCTAATGCCCTGCAATTTCTATCTCTGGAGTAACTCAAAACAAAGTATACGAGACAAACCCACACACCCTGGAAGAACTAAAACAAAATATCCGTCAGGAAATTGCTAGCATTTCTCAACGTGAACTACGGCGAGTGATGAATGGTTTCCTAAAGAGGTGTCAAAAATTTATGGACAACGACGGTGGCCAGTTTCAGCATCTCCTTTCATAAAGTTGGTAAGTAAAGCCTTTAAAAGTAGTTTTAAAAATGTTGTATGGTTTTATTCGCGCCTTTCTATGATAGCGGCAGACGGCAACGAGCGCCAAGGACGCGGACTGTAAAAACACTGCGCAGCCGGTTCGTAGTTTTTTGGCTCACCCTGTACTTGTAGTACTTCCGCGGAATACCAGTTATGAAGCTAATATCAGTTTCCATGCAGAAAGTGAAAATGACATTTTTGGCACTTATAACCCTTTTCCCAGTTTCATGTTAATTATAGAGGACCTATTTGAGTGGGCAGTATCGACTACTGGTCTAGTAAACTGTGCTGGAGGACTCGGCTTGCTAATAAAATGACATCCAATACTGCCTCTATCCACTGGACGAAGGCAAAGGATACAAGATGGTGCCTTGAGAGTTCTTGCCTTATGGAATTTTGGTTCACTGCGAATCTAGAAATTCTATCACTGTAATTTTAATTGAAGTTCACTGCTCACTGGATGCTAACCTCCTCCTCTTCCTCCTTTTTCTTCTATTTCTTCATATAACCAAAGATTAGGGCACCACGATTGTTCTCAGCCCAATTCCATCTCTTCTCCGGTCTGCCCAAATGTCTGTGCTGATATCTGTCTCTGGTATTCTTTGGTCATCCATTCTAAATAAGTGTCCTTTTACACTTTAGCTTATATTGTTTTATTTCCTCAAGTATATTTAGACCCGAGGTCGCGGGTTCACTACGAATCTAGAAATTCCATCACTGTAATTTTAATTGAAGTTCACTGCTCACTGGATGCTAACCTCATCCTTCTTCTTTTTCTTCTATTTCTTCATATAACCAAGGATAAGGGCACCACGATCTGTTCTGAGCCCAATTCCATCACTGTAATTTTAATTGAAGTTTACTGCTCACTGGATGCTAACCTCATCCTTCTTCTTTTTCTTCTATTTCTTCATATAACCAAGGATTAGGGCACCACGATCTGTTCTGAGCCCAATTCCATCACTGTAATTTTAATTGAAGTTTACTGCTCACTGGATGCTAACCTCATCCTCTTCCTCCTTTTTCTTCTATTTCTTCAAATAACCAAGGATTAGGGCACCACGATCTGTTCTGAGCCCAATTCCATCACTGTAATTTTAATTGAAGTTTACTGCTCACTGGATGCTAACCTCATCCTCTTCCTCCTTTTTCTTCTATTTCTTCAAATAACCAAGGATTAGGGCACCACGATCTGTTCTGAGCCCAATTCCATCACTGTAATTTTAATTGAAGTTTACTGCTCACTGGATGCTAACCTCATCCTCTTCCTCCTTTTTCTTCTATTTCTTCATATAACCAAGGATTAGGGCACCACGATCTGTTCTGAGCCCAATTCCATCACTGTAATTTTAATTGAAGTTTACTGCTCACTGGATGCTAACCTCATCCTCTTCCTCCTTTTTCTTCTATTTCTTCAAATAACCAAGGATTAGGGCACCACGATCTGTTCTGAGCCCAATTCCATCACTGTAATTTTAATTGAAGTTTACTGCTCACTGGATGCTAACCTCATCCTTCTTCTTTTTCTTCTATTTCTTCATATAACCAAGGATTAGGGCACCACGATCTGTTCTGAGCCCAATTCCATCACTGTAATTTTAATTGAAGTTTACTGCTCACTGGATGCTAACCTCATCCTTCTTCTTTTTCTTCTATTTCTTCAAATAACCAAGGATTAGGGCACCACGATCTGTTCTGAGCCCAATTCCATCACTGTAATTTTAATTGAAGTTTACTGCTCACTGGATGCTAACCTCATCCTCTTCCTCCTTTTTCTTCTATTTCTTCAAATAACCAAGGATTAGGGCACCACGATCTGTTCTGAGCCCAATTCCATCTCCTCTCCGGTCTGCCCAAATGTCTTCTTCTCACTGGCCTGTGCTGGTATGCTGTCTCTGATATTCTTTGGTCATCCATTATAAATAAGTGTTCTTTCCACTTTTCCTTATATTGTTTTATTTCCTCGACTATAATTAGGCCCGAGGTAGCGGCTTCAAACCGGGCGGAGTCAGATGGATTATTTCGGACGTAAACCTCCTTAGCATGGCTTCCTTCGGAAGTGAAGTAAAGTCGGTGATCCCGTGTCATAAGCACGTAAAAGAACCTCAAGCTTGATAAAGAGGCCTCTGAGCAAAATTACCGGTCTTTCACGCCCAATATAAAATGGGGCGCTAAGGACCACAGCAGTTAAAGTGTCCATAAATAAAACTTAATTTAATGACTATGTTTAGGACTTCCTACTTCTCTCTAATACTGGAAATGTGATCTCTAAGCATAGCTCCCATCAGAGGCTCAGAAATCTCTTTTGTTGAGTTTCAAGCCTTTTCTCGTCCTATCTTATTAATAACCACGTTTTGGAGCCAAACAGAAACGTTAGTTTTGCAATTATTTTATGTAGTCTTATTGTATATTTCTTGAAATGACTTATCATTTTTTCCCTATTACTCCATTTATTTTGCATACGTATAATTCCTATTAAACAAGAAATAACGTTACCCAATGTATGTAAATGTTCTGACATATTTGACTATTTTTCCATCTGTCATTATTTTAATTCTAAATGGCTCATTTCCATGGAATATAATTCTATAGCTTTTTATATGGCAATGAAAATACTGTTTGGGATTCATTGGCCCAAATGCATTGTCGATATGGGTGGGAGGAATTCCTTTCTAGAGTTATCTCGCATTGTTGGGTTTGCTCATTCCATTTGGTGATGTCACAAAGCAATCAGCAAGTCAAACAAAAGTCAAGGACCTTGATCTTGACGATATGAAAGAGTTTGGCATGGCATGAACTCCCCTCAAGGCGTCTGCAGGTGTCACTGAACAGTGGCATATGAAATGAGTGCAATCAATCTTGCAACACACGCAGCATTTCATGTACTTCTGTAAGTCTTGAAATGTCTGCATCGCGTGTGTATTGCAGTCTTCAAATTGGCGTCAATGTGCCGACTCAGAAGTACATAGGATAATCTCTATTGTCAGCGCACCTTGCACACACTTAATGACTTTTTGCCACGATGACACAGGTATGCAATCCTTAAACTACCTTCATCATCATTGTTCGTTCATATAGATAATATTAATTAATTTACTAATGGTGGGGTAAATAGATAATACGAAAATACCACATTTATGTACCAACTTCGTTTCGAAACTTTCGAGCTTTTGCCCATATATGCTATGTTCTTTTCGGACAATTGATTTTAGAACATTAGTATCTGTGATTTATTAACGGATTTCAGAAATATAAATATTCAGAACTTTCTAGCAATGTATATACTGTAGAGTTCCAGAGTCTTGAGAGCGAGTTGACGCAACCGGAATTAGAAACAGAAGAAAGGAGGTGCCTAGAAAATCTCCTGACCATTCCTTGAGCCCCTTTTCATTTTGCTCCCTTGTGATTCCAGTGAGCTACCCTTGGCTACCCCTTCCGCTCCCTCTTTCCCTAACGATCCTTGGACCAGAAAGGGACGTATCTCACATGGACATAGAAGCTGCGTTTTAACTACTTCTGCTCTGGAGATTCCAGAATTAGAGAAAAGTCTCTGTTGCACGCATAATCTATACATTTACTGAAGAAATCTTGCCCACCCCCTAGAAGGAAACATTAATTTCACTCCATAAAATTACCAATGTTGCGTAAATAACATTTAACATTATTAAAAATAAAAAAAAACCTGAAAAAATATCAAAGTAGTAAGAACGAGTATCATTTAGCATTGATTTTAAACGAGATATTATTACCAGTAGTAGTTTATTTAAACGGTATAGAAAGATATTAGAGATTGCATTGGTACACCTGAATGAAAGTGCATTGAAACAAAAGAGCTACCTGTCTGGACATTTCTATACATTTTTCTTGGAAATAAATATATATCACAGTTAGCTACCTTCTTTTTATGTAAATAGATGTAAAGCAATGCGAGACTTAAGTAATCGGAATCTTAGCTGAAGAAGAAATACTCATGCAAAAAGCACTACTCCTGTTATCTTTCCCATGCTTTCTCAATTCAGTATTAATACAAATATCTCTTTTTATTTTCCGAAACTAGCTAGCAACACACCTTTTATTTTGACTTTATTTACTCTACATAGTAGGTAGAGAGGTATTGCATTCTACCCAAAAATTCAATTCCGAGATTTCAAGCGAAATAAAAAAGTAAGTATTTGTAGAAAAGGGTCAGTTGTGTTTCTATATGCCTGTGAACAGCGTAACTCAAAAAGGAAAAGTCGGTTAAATACCAAATTTGGCTTTTAAGTTTAGTATCTTCAAAAATACGACACGAAGATTTTGAAGAAAATCCCCCACCCCAACTACCCTTTACATTCAACGCTTTTCGAAATGCTTGGTTTTCTCAAAAATTGCTCAAACGATTACCATTGAAATATTAAAGATAACATGAAAATAAAACTATCTTGAATTTTGTGGAAATAGCCTGGGAAGCCTTCTTCATTCGAAGGGAATTTTGTGCAATCTTGTATAACTAGGTTGTTTGTAGTATACAAAAAAATGTAGATCTGTTTAAAACACACAGTTTCTTTCAAATAACTCATCATGTGACATCAGCCTTTTCCGATATATCCGTTATAAATGGTTTAAATTGTCCAATGCTTTGTCACTATTTTAAAGTTATGTCGACTTTCAGTTGTTTCTCGCGATTGCATGGAAAAAGTACGGAATTTTTAGGCCAGCATATAGCGTTCAGTTCTTAAACATTTGACTATCGCTATTCTCTTTGCATTCATAACGAAATGTATTGTTTAACTACTTCTGCAAACGTTTGCCTCGATTAAAACGAAGTAGATAGATAAAGAAGCTTTCGTAAGAATGGTTTTATACTCATTAATAAGTGATAGAGGGTAGATAAAGTCATGTGAATGTAATATATAAGATTTTTCAATGTAGATACCATTGTATTAGGTCCTACAAGTCCACATCTTGTAAAGTTTTACAGTAATTATGTAAATTTTTACCAACCCTGGATGAATGCCAATGAAAGTTTACGTATCTTCCGTTTAAAAGTGTCGCTTATAGATTTGTTATTTTTACTTTCTCCACTAAGTATAGTAAGTTTATGGGAAGTGTTGCATTCCACCCAAAAATTCGATACCGAGATTTCACCGGAAATATATGTTTTGAGACCCCCTGAATCCAAAAAAAGCATTTTTGGAAACATGTCCATGTGTGTGTGTGTGTGTGTGTCTGTGTGTATGTCTGTGAACAGCATAACTCAGAAACGAACAGTCGGATAAACACCAAACTTGGTATTTAGGTTCAGTATCTTCCAGAGATGCGACACGAAGGTTTTCAAGAAAATCCCCCCACCCCAGATTACCCTTTACATTGTACATTTTTCGAAAATTTTAATTTTTTCAAAAATGGCTCTAACGATTTTGATTAAAATATCATATGTTTAAGGTATTTTCATGACAAATGAAATGTATATCTCGAATTTTCTGGGAATGTCTCCAAAAGTATACTTCATTGTGAACGACTTTTGCATAACTGGTAAACTATAAGAGATAGACAAAGTTTTACTACACAAAAATGCAGATCGCGTTAAAATACACAATTTATGTCCTATACATTTTTTTGTTGAGTGAACCGTTTTCGAGATATTGCTTGTCATTCCCTTAAATTTTCCAATACTTACACTTTTTCTCAAATTCGTTATTTATTTTTTTGTCGTGGTAATGCAAAGAGAATGGAATACTCCACATAGCAACCAGCTCTTAAAATATTTGACTATCGCTTAAAGCCTACCAATTCCTCTTGCTTCTACAAGATAATTAGCAATAAGATTGACATCTCGATATCTCGATTAACATGAAGCATATGGAGAATAAGCGTTTGTAAAAATAGTTTGTACAAGAGTAGAGAAAGTCATGTGAGTGTAGCACATCATATTTTTTGGTCTTGTACCGCGTGTGCTGCAATCAAAGTTTCTAAAGCTTAGAAATTGTATTCTGTATGGTTTGCTTACGTCTAGGGAGAAGCGGGTTTGCCCAAACCAGAAGCAGCAGCAGAATAATGGATGTAGCACAACAGGTGTCTTTTGTTTTGCCAGATAATTGTGAGTAAACAATAACGTGTGATCCTGTGTGTTGTGTAACAAACAGATTTTGTTTTCCCACGACGTAGACCTCTCTCGAAGCTTCAGAACTCCATGCTTACTCTCGGGTAACATGGAACAAATTTATAGTGGATGAATATCTACCCTTTTGTTAACAGCAACATTAGCCTGAACCTTATACCTCCTCTAACAGTTATCTAATGTATAGCAATTGTTGCATTGTTCCCTGAATCTCTGATTTTGCAGTTTCTGTCTTTGTTTACACAGAAAAAGCACGTACATAGACATTGACATGGATGATACAACTTACCCCAGGACAGACTCGAACGTGCAGTTTCTCACACGATGGCCTAATACCTTCGAGGGTTGACACATTAAACCCTAATCTTTGGTAGGATATATCGCTTGCGATACTGATTCCAAACAACGCTATTGGTCTGTATATGACTTAAATGTTTGGCTACCGACTCAGGTAACTGAGATCGTTAATGTACGGACTCTTGAACGGAGAGTCCGCCCTTCAAATCACGCTAGGATCGTTATTCCTGACAGGTTTTATTTCTAGGTTTGCCTCCAGCTCCCATAACCTGCAAATGCTAGAAAGGTACCCTAAGCTTAGGCTTAGAACGTTTATTTCCCTAATAAGCTTTCGCAATTATCGTTTCATAAGTAAAGTCAGTTTTGCATTAAGTGCGAACAACTAACTATTTTTCGATAGTTAATTTTTATCGAAGCTTCAAACTTTATACTACTTTTCTACCGTTATTAATATTTTTTCTTATCGCAGCATAAGCTTTTTAGTACCTTGAGGCAGCATTTTTAACACTTAAATAATATCAGTCTAATCATATAATATATAAATTCAATAACAGCCCACCTTAAAGCAATATGCGTATAAATAACATAAAATGTATGTACCAGTCATTGTATTATGTTTATATTATTATGTACATGTTTAATAATGTTATGTGAATGTATTACGCAATTTAATAATGTAGGAGCTGTGAGAATATAGGTCAAAAGTTTCTAACAATGAGGTATCCTTGAGGCAATAATGATTTGGAAAGTTTAATAATTCTACTAGTAATTCTTGGCAACAATAATGTAATTTTTAAAACAGTCTATAAATAGCCAATCAACAGCCAGAAAAAGCTTATGTTAAACAAAAGTATACTATTGGAGTAAGATTAGCCAATCAGAAACTGAAATAGAACAAATTGTACAAATTCAGGCTCCAGTTGCTTGTAGACAGCGTTCCTAACTGGACGCGAGACGCGTCCTCTAGAAGTTTAATACGTATTCAGTGTGAGACGAAAAATTCATTACGGCGAGAATATTACGAAGTTTAGTGTTTAAAATGTGCAAGTAATTAATAAATAATCTCACAGCTATCCATATCAGTGAAGTGTTATTTAATCGTGTCAAGGATTAATAAAAGGAGCGAAGTAAAATTTATAATCTGTGTAAGTCTAAATTCTTTAGCTGTATCACACCCTGTTAAGAGAAACATGTTTCTACAACATTAATACTGACGCACCCGTGGCAAACGTAAATATATAAATAATATTTTAAAGAAACATTAAAATACAAAGTTGAAAGTAAAATTGGGGCAAAGGCTACCAGAACTTTCTATTATACGTGAAGCATTCAAGCTTCTCAAATTGGCTTTCCATAAGTGAAACAACAACCTAAATCTCAACCTCGACACAGACTTCCGCCGCCAGTACATCTAGGAAACATGAAGCTGTTTCTGTAGTTAGCTTTTTATGTAATAAAAGTGAACTGCGGTAATCCCTCAAGGAATATTTTCGGTACCCGTACGAAATGTTTTGAAGGACCTAAATAATGAGTTTTCTGATTTTGGCTAACATCACATTAACCTGCAGATTCACAATTGTGTTCTTTCATCTACTCTGTGATAAATGTCTTACTTTCGGACCACTTTAATCCCCCTTCTTAAACCAACGATGCCAATAACGCAATTTCTTCTGCCATGAGGACACATAAAAATGCATCTCAAAAACTGTACGATTACTTTATGGTTGGGGGCGAACTTCTATCAGCAGTAGTCACTAAAATTTATTCTATACCAGAATGAGAATTAATTGATTGTAAATACTGTGTAGAGAGAAAGCTTAACCTATGTGCAATAGGATAAAAAGATAGTTAACGAAAATATTCAGTAAGTATTTTATTGTGTGCCGGTTGGTATTTATTTTTGGCTAGCTTAGGTTGCCTCTTTGACTTGCGCCTGCCAGCCCGCTGATTTTTGGTGAAAGGAACTGGCAGGCAGCATGTCGGTTTCGGATACGGTCAGTCAATCGTTCCGGAATGTGTAATTGAGAGAGGTTGCTGTCGCCGTGGCTGCTTGGGCTTTGGTGAGTATGCCGGCTTGCTGTAGTTAATTTTTCTGGGATAAAAAGGATGTTTTTAACGTATTGCCCTGAGTTTAGTTTTACTAGTTCTATGTGTTCATTGTTATTTCCAGTGTATTAAGTTCGAGGCTTCTTCGGGTGATTTCAACGGGTAGCTTTTCTTCTTAAGGTTATATGCACAGAATTGTATTGTGCAAATGGCGAGTAGCAAGGTTTCACGCGTGATTCTATGCCATGTTTTCTAAACAGTCATGTTTTAGGAATTGTGGCTGCACCTTTTGATTTATTTCCCGTAAGCAACGGTTGAATTTGTACTGGTTGTAAATTCTTTTTTACATTTCAGTAATGGCAAATTAAATAGTACTGGAAGCCATAGTTCTTTATGCTGCAGTGTTACTCAGTGTGGCTTAGGTGAACTATTTCACAGTATAATATTGCAATGGTAAATTTAATAGCACTTATTTCTCAACATAAGCTTAATAGTGCAAGCCACAGTTCTTTACGCTGCAGCGTTACTCAATTGACGGGGTGAAATACTTTACAGTAAAATATTTCTAACTTGGTGAAGCAGCAAAGTTATATGTTAGTTCATATTTTGGATGTTAGAGTACTTAATAACATTTAACTTTTCCACATAAGTTTAGTAACTGAGGCAGTATTTTAACACTTAAATGATTTCAGTCTAATTAAAGAATATAAAATTCAATAACAGCCAGACTTAAAACAACATGTGTATAAATAAAAATATAAAAGGTGTATGTAACAGTCATTGTAATAATGTTTATATTATTCTTTACATGTTTAATAATGTTATGTGAATGTATTACGTAATTTAATAATCTAGGAGCTGTTAGAATATAGGTCAAAAGTTGCTAACAATGAGGTAACCTTGAGGCAATAATGAATTGGAAAGTTTAATAATGCTACTGGTAATTTTTGGAGCAACAATAATGTACTTTTTGAGATAGTTTATAAAATAGCCAATCAACAACCAGAAAAAAACTTAAGTTAAATGAAATTATTCTATTGGAGTAGAATTAGCCAATCAGAAACTGAAATAAAGCAAATTGTACAAATTTAGAAGTCAGTTGCTTGTAGACAGTGTTCCTAACTGGACGCGGGACGCGTCCTCGAGAAGTTTAATACGTATTCAGTGTGAGGACAAAAATTCATTACGGCGAGGATATTATAAAGTTTATATGTTAAAAAGTGCAAGTAATTAATAAATAATCTCATAGCTCCCTACATATCAGTGAAGTGTTATTTAATCGTGTCAAGGATTAATAAAAAGGAGTGAAGTAAAAATTATAATTTGTGTAAGCCTACATTCTTCAGCCGCACCACACCTTGTTCAGAGATACGTGTTTCTACAAATTAATACTGACGCAGCTGTGGCAAACCTAAATATATAATATTTAGAGAAACATACAATACAAAGTTCATTCCTAATCGTTGGGTCGAAGGCCACCGGAAAGTAAACTTGGGGCGAAGACCACCGAAAAGTGAACATTGAGGCGAAGGTCACCGGAAACTTTGTACCACACGCGATATATCTCCTGAAATAAACATTCTTCAAATTGTACCATGCGTGGTCTAACAATACAACTCTTAAAATACTTCTCATAAAATAATCTTCTTCATACTGCAACACCCACTGCGCCAGGGATTTTTGGAATTAGGAAGCGATCGCATGTTCCTGCTACCACTTTTTAACATTTGGTATAATTGTTACAATTATATTTTCACGCATCGTTATGTTTAAAGGACACTGTGAAAATTTCCATATATTAGCTGACTAATGGATCGTCCAGAGGGCGTAGATCGGACTCTAACTTCGTATTTGTAAAGGAAAAGCCTTGAAAATATATTATATGCACATCATTAATATACGTACTTTTATTTAAATAAAAGTTAACAATCTGCGCCTGTATACATGTATGACTTGGATTAATATCTCTTTAAGAACTTCCTGCTTGTTAATTTACGAAACTGTCACTATCTCTCACCATCTCTATCTTTTACCATTTAACTGCGTATGGTGTTGGGCAAACCAGAAAGGACTTTACAGTATTGAAGACTTATAAAACTTTGCAAATGTTAACAATCTGTGAAACTTAGCTCCTCCCGAAATACTTTGAAATAAAACCTTTACTGGTTTAACGCTCCTAAATTAACTATTGCTTTTAATAATTTAAAATCGTTCTTCTTCACACGTTCGCTTGATACCATTTTTCCTTTACTTGCAAACAAAGTATTCTCTCACCACGATCGCCTACCGCTTTTCACCATATATACTTAAAGGTAATTTCGAAGGCATTACTCACCAAATAATCTTTGTTGAAAGCTTGAAAAATTTAGACAAGTCCAAAAAGAAATTGCGTACGCCAGTTGTAGCCCTTATGCCCGCGCGTGTCGCTAGAGAAGTATCTAGCTGGCCTCTCTCTTTTCTCGACCTGCTGGGAGCTCGCTTTCATCGGTGTTTCCCTCGTCTGCCTCTAGAGCTGCTACCGAGTAATTGGCTCACACCTTGACCAATCATCAAACTCTCCGGTGAGCTGTTATTAGCTTACGATGGCGTAACAAGTTGCTCTGGTGCGAGATTTCTAACCATCATGCAGGTGTTGTCATCCTGGAAATGCAAGAGAGGCGGGAGGAGGAGTGCCAAAACGACTCACCACTTATTTGTGTTGCAGGATTATTCAGCTTGACAGGCTTAGGACCTTGAGTGCATGCCGTGGTAATGTTTTAAAATGGGTTTTGTTAACTATTCCCGTTTGATTGTATGATACCCATTGTTGGACTGATTGTTATCTAAAGTTCCTCTGAGTTCTCCTAAATCCTGTTTCCCGAGTTGGTGGCAAACTGGTGAGCGTGCACTTTCAGTGCAGGTATCCACTGGCTCAATTGCATAACGGACAACACTTTAAAAACATTCCCCGTATCATCAGTGCCCACCGTCTGTGGTGCCGTATGCAGAAAGAAGGGGCGTTAAGCACTGCTCAGAAAAATAAAGTTCGTGAACAATATGACTCCAAAACTTAAAGACTGCCGCTGTGGTCGAGTGGCTTCTCAACTCAGAGCTCCCAGGTAGGATTCTCAACTGAGACAGGAGAATTTTTTTTTCAAATTGGAATCTTCGCTACACTCCACAGAGGCTGGGAGCATGATTACGGGAGTGAATGTGCGTGTGTTTCAAGTTAGAATTGCTTAAACCTACAATCAGCGAGTTGTTTCTCAAGTCAAAGTCCCCGATATGACCACAGAAGTTAAATGGAGGCTGCACAAATGGGGGGGGGGGGTAGGACTTAAAGTTAGAAGAAAAAATTAGATCGGAACTTCAAATGTATATAAGCTAAGGTCGGCCTTCCTATTTATCTATGTTTTAAGCATGAATTTAGAAGAAATCCACATAGAAACCTTCGCTACATTCCAAGATATGGAAAGAGGAGTCAATAACCTTATGAAATTGCGTTGAATGTTGATAGATTGCACATTGATCCAATCCCTGAGGATAATGATGAGGCGTAGATGTAGAGGTGATTCAACAGCTCGCGGCTCGCGACCTCGACATATCTATTGAAGCTACCACCTCCCCTAGGGAGTGTGGATAGGAGTTGAATGATACTCACAGTCCTCCTTCAGTGGCCCGTTTATTCTGATGATCCACACTTTTCCTTGACCGAATCCCCATCACACAAGACTTGATTCCGCCTATCATCCCCAGCTGGTATTTACGTGCTTTCGCCGTTTCTAATTATCTTGAGATGTTGAAAAATATAAGTTTTAATGACGTGACTTTAGTCATTTCTAGCTACCGCTTCTTCACTTTTGCTGAACACTAACTCTCACACACAAGTGCTTTAAATTTCGACATTTACACTGATACTCTATATGACACGAAGTGCTTTAAGTTATGACATCTCTACTGCTTCCCTGTACGACACGAAGTGATGTACTCTTCCCCACTGTACGACACAAAGTGATCCATCTTACACACGTCTCAAACTGCTGTCCATCCTAAACAATTTTTCTATTCTCCGCCTATTTTCTAGTTTCATTCCTCCTTTTTACTATGCACGTGACTTTTATAATTTCTCATTGGTCATTTTTCTAAATTTTCCGCTGTTTTCCCATTGGTTCGTTATATTTTCAAGTTGACCTTGCCCGCGTCTACCATTATCGCCTTACGCTCGCATGATTAGGTTTTCTGTGCGGTTGACTGCATTCGACTTCCTTTCTGTTGTTATCGCTTCTTGTGAGTTTCACCAGATTTCTATAGAACTTAAGCGTTTGCTAATGTTTCTTTCCTGCATGTTCTTAAAGTTATTTCACCTTTTACAGTTTTCACTCTGTGTCTCTTCGTTCTAAAATGCGCGTTTTCCTACATTTTATTTCACGTTCTGATTATTTATTCGTATCTGTTCTTTACTTTATTTCTTTCGTTATGATTTTATTCCCCCCACTTCTAATCCTTAATATTATCTTTTATTCTTCCTTTTTATTAGTATTCCCATCCTTATTATTTTGATTGTGATGATTATTAATGTTATTATGGTTATTATTATTATTATTATTATTCTAGCGGATCTTATGACTTCAAGTCCTTAACATTTCCAAGCTGGCAGACCTTTCCCATTGCTGGAACCGCCGAGAGAGGGCGATGAGTGTCCCACCATTCAACCAGCCCCTGGTGTCACAAGGAATACTCTCTCCATCCGTGCCATCTGTCCGGCACCACCATACGCCAGAAATCTAGAAGCACACCTGAAAAATGAGAAGGGAACGAAATGAAAGGGGAATGATGGTAAGGAAATCGTGGTAGAGAAGCAGCATTCGTCTGCCGACCCCGGGGAAACCAGGAAAAGCCCATGGGTCAGAGTGGGCGTTCTGCAGGACCGAACCCGGGACTTCCGGAATGCGAGTGTCACACGCTATCGCGACACCACCTCGCTCGGTGAGGATAACAATGATGGTAATGACTGAAAAACAGATACACGGCAAATTTCATACGTTTTATGGACACAGGCAAGTTTTACAGGAAATTCCTCCTACTTCAATTATGATATATTGAATCGGTTGCAGAACACATGGTTTGCAATTGTTGAAATCTTTTGCGTAACGGAATTTCTGTACCATATTTTATTTCTATTCTGTTTACTCTTAATTTGTGACATCGAGCTTTTGGTATGGCGTGGAATTATGCAGCCCAATATATTGGCCTTATAACTGTTTCTATTCCTGGAAAGAAACAGAGTTGTGTTTCAGTAACAAGGTAAGACGTAGGAACGGATTAGAGACACAATACTGCAACTTGTTCAAGGAAAATATTTTGTTACACAATGTTAACGTTCCTTCCATTAAGGTTGTGCACTAGGCTGAACGTAGAAGGTCATTAGAGCTGTCTTTAATCCCCCATTATCTAGATGTTGACTGTTTACTTGGAAAAGTCCCGTTCAATGACATTATCTTCCCATTATTCCGCAAAGTATCTCCTTCATTATAAGTTTTTGCAGAAATGGTTTCATTACACATTTCTCTGAAGCTGAGACGATAGTAAGATGTTTAAACAATTGGCCACTACATGCTGGCTTTGAAATTCAACTATTTAAATGACCAAAAAGTAGAAATATTTTAAAATTGAAACCTTTAACAAACAATCTCTAAAAACGGTTAATACTACAGTTTTGTTTGATATAAATTGTGTGTTTTAAAGCGAGAACTGCATGTTTTAAGTCGTAAGATTCTAGTTATAAAAAGTGTACAAAATTAATTCAGAATGAAGCGAGCTTCACAGGCAAATCGCAGTAAATTAAACACACACATTTTATTAGTTATGCATATACACCGGGTGAGTCTTCTCAGTGTGCGGATTGAGAAGTTATGCGTCCCAGCGTTGTACAGGATGTGCCGTCAACACTGTTCACTGCATCGCGTCGTATCAATTTCGGCCGAATGACTGCGTGAAGTGGCTTGCTATCGTAACGCAACAAGTGCGCGTTGATCTTAAGTGGTAAAGGTACAAAGTTCAAATACTACCACTTGAAGGTACTTTTTATGTTTAATAAATTTACCAAGAACTAATAGTTTGACATTTAATTATGCGAATTTCATTAAAAACACAAATTGTTACTTGTTAGAATATGCTTTAATGAATATCATAGATAAATGCAAGAAATGAATAAAAAACTCATTTATTATCAGACGTGATTTTGAACTTCCGATCTTCACCACGACTTTTCAGTATGTTAACCACTGTGCTACTAGAGCACGTTAACAATGGGCACCATCGTAGCCCTAATCAGCGGGCTGATGAATGCGGTGTCAGCACCTGCATTTAGGATCGTCTGTAAAATGCAGGATTGCCTAATTACCGATCTGCAGGATGAGAGGTCTCACGTGGTACACTATACATATAGTATTTTAATTCAAATACGAGACGTATGTACCGCTTTAATATTTTGCCCCTGCAGTCACGATTTTGAGCATGCGCGATTGCTTCCTCCTCCTCCAGAAGCAGCTGTGAACGATCGTCACTTCGTGTTTCCCTGTTGTTAGGGCGTTTCGAAATATTCAAAACAATCGAACGACCTGCTGACTGTGAAGTCAGATCAGTGATTTGTTTTTTGAATGCGAGAAATGTTACGCCAGCAAACATTCATCGCCGATTGTATGAGGTTTATGGGGAAACGATAATGACTGATAATTGGTTGGGAACAGCTCTACCACCCTCCCTACACACCGGATTTGGCACCAGAAGATTTTAATCTATTCCTTCATCTGAAGATATTACTTGTGGAAAATATTTCAACAACGATGATGTTGTGAAACAAGAAGTGCAGACTTGGCTTTCATTACGGGTGGCATCATTCTTTGACGAAGGCATACAAAAGCTGGTTTCCCGTTACGACCAGTGCCTGAATAATGGCGGTGACTATGCGGAGAATAATAATTTTGTGTTATTCTTAGTTTCTCTACTACGTATAGTAAGTAGGGGAAGTATTGTATTCCACCCAAAAATTCGATACCGAGATTTCACCGGAAATACATGTTTTGAGACTCACTGAATCCAAAAAAAGCATTTTTGGAAACATGTCCGTGTGTGTGTCTGTGTGTCTGTGAACAGCATAACTCAGAAACGAACAGTCGTATAAACACCAAACTTGGTATTTAGGTTCAGTATCTTCCAGAGATGCGACACAAAGGTTTTCAAGAAAATCCCCCCACCCCAGACTACCCTTTACATGGAACATTTTTCGAAAATTTTAATTTTCTCAACAATGGCTCTAACGACTTTGATTAAAATATCATATGCTTAAGATATTGTCATGAGAAATGAAATGTATATCTCGAATTTTCTGGGAATGTCTCCAAAAGTATTCTTCATTGTGAACGACGTTTGCATAACTGGTAAACCACAAGGGATAGACAAACTTTTACTACACAAAAAATGTAGATCGCGTTAAAATACACAATTTATGTCATATACATTTTTGTTGTTGGGTGAACCATTTTTCAGATATTGCTTGCTATTCCCTTAAATTTTCCCATAGATATACTTTGTGTCAAATTCATTATTCATTTTTTTTCTCTCCTGGTAATGCAAAGAAAATGGAATACTCCACATAGCCACGAGCTCTTAAAATATTTGACTATCGCTTAAAGCCTAGCAATTCCCCTTGCATCTACAATAAAATTAGCAATAAGATTAACATCTCGATATCTCGATTAACATGAAGCATATGGAGAATAAGCGTTTGTAAAGGTAGTTTGTACAAGAGTAGAGAAAGGCATGTGAGTGTCACACATCAGATTTTTTAAAACATAATCGTTAATTACTTTAGGAACGCGCCTGGTATTTACAGCCGCATTTGAGCAAATACAAAATAACGAAACATTTCCAAAGAATGGTAGTTTGCGATATCATTGTAAGATGGTGGAGTTAAATATCAAGTATGGTATTTACCCCTCTTTTTTTTGAATTGTACTTTTTAAAGATACACACTCACACAAGGAACTTTTTATAAACATATTTTTTAGGTAAATAATTGTTCTTTCACACATGTCGTGTACACGTTAAAGTTGGAAAGCTAGAACCAGACTGAAAATCTCATAAACGGATTTGATTTACGGATCCTCGGCTTACTATGCCGCTGCTCTGACCAGCTGAGCTACCATGGTTGTTCAGAACAGCGGTGGGGCAAGCCGAAGATCTATGGTTCAAATCCCAGTTGTGTCATTGAATTTTTCAGTCCAATTCTACTTTTCCAACTTTAGCCTACACACGTCATGTGTGAAAGAATAATTAATTCCATCGATTGAGCCGATGTGGTTAACTATGAAGCTCATGGTAAATCGACGTTGGGGCATGTTATCCCGAAATGAATTTGAGAACTCCTGTGATTAAATTCGTCAGAGCAGCAGCACGGTAAGCTGATACGTGGTTCAAACCCCGGCAGTGGCATTTAATGTTTTCAGTCTGCTTATACTTTTCCATGTTTTTTAGAATTCAGGAAACTTGTATTTCCGGCGAAATATGGATATTAAATTTTTGGATGATACATAGGGGGGTGTTTTAAAAGTAGGTCAGTTTTGCAATAACGTACGAACTACTAAATATTTTCCGATATTTAATTTTTACTTTCTCTACCACGTACATAGTAGGTAGAGAAGGTATTGCATTTCGCCAAAAAATTCGATATAAAGATTTCACCGGAAATATATGTTTGGAGGCCCCCTGAATAAAAAAAAAGATTTTAGAAAAAGGCCTGTTAGTGTGTGTGTCTGTAAACAGCATAACTCAAAAACGAAAAGTCGGATAAGTACCAAACTTATTAGAAAATGGTCCGTGTGTCTGTCTGTGTTTCTGTGAACAGCATTACTCAAAAACAAGCACTAGGATAAATACCAAACTTGGTATTTAAGTTCAGTATCTTCTAATGATGCGACACGAAGATTTTCAAGAAAATCTCCTCCACCCTTTACATGGAAGATTTTTCGAAAGTTTTGATTTAGTAAAGAATGGCTTTAATAATTTTGATTAAAATACCATATATTAAAGATATTTACATGAAAAATAAAAGGAATATCTTGAGTTTTCTGGGAATAGCCTGTGCAGTCCTCTTCACTCGGAAGGAATTTTGTATAACTGTAAACTTTAAGCGATAGACGAAGACATACTACACAAAAATGTAGATATCTTTAAAACACATAATTTATTTCAAATATGTTTTTTGTAGCATAATTCATTTCTGAGATATCCGTTAGTAATGTTTGGAACCTTTCACAACTTGGTCACTGAGTTGAAGTTCTGTTAACATTCAGTTGTTTCTCGTGATTGCATGGAAAAATAACGGATTGTAAAGCCAGCACATAGCGTCCAGTTCTTAAACATTTGACTATCGCTGTTCTCTTTGTATCTGTAACGAAGTGTGTAATGTAGCTATTTCTGGAAAGGCAGTAGATAGAAAAATAAGCTTTAGTAAGAACCGTTTGTACACCCCTAATGAAGATAGAGGCAGAGAATGTCATGTGAATATACCACATTAGATTTTTTACTCAAGCCTTCAAAGCTTACACTACCTTTCTACCAGTTATCAATCTTTTTCGACATTGGTCTAATAGTAGCATTCTTTCTTACAGACTTCCGCTGCCAGTCCATCTAGGAAACATATAGCTGTTTCTGTAGTTAAAAGTTTTGTATTCAGAGCGAGTTGTGACAATCTCTTAGAGGGCCTTTGAGGTACATGTACGAAAGACGTCTGTTCCTGGCTAACATCACATTAACTTGCAGATTCACAATTGCTTTCTTGGAGCTACTCTGTGATAAAAAACTGATGTGTTACACTCACATGACTTTCTCTACTCTTGTAAAACTATTTTTACAAACGCTTATTCTCCACATGCTTCATATTAATCGAGATATCGAGATGTTAATCTTATTGCTAATTTTCTTGTATATGCAAGGGGAATATATGTTTACAAGGGCAATATAGAAATAAGAACATACATATCTCTTAATAGCTGGTTGCTAGGTGCAGCACCATTCCCTTTGCCACAGATTAATACTCTTTGCATATAGAAGGTAAAAAAAATAAATAACGAATTCCCATTTGAGAAAATAAGTATTTAAAAATTTAAGGGAATAACAAGCAATATATCGAAAATGGTTCACTCAACAAAAAAAATGTATATAACATAAATTGTGTATTTTAACGCGATCTACATTTTGGTATAGTACAATTTTGCCTATCTCTTATGGTTACCAGTTATGCAAAAGTCGTTCACAATGAAGAATACTTTTGGAGACATTCCCAGAAAATTCGAGATTTCATTTTATTTTTCATAAAAATATCTTAAACATATGATACTTTAATCAAAATCGTCAGAGCCATTTTTGAGAAAATTAAAATTTTCGAAAAATGTTCCATGTAAAGGGTAATCTGGGGTAGGGGGGTTTTCTTAAAAACCTTCGTGTCGCAAATCTGGAAGATACTGAACCTAAATACCAAGTTTGGTGTTTATCCGGCTGTTCGTTTCTGAGTTATGCTGTTCACAGACAGACACACAGACACACAGACACACACTCACGGACATGTTTCCAAAAATGCTTTTTTTGGATTCAGGGGGTCTCAAAACATGTATTTCCGGTGAAATCTCGGTATCGAATTTTTGTGTGGAATACAATACTTCCCCTACTTACTATACGTAGTAGAGAAAGTAAAAAGAATAACGAATTCCCATTTGAGAAAAAGTATAAGTATTGGAAAATTTAAGGGAATAACAAGCAATACCTCGAAAACTCAAAAAAAATGTTTATGATATAAATTGTGTATTTTAACGTGATGTACATTTTTGGTGCAGTAAAATTTTGTCTATCTCTTATGGTTTACCAGTTATGCAAAAGTCGTTCACAATCAAGAATACGTTTGGAGACATTCCAAGAAAATTCGAAATATACATTTCATTTCTCATGAAAATTTTTGAGAAAATTAAAATTTTTGAAAAATTTTTCATGTAAAGGGTAATCTGGATTGGGGGATTTTCTTGAAAACTTTCGTGTCGCATCTCTGGAAAATACTGAACCTAAATACCAAGTGTGGTGTTTATCCGACTGTTCGTTTCTAAGTTATGATGTTCTCTCTCTCTCTCACACACACACACACACACACACACACACACTGACACACACACGGACATGTTTCCAAAAATGCTTTTTTTATGGATTCAGGGGTCTCAATACATGTATTTCCGGTGAAATATAGGTATGGAATGTTTGGGTGGAATACAATACTTCACCTACTTACTACACGTAGTAGAGAAAGTAAAAATCTGACTTCTGGGCTAGTTTGAATCCCTCTCCTGAAACCAACGATACCAGTAACGCAATTGCTTCTACCACGGAATCTTAAAGGCAGAAAAATGCATCTACTGTACAATTGTTTTATGTACTGGCGGCGAATTTCTATTAGGAAGAGTTACTAAAATTTAGTCTACATCAGAATGAGGATTTATTGACTGTGAGAACTGTGTGAAAAGAAATTTTAAAGTATATAGGGCGGAATAAAACATTAGTTAACCAAAATATTCAGTAGTTCTTATTTTATTGCATAACGACTTTAAAAACACCCCCCTTGCTTGCTATAGGTAACTGGCATATAAAGTAAAGAAGAAAAATCTGATGTGTTGCACTCACATGCCTATTTCTACTCTTGTACAAACTATTTTTACAAAGGCTTATTCTCCATCTACTTATGTAAGTAGAGATAAACATTTGAAGAAACTATCTTATTGCTGATTTTCTTGTAGGTGCAAGGGGAATATGGTAGGTTATAAGCGATAGTCAAATCTTTAAAGAGCTGGTTGCTATGTGGAGCATTCCTTTCTCTTTGTATGTCCAGGACATAAAAAAGATGAAACCAATAACGAATTCCCACTTGAGAAAAAGCACAAGTATTGGAAGTACAAATAGCAATATCTCGGAAATTATTCTCTCGGCAAAAAACAAAAAAACAAACATAAATTGTGTGTTTTAATGAACAATACACTTTTGTGTAGAAAATGTTGTGAATATCATGCAACATTATGCAACATTCGGAATGAAGAGGACGTTCGGGGACATTCCCAGAAAATTTAAGATATACATTTCATTTGCCATGAAAATATCTTAAACATATGGTACTTTAATCAAAACTGTACACACATTTTTGGGAAAATCAAAATGTTCGAAAACTGTCCCATGTAAAGGGTAGTTTGGGATGGGTAGACTTTATTGAAAATCTTCCTGTTGCATCTTTGGAAGATAGTAAACTCAAATACCAAGTTTGGTACTTATCCGACATTTAGTTTTAGAGTTGCGCTTTTCACAAACAAACAGACAGACAGACACACACATACGGAAATGCTTTATTTGGATTCAGGACACCTCAAAACATGTATGTTCGGTGAAATCTCAGTATCCCTACTTACTATACGTAGAAGAGAATGTAAAAAGCCAATCCGACTACTGGACGAAGTAGTAGCACTTGGTGCAAAGAACGCGTAATCATTAAAAATGTATAGAATAGAAGCGAGTGTGAGCTTTTGGATGCTCTAGATTTGCTTCTCTTGGGACTAGCGTTATAGTAATTTTCTCGGCCACAGCACCACCTCAACTTTGGCCTTAGGGCGGCCCCATACACATACATGCATTCGTACCATGAAATTAGATCAACAGTATAATACTCGTATAATTTAATTGGCTTTGAATATCAAATAGGGATCGGTGCGGTAGAGTACAAACAAGCTCGAGTATCTACGACCAAAGTGTTTTCATACGGTTAACAAGTAGGCGTTGATTGCATTACGGCAGGTCTCTGTTGCGACAAGTGTTTGATGAGATTGGATGTTAACTGGTTTCCATCCACAGTACAAAGTGTGAAGGGAAGGGCGTTGTAATGAGGAACCAAAGATCCACAAGGACATCTCTCAGGGGCCAAGATTTAATAACCTGTCACAGCACCTTATTTAAATAAACCCTACAATCCCAACTTAGGTGCTGTTATTAACACCGAAAAACATACCTGTGGTGGACGCTGGTAAAAGTGGACACAAGATTAAAACAGTCAAATGTGCATCATTTCATCGGCAACTACTCTTACAAACACCGCGCGGGATGGCTCAGGCGGTAACGTATGTGGCCCGGATTCGGGAGGTCTGGGGTTTGATCCCCGGCGACCTCCCAGTTTGATCCATGGGTTTTTTGGCATTTTCCCGGGTCGTCAGGTGAATGCTAGCGTGGTGCTTTCATCCCCCGAATTTCCTAAACCTCCATTTCCTTCCATTAATCATTTCATTCTATTTCCATCACATTTGGTCTCTTTTAGCGTTGGAACTGTCGGCGATGGTGTTTCGGTGCAGCGTGGCTGATTATCTATATCTGAAAAGTGTAGGGACCCTCACTCCTGGTTCGGTCACCCGGTGTCTCCCTTCAACTCATCCCTTCCTTCAGAAGGCGTCTCCTGGTAGGGCGTCATACCATATCCTTATTCCAGGTTCGGTGCCGAATGCATTCTGTTTCACAATCGAATCTAATTCTTACAAAAGCTATTCCACTATCCACTTCTTGTTGATACAGATAAACCTTCATTACTCATTTCGTTGTAGATTTAACCGGGTGTCTACTGACATTGGATATATACTGGAAATATTCTTTAATTCTTTTACATACTGGAATTTGTGGTTACATAGTGCAAAAATTGGATCACATATCCACATAACACATGCTTTATTTTAGATTAAATTTTAGGTAACTGGTTTTTGGAAGACCTTGTAAATCAAATAAGTGTTTAATGAATAAATTATTCTTTGTATAATGTACATTTTCGTTAATTTTTTATCTTATTTAATAATGACTCAAATATTTGAATAAACTTTTTTTACCCCAACATTTTTTTACAAGCTGAACAACACTTCTTGAGCTATGAAGATTGTTACAGGACAGGAGTGGGGGAGATTAAGGTTAGAAACACAAAATCTGTTGATACTTCATTTCTGTGAAAATCAGTGAATTTTTGGCCCATTTTTATGAATGGTACAGGAATTTTATGAAATTACAGTTCTAAGAGGTAAAGTGTACAATTTGGCATAACAAATCTTCTATCTCATTGTACAATAACTTTATAAAGAGTTCAGAGAGCAAATATAATTATATCGCATTCGAGATTTAAAAAGCCACCAGTACAACATCGGGTATAATAAGTAACAATTAATACAGCCTCTTTATGGCTGTGGAAATAAACAAAAACAGTAAAGATGTTAACCTAGGTATACTACATTTGAATACTGCTGTACTTGCAGTGCAATGTGACTGGATGCTATACTGCAATTTTAAACCTTCAAGGCAATAGACACCCTAAGAAAATACACAAGGCTAAAGCGATAGTGAAATCTTGTCAAAGCCGGTCGCTCCGTGATTGTCCGATATTCTCTTTCTCATGAACACCGAAGAAAAAGAAGAAAAAGGTAAGCAATAGCGATTTGCATTTGAGAAAAGCATGATTATTTGAAAATTTAAACAAAACAAAAAAATCTCAGAAGTGGTTAATGCCACAAAAATCTTATTACATATAATACAAAAAAGCACACAATGTGTGCTTTAACGATCCTTGCTTTATTGTGTAGGTAAGATTTTGTTTGTCTCTTACGGTTTAATCAGTTATCCAAAGAATCATTTCTGAACGAAAAGAACTTCACAGCCTATTCCCGAAAATGCCATGTATATCATACCGTGTGAGTCTTCTCATCCTGCGGATTGGTAATTAGGCAACCCCGCCTTTTACAGACGATTCGAAATGCAGGTATTGACACCGCATTCACCAGCCCTCTTATCAGGGCTAAGGTGCTGTTCTATGTTAATGTGCTCTAGTGACGCTGGAAAGTAATGATGAAGGTCGGAAGTTCAAATCACGTCCCTGCGAATAAATTAGTTTTTTATTAATTTCTGTTCATGTTTCGAGAACGTTCTATCAAATCATGATTTCCTTCCGAACGCAATAGAAAGTGCATTTGCATATTCTAACAAGTAACAGTTTATATTTTAATAAAATTCACATAATTAAACTAAATAAGTGAAACGACACTTCAACGCCAAACTAAGAGTTCTCGTTAAATTTACTAAACATAAGAAGTACCTTCAAGTGGCAGCATTTGAACCTAGGACCTTCATTACTGAAGGTCAATGCGCTCGCTGTTGCGCTTTGAATGCAAGTTACTACACTCATAGCGGTGCAAAGCAGTGATTTCGGTCGAAATTGATACGACGCGATGCAATGGACTGTGTTTACGGCATAGCATCTACAACGCCGGGATTGCATAACTTCTCAGCCTATATATAAGTATGTATGTAAATACGAGGTGTGATCAAAAAGTTTCCGGAATAGCTTCACAACAATGCTGACGCTGAGATTTCTTTAATTCTTACCCAGAGTGTACATGCAGCGTTGTTTCCCGATAAAAATGAGAGGTCACGTGACTTCCTGTGACCATGCAGTGACGAGATAGAGCTCTAAAGTGAACACGTGTTTTGCACGCGCAGCGATTTTTCCGCGTAGCAAAAATGTCAGATTACGAAGAACAAAGAACGAACATCAAATTTTGCTTTAAACTAGGTAAAACTGCAACGACAGCCTATGAAATGTTAAGAACAGCTTATGGGGAGGAAGTTATGGGCAAAACTGAAGCATTTGAGTGGTTTTCGAAATTTAAAAGTGGTATGACATCAGTTAAAGATGCACGTCGTTCGGGGCGACCCTGTTCCAGCACAAATGATTAAAATATCAATCAGGTGAGGGTATGGTCTTAAATGATGGGCGCATTACAATAAGGGAACTTTCTGACTCATTAGGACTCTCCTTTGGAAGTGTTCAAAGCATTTTGAAAGACAATTTGGACATGAGAAGAATTGCCGCCAAGTTCGTGCCCCACCTGCTTTCAAATGACCAAAAGGAAAGCCGTGTGATTGCCTGCACAGATCTTAAATAACAGCTACAAAATGACCCACAGTTTATGAAGAAAATTATTACAGGGGATGAAACATGGATTTATGGGTACGATCGAGAAACGAAGCAACAATCTTCACAATGGAAGAGTCCTTCATCTCTACGCCCGAAAAAGGGCAGACAAGTTTGATCCAAAGTGAAGTCAATGATGATTGTGTTTTTTTTACATTAAAGGTATTGTACACAAGGAATTTGTGCCACAGGGTCAAACAGTGAATCAAGTGTTCTACAAACAAGTGCTGCAAAGATTAAGGGAGAATGTGCGACGCAAACGGCCGGAGAAATGGAGGAGTGAGGCTTGGTTCCTGCATCATGACAATGCGCCCACGCACAAAGCCCTTTCTGTTCGCCAATTTTTGGATAAAAATAGGATGTATACTGTTCCCCAACCCGCCTAATCTCTAGATTTGGCACCGGCGGACTTTTTCTTTTCCCGCGACTTAAAATGCGGCTCCGAGGACACCGTTTTGAGCACGTTGATGTCATCCATCGCGAATCACAGAAGGCTCTGAACATGTTGAAAGAAGAGGACTTCCAGAGGTGCTTCCAGCAGTGGCAGAAGTGCTGGGACAAGTGTATCAGCTCCCAAGAGACTACTTCAAGGGTGACAGTGCAGATTAGACAAAACAAAGTGTTGTGTAGTATTTATGACGCCATTCCGGACATTTTTTGATCACACCTCGTATATATGCCTACATATTTAAGATATATAAAATATATGTATATATAGATATATTTTATATATGTTAAATATATTGAATTTTAATTAAAGGAGTTCCGGGATATTTTTGAGAAAATAAAAAAATAACGAAAACGTTTCATTGTAAAGGGTAGTCTGGGGAGGAAGAATTTTCTTTAAATATCTTCATGTCGTTCCTTGGAGGACGATGAGCTGAAATACCAAGTTTGGTATTTAACCGACTTCTCACTTTTGAACTATGCTGTTCATAGAGACAGACAAACACACACACGAGCGGGACCATTTTCTAAACTTTTTTTATTCTGGGAGTCTCAAAAAGTAGCGTAGCCATAAAATTATTAAGGGGGTTGGTTAAACATGGGGGTCCATTTTTTAAACAATTTGTATCATTTCAAATGACAAGTGTATATTAATCTTGATCTGAAATATTTAAATTGACTTTATATTCTCGGATTAAGGAGTAGCAATTGGAATAAAAATTAAGGTAGGTTGTTATTCGGATTCTAAGCGGCAGATGCTAATTAATGACCACTGAGAAGTATTTTCTAAAGGGTGGCGCATATAAAAGTGGCCCTCTCCCGTTTGAATGAAAATTCGATATTTCCTTTGTGTATTAATATAAATTTCTGTTAAAAATTGGTCGTTGATATTGAATCGAGCTACAGTAAAACAATGGGCAATTTTATGTAATATGAACAATCGATTGTTGGCGTTCTTCTGTCAGCATTTCAACATTTACTATTATTTTAACAAAGCTATTTTTATAGTAATTTTTACATTTTTTTTAGTAAGAGGTGTTCAAACCTCCAAACCCCCCTTTAGCTTGTGCTATTTTTGCCTCCCCCATGGTCGTGGCTCATTCAACCACCATGTCACAATGCTTCGGAGTGATGACGTCATTCATAACCAGAGATAGCAACATCCAAAGCTTCGAACAACATATCGCCATGAGTGACGTAAGACATCACCTCACCACGTAATGCAGCATGGGCATTCATCATTGGCTGGTTTGCGACACGCCACGCTCTCCAAGGTTCCAGCAACTCCTGGGCAGGCAGACACAGGCAGTCGCTTTTTCGCCAGGGACCCAGGCGGAAAAACTAGCCATCGTGATAGCGAGGTTTTCGGCACAATTTACCAAGAGTTGTTTTGGCCTTTTCTAAATTATCTTTTACGCTTTATTCCGTAAGCTTTGAATTTAACTTTTAATTCTTGGTGCCTTTCTGAATTCTTATACGAGAGAAGTATTGACATTTGCATTTCCTGTAAGTTTATTACATTCGTTACTTTGTTACAAAAACTTTAAACTCGTATGGCAACTTTAAGTGTACAAACGAAAGAAAATATTATATTGTATTTGAGCATAGTATTTGTTAAACGAATGTTAAAGCAAGCAATCTAATCATTGTGAACGGACATATCAGTTTAAGATAAATTGTTAATCTATGTGTTGGTGAATATTTCCTATTTTCTAGCTCCTAAGTAATAGTCCCTTTTCACGGTAATTTTCCCTCTGGGTATGGTAAACAAATGCTGTAAGCAGACAGCGCCCAGTGGTGCAAGCTGCACGTATGTAGGGCGTAGTGTATTCCCGGTAAAATCTCAGTATCGAATTTTTGAGTGGAATGCAATACTTCCTCTACTTACAATAGGTAAGCACTATAGAAAGTAAAACTAGTGAGTTTTTTCAATGTAAATGGTGGTTTGGAGTGGAGGAGTTTAATGAAAATCCTCACTTGCATTCAAGAAATATTATGGACTTAAATAACAAAATTGGCATTTATCTAAAGCTTTGATTTTGGGTTATGCTGTTCAGATACCAAAATGTTGGTTAAAATGCTTTTCTTTTCTCATGTATTTCCAGTGAAATCTCGATATTTAATTTTTGGATGGTCAAAATACTTTCTCTGATAGGTTGTCGCGTTTTTCTCTTCGACGAAGGTGAGGTGTATTTATTACCTGTGAGATGTTGTTCAGCAGAGTCGTCGCAGCTGTAAAGTCCAGGTTCAATATCAGGGTCGATCCTTCGTTCCTCGACTATGATGAGCTGTAATTTTGAATGGTATTTTCCAAGGATGGGGTTGTAGGTTGATGGTGCGCCTATAAAAACAATGTCTCACATTCACTGATTCACTAGAATCACCGGGTTACTTGTAATGTGTAAGTTGCGCTAAAATATTTTCCTGTGCTGCTCTACCCTTCTTTTGTTATCTAAACCATTCGCGCACTTAACTCTCGCGCAGGATTTATAGTTTATCACACACTATTTAGGTTTACTTTAATAAAAGCTCACACGCTTAATATTTTCCTAGTTAATTATTCACCATTTGTGAACTGCACGCAACTGTTCAACTGTGAGGAATTAAGGATCTCCTCCCGCGGAAATTGACGGTTACATATTTCTTAGGTGTCGCATAAAAACTGCCACTTCGCTAAAATGAAGTGAAGATGAAGTAAGACTGACTGTTTCATCCCCCCACTAATCTTTATATATTGCTAGCAAACCATCATGATTTTTACACCTCGCCAATATTTATCGTCTTCCCATTGGTTATTTTCCTTTCTGCTATTTTTTTTGTGATTTTTCATTGGTTACTTCAAACATTTTGTATTTTTAACTGCCTTTTAAAAGACGCTGTGTATCCTTAACGGCTCGCTGAAGCCCGTAACTGTACACAATACACTACGCGTCAACCACGCTACCGTGTTTGAGATATAACAAAGACACGATCTGTCACATAAACCTTATTTTCTGCGGAAAATTCTACAAGTAATACTGTATGATTACGGGCTCATTTATTAATTAATATATACAAGGTTTATAATATAATGGTAGCTTTCTACGGGCTTTGTAATGGTGCTAAATTCAATCCCATAATGCCAAAACTGTTATCGCCTCAAGGTATGAGGTGTGTTTTTAAAATAAGTACTGTTTTAATATTTTGCCGTTGCAGCGCTGCAGTCACGATTTTTTAAGCATGCACGATCACTTTCACCATTCATTACTAAGCCAGACACAGCTGTGAATGATCGTCACTTTCTTTTTCCTGTTGTTGGAGCGTTTCGAAATGTTCAAAACAATCCAACGACCCGCCAAGTATGGTCAGATTAGTGATTCGTTTTTTGAATGCGAGAAATGTTACGCCAGCAAACATTCATCACCAATTGTGTGAGGTTTATGGGGAAACAATAATGAGTGACAATATCCGGCCGCACACAGCCAAACAAACTCAAGATCTGATCGCATCATTTGATTGGAAACAATTCGACCATCCTCCCTACAGTCCGGATAGGCACCAAGCGATTTTCACTGTTTCTTCATCTGAAGAAATTACTTGATAGATAACATTTTAACAACAATGATGTGAAACAAGGAGTACAGACTTGGCTTTCATCACAGGCGGCATCATTCTTTGACGAAGGCATACAAAAACTGGTTTCCCGTTACAAGTACCTGAATAACGGCGGTAACTATGCGCAGGAATAGTGTAACTGTAAGGTAACGAACGATAATAAAGTAATTGGAAAATAATTTTCTTTTCTTTTCTAAAAAATATTGGTACTTCCTTAAAAAACACCTCTCGAAAGTTAAAGAGGAGGTATGACGATGTCCCCCTGCAACTTCATCAAAGCTGGAATAATAAGCTTACACTTGCAGCTGGCGTAACAATTCTAAAAGGGCTTTGTTTCAGTTCCACAACACGTTACAACTGCCTTAGACAGGTAAATATTCTTCCCTCAGCGTTCCCCTTCTTTTAAAACATATACCTTTCATCAAAGAGATGACAGAACAAGAAAATAACTCTGTCAGTTCTACGTATAACAGGCATGGATTACAGCTGCAAGAGAATATTAAAAACACCCGGAAATTTCTGTCAAGTGCAGCAAACTCCTGCAAATGGCGTGAAAAGAAGAGCAAAGAAGAAATGTAACGCGTACCTTGCCATCATATAAACGCCTCTTCTAAACGACGTTGCTGCGTTATCGTGCTTTTTCCAACAACATTGTTGCTAAGTGTTTGAAGGGATGCTGCTAAAGTCCAATATCAACGATTAATGTACATCAATATTATAACCTAACAGAAATATCAATAGATGCTTCTAAAGAAACAGTTATTAATCCTATGTTCGAAATGAATCCTATGATAGCCAGCCTCAGGACTTTCATGAAGAAAATAAATACATCAATGAACTACCATTCCATAACATAAAACAAATACAACCTCTCCGAAATCAAGGTTATTGGTCTAATGAGTGATGTCAGAGGCACCATCCCTGGGCTTTTCGTCAAGTTTTGCTGTGAATTCGGTATAGGAAACAAAATCATTCCGAGTATAGGTACTAAAGGTTATGTATCAATGTTAAATAATCACTTGTATAATTTATATTCATTTATGAACCCACTATTTATCTTTGTATAAGCTCTAACTGAATTTCCTGCATTCTTATAATTTTGTTTATATTGTAATATCTTTTACACTATGTTTCCTGTTTGTAATTGTTATATTTATTATTCACTTTTTTCTGTTGTTAAGTAGGCTTTGCCATTGGGCAACCCCTCAATGGGGAAGCAGAAGGAATTAAAATTATTTTATACATAAGTTAAATACAGAGATTTAATGTAATAATTTGTGTGCCTCTCTCCCTCTCCTTTCCTTTTGTTTCTCCATCTCCCCCTCTCCCATCCTACCTCCGTCTCTCCCTCTCTTTCCCCTTACAATGTTTTTATCTTTCTCTCCCTTTCCACTCTATCTCTCTCCCGCACTCTTTTCTTTCTGTGCAACTTTCATGCCATGTTTTGAAAACCAGCAATGAAACTGCAATTTCTGGTATGTTATAACAACAATTGAAACACAAGTAAAACGTACACAAACTTATACTTCTTCCTTCTTCTTCTTCAACTTTCCTGTTCTACCACTAACGAGGTGTCAGGGGTTTGCCTCGGATCCATTTTTTAAACTCCATCCTATCCTTTACTAGTCTATTAAACTGATCCCAAGTCTTTCCTCTTTTAGCCACCACTCTTTTAATCCCTTCTTCCCAGGTTATCCTTGGTCTTCCTTTCGGATTCCTTCCTAATGGTCTTGCTTCTAAAAATTGGCGTACTTTCCGGTCTGTGTCCATTCTTTTCACATGTCCATACCATGTAAACTTCTTTCTTCCATCCTCGTATTTACCGATGGCACTTTGAGTTTATCTCTTATCCTTTCATTCCTTATTCTATCTTGTCGTGTCTTTCCGACTATTCTTCTTAAGTTTTTGTCCTCTTATCTACTTTTTGTTTCCCAAAAACACATTTACTTAGTCCATAATACGCTTTAGTAGCTTTCTCTACACGCTTTCTTATTTCTTCTTGTATTTTACCCGTTTGGTTTATCACTTTTCCCAAATACTCATAACTTTCCACTTGCTCTAACTCTAACTTCTTTTCCCTCTTTTTCTATCTTAATCTCCTTTATCTGGTCTTCTGTCCTAGCTACCATCTAGGTACTCTTATTACTCTTATTAAAATGTACCGTCATCCCCCTTTCCTGTGGTGTTTCTATCCATTCTATTTTTGCTTGTTGTAATTTATTTTCTGCACGATAGCATCTGCATAAGCCAGTATATATATCTGGCATTATATACGTCTTAAATTTCACATTCTTACTAGTGCCTTGCTTGTTCTCATTTTACAAGTTTTCAGTACTTCAGCAAAAAATACTGTAAACAATAATGGGCTTAAACTATCTCCCTGTTTAACACCTTTTTCTATCTTAAAAGGTTTTGATGCTCTGCCCTTCAGCCTTACTATGCCCTCTACATTCTTAAATGTAGATTTTATTACCCTTATTAATTTTAAGGGTACCTTCTTATTATATGGTACCTTCCATATCTCTGCTCTTGGTACAGAGTCAAAGGCTGCTTGTAGATCCAAAAATGCAAGGTATGCTGTTTTGATTTTACTTATTAATTTATCTATGACGACTATTAGCGCAGATATCTGGTCCTGAGTCTGTCTACCGGGTCTAAAACCTGCTTGTTCATCTTCTAAATCCTTTTCCACATACCTTCTCAATTATACTGCTTCCTTATGCATGCAATGCGATCGGAACTATACAGTTTCTCTCAGTCGGTGCAAAGGTCTACCTAGAGCTGAAGCTCCCCTTGTTCAAGATGGCGCCAATCTAGTGGCTCTCTCTCCGTGTTTTTGCCCATACTTGGTTTCTTAAAAAGGCCTCGGGTTGCGCAGGAACGGAAGTGTATTCGGCACTTAAAGTGCATCAACCCCAAAGGGGAGGACTCGGAAAGCCAACAGCAGTATAGCATACCGTCACCTAGCTCCCTAGATTGGTACGGAGGAAATTAAGGTATCTCACAACCCCGACTGCACACTACCCAGACCAATCTCCATGCGTTTCGGAATCATTGCGCGCCGAGTCCAACCGATTCCGAACAACTCACCGACCGGAGGGCTCAGCTTTCGGCCCGACGTACTTAGTAACATCTGAAGTACCACGAGTGCTAGGGTTACATCACGGCAGCTGAGGGGTCGGAATCCCTTTTAGATTAATTCCAGGACAAATTATAATTGCAACCGGTTTAGTACAGGAATAGCAGTAACGAAAAATAAATATTATTACGTCTTAAGTAATCATCGTATCGAAATTTTGAAATTTTAATTTTGATTGAAGTGGAAAAAATTCCTGATGTTAATACTTTAAGACCAGGCTAAGCTCATGTGCTAATTTACGACTTTCGAAAAATTATTCCCTTTCAGCCTCTTATATAAAAATCTAAATCTGGAGTGGTGAGAGTGTCTTCGTTCGCCGAATTATTATATCACGCATGGCGTCACCTAGAGTCATAAAACTCTACATTTTTGTGTAACAAGTTTTGCATATCTCTTACGGTTTACAAATAAACAAAATTACATAAACGTCATTCGCAATAAAGAGGACTTTAGAGGCTATTTCCAGAAAATTCAAGATATATATATATATATATTATTTTTCATGTAAATATCTTATATTATGATACTTTATTAAAAATTCTTAGAGCCATTTTTAGAAAATCAAGTATAACGAAATATTCTGCATGTAAAGTGTAGTTTGGGGTGGGGGAATTGTCTTGAAAACTTTCGTGTCCCATTCTTAGAAGTTGTTGAACCTAAATCCAAAGTTTGATATTTATTAAAATTTTCGTTTTTAAGTTACGCAGTTATCTCTCTCTCTCCCCACACAATGCACATACACACATATAGGGACATTTTCCTAAAAATGGGTTTTTTATTCAAATGACTCAAAACATGCATTTCCGAAGAAATCTCGTTATCGAATTTTTTAGTTGGAGTGCAATACTTCCTTCACGTACAATAAATGGACACTAGAGAAACTAATAAAGATGAAAAATTTGACTAATCCTAATAGGAGTAACCACAGAGAATAGAAAATGGAGCAATCTCACTAAAGCGGCCTATCCCGGTATGGACCTATGTTACGTACAATTCTCAGTTGCACATCAGTTTTTTAAAAAACAATTCTTTTAATAATTTTGTTTGCATTAAACTTAATATTACTTACCCTGATATTATTCTTATGGCTGAGCTATTACCAGTATATTTTGAGATGAAAAGCCGATTTGAAGTAGTTTGTATTGAAGGAGTTGTATTTTATTTCAACTGTTGGGGAGCCGAACTTGAAGTTTGTTTGCAACCGCACGTATGGTACCCGGTTTCTGGTACCTTCGTCCCAAATGTACTTTCAGGTGGCCTTTTCCCCAAGTTTAAAAATATTAACTTTGTAATTTGATTGTTTCTTTAAATATTATATATTTATGTTTGCCTCGGCTGCGTCAGTATTTGTTAGAGACACGTTTCTCTTAGGCAGGGTTGTGATACGACTAAGAATGTAGGATTACGCAGATTTTAGGTTTTAATTCACTCCATTTTATTAATCCTTGACACAAATTAAATAGCACTTCACTGATATCGAGAGCTGTGAGATTATTTTATTTAATACTTGCATTTTTTAACACATGTACTATTATCGTCTCACACGAATACGTATTAAATCTCTCAAGGACGCACACGCAACGCATTCAGTTATGAGCACACTCTGCAGGCAACTGAATAGATTTCAACCGTCTAAACTTGTAAATTTCTGTATTTCAAGTCTCTGATTAGCTAATCCTACTCCAATAGAATAACTTCATTTAACTAAATCCCCCTCCTGTTGTTGATTGGCTATTTTATAAACTGTCACTAAAATCACATTATTGCTTACAAGAATCACAAGTAACATTTAAACTCTCAAACTCATTATTGCCTCAAGGTCACTTCATTGTTAGCAACTTTTAACTTATTTTTATCACAGCTCCTACATTATTAAATTACGTAATACATTCATATAGCATTATTGAACATGTATACATTAATATAAGCATATGCAATGACTGTTACATACATTTTAAAAATTATTACATATACATATTACTTCAAGGCGGGCTAATATTGAATTTACATATTATATAATTTGACTGAAATCATTTAAGTGTTAAAAATACTGCCTCAATTTCCCCAGTTGTTTTGTTCCGTGGACAAACAACACAATCAGCCGTGATATAGGGCAGTGAACCGACTTTTTCTGCAGAACATACGAGGGTAGATGGCGCCTCTGCATGCGATGGTACTTAGCTCAAATTGCTTCAGATGTGTGCAAATGGGTCCGGCCAGAGATGGACACACAGAAGTGGCTACCAGGGACTGATGATGATAATGGACCCCAATTATGCATCTCTCCCCTAAAGCACTCAGTCGGAGATTCCGCCAGCGGCCCAACTAACCAGATTATCACCTAAGCCAATTCTGTCTCACCACTTTGTGTAATTCTCTTCAAGTATACCAGTCGCCTTTAAGAATTGCTACTTTTATTATAAAAACTATTGTAAATAAATACACGTTTCCTATAGCAGCAACATTTCTGGAGGAATTTCATACGAATAGCTAAGGAGACCTAGGGCATACATTTGGTAATTAGGTCAGAATTTTCAAGTTCTCGTTTTCGTGCCTAATACACACTGTTTTATTTAAATAGTTGGTTTTCTCTGTAACCATTTAAACCCAAAGTGGTAATATTATGTGCTGAGGGTTATGTTTAAATATGACTGGTAGCCTGGTATTTCAGTTGCTTAATGTGCTATTTCACGGTGCTAAAAATGCTAACCTTTATATAGCTTTATAGCTTTGAGACGCTACACTCGCAAACACATTTCCTGCGGATTTTGTTCTATATGCTTATAACAATTTAAATTTCTTAATTGACACCATATGGTTTAAAAAAGTATGTCACACATATTTATTCACCACATTAAAAGAGTTTTTTTTAAAAAAATCAGAAACGAATAAAATATTTCCCCTAACGTTAATTTTAAAGGTATGGCAATATTAAATTAGATTTTAATTTAAAATTTAAATCATAAAGTAATTAAGCAATTATTCAACATTTTATCTCTGTAATTATTATCACCTAAATGATAGGGGATATTTTATCCTTAATTTAAAGTAGCTGTAAATATACAGCTTTCATTTGAATGATTTAGCAGTTTTAATTCTTCCTGGTAATGTAATATATTGGCAGTACATAACATTTAAACGGCTTATGCACGTTTTTTTAGAGACATTTTCGTTTTTTCTTCAATTAACGCATTTTATGTTAATTAAAAACGATCCTTCTATCGAAGGTTTAATAGATCTAAGTCAAAATTCATTTTGGACTTAATATTATAAGGAGACTGCATTAGAGGTTTTCAAAACTCTAACGAAGCTTTGCGAGAAAAAGTGTATTAGACTTATGCACAGACCTATGCCTCACACACACATACACACACGAGAAACAGCAGGGCAGAATTGGAACGAACAATTTCTAAAAATGACTAACGATTTTGATTAAAATATCATATGTTTAAGATATGTTCACGGCAAATGAAATGTATATCTTGAATTTTCCTCTTCATTCTGAATGACTTTTGCATAACTGGTAAACCGTAAGAGATAGACAAAGTTTTATTACACAAAAAATGTAGATCTTTTTAAAACACACTATTTATGTCACATACATTTCTTTTTGTCGAGTGAACCATTTCCGGGATATTCCTTGTTATTTGTTTAAAATTTTCAATACTTTATACCTTTTCTCAAGTGGGAATTCGCTACTCGTTTTCTTTTATTTATTAATTTTTTGGATTTTGTCCTGGACATGTAAAGAGAATGGAATGCTCGACAGAACAGCCAGCTCTTAAAAGATTTGACTACTTAAAGCCTACCATATTCTCCTTGCACCTATAAAAAAATTAGCAATACTATTCTGCAAATGTTTATTTCGATTAACATGAAGTAGATGGAGAATAAACGTTCGTAAAATTAGTTTGTACAAGAGTAAAGAAAGTCGTGTGAGTGCAACACATCAAACTTTTGAGCGGTATTTATTCTATAATGTAGGAAAGACTAGCTATACTCCTTCCTTAACATTATAAATTAATCCATAAGCTTGTTTCTATACCACAAATACTAATGTTAACAACAATATATATACTACTTATAACTTCTATTAAAGAAATTCACGTCCATTATCCTAATAAGGGTAAAGTAGAAACGAAAGAAGGGGTCCCCGAAACTGGGGCAGAAGACCGCACGCAGGCCAGTCGGCCCCTTGTGCTTCTACCAATGACCTCGGAAGGGAGGAAAGGATGTGGGGAAAGACCCCAAGGATGACCAGATCTGGACGTCGGGTGCAAGCACAGACGGGGTCCCTAATGTTTTCAGACGCCGCAAGGAATCAACCTCTAGCGACCCCGGGGTAGAGCCCACTCGGAAGAGAGACCTAACGGTGTAATCCCCGCAGTGACACGAGGGAAGAAACCTCTGCAGTGCCCAAGCCACCGGTACAACCTGACGAACATCGTTACCTAGACCTACAACCTTGAAACAGATGACAAAGAAGATGATGGGTACGGGAAATGAAAGGGAGGAGAGTTTTGGTAGAATATCACTCCAGTATTTGCCTGTGGTCGCGGGGAAGCTACGAGAAACCCATGTACCAGAATGGGCGGTCGCCGGTGATCAAACCTGGGACCTCTCGAAAACGGGCCACAGACGTTATCGCTTGAGCCATTCCGCTAAGTCCACCATAGTACTATCCGTTTACATGCTGTTAATGATTGTATGTTCTAAAACGGCATCTAGGATAGTTGCATCCTCATTGTGTTGCCAGAAGCCGTAAGCATGACTAAAACTGATTAGTCGGAAGATTTCTAGGGGGCGGTTTTCTCTATTTGAACCTGAACATAGGGACTCCTTTAACCTTGAGAAACAATTGTTGGTGTTATTGCTCGCTGAACAGTAGACCGTTGATTTTATCACCGTTTTACTATTAAGCACGATAACATTCACATTTCTATACTTAATAGGGATAGGGAATGATTCTGGTTAAAGAAAAATTCTCTCCCCAGCCAGAAATCGAACCTAGGAGCTCTGGTTTGACAAGCCTGACCACTGGCTATGGCTCACATATACAGTCGTAACACATACTTGTAACCACTATATTGTAACGTAACATATTCTCTATGATGGAGCGTTATTTTTGGAACCGGTTTCAAAAAATCTGAAGTGTTACACTCCCATGACTTTCTCTACTCTTGTACAAACTATTTTTACAAACGCTTAGTCTCCATATGCTTCATGTTAATCGAGATGTTAATCTTATTGCTAATTTTCTTGTAAATGTAAGGGGAATATGGTAGTATTTAAGCGATAGTCAAATCTTTTAAGAGCTGGTTGCTATGTAGAGTATTCCATTTTATTTGCATTACCAGGACAAAACAAAATTGAATAACGAATTTGAGAAGTTTAAGTATTGGAAAATTTAAGGGAATAACAAGCAATATCTCGAAAATGGCTCACTCAACAAAAAAATTGCATATGACATAAATTGTGTATTTTAACGCGATCTACATTTTTTGTGTAGTAACATTCTATTTCTTATGGTTTACCAGTTATGCAAAAGTCGTTCACAATGAAGAGTACTTTTGGAGACATTACAAGAAAATTCGAGATATACATTTCATTTGTCATGAAAATACCTTAAACATATCATATTTTAATCAAAATCGTTAGAGCCATTTTTGAGAAAATTAAAATTTTCGAAAAATGTTCCATGTAAAGGGTAATCTGGGGTGGGGGATTTTCTTGAAAACCTTCGTGTCACATCTCTAGAAGATACTGAACCTAAATATCAAGTTTGGTGTTTATCCGACTGTTCGTTTCTGAGTTATGCTGTTCACATACACACACACACACATACACGGACATGTTTCCAAAAATGCTTTTTTTGAATTCAGGGGGTCTCAAAACATATATTTCCGGTGAAATTTCGGTATCGAATTTTTGGGATGAATCCACTACTTCCCCTACTTACTATACGTAGTAGAGAAAGTAAAAATACTACAATGATCGTATTAGTGAAAAGTTGGATGTTATTTTACTATGTAACTAGAACTATGATTAGCATTGGGATGAATACACTTTGTTCAAAATAACTATTACATTATTCTTTACCTACCTCTTATTTAATTGCCTTCCATTTACCAATTTACTGAACGGATGAATGATAGTTTCAGCATCATGCCACAGTCAGGAGAAATGTAGGAAGCTCTTACTCGTCGGTTAGTTGGCACCTCTGATATTGAAACAGGGCTATGATTCAACGCACGAAGTTGAACATAAAAACTATAGGGTATAGGGTATACAATAAAGGGGGAAATCTTGCGGATTGTGGATACCACTCCCCAGAAGGAAGGGATGAAGTGAAGGAACCACAGGAGGCTACAGGTCGCAATCAAACTGATCAGAGAAACGCGCGGAAGTCATTTGTAGTTCCTGGCTCAAAGATGCCTCCCACTACCGGAGCTGCCCAAGAGTTCCTTTGAACAAGCATCAGTAGCATCTGTCGGGCACCGCCATACACAACGAAACCTAGAAGCACACCTCAAACATGAAAACGAAAGGGAAATGATGGAAAGGAACTGGGGTAGATGAGAAACCGCCCCACTATTCGCCTACCGACCAGGAAAATCACGAAAAACCCAAGATCAGAGTGTACAGTCAAGGGAATCGATTACGGCACCTCCCAAATGCGAGCCTCACACGTTACCGCGGAGCCAACTTTCTCGGTAAGATGAAAATTACCAAGCAGTAATTTTTGCTATCTATTAAATTCTCTATACGTGTTCGATACAATCAATCCATAGGATCGATTAACGATTACAAAAAGGATCCTTAATTACATACCCTGCTGGGAATCGAACCTGAGTCACTTATTACACACTTTCGGTACAACGTGTATGATTCCCATTACTGCTAATTTTAGTGAATGAGTAAAGGTTTCCGTAGAGGCGATAACGTTGTGCATTGCTGTTAAGCGCGAAGGCTAAACCACAGGCGCACCGCAACATTCAGTTACCCTTTCCTCCATTGTTTCCTAAATGTATCATTTCAGCACAGCATTCAGCTCACTTTGTCTCTTCCGCTGGCTTTTTTAATGGTTTGTGCTACTAAAGAAATGTTTGGAGAGAGGAATACAATTAATATCGTAAAAGGGCATACAAGCCAAGTGCGTTTACCCGGCATTCTGTGTCTTGGAAACGGTGAAATATATTTCAGCTTCTTGCTACTGTCAGCAATTAAAACGGCATTCCGCTGGATAAGAAGAAAACACAGCGATGAACGGCTTCTCGCTGTCCTGCATTTTCTTCTTATCTTCATTATTTTCCTCCTTGCTGGTTTATACTTGCATTCCTCAAGGAAAAAAGAATTACTTGCACCTATTTCTCCAACATGTTGGCCTGCTTCAGTTTTCTGCACAACGTTACTAGGTTTAATCGTATTATATATGCTTACTTGAAATTATTCATAATTGCTTTAACTTCTATGGTGATTTGAAGCTTCTATGCCATTTATTAACGTTTTCTTGAAAATAAACAGATTAGAATGTTATATTTACAGATCCTTAAAATTAACCTTAAGAATTATTTGGTGGGATTCTAAGTGAAATCCAAAATGTGCAGTTTATTTTCTTTTATGTTCCTTTTCTGGGTGGCTATATATTATTTTATGTTAGTTTTATTTAGGCTGTGTGCCTTAATTAATGAGTACTTCTGAAAATATGAAATTTGTCGACTTAAATTTCTGAGTGGGATAATTTTTATACCGTACGATTTTACTTTAATTATAACTTTAGAGAGATGGAGTCTTCTTCTTCTTTCTCTATTTAACCTCTTATGTAGGACTTACACCCCTCAGGACTTACAGGCGGTTGCCTGGGGTCAGAGGCCCGTCGAGGAGCAGACATTCATGGATCAGACAGAATATCCAGGATGGGTGATCAGCCCGATGCCTGGTATTCGAGGAAGTAGATGAAACGAAATGATGGTGAAATGGATGAAAGGAAAGGTGATGATGGAGCGCTTGGTGGAATGAATGGCGGGGGAAACCGGAGAACCCGGAGAAAACCCGCCCAGACGCCGCTTTTTCCACCACAAATCCCACATGCGGGTCCCTGGGATTGAACCCGGGGCGCCTCGGTGAGAGATGGAGTCATGTGAAAATAAAACTTCATGTGAGATTAAATAAGATATTTTACGATTGAAATAAAACACTCTTTTTCGTGACATTGTGAGAAATAGCTAAGCAGTGAAAGCACAAATGAAAATCATTCAAAAATTAAAACCAATATATCTCACCAATGGCTGATACCACAAAAACGTTATTTGAATTAAATTGTGCGTTTTAAATATATCTGCATTTCTTTCTTGTGCAGTACATTTTACTCTATCTAATATGGTTTATCATATCGTACAATTTTACAAAATTCACTCTGAATGAAGAGCAAATGCTGTTTCCAGAAAATTCAAAGTATGCCCTCTATTAGTCATGTAAATATGTTAAATATATGACGTTTTATTCAAAATCCTTAAGACAGGTTTTAGGAAAGTAAAACATAACGAAACATTGTTTGTATACGAGGTGGTTTGGGGTGGAGAGTTTCTTAAAAATCATCGTGTCACATCTTTGCAATATGCTGAAGTTAATACGAAGTTTGGTATTTTTCAGACTGGCGTTTTTGAGTTATGCTGTTCACGAGCACACGCAGACCTTTTTCTAAAGAGTTTGTTTATTTAGGAAGGCTCAAAACATATTTTATGTGAAATATTGGTATCAGATTTATGGTTGCCTCCACTATGTTCTCTACCTTCTATAAATAGGTGATAGAAAAAGAAAACGAAGCACGGATGTAGCATGCCTTCCTATTTCTTAGTAGAATAGAGTTTGAAGCACACAGGTTGCGAACTAATGTTCTCCATGAGGAAGGTTTACTAAAGACCGGAGGTAGTTCCGGTATGGTTTCCAAAAAGTCGAAGTCGTCATCCGTGGTGTAATGGTTACACTGCTAGCCTCTAATTCCCGAGGTCGCGGTTCAAACCCGGCGGAGTCCGATGATTTTTTTCGGGCGTAAAACTCCTTAGCATGGCTTCCTTCGGAAGGGAAGTAAAGCCGGTGGTCGCGTGTCCTAGATTTACGGCACGTAAAATAACCTCAAGTCTGATAAAGAGGCCTCTGAGCAAAATTACAATTTTTTCACGCCCAACATAGAATGGGACGCTAAGAACCATAGCAGTTAAAGAGTGTCCATAAATACAACTCAATTTAATTTTGAGTTAGATATTGTTTACGTTGTTTATTTATTTATTTCGTCATATGGACGTCAATTTGAGAAAGTGTTTTGTTGTTGATTTACGTAGGAGTTTTCACCACGCTTTGGGCGTCAATTTGAAGCGGATTGTTTGTTAGGTAATATGCTGCTACGTAAGAGAAACCGATTTGAAGATGATGTATTTTTTTTTGTTACACTCCAAGTTTAAAAAGAAATATTTATTAACTTTGTTATTAAACTGGTTCTATAGATATTATTTATGTTTGTTTCTGCCTCGGTCAGTATTACTTTAGAGACACGTTTCTCTTAATCAGGGTGTGGTGCGACAAGAATGTAGGCTTACACAGATTTTAAGTTTAAATTCACTTATTTTTATTATTCCTTGACACAAATTAAATAGCACTACACTGATATCAAGAGCTGTGAGATTCTTTTATTTAATATTTGCACTTTGTTAACGCGTATACTTAATTTTTGTTTCACACGAATACGTAATATTTCTCTAGAGAACACATCTTCCATCCGGTCACTACCAAGGTCTGCAGGCAACTGAACATATTTCAACCGTATAAAGCTTTAACTTTTTGTATTTCAAGTCTCTGATTGGCTAATCCTAGTCCAATAGAATATCTGCATTTTACTAAAGCTTTTTCTGGCTGTTGATTGGCTATTTTTAAACTGTCACAAAATTTACATTATCGTTGCTCATGACAAATGGCTAGTAGAATTCAAACTCTCAAACTCATTATTGCCTCAAGGTTACCTCATTGTTAGCAACTTTAAACTTATTTTTCTCCCAGCTCTTACATTATTAAATTACGTAATGTATTCACATAACATTATTGAACATGTTTACAATAATATAAGCATTTGCAATGACTGTTACATACATTTTTACAAATTATTACATACATGTTGCTTCAAGGCGGGCTGTTATTGAATTTACATATATATATATATATATATATATATATATATATAATTTAATTTAAATTATTCAAGTGCTAAAAATACTGCCTCAATATTTAATTTTCAAAAGGCCAAAATGAGTTTGTGTGGATGAAGTTTCTCCTTCTTATCTCAGTAGTGTTTGAAGCACTCAGGTCGTGAACCAATGTTCCCTGTAAGGAAGGTTTGCTAAAGACCAGAGGTGTTTCGAGTATAATTTCCAAAAAGCCAAAGTGAGAGTGTGTGGATGAAGTTCGTTGATTACAATCTGCACGGACCACCAAGGCGCTCGCCATTGTTAGGGAGTCGCATTATCGACCAGCAGCTGTTGTCCATAGTGATTTCCCACAACAAGTTTGATCAACTCTGGCTAAGTGCGGCTAATGGCACTGGGAGCCAAGTAATCAGAAACTGTGTTGTTCTGGGCCTTCACCAAATAATAACTTGTATACAATATCAACCCGAAGAAAAAAACTCATATGATTCATTCATACTACTTTCTCTGTTCACTTTTCTAGTAACTATTCTTACAAAGCTTACTTGTGTCTTCTTCTTTCACAGCATGGGTTATAGAACTTGTCTGTACCGTCTTCCTTTGTTTAGCTCTACCTCTTCCTTGGGCGTCCAACATCTCTTCTATATCTCTCGTATCATTAAGGTATTCTTTCATTATTCATTCTAATCAAAAGTTATTTCCAACGATCTCCTTGAACTCTTCAGTTTTATCATTTACCTTTTAGACAACATGGTCTAAAAGTAGACCTTCTAACACGGTGCACACGAGCTAAAAGCTTTAGATTATCTCACTAGTGCGATAAATTTCATTGTGACCAACTTTGGTTTCGAGTCCAATCACATGGCAATTACCCTTTGTATTTGCACATGCTTAATAACTCGCCTTGGTTTGATTGGGTTTTACTTTTCATTATGTCTTTTTACATGTTTAATTTATAATGGCGCTCGCATTATCTGTTCACATACAAATCGTCTTACTTCCATTTATCACAATTCGTTGTAGGGTTAACCTATACGTTATACTAGCAGCTTTCTGTTGATCTATAACGTTATTCTTTTATATAGTTTAACCTATATAAAGATTAAATGGCGGAAGTTATGAATTCAGAAGAAACTGAAATGGAAGAGCCAGAGGATTACAGAAGCACCAGAAAGAATAACACTGTAAGTACTTACCCAAACATCCAGTAAGTAACATGATATAGCATTTAATCGCTTCATTGGCTGGTGTAAGGCAAAACATGGTGAAAATAATTTCACTGAAATTGACTGCTAGCTACTTTATATATACTTAGTTCTCTTCGTATATTTTCAATTTGGATAGAGATCTATTCTGGAACAACCTTTTACTTACCCTTCTCAGAAATCTGATTTCTTCTACTTGTAATTTACTTTTATCTTTCTCGTTCCTAATCCAGGACTCGCTGCCATGCATCACGTTGAAACAGCCATTGTTTCTTATAACATAATGTTTGTATCTTTTATAGTTATATTTTGTAATGTTCTTGATCTTGTGCCACATATTCGTATAACATTTTAGATCTTTTAGGGCATTTTCCTCTGTGTACCATTACTTTTGATTTACATGTTGATATTTTCATTTTATAATTATTTCCTATTAACATTCAAGTTACAGACGGAACGTTGCAAGTCATTTTCAAAGTTTTGTATTAATACGCCATTCAGCGTACAATAAAATATTCAAACAATAATTTATAGCTATCTATACCTGAATTTCTATGATCTCTCTTCCACATTTTTACAACATCATCAGTATATAATTAAACAGTGTTATCATAGAATAGATCCCTGTTTAACACCCTTATTTGTGACAATTTGTTATTTTTTTGATATGTCAGTACGTATAATCACATTATTTCCTCTATACATACTTTTAATTACTTCATTTTAATGTAAGGGGTATCCTCTATTGTTTATTATCTTCCATAGGTTATCTCCATCTACATAATCGAAAGCTTTCTTGAGGTTAGTAATTGATACATGCGTTTCAGGTTATTTATTTGTGTGCCTAAATTATTCTTTGTTTCTTCTAAAAGTAAACACACTTCTTCATATTTGAGCAACATAAAAGTAATTGAGGTTAAGTTCAACACTTATAAGCGTAAAATGCATCATTTTAGTGTTCAAGCTACACTTTTAAACGTAAAACTCAATGGACGTGTAGTATAAAATTCCTTTAAGCAGGTTCGTGTGACTCAGGTTTCAGGATGCATGACTGACACAGTTGCGTGCAACAACCTCTTTTTTCATATTCTGCCGGCGGTTGTCACCGTCTACCAGAAACTGAATGGTACAAATTAAGGACTGGGGCTTTCCCGATGAATTACATAACCTTTGTGGTGGCCTTAAACTAGGTGAAACTCAGGGAACGTAAAACTAAACAAATGCAGGAACAGGAGTTTAAAAGGCTAACGACCTTTAAACGTTTTTTCTTAAAGCATGCCGCCTTAAAAATCACGAAAATAAGATTGTATCATTTACCATTAATTAGAACTTGCTTAATTTTTACACGTGAATTTATAAAAAGCTCTGTTATGTTACAATTACATGACTTTCTTTACCCTCGGTCATTATTAGTGGGTATACAGTTATCCTTAAACTGGCTGTATTATACAATTCGTTATACAAACAAAGGAAATATCAATAGTAAAATATTTTAGGACAGGACGCTACATATAATGGTCCTAAAATTCCAAACTCTCCCCATGACATCGCGAGAAATAAATGAAAATCGAGAGGACTTAGAAATAATGAAAAAGAATGAAACAATTCAGCCATTAAAAACGGATATCTCGGAAATGGCTTATGACACGTAAATGTTATTAGAAATAAATTGGGTATTTTAAAGAGTTTTACCTTTTTGGGAGTAGTGCATTTTCGTCTATCGTTTAACGTTTAACATTTATGCAAGATTATATAAAATTCCTTCCGAATGAAGACAACTTCACAAGCTATGCCCAGAAAATTCAAGATGGATATTTTTTTTGTTATGTAATTTTTTTTAATATATGATAAAAGACGTTAGAGGCACTTTTCAGAAAAATAAAACATTCGAAAAATATTTCATGTAAAGATTAGTTTGGGTTGGGAGATTTTCTTGAAAACTTAATAAATTCTTCTTGAAAACTACTTAAATTAAATACCGAATATAGTATTTATCCGACATTTCGTTTTTGAGTTATGCTGTTCATACAAATATATACACAAACACACACGAACAATTTTCTAAAAATCTGGTGTGATACCTTCACATCACTTTCTCTACCCTCTATCGTTTATTAGTGGGTACAGGGTTGTTGACAGTATATGTTACGGGACTGAATTGGGTTGTTGACAGTGTTTGCTATGGACTGAGTTGGGTTGTTGACAATATATGCTACGGGACTGAGTTGGGTTGTTGACAGTATATGCTACGGGACTGAGTTGGGTTGTTGACAGTATATGCTATGGACTGAGTTGGATTGTTGACAGTATATGCTACGGGACTGAGTTGGCTTGTTGACAGTATATTCTATGGACTGAGTTGGATTGTTGACAGTATATGCTATGGACTGAGTTGGATTGTTGACAGTATATGCTACGAGACTGAGTGTGTTGTTAAAAGTATATGCTACGGGACTGAGTGGGTTGTTGACAGTATGTGCTATGGACTGAGTTGGGTTGTTGGCAGTATATGCAATGGATTGAGTTGGATTGTTGACAGTATATGCTACGGGACTGAGTTGGGTTGTTGACAATATGTGCTACGGATTGAGTTGGGTTGTTGGCATTATATGCTACGAGACTGAATGGATTGATGACAGTATATGCTACGGACTGAATTGGGTTGTTAACAGTATGTGCTACTGATTGGGTTGGGTTGTTGGCAGTATATGCTACGAGACTGAATGGATTGATTACAGTATATGCTGCGGGACTGAGTTGGGTTGTTGACAGTATATGCTACGGGACTGAATGGATTGATGACAGTATATGCTATGGACTGAGTTGGGTTGTTGACAGTATATGCTATGGACTGAGTTGGATTGTTGACAGTATATGCTATGGACTGAGTTGGATTGTTGACAGTATGTGCTATGGACTGAGTTGGGTTGTTAACAGTATGTGCTACGGATTGAGTTGGGTTGTTGGCAGTATATGCTACGAGACTGAATGGATTGATGACAGTATATGCTGCGGGACTGAGTTGGGTTGTTGACAGTATATGCTACGAGACTGAATGGATTGATGACAGTATATGCTATGGACTGAGTTGGATTGTTGACAGTATATGCTATGGACTGGGTTGGATTGTTGACAGTATATGCTATGGACTGAGTTGGATTGTTGACAGTATATGCTACGGGTCTGAGTTGGGTTGTTGACAATATGTGCTACGGATTGAGTTGGGTTGTTGACAGTATATGCTATGGACTGAGTTGGGTTGTTGACAGTATATGCTACGACACTGAATGGATTGATGACAGTATATGCTATGGACTGAGTTGGATTGTTGACAGTATATGCTATGGACTGGGTTGGATTGTTGACAGTATATGCTATGGACTGAGTTGGATTGTTGACAGTATATGCTACGGGTCTGAGTTGGGTTGTTGACAATATGTGCTACGGATTGAGTTGGGTTGTTTACAATATGTGCTACGGATTGAGTTGGGTTGTTGGCAGTATATACTATGGAGTGAGTTGGATTGTTGACAGTATATGCTACGGGACTGAGTTGGGTTGTTGACAATATGTGCTACGGATTGAGTTGGGTTGTTGGCAGTATATGCTACGAGACTGAATGGATTGATGACAGTATATGCTATGGACTGAGTTGGGTTGTTAACAGTATGTGCTACGGATTGAGTTGGGTTGTTGGAAGTATATGCTATGGACTAAGTTGGATTGTTGACAGTATATGCTATGGACTGAGTTGGGTTGTTAACAGTATGTGCTACGGATTGAGTTGGGTTGTTGGCAGTATATGCTATGGACTAAGTTGGATTGTTGACAGTATATGCTACGGGACTGAGTTGGGTTGTTGACAATATGTGCTACGGATTGAATTGGGTTGTTGGCAGCATATGCTACGAGACTGAATGGATTGATGACAGTATATGCTGCGTGACGGAGTTGGGTTGTTGGCAGTATATGCTATGGACTGAGTTGGATTGTTGACAGTATATGCTACGGGACTGAGTTGGGTTGTTGACAGTATATGCTACGGGACTGAGTTGGGTTGTTGACAATATGTGCTACGGATTGAATTGGGTTGTTGGCAGCATATGCTACGAGACTGAATGGATTGATGACAGTATATGCTGCGTGACGGAGTTGGGTTGTTGACATTTTACTCACAAGGATAACGGGATAATGCGTTCGCTACCAAGAATCACTGACAGACAGGTAAAAATGCAGTGGTGTCTGCAAACGCCGAAAGACAGTACGAGAGATCTTGATTGGCATATGGTATTTGTTTTTAGCGGTTAGGATCCATTATTCAGGAGATATTTTTGTCAAAAACGTATTAAACGATATGTGGCGGGTGTTGATCACAGAGAATCCTATAAGAAATTATTCATTAGTAGTAATATGTTGATATATACGATTTGTATGTTTTAAAATTATTGTGGTTGATATTTATTAACAGAAATCATTTTCTTAGAAATGTTGTTTTTCATACTTATGATATCCTACGGTCTATGAGTAGAGTTTGTTTAATTCCTTGCCTAATAATACTAAATCTACTAGCAATTTTAAGTATTTCAAAAGCATTTTAAGAATACTTTAATCAAAAAGTGTCCTTATAATTTGCATGAAGTTAATTTTAACTTGTAACTTTATATGACTGTTTTGCTTATAAGCTCTACAAGGTAAAAATAAATATCTGTATCTATCTTTGTTACCTGCTACGTCCCTACCTATAGTCCAGTAACATTCAACCTCACTTCCTTCCGTCCTGGCTATAAAGCTTAGAAATTCTTATGTTTACTATTGTATTTCCATTTTCAGATCCACTTTTAAAACCCTTTTCCTTAAGTTGAGATTTAAGTTTGTTTATTTGATGCAAACGGTGGCGAAAAGAAGGCGCAAGGGCGCTGTATAATGATGCTATATACATATAGGGTCATGTATCACATTATCCGCTTTGTTAGGGATAATAGGAGGACGTTTATCTGCAGTAGTGCGCCAGTAAACACCAGTAAATATATCAGAAACACTGGTCGTAGACCACAATGCAGGAGACCTCAAACCGCCCAGCCACCATGGCGCTGCGCTGTGGCAAATGGATTAGAATACACTGACTTTGGTCTTGCAGACTTAACGACCTAGCCCATACATTTCCTTCTCATGGAGAATAATTATTGCTCCCTCTACGTTCTTGTACCAAAGAAAATACAAATTTGCTCAGCGCTTCTCAAGACAAAAGGGAATAGTGGCGTTGCCTGAACAGGAAAACCTCTGCTCTGCTTGTGGAATAATTGTTAAAGAAATCTGAAGAATTTGAGGAAACGATGAGTAGCAGAGATCAGAGCTTTTGAGTTTTCTTAAGGTCTTCCGAAGTTTTGAACATGTTTAATCTGGCGTATGAAATATAAATAATGTCTAATATTTTATAAGAAAAACACATATTTTTATTATCTATATCTATACATGTGATAAAAACTGTAACAAATTGCCTGGTGATTTACAGTATGATAACAATATGTATAATACTCCGTCCTGAAGCCAGAGCTTGCATATAATCTTCTACTTTTGTTTTGTGTGTGTGTGTGTGTGTGTGTGTGATGTGTATACAATGACTCCAAAACATATCTATCCCCTCTTTAAAAAATTGTAGCAGACAAATTAACACAGAGAAACTGCCATTTCTAATATATTAAGAACAAACGATATTACAATGAAAAAGCAGATCTTCCGAACTGTGTGGCCGTGGTCGAGCGGAAACATTCCTTCTTCCAAACGTTTCATCTGCAACTACATCCTCAGTGGCGGGGCCTAATGTAGATTTCGGCGGCTACTTTCTTTGAGTGAAAGCCTACATATTTAACGATACGATATTAAGAGTTTAGGTGTTATGGCGTTTTCAAAACTGAGCCGAATATTCAACTTTCTTCATGTGTGATGTTTGCAAAATTATTTTATATAATATACAGGGTTATTCAAAAAGAAGGAACAGATTTTAAATATTCATTTTTCATGAACGACAATAGATAGCGGCACATAGACCCATCATTGAATAGAGGAAAGTTCAAAGTTTTAACCCCATCTGTTAGTTCCCTTCAGTGCCTACAGCGGTGCTGGGTTTGTTTGCGAGCCGCTTCATCATAAAAGAATTACAATTGGTACAATAAATTCGTAGAAGATGCTTGCGTATGCAAACGGAAAAGCACTTCCCCGTATAAAAATGGTCTCATTTTGAAAGCATAAAATAAAATTTTGAACTTTTCCCTATTCAGTGATGTATCGCATGTGTCGCCATCTATTATCGTTCATTAGAAATAAACATTGAAAATCTGTTCCTTCTTTTTGAATAACCTGTACTAGGGTAATGTTTTATATATTTTTTACCAATATCACCGGCATATGATTTAAACTGACGCAGAAATTTAGCTGTAAATACCGAGGCATTAATAAGGAAGTTCATTAAAACATTTAAAATATGTAAATACTGAAAAGTTGGCACAATTTTCAAAAGAATGATATAAAATTATTAAATTCACCGAAAATTATAAATCTTAAATCATAAAAGTAGAGCAAAGGATAGGGTTCCACGAACTTAAATATACAAAAAAGGAATAAAAATTAATTTTAAATAAAACATAAATGAATTTAAATTAGAACCAAGGAAAATAAGACATATTAATATTCTCAGATAAAATGTGAAATCTTGAAAACGTCAGATTACTTACACTGCAATATTGTTTCTTCTTTCTGCATAGTGCAAATTATACTTTTCTCTTCCTTAGTTTAGCTGTTTGGAGTCGAGTGCTTTCTGGAGTGACTGGTAAAAAAAAAGTATCTTAGATTTTATTTAGATAATCCACTTTGTGCCATTGTAATTATTTTACCCAGTTCTAATGAACCATTTGAAAATTGTTACTTAAAAATGATTTGAAATTTTAGTGCTTCTTACAAGTTTCATTGATAACAAATTTCGATTGGATGAATAAGTTTTCATTTGAAGAAGTTTTTTGTTATAGGAGTTGTATTATATTTCAACTGTTGGGGAGCCGAACTTGTAGTAGTTGCAACCGCACGCATAGTAAACAGTTTCCGGTAGCCTTCGCCCCAAATGTACTTTCAGGTGGCCTTTGCCGCAAGTTTTAAAAAAACTTAACTTTGTAATTTGTTTGTTACTTTAAGTATTAAATATTTATGTTTGCCTCGGCTGCGTCAGTATTATTGTTAGAGACATGGAAGTCTTGACAGGGTTGCGATACGACTAAGAATGTAGGCTTACACAGATTTTAAGTTTTAATTCACTCCTTTTATTAATACTTAACACAAATTAAATAGCACTTCACTGATATCAAGAGCTGTGATATTCTTTTATTTAATACTTGCACTTTTTAACACGTATACTATTTTCGTCTCACACGAATACGTAATTAATTTCTCGAGGACACATCTCGCGTCTGGTTATGATCACTGTCGTGAAGCAACACTTCTGGTGATGAGCACTGTTTGGAGGCAACTGAATTGATTTAAACCGTCTAAACTTGTAAATTTCTGTATTTCAAGTCTCTGATTGGCTAATCCTACTCCAATAGAATACCTCCATTTAACTAAAGCTTTTTCTGGTTGTTGATTGGCTATTTTATAAACTGTCACTAAAATTACATTATTGCTTCTCCAAGTAGTACTGCTAAACTTTCTTACTCATTATTGACTCAAGGTTACCTCATTGTTAGCAACCTTTGACCTATTTGTCACAGCTCCTACATTATTAAATTACGTAATGCATTCACATAACATTATTGAACATGTTTACAATAATATAGGTATATGGAATGACTGTTACATACATTTTACAAATTATTACATACACATTGCTTCAAGGTGGGCTGTTATTTACATTTTATATAATTTGACTGAATTCATTTAAGTGTTAATAACACTGCCCCACAGTACGGTTATTCCTGTACATAAATCACAGGAAATAATGTAGTTCCAGAAATAGCGGTTTTATTACCCATTTTTCAAATTGCCACTTAAATTGCTGCATTGCTAGGGAGGGAGGGAGAGGAGAAAAGGGCGATGAAGGATGGGAAAGTGGGAAAATAGGTGAGAAAGGGAATGATAGAAGGAGAGGGAGTAGAGGTATAGAAACAGAAAGAGATTGAAGTGAGAGTGAGACAGAGGGAAGAGGGAGGGAGAAACAGAGAGAAAGAGAGTTAAATCTCCACACTTAGCGCAACAACGTGAGCGTTAGTACGGATTTCACTACTAATTAATACTTAATTAGTACTTGTCTGTTTTGCTTACGTACTTCTTTCCGTTTTCACCCACAAGTTCAGATAAGCCCTAATATATACTCCATAAGCACACATGTAGTTTATGCGAAATATTTCTCGATACATTGGAATTTGGCCCGACTTTCTCTTGTCTGGAGAGAAGACTGATCTGAGAGATTCGTGGTGGCAGCGCCCTCTATCTCTGTTGCCACGTCGCTTGAACCCGCGTCGCTTATCACGGATCGTCACGCATGATCGGCTTCCCCCTACGTGACGTAATTTACTGTCGCATCAGGAGTCGAAGTGGGTCGCTTTGTGCCACAGCTACATGCCTATACTCTCAAATATGTAGGTTCGGCGCCAAGCTTTTGCATAAGCCGCCCCAGACGGTAATAGTATATCGTGATACGAGTGTAGCAGAGAAACATTTGACAGAACCGTTAGTGCCTAATACTGTGTACTGAATACTACTTTTTCCGACCATTGTTTCTTGATCAAAGTCCCCGTTTATGCTGTCATGGTGGAAAGTTGAATTTCCTGCATTCAGTGCTGGTAACCTAACCTACCTGCGTGTTTGGCCTATTTTACTTCACGTATGTGCATGAACTATATTAAATCTTCTAATTTTTGGTATATTTATTATTGCAGACATGCAATATAATCATATTTGCTTGTTAGACGTTACCGCTTAAACTTTATTTGGGCCCTTACTTCCTTTCTATTACTTTTCTACCACACACATAGTAGGTAGAGAAGTTATTGCACTCTACGCAAAAATTCTATACCAAGATTTCATTGGAAATACAGCTTTTGAGGCCCCCTGAATCCATAAAAAAGCAAGGCCCGTATAAAACGAAAAGTGGGGTAAGTACCTCACTTAATATTTAAGTTCAGTATCTTCCAAGGATGCGACACAAAGATTTTCAAGAAAATCCACCACCCCAACTACCCGTTACATTGAACATTTTTCGAAAACATTGGCACCAACGATTTTGATTAAAACATCATATATTAAAGATTTTTACATGACAAACAAAATGTATATCTTGAATTTTCTGAGATAACCAGTGAACCCCTTTTCATTCGGAAGGAATTTTGTAGAACCTCTTATACCTGATAAAGTTAGACGTAAACACACTACACAATAAATGTAGTTCTCTTTAAAACACCCAATTTGTTTAAAATAAGTTTTTTGTAGCATAAGCCGTTTCTGAGATATCCGTCAGTAATGGTCTAATTGCTCATTGCTTGGTCATTCTCTTAAAGTCCTGTCAACATTCACTTGTTTCTCGCGATGTCATGGAAAGAGTACTATCGGTGTTCTCTTGTATCTATAAGTAAATGTGTATTGTAGCTATTTCAACAAGGTCTTATTTGGATTAAAATGTATTAGGTAGAAAAATAAGCCTTAGTACGAATAGTTTGTGTAACCACTAATGAAGATAGAGGTTAGAGAAACTCATGTGAATGTATCACATTAGATTTTTTTGTTAATATTTACTTACGATTTAATTCATGTAGCAACTATGTATGCATACACATATTTAGCTCTTTACTGAGCTCTAAAAATTTTAATTTTCATTGTTTCTAAGGAACTTCTGTTGTTTGTTAACTACTATGTGTTTACTTTCTCTACCACTTACCTAGAGTAGGTAAATAAGTATTGCATCCACCAATTCTCGATATCGAAATTTCGAAAGAAATACATATGAAGTACCTTAAAGACAAAATGACACTTTTGGTCGACCACACTATAATATGCTGATTACATGTGACGTAACTGAAGTATAATGACCTGTATTATACTTCAGCGAATCACTATGATCTTACATGCGGCGCGCACAGCACACCTTTTAACATAAGCAGCAGTCCACTGGGATCCATTCCCCAGATAAAGGACGAAACATGTATATTTAAAATAAGATATATTCTATTAGTTGTAATATTAATATTCCCAAAAATGTGGTTCATTTTCTTTGCTTTAATATATCATTGTTTTGCGTTACCTGCAAAAATTAATAAATCCGGGCTGAACTAAACAGTACTGCCATCTGTTGCACTACTCGCAAACACGCTCAAGGTCCTGCTATCCGATCAGCATTTAATTCACATACTTAATAAGGTAAGATATTTTTGTAAAAAGTCAAAGTTTTGAAATTATAGTGTGGTCGACCAAAAGCAATCCTGTGCAACTCGACTATAATGGTAGTAAATAAGACGTTCGTATGAGAATTATGAAACGAACGGTAACGTGTTTCATAAACATACTCGCGTCTTAATACTAACATTATGTTGTTGTTGCATAATATACTATTTTAGAACAGAGTACACGTGCGTGTTTATTTATCTGTGAACTCAAACTCGAAAATTCGTATAAATATCCAACTTGGCATTTACTTTGAGAATATTTCAAAGAAGCTTTGTTTTGCATCTATAATACACCCCACCCCAAACTACCCTTTACATGGAAAACGTCCTTAAAATGTACCTTCTCAAAAATGCTACTAAACGATTTTGATTAAAACATATTTTTGAAAATATTGCATGATTAATAAAATGTATATTGTATTTCTCAGAAAAAATCTGTGAAGATGTTAACCAATTCCGAGTTATTTGCTGCAATTGGTTTGAACTTTCTAATAAATTTTGTACGTTTTGAAATAGTAAGGTATCATTCATTTGTTTCTTAAAACCAGCATATAGCGACCAGCTTTTAAGCGATTTGACTATGAGTCAGCGTTCTACCCTTTTGTATCTGCAATGTTTATCTGCATTAACATGAAGTAGACATTTCTTAAGAATAGCAGTGTAAAGCATGTAGCTAAACATGGATAGGGAAATTGTTGTATATTACATTACATTGTTACTTTCTCTGCTACATATAGTAAGTAGGGGAAGTATTGCATTCCATACAAAAATTCATACCGAGATTTTACCGTAAATACATGTTTTGAGGCTCCCTGAGACCAAATAAATAATTTTGGAAACAAGTCCGTGTGTGTGTCTGTGAACAGCATAACTCAAAAAATAAAACTCGAGTAAGTATCAAACTTGGTATTTAAGTTAGTATCCTACAAGGATGCGACACGAAGACTTTCAAGAAAATCCCCGCACCCCCAACTGCCCTTTACATGGAACATTTTTCGAAAATTTTGATTAAAGTACCATATATTAAAGATGTTAACATTACAAGTAAAATATATATCTTTAATTTTATGGAAGTAATCTTTGAAGTCCTTTTCATTCGAAAGGAGTTTTGTATAATCTTATGTAACTGGTAAAGCTTAAGCGATAGACGAAAACATACTACACAAAAATATAGATCTCTTGAAAGCACACAATTTATATCAAATAAGTTTTTTTTGTGGCATAAACCATTTCTGAAATATCCGCTACTAACGGTTCGAATTGTTCATTTCTTGGACATTCTTTAAAGTTCTTTCAACATTCAGTTGTTTCTGGCGAATGCATGGGAACAGTATGGAACTTCAAGGGCAGCATATAACGTCCAGTTCTTAAAAACATTGTCCATCGTTGTTCTCTTTGTATCAATAACGAAATGTGTAATGTAGCTATTTATGCAAAAGTTTATTTGGATAAAAATGTAGTAGAGAAAAAAAGTTTATTAAGAATAGTTTATATACCCCCTAATAAACGATAGAGGGTAGAGAAAGTCATGTGAGTGTATCACATTAGATTTTTATTTTATGTGTTTCCAAATGGAGTACTGTGCTGTGCACTTAAGTATCATTTTATTTATCGCGCCAAAGTCTCTCCTTACGTTTTTTAGTTCGGCCGTCCGAGAACATGTTCCAGTCACGTTGGTTCTTGGGCCTCTGGTGTGGCGGCGTGGCTATCGCGTTTGCTCTACTGTGCTGGTTGGAAAATTTTGTGGGGACGGTGACAGTTTTTGTTCAGGTGGTGCTTGTTGTGATCATCTGTAAGGTAAGATCTCCGCTTTTCGGCTTTTCTATAATTTAACTTCTGCGTTTAAAGTGCGGCCGTATTCTGAATCGCTTGCTCTTTGTTTGAGGCGAATATTTGGAGAGATTTTGGCGTTTTAATTATTTGTGTGACCACAAGAAACAAAATTGGGCTGACCTATTTTACCTTTTTTTTCTCGTTAATTTGCTCGCCATTGTGCGTACTTCTGCTTTAGGTTAACAAATGCTTTGTTTCTTGAATACCATACATTTTGTAAAATTATGCAGTGTTTACCATTTAGAGGGTAATTGCAAATATACAATTGTTGTGGAACTTTGGTAAATCTACAACATAAAAGGATATTATTATTTTTAAGATAATTTTAGGTTAGATTTGTCATTTCGTATCTGAAAAGGGCTTTAGTGGGCCATATTGAGTTTATTTCGTTTACAGATATAATTGGATAAAGGTTTTATTTTCTTAAAATAAAGTATCGTTGGTACTTTTGGTTGTGTGGCGGATTTATGGTTTGCCCAGGTAATGTGTTGTATTGGGAAAAGCTGATTGAATAAGGTAATAATTATTAGATATTTCCAGTAAATATTATTTCGTTTTATTTGATTTAAACTGGCTGATATTGGGGATTTCATTAGCATTAAAATGGCGTAATTACTTTTGGGATTTTGATAATACAATCCCGTCCCCATTTGCATCTTATTATTAGTCAGTTGGGGCAAAGTTTGCATTTTGGATTATTAATGAATATTAGGTATTTTGTTCTCTTTATGCCTTCTTTTAATTGCGTTAATATACTATTATTGAAAGGAAATGTTGAAAAGTTTTAAATATATTTGAGTTTTACTTATTTTCCTTTTCTAACTTTTTGTGATTATTGTCGTATATATGCTTCTGATTGTGGTTTTACTTTGGCTTTTGCCCGGTACATTATTACTGCAGGATATATATGATATAGTTTTTTTTGAGTCCATTTTATAAAATGATAGTGAAATTGTACAGTTACTAATATAATTGCAGCAGCGTGGTTATTTTGTTTTAATACACATATTCGGTTTCGTTAAATTTTATATGCATTATATGTGATAATTATTTGGTAAATTGTTTATTACTTCATAATACTTTTGTTCAGTTATACAAGATTATTTTTGTTGATTTTTTATTTGGTATTGGATTGCTGCTGTTATAATTAGTTTCTTGTTTAATTGGGAGTAGGTGTATATTGTTATTTTATAAGAAATTTTAAAATGCATTCAATATATATATATATGTATATAAGTATATAGGCATATATGCTAGCCTAGGGTGGGCTCATTGAAGGATTTTATATTTTATGCACTCTTTCTTTTTTTGTTTTTAATCATATACTTGGCATATATTAAAATGTTAAATACTATTTAGTAAGCCAAGGAACGTCATTATGATCTGAAGTGCTCACTCTTGCTGTTTGTTTCCTTTTATTCTTAATAAAGTGGTTAAATAGTGGGCTTACCTTCTTCTGCCCTGTGTCACATAGTTGGTCGGACCTCTGTCATTTCTGTTGTTATTTTTAACTATGTATAGTAAGTAGGGGAAGTATTGTATTCCACCCAAAAATTTGATACCGATATTTCACCGGAAATACATTTTTTGAGACGCCCTGAATCCAAAAAAAGCATTTTTGGAAATATGTCTGTGTGTGTGTCTGTGAACAGCATAACTCAGAAACGAACAGTAGGATAAACACCAAACTTGGTATTTAGGTTCAGTATCTTCCAGAGATGCGACACGAAGGTTTTCAAGAAAATCCCCACCCCAGGTTACCCTTTACATGGAGAATTTTTCGAAAATTTTAATTTTCTCAAAAACGGCTGTAACGATTTTGATTAAAATATCATATGTTTAAGATATTTTCATGATAAATGAAATGTATATCTCGAATTTTCTGGGAATGTCTCCAAAAGTATTCTTCATTGTGAACGACTTTCGCATAACTGGTAAACCACAAGAGATAGACAAACGTTTACTACACAAAAAATGTGGATCGCGTTAAAATACACAATTTGTCATACATGTTTTTTGTTGAGTGAACCATTTTCGAGATATTGTTTGTTATTCCCTTAACTTTTCCAATACTTATTTTCTCAAATGGGAATTCGTTATTCATTTTTTTATCTTGGATATGCAAAGAGTATTAATCTGTGGAAAAGGGAATAGTGCTGCACCTAGCAACCAGCTATTAAGAGATATGTATGTGCTTAAAGGCTACTGTATTTCGATACTGCCGTTGTAAATATATATTCTCCTTACATCTACAAGAAAATTAACAATAAGATAGAGTCTGCAAATGTTTATCTCGATTAACATGAAGTAGATGGAGAATAAGCGTTTGTAAAAATAGTTTGTACAAGATTAGAGAAAGTCATGTGAGTGTAACACATCAGATTTGTGTTTGAAAGGATCTGTACTGTTCTAGGTGGTATCACGCTCTGATGCATTTATAAAGTGGCTACTATTGTCGATTCAGTTAATAATTTTAGGTTCTTCCACTTCCTATACAACCTGTATGATTTAAAATTAAACCATATAGGGATAAAACAGTACCCAGTACTTTTCCCAAAAGGACCGCAATAGATTTCCTCAACAAGCTCTTAAAAACAGTGCGTCGCATAGCAATGACGTCATGCAATCAAAATGGCTGGAGGGAAATTCCCAGAAATTTAATATTCTATATTTCTACCAACTGACCAACGGATAGCTGAGAGTTCCATTTATTCTTACTTTGGCCGATGTGAACAAAGAATCTGTAACATACTAGTTGCTTGCACAGGCATAATAAAGTCGAGCACCATATGAATGCATTTTAAAGATAAGTTGAATTTACTTGTATTGGGGGTTGACCGATTGTTGTATGGGGTTAACTGAGTGTAAACTGAGGCAGTACCTTCGTTTCTATGATGTTTCCGGTTATACCGGAAATGACCCATTTCTCGTATTTTAAATGGAACGTATTAACTTTTTCAACAGCACTATTAACAGCTTTTCAAATATAGTGGTTTTATCCGGCGTGATCTACATACCTCTTGGAGCATACTGTGCTACATTTGAAACAAATAGAATTGGGGTCACAGTAGCTGTATGCAATTAACAATGTTCCTTTTTGCCCTGTATTTACATTCCCCACACATTCTTTTTCAAATACCTCCACACTGCAAAGATTATTTATTGAAGCCAGACTGTTGTCGTAACCCACATTTTTAAATAGCTCTTTTAAAAATAAAGAATTGTATTATAAGAAAAATATGGCTATCTGTACCACCAAAATTTGTCTATACAGTAATTTTTACTTTTTCTACTACGTGTAGTAAGTAGGGGAAGTATTGTATTCCACCCAAAAATTCGGTACCGAGATTTCACCTCAAATATACGTTTTGAGACCCCCTGAATCCAAAAAAAGCATTTTTGGAAACATGCCCGTGTGTGTGTCTGTGAACAGCATAACTCAGAAACGAACAGGCGGATAAACACCAAACTTGGTATTTAGCTTCAGTATCTTCCGGAGATGCGACACGAAGGCTTTCAAGAAAATCCATTATCCTTTACATGGAACATTGTTTGAAAATTTTAATTTTCTCAAAAATGGCTAACAATTTTGATTAAAATATCATATATTTAAGATATTTTCATGACAAATGAAATACATACCTTGAATTTTCTGGGAATGTCTCCTAAAGTATTCTTCATTGCGAACGACTTTTGCATAACTGGTTAACCATAAAAGATAGACAAAATTTAACTGCACCAAAAATGTAGATCGCGTTAAAATACACAATTAGTCATACATTTTTGTTTTGGAGTGAACCATTTTCGAGATATTGTTTGTTATTCCCTTAAATTTTCCAATACTGATACTTTTTATCAAATGGGAATTAATTATTCATGTTTTTGTCCTGGTAATGCAAAGAGAATGGAATACTCCACATAGTAACCACCTTTTAAAAAAATTGACTATCGCTTAAAGCCTAGCAATTCCCCTTGCATCTACAAAAAAATTAGCAATAAGATTAACATCTCGGTATCTCGATTAACATGAAGCATATGGAGAATAAGCGTTTGTAAAACTAGTTTGTACAAGAGTAGAGAGTCATGCGAGTGTAACACATCAAATGCTTTCTAATTTCTTCTTAATTACTCATATGTTGACACAAAAAGTTTGTTATATTTTACTACAAGCACTACAGCTGTACATTTATGCGGTTTGTGCTGCCTGCACCTGCTTGTCGTAAGATAGGTTTTCAGCGGGCCAATTTACGCACAGGCAGGCAATTTTCGTCAGTGCTGGGTAGGTGAGGAAAATCCTGTCTTATACTACCTGACATCAGAAGCTAAATTTTGAAACCTATCTTTCGTACCCTTGACTGCTAGTGGTAAACAGGCTAAGCGGTACGATACATAGCCCGACGATACGAGTCCTAATGCTTATTAGTGTTAGATTTAAGTTGTTTTCCATAATTATATGCTCCAAACTGCTAATGAAGTAATAAGACGTCACCACTTTGGAAGTGTTCAGAAAATTTTTATTGACATTTTTTCAACTATTACATAGAACACTCTTTTTTCGACGTTTTTAAAAACTGTTCGAGATATCTGCAAAAGCTTTCAGTTTTGGAAATTGATATTATTAACATTATTATTATTATTATTATTATTATTAACAGTGTTATATATTGTTAAAGATGTAGGCCTTTAACAAAGAGCACAAGCGAAATCAAGTGTTTTTTTTATTGTCTCAGGATTACTTTTGGCCAATGTGTTTCTCTTTTGTTTCCTTGAAGTCGCTACGCTGCCGATTTAATAAAGGGCATTTCCATAGAAGGTGATTTAGCGCTTTGTCAGCCACCGCATATACTTCCTTTTACACTGGATGAAATCTAATGAAAGAGTCGAAAACGTGTAAGAAACTAAAAGTTGTAAACGATGCAAAGTTAAAGCATCTAGCAATGTCGAAAATATATAAAAATTTTAGAAAAGGCACTATAGTGTGGTAACCAGGAACAACGTTTGTCGAAGTTTGAAGGGTAAAACATCGAAAATATTTTCAAAAGTTGGAAATATGCCGAATATTAAGCTAGGATAAAAATATAATAGGAATGTTTGCGTTTCACTAACTCCTAGGTTATCTTCAAAATAGGCATTGTAAGTTCTGGACAACAAACCACAGTTACTATATGCCTTCAGCAAGGTTCCAGGTCCTGTAGGCATACCATAGCAACTGATATGTGCGGGCCGTACTACTCAGCGTGGAGGGGAGGATTGGAGGACATAAAATACCGCCTCCCCTCACGCCAGGACTATATTTGTGCCTAAGTAAGCAGGCGTAGCCAAGGATAGATAGAAAACTGTACACCTCTAGTAGGCACATGGGAGTATAGGGAGCTTGAGGCACTCACCGGCCTCGATATTAAAATCTCTTTACATGACTCAGGAGAAATGGAAGTAAGCTCACTCAGAACTTTCGTGTCCCTGTGTGTTAGCCTCATATTCGCATAACCTGTGAGCAACAATCATAGACGAATGCCACTTAGAAGTTGCTGAACTTAAACGCAAAATTTGGTTTTTATCTCGAAAACAGTTAATTGCATAAAAGGTTTTGTTGTAAATTTTATGCTTTAAGGTGATATTAATTTTTTTCTCTTATAGTTTTCTAATTCAACACAATTCTATCACAAAAAGAAATTTTTGGCTGGTTGTTTCAGGATCTGCACTTCATTCACCACTCTTAACATCTAAAATATATATTTTAACTGAATATATTATGTGGAAAACTGCATTTTATTTTTATTTCCTTAAAACGGATTTTAACGATATCTCGGTATTTTTACGACAAGGTTTAAGTAAATCATCCAAGGATATAATATGAAGATTTTCAAGATACACCTCCAAACTACCCTTTAAATGGAGCATTTTAAACTGTATTTGATGTAGCTCCTAACGTTGATTAAAATTTATTTGAGTGAATAATAAGATGAATTGTAAAACGCCAATGTTGAGTTATGTGCGAAGTTTCGTTCTAAATAATTTTTGTATAAGTTTATATAATTCTGTAAACCTGGCAACGCTTAAGGAATAGACAAAAACTTATTGCACGAAAGACACGTTAAGACACTCAGTTTATGTCAAATATTTTTCATAGCATTAAAAATATTAGTTGCTCTTGGTTTTCCAATAATTCCATTTTAAGTGCAAAGTCACCATTCTTTTCTTTTTGTTATGTCATGCATAGAGTGAAATTTCAAAACCATTATATAGCGACTCACATTTTAAAGATTTAACTATCGCTTGAATCTCCTGTAAACCTACTAGTCCTGCAACGAAATGTATAATGAAACTATTTCTGCAAATATGAAATAGGCGGAAAGATAAGCTTTTATAGACAAAATATAAAAATAAATGATAGTGGGTAGATAAATCTGTAAGTGTACGCTTTAGATTTTTTGTATTCCTCCTACCTATGCAAATATCTAGTAATAGGAACTTTGAGGCATGTCACATTCAGGCTTTATGGAACAGATGTTGAGTTTGAGTTTTTCTTGTTTATTTATAGACGCTCTTTAACTTCTGTGGTCCTTAACGTCCCAGTCTATATTGAGCGTGAAAGATGGGTCATTTTGCTCAGAGGCCTCTTTATCAGGCTTGAGGTTCTTTTACGTGCCGTAAATCTACGACTTGGGACCACATACTTTACTTCCCTTCCGAATAAAGCCATGCTAAGGATTTTTACGCCCGACCGGGTTTGAACCCGCGACCTCGGGAACTAGGGACTAGCATGGTAACCACTACACCACGGAGGACGACGAACAGATGTTTAGGAAACTTTACTAAGCGTTCACGTGTTCGTAGATTTAAGTGGATTTGAAACAGGAAACCTTAACATAGACAAATAAGCTTGAAAACATTGATTAATTTAAATGGTTCAGATGCAAATCAATTCCTATGTATTAGTTTAAAATACTGAAATGCGTAATGAGAGTGGAATCTGCAGTTGTGCGAAGTCCATATCTCGTCGCTTTAAATGCGCGTGCTTGCGGTAACAAATTAATTGGTGCAATTTCACTTTGCACCGCTACGGACAGCAATTTGGGATACGCAATTATTCTCAAAGATCACTTAAATATAACTGATTAATAGTTGCACACAGGTCCATTATCACAGCTTACCGGAAATACCATAACGAGCTCCTGTGAAAACGTAGCTCTGCGTTCAATTTCCTGATTCAAACCACGGTTATTATTTGTGAATGCTTGAACGTTGTGTTAAGCATAATGGAATATAAATGCATAGCCTAGGCAGCTTAAACAACATTTAAAGCGGTATCGATGACAAACAATTGTCATAACTACAAATTAACTAAAAATAATCTAAGTGAATATTTTTTAGGATGAAATAATTTCCATCGATTAAAAGTAAAATAAACTTAACTCCGCCATTCTTACTTTTACTTTGTCTATATGTAGAAGTATTGTATATTTAACCCAAATATTTGAGGCAATATTTTTAACACTTAAATGATTTCAGTCAAATTATATCATATATAAATTCAATAACAGCCCGCCTTAAAGGAATATGTGTATGCAACAAGATATAAAAAGTGTATATTACAGTGACTATATATGTTTATATTATTGTATACATGTGTAATAATGTTATGTGAATGTATTACGTAATTTAATAATGTAGGCGCTGTGAGAATAATAGGTTAAAAGTTGCTAACAATGAGGCAACAATGAGGTAACGTTGAGGCAATAATGAATTTTAAAGTTTAACAACACTACTAGTCATTATTGGAGCACCAATAATGTAAATTTTGAGACAGTTTATAAAATAACCAATTAACAACCAGAAAAGAGCTTAAGTTAATTGAAAGTATTCTATTGGACTAGGATTAGTCAATCAGAAACTAAAATGAAGCAAATTGTACAAATTTAGAAGTCATCTGCTTGTAGACAGCGCTATAACTGGACGCGTTGCTTGAAGACAGTGTTCCTGACGCGAGATGTGTCCTCGAGAAATTTAATATGTATTTTGTATGAGACAAAAATAGCTTACGTATTAAAAAGTGTAAGTAATTAATAAAAGAATCTCACATCTCTCTATATCAGTGAAGTGTTATTAAAATCGTGTCAAGAATTAATAAAAAAGGAGTGAATTAAAAATTATAATGTGTGTAAGCCTACATTCTTCAGCCGCATCACGCCCTGTTAAGAAATTCATGTCTCTAAAAATAATACTGACGCAGCCGAGGCAAACATAAATATATAATATTTAAAGAAAAAGTCAAAATTACAAAGCTAATATTTTTTTAAACATTTTTGGGACGAAGACTACCGGGTACTATACGTGCGGTTTCAACTACTTCAAGTTCGGCTCCCCAACAGCCGAAATACAATACAACTCCTCCTAAAATAACTTCTTCAAATTGGCTTCCAAAGCGTGGGGCAAATTATAACGTAAAAATAACAATACAACAAAATAACTTCTTCATATTTGCTATCGAAATTCATCGGAAGTATGTACTGTGGTCCACTGAAACCATTACTCTTTACACGGAAACACTTTCGTTATTTTTTATTTTCTCAAAAATGACTTTAAAGAATTTAATTGAGATATCAACTATTTAAGGTCTGCGGTTAAATATGGCTAGGATCGTCCTTTCGTTGAATTTTTTTTTCTTCAGATTTTTCTTAGTCCTCATAACTGGCAATTGCCAGGGAGGTGTTCTAAAAATAGTTCCTGGAACGTTTTCTTCCGGAGTTTTCTTTTCCAATTATCATTTCATTTCATGTATCCGCATTGACCTAGCGGGGTGGCTCAGGCGGTAACGTTTGTGGCCTGTATTCGGGAGATACCGGTTCAAATCCCCAGGGTGGTTTTCCTCGGTAGCTAGTGAATGCTGGTTTGGATAATTTGATCCGCGAATTTTGCTATCATCCCTTTCATAACTTCACTTCATTTACTTCCTCACCGCCATATCAGACATTGGGCTGATCACCCATCCTGGTATGCTATGATCCAGAGTTTGCTTGCTCTTTGACAGGCTACTGACCCAAGGTATTGACTTATAAGTCTTTTGGGGTGTAAGTCCTACAAAGAGGAGGGTAATTAGCTAAAGAAAGAAGAAGTATCAGTAGTGTTACCGCCTGTGGTGCTATGTAAAGTAAGAGGACTAGAGCTCCAAGGACACGTGTAAAATAAAATCGAGGTTTACTCGTTCATTTCATATGGTACATAATGAGATTTGCTCGATTCTTCCACCCAACTCGTTCGAAAAGCAGCAACGAATATATCGAACTATGGTCGAGCTTCTGCTTCACATGACCTCTCGTGGGAAATGGGCATTAACTCGTTCGAAAAGGCAAAAGAATGCCAACTGCATTTTCAACCTTGTTTCCACCCAGATACGGTCAACATTTCATTTACTACATTATGATTCTCAAATTCCATTTTCATGTTTTGTTTTATCATAACACCTACGCAAAATATATACGAATTTATGTTCCAAAATAAATGTAATAAAAGTTTCATATGCGATTTTAATCCGGAATTTCTGTGGGAAGAAAAAACATATCAGTCATTTGTATAAACATTTAATTGAATAAACATTACAAAGTATATATTATAATGCAACAAATGAAATAATGATTATTCTTTAAAATCCAGAGGAACACCCTCGTTCTATTATTTACACTGATTAAACTCCGGTAAAGCAAAACCACGCTAGAGGTTTTGGCAGGATTGTGAATGAAACGGTGGTCTAAAGATTCAATTAAGTAAAGGATCATATCTAATAATTTTCCATACCAGATAGGGCAAATATGGTTTCAAAGAAGCGACAGATTTGATGTTTCAGTCAAAACGTGGTGGTGTTATCATAAAGAGATGAGTAATTTAGTATTTGGGGAAGGGTTTATCCATCTCCTTCAGAAACTGAAAGAGTGTGGGGTAGTAAATCTGATGTGTTAAATCACATGGCTTTCTCTACTCTTGTACAAACTATTTTCACAAACGCTTATTCTCTATATGCTTCATGTTAATCGAGATGTCGAGATGTTAATCTTATTGCTAATTTTCTTGTAGATGCAAGGGGAATTGGCTTTAAGCGTTTAAGAGCTGGTTGCTATGTGGAGTATTCCATTCTCTTTGCATTACTAGGACAAAAAAATGAATAACAAATTTGAGAAAAGTATAAGTATTGGAAAATTTAAGGGAATAACAAGCATTATCTCGAAAATGGTTCACTCAGCAAAACAAATGTATATGGCATAAATTGTGTATTTTAACGCGATCTACATTTCTTTGTGTAGTAAAATTTTGTCTATCTCTTATGGTTTACCAGTTATGCAAAAGTCGTTCACAATGAAGAATACTTTTGGAGACATTCCCAGAAAATTCGAGATATACATTTGATTTGTCATGAAAATATCTTAAACATATGATATTTTAATCAAAATCATTAGAGCCATTTTTGAAAAAATTAAAATTTTCGAAAAATTTTCCATGTAAAGGGTGATCTGGGGTGGGGGGATTTTCTTGAAAACCTTCGTGTCGCATCTCTGGAAGATACTGAACCTAAATACCAAGTTTGACGTTTATCCGATTGTTCGTTTCTGAGTTATGCTGTTCACACACACACACACGGACATGTTTCCAAAAATTCTTTTTTTGGATTCAGGGGTCTCAAAACGTGTATTTCCGGTGAAATCTCGGTATCGAATTTTTGGGTGGAATACAATACTTCCCGTACTTACTATATGTAGCAGAGAAAGTAGAAAATCCCCAATACAAATTCTAGGAAAGCTGAAATGTTGTCATGGCTTCAAAACAAGTATACCTCATAACCTACATATAGAATAACCGAATAATCTAATATTAAAACAGCTGACAGAGCTTATTACTGTTAATAATTCATTGTTAGTGCGTACATTGTTCTTGCATTTCACTTGTATCATTCAGCTACATTATCACGCGAACTTGCTATGCTAAGGAAGGCAACAACACTAGTGAAGTAAAACAGACTGAGCCTTCTCCTTGGGTCTGGTCACTCTGAGCGTTCGAACAGGTATAATGAGACAAATACTCTTTTGGTATACCAAACGGAATGGTCTGAAAGAGGGGCACCGCTCGAAATCCGGTACACCCAACTCGCTCTATGCAGGAACTCATTTGTGTTAGAGGGTATGAATGGTACAAAATAGTGACCAAAACTCCTTCGATGGACAGCTCTAGTGTCAATACTATTCACACACGCACACACACCGACCATTAATATACCAACTCGGAAACTGGAGGTCCGCGGTCAGAATCCTGCCACCGTCCGCCCTCTCCAAATTTTCTTTACTGCTCATAAATAGCATAGTACGAGGACTTACTTTAGGTGTGAAAACGTTATGCCAACCTTGTCATGTATCATCAATGTGCACCACTTATGTAAGATGCTGCGAGAATGGGCCGTAAATGCTATTAAAATACAAAAATGTGTACAGTACAAGCACATTATATCAAATTACATCCTGGTAGGTCTTCCCAAAGCAGTTTTTAAAAATATTGTAAAATATTTAAAAATACTGCGCGCGCAAGCGCGGCTGCATGTGGCCTGGTAGGCACGTCTCGGCCCGACACCTGGGCGGGTCTTTTGGTCAGCCGTTGGGACAATAGCAAGCGTGGAAACGATAGAACAATGAACGATTGGAACAATAGCCCTTGTGTACCACTTCCACGCTCCAGAGGATTCCTTTTGGCCCTTTCTGGTAGGTTCTCGTTCTTGAAAGTTCGGCTTTCTATGCGGTACGTATATAAGGGAGACTGCTCATGCCGAGTTCAGTTCATTCAGTGCTGAATTGAGTGGAGCGTGGAGTTCTATTAGAAGTGACAGTGCAGTTTAATGGTGGGTCGTGTAATTCAGCAAGTCAGTTGTGTTTTGATTTGACGGATCAGTTGTATTGTATTCGAGTGTGTAGTAAAGTGACTCAAGTATGATGCCTGTGAGTGCCTAGTGATAAATGAATAGTGTTTTCACAGTAACTGATGTCCTCATTTGTTTCAATATTCTCATTTTATATGGCAATAGAATTTAACTGGAAGCTATGCGAGAATATACAGGATACACTAGACTTTTTCTAATTTTATTTGTTTTTTCTTTCCATTAGGGTTGTCGAGTAGGTGCTACAGTAATATATTTAACATGTAAAATGACCTTTTCTCTAAACCCTAAAAAATATATTTTATAGCGGAATATTATATTTATTATGCAAATATCCGGCTATTTATCACCTCGCCATGTCTCTGATAATGCAGGTAATTTTAAACTTATTTGCCCCCTTTTAATTTAAAATTAGTGTTTTCAATGTCATTCTCTTTCATAATAATCCCGTGGCGTTGTAGCGTATAAACGGTCTTGACCTGCCAACCTGATTGCCGGCCTCACGTCCACATACGCACGGTAGAGGTAGACGATCATGCAACCGATACGGGGAGGTGAAGTGGCCAAAATCACGCATCCCCCAGCTAGAATGTTGGCTTCCATGGGCGGGATCCCTGCCTGTCGCAGATCCTTACTTTCCTCACGAAGCTTAGTTGGTACCGGTCTTACACCCGGGACTTAAAATCCACATAATAAATATAGTTTTAATTCTATAATGAAACTGAAATTGTGCGTTTAGTTCTAATTAATTTTTTAAATAAAACAATCAAGAGACGGGATGATTTTTGCATAATATTAAGTATAGAACAGGTACAAAGGGTACAAAAAATTCACTAATTTATGGTTTATCAAGGAAATGCTGTTTCAGAATCGCAAGTTGTAGAATATAAAGAATATGTATATTCTGGCTTTGCATGCTGATTATCTTATTGCTCGTGTGTGTTATTATAATTTCAAAACTACAGCACATGCTAAATTTGTTGTTAATGACCACTATATGAAATAACAAACATTTTGTAAAATTTGTTTATTTATAACTATCAAAAAAAGAGGAAAGAAACACAGCGTATCCAAACAGCTTCAAACTGGAGAAGTACAGATTTTTCAAATTCATTGTCTTAAACAGAAAATTACTGTTTAAGACACGCTGAGTATGCTATTCAATATTTAATGCTCACTAATAGCCCTAAATTTAAATCTCACAAAATATTTCAATTTTATTTTGTAATTTTTTCAAAATTTATTATTGTCTCTTTAACATAAAAGTCATAACCCAACTACAATAAATTTTAATAATTACAATATTTTGAGGCAGTATTTCAACACTTAAATGATTTCAGTTAATTATATAATATATAAATTCAATAACTGCCCGTCTTAAAGCAATATGTGTATGTAACAAAATATAAAAAGTGTATATTACAGTCATTGTATATGTTTATATTATTGTATACATTTTCAATAATGTTATGTGAAAGTATTACGTCATTTAATAATGTAGGAGCTGTGAGAATATTAGGTTAAGTTGCTAACAATGAGGTAAAAATTAGGTAACCTTGAGGCAATAATGAGTAAGAAAGTTTAATAATGCTACTAGTCATTATTGGAGCAACAATAATGTAAATTTTGAGACAGTTTATAAAATAGCCAATCAACAACCAGAAAGAAAGCATAAGTTAAATGACAGTATTCTATTGGATTAGTAATAGCCAATCAGAAACTGAAATATAGCAAAATTTTCAAATTCAGAGTTCAGTTGGTTGTAGACAGTGCTCCTAACCGGACGCGAGATGCGTCCTCGAGAAACTTAATACGTGTTCAGTGTGAGACGAAAATAGTTTGTGTTAAAAAGGGCAGGTATTTAATAAAAGAATCTTGCAGTTCCCTATATGAGTGAAGTGTTATTTAAATCGTGTCAGGAATTAATAAAAAGGAGTGAATTAAAAAATTATAATCTGTGTAAGCCTACATTCTTCAGCCGCACCACGCCTTGCAAAGAAATTCATGTCTCTAATAATAATACTGACGCAGCCGAGGCAAACATAACTATATAATATTTAAAGAAACAGTAATATTGCAAAGTTAATATATTTTTTAAAATGTTGGGACGAAGGCTACCGGGTACCATACGTGGGGTTGCAACTACTTCAAGTTCGGCTCCCCAACATTAGAACTACAATACAATTCCTACTTCAAATCGACTTTCCATACGTGAAGCAACAACCTATTTCAATTTTGAAACAAATTACAACATTGATTATATGACATTATACGATTTTATTTCTTTTAAAAACTTTACTATGTTATGACAGATGGTTGGATCACTCAAGGTCACCAAGAGGTTAGCAGCAATACCACACTGAAGCCGATGAACATCGTAGATAGGGCACTCTGCAACTATATGCTGAACTGTGACAGTGCTTGCATTAGGCTGATGATATTTTCCAAGGAGATATGAATGTGTAATTGCAGTATGTCCGATACGCAGCCTGGTGAGAAGTACCTGGTCACGACCAATTAGATGTTTTATTGGGTAACTGAAACTAGAATTGGAGCTTAAGGCGATTAGTTTGTATATTTTGTTATGGTTTGTAAATAAAACCTTGTACGCAACTTGTGGAACGTGGATTTCTTTATACCCATGGAATATTCACCAGGAGCGTAGCGAGTGCGAAATTATTTCCACTCTTAAAATAATCTCGCTTCAGCTACAAATTGCGTAAATAACCATTAATGGAGATGTTAGTGTATGTACCCGCTTAAACATGCATTAAGCAATAGAGAGTACCTATGTATTTTTTGAAAATTGTAAATATCAGGAAGATTTTTAAGTTTACAAATGTTCCTATGGGTGCGGTTATTTTTGCGTCAAATGTGCCCTTTAGGAACGGTGTTCATAGTTTCCATATCCATTACATTGCCTTCATATATCTCACTCATGGACCTTTGTTAGTGCCATCCCACAGAAAAAACAAATGGCGTACCGTAACACATCGTTTCCTGAAAGTGAAAAATGGTATTTTCACTGTGTATGTATATAAAAAGCGAAACAAAATTACTCCTGTTAAAATTGCGGTTATTGCTCTTATTTGGAAACATATTAACACAGTACTTACAGTTCGTTTTTATTATTTGTTATTTTCGGAAAAAATATAATATACAAGCATATATATTTGCTACATTGTTAGTCCATTGGTAAAATACAAAGTTATCCAGATAAAATACTATACATTCACACAATCATGCGACAGTTCATGTCTATATGCTCTGCATTTTTAACTCGTAAGTTGTTTGTATGTGGCTAAGTACACCACGAGCTTCAGATAATAAAAACAAATAAAATTTGTGCACATAAGAGTGCGGATATTTCATTTGGTAGTGAAATATCTAATAGTTCCTCTCTACTGCAGTGCCAATCTTCTGCCCCATCCTGCCCTTTAGCTGCTAAGTATTGATAAACAAAATAACTCTCCCAGCTGCTTATCAGTAAAAAATAATTACACTTATAGCTGTCTCTGCGTTCTAGTGTCAGCGTTCTGACTTCTAGATCCAGACCAGTGGGATAGGAAAGTTGGGAGTAATGTCTGTTATTCATAGGTAATCCTACGAGATATTGCGAAATTATCTGATGAAACTCGTAACCTCGAATGAGATTTATTGAGGATCTTTCAAGAATAAATAGTAACAGATATTATAAATTACTTTCTTACTTGTGTTGTTTAAAATGAATCCACTATTGCGCCAGCTGTCAGATCATGGCATACCCATTAAATGAATGAACAACTGAAAGTGCTACGAAATACTAACCAATACTACAAACAGGTGGCGATAGAAAAATAGTAAACTTCAGAATAATCTAAATTCAGAACACATTAAAGACAGATTGTTTTCAAGAACATATAGTTACTACAGAAAGTATATTCGTCTACACTTAAAAAAAATACTAGCATCCAGATTAGTGGAGAGAAAAATCGTAATTTTTTGTACATAAACATCAAATGGTAATAGATTTTAACGTTTTGGCAGTTTTTTAGATCCTCCATTTTTATCAGTTACATAAATTTTTGAAGAATATGCCAAAAATTGCAAGTTTTTTGTATATGGTGTTTTCAAAATTATCTTTCATACATTGGGTAGAGAATGTTTTGTGCATATATCCACACACTTTTATCATGTGACTTAAACTGGTGGAGAAATGAATTCGTAAAGTCGTAAAAAACGATCCGAAAATGACAACTTGACATTTTATTCCTGCGACAAATAAAATCCTATTTTCTCCGCCAAATCAAGCAATACACAAACAAATTGCTGTACTCAATGTATGTAAGATAAGTTTGAAAACACCATTACAAAAATGTTGCAATTTTGGCATATTTTTCAAAAATTTACAAACTGATAAAATGAATGATCTAAAAAACCGCCAAAACACGTAATTTATATTACCGTTTGATATTTATGTCCAAAAATAGATTTTCCCTCGGTTAATTTTGCTGCTTGAATGTTTTAAAGTGCAGGCGAATACTTTATTGAATAACTGTAATTTATTTTGAAATTGACGCTATATGAATATTCATTAGTTAAAACTCAATTGCCCATTAATCACTGCATACCGATACTATTACAGTTCAGTTACGAGCTGACGATTTCTTCTATAAAAGAGCTTCCTTACAAGCATATTATAAGCTAAAGGACCGTGAATGGTTATATCCGAGACATTGCTAAACGTTATTGGTCAACATCAAATAGCGGCTTACGAATGGGAATAATTCTCGATAAAACGAGTTACTAACAAAGAAAGAATGAAAGCTTCTTTAGCCAAGCACGATGAACTTTGGACGCAGAGATTTAATAAAGACAAAATAGGGAAAAAGCAGGATACCAAATATGATTCTAAAATTATTACTTTCTCTACTACGTATAGTAAATAGGGGAGTATTGCATTCAACCCAAAAATTCGACACCAAGATTTCACCTGAAATATATGTTTTAGGCCCCCTGAATCCAAAAAAAAAGCATTTTTGGAAACGCGTCCATGTGTGTGTGTGTCTGTGAACAGCATAACTCAGAAACGAACAGTCAGATAAACACCAAACTTGGTATTTAGGTTCAGTATCTTCCAGAAATGCGACACGAAGGTTTTCAAGAAAATCCCCCCACCCCAGATTACCCTTTACATGTAACATTTTTCGAACATTTTAATTTTCTCAGAAATGGCTCTAACGATTTTGATTAAAATATCATATATTTAAGATACTTTCATGATAAATAAAGTGTTTATCTTGAATTTTCTGGGAATGTCTCCAAAAGTATTCTTCATTGTGAAAGACTTTTGCATATCTGGTAAACCATAGGAGATAACAAACTTTTACTACACAAAAAATGCAGATCGCGTTAGAATACACAATTTATGATATAAACATTTTTTTATTCAGTGAACCATTTTCGAGATATTGCTTGTTATTCTCTTAAATTTTCCAATACTTATACTTTTTCTCAAATGGGAATTCGTTATTCATTTTTTGTCGACATACAACTAGAATGGAATGCGCCACATAGCAATCAGATCTTAAAAGATTTGACTATCGTTTAAATACTACCATATTTCCCTTGCATCTACAAGAAAATTAGCAATAAGATTAACATCTGGATTAACATGAAGCATATGGAGAATAAGCGTTTGTAAAAATAGTTTGTACAGGAGTAGAGAAAGTCATGTGAGTGTAACACATATTTTTAGTTTTAGTTTAATTTTGCTTAAATATTTAAGAGTATTTGTATTTGATTGGATACACATATAGGTTTTTTTTCTCAAGTCAAAGCTCCCCAATACGACCGTAGCGGTTAAAGACGGTTGTACAATAGAAAGAAGGCCACCTTCTCGTGTTCCTTGTCTGTTCCTTCAGTTTGACAATTTCGGAAATCTGTAACTGAAATGTTCGCTTCTGTTTAAAGAAAACGTGGTGTGGCGACAATGTATCTTATTTGCCACCTGGAGGGTGCGAGTTCGAATTTATGCGTGCTGAGTGACTTGTAAGATTTTTTTGGGATTTTCCGATATGCACACCAGACCAAAATTGTTTACCTTTAGCTCAGTGGACCACGAGTTCATTTTTGAATTTTTATATTCACTTCTTCCTCCTAGGTTTTAGAATATTGTCGTAACCTCTTTACATATTTTAGCTAAAAACACGGGGGGTAGAGCGATAGGTACCAGTATTTAAGGCATCAGAAACTACACGATGTCCGACGGGGCGAGCTTAACAAAAGTCTTAAATAGACATAAAGATTCCTAAAGTATTGTATTGGAAGGAAGAAGGATCAAATATCTACTAAAAATCACATGCCAGGACTTTAGTTTAACCAAGATGTATTGGATGTTAATACAAAACGGTTTCCCCCACTATTCTAACATCATACGTTCTCTGTTACCAACCCACACACTAGTATATACATTTCCCAACCAACAAACAAACATTACCCTAACCAAATATCACAATATTCATTAATAATTTTCCAAAATTCTCAAATCAGCTCATAAATATACATATTGTATTAAATTTCGTGTGGGCTAATCCACGCATCATGTCGGGGAAATGATGCGTTATTAAAGTGTATGATTATGGATATTTTTGAAAGAATTTTAAAAAAAAATACTATAATTTTAGAAATTTCTGGTACAAAGTACCCTTAATTTAGAACCAATTACAACATAATTTTAAAATGTTCGACATTTACGTATAATTTGATTTGCAGCGATTTTTCCAAAAGGTATAGATTTTTAATGGGTTATTCGTTAAAAAACTTAATTTTACGATAACTTAATTTATGTTTTAAATTTAGTGATCCAATTTCCTAAGATACTTGTTAAAATTACAATATATTCTTACAAACATTCATTTGTTTTATATGTACACATAGACAAACAGACAGACAACCATTCAAACCATTGTATATATGATTATAATGAAGTAATTCATTCTGATGGCTAGAAGTGATCTTATGAGAGTTGCACTGAGATATTTGTTCTTTCGCTATCACCTACATACAATAACTCTTGGAAGAATTCGTCTGCATTATAAAATATTCTAGAAGGGAAATAAACGAATACAAAAGTCATTTTTAATTTGAATAAATAACCGCCTATATTATAGTTTATAGTTCGGATACTTTCTTAAGGCTTTCATTTTATTAGTTTTACATTTTGTTTGAAAATGGCACCAAAAATGTGTTTTCATCTGACGGAGGAGAAAATTTCAAAAGGAATGATCGAGGTCTTTGAACTTCCTCATTAACACCTCAGTTTTTATAGGGTCACAAATATATTTTCCTGTTAGATTAAATCATTTGCTGGTGAAATTATAAAATATTATGTAAAAGATATTCTATATTAATTACACATAAAATAACTTTATAAACACCAAACATGACGAAGTCAAAAATTCGGTGCAGTTTTCCTCTCCCCAAAAACACCAATGGAATGAAAATCTAGAAAAACGCCATAACACGTAAAGTGTAATATTGCTTCTTCCTTCTGCGTATTAAAGCTGAGAACTATCTTTGTGTTAAAGGACACTAGAATTATTTAAATTAAATTACCTTTTGTAATCACTGTATAGCATATTGAAGAAGCCTCGTATTCAATAGGTATTGAGATTACATCAGAAATAAGCATTTGAGATCCCCTGTGTGTCCGTTTATGAAAAGCCAGATGAATAATAATGCATTTCCTATTTGAGTCATTGTTTAAGCGTGCTATGTGATGATATTCAAGGAAATTCTCCCTCCCCAAACTACTGTTTACATGAAAAATTGGTTATTTTTAATTTCCCCAAAACCGCCTCCGGTGTTTTTTATTAAAATACCACACTTTTAAGATAAATTCGTGACAAATAAAATGTATACTTTGAACTATCTGGAAACAGCCTATGAATTCCTCTTCATTTTCTATGAATTTGCTATAGTGTTTGTGTTCTGTAGCATTAGTTGTTATCAAAATAATCGTTGTAACATGTTTAAGTTTTCTCAGCTTCAACTGTCATCAGGAATATTTTCTGGACCATGTACCAGTAGGTATTGCATTCCACACAGAAATTCGATTTCGAGATTTCAACAAAAATACATGTTTTGAGACACCATGAATTCAGAAAAAACATTTTTAGGTTCGTGTGTGTTTCTGTGAACACCATAACTCAAAAACTCGAATAAATACCAAACTTTGTATTTAATTTCAGTAACTTCTAAAGATACGATACGAAGATTTTATAGAAAATCCTCCCACATTAAACTAAACATTTAATGGAAAACATTTTATTATTTTAAAGATGTATCTAAAAATTTTGATTAAAACAGTGTAAATGACATGTAAACTTCGTATTTTGAATTTTCTGGGAATAGTCTGCGAAGTCCTCTTCATTCGGAAGCAATTTCGCATAATTTTGTATAGCTGGTAAACTAGAAGATATAGACAAAATAATGTAGGTAATTTTAAGACACACAATTTATGTGAAATAACTTTTTCGTAGCATCAGCCATTTCCAAGATATCCGTTTCCATTGCGTGAATTTTTCAATACTTGTCATTTTGCAAAGTGCTGTTTCAGTTGTTTCTTGCGATGTCATGAAACATTTTAAGGTGAGCATTTTTAGGATAAGCTTTTAAACATTTTACTATCGAATCGTTTCCTCTTTTCCCGTTTTCCTACAAGAAAATGTGTAACGAAATTATCTCTGCAAAGGTTTGATTAATATGAAATTGATGGAAAAATAAACTTCCGTAAGTATGTGGATAATGAATAGAAAAAGTAATGTAAATTCAATGCACCAGAATTTTACGTATGGGTTCATTAGTAACAAAAACTGACTTGTGGTATACAAACAACTGCGTATTATTTTCTGTTTTGTAATAACAAGTACCGCTCGCCTCTCGCCAGGGGCCCGCATATGGGATTTGTGGTAGACGAAGCGATGGGTTTTCATTGGGTTCTCCGGTTTCCCCCGCCTTTCACTCCACCATGATGACCTTTCCATCTACTTCCTCGTTTTCATTACAGGCATTGGGCTAATCCCCATCCTGGATATTCTGTCTGATCCAAAGTTTCTGCTTCTCGACGGGTCTCTGACCCCAGGCACTCGCTTGTAAGTCCTGTAGGTGTAAGTACAACATACCAGGAGGATAAACAGAAAAAAAAGAAGTAATGACAAGTCTATAGTTCTTAATTTGAGATGTTGATAGTAAAAATGTCTCTCATTAACGTAACGTGCATATAAAATAAGTTTTTATATGATTAAAGAACGTATTATATCGGATGAGGTAATGGGTAGAGAAAGTGGTAACGTATCAGAAGATGATGATGATAATAATAATAATAATAATAATAATAATAATAATACTTATTTATTTCATCCGGTTTATCATACATCTGATTTTGTACATACAATTACATATTTACAAATTCTTTAAATCATATAGACATTTGTTTATTAGATACTCCCTCAATTTCCTTTTGAATTGCTATATAGAAACATAAGCTATAGAGTTGATTCCCAGTGGCAATTTATTAAAAAGTGTGATTACAGAAATATATTAGATACATTTTTTTACACTATGCTTAAAATAGCCCAAGTTACCTCTTGTATTATATTTATGGATTTGGTTGTTTTTAATTGGTTTGTACTTATCTATTACATACATTATTGTTCTATATGCATAGAGAGGGTATATGGTAAACAATTTATTGTTAATCAAGGTTTCCCTATATGATTCCCTTGATTTTAGGTTAAACATGATTCTGATGCATTTCTTTTGGTATGTAATTAACTTATCCATATAGATTTTCGCATCAGCACCCCAGATTTCAATCCCATAGAGTGAGTACGTGTGGATAAAAACATCCATAGTATATTAGTTTCAATATACAGGATAATTTATGAAGAACTGACACACTTATTTCTTTAATTGTTTCAAAACGAGTTATGACAGCGACAACTTGAAGTGCAGAGGAATTTTGGGAGATTATTTACCTCTAGAGCAAATGTTGAAACTATCCTTCATCCTGCATAAGGCGCAACTCGACACGTCGTTCCATGTTACTGGCCACTCGTTGAGGACTCTGTTGTCAATATCTTGCATCTCTTGTGTAATGTTGTGCTTCAGTTCGTCAATGTCTGGGAACGTGTGGCATAAACCCTGTCTTTTAAGTAACCCCATAGAAATAAGTCCGGCAATGTGAAATCCGTAGATCTCGGTGGCCACAGGTTCTTGGAAATTATCCGGTCGTCAAAGAAACTTGCAATTAGTGCCATGGATTCATTTGATGTATGGCATGTAGCGCCATCCTGTTGAAATTATCCTTGCCTCAGCTCTACATCGTCTAGTTGCTCAGCAAACTCCAGGAAAATCCGTCGGTACTCTGCAGTGTTCTCATTGTTTTAAAAACATTGGTCCCACTATTCTCTGCGCGGATATTGCGCACCAAACTCCGATTTTAACCGCGTGCATAGGTGCATAGCCGGATAAATGGAATCATGCTTCATCCGTGAACCATATGATGGACAATATGGCAGGATTTTGCACAATGAACACCTGAAACCAACGACAATAATTCAGTCGTCTATCCTTATCTGGGTCCTGTAACTGATGGACAACCGTAATCCTATACGGCTTTAGGGCTGCACTTTTCACAGCGCTCCGACACATTTAGTAGCTTTACCCGTCTCCTGCGATAAACGTTTTAATGATTGTTTGGGTGACTGATCCAATCGTGCTCTTACGTCAACAACAACCGTGGGAAGCCTAGATGAACGAGTTTTGTCTTTTTCACTCACCAGAGATCCAGTTGTTTCCAATTTGTTTACCAGTCCCAGTATTGTGTTTCTTTGGGGAGGATCCCGAACACCAAATTTTCTCTGGTGTGCCCTTTGAGTAGCTGTATTGTGATTCGTAATCCAGTATTGCTTTACAAGGAAGAGTCGTTCATTTAATGTGTACTTCATTTTCACGTTGACTAGAACAAAATCTCAAAAACAGTTGCCGACAATAAAACTAACAATTACGAATAAAACATGAAGATCTGCGCATCTAGTGACAGGCAATCACAACTTCAGAATATTCTGCTTAATTTGGTGCTAAAATTGTCACATTGAGTGAATGTCGAACAGAATAATTAAAGAAAGAAATGTTTCAGTTCTTCATAAATCACCCTGTATACCATCAATATGGTTGCTGAAATATCTGATTAGATACACCGTTTTACTAATTTTCCCACTTATATGTTCAATGTACTCAGCCCACGTTAGCATGTTAAAAACAATATGACCTATACATTTATGTGATTTTACATCCAGAGTATTATTATTATTATTATTATTATTATTATCAACTTTTTGTGATATTTTGCTATCATGTTTATTAAATTGCATCATTTTTTATTTTTTGCGTGTAGATTTATCAATTTGAAATAATTCAGCAACCAAGAGGTGGTGATGCATTACATTTCTGTACAGAATTAATCAGCCTAAAGATGTATGCGTGTTCTTAGCCGAGCAAGGTTAGATAATGTCGAATGCATGATTATTGTAATGTATTGTGAAACCATGTGGTGGTAAGCAGGGCTGTTAGAGCTCGGCCACTCAATGTGAATTCGACATACAAACAAACAAGCAACTATATACATAGTGGTGCTGCCTATCACTCATAGCGAGGTTAGAGTGGCCGGCCATGTAGCATCCCCACGAAATGGACCAGTAAGAGGTAATACGTGTTATGGCCCGTGGGGGAGGGGGTTGTTTTTGATGTCAGATTTAGATCAATGTGTTGTTATTACCCGGATAACAGGACTCCCCCACACATGCGCAGTAATGGCACGCCGTACGTCATCGAGAATATTCGTCCACCCTCGCCCAAAACACGGATTCCCTGGAAATGGGCAGCGAAATTCGATTACGGCCAACAAACTATGGATAATTAAAATGAATAAGCATTCCCTTCTGCAACGCAGGAGGCGAAGTGTTATAAAGGTCGTAGGGTTCTCCCAACTTTGCCTCAACTTGGGCAGAAGTTGCCATGGCACCGAATCAGATTCACTTGTTCCACCTGTGGTGGTTGCTTACACCGTCTTACAAAACTTGTGTGAAAACAGATTTAAAGCACTTAAGATAGAGCAAGTAATACCTTCCACCCAAAAGTTCGATGTCAAAATTGCACAAGGATTGCATGTTTTGAGGTACCGTGAATCCAAAAATAAGAGAAGAAATATCAAAAGTCCGCATATGTATGTGAATGTATAATTAAAATAAGTAAAAAAACTTATATGTTGTATCCTCATGGTTTTCTCCACTCACTATATAACCTATATTTATAAAAGCCTATTCCTCTATATGCTTCTTGTTAATATACACAAACTTTCATTAGACATTTACACATTTGGTTGTAGACATAAGATACGTACGCATCCGATTTTTCAAGTGGTAAGTCTGTTAATTAATTTCTCTACAACATATAGTAAGTAGGAGAACTATTGTATTCCACCCAAAAATTAACATCCATGTTTTGAGGCCCTCTGCACCCAAAAATGCATTTTTATAAAAAAAAAGGTCCGTGCGTGTGTCTGTGAACAGCATAACTCAAAAACGAAAAGTTGAATAAATACCAAACTTGGTACTTAAGTTCAGTATCTTCCAAAGATGCATAAAGAATGTTTTCAAGAAAATCCCCCCATCCCAGACTACGCTTTACATGTAAAGTTTTACGAAATTTGTTATTTCTTAAAAAATGGTTCTATGAATTTTGACTAAAATGCCATATATTTAAGATATTTACGTGACAAATAAAATGTATAACTTAAATTTTCTGGGAATAGCCTATAAAGTCAAATTCATTCGGGGGGATTTTTCTATAATCTTGTGTAACTAGTAAACATTAACCGACAGACGGAAACGTACTAAACAAAAAATGTAATCTCTTTAAAATACACAATTTATTTCAAATAGGTTTTTTGTGATATAGATATCCGTTATTGATGGTTCGAATTGTTCATTACTTGGTCATTATACGAAGTCCTGTCAACATTCAGTTGTTTCTCGCGATTACAAGCAAACAATGTGGAACTTTAAGGCACCGTATACCGTCCAGTTCTTAAACCTTTGACTATCGCCGTTCTCTTTGTATCTATAACGAAATGTGTAATGTAGATATTTCTGTAAATGTTTATTTGGATTAAATGAAGTAGATATAAAAATAAGATTTAGTAAGAATATTTTGTACATCCATTAATAAACAATAGATGGTAGAGAAAAACCATGTATCACACCAGATTTTTCAAAAGGTGGGTCCTGTTAATTTTTACTTTCTCTACTACGTAGAGTAAGTAGGGGAAGTATTGTATTCCACCCAAAAATTCGATACCGAGATTTTACCGGAAATATATGTTTTGAGACCCCTGAATCCAAAAACAAGCATTTTTGGAAACATGTCCGTGTGTGTGTGTGTGTGTGTGTGTGTGTCTGTGAACAGCATAACTCAGAAACGAACAGTCGGATAAACACCAAACTTGGTATTTAGGTTCAGTATCTTCCAGAGATGCCACACGAAGGTTTTCAAGAAAATCCCCCACCCCACATTACCCTTTACATGGAACATTTTTCGAAAATTTTAATTTTCTCAAAAATGGCTCTAACGATTTGGATTAAAATATCATATGTTTAAGATATTTTCATGACAAATAAAATGTATATCTTGAATTTTCTGGGAATGTCTCCAAAAGTATTCTTCATTGTGAACGACTTTTGCATAACTGGTAAACCATAAGAAGTAGACAAAATTTTACTACACAAAAAATGTAGATCGCGTTAAAATACACAATTTATGTCGTATACATTTTTTTGTTGAGTGAACCATTTTCGAGATATTGCTTGTTATTCCCTTACATTTTTCAATACTTATTTTCTCAAATGGGAATTCGTTATTCATTTTTTGTCTTAGATATGCAAAGAGTATTAATCTGTGGCAAAGAGAATGGTGCTGCACCTAGCAACCAGCTATTAAGAGATATTTATGTGCTTAAAGGCTACTGTATTTCTATATTGCCCTTGCAATTACAAAACAAGGGGAACATAGTTGGCCTTAAGCGATAGTCAAATATTTTTAGAACTGGTCGCTATGGGTAAAATGTAATTCTCTTTTGCATGTCAAAAGATCGTTTCTGCAAATGTTTATCTCGATTAATATGAATTGGATGGAGAATAAGAGTTTGTAAAAATAGTTTGTTCAAGAATAGAGAAAGCTATGTGAGTGTAACATATCAGATTTTTTCTAGTAGTGATGCAGGGTTTTAAAGCTATCACATACTGATGTGCTTTTTAAAAGCCTGATTGCCGCTTTAACCCTATTTTTATATCTGCAACGAGATATGTAAATATGTAACTATAGTTTACTTCGATTATGAAATAGACGGAAGAATAAGATGTTGTAAGAATAGTTTTTGAAGGAGGGAGTAGAGAAATTCACGTGAATGCAAAACATCAATTTTTTTCAAGTGGTAAGCCGCTGTTGTTTTTTTCTCGTGGTCATGCAAAGACAATGAAATTTCAGAGCCATCACATAGCGAATAGAATTTTAATATCTACAAAAGTGTGTAAATATGTAATGAAAGTTTGTCTCAACTAACAAGAAGTAGAAGGTTATTTTTAGGAGGAGTGTTGTATTGTAGTTTAAATGTTGGGGAGCCAAACTTGATGTAGTTTCTGGGCGTGTTCGCCCCACGTATGGTACAAAGTTTCCGGTGGTTTTCGCCCCAAGTTTACTTTCCGGTGGTCTTCGCCCCAAATTTAAAAAATTAACTTTGGATTTTGAATGTTTCTTTAAATATTATATATATATATATATATATATATATATATATATATTTAGGTTTGCCTCGGCTGCGTCAGTATTAATTTGTAGAAACATGCATCTCTGAACATGGTGTGATGCGGCTAAAGAATGTAGGCTTACACAGGTTATAATTTGTTACTTTACTCCTTTTATTAATCCTTGACACGATTAAATAACACTTCATTGATATAGAGAGCTGTGAGATTATTTATTAATTACTTGCACTTTTTAAACACGTAAACTTTATAATATTCTCGCCATAATGAATTTTTGTCTCGCACTGGATACGTATTAAACTTCTCGAGGACACGTCTCGCGTCCAGTTAGGAACACTGTCTACAAGCAACTGATTTCTACCGCCTGAATTTTTAAATTTCTGTATTTCAAGTCTCTGATTGGATAATCCTACTCCAATAAAATACCTTCGTTTAACTTAAGCTTTTTCTTGTTGTAGATTGGCTGTTTATAAACCGTCTCAAAAATTACATTATTGTTTCTCCAAGAATTACTAGTAGCATTATTAAACTTTCATTATTGCCTCAAGGTTACCTCATTGTTAGCAACTTTTGACCTATTTTCTCACAGCTCCTAAATTATTAAATTACGTAGTACATTCACATAGCATTATTATACATGTATACAATAATATAAACATAATACAATGACTGTTACACACATTTATGTTATTTATACACATATTGCTTTAAGGCGGGCGATTAATATATTTTATATTATATAATTAGACTGAAATCATTTACGTGTTAAAAATACTGCCTCAAGGTGGATAGAAGAATAATCTGTTTAAAAATACTTTGAAGAAGAGTGTGTAGAGAAAGTCGTGAGAATGCAACACATCAGTTTTTTATTCTTTGTACCTATTTCAATGCTCCGTTTTTTTCTCCCTATTTATATACTGCCTTGAGCATCTAAGGTCATATAATGGGCGGCTTTTACGTTTGGAACAATTGCTTATCGACAGCGGTATTCACTATTTTTACGTTGGGGCTCTTTATAGACATTAAATTCACATACACACTCACACTACTACTCATACTTCCAGGGGAATAATTGTGGCTAAAGAAAAACTTCTATTCCCAGCCGGGAATCGAACCTGGAATATCGGGATTTGGAGACTAGCACGCTAACTACCAGACCACAGAGGCAGTCTGCTTCGTTTTCTGATAGTCGCTCTATGAATAAATCGCATCTACATTTGTGACCATAGCGATAGCCTTATCTACCAAACTACGTGGCGTGTTTTTAAAATAGGTGCCGATAATTCTTTAAAAACTAACAGAACATTATTTTCCAAATACATTAGTATCATTCATTACCTTACACTTTACGCTACTTCTCTACTTGGTCACCACCGTTATTCAGGCACTTGTAACGAGAAACCAGAAACCAAAGAATGATACCGCCTATGGTGAAGGCCAAGTCTGCACCTTTTGTTTCCTTTGGAGTGTTTTCCACTAAGGAGTTTCTTCAGATAAAGAACAGATGAAAATCCCTGGCTGCCAAATCCGGACTATAGTGAGGGTGGTCGAAGTGTTCACAACCAAATGATGCGACAAGATCTTGAGGTTTGTTTGGCTGTTTGCGGCCGGGTATTGTCACTCATTATTGTTTCCCCATAAACCTTACACAATTGGCAATGAATGTTCGTTGGCGTAACTTTTCTCGAATTCAGAAAACGAATTACTGATCTGACTTCACAGTAGACGGGTCGTTCGATTGTTCTGTATATTTCAAAACGCTCTAACAACAGGAAAACACAAATTGACGATCGCTGACAGCGGCTTCCTAAAGGAAGTGATCGCGCATGCTCAAAATTGCGAGTGCAGCGAAAAATATTAAAACGATACTTGCTTTAAAACCAGGCTCGTATTTGTTTGCACAAAAAAGAAAAAAAAAGAAAGCATATTTGCAGACATCAGTAAAAACTTTGCTTCCGTGATGAAATCCTTCACTTGTCTGAAATAAACGGTGTATGAAAATGATAATTATTATTTATATCTCGTCCACAATTTTTTAAACTGTGATTCCCGTCATTATTAATTTGTACATGCAAGTGTAATATTTTGTCCATTTGAGTAATGTTTACTCTGTAGGACGTAATGGTGAAATTAATTATAATTATAGCTCTAGGCCTCGTAATGTTGAATATTGAGCGACAGCTCTCTCGGCCAATGCCGCACGAATGTGCAAGCGTCCAACGCCATAAATCCTCCTCATCTCCATACATTATATGATGAGGTGGAAAAGAAAAAAGTGCCTTTAACGGCCACCGTATTTCCCTCACAGGGGTTTCAGATAAAAGTCCGTTTTCCTATCCGCCTTAACCTTTTCAGTCTGTATGTCATTTATAGCAATTGAATGAATGAAGTCTGTTGTGTCCCCTTAAGGACAAAGGTCTCCCTGTAGAGGGGTAAAGCTTTTTTACATATCTCTTACGGGGAGCTACTCCGTAAGAAGTAATCATGGGTCATGGACGTTTGTATGTTACACTCATATCTGTCTGTTACAATGTAGTTCACAGTCGTCTCTCCATCTCTTTCTCATCTTGCAGGGGTACCCAGGTGGTGCGCCGATTTAGCGGCACGGAATTTGCAGGAATGCTCCCGGGTTCGATGCTAGCTCAGGGATTTGTATGGATCTTGGATCTAGGATTAGTGGTTAATATACTGATACATTTTCCTGCCCGTTTATTTCCCGTCACCGTTTTAAAATCTGACTCCAGATATTATCTCGTCACACACATGCGCGTGCATTTCTTTGCTGCTGTGCTTCACACAGTCGCGCCTATTCGTCGACACATTGTTTTCAGAACCACCGCCATGTAAATACCATGAAGAAGAAGTGCGTCTTCTAAACTCTCCTGTTTCTTTATTTCAAATTTCCTATCTCCCCATTTCACTATCACATGATTTCTACCTCCTTTCTTATTGGATGCCTAGGAATCTAAGAACATTGACCCTTTTTCTACACATCTGCTTTTCAGGCGACCTAACGGTACACTAACAACAAAAACAACACCCGTTTCCTGCCTGCTGCTGACACTGTTTTTTCAACCCATTTTCACCTTTACATGTAATAATCACTTCCCAGTCTTATTTAATAATAATATTTCTACTGTTATTAATATTTATTTTCCCTATGGTTTTCATTTTAATTTAGATGCCTGTGTATGGTTCCCACATGGTTGCTTTTATCGTTCACCTGTCATCCGTTAGTTTTGCGACATGCCCCCCCCCCACTTCCATTTTTTCTTGGTGGCTTGTTGTGCGGAGCCTGCTCCTGATGACATCTTTTGGAGAGTTGTATTTGAAATTTTGTCCTTCAGAGTTATACCTAGATTTTCCTCTCCATTTTCCTTTGGCATACTTGAGGGTATATGTACTTTAGCTTGGCGGTGAGAATCCACGTTTGGCAGCCGTATGAGAGAGTAGGAAAGACACAGGTTTCTAGTGTTTCAAATTTAAGCCTCCGGATGCGTGGCCTGTCAAGCAATATGAATTTTAGAGACCATAACGTCTTCCAAGCGAGAGCTACTCTTCTAATTATTTCTTTCTCTATTTTCTGATGGAAGGAGAGTAGTTGCCCTAAGTAGATATACTCGTTTACATATTATAGGTCCATTCCATCGACTGTTATTGGAATTGTTGGTCCATTTGACATGATTTGTGTCTTGCGTTCATTGAGAGGCCTGTTCGGTTAGCCTGCTTGTACTCCGTATTTTTTGCTTCAGATCAGTTTTCGAAATACGTCCTCTAGCATGCACGTAAAACGTTTAGGGGAAATAGGGTCACCTTGTCGCACTCCTCTTTTGAGTCGAAATGGTTGCCCTTACTCACCTTTTAATTAGTTCGCCGCAAAACAATATAAAGCTGCAAGATATTAGGGTATAAACTCATATTCCTATACAGAAAGGAAATATTATTCACGCGACTTTTTCTCTAAATTACAAATATATCCCGACATGATACTGTACCCCTGCTGAAGTTGTGGAATTTCCTAGAACAGACAAGCATCAATGTAACATTGATAAATGAAATAAAAGCATTATACAAAAGTTCATTCAATATTTCTGAAGCTTTTGCAATATCCAAAGGATTGAGAAGGGTCGTTGTAGATCCCAATTGTTGTTTAACATGTATTTAAGAGAGTCTTTAAAGAAATGGAAACAAAAGTGTGGTCCGTTAGTGAAGGATAACAATATATTTACTTTATTCTTTGCAGACGACAAAATCTGAGAATAAAGATGACTTGGAATATGACACGTAGTAGAAGTAGGAGTAGGTACGGAAGGAATACTTAGTACCTTGACTTACAAGATCTTTTGTGCCTAGCCCCTGATGGGGTGCACCAAAGGAGACAGAGGATGGCCGGACCAGGAGGCACGATAGGGCAGAGGGCAAGGTTTACAGATTGAAACTCCTCGGATGGCAGCTGGTGCAACCGGCTCCCCTCCCTCTTGCAGGCTTGTACATCCCTTGGGAGCCCCTGACTCGGAACCGCCCCCATTTCGGGGGACGAAGGGTTAAATAAAACAACTGTTTTTCCTACCACGCATTGCCGAGACTTCCGCCGACACTTTCAATCCTGAAACGGACCAAACAGATGAGGGACAGGAAATTAGTAGGTTGTAAGGAACCTTACCAGCATTCGCTTAACGAACCGGGGAAGCTCCCGACAAAACACGGGGGACAGGAAGGTCGGCCGCGGAAATAGAACCCACGACCTCCCGAATGTAGGCCACAGACGTTACCTCCTGAGCTATCCCGCTTGGTATATGACACGTAAATTGAGAGAAGCACATAAGAAGTGAAGACTAGAAATGAATAAAACTAAAACAAAATATATGTGTTCAGGAGAAGAAAATACTGAATTATTAATAGGAAAAGTAAAAGAAGTCAGAATTTAAATACTTTCGTGCAAAAGTGAGCTTAACAGGAAAACTGGATAATGAAATAAAAGGAAGATAATTCAAGGGGGGAAATTAATATCCAAACTAAATTCAATTTTCTGTAGTAGGAACATTCGAAAGAGTACTGAATTACAAATATCTCGTACATCTTAATTAGTAGAGGAGAAGGGCGCTTGTTAGCATTAGAAATTATTTATCTAAAGCATTCTTCTAGGATTCCTCATTTAGCTAGAACAAAGAATGAAAAAATTAGAGAAGTTATGAATATACATGTAACCATACTAGACGGTTTCCAAAACAGATAATTGAGATGGTATGGACACTTAAAAAGAATGGAAGAAGGAAGAATCCCAAGACAAATATTGGAGTGGACTACATCAGAAAGAAGAAAACGAGGTTGGAAAGGTAGAATCAGACTGAAAAATTCAATGCCATATCTGAGTTTGAACCATGGATCTTCGGTTTCTGTCGGATCCGTGGTTCAAATCCCGGCTATGGCACTGAATTTTCCCGTCTGAATATGTCTTTCCAACCTTGTCTTACACAAGGCTTGTATGAGGAGTGATACTGAGAACAAGGGTCGGAGGAGGTAGCATGAAGTGATCTAGCAATGATGCCGTGCAACCGAAGACGGCGAAACCGTTGTAAAACCCGTGTATTCATATTACTACAATATATATTTCTTATATGTTGGGATGCTCATATAAATAGCTACATGTAGCGAGGATAAAAGGAATTTGTGATGCAGTAATTTGTATCACAAATTACTTAAATGTAAATAATGATTGTAATATGAATATGCATTTTTATGTGACATTGATTTGAGATGTTTCTTGACTGTAATTATTGTTGATAAGTAAGTTTATACTGCCTTACTGAAACTGTCAATAATAGCGCGCAATAATGCAGAGGGGGGGGTGAGCTGTTTATCATTATTGGAAACGAGGAAGTTGCGTAATGTTGGCGCGTTTTTTCGTTTAGAACCTTCTGGAATATTTTCCTTGAGCATATGTATTCATAATTTTCATTGGATATTAAAATAGACGCTAATGTTGGCGCGTTTCATTAGCCAATTGCAGTTCAGTTATAATCTTTAGGCATATCGGTGTGTATGGGTATAAAAGCAGCAGGTTAGAGGTAAAGTCCGTCAGTTCATCAAAAATCTCTGTACACTACACGTCGTCTTCAGTCAGTCAGTTCGTCGAAAGTATTTGTACGGCATACATCGGATATAGATTCACAAGTTACGCGCAACAGAATTATGAGAAATCTAAAGTATTGTAAAGTTAATTATACAAAAGATTGAAGTACGTGGATTAAAAGAATTATCAGTAAGAAGTTGTTATAACAGTTTCAGTTTGGCGAGTGTTAAGATCAATGTATAAATGTGATAGTTAACGTGTTCGACAATAAAAGTGTAAAACAAATTTCTTCATCAGTGTTCTCTTTGGATAAAAGATTCCTTTCCGTTTACACACCCTGATCAAGAGATATGTTCGACCGAGAAATAATAGCTAGCCGGAGGACAGTAAACCAAAATTAATTAAGATAACAGTCGCATTCTTTCAAACAAACACTAACACTGCTGCAAATTGCTAACACCAGATGGAGCTACAAACCTAACAAAGAATCACGTCACAAGATGGCTTCAACGCGTGAAGTAAACACACATACACAAACAAACATCACAAGTAATAACTTTATAAGAAATACCACTTCATTTGTTACAAATGAAACAAGAGGGTTAAAACATGTAGAAACGGCATTCAAATGTTTATTCGTGATGACATGCTCTTCCAACGGAAAGGAAAGAAAGGGGGGAAGGAAGTATCGTAAAGCGTCAAGCATATCAGTTAGATGTCTCTTAAGAAAGGCGTAAACCTCCAACAGGAATATTTCGAAAACAGCTAATGCTATAAAAATTTAATTGACAGAAACAAAATATTTTAATGGGCTCTACAGCGTTCTTATAATACGCTTTATCCATAGATTAAGATTTCCTTGTTATACAAAATCCAGTAAAAAAGGTTGTTCACAGGATATTCACATAAGCTCAAGATATGTTTTCATTTCTTATATGAAACATGTGACATTTAATAAAAATCGTTGGGGCCGTTTCTGAGTAAATAAAACAATAACTAAAACCTTTACATTGTAGTATGGGTTCAGATGATTTGCTTGAAAAGATGCTCTAGATCCTTGAAAGATGCTGTACTTAAATAGCAACATAGCTATTCAAAAAAGTTTTGGTTTCCAAGGTATGCATGAACACAAACAAACACACACAAACAAAGTGAACTTTTTCTAGAAATGTCCAGAGGAACTCAAAGTGTGTATTTTCAGTGAAATCATGTCGAGTTGTTGGATTAAAATACCATACATTAAAGATATTTACACGACAAATAAAATGTATTTCTTGGATTTTCTGGGAATTGCCTTTGAATTCCTCTTCATTCGGAAGGAATTTTGTAAAATCTTGTATAACTGGTAAACATTAAGCGATAGACGAAGACGTACTACACAAAAATATTAAAAAACACATTTTATTTCAAATAAGTTTTTTGTGCCATAAGCCATTTCTGAGATATACATTATTAATATCGAATTGTTCATTTCTTGCTCATTAATTAAAATCCTTTCAACATTCAGTAGTTCCTCGCTGTTGCATGGAAACAGTATGGAATTTTAAGGCCAGCATATATCTTCTAGTTCCTAAATATTTGACTATCCTTGTTCTGTTTGTATCTAAAATGAAGTGTGTAATGTAGCGCTCTCTGCAAAGGCTTATTTGAATTAGTAGTAGACAATAAACTTTAGTGGGAATAGCTTGTATACTCACTAATAAACGATAGAGGGTAGAGAAAGTCATGTGCATGTATCACATCAGATTTTCTTCGTAGTGTTATCTATATTCAAAATATTCTATTCTATGTTAAATGTAAGTACGCCATGTAAAGGACATGCTTAAAAGTTTGCGATTCTTACTTTCTTTTTTTGTTTCCATTCAAAGATCTTGTTAGCATGAATAAACATTTAAAAGATGTCTCCGTATATTAAATGTAATAACCAAGATAAACATACATCGTAAGTAATGTAACTTTTACTCTTATTATTGTATATAGCGGATATGTGTATCATTGCTAGAGAACGTCATATGGATGTATTCAAATCGCGAGTTTTTTCCCTCGCGAGTTGTTCCATGACCTAGTTTAGCACTCGTTGATTAAACAAATGACGATCGAATTAGCTCCGTAACCATGAAAGCGTTTACTACAGATTTGAATAAAGCTTTTTGCAGACTGAAAAAAACCGTGTAAATTTCTGCATGTTAATTTTATAGCTTTGGTATTCTTTGGATTGCGCTGCAAATAAAGGTATAAATGCAGAACTATTTTAGTTTCTAATCACAGAAATGGGGTCAAATATTGATGTGGTCGAATATTATTTATTACTTTATTATTGATTTTCTTCGTGCCACATTAAAGTACCATCACTCGCTTGACTAACTACGTCACTTCCGCCTCGTTTAGGGCTGTTAGTCAGACCTCGTGCTGAAGTATAGTGTGTAATTTTTGTATCTGTTTTAAATCAGTGTAATCAAAAAGTGTCCCGAGCTGAAAAATAGAAACGAAACTAAAAGATGAGATATTCAAACATAAAACGAAGTGAAAAACTGACATCGTGGGATGTAACGGAGTCGTCATATATTTATTCATCGGATGCATTCACAGGTATTGGCTAAATGCCAATTTGTTTCGTTATATAAGTGGATTTAAGGCATCTGGTAAAGGATGTTATCGTATTATGTTTGTCCATGGGTTGAGCACGAAGAAAATGAAAGTATAGCTGTAATTCATACTTGCGTCCGTATTGAAAAGCAATTCATTCGAGTATGAGGCATTCGTCCGACAGCGGACGCAAGTATTGAACCTTGTCCATTGTAAGTTGTGTTTTTATAGACCAGAATTATACTCCCGTTCATTGTGATTTGAATTAAGACCTCAGATGTGGACAGGAGTGTTAGCTAAATTAAATATTAATGGTGTATTTCGCCTAGTGTTACTTTTGGGTCGCTTAGGGGAAAACGCTACTTCACACAGGGCTACGAATACACAGTGTGTTTGCCATATACATACACATATAGAGAATTGTAAGTAGATAGCTGTAATTGTTTACTTTCACGGCAAGCCTAATACTGGGGACAGGTTTCGAATTTTACATGCTTGTAATAACAGCTTTTGGTACAGAGAGATTCATACGCTTTTGAGAATAAAAAATGTTGATCATACTTTAATATGACCCAATAAAACAAATTATGTCCCTCTTGAATGCGACTTCATGCTTCCTTTGCTCAGTTTTGAATGTATTACGTCATTTTTTTTACCCTCATGAGTTGTTACGTGACCTAGTTTAGCCACTTGTTGATTAAACAGTTGACGGTCGCATCAGTCTTCGGTATCTATACGTTTTCTTGTTTGGTTGTTTTGTTTTTTGACAGACACTTTTTCGTCATTATTGTGAGACAAATATAGAAAACACTTTGATATTAGCTGGCTACAGAATTACTATGAAATTGAAATGTCAGAATATCGTGTGTATTTTATGCATGTCGGTTTTATAACTTCAATATTCTTTGGGTGATGCTACTACTGCTGGAATAAATGCAAAACTATTTCAGTTTTGAAATGCAGAGATGCAACTAGATATTGTGGTAGAGTCTGACTTATTACTATATTATTATCTTTGTATAACATTAAAATACTTTTTATATTACTCGCTTGATTATCCACGCCATTTCTGCCTCCTTCGTTAGGGTTGTTAGTGGGACCTCGTGCTGGAGGGTAGTGTGTAATTTTTACTTTCTCTACTATGTATAGTAGGTAGGGGAAGTGATTCCACTCAAAAATTCGATATCGAGATTTCACCGGAAATATATTTTTTGAGGCGCCCTGAATCTAAATACAACATTTTGGGTAAAATATCCGTATGTGATCTGTGTGTCTGTCTGTGTCTGTCTGTATGCCTGGCTGTTTGTGAACAGCACAGCTCAGAAACCAAAAGTAGTATGAATACCAAACTTAGAATTGGTGTCCAGTGCCCTCCAAATATTCCACACAAAGATTGCAAAAAATATTTCCACTCCAAACTGCCCTTTACATGGAAGATTTTTCGAAACTTTTGATTTTATAAAAGAGGCTCAAACGATTTTGATAAAAATACCATATATTAAAGATACTCGCATGACGAATAAAATGTATATCTTGAATTTTCAGAGAACAGCCTGTAAAGTCCACTTCATTTGCAAGAAATTTTGTATAATCTTGTATAACTGCAAGCTTTAAACAATAAACGAAAACATACCATACAAAAATGTAAATCTCTTAAAGAAAACTGTTTATTTAAAATACGTTGTTTTGTGGCATCATCCATTTCCGAGATTCCGTTATAAATAATTCGAATTGTTTAATACTTCGTCATTTTTTCAAGTCCTTTCCATATTCAGTTGTTTCTCGCAATCGCACGCAAAGGCCTAGGAATTTTAAGTCTAGTATATAGCGTCTTGTTCTTAAACATCTGACTATCGCTATTCCCGTTATATCTGCAATAACGAAATGTATAATTCAGAAATTTATGTTTGAAGTTTTTACTCGATTAAAATGAAGATAGGAAAATAAGCTTTCGCAAGAATAATTTGTGTACCCACTAATAAGCGATAGACGGTAGAGAAAGTCATGTGAATGTAACACATCAGATTTTGTATAGCAAAATACTTTGTTTCTGATTTGAATCAATACATAGGATACTAACAGGAGTCAGACTAAAGGAAAACGTCTCGGTGTATTTCGCCTAGTATTGGTACAGGTGTCGCCTACGAGAAGATGATACTTCACACAAGGCCGTGTATGCGCGCAGTGTACTGTTACATTATTGCAAGCGGAGAGTGGTAATTGTTTGCTTTCACTGCACCGTCTGATACTGGAAACGGAGGTCGGAATTTGGCATGCTTGTGTTACAGTTTAGCAGAAGAAATGTTGATCATAATTGAATACAATAAAATTTGTAGATATAAAACAAATATAAGTTAATTCTTTTATGCAATTTCATTCTTCCTTTGAATGTTTTTAAACAGTTATCTTAGCGAACCTTCCTGTATCCCCCTTGTGCCTACAACGAAACCTATATTAACATTATATAAAGAGAAAATACATTCAACCCAGAGGTACCGGATTTACTTCCGAATGGCGCGGGGAGTTTTTGTTTAACTAGAATATTCCGTATCCCCCTGCAGAGTCTTAAAGTGTGAATGTTAGTGTGTTTGATTGTAAAAGACGATGAAACCAACTTTAAGGCCACCGGGAAGTGAATTTTCACGAAAATATCGATGTTTTGTTTTCCGTTCTATAAAAAAGTACAACTCCCTAGATTTAAAATAATATATAACATGGTATGTTCCATGATTAGTAAGCCCTTTAAATTGGTCATTTAAATATGGCGGCGCAACCTTATACAACCTCGTGCACAATGAGTTAGAAGATTTCTTTCGCTTAGAATTTCTGAACGAACCCACCGATTGACATGGGGTAAATTTTAGCGCGTGCAATGAACATTCTGCTATACACTGCTATGTGCTTCCATCTACAACTTGATTTCGACATCGGTCTTTATGGTCATGTGGTCTACGGCACGATAGGAGTAGCTAGCCGATCAAAAACCAAGGATCGTAGGATCGAAACTCGGTAATATACATGTTCTGCATTCAATTAAAACTGTGGTAAAGGATGGGGAGGGCTCAACTAAAGCAAGCGGTGAGACGGCATATATGCATTTTACCTTTTTAAGTTTAAAAAAATTCACATACAATATTACTCAGTTAATGAGATCAGACAATGCTGTAACTATCATGTGTTCAGATGGCCAAGCGTTTTAAGGCATTGCGACATGATATGGTTACGTTACATAACATTAAATGTATGTTAGGTTTATCTATTCCATCACCTAATGGAGCAGCAATGTTGGTGTTGGGAAGTGTAGGTAGCAAAGGCATGATAGTAGAAAGGATACTTAAATATTGGCATAGATTGAAATCATTGGACGAACTTAATATCTTGAAGCAATGTTTAATAATACAAGAAAAATCCAGTGATGGGAAGAACTGGGCTCAAGGAATAAGGAGAATTTTACAGGAAATAGGAATGGGTAACGTATGGGAGGAGAGAGGGGTTAGTTAAAGGTTTCTGGAAAGAAGTGAGGAACAGAATAGAAGATATAGAAAAACAAGAATTATTTCTAAGTCTGGAAGGAAAGAAAAGTTTGGAACTATATAGACAATTAAAGGTGGACTGGGGAAGGGAGAAGTATGTGGATGTAGGTAATAGGTTAGTGAAAGAAGGGTGGACCTGGTCTAGATTAAGTGCATAAAGGCTAAGGGGAGATAGGAGCGAATTTTAAGGTGTCCTCTTTGTGGAGAGGCAGATAATAATTTGCATTATATAATTGAATGTGAAGAAACTAAGTTGTAGAGAGATCAGTTTTTTCCTAAAGAATGGGAGAATGTAAACAAAGAAGTATTAAAAGTTAGGATAATGAAAATACAAAAGGAGAAGTATAAAAAGAATAGGAGAATATATGGGGAGAGTAAGAGAAAAATGGTTTAGAAAAATAAAGCAATATGAATTTGTTATGACAAATCATGCATAAACAACCACGGTGTTAAAATGCACGATGAAACAAATAAAGAAAAAATAGCAACTCAAAGTAATGTATTAAAAATTTTAAGAATTTTGTACAGCATTATAGTTACGTTACATAGTCAGAGGTTCGCGCCCCAAAGTAACAATTTTCTTTAATTTTTATTCCAAGAATAATACACCTCACCTCACCTCATTGGGTATCCTTGAAGGGATTACTGAAGGATGTAGTGGTAGGCTTAAAGTTATGCAAAAAATGGGTATCAAACCTGGTCAAAATATGAAGACAGCATTTTTAAAATATAATAAGACGTCGACCCTCAGAGGCAAAAAAAAAAAAACAAACAAAAAAAACCGGCTCAAATAATTTGTGAAAATGCTAGGCCCAAGAAGAGGAAGAGAGGAGCTCAGAATAACCACAGTGATGGGGAATATGGAACTGGCATGTTCTAAAAAAGTGTGTAAATAGCAAAAACTACACTTTCAACTCTATTTCCCGTAACTTCATTTTATAACACTTCAGGTACACTTTTCTCAAAAGCTAACAAAGCTATTGTCATGTAATTTTTACTGTATATGTATAGTTACCTAATGTAGCTAGTGAACTAACCTTTTCTTGGAATATTAAGTTTAAGATGGATAGAAAAAATAATAACTTGTAAAAAATATAGGTAATGAGATATGCAACATTTTCTTTCCCTTCTCATATTTACGGTATCAAAATTTAATTTAGTTCAGGATCTCAAGTTATATGTTAAGTATCACAGGAAAGAAAATTCTAACTGTACAATCAACCCTAAGAAGAAACGTGTACCTGAAGTATGAGGTACATACTTTTTTGTTAGAAAACATGGTGTGACGTATGCCACTTTTCCATAAAAGTTTTTAAATTTATCCCAAATATTATATACTAATTAAATGCAGAAACGCTTGTTCTCTAAGACTCTCAAATTTCATTTTAATCAAGCAAATTTTAGTAACAAAAACTGAAATTGAATTGTACCATAACTTGGGTATGGCAGAAATGCAATCACTTCCTGGTCTCCTTAAGAAAACCTACAGTTCAGCGAGCAATAACATCGTCAATTTTTTCTCAATTCAAAGTCTCCGAAATGTCCAAGAACTTTAAACTCGTTTATCTTCTGTCTTAATTTAACCCAAGAGGTCTGGCCATCCCAAAAATATATTTATATAAAGGGTTTGTTGCATGTTTATACACTTTTAGTTATAAGAACTTGAGGCAATATTTTATATCACAACACTGTGAATGCCAGAGTGATTGTAGTGTAAATGAATATTATTGTATGTACAGGATTTAAGATGTTTGTTAGCCATGAGTATTGTTAGGAAATAAGTTTACACGGCCTCACTAAAAACTGACAATAGAAGTGGGTAACAATAAACCGAGGGGGTGAGTTGTGTATCACTAAGAAGAGACAAACAAATGACGTCAGGGTAGCGTGCTTTTTTTAGAAATGGAGGGAATATCTTCCCTAGAGTATATATGTTAGTAGCAGTTTTTGGCTGACAAAACAGACGCTAAAGTGGGCGAGATTTGATAACCAATAGCAGCTCTATAATAATGTTGAGGCAATTCGGGGTGAAGGAGTATATATTCTCGAGCCATAAGTAAGTATCGCGCAGTTTTGAAGAGAGTATCAGAGGTGCACGTCGCATAGTTACAAAAATGTAAAGTGCGCGAAGTAATTGGTACGCGGCAACTAATACGACTGTAGTTACGTTTGGAAATATCACAGTTTCAGTCAGGCGTGTATAGAGATTAAATATGTGAATTATTAATTATGTGTGACGGCAATAAAAGTGTAGAAACAAATTTTTTCAGTGTTATCTTTTAACAATAACTCCTTTCCGTTTACACGCCCTGCTTAGAGATATTGGCTTGACTGAGTTATAATAGCTAGCCGGAGGACAAAGAACCCAAATTTAAAATAATAGAACAAGAGGCGCTCAACAAATAAGATAACACGAGCGATTGAGAACTGCGATAAACTTGTTCCATAAAAATACAACTGCTCAAAGAAATAATTACAAATGTAATGCATTGCAACGTTAAGTTTTAATAACATTCTCATTAATTTGCTTTAAAACTGTTAAAGCCTATACCTACAGCCAACAGAACCGGAATATCCTCTTGCATTAACTGCAGTGGCTACCATGCCTCCCTCCCTTGGGCTCTCTGATTTAGCAACATTTAGATTAGCGATGTTTGGAAGCCCGATTTTGTTTTCTTGCTGAAACATACGTTTCCTGTTTATTAAATTCATGTGCTCCAAACAATTATTTTTCCCGTGACAACCAGAAAACGACACTAAATACTACAAAGTGATTTGTGAAATTAATGATTTTGTACTTCAATAATAATGATAAGGAAAATTAGTATTAACCTTTGAAATGTGCGTACTATTGAAATTATAATTTCTAAAAATATATTTATAAACAACCTACTTAAGCAACATTTTAGACTCATAAGAGCAATATTTTGCTACTTGACGTCGCACACTATTAAAGTCCGTCGCTAGGTCAAGTATTTGTCAATTATACTGTTTTCGAAATGGGACCAAACCTATGCTTATAAGCCAAATTTCATAGCAACGTTCAGTCATTTTAGTGTAAAACTAACACAATACTATGCATATATACAGACATACGTTGTTTCAAAAAACGCTATTTTTATATCAGGGTAAATGTACGTATCACGGAGGGGCCCCACGAAACCGGGAGAGCACCACAAATAGGCCGTAACGGCCCTTATTGCCTCCAACGTGATCCCTGAGGTAAGAGAGAGATAGGGGAGAGACTCAAAGGGCGACCAGATCCGGAGGACGACGGGCGCAAGCATGTACGGGGTCCCTAACGTGTCTAGATAGAACGTATCTGACGCCGCCCGCCCCTGTCCGCAAGCGACCAACCTCCAGTGTCCCCGAGGTGGAGCCCACTCAGCGGAGATGCATAACTGAGCAGTCACATAGGTCACATATGTAATACATTGACAACAAAATGTACCTATATCTTGAATGTTCTGTAAATAGCCTATGAACTTCCCTTTAAGAGGGTGAATTTTAAAAAAAAAGTTGTATAACAAGGCAATCTTAATAGAGAGACGAAACGCATTTGAGGAAAATTATGAGCTCATTAAAATACACAAATTTGTGTCAATGTTTTTGTACCTTGCCATTTCCGAAACATCCATTTTGCGAATTTAGAAGACCTTTCCTAAGGTCACCTAAAAGACATGCTTAAAAGTTTGCGATTCTTTCTTTTCCCCCCTTTCTTTTCTTACCACGAATAAACATTTAGAAGCTATTTCCGCAAGTTGAAAGCTTCTTTCTTAATTTGAAACAATTCCTTGATAAAAGTATATCGTGAGTAACATAGCTAGGATAGAAGAATTACTTTATATATGAAAATATAATAAGTAGTTTATTATTGGTAGAGAAAGTCGTGTGAATGCCTCAGATCAGACTTCTTACGTTTACAGATATGGCTATATAGTACGATTAATCGAAATCTTGAAGAACCAGTCATCTTTAAGGTTTGGTGTCCTGAGTGAAAGTATTTTATTTGAAATTCGGTTTGTTCCTTTGGCTATAGCATACTCGAATGATTCTCAGTGCCTTGATTCCAGCAGAGTATAATCATTTCCGTAGGCTATGGGTCACTGATGTACCGTGACAATGCGCTTGGATTGACCTGGTCGATAAGCGTCCTCGATATCCTGTTGACCGTTACTGACCTTTCCTCCAACTGCAGAAACGATTTTCACCAATGCCGTTGTTACCATTCTGATATCTTTCAATATAATGTTTTATTATATGGTACATTTAACATATTGACTGAATTTAAGTACAGTGTAAATATTAGTTTATTTTAATTTATTAAGTGCGTCTACTCCTAACAAAATAATATAGTATGTGTTGGATTCACACGACTTTGTCTACTCAGTCTTCTAAAATATTTTTATAAATGCTTATTCTCCTATCTGCATCTTCTTAATAGAGATAAATTTCATTACACACTTATACCTTACAGTCTTAAACCTACATTTCATTGTAGGTATAAAAAGGATACAGTAAGTTAAAGCAATAATCAGATTTTTTTAAAAAAGTAGCTCGCTGTGCGATGGCTTTAAAATTCCACTCTCTTTGCGTGACCACGAGATAAAACAAATTGCGACTTATGGTTTGAAAAAGTATAAGTGCTTGAATATTCAAATCATTAGGTAAAAAAAATACCTTGTAAAAGGTTAAAAATTTGCTGTGATACATCCACTTGACTTTCTGTACGCTCTATCGTTTATTATTGGGCACAAAATATTCTTACGAAAGTTTATTTTTTCTATCTAATTAATTTTAATCCAAATAAACTTTTGCAGAAGTAGTTACATTACATATTTCGGTATAGATACAAAGGGAAAAGCGATTCACAAATGTTTAAGAAGTGGACGTTATGCTGGCCTTAAAATTCCATGCTGTTTCCATGCAATCGCGAGAAACAACTGAATTTTGACAGGACTTTACAATAGTTAAGTGTTAAACAATGGATATCTCGGAAATAATTGATGCCACCAAAAGTTTAATTAAAATAATTAGTGTGTTTCAAAGAGATATACATTTCTTGTGTAGTACGATTTCGCCTGTCGTTTAACGTTTACGCTTACACAAGATTATACAAATCTCCTTTCGAAAGAAAAAGACTTAAAATGACTTCAAAATTTACATTATTTGTCATGTAAATATCTTTAATATATGGTACGTATTTTAATCAAAATTGTTAGCAACTTTTTAGAAAATAAAAAAGTTCAAAAAATTCTCCACGTAAAGGACTTTGTGTTGATCTGACATTTTGTTTTTGAGCTATGCTTTACACAGATAAACACAGGCGGGCCCTTTTCTAAAAATACTTTTATTTTGATTCAGGGGGCTTCAAAACACGTATTTACGGTGACACCTCGGTATCGAATTTTTGGGTGGAGTGCAATACCTTCCCTATCTACTAGGTGCGTGGTAGAGAAAGTAAAAATTGACCTAAATCGTGTGCTTTGATGAGATCTACATTTTTTGTGTAGTAAGATTTTGTCTAACTCTGATGCTGTGCAATTAAACAAAAGTCATTCTGAATGAAGACTTCACGGGGTATTTCTAGAAAATTCAAGATATACATTTTATTCATCATTTAATAGCTTAAACATATGATATGTTCATCAGAATTGTTAGAATTATTTTTGAGAAAATACAACATTTCTAAAATCTGCCATGTAAAGGGTAGTTTGGGGTGAGAGATTTTTCCTGAAAATCTTTGCTCGTATCTTTGGAAGACACTGAATCTAAACACGATATTTATCGTATATTTCGTGTTTTGGTTATGCTGTTCAAATAGAGATACCTACAAAGACCTTTTTCTAAAAATTCCGTTATGGATTAGAATCCTTAAAACATGTATTTACGGTGAAATTTCGATATCAAATTTTGAGTGGAATGCAATACTTTTCTACCTAGTTTGTACGTGATAGATAAAGTAAAACTCGAAATGATAAGCGTGTTTATTCAGGGAATCTTTCCCACGTATGAGCTGTCTGCAAATAACATTTTATTTGAATGCCAAGAAACAGAATTTGAAAAAAATGATCTATTTTGGGGAAATGAGTAGAATTAGAATTTTGATAAATAACAAAAAACTTAGAGTTTTCGTAGAAATAATATAGTTTTGATCATTTGAAAATAAAAGTCAAGAAATTTCTAGTACATATTCTGCATATAACTAGAATTTTCAAAATTTGGAAGCAAAATAGTTTTGTAATATTGTATATAAAATTAACGTAATGAGGGCACACAACTATATAATGGCCAAGATCAAAGTAATGGTCACTGTATGAAATAATGCACTATCATGTTGACACTAAATAAATAAAAAGCGTCTTACTGACCATGATATTTCACTTGACCTTGCGGAAACCTGCATTTGAATACCGTGAAGTGCAGTACTATTGTGGTGAAGTATACTGGCAGTTATTAAACATCCGTTGTGAGGAGTCAGGGATGTTAAACGTGCTTTGTAATTTTTGATCATATTGTGTCGTCAAACTGCCACCCTTTCGTCAATGCTAACTTCATCTGCATGCGTGCGCACACCCTGGCCACAATGAGGTTTCCTGCTCTGCCTTGCACAGTGGCTTATTCAATTATTGGCGAGAGTGCATACGGTCACGTCTGTGTTTTGGACCCTAATTTAGATATCGTTGCAATTTTAGTGTTGCACGAAACTCGCGTACTCGTTTTAAATGTTGGTATCGGTCGTTTATGCTAGAGATTTTAACTGTTGTTATTTAAATGGAGCGTATTAATATTATAAGTGTATCAGAGAGACATTCGATTGGATTGTGAAGCGGAGGGGATTCGGCATCGATCCAGGAAAGAGGACATTGTATAGATGCCCTACTAGGGGGCGTCCCTGGAAGGGAGGGATGAGGTGAAGGGAGACTATGGGCGGCCGGAACCAGGAGTGATGGCACAGCAATGCCAGAGTTCCTACAGCTTCCAGATATAGATGCCCCGGCAGTCGGACAGGTAGACCAGTGAACCCGCCCCACATAGGGTCCAACTCCCCCACCCAAAGGGTTGTCCTTATACCCCGGCAACTATCCAAGGCCGGAGAAAGTGCACAGGGAGCATCCTTTTTACCCTAGCCACGCTGCACCGAAACATCATCGCCAACACTTTCAACCCTGAAAGAGATGAAACGGGGTGAAGGGAGGATGGAACGAAATGGAGGGATAGGAATTTCGGGGGGTGAAAGAAACTACTTCGGCATTCGCCTGACGACCCGGGAAAACCTCGGAAAAATTATGGATCAGAGTGTGCGGTCCACAGACGTTACCGCCTCTGCTCGGTATCGGAGAGACTTAGCAAAGTAAGATTAGTGGGATAGCCTGTATTTTATCTCTGGTGCACTAGTCGAATGATATTCAGATGTAACTACAAATAGGAAGTAGATATGTTTGAAGTTTCAATATCTCTGGAGGATATTAAATTTTAAACTGCGATTTTTAAAATACTATGATGCTTTTCCGGATTATTAAAATTCTGATTCTAAAAGGTGAATATTTTTCTTGCTTAAAATATCGACAGTTAATATCCGAGGATATGACAAGTACTTTCTAACGTATTCCTTATTAGTCAATGGGATAATTGCGAGAAATGATTTGTCATAATCATCAAAGTTTACAAGCGTTTGTTAGCACGTTGACCAACATACAGCATAGCTAAGAATACTAATTCTCAGAAGTTGCATTTACTGAACAAAACGGAGATAGTGATGTTAAAGAAGCTGTCTTATGTTATAGCTGTAAAACTTTGTCAGTTTACAAGCACTTCTTACCTCGTGTGAAATGTAAATCCAGACTGGACCTGACATCAGCAGGCTAGAAAGCGCGTGTTGCGAGGGTGCGACGGTATTCAGGCCTTCCAGTTGTTTACCTTTTTCAATGGCATACAAACCGCAAGTCTTAGAATATAAATTCTTTTAAGACTTCTGTCCAAATATGTTGAAGTAGTTATTTTGTTGTAATGTTATTTGCCCCACGCTTTGGGAGCCAATTTGTAGGAGGTTTGTTTGTTGTATGAAGGAGTTGTATTATATTTCGACTGTTGTAGAGCCAAACTTGAAGTAGTAGCAACCGCACGTATGGTAAAAAGTTTCCGGTAGCCTTCGCCACAAATTTACTTTCCGGTGGGCTTTGCCCAAAATGTTTAGAAAATATTAACTTTGTAATTTGACTATTTCTTTAAATATTATATATTTAGGTTTGCCTCGGCTGGCGTCAGTATTATTGTTAGAGACATGGATTTCTTTGCAAGGCGTAGTGTGGCTGAAGAATGTAGGCTTACACAGATTACAATGTTTACTTCACTGCATTTATTAATCCTTGACACAATTTAAATAACACTTCACTTATAATAGAGAGCTGTGAGATTCTTTTATTAATTACTTGCACTTTTTAACACGTAAACTATTTTCGTCTCACACGAATACGTGATAAATTTATCGAGGACACATCTCGCGTCCGGTTAGGAACACTGTCTACAACCAACACGTCCAGTTATGAGCACTGTCTACAAGCAACTGACTTCATTTCTACCGCCTAAATTTGTAAATTTCTGTATTTCAAGTCTCGGATTGGTTATTCCTAATCCAATACAATACTTTTATTTAACTTAAGCTTTTTACTAGTTGTTGATTGGCTATTTTATAAACTGTCACAAAAATTACATTATTGTTGCTCCAAGAATGACTAGTAGCATTATTACACTTTCTCCCTCATTATTGGCTCAAGGTTGCCTCATTGTTAGCAACTTTTAACCTATTATTCTCACAGCTCCTACATTATTAAATTACGTAATACATTCAGATAACATTATTACATGTATACAATAATATAAACATGTACAATGACTATAAAATACACTTTTTATATATTGTTACATATTGCTTTAAGGCGGGCTGTTATTATTTATTATATAATTTGACTAAAACCATTTAAATGTTAAAAGTACTGCCTCAATGTCCGAAGATATTTAGTGGTGGAATTTGCTATAAAATAGCATCATTATTGCATCATGCAAGGAGTATAAGTTTTATAAGTTTATAATCTAAAATGAAACAAGGCTAGATTCGAATTTGAACTTGGTTAGATGTTAATATATTTTTAAGATATGTAGTTATTTATATATTTAAGATTGTAAAGAACCATCGTAAATTTACTGGATACGAAGAGATTATGAGCGAAGGAGTTCTAGCCATCTAGTGTTGAGAAACCAATATGAACACAATGAAGACAAGGTGGAACAGATTTAAATGGAAATAGAAACCGTCAAAATAAGGAGTTTACATTTTTACTTCTTCTACCGTGTACTCAGTAATTAGAGGAATTTTTGCATTCAACCCAGAAATGCTATATCGAGATTTCACTGGTAATCTGTGTTTTGAGGATCCCTGAATTACAATAATAATAAACAAATTAGAAGAGCGGTCTCTCTCTCTCTCTCTGCGTGTGTGCGCGCGTGCGCGATAATACAAATACAAAAATATGGATGAATTTCGATGAATTTTAACTTCAGTGTCCTCCAAGAATGCGATACGACGATTTTCAAAATAATACTCCTCGCCTAAAGTCCCCTTTATATGGATGATTTTTCTCATTTTTTATTTTCCCAAAATCTGCTGTAATGATTTTTATTAAAATTCTATACATTTAACGTATTTACATGACAAATTGTGTATCTTGAATTTTCTGAAAATAGTTTTTTGCTTTGGAAATTATTTTGTTTAACTAGTAAACCACAATAGATAGACAAAGCTTACCACACAGAAAATGTTAGATCTGTTTAAAATATGCAGTTTACTTCAAATAACTTTTTGTGGCATCAGCCATTTCCGAAATATTTGTTGTTGGTGGTTTGAAATTTTCAATACTTTTTCATTTTTTGAAGTAGTCAACATTCAGTTACTTCTCGTAATGTCATGAAATTTCAAGGCCAGACATAGCGACCCGTTTTAAAGCATTTAGACTATCCCGTTTGCTGTATCCTCTTGGTACCTTAAAATAAATGTTTAAGGAATCCGTTTCTGCAAACTTTTATCTAGATTTACCGTAGAAAGATAGAGGTTTTTTACCCATGGATTACATAATATATACAAAAGAAGCCATAATGGGGGAGAAAACCAAGTGAATATAACACATACAAGCTTTTTATTCTGCTAGTTAGGATAAAGATTGGATATGTTTTCTGTTGTGAACTCCTGTAGTATTAAAATGCATTTTAATTAACTTTACACGCAAAAAATTAAATTGAGTTTTATTTATGGACGCTCTTTAACTGCTGTGGTCCTTAGCGTCCCATTCTATATTGGGCGTGAAAGACAGGTAATTTTGCTCAGAGGCCTCTTTATCAGGCTTGAGGTTCTTTTACGTGTCGTATATCTACGACACGGGACCACCGGCTTTACTTCCCTTCCGAAGGAAGCCATGACAAGGATTTTTACGCTCGAAAAAATCCATCTCTCTCCGCCGGGTTTCAAGCGACTTGAGAATTAGAGGCTAGCTTGGTAACCCTACACCACGGAGGACGACAAATTTACACGCATATGCACCTGGTGAAGGAGAGAAGGGTTCCCAATTTTCTCTTCCAGTGAATTGAACGCTCAAAGATGAGTCAGGCTCGTTTTAAATTCGTGTATTACGTTTGAATTCGCGTACATTAGGCAATTTTCTCTTACAATGCACATTTATACATATTAACCATGTTAGTAACGCCTTTTTTATTTTCGTTTCCGTGTGCACCATGCTTAGGTGTGAAGCAGGACCAAAGGGCTCTGGAGCTTTATTCGTTCAACGGTGCCTTTAGCGGTATGCATGCAGAGAGACTTGTTTTTTCTGGGGTGGTCCGGTCATATTCTATTATTCGTACGTAAAGAACCGAATTACTTTGCTAATAATTTTTCTAACGTTACCACTAATAATATTTTGCGTGTATATTAGAGGATTGAGGCATATTATGTGGATCTTAATTACCGGCGATAGATTTTGGGGCTTTTTTAGTTTAAGGGAAAATCTTTTAAAATGTTATCGTTTTAATTTTTTGAGTTTTGGTTTAAAATGCATAATTCATAAACTTTTCGCTACAGAGAGAATTTTTATGGCACCTTTAATTATTTGAGTTTTCGAAATGAATATAATGGTTTTCAGAGAAGCTGGATGAAAATTCCATGTTTTGGAACATTTTGAATAAGAAAACGTGACGAGTAAAGTTGGTAATTTTCCAAAACTCTTAATCTACAATATCAAAAGTGAAACTGAACCCTTAAGTGGCAATGTTTTAATGTTTTTAGATGAGATTTCCAAATATACATTTTCTACAGGTTTTTATCAAACTTCAGTGGTGTATTCCCTCAACACGTTTCCATTGACAAGAATTTCGAGTGTTAGGAAAGAAAGTAGTTGTCTCAGACACAGCTTCTATGCTGTCATGATATGTTTGCAGGCACAAAGGGAAAGCAAGCTAAACTATTTGTTCTACTCGAAGGTAGAATAAATAAATAGCCTGATAACACTGCAATTTGAACATTCCATCAACTTCTCCCCTCTGTTGGTGTATTCATTACTAACAATGTACAAAAATATCTCCAAATTTGAAATGGTTAGAGGTAATAAATTAAAATTTACTTTTGGTAATACTTAAACAGACCAACCATGGGTAGTATTTATTGGCTAGAATAAATTGGAAAGAACCCAACCAATTTTGATGTCAAATGAAATACAAGGTTTCGTTAGACCACAATTTTTAAACCTAAAACGCTTCTAGACAACCACAACGAGAATTTCTGTGAAAATTAAAAAGTTGGGCGTCCGCGTGCAGAGAGGTATAAAATAACGGTAGGGGGGATGTGAACAACCTGAAGAACGCATTGCGGTAAACCAAATGGGCACTGTTCTCATTCGAGCGAGAAAAGCGCTGCCAACTACGTTCTGTATTGCTATCAAAATGTAATTTTCTCTCTGCTGTACTTTCATTTGCTATACCTTTATTCTAGTCCACGCTTCTGTCCCGTAATTTATCGCACTTTTTCTCTGAAACTTACTTTCGTTTTTCATCCCTTATGGCTTTGTTTGTTTCTCTTGCTCACTTTTATTTCTTTCCTGTCCGTTTTATGCCTTATGAATAAATGTGTGGATTTACTTTCAGCTTCAAATTCCACAGGAGTGCAAAATAAAAAAAACCCTGATAATTATGAGTATTATGTCAAACTTTCAGGTATTTCAGTATTCCCTCTACTCAAGGAATGTTAGGGCCTCATGGGCTCCAAAACATCACGCATAATCTATATTCAATTACATCTTGGTTATTTGCTGTTTTTACTTCTATTCTGGTAAGCATAAATAATGTGTTTTTATAGGAAATGCACGTTTTGAGATCCCGGGATACAGAAGGCAGTTTTAGAAAAGTTCAGTATGTCGTCATGAGTAACTTATGAACAACATAACTAAAACGACAATTAAAGTAGTTACCAAATTTTATATTTGCCTCCAGTGTCCTCCAAGGATGTCATGCAAAAGATCGAACAAAAAACGTTTAATTTCTCAAAAACTGACCAAAAATTTAATTAAAATATCGTATGTATGATATCCTGCATTCATAAATATCTTGTTTCCTTTCGTGGACTGTCCGTGAAGTTTTGTTCATTCTTACTTAATTTTACATAACTTGAAAACCATGCAATTTAGATAAAACTATGATATATTTGGAGATATTTGCAAGTTACATGCATATCAAAAACTTTTTTCTTCATAAATCGTTTCCAAAATTTTCTGCTTTGCATATTTACCTTTTACCAAGCAAAAATGCGACATCTGCTGGAATATAGAACGTTTCCAATTCTTCTATTTTATTTTATTTCCCAAGATCTTGTAGCAAAATACCCGGCTTGTGGTTTAAAACTGAATACTTTTGCTTATATTGCATGTAACCAAGTCCTTATTGCCTCATTGGAAAAATATTTTATACAAGCATTATATTAATAGTATGTATAAAGTACATACAAGGTGGAAAACAAAACACTGGACATACGGATTTAACATGGGAAATAAATTTTTTTCCAATAATCTCTCCCTAAAAATTGAGTTTTATTTATGGACGCTCTTTAACTACTATGGTTCTTAACTCCCATTCTATATTGGGCATGAAAGACCGGAAAATTTGCTCAGAGGCTCTTTATCAGGCTTGAGGTTCTTTTACGTGCCGTAAATCTACCACACGGGACCACTGGCTTTACTTTCCTTCCGAAGGAAGCCATGTTAAGAATTTTTACGCCTGAAAAAAACCATCGCGCTCCGTCGCGTTTGAACCCGCGACTTCTGAAATACAGGCTAGCATGGTTACCCGTAGACCACGGAGGATGACTAATTTATCCCTGCTAAATTCAAAGGAAAGTCTTAAAATTCAATTGTAATATGAGCAAAAGGTGTATCAGAATATAATAAAAAATAATTTGTACTTGCTAATTCTTGTTATCAGCAATGATTGCTTATCATGCTAACAGCTTTAACTGCTTTCTATGGCAGATATGTAAGTAATAGGTTCCTATAATCTGTATTTCGTACTGGTTTTCATTTTTAAATATTTATAGTGAGTCATGAAACAATGAAATCCACGATAATGAAACAAAATTCATAAACTAATGAAGCTAATAAAAGTTCAAATATTTTTACTTTCTCTACTATCTATAGTAAGAAGGGGAAGTTTTGTATTCCACCCAAAAATTTGATACCAAGATTTCACCCCAAATATATGTTTTGAGGCCCCCTGAATCCAAATAAATCATTTTTGGAAACATGTCCGTGTGTGTGTGTGTGTGTGTGTTTGTGTCTGTCTGTCTGTGGACAGCATAACTGTGAACAAACAGTCGGATAAACACCAAACTTGGTATTTAGGTTTAGTATCTTCCAGAGATGCGACACGAAGGTTTTCAAGAAAATCCCCCGACCCCAGATTACCCTTTACATGGAACTTTTTTCGAAAATTTTAATTTTCTCAAAAACGGCTCTAACGATTTTGATTAAAATATCATATGTTTAAGATATTTTCATGGCAAATGAAATGTATATCTCGAATTTTCTGGGAATGTCTCCTAAAGTATTCTTCATTGTAAACGACTTTTGCATAACTGGTAAACCATAAGAGATAGACAAACTTTTACTACACCAAAAATGTAGATTGCGTTAAAACACACAATTTATGTCATATACATTTTTTATTGAGTGAACCATTTTTGAGATATTGATTGTTATTCCCTTAAATTTTCCAATATTTTTTCTCAAATGGGAATTCGTTGTTCATTTTTTTATGCCCTGGACATGCAAAGAGAATGGAATGCGCCACATAGCAACCAGCTCTTAAAATATTTGATTAACGCTTAAAGCCTACCAATTCCCATTGCCCCTACAAGAAAATTAACAATAAGATTAACATCTCGATTAACATGAAGCATATGGAGAATAAGCGTTTGTAAAAATAGTTGGTACAAGAGTAGAGAAAGTCATGTGAGTGTAACACATAAGATTTCTTCTAAAATAAACAACAAACAAACATGATGTTTTTGGATTCCGTTTCTTTCTAATGTTATTAAAATATTCTTAAGAAATTTGTCTAAAATCAACAGGGAGAGAGTGTCTGAGAAAAACTTATTTCTCATGTTAAATCCCTATGTCCAGTGATTTGATTTCCATCCAGTATGTGAATGTAAATATATAAAACTTGCACCATACTGTTATAGTTCTTTTGCAGTTCCCTAAATCAAAATGTTCACTGTTTATTTGTTCTTTTCTCCTTTTTATTTCATTAAATAGTTATTATTTTATTAGTCTGCATTATCGGATATCCTGCCTAGCGCTATCGCTATTTCTTGTCACTGGATAGCTTTATGGGAGATAAATTAGTTCGTGACTTGGCAGTTAAGTTTCATTAAACTGCTTGAGTCCTGTAAGAAACGCAGAGAAAATTACTAAAAGTTAAATTTGGACAAATCATTGCCATTGTCATCTGATTCTTTGAGAAAGAAAAAGAGAAAGGAAGGTCATTACCTGACACTGCAGCAACTGATTGCCTAAATTAAAATTGTAAGAACCAGTGCTCCTTCATCCATACTTGCACTTAAAGGTAAGGACTAAGAATACTTATTGTAATGTCTGCGTATCACAACGCGTTGAACTTGAAGTAGGTGGTTTGTTACGTTATTTGCATCATGCTTTGGGCATCAATTTGTAGTAGTTTGTATCGAAGGAGTTGTATTATAGTTCTTATGCTGGGGAGCCGAACTTGAAGTAGTAGTTGCAACCGCACGTATAGTAAACAGTTTCCGGTAGCCTTCGCCCCAAATGTATTTTTACTGTTTCTTTAAATATTATATATTTATGTTTGCCTCAGCTGCGTCAGTATTTGTTAGAGACACGTTTCTCTTAGCAGAATTGTGGTGCGATAAGAATGTAGGCTTACACAGATTATAATTTTACTTCACTTCTTTTATTAATACTTGATACGATTTAAATAACACTTCACTGATATAGAGATAGAAAGCTGTGAGGTGCTTTTATTAAATACTTGCACTTTTTAATACGTAAACTATTTTTTTCTCACACGAATACGTATTAAATTTCTTGAGGACACTTTTTGCGCCTGGTTAGTAATGCTGTCTGCAACCAACTGAGTAGATTTCAACCCCATAAACTTGTAAATTTCTGTATTTCAAGTCTCTGGTTGGCTATTCCTAATCCAATAGAATACCTTCATTTAAATAAAGCTTTTTCTGGTTGTTGATTGGCTATTTTTATAAACTGTCACTAAAATTACATTATTGCTTCCAAGAATCACAATTAACATTTAAACTCTCACTCACTATTGCCTCAAGGTTACCTCATTGTTAGCAACTTTTAACCTATTATTCTCACAGCTCCTACATTATTAAATTACGTAATATATTCACATAACATTATTACACATGGATACAATAATATAAACATATACAATGACTGTAATATACACTTTTTATACATTGTTACATACACATTTTGCTTTAAGGCGGGCTGTTATTGAATTTACATATTATATAATTAGACTGAAATTATTTAAGTGTTAAAAATACCGCCTCAAACTTTGTGTCGGCATTGGCGCAGCAAGGAAGCATTGGGTTTATATCTGCTTCCTATATTTTGTTCCCGGAGATCTACGAATCTTCCGGAAACGATATGCATAGGCGTTTACCAATCATTCTCGACATTTTCCAATGCGCAGAAGGGGGAATATAAGAGGAGCTAGTAACTCTCGTTTCATTTCTACCAGCGAACTAATAAGAGGAAAATAGTGAACAAGGAAACGATCACAAAACATGTGTGTACCATTCACATGGCATTCTCTACCTTGTATCATTTACTTATGGGTATAAAGACTTATCTAGCTGAAGCTTATTTTTCTGTCTACTTAATTTTAATCGAGATAAGCCGTTGCAGAAATAGCTGCATTACACATTTCGTTGTAAATGTAAAGTAAATAGATATAATCAAATGTTTCAGGATTACATGCTATATATTGGCCACTATGTTCTTTCCAAGCTGTCGCGAGAAACAACTGAAAATCGACAGGACTTCGAAATAATACATTTTTTGAGGACCTCTCAATAAAAAAAGTATTTTAGAAAACTTTCTGTCTTTGTAGGTATCTATGAACAGCATAAGTCGAAAACGAAAATTTCGATGGATACCAAACTTGATATTTAAGTTTAGCATCTTTCAAAGAAGTAACATGAAGATTTTCAAACTACTATTTAAATGGAAAATGTTTCGTAATATTTGAGTTTCTAAAAATTGTCTAATGATCTTGATTAAAATATCTTATATTTAAGATATTAACATGACAAACAAACTGTATACCTATCTTGAAGTTCCTTGGAATTGCCTATGAATTGAGGCAGTATTTTAATACTTAAATGATTTCAGTCTAATTATATAATATATAAATTCAATAACAGCCCACCTTAAAGCAATATGTGTATGTAACAAGATATAAAAAGTGTATATTACAGCCATTGTACATGATTATATTATTGTGTGCATTTTTAATAATGTTATGTGAATGTATTACGTAATTTAATAATGTAGAAGCAGAGACAATAATAGGTTAGAAGTTGGTAACAATGAGGTAACTTTGAGGCAATAATGAGTAAGAAAGTTTAATAATGCTACTAGTCATTATTGTAGAAACAATAATGTAAATTTTGAGACAGTTTATAAAATAGCCAATCAGAGACTTGAAATACAGAAATTTACAAATTTAGGCGGTAGAAATCAAGTCAGTTGCTTATAGACAGTGTTCCTAACCGGACGCGAGATGTGTCCTTGAGAAATTTAATATGTATGCTATTGAGACCAAAATAGTTTACGTGTTAAAAAGTGCAAGTAATTAAAACAAAAATCTCACACCTCTCTCTATATCAGTGAAGTGTTATTTAAATCGTGTCAAGCATTAATAAAAGGAGTGAAGTAAAATTATAATCTGTGTAAGCCTACATTCTTCAGTCGCACCACTGCCTGCTAAGACATTCATGTCTCTAAAAAATATAAATACTGACGCAGCCGAGGCAAACATAAATATATAATATTTACAGAAACAGTCAAAAATTACAACGTTAAATTTTTTAAACATTTGGGGCAAAGGCCACCGGAAAGTACATTTGGGGCGAAGGCTACCGGAAACTTTTTACCATACGTGCGGTTGCTACTACTTCAAGTTCGGTTCCCCAACAGTCGAAATATAATACATCATCTTCAAACTGACTTTACATATGTAGCAGCAACAAACCTTCTTCACAAGTTCTCTTCATTTGAAAAGAGTTCTATATAATGAATTAATTATTCTTCCGCACCGACGTGTGCAGGACAAGGTTGGAAAGGTAGAATCAAAGGACGCAAAAATTCAATGATTTCAACCACGGATCTCCCGGTTTCCGTCCGGTTGCTCTAACCACTGAGCTACCATGGCAACATGCCGGTAGGACATTAAATTCTCCAGCTGACTCGCATTTTTTCCGGTAAACACAAGGAGATCCCAAATTCTTTGAAGAATGATATACTCCAATGGCGACTTACAATGTGGTAAGTACTTTTAAGTCCCTGGCTTCATTAGTTTATCCTCTATCAGGTCAATTAATGAATTAATTGTTCTCCCACACTGATGCGTGTGTAGAACAAGGTTGGAAATTCTGGAACTGAATTTTTCAGTCCTCTGATTCTAACCTTTCCAACCTTGCCCTACACACATGTCAATTTGGAAGAACAACGAATTCATTAATTGACCTGATAGAGGCTAAACTATGAAGCCCGGGACTTAAAAGTACTTAAAGCATTGTAAGTCACCATTGGAGTATGAAATCTCAAAACAATTTGAGATCTCCTAGTGTTTTACCGGGAAAAATGCGAATCAGCTGGAGAATTTAATGTCCAGCTGGCATGTTGCCATGGTAGCTCAGTGGTTAGAGCAATCGATGGAAACCGGGAAATCCGTGGTTCAAATCCTGTCTATGGCACTGCGTTTTTAAATCCTCTGATTCTATCTTTCCAGTTCTATATAATGTTGGGCATAAGTGTTAGAAATATATGTACTATACAGAAATGTAAAACACAAAATTTATTTCAAATAACCCATTTTGTTGCCATCAGATATTTCTGATATATCCGTTATTATTGCTTTGAATTTTTCTAAAGTACTGTCGCTATTCAGTTGTTTCTTGCATGTCATTTGAATGCCAGCATATAGCAACGTGCTTTTGTACATTGACTATCGCAATTCCCTTTGTACCTGTAACAAAATGTGCGATGAAACTATTTATGCAATTTTTTTTAAGTCGATACAGGAATTAACGTTTGCAAGCATGCTTTGTACGGGCTATATAAAATATGAGTAGAAAGTAATACGGTTTCTAAATACGCAAACTAAGAATTAAGTTCCCGAAGCATGTCATTCTTATGACAAGTTACGCTTCAAAATAGTTTGTCGTCCTCTGTGGACTAGTGCTACGTGCTAGCCTCTAGTTCCCGAGGTCGCGGGTTCAAACCCGGCGGAGGGCGATGGATTTTTTCGGGCGTAAAAATCCTTAACACGGCTTCCTTCGGAAGGGAAGTAAAGCCGGTGGTCCCGTGTCGTAGATTTACGGCACGTAAAGAACCTCAAGCCTGATAAGAGGCCTCTGAGCAAACGTTCCGGTCTTTAACGCCCAATATAGAATGCGACGCTAAGAACCAGAGCAGTTAAAGAGCGTCCATAAATAAAACTCAATTTCAATTTTTCAAAATAGTTTTATGTTTAGGAAACGCAGCGATAAAAGACGAGTACTAGTTGAAAGTACCTAATCAGTTTAATGATTCTCATTTGAATCTGACTCCTAAATGTAACATGAACTGGCATTATTATATAAGCTGTATGGTTTACTGCGATACAAAGCCCAGGAACACTTGCCCATAAGTGGGAAGCATAGACAAAACCAAACTCTACTTACCCCCATGGCACAGCACCTCCTATAGGCTGAAAAACCGAGCAAGTTGGCGCAGCGATAACGGTGCGACTCACATTCGAAAGGTCCCGGCTTCGATCTTGACCGCCCGGTGAAATTCTACCGCGACTTTCCTGCCCCTCATTTCTTGTGTCCATCGTTTTCCTTATCATTCATTTCAGGGCTGTAGAACCGGGCTACGGTGTTCGGCGGGTTGCGCCTGGGTGGTGGATTGCGCTCTGTAATCTTGGGCGAGCGCCCCTTCGAGAGATCTCCGGGGGTCAAGGGCTTGTGGGTGGACCCGGCCGTCGGAGGATGCGTTCGATCTGGAAACATTAGGGACCCCGTTCATCCTTGCGGACGTCGGGTTTCTCCCCTAATCCCTCCCTCCCAGGGGTCACGGTAGAAGCAAAAAGGGTCATTGTGGTCTCCTTGCGGTGCTACCCGGGTTTCAGGGACCCTTCCGTTCGTCCGTGTCTTTATCGCACCTTTAGAGTGAAAAGCTACGACTCTAATGACAGTCGTTTTACAAACCCTGTAAATACATCAGTCCTATTATCCCATCTTCTTATTCTTATCATATTGTGCATCCGAATATTTTACCTAATATTGAACGGAGTGTCGGTTATGGTTAGGAATCTCTCTTTATATCTGAGTTTAAAACATTAAAAACTCCCTTTAACTCGCAAAATAGCAGTTTATAACATTTCTTGTACCTTTATAAAATACTTTGAAACTAATTGTGAGTTTCTCTATTAAATCTGCATTATTTTTGTTGTGTACTGCAATATGAACATATTGCCAGCAGAGAGTCTTCGCATTGTAAATTCTGTTTACGTTTCCAATAACATTACATCCAATATTGGCTTAAATTCTCCAATAATTTATTTTCGAATGCACTTTGTATTCAATAGACTTTGCCGCTCTATCTCTTGTTTTAATATTGGTTTCTCTGATAATCGTCCCCTTTCACATACAAATAACTCTTGTTTTTACAAACAGTGAAATTAAACCTGATATTGAAAACAAATAATGCAGTTACCTGAGAAATCCGAGCATATGATTCTCTAGCTCTGACGGAACAGGTCCCTGGTTTTGTAGCATAGATGTGCATTTACATACAGGAGATCCAGTTCAGAGGCCAAGTAATAGGTTAGGTAATTTTGTTTTCTTTCAACCTTTATTACCTTTAACATTTTTACTTTCTCTACTACGTATAGTAAGTAGGGGAAGTATTGTATCCCACCTCAAAATTCGATACAGAGATTTCACCAAAAATATGTTTTGAGGCCTCCTGAATCCAAAAAAGCATTTTTGAAAACATGTCTGTGTGTGTGTGTGTGTGTGTGTGTGTGTGTGTGTGTGTGAATAGCATAACTTATAAACGAACAGTCGGATAAACACCAAACTTGGTATTTAGGTTCAGTATCTTTCAAGGATGCGACACGAAGGTTTTCAAGAAAATCCCCTCACCCTAGAGTACCCTTTACATGGAAGATTTTTCAAAATTTTAATTTTCTTAAAAATGGATATAACGATTTTGATTAAAATATTATATGTTTAATATATTGTTATGACAAATAAAATGTATATCTTGAATTTCCTGGGAATGTCTACAAAAGTATTCTTCATTGTGAACGACTTTTGCATAACTGGTAAACCATAAGAGATAGACAAAATTTTACTACACAAAAAATGCAGATCGCGTTAAAATACACAATTTATGTCTTATACATTTGTTTTGTTGAGTGAACCATTTTCGAGATATTGCTTGTTATTCCCTAACATTTTCCAATACTTGCTTTTACTCAAATTCGTTATTCATTTTTTTGTCCTGGTAATGCAAAGAGAATGGAATACTCCACATAGCAACCAGCTCTTAAAATATTTGACTATAGCTTAAAGCCTACCAATTCCCCTTGCATGTACAAGAAAATTAGCAATAAGATTAAAATCTCGTTTAACATGAAGCATATGGAGAATAAGCGTTTGTAAAAGTAGTTTGTACAAGAGTAGTGAAAGTCATGTGAGTGTAATACATGAGATTTTTTTTAAAAATGTCACTAACGATTTTGATTATAATACCCTATATTAAAGATATTTATATGACAAATACAAGGTATACCTTGAATTTCCTGTGAATAGCCTATAAAGTCCTCTTCATTTGGAAAATTTTTGTATAATCTGGTATAACTGGGAAACGTCAAGCGATAGACGAAAACGCACTATACAAAAATTGTAGAGACTGGCCCCGTAGCTCAGTCGGTCGAGCACCTTGTCTGCTGTGCGAGGGGTCCCGGGTTCGATTCACCGCTGGGGGTGGAAATTTTTTCCCTATTCTTCCGAGTCAGGAAGTATGAATGAGAGTGTGAATGTGTGTGTTATCTAATGATAAAAACCCGAAAAGTACAAGAAAGCCAACGACATGAGAATACGAGTTAACACCATTGCCAATATGTTCCAAAGGAAAGGCCGCCGATAAGACAAATGTAGTTAAAGGCGGGGTAAAATGGAACTAAACAGAATTTTAGATCTCTCTAAAACACACAATTTATGTGAAAAATAACCATTTATGAGATAGTTCGAATACTTCATCACTTGGTCATTCTCTTAAAGTCCTTTCAACATTCAGTTGTTTCTCACGATTGCATGGAAACAGTTTGGAATTTTAAGGCCATCTTATAGCCTCCAGTTCTTAAACATTTGACTATCACTGTTTCCTTTGTATCTATAACGAAATGCGTATAATGTAGCTATTTCTGTAATTCTGTAGCTATTTTCTCGTTTAAATACAGTTTCCTCTTTAATAAGAGAAAATGTTAAAACTCCTTTTAGAGAGAATGCTTTTAAAGGATTGTTTATTTTATTTTCTATGAAGTGAAGTACGTTGTTCCTTAACTTCCGTTTGCATATATGCTTTAAATCATAATAAAAAGACATTGAAGGTATTTACTTGAAATGTCGCCTTTCAGTGTAATTAAGTTTATATAAATAACATTCTAGGCTTTTTGCTGTAATTCAGCTTTGTGACAATAGTAGTCTAAAAATCTTATTAGATATATTCACGTGGCCTTCTCTTTTATTTTTATATAGCTTCCACAAATTTTTCCCTCTACTGTATGTAAATCAAGATAGTTTTAGGTACATGTGGGATACAGGAAATCGAATTGATAATTCGATGTTTAAAAGAGGGTTGCTAGATGCTGGCCTTTAAATTCCATATTCCCTCCGGGATTTTGTGAGAAACAACGAATATCGATGACAAATTATATTTGAAAAATTCAAACCCAGTTGTAACGGATGTCGTGGAAATACCTGATGATACAAAGTGATAACTAAACTGCAGGTTTTAAAGAGATCCACATTTGTTGGTTTGCCAGTTATACAAATTATATAGAAGCGTACGAAATGAAGAGGACTTCACGGCTATTTTAGGAAATTAATTATATTAATTGCTTTGTAAATATCTTAAATGTATGGTATTTTATGAAAAATACATCTAGCTATTTCTTATAAAAGAATATACAATTTTTCGATAGAAAGGGTGATTTAGGGAAAAGTGATTTTCTTGAAAATATTTGTCATATCTTTGGAAGACAGTTAAATACCCAATTTCGTATTTATCCCACTTTTGACTTACGTATTCACGTATACGCACGCAATACAGCTTTAGGATCATTTCCTAAAACTGTTTTTTTACTCACAGGACCTCAAACCACCTAATTCTGGTGAAATTTCTATATTGAATTTATGGGTTAAATACAAGGAGAAGAAACGTAGATTCAGACGACTGAAAAATTCAATGCCATAGCCGGGATTTGAACCACGGGTCTCCCGGTCCCTGTCCGGTTGCTCTAACCACTGAGCTACCATGCCGGCACAGCATTAATTTCTCCAACTCATTCGCATTTTTCCCGGTAAACCACAAGGAGATCTCAAATTGTATTCAGATGACATACCCCAATGGCGACTTACATTCTTTGTAAGTACTTTAAGTCCCGGGCTTCATAGTTTCAACCACTATTTGGTCAATTAATTGTTCTTCCACACAAACCGTGTGTTGGACAGGGTTGGAAAGGTAGAATCAGACGACTGAAAAATTCAATGCCATAGCCGGGATTTGAACCACGGATCTGCCGGTCTCCGTCCGGTTGCAACATGCCGGCACAGCATTAATTGCTCCAACCGATTCGCATTTTTCCCGGTAAACCACAAGGAGATCTCTATCTTTCCAAGAGTTGGTTGGTCTCAAAATTCAATCCTAACCAAATAAATGTAATAAATTTATAAACAAATACACACCAGGGTGCAGAAGGGCCGCTGCATCTTAACAGGTAGTTCGAGGAGCTATATGCTTCCTCTCTTCTTTCTCACAACCTAAAAACAAACCGTCTTCCTGAAACATCATTTCCAAGTTTGAAATACTCATCCTGTGGTTAAACCCTGAGAGGGTGGGCACACAGCAAAAACTCACTCGCGCTAAAACTTAAGCCTGCCAGCAGCCAGTCGGAGTCGAACCCTGTCCAACACACGGCTTGTGTGGAAGAATAATTAATTCCACAAGGAGAAGAGTTTGCTGAGCGAATGGATGAGAAGAAGGTGCTTGTTCAGAGGTGCAGTGGTAGAAAGAGATTCCAAATGAATAAGCAATCTTAAAATAAATGGTTCATTTACGAAAACGAATAAAGTAGAAAACAGGGAAGACAAGAGGGAGCTGGGTTATCAAAAGTTATAATTAAACTAAATGAAGTTTTATTAATGGACATCTTTAACTGCTGTGGTTCTTAGCATCCAATTCTGTATTGGGAGTAGTAATTTTGCTCAGAGGCCTCTTTATCAGGCTTGAGATTATTTTACGTGCGGTAAATCTACGACACGAGACCAACGGCTTTACTTCCCTTCCGAAGGAAGCCATACTAAGGATTTTTACGCCCGAAAAAATCCATCGCCCTCCGCCGGGCTTGAACCCGCGACTTCGGGAAAGGCTTGCACGATAACCATTACGAGGACGAGAAAAGATGTAGTTGATTGATTGGTTGATTCTCTTTAGTATTTATAGTGCAATACATTTCGATACAAAAATAGTACGAACATTTCATATCATTTAGAGGAAATTGTGAGACAGCTCAAAAAATGAATAATACTGTAATATTTGATTAGTATTTATGATTTCAGAGCTGTACATGTTACCAAACTTCTTTCCTTAAGTGTTAACACACTATAATGATATTTTTAAAAGTTTTAAACCAACTCAGATAAACGTTTATTGTCTTATTTATGATATATACAATATATATTTTTATTACTTCATTATTTTTCTTTTGGAATTGAATTGTATTTTTCACATCTCTGAATTGCTTTATCTCTTGAACGTTTTATTTTAGGTTTATATAATTGGGGATGTTTGTGGAATATAAAAGTGTTATTTTTTATAGCTAAACGTAAAATACATTTAAATAATTAGACAAAGCTGTTAAACTTACATTAACAATAATTTGTTTGCTTCTCTTTGCAGGTGAGTACAGCGATAGTACCTGAGCCTAAGGAAACAGCCCTTTTCCGTAAGTGAATATAATTACGCTTTATGATTACTGGTAATGTATCTGTCATTTTGTATTGTGATTTCTGCGCATCTTTTTGTGGAAATTTTACTGTACAAATTGCTACTGCTGTTGAGTATGGAAGCTTCTGTGTGATTAGCCCATGTGGTCTCTTTCTTTGCAAATATATGCGAGTTTGTGTTCTCCATGTTTACCTTGAACAAGTTTTTCGTGAATAACATTTTCTAGTATGAATCAACCGGTATCTCAAACTACTGAAGATAGCTAAATTACATTTTATAATGATAAAGCAACCTCCAACTTCGACTTGTGAATCCACATAGTTTTTTGTTAATAATATTTGGTTACTTTTTTAAAAAAGCAATTAGTGATACACGGTTATCAATGTGGTTTAATTAAGAACATAATTTATTCATTAATAAACATACTTATTGGATATAAGTAGAGCAGTGTACCCAGAAGACATGCACTTCATCATGTAAAACTTCAGTCAGATATTAGGTAATGAATTTTAATTTGCGGTTAGAAATGTGTATCGAAATGGAGTCCATTTCGATACACATTTTCATTTTGATATATATTGCCGTGCTTGCGCGCTGTCCTACTCAGAGCCACTGAAAAACATTTTATTTTTACAAAAATAGTTATATTTACATACCTTTATCAGTAAATACGTATTAAGTGCTTCATCAATGAAGGTTAATTTCATTTCTTAGAAAATGTTTTTTCTTTTTCCCCTCTGATTTCGGTTTTATACTTGGATATATCATTTCTATGTTTTACATTTAAAGTGGTCTTCAACACGGAATGATTTGTCCATAAGGTTGGGGATTTCACTGTTTTTGACATTTCTTCGAAGTAAACTATGAGCACATTTTCTGACAATAAAGTTATATTTTTTCTTGCTCACCATACAACTTTTCATGCATTTTCTTTGATTTTTCAGGAAGTAAATTCTTGCTTACATTTATTGCCTCCTCCAGGATATCAGGATGTGTGGAACTAAATCACCTCTTCAAATTCACTAGTAAACATTTGTCTTCATCTTGTAAAACCAATACCTGCGACCTCGAATGGATATTCACTTGTTATTGAAGCGCAGCTAAAACACGTATCGAGAAATTGATTTATCAGATTTTTATTTTCTTCCGTATGCATCTAAATATTAAATATTTATTGTATATCTAAATGTCGTAGAAAAACTATTGTATGCAACTCTCATATAATGGTTATTAAGACGCTCGTGAAGTTTTCGACGCTAGCTCGCGTCGAAAGTTACTCGTCACTCGCGTGTTACTTCCCATTATAGGATTGTTGCATAAATAACTATAGTAGACTTAACCTTTGCGTGATAGGGATTTTAATCACCTATTAACTACGAGGGGCACTATTTATATTTTGAGCCTAATAATTAAAACAAAGTAATTTCTGATTGAAAACTGCTTTATTGTTTTTCAAAATATTCTCCTTTAGATCAATACACTTTTGCATCCGTTTGAACCATTTGTCAAAGCATTTATTCCAGTCTTCTTGAGACACCTCCAAAAATGGTTTTTGAAGGCATCAACGACTTCTTCTGGCAACGAAAATCGTTGTCCACGCAATGTATTTTTGATGTTTGGGAACAAAAAGAAGTCATTGGGTGCCAAATCAGGACTGTATGGCGGATGACCCATCAATTCGATTTTTTGAGCCTTCAAATACTCTGTTGGTCGAGATGTGTGTGCGCTCGCATTGTCTTGATGAAGAACAATACTGCGGTTCTTGTTGGTTTTCCTTACTTCACCGAAGATTTCCGGCAAACAAATGGTTGTGTACCATTCGGCATTGGCCGTTTTACGTTCCTTTAAAGGCACTGTTGCCAGATTTGCTGAAAAAGCAGGCGACCGTTTGCTTCGAAGTGCTTCGAGTGGGAACAACTTTTGTTGGATTTGCTTCATCTTGAAACACCCCTACAGTCGACTGCTGTTTACGTTCCGGCTCATACGCATAGCTCCATGATTCGTCACCTGTTACTATCTTATATACGTCTTTTGAGGCACCACCATTGTATTTCTTGAGTATTTTTGTACACCAATGGACACGAACATCTTTTTGAGATTGCGTCAAATTATGTGGGATCCAACGAGAGTAAACCTTTTTCACGGCTAAATAATCATGCAATATTTTATATATGCTGGTGGAATTAATGCCTAGGGTTACCTCAATCTCACAATATGTCGCATCACGATCTTTCATTATTAGTTTTTGCACAGCATCAATGTTTTCTGGCGCAACAATTGATTTTGGACGATTTCAGCACTTAAGCGCACAGTCGCTTATTGTGCTTCTGGAAACAATGGTGAAGCGAAGGACACAGAGGGTGACGAGATCCGAGGCGGCAGATTTGGACACAGGCGGAGTCCCTAACGTCTCCAGATATTTTAATCTTATGACACAGATTTACGTGTCTCTTCACGTAGACGCCTTGCCCGATGCACACTCGCCTGATTCTTGGCCCTGAAACACGCAGAATAAAATGAGAGGGGAATTAAATTCGCGGCATTACATAATGCATCCCAGCATTCGCTTACTAACCAGGGAAAACAAATAAAAAAATAAAGAGCCAATGTCAGAGTGGCCGAGCCGAACGGAAATCGAAACCGGAACTTCCCGAACGCGAGTCTCCCGCGTTACCAAGGAATCGTCTCTCTCGTGTACCTAGAGTAAGCTGTGGAGAAAATAAAAGTGGTTTGTATCTGACTTTTCAACACTTGAGATGAATTCCTTTCTCTATTTATTTAACGTTTTAACTACTCGGCCATTATGCGGCGGATCTGTTAGGAGATACCTCCTGCTTGATGTGTGGCGGACAGTTAGCCTTTTAGGTCTCATCCATACCATACCGATTTGCTCGTCACGTGACCACACAGGCCTTAGTGCTAGGCAACTGTACTTCTGCTTCTGTGACGGAAAGATGGCATCTTCGACGCATGCCCGCAAATACCTTAGTGCTAGGCAACCGTATCTCTGCTTCTAAACTTGCCAGGCAGATGGTATTACGGTAACGTCCAATCTACCTGCTTCCATTATCTGTGGATAAACGGCAGAGCATTTGCAATTACATCCATTTTCACTTGTACTATTGTTTTGGTGACTGAGAAAAACCACAAAAAACGGTCAGATTGGTCGTCTCACGGTACCTCCCAAATGCAAACCTCCCACGTTACCCAGTTATCTCTCTCGGTGTACCTGGAGTAAAAAGTAGGGAAAATAAAAGTGGTTTGTATCTGATTTGCACAATTTTTACTTTCTCTATACGTACAGTAAGTAGGGGAAGTATTGCATTCCACCCAAATATTCGATGCGAGATTTCACCTTAAATGCATGTTTTGAGGCCCTCTGAATAAAAAAAATCATTTTTAGAAAAAGGTCCGTGTGTCTGTCTGTGAACAGCGTAAGTCAAAAGCAAACAGTCGGATAAATACCACACTTGGTACTTAGGTTCAGTATCTTTCAAGATGTGACACGAAGATTTTCAAGAAAATCCCCCACCCCAGACTATCCTTTACATGGCATATTTTTCGAAACCATTGATTTCCTAAAAAGTGGCTCTAACGATTTTAATTAAAATATCATATATTTTAGATATTTTCATGACAAATAAAATGCATATCTTGAATTTTCTGGGAATGCCCCAAAAGTCCTCTTCATTCTGAATGGCTTTTCCATAACTGGTAAACCGTAAGAGATAAACAACATTTTTACACAAAAATGTAGATTCATTAAAACACACAATTTATGTCATACACATTTTTTTTGTGAAGTGAACCATTTCCGAGATATTCGTGATTTGTTAGAATTTTGCAATACTTATAGTTTTCTAAATGGGGATTGGTTATTTGTTTTGTTTATCTCCTGGACATGCAGAGAAAATGGAAAACTCCACATAGTAACCAACTCTTAAAAGATTTGACTATCGCTTAAAACCTACATACGATTTTTCAAAACGTGATGTCAATTTCTTAGTAGGTTAAGCTCTATCACGGTATACGTGAGCACTAAACTGTGTGATATACTTGCCTTGAGATTAGAGGTGCAGGCCGGGGTGAAAAAGCATTAAGAAACAAGTGTTTAGAGGAGGCAAGAGTAGTTAGCGAAACAAACCCCGAGTCACGCAAGGCAGGGTCCGTTATCACAACACACTTGAAATAAAACTTGACAAGTCCCAGCCGCATGCAAGGAAATGACATCTGTAATTCATTAGTTTCTTTCGCAGGAACTGTAAAATTTCCACGCTGCGTGGCTCGCCGATCCATCAACCATGCAATAAAAGCAATTTGGAGGCCGCGCCATGCGGTCGGAGCCGAATCATGCGACTAATTGTCATGTGCGGGTCGCGGTTTCGATTTCCAATAAGCGTCGGGGATTTCTGATGAAAGCCGTGGCTAAGCCTCGTTAGCAAATAGCTACTGTGCAAGTCAATATTTCTCAAAGGATTCAAGGCGAATGGGTGTTTGCACATCTACAGCTTTTGACCTGCTAAAGTAAACCGTTTGAAAGCTAACAAAGTAAGGAAGCAGCTATACAGTTAGACATAGCATTTAATAATTAAAATAGCAGATAGTTTTGCATTTTATAAATTTATTCCCAAAACATTACGTCTAAACTTCAGAATCTCCACTTAAAATTAAATACTAATACCTCCTGAGAAGCTCTTCCTGCTAAAAGTTGTTTAAATTATTTTTGCTCGATATAATTCATTTGTGCTACTTAACAATATTGTTGCCTTAGATCTGACGTTACATTTCCACATGAAATGTGGTTGCTATGAAAACGAAAGATACCCCACTTCTAAAAGAAATGACGAAAATCACTAGTGCGGAAAGTAAAACCATTGCAATACGAACACTAACTTATTGAAAGTTCCAATATCAATTCCATCATTTAACTTTATCATAGTTTTCAACATCAAAGATTCCGATACAAACTTCTAGACTCATCAGTTTACTACTTCTTAGAACGAAATATGCCAAGACATCCTTTTCATTAATATCTACACCTTTTTGTTTTCACCATTTCAAGAATGAAGCATACGCCAATTCATACCTCGGTTTTCATTTCTTCGGTATTGACTCGTCACATCCACTTTTCCAATCCTCTTCGATTTCCACACAATTGGACGCACGTCTATTACTTTTTCCATAATGAATTGAAAATAAATCAAATTCTAACGCAACTATAAAACTACAACATAATGTGGTGACACGGACAATAGGAGTTTAAAAACATTCTGTCCCATAGCTACACATACAGGCGAATCACCTTTTAAAATGTATGACCCATCTTGAATAATACGTGTATATGTAACTTGAAACATGCTTTTTTGACCCAAGAGGAAGTGGATTAAATTAGGAATAATGGCAGATTCCTACTTGAAAATATATTCTGTAAATTAATTAACAAGCCGAATTTGTTCCATTTAGTAAACTCACACTTCAATAACATAGATAATTACAATTTACAAAACCCTTACTCGTTCACCGTTCTTTACAGCGTCAATGCTGTAAATTAAATTACAATAATTACATAATTGCTTCCTGCTCTCACATTTACTGATATATTTCTAAACTAACAGCAATAAGTCTATAGTACAGACGATCAATCTTTTCCCGGTGAAGAATTACTAAAGAGAATTTTGAATACGTTAAGCCAAAAATGAATTTAGAAATACCGTCCAGAATGCCTTCTATCTAAACGTTGTCCTGTTGTTTTCATCGTAACCTAGCTTACCGTCGAAGAAAGACTGATCAGCCTTGTGGACAGCACATTGAAACAAGCTGGAACTGATCCGGCGCCTGCGCAGTCGACGTCCACAATCGCCTGACGTACTGCGTGACTCAAAATAACTGCGCCCTTTCTTCTTGTTGTCTCCTTGAGAACCACTACCATAGTCCTTTCACTTCTGTTCCCGTACATGTCAGCCTTCCTTTAGCACAGCCCAGTCACCTAAAGCAGATTTCTCCGGGTAGAGGGTCCATTTGGCACAAACTATTTCAGCTAATATCTCAGTATAATCCAATTGATATAAATAACCATGCTACAAAAAATAGTATTCAATACACATATGGTAAGCGCATAACAGCATCTCGTAAACTGAAAAGCTTTTTTCTAGATCCGTATGAGGCGCTCACCAATCTAGTATCGCAGTATATTCTTTGTTCAGGGTTTTTTAAATAGTGGATAGGGGAAGGTGGAAAACCGATTGCTCGTGCCCAGTTCGCCTACGTATAGCGGCTCTTTGTGATAGATTTCGTACCGTCCTCATGGCGCCCTTATCTCCCCCTCTCACCATCTCAGAAGACTCTGAATAAATTCTATTTTCGACGATAGTGGTTTTTGATCCATTTCCTGTTCATGCACTGAATTTCTTGCGATCAGTACTAGTAGGCTAAAAACTAGCTCCGCATTTTGCCTCTTTTACTACACATAAGTGTATAAACTATATTAAATTCTCTAAGTTTTGATATATTTATTATTGCACATATGTAATATCATATCTGACAGATGAATGTTAGTATTTAAATCTTACCTAGCTCTTACTTCCTGTTATTTGTTAATATTTGCTTACGATTTAATTTATGCAGCAGCAGCTAAGATTGAGCTGCAGGTTCTTGATTCTTCTTAAGACATGGATAATCGTTTGCGGTACATTACCAATGTTAATGTTAGTGGCTTTGCTGCTGAACCACCATGTTCAACAGTTGATAGTAATTCATTTTTATTTTTGTGTATGTAGCACTTCTAATTCACTATCGTTGAAAAATAGTAGGAGTACACATGCATTAAGTCATTGGATAGTCTCGTATCTATCTCGTATTTTCAAGCTCTTCCTTTCTCCAATGATCTTTCCAATCTTGTTTCTGAAGAAGGTATTGTAGTTCCAGTGTTGGGGAGCCAAAACTTGAAGTAGTTGCAACCACGTACAAACTTTCCGGTGGCCTTCGCCCCATTTAAAAAAATCAACTTTTGTAATTTTTAATGTTTATTTTAATATATATGTATGCCTCGGCTGCGTCAGTAGTAATTTGCAGAAACACGTATCTGTTAGCAGGGGTGGCTAAAGAATGAAGGCTTACACAAATTATTATTTTTACTTCACTCCTTTTTATTAATCTTTCACACGATTAAATAGCACTTCATTGATATATCATACTGTAGAGCTGTGAGATTATTGTTACTTGTACTATTTAGCACGTAAACTTTGTATTATTCACGCCGTAATTAATTTTTTATGTCTCACACTGAATACGTACTGAGCGAACTGCTCTGGAACGCTGTCTTCTAGCATGTGTCGCTTGAATCTGTTAAATTTGTACATTTTACTATATTTCAAGTCTCTGACTGGTAATTCTACTACAATAGAATATTTTATTTAACTTAAGCTTTTTGTAGTTTTTTCACAATATTTATAACCTGTTTTAAATAGTACATTATTGTTCCAAGAATTACCAGTAACCTTTATTAAACTTTCTAATTCATTATTGCCTCAAGGTTACCTCATTGTTAGCAACTTTCGGCTTCTATTCTCACAGCTCCTAAATTGTTAAATTATATAATGCATTCACATAACATTATTATACATGTACATAATAATATAAACATTAATAAACATACACTATTGCATAATACACATATTGCTTTAAGGCGGGCAGTTATTATATTTTATATTATATAATTAGATTGATATTATTTAATTGTTAAAAATACTGCCTCACATCGCAGCATACTGTTAACTGGGTTTGCCTTAGGTTACTTTTTCAGGATGTATGTACTGAAGCTATTAATTCCCTTCATTGCTAATGACTATGTCGGTGAGTACTGCAAAGGTAAAGTATGGACGAACGGAGGGGGTCCCCGAAACCGGGGCAGGACACGCACGCTTCTACTATGAATCCCAGGAGGGAGGAATGAGGGGAGAACCCGAAGAGCGACCGTTTCCGAATGACGACAGGCGCAAGCACAAACGGTATGCCTAATTTTTCCAGGTTGAACGCCACAACGCCGCCCGAGCCCACTCTATTGGGCCCCGAGCCACTGAGGACCCTCCGAAAGAGCTTCTGTCCGAAAGCACCCAGAGGCGGTTTCCAGCACAGAAGTCCTTGGACGACGTCAGGATGAACCTTCCACCGTGCAGCCGCAACCCGCCGAATACTGTCGCTTGGTCCTACAACTCTGAAAATAATGACAAGGAAGATTATGGGTACAGGAAATGGAGGGGGGCAGGAGAGTCGTGGTGGAAGATGAATCACTCCAGCATTTGCCTGCCGATCCAGAGAAACCAGGAGAAAATCATGGGACAGGTGGCGGGGATCGAACATGGAACCTCCCAAATGCGAGTCGAACACATTACCGCGGTGCCACCCCACTCGGTTCTGGAGTACTGTACTCTTTTCTGCTCGTTATTTGCGATTAAGTTTCGTTTCTTCCTTCTTGGTGACGAAATCCGAGTGCGAAATCCTGTGTGAGAAATACTCTTTGTTATCTGAGTAATATGTATTTGTAATTAAAGACTCAATTATTAGTTTTCATTTTAGATGCACACGTTTCGATTTCACTATTTTCACAATAAAATGTCATTATTTAAATGTAGTCTATGCAGCTGTTACTTGTATTCTGTATATTTGTCGATGAGTATGCTAGCTCTGTTAAATGTTGACTTTTCTTCTGTTGACTTTCTGAAACTAGAATTTATATAAAGTGAACATGGTCCACGATGCCCACTGAGTACCTCGTGGTCACTGGTTGTGTGAACTGTGTAGCACTGAAAAGATAAACATTCTGTTATAGTCTTAAGGACAACAAACTTTGGACTGTGATAGAATTATTGATATATTGCTTGATTGTTATAAAAACTCATATTGTGGTTTTAATGCACATGTTTATCTTTTAACCATTAAAGCGGCTCTGAGACTTGAGTTCACCAACTTCTGTAGTTTTTAAATTACAGTTTTAAAACTACCTTCTTGTGACTGAGTTTAACATAAGTGAAAAATTTTTATTTGACATGATTGCTTTCCAAGACATTAAAATGTATAAAACCTTAATACAATGTATTATAAAACTTTGAAGGCGCCTTGCAACATAAAATTTAAAGTAGAGCAATAAAACACGTTTTTTCGTGTTTTTAAGCTTAAAAAAATAGTACTAGTTACCGTTTTTAAACAGTTTATTTACTGAGATTTTAAGTTTGCTTTTTTCATGTTGTTGTGAATAAAAATTTGTAAATATGCTAATGAAGATAAAGCCTAACATTTCTTGTAAACATTAGACCACAGGGAAGAAATAATTTATACCTTGAACAATTTATGCTGGAAAAAGCGCTGAAAAAACATAAACGCCTTTAAGTGCCTACTCCTTAAACATTTCAGCATTGTTAATACTTATTTAAATAATGCACATGATGTGCATTGGTCTGTGTTTTACTAAAACGCAGTTCCTAAACATCTATAAGCATGAATTTTGTTATACATATAGTGTGTTGTTTTGAGCTGCAAAACTTGCAGGAGTGCATTACAGTAAACATTGAGGAATAATGTATTTAAAATTTCAGTAGGTGACTTTTCTCCTCTTGTCAATTATATTCATATTGGGAAAATACTTGTGTTTTTGCTGGTATTCTAAATGTTTAAAGGGTAGCCGTTCGAAATTTGATCAGATTCTTGATATGACCAAATGCATACGTCTTCAGCGGTCGAGTGTAAATGGTATGTACTTTTTTCAGAAGCGTAAATAAATATATAACTTTTGGCACATTAATTACTTAGCACTTTTGTAATAATATTTCGAAGTAATTGTCCTGAATAGCTGTCATGTGTGCCAGTGAATTTTGCTTTAAAACCAAGAAATTAAATTGTTTAGGATTATATATATCCAGCTATATAGTTAGTGCTAAATTATTTAATTTTTGCTTATACTCTTCCAGATAAACAAAGAAAGGAAGAAATCCAAGAACAGTTAAATACATATAATGTAAACGAAAAAAAATTAATGAAAATATAAATAATTGACATCAACATATATTAAGGATGAAAGAGGAACGAATACTAAAATTGTATTAAACTATAAACCTAGAGGATATCGCCAAGCGAGAAGATCGAGAACAAGATGGAGCGATATGTTTAATTGAGGACGGAAGAGGTCGTGAGTCCTATACCTTGTAGAAGAAGAAGAATTAACTATATTTTAGACCTTGAAATCTCCACATTTATGCGTCATCCTCCGTGGTCTAGTGGCACCATGCTAGCCTCAGTTCCCGAGGTCGCGGCTTCAAACCCGGCGGAGGGAGATGAATTTTCTCGGCCGTAAAATTCCTTAACATGGCTTCCTTCTGAAAGGAGTTAAATCAAAGCCGGTGGTCCCGTGTCGTAGACTTACGGCACGTAAAAGAACTCAAGCCAGTTAAAGAGGCCTCTGAGCAAAATTATCGGTCTTTCACGTCCAATATAGAATGGAACGCTAAGAACCACAACAGTTGAAAGAGCGTCCACCAATAAAACTCAGTTTTTTCCACATTTATACGAAACTGGGTTTTCAAAAGCATGCTCTTTCTGGATTTATCTCACTTTATTTTTTCTGTAACATTACTAAAATATCTATTTGAACATTAGACCCATTCTAACCATATACCCATTAGCATCTAATTAGAAGAGCTCCGTTTGCAGCTCATAATATAAACAACTAATGTTTGTTACATCTCCGTGGATGTTCGGCAACTACTCCGCCTGTGCAGTTCGGCGGGCTTACAGCTTCATCAGGCGAATACCAGCCTGCTTAATAATACATCAAATTTGATCAACACAAGGTAAGCAAATTTATTCGAAATTCTCCGAGAACAAATATGATTGCATGATACTTGAAGTAGAATACTTTTTTGTAGTTGGAAAATGCTTCATGTTTATCTGCACAACGTATGGGAGCCAATTTGTCGCGGTAACTTCGTGTTATCTATTGCTGGGTGCCTGTTATTGAATTAATAGTTTGAATTTTTGGTTCATTGTGCTCCGGCTAGCTATTATTAATTCTCAGTCGAGCAAATATCTTAAACAGGGTGTGTAAACGGAAAGCATTTGTTACTGAAAGATAAAACTTATAAAAGAATTTGTTTTTACACTTTTAATACCGTCACAATTAATTAATTTCACATATTGACTCTTGATACACGCCAGACTGAAACTGTTATATTTTCTAATATCACTATAATCACTTATTTACTGCACGTTATTAATTCGCGTATTTCACATTTATAACTAACTTTACGACGCGAGAGATTTTGTAGAATTGCGCGACGTATAACGCATGAACGATTCTCTTAAACTGTGCGACGTATAACCTTTGTATGATTCTATTGGACTGAGCGACGTTTACCTCGTGAATTATTCTGTCAAACTGCGCGTTACCCGTCTCTGGCACGGAATTTATACTCCCTCACCCTAATATGCCTAAACATTATAACAGAGCTGTTATTGGTTAATAAAACGCGCCAACATTAGCGTCTATTTTTATATCCAATCAAAGTTACGAACACATATGCTCTAGGGAAAATATTCCCTCCATTTCTACAGAAAAGCGCGCTAATCTGACGTCATTTGTTTGTGTCTTCTAATTAATAAACAACTCACCCCCTCGCTCATTGTTGCCCGCTCCTATTGTCAGTTTCAGTGAGGCCATGTAAACTTATTTCCTAACAATGCTTATAATTAACAAACATTTCAAATCAATGTCATACAATATTGCTTATTTACACTACAATCACTCTAGCATTTACATTGTTGTGATATAAAATACTGCGTCATACTACTGCTCCTTTTGGGCCGAAGATCAATGAAATTTCTTACGATAGTTTAAAGCAGGTAGTGGATCGAAAAGCACTAGGACCTTTACCCCTTGAAATTTTTGGATGGAAATCGTGGAAGCATTGCGAATTTGCAATGGAAGGACTACAGCATAAATATGCTTAGTGTATTTTAACGTAATTTAAGGCTTGTTTGCATATTTTGCAAGTATGTTAATTTTAATTTATATGCTGTTTACCTAGGTATGAGTATAGTTAAGCAGAGAAAGCATTAGGTTCTATCCAAAAATTCGATACCGAGTTTTATTGCAAATACACATTTTGTGGTCCACTGAATAAAAAAATCTGATGCGATACATTCATATGACATTCTTTACACTATATATTTATTTGTGCGTATACAAACTATTCTTACTAAAACTTATTTTTCTATCTGCTGCATTTAATCCAAATAAACATTTGCAAAAATAACACACATTTCGTTATAAATACAGAGAAAACACCGATAGCCAAATATTTAAGAACTGAACGCTATATACTGGCCTTAAAATTCCATACTTCACCAATGCAATGGCGAGAAACAATTGAAAAGCGATTGTTCTTTAAAAGAATAAGTATTGAACAATTCGAACCTTTAACACCGAATATCTCAGAATCGGCTAATGCAACAAAAAACTTATTTTGAGTAAATTGTATGTTTTGAAGAGAGATATATTTTTGTGTGACACATTTTCGTTTATCACTTAACTTTCCGAATGAAGAGAACTTCACAGGTTATTCCAATAAAATTAAAGATAAACATTTTATTCTTCATCTAAATATATTTCACTTATGGTATTTTAATCAAAATCATTATCCACTTTTTAGAAAATCAAAATTTTCTAAAAATGTTTCTTGTAAAGCGTAGCTGGGGGTTAGGGGATATTCTTTAAAGTTTTCGTGTCGCATCTTTGGAAGACACTAAACTCAAATACCAAGTTTTGTATTCATCCAACTTTTTGTTTTTGAGATTTGCTGTTCACAGACACACACATAGACATGTTTCCAAAAATGCTTTATTTGTATTCAGGCGCCTCAAAACATGTATTTCCGGTGAAATATCGACATGAAATTTTTTGGTGGAATACAATACTTTCCCTACTTACTATACGTAGTAGAGAAAAACTATTTCATAAAAAGATCCGTGCGTGTGTTTTCCTGTCTGTGAACACCAAATCTCCAAAACGAGAAGTTGGTATTAACTTCAGCGCATATCGAGGATACGATGTAGATCATTAAGAAAATCCTCTACACAAAATTACATGGAAAAATTTTCGTTATTTTTAGTTTTCTCAAAAATACTCTGTTTTGATTAAAATACCGTATGTTTTAGATATTTGTATGACAAATGGACGTATGTCTTGAATTCTATGGAAATGACTGAAGTCCTCTTCATTATTAGTGAGTTAAGTATAACTGGAAAACTATAAGAAACAAAATATCACTACACAAAAATTTAAAACGATTAATGTCAAATGCAGTTTTCGTGGGGTTAGCCATTTTAGAGATATTCTTTGTTAATGACTTGAATTTTCAAGCACTTATACTTCTTACAAATGGTAAGAAGCTATTAGTTTTTTTTTCTCGTGGTCATGCAAGGAGGACGGTATTAAAGAAACCTTTACATAGCGATCGGAAAAAAAATCTGATGTGTTACACTCACATGACTTTCTCTACTGTTGTACAAACTATTTTTTACAAACGCTTATTCTCCATATGCTTCATGTTAATCGAGATGTTAAGCTTATTGGTAATTTTCTTGTAGGTGTATGGGGAATATGGTAGACTTTAAGCCACAGTCAAATATTTTAATAGCCGGTTGCTATGTGGCGCATTCTATTCTCTTTGCATGTCCATGACATAAAAAAACGAATAACGAATTCCCATTTGAGAAAAAATATTGGAAAATTTAAGGGAAAAACAAGAAATATCTCGAAAATGGTTCGCTCAACAAAAAAGAATGTATATGGCATAAATTGTGTATTTTAACGCGATCTACATTTCTTTGTGTAGTAAACTTTTGACTATCTCTTATGGTTTACCAGTTATGCAAAAGTCGTTCACAATGAAGAATACTTTTGGAGACATTCCCAGAAAATTCTAGGTATACATTTCATTTGTCATGATATTTTAATCAAAATCGTAAGAGCCATTTTTGAGAAAATTAAAATTTTCTAAAATGTTCCATGTAAAAGTTAATCTGGGGTGGGGGGATTTTCTTGAAAACCTTCGTGTCGCATCTCTGGAAGATACTGAACCTAAATACCAAGTTTGGTGTTTATCCGACCGTTTGTTTCCGAGTTATGCTGTTCACAGACACACACGGACACACACACACACGGACATGTTTCCTAAAATGCTTTTTTACTTTCTCTACTACGTACAGTAAGTAGGGGAAGTATTGCATTCCACCCAAAAATTCGATACCGAGATTTCACCGGAAATACATGTTTTGAGACCTCCTGAATCCAAAAAAAGCATTTTTGGAAACATGTCCGTGTGTGTGTCTGTGTGTGTGTGTGTCTGTGTGTGTGTGTGTCTGTGTGTCTGTGTGTGTGTGAACAGCATAACTCAAAAACGAACAGTCGGATAAACACCAAACTTGGTATTTAGGTTCAGTATCTTCCAGAGATGCGACACGAAGGTTTTCAAGAAAATCCCCCCACCCCAGACTACCCTTTACATGGAACATTTTTCGAAAATTTTAATTTTCTCAAAAATGGCTCTAACGATTTTGATGAAAATATCATATGTTTAAGATAATATCATGAGAAATGAAATGTATATCTCGAATTTTCTGGGAATGTCTCCAAACGTATTCTTCATTCTGAACGACTTTTGCATAACTGGTAAACTATAAGAGATAGACAAAATTTTACTACACAAAAAATATAGATCGCGTTAAAATACACAACTTATGTCATATACATTTCTTTTGTTGAGTGAACCGTTTTCAAGATATTGCTTGTTATTTCCTTAAATTTTGCAATACTTATACTTTTTCTCAAATTCGTTATTCATTTTTTTATGTCCTGGACATGCAAAGAGAATGGAATGCGCCACATAGCAACCAGCGTTAAAATATTTGACTATCGCTTAAAAGCTACCATATTTCCCTTGCATCTACATGAATATTACCAATAAGATTGACATCTCGATATCTCGATTAATATGAAGCATATGGAGAATAAGCGTTTGTAAAAATGGTTTGTACAAGAGTAGAGAAAGTCATGTGAGTGTAACACATCAGATTTTTTTTATTCAGGGGGTCTCAAATCATATTTCCGGTGAAATCTCGGTATCGAATTTTTGGGTGGAACACAATACTTCCCCTACTTATACTATACGTAGTAGCCTACTGTATTCTTCTTTTAAAACGAAATGTTTAAATATGTAATGAAACTTTATCCCTATTAACAGGAAGTAGACAGAAGAATAAGCATATGTAGCAATATTTCAGAGTAAGTACAGAATGTCATGTGAATTCAACACATTACATTTTTGTTTTACTAAATTATCGCGTATTTTTTTAAAACCCCAACAGAAGATTGTATCTGTACTTCATTTAATTAAATAGTCTTTTAAATAACAATTCTAGATTAATAAAAGCAAACGGGAAAATGCAACACATTCCCTTGCATCCCTTCCAGCGCAATATCCCGAACACCTATCGTTACTGCCGTTATATAACGATGCCATTTGCGTTCCTCATTTTCTTTCTTTCTCAACGCGGTGCATTCCTACTCTCTACACTATTTCCGTGGAACTAAATGGCGACTGATTTAACTGACTGTTAAATAATGACGCCAGATTTATCATTCTCGCAGTTTCATCATCTTGAGGGAATATGTCGCCTGAAGAGCCTGCATACTTGCTACACTTTGTTTACTTCGCCGCGAGCATGCGGCAACTATTTCTCCAATTCCGTTTAGCGGGTTTGCAGGTCTTCAGGCGATACTGTGTTTTCTCGGGTTACTAGTGCCCATGATCCTCCTCTTCAGGATGAAACTAATGACCAGGGTTAGGATTTTTAGGTGCACACCTTTTTTCTTAGGGTAAGTTAAAGCTGTGCGGAAAGATATCACTGTGTGAAATTTTGTTTCTAGTTGCGAAAAGAGGTCTTGGGACCTTTATCTTTATTCTTTAACTTTCAATTAACGTCTCCTCAGCTTACTGTGTAGGTGCGAATAGTAAGTCTACCACTTTCAATAAACACCGCGCGGGAATTAAAAGCACACCCTCAACAATGGAAAATCATTTTGTGTTCGACAAATACCTCTTTCTCTTGCTTTACCGCTATAAAGTATCCTGCAATAATGCAATTGACAATGAGTGATTATATCCCACGAGAATCAGTAGCCTGCTGTTAGTAAATGTGAATTTGTTAGAGACGTCATCTATTTGCGTGGAGGCGAAGGCTGGGCACGCAGAGGCGGCAGTAACCTCAGCCGCGCAGTTCCGAGAATTATTAAGCCTGGGTTCTGCTCGAAACTACTAGAAATCGCTGAGACTGAACTTCCAGCATGAATGAGAACATTCTGGTAATTGTCGTGGTGTTATAAGAGAATGTGGACAGCAAATGGGCGCAAGAGTGAGTTGTGTGATAGTCGCATTGTGTTAGTAAGTGAACTAGTGTTAGCTCTCCAAACGAGTGTACCAGTGCTCGATTTATTGTTCTGGCTGAGGAATTCAAACAAGATTTCATAGACACTGATGGAACTGTTATGCGATGCACTATTTGTGATTCAGGAAATTTGTTAGGTGAAAAACACCAGCGAGATCCCATCAAACAACACATTTCCAGCACTCAGCATCAAATGAACGAGTCTCTTGAAGCAAACAAATCACGGCAATCTCTATTACGAAATACGTTTCAACAGAGTTCTGCAAAAGCCAAAATTTGAAGGAATTAAACATTGATTTGTGTGCAGCTCTTGCACAAGCAGAAATGCCACTCAATAAGGTGAACCATCCAGCCTTCAAGGGATTTCTTGAAAAATACACAAAGATGTCAATGCCCGATGAGAGTAAGAAACAAACTACATGGAGATTGTTTACCAAGAAACCATAGAACGAATCAAGGAAAAAGTGTCGGATTGCGATGTGCGAATAATTGTGGATGAAACCATAGACTCGATGGAACGATATGTTTTGAACGTTTTAGTTTTTACCTTAGCAGAGGAGAAAGATAATCCCATGTTGTTAAGAGTGTAAGAGTTGCGGAGAGCCAATGCTAGTAGAGTAATGGAATCCATTATGGACTTCTGTCAAAACCTCTGGCCTACTGGTATTGGGTTTGAAAAACTTCTTCTTGTGGTTACGGACCAGGCTCCATACATGGTTTCAGCTGTTAACCAATTGAAACCTTTGTTTCCTAACTTGAAGCATGTGACATGCTTGGCTCATGCCCTTCACAGGGTTTGTGAATCCATAAGGAATGAATACGACATCGCAAATCAATTCATCTCTACTCTGAAGAAGATTCTACTGAAAGCTCAGAGCCGTGTTGTTTACTACAGGGAAATCACTGGCCTGCCCCTTCCAAATTTCCCGGTCATTACTCGCTGGGGATCTTGGATTGAGTGTGCTGCTATGGTGTGTGAGAATTTTTAAAGAGTTTGTGCTTTCTTTGGATCCATCCGATGCAGGTGCAATTTCCAAGGCACGGCAACTTCTGTTCCGGAGAAAATACATAATTTTCAGACAGAACTATATTGTGTCCATAGTTACAAGTACCTGCCTGCAGCTATTAAACGACTGGAAGAACAAGGTCTGGAAAAGGAAAAACAATTGGATATTTTTACTTCCGGAGGGAGCAGTTAGATGGCTTTGCCAAAGACAAACTTGAATACCAGACATTGAGGAATTCGCACATCTGTAAAGTTGCCATTCCGAGTGAATACAAGGTTTGTCCCACTGGTTTCTGTGGAAATTGAAAGAAGCATCTACAAGGACATTCTATCTCCTAACAGAAACAGACTTACTTTTAAAAATGTGAGGATGCTTAATGTCTTGAAGTACAACAGCTTCATGTTTTCCCTTCTTTAGATGAGTGATAATTTGATGTACTTCTTTGTAGTTAAATTAGAATACAGGAAAGAGAAATCGTTGAATTTGTTACGGGAATGCACAACGGAAATTAACCCAAAATCTCAAAAAAGCTAATAAAAACATTGTTCCCAAAAAATTCTCCAATGCTTGTAGTTTTAGAATCCACTTTTACTTTTGACCTAGCAAACGATTCAGAATCGTTACGACACTTTTTAAATACCCTTGCGCATTTGGTTGCTAACTGTTTATATTTTTAAAACTTAATTTTAAGGCGTTTCTTATTTTCAACATTCCTGCATATTCAAAATGTTCTACACGATGTAGTTTTCATCTGTTCATATTGGCATATTTTATGCTTATTTCAAAAACCCAAATAAATAAAATTGTCATATAATTTTTGTGTGTAATGAATAGTTTTTACGCTACTAATGTTTGGAGATAACAATATAGACAAAAAAAACGAAAAAATAAATGAAAATAAAAAACTACAAAAGTTTTTTCTCTTAAACTAAGTGTGGTAGAAAAAACATTTTGACAGATTTGTAGTTCCTTGACATAGAAGTAGGGTTATTTCTGCTCCACATTTGGGAACCAATTTAAAAATGCATTGTTTCTTCTTAATTGTCCCACGTATGGGAGCCAATTTGAAGTAGATATGTTGTTTATTTATTATTTATCTCCTCGTATGGACGTCAATTTTGAAGAAAGTTTCTTGTTGATGGAGTTTTTGCACCACGCTTTGGGCGTCAATTTGAAGAAGATTGTTACGTAATATGCTACTACGTATTTAAAGCCTATTTGAAGATGTATTTTTGTTGTTACGCTCCAAGTTTAAAAAAAATATATTAAGTTTGTTATTAAACTGCTTCTATAGATATTATTTATGTTTGTTTGCCTCGGGTGCGTCAGTCTTGTTTTAGAGACACGTTTCTCTTAATGAGGGGCGTGGTTCGTCAAGAATGTAGGCTTACACAGATTTTAAGTTTAAAATCATTCTGTTTTATTAATCCTTGACACAAATTAAATAGCACTACAGTCGCGAGATTTTTCAACTTAATACTTGCACATTTTTAACGCGTATACTTAATTTTAGTTTCACAGTAATAATCTTCCATCCGGCTACTATCAAGGTCTGCAGGCAACTGAACAGATTCCAACCGTCCAAACCCGTAAACTTCTGTATTTCAAGTCTCTGATTGGCTAATCCTAGTCCAATAGAATACCCGCATTTTACTAAAGCTTTTTCCGGCTGTTGATCGGCTATTTTTAAATTGTCACAACATTTACATTATTGCTGCCCTAATCATGACTAGTAATATTCAAACTCTCAAACTCACTATTGCCTAAAGGTTACCTCATTGTTATCAACGTTGTTAGCAACTTTAAACTTATTATTCTCACATCTCTTACATTATTAAATTACGTAATGCATTTACATAACATTATTGAACATGTTTACAATAATATAAGCATATGCAATGTCTGTTACATACATTTTTACAAATTATTACATACATATTATTTTTAAGGCGGGCTGTTATTGAAATTACAAATTATAAAATTTAATTGAAATTATTCAAGTGTTAAAAATACTGCCTCAAACATAAGATTTTTTTTGGAAAATGCATCACGTTTTGCATTTTGCATATACCCATAATTTTATATTCTGAAAATTATAACTTGAAAACTAATTAAGATTTAAGATTGAAATTCACAAAACAATTATATCTTAAGAAGACTGACATGTGGTTAAAATTTCAGCCCAATTGAATTGATAGTTTAAAAAATAGTAATTTCAGTTCTGCATCCCCTTAAATAGACCAGCACCTTATTGTCCCTTTTCTCACCTTATTTGAGCACCTTTTCCCTTCCTTTTTTCACCTGAAATTTGCACCTAAAAATCCTAACACTGCTAATGACCATGGATTTTTTTCATATCTTTTTGAGAAAACAAAGATCAGAAGTGCAGGCGTTAATGTTGACGAGGTCAGTGTATGGAAGCCAGAGGTTTAAGATTTGGAGAAGAGGAGTATTTATTTTATTGCAATAACTGGGGAGGTTCTTTTTTATCTCTTTCTTCTTACCCTCCCTTCTCACCTTCTCTCACCCATTCACTCACTCACGCCCTCACTTACTCTTCTAATCTCTCCATGCCGCTCCCTGTATGCATAATGTACTGGTGAGGTTCTTTTCCATCTCTTTCCTCTTAGCCTCCCTCCTTGCCTTCTCTCACCCACTCACTGACTTATTCTTCTAATCTCTCCATGCCGCTCCCTGTATGTATAATGTACTGGGGAGGTTCTTTTCTATCTCTTCTCTCTTAGCCTCCCGCCTCACCGTCTCTCACCCAATCACTCACGCACTCTTCTAATCTCTCCATGCAAATCCCTCTATGTATAATGTACGGGGGAGGTTCTTTTCTATCTCTTTCCTCTTACCCTCCCTCCTCACCTTCTCTCATCCATTCACTCACTCGCGCACACAGTTACTCCTCTAATCTCTCCATGCAGCTCCCTGTATATATAATGTACTGGGGAGGTTCTTTTCTATCCTCTTTCCTCTTACCCTCCCTCCTCACTTTCTCTCACCCATTTACTCACTCACGCACTCACTTACTCGTCTAATGTCTCCATGCAGCTACCTGTATATATAATGTACTGGGGAGGTTCTTTTCCATCTCTTTCCTCTTAGCCTCCCTCCTCACCTTCTCTCACCCACCCACTCACTCACTTATTCTTCTAATCTCTCCATGCCTTTCCCTGTATGTATAATGTACTGGGGAGGTTCTTTTCTATCTCTTTCCTCTTAGCCTCCCTCCTCACCTTCTCTCACCCACCCACTCACTCACTTATTCTTCTAATCTCTCCATGCCTTTCCCTGTATGTATAATGTACTGGGGAGGTTCTTTTCTATCTCTTTCCTCTTAGCCTTCCTCCTCATCTTCGCTCACCCATTCACTCACAGACTTATTCTTCTAATCTCTCCATGCCTTTCCCTGTATGTATAATGTACTGGGGAGGTTCTTTTCTATCTCTTTCCTCTTACACTTCCTCCTCACCTTCTCTCACCCACCCCCTCACTGATTTATTCTTCTAATCTCTCCATGCCTTTCCCTGTATGTATAATGTACTGGGGAGGTTCTTTTCTATTTCTTTCCTCTTACCCTCCCTCCTCACCTTCTCTCACCCATTCACTCACTCACGCACTCACTTACTCTTCTAATCTCTCCATGCCGCTCCCTGTATGCATAATGTACTGGGGAGGTTCTTTTCCATCTCTTTCCTCTTAGCCTCCCTCCTTGCCTTCTCTCACCCACTCACTGACTTATTCTTCTAATCTCTCCATGCCGCTCCCTGTATATATAATGTACTGGGGAGGTTCTTTTCTATCTCTTTCCTCTTAGCCTCCCTCCTCACCTTCTCTCACTCATTCACTCATTCATGCACTCTTAGAAATCTCTTCATGCCGCTCCCTGTATATATATATATATAATATGTTTTTTAATGTTCTCAAAACGTGTAGGAAAAAAATCTCTTTCTGGAGTATTACTAGAAACTAAAACACAATAGAAGGCTTAATAACACACACACACACACACACACACACACACACACACACACACACACTGCTATCTTCTTTCTTCTCATTATGCGATCACAAATAGAGCTTCTGGTAATATCTAATTTAATAACTAACTAGGACTAATAGTAATGAGAAATTGATACAACTTCCTATATTATTTCCTTTAAAATACCAAAGAGACAGAAACCTTATGTTTATACATGTGGTTTTATTAACTTTGTTTCAAACTGCTCAATAATCGACATTTTCCGTTTATTGACTTCGTGTCTCACTGGAACTCTTGGAGCAATAATTAAGATGGTTTATTCTCTAAGTCGGATCCGAAACATGTTATATACTAAGTTTCTTACCAATCGACTGAGTTTTACTTGAGTAAATAGGCAAAACATACGCACTTGCATAATTTAAATATGCAATATTTTGCTTCGGTGTAACCCATTATGCAGTTAGCATCAGTTATTTATCCAAAACTGGAAGTTGCTAGTAGCATCTTCGTTATAGAGATTAAATTGTGACCTCCGGGGAGGCACTGTTGGAGTATTATTCCGCGAGAGGGCTGCGGTTTATTGCTTCTTTGTTGATCTTTACTCCAGAAATAAGCCCTTGAAACTTAGAAGATGTTATTGAGTGTATTATGGATTACGTTTGTAGCCTTGGCGTATTATAAAAGCTTTCCACGGTGATGGTATCCGTGGCAATTGGTTGAGAATCTTATTCCATGTTAACTCCAAGCTCGCAGCATGGCGATGGTGCACAGACTGCTGATTCAACGAAACACAGCGGGATTGCACCAAGGGGTAGTCTGGACAGGTAACCTCGCTGATGAAACAGCTTGAATCACCGCAGGTATCGGAGACAGAGCACTGCTGTGTGAGGTAGGCAGCTTCATGTCCCTAGCAGGATGCCGCACGTGTGCCGGCTTGACTCTGCTTGCTGACGCATACACGCCTTACATACATGGAGTATAGGGGTATCTGGTAAACAAGGGGGGGCGGCAGTTCTCGCTCTGCGAACTACGGGAGATCTATTGCGGCTACCACCTCCAGGAGGAAGAGATGAAGTAACCCGTCCTACTACTGGAGCTTCCCAGGGAGGGCGATGGACGATCCGTTCAATCTAGCAGCTCATTGGTCCCCAGGGGGAATACTCTTTCCTTGCAGCAAGCAGCCACGCTATTTTTTCGGCACCGCCACATATCACACTAGAAACACGAAACTGAGAAGGAATCGGAATGAAAGGGAAATGAGGAAAAATAAATCGTGTTAGAAGAGAAACTACCCCAGTATTAGCCTTCCGACCAGGGAAAACCACGAAAAACCAAGGTCACAATGGACGGTAAACGAGAATCGAGCCTGGGACCCTCTGAATGTACACCTCACACGTTAGTGCGGAGCCAGCTTGTCCGGCTACATACATACATACATACATACATACATACATACATACTTCAATTACTCATTCATTCAGTTCAAAAATGTGACTTTGGCATTCAGGATAACCTATCAGGGGATGTGTAAGCCCCACGGGGGGGAGGCTACCCGGTGCACCAGTCACCAGTGCCCAGTTGCGGAGCTTGAATCTTCTATAAAGGGTAGGGACCCTGCCCTCTGCCTGTCTTACCTCCTGGTCCTGCCCCCCCCCCCGGTGGTGCCCGTCCGGGGAATACGCACAAAAGATCTGCTTAGGTCGACTACTAAGTTCCCCTCCCTTTAGAATCATAATATTAATCACCCTTTTATCAAAACCGTTAGAGACAGTTTCTAAAAAAGAAATTCAAAACATAATATCATCTAAAAGTGTTTGAATATTTTGGAGGTGCTGAACTTAAACACGAAGTTTGGTATTTACCCAGATTATTTTTTATTCAGGAGGCTTCAAAACGTCATTTCCTGTGAAATTTCGGCATGTAATTTTTTGGTGGAATGCAATACTTCCTCTACCTACTAAGTGGTAGAGAAAGTAAACATTAGGAGTATATGAAAAGAAAGTAACATATAAATCAACTGTTCGCTATGTATCATTTGCAAATGAAACAAAATTGAACTGGGGTAAAGAGCATATATACTTAACTTACGAAGAAAGGAAACAGGAATGGCATGGTTTAGACTGGGGGGATGGAGGGTACAGAAAATGACTGACGATTCATCCATCCATCCACTAATATAGTACATTTCGTTAACTAGTTCATAATAGCTTAAAACGTTAAATTCCGTATTACTAAATTCAAAATCAATTGTAAGGAGTATTTTATGGCGAATCCCTGAAAATGGGTTGAAAAACCTCGTAATTTGGAAACACTTCAGGTAATGACATCAATTTTTATGTTTATAAAAATAGGTAATTCAAGGTAAAAATTACTAATCAATATGCCATTTTGAATTCATCGTACCGTTGCCTTAAGAAAATAAGGGAGCTCCCCGGAAAGATCTTATCAAGGCGACACACCCCATATGGGATTCTAACTCGGAACTTCGGGGTCTTTGTAGGCAAACGCGCTACATCACACCACGAACGCAGGTGTAGTGTATTATTATTATTATTATTATTATCATTATTATCATCATCATGATGTTTCGATGACATATGTGCCTTGAGGCAAGTTACTGATAAAAGACTAGCACACATTCTAGATAACCATTTTGAATATTCGATTTGCATGAGACATATGATAGTATTCCGCTGTTAAAAATATGGGAAAATCTTTGTTCAGGAAATATACCCTCGACTGGACTCCGCCAAGGATGTTGATTAGCTCCTACATTATTTAAAGTATTCCTATCCGAGGTTCCATGTGTATACAGATAAATGTCGATACATGGTATTCATTAAATTTTGCCTGCGATATAATTATTCTTCCTAAAGGTGAAAATTATATTAACTTCAGGCTCAGAAAACTAAAAGAATATGTCAAATAGGGTTTACAAATAAATTTAACTAACCGAAGTACATAGTTGGAGGAGGAGCCACACAGTGATGGAAGATGGGTGAATCATTAAATGCTGCATCATGCCAAATGAAGGAGGTAGTGTGACTGAAATTGATACAGACTGCAAAGAGGAAGAGTTTCTGTAAGAAAATTATGTTCTATAATTTAGAACAAAACTATTCAAAAGGATGTAAAGAAATGGATATATACATAAATAATTGAAAGTATTGTGTTGTATGACTCTGAGCTCCGGGAGGTCTCCAAGAGAAATTAAAACAAATTAAAAGCGATGGAAATGGACTATTGGAGAAGTTGACTTCATAAAATCCGAAATGAGACTATACTAGAGTAGATGCGAGTGCCAGCAGCAAATATGATTCATACAATAGAAGGAAAACGTTTAAGTTGGTAGAGTCATAAGAATGCCACTAGTTACATACAGTGCCTTCGTTTTATGCCAAGGCCACAACCGCCTTATATGCGTATCGGCCGAGAGGGCAGTGAACTCGATACTATGCCACTGCGCAGAAGCGGCGTAGGGCTCATCAAGGGTACGTTTATCGCTATGAGCTGCCTCAGTCGTTGCTTTGTCTTCGTATTGTGAAGTGCTTCGACAATATGTGTGTTGTGTGTAATTTCCTTAGGAATGTTATTCTCTTATTACTTCACGGAAATGCCTGCCAAGCCAATCATACTTGAACAGTGTATTTTTATGTACGATTCCTACGTGAAAACTGAATCATGTAGACAGATGTGTAGACAATTTCAGCAGCAATTTCTTGGTTATCCAGTTCCGGGTTGAGACACTGAGATATTTGGTCAATAGATTTAAAACAACGCGATCACTAAACGCTAAAAATAAAGTTTATAGGAACAATCCCCACACCACGAACTTAAGGAAAATATAATAGAAATTGTACACATTATACAAGAACTTATGCGTGTGAATGGTAATTTCATCCGACGATGTCAATATCTTCGCGCAGATGGACACCAGTTTCAACAACACTAATAAGAAGGTTAGTACTCATTACACACATATTAGTAGCACTCGTGAGTAAGAGACACGGGAGTTACGGAACGGAGAACTTCGCAGTGTACTAGACAGTGTGCGGAACACGCATTTGCGCGATCCGCGGCCTTGGCATAAAACGAAGGCACTGTAGTTATAAAATAATATATCTGGTGAGCTCTTTGACGGCAGAAGAGAGGAAGACTGATTGTAGAGATAAACAAATGACAGATAATTGGAAGGATAGAGAAAGATGGAAACCTGGATACGAGAGACGCCATATGCTGCAAACAAAATCGCTTACGAAAAACTACCACCATTACCGTTATTGAGTTTAAACTTCTGTTTACGTCTGGTTAATGAAAGTATACACAAATGTTTCTGAGTGCGTATATAAACCTCGCGTTTAATATTCCCCACAGTCGTATTGTAGGTAGAATGGAGTGCACCTTTCCGATGCGCGTTGCGAGAGAGTAGTCCAGATGTGGGCCCAAACCCAGGGACTTCCTGAGTAATTATCTAAGTACGTTTGAGTGTTCCGAAACTTATGAAGCCAGGGAAATGTCGGTTGCGGTTTTGAAACTTTCGCTATAAACATTTCGTGGTAAAACTCAGCATGCTTCCTTCAATGGAACAACATGGCGAAGTTGGCAGTCTCTTGTTTCTGGTGCATCGCAAACTTAGTTGCAGCATTCTTTAGAAGGTTTTAAAAACAGCTACAGATTGGCTACATTGTAGCACAGTGAACAATATTGCTGGCTGAGCTAGCTATCTTTGTAGCATTTCATATGTTGCCTTCTCATTTAGATATGGTTAATATTGATTTATGCACAATGCTGGTATTCAAGGTAACTTTTGCAGTACTTAAGATTCAGTTTTTATGAATTGTAACAATTTGGGTAAAATTGAGTAATTTAGGTATCTCACTAGTAAGACGACCATTTTGTACTGATGTTTAGTCTCCACTAGGCAGAGAAAGTGTAATATTTAGCTTAAAATTTGATATCCTGATTTACCGGAAATACACATTTTGAGGACCACCGTCAGCTAAATTCTAAAAGGAATTTTTAGCAAATTGTCGGCACGAGTGTGTATGTGTGTTTCTCAAAAACAAAAAATTCGAAAGTATCAAGTTCATATTTTAGTTTGACACTATTTAAGGATACTCTATATGGAAGATTTTGAAAAAATTATTTTTGAAATTTCCTAAAAACCTCAAGCATATAGAATCAGATGATTCCAGCTTGGCCTTTTGGAAGTTTAATTACATAAGTGCTTGCACATAGATTTTCTTGTTTTTCTCTCCAAGGGAGAGAAACCTTGCCTTGCCTTGCCTAGCCTGTTTCGATATCCGGAATTTTTCCCCAGTCTCTCCAAATCTCTTCCCTTTCGGAGCATATGTCAAAGCTGCTACCAGAAGCCTATTTTCTGGCATCCTTTCTAATATTGACACAATCTTCTGCTGTTTGACGCTATTTTGTCTAGTAATGGTATCACTTGCAATTCTTGTTCTGTTTCCTCATTTCGCTTTTTATCTAATAGGATATAACCTGCTGTGATCCTTAAAATCATTTCGGCCGTCTGAACTTTTGTTTCCCTTTCGTCGTGACTGGCACTGCGACAGTATTAATGCTGTTACGCGAGTGTCTCTTCTTGTCTTGTTTTTCAAGTTTCTGTGAATATTTCCGCATATATTTAATTTTTACTTTCTGTACTACGTATAGTAAGTAGGGGAAGTATTGTATTCCCCTCAAAAATTTGATACCGAGATTTCACCAGAAATACATGTTTTGAGACGTTTTTGGAAACATGTCCGTGTCTGTGTGTCTGTGAACAGTATAACTCAGAAGCGAACAGTCGGATAAACACCAAACTTGGTATTTAGGTTCAGTATCTTTCAGAGATGCGACACGAAGGTTTTCAAGAAAATCCCCCCACCCCAGATTACCCTTTACATGGAACAGCGATAGATTAACATCTTGATATCTCGATTAACATGAAGCATATGTAGAATAAGCGAATGTAAAAATAGTTTGTACAAGAGTAGAGAAAGTCATGTGAGTGTAACACATGAGATTTTTTATAAAAAATACCTATACTTACTTTATAAAATCGCCTTGTAGAAAGGGGTTTAGTGGTATATTTGGTGCCTCCTGCAGATTTAATTCTCTAGTTAGATTGAATATGTCTAAAATCTCTTTATTATATTAAGAGGTTTACCTTTTGGTATTTAATCTGCTTTCCTGTATTTTCTTTTAAACCTCAGGGTTTTCAATTTTATATGCTGACTACTGTGCTGTTAATGCGATTAAAGTTTCGTCTTGTGTGTTCTTCAGTTGTTTAACCGTAATGCAGTTTAATTTACTAATTTGTTAGTGCACTAAAACGGTTCTTTGCATAAAGAAACGTTTTGTTTCACTATTTGGTTTACCTTATATGATGGACGTAGACGCTGCAGGCGCCAGGCGTCTAGGAAACAGTTCCATATAATACTCTCTCGCAACTTACTTCAGAGCCAGGAGGTTTTCTGTCAACGTTTGTGCATGGCACACGACAACACAACACACACACACACACAACATCGATAAACGCCTGGAAAGATCAAAGTTAATGCGAAGTCTGGAAGGCAGCTCTACGCCATCAAGATACCACATGACTCACTCTCTCTTCTGGTGTACCAGTAATGAAATAAGGCTTTCCTCAGGCAGTCCCTCCCCCCAGCTTCTGCTTTTAAACGTTATTGAATGTGCAGCTAAGCAAAGGCTTATACTGCATACATAATCAACGGTAATCTCAACTTTGCCTATGTCCCGAAGAATGGCGGTTCTGCTTTCACAGCTAGATGAGGTGGCTTTTGAAAATATTCCACATCATGGCGGTGGTATACAGGATGTTGGCACAGGCTATAACGTTGCTTCAAGGGGATATACCTGTGAAAATAGTAGAACTTTCCAAAACTATAAAAAAAAAATCTGATGTGTTACACTCACATGACTTTCTCTACTCTTGTACAAACTATTTTTGGAAACGCTTATTCCCCATATGCTTCACGTTAATCGAGATATCGAGATGTTGATCTTATTGCTAATTTTCTTGTAGATGCAAGGGGAATTGGTAGGCTTTAAGCGATAGTCAAATATTTTAAGAGGTGGTTGCTATGTGGAGTATTCCATTCTCTTTGCATTACCAGAACAACAAAAAAATGGATAACGAATTTCCATTTGAGAAAAAGTATAAGTATTGGAAAATTTAAGGAAATAACAAGTAATATCTCGAAAATGGTTCACTCAACAAAAAAAAACGTATATGACATAAATTGTGTATTTTAACGCGATCTACATTTTATGTGTAGTAACATTTTGCCTATCTCTTATGGTTTACCAGTTATGCAAAAGTCCTTCACAATGAGGAATACTTTTGGTGACTTTCCCGGAAAATTCGAGATATACATTTCATTTGTCATGAAAATATCTTAAACATATGATATTTTAATAAAAATGGTTAAAACCATTATTGAGAAAATTAAAATGTTCGAGAAAAGTTCCATGTAAAGGGTAATCTGGGGCGGGGGGATTTCATCTTGGAAACCTTCGTGTCGCATCTCTGGAAGATACTGAACCTAAATAGCAAGTTTGGTGTTTATCCGACTGTTTGTTTCTGAGTTATGCTGTTCACACACACACACGAACATCTTTCCAAAATGATTTTTTTTAGATTCACGCGGTCTCAAAACATGTATTTCTTGTGAAATCTCGGTATTAAAGTTTTGGGTGCAATACAATACTTCCGCTACTTACTATACGTATTAGAGAATGTAATAACTAAAAAGCAAAATAATGATATGTAGTAATGACACGAGTGGTTTCAAAATCATGATTTGGAAATCACGAGTGGCATTTGCCAAGACTGCTTTACAAATAAAATGAAGTAATCTACACAAAAATCATCGTTATTATAATAAAATCATAACATATTCATATTTGTTTGAAATATAAGTGGATAGTTTTAAAAAACAAGTTACAATCGCTTGGTCACGTTTCTTTGATCAATGCATCTTGATCATATAGATATTAAATTTTCTGCCATCTGGCGTGCGGAACTTGAAGTAGGAATTCGCTATTCTTTTTTGATTGTAATAATGCTCCTAGTAGAGAAACTTTTCTTTTTTGAGTTGTGCTGTTCAAGACACACAGACACGCGGACATTTTTACTTTCTCTACTACGTATAGTAAGCATTGTATTCCACCCAAAAATTCGATACCGAGATTTCACCGGAAATATATTTTTTGAGACCCCCTGAATAAAAAAAAGCATTTTTGGAAACATGTCCGTCCGTCTGTCTGTGTGTGTGTCTGTGAACAGCATAACTCAGAGACGAACAGTCGGATAAACACCAAACTTGGTATTTAGGTTCAGTATCTTTCAGAGATGCGATACGAAGGTTTTCAAGAAAAAACCCCACCCCAGACTACCCTTTACATGGAACATTTCTCAAAAATTTTAATTTTCTCAAAAATGGCTCTAACGATTTTGATTAAAATATCATATGTTTAAAATATTTTCATGACAAATAAAATGCATATCTTGAATTTTCTGGGAATGTCTCCAAAAGTATTCTTCATTGTGAACGACTTTTGCATAACTGGTAAACCATAAGAGATATACAAAATTTTACTACAAAAAATGTAGATCGCGTTAAAATACACAATTTATGTCATATACATTTTTTGTTGGGTGAAGCGTTTTCGAGATATTACTTGTTATTCCCTTAAAGTTTTCAATAATTATTTTTTCAAATGGGAATTCGTTATTCATTTTTTTGTCTTGGATATGCAAAGAGTATTAATCTGTGGCAAAGAGAATGGTGCTGCACCTAGCAACCAGCTATTAAGATATATGTCGATGCTTAAAAGTCACTGTATTTCTATATTGCCCTTGCAAATACAAAACAAGGGGACCATAGTACGACTTAAGCGATAATCAAATATTTTTAGAACTGGTCGCTATGTGTAAAATTTAATTCTCTTTGCTTGTCAAAAGATCGTTTCTGCAAATGTTTATCTCGATTAATTTGAAATAGATAGAGAATAAGAGTTTGTAAAAATAGTTTTACAAGAGTAGAGAAAGTCATGTGAGTGCAGCACATCGGATTTCTTTATAAAAATACACTTTTTATTCATGTAGACTCAAAACATGTATTTCCGGGTAATATCGGTATCGAATGTTTGGGTAGATTACCTTCTCTAATATGTACATGGTAGAGAGAGTAAAAATGAATGTAGTAAAAACGTATCATTTATTAGTCTTTGGCCATCGTGCTTTAAAGCTATCGATTAAGTTCGACCTGATTGGTGAATAAGCATCAGAAACCCGCACATTGGCTGAAAGGCGCTCGAGTGTAAATTAATTGTATAGAATACAATGACAAAATAGAAGAAAATAAGATAAAACTATAATATCAGAAGAGGTTATATGTGAAGCATTGAAGAAATTAAAGAATCGCAAATCGCCTGGACTAGATCAGATTAATAATGAATTGTTAAAGCATGGAGGAGAAATGCTAAATAAAGGAATTATATTGCCTATTTAAGAAAATACTGGTAAATGGTAAAAGATCCTAATATTTGGATAACATTCCTAAAATTATACAAGCATGTGTCTATTAAGTGCGATACAGAAAGTGCAAACCGAAATCCTAGCAATGGAAATTGAAATGAATGGTATAAGTGAAGAACCACAAGGTTTTAGTTAAAATAGATACACGATATATTTGTCATTCGACAGATTTGTGAAAACGGCTGTAGAATTTAACAAAACACTTTTCATGTGTTTTATAGATCTAGCTCAAGCATTTGACACGGTCAAATTTATTCACGAGATAATATAGCTACAAAATAAAACATTGACCCAAAAATAACTATTATTGAAGAGATAAGCACTAATAACTATGCAAGAATAAAAGTAGATGGAAAACTAATAGAAAACTTCCATTGTTAGTATATATAAAGCAGAGATAATCTAAGTCCAATTTATTTAATGTAATAATGGACGAAATCATAATAGAAATAAAGCAAGTTAGTAGTGGTTTTAAACTGGGGAACAATCAGATAAATATGCTATACGGATGATATATTGCTATTATCAGAAAACGAGAATAGTTTACAAAAGTTTGAGTTAATTTTCAGACAGTATAACATGCAAATATCAACGGAAAAAACTAAGTCGCTCAAATATAGAAAGTGAAGTTATTTTGTGGTAGGAGTTGTATTGTAGTTCAACTGTTGGGGAGCCGAACTTGAAGTAGTTGCAACCGCACGTATAGTACCCGCTTTCCGGTAGCCTTCGCCCCAAATGTACTTTCCGGTGGCCTTTGCCCCCCGCCCAAAAATGTTTAAAAATATTAACTTTTGTAATTTTACTGTTTCTTTAAATATTATATATTTATGTTTGCCTCGGCTGCGTCAGTATTATTGTTAGAGACATGTTTCTCTTTGCAGGGTTGTGGTGTGACTAAAGAATGTAGGCTTACACAGATTATAATTTTACTTCACTCCTTTTATTAATGCTTGACACATTTAAATCACACTTCACTGATATAGAGGGAGCTGTTGGATTTTCTTAATTACTTGCACTTTTTATCACAAACTATTTTCATCTCACACTGAATACTTATTATACTTCTCGAGGACGTGTCTCGCGTCCGGTTAGGAACACTGTCTGAAAGCAACGCGTCCAGTTATGAGTGCTATCTACAAGCAACTGAATTGAGTTCTACCGCCTAAATTTGTAAATTTCTGTATTTAAAGTCTCTGATTGGCTAATCCTACTCCTATAGAATACCTTCATTTAACTAAAGCTTTTTCTGGTTGTTGATTGGCTATTTATTAAACTGTCTCAAAATTTACATTATTGCTGCTCCAATAATGACTAGTAGCATTTAAACTTTCAAATTCATTATTGCCTCAAGGTTACCTCATTGTTAGCAACTTTTAACCTATTATTCTCACAGCTCCTACATTATTAAATTACGTAATACATTCACATAACATTATTGAACATGTATAAAATAATATAAACATTTACAATTACTGTATTATACACTTTTTATATATTATTACATACATATATTGCTTTAAGGCGGGCTGTTATTGAATTATATATTATATAATTAGACTGAAATCATTTAAGTGTTAAAAAAAACTGCCTCAAAATAACCTGTTAGATATAAATAGCCGTAAGCAAATAAGAGTACAGAACAAGGCGAGTTTCAATCACTAGGGGGTTAACATTACTAGTGATAGGAATTTAATTGTAGAAGTGAAATCATAGGTAAGAAAATCATGGAGGATAGCAGTAGCATTAGGGGACATATTTGGAGAAATAAATATATGAACAAAGAGAGCAAAGCCAAAATATATAAAGCCTGTGTCGGATCAGTGAGGATATATGCAGCGGAAACAAATAAAACACAACAACAACACAAACTTGTTAGAACAAATGAAATGAAAATATCTGATAAATCGGTATCATTTGCCTGGACTCCTTCTCATGTTGGAATTCTAGGAAATGAATCAGCTGATCAGGCAGCCAAAGAAGCCACCAAACATCCCCCTCAGGACATCAAGATCTCACACATGGACTTCGTCAACTTCATCAAAAAGACTTGCGTTAATCAATGGTGACAAACATGGAAAGCCACTAGAAGCAAGTTACACCATGTCTACATTTCCGAGTCAAGCTTCAACACTATCATTTCAACCGCAAAGACCAAGTTGTATTAACTCGACTACCTATTGGACATACTTCTATAACGCACAAATATCTCCTCAACCGCGACCTTACTCCTGTGTGCGACCTTTGCAGATCCAACCTCACAGTTCATCAATTTGTCACAGCCTGCCGTCGATATGTACAACACAGGGAAAGGTGTGACATCCCCAACAGCCTACCAGACGCCCTAATTTCCGCACAACAAAGAACTTTAAACTTTATGAAAGCGACAAAATTGTATAATAATGCGTAACAGATCTATCTAGTGAATTTAATGTTTGTGCTATTACTGTTTTAAAATATTGTATTTTCATTGTAATCATTTCTGTATTCTAAAGTAGTCGCGATATGATTTTAAAGTGAATAGACAATAAAGAATATATTATTTAAAAAATACTAATATCAATAACAAGGTATACAGTATATGATGAAAATGAATAAATGAGGAGTATATGTAGCATTACACAACGTTACGAAATGGATACAACGAAGGCGAAACCAATGGAAAGATCATGTTAATAGGATGTATGAAGATCGTTTCCCGAAACTTTCGATGAACTTCAAACCAGACACACCACAATCATTGGGAAGACCACCAACATGGAAACAAAGTTTATTACCAGTAGAAAAGGACATTATTCTAAATTAAGAAGGCAGGTCTTAATTAAGCATTACAGAATACCATTAATGATAGTTTATTACGAGGTGTGTTTTTAAAGTAGCCATAGTTTGTTTAAAAAATAACAGAACATTATTTTCTTTATACTTTATTATCGTTCATTACCTTACACTAATAATCCACATAGTCTACGCCGTTCTTCAGGCGCTTGTAACAGGAAACCAGTTTTTTGTATGCCTTCGTCAAAGAATGGTGCCGCCTGTTATGAAAGCCAGTCTGCACTTCTTGTTTCACATCATCGTCGTTGAAATGTTTTCCAGTAAGAAATTTCTTCAGATGAAGAAAAAGATGAAAATTATTTGCTGCCAAATAGGGAGGGTAGTCGAATTATTTCCAAGCAAATTATGCGATCAGATCTTGAGGTTGTGTGGCTGTGTGTGGCCAGGCATTGCCATGAACCAAAAGGATCCCACACCTTTTGTTTTGCATTGCACGACGGAACCTTCGTAGTGTCTCACAATAGACGTCTTCAATGATTCTCGTATTGCTGGCTAATAATTCAACACTTTATCTGTCTCAGAAAACCGTGCACATGATCTTGCGAGTGGATACCGTCTATTTGAAATTCTTCTTCACGCGGATGTTGTGTGCCTCTCCCCATGAATTGTTGCTTTGATTCAGGAGTGATGTCAACCAATGAAAATAAAGGATATTGCATCAGTTTTGCGCTTGCCAGGCTGTTACTGACAACATCCATGCGGGCTGGTCCGGCTACCTGCCTCACCTTCTCTGCAGTTAAATCAGAAAATACGGGAGTTAGGGAGGAGTGGAACAGCGGCCAGTTTACCTTAAGCCAGATAGCCGGGCTTTCCTGCAAAAGTTTTATCAGTAGTAGCGGCCCTTTTTGCTTCTACGGTGACTCCTAGGAGGGAGAGATGAGGGGAAAGACCCGAAGGCCACCAGATCAGGATGTCGTTTCGAGATCGAAGCATCCACGCCGCCCATAAGTCTCCAGATCCACAGCGGCCCTTTCAGAGGCACGTCCTAGCTGAACATTACCGCAACGACGCCAAGGAAGGAACTTCTACAAAGCACACATCCGCCTCTCAGTTGACACCCGCCGAACACCTTTGCCTGGTCAAACCTGAAACAAATGACAATGAAGGAGATTATGGGTGCAGTTTTTGTAGGGGGCAAAAAAGCCGTGGTAGAAGAGGAAACACCCCAGCATTCGCCAGCCGACCCGGGGAAACTACAAAAAACCCATGGATCAGATTGGGCGGTCGCTGAGGATCGAACCTGAGACGTGTTGCACACGTTACCGCGGCATCACCTCGCTCGGAATCTCTATGGTTACCTTAGTTTTTGTATTTTTAAATATCTTCAGCCGTAGTTTGAAATTTTAGGCTTATTATTGCTTTTACCGTATTTCTGAGAGCAAACTCTTTCTATTTATTTAAACACTTGAAACAATTAAACGGTTTGCATTTACGAGAACTTCACATAGTGTAGATGTACATTTTCTAGAAAATATTGAGGTTACTAGTCTGTACAGAACTACCCTTGAACGGATTATGATGTTACTGTGCCCATCTGTACAGCGTCTATTCGGTGGCTTTTTACCGAATAGAGTAGAACCTGAATGGTGGCACAAATTCCCACTTAACAGCCGATGGTTTACGAAATATTGGTCGCATTCAGGAGATCCCCAAAGCTCTGAGTGGGTCTTTAGCGTTAATGACGAGCCCGCTTCTGTCCAATGAGCACAACTTTGGAATCCCCTATTCCAGGAACACTGCATTAAACCGTCCACGTTCGAAGCCCCGTTTTCCTTTGAGTGACACACACTATCAACAACTATTCGGTCACGGGAGGATTACCCGAGCAAATTGCATCTAATGAAACAGAATTATGGCCAGCTATTCATGAATTGTAGGGCATAGGTGAAACGCACTGCCTGTGCATTTCTTTATGGATGTATGAGCGAGATGGCAGCACCGAAAAGAAAACCTCTGAAGTTAAACGTTACATTAATATGAATGTGATTGCTTAAAGTAATGCATTTATGAAACATGGAAACTCCTCAGTTTAAGATAGGCTTTTGAAATTTATGCCAGTTATTACAATCAATAACAGTAATGATTTTACTATGTTTGAGAACTCTAACTTGCATTATTACTTGAATATTAATTTTTATTGTGTAGATTCATTGTTATAATAAAAATATTCACATTAGAATTCAGGTAATACAGTGAATGACCTTATAAAATGTCTATTATATCAGATATTTTATATTAACATTATATATTGTAAAACATTATTCTTGATTTTCGAAAGTAAATAGTTTATTTCTGAAAATTGGAGCATTATTTTTAAAAATCTAATGTTGTACACTCACATGACTTTCTCCACTCTTGTACAAACTATTTTTACAAACGCTTATTCTGCATCTACTTCATGTTAATCGAGATATCGAGATGTTAATCTTATGGCTAACTTTCTTGTAGGTCCAAGGGGAATATGGTAGGCTTTAAACGATAGTCAAATATTTTAAGAGCTAGTTGCTATGTGGAGCATTCCATTCTCTTTGCATGTTCAGGACATAAAAAAGTGAATAACTAATTCCCATTTGAGAAAAAGTATAAGTATTGCAAAATTCAAACAAATAAAGAGGGATATCTGGGAAATGGTTCACTCGACAAAAAAAATGTGTATGATATAAATTGTATTTTAACGTGATCTACAGTATTTGTGTAGTAAAATTTTGTCTATATTACGGTTTACCAGATACGCAAAAGTCTTTCAGAATGAAGAGGACCTTTGGAGAAAATTCAAGATATATGTACATTTCATTTGCCATGAAAATATCTTAAACTTATGGTATTTTGATCAAAATTGTTAGAGCCATCTTTATTAATGTCAACAGTTTCGAAAAATGTAAAAGGTAGTTTTGGGTGGGTGATTTTCTTAAAAATCTTCGTGTCGCATCCTTGGAAAGTACTAAACCTAAATTCCAAGTTTGGTATTTACCCGACTTTTGTTTTTGAGTTATGCTATCCAAACACACACACACCTATTTGTAGAAATGCTTTTTTGGGGTTCACGGGCCTCAAAACCTGTATTTCCGATGAAATCTCGGTATAGATTTTTTGGGTGGAACGCAATACCCTCTCTATCTAGTAATGTGGTAGAGGAAGTAAAAAGCTTGCGAGAAAAAGTTTAATGTTGGTTGGACTTAAGCATGCAACTGCGCATTTATAGATTCAGTTAATTTGTATTTAAAATGCGTGAAGCGAAAAAATCTGTTTTCTCATAGCATAGAATTGTATTATATTATTACGGAAAAATTTAATTTTTCACAAAATTTGGTTAAATTTTATAGTTTATAAATACCTTAATTAGCATATGACAAACGCATCTGTGAAATTTGCAAAAAAATTACTTTTTGCAGTTTGTGATGCTTAAGCCTTGTACATTAATATGGAAATTTTATTTATATAACTTCGGACATATTGAAATTCTCATGAATATATTTGTTAGTTATGGGTCACTTTATGCATGGGCACTAAAAGGCGAGAATTGCCAAAAAATGACATTTTTGCTTTCCTAATCTGACCAATTCTAGTTGCTTCTTTAATTTGATGTATATTTTATCATTATGGGCACATTACGTATATCGCAAATATAATTTTAAAAATGGTACTGAATCTGTCATTTTTACAGTGAATTCTGCACCATTTTACAGAATAAACCTGATGTTATACATTCACATGACCTTCTCTACCCTCTATCATTTATTAGTGCGTATACAAATTATTTTTACTAAAGCTTATTTTTATACCTACTATATCTTAATCCAAATAAACCTTTGTTGAAATAGCTACACTACCCATTTCGTTATAGATACAAAGGGAACAGTGATAGTCAAATGTTTAAGAACTGGACGCTATACGCTGGCCTGAAAATTCCATACTCTTTCCATTCAATCGCGAGAATTAACTGAATGCTGAAAGAATGATCAAGTAATGAACAATTTGAAGCTTTAATAACTGATTTCTCAGAAATGCCTTATGCCACAAAAAACTTATTTGAAGTAAATTGTGTGTTTTAAAGAAATTACATTTTTTTGTGTAGTACTTTTTCGTCCTTCGGTTTACGTTTAGCAGTTGTACAAGATTACACAATATTTCTTCCAATTGAAGTGGAAGATATGCATTTTATTTGTCATGTAAATATCTTTAATATATTGTATTTTAATAAAAATGGTTAGAGCCATTTTTTAGAAAATAAATTTCGAAAAATGTTCATTGTAAAACGTAATTTAGGGTGGGGGATTTTCTTGAAAATCTTTGTGTCACATCATTGGAAGGTACTGAACCTAAATACCAAGTTTGGTATTCATCCGACGTTTTGTTTTTGAGTTACGCTGTTCACAGATATATATATATATATATATATACATACACACACACAAGGAAATTTTTCTAAAAATGCTGTTTTTATTCAAGGGACCTGAAAACATGTATTTACAGTGAAATCTCGGTATTGAATTTTTGGGTGGAATATAATACCTCCCCTACGTACTAGACTAGTAGAGAAAGTTAAAATCGTACGTCCTATACCCTTTGGAGTAGAGAGAGAAACTTTAACCCTTCTTTTAGAAGATGGTTCGCTCTAAGAATTGGTATTTCTATTAAAAATGGAAGCATCTATATCCAAACGCCATGTGAATTCTTTCTTTACAAATGCAAGAAAGTTTTTTTATCCACTTTTGCTTTATAAACCTTCTGTGAGTGATCTGTTTTGGTTTAAATGGCCCGTTTTTTCAGAAACTATTGAATATATCTATATAAAACTTTAGGATGACAGAAATAACCTCTATGTGCTGTTGTGAATCTGATTTGGTATTAAAAAGATGTTTGGTTACTTTTTAAAATATAATTTCTGATAAATTCTAAACCAAGTATGAAATAGTTGAGAAAAGGTCTTATACTCCTCCTAATTGCCTCAATGAGTTCAGCAAGTGACAGCGGTATTCTTAAGGTAGCCTCTAAAGAAGAAATTCGGAGATGTGAAGTCGCCTGATCTGGGAGGCCACTGATTTTGTGAGATAAAACAATCGCCAAATTATTGAATATATTTCATGGAATAATTATCTTGATGGAAATAGCTTTATCAATACGTTGCCATCCAGTTGCTCCACGAATGTATTGATGATGTGCCCATAAACATACTGTCGTAGAAAATTGGACCAACAATTGTGGTTGCTGACACCTCTAATCTTTTTTACGAATGCAAGGAGCTTCGTGGATGATACCCAGATTTTCAGCAGCCCTGCATGTTAAAGTAGCTTGACAGATGAGACCATGCTTCATCCGTAAATCAGGTCATGGAGAGAATGTATGGAGCTGCAATAAGGACGGCCTGAAACCATTAACAGTAACACATCTGGCTTTCCAGATTCATTGCACTACATGCACTCTGTACAATCATAAACACGCTTTCTTTTCAATTTCTGTTGAATTTTCTTCAAAATACTCCCTGTGTTCAGTCAATTTGTCTGCCAAAATGTTTTCACAATAAAAACAGCTGTCTAATTGCAAACCGCATGTTCGTTTAAGACTGCAAAACCAGAGACTACAAACTAATTGCCAATATAAAATAATAATCATAAGGCAACAATGCACGCTAGGGGTTGGTATCGATACCAATATCGATTCTCCCAGAGCCACTGAGCTCTAAATCTGTTTCAATTGTATGTTGCAATATTTTCTAAGGGTTTCAAGTTTATGTGGATTGCACTGTATAAGCCATTATAGGAAACCAGATTTTGAATAGTGAAGCAGGTACTTGAGTGACAGGAGTACAAACTTCCTGCTATCACGTGGAGGATTATATGAGGAAATTGCCAGACAGCTTTGATGCAACAATATGGATTACGTTCATTAATTCATACAGCCACGAGCTTTCTCCTTGCACTGTTCTTCAATATTGTAAAGAACGGCGAGGGAAGGAAATAGCTGTAATGTAATATTTATTGGCATTACTGAGGAGTTGGTGTCCAAGACAGCTTTTGACAGGTGAAGGTCAAGCGAAAGTGAAATGATATCCAGGACAAATGTGCTCTGGTTTCCATCTGTTCTCTTGTAATACTCACTACGGCGAAATTATTTAGAAATAGAAACATGCAATGCGTCAAACTTTCTCTATCCGTTACAAATTTGCAACACGCACATGCATACAACTGGGTGCGGAACATTTTAGAGGAGCAAGCCAGTACCAAACAAGCATTTTAAGGATAGCAACAACGGGTTACAGAGTCCTTTTACTGTGTTACATACATCAACATTAAATCCGTCATGTTAGAGCCTCCGCTTGTGGAACCTGTTTGTGGTATGTCGCATGTAAACAAAACATTCTTGTACAGTAATAGCCACTGTCACTAGGTGTGTCTAATGTGAAGCCTACTGGATAGTACAGTAACACCGAACGCTCGTCTTATTGAGGTCAATATAGAGTATACAACGAAGGTGGACACCTCGCACATTGCGATCTACGGGGGACCTATTGTGGAGGAAGGGATGAAATGAAGCAAAGCAATCACAGGAGGCTACAGGCCACAGAGACGCGCGGAAGTCCCTAACAATTTCTGTTTCGAAGACTACCACTGAAGATACCCAGAGAAGTAGCTACCGTCAACCAAGCAGCCTTTGTGCAAGCATCCGGGCCATCTATCCGAACTGCCATACACCACGAAACCTAGAACCTACCTGAAACATGAGAAGAAAACGCAAAGCAAGTGAAATGACGGAAATGAAATGGTGGTAGATTAGAAACCAACCTAGCCTACCGACCAGATAAAACCCCAAAAATCCAAGGCCAGGGTGAGCATTCGAAGGGAATCAACCTAGAACCCCATAAATGGGAGCCTTACATGTTACCGAGAAACCATCTCACTCTGTGTACAGCATGGTACGCGATGTTCCCGGCTGGAGTATGTAATGGTTAGTTTCTCATTGTTTACCAGCACTCATTAGTTGAGACTACGTACACACTTCTCGAGAGAGTTACACTTCATTTTGACTGGCAGATGAAGATGTTTCATAATAGTATATTATGCAACGAGAGTATAATGGTAGTAATTAAAACGCGAGTATTATTATTAACCGAGCTTCGCTCGGTTAATAATTATCATACGAGCGTTTTAATCACCATTATAGTCAAGTTTCATACGACTGTTTATGCTCGACCATGTATCTAAATTAAAGGTTTCATAAGTATTCGTTTCTGGTTTGAGTGATATGTTACAATCGTTATTCCTTTATCTATGGTTACAATACAATGACCTTGTAGCGTCTGTGTCAAACAAAGTTGCTAGCATTGTGAGACGTACTACGCAGAATAATCGATACTTGCGCTTTTTCAATATTACGTGGTCACTTCTGATTGGTCGAATACCAATACTTTAATGAGCAGGTGTACTTTAATAAGGCTCATTAAAGTACTGCTACCAGTTGTATAAATACTACATTTTGGCATGGTACAGCATAAAGTCATATTTCAATTTTATTCATGCAGCGCTCCTGTTACACTACAGCCCATACTTCTAACCTCAAATTACTTATTTACTCTACAATTTTCTGCACTATGTTTTTCCGAATTCTGTATAAAAAGTGGAAAGGCCTTATGTGTGATGTTGGAAGCCATAACACTATCTCTTCCCTATGGTTTCAAACTTGCACAAAATTCAATAAGAGGAGAGAGCACTTTACATGTTATTGCGGAAACTTCAAGATATTTGTAATGGCAGGTTTTAATGAAAATCTTAGAACTATTGAGAAAAAGAAAATACGAACATCATGATTATAGTCATTAGGAATGTATAGAAATTAAGGAAAATCTGAAAATCTTTTGCATGCTTAAAAGTTGTCTAAGTAATAGTTTAGGAATTTATTATTATTATTATTATCATTGTTATTATTATCATTATTTTTCTTTCTTTCCTTTGTCAGCATGTTCCATGTTCATGGTAATATTAAATGCACCACATAACCTATTTACTTGCACATACACAGTATTACATAATATGTTTAGACCATATCGTATATTATTGTTCTTATGCATTTTTTAAAATGTATTACATATTTCTGTATAAAGTCTTTTTTTGGTACTGACCATGTTCCTCAATTTCGCGGATTTCATCCTACAATGTGTTCCTTGCGCATTGCAAAGAAACAATTTCATAATCGTACAGGAGATGGTCCACGATCTGTATTGCTTTCCGACATGGGCAGGTTGAGTCGTTCATGATTCCTATTCGATGGAGATGTGATTTGTTTTTGCTATGTCCAGTTACTATTGTAGAAAACTCTGGTGTTATGTTACATTTTAGTTTTGACATGTCCCTTATTGCATGTGGTTATGTTCCACTCCTTCTGCCATTTAGTACCTCCTTTTATCTGGGTGATAACAAGGATTTAGGTTTCTTTGTATACTCGATGGTTCCACTGGTTCTTGTTGCAACTTCCTTCGCAAATTTATGTGTCATTTCAATGCCATGGTTTCCAAGTGGGCTTTTATCCAGCCAATGTTCTATCCAGTTTTGTTTCCGAAATTTTCCTGTTGTATGACTTATTTCGGATATTGTGTATCCCTGCTTATTATTGTTATTTATTTATTTATTTCTGAGTGGCGCTGTTCAAAGGTTCAAACACCAGGAGCGCGCGCTCTAAGTTCTTTGGTTTTGGGGACATCAAAATACATACTCCCAAAATTAATATGTGAAACTTCCGCTACCTTAGGTAAACTGTACTTCTTGTCCGTATTTCATAATTCTCCAGACGCAAAAATTAGAAATAATGAATAAATCATCTTGGTGGTTAATCCGGGCCGCAGTTAGGATTCCAATGTTGTACTGCCTGGGTGAGGTTAAAAACCTTAGTGCTCAGGATGAGTATTGCATAGCTTTAACACTTTTTATGTCTTGAGATTATTTCTGCATTTGTTTCGTGCGTTCATTTGTCGTTCATAACATATATTGCGTTAAAAGTGATAAATGAATGCTGTAATTGTGTTAGCCTTCATTTCAAGTATTCACAGACAAGCGGCAAAAAGGCAGATATCTTTCTTAACGTGCTTTCCTTAGATTCACAGATTCCCGAATCTCGCTAATTTCTCAAGAACGGCGCGGAACCGTTATTGAGAAATAGATACTGTAAAAAATAAGATGATGAACCAGGTAATATTTGGACATCATTTTGTACTCAATAAAATGTATTCCTTTAATGGAATATAAATTATAGATAAAAAATCTGATGTGTTACACTCACATGACTTTCTCTACTCTTGTACAAACTATTTTTTCAAACCCTTATTCTCCATCTACTTTATGTTAATCGAGATAAACATTTGCAGACTCTATCTTATTGCTAATTTTCTTGTAGATGTAAGGGGAATATATATTTACAAGGGCAATATAGAAATACAGTAGCCTTTAAGCACATACATATCTCTTAATAGCTGGTTGCTAGGTGCAGCACCATTCTCTTTGCCACAGATTAATACTCTTTGCATATCCAAGACATGAAACTGAATAAGGAATTCCCATTTGAGAAAATAAGTATTGAAAAATTTAAGGGAATAACAAGCAATATCTCGAAAATGGTTCACTCAACAAAAATAATGTATATGACATAAATTGTGTATTTTAACGCGATCCACATTTTTTGTGTAGTGAAATTTTGTCTATCTCTTATGGTTTACGAGTTAGGCAAAAGTCGTTCACAATGAAGAATACTTTTGGAGACATTCCCGTAAAATTCAAGATATAAATTTTATTTGTCATAAAAATATCTTAAACATATGATATTTTAATCAAAATCGTTAGAGCCATTTTTGAGAAAATTAAAATTTTTGAAAAATGTTCCATGTAAAGGGTAATTTGGGGTGAAGGGATTTTCTTGAAAACCTTCGTGTCGCATCTATTGAAGATACTGAACCTAAATACCAAGTTTGGTGTTTATCCAACTGTTCGTTTCTGAGTTATACTGTTCACAGACATACAGAGAGAGAGACACACACACGGACATGTTTCCGAAAATGATTTTTTTGGATTCAGGGGGTCTCAAAACATATATTTCCGGCGAAATCTCGGTATCGAATTTTTGGGTGGAATACAATACTTCCCCTACTTACTACACGTAGTAGAAAAAGTAAAAATAAGAATATAAGCTACAACGAACAAACAAACAAATGTACTTGTAAAGGAAAATAATAATTTGAAAGATCAACATAGCGATCAAAGAACAAATAACGTACACGAAAGAGGCGATAATTTTTGTATTGTTTGCATTTTACGATATTTGTTAACTTTAAGAACTGCGCAATGGGGACAAACCCGTACCCAATATAGCCTGCTGGAGTTACTGATGCCGCAACTTCTCCGCCGTAAGTGTATGGCAGGTAAACAATCATATCAGGCGAATGCACCGATATTCTTGCTTCAAATCTTGATGAAATGCGGCGGAGAGAGTGTAAATGTAATGGCGGGACACCTTTTCGTCACTCTTGTATATCAGTCAATCATAGGTTCCTGCTCTTCACTTCAGATCTGTCTTCTCGTTTTAGTTTTCCTTTTTGTCTTCGCGTTTATTTATATTGCCCGTTATTTAAACATCTCTATAACCGAACACTAGTTTCATTCACTATTCCCTCTTGTGCTGCTTCTCTTACCAAACAGTTATTTCTTATCAAAATTTCTAGATTATTTCTTATCCTGATCAGCTTCAGGGTTGTTCATCCTTCTCCTTTTGTTTTGAAAACAGCGATTTATTTATTTTATCTGTACATTTCACATGCCTTTTTCAAACGCTTCCAGTCGCCTTCCTCTCTTCGTCGCAATGCTCAGTACCACAACTCGTACAAACTAATTCATTAATTGCCCTTAGTTCTTCCTTAAGGGTCACAGATAACGCTTACTTTTATTGCTCCTACCACTTATCTTTATATAGGTACAAGGGAATACGATGTCAATATTTCACTGAAAATATATGTTTTGAATTGAGTTTTATTTATGGACACACTTTCTCTCCTATGAATCTTAGCGTTCCATTCTATATTGGGCGTTAAAGACCAGAAATATTGCTCAAAGGCCTCTTTATCAGGCTTGAGGTTCTTTTACGTGCGGTAAATCTACGACACGGGACCAACGGCTTTACTTCCCTATCGAAGGAAGCCATTCTAAGATTTTTACGCCCGAAAAAATCCATCGCCCTCCGCCATGTTTGAGCCCCCGACCTCGGAAATAGAGATGTTTTGAGGTCCACTGAAACATACAGCTTACGTAACGTAACATTTCTGCAGCATTAGCCGTTTTAGAAGTATTTTATGTTATGCCTTTAAGTTTTCCTTGATTGAACTGCCATGAGACATCTATAAAGCATCTTACGCAATCCCACGCCCTCGTATGAGTTCGTTATTGACAAAAATGAATTACTATATGCAAACACGTATTTTAATCCCTGCATTGTACGTACATCCAAAACAGTAACGTAAACAGAGGGATTACTTTTTGTATGAGTAATTTCTTCTTCTACCGTCTTTCATGGCTTAGACATAGGTCTTCTTATTGACTTTCTTCCTTTCGGTATATAATCTAGCGTCTTTCTTGGTAGCCTGTTTGCATCCATTCTATTAATATTATCCTTCCATTTTTCATATTGAGCTAATCTGTAGTCTTGTCTTACTTCTTCATTCGTTAAGACTATCCTATCTTGTTAGTTCCTGGACATATCTAAAAAATATCATTTCTGTCGTCTGTACATATCTGTTTCACTCCTATAAAATATTATTGGAACGGTCATAATTTTATGAAATTTAAGCTAACTTTCCTTTCTCGTATTTCTTCTCATTCTTTTACATATACGTTGGCACATATGTATCTTATTATATATTTTTATCATGTTTATTTGAGTAATATACATGGTAGACCATTTAATTTGATCCTAATTGTAGGTTCCTATTTTAAACATTTAAATTGACCCTAAAATGACTATCACAACGTCCTCGAAACAAAACGGGACTAATGGCATTTACTTTCCCCCATAATATCAAACAAGTTCTATTCAAGACATTTGTTTCTACAACACTTACTTTTAGAGACATTGTACAGTCTCAATTTAAATGTTCAACCTGTATAAGGGATTAGTTTAAGTTGTAATGGGTAGAGAAAATTGTGAGAGTGTGGTATATCCGATTTCTCCTATGTAAATGCTATGTTTGATTTCTAGACAACACCTCATTTTAACACTTACTTATATTGTATATTCCAAGCTGTCCACTTGCTCCATTATATCATTTCTTTGCTTTTCTTCCAATTAACATATTGTTTTGTCTTTTTGCTTTTTATGTTCATTCGTATTCGCCATGTTATTTATTTCCATTGTCACGTTCGTTGGGCTCTCTTCTTCCTATGCTGCAGCAGATATTATTCTTCCTTATACACTCTTTTTCCTTTGTTCTAGAAACACATTTTTATAAACTTATCCGCATCATATTTGTAGGGTAGGTAATCATATACCTCCCTATTGCATTCTACTTCCTTTTTACGTATCTTCCTCTGCTCTGATGAGTTGTTCTGTATATTGCTCTTTCCAGTCTGCAACAGTTTTCTTCAGTCTGTAGTAGTTTCTATCATTTAATCTGTCAAATGAATTTGATACATAAGTGTTACAAGTAAATATTTACGTCTTTTGTAACAATCGTCAGTTATTTGTACAACACTATTGCTTCTTTTCTGCAGCCAAATTTTCTTCTAATTCAACTTTCACCTTTGAAAGTAGACCTCGACTTTTAACATAAAGGGTGGAGTCCTGCAATCAAGGACTCGGAATTGTTTTGCAACGGTCTAGGCCCTTCATAGTTATCATAAATGACATTCTATAAAAAGGAATTCTCTTCTTTACTTCACCCAAATATTATATCATTCTAAATTTTGTATAACATGATTTGTGCTGCATGCTTTTATTGATAACAGTAAAATAATTGTCACACCCATGATTGGAGGGATAACTGGGCCTAATAGTAGAGCTTAAATCGAAAGTAAACTGGTTTATTATTGTTAATTTGAGTACAAATAGCTGTTCTATTTTTTTACAGCTTCATTAGCTACTGTATTGCAATTATGAGCCAAACATTAAGTAGTACTGAAATAATCTTCGGAAGGTTGCAAACCTTCAGGCAGCGTAACCTTACAGCTAGTGTGGAAATTGCCAGTCCTGTCCTAAACTAAATTTATCTATGTCACAGTAACCGTTTTAGATCATTTCGCTTTTTACTTTCTCTACTGAGTATAGTAAGTAGGGAAAGTATTGCATTCCACCCAAAAATTCGATATCGAAATTTCACCAGAAATATGTGTTTTGAGGCACCCTGAATTCAAAAAAAGTTATTGTAGAAAACGGTCTGTGCGTGTGTCTGTGAACAGCATAACTCAAAAACGAAACGGATAAATATCAAACTTGGTATTTAGGTTCAGTATCTTTCAAAGATGTGACACAAAGAATTTCAAGAAACCCCCCACCCCACACTATTCTTTACATGGAACATTTTCCGAAAAGTTTGATTTTCTTAAACATGGATCTAACGAATTTGATTAAAATATCATATTACTTTCTCTACTACGTATAGTAAGTAGGGGAAGTATTGCATTCCACCCAAAAATTCGATACCCAGATTTCACCGGAAATACATGTTTTGAGACCCCCTGAATCCAAAAAAAGCATTTTTGGAAACATGTCCGTGTGTGTGTCTGTGTGTGTGTGTCTGTGAACAGCATAACTCAAAAACGAACAGTCGAATAAACACCAAACTTGGTATTTAGGTTCAGTATCTTCCAGAGATGCGACACGAAGGTTTTCAAGAAAATCCCCCCACCCCAGACTACCCTTTACATGGAACATTTTTCGAAAATTTTAATTTTCTCAAAAATGGCTCTAACGATTTTGATTAAAATAACATATGTTTAAGATAATGTCATGAGAAATGAAGTGTATATCTCGAATTTTCTGGGAATGTCTCCAAAAGTATTCTTCATTGTGAACGACTTTTGCATAACTGGTAAACCATAAGAGATAGACAAAATTTTACTACACAAAAAATGTAGATCGCGTTAAAATACACAACTTATGTCATATACATTTCTTTTGTTGAGTGAACCGTTTTCGAGATATTGCTTGTTATTTCCTTAAATTTTCCAATACTTATACTTTTTCTCAAATTCGTTATTCATTTTTTTATGTCCTGGACATGCAAAGAGAATGGAATGCGCCACATAGCAACCAGCGTTAAAATATTTGACTATCGCTTAAAAGCTACCATATTCCCCTTGCATCTACAAGAAAATTACCAATAAGATTGACATCTCGATATCTCGATTAACATGAAGCATATGGAGAATAAGCGTTTGTAAAAATAGTTTGTACAAGAGTAGAGAAAGTCATGTGAGTGTAACACATCAGATTTTTTTTAAGATATTTTCGTGTCAAATAAAATGTATGTGTTGGATTTTCTGGGAATGTCCCCAAAAGTCATCTTCTTTCTGAATGGCTTTTGTAAACTGGTAAACCGTAAGAGATAGACAAAATTTTACTACACAAAAAATGTAGAGCTCCTAAAAACACAAAATTTTTCATATTTTTATGTGGAGGAACCATTTCCGAAATATTGCTTGTTATTTGTTTGAATTTTCCAATACTTTTACTTTTTCTCAAATGGAAATTCGTATTACTTTTCCTATGTCCTGGACATACAAAGGGAATGGAATCTCTACATAGCAATCAGCTCTTAAAAGATTTGACTATCGCTTAAAGTCTACCATATTCCCCTTACACATATAAGAAAATTAGCAATAAGATATTTCCTGCAAATGCTTATGTCGATTAACAGGATGTAGATGGAGAATAAGCGTTTGTAAAGTAGTTTGTACAAGTGGGTAACACCTAAAATTTTTTATAATTGCATTATGTTTTGTCATTTAAATACATTTTAAATTCATTGGATTAGTGAGGCTAATTAACTAAACTTTGAGATTATAAACGAAGGCTGTGATTGCTTACTCATCTGTAGTTCATATAGGGTTAGTGATTGTAGGTTTAATAACATTAAATTCCTTTGTCTGACTGAAGAAGACAATGACATTCCTATTTCTAAGCTGACAAGATTATGGAACCTGGCCCCGTAGCTCAGTCGGTAGAGAAACTGCCTGCCGCGCGAACGGTTCCGGGTTCGGCATGGGAAGTTTTCTCTAGCCAAGATTAATCTGTATCTCCCCAGTGTATGGAAGTATGAATGGGAGTGTGAATGTATGTATGAACTAATGATTATTAAAAAAAGTGTAAGAAACCCAAGTACAAGAGTTACACGAGTTAACATCATTATCAATAAGCAATAAGTTCAAAGGAAAGGCCGCCGATAAGACCAATGTAGTTAAAGGCGGGGTATAAAAAATAGAGTATGGGCTGAGTTTTCCGTTCTTAAATATGGCTAGTCAGTCCTAGGTGACCTTAATTGCTTACGCTCTTGGTTTTTGGGTGAGGGTAACACCCAAGATATTACTTTCATAATGTTGTGTGTAGGTTAAAGTTGTAAAGGTAAAATAAGACTGAAAAATTCAATATCATAGCCGGAATTTGAGCCGCAAGTCTTTGGTTTACCGTCCCACTGCTTGGATCAACTTGGCCAGCATGGAAACATACGACACAACATTAAATTCCTCAACTACTCACATTTTTCTCGATAAACCAAAAGGCATTCTGAAATTGTTTTGTATGACGGACCCCAATGGCAACTTACAATCTCATAAGTACCTTAAGTCCCGGGCTTTATAGATTACCATTATTAGGTAAATCGATGTTAATGAAACGTTCTTTTACAATTGTGAGTCTGTTGAAGAATTTAATGTCATGTCGGCATGTTGATGTGACAGCTCAGTTGGTTAGAACAGCGGCACGGTAAGCCGAGGATCTAGAGTTCCAGCTTTAGTATTCACACAGCATTGTAACATAACAAATAATTATCCTTCATTTGTCTAACAGTGGTAATCTATAAGGCCATGTGTTTAAGCGCTTAACGAAATTGAGTCGCCAATGGCATTTATTATCTGAGGCAGTATTATTAATACTTAAGTGATTTCAGTAAAATTATATAATATGTAAATTCAATAACAGCCCGCCTTGAAGCAATATGTGTATGTAATAATTTGTAAAATGTATGTAACAGTCATTGCATATGCTTATATTATTATAAACATGTTCAATAATGATATGTGAATGCATTACGTAATTTACTAACGTAGGAGCGTTAGAAATAGGTCAAAAGTTGCTAACAAAGAGGTAACAATGAGGTAACCTTGAGTTAATAATGAGTAAGAAAGTTTAGCAATACTACTTGTGATTCTTGGAAGCAATAATGTAATTTTAGTGACAGTTTATAAAATAGCCAATCAACAACCAGAAAAAGCTTTAGTTAAATAAGTATTCTATTGGAGTAGGATTAGCCAATGACAGACTTCAAATACATAAATTTTCAGGTTTAGTCGGTTGAAATCAGTTCAGTTGCCTGCAGACAGTGCGCATAACTGGATGCGTTGCTTGTGCGTCCTCGAGAGATTTAATACGTATTCGTGTGAGACGAAAAATATGTTTACGTGTTAAAAAGTGTAATTAATTAATAAAAAGATCTCACAGCTCTCTATATCAGTGAAGTGTTATTTAAATCGTATCAGGTATTAATAAAAGGAGTGAATTAAAAATTATAATCTGTGTAAGCCTACATTCTTGTCGTATCACAACCCTGCCAAGATATCCATGTCTCTAAAATAAATACTGACGCAGCCGAGGCAAACATAAATATTACATATTTAAAGAAACAGTTTAATTACAAAGCTAATATTTTTTAAACTTGGGGCAAAGGCCACCTGAAAGTACATTTGGGGCGAAGGCTACCGGAAACTGTTTACTATACGTGCGGTTGCAACTACTACAAGTTCGGCTCCCCAAAGTTGATATATAGTACAACTCCTACTTCAAATCGGCTTTTCCATACGTGAAACAATAATTAAATCTCATATCTCAAAATGAATTTAAGAGCTGGTTGTAGTTTCCGGTAGAATTTGAGTCAGTTAGGGAACTTAATATCATGCGAACAGGTTTCAAGTTTCCGCTGATTAGAGCGGCAGGCACCGTAAGATGAAGGTCCGCGGTTCAAATCCCGGCTATGCCATTGAATCTTCAGTCTGATTCTACTCTCAAAATAAAATCTGGCCAATGTCTTTAAAGGTCAAGTTTGCGATCAGGGCTTTGTGATTTTATGCAAACTACTGGTCGTTCTGTGTTGCTATGGGATCAAATATTGGATTAGAATTATGCGAGAAAACCAGTTAGTTATTAGCATAGTGTACTAGAGAATTTCATCACCTCCAATTACAAATATCATATATTAATTATTCTGCTTTCATAGGAGTTGCTTAGGTTTCGGATTGTATACACTTAACACCCTGGTTGTATATGTCCCACAATTTGCACTTAATTAATTTCCTCTTCTATATTACCTACCTCCTCAATTCTGTTATTAAGATCCTCTTTTTCTTTAATGAATTTCTTCGATTTCTCACTTATCTTTGCTGTATATTTTCCTAGTTGTTTTAGAAATTCTTTCCTGTTGTTTCCAAAAAGTATTAAGGACGGTGTCTCTATCTGTAATTTACCCATTTGCTATTCCATATTTGCTGTCTCCAGACCTTGGTTTCTGTACATTCCGTTATACAATGCAAATTTTTGTCTGCATTACCACACGGTGGACACAAATCTTTGTCAGTTTTTAAATCCCCTCCCTTTCCATTTTACCACAAACATCAATGTAATTTTCCCTTCCCCAATCTTTCTTAAAACTCCTATAGTAGATCAGAGTTCTCTTATTCTTTAAGCTACATATCTTTCTTGTTTCTCTATGTCGTATACCCTAAATTTCACTTTATTCCACAAACTTGTACACTTGTCCGCAAATTAACTCGCCCAGTCCAGTTTCCCTCACTATCTCTTTTAACCGAGCTTCTTTCCCTTTTGCATAGTATACTATAACGAAGGTGGAAGGGAACAAGACGTGGACATCGAAAATAGGGAGCGGTAACATTTGGTTGGAAGGACAGGAAATAGAGCGAATGTGTGGAGGAACGTATAGAATTGACTGAGAGATATAGATCGATAGCATACACTGGCACAATGTAATGAGAAAGTCTCATTAAGCGTACAGTCGAAACTAATTACAGAATCGGGTATGGAACAATATATTTTGGCAGGAAATAGAGTCAGCAAGCAAATGGGTTGCTTGGCTTAGTTTGGGATCATGGCGTGCAATCAAACTGGTTAGCGAAGAATACATGTAACTTTGTTGTTGGTGTAGAGAGAAAGAAACTTGGGTTTAAACTCTGGCCCATTGTACTAAGACAGTACAGCTGAGGAGAAACTATCTGCCTGATTTCTTTGTTAACTCAAGGAGAGGTTTACAAGGTAGTTGGATCTTGCTGGTTGGGAGCGGAAAGGGGAGAAACGACTGGTATATTTTTACAAAAGGTGATGCAGCTCAGTTTAGAGTGTATGGAGAGCGGGAAGGGTGGATGGGGGCGGTTTAGAATCTTAGGGATGGGTATGGAGTTTGGTTTAATAATAATAAAAACAGTAGCGTGTGTATAATTGTTTTTTCTGTTTTGTTAATGTATGTTTTGTTTGTATTTTTCCAGTTAACATATATTAAAGTTCAGTATAAGGAATGTAGACTGAAATATGAGGTCTATAGCGCATTTTTAAGTAGGTATGGGCTCTGACCCGTGATGTATGAGTCTCAGTGTGTAAAATGTTTGAACATTAAGTAAACCATTCTAAATTATGCTGCTGTCAGACTAAAAATATAAAATGAATAAAAGTTAAGCTTATTGTAAAATATAACGATATTTGCTATAGAATATTTCCTATTGTTAATTATACCCCAAACTTTCGTATGATTGTGTATAATGTATACAATACTATATTATATATATTAATTAGTAGTAGTGGTATTTATTAAGTACTTAGTATTACATTAATTGCTTAACACAGTCGCATGGGTCATAAGACCGTACCTGCTCTCTAGAAAAATACCTGGTCTGTAAACTTGAGTTGCAGAATCGACAAGAAACAACTATGATTATAATCACCACATTATATACATACTTATAAAATTGAAAAACACTCTGAATCACACACGCAAACACACAAACACACACACACACAAGTGCTCAAGCACCACACATATTTAAAGAAAATTTACATAAACACCTTATCTCTTAGTACACGCACGTCCATTAAGTATGTACTATATGCATATAGGAATGGTTACCGTTTTCATAGCTATAAAAATACTGCATCGACTACCTCTGTGGTTGAGTGCTCAGCGCTCTGCTCTCTCAACTCAGAGGTCCCTTCAGGTGCAGGGAATGGTTCTATGACCAGAATAATTCCCTATGCCCCAATAGTCTGAAAGTATGAATCTGGGAATGACTGTGAGCGTGTTGCTGAGATTAAATGGCGAAACTGACAAGAAATTACATTTTTATTTTTCTACCACGTTTTCTTTTCATAGTTGGTAGAGAAGGTATTTGCCTTCTACACAAAAATTCAGTACTGAGATTTCACCGATAATGCGTATTTGAGACCCCCTCAATACAAAAAGAACATTTTTAGAAAAGGGTCCGTGTGTGTGAGAACTCAAAAACGAAAAGTCGGATAAATACAAAACTTCGCATTTAAGTAGGATGCGAAGCGAAGATTTTCAAGATAATCTCCCCCCAAAGTACCCTTTACATGGAAGATTTTTTCGAAATTGTTTATCTTCTAAAAATAATTGTAACGTTTTTGATTAAAATACCACATTTAAATGATACATAACATGTATATCTTGAATTTTCTGGGAATAGCTTGTGAAGTCCCTTTCATTCGGAAGAAATTTTGTATACTATTGTATAACTGGTAAACTTTAAGCGATAAACGAAACTGCACTTCATAAAACATGTAGATCTATTTAAAACACAATTTATTTCAAATAACTTTTTTTGAAGCATCAGCCACTTTTGAGATATCCTTATTAATGGTTTGAATTGTTCACTACTGTCATTCTTTTCAAATACTGTCGATTTTAAGCTGTTTCTCGCGATGTCATGGAAAGAGTAGGATTTTAAGGCCAACATAGCGTCCAGTTCTTAAATATATGACTATGCTGTTCCCTTTGTATCTGAAACGAAATGTGCAATGTAGCTATTTCCGAAAAGTTTTATCTCGATTAAAATGAAGTAGATAGGAAAATAAAACTTTCGTAAGAATAATTTGCATACCCACTAAAAAGCTATAGAGGACAGAGAAAGTCATATGAATGTGTCACATCAGATCTTTATTTCTTTGAGCGGTTTTATTAACTGAAATTTCATATTGAATTTGGTATATATTTCATCACCGTAGGCACAATACTTGTATTTTGCTGTAATTCGATATACGTTTTATAATAATTTATTTATATTTATGATTTTAATATTGTTATTAATATTAATTTGTACTTTTTGTAGAATAAATTTAATTTCATTTTATTTTTTTTGAGAGTAGCTTAATTCCATATCATTTCAAAAATGGCACTTCATCTGCCATTTTGTATTAGAATTCTGCAACACTTCACAAAAAAAATTACAACTTCTGTACGCTTTGAAATAGGTAAACGTTAGCTCGTCCTTTTGGGGAAAGTTATCTCTACAAACTGAAACTTTTATCAAGTAGGGCAGCTTCTGTATGCTTAAGCCATGGTTTCTTTCTGTTGTAAACATAATGCGAGTTTGTTTTCTCCATTTTGGTCTCGGCAGCTTTTTCTGTGAAAGACATTTTCTGATATAAATGACCAATTTTCTCAAAAAGTATTGAAGATAGCTAAATTAAATTTTAAGGGATAATTTTAAGGGCTGTTGTGGATCTATTTTGGTATTAATAACATGGTTGGCTATTTCTTTTAAAAACAACTCTTCATGGATTTTAATCAATAAAAGATATACTTGAGAAGGTAATCTTATCTTACTTAATAAACAAACTTATTTAATAAAAGTACATCAGTCAACTAGAAGGCACTTCAATATAACATGTTAAACCGTTTCTGAAATAATGGATCATAAATTTAGTAAACTTAACATTGGTGGGATAGGGATTTTAATGTCCTCTCAATACTTGAAAAGTGACAACACTATCGTTAAGCAATCCTACAGTTCAGCGAGCAATAACCCTATCAGTTTTGTCTCTTATCTCCGTGGAATCAAACCCACGGTATGGCCAAAGAGGTTATAGAGGCTAGACAAATAAAACAATAAAAAAGAAAATCTGACTAGTTACATTCACATGACTTCTCTAACCTCTATCGCTTAAAAGTGGACATACAAATTATTCATACGAAAGTTTATTTCACATCTACTTCATTTTAATCGAGATAAATCTTCCGTTACACATTTCATTATAGATACAAAGGGAATAGCGATAGTCAAATGTTTAAGAACTGGACGCTATACGGTGGCCTTTAAAGTCCATGCCATCGTGAGAAACAACTAAAAATTGACAGGACTTTAAAAGAATGGCTAAATATTGAACAATTCTAACAATTAATAACGGATTTCTCGGAACTGTTTGATGACACAAAAAAGTTATTTGAAATAAGTTGTGAGTTTTAAAGAGATCTACATTTTTCATGTAGTACGTTTTCGTCTATGGGTTAATGTTTACCAGTTGCACAAGATTATACAAAATTCCTTCCAAATGAAGAGGACTTCACAGGATGTTTTATTTGTTATGTAAATGTCATCAATAAATGGTATTTTAATAAAAATCTTTATAGCAGCTTTTAGAATATAAAAAAATTCGAAAAGTCTTCCATTTAAAGGATACTTTGAGGTGGGATATTTTCTTGAAAATTTTTGCTTCGCATTTTTGGAGGCTACGGAGCTTAAATATCAAGTTTGGTATTTATTCGACTTTTCGTTTTTGGGTTATGTTGTTCACAGACACGCACTGTCCTTTTGTATTCAGGAGGACTTAATATGCGTTTTCGGTGAAATCTCGGTATCGAATTTTAGGTTTGAATGCAAGCCTTCTCTACCTACTAGGTACTTTTAGGAAAAAAGTAAAAATACTGCACTGACATATTGCATGTTGCGTTCACTTAATAACAAGTCCTTGTAAGAGCTAAGGAGTATGCGGCAGGTTTTGAAAACTTCAGCGTCGATTGTCTTAAAAACAGACGGGGTGCCATAACTACTTTGTGCTATCAAGGATCATGGAACCAATGAAATAAATGAGCAGGCAGCAGAAACTGTGCCATTGAGTTGCAGATGAACTTGACAGATGAAACCCACAAAGCCGGTATGCTATACAGCGGCATGGCATATCATGCGCGGGAAGTGAGATTATAGCAAAAGCCGGCGAGAGCCATACAGGAGGCTCTATGTGTGGTTCCCACGCAACTTGCTCGTCATCTATTTATCAGAGGACTGTGACTCACCTACGCATACCTTCCGAACACTTTGCATTTCATCATCGTTTTAGTCAGAACGCTGATCCAGATTACAAGCTCCACAAGTGCGTCGCACCCTCCAGGAGGAGCAGCAGCAACAGCAACAACAACACAGTGGCATTATTAGGCCGCCCCCGCTCTGGAATTAGATATTCATGGGGCTACGAGCCCTCTTCATCACCTGCCTTGGTTCTCACGATGAATAATGAAGGATCCACATCCATCTACTGGCCATGTCTCAAACTAATTATTTCCCGCCAGAGCTTCTTTTCGTACCATCCCCCATCGATTAAGTACAGAAAGAGTTTAAATAAACCACGGCCGGTCTCAAAGAAATCGTTCTTTCTCAGATAAGAACTAGCGGATTCTTTACGAATTAAAAAGGGAAACTCGATTCTCGAGGCGTTGAAAGTTTCAGTACTTGGTGCAGTTTTAATGCTCGTCTGGCGGTTAAAGTGAAAAGGAGGGTGCTGAAGACGCATCTAAAATATTTTGTACTGCTTTAAATGTTCTGTAAGAAGTAATTATTAAATTTTAAGAAGCAATGCAGTTTAGGTTTTAGTAAGTTTGAGACGTTAGGCGAACGTTTTGGATCTGATATGGTTAGATGCCACTATTTACCGAATTCTCTTTTTATTCTCAGAGATTCTTACTTGGAAGGGGACTGTATTTAATCACTTGTTCGCAGAAATCTTGGATGTATAGCGGTGATAGTAAGATTTTAGGGGATGCAGGGGAGTATTGCATTCCACCCAAAAATTCGATACCGAGATTTCACCTGAAATACATGCTTTGAGGCCCCCTGAATCCAAAAAGGGATTTTTTAAAAAAAGATCCGTGTATGTGCGTGTCTGTGTGAATGTGTTTCTGTGTCTATATATCACATACTTAAGATGTTTTTGACAAATGAAATGCATATCTTGAATTTTCTGGGAATGTCCCCAAAAGTCCTCTTCATTCTGAATGAATTTGTATAATTGGTAAACTGTAAGAGATAGACAAAATTTTACAACACAAAAAATGTAGATCTCGTTAAAAGACACAATTTATTTCCTATACTGTTTTTGTGGAGTGAATCATTTCCGAGATATTCCTTATTACTTGTTTAATTTTTCAATACTTATACTTTTTCTCAAATTTCAATTCGTAATTCGTTATTTTTTTATCCTGGACATACAAAGAGAATAGAATGTTCCACGTAGCAACCAGGTCTTAAAATATTTGACTATCGCTTAAAGCCTACCATATTCCCCTTGCATCTACAAGAAAATTAGCAATAAGTTTCTGCAAATGTTTATCTCCATTAACATGAAGTAGGTAAAGAATAAGCGTTTGCAAAATAGTTTGTACAAGAGTAGAGAAAGCATCAGATGTTTTAACACATTCTCTGTCCGCATGTTCGTGACCTACAATGTTTTACATTACATTTATTTTACATTAGATTTGGTGTGACAAATTCCTTTACAATTACGGTGTTAGAGCGCAACAGAAAACATCCAAAATAGCTATACAGGAATACACAATTTAACTTTTTTACTTAGGTATAGTTATTCAACGGAAGGGTACATCTCGCGCACATGGACCTACAGAGATCTGTTGTGGTTACCACCCCCCAGGAGGAAGGGATGAGGTGAAGGAACCATGCAGATGGCTACAGGCCACAGAAACGCGCGGAAGTCCCTAACATTTCCAAATTCGCATACCATCGCACTACTGGAGCCGCCGAGATAGAGCGATGAATCATCCACCAGCCAGCAGGCCATTGTGTCTACGAGAAATATTCTTTCCATTAAGCATGCATTCGCGCCATTTGTCCGACACCGCCATATACCCGGAAACCTAGAAGCACACCTGAAAGATGAGAAAGAATGGAATGAAAGGGAAATGATGGAAAGGAAATCATGCTAGAGAAGAAACAACCCCAGCATTCGCCTGTTGACCCAAACTTGTTTACTTTCTCTATTACTTTACCTATAGTATGTAGAGAAGATACTGCATTCCATTCTGTTTCCTGAATAACTTTTAGAAAAAGGGCCGCGTGCGTGTGCGTGTAAACAGCAATGAAGAGTTGATTAAATACAAAACTTGGTATGTGAGATACCTGCCTTCCAAGGCTGCGAAACGAATATTTTTAAGAAAATCTTCCCACCCTAAAATACCCTTTACAAGGAAAACATTTCGTTGTTTTGTATTTTCTTTAGAATCGCTCTTCCGATTTTTAGTAAAATACCAGCTGCACAACATATTTACATTTCAAATAAAATGTATACATTGAATTTTCAGTGAATAGCCTGTGAAGTCCTAATTCTGAATGACATTTTTGCTTTCTCTACTACGTATAGCAAGTAGTGGAAGTATTGTATTACACCCAAAAATTCGATACCGAGATTTCACCGGAAATATATCCTTTGAGATCCCTGAATAAAAAAAAAAGCATTTTTGGAAACATGTCCGTGTGTGTGTCTGTGAACAGCATAACTCGGAAACGAACTGTCGGATAAACACCAAACTTGGTATTTAGGTTTAGTATCTTCCAGAGATGCGACACGAAGGTTTTCAAGAAAATCCCCCTACCGCAGATTACCCTTTACATGGAACATTTTTTGAAAATTTTAATTTTCTCAAAAATGGCTCTAATGAGTTTGATTAAAATATCATATGTTTAAGATATTTTCATGACAAATAAAATGTATATCTTAAATTTTCTGGGAATGTCTCCAAAAGTCTTCTTCATTGTGAACGACTCTTGCATAACTGGTAAACCATAAGAGATAGACAAAATTTTACTAAACAAAAAATGTAGATCGCGTTAAAATACACAATATATGTCATATACATTTTTTGTTGTTGAGTGAACCATTTTCGAGATATTGCTTGTTATTCTCTTAAATTTTTGAGTACTTATTTTCCCAAATGGGAATTCGTTTTTCATTTTTTTCGGCTTAGATATGCAAAGAGTATTAATCTGTGGCAAAGGGAATGGTGCTGCACATAGCAACCAGCTATTAAGAGATATGTCTGTGCTTAGATTGTCCTTGCAAATACAAAACAAGGGGAACATAGTAGGCCTTAAGCGATAGTCAAATATTTTTAGAACTGGTCGCTATGTGTAAAATGTACTTCTCTTTGCATGTCAAAGGATCGTTTCTGCATATTTTAGCTAGATTAATATGAAATAGATGAGAATAAGAGTTTGAAAAAATAGTTTGTACAAGAGTAGAGAAAGTCATGTGAGTGTAACACATCAGATTTTTATACTTCGTAATCCCTAAAAGGGATAGACAAATTTTACTACACACACAATGTATATCTCTTTAAACAAGCAATTATGTCAAACCAAATTGTTTGTGGTGTTAATCATTGGAGATATTTTTTGTTATTGGTTTTGGTTTTCAAATATTTTTCCCATGTGGTAAGTCACTATTCGTTTTATTCTCGTGGTCTTGCAAGAAGCATGGAATTTCAAAACAATAATATAGCGTTCCGCTTTTAAAATCTGACTATCGGTTTAGCCTAATGTATTCATCTTACACATAACGAAATGTGTAATGAAAGTTCATTTCTAGATAAAAAAATAAACTATTGTAATAGTGAAGTATGATCAGCAGCGGAGAAAGACTTACCACCTCGACCTAAGGAGATTGTTGTGCCTAGGCCCCTGACGGGGCGCCCCCAAGAGGGAGGTGTAAGGTGAGAGGAGACAGAGGGCGGCCGGATCAGGAGGCACGACATAGCAGAGTGCAGGGTCTCTACAATTTCCAGGTTGCAACTCCCCGGTGGCAGCTGGCACAACCGGCTACCCTTCCCCTACAGGTTTGCACATCACTGAGGGGCCCGGGACTGGAAGACCGCCCCCATTCCTTGGGACAAAATTTTACAGAGAGTATCCTTTTTTCCTACCATGCAACGCCGAGACTCGCCGACACTAGCAGCAAATGAGAAAGGAGGTGAAATGGAGGGACAGGAAATTCAGGAGATGTAATTAACATTTCCTGCATTCACCTAGCAACCCGGGGAAACGCCCCAAAAACCATGGTTGAGGAAGTCCGGCAGCGGGAATCGAACCCACGACCTCCCGGTTCGGTTTTTGTAAGAATAGAAGAGTGAATAGAGAAAGTTATGTGAATGCAACACGTTAGATTTTGTTTTAATCAGTACGCATCTTTACCAGAAATATTTTAGTTTTCAAGATATTTGCATGCATGGAGATTTCCATCCCTCCGGCTAAGCAGGAGTTTGTCGAATAATCTCTGTAGCTTCAACTACACCTGGTAGCTTTGAGCGTATTACAATCGGCAGAACGAAGGAATCCATTGTGCATTCAATTAAATGGAAAGCGGTTTGAACAACATCTCTAACTGGCATTTGTACACATCCCGCATGCATTCTAGTAACGGGCGTCTAAAAACCAGTTTATAACAATGCTAATGAACACGAAGCGTCTGATTAGAAAAAAATCTTTTGTCCATTTAGATTGTAAAGAAACACAGCCAATATGTCAGTGCAATTTCCACGAAAGCTGTTTTCTATTTTACCAGTAATTGAGTCTGAAATGTGAAGCAGGGTTTAGCTTCACGTATGGAAAGCCAAATTGAGAAGGTGTATTTTAGGAGGAGTTTTATTGTTGTTCGACTGTTGGGGAGTCTAACTTGATGAAATAACTGCCCCACGTATGGTACAAAGTTCTGGTGGCCTTCGCCCCAATGTTCACTTTCCGGTGGTCTTCGCCCCAAGTTTACTTTCCAGTGGTCTTCGCCCCAAGTTCACTTTCCGGTGGCCTTCGCCCCAAGTTTTAGGAATCAACTTTGTATTTTAATGTTTTCTTTAACTATTATATATATATTTATGTTTGCCTCGGCTGCGTCAGTATTAATTTGTAGAAACATATATTTCTTAACCGGGGGTCGTGCGGCTGATGAATGTAGGCTTACATAAATCATAATCTTTACTTCACTCCATTTAATAATCCTTCACACGAATAAAAACGCTTCTCTGATATAGAGAGCTGTGAGATTATTTATTATTTACTTGCACCTTTTAACACGTAAACTTTATAATATTCGCCGTAATGAATTTTCGTCTCACATGAATACGTATTAAACTTCTCGACCGGTTAAGAACGCCGTCTTCAAGCAACTGAACTGATTTCTACCGCCTGAATTTGTAGATTGCTGTATTTCAAGTCTCTGATTGGCTAATCCTACTCCAATACAATACCTTCATTTAACTTAAGCTATTTTTCTGGTTGTTGATTGGCTATGTATAAACTGTCTCAAAAATTACATTATTGTTGCTCCAAGAATTACTAGTAGCATTCTTACTTTCGAATTCATTATTGTCTCATGGTTACCTCATTCTTACCTCATTGTTAGCAACTTTTGGCCTATATTCTCACAGCTCCTACATTATTAAATTACGTAATACATTCACATAACATTATTAAATATGTAAATAATAATATAAACATTAATACAATGACTGTTACATGCTCTTTTTATATTTTTATTTATACACATATTGCTTTAAGGTGGGCTGTTATTGAATTGTATATTATATAATTAGACTGAAATCATTTAAGTATTAAAGATACTGCCTCAAGTGACGGGTGTCGTATAACCTGTTATTTACATTAGGTTCTATGATTATTTTAATTGGGTTAAGTTGTTCTGCATTATTTTGGGCTGAGTGCACGACCTCTCTTTCTCACATTGGTTACCTTGATGTGATATGTACAGGAGGTCTTTAGTCATACGGCCATAGCGCAGTCAATTAACTGTATCTTCTTTCTTTGGCCCAAAGACTTCTTTGTTCTGCGCAATGTTTATTCTCAGATATAGTTTGTAGTTGCAAGAGTGGCAGTACGTGTGGGATTTGGGAGAAATTTATTGTGTTTAAGTGCTTTCCTATTTACGTGCTGTTTTATGCATGTATTTCGTAATTTTGTTATTAAATGTTTATACTAACGGTCCATTTAATGGGTCTTTTGTATTATACTTGGAACGAATTAAAAAGAGTTGGTTTTTATAAAAATAAACATCCTAATTCTAAACATTCTAACATCTATTCTTGGAATGCGGAGATAATTGCACAAGAAAACCATTTAATTTAAAATCATCCAAGTTATGTTTGATTTTAAATTTTACTTTACCTATAAGTAAGTAGAGAAAGTATTTCATTCCATCGAAAAATACGATACCGAGATTTATCCGGAAATTTCGCCAAGAAAAGAATTTTAGAGAGAAAGATCCTTGTTCATGTGTTGCGTCTGTGTATCTGTCTGTGAACAGCATCACTAAAAAAAATCAGTTAACTCACCAAACTTGGTATTTGTTCAGAGTCAAGGATGCAGCACAAAGATTTTCAATATCTCCCAGTCTCAAGCTACCCTTTACATCTAAAAAGTTCCGTTATTTTTTATTCTCTCAAAGATGGCTCTAATGGTTGTGATTAAAATACAACTTGTTTAGGATATTTGCATAGTAAATAATATTTATATAGGTATTAAAATTTCTGCAAATAACTTATGAAGTCCTTTTCATTCTGAATGAATTTTGCATAACTTTTAAACTGTAAGAGATTGACAAAAACTAACTACACAAAACTTTAGACCTTGATAATATGCAGAGTGTATGTCAAATACACTTTTGTGGCATCAACCATTTCCAAGATATTATTTATTATTGGCTTGAGTTGTAAAAATACACTTTTGTGGCATCAACCATTTCCAAGATATTATTTATTATTGGCTTGAGTTGTAAAAATACACTTTTGTGGCATCAACCATTTCCAAGATATTATTTACTATTGGTATGAGTTATAAAATACTGAATATTTGTTTTTTTTTCTTTCTTTTTTTGACCATGCAAGCAGAATGGAATTTTAAAGCTATGCCATAGCGATCCGCTTTTAAAGTATTTTCTCTTTTAAGAACAGTTTGTAGAACTAGGTTAGAGAAAGTCATGTGAAAGTAACACTAAGATTTTCCATTTATATTATTTGGGTTTATACAATACCTTGCAAAGAATTATTCTGTAACTCTTAAAATTGTGGAAAAAAATTATTCGCTTGCTACAAATTAAATGCCGGAAGAAGGTTTCAAGACTTTTTATTTACGTTTTATATTCAAGATAAACGATCGGCCCATGCTTATTATCCGGAGTAAAACTACCTATAAATTGTAATCTTTAAGATAATTCTATTCAAGTGAAGCTTGGAAGTTATCAAGTTTGTCATTAGATGCTGTAGAAAGGTTATTTAGCCAAAATGTATCGCTAACTAAACCTTCTCACCATTTATATAAGTGGTAAGAATTGCTTATCAATTCAAAGATTCGACATAAAAAAATGCATTGGAATTACAGCTTTTTAGATTACCTGAATCCAAAAACTACATTTTTAGAAAAAACTGAGTGTACGCTCACGCCCTTGCATCCGTCTAAGAACAGCGACGTCTAATAAAAATAAATCTAGATAAAACTAAATTTCATATTTATATAATCATTTAAGGTTGCAAACTCAAGATTTTAAAAGACATCTTTCTATTCTGATTGACCTTTTGCATGAGATATATATTACTTATTCTTAAAACGACTTTGACGATTTTGTTTACATTAGAGGAGTAGAATAGAGTAGAGTGGAGTATTTATTGGTCTTAAACATTTTACATGTTCAAACTAATACATCGCACGGGTCAGATAGACCGTATGCCTATATAATACACCGTGGTTCATGTTTTTCAGACTATATTCATTACACTAAACTTTAAAGTTTTTAATGTTTACAATAAATGAAAAGAAAAACAAACAGCTCAACTAAAAAAAATAAATCGCACAAACAAAACAGAAGAAGAAGAGAAGAGAACTTATTCACAAGCACACCCTGTTGTTTACAAAGCTCCCTAAGTCACTAATCCTCCCCCTCCCATTCTTGACCCTCTTCCTTACACTCCCATACGACTGCATAACCTTTTGTAAAAATGTACCAATTGCTTCACCCTCCTCCCTCCCAACCAGCAAGATCCAACAAGCTTGTAACCCTCTCCTTGAGTAAACAAAGGAACCTGCCAGATACCTTCTCCTTAGCACAATTCGCCAGAATATGAATCCAAGCTTCTCTCTCTCTCTCTCTCTCTCTCTCTCTCTCTACATCAGAGATAGATTCTTATGCCTTCTTCGTTAATGAATTTTATCGCTGGCGATGATCCCAGTGTGAGCCAAGCAAGCCCTTACGTGCTGACTCTATTTATGGGCAAAATATATTGTTCTATACCTCATTCTGTTTTTAGTTTCGACTGTAAGCTTAATGATACTTTCTCATTACATTGTGACAGCGTCTGCTGCAGATCTGTATCCTTCGGCCACTTCTGTACTTTTCTCCACACATTCGCTCTGTTTTCAGGTCCTTAAAATCAAATATCACTCATCCCTATTCTCTCCAGCCCTCTCTTGATTTTCGCTGCCCACGTCTTGTTTCCTCCCATTCTAAGCTGTTCCTTACAGCATACTTTCCTCATAAATAATTGATTACCTTTCATAATTTTAAACCAATATTTGAACGCCTGTACCTTACATTCAATTGTTTCGCTGTATGCACCATATTCTCTAAAAATGCCGGTTTGCCTTACTACACCGAAGATTCATGTTGCTGAGATATTGTCATGGAAAATAAGGTATGTGCCTTGATTTTTCTATAAGTTAATTCCATGGTAATTAATTGTTCTTTCACACAAGCGTGTGTAGGAAAAGGTCGGAAAGGTAGAATGAAAATGAAAAATTTAATGCGATGGCCGGGACTTGAAACACAGATCCTCTGGTTTTCGTTTGGATTTTTCAGTCTGATTCTACCTTTTCAACTTGTCCTACATCCTGCTTGTGTGAAAGAACAATTAATTACCATTGGTTGACAAGTCGTCATTGGGTAAGTCATCTCAAAATTAATTTGAAATATCCTTGTGGTTTACCGGGAAAAATTACGAGTCGGTTGAGGAATATAATATCCTTCCGGCATGTTGCTATGGTAGCTCTGTAGGGTAAAACAACGTTACGGAAACCGGAAGATCCATAGTTCAAATCCCGACTATGGCGTTGTATGTTTCATTGTGATCCTACCTTCTTCGCTCCGTGGTTTAGACCATCCATCTGTTCCGCCTTCATAAGAAGTCTTTCCACCTGTTTTACGGCCTGCCTGTGTCTATAGGTCTATAATTCAATGATAGTTTTGGAAATTTCTCATTCATTCTCTCTAAATGTGAAAACCACCTTTTTCTGTGTCGTCGTATTTCTTCATTTATGGAATTTACACCAAGCTCGGTTCTTATAATAGTATTGTTTATTTGTTCTAATTGTCTCCTTTAGTTTTTCTCACAATTTCATTTCGCATTCTTGTATTCTGCTTAAAGCCTTTTTTTAGTTCCCTTTTCCTATAGAGTTTTCTGTGTCTAAGGAACTGAAACAGAAAACAAAAGCTTACGGGAGGGAAAATGTAAATAGCTTTAGCATTTACGGTTTGTCAAATATGTTTATAAATAATTTCTGGACTATTCGTTGTTGTTCCAGGAACTTACTGTTTTAAGCAGTGCATTTTTGAATATGTCAGTGACCGCTATTTTGTTTCTCATGGGCTTAGCCAAGGAATAAGTAATATTAGGCTGCTTTTTAAGCAGTCTATTGTCTCAATTTCTTTGATATATATATGACGGTCATCCAGAAACTAAAGAACATTTGGCATAACTAAATTATAACGAAAGACATCAACATTAAACAAAGATACAGTTCCTTACTATATTTCTCAACGTAATTGCCATTGCTGTCAATGCATTTATTGTAACGTGGTACCAGTTTTTCAATGCCAATGTTATACCGTTCTACAGCCAGAGACCGTCAATGCCTCTTTGGGATCTTCATCGGTTGAAAACCCTTTCCACCCAAAAAGTCTCTAGTTTCGGAAACCAGTAAATATTCCGAATTCTTTCATCCACGTTTGCTTTCAACTCATCCATAATGTGTGATGGCCTCCCAAACAGTCTTTATTGTGCACACTTTTCCTTCTTTTGTTAAACATTATGCACCATTTCCTCACTGAAGAATCGTTCATTGCATTAACAACATACACTTGCATCATTTGCATATAAATTTCTATTAGCCGAACATTTCTTGCATTTAAAAATGATTCACACTACGCACTTCACATTTGGCGGGATTTTGAAATGGCCAACCATTTGGATATGTTGTAGAACAGACAGGCGTCAACTCAGCAACGAAACTCGACTCACGCTGAGGTGGAGTAAGAGCCAACTAGTGTGCATGCAATTGTGGTGGTGGGGGACCGGCACCGAGCGTGATGTGTAATTTTTCTTTAATTTATGGATGTCCTTCGTGTGTGTGTGTAAATATATATATATATATATATGTATGTATATATATACATACAGACTGAATCACCTAAACCTTGCACCGCAAATATTTCGGAAATGGAAAGTGCTATTGATGTGCAGTTTTCACAACATTGATTGGTAGTCAGGGGCTCGCACATTTAGCCTATAAACAGAATTTAATAATACTGAGAAAGTGTATTTTTTGGCTAACATACCATTTTTAAATGGAACAATGCTTAGTCACATCAACAGAATAACGGTAGGGTAAATTAGAATGTCAGTGGCGTTTGTTGGAAGATTCTAGTGCAACTGGTTTACGAGAAATCCTATTTTGAAGCTTTTACGCACCGACACTTGTACAACCTGTGCTAGCACAAACTAAAGAAAAACAAAAGGGAATTACAATACTTCTGTGGATTCTTACAAGTAAAGAGAACATAGCCCTTCAAAGGTTGTATTCAAAATGACCACCGGCAGCTTCAGTACACGCTTCCAGTCTACTATGGAAAGACTGCTGCACACGTTCTAGCATTTTAGCGGAAATTTCAGAGCAGGTAGCAGTAATACGTCGTTTCATATCATCTGGTGTAGTTGGCACATCCTTATAGACAGTGTCTTTCAGCCTTCTCCACAGAAAAAAGTCTAAAGGGGTCAGATCTGGTGAACGGGCCGGCCAGGGCACTGGTCCTCTTCGTCCAATCCAACGATTTGGAAACAATCCGTTAAGACAAGTTGTAGTACTTCGTGCACTGTGGGCTGGACAGCTATCACGTTAGTACCCCAGGTACCTCCTAGTCTGCAAAGCAACGTCTTCTAGCTTCTGTGGCAGATGGTCTGTCAGGAGGCTGCGATACTTGTGCGAGTTCATTGTTCCTTCCATGAACAAAGGGCCTATGAGTTGATGGTTCACTATCCCACACCACATGTTTTGGATGCTGACGTTCCACCTGACGAAGCCAACGGGGATTGTCAACAGACCAATAGTGCATGTTTCTGCGGATTATCTGGCCATGATTGCCTCATCGCTAAACAAGATACCTGATGAATCTGGAGTATCACGTCTTAATGCCCATGTAAAAAAGTTAACACGATTCTCAAAATCGTTTCCGTGCAGCTCTTGATGGAGAGAGATGTGATAGGGATGGAACCTATGTCGACGGTGAATAGGCAGTACACTTGCCTGACTTATGCCACTTCCACGTGCGATTGTGCGGAAACTAATTTGCGGATCTACTGAAACGGCAGCCAAAACATTAATTCCTGCCTCTTCTCCAGTCACTTGTTTGTTTCTGTTACGTTTTCTAGGTGTTGCAGTACCACTTTCACGTAATTGGTTGAAGAGGTTGATAAATAATTGCCGAGATGGTTGATGTCTATTGGGATACGTTTTCGCATACACCGTACAGGAACGAACTGCATTCTTCCTACACTCTCCATACACCATGAGCATGTCGGCTTTTACTACATTAGTAAACCCCATCTTCTACTTACAACTTACTGCTCGAACAGTCGCAAACTAACTGACCAGAAAGCCGCAATGCAATCAATGAACAGAAAACACAATGCAAACAAACATAATAACAACATCGTACCTAGCAACTAAGCAGGTTGAATGGGACAAACAATTGTCAGGGTGGAAACTTTTCAAAATACGATTTCTCGTAAACCACTTGCACTAGAATCCTGCAACAAAGACCATTGACATTGTAATTTACCCTAACTTTATACTGTTGATGTAACTAGGCATTGTTCTATTTAAAAAAATTGTATGTTTGCTCAAAAAATACAGTTTCTCAGTATTATTTAAATCTGATCATAGGCCAAATGTACGAGCCTCTCACTACCAATCAATGCTGTGAAAACTGAACATTAATAGCACTTTCCATTTCCGAAATATTTGCGGTGCAAGTTTAGGTGATTCACTCTGTATGTGTGTATGTGTATATATATATATATATATATATGTATATATATAATTTATTAATTACAATCACTTCAACAATAAAGTCATATCGCGTCTAACACTGAGATGTACATTGAAGTAGAAATTGTAACATTTCACATTAAAGTTTACAGTAATGGTAAACAATAAGAAACTTTGCAATGGTTTAAATCTCTCTAACAATTTTTCGCATATTGATAAAGTTGATGATTTTCTTGCGCATTGTTGGTTGCCCAAGGTTAGCTGCAGATGTTCAGAAACTTCACAATTAAGTCGCTGAGCGGTGCATCTCGGGCAAGTTGTGATCACACGATGGACGGTGAGAGCAGAATTGCACACGATCGTGTGCACCAATCTCAAGATTTTACCGTGGTAAAATATGGACTTTATCGCGGTGAACAGTCATTTGTGGTGCATCGACACTGGTAAAAGTTTATCGAGGATTTTGCCGCGGTTAAATGAGACCGGCCATGAACAGCCGGTTTTCTTCGATTATTTTCAACTTTACTTGCGCTGAAATGTTAATATGACGGAGCGGTATAGGCTAGAATTCCCAAAGAATAGATACACTCCATTTTCGCCAGTGAATACATCCTGATAAAGTTACTTTAATGTACTTTTTAATTTTTAATGCTTTAAGGCCTTTTTCTGCGACAGGTGCCTTAAATATCCTGGTCCAAGATGTAACGAAAATCCATACACTCGCGGCGTTGCATATCGCAATTATATCAGTTGCGAGAGCATTTATGCTTACGTAATATTTGTAGCGTAAGTTATTAGAACTTGGAGATCTTATATTGTGTTTACTTCATGTGAGTGGACGCCATCTTGTGACGTCATTCATTTGTTTGGTTTGTAGCTCCATCTGCCGTTAGCAATTTGCTGTTCTTAGTATCAGTTTTTGAAATAATTCATTTCAAATGTCCTCCGGCTAGCTATTATCTTATCTTGGGTCAAACATGTGTCTCTATACAGGTTGTGAAGCGGAAAGGAATCTTTTATCCAAAAATTACACTGATGAAGAAATTTGTTTTATAATTTTTGTTGTCGAACACGTTCACTATGACTTTTACATATTGATCTGGATACTCGCCAAACTGAAACTGTTATAATACTTCTTACTGATCACTTTTAATTCACGTATTTAAACTTTGTGTATAATTAACTTTATAATACTTTAGATTTTCGTAACTTGTAAATCTATAGCCGACGTATCTCATACAAATATTTTGACGAACTGACGAACTTAAGACGACGTGTATTGCACTAAGAATTTTGATGAACTGCCTGAATACGACGTGTAATGTATGAATGCTTTCGGCGAACTGAAGGACTGACTGACTTTACCTCTAACTTACCCTATTTATACTCCTGCAATCAGATACGCCTAAAGATTATAAATGAACTGCTATTGGCTAAGAAAACGCGCCGACATTAGCGTCTATTTTAATATCCAATGAAAACCACGAATACATATTGCTTTTAGGGAAAAAATATTCCAGAAGTTTCTACCGAAAACGCGCCAACATTACGTAACTTCCTTGTTTCCAATAATGATAAACAGCTCACCCCCCTCGCTGCATTATTGCGCTATTATTGACAGTTTCAGTAAAGCCGTATAAACTTATTTCCCAATAATAATTACAATTAATAAACATCTGAAATCAATATCACATAAAAATGCTTATTCATATTACAATCATTATTTACATTTAAGTAATTTGTGATACAAATTACTGCATCACAGTTGAAGCATAGTTCCAAGAACAAGGCAGAAATAACGAGAGTAATGAATGGATTTTGTGCATTACCACATTTTGAGGAATATTAAGTACACTAATTGCACAGATAATAGGAATCCGGTAACCTGAAGAGATCAGTGCCGAAGTCTAAAATCTGAAGACGTCATCGTGGTGTCGGGGTAGCGTGTGCGCCTCTTACCCAAGGATTTCTGGTTCAAATCTTGTTTGGGAATAATGTATTTTTTTCTTTCTTTTTTCTACCTGTCTTTCAGTGAATATCGGCTAAGCTAACTCGAATTTAGTCAGTGTGGAAAGAAACAAAAAACGTCTATGTTACTTCAGCATATTTTTCTTATCAATTGCAAGGCCAGCTTTTCCCACGTGTCCATCTTATTTATTGCTTCTATCTCTGTACTTTCTATCTTTTCTTAAGAATTGATGTTAAATTTAATAACGTAATGGGGAAGCTTGGGTCTGCTTTTGCTTTCCTTCATTGCACGTTGAACTATATGCATGCGCTTCAACAAAGAGGTAGAACAAGTGAAAAACAGACGACACGATGTACATCCGGGTGCGTTCAGTAGAGTTTACCTGCAATGAACGGTACGCTCAACCAAGATGGGCGCCTGCCAGGTAACCACGGTTACCTAAACTGCGGTGTACATTCGTGCACCACTGTGTGATGATTACCCCGGTAAAATACTTACCGCGGTAAGCTGAAGGTCCCTGAAGGGTTTGTTTAACGAGGATGGTGCACACGGCCAATAGACTACATGGAGGAGCAGGTTCATGTGAGAGGAGGTAGTTCTGGGTTAGCGCAGTGTGACCAATACATAGTCGAGTTACCAGTATCTGATCTCGGCGACTAAGCATTGTAGTGGATGTAGATAGATTAGTCACTGGACAGGCATCATGTATTTTACCGGCTGTATTAGTCCAGTCTCTCATCCACTGGTGTAAGCTATTATATCTTAAGTGTAATAAATAGTCTTCATGGTGAATTTTAAGTTTGGTAAAGAGCAAGGATGTCACAAAAATGTGAGCTCAAAACATTTCTAGTGAGTGTTTATCAGGATTAACAGGAAGCAGGCGGAATAAATTTAATGTAGATTATATTTGAAAATAAATCTTATTGATACAGAAAGCCATGTGCTTATTACCAAGCATATGTTTAGATCTCTTCGATTGGAGTGCATCGAATTGAATTGTAAAGCGGAACGGATTTGGCACCGATCAAGGAATGAGGATATAGTACCGACGCCCCACGAGGGGGCGCCCCCGGAAGGGAGGATGAGGTGAAGGGAGACACCGGGTAGCCGGCACAGCAATGACAGGGTCCTTATAATTTCAATATTGAGACGTCCCGGCAGTCGGACAGGCACACTGAGGACCCCGCGCCACACAGGATCCAACGCTCTCACAAGGGACAAAGAAAGTTCACGGAGAGCATCCTTTTCCCCTGCCACGCTGCATGGAAACACCATCGTCAACATTTCCAACCCTGAAACAGGCCAAACGGGGTGAACGATGAATGAAATGATTAACGGAACGTAATGGAGGGACAGGGAATTCCGGGAATGAGAGAGACCACTCCAGCATTCCCTGACGACCTGGGAAATCCCCGAAAAAAACCGTGGGTCAGAGTGGGCAGTCGCGGTAAATCAAACCCGGCATCTCCCGAATGTAGGCCACAGACGTCACCGCTTGAACCTACCCATCTCCTCAATACTCTGAAATAGATGTTTAGCCAGAAAATGATCCTGAGTGACTGAACCAGTGACCCGAAATTTTATTTCAGAGTACCTTCTTCTGGTTAACTGCCTGAACTAGACTGAAGAGCTTGATCTACCATACTAGTGTTTAGTCCATTCTGAGTATTTTATTTCCCTATTATACCTTGAACAAGCAGCAAACATTCCAAAGATTTAGAAGGCGAGAAAAATCCAGACAAAGAGTTAATTGTAAAATGTAATATTAAGATCCATGTATATTTAGATAGGAGTCTAAGGAGAATTGAGACGAAAAATGACTGTTAGGGCATGAAAAATGAAAAGTAAAATCCCTTAAAAAAGTTGTAATTTTAATAAAGGGTGGCAATTACTATACCAGGTTTAGTGAAATACGATAAATACAGCTTGTAAAGCGTTTGAAGGTTTGACCTATAAAATTTCACGTGCAGCATGAACAGCAGTAAAGAAGGTGGGCTATAGCGAGTCAATTTGTGTAGCTGGCTCACGGAGCGACAATATTTTTACGTCACTCCGTCGTTATCTGACCCGCCATTTTGCTACTTACAGTGTAAATAATTTTAGACACGTAAACGTAACTGTAGTCAGAGTGAAGTACATTCATCTCCCCCTCCCCTCGCTGGCCAGCGCTCAGTTCGTAAGCGGGTTAAGAGCAGAGAAAAAGAAGGCAGGGGTCGCTCCTGGCTTGTTACACCTAAGATTATCACTTCCACTCTACAGGGTAAATACTAAACATGACCTTTGAAGACCAGGGCTTGAAAGACTGTGCCAAAATATGCTTTAGTAATACAGGAATCAGTATTATATTTTACAATTTTTCGTAAACTGAAATGGGGAAAGTGTTATTTCTGTGAGCTTAAGCTCAGACTTATCACATACAGATCCTCGTTGAACATTGCAAATTTCCCTTTAGTCACTCCGAGTGCTAAACAAATGTTTGCTAGAATTACGGTTCAACAACAGAACAGATGAGTCGTTTGAAAACCGGAACCTGCTGTAACATCACATGTTCAAAAGTGCTCGCATGACTTCCTATTTGCCTTTGGAAGGTTCCGGGTTCAATCCCTTTGTACCGACACCTTGACCTTGAAATTTTTGGAGGTTTTTCCCAGTTCAGTAGACTAATACTGGTGCGGTGTCTCTTCTACCACGAATTTCCTATGCCCATCATTTTCTTCCATCTGTTTCACCTTCGTAACTTTCAGGACCAGATGACGTCAACTGGTGTGTTATTGTGGGTCAGTAGAGTTTCTGTGCTATGTAAAGGCTTCTTCCCGGGTGCATGGGTGACCGGATTGTTCCTTGGGGAGCGGGACTCGTTTCTGAGACCCCGGGTTGATGAGAGCACAAGCAGGTTCTTACCGGCATCGGCATAGAGACTTTGCTAGCGCGCATCGTCGTTCGAATTTGGTCGCCCTTGGGGTTTGCCCTTCATCTATTCCTCCCAGGGGTCACATAAGACACAATTGGCCTGCTGAGATGGCCTACAGGTGGTGCTGAACTCCAGTGGATGCTCCCCTCCTTCTCTCTTTCCTACCTTATCGTATTCTAGCATCAATTTGAAATAAGGCGCTTACACAAAACTTACCTATAGTGGAGCATTTGAAGTCAACCCTACTATAGCCGAATATTTTGTTATATGGAAGTGAAATTTGGGAATGGGAAAGAGCAGATCATGTAAATAAAATGCAGGTAGCATTTTGGAAAAGAGTTCTTGAAGTTTCACAAGGCACATCAAATTCGGGGGTATTGAAGGAGATGAGATGTTATGAAGACACAATACACTGTAAAATAAGAGTAGTGAGGTACTGGCTGAGGCTGATGCAGGGAGATGACTCCACACTACGATACAAATGTTATAAATACCAGCGAGAAAACCTGTCTCCTAAGTTTTGGGCAGCTGATTTGGAAAGGGGATTGAGGAGAATAGGAATGGCGTCAGTATGGCAAAGAGTTGAAACAAATGACAAACATATGGAAATGTGTCAAAGGAAGACTAAGAGATATCAATCAACAGGAAATAGAATCGGATTGCAAAATTAAACCTTCTCTCAATCTAGTAAATGAAATAAAATTGAGTTGGGATAAAGAGGAATATATACTTAATCTAGGAAGAAAGTAAAGATCAGGAATGGCATGGTTTAGGTTGGGGCTGGAGGGCACAGAAAATGACTGACGATTCTGGCAGGAAAATCTGCCCATTCTGTGATTTGGATGAGGACTGGGTATATATTTTGGCGGCATGCGCACCAAAGTGGGAGAACCAGCTAACAATTAAACTCAAAGAAAAATTCTTAAGTCCTTCTAGAAGGAGAATGGCATGTTGGGATCTACTGGCTGACCAGAGGAACTGGCAAAACATGGGCAATTTCTTGGCTAAAGTGCGCGAAGCTAGGTCAATTTTGTTCAGTTAGTCAAAGGTAACTTATCTCTCTTTTCCTTTTTCTTATTTTTCTGTTTTGTTTTGTTTTTCTGTTGTTTATTTTGTCACCATACCTTGTATCTTAAAGATGCATGTACGATCAATGACCCATGCACTAATTAGTTGTGTAATAACTTCAATAATTTGAAACCAATAAAGATACCTTATCTATCTATCCGCTTTTTGGGGAGAGTGAATATGTGCTGTTATCATGTGCTAGGTTGTACAGCATCGCCAGCGATGGTGGCTCAACACAAGCAAAACAAAAAAGAGGTCCCTTATCCTTTTCCCTGCTTGGGTTCGAAGGGTAAACAAATAGTGTGTAATATTGATGGAGAGACGAGTTTGTCATCAAAGGGCACCACAGTACAATGGTTTAAAACAACACAAAATACATTACAAATCTATTCCATTAAATAAGCTTTGTAGGATTAGCTGACTCTTACTCTGTGTATGCTGTAGGAAATGTTAACATTTTAGAGACCTCAACCACTCAAACGAAATACATTAGTTACACATTTTAATAAAACACAGTTTTGAGTCGATCTCTTTAGTACTCACAATCCTTCACTCTATACAGTACATAACTTCTTTACAATAAGTATAAATCTGAATTTTGTTTCGGCATCACACTTAAAACCTTCACGCGGGAAAAAATAAACTGTAAAGCAAACTAAAATGTGCATTATTATTGATACAACATAATTACAATAACAGTGCAGGTATAATAAAAGTTTATCTTGATTAACAAGAAGTAGATAAAAAATAAGCTTTTTATAACAGAATTTTGTAGAGACGTGAGTAGAGAAAGTCATGTGAATGCAACATAAGGTCACTCTGAAAAATTTGAGAATGGGCAACAATGAGTTGCTTTGCCTTTTCCTAACTTCAGATTGAAGTTCAGACAGCAACATGTGCAGGTCTGGGCGCGCTCCAACAATGTGCATCGTCAGCACCGCGTGCGAATGTATAACAGGTGTTGCTACGCCATGCGCTAGGATGGATCTCAAGCAAGAGTATTTCCGTGATTTGATTTTCTATGACTTTAAAGTCGGTTTAGGGGAGAGAGAATGCCTTGAAAGGCTGTATCGTGCATTTGGGGATCTTTGCCCTTCGCAATTCACCATTTATCGTTGGTATGCAGGGTATAGAAGACCAAGGGATTCCTTTGAAAATGAAGGCCGAGCAGGACGTCCGGTTACTGCAACAGTGGATGAAAATGTGATGAAACCAGAGCGCAGGTTGTAGGAAGATCATCGTTGCACATATGGTCAGATTCAAGAAGTCCTAAATGTTGGATCGGCGACAGTGAGAACAATCCTGAAAGAAGAACTGGATGTCAGGAAGCTCTGCAGCTCTCACAAATGAGAGAAACAAGCACTTGTGCAATGGTGCCAGGAAATGATTGACGATTTCAATGGAGGAAGAGCTAAAAACATATTTAACAATGTAACAGGTGATGAAAGCTGGATTTACCAGTATGATATAGAAACTAAACGACTGTCATCTATCTGGGTCTTCCCAGAAGATGATCCCCCAACAAAAGTGAAGCGAACGAGAAGTGCTGGCAAGAAGATGATCTGTTCCTACTTCTTAGCAAGTGGCCACAAAGTGACGATTCCACTTGAGGAACCAAAGACTGTTGCTGCCAGATGGCACACAACAAAATGTGTGCCACAAGTGTTGCGGACATTTTATGGTGAGAAATAAACTGAGAAAAAAAATGTCCTAAGACTGGTCTGCGTGGAATTTTGTTGCACCATGACAATGCCTCTGCCCACACAGCACAAGAAACAACTCAATATCTGCATGGAGTCAGATATTTATCCCATCCTTCCGACAGTCCAGATCTGGCCTCATGCGACTTTTTTCTATTCCCAAAAATGAAAGAAAAATTTGGAGGTCAACGATTTGAGTCACTGCGGTAGCTGCTTACAAAGAATGTATTTGCACTCTCTTCAAAGAAGAATGCATTTGAAAATGCAGTTCAGCATTTGAAAAATGGTTTGAAAGGATGAGACGGTGTGCAGAATGCAATGGAGATTATTTTGAAAAGATGCAATGATTCGATCTAAATTGTTAATATTTTATTGCGTCCATTGTCAAAACTTTTGGAGTGACTCTATGCACTGTCGTGAAATAAATGTATGTAAATATAATACTGACAAAGCAATTGGTTACACAAACTATGTTGATACTTGTTTATGGATTATATCTGCATGGAAAATGGAACTTTACACTTCAGTAGCTGTTTTCTGTACTATATGTTCACCAACATACACAAGGAGAATATTGTATTGGAATATTTGAGAGTATGGTACGTTTGTCTATATCTTCATTCCATTCTCGTCTATTCTAAAACCCTCTACCTTAAGGGATATTTATTTAATAGTTGAGTAAAAAGTTATTATCTCTTGCTTTTTACTTTCTGTGTTGCTTACATTTAGTAAGTAGAAGTATTTAATTCCACCCAAAACTCGATATACACATTTCATCGGAAATACACGTTTTAAGGTTCCCTAAATGCGTAAAAAGAATCTTTGTGTAAAACGTTCGTTTGAATATGTGTGGTATTTTTTTTACTTTCACGTCATTTAACCGGGTAGATCATAACGGCGAAGAATTAATGAAATGGATGAAATAATGTTCAAATGAACTCCGGGGTTCATAGAGCAGTGAGGATCTTCAGAGCCAAAATAATACCCACACTGAGCTATGGGATACACATAATATGGGAATACCTGAAAATGCGCGATTTGAAAATAGTAGAAAACGTCAAGGCCTCATACCTGAAGAAATTACTCGGAGAATCAAAACAAACAACATCCAGATATGTATACCTACTTACCAGAGAATCTTTCCTCGCTTTTACTGCCATCTAGCGATGCATGCAACAACCTACTAGCAAAAAGGCAACAGAAGAGAAGGGAAGTAGACGAACATTTCTACAGCACAAGCGCCATGGTCGACAGGAGCTGGACAAAACCCAACCAACTGATGAGAAGCGCGGTCAACAAACTCGCAGTCCACGGGACCCATTACAAACTCGTACCATACCGACTATGAAGAATGCGTGTGTATTCTGTGCAGTAAAAAGTGCCCTAAATACCATGTCATGACAAGGAAAACACCAAAAACAATGATGAAACTCAGTTTAAAAGACTAAAATAAGTTAACACTCGGTGCACAATTGTTCGCGTTTCCGCTTTATTTTTAGGGTGGTGTGTGTGTGTCTGTGAACAGCATACAAAAACGAAACGTCGATTAAATACCAAAGTTGGTATTTATGTTCATTATCTTCCAAGGATACAACACGAAGATTCTTAAGAAAATTCATCATCCCAAGCTACCCTTTACATGGAAATAAATGTTTGTGTTAAGTTTCACTTTATAAAAGTGGCTCAAACGAAATGACTAAAATACTACAGGTGTAAGATACTTCATGAGTTAAAATGTATTGTTGAATTTTCTGGTAACAGCCTATGAAGGCGTCTTCAATAGAAATAAATGTTGTATAATTTTGTAAAAATTATAAACCGTAAGAGAAAGGCATATACTGAAATAACCGTTATTATTGATTTGAAATTTTCAACATGTTTCAATTTTTAAAAGTGCTGTTCGCTATTCATTGTTTCTCGCGGTGTCATGGAAAGCGTATGGCATATCAAGGCCAGTATATGGCGAAGAGTTTTCAAATATTTTACTATCACTAACTGCTTTGTATCTATAAGAAAATGTGTAATGCAAGCTATGCAAATATTCATCTCAATTAACTTGAAGTAAATATAAGAACTAGCTTTTGCAAGTGTAGTTTGTAGCTGCTATATAAATATACGATTATGAGTAGAGAAAGCCATGTGAATGTGACGCATCACAAATTTGCATTATCCTTGAGTCTGCTAATAACTCTTATACCTGCAAAGAAATGTGTAATAAAACCATTTCTGCAAGGTTTATGTTGATAACATAGAATAGTAAGCTTTTGTAAAAGTATTTTCCAAAAGAAATATATAAAAAAATCTGATGCGATACATTCAGATGACTTTCTCTACCCTCTATCGTTTATTAGTGGTTATAAAAACTAGTCAAAGCTTACTTTTCAATCTACTACACTTTTATCCAAATAAACTTTTGCACAAATATCTACATTACACATTTCGTTATAGATACAAAGAGAACAGTGACAGTTGAAGTTATTTTTACGTTTTATTTTATTCCCTACGTTTTGGGAGCCAATTTGAAGAAGATGGTTGCTTCACGTATGGAAAGTCAGTTTGAAGATGTATTATATTTCGACTGTTGGGAAGCCGAACTTGAAGTAGTAGCAACCACACGTATAGTAAAAAGTTTCCGGTAGCCTTCGCCCCAAATGTACTTTCCGGTGGCCTTTGCCCCCCCAAACAAAATGTTTAAATTTGTAAATGTAATTTTGACTGTTACTTTAAATATTATATATTTATGCTTGCCTCGGCTGCGTCAGTATTTATATTTTTTTAGAGACATGAATTCTTAGCAGGGAGGTAGTGCGACTGAAGAATGTAGTTTACACAGGTTATAATCTTTACTTCACTCCTTTTATTAATATTTGACACTATTTAAATAACACTTCACTGATACAGAGAGAGAGCTGTGAGATTTCTTTTTATTAATTACTTGCACTTCTTTAACACGTAAACTATTTTTGTCTCTCACGAATACGTGTTAAATTTCTCGAGGACACATCTCGCGTCCGGTTAGAAACACTGTCTACAACCAACACGTCGAGTTATGAGCGCTGTCTACAAGCAACTGACTTCATTTCAACCGCCTAAATTTGTAAATTTCTGTATTTCAAGTCTCTGATTGGCTAATCCTAGTCCATAGAATACCTTCACTTAACTAAAGCTTTTTTGGTTGTTGATTGGCTATTTTATAAACTCACAAAAATTACATTAATCTTGCTCCAAGAATGACTAGTAGCATTATTGCACTTTCTTACTCATTATTGCGTCAAGGTTACCTCATTGTTAGTAACTTTTAACCTATTTTTCTCACAGGCTCCTGCATTATTAAATTACGTAATATATTCACATAACATTGTTACACATGTATACAATAATATAAACATATACAATGACTAATATACACTTTTTATATATTGTTACATATACATATTGTTTTAAGGCGGGCTGTTATTGAATTTATATTATATAATTAGACTGAAATCATTTAAGTGTTAAAAATACTGCCTCATTGTCAAATGTTTAAGAACGAGACAATATATATGAGAGCCTTAATATTCCATGCAATCACAATAAACAACTGAATGTTGAAAGGACTTTAAAGAATGACCAAAATAAATCGAGTGTTTTTATTTATGGATGCGCTTTAACTAATGTGGACCTTAGCGTCCCATTCTATATTGGGCTTGAAAAACCAGTAATTTTGCTCAGAGGTCTCTTTATCAGACTTGGGGTTCTTTTACGTGCCGTAAATCTACGACACGAGACCACTGGCTTTACTTCTCTTCCGAAGGAAGCCATGCTGAGGATTTTACGCCCGAAAAAATCCATCGCCCCCCGCCGGGTTTGAACTGACGACCTCGGGAACTATTTAAAATAAATTGTGGGGTTTTAAAGAGACCTACATTTTCTGTGTAGTACGTTTTCGTCTATTCTTTAACCTCACCAGTTATACAATGTTATAAAAAATTTCCTTACGAATGAAAGGGACTTCAAAAGCTATTTCCAGAAAATTCCAGATATTTTATTTGCCGTGTAAATATGTTTAATACATGGTATTTTTATAAAAATTCTCACACATTTATTAGAAAAACAAAATTTTCAAAAAATATTCCATGTAAAGAGGGAGCGGGGGAAGATACTGAATGGGGAATATCCTTGGAAGATACTGAAGTTAAATACCAAGTTTGGTACTTACCCACCTTTTTGTTTTTGATTTGTGCTGTTCACACACACTCAGACAGTTCACACAAACGGACATGCTTCTAAGAATGCTTTATTTGGATCCAGGGGCCCTCAAAACATATATTTTCGGTGAAATATCGGCATCGACTTTTTCGCAATGCAATACCTCTCCTACTTGCTATACGTAGTAGAGAATTGGGTAGAGAATCGCATGTGAATGTAGAATTAGATTGTTACATAATGACGTTTTGTCAGGACAATAAATCCGCTATCAATAATTCAGTATTGGAAACGGAAGATGTGCTAAAGGTACGTTATGTTGTTATTCCAGGGAACACCTCAATTTATGAAATGCACTACGGAATACGTAACAAGTTTGTTCGAGAGTTACTGTTCAGCAAAGTTAACTGGCTTTAGAGGCATGCTGTAGATAGAAACTAAACCAATTTGGACTTAAACCCGTGCTTCCCTAAAGAGCGGTGTGCAGATTGGCTTTCTGTATGCATCGTGCACAATGAGAATGGTGCGGGGCAGGTCCTATTTGATGCTTGTACTTCAACAAACCGCTGGTTATGATGTGACTCGACAGTCTAATTGCGGGAAGCTGAAGAAACCCCTTGTTCATCAGCTGATGGTCGCAACACCTTGGTGGTCCCATGTGATTTCAGGCATGTTTATAATCACAGTAGATGTATATCCTGAAAGCCTTCCCAATATGCTTTCAAATATTTGTTATCGATCATTCTCTGAGACGCATTGCTGTCAAATAAAACTTCCTGTAGCCGAGGAGACTAGGTGATGATTCAAAAGGGTTTGTGATATTACGTAGGGCAAACAAAAGACTTTCCCTATCAATTTCCAGTTCTACCCTCTATTCATTTAGTAATAACTTATGCAACAAGTGGATAATATTAATGGATATGGCACGAGTAAATGTTTTCACGAGTGTCATAGGGTTATCCACGAGTTGGATAAAACATTTTATGCAATCTTATTATTATAAATTGTAGGAAATAAGTAATCAAATAATTCGACAACTATAGCTAACATAAATGAGAGCATCATATTTTCACAAGTAGTTAGCTTCTCTTCCTGCATTTCATTTCTTACTCCTGGCATGTTGAAGCGATAAGCAAGATAGCTACTTGCAAGCATTATCTTCCTGGAAAGAAGTGAGGATGTTACTGACTGTCATGCTTTTATTTTTCTACGACGTACATAGTAGTACAGAAGGTATTGCATTCCACCCAAAAATTCGATACCGAGATATGTTGTGCGCGCGCGCGTTTCCGTGTCTGTGAACAGAATAATTCAAAAACGGAAAGTCAGATAAATTCCAAAGTGTATCTAAAGAGGCGACAAGAAGATTTTCAAGAAAGCCCCCTACCATTCTAAACTACCCTTATTATGGAACATTTTTCAAAATTTTTGATTTTATAAAAAATGGCTCTAACGAGTTTGATGAAAGTGTCATATATATGAAGGATATTTGTATAAAAATAAAAGGAATATCTTGAATTTTCTAGGAATAGCCTGTGAATACCTCTTTATTCGGATTGAACTTTGTATAATCTTTTATAACTGGTAAATGTTAAACGATAGACGAAAACACACTACACAAAAAAGTATATATTTTAAAACACACAATTTATTTCAAATGAGTTTTATTGTGGCACAAGCTATTTCTGAAACACCTGTTACTGATGGTTTGAATTGTTCATTACTTGGCCATTCCATTGAAGTCCTGTCAACATTCAGTTATTTCTCCGAAGTTGTGGAAACATGTGGAATTTTAAGGCCAGCATATAGCGACCAATTCTTAAAATTTGACTATCGCTGTTCCCCTTGTATCTACAACCAAATTAGTAACGTAGCTATTTCTGCAAAGATTTGTTTGGACTAAAATGTAGTAGATAGAAAATTGAGTTTTCTTAAGTATAATTTGAATACGCACTAATAAACGATATAGGTTACAGAAAGTCATGTGAATATAGCACATCAGGTTTCTGATAGTGTGTAACGCCCGCTCTTACTACTTAAGGCACCACTGACGGTGACACTGGTGATACATGACATACAATGATAATAATTGGGAAAGAAAATTTGGGAAGGAAACTAAGTTTAAGTACCTCCCCGGCGTTTGCCAGTTATGAGGACTGAGGAAAATGTGGATTTACGCATGTAAAGGAGCCTCAAGTCTAATAAAGTCCCCTGAGCTGAATTTTCGGTTTTTCGCGCCCAATATAGAATGGAATGCTAAGGTCCATAGTAGTTAAAGAGCGTCTATAAATAAAAACTCAATTTTTAGTGAAAAAACACTCAGTCAGGGAGGGCGGGCCTTGCGGGATTGACCTTGATGTAGCCTATTATCAGCACATCTTGGTATGTAATTATAAATGCAGATCGTAACTAATCCATGTTTAATTATGTACAGAGGTTGTTTGCATCTTCGTTGCTAGAGAAAAAAAATATTATAACATGGTTTCATCTTCCCTCTACAAGCCAAGGCAACTTCTAATACTGGTTTTACGTCATTGCTATAGGAAATGCGTCAATTCTATTGTTGGCACGAGTGTCGTAAGGAGCCTATTAAGCACGATATTGAACATAGTAACAACCTGTTTCATAAAATCTATTCATAAACAAATCCATATCGTCGTCCTAGTGCTAAAATATAAGTGCACGTTTTATCTTTTCTATCGTGTACTTGATGTTGAAGTGTTGTATTCCATACAAAAAGAATTTGATTCGTCAACAGCATAACTCAAAGGTTCGAATTCATTCCAAATTTCTTACCTAATCACATATATTTAATAAAGGCCAACATTTTAATGTAAGCCTCCCTAACATAGTAGTTTATGTGAATAAAATGAGTATATAGTATATGCTTTACCGTTTGAAGTAAATACTCAATTTGGTACGAATAAAACCTCTCGAGTATCTACTTCATTTTGAGAACATATTGTCACAGCTATACTTTAATTATTCCAAATTCTAACCTCTTAACTAAGCTGGGCAAAGGGGACGTAAGTACTAACACTACCCGCTTGGCAATGCGATACAGAGGACCAGGAAACATTGTACTGGAAGCCTAAATGAAGAAAGTGATCTAATTTACAAACAACACAATTTATTAATAAAAGCAAGTACTTTCAACGTTCCATGCTAATCTGAAGACATTTCCCGCCACGGGGTAAACAAAGATCAAAGCACACTCGCACGTTCTTCACAATAACGATGCTCAAGCCAAAAAGAGAGAGCGAATAACGCTGTTACAACTCATTTTATACTTAATTATCCCCACCCCAGCTTCCTGTTAATCCCAATCTACTGGAACGAACTAGAACATTCCAGACATCAAATTAACCATTCAGTAGAACCAACATTTGAATCAAGCCTTCGGTATACAAACATAACCATCAGGTTTACCACACTAACTCTTACGAAGGCTTGACTCAATGCAGGGCCTACCAACCTCACATGTGCTTGCCACAATATACTCAAGTAATGGAAGCAGAACAGAACATACTCAGGCATCCATTTTACAAGAGTATGTACTCGTATTTGGTATGTTCTCAGTTTAAGAACTGTTCTCCTTTCATTTTGGGCATGATTAGATACATACCCACTCCTTAGTATATATTGATTTTGTTTACTTAAAACAAAATATGAAAAGAGTGACACAATTTATGAGCTGTATAGTACTCGTGAAAAAGTTACAAACATAGCCATTGGCATTAAAGAGGTTTCAAAATCCTACATTGTTTCAAAAACATAACCTAGAAGTAACATTGAAAGTCAGCTTTATTAATTAATCTTACTATGTAAAGTGTTAACTTCAAAATCCAGGTACCTACTCATAGCATTATAGGCAAACTGTTTCGTATTATACCTAAATAGCGTAAATATCCTGGGATTCTAAAAATACTCGCATGACTTCATCCAGCAACTCATGAGTCATTACTTTCCAATCCTCAATTATTTCTTTCTTTTTGCTTATAACCATTTTATTTATTGGTTTTCTAACATTACCGGAACATTCAAGTAGTTTCAAAATCCTGTATTATTTCATGAAAGCATAACCTAGAAGTATCATTGAAAGTCAAACTTATTAATTAAGCTTACTATGTAAAATCCAAACCCAAAATTCAGTTGGTTAAGAAGTTAGGTTGCTTTCACAGAAAAATAGTGTAAACATCCCAGGATACTAGAAATAGTCTGATTTGAATCTGTATCCGGTACCTTATAATTATTACTTGGGAATCCGCGAATATTTCCTTTTTGCCTGATTTATTGATAACAGGCTTATGTCCATTTCATTTTATTTATTGGTTTGCTAACTTAATTTACAACTATGCTTTTGTGTGTGTTGTTCAATTATTTTTTCATTTCTTGAAGGACTTAACATTTCTGCTGAAACTTGCTATAAAACACAGGATAATTCCTGAGCAGTTTTAGGGATAGAATCAAATACAACAAAATCTACTCCTCTTAATTCAGAATACTAAACAACACATCACACAATCAACGAAGCTAGTATATGGTCAAAAAGTGTAGATAACACGAGTGTATACTTACATTTAAGTGAACAAGATGACTGTGAGGATGAGTGTATACTTGTGTGAGGTAGTAGGCTTTTATTTTTATGAAAAAGAGTATGTTCTTATTTAGCTGAGTATATAATCACACAAACTGGGCGATAAATATGAATTTACTTAAAATATAGTAATACATAGATTAAACTATTTAATACAAATAACTGCTATACGAAAGGGACATTTGAAAGTCGTCCGTTAAGATACAGGAATTTTCTACAGTAGTTCTGTCTATTACTGCAGAAGTAAATAATATGAGCATATTGAATTGGAGAAAATTAATATTGGAGATACAATAATTTTATAAATTTTAATTTCATATTCAATACTTAAAATAGCAAGCTTTGTTTTTAACAGTTTCACTTACCGCACATCTTCTTTTGTCTACACGATTACTGCGTTTCCTCTTGTTTTGTATAGAAACCAGATTAAATGTGATACTGTAAAGTTATGACAGCAAGTATTATAAACTACACTTTACTGTAGATTAGTCTCATCGTCCAAAAATACTGTAGTATAACAGAACGCACAGCCGCTGCATTGTCTGCCTCGTCCATAGAAGATTTCATGGGCAGAGTGTAGCTGTGGTAGGCTTCTTCCATCCGGCCGCTGGAATGAGTTTTCTGAGACCGGAGACACTACTTTTCCATCAAACTCCTTAGTTTTATCCCTAAAGATATCACGAGATCTCCCGTAGCAGACCTCCCGGCGGGGAAAACCCCCAAACCAGTACCGGGAACCGAACCCGAGTTCCCTACCGTAGACAGAAACGCTATTGCATAATCAGAAAAAAGTTTTTAAAATGTTATTTATTTCATTTTTTATTTTCCCAAAATTTATCCAAAACATTTTGATTGAAATATCACATGTTTATGATCCTGGAATGGTGAAATAAAAGGCATATATTAGAAATGTTTTTCATTCTTATCGATCTCCATACAATGTAAAATGCTTAATGAAATGTAAAACCAACACTTACCACATAGATGGTAAAACCTTTGTGGCATTAACAATTTTCTAACACTCCTACTGTTTGAATTTTTCCATATTTAAGCAGAGGACTTTGAAATATTAAGTAGTTACTGTGTTGTTTCCCATGATCTCATGCAAAGAGTATGTAATATCATTGTACTGTATATGTATGGCACTATCGCAACTTTTAAACAGTTGGGCGTCTCTGAGTGTAAAAAACATGTATTAGGGTGGTATTATTTATTTTAGTTTAAAATCCTTTTAGGACGAATGATAATCAATACAGCAGGGAATATATAGCGATCAGGAGGGAGATTCCCTTAGTACTACATTAGTAAATGGAATATTTTTATGTCGGTACTAATTATATAACCATAATTTTCTCTTTCTAATTTCCATTTTCTGCCGAAGCGTATTCCATTAAAAGTGCGTCAGACAGTGCTGTGTGTAGTTTATCTTCCGTAACGGAGGGGACTCGGCACTGATACACAGAGGATATTGCTCTTATGCCCCACGAGAGGGAGCCCCCTGGAGGGAGGGAAGAGGTGAAAGGAGACACGGCCGGCCGGAACCGCGAGTGACGGCACAGCATTGACAAGGTCCCTACGTTTCCAGATTGAGACACCCCGGTAGTCGGAGCAGACCGGGGACCCCGCCCCACACAGAGGGGTCCAATACTCCTCAATCGCATACCCGGTAACCAGCCGAAGGCTGAGGGACGGAGAAAAAATTTCAGAGAGCATCCTTTTCTCTGCCACGCCGCACCGAAACACCATCACTGACACTTCCAAACCTGAAATAAACCTAACGGGGCGAAGGATGAATGAAATGATGAATGGAACGAAATGGAGGCACAGGAAATTCGCGGACTGAAAAGAACCACTCCAGCATTCGCCTGACGACCCGGGAAAACACCCGAGAAAACCCATGGGTTACAGTGGGCTGTCCCCGGGGATCGAATATAAATAATATCACTTATGGAATAGCTTTTACATAGGAAATTGCATTCGGTCCCGAAATACATGAGAAACGAACTTAGACTTTTAATCAGTTGTGTAGTCTCGTTCCTGTATCATTCTCTTGGGTAACAGGTGGTGATCTGTAGATCTTTGGATCATGCTATTAAAATATCCAATCCGAAACTTACATCATCTTCACTTTATGGTATAGGCAATCAAGCACCGTTTTCAAGGTCCCCCATCCATCGTTTCCTGTGTCTGCCCACGGATCTCCTTCCTTTAGAATTAATTATATTTCATTATTTGTTTCCGAATCTTGTATCAGGCATTCTTTCAACGTGTTCTTTCCACTTTTAAGTTCCTTTTAACCTATTATTCTATTAAAAATTCTAGGTTGTTCTTTTATACTTTCATTTATTATATGATCCTACTTTGTAAGCCCTTTGAAATTATTAAACATTTGTTTCTGAAGCCTGTATTTTAAATGTTCAGACTTACTTCTGTATGATAACCAGGCAGAGGGATTCTTGTAAGTAAACAGAGCACTCGCGTTACCGCACGAAGTACAGGTGACATTAGGTACGAGTATTGTGACGGACACACTTCTCCCCAACCCAACAGACGGCTTCGTTGCGACTGTTCCATTTATTCGATGCATGTATATGTACACCAGTGGAGAACTGTAGCTATATGTCTAAAGTAAAGAAGAATTCATACATCAAAAACATCACAATACGCATCGTTTGTAGCGGAGTTTGGAATGAAATACTTCAGCACAAATGGTGAAACCGTCAGATGTAACTTTAGAACTCAAAATACTTTTATAACATCATGTTAAACCTGTAATTTAATGAAATACAGGGAAAATGTAACATTAGTAGAAAGGAACAACGAAGAGAGTGGACTTACAACCTCTTCAGCTGAAAACTATGCATAAGAATTTTTCTATGATCCTGAATCAAAAAAAAAAAAAAAAAAAAAAAAGCATTCTTAGAAAAAAGTCCGGTGTGTGTGTGTGTGTGAACAGCATAAAGTGTTGGATAAATACCAAAGTTGGTATTTTAATTAGTATCTTTTAAAAATTCGACACTAAGATTTTCAAGAAAATACTTCCTCACAAACTACCCTTTACGTGAAACATTTTTCGAACATTTTGATTTCCTCAGAAATACCTATAAAGATTTTGATTAAAATGTCGTATATTTAAGATATTTTTATGACAAATAAAATGCATATCTTGAGTTTTCTTCATTCTAAATGATTTTTGCATAACTGGTAAACCGTAAGAGAGAAACAGTTTTACAAAACAAAAAAATCTATATCGCGTTAAAACACACAATTTATGCCATATAATTTTCTTCGTGGAGTGAACAATTTCCGAGATATTCCTTGTGTATGTTTTCTCAAATGGGAATTCGTTATTCGTTTTTTATGTCCTGGACATGCAAAGAGAATGCAATGCTCCACATAGCAACCAGCTCTTAAACGATTTGACTATCGCTTAAAGCCTACCATATTCCTCTTGCACCTACAGGAAAATTAGGAATAAGATTAACATCCCATATCCCAATTAACATGAAGTTTGTAAAAATAGAGAAGGTCATCAGATTTAGTTATTAAATGTTCGACTAATTGTTTTATACACTATCAGGAATTTGCATATTTTATTGTCCAGATAATATTATCAAATCATATCCAATATCACTTCCTAAATAGTTAATGTGGCTCATCTGTTCTATACAACGGCTGTTAATAAATAATTTGATCTAATTGGCTCTTTTCCTATGAACTTTTGTTTTTGTAGTTGAAATTTTCATATTGCATTGTTCACAGTACAAGTCTGGTGTAGGGAAAATTTATTTGACATGTACCTAATGGCTGAATAAAAACTCGAGTCAGGTTGGCTAGTGACAGGAGGTGAAGCAGGGACCTCTGGATGCGAGTCACCATTTCGCTCGGTAAGGTTTGTTTCCAAGGGTTGATCAGTGTGTAAATTACTTTTGCTCTTTTGTCTGAGCTCCATTCGTTTTTACTTTTCTGATATTTACGTTTTTAAGACACTACAATATCTTTCCATGTTAATTCCTTCTCTCGCGGGTTTTATCTTACAGTTGCTTCAGAAGTTGCTTCCCCCCCTCATCCCGGTTTCCCCCTGTCACCTCTAACCTTTGTAAATGAATGTATAAAACCGCGTAATTACTTCAGAAATTACTCGTGCTTCTTAACCTCAGAGTTGAAAGAAAGGGAAGATATCTCTCATACTTGACAGAAGCAGTTTGAGGAACGAGAATAATACGGGCTCAGCACGCGCTCAAGTTGTTTCCTTGTTAACAAGAGTCCTTTAATTGAGTTGAGAGCGCCTATCGTCTTCGCCTTTATCCTTAGCTCCGAATGCTCCGAGAATTTTGTTATTTTCAAGCTAGCAGTGCTCTTCACTTGTTTGTTTTCTTGTTTTGCGCAGTTACCCTTGGTCTAGGCACAGGAAATTAATTGGCAGAAAAATATCTACCTGACTGTTTCTGTAGGAGTTCTGCAGGGATTGTAAATCACATAACCAAACCCAACGTGGGCACACCGGCTGTTTCATAAATAATATCCTTCGTTCCTATGTGCTCGTTCATGTTCCATTGAAGTTGTACAAGTCTAATAACCTGCAGGTCAACCCTAAACGCGATTTTGTGGTGCAAATAAAATATTGGAAAGGTAGTATCAGACGACTGAAAAATTCAATGCCTTAGTCGGGATTTGAATCATGGATCTCCCGGTCTCCGTCCGATTGCTCTAACCACTGAGCATCAATGGCAACTTGCCGGTATGACATTAAATTCCCCAAATGATTCGCATTTTTCTCGGCAAACCATAAGGAGATCTCAAATTGTATTGAAATGACATACCCTAATGGCGATTTACAATGTTGTAAGTACTTTGAGTCCCGGGCCACATAGTTTCAACCGCTATTAGGTCAATTAAAGGAATTAATTGTTCTTCCACACAGGCCATGTATTGGACAGGGCTGGAAAGCTAGAATCAGACACTGAAAAGAATAAAATATTAATTATTGGTCGGCCTGCAATTGTAAAAGATTTTTATAAATGGTATTTATTTAATTAATTACGAATAAAATATGAACATTTTCGCATCTAGTGATAGGTAATAGAAACTCCAGAACATTCTGCTTAATTTGGTACTAAAATTGGGGCATTGAGGGAATTTCGAACAGAATAATTAAAGAATTGTGTCAGCTCTTCTTAAGTCACCCTGTAGTTTACGATTTGGCTCATTTATTTTATTACTTTCATGTTGTTTTAAAAATTGCGCAGATATTTCAACTTCTTCCTGTGTGGTGTTTAACTGGCCATTAAATGCACTCTGTATCATGTACATGCTCATGAAAATAGGCGATCAGAGTTATATTAATGGCGTCGCAGGAACTCTGAAAGTGCCGTCTTTAATGCATGAGGGCAAACTATAAATCAGTTATGTTACAGGTAAAGTTACTAAACAAGAGGTAGCGTGCAGCTGGAGCCATGGAAATATTCATAAATATGGAATATAATGTTCAGTCATCTCAAGTGCTTTAGTGATATAAATATCACCAAGGTCTATTTCGTTTGGCAACAACGTGACATACACGGCATTTAGTGACCTGCTCATATTACACATGGGTTTATCTCACAATGGTGATAAGGACTGCAGTGTAATGTAACCTTTACTGGTTATTAATTTTTCCCCCAGTTATCCTAACCGATTATTAAGGTACGTGCAGGAAGATGCCTATTGGTTAGACCAAGCGCCATTAATTCACTGCTCTTTGGTGCAAAATAACTTTTCCATTGTGTACAAAAGGGAAGGGAGGAATAAATCGTGAAACGATAGAGGTGTTCTGCTGTGTGGCCAACAGAATCCTTATCATAATCACTGCAAGATATTTTTCATTTTAACACAAAGAATGTAAGAAATTGTTTTTCACTTTTAAATGGAATCGTGATGTTTATACCATTTTGCTCCTATACCTGAAATATATTTGAACGAAATAGCTTTTTTAGGATATTTGTGCACGATAACCATATCTTACATTGAGGCAGTATTTTTAACACTTAAGTGATTTCAGTCTAATTATATAATATATGAATTCAATAACAGCCCGCCTTAAAGCAATATGTGTATGTAACAATATATAAAAAGTGTATATTACAGTCATTGTATATGTTTATATTATTGTATACATGTGTAATAATGTTATGTGAATGTAGGAGCTGTGAGAATAATAGGTTAAAAGTTGCTAATAATAAGGTAACCTTGAGGCAATAATGAATTTGAAAGCTTAACAATACTACTAGTCATTCTTGGAGCAACAATAATGCAATTTTTGTGACAGTTTATAAAATAGCCAATCAACAACCAGAAAAATCTTTAGTTAAATGAAGGTATTCTATTGGACTAGGATTAGCCAATCAGAAACTGAAATACGACAAATTGTATAAATTTAGGCGGTAGAAATCAAGTCAGTTGCTTGTAGACAGCGCTCATAACTGGACGCGTTGGTTGTAGACAGTGTTCCTAACCGGACGCGAGATGCGTACTCGAGCAATTTAATACGTATTCAGTGTGAGAAAAAAATAGTTTACGTGTTAAAAAGTGCAAGTAATTAATAAAAAAAATCTCACAGCTCTCTATATCAGTGAAGTGTTATTTCAATCGTGTCAAGCATTAATAAAAGGTGTGAAGTAAAATTATAATCTGTGTAAGCCTACATTCTTCAGTAGCACCACCCCTGCTAAGACATTCATTTCTCTAAAAAAATATAAATACTGACGCAGCCGAGGCAAACATTTAAAGAAACAGTCAAAATTACAAAGTTAATATTTTTTAAACTTGGGGCAAAGGCCACTGGAAAGCACATTTAGGGCGAAGGCTACCGGAAACTTTTTACTATACGTGCGGTTGCAACTACTTCAAGTTCGGCTCCCCAACATAAGAACTACAATACAACTCCTACTTCGGCTTTCCATACGTGAAGAAGCTTCCTTCTTCAAATTGACTCCCAAAGTGTTGTGCAAATAACGTAAAGACAATACACCTTTCTCAACATGTTATAATGCTAAAGTAACTGGAGTTTGGGTCACATTCTATGTAAGATATGCCTAATTAAAAGTCTCAAAGTAAAATGTTATACTTGACATTAAATGGATAAATGTTCCAAATTTTTATGTATCCAGGATGTTAAAAAAGGTGTTCCATATCTTAAAGTGGTAGTATGAACCAAAACAAGAAAAAATTGCCCAGTAAACATGGGCTCTAAAATGCACACCGTAAGAGCTATGAGCACTTATTCATCCTCGCTACTGTGAACCAATTCTTGTACTGCAAGCTCTTTACTATTACGTGCGACCTACAGAATGCAGTAAACAAAGAGTAAACAAATGAGGACTGTGAAGCGGCATAGTTTCATATGTAACCTGCTTGTGATTACATATGACCTGCACTTTCGCTAAAGGAGGTTGAGCGAAGGTCTACAAGGGCAGAGCCTTAGCCCAATCCCCCTCTGAACCCAGGGCTAGCGCCAACCGAGTGGCTCTCCGGGTTTCCCATGAGGCCAATATCCGGAGTCTAAAAAAAACCCTTGCTTTCGCGCGTCATTCCGAACGGGCGATGCTAAAAGTACAGTTGTGTTAAGAAGAGGTACTACCGATAACCTCGGTGGGGCCGACAGCAATCTAGCATGCCGTCTCCGGCTATCCAGGGCGGTATCGGAGGACATTGAGGCGTCTTACAACCCCTCTGCATGCAAACCCATGGGTATCGGGAACCACTGCCCCGTTGAGACCAACCCAATCCGAACAGCTCCCCGACGGGAGGGGCTCGAACGCCAGAAGTACCACGAGTGCTCAGCGCCCGCACCACGGCAACTGAAGGGGTCGGTACCCCCCCCCCCTACGGGGCAAGGATGTACTCAATAGGTCCACATTCATAATAAGGCACGCTTCTGTCCTAATCTTAAGGAATCACGCACTCTCTGAAAGACACCAGGTTGGCTCTGCTGCTCTGGCAAGCATTGATGATGCCTTTCCGTAGTGATTGTACATCATTAATGGGGGTTGCATGCACCAAAGATTTCAAGACAAAACTACAGTGTAAAAGTATTTCGCAAACTGATTCCATTAGAACTAATGAGAATATGCGTAAATGCGGTCTACAGTAACAACACTAACAGATGTTTACTGCATGCGTATTCTAGACAATAACAGTCCGCATTTGTTCACTGTTTTCTGTTGGGTGTACGTAATAGCAAAGAGCTTGCAGTATCAAAGAGATGTTTTTACAGTAGCAAAGATGAACAAGTGCTCATAGCTCACAAGGTATATATTGTAGAACCCTTGTTTACTGGACATTTTTTTCTTGTTCTGCTCCATACTACCAGCTCTCAAAATATTTAAAAATATACTTTTAACACCTGGTATATATTTGTGTGTAAATATTTTATATAATTATTCTTTCAGCAACTTCTGATTAAATTGAGAAAACAGATTATCAAGCCAAGGCAATAATAAGCTGGAATTAATAATGAATTCGGTTTCAATATCGAACTAATCTGCACGAAGTTTGTTTTTTAAATCTATTGACATAAATTATTATAATACAAATCAATAATTACAATTATAACCATGTTCTAAATTAACAACAGTATTTTCAGCTTAACAACAGTTTTGAATAGAAATAATTTTTCGCGACCTCTTCACAATAATGCTCCATTCTTATCAGACAATCCGTCATTGTGGAGAGCAGTCCGCGTACCTAATCAATTTCCTTGCACGGCCATACCCAGAATCTTAGGGATAATTGTAAATTTTATAAAACGGATAAAAACCGTGTTTTCGATTGCGAATTTTAATAAAACAATATAAATTCTGTAACTATATTTTAAAGCACACGCATAACATACACACGCCATGTATAGAAGAGCAATTAACACTGAGTGACCTAATAGTAGTTAACTACGAAGCTCGGGACTTAAAGTACTTAAATTGTAAGTAGCATTGGGTATATTAACCAAAAATGTGATACATTCGCGTGACTTTCTCTAACTCTATCACTTATTGATGGGTATAAAAATTATTCCTACTGAAGCTTATTTTTCATCTACTTCATTTTAATCCAAATAAATTGTTGCAGAAATAGCTACATTATACACTTCGTTATAGACGGAAAGGGAACAGCGATAGTCAAATGTTTAAGAACTGGTCGCTATATGCTGGCCTTAAAATTCCATACCGTTTCCCAGCAAATCGCGAGAAACAACTGAATGTTGAAAGGACTTTAAGAGAATGACCAAGTAATGAAAAATTCGAACCATTAATAACGGACATATAAGAAATGGATTACGCCACGAAAACGTTATTTGAAATAAATTGCGTGTTTTAAAGAAATCTATATTTTTGTGTAGTACGTTTTCGTCTACACTTAACGTTTACCAATTATGCAAGATTATACAAAATTCCTTCTGAATGAAAAGGACCTCACAGACTATTCCCATAAAAATCTGGGTGTACATTTTATATGCCGTATTAAATATATTTAATATTCGGTATTTGAATCAAAATCGTTAGAGCCATTTTTAGAAAATAAAAAAATCTCAAAAATTATTCCATATAAACCTAATTTGGGATGGTGGAATTTTCTTGAAAATCTTCGTATCGCATCTTTGGCAGATACTGAATCTAAATATTAAGTTTGGTATTTATTCAACATTTCGTTTTTGAGTTATGCTGTTAAGACACAGACGCGCGCGCGCGCACACACACACACACGGACCTTTTTCTAAAAGTGCTTTTTTTATTCAGGAGGACTCAAAACATGTATTTCCGTGTAATCTCGGTATCGAGTTTTGGGTGGAATGCAAGACCTTCTCTACTTTCCATGTACGTAGTAGAGGAAAGTAACAGTGAGTCAGTTGGAGAATTTAATGTGTGTGCAGGTTGCCAGGGTAGCTCAGTAGGTTTGGTTAGAGCAGCAACACGGAAAATCGAAGATCCGTGGTTCAAATCCCGGCTATGGCATTACATTCTTCAATCTGATTTCTATCTTTTCAACATTGGAAGCTTAGTTGGTGAGTCACCTGTCTACGATTTGGTGTATAGTCCAGGTTTATTAAACTCTTTCATTTTACTTTAGCATAACAAGTTGTCTGTGAATTCTTCATTACTTTTTTTTAACTAAACATTAGGAAACCGTAGCAAAGAGTTAACTTCGCTCGTTTGTTTCTAAAATTCAATAGCTTGTACCTTGCGGTATACTCGTGGTGGGAGAGCATAACTCACAGTATGTCCGATATATTAATATATGATTTAATATATGAACTATGGTGATACTGATAGTTAACTTGTGTTTTAGTTGTTACTCTTAAAGTGTTATTTTTATTTCTTGCCACGGCTGCTGTTATTTGGGTTTTTGGTAGAGCTTGTTTAACTTTGCAGGGTGTGATACGGGAAGGAATGTAAAAAGTAACAACTTAACAATGGATTAAGTTAATGAAGAACACTATGCTTTAATGGCACACGCATTTAATGTTTTAGTAAGAAGCTACACAGTTACTTAAATTAATTGGAGCTGTAGAACGGTCGAGCCCTACCACGTTCGTGCGCCAAACTTGCGGTCGCTGAGCAACCAAGTACGTTATAAGTGCTCTAGAAATAATTGTAGTATTTATCACACGTTCCTATGGACTTTTAAATTGATAACATTTCAACGTTCCTACTACATTATAAGAAGTAACTAATAACGGCTGCTTCGTAGAGCTTACATGTATGTTATTCACATCGCAGCACTTTATACTCAACCGCCCTGGCTGATGGGGTCGCTACAACTAACATTTCTGTACTTAAAGATTTTAAACATATTCTTTCTTAAAATTTCATTGTCTGTCTTCGTTCAGCTTGGAACCTTCCAGAAGACATACCCGGCTATTGTTCGTTGTTTGCAAACCAGTGACCTCTCTACAAAAATATTTTGTGTTCGCTTGTCGCCTTTTCTATTTCACAAAGACTCAAGGTCCGGCTTTTATGACTTTCCCGTACAACTCCTTTTTGCCTGGGCCCTAATTCTAACACTAAGATATGTTTGTCGGCTTTTAACAAGGGTTCCACAGCTTCAGCTACACTTGCACATACGTAAAACTTATGCCTTAACTTCTATTTATATAACCAGTATTTTGCTTATTAATACCATTTCACATTATAATTCACATTATCATATACATGGCATATATAATCATAGTTACTGTCTCAACCTTGAATGTCTTGAGAAGCAGAAGAATGCTATCGTATCAAATGTTTCTTCCTTAGAAAGTTACTTTTTCATAAAGAGATTTGGAACAGAGCAAGCAAAGATGATAGCAGTGTTAAGGTTACAATGGAAGGCGGAGTGCGCGCGTTATTTCAAACCAGGGCCGAATTGCTAGTCTAAAACCACATACCTGCTTTGACGAATTAAGAAGGTAATGAAGCACAATACTTCCGGAAAGTGAAGCAAGTAAGACACAGTTACTAATGCACCAATAATTGATGATGGCCTAACCGAAATAAACAGTCCCAAAAAAAGCCATCGGGCAGTTATCCTCTGAAACCGTGTCAGCAGATCCAGTAACCACTGAATCATAAAAATGGCGAAATAGCGTCCACACAAAATGCAAATGTTACACCATATTAATGAAGCTGATCCCTAGATAGGCGGATTGAATTCTGCACTAATGCAAACTTCACAGCTGGGATCCTGTTTTGTGATGAAACCAATTTTTATGTAAATGGGGAAGCTAATCGCCTTCATTCAAGGACTTGGCGGGGTCTGTCAACATAAAAGGCGATATGATGGATAAGAATAAAGTATACACATTCCTTTTCCTGTAGCATTGAAAGATAATTCTGTAAACGCGTTAGAAATGACGTGTACTAATTCTACTAAAGGTTTGCAGCATAGAAAAATTCAAAGGAATTGTCAAATAGCAGTTATTCCTACGCTGGTTTATGAACTGGGGCATGTAGAACATACACTCTGGATAAAACAAGCTTTACGTCACGTTAACAATTTTATACTATAATACGCATATCTAACATAAAACTTTAATTCAATGTTTTTCTGATGCAACTTTGGCTTATTTTACTTTCCTTAACCACACAAGCAAGCAAAATTATCCTTCAAAAACACTTTTGTCGGTATTTGTGCAACATTAATAAGCTTAACCTTTTGGAACACCAAATAAAAAAATCTGTGTTACATTCACATGAGTTTCTCTACCTTATATTGCTTATTAGTGGTATACAAATTATTCTTAAGAAAGTTTATTTTCCTATCTACTTCATTTTAATGGGATAAAACTTTCCGGAAATATTTAAAGATATAAAGGGAATAGTGGTATTCAAATGTTTAAGAACTGAACACTATGTACTAGCCTTAAAATTCCATGTTTTTTGCGTGCAATCGCGAGAAACAACTGAATATCGAAAGAACTTGAAAAGAATGAAGTATTGAACAATTCTAACCATTAATAACGAATATCTCGGAAATAGCTGATGCAAAAAAAAACAATTTTAAATAAATTGTGTATTTTAAGAGATCTACATTTATTGTGTAACACGTTGCATGTTTACCAGATTATACAAAATTTCTTTCGAATGAAGTGAACTTTACAGGTATTCCCACAAAATTCAAGATCTAAGTTTTATTTGTAAAGTAAATATCCTTAATATATAGTATTTTAATTACATTCGTTAGAGCCATTTTTTTATAAAACCAAAGCTTTCTAAAGGGTTTCCATGTAAAGAGTAGTATGGGGTGAGGATTCTCTTGAAAATGTTCGTGTTGCAGTTTTTGGAAAATACTGAACCCAAATGCCAAGTATTTATCTTGCTTTTCGTTTTTGAGTGCATAAGCGCGCGCGGAGATTTTTCTAAAAAGCTTTTTATTAAAGGAACCTTATAACATGTATTTATGTTGAAATATCGGTATCGAATTTTTGGGTGGAATGCAATACCTTTTCTGCGTACTATGTACTGGCACAGAAAATAAAAATGGGTTCATTTTTTCTATACTAGCAACACTATTGGCAATGTGAGGGCAGAATTGTTGAATTTCCTAGAGAAACGTGATAAAAAATCTTTCCAAACTACAAATAGTATTTTCATTGTGAATGGGTCCTAACTCTTAATGAAATCATTGTACTGAGATACATTTTTACTTTCTCTACTACGTATAGTAAGTAGGGGAAGTATTGTATTCCACCCAAAAATTCGATACCGAGATTTCACCGGAAATACATGTTTTGAGACCCCCTGAATAAAAAAAAGCATTTTTGGAACCATGTCCGTGTGTGTGTGTCTGTGAGTGTCTGTGTGTGTGTGTTTGTGTTTGTGTGTGTGTGTGTGTCTGTCTGTGAACAGCATAACTCAGAAACGAACAGTCGGATAAACACCAAACTTGGTATTTAGGTTCAGTATCTTCCAGAGATGCGACACGAAGGTTTTCAAGAAAATCCCCCCACCCCAGATTACCCTTTACATGGAAGATTTTTCGAAAATTTTAATTTTCTCAAAAATGGCTCTAACGATTTTGATTAAAATATCATATGTTTAAGATATTTTTATGAAAAATAAAATGTATATCTTGAATTTCCTGGGAATGTCTCCAAAAGTATTCTTCATTGTGAACGACTTTTGCATAACTGTTAAACCATAAGAGATAGACAAAATTTTACTACACAAAAAATGTAGATCGCGTTAAAATACACAATTTATGTCATAACCATTTTCGAGATATTGCTTGTTATTCCCTTAAATTTTCCAATACTTATACCTTTTCTCAAATTCGTTATTCATTTTTACTTTCTCTACTACGTATAGTAAGTAGGGGAAGTATTGCATTCCACCCAAAAATTCGATACCGAGATTTCACCGGAAATACATGTTCTGAGACCTCCTGAATCCAAAAAAAGCATTTTTGGAAACATGTCCGTATGTGTGTCTCTGTGTGTGTGTGTGTGTGTGTGTGTGTGTCTGTGTGTGTGTGTGTCTGTGTGTCTGTGAACAGCATAACTCAAAAACGAACAGTCGGATAAACACCAAACTTGGTATTTAGGTTCAGTATCTTCCAGAGATGCGACACGAAGGTTTTCAAGAAAATCCCCCCCACCCCAGACTACCCTTTACATGGAACATTTTTCGAAAATTTTAATTTTCTCAAAAATGGCTCTAACGATTTTGATGAAAATATCATATGTTTAAGACAATGTCATGAGAAATGAAATGTATATCTCGAATTTTCTAGGAATGTCTCCAAAAGTATTCTTCATTGTGAACGACTTTTGCATAACTGGTAAACCATAAGAGATAGACAAAATTTTACTACACAAAAAATGTAGATCGCGTTAAAATACACAACTTATGTCATATACATTTCTTTTGTTGAGTGAACCGTTTTCGAGATATTGCTTGTTATTTCCTTAAATTTTCCAATACTTATACTTTTTCTCAAATTCGTTATTCATTTTTACTTTCTCTACTACGTATAGTAAGTAGGGGAAGTATTGCATTCTACCCAAAAATTCGATACCGAGATTTCACCGGAAATACATGTTTTGAGACCTCCTGAATCCAAAAAAAGCATTTTTGGAAACATGTCCGTGTGTGTGTCTGTGTGTGTGTGTGTGTCTGTGTGTGTGTCTGTGTGTGTGTGTGTGTCTGTGTGTCTGTGAACAGCATAACTCAAAAACGAACAGTCGGATAAGCACCAAACTTGGTATTTAGGTTCAGTATCTTCCAGAGATGCGACACGAAGGTTTTCAAGAAAATCCCCCCACCCCAGACTACCCTTTACATGGAAGATTTTTCGAAAATTTTAATTTTCTCAAAAATGGCTCTAACGATTTTGATGAAAATATCATATGTTTAAGATAATGTTATGAGAAATGAAATGTATATCTCGAATTTTCTGGGAATGTCTCCAAAAGTATTCTTCATTGTGAACGACTTTTGCATAACTGGTAAACCATAAGAGATAGACAAAATGTTACTACACAAAAATGTAGATCGCGTTAAAATACACAACTTATGTCATATGCATTTCTTTTGTTGAGTGAACCGTTTTCGAGATATTGCTTGTTATTTCCTTAAATTTTCCAATACTTATACTTTTTCTCAAATTCGTTATTCATTTTTACTTTCTCTACTACGTATAGTAAGTAGGGGAAGTATTGCATTCCACCCAAAAATTCGATACCGAGATTTCACCGGAAATACATGTTTTGAGACCTCCTGAATCCAAAAAAAGCATTTTTGGAAACATGTCCGTGTGTGTGTCTGTGTGTGTGTGTCTGTGTGTGTGTCTGTGTGTGTGTGTCTGTGTGTGTGTGTGTCTGTGAACAGCATAACTCAAAAACGAACAGTCGGATAAGCACCAAACTTGGTATTTAGGTTCAGTATCTTCCAGAGATGCGACACGAAGGTTTTCAAGAAAATCCCCCCACCCCAGACTACCCTTTACATGGAAGATTTTTCGAAAATTTTAATTTTCTCAAAAATGGCTCTAACGCTTTTGATGAAAATATCATATGTTTAAGATAATGTCATGAGAAATGAAATGTATATCTCGAATTTTCTGGGAATGTCACCAAAAGTATTCTTCATTGTGAACGACTTTTGCATAACTGGTAAACCATAAGAGATAGACAAAATTTTACTACACAAAAAATGTAGATCGCATTAAAATACACAACTTATGTCATATACATTTCTTTTGTTGAGTGAACCGTTTTCGAGATATTGCTTGTTATTTCCTTAAATTTTACAATACTTATACTTTTTCTCACATTCGTTATTCATTTTTTTTATGTCCTGGACATGCAAAGAGAATGGAATGCGCCACATAGCAACCAGCGTTAAAATATTTGACTATCGCTTAAAAGCTACCATATTTCCCTTGCATCTACAAGAAAATTACCAATAAGATTGACATCTCGATATCTCGATTAACATGAACCATATGGAGAATAAGCGTTTGTAAAATTAGATTGTACAAGAGTAGAGAAAGTCATGTGAGTGTAACACATCAGATTTTTTTTATGTCCTGGACATGCAAAGAGAATGGAATACTCCACATAGCAACCAGCGTTAAAATATTTGACTATCGCTTAAAAGCTACCATATTCCCCTTGCATCTACAAGAAAATTAGCAATAAGATTGACATCTCGATATCTCGATTAACATGAAGCATATGGAGAATAAGCGTTTGTAAAATTAGATTGTAGAAGAGTAGAGAAAGTCATGTGAGTGTAACACATCAGATTTTTTTTATGTCCTGGACATGTATAGAGAATGGAATGCACCACATAGCAACCAGCGTTAAAATATTTGACTATCGCTTTAAACCTAGCATATTCCCCTTGCATCTACATGAAAATTACCAATAAGATTGACATCTCGATATCTCGATTAACATGAAGCATATGGAGAATAAGCGTTTGTAAAAATAGTTTGTACAAGAGTAGAGAAAGTCATGTGAGTGTAACACATCAGATTTTTTATTAAACAAAAGATAACGAAATATAGTTTAGAGTGGGGAATTTTCTGGAAAATTTGGTGTCAAATCTTTGGAAGATGCTGCATTGAATTACAACTTTGCTAATTATTCGAGATTTTGTTTATAATTTTTCTGTTACTTATCTATAGTACGAGAAGAAGTATTTTCATTTTACCCTAAAATTAGATAGGCACCAAGATTTCACCGGAAATACAGTTTTACGACTCCTTGAATCCAATAGAGGCATTTTTAGGAAAGTTCCGCGCGCGTGTAAAACGAAAAGTCGGTTAAATACAAAATTTGGTATTTAAGCTCAGTATCTTCCAGGGATGCGACACGAATATGTTCAAGAAAGTCCACCAACTTAAACTACCTTTTACGAGTAAAGGATTTCATTATTTTTGACTTTCTCAAAAATGATCTTAACAATTTTGATTAAAATACAATATGTTTAAGATATTTGCAGGACAAATAAAATGTTTATCATGAATGTTCTGCGACTAGCCTATGACGAAGTCCTCTTCATTCTGAATTACCTTTGTTTGGTAAACCGCAAGAGGTAGACAAAATATTACGACAAAAAAATGCAGATCTCGTTAAAGCGTACAATTTATGTCAAATAAAAATGTTTGTCGCATTAACCACGTCCAACACATGTTTTGTAATTGGTTTGAATTTCAAAATGCTTGTACTTTTTTCTAATGGTAAAAGTCGCCATTCGTTTTTTCTCATGGTAATGCAAAGAGCATGGAATGCATGGGACCCGCTTTTTAAAATTCTAACTTATCGTTTAGATTACGCGAAACATTCTTATACCTACAACTAAATGTATAAATGTCTAATGAAAGTTTATCTCAATTAACAATATATAGAAGAATAAGCTTTTGTAAGAACAGTTTGTAGAAGAGTGAGTAGAGGAAGTTATGTGAATGCAACACATCATAAATGTTTAGTTATGTTTCTGTCTCTCTCTCTCACACACACACACACATACACACACACACACAAACACAGCGGGTTCCCAAAATATGAAATCTCAATTGCAATTTTTAGGTGAAATACAATATTTTCCTACCCACCATAGATAGGTATGTTGTAGAGAAAGTGAAAATGTTCAAAGTAACAGGAGAGCCAAGAAACAACGAACCGGCTGCGCGGTGTTTTTCTACTGAGCGTGTGGAAACATGATAATGCACTGCTACTATAAACAAGGTCATGCTATTGACATGGTATTGCTCTGCAGTGTGAGTGATGTGATGTAGTTCGGTTATTACGAGCTACACTACGCGATCAAAAGTATCCGGACACTTGGCTGAAAATGACGTACAAGTTCGTGGCGTCATCCATCGGTAATGCTGGAAGTCAATATGGTGTTGGCCCACCCTTAGCTTTGATGACAGCGTTCACTCTCGCAGGAATACTTTCAATCAGGTGCTGGAAGTTTTCTTGGGGAAGGGCACCCCATTCTTCACGGAGTGGGAACTGAGGAGAGGTATCAATGTAGGTCGGTGAGACCTGGCACGAAGTCGGCGTTCCAAAACATCCCAAAGGTGTTCTAGAGGATTGAAGTCAGGACTCTGTGCAGGCCAGTCCATTACAGGGATATTATTGTGTGTAGCCACTCCGCCATAGCCCGTGCAGTATGAACAGGTGCTCAATCGTGTTGAAAGCTGCAATCGCCATCCCCCAATTGCTCTTCAACAGTGGGAACCAAGAAGGTGCTTAAAATATCAATGTAGGTCTGCGCTGTGATCGTTCCACGCAAAACAACAAGGGGTGCAAGTCCCCTCCAGGAAAAACACGATCACACCATTACACCACCACCTCCAAATTTCACTGTTGGCACTACACACGCTGGCAGATGACGTTCATCGGACATTCGCCATACCCACACCCTGTCATCGGATCGCCACATTGTGTACCGTGATTCGCCACTCCACACAACGTTTTGCCACTGTTCAATTGTGTAATGTTGACGCTCCTTACACCAAGCGAGACATCGTTTGGCATTTTCTTGCGTGATGTGTGGCTTATGAGCAACCGCTCGACCATGGAATCCAAGGTTTCTCACCTCACGCCTAACTGGCATAGTACTTGGAGTGGATCCTGATGCAGTTTGGAATTCCTGTGTGATGTCTGGATAGATGTCTTCCGATTACTCTTTACGACCCTCTTCAAATGTCGGCGGTCTCTGTCAGTCAACAGATGAGATCGGCCTGTACGCTTTTGTGCTGTACATGTCCCTTCACCTTTCCACTTCACTATCACATCAAAAACAGTGGACCTAAGGATGTTTAGGAGTGTGGAAATCTCGCGTACAGACCTCTGACACAAGTGACAACCAATCGCCTGACCATTTTCGAAGTCCGTGAGTTCCACGGAGCGTCACATTCTGCTGTTTCACGTCTAATGACTACTGAGGTCGCGGATAATGAGTACCAGGCAGTAGGTGGCAGCACAATGCACCTAAGTGAAAAACGTATGTTTGTGGGGGTGTCCGGATACTTTTGATCACATAGTGTATTTATTATTTTGTCCTGTACTTGGTCAAAAAGTATATTATGGCTCAGTATATGTTTTCTAGTGCGCAGCGTGTATTTATTTATGATTCGTGTGTGTTAACTCAGTCGGTAAGTACGATTCGCAGAAAGATTTCCAGGTGTAGAAGTTCCAGGCCGTACAACAATCCATGAACTTTACAGTAAATTTCAGGCCACAGGAAGTGTTCAGGCTTAGAAAAAAATCTGATGTGTTACACTCACATGACTTTCTCTACTCTTGTACAATCTAATTTTACAAACGCCTTTTCTCCATATGCTTCATGTTAATCGAGATATCGAGATGTCAATCTTATTGGTAATTTTCTTGTAGATGCAAGGGAAATATGGTAGCTTTTAAGCGATAGTCAAATATTTTAACGCTGGTTGCTATGTGGCGCATTCCATTCTCTTTGCATGTCAAGGACATAAAAAAATGAATAACGAATTTGAGAAAAAGTATAAGTATTGGAAAATTTAAGGAAATAACAAGCAATATCTCGAAAATGGTTCACTCAACAATAGAAATGTATACGACATAAGTTGTGTATTTTAACGCGATCTACATTTGTTGTGTAGTAAACTTTTGTCTATCTCTTATGGTTTACCAGTTATGCAAAAGTCGTTCACAATGAAGAATACTTTTGGGGACATTCCCAGAATATTCGAGATATACATTTCATTTCTCATGACCTTATCTTAAACATATGATATTTTCATCAACATCGTTAGAGCCCTTTTTGAGAAAATTAAAATTTTCAAAAAATCTTCCATGTAAAGGGTAATCTGGGGTGGGGGGATTTTCTTGAAAACCTTCGTGTCGCATCTCTGGAAGATACTGAACTTAAATACCAAGTTTGGTGTTTATCCGACTGTTCGTTTTTGAGTTATGCTGTTCACAGACAAACAGACACACAGACACACACACAGACACACACACACACAGACACACACACACGGACATGTTTCCAAAAATGCTTTTTTTGGATTCAGGAGGTCTCAAAACATGTATTTCCGGTGAAATCTCGGTATCGAATTTTTGGGTGGAATGCAATACTTCCCCTACTTACTATACGTAGTAGAGAAAGTAATAAAAGACGGCGTACGGTTCTTACCGAAGAAACATTAGACGACATCGGTCATCGTTGGAGAATTCCCCACAAAAATCGCTTAGGCATCTTTCACAACAGGCAGGCATTTCTTATGGCTCTGCGCGAAGAGTTACCAAATTGCTGAAATTAAAGCCATATAAAATAACTGTGGCACTTGCTCTTCAACCAGGTGATCCTGTAATCAGGAGCACATTTTTTGGGTGGAGTCTCAGTGGTGTACACAATGGCGAAATAGACCCATATTTAATATTTTTCACGGACGAGGCTTGGTTCCACCTTCATGGATACGTGTGTACACAAAATAATCGTAATTGGAGCTCTGACAAACCTAATATTGTTCATGAAGTACCCCTTCATGACGAAAAAATGGGAGCGGAGGAAGAGTTATAGGGCCATTTTTGTTTGGAACATTTGAAGACCGTACATGCGTGAATACAGATTTGCCCCCCCTTTTTTTTAGAGAATTAACAGACAACGAGCGTTATTTTGCCTTTTTACTTTCTCTACTACGCATAGTAAGTAGGGAAAGTATCGTATTCCACCCAAAAATTCGATACCGAGATTTCACCGGAAATATATATTTTGAGGCCCCCTGAATCCAAAAAAAAACATTTTTGGATACATGCGCATGTGTGTGTCTGTAAACAGCATAACTCAGAAACGAACAGTCGGATAAACACCAAACTTGGTATTTAGGTTTAGTATCTTCCAGAATTGCGACACGAAGGTTTTCAAAAAAATCCCCCCCACCACAGATTACCCTTTACATTGAACATTCTTCGAATATTTTAATTTTCTCAAAAATGACTAATGATTTTGATTAAAATATCATATGTTTAAGATATTTTCATCACAAATGAAATGTATATCTCGAATTTTCTGGGAATGTCTCCAAAAGTATTCTTCATTGTGAACGACTTTTGCATTACTGGTAAACCATAAGAGATAGACAAAATTTTACTACACAAAAAATGTAAATCGCGTTAAAATACACAATTTATGTCGTATACATTTTTTTTGAGTGAACCATTTTCGAGATATTGCTTGTTATCCCCTTAAATTTTCCAATACTTATACTTTTTCTCAAATGGGAATTCGTTATTCATTTCTTTTTTGTCCTGGTAATGCAAAGAGAATGGAATACTCCACATAGCAACCAGCTCTTAAAAGATTTGACTATCGCTTAAATCCTACCAATTCCCCATGCATCTACAAGAAAATTAGCAATAATATTAACATCTCGATTAACATGAAGATATGGAGAATAAGCGTTTGTAAAAATAGCTTGTACAAGAGTAGAGAAAGTCATGTGAGTGTAACACATCAGATTTTTTTATGTTCTGGACATGCAAAGAGAATGGAATGCGTCACATAGCAACCAGCGCTTAAAACCTACCATATTCCCCTTGCATCTACAAGAAAATTAGCAATAAGATCGACATCTCGATATCTCGATTAACATGAAGCATATGGAGAATAAACGTTTGTAAAAATAGTTTGTACAAGAGTAGAGAAAGTCATGTGAGTGTAACACATCAGATTTTTTTATAAGGTGTGGGTTTTGTTGAATTTATGTTAATGATTTATTGCAATAAAATAGGGAACGCTACTCGAGGCTTGAGTTTATACCGCTTTATTTCTTGTATAAATACACTACTGTGTATAATAGATTGTCTATTTTATAAAGGAAAATACTATTTTCTAAAGACCTAATGCAACAGCATAGGAGAAATACTACAACCCCTAAGCTCTAGTTCCTCGCTAGTTGGTTTCCTGGGATTTTTCTGCGTTTTGGGGGAAAACAGGATATGGTGTTTCAGCTGCCTGAGTTCATTCGCGTATTCATTTGAAACACACACAACTCGCGTTATGTTACTTCCCGATTTTGTATTCTGAAAGGAGAAACAAATTTTAAGAAATTCTTCTATAAAACAACCTGCTTCGAACACAACTTCTCTTGCTGAAAAATAAAATCAGGAAGGATTTTCGATAAGGGCTCCCATTTTAGGAAATAATAATAAAAATCTAATATGTTACGCCCGCATAGCTTTCTCACCCATTATCATTAATTTTATATAGCTTCTACAAGTTATCTTGTACAAGTTTAATTTTCTACGAGTATATACTTCCTGTTAATCGAGCTGAACCCTTTGCAGACATAGTTTCATTTCGCATTTAATTGTAAATACAAGAAGGATAGAGGAAACTGGATCGATAGTTAGATGTTTATAACCGATTCACTAAATTCTGGCCTTGAAATTCCATACTCTTTGCATGACATCCCAAGAAAAAATTGAATAACGCAAACACTTTAAGAAAAATGAAGTATTAAACAAATTCAAACCAATAATAACGTATATCTCGGAAATGGCTGTTGCACAAAATAGTTGTTAATTGAAATAACCATTGTGTTTTAAAGCTATCTACATTTTTTATGTATAAGATTTTGTCTATCTCTTATAGTTGACTAGTTAATACAACATTATACAAAGTTCTTTATGAAGAGGCTTTCTAAGGCTATTACCATCATATTCAATATTGCATTGTATTTGCCATGTAAACATGTTAAATATATTACATTTGAGGCAGTATTTTAATATCTGAATAACTTAAATTGTATTTTATAATAAGTAAATTCAATAACAGCCCGGCTTGAAACAATATGTATGCAATAATTATTTAAATGTATGTAACAGTCATTGCATATGCTTATTTTTATTCTAAAACATGTTCAATAATGTTATGTGAATACATTACATAATTTAATAATGCAAGAGCTGTGAAAATAATAAGTTTTAAGTTGCTAACAATGAGGTAATAATGAGGTAACCTTGTAGCAATAATCAGTTTGAGAGCTTGAAAGTTACTAGTCATGATTAGAGCAACGAAAATGTAATTTCAGTAACAGTTTAAAATTAGCCAATCAACAGCATAGAAAAGCTTTAAGTAAAATGCAGATATTCTATTGGACTAGAATTAGGCAATCAGAGATTTTAAATACCGAAGCTTACAGGTTTAACGGTTGAAATAATGTTCAGTTGCTGGCAAACCTTGGTAGTGACCAGATGGAAGATGTGTTCTCTACAGAAATATTACGTGTGAACCGTAAAATATGTATACGCGCTAAGTGAAAGTATTAAAGAATCTCACAGCTCTTAAAAAGTGTAGTGCTTTATTAAAATGTGCAAGGATTAATAAAAGAAGTGAATTTAAAAACTTAAATTCTGTGTATGTCTACAATTCTTGTTGCACCGCACCCTGACTAAGAGAAACATGTCTCTAAAGTAAGACTGACGCAGCCGAGGCAAACAAAAATAAATAATATATAGAAGCAGTTTTAATAACAAAGTTAAATATTGTAGTGTAAAACTTGGAGTTAACAACAAAATTACATCTTAAAATAAGCTTCTCGTACGTAGCAGCATATTGCGTAACAGCAGTAACTATTACGTAATCAACTTCAAACCGACGCCCAAAGCGTGTTGCAAACTTCTTAAACAAAGAAAACTCCAAGAACAAATACTTCTTCAAGTTAGGCTTCCAATGCATGAAGCTTTAATAAAATACGTAAAACAACTAAACAAAACATCTACTTCAAGTTGGCGCCATACGTGGGGCAGTTGAACTAAAGAAATAAACATCTTCAAAAACATCGTAAAGAACAACTTCAATTTTAATCAAAATCGTTTGAGCTAATTTTGAGGAAATCAAAAATATAAAAAACTTTCCTGCGTAAATGGTAATTGTTATTCGGGAATTTTCTTGAATATCTTCCTGTCGTATCTTTGGAAGGTTCTAAATTTAAATACCTAGGTTATATTTATCCAACACTTCGTTTTTGTGTTATGTTGTTCACAGTGACAAATACTACACATACGGACCTTTTATAAAAATGTATTTTCCTTTTTCAATCAGGGGGCCTCAAACGAGTATTTCTGGTGAAATCTGGACATAAAATTTTTAGATGCAATAAAATTCTTCCTATTTCTACTAGGTAGAGAAGGTAAAATGTACTCGTATATTATACAAAATGTATATTATTTTCCAGATAGTCTTGTTGCATTTAATTTTATCCCACGCACAAACACACTCTTAGATAGTTTTCAACTTTAGAGCTCCAGTATGGGAGTAAATATTAGCTTATAAACTGAAATATGGGGCTCATAGATGTGCAAGACTTAAGCGATCCACACGCTGTACCTGCCTGGCGTAGTAAATGTTATCGCTCGTGGAAGTGGATGCAACAAACACACGTCACACGTAGATACCTGTCCAAAGCTATATGTATAGAGGTTTGCTCGGCGGATACCAGGGTGGAGGTATAAACCCCTTCTTGACTTACTTCGACGTTATAATAACCACGGTTTCCCCCTCTCCTAGCCCTCTATCCCCGTTTCCCCTTATGGATGGCAAAGAGGTGTTCATGCCTGATCATTACCATGTAAAAGCTTTTTAGCTAATGACTTGCCTCGAGCCCTTTTTTTCTTTGCTCCCCCACACCAAAGTCTTCGTTTATTTTTCCTTCCTGGCAAGTGTTTTTTGTAGGAAAAGGGAAAAGCGTTTGCATTCTCTTCTTTACTCGCCCATCTTGCGTCTTACAAAAGTTATAATCATCAAGAAAAGATTTAATTTTCAGAATGTAGCTTTTTCCTCTCTCCGCTAGATGTGAAATAAAGCGTCCACTTTTTTGTTTGTAGCGTTGTAGGCAGTGGCGGGCTTCCTTCTATCAATATCTCTTGACATGGCAGAGTAACCTTCAGGGCGCAGCATCCTCTCCATGTGAACCCGGACTTGGAGCGGGTTGCACGAGATAGGAAAACGCGCTCAAAGTATTTGGTTTCATTTGCGTTCATTTCGTGATAGAAACAAAGCTGAAGGTCGCGTACCTTTAAACTATAGGTGACGTATCGTATGTTTTCTACCTCTCAGTGATATTTACACGAGGAAATTTAGGAATCCAACACATGAGTTCACTTCCAAGAAAAATCATGTCTACCAACATAAACTTGATGGCTGTAATAACATAAAATATATACTAGACGAAAAATAAAATGCACTTGAAGCTTTCATTTACATTTTTTAATGATCAGTTATAATACATTACAGTGAATGACCAATTTCGAACAGAATAGCTTATGTTATTTCTGAGGTATTACTTATTATCACGTAAATAAATTATAAGTCAACTATTAAAATTCAGCATGTAAATAATTATATGTAAACAAGTCATTTTATGTACGATAATTAAGAATAATTATATATATACATATATATATGTATATGTGTAGATTGAGAATTGAAGACATGGAAAGACAGAAAATAATTGGTAGTTTAAACTCCAAAAGCTTATTTTATATATATACATATACAGAGCTTAAAAGGGCATAGGAAAGTGAAAATTGTGTTGGTTTGTAACAAATCAGCAAGAGAGGGTTTTACATGGGCAAGGACAGGGGCAGTGAGGTTAAAATGTTTATGGAAAGGAGAACAGCAAGGAGAATGCCCATCGTGTGATAGGAGTTTTAACAACTATTGGCATTTAATCCTAGAATATGAACGAACAATGAGCATGGGAGAAAAATTGCGAAAAATCAAAAGGTCCAGTTTACCAAATGAAATCACATGTATAAGGACGTCTAGAGTTAAATCAAAGGAAAGTTTAATAGAGTTAGGAAAATGTTAAAGTGTAGTGAGAAATAGATGGCTGAAGAAAATTATTCATTCATTAAATATTTACCCTCCTCGTATGTAGGACTTTCATCCCCAGGACTTACAAGCGGGTGCCTGGGGTCAGAGGCACGTCGAGGAGCAGGCACTCGTGGATCAGATAGAGCATCCAGGATGGGTGATCAACCCGATGCCTGGTATGGGATGAAGGAAGCAGATGAAACGAAATGTTGGTGAAATGGATGAAAGGAAAGGTGATGATAGAGCAGTTGGTGGAATGAATGACGAGGGAAACCGGAGAACCCGGAGAAAACCCGCCCAGACGCCGCTTCGTCCACCACAAATCCCACATGCAGGTTCCTGGGATTGAACCCGGGCCGCCTCGGTGGGAGGCGAGCGGTCTAACCACTCGGCCACGGTGCCGCCGCTGAAGAAAATTAGAAATAAGGAATAGGAACAAATCGCAGACTGAGAAAGGAAGGAAGCAAATAGGAGCCAATAGCTCGGTAACCATGGTGTTGGATGCTATGGGTCCTTAGAAATGCAGCAACTTGGTGAAGTAAGGAAAATGATATGTAGCATATAGAGATAGGATTAAAGTATTATTTTTTTAAAAAAAAGTTTTATTTAGGTTCGTTTTAACCTTCCTAGGTTTTATCACGACCTTTCATTTACATCTGTTTACATTATTGGATTACAGTATAATACTTACACATTGTGTATACATACAGTTAACAATTTGGTTAAATGTATTGATGGATATTAATTCATTTAAGAAAACTAATTACTTTCTGGATGAAAGTTGCATCATTGAGTGCTGCAGAAATATTTCTGGGCATACCAACCTGACTACGCCCATGTTCAAATTTTGGACATGTTAGTATAATATGTACTACTGTTAATGCTGTTTTACATGTTTCACAAGTTGGTGGAGAGCTTCTATTTAACAAATAAGAGTGTGTCAGTTTAGTATGCCCAATTCGTAGTCGGGATATTACAACTTGGTTTCGCCCATGTAGCTGTCTTATTGGATATTCTTGAGTTGAAGTTCCACGTACATCATGAAGTTTACTTGTAGAATTTTTCATCCAGTTGGTCAGCCATTCTTTGTGTGACTGCATTTTAGAGAGGTAGTTTGATATCGGTATCTTGTTTTGGTAGTTCTGTAGCTTGTTTTGCTGCGGTATCGGCTCTTTCATTACCGGGTATGTTTTAATGAGATAGTATCCACATGAAATTATAAAAATAATTCAAAGTATTATTGAAATTGTATTTGTGAATGTTATTATCGAAGTGAAATAAATATTCACCCACCCACCCATCCTTCCATATATGGAGCAAGACGGGAGAAGGAAAGATAGGTTTATGTGTACAGATATTTCATGTAATAGTAAAATATCTTAGCTGTTAAGTTTCTCCCCTAGCAAGACGATGCAACTTCCACTGCTAGGGAGGATCATAAATGAGAAATCGGGGTGCCGAGGACAAGTAACTGTACACAGCTTTTGTGTCCACCCAGAGCCAAGGTCTTGCAAGACATCCTCACTTGATTTCACATATCAAGTAAACAGATCACGTGGCTGGTAGGAACCAATGATTCGATGGCAAAGATTTTTAAAATGTTCTAGAAGCTTCTACGCTTCCGTCAGTGGCCAATAGGAATTAAGGAAAGCAAATGTTTGCGCGAAGTTATATAATGTTAGAAAACACTGTTAGTGATCCCAGTTTGTTAAAATTATTCAGGATGCTTTCAGGTTACTCGTGGAGGCGAAGTTGCGCCTAGACATGAATACAACTTCGCGCGACTGGAACAGTGGAAGTGTCGTCCTTAAGTCTTACTATGAAACAAGACAAGTGCAAAATGTGACCAATGTATGTAAATGCAACAGTGCAAATGTTATAGCAATCAATATATTATGACTGGTTTATAAATTCTCTCTCGTCTCGTTACTCTTAAGATCTCCGTACCTTCTCACGTTCCACCGTATGTACAGCAGAGACAGCTAGCCGAAGGAGAAGTATCAGAGACCACGAGGATGCGAAATCCAGCACTAGTCGACACTATAACCGAGCGACACTTTACCTGTTGTTTAAATAACAACTATAATACACTAATACTTCAACAACAACGACAGGGGGGAGCCGCATTTTGAGGCAGTATTTTAACACTTAATTGATTTCAGTCTAATTATATAATATATAAATTCAATAACAGCCCGCCTTAAAGCAATATGTGTATGTAACAATATATAACAAGGTATATTACAGTCATTGTATATGTTTATATTATTGTTTATATTGTTGTATACATGTGTAATAATGTTATGTGAATGTATTGCGTAATTTAATAACGTAGGACCTGTGAGAATAATAGGTTAAAAGTTGCTAACAATGAGATAACAATGTGGTCAATGAGGTAACCTTGAGGTAATAATGAATTAGAAAGTAATAATACTACTGGGGATTCTTGGAAGCAATAATGTAATTTTTGTGACAGTTTATAAAATAGCCAATCACCAACCAGAAAAAAGCTCAAGTTAAATAAAAGTATTCTATTAGATTAGGAATAGCCAATCAGAGACTTGAAATGTAGAAATTTACAAATTTAAGCGGTAGAAATCAAGTCAGTTGCTTGTAGACAGCGCTCATAACTGGACGTGTTGGTTGTAGACAGTGTTCCTAACCGGAAGCGAGATGTGTCCTCGAGAAATTTAATACGTATTTTGTGTGAGACACAAATAGATTACGTGTTAAAAAGTGCAAGTAATTAATAAAAAAATCTCACAGCTCTCTATATCAGTGAAGCGTTATTTAAGTCGTGTCAAGCATTAATAAAAGGAGTGAAGTAAAATTATAATCTGTGTAAGCCTACATTCTTCAGTCGCACCACACCTTGTTAAGAAATTCATGTTTCTAAAAATAAATACTGACGCAGCCGAGGCAAACATAAATATATATATATATATATATATATATATATATATATATATAAAGAAACAGTCAAATTAGAAAGTTAATATTTTTTAAACTTGGGGCGAAGGCTACCTGAAACTTTTTACCATATGTGCGGTTGCAACTACTTCAAGTTCGGCTCCCCAACAGTTGAACTACAATACAACTCCTACAACAAAATAACCTTCTTCGATTTCAAGCGTTACTGAAAACTAATTAACTGTAATTAAAGGTGAATGCACATTCGATATGTCATTTTAACTTTTTCAGGAATCAATTATACACAACCAATTTTCCGTTTCTCTTCAATATCTGTCTCTTCATAATTCACGTCTTCAAATTCAAATTATTCTTGAAATACAGAATCTTTATAATCGTCCATATTATTATTATTTTCAAACAACCCACATTGGGTCACGGCATCAAAAGACTGAACCAAAGCTTCCTAAAGTATACTACCTTACTAAGTCATCGTATTACTCTTTATTACTCGTATTATCGGATGGGACTCGGCACTGACCCAGTGAGGATATTGTACCTATATCCCACAAGGGGACTCCGCGGCAGTGAGGACGAGGTGAGCGAAGACACCAGAATGCCGGAACCAAGAGTGACGGCACAGCAATGACAGGGTTCTTACAGCTTCCAGATTGAGACAGTCGGACAGGCAGACCGGAGACCCTGCCCCACAGAGAGGGCCCAACGCCCCATTCCGAAGCGGGGTTCGTTTACACCGGCAACCAGCCGAAAGCGAAGGGAGAAAGTTCTACAGATAGCATCCTTTTCCCCTACCACGCCGCACCAAAACACCATCGCCGACTGTCTTCCAACCCTGAAACAGACCTAACTGAGAGAAGGATGAATGGAGGGACTTGCAAAAATGTGTGCTGTAAATAATGCATTTCCACTCATATTACACTATACTGTTAACGAGGTGACCATTTATTAATCTCCTGTTATCCATTTTTGGTTACACATTCAGATTGTCTGCTGTGAGCCATCAGGACCCACACTAAGTTGTAGTTAGGTTACTCATTGCCAAAGATTGGTTTTCGTTCTGCGAAATTTGGAAAATCTGTGCTATTATTGCTATTTGGCTGGAACTTAAAACATTAATATTATTACTGCGTTTGATTATACTAGGTTCTCTAAATATTATTTTACATCAAATACAGGAGTCGCTCTGATGTAAACGCTCCAGAGATGAACTTTTTATCATTTTATAAGGTTTTTATTTTTTTTTTTTAAGTTTTTGATTTACAAAATGATCTACCACACCAGATGGTTTGTTTACTTTTAATTATCTTAAAAATAATTTCCCTATTATAGGTACTCTAAGAACGGTTTATTTGTTTAAATTTTAATATTTTTCTGAAAATAAAAACTTTGTACTGCATTTGTTAATTTCTACACATTTCAAGCAGTTTAGATAATGTTATCACCGAGCGCTTCAACATAATTATAACTTTGGTGTTACTATACACCAAGCTTTACAAGAAAATAATTTAAAAAATGAGAATAGTCATATTTGTAAATCGAAAAGCACAAAGTTTTAAAATTTGAGGACTATTTTTATTGAGAGTAGTTAATTGCAATCAAAGATTACACTTTCTAAGTATTTGAAACTATTAATTTTCTGAAAAACAGTCATGTTCTACTAAATTATTAAAATCCTAAATTCAAAACTGTGCTTCACAACATGAAGTAAATGAAAGAAAAACTGCTTCATGAGGAAGATTTTAAAGTGGCAAAAGTTTAAGAAAACAAGTAATCGAGGAAATCAAATTTTGAAAATAGGTGGGCTGTGTCGTGTTTGGGCATTTAAATGATCAGAAGTGTAAAAATGCAATTTTATTATGCTTTTGTAATGTAAATGTTCAAAATTCAATATTGACCAACCTTAAAGAAAAGTATGATCATTACCTTTAACTAGTTTTTCAGAACCTATGAAGCCCATAAGTGAAACAATGTATAGTGGGATACATTTCCAATAAGGGAAAATGTAAAAAAAAATGTGATGTGTTACACTCACATGACTTTCTGTACTCTAGCACAAACTATTTTTACAAACCCTTATTCTCATTAATCGAGATAAACATTTGCAGAAACGATCTTTTGACATGCAAAGAGAACTACATTTTACAGATAGCGACCAGTTCTAAAAGTATTTGACTATCGCTTAAGGCGTACTATGTTCTCCTTGTTTTGTATTTGCAAGGGCAATATAGAAATACAGTAGTCTTTAAGCATCGACATATATCTTAATAGCTGGTTGCTATGTGCAGCACCATTCTCTTTGCCACAGATTAATACTCTTTGCCTATCCAAGAACAACAAAATGAATAACTAATTCCCATTTGAGAAAATAAGTATTGAAAAATTTAAGGGAATAACAAGCAATATCTCGAAAATGGTTCACCCAACAAAAAAATGTATATGACATAAATTGTGTATTTTAACGCGATCTACATTTTTTGTGTAGTAAAATTGTGTCTATCTCTTATGGTTTACCAGTTATGCAAAAGTCGTTCACAATGAAGAATACTTTTGGAGACATTCCCAGAAAATTCGAGATATACATTTCATTTGTCATGAAAATATCTTGAACATATGATATTTTAATCAATATCGTTAGAGCCGTTTTTGAGAAAATTAACATTTTCGAAAAATGTTCCATGTAAAGGATAGTCTGGTGTGGGGGATTTTCTTGAAAACCTTCATGACGCATCTCTGGTAGATACTGAACCTAAATACCAAGTTTGGTGTTTATCTGACTGTTCGTTTCTGAGTTATGCTGTTCACAGACACATACACACACGTTTCCAAAAATGTTGTCTTGTGTGCTCTATCAACATCGTATATGCACAGATTTTGGAGTTGTTTAGTGCTCATGGTTCATTGATTTAAGAACTAATGGTTACTCAGGAGCAAAGTACATGATAAGATACATTCACATGACTTTCTCTACTCTCTATGGCTTATTAGGGGGTATACAGTCTTACAAAAGCGTATTTTTATATCTACTATATTTTAATTTAGATAAGACTTTGCAGAAATAGCTGCGTCTTTTTTTAAGTTTCAGTTATACCCCGTCTTTAACTACATTACTCCTATCATGGGCCTTTCCTTTGGAACTTTTTGCTTATTGGCAATGTTGTCATGTAACCCTTGTCGTTGGGTTTCTTGCACTTTTGGTTTTTAATCATTAGATCATATCACGCTCTCGTTCATACTTCCAGACTCTGGGGAGAATAGTATTAATCTTGGCAAGGGAAAAGCCCGTTACCCCTCCCACAGCAGGCAGTTTTCCTACTGACTGAGCCAGAAATAGCTACATTGCACATTGTGTTATAGGTGCAAAGGGAACAGCGATAGTCAGATGTTTAAGAACTGCGCAATATATGCTGGCCTTAAAATTCCATTCTGTTTTCATGTAATCGCGAGAAACAACTAAACTCGAAAGGTCTTTAAAATAATGGCCAAGTAAGGAGCACTTCGAACAATTATAAGGCATACCTCAGAATTGTCTTAATGCTACAAAAAATATTTGAAATCAATTTGGTGTTTTAAAGAGATCTACATTTTTTGTGTAGTACGTTCTCGCCTATCCTTTTAAATTTACCAGTTACCCATACAGATTATAACATTTTTTTTCCGAATACAGAGTACCTCACAAGCTATTTCCAGAAAAAATCAATATATACATTTTATTTGTCATATAAATATCTTTAATAAATGGCATTTTAATTAAAATCATTAGAGCCGTTTTTTTTTACAAAATAAAAAATGTCGAAAAATGTTCAATGTAAAGGCTAATTTGGGGTGGGAAGATTTTCTTTGATGTCTTCGTATCGCATTTTTGGATCGTACGGAATCTAAATACCAAGTTTGGTATTTATCTGACGTTTTTTTAATTGTTCTGTTCACAGCTCGTATATTCCTCTAAAAATGCCTTTTTGATTCGGGACCTCAAAACGTGCATTTCCAGTGAAATATCGGTATAGAAGTTTTAGTTGGAATGCAAAATCTTCTGTACGTACTGTGTATGTGGTGAGGAAAGTAACAAATAGGAAGAATCTGGAATTCTAACCTCTAGGAAAAACCTTTCCGTCACTGAGCACGGGTAATGAAGAGGGGGGGGAAAAAACCAGCTTTGTAAGGTCGAGGAATGTAAGGTTTACAGAGGAGCATTGCGCTGTCTACCGTGTTTTGTCTCTCTCTCTCTCTCTCTCTCTCTCTCTCTCTCTCCTGCAAGTGTGTAAACAATTAACTCTTCTTTTTTCCGTCAAGTGCTATTACTCGGACTGGCAAAACATTCAACTTCTGCCAGCTTGTCGGACTGAGGGCATTTATAAATCATTGCGTTGTCTAGCTGGTGAAATGAAACGTTCTAATTGAATCTGGGTTGTTAAAATGTAATAAAGCTTAAAATGTGTGTGTTAGAAGCAGCTAAGGGAGACTTGGCTAGCCACTGTAGCTTCGCCCTTTGCTGCATTCAGCTTTTGCTCTGTTTGTATCTCTTTTACTTCCTATGCCACTTGGATCCCTAAAGCAAAGGGAGTTCTATATTCCATTGAGGTGCGATGAATATTTTTGGGGCTGTAATAATTATTCTTAACACGGCTCCCATGATGTTTATTCCAAGTAAAAGAACTTCTGCAATTTTTAAACCGCCTAATTCTTGCCAGCGCCATTTTGCGGGTGTTGAGCTAATCATTTACCTTAGTGTAGGATTGGCGGTATTGCTTCGTATGGGGTTTTACCTAGGGTGCGTGGATGTGAATTTTGAAAACTTGTTTAAAACAAAGAAATACTCCAAAATCCTACCCATCCTCGATCCACTCCCCGCGGTCAGGGCCCTGGCAAGGTCAGTTGGCAGTTAACTTTTCCGCACTAACGGGGGTGCAAAGGCGGTACCCCAACATATTTTCCTTACTTCTCCTTCTAATCCTCTCCTTCATTTCACTTTCCTATTCCCGTCACTACCTCAAAAAAGGATCAGGTATAAGGTATGCGGCCTTGACTGTTTTCTGTTTATTTCCGCACAATAGGTGACAAATCAAATCTAATTACACGGTTTTCTCTTCTCCCGCACACAAGGCAGGAGCCGCGGTTACTAGCCAAACTAATACTATATCTACTGTCGTTTATTCGCAGTAAAACTGATTATTACACGCTAAAACAAGAAACACTGATTTGAGTTTTTCATCACCGGTGGACGCGAGACTGCACATAACTGAGTGTTGAATGAATGAACAGCCGATTTGTCCCTGAAGGGCTAAGGTCTCCTCTTGTGAGGGGTAGCTCGATATGACTCATGCGGGGAGCTAGTCCGCATAAGTGGTGTTGTTCGTTGCGTTATTTCTTCCGCACTTCGCACTATTGTTCACTCACTTCTTTGGGATCAGCACTTCATGATCTTGTTTGGGTTTCTTCAGCTCGCACAATTCTTCCCTTAATTCCCATCAGACACTAGGTGGTTGAGTTTAGCACTCCCTGCCTTCTTCAATGTCTCTCCAGCTGCTGCGGTCGTGTGCAGTCCTGGTCCACACTGACAAACGTATTCAAATGGTATCAGTAGTTGATGTCAGTAGTACAGTATGACAAGGGATCAACGATTCAGGTGGTAGAGGGTGGAAATCTGTATAAAGGCAGTCAGAGCTGTGTTAGGGTTTGCTTATATATCTCTGCTGCAGTCAGTAAACAGACACCACTATTGACTGCTTGATGTGTATTGCATAAACCATTATTGTGACAATGGCATGTGCGAAATGGTTATCATGTGATGGAAAAAGGAAAAATCAGTGTGTTACAAGAAAATGGGAGCGGTTTAGTCATCCGATGTCAAGAAGTTGAATCTTTGTAGTTCAATGATTGATAGTTTTGTTACATTGTATGCACAATATGGAAAGAACATAAGCTATGTGCAAAGTCGAAAATTATCTGAGGTATCTAAACAGTTACTTTTGAACAAAACAAGGGCTAAAATTGTTAATTCTTCCCAATCTGTTGGTGATTTACAGTTGCCAGTAATTTCCATACGTGTAAGACAAATTTTGTCAAATAAGAAACATCTTCAATTCAACGAAGGCGGCCGAGTGGTTAGACCGCTCGCCTCCCACCGAGGCGGACCGGGTTCAATCCCAGGGACCTGCATGTGGGATTTGTGGTGGACGAAGCGGCGTCTGGGCGGGTTTTCTCCGGGTTCTCCGGTTTCCCCCGCCATTCATTCCACCAACTGCTCCATCATCACCTTTCCTTTCATCCATTTCACCAACATTTCGCTTCATCCACTTCCTTCATCCCATACCAGGCATCGGGCTGATCACCCATCCATCTGATCCATGAGTATCTGCTCCTCGACGGGCCTCTGACCCCAGGCCCCCCCTGGGGGATGTAAGTCCTACATAAGAGGAGGGTAAACAGATAATGAATGAATGGATTCAATTCAAGGAAAAACTGCATAATCCAGCTCTGACACTCACTCATAAGAAGGCTTGATTGGATTTTGCGAAAAAGTATGCAATGGACTTCAAAATAGGAGAAAGTGATGATAAAAGGGTAATTTAGATGGACCTAATGTATTTAATTATTATCAGCATGATCTTAGAACAGAGTAGCCAATAAGAATGAGGAGAAATTTTGGTGGCAGAGGTTTTATGATTTGGGAATCCTTCTGCGCTAAAGGTACATCATGCATTGCTTGGTGAAAACACTAGAATGAACTAACATGCAATCTAAGATACTAGAGACAGAATTGATTCAAATGTATGAGGACTTATGGGAAAAAAAGTATAATTCTCAACAAGATAATGCATCTGTGCATTCTTCTGTTACAGCCAAAATGTGATATGAAGAAACAAATATTGTCTTGCCCTGATCAGCATGTAGCCCAGGTTTGAATCGCATGGAATACCATTGGGAATACTTGCAAGGCCTCTTTTTTGCAATGGTAGGCAACTTCAGGCCATATCTGAGCTGAAAAGAGCAATACCAGAATAGTGGGCCAAAATTTGAATACAAGAAATAAAGCCCCACAAAAAAGGATCCAAGACACTTCTTAATGTATAAAAGATTAAAGGTGTTTTGGCAAAGCACTAACAATGCAATAGGACAGAAAGTGCCATTATACCAATTTCCATCCAAGAAATGCACTTGTTTCTCGTTTTATGATAGAAACTAACTGTCATAAATTTTATACTGTTCATTCTACTATCTACTACTTTCATAATAAATTAATGCATATGGCTAAGACATTGTACCTACTACCTTTCGGTAGGAAACGCAGTGCCTTTATATTGATTTCCACTACTGTATGTAAGCACTTGACGAGATGCCATAAGCGAGGAAAAAAAAAAGGTGAAGCTTGAAGCTTCGGTGCTTTCTAACTATTCCTCGATGTTACAATGCTCTTACCTCTCTCATGTTGCATTATACCATAAGGATGTTTGTTATTTCTATATTCCAGAAACTCCATAGTCATAAGTCGCGTAGTAATGTGATACTTCTGGCAGATTTTATGACACCTGAATGGCTTTCGGCTCATATACTGTATTATTACCATACTCAGTATGTTAGGAGTCATTCACGGCCGAGCGTCGAAATATCAACTTCTTTTATTTAATAAATAATGCTCTTTTCTTAACAAGATTATATATAAAATGCTTAATTTATGAGATTTATTCAGATGTACAAATAATTTAATTATTGTGTGAGACAAAACGAAGGCTCTACACATCTCCAATTTGTGAATCAGATTTTTACTTTACTGCGTATAATAAGCAGAGGAAGTATTATATTCCACCCAAAAATTCGATACCCAGATTACACCGGAAATATATGTTTTGAGACAGCCTGAATCCAAAAAATCTGATGTGTTACACTCACATGACTTTCTCTACTCTTGTACAAACTATTTATTCAAATGCTTATTCTCCATCTACTTCATGTTAATCGAGATAAACATTTGCAGAGTCTATCTTATTGCTAACTTTCTTGTAGATGTAAGGGGAATATATATTTACAAGGGCAATTTGGAAATACAGTAGCCTTTAAGCACATACATATCTCTTAATAGCTGGTTGCTAGGTGCAGCACCATTCCCTTTGCCACAGATTAATACACTTTGCATATCAAAAACAAAAAATCTGATGTGTTACACTCACATGACTTTCTCTACTCTTGTACAATCTAATTTTACAAACGCCTATTCTCAATATGCTTCATGTTAATCGAGATATCGAGATGTCAATCTTATTGCTAATTTTCTTGTAGATGCAAGGGGAATATGGTAGCTTTTAAGCGATAGTCAAATATTTTAACGCTGGTTGCTATGTGGCGAATTCCATTCTCTTTGCATGTCCAGGACATAAAAAAAATGAATAACGAATTTGAGAAAAAGTATAAGTATTGGAAAATTTAAGGAAATAACAAGCAATATCTCGAAAACGGTTCACTCAACAAAAGAAATGTATATGACATAAGTTGTGTATTTTAACGCGATTTACACTTTTTGTGTAGTAAAATTTTGTCTATCTCTTATGGTTTACCAGTTATGCAAAAGTCGTTCACAATAAAGAATACTTTTGGAGACATTCCCAGAAAATTCGAGATATACATTTCATTTCCCATGACATTATCTCAAACATACGATATTTTCATCAAAATCGTTAAAGCCATTTTTGAGAAAATTAAAATTTTTAAAAATCTTCCATGTAAAGGGTAGTTTGGGGTGGGGGGATTTTCTTGAAAACCTTCGTGTCGCATCTCTGGAAGATACTGAACCTAAATACTAAGTTTGGTGCTTATCCGACTGTTCGTTTTTGAGTTATGCTGTTCACAGACACACAGACACACACACACACACAGACACACACACACACACACACAGACACACACACACACACACACAGACACACACACGGACATGTTTCCAAAAATGCTTTTTTTGGATTCAGGAGGTCTCAAAACATGTATTTCCGGTGAAATCTCGGTATCGAATTTTTGGGTGGAATGCAATACTTCCCCTACTTACTATACGTAGTAGAGAAAGTAAAAATGAATAACGAATTCCTATTTGAGAAAATAAGTATTGAAAAATTTAAGGGAATAACAAGTAATTTCTCGAAAATGGTTCACTCAACAAAAAAAATGTATATGACATAAATTGTGTATTTTAACGCGATCTACATTTTTTGTGTAGTAAAACTTTGTCTATCTCTTATGGTTTACCAGTTATGCAAAATTCGTTCACAATGAAGAATACTTTTGGAGACATTCCCAGGAAATTCAAGATATACATTTTATTTGTCGTAAAAATATCTTAAACATATGATATTTTAATCAAAATCGTTAGAGCCATTTTTGAGAAAATTAAAATTTTCGAAAAATCTTCCATGTAAAGGGTAATCGGGGGTGGTGGGATTTTCTTGAAAACCTTCGTGTCGCATCCTTGGAAGATACTGAACCTAAATACCAAGTTTGGTGTTTATCCGACTGTTCGTTTCTGAGTTATGCTGTTCACAGACAGACACACAGGCACACACACGGGCATGTTTCCAAAAATGCTTTTTTACTTTCTCTAATACGTATAGTAAGTAGGGGAAGTATTGCATTCCACCAAAAAATTCGATACCGAGATTTCGCCGGAAATGCATGTTTTGAGACCTCCTGAATCCAAAAAAAGCATTTTTGGAAACATGTCCGTGTGTGTGTCTGTGAACAGCATAACTTAAACACGAACAGTCAGATAAGCACCAAACTTGGTATTTAGGTTCAGTATCTTCCAGAGATGCGACACGAAGGTTTTCAAGAAAATCCCCCCAACCCAGACTACCCTTTACATGGAAGAGTTTTCGAAAATTTTAATTTTATCAAAAATGGCTCTAACGACTTTGATGAAAATATCATATGTTTAAGATAATGTCAGGAGAAATGAAATGTATATCTCGAATTTTCTGGGAATGTCTCCAAAAGTATTCTTTATTGTGAACGACTTTTGCATAACTGGTAAACCATAAGAGATAGACAAAATGTTACTACACAAAAAATGTAGATCGCGTTAAAATACACAACTTATGTCATATACATTTCTTTTGTTGAGTGAACCGTTTTCGAGGTATTGCTTGTTATTTCCTTAAATTTTCCAATACTTATACTTTTTCTCAAATGCGTTATTCATTTTTTTTATGTCCTGGACATGCACAGAGAATGGAATGCGCCACATAGCAACCAGCGTTAAAATATTTGACTGTCGCTTAAAAGCTACCATATTTCCCTTGCATCTACAAGAAAATTACCAATAAGATTGACATCTCGATATCTCGATTAACATGAAGCACATGGAGAATAAGCGTTTGTAAAAATAGTTTGTACAAGAGTAGAGAAAGTCATGTGAGTGTAACACATCAGATGTTTGGATTCAGGGGGTCTCAAAACATGTATTTCCGGTGAAATCTGGGTATCGAATTTTTGGGTGGAATACAATACTTCCCCTACTTACTATACGTAGTAGAGATAGTAAAAATCTGATGTGTTACTCTCACATGACTTTCTCTAATCTTGTACAAACTATTTATACAAACGCTTATTCTCCATCTATTTCATGTTAATCGAGATAAACATTTGCAGAGTCTATCTTATTGCTAATTTTCTTGTAGATGTAAGGGGAATTATATTTACAAGAGCAATTTGGAAATACAGTAGCCTTTAAGCACATACATATCTCCTAATAGCTGGTTGCTAGGTGCATCACCATTCCCTTTCCCACAGATTAATACTCTTTGCATATCAAATACAAAAAATTGAATAACGAATTCCCATTTGAGAAAATTATTGAAAAATTTAAGGGAATAACAAGTAATATATCGAAAATGGTTCACTCAACAAAAAAAAATGTATATGACATAAATTGATATATACACACACGGACATGTTTCCAAAAATGCTTTTTTTGGATTCAGGGGGTCTCAAAACATGCATTTCCGGTGAAATCTCGGTATCGAATTTTTGGGTGGAATACAATACTTCCCCTACTTACTATACGTAGTAGAGAAAGTAAAAAAGCATTTTTGGAAACATATCCATGTGTGTGTCTGCCTTTCTGTGAACTGCATAACTCAGAAACGAACAGTCGGATAAACACCAAACTTGGTATTTAGGTTCAGTATCTTCCAGAGATGCGACACAAAGGTTTTCAAGAAAATCCCCAACCGCAGATTACCCTTTAAATGGAACATGTTTCAAAAATTTTAATTTTCTCAAAAATGGCTCTAACGATTTTGATTAAAATATCATATGTTGAAGATATTTTCATGAGAAATAAAATGTATATCTTGAATTTTCTAGGAAGGCTTCCAAAAGTATTCTTCATTGTGAACGACTTTTGCATAACTGGTAAACCATAAGAGTTAGACAAAAGTTTACATCACAAAAAATGTAGATCGCGTTAAAATACATAATTTATGTTATATACACTTTTTTTTGTTGAGTGAAGCATTTTCGAGATATTGCCTATTATTCCCTTAAATTTTTCAATACTTATTTTCTGAAATGGGAATTCGTTATTCATTTTTTTGTCTTGGATATGCAAAGAGTATTAATCTGTGGCAAAGAGAATGGTGCTGCACATAGCAACCGGCTATTAAGAGATATGTCTGTGCTTATACTGCCCTTGCAAATACAAAACAAGGGGAACATAGTAGGCCTTAAGCGATAGTCAAATATTTTTTGAGCTGGTCGCTATGTGTAAAATGTAATTCTCTTTGCATATCAAAAGATCATTTCTGCAAATGTTTATCTCGATTAATATGAAATAGTTGGAGAATAAGAGCTTGTACAAGAGTAGAGAAAGTCATGTATGTGTTAACACATCAGATTTTTTAGAAACTGTTTGAGATAATAGAAATGTAACTTTTAAGAGTGTTCAGTATTAAATGTCTGACAGTAAATTAATTAAAATTAGCAAATATTTCCTAAAAATAGAAACTGAGATACCGTATTCAGCAAAAAAGTATTTTATCAAGATCAAAAGAAGTAACAATGAAATAATACATTGTAAAACTTGTTTGTTTATACCTGTCATGTTTCATTAGATAACGATTTTAATGCTAATTAATTTAACATGGGCATGGGTTTAATATTTTATGCCTAAACCTTCTTGTCGTGTAACTTAAGGGTGGTCAGTAGTACCCTCTGTAGAAGTAAACGGATTGGGATATTAAGAACGAAAAGAACAAATGTAGCAACGCTGTATTCAAACCTTTCGTGGACGTCACAAATGCGAGCACGGCCACGGAAGAAAGGTCTTGCCTCATGCTAACCTAACGATCGAGACCACAATACGTCTCGCTGGGTGTATTAGATTCCTTTCTACTGGACTAAACTTCAGAAACACCTATTCAAGTCCAACATGTTCGTTTCCAGTTGATTGAGCTTCATGCAAGAGTTACGGACATTGCCATGTAAGCAAGAACTGATCTCGATACCTCTGTGTTGTTTTCCGCTCTATGTACTACACGATAGTTAGGTTAGTTGGTACGTACATGGTCAATAAAATCAATGAACAGATTGCCACAGCTGAGGAGTAATGTAAAATTCAGAGCTTGCCGTACAAGCCAAACAGTTTAGCAGTTACATTTTTTTTTCAAATCCATGAATGTAGGTGTTGTAGTTAAAACAAACATATTACCTCCCTCCATTGTCCCACAGGACAGCGCAACGAAAACATGGATGGCGTAGAACTGTCAGCTCATGAATGATACATGAAGTATCTGATAATGAATAAATAAACAACTCACATACGTTTCAGCATCAGGTAGCAAACAATATCGAAACGTTGTTAAAAACATAAAATCTACTGTGCATTAATTCCAGAGCGCCGTGTATGGAGTTGACTTTGTGTAGGGATATGCAAATGAGACGCAGAGGCTGATAGCCAGCCCAGGAATGTTGCGACGTCACACAGACGAGTTTATCACATTATTTATTTATTTACTCAAAGTGGTGCTGCCAATGGAGAAAACTTCATGAACAACAAAGGAATTTTTAATCACTTAATGCTGAAAATTCCCTGTAAAGTTAAAACGCATGCATAGAAATATCAGAAAGGTTAATTGAACTTTCACTGACGGAACAATTAAAGAAACTCAAGGTCCAATCTGATATTTGTTATGAAAAAGGAGCGTATATAAATATGTTTAATAAATAACAGATAGGCTGCCATAAGTTTAAAATACGTATTGGGGGGATGAAGTGCGGGGGCGCTGAAGGCGCATAAAGTCTAGAGCAATATATTGGAGACAAAGGCGGTCCCTAATAGTTTCAGATGTGAAATCACAGCGCCATGTAGGTATATATTGTGACGTATGCACAGATAATAGGATACACGACTCTCTGGGCACCGAGATTCGAGACAGCAGTTGATCTGGGAGTAGGGGTAAGTTAGGGGAACTAAGTGTTAGGGGAAGGGATAGCGTCAGTGACGCTTGAGAGTTAGCGTGGGTTTGAGGAGGAGTCAGTAAGCAAGCCCCGAGTAGGAAAGACGTGCAACTGCTTTCTTCGTGCTAAGGCACAATGGCCTCGCCGACAGACATTGGGCTGATAATGTAAGTACTGTCATTTAACTTTATCTATTAAATTGTGAGCCATCCACTTTTGTAAAGTTTAATTTATGGTAGTGTAGTGTCCTTCCTCTCCCTAAAGCCAGGTATTATTTTGGAATAGTAATTATTTGGTAGTTAACTTAGCTGCGTTCCCCGTCGTAGCCTCGCCATGTGCAGATGTTGTTTAATTTACCCGTACCTCTTGCAAGCGGGTGTTTCCCCGTCTGTTTCTGAGTAGTATATTGTAGAGAGGCTACGACAGTTGGTGGAGGCGCCGGGCAGCCACTACACTGCCGTGGCATAAGGAGCCACTATTTTGGGGGGCAGTCCAAGCCAGCGACTGCCCACCCCGTTGTCTTCGCCAGAGACCTGCAGTAATAACAATTCTACAGCCAAGACAAGTCGTCGTTGTGGGCACATTATAAACTCACCCACAAACAGTTTCAACGGACCATCAAGCTCAGGTGCAGTGTAGTGTGCGTGTGAACTGAGGCAGCGTGGTGTGTGTGCGTGTGCGGGGTGCTCGAGCATAAGTGCTCTAACAATATTATCCGAAAAGTCTCGAGACTCTCAACTACGCCCAGTAACATTGTTTGTCGTCGTCTGGGTGCATCACACATGTCTCATTTTTTGTATGTCATTTTTATTTTATTCTCCTTTTTGTATTCGTTTGCCTTGTGTCGACGAGGGCGTCGATCTCGGTGGCCAGGGGGAGATGTGACGTATGCACAGATAATAGGATACACGACTCTCTGGGCACCGAGATTCGAGACAGCAGTTGATCTGGGAGTAGGGGTAAGTTAGGGGAACTAAGTGTTAGGGGAAGGGATAGCGTCAGTGACGCTTGAGAGTTAGCGTGGGTTTGAGGAGGAGTCAGTAAGCAAGCCCCGAGTAGGAAAGACGTGCAACTGCTTTCTTCGTGCTAAGGCACAATGGCCTCGCCGACAGACATTGGGCTGATAATGTAAGTACTGTCATTTAACTTTATCTATTAAATTGTGAGCCATCCACTTTTGTAAAGTTTAATTTATGGTAGTGTAGTGTCCTTCCTCTCCCTAAAGCCAGGTATTATTTTGGAATAGTAATTATTTGGTATTAACTTAGCTGCGTTCCCCGTCGTAGCCCCGCCATGTGCAGATCTTGTTTAATTTACCCGTACCTCTTGCAAGCGAGTGTTCCCCCGTCTGTTTCTGAGTAGTATATTGTAGAGAGGCTACGACAATATTACGTCGCCCCTCAGAGAGGGCGACACAACCTTCCCTACCGTGAATCCACGTTGTCCCTTATCGTAAGCGTTTAAGCCTAAGAAACAACTATCCTAAAGATATTTTAATACCGATTTAGATATTTCGATAAAGAAATGTTAACGTTTCTAGTAATACATCTTTCGCATTTTTCATAAATCCCGTCCAGCCTTAATCCAGATATACTAAGCAACAAATATTTTAAGAAAATCGTGAGAGGTTTTATTAATCATTTATGAGATTCTGTTGAAAATTTGAAGAAAGTTAAATAAAAATATCATTGTGTGCAGTATTTGGAATGCAATAAAACTCAAGCAAAATCAAATAGAGGTAAAAATGCTTTAGAAATTGCAGCTGGTATATACTAGGCATATTGTATGTGAACGGATATTTAGAAAATCAATGCCTGAATTTAAATGTCTTTCACAGCAAAAAGGAAAACAAAGTAGAGATCTCAAATAAGGTATGGAATTTTTAAAACCAAAAAAATTCGTTTTCAAAGATTTTGGTAAATGTTCACGTGACATCACATTAAATGGAAAACCTAAGCTTAAAATTGAAACTCCAAATAAGCAAAAGGAAAAAAAAATGTGTTACACCACATGACACTCGGTTTATTTTTATATAGTTTCTATAAACTATTCTTGCAAAAGCTTATTCTTCCCTCTTCTTCAAGTTAATTGAGATAAATTGCATAAATAGTTTTTTACCCTTTTAGTTAAAGGTACAAAAGGTCTATTGAAAGTTAAGTTTTCAAAGTAGGTCTCTATATGCTGGCTTCGAACTTCCATGTTGTTCTCATGACATCGAGCGAAACAACTGAAAGTTGCAGTACTTCAGAAACTGAAATGATAAAGGTTTTGAAAAATTCAAACCAATAACAACAGATGTCTCGAAAACGTCCAGTGCTACAAGCAAGTAATTTCTTTTAAGATTTAATAGTTATGCAAAGTTATACAAAATTTCTTCGAATGAAATGACTTCATAGGCTATTCCCAGAAAATTCAATAAATACATTTTATTTGACATGTAAATATCTTAAATATGTGGTAATCTATATCGTCAGAGCATTTCTGAAAGAATTAAAAATTTGAAAAGCATTTCATGTAAAGGTTAGGATGTAAGGATATGTTTATCGGAGGGAGTACACCTCGCGCACTGCGACCATTTTTATCTATTGTGACTACATCCCCTTCGGTAGGCAGGAATGAGATGAAGAGGCCTTAAGAGGTGCCAGGCCCCCATGCAGACAGACCCAAAGAGATGCGCAGAAGTCCCTAACATTTGCAGTTTGAACACCTGCGCACTAGTGGTGAAGAATCCCAAGAAGACGACGCGGTACAGCGCTCTTTGGCTTTTACGAGGAGAAATCTTTTGAATACGCATGCATCCACGCCACCTGCCCCGCACCGCAGGACCTGAATGAACACATGAAACGTGAAATGGAAATGAAATGAGAGGAAATGGGAGAAACGAGAAACCGTGGTAGAGTACAGCACCCCGGCATTTTCCTTGGTGACAACCATGAAAATCCCATGGTCAGAATAGGCGGTCACCGGGAATCGACCCCGCGACTTCCCTAATGCAGGTCACAGGCGTTGCCCTGAACCATCCGCTCGGCCCATGTAAAGGGTAGTTTGGGGTGCGGTATTTTCCTGAAAACCTTGCTGTTGCATGTTTAGAAGATATTGAACTTAAATAACGAGTTAAATATTTATTCGACATTTCGGTTTTGTGTTATGCTGCAAACACACACATGGATACTTCGCAATCAATGGGTAGTCCCGATCTAACAGCTAAGCAAACAAGCGATATAACAGTGCTGTTTATAACAATAGGATATGTACATTTTCTTAGGTATTTTATTAAAATTACTAGATGTGTATTTGCTTTACTTACCTTTGCGTGCAGTAAGGTTTACGTTAGCACAAAAATCTCTGAATAAAGTGTATGCAGCGGAGTTTCTGAGTGCCAAAGTGCTTTTATAATTCAAATGTCGTCGTCGTTTCTACGCTCCCAATATGGCCTATGGCCTTCAGAGGTAATCTCATTCCACCAAGCGATTACGGTATATATTTCTGAGGTGGAGGCACCCAAGCGGGCTGAATCCGTTGCCTCCGATGATAGGGTGACGATGGAATGACAGGACCTACAGCTTTTAGTGGAATCCAAAACACGTTGAGCATACTTCATATAAGCAAGTCGGAGGTGAAGGTGTGGAAAGGGCCGACTTAAAATCGCCATCACCGGACGCTCCATACGAGAGCCGTAAACGAAAGCGTTGCACAGTCCGGCGCCTCGTAATTAAAATGTAATTAAGTAAAATTTCCTTTTCTTAATTTGGTGTTATTAAATACATTACAGACAGAATGAAACACACCGAGTACATAAAGAGTGAGGCAGTGTTTTTAACACTTAAATAATTTCAGTCTAATTATATAATATGTAAATTCAATAACAGCCCGCCTTGAAGCAATATGTGCATGTAATAATTTCTAAAATGTATATTACAGGCATTGTAAATGTTTATATTATTGTATCCATGTGTAATAATGTTATGTGAATGTATTACGCAACTTAATAATGTAGGAGCTGTGAGAATAATAAGTTAAACGTTGCTAACAATGAAGTAACAATGATTAACCTTGAGACAATAATGAATTTGAAAATTTAAATGTTACTAGTCATTATTGGAGCAACAATAATGTAATTTTTATGACAGTTTATAAAAATAGCCAATCAACAACCAGAAAAAGCTTTAGTTAAATGAAGGTATTCTATTGGAGTAGGATTAGCCAATCTGAAAAGGAGAAACATTTACAAATTTTGAAGTCAGTTACTAGTAGACCGTGTTCCTAATCGGACGCGTGATGCGTCCTCGAGAAATTTTATACGTATTTTGTGTGAGACAAAAATAGTTCACGTGTTAAAAAGTGCAATTATTTAATAAAAACATCTCACAGCTCTCTTTCTACATCAGTGAAGTGTTAATTAAATCGTGTCAAGCATTAATAAAAGAAGTGAAGTAAAATTATAATCTATGTAAGCCTACATTCTTGTCGCACCACAACCCTACAAAGAGAAACATGTCTCTAACAATAATACTGATGCAGCGGAGGCAAATATAAATATTTAATACTTAAAGAAACATTCAAATTACAAAGTTAATATTTTTTTTTTAAACTTGAGGCAAAGGCCACTGAAAGTACATTTGGGGCGAAGGCTACCGGAAACTGTTTACTATACGTGCGGTTGGAACTACTACAAGTTCGGCTCCCCAACAGTTGAAATATAATACAACTCCTTCAATACGACCTACTTAAAATTGACGCCCAAATCGTGGTGCGAATAAATAACGTAACAAAACACCTACTTCAAGAGGATAAACGTGTTTAGGATACTCTCTAAAATTCCTCAATCTATATTTTGACGACTTAAAATAACACCAATTCTTCTAGGTAGTATGTGATGCCTAATTTGTAAACTAGTAGATCACGAGGGAAGACGTTTTCATAACCGCCAAATCTGTTATTGTTTTGTTGAATGCTGATTCAGACATTCGCGTTCTCTGTAAGCCGGCGTTACAATGACTGACTTAACGCGATGTAATGTGAAAGTCTAACACATGGGTTAAGGGGAGATTAAAATCTCTCCCACCAATGTTAAATTTGCTAAATCCATTACCTATTATCTCAGAAACTATTTCAGATATTGGACTAAAATTTTTAAGGATTTTCAAGAAAATTCCCACCCCAAACTACCAAAAAAATATGGAACATTTTTCGAAATGTTTGATTTTCCAAAAAAAATTACTAACGATTTTGATTAAAAAACCATATTTCTAGTATGTCAACGTGATAAATAAAATGTATATTTTGAATTTTCTCGGAATAGCCTGTGAAGTTCTCTTCATTCGGAAGGAATTTTGTATAATACAAGATAACTGGTAAGCGTTAAGCGATAAACGAAAACATACTATACAAAACAATATATATATATATATATATATATAAATCTGCTTAAAATACACAATTTATTTGGAATAACTTTTTTGTGGCATCAGCCATTTCCGATATATCCGTTGTTAATGGTTCAAATTATTCAATACTTAGCCATTCTTTTAAGGTTATGTCGATTTTCAATTGATTCTCGTGATTGCATGGAAACAGTATGAAATTTTAAGGCCGGCATATAGCGTCCAGTTCTATAACATTTGACTATCGCTGTTCTCTTTGTAACATTAACGAAATATGTAATGCAGCTATTTCCAAAAAGATTTATCTCGATTAAAATAAAGTAGATAAGAAAATAAAGTTTCATAAAAATAAATTTTATACTCAGTTATAAGCGGTAGAGGGTAGAGAAAGGCATTTGAATGTAACACACTGGATTTTTCTAAAATAATTTTTTATTTGGTTTCATTGAGTCTCAAAAGGAGTATTTCCAGTTAGATTTTGTTATGGAATTTTTAGGAGGTACCTATTAATAGGTAAGTAAAGGAGAAAGTAATAAACAAAATAAAACAATGCAAAACAGCAACCAGAATGGCCGGTACATTAGATTTGAATCGGCGACCTCCCAAATAGACGCTTTTACTTGAGTCTCTTGCTAAGTTTACCTTCGTTCCGAGTTATTATGACGGTATGCTATATAAGATACAAGTGAAAAGGGTCTACCATGGTGAAAAACGGGCGAAACACGTTCTGTTTGATATTTTGCCCTATCTGACTGGTTAACGTTGGCCGTGACGTGAATGCCAACATAGATCTTGCTGCAAACAATTGGTTGGCTGCGTTTTGAAAATATTGTGTTAAAATTACAGTGTTTGATATGGGCAATGGTGCGTCGAATCGTTTGTAAATACAACTGTTTAGAAATTGTAGTGATTTATACGCGCTCGCTTTTAATGAAAAGAAAACTATAGTTAAATAGCATTGCGCTGTTTCATTTAGTTGCCGGAACAAAATTTGATTGCTTGGCATTTAAACGCTGTTAGTGATGGGTCGCTTCCTGCCAAATTAAAATTTATTGTGAGCCTACTTTGTTACAGATATAGCGGAACAGTTAACTGAGGTTATGTGCTATTCTTCGTTAAAATCATTTTTCTTTCTTTCTATTTTCCTTGTTGCTTTCTCTACCACTTACCTATATTAGGTGGAGAAAATACTTATTCCACAACAAAAATTTGAAATAGTTTTGTACTTTTTTTTTAAACAGCAAAACTCAAGCATCCTTCGCAGATGAACCACGAAATTTCCTCAACTTAAAGTATTCTTTACATGGAGACATTTCCGTTGTTTGTTTATTTTTTCCAAAAAGACAGACCATTTTGATTAAATATTAAGACACTGACATGAATATGTTGAATTATTTGTAAATTGTATATGAAAACGTCTTCAATATACAGTGCGATTGTTTTATGGTGAGGCCATGAATTGGGTGTATGCGTGCTCCGCATACTATTACACTGGGGGTTTTTCGTTCCGTAACTCCCGCGTTATTTACTAACGAGTGATGCACTATAATGAGTACCAACGTTGTTATAAGAAGCAGTGTCCATTTACGTGAAGATGTTCCTGGCATCTTCGAATGAAGTTTCCATTCTCACACACCCCCTCAAGGAGGTATTCTTTTGAAATTTAAAAAAATTCCAGCAACCAAAGTAATGGGAGGAAAAATATTATTTTTGGGGGACATAAAGATCAAATGGTAATACAGTTTACGTGCTTTAGTGGTTTTTCGGATTGTCCATTTTATCAGTTTTACACTTTTTTTGAAAAATATGCCAAAATTTCAACTCTTTTGTACGTGGTGTTTTCAAAATTATGTTAAATGCATTGAGTAGAGCAATTTTTTGTGTATACATTTTGCGGTGAAAATAGGATTTTATTTGACGGGGGAATAAAATATCAAACTTGGGGATTTTTAACCTTTTTGTCTTAATTCCTCATTTTCAGCTCACTTTTTACGATTACGCGAATTTATTTCTCCACCAGTTGGTCACATATCGATGAAATTGTGTGGATGTATGCACAAAAAGTGCTCTACACAATGCATGAAAAATAATTTTGAAATTATCACAAAAAAAGTTGCAATTTTGGGATATTTTTCGCAAATTAATAAAACTGATAAAATGAACGATATCTGAAAATCCGCCAAAACAGTAAACTGTATTACCATTTGACGTTCATGTCCAAAAAAAAAATTTTCCCTCCATTAATTTGGCTGCAAGAATTTTTTAAGGTGTAGAATACTTTCTTGAGAGGGTGTAACTTTTTTTTGCGTAATGTTCATAATTTCTGTTTGTACGAGGGCTGATCTACAAAGACTGAGACTGATTTTTTCCTGTAGCTTCCATGATAGTTTCGTATCTGTAACATAAATATTTGAAAAGAGCGGGTTTTTATGTATAATGTTGGAAGGCGGCAGCACTCTCGTATCGGTAGGTTGGTAGTAATACTCTATTTTGTAGACCCTACGTGCATTTCGCATACCAGACAATGGAGGTGATGCATTTTTTAAATCGATTATCACCGGTGATGAGTCATGGCTGCATCATTGTAATCCTGAAGGAAAACAAGCCAGCACAGGTTCTCCAACACCAAAAAAGGCAAAAGTTGTTCCATCTGCAGGGAAAGTGATGGTGATCACATTTTTTGACTGTAATGGAATGATTTACCAGCATGCAGTTCCCCCTCACACTACTGTTACAGCAGCATACTACACGTCAGTATTGGCTACACTGAGGAGCACATTGCAAAGAAACGACCAGAGCTTTCTCGGACTGGGTGGCGACTTCATCATGACAACGCACGGCCTCACGTTGCAAATCAAGTCATGCAGTTTCTGGCTCGATTCAACATTACCTGTGTACCACATCCACCTTATAGCCCCGATCTTGCACCCTGTAACTTTTTTTTATTCCTATCTCTAAAGGCAAAACTTAGGGGTATTCGATTTGAGAACTCTGAAGCAGTGCTCAAGAAAAGTGAGGCGATTCTCAAGGACCTGACAAAGAATGGTCTGCAGCACGTGTTCAAGGACTGGCAGAGACGCTATAAAAAGTGCATTGAAGTAGGAGGGGACTACTTTGAAAAAGATCATGTAATCATTGAATTGGAGTAATAAACATCTGTGACAAAAAATCAGTCTGTCTTTGTTGATCAGCCCTCGTATGTTGTCTTTAAGTTCGTCTATGATGTGGCGATTGTTCTTATAAGCGTTTTCTTTTTGTGGTTCCCAACAAATAGAAGCATCAATTTCGTATATTTTTTTACTCGGTTAGAACATTTCGTTTAGGCTTCTTAGGTTTAGGTTTAGCCAGACGTCTGTTTCTCTACCTGCAACTGGAATACTAGGATATTTCTCTTGAAATTGTCTGCACACCTGTTTACATAAAGATAACCTTGAAGGCGTCATGCGCGGCCTGTTGCGCACTGCAGTACGTTCTTGGATTTTATACACTTTTACAAAACCAAGAAAATCAATGGAAAGTATTTATTTAAATCAGGAGAAATGTAGGGTCCATTTAAAGCACCAATTTGTGGCCCCCCACAAAAGAAACTTTATAGCGTTAGAAATTTTTAAATTGCATGCATAATTTTCTCAAGCTTAGGTATGTCTACTGGTAACATGTTTGAAACCTTGCTCTTTTCTGTTCCCTTGTCCTTTTCCAGTGAGCTCATTATTGAGATTCTGCGACTTAAGAAATAAATATTCAATGTTATTTCCAGATGTTTTACATAACTAAATCCATGAATCTGATAACCTTTTGGAATTTTAAAAAATAATTTCAACATCTTATGTTGTTTTATATGCATGACTCAGTGTGTGAGGGACAGGACTATGGTTTAGTAATGTAGTCACCTTCCTGTACTACCTGTTTGAGTAACACTCCGCTAGATGACCTCAGCTGCATAGACGCCTTCGGTTTCTTGTTAGTGAATTAATCGAAATGTGGACTTCTGTGATCATGTGATTGCTGTTTATGGGTATATATCGTACGCGTAGTCAGTATGATGTGTTGTGCGGACTGAGTGGGCTGGCTCAGGCGGTAGCGTTTGAGCGTACCGTGTTTGATTCTCGTTGGACTGGGCACATTGACCTAGAGTTCCTACGTTGTTTTCCCAGGTCGGTAGATGAATGCTAGGGTGGGTTATATGCTAGCACGAATTTCCCTGTTTCTCATTTCCTCTCATTTATTATCCTTTCATTTTGCGACGTAGCAGGGTTTGAAGCGGTGGACGATGATGTGTGGTATATACGGTGGATATGCTTTATTCCCTCGCATAGAAGTTTTTGCTTGTAGAAAACATCGAAGGGTCTAGAAACGTTTGTGGCCCCGCTACACTGCGCCTTCCGCCATCAGATCAGATTACGCTTCATGATCTCTCAACTCATCCGTTCCTCCCGGAGGTTTAGTGGGCGCAGTAGGCCTAACCTTAGCCGCAAGTATTGAAATTCTCCTCCCTTAATAAATACCTAAGCATTTCCCTAGTTGCGCGGTGGCCTTCCAATCTCTTTTGTTTCTATTCCTGTAGTTCCGTGGATGACACTTTTGGACATGTTATTGAGCACCCATTCCGGCATTTAACTGGCGACTGAGGGATTGACCGGTACAATCGATTTGAACGTATAATCTCTCGAATGCACCTAAGGTGTCTGTTTCTGTTGAAATAATTTCTAGGCAAACGCTTGAAGTAGTAAGATAGAATTTCCGGGCTTGTGGGCCGATGTCTAACCAGATAAACTCCTCAAGGCGTTTCTAATGCAGCTGCGACATGGATATTTAGTGGCGTGTTCATAGATCCCTTCTTGAGAGCTCACACGTAGGACCTGGATCGTTTCCTTTCCAAATTTACATTCCCAATTATTTTATCTCCTACGCCATCAGTATGCATCGCTTGTGCCGTATGTAATACGAAGATGCGTTAAGCAAAAATTTAAAAAATCTCGGGAGTTCACAGGCAGCTGGTTACCAGAAGGCTAAAGATGGATGCCGCAGCTACATCCGAAAGTTCGGAGCAATTTATGCGGTTAGATCACGGCACACAAGCTTGGAAATCGTACAGTCAAGTGCAAGGAAATGCGCCGATATTTATGGTTTCCTATAGTGCTTTCCTTTATTTAATGTTGGCAGAAACTCTTTGTGTGTTCCCCACCATGAGCCAATCTCTTATTGGTTTGAATTCAAGTCCGAAACTTACGTATTAGCCTATGAACAAACGTTAGGCCTAGGTGAGCGGCAAAAGGCAAGGAGTGCAGAAACAATTCACCTATGTGGCTTAAAGCTAAGACGGTCCACACCAGCGCCTGAATGAATTCATTTTGTATTAGTTTGATGCCAAAAACCGGCACTTAAATATTAACCTACGAAGCAGGTCGGTTTCAAGTTCAGCAGCGAAAGAAAAGGGGGCAGTAAGACAGACATTAACTGGAGCGTTAGAGCCGTTTAGGGATGGGGGCTAAGCGAAGCATAGTCTTATGTTAGCACTCAGCTGTACTTCTACACGGACACCGGCCGTAAAAGCCTTCATACCTTAACAAATATTTACTATTAATAAAATAATGCGGATACAGGAAAAACTTCTTTGTGAATAAAATATTATGTAAGGAGTACATGAAGTTGCAATTGATACAGAAAGTTGCGTGAGTGTTACTCATCGATTACGTATGAATCATCCGAATAACACAAACGTTAATGAACCCACACATAAAAGAGGAACACAGCCTGAGAATCGTTTAGATGGAGTGCCATATTGGATGTGCGTTATATCAAAGGAACTTAAACGGATGAATAGCCTCAAGGGGTATTGTGATCCAGTTTTTAGTAAAAGGGGAAAATACTGCAATGGGCTTGCGGGTGATTTACGGCATGCGTGCCTTCCACGCTCCAAGCAATTTAAACATGTGCGTGAAAACACTGTGGAGCTAATAAGATCTGGGCGAACGAACTGAACACAATAAGAAGCGAAATAGTCGCGGAATAAAGGTCGTATTTGCAAATATTTACATAAAGAAGTACGCACTGATTGTTCTCTAATATGTGATAATGAATCACGCTTCTGCTATTTCTGAAGTCAAAGCCTCGATTAGTCCATAGAAGTTAAAGAGGACTACACAAATACAAAAATCTGATGTGTTACACTAACGTGACTTTCTCTACTCTTGTAAAAACTATTTTTACAAACGCTTATTTTCCATATGCTTCATGTTAATCGAGATGTTAATCTTATTGCTACTTTTCTTGTAAATGCAAGGGGAATATGGTATGATTTAAGCGACAGTCAAATGTTTTAAGAACTGGTTGCTATTTGGCGCATTCCACTCTCTTTGCATGCCGAGGACATACAAAAATGAATAACGAATTCCCATTTGAGAAAAAGTATAAGTATCGCAAAATTCAAGGGAATAACAAGCAATATCTCGAACATGGTTCACTCGACAAAAAAAATGTATGACCTAAATTGAGTATTTTAACGCGATCTACATTTTTTGTGTAATAAAATGCTGTCTATCTCTTATGGTTTACCAGTTATGCAAAACTCGTTCACAATGAAGAATATTTTAGAGACATTCCCAGAAAATTCGAGATATACGTTTCATTTGTCATGAAAATATCTTAAACATATGATATTTTAATCAAAATCATTAGAGCTATTTTTGAGAAAATTAAAATTTACGAAAAATGTTCCATGTAAAGGGTAATCTGGGGTGGAGGTATTTTCTTGAAAACCTTCGTGTCACATCTCTGGAAGATACTGAACCTAAATACCAAGTTTGGTGTTTATCCGACTTCGTTTCTGAGTTATGCAGTTCACAGATAGACACACACACACGAACATGTTTCCAAAAATGCTTTTTTTTGGATTCAGGGAGTCTCAAAACATAAATTTCCGGTGAAATATCGGTATCAAACTTTTGGGTGGAATACAATACTTCCCCTACTTACTGTACGTAGTAGAGAAAGTAAAAATTAAAAACAAAATTAAAATGAGGGGACACCCACATGAGCATTATGTTATTTCCTTAATGATAGCTACATGTTTCGTTATGCGGAGACCAATGTTCTGGTTGTAGGTATTAGCGAAGCAACTAGCTATGAATAGTAAATATGGAGAGCAACCCTTCTCTATCCGCCGTATACAAGTATAAATTCTAGTCTAATTTGCAGGGGACCCTTATTTAACTTGGAGGGAATAACTGGCATAGAAAGACTACCACGGAGGTAAATAAACGTTTTATGCGAATCTTTACTCTCCAAAAAGGAGGACTGGGAAGGTGTTAAGTGGGAGTACACTGATTTATCATAAAATTGATATAAATCCGCTTTACTTAAGCTAGGAAAGACTACAAAAATTATTTAATAAACCGAGTAAGCTATTAGAACAGAATATTGCGTATAATCTTGTCTCAAATTTACCACATTCTTTTTTTCCGTTTACTGAAATACTAGCCAATCCCATAGCTCAGCTCGCATTTACGAGTTGGTGTGGGAATATAACATGTTGGGAGCTATTATGGTGTGGTGTTATTTCTCCTCTACTACAAGTTGTCCTCCGAGGTGTAGTGGTTACCATGCTAGCCTCTAGTTCTCGAGGTCGCGGGTTCAAACCCGGCGGAGGGCGATGGATTTTTTCGGGCATAAAAATCTTAGCATGGCTTCCTTCGGAAGGGAAGTAAAGCTGGTGGTCCCGAGTCGTAGGTTTACGGCACGTAAAAGAACCTCAGGCCTGATAAAGAGGCCTCTGAGCAAAATTACCGGTCTTTCACGCCCAACATAAAATGGGACGCTAAGGACCATAGCAGTTAATGAGCGTCCATAAATAAAATTCAATATATTTATCTCTACTACAAGAAACAACTGAATAGCAACGGCACTTTAAATAGATTTCAAAAGTATTGATACTTTAGGCGTCATTTTGGGTGTGGTATTAAAACACGTAGGTATGGGTTAAGACAAGTTGGGTACCATGGATGTGGTATGGTTGGGTTGCTGGGTTCGTTGGGGGTACGGGGGCGTGTGTTGTGTTCGTAGGTTCTTAGCCCCTCATGAGTCCGTTGCCCTTTCTGTGGTAATATGATATTGGACCGGGGAAGGATTCCTATCTCAGGTATACAAGCAAACAAGGCACAGGTAGCCGGTAGACCACGCACCCCAAGTTAAGCAGCATTGAGACGGGCCACGGCTGGTTGTGTGACCACTCAGCCGCACCACTCAACTGCTTTCCTTGGTACCCTCACACCAAAATACCCATTCCCATCGGCCCCCGCTAGATGGCACTGCATAACTGACGGTCCAGCAAGCGGCCGCCAAGTTAAGCAGCATCGAGCTCGGTCACCGTCTGGTCGCTTGTCCGCCCAGGCGGTATCACCGACCCGAGCCAATAGCAACACAAGGGGCCAGCAACCGCCATCATCATGTAGACATCGACAAAAACGCTTGCTATTTGACCAATCTTTATCACCGCACGGGTAAATCCGTAACTAAACGGATAGGTACCGTGGCGATTAACCTTCCGCCCGAGTAAACTCGGGCGACCTGTTCTTGCTCCTGGCTCCTGGCTCCTAGCCGGTAGACGACCTTCGGCTGCTGGTCACTTTATTCTTTCCTAAAACACACTTCCTCTGTCCCGCACACAAGGCCCAAGCCGATCGCTAAAGTTATGATGATTTATTAAGTCGCTGTCACCTAATCTACGTCCGGATAATGAATTGTCTTTCCTCACTATAACACGCTAATCTCTCTGATTATCACTTCTTGCGCGACGCTATACGCGAACTTTGTTAACGTAGACTTAGTTATTTTGCCGACCACTCCCTCGGAAATGCAACATTTAGCGTTTTAACATGATGGCGGTCGGAACGAGAGACCAAGAGAGAGTGATTTTGTGTCCGCGGCTCCTACATCGTTCTGTCTAGGATCGTTTCCTATTTCACGTCCATTTTCTAGTCGACTTGGTTTGGTTCCTAACCACGTGATTTATCATGTCGGTTATTTGCTACTTTCGTTACTACGCTTAATTTCTATTAGCGGTACTTCTACCAAGGCTAGTGCGAATTGCTATTTTCAATCTGGAATATTTTATGGCCTGTCGCTCATTTCTAGCGTTGGTTTTTCTGCTTCGGTGAATTTGGATACCGATTAAGCACGTAAATCTTGGTGCGGGTCGGTCGCGTTGGAATGTTCTGTCTTTTGTTCATAAAGCCACATGTTCGGCAGAATTCTTTAGAGACAGGAGACCTTTCCGGTGTGTCCCGTTATATCCTCAAGCCCTATTAACAGCTACGTGTTCCGGTCTACCCTTCCGTAAACTTTAGCTCTTTAGAAATTTCATTCCTTATGTCACAAATATTACTAATGTTATGTTATTTATTCTATTTATTATCCATGTATATATAAATAATTGTCAGGCGCGTGTTTCTGCTTCAGAGTTAATCAGGAGGAGTTCTCCATCTATCACACCTTTACTCTCCCTGTCTTTCATTGCAAAATGTTTAATAGATAATACACATAATTGCGCCTCTTCAATTACATAGTCGGAACTATAGCGTATCTCAAATTAATCCATAAATTGTGTGACAATAATTAAAATGCAATAAACGGAAGGGCAGCTAACCGTTTCCTGGCTTCTGAATTATTTACAATAATAAATTGTGTGTATATACACTTGATGGGTGATCAATAAATAACACTTAAGAAGAAATATATGTGGTAAAAGAATAAGATTGTTCTGTGTGAAATATAGTACAACGCGCAAAGTCACAACAAAAACGCCATTACTTGGGGTTAACCCCCTCATCAGGAGGTTAAAAATATTAAAAGCTCACACAACATAAAAACACACTCAACCACTGTACTGGTAAATAAGAATTTGTGTTTTTTTAAATTTTTAACTCAAAACAATTTTTTTATATATAGTATAAAATTGTGATGTTTCTCGCTTTTCTTTCTTCGAGAAACTCGGTTTGTCATATGTAGTCGTTCTCCTAGCTTCCTAAATGTGTCGAATAACCTCTACAGCTTCTGCGACATCTCTTTACATCCAGGTGAAACAGCTGAATAGCTATTTAGCATTTTACTTTTTGTGATTATTATATATAAATTAATTATGTTTTTAATAGACCTTAGCCTTATCTTGGCAAGTTTGTAATATAGAGTCAACTGAAGAATTCAACGTCACAGCCTTGCCAAGATCAGGCTAAGGTCTATAAAAAGTATAATTAATTTATATATAATAATAACAAAAAGTAAAACCTTAAAAAAAACATTTGCCCAGCACTGAAGTACTTGCAGGTCGCCATTGAGATTATCATCTCGAGTGAGATGCCTTGGTGGCCTGTTTGGGAACAAAACTTGAGTCAATTGGGAAATTCAATGTCCCATCGGCATGTTGTCACAGTAGCTCAATGGTTAGATCAACCGCACGGAGAGCGGGAGAACCGTGTTCAAATCCCCGCTGTAGCTTTGAATGTTTCAGTTGACTCTATATTAAAAAGCTATTTAGCAGTTCAAAAACGTTTAAAAATTGTGAAAACTGCAACCGATAACAATGATTATCTACGAAATGATTAATGCCACAAGCAATCTTTTTAACACAAATTGTTTAATAAGATATTCTCTTTTCCTGTCATAAGTCTTTGTTCATCTCATTTGGTTTACTGGTTAAATAAAATTATGTTAAGTAAATTCAGAATAAAGAGACTTCGTAAGCAATTCTTTGAAAATTTATGCTATACATGTTGTCGTGTAAATCTGTTAATATTAGGTATTTTAATCGAAATATTTAGGTAGTTTTTGAGAAAAAAAGCGTAATTTGTAGGTAGTTGGGGATTTTTACTTTCTCTACTACGTATAGTAGGGAGGGGAATTATTGTATTCCACCCAAAAATTCGATACCGAGATTTCACCGGAAACATATGTTTTGAGCCCCCTGAATCCAAGAAAAGCATTTTTGGAAACATGTCCTTGTGTGTGTTTGTGTGTGAACAGCGTAACTCAGAAACGAACAGTCGGATAAACACCAAACTTGGTATTTAGGTTCAATATCTTCCAGAGATGCGACACGAAGGTTTACAAGAAAATCCCCCACCCCCGATTACACTTTACATGGAACATTTTTCGAAAATTTTAATTTTCTCAAAAATGGTTCTAACGATTTTGATTAAAATCTCATATATTTAAGATAATTTCATGACAAATAAAATTTATATCTTGAATTTTCTGGGAATGTCTCCAAAAGCATTCTTCATTGTGAACGACTTTTGCATAACTGGTAAACCATAAGAGATAGACAAAATTTGACTACACAAAAAATGTAGATCGCGTTAAAATACACAATTTATGTCATATACATTTTCGAGATATTGCTTGTTATTCCCTTAAATTTTCCAATACTTATACCTTTTCTCAAATGGGAATTCGTTATTCATTTTTTTTGTCCTAATAATACAAAGAGAATGGAATGCTCCACATAGCAACCAGTTCTTAAAATATTTTACTATCGCTTAAAGTCTACCATATTTCCCTTGCACCTACAAGAAAATTAGCAATAAAATTAACATCTCGATTAACATGAAGCATATGGAGAATAAACGTTTGTATAAGAGTAGAGAAAATCATGTGAGTGTAACAGATCCTTGGAAGATGCTGAACTTAAATACCAACTTTGATCAATATCCGGTATTTTTTGAGCTTACTATTCACATGCGCGCGCCCACAAATGCAGAACGTTTTCTGAAAGTACTTCTTTTTGGAATCAGGGGACCTCAAAATGTCTGTTTCCGTAGCTAAGCAGTAGAGAAACTGAATTTTTTTAAGGGGGGGCCCTTCCTGCTATTTGCCCAAGGTTTCCCATTTCTGTTACAGCTCGGGTGTTACCATAATTTACAACCAAGTCCTTCAACAATTTAATTTTATCCTGTTGGTTTCAATGAATTTAACAATCAGACTAAGTTTTGAAAACAATAATGTTATAAAAACAATGATGCGCAAAGTACTTTTTTTGCATATGTAAAATTAATTATTATAATGTAATTATTTTTATGAATTTCTGGTATGAGAGAAAATTCCTTCACAAGAGTTACTTTTATTTAGGAAAACAAAGAAATTAAGCCGTTTCTTCAGTTGTAAAATCCAAGCGTATTGCTTTGTGTCTTACACTCTTTCTCCTGCCTCTCTTACACACGTGAGCTTGTTAATTACCATGAAAGCGGATTATTTGCTTTGAGAGAGAGAGAAGGAAAACTGACGTTTACAGCGTGAAAAGTTTGTTTTTTCCCCTTTTGTCTTACGCACAGAGGAAAAATAATGTGGCTTTTGATGACGGTAGACGAGCTACATGCAACGGAAAACTCCTCTAAAGTTATTTTCTTAACCACGGGGATTTCGCAAGAAAGTAAACGTTTTGTAGAACGTAAAAATAGGAGTTCTGTTGATACAGTCTCTGCGTAGCCTTTAAAATAGCATTCGTTGGTAGCGTTTCTTTATGTATAAATTGAAGTCAACGTAACACTAGCCTTTTTCTGACCGTGAACTAGGGATATACCAGGTTGTTTGATAAAGGCAAGTATAGCGATTACGTTTTTACATTGAATTTAGTTATAATCTTTATGTAAGCTCATTCCCTAACACGAAAATTGCGAACAGTTTATAGTGGATTATTTCTATTAAATAGTTTCAGGGTATTGAGAGCAAATTTGCGCAACCGTAAACAGCGTGACGAGGTTTGGCTGATGTTTATTAAATTCTTCCCATTTTGCTTTCTAATGATCTGTCTTCCTTTGCCTTTGTCACTCTTTGGAACTGTAGTCAGATGCGTTAGTTCTTCCACTTCAAAGACTGGAACAGGGTAATAGTTCCGTTTCTCCGCAGGGTATGAAATTATTGCTTTATCTTCTACGTATAGTAAGTAGAGAAAGTATGGTATTCCACCCCAAAAATTCGATACCGAGATTTGACCGGAGGTATATGTTTTGTGGTCCCTGGATCAAAAAAAAGAAAGCATTTTTAGAGAAAGGTCTGTGTGTGAGTGTGTGTGTATGTGTCTGTGAATAACATAACTCAAAAACGGAAAGTCGGACAGATAGAAAAGTTGGTATTTTGGTTCAGTATCTTCCAAGGATGCGACACGAAGATTTTTAAGTAAATACCCCATTCCAAACTACTCTTTATATGGAACATTTTTCGAAATGTTTGAGTTTTTCAAAAATTGTTCTAACCATTTTGATTAAAATTCAATATATTAAAGATATTTACATGACAAATAAAATATATCTTGAACTTTCTGAGAATAGCCTGTGAAGTCCACTTTAGTTGGAAGAAATTTTACATAATCTTCTACAACTGCTAAACGTTAAGCGATAGACGAAAACGTACTACACAAAAAATGTAGATCTTTTTAAAAAACACAATTTACTTCAAGTAAGTTTTCTTGCGGCATAAGCCATTTCTAGGATATCCGTTATTAAAGGTTCGAATTGTTCATTTCTTGACCATCCTATAAAGTCCTTTCAGCATTCAGTTGTTTCTCGCGATTGCAGGGAAGCAGTATGAAACTTTAAGGCCAGCGTATTGCGTGCAGTTCTTAAACATTTTACTATCCCTTTTCTCTTTGTATCTATATCCAAATCTGTAATGTAGTTGTTTCTGCCAACGTTTATATGGATTAAAGCATATTAGATAGAAAAATAAGTTGTAGCTAAAATAGTTTGTGTACCCACTCATAAATGTTAGAGAGTAGAGAAATTCATGTGTATGTATCACATCAGAATTTTTTTGAAAGGCACAACCTTCTTGATCCCCTCACCTAAATACACATACACAACCTTGCTCTAAAATAATGTCTGATCACACATAGATTATGATTGAGGTAATGCGGATATACTATCCCACAGAGTTATTTGTTTTGTAAGATATGAAATAAATATGCGATAACATATAAATTATTGCCCTTTTTACCTAGTTTATAAATACATTCTAGACAGACAGGAGTTTTGGATCATTATTGGTACTGCATAAAAAAGCAAAATACCACAAAATTAAAAATATGTGTACTCATTTACAGCCCCGAAATATTATTATGTTTTTTTTATTTTACTCTCCACCACCTATCTGTGGTGAACAGACAAAGTGTATTTCACCCAAAAATTCGATATGAACGTAATTTTAGAAAACAATTCATGGGCGGGAGTGTGTGTATATTTATCTCAAATAGGAGGCAGCACGAATAATTCTATCCCAAATTATCTTTTACAGGCTAACATTTAAGTTATATCCTTTTTTGCCGAAAACTGTTGTAATTATATTGATTAAAATACATGTTTAATATTTTGATATGAGAAATAAAATATGTATCTTGTAATTTCTGTTGATAGCCTATAAAACCCCTTTATTTGATTAATTATGTAGTATAATTGTGTATAAGTAGAAAACCTTAAGACATACGTATGCTTAAACTTTCCTCAGAAAAACACAGCTCATTGAACTAGGTACACAATTTATATGTAATAACATTTTTCGTAGTTTAGCCCTTTCTGAAATATTAGACCTTTCCTAAGCGTCATCTAACACATGCATGGAAGATTGCAATTTTTTTCTTCTTTCCTTACCATCGCAAGGGCTTGTTACGTGGGAACAAGCCTATAATACATATAAAGAATGTATGTGAATGTATTATTGATGAAGTTGTATGAATGTACATCGGATTTTCCTGCAATTGTAATTAATGTACTGGTGTCATTCGTAAGCAGCAATGATTCATGGCAACAACAAAAGGAAACCAAATGTAATTTCCAACTCTTAAATAACATGTGTATTTAGGTTTGCTAAGCAAGTGTGACATTATTTCAACGATCCTTTCGAGCTGAGTCTGGATTCGAAAGACCTTGGATTGCATGACAATTATGTTATGATATCTCATATTTCAAGAACATTTATTTGTTAATATGGCACATAATCGTGTAGTTAGGCGAGTTAATGAATTTGAAACCGTTGCTAATGCTGCTGTGGCATAAAATTCCAAGAAGCGTCTGATCAGACGACCGTGTAATTCTGAATGGATGATTGTCCCGTACACGGCTTGTCAGTGTTTTTCTATGTACTAACTTTTCATTGGTAGCTCAATTCCCTAATATACTGAGTGCTATAATACTATTGTGATATTCAGTGGAACATTTTGTGACATTAGTATAAAAACTAATGCATTAATTTTATGTTTTTTAGGTAAGTGCTGCCGAGAACAGACATGCATTTTAAACAACTGTCAGTTTTTTCTCCTTTGGTGAGTAATTAATAGCTATTAAGTATACAGATTACTGAAGCATATTTTGTAACGTATTTACTGCAATATTTCGTCACATTTACATATTTACCTTATAATTAAGATAAAACATAGTGACTTAAGTAATGAAAATGCATATAACGGTGACTTTTGGGGTATACTCGTGGAGGGCGAGCGTAACTCGCAGTATGTCCGATATATTAATATATGATTTAATATATGAACTCTGGTGATACTGATAATTATCTTGTGTTTTAGTTGTTACTCTTAAAGTTTATCTTTATTTCTTGCCACGGCTGCTGTTATTTGGGTTTCTGGTAAAGCTTGTATAACTTAGCAGGGTGTGATACGGGAAGGAAGGTAAAAGGTAACAACTGTAACAATAGATTAAGTTATTGAAGAGCACTATGCTTTAATGGCACACGCATTGAATGTCTTAGTAATAATCTACACAGTTCTTAAGTTAGTTGGAGCTGTAGAACGGTCGAGCCCTACCACGTTCGTAAGCCAAACTTGCGGTCGCTGAGCAATGAAGTATTTTATACGTGCTCTAGAAATAATTGTAGTATTTATCACACGTTCCTATAGACCTTTAAATCGATAACCTTTCACCGTTCCTACTACATTATAAGAAGTAAATAATATCGCCTGCTTCTGAGAGCTTACATGTATCTTATTCACATCGCAGCACTTTATACCCAACCGCCCTGGCTGATGGAGACGCTAGAACTAACCTTTCTTCCCTTGAAGATTTTAAACATACTCTTCCTTAAAATTTCATTGTCTGTCTTCGTTCAGCTTGGAACCTTCCAGAAGACTTACCCGGCTATTGTTCTACTTTTGCAAGCCTGTGGCCTCTCTATAAACATATGTTATTTTCGCTTGGCGCCTTTTTCTGTTTCACAAAGGCTCAAGGTCTGGCTTTTATGACATTCCCGTAAAGTCCTTTTTGCCTGGGCCCTAATTTTAACACAAAGATATGTTTGTCGGCTTTTAACAAGAATTCCACAGCTCCAGCTACACTTGCACATACATAAAACTTATGCCTTAACTCCTATTTATACAACAAGTATTTTTCTTATTAATACAATTTCACATTATAATTCACATTATTATATATATGGCATATATAACCATAGTTACTGTCTCACTTTTAGAGAAGATGTGAGCACCTGTAACCCACCCATTATCAGGTGTTAACGACTGGTACCCATATTGAAGGGTCCCGGGACCGATCCCCGGTGACCATGGGTCGTCAGGCGAAAGCTGGAGTAGTTTCTCTCAGCTCCCGAATTTCCTGTCCCTCCATTTCGTTCCATTCATCCTTCCCGTTGGTCTCTTTTAGGGTCGGAAGTGTCGGCGATGGTGTTTCGGTGCAGCGTGGCAGGGGAAAAGAATACTCTCTGTGAACTCTCTCCGCCCCTCGGCTTTCGGCTGCCTGATATCGAACCACTTTGAGGAGCGATTGACCCCCCTATATGGGGGGCGAGATCCTTGTCTGCCTGTCCTTCTGCTGGAGTGTGTAATTTTGGAAACTTAGGGACTCTAACATTGCTGTACCGTCGCTCCTGGACCCGGCCACCCGGTACGTCCCCTCGCCTCATTCTTTCTCCTGGGGACGCCCCCTCGTGGGGCGTAGGTACAATATCCCTTCTGGATCGGTGCCGAGTTCCCTCCGTTCAGAAACATAAGATAAAGGGTTGCCTCATTATTACGCTTATGATTTAGGCGAGCGACTAAATTCTCTCTCTCCTCCTTTACTGCGCAGTATCGGATTTCATACCCGTTACTTGAATCAAATTTATATATATTGTCACGCAACAGCTATGCCACAAGTTTATCGAGAGGTCGGCGCCAGACAGTTGAAGATAAATTCCGTGAGATATTGGAGAAGTCTTGTGTTCGAATCCACAGCGTGTGGAGTAAGAGGCTACGTCGTGCGTATTTCATTAGGAGGCAGTATTTTTTAACCTTGAATAATTTCAATTAAATTATATAATATATAAATTCAATGATAGCCCGCCTTGAAGCAATATGTATGTAATAATTTGTATAAATTATGTAACAGTCATTGCAAATGGTTATATTATTGTAAACATGTTTAATAATGTTATGCGAATGCATTACGTAATTTAATAATGTAAGAGCTGTGAGAATAATAAGTTTAAAAGTTGCTAACAATGAGGTAACCTTGAGGCGATAATGAGTTTGAGAGTTTAAATGTTACTAGTCCTGATTAGAGCAACGATAATGTAAATTTTGTGACGTTTAAAAATATCCAATCAACAGCTAGAAAAAGCTTTAGTAAAATGCAGGTATTCTAATGGACTAGGATTAGCCAATCAGAGACTTGAAAAACAGAAGTTTACGGGTTTGGACGGTTGAAATATTTCAGTTGCCTGCAGACCTTGGTAGTGACCGGATGGAAGATGTGTTCTCTAAAGAAATATTACGTATTCGTATGAAACAAAAATTAAGTATACGCGTTAACAAAGTGCAAATATTAAATAAAAGAATCTCACAGCTCTTGATATCAGTGTAGTGCTATTTAATTTGTGTCGAGGATTAATAAAAATATGTGAATTAAAACTTTAAAATCTGAGTAAACCTACATTCTTGTCGCACCACGCCCTGATTAAGAGAAACGTGTCTCTAAAGTAATACTGACGCAGCCAAGCAAACATAAACATAAATAATATCTATAGAAGCAGTTTAATAATAAAGTTAATATAATACATCTTCAAATCGGCTTTACATACGCAGCAGCAAATTACGTAACAAACTATCTTCTTCAAATTGACGTCCATATGTGAGGTGCAAAATCCAACAACAGTAAAACTACAACAAAATCAACAACTCCAACGTAAAGAAAATATCCTCTTCAATTACGCCGCTATGTCACGAAGAAAGTGAAGCGACTAGGACTTAAACAAGTGACAGTGAAAGGCCGCAACACTATCCAAAACGAAAACTCTATTGCAGAGTGAAAATTTAGTCGCATATTGTGTTTTAACTTGTGTGCAATTAACTGTACTTAATGAACATTCTTAATAAATAGTTTCTTTCTCCAACAATTTACAGCCTTTAACTCAGTTAATCATATTTCGATCTCGTAATATCTTTCGCTCAAATGTTGGCGGCTGGTCAAAATAAACTACTTAAATTTCGTTAGCCACAAAGATCTTACCACAGGCCAAATCGTCAACCAATCAGTTAAGGTAAGTATGTAACAAAGCCGCAATATTTTATCTACGTTTCGTATATTCAATGGAATTTATTTTCAAAGTTCAGGAAACAAATTTATTATAAATTGGATTTTGACTCGGCTACTTTATAGAACTTAAGTCTTGTTACTTTTCTTGTTTTATTATCCAATGTTCTGTGTAAGGTTGTATATACAATTTGTGAACTTGCAAGCTTCTTACTCATGTCTCTTTTAGTTCTTGACATGTATAATTAAAATTATGTCCTTAACAATTAAATTCTTATTTGTTCTAACGGTTTATTTTCTAAAATGCTGACCTTATTTATTTTTCCCCCAAAAGCTATTATCTTCGATTTCTCTATTGACATTTAAGTTCAGTTTCTGGCATAACGTATTCAAGCGGTGTAATACAGCTTGTGTAAAACGTCGTGACAGTCCCCCACTCCTGAATCATAAATGTGCAGTAGCACTGACCAGCCCACTTGCATACTAAGAGAAGTGATGGTCTGTATTCCACCTGTTGTGAGTGTGATATTGTAAGTTTACACATTTGTTTACAATGCGTACCTATGACTCTCTCCGAGTTCTAATATCACTTCTAATCTCTTGCTCTCTCACCACTTCTCATTTATCTTCTCTTGCTCATATGGAGTGTCACGGCCTTTTACATAAGCTGTACATACCTACTGTAGTTCATCCTTAGTTTATTGAATTAAAACTACGTCATCTAAATTTAATAGAATTCCTGATATGTACATTTTGCGATGTACCAACAACAGGGTGGCAGTCATAGCGTTTATTTGAAGACTGGAGACAAAACAAAATTTCTTCCAGGTGGTAAAAACAAATGCATGTGTGTTAAAAGTCACATCCCTATTTTTGAGTTACATCCTGTTGTAATTAATGACACTTTAATATATGTAGTTTTGGTTTAAAAATAAAAGGGAAAATAACAAAGGTTCAGTATATTACCTGGAGGTATCTGCGCCTAAATTCCATGATAAAATTCGGGATTTTAATATTATGACGGATCTTTAAATAATCCTTAGAGTTTCGACATTTGTCATATTTCGATTCGCCTTAAATTTCCTAGGTCCTATCTGTAGGTTACTAATTCAAAATCACTGATCTCTACGTTAGCCCATGTTGTGGTTTCGTTGGATTATGCAAATCGAGTTTAGTTTAGAACGAATAAATAAATATTTACATGTTAAGGTTAACTACCGCAAGTTACAAATAAACATTGAGGCTCCACCCCTGCAGTTGTTACAATAATACTCAGATTGTTTAGCTTACAGCCGTGTACAATCTAGTCCAATCACCAGCTTACTCCTAATTGCTGTTCACAGACAAACCATAATTATAAGGAAGATAGTAATGGTTTTGTTTGCACATATTTTGTCGTTAGCAACACATTTTTACTTTCTCTAATCCGTACAGAGTACGTAGAGAAGGTATTGAATTCCATATAAAAATTTTATGGCGAGATTTCACCGAAAATTCATGTTTTCAAGTTCCCCGAATAAATAAAACAAAATAACTTTCAGAAAAATGTCTGAGTGTGTGTGATAATAGCATGACTCAACAACGAAATGTCGGATAAATACCAAACTTCAAATTCAGTATCTTTCAAAGATGCGACACAAAGATTTTCGAGAAAATCCACCACTGCAAACTACCCTTTACATGGAGAATGTTTTTAAAAATTATTTGATTTTCTAAAGATGGCTAATGATTTTGATTAAAATACATATATAAAATGTATTTACATGACAAATAAAATGTATATTTTGAATTTTCTGCGAATAGCCTATGAAGTCCTCTTTATTTGTATAATCTTGTATAACTGGTAAATGTTAAACGATATACGAAAATGTACTAACAAAAAATGTAGTCTCATTAAAACACACAATTAATTTCAGACGACTTTTTTGTGGCATTAGCCTTTTTCGAGATGTCTGTTAATAATGGTTCGATTTATTCAACACACTTATCATTCTTATTTAGTCCCATCGATTCGCAGTTATTGGCGATTCATGTAAACAGTATGGAATTTAAAGGTCAGGTATAGTCCAGTTCTTAAAACTGGATCGTTGTTCTCTTTGTATCCTAACGAAATGTGTAATGTGGCTATTTCTGCAAAGGTTTATCTGGATTAAAATAAGTAGATAGAAAAGTAAACTTTCGTAAGAATAATTTATATACTCACTGATAGGCGATAGATGGTAGAGAAACATTCCGTGATGACAAACAAAAAGAGACCCTTACATTAGACTGTACTGTTCGTGATGATGGACAAAAACAGACCGAAAAGGTCTTCGAATATTTTCCACTTCAGTTACATAGCATTTATTTTTGAGAGAATAAACTCACTTTTTAAACTCCATGAGTATAACACATCGTTTCTCTCTCTCTTTCTCTCTCTCTCTCCCTCTTTTGTTTTTGTTAGTGTTGTGTAAATAATTTTCTGATTCTCACGGCCGCATTCATACATTTATTACAGTCTATATCTTAATCTCATAAGAATTTCTAGAGCATAAACCTTTGTGTTGATCTTCTTTAATTAGTCTTTGAATCTTTGCGGAAAGTTTCTTTATTTGAAAAAAACATACGAAAAGATGTCTACTCCATGTTCTTCTTTTGCAGTTTTTTCCGCTTCTCTTTAGTTTGATATAGTTACGTCATACATTTAAAAAAATAAGCACGACCTGCAAAATATTTTCCTTTGTTCATTTAATGCCCTTAAATATCTTGGTCATACCACTTAGTAGCTGTTTATAGTTTCTACGTTACATACAATTCTCTGTGTGCTGGATAGCTGATCTTAGTGATGTATTCGCCTACATGTGGCAACTATTTCATTTCTATTTATTTTATCTGTGGATGGAAATGTGGGTCGTGGAATATGATGTCGAATTGGTTACTTATCCGGTGAGGGAAACCAAGAAGAGTTAGATTCGACGGTACATGGGATTTGAACCTGCACCTTCCAAAAGCAAGAGACAAATGCTACCGCCTGAGCTATTTCACTCAATAAACCACTAGATTGTTAAATTATATTCTACAATTTTAACTGGAGAATTGATGATAATTTTTCAGGGTCTAAACCGAAAATTGACATATAATATTACACAACTCCTAATGCTTAAAGTAATCAAAACTATTGAATGTGTGTGTCTGCTTTTTATCTTCTCTACTCGTAGAGTAAGTAGGGGAAGTATTGCCTTCCACCCAAAAATTCTATATCGAGATATCACCGAAAATACATGTTTTGAGGTGCTCTAAATAAAAAAGCATTTTTAGAAAAAGGTCTGTGTGTGGAAAATTTTTCGCAAATTTTTATTTTCTCAAAAATGGCTAACGATTTTGGTTAAAATATTATATGTTTAAGGTATTTTCATGGCAAATTAAATCTATATGATTAATTTTTTGGGAATGTCCCTAAAGTCCTCTTCATGAATGACTTTTGCATAACTGGTAAACCGTAGATATATTTAAAATACACAATTCATATCATACACTTTTTTTTCGAATGGGCCATTTCCGAGATATTCCTTGTTATTTGTTTGAATTTTTCAATACTTATACTTCTCAAGGGGAATTTGTTATTAGTTTTTTAATGTCCTGGGCATACAAATAGAATGAGCGCTCCATATAGCAACCAGCTCTTAAAATATTTGACTATCGCTTAAAACCTACCAATTCGCCTTGCACCTACCAGAAAATTAGCAATAAGATTAACATCTCAATTAACATGAAATAGATGGAGAATAAGCGTTTGCAAAAATAATTTATACAAGAGTAGAGAAAATCATGTGAGTGTAACACATCAAACTTTTACAAAATAGATTTGAGTGATCATCTGCAATATTTGACACTAAGAGCTTTCATAACAAAACTGATAAGACCAACACCAAAGAATGTCTGCTATGTTTGCTTACTGAGAAACAAAAGTGTGCTGACAGAGGGTGTATTCATTGTGGCGTAAAATCAGGTGTGTGTATCTGTTACCAGCTAAATATATTTTACCTTAAAAACAGCACAGGTGGCGTAAAATCATGCACCCCGAAAGACTAACATTATCTCTTCTCTTTTGAGGCAGTATTTTTAACACTTAAATAATTTCAGTCAAATAATATAATATATGTGTGTATGTAATAATTTGTAAAATGTATGTAACAATCATTGCATATGCTTATATTATTGCAAACATGTTCAATAATGTTATGTGAATATATTACGTAATTTAATACTGCAGGAGCTGTGAGAAATAGGTCTAGTTGCTAACAAAGAGGTAACCTTGAGTCAATAATGAGTAAGAAAGTTTTAACAGTACTACTTGTGATTCTTGGAGTAACAACAATGTAATTTTAGTGACAGTTTATAAAATAGCCAATCAACAACCAGAAAAAGCTTTAGTTAAATGAAGGTAATCTATTGGAGTTGGATTATCCAATCGGAGACTTGAAATACAGAAATTTACAATTTTCGACGGTTGAAATCAATTCAGTTGCCTCCAAACAGTGCTCATAACTGGATGCGTTGCTTGTGCGTCCTCGAGAAATTAATTACGTATTCGTGTGAGACGAAAATAGTATACGTGTTAAAAAAATGAAAGTATTAAATAAAAGAATCTCACAGCTTTCTACATCAGTGAAGTGCTATTTAATATGTGTCAAGGATTAATAAAAAGGAGTGAATTAAAACTTAAAATCTGTGTAAGCCTACATTCTTAGTCATATCACAAACCTGCCTAAGAGAAACATGTCTCTAACAAATATTGACGCAGCCGAGGCAAACATAAATATTAAATATTTAAAGAAACAGTTTAATTACAAAGTTAATATTTTTTAAACTTGGGGCAAAGGCCACCTGAAAATACATTTGGGGCGAAGGCTACCGGAAACTGTTTACTTATACGTGTGGTTGCAACGAATTTTAAATTCGGCTCCCCAATAGTTGAACTATAATACAACTCCTACTTCAAATCGGTTTTTCAATACGTAGTAGCAAACAACCTAAAGAATAATTCTACTTTAAATTTACGTCCATACGTGGAGCTAATAAAAATACAATTTTCCAAATTGACGCTCAAAGCGTGGTGCAAACAACGTAAAGAAAACCGCAACTTCAAACGTAGCAACAACCCCCTACTTCACTTTCCACTCTTTGCTATCTTATAAAAATTGGTTCTCAGATTTCTACATTACGCAAAATAGGCAAAAGTCTGACTACTGAACACCTCATTTTACCGCTGTTACCTTTTGGGGCCACTGTACATATATTGTTCGTAATTTGTAAACAGCTGTTGTACTGCTAAGATTAAGACACTTTTTTATTTTCTTCCTTTATTTGTTTAATTTGTATGCTTTTATAACTTCTGTGGTCATATTGGGGACTTTGTCTTGAGAACAACTAGTTGACCGTAGATTCTTTAACGTTGGGTTTTAATCAATTCTAACTTCAGGCACACTCACATTCATTACCATATGCATACTTCCAGATATTGCGAAAGGTAGGGAAAGATTTTAATTAAAGAAAATTCGCCTATCCCAGCCAGAAATCGAACCCTGACATCTGGGTTGAGAGCCAGAACACCGACCACTTCATCATAGATTTTTTTCTTTATTACTTTCTCTACTACGTAGAGAAAGTAGGGGAAGTATTGCATTCCACCCAAAAATTCGATACCGAGATTTCACCGGAAATACATGTTTTGAGAATCCCTGAATCCAAAAAAAGCATTTTTGGAAACATGTCCGCGTGTGTGTCTGTGTGTGTGTGTCTGTGAACAGCATAACTCAGAAACGAACAGTCGGCTAAATACCAAACTTGGTATTTAGGTTCAGTATCTTCCAGAGATGCGACACGAAGGTTTTCAAGAAAATCCCCCCACCTCAGAGTACCGTTTACATGGAACATTTTTCGAAAATTTTAATTTTCTCAAAAATGGCTCTAACGATTTGATTAAAATATCATATATTTAAGGTATTTTTATGGCAAATGAAATGTATATCTCGAATTTTCTGGGAATGTCTCCAAAAGCGTTCTTCATTCTGAACGACTTTTGCATAACTGGTAAACTATAAGAGATAGACAAAATTTTACTGCACAAAAAATGTAGATCACGTTAAAATACACAATTTATGTTATATATATTTGTTTTGTTGAGTGAACCGTTTTCGAGATATTGCTTGTTATTCCCTTAAATGTTCCAATAGTTATACTTTTTCTCAAATTCGTTATTCATCTTTATATGTCCTGGACATGCAAAGAAATGGAATGCGCCACATAGTAACCAGCACTTAAAATAATTGACTATCGCTTAAAACCTACCATATTTCCCTTGCATCTACAAGAAAATTAGCAATAAGTTTGACATCTCGATATCTCGATTAACGTGAAGCATATGGAGAATAAGGTTTGTAGAAATAGTTTGTACAAGAGTAGAGAAAGTCATGTGAGTGTAACACATCAGATTTTTTAATTACTTCTTATTGAAATTGGTTTCAATTTTATTTATATTATTGTTCACAGTTTTATCTGTTCATGTAATGTGTTTAACGTGGCATGCTTTATGCTTTTTTGTGTGTAAATAATTCGTTGCAACACTCAAGTCCTGCAATGGGTTGAGTGCAGTTTCATATATTTTGTTTACAGGATACATAAGAATTAAAATACTTCTAAATAGTTTATGTTTACACATTTAAATTGCTTAATGACTTCATCTGTTAAATGAGTTATTCAAAGCAAGGTTTTATTCTTTCCCTACCTCATATCTGGTAGGTAGAGGAAGAATTACGCTCCTTCCAAAACTTCAATACTGAGACTTCACCGAAAATACTTAAAAAAAATAGAAAAATGTCCATGTACGTGTATGTGAATAGCGTACACAAATACCAAAGTTATTATTTAAGTTGAAGTAGTAGTTGTATTGTAGTTCAACTGTTGGGTAGCCGAACTTGAAGTAGTTGCAACCGCACGTATGGTACCCGTTAGCCTTCGCCCCAAGTTTAAAAATATTAACTTTGTATTTTTACTGTTTCTTTAAATATTGTGTATTTATGTTTGCCTCGGCTGCGTCAGCATTAATTTGTAGAGACATGAATATGTTAACAAGGCGTGGTGCGGCTGAAGAATGTAGGCTTACACAGATTATAATTTTTACTTCACTACATTTAATCGTCCTTGACAAGATTTAAATAACGCTTCACTGATATAGAGAGCTGTGAAATTATTTATTAGTTACTTGCACTTTTTAACACGTAAACTATTTTTATCCTACACTGAATGCGTATTAAATTCCTGAGGACACGTCTCGCGTCCGGTTAGGAACGCTGTCTGCTAGCAACTGAACTCTGAATTTGTACAATTTGCCCTATTTCAGTTTCTAATTGGCTATTCCTACTCCAATAGTATACTTTTATTTAACTTAAGTTTTTTTCTGGTTGTTGACTGGCTAAAAAATTACATTATATTTTCCAAGAATGACTAGTAGCATTATTAAACTTTCTAATTCATTATTGCCTCAAGGTTACCTCATTGTTAGCAACTTTTGGCCTATTCTCACAGCTCCTACATTATTAAATTACGTAATACGTTCACATAACATTATTAAACATGTACATAATATAAACATAATACAATGACTGTTACATATATTTTATATATTATATTATACACATTTTTATTTAAGGCGGGCTGTTATTATATTTTATATTATATAATTTGACTGAAATCACTTAAGTGTTAAAAATACTGCGTCAAAGTTGAATATCTTCCAAAGATGTGACACGAGGGTTTTAAAGAAAATCTCCCCACTCCAAATTAATCTTTGTGTGGAAACTTTTTCGAAATGTGGCTCTAACATTTTGATTCAAATATCATATATTTAATATATTTACATTAAAAATAAATATGTATATGTTAAGTTTTGTGGGAATAACCTGTGAAGTCCCATTTATTTCTAAGGAATATGTATAATTTTGTATAACTGGTAAACCTTGTGTTAGACTAAACAATGTACTAAATAAAAATGTAGAAGTCTTTAAAGCACAGGATTTATTTCATGTAACCATTTTATGATATCAGCTATTATTGATTTCAATTTTTCAATACTCTGTCTTCTTTTAAAGTGCTGTTGCTAGTCACTTGTTTCTCGGGGTTGTGGAAAGAGTATGGAATTTCAAGGCCAGTATATAGTCATCCGCTTTTAAACATCTGACTGTCGATTGAGTTTCCTCTATGCCTCTTGTACGTACAACGAAGCGTGTAATGAAACTATTTTTGCAAAGGTTTATCTCGGTTAAAAGTTGGTAGAAAATAAGCTTTCGTGAGAATAGCTATAGAAGTTGTGTACAAATAAATAAGAGGAATAAAATGGTAGAGGAAGCCATGTGAATGTAGCACATAAGATTTTTTTCTTCAAACTTTATTTACAGTTGTTATTGCACGAAGCCCTTCAATTTTGTTTCATCTCCTTGATGAAGACCTTCACAATCTCGGAGAAAGCAATTCCGCTGAGTTTTGAGTTATATAAAAATGTGACGCACTACTTGTCTCATTCCAAACTGGGATTTCCCCTTCCCCTCCAACACCCTTTTCCTGAGGACGGGTACGGAGAATACTAGGCTCACAATTTCGGTGGCCATGACATCACGATCATCTGTGTATAGCTGGTAATTTGAGGACCATGACTCACTTTGACATGCTGTAGACTGAAGATAAATAACAACTATTTAATATAAAAAGTATAATTTATTTCCAATCAAAAAGTCTATATTCAACCAAAATAAGTAATTAAAATTTTAATTTTAAATTGAATTATTTTCTTACTTTCTCTACTACATATAATAAGTAAGGGAAGTATTGTATTCCACCCAAAAATTCGATACCGAGATTTCACCGGAAATACATGTTTTGAGATCCCTTGAATCCAAAAAAGCATTTTTGGAAACATGTCCGTGTGTGTGTCTGTCTGTGTGTCTGTTTGTGAACAGCATAACTCAGAAACGAACAGTCGGATAAACACCAAACTTGGTATTTAGGTTCAGTATCTTCCAGAGATGCGACACGAAGGTTTTCAAGAAAATCCTCCCACCCCAGAGTACCCTTTACATGGAACATTTTTCGAAAATTTTAATTTTCTCAAAAAAATGGCTAACGATTTTGATTAAAATATCGTATGTTTAAGATATTTTCATGACAAATAAAATGTGTATCTTGAATTTTCTGGGAATGTCTCCAAAAGTATTCTTCATTGTGAACGACTTTTGGTAAACTGGTAAACCATAAGAGATAGACAAAATTTTACTACACAAAAGATGTAGATCGCGATAAAATACACAATTTATGTCATATACATTTTTGTTGTTGAGTGAACCATTTTCGAGATATTGCTTGTTATTTCCTTAAATTTTCCAATACTTACACTTTTTCTCAAATTCGTTATTCATTTTTTTTGTCCTGGTAATGCAAAGAGAATGGAATACTCCACATAGCAACCAGTTCTTAAAATATTTGACTATCGCTTAAAGCCTACCAATTCCCCTTGCATCTACAAGAAAATTAGCAATAAGATTAACATCTCGATTAACATGAAGTAGATGGAGAATAAGCGTTTGTAAAAATAGTTTGTACAAGAGTAGAGAAAGTCATGTGAGTGTAACACATTCAGATTTTTACTCCTTATTTTATTTATATATCATTATTTATAAAAATGTACATTCTGTTGGCCTGAGAAGTCTCTTCGATTAAAGCCAACTGAATCTGATCGCCGGTTGCTCGTTTAGCGGCAACCATAACACACAAAGTTTGGGTAGTCATTAACTTAAAGTTGAAGGAAGGATTAGCCTCTTGAAACATCTTTGCGAGCCAGAAGCTCATCGGCAATCTGTTGCCTGCACTGCAGATGACTCAAAGAATAAAGTAGCATTATTGATTAGCGCTAGAGAAAGTAAATTGCTTTATTTAATTACACCTTAGCTAGCGAACTTTCTAACCTCTGTTGTGTATTTGCTTTTGCGGTTCCCTTTCTGCCTTCACTTGAAGGGGCTATAAAGTACTTTTTTTATCCACTCCTTTATTTTCCACAGTATCGGGAGAATATGAAGGTGAAGCTCTAATATTTTCACAAAGAACGAGGCGTTCCTACGTTACTGCAACAGGTGTACTGTTCTGTAGGAGTACTATTTTTCTAAGGAATTTATTTAAATGTTGATTTTTGCAAGCGTAATTCCAATAGAGGAGAAGATCAACATTTGGGCTACCGTTTACCGTTTTGTTCATATCTCATATTATATTGAGGAGAAATCCATGAAATCCTGCATAGATAACAGAGTAAAGCATTGTCTTTGCTATAAATATGAGTGAACATCAAAAAAGTACCGTGTTCAAATTAGGGCTGTGGTATTGAATTTTTCAGTTGCCTCTATACTAAAAAAAATCTTATGTGTTACACTCACATGACTTTCTCTACTCTTGAAAAAACTATTTTTACAGACGCTTATTCTCCATATGCCTCATGTTAATCTAGATAAACATTTGCAGACTCTTATATTATTGTGAATTTTCTTGTAGATGTAAGGGGAATATATATTTACAAGGGCAATATAGAAATACAGTAGCCTTTAAGCACATACATATCTCTTAATAGCTGGTTGCTAGGTGCATCACCATTCTCTTTGACACAGATTATTACTCTTTGCATATCCAAGACAAAAAAATGAATAACGAATTCCCATTTGAGAAAAAAAGTATTGGAAAATTTAAGGGAATAACAAGCAATATCTCGAAAACGGTTCACTCAGCAACAAAAATTTATGTGACATAAATTGTGTATTTTAACGCGATCTACACATTTTGTGTAATAAAAATTTGTCTTATCTCTTATGGTTTACCAGTTATGCAAAAGTCGTTCACAATGAAGCATACTTTTGGAGACATTCCCAGAAAATTCGAGATATGCATTTCGTTTCTCATGACAATATCTTAAACATATGATATTTTAATCAAATTGGTTAGAGCCATTTTTGAGAAAATTGAAATTTTCGAAAAATGTTCGATGTAAAGGGTAGTCCAGGGTGGGGGGATTTTCTTGAAAACCTTCGTGTCGCATCTCTGGAAGACACTGAACCTAAACACCAAGTTTGGTGTTTATCCGACTGTTCGTTTCTGAGTTATGCTGTTCACACACACACACACACACACACACACACACACACACACACACGGACAAGTTTCGAAAAATGCTTTTTTGGATTCAGGGGGTCTCAAAACATGTATTTCCGGTGAAATCTCGGTACCGAATTTTTGGGTGGAATACAATACTTCCCCTACTTAGTATACGTAGTAGAGAAAGTAAAAAACTTGCCAAGACTAGGCTAAGGTCTCTAAAAAGTGTAATTAATTTCAATTAATTATATATAATAATATAAAAGTTAAGAAACACATAAGCACCCAGTATTAAAGTACTTGGAATGGCAGGTCGCCATTGAGATTGTCATCTCCAGCGAGATAGATGCCTTGGTGGTCTCTCTGTGAAACAACTTGAGTCAATTGGGGAATTCAATGTCCCACCGCCATATTGTCACAGTAGCTCAATGGTTAGAGCACGAAAAGCGGGAGAACCGTTTTCAAATACCGGCTGTGGCTTGAATTTTTAAATTGACTCTATATTAAAGAAACTTGCCAAGACCAGGCTAAAGTCTCTAAAAAGTATAATCAACTTAAATTTTACATATAATAGTTAAAAAATAAAATAAAAGGTAATTTAATCATTAAATATGAATTTTCCAAAAAATAATTGCTAATTTGGTAGGTTTCCGAACTGTGCTTTAAATTCGGACTAAATGTGAATTTATAGCAGTCAAATAAAGAAAACATGAAAAATAGTTTGTGTGAATTAATATGAATTCATTGTGTAGAATACATATATATCAATATCTGCAATACCAATTATGATTAAAATGATAAAAGTTACTATACTCGGCGCCAATCAAGAAGGTGATTGACATTTCGCGGGGAGAGAGAGAGAGAGGCGACGCTGTCGCTCATCGCGACCACGTGGAGAGTGTGCTAGAACTGTGTCAAAGGACTGGGTTGCGCATGTTTTGTAGAGCGGGTATCATTTATATTCGTATACGAATACAATTGTAAAATAATGAATCTACGTGCAGAGGATAGAAGATGCAAGAATATATCAGTTTAAAAATCTGTGTTAACAGAAGACATACCTGTGAAATATTGATGCTTATTCGAATGGAAAAAATGCCAGATTTCCGAATCGCTTGCATCGCTGCTGTTGTTGCTGCTGCTCGTTTGATAGACAATGCTGCCACCACCATCGTCATCGTCATCATCTGAAGAGCTGCTAGAATTCCCCACGGAAATAACAAGCTGTTCTATATTTTCTTCCAAAACTCCTTCATTTTCCCAAGCTGCACTTATTACGCCCTTTGTATGAGTCACCGCTTTTTTTCAGTTTTCATCTTTTACTGCTCTTACTGCCTCTTCTGTAAGCTTTATTACTGGTGACACAATGAAACCTTTATTGTTTCGCCCAACATAACACTTTATGTCGGCCCAAATTAATTCAATCGAGTTAAAATGACAATGATAAGGAAGAAGCCTAACTATTTTGTGACCATGTTCTGCAGTAATGCCATCGACTACATAACTTGGAAACCGCGGTTTGTTTGCTTTCACAAGTTCCAGTAGCTCACTTTTCTTCAGTCCCTCCTTCATCGGCATATTGCGACGAACAAGCCACTGAATTATTTTCTCCTCTTCGAAATATTCTCTCACAGAGCATATTATTTCCCGCGCCTGTACTTTAATTCGGATAACTTTACCAAATACAGTTTTATTATATTTTTGTCACTATTTTTGGACATTATTAAATATCCATTAATCCTGTTAACACAATTATAAATGCTCACACAACACAAGGACCTACAAATACACGGACTCAAACAAACGTAACACAAGGCAAATACCATACAAATAGGACAATGGAAAAGAACTTTTCAGTACGCAGGCAATCTCTAAACTGATACAAAAACATAAGCAAGCTGGGACTAAAAGGAGGACACTGTTTATAACTGCAGTGACAGCAGAAGATAAGACTGCAGTTCAAGTTTACTGCAACGGTCGCTCACCCGGCACGTCATGCCAATCACGTGTTAAGATATCGCAACAACGCATTTGCGTCTATCGTTGCTATGGAAACGTCTTAGTCCTAATTGGTCCTTCTAATGGTTGCTATGACGACCGCTGTGACGTGTTCATCCCCTCTCATTCATTTAAAGCTTTCCGCCACGTGGTTAGTAACTGTCAATCACCTTGATTGGCGCCGAGTATAGCTTTTAGTGATAATGGTATGCAATTATTACGTAAAAAGAAAACGAAAAAAATTGTTAGAGTTCAAATTATTGAACCTAAAAATGGGATAATATAATTAAATTATTTGCAAAAAGCATAGATGTAAATGTCCTGAAAGGCTTGAGCACACTCATTATGTGCAAAATTTATCCTCGTGCATTGCTCGTGGAGCTACGACGCATTTATATAATCATAGGCTGTCCAAACTCCAATGTTTTGTTATCTTGTAACATGCCATGCAGCTAAAAATCAAACTGAGTTTTATTCATGGACGTTCTTTAACTTCTGTGGTGCTTAGCGTCCCATTCTATATTGGGAGTGTAAGAGCGGTAATTTTGCTCAGAGGCCTCTTTATCAGGCTTGAGACTCTTACGTGTCTCACTCTTAAGGAAGCCATGCTAAGGATTTTTACACTCGAGAAAATCCATCGCCCTCCCCCGGGTTTGAACCCGTGACCTCAGGAACTAGCATGGTAACCACTACACCATGGAGGACGACACATTGCCGCTACCATCAGTGAATGAAGGGGAAATGCTTCATAACACAAAACGAAAAAGGGGCAAGGCGACTGTAATGCCATTAGCTCACGAGACAAGGTTGGGTTTCACTGCATCACAGAAAAGTTTCTCATAAAAATACAAGGGGCATCATCATCTAGTTTTTTTTCACCAATTCAATTCCAAGACAGCCTCCTGTGAATCTTCCGAGTCTAAACCCAGATTTTTTCTACCCTTCTGTTTAACGTTTAGTTTTCCTTTTCTTCCTGTTTATCTTTCCCAGATTTTAGTTAAATTAACATCGTGTTTTTCTCATTTAATTAACTTTTTTTACGGTTTTTTCCTTTCACTGGCGATGTTTAGACGTAACTGTATTTTTCAAAGGGAGAGAGAAATTAATGCATTTTTATATGGAATACCAGTTATATTTGTAACTCCTGACTGGTACGTGACGAAGGTCTCCGAATGTGAAACCGTAAAATCTCTCTTCCATGTCAAGTAGATGGGCAATCAGCTGATTCCCCAATTCCTGGCCCAATAAAGGCTTTCTACCTATTTTAGTCAACGCGACTTTTGAGGATATAGAATATTTGGTGTATTACCTAACGTTTTGCTTACTTCTGTATATTCAGAGTGGATGTTCATCTTTAAATCACGAAAGAAACTCGAAAAGAAAGCATCCTATATGACCTTTGATGGGTCTTGAAGCATATTTTGTATAAATTTAATTTTGAAAATGCAATATGTGACAGCACTATTAGTTATAAAGTAAATAACATGTCTCTTGTTAATACTATGTGCCAAATATCTCTCCCGGCCGAACAGAACGACGATTATACTGAAGCAAAGTAAAATACTTTTATTTGATCTTACCTTACAGTACTTATAATATAAATGAACAAGGAAATGCAATAAAACATGGTTTAGGACAAAATGAGGCAGTATTTTTAACACTTAAATGATTTGAGTCTAATTATATAATGTATAAATTCAATAACAGCCCGCCTTAAAGCAATATGTGTATAAAATAACATATAAAATGTATGTAACAGCTATTGTATTAATGTTTATATTATTGTATACATGTATAATAATGTTATGTATTACGTAATTTAATAACGTAGGAGCTGTGATAATATAGGCCAAAAGTTGCTAACAATAAGGTAACAATGAGGTAACCTTGAGGCAATAATGAATTGGAAAGTAATAATGCTACAAGTAATTCTTGGAGCAACAATAATGCAATTTTTGATACTTTATAAATAGCCAATCAACAACCAGAAAAAAACTTAAGTTAAATGAAAGTATTCTATTGGAGTAGGATTAGCCAATCAGAAACCGAAATAGAGCAAATTGTACAAATTCAGGCGCCGGTTGCTATTAGACAGCGTTCCTAACTGGACGCGAGAGCGTCCACGAGAAGTTTAATGCGTATTCAGTGCGAGACGAAAATTCATTACGGCGAGAAATCATACAAGAGCAATTAATAAATAATATCACAGCTCTCTATAAAAGTGAAGTGTTAGTTAATCGTGTGAAGGATTAATAAATGGAGTGAAGTAAAAATTATAATCTGTGTAAGCCTACATTCTTTAGCCGCACCCCTCCCTGTTAAGAGAAACATGTTTCTACAAATTAATACTGAGGCAGCCGAGGCAAACATAAATATATAATATTTAAAGAAAACATTAAAATAAAAAGTAAAGTTGCGGCGAAGGCCACCGGAACTTTGTACCATAGTGAGACATTCAATCATCAAGTGTTCGGCTCCCCCACAGTTGAAATATAATACAACTTCTAAAATAAACGCTTTCTCAAAAATTGATTTGAAATTTAATATTGACGAAGGGTTACTACGCGTAACTAACACAAAACGTTTACACAAGTTTTCAACGGATCGTTCTTGAAAAATCGATTGGTTTTAGTTATGCGTATCTGTCCAGCTAAAATTGATTTGAAAACCGAAGGCTCTTCATCTGCCGCTATTATCTGACACGTGACTTCCAAGTCCTACCACAACAGGTGTTAAGTGATCTTATCCATAGTTTAAAATCCTTATCACTGAGGCATTGCACCGATTTTAAATTTAAGTCCATTGTTTCCATCACATTTATGATAAGACTGGTAAAAGACCTCACTGGGAAGCTGAAAGCATACAAGCTATTTTTCGTTTTCAGATATTAATACACCAGCCGCAGATAAGTTTTATTCTTCAAGAGTATCTAAATGGTGTATCCGGTCCTCTCTCCTGATATAAAGAAATATTGTTACGGTATGAAAGAGTTGCGGAGTAAGAATTTGGAAGAATATGCGTTGACAGTGAAAGGAGTTCATATGAGTTCTGCCAGACCAGATGTTCGTATCGTATGCTGTTAGTTACTGCATGCTTTCTCCTCCTTTTTCTTCCTCCAAGGTTACGCAACTCAAAAGTTCCCCATATCACCTTTTCTTGACACAACTGCGCATGCGTGAGGGTAAGCTTTAATACGCAACCTATGAGATTAAGGTTTTCTTCGATCGCTGAAATTCGCTTACCTATTTTTCTGTCCCGTCACGTCATACTATGTACGATAGCGAAATGAAGGAGTGAATTCCACGCCTCCTCTCGCGCATAGTATTGGATATGGCGGGTGCAACATTATTATACACCTTTTATATGAGAAACATTTTTCTTTTGCACATGAACACGAGCCACAGCGTAGATCCTGTTACAAGACACGCAATAATTTCATTAAGTGACATGCCAAATGGCCGGAGAAGAGGAATGTAGTGTGAGATAATCAAGGTGCCACCCTTATCCGCGACAAAGTGAAACAATATTAGCACCACGAATAGTCTTAACTTGACACACTCGTGCATTGTTTTATGTGATGTATATGGCAACAATACTAAAGCGAGGTGATTTGAAAAATCATTGTTTTGTAATGGAAATTTGAACGACAAAGTGTTCGACAAATATTGTAAAGAAGTTTGAATGATGGGGCAATTAAAACACTAGAAAATGTACTGTCCTGCAACTTATAATATAATGCCACGGAGTTTGCAACTTCGCAAGAAAATATGTTTATACAAATTATTTATTTGTTTGTTGTTGTAATTTATCTTTGTGAATGTATGCGAACAGCAATAGGAAAACTTTAGGCTTTTGAAGACTAACAATGTATTTTATAGCACTCGTACCAGTGTATCTTTGTGATGCAAAAAATAGCGATAGAAATTTAAGCACAGTATGTGAAATTGATTTATTCCTTACATATTTTGGTTCAAATAAAAATTAGTATCAGTATACGAGATTAATTTTAAAATACACTCAAACTCGTAAGAATACTATGACCAACAGTTTAAATTTTCATGTGATTTATGTTTTCTCAAATCAACAAAAATTTTAATGGATTGCCACTGAGATCGAGCGTTCTGGATTCTCAAACTGACTAGGACGTGGAAGTATTTAACTAGAATCATTTCCTATTCTCTGTGGTACCTGGAAGTATGAATGTGAGGGTAAACATGAATAAAAACGTAATGTTAAACAAGTTTTAATACCATTAGTTAGTTTTCAAGGCAAAAATAGGGCAATATTAATTAGAGGGTTTACAGAAATGAAAAATTAAAACATATTACAATCTTCGTTTTGACGTTCAACTTGTATGCTGTTTTCAAAGCCAATTGACTGTCGCTATGTTTCTTCTGAACATTGGATGTCTTCAAAAACGACCGTTCAAGTGTTGCCACCTTCGCTTTCTAAACGTTTCTAGACTTCCGGGAATAAAACATCTGAGGGCGCCATGAAACCAAAGGTCGTCTGTAATGCGCTCGATGCCACCTCTAAATATGATATGAAAAGGGAGAGAGAAACTTTACTGACATTGTGCGACACTATACTGAATATACTTCCAAGATTGAACTTTTATTTACATCACTTAAGGAAAAGTAGTCATGAGTTTTAACCAAATTATATTAAAAATTTAATTTTTGTAAAGCATAAAGCGTTTTTAATTTCCTCTTAATAATGTTTACTGCCTTTTTTGTGTGTGTGTCAGGGATTCAAAATATGACACATGAACTTTAAAATATCGTCTGTTTACGATAACTTTTCTCTCGCATATAGTGTTTTACTTTCTTTACTGCTCGAATGAATGAATTGTATTATCCTCGAAGCGAAATATCGCGATTTAAACGAACATTTACGATTCGAGATATCCCGAATAAACTTTTTAGCAAATTCGCGCATACATGATTGAACAGGAAATTTCAGATTTGAGTCAGACATCCTTTAAGAAACCAGATAAAATATTTTAAATGACTAACGATTTTGTTTGGCATATTTTCGATACATTGGAATGATGAATAGCATACATCAAACTTTTCTGCAAATTTTGAACCTCTCTTTATGCTTGTTGAATTTTATATAAATATGCAATCTTATAAGACACATAAACATTATCGCTGGAGTAATGCCTTGCTTCGTTTTGGTGAGTGACAATTCAGAAGATAATATGCAAAATTAACTACGTCAATAATTTGCATACACCGACGGAAGTAAGCCGAGAGATCGGTAATCAAATAATGAAAATGGACGTTCACTCCCATACACTATCTATTTATTTTAAATAGGCTGGTTTGTGTGGGCTCGATTCGTTATCGAGAACAAAACCTGGGCGATAAAAATGGAATTAAAAGAAATGAAGTCGGAATAATTAATTCAGCAGTATCAGTTCTATCCATCATCAGGAAAACCGGATATATTGATTGCCTCGCAACTTGAAAGGAATTCCCCGTGGACTCTAAACAACAAATTGTAAACATTATTTTCTTATTGTTAACCTTAGACAGACACAAAGAAGGGCATGTATTCCTAGCATTTACAAACTGTACTAGAATTTTGTTTTTTAACCGAAACTCTGGTTTTACATCTGAAACATCCCAAATTCTCTGATTTTTAAAGCCGATTTCCTTAGTTTTATTACCGAAATACAACTTGGTACTCACGTTGGATCTCCTTAGTTCAAAACGCGTGCTTTATTGATGCAAGAAACATTTCATTTCATTTGTATAGCAGACCTTTACTTCATATTGGAGAACTGGATCTCAGAAACAACCCATGTTCAAACCCACCTCTGTGGTTTGGGGGTAGCGTGCCTCTTCCTATCCCAGAGGGCTCAAGCTTGAATCTAGATTGGGCCGAGTTGTCTTGATAGAGCCTTTTCTGGGACTTTGTTTGTATGTATACACAGAATGGACCATTTAGGTTGAGACTGTACAATATCTCCAAAACTAATCGTTGAAGAAAGAAATGTCATTAATAAAAGTTGCTTAATATTATGTGGGAAAGTAAATGCCATTTGTCATGTTTTGTTTGGAAGACGTTATGAGATGGTTATTTTAGGGTGAATTTAATTTTTTAAAATCGGAACCTACAATTATGGCCAATTTAAATTGACCCTAAAATGACCATCACAACGTCGTTCAACTAAAACACCACTAATGGAATTTACTTTCCCCCATAATATCAAGCAACTTTTATCAAAGACATTTCTTTCTACAACGCTTAGTTTTGGAGATATTGTACAGTCTCAACTTAAATGGTCCACCATGTATATATGACATTTTAAATAAATGGACAATTTTAGTAAACCCAGGAGTAATAGTTGGTTCGTAAATAAAACATTTATAAAGAATTAAAAAAAAGAGAGATTTACAAAAATCCTTGCACGAATAAGCCAAATTGTCAATTGTACTACTTTAGGATATCAACAGGAAAGTACAGGGATTATGGCTTTTAAAGGCAACAGCCCAGTGCCATATAAATTGTTCCAGATGGTCAAAGTCTAGAATAACTATATTTGGAACGTGATATCAGTTTTAATATAGAGGAGGATATTGATTCTAAAATAAATAAACTGCAGACGTTATGTGGAGCTATATAGAGCACTTTTAAAAAAGGTTAGAAAAGAAATACAAACAAAGCTGTAAGGTTATGGCAATTCCCACAATATTGCACGGCTGTGAAACTTGGGTTCCAATGAAATAATAGAATTCAGACAGCAGAGATGTGTTTCCGTAGGCAACTAAAGGGTTGCACCAAATTCGATATGATCAAAAGTGAACAAATAAGAGAGGAACTAAAAGTAGAACCTTTATGTGGTGAAATAACGAACTATAGAAAAAATCTGATGTGAAACATTCACATTACTTTCTCTAACCTCTGTTATTTATTAGTAGGTATACAAAACACTTTCACTAAAGGTTATTTCTCTATCTACTACAAGTTTAACCAAATAAACCTTTGCAGAAATAGCTACACTATACATTTCGTTATAGACACTAAGCGAATAGCGATAGTCAGATGTTTAAGAACTGGACACTATGTGCTGACCTTAAATTCCATACTGTTTCCATACAGTCGCGAGAAACAACTGAATGTTCACAGGTCTTTTAAGAGAATGACCAAGTAATGAACAATTCGAACCCTAATAACGGATATCCCAGAAATGGCTTATGTCACAAAAAAACTTATTTGAAATAAACCGTGTGTTTTAAAGAGATATACTGGAATTGTTCTTTCACACAAGCTGTGTGTTGGACAGGGTTGGAAAGGTAGAATCAGATGACTGTAAAATTCAATACCATAGCCGGGATATACTGTTTTTTGTGTAGTACGTTTTCGTCTATCGCATAACGTGTACCAATTGTACAAAATTATTTAAAATTCTTTCCGAATGAAGTGGACCTCATAGGCTATTCCTAGAAAACCCAAGATTTTATTTGTCATGTAAATACCTTTAATATATGGTATTTTATTCAAAATCGTTAAAGCCACTTTTTTTAGAAAATAAAAATTTTCGAAAAATGTTCCACGTAAAGTGTAGTTTGGGGTGAGGGATTTTCTCGGAAATCTTCGTGTCGCATCTTTGGAAGGTACTGAAGCTAAATACCAAGTTATATACCGACTTTTCATTTTTGAGTTATGCTGTACACACACACACACACACACACACACACACACACACACACACACACAACACAGAGGCACTACACGTGCCTTTTTCTAAAAATGTTTTTTATTCCAGAGGACCTCAAAATATGTATTTCCGGTGAAATCTGCATCGAATTTTTGGGTGAAATGTAATACCTTCTCTACTTATATGTGCGTGGTAGAGAAAGTAAAAATTAATTGAGCGAGTGAATGAGGAGAGATACCCACTAATATAATGGGGAGGAACTGGCAAGCAAAAGGGCGATGAGATGTTGGATGTCCTAGAAAAAGTTGGGCTAATGCTTTGTGAAGCCTAACAGGCAAGTGGCTAATCCTTGGAGTAATAATAATCCTGATAATTCCATCATTCATCACAGAATATGACCCTACAGTTAAACACGCATGTCCCTCCCTCTCTCTCTCTCTCTCTCTCTCTCTCTCTCACACACACACACACACACACACACACACAAAAAAATTATGCTAAGTTTCGTGATTGCCTACACTCACAAGGAACACTTCTGTCTTTCGAAACCGGCTTTTGTTCAAGTTGCAAGAGTAGTTGGCTGAATTGACATGCTTTTAGAAATTGAAATAGTATTGGCCGTTTTTGTGCTCTCAAGTTTTGAGTGGTGAGCCTTGTGCTTGCATGTGTTTGTGGCTCATCAGCGCGCTATCTTTTCGGTCTCTGTGACGCTACCCAGCATGTTGTATTCACATCTTCCCTCCATACTTCGAACGCACAGCTGAGTAATCAAGTTTCAAGGCCCGAGTTGCTTCTTAGTGTTTCTTTTGCCCTGTCGGAATTAACAGCTAAATCGCTAGCCAGTAGATGGCACTGGTACAATCGCTCAGAAGTAACTTTTATTGTTGTGGGTTGACCTTGTTCTCTATCGAGCAAGATGACTCCGCGGTAACCGCTCACTGTGATCTCGTGCTTTTCGTGGTCAGTCTGTTGGGGTGATTTCTTATTTACTACGATTTCAATTTGAGGCAGTATTTTTAACACTTAATGATTTCAGTCTAATTATATAACATATAAATTCAATAACAGCCCACCTTAAAGCAATATGTGTATAATATAATACATAAAGTGTATGTAACAGTCATTGTATATGTTTTAAATTATTATCTACATGTTTAATAACGTTATGTGAATGTATTACGTAATTTAATAATGTAGGAGCTGTGAAAATAGAGACCTAAAGTTGCTAACAATGAGGTAACCTTGAGGCAATAATGAATTGGAAAGTTTAATAATGCTACTAGTCATTCTTTGAAAGAATAATGTAATATTTAAAACAGTTTATAAATATTCATTCATTCATTCATTATCTGTTTACCCTCCTCTTATGTAGGACTTACACCCCCCAGGACTTACAAGCGGATGCCTGGGGTCAGAGGCCCGTCGAGGAGCAGACACTCATGGATCAGACAGAGCATCCAGGATGGGTGATCAGCCCGATGCCTGGTATGGGATGAAGGAAGTAGATGAAACGAAATGTTGGTGAAATGGATGAAAGGAAAGGTGATGATGGAGCAGCTGGTGGAATGAATGGCGGGGGAAACCGGAGAACCCGGAGAAAACCCGCCCAGACGCCGCTTCGCCCACCACAAATCCCACATGCAGGTCCCTGGGATTGAACCCGGGCCCCTCGGTGGGAGGCGAGCGGTCTAACCACTCGGCCACGGCGCCGCCCAGTTTATAAATAGCTAATAAAAAGACTAGAAAAAGCTTAAGTTAAATAAAAGCATTCTATTGGAGTAGGATTAGCCAAACGGAGATTTGAAATAGAGAGATTTACAAATTTAAGCGGTAAACGCCAGTCGCTAGTAGACAGCGTTCCCAACCGGACGCTAGACGTGCTCCCGAGCAGTTAAATAAGTATTCAGTGTGAGACGACAATTCATTAAGGCGAGAATATCATAAAGTACGTGTTAAAAGGTGCAATTAATAAATAATCTCACAACTCTCTATATCAGTGAACTGTTATTTGTGAAAGATTAATAAAAGAGTGAAGTAATAAATTATAATTTGTGTAAGCCTACATTCTTTAGCCGCACCACCCCCTGCTTAGAGATACACGTTTCAACAAATTAATACTAACGCAGCCAGGCAAACATAAATACATATATAATATTTAAAGAAACATAAAAATACAAAGTTGATTCCTAAACGTTGGGGCGAAGGCCACCGGAAACTTTGTACCATACGTGGGGCTACAACCATTCAGAGAAAACTTCCTTCTAATTGGCTACCGCACCCGGGGCAGTTACTTCATCAAGTTGACTTTCCAACAGTGAGGCATTCAACCGTCTCAATTTCCATAATTTTCATTTCATTCAGTTTCCTTCTTATCTTTCAGGTATGCCTCTAGGTTTCATGGCGTATGGCAGATGGCGCGGATGCTTGCTCCAAGGACAGAGTGTTCCCCGTGGACACTAAAGCACTGCTTGGCTGACGTTTCGTTCATCACCCTCTCTGAGCAGCTCCAGTAATGGGACGGGTCTTTAAGCCAGGTCCGCGCGTCTCTGGCTGCGACCTATAACCTTCTGTGGTCCTTCCACTTGGTAGCCAAGGTATTGTGTGGGAAGGACACTCGAGTTCATTTACACATTTGATCAATCAATTCGATCATTTATTCCTTGTCGGATATAATCTATTCGGTAAAACCTCGTTCAATTAAAAAGAAAAGAAGAAATAACGAAAGGAAATCGAAGGAATAAAGAAAGAAACAGACAAAAGATTCAAACTATTATAGCTTCACATGCTCTGCCCGATTTGTTTATTTATTTATTTTCTTTCCTAAATATGCATCTTTAACTACATGTGTTTATTATTGTGACTTGTAAATCATGAACTGAACACTGCATAGAGTAATATATCTAAGTTTTCTGATACCTCATTTTGAATTTCTGAGCAATAAAGGCGAACAAAAATCATTCACTTGTTTCTCCGCGATTCATTTTTATTAAAGTTTAATAAACTGTAATTAACACGGCCTCCTGAAAGAAAATGCTAACAATGTATCCGTAGCAATGCAAATCTGATCTAGGTTCTTCAGAAGCATTGTTTACTCTATCAAGATCGCGTAGTACTGTAACATGAACATTTAATTTCTGTTCTGTTCTCTATATACTTTTTGTAAATAAAATGGGAATTTCTAAGAGTCTGTGAGATATAACATGAAATTTTGAATCTCACTCACAAGTATCACCTTCTCGAAATTATAATTTCGTATCTTTTCCTGCATTTCCTGAAACTTAATCTTCTAAAAACTGGAAATGTTCCAGTCAGTCATCTTGTCAGAGAGCTCCAGCCATTGGTCAGAGGAGGAGGATGTCACTTTTCTTACTCAGCTAGTTGGATAAAGCTATACATGCTTAATACAACGGTAAAGCTTTTAACTTCATTGAGAATAAATTAATCGTATAAATAATAATAATTTTAAAAAACCAATAACCTTAGGAGAATCTTGAAAATGAAACGTAACTCTGTTATAACCCACTACGATAATTACAATATACTATTTCTAATACTTTTTATTGATCTGAGGATTTGTCTTTACGTTAAAGTTAAACAGGTTTACGATAACCCGGATTTTTATAAACAGGAAAGTGTTTAAAAAGAGAAACAATAATGCAATGAAATCAATTGGACAAACAGAACATGTGTGAAATTACAGCGCTGAAAGATTTCGACCTTCACTTTGGTGGGAATGAAACAAAAAATCTGGTGGTTGTGCTAGATGTAGTGCTTTTAAAGCACTATTAACAAGACAATCATGTTTTTATGTTTCTTTATACAAAATATTGGTTACGTTACTGTAACTTCGTACCGTACCATTGCATAATGCACTGTTTTCTTTTCGTTCACCTGTACAATTATTGGAATACTTTTACATTTTAATTGGATCCCTCTGTTGTTATATCAGTCTATAAATCTCTAAGGGGAACTGGGTTACTACATGTAAAAGGAGACCTGAAAGTCCGAAATTAGATCTCTATTGTTATTTGTTTATTTATTCCGCAGAATAAACAACAGAGTTGCCCCCACTTGACAAGGATCACTTGGTTGAGCTGGTGGTTCTGTGAGGTGTTAAATTTTGCCAAATGTCAAAAGAAAATATACTTAATGCTTACAGTCACCAAATACGTTATTAGCAGGCGTGTGCATTTCTAAGCTTGATTAAAGCCATGGCGATAGGAAATAGAGTGGAATTGTTACTGGACTTAGGCAAGGGCGTGCAGGTAATAAATCACCCCACCCCGCGTACACTCTGTTGGCGTTTACAGCGCTCACCGACCGTGTTTACCTGTCTTCAGTGACCTTTGGCCACTGTTTTTTGCGTCCTTTGTATTGATATATAGATTGAGTGTGGGATAACTTGAAGCCAACTGCTTAATTTATTTATGGACGCTCTTTAACTACTGTAGTTCTTAGCGTCCCATTCTATGTTGGGGGGTGAAATACCGGTAATTGAGCTCAGAGGTCTCTCCATCAGACTTGAGATTCTTTTACGTGCCGTAAATCTATGACCGGGACCACCGGCTTTACTTCCCTTTTATGCCCGAGAAAAATCCATCGCCCTCCGCCGGGTTTGAAACCGCGACCTCGGGAACTAGAGGCTAGCATGGTAACCACTACACCACGGAGGACGATACCAACTGCTTAAGAATTCCAATGCCAGGTAATGAGTGTTCCCTGAAATTATTTTTCTAACACATGTAGCAGTTTTATTTATTGATTTTCTGTGGGTTTGTAATGTATACCGGTTGGTGCACCTCCTTCCTCTGCATCAATAAAGATACGTAATGCAGATCGATAATCGCTGCACTAGTGGTGGGAGCATGTTTGATTAGGTCTTTTTTACGACGGCACGTCGGCTAGATATCGTCATCATGCTCCGAGACACCTGATTGGCAGCTTGGTGGAATATGATGACTGCAACGCCAATAGTAGCGGCGGTCCCGGAAGAGGTAGTGCACATTTACGTATAGGTGAGGCAAATACTTTGAAAGCAACCAGCTCTTCGCTGCCAGACGCCGTAAGCATTATTCAGAGCAATTTTTGCTATTTTATAAATTACTACACATTATGTTTTGGTAAGTAGGTTTCTAAATTTGACTTTGTGCCTTGGATTATAATATACTATCGTCCAGAAAGGAAAGATTTAGGCGTTGGTTCATAATCTTTAATTGGTAAATTTGGCGAGACAGAAGACTCATACAATTTTCGTGTATTTTATTTTGTTATTCGAAAAGAATTTGCAGTGAAGATGTAGCATTGTGTTACTGGAGTCAGTCATATAAAAATAACTAAAAGAAAATTAATTGCGAATTTTACGAGAACAAGAGTTTTACAGTTTTAAAAGATTATCTGTCATTGTTCACTACTGATAATAAAACGTTTTATAGAATTTGTCTGTTAATGAGTTGCTTAGGAAATTTACTGCATTATACTTTAGTCATCCCCGATCTTACGTCTTCTGGGCTTACATGATGTAATTTAAAAATGTTAGTAATAAAGTACAAAACCATGGTAGCACAGCATAGCAGTTCAAATGACGTTGTTTGCTTAGAAGGTTGAAAAGCATTGAAGTGTGATTAGCAGAGCAGAACATCGTATTTACCCAGTAAAGCATAAATGTTTTATCCTTAGTGTGATATGAGCTGCTGAAACTTAATTTATCTTTATGCATTATTTCTAGGAAGAACACCTTACTTATTCGTGTATGTGTTCTGCTTACATGTCAAATTTAAAAATCTGTACACGGATTTGAATTTCTAATTAAAGTCTTGGTTTAGTTGTTGTGTTAAGTAATTCTTAAGTCATTTTGTAATGTGAGTTATCATTGAAAGATTTGCATTTGCATAGTGTTCCAAATAATATCTCTTTTTAAGTTAAACCTCATTTGAACAGGAAATCATAGTGTTCGACGAATAAAAGAGTGGGAAGTTAATTTTGGTTCAAAATAAATTTTTAAAAATTTACTGCCTGAGTATACTCTGTCTCATTGATTTTTCGTTGTTTCACCGGGTTGCCAGGCGATTGCTGGGCTGTTCATCTACTACCACAACTCTCCTTCCTCTCATTTTCTGCACCTATAATTTTCTTTGTCATCTGTTTCGGACTGTAAAACCAGGCAACGGTGTTCGGCGGGTTGCAGCTGGACGGTGTCTTGCGCTATATCAAGTTTCCTTCCCTGGCGTCTCTGCGTTACCGCTCAGTTACGTCTCTCCTCGGCGCGGGACTCCGCTCCGGGAGTCCCTGGAGGTTAGTGGCTTCTGGGCAGGGACACTGCAGCGTCGGATGCGTTCTATCTGGAAACTTTAGGGACCCCGTCCATGCTGGCGCCCATCGATATCCGGACCTGGTCACCCTTCGGATCATCCTTCCCTCCAAGGGGTCGCGCTGGAAGTACAATGGGCCGACTGGCCTGCGTGTGGTGTTTTGCTTCGATTCCGAGGGCCCCTCCGTGATACGTATATCTTTACCATACACACACAGCGCGCATATACACACACATATATAATAAATGTTTGTTAAATTATAACTGATTTAAAGCAGCTAGATACAAAATTTGCATTCTTTTAAGCATAAAAGTGCATTTTGTAAAATAGAATGAAATTTCAAGCGTAATTACGCGGCAGGTTATTTATCTGATACCAGAATGAGGCAAACGTTTTGAAATTTCTAGTAGCTGTTCAATCCGATCTGAAGCCATTAGCAGGTATATCGGCCTTAAACTGTCGAAACCACAACAATCCAGCTTTTAACTCTGAGGCTACTTAGGATTATAAACACATTCCTAACATTGACTTAACTCCGTTCAATATGTGGTTTCGATAGCCCAGCGAGTTTGATGTTTACTCGCTTAAATGTTCGTTCATTAAGTGATGCATGATCAGCATTAGTAGTGGCCCCGGAATAGGCGTGCGTGCGCATACACATACACCATCGGTGTTCGAGTGTATAAAAGATCTGATGTTTGCACTCATTCTTCTACAAACTATTGTTTCAAAAGCTTATTCTTCTACCTACTTATTTCATATAAAGGGTGGTCGGAATGGGGAGGATTTTCTTTAAAATTTTTGTGATATATCCCTGAAAGATGTTGAACCTAAATATTAAGTTTCGTATTCATCCAACACACACACGCACCGAGGCCTTTTTCTAAAAAGGATTTTTGGGTTAAAGTTTTGCTTACATTTAAGCTTTGATTGTCATTTCAAAAAAGCAGTTTTATAGTGATGTAAAAAACATCACGACATGTAAGAAGAGGTAAGGGCGACAAGAGTAGAGGGAAAGAGAGGGGAAGTGTGAATGAACCAGGAGGGAGTGATTGGGTGAGTGGAGAGACACTCTTAAGTTACATCTGTAACGAGAACAGAGCTGTCATGCTGCTACTAACACCATAACTTCTATTTACCAACTAACAGATATCAATCTGAATTGGCAAAAGAGTTCATTGATGGCTATATTTCCATCACTTTTCTCATATGCTACACTCGAGAAAATAGGAAATATAGCTACAATAATAAATTTGAAGCGGAAATGAGATTCCTACGCTCAGTCAAAGGCTGCTCAAGAGAAGAACATCTAAGAAAATGTAGATATTAGGTGTGGAGTGAATGTTAGACTTAATTGGTAAATATAGACAGAAATGGATATGGCATCAGACAAGCCTTCAATTACAAATCTAAAACACGCCCAAGAAACGATAGAAATTTCGAGAATGGAATAAGCTTCGACCTAAACCTAAACCTAAAATAATAAATTAGGGTTTTGCAATTGACAACTCGGTTGGGTGTTCTAATCAGCATATCAGCAGCTACACTATCGTCCTCAGAAGTTATATTCTTCTGGATTCCATCCCACTGTGGAATATCAGGAAATAGGAAGCAGAAAGGGAAGCCAAAAAAGCAACTTTGCTACCTCCAGTGAAAGAATTGCCAGTGGCCTACAGAGATGCTCAGTTATTTTTTTAGCAGACCAACTGTCAAAGGGAAGCAAGACTGGACCATTAAAACATCACACAAACTCCACATAGTTAGGGAAGGCTCCACGAAACCCTTCACATTGAGGATTCTAAAAAGAATGATCAATTGATTATATCACGTTTACGAATTATCCACTCGCATCTAACCCATTTCTTCTTACTCGCCAAAGAAAATGCTCCTCACCGCGTGACCTGCAATTGCTGTATCACCATCGAACACCTTGTCACGAAATACAGAAGTTATACCACGGAGAGAAGAAGGCATAACATCCCTAAAGTATATTTTAGCTTTAAATAACCCTAGTCATGTCAAAAACTTTTTTTGAAGGACAAAACAGTATAACAAGATTTAAATATAACGCATCAAATAAAAATGTATAATAGGTAATAGGTTCTAGCTGTGTTCAAGCATTAATAATGTAAAATATGTTTATAACAATGTATTGCAATTATTGTATTATTTAATCAATATAAATTATACTATGTATGGATATAAGTCACGTTATAACCTAGTAGTCAAAGTGACTATATCGTCCCCCATAGTGTAGTGGTTACCTCCTAGCTCTAGTTCCCGAGGTCGTGGGATCAAACTCGGCGGAGTACAATGAATTTTTTTCGGGCGTAAAAATCCTTAGCATGGCTTCCTTCGGAAGGGAAGTAAAGCCGGTAGTATTGTGTCGTATATTTACGGCACGTAAAAGAACCTCAAGCCTGATAAAGAGACCTGTGAGCAAAATTACCGGTCTTTCACGCCCAATGTAGAGTGGGACGCTAAGGACCACAGCAGTTAAAGAACGTACATAACTACAATTTTTCAGTAGCTACATATTTCTAAGCGCTGGCTAATGTTTTTCAAGCACTACAAGACCCTTCACGGAAATTTAAATTAACTCGTGCTGCTGAGCTTGTATTTTTGAGTTAGTTTTTGCATCAGAGCGAATTGTTTTTTTTTTTTTCGAGAGTGAAGGTTTATTGGCTGTTTTTAACTTACGACAGGACTCGCAAAATGAACTCGTTAGGTAGGACTGTGATGGATTAAGACCACTTCCCAAGGTCACCTTAGCTCAAACTTGTTACATCAGATCTTACTTACCGAATGTCAGCCAAGCAGCACGCTTTGAGTGGAGCATAGCTCTCTTGAGGATACGTGCTTCTGACTTGTTAAATCCTTTAGTTAACAATAAATTTCTTCAGCCGTAATAGTGAAGGAAATTCACTTCTTTTAAGTTCTACCATATTCGTCTTTTGGGATAAAAAATGTTTAAAGGTAAAACGGCACCGAGTGGGATTGCGCATTCGGACGATCATAGGTTCGATTCCCGGTGTTTGGGCCATCCCAGGGTGGGAGAATGTCGCGGTGTATTATGTACTATCAAGGGTTTATGTTTCTGTCCATGCAGATGGGGGGGGGCCAAGTCACGGTCCTCGGTCTGGGTGGCTCGCTTGTTTAGGTCTCCTAATCCCAAGGTGGCGGGTTCAAACCTGCCCCAGACAGAAGGTTTTTAAGTGTGCTTACAAGCGTCAGCCCATGTCAATAGTTTTACTAGCATGTAAAAGAGCTCTGCAGGACAAATCCGGCACACCAGCGGATCGATATGATCCTAGCAATTGACAGTGTCGTTAACAAAGGAAAGTATAGAAGGCGCGGTCGTGAATGCTCAACCTGAAAATGTTAGGGACACCGCTATGCTTCACTTGTCGCCATTAATTGCTCTCCCTACTCATCCTTCCTTCCGGAGATTTAGAGGCAAAATAGGTCTAGCCTTGACCGCAAAACTAGATTCCTACTCAGCTTCTAATTCCTATCACTATCCGTAAAGGTGCAATTATATTTTTTATTTAGATTGTATATTAAATAAAAATAAAATGTATGCGATTTCATTTAAATATACTTTAGAAAGCTTTTCAACTTCAAAGTTAAGAAAATTCATTTATTCATTATCTGTTTACCCTCCTCTTATGTAGGACTTACACCCCCCAGGATTTACAAGCGGGTGCCTGGGGTCAGAGGCCCGTCGAGGAGACACTCGTGGACAGACAGAGAGGCCAGGATGGGGGATCAGCCCGATTCCTGGTATGGGAGGAAGGAAGTAGATGAAACGAAATGTTGGTGAAATGGATGAAAGGAAAGGTGATGATGGAGCAGTTGGTGGAATGAATGCGGGGGAAACCGGAGAACCCGGAGGAAACCCGCCCAGACGCCGCTTCGTCCACCACAAATCCCACATGCAGGTCCCTGGGATTGAACCCGGGCCGCCTCGGTGGGAGGCGAGCGGTCTAACCACTCGGCCACGGCGCCGCCCTAAGAAAATAAAATATTTAAATAAAACATCAGTGTCTTCGAGAGCTCAAAGGAAGCTTTTGTTTGACATGTGTCTGGATTGATTCTAATGATTTTCGTATACTAGTTTCTAGATATAATTGCGATTTACGGGGAAAAGTTTCATTATTGTATAAAATAAAAATCTGACGTGTTACACTCACATGACTTCCTCTACTCTTGTACAAACTATTTTTACAAACGCTTATTCTCCATATGGTTCATGTTAATCGAGATGTTAATCTTATTGCTAATGTTCTTGTAGGTGCAAGGGGAATATGGTAGACTTTAAGCGGCAGTCAAATTAATCTTTTAAGAGCTTGGTTGCTATGTGAAGCATTTCATTTTCTTTGCATGTCCAGGACATTTAAAAAAAAACCAATAACGAATTCCCACTTGAGAAAAAGCACAAGTATTGGAAAATTCAAACAAATAACAAGGAATACCTCGGAAATGATACACTCTACAAAAAATGCATATGACATAAATTCTGTGTTTTAACGGGATCCACGTTGTTTGCGTAGAAACATGTTTATCTCTTATGGTTTACCACTTATGGAAAAGCCATTCAGAAAGAAGAGGATTTTTGTGAACACTCCCAGAAAATACAAGATATACATTTCATTTGTCATGAAAATAGTTTAAATGTATGATATTTTAATCAAAATCGTTAGAGCCATTTTTGATAAAATCAAAATTCTTGAAAAATGTTCCATGTAAAGAGTGGTCTAGGATGGGGAGATTTTCTTGAAAATCTTCGTGTCGCATCTTTGAAAGATATTGAACCTAAATACTAAGTTTGGTATTTATCCGACTTTTAATTTTTGAGTTATGCTGTTCACAGACACACACACACAGACACACACACACAAAACATTTTCTAAAACGACTTTTTTGGATTCAGGGGACCTCAAAACATGTATTTCCAGTGAAATCTCGGTGTCAAATTTTTGGGTGAGATGCAATACTTCTCCTACTTACTAAACGTAGTAGAGAAAGTAAAAATGAACACAGTAAAAAAGATTTTAGATAAGAGCAGTCCCATGCTTTCTCAACACACATCGTTTCATGGGAATTCCATCTAAGTTCATTTCTGATCTTCATGTACAAATTTGGACAAAAATAATTTTAAGTGTATATTCAGGAAATAAAAAAGTTTTTTTTTATCTTTGTCACTTATTTAATTTTAGACTTGAATCTCTTAGTATGTGATATATTTATGTGTAAGAAAGAGCTTTGGAAAGTTTTAATTGTTGAAAGGCACAAGTTTTAATTTTGTAAGAAGTTAAGTTAATGTTTATGAAATTTGAAAAATTCTCAGCATGTAAGATATCTTCAGGTTTATGCTATTTGTTACAGATAATAAAAGCAATGTTTTTGCTATGTTTCAAAATTCTTGCTTGCATGGTTAAGTATTAAGTTTTTATCGTGTTAATTCATTGTTATAATAAAAATGGTCTACATGATATATTTTTAAAAATATTTACTAAAAAATCCCATTATACACTACTGAGTTTAAGAAAGATCTTCATATCAGATTTTTTAATCTCCAGTTATTGTAGAAAAACTAATACCTTTTGTACTGTCCAAAATTCTTGTCTTTACAAATGTTAAGAACTTATCTTTCAAAATTGAGATTATTTTAAAAAGTATATTCATTTTCTTGTTGTGCTTTTGAGACGCAGTATAAAATTTTTTAAACAAATTAGTAAAAAGTTGCATCCTGTGGACCGTTTTGAGTTTGAAAAAAAAGGTTGAAAAAAGTTTGAGAAAACAAGGTTTATAGTTAGACGTGTTCTATTAATAAGCGTGCGCCTGTCCATTTATAGCCTGAATTAATTAATACGGCAAGTGTAAAAAAACGGTGTTTTCTTAAAGTTTAGAATTCATATTCAATTACGAAACATTTAATAATTTTAATTTTTCTCAGATTGTGTTCTAAACTTCACTGAGACATCGCCTTAATACTCTAAACTGTTAAACATGGTTATTCCTAACTTTATGTTTCTATAATTTAAATCTAATTTTAATAATGGATATTATTTTATCTTCCTAAAGTTCTTACTTTTCCATTTATCCTTAATGTATCCGTAACTATAAGCATATTTCGCTTCTGTGAAACGCAAATTACAAATAGATTTACGTAATGTTCAGTATGATATTTAGCGTAGTGATATTTATAAAAAACTCTCATTTAAAAATGCAGGAGGAAATATGATATTTATAAAATATAATCCTGTAATTATTTCTTGAGCTTCATTGATTAAAATTCAAAAGCAGATATCTACATTTTTTATATTAACTAGGGTCCAAATCGTAACCCACATTAAAACATGTTTCTCTGATTACTGTAGAATATTGAAACTTGGTCACATATCTTTAGAAATTGCATTGAAAATGAAGCAGAAAGTAAAATTTAGCAGTCTTCTCAACATTTTGTGTTCTAAAACATCACACGCTCTCCCTCTCTCCCTTAAAACTGTGATAATTTGTCTCACAGCCCATCGTGTTCTGCACCCTCCTCCGCTCTTGCTTTTGCATCTTAACAACTCTCAGTTCAGCCATCATAACGTAATAAAGTTTGGTTTGTAACATCATCGAGCGTGTCGAAACATTCATCAGTGCCCATTAATGTTTTATTTATATGTGCATAATAACATAAAAAGAAACTATCAGAGGCCATCAAAAAGTAATTATTTTCCATCACGCAAACCAGCTGTCAACTGTTGGACATGTCCGCTACAGCTCATGGAAGTGGGTTCATTATAGTTAACTTCAGGATAGTCTGTTTCTGGTAACAAACGCTCATGAATTATCAGATGCAGTTTTTAAGAACACCTGCTTAGTTTTGATACCATGTTTGTTATTCGCTCTGTCGTTTAAAGCTTTATTATGTAAAACGAAAGTAACGCGAATAACCGAGCAAGTTGGTGCCGCGGTAACACGCGTGACTCGCATTCGGGAGGTCGGGGATCTATTCCCGGCGGCCACACACCCTGACCCATAGGGTTTTTCGACGTTTTTCCCGGGTCGTCACTGTCCCTCCACTTCATTCCATTTATCATTTCATTAATTCTTCATCCCTTAGGTTTTTTCAGGATTGGAAGTGTCGGCGATGGTGTTTCGGTGCAGCGTGGCAGGGAAAAATGACTGCCTTCTGTGGGACTTTCTCTGCCCCTCGCTTTCAGTTGGTTGCCGGGGGTAAACGGACCGCCCCTTCGGAGCGGGGTGTTGGACCCTTTGTTTGGAAATGGGAGTCTGAAAACTGTAAGGACCCTCCCATTGCTGTATCGTCACTCCTGGTTCTGGCCACCCGTGTCTTCTCTAATCTCCTCCGTTTTGGGATTCCCCCCTTGTGGTCCATATGCACAGTGTCCTCATTAGATTAGTATCGAGTTCCCTCCGATAATCAGGGAAAAATGAACTAAAGTTACTGTTGAAAGATAACTAATTCCGACTTACTTTTGGTGAAGGTCTTGAATTGATCTAGCGATATTCGTTACTGTGACTTTGAAGACCGTTCGTCTAATTGGAATACTGAACAACAAAACTGCAATCGAAACCTGCATGATAATTATTTTATTTTAGACAAATAATCAATGTTGGCTAAATGGCGAAAATTGTCAAAAATTATATTTTTAGTTTTTTGTGCAGTATTATTAATCGGAATTTCCTCTTTAATTATACACACACAGAGTGCTCCGAAACTAGTCGTTCAAATCAATACAGATGGTTGAGAACATCAAAACAAATATATTTCGATAAGGAACACGTGGTCTCTGAAGTCAACTTGTAATATTAGGGAACTGTTTGTGAGTGGTGCTGACTGGGAATGTGTACTGACCTTCAAACCTGCTCTGTGTACCAACGGTGGCTCTGACGTCTGCTTGGAAACACGGCATTCTCGGTGATAGGTTGATTGGACCATACATTCTTCCATCCCGCCTCAATGGACGGAGTTATCGCATCTTCGTGGAACATGTGTTGCCAGAACTGCTGGAGGATGTACCTCTGAATGTTAGGCAAAGGATGTTCTTCCAGCACAATGGGGCGCCAGCCCATTTCAGTATTGCTATGAGGAATCATCTAAAGAGCCACCTTCGGGGATCGAGGGACCGGTCAAGGTGGCCCTGTGGTCTGGCCATCCATGTCACCTGACCTCACGTGTTTGGATTTCTTCCTCTGGGGACATATGAAGCAGCTGGTGTATGAAACCGATGTGGACACCCAAGAAAACCTCGTCGCTAGAATTGCCGTCGCTGCTGGTACCATGGCGGTCGTACCAGGAGTCTTCAAATAAACACCACGACATACTGTGTGCATACAAGCCAGTGGTCGCGCATTCGAGCAGCAAGTGCCACTGCTTTAGTTAGCATGCTAAACTACCTTCTGTGCAAATCGTTTTGATGTTCTCTTCCATATGCATTAATTTGAACGAGTAGTTTCGGAGCACCTTTTATATATAAGTATATTTATAAATGGTTCTGATCTGATATTTGGATTGTGAATTCTGCACCATTTCCAAGAAAACAACATAATCCGTACATCCATTGGAGTGAAAAGAAGGGGCAGATGACCCCTGTTCTGTGGGTAGCTTTGCTCTACAAATTGGTACGACTGTTAAATATATGACATTTTCTCCAGTTTTGCTTTGAATAGATTTTTCTAAGAATGACATTTTCTGTCATAAACAACCCGTTTTCTCGGAAACAATTAAAGATAACTAAATTAAAAACCCTATACGTGCCATTTTAGATCTATTTGGTATTAATAATAATAATAATAATAATAATAATAATAATAATAATAATAAAATAATAATATGTTTCAGTTATTTTAAAAGAATCATTGCGGATCAATTTTAAACAAAAGATGGTGAGTTTAAAAAATAACAGTTCTATCTTAATTCGTAAACAAGCTCATTGTATAAAAGTAGGTCAGTGGTTTAGAGCGCATTCTGTAAAAAAATTCAGTCTTTATAAATTAAATATTTTCTGACGTAGGTCATCAGTTTAGCAGATTTAACATGGTGGTGTAGGGCTTTGGATTGGATTGTAAAGCGGAGGGGAATCGGCACTAATCAACGAATGAGGATATTGTGACGATGCCCCACTAGGGGCTGCCCCCGGGAGGAAGGGAGACATGGGCGTGCGGAATCTGGCACAGCAATGACAGGATACCTATAGTTTCCAGTTTGAGACGTCCTGGCAGTCGGACGGGCAGATCGAGGACGCCGCTCCACACAAGTTTCAACGCCCCGGCCCAAGAGGCGGCCCTTTTACCCCAAAGAAGGCCGAGTGACGGAGAAAGTTCACAAGGAGCATATTTTTTCCCTATCGCGCTGCACCGAAACACCATCCCAGACAAAATGGAGTGAAGGGTGAATGAAATGATTAAGGAACGAAATGGAGGGACAGGAAATTCGGACAATGTAACAAATTGTTGCGGAATTCGCCTGACGTTATGGGTGCCGGGGGTCGAAACTAAGACCTCGCGAATGCGGGCCACATGCATTACTCTCTGAGCCAACCCGCGCGCTGGGATAGGGTTTTTAATTTCCCCTTAATCTGTAAATGTCATTTTAAGCATTTTAATTGTATTAATTGTACATAAGTGTTTTATGTGACGTTTTTACTCGATAAGCATTGGATTGACTACTATGAAACTTACTATATAACATACCCAACGTCGGACTTGGAAAATACTCTAAATGACATCTTAATTACTTCCTCCTCACTCTAGTTCATGGGTAAGATTTCTTAACGACACTTTACTTAGAAAGTTGTATTTCAAACACGTTGCAGAAGCGCGATATCAGAACGGTAACTATCCTTGAGCGTAAATCTCATTCAAAGTACAGGTTAAAAGAGGTATGAATGATCTTAAAATCAATTTGAAAGGTCAGAAAACACCACAGCAGCAGCCTTACACCGATCATAGGAGATTTTAGTGACCTGAATGTGCATGATCTCGTAGCGTGGTTGGTACAACTAATGGAATTGAGTCGTTTATTTCATTACGTGAATGCAGATTCAATTCCCAGCTAGGCAGTATAACGTTTATTCCGCTACAGAATCATCGCCGATATACCAGAGTCCGTGTAATTTTATTTGAGTTTCCTTCATTAAATTAAATGGTAAGTATATCTTAGGAATTACATCAGAGAATACCTGAACACAAACTTCATAGTGTTTCCATATTGACATAACATGAGTGATAATAGTGTCGGAGTGTTAAAAGCTTTTTTGTTGATCACGCTATAGTACACTGATAACATGTGGCGTAACTGAACTGTTTTGCATTCATAATACTTCGGCGACTCATTATGGTCTTACTTGGCAGCGCACGCAGCTCGCCCATGCCTTTTATCACCTAAGTAGCAGTCCGCTGGGATCCATTCCCTAGATAAACAATACATCTATTCATAGTAATTTTAATAATTTAATAAATTGAGTTCATTCCACTTGCTTCAATATGTTTTCTTATACGTGCAGGAAATCAATGAATACAGATGTACTCAACAGTACTGCCATTCGATCAACATTTAATTACACCCAATTAACAACTAGGATATTTTTGTAAAAACTGAATGTTTTTAAACATTATAGTGTGGTCGACCAAAAACACTCGTATGTAACTTGACTATAATGTTAATTAAGACGCTCGTATGCAAATTATGAAACTGGCTACCCTTGTTTTATAAACATACTCTGGTCTTAATTACTACCATTATATTATTATTACTCTATTTTACGTCGGTTTGACTGCTTGATCATATCGCGACGAATGTGTTAGTGGATAACTCTTAGATTGATATGTGGCGGACAGTTAGGCTTCTAGGTCACATCCCTGTAACCACCTGCTTCGTCACGTGTCCACAGAGTCCTAGTGCATAGCAACTGGATCTTCTGCTTTGTGCCGTGAAGATGACATTAGGGTGCCGTACAGTCTAACTACCGCTCTCATATAGAAAGGCGGAGAGTTAGTCTTCTAGGTCACATCCCTGTAACCACCTGCTTCGTCACGTGTCCACAGAGTCCTAGTGCATAGCAACTGGATCTTCTGCTTTGTGCCGTGAAGATGACATTAGGGTGCCGTACAGTCTAACTACCGCTCTCATATAGAAAGGCGGAGAGTTAGTCTTCTAGGTCTCATCCCTGTAACCACCTGCTTCGTGCCGTGCAGATGACATTAGGGTGCCGTACAGTCTAACTACCGCTCTCATATAGAAAGGCGGAGAGTTAATCTTCTAGGTCTCATCCCTGTAACCATCTGCTTCATGCCGTGACGTCCAGTCTAACCACCGCTCTCATATAGAAAGGCGGAGAGTTAGTCTTCTAGGTCTCATCCCTGTAACCACCTGCTTCGTGCCGTGCAGATGACATTAGGGTGCCGTACAGTCTAACTACCGCTCTCATATAGAAAGGCGGAGAGTTAATCTTCTAGGTCTCATCCCTGTAACCATCTGCTTCATGCCGTGACGTCCAGTCTAACCACCGCTCTCATATAGAAAGGCGGAGAGTTAGTCTTCTAGGTCTCATCCCTGTAACCATCTGCTTCGTCACGTGTCCACAGAGTCCTAGTGCATAGCAACTGGATCTTCTGCTTGTGCTAAGATGACATTAGGGTGCCGTCCAGTCTAACCACCGTTCTCATATAGAAAGGCGGAGAGTTAGTCTTCTAGGTCTCATCCCTGTAACCACCTGCTTCGTGCCGTGCAGATGACATTAGGGTGCCGTACAGTCTAACCACCGCTCTCATATAGAAAGGCGGAGAGTTAATCTTCTAGGTCTCATCCCTGTAACCATCTGCTTCATGCCGTGACATCCAGTCTAACCACCGCTCTCATATAGAAAGGCTGAGAGTTAGTCTTCTAGGTCTCATCCCTGTAACCATCTGCTTCGTGCCGTGCAGATGGCATTAGGGTGCTGTCCAGTACAACTGCAGCCTTCACACAAAAAGGCGGACAGTTAGCCTTCTAGGTCTCATCCTTTAACCATGCCATCTTGCTTCGGCACATGTCCACAGAGACCCCAGCACATAGCAGCCGGATCTTCTGCTTCGTGCCGTGTGGCGTTAGGGTGCCGTCCAGTCTACCTGCTTTCATTGTTTGTGGATAGATGGCATAGCATTCGCTATTAGATTAAGGTGTTTGGGTCGTGGTATTAAATATCCAATCAGGTATTTACCTTGGTGACTGAGGGAAACCACGAAAACACCTTAATCAGATTGATCGGCCCACGGGATTTGAACCCGGGGCCTCCCCAAATGCGGGCCACAGACGTTAGTGCCTGAGGCATCTCGCCATTATTATTCTATAATATTTACATGTTATAAAATAAATAATTTGTTCATTATTAAAGATAAACATAATTATATATAATTATATAATTAAATTATTTTTGTAAAGAATATATAAATCCTTTAATTATTTAATCTTTTAATCATTAATTATGGATCTCAAAATGGGATGAAAATAGTACTAATCGATTTAAACTAATTCTCGGTTACTATCATTATAGTTTTGTTACATAATATATATTTTCTGACTTTTAATTAGGTATTTTAACCACATAACATATGTATAAGGTTTCCAACGAATAACGACGTAAAGGCCTTAATAAGTAGAAGACTTCTATGACGATGCTGATTTTGCAAGTGTTATTGCCATGCTAGATTATACTTACAATCCATTGGATTAGTTTGTTTGAATTATTTCAATGTTCTTGGAAAGTTCGTTTACAAACATAGCTCTTCTGCTGCGGAGAAATTATTTCCACATGTTCTATTGAAGAGTTTCTTTCCCCATTCGCTATACCTGATGAGTAAAAGGTAAAGGATAAGTAGGGCAGTTATTGCCCACATGGTGAGGAAAAGTTAGCTAATACTATATGACAGTGATTTTGCAACATCTGCGTCCCACATAAAGATAGTGAGAAATGCAGGATACTTCTTCCTCATTAGGTACGCTTTGGAAATAATACAGTTTGATGGCAGTAGATGACTGCTAATTAGACGCTGAGATCAAACGCAGGCAGCTGTAAGATTGTTCGTTTCTTGGTCTTTTTTTGTTTTGTTTGATACTATAAATGTGTATGTCACTCAATTTCCTGTTTCCACCTGTGCCGTCGTATCGCATTCATGATATGTTTTACATTTCTGTATGTTTATAATTGCCTTCTAAATGTTAAATAAATGGTGAGGCAGTATTTTATATCATAACATGCTGTGAATGCCAAAGTGATTGTAGTGTAAATTAATATTATTGTATGTACAGGATTTTAGATCTTTCTTAGCCGTAAGTATTGTTAGGAAATAAGTTTACACAGCCTCACTGAAACTGACAATAGAAGTGGGTAACAATAAACCGAGGGGGTGAGTTGTTTATCACTAAGAAGAGACAAACAAATGACGTCAGGGTAGCGTGCCATTTTTAGAAATGGAGGGAATATCTTCCTAGAGTATAAGTGATTGGCTGACAAAACAGACGCTACAGTGGGCGCGATTTGGTAACCAATAGCAGCTCTATTATAATGTTTAGGCAATTCGAGGTGAAGGAGTATATATTCTCGAGCCATCAGCAAGTTTCAAAGAGTTCGGAAGAATCTCACGAGGTGCACATCACACAGTTCTGAAGAATCTCTCACGAGATGCATGTCGCGGAGTTAGTTACAAAAATGTAAAGTATGCGAAGTAATTGGTGCGCGGCAAGTATAACGACTGTAGTTACATTCAGAAATATCACAGTTTCAGTCAGGCGTGCATAAAGATTTAATATGTGAATTATTAATTGACGCAGTATTTTATATCACAACAATGTATATGTGATTATAGTGTAAATAAGCATTATTGTATGACATTGATTTGAGATGTTTGTTAATTATAAGCATTGGTAGGAAATAAGTTTACACGGCCTCACTGAATCTGACAATAAGAGCGGGCAACAATGTAGCGAGGAGGTGAGTTGTTTATCAATTATAAGAGACAAACAAATGACGTCAGATTAGCGCGCTTTTCTTAGAAATGGAGGGAATTTCTTCCCTAGAGCATATGTGTTCGTAATTTTGATTCGATATAACTATAGACGCTAATGTTGGCGCGTTTTATTAACCAATAGCAGCTCGGTTATAATGTTTAGGCATATTGGGGTGAGGGAGTATAAAAAGCTAAAGCCAGAGGCAAGTATTGTCCAGTTCAACAGGATCATTCACGCATTACACGTCGCTCAGTTGACAGAATAATTCACAAACGTCGTTCAGTTCAAAAGAATCATACAAAGGTTATACGTCGCACAGTTTAAGAGAATCGTTCACGCGTTATACGTCGTGCAATTCTATAAAATCTCTCGCGTCATAAAGTTAGCTACAAATGTGAAATACGCGAATTAATAACGTGCAGTAAATAAGTGATTATAGTGATATTTGAAAATATAACAGTTTCAGTCGGGCGTGTATCAAGAGTCAATATGTGAAATTAATTAAAAGTGACGGCAATAAAAGTGTAAAAACAAATTCTTTTATCAGTGTTATCTTTATTAACAACTCCTTTCCGTTTACACGCCCTATTTAAGAGATTTGCTCGACTGAGTAGTAATAATAGCTAGCCGGAGGACAGAAAACCCAACATTTAAAGTAGTAATACAATAACAGGCGCCCAGCAATAGATAACACGACGATACCGCGACAAATTGGCTCCCATACGTGGTGCAGATAAACATGAAGCATCTTCCAACTCCTAACAAATATATCTACTTCAAATTGTAACCCAAACGTGGGGCTAACAAATATTCTACTTCATAATTGTCACGGCAATAAAAGTGTAGAAACAACTTTTTTTCATCAGTGTTATCTTTTAGCAACAACTCCTTTCCGTTTACACGCCCTGCTTAGAGATACTTGCTCGACTGAGTTATAATAGCTAGCCGGAGGACAATGAACCCAAATTTAAAATAATAAAACAAGAGGCGCCCAGTAAATAAGATAACACGAGCCATGAGAACTGCGACAATGGTTAATTATTGTTTTGAATGTACCACTTAGGCCAACGTTCTAAGCCCGGCCCTAATGCCCGAGAAGGTGATTGGCCTTGCGTCGGTTAGGTTTTTAAGTTACAGAAACAGTATAGCCACCACTTTGCGTGACAGTGACCAGTATTCATGCTCTCATGAAAAATTTGGGTCCCAGCTGTACCTCAGTAAAAATGATTCTTGAATATACATTTCCTTAAAAAAACGCAAAAAAAGTGATATGTTGCATTCACATGACTTCCTCTGGCCACTATCGTTTATTATCTCTACAATTTAATCAAGATAAACGCGTGCACACGTAGTTTTAGGCACAAAGACCGAGCGGGATGGCTCAGGCCCGGGATCGATCCCCGGCGACCGCCTACTCTGACCCATAGATTTTTCGTGTCTTCCCCGGGTCGACAGGCGAATCCTGGAGTGGTTCATCTTCTACCACGACTATCCTCCCTCTCATTCCCTTTACCCATCGTCTTCCTTATCTATTTTAGAGTTTTAGGACCAGGCGACGGTGGTCGGCGGGCTGCGGCTGGACGGTTGCTTGCTCTCTGTAAAGGTTTCTTCCCTGGCGTCGCTGCGGTACCGCTCATTTAGTTTCTTCCTCCGAGTGGGCTCCGCCCCGGAGACCCTGGAGGATGGTGGCTTGTTGGACGGCGTCGGATGCGTTCTATCTGGAAACCTTAGGGACACCGTTGCGCTCGTCGGCATGCGGATCTGGCCGCCCTTCGGGTCTCTCCCCTCATCCTTCCCTCCCAGGGGTCACGCTGGATGCACAAAGGACCGACTGGACTGCCTCGATTCCGGTAGTCCCTCCTACCTTTACCTTTTAGGCACAAAGGCGGATAATCAAACCTTTAAAAAGCGGGTCGCTATAATTATGCCCCACTCCTTCCATGACATCACAAGAAACATTGAATAATGACAGCACTTAAAAACTGTGTTAGCATTGGAAGGTTCAAACCAATAGTATCAGAAATAGTTAATTCACAACGCGTGTTTTAACGAAGTCTACAATTATGTTCTGTATAGTAAGATTTTATCTATTATCACATACAAGTTATTCAAAACTACAAAATTCATTCACAGATTGAAATATTTTGGTGAAGCAAAAATTACGAAAAGATGAAGTATTCTGGAGTGGGGGATTTTCTTGAAAATATTTGGGTTGCATCCAAGGATTATGCTGAACTTTAATACCAAGTATGGTATTTAACTGACTTTTTGTTTTTGAATATGCTGTTCACACATAACACACAGGGCCGTTTTATAAAAATCCTCTTTACTTTCTCTATGTATAGTAAAGTAGGAGAAGCATTGCATTCCACCAAAGAATTTGATACTGGGATTCCACCGTAAAAACATGGATCCAAAAAAAGCATTTTTGGAAACATGTCGGTGTGTGTGTGTGTGTGTGTGTGTCTGTGTGTGTGTGAACAGCATAACTAAAAAAAGAAAAGTCGGAAAAATACCAAATTTGGTATTTAGGATCAATATCCTCCAAAGATGCGACACGAAGATTTGTAACAAAATCTTTCCACCCCAAACTAGCATTTACATGGAACATTTTTCGAAATTATTTATTTTCTAAAAAACGGTCTAACGATTTTGTTTAAAATGCCATATATTAAAGATATTCACATGAAAAATAAAATGTATATCTTGAATTTTCTGGGAATAGCCTATAAAGTCCTCTTCATTCGGAAACAATTTTGTATTATCTTGGATAACGATAAGCGATGGGTGAAAACGTACTACACAAAAAGTGTAAATCTCCTTCAATATACAATTTATTTGCAATAACTTTTTGTGGCATAAGTCGTTTCTGAGATCTGTTATTAATGGATCCAATTTTTCATTACTTCGTAATTCTCTTAAAGTGCTGTCAACATTCAGTTGTTTCTCGCGATTGCATGGAAACAGGATGGAATTTTAAGGCTAGTATATAGCGTCCAATGCTTCAACATTTGACTATCCCTGTTCTCTTTGTATCTATAACGAAATGTTTAATGTAGCTATTTCTGCAAAAGTTTATTTGAACTAAAAAGTTGTAGATAGAAAAATAAGAGTGGTTTGTATTACTCTCTAATAAAGATAGAGTGTAGAGAAAGTCATGTGAATATATTTAATCAGATTTTTTGTTTTATTAATTCAGCGTACCTCAAATTGGTATTGAATTTATGGGAGGTGTGCAATACATCCTCTATCTAGAATATGTAGCTGCCACAGAAGGTTCTGATGGAATACACTTGTATTATAAGGGGTTTAAATTTAAAGAGGCTAAACTTTAAAGACCCATTGACTAACACAAATTTGACCTATATTAAGAGGCTCGATCAAGCAGACCATAAATACGTGACAGAGAAGTGAATCTGGTATTAATCCAAGGGAAGAAAAGCTACAGAAATAACACTACCAGTTAGTAGCTATCAGAGAATTAAGAGCCATCAGACTAGTTGTTGAAGTGCAATTTCTCTAAGCTTTTTATTTAACATTTTCTTTGTATGTCGTTCAGTATTCTGTTTTACTGTGTTTGGGCAAACATATCCGAAGGCCGCCATGGATGTGTACTGTGTGGAGATTTAAATCATTAATGACTATCAGAGAAACGTGATATCATGCACGTAATGTACGGGATAATGTTCATGAAGGCACAATCAGCTGTGATCTACGGCTGCTCCCCTCGAAATAGCCTGGAGTGTGATTTTTGTCTTATCTTGTTATGGCAGGGGAATCGGATAATTATACAGTTTAATCAGCTTGATGGATGGAGTGTAATTTCACGAGAGTATTTTTGTTTCCTTGCTGATGTTCATTACTGCGAGTGATTTAAATACGAGGCTGCATCAGTTTTGTCACTCTCGCGTATTAGGATCGATAGATATCGGATAGGATGACTTTCATATCGCATCGGACTGCTGAGGCTGCAGGCGTTACCACAACTCTTGCAACATCTCTCTATTGTGTATCAGAAAATAATATTACAGAACTCACCCATGAAACAAAACATTTCTGTTACTACAGCCGCAGTACAGTAACAACTGTCAATAGCTCCATGCTCCCATATTTTCGTAGCCTGTTGTTACAACATATTTTTACTCTTAAGGGAGTCAAATTCGAAAATAATAGTTTTCAACCACAAAAGGATTTGGTATCAGTTATTGAGTTAAACTTTTTCTTAGACAATTTCCTAAAGCAATTAGAAAACGGATGTCTGGGCAAGAAGTTCGTAGTTTTGGAAATAATTACACATAAAATAAAGGTCCTGTGTTTTCAAACACGTTCCGTTACTCAAGAGTTTTATGAAACACCAGTAGATACACCTGGAATAGATTTGTGGAATCATCTGTTTCTTCTGCCATTTAATTTTTTCTTCAGTGATGAAAAAAACAACCCCAGAATAAGCACAGTCTGTAATCTGGTTCAATAGACGATATGAAAGTTCATCCGATTACAGTTAACTTTCTCCTGCAGCTTCAAAATTGTGAATTCTCAACATTAGGATAGAAGGATAGCCGATCTCATGGCCACTAAAGGGTACTGTTCTTAAATTTATTCATCTTTTGTACTTTATCTACTACTTACTGCTTCGATACCGAGATTTACAAAAAATACACCTTTTGAGGTATGCTGAATAAGGAAATCTGAAGATATACATTCACATACGCTCTCTACCCTGTATCGTTTATTAGGGATATACAAACGATTATTACTAAGGCTTATTTTACTACCTACTACACTTTAATCCAAATAAACCTTTGCAGAAATAGCTACATTACACATTTCGTTATAGATACAAAGGGAACAGTCATAGCCAAATGCTTAAGAACTAAACGCTATATCCTGGTCTTAAAATTCCATACTGTTTCCATGCAATCGCGAGAAAGTATGACCAAGAAATGAACAACTCGAACCATTAATAACGGATATCTCAGAATTGTCTTATGCCACGAAAACGTTGTTGGCTATAAATTGTGTGTTTTAAAGAGATATGCATTTTTTGTGTAGTACGTTTTGGTCTCTCTCTTGACGTTTAACAGTTATACAAGATTATACAAAATTTCTTCCGAATGAAGAGGACTTTAAAGGACATTCCCAGAAAATTCGAGATACACATTTTATTTTTCATGTGAATATCTTTAATATATGGTATTTTAATCAAAATTGTTAGAGCTATTTTTTAGAAAACAAAATTTTCGAAAAATGTTTCATGTATCGTGTAGTTTGGAGTGGAGGGACTTTCTTGAATATGTTTTGTGTCACATCTTTGGAAGATACTGAACCTAAATACCAACTTTGGTATTTATCAGACTTTTCGTTTTTGAGTTATGCTGTTCACACACACACGCGCGCGTGCACGATCCTTTCAAAATGTTTGTTTTTGGATTCAGGGGTTCCCAAAACATGTATTTATAGTGAAATATCGGTATCGAATTTATGGGCGGAATGCAATACCTCCCCTGCTTACTATATGTAGTGGAGAAAGTAAAAAAGCATTTTTAGAAGGGCCACTATAATTGCGCCAATAGCTCAAACTTAATATGTACATTTTCGTTCTTAGTTTGGCACCACTAAGGTACGGCAATTTTCCGTCCCATTTTCAGACTGCGGACTGAATATCCGCGTAGTGTAGCTAAAAATTGTCGTAACATATTGTCGTACTAGAAATTAAAAGATGAAATGATTAAAATTTGTACTTGCATACTTTATATTAAAAATCTGATGTGTTACACTCGCATGACTTTCTCTACTCTTGTACAAATTATTTTTACAAACGCTTATTCTCTATATGCTTATGTTAATCGAGATATCGAGATGTCTATCTTATTGCTAATTTTCTTGTAGATGCAAGGGGAATATGGTAGGCTTTAAGCGATAGTCAAATATTTTATCGCTGGTTGCTATGTGGTGCATTCCAGTCTCTTTGCATGTCCAGGGCATAAAAAAAAGGAATAACGAATTTGAGAAGATGTATAAGTATTGGAAAGTTTAAGGGAATAACAAGCAATATGTCGAAAATGGTTACTCAACAACAAAAATGTATGACATAAATTGTGTATTTTAACGTAATCTACATTTTTTGTGTAGAAAAATTTTGTCTATCTCTTATGGTTTACCAGTTATGCAAAAGTGTTCACAATGAAGAATACTTTTGAAGAAATTTCCCAGAAAATTCAAGATATACATTTTATTTGCCATAAAGATGTCTTAAACATATGATACTTGAATCAAAATCGTTTTTGAGAAAATAAAAATTGTGGAAAAATGTTCCATGTAAAGGGTAATCTGGTGTGGGGGGATTTTCTTGAAAACCTTCGTGTCGAATCTCTGAAAGATACTGAACCTAAATACCAAGTTTGGTGTTTATCCGACTCTTAGTTTCTGAGCTATGCTGTTCACAGGCAGACACACACACAGACACACAGACATACATGTTTCCAAAAATACTTTTTTGGATTCAGAAGGCCTCAAAACATTTATTTCCTGTGAATTCTTGGTATCGAATTTTTGGGTGGAATGCAATACTTCCTCTACTTACTATACGTAGTAGATAAAGTAAAAATGAGTTTTAAATTCTATGAGCATTACATTACCTTAAAAAAAGGAATAGCGACTTTCTACTTGTAAGTATTTAAAAATTAAAATCAATAATAAAGAATATTTCGGAAATGGGTACGGCCACAAAGGTTTGACATGGATTGTGAACTTCAACTACATGCTTTGCGCAGAAACATTTGTTTTTCTTGCATTTTATCAGTTATACAATAGTCAGACTGAAGAGGACTTCGAAACCTATTCCCAGAGAATTCCTGACATACATTTTTATCAGGATCGTTAGTCTTTTTGAGAAAATAAAAAATATCAAAACTTTTTTCGTGTAAACGATTCGGGGAATCTTTTTAAATATCTCCGTTTTGCATCTCCGGAGGATATTGAGCATTCCACACACACACCGACCTTTTTCTAATTTTTTTATACAGGGGTTCTCAACCGGTGTGTTTCCTGAGAAATCTCGACGTTAATTTTTGGGTGGAGTGCATTACTTCCTCCTATCTAGCTATAGGTAAGACGCAGATAAAGTAATAACAGCTATGCAGATCGAAGAGGAATATTTCTGACGAGGAGGGAAGCTGCTAGTGCTTGCTGAAACTCTTGAGTGTCACAGACAACTCGGTGGTTGCAACAACGCAGGAGATCCGACGCTTGTAAGGAAACAAAGCAAGGTCCACCTGCGACGGAGGACGTCGAGTTATTGTTGAAATTTCTGATAATTAGGCACGTAATAAACTCCGGAACTACGATGGTGACTTCACTTCCGCCGCATTCTGTGCTCCTGCCACGTTAATCTTTCCTTCACACTGCCTCCCAATTATTAATTTATACACGAGAAACTTGCAAACCTCGCTGTGATATATACCGGAGCGGTTGTTATTGTTGCTACTTCCGCATCTCGTACATTAGCGGCGAGGTGTTGCACAGACAATGGAAAGGCGTCCGGCGCACATTTGAATATCTGCCTCAAAGGCTGCTGGAGCCAGGAAATCATCCCATACACACGCTGACCCTTGTCACATACCAATTATTATTATCTCTGGAACGGGAAACCAATAGGCGAGCAAGACGCATCCTTGCTTTGTTTGCAATGGCGTAATTGCATCAATTGTTGCAGTATTTATTAGCTGAGCTCGGCCTGAATCGAAGTGCTCTTGAAACGGTGAAAAAATCGTGTGCGGTAAAACCAGATAAAAGTGAAATATTTTATAAGAATTGTTCTCTTCAGAGTGAAGATTGCATTGTTTTATAGCTATAATTTATTGTCGTCTATAATAGGATGTGAGATCTTATTATAGATTACTACAAACAAAATTTCAACACATAATATTACTGTGGATACCAGCACACATGGGAGTGAATAGTAATGAGACTGCAGACTTTCTGACCACAAAAGGGTGCAGTGCTATATTCAAAACCTATAAAGTCTTGTGGACTAGATATGAAACTAAAAAATCTGATGTGTTACACTCACATGACTTTCTCTACTCTTGTACAATCTAATTTTACAAACGCCTATTCTCCATATGCTTCATGTTAATCGAGATATCGAAATGTCAATCTTATTGGTAATTTTCTTGTAGATGCAAGGGAAATATGGTAGCTTTTAAGCGATAGTCAAATATTTTAACGCTGGTTGCTATGTGGCGCATTCCATTCTCTTTGCATGTCCAGGACATAAAAAAATGAATAACGAATGTGAGAAAAAGTATAAGTATTGCAAAATTTAAGGAAATAACAAGCAATATCTCGAAAACGGTTCACTCAACAAAAGAAATGTATATGACATAAGTTGTGTATTTTAACGCGATCTATATTTTTTGTGTAGTAAAATTTTGTCTATCTCTTATAGTTTACCAGTTATGCAAAAGTCGTTCAGAATGAAGAATACTTTTGGAGACATTCCCAGAAAATTCGAGATATACATTTCATTTCTCATGATATTATCTTAAACATATGATATTTTCATCAAAATCGTTAGAGCCATTTTTGAGAAAATTAAAATTTTCGAAAAATGTTCCATGTAAAGGGTAGTCTGCGGTGGGGGGATTTTCTTGAAAACCTTCGTGTCGCATCTCTGGAAGATACTGAACCTAAATACCAAGTTTGGTGTTTATCCGACTGTTCGTTTTTGAGTTATGCTGTTCACACACACACAGACACACAGACACACACACACACAGACACACACACACAGACACACACACGGACATGTTTCCAAAAATGCTTTTTTTGGATTCAGGAGGTCTCAAAACATGTATTTCCGGTGAAATCTCGGTATCGAATTTTTGGGTGGAATGCAATACTTCCCCTACTTACTGTACGTAGTAGAGAAAGTAAAAATGTCAGAATTAATATAGAACAAAAATACCAATATAATATTCAAAAGGAAATTGCTAACAAAAATTACTCCAAAATAAAAGAAAAAGTACAAAAAATAAAAAATGTCCCAAGGAAAGAAGCTGTTGCTCTCTTCAGATTAGCCACTAGACATGACTGTCTGGCGGAACATCTACATAGATTTGGTTTTATGAATGACAAAGCATGTAAGATTTACAATGCTGACAAGATTTTAAATGGAGAACACCTATTAGAATGCCCAGAATTGAGGAGAGCTGTACCAGATGGGCAGATACACAATTTATATTGGCTAGCAAGGGAAAATTTGATGGATTAAAATCCTGCACATTAGATCAACAACAGCATTTCTTGTCTACTCATTTTAATGGTCTATTTTTTTAAAATATAACCGGTATAATTATGTTATTAAATTAACAAGACTCCGCAGAACAGAAATAGGGAAGTATACTCGTGGTATTTTGAAATCTCATATTCGTTCTTTTGTTTCTCAAGCCACGCAGAGAATATGCAGTATCAAGACCAGCATAATTGCACCTACAAAATGAAATAAAAACTAGTTGGGGTAAGGAAACATATATTTTGGAATAGGATATAAAACAGAGGACGGGAATAGCATGGCTTAGGCTGGGAGAGAAAAAAGCTCGTAAGATTGTTGATGATGATGGCAGGAGTATTTGCCCATTATGCGGAGAATTGGAAGACTGGATGCACATTTTGACAGCGTGCTTGCAAACGGAGGATAGTAGGAAAACATTATTACCGGCAGTATTTTTGCCTTCCAACAGACGGAGGACAGCATGCTGGCCAAGCTTGGGCACTACTTAATGGATGTACGTGTACTAAGAGATAAGGTTTTTATGTAAATTTTCTTTAAATATATGTGGTGCTTGAGCACTTGTTGCGTGAATGTGTGTGATTCCGAGTATTTTTCATTTTATATGTATGTAGTGTGGTGATTATAAAATAATTGTTTTCTGGTCGATTCTGCAAGTCACGTATACAGACCAGGTATTTTTCCAAAGAGCATGTACGGTCTTATGACCCATGCGACTGTGTTATGCAATTAATGTAATACTAAGCACTTAATAAATACTACTACTACTACTACTACTACTACTACTACTACTACTACTACTACTACTACTACTACTACTACTACAACATTGGATATTTAGATAATCATCCTTTCGTGCTGCAAGTTGTTACTACAAAATGTATTTTGAAACCGTTTGGGAAAATATTTATCACGGTTAATAAGAAGTGGGATTAGAGACTAAGCACCTCGACATACAACACCTTTTGTGCCTAAAGCCCCAGGGTGGGAGGAGTGAGGTGAGAGGAGACGGGGCGGCCGGACCAGGAGACATGACAGGGCAGAGCGCAGGGTCCCTACGATTTACAGGTTGCATCTCCTTCAAGGCAGCTGGTGCAACCGGCTCCCCTTTTATGTGCGAGCTTGAACATCCGCTGGGGGTACCGGGAGACAGAGACCTCCCCCATTCCGGGGACGAAGAGTTACACAGAACATCCTTTTCCACTGCCATGCAATGCCGAAACTCCCGCCGACACTTGCAACCCTGAAACAGACCAATCAGATGGAAAGGTGGAGTGAAATGAGAATGTAGGTGAAATGGAGGGATAGAAAATTCGGGGGATGTAATGAACCTTCCTAGTATTCGCCTAGCCACCCAGGGTAACCCCGAAAAATCCCATGGGGTCAGGAAAGTCGGCCGAAGGACTCGAACCCACGATCCCCCGAATCCGGGCCACAGATGTTAACGCCTAAGCCATCCCCCTCGGTAATAAGAAATAAACAGAAAATCGAGGAACTTTGCAAATAGTTTGCAGAATAGTAATGTAAATAAATTATGGTAGACATAGTAAAAACCATTTCGGAAAACAGTTATTATATTTACCGGGAAGTAGAAAGTTTTTTCTCCGAAGTTTTTTCAAAGTTTCAGTTTACACAGTTTTATACCTCCCATTTTGTGCAGCTTAGGCCAAACATTTGTAATCACCTTTGGCAGTACAATGGCTTTTAAATGAACTAATAGTAGTACGTAATTATAATCTTTATTCCATTACGCAGATGTTTAATATGTGTGAGCTTGTAGTGTAATGTTGTTCCCTAAGGAGGCCTTAATAATGTTATTACTTATTTTATCAGACCGTTCAGTCACTTACTGAAGAAAAGAAAGAAAAACTCAAGGTTCCGACGTTGTATCGTACTTTCTTCCGACGATCGATGCGCTCTCTTTTTGTCACACCGGCACGTTTGGAAAACACGTCTCTGATACGTGTGCACGCTTCGGTGGCTTAGTTGGCAACAGAAGAGTGCTACCGTGCCATTCTCTGCTCTGCTGGAATTAATGCTACTTCAAGACACGATCAGAATCTTAAACTCGTTCGAATTTTTCTCAAGGAAACGTTAGCGCAAGCACCTATTTCGATAGCACAAAAAACATCGGATTAATACCTGTCTTGGTTAAAGGAAATTCAGAGTCGGATAACTAATAGCAGAACGATGTGATGTGCCACTTTCTTAAACAGGAAGTGATTAATTAATAAAACTCTTTCTGTCCAAAAGTTTCTATTAAAATAATGAAAATGCAAAGCTCGTTAATTACTCTCTCTACCACCTAGCTTTAGTAGGTAAGAGGAAATATTGTATTCTACCCTAAAATTCGAAGTCGAGGTTACATATTTTGAAACCCCTGAATAAATAATAAAATTAAGAAAAGCTTCTTGTATGTGTGTGTTTGTGCGTGTGCATGTCTATGAGCAGCATAAGTAAAAAAACGAAAAGTGGTGTAAATAGAAAATTGGTATCTAAGTTAAGCATTTTTCAATGAAGCGACATGAATATTTTCAACGAAATCCCCCAGCCCAAACTAGCCTTTACTTGGAAGAAGTTTAAAAATGTTGGATGTTCCAAAAACGGCTCTAACGATTTTGACTGAAATACCATATGTTTAAGGTATGTCTATGAAAAATAAAATTTAAAATTTTAATTTTCTAACAATAGGCTGTGAAGCCCTCTTCATTCGGAAGGAATTTAACTGGTAAACGTTAGGAGATAAGCAAAAACGTACTATACAAAACACGAACTCTTTAAAACACACAGTATCAGCCATTTCCGAGAAATCCGTTGCTATTGGCTTGAATCTTTCGATACTTTGTCAATGTTTTAAAGTGTGGTCGTTTTTTAGTTGTCTCGCGATAGCATGTGAAGAGAGTGGCATTTAACTGGTTTAGCAGTCATGCAGAATTACACGAAAGCGCTTCTGAATGAAGTGGACTTAATAGGTTATTCCCAGAAAATTCAAAATGTAGATTTTATTTGTTATGTAACAACCTTAAACATTTGGTATTTTAATGAAAACCTTTAGAGCTATTTTGAGAAAATAAGATGTTGAAAAAGGTTCCATGTAAATACAAGTACTTTGGGGTGGGGGGACTTTCTTGAAACTTTAGTATCGTATCTTTTGAACATACTACATAATAGTTTAGTATATATCCAACATTTTATTTTCGAGTTTTGCTGCACACACACATACACACACTTTATAAAAATTCTTTTTTTTATTTATGGAGCCTCAAAACATGTATTTCCGATGAAATTCTATATAGAATTTTTAGGTGGAATCCTGTACCTACTAGGTAAGCGGTAAAAAGAGTAAAAGCCCATGAGTTTTGGATTCGGAAATTAAAAAAGGTTATACATGTAGTACAAATTAGAGAAATCACTGTACTAAAAAGTTACAATGGCAAACGAATGGTTAAGAATAAATATTTTGCACATATAACTAAGGAAGACATTGGTGTGCTTTGCGTGGAAGGCGACGCAAAAACTTTGCTTTGAAACGAAGCCAGGAAAGGACATTTGGAAGTATCTGAATTGTGGATATCGAGAAGAATGGAGCTTGTGAAAAAAATATATACATATACAAGAGTTTTATGAAGATTAGTATGAAGAATATAAAAATGATGAAACTCAAAGGATTTCACTAGGATTTTTCCTTTTATTTGTATAGTCCCCTTTAACTTCTGTAGCCATATTGGGGGCTTTGACTTAAGAAATAACTCATTGACGGTAGGCTATTTAACATTTTGTTTAATCATTTCTACATTGAAACACATTCACACCTACATGCATACTTCCAGCCTCTGTGGAAGGTAGGGAAAGATTGTAATTAAAGAAAAAATCCGCTGCCCCAGCTGGGAATCGAATGCCTGACCTCTGAGTTGAGAAACCAGAAAGAACGTTGATCACTCGACCACAGCAGCAGCCCGCGATAGGACATTGTTTCAGAAGAAACTGCCTCTTAAGAGGTGCATAAGAATTCATATGTGGAGAGAAACAGGAAAGTGCTTAAGAGAAAATAATAAACAGAGTGGATCTGCAATGAAAGACTTTTCTTTCACAGCAATTAAATTAAGAAATGATAGACAGATAGAGAAATAATTGCAATAAATAATTCCGTATATTAAATCAATACATAATGTAATAAGGCTGAGCGAAAAGGTTTTCCGGAGAAAAGGTCATTGGCGGGTTATAATAAGGAAAGTCATTAGTAACAGCCGAGTAGAGAAGGCGTTAGCATAAAGGTTCCTGGAATGTAGAGTTAAGTTCAGTAGGTTTGAAAAGTCACGTAGACAGGAATTCTGCAAATTAGAAACGGAATGAAATTCTGAGATTCGAGCAATGCACCGCATTGTAACCGTGTCAGATACGCATACGTAGAGTTTTTAGATTGGACCCCATAAGTATGAACGTTGTTAAAGGTAGCGATAGGTAGGCGGAGCTTAAGTTAAGAATTGAGAGTGAATTTTAAATCAGACTTACTTATCTGCTTAATTCTGTGACTTGTGCATTTTTTTTTAATTTGTGTAGCGCCCGGTGACGCGCTTGCGTCAGAAAGATTTAGTGGTTGTTGCGTGGGATATTTCTGAATAACATTTCGGCGACTTAGGGCAACTGAAGCTTCGCTTTATTATTATTATTATTATTATTATTATTATTATTATTATTATTATTATAGAAATAATTTAATTTTTATTTCAACAATCGGCGACTCTCTTTAAACGGACTATTTGAGTCAACATTAAAATTTATCAGCTAATCTTTCACATTGTGCTCGCGCATACCCTGAGACAAAGAACTCATAGCTATACCACTGAAGCAGCTGGCGGATCATGCAACGAAAACCAGCTACGAGATGACGACGTAGAACTCAACAACAAAGCAGGTTATATAAACTTCCGAGGAAGCAGTATCGAAATTTCAAGCAAAGGGTATAGCTTCAAAATTGTCGTACCATGAACGGCTTCAACTGAATGATTTATGTTTGCATTATTTTACCACCAAAGCCCATGCGCTGCAAACAGCTGGAGGTTATATAAATTTCACAAAGGTAAGATAATTTAATCTGAGCAACAAACAACGTTTAGTAGAGACCCTTATCAAATGTAATACTACAAACCGTACCTCTAGGGTGCATGATCACCAGATGTTGCATATGGATTGAAGCTACCAAGCTGTGCAGTGAGGAACACATGCACTAGGTGTTGGAAACGTCTCTCTGGGGATTGCTCGCTCGGTAAGCAAATCCGTTCATGTGGTTCGAACGTGGTTTAATTGCGTTCATCAGAAGCAACCACAGGCAGACTCCACAGAGCATCAAAATCCTATCGCCTGTCTCTGGTTGTAAGGGTTTGATGCTTAATAAGGAGAAGGTTTTGATAATTAACTGACGGTCACGTGGTGAAAGAAACTCCATTGATTCGACATTTGTCAAAGCTTGGCACACTTAGAGTGCAACAACGTCCTAAGTATCAAAATATTGAACCAAAATAATTTTTTGAATTAAAAAGAAGAGTGCCAAGATAATTAAATGTTAAGAATTAGGTTGTTCCAATAACAACCAAACCTTATGTGTGAAACAAATAAAATTGTTTATGCAACTAATGAAAATAACTAGCTTTGGAAAAAAATCCTGATGTGTTGCATTCACGTGACTTTTCATACTCACTCTTCCATCACATTCCTACAAAATCTTATTTGTCTTCTATTTCTTCTTAATGAGGTTAAATTTCATTAAACATTTACACATTCGTTGTAGGTATAAGAAGAACACAGGAAGCTAAAGCGAAGGTCAACTCTTTGAAAGCCGAACGCCATATAATTACTTTGAAATTATGTTCTGTTTGCATGAACTCGAACAAAAACGAAAGTATGGGGAAAAAACACGAAACACGCATATGTATTTGTAGTTGAGAAAAGTACAAAGTATTAAAAAATTCAGAACAATGAATTCTCCGAAATGGTTAACGCCACATTTTGTATTTGACTTACATTGTTTTTTGAAGTGATCTACATTTTGGGTGTAATAAGATATTGTCTAATTCATCATTTTCACAAGTCATTCAAAATGAAGAGGATATAAAAGGCTATTGTTAGAATATTAAAGATTTACATTTCATTTGTAATGAAAATATCTCAAAATTATGGCATTTTAATAAAACTCATTACAACCATTTTTAAAAATAGCTATTGAAAAGTATTCCATGTAAAACAGAGTTTTGGGGGGAGTTTTTTTGTTGTTACTTTGGAAGACAAAGCGCATATTTCCGGTGAAATGTCGGTATTGAATTAAGTGGAGGGCAATACTTCCTCTACTAATTATAGGATTTAACTAGTAGAGAAAGTAAAATTCAGAGATAAGAATAGAAAAATGTCGATGACGTCACATCTTTTTGAATAATTAGGATCTATGGTTTCTTGTTTTGTAAAATATTTCTCTCCAAATATTAAATTTGAGTGGTCGAGCATTTTTTTAATAGGACTATTCGTTAACTTAATTTAATTTGTAACTAGCAGAACCTGCAGTTCCGTTTGAGTTGAGTTCTACAGAGGTTTTTGTGTCCTTCTGCCTGTCTCCATCTCGCTCTTCTGTAACACTCTTCCCCTTCCGCAGTCTTCTCCCCCTCTGCCTCTCTCCCCCCTCTCTCTCGCCTCTGTCCCTCCCTTTCTCCCTCTGTGTAACTTACTTCATAGGATATTTTGAATGTAGGCAATAAAACTGCTTTTTATAGAATGTCAATAAAAATGAAAACACAGGTTGGTTTTGAGAAAATAAAATAATCAAAGTTTCTCCTTGTAAAGAGCAGTTTGGGTGGGAGAATATTCTTAAAAATTCTCATGTCATATCCTTGGAATATGTTGAACTTAAATAAGAAGTTTGGTATTTTAACTGACATCTCGATGTGGGGTCATTGTTCACAGCACATACACTGGAGTCTTTTACCACGAAAACTTTATTCTTACTTAAAGCATGCGTTTCTGGTTACACATTGATACGAATGTTTAGGTGGAATGCAACACTTCTACGTGATATAATTAGGTGCTGGAGAAAGTAAAAATATGAGAAAACCCTATGGTAATATCCTTTATGGCAGCAGACACTTTTAAAGCCTTTTGAATGACGTTGCCGAGGGAAAGTTGACTCCCAAATCGACCTGTTTTCCAAACAAACCCCTCGGAAGGCAAAGGTAGGTTCCACTTGCACGTCACCTCTGTAAATTAATCCTAGAATAAGGAAGCAAGAGAGGAAATCAATATTCCAGAAGGAGGTAGTGGAGGGAGGGAAGAAATGGAGGTGAGAGAAATTGATTAAGTTTATGAATATGTATTGAGACGGGAGAGCTCTTCATGTGTAATGCTTTCAGTTTGTCATTTCGCCTGGAGACAGATGTCACTCCTGTTGCGAACTTTGTGATTTAATTATTTCTCTCTGCGGGATTTTAGTATTTGAACAGGTGCACTGATCGTCTGTTGTTCTTTTATGCGTTTTGTCCTCCACCACTTACTTATTGTAGGTGGAAGTCTTAGTATATTCACATATTTGAACGATAAATGCACGTTTTGAGATCCTCTGAACATAGAAAAGTACTTTAACTTTCTCTACTATTTATCTTGGTTAGTAGTTAAAGAAAATACTGTTTTCTATTAATGTATATGTTTCACCAAAAATATATATTTTGAGATCCTTTGAACCTGGAAAGTTGGTAAACATATCTACATTGGGATTACCAGAGAGTAGCAATCCAAACACATGTTTCAAGTTAATTTTGTTTTTTTACAAATGTGTACAACTATATTGTACAGATTGTTATATAACAGAATTTCGTTAGTAATTGATTTAAAAAAAATGGCTCCAACGATTGTAACTAAAATGCCAGACATCTGAAGTTGACACGACAAACAAAACATATATTATAGTTTTTCACTGGTAGTCTTCAATGCTCTCTTCATTCCTGTTGAATTTTATAAAGTGGCAAATTGCAACACAAATATTTAAAAACTTAACACGGGAGAAATGTCCAGAACTCATTAAAGCATGAAGTTTGTTTTAAAGCCACATTTTGTATCTTTAAACGAAAGTTATCTCCTGTTGTTCATTTATAATGTTTTAAGAAAGCAGTTTCTCATCACGCATGCAAAGTGTATGCAACATTAATGCTTGCATGTTATTGGATATTAGATGCTGCTGCATTATCCTCCATGTGCCTTCATAGTTTTAATACGTTGAAATAATTTCTGGAAAATACTTATTAGGATTAACATAGATGCAGCCGGAACCAAATTTGTTAGAAAAATCTCTCCAGATCTTAGATCATCAATCTGTATCTCTACGACAGGTATGAGCGAGCGTGTGTCACGTCCAGGAGGGAGAGATATTGTGACATAACGTAGCTACCCCTCTATCCGAGCGGTGTTCTTAATTTTGAAAAGCTAGAAATGCCTATTTATTAAAATGTAAGTTATGCATCAAATGACAAAACAAAATCAAGTGCTTTATTCAGTATTCCTACAATAAAGGTTTGAAATTGAAAATATTTCATACCTACTTCTTATCAAATTCAACAAATAGATATAATATAGCTTATAATCTTACAGGGTGCATGAACATACAACACTCAAATATTTTGCTTCAATTGAAATTGCTTTCAATTGAAAACTAATTAGAGCTAGGGGTATTATCCCATGCTTTTTACTTTCTCTAATACAACTTTTGAGGCCACCTGAATAAATAAACAAATAAATGAATAATTTTAGAAAAATGTCTATGCGTGTGTTTGTGTTTGAGAACAGTAGGACTCAAAAATTAAATCTCGGATAACTACTATATTGCTACTTAAGTTCATACGAATATTTTCAAGAAAATCCCCGCTCCAAACTTCCCTTTACATGGAAACATTTTTCGAAAAATTTAAGATATTTATATGACAACTAAAATGTGTATCTCGAATTTTCTGGGAATAGCCTGTAAGTCCTCTTCATTCGGAAGGAATTTTGATAATCTTGTGTAACTGGTAAACGTTAAGCGATAGACGAAAACGTACTACACAAGAAATGTAGATCTTTTTAAAACACACAATATACATACAGAATCACATATACATACATACACCCACACAGCAGTACATTGCAGCTTATTTGTATGCTACAAAATTGAAACAGCCCATTCTTCCCTAAATATCCCACCAATTCTTGTGGAATGTATGTTATAATTGCGTTAAGCAATGTTCCACCACCATATTAGAACACTGCTTGTGTTGCAAACAACAAACGCGAACGGGAGGGGTGGAGGTCGCTTGACAAAGGTCACAAGAATGCCCATACTTGCTCTACGAAGACGCGGTAAACGTAATGCCATAAAGCAAGTAAGAGAGAGGAGTATCTAAAAAAATATAAAATTAATTGGAACCTTTTTACAAAACTTTCTGGAATATAAAAATAATATACATTCCTTGTGACAAATGCTGTTATATTTATCAAAGTTTCAGTATCTGAGAGAAAAAAATTGACGTGTGGATAGGATTTTTCCATGGCTGCTACATCACCACGTGATCCAGGCTACCATTTCGGTTTATGCATGCGGTATAAAATGTACTATTTTCCGTTTTCACAACACGTGAGCTCAAAGGAAAATACGGTCAGGTGCTCTTTCAACAACTGTCTGCCAGATGCTTCATTTTATGCTTTACTTTGAATGTAAAGAATTCGCAGACACGTTTTGCATTGCATTTCTGTTTTATTATGTTCATCCGTTTAAGTGTAAAATGCCAAGTATGTGTATACAAACCTTCCTCTTCCTTAATCGAGATATGGGAAGGGCATGTGCCAGCGTTCTCCAGCTGTTTTATTTCATGAACTACCCTAGAAAACCATGGTGCGCGTTGAACACTTAGCCTCAGAGGAGCAGTGTCTCCAAATATTATAATGCAAATCACTTACCGTAAAATGCTTGGAAATGAACCAAAGGTGGTTCAGTATTTTCTGTATCTTTCGATATGTTCTGTAATGGGGTAATGTGCCCGTACGTGAGTACCACGTGTTATCTCACGTAGATGTTTCGGATCTCCGAAGTTCCTTGAAGTTCTCTTCCGGACTGCTGGTCGTAGAGCTAAGGAGAAATTCTTATCCTAGCTAGCTAATTTGATCTTTCTCAGGATTTTATGCAGATGAGGGCAAATAATAAACTGACTTCCCCTTAAACAGCTTAATTTATTCACAATATAATGTCCATTGAGGCGGCTAGCAACTTTCCCTTGCTTAACACAAAATTATACAAAAGTTTTACATTTAACCTTCGCGCTACTGTGAATTCTTTACGTGTAACTATCTAACTGCTTCACACGATATTTTTCCACCCACATACACTCACAAAATCTTCCGCCTGAGTCACATGTGTTACATCGTGAGAGTAAAATCAGAGAATGTAAACTTGGGACCTCTTCCCCTTTTTGTACCTTCCTTCTATGACGTAGAATTCGCGGTTTTATATGTAACAACTATTTTCACTGGTTATCTACTTAGTGTGCTATGAAAATAAAATTTTACAATTTTAGGAGATACGCTTCCCTTTGACTTCTGGTAAAACCCACTATCTTCTTCTCAATTTACAACTCTCGTTTCTCTTTCTGTTTTCCGACTACCCTGTCTTCCATAAATTGGCCACTATCTCTGTCTCACTCTAATCTCGGACTTCTCTATTTTCTGTGATTTTGTCTAAACCCTGTGTGCATTAGCGTGTATGTGCCTGTGAACTTTACCCCCCGTAAGGGGGGGGGGTTCCGACCCCTTCAGCTGCCGTGGTGCGGGCGCTGCGGACCCTTAGCTCTCGTGGTACTTCTGACGTTACCAGAAGTACGCCGGGCCGAACATTTGAGCCCCTCCCGAAAGGGAGTTGTTCGGATTGGGTTGGACTCGGCGGGGCAGTGGTTCCCGATACCCATGGGTTATTGGGTACGCCTGGCTAGGTTAATTCCGCCCAGGCGGGGTTGTCAGACGCCTCGAGACTCTCCGGCACCAGCCATGAGGGATAGCTGGTAGACGGTAGCTAGAAACTGTCGGCCCCACCGAGGTTGTTCGGTAGTCTCCCCCAGTAGGGTTCGCCCTGCTGGCCTGACGCGCGTAAGTGGCGTATCCACTTCCGTCCCTGCTTGGAAGGGTCGGTGCGGGAGGTGTCCTTGCCCGATTTCGACCAGGCAGGGGGGCGGTATATAAAATAGGCACCGCTCCTAATGGAAAGGTCCACGAGTTTCTCCTGGGTTTGCGAGGGTGTGGTCTTGCGTTGGCGGACCTGGTCCCGTATTTAGATGTGAACTTTACCCCTGTTGCTCGCTCGCCTGGTAGTTATTAATTACACCGTTGCTTAGATGCTTGCTTTCACATTTATTACATTCTGAGGTACAAGTTATTTTACAGTAAAGCTATTTCTCAACGTTATTTTACATTATTGCTTATTCCTATTATTTCAATACTCTATTATATTGAGTATATTTCCCCTTATAGCTCTCTTAGCTATTTCGGGGTGGACATCTACACACTTTTTACTGTATATTTTAAACTCCTTTGTAAGGATTTTGTACTCACACATGAAACGTGCGAAATTCGATATTAAAACGGGTTTCAGCACCTTAATGTGCCTAAAATGTTGTCTTAACAGAGCAATGTTTGGTTTTCAGTTTCAAGGCTCATTTTAATGGAGTTTGGCTCTAAAATGTTGAGGATATGTTTCTCAAGCATTAGAATTTATATTACAAGGGGAGGGATATACTAAGTGGAAGGGGAGAACAAAGTGGAAAATTCTCATACAGTTAGATCAGTAGAGAACAGTAAAATACATGTCTCTGCTTAATCATAGAAGGCTATTGTTGCTGTGGAGAAACGAGTAACTACAACGAAACCAGTTAACAGAAAAGTTGGTTCAAGGCAAATAGGGTTTACTTTCAACCATGTCGCAGTTCTCAGATGACTTGTGTTATCTTATTTGTTGGGCGCTTTTGTTTTTAAATTTGGGTTCTTTGTCCTCCGGGTAGCTATTATAACTCAGTCGAGCACGTGTCTCTAAGCAGGATGTGTAAACGGAAAGGAGTTGTTGCTAAAAAAATAACACCGATAAAAAAATCTGAATCTAGACTTTTATTGCCGTCACGCTTAATTAATAATTCACATATTTAATCTTTATACACGCCTGACTGAAGCTGTGATATTTCCGAATGTAACTACAGTCGTTATAGTTGCCGCGCACCAATTACTTCGCGTACTTTACATTTTTGTAACTAACTCTGCGACGTTCACCTCGTGAGAGATTCTTCAGAACTGTGCGACACTTCCTTATGGCTCGAGAATATATACTCCTTCACCTCGAATTGCCTAAACATTATAATAGAGCTGCTATTGGTTACCAAATTGCGCCAACTTTAGCGTCTGTTTTGGTCAGCCAATCACTACTACTAACATATATGCTCTAGGGAAGATATTCCTTCCATTTCTAAAAACGGCACGCTGCCCTGACGTCAATTTCGGCTTTCTCTTCTTAGTGACAAACAACTCACCCCCTCGGTTTATTGTTAACCTATTCTATTGTCAGTTTCAGTTAGGCCGTGCAAACTATTTCCCAACAATCCTTATGGCTAACAAACATCTAAAATCATGTACATACAATAATATTAATTTACACTATAATCACTCTGGCATTCACAGTATGTTGTGATATAAAAAATTGCCTCAACCATTAGTTTTACGTGTATTCCTTAGAGACATGGAAACGTTTTAGACGTGTATGTTATATAGATGTTGAATAAAAGGTAGTGTGTTAAATCTAACCTAATTCAGCCTAAAATCGCTAAGCAGAGCAAAACGTAAGCGGAAAATATGTGTAACCAAGACCAAAACAGCAAAATGCAAAACCAGAAAGGATCGTAGTAATATCTACTTGGGGTGTGTATAGTAACATTGCTGTTAACCAGTGTAAGACTGGATCTTGTCGTATAGAGACAAAATTTTGATTTCTGAGCGTTGTGCTGATGGTGATACTCCAATGTATATGCATGGCAATGCAATGTATATATTATTGGTTGAATGTAATTTAATTCTGAAGTCTGGTTTATATTTCCTTTTTGTTTCCTCTGAGTTCCTATTTTCTTCATTGTGTGTGTAAAGTGTTTTAGTTTTCACATTCTCTTGATTGAGTGGAACATATGCTAGTCAGCCATAATACGAGTGCATGCGTTGGAAAAGAAACTAAACAGCTACGGAACAAATGGGCGGGGCATCGGAAGCACGGTTAGGTAAAGAAAACATCCGCAGTTCCGAGTTGCATTCGCTAGAGAGGCAGAGACTTGCAAATGCAGTACTGTTTTCACTGTGTAACGGTATATCCCCCTATCGCCTTACCCCCATCCTCCTCTAGCCTTGATGACGTTCGCATTGTCTAAACAAACAGTGGTGCCCTCCTCCACGCACTCATATCGTGGCCGCCTAGTACTTTGTGTATGCTTACAGGTGTATAAGCACTTATGTCTTTTTAACGTTTTTGACGATATGTTTCTTTATCCACTTCCCTTTCATACTGTCATGCGGGAAACCTAATCTGCCTGCGTATTTTACTGTACTTTGAGGCAGTATTTTTAACACTTAAATAATATCAATTAAATTATATAATATGTAAATTCAATAACAGCCCGCCTTGAAGCAATATGTGTATGTAATAATTTGTAAAATGTATGTAACAGTCATTGCATATGCTTATATTACTGTATCCGTGTGTAATAATGTTATGTGAATATAATTACGTAATTTAATAATGTAGGAGCTGTGAGAATAATGAGTTAAAAGTTGCTAACGATGAGGTAACCTTGAGGCAATAATGAACAAGAAAGTTTAACAGTACTACTAATCATTATTAGAGCAGCAATAATATAAATTTTGAGACAGTTTAAAAAAATAGCCAATCAACAACCAGAAAAAGCTTAAGTTAAATGAAGGTATTCTACTGGACTAGGATTAGCCAATCAGACACTTGAAACATAAATTTACAAGTTTGGACGGTTGAAATCTATTCAGTTGCCTCCAAACAGTGCTCATAACCAGACGAGATGTGTCCTCGGGAAATTAATTATATATTCGTGTGAGACGAAAATAGTATACGTGTTAAAAAAGTGCAAGTATTAAATAAAAGAATCTCACAGTTCTCATATCAGTGAAGTGCTATTTAATTTGTGTCAAGGATTAATAAAAAGGAGTGAATTAAAACTAAAAATCTGTGTAAGCCTACATTCTTAGTCGTATCAAAACCCTGCCTAAGAGAAACGTGTCTCTAACAAATACTGACGCAGCCGAGGCAAACATAAATATAATATCTAAAGAAACAGTTAAATTAAAAAGCTAATATTTTTAAACTTGGGGCAAAGGCCACCTGAAAGTACGTTTGGGGCGAAGGCTACCGGAAACTGTTTAACATACGTGCGGTTGTAACTACTACAAGTTCGGTTCCCCGACAGTTGAAATATAATACAACTCTTTCAATACAACCTTTTTCAAGTTGACGCCCAAAGCGTGTTGCAAACAGCTTGCAATACAAACATCATCTTCAAACTGACTTTCCATACATGGGGCCGTAACAAACTACTTCAAATTGACGCCCAAAGCGTGGTGATAATAAATAACGTAACAAACCATCTATCGTAACTTATGTCAATGAACTATATTAAATCCTTTATTAAATGTGGACATGGAATATAATCATATTTGATAGTTCAATTTTGCCATTTAAATCTTACCAGAGTCTTTACTTCCTTTTTATTTATTTACTATTAAACTTATGCAGCAGCTAAGTGTAAGCTGCCAGTGATTGAGTTAAGGTCAACACCAGTCGCGGATCGCCACTTTGCCACATTGTTAATGTTGTTGACCTTGCAACTAGAACCACTAGGTATAACAAATATTAATAAATTACTTATTTTATTTTCATTTAAGCACTTTATTATTCACTATAATCGAAAAATAATATGCAATACTTCTTATTCTTTATCTGTTTAACCTCCTCTTATGTAGGACTTGCACCCCCCAGGACTTACAGGCGGGTGCCTGGGGTAAGAGGCCCGTCGACGAACAGACACTCGTAGATCCGACAGAACATCCAGGATGGGTGATCAGCCCGATGGCTGGTATGGGAAGAAGGAAGTAGATGAAACGAAATGAAGGTGAAATGGATGAAAGGAAAGGTGATGATGGAGCAGTTGGTGGAATGAATGGCGGGAGAAACCCGCCCAGACGCCACATTTGTCCACCACAAATCCCACATGCGGGTTCCTGGGACTGAACCCGGGCCATCTCGGTGAGAGGCGAGCGGTCTAACCACTCGGCCATGGAGCCGCCAATATGCAATACACATGTGTTTAAGTGCAGTAGAATCTCGGACCTCGTCTCCTATGTTCAGTCTCTTTCTCCCTCTCCAGTACCGCATTTGTATTACAACGTATACTTGATATAACCAGGCACAAAGAAGACAATACAATTTCAAAATCTTTCCATTATGCTCACCAGTATATTATTTTATGATTTTTTACCATTTTGGGCTGCAATTATTTTCAATCGAGTCTAGCCCGTATATCATACCATTTAAATCACCACGATAATAATTAATTTCTTCGTATTTGTCTCACGCATCGGAAGGTCCCCTAATGGCCAGTTCATTACTTAAATTGCATACCCTCGGAAGTAACACAGTTCCCTACAGCATTCGGTACATCCCCTGTTTTTTAACTGTCCATTATACAGCTGACAGTCTATCTTAGGGAGTGTTTGTCTGTATTATTTTCTCCCGAGGGGTGAAATAATCCCTACCTATACTGCATTGAAGAGCTCTTGGAATTGTTTTAAACTGATTATCCGAGGGAAGAGTGCTTCTAAATTACAGCAATTGCTTACGCAAATTAATCTCATTGGTGAGATGTATATATATCAAATTTAAATTAAGTTAGGGGATGATAAAAGGGGGATGGCTTAGAGCAGTGATGAAGTTGTTGAAGCACCAGTTAGGTCTCAAGTTGTAGGGAGCTGAGCTATGTGAGGTCGTGAAGGAAGAGACGAAGTTTCCGGAGAAGAGTGGGAGGGAGTTTGGCGAACGTTTGCAAGGGAAATTTTGGAATACACATGCGAAGGCAGGTCAAAAAGTAACACTACGTGGCATGTCTGAGCGGAGAATCAGCTTGTTAAGGTCGTTATTTACTACCATGTTTACTTCGTGTGTTTGAGGGGCTTCTTTGCTAAATATTCCAAGTCTATGTGGATAAATTGAGAAACGAAAAACAAATTGAAACCAAAATCCTTTTTACTATCTTTCCCTCCGCTTTCCTTACGAGAGGAAGTATGGAATTCCACGCAAAAATTCGATATGAGATTTCACCAACATTTTTAAGTCCTTTTAACACGTGTCTGTGTGTAACTCTGGTTCAGTATCATACAAAGATGCGACAGGAAGATTTTCAAAACAAACTCACCCCACCCCAAAATACCATTTACATTTTCTCAATAACCACTTTAACAAACTTCCTTAAAATACATATGTTACATTTTCTGTGAATATCCTGTAAAGTCCTAATCACTTTGAATGAACTGTGTCGTTGTTCACCAATGGCACTGAGGATTAATTGATTTGCATCATTTTCCCCTCTGGCTTCCCAAGTTTGTAAGTTATCACTTTTAAGGCCTTTGCATTTGACGAGATGCTGTTTGTTCAGGATGACATTTTCACAGAGAGTGCACTTGTGTATAGATAGGCATCGTATCTTTTATAGGTGTTCTGCGAGGTCACTGCAGTTTTCCTGGGAATTTTTTTTTTGTATATCAACTCTATCTTTAGTATTCTTATAATGTTTATCTTTTAATTTATCTTCTTCATCAAGTCTCTGCTGTCTTTTGAAATGTGCTTTAATGTTAGTTAATTATTTGTTTATTTATTTATAAATAAACAGGTTCTATTGCACCTTTCTTTGCTAATTGATCCACATGTTCATTGCCCAAAAGTCCCACATGAGCTGGGATCCATTGTAGAGTGACATGATTTCTAGTTTCAACTGCTTTAATTAGGCTTCTTATTTCTTTAATATGACTCTGAATGAACTTATATTTATGATTTTGTGCAAATGGTAAGACATAGAGATAGACAAAAAACTTAGTACACAAGAAATTAGGTCTCGTATAAACACAACTCTTATGACATTAACCATTTCCGAGATAGTATTTACTCTTATTTTAAACTTTCATATTATTTACATTTTTAACGTGCTAAAGCCATTGTTCTTTTGATTCTCTTGTTTTAATGCAATGAATATGAATTTTCAAGCCCAACATATAGCGGCCAGCTTTTTAAATATCTGACTCACTATTGTATTATTTTTCCTTTCTCTACTACGTATAGTAAGTAAGGGAAGTATTGTATTCAGCCCAAAAATTCGATACCAAGATTTCACCGGAAATATATGTTTTGAGGCCCCCTGAATAAAAAAAAGACATTTTTGGAAACATGTCCGTGTGTGTGACTGTCTGTGAGCAGCATAACTCAGAAACGAACAGTTGGATAAACACCAAACTTGGTACTTAGGTTCAGTATCTTCCAGAGATGCGACACGAAGGTTTTCAAGAAAATCCCCCATTCCAATTTACCCTCTACATGGTACATTTTTTCGAAAATTTTAATTTTCTCAGAAATGGCTCTAGCGATTTTGATTAAAATATCATATATTTAAGATACTTTCATGACAAATAAAATGTATATCTTGAATTTTCTGGGAAAGTCTCCAAAAGTATTCTTCTTTGTGAACGACTTTTGCATACCTGGTAAAGCATAAGAGATAGACAAAAGTTTACTATGCAAAAAAAATGTAGATCGCGTTAAAATAAACAATTTATGTTATATGCATTTTTTTGTTGAGTGAACCATTTTCGAGATATTGCTTTTCCAGTACTTATACCTTTTCTCAAATGGGAATTCGTTATTCATTTTTTATGTCTTGGACATGCAAAGAGATGGAATGCGCCACACAGCAACCAGCTCTTAAAAGATTTGACTGTCGCTTAAAGCCTACCATATTCCCCTTGCACCTACAAGAAAATTAGCAATAAGATTAACATCTCGATTAACATGAAGCATATGGAGAATAAGCGTTTGTAAAAATAGTTTGTACAAGAGTAGAGAAAGACATGTGAGTGTAACACACTCACATGTCTTTGTGTTCAATGCCCGTTCTTACTACATACGGCACCACAGGCGGTGAACACTGATGATCTATGTAATGAAATGCAATTTGGAAAGGAATTTTTTGGAAGGACATTTTCCAGGCCTTAGTTTAGGATATCTGCAGGGAATTTGCCAGTTATGAGGATTGAGGAAAACCTAGAAAAAAAAGTCCGTCTGGGAGGACGGACCTGACGGTATTTGAACGCCGGACCTCCGATTTACGAGTCCGCGTCTTAACAACTTCACTCACCCGTATCGGTCGCCCGTATCTCCCTTGTAGCTGCAGCAAACAAAATGTGAAGTTAAACTACTTATACAATTGTCTCAGTATGAAGTAGATGAAAAAGTAAACTTTTATAACCGTATATGGTCTGTAAAATATATAAGAATAAACAATAGTGAACAGAGAACATAATATGAATCTAATACAAAATATTTTAATATTATATTTCTGTCTCTCTCTCTCTCCCTCTCATTCTGTGTGTCTCTCCCATATATGAGCTTATGAAAAACAGCTTGCAATTAATAGCAACTTGCATTAGTAAAAGCTGTTTCTTTGTTCAGAAAATACCTGTAACCAATTTGGTTACCAATTTATAATTATGACATTTATCGTGATTAACGCAGGAGAATGAACTTTTATATGAATAAAATTTTATACGAGATACCTTTGAAATAATGGGTAAATAAAATAGTGTAACTATTACGTCTTTATGTTTACTTTCTCTACAACGTACCTCTTAGGTAGAGAAGGTATTGCATTCCACCCAAAAATTCGATACCGAGATGTCACCGGAAATACATGTTTTGAGGTCCTCTGAATAAAAAGAAATTTAGAAAAAGGCTCGTGTGTGTGTCTGTGAACAGATAACTCTAAAAAGGAAAAGTCAAACACTAAACTTGGTATTTAAATTCAGTGCCTTCCAAAGATGAAACACGACTTCTTAAACGACTTTTACATGAAATATTTTTCGAAATTTGTTTTCTAAAAATGGCTCTTAACGATTTTGATTAAAATACCATATATTAAGGATATTTACATGACAAATGAAATATATATATATATATATTGAATTTACTGGGAGTCCTCTTCATTCGGAAGGAATTTTGTATACTCTTGTATTAACTGCTAAACGTCAAGTGATGGACGAAAACGTACTACGCAAGAATTGTAGATCTCTTTAAAACACACAATTTTTTGTGGCATTAGCCGTTTCCGAGGTATCCGTTATTAATGGGTCGAATTGTTCAATAGTTATCCATTCTTTTAAAAATCATGTCGATTTTCAATTGTTTCTCGGAATGTCATGGAAAGAGTATGAAATCCAGATCTTAAACATTCTACTTTTCTTTCTTTGAGTTATGTGTTCACAGACACACACACACACGCACACACACTAGCCTTTTTCTAATGTTTCTTTTGTATTCAGAGGACCTCAAAACATGTATTTCCAGTGACATCTCGATATCGAATTTTTGGGTGGAATGCAATACCTTCTCTACCTAAGAGGTACGTTCATTTCGCTATTCTCTTTATATTTATAATGAAATGTGTATTGTAGCTGTTCCCAGAAAGGTTTATCTGGATACAAATGAAGTAGACAGCAAAATAAACTTTCGCAAGAATAATTTGTATATCCACTAATAAACGATGGATGGTAGGGAAAGTCATGTGAAAATAACACATCAGTTTTTTTTAAAGAATAGCTTGTTTTAACAATGAAATACAGGTCCCCACCCATTGATCTTACTATGTAATTGTGCTCAGTAAGATAAAGTCGATGCGTGTTTTGTAAACCATGGTCGTAGCCACACAATTGCTCGATCTATACCAACACATTTCGTGAATGAAAACCTCTCACTAATGCTTCGCTACTTTACATGTTGCCTTCCAATAAAAAGTAAAAGCCGTGACGTATTTGCTAACATTATTCATGTGAGAGGGACAGTAAGTGCCGGCAAATGACAAGTGATCAATTCTGTTTACCATTTTTAGGAGAAATTGGGGAGATATTGATGGGCCATTATAATGCGAGAGTATCAACATTAATGGGGCAGCGGAAATTCTGAGGGGTTGCTCGGGAGGTCGTTAAACCGGGGGTATCGGAGGCAATGCTTTTAACGTGCATCATTCGGCATGCAATCAAGGAAAAGGATCTGCTGAATACTCCGATCATTTCCCTTCCTTTATGCTGATATAAAGCTCTTCCTCGCATGAATTCCATTCTACCCCAAACTGGGAGAACAACCTGTGGATCTTAAAAAAGAACCACGATAAAAGGTCGCTCAACACGTATTATAGATTCACACGCTATTATCATCACTGTGTGGTAATACATTTCAGAAGTAGCCTAATTTACGTAGTGCAGTATAGGCTTAAACGATATCTGGCAAAGGAGTAATGAAAATACACACAGTGCCGTGAAAAAAGTCAAAAGACTACTATGTGATATAAACAGGCAGGAAGTAGAATCTGAATGTAGACAAAGATCAACATTGGAGCAACAAAATTAAATAAAAACTAGGTGGGTAAGGAAACATATATTTTGGAATTAGGTATAAAACAGAGGACGGGAATAGCATAGCTTAGGTTGGGAGGGTGGAAAGCTCGCAAGATTGCTGATGATGATGCCAGGAGGATTTGCTCATAATGCGGGGAACATGAAGACTGGACGCATATTTTGGCAGCATGCTTGCAGACGGAGGGAACCAGGAAAAATTTTTTACTGGAAGTATTTTTGGCTTCCAACAGATGGAGGGCAGCATGCTGGGAGTTGATTCTGAACAGTCAAAACTGACCAAGCTTGGGCACATACTTAATGGAAGTACGTGTACTAAGAGATAAGGTGTTTATGTAAATTTTATTTAAACATATGTGGTGCTTGAGCACTTGTATGTGTGTGTGTGTATGTATGTGTGTGTGTAGATAAGGTGTTTATGTAAATGTTCTTTAAATATATGTGGTGCTTGAGCACTTGTGTGCGTGAGTGTTTGCGTGTTTGATTCAGAGTGTTTTTCAATTTTATATGTATGTTTATAGTGTGGTGATTATAAAAATAGTTGTTTTCTGGTCGATTCTGCAAGTCACTTATACAGACCAGGTATTTTTCTAGAGGACATGTACGGTCTTATGACCCATGCGACTGTGTTATGCAATTAATGTAATACTAAGTACTTAATAATTACCACTAGTAATCTAATAGATAATCAAAACATATTAATTAATATCCCAATTCTTATTAAATACTACTACTACTACCACTACCTACTACTACTACTACTACTACTACTACTACTACTACTACTACTACTACTACTACTACTACTCTTACTACTGGTAACGAAAAGGGGCTCATTTCTGTGCACAGCTTCGTTTTGATACAAGTTTTCACGCAGTAAAGTATGTTTTGATGTATTGTTTATATTCATTACTTATCGAGCGAGATGGCTCCACGATAACGTGTGATGATCACATTTGGGAACTCCCGGGTTTGATTCCCGTTTACCGTCCACTCTGACTTTGGGTTTTTCGTGGTTTTTCGTGGTCGATAGGTGATTTGCTTTCCATCATTACCCTTTCATCAGTTTTGTCCTCATCTTCTAGGTTTCGTGGCATATGGCTGTGTCGGGCAGATGGCAAGTTATTGTTCAAAGGAAAAAAATACTCTCCATGAGCACTAGACGGCTGTTTGGACGACTGGTCGTTCATCTCTAGGCAGCTCCTGCAATAGGACGGATCTTCTAGCCTGGAACTGTTAAGGATTTCCGCGTGTCCCTCTGGATGTGGCCTCCTGTGGTTCTTTCACTTCATTCCTTCTTCCTGAATGACTGTAGCTACAATAAATCTATATAGACCGCAGCGCGCGAGGTGCCCTCCTCCGTTGTGTAACCTACACTATGTGCTCAAAAGTATCCGGACACCCCCACAAACGTACGTTTTTCATCAGGTGCATTGTGCTGCCACCTACTGCCTGGTACTCATTATCCGCGACCTCAGTAGCCATTAGACATCGCTCCGTGGAACTCATGGACTTCGAACGTGGTCAGATGATTGGTTATCACTTGTGTCAGACGTCTGCACGCGAGATTTCCACACTCCTAAACATCCCTAGGTCCACTGTTTCTGATGTGATAGTGAAGTGGAAACGTGAAGGGACTTGTACAGCACAAAAGCGTATAGGCCGACCTCGTCTGTTGACTGACAGAGACCGCCGACATTTGAAGAGGGTCGTAAAGAGTAATAGGCAGACATCTATCCAGACCATCACACAGGAATTCCAAACTGCATCAGGATCCACTTCAAGAACTATGACAGTTAGGCGTGAGGTGAGAAAACTTGGATTCCATGGTCAAGCGGCTGCTCATAAGCCACACATCACGCAGGAACACGCCAAACGACGTCAACATTACACGATTGAACATTGGCAAAACGTTGTGTGGAGTGACGAATCACAGTACACAATGTGGCGATCCGATGGCAGGGTGTGGATATGGCGAATGCCCGCTGAACGTCATCTGCTAGCGTGTGTAGTGCCAACAGTGAAATTCGGAGGTGGTGGTGTGATGGTGTGGTCGTGTTTTTCCTGGAGGGGGCTTGCACCCCTTGTTGTTTTGCGTGGCACGATCACAGCGCAGACCTACATTGATATTTTAAGCACCTTCTTGCTTCCCAGTGTTGAAGAACAATTCGGGGATGGCGATTGTATCTTTCAACAAGATCGAGCAACTGTTTATACTGCACGGGCTATGTCGGAGTGCTTACACGACAATAACATCCCTGTACTGGACTGGCCTGCACAGAATCCTGACTTGAATCCTATAGAACACCTTTGGGATGTTTTGGAACGCCGACTTCGTGCCAGGCCTCACCAACCTACATGGATACCTCTCCTCAGTTCCGCACTCCGTGAAGAATGGGCTGCCATTCCCCAAGAATTCTTCCAGCACCTGATTGAAAGTATGCCTGCGAGAGTGAACGCTATCATCAAGGCTAACGGTGGGCCAACACCATATTGACTTCCAGCAATACCGATGGAGGGCGCCACGAACTTGTGCGTCATTTTCAGCCAGGTGTCCGGATACTTTTGATCACGTAGTGTATATACAGTAAAGAAAATATTACTGAAAAACGTTGGAACTCTAGCAAAATCGCTGATATCGAAAGTGCCTTTGAGTTCCTTAGTAGTGATACCTTAATAAGGTGGTTTCCTGACACCTTTCATCAACGCAAGCAAATGTACACTCGCTTCCATTTATGCCAATACTGCAGCCTCAAGTGTCATTCAACTGCCCTTCACAGGTAGAGTATGCTACATATAGCAAAAAGGAGGTGTGTGTATCTGTTTACCTTTTCACAAATGCAGTGAGATGGATGTATAACTTAGAGCAATAGCTTTACTCGTCATCACGAGTAATAACCATGTTTAAATACACAAACTAAATAAGCTCCTCTTTTGCACAATATCTCCACGAAAAAATATTTTTAATAGCAACATAATGTAAATCTCAAATACATTATACTTTTTACTCTCAAAGAGCACACATTTACCGCACATTATTTTAATAATCTGCCCATGTATCTATTACGTGGAATTGCCCTAGCAATGTCTTCAAATGGCAAATTGGCTTCCCACATACCCACAATTCTTCCGCGATGCACCTCCGAAATATTTGCATACTTGCGTGAGCTACAGTCAACACCACCACAACAAGGTAGAACGCTCCAGACACACCCCTCCCTACTATGTACGCCCGCTGAGAAGGTTTGTAAAATGCCGCCTAAAGCTGTAGGGACGACATAAATGGGAGCGAGTGTACAGCTTTGTGCGCGCGCAGACCTCGATTTTGATTGCGAGCTTGCCTAGCCTGATACGGAGTGTGCGTTATATGTGAGGATTCTAAAGACCTACAGATGTTTCGGAAAAGAATTTGTCGAGATACTTCATCTTACAAAAACCATACATACACAAACGTTCGCAAAGGCGACGTGCAGGGGGAGTTACCACAGAGCTATCTTTCATTGGCTTTTTAGTTAGCAAAATTCTGAGTAGCTACTCAGATGCTGTTCTAAGTCAGATTTTGTTTTAATCTTATTATACTTAAAGGCAGCTTTTTTGGTTATAATTCTCTGTGGTTTTTGAGTTCATTAATTATTACAGTAACACTATTACAATTAAATAAGGAAGATTGTAATTTGTACTATTATTCGCATGCCATACATTCCTCAGTATATCTCGCTGGATTTTATTCTTTCTCTACTACTTAGCTATAGTAAGCAGAGGAAGTATTACAATTCATTCATTCATTCATTATCTGTTTACCCTCCTCTTATGTAGGACTTACACCCCCCCAGGACTTACAGGCGGGTGCCTGGGGTCAGAGGCCCGTCGAGGAGCAGACACTTATGGATCAGACAGAACATCCAGGATGGGTGATCAGCCCGATGCCTGGTATGGGATGAAGGAAGTAGATGAAGCGAAATGTTGGTGAAATGGATGAAAGGAAAGGTGATGATGGAGCAGTTGGTGGAATGAGTGGCGGGGGAAACCGGAGAACCCGGAGAAAACCCGCCCAGACGCCGCTTCGTGCACCACAAATCCCACATGCAGGTCCCTGGGATTGAACCCGGTCCGCCTCGGTGGGAGGCGAGCGGTCTAAACACTCGTTCACGGCGCCGCCTAGGAAGTATTACAATCCACCCAAAAATTTGATAGGGGATTTCTTCGTTTTAAACCTATTGTAAGATGAAATATCTAGCTATTAAGAGCAGTACTTCAAGAAGAGAAATACATGTAATAAACGCTATTTCTAGCGTGATTAACGCGTTTTTGCTGTTATTTACTAAGAGATAGGACTAGACATATATTATACAAACGGTCAAATCACACAATATAAACTTGTGTACAATCAATAAAGCAAATATGCACTGGGCCGCAGCTTAGTTGATAGTACACCTGTCTGCTGTGGCAGGACGGTGAGAACTTTTATTATTTAGATATTCCCTATCCTCCCCTGAGTCTGGAAGAGTGAATGTGCGTGTACTCTAATATGTAAAACCAAAGAAAAACCAGGAATTTAATGACAACTGCATTTGAGTTAACAGCATTGACAAAGGTAAGAGACCGCCGTTGTGACCATTGTAGTTGATGCAGTATTTTTAACACTTAAATAATTTCAGTCTAATTGTTTAATTTGTAAATTCAATAACAGCCCGCCTTAAAGCAATACGTGTATGTAGCAATATATAAAAAATGTACGCAACAGTCATTGTATATGTTTGTATCAATGTATCCACGTGTAATAATGTTATGTGAATGTATTACGTAACTTAATAATGTAGGGGCTGTGAAAATAATAGGTTAAAAGTTGCTAACAATGAGGTAACCATGAGGTAACCTTGAGTCAATAATGAATTTGAAAGTTTAAATGCTACTAGTCATTATTGGAGCAACAATAATGTAAAATTTGAGACAATTTAAAAATAGCCAATCAAAGACTTGAAATACAGAAATTTACAAGTTTAGGCGGTTGAAATCAGTTCAGTTGCCTGCAGACAGTGATTGTAACCGGATGCGAGATGCGTCCTTGAGAGATTTAATACGTATTCGTGTGAGACGAAAAATAAGTTTACGTGTTAAAAAGTGCAATTAATCAATAAAAAGAATCTCACAGCTCTCTACATCAGTGAAGTGTTATTTAAATCGTGTCAAGTCTTAATAAAAGAAGTGAAGTAAAATTATAATCTGTGTAAACCTACATTCTTAGTCACATTACCCCCTGCTAAGAGAAACGTGTCTCTAACAACAATACTGACGCAGCCAGGCAAACATAAATATCTTATACTTAAAGATACAGTCAAATTACAAAGTTAATATTTTTTTAAACTTGGGGCAAAGGGCAACTGAAAGTACATTTGGGGCGAAGGCTACCGGAAAGCCGGTACTATACGTAGGGTTGCAACTACTACAAGTTCGGCTCCCCAACAGTTGTAATATAATAACTCCTTCAATACATCCTACTTCAAATTGGCGCAAAACGTGGGACAAAAGTAAAAACTATCTCAAATTGACGCCCAAAGCGTGATGCAAACAACGTAAAGACAATAGTTAAACGCGGGATACAAATGGAAAAAAGCTGTTGTTGCACACAGATGACCTTCTCTACACTTGTACAATCTATTTTTACAAATGCTTATTCTGCATCTATTTCATGTTAATCGAGATAAACATTTACAGGAACTGTTTTGTAGTAAACTTTTCTTGTAGCTGCAAAGGGAATATGGCAGGCTTTAAGCATTTATCAAATCTTCTAAGAGCTGGTTGCTATGTGGAGCATTCCATTCTCTTTACATCTCCAGGACATAAAATAGAAAAAAAAGAAAGAATATCGAATTTCCATTTGAGACAAAATATAAGTATTGGAAAATTCAAACAAATAACAAGGAACTAGTCGAAAATGGTTCACTCGCTAAAAAAAAGAATGTATAGGACATAAATTGTGTATTTTAACGATATATACATTTTTTGTGTAGTAAAATTTTATCTATCTCTTGATGTTTACCAGTTATGCAAAGGCATTCAGAATGCAGAGAACGTTTGAGTACATTCCCAGAAAATTAAAGATGAACCTTTCCTTTGCCATTGAAATATCTTTAACATATGATATTTTAATCCAAATCGTTAGAGCCATTTTTGAGAAAATAAAAAGATTCGAAAAATGTTCCATGTAAAGGGTAGTCTGGGCTGGGAGGATTTTCTTGAAAATCTTCGTGTCGCATCCATGGAGGATACTAAACTCAAATACCAAGTGTGGTATTTATCCAACTTTTCGTTTTTCAGTTATGCTGTTCACACACAGACAAACACACACAGGCACATGTTCCAAAAATGCTTTATTTATTTGGATTCGGGTCACCTCAAAGCATGTATTTCCAATGAAATCTCGGTATAGAATTTTTGGATGGTGTTCTACTTACTATACCCCATAAGCCACAAAAATCATTAACATTAAAGTTTTAAAATAAAAAAAATAAAATCTGATGTGTTACACTCACATCACTTTCTCTACTCTTGTACAAACTATTTTTACAAACTCTTATTCTCCATCTATTTCATACTAATCGAGATAAACATTTTCAGAAACGATCTTTTGACATGCAAAGAGAATTACATTTTACACATAACGACCAGTTCTAAAAATATTTGATTACCGCTTAAGGCGTACTATGTTCCCCTTGTTTTGTATTTGCAGTGGCCTTGAAGCATATACATATCTCTTAACAGCTAGTTGCTATGTGCAGCACCATTCTCTTTGCCTCAGATTAATACTCTTTGCATATCCAAGACAAAAAAGTAAATAACGAATTTCCATTTGAGAAAAGTATTGAAAAATTTAAGGGAATAACAAGCAATATCTCGAAAATGGTTCACTCAACAACAAAAAAATGTATATGTTATATATTGTGTATGTTAACGCGATCTACATTTTTTGTGTAGTAATATTTTGTCTATCTCTTATGGTTTACCAGTTATGCAAAAGTCGTTCACAATGGAGAATACTTTTGGAGACATTCCCAGAATATTCGAGATATACATTTCATTTGTCATGAAAATATCTTAAACATATGATATTTTAATAAAAATCGTTAGAGCCATTTTTGAGAAAATTAAAATTTTCGAAAAATGTTCCATGTAAAGGGTAATCTGGGGTGGTGGGATTTTCTTGAAACCCTACGTGTCGCATCTCTGGAAGATGCTGAACCTAAATACCAAGTTTGGTGTTTGTCCGACTGTTCGTTTCTGAGTTATTCTGTTCACAGACAGACACACACACGGACATGTTTCCAAAAATGCTTTTTTTTTGGATTCAGGGAGTCTCAAAATATCTATTTCCGGTGAAATCTCGGTATCTAATTTTTGGGTGGAATACAATACTTCCCCTACTTATTATACGTAGTAGAGAAAGTAATATGTATTTAAATAAAAATCTGCATAACCTTTAAAATTTAAAAGGAAAAGAAATCCCATGATTGATTTTCATTCGAAATTATCTGGCTAATTTTCGCTGACTTCTGGCCTCCAATGTCCTTGAGGTCATACTTAATGTGGCATCTTATTTTTTGACTGTCCGTTGTGTGTATTTACGTCTGAACTTGTTAAAAGCGTGACATTAATTCTGTTAATTAGGAGCATTTTGTCAGTGAAGATGCCAATAGCTAGCAAGTGAACCTCTGACAACGCTGATGTTATTTCCGCAGCTGTAAATTGAATTAGCAACCCGGTGAGAGAAAGCGGTTTCCCTTTATGAGAGAACAGTTGTGGGATTTGCCTGGCATAAGAACCGGCTTTGAAACGTGTTATGGAAACGCTTGGGCGGACACGCTCCGTCATCTACCTACTTGTAGGCAATCCATCTTCTTGAATCGGTTCTAAATTCTTGTCTCCCTACTATGTGAGTTTGGCATTAAACATCTTGGTGGGCTGACCATGGTGGTTGTATTATGATTTACACATAGCTTTTATTTTTACTTTCTCTACTACGTATAGTAAGTAGGGGAAGTATTGTATTCCATCCAAAAATTTGATACCGAGATTTCACCGGAAATATATGTTTTGAGACCCTCTGAATCCAAAAAAAGCATTTTTGGAAACATGTCCGTGTGTGTGTCTGTGAACAGCAAACTTAGAAATGAACAGTCGGATAAACATCAAACTTGGTATTTAGGTTCAGTATCTTCCAGAGATGCGACACGAAGGTGTTCAAGAAAATCCCCTCACCCCAGATTACCCTTTACATGGAACATTTTTCGAAAATTTTAATTTTCTCAATAATGGCTAACGATTTTGATTAAATTATCATATGTTAAAGATATTTTCATGACAAATAAAATGTATATCTCGAATTTTCTGGGAATGTCTCCAAAAGTATTCTTCATTCTGAACGACTTTTGCATAACTGGTAAACCATAAGAGAGTGACAAAATTTTACTACACACAAAATGTAGATCGCGTTAAAATACTCAATTTATGTCATATATTTTTTTTGTTGAGTGAAGCATTTTCCAGATATTGCTTGTTATTCCCTTAAATTTTTCAATACTTATTTTCTCAAATGGGAATTCGTTATTCATTTTTTTGTCTTGGATATGCAAAGAGTTATAATCTGTGGCAAAGAGAATGGTGCTGCACTTAGCAACCAGCTATTAAGATATATGTCGATGCTTAAAGGCTACTGTATTTCTATATTGCTCTTGCAAATACAAAACAAGGGGAACATAGTACGCCTTAAGCGAGTCAAATATTTTTAGAACTGGTCGCTATGTGTAAAATGTAGTTCTCTTTGCATGTCAAAAGATCGTTTCTGCAAACGTTTATCTCGATTAATATGAAATGGATGGAGAATAAGAGTTTGTAAAAATAGTTTGTACAAGAGTAGAGAAAGTCATGTGAGTGTAACACATCAGATTTTTTCTCTTAGTTTCCTATTGTACTCCACCCAAAAATTAGATGTCGACATTTCAACGCAAATGCATGCTTTGAGGTCCCCTGAATAACAATTTGTTTTAGAAAAAACTCCCACGCGCTCGCGTTTATGTGAACAGCATAGCTGTAAAACGAAAAGTTCAGTGGATACGATACAAAAATTTTCAAGAAAATTCCCCAATCCTAATCTACCATTTACATGAACATTTTTTATTGCTTTTTATTTTCTCAAAAATGGCTATAACGATTTTGAATAAAATACCAGATATCTAAGATATTTACATGTAAGATGAAATATACATCTTGAATTTTTTGGAAATAGTCTGTGGGGATTATACTGATAGAATTTTGTATACTTTTATATGCCTTAGGAACCATAAGAGATAGATAAACACTAAAGAGGGAAAATACATAGCTGAATAAAACACACAATTTGTATTAAGTCCTATCTTTAGAGCGCTAGTAGATTTCCACATTTTCGCTGTTGCACGTATGTCATCTGACAGAACGAATTCGAAGGTTTGGGATTTTTACTTTCTGTACCACCTTATGGTAGGTAGAGAAGGTATTGCACTCCACCCAAAAATTCGATACCGATATTTCACCGAAATTGCATATTTTGAGATCCTTGAATCCAAAAAAAGGAATTTTCAGAAAAAGGTCTGGGTGTGTGTGTGGGGGGGGGGGAGTTGCGCGTTCGTCTGTGAACAGCCTAACTCAAAAACTAAAAGTCGGCTTTACAGAGCAGATTTTTTTTGAAATTTTTGATTCACTAAAAAACGGCTAACGATTTTGATTAAAAGATCATATATTAAAGATATCTACATTACAAATAAAACGTATATATTGAATTTTCTGGGAATAAATTGTTTAGTCCTTTCATCTAGAAGAAAGTTTTATAATCTTGTATGACTGTAAACCTTATGCCATAGACGAATACGCACTACACAAAAAATGTACATCTCCTTAAAATAAACAATTTATTTCAAATAAGTTTTTTTTTGGCATAAGCCATTTCTGAGATATTCGTTATTAAAGGTTAGATTTGTTCATTTATTGGCCATTCTCTTAAGTCCTGTCAACATCCACTTGTTTCTTGCGATTGCATGGAAACAGTATGGAATTTTAAGGCGGCATATAGCGTCGAGTTCTTAAACATTTGACTATCGCTGTTCGCTCTGTATCTATACCAAAATGTGCAATGCAGCTATTTTTACAAAGGCTTATTTGTATTAAAATATAGTAGACAGAAAAAGAAGCTTTAGTAAGAATAGTTTGTATACCCATTAATAAACGATAGAGAGTAGAGAAAGTCATATGTGTGTACCACATAAGATTTTTTCTTTTTCTTTCCGTTTGCAAGGCTCGTTATTGGAGTTCTAAACTTTCATGCTTAATTTGAAATGATTTCCGGACAGTTATTTGAATAACATAACGTGGATAGAAGAATAGCTTTTATTCCTAATAAAAGAATAAGGATAGAAAACTTTTGATTTTTTTTTTACACTAAATGAATCATTCGCGTCTGAGTTGAATTAACTTTTCGTTATGCAGACAAGGCTAATGAATTTTCTTTGTTGATGTTCGTGTAATAACGGTAGTCTCAATGGAAGAGACCCTTCAGCATAGAAAACCCTTCCTGCTTTCTACTGTTCGAGTGATTGTTTATATTTGATTTCAAGTCAGTGGTATGGAGCCAACTAGTGCATGTTCGCACGGAGATTTAGTTCCATATGAGAACGAGCTATGCATCACACTATTTGAAACGGATATTTGACATATTTGAAGTGCATGTAGAGCGAGAAAATTGCCAACACGCATGACATCGGTTAAGTGCATGAAAGCTACAGCCGAAATATTTAGAACCTTGCCCTTATTTTATTTCTTTAACGCAAAATTTGTATTTTAGCCGAATAAAAAGAAATATGTGTTACATTCAGAGAACTTTTTTCTGCCCTCTATCGCGTATTAGTGGCTATACAAATTATTCTTACGAAAGTTTGTTTTCCTATCTACTTCACTTTAATCGAGATAAACTTTCCGGAAATAGCAACATTCACATTTCATTATAGACACAAAGGAAATTAAATTTCAAACTGTTTCCATGAACGTGAGGAACAATTCGACAGGACTTTAAAAAGTTGACGAACATGCAAACCATTAATAAGTGATATCTCGGAAATGGCTTATGCCACAAAAAAGCCATTTGAAATAAATTGTGTGTTTTAAAGAAATCTACATCTTTTGCTGTATCTATGTTTTCGTCTACTCCTTAACGTTTACCAATTATACAATATTATATAAAATTCCTTTCGAATGAAGAGAACTTCAAACTTTTGCCAGAAAATTCAATAAATACATCTCATTTATGATGCAAGTATGAAGTATAGTATTTCAATCGAAATCCTAGAGCTATGTTTTACAAAATAAAAAAGGTTGGGACAAGTTTTGCATGTAAAGCATAGTTTGGGGTTGGAGGATTTAGTTGAAAATTTCGTATCGTATCTTTGGAAGGTACTGAACATAAATACCATGTTTGGTGTTTATCCGACTTTTCGTTTCTGAGTTATGCTTTCACATACACACACAACGCATACGGAAATTTTTCTAAAATGCGTTATTTGTTCAAGGGACCTCGAAACATGTGTTTCCTGCAAAATCTAGGTATTGAATTTTTGGGTGGAATGCAATACCTTCTCTAAATACCATATGAGAAAGTAAAAATAGTGAAACATTCAGGATACTATTATAGGGGCTGCTATCTTTTTTACTTTCTCTACTACGTATAGTAAGTAAGGGAAGTGTTGTATTCCACCCAAATATTCGATACCGAGATTTCACCAGAAATTGACGCCTCCTGCATCCAAAAAATGTATTTTTGGAAACATGTCTGTGTGTGTGTGTGTGTGTGTGTGTGTGTGTGTGTCTGTGAACAGCATAACTCAGAAACGAACAGTCGGATAAACACCAAACTTGGTATTTAGGTTCAGTATCTTCCAGAGATGCGACACAAAGGTTTTCAAGAAAATACTCCCACCCCAGATTACCCTTTACATGGAACATTTTTGAAAAATTTTAATTTTATCAAAAATGGCTCTAAGGAGTTTGATTAAAATATCATATATTTAAGATACTTTCATATCTTGAATTTTCTGGGAATGTCTCCAAAAGTGTTTTTCATTGTGAACGACTTTTGCATAACTGGTAAACCATAAGAGATAGACAAGGTTCACTGCACAAAAAATGTAGATCGCGTTAAAATACACAATTTAAGTCATATACATTTTTGTTGTTGAGTGAACCATTTTCGAGATATTGCTTGTTATTCCCTTAAATTTTCCAATACTTATACTTTTTCTCAAATTCGTTATTCCTTTTTTTGTCCTGGTAATGCAAAGAGAATGGAATACTCCACATAGCAACCAGCTCTTAAAATATTTGACTATCGCTTAAAGGCTACCATTTCCCCTTGCATCTACAAGAAGATTAAGATTCACATCTCGATATCTCAATTAACATGAAGCATATGGAGAATAAGCGTTTGTAAAAATGGTTTGTACAAGAGTAGAGAAAGTCATGTGAGTGTAATACATCAGATTTTTTCCTTTTAGGATTGGTAATGCGAAGAAGCGCACTTAATTGGGGATGGGATTGAATAAATGTTGGTTGCGGCATTTGGGAAGATTTTTAGTATGAAGCAGACATTTGGTACAGTGAAGGTGAGGTGATTACCAGCAATACTGTAAATAATTTAATTAATTTAAGTGTAAATAAAATAGTATTAGTAATATTCAAGTTTTAGCAAAGCCCTATAGCGCCGGGTGTTTCTCCTAGTTCTTAAAATATAGTGGGTTAAATCCTCTCAGGAGCATCTAAGGTAATAATAATAATAATAATAATAATAATAATAATAATAATAATAATAATAATAATAATAATAATACTCTGCGTCGTGCCATACTGGGTTGGAGCGTAGTACTCCGGTTCCTAGTCTCGAAATGCGCCTTCGGTCACAACTATACGGGTGCGGATTTTTCGGCCTACTCCTGTGCCCGCTCCGTATCCCGATGCATTTGAAGAGCCAGGATAGGTAGCAGTCTATGGATCAAGAAAAAAAAAATTCAGGCTGGGGAAGCATGGTGCTGACCACTTCTTCCCGTTTCGGCTGGATTACTGTCCACCTCTGGCTTGCATAACTATGTGGGCGTGAGGTAGGCAGCCGGGTTGGAAGGACAGTATTACAGTTTTATAAATTTGTAAGAGGTTTCATTTTCTTTTGCTGTAAACTTTGAAGTTACACGTGGTGCTTTTTTGCCACAAAAAAGGTTTAGTCTTTAGATTCCAAGATTTATATGAATGTATGTGCTGTTATCTGTAGCATATATTAAAAGGTCTGGCAGATTTTGAAACAAGCTCCACATTAATGATGATTCACGGCCAATTACGTTTTAATAACTCTTCTGTTATATAACTTGCAGAGTTACAGCGTGATTATTTTAAATTATTAAATTTCCCGTTAATTTTACGCCTAAGTTGATATGATTACGGTTATAATTAGCATTTAATTGTGAAAGGGTACCTAAATTGAAGCTACCGACCTTACATGAAGGCTGAAAGCCCTGATTGAAACTGTTAAAAGGCATCCCTCTTGAAACAATTTTTCAGTCGTCTTTGTGAGCCTCGATTCATGCTTGTCTTTAGTTCTCCTCGAGGCGAAGTACCTATTTCTTGTTCCCACTCAATATAACACCCTTTCAAGTAATTAACGTCTCACAAAGTCACACCTGTCAAGAGATGACAGTACCTTCCGATAAAGCTTTCGCTGAAGCGAATGTTCTTTGACGTTCAACATTATCTTATCGAGTTATTGGATAACTTGGTGTACCAAGGGCATGCAAAAGTAGAAGTGAAGGGGCGTAGGAGTTAATTTTTTCTTAACAGGAAAAGAAATAGTGAAATCTTAACATAAAAGTTGTTTTAAGCGTTCATTACACAAAATCGACATAAGAATAATAACTAAGAGAAACTAGTTGTACTGTTACATTATAATAAATTTAGCTATTTCTTTAGCCTACATAATTAATTCACTCAACACAAACTACCTAAGTTTAATGTAACTAGGAACAGCTTGCTTGGCAACGAAGGATGCTATACAGGAACACTTTGCTAACTCGCATTTAAAACATTCACATGGCTAACTTTGAAGAAGAGGAATCGCGCTGTATCAGGCATCCTCAAATACTAACATTTGTTAGAGGTAAGTTCACATTTGGAACGAGTTTATTATAAAGGTCGTATTACTTACAGATTCAATGCGAATTGAAGCAGCACAAATGAGATTCATTAGATCAGTTGAAAAGGTGACAATAAGAGTAGTGAAACGAAAGAGGAATTAAGAAAAAGGAACGTTACTGAAGAAATCAAGTACTATTACGTTAACTGGTAAGATCATGTAGGGAGGATGTCGTAGACAAAGTACTAATTTCATTGTCCTGCCCCGTTTTTTATGAAATTATTGTACACTAATCTATAACATTTTTATGGCAAATCCTTCCCTTTACCCCTCTAGTTTCCGAGGTCGCGGGTTCAAACCCGGCGGAGAGGGATGGATTCTTTCGGGCGTAAAAGTCCTTAGCATGTCTTCCTTCGGAAGGGAAGTAAAGCAGGTGGTCTCGTGTCGTAGATTTACGTAAAAGAACCTCTGGGGCCTCCGAACAAAATTACCGTCTTTCACGCCCAAAATAGAATGGGACGCTAAGGACCACAGCAGTTAAAGAGCGTTCATAAATAAAACTCAATTTAATTTAATTTAATTTAATTTCCTCTTTACCCCTTATAATTCTAATTCGTACAGACCCGATTTTTCCGATTCCGATATTAATCCCCCTCCAAAAGTCCTCCAAGTTCTGGAAATTGTGCATAGACTATAAGTACCTTTTTACTGTGGAACAATCATCGAAATGGTCGAGTAAATTGTTAGACAATTACAATAAGGGAATTTAAAAGCATTTCTGCCTTCTCTTTGGTCCCGTAGTCATTTAATAACATAAAAGCTACACAGTTTTCACATAATACAGAAACCTTTAACACATACAACGAAATAGAGGTGAAGCTGGTGAATATGCAGATTCCGCACTCCCAGGCCACCAAGTAAACCTCTTTGGAAAATATATAATTATAGTCCGTGAACATCGAGAAAAAGAATCTTCTCGGTTCACTGATTTCTAATGTTAGCAAGTTTGCTGTTATTTAGCATGCTTTGCTAACAACATTGATTACAAATAATAATAATAATAATAATAATAATAATAGTAATAATAATAATAAATAATAGTAATAATAATAGTCCCGTGGCGCTACAGCTCATGAAGTATCTAGACCTACCAACCCGACTGCCGGCCTCACGCTACCGTATGCACGCGGCAGAGGTGGACAATCATCCAACCTATAGGAAGTGGTGTGGTCAGAATTACGCATCCTTCAGCCAGAATGTTGGCTTCCGTGGCCAGGATCACTGCCTATGGCAGCTCCTCATTTTCTGAATGAACACCGGTCCTATAAAATTCCGCACCCTTATGGGTGTATTCGTGCTCAGGAACCAGAGAATCACGCGCTACCCCACGGCGCAGTACTGATTGCTTCCTAAGTGTAAAGGAAATAAAGCAAGCCTTTCTTACATGAGGGATACTAAGTTATTTTGACATTAGTGTGGCATGCATATCGTATCGTTATAAACAGAATCGATTCTCTTTTGTTTTCTGTGTCTTTAATTGCTAACTTGTGACCATCTATATATATACTGCTTGGAATGAAGTATCCGCGGCAATTATCTTATTTTTAGATGCGTATTAAGTAACAACTACTATATTCTACTCCACAGTATTCGCGTATCACCGTATTTGTCGCCAAACCAAAGTGTCTAATACTGGACATATTAATCATCTCAAGCTTCCTTGGGATACGAATGTACAACAGATACTCAACATGAGGACTGACATTCTTGAACCAAGATTCAAGTTTGAATTGAAATTTACGGACTCCTATCCACAGCGGGGTGAATGGGAAAGACTGGTAAAACCTCATAATAACAAAGGCCCAATCTGGTATACTGATGGTTCTAGAACCAAATCAGGAACGGGGGCTGGGCTTTACGGTAATGGCACCAACATTTCTTATAGTCTGGGTACCTTAGCTACAGTTTTCCAGGCTGAGGTTTATTCAATCCTAGCCAGTGCCATGGAAAGCATTAAAAAGAGATATAAGAATAGAAGTGTTCTTATTCTCTCAGTCAGTCAAGCTGCTCTTAAAGCAATTGAATCACCATCAATGAAATCAAAGCTCATTTCAGAATGTCGGGAATTCTTAATGACACTGGCAGAACACAATAAGGCTCAACTTATGTGGGTGCCAGGACATACAGGTATACCAGGCAATGAGAAAGCAGATGAAGCAACCAAGATTGGCAACGAAATCCCATTTTTGGGTCGGAGCCTGTACTGGGGGTGTCCTACAGACCAGTGAAACTGGCTATTAAGTCCTGGGTTCAAACAGAACACAAGAACTACTGGAACTCCATTGAGGGTTGCAGACATTCCAAGTTGTTCATCACAGACTTGGATAACAGCAGGGCAAAGTACCTGCGCGTTGTTAGTAGAAGAAGCCTTGCATGGATTTATTACAGGACACTGCCCTAAAGTTTAATCTATACAGAATGGGATTGTTTAACAACACTATCTGTAGTAGATGCCTAGAAGGAGATGAGACTGTTACTATGTGATTGCCCTGCTCTTCCGAATCAAAGAGCAAGTATTTTTGGCAATCACTTTCCAAAGATAGATGAACTATCGAAAGCCTCAGTTAGCAGTCTGGTTAAGTTCATAACGAGCAAGACTACTTAACAGATGAAAGGGGAGATGCGCAATAGATCTTTAATTTCGCAGTGCTTGGGCATAAAAACCACCCCTTTTTCAAACTACAACTACTACTCCACAGTATTCTCAACTATGAATGGATGATTTATTGTCTGCTTTAAACTTTACATTCAATTTATACAATGCATACAGTTGAATTACTTATTATTTCTCTTATCCTTGTATTTAACATTCTGTTGTGCATACAACGGGAAAGTATAATGTACCCACCATTTACTTTCTTGCCTTTACCCTTTTTTCGTATTTTCTCCAATTTGCATCACATTTCTTTTAACCATTTTAACCTTATTTTTTCTAAACGTTTTCCTGCTTTCTACATATATTCATTTGATCTTGTATTAAACACCCTCCTAACTTTTAGTACTAATGGTAAATTTTTCCATTTCTCTAGTATTAAATTCTCTTTTCCTTTATCCGTATCATCGCATTCCGGAATATAACGCACATTGTCATGTAATCCATTACATTTAGTACACCTCTCCCCCAGCTTCTCCCTGTTAGATCACTTAAATTCATTACACCTGTCCTGGCTTATGTGTACCCCATTCTGGCCTCTTTGTTGCATATTTAGATGTATCTTTATTTTCCCCATTACGTTTTAAATATCTATAATGTATTAATGACCTTTTCCTTGAAAGTACTTTAATTTATTGCTTTTCAATATCCTCCACCCTTATTCTAATTTCTTTCCAGAAATCCTTACTTTTGTTGTTTCTTTCCGCCCATGTTCTCTTTCCCCCATTCCTATTTCTTGCAGTTTTGCCTGTATCTTGTGCATCCAAGCTTATTTTTTACCCATTTTCCCCTATACAATCAAGCATCGCTTTAGTATATCATTTTACTCTAGTAGCTTTATTCTGAACCAGTATTTGATTGCCCTGTCTACCATTTTACCTTTTGCTCCCACCCTCCCTAGTTTTGCTTGTGCTACTCCATTCGTTGAACTTCTTGGTAATCCCAGGGTTATTTTGCAAAAATTCCTATGTATGACACCTACATTTCCCTTCCTTTTTCCAGCCCCCATATCTCCTTGCTTCCACCACCATGCTATATATATATATATATATATATATATATATATATATCCTTTCTAGCCACGCAATTTGCATTTCTAGTATTTTGTTCACACATGCTCTGATTACCTGTATTGTTTGTTTCCCCTTTGCTAGTACTTTTTTCTTTGTTCTCCCCAATCCCCTGCACTATTGAGCTTTACTCCTAGATAGTCGACTTTCCTCACTACTTCCAACTCCGTTCCTTCCCAATACCAATTTTAGTTTATACACTTTCTTAAAGATAATGATTTTCGATTTCTTTTTGATTATTCTCAGTACCAATCTTTACAATTCTTAACTAAAAGTCAAGACTCTTCGCAAGCACACTCTTTTATTACTGCAATGTGTACGCTGACAAAGACTCTGTAAATATTTTTATATTTTTAATAATTTATGCAACGAAATTAGGTGTTTTATAGTCCATGTCAGTCACCAAGACTTAACAAAGTCGATTGAATGGTTTTTGAGTTTATCCTACATAAACACGTTTTCTCTCTTTATAATATCGATATAAATAAATGTCTTTCTTGTTAAGTATTGACTCTTGCATATATTTAACCATTTATTTGTCACGTATTTGTTAAATAGTCCTACGAGGCGTGTTTTTAAAGTAGCGTTCTAATATTTTAACGCTGCAGTCGCGATTGCTTCCTCCTATCATTATGAAGCCGAACGCAGCAGTGGGCGATTGTTACTTCGTGTTTTCCTGTTGTTAGAGCCTTTCTAAATGTTCAAAACAATCGGACGAAGTCGATCAGGGTTGCGAAGTCAGACAAATGACTGGTTTTTTTTAATGCGAGAAGTATTAGGCCAGCAAATATTCATCGCCAACTGTGTGATGTTTATGAAGAAGCAATAATAAGTGTCTGATCGCATTATTTGTTTGGGAACAATTCGACCACCCTCCCTACAGTCTGGACTTGGCACCAAGCGATTTCTTCATCTGAAGAAATTTCTTGGTGGAAAACATTTCAACGACGATTAGGTTGGGAAACAAGAAATACAGACTTGGTTTTCATCTCAGGCGGCATCATTCTTTGACGAAGGCACACAAATACGTTTCCCGTTAAGACAAGTGCCTAAAAAACGGCGGTGACTATGTGAGATGCAGTATAAAGTGTAAGGTAATAAATGATAATAAAGTATTTTGAAAATAATGTTCTTTATTTTTTAAAAAAAATTATTGCTACTTACTTTAAAAACACGCCTGGTATTAAATACCACGGGAGATTTTAATCTTCGCATAAGAGACCGTGACCAGATTGAAGCTCTTGTCATGTATCTATGATGTAGGAGTATCAGTAAATAAAAGAAGAATAGGTTTTTATGCTGTTTTTTTAATCACTGTTTTGTTTCAATATGCCTGATTAAAATTACATTAAACTGAGTTCTATTTATGGACGCTCTTTAATTGCTGTGCTCTTTAGCGTCCCATTCTGTATTGGGCGTGAAAGACCGGTAATTTTGCTCAGAGGCCCCTTTATCAGGCTTGAGGTTCTTTTAAGTGCCGTAAATCTACGACACGAGACCACCGGCTTTACTTCGCTTCCTAGGAAAGCCGTGCTAAGGATTTTTACGCCCGAAAAAATCAGTTGCCTCCGCCGGTTTGAACCGCGACATCGAGGGGCTAGCATGGTAACCACTATATCACGGAGGGCGACAAGATGTCTGATAAAGAGTAGTGCTGACGAAATAGAAACAAGTATGAACTTCCTCAAAGAAGTGAGTAATTTAACGCATTGAATTATTAATCTCAAACTTGCAGTCTGTATCGAAATGAAATTAATTTCGGTACAAATTACACATCTAAACTATTACATTTCAGTAAGAGACCAAGAAACTGATTTTTTTGGATGTTTTTTCACGCAACATTGTGGTAAAAGAATTTAAAGTGGTAGCCAAGATTTCATACGAATATTGAGATTGCGAAGGAGAAGCAAGACCTTATGCAAGAGCCTTCGTCACGGTTGGGCAACACGGACTGCATGTTGCTAATTCAGCAGCAACATTGCAATTTCATCCCTCCTGACTTCGTCATACACTTGGACGTGGAGTTCCATTATTTCCTTGCCGGATGGACGGAGAGGACCTTCTGTAAATATTTGACTGCTAGGCTACGGATGCGTGACAATGGACACCACATCGTGTTGATTCTGTCGATCGATTCGATACTCTCTCTCTCAAAGTCTGAGATCCTCCCCCCTCGCCACTTTTTATTTCCATGCACTCAGCTCGGGCTTTTAACACGTGCGAACTTAGTTTAACCTTTCTGTTATGCTTTCCACTGTCTACTGTGTGAAGTACACGAGGTTTGACGTGTCTGTGTTAGCTTTTGTGCCACAGAAGATCCCAGAAAGGTGCTCCACCGATGGGTACAAAGCTCAGCTTGTGTAAACTTCCCACACTTTTATAAAGGAATCGGTGACAAGCAATGAACAAAACTGCTGCTTAATGAGTTACTGCCTTCGTTAGGAAAGTGCCACTCGACACACGGTGGTCAAGTGCCAGTATGCTGACTTCTTATTCCAGAGAACAGCCTGGGTTTGATGCTCGACTGGAATTTTGGAGTTTTATTTCATTACTACCATCACCCACAGAATCTGTAAGTGTGAATGCACTAGTCAATATTACTGGCCAAAATGTCAAAGAATTTCCTCCAAAGCCAAATCTGCCGATATGACCAGAGGATTTAAAGGTGACCATACATGAAACAATAACAAATAAATAATATCCCTGGATTAGATAATTATAACTGACGGAACGCATTCTGTTATTACGTTAACCACGAAGATTCTTATCTTTCTCCTTCCTCTATGCCATCTTGTGCATGCATTGTGATGTTTTGAAAACCGATAAGAAATCTTTTTCTATTGTGTTAATAAAGTCATATATGTTGCATTCGCATGACTTTCTCTTGCTAATCTTCCACAAAATATTCTTACACGGGCTTATAAACTTGTGCTTTAACGAAATCTGCAGTTTTTGTGTAGCAAGATTTTGTTTATCTCTTAAGGTTAACCAATTATGTAAAAATAATTCAGAATGAATAGGACTTCACAGGCTATTCCCAGAAAATTCAAGATATGTGTGTTATGTGTCATACAAATACCTTAAACACACGATACAAATTCGATGGGACCATTTTTGAGCAACTAAAAAATAACAAAAATGTTTGCATGTAAAGGGTAGTTTGGAATCTTCGTATGGCATCTTTGGAAGATGTTGAGCTTAAAAATAAAATTGAGTATTTAACTCACTTTTCGTTTTTGAGTTATGCTGTTCACAGACACGCGGACACACAAACACACAAAAACGTATAGCTCTCGACACCATTCAGGAAGGCGAAACCCGGGGACAGAGAGCGTACACAAAGAGCATCCTTTTACCGTGCCACGCTGCACCGAAACACCATCGTCGACACTTCCCACCGTGAATAAAGACCACTGGGATGAAGGATGAATGAAATGAAGGGTCAGGAAATTCGGGAGTGAAAGAAATCATCCAGCATTTGGCTGACGACCCGGAAAAACTCGTAGGTCATAGTGAGCGGTCGCCCGAGATGAACCCGGGACCTCCCGAATGCGAGTTACGGACGTTGTCGCCTGAGACATCCCGCTCGGTAAAAACATATACCTCAGAATGAAGGGGGGGTGTAATAAGACGTTTGGTACATTCTTTATAGCGACTTTCATAGCAGTCGGTTGGGCCATTTTAAATAGAAAGATAAAACAAACATTTTCTGTTTTCCTTTTTGCTTCAGGTTAGCTTGTTATATACCTAAGAATTGCTTATTCATCCAAAATAAAAATACTAGAAAAGTTTCGATAGATTTTTTGCAAAAGTTCTTGCTTTATCCTCCAGTTCCTTTCCCTCCTTCTTTCGAGCCCCAAGAAGTCTGTAACTTACAGCATTTCACACTCATTTTTACTTTCTCTACTACGTATAGTAAGTAGGGGGAAGTATTGTATTCCACCCAAACATTCAATACCGAGATTTCACCGGAAATATATGTTCTGAGACCCCCTGAATTAAAAAAAAAAATTTTGGAAGCATCTCCGTGTATGTGTCTGTGTGTCTGTGAACAGCATAACACAGAAACGAACAGTCGGATAAACACCAAACTTGGTATTTAGGTTCAGTATGTTCCAGAGATGCGACAGGAAGGTTTTCAAGAAAGTCCCCCCACCCCAGATTACCCTTTACATGGAACATTTTTCGAAAATTTTAATTTTCTCAAAAATGGCTCTAACGATTTTGATTAAAATATCATATGTTTAAGATATTTGCATGACAAATGAAATGTATATCTCGAATTTTCTGGGAATGTCTCCAAAATTATTCATTGTGAACGACTTTTGCATAACTGGTAAACCATAAGAGATAGACAAAATTTTACTACACAAAAATGTAGATCGCGTTAAAATACACAATTTATATCGTATGTTGTTGAGTGAACCATTTTCGAGATATTGCTTATTATTCCTTAAATTTTCCAATGCTTATACGTTTTCTCAAATGGAAATGCGTTATTCATTTTTTTGTTCTGGTAATGCAAAGAGAATGGAATACTCCACATAGCAACCAGCTCTTAAAATATCGCTTAAAACCTATCAATTTCCCTTGCATCTGCAAGAAAATTAGCAATAAGATTGACATCTCGATATCTCGATTAACATGAAACATATGGAGAATAAGCGTTTGTAGAAATAGTTTGTACAAGAGTAGAGAAAGTCATGCGATTGTAACACATCAGATTTTTTCAGGATACAGAGCTCTCTTAGGCGCACTGCTAGTGCGAGGTGGACGAAGTTCGAGGTTACAGAGAGGGGAGAAGCTGTTAGCCTCAGATCACCCTCGTGTCGTGTTGTTTACAAATGAAAGAGAGAGTCTCCGTAATGGCAGAACGTCTCTATGGCAGCAGACATATCTCAGCATTAAGATGAATCCAGTTTCGGAGAGAGGCAATGCATCTGACATGCTCCATTATCACGAGCAACAAAAACTGACAACTGTGGTTTAACAGAGACAAGCCAGATACTGTCTCCGACAAACTGTTATTGTTTTTATTTACATTTCTCTGACAAGAAAACGTGACGAAGTTTGGCTCCTTTGTGCTCATTTCACCTTTTCTTCTTTCATTTCGGATGCAGGAACCAAATCTCATCTTCATTCCTTCTCTCCTCGCCCTCCCTTCCGTTGGAATGCTACATTTGCAAACCTCAACTCGACCAGCTGATTATCCTTGTGATGCTCGGAAGTGGCTCTGAGCTTTGACTTTTAAGTTAGAAATATAACAGCAATTCTTAATATCATCTGATAGTGTAAACAAGGTGTGCATCACTGAAAAATAATGGTTTATACCTAGGACATTTTTTCTAGTGATCCCTTTGTCTGCCTTCTGACGAATATTTTTGTTGTTTCCAGGATTCTTTAGATGGTTTCTCGATGGAGGTTTGAGCGTATTATCTTTATCAACCATCTGGTTTAGACCATTATGATCTGTGTTAAAGTGATTGGTTCCATCTTTCAGCTGGTCTTCCTCAACTTCTATGTCCTGGATTAGAATTTAGAATTATATGAGGCAGCCTTTCTTCATTTATTCTACTGCCATAATCAAAGCATCTTCTATATTTTACTGTTTTGGTTGCTAAACTGATAATTTGAAATTATTTGGGCATATCTTAATTATTTACTTACCTAATAGAGTATATTCTGCCAAATGTAGAAATTTCATTTTTGTTGCTTTCAATTTGTTCATACTTTTTATAGAGAGTTCAACATTTCGAGCTATACAAAAAAGGTATAACATAACATTTCACAATGATTTCTCTGCCGGCTTTCTTTGCTAATGCAATTCATTAAACTCGTGGAAAACATGAGCGTTGATTAGAAACCAACAAAAGAAAATCACAATAACATGGAAATTAGTTCTGTTTATTCTTCTGGAGCTTGTAAATATGTACTAGAAGCATAGAAGTTTAATATAGCCATTGGTACTGAACAAAATAGTTGCTTAGCAACTGTTAAAATAAACAAAATGTTATTTACAGTTTAGCAACGAGCTAAATATGACTGTGATGTGCTAAATTTTCTCACCAAATCTGCGAGAGGAAGATAATGTGGATGTACTGTTCCATCACGGCGGTGCACCATCTTATTGGGCAAAAGAGGACCGTGATTATTTGAGTGGCACATTTGACAAGAGGTGCCTTGGGGTGAACCAAATTACCAATACCTCATATCACTCGAATGCTTCCTCTAGGGTTTAGCGAAGAATGAAGTGTAATTTGTATTACCCGTGGATGTCCGTGTCTTCAGAGAAAAGATTTTCAAAGCCATTGGTCGAGTTACACCTGAAATGTTAGATTGGGAGATAAGAATTGTTCCGTATACGTAATGTTGGGCACGTTGTAGTCTAAATAAAATCGCTATCCTTCTAGGAAATATACCTACAAATTAGAAAAAAAGTAGATGGAATTTAGTTTCATGGTACAATAGTTTCACGATTTTCCAAAGGGATAATCCCGTATTTGTTTTACGACAGATTCGCCGATAAAATTAAATACGAGTAGAAGACACATAAACCTCTCTTTCCTAATTAACCCGATTTTAATAATGTCTTCTTATGGTTTTGAATACACATTCTTCTTTTCTAAAATGTGAATGTAGTAAAAAGTTAATGTATTGCAGTCACAAAACTTATCTACCCTCTATCGTTTAGTAATTGGTATACAAATTATCTTATGAAAGCTTATATTTCTCTCTAGTTAATTTTAAACGAGATAAACCTTTGCAAACATAGCTAAATTACACGTTTCTTTATAGATACAAAGGGAAATGCGATAGTCAAATGTTTAAGAACTAGCCTTAAAATTCCACACTTTCCACGACATCGTGAGAAACAAGTGAATGTCAACAGGGCTTTAAAAGAATACGTATTGAACAATTCCTGCCATTAATAACGGATATGCATATTTTCACAGATTGCAAACGGTATACTACAGAAAGACAGCTCTACGGCATCAATGAAGATCTATCCACAACATTAAATACATCATCAAAATTCAAAAAATACATTTGTTAACAATCCTTTATTTAATTCTGTGTTAAAAGTTTGCTTGTAATATAACGAACTGAATTGTTTTATATATTGTACAGTCGCGATATGACCAAGCTGTCAAAGGGACTTAAAATAAATAAATTAAAAAACAACAACGGATATCTCGGAAATGCCCTATACCACAAGATAGTTATTTGAAATCAATTGTGTGTTTTAAAGAGATCTACATTTTTTGTTCAGTACGGTTTCGTCTATCGCTTAACGTTTACCAGTTACACAAGATTATACAAAATTCCTGAATAAGGAGGACTTCACAGGCTATTTTCAGAAAATCAAAATATAAATTCTATTTGTCATGTAAATTTGTTTAATATATGGTATTTTAAACAAAATTGTTATAGCCATTTTTTTTGAAAATAAAGTTCGAAAAATGTTCCATATAAAGAGTAGTTAAGGAATGGGGATTTTCTAGAAAATATTTTTGTCGCATCTTTGAAAGATTCTGAACTTAAATACCAAGTTTGGTGTTTATCCGATCTTTTGTTTTTGAATTATGCCTTTCACAGACACACGGACCGGTGTCTGTGTGTCACGGTGAAATCTCGGTATCGAATTTTGGATGGAATGCAATATCTATCTTCTCTATCTACTATGTACGTGGTAGAGAAAGTACAAATTGGTAAACTGAGTAGTGTTTTTAATTCGCTATTTTGTTGACAGTTAAGAAATTCCCAGAATCAATAAAAACTAAAACTCTCTCAAATTAAATTACTTTTTCCAGACGGAAAACGAAAGATTTATGGAATACTGTGAGTCGGTTGACAACTTTAAGCGTTAAATCCCGAATGTACATATAAAAATTGACCATAAACAGGTATTATTTTACCGGAGGTAAAAAATAGCAGTCCCTAGTGTAATTAATATTCCGTATTCCAATACTAGCACAGCCCACGATTACACGGGGAAGCGTGATGCTTAAAAACGCAATTTGTAGGTTGGTAATTTAGATTTACAGATCCATTAAACAGCCTTAAGCCATTTAACTGTGGAACAGCACATTACAGGTAATCCATATCGTCTCTCTTGACAAATACGCTTTCCTGTCATATTGTTTTGGGAATGTTAATTTACAAAGTAGTTTAGTAGTCGAAGGATTATTTTAGGAAATACATATATCGATAATAATGTGGGTGCTCAGCTACAATTAATGATACTTTCTCTTAAAGTGTAAACCTATGTATTTGCATTATAAAGCAAACAAATCCTTTGTTTTTAAGTACCTATTTTACGTCTTACAGCTGGCAACGCTTTCAGAATGAATGAAATAATTTAAAAAATAACGGTATTTATATTTCAGTGTTTAAAATGACTTTACATAATGCACAGGAAACAAACACCAAAAGCGTGTTTTAATAAGTTAGATAAGTTATAAAACATACAGCGTTTCTCAAAGTAAAATTACGCTAGAAATACTACTTTACCAGTCCTATTCTGCCTTTAATCGCCAGTACACTAAACGTTCCTCGGCTATTTTACGAGCTCTGAGTGAGGCAATGTGTACCATGGCATTGTCGTGATTTTTAAAGAAACTCTGATGGAACGACACAACTATTTCTAGATACTCGATACCGATACTGATTTTGAGCACCGGTATTTGATACTTCATAAAAAAACTTGTGTTACACTCACATGACTTTCTCTACCCTTGTACAACCTATTTTTACAAACTCTTATTCTCCATATGCTTCATGTTAATCGAGATGTTAATCTTATTGCTAATTTTCTTGTAGATGCAAGGGGAATATGGTAGGTTTTAAGCGATAGTCAAATATTTTAAGAGCTGGTTGCTATGTGGAGCATTCCATTCTCTTTGCATTACCAGGGCAAAAAAAATGAATAACGAATTCCCATTTGAGAAAACGTATGAGTATTGGAAAATTTAAGGGAATAACAAGCAATATCTCGAAAATGGTTCACTCAACAACAGAAAATGTAAATGACATAAATTGTATATTTTAACGCAATCTACATTTTGTGTGCTGTAAAATTTTGTCTATCTCTTATGGTTTTCCAGTTATGCAAAAGTCGTTCACAATGAAGAATACTTTTGGAGACATTCCCAGAAAATTCCAGATGTACATTTTATTTGTCATGAAAATATTTTAAGTATATCATATTTTAATCAAAATCGTTAGAGCCATTTTTGAGAAAATTAAAATGTTCGAAAAATGTTCCATGAAAAGGGTAATCTGGGGTAGGGGGATTTTCTTGAAAACCTTCGTGTCGCATCTCTGAAAGATACTGAACCTAAATCCCAAGTTTGGTGTTTATCCGACTGTTCGTTTCTGAGATATGCTGTTCACAGGCACACACACGGACATGTTTCCAAAAGTGCCCTTTATGAATTCAGGGGGTCTCAAAACATATATTTCCGGTGAAATCTCGGTATCGAATATTTGGATGGAATACAATACTTCCCCTACTTACTATACGTAGTAGAGAAAGAAAAAAACTGTAACTTTGATAGCTTTTTCGCTGAATTATCTTCTTATTGGCAGTTTTCTGTGTAGAAACGAATGTAACCAATTTTGCATTGTATGCTAATTCCGAAATTTTCGAATTCGCAGCATTTTTTTTATCTTGACAATGCCACAGATTATGTATCCTCTATAATCATGGCGAATAATAATAATAATATTAACAATGATTTATTTGTTTTGATTCTTATGTAACAACCTTTTATGCTGAAAACTTACTTTTACTTGAGTAAACGAACTAATAGATGGAAGGAAAGAACAAAATTTCCATGCACTGTATTTTCTGACGTCTTAAATTGTGATTTGTTTTTGCTGGACCATAGATTTTGGTCAACGGAGTAGGTAAACGTAACGGCTGAGAGTGAGTCGCCAAGCCAGGCATTGCAGAAACGTGATTTAGTGCATCAGCTAAGTCAGTTCATTCACAACTCAGTTAACGCTGCATGTTACATGAGTACCTCTACTCCTTCCCCCATTGTTTTGCACGTTTTCATTTAGACACAAGAGTCTAAGCAACATTCCATAGACTCCACAGGAAACGCAGTCAAGGTCTATAAAGAATTATAGTCCAACATCTCTTTGGGGACATATGTGAGGCAATAACGTGAAGTCTTGAATCCTTTCATTTCTTATCTAGCATAAAGTTGAACGCCAAAACTTACAATAACGTAAAGATTAAAAATTTAAAGGTATCGAAGATTTATTTCAAAGTATTAGACATACTTCAGTACTACCGAGTATCGAAAGAATCGAAGTATCGACGGTATGGACGTCCCAACCCTAACAGAAACCAAGATATTTTGTAGATTTCCAAACAAAAGGTTTATCAAATAAATATTGAGATATTAAAATGTAAAATAATATAAAAGCTGAGTCCTACAAAAAAGTGAAATCTTGAAGGAAACAACCATTCACAGACCGTTACGTTACGTACATTTTTATAGTGCATCAACCTTGCAAGAAATGCTCGAACAGATCAGCATCAACTTAAGAAAGTGAAATCTTGCATTATACTCTTCGTTTTTCCCATATGTGGAAAGGACTATTGCGTAGGAGCTAGGAAATGGAATCGCCGCCACATATGTTAACAATTTATTACAAAGTTTTGCATCATCAGCTTGCTTTAACATTTTAAAAGTTTTGTGTTTTACAAATAATATGCTCAGAAACTCCTGGGTAGTTGCTGGAGTTGTCCAGTAGCGTGATGGCGCTGGCGTTAGTGGCGTGAAGCAATCCAGCCAACGGTAACTCTGCACGACGGTTTAAGTTGTGCAATGATGAATTACGTCATGTATGAAATCTTTCTCCAAGCTTCGGATGTTGTTTCTCTCGATGACCGTTATTGGCCGTTCTTGAGCTGGTTGCATAAGCCATGACCAAGGGGAGGAGGGAAAACGGTACAATGCAATATAAACACCTTAGTTATAATTACAAATGCAATCATTCATCATTTACGAGTTTCCCAGAATTAAGATATTAAAATATATAGTACTGAAATATCGAAAGTAAGACCAAAAGTATTTATGATATGTGCAACATGTACAAATAACAATAAAACCTTGGCGCTACAGCCCGTGAAGTGTCTTGATCTACAAATCCGACTGCCGGCTTCACGCCCACGTACACGCGGCAGATCATCCAACCAACACTGGAGGTGATGCAGCCAGCATCTTGGTATCCCCAGCCAGAATGTTGAACTCCGTGGCCAGGATCGCAGCCTATAACAGCTCTTCGCTTTCCTCACGATGCTGAGTGGGCACCGATCTTATCCCCGCGAATTAAAACCCGCATCCCCATGGCTGGGATCGCACCCAGGCTCATTCTGTGGCCGTGAACCAGAGCTCCACGCTCTAGCCCCCAGCACCATGGCCAGGATCTCATGAAATTTACTTCATCGAATTCTGGTTTAGGTTAGTCAAGTAATCAAATTTCATTCTACAAAGGTCTTGTCCACTTTTAAATAAATTGTATTTGAAGAATGCAATATTAAATATATTTAAGGTCTTTATGTATTTTAAATTTTGTTCGTTAAGGTTATTATACAAGGTTATTCAAAAAGAAAGTACAGATTTTAAATACTCATTTTTAAGGAACCACAATAGATAGCGACACATACGACACATTATTGAATAGAGGAAAGTTCAAAGTTTTAAGCTCCACCTATTAGTTCCATTCAGTGCCTACAGCGGCGCTGGGTTTGTTCACGAGAAAATGGCAACGCTACAGCAAAAGTTGTTATGTGTTCTGCATTATGCAAAGAGTGAATCCATTGTTTCATTGCAGCGTGCACTTCGTTGTAAGTTCAAAAATGTGCCGCCTCGTCATAAATTTTTTTACAATTGATACAATAAATCCGTAGAAGATGGTTGCGTATGCAAACGGAAAAGCACTGGTGGTCCTCGCATAAAAACGGTGCTCATTTTTGAACACACGAAATAAAATTTTGAACTTTCCTCTATTCAGTGACGTATCTCATGTGTCGCCATCTATTGTCGTTTATTAGAAATAAATATTTATAGTCTGTGCCTTCTTTTTGAATAACCCTGTATAATGAAGTGATGAAGCTATTTTTGTTCCATATCTTTTAAACTTTCTGCATCCTCCTATACTAAAATAATCCTTCAAATCGGAAATTACTCCCCTTAAGGGGATAAGCCGTCTTGAGGAAATACGCTAGCTAACGAGAAATCTCGAAATGTTGAAACCGATCAACTGAACCAGAAGGGCGATCTGATAAATCTGTGAGGGTTGCAAAAATGTCAGCAAATGCCTTTTGACGAGGTCATTTAGTCTATATGAAAACTTACCAGTATATGATTCCCAGACTGGTGTGGTCAGGTTCTAAGTAATTTACCAGGCTTATGGAAACAGTTACATGACGCTATTCCAAAGTTTTCAGGAATGAACGCCCTGATTCTCGGAGCTTGCACATGCAGGAATGAGTAAATAAAAATTTATAATTTTTACTTTCTTTACCACGTACATAGTAGGTAGATAAGGTATGGAATTCCACCCAAAAATTCAACACTAGATTTCACCGGAAATACATGTTTTGAGGACCCCTGAATAAACAAGCATTCTTAGAAAAAGGTCCGTGATGTGTATGTGTGAACAACATAACTCAAAAACGAAAAGTTGGATAAATACAAAACTTGGTATTTAAGTTTAAAACCTTCCAAAGTTGCAACCTGTAGATTTTAGGAAAAATCCCCGCACCCCAAATTACCCTATACATGAATATTTTTCAAAACTTTTGATTTTCTAAAAATTGGCTCTAACGTTTTTGATTAAAGATACTTACATGACAAAATGTATATCTTGAATATTCTGAGAATAGCTTTTCAAGTTCTCTGATTCGGAAGGAATTGGTATAATTTTGTATAACTGATAAACGTTAAAAATAGACGAAAACTTACTTCACACAAAATGTAGATCTCCTTAAAACATGCAATTTATTTAAAATGTTTTTTGTGGCATCAACAGTTTCCGAGATATCCGCTATTAATGCCTTGAATTCTCCAATACTTAGCCATTCTTTTAAAGTCCTACCGATGTTAACTCTTCATGATGTTCCCCGTAAAGGGGGGTTCCGGCACTTTCAGCTGCCGTGGTGCGGGCGCTACGGATCCTGAACATTCGTGGTACTGCTGACGTTACTCGAGTTAAGCTGGTCCAACGTCCGAGTCGCACCCGTGAAGGCCTTGTTTGGATTGGGTTGGCCTCGGTGGGGCAGTAGTTCCAGATACCCATGGGGGATTGGGTACGTCTGCACGGTTTTCGGTCCAGGCGGGGTTGTGAGACGCCTCAAGGTCCTCCGGTACTGCCCAGGAGAGCCGGTAGGCCGTCTGCTATGTTGCTGTTGTTCCCACCGAGGTCTAGGAGTGCTCCCCTTTTTGGGGTTTACGCGCATAATTGGCTCTTACGCTCTTACCCTGTAATGGGGGGCAGATATTTTCAGGTGCCGGCCTACTGGAACAGCTCTCGGGGGAGGGAAAGTCACTCGGATAATACCCTCCTCCCAGGGTCGCATGGGGACGCAATCCCCTGGTGATTGTTCGTGATGTCATGGAATGAGTATAGAACCATCAAGGCAGCGTATGGCGTCCAGTTTTAAAACATTTCACTATCGCTATTCCTTTTGTAACTATAACGATATGTGTAATGCAGATCTTTCTGGAAATATTTTTCTCGATTAAAATGAAGTTGATGGGAAAATATACTTACGTAAAAATAATGTGTGTACCTACAAATAAGGATGAAGGGCAGAGAAAGTCATTTGAATGTAACACATCAGATTTTTTTCATTTATTAAAAGGGATATTTAATTACTTAACTTCAATATATTGCAATTAGATAGCTTTTATCAAAGGATACATTTAAGCCGGTTACATTAATTACGTCCAGCTACTAAAGCTGTATTCAAAACGCCATCAAAATTAAGAGAACCCTGTTGTGCCTTTTCCTGGCAGCGAGTAGAAGCTGTCGGAATCTACCACTTGTCGGAGCTGCATTGCCCCTTATCTGCACTTGTCTCATCGCCTCTCTTTACTCCATGCGATTCCGTTTAAGATGTTCGATGCTCCTGAGATCCGAGCTATTTTTGGGCCTTTAATTCTAAATTTTTTAGCTAGCGGTATTTAATATTCATGTTTCCTTTTTGGCGTTAATAGATGCCAGCTTATGTATATGATGCTAGAACAATATGCGTGTAATACATAGATGGTGAAATGAGCCAGTCTTAGTTTATGTGTAAATATTGTCGCGTACCTCACTATTTAATTATTATTTAACTACAGAGGAGGGCAACTCGCTGCGAGAGGGATCGTTATTCAAACAAAGGAAACTTTAATTTAAGAGGCACCGACAAAGGGACGCAGCTAAAGTTAAAATTCACAACATAATTACACTAATATAATTCCTGGCTGAAGGGAGAGGCAAGGATTCTATACTACCATAATTAAAAAGTCAAGGAAATGAACAACTAGAAGATTTATTATATGTGCTTACCCCATGTGTCTGCCGGGCGAGGGCGCCATGTTACAGTTATCCGTCTAGCTCACGCGAAGACTCGTCACAGACTGTCTTGAAAAAAACTCGTTAAGCTTGGCGTCCTAACGCCATCCCCCACCAATGAGACTGTTTCCCCTCAAACGCCCCTCCTCGGATAAACTGCCAACCTTCAACTTGGGTAACCAGAGGACGCAGCTATTACTATAATCTGTGCACATGCCACATCTCCCCCTGGCCACCCAAGTCGACGTCCTCGTCGACAGAAAGAACATAAGTACAAAATACAGGAAAAACAAAAGAAAGACATACCAAAAAAAAATGCCATAGAAATGTGTGATGTAAAATAAAAGAGCAATACATATGTGTGGTTGCACCCAGCCGACGACACAATGGTGCTGGGTGAAGTGGCGAGAGAGGAGCGATGTAAGTGCAGTCGACTTAATATTGTTAATGCACTAGCTTTAGCATCCCGCACACGCACACACCACGCTGCCTTAGTTCACAGGCACACTACACTGCGCAAAAGGGTGATGAACTGCCGTAACTGTTTGTGGGTGGGTTTAGACAGTGCCCACAACGACGATTTGTCCTGGTGTAGAATTAGCACCGCAGGTCTCTGGTGATGACAACAGGGTGGGCAGTCGCTGGCTTGGACTGCCCCCCGACATGGTGGCTCCTTATGCCACGGCAGTGTAGTGGCTGCCCGACAGCTTCCCTGTGGTGTTTCTTGACTTCTGGTGTGCTCTGGGGATGCTGGTACATCTTCTCGCTCTCTGCCCAGCACAATACTAAAACAAAACCACCACACAATAAACAGGATGCTCCCACAAAGAATCACACATAAAAGAAGGGTATGTCATTTACAATTAAAGATTTTAAAGTATGAAAAGTGTATACTAAAAGAATTTTTATGACATGGGGTAAAGAGAAAAGAAAATTAGAACAAATTGGCATAAGACAGAAATTTTACAGAGTTGCTATCCAAAGTGCAACTTACAATGCTTCATAATGTAAATAACAGTAAAACAGACTCAAAGTACATAAACATGACAGAAATGAAACATAACCTTATCTTGGGATCCCAATATTACAACTCAATAACCAGCTGGTATCACTAACAAAAGAAAGTAAGTGCACTTACAAGACAATCACACATGACGATGAAATGAACTCATTCACACTGACCATGGCCCCAAATTACACACAACACTGACTTAACTATCTACTCAAACTAGTGTATACATCACTACAAGCTACATCCACAATACATTTCTAAGCTACGCCACGTGACATGCTCCCCTCAGGGGCTCACCTTATGTGAGTACGGGTTTTTGGCGCACCCGGGGGTTCCCGAGCCAGTCATCGCCACATTCATCCCCTCACCCCCATCCGGTCGAGGTGGGTTCTTCAAGTGACCGGTGGACACAAGGTAGGCTCTCGTGCGTTCGTTGCATTCCATTCATACCGCACCTCACCATCGTTTCTTTCTTCTCTTGTCACTTTCCGGCCATTTCGCACCACGACATTCGCATATCTCTCTTTTTCTTCCCCGCCGGCCTACCTTGCGTGCGAAACGCCCACACAGTTTTAGTTTCTTTTATCTTTTTATTTAAATCCTCCGTGGACACAGCCTGACGGATACCCGCGCACCGCGTGCGCAGCTGGGTGAGTGGGTAATGGCGTCATCCCCACCACCCGGGGTCGTCATGTAGGGTATGTGTTCGTATCCGCTGTTCAACTGCAGTCCCGCGGGGGGCCATTGCATGAGCTGCTGACTTCTGACGGCGATTGGGTCCCTCTGTCTATGTTCTGGGAGGTGTGACCCTGGGGTGAGTCTGGTATAGATAGGCCACTCACCCAAGCCGGGGTAACGCCCGAGAAGTCAGAGCCCGAGGTCGGAGACGGTTGCAATGGTGGAGGATTTATTTCGCTATGGAGCACCCTTCCTCCATTACTACTAACAAGCGCCGAAAAGTTTATGTAACAGAAGTGACACCACCGACAACTGGTTGTTACTTGGTCATTTCACGAACCGAAGAAGGACAAAGCTTTGAGAAGGTGAACCCTTTCATCATTCAAAAGGGCATTGATGCAATTGCTGGTGCGGTTCAGTCCTGCACTCGTCTACGGAATGGTTCCTTATTAGCCCAAACGAAATCCGATCAGCAAAGTAAGACCTTGTTGCGCGCTACGCTTCTCCACGGCTATCCCATCCGTGTGGAGAAGCACCGCACATTGAATTCCTGTCGAGGCGTTATTACCACCCATAGCCTCGATGGTATATCGGACGAGGACCTGGTAGAATATCTTGCAGACCAGAAGGTGACAGCGGTCCATCGAGTGCAGGCCAAACGCGACGGCGTATTGGTACCCACTCGTACCCTGTTTATTACATTTGATGGCGTCGATCTGCCCACGAGCATTTCCGCAGGGTACGAACGGATTTCTGTGAGGCCTTATATTCCTAGACCTCTGCGTTGTTTTAAATGCCAACGTTTTGGGCATACGCAAGTCTCCTGTAAGAGTGCCGTTAACATCTGTGCAACATGTAGCCAGCCCTCACACGAAGGTACCTGTTCAACAGCCCCCGTCTGCGTTAATTGTAAAGGGTCACATTCTGCTTCGTTTGCCGACTGTCCGCGGTATTTGGACGAGAAGGCGATCCAGGAGATCCGGGTAAAGGAAAAACTCTCCTTCGCTGAAGCCCGGAGGCGTTTCCATGCGCGCCAACCTTCACTCCTGCGATCTGGCACATTTAGTTCTGTTGTTGCCTCGCCAGTACCACGAGTAGATGCCGAAACTCAGACCTGGACCTTGACTGGATTAACCGCCACTACCATCCGGCCGTCTATTAAGGCTACAGTTACCAAGCCGTATAAACCTGGTCCCAAGTCAATGAAGTCGCAAGCCGTTGAAAAGAAGCCCAAGCAGAAACTTCGTAGGGAAGATTTTTTGAAAGACCCTCCGCGTGCGCGCGGTAACAAAAGTTCACCTTCTCCTCCTCGGAGGTCGCTGTCCCAGGATGGTCCTGGGACAAGCCGCGCTCAGCGGCACCCTTCACCCATCGCCACCCAGAACCGATTCACGGCGCTTGAATCGGTTTCTGGCACTGAGCGCGTGGGCCCTCCCTCCGAGGAAGCTATGGAGTCTGACCAACTCCATACCAAAAGCCCGAGCCCAAAGGTTAAACAAAAGGTAATTTTAAGCCGCCCTTCTAAATAGAAAGCTTATCCCCTTATTCTTAATGGCTATCCTGACCTGGAATGTACGTGGTGTACGATCGCATAGGGCGGAACTGCAACTTTTATTGCGTTCCCATTCATCTATGGTCGTATGTTTGCAGGAGACTAAGCTTCGCCCTCACGATCCTTTTGATCTCCGAGGATATACTCCGGTTCGCTACGACCTTGAACCGGAGGAGGGTACTCCTGCTCATGGAGGTGTCATGTTCTTAGTGCGTAACGACGTTCATTTTACACCTGTCACACTTACATCCGACTTGCAAGCTGTTGCCGTTCGCCTTCACTTACCCGGCTTTTTGTTTTCTGTTGGCTCTGTATATTCACCTCCATCGTCTCCCCTCGCTCCCGCGGACATTCGAGCTCTCCTGTCCGCTCTCCCAACACCATTTCTTCTGTTGGGAGATTTTAATGCCCATCACCCACTATGGGGTTCGCCAAGGGCTTGTGCGAGGGGAACTCTTCTTTCCGACATTTTTTATCAGTTCAATCTTTCCATCCTCAATACAGGTGCACCTACTTTTATTTCTGAATCTTCTGGTACTTTCTCTCACCTGGACCTTGCCCTTTGCTCAATCCAGCTTGCACGTCGCCTTCAGTGGAACGTCGTCGCTGACACCTACTCCAGCGACCATTTCCCCTGCATCGTTTCTCTTCTGTCGCACCACGTACAGCATTCCAGAGTACCTACCTGGATATTCGCAAAAGCCGACTGGAGCTTGTATTCCAGCCTCGTGCATTTTGACGACCAGCCCTTCTCCGACATTAATCAACTAGTGCAGCACCTTACGTCTATTATTTTCTCAGCCGCCGAACGTGCAATACCCCGTTCATCCTCCCAACCTCGGCGGCCACCTGTTCCGTGGTGGAACGAGGATTGTCGGGACGCCGTTCGTGCCCGTAGGACTGCACTTAGGGTGTTTCGGCGACACCCTACACTTGATAATTTGGTGACTTTTAAACAATCGCGCGCCAGGGCACGTCGCATTATTCAGGATAGCAAGAAGGCATCTTGGGCTCGTTTTGTCGAGTCTTTTAATCGTTTTACGCCTTCATCCGTTGTTTGGGATAAACTTCGTCGCTTCTCAGGTAAAGTGTCACATTGTACTGTTTCTGGCCTTCAGGTTTCTAATGCCACCATAGTGGATCCGGCTGCCATCGCTAACACTCTGGGTTCTGCCTTTGAGGCGGTTTCCAGTTCAGACCATTATTCCGCCGGCTTTCGCTCTATTAAAGACCGGCAGGATTCCGCATCATATACTTTTCGGTCTGCTAATGATGAATGCTATAACGAACTATTCACAATGAGGGAGCTGGAGCACGCTCTTCATTGCTCTCGGCACTCCGCTCCCGGGCCGGACGGCATTCATGTCCTGATGTTAAAGAACCTTTCAGCCGACAGTAAACTATTTCTCTTACAGGTCTATAACCGTATTTGGCAAGACGGCATTTTTCCTTCCGTTTGGCGCGAAGCCACCATTGTCCCTATACTTAAGCCTGGGAAGGATCGCCAACTACCTTCCAGCTACCGCCCTATCTCCCTCACCAGTTGCATTTGCAAGGTGCTGGAGCGCATGATCAACGGGCGGTTGACATGGTGGCTTGAGTCTCAGAAACTTTTAGCGAACGCTCAGTGCGGATTTCGTCGCTATCGCTCTACCGTCGACCATCTGGTGTCCCTGTCGACGCATGTTATGAATGGATTTCTGAGAAAGTGTCAAACCGTGGCTGTGTTTTTTGACCTGGAGAAAGCTTATGACACTTGTTGGAGGGGCGGCATTTTACGTACACTTCACGATTGGAATTTCCGCGGTCGTCTTCCCATATTTCTTCGGGAGTTTATGACGGACCGCGTCTTTCGTGTACGTGTGGGCTCGGTTTTATCTCGTCGTTTTATTCAAGAGAACGGAGTACCGCAGGGCTCTGTACTCAGTGTCACACTTTTTGCGATTGCTATCAACCCCATTGTTGATTGTATTCCACCTGGCATTTCATCGTCCCTTTTTGTTGACGATTTCGCTATTTATTGCAGTTCACGGCGGAACTGTCTACTCGAACGCCGTCTCCAGAGCTGTATCGACCGTCTCTACGCCTGGAGTAACGCCAACGGCTTTAATTTCTCCGCCGAGAAATCCGTCTGCATCAACTTCTGGCGCCGGAAGTATTTCCCTCCGCCCTCTCTCCATCTTGGGCCAGGGATACTTCCGTTTGCAGACGAGGCGAAATTTTTGGGGTTGATTTTTGACAGGAAGTTGTGTTGGACCTCGCACGTTTCCTTTTTAAAAACAAAGTGTGACCGTTCTCTTAATCTTTTACGTGTTTTAAGTGGCACATCCTGGGGAGCTGATCGGACCGTCCTTCTTCGCCTTTATCGCTCTTTGGTCCGATCCAAACTTGATTACGGGTGTATAGTTTATTCGTCGGCACGTCCATCTGTGTTACGTCGTTTGAATCCCATTCATCATCGTGGTATTAGAGTCACTACAGGGGCCTTTCCAACTAGCCCCGTGCCCAGTCTTTACGCTGAGGCTGCAGAGCCTCCGCTGTCTTTCAGGCGTGAGATGCTCTTATGTAGCTATTGAGACGGTAATTTGTATCACAAATTAGTTTAATGTAAATAATTATTTACATATGAATATGTATTTTTATGTAACATTGATTTCAGAGGTTTAATAATTGTAATTATTAATGATAAATAATAATATTCGGCTCTACTGAAACTGTTAACAATAACAATACTGCAATGAAGGGATTTGAGTTGTTTATCGTTACCGGGAACCAGGAAGTTACGTAATGTTTCGCGCCTTTTCAGTAAAAAAAAAAAGCTTCCAGAATGTTCTATAAAAGTAATTTGTATTAGTGGTTTTCATTGGATAATAAAATAGACGCTAATGTTGGCGCGTTTTATTAGCCAATGGTAATTCATTTATAATCTTTAGGTGTATCTTGGGGCAAGCCTATAAATAGCCATGCTCGAAGTCAAGCGTCCCCCAGTTCGTCAAGATTCACGAAGCATTACACATCGTCTCCCGCTCAGTTCATCAAAGATTCGTGTACAATACGTGACTACATGTCGCCTAGCGGTCCTTCAGTTCGTCATATTACACGCAGTAAAAATCATTAAAGATCTAAAATATTACAAAGTCACTTATATACATAAATTGAAGTACGTGAGTTAAAAGTGAGAAGTTATTATAAACAGTTTCAGTATGGCGATTATCTAGACAAATCTGTGAAAGTGTTAGTGCACGTGTTCGACAATAAAACATTATAAAACACATTTCTTCACTAGTAATTTTTTTGGATAAAAGATTCCTTTTCCGCTTCACACCCTGCAAGAATTAAATGCCTACCTAAATAGCTGGCCGGAAGACAATATACATAACCTTAAAACTAATTCATATAGATTGCTACGTCAGAGGGAACTACGAGCCAGACCAACGAATGACGTCACACGAGATGGCTGCACTAGTGAGGTAAACAACATTACGTGAGAAACATTATCCACCACGTGGGGACACAAATACACAAATACACACTAAGACTACTTCAAATTGGCGCCCAACGTGGGGCAGTTAAAGTGAAGTAAATATACAATTTGAACTACTTCAAAATGGCTGCACAACGTGGGGCTCAACAAATTACGTAAAAACATATTACGTAAGTAATACCTACTTCAAATTGGCGCATCAACGTGGAGCGACAACTAGGAAAGGAAGGCTAGACGACTAGGAAAGGAACAAGAATAACCAGAAACAGGCGAAAGCAGCAGTGAAACGACCTACAAGACGCAGATTCCGAGACAGAAGGGTAATTCAGCTACAAGAAAACATCGAAACGACGTAGATTCATCACGATACAACGCAGAAGCGACATACAAACCTAGGAGAATGGGGCAGAACGCTGGACATCAAAACTGCAGCATCAGACAGCATCAAAAAGGTAATTAAATGAGACTGAGAAGTGGTAGGATAATAAAAAAAATGGCTACCAATAATACAGAAGAAATAATTATGGAGGGAGATAGTGTAACAGTTAGCTGTAATTCAATACAGGTTACAAAAAAAAGCTCAAACAATGTAGTATTGAAGGGAGGAAATGTTAGTGCAGAAAGTAAGAATAGAATAGCAAGAAATATTACTATTGATGCTAGAATGATGATGGACATGATAAGAAATTTTTTTGAAACTGTAAGGGAAGATATGCAAAAGAGTTATAGAGAATTGAGGGAAGAATTAAGGGAAGATTTTGATAGGATTTTTGAACAAAACAGGAAATCAATTGAAAACATTGGTAGGAGTAATGGGGTATTAGAGCAAAAAGTAGATCAAAGCAGTAAAGATAGTAGTATGCCAGAAATGAGAGATGAAAATGAGGAAGTAATAGTAAGTGAGATAGGAGAAATTTCAAAGAAAATGCTAGACATGAGCAGGGAAATATGTAACAAAGAAAGTGAGGTTAATACTAAAAGTGAGGTTAATGTAGAATGCACAGAGTTAAGAAGTCAAGTGAGTAATATGACAAGTGAGTTAAGAGAGATAAAAGAGGTTAGGAATGTAGATGTAAATGAGACGCAAGTTAATTTCAGAGCGGAGATATCAGAAATACAAAAAGAATCAGAAATACAAAGAAATAAATTGTACCAAGATGTTCAAATTGAAAACTCCAGTCCAGTACAGTTTAGTACAAATTTGTCAAAGTATTCTCAAAGTAAAGAGATAGCAGAAGAATTGAAAATGAAAGTTGTTGAAAGATGTATTGTTCAAGAAACTGTATATTGTTTTCAAATGTTATCAGAGAACGAAATGTCATATGAATACAAGAGGTTATTCATTAACACAAATTTGAAGGTTAGGTTACGGCTACGAGTAATGTTTAGCCACACACAATTTGATCCAGGAGGGTAAATAGCAATGAGATGTAAACTAAATGCTGGATAGTTGAAGACGACTTGCAGAGAAATGTATTGGAACGTAAGAGGGTTAACTATTTATATATGTCATTTGAAAAGAGAAATAAGTTATAAAAAAAAAGAGAAATGTTTAAAAAAAAAAAATAAATAAATAAATAAATAAAAAAATTTAAATTTTTAATAACTGTAACAGTATTTGAAAATTAAGAATGCAAAGATTGAAAATTAATATGATATTAAATTAAAAGTACGTAAATACAATTCAAAGAGTATTGTTAAAATAAAATTCAAAATAACAAAAATGGTAAAAATAATTCAAAACAAATACTTATGTAGCAAACAGAAAAGGTGAAACATTGTCTAGATTTAAGAGATGTAAATATTTGTGTTGAGGGTGAATATTTTGGTACATATGTATAATAATTACAAAAAAATCTTAAATGTATAAATTTTTGTCAACAGCTTAAAGTAAACAATTTGGTACTAGTAAATAAATAGTTTAGGGTATAGTATTAGCTAAAAAAAAAAAAAAAAAAAAGAAATTGTGATTTCAGATTAATATCCAAATTAATTAAACCAGAGCCAGTAAGTAGTGGCGAGATAGAACATATGTCGTGTGTTAAATACGTGTGAAGTGTAAAGTGAAAGTGATAGCGTGTGTTACAAGATTTAGGAGACTAAAAACAAAATTATAAAATTTCTAAACAGGTTATAAATATTTATAATTATATTTCTAGTGGGGCATATGAGACGGTAATTTGTATCACAAATTACTTTAATGTAAATAATTATTTACATATGAATATGTATTTTTATGTAACATTGATTTCAGAGGTTTAATAATTGTAATTATTAATGGTAAATAATAATATTCGGCTCTACTGAAACTGTTAACAATAACAATACTGCAATGAAGGGATTTGAGTTGTTTATCGTTACCGGGAACCAGGAAGTTACGTAATGTTTCGCGCCTTTTCAGTAAAAAAAAAAAGCTTCCAGAATGTTCTATAAAAGTAATTTGTATTAGTGGTTTTCATTGGATAATAAAATAGACGCTAATGTTGGCGCGTTTTATTAGCCAATGGTAATTCATTTATAATCTTTAGGTGTATCTTGGGGCAAGCCTATAAATAGCCATGCTCGAAGTCAAGCGTCCCCCAGTTCGTCAAGATTCACGAAGCATTACACATCGTCTCCCGCTCAGTTCATCAAAGATTCGTGTACAATACGTGACTACATGTCGCCTAGCGGTCCTTCAGTTCGTCATATTACACGCAGTAAAAATCATTAAAGATCTAAAATATTACAAAGTCACTTATATACATAAATTGAAGTACGTGAGTTAAAAGTGAGAAGTTATTATAAACAGTTTCAGTATGGCGATTATCTAGACAAATCTGTGAAAGTGTTAGTGCACGTGTTCGACAATAAAACATTATAAAACACATTTCTTCACTAGTAATTTTTTTGGATAAAAGATTCCTTTTCCGCTTCACACCCTGCAAGAATTAAATGCCTACCTAAATAGCTGGCCGGAAGACAATATACATAACCTTAAAACTAATTCATATAGATTGCTACGTCAGAGGGAACTACGAGCCAGACCAACGAATGACGTCACACGAGATGGCTGCACTAGTGAGGTAAACAACATTACGTGAGAAACATTATCCACCACGTGGGGACACAAATACACAAATACACACTAAGACTACTTCACTATGCTTGTCGGCTCTCAAGCTTGCCTAACCACCCGTCCTTCGATGTATTTTACGAGGATTCGCTAGATCGACAATATTTCGTTAGCTCCTCTGCATTGCTCCCCCCAGGGGTTCGATTTCGACTGCTACTTCGGCATTTGGACGTTACGCCAGCGCCGGCCCTTACCCGAGGGGAAACGCGTTTTCCTCCATGGTCGCGCGCTGAGGCCCACATCCACCTTGGGCTAACGTCGATGCCGAAAAATGCGACCCCTGCTTCTGTTCTTAGATCCGCCTTTTTAGAACTACAGGCGCAGTTCGGGGACTGTCATTTTATATATACTGATGGGTCTAAGACTGATGTTGGAGTAGGATGTGCCTTTGTTTTTGGTGTACAGAGTTTTACTTTTCGTTTACCTCAACAATGTTCAATTTTTACCGCCGAACTTTTTAGCATTTATCAATCTGTTTTATTCATTCAGCGGCACGACTTACGGCACTGTTTTATTTGTACGGACTCTCTGAGTGCCCTTCAGGCTATTCATGCGCTGTACAATTACCACCCACTCGTACAGCGCATACATGACCTGCTCCACTCGCTCGGTGTCTCTGGCATCAGCATCTCCTTCATGTGGATTCCAGGTCATGTGGGCATCTCGGGTAACGAGTCTGCCGACGCCGCTGCGAAATCGGCGATTTTATTACCCAGATTTTTTACCTCTGTAGTTCCCTCGTCAGATTCGTGTGCTATTTTACGTCGCCGCATCCTCTCGCGCTGGCGCGATGAGTGGACGGCCCTCCGGGGGAACAAGTTGCGGGAGGTTAAGCCTCTCCCGTTAATCTGGGATACCTCTTCTCGTTCTTCACGTCGGGAGGAGGTACTTTTAGCCCGTTTACGAATTGGACATTGTGTTTTTAGTCATAGGTATTTGCTCAGTGGTGACCCCGCACCACTCTGTGGGCAGTGTGACGTGCCCTTAACGGTGCGTCACATTTTAACAGAGTGTCAGGTTTTAGCTGCATTGCGTGCTCGTGTGGGTCTGCCTGTTGGCTTAGCCAACGTTTTGGCAGACGACACGCATGCTGTGGAATGTGTTTTACGTTTTATTCATGACCGTGATTTTAATCTGCGCATTTAATGCGCTGAGCGTCTTTTAGCTTATTACTTTTATTCTGTCAGTTTTTATGGGGACTCTATTCCCCAGTGGACATATGGCGCTCATGTCCCTCGCATTCCATAGTTCTTGACACGTTTTAATCGTTTATTGCCTATGCTTTTAGTGTGTTGGTTTTTTCAGATATTTGTATTGTTATTGTTGTTGTTATTGATTTTATTGTTGTTATTGATTTTATTGTTATTGTTATTCTTGTTGTTATTGTTATCATTATTGTTATTGTTATCTTATTGTTATTTTTAGCCTTTTGGACATCGCGGGTTTACGTCCCGTTTTTTAATTATGCGGTTCTTTTACCTGTTTTTATCTTTTGACTTTATATTTTCTACATTGTAAGGGCGCTGATGACCTCAGCAGTTTAGCGCCCTTAAGCCGCATATCATCATCATCACACGTGACATGCTTTCAACTACTAGTGTCCTACTCTTGTCACCAATATAACTTCTTATCCACATCACTATCCTTCTCATCGCAGTGTGAGCATTAACTCAATCATAATCATCATCAACATTAGCAGTAATAGTAATAGTGCAATCTCGATCATTACTTCAATCATCATCATCTATCAATTTTCTCTCCAAAACAAAACATCTGCACTTACGTGTCTCATTTAGCATGCTGCAAATTCAAAACATCTGACATAGGCATAACCTTCAAGAAATCACATTAATTCAGGAATTACACAAATAACATGACATTATAATGTTGCATCTACATCCTCAAAATCAAGAAATAAGCTGGAAAACAGGTGGTATTAAAATTTGCTATCTAAGATGGTAATAAACTTGTTGCATAAACAGAGAAAAAAATTATTTTCATTACATTCACTTCCATCTATATAATCTCTCGTGTGAATTCATCACACACGCTATACTGGGCACGTTACAGCAACACCAATAAGCAAAATCTCTGAAAACAGACAACTGTCGGGGTTACACTGTGGCACTTCCACCGAAGCTGACATCATCTCATCTCTTCTCATCTCTCCTCATCAACACCGTCGGGGTTACTCTTTGGCACTCCCACCGAGGCAAATCTCAACTCTTATCTCTCACATAACCTCACACTACGCCATCGGGGTTACACTTTGGCACTCCCACCGAGGCAAATCTCAGCTATATCACATAACCTCAAAAACACACATACATACAAACACTATTCATGCAACAAATTTCTGCAAATAAAGATCACAGCATCATTATGGAACCCAAAATCAAATCATATCAAATCAAATCATATCAAATCAAATCGAATGCAACAAAACATCACATCATTATTCAAAACAATATTGTCACATAACATTCCTGAAAATGAAAGCTCAATTAAGCACATAGTACACCTGAAACACATTCCTGTAGCATAATACAACAAAACAAATGATTTGCAGTTATCTAAACACAATTCAAAATTTAAATTACACCCAAAATAACAATATACTTATAATTTAGCAGAGACATTCATATCACACATTCCTGAAAAGTAAGGCTTAATTAAGCATCCATCAGCGAAACAATAAATTTAGCATACCTGTGTGAGTCGTAAAACTGTTTCATTCGTCCAAACTTTAGCACTCACAATGATTACATACTTACAGGTGATGTTTTTCTTTTCTCTTACTCGTTTACCACAAAATTCCCGTGCAAATTGTCCAAAATCTGGTAACACACGTACAGCGGGTTCATCAACATCCACATCGTACTGGTCCATATTAGAAGCACATCAAACCTAATTAGGTGTAGATACTGGCAAGGTTGGTAGCTCCTGAAACTTTTACTTACATAAGTAACTGCGAAAGATTTTTCCTTAAAAATATGCATTGCGGAATTAAATAAACCAAACTTGGCAACGGTAAAGCAAAATTATCATCATTCTCAGAGCGGCCAATAGTAGTAGTAGCGAACATTTCAAAATTCTTAACTCATACGGCGACAACTAGCTAGGATTCTTCACGTGAGAGGGGTCAATGACCGGCGGCAGACAGCTGATAACTGAGCAACAAGAGGCGCACCAACACTGAACACAGATTCCACCTCACTATGCCCGCCAACTGGAGCAACTGCCATATCAACTTTCTGTGCAGTACGTCGCTCAGGCATGATTGCAACACAAAAGATAACGCAACCAATAAACAAACAGTAGGACCAAGCAATACAGATTACACCACACTAAACACTTATAGCAACACATGAATGTAAGTAGCAAGAGTAGAACATAACCAATAAAACAGTTGCAGAAAGAACACAATTAAGGCGCCCGCGGCGAAATATCAGAAAATTATACTAACACACGGCTACACAAGCCACTTGGACACAATACCAAGATTTTTAAGCACAATGAACACATGGAAGAAAACAAAATGATAGCTGCAGTGAGAAACCTCGAACTGGAACTTAAAAGAAACTACGTCACACTTACTGTGACCACCGCGAAGATTCTCAAAAGGAGCAGAATACAAACTTGTAATTTATACGAGCACACAAAACTTCTCGTTTTTTCCTTAAATCAAATGTATATAATCTGATATGCACACGCAAAGAAACGCGCCAAAACACGTGCTGAGGAAGACTGGTTTCACAAGCTAAAAATTATTGCTGAAATGCATGACTACGCGGGAATTACACAACACACGTGCGTACATAAAAGTTACACGAAAAATAACGCAGAAAAGTGCAGTAAATAGCTAGAAATCACAATCACTGGAATATAAAGTAATACATTTCCAAACCACTGCTAATAAGCACAGAAAACAAGATTTGCAAACGGATAGCTAACACGTGACGAGCACATTTTGAAACAACAACTATATCGCTCGTTTCTTCTCAAATTTCACAAAAACATTTTTTTTTTAAAATAACCAGCACGAAGAACGGAACACAGTGATACAATTTAAAGGAAATGAAGCCAAAACAAGGGGAAAATGGAGTCAGAAGTTTTAGCGTCAACCGGCAGACAATGGGAAAATATGCAAAAATGAACTCAAAATTGAAATTTAGAAACCAAACTTTCAGAAATGATGGAAACAAAATTTAGAAGAAGAGAACCACAAATAAAAGTATAAAAATCCTAACCCTTCAGCCAGAAAGAACTTTACATTTTTCACGACCACGTGGAGGACAAACCGTTAAATTTGGAGGGAAAAAAACAAATTTGCACTTAAAATCTCAAAACAAATCAAACTAATTTCTCGGCGACTCACGCCAATTACCCGGCGACTCACGCCAATTTGTCGCGTACCTCACTATTTAATTATTATTTAACTACAGAGGAGGGCAACTCGCTGCGAGAGGGATCGTTATTCAAACAAAGGAAACTTTAATTTAAGAGGCACCGACAAAGGGACGCAGCTAAAGTTAAAATTCACAACATAATTACACTAATATAATTCCTGGCTGAAGGGAGAGGCAAGGATTCTATACTACCATAATTAAAAAGTCAAGGAAATGAACAACTAGAAGATTTATTATATGTGCTTACCCCATGTGTCTGCCGGGCGAGGGCGCCATGTTACAGTTATCCGTCTAGCTCACGCGAAGACTCGTCACAGACTGTCTTGAAAAAAAACTCGTTAAGCTTGGCGTCCTAACGCCATCCCCCACCAATGAGACTGTTTCCCCTCAAACGCCCCTCCTCGGATAAACTGCCAACCTTCAACTTGGGTAACCAGAGGACGCAGCTATTACTATAATCTGTGCACATGCCACAATATGAGCCTGCTTGTTCATAATTGTAAGTTTAAGTTATTTTATAAAAATCAATACTTCGTACAAAGGTTAATGCCAATTATTATACATTACTATTTATCAATAGTATATTATCAAATATTATATTTATCATCTTATATTGTACATGTCAATTTTTAAACTTAAATTATTAAATTTATTATACTGCTTAGGTTTTTAGTTCTAAGTCTTCGTGTTATTTCATTTGTCTAATCGCCTGAATCACCGGCATACTTTAAAAACATACAACACATTTTGCAGGATTCTTTCTCTCTCCCTCTATGTCAGACATGCACACACTCAATATTCATATGCACATGCAATAATCTTGATGGCTTCTAATGTATTTGTGCAGAGAATTTCGTTTCACGTTATCTACCACGCTATAGACAGATCACTCTAGTATTGCTGCTCTGGTATTGCTGTACATTTTGATTTCTGGTTTTCAATTTCAGTTAGTCGTAAGACACGCGCTGCCCTTTTATATCAATAACAATAAAGCTTATGTATAAAATATGGTAAATTATTTTCCTACGGCTATGGAAGGGAATACTACCACCAGCATGCATAAAAGATAGTATGTCCTTTTCTTCTTAGCATATCATCGATCTAGTAGGTTATACATCTACGTTTAGAATATACTATGATTACCATACATAAAACATAGGAAAAGAGTTTTCTTCGTAAGCAACACTAAGAAAAATCATAGTACGCATTTTCTCAGTCTTCGCTTGTCTAGCAAATTTCCATAAACATAATTATTTTGTTGGCAACCTCACAGTCTTTAATTCCTCACTGCTGATGCGTTCTTATTTCTCACTGCAGGGTGTGTGATCTATTCAGTAGCACTGGATAATACCTCAGCAAATTTACGAACTGTATTTGTTCTCCTTGTTTTTCATATTACTCAGACATCTTAGATGTTTTACATACACAGCCAGGTTGTGTTGTTACTAGATATTCCAATTGTTGGAATTTGCCGCCTTCTATATTTTGTCGCGTTATGTTTTAAATGAGAACGGCCTTGACGGGAATGTCCGAATAGAAGCGGAAGCGCCCGATTAATAGAAACTTCGATTTATGATCGAAAGGTAAAACTGTGGCATAGAAGTAAAAACTTCTTAGCATTAGGTTACTATTTATACATACGAAATAAAGTGTATGCTATAGTTAAAACAAAAGATTGATGCAGTAATTTGTATCACAAATTACTTAATGCAAATAATGATTGTAATATGAATATGCATTTTTATGTGACATTGATTTGAGATGTATATTGATTGTAATTATTGTTGAGAAGTAAGTTTATACGGCCTTACTGAAACTGACAATAATAGCGCGCAATAATGCAGCGAGGGGGTGAGCTGTTTATCATTATTGGGAACGAGGAAGTTACGTAATGTTGGCGCGTTTTTTTTCCTTGAGAATCTTCTGGAACGTTTCCCTAGAGCATATGTATTCATAATTTTCATTGGATATAAAAATAGACGCTAATGTTGGCGCGTTTTATTAGCCAATTGCAGCTCAGTTATAATCTTTAGGCATATCAGTGTGTAGGAGCATAAAAAGAGTAGGTTAGAGGTAGACCCCGTCAGTTCATCGAAAATATTTGTAAAGTACACGTCGCCTTCAGTCAGTCAGTTCGTCGAAAATATTTTGTATGATACACGTCGCCTTCAGTCCAGCAGAAATATTACACGTCAGCTATAGATTCACAAGTTACGCGTAGCAGAATTATAAAAAATCTAAAGTGTTGTAAAGTTAATTATACAAAAGGTTGAAGTGCGTGGATTAAAAGTGATCAGTAAGAAGTTATTATAACAGTTTCAGTTTGGCGAGTGTTAAGATCAATGTATAAAGATGATAGTTAACGTGTTCGACAATAAAAGTGTAAAACAAATTTCTTCATCAGTGTTATATTTGGATAAAAGATTCCTTTCCGTTTACACAACCTGTATAAAGAGAAGTACTCGACCCAAAATAAGATAATAGCTAGCCGGAGGACAGTGAAACAGAATTAAATAAAAAAAATAAAAGTAAAATTCTTTCAAACAAAAACTAATACAGCCGCAAATTGCTAACACCAGATGGAGCTACAAACCGAACAAATGCATGACGTCACAAGATGGCTTCAACACGTTGAGTAAACACATATAACATTATAAGAATAACACTTGCAAGATAATACTATATTTTATGTATAAGGTTCATTATCTTTACTCAGGAACCGTCACCTGAATGTCAACATTGTCATCAAACCTTCACCATCAAGCACATCTTCACAGAATGCCCAGCTTGCGAGAAAAAAGAAAGAAAAAAGTACAATGTAACAGCCCATCTTCCAACAATATTCAATAACTTGAAAACTATCCAAGCCATCCTTAATTTCTTCGCTCCATATCATTTTATAATACCTTGAGATTGTGCGACTGTAAATGATTTATTTTGTAAAATGTTGTATGTTGTATTATGTTAAATTAATTTTTTGTTCTGCATATCTGCACTGAAATCAAATAGTATCATTGTATTCACTTTTTCTGTATCATTCTATTATTCTATAATTTGTATGTCGCAATATAACCGCTGCAGCTAAGCCACAATAAATAAATTAAAAAAAAGAGAAGGGGTGCTTAGGAGTAGTCAGACGGAGGAACCTTCAGAAACTAGAGCACAGCATTCAAGGGATGAAGGGAAGACCCGAAGGGCGACCAGATTCGGACAACGATGTGCTCTATCAAGGACGGGGTTCCTAATGACACCGATCCTACGTCGGCTACTACTTTAGCCATCGGCAAACTGGGGGTCCCGAGGATAGACGAGGCAGCTCCAGGAAGGACGGGGGCCCCAGCAGTCTCGCCAAGCGCCAGGGAGAAATGCTTCTATAACGCAAATTCCACCGTCCTGCCGCAGCATACTAACCGCCGATGCCTGGTCCTGAAACAGGTGAGGTAAAACCATTAAAAGAACTGATGGGACAGGAAATTCATGTTAGAAGAGTAACTTCTCCAGCATTCGCCAACCGACTCGGGAAACCACGAATATACCCATGGTCAGAGTGGCCGACCTGACGGAATTCGAACCCGAGTCCTCCCAAATGCGGGCCTCACATGTTACCTCAGAACCATAACATAAAACGAGTACTTGGGGCACCGAAAGTATGCGGTTCAGCTTTGCCTGGGTCATAGGACACAACCCTGTAACTATAACACAAATGCCGCGAAACAGCACGTTTGCGTTAAAAGAAAATGTAAGGTTTAATTATTTGAACATATCTGTGATATTCACTGCAGAGATTAATAACTGACTCCCAGCATCGGAATCACTAAGAGTTGAGAATGGGCAAACATGAGCTTCTGTATTTGCGTTTATTAACAGCTTAACTTTAATTGTGAATGATCGTCTATAGTCCAGAAGGCTTAAAACATTTCACCTCACATGGTGACATGACAAACCTCATATATTCAGCATAATTCGTATTCAGACGAATTAGCTATTCAATGGATTTACAGCCCCAGTATTGCACACCGTGTCCTAATTTTTATTTCACAATTGGTTGCACTGTTATGTTAAAAAAAAAACAGAATGTTAAACTTTGATATTCAGTGTTCCTGTTTACGTGTGTATTTTCTAACGGGATGGAAAATACTGAGGCATTTCACGAGCAAATCCTTCCTGTATATGCATTTTTTTTTATCTCTGTAGCGAACCATGCCCAGGATGAAAAAGCCGTAAATAATGAGTAAACCCCCCCTCCCCTAAACGAGAATATTCATCGAGACAGGTAAATCTGCTAAATCTGTGCTGAGCGTATTCCTCTCTCGCGGCTTTTCTCTGCATTTGTCGACTCTGTTTAGTTATTCTTGTTATCAAAGTATTTCTGTATGTTAAATAATACATACCGTTTTTCTTTAACTATGAACTTTCCAGCTTAATCTGCCAGTATAAATAAGCATTTGTATTGATGATGTAGAAAAAATGTTTAGTGTTGCATTCATGTGACTTTTCCTACTCACTCTACCACAAGCTATTTTTACAAAGGCTTATTCTTCCATCGACTTCTTGTTAACAGAGATACAACTTTTATTGCAAATTTCGTTGTATGTATAAGAAGGAGAAGGTAGGTTATGTAATGGTCAGATTTTTATAAATCACATCATTATGTGATGCTTTGAATTTCAATGCCTTTTGCATGACCAAGAGGAAAAACGAGTAGCGACTTACGTTCTTGAAACAAGCATAAAATTCAAACCAATAACAAACAATGTCTCGGAAATGGTGAATGCTACAAAATTGTTTCACATAAATTGTATGCTTTAACGAGATCTACAATTTTGTGTCTTTAGTCATCTGTTTTGGTTTACAAATTATACAAAAGTCATTCAGAATGAAGAGGACTTCTCTTATTCGCAAGAAATTGAAGATGTAAAGTAGTTTTGGTGGTGGATTTTCTGCAAATCCTTGTGTTGAATCCTTGAAAGATGCTGGAGTTAAATACCGAATTTGGTATTAAACTGTCTTTTCGTCTTTTAATTATGTTGTTCATAGTCACACCGACACACACACACACACACACACACACATACACACACACACCGCGCGCGGACCTTTTACTAATTTTTTTTAATTCAAGGAGCCTGAAAACCTGTATTTCCTGTGAAATCTTGGTATCGAAATCTTGGTATCGAAAGTTTGATAGAATGAGATACTTCCTCTAATTACTATAGGTAAGTATTTACATTAATTTAAACCAGTTACAGATCTCATTATTTGGAATGTATTTTGTATATTTCATTTTTATATGACCAACTTCTGCGGAGATATTTTAGGTTTTTTGAGAATATAAAAGGTACATCGTTGCAGTGGCAGGGACCATAGCTGGGAGCGTGTTTGGTGCTCTCCTTTTCAAAACCAGAAGTAGGTCAGTGTGCAAACGGGTTTCACTTTCGCTGTATGGCACATGAATCATGAGTGTAGATAGACGTTTCATATTTTTAATCTTCCAGTAATTGTATCTGCATCTTCTAATGACACATTGTGTAACCTAAACTCAGAATCTACGAATGATAAGCTCATTCAGCATTAAACTTAAATACATTTTACAATTGATACAGCTAATTTAATGAACCGAGCCATCTTTATGATAAGTAAACACAAAAAATCACATAGTTAGGCTCTTACAATGCCTACAAAATGGTATTTTTAACATGGACAGCAAAAGAATAAACAATGAACCGAATGATTCACACGATTCAAGATATTGTTCAAAATCTTCACAATTTGCGCACCTGTAAGCTTCACATCTTCGTAACCAAATACGTCGTAATCTAGCAGACACGTTCATTGTTGCGTATTTCCTCTGCAGCTAGATGAATACGTTCTCTCAAAGATTCGACGTCAGTAATCGATGTTTTGTAGACCCTGCTATTCACATGCCCCCAGGAGAAAAATCCCAGAGGATTCAGGTCTGGCGAGCTTGCAGGCCATACACTAACAACATATCAAAGTACTCACGATTTTAAAAAAGCTGGCATCTCGTAAACATTAGGCTGTTCGTATGATTATTCACTGAATACTCCTCAGGTTCTTTTATCACTAAACCTGTGAGTTTCAATGCGCAGTACGACGTGCTCTAACAATGACTCAACTTCTAGTGGAGCTGACTTAAATACGGTGTGCTCTTCATCAGTGAACGCGAAAGCTTATTGGACGATGAAGGCATTGCCTCATTGCTGTTAGTTTAGGCCAATAGCTACCAAGTTGTACTTGTCATTTCGCTGAAATATTACATTATTCTTTCGTCGTGTTTGTTTGTCGTGTGGAGATTGACCCTCACTTACGCAATTGGTTTCGCTCAAATCATTTACTGTGGCCAGATTCTCGTGTTTCGTTGGCTGGTAAGCACCTTGCCATACTCTGGACTATAGCTCATAATGTCCCTTACGCTATTACGAGCTACACCGATGTCCATTTGAATACCTATATTGAGTATCTCCGTTGTGAGTGAGACAGGTTTTTTGCCCATGGGAAAAAAGGTGTGGAATCCACCCCATCCATCGTTTCGGCTGTAGACTAAACAGGTGTATATCTGATATAACTACTAAACCACAAAGCTCAAATAGAAGAACGACAAACGCAAGGAAAAACAAAAAGGGAAACTAAACACCGTTCCTCACCTAATAAATATTAGTGCTACTACTACCGTATGTTAGTGCACACTTCTGTTTAAGAAACAATTTGTGTGTATCCAGTGTCAAACTAAACCACAAAATGTAAATAACAAAAATGAATAAATAAAACATAGTCCCGCCATCTTCCAGTTCAGCAATGCTTTTTGTTTACGACAGGGAGCCGGGTCTTACACTAGCCTACATTGACCTAGAAACGTTGCTTATGTCTCCAACCACATTACGTCTGCAAAACGATGTTCCGAAAATGATCCAATTATTTCAAAACCCAGGATGTCACATGCTAATACCGAAACTAGGTCAGAAATAGGTTACTCTACCCATCTTGTAAGTAACAAACTATTATCTTCACACACTGTCCTGGAATAAACAACCTAATGTGGAAAAACAACTACACGCACACGCACACACACACACACACATACACATACATACACATATATAGAGTACACTGCCACTATGTACCTGGATGTTGGAAGCTGTGTCGTAAATGTTTCACAGAATTTTGAGAAAGTAATTTAAGTGAAATTAAATAAATCAGTTACAATGAAAGCTTTAGTTAAAGCTGTTGATTAAAATTATTCCGAAATAATAAGATCAATTTAAAGCATTAACGTCTTACCAGAACTTTCTTACAGCAATAAAAGAAAACAGACTTCCAGAAATTCTCGGAATCACTTTTGATACTGTTATTATGATGTAAAATTACAGAAACTGATAATTTCAAAGTTAAATCCCATTTCAATTTCATTAACGCCTACATAAGAAATTGTCGTTGTCGGTGATTGTTTCCAAGAGTCGCCTGGAAGGGATAAAATTTTATATGGATAGCCTTACTTATGGAACTACATTAATGGTCGTATATATACGGAAAACGTATTGCATGGCGGTTTTATTTTATTGTTAGTTCCATGTGTATGCTACCTATAACATGTAAGGTCCTTTACGGCTTTGATAAAATGGCAATACTCGCGTATCTATCAGTGGCTCGGATATACATTACTACTTTATTCCATAAAATTTTTACCATCTCAAGTAAATAGCAGATAGAGAAGATATTACATTCTACCCAAAAATTTGACACCGAGATTTCACGCAAAAACATGTTTTGAGTCACCCCGAATAAAAAAAGATTAGAAAAAGGTCCGCGCGGTGTGTGTGTAGATGCGATGCAAAGATTTTCAAGAAAAAACTCCCATCCCAAACTAACCTTTACATAGAACAAATGGATGGCTCTAACGATTTTGATTAAAATTCCATATATTAAAGATATTTACATGACAAAACGTATATATTGAATTTTCTGGAAATATCCTGTAAAATACTCTTTATTCAGAAGGAATTTTGTATAATCTTCTGTAACTGGAAAACGTTAAGCGATAAATGAAAACGTACTACACAAAAATGTAGATCTCTTTAAAGCACACAATTTATTCAAATGGTTTCATGTCATCCGCCATTTCCGAGATATCTTTTATTAATGGTTCAATTTGATTAATACTTTGTCATTCTTTTCAAGTCCCACAGATTTTCAGTTGTTTCTCGTGATTGCATGGAAAGAGTATGGAATTTTAAAACTAGCATACAGCGTTCAGTTCTTATCACAGTTCTCTTTGTATTTATAACGAAATGTTGATTGTAGGTATTTCTGCAAAAATTTATCTTGATTAAAATGAAGTGGATAGAAAAGTAAACTTTCATAAGAATAATTTGCTTACTCACTAATAAATGATAGGGGCAGGGAAACTCATGTGAATGTAACCAGATGTTTTAAAACTCCATTCATTATAAATAATTAACACACTATACCTAACACACCCGCGGCATTATGGTGCCATTTCCGCTGTTAACATTTACAGTCCGAACATAGCGCAAGGTACGCAGTTCTGCCAACACCTGGGAAGGTAGTCAGGGCCCTAAGCCGCAAACCGTACCAAGATATGTTTTTCATAACAAGAGAAGCTAAGGCCGCAACTGCTGAACGACAGGGCTTAGCCATAGCATCTGTGAGGCTAAACCCCAATAATACAGCATAGGTTTTCAAATGTTGGCAGCATTGTTTTGGTGACTTTTTGCTGATTGTTTTAGCAGCTTCCATCTCAAAATGGCACCGGTTTGTGCTGTATTGTGTCGTCGCTAAAAAGCAAAGGTATACTATACGTAGTAGAGAAAGTAAAAAGAAGAAAACTAAATGAATTTTCTTTGTATGGTAACAATTTTACTTTCTCTACCTATCTCCAAATTGTGGCACTTGGAAAAGGTATTGTATTTGACTCAAAAATTTAATACTGCGATTTCACGAGAAACAAAGCCTTGAGATCCTCGAATAGTGTTTACCTCAAAATACTGCACATCGCGAACAGTTTATTTTGCTCAAGAGAGCAGAATGAGAGATGAGGAGTGCAACTTTAAAGCATATCGGGTTGGGTGCGGCTGGCTTCTTCGCGATTTACCTCGAGGTAATCTGGAGAAAGCAAGACAGTGAGGGTGGGTGGCTTTTTGAAAGCCATATCGCTTCTGTGTCATCTTGTTCTGGCAAGGTAGGAGATCAGCTTCCACTACCAAATTAAAGACTGACTTTTACAAAACGCTCTCCGCAGATACCCTCTCAAGGCAGAGAGGCTAAAAGTATAGTATGACACAAGTACCCTACTTTATTGTCGGCCAAAGATTCTATTGCTTCAAATTTTACGGTGCTAGCAACTTTCGGATTTGTTTCTGTGCGCCAAGGAACCTCGTTAAATATATTCTTAAACTGACGGACTTGCCAAAAAAAATTATCTGATATGTTTTATTCACATGAATCTTGCACTGCATATATTGGTACTTAACTACTTCCCATACAACATGCAAACTTTAAAAGTCCGTGGATGGAACCTACGTAAGAGCACATGTAAAGGAAACATATATAATACAACATATTTTTCAAGATTCAATAATTTACTTTCAATTGTTAAAGTAAATATTTTTACCATCTCTACTACATATATTAAGTAGGGGAAGTATTGTATTCCACCCAATAATTGAATACCGAGGTTTCACCGGAATATATGTTTTGAGTTCCCCTGAACCCAAAAAAAATGCATTTTTGGAAACATGTCCGTGTGTGTGTCTGTGTGTGCGTCTGTGAACAGCATAACTCAGAAACGAACAGTCGGATAAACACCAAACTTGGTATTTAGGTTCAGTATCTTCCAGAGATGCGACACGAAGGTTTTAAAGAAAATCCCCCCACCCCAGATTACCCTTTACATGGAACATTTATCGAAAATTTTAGTTTTCTCAGAAATGGCGCTAACGATTTTAATTAAAATATCATGTTTAAGGTATTTTCATGACAAATGAAATGTATACCTCGAATTTTCTGGGACTGTCTCCAAAAGTATTCTTCACTGTGAACGACTTTTGCATAACTAGTAAACCATAAGAGATAGGCAAAATTTTACTACACAAAAATGTAGATCGCGTTAAAATACACAATTTATGTCATATATATTTTTTGTTGTTGAGTGAACCATTTTCAGGTTATTGCTTGTTATTCCCTTAAAATTTCCAATACTTTTTCTCAAATGGGAATTCGTTATTCATTATTTTTATGTCCTGGAAATACAAATAGAATGGAATGCTCCACATAGCAACCTGCTCTTAAAATATTTGACTATCGCTTCAAGTCTACCATATTCCCCTTGAACCTACAAGAAAATTACAATAAGATTAACATCTCGATTAATATGAAGCATGGAGAATCAGCGTTTATAAAAATAGTTTGTACAAAAGTAGAGAAAGTCATGTGAGTGTAACACATCAGATTTTTCTTTTAACGTGGTATAGTTCTTGTTTGCTTCCTAAATTGCCTCTGGATAAACAGTTAAATAAACCATACGTTAATGCATTGTTCTGGCGATGTTCGCTATGAAGTTTTAGAATGCTTGGGCTTCCACGTAACAAACTTGCCCAAAGATGTGTGTGTGTCCATTCACTATGTCTGATTTACATGTTCACTTCATTTAATAAACAAGTATACAACATGGCTAACTTAAATCAATTTAACGTTAATTTAAACTTTGAAAATTTTAACAAAGATAAACTTTAAAATTGTAACATGAAACAAACCTTAAAAGTTTTTCAAAATTATATCATTACATTAAATTTAAAGCTCATGTAACCTTTAACGGTTCCCTTTCTTCCACTTCTTTAAGGAATTGCAAAAGTTAGACAATACATCATGACTTTTTTTATAACTGGTAAACCGTAAGAGAGACAAAATGTTTCTACACAAAAACTGTAGAGTGCGCTAAAAAACACCATTTATGTCATATACATTTGTATGGAGTGAACATTTCCGAGATATTCCTCGTATTTGTTTCAATTTTCCAAGACTTATAATTTTTCTGAAAAACGGGAATTCTTATACGTTTTTTTTTTCCTTTTTTTATGTTCTGGACATTCAAAGAGAATGGAATGCGCCACATAGCAACCAGCTCTTAAAAGATTTGACTATCGCTTAATGCCTACCATATTCCCCTTGCACCTACAAGAAAATTAGCAATAAGATGCAAATGTGCAAATGTTTATCTCGATTAACATGAAGTAGATGCAGAATAAGCGTTTTGTAAAAGTAGTTTGTACAAAAGCAGAGAAAGTCATCTGAGTGTAACACATAAGATTCCACAAAAGAGGATAATTTTTCTGGAGAACGGAAGAGGGAGAAGGGTACATTAGTGCGAGTTCTTATGGATCAAAGCACTGTATATATCGTTTTGTAATTTTAATTCATGCTTATTATAATGAAGAGAAGTACTTTTTATTGTGATATTATCATATGATAATTTAAAGTGAGTGGTCACGTGTTAATTCACATCACAGTAGCGCAAGATGTTGACTAAGAAGCGCTTTCGGGAGACATGTTTCTCCCATCATCAGCTACGGTCGACTGGCTGTCTCACTCTCTCCCCTGACCCCAAGAAGTATTTCATTAGGCGATTCTTCAGCCCTCTGTTGTGAAGAATTGGAAACTTGTGGTGTTGGATTTGTTGCCATCTGTAGTGAAGGTTGGGAACTCATCTGTCTTCTTTCTTCTCTCTTTTAATCTGATCGGATCAACTGCATCAGGAAGTCTGTAGGCGGTATTTCAAAATCAAAGCATTCTTGATGTTAAGATGAATGAAAACCTTTTCCCAAATTTCCAAGTGTGAAGGAATCTGTATAGGTTTTAATAGTTTTATCTCTTGTCCTATTTCATGGTTACTGTTCCAAAAATGGTTGGCCACTGCTCATTTATCTATTTGTTTTCAATTTTATATTTCTTTGGTGTTCACTTAGTCTTATTTTTAAGCTCCTTTTTGTTTTATCTATATATGATCCTTGGCAATCATGACATGAAATGTGGTAAATTCCTGACTTTTTTAGATTATCAGTTGTATTATTCAAAGGTGTGTTCAGCATATTTCTTAAACTGTAGATATTCTGAGGTGCCAATTGGATCTGATATTTTCTAAATAATTTTTCAAAAACTTTGAACATCACTGGATGGTATGTAAACTTCTTGTATATTAAATCCTTTTTATTCGGATTTTGTAGGGTACTAGTTATATGTAAGCTATGTTTCTTTTTATATCTGGTATTAAGAATGTAACTATTGAAAATGGTTTCAAACCTCAACTCCCGAAAGCGCTTCTTAGTTATATTGTGCTACTGTGATGTGAATTAACACGTAACGACTCACTTTAAATTATCATGCTTATTAGTTTTGTATTTTTTATTTATTTTATTTTCTCCTCATTATGTTAGTATGTAGTTACCACAATATATATTTAGTATATTGTACGATTCTAGGTACAGGAAAAGCATGTACGGCCATGAGACCCATGCGATTGTTGTGTTTTACAAGTGGAGACTGAAACTGTTAACAGTAAAAGTCCTACTACTACTACTACTACTACTACTACTACTACTACTACTACTACTACTACTACTACTACTACTACTACTACTATTACTACTACTACTACTATATTTAATTTAAAATAAGTAATATTCGCTCTATAACACAATACATACTCTCCCTATTGGTGGGAGAGTCTATATACACTTTCAAATTACCATAATTCATCATCCCACTGATTTCGGATCACAAAAAGTTTCTGGGAGCGCCCGCCGCTCTCAACGGAAGGTGTGCACCAGAACTAATTACGCAAGCCAGGGTTTGCCAAGACGCGGTATATATAATATAAACCCCATTATCCCTTCTCTTAGTAGGAGAGGCACTTACTCGATGTGCAGTCAATAACCCTTCCCAACTTTACGGAGCTGGGGGTCGTTCTTCGCTCCAGTTTATTTTAAAAGATTAAAAGCTCTGCCTGCTTGATACTTCCGCCTAATTCCACGCCCGCTTATCTCCTTTATGATCCAGCATCCCTTGAAAGAATTAAAGGCACGGCTATAACCGACCCCTAATATAGGAAATGATAAATAGGCTCCATTAACTTTTACTTCGTTTAACTACTACTAAGGTCTCCTTCATTTCACAATTCCGAAAATCTTGCCAAAAATAAGGGTGTAAGAATAGGGAAGGGGGGAACCTTATCCGAGCAAAAATTACGAGCTCTAATGTGAATGTGTTGAAGTTGTCTAAGAAGGTACAAGTCTTAAAGGAAGATTTACTTACCCAATAAAATAGGGGCTTCCTTTTCTTCTTCATTAAGTGCTGAATAGTGGAAATGATTTTTCTTGGTTTTCCAGCGAATTCATTAACCCTTTTAATAATTCAAGTTCTCCTAATCGTGCGTTCCTTCTTCCGCCTTATTCTTGTTTTGTTTGTTTCTGACAGTGATTGATCTTTTCGGACCTGCAAAAGAAATAGGAAGCATATAAACTGAGAGGATGGAGGCAAGAAGGGCATGAGTTAGCTGATGGTGGTCTCGAGAAATAAGTGGCTGAAATCAGATACCATCTCTGTGCTTATTATACAAATCTAACTTAATTTTTGTCATCGTTTTCTATAACTTAAGAATACATAGACCATTGTTCCTTTCGATTATTTGTTTTGAACTTAGATTGCCTCCAGAAAGTATTAGTTTCAACCTTAAAAAAAATTCTTACAAGAAATTTAAGACAGAGAAAATTCTCATTCTCTATTATGCAGAAAGAACAAGCGACATCATATCTTATGTATTCTTGTGTATTGTTTCAGATTTTATTAGTTTTATTGTAATTCTTAAAATTCCGCCGTTTTTCAAATGGTGTCAATGGGAGAGGAAATATTGCACCTCATCCAAAATTGTGATACCGACACACTACCGGAAATGTACTTTCTGGTATCACAATAAGCAATAGTGACTGCCTTTGCGGTCGAGTGTTCAGCGCTCTATCTTCTCAACGTTAGGGGTTCCGGGTTCGATTCCCGGTTGGTGCGGGGAATATTCCTATAACCATAATCATTCGCTATCTCTACCATAGAGAGTCGGGAAGTGTGAGTGGCTGTATTTATTAGTAAAACATCCGATGTGTTACATTTACATGACCTTTTCTACCTGGGTATACAAATTACTCTTACAAAAGTTCATCTTCCTATCTACTTCATTTTAATCCAGGCAAACGTTTCCGGAAATAGATGTATTACACATTTCGTTATAGACACAAAAGGGAATAGCAATAGTCAAATGTTTTAGAACTGGACTCTAGACGCTGGCCTTAAAACTCATTTCATAACATCGCAAGAAACAACTGAAATCGATAGGATTTGAAAAGAATTCGAACCATTAATAACGGATATCTCGGAAATGGCTGATGCCACAAAAAGGTTATTTGGAATAAATTGTGTGTCTTAAAGAGATCTATATATGTTGTACAGTATTTTTTGTCTATTGCTTAACCTTATCAGTTATAGAATATTATACAAAATTTCTTCCGAATGAAAAGGACTTGAGGACTTCAAAGACTGTTATCAGAAAACTCCAGATGTACATTTCATTTGTCATAAAATATCTTTAATATATAGTATTTTAATCAAAATCGTTAGTCATTTTTTAGAAAATCAGAGATTTCAAAATATTTTCCATGTAAAGGGTAATTTGCTATGGGAGGATTTTCTTGAAAATCTTCGTGTCGCAGCTTTGAAAGATACTGAATCCAAATAAAAAGTTTGTTGTTTATCCGACTTTTCGTTTTTGAGTTATGCTGTTCACCGACACACAAACACTGACCTTTTTTCTAAAATTTCTTTTTTTATTAAGAGGGCTTTAAAATATGTACTTAAGATGAAATCTCGGTATGGAATTTTTTGGTGGAATGCAGTATCTTCTCTGCCTGCTATGCATGTAACAGAGAAGATAAAAACTCTTTTTATTTTATTCAGAGGACCTCAAAACATGTATTTCCGGCGAAATCTCGGTATCGAATTTTTGGATGGAATGCAATACCTTCTCTACCTACTATGTACGTGGTGGGGAAAGTAAAACTGATAAATCCAACATTATGAAACCCTACAGCTCAACGAGCAAATAAGTCAAAGCCTCCCGTAGCTATACAAGTAAAACAACTTTAAAAAACCTTATGTTTCATTCACATGACTTTTTCTACTCACCCTCCTACAATTTGTTCTTAAGAAAGTTTATTTTCTTCTTCTACTTCTCCTTAATCAGATAAATCTTCATTACTCATTTACACATTTTATTTTTGGTGTACAAGAGAATAAATAAGCTAAAAACTATAATATAGCGTTAAAATTCTGTTCTCTTTACATGAACACGAAAAAGAAAGAGAATTGCGATTTTCAGGTGACAAAGGTGTAAAGTGTTTGGAAAGTTAAACCAATAACAAAAAATATTTCGGAAATGGTTACGGCCACAAAAAATTTTCATTTGACATGAATTGTGTGCTTTATCAAGATCTACATTATCTTTTGTAGTTAGTTTATCTATATTTCTTAAGATTTACAAATTATACAAAAGTCATTCAGAATAAAGAGGACATCAAAGGCTATTTCCCAGAGAATTCAAGATGTATATCTTATATATTATGAAGGTAGTATAAACTATGGTATTTAAATAAAAATCGTTAGAGCCATTTTTGAGAAAACAAAACCAACGAAAAATTTTCCATGTAAAGGTAGTTTGCTTCAAAATCTTTGCGTCGCCTTCTTGGAAGGTTCTGAACTTAAATATCAGTTTTGTATTTAACAGGTTTATGTTTTTAAGTTATGCTGTTAACACACACACATCTTTTTGTGAAAATCTTTTTTGGGGGTTCAGAGGTCCCACAACATAAATTTGTTATAAAATCTCGGCATCGAATTTTTGGGTGGAATGCAATACTTCCTCTACTTATTGTAAACCATAGTAGCAAAAGTAAAAAAGCAACGGTAGAAGATCTGCGTGTGTGTGCGGTCTGCGGTTGTTTTTAGGCTACCCAAGGTGTAACCCTTATGAAGATGGCAACCAAAGAGCTGATCGAAACTCGTGTGTAAATAATTTTACCTATAGACCACGATCTTCCAACCCGGAAGACTTTACTATTTTATTTCTTTACTCCGGCAGTGAGAGATTTCGTACTTATTTATCTCTGCGGACATTTATCTCGATTAACATGAAGAGATAGAAAAATAAGCTATCGTAAGAATAGTTGTAGAATACTATATAAAATAAATAATAGTATGCGGAGAGAGTCTTATAACTTTAACACGGCTGTTGTTTCCTGTAATGTCCACTAAATACTAGAATATAAGATATAAAATATTGTGAACGCAACCTTAATGTGGCGCTAATGTACAATGGCGGACATAATTAGACACATACAGTCGTAGTATATACATATCCTGCCTTTATAATTAAGGTAATGAACTGTCGCCTGTATTATATCCATTATTTGTTTCATCTGCCCTCAATGTCTGCGTATACACAAACTTATTTAAATCCAAAGCATTTGTTACAAAGCCAGAGACCAAAATGCTAATAGGGGTTGTTTTTGACGCAGACATAAGTAATTGCACACTGGGCGTAAATGTAAACAAAACATCACAGAAAGCCCCAGTTCCAACCTGAGGGTCGCTGAGTTAGGATAGCGGCAATGTAGGTGTGCCGTACAGGCAAATACGCAAATAACAACATAGGTAGACAAGGGAAAGAAGCAACTCCGGGAGAGAGAAAGATATTGATAACTTTACATAATGAGGGTAAATCATATGCTGACATTGCAAATATTGTTAAGAGGAGCTGTTGTACTGTGTGCAGTGTTGTTAAAATTATATAAAAAATCTGATGGGTTACACTCACATGACTTTCTCTACTCTTGTATAAACTATTTTTACAAATGCTTATTCTCCATATGCTTCATGTTAATCGAGATATCGAGATGTTAATCTTATTGCATCTTGTAGATGTAAGGGGAATTGGAAGGCTTTAATCTATAGTCAAATAGGCTGGTTGCTATGTGGAGTATTCCATTCTCTTTGCATTACCAGGACAAAAACAAATATATAACGAATTTGAGAAAAGTACAAGTATTGGAAAATTTAAGGGAATAACCAGCAATATCTCGAAAATGGTTCACTCAACAAAAAAAAATGCATATGACATAAATTGTGTATTTTAACGCGATCTACATTTTTTGTGCAGTAAAATTTTGTCTATCTCTTATGGTTTACCAGTTATGCAAAAGTCGTTCACAATGAAGAATACTTTTGGAGACATTCCCAGAAAATTCGAGATATACATTTCATTTATCATGAAAATATCTTAAACATATGATATTTTAATCAAAATCGTTAGTCATTTTTGAGAAAATTAAAATTTTCGAAAAATGTTCCCTGTAAAGGGTAGTCTGGGGTGGGAGGATTTTCTTGAAAACCTTTGTGTCGCATCTCTGGAAGATACTGAACCTAAATACCAAGTTTGGTGTTTATCCGACTGTTCGTTTCTGAGTTATGCTGTTCATAGACACACACGGACATGTTTCCAAAAACATGTATTTGCGGTGAAATCTGGGTATCGAATTTTTGGGTGGAATACAATACTCTTACTTACTATACGTAGTAGAGAAAGTAGAAAGCAACATTGTTAGATATGCATCGTGTTGGAACAACATGTAAACTTACAGAAACAGAAGACAGGAAGATCGTATGTCCATCTGAAATTGCTGCACAAATACAAGAGCTTTATGGGGAAAAGGTTCACCCGAAGACTGTCAGGAGGATTTTTCGAGTCAGCTACAATGCTCAAGTTTTAAGAAAGAAGCCCTATATCAGCAAGGAAATTAGGAAGAAAGGCTGCAATTTGGAAATGGAATAAGGGCTCAAGAGTTCTGGAAAATAATAATTTTCTTTGACGAGAGCAATTTCAAGCTTTTTCATAACGATGGACGTACTTTAGTGTGGAGCAGACAAAATACCGAGCTGGAACCTGCTAATATGGAGTGTACTATGAAAGGTGGTGGTGATAATGGAGGTCTCGTGATCTTGGGGGGGCATGGCTGCTTCAGGTGTGGAGCAACTGGTATTTATTGAAGGAATTATGGATCAGTGTATGTATATGGACATTTTAAAGAGGAATTTGAAAGTCAGTGCCTAAAAACTAGGTTTCAATACTGACTACTATTTCCAACAGGACTAAGATACAAAACATACAGCGTTCAATATGCACGTGCTTGGATTCTATATAATACTCCCAAACTCTAAAAACGCCACCTCAATCCCCAGACGTTAACCCTGTTGAGCATTTGTGGCACGAGTTGGAGAGGAGAATAAGAAAGCATCATATTTCCAGTAAAACACACCTGAAGGAAATTATTGTTCAAGAATGGGGGAATATTGAAGAAGCAGTAACCAGAAAGCTTGTAAAATCCATGCAAAACACAGTGAAGGTTGTTATTAGAAGTAAAGAAATGTATACACGCTACTAGAACTAACACAAAACAGTGCACCATAAGTTATTGTGTTAATACTTATGTCTGTCCATTATCATTGTATAGTTAAGACTTTTAGGGCCGGTTTCACCAACCGATGCTAAAAATACTCTAACATCTTGTTTGTTAACCAGACGTTCAAAATTTAACAAGGTTAAAACTTTCCACTTCAGCAAGCTTTTACAGCAAATTGTTAGCTTGACGAAGTTTTATTGCTGCTACGTATGGAAAGCCGATTTGAAGTAGGAGTTGTAGTTCAACTGTTGGGGAGCCGAACTTGAAGTAGTTGCAACCGCACGTATGGTACCCGGTAGCCTTCGTCTCAAATTTAAAAATATTAGCTTTGTGATTTGACTGTTTCTTTAAATATTATATATTTATGTTTGCCTCCGCTGCGTCAGCATTAATTTGTAGAGACATGAATATCTTTGCAGGGTGTAGTGCGGCTAAGAATGTAGGCTTACACGGATTATAATTTTTACTTCACTCCTTTTTATTAATTCTTGACACGATTTAAATAACACTTCACTGATATAGAGAGCTGTGAGATCCTTTTATTAATTACTTGCACTTTTTAACCCGTAAACTATTTTTGTCTCGCACAAAATACGTATTAATTTTCTCGAGGACGCATCTCGCGTCCGGTTAGGAACACTGTCTACAACCAACACGCCCAGTTAGGAGCGCTGTCTACAATCAACTGACTTGATTTCTACCGCCTAAGTTTGTACATTTCTGTATTTCAAGTCTCTGATTGGCTATTCCCACTTCAATAGAATACTTTCATTTAACTTAAGCTTTTTCTGGATGTTAATTGGCTATTTTATAAACTGTCACAAAATTTATATTATTGTTGCTCCAATAATGACTAGTAGCATTTAAACTTTCAAATTCATTATTGCCTCAAGGTTACCTCATTGTTAGCTCATTGTTAGCAACTTGTAACCTATTATTCTCACAGCTCCTAAATTATTAAATTACGTAATACATTCACACAACGTTGTTGAACATGTATAAAATAATATAAATATATACAATCACTGTAATATGCACTTTTTATATCTTGTTATATACATATATTGCTTTAAGGCGGGCTGTTGTTGAATTTATATATTATGTAATTAGACTGAAATCATTTAAGTGTTAAAAATACTGCTTCAAGCTAATATTTTGTTATTGTCAAAGACAACTGCGGACGCTAGTTTTCGAGAAAGCGGTGGCTGAACTAGACTGCTTCTGAACGTATACCGAGGCAATTTTGTCTACGTATCGCCGCGCTCTCTGTGTTAGTAGTCGACGACTATTTACATTCATGGCAATAGCCATGTGCAGTTCCCGATTGTTTAAGGTTAGAATCACGATGTCAAATAAATGTTTCACCGTTTGAAACGCGTTAATTAATATCTGGTTAATAATTGTAACGCATTATCAAGTGCAAAAAAGCTGACGGTGTTACATTAAAGGATAAGAATGCAGCCTGGGACAGAATGCAAGAGTAATTTAATTGGAATGAACGCGTTTCTCCTAAGTCCATAAGCAACTACGGCAATTTTATGCTAACATAAAGTGCAGCACCAGAAACGTTAGGTGCGAAGAGCGTTTAAGACGGTTTAAAACTGGTGGTGGACACTGCATTGAAACTACAGTGGACGAAAATGTGTTATCGCTGATTAATAAAGCAGGCCCCAAAAATATTTTCTTCTCTTTGCTTTGGAAACCTTCCGGATAAACCCACAAACGGTAGCTTTGGAAATACCAACATTATCACAAGTAGAAAATGTTAGTAGCATAAAATCTAAGTACCTAATTAACACTTATAAGAAAAGGCATACTTCTGTTGGTAGTATTCTAACCTCTCGTATTCCCCATAACACCATGATCATGACCCCTGGGACAGTCTATGTTGCTATAAAACTTCCTCCTTTTGCAGCGATTGAAATTTATTATGACGTACGAATGCTCTTGCTTTAGGAATGACATTAAAAATGCCAATTACAAACTCGCATCAACAACTTGGTTTGCGGCAGCCGTTTTCCAACTTCCACCATTTGTTAAACGCCTTAACACAGGGGTATGGAGATGTCAACTTAACACCGAACTTAACAAACTGTTAAAGTTAACATTCTTTTATGAAACAGAATTTGTGTTTAACTTCAGTGTTAAATCAGTTTTACATTAAAATTTAGCATCTGTTGGTTAAACCGGCCCTTATTACTTTCTCTACTACGTATAGTAAGCAGGGGAAGTATTGTATTCCACCCAAAAATTCGATACCGAGATTTCACCGGAAATACATGTTTTGAGACCTCTGAATCCATAAAAAAGCATTTTTGGAAACATGTACGCGTGTGAGTGTGTGTGGGTGTGTGTGTGTGTGTGTGTGTGTGTGTGTGTCTGTGTCTGTGCACAGCATAACTCAGAAATGAACAGTCAGATAAACACCAAACTTGGTATTTAGATTCAGTATCTTCCAGAAATGCGACACGAAGGTTTTCAAGAAAATCCCCCCACCCCAGATTACCCTTTACATGGAACATTTTTCGAAAATTTTAATTTTCTCAAAAATGGCTCTAACGATTTTGATTAAAATATTACATGTTTAAGATATTTTCATGACAAATGAAATGTATATCTCGAATTTTCTGGGAATAACTCCTAAAGTATTCTTCATTGTGAACAACTTTTGAATAACAGATTAACCATAAGAGATAGACAAAATTTTACTAAACAAAAAGTAAAGATCGCGTTAAAATGCACAATTTATGTCATATACATTTTTTGTTGTTGAGTGAACCATTTTCGAGATATTGCTTGTTATTCCTTTAAATTTTCCAATACTTTTTCTCAAATGGGAATTCGTTATTCATTTTTTTTATGCCCTGGACATACAAAGAGGATGGAATGCGCCACATAGCAACCAGCTATTAAAATATTTGACTATCGCTTAAAGTCTATCCTATTACCCTTGCACCTACAAGAAAATTAGCAATAAGATTAACATCTCGATTAACATGAAGCATATAGAGAATAAGCGTTAGTAAAATTAGTTTGTATAAGAGTAGAGAAAGTCATGTGAGTGTAACACATCAGTTTTTTTTTAAAAAATAATCATGAATTCTTTGTGTTTATGTATAGACTTACAATGAGAAATGCATATAGAATCGTTTGTGTTAAATTTGGTCGTTGTATTTATAAATTTAAAATTATAAGAAAGCATTAAATATATATCCTTATGTGAGAATACTTCTGTCCATGAGTTATATACATTTATGATCATGTTTGCAACCTAAGTATGACACTCGTCTGTATTTGTGAAGACGCAGTGGAATTATTTGGCAGTGTTTGTCACGTTAGGCAATATTCCAGTCGAAGTTCCACCCTCATAAGTAAAACTTGCTTTAAGCTCGATTATTTTTATATATATATATATATATGTTAAAGTTTATTAAAATGTTGAGACATAAAAAGTTCCATTTATTGAAGAAAACCTGCATACGAACACATTCCATCACTCCTTGCCTTTGCTTTACAAATTCCTTGGCATATTTACAGCTTTATCTGCGGAATTCAATGCACTGTTGTTACTGTATACAGTTTCATTCTACAGCTGCAAATTCTCACGAATTTCCTTTAAGAAAAGATGAGCAGCGAATAAAAATGTAGCGCCGTACATAAATGAAACGTCGCCTGAGGCTCAGGTGATATTTTAAATAAACGAGTTCTCATTCTACTGCTACAGGAAAGCGTGAAAACCGTTAACCTTGCTAAAAAAAGAGAAAGAAAAGAAAAAGGAGTATGAAGTGGCGTGGGTAATTAATGTGCCCTTCTTCTTTAAAAATGTGCTCTCCTTGACAGCAATACATTAACACGGAACATGCATTGATAAACAAAGCAAATAAACTACCATTTGTCCAAATAAAAACTGAACTAGATGATTAATGGCTTTTGTAAAGTTTTAAAATAAAAGTTGGATGTTAAAAATATGCAAATGGAGTAAATACTTTATCTTATAAGGTTGCGAGTGTAAATAAACGAACTTTTGCATCAATATGTCAATAATTCCGATGATTTGCACTCACACGAATTTCTCTACCCCTGATAAATCATGTATATCCTTTTTGCGTATATTTCACTTACAAAGTGATTACTCTATCCGCTTCACGCTAATTACTATAGAATGTTCTCTAGAAATACTAACTTTGCTAAACGTAAATTGTGGAAACCTCACTCCGCTATTTCTATCACAAGACATTCATTATCAACTAGAAACGACATTCAAAAATTAAATAATAAAAACAAAAAGTGGTTTGTTATATTCACTTGACTGACTTTAACCACTTCAGTTTCTATCACTTCGAGATAAACGTTTGCTGAAATGGTTTTAAGAGACTGAATTGATAGTCAAATGTTTAAAAATATGTGTCTCGGTACGCTGCTCTTAAAATTTCGTGCTGCTTGCACATCAGCCAAACAAAAGAATAGTGACTTAGAACTTAAAATTCAAGTTTAAGTACTGTAAAGCCGAAACTAACAGTAAGGAATATCTTACACATGATTAATTCCACAAAGAATGTATTTGATATAAACTGCGTTTTAAGGAGATCTACATTTTTTGTATAGTAAGTTGTGTCTATCTCTTATACTTTACCAATTATACACCATTCATTCACAATGAAGAGGACTTCACAGGTTGCTGGCAGAAAATTGAAGAAAGTTCATGGTACTCATATGTTCCTTAGTCCTCAACCCTAGCATCGGGGAGGAGCCCTAAATTTATGTACGGAACGTTTCCTTCCCAAATTCACTTTCCCAATTATCATTTAATTCCATATAGTACTAGTGTCCACCACTTATAATGTACAAATAAATGGCTCAGGCAACATTTCGAAGGTCCTGGCTTCGATCCCCGGCGACCGTCCACTCCAACCTATGGGTTTTTTCGGGGTTTTTCCTGGTTCGTTATGTGAAACTGGAGTGGTTTCCTTCAGCCCCCAATTTTCTCTTCCATTTCGTTCCATTCATCTTTCTTTCACCCTTCATCCCGTTGGTTTCTTTCAGGGTCAGTAGTGTCGGCGATGGTGTTTCGGTGCAGCGTGGCAGGGGAAAAGTTTGCTCTGTGTGAAATCTCTCCGTCCCTCGGCTTTCGGCTAGCTGCAGGGGTATGCGGGACTCCTCTCTGCCTGTCCGTCTGCCGGGGTGAAAACTTAGGGACACTGTCATTGCTGTACCATCGCTCCTGGATCCGGCCGCCCGGTGTCTCCTCTCGACTCATCCTTTTTCCTGGGAACGCGCCCTCGTGGGGCGTAGGTACAATATTCCTTCTGGATCGATGCCGAGTCCCCTCCATCCAGGAGGGTAAGATAAGAGCAGACGTTAAATCCTATTTAAAAATGAGAGGGCTTTCCTAAGCAGAAAATGTGGTTCACATACATTCAAGCGTGAACCAGCTCTGCCTTTCTCACTTGAAACGTGTCCTGCTGCTGAGACGGCATAGATAAAGGTTTGGCAATTAATCTGAAGACATGTGCTAATATTTGAATGTAGGCCAACTTATATGTTAGTGCTTTTTGATAACCCAAGTATAAAGTGATTGACACCATAAAGAGTGCTGTAATGGACACAGAAATTACATTCATATATGAGGTAGCAAATATCACTTGAATTACACTCTTGAAACTGGAAACGACTGTAAAAGAAGCGGAAAAAGTAAACAAAGCTCTCTTTCCCTTCCCATCGCATTCGAAATTGCAAGTTACGTGGATGAGGTGGAGTGTTCGTGTTGAATGTAGAGGCGATTGTTGAGAGAGCAATAGACGCAAGTGACGCGCTTCATCCTGAAACAAGTGAACTACGTAATAATGTGACGGACAATTAAAAAGAATACCGAAGAAAAAAAATCTGTTACATTCATATGACTTTCTCTACCGTCTATCGTTTACCATTAGTGAGCATACAAATTATTCTTACAAACTTTATTTTCAACCTTTCCGGAGATAGCTACATTACACTTTCGTACAGTTGAAAATCGACCAAGTGGCCAAGTGTGAAACAATTCGAACCATTATTAACGGGTATCTCGGAAACGATTGATGTCACAAAAAGTTATTTGAAGTAAATTGTGCGTTTTAAAGAGCTGTATGTTTTTTGTGTAGTACTTTTCGGCTATCTCTAAATGTTTACCAGTTATACAAGATTTTACAAAATTCCATCCGAATGAAGAGGACTTCACAGGTTATTCTAAAAAAATTCAGTATGTACATTTGATTTGTCACGCAAATATCTTGTCGTCCTCCGTGATCTAGGGGTACCATGCTAGCCTGTAGTTCCCCAGATCGCGGGTTCAAATCTAACCGAGGGCAATGGATTCTTTTCGGGCATTAAAATCCTTAGCATGGCTTACTTCGGAAAGGCTGTGGTCCCGTGTCGTAGACTTACGGTACGTAAATGAACCTGAAACCTGATAAAGAGGCCTATGAGCAAAATTTCCGGTCTATCACGCCCAATATAAATGGGACGCTCAGAACCATACTAGTTAAAAGTCGTTCATAAATAAAGACAGTTAAATTTTTTATGTAAATATCTTTAATATGTGGTATTTTAATCAAAATTGTTAGTGCCATTTTTTTAAAAAATTAAAAATTTCAAAAAATGTTCCATGTAAACAGTAGTTTGAGGTGGGCGGATTTTCTGAAAATATTCTGTCGTATTTTTGAAAGGTTAACTACCAAGTTTGGTATTTATTAGACTTTTCGTTTTTCAGTTACATTGTTCTCAGACACCCAAATTAAATTTAATTGAGTTTCATTTATGGGCGCTTTTATAACTGCTGTCGCCCTTAGCGTCCCATTCTATATTGGGCGTGAAAGACCGATAATTTTGCTCAGAGGCCTCTTTATCAGGCTTGAAGTTCTTTTACGTGCCGTAAATCTACGACACGGGAACACCAGCTTTACTTCCCTTCCAAAGGAAGCCATACTAAGGATTTTTACGCCCGAAAAAATCCACCGCCGGGTTTGAACTCACGACGTTGGGAACTAGAGGCTAGCATGGTAACCACTACACCACGGAGGACGACAACTCAGCCACCCACGCAGACACACAGAACTTGTTCTGAAAATGCTTTTTTTTAGATTCAGGTGACCTCAAAACATGTTTCCCCGGTGAAATCTCATTATCGAATTTTTGGGTGGAATGCAATACCTTCTCTACTTACTATGTTCGTGGTAGAGAAAGTAAAAGTATAATGCATGTATTTAGCACAGCTTATGAAGCTATTCATTCTGAATGACTTTTGTGTAACTGTTAAACCGTAAGGGATAGACAAAATCTTGCGAAACAAAAATGTAGATGTCGTTAAAGCACATATTTATCTAAAATAAAATATTTCGTGGCGTTAACCATTTCCGAGACAGTCTTTGTTATTGGTTTGAATTTTGAAATACTTCTACTTTTTTCAAGTGGTAAGCCGCTATCCTTGTTTTTTTTCTCCTTATCATGACAAGAACATGAAGCTCTCAAAACTACGACATTCTCTTAATCATGGCGTAGATGTAGTCTATATTGAATAGAAAACTATATAATGAGACGTCTACAATTTAGGTACAATAGCTGCGGAATTCAATTTAGAGACATTAACTGAAAAAATCTGATATGTTGCATTCATATGGCGTATTCTTGCAACATATTGTTTTTCAGTTAATATCTCTAAATTGTTTTCCGCAGCTATTGTACCTAATTGGTAGACGTCTCATTATATAGTTTTCTATTTGATAAAGACTAAATCCACGTCATAATTAAGAGAATTTTATTCTAAGTGCAAGAGAAGTTAAATGAACGTAGAACAATCTTGGTTTTTGTCACATGTTTAGGAAGAGGGAGAGCGAGATGGAGGGGGAGAGAATTTTTGCGAGAGAATGTTTAGTTTTAGATTAGTATTTCTCGCCTGCGCCATAGGTTACCTGAATTAGTATAACAGTGTAGATTTGTATTTAATACAATGACATACGTAAATTCTTAGACGCTGAGTTGCATATTAAATGGGTTTTGTATTAAAACAATTCAGCCCACAGCATAGAAACCAGAATCTCTACACTATTGATGTATTTAGGTACACGTAAATGAAAATTTCACATCACTGTAAACGAACAGCTGCTATTGTGCAACTAAACGTTCAAAGCAAACTGGCTGAAGGCAGTTGACTCCACCGGGGATCGATTCCCACACCTGGTGGTGTCCAGAGCGACACTATTCTCTGTCGAGGATTACTGTGCTGTAAACAGTGGATTTTCACACATTACTGCGGGTGTTGCCTTTGGTAACAACGTGTACCTTTACTAAGCGCTGGAGAAAATCATTCAAAGCACATGAATTTCTCAACCAACTATAATTTATTTTATACGGTTCTTTAAGCTATTCTTACGAGAAAAGCTGATTATTCTGTCTACTGCAGAAATAGTTCGATTACAGTTTTCGTTACACAAGGGAAAACCAAATCTATAGTCAGATGTTTAAAAGCTGGCGGCTATATGCTGGCCTTGAAATTCCATACTCTTTCATCGCTAAAAATAACTGAATAGCGAGAGCCCTTTAAAAACTACAAATTATTGAAAAGCTAAAGCCATTAATAACGACTTCTCGGAAATGGCTGATTTTAAACAAGGTTATTTGAAATAAATTGTGTGTTTTAAAGATATTGCATTTTTGTTGTACCTCCCTTGTGGTTCACTTATTATACAAAATATATGTATAACATTCCTTGCCAATAACTTCACAGGCTGTTCCCAGAAAATTCAAAATACCCGGATTGTTTTAAAGTACTGATATTTTTTTTAAAAAATAACAGAATATTATTTTCCAAATATCATTCATTACTTACAACCTACTTCTCCACATAGTCATCGCCGTTATTCAGGAACTTGTAGTGGGAAACCAGTGTTTTTATATCCTCGTCAAAGAATGGTGCTGCCCGTGGTGAAAGCCAAGTTTACACTTCTTGTTTTACATCATCATTATCGTTGAAATGTTTTCCACCAGGAATTTCTTCATATGAAGAAACAGGTAAAAATCGCTTGGTGCCAATCCGGACTGTAGGGAAGGTTGTCGAATAGCTCACAACCAAATAATGCGATCAGATCTTGACTTTGTTTAGCTGTGTGTGGTCGGCCATTGTCACTCATTATTGTTTCCTAATAAACCTCATATAATTAGCTGTGAATGTTTTCTGGCGTAACATTTCTCGCATTCAAAAAACGAATCACTGATCTGTCTTGTTCGTTGTTTTACTGGGACCGCTCGTTACAGACCTCACGATAGCCTTGGGCCATAGCTGCTGCGTCACAGTATAAAGTATCTGAAAATTCAAACCAATAACAAAGAATATCTCGGAAATGGTTAACGTCGCAAAAATTTTGACATAAATTGTGTGTCTTAAGGCATGTATATTTTTGTGTTGGAAGATACCAAATATACAAAAGATGTTTAGAATAAAGAGGAGGCTATTCCCAGAAAATTTAAGACATATAGTTTATTTGCCATGAAAATAGCTTAAACACATATTTTAATTAAAATCATTAATGCCACTTTTGGGAAAATGAAAAAGAACAAAGTTTTACTACCTGTAAAAGGAAGTTTGGGTGGCAGGATTTTCTTAAATAAATTCGTGTCACATTCTTGGAAGACCCTGAAGTTGAATACCAAGTTTCGTATTGAACCGACTTTACGTTTTAGTTATACTGTTCACAGTCACACAAAAAGATAGACACCGAGGCCCTCAAAACGTGCATATCGGGAGAAATCTTGGTATGGGATATTTAGGTGGACTGCAATACTTCCTTTACTTACTGTAAGTACGTAGCATAGAGGGTAAAAGCTAGTGCCCATTAAATTATTTCACAGATACGTATTTAAAAATGAGTGAATATTGTTTCTGCAATAAAAACTACAAGGATGAAAACTGTTTTATTTACTGGCCTATTAATTTATTTTTGGAAGTACATAACATATATGAATTTTATTATTTATGTTTAAAAGTATGCTTCTTGTGAATTCCAGAATTTATTTCTCACTGAGTACAGCAGAGAATGCCGTACTAAAATTAAGATTTACTTGAAGCTCTGCTTTACCTTCCTACTGCTATACTTTTTAATTATTCTTAAACCACTGTGAAAAATTGAGTGTTATTTACAGACGCTCTTTAACTGCTGTGGTTCTTAGCGTCCCATTCTATGTTGTGCGTGAAAGACCGGTAATTTTGCTCAGAGGTCTCTTTATCAGGCTTGAGGTTCTTTTACGTGCCGTAAATCTACGACAAGGGACCACCGGCTTTACTTCCCTTCCGAAGGAAGTCATACTAAGGATTTTTACCTCCGAAAATCCATCGCCTTCCGCCGGGTTTGAACCCGCAACCTCGGGAACTAGAGGCTACCATGGTAACCACTAATCACCGAGAACGACTTAAAACACTGTTAGGGGTCTATGCGGACCCCATGCAAAAAATTTTTAATAACACCACCTTTATTACTCTGTTTACCTTGAGCTTATTTCATTTACAACTTGTGACACAATTTTAGAGCAACAATTGGAAATCTACAACGTTTGTTTTGTAAATGTATTATTTTCTCTGTTTAATCTTCAAAGAACTCATGTTGATAAGAATACCTAATAAGGCATATATTTCAACAATATTTGTTGCATGCTATTTTTACTTTCTCTACTACGTATACTAAATAGGGGAAGTATTGTATTCCACCCAAAAATTTTATACTGAGATTTCACCGGAAATATATGTTTTGAGACCCCCTGAATCCAAAAAAAGCATTTTTGGAAACATGTCCGTGTGTGTTTGTCTGTGAACAGCATAACTCAGAAACGAACAGTCGGATAAACGTCAAACTTGGTATTTAGGTTCAGTATCTTCCAGAGATGCGACACGAAGGTTTTCAAAAAAATCTCCCCACACCAGATTACCATTTATATGGAACATTTTTCGAAAATTTTAATTTTCTCAGAAATGGCTCTAACGATTTTGATTAAAATATCATATATTTAAGATACTTTCATGACAAATAAAATGTATATCTGGAATTTTCTGGGACTGTCTCCAAAAGTATTCTTCATTGTGAACTACTTTTGCATAACCGGTAAACCATAAGAGATAGACAAACGTTTACTACACAAAAAACGTAGATCGCGTTAAAATACACAATTTATGTCATATACATTTCTTTTGTTGAGTGAACCATTTTCGAGATATTGCTTGTTATTCCCTTAAATTTTCCAATACTTATACTTTTTCTCAAATGGGAATTCGTTATTCATTTTTTTATGTCCTGGACATGCAAAGAGAATGGAATGCGTCACATAGTAACCAGCTCTTAAAATATTTGACTATCGCTTAAAGCCTACCATATTCCCCTTGCATCTACAAGAAAATTAGCAATAAGATTAACATCTCGATATCTCGATTAACATGAAGCATATGGAGAATAACCGTTTGTAAGAATAGTTTGTACAAGAGTAGAGAAAGTTCATATGAGTGTAACCCATCAGATGTTTTTTTATTATTTTTGCTTTCCATTCATCATAAAATGGCATATATCTTTCTTATTAGTGAAATCGACAGTTGTTTGTATAAGATGCTCAACAATAAATGATTTTAAAGCTTTACTCACCGATTAATTGTTCAAGACTAGGTGATCAAACCTGGAGGCACAGAAATTAAATTGTGCATGGTACAGCGCATTGACTTTGATGGGTCAGGTAGCCATATCATACCATTCTTAGCAGCGAGTCTTCAGAATATTGATCATTGTTAGTATTAACCTCTGCAGATATTTCTGCATCAGTTGTTATACTTGCATTTTCACATTCTTGTACATCAGAAATTTCCTCTTCTACTTCTACAGCATCTTTAGTCTCCGAATTCGAATCCTATTCAAAGTTTATTTTACTTTCATCTCACTGTCACCGTCATATATAACACTCATCGCTTTATCTAAATCCTTAGGATTATTCAAATCATATATTTCGTGATTCCGCTTTGACATGCCCGCACTTCACACTAGCAACCAGTACACTAAGAGAACTCTGGCTCGAGTTCCCAACAGCTTCAACAATGTATCGATCAACAATGTATTTTCAGGACACAGCGTTTTAAGCTAGAACCAGAAAGTACAAGGCAACCAACATAAAACCTAAAAAAACAATCTTTGATGTAAGAACAAGACACAAACTGCTATGCGGGTTCCAAGTATACACCAGGTCTTAATTTTTTTTACAGTTATGTGTAATAAATTGTTTCAGGAAACTTGCCATGATACCGAAGAGTGTTAAATTTGCTACACATTAGAAGATTTTAATTTTTAGCTTGATTATTAATCATATTTAAAATCAAAATAACACTTGGGTCCAGCAACAAGAGCAGGGTTCATTTTGGAATCATTAAAAAACTCTGAATAAAGAAAGAAAGGGCAAAGATGAACGAATATTAGGGATCAATGATATCCCACGAAGGTCGAAAGTCTCAAAACGTGAGACTGCCCTGAAAAATTCGAGACGGGTTGTCACTCTACTTAATCTCTATGATATCCATTGTTACATAAATTGCAAGATTTGTGTTATCAAAACTATGCAAACTTATTTCTCTTCGTTAAATATATTTTAAATCAGAATTTATTTCCTTTATTGATGTTTTAAATGAAGTTGATTTTGTATTGAAGGAGATTTTGTATTGTATTTCGACTGTTAGGGAGTTGAACTTGAAGAGGTTGCAACCGCACGTATGCTAAAACGTTTCCGGTAGCCTTCGCCCCAAGTTTAAAAATATTAACTTTGTAATTTGACTGTTTGTTTAAATATTATATATTTATGTTTGCCTTGACAGCGTCAGTATTTATTTTTAGAGACATGAATGTCTTAGGAGGGAGTGGTGCGACTGAAGAATGTAGGCTTACACAGATTTTAATTTGTACTTCACTCCATTTATTAATGCTTGACACTATTTAAATAACACTTCAATGATATACAGAGAGAGAGAGAGAGAGCTGTGATATTTCTTTTTTTATTAAATACTTCCACTTTTCAACACCTAAACTATTTTGGTCTCACACAAAATACTTATTAAATTTCTTGAGGATGCATCTCGCGTCCGGTTAGGAACACTGTCTACAAGCAACTGACTTGATTTCTACCGCCTAGATTTGTAAATTTCTGAATTTCACGTCTCTGATTGGCTAATCCTAGAATACCTTCATTTAACTAAAGCTTTTTCTGGTTGTTGATTGGCTATTTTATAAACTGTCACAAAAATTACATTTTTGCTTCCAAGAATGACTAGTAGTATTATTAAACTTTAAAATTCATTATTGCCTCAAGGCTATCTCATTGTTACCTCATTGTTAGCAACTTTTAACCTATTGTTCTCACAAATTACGTAACACATCCACATAACATTATTGAATATGTATACAATAATATAAACATATACAGTGACTGTAATATACACTTTTTATATTGTTACATACACATTACTTTAAGGCGAGCTGTATTGAATTGTATATTATATAATTAAGACTGAAATCATTTAAGTGTTAAAAATACTGCCTCATAAGGCACACATCCTGTGTTTGTATATATATTGTTTATAATAACCCCGCTCTACGAATCGAAATTTCCAGTGATACATGTGTCAGTCCCACGTGTAATCAACGGAGGGAAGGAGAAAAAGCGTTAACATTGAAATATGTGAGAATAAAAAAATATAATGATAAGTCAAGCAAATGCACTCCCAAATGTCCTCTCTGTAACAGAAACCTCAGGGGCTCAACGGAACAATAAACTTTCTCGTCATTCTCGTAACACAAAAGAGCTACTTACGTCAACACGGAGCATTCGTGTTTGACAACCGTTGGAACAATACGTTGTGGAAGATTAAGTCTCTCGACATCTGGTCCAGGTTATTTAAACAGCTTCGTTATTATTGACTCGAAATTACTTGCGTCAACATTTTGAATAAAAGGCTGCGATATGAATGCTTAGTTCTACGCTGCGCGCATGCTTGGTTTCCGAAAACAATACTTTATCATTAGTTATCCGCATGGAAATGTAAATTATCATTAATTACGAGATGTAACGTGCAGGTTTGATCTTTAGGAGCGTGTTAACGAGGGTGAAATATTCACTGTAATTCACGAAGGCAGCGCCTTCAAGAGGAATGTCTTTTACAAAGGCACAAAGCGAAGCCCTAGTAATTGCAAGTTATTGCCAAGTGGTGTATGCCCACAAACACTCGGCTCTACTTCCAATTAACGTCGCTATATAGGAAACTTATCAAAGGGTAACAAGCTCGTTTTACCATTCGATGTAAATAATATAGCCGCCGCGGCGTTATTTCCCCTTGCTTGTTTTGTCGGCCTCGGCCAAACAATGAGCAAAGCTTTCCCTTTCTTGTAGAGTGCTTCCAATTTCCACAGTGTTTTTAAGAAAATCCGCGCTTCTATGGCTAATTAGGAAAGACGAGCGACGACACCAAATGCGAAAGGTGTCATCTATTCCGTTGTTGGACTCACGAAACTTCGAACACTTTCACTACCAACCTCGGAAACACCGCTACCAAAACCGTGCAATGTGCGATTCCCAACTAATTCCGTCACATGCATCGCCACTTCTACTTCTGACAGAACGAACATATTCACAAGTGAACGAATCTGGACAGATTCACTCCTGCTCAGTGAAAGAGGGAAATGTTTGAACAGCGAGTTATGTTAGACCTTATTGATCGTAATAACAGGCCTAATGCAGAACACCTATCAGTCGCCCTCCGTAGTGCAGTGCTTACCATGCTAGCCTCTATACCTTTTTACTTTCTCTACTACGTATAGTAAGTAGGGGAAGTATTGCATTCCACCCAAAAATTCGATACCGAGATTTCACCGGAAATACATGTTTTGAAGCCACCTGAATCCAAAAAAAGCATTTTTGGAAACATGTCCGTATGTGTGTGTCTGTGACAGCATAACTCAGAAACGAACAGTCGGACAAACACCAAGGTTTTCAAGAAAATCCCCCTACCCCAGATTACCCTGTACATGGAACATTTTTTAAAAATTTTAATTTTCTCAGAAATGGCTCTAACGATTTTGATTCAAATATCACATATTTAAGATACTTTTATGACAAATGAAATGTATATCTCGAATTTTCTGGGAATGCCTCCAAAAGTATTCTTCATTGTGAACGACTTTTCCATAGCTGGTAAACCATAAGAGATAGACAAAATTTTACTACACAAAAATGTATATCGCGTTAAAATACACAATTTATGTCATATAGTTTTTTTTGTTGAGTGAACCATTTTCGATATATTGCTTGTTATTCCCTTAAATTTTCCAATACTTATACTTTTTCTCAAATTCGTTATTCATTTTTTATGCCCTGGACATGCAAAGAGAATGGAATGCTCTACATAGCAACCAGTTCTTAAAAGATTTGACTATCACTTAAAACCTACCATATTCCCCTTGCACCTACAAGAAAATTAGCAATAAGTTTAACATGAAGCATATGGAGAATAAGCGTTTGTAAAAATAGTTTGTACAAGAGTAGAGAAAGTCATATGAGTGTAACACATCAGATTTTTCACTATAAGCTGAAAAGAGAAGTAAAAAAAAAACCATGTAACAAGACAGCACCTCATTGGCTGGTGGACAAATTACAACCTTTCCCGCTTAACATGTCGTCTCTTCCTCTACAAAAAACAGTTCGGTTCATATCGTAACATTTTGTGGTTATTCTCGTGTAGAGAAATTTAAAAAGCTCATTATTGTAACAGTTAAATTTATGAAACTAAATGTGTTCTTTCAGATTCACCTATAAATACATGAACTGTTATATCAGAGGGTTTAAGAGGCTACGCGCAGGCGCTGCAGTTCGTTTCCAGCTTGTAATCTTCTACCACTGTGGAAAACATACACAAGGGAAATGGAAAGAAGACAATTGTGTTAAATACTTTTAACGAATTCTGTGAAAAGTACCCAACTTTAATCGACAGTAAATATGGTTGGCCATTGTTTAGCAATAATTGAACTTCTTTGTTAGTGATGCAGAATTGTTGCTCGGATAGCTTGGGTCGCGTTTGTTTTCTGTTGTGTTTTAACCTATAGTGCTAATCGTTATTTAACTTGTTGACACATAAAAGGTTAAAGCAAGTGTAGTGTACTGATATTAGTCATTAAATGAATGATTTCTAAAGTCTGAAGTTAAGAACAGTTTAATCCAGTACCTTTAAACACAGATGCCGAACTGTTCAGGTACAACTTTTATTTGTCTACTCAGTTCCCGTCATCCTCCACGTGGTGCTGCCATGAGGTCGGCGGAGTGATACATTTAAGTTTTGTTTACTTCTCCTTTCAGCTTATAGTGAAAAACTATAGGTCCCGAGGTTCGGCCTCAAACCCGGCGGAGGATGGATTTCGGTCGTAAAAATATTTAGCATGGCTTCCTTCGGAAGCGAAGTAAGGCCTCTGAGCAAACTTAGCGATCTTTCATGCCCAATATAGAATGGGACGCTAAGGACCACAGTAGTTAGAGTGTCCATAAATAAAACATAATTTTAATTTAGAACACCTATCTCGCGTACTAGCCGATGGAATGCAGTTCAATTTTTAATTATTGTATATAGACTAACCTCATTAGAGTATTTTAAGCATTGTCTTAGCCTGTCACTTACTTTTGCAGCGGTAGAAAGCGATTTTGCACGACAAACTTATTCTGACTTTATCCAGTCACTCTTTAGTTTTCTGCGTACTCTACTATTATTAGCTATGGCATCCCCTTTTGGGGTTCCTCTCCAAAAGCAACACATATTCTCACAATCCAAAAAAATAATTTTAAAGGCAATTTTGAAGGTACCCATAAGAACACCAAGTAGATACATGTTTAATGAACTCAAAGTTTTGCCTATCCCATGCCTATATATTGAAGTATGATTATATTTGTTAGCCCCACGTTTGTGCGGCAATTTGAAGTAGAATATTTGTTAGTAGTTGGTAGAATGCTTCATGTTTATCTGCACAACGTATGGAAACCAATTTGTCGCGGTCACTTCGTGTTATATTTTACTGGGCGCCTGTTATTGTATTACTACTTTGAATGTTGGGTTCATTGTCCTCCGGCTAGCTATTGTTTCTCGGTCAAGCACATCTCTTGAACAGGGTGTGTAAACGGAAAGGATTTGTTACTCAAAGATAACACTGATAGAAGAATTTGTTTTTACACTTTTATTACCGTCACAATTAATTAAGTTCACATATTGACTCTTGATACACGCCAGACTGAAACTGTTATATTTTCTAATATCACTATAATCACTTATTTACTGCACATTATTAATTCGCGTGTTTCACATTTATAACAAACTTTAAGACGCGAGAGATTCTGTAGAATTGCGTAACGTGTACTTTATGTATGCTTGTTGAACTACGCGACGTATAACTCACGAATACTTATGTTGAACTGATCGACGTATTACACGCGAATGCTTCTGTTGGACTGACGAAATCTGCCTCTGACTTTAGCTTTTTATACTCCCACACCCCGATATGCCTAAAGATTATAAGCGAGCTGCTATTGGTTAATAAAACGCGCCAACATTAGCGTCTATTTTTATATCCAATCAAAAATTACGAAAACATATGCTCTAGGGAAGAAATTCTCGCTATTTCTAAGAAAAGCGCGCCAATCTGACGTCATTTGTTTGTCTCTTCTAATTAATATTCAACTCACCCCCTCGCTCATTGTTATCCGCTCTTATTGTCAGTTTCAGTGAGGTCGTGTAAACTTATTTCCTAACAATGCATGTAATTAACAAACATCTCAAATCAATGTCATACAATAATGCATATTTACACTACAATCACTCTGGCATTTACATTATTATGATACAAATTACTGCCACAATATCCTTGAAACCTTAAACATCATTCATAATAATGTAACTATATTTCAAAATAACTCAGAATATCATAACTACAACACAAGAAATCTGAATAACTTACATTTGGATAGCCACAAGCTCACAAAAAGCCTAACAAACGTTTCCTATCCGGGTATCTTAATGTATAATAAACTAGATACTTTAATAAAAAACTTAAATAAAGAATCTTTTAAAGGTAAACTAAGAAAGCTACTTCTAAAAAAGACAATGTTTACATATAATGACTATTTAATTGAACCTTGTTTTGCATAATCACATAATTAAAGTACATAGATTATTTAATTTTGTTATTCTGTGACATAGTATTTTTGTAAAGAAACTAATATCTAATTATTATTAAGAATTATTTTAGTATTACTTGCTGTAATGTAAAATTTCTACTTATCCAATCCTGACGTATCCAAAAAACAATGTAAGTTGTTCCCAAAGGATGAAATAAAAATAAATAAATACTACGTACACAGTAGGTAGAGGTTTTGCATTTCACCCAAAATGTCGATACAGATATTTCACTGGAAACACATGTTATATATTCTTTATTGTCGCTTCAACTTTAAAGTCATATCGCGACTACTTTAGAATACACATCATGATTACAATGAAAATACAATATTTTAAACAGCAATAGTACATACAACGTTAGGATAGGTGGCTATACATTGTTATACAATTTTGTGCTTTCATAAAGTTTAAAGTTCTTTGTTATGCTGTATTTGGGGCGCTTGGTAGGCTGTTGGGGATGTCACATCTTACTCTGTGTTGTGCATAGTGACGAGATGATGAACTGTGCGGTTGGATCTGCGGAGGTCACACATAGAAGGAAGGTCATGGTTGAGGAGATGTTTGTGCGTTATAGAAGTATGTCCAATACTGAAGATTGATTTTTTGTATTGTAGGAGTTGTATTTTATTTCGACTGTTGGGGAGCCGAACCTGAAGTAGTTGCAACCGCACGTATGGTAACCGGTAGCCTTCGTCCAACATTTAAAAATATTAACTTTGTTTCTTTAAATATAATATATACTTATGTTTGCCTCGGCTACGTCAATATTATTGTTAGAGACATGGATTTCTTTGCGAGGTGTGTTGCGGCGAAGAATGTAGACTTACATAGATTATAATTTTTACTTCACTACATTTATTAATCCTTGACACAATTTAAATAACACTTCACTGATATAGAGAGCTGTGAGATTCTTTTATTAATTACTTGCACTTTTTAACACGTAAACTATTTTCGTCTCACACGAATACGTATTAAATTTCTCGAGGACACATCTCGCGTCCGGTTAGGAACACTGTCTACAACCAACTGAACTGATTTCTACCACCTAAATTTATACAATTCGCCCTATTTCAGTTTCTCATTGGCTAATCCTAGTGCAATAGAATACCTTCATTTAACTTAAGCTTTTTTTGTGGCTGTTGATTGGCTATTTTATAAACTGTCTAAAAAATTACGTTATTGCTTCCAAGAATCACCAGTAGTATTATTACTTACTAATTCATTATTGCCTAAAGGTTACCTCACTGTTACGTCATTGTTAGGAACTTTTGACCTATTTCTCACAGTTCCTACATTATTAAATTACGTAATACATTCACATAATGTTATTATACATGTATACAATTACATAAACATATACAATGACTGTTACATACCTTTTACAAATTATTACATACACATATTGCTTTAAGGTGAGCTGTTACTGAATTTATATATTATATAATTAGACTGAAATTATTTAAGTGTTAAAAATACTGCCTCAATACGTAGTCGAGCTAATACAACTTGGTCTTTCCGGTTGAAGTGATAGTGTTGAGGTTTGGACTCGGAAATGTAGACATCATGTAACTTGCTTCTAGATGTGGATTTCCATGTTTGTCTCCATTGATTAATGCAAGTCTTTTTGATGAAGTTGATGAAGTCCGTGTGTGGGATCTTGATGTCCTGAGGGGGATGTTTGGTGGCTTCTTTAGCTGCCTGATCAGCTGATTCATTTCCCAGAATTCCGACATGAGACGAAGTTCAGGCGAATGGTACTGATTTACCTGAGATTAGTGTTTGGTTATACAGTTTCTGAAGTGCTTTAACAATATTTTGGGGGGTTGAGGTTTTGTTGAAGCTATGTTAAAGCACTCAACGAGTTTGAGAATATTATTTAATTATGTAGGTTATCTTTTTAAAGTTTATATTCCAATGAGAGTTGAAATTCTGATACTCCTGAATCCAAATAAAGCATTTTTAGTGAACATCGAAAATCGATTGGACTTAAAGAACGGCTAAGTATTGAACAATTAGAATCATATCTCGGAAATGGGTGATGCCACAAAAGAATTTACTTTAAATAAATTGTGTGTTTTAAAGAGATCGATATTTTTTGTGCATTACGTTTTCATCTATTGCTTCACGTTTATCAGTTACACAAGATTATTAAAAATTCCTTCCGAAAGAATTGCACTTTACAAACAACTCTCAGGAAATTCAATATTTGCGTTTTGTTTGTCGTGTATATATCTGTAATATTTGGTATTTTAATCAAAATCACCAGAGGCGTTTTTAGAATATACAACATTTCGAACGTAAAAGGGTCATTTGGGGAGGAGAGAATTTATTCAAAATCTTTGTCACAAATGAAGGTACTGAACCTAAATACCAAGTTATGCTGTTCGCGGGCGCGCGCGCGCGCGCGCACACACACACACACACACACGAGCCTTTGTTTTAAAAATGCGTTTCTGGATGGAGATGACCCTAAAACGTGTATTTACGATAAAATTCGATATAAAATTTTGGGTTGGAGCACAATACTTTGTCTACCTACTGTAAGCAGGTGATAGAGAAATTAAAATAATTATGTGTAAAAAGCAAGCAGTAGATTTTGCAAGAGAAGCGATGACGTACAAAAGCCAGTAAATACTAGTGAGTTTCGTAAAGAGTGCTACAGATGGGGTTTTTGAAACTTTCCAGTTTGGTCCCTCAGGGATGGGTGATGAGATTTTGGCTACCAATTAAATCCAGAGTCACTCTCAAGTGATAGGCTCACGTATTTTCCCATGCGAATTTAATACGGAATAATTCGATTGTTGGTAATGTGAAAATGCCGGGGGTATTCGCTCAGGTGGGCCGCAGGAGCGAACAGCTGTGCAATACGCTAACCCCATCCCGATCTATCCTGCAGGCTCGATATATCGAAATGGATACAGCAAATTGAATGTGCACTTGCAAAACAACTCCGTTGACATGGGTAACTAATTACAGTGTGATTCGTAACTACGTGGCACTAAGATTTAAGTTCAGGCATCATTCAGTCAAAAAATACGTAATATTTAATTTTTTACCGCCTGCGGATTGTAGGTAGAGGAAGTATTACATTACACTCGAACATTCATATCGAGATTCCACCGGAAATGCATGCTTTGAGGCACTTGAATACAAATTAATTTTTAGATAAAGGTAAGCGCGTGCTTGTGTACAACATATGGAAAACTATTGGATACTTTTGTTCTCAAAAATAAGTATACGACTTTGATTAAAATAGCATATATTTAAGATATTTACATGCCAAATAAAATTATATATTGAGTTTTCTGGGAATAGCCTGTGAAGCCCTCTTCATTCTGTAGAAATTCTGTATAATTTTATATAGCCTGTAAGCCAATAAGAGATATACAAAAGCTTTTTACACAAAAATAGATATATTTTAAATGCACAGTGTATATAAAATTCTGTCACTTTTATAGTGATGTTACAATTCAGTAATCCTTGCGAATGCACGTTAAGAGTGTGGAATTTCTAGGCCAGTGTATAGCTACCAGCTTTTAAACATTTTACTATCAATTGGGTTTCTGTATAACTTTTGTAACTACGAGGAAATGCTTAATTAAAACATTTCTGCCAATTTTTATCTCGGTTAACGTAAATCAGATAGAAAATTAAACTTTTGCAAGAATAGCTTTGGAAGCTATATCTAATATACACAAAATTAAACGATACTGGGTATAGAAAAGTCGTGTGAATAAAACACATCAGATGATTTTGTTAGGTGTTCATAATGCATGATTGACCCATTTACTACTATTTTTAACAAGGAAAACTGTTATCCAATGAATAGTGAAGTTGTTTGTATTGAAGGAGTTGTGTTGTATTTCGACTGTTGGGAGCCGAACTTGAAGTTCGTTGCAACCGCACGTATAGTAAACAGTTTCCGTCGCCCCAAATGTACTTTTCGGTGCCTTTGCCTCCCAAAATGTTTTTAAAAAATTTCAACTTTATAATTTTTGACTGTTTCTTTAAATATTATGTATTTATGTTTGCCTCGGCTGCGTCAGTATTATTATTAGAGACATGTTTCTCTTTGCAGGGTTGTGGTGCGACTGAAGAATGTAGACTTGCACAGATTATAATTTTACTTCACTCCTTTTATTAATGCTTGACACGATTTAAATAACACTTCAATGATATAGAGAGAGCTGTGAGATTCTTTTTAATTAATTAGTTGCACTTTTTAACACGTAAACTATTTTCGTCTCACACGAATACGTATTAAATTGCTCGAGGACGCATCTCACGTCAGGAACACTGTCTACAACCAACACGTCCAGCTATGAGCACTGTCTACAAGCAACTGACTTGAATTTCACCGCCTAAATTTGTAAATTTCTGTATTTAAGTCTCTGATTGGCTATTTTATAAACTGTCCCAAAATTTACATTATTGTTGCTCCAATAATGACTAGTAGCATTATTAAACATTCTTACTCATTATTGCCACAAGGTTACCTCATTGTTAGCAACTTTTAACTATTATTCTCATAGCTCCTACATTATTAAATTACGTAATACATTCACAAACATTATTACACATGTATACAATAATATAAACATTTACAATGACTGTAATATACACTTTATATATATTTTTACATACACATATTGCTTTAAGGCGGGCTGTTATGGAATTATATATTATATAATTAGACTGAACTCATTTAAGTGTTAAAAATACTGCCTCAATAGTTAAGCATAATGAAATTTAAGATGCAGCCCTTAGTCATATGGCATACAACAGGATGATGTTCCAGTAGTTGCTCTCAGAATACACATATCAAATAATTTCTATCTTCCTTGTTTAACATCCTGTATGGGCAACTAAAATCTGCATCTGCAAAAAGAGTACATGACAATATGGTGCATTTCGTATTGAAATACAACAAACAGTGACTGAGAAAAGCATGTGGTCCATATTAATTCAATAAAACGTTAGTGTAAATGATGTTACTGGTTTTGTTATACAACTAACTCACGTGTAATGAAATTAACAGGCATCAGTGAGTGGGGAGAAAACGCAAAAGGTTTTATTTCTGTAGAGCACAGGTTTAAAATGTGAAAGCCCATTAAACTCGTACCATGTTGGTCAGTTTTGTTTTGTTTTATTTTAATAACGCAATACTATAGAGAATATGAATGAAATCAAAGAAATGATGCTCAAATGAGTCTTAGAATTCATTTAGCTGAGAACTATCTGGATTAAAGCGAAAACGCCGGAGGAAAATCCTATCCAGACAACTTCAAACGAGACTTGAACTCGTACTCTCCAGATCCCTTTCACACTGCGGCCAGTGCTTTGAAGTCGCAGCTCGGACACCCGCTACGAGTAGTATCCCCGCAATAGCCTCATGTGCTTATATTTGCAGTTACAATTACCATGATGATAAGTACATAACTTTTCATAAAGAATGTTGCAAATGTTGTCCTCTCTCCCCATATCACTGGCATCGTCTTAGGAATATTTCATTCACACTGGAGATTTCAATTTTAGAGTTGAGTGATTTTTTCGCCTGATATTGTGGCGTATTAATATTTTCGGGGGGTTACATTATTGTTCTACATTGTCATTACCAGACACATTGTTGTTTGTCACTCTTAGCTGATAGCTTTGCTAGCCAGGTAGGGTCTGCTGTGCTTCGTCGAGTCGGTGCCTTATAATCTCAGTGCTACAAACAGTGGTATGTTACATTATGTATTCAGCTCTGCATGGACCTGCATTACTTCTTCGGCGGACGTGATTCACACACACACACACACACACACACACACACACACACACACACGCGCGCGCACACACACGAATTGTAGCGCACGTGTGTGTATTGTCGCGTCGGACACATTATTGCTGTGTATAATATATTGTTGAGCTGATTGTTTCGCTTGTAACTTTGAATTCTTGTCCGGCGTGACAATTAGCTCCCATTTTTAGTCGGGGGGTGAAGACAATTGAGGGAAGAGCCTCTTTGTTTGAGTGCTTGGCGTTACCGGTGGAGTCAGTCTAGTGTAGGTCTTCTGAGTGTATGGTTGTGTGTATGATGGGTGTGTGTGCGAAGGGCATCTCACCCAGTGTTAGTTTGTAACCTTTTGTGTATAATGTAGGGCACCTTGTAAGTTATAATAAATCAGAGGTAAATGTGAATTTATGTATGTTTCGCCAGCTCTGAGTCTTCGTCCCCCGATGTTTATGCCGAAATAACAAAATTTAATATTTTAGGTGAGGCCAAAATGTTTCGCAGCTAAAATATTAAATTGAGTTACCCCGGCATAAACATTGGGGGACGAAGACTCAGAGGCGGCGAAAGATACCAGGAACTTGCTGCACAAAGCTAAAGCGGGCGTGGGATCTTTAGAACACAAAAATACATAAATTCACATTTATCTCTGATTTATTATAATTTACAAGGTGCCCTGCATTATGCACCAAAGATTACAAACTAACACTGGGATATATATCGATCTGCTACTAACAATAAGAAATTTTCTTCGCCATTCTTTGATATATTACATTCCTTGTGCGCCGGGGGGGGGGTAGGGCCCCTGGTGATCTGAAAATAATTCATACGTCAATTTCGCTTGTATTTTTACATTTTCTTTTCCCCTTCGGCGGGGACGCCTAATTTTTATAATGGGGGTGATGCGGCGTATTAATAATTTTGGGGGGTTACGTTATTGTTCTACATTGTCTTTCCAGACACACTGTTGTTTACGTCACTCTTGGCTGGTAGGTTTGCTAGCCACGAGTAGTGGGGGGGTAGCGCCACTCTTAGTTAGGATTCCGTGAGTAACGGACCGGGTGTGTAAGCCGGGCTTTGGATCGGCGCACATCTCCCACCTTCCAGTTTGAACAATGTAGGAACCCCAAACGTTTGGGAAATAAATCTAGGAATGTGTGAGTAGATTTGTGTTATGGATTTTGATTAGTAAAAACCCACGCCTTCCTCTAACCTCCACACCACGTTTTGATCCTGCGCAGCGGAGTAAGTATACCTCCCCCTAATTAATTTAAATTTCATGTGAACTTTTAGGCCATCTACCCAGCATGTAACAACATTTTCCTTTTAATTCTTCCAATGTATGGAGTTTGTTGCACACAGCTTATTTTTTTAAAGTTCCCCCATAGATAAAAATCACACTCAGTTCCATTAGGGGAATCGTGAGGGCAATAATTGTTTACTTACCCTATCTTTAAAATGTTTATAAATTAAATTTAATCACTCATTAGCTGTATGCTTGGTAGCAACATCTTGTTGGAAAAATCCAGACTGACATTCAACGTTGGTATCTCAAAAAATCTTGTGAGCAAGTCATTCATGTCTTCTGCATTTATTGTTTACTCAAAAAAATACAGGTCCTATTCTGTACGCATAAAATTTTTCATTGAGATTTCATTTTTATGCAAGGGAATCTCAAGTGTAAAATTGGGTTTCTCTGTACTTCATTATCCATTATGTTGCGACCGAAATAAAGCCATATAAATGGAATTATGCTTCTTCAGAGAATAATAAGCGTGGGTCAATTACTCTTAACATTTCGCAAAATTCAATTACGGAAATTTACCCGACTCTGATACTCACATGAAAAAAAAAGTGCATGCAACCAACCAACAAACTCCATACGCTGTGAGAAGTAAAAGAAAACACCAGGCGATAACAGCATATGAGAATGCAAGGCGGTTGCGAGGATGTTATAACTTTTTCGGCAGAAGTCCGAGCTGGGAGAGACGGGGCGCAAACAGCCGTGCGGTGGCCGCAGTGTGACAGAAAAGCACTGTATTATACGCGCCTACAGATAGAATGGACTGCGCTAAGGGTATATTTAAGTAACAAGACATTCAAAAGAAACAGAACATACGGGAGAGCAAAGAAACCACGAACCGACTGCGCAGTGTTTTTCCACTGGGTGTGTGGAAACCTGATAACGCACTGTTGCTATAACCAAGGTCATGCTGTTGATGTCCTTTTGCTCTGCCGTGTGAAGTGCAGTATCGAGTTGACGGTGATGTGATGTAGTTCAGTCACTACGAGTTATTATTTTGTCTTGTATTTAGTCATAAAGTGTATTATGGGTCAGTATATGTTTTCTACTGCACAGCGCATATTGTTATTCGTATGTGCTAACTCAGTCAGCTCGCCAAGTGAAAGTACGATTTGCAGAAATGTTTCCATGTGTCAAAAGTTCCAGGCCGTACAATAATCCATGAACTTTACAGTAAATTTCAGGCCACAGGAAGTGTTCAGGTTAAGAAATCTAAAAGACGGTGTGCGACTCTTGCCGAAGAAACATTAGACGACATCGGTCATCGTTTGAAGAATTCCACTCCCCCCAAATCACTTAGGTGTCTTTCACAATAGGTGAGCATTTCTTATTGCTCTGCGCGAAGTTAAAACCATATAAAATAACTACTCTTCAACCAGGTGATCCTGTAATTAGGCACACATTTTGTGAGTGGAGTCTCAATAGTGTACACAATGGTGAAATAGACCCATATTTAATATTTTTCACGGACGAGGCTTGATTCCACCTTCATGGATATGTGTGTACACGAAATAATCGTTATTGGATCTCTGACAAACCTAATATTGTTCATGAAGTACCCCTTCATGGCGAAAAATTGGTGTATGGTGCGCCATGAGTGGAGAAAGAGTTACAGGGGCAATTTTTTTCGAGTCAACAGTTGACGCCCGTACATATTTTGCTCCTTTTTTTAGAGAATTAACAGACAGGGAGCGTGTTTTTGCCTTTTTTCAACAAGACTCTACAACAGCTCATACGCCCAATATTTTGACGAGTACAATTGAAAGTGTCCTTGAGGACAGTATTATTAGTAGAGATCACACACACACACACACACACACACACACACACACACCTGGAAGAACTAAAAAATTGCCAGCATTTCTTAACGTGAACTACGGCGAGTGATGAATATTTTCCTAAAGAGGTTTCAAAAATGTATGGACAACGGCGGTGGGCAGTTTCAGCTTCTCCTTTCATGAAGTTGGTAAATAAAGCCTTTAAAAGTAGTTTTAAAAATGTTGTACGGTTTCATGCGCGCCTTTCTATGATAGCGGTAGACAGCAACGGGCGTCGTGGACACAGACAGGAAAGCACCGCGCAGCCGGTTCGTAGTTTTTTGGCTCTCTCTGTACAATGAAAATCACAATAAGAAACCTATAATGGAAATTCACGATTTGAGTATCTTTATGTTCAGCTAACAAAAACCATTAGCGAAAGTCTATTATGTAGTTAAACAAAACTTAAGTCTCTCTTTCATTACGGGTTCCATTTCTGGTTTTTCATGCACTTAATTTATAGCAATCTCCTATAAACCGGCTAAACTAAAACGCATACTAATTAGGACCAATATTTTATCTTTGTGGCAAATGGAACCCGTATATTACTTTTTAATTTATCCACCTTTTGTAGATCGAACAGTGAAGGTGGTTTGTGTATTGTAGTTCCACTGTTGGAGAGCCAAACTTGATGCAGTAACAGCCCCACATATGGTACAAAGTTTCCGGTGGCCTTCGACCCACTTTTAAAAAATAAACTTTGTATTTTGATTTTTCTTTAAATATTATATATGTATGTTTGCCTCAGCTGCGTCAGTATTAATTGTAAAAACACGTATCTCTTAGCAGGGGGTGATGCTGCTAAAGAATGTAGGCTAACACAAATTATAATTTTTACTTCACTCCTTTTATTAATCCTTCACACTTCACGATATAGAGAGCTGTGAGATTATTAATTACTTGCACTTTTAAACACGTAAACGTTATAACATTTTCGCCGTAATGAATTTTATATCTCTTACACTGAATACGTATCGAGCGAACTGCTCTGGAACGTTGCCTTCTAACATCTGGCTTTACCGCTTAAATTTGTAAATGTCTCTATTTACAAGTCTCTGATTGGCTAAGCCTATTCCAATAAAATACTTTTATTTAACTTAAGCTTTTTCTAGTTGTTGATTGTCTCTTTATAAACTGTTTTAAATATTACATTATTGTTCTAAGAATTACTAGCAGCATTATTAAACTTTCTAATTTATTGTTGCCTCAAGGTTACCTCATTGTTAGCTGATTGTTAGCAAATTTCGGCTTCTATTCTCACAGCTGCTACATTATTAAATTACGTAATACATTCACATAACATTATTATACATGTACAGAATAATATAAACATAGTGCAATGACTTACATGCATTTTATATATTATATTATACACATATTGCTTTAAGGTGGGCTGTTATTTTTTTATATTATACAATTAGACTGAAATCATTTAAGTGTTAAAAATACTGCCTCAAGAGGTGCTGTATTTATTCCAGTATTCAATATCGATATGCTTTCTAAAACATGCGTTTTGAATTCCCCTGAGTCCCCAAAAATAATTTTTAGGAAAAGATTCAGCGCACGCAAGCAGCTAGCTCAAAAATGAAATGTCAGATAAACGTCAAACTTCGTATTTACGTTGGGAATCTTTCAACGATGCAAAGAGAAGACTTTCCCGAAATTTCCTTCACCCCAAAAAATGTTTAGCATGAAAATAATGTTTTATTTTTATGTTCATAAAAATGACCTCTGGGGCCGACCAATCTGACCGGTTTTTTTCGCGGTTTTCCTCTGTCGTGAGACGAATACTGGGTTGGATAATTTGATCCGCGAATTTTCTTAAAATCCCTTTCATCACTACATTTAATTTCTATCTTCTTCATTGCCATACCAGGCATTGGGCTGATCACCTATCTTAGATATCAGAGTTTTCTTGTTCCTCGACAGGCTACTGACCAATGCATTGGCTTGTATGTCATTGGGGGTGTAAGTCCTAAGAGAGGAGGATAATTTATTAAAAAAAGTTCATAAAAAGGTTTCAGGAATGTTCAACAAATTTCTTATCCTTGAGATGATGCCACGATAAATTAAATGCGTATTTTGAATTTTCTGAGCGGCCTTAAAGTTCTCTTCATTCTTTTTGGACGTGTACACTATGAGATAAACACTTTCCTTACAAAAAAGTGTAGAATAAAACGTATAAAATATATTTCAACTCTTTTGTTGCAGCAACCATTTCTGAAATGTTCGTTGTTTTGCGGAAGATGAAATTCAGTATGGTAAAGAGCAGTTATTTTTCTTTACATGCTCTCTTTTAAAAACAAAAACAGGGATGTGGTGTAAATGTTTGAATGTTGATTCCGAAGTTGCATGTAACCAAATCGCTATTGCCTACTTTGAAATTATTTCTAGGCAAATATTTTATTTTCATTAAATTAAGTGTACAGAGGAATTACATTTTATGTAAAGGGGTACTTCTAAAACGATAGTGGCTTAGAAAATAAGTGTGGTACATCTCATATTAGGTCATTGTTTCTAACATATGCATTTTCTCTTGTTACAGGTCAGTAATGCATGTGAAATGATGTGAAAGAGCCCAAAGTAAGTCAAATTATTTGCCTATAGATATATGGTAATAGTTGTAATGGCTTTCATATATTAGTCGCATTTGGTGTGCATATTTCGGCGGCAATTAGCAGTATGTGTATTAAAAGTAGCTCATTTACATTTATGGGAACAGTTTTATAACTTAGGAAGATAGAATTCACAATTATTCTTTCAAGCTAAAGTGATAAATATATATCATTCCAGTTCTTTGTACTATTGTGGAGTTAGAGAATTTAAATTCGGAATCGTATTATACATTTTTATGATTTGTAAATTATTAAGGATTTATATCTTACGAAATTAAAAATTTTAAAGAGATTAACTTGACATTTTTAAACTTCCAATGTTGTTTAAAAACTGGGCTGTTTTTGAACTACTGGAGAACAATTAAAACCTTTCTAATGTAATCAGTCAAATGTTCGATATCCTAATATAAATACGAAAGTGTGCATTTTACAAACATCAAAGTTTCAAGTTCTCTTGTCTTCTACATTATAATCTCATAACCCACGTTTTAGGGAAATATTTTGGTAATACAGGATGATACGATTGGTAAGGTATGAATTAAAATTGCTGTAACATGAAAAGACTTCTATTTATTTGTTTTTACTTTCTCTATCATGTATAGGGCCTTTCAACAAGAGAGTCCTATCTATGAACTTAAATAAAACACGCTCTATAAATGATAGAGGTTTATTTCTTTTTTTTATTTTGGAACATAATTAATATCATTACGTGTGGAAGAGAACATCAATTAAGTGACCGCCGCGACTTCGTTGGGTTGCGCGTATACGGTTGACACAATTTTCAATGATAGAAGAACGTAAATTAGGTCCAACTTCACGAATAACACGTGTGATGTTATTTATAAGATCATTCACTGTTTTTGGCTTAACATAACCCACAAAAAGTAATCCAACGGCGTTAAATCACATGACTTCGGGGGCCAGTTAACATCCCACCACGGGAAATGATGAAACCTCTGAACTTCTCCTTCAAAAGATCGATTGTTTCGAGAGCAGTATGACATGTGGCACCATCTTGCTGGAACTAGATGTTTCTGAGATCCATACCATCCAATTGAGGCAAAAAATAGTTCCTTATAAGGGCCCGGTATCTTTCTCCATTGACAGTTAGAGCTTCATCTTCATCTTGGAAAAAATATGGACCAATGATTCCACCATACCAAAATCCACATCACACAGTAACCTTTTGGGGATGAAGTGGTCGTTCTTGAATCTGCATTGGACTGTGATTGCTCCAATAGCGGCAATTTTGTTTTTTAACACAACCATCCATCCAAAAGTGGGCTTCGTCGCTGAAGATGATTTTTGGACAAAAATCCGGGTCAGCTTCCAATTACTCCATAGCCCAGTCAGCAAATACACAGCGCAACCTATGGTCATTGGGCTTTAGTTCTTGAGTTAATACCATTTTGTAAGCGTGAAACTTCAAGTCCAGATGCAGAATTCCGCAGGTTGTGGTTGGCGAAGGCCCCAATTCTTGCGCTCGACGAGCAATTGATTTGTTTCCGTTCTCACGTACACTCTCACTACGTTTTCGTTGGAGCGCTTACGTCGATTACGTACAGGCGTTCTTTGATCGCTGACAGAACCACTTCTTTCAAATTTATCAATCAAACGCCGAATCGTTCTCTTGCGCAGGGACGATTATGCACACCGCAAGCTTCACGCAATACACGGAAGGTTTGGCGAACAGATGATCCATTTTGATAATAAATGTTCACAATTTCTATGCGTTGCTGAATGCTGTAACGTTCCATGGCTATTTGTCAATAACAACTGTAACCACATGAAAAAAATGACTGCTGTAACTCAATAACAGCAGCTATCACATGCTAAAGATAGGACACTCTTGTTGAAAGACCCTTTACATAATAGGTAGAGAAGATATTGCACTCTACCCATAAATTCGATACCGAGATATCATCGGAAATATAATATGTTTGAAACCCTTTGAATTCAAAAAGAGCATTTTAGAAAAATGTAATATGTGTGTGTGTGTCTGTCTGTGAACAACATAACTAAAAATAAGAGAGTCGGATAAATGCCAAAATAGGGCCAGTGGCTTCCAAGAGGCGACACAAAGATTTTCAAGATAATTCCTCCTCCCCAAACTACCCTTTACAAGAACATTCTTCGAAATGTTTGATTTTTAAAAAATTGCTCAAATGATTTTGATTAAAATACCATAGGTATATTAAAGATGTTTACATAAACAATACAATTTATATCTTGAATTTTCTGGGAATACCCATAAAGTCCTGTTCATTTGGAAGGACTTTTGTATAATCTTGTATAACCGATAAACCTTGAGCGATGGACGAAAACGTACTGCATAAAAAAGTAGATCTCTTTAAAGCACACAATTTATTTCAAATAACTTTTTGTGGCATCAGCCATTTCCGATATAACGTTTATTAATGGTTTCAATTGTTCAATACAACCATCTTTTTAAAGTCCTGTCGATAAAAAGTTGTTTCTCGAGCTTGTAACGTTCACATATGAAATAGATCTCGCGATTCCCTTTTTATTTGTAATGTGTAATATAGACATTTTCGGAACGGTTTATCTCAATTAAAACGAAGTGGATAGAAAATAGTAATTATATACAAGGGCTAAAAGTAGGACTTTATTTTGCGCGTAGGAAATGTTTGCAAAACGAAGTCCGTAGGCCGAACTTTTATCAAGCTGGTGATAGTAAATCAACACTATGAGAGAACTGCAATGTTATATTGTATTTGAGATGTAACTATGGGTGCGAGTTACTCCTACAAAGCAAACATCTGATTCCGCCTCTTTAAGATGCTGTTTCGTGAAGAGATTGTGACGCAAGATAGGAGTGTTACGTTCACATGACCTTCGTAACACTCTTTCGTTTATTGTTATATAGCTTCCGCAAACTATTCTTGCATAGTTTACCTATCTATCTATTTCTCTTAATCCAGATGATAGTTTGTAGGAATGGCTTCATTACATATTCCGTTGTAGGTACAGGACAGATACAGGACATTGAACCAGTAGTGAATGTTTGAAAACCGGGTCACTGTATTCTGGCTATGAATTTCCCTATTCAGTACTTGAAATCACAAGAATCAGGCGCATTGTGTCTTAGTAATTCAAAAAATCTAAAAATATTGAAAATTAATAACAACGAATATCTTCGAAATTATGAAATGCCATAAATTTATTTTGACAAATATTGTAGGTTTTCTCCGAATCTACATTTTTTGTATGGTTAATCTATCTTGATAATGTCCATATCTTGTGGTTTACCAGTTAAACGAATTATATGAAATTCATTCAGAACAAACCGGACTTCACATGTTATAAACGGAAAATTCAAAATATACAGGAATTAATTGTTGTTTCACACAAGCCGTGTGTTGGACAGGGTTGGAAAGGTAGAATCAGATGACAAAAATTCAATGCCATAGCCGGGATTTGAACCACAAATCTCCCGGTCTCCATCCGGTGGCTCTAACCACTGACCTAATAGTGGTTGTAACTATAAAGCCCGGGACTTAAAATACGTATAAAGAATGTAAGTCGCCATTGGGGTATGACATCTCAATACAATTTGAGATCTCCTTGTGGTTTACCGGGAAAAATGCGAATCAGTTGGAGAATTTAATGGCGTGCGACATGTTGCCATGGTAGCTCAGTGGTTAGAGCAACCGGACCGAGACTGGGAGATCCGTGGTTCAAATCCAGGCTATGGCATTGAATTTTTCAGTCATCTGATTCTACCTTTTCAAAATATACATTTTATTACTCTGTAAATATATTAAACATAAGGTATTTTAACAAAAATTGTCCCCCCACACATACACACATCTTGTGTTACAATCACATGCTTTCTCTACCTATCGTCTATTTTTGCATAGCTTAATCAACATATTCTTATAAAATCTTATTTTTCAATGTTCATTTCATCGACATAAACATGCACAGAAAAGTTACTTTATCATTTAGTTTTGGTACAAGGGGAATACCAGACCGAAGCGATAGTCAAATGTTTCGAAGCAGCTTGCTGTATTCTGGCCTCGAAGTACCATACCTTTCCATGATATTGCGAGAATACACTGAATCGGACCCCATTTCAAAAAATGACAGTATTGAAAACTTCAAACCAATAACATATATTTCGAAAATGGTGAATGCCACAATATTAGAAATATACTGAGTGTTTAAAGTGATCTTCACTTTTTGCATAGAAAGTTTCCCTATCCCTTTTGGCTTAGTAGTTATTAAAAGTTATATAACATCAATCAGAATAAACAGAAGGCTAGCCCCTTAGTTAAGTCGGTAGAGCACCTACCTGCTGTAGTAGGAGCTAGCAGGTTTTCCATTGAAGGAGTAATTTAATTTGGTTTGGGATGGATAGTGAATAGAGTTATAGTGATGGAGATGTGTTTGTTATTGCTATTAATAGGAGGGGAATTTTGAGTTTATGTTGGTTGGAGATGGAGTTGGTGTTAGAATAAAATGGAGGATGTGAGGGAAGTGAAATGTTGTGGGGTATAGTGAGTAGATATTTAGTGATAGAAGAAAGAAGGTTTAGTGTTTGGTTAAAAGAAGTAAAGGTTTAATATATACTGATAATATTTAAAAAAATTATATATTATATAAAATTTAAAAGAGAGATAATAGAAAATTATTATTGAGATTAAATAAAATGTTACAAGGTAAAAAATAAGCATATATATAAATGAATTAAATAAGATATTAAATTATTATAAATTAAATAATTACTATGAGAATAATGGGATGTTAAAATAGATAACTTTAACTTTATAAAGCATTTTAATTAAGGAAATTTTTAAATAAATATAAATAAACTTATTAAAATGATTAGTAGTCTAGTAGAAGGTTTTGTTCTGGCTACCAGTACATTTTTGCTGGTTTCCAGTGAATATAGTTACATAGAAGTAGATAGCTGGATACCAGTTGCTAAGTTTGCTGGTTTCCAGCAAGTGTAGATAAAAATAGAATTTAGAATTGTAATTAATTCTTTTACGCCTTTACTCGAATCTAATAATTTTTATTTTTCTCTATTTATTTATTTCATTTATTGATTAGTTTTTATTTATTATTATATTATTTTGTAGACATTGTGTAGTTTGTAGTCATTTATCTGAAAAAATTGATGTAATCTAAAATGTAAACGTGTTTGTTTAGAATAAATGTAAAGTTTGAATGTATGACCCGGTGTAGTAACCAAGGTACCGGGATAGTATATTCAGATTTTATTTATTTAGTGCGAGGGGTCCCGGGTTCGATTCCCGGCGGGGGTGGGAATTTCTCTCTAGCCAAGATTAATACCTATCCTACCCAGAGTCTGGAAGTATGAATGAGAGCGTGAATTTGTGTGTGATCTAATGATTAAAAACCAAAAGTGCAAGAAACCCAACGACAAGAGTTACACCAGTTAATACAGTTGCCACTAGGTAAAAGTTCCAAAGGAGAGGCCGCCAATAACACCAATGTAATTAAAGGCAGGGTATAAATGGAACTAAAAAAAAATAAACAGAACTTCACACTTTTCCTTGAGAAAATTCAATATGATGCATTTTATTTGTCACGTAAATATCTTAATTATTTGGTATTACACTAAAAATTTAGGAGAAATTTTTGAGAAAGCCAAATATCAAAAGGTAGTTTTGGGGTGGAGAGATTTTCGTGAAAATCTTGTTGTAGCATCTTTGGCAGTTACTGAACATAAATAACAAGTTTGGTATTTAACCAACCTTTCATTTTTACTTTCTCTATTACGTATAGTAAGTAGGGGAAGTATTGTATTTCACCCAAAAATTCGATACCGAGATTTCACCGGAAACAAATGTTTTGACACCCCCTGAATCCGAAAAAAGCATTTTTGGAAACATGTCCGTGTGTGTGTCTGTGAACAGCATAACTCAGAAACGAACAGTCGGATAAACACCAAACTTGGTATTTAGGTTCAGTATCTTCCATAGATGCGACACGAAGGTTTTCAAGAATTTTCCCCACCCCAGATTACCCTTTACATGTTAGATTTTTCAAAAATCTTAATTTACTCAAAAATGGCTCTAACGATTTTGATTAAAGTATCATATGTTTAATATATTTTTATGACAAATGAAATTTATATCTCGAATTTTCTGGGAATGTCCCCAAAAGTATTCTTCATTGTGAACGACTTTTGCATAACTGGTAAACCATAAGAGATAGACAAAATTTTACTACACAAACAATGTAGCTCAGGTTAAAATACACAATTTATGTCATATACATTTTTTTTGCTGAGTGAACCATTTTCGAGATATTGCTTGTTATTCCCTTAAATTTTCCAATACTTTTTCTCAAATGGCAATTCGTTATTCATTTTTATGCCCTGGACATACAAAGAGAATGGAATACTCCACATAGCAACTAGCTCTTAAAAGAGTTGACTATCGCTTAAAGCCTACCATTTCCCCTTGCATCTGCAAGAAAATTAGCAATAAGTTTAACATCTCGATTAACATGAAGCATATGGAGAATAAGCGTTTGTAAAAAAGAGTCTGTACAAGAGTAGAGAATGTCATGCGAGTGTAACACATTAGATTTTTGAGTAATGTGTTCACAACTCGCGCACAGAAACGGAGTTTTTGATGATTTTGTTTTTTTTTTCTGTGGGACTCAAAGAATATATTTCGGGTAAATCTTCGTATAGCATTTTGTGCTGGAATACAGTACTTCCTCTATGTACAAGGTAGGTGAAAGAGAAGTGAAATTTTTATACCTTAAAACACGTATTTCCTACGAAAAAACGAACTCAATGATCATGAACACTTATTTTCTAGACCCAAATTACGTTTGTGGCAACCTTTTATTACATTTGAGCTCGATGGTTCTCCTATCAGCATACAGAGTATGTACCTAGAACATGCTCGTTCGCAAATGCATTTAGTGACGTCAGTAGTCGCTCCTTGGTTCTCGAGAATGCGAGCAAAAGGCCACGGTTACCACCGTGAAACAGCAAGCTAAATTTGAATTATTGCCTTAATCTCAATCTATGATCTTTTCTCTCGCTGCAGTTCACAGGAGTGGCGTAATTAAATAGATTTATGCCTGCAACAGTTCAGTTACTATAGTTACGTATGAACTTGGAAACAAGAGGTTAATAAGAGAGGTTGTTGCAGTCAGTGGCGTGCGCTCATAGTGCTTTATCTCAAATTGCTATGAAGGATCATATATTCTTCTTTCTACATATTCTCGCAACACTCTCAGTAGCGAACACAAAAGTAAGTTTTAAAAGTATTTATGGCTTAAAGTGAGATAATATCCGCTCGTCTACTAGCCACAAAAACAAAATATATACCAGGTGGCCCAAATAAGCCGTCCTTTGCAGTTTTATATTTCCCGCAACATTGGTGCACAAGAACTTGCCACATCACTGATGTTCAAAGAGGCAGTGCAGTTACGAAGCGAAACGTCACTGAGGTAGTATTGGTGTCTGTGTGTGTGTTTACACTGATAGTTTCGTACCGATAAGTACCGCATGGTTGCCTGCTTGCAGTTTAAGCCAGGTCATTAAGACAAAAAGGTAATGTTCACCAATAACGAACACGTGGATGTGGTTACGATGTATGCGGAGAAGCACCAAAATACAACTGAGGCTCGAAGGCTGTATTCTGAACATTTCAGATGGGGCACCTGCCTTCTGCGCAGTTTATTTTGGACGTGGAACTTGGTTTAAGAGGCCCTTAGATCAATTTGTCTACAAAGGTGGACATGTTTTTGCATATGCTTATTATGAATAATGCACTAATAGAAAATAATTTAATTCTAACGCACATTTAAAGGTACATAAATATAATAAAAATATAATTTTGTTTAATCTTGTTAACTTTGCGGTACCAATCGGTGCCATATAGTTGTACTGATTGTATATTGACTAAATGACCTAAAACGTGAGGTTAGGTTCGCGTCAAGTGGCGATCCTGAATTCTTGTTATTTGGCGAATTGGTTATTAAATAACCAACAACATTCCCCTCCACACATACAATAGGTACTCTTGCATTCAAATACCATACACGGGTCATAATGTTTTTGTTTAAAGACAACTTTCTGGAGCCCAGCTGTTCCAGGAATCGAACACCTCATATAGCAGGCAGTTACTCTACAATGAACTCTGAGACCAGTAACAGCAGTTAAAGTATTGGCTTACAAGCATTGGTCTTGCATTTAGCGGTCTCCTCTCTGTCGGTATGCAGTCCCCTTTGCAGTTCTGCTTAGGCAAGCCTTTTGGCATCCGCGCTATCAGGCACAAACTAACTTCAACTAAGGACGGCTTGTGTGGGCCACCTGGCACAACATTAGTTCGGGAGACCTTCGGAATTCTTAAAAATCCATATGACGACTTACGTTTTAGCAATATTTGAGTTACCCTGTTGGCACCCCTGCAGAAAAAAACAGTAAGAGTTGCTTTAGATGATCGCCAACAGAAACGATCGGAACAGATTTCTTCCATCTCCATTCTCCACCCCCTCTTCAACAACATTTTTTTATTAGTAAGTGGCTATGACATGCACGTCATATCCCTGAAGAGGAAGGCTTCAACGCCTTCGAAACGTAAAACAAAAAATAACTTCATTTCATTAAAGATAGTTTGCAGTGTTGCAAATACTTCAATTTCTGGGACATATTTAACCACAATAATGAGTTAATTTATATTCTCGTAAGCTAGTACATCTAGTTACAAGGCATTGAAATTTCTATGCATTCAAGTCATGACAAAAGGAAATAAGGTTGAACCGTTATTGGACTTTAGTTAGGGACGTCGCAGGTAACAAACCATCCCATCGCTCTTACAGGCTGTGGCGTTTTCAGAATGCACTCTCCAGACCGTGTTTACCTGCCCGTCGGTTACTCTTGGTCGTTGATGTTTCTATTATTTGCACTGACATGGTTTGAGTGTAGATAACTTGAAGTCAACTGCTTAATAATTCCTATGTCTGTTGATTATACACACAAAACTTCCTTAGATTGCCTCTGTGGTCGAGAGGTCAAGAGTTCAACGAGTAGTAACTTCATCAGATGTTCAAGTCAAATCTCTTGGTACACCATTGAAGTTAAATAAAAACTATCTTCATCTAACTTAGTTACTGAAAAGTCTCATATAACTTTAAATATAGCAAATAACATTCTGAAAATGGGTTAAGCCGTATGCTTACGACGAATGTGCAATTTTACGAGGGGCCCTAATTATATTTTGAGCCTTGGCAACCCTGAATGTTGTAGGTGCCATCTGACGTTTCCAATGGAAAGTTTGATATTTTTGACCATAATCTACTTCAAAGATTTTGTCAATAGAGGTTCATTTGTTTGGTAAACACTAACTTGAAAATTGTGTGTCAACAAAAACATGGAATTAACTCGTGAAAATGTTCGTGCAATGATTTATTACCATTTTCGACGTGGATTATCAAGACAAGAGTGCATGGATCAACTAACTTCCACATTTGACGACGAAGCTCCATCCTTTGCCACTGTGAAACGTTGGTATAACGAATTTAATAGTAGCCGCCGTTCGCGCAATGATGAAGTTCCTGAAGGTCGTCCAAAATCAGTTGTGCCAGAAAACATTGTTGCTGTGCAAAAAACTAATAATGAAAGATTCTCATGCGACATATTGTGAAATTGAGGCAACCCTAGGCATTAGTTCCACCAGCATATATAAAATACTGTATGCTTATTTAGCCGTGGAAAAGGTTTGCTCTCTTTGGATCCCACATAATTTGACGCAATCTCAAAAAAGATGCTCGTGTCTAATGGTGTACAAAAATGCTCAAGAAACACAATGGCGGTGCATCAAAAGACGTATATAAGATTGTAACAGGTGGCGAATCATGGATCTATGCGTATGAGCCGGAACGTAAACAGTCGACTGTATGGGTTGTTTCAAGATGAAGCAAATTCAACAGAAGTTGTTCGCACTCGAAGCACTTGGTCGCCTACTTTTTCAGCAAAAATGGCCATGTGGCAACAGTGCCTTTAGAGGAACGTAAAACGGTCAATGCGAATGATACACAACCTTTTGTTTGCCGTAAGTCTTCGGTGAAGTAAAGAAAACCAACAAGAACCGTAGGATCGTTCTTCATCAAGATAATGCGAGCGCACACACATCTCGTCTAACAACAGAGTATTTGAAAAAATCGAATTAATGGATCATCCACCATACAGTCCTGATTTGGCACCCAATGACTTCTTTTTGTTCCCGAACTTCAAGAATAAATTGCGTGGACAACGATTTTCGTTGGCAGAAGAAGCCGTTGATGCCTTCAAAAACCATGTTTTGGAGGTGTCTCAAAAAGACTGGAATAAATGCTTTGAAAAATGGTTCAAACGGATGCAAAAGTGTGTTGATTATAAAGCAGAATATTTTGCAAAACAATAAAGGAGTTTTCAATTAGAAATTACTTTGTTTTAATCATTAGGCTAAAAATATAAATAGTGCCCCTCTTAATGCCAACGAGCTTAAGAGAAAGTTCGCACGGCAATAACGCATGAACTCCACTGAAATTTACGTTAGTTACTACCAATAAAGAAAGGAATATTAGTAGTAACTTTCTTTACATATGGCCGCAGCAGATTATCTCGGAAAAGAAATTGCCGCTATACTGGGGAACCGCTTGAAACCCGTTGTGAAAAGTCGTTATGTACGTGCTACACCTCGGTGATCACTCGATCAGTGAAGTTGTTCACTTATCGTATTTGCATCTACACTTACATCATATTGCAGTAGGAAAGCGGAGAGGGAAGCACGGCACAACGGTAACATCCTACTGGTTATTATCAGTACAAGAATCGCTTTGGAATCACAACACTCGTTGCATTGCGCCTTTATTCTGATCGGAATGTATTTGAATGAAATAGCTGTTCTTAGCTCTGAATTTAACAGGAATATTTTCTGTGGCATAATATTAAGCAGATTATACAATATTGTTACTTAATATACATGTAGCAATGCATAGTATACCTCTGCCGAATTAGTTTTTAAATCTTTTTATACAAGTTTTATACAGAATGGACAATTTAAGTTGAGACTTTACAATTATTTCCAAAACTAAACCTTGTAGAGAGAAGTCTTTTATAAAAGTTGCTTGATATTATGGGAGAAAGTAGATGCCATTAGTCGTGATTTGTCCGGAGGATGTTGTGATGGTCATTTTAGGGTCTATTTAATTTTTTTAAATTGGAAATTACATTTTTTATGTGGTTTTCTCACTCATAAAAAACTACACCACATTTGTAGAAAGCATTTTGCAATAATTGTTCTTACACCAACGTAAATAATAACGAAAATTCTGAATGGCTGTGTACGAAGAGCGGAATGAATGGTTGACCCATCTAGGATGGTCATTTGATGGTCAAGTTACGTTTCGTAATTGGGTACCATAATTTTTTATTTTCATTCCTTATTCCTCACACAAAATAAACAGCTTTTTATAAACCATTTTCTATTGAGAAAGAAACATACAAAATGCTGTAACAACATCCACTCTGTATACAACTATTATTTATTTACACAACACCAAATTAAAATATTTTATGTAGATGAAAACCGACTAAACTATGAAATTAAAAACGAAAATGATAAACAAAATCCCCCATTGTTATAATATGCGCGTAATTGATTTTTTAAATGGTGTTAAATATCTCATACTGGAACGGTAGTGTTTAACGCTCGTGTTTACCACAAACCGCACCACAGGCGGTGGACATTGATGAAACAAAATGAAGTGATAATTGGGAAAGGAAATTTGGGAAGGAATCGTCCCAGCCCTAAGTTTAGGGTATCCCTGGTATTTGCCATTTATCAGGACTGAGGAAAACCTGGAAAAAATCCTTTGTTAGGGAGGACGTTCGGAAATACATTTTAAGGTGCCTGGAATCCAAATAAAGCATTTTTGGAAACATGTCTTGTGTGTGTGTGTGTGTGTGTGTCTGTAAACGGTATAACTCAAAAACGAAAAGTCGGATAAATACCAAAGTTCGTATTTGAGTTAGGTAAGTATATTCCAAGGATGTGACACAAATATTTTGCTTAAAATATCATATGTTTAAGATGTTTTCAATGCAAATGAAATGTATATCCTGAATTTTCTGCAAATGTCCCAAAAGTCATCTTCATCCTGAATGACTTTTGCATAAAAGCTAAACCATAAGAGACAAAATTTTACTGCACAAAAAGTGTAGATCTCGTTAAAATGTACAATTCGTCACAATTTGTTTTGTGGAGTGAACCATTTCCGAGATATCCCTTGTTATTTGTTTGAATTTTGCAATACTTATATTTTTTCTCAAATGGGAATTTGTTATTCGTTTTTTATGTCCTGGACATACAAAAAGAATGGAATGCTCCACATAGAAACCGGCTCTTAAAAGTTTGGACTATTACTTAAAGCTAGCATATTCCCCTTGCAACTACAAGAAAATAAGCACTAAGGTATTTTCTTCAAATGTTTATCTCCATTAACATGAGTATATGGAGAATAAGCGTTAGTAGAAATAGCTTGTACAAGAGTAGAGAAAGTCATGTGAGTGCAACACTTCAGAGTTTTAATAAAACTATTCTTTTCATAACTATCTCGGATGTAGGCACCTTCTACGACGAAGCACCTACTTGACAAACTCTAGTATAAATCTTATACACCCACCCTATAACCGCTAAGTTATCTTCAATAGAAGACTCTGCAAAGCACACAGCTTAAGAAAACTAAATAAACAAAGTCTGGGTGAGAAAGCCAGTGGCATTAACGCGATAATTCTCGTAATTTAAAACTATTTAAATTCCTTTCTATTAAAGTAGCACAGACTCCCTCCTTTTGGGTCTCGTGTGCCACGGTTTGAGAGGAACCAAAGTCACTTTGGCGCCTTAGATCGCAAGTTGCCGATGATATAAACATATACAGACTAGGGAAAAAGCTGAAACGTTCTCTACTAAAGCCTGAAGTAGATTGATGGCTAAAAAAAATTCGTAATTTAAATTCATATATGCATAATCCGAAATGGCGTTAGTGTAATAATGGCATGCACGCCGGCTGTGACATTATCATGGGCGAAAATATTTAATAATACTTTATTGTTAGGTCCGTGGATTAGCTGACGCATGCACAGAAATTGAATTATGCCCCAAAACAATTTACATTTTTATGCTCAATGCGATCTGATAATTGAAACGATAACGCTCTGACAAAACTGATTTATGCGACGAGGAATGCTTGATGCCGCGGCAATAAATTGGTCGACCGCTTAGAAACGGTTCGGCTCAGAATGTGAGTTCCATTACAGAAGCAATCAAATTAATTATGTGAAAACATTCATTTTCAAATTTATGACCTAATCTTCTGATGATGATAAACCTACATTTGTGGGGGCACCACCAGCGCTTATAGGGCTCGTTTAATATTCATATAAACCCATTTACTTGGGTTACAGCGTTTCTAACAATAATACTTCGCTTTGAAAAATAATGTAAGGTGTTCAAAATAATGCTTAAAATTAATATTTTGTTAGTACATTATTACATATATGTACGCAAGTAAATTTATGTAAAAAATTCAAACGAATAACAAATATCTAGGAGATGGCTGGCGCCACAAAAAGTATATTTCACTTAAATTGCACGTTTAAGTTATCTAAATTTGTATGTAGTAAGTTTCTGTCTATCACTTAAGGTTTGCCAGTAGTTAAAAATTATACAAAATACATTTAAGCTTAACATAACGGAAATTCAAGAAAGCATTTTATTTGTCATATATATGTCTTAAACAAATAGTAGGTATTATAATCAGAATAGTCAGTATTTTGGGAAAAATTCAAAATAATGAAAATATCTCCATAGTTTATGTTCGGACGATTTTCTTGAAAATCTTTGTGCTGTACTTTTGAAAGGTGCTGAACTTAAATATGAAATTTATTACTTTCCAAATTTCATTTCCGAGTTATATTCCTCACACACATTATGGTTTTTTTAAAAATGCTTTTTTATGCTAAGGTGATCCCAAAGCATGCATTCCTGGTAAAATTTCGATATAGAATTTTTGGGTGGAATGCAATACTTTCGCTTCCTGTTCTTTAGAGCTGCTAAATAAAGTAAAAATTAAATGATCGCTAAAAATGTGAAAGTCTTCCTTGTACGACAGTGTGCATGCTCAGATGTTTAGGGCTTCCCAAAGATGATATTACCACTTCATTATTGAACAATACCCTAGCACGAGTCTGTCCTAACGTACTCCCAAGAAACTGACTACATCTTAGCAGGAGGAACTTTATTACTTTCTCTACTACGTATAGTCACTATGGGAAGCATTGTATTCCACCCAAAAATTCGATACCGAGATTTCACCGGAAATATATGTTTTGAGACCCCCTGAATCCAAAAAAAGCATTTTTGGAAACATGTCCATGTGTGTGTCTGTGTGTGTGTGTGTGTGTGTGTGTGTGTGTGTGTGTCTGTGAACAGCATAACTCAACAACGAACAGTTGGATAAACACCAAACTTGGTATTTAGGTTCAGTATCTTGCAAGGATGCGACACGAAGGTTTTCAAGAAAATCCCCCCACCCCAGATTACCCTTTACATGGAACATTTTTCGAAAATTTAAATTTTCTCAAAAATGGCTCTAACGATTTTGATTAAAATGTCATATCTTTAAGATATTTTCATGACAAATGAAATGTATATCTTGAATTTTCTGGGAATGTAACCAAAAGTATTCTTCATTGTGAACACTTTTGCATAACTGGTAAACCATGAGAGAGAGACAACATTTTATAACACAAAAAAATCTAATGTGTCACACTCACATGCATTTCTCTACTCTTGTACAAACTATTTTTACAAACGCTTATTCTCCATATGCTTCATGTTAATCGAGATATCGAGATGTCAATCTTATTGCTAATTTTCTTGTAGATGCAAGGGGAATATGGTAGGTTTTAAGTGATAGTCAAATATTTTAACGCTGGTTGCTATGTGGCGCATTCCATTCTCTTTGCATGTCCAGGACATAAAAAAAGGAATAACGAATTTGAGAAAAAGTCTAAGTATTGGAAAATTTAAGGGAATAACAAGTAATATCTCGACAATGGTTCACTCACCAAAAATATGTATATGACATAAATTGTGTATTTTAACGCGATCTACACTTTGTGTGTACTAAAATTTTGTCTATCTCTTATGGTTTACCAGTTATGCAAAATTCGTTCACAATGAAGAATACTTTTGGAGACATTCCCAGAAAATTCGAGATATACATTTAATTTGTCATGAAAATATATTAAACATATGATATTTTAATCAAAAGCGTTAGGGCCATTTTTTAGAAAATTAAAATTTTCGAAAAATCTTCCATGTAAAGGGTAATCTGGGGTGGGGGGTTTTTCTTGAAAACCTACGTGTCGCATCTCTAGAAGATACTGAATCTCGGTATGGAATTTTTGGGTGGAATACAATACTTCCCCTACCCACTATACGTAGTAGAGAAAGTAAAAAACACTGATACACGGGGATATGATACTTCAGAAATGACAGGCGAATATTCTAACCATTCAGTTGACAAAGTAATTGGCAGTTTTGCTATAAGGTGTACCTCTACCTATAAGGATAATAAATTATTATTATATGCAGGGTGCTTTTGATGTTTAATGATTATACTCTCCTAACCAGAGTTAAAATGTTTTATTCCATTACCTATACCACGCAAATTTAGAAGTTGCCCTAACGTGTCTATTACGAATTCTGATATGAACTAAATCTTAGCAATGATTTTTACTATTCTAATGAAACATGCAAGTATATAATGCATAAACAAAACACCACATCGTAATAGTAAAAGTAAAATTCAAATAAGAAAGTAACGTAAAGATTCAAAACCAAGCAATTTAATTTTTTACTTTCTCCATTACGTATAGTAAGTAGAAGTATTGCATTCCACCCAAAAGTTCGATATCGATAGTTCACTGGAAATACATGCTTTGAGGCCTCCTGAATCCAAAAAAGCACCTTTAAAAAAAGGTTCGTGTGTGTGTCTGTATATATTTTTGTGGAGTGAACGATTTCCGAAATATTCCTTGTTATTTGTTTCAGTTTTCCAATGCTTATACTTTTTATCAAATGGGAATTTGTTATTCGTTTGTTTTATGTGTCCTGGACACTCAAAGAGAATGGAATGCTCCGCATAGCAATCAGCTCTTAAAATATTTGACTATCCCTTAAAGCCTACCCCATCCCCCTTGCACCTACAAGAAAATTAACAATAAGTTGTTTGCAAAGGTTCATTCGATTAACATGAAGTAGTTGGAGAATAGGTCTTTGTAAAAATAGTTTGTACAAGAGTAGAGAAAGTCATGTGAGTGTAGCACATCAGACTTTTTTATGGTTATAGTATATTTAGATAGGAGAAAGCTTGTAGTTTAACATGAAAAAGCTGTCATAATCTCAGCAGTTAAAGCCGAAACATCACGTACATAAATAGTGTATGTATTGCGTTCAGCCTAAAATTACTAAATTGTAATTTCACGAAAGCACATTTTTGGAGGTCCCCCGAATAAAAAGGAGGCAGGTTTAGAAAACTGTGTGCGTGCGTGAGAGGAGATAGAAAACCACATAAAACGAAATGCTGGATGCATACCAAATTTCATGCTCTGTGAACAGTTTCAGGAATCTCCCACACAGAAAAATGTGGTTTATATGAAAAAAACTTATCTTTTTATTTTCTGAACAATGAATCTAACATTTTTATTAAAAATCACATGTATGAGCTATTGTAATTTTCAGTAAAAGTGTCAGGGTTTAATGCCAATAGCTAATTTCATTGAGTTTTACATATTTGTGAAATCAAAGCAAATATTAATTGAGGTACACAAAAATTACTGAATTAAATTTAAGGAAAATAAAATTGCTGGGATCAACAACTTAAATGGATAATTCGTAGTTGTTATATTCAGCTATTCAACATTTTAATCAGCCTGTTTGAAATCCTAAGGTGTCATTTGACACAATTTTTTAAAGAATTTATTGCTTTCTTAAGCGAAAATTAATACTTGCATATTACTCTACTACTACTACTTAAGTGAAATCATTATGCAAATATTTGTAATGAGCATTCCATTCACATGCCACGTATATGACATTGACAAATAACATTTGCTAATGCCTCGGATATCGACTGTTCATGGTCGCCTATCTTATAATATGCTTGCAAGAATGTAATTTTATCCAATAAATCGTCAGCTCTTGCTGAACCTTATTAGTATGCACTTCAGTCCAGCCCACTTTAGTTTTCTTACCAAAACCAGAAAATCCTTCCAAAGTTCAACTTTGAAAATCGTGTTTTTAATCAATACACATTCAAACTGAGTTAATTTAGAAATAGTGTTCTTGGAAAAATGCATTTTTTTATGTTCTGATTTTGGCTTACGGGTCAACTATTTTCTCATTCCACTGTTGATAGCATTGGTTACACATTCGATTGTTAATTTATTACACTGTTATTTGACACCTGACACCATGGTGATTTGATTTTAAACAGCACAAGTAAGAAAGTAAGTATTTGCATAACCTCTGACTTTGTTATATGAAATCATCACCATCATCAATGACAATAGGTTTAGGCTATGTGGTCTGTTCCGTTAATTAAACTGATCACGCCATCGACTTCTTGGTCAGCAGTCGCTTCGTCATCCCTGAGGTTTATTCGTATACACGTTCATGCCATCCTTGTGTATATTTTTACTACCTAGTAGGTAAAGAAGGTATTGCATCCCACCCAAAAATTCGATATAGAAATTTCACCGGAAATACATGCTGAGTCCTCCTGAATCCAAAAAAAGCATTTTTAGAAAAAGACCCACGCACGTGTGTGTATGAATAGCCTAACTCAAAAACAAAACATTGGATAAATACAAATCTTGGTATTTACTATAAATTTATCAATTAATTGATTAAGAATTTTTATTGGATTTTTATTAATTACAATATTGCTTTGATTCCAAACCGAAGAATAATAATGTGAACTTCATTATTAATGCACTTAATGAAGAATTTAAATAAATTAATGAAAAACTTTACGTAAAATTCACCCTTTAATTAAAATTTCTAATAATGCTTTAATTGATTTAAGTTCACTACCTATCAAGATGTGACACGAAGATTAACGGGTTTAATTAAAATACCATATATTAAAGATATAAACGTGAGAAATAAAATGTTTATTTTTTATTTTCGGGAATAGCTTGTGAAGAACTCCTTATTCGGAAGAAGCTTTGTATAATCTTGTATAACTTTAGTGATAGACGAAAGCGTGCTACACACCAAATGTAGAGACAATTTATTTCAAATAATTTTTCGTAGCATCAGCCATTTCCGAAATATCCGTTATTAATGGTTCGATTTGTTCACTGCTTTGTCATTCCTTTTAAGTCCCATCGATTTCACTTGTTTCTCGCGATTGCATGGAAACAGTATGAAATATATGGCCAGCATATAGCGCTCAGTTCTTAAACATTTGACTATCGCTCTTCTCTTATTATCTTAGCGAAATGAATGTAGCTATTACTGCAAATTCTTATCTAGGTTAAAATGAAGTAAATAGAAAAATTACCTTTCGTAAGAATAATTTGTATACCAACTAAACGATAGAGGATAGAGAAAGTCATGTTTAAGACATGTTTATGTAACATATCAGACTTTTCTAATACTTCTAAGATACAAGATACCTCCAGGTATTCCCTAGTATTCACACTCCGCCTATGGTCCAGTAAATTATATCCCACAACCGATCTTGAAAGTTTCTTCAACTTTTTCCGTTGTGTAGCTAACATCATTGTTTCCGATTATTGTATAACAATGTATGCAAGAACATTCTTTATAGAATTTTAGTATGGTCTCTTTTGTTACATTTTTTGCACAGTTATTTTAATTGTAGCTATTGATTGTTGATATTTTGGAAGTTTTATTTCAATGTCACTAGTATGTCTATATTAAATAGATATTAATATAAGTAATTGAAGTGATTAATTTGTTCTGCTGGTTTGTTATTTATTGTTATTATTATGTTTATTCTTAATAGTTTATTTCATTTAATACCAATTACGTTTGTTTTTTGTCTGGACATTGTTAGATTAGTTTCATGGAATAGTCCCACTCGAGAAACTTGGTCAGGAGTTTCATCAGATAAATTTGTGACTGCTCTTCCTAGTTTTCACTGTCACTTCACTAATGTGATGTTCAACTTTCATTCTCTCTTAGTTCTGTCATTTCACTTTCCTTCGTGACATAGCGGCGTAATGAAATATGCACAACGTAGTCATATCTTCGGATGTTTCACTCACTGGGGAGTCGAACAAAAGACCTTCCTAATCCCTTAAGTAGCAACACAGCACTCACTATACGCCACCACTGCCATCACAAACTCGCTCGTTTGTATGGCTGTTAAAATTTTCACAGAAGATTCGCTAATTTTCTGGAGGCGGGCAGAAGGTAAACTTCCAGAGGATTCTGGTTTCTGTCGATAGCGCTTCTGGTGTTTACGCTGGGAAAGAGCGCTACCGCTTCTACTTATCTCTATTTACCTCTCCAACCACCTCTCGATAGGCTTGGATATAGCGACTGAGTCACAACATGATAATACAAGTGGATAAATAACTTATATTTTTATGAGAATGTTGCGAACATAGTGAATGGCGGTCATTGCACGTCATCTTAAAGCGACATTGTGATAGTGTTCGTGGCTGTGCCGGGCTCTACACCGCACAGATTCGGGCAGCATATTTAGAATTCGTATCCAATACTCACAGCCTTCTATACGAGCGAGCGAGGGCCACTTTTGGGAACACATCTGGAATGATAATTGTACTCGCCCGCCGATCGCTAATGGAAATGAGCTGAAAGGGTGGTGAATGTCACGTAATTTTTGCCCCCCACATTGGCGAGCGGCTAAACTGTCCTCAAAGTTCACACGGTGACTTTGGCTGCTGCCCCCTACAATGAAACACCATTAATTCATTTGAAGGCAGCAGGGGCGCTCAGCTGACTGGGGAATGTTTGCACGTCACGGACCACCGCCTTCTATCACATCGGACTCTTTCCGGGTGAGTGAATATGCGACGTTCCGTTCAAACCATGGGGTGCCGTCGTTACCTGTTTACAAATGCCTCATTTTCATTCCTAGCCTCGTACGATGATATAGGCAAATTTACTGCTCTGCAACACATCTAATTTGCATCTATTCTTCACCCTCCATCTCCCTCAGAAGTGGGGCCCATTGCAGAAATGGCAAGTTTGAATATTTCGTTTATACGTGTGACAACTAGTGATAATTCTCTTAAATGCCTTAGAGAGACCTGGACGTCAACCTTTTCAGCTTTGTTTCCTTATAATTTGAGGCAGTATTTTTAACACTTCAACGATATCAGTCTGATTATATAATATAAAATAATAATAACAGCCCGACTTAAAGCTATATGTGTATAATAATATATAAAGTCTATGTTACAGTCATTGTATTATGTTTATATTTTTATATACATGTATAATAATGTTATGTGAATGTATTACGTAGTTTTAACAATGTAGGAGCTGTAAGAATAGAAGCAAGCTGCCTTCCGTAGCAAACAGAATTAAAAAGTAGAAGCCGAAAGTTCTAATAATGAGGTAATCTTGAGACAACAATAAATTAGAAATTTTAATAAGGCTACTAATAATTCTTGGAACAATAATAATGTAATATTTAAAACAGTTTATTAATAGCCATTCAAAAACTAGAAAAAGCTTAAGTTAAATAAAAGTATTCTATTGGAGTAGGCTTAGCCAATCAGAGACTTGAAATAGAGGAAATGTACAGATTCAGGCGGGAGACGCTACAAGGAAGCGTACCTAAGCAGTCAGATTTGGTACGGGTTCAATGTGAGACATAAAAAATGTATTGCGGAGAGAATAATTTAAAGTTTACGTGTTAAAAGTGCAATTAGCAATCTCACAGCTCTACAGTAGGATACATCAGTGAAGTGTTATTTAATCGTATGAAGGATTAAAAAACAAAGTACAATACAATTATAATTTGTGTAGGCCTTGTTCTTTAGCCGTACTAGTCCTGCTAAGAGATACGTGTTCTGCAAATTACTACTGACGAAGCCAAGGCATATATATGTATATATGTATAATATTTAAATAAACATTAAAATACAAAGTTGATTTCTAAACGTGGGGCGAAGGCCACCTGAAAATTGGTACCGTATGTGGGGCGAACACTCCAAGAAACAATCTCCCGCAGAATTGGCATCCATCACGTGCGTGGTCTAAAACAACTTCAAGTTTGGCACCATACGTGGGGCTGTATCTTAGACCTTTGTTAGAGTATGGTTGTGAAGCTTACAGTACGGCAAGTAAAACTGCAATGAATAAATTAAGCGTCAGCCAAAACAATGCATTGCGCATGTGTACCGGCGCCGCAAAATCAACACCAATCCCTGCCCTTGAAAGCCAAACTCAGATTGAACCACTGGAGTACAGACGAGATAGCTCCTTGCTGAAGTTCTTTGAAAGAAGTTATAGGACTTCAGATAATTTCTGGCGACAGTATAAGCCAGCTAGTCTCAGGCTCAAAACACAAGAAACCCCAATAGCTCGGGCAGAAGCCCTGTAGGCAAAATACAATATTCAATTATTAGAGCGCCAGTGTTTTAAAAAAAGGAGTTTCCACCCTGATTTTAAAGAGAACCCCTCTAGAATAACTATCATTGGAATTCATAATCCAAAGGCAGACAACTCTCCTTACCTACTTAAGGCTGCAGCCCTTGAGACGATAGCTACAATTTACCCTCCATCAGAATGGCTTCACGTCTATACGGATGGGTCGGCCCAAAATGATTGTGCAGGCTCGGGCTACTGTTCTGCTTTGGGTAGTAGAGCCTTTCCTGTAGGTAAGATGAGGAATAATTTCGACGGCGAAGTTGCCGCTACCAGTGAGGCAGCTATCGCCTTAATATCACTGAATGTACAGTGTAAAGTGGTCTTTTTATCCGACTCCACTTCAGCCATTCAGGCTCTCTGCTCGCAAGGAAACCAACATGAGGACGATCTGGTCACTGAATGCCAAGACAGACTGTATAAACTGCAAGAATTGACAGAAGTTCGTTTGCAATGGGTCCCGGACCACTCCAACCTTGACGGAAATGAGAAAGCCGACGCTTTAGCCAAGGAAGGGTGCTCAATGGAACAGCCAGTTGTACCAATGACTACTCAAACATCAGTAGCGTCATAACATCTCGAATCAAAGGAGCAATTGTAGATTCTCGGAAGGTAGCGGCAGCTGGTAAAAGATGGGAAATGCTTGCTTCAAACCCCCTCCCCAACAACCTGCCCCGGGAGCTGGCAGTAGCCACCTTTAGGATGACTACAGGGCACGATTGTTTGTAAAAACACCTGGATAGAATCGGTGTGGTTGATAGCCCAATTTGTCCCCTCTGCTTGCAAGAGGAAGGCACTGCTGACCATTTGGCCTCCTGCACTGCCCTGCAGACTGTTATCGTTGAAGATTCTATGGAAGAAAGGTCACGGCTGTACTGGGAGGCAAGGCGTCGAATGGCAGACCAGCCAAGGACGGGCGTTGGCTGAAGAAGAAGATGTATCTGCATCAAATTAAATACAACAAACATTTTCTTGCGTGCTTTTGGCTCAAATATGATACTATTTAGGGAGATATAAGCAGAAACTAAGTGGTTTTCAGTTTTTCACTTTTGTGCTCGAATATATCCCACGTTTTCTGTTTAATATAAGATTATTAGCTTTATCCTATAAGAGTTTAAACACATTTTGTAAACATGACACTTAAACCTTCTCGTTTATACGCGTTTATGTTGCGCCGAGTAAAGAAATCAGAAATTATCAAAGCACGGCAGCAGTAAAAGTATCAGCGGAGTATAGAAGGTGCAATAGACACTACGGGTCTGTTCTGAAACCAGCTCAGTGTTTTCTCGTTAGAAGATGATTGTTAGATGATATTACTGAATTCAGAGTTGTCAATAATTTATAAGTATGTTGTGACATAGTAGTGTAAGTAAAATCACTGCGTTCTGTGTATACAATAATGCATGTAAAATTATTTAATATACAAATATTTAATTTTCGTACAATATTTAGGTTTCTGGTACTGAAGAAGCGCACCCGAATTCCCATGCATCTTTAGTTTCACCATTTTCAATTCCATCACACACATATGCCGCAATCTTATACTTGATTTTTGTCATGGCCTACTATTATGTTAACTAATCGTTTCCGGTACTGAGCGTATTTACGTTTGCCGCATTGCTAACATCAGTCAGTTGTTTATATTATAAACATTAAGATTTTTGAAATATATCATTTTGAAACGCACCATCAAACAGAAATACTGTACAATTCGTTTGTGAGGTGCATTACAGATTATCGGAAATAAAGACATTTGCTTCACTCGTGTTCTAATCCTTTCCCTCGATTCTGTCAAACCTCTTTCCAATGTCATATTGCAATATATCGTCTTGGAAGGTGAGACTAATTTCTGTCATCATAAGTTTGACAATCCACATCTAATCTGGTTACTATACAGACAAAAGTAAACTCAAAATGGATTCTCATATGGACAAAAAGGAACATAAGAGGTAGGTGAGGCTGTTGCAATCAAGCATTTATTTTAAAATGTTGAACGCGAAAGTACAATTAGTACAATAGTTGAATGTTTTTGGAGCTCCGGTTTCCAATATTGAAATTAAATGTGTTCATGCTATACATTTCTGTAGAAATACGTGAATATAAATGCATTAATGAACTGAAAGATAATAGAAAAGAATATTGTTGCCGGTGTTTTAGCAATATTATTAATAATTTACTAAGCGAGAGTCATTGAAGCTAACGGCACCTGGCAGTCACTATAAAACAATGCTGTTTTGTCGAAAAGCAACCTTGTTTTCCATTTAGAACTGCACAAGAAAACCTATTTTAGGACCATATGGATACACTTGATCTGCCTAAAACCCCAATGAATAGACAACAGTAACTAATATTGTTACCTGTTGGGGTGAAGGAACAAAAGGTTACCAGAAAATGATCAATTTAGATTACCCCAACACGCACATGGGGGGTGGGCAAACCGCTAGCAGCTAGAAGTCTGGACCTAGGTGCTTAATTAAGGGGAAGGCGTGGGTTTTATATTACACAAAACATTACATAACACACACTACCTGGGATTTATTAACAAAAACGTTTAGCTTCTGTACATAATGCACAGAGGAAACAGGATGGAGGGAGATGCCTCGAGTCGGAGACCGGCTACACTCGCGTCTTCACCCAACGACGGCTTACCCTCGAGTGACGCTACCTTGCCCCCACCAACCGTGTCTAGCTAAAGCCAGACAGGGCTGACGTCACACCAGACAATTTCAAACACATCCCTCCCTTTGGCGTCGTCTGCATAACAGTGCGTCTGGTAATGACAAAATTAATAATACGCCACAACATGGTACCTTGGTTTCCACTCTCCAATGTTTAATTGTAGTTAAAATAATTATTTATACAAATATTCGTAGAAAAACTTCGTGGTTGTACCTCGGTATGCTCCTGAAATGGGAGAAACTGCTACCCTCTTCATAGCAGTGTATTGAAATGATCTGTTCTGCAATCAGAGGGGAGTTTCTTAGTGTGTCAGACGGCTTCCGTCAGGGATTTTTCAAATAAACATCTGCTTATAATTAGGATCTTTTACCATCTCTACCGTCTACCTAGTAGTTTAAACGTTGTAACATTTTGTTATATTTTTATAAGTCCAGTGTGTGTATGTATTTTCTATCTGTCTGTGAATAACAGAACTCCAGAATGAAAACACAGTATTTTTCTGGCATATTTAGGGATGCAAGGCGACAGTTTTTATGGAATTCTCCCATTTTATGTCATGGAACTGTTAAAACCGTTATTTTTGTTACTAAAATGGCTCCTAAATATTTTGATTGAAACATCATTTGTTTTAAATATAGGCATAAGCAAAAATTATGTAACTTGAATTTTTTGTAATATAGCCTCTGAAGTCCTCTGCGTTCTTATTAAATTTTATATAAAACAGAAATCGTTAGATATGGATAGAAAGCTACTGCAGGAAAAATGTAGAAGTCACCAAAATATACAATTTAACACGTTTTTCCTATCGTTAGCTGGTTCCGAAATATTCATTGCTAATGTTTGGGTTTTCCCACGTTGATGGTGGGCTATTAATGTAACTCATATCAAAATATGACATTCTTTACTTTCCCCCATGGGCATCTGGGATGTGTAGTATAGGTTACAGGGTGCTGCTTCTATTTTGTCTAATCTGAAGCAACTTCTAAGCAAACGTTGGCATAACGTAGATTGGACAGTGAAATCACTTTTTGTATGAGTAGTGTATAAATACGTGCGAAATGGAAATGGGTAGAGAAGATCGTGTGTTATGGCAGCTTCCTTCTGATCTAAAACGTTATTCTTTTATCTATCCAACCTACATAAAGATTAAATGGCGGAAGTTACAAATTCAGAAGAAACTGAAATGGAAGAGGCAGGTGAAATTATAGAAGGAGCAGAAAGAAGTACTTACCGAAAACATCCAGAAAGCAATAGCATTTGGTCGCTTCATTGCCTGATGTAAGGCAAAACGTGTTGAAAATAATTTCACTGAAAATTACTGCTAGCGAATTAACAAAACCGAGCAGGATGGCTCAGGCGGTAACGTCTGTGGCCCGCATTAGGGAGATTCAGGGTTCAAATCCTGTGGGCCGACCAATCTGATTGAGGGTTTTTCGTGGTTTCCCTCAGTCGCAAAGGTAAATACCAGATTGGTTATGTAATACCATGACCTAAAGTTCCACCTTATGTCTAAAACAATAGTAAAAATGAAAAATAGACGATATTAGAGAATGTTGTGCCATATATCTACAGACAATGAAAGCAGTTAGATTGGACGGTACCCTAATGCCATCTGCACGGCACGAAGCAGAAGATGCGGCTGCTATGCGCTAGGGCCTCTCTGGACACGTGACGAAGCAAGATGTATAGTTACAGGGATCAGACTTAGAAGGCTAACTGTCCGCTTTTCTATGTGAGGGCGGCGGTTGGACTTGACGGCACCCTAATACCATCTGCACGGCACGAAACAGAAGATCCAGTTGCTGTGCACTAGGGTCTCTGTGGACACGTCGAAGACCTAGAAGGCTAATGTCCGCCACACCTCGATCTATGGTTTATCCACTAACAAATCCGTCGCGATGTGATCCTGTAGTTAAAGCGACGTAAAATAAATAGAGTAATAGTGATGATGATAATTAAACAACAAAACATCTGCCATCTGGCTTTTTAAGTCATTCCTGCTGTATCAAGAACCGCGTTCTAAACGTGATCTCTGTTAGTTTCAGGAATCAATATAATATTATTGATATTTTACAAAGTCGAGCGCTGTCTAAAAAATAGTACATGCCACACGTGTTAAAATTAGTTTTACTCATTGTAACAAAACCTACTACTTTTTAATTTTAACCTTTCTGAAAAATGTAGGACTAAAATGAGCAATACAACACATATTATCCTCCAAAGATGCTATCTCTTTACTTAGCGTTCATCAAGCGACATTTATTAAATCCATAATTTCATCATGTATAATAATTATACCCTCAGCAGAACATAGCAATTATTCTAATGGAACGGCTCATAGGTTGCAATTATGACGCACTGCTGTTAATTTCGGAAACGATCGCCTTTAACGTTTCTTGGGAAAACTTTATTGCTTTTTCAGGTGTTCGAAAAGTGAAACCAAGGGTTTAATGGAACTTTGCTAACTGGTAATTTTTGCTTGAAAGTTGCATGTCTTGCAACAGTAAATCTTCACATAATTCTTGAACTCAGCCTTTCGGGATGATTTGCCGCTGCGGATTTAACATCACAGCTAGTCTGTTTAACCCCGTTCCTAACAGTGAGGCAAGGCTTCTCAAAACCAATGTGCGTTTGTAATTATGTCTTCTCTTTAGAATTATTTAATTCATATCGGCATTTCTAATTTATTATCTGACGAAATATGCATTCCAATAACTACTAATTTATTGCTTTTTACTTTCTCTACTACGTATAGTAAGTAGGGGAAGTATTATATTCCACCCAAAAAATTCGATACCGAGATTTCACCGGAAAGATAAGTTTTGAGACCGCCTGAATCCAAAAAAACCAATTTTTGGAAACATGTCCGTGTGTATAGCTGTGTGTGTGTGTGTGTGTGTGTGTGTGTGTGTGTGTGTGTGTGTGTGTGTGTCTGTGAATAGCATAACTCAGAAACGAACGTCGGATGAACACCAAACGTGGTATTTAGGTTTAGTATCTTCCAGAGATGTGACACGAAGTTTTTCAAGCAAATCCCTCCACCCCAGAGTACCCTTTACGTGGAACATTTTTCGAAAATTTTAATTTTCTCAAAAATGGGTAACGATTTTCATTAAAATATCATATGTTTAAGATATTTTCATGATGAATGAAATGTATATCTCTAATTTTCTGGGAATGTCTTTAAAAGTATTCTTCATTGTGAACGACTTTTGCATAACTGGTAAACCATAAGAGATAGACAAAATTTTACTACACAAAAAATGTAGACTGCGTTAAAATATACAATTTATGTCGTATACATTTTTGTTTGAGTGAACCATTTTCGATATATTGCTTGTTATTCCCTTAAATTTTCCAATACTTATACTTTTTCTTAAATGGAAATTCGTTATTCATTTTTTTTGTCCTGGTAATGCAAAGAGAATGGAATACTTCACATAGCAACCAGCTCTTAAAATATTTGACTATCGCTTAAAGCCTACCAATTCCTCTTGCACCTACAAGAAAATTAGCATTAAGATTAACATCTGGATATCTCGATTAACATGAAGCATATGGAGAATAGGAGTTTGTAAAAATAGTTTGTACAAGAGTAGAGAAAGTTATGTGAGTGTAAACACATCAGATTTTTAACAATTACATCGGTCATTCAATAATTAGTGGTACATTTGAATTAACAGGAAATAAAACAACTCAGCAGTAATCTCCTCCTGCATGAATAACCCGCCTCCAGGGAGACGCATTCCATCCACAGCGTCTTGTCGCACTAAGCTTTCAAACAGACTGCTCTGTTGCTACTATTATTTCCTGTCTGGTTGTAAAAGAAACTACTCTAAGTGATAATTTCATCGTGAAAAGATCAAATTACATGGGTTCATATCTGGAGAGTATGGAGGATGCTCCAGAATTTTTGAGTTTCATCCGCGAAATAAATTAATCACAGGAGCAGCTATGTGGGAACGAGCACCATCATGTAGCACAATAGGCTGAGATCTCAGGATATTAGGTACGCACAGCTGATCGTATTATAGACAGTAACTGTAATATGCACCATTCCACGATTTCCTGCAGGAACCGAATGAGTGATGGACACCGTCAAAATCATAAGCAACTACGAAAATTACTTAAGTGGATTCTGTTCTTGCCAATACTTTTTGGCCATTGTTTCGACACTAATTTGATTGTCTCTTCAATATTGTTTGGTAGCATCGAACCCAGATTTCCTCTAAAGTTATGATACATCGAAGGAAACGCTTGCTTCCACGTCCATAGTGTTCCAATTTCAATCTCGTTATTTCCATTCTCTGCCACATGTTTTCCTCTCCAGGATTGTATGGAACCCCATCGAATGTACGTTTTCCTCATTAGCTTAAGTATGTGAAGAATCGTACCAGGAGCAATTCCAACCTCCCTTGCTAGCTCAATACAGGTACAACAACGGTTTTCTTCCAGCAGCAGCGTTCACGTGCACATCACTTGTGATAGCGGTCTGCACTCCAACTTTTTGATGAACATCTTCCCTACTTCTTTGAAATGCATGCGCCCTGCTAACCACGGTACGATATGGTAGTCTCTCTACTACAGGCTTCAGTAATGCTGCATGGTATTGTCAAGCATTCTTGTCTATTGCAATCTGAATTTTGATGAAGCAGCTTTTTCGTATTTACTAAATATTTTAGAGCACTACAGATAATAGTCGACAAACTAAACTTAATACATATGTTTTATAAATAAGATTACTATCTTCAATCTCACACTCAGATGCTCTTCTTTCTCATTGTTATCAGCTTGCATCATTTACCTCTGACAGCGTCACATACATACATAGTTGCCACTAACTATTGAATGATCCATGTAGCTATATTCCCATTGAAAGTGCTGTCAAAATTTCAACTTGTAAGCTATATATTACTTACTTTGAGCTAATTATAATACATATTAACCCAGAGATGGTTTCAATTGGGTAATATTTAACAAAATATACATCCTGTGGGCTGAGACAACGTTACATGATTATGAGAAACATATTGTAAAAAATCAGAACAACAGTTACTACAAAACACACTTTATTTATAACTTGGCACTCAAGGTAGCATAAACGTTACACTTGAGTCACTTTTGGTACATATTCGGAACACAATACATATGAACTTTTGAGTCCCAACTCACAACTAAACTGCACTTTCGCTGTCCAATTTTCACTTCGTAACTTCTTAACTAACTGAACTCCTGTTCGGACTAGAGTGGCCCCTTATATAGATCTGTATACAAAGAAGAATGTTCTAGAAAAGGATGCTACTAGAAAATTCTGAAAGGAATGTTCTGGAACAGTAAAAACTGCGGAAAAGTGGCACATAGTGGGTTCGTTACGCGTTCTATTATTCTGAAGGGGCCGGTCAATCATTAGCCGCATTCAGCCGACCAGAAGGTAACTTAGCGCCGAGGTCACTATATCGACAATTTTAATAATGTGCTAAGCCATAATCGTGGTTCAAAATCTACTGCTTAGTGCGAAGATTTGCAAATGGCTAGTTCCACGCAAAAGTTATTTAACATAAACTGTGTATTTGAATGAGCTTTTAATTTTTCCTGTCTTAATAAAAATTAAAACACTATTGGGAAAAAATCCATGACTATAATTTATATTTATCAACTGAGTATCTAAAAATATGCATTTTAATTAAAACTCTTACCGCTATTATTCATGAAATAAAATTAGGGCAACCAGTTTCAGGTAAGAGAATTTGTTGATCTGCGCCTTACATCCTTAAATGGAGACTCACTTTAAGTAAGAAATTTGGTATTTACCAATGAACTTTCGATATCGAATTTTTGGGAGGATAAAAATGTTTCCTGTGCCATATTCAAGCGGTAGATAAAGGTAAACAAGCGAACAAACGAACAAACAAAACAAAACAAAAAAGAAAGAAAGAAGGAAAGAAAAAGAAAGAATAGTGCGCATCCTAATGCTCTTAAATGGGACTTATAATAAATATACCGCTACCTTTCCTTGATTTCGTCACATTTTGCACGCAGTAGCCATGGAATATTATGTCCGCCAGTAGCCGGACTTGCCTTTTTAAAAATAATGTTGCATTTTTATAGTCGCCTTTGGCTATTGTTGACATACAGCGGTTTGTTTCTTTAGAAACGTTTTGCGATAAAATCGCTTACGTTGGCTTGAAATGTTATGTTTACATTTTTTTGCTTTGAAACACACTATTCACTCACATCACACTTTCAGATTGTAATTAAAGAACCATTCGCCAGCTTTAGCCAGGAATTGACCCCATTTAGTTTGAGAAGCAGCATTCTGAACCTTCGTCATTAGAAGTGGTCTTCACTGTGCTTTGTATACATCGTTGTCTTCATCAGCAGGAGACGCTGCATGTTTTTGGTAGGATTCGTCTTCTTTGAAGTTCTACATGCTCTGATCTTGTTAGCTTCTAACCTTTCTAGCTAATAATCTTCTCGCCCCAATTTCCTTCTGTTTGCAAGTACAGTGCTGATTTGTTCTTTTTTCTGGCCTTTGATTGTCTTTTCAATAGAGAAGTTTTGTACAGATAGAAGGTACGCGTCTACATGGAAGAACCTCTTCTGCTTGAAGGCTCTAACGACTGGAAACATGGCAAAGGGCTGATATCAGTTGAATACCTGTAGCCAGAAGATAGCTGGCAGATTTTACAGCGTCATTTGTATAAGTGGAGGAATGTTATTTTAATTTTAAAGTGATCATATCTATGTAAATTAAACACATGATCTCTGAAAATGTTATTTAGCTTAGATTAAATTAAACTAAATATTTGACGGGTAGATGAACAGGAGGGACATACCCTTACCTGCTCGCACCGAAATCTTAGGTTTATTGTATAGTTTTATCCCTGTTTTTTCATACATCACCTCCCTAAACTCGAATAAGTTTTGATTAAGTTTTATTAGATACTATCTCACATGGATCAACAGTTCCAAATTGATTGTATCTATTCACTTCCAGTGCTTCACACAGAATATTAAGTGCGAGGCCGTTTCCTCTCTTAAAGCCCACATCCTGCAGCTCGAGTCTCCTGAAAGCCCCATTATCTACAGGTATTTCTTAAAATTCTCTATGACCGGTCATCAAACTCGCCATGATCCTCATCTGCTTCCTGCTTAATTTAAGGAATGCGGTACTCCTCCTAAGGCATGGCTGTTGCATCATTAAGTTTCCATGTCCTTTGTTCCTGATATGTTTCCTTTCTATATGCTGTCTTTGAATCCAGTCTAATAGGTTTGTCTTTACTATTAATTTGGTGATACCCAAGACGGGTTCTACTCCTATAAAAGGGGTCTGCGCTCCCATTTTAGCCAGTCTGTCTGCATTTTCATTTCCAATTGCCCCACTGTGGCCAGGAACCCATCTAGAGTAAGTCTGTTGCATTCCAATAGCCTTTCTAGGGCTTCTTGACATTTCTTAACGATCTTTGATCTCGTGAAGGGTGTTGTTAGTGCCCGCAGTGCTGCCTGGCTGTCTTGAGTATGTCCAGATACTACAATTCCTGTAGCACTTGTCCTCACTGTCCTCCACACAAGCCGTGCTGGCATATAATTCTGCCTAGAATATCGCGGTTAAAGCTCCCAAGGAATAACACTTCTCCAGCTTGAGCTCTCTTCCATATACATCAGCTCTTGTTTCATCTTTTGTCACGGACGGACCCACGGTACAGTAATGCTCTCTTTAACTTGTTGCCCTCAAGTTTGCATTCAGTACTGCTCGGTTCTGTCTAGGGTTTTGTTTTTCTGGCAGTGTTAGTTGTGCGTTAATAGTGATACACGGCAGAATGGTTAGGTTTACTGATGAAGAGTTGGCCAATATGCACCTCGTGTATGGGTTCACTGATTGCAATGGAAGAGCGGCACAACGACGCTATGCTGAGCTGTTCCCACACCGACGGCAACCAAATCACAGTACTTTTGCATCTTTACCTTGTCTGGATCCTTTCGTGCTAGAAGGAAGATACTGGACGTGCGAGGTATGCACAACACCCGATCTGGAAAGGAATATGTTACACGCGATTGACGGCAATCCTGCCGCTAATAGTCGGCGCGTTGCACGAGTTCTGAACACAAGCTAATCAGGTTATAATAAAAGAGAAGTACTTCTTATTGTGATGTTGTCATATGATAATTTAAACTTGAGTCGTTATATGTTAATTCCCATGACATAGGCGCTAGATGTTAACTAAGGAGCGCTTTCGGGAGCTATGTTTCTCCCATCTTCAGCTGAGTCCGACTAAACGGCTCTTCCTCTCCCCTAACCCCAAGAAATATTTCATTAGATGTTTCTTCTGCTCTCTGTTGTGAAAAATTGGAAACTGGTAGTATCGTTGCCATCTGTAGTGAGGTTGGGAACTCATCTCTCTTCTTTCCTTTGTCTTGTAGTCTGATTGGTCTACATTCTGTTGTGAAGAACTGGAACCTCTTGGTATTGGATTTGTTGCCGTCTGTGGTGAAGGTTGGGAACTTCTATTTTCTCAAGCTAATCAACTGTTTTGAGAATCGTACAGGATCAACAATTGCACCCGTATCATCCACAGACGGTGCAGTCATTGCAGACAGCGGATTTCCCATTTCGAGCGGAATTTGAAAATTGGTTCCTACAGAAATGTGCAGGTAACCACATTTTTCTGCTTTGGTGTTGCTTACAGATGAGGCCAAGTTTACGAGAGGGAATTTAAAAGGAATGGCCAGATATGGGATTATGAAAATTCACACGCACTGGTGTATCGATCCTATCAGCAGCAGTTTGCTGTGTGGTATGAACTGGTATTGTCAACGATTTTATGATTGGACCTTAAGTGCTACAGTATGTTCCTCCTACAGTTCCTAGAAGATGCGCCGCTGAGAATTGTCAGCTTATGTGGTTTCAACATGACGGGGCACCATCACACTTTGCACTCGATGTTAGGAACCATATTGATGTACAGTTTGGATGGCAGTGAATTCGTCGCGGTGGTACTGTCTCATGGCCAGCTCCGTCATCAGACATGACACCAATGGATTCTTCTTCTGGGGCAATGAAGAGCCTAGTTTACGAGACTCCGGTCGATACTCGCATAGATCTGGTTGCTAGGATTATCGCAGCTGTGGAAGTACTACGCAAATCCTGGAATGCTTGAACAATATCTGTAAGGGTAAAGGGTACGCACTGTACTGTACACTGACAGATCAGACTGAACACACTATGATAGAAGTGTTTTATGTGTTGCGTCTTCGGGATGTTGCATTACTCTGTGTTTTGTGTTGTACGTTTTGGTTATTGCATATTATATAGGCTTCTTCACTGTTCTGGAGGTATTTTCACAGAAACAAGGGTCATTTTGGGGTAATAAATAATAGAAATCATAATTACGTTATTGCTGTATAACGAGCCACCGGAGACCATGGGTCTCTTATGCTCATACCAAAATACTCAGAAGGTATTCCTGAACAACCTCTGAAAATTGGTCGGAGTTCTGGTTCATTATGTATAAGACTATGAAGCAAACGTTGCAGTTTCTCATTATTATGATTATCTCTCCGAATAGAACACGTAAAAGCTTTGGTCTCGAAATAATTGCCATGACAAAAAACATTCGATAAGGTCAATTAAATCATCTAAAAGTTATCAGCATTTGTATCAATGAAGAAAACTTCTTTGATATTTTGTTTTAACTTTTAAATAGATTAGATTACTGGAGAATTAGTTCGGAAATTCACGTTCATCGTATGAGTACATTTATTTTTATACTTCTTTCCACCACCCCGGAGAAATAAAATGAGCTTTGCATCCCAATAGAAAAATAACGCATTAAGCATTTCCACTTCCCCTGGTAGTTATAACATATTTATATTCTTTCTTTCTTTTATCTGAATGACGTTTCTAGCTAGTAGTACAGTCGTATACTTTGATAGTGAAAAAGGAGTTTAATTCTCGCTGGTTGGAAATTCTGTTTGCTTTCGAGCGGTGTTTCAACATGCTCATTTCTGTGCTTGGGTATGATTAACTCTTTAATTACACGTGACTTACTGTCGTAAAACAAGAAGGCGACTTTCATAACTTTGTTTGCGTGTGTTTTCTGGTTGAGAGTAAGCGTAGTGTTTTCGTGTCCAATTGCACCGCTCAAAAAAAAAAAAAAAAAAAAAAAGACAGTGCTAGTTGACTCTCAGATGACCTTCTTTATTCACCACTCAGGACTCTGTTAGGACCTGTTGTGGAGGCGGTTTTCAACTATTTGTAGGAGATATATTTGTATATATTTTTATAGGAGATATATAGGAGGGAAATATTTGTCTTGCATATATTAACTTTTATTGAAAACGTATCTCGTTTTATACATCAAAATTGATTTTTTAGAATATTATAAAAATTTAATTTAAAAGAAGATTCAAAGGATTCAAAAACTCTAACGTATGCTACTTAAAATCGGTGGGTGGATGAGATGAAATAGTTTGCTAATGAGGCATTGAAACCTTATTGAACTGGTGAATTGTCACCCAGGAATGTTTCAAATGCACATTATACAAAACCCCAAAGTATTTAGTGTTATGAATCCTTCAGTTCATCTAAGAGATACTTGATTTCATTCATCATAAAAGCCAATGGTTAAAATGAATAATAGGGTTCTTGTGACTTCATATTTCTTATATTCTAAAACTAAGGTCCGGTGAACAATATTTAACGGATAGTAGGCCTGATTGACGTTTCACGCCTGCATCTCTGTCTACCGACTCCAGAGGAACCTACCACAATATTCGTGGGACGTAGTAGGCATTTGTCAGTCGGTGAGAGCAGATCGCAATGGCCGCGACAATCGTAGATCCCACCAGTTCTGATGTGTGCGGTGCAATTAGATTTTTGCTGACATAAGGATGGTTAGCTGAGGACATCCATCGCGAGTTATGCCTCGTGTATGGTACGGACATAATGAGTGACAAACAGGTTTCGACACTTCGAAATGGTCGCACAAATGTGCACAATGAACAGCGCAATGGTAGGCCCAGTATTCGGACCGACGACATCGTTGAGCAAGTGAACCAAAAGCTTCGAAGTGATCGTCATTCGACGATTAGTAGTCTGGCTGATGAATACCCAAATGTTGCTCGAACCTCACTTTACAGGATTGTCACTGAACAGCATGGATATCGGAGATGGGTGCTAAAACTGCTCATCGGTCAGTACAAAGAGCAATGAATGCGTAGTGTACGACAGTTGTTGGAGCGCTATGGACAAGATGGAGATGGTTTGTTTTCCTACATTGTTGCAGGCTACAAGACTTGGATAACGTACACCACATACAACAGTCAAAGCAGTGACGCCGTTCCGGTTCACCGAAACCAGAAAAGGTGTAAGCAATTGCCGTACACGAATCGCAAATTTATGGCTGCCGTGTTTTGGGACGAAAAGGGCGTCCCTTTGATTGATTTCATGGACCGTGCGTCAACAATTATAGCTGACGTGTGCTGTGCAACGCTTACTAAACTGAGGCGTGCGATACAATATCGACGCCGCGGGAAACTGTTGTCTGGCATCATCCTCCTGCATGACAACGCACGCCCGCACACTGCTGTCGAAACCAAAGAGAAGATTCACGAGTTTCGTTGGGAAGTTTTTGACCACCCTTCGTACAGTCCCGATCTGGCACCAAGCAACTATTTCCTCTTCTTGCATTTGAAACGGTGGCTGGGTGGACAACGATTTCAAACCGACGATGAACTCCAGACGAGCGTTACCAACTGTTCAAGTCCCAGGCGGCAGAGTTTTATGCCGAGGGGTTAAAGTAGCTGATGCAGCGTTACAGTAAGGGTATAGTTGTGAACTGCAACTATGTGGAAAAGTAAAGTATATATGTAGGCACATATTACTGTCAATAAACACCTTGTCTCATGAGCGATGTTGTTATGACCAAAGGGACCTTAATTTTAGAATACGCCTCGTATATACAGGAAGTACCTATAAGTTTGTAAGATGGTAGAACTGTTATACATACAGAAGCGCAGCAGTTGCAGTGGCTTAGAGACGAGCGACGAGTAAGTTCTGAATGTTATTAATTAGCATATGTTTTAGTATGTTGAATGGCATTGCAGAAATTGGCGTAATGGAATATTTGTGTCGATATACGCAGAAAGCGTCTAAAGAATCAAATCGTAACTTCAAAGAACTCTCATTTAGACTGTTCGTTTTGTGCAAAGTGTGAAAGGTATGAAGGGTTTGAACGACCAGTTCATTAAGACGAGTCAGCAGTTCACAGTTCATTGGAATAAAATATTCATTTTGAGCTATTCATTTCGGAACCACTTATTAATTGCAACACGGAAGTTGTTAAACATGGCTTGGTATTATTTAAAAGGCAAAACCATACATATGCAGGGTAGTAAAATTTAGTTACGTTATTTTATGCAACATTTTGAACCGATTTGCCATTATTTACAAAAAAGCAGTAATTTTAATGCTGTCTTAAATTGCAATTAGAAATATTCAATTATCTCGAAGATAAAAATAGGTTTATAGGCCCTTATATTGGCAGAGTCATGGTTGCGGGCGGGGTTGGCCTCGTCCTCTCACATGGTAACGCTCTTCTGCGCAAATTCGAGAAATTGTACGATTAGTTTGATATTTTACAATACCTAGCATGATTTAATATAACTTTTAAGTGTAGAATTTAAATGAAGTATATGTTAAAACGTATGGCATGGTTATCTACCAAAATTAATCATGCTATATTCTAGATATAGAATATTAATCTCCAATATCCCAATTCGAATCAAATATTCATGCTCTTGTAGAACACCTGCTCTGCTTTGCTAGAACACCTGTGTCTATACGGAAGTTCCTATGCGATGCGTTATTGATTCTGATTAAAAAGCGCATTTCCTGTTGCATAGGTCAAGTCGACTAAATAAAAAACAAACAAACAAACAAAAACTCATCGTCTTTCCATACCTTCCATACCATGCATGGGAATATTCTTCCCTCTCTTTCCTCCCTTCTTCTCTCTTGCTCTCATTCTCTCTAATTTTCTCCGCTTCAGTCTCCCTCATCTATTTCTCCCTCTTTCATGCTCTCTCTGTTTGGTAAGTAGTATGAGAGATAACTTATTTTTAAGGCTCAAAACTGTACCGTTTTGTATGGTAAGCTGATAACAGCAGAACTAACTGAATAACAAATATAACAAATGAATTTGCACAACACTTTGCATATCACGATATCGAAATTCCCTATATAATGAAGCAGAAAATTACGCCTGTGGACTTTCATCAGGCAATGTTTTGCACAAAAGTAATTGATTTCCTATACGTGTGTTTTAAAATTTCAGTATGTATATATACCTACAGACATACCTTGATTATTTATAGCCATAAAAATCAAGGCTGAGGGTGAACAAATACAATCTGCGACGCCATAATAAACAGCCGACATACATAATCTGAACACAGACAGCAACACAAACGAACATTAAGTCCTCCTTCAGGCTAACACAGTTTACGTTTCTCTTAGCTTGAAAAGACTTATCTAAATGCATTTGTGTTTTGTCTATTTATGTATGTCGGCTTTATATATATGGATACGCGATACTCACTTTATAAAAAAACTGTAGAGGGTATAACTTGTTCACTGAATTATGTTCTTATTAGCAACCAATATTATTAACCAATTTGTGTTATATGTTAATTCTAAAATTGTTCCTGTTTGATATTCTCCAATTGGCAGCAAGTTTTTTTCCTTGATAATGCCACAGGTTATATATCCCCTGGTGTTAGTCAAGATGATGATTATGATAATAATAATAATAATAATAATAATAATCTCTTTGCTTCCCTTTTTATGTAACTATATTTTGTGCTGAAAGTTTTCTTTTAAAGGATTTTCTATCCATAGAGAAACAAATACTTGCGATTCTTCTTTATTCGCAAACTTGCAAATATAAATTAATATATATATACATGAAATCCAAACAACTAAAATAATGTGTTTGTAGCACCATTTTACCACACATGCCACCATTTAAGTATTGCCACATAACATATTGTTATACACCGGGGTGAGGCCAGAAGATTTTGCAGCTAAAATATTAAAATTAGCTACCCCGGCATAAACACTGGGGAGCGTAGTTACAGAGGCAATACGAAAGATACCAGAACTTGCTATACAAATCTAAAGCGGGCGTGGGATATTTATAAATAATACGTAAATTCACATTTAACTCTGGTTCATTATAATGTTACCTTGGTGCAGCTACATAATTTCCAAAAGATTACAGGCATTGAGGGAGATGCCCCACACTCACACGGACCACAGATTCCTACACACAACCACACACTCTGAAGATATGCACTCGACTGGTGCTACTGGTCTGACCCACGCTATCAGACAAAGACGCTCGCCCCTCAACTTGTCTTCACCCCCCTTGACTGGGAAGGTGTAGCGAAAATGCCGCGCCGGACAAGAATGAAACTCACAAATGAAATAATTAGTTCAACAATGCCATTCTACACAGCAATAATGTGTCCGACACGACAATGCACACACATACGCCACAATATGCATTCTTTTCATCCGATATTAAGTAATTAGCCATATAACACTCGAAAAAATATAAGTTTATGGATTAAGCCTCTATACTACCCATCCTCATACATTAGCATGTACCTACATGTTTAACATAATGGCATATTAGATACAATTTTATACATTTGAAGAAAAAATCAAGGAATGATTGTATGAAATGCAGGGATATAAAGGAATCAAAGTTTGTCTAAGATCACCTGCATTCTTGAAAGAACAAATATTTCCTCACGCTGTACTATCTTACGTCATAAGTTAGATTTGTTTCTGCTGGATTCACAGATTTCGGTCACCGGAATAGGTAGATAATTGTAATGTTGAGAGTGAATCGCCAAGCCAGGGTATTGCAGAAACATGATTTACTGCGACAACTAAACCGGTTTCATTCACATCTCAGTAACGCATGTTACACCAGTAGCTCTACCACTTTCTTCATTGTTTTGCATGTTTTCATTTAGATACAAGAGTCCATGGAAGTTTGCATTCTTCGTAGACAAGGTCTATCAAGAACTATAGTCCATCGACTCTTTGGGAACATTTACGAGGCAATAGCATGAAGTCTCGACTCCATTCATTCCCTATCTAGCATAAAGTTAAACGCAATAACGTTCAATAATACAAAACTTAAAAATGTTAAAAGTATCGAAGGTATATATCAAAGTAATAGACATATTTCGCAGTTATCGATGGTATCCAGGTTCAATCCCTAATATATATATATATATATATATATATATATATATATATATATTCAATTTTGATCTAGACAGCAGTGTACCGTGTCGTATGCCACCGTGGCATTGCCCGTGCTGCAACTACCAGTATGCAACCTTCGCATACTTATTTTTTTTTTCATTTATAACGTAGAAAATATACACTCGTATTTACTCTGCGGAGGTGGGAATTCATTTTAATAAATAGGGGAAAAAATAAACAAATAAAAATCCTCATCCCCACTTAGCATGACTACTTGACCACAGAGGCAATTATTGCACTGAGTATCCGACCCTCCTCGGGGGAAGAAAGTAACATTAACGAAGCCTATTATTTAATTATTTGCTGATACGGTAGCGTATTATACACATATCACTAGTTACTGTTCAATCAAAAATTAACAAACCAAAAACTCGGATGTGTTACATTCACATAACTTCTCTACCCGCTTCACTTTTTTATGTAGCTTCTATAGTCGGTTTTTGCGAAAGCTTATTTTTCTATCTACTTTATCTTAATCGAGATATACTTTGCATAATTAGCTACATTACGCATTTCATTACAGATACAATGGGAAAAGCGATAGCTATATGTTTAAGAACTGGCCTTAACTCCCTTCTCGTTCCATGCAATAGCGGGAAACAATTGAATATCGGTAGGGCTTTAAAACCATGGCAAAGGCATCGAACAATTCAAACGACTAATAAGGGATATCTCAGGAATCGTTTATACCAAAAGAGAAAAGACTTATTTGAAATAAATTAAGCATTTTAAAGAGACGTATATTCTTTCTGTGGTACATTTTCGTACATCGCTTAACGATTATACAAAATTCTTTCGGAATGAAGAGGACTTCACAGGCTATTCCCAGAAAATTCAAGATAAACATTTTATTTTTCATGTAAATATTTTTAATATATGGTATTTTAATAAAAATCGTTCAGCTGTTTTTGAGAAAATCGAAAATTTTGAAAAAGTTTCCATGTAAAATGGAATGTTTTCTTTAAAAATCTTCGTGTTGCACTTTTGGAAGATTTTGAACTTAAATACCAAGTGTAGTATATATATATATATATATATATATGATTTTTCGTTCTTGGATTATACTGTTCACAGGTGCGCGCGCGCGCGCAAACACACACACACACACACACACACACACACATGGACATTTTGTCTGTAAATGAGTTTTCCGGGTTCAGGGGTCTCCAAACATGTATTTCCGGTAAAATATTGATATCCAGTTTTTGTGTGTAATGCAGATTTATTATAATGTGCAGATTACTTTATTGATAATATGTGTATTTATTAATATTTCTTGGTCTCTGAAACCCATAAAGGTTACTACGCTACGAGCTTATCGAACGCTAATAAATCTTAGCTAATTGAGAGGCCAGAAGGTGTATTAGGGGATGACGTGTATGAAATACTGAGGACAGAGTTCCTGAAAGCATCCAGCCTTGGGTTGTGCACACCGTTAGAGTGCACACATCTCCCATGAGAGCAACAGTTTGCCTGTCACCTGCAAACCATGGCTTGATGATGTACGAGCTAATCGCAGTGACGTTACAATCGTATCCAAGTGAACCTAATCGAAGATCTTGCCTCCCTGCCGAGTTTACTGCGGCTGAGGCGTGTCTCGCTGTTACTCTGCACTTGTATTAATGGAGCAACAGGATGATGTTGATAATAAAAGTCCCACGTGTTTCACTTGCCTTTTTGTACTCACTCTTCCACAAACCTGTTAATCGAAATATATGGTATAAGGAATAGAGTAGTCTAAAGCGATAATGCGTTTTTTAAATAGGTGTGGCTATGTGATTACAAGGAAATTCCATGCATTACCTGGAGGAAAAATGAATAGCGACTTAGCATTTGAAATAAGTATAAGTATTTGAACATTCAAGCCAATAACAAAGAATATCTCGGAAAATATCTCGCCAGAGAAACTCCATTTGACATAAATTGTGTGCTTTAATGAGGCCTATGTTTGTTCTGTAGTCGATAGATAAGGTATATTTATTTGTTTAAAATTATTGAAGATATTACACAAGTATTTAGTGCGTGGGTCATTGAAGAAGGTAGTTGTATTGTTATTTGCCCCAAATTTTTGGAGCCAATTTGAAGAAGTTTTGTTGCTGCTACGTATGGAAAGTCAGTTTGAAGATGATGTATTATATTTGGACTGTTGGGGAGCCGAACTTGAAGTAGTTGCAACCGCACGTATAGTAAAAAGTTTTCGGTAGCCTTCGCCCCAAATGTACTTTCCAGTGGCATTTGCCCCCCCCCAAATATTAACTTTGTAATTTTTGAATGTTTCTTTAAATATTATATATTTATGTTTGCCTCGGCTGCGTCAGTATTTCTATTTTTAATAGACATGAATGTCTTAGCAGGGAGTGGTACGACTGAAGAATGTAGTCTTACACAGATTGTAATTTTACTTCACTCCTTTTATTAATGCTTGACACTATTTAAATAACACTGCACTGATATAGAGAGCTGTAAGATTCTTTTATTAAATAATTGCACTTTTTAAACACGTAAACTATTTTCTCACACAAAAATACGTATTAAATTTCTCGAGCACGCATCTCGCTTCCGGTTATAAACACTGTCTACAAGCAACACGTCCAATTATGAGCGCTGTCTACAAGCAACTGACTTGATTTCTACCGCCTAAATTTGTAAATTTCTGTATTTCAAGTCTCTGATTGGCTATTCCTAATCCAATAGAATATTTTCATTTTACTTAAGCTCTTTTCTGGTTGATTGGCTATTTTTATAAACTGTCTCAAAATTTACATTATTGTTGCTCCAATAATAACTAGTAGCATTATTAAAACTTCTAATTCATTATTGCCTCAAGGATACCTCATTGATACCTATTGTTAGCAACTTTTAATCTATTATTCTCACAGCTCCTACATTATTAAATTACGTAAACATTCATATAACATTATTAAACATGTACATAATAATATAAACATTAATGCAATGACTGTTAAATACATTTTATATATTATATTGTACACATATTGCTTTAAGGCGGGCTGTTATTATATTTCATATTATATAATTTGACTGAAATCATTTAAGTGTTAAAAATACTGCCTCATCATTGACCGTACATGCATATTTAAGATACAAGGTATGGTGACAAAATAAACAAAAAACAAAACCAAACAAAAAAGAAGAAGAGAAAGTAAAATAGAGATAAATTACCTAATTTGACCTAGCTTGGCGAACTTTAGCCAAGAACTTGCCCATGTTTTGCCAGTTCCTCTGGCCAGCCAATAGATCCCAACATGCCAATGTATTTCTTGGCGGTCTTAAGAATTTTCCTTTGAGTTTAATTGTTCGCTGGTTCTCCCACTGAGCGCACTCCGCCAAAATATGTACCCAGTCCTCATCCAAATCACAGAATGGGCAGATTTTCCTGCCACAATCGTCAGTCATTTTCTGTACCCTCCAGCCCCCCCCCAGTCTAAACCATGCCATTCTTGATCTTTGTTCTGTAGTAAGATTTTGTCTATCCCTTACGGTTTACCAATTATAGAAATGTGATTCAATATGAGTAGGACTTTATAGGAGAGTATTCTCAGAAAGTTTAAAATATACGTTTTGTTGTGAAAATATCTCAAACATATGCTAGTTTAATAGAAATCGTTAGATCGGCTTTTTGAGAAAATAAAAAATAACGAAAACGATTGTTTGTAGAGAGTAGTTTAGGGTGGAGGGATTGTCTTAAAATCTCCGTGTCTTATGCTTGGAAGATACTGAATATAAATAAATACCAAGTTGGTATTTAATACTTTTCGTTTTTGAGTTATGCTATTCAGACGTACACATACAGGCGCTCGCGCGCGGAGCTTTTTCTAAAAGTGTTGTTTATGGATTCAGGAGACCTCAAAAGATGTATTTCCTGTGAAATCTCAGTATCTAATTTTTTGGTGGTGTGCAAATAGTTCCTCTAATTAGTAGATAAGTACCGAGCGAGGTGGTGCCGCGGTGATGTGTGTGACTCGCATTCGTGAGGTCGCTGATTCGATTCCCGGCGACCGCTCACTCTGACCCATGGGTTTTTCGTGGTTTTCCCGGGTCGGATGCGAATGCTGTGGGGTTCATCTTCTACCATGACTATCCTACCCCTCATTTCCTGCACCCATCATCTTCTAGTCATGTGTTTCAATGTTTTAGGATCAGACGAATGTCGGTGGGTTGCGGCTGGAAGTGACTGTGCGCCCTGTAGAGGGTTCTTCCCTGATGTCATTGAGGGATTGCTTAGTTAGGTCTCTCCTAGTGGGACCGCCAACGGTTCGGTGGCTTATGTGTGGGCCCGGTTGGCGTTGAATGCTTTCGATCTGGAAACGTTAGGGTCCCTGTCCATGCTTGCGCCCGTCGTAAATCGAATCTCGTCACCTTTCAGATCTCTCCTCTCCTCCGCCCCTCCCAGAGGTCGCGGTAGAAGCAAAAAAGGCCTTTGCGGCCTACTTGTGCTGCTCTGCTCCACTAGCAGGGGCCCCTCCGTTCGTTCGTTCGTCCATCCGTAAATATCTTTCTTTACCTTTATAATAGATAAGTAGTAGAGAAACTGAAAAGGATACTTGGAATTAAAGCTTTCCACACTTAAACTTAATTTGCGAAGAAGATGTATATGCACGAAAATATTGAGGCAGTATTTTTAACACTTAAATTATTTCAGTCTATTTATATCATATAAAATTCAATAACAGCCCGCGTTGAAGCAAAATGTGTATAAATAAAAATATATAAAGTGTATGTAACAGTCATTGCATTAATGTTTATATTATTATGTCCATGTTTAATAATGTTATGTAAATGTATTATGTAATTTAATAATGTAGGAGCTGTGAGAATAGTTGCTAACAATGAGGTAATAATGAGGTAACCTTGAGGCAATAATGAATTGGAAAATTTAATAATATTACTAGTAATTCTTGGAGCAACAATAATGTAATTTTTTAGACAGTTTATAAATAGCCGATCAACAACCAGAGGAACTTGAAAGTTAAATAAAAGTATTGTATTGGATTAGGAATAGCCAATCAGAGACTTGAAACAGCTGAAATTTGCAAATTCAGGTGGTAGAAATAAGTTCAGTTGCTTGTAGACAGCGTTCCTAACCGGACGCGATACGCGTCCTTGAGAAGTTTTATACGTATTCAATGTGAGAGGAAAATTCATTATAAAGTATATGTGTTAAAAAGTTCAAGTAATTAATAAATAATCCCACAGCTCGCTATATAAGTGAAGTGTTATTTAATCGTGTGAAGGATTAATAAAAGGAGTGAAGTAAACGTTATAATTTGTGTAAGCTTACATTCTTTAGCCGCATCACCCGCTGCAAAGAGAGACATGTATCTACTAATTAATACTGACGCAGCCGAGGCAAACCTAAATATATAATATTTAAAGAAACATTGAAATATAAAGTTGAAAGTAAACTTGGGGCGAAGGCCACCTGGAAGTAAACCTCGGGCGAAGGCCACCGGAAAGTAAAATTGGGGTGAAGACCACCGGAAAATGAACATTGGGGCGAAGGCCACCGGAGACTTTGTACCATACATGGGGCAGTTACTTCATCAAGTTTGGCTTACCATACGTGAAGCTAAACCCCCCTTCAATATTTACAGCGATTTATTTATAATATGTAAGTTACTCATATTTAGTGTAATTAGTATTAATTAGACAGACCATGGCAATAAATATTCTGTAAAGAAATAAGAAGTTACTATGCCCATATGGTGACAGCATTGAAACCATTTTACACTACGGATGCAGCGCACACATCATGGATATCATCTTACCAAAAATTCTACATATTGCAGCAATCTCTAGCACAAAGGTACGCCCATAAAAATTGATATATAATTTTAATGACAATGGTTTCCTTTTTGTCATGTGTATATGAATATTTTGCACTCTATTACTTTTTAAATATGACTTTTAATTAAGAAAAAATGCATTACAATAAATATCGAAAGTGAATATAGACTATACGGTATGTCCCAACTATCAGCCAGTTTGCACTCTATTACTTTTTAAATATGACTTTCAATTAAGAAAAAATACATTACAATAAATATCAAAGTGAATATAGACTATACGGTATGTCCCAACTATCAGCCAGTTTGCACTCTATTACTTTTTAAATATGACTTTCAATTAAGAAAAAATACATTACAATAAATATCAAAGTGAATATAGACTATACACTATCAACCAGTCAAGTCCGGTATTTCAGTTTAGACGAATGACAGTTTATGGTGTGTTTGTATTTGTCATGGTTGCAAAAATCATTCACACGGGTCAACTAATTGGTAATGTTTAAAATACGTATCTAAAATCTTTTAAGGCATTGTACCTGTGAAAATAATAAAAAATAAATAATAAAATAAAAAATCCACGATTTTCTTCTGATTGTTATGACTTTTTTACCATATACTCAGAACATAAAACACACAACAAATACAAAAATTTAACCTACTACGTTACTCCGTTGTTAAGACATTAATTATTTTATTCATAACCACTTTTTGATATGTAATCTTAAATATACTTTACGGTTTATCTTGCCGCTCCCAAATGTTTAATTTTAGCTTAGGTATATCCGGGTATTGTTATGTTTAATTAGCTTAAGAGAAAAACAAAGTATCTACATGTTATTGGATGTTTCAACTTTTTCATTGTGAATTATGTAATACTACTGCTACTACTACTACTACTACTACTACTACTACTACTACTACTACTACTACTACTACTACTACTACTACTACTACTACTACTACTAATAATAATAATAATAATAATAATTTCAGCTCGGCAATTTGTATTTGTTAACTATCACACTAAAAATTTTTAAATCTGCAGTTCTTAAACACTCCTAAATTTTCAAGTCAATAAGTTTATAAGTTTGGTCCATGGGGCATTTTGAATAGTGACAAAATGCTGAAAAACAAGGATGCAAAAAATGGTGTTTAAATTCACCACAGTGTATTACCTAATCGGTACAGGACCAATTAAATATCAATTTGTGGCTTTACAATTGTGATATTCAAAATAAAATTGCGAAGTATGAAAGTGTGATACAATAAAAATGAAAAAGGAAAATAAAAAAAAACGTTCACATTTATTACTGAATTTTACAAATACATTGTCTTAAAACGATTTTCCAGATATCTTCCAATAAGAAATGCCATTAAGTTTCCTCATTATTATCGTTTATTATATTTTTAGGCTTGCTTCTTAAAATATGCGAAATTCAAAATGAAGAACCCATTAATTGGGAAATAAGGCGGGAAATATGTCGAAATGCTCCAAAACACTGTACACAAATATTGATTTACTGTAAGCAATAAGCTCTGTGCTTGTAATGAAATTTTGTCTACTATCGTTAGATGATATACATTCTTCCACACCATAAACCTTTTTATAAATATAACCATGCGATTTAAATACAGCTCTGAAAAGTGCCAACAAAAATACCTGCAAGCTTTAAATGTCAAAATTATAACCTTTAGCGACGTAAAACCACGTTACTTTTTCCCCTGTAAAACTAACAAAAAAATTCCTTGCTTTTCAGCAGTTTGTATATTCTGCATATGTATTTGTGCCAAATATTGCCGTCTATTTTTTACTTTTTTTCTTGGCTTGAACGTCATTTGCTCTGACCACGCGGGTTAAGCAAAAATAAAATTGAGTGCGCCTTTAGGTTATGCAAATGAAGCGGTCGAACACAGTTGGCTACCCCTACCACACACGTAGACTAGCATGCTATATGCTTTAGGGAGCAGTGAAAACCACGAGATGCTTTAATAGCGCTACATGCGTCGCATAGATACAGCACGAGCAAAAAAAAATGTATTACAACAGGTGATAAAGTTTGTAGTTTATACGGGCAAGCCGCGCCGCACGCTCGAGTGAACCGCAAGCTGCATTACCGACTGCACAATGCCGTGTGCTGTTTTTCTCTTGTTATGCATACGTCCATGTATATACGTGTTTCGTACAGGGATAAGCTCGTAAAAGGAGAGCACTACTGTGAAGCTAACGAAGGGAATTCTTTTAGCAAAGCTGGAAACGCTTGAACGTACCGCTCTGAGGGAAAAGATGTAATGAAGTGGGGAGCTATTTATCGACCAAGCCTAACTTTGTAGTCTTGGCACACATCTTGCTAGAAAGATGGAAAAGATGAAACAAAAAAGAAATTGTGGTAGGGAATTGGGGAAGGAACAAAGGAAAAAGAAAAAAAAATAGCATCTTACAAGATAGAGGTGGTCTTAAGGAAAAGTAACAAAATTATCATTATTTTCTGTGAACATTCGTTTGAGAGTAGCTATACTAAAACATCGGCTTTCTCAACCTAGAAATAATATTGAAACAAAACAATAAACAAATGATTAACTAGTAATACAACAAATACAAGTATGCACACACGAGGGCGGATTGATAAGTCCGTGACTTTTTAAAGAAAATAACAATTTTTTTTCTTAACATAGTCTCCTTTCAATTTAACGTTTCCTAATTTTTTTAACCCTTCCAAAAACATGATTTTTCGAAGCCTACAAAATATGACGTTGTTTCTGCCATGATGTATGCACTGGGCGTGAATTTCTTCCCAGTGAGCCAACTTTTCAGGTTTGTAAAGAGGAAGAAGTCGCTTGGAGCCAAATCAGGAGAATATGCTGGGAGAGGTAGCAGTTCGTAACCGAATTCCACAAATTTTGCAATGGCAATGGCTGACTTGTATGCGAGTGGATTATCCCGGTGAAAGATAACCCTTTTCTTCACCTTTTCTTTAACAATTCCTTGTGAAACAGATCCAGCATTGCGGCATAATATGAATGTATGATCGTGTTACCCTTTTCCAGGTAGTGGACGTTTATCATCCCTTTTGAATCCCCAAAGACAGCTGCCACGAGTTTTCCTGCCGACGGAATGGTTTTCGCTTTCTTTGGAGCAGGTTCGCCGATGGAAATCCACTGCTTTGATTGTTGTTTGGTTTCAGATTGATAGTAATGGATCCAAGTTGCATCAACTGTTATATAACGCCGCAAAAACTCAATTGGATTGCGCTGGAACATGTTCAAACATCCCTGTGAAATCGTCACACAATTCTGCTTGTTCGCAAGTGTGAGCAGTCGCGGCACCTATCTTGCTGATAGCTTTCCCATACCCAAAAATACGCGCAGAATGTTATACACCCGTTCACTCGAGATGTTTACGGTCTTGATTATCTCACGGATTTTCACTCGGCGGTCTTCCAACACAATATGGTGATTTTGTTCAGCATTTCTTCTGTTGTGACCTCAACGGCCGTCCTGTACCTTAGGCATCTCTCATCGAAATTCTGTGAACCACTTGTGAATCATGATGAACCATGCCATGTGATGGAATAGCGGTTTTTGTTTCCTTCACCGTCTTACCATGCAAAACGTAGTGCTTTATCAGAACATGAAATTCACTCTTCTCCATTTTCTACGCATCTGCTTATTTTAGACGCTCTCAACAATGTTCTAAGAAACAAATGACAAATTTCTGCTATTATACCCAGAATAGATGTAAGAGTTGTATACAAATAAGAAACCTGTGATTAGAACGCTATGTATAGTCGAAGACATGGACTTATCAATCTGCCCAGGTAAAGAAAGGTTTACGGTGTGAATAAATCTGCCTAATGCTCTCTTCGAAGACCAGGAAGTTACATAGGAAAGTGTAGCGATGAAATGGAACTGTCATTGCAGTGATTAGTTATGAAGTTAGAAGTAATTATACCTATAAGTCAAAGCTGCTAAAGATTACTTTATTCATTCCGTGTGGTAATTGGAGCTGATGCTAAGAAAATACCACGATCTGATGTGTGGAACATACAATTGTCCGAAAAATGTCAGAATTCTTGACTTTTAGAAGATACATAGCAATTTACTCATTTAAAATTGAGTTTGGAATGCCTTTGTGGTCTGATAGAGTGCTAGCTTCAAATTCCAAGTCCTGGGTTCGATCCCCAGCTGGAGGATGGAAAGGTTTCTTTATTCCCCATCCTCCCTAGGGTCTGGAATTATGAGAGAACGTGTAAATGTTTGTGTGTGAAATTAATGTTTAAATAGAAATCGCAAATTAAACAAACTCAAAGATTAATACCCTAGTAAACGAGTGAACATCATTGCCATGAGCAATTGTTCGAAGATAGAGCTACCGAATTACCGTAGGTATTAAAAGCGGCATATAAATGAAACAATAAAAAATTGAATTTGAATATATTTTATACCTCCAGTGTGGAATATTTGATGAGTACAGTCATCGTCATCGATGGTGGCTCGACGTAAACAAAACAAGAAGTTGGATTAGTCCTACTCAGTGCCTGGTTTCGAAAGGTAGTTGGGGTGGGTTGATGCTTCAACACATTGATAGACAGGTAATTTATAAATGTAAGTTTTGGAGACGAGCTTATAATTAAAGGCTTATAATTAAGGGAGGACTACGTGAAAATGCATGGTTACAAAGAGTAAGCTATGAGATCCACAGTTTTTAAGATAGTGTAATGAAACTTTGCATTAATATTTGAAATATAGTTTGTTCACCAATGCTAAGAGTCTGAAACTTTTTCGTAGCATATTAAGCTCATAATTGCATAAATAAAATCAGAATGTCCTTATTGTACCTTTTATGAGTATTCAATCAGTCAAATGTAATAAACGTTATGACCATGTTCCTTATGGAATCATTATAAATCGTGTGCAGCAAAGTTTGATCAACCCTGTTGCACATGGTTCTTTGCTTAGACCTTTAGAAGATACTATCAAGTTTCACTGCTCTGAGTTAAGAAATGTCAGAAAAAAAAATACGGGGCAAAAGATTTCCTTTTTTGAAAGTTTGGTAAATGAGTAAATTCGAATGAAGTAGCGTTCACTAATAGAAAGCAAAACCCAACACAAAATACTACCTGCAAGTATTGGCACAAGAAGTGTCACACAGTCCATGATGTGATATTAAAAATAACAGGTTCAGCCAATGTTGTTTTTTATTTGTTATGCTCAAACGGTTATAAGAAATAAGGTTAGAGTTACGACTTTCTTGTATTTTTTCTGTATAACTATTTTAATACCTGAGAACAGCATTTCATATTTTGGTTATTATTTGCTAACCTATACCAGGTGGCCCAACCGCACCGTATTTCAAGTGTGCAGTTATCCCTTTGTGCGTTGAAAGAGTTGTAGAACTCAACGGGGCAATGCCAAGTAAACACAGATCAGTGGGGAACTGGCAAATTAGCGTGAGCGATTTTCGTTTTTTTTTTATTACTTTTTAAATTTAAAGTTCCTTTAAGTAATGGTCTTATCAGCGGCCTTTCCTTTGGAACATATTATTGCCTATAGACAATGGTGTTAACTCGTATTCGCTCTATTTGGGTTTCTTGTAAACTTTGGAGTTTATTCATTAGATCACATACACATTCCACATTATCATTCATACTTCCAAACTCTGGGGAGAATAGAGAGTAATTTTGACCAGAGAAAAATTCTCACCCCAACCGGGAACCGAACTCGAAACCCCTCGCACAGCAGGCAGGTATTCTACGGACTGAGCTGCGGGTCCAGGCGAACTTCGTTCTACGAATCTTGCATATCAACAAAGACGATGGGCGGATCGTGCCCATTAAGAGGCACTTCCCAGGCTTGCAATAAAGTGTACATTCGGTGATGATAGACAAAAACAGACCCTTGCACTGAAGTGTACTGTCCGTGATGATAGAAATAGACCGAAATGGTTCTTAGAATATTTTCCACTTCAGCTATACAGGCTTTATTTTCTAGATAATAAACGCACTTTTTAGACTGACAAATAATGAAAATGTCTTTATTTGGCCTACCTATATTGGCCCACAGCTATTGTTTTAATTCTGTTTACGCCGTTGTCTAACATTACGGAATATAAGCAACAAACATGAGAGCCCGCAGGTTTCACTGTCATTTTTCCCCTTGCTATTATAAATGTTATTGTTACTATTGTCATCATCTAACTGTTCTGTTAAGCCGTCTTAGCTCATTGAATAGGTATTCGAAATTTTGTTCCTGTTGATTGATACGATATCCCAACCGTCTCCGTGTATCCAGCAGCAGCAGTAGCAGCGGTCTTTTAAGGTGCTAATGCGTCAGTTCCCCACTTACCTGTGTTTACTTGGAATTGCTCCGTTGAGTTCTGCAATTCAACGCACGAAGGGTTATCTGCACACGTCAAATAAGGCGCGGTTGGGCCACCTAGTATAATTATTTACTCTCAGAAAGCATTAGCAGCTTATTAATTTGATTGTAACTGGCAACTTTCACCAACCGCTTCTGCGCTGACATTCGAATCGTTCTCTGCCATAACACAACCTCTATTTTATGGCCGAAAATATGCTGTTGGTGGGGTGTGGCTAGACACACTGGGTGCCCTGTCTCACCTGTGGATTAAGATGTAGTGAGCGCAGGTTAAATAATCGTGGTACAGCATGCCTGGATGATGACGGGGCTGGTAAAAGCACCCAGTATGAGATGTGCTAGTGACTAGAGAAATACCTGGTACGCGATCTGGTCCCCTTGTTCCACTAAAACGTTCACGTATACTTAATTTGTTCTAGATCCCGAACATCGTGAGAAACAAGTGATTAGCAACAACTTTTTACAAAATTACAGAATATTGGAATATTAAATCCAATCATAACACATAACTCAAAAATGACTGATGGCACTAAAAATGTTATTTAAAATTAATTATGTGTTTCAAAGAGATATTCCTTTTCTTGTATAGTAAACTTTTGTCTACCTCTTACCGCTTACCCACTTTACAAAATTATACAATATTCCCTCCAAATGAAGAGGGCCTCACAGGCTATTTGCAGAAGATTCAGGATAAAAATGTTATTATTCATGCAAATATCTTAAACCTATGGTACTTTAATCAAAATCGTTAGATCCGTTTATGAAAAAATACAACTTTTCGATAAACCTTCCATGTGAAGGGTAATTTGAGGTAGTGAATGTTCTTGAAAATCTTCTTATAGTATCTTCGGAAGATCTGAACTTAAACATTAAAGTTTTGAGTTATACTGTACACACATACGCACCCCGAGGTTTTTCCAGAAGCGTTTTTTTTTATAATTCAGGTGACGAAGTCTCGATTCAAAAGGATATCGAAATTTCTATAGGTATCGGATTTTTAGGTGGAATGTAATACTTACTCTCCTTTTTGGCTCCAAAAAAGCATAGTCCATTATGTAAGTTAAGTCCAATTATTTATTCAGAATCTTAACTTACAGAAAAAATCGATTACGGTTATATCTATTTACTGAATGCATGAGGAGAGAGTGAGAGGAGCAGGGAGGGTGAGTGAGTGAGGCAACTCATCAGGAACAGTGTGAGACGGCCTGGCTGAGGTTTCTGTGCGTGAAGAATACCTGCGGAAGAAATCGTGGTGGGCCACATTAAGGTGTTGAAGATATACTGTAAGGCCATATAATGGCAGAGTGGTAGAGATCAGCGTAGCCTGATACACGGCGTCATGGCTCATGCCCCTTCTGTCACAAGCTATTATAATGAGGAGATGGATAATGTTTCGTGGCTGGGCTAGCACGCAACGACCTGCACGAATTTATTACACAAAGGCGTAATGAAAAAAAAGAATAACGCCATGTAATCGATAATCGGCAGCTTTAGGACTTGAGTGGGTCATATTAAACAACAGGTTGGTCACTTTTTATCGTCCAGTCCAAGTCTCAAGATGAAATAATATCAGATTATTTGGAGTTAAGAAAGTCATAGGAAAATCTTGTTACTGAATTTCCCGTTGACTACTTGATTCAAAGTCAATCATTTCATATAGTAAACATTTGAAGAAACGTATTAGATATCAACCAATCACTGATTTCATTCACTAAAATTTACCAAAATTTTATACCATGTACTTTAAGACTAACGAAGTCGGCTGTGTTATGTTTAAATTCTAATCTGGTGAAACAATATCTTTGCAGTCAGTTTTAAATCGTCATTGTATGTCAGTTTTTAGTGATACAGTTTGAAATAAATGTTGCGAATACTAACAATGCAAGTAGCCCAGTTGGATAGTCCTGATTTCTTTCTAAGTCGGTATACTAAAATGTAGGTAACGTTTTGGTCCATATCTCCGCGGACGTTTGAGGCTTGCATTCGGGAGGTCCGGAATGGGTTCTTTGTGGTCTTCCCGGTAGGCGAATGCTGGTGTAGTTCCTCTTCTAGCACGACTTTCGTGTCCCTCATTTCCTGTACCCATAATTTCCTTCATCATGATCTGTTTCAGGGTTGAAACGACGGTTTTCGGCGTGTTGCAGTGGAGGTGCGACTGGAGGCTTCTTCCTGGCGTCGGTTGAACTGTTCGGCTAGGCACTGCCTCGGTGGGCGCTCCTTCGGGGATCCCCAAGGAATAGGGGACTTGTGTGTGGGCTTGAGCTGCGTCGGATGCGTTCGAACTGGAAACGTAGAGACCTCGACCATGCTTGCGCACGTCGACACCCGGTCGCCCTTCGGGTCTCTCCGCTCATACCTCGCTCTCAAGGGGTCACGGTAGAAGCATAAAGGACCAATTGCTACCAGCAGGGCCTCTCCTTAGTAGGTACCTTTACCATTAGTTTTATCTTTGGCCCATCAATACATAAATAGGTCATTCCGCTAGATTTTTCACCTATCGCGGGATATCTGATTCGAAACTTGCACTTATTGGCGTATTGCTCTATGACGTCAAGTACGGGTCGTCTGATGTTACAAGCGACACATTGCTCCTTATAGATTCTTGGAGTTGACAAACTGGCAATGCCATCTTTAATAACGAGGAAATAACAAGGATGTTACACAACATGTAAATTGTGATGCAAATAATTCCTCCAAAAACAACAAGATTCATGCAACCCCTAAACGTATACTGGGTGTATCAACTAAAACATGCACCACAAATATTTCAGAAATTGAAAGTGATATTGCTGTGCGGTTTTTACAGAATTGAATGGTAGTCAGGGGCTCGTATTTGCAGCCTATACGCGTACCTACTTTAATTATGATTAGAAACTGTATTTTTGAACAAACACACAATGTTTTAAAATGTAACAATGCGTATTGACATTAGCTAAATGAAAGCGGAGTAAGTTAGATTGTCAATGGTGTTTGTTGCAGGATTCTAGCACAAGTAGAGAAATCGTGTTTTGAAAAGTTTCCGCACGACAGTTGTTTGTTCCATTCAACTGTTTAGTTGCTAGGTACGATGTTGTACACCTGTTTACATTGTGTTTTCTATTCATCGATTGCATTGCGACTTTCTAGTCAGTTTGTGATAGTTCAAGCAGTAGGTCGTGAGTGGAAGATGGGGTTTACTAATGCAGAAAAAGACCACATGCTCATGGTGTATGGAGAGTGTAGGAAGAATGCAGTTCATTCCTGTACGGTGTGTGCGGTAACGTATCCCAATAGATGTCAACTACCTCGGCAATTATTTATTATTATTATTATTATTATTATTTGTCAATCTCTTCATGAAAGTGGTAGTGTAACACCTAAAACGTAGGGGAAAGACAAGTGGCTAGAGAAGAGGGATAAATTAATGTTTTAGCTGCTGTTTGCCATAGATCTGCAAATTAGTTGCCATGCAATTGCACTAGGAAGTGGCATGAGTCATGCAAGTGTACTCCGCATTCCCTATCGACATACGAGGTAGGTTCCATCTCTATCACACCTCTTTCCATCAAGAGCTGCATAGAAACGATTTTGAGAATCGTCTTACATTTTACACATGGGCATTAAGCTATGATACTCCAATTTATATGTATCTTGTTTAGCGATAAAGCAACATTTACAAGACATGGCCAGATAAACCGCAGAAATATGCACAATTGGTCTGCTGACAATCCACGTTGGCTTCATTATTTGGGACATCAGCGTCCTGGAGTTTAAACTTGTGATGCGGGATAGCGAAGCATCAGCTCATAGGCCTTTTCGTAGAAGGAACTCTAAATTCGCACAAGTACCACAACCACGTAACATACCATGTTTCACAGATGCTAGAAGACATTCTCCTGCAGACTAAGAGGAACCTATGGTACCAACATGATGGATGTCCAACCCATAGTGCAGCATGTCTTCATGGATTGTGTCCAAATTGTAGGACTGGACGAATAGGACCTGTACCTTGGCCGGCCCTTTCACCGGATTTGACTCCTTTAGATTTATTTTTTGGGGAAAGACACCTCTACAAGGATATACCAACTACACTAAATATTATATGGCGTATTGCTGCTGCCTACGCTGAAATTTCCTCTGAAATGCTAGAACGTGTGCAGCAGTCTGGAAGCGTGTAGGTAGGTACTGAAGCTGGCGGTGATCATTTTGAACACAACTTTTGAAGGTAAATTCTCTCTTTACTTGTCAGAATCAATAGAAGTAGCGTATTCACGTCTGTTTTCGTTTAGTTCGTGCGATAAGTGTCGGTGTGTAAAATTTTCAAAATAAGATTTCTCGTAAGCTACTTGCACCAGAATCCTGTGACAAACCCCATTGAAAATCTAATTTACTCTACCTTTAGTTTGTTGATGTCAATAGGCATTTTTTATTTGAAAATTGTATGTTTGTTCAAAAATACACTTTATAAGCATTATTAAAATCTGTGTACGGGTAACAAATACCAGCCCCTGTCTACCAATAAACTCTGTGAAAGCCGAACATCAATAGCTCTTGCCATTTTCGAAATATTTGCGGGGCAAATTTTAGATGATTCATTCTGCATATATAATTATATGAAATTTAGTTATTAATAAAGTTCATGAAGAATTTAATCTACTTATTGGGAAGAAGAAAATTAATTAAGGGTCTACCTTACTTTTTAGTTCCGCTTTCTCATTTATCCTGTATAATAATTTTATAGGATTATTTCCATAACAAGTGAATAAATAAATAAATATGTATTTACTGTCTAAAATATACATATTTATATTTTAGACAGTATAGAATTGTAATCCAAAGACTGGAAGAATTATTCAGTAATAAACATTGAGGCAACGTAGAAACCGCACGATAGGGATTTTATAGTGAAATTACATTTTGTGTACCACCATTCAGTTCACCAACCCTGTTCGAATTGTTATATGCATAGCAAAAGTATGAATACATTGTTGAAAACATACATATGTAAAGGTTACGAAAAGTGTACTGTGTTAGTATTATTGTATGAACGTCGGTAATAGCCTTTAGCCAGTAGAGGTCTGCCAAGCCCTCGCGACTAGGCCCTGTCCGGCCCGGACCAGGTACAAGCTTAATTTAAAAAGGATTTGACATGCTGGGGCCTTAAAGTAAAGACGAAAAAAAACTAATTTATCGCATTCAACATAGCATTTTATTTATCATGTAAATATCTTAAATGTATGGCATTTTTATAAAAACCATTAGCACCTTTTTGGGTAAAACAACGAAAAATTTTCCGCGCAAAGGAAAAACAAAGACGAAAAAAGTTAATTTATCTTTTTTTGGTCCGCGATGTTGAAATTCCCGAAATATCACAGTTATCGCAGCATATACACATCCATTGCAGTAGTAATAATAAGTGTGTGTATGCTCGTTTCGGCCAATTATGGATAAGTATACAACAGCACGGCAGCTGCAAACTCCACCTCCATCATCCATTCTCACCGCGGAGTGCAGTAATAGGCGTGGCATGTGGTCTGTATGCCGTCAACAAATTGCTAACTGGATGCTGATTCCAAGACATTCGCCGTCACTATTTCTGTAAAGTGGATCTCAAGGGGTAAGTGCATGCCTTGCCAGGGGAAAGAAATTCCCTTGCCGGTACCGGAAATCGAACCTGATTCCCTTCGCGCCGTAGGCAACAGCGCTTCATGGATTGCTGCTGCTGCTAAATAATTTTGTTTATAACAAAATTAGAGACTATTTTTCAAATAAATCTCGCAATCGTTCATATGGTTTGTCTGTTCCATGCTTTGGCAATTCAGCCGGGATGCCTCCAATCCCTGGTGCTTTTCCACATTTTAACGACTTTATTGCTTCCTTTACTATTTGTAATTCTAAGTGCATATAGGTACTAATTTAATTTTTCATTAACTTCTTCCTCTATTTTACTCGTATATTGCTCTCTGTTTTCTATCAATAAGTCCTTAAAATACTTTTCCCATGATTGAAAATTATTATATTTACAAAATACTTTTTTATCATTCCGTCTAATATTTTTTAATGTCTTCAAGGCTTCTGTGCTCCTTTTGCCTCCAATTAACGCTTCTATCTTTTGAAATGTTTTTCCCAAATGTTGTTTTTTGCTTCTGATATGTTCTTCCTAATCTTTGCTTGTTGTTTTCTAAGTTCTAGTTTATCTTCTTTGTCCTCTTTGTTTAGCCATTTTAAATAAATATCGCTCTTTAATTGCACTTCCTTTCCTATTTCCTCCTTCCAATAATACCTATTCTCTTTTTGACTCACATTTTACAGCTTTGTGTATGTTATCCAAAATGCACTGGTATTCGAATTTGCGTAGAATCAAATGTTGTTTCCGTTAATTTCTCATAGAGTCTTTTCTTATTACAGGTAAATGGTGCTTTATTTTCTAAACTTGTGAAATTATATGAGCACTTATTTCTGTTTTTTCTTGCTTATCACCCTCAATTTGAATTTCTCCTGCATTCCTATTATAAAACGAAATAGGATTTTGGAATTAACTAAGAACTGTCACCAAATGCTACCCCTCTATACGCTCTCACATCTTGCACCTTTAATTTAATTTTTTGTTTAACTATGATATAATCAATAATTGATTGTTGTTGAAGTGTATCCTGGTGTCTTGTAAATCTATGGATATCCCTGTGCTGATAATGTCCATATAATATTCTTTTCACATATATCAATTAATGTATTACCATAGTCATTCACTATGTATTCTCCATATGAACCTACAGTATTACTTTATTTTTCCTTCCCTTTTCTACTATTAAAATCTCCTACAGTTATAATATCTCTTCCGTTTCCAATTTTTTCTATTACTCCAATTCGTTTTTTGTAACATTGTTTTTAAGGGATATTAAATTATACAAAATTTCCTCAAATGAAGAGGACTTCTCAGTCAATTCCCAGGAGATCAAAACATATACGTTTTATATTTCATGCAAATATCTTTATTGATGTGGTATTGTAATCAAAATCGTTAGCTGTTTTTCAGAAAATCGAGAAAAATCTTCCATTTAAAGGCTAGTTTGGGGTAGGGGGATTTTCTGAAAACACTTCGTGTCGCATCCTTGGAAGATACTGAACCAAGTTTGGTATTTATCGGACATTTGGGTTGTACTGTTCATACACACACATTCACACACACACACACGCACACATACACAAACATTTTTCTAAAAATGTTTTTTTGCACCAGCGGGCTTCAAAGCATTACATACTCTAGGTACGTGATAGAAAAAGTATAAATTGTGTTACCGTTATTAGTGTTATATTCTTGCGTATAAAGAACACGTATTGACTAGAAAGTAGCGAAATGAAGATAAGTGGAGTGATCTGAATGACATCTGGACGCAATGATTGTAGCAGACACGCAACAACATGTCGACACAATAAACAAGAGAGCACATCCTTTCCAATCAAGAGGGTCGAGCAGTACTGTTAAAAGTTTCACGCTGCCAAGATGGATAGTAGTGCGATCCAAATTCGAGAGGTTTCCAGTCCGGCCTGTTTAGCGATGTTATCGGACATACATGCCACGGCACCTCATGCATTTTACAGGTGACATTAGTCGCTACACGCAAAGCAATCAAATAACCTCTCTCTCATTGCTGTACCGTGACATTCACAAGTCCTTTCCCTCTTATCTGCACACTGCTAGCTTAACTTACCTCACCTTTCACTTTAAAATAAGTTTAGCCTCTTAATTTGAAGTTTGTAACATTTCAGCCTTCTACAGTGGAGTAATCAATCTATTTGATACAGTTTAATCTGGTCGCAAAAAAATACAACATTTCAGAAAAGTAGAAATATATATGTGTGTGCGTGTGTGTGTGGATAAGTACTTCTTTAAGTACGTTTTAATTTTATACACAGTTTAAGGTTTACTCTTAAATTAATTCAGATAATTAGTGCAATAATTTTATCTCCATATTTCTGTACTACATTAAATTTTCTTGTTCTTCTTTTCTTCTTTTTTTTTTGTTGCAGTTTTGAATGTTTCTGCTATGCAACTGCAAGAAGAAATCATTATTCCATGGCTATTAAGCATGACAATTGTTTGTACCACCCCTAACAATGTACTAGTCCAACACACACAAATATATATATATATATATATATATATATATATATATATATATATATATATCTGATGTGTTACACTGATATTGTGACTTTGTCCAGTTTTTCAACTGTAACTTCTCTCAGTTCTCACTGTCACTGTTTTAAGTTCTTATCTAGTTCAAATTCTCCGTCACTTCATTTTCTTCGTGGCGTAGCCTCTTCACGCCGAATGGTTAACTTCACTCGGGAGTCGAACACAAGACCTTCACATCCCTCCACTGCGCAGTCGCACTCGCTGCATGTTACAATAGCTGTAGAATCGCACTTGATGTCGTAACAGAGACGTACTCGCTTATTTAGTCAGTGGAATCTTTCTACAAGGTTCCCGGACGTTCTAGAACTATTTTTTGACACTTCATGGAGAAAGGGACGGAGAAGAAGCTTCCAGAGTTACAGTTAACTCCCGATAGCGAGCCCAGTGCTTACCTGGCAAGTGACGGTTATCTTGTTTACTCCGACCGCCCGGCGCCGACCTCCCGATAACCTTGGGCTATAGTCGCTGCGTCACAATATGATTTTATTTCCCAGTTTTCTAGAAACTATTGTTGTAAACTTATTCTTCTATCTGCTTTAACTTAATCGAGATAGATATTTGGAATGGTTTTATTACACATTTCGTAGTAGATAAGTGCAAGGGGAATACGGTAGACGTAAGGGATAATCGAACCTTTTGAAAGCTGGTCGCTGTGTTGGCATTGAATTCCGTTCTCTTTGCATGACCACAAGAAACGAATAGCGACTTAGCGGTTGAAAAAAGTGTAAGGACTTGAGAATTCCTTTTAAAAACAGTTTGTTTTCAAGAAATGTATCGTAAAAATAAAAGTTAATAGGAATTTAATTATGCTGAATCAGGGTAAAATATTTTCCTGCTACTTATTCCTGGCTGGAATATCTGTGTCTTTCTATATATATATATATATATATATATATATATATATATCTTTAATTATTTTTTACACAATATTGTTTTTATCTTACCCGTTCATGCAGTCATAGTGGAAAGCTGAATTTCCTGAATTCCTTGCTGGTAACTTAACCTACCTGCGTGTTTTGCCTATTTTACCATACGCATGTGCATGAACAATATTAAATTCTCTAACGTTTTATATATTTATTATTGCGGACATGAAATCTAGTTATTTCCTAATATTTACTTTTGATGTAATTCGTACAGGACTATGATGAGCTGTTAGTTATTGATTTTCTTAGGTCAACAGCCAAGCATAGATATTCGATCGTCACTTTGCCACCAAGATTATGTTGGTGGCCTTGCTACCGGAACCACCATGTGCAACAGCCGTTAATGAACTATTAACTTCATTTTCATCTAAGTGCTATTTCTATTATTCACTGTTTCTAAAGCATGTTATACAGTACACACGCATCAAGTGTGTTGAAGAATATCAGAAGTAGGAAATACTGCACTTTGGCTCGTATTTTCAAATGATACACTTGCCACACTTGGGTCGCAGTGTACTGTATCTCAACGTTTTCCTCTTTTGTGTGCTAGAAAACAGGAGTAAAAGACAACGACGAGTCCATTCTGCGCGATGGAAGTACGTAGAACCGACATCTAAGTGCAGAAAATACCAGAATTGGTTTGTACATTTCTTAACACACACCTTCAGTCGCCTATGAACTCCATTTGTTACACAGGTCACGTGAAGCATCTTTGGAGAGTGCAGTTTTATAGCTTTTGTAGCCTCTCTGATACACGGTGCGAATTCTGTAATGAAAAATGGCCTCAGTGCCGTAGAAATGGACCACTGACTTGTTGTCTAGAAGTCGTATCTCGACTTGTTTCATACAGTTCGTTACAATTACTGGTAGTTGAAGCTAATAGTGTTAAATCAGTGAATAAGCTATTGTGGAATATTTGTAGGTTCCTAGTTGGAGATAAAATGGAAGTGTAAAATATTTAAGAAGCAAGTAAATAAAGTTTACAGAATGGCTCTTTAATAGACCTGAGAACTGGAATGGGGGGGGGTTTCCTGGAAAGCTTATCATGACTGCCATGTAAGTTTGCATGAACAATTATTACAATTTTTATTTTCTAGAAGCTGGTTCTATTGATTTTAATTATAATATCCTGAGGTTTTGGCTTGACAAAATGTATATATTGACTTTATTTCTAAATAACTTGTGCAATCTTCTTCAGTCCCATTGAATTTTATGTAACTAGCAGAGCAAAAGGAGGAGGAAAGCTTAACACGGGAAATATCTAAATCCTTTTCAAATATCCAGTTTACATCAAATAAAATGTTTAAAATACTTAACTATTACAAAATATCCACTGGTTTTTAATAAAAAATGTTGCACATATTTATGTATTATGCCTTAAAAGTTAAGTGATCTTTCTTTTATTTCTCATAAATTAGTGCAAAGGGTACTGTGATTTTGTCCAGTTTTACTGTTACTTCACTAATGTGATCTAGTCCAATTTTCCTTGTCAATTCGATTCACTAGTTTTCGCGACATAGCCGCGAAAACTCTTCTTCGGATGATTCGATCGCCATGGAGTCGAACACAAGACCTCTTTAGTCTCCTGCAGTAGCAGTACGTCACAACAGTGGTCACAACTTCGGGACAACATTTTTTATCGCATAGAAACTAGCTCCCTATTCTCATTTACCAGCTCTCTCACTCGCAAGCACGTTGGCTTATATAGCAGCTGGAATTTTTCACAGAACATTCTAGAATGTTCTCAGAGATGAGAAGGAATCTTCCAGAAGAATGTGGTTATCTGTTGATAGTGCTTCTGATACGACAGCGCTATTGTGTCTGCTTATCTCTATTTATCTCTCCAATTGCCCGGTCGGTCGGCGCCAAATTCTCGATAAGCTTGGATCATAGCCACTGGGTCACAGGATGTAGTATCATAACCAGTATGTTAACCTACTTTCTATACAACTGAGTGATTAATCACCCTCCTAGCATTTAATCGGTGGTCTATTATCTTTCCCAGTTATCTCACCGGTGACCAAAGATAAGGTGTTGGAGGATAAAAGCATAGTTTTATAGGGGAACAAAGACACTTTTATAAAATGGAAATTTTACAGAAATAAACTAAATTGTGTTGCTATCTTTTAAATAAACACTTTCATAATTGAACACTGAATAAGAATTCCAAGAGAGCAATTAACTTCAATCCAGCTAATTCTGTATTCGTTTCAACCGCTACAATTGGGTTATGGTTTCTCATCTAGTCATGATTTTACACCTAAGAAATCTCTCTCTGAATAAACTAGAACACTAAATAACGCCCATTTAGCTCAGTATTAATATAAAATAGTTAATACGCTTTAGCCTGAGAATAATCAATAGAAACATTAAGGGAGTAACTCAACTTAATATATCAAAACTGAATCACCATTGCATGCTATAGGTATAACATTTATAACGTAAAATGACAACATATAGGGTAATTCCGGGAGAGATGGACCCCCTTTTCTGAATTTCCCATATTTCTTTTATTTTTAGTAAAAGTGGTTAAAATGGTAGTACCTTATGTTTTTGGTGGCATCAATAAACCATATATAGCTGTATACATGCAAAAGACGTATTAACAGACTTGTAAATTATGAACAAAAGAATTGCACATATGGTCCATCTAACCCGTAGTACTCGGGTTAGATGGACCATGGTATATGGGAGAGATGGACCTGCATAAAATAGGAGCAGAATTAAATGATACATTCGTAATTAGTATTATTGGTATATTGTAAATCATTTATCATGTAGAACAAACATTTGTTGTTTTACTGAGTTCATTTTGGAGTATGTTTTTTAGATTTACCCTCTCCTCCCACATAAGCCGCACTTCATGCCGTATTTGGTGCAGTTCTCATGAAGCCAACGGGAACACATTCGGCATTGGATCCAGTCTTCATTGCTTTTGGTTGCGTTGTAGTCCTCTCCGCATCCAGCACGTTCATTTTCATTCCACTCTTCAAGATCATCGTCACTGTCATTGCATACACCATCATCGTTTAGGGACCCTTCGGAATCAGAATTGTCGCTGCCTCTTCTTCTGGTTCTTGGCCTCTTAGTTTTAGATACGTTAGATTTCCCATTAGCTCTACTCTTCTTAGCTTTCCAAAGGTTAACATTCCCCTTTGAATTCGGTATCTTGGAAACACTTGCTGCCTTACCACTTAGAGTAGCTTTCTTCTTCAACGTTGCTATTGGGGAAATGTCATTAAGGAGTTTACTTGGTGTTGGTATTTGGGTCTCCTTGTCTACCTGTGTTTCATTAGGAGAATTATTTTCCACGTAGGAGATCCAAAGAACTGCCAAGGAATCATCAGTTTGAGGACGTGTGGAACTTGAACCATTAGTCAAAGGTAAATCATTTGAAATATCTAGCAACTTCGTTGATTCCCATAACTTGCTTTTTAGTGCATCCACAGATTTCTGTAAGTGGTCTACATTCCAACATCCTCTTGTAAAGCCCTGTTTCCTTTTGTAGGTAGTTGGTATTCCTCTAAAATAATAATAATAATAATAATAATAATAATAATAATAATAATAATAATAATAATAATAATAATAATAATAATAATAATAATAATAATAATAATAATAATAATAATAAATAAGGCATCTATCTCTATTTCTCCTTTTATAAACGATTTATCGATACTCACACTATATATACATGTATATATATAATATATATATATATATATATCTATGTCATTAGTCAATAAGTAAACAAATGTTCATTTATATATTACACTATAACCACTAAAGTTTTACCAAAAAAGGATTGTATAAAAATTAAAGTTATAAAAAATATGGTCCATCTCTCCCGCGAGGACCTGGTCCAACTCTCCCAAATGTCAGGGAGAGATGGACCAGCCTGCCATTTTGCTTCGCTTGGGGGCAGCGTCACCAGAACGTCCCATGGGGCTACATTTACTTGTTTTACGCTTCCTAAGAAGCTTTGGTAAAAGTGTGATATCAAATAGTGTGTATAATACCTAACTATATAAATAGTGAAAAAAAATTGACATACCTGATTTTAATTATGCGGTATATAAATGAAATGCTTCAACAAATCAAGACGAAAACAACACTGTCACACATTCTCATCTGCCACTAGCAGGCGACACTACCGCTAACTCGCTCTAATGGCCGGTTCGAGAAATAATTAACTGGTCCATCTCTACCAGTGGTCCATCTCTCCCGGAATTACCCTATATTATCTTGTAGCCTGCATAAGCTATGGTCAGCAGGAAGCCTTTTTACTGAAAGAAAAGACGCGACCACTTGCACTCTCTCCAAATAAATTAATAAACCTCTGTACCAAGCCAAGCAGGAAATCTGACAGTGTGCGCTCATGTGGCAGAAGACTCAACAGTATTAAGTAAAAGAGTGGCAACTTGAGGCGAAATGAAATTAGCGCTGGCATAATAAATATTTAGAAACTCATTGTATTATTGTATAATTTCTGACTTCAAACCATTTCTGATTTATATTTGTAATAATTAATTGGAAACTAGAATGAGCAATAAGTGTTTTTGTGAATAACTTGTAGAAGAAATTACCCTTAACCTCGGGCGTGGGTGCAAAGTAACCGCCTCATATTCTGGAGACTCAGGTTGAATCTCGGTTACGATGAGCTGCCTGGATAATGATCCTTCTGGTTTTCCAATTTTATGAATAAAATAAAGAATATCTCAGAAATAGTTAATGCCACAAAAAGTATTTGACATAAATTGTGTACTTTGATGAGATCTGCATTTTTTTTGTGTAGTAAAATTTTGCCTAGATATCTCTTACGGTTTAAAAATTATATAAAAGTTATTTAGAATGCATAGAACTTCATAAGCTATTGCCAGAAAATTCCAGATATAGGTGTATGTTATTTGTTGCGCAAATATCTAAATAGGTTAGTACTTCAAACATTTTATTTGATGTAAACTGGGTATTTGAAAAGGATTTACATATTTTCTGTGTAAAAATGTTGCTCATTGTACCCCAGGCATATTCATTTCATCATATCGATGTCTGTTTGTTAAAAGATCTTATCCGCCAATTCACAAATTTTTCACGACAGACAAAAAAAAACTGTTATTATCCTTGTCCGTCTGTAATATCAATTTGAAATTGAGAATTAGTAGTGCTTATAGAAGTAGAAAATGGATTCGCCAAGTATTACACATAAAATATGCACAGATTCATTAACACGGTTCTTAAGATGTTTTTGGATGCTTTTTTTACTTTTTTTACTATTTTTATCTTATTGTGTAAGAGACACTCGCTGATCATAACAACACAAATTAATTGTAAACGTTTTGCTGTTTATAATCCGTTGTCTTTAAACAGTATTACACCATAATTATTATTAGTAATAATATAATTATTACTAAATGCTGTATTGAAGTAAAATAAAAAAGTTAATTATCTTATCTATTGCTAATAATAGGAACCGAAATAGGTAAATAACTGTATCAACCATTAGTTTCGTCTTAAGAGCCAGAATTGTTATCTTATGAGCCATTTGGGAGCACAAAATGCGATAATAAGTTGGAATTGGGCAAGTGTTAATATGATTTGTTTCTCACTAAAATAATATTTTAAACAGTTAAAATTAAATGTAAACCTTGTTTTCTCTGTGACTGTTAAAGTGTCGCTTACAATGTTTTACCAGGATGTGCGTCTAGGTTTTCCGTATGCATTACGATATAAAAGACATTTTTCAAAAAATGGCGGGTAAGATGTTCTGTCGATTAGCCAACGATATTCATTTTCTGGTATGTCCTGCTCGGTTATAGGATGTTAAAACATGAAAATGTGAAACATAAGGTAGAGGTTGTAAAGTTATTTATTGTCTGCATAGGTTACTCAGCTGAGAAATTTCCTTAGAAGACAGAAAGATTCATAAACATGCACCCCCACGTTATGCAACAATTGCGTACACGCTGGCAATCTGTTAAAATACTTCTGACAAATTTATTGGCTTTGATACTGCACATTGGAAACTAATAGAATGGTGGGAAAGCAGTCATTTAAAACAATTTCCCTTATCAAAGGTGATGCCAACTTGTTGACAAAAAATATCCAACCCCCGTACAGTCCTTTGATTTGCACATTTAGCCTGTGGTAATTACGGGCCTCTGTGTTTGTAATTCAAAGCTTTCTACAGCTCTGCTATATACATGCAGCTGACACTTTACTCTTTTAGAGAACGTATTTACTCGTTCCTGTGCTAAAAACCAATAAAATGTATTGAAATAATATTCCTAGAAAGAACAAATAAGCATTTGAGATTCAAAGTATTAGTAACAAACATAAATGTGCAAACTGTGAAAAATGTTTATAGATATCCTTACACTGAGATATTTCTTTAATTTTGCTACTCCCTAGAAACCATATCATGATATCGCAGTTTAAATAGTATAGAAAATAGTTAATGAAAATACAGTGCAGCAAATAATGACGAAAAAATAGGTACTTCACGCCATATCTTTATATTTATACAAGTGTGTGTGTGTGTGTTCCTTATAGGCTTCGGGACCGTTGCATGGATTTGATCAAACTTAGCACAGATAACCTATAACACAAAGCAAAAATTACTATCTAGCTTAGAATTCGAAATTCCGCCCCATTTCACAAGATTATTTAATTTTATGTTATGCCTGCAAAAACTCGCAAGACCATCATTAGCTTTCTCAATACAATAATCGTAATAGCTAATTGCCAACATAATAATAATTACTTAGACTTTCACGGCCACATAAAATAACAGGAGGAACGCGTGTTCACATATTATTCATTGACCTAACTCTGACAGTGATCATAGGATAATAACACACTCAAGAAGTTCAGGTATTCTATAATTTATAGTTCATGTTTTGTAAGCAATGAGTTTGTTTCTCTATAGGAAGTTTGGATATCTTTATAAGCAGAAAAACAAAAACTGAGTGACATAAAAATGCTAGTGGGAGTGGATAACAGCAATATAATCAAACCGGACGAAGAACCAATTCTTCTACTGTTAATTTTGGCCTTTGTTTTGTCCTGTCTTTCTTGTGTTTACTTACTAGTTTTATGCGATCTACTGCCGTATCCATCACTGTCTCAGAATCTCTACACTCGTATAATAAACGGATATTTCATTATATTTTATTTCATGTATTATCTTTATTTCATTTCTAACACATTACAACAAAAATTATCAGGATTTTTAATGTTTTGTAACTTTTAAGCACTGTTAAGTCTTCATTGTGAACAGTTACTACTTCGAGGTATTATGGGTGTATTTCCACTGCTAACATTGAGGATAAAAAGCAGCGGAATTGGAAGTGGAACTAACATTTGTGAAAGTGCGAGCTAGCGCTTCGTAACGATGTTTATAATTCACTATTTAAGCTTAGGTTTCTGTTTCACGGGAGGATAGATTAGGTTTAGTTTTATTTTGTATAAACTTAGGCTAATTAACAATCAGCGTTTACATTAAAGCACGCTCACTTCGCTCGAGTGCGTTTCTTAACGATGCCTATGATTCACTATTTATATAAACTTAAGTTTCTGATTCAGGGGAGGTTAGGTTAGGTTAGGTTTAGCGTTATCTTATATCAGCTTAGGTTTCTGATTCACGGAAGGATAGGAACTGCACCATTTGTTCCTCTTTTCTCCAAAACGCGGGGAAAAGCTTGAAACATCATACTCACAGTTGGTGCAGGCCATTTTTAATTTGTATTCACAGCTCACAGTGTTAATCTTATTCCTGCAAATTTTCGCTTAATCGCGCCAATTTTAACGTATACATTGTTAACATTACTTTGGCGGCGTTTTTAAATGTGGCGGCACTGATTTAGTCACTTTTGCCAATTGTTTTTAGCGAATTTCAGCTCAAAATGACTGCGTTTCTATTATATAAATGGTCGCTTAAAAGGGTGGGTGGGCCACACCACCTCATCCGAGCAACATCTAGTAATTCACTCCTTCCTTAACATGCTGGATTACTCCACATGCATGTTTTACTGAATTTAATAATTATTTTTGTTATAAAACCGTAATTGTTGGATACGGAAGTGGCTCCGTTTTATGTATAATGGTTACTGAGAATAAGCATGGTTGTATTGGCGTTACTTAAACTGTTATTATTTCTTTCCAACTCGGAGTTTTCTCTATAAATAACGACGAGGCAGCCGAATGTGACGACGTGGAAGTTACTCAGCTGCATTCACGAGAAATCATCATAAACGTGGTGTTTGTGGTTCAACAGTCCTTTTGCAAAGAACTTTCTGGGTGTTTTTACTTCTTTTGTTCTCGGTAGTGTCCTGAGAGTTTTAATTGCTTTTTTCAAGTATCTTGTATAATATGGTTAAATGCCTCCAAAGAAATGCAAGCCTATTGGATAAGTGCATCCTAAGGCTAAATGTTGTAGGGATAAACTATCAAACCACGGGAAACGCAGGGTATTTCAGCGATTATTAAAAGCAAATAAGCAGGAATTTACAGGTATGGCTTAGGATTGACCTATGACTCTTGCATTATTTTGTTCCTTGAAGATATACTATTTTTTCCAAAAGGAAATGTCTAACAGATGATTTATATGCAACAAAAACGTCCAAACTGTGCACGCAACTGTGCACTAAAAGGCGCAAGTATGAACTTGGAAATCTCTTAAACGTTAAAAATTAAGAAATAATTTATGAAGCACTTTAGCACAGTTTCAAACGATAACATACGAATAATGGCTCAGTAGACAGAAAACAACAGAATTTTACTCTGAAAAAATCGGATCTGCCGTATTCACAAGACTTTCTCTTCTCCCTCTTCTACTCCCTGCTAATCAAGATAAACTCTCTTTACACGCTTATACATCCATTATAGTATAAGGAGGACAATCGGATTTTTAAGCAAAGCGGGTTGCTATGTAATAACTTTGAAAGCCAATGCTCTTTCTATACCTCGAGAGAAAAATTAATAGCGACTTAGTACTGCTTGGAAATAATAAAAGTATTTAAAAATACAAAGTAATAACAAAAATATATTGGAAAATGATAAAAGCCCAAAAAATTTACTTCACACAAATTGTGTGCTTTAAAACTATCCACATTCTTTTTGTTGTAAGAATTTGTCATATATTAAGATGTTCCAGCTGTGCAAAAGTCATTCAGAATGAAATGCACTTCACAGGGTAATCGCGAAAATTCAAGATATACATGCTATTTGTCATTCGGGTATCTTAAATATATGGTATCTTAATCAAAATCGTTGGAGCCATTTTAGAGACAATAAAAAATAACTAAAATTTTTCCATGTGAAGGGTATTTTGGGGTGAAGAGATTATCTTGAAAATCCTTGGGCGGCATCCCTGGAAAATGCTGAACTTAGTATTTAACCCACACTTCATTTTTGAGTTATATTGCTCACAGACACACACACAGACCTATTTCTAATGTTTTCTATTCAGGACGGGTTCAATTCCGGATTCCGGTTAAATCTCGGCACCCCATTTTTTGTTGGAATAAAATACTTCCCCTCACGTATATATATATATGTAGTAGAGAAAGTACTGCTATGCTATTTTCACATGAAATTCTCTATCCTCTATCGTTTATTAATCAGTATACAAAATATTTTTGCTAAAACTGATTTTTCTATCTACTATATTTTAAACCAAATAAACCTCTGTAGAAATAACTACATTACACATTTTGATATAGATACAAAGGGACAATAGCAATAGTCAAATTTTTAAGAATTCGACGCTATATACTGAGCTTAAAATTCCATATTCTTTCCATGCAATCGCGAGAAATAACTAAATCGACAGCATTAAAAGAATAACAAAAGAATCGAGCAATTCCAATCATTAATAACGGCTGTCTTGGAATGGTGTGTGTCACAAAAATGTTATAGCAAATAAATTGTGTGTCTTAAACAGACCTAAATTTTTTGTGTAGTACGTTTTCGCTTCTCACTTAACGTTCATCATTATACAAGATTATACAAAATTCATTCCGAATGAAGAGAGCTTCACAGGCTATTACCAGAAAATTCAACACATACATTTTATTTGTCATGTAAGAACCTTCAATGTGTGATATTTTAATCAATATGTTAGGAATTCTTGAAAAAATAAACAAATCGAAAAATGTTCCATGTAAAGGGTAGTTGGGAATGGGGGGATTTTCATGAAAATATTAGCTTCGCATCTTTGGAAGATACTGAACTGAAATACTAAGAGTGGTATTTACTCGACTTTTCGTTTTTGAATTGTGCTGTTCACACACATACACATCCACATACACAGACCTTTTTCTAAAAAAAACTGCACTTTTTATTCAGGGGACCCCATGACATGTATTTATAGTGAAATCTCGGTATTGAATTCTTGGGTGGAATGATATACCTTCTCTTCCTACTATGTACGTGGTAGAAAAGGTAAAAATGGAAATGCCAGTGTCATTTATTACAGAGTTTGAAAGTATTTTATGAGAGCGAGAGAGAGAGAGAGAGAGATTGTTTGAAAGCATCGTAAATAGAAACCGAAAGCCGTGAATAAATGCAAAATTTCCTATTTAAATTGAGTTTAATTTATGGACCATTTTTAACTACTGTGGTCCTTAGCGTCCTATTCTATGCTGGGCGTGAAAGACCGATAATTTTGCTCAGAGGCCCCTTTATCAGGCTTGAGGTTCTTTTATGTGTCGTAAATCTACGACACGGGACCACTTCATTACGGCTTTACTTACCTTCCGAAGGAAGCCATGCTACGGATTTTTACGCCCGAAAAAGTCCATCGCCTTCAGCCGGGTTTGAACCCGCGACCTCGGGAATAGAGGCTAGCATGGTAACCACTACACCACGGACACCTACCTAAAACAACATTTTATATGGGAAAACTTACGTAAGGTTTTATTTTCTCAAAATAGTTTTAACTGCGATTGAAATACAAATTTGAAACTCTTGCTAGGGGAAACGTGTACCTGGGCGCTGGACTCTCATTCTGATGTCCTGGGATACTATTCCCGGCTCTGGTTTGGCTTCATCTCTGCTTTGCTTATGTGAAGTATCCTAATGTCCCAGTGCGGTTCGGAGTCCACGGTAAAAGCTGTCGGTCCTCTCCTTCCACCTCCATCTTTATCAGCACGCTAGCATGGAGACAACGGATTTTACCCTGTGTGCCTCCACCTCAGAAATGGGTCCAGCCATCGCTTGGTGGAATGAGGTAATCCCGAAGGTAATAGTACATATATGGGGAGAGTTAGAGACGACGATGACTTTTCCGTAAATTACCTCTAAAATTTTCATTATTCACACAGAATTTTATGTAACCGATACGCTATAAAATATTCACAGAAATTTCTGTGCAAAACCGACAGTGTAAACAGCTCCTTGCAGTAAAAAACTACTATATATTTCAGCAATTCCCTGATTTAATTTTGGATAAATTGTCAACACATAGGATAATGAAGAACGACGAGATAGCACAGCACCGGCATCAGGGAGACAATTACTGACTGTCAGTATCTTGCAGCTGCATAAATGCTGCAGAATACCATTTAGAGTTCATCTAAATTGCCGATAGTGTATACCGTGCTCATTTGCTTGATTTGTTATTCCCGCATTTGATTCATTAAATCACTGATGGGTTTGGACTCGTATGTTTCCATTTTCTCCGAACAAACCTTTATTTCAATGCACCAAACCCTGATGGTTGAAATGAGGTGTTTCAAAATAATGCCGCCCATAAATTGTTTACCGTCGCGTTACAGGCAGCAAATTGACTTTTGTAGAATGCTTTGCACCTCAGAATAACAAATGAAGTAGAATTGAAACGACAGCTCAATTGTAGCTTTGCTCTCTGCCATTTACCTCTGGTAGGTAGAGAAAGTATTGTATTACCCCACAACACTTGATATCGAAGTTTCACTGAAAATGCAGTTTTTGAGGTTCTTTGAACCCCCTTCCCCCATAAATTTTTAATTTTTCTACACTCGCCCAGGTAATATAGCATTCCATCCAAAATATCGATATCCAGACTTCACGTAAAATACATGTTTTGAGAACCCCTGTATAAAAAATTTGTTATTACTGAGGCAGTATTTTTAACAATTAAATGATTTCAGTCAAATTATGTAATACAAAATATAATAACAGCCCGCCTTAAAGCAATATGTGTAGGTAACAATATATAAAAAGTGCATATTACATTCATTGTAAATTTTTATATTATTTTATACATGTTTAATAATTTTATGTGAATGTATTACGTAATTTAACAATGTAGGAGCTGTGAGAATAATAGGTTAAAAGTTGCTAACAATGAGGTAACATGAGGTAGTCTTGAGGCAATAATGAATTTGAAAGTTTAATTGTACTTGTGATTCTTGGAAGCAATAATGTAATTTTTGTGACAGTTTATAAATTGCCAATCAAAAACCAGAAAAACCTTTAGTTAAATGAAGGTATTCTATTGGACTAGGATTACCCAAACAGAGACTTGAAATACAGAAATTTACAAATTTAGGCGGTAGAAATAGTCAGTTGCTTGTAGACAGCGCTCATAACTGGACGTGTTGGTTGTAGACAGTGTTCCTAACCGGACGCGAGATGTGTCCTCGAGAAATTTAATACGTATTTTGTGTGAAAAAATAGTTTACGTGTTAAAAAGTGCTAGTATTTAATAAAAGAATATTACAGCTCTCTATATCAGTGAAGTGTTATTAAAATCGTGTCAAGAATTAATAAAAAACGAGTGAATTAAAAATTATAATCTGTGCAAGCCTACATTCTTCAGCCGCATCACGCCCTGTTAAGAAATTCAAGTCTCTAAAAATAATACTGATGCAGCCGAGGCAAACATAAATATATAATATTTAAAGAAACAGTCAAAATTACAAATTTAATATTTTTAAATTTGGGACGAAGGCTACCGGGTACCATACGTGCAGTTACAACTACTTCAAGTTCGGTTCCCCAACAGTCGAAATATAATACATCTTCATCAAACTGACTTTTCATACGTAGAAGCAACAAACATTCTTCAAATTGGCTCCCAAAACGTGGGGCAAATAATTACGTCTTCATTACTTTCTCTACTGTTTGTCTATAGTAAGCAGAGGAAGGATTGCATTCCACTAAAAAATTCGATACTGAGATTTCACGTTTTGTTACTATATGAATACATATTTAGAAAAACCTCCGTTTGTATGTGTCTGTGTGTCTGACCACCTGTGATCAGTATGAGTCAAAAACGAAAGTTAAGTTAAATACCAAACTTGGTATATAAGTTTAGCGTCTTCTAAGAATGGAACATGAAGATTCTTGTTAATAACTGTTTCATTTGTATAGCTCCCTTACTTCTATGGTCATATCGCAGGCTTAGACTCTAGAATAACTCGTTGACTATAGATTTCTTAACGTTACTTTTAATAATGACACACACTCACATTCACTCCCATATGCGTAATTCCAGACTCTGCGGAAAGTAGGGAAATATTCTAATCAAAGGAAAATCCTCCCGTTCCAACCGGGAATTGAATCCGATACCTCTGAAATGAGAGTAATACTACTTGTCACAATCTTCTTTTACTGTTTTTTTAATTAAATCATTACTTTCTCTACTACTAGAGTAAGTAGGGGAAGTATTGCATACCACTCAAAAATTTGATACCGAGGTTTCACCGGAAATATTGTTTTGAGGTGCCCTGAATCCAAATAAAGCATTTTTGAAAACATGTCCATTTGTGTGTATCTGTGAACAGCATAACTCATAAACGAAAAGCCGGATAAATACTAAACTTGGTATTTGACTTTAGTATCTTCCAAGGATGCGACATGAAGATTTTCGAGAAAATCACCCCACCCCAGACTACCGTTTACATGAAACATTTTTCTAAGGTTTTGATTTTCTCAAAAATTCTCTAACGATTTTGATTAAAATGTCATCTGTTTAAGATATTTCCATGCCAAATAAAATGTATGACTTGAATTTTTTGGGAATGTCACGAAAATTCCTCTTCATTCTGAATGACTTTTGCATAACTGATAAGCTGTAAGAGAGAGAGAGAGAGAGCGAGAGAGAGAGAGAGACAAAATTTTACTACACAATAAATGTAGATCTTGTTAAAACACACAATTTATTTCACAAAGAATGCTTTTGTCGCTTGAACCATTTCCGAGATATTCCTTGTTATTTGTTTGAATTTGTTAATACTTACACCTTTTCTCAAACCTCGAATTCATTATTCGTTTTTATGTCCTGGACATGGAAAGAGAATGGAATGCTCCACATAGCAACCAGCTCTTAAAAGAGTTGACTATCGCTTAAAGCCTACCATATTCCCCTTGCACCTACAAGAAATTTAGCAATAAGATAGTTTCTGCAAATGTTTATCTTAAGGGGACAAGGTACTCTGGAATGCTCAAAAATCACTTTTTTGTTTTAGGCACTAATAAAATCTCGCTTATTTCCAGTTTCAGAAAATATATACTTTTGGGGGGTTCAGATGTTTTTAAGACATTTAAATACCATTTAAATGCTAGTTTACATTCCTTTAAAGCTGTCGTGCAACGCCCCTTTTTACAACATTTTGTATCTTTCAACAACAAACAACTATATCAGCGAGCAGTTCAGCAATCAACTAAAGAGGCCAGGACCAAGAGAAGGCAATCTAAGAAGCTGAAATAATCCAGGATTGAAGGTGCAGATGACTATGACCCTGGAATGCACTGAAGTGTGTCAGAATTTTAATGTTCAAACTTTAAATTCAGTTTTCTCACAATATTTTTGGATACTTATGTACCTTTTTCTCATAAAGTATGAGAGGTAGAGAACAGAAATCTTCAGTACATGTATACAACCGATAATTAAACTTTCTCAACCTCAATTATAATATATATTAGTGATATTAAGAAAGCAACAAACTTCCAAATTTTCCACATTTTCATTTTTTGACGTTGCAAATAATTTTTTTCAATTTCTAGTGAACTGATATACATAACTATATAATTGAGCTTCATAAGATAGCTGATTATACTAAGAACAAGCATGCAAAAGCGTGATTCTGTATTGCAAGTGGTATCAGAGAAAAAGATACATGAATTCACATGTTTCAAGAGTAAATTTTATTGTTTTTCTGCTGAACGAAATAATGTTTACGGACATACGCTATCAATGCAAACAACCACTTGAAATAATTGCCGTGATCTGAGGCAGTATTTTTAACACTTAAATAATTTCAGTCTAATTATATATGTAAATTCAATAACAGCCCACCTTGAAGCAATATGTGTATATAATTATTTGTAAAATGTATGTAACAGTCATTGCATATGCTTACATTATTGTATCCATGTGTAATAATGTTATGTGAGTATATTACGTAATTTAATAATGTAGGAGCTGTGAGAATAATAAGTTAAAAGTTGCTAACAATGAGGTAACAATGAGGTAACCTTAAGTCAATAATGACTAAGAAAGTTTAACAGTACTACTTGTGATTCTTGGAGTAACAATAATATAATTTTAGTGACAGTTTATAAAATAGCCAATCAACAACCAGAAAAGCTTTAGTTAAATGCAGGTATTTTATTGGAGTAGGATTAGCCAATCAGAAACTGAAATATAGCAAAATTTACAAATCTAGAAGTCAGTTACCTGCAGACAGCGTTAATAACCAGACGCAAAAAGTGTCCTCAAGAAATATAATATGTATTAGTGTGAGACAAAAATAAGTTTACGTGTTAAAAATAGTGCAATTAATTAATAAAAAGAATTTCACAGCTCTGTATATCAGTGAAGTGTTATTTAAATCGTATCACGTATTAATAAAAGGAGTGAAGGATAATTATAATCTGTGTAAGCCTACATTCTTGTTGCATCACAACCCTGCCAATACATCCACGTCTCTAAAATAAATACTGACGCAGCCGAGGCAAACATAAATATTAAATATTTAAAGAAATAGTTTAATTACAAAGTTAATATTTTTTTAAAAACTTGGGGCAAAGGCCATATGAAACAACATTTGGGGCAAAAGCTACCGGAAACTGTTTACTATACGTGCGGTTGCAACTACTACAAGTTCGGCTCCCCAATAGTTGAAATATGGTACATCATCTTCAAACTGACTTTCCATACGTAGCAGCAACAATCATTGCTCAATTTATAGAATAATTCATAAAAATTTCAGGAAGAACCATTGAGAACTTTAAGAGCAGTGGTAATTTAACACATTTAAGGTGTAATTTCTATGTGTTCAGGCTACCTTGTCCCCTTCATGAAGTAGATGGAGAGTTAGCGTTTGAAAAAATAGTTTGTACAAGAGTAGAGAAAGTCGCACACACTCAAAACTCGAGTAGCCATGGCGAGACTTCGTGACCTGTTTCCTGGTTATTTTATTTTCTAATTTGAGGATATCCCCTGGCTTCCACGCTTACCTCCTCTTCAGCTCCTGACTTCCTCTAGTTGTTGAAGAGCCATGCCTATACGACGTCATGCTCAAATAAAACGATGAATCTTAGAGCAGATTGCTGCAACTTCAGAAGAGACTTTTGCTAAAGTTATGTTGTACATGAACGCTTCTTCAAGTAGTGTGTCAATTACATTATTTGCTGCACGATCATGTGTTTTATACATCTTCCTGATGATATTTAAACAGAAGGAAACTTAGAAATACCAACACATGAATTCGTTACTAACGAATCCCATGTCTACGAATATAAATTTGGTCGCTCTGATAGCATGAAATATTGTGACTTAGCTCAGTTTTCACTTCACTAATGTGACTTAGTTCAATTCTCCCTATCACTTCACTTTTCCTCGCGCGTAGAGGCGAAATGAGTCACGCTGAAGCAGCCTATTCTTTCCCTCTTTTCACTCGCTGGGGCATCTTAAAAACTCGCACAAACATACGTCGCAACTGTCGTCACAACCAGCACTTTATATCGCAATAAAAGCATCTGATTATCTCACTCAGTCACTAGCACGCTCACTTATACACAAGCGGAATGTTCGCAGGAAAACTTCTGGCTATCCCTGGATAGCGCTTCTGGTGTTTGCATTGGATAAGAGCGCTCCTCCATCTATTTCTCTTTCCGCATCTCTTCAACTGGCCTATACACTAGGGCGGGAAGTGTGTACTTGAAGCCCTAATTTATATATTGTTAATAATGGCACGCTTCGAACAGAATAACTTATGTTATTTGAGGCAGTATTTTTAACACTTGAATAATTTCATTTAAATTATATAATATGTAAATTCAATAACAGCCCGCCTTGAAGCAATATGTATGTAATAATTCTTAAAATGTAACAGTATTGCATATGCTTATATTATTGTAAACATGTTTAATAATGTTATGCGAATGCATTACGTAATTTAATAATGTAAGAGCTGTGAGAATAATAAGTTTAACGTTGCTAACAATGAGGTAACCTTAAGGCAATAATGAGTTTGAGAGTTTAAATTCTACTAGTCATGATTAGACAGCAATAATGTAAATTTTGTGACAGTTTAAAAATAGCCAATCAGAGACTTGAAATACAGAAGTTTACGGGTTTGGACGGTTGAAATATGTTCAGTTGCCTGCAGACCTTGATAGTAACCGGATGGAAGATGTGTTCTCTAGAGAAATATTACGTATTCGTGTGAAACGAAAAATAAGTATACGCGTTAACAAAGTGCAAGTATTAAATTAAAGTATCTCACAGCTCTTGATATCAGTGTAGTGCTATTTAATTTTTGTCAAGGATTAATAAAAAAGAAGTGAATTTAAATTTAAAATCTGTGTAAGCCTTCATTCTTGTCGCACCACGCCCTGATTAGGAGAAACGTGTCTCTAAAGTAACACTGACGCAGCCGAGGCAAACATAAACATAAATAGTTAAAGAAGCAGTTTAATAATAAAGTTAATCTTTTTTTTTAAACTTGGAGCGTAACAACAAAAATACATCTTCAAATCGGCTTCTCATGCGTAGCAGCATATTACGTAACAAACAATCTACTTCAAATTGGCCTACCTAAGCTTGGTGCAAACTCCTTAAACAACGTAAACTCCAAGAACATTACAACTGCATATTTCATATATTATTGAAAACTAATTAACTGTAATTAAAGGTGAATGAACTTTACATAGCTTCCAGCATTTTTTCAGGAATCAATAACTCGCACCCAATTTTCCACGCATCTTCAATATCTGAGACTTCATAATCCACGTCTCGGACTTCAAATTTTTCTTAAAATACTGAATCTCTTTTATCGTCCATATTATTATTTTAAAACAACCCGTTTTGAACCATCAAATAATTGACTCGGAGCTCCCTAAATTATAGAATCTTACTAAGCTACCTAAGGCTGTTGGATTGGCAGTATTGGTTTAACGGAAATCCGAGATGACAACGGGTGAGTTAAATATAATTTTTTTCTTATTAATAATAATTCAGCCAAAATAATAAAACACACGATCGTGCCTAAGTAGAGTCAATGCATGTGTGTGAAATGCATAGCGGAATCTCAGAAATGGAAATAAACCATTATTCCTGAATTCTGAATATTGCAATATAAGAAAAGATTACTACATAGGCAGCTGCAAAGTTCAGGCTACAAAATATATTTTGTTTCATACTATCCAAAATTTATTGAGCGGGATGGCTCAGACGGTAAGGTCTGTGGCCCGCATTCTGGAGGCCCACGTGGGTTCGATTCCCATGGATTCGTGACCCATGAGTTTTTCGGAGGTTTCGCCGGGTCGCTAGGCGGATGCTGGAAAGGATCATTACATCCCCCAGTTTCCTACCCCTCCAATTCACCTCCATTCTCATTGCACTTCACCTTTCATCTGTTTGGTATCTTTTAACGTTGCAAGTGTCGGCGGAAGGTCTCGGCGTGTGGATGCTCTGAATAATCCTTTGTCCCCAGAATGGAGGCGGCCTCTGGTTCCCGGGCCCCCAGGGGATGTGTAAGCCCACATGGTGGAGGGGAGCCGGCTGTACCAGCTGCCATCCGGGGAGTTTAAATCTGTAAACGGTAGGAGCCCTGCCCTCTGTTTGTTGTGCCTCCTGCTCCGGCCGCCCTCTGTCTCCTTTCACCTCCCTCCCTCCCGGGGGCGTCCCGTCAGGGCTCTAGGTACAAAAGATCTGCATAGGTCGAGGTGCTAATTCCCTCTCCGCTCCTAGCCACATTCTATCCGAAATTGCATTCTGTTTTGTCTCCAAATCAGTACGGGTAATTGAACTTTTGCGTGTATTTATTTTTCGTACTCCAACACCAACCTTTTAGTATTCCCTTCAACTGTTTAATCAAAACTTAACTAAAACATATGACTGCTTCCATGTCCAACATAAAATGCAGTACATTTGGCCAATATATAAAGTATTTCAACATAGTAGCATGTGACAAAATATTGCACATCTGACTGGTCTCAGAAAACTCACTTTGTTATGCAGTTACGTAAACAACTATGACCGTAGTAGGTGTATAATGTAAGGCTACTTGTAAATGGCAGTATACTCTGTGCTATAAACATAGATAAACTTGTAAAATTAACTCTCGAGTTTGCTAGAATAGAAAGGGACTTATTTAGAAAGTTTTAGGTTTACATCTAATATAAAGGACTTTAAAATAAAATTTAAATTAAACGTATGCTACACAAATAATGCCCACGTTGAGACTGAAATGAACGAGGTCACTGAAATAGCTTCATTCCATTACCTTCCCATCACGAACTTTGAGCCTGACATACCTATACAATCACTTCCTGCACGTAGGAAAGAGGATTAAGAGATTTTTACTGAATGACCACTCACATTATTAATACATAATAAAATGGATGTCAGAAAATTTTATCAAGATGCCCACTTATTGTTGGCCATTACTTAAATGGTTAAGATCTTATCTCACATAATAATCATAAATCACAATGTCAGGCAGTGACGTCTTCCTTCGATCTGTACACTTGGGTACAAAAGTTGTTACCTTGCTTCAACAATGTGTTTCACCTCTGATGTTGAGATAATCTATACTATACTACCTGTCGTATCTGTGTTGGAATGTTGGTTATTTTAACTTTCAAATTAAATTTTCATTTAAATCCCTTTACTTTCTCTATTACTTACCTACAGTACGCAGAGGAAGTATTTGCATTCCACCCAAATATTCGACATGACGATTTCACTGGAAACATACATTTTGTGCATTTCCCTTAAATAAAACTATTTTAAAAACTGTCTGCGCCTGTGTAGGGGTGTCCGTGTTTCGATGAGCATCTTAACTCAAACACGATAAGTTGGTTAAATACCAAACCTGGCATAATTCCAGCATCTTCCAAGGATGTGACACGAAGATTTTTAAGAAAGTCATCCCTTCCCAAACTACCCTTTACACGGAAAATAATTCCTTATCTTAAAATATCATATGCGTTATAAATAAAATTTATGTGAAGTCCTCTTAATTCTGAATGACCTTGTCCTCGTGGTGAAGAAAAGAAGAACGGAATTTCAAAGCCATCGCATTGCGATCCACTTTTCAAAAACTCTTGACTATCGCTTTAGTTGTATTCTTCTTATATCTACAACGAAATGGGCAATGGAAGTTTTTCTCGATTGACAAGAAATATAGGTAGATAGATAGAAGCTTTTGTATGAAAAGTACAAGAGTGGGTTCTGAAGGTCGTGTAAATGGAAATAGAGTATTTATGTATTACAGATATTTTATGTGAAAAGTAGAGGAGAGAGTTGAGAAAGTCGTGTGAATGCAAACAGAGTATTTAAGTGTTATAAATATAAGAGTGGGTTGAGAAGGTCATGTGAATGCAAATAGAGTATTTTAGTATTACAGATATTTTGTTTGAAAAGTAGAAGAGTGAGTTGAGAAGGTCGTGTGAATGGAGTGTATTTAGGTATTACAGATATTTTGTATGAGAAGTAGAAGCGTGAGTTGAGAAGGTCGTGTGAATGCAGACAGAGTATTTAAGTATACAGATTTCCGTTACTGCTCCGAACGCACTTCAGCCTTGGGCTTATTGTGCTAACTATATCGCTTTAAAACCAATTCCTTATGCCTGCACGCTTACTAGGAATACAGTTTCATAACAGATATGGTTTCAAATGTTTCTGGTTTTAAAAACATTTTCTCAAGAGCAATATATCTCCTGTGAGCCAAAACCTCACAGGAGCATATAACGTGCTCGGCTGCTTCAGTTTCTTTCTTGCACAACCTGCACTCGAAGTTACCCTGAAACCCACAATCGTGTTAACACGTTTTTTTCATACTAACATGTGCTGGAGCAATGCAATAATCTATCTCAGCTGAAGCCTGTTGCAGTTAAGTAAGCTTTCAGCTCTTTTCATACATGGTTTTCTAATAAATAGTTTACCATGTTTGTTTCCTGAATTTTAAGCCAGGTTTAATTATCTACTTTGGATCAGTACATAATAACTTCTCTTACTAAAGATGTTCCTATAGCCGGTTGTGTCCCAATAAATTATGAAACTGCTCCTTGTCTTGTAAGTGCATCAGCTTTTTGATTTCTCTCTGTGCTGCTATGACCCGGCACCCAGATGAGTTGAATTTCATTCTGTTCTGCCAGGCTTGTAAGCATTTTTAGGAAGTTTAAAATTAGTTCTGACGTTACCTTATGACTACTTGGAGCCTAAGTGTAGCCTGGCTATTTGAGAAGATAAGGATCTGTTTACCAGTGTGAGCTTTCCTTGTTTTCAAGTATGCATTGAATAACAGATACATTTCTGTTTCAAAAAGAGTACGCTATTGTGAACTACTTGTGTAGATTTCATCCATTGTGATTTAGGGAAGAGTGATCTTTAAAGTTCGGTTTTGTACATATTAATCTGCAATAACTACTCTTATATAGACATTGTTACGGAAATATGAAGAAAATCGGGGTATATTGTTTTTCTGATTTTTGAAAACGCCGAAAATGTCATGTAGCCTATACATGTGTTTCAGTGGTTAAGGGATTTCCAAAAAGCTTAAAGCTCAGCCTTTACGTAAGCGTAATAGATAGCACGTTAACATTTCTTAGTTAGATAGATAGATAAGGTATCTTTATTGGTTTCAAATTATTGAAGTTATTACACAAGTATTTAGTGCATGGGTCATTGACCGTACATGCATATTTAAGATACAATAGGGTGACAGAATAAACAACAGATAAAGAAAACACAACAAAAGGAACAAGAAAAAGGGAAATAGAAATAAATTACCTTTGTCTAACTGAACAAATTTGACCTAGCTTCGCGCACTTTAGCCAGAAAATTGCCCATGTTTTGCCAGTTCCTCTGGTCAGCCAGTAGATCCCAACATGCCAATCTCTTTCTTAAGGGACTTAAGAATTTTTCTTTGAGTTTAATCGTTCGCTGGTTCTCCCACTGTGCACATTCCGCCAAAATATGTACCCAGTCCTCATCCAATTCACAGAATGGGCAGATTCTCCTGCCAGAATCGTCGGTCATTTTCTGTGCTCTCCAGCCCCCCAGTCTAAACCATGCCATTCCTGATCTTTCCTTTCTTCCTAAATTAAGTATATATGCCTCTTTACCCCAGTTCAATTTTATTTCATTTGCTAGACTTAGAGAAGGTTTAATTTTACAGTCCGATTCTATTTCCTGTTGGTTGATGTCTCTTAGTCTTCTTTTAACACCTTTCCATATGTTTTTGTCATTTGTTTCAGCTCTTAGCCATACTGATCCCATTCCTATTCTCCTCAAACCCCTTTCCAAATCAGCTGCCCAAAACTTAGGAGACAGGTTTTCTCGCTGGTATTTATAACATTTGGATCGTAGTGTGGAGTTATCCCCATGCATCAGCCTTAGCCAGTACTTCACTGCTCTTATTTTGCAGTGTATTGTGTCTTCATAGCATCCTACCTCCCTCAATACCCCCGAATTTGATGTGCCTTGTGAAACTCCAAGAACTCTTTTCCAAAATGCTACCTGTGTTTTATTTACATGCTCTGCTCTTTCCCATCCCCAGATTTCACTGCCGTATAACAGAACAGGCCTTATCATGGAGTTATACATCTTTTCTAATGTATCTACAGGTACATCCGGTATCCGCGAGAGGGTACGTAATAATTCATTTAACTGCCCTCGTGCTTTGTAGTTAGTTACAGATAGATGTTTGTTCCATTTTCCTCTCATATTAAACATTACTCCTAAGTAGGAGAAATGTTTAACGTTTTGTAGTTCTAGCCCCTTGTAATACCATTTCTCATCCCTGCCATACACATAGCCATTTTTGAAAGCCATTGTTTTTGTTTTGTTAATGTTTACCACCAGACCCCATTGTTTACAATATTGTTCCAACCTATTAATACCTTTCTGTAAGCCTTCTGTCGTCACTGACAAAATTGTCATGTCATCCGCGTATAAAAGTACAGGAATGCAGACATCGTCTACTTTTGGGCCATTCATTTCCTCTGCTATTAACACGTCTGTTATATCGTCTATGAATAAATTGAACAATAGGGGCGATAAAATACATCCTTGACGAACTCCTCTACTGGCCGATTTAGATTCAGTTGTTGTGTTTTGGTCTATTTTGATGCTGAAATTCACACTGTTGTAAATTTGCATTAGAGCTTTCATCATTTTACCAGAGAGTCCTTTGTGGTGAAGTTTCGCCCAAAGGGCATTCCTCTGCACACTATCAAAAGCCATTTTAAAATCAACAAAAGCACAATAAAGTTTCCCCCTCTTTCTATTCAAATTTGAATCAATTAATGTTTTTAATATGAAAATATTATCTGCAGTAGAGAACCCTTCCCTGAAACCCGCCTGAAATTTAGAAATCATATTGAACTCTTTTACCCAACCCCTTAACCGGTCATAGATAATTTTGCAATATACCTTACCCAGTATAGATAACAACGCAATTCCTCTATAATTTTCTGGTTGCTGACTGCTGCCCTTACCCTTAAATATTGGCTGAATAATTGCTGTTGTCCAAGCTTCAGGATACTTCTCTCCGTTAAATAATTTGTTAAATGCCACCCGCAGAAGGTATAATATTTTAGGGACTTCTATGGAGCATTTAACAAATTCACTCGGAATTCCTTCTATTCCCGGTGCTTTGTGATTCTTTAGGCTTTTTATTGCCCGAACAATTTCCCCGTCAGTTAATTCCCCATCTAGAATTGGTACTGTAGGATTTAAGCATAGTTCAGCGAAAGACATCCGGGGTCCCTCCCACTCATCCCCACCAACTTCAGCGTACACACTATTAAAATACGCTAACCATGTTCCTGGTTTGATGCTTACGTTATCCCGTCTTCGCACTTTAATTTTCTTAATTACCTTCCACATGTATATCGAATCTCTCCGTTCTGTCGCTATTCTTAAATCTGTCGCCATTTTGTTTTGCCATTCCGTCTTTACACTTACTAGTACATCTTTATACTGCTTTCTAATTTGGGTATACGAAAGACGCTTTTCCTCGGAACCTTCTCTTCTATACACCTTAAGGGCTGTTTCAGCTTTTTTCTTCGCTTCTTTACATCTACCGTTGTACCAGCCTGTAGCTTTCGAGATTCTTTTGTTATTTCGTATTCTCATGCTTCTACCAGCTATTTGTAAATTATTTGTTATTGTTTTAATAACATATTCCCCGCTTCTTTCCCCCACTTCTTTAGTCCCATAATTATTTAGAAGGTAAAAGTCTTAAAAAAAAGTGAAGGCTAAGAGAGACAGAAACTGTCTGTTAAGAAATCTTAATGAAGTACTAGCAACATTGGGTATGCAAAAAATCTTATGTGTTACACTCACATGACTTTCTCTACTCTTGTAAAAACTATTTTTATAAACTCTTATTCTGCATCTATTTCATATTAATCGAGATAAACATTTGCAGAAACGATCTTTTGACATGCAAAGAGAATTACATTTTACACAGCGACCAGTTCCAAAAATATTTGACCATCGCTTAAGGCCTACTATGTTTCCCTTGTTTTCTAATTGCAAGGGCAATATAGAAATACAATAGCCTGTAAGCATAGACATTACTCTTAATAGAGTAGGTGCAGCACCATTCTCTTTGTCACAGATTAATACTCTTTGCATATCCAAGACAAAAAATGAATAACGAATTCCCATTTGTGAAAATAAGTTTTGGGAAATTTAAGGGAATAATAAGCAATATCTCGAAAATGGTTCACTCAAAAAAAATGTATATGACATAAATTGTGTATTTTAACGCGATCTACATTTTTTGTGTAGTAAAATTTTGTCTATCTCTTATGGCTTATCAGTTATGCAAAAGTCGTTCACAATGAAGAATACTTTTGGATACATTCCCAGAAAATTCAAGATATACATTTTATTTGTCATGAAAATATCTTAAACATATGATATTTTAATCAAAATCGTTAGAGCCATTTTTGAGAAAATTAAGATTTTCAAAAAATTGTCCATGTAAAGGGTAATCTGGGGTGGGGGGATTTTCTTGAAAACCTTCGTGTCGCATCTCTGGAAGATACTGAACCAAAATACCAAGTTTGGTGTTATCAGACTGTTTGTTTAAGTTATGCTGTTCACAGACAGGCACACACACGCACACGGACATGTTTCCAAAAATGCTTTTTTTATATTCAGGGGGTCTCAAAACATGTATTTCCAGTGAAATCTCGGTATCGAATTTTTGGGTGGAATACAATACTTCCCCTACTTACTATACGTAGTAGAGAAAGTAAAAATTGCTTCATTCCTAACACCACCTATTTTAAAAATTTATAGACATTGCTTGATGATTATAGAAAATAAAATAGAGGGGGACACCTCGCGCACGGCGACCTACGGGAGATCTATGGAGGCTACCACTCCCTAGGGGTAAGGGATGAAGTGAAGGAACCACAGTAGGTTATATGCTGCACGCAGACAGGCCACAGAGATGCGCGGAAGTCCCTAATAATGCCTGGCTCGAGGACCCGTCCCACTACTGGAGCTGCCCAGAGAGAGCAATGAACGACCCGTTCCACCAAACCGCCCTCTAGTGTCCAACGGGGAATGCTGTTTGCTTTGAGCAAGCATCCGCGCCATCTGTCCGGGACCGCTTACGTCACGATACCTAAAAAACGTAATGAAAGGAAAATGATGGAAAGGAAATCGTGGCAGATGAGGAACCACCCAGCATTTGCCTGTCATAAAACCCAAGATCAGAATGGGCAATCGACGGGAGTCGAACGTGAGAATTCCAGAATGTGAGCCTCGCTTATTACGAGGGGTACTATTTATATTTTGAGCCTTGGCAACCCTGAATGTTGTGGGTGCCATCTGACGTTTTCAATGGAAATTTTGACAATTTTTACCATAATCTACTTCATTTTGTCAATAGAGCGTCATTTGTTTTATTTACACTAACTTGAAAATTGTGTGTCAGCAAAAACATGGAATTAACTCGTGAAAATGTTTGTGCAATGATTTATTACGACTTTCGACGTGGATTATCAAGACAAGAGTGTATCGATCAACTAACTTCTACATTTGGCGACGAAGCTCCTTCCTTTGCCACTGTGAAACGCTGGTATAACCAATCTAATCGTGCCCCCTGTTCGCTCAATGATGAAGTTCGTGAAGGTCGTCCAAAATCAGTTGTGCCAGAAAACATTGATGCTGTGCAAAACTTAATAATGAAAGATCGTCATGCGACATATTGTGAGATTGAGGCAACCCTAGGCATTAGTTCCACCAGCATCTATAAAATATTGCATGATTATTTAGCCGTGAAAAAGGTTTACTCTCGTTGGATCCCACATAATTTGACGCAATCTCAAAAAGATGCTCGTGTCGATTGGTGTACAAAAAAGAAATACAATGGCGGTGCCTCAAAAGAGTATATAAGATTGTAACAGGTGACGAATCATGGATCTGTGCGTATGAGCCGGAACGTAAACAGCAGTCGACTGTATGGTTGGTTCAAGATGAAGCAAATCCAACAAAAGTTGTTCGCACTCGAAGCAAATGGTCGCCTGCTTTTTCAGCAAAACTGGCCATGTGGCAACTGTGCCTTTAGAGGAACGTAAAACGGTCACTGCCGAATGGTACACAACCATTTGTTTGCCGAAAGTCTTCGATGAAGTAAGGAAAACCAACAAGAACTGTAGGATCGTTCTTCATCAAGACAACGCGAGCGCACACACATCTCGTCTAACAACAGAGTATTTGTAGGCTCAAAAAATCGAATTGATGGGTCATCCGCCATGCCGTCCTGATTTGGCACCAAATGACTTCTTTTTGTTCCCGAACATCAAGAATAAATTGCGTGGACAACAATTTTCGTTGGCAGAAGAAGGCATTGATGTCTTCAAAAACCATGTTTTGAAGGTGTCTCAAGAAGACTGGAATAAATGCTTTGACAAATAGTTCAAACGGTTGCAGAAGTGTATTGATCATAAAGGAGAATATTTTGAAAAACAATAAAGCAATTTTCAATCATAAATTACTTTTTTTTAATTATTAGGCTCAAAATATAAATAGTACCCCTCGTACTGAGAAGCCATCTCGCTCGGTAGGCATTACATATAATCTGTAACTGCTAGAAGAATTATGCGGGGTTAGTCAATAAATAAGTTGCAAACAGAAGCTTAGCGTACACATATTTAAATTCCACGTGTGTATTTTGCCAGCAGATAGCAACATATGTATGTATGCTTGTCGTAGCGGGTGCAAGACTTCACGTAGGCTTCTAATCTGTCAGTGACAATCATAAGAAGATGGTGGGTGTGTTGAAGTGTATACGAGCAGAAAGCGTGTGGTTGTGCGTTTTTTGTGGGTAAATTACTGTCCACAGAACAAGTGCATCGCGAAATGCGTTCCGTGTATGGTGAGAACTGTTTATCATGGAAAGCTGTGTTCAATTGGATTCAGAAGTATAACACGGGAAGGCGAAGCATCAAAGATTGGAAGTATCCCGGTCGTCCTGCGATCGTCTTGGAATTTGCAAATTATATAAAGTTACAGTTAAGCGGGCGTACAGACGAAGATTTATTCTTAACGTCCCTTTTGGTAACAACATTCGTAGATGGTACAATCAGATCCAAACAATGGAGTGTCTCTGTAGAGGAAAGAGGACAGGACGACTGCATGTGTCATATGAGGAGGTGGAGAGAGTCAGAATGTGTTTCGCGCGCAATCCTAAAAATATGTGCTGCGGGCGAGTCGAGAACTAGCAATCCCAACAATGACAATGGAAACCGCTTCTTGCAGACCTACCTGATTTGGGACAGGGAATTACTAGAGCAGTAAGATCAGTTACACCAGACAAGCTAACGTTAATGTAGCAAGAAATGGATTCCCGGATGGGTGTATGCCGTGTCACAAATGAATCCCATATTAAACACTTTTTAGTTTTTGCCTTATGATAGCTTCTGGAGCTTTTCTTCTATTCACCAAAATTATATTGTATACCGCACAGAAAATATATGAGCTTAAAATACTCATAAACATTGTTTACTCTTTTTACATATATAACATTAATCCTTATGTATTAAACTGTTAATCTGTAACTTACAGTACAGAAAGAGGGTGACCTGTACTTATACAGCGCTTGTATAAGAGGTTCCTAGTCTTCTTGCAAGCGATGATCTGCTGAAGGTATCGTGTTAATTTTCCACTGTCCTTGCAGCCTGACACAAATCCGCGATAAGGCATTAAGGGCATTGTCACCACTCACGCCATGTTAGAGGCAAGATTTGCATGCGAGGTGGGTGTTACATATGCGCCATCAAGATAAGTACTTTCGTTCAGATTGACACAGTTTGCGAGACAAGATAGCGGCGGAAAACGTCGATATTCTGATAGTGTCTCTGCTTTATTGCGGCTCTATCCTTCTGTAACTATATGTAGACTGCAAAACATTATGATGCGTAACAGTCACATGCTATTTCAGAAAACCGTTGTCATTTCATATATACTTCATGCCTACCGTACACAGAACAAATCATTCCACCCACTTTACATTAATCACGATATTATATAGCACCTTTCAAGCTACGTTAAGCTCTATAACATAAGTTATACAATATCTGAATTAGGGAACAAATTCTGAAGTGGTACACTCATATGACTGCCTACCCACCATAGTTCATTTTTTTATAAAGGTAAAGATACAAACGAAAAGAGAGGGGCCCCTCAAAGGGACGAAGTACCGCACGCAGGCGGTTAGCCTCTTGTGCTTCTGTGACCTCCGGGAGTAATGGATCAGGGGAGAGACCGGATAATGGGTCCCTAATGTTTCCAGATTGAGCACATCCGACATCGCCTGGTCCTAGCCACAAGCCATTGAACCTCCACTCGTGGAAAGACCTTATTGAGTAGTCCCCGTAGCGACGTCAGGAAAGAAACCTCTACAAAACGCAGTGTCACCACCCTGCCGCAACCCACTAACACCGTCGCCTGGTCTTACAACCCTAAGACAGATGACAAAAAAGATGACGGTTATAGTAAATGCGAGGGTGTGAATGAATCACGGCAGAATTCACCTGTCGACCCGGGAAAGCCATGAAAAGCCCAAAGTGGGCGATCGTCGTGGGTCGAACCCGGGACCTCCCGAATGCGGGCTACAGACGCTGCCGCCTGAGTCATCCCGCTCTATTCATTTTTGTATACATTATTCTCACTAAACCTAATTTTTCTACGTCATGTTAATCGAGATAAAACTATAATGATATCATTGCACATTTCGTTATAAACACAAGGGAGATATACAGGAAACCGAATCGATTATCACATGTTTAAAGCTGGCAGCTATATGCCAGCCTTGAAATTCCATAATTCTTCCAGAACATCTCGATAAACAACTGAATAGCACAGCAATTTTAAACAATTACAAATTACTGAAAAATTCAAAGCCATAATAATGGATATCTCGAATGTGGTTGATACTACAAAACATTTATTTTAAATACATTGTGTGTTTTAAAGGGTCTGCAGTTTTTTGTGCGGTACATTTTTGCCTCTCTCTTAAGGTTTACTGTTTGAAATAAAATTATATAAAATACGCTTCGAATAAAGAGGATTTCATATTCAGGATGTACATATTATTTGTCATGTAGATATCTTAAATATATATTATTTTAATCAAAATCGTTGGAGCCATTTTTGAGGAAATAAAAACTTTCAAAAACATGTCCCATGTAAGGGATAGTTTGGGTTGTGTCGATTTCTTGAGAACCTATGTGCCACATCTTTGGAAGATACTACACTTAAATACCAAGTTTGGTATTTATCCGGACATTTTTGAGTTATGTTGTTCACAAATACATACATACGCACACAATTCATGAGTATGGCTGCACTGAAGTTAATTGGGGACAGTAAAGGCTGGTTCACAACCAACGAGAACGGTAACCAGAACGAGAACGAGAAAGTTGAAATACATGTATTTAAATGGGAGTGTCCACAACCGACGGGAAGCCTTCCCTGGCCCGGGAACGGGAAAGAAGAGTTGCCCAACTTTTAACTTTGTCGTTCTCGTTCCCGGGCACGGCATATTAGATCCCTATTGTGCATATTAGACTCTTCACTCTAGAGGTTATTCTAAGCGGCCGTGACATGAAACAGCCACTAGTGTTCTCTATAGTCGCAAGCTTGAAAGATGAAACTGGAAGGAATTAGTAGTAAATGTGCTTCCTAACCTCATCCCGACACCCGTAAATCTAATCAACGTTGGTTCCTCTGGTGAAGGGATCACTTGTAGTTTGTTTCTATGCAACTCAGAACTGGCTATTACCTAAAAAACAATGGCAAAAGCTAAAAAGAACAGCTAAAACCGGTGAAAATGAAAAAAGAATACACAATTTTAATGTATGTCATTAAATTAAGGAATGAAAGTTTGGCATAAGTAGAGGGATCGTAAATGTAATGAATATGCATTTAGATAATGTTTACTCTATCGAATTTTGACGTTGGCTTAGCTAAATTGGAAGTAGGTGAAAAAATGTCATTGGTCAGTTAAAAACAAATGAAATCCCAATGCGCAAAATCGACTTTCACTTTGTGATCGATATGCATTCCCGTTCTCATTACCAGGCTGTTGTGAATAAAAATTTCTTGCTTCCCGTTCTCGTTTCCGTTCTGGTTACCGTTACCGGGTGGTTGTGAACCAGCCTTAAGGGGGAGACAAACAGCGGAAAGTTGACCTTTAACTTTGTAATCGCGCCAGCCCGTATGGGTGTTTTTAGCAGCTGGTTGGCAAGTGTGGGTTCCTTTTGACTTAAATTTTTACGGCTATAACTTGCGAACTATTAAACTTAAAAGATACGTATCATCAACGTTTTTTTTTTTTTCAAATTTGTCCGTAAATAGCATCCTGAGGAGAGAGTGCTGAAATGGATTTTTGCATAAGCTCACAAGAAAAAACAATTATTTAATATTTCAAATTGTATTGCTTAAAACGTGGATAATTAAACAAAAATTGGGAATATTTTGGAAACTGTTAATACCACAACCAGTTTAATTCACCGTAACGTGTATATAGTACATAGGTTTAGGTTTTTTCTATAGCAAGATTTGTAAATGTTAGAAGGCTTTGTTACATAAAATTTAATGAGAATATTTATAGTAAATTTCCTATAGGTATCTTAAAATATGTCATTTTCGATCAAAATCGTTCGATGTATTTGTAAGTAAATACAAATTAAACGGATATTTTTCAATTTAATAGTTTCAGGTGGGAAAGTCTCCCGAAAGTTTTAGCTTGGTTCATTTTAAATGTGAGGTTGGACTTAGCCTAACGCTCCTTTTAGAAGCTCTAGCTTTATTTGAGATGAAATTATTAAAATAGAATAGAAAGTAAGCAACACGTATGACTAGCAGCGCGTTATTTGTGGGATTTCTGCACAAATAAACACATCAAGTCTTCATTGTTGAGTGCAAGTTTATAACAGATGATTTACACCACATATTCAGTTTTTGTTATCCCTAACAATTTATGGCACGTGGGACAATGGTGTTAACATAGAAAGGTATTAATGGTGCGAAACAATTATTGTTCCATGTGGATACCATTTTGTCTTTGCGAGAAAATCTGACACTCGTCAGCCAGAAAATATTTGATCCAGGTTGGTGGATGGAATTGCCGCCTGCGTACGTACGTTCATTCATCATTAACGTGCGAGGATTAGCAGGGAAGCATTAGAGATTACCCAGAAATTGCACGCAGAATGACAGCTTTGGCTTTACTGATTGTACTTGTCAGCAGCTGACAGCAGCTCTGCTGAAGGGTTCTTTCAACTAGCACACAGCCTTCAAAGCGCTTCTGATTGAGAGGTGGCAGAATAAAAACAGAATAGCTACAGAGAGCTTGCTTTTTGATGACGACATACGTTGCTTCAGATGTGTGTAAACATATGAGCTACAAGTGGGGTAAACGGGTTATTACATTTTTGAGAGTTCAAACCAAATTATTTTAAAGTTTCTTGTAGTAGTAATTTGTAATTTTTATAGGTTTCAGGTGATCACACCAATTATTTATTTTCCCATTTATGTCATATAATGATTTAAAACTTATATTTAACCTGTCATTCGAATAAATCCTTCCACTGATGTTAAGTATCTCATTTTCTCAAACTGGTTTCGGCTTTCTTCTTAATATTTCACCATATAAGGTAATTGGAAATGCCATAATTTTTATAAACGTTTAATAAGGTTTCTTTCATGGTCCGGTTTTTAAAATGTCTTTTATTTATTCCGAATTTTAGTAAATCTATTTACTTCTACTTTGTTGTCTACATCGAATTTAAAAGGGGATAATTTACAGCTTAAATAATTATAATTTTATATGTACATGCACTATTACCAGTGTTGCCACACGAGATTTAATCCATCCCTCTGTTCTTTGGTTTGCCTATCGTTCAAGGAGTTTCTGTTCTACAAGCATGAGTCTGTGACCACTCCCAACACCGAAGTTGGAGGGAGAAAGGAGGAGAATGACACCGAGTGTTACAAATAGACCTGCCTACATTACGCTTTCGCCTACGACAATTTTTGTTTTAGGTTTTTGTTGATATGATAAACACAAAAGGAAATGAAAAATAATTTTTAAAATGTAACACTGATGTTCTTAAACCTTAAAGGCAACACTTAATTTTCATTCCCAGTGACTACTCCATTCTACAAAGCTTTTCGCCTGACATTGTCATCTCACTTATTTTTGTCTTGCACATAATTCATAATCTTTCTTGTGGCAGATATTATTTATTTTCACTATTATTGTGCTTGCTTAAGATGTAACAGAAGCGATAGCGAACAATTTAAATGTTTAATGTGCTTCTTTGGCCCATGCCATAGCGTAGAACTAGGAGCTACGGAATGCCACCGAGTTCCATCTCACCCATGGGGTTGCGGATTTTAATGCTCGGGTATTGGACCGGTATCCACTTAGCATCATGGGGAAATTGAGGAGCTGCGATAGGGCACGAAAGCCAACATTCCGGCTGGGGGGTGCCTGATGTTGGCCAGATTACCTCCTCGTATGATGAATGATCGTCCACCTCTGCTGTGTGTACGTGGGTGTGAGCCCCGCAGTATGGTTGGTACGCCCAAGCTCCAATTGGACATTGTTTATTTATAGAAAGGACTGTATCCAATTAAAATGACGAATCACTTTGGGTGTACACATCCTTACAATTACTTCCTTTGGAAGGGCAGTAAAGCCGGTGGTCCCGTGTCGTAGATTTACAGCACGTAAAAGACCTCAAGCCTGATAAAGAGGCCTCTGAGCACAATTTCAGGTGTTTCACGCCCAATATAGAATGGGATGCTAAGGACTACGTTAGTTAAAGGGCGTCCATAAATAAAACTCAATTTAGTTTACCGTCGCTGTAAACAGAGAAGTGCTGGCGGGTATCAGATTTCTCAAGGTTCTCTAATACGTAACAGTCCTTGCCACTTCTGTCCTGCACAGGGTCAATTATTTTGTCGCAAATGTTGTCCATATAATCTTTCGAGAGCATGATTTTGACGCAATATCATTCTCCATAAAAGCAGTATGTCATCGGTATATAAGCAAATAAGCAAGTGCAGTGTGTGAACTCCAGCATTAAACACTGTAGCGATATTTTACAGCAGTTTAATGTCCGTCACTGGGCGACAGTAACACAGCATAAAGCCACGGATGTTTACGAGTGTTCAGCCAAATATAACACAAGATAACTAACACTCTGATCACATATAGTGTCGGATAGCGCCTCTCTTGCGTTTTAATTTTCGTATGAACTGCATCGACTAACAGTAAAAAGAGCCTGTGTATTGGAAATCAATTAGATATATGCAACATTGCTCATTAAGACAAGCGTATAATGGTTTGAACTAGTTAGCGCCGATATAGCTGCATATTATACATCCAGTTTTTTTAACTGGCATAATACGGGCATCTCTTTCACAGCTCCGCCACTATTTATTAGATTAATGTAAAATGAACAGACAGCGAATTAATTAACTAAAATTTCTATTTAACAGCGAGCCATAATTCTATCATTAACTTTCGTTAGACAGGAAAATGGAAACCAATTTTTTCAGTCGTTACGTCGTGCATCAGAACAGTTATGTAGAAAAACCTGAATATAATACTTGAATACAAACAAACCAGGAAATGAAGATCTATGTTCTTTCAAATATTAATTATGTCAAAATTCCATTCCGAGATGTCAACAGTCATTTGAAACAAATATAAGTCTTGGGCTGTCTCGCCAAATCGTGAACTACATGAAGCTGAAATCGTCGATTGCCAAGTTAAACTGACAAAGACAACTACAGGTGATTTTATTGAAATTGGAAGCTTTACTGGAAGGCAAAACGTAATTGGGTCGTAAAAAGGAACGATAAAGAACAAGTTATGATGAACTATAATAAACTATTAGTGTGCTTATAGATTGAAAATAAACTTGAAGTATACTGAAAACTAATTTTGAACATTTAGTTAGTGACTTCTTGTATAGCAAGCCGTTCTATGATACCTACTTCCGGTCCTAAAGCACACAGCTGATACCTGTTAAATACAGAAATACTTTACATTCATACGTTAATCACTAAAAAATAGAATTTAGATATACGAGAATTATTTTGAGTCAAACCTGAGTTACGAGATGTTATAACCGGACATGTAAATCGGCAGCAAGCTTCCGTCATCAACGTCGACTTCTCCGGCAATTTGACTTCGCCGCGCCAGTGAAGAAGAAACTGCTAGCTTTAAGAGCTGTAGAACGATTGTGTAGAGGAAAAGGATATCTGAGTACAGTCAATGAACAAAGGTGAAGGTGATGGGAGAAATGTGTCTTCTGCACATGCGCGGCTTTAGTATCAACTCTAGTTAAACTTTATAGTGTTACAAAGCAAGAAACCACTCCAACGCAGCCTTTGCAATCAACTACCCGAACTACCGGGATAAGACATCACAAGAATCCGGATTGGACATAACAAACTCCCACACTCCTACATCCTCTCTAAGGATCAACCATCTGAATGCACAACCTGCCACACAATAATATATTATTCAAAACAGTACACAACAATACCATTGGAGAAACGGCCATTGGGAACCTAAGCCACTCATTGAAGGACTTAACTGCTTGAACCTGTTTCAAATGTGCAAAATTATATAAAAAGTATTGTAACATATATCGACATATATCTTGTTTTATGTATTGTATCAACTGAGAATATTACAACACGCTATTATATTGTAATTCTGTTGATATGCTAAAGCTATGTAAAATAATTATTTCTGAAGTCACTAAAGACCAGTCAGTTAAGTGGCTTTAAATGAAACCGCCAATAAAAGTATGATATATTACATTCACAAGACTTTCTCTACCCGCTATTATTTAAAAAGTGGGTCACTGTGCTGGCTTTGAAATTCTCCTTATGGGAATAATGAGAAGCAAAAGAATGGACTTAGCACTTCAAAAATGTACGATAAAGTATTAGAAATTTCAAACCAATAGCAACTAATACCTCGGAAGTAATCAATATCACAAAAAGTTCTTATAAATGACGTCTTTTAACCAGATTAACCTTTTTTGTATAAGGTTTTATCTTTCCTTTCAGTTTACCAGTTATAAAAATTATATAAAATTCATTCATACTAAAGAAGACTTCATAGAGTATTCACAGAAAGCTGAAGCTATAAGTTTTATATTTCATGCAAATATCTTGAACGCGTGCTATTTTCATTAAAATCGTTAGGCATTTTTGAGAAAAAAAATGAATAAATAACTTCATTTTAAAGGATAGTATGCGTTGGGGGATTTTCTTCAACATTTTTATGAAGCATTCATTTTACTTTTGAGTTTTGCTGTTCCCAGACAGTTGCTTTTGTAGATTCAGCAGACCTAAAACGTGTATTTCCGGTTAAATCTCTATATCGAGTTTTTGGGTAGTGTAAGATACTTCCCCTACCTACGATATAGTTTGGTACGCTTTATAATAATAAAGTTTTAAGAATATAGTTTCACCGGTTTTTATTTATTTATTTTTGTGCCACGCACAGGATAGTAAAGCTTCGTTTAGCTTTACATCATTATTCATCCCATACGCTACATCCTTTCACAGAAATCTGCAGTGCTGGCGGAAGTATGGCGCCTTGTATTATCGTGCAACGACAAGTGACATTCTAAAGACGCGTTAATCTTACCTGATAAGCGGCTGCATACAAAATCATTCTATTTCCTTTAATCATTTCTTGAAGAAAAATGGACCCAAAGGAAGGAGTTCTCGAATTACATAATTATTTACAACATCAACGACGAATAACAGTTAAACTTTAAAACTAACGGGGATAATGGATAAAACTTTGGTTAGAAAACCCGTTTTATAGGATGAATATTAACAGGCTTAGATTGCACGTTTGGCATATTATAGAGTCATTGGCGTGGTAGGATTAGTTCATTAATTCATATTTAAATTTCTAAATGCCTCTTATTTCTATATTATTTCTCTCTTATAAATTTCTAAATAAATAAATGCCTCTTAAAATCATGTTAAATCCATTTTCTTTACTTTTATTACTTTCTCTGCTACGTATAGTAAGTAGAGGAAGTATTGCATTCCACCCAAAAATTCGATACCGAGATTTCACCGGAAATCATGTTTTGAGACCCCTGAATAAAAAAAAGCATTTTTGGAAACATGTCCGTGTGTGTGTCTGTGTGTGTCTGTGAACAGCATAACTCACAAACTAACAGTCGGATAAACACCAAACTTGGTATTTAGGTTCAGTATCTTCCAGAAATGCGACACGAAGATTTTCAAGAAAATCCCTCCAACCCAGAATACCCTTTACATGGCAGATTTTTCGAAAATTTTTATTTTCCCAAAAATGGCTTTAACGATTTTGATTAAAATATCATATATTTAAGATACTTTTATGACAAATAAAATGTATATCTTGAATTTTCTGGGAATGTCTCCAAAAGTATTCTTCGTTGTGAACGAATTTTGCATAACTGGTAAACCATAAGAGATAGACAAAATTTTACTACACAAAAACTGTAGATCGGGTTAAAATATACACAATTTATGTCATATATATTTTTGTTGTTGAGTGAACGATTTTCGAGATATTGCTTGTTATTCCCTTAAATATTCCAATACTTACACTGTTTCTCAAATGGGAATTCGTTATTCATTTTTTTTTGTCTTGGGTATACAAAGAGTATTAATCTGTGGCAAAGAGAATGGTGCTGCATATAGCAAACAGCTATTAAGAGATATGTCTGTGCTTATATTACCCTTGCAAATACAAAACAAGGGGAACATATCAGATCTTAAGCTATAGTCAAATATGTTTAGAACTGGTCGCTATGTGTAAAATGCAATTCTCTTTGCATGTCAGAAGATCGTTTCTGCAAATGTTTTTCTGGATTAATATGAAATAAATGGAGAATAAGAGTTTGTAAAAATAGTTTGTACAACAGTAGAGAAAGTCATGTGAGTGTAACACATCAGATTTTTTTCACTATGTTTACCCATATTGAAGTGTTACAGGGTGCCAAAATTTTCACCAGTGGTAGCACTAGTGCTGATAGCTTTACGGCAATTTGAGGTTAACTATGCTTCTTTTCATGGTAATTATTTCCAAACCGAAGGAGGAGAAATAATTATCTTACGAAAAGATGCAGGAGTTTGAAACCCAAATTAAATTGTCATATACTAGTAGCACAGCGCTACTTGGCTACATAATCACACGAAACTTACCTAGTTTAGCGCCAACCATATTTGTTAGTCCTGTAGAATGGAACCAATCACTTTGTCGCTGACTGAGCCGTCAATTTTATAGTTGCTCTCCGTACAGAATTCTGAAAATTGGTTCCGCACCTACTTTTGTTCTTCTTTGTGTTTTCTGCGTTAAATTACCTACAGCTGCCTTTATATTACCTATATATTGACTTCCAAAGCGTGGCATTTTCAATTGCTATTTTTGTAGTCGCAGTCTACGTGATCTCATTCACTGCCTTCATACAAAATAAAAACAAGCGTACCACAATTAAATAAATTGAGTTTTATTTATGGACCCTATTAATCTGCTGTGGTTATTAGCGTCCTATTCTATATTGGGCTCACAGGCCTCTTTATCAGGCATGAGGTTGTTTTACGTGCCGTAAATCTACTTCACGGGATCACCGGCTTTACTTCCCTTCCGAAGGAAGCCATGCTAAGGATTTTTACGCCCGAAAATATCCATCGCTCTCCTCCAGGTTTGAACCCGAAACCTCGAAAACTAGAAGCACCAACATGAAATACTCACTCTAGTACGGCTTTGATTGGCCAACTGACTAGCACACTCGAGCTGTCATTTGCTAATGGCATATTGAGTGTGATTATCCGCTAGTAAACAGAAAGCTTTTTTGTATAATCTGCGAGATATAATTAAAAAAAAACTACGTAGTCCTATTTTGAATAACTTAAATATTCTCAGAATTAAAAACTAACCCTTAATTGCAGGTATTATTTTACTACATATGCCGCTCTTCCTCTAATTTCCAAACCGGCTTTTTTACGCCTTTCACTGCATCACATTCGAAGCAATTCAAATAGTCATGATAGAGCGATGCGAAATAGACTGTCCATCCATTGCAAGCCAAACGTCGCGAGTTCTGATTTGAAGATATAGTGTTATTTTTTAAGTTTATAACTTATTTATTAATTGTAAAGAATATATTTTAATAATAAAATACTAATAAAACATATGCTTCAAATTAAATTCCTTTATTATAAAATCTGATGTGTTACACTCACATGACTCTCTACTCTTGTACAAACTATTTTTACAAACGCTTATTCTCCATATGCTTCATATTAATCCAGATGTCAATCTTATTGCTAATTTTCTTGTAGATGCAAGGGGAATATGGTAGGTTATAAGCGATAGTCAAATATTTTAAGAGTTGGTTGCAATGTGGCGCATTCCATTCTCTTTGTATGTCCAGGACATACAAAAAGTGAATAACGAATTCCCATTGGAGAAAAAGTATTGGAAAATTTAAGGGGATAACAAGCAATATCTCGAAAATGATTCACTCAACAAAAAAATGTATATGATATAAATTGTGTATTTTAACGCGATCTACATTTTTTGTGTAGTAAAATGTTGTCTATCTCTTATTGTTTACCAGTTATGCAAAAGTCGTTCACAATGAAGAACACTTTTGGAGACATTCCCAGAAAATTTGAGATATACATTTCATTTGTCATGAAAATATCTTAAACGTATGACATTTTAATCAAAATCGTAAGAGCCATTTTTGAGAAAATTAAATTTTTCGAAAAATGTTGCATGTAAAGGGTAATCTGGGGTGGAGGGATTTTCTTGAAAACCTTCGTGTCGCATTTCTGGAAGATACTGAACCTAAATACCAAGTTTGGTGTTTATCCGACTGTTCGTTTCTGAGTTATGCTGTTCACAGACACACACACACACACACACGGACATTTTCCAAAAATGCTTTTTTTGGATTCAGGGGGTCTCAAAACATATATTTCCGGTGAAATCTCGGTATCGAATTTTTGGGTGGAATACAATACTTCCCCTACTTACTATACGTAGTAGAGAAAGTAAAAATTAGATATCCTTGAAAACAGTTGCATGGATTTTTCTGATTATTATTAAAAACGCTACAGTTTTGTTGCAGAAATATTAATATTTTTACAATATAAAGCAGCTGTCAATAGACTAATCTTATTGTTGAAAGAAAAGCACCTTTGTAACGAATATGATACACCAAGCTATAAAGGTTTAAAATAAATGTTTCACATAGATATTAGAGTTTTGAGATCCATTTGATTTGTTTTTTATTTAAGGTTTTCATATATTCATTGCTATAAAGTGACTGTCCTATTAAATTGTATGCATCTCAGAGATACTATGTTGTTATTTGCATGCCTTTAGCTTATATATTAGGATTCATCGCGGAGGGGGACTTAGCACGCTGACCTACATAGATGTTTTGTACCTTTACATGCACGGAATGGGGCGCCCCCGGGAGAGAGGAGACAGAGGGCGGCCGGACAACGGGATAGGACAGACAGAAGTAGGTCCCTGCTATTTACAGATTTAACCCCCCGGATTGGCAATGGTGTAGCCGGCTCCCCTCCTTCCTGTGGGATTACACATACCCTGAGGGCCCGGAACCCATAGACCACCATTCCGCGGGGGGACAAGGTTTCCATAAAGCATTCTGTTCCCCTGTCATGTACACGCTGAGACCTACCGCAGTTACGTACAACCCTGAAAGAGACCAGAGGATGAAAGGTGAAGTGAAATGAGAATGGAGGTGAAATGGAGGGACAAGAAATTCTGGGGACTTAATGATGCTTCCCAGCATTCGCCTAGGGAGCCGAAGAAACCCCAAAAAACCCATGGATCAAGAAGGTCGGCCACGGAAATGGAACCCACGACCTCCCGAATGCGGGCCACAGACGTTACCGCCTGAGCCATCCCGCTCGGTTAGCTTATATACTGCTTTTCTCTAAAATCATTCAAAGACTCAAAATGAGTAATATAACACCTGGAAATGAGGGTGTTAATACCATTAAGAAGTGGTTGGTGTACACAAAAAATTAAATCTCCAGCCTAAAACTATAACCAATAAAGCGCTATAAATTAAAAGAAGAGAATTATAGTTATGCGAATTATTAATTCGCATAACTATATTTAAAAGGCAGAACATCACTAATTACTAACTTACCTGAGTATAAGGTTATGTATCTCACCATCGAAAAAAAAACAGTATGGATCGTTAAAATAAAAACTAAATAAATAAATAAAAGAGGCTTTAAGAGAAGTTAGCTGTTAATTGATCAAAATGCATTTGATATCCTTTTAAAAGTGATTCTAGAACAGCAATTATACTTTTCATGGCTAAAGCCAAAAGTTTTAAAAGGAATATAATTGGAAAGGTAGAATCAGAACACTGAATAATTCAATGTAATAACCGGGATTTGAACCACGGATCTTCCGTTCTCCGTCCGGTGGCTCTAACTACTTAGCTACCATGGCAACATGCCGGCTTCAAATCCCGGCTGTGGCATTGAATTTTTCCGTCTGATTCTATCTTTCCAACCTTACCCTACACACGGCTTGCGTGGAAGAACAATTAATTCCATTAATTGACCTAATAGTGGTTGAAACTATGAAGCCCGGGACTTAAAGTACTTAAAATATTGTAAGTCGGCATTGGGGTATGTCATCTCAATACAATTTGAGATCTCCTTGTGGTTTACCGGGAAAAGTGCGAATCAGTTAGAGAATTTAAAGTCGTACCGGCATGTTGCCATGGTAGCTCAGTGGTTAGAGCAACCGGACGGAGACCGGGAGATCCGTGGTATTGAATATTTCAGTCGTCTGATTCTACCTTGTCGAACACACGGCTTGTGTGGAAGAACAATTAATTCCAGGAATATAATTGATATATTGTGCATCAGTATTAATAAATAAATAAATGAAACCAATTACTATATTCACTGTTTCAGAAGATGAACTAGAACTCAGCATTTACCCTCTCTGCATGTATGCAAGCTAAAATCATGAATGATGTTAGTAGTATTCAAGATAGGACTACGAAATGAAGAGCTCAGGCTAACTTTTTATCCTTCTCAAAGACGCAATTTTAATCTTAAAGAAGCATGTGATATATAGATTACATAAATTTATTTCCCTTTTGCTTGTAGACCAGTCTGGTTATACATCATTCATATACACCAGGGAGAGTCAATATGTTTAACTGAAAAAAAGCCCAGATAGAACTCGAAAGAGAATTTATCAAATACTGCCAACCGTACGTATTGTAAAGTAGGTCATGACTCACATTTGCACATCCGCTGCAGTGCTATATGAGTCATTATTACAGTAAAAATGTGGCTGCAGCAGAGAAGAATAGCGATAAATTTTACATTTTTCTTCCTCTTTTTAACAGAGAGTATATAAAATCCACTCACGATAAAGGTGCAGCACGGCCAACATGTGTTTCGTACACAGAGATATTAAAACGAAATGACTTTAGAAATGGCATTACCAGAAGTGGAGGTATAATATTTTGGAACCAAAAACGAAAATTCACTTGGGTAGTATTAGAGCTTAAACAAACCTGCAGTGGAATTTCTGTCATGGGTGGTATAGGATTTATAATGTAGAATGTGTTTATCGGAGGTGCACACCTTGAACATTGCGACCATCTTGATCTATTGTGGCTGCACCTCCGGGAGCCACGGATGAGGCGAAGAAGCCGGAGGCAGTTCCTGATGGCAGACCTACAGAGACAAACAGAAGTCCCTAATATTTTCAGTTTGAACACTCGCGCACCAGTGAGGGCGACCCTAATTGGCCGAACAGCTCATTCTGGCGTACACGGGGAGAAATATTTCCAATGCGCACGTATCCATGTCATCTGCCCGGCAACGCCAGCGCTGCAGGACCTGAAATTACACCTGAAACATGAAAGGGAGAGGACATGGGGAAAAGGAGAGATCGTGTTAGAATACACCACCCTGGCATTCGTCTTGGCGACCAGGGGAAAATAAAAAAAGCCCATGGTTGGAGAGGGCGAACCCTTGAGCCATCCAACTCCATTACTCGGTGGTGTACTGATGGATGATTTATTGGAGTATACAGTACAAAATAATTTGTGTTACATTTATATGACTTTCTGTACCGAGTACTACTACAAAGTATTCTTACGAAAGCTTACTTTTCTACCTACATGCTAATGGTGATTAATTGTTCTTCCACACAAGATTGTGTAGGACAAAGTTGGACAGGTAGAACCAGACGACTGAACAATTCAGTGACAGCCGGAATTTGTGGCAGTAATTTGTATCACAATAATGTAAATGCCAGAGTGATTGTAGTGTAAATAAGCATAATTATATGACATTGATTTGAGATGTTTGTTAATTATAAGCATTGTTAGGAAATAAGTTTACACGGCCTCACTGAAACTGACAATAAGAGCGGGCAACAATGAGCGATGGGGTGAGTTGTTTATCAATTATTAGAGACAAGCAAATGACGTCAGATTAGCGCGCGTTTCTGTAGAAATGGAGGGAATATTTTCCCTAGAGCGTATGTGTTCGTAATTTTGATTGGATATAAATATAGACGCTAATGTTGGCGCGTTTTATTAACCAATAGCAGCTCTGTTATAATGTTTAGGCATATCGGGGCGAGGGAGTATAAAAAGCTAAAGCCAGAGGCAAGTATTGTCCAGTTCAACAAAAGCATCCACGCGTTACACGTCGCTGAATCCAACAGAATCATTCAGAAGTTAAACGTCGCGTAGTTCATCACAATCGTTCGCGGGTTACACGTTGCGTAGTTCAACGGAAGCATACTTAAAGTACACGTTACGCAATTCTACAGAATCTCTCGCGTCGTAAAGCTAGTTATAAATGTGAAATACGCGAATTAATAAAGTGCAGCAAATAAGTGATTATAATAACATTAGAAAACATAAACGTTTCAGTCTGGCGTGTATCAAAAGATATGTGAAATGAATAAAGTGTGACGGCAATAAAAGTGTAAAAACAAATTCTTTTATCAGTGTTATCTTCTAGTAAAAACTCCTTTCCGTTTACACACCCTGTTCAGGAGATGTGCTCGACCGAGAAATAATAGCTAGCCGGAGGACAATGAACCCAAATTTAAAAATATTAATACAATAACAGGCGCCCAGCAAAACGATAACACGAAGTGACCGCGACAAATTGGCTTCCATACGTTGTGCAGATATAAACGAAGCATCTTCCAACTACTACCTAAAAATATTCTACTTCAAATTTGAACCACGGATCTTCCGTTTCCGTCCGGTTACTCTAATCAACTGAGCTATGATGCCAACATGCCGGTACGATGCCGGTAAATTCCCCAACCGGCTCGTATTTTTGCTGGTAAACCACAAGAAGATCTCAAATTATTCTGGGACAACATCCCTAATGGCGACTTAACAATATCGTAAGTAATGTAAGTTCTTAACCAACTATTGGATCAGTCAATGGTGATTAATTCTTCTTCCACATTTATCGGAATTGTTCCAAGAATCGGAATTGTTCAAATCCCTGGCTATGGTATTGAATTTTTCAATCGTGTGAGTCTACCTTTCTTACATCATGTTAATAGACACAAACCGTTGTAGAAATAGTTTCATTACCCATTTCGTTGTAGGTACAAGGGAAATATAGAAAGTAGAATCAGTAACCAGATGTCGCTAAATGCTGGCCTTGAAATGTCAGGCTGCATCCAATACATTTCAGGAAACATCTGGATATCACGAGCACTTAAAAAAATGTCAAAAGCACTGACAAATCAAACCAGTAAAAACGGAATCGCGGAAATGGTTGATGACACAGAAAAATTTATTAGAAATAAAGTGTGTATTTTAAAGAGATGTACAATTTATGTAAATTAAGTTTTAGTCTATCTCTTTTGGTTAACCCCTTATATGAGATTGTTTAAAATTCCTCCTGAATGAAGAAGATTTCAAAGCTATTCCCAGAGAACTTAAGGCATACATTTTATTTGTCAGGTAAATCTCTTAAATATTTGACATTTTAATCACAATCGTTAGTCAGTATTGAGAAAATTAATATTTTCCATCTAAAGCGTACTTTGGGATGTGGGAATTTTTGTTTAATTCTTTTACTTTTATCATACTAATTAATCAAGTATTGCACACAAAACCGAAATCTAACTTTGAAAACAAAATATTACCACATTATTCAAATCCTAATACACAAAAGTGGTTACTAGATTTTGTTTTCACTCGTTTGGTTGTTTCAGAAAATAAGTAAATCTTTAAATATAATCTTTTAATAATTTATATTCGGTGGTGGAATTAATTATGTAATATCAGTTTAAAGGTATAGCAAAAGCTATATGCCAGTTTTAAAGTTCATTCTGTCATTCTGTACTGAAAATTTTAACCTTATTGGCCACAAACACAAAAGTGTAAGAAAAATCAAAGTCCAGTAAAAAGATTGGAAGTAAATATAGGTCATTAGGCCGTGTGCCCTTGGGCATTTAAATGGTACGTGTTGGAACTTTAAAGGGCTGTGAGAGCAAAAGCCACAATATGTGACTGAAGCTAAAGGTTCAAATAATTTGTTGGACATAAAAACTAATTAATTTTTTTTTAGAAAATATAGACCAAATTTCAGTTGTTTGTACCTATAAATTCAAAAAACTTAAAACAATGTGGTTACCTGGTGATAAAAAGAATCACTAGGTATTCACAGTGACGTTGACTGCATTCTGTAATTAAAATTGTATGGGCTAATACTAATACTAATGTCGATATATTAGCACTGTATCACTTGGTCCTGAAGGTAGTATGGATCCACCACAAGCATCCTCAGGACTAATTGATGCATAAACTAAACTCAGTTTTATTTAAGGATACCATTTAACTGCTGTGGTCCTTAGCGTACCATTCTATATTGGGCGTGAAAGACCGCTAATTTTGTTCACAGGCCTCTTTATCAGGCTTGAGGTTTTTTTACGTGCCTAAATCAACGACACGGGACCACTGGCTTTACTTCCCTTCCGACGGAAGAATGCTAAGGATGTTTACGCCCGAAAAAAATCCATCGCCCTCTGCCGGGTTTGAACTCGCGACCTCGGGAACTGGAGGCTAGCATGGTAACCTCTACACCACGGGGGACGACTCTAATTGATGCAGTGTTAATATGTCGACATGTACAATTTTAATTATGGAATGTGGTTACTACCTATTTACTATTTTGGTATTGACTACAAGTACAGGAGGCTCAACTGCGCCGGATTTGACGTGTGCAGATAACCCTTCGTGCGTTAAAAGGTTGCAGAACTCAACGGAGTAATTCAACGCTAACACAGGTCACTGGAGGAACTGGCGCATTAGTGCCCTAAAATCCCACCACCACCACCACCACCATTACACCAGCGGTTCTCAGAAACGTCCATATGAATACACGGAAACGAAAAGAACATCGTATCAATCAACAGGGGCAATATTTTGAACACCTATTCAGTGAGTAAAGTACCGTTAGATGATAATAACAGTAACAAAATTTTAATAGCAAGTAGAAGAAAGGGCAGTAAAACATAGTGTGCTCTCAGGTTTGTTAAATTAAATTAAATTCAATTATTTATGGACGCTCTTTAACTACTATTGTCCTTAGCGTCCCATTCTATATTGGGCGTGAAAGACCGGTAATTTTGCTCAGAGGCCTCTTTATCAGACTTGAAGTTCTTTTATGTGCCGTAAATCTAGGACTCGCGACCACCGGCTTTACTTCCCTTCCAAAGGAAGCCATGCTAAGGATTTTACGCCCTCCGCCGGTTTTGAACCTGTGACCTTGGGAACTAGAAGCTAGCACGGTACCACTAGTCCATGGAGGACGACAATCAGGATTGTTGCGTATAGTAAGTAGTGCTAGACAAGAACAGCGAACACTATTTAAAAACAGCTATGGAAAAATATGGATAGGTTAAATAAAGACATTTTAGTTATTTTTCAGTCTAAAAAGTGAGTTGATTCCCTTGAAAATGAAGTGGAAAATATTCTAAAACTTTTCGGTCTATGTTTGTCTATAATCACGGGCACTACTCTCTATTGCGAGCCAGTGAAATGCCTCTCAATGAGCGTGATCCGCTTATCGTCTTTGCTGATAAACAAGATGAGTAAAACAAAGCTCGGCTGGCCCCGTAGCTCAGTCGGAAGAGCAAATGCCTGCTTTGCGAGGAGTCCCGGGTTTGATTCCCGGCTGAAGGGTGGGAATTCTTCTATTGCCAAGATTATTCGCTATCCTCTCCAGAGTCTGGAAGTATGAATGTATGGTGACCTAGTGATTAAATCCCAAAGTTTACTAGAAATTCAGACAGGCGAATACGAGTTAACACCATTGCCTATAGGCAATAATATGATCCAAAGGATAGTCGCCGATAAGACCATGGAAGTTCTCACCCTCCCCCCCCACATAAAATACAAAGCACGCTCACGCTAACTCGCCAGTTCCCCTCAGACCTGTGTTTACTTGGAATTGCCCCGTTGAGTTCTGCAACTTTTTAACGCACAAAGGGATATTTACACACTTAAAATACGGCGCGGTTGGGCCACCTGGTATATAGATGTAGTGATGCACTTAGTTTATCTCACTAATATTATTGGCTTTGAAAGTATCCTGTAAGCGAAGTAAGTATTCTCTCTGTGTTTGTGCGATTCTTAACAAACTTCAGCCCTTACGATTCAAATAAATATTCATATCTTCATTATAGCACATTCTCATGTTCGAAAATGGATTAATTTTAAAGCTAAAAAAATACGTTAAGTAGAACAATAAATAGTTAAGACAAATATTTAGAGAAACTACTAAACCGTTAATAACATTGACATAGAAATTCACATTACCTAAGTAAATAGATTCGAAACAGATAAAAAAATAACTGTTGTGTTGCAATTGGTTCTGGAAACCATACAATATATTAATTTAAGAAGTTTAATTCTGTTACTTGAGGGGGCGTCGTGGCCGAGTGGTTAGACTGCTCGCCTTTTACCAAGGGCTCGTCCCAGGAACCGTATGCGGGATTTGTGGTGGACAAAGCGACGTCTGGACGGATTCTCTACCAGTTCTCTGGTTTCCTCCGCCAACTATTCCATCTTCACATTTCCTCTCGACCATTTCACCGTCCTTTCATATCATCTCCTTCCTCGCTCTCATACAAAGCTTCGGGTCGATCACCCACCCTGAAAATTCTGCCTGATCCAGAGAGTCTGTCTGCTCCTTGACAGGCATCTGAGCCCAGGTACCCGCTTGTAAGTCCCGAGGGTGCAACTCCTCCACACGAAGACGACAGATAGAGAAAGGAGGAGAAGAATTCTCTTACTCCAACAGCTGCATTTAAATGACCTTCTTATATAAGATTTATATATTGTTTTTTTATGTTATGTGAAGACATGTATATGAGACACATTTAAGGCATCAAATAGCTAGCTAGGTAGCTAGCAAATAGATACGTAGGTAGATAGATAGATATGGTATCTTTATCGGTTTCAAATTATTGAAGTTATTACACAAGTATTTGGTGCATGGGTCATTGACCATACATGCATATTTAAGATACAAGGTATGGTGACAAATTAAACAACAGAAAAAAAACAAAACAAAAAAGAACAAGAAAAAGGAAAATGATGAATTACCTGTGACTCACTGAACAAATTTGACCTAGCTTCGCTAGACACACACACACACACACACACACACACACACACACACACACACACACACACACACACACACACACACTGCCGGTTGTGAAAATTGCAACATCAAGAAGGAAACGCATGAATTCAATGAATTTAATACCACAGGTTAGGTACATGACAAGTAGCAAATGATAAACTTTTGAAATCTATATATGACCTTCGAGCCCTAATATTCAGCATTTGGCGTGGCATCCATGCGCTGCAATTAGAGCTGTTATACGCCATGGCATTGAATCAAAAAGGTTCTGAATAAGCTCCTGAGGGATTTCCCTCCACGCAGTTTGTATTCGAGCCCACAAACTCGTGACACTGGTTACTAGAGGACCGTGACGCACCAGATGCTGACCAACTATATCCCAGACATGTTCGATGAGCGGCATGTCAGGCGAACGTGCAGGCCACGGAAGTAATGGTACCCGTCGCTCTTCGAAGAAGGGGCTTTCCTCGCAATATGTAACCGGGCATTGTCCTGTTGAAATGTGGCCTGTGGATATGCCTGAAGCAGGGGGAGTACCTCAGGCTCTACAACCACCGTTAGGTACCGGTTGCTGTTCAAAGTGCCCTCAATTCGTAGGAGGTGACATCGGTTGTTGTCACCTCCTCCAAACCATCATCAACTGGTGTTCGTCCGCTATGCCGCTCAACAATGCAGCCCTCGGTTGCTCTCACCACGGTACCGCCGGACACGTATGCGGCCATCACTGCAGGACACGTTGAAGCGGGACTCGTCCGAAAAGACTACATTTGTCCACTCAGCACCCCAGTGACGGTGTTCACGTGCCCATTGCAATCGGAGGAGCTTGTGGTTTCTGGAAAATGGAAGCCGACGTAACCTGCAACAGACGGTGACGAACCGCTGATGCAGACATGTTCACACCTGTTGCAGTGCTCCAGCGTCGAGCTAACACTCTGGATGAAGTTGTATGTTCCGTTGTGGCATTGCGGACAAAATGGCGGTAATGCTGTGCTGTGACCGTCATATTCGGTGGTCCAGTACCCGCTTTCGCTGCGTACGACCCTCTCTGTCCACTGCTTCCACACAAGCATCACTGTCGTAGCTGAATGCCCTCTACGAAACGAAATGTCACTGTATCGATTATTATGCTCCGTTTGAACTCGCTCACATGCCGATATGGCTCCCTTTGACGTCGATGAGGTATCCTGGCACTCTGTTTATTGTTTTCACCTTGTTTTACAGCTATGCACTGACTACACTGGGTGCATTACTGACCTTGTCGGACCCACACGAGAGGACTTTGCTCGGCCTACGTGTGCCCCATCTCTCTGCAAACCTGATCACTTATTGCTTGCACTTTCTTCTACACTTTCCTAAGTTTGGAGTTATTCGGAAATTCTTTCTTGGTGTTGCAATTTTCACAAACGGCAGTGTATGTATATATTATAAAGCCAGTGATAGCTTTTAAAGGTATCACATTTCAATATACTGAGTACATAACTCGCTGGATGCGTCGAATATTTAAATTCTGTTTATGGAGGAATAAAGATTACCAGCTGTGCAATATAAGTAAATAATATATATTTATTAATATCAAATTCATGCGGGCAAATCTATTGTCTTAAATTTCTGGTATTCTCGGACAAAAAAGCTAAGCTAAAATTGAAGTCTTGTACACTCAGGCGCTTTATTGTTGTTGTTATTATTATTATTATTATTATTATTATTATTATTATTATTATTATTATAGAGAACAAGCTAGGATAGAAGTAACCATGTGCAAATACACTGAAATTTCATCGATGAAACAAGCTTTCCATACGTGTTCTTATCCTAGCGAACTTCCTGGCAACAGCCAACTCTAATTTATAAGCATATACTTGTGACAAAATAAAGCTATGTTCAGTGCACACGGTTAGCCTGTACGGTGATGCGTTCATTTGTTAATAATTTAATTGTTCTCCAGATGTAAATTCAGAGCTTCCAGGAGATTTGCCTCACTGAACATTACCGGAGGGCCTCCACGAAATTTCCGAGTGCTCCGGGAGTTTGTTTGTATGAAATAAATTGCAAAGCGCCGGTCCCTAGTAACTGCATTCATTAAATGTGGATAGGGCGAAGGGATTATGGTCTGGTATCCGAGCCAGGTTAAACCCCTCTTCCCCAGAGTTTTACTCGTTATTTCACAAAGTAATATGAGAAGTTACAGCACACCTAATCCAAGAGCTCTACATCCTTTTGTCTGGCTTCGTTTCCCAAACATACAAAAATTTCTATTCACCGCCACCGGTGCAAAATTTCTTTTCACAACTCGTGCCATTGTAGAGGTGTTTATTTGTGCCAGTAGTACATGAGAAATTCTACCCATAACAGAGAAGAGAAAGGGGGGGGGGAACTAAGGAAGAGATCAGGCCTTTCCTTTTGAGATTTTCTGGTCTTTGAACATCGCACCGCAGGAACTTCATCTTTTTGCCTGTTAGTGGCCCAAGTTTGAGGTTTATGAAGTAGCTGAAGCTTTATTTATGTTTTACTCTGAAAACCGTCTTTTGCATTGCTTGGTTACACACAAAGTTTCGATAGCAAGTTACGTCAGAATTTTCTTTCACAAACATGAACGTAAAATCCTCTCATATAAAGAAAGTACAACAGACACCGTACAAATACTGCTGTTATCAACAAACTGGAGTTATTGTGGTGAGAGTCGGTACTGTGTTTTTGGTGCCAAAGATTGACACATATACTATTAATTTCCCCCAAACATGTAAGCGTTGTTTTGAAACGCCTAGAGGCTTAAGAGTACAAAATACACCGTGACGTATTTATGAATGTCTATGGTTGTCAGTAAGGCTCGGAGGCTGAGACCGGTATTCAATGTCAACATATACCTCCTACCTGCACTGTCATCGAGCACACGTTGTGTTAGCTTTGTTTACCTATAGCCCCAGTTGACCACAGGACACACAGGGTCATAAACCTATCATGAAGGACTTGTGCGCACATGATGACCTATTGTGCTTCTGGAATTCTCTTGGAGGAAGGGTAGAAGCGAAGGGCGACCAGATCTGAGACGCTAGGCTCGGAGGAAACGGGGTCACGAACGTTTTCAGATCCTGACACCGATGGGACTTCCCTCCCATCTCCTCAGGGAGAAGTCTCTCTGAAGGCCCGACTCGCACAACCCAGGGCAGACATATCCTCAAAGCAAACTCCACCGTCACTTGATACTAATGTGATAAGAAAGGAAATTACAGGGAAATTCCCAGTATTATAATACAACCTCCCTAGCAATTGCCTACCAACCTGGTAAAGCTGCGAAATAAACCAAGGTCCAACGGGAATCGAACCCGGGACCTTCCGAATGCGAGTCTCGCGTGTTACCGCGGATTCTCTCGCTTGGTTATGTCGTATTTAAAGAGTTTAGCATACATATATGAATACTGACACCTATGGACAATGTAACAAACTCGCTACTGCTGTGCCTTAGTTCTTCTTAAATCAGAAAAAGAAAATGTCATTGTGTATTGATTTGGAGGATTATGAATCATAGTTTTAAATGATATAAAACACAAATATCAACGGAAAATACTAAGTCGCTCACAAGATCAAAATAACGCATTAGGTGTAAACCAGCAGTAAACAATAAGAGCATAGAGTAAAAGTTTCAATTACTTGGGTGTTAGTATTGCTAGCAATAACAATTTAATTGCAGTAGAAAAATTACAGGTAAGAAAGTCATCGATGGTATCAGCAGCATTTAGGGACAATATTTGGAGAAATAAATATGAGCAAAGAGAGAAAAACCAGAATATATAAAATTTCTGTCAGACCAGTGACGACATATGCAGCGGAAACAAAGAAAACAGAACAACTTGTTACAACAAATGATATGAAAATGCTAAGATCAATAATAGAGTATACAGTGTATGATAAAAATGAAGAAATCAGGAACATATGTGGGATTACAGACGTTACGAGTTGGATATAAAAACGGGGAAAGGAATGAAAAGCTCATTGTAACAGAAAGGATGAAGATCGGCTTCGGAAACTTGAATGAACTTCAAACCAGACACACCACGACTAGTAGGAAGCCGGCACAGGATCGAAATAAGGTTTATTCCAACAGAAACAAACAGGACATTGTCCTAAATTAAGAAAGAGAAAAAAAAATATTAAATGGTTTTATTGAAAAAAATTATCTATTCACCATCTTATACTCCTATGGTTTTCTACAAATTACTCGTACAAGAGAATGTTTTTTCTTTCCACTTGCTGTTAATCGCAATAACAGGTGATTTATCGCGATGAACTTTAATAGAAATGGTCCAGTATGCAGTTTGTTAGCAACGAACAGGAGTAATACAACGAACAGATGCAATTCAGTGACATCTGTTTGCGTCCCAATACGTTTTATTGGGACGCTCTCATCGAAGAATGTTCTAGTTATTGGTTATGAAGAATATCCCTTTCTTCTGACTTGCATTGCTGAGCACTCGTGACTATTGGACTTTAAGGATATTGTGTACCATCTGTAGCTACTTCTCAGAGGATATGTTGTTTTTCTGTCACAACTTCCTGCACGAATTTATTTTTCTGCACGAGAGGGAATTGCTACTACTTATTAGTAACATTGCCAAATGTGTGCCATTGCATTTTCTCAAGTCGCTGCTTACATTTGTCTTTGCTCAAATGTTGTAACTGCCTACTCTTCTGCAAAGCAATAGTTCTTCGTAACACAACTAAAGTATATATTAAAATGAAATAAAAATTACTGTAAATAAATGTAAAACGATCTCATAATATCCAAACACAAAACTCATAATACAAAAATCCCACGGTTCCTGTCACCGAACCGACCATCCCTTGTAGGATGCCGTCCAGGACCTACATACGACATGCTGAGATTCTGAACATCAGTAGCTGCTTGCGCAGCCTAGAGGAAGCCTCGCATATATCACCGCTGAAATTTACTCCTAAACATGCCTCCGCCGGCTCCAAAACATTGAAACCGCATCCAGGACCTCCTCGTGTCAACGCCGCCTCCATATCTGCCACTCAGACCTTCAGCTCCAGCTGCCTGCAGTCACCTTGTCTCTCTGGTCTCTGGTTGAAGGCTTCACTCATCTCAACAGACAGCAGTATCTATGCTGCATACTACTCCCCCAGCACTTTCATGCAGACAACCAGCTTCTACACCACAGAACTCTCGCAAAAACCACGCTCTTCTCAATGTTCCCAGAATGTTCTGGCACAAAGGAAGTAATGAGTTCAACGAAACCTTGCGAACTTTGAGAAGCTTCTCCACTGGCTTAATCCTTAAAATTCCATGGCCTGTTTTGAGATCTGTAAGCATGCAAGTGTACAGAGATTAATTTTTCAATAAGGCCGCCTCTTAACCCACAGGTCGCGGCCAGAACCTTCGTTGTGGTTGAGTTCTGGAGTCCTGTTACTCATCCTTGACGCACCCCTGCATCCGCAGCAGCATTTTAATCGCTAAGCGGACATAATTAACGGGGATGTATGATGTGGGATCCCGCTAAATTCTTTTAACCCTACCCAATCTGCTCTTTCAAAAAACAAAGCCTAATTCTTGCCATTAACACAAAATCTTAACTTTAATTTTACACAAATTACGGTATCGTGGCCATCGTGCACTATGCTCGGGTAGTGAGAAGTTTCCACCGAGAGAGCCAATGAACTAAGAACTGGCTGTGCGGTGTTTATTACACTGGCGTGTGGACACATGATTCCGCGCTGCTGCAATCAAGATCACACTATTGACGCGGCTTTGCTCTGCTTTGACTCTGCAATATTGAGTTGACACTGATATGGTAGTTAAGTTATTAATTATTTTTTCCTGTATTAGGTCACAGAGCATATTATAACTCAGATGTTTTCTACTGCGCAGCATCTATTTATTTATGATTCGTATATGTTAACTCAGCTCGTCAAGCGAAAATAAGATTTGCAGAAATATTTCTGAGTGTAAAAGTTCCAGGCCGTACAACAATTTCTACCATTATAAAAATATTCAGGCCACAGGAAGTGCTCAGTCTAAGACCTAAAAGAGAGCGTAGGGTTCTTACCGAAAAAACAGACGAATTGGTCATCGTTTGGAGACTTTCCCCCTTAAATCGCTTACGCATTTTTCACAACGGCAGGTATAGCTGTGGCACATACTCTTCAACCTGGTGACCCCGTAATTAGGCGCACATTTTGTGAATGGAGTCTCAATAGTGTATACAATGGCGAAACATACCCATATTTAATATTTTTCTCGGAAGAAGATTGGTTCCACCTTCATGGAGACGTGTGCACACAAAATAATCCTTACTGGAGCTCTGACAAATTTAATGTTGTCCATGAAGTACTCCTAGAACGGAGGAAGAGTTATAGGGCTAATTTGCTGACGTCCCTACATACGTAAATACAGTTCCCCCCTTGTTTAGAGAATTAACAGACAGGGAGCGTGAGTTTTGCCTTTTTGCAACAAACCTCTGCCGCAGCTCATACGGTAAATATTTGGATGAGAACAATTGAAAGTGTGTTTGAGTACAGAATTATTACTAGAGATTTGTGGCCCTCTCGATCCCCCACCTCACCCCCTGCGATTTCTATCGCTGGGGTAAATTAAAAGGTAGTGCACAAGACAAACCCTTACACCCTGGAAGAATTAAAGCAAAATATCCGCCTGCAAATTGCCAGAATTTCTCAACGTGAACTACGGCGAGTGATAGGTAGTTTCCTAAAGAGGTGCCAAAAGTGTATAGACAACGACGGTGGCCAGTTTCAGCACCTCCTTTCGTAAAGTTGGTAAGTAAAACCTTTAAAAACAGTTTTAAAAGTGTTGTATGGGTTCATTAGCGCCATGCTGTGATAGCCGCAGACTGCTACTGTGCCGATAACGCGAAGAGAGAAAACACCGCGCAGCCGGTTCTTTGTTCATTGGCTCTCCCGGTATTTTGTTGAAGCCGCACGACAAGCAGCCAGAAATACACACAGCTCCTACTTGGTTTTTTGCTGCCCTTAGCACTGCAGCTCACCCCTCCTCTCTTCCAGTAGAACTAACGTGTCGAGCTTGGGAGTGTCCTTTCCTCTCCTCGTTTCACGTAGACAACTGCTACTCGCATACAGAAAGAAATCGCTAAAGAAACAGGTGGATAGGACAGAATCTACACACATCAGTAACGCAGAATCGGCGATCACCCTTCCTTTTTAAATCGAGCGGCGCCTTCGAGAAGGTTCGCAACAGACCAGAGGAAGAGAGGTTTTATAAATTTATACCTGCAACCCGATAGGAGTTCCAGGCAGTTCGAAAGCTGAAAAATCTTCGTTACGCAGCTATACCCCAAGGCGGAGCAAGCAAGCAGAGGCGTTGCTATAATATAAGGTTGACTTTACAGACTCAACGCACAATCTCCATAGAAACAAAATAACGATTAATATGGCCTTTCAAGTGTATTGCAAAAATATCTTCATCACAATATCGCTGAATTGTTACTTTTAAAGAAAGTTTTTGAGCAATTTTTAAGGAAAGAAGGTGCAATGTTTTCCCATATAAAGAGTTGTTTGTGTTGGATTAATTTCTTCAAAACCTTCGCCTTGCATTTGTAAAACAATGTCAAACTTAAACTTTAAACACACACACTCGCGTCCGGTTAGGAACGCTGTCTGCTAGCAACTGACTTCTACCGCCTGAAATTGCAAATTTCATCTATTTCAAGTCTCTGATTGGCTATTCCTGAGCCAATAGAATACTTTTATTTAACTTTCTAGTTGTTGATTGGCTATTTATAAACTGTCTCAAAAATTACATTATTGTTGCTCCAAGAATTACTAGTAGTATTATTAAGCACTCCAATTCATTATTGCTCAAGGTTACCTCATTGTTAGCAACAATTCTTACAGCTCCTACATTATTAAATTACATAATACATTCACATAACACTACTAAACATGTACATAATAATACAAACATAATACAATGACTGTTACATACATTTTATATGCTATTTTATACACATATTGCTTTAAGGCGGGCTGTTATTGAATTTTATATTATATAATTAGACTGAAATCATTTAAATGTTAAAAATACTGCCTCAATGTTAATGCAGGGCGAAACAAAGAAGCTACCAACACTGTCACTAGGTTTATTGGCAAACGTAAACAAGGAAAATAATCCTATAAGAATGCAGTTTCAAATCAAACACCTCCGCGAACAAGATCAGACGACCAATAGCATAATACCGCCTTTGGTTACGCCACGGAAAGGGTCAACGTCCTCTTCTTTTTCTTCTTCTTTCACCACTTTACTAATCAGGCCTACTTCTACATCAAGAATTAATGAATCCTTCCATCTTGGACGGCCAACGTTTCTTCTGCCTCTTGTTCATAAATACACGAGATATTGTCAAATAAATGTAGGTCCCTTTTAATGAAATCATTAGTTTTTTCTATCCATTAGAGTTTAGCCGACTACTGAACGTAAAAAAAAAATTAGTTTCTGCTCTTTCTATCTTGAGTTTATATACAATCTGTGTAATGAACTCAATCATGCAGCTTCCGTACATGCCACTGTTTTATACAATTTAATCTGTCTACTTTTTAAAGTTTTATACCTCAGTGTTAAGACAGATCTGATGTGTTCATTTACAAGACGTTCTCTATCCACTGTCGTTTATTTTAATATACCTTTTAAACATTATTCTAGCTAAACGTTACTCTATCTACTTTAAGTTGAAATAAACGTTTGCTTAAATAGTTTTATACACATTTCGTTATAGGTTTAAAGGACATATTTTTGAGTCGAGTCTTTCGAAGACACTGAACTTATATACCAAGTTGGGTAGTTTTCCGACATTTCATTTTTGAGTTATGCTCTTTATACAGACGCACACGAACTTTTTATATATAAAAATCTGATGTGTTACACTCACATGACTTTCTCTACACTTGCACAAACTATTTTTACAAACGCCTATTCTCCAACTACTTCATATTAATCGAGATAAGCATTTGCAGACTCTATCTTATTGCTAATTTTCTTGTGGATGTAAGGGGAAAATGTAGGCTTTAAGCGATAGTCAAATCTTTTAAGAGCTGGTTGCTATGTGGAGCATTGCATTCTCTTTACATGTCCAGGACATAAAAAAATGAATAACGAATTTGAGAAAAAGTAAAGAATTGGAAGATTTAAAGGAATAACAAGCAATATTTCGAAAACGGTTCACTCAACAAAAGAAATGTATATGACATAAATTGTGTATTTTAACGCAAACTACATTTTTCGTGTAGTAAAATTTTGTCTATCTCTTATGGTTTACCAGTTATGCAAAAGTCGTTCACAATGAAGAATACTTTTGGAGACATTCCCAGAAAATTCGAGATATACATTTCATTTCTCATGAAAATATCTTAAACATATGATATTTTAATAAAAATCGTTAGCCATTATTGAGAAAATTAAAATTTTCTAAAAATGTTCCATGTAAAGGTTAGTCTGGGGTGGAGGGATTTTCTTGAAAACTTTCGTGTCGCATCTCTGGAAGATACTGAACCTAAATACCAAGTTTGGTGCTTATCCGACTGTTCGTTTCTGAGTTACGCTGTTCAGAGACACACAGACACACACACGGACATGTTTCCAAAAATGCTTTTTTTGGATTCAGGGGGTCTCAAAACATGTATTTCCGGTGAAATCTCGGTATCGAATTTTTGGGTGGAATACATTACTTCCCCTACTTACTATACGTAATAGAGAAAGTAATAAAGCATTTTTGGAAACACGTCCGTGTGTATCTCTTCTGTGTGTGTGTGTCTGTCTGTCTGTCTGTGTGTCTGTCTGTGAACAGCATAACTCAGAAACGAAAACACCAAACTTGGTATTTAGGTTCAATATGTTCCGGGATGCGACATGAAAGTTTTCAAGAAAATCCCCCCAACCCACACCACCCCTTAAATCGAACCTTTCTCGAAAAATTTTATTTTCTCAAAAACGACTCTAACGATGTTGATTAAAGTATTATATGTTTAAGACATATTTATGGCAAATAAAATGTATATCTTGAATTTTCTGGGTATGTCCCCAAAATTTCCCTTAATTCTGAACGACTTTTGCATAACTGGTACACCGCAAGAAATAGACAAAATTCTACTACATAAAATGTAGATCTCGTTAAAACACACAATATATGTCAAAACATTTTTTTTGCAAAGTGAACCATTTTCGAGATATTGCTTGTTATTTCTTTGAATTTTCCAATACTTACACTTTTTCTCAATTGAGAATCCATTGTTCTTTTTTTTATGTTCTTGACATGCAAAGAGAATTACATTTTCACATAGCGACCGGTTCTAAAAATATTTGACTATCGCTTAAGGCGTACTATGTTCCACTTGTTTTGTATTTGCAAGGGCAATATAGAAATACGGTCTTAAGCATAGACATATCTCTTAATAGCTGGTTGCTATGTATAGCACCATTCTCTTTGCCACAGATTAATACTCTTTGCACATCCAAGACAAAATAATGAATAACGATTTCCCATTTGAGAAAAATTATAACTATTGGAAAATTTAAGGGAATAACAAGCAATATCTCGAAAATGGTTCACTCAACAACAAAAAATGTATATGATATAAATTGTGTATTTTAACGCGATCTACATTTTTTGTGTAAAAAACTTTTGTCTATCTCTTATAGTTTACAAGTTATGCAAAAGTCGTTCACAATGAAAAATACTTTCGGAGTCATTCCCAGAAAATTCAAGATATACACTTTATTGGCCATAAAAATGTGAAACTTATGATACTTTAATCAAAATCGTTAGTGCCGTTTTTGAGAAAATAAAAATTTTCGAAAAATGTTTCATGTAAAGGGTAATCTAGGGTCGGGATTTTCTTGAAAATCTTTGTGTCGTATCACTGGAAGATACTGAACCTAAATTCCAAGTTTGCTGTTTATCCGACTGTTCGTTTCTGAATTGTGCCGTTCGCAGACACACACACAGGCACACACACGGGCATGTTTCCAAAAATACGGCCTCAAAACATGTTTTTTCGGTGAAATCTTGGTATCGAATTTTTGAGTGCAATGTAATACTTCCCCTATTTACTATACGTAGTAGAGAAAGTAAAAAAGCTCTCTTTGGGTTTAAGGGCCTCAGATCATGTATTTCTGGTGAACTCGACATGCAATACGTGAAAAAATATGAACTCCGATTAGTTTAAAGGAAATGTCAAGTTGCGTAATCAATTTTGGATAATGTTACCGTAGACACAAAGGGAATACTACACGCATTTACTAGCGTTTTAAACTGAAAAGCTAAAGAAGATGGTTTACGACGACGATAAAGTTATGCTAATAAATTTCAGAGCACAGAGAACGTTTTGTTTGAAAGTTCTTAAAGTTTGCTTGGAAATATATTAGTGACAGCATACGTATGCTGCTGGTAATAAGCCTTTGCTAAAACACATTTTTCAATTTACGAGCCACAAGTATGAACGTCAGTGTTAACTGCTTTCTCGTGTAGAATAAGAACACTTAAATGAAATTATTAGCGTTGTATGTATGTGTTTTAAAACAAGCGGTATTTAAAATAGGTTTATCTGTAGGAGTGTGTATACACGCATGAACTGTAATTCTGCACTTGTTAATTCCAACAAGGGCCCACCGGGTTTGATGGTTATCAGCGGTGGCTCGAGAGGCAACCAACACTTTGCACTATAAAATATCGCCGCTCATGCTTTTTAATCCCCGTGAATTATGGGACAAGGAGCAGGCGGGGGTAGAATCATGCAGAAAGGTTGGAGATTGCGATAAGACTCGATGATTAAAGCACGGCTCATCCCCCCTTTCCTTCCACTGTCTTCTTCTTCCTTCTCTTTTGCCATCGTCACGTTTTGGGCTACTTGTGCTGACGTCACTAGACGGACGCTAACACAGTTGTTACCGAGTTTACCGTCAGTGGCGGCGCGTTAAACTTCAGTGGTGGCTAGTGCGATTTCGAAACTTAAACTGAAGAAAAAATGTGATGTGTTACATTCACATGATTTTCTCTGCCCATTGTCGTTTATTTTTAACTTCTACACACGATTCCTAAGGAAGCTTATTTTTCTATCTACTTCGTGTAAATCGAGATAAAGCTTTGCTGAAATAGTTACATTACAAATTTCGCCGTAGGTACAAGGGAGATAGAGCAAATTAATGATAGCCAGATGCTTAAAAGCGACTTTGAAATTCAATACTCTTTCCATAAAACCCCGAATAACAACTGAATAATAAAAGTACTTCAAACAATGGAATTAATTGTTCTTCCACACAAGCCGTATGTTGAACCGGGTTGGAAAGGTAGAATCTGACGACTGAAAAATTCAATGCCATAGCCGGGATTTGGACCGGGAGATCCATGGTTTAAATCCCGGCTATGGCATTAAATTTTTCAGTCGTCTGATTCTACCTTTCCTACTTCAAACAAGATGACAAGGTATTTGAACATTCAGACGCATAACAGATACTTCGGAAATAATTGTTATGACAAAGAAAATTGCTTTAAGCAAAATGTATTTTAAAAACAATTGTATATTTTTTGTGTAGTATGTTTTTATATATCTTTTAAGGTTTACTAGTTAAACAAAATTCTATAAAATTCATTCACGAGCTATTCTCAGAAAATTCAAGATATACATTTATTTGCCATGTGGGTAAATATCGCTGTGGCATTTTAATCAAAATCGTTACAACCATTTTTGAAAAAAATAAAAAACTTCTAAACGAATGCCATGAAAAGTACTCCGAGCTATACTGTGTATCGGTTGGTACACCCGCTTCTTATTTACCACGAGAAGATGTCTTACACCTATGAAATAACAACGTTAGTGGTTATACCACGCTGGTCTACGTCGCAATCATGACGTCAGATATATTGATGACTTTATGAATCACGTCATCATTTCTAGCAATTTTGGTTGGCTGCATTATGACGTCATGGCGATTGCAGGGCCAAAAGTCAGCGCTTCCCCTTGAGGTCTCCCGGGAAAATTAGGCTCGTCAGTGTATACCTAATATCCAGCGGGGCAACTTCTCTTCGCGTCCCGGGCGACTAAGCGAAACCTGGCACACTTTTCGGCATTATCAACATTTAATATCATACAATTGGGGAATTGAACCCGATACCTCCCAATGTGAGCCTCTTACGTTACCGAGAGCCATTTCGGTCGGATGCTGTGTGTTTGTTTCTGGCTTCTTTGAAATCATTTTTGAATGTTCCCAATGCCATGCAGAAGGAAACATCTTCAATAACGCTTTTCTCTCTCGTCACTCAGTTGGATTCACTCCAACAGAGAAATCCGACAAGTAAATGAACATTACAATTACTTTTCTTCTTTGATAGGCTGATGTTTATTGTTGTCAACGCTGAGATTGGTTATTTTGTATACTAATTTATTTTTAAAGAAACCGTATTACTGAATCATATCATTAAAATATCAATGGAGAAATCGAAAATAGTGGCTTTTTGTGGGAAAGAACAAAAGATTAGATCAAAAGTTATTTTAGAAAATAAACCAGAAGAACATGTAGTTATTTAGGACGTAGTATCAATTACATGATAGAAATTAGACATATGAGTAAGAATGTTGCAAGATTCCAAAAGATATGTGGAACCATACATAGAACATTCAGTAAGAAAGCAAGAAATTTTGCAGGGTTTAAGTTCAATAAAACATGGCGATCCCTACACTTCTCTATGGAAGTGACAAATGATTCATTATAAGTGGCGAGGAAAATTATAAGTGATTAAAAGTAAATGTAATGTTTAAGGAAAATAAAATGGTGAACAGGATTCTTCCAGTTACGAAGTGAAGATATAAGAACAGAACTTAATACATATTCAAATTGAAGAAGTATTTTAGGAGGAGTTGATTTGTAGTTCAACTGTTGGGCAGCCGAACTGCCCCACGTATGGTACAGAGTTTCCGGTAGCCTTCGCCCCAACGTTCACTTTCCGGCGGCATTTGCCCCAATGTTTAACAATCAATTTTGTATTTTTATGTTTCCTTAAATATTATATTTATTTATGCTTGCCTCGGCTACGTCCGTATTAATTTGTAGAAACATGTATCTCTGAACAAGGTGTGGTGCGGCTGAAGAATGTAGGCTTACACAAATTATAATTTTTACTTCACTCCATTTAGTAATCCTTCACACAATTAAATAATAGTTCACTGATATAGAGAGCTGTGAGATTATTTATTAATTACTTGCACTTTTTAACACGTAAACTTTATAATATTCGCAGTAATGAATTTTCGTCTCACGCTGAATACGTATTAAACTTCTCGAGGACGCGTCTCGCGTCCGGTTAGGAACGTGTCTAAAAGCAACTGAACTGATTTCTACCGCCTGAATTTGCAAATTTCATCTATTCCAAGTCTCTGATTGGCTATTCCTAATCCAATAGAATGCCTTCATTTAACTTAAGTTTTTTTTTGGTTGTTGATTGACTATTTTATAAACTGTCTCAAAAGTTACATTATTGTTGCTCCAAGAACTACCAGTAGCATTATTAAACTTTCAAATTCATTATTGCCTCAAGGTTACCTCATTGTTACCTCATTGATAGAAACTTTTGACTTATATTCTCACAGCTTCTACATTATTAAATTACGTAATACATTCACATAACATTATTAAACATGCACACAATAATATAAACATTAATACAATGACTGTTACACACATTTTGTATGTTATTTATACACATATTGCTTTAAGGCGGGCTGTTATTGAATTTTATATTATATAATTAGACTAAAATCATTTAAGTGTTCAAAATACTGCCTCAAAATAAATATATTACATTTAAATACATTCAAATATCAGAATGAATGTATGAATGCAACATGTTTAAAGAATGTCACATCCTAGATTCTCGAAACTAAATTTCAATATCAAAAAAAAAAAAAAAGACGAGATGTCGACAGACCCAGGAAGAGCTGGAGGGAACACTATGAGACAGAACGGGGATTATGCCCATGGGGTGAAGTCGAAGAGGATGAGGAGGAAATGGAGGAGAAGAAGAAGAATATTCGTATTTTAGTGTCTCAGCTCGAACGAACCTCGGCCACATAGCCACATAAGGCTGCACTCTGCAAGGTGATGAAATTAGAGTGTGTTAAATCTAAATTAACATAACGCTGACGCCTCAAAGAGTACAATGTTTAAGCTGACCGAATTGAGGCCACCAGGAAAAGACTACCACAGAACCTCTTCATGGCGGTCGTGGTCACATTGTGAATAAGAAGCAACTTCACCAACATTGAGGTGCTTAAGGAATAGGCCGTCCTCGTATACGTTTATAATAGAATAAAAGGCTCAAGTCGTGGGCAGTAACTTTACTTGGAGTCCGTTCCAAGCCCTGAGACGCTACGGTTTTATTGTCACCTTCGGAATAAACACAGTGCTATTCCCAGATGAAAAGAAGGAATTCTAAAGATATGGGTCAAACTATCATAAGGTTTTAATTAATCAGAAGGTATTTCCAAGATAGATCAGTGAATTCCAGATAAGCACGAAGAGTCTTGCAAACACATAAGCCTATGGTCTGAAGATAGCATACAGAAGAGCTTGACTAGTTCTTAAAAATCTGACGTGTTACATTCACGTGACTTATTCTACCCACTATCGCTTATTTTTATATACCTACTATATACTGTTCTACGAACGCTTATTCCGTTCTCTACTACGTATAGTAAGTAGGGGAAGTATTGCATTTCACCCAAAACGTCGATACCGAAATTTCACCGGAAATACATGTTTTGAGGCTCCTGAATAAAAACAAATCGTTTTTAGGAAAGCGTCCGTGTGTGTCTGTGAACAACATAACTTAAAAACGAAAATTGAAATAAATACCAAACTAGGTATTTAGGTTCAGTATCTTTGAAACATGCGACACGAAAAATTTCAAGAAAATCCCCCACACCAGACTAACCTTTACGTAGAACATTTTTCGAAAATTTTGATTTTCACAAAAATGGCTATAAACATTTTGATTAAAGATTTAAGATACTTTTATGACAAACTAAATGTATATCATGAATTTCCTGGGAATTTTATGAACGAATCTTCTACTTCATTCTGAATGACTTTTGCATAACTGGAAAAGCGTAAGAGGTAGACAAACTTTTATTACACAAAAATGTAGATCTCGTTAAAACACGCAATTTATGTCATATACTCTTTTTGCCCAGTGAACCCTTTCCGAGATATTCCTTGTTATTTGCTTCAATTCTCCGGTACTTACGTTTTTCTTAAATGGGAATTCGTTATTCGTTGTTTTTTATGTCCTGAACATGCAAAGGGAATGGAAGTTTTCACATAGCAACCAGCTTATAAAAGATTTGACTATCTCTCTAAGCCTACCATATTCGACTTGCACTGCAAGAAAATTAACAAATTTCTACAAAGATTCATTTCGATTAACATGAAGTAGATGGAGAATAAGCGCTTGTAAAATAGTTTTACAAGAGTAGAGAAAGTCATGTGAGTATAACACATCAGATTTTTTTTCTGTCTACTTCATATATTAAACCTTTGTGGAAAAGCTTTCATTACATATTTCGTTGTAAGTGCAAGGGGATGGAGGAAATTATATCGCTAATCGATGTTACTATATACTGGTCTGGAATTGTACACACACACACACACACACACACGCACGCGCGCGCGCGCGCGCGCACAGGGCCCTTTTCTAAACATTACTCTTTTTTGAATTCAAGAGCTTCAAAACAAGTATTTCGGTGAAATCCCGACATGGAATTTTTGATTCGAATACATTACTTTGAGTTGCTATTTTTTCTTTCTTTGGTCCATCATGCAGTTTAACACCGTGGTTATTTATGCATGGTGGGTCATAACAAATTCACATTGCTTTTTTTTTCTAAAACATTTTTCTCTTACTCTCCCTATATATTCTGCTATTCTTTTTATATCCCTCTCCTTTTGTATTTTCATTATCCTAACTTTTAATACTTCTTTGTTAACATTCTCCCATTCTTTAGGTAAAAACTGATCTCTCCACAACTTAGTTTCTTCACATTCAATTATATAATGCAAATCATTATCTGCCTCTCCACAAAGAGGACACCTATCCAAATTCGCTCCCTTCCTATCCCCCCTTAGCCTATGTGCACTTAATGTAGACCACCCTTCTCTCACTAACCTATTACCTACATCCACATACTTTTCCCTTCCGCAGTCAACCTTTAATTGTCTATATAGTTCCAAACTTTTCTTTCCTTCCAGACTTTGAAATAATTCTTGTTTCTCTATATCTTCTACTCTGTTCCTCACTTCTTTCCAGAAACCTTTAACTAAGCCCTCTCTCTCCTCCCATAAGTTACCCATTACTATTTCCTGTAAAATTCTCTTTATTCCTTGAGCCCAGATCATTCCATCATTGGATTTTTCTTGTATTATTAAACATTGCCTCAAAATATTATGCTCGTACACTGATTTCAATCTATGCCAATATCTAAGTATCCTTTCTACTATCATGCCCTTGCTACCTACTCTTCCCGACTCCAACATTACTGATCCATTAGGTGATGAAATAGATAAACCTAACATACATTTACAGAACAATCTATGTACTTTATTAATCATCTCCCATCTTTTGTCACTTCCCCAAATCCCTGATCCATAGACGGTACTTCCTCTTACACTTTAAAGGTAGCTCTCATAGAAAGTAAAAATGTGTTAAATGGAATATTTTCCTTTTGTGTCTCACCAAATGCTCTACTACCAGGACGAGAGTATTCTGGGACATATCAATGCCTGTTTGTGAAAGCGCTATTAACAGATAAAGTCAGGAATAGAAGATTACAAAGTGTGAGCTCCATTACCTTGAGCAAGTTTACAGCAGAAGCACGTACTTCACTGCTAACAAATGAGCACTACCCCCACTGCACACTTCTTGTGTTTAGTGTGGCAGTGTGATTTATTGGATTAAACCACTCGTTCTTACACAGATTGTTGTGCTGTAAAAATAACCTCTGCTATCCTGCAAGTCATGTGATGCAAAATCAGGTAATATCGCCTGCACTGCTGTCCATCCTGCTTAGATTGAAGCTTTGGTTTAGACCATCTTTTTACTGACTCTATCACGTACCTAATAGATAGAGGAAGTTATTTCATTATATCCACAAATTTTATACCAGAATTTCACCGGAAATGCTACTGTTTTGAGGGCCCCAGAATGCAGAATGAAATTTTAGAAAAACTCGTGTGTATGTTCACTAGTTTTTAATGCCCATTCTTACTACATCACAGGCTGCGGACACTGATGATATATGCAATGATAGATTTGAAAAAGGAATTTTGGGTAGGAAACGTTCCAGTTTAGGGTACCTCTCCGGCATTTTTATTTTCTCTACTACGTATAGTAAGTAGGGGAAGTAATGTATTGCACCCAAAAATTCGATACCGAGATTTCACCGGAAATATATGTTTTGAGGCCCCCTAAATCCAAAAAAAGCATTTTTGGAAACATGTTCGTGTGTGTGTCTGTGAACAGCATAACTCGGAAACGAACAGTCGGATAAACACCAAACTTGGTATTTCGGTTCCGTATCTTCCAGAGATACGACACGAATCTTTTCAAGAAAATCCCCCACCCCAGATTACCATTTACATGGAACATTTTTCGAAAATTTTAATTTTCTCAGAAATTGCTCTAACGATTTTGATTAAAATATCATATATTTAAGTTACTTTTATGAGAATGAAATGTATATCTCGAATTTTCTGGGAATGTCTCCAAAACTATTCTTCATTTTGAACGACTTTTGCATAACTGGTAAACCATAACAGATAGACAAAATTTTACTACACAAAAAATGTAGATCGCGTTAAAATACACAATTTATGTGATATACATTTTTTATGTTGAGTGAACAATTCTCGACATATTGCTTGTTATTCCGTTAAATTTTCTAATACTTATACTTTTTCTCAAATGGGAATTCGTTATTCATTTTTTGTCCTGGTAATGCAAAGAGAATGGAATAGTGTACATAGCAACCAGCTCTTAAAATATTTGACTATCGCTTAAAGCCCACCAATTCCCCTTGCATCTACAAGAAAATTAGCAATAAGATTGACATCTCGATATCTTGATTAACATGAAGCATATGGAGAATAAGCGTTTGTAAAAATAGTTTTACAAGAGTACAGAAAGTCGTTTGAGTGCAACACATCAGATTTATTAGTTACGAAAGCTACCCCTGTTGGTGTGGGTGTGTGTGTGTGTGTGTGTGTGTGTGTGTGTGTGTCTATAACAGCATAACTAAAAAATGAAATGTCGGATAAATACCAAACTTGGTACTGAATTTCAGTACCATCCAAACATGCGACGAGAAGATTTTCTAGGAATTCTCCCATCCAAAAGTACCTTTTACCGGAATAGTTTTGATTTATAATTTTCCGAAAATAGCTTTAGCAGTTTTTATTAAAATAGTGTATATTTGAAATATTTACGTGACAAATAACATGTACATCTTAAATTTTCTGGGAATAGCCTGTGAAGTCCTCTTCAATCGGAAGGAATTTTATATGTATTTTTTATAACGGGTGAAACATTAGAGATAGACAGTAACTTACTGCTTAAAAAATGTAGAGCCCTTTAAAACACATAATTTATTTCAGATAACTTTATTATCTGCCATTGCCGACATGTGTTATTATTGGTTATTTATTTTTCAGTACTTAATTTTTTGAAGTACTGCCAACCTTTAGCTGTTTCTCGCGGTGTCTTGGAAACAAGAATGGAATTTCAACGCCATTATATAATAACCAATTTGTAAACTTGAAATAGATTGAAGGGTAAGTTTTTGCAAGAATAGTTTGTTGAGTAGGGGTAGGGAAAGTGATGTGAATGTAACACCAGCTTCCTATACAATAGCATATACGTATCTTTTATACATATAGTGAAATTGCAACCTTGATTTTACTACAAATTTAAGGTTTTTGATAAATAACAGATGTTTACATGTACATTGGTGTAACACCCTATCAAACAGTCGCTTTTTAGACGTTTTTATTTGTATTTGTTTTACTTTTTCACTTAAGAAGTACCAAACGCATTATTGTAATATTGGTGTATAAAATTCGTTAGACCCCCACAGAGATTTTAGTTAATCTTCGAAAATGGGTTATAGTGGGGTAGGCAGTCAAAAACACTAAATATTTAGCTGTATACCAAATGTTGTAGATACCGCACAGAGGTATTTTAGAAAACTACGATAGTCTGTCTGATATAATTATCATATTCTTAAAATATTTTGCTAAACTATATTTTAAGTGGATCTACGTTTATATCGTATAAAAGAATGCAAAGATCAGAGGTCAGAAACAGCAGAATGTCAGTAGTCCAGATTGCAGTCTTTCCTTAATATACCGGGTATCATCCCTTGGGGCACTAATAACCCTAGATTCTGAGCGCTCTAAAACCAATACTATGTCATAGCTTAAAGCAACAATAGATCTAGATAAGTACATAGAAGAAGTTATAAAAATATGTTTGTCTATCTTTCATAGATTCATTCTTGAATTGCACGACGCAATAGCGCGTTTTCCCTTTTAGGTGGATGGGAAAATCAGTCCGCCAAATCATAAGTGCACCTTTGTTTCCGATACCGCTGCGAAATTTTACTCGAAATATAATAAGCTTTGCTAGTGGTGTTTAGTTTCGAAGACATGTCTTTCGTGTATTATGAGCAAAATATTTAATATAAGCAGGTTAAAACCGACTCACGTTGGTTTAATTTAGAACCAAACAATATTAGAAGGTAAATGCTTTAACTTAAATGTTTATTATGTATATAAGCTTAATGTAAACCAAGGTAAGTCCAGTACTTTATATCAATGAGTTGCAAATAAAATTCACTAAAAACAAATAGAAGTAAAACGTATAATTTTTTGTTTAACAATTTGAGAGAATGCAATATAATAAAGTAAATGCTTGTATTTAAAATTTAATGACCGAAATTAAGAATTAAACTCTTATTTGAACCGCTGTTGCGTTTCTGTAAATGCAGCGTAAATTAGGTTCTGCACAAAACAAGTGTGACAAAACGAAGCGCTTTAGGAAGAAGGTGAAGATGATAAAAGCTTATCCGTTACTATTCTATCATAAACTTCAATAAGACTTACATTAATGCCTCCCCATGTGAGTTACAATTATAGAGACTAAAATTGATTTTTTTTTTCACTCGTCTTTGTGCATATATTCACCAGCTAAGGGGATGACACCTATACCCCTTTCATCACTATCAAGCAGCTTGCAGCTGTTCCATATTCACTCCGGCCCTCTCTTTCTGGTCGCTCTATTTCCCATCTTCCTTCTGGTTTGTATTTTATTATTTGTTTGACCGTTTCTTTAATTTCCCTTTCCCTATGTTGTATGCATTGTTGTTTATTTTCCTGCATACTTTCATTACTGGAAAATATTTTATTAGACAGCATGGCCTAAAAGCAGAACTTTTTACATAGTACACACGAACTCAAAGCTTTGCATTGTCGCACTAGTGCGATAAAATTTTCTACCACTCCATTATGACCAACCTTGGTTTAAAGTCCAATCACATGGAAAATACCTTTGTATTATGCACATGTTTAATAATTCGACTTGGTTTGATTAGGTTTTACTTTTCATTTTGTCTTTTTACATGATTCATTTCTCACGGCGCTCGCATTATCTGTTCACAATACAAATCGTCATACTTCAGTTTATCGCAGTTCTGTGGAGTTAACCTATACGTTGTACTGGCAGCCTTCCGCTTTCTTTCATCTACGGCGTTGTTCTTTTAGCTAGTATAACCTACATAAAGATTAAATGGTGGAAAAATTATGAATTCAGAAGAACTGAAATGAAAGAGCCAGGTGAAATTACAGAAGCAGCAATACTAAAAGTATTCACCCCAAAAATCCAGAAAGCAATATTATATTGCATTTAATCGCTTCATTGCCTGGTGTAAGGCAAAACATGCTGAAAATAATTTCACTGAAAATGACTGCTAGCGAATCAACAAAACATCTGGCGTTTCGCTGCACATGAGAGTTGAGATCGTTTTTAACACTACTTCTCGTTTTAAGGATCTCGCTATACACGTTTGATCTCGTTCTAAACGTGATTTCTCTTAGTTTCAGGAATCAATATTATTTTACAAATTCGAGCGCTCTCTGAAACATAGTATAGGGTCTTTCAACAAGAGTGCCATATCTTTGAAATTAAATACAACACGTTCTATAAATGATAGAGGTTTCTTTATTTTTTTATTTTGGAACATAATTAATGTCATTCCGTGTGGAAGTAAACATCAGTTAAGTGACCACCGCGACTTCCTTGGGCTGCGCGTATACGGTTGATCCAATTTTCAATGACAGAAGAACGTAAATTAGGTCAAACTTCACGAATAACACGCGTGATGCTATTCACGGATGATTTTTCGACAAAAATCTGGGTCAGCTTCCAGTTGTTCCATAGCCCAGTCAGCGAATACCCGACGCAACCTATGGTCGTTGGGCTTCAGTTCTTGAGTTAACACCATTTTGTAAGCGTGAAACTTCAAATCCAGATACAGAATTCGCAAATTTGTGGTCGGCGAAAGCTCCACTTCTTGCGCTCGACGAGCAATTTATTTGTTTCCCTTCTCGCGTACACTCTCACGAACAGAGCATACGTTTTCGTTGGAGCGGTTACGTCGATTACGTACAGGCGTTCTTTGATCGCTGACAGAACCACTTGTTTTAAATTTATCCGAATCGTTCTCTCGCAGGGACGATTATGCACACCGTAAACTTCACGCAATACACGGAAGGTTTGGCGAACAGTTTATCCATTTTGATAATAAATGTTCACAATTTCTACGCGTTGCTGAACGCTATAACGTTCCATGGCTATTTGTCAATAAGGACTGTAACCACATGAAAAAAGACTAATGTAACTCAATAACAACGGCAGCTATTACATGTTAAAGAACTAGCTATCACTCTTGTTGAAAGACCCTTTATATGCCACACGTTAATAGTGATTTTAACATTCCTACTCGCCATATAAAACACTACTTTTAACACTTGTATCATAATCTACTATTAGTTCTGCTTTTGCTTTTCTTAAAAAGTTTATCTCAGCAGTCTATATATTTTGTTGCTCTTTTTGTTATTGTCCATAATTCACTTATACTATTGTGGTCATTATAGAGTTTGAATTTTGTGTCTTGCCTTGTTTTGTTTAGTGTTCTTTGCATTGTACCACACGTCGTTTGAAATGCATTAAGTTTATTGTTTATATCATTTTCTCTTTCGTAGCTTACTTCGCAGTGTAAACATTTAAAATAAGATTTGTTAAATTATATCATATATTATAATCTATGAACGTATGGGTATTTTCCTCTGAATGCCAATACTTTATTGTGTGATATTTTGAATTTATATCTCTCACATAACTGATTTAAGCGACATATTGCTTGTGTCATTTGTTGATCATTTAAAATTTTTGTATGATAACTTGATCATTTGCAAACATTAAGAGTATTTATGCGTTATGTTTCCGGTGTATAGTTTTATTCCTGGATTTACTTCTCTTTTCCATTGTCTTATAATGTCGTCTATATATTGGGTGTATCACAATTAATAGCTCAAAGCGAAACTGTTGAAAGTATACGATAATAGAAGCAAAAATGTTCCAGCAAACATGGGTCTGCGAACGTCCTTAGTTGTGCTTTCTCGATCACCTCATCTCAGTCCTTTGGATTTTGCTGTATGGGGTTCCTCAAAAGTAGTGTACAGCCTCCCGTTGATACCGTTGAATTGTACGTGCTTATCAAGAATTCCGAAATGATCCGGGGTGTTTGAAAGAATTCGAAACTCACTGCAGAGACGGGTGCAGTATAGCATCCAGATGCAAGGACGGCACCTTGAACGCCTCCTTTAACAGAAAGAGTGTAACATGTAACATCTAAAGTAGAATTGTATTCCTTGTTAAGTTCAACTATGAGTGAATTTTGAGGCAACTTAAAGTGTCAAATAAACGGAACTCTACATTGAGGCAGTATTTTTAACACTTAAATGATTTCAGTCAAATTGTATAATATAAAATATAATAACAGCCCGCCTTAAAGCAATATGTGCATAAATAATATATAAAATGCATGTAACAGTCATTGCATTAATGTTTATATTATTATGTACATGTTCAATAATGTTATGTGAATATATTAGGTAATTTAACAATATAGGAGCTGTGAGAATAATAGGTTAAAAGTTGCTAACAATGAGGTAAAAATGATGTAGTCTAGAGGCCATAATGAATTAGAAAGTTTAATAGTGCTACTGGAATTCTTGGAGCAACAATAATGTAATTTTTGAGACAGTTTATAAAATAGCCAATCAACAACCAGAAAAAATCTTAAGTTAAATGAAAGTATTCTATTGTAGTAGGATTAGTCAATCAGAAACTGAAATAGGGAAAATTATACAAATTTAGAAGTCAGTTGCTTGTAGACAGTGTTCCTAACTGGTCGCGAGACGCGTCCTCAATTTTAATACGTATTCAGTGTGAGACAAAACTTCATTACGGCGAGGATATTATAAAGTTTACGTTTTGAAAGTGCAAGTAATTAATAAATAATCTCACAGTGAAGTGTTATTTAATCGTTTCAAGGATTAATAAAAGGAGTGAAGTAAAAATGATAATTTGTGTAAGCCTACATTCTTCAGCCGCACCACACCTTGTTCAGAGTTATGTTACTACAAATTAATACTGATGCAGCCGAGGCAAACATAAATATATATATATAATATTTAAAGAAACATTAGCATATAAAGTTGAAAGTAAAGTTGGAGCGAAGGCCACCGGAACTTTGTACCGTAAGTAGTTGCAACTACTTCATCAAGTGTTTCGCTCCCCAACAGTCGAAATACAATACAACACCTACTTCAAATTGGCACCCAAAACGTGAGGCAAATAACGAAACAATACATAAACTTCAACATTTCAAATTCATTTGTGCTTATTAAGACGATGCTTCTTAACAATTCACAATAATAAAACTCGCACATGGTTGATTTTAGGCCCATGTTTACGTTTGACAAGACTGGACAAGGTCATAAATGTGTATTTAGACGATTTATCTTTGCCAAACTCTTCAGAACACACTGATAATTTATCAGGTGCAACCAAATTACTATTAGTCACTATATAATATTTTTCAATGAAATATTCTTCTATGTAATATTGTATATACTTTCACGTATTATAGCCCATGAAATCAGATTACGACTACAGAATACAATGGAAATAGTACGATTTGATAGATTAACTACACTATATAACATTGCACTAATGTGTTATTGTACACTTTGGAAATCTGTCCGGCAATTTCTTCACAAGCTCTCGTTTTTATTCCGTGGTAATCCAGGAAGCCCATGACGTGTAGACATGGCTAGTTTTCCTATAACCTAATCAGTTCGCATATGACATCCCTTGCACAGGTAGCCATTTTTGTTTACTTTTCGCTTTCAGTCATGTTGCAGATTTCGTGATGCACTGTAAATAGTCGCATTTCATTGGCCAAAGCCGTCAAATCATTGTTAAATCTGAGGCAGTATTTTTAACACATGAATGATTTCAATTAAATTATATAATATGTAAATTCAATAACAGCCCGCCTTGAAGCAATATGTACGTAATAATTTTTTAAATGTATGTAACAGTCATTGCATATGCTTAATTATTGTAAACATGTTCAATAATTGTATGTGAATGCATTAGGTAATTTAATAATGTAAGAGCTGTGAGAATAGTAAGTTTAAAGTTGCTAACAATGAGGTAACAATGAGGTAACCTTGAGGCAATAATGAGTTTGAGAGTTTGAATGCTACTAGTCATGATTAGGGCAGTAATAATGTAAAATTTGTGACAGTTTAAAAATAGCCAATCAACAGCTAGAAAAAGCTTTAGTAAAATGCAGGTATTCTATTGGACTAGGATTAGCCAATCAGAGACTTGAAATACAAAAGGTTAAAAGTTTATACGGTTTAAATATGTTCAGTGACTGCAGACCTTGGTAGTAACCGGATGGAAATATTAGTATTCGTGTGAAACGAAAATTAAGTATACGCGTTAACAAAGTGTAAGTATTAAATAAAAGAATCTCACAACTCTTGATATCAGTGTAGTGCTATTTAATTTGTGTCAAGGATTAATAAAAAGAAGTGAATATAAACTTAAAATCTGTGTAAGCCTACATTCTTGTCGCACCACGCCCTGATTAAGAGAAACGCGTCTCCAAAGTAATAATGAAGCAGCCGAGGCAAACATAAACATAAATAATATCTATAGAAGCAGTTTAATAACAAAGTTAATATAATATTTTTAAACTTGGAGTGTAACAACAAAAATATATCTTCAAATCAGCTTTTCATACAAAGCAGAAAATTACGTAACAAACGCTTTCTTCAAATTGACGTTCATACGTGGAGCTAAATAAACAAATAAACTCCAAGAACAATTCTACTTCAAATCGTTGATCGTTTAAAGCATGTCCTTATTGGCTTTCAAGACTTCCAAAGACTTTAAAAATATTGGAAGCAATTTGACAAGGAAAGTTGTGGTGTTGTGAAAACTCTTGAAAAGTCTTGTAAAGCATTGAATTTGGGAAACGTTTGATCTTGTCCAAGAAGCTTTAGTTATGATATACCCTGTATATCCGCCCCTCTCCTTTAAAAGTTATCCAGCTGTATTCGCTATCTTGTGGCTTCTCACATAGCACATAATACGAGGTTAAGTAGCACTAGCTAGCATTATGCTACGTTCTATAAGTATTGATCTCTTTTACAAAGAAGTTAATTTCTTCTCCCACGTGATTGCGGGCTCCATACAGGATTCAAAACTCCTTAACTCTCTGCGGTGCTATACATCACGTGCAGCGCGCTCTATTCTGCAGGGACTGCCAACATATTATCAGATTTCATCAGCTTTCATCCTACAACAACAAGGGAATGAGGTTTACACATGTTACAAGAGGCATTCTGTAAAGGAATGCGGTGTGGAATCTTCTGCTGGTGAACATGGTACTGGATCTCTAACCCAATTTACAAATTCGTTCATTATCCAACAACCATGGTAATCTTTGTTATATTTTTTATTCAAGTTTATTTATTATAGCTTTTGGGTTTATAAAGGACGTTAATGCGTAACACGTCATTAATATTAATGGGTATGCAGAACTATACAGTGGTCCTATAGCTCTACAAGGTATTAGCACATCTGTTACCATTTCCATTTCTAAGGGAGGTAAGCAATGAGATAATGTAGTTATAAGCGTCTATTTACATAATGCATACGATATCTGCAAAGCGATGGAAAACGCAAAATTTTAATTGTTTTATTTCTTGTCTCATGTAAAACACCAATAAGATATATTAACCGAAGAAAAATATATGTACGTAGGTTGGTAGTGCAGATCTTATAATCATTTATGTAACAATGGCTATCGTGGGGATTGAGAAATAACAAATAATAATTCTGTAAACATGTAATGCAATATTCGAAGACAGGATCTATTTCTGAGTATAAACGAATAATTGCCAGTGGTATAAAAGTTTAAATAACAGGAGGCTTGCTGACAAGAACTGACATTCTAAGTCAGTGGAATACGAAAGGCGCTAAGGAGTGTGTAACAACTCATTTGCCGAAGTATTTTGTAACGATAACACTGAACCAGTCTGGCCCGGTAGCTCAGTCCGTAGAGCATCTATTTTGCTGTGCGAGGGGTTCCAGGTTTGATTCCGGCTCCCGGCTAGGGGTTGGGAACTTTTCTCTAGCCAAGATTATTCCCTATCCTCCCCAGAGTTTGGAAGTATGAATGAGAGTGTGAATGTGCGTGTGAGCTAATGATTAAAATAACAAAGTGCAAGAAACCCAACGACAAGCGAATACAGTTGCTGTAACAAATTGAGCTACCATGGCAACATGTCGGCACACATTAAGTTGGGGTGTTGCGAGTTAATGAAGAATTTAATGTCGTGCCGGCATGTTGTCAAGGTAGCAACCGGACGGAAAAAAAAGAAGATTCGTGGCTCAAATCCCGGCTATGGCATTGGATATTTCAGTCTGATTCTGCCTTTCCAACTTTGTCCCACATAAGGCTTGTTCGAAAGAACAATTAATTACCAATATACGAGGTTCAGCCAATAAGTATTTCTCGTATATTTTTTTCTCCTGAACTAAGTTATGTGAAAAATTTGAATTTTGCGCAATTCCTCAAACCTTTTCCAATCCACTGCAATAGCAACTTCGTACATCAACCGGAGGCAGCACTGCTGCTTGTTGAAAAATCTGATGTGTTACACTCACATGACTTTCTCTACTCTTGGACAAACTATTTTTACAAACGCTTATTCTCCATCTACTTCATGTTAATCGAGATAAACGTTTGCAGACTGTATCTTATTGCTAATTTTCTTATAGATGTAATGGGAATATATATTTACAAGGGCAATATAGAAAAACAGTAGCTTTTAAGCACACACATATCTCTCAATAACTGGTTGCTATGTGCAGCACCATTCTCTTTGCATATCCAAGACAAAAAAATGAATAACGAATTCCCATTTGAGAAAATAAGCATTGAAAAATTTAGGGGAATAACAAGCGTTAGAATGGTTCACTCAACAAAACAAATGTATATGGCACAAATTGTGTATTTTAATGCGATCTACATTTTTTGTGTAGTAAAATTTTGTCTATCTCTTATGGTTTATCAGTTATGCAAAAGTCGTTCACAATGAAGAATACTTTTGGAGACATTCCCAGAAAATTCAAGATATACATTTTATTTGTCATGAAAATATCTTAGACATATGATATTTTAATCAAAATGGTTAGAGCCATTTTTGAGAAAATTAAAATTTTCGAAAAATGTTCCATGTAAAGGGTAATCTGGGTTGGGGGATTTTCTTGAAAACCTTCGTGTCGCATCTCTGGAAGATACTGAACCTAAATACCAAGTTTGGTGTTTATCCAACTGTTAGTTTCTGAGTTATGCTATTCACAGATACACACACAGACACACACATGGACATGTTTCCAAAAATGCTTTTTTTTTGGATTCAGGGGGTCTCAAAACATATATTTCCGGTGAAATCTCGGTATCGAAGTTTTGGGTGGAATACAATACTTCCCCTACTTATAGTAGAGAAAGTAAACATAGCTGACATCGATGTTCGTATTAGACAGCGTTCTGTCATTGACTTCTTGATTGCGCAAGGTGAAACGCCCATTCGCATTCATGAAAGGCTCACAAAGGTGTATGGTGATGTAACAGTGGATGTCAGCTCGGTTAGAAGTTATGTTCGCCGCTGAACAGCGAAGCGGCGGACTTGTGACTCTAGTGACTCCACGCAACATTGAGCGAATGGATGAGGTCACTCGAGATGACCACCGGGTAACAACGGATGAATTGTGTCGCATTACGTCTCTCAATAAAGGCAGTGTGATGACGATTATTCATGAACTGGAGTACTCAAAAGTTTCTTCACAGTGGCTACCCGGAATGTTAACGGACCAGAATAAGCAGACACGAGAAACAATAGCCTCCGAACACTTGCAGCTCTTCCATTTGGAGGAAGAGGAGTTCCTGGACAAAACTTTAACTGGAGACGAAACGTGGTTTCATGTTTTTGAACCAGAATCAAAGAGACAATCCGTGGAATAGCATCGCACAGCCTCACCGAGGAAGAAAGCATTCAAAACTGTGTCATTGGCAGTTAAAGTGATGGCGACCGTGTTTTGGGACGTAGAGGGTGTGATTCTGGTTGATTTTGTGGAGCAGGAATGCAAAATAAATGCTGTGTAATACGCCAGCATCCTCAGAAAGCTTAAAGCACGTCTTCATCGAGTTCGCCCAACAAAAAACATGGTGCATGTTCTGCTTTTGCATGACAATGCAAAACTACATACCAGTCGTCGCACCACTGAAGCGGTTGTGAACTTTGGATGGGAAGACTTGTCTCATCCCCATAAAGCCCTGACTTAGCACCATCAGACTTGCATCTGTTTGGGCCGCTAAAGGAAGCTCATCGTGGGATTCAGTTTCAAGACGCGGAGGCCCTGAAAACGTCTGTGCATCAATGGCTTCGGAAGCAAGATCGTGCGTTTTACCACACAGGAATACATGCCCTCGTTAAAAGGTGGACTAAAACTGCGGAAAAGGACGGGGATTACATTGAAAAGTGACAATTTAATCCTCAATGTTGTGGTTTCATGCTGTGTAATCAAAGTATAAGTTTCTTGCAAATTACAAGAGAAAAAAAAAGTAGGAATTAGTTATTGGCTGACCCTCTTACCTTCCTTAATAAACGAACTATTTCTAGCTAAAAGCAGGTCAGTGCATTTAGAAGGCCTTCGTCTACATCTTGTAAAATCTCAGTCTGATAGCTTAAATAGTTTCTGAATTAACGGGACATGAGTTTAGGAGATCTAACATTGGAGGAATAGGGCTGTTAGTCTCGTTTTAACACTATGTTTGTTAATCACCATTTAAACATGAGTGAACGTTCTAGTATGGTCCTCTTTCTCATTATCAAAACTGCGGGACTTATGAACAGGAGCACCGAGTGTTACCATCAGATTTTTTTATGCAAAGGTTATCTCCCTTTACAAAAGTTTCACCAGAATCGTATCAACGGTTTTGAGTTATAAGGGTAGTGGCAGAGCGGGATCTAAACTAAAAAAAGGGGGCCTTAATCACCTAACTTTTTTTTTCGAATGAAATATAACAGCCTTTCTCTTAGAAATTGAAAGCAGCCTTTCATTACAGCGCCGAGCTTTGATGTGTGCGGTATTACAATTTTTCATCCAATTTTCTCGCTTATCAATGGAAATTAGCTGGGAGTCTTGACCGCAGCAGATCCCTACCGCTAATGTAGTTGACCATAATGGAGGCAAGTTGTGACCGCTCGTAGGACCGTAATTATTGGCACCACAAGAGGTACCGACCACAACTGTTAACCACATGACATTTACATTTTAAATAGCCTTCCTGCTTTGATCTGTCCTTTATGAGGCTGATCACGTGGTCGGATAACGGCACGCTCGTTCAACTTTAGGAAAAATGCTAACCTTATTATGAGGGTTGCCCTAGAACCGAGGTTGAGGTTCATCATTCATACACAGCACAGATCACTTCTTCTATCCATCCAGGATTACGCTCTAATCCTGTTCACGTTTTACCATCACTGGCTCGGTCTTCCAACACTTCTTTTGCCTGTGGGTTTGTGTAAAAATTTTATTGTGATATTCTTTCTTTACATTTCTATTGACTCATTGTATCTCTAGTTATTCTCCTATAAGCTCATTTCTTATTTTACCCAAGGCCGAAGTCGTTAAGGCACGAACTGTAAATGGGAGGTGCGTGGTTCGAATCCCCCAGAATCGTGCCCTGACACAGTTTTTTTATTTCTCTAATGCGTATAGTACGTAGAGAAAATATTGTATTCCACCAAAAATTCGAAACCGATATTTTATAAAAAAATACATGTTTTGAGATGTCCTGAATCCAAATGAAGCCTTTTTGAAAACATGTCCGTGTGTGTGTGTGTGTGTGTGTATCTGTGAACAGCATAACAACTCAAAAACTAAAAATCGGATAAATACCAAACTTGGTATTTGAGTTTAGTATCTTCCAAGGATGCGACAGGAAGATCACCAAGAAAATCTCTCCACCCCAGACTACCTTTACATGGAACATTTTTTCGAAAATTTTGATTTTATAAAAATGGCTTTGACGATTTTGACTAAAACATTTGTTTAAGCTATTTTCATGGCAAATGAAATGTCACAAAAGTCCTCTTCATTCTCAATTACTGGTAAACATGTTGTAAGAACCAGACAAAGGTTTACTGCACAAAAAATGTAGTTCTCGTTAAAACACATTTATATCACATGCTTTTGTGTGGAGTGAGCCATTTTAGATATTTATTGTTTTTTCTTTGTTTTTTTAATTTTTCCAATGCTTGTACTTTTTCTCAAACGGGAATTCGTTATTCATATTTTATGTACTGGACATGCAAGGACAATGGAATGCTCCACATAGCAACCAGCTCTTAAAATATTTGACTATCGCTTAAAGTCTACCATATTCCCCTTGCATCTACAAGAAAATTAGCAATAAGATTAACATATCGATTAACATACAGTACTGGAGAATAAAGGTTTGTAAAAAACTAGTTTGTACAAGAGTAGAGAAAGTCACGTGGGTGCAACACAAGCTTTTTTTGTACGTTTTGCTCAATTCTCGTATAACTGGCAAATGCTGGGGAGGTAACGATACATATCACGGAAGGCCCCCCCCCCTCGGAAACGGGGTAGAGCACCTCAAGTAAGCCATAACGGCTCTTTTTGCGTCCAACGTGATCCTTGGGAGGGAGAAATATGAGGGGAGAGACCTAAAGGGCGATCAGATCCGGATGCTGACGGGCGCAAGCATGGACAGAGCCTCTCATGTTTACAGATCGAACACATCCGACACCGCCAGGTTTCACCCACAAGCAACTAACCTTCGTCATCTCCTATAGGGGAAGGGCCACTGGTGGGGAGAGACTTCTGAGAGCCCCCGCAGCGACGCCAGTGAAGAAACCTCTACAGAGCGCAAGCCACCATCCAGCCGCTACCCGCCGAACACCATCGCCTGGTCCTACAACCCTGAAACAGGTGATGAATACAGGAAATAAGGGGCAGGAAACTCGTGGTGGAAGATAAACCATCCCAACATTTGCCTGTTGACCCGGGGAAACACGAGAAACCTCGGTGGGCGGTTGCCGGGAATCGAACCCGGGATCTCTTGAATGCGGGGCACAGACGTTACTGCCTGAAACATCCCGCTCGTTTGCTGGTAAGATAACTAGGCCTGAAACTTATTGAGGTTGTCAGTAACAATTGCATAAATTACCGACCTTAAAACTAGAGGGAGATGTTGATGAAGCTCGTCAATAGTTTTCAAGAATCTTCTCATCAACTTTTTGTTTCAATTCTTCACTGATGACAGTAGGTCCTCCAGATCGATCCTCATCATGAACGTTCGGCCTTCCTTCATCGAACAGTCTGCATCACTTAGGCACATTTCCATAATTCATCACACCTTCTCCATACACTGCAATATTTACTGGGAATCTTCGATAAAATAAAATGTGTGCAAGATGGACTGGCGTTAGAGTTTTGTGATGAGGTATCCAAAAGCTGGTGCCACGACTGAGCAAATGTTTAGACATTAATGGTGTCTATGTAGAAAAATAAAATAATGTTACTATTTTTATTTCCTATAAAAGTTATGTTAAAAGGGAATATACCACACACACACATATATATATATAATTGTACATAATAATATAATTCAGCAAGAAAGATATTAGAATATTTAGCAACCAAGAAATGTAAAACGCAAATTGTAACTTAGATAAGTATGGGAGGACTAGCTAGCTAATTCCAAGTAAAAGATAATTCTAGCTAGAGCCCACCTTTCACCAAGCTCATGAGGAAGGAACTGCAAACAATGGATAGAAATAGAAAGAGACAGATATAGAAAGGAAAGAGACAGAGATATTGAATCTGCTTCAGGATGTGTCACTGGGACGCCTATGCGAAAAACTTTGGAGCAGAATATTTTCATATATAATAAGGTAACGCGGCCTGAGGATCAATTAGAAATGTAGTTACATTTTAAGGCGCGAAGGTGAGCGTCACTAAGCTTAGGTATAAAAAGGGGAAGAAAGCCCCAGATTTTCACTCTCTTACAGAATTTCGTCGACACAGTGATACTCTCTGGACGACAGATGCACGTGTGTGCATTTGGGTAGGAAGCGTGTGAAGTTAGATTAGAATCCTAATAATTATTATTATTATTATTACTATTATTATTATTATTACTATGGGAGTTGTTATAATAGGTAAAGTTTGCCACTCCTAAATACTTATTTGACAATAAACCATATATTTTAAGGGAAATGCAGTGTATTTAAATTCGCCTCACCTACGAAAACCCTGAGACCAGTGAAATTGGTTAGATAGATAATTTAGTAGGAATGGAGAAATCAGCAACCTCTGAACAGCAATAGCTGGAGACCAGGACACTGCAGCAGAGGCATCAACCAGAGGAACAACGTTTTCCCGTTACAATGTTTATAAATAAAATATTTCGTGTGCTGTAACAAAACGTTCTTACTTAAAAAGCAGCCCTAGCAATTTCCGTTAGCAATGAACCGGGTTTTCAAAATATCCTATTGGGGAAGTTTTCAGTGAAACACATTTAGAAAATTCAACTCACTCTTTCCGGGAAAAGCGTGCGGAAAAACCCTCATCACCTTTGCCAACAAGCAAGATACAGTTTTAAAAATGTAGCATTCCCTCTATGTGCGAAATTAAACAGCCTCTACCCACGTAATGTTTTTTGGTCCACTGAAAGTACGCTACAATTAGGAGGTGTCGAAATGGGTCCAACTCATCCTGGGAGAGATATGACGCTAATTTATTCAGTGGCATCTGAATCTTCAAAAGGTTTTATTTTCGGGAACGGTGCTGTTAGTGGAATATTGTAATTAGTATGAAGCAAGGACAAAGCAATCAGTAACTTCTGTTTCTTTGTTTCTAAGTTTAAGTGTTTCACAATTATTTAATCTGTAAACTCTATGTAGTTTGTTATATTTCATTTGATATTCTATCGTTTAGTATAGAAAAAATTCTACATAGCTTATTTTTTAAACTAATGGAGTGAATCTGCTCCAAACCCTTAAAAGTACAGGATGTTTTTTACTTTCTCTACTACCTATAGTAAGTAGGGGAAGTATTGTATTCCACCCAAAAATTCGATACCGAGATTTCACCGGAAATACATGTTATGAGACCCCCTGAATCCAAAAAAAAGCATTTTTGGAAACATGTCCGTGTGTGTGTCTGTGTATCTGTCTGTCTGTGTGTGTGTCTGTGTGTCTGTCTGTGAACAGCATAACTCAGAAACGAACAGTCGGATAAACACCAAACTTGGTATTTAGGTTCAGTATCTTCCAGGGATGCAACACGAAGGTTTTCAAGAAAATCCCCCCCACCCAGGATACCCTTTACATGGAAGATTTTTCTAAAATTTTAATTTTCTCAAAAACGGCTCTAACGATTTTGATTAAAATATCATATATTTAAGATATTTTATGACAAATAAAACGTATAACTTGAATTTTCTGGGAATGTCTCCAAAAGTGTTCTTCATTGTGAACGACTTTTGCATAACCGGTAAACCATAAGAGGTAGAGAAAATTTTACTACGCAAAAAGTGTACATCGCGTTAAAATACACAATTTATGTCATATACATTTTGTTTGTTGAGTGAACGTTTTCGAGATATTGCTTGTTATTCTCTTAAATTTTTCAATACTTATTTTCTTAAATGGGAATTCGTTATTCACTTTTTTGTCTTTGATATGCAAAGAGTATTAATCTGTGGCAAAGAGAATGGTGCTGCACCTAGCAACCAGCTATTAAGAGATATGTATATGCTTAAAGGCTACTGTATTTCTATATTGCCCTTGTAAATATATATTCCCCTTACATCTACAAGAAAATTAGCAATAAGATACAGTCTGCAAATGTTTATCTCGATTAACATGAAGTAGATGGACAATAAGCGTTTGTAAAAATAGTTTGTAAAAGAGTAGAGAAAGTCATGTGAGTGTAACACATCAGATTTTTTATTTTGCAATACATCACTTCATATTGTTATGAAAACTTTCCTTAATATTTTCAAATTTTGGGGAAGAATTCCATATTATGGAAAAGTTTTCCTTCGTATTTTACCTGTCTGTAGTTATCACATACTTAGATCTACGCGTCATCCTCTGTGGTGTAGTGGTTACCATGTTAGTCTCTAGTTCCCGAAGTCTCGTGTTCAAACCCGGCGGAGGGCGATACATTTTTTTCGGGAGTAAAAATCCTTCCTATCGTAAGGGAAGTAAAGCCGGTGGTCCCGTGTCGTATATTTGCGGCACGTAAAATAACTCTAGCCTGATAAAGAGGCCTCTGAGTAAAATTATCGGTCTTTCACGCCCAATATACGAGGATGAATCGAAAAGTAACGCACAATAATTATTTTCTGTGTCGGTATTGCAGCTGGAATGTTGAAATTTGACACAGATATTGTTTCAAGTTTTCACTACACAGGGTAGTGCAGCTCGAGCGATAGAAGTCTTAACTACGCAGCAAAGATGACGCGCATGTTACTGTCGTCCACGTATGAAGAGAGGTGTGGTTCAATATTTGTGGACCAAAGGGCATAAACCGAATGATATTCACAAGAACATGCTTTGCGTTTATGGGGATGATAGCATGGACCACAGAAATGTCTCCAGCTGGTGTGCATTCTTCCTAGAGGGCCGTGTGAACCTTAGTGATTCGCCACGCTCCGGGAGGGCGGTAACAGCTGCAACCCCGCAGAATGTCAGAGGCATTGAGGCGGAAATTTTTAACGACCAGAGTGTGCAACTGCGAACCTTAGCAACAGTTCAACATTTCCTAAGGTGCAGTGTACGGTATTGTTCATTTTGTAAAGGTAGTGCTCACTGGATGCCTAAGAACCTGACAGACAACCACAAGGGCCAGCGAATGATGACGAGCTTGGATCACCTAACGCTGTACACCGCAGAAGGGCATGACTTTCTGAAAGGAATCGTCACTGGTGATGAGTCGTGGGCATACAACTACATCCCGAAACCCAGCAGGCAAGTATGGAGTAGAAACATCTGGTTCCCCAGTAAAGAAAACATTAAAAGTGACAGTCTGCTAGGAAAGTGCTTGTGACGGTGTTCTGGGATATGCATGGTGTTGTATTTGCGGACTTTGCTGAACACGGGACCACTGTGAATGCTGCAGCCTAAATGAAAACTTTGGTTAAGTTGCGTCGTACCCTTCGTGACAAACGCCACAACATGAATGTTGGCGATGTCAAAATTCTTCATGACAATGTTCGCCCCCCATGTACTGTTCGTCAGAAAATCACCAAATTTGGTTGGAAGATGCTCCAGCATGTACCATACAGACCGGACCTTGCACCGTGGGACTTTCATCTATTTGGTCCCATGAAGTAATTCCTGGCCGGCCAACGTTTTGCGACAGATGCGGAAGTGAAATCGGCAGTCCGCAGATGGGTATACTCCAAGGAAACAGACTTTTACGAACAGGGCATATTGAAACTGGTATTACGATGGGAGAAATGTGTTGAGAAACTCGGTAGAAAAGTAGGTAAAAGGTGTAATTTCATTTGTGAGTTTTTGTTGTTTTAATTATTAAACTTTTTGTAAAAAATTTATTGTGCGTTACTTTTCGATCTGCCCTCGTAGAATAGGACGCTAAGAACCACAGCAGTTAAAGAGCGTCCATAAATAAAACTCAATTTATTTTGTTTCTTAGATCTACCTGGAGTGCAAGAGGTAGAGCAGAAAATGAGCTAGATGTAAAAAACGTTAGATTAATGCAGTCCATGAATTGTTTGAGCATCGTAACAAGCCAGGCAGCTAGAATTCTCCTATTACAGTTCCCGTCTGACATAACTTTACATAATGTTGAGTATTAACACCCCGAGTTGTAGTCAATGAGGAAGACCCATCAGAACACGTCTTAACACGCTGAGTGCTAGTCTTCTTCTGAGACAAAGACAACGCTCCCCGCTCCCCTGCAAAGCAACTCACTTCCCTCTCTCTGTTGCTCAACCACCGTTCACTAAACGTTACATCAATCCTCTCGAACCTTCTCGCTAATATTTTATAACTCCTTAGCTGCTACCCCTGGTATTGAAATATTCTAAATGAGACTTTTAACTGGTTAGATTTGGATTACACATTTTAGCCAGATTTGGGAAGTTAAAAAAAAGAAACTCAGTTCCACCTCACACTTGTTCAACATATTTTTCTCTACGAGAGTGAAAAAAATGGTGTTTTCAACAAGTAAAAAAAAGAGTAAAAAAAAGTAAAACAAAATAAAAGCAAAACAGTAAAACGTTTGATGTTTTGAATTCATATGACTTGCTCTACTCACTATTCTACAAACATTCTTACTTATTCTTCTATCTGCTTATTTTTAATAGAGAAAGTTTAATTACATATTTGGTTGTACGTAAAAGAAAAATACAATACGCTAAAGCGATGGTCAGACTTTTAAAAACTGGGATTGCTGTGCGATTACATAGAAATTCAATCCTCTTTGCAGACCACGAGAAAAATTACCACGAACTTCCCACTTGTAAAATATAAGTTTTTAAAAATACAAGTCAATAACAAACAAATATCTCGGAAATTATAATGCTCCAAACATCTTTATGTCGCATAAATTGTGTTACATACGAGATATACATTAACCATTTCTTTCGTTTTATCAATTATTACAACTCATCCAGAATAAAGAGGACTTCAAAGGCGATTCCCAGAAAATTTTGTCATAAAAGTATCTTAAGTATATAGTATTTTAATTCAAATCTTTATAGCCATTTTTTCCTGAAAATAAAACAAGTTTGGAAAATGCTACATTTAAAGTGTGGTGTGGAGTATGGGATTTTGTTGAAAATATTCATGTCGCCTGTTTGAAGATTGCTGCACTGAATACAACGTTTTGGGATGTGCTGTTCACACACACGGACTTTTTATGATTTTTACTTTCTCTACTACGTATAATAAGTAGGGAAGTATTGTATTCCACCCAAAAATTCGATACCGAGATTTAACCGGAAATACATGTTTTGAGACCCCCTGAACCGAAAAAATAATTTTTGAAAACACATCCGTGTGTGTGTGTGTGTCTTTAAACAGCATAACTCAGAAACGAACAGTCGGGTAAACACCAAACTTGGTATTTAGGTTCAGTATCTTCCAGAGATGCGACACGAAGGTTTTCAAGAAAATTCCCCCATCCCGGATTACCCTTTACATGGAACATTTTTTGAAAATTTTAATTTTCTCAAAAATGGCTCTAACGATTTTGATTAAAATATCATGTGTTTAAGATATTTTCATGACAAATAAAATGTATATCTTGCATTTTCTAGGAATGCCTCCAAAAGTATTCTTCATTGTGAACGACTTTTGCATAACTGGTAAACCATAATAGATAGACAAAATTTTACTACACAAAAATGTAGATCGCGTTAAAATACACAATTTATGTTATATACATTTTTTTTGTTGAGTGAACCATTTTCGAGATATTGCTTGTTATTCCCTTAAATTTTCCAATACTTATACTTTTTCTCAAATTCGTTATTGGTTTTTTTTGTCCTGACAATGCAAAGAGAATGGAATACTCCACATAGCAACCAGCTCTTAAAATATTTGACTATCGCTTAAAGCCCAGCAAATCCCTTTGCATCTACAAAAAAATTAGCAATAAGATTAACATCTCGATATCTCGATTAACATGAAGCATACGGAGAATAAGCGTTCGTAAAAATAGTTTGTACAAGAGTAGAGAAAGCCATGTGAGTGTAACACAAGATTTTTGTTTGTTTCAAAACATTTATTTGATGAACTTCAGATGTTACTTTCTACTTTAGGAATTGACCATACCGGCTATTTGTTTACCATTACTCGAATGACAAGACCGCCCATCTTCCCTCAGGCAGTGTTACATGAACAGACCATATTGTAAACTGTACTATTATTATTAATTCTACTAATATTGTGTCAATCTTGGTAGCACTTCGCTCTACATTAACATAATGTTGCAGTGTATAAAGATTCCTTGGTAGTTAACTGTAGTACTTAACATTATGATAATGTAAATACCCGAATTTGTTGTCGCTATAACATTTAATAAAGCTAAAAATAAAAAACATACAAGAAACAACGGGACAAACATGCCTAGTTCCAATTCAGAGACATTTATGCATTGGGTTTAAAATTAAAGACCTTAAAGAGATGTGCCAATATCAAACCAAGTGATTAATCAATTAAAATATGATATGCTAATGGTATATTGCAGCAATGAAGCTGCATTGAATTATTTTGTACACGAGAGATAACAGTATGAACTGGAAACCTCACATTTATATAATTACTCCCATACTTAGCTCTATGTGCTATCAAGCTTGTATGCTATTAAAACCGAAGTCATTAGTGAGGTTGGATTTAATATATTTTGCTTAGTCCAATTAATATGGCTTGTGAATTTTCGAAAGCTAATAGATTAATATCCGGTTCATATAACAGATGGTTACGAACACATTTATTTTAAAAATCTCTCATGCTAACGCCTTTATACGAGGAAATTCTTTTACTTTTATTTAACAGGCAAGGATATCTTCATTATATGTAATTAAAACTCTATTAATTATGAATACATTATAACACGCGCTGCTCTCCTGAACTAGTTTAAAATTTGTGTTTAGAAAATATGTGAAAAAAGTATATTATTCAAAATATTTTAATTATTGTTTGATTTCTAATTGTTTCTAAGCTAATATGATTACATAATAAATTTCTGAAGTAATACAAGTAGTATTTTTATTTTCTCTAGCACTTAGCTATGGTAGGTAGAAGATACTTCATCCTAAAACTCGGTCGAGGTTTTCTGCCTGTAAACAAAATAGCTTACAGTGAGGTTGTGGATTAGCACCCAAATTGTTTAAAATTTATTTGGGACAAGCATTGAACATTTGGTACAGAAAACGTTCCAGTGGGAATAAATATTGCAAGATGGTCTTCATTCTCATTTATTTGAAGACGATGAGGTGGTGTACTCTAAATAGGACATGGAATAATATTGTGACGTGCAAGGTAATTGGGAAGTTGGTGCCGGGCGGTTGGAGTTAAACAAGATAACTGCCGCTCGCCAGCGTAAACACCGGGCGCGCTATCACAGATAATTGAACCTCCTGGAAGCTATTTCTCCCCCCTCCTCCAGAAACTGTATCGAAATAGTTCTAGGACGTTATGGAAAGATTCCATTGACTATATAAGCGAGCGTTCTCGCGGGACTCTAGAATGCGAGGTGAGGACAGTTGTTGAGTCAGTCAGTGAGCGAACGAGTTAGCGGATGCGTCTCTGGTGCGACATAAAGAGTGATTCTCCGAGTGATTTGGCGACGACTGTTATAACGTGCAGCGAGTGCTATTGCGGAGCGACGGGTTGTGTTCGACTCCCGAGTGAAGTGAGCCGTCCAGCATGAAGAGGCTACTTCACGAAAGAAGGTGAGTGATGGAGAATTGAATTAGTTCACTTTGGTGAAGTGATATTGTGAACGAAGTGAACTCCCAGTGAAATTGAACTAAGGAAAACTAAATAGTGACAGCGAGAACTTAGAAAGTGACAGTTGACAGTCGCAATATATGCAGAGAAAGCTCGGAGGAATGTAGTAGATGGGGTTTGGTAATAAATATGAATAAAACGGAATGTTGGACAATATTCGGTGTATATAAGAGATAGCTGAGGTAAAGCGGAATTCTGCACCATTTTAAGTATTTTATAAGTATAATAAACAGTTCTGGTACTTGTGACGTAGACGTCAACCTCAGAATAGCGATGGGGAAAAAAGATACTAAAGCGTTGCATGGAATTGTAATATTCGACAAGACATTAAGAAAAAAATATTTCACAGTATGATGGAAAATATATACGGAGCTTGCTTGTGCCCTTAATCAAGGAAAATCGGGGATATAATTACAGAAGTGAAGATGGCTATCAGAGGCGATGCTTGCAGATAACAAGGCAAGATATGCTACGAAATGTGGAGGCGAATAATATGATCCATAACAAAAATATTGGAGAAGAGAACGCTTCGTTGTAGGGCTTGACTACAGGTGGCCAAAGAAAATATTGAAATGGCAACCCTGGTGAAAAAAGAAGATGAAGACCAGTGCTAAGACGGGAAGAAACTTAGAACCTGTTGACTGAAATGAAAGAGGCTTATGGAAGTCGAGAACAGCTATGACAGGATAGTCATGTCCCCAGCCGTAAATATTCTCAATAGGCCAATTTGTCTGGGAAGACGGGAGAGAAACCCTAAGCGCGACCAAATCCAGATGACGATGTGTGCTAGCAAGAACGGGGTGCCCGGCGTGAGCTTGCCTGCGTCATCAATCCAGTGGTCCCGGAAACGAACCCTCGGAAGGGGCACCGGCTATCAAAGCGCCAGGGAGAAATCCTTTTCACAATGCAAACTCCACCGTCCCCGCCACAACCACCAATTCTGTCACTCGGTCCTGAAACATATGAAGGGGACACGAAATTCGCCTAAAAATTTGGTAAAAACATAAAAAAGTCGAAGATCAAGGTAGCTGGTACAACAGGATTCGAACCCTAGATCGCCGAAATGCGTGCCTCACATATTACCACAGTGTTTAAGGGATCCAGGATAAACGAAGGTGTCATTGTCAAATTGTGACATATTGTGTCAAATAATTAATTTTTGTTTAAAGCTTTGAAAAATAATAAAATGAAATCACATAAGATTGTCCAACCCAGCGGGATGGCTCAGGCGGTAACGTCTGTGGCCCCCATTCGGAAGGTCCGGGTTCAAACCCCGTAAGCCGACCAATCTGACGGAGGTTGTTTCGTGGTTTCTCTCAGCTGCTATGGTAAATACGGGATTGGATATTTAATACCACAACTCAAAGTTGCACGTTAAGACTAAAACAATAGTAAAAATGAAAAATAGGTGGTAATAGCGAATGCTGTGTCATCTATCTACAGACAATGAAAGCCGGTAAACGGCAGCCTAATGCCCTCTGCATGGCGTGAAGCGGAATATCCATTTGCTATGCACTAGGGTCTCCGTGGACACGAGGCGAAGCAATATGGCATGGTTACAGGGATGAGACCTAGAAGGCTAACTGTCCGTCTTTCTATATAGAAGCGACAGTTAGGCTGGACGGCACCCTAATGCCATCTGCACGGCACGAAGCAGAAGATCCAGTTGCTCTGCACTAGGTCTCTGTGGACACGACAAAGCGGTTGGTTACAGGGATGAGACCTAGAAGGCCACGCCTCGATCTAAGGGTTATCCATTAACAGATCCGTCGCGATGTAACCCTGTAGTTAAAGCGACGTAAAACAAATAGAGTAATAATAATAATAATAATAATAATAATAATAATAATAATAATAATAATAATAATAATAATAATAATAATAATAATAATAATAAAGCTTGTCCACCACAGACAGAAGCCCTCTTAAAGCAAACGAATTTCTAGTCCTAGTTTTATTACATACATGTCCTAAGTATACCACTTCTTTCACTCTTTCATAAATCCCAAAGATTTGAGCACCTGCCGAGTAAGTACAAGTGAAAGATCAGGAAACGCAGGTTGACTTTTCTTTGTTTGGACTTTAAATTGATACACGACCTTGAGGAAACACTTCGGATCATTGCTTTATTGAAAGCTGTATCCATTACACTGATGAAAATGCGTTGCGCAGCAATGCCATAGGTGAGAACGCCATTAATGCTCAAGATATCCGATATCTTATCGTCTTTAAAGCATTTCTAAATCTCTATAAGCTGCTGAAGGCTTCGACTGACACGGATGTCCGAGGTCGTTAACAAGAGGTCTGGCTTTCGAATACCGCAAGGATCGTGTTCCCTATCTAGTATTTTCAAAGGTTTACCTCATACCTCATAAATGTCAAGTGCTATAAACTTAGGTCTAGAACGTTTTCCCCCCAAATTCTTCTTTCTCAATCATCATTGCATTGCATATATCATCAGCATCCACTTCCATTGTGCTGCAAGAATGGGCGTAAGTAATATTAAAATATTTTTATTTGAGGTTCTTTGCCCTTCTGAATAAGCCCTTTTATTTTCAATTCGTTTTTAGTTTCGTGATATCTTACCTTTCATAATTCATATGACCAAAGTTATCTCATACAGTAAACAAATACTATGTTCTCTAAGTTATTCGTTTTCCATAAATCGTATACTTACAAGCAGAATCCTGAGCTCTGCTTGTTTTGTTACGTTAAGTACAGAGATTCCTCCCTCTTTCCCCTTTTCATCCCTCTCTCTCATTCTCATTAGATCCCTCTTTCTCCCTCAGTCACACTTTACATTTCTCTCCCACTCTTGATGTTGCTCCTCCATCGCTCTCATTCCTCTCTGTCCTCGAGATGTAATGTAATGCTTAAAAAAACCGGAAGTACAACCTGGTCCTTCCGGAGTTTTAATAAAAATTAAAGCATAAGTAAAAGGTTTATTAGTACACAAAGTTGCGCCTTATCGCTAGGATATTGTAACTATGTAATGTTTTATACGGTAACCGGTTTACGTACACGATTAACGCTTTCCAGCCCAATTTATTTTCGGCTGGAACTGGTTTTTGTAACCTGGTGGATACTTGCCTTAATCTCGTATTTGTAGGTCAACAATGAACATCGCAAGCCAGATTTCGAATCCTTGTTACAGGGTTACCAAATTAGTGGTAAAAGTTGGGGTGGACCCACGTAAAATAAAGGGTGATTGATATTATATATGAATGTTAGCACTGTGGCTGAACACGTTTTGAATTTAATAAGAGGAAGGCAAGGATGATGGAAAGAAAATAATTGGTTTAAAATGATTGTTAAAATCAAATTCAAGGAGATACATATCACAAACCTAACAGAATTATTGAAAGTTAACCCTTGAATCCAAATTCCCGCTTAAATATACTTAATGATGACACATCCATCACTGGGCAGGAAGGCGTTAATAGTAACGACAACTTGACGTAACTTCTTAAATATTCATCTTAATGAAACGTTGTACATAACAAAACTTGTCAAAAACATTTGGTGTATAATTTTATGTGACATTAAACAAAAGAACTGAGTAATTAGCGAGATATTGGGATTTTGCGTCCGTATAGAACAATCCCTTTGGGGAAAGGGCATGCTGTATAACCTAGTTTCATAACCATCGGTTGTGTGAAAAGATTAAAGAAAAACACGCACATAGGCTATGAATTAATTATTGCTTAGATAGATAAGGTATCTTTATTGTGTAAGATTATTGAAGTTATTACATAACATTTAGTGAACGAGTCATTGATTATACATGCATATTTAAGATGCATATTAAAGTTGATAAAAAGAAAGAAAAGGAAAAGAAGAAGGGGAAATAGTAATTGCCCCTGACTAATTGAAAAGATTTGATCTGCCCTCTTAGCCCGGAAATTGCCAATGTTTTGCCAGTTCCTAGGGTCAGCCAGTAGATCCCAACGTGTCAATCTCCTTCTAGCAGGACTTAGAATTTTAATGCGACTTGAATTGTTTGCTGATTCTCCTTCTGTGCACATTCCGCCAAAACGTACTCAGCCTTCATCCGAACCACAGAATGGATAGATCCTCAAAAACGAAAAGTCGGATAAATACCAACTTGGTGTTTGAGTTTAGTATCTTCCAAGGAAGCGACACGAAGATTTTCATGAAAATACCTGTACCCCAGACTACCTCTTACATGGAATATTTTTTAAAAATTTTGATTTTCTCAAAAATGGCTCTAACAATTTTAATTAAAATATCATATGTTTGAGATAGGCGGCGCCGTGGCCGAGTGGTTAGACCGCTCGCCTCCCACCGAGGCGGACCGGGTTCAATCCCAGGGATCTGCATGTGGGATTTGTGGTGGACGAAGCGGCGTCTGGGCGGGTTTTCTCCGGGTTCTCCGGTTTCCCCCGCCATACATTCCACCAACTGCTCCATCATCACCTTTCCTTTCATCCATTTCACCTACATTTCGCTTCATCTACTTCCTTCATCCCATACCAGGCATCGGGCTGATCACCCATCCTGGATGTTCTATCTGATCCATGAGTGTCTGCTCCTCGACGGGCCTCTGACCCCAGGCACCCGCCTGTAAGTCCTGGGGGATGTAAGTCCTACATAAGAGGAGGGTAAACAGATAATGAGTGAATGAATGTTTGAGATATTTTTATGGCAAATGAAATGTGTATCTTGAATTTTCTGTCGATGTCCCCAAAAGTCCTCTTCATTCTGAATGACTGTAGATAACTGATAAACAACTGATAGACAAAATGTTAGTACACAGAAACACACAATTTGCGTCCTATGCATTTTTTTTTCGAGTGAACCATTTTCTAGATATTTCTTGTTATTTTTTTTGAATTTTACAATACTATTTTTTCTGAAATGGAGATTTGTTATTAGTTTTTTTTGTCTTGGACAAGAGAATGGAATGCTTCACATAGCAACCGGCTGTTAAAATATTTGATTATCACTTAAAGCTTACCCCTTACACCTAAAAGAAAATTAGCAATAAGATTTCTGCAAATGTTTATCTGGATTAACATTAATTAGATGGAGAATAAGTGTTTGTAAAAATAGTTTGTGCAAGAATAGAGAAAGTCATATGAGTGTAACACAGACTTTTTTCCAAAGTTAAGTGTATGTGCCTCTTTACTCAGTTCAATTTTATTTCACTTACTAGGCTTAGTGAAGGTTTAATTTTACGATCCGATTTCATTTCCTTTCTCCTGATGTCTAATACTCTTCTTTTGAAACCTTTCCATGTGTTCTTTTCTTTTTATTCACCTCAGTGTCCCCATGCCTATTCTCCTCAAATATTTTTCAAGCTCAGCTGTCCAAAACAGGTTTTCTTGCTGGTATCTGTAGTAGTGTGAAATGATCTCTCTGCATCAGCCTCAGCCAGTACTTCATTGCTCAGTTCTGAGGACAAGAAAATATTTCTAAAAGGAAAGTTTATCCAGTTTACTCATCCTAACTGTAATTCGAACTCAGAATCTCTTGAATTAAGGCAGATTTACACACGACACATGTGGGTATTTCTCATGTTTAGATGCTAAATTGTAATCAATAACCTGTTTTGTACGAGTGAAATTTTGATATCTGTTATTATCTAACCTTTCCTGACACCGCAAAATCTGTGATATTTATTCCCACCTGAGTCAGATATTAGAAAGTTTCGTGAAGTCTGAAATACGTGTCCAAAAATCATTTATATCACGTGGGGTTTATCAGTCACTCACCTTCATGGGCAGTTTGTTAGCTCTCAATATAATGAAGCAGATTTCGAAAGTTGCTGGTTGTTTAGAGAGACAACAGCATATTATACAATGTAAATCCAAAACGCTGTTCTTTCAAGTACGCTCAATTGAGGGTAGAGCATTTGTAAATGTACAGTAGACGTGGAGAAATGTTGCAGAGGAGTGTTGTTGAGAAGGAGTTTTCATAACTACGTGCTCCTTCAGCGGCTGGTTGCATGCACTACACTAATTGAAACTTTTTTTGTTTCCCTTGGAAGTGAGAGCTGAAAGTTGAACGTCGAGAGGAAGGGGTTAAAAAGTGCCACTTGCACTGCTATAGGACATTCTCTTCACGGTCTACGTAATATGTATATAAAATAACGAGGCCAGGAAGTTGAAGTAGCACTCGAGGGATTTGGAAAGATAGCCCGCTTTTGGGCGATTAAATACTTCCTGTATCAACACAATAAAACAAGAGAAGTATCAACAAGTGGCACAGGAGGATAGATATCGTATTCAGATCATAACGTCTTTCTCGTTAATACCTGGGGTATATTAAATACCAATTTAGCCTTTTTGGACTCATTTCTTTAAAAGAAAACAATTCTGATGTGATATAGTCATATGACTTTCTCTCCCCAATGTATTTTATAAAAATTCTACAGTGGATTTTACTTCATTTTGTGGCCACTGCAGATTGCACTCCCACTACTTTTTTGGAAACATGTCCGCGTGTGTATGCGACACGAAGATTTTCAAGAAAATCCCCCACCCCAGACTACCATTTACATGAAATAGTTTTAAACAATTTTTATTTTGTCAAAATTGGCTCTAACGATTTTAATTCAAATATCATATTTTTAAGGTGTTATAATGGCAAAGGAAATCTATATCTTGATTTTTCTGGGAATGTACCCAAAAGCCCTATTCATTCTGACTGACTTTGCATAACCGGTAAACCATACGATATTAACAAAATTTTACTACACAAAAATGTCGATCTCGTTAAAACACAAATTCATGTCACATACATTTTTTTTGTCGAGTGAACCATTTCCGAGATATTCCTTGTTATTTGTTTGCATTTTTTAATACTTGTTCTCAAATGGAAATTCTTTATTCGGTTTTTTTATGCCCTGGATATGCAAAGAGAATGGAATGCTTCACATAACAATCAGCCCTTCAAAGATTTGACTATCACTTAAAACCTACCATATTCCCCTTACACCTACAAGAAAATTAGCAATAGATAGGTTTTGCAAATGTTTATCTGGATTAACATGAAGTAGCTGCAAAATAAGTGTTTGTAAAAATAGTTTGTACAAGAGTAGAGAAAGTCATGTGAGTGCAACAAATCAGATTTTTTTCTGGTGGTCATACAATAAATATGGAATTTCAAAGGTATCATATTGTGACAGTCTGCAACGAAATATGCAATAAAATCGTTTCTTCAAACGTTTAACATGAGGTAGACAGAAGAACAATATTTTGTAAGAAGAGTCTGTAGAAAGTGGGTAGAAAAAGGTATATGAGTATAACACATTAGATTACGTTACATGCAGATATTTTGGCAAAGATGCGGATCGTCATTACCTTAACCGAAGCCCTTCAATTACGTTGGATGAGGGGGCAGCATTAAGATACATAGTTTGAATAGAAGAAAACCTTTGTATAGACAGCATGGCCTAGCACAGTGCACACGAGCTAAAAGCTTTAGATTATCGCACTAGTGCGGTTAACTTCATTGTGACCAACTTTGGTTTCAAGTCCGATCACATGGCACTTACCATTTGTATTTGCACATGCTTAATAATTCGACTTGGTTTGATTATGTCTTTTTGTATAATTAATTTCTCATGGCGGTCGTATTGTCCGTTCACAATACAAATCTTCATACTTCAGTTTATAGCAATTCGTTGTAGAGTTAGCCTATACGTTATATTGGCAGCATTTTATCTAGCGTAAACTAGAGAAACATAAAATGGCGAAAATTATGAATTCAGAAGAAGCTGAAATGGAAGAGTCAGAAATTACAGAAGTAGCAGAAAGAATAACACTAGAAGTGCTTACCTAAAAAAATCTGATGTGTTACACTCACATGACTTTCTCTACTCTTGTTCGAACTATTTTTGCAAATGCTTATTCTCCATATGCTTCATGTTAATCGAGATATCGAGATGTTAATCTTATTGCTAATTTTCTTGTAGATCAAAGGGGAATTGGTAGGCTTTAAGCGATAGTCAAATATTTTAAGAGCTGGTTGCTATGTGCAGTATTCCATTCTCTTTGCATGTCCAGGACATAAAAAAAAGAATAACGAATTCCCATTTGAGAAAAAGTATAAGTATTGGAAAATTTAAGGTAATAACAAGAAAAATCTCGAAAATGGTTCACTCAACAACAATGTATATGAGATAAATTGTGTATTTTAACGCAATCTACGTTTTTTGTGTAGTAACATTTTGTCTACCTCTTATGGTTTACCAGTTATGCAAAAGTCGTTCACAATAAGAATACTTTTGGAGACATTCCCAGAAAATTCGAGATATACATTTCATTTGTCATGAAAATATCTTAAACATATGATATTTTAATCAAAATCGTAGGAGCCATTTTTGAGAAAATTAAAATTTTCGAAAAATGTTGCATGTAAAGGATAATCTGGGGTAGGGGAATTTTCTTGAAAACCTTCGTGTCGCATCTCTGAGAGATGCTGAACCTAAATACCAAGTTTGGTGTTGATCCGACTGTTCGTTTCTGAGTTATGCTGTTCACAGACAGACACACAGACATGTTTCCAAAAATGCCTCCTTTTGGATTCAGGGGGCTTCAAAACATGTATTTCCGGTGAAATCTCGGTATCGAATTTTTGGGTGGAATACAATACTTCCCCTACTTACTACACGTAGTAGAGAAAGTAAAAATCCAGAAAGCAATATTATATAGCATTTAATCGCTTCATTGCCTGGTGTAAGGCAAAACATGTTGAAAATAATTTCACTGAAAATGTTAACGAATCAACAAAACATCAAAACATTTGACATTCGCTTTTTAACGTCATTTCTCTTGTTTCAAGAAGCGTTCTAAATGTGATCTGTTAGTTTCAGGAGACAACAAAATAATATTGATATTTTACAAATTCAAGCCTTGTCTAAAAATAGTATATGCCACACCTGTAAAAAGTGGTTATATTTTGCTTGTAGGACTACGAAATAAAACCCTACTTTTACCCTCTGTATCATTTATTACTATGGTATTCTGATTTGTGGGACAGAGTATTAAAAATCTTGATGTATAATATAAAAGGCATACCTTGTAATCAGCTTATTGCGATCTTTCGTTGTTCTATTTTTCAGCTTTACCCAAACAGCGCATAGCAATTTGGTATCATTAATTAGGGTCTGTTTTTATCATAATATGGGTTTAATTGCGCATCGCAAAGTGTGCTGTAATTATTTTAATTTATGAGAGCCATTCAGGACGATGTTTGTTCTCATTTTGCCGGAACCGCCAATAAATTGATATTCACAAGAGCTGTGCTCTCCACCTGTAGCTATGGAGAGCATATCTAGCCAATATGAGGAAGCTTACCTTAAGAGGAACACGCAGGGATTTAGACGTCACCTGCCATAGAAAGGAATCAATAATTAGAATTACGTTTTGAGTTATTATATGATGCCCTTTACTCACTCTTTTTCAAATTATTCTTACAAAAGCTTATTATTCTAGCTACTTCCTGTTGGATTGCGAAGCGGAGGAGTTTCGGCACAGATCCAGGAATATTGATATTGTACCGACCCCCCAGGAGGGGGCAACCTCGGAAGCGAGGGATGAGTTGAAGGGAGACACCGGAAATATGAGTGACGCATAGCAATGGCAAGGTCCCTACGGATTCAACGCCCCCAAGGGATGGTCCTAATACCCTAGAAACTAGCCAAAGGGCGAGGGAGGAAGTTCACAGAGAGCATCCTTTTCCCTTGCTAAGCTGCACGAAGCACTCTTCAGTGAAACGGATTGAAGGATGAATGAAATGATTAATGGAACGAAATGGAGGGACACGAAATTCGGGGAAAGAAAGAAACTACTACAGCATTTGCCTGATAATCCGGGAAAACCCCGAAAAAAACCATGGGTCGGTGTGGACGGTCGCCGGGGATCGAACTCGGGAATCGGGGCACAGACGTTACTGCCTGAGCCATCCCGCTCGGTGCTTCTTGCTAATACAGATAAGCTTTCAATCCACACTTATACACTTTGCAGTATGACACAGTGAGTAAAGCAACAGTCACATTTTTAAATAGCGTGTTTTTAAATTCCGTGCTCTTTAAATTATCACAAAAAGTCTGAAGTCATACATTCACATGACTTTCTACATCCTCTATCTTTATCAGAAAACCCTGCTTACTAAACTTTATTTTTGCTATCTACTTCATTTTAATCCAAATAACCATTTGCAGAAATAGCTACATTACACATTTCGTTACAGATTCAAAGGAAATGGCGATAGTCAAATGTTTAAGAACTGGGTGCTATATGCTGGCCTTAAAATTCCTTACTGTATCTATGCAACTGCGAGAAACAACTGAATGTTGAAAGGACTTTAAAGAATGACCAATTAATGAACAATTGAATCATTAATAACGGATATCTCGAAAATGGCCGTTGCCACATAAATTATTATTTGGAATAAATTGTGTGTTAAATTGTGTTTGCGTTTTTCTTGTAAATTACGGTTTCAACCATAGCTTGACGTTTACTGGTTATAGAACATTATACAAAATTCCTTCCAAATGAAGATGACTTCAAAGGCTATTTTAAGAAAATTCAAGATATAAATTTTATTTGTCATATAAATAGCTTTAATATATGGTATTTTAATCAAGATCTTTAGCCTTTTTTAGAAAATAAAAAAATTCGAAAAATGTTCTATGTAAAGGGTCTATGTAAAGGGCAGTTTGAGGTGGGGGATTTTCTTGAAAATCTTATGTCACATATTTGGAAGCTACTGAACCTAAATGCCAAGTTTGGTGTTTATCCGACTTTTCGTTTTTTACTTTTTTGTTGACTTTTCTTTTCGAAAACCTGATTTGAGCCGGCAAAGGAGGACTCAATCAGCTCAGATTGTTGCCGTTTGCTTAGATAATCTGGAAATATAAAGTGATATCAAATTATATTTTTTGGTTAATAAAATATACAATCCTGAGTAACCTGATGTATATTTTATTGCATAAAAATAACATATAAGGTATTTAAATAGCATTTGAAGTAGTATCTGTAAAACTCCAAACATGGACTGCACTAAGGTCACTCAGAAAACGCTTGCAACATTTCTTTGCATTTTGCCGCAAAGCTATAATTGTTAAACAAGTGTACGTTTTTCTCAAGATTGGTGTAGTCAAGCAGGATAAAATTTTTCACGCGCATAGAATAGACGACTACAAATGATGATGGTTACAATTATTAAATTTCTTTTAATATTCCATTTATACTGAATATATCATGAGCAGTACTTACTAATTTAAAAAATATCATAATTCAGTCCTTTTCGAATACAGGAAAAAATTCCAGATATCAAAATTAAAAAGTATTGATGATATATAAGACAGTTTCATTGACGTTCTTTCATTATTTTCGAAGAAAAAGGTGCATTATTGCAGAAATGTATTATTACGCGAAATCTGCAATTTATAAATTTAAGGTTACTTTCGTATAGTATAGTAAGTAGGGGAAGTATTGTATTCCATCCAAAAATTCGTTGTCGATTTCACCGGAAATATATGTTTTGAGGCTCCCAGAACCATAAAAAAAACATTTTTAGAGAAAGGTGCGTGTGTGTGTGTGTGTGTGTGTATGAACAGCATAACTCAAAAATGAAAATTTGGATAAATACCAAATTTGGTATATAAGTTCAATATCTTCAAAAGATGCAACACGAAGATTATCAAGAAAATCGCCCCATCTGCACCTACCCTTTACATAGAACAGTTTTAGAAATTTTTGAGTTTCTAAAAAATGGCTACCGATTTTGATTAACTACCATATATTAAAGATATTTACATGTCAAATAAAATGTTTATCTCGTATTTTCTGGGAATAGCATATGAAATCCTCTATATTCGGAAGGAATTTTATGTAATCTTTTATAACTGGTAAACCATAAGACAAACAAGAACGTACTACACAAAACATTAGAACTCTTTAAAACATTTATTTCAAATAAATTTTTCCTTGGTATGAGTCATTTCCGAGATAAACCTTATTAATTGTTCGAATTATTCTATACTTAGCAATTATTTTGAAGTACTGTCGGTTTTCAGTTGTATCTCGCGATTTCTTGGAAAGTATGGAATTTTAAGGTCATCGTATAGCATCCAGTCGTAAAGCATTTGACTGATCGCTATTTCCTTCGTATCCATAACGAAATGTGTAATGCAGCTATTTCCGAAAGGTTTATCTAGATTAAAATAAGTGGATAGGAAAATAAACCTTCGTAGTTGTAGTGGTAGTAATTTGAATTTGTATATCCAGTAATAAACGATAGAGGGCAGAGAAATGTCATATAAATGTAACACATCAGATGTTTTTCTTTCTCTTCCCATAGCTCAAAATAATAAAATTGTCCGGTAAATTTTATTATTGCTGCTGCATTTGCTTGAAAAATTGCTTGAAAAAAAATCTTTAAAACGTAATGAGTTGAGAAGGTGAATGTTAAACGTGCCAGCTTTGGGTAGATTTACACTTTACATTTACTTTAAAGCCCCTTATGGTCACCATTTAATATTTTTGTTTTGTAGATGGTAGCACTAGCGTTACCATCATTGAATGTCCTCCTCTTCACTTTTTCTGTTGGTAACTCTTAAATAAATAAAGGTAAACTAATTAGACTCTTTTATTTCATTCTAAAACAAATTACTTTGTTTCATTCCATTACTCTTTACTGTTGAATGAAATACCCATCATGCTTCGTTTGTTTTTCATTTGATGTTGATAGTTTTAACCTATTTTAAGTTTGGTTTGTACTACAAATGCGTATAGACAAATGATTAATTAAAACCTGTATTTTCTTACGATCGTTTATTTAAGCTATGAACTTAGTTTTTCATTTTAGGTGCTTTCATTAACCATTAAACATTTCGCAGCACATATGCCAAAGGGCTGTTTTGGAAGCTTAAATAAAATTAACGAAACCTAATACTACTGCCGTGATAAAGTAACGTATTTATGTAACGCCTCTCGTTTTTACAAATCTTACGTCCCTCTTGGACGTAAGAAAAAGGGACATCCACGATTTACCTGGAGAGAAGGCGTAATAAAAGCGACGAGATCCAGAGGAATGCACGAGGGAAGACCGTCGTAATTGAAGGCAGGGATTAGAAGGCATCGGCTAGGAAATGGAGAAGCCTTTAAAAGTAAAAGTAAGAAAGAAATTTAGAGATTTGAAGACGATAGTTGTTACGTTATTTGCACCACGCTTTGGGCATCAATTTAAAGTAGTTTGCATTGAAGGAGTTCTAGATATTTCAACCGCTGGGGAGCCGAACCCGCAGTAGTTGCACCGCACGTATAGTAAACGGTTTCCGGTAGCCTTCGCCCCAAATGTACTTTCATATGGCCTTTGCCCCAAGTTTAAAAAAATATTAACTTTGTAATTTGACTGTTTCTTTAAATATTATATTTATGTTTGCCTCAGCTGCGTCAGTATTATTGTGAGAGATAGGATGTTTTTGCAGGGTTGTGATACGACTAAGAATGTAGGCTTACACAGATTATAATTTTACTTCACCCCTTTTATTAATGCTTGATACGATTTAAATAACGCTTCACTGATATAGAGAGAGCTTGAGTTGTTTTTATTAAATACTTGCACTTTTTAATACGTAAACTATTCTTGTCTCGCACAAAACGTATAAACTTTCTCGAGGACGCCACACGCATCCGGTTACAATCATGGTCTAAAGGGCAACACGTCTGGTTATGAGCACTGTTTGGAGGCAACTGAACTTTTTTCAACAGTCTAAACTTGTAAATTTCTGTATTTCAAGTCGCTGATCAGCTAATCCTAGTCCAATAGAATACCTTCATTTTACTAAAGCTTTTTCTGGTTGTTGATTGGTTATTTTTAAAACTACCACTAAATTACATTATTGCTTCCAAGAATCACAAGTAACATTGAAATTCTCAAACTCATTATTGCCTCAAGGTCACCTAATTGTTGGCAACTTTTGACATATTTCTCACAGCTCCTACGTTATTAAATTACGTAATGCATTCGCATAACATTATTGAACATGTATACAATAATATAAGCACATGCAATGACTGTTACATACATTTTACAAACTACCACATACACACACTGCTTCAAGGCGGACTGTTATTGAATTTACATATTATATAATTTGACTGAAATCATTTAAATGTTACAAATACTGCCTCAATGTACATAAAATGCACTGATCAGGTATCCCTGGTTTACGAATTATGCTGTTCCACTCAATATAATTTCATCTTTTGGTCATGGCAAGTGCGCGGATAAGTTCAAGAAATACGAACAAAACTTGTTCCTACCTTCAAAAGATATGTACAGATTCCAATGACAGTGCTTCATTTTCAATGGTCTAAAAACAAAAAAGGAATAAAGGAAACAAATATTGAAATTGTGTTTACAGTTGCTTCTACACCCGAAAACTTATCCGCCCAAATTCACTAATTAGGTACTGTTCTCTTGGTCACAGTTGACGTTATAAGCCACTACTGACTGTAAATGAAAAAGATTACATTTTAGCAAAACAGGATCCGCGCACTTACTGATAGAAATGACGCAGCAATTTTGTATGTATTCTGAGTGTTGAAGTCATGAACTGGAATCTAATATTCTGCTGAAATTCCATTTATAAGACCTTTACAATTTTAATTTAAACAGTGTAATGTCAATATGCCACAACATTACAACGCTTTTCTTTCACATTGTGGCCACCAAACGGCGATTCGCATACCGGCCACGAAAACTCAGGCCCCGCCAAAAGAGTTGTAATATCCGCCTCATGTTCCCATACTTACGGTTACAATTACAATAATGATGATAATAACAATCACAAGATATGTTTTGGAAATTTTTTTACTTAATACCCAAAATTCTGGTAAATTCTCAGAAAATTTTCATTAACACTTGAGAGTTTCAATATCCGAAATTGAGTAAAATTCTTGCCTGATGTTTTCTTTTAGTTCTTCCAGTGCATGGGATTTGTTGCATTTACCTTATTTTTCGCGTGAACGTCAAAGTGGGGTAAATTTTTGTAATTGGATTTTGCGAAATGCTAATAATAAGAGTAATTGACCAACGCTTAATATTCTTCTCTGACGAAGCATGGTTCTGCTTATACGATTATGTTCCGTCGTAAAATAATAGATACTGAAGCACAGAGTGAATAAGTATTGTTTACGTAATTTATTTACGTAATTTATTAGCCACACGCTTGGGAAAAACAACTTGAAGTAGTAATTGATGTGCCCCACTTATGGGAGCCAACTTGAAGTAGTTATTGTCTTTACGTTGTTTGTTTATTTATTTCCATACTTAAAAAAAACCAATTTGAGAAAGTGTTCTGTTGTTGAAGTTTTCACCACGATTGGGGCGTTAATTTGAAGAAGATTGTTACGTAACATGCCGCTACGTATGGAAAGCCTATTTGAAGATGTATTTTTGTTGTTACGCTCAAAGTTTAAAAAATATTATATTATCTTTGTTATTAAACTGATTCTATAGATGGTATTTATGTTTATATTTGCCTCGGCTGCGTCAGTCTTACTTTAGAGTCACGTATCTCTTAGATAGGGCCTGGTGCGACAAGAATGTAGGCTTACACAGATTTTAAGCTTAAATTCACTTCTTTTTATTTATCCTTGACATAAATTAAATAGCACTACACTGATATCAAGAGCTGTGAGATTCTTTAATACTTGCACTTTGTTAATGCGTATACATATTTTACGATTCACACCAATACGTAATATTTCTTTAGAGAACACATCTTCCATCCGGTTACTACCAAGCTCTGAAGACAACTGCACATATTTCAACCGTCAAAACCCGTAAGCTTCTGTATTTCAAGTCTCTGATTGGCTAATCCTAGTCCAATAGAATACCTGCACTTAATTAAAGCTTTTTCTGGCTGTTGATTGGCTAATTTTAAACTATCACAAAATTTACATTATTGCTGCCCTAATCATGACTAGTAGCATTTAAAACTCTCAAATTCATTATTGCCTCAAGGTTACCTCATTGATACCTCATTGTTAGCAACTTTAAACTTACTATTCTCACAGATCTTACACCATTAAAGTACGTAATGTATTCACATAATATTATTAAACATGTTTACAATAATACAAGCATTTGCAATGACTGTTACATACATCCTTTTTTAAAAATTGTTACATACATATTACTTCAAGGCGGGCTGTTATTGAATTTACATATTATATAATTCAAGTGTTAAAAATACTGCCTCAAGAGAGAACCGATTTTACACACGAGTTCTCTTGCATGATGCGAAAATCGACATTTGGTGTGCAGTAAATACATACAGAATAATATGACCTATATTTTCTGAACAAACAATAAATGAATTGAGGCACAGGAATAACTTACACCATTTTTTCAACAGCTGAATGTCAGTCTGGATTTTTACAAGACTCTGTTACCGCGTATACAACTGATTAGTCATTAAATTTAATTCCGGAATTTTTTTAAGATAGGGTAATTGGTTAAGGATTAAGACGCTCAAGATCCCCTGTTTTAACTATATGCAATTTTCATCTTTGGGAGAACTTGGAAAGTAAAGTGTATGCAGTGCATTGTAACAACTAAAAGAAAATATCGGTCAATTTCAGATACTAAACCCTCATGTGTAAATGAAAATTTCCTGAGATGCTAGAAATTTCGAAAATCTACACTACGTGATCAAAAGTATCCGGACACCTGGCTGAAAATGACGTACAAGTTCGTGGCGCCCTCCATCGGTAATACTGGAAGTCAATATGGCGGTGAGGCCTGGCACGAAGTCGGCGTTCCAAAACGTCTATAGGATTCAAGTCAGGACTTTGTGCAGGCCAGTCCATTACAGGGATGTTGTTGTCGTGTAACCACTCCGCCACAGCCCGTGCAGTATGAGCAGGTGCTCCATCGTGTTGAAAGATGCAATCGCCATCCCCGAATTGCTCTTCACAGTGGGAAGCAAAAAGGTGCTTAAAATATCAATGTAGGTCTGCGCTGTGATCGTGCCACGCAAAACAACAAGGGGTGCAAGCCCCCTCCAGGAAAAACACGACCACACCATAACACCACCACCTCCGAATTTCACTGTTGCCACTACACACGCTGGCAGATGACGTTCACCTGGCATTCGCCATACCCACACCCTGCCATAGGATCGCCACATTGTGTAACGTGATTCGCCACTCCACACAATGTTTTGCCACTGTTCAATCGTGTAATGTTGACGTTCATTACACCAAGCGTTTGGCATTTTCCTGCGTGATGTGTGGCTTATGAGCAGCCGCTCAACTATTGAATCTAAGGTTTCTCACCTCACGTCTAACTGTCATAGTACTTGGAGTGGATCCTGATGCAGTTTGGAATTCCTGTGTGACGGTTTGAATAGATGTCTGCCTATTACTCTTTACGATCCTCTTCAAATTTCGTCGGTCTCTGTCAGTCAACAGACGAAGTCGGTCTGTACGCTTTTGTGCCTTCACGTTTCCACTTCACCATTACATCAGAAACAGTGGACCTAGGGATGTTTAGGAGTGTGGAAATCTCACGTACAGACTACTGACACACCCGATCACCTGACACGTTCGAAGTCCGTGAGTTCCACGGAGCGTCCCATTCTGCTGTTTCACGATTTCTAATGACTACTGAGGTCGTGGATGAGTACCAGGCAGTAGGTGGCAGCACAATGCACCTAAGATGAAAAACGTACATTTGTGGGGATGCCCGGATACTTTTGATCACATAGAGTATTGTGATAAGCTATGCGCTTATTATCATTCTAATAATTGCTGTAGCTACGAGAATATGTAGTGGTTCCGGGGATGTTATATCTGTTTCGGCGGGAGTACACGGTGTAGCGGTCGGCGCGCAAGCCGCTGTGGGATGGCCACAGTGTGAAAGAAAGGTAGTATATTTTTTCTGGTGGAAGGGAATCTATGGAAATCTTTACCTTGCATGCATAGAGGATTCCACTTTGTAGAGATCGCAAGGTATTTTTTACGTTTTCTCGCAATTGAAAGAAAGTCAGTTTATAGTGCAATGAATTTTTTACTGATTATTAAAGAAGTCTTGCTGAGTATACTAGTATCAAGATTTTAGCTAAGTTAAAAGCTTTTAATTATAAAAACTTTTAAACATCGTAAAATAATTTCTAAAAACATTTACTTTCATTTATGGGTACAATTTTCTCTAAAGCTAAAGGCCATAACTCCGCCAATATGATGAGTTTTTATAATTACCTTAAGATAGCTGGTTACTCTTCGTCCATTTGAGGGACTAATTCAATTTAAAGATAACAGTCAAAAGAAAATAATTTTTATAGTGTACATTTTTTACATTTATAATTTTTGCGTGGAAACCATGTAATTTAGGATCAAAATCTTTAACCTACTAAATGCAGCTAAACATTTTGCACAACCATAAAAAATTTCAAACTTCTAAGTATATTTTGAGAAAAGTGTACCTGAAGTTTAAAAAATAAATCATGCAGGGAATGACAAAGACCAGCAAGGTGAGCACGTTGTTACATACCAATATACTATAATATCTCATGACCATAAGAGCCATTTAAAGATCCAAATAACAAAACGAATTGCATATGTACGTTTCTTATGCCATTTATAATCCATTAAAAAAATCAGATTTTGAACCTATATTTCTACCAGTGTCCTTAAATACGACGTTAGGCATTCATTCGACCATTCCTTTATGGGATATACATTCTCATCACTCCCTCAGGATTCAGGGAACCACAAAACTACTTTCCTGATGAAATAGCGCTATTGAGGTAGTAAGTGCTACTTGCTTTACTAGAATAACAATAGAGAAGGTAAAAACGGTTCAGATGGGGAATAAACCAAGTTCGCTGAACTAGCAGCCAGAACACTGCGATACACACAGGCGAAAAAAAAATTACCAACGGGCGTTTTAACGAATCGCGGCTCATTCGACAACAAAAGCTCAACCACGATCCCCCCCCCCCTCTCCTCGGTTTCATTGACGTCATGCATTTTCTTCAGCTGGAGCAGATAGAATGGGCAACAAATCATTCTAGCACGTGCAGAAATTTCTCCAATACGACCACACCGAAAAGGGAGGGGGGAAGAAAATCATGATTGAATTTGAAACGAACGGGATAACAAAAAAAGACGAGGAGAGGGACGCAAACAAAAAGGAAGAAAGAAGTGGGTGGTGCGGGGAGAGATTGAGGGGAAAAAACAGAATTATTGAATAGAATTCCTGAAGCTCTGGTGTACCATCCACATTCTTTTATAGTAAATAGAATCCCACCTCGTTGCTTTGGGCGAGGGAAATAGAAATGTGTTTTGATTATAATATTCGAAAAGGAAAGCCTCTTGGATCCACGAAGTGGAAACATAAAGGGTGGAAGTGGTCGAGGAAGGCATTCTCCGAAAACATATACCTACGTTTGCCTACATGTCATTAGCATTCTAAAAACATCAAAAATACACGACTGGAACTTCAGTTGCCTTTTTATTTTCTCTTCCCACTAGAGCCAAGTAGGTGCTCCCTTCCAATCAGAGGTTTGTTATCCAGTTTTCAGCATAAATGCACGTTTTGAGGACCTCAAGTCCAGGTATCTACATTTATATTATAAAACCAACAAATGTGTGTAAGGGTAATCTTAAAAACTTCTCAACCGGTTTTAATACCTTCTAATTACATTTCATAAAGTACTAAAATACTAAAAAGTGTTTACTCAGCCTTCACATACGACCCTTTCAGACCGAACACTCGACCAAAAATGACGCTAACACACAACACAAAGAAGTAACGCTCACTTCCCCTACTCTCCACCGCTAGCTAGGATCACTAGCTAGACGGTGGCGAGTCGCCACGGCAGTCGGAACTTCAAAACCCAAAGCCGAAAGAATTACCCCAACAATACTGTCGCCAACGACGCAATAATGTGTCTGGCGTGACAATACACACACATAAACGCCAAAAAAAATACATGCCCACATAAATGATCACGATATAGTAATTAAGACACCGCAAAAGAAGAGAGAATCGAACCTCCTTATAATGGCATGATGCTCATGCAGCACCAGGGCCAAAATATTTTATTTACACTCACGTCAGAAAGTTTTGTTTTATTTCCTTTGTAGTTATGTGTACATTAGTAGACCATGCTAAGTAATTGTACAAAAAGAGAAAATTGCTAAAATTAAACATGAACCGATATTTTAAATTAACAACATGATCGCAAAATACGTGACCTTTCAAAGCGGTTAACTAGGTAGCCTGAGAGTGTGGAATCTACATATTTATCAGCTTCACCTGTATTTCCTAGTATATGTTAAGAGTTTCCTGTATTATGTGAAAGCTGTGTAGATTTTGTTATGAAATAAGTACGGGATCAAAGAAACGATACAAAGGTTTAAAATTTCATCTACTGTAATAATTATTTAACAAATTACTCCAACATTCCCACCGATGGTTGTTCCACAGCCAAAGCATACTTACAGGCTATACAAAATTTCCAAATCTTGTAAGACTATCGGAGGACGTTAAGGAAGATGTTTCACATTCTTTTGCGTGTATATCAGGGAATTTTCATCCGCTATTAGAAAAAGCTGGTGCAGTAAGAAATTATAAATATAAGGGGTAAAGTGGAGGATTGACCGTAAAATTCTTATAGAACGGGGGAGCTAAATGAAATTAATTCATCATTCGAGTTTTAAAAGCTACCCGTGCAATGTAGGTCAGCCATCTAGTAGAAATATAAGCGAAAAGAAAATAAAAAAAAACCTCCCCAGTAATTGTGTTTGCTGTGCTATAAACATTTAACAAAACGATAAGAGAAATGTCATGATACATTCACACAATTCAATCTACCCATTGTAATTTAATCTTAATGGTATTCTATCCATACAAAAGCTGCTGTAGATGTTACAACATTACCTGTTTAAACATCAAGTCGATGTATGCTGCTGTGATATTACAGTTCCCTTGCATTCGAATAAGATAATATAAAACAAAACTTGGGTATTGCATTCATATAAATTTCTCTACTCACTCTTCTACAAACAATACTTACAGAAGGTTTCTCTACCACGTACATAGTAGGAGAGAGAGTATTGCATTCCCAAAAATTCGATACCGAGATTTCATGTGTGTTTTGAGGCTCCTTGAATAAAAACATTTTTACTTCCTCTACTACGTATAGTAATTAGGGGAAGTATTGTATTTCACCCAAAAATTCGATAACGAGATTTCACTAGAAATATATGTTTTGAGACCCCTGAATCCAAAAAAAGCATTTTTGGAAACATGTCTGTGTGTCTATCTCTGAACAGCATAACTCAGAAAGGAACAGTCGGATAAACACCAAACTTGGTATTTAGGCTCAGTATCTTCCAGAGATGCAACACGAAGGTTTTCAAGAAAATCCCCCACCCCAATGTTACCCTTTACATGGAACATTTTTTCGAAAATTTTAATTTTCTCCAAAAATGGCTCTAACGAATTTTATTAAAATATCTTATGTTTAAGATATTTTCATGACAAATGGAATATATATCTCGAATTTTCTGGAAATGTCTACAAAAGTATTCTTCATTGTGAACGACTTTAAGAGATAGACAAAATTTTACTACACAAAAAATGTAGATCGCTTTAAGTTACACAATTTATGTCATATACATTTTTATTGTTGAGTGAACCATTTTCGAGATATTGCTTGTTTCCCTTAAATTTTCCAATACTTATACTTTTTCCCAAATTGTTTATTAATCTTTTTTGGCCTGGACATGCAAAGAGAATGGAATACTCCACATAGCAACCAGCTCTTAAAATACTTGACTATCGCTTAAAGCCTAGCAATTCCCCTTGCATCTACAAGAAAATTAGCAATAAGATTAACATCTCGATATCTCGATTAACAGTACGCATATGGAGAATAAGCGTCTGTAAAAATAGTTTGTACAAGAGTAGAGAGAGTCATGTGAGTGTAACACATCAGATTTTTAGAAAACGGTCCGTATGTTGTCTGTAAACTGCATAACTCAAAAACGAAATGTCGGATAAATACCAAAGTTGTATTTAGGTTCAGTACCTTCTAAAGATCCGACACGACTATACCTCCACCCCAAACTAGATCTGTTTGCATGATTGCGAAGGTTAGTTATATTTTGTCTGTTACGTTGACGCCTTGTTTTAATATTAGCAGCTGTTCAAACTTTGCACGCCGACCGATTAGTTGCCAAATGGTGCATGATTGTAATATTAATTATATTACTATTTATATTATGTTATTGACACTTATATTAATTAGGCTAATTATACAAGAATTTAATTACTAATTTTTGCGATTAACCTACTTTAATTATTATGTCTCGCCTTTGCTGTTAACTAGACATTTAAATTATTTTTTTGCCTGTTTGTGTGGGGTTTTACTCCTAGATGAAGATCTGTGTAGAAAAAAAAGAAGAAATTTAATTGTTGGTTTACGTAAATACACCGAAAAAACGTAACTATAAGTTGTCCTTCATACTGTTACAGGAAATTAATTTGCAGCGTTTAATAACACACGTAATGTTATATAAATTAAGACTATAGCACGGTTCAGTGGTTAATTTAACACTTAAGGTGCACCCAACTAGGTTATAGGTAATCTGTAACCTGGATGCACCTGGAATGAAGTAGATTTCCAAATTTTTGCACCGAAGAAAATAATACTACAGAGACTCATAATAACAGAAGACCGAAATAGGGCATCTTTTGTAAAACAGGTTGTATGGTAATTTCTCTGGGTGTAATATATTTAATGACTCAAGTTGACCGCCCTGACCTGCGGCATCACCCGTCTTTGTTTTTTAGAAACCTGAGTTGTGCTGGTACGATGTCAGTAGTGTGCTCTGATCTGAAAAGTCATAACTGATTAAAAATCTCCTAAATTTGATTTTCAGCAAACACTGAGCAAAACCTATAGGAAAGAAATAATAGCAATTTAGAGTTAAAGAGAAGAAACTTAAATGATGGGGAGAAAGATAGAGATACAGACTGACAGAGATAGAGGATGAGATTTTTACAGAGCTTATATACCGCACCCATCTATTACACATGGTTATGTATTCTCAGCATTGTGCTTCTTCCTGCGTGAGAGATGGGCAATGTTTTATCCTGAATTGTAACTTAATTTGAAAACTTCTGATGATAGTATTTGAGGACCGTTTGGTTGCACACGCTGTAGAAATTAAAAACTTTTAATTGAATGCAGATGATAAATAATAATGAAAACCACTATCGCTACTGGCCAGGCACAATCCCTTAAAACAAACACCATTTCATTTTCTGCAGTTCTGTTAATTGCCAGTTGAAAAATATATCTGCCAACATTCACGGGATCTCAAAACTATATTAAAACTTCAGACGTAATAGTAGAGGAAGCAAAATTAATTTTGTGGAAAAACACAGAATGATATCATTGTTTTTCCGGTAGTGTGAGAACTGACCTCATTAGAATGGAAGTTTAGGGTTAATTAATAAAACAAGCTTAATTACGTGAAATTTGGTTGTAACAGCAGCACGACCAATGCATTATTATTTATTGCAGCATTTTAATGATGATACATGATAAATATTAGATGGAAATTATTTGCTTTAACGATAATGAGATTTACGTTTCGGGGCTGTCATTAATGACTCAAACTTTAACGATAATTACATATTAATAGATCGATTACAACTATTTTAAAGGGGCCTCTTCCGGATATATATGTACTCAATTTTACTATGAAAAGTGTGCAAAAACTTAACGAAAATCAGTAAAAGTAAGTTTAAAAACATTAAGAAGGTGTGAAAGAGATTTGCGTGCTTTAGAAGCTTGAACAAAGTATTTAATTTTATAACAAGAGCGGCAAGGGTGCAATTATGTAGAAGCCTCTGTCGATATTAAATCTTAAAACTAAGAGGAAAATATGATGTTTTATACTCATTACTTTATAAACTATAGCAAAGAAATAAGACAGAGGAGTGGTCTAAATGTTCAGCATGTTAGTCCTGTGTTCAAATCCTTGAAGGGTCGGAGTTTTTTGTTAGGATTATTCCCAATTCTCCCTAGCTATAGAAGTCGTCTTCTTGATTCACTGTTTTGGCATTTGCCTGTTCGTGTGTATATATTTTGTTTTCTTCTTTGTGGTTGAGCAATTGGTCTTCGTCCTTTTGGTCTGTAATATAGGACTTGATTAGGAATTCTTTCCTCTGGCACGGTTTGAAAGTTTGACCCATTTTCCCTATATTATTGTATTTCATGTAATATATCGCTTTGGCTTCAGTTCTTTTGTTTCTGATATGTTCTCTGGCACAACCCTTGAATGAAAGCAGAATTCTCATTTCAGTTGCTCGTATCTTACTTCTTTTTTATATGTCTTGCTTCACTTCCATGTAGCATGAATGTGTATATGTAGTGAATTTAAAGTTTATTAAAATCAGTACTAACCCAAAGTAATAGAAACCTAATGATTAACACAAGAAAAACTGAGTGAAGATCATAATTATGTGGTCATTTTTGCTGACACCAAATATATTCGTAGAATATTGCGTTTTATTATTACTAGTGCTTAATGCCCGTTCTTACTACATAAGCACCATAGATGGTGCACACTGATGATACATAAAATGAAATGATAATTGGGAAGACAAACTTCTAGGCCTAAGTTTAGGGCATCTCCCCGGCATTTGCCAGTTATGAGGATCGAGGAAAACCTGAAAAAAGAACCCTCAATCAGGGAGAACGGTCCTGCCGGGATTTGTACCGCGAACCGCCCGTTCATTAGTACATGCCTTAATGAACTTAAATGATTTCAGTCAAATGATATAATATAAAATATAATAACAGCCCGCTTTAAAGCAATATGTGTATAATATAATATTTAAAATGCATGTAACAGTCATTGTATTAATGTTTATATTATTATGTACATGTTCAATAATGTTATATGAATGTATTACGTAATATAATAATGTAGGAGCTGTGAGAATAATAGCTTAAAAGTTGCTAACAATGAGTTAGTAATGAGGTAAACATGTGGCAATAATGAATTTGAAAGTTTAATAATGCTGCTAGTCATTATTGGAGCAACATTAATGTAAAATTTGAGACAGTTTATAAATAGCCAATCAACAACCAGAAGAAGGCTTAAGTTAAATGAAAATATTCTTTTGGAACAGGATTAACTAATCAGAAATTTAAATAGGGAAAATTGCACAAATTCAGAAGTCAGTTGCTTGCAGACAGCGTTACTAACTGGACGCGAGACACGTCCTCGAGAAGTTTAATACGTATTCATTGTGAGAAAAAAATAGTTTACGTGCTAAAAAATGCTAGTAGTTAATAAATAATCTCACCGTTCTCTCTCTATATCAGTGAAGTGTTATTTTAATCGTTTAAAGAATTAATAAATTGAGTGAAGTACAAATTATTATCTTCAGCCGCACTACTCCCTGCAAAGAAATCCATGTCTCTAACAATAATACTGACGCACCCGAGGCAAACATAAATATATAATATTTAGAGAAACAGTCAAATTACAAAGTTAATATTTTTAAACTTGGGGCAAAGTCTACCGGAAACTTTTTACCATATGTGCGGTTGCAACTACTTCAAGTGTTCGACTTCCCAACAGTCGAAATACAATACAACTCCTAAAATTGAACCTACCTCACCTCACCACCCAAATATTGCGTTAATATGTATTTACAAATATCCGATATGTTACACATGACTTTCTCCACACACTCTTCCACAAAATATACTTGCAAAACATTTTTATCTACTTATATTAAATGTTTGCATAAATGCTTTTACTACACATTTCTGGTACATACAAGTAGGTCACAATAAGCTCAAGGGATTAGCAAATCTTTAAAAATCGGATTACAATGTAATGGCTTTGAAATTTCATGTTTGTGGTTGGCCACGAGACTTAATATCTACTTCAATAAAACCATACATTGAAGTAGTTTGTATTGTATTTACGTTGTTGCTGCTACGTATAGAAATCCAGTTTGAATAAGATGGTATCTTTGGGTTATTTGCACCACGCTTTAGGTGTCAATTTGAAGAAAGTGTATTGAAGGAATTGTATTGTATTTCAACTGTTGGGGAGCAGAACTTGAAGTTGCAACCGCACGTATGGTAGACGGTAGCCTTTGCCGCAAGTTTTTAAAAATATTAACTTTGTAATTTGACTGTTTCTTTAAGTATTATATTTATGTTTGCCTCGACTGCGTCAATATTATTGTTAGAGACACGTTTCTCTTGGCAGGGTTGTGGTGTGACGAAGAATGTAGGCTTACACAGATTATAATTTTACTTCACCCCTTTTATTAATGCTTGATACGATTTATCTAACACTTCACTGATACAGAGAGCTGTGACATTCTTTTTATTAATTAATTACACTTTTTAACACGTAAACTTATTTTTCGTCTCACACGAATACATATTATATTTCTTGAGGACACTTTTTGCGTCTGGTTAGGAACACTGTTTGCAGGCAACTGAACTGATTTCAACCTTCTAAACTTGTAAATTTCTGTATTTCAAGTCTCTGATTGGTTATTCCTAATCCGATAGAATACCTTCTTTTAACTAAAGCTTTTTCTGGTTGTTGATTGGCTATTTTATGAAATGTCACAAATATTACATTATTGTTACTCTAGTAATCAGAAGTATTAAACTCTCAAACTCATTATTGCCGCAAGGTTACCTCATTGTTACCTCACTGTTAGCAACTTTTAACTTATTACTTTCACAGCTCCTACATTATTAAATTACGTAATGCATTCACATAACATTATTCAACATGTTTACAATAATATAAGCATATGCAATGACTGTTACTGGTACATACATTTTACAAATTATTACATACACATATTGCTTCAAGGTGGGCTGTTATTGAATTTACATATTATATAATTTGACTACATTCATTTAAGTGTTAAAAATACTGCCCCAACATAAAGTATTCGAAAATTTAAATCGGAAACCTCGGAAATGCTATAAACATTTGCCATAAATTTTGTATTTTAACATATGTTGATTTTGTGTAGTATGTTTTTGTTATGGTTTACAAATTATATACAATTGTGCAAAATTCATTTAGAAAGAAGAGGTCTTCACAGACAATACTCAGAAATTTCAAGATATGCATCTTATTTCTCATGAAAATATATTAAAAATCTGGTATTTCAATGAAAAAATAAAAAAATATAAAAATAACAAAATACTTTACATATAAAGAGTGTAATTTGGAATAGGGGGATTTTCTTGATAATCGCACTCAATATATCATTAGCTAATGACAGGTAGAGTATGTAGTCAGTTGGCCAATCAAAGCCGTACTACACTGATGTATTTCATGGCGGTGCACTTGTTTTTAATTTGTATGAATGCAGTGAGTGAGATCACGGAGACTGTGACTACAATAATAGCAACTGAAAATGCCACGCTTTGAAAGTCAATATATAGGTAATATAAAGGCAGCTGTAGGTAATTTAACGCCAGAAAACACAAAGAAGAACAAAAGTAGGTGTGGAACCTATTTTCAGAATTCTGTACGGAGAGAAACTATAAAATTGACGGCTCAGTCAGCGACAAAGTGATTGCTTCCATTCTACAGGAGTAACAAATATGGTTGGCGCTAAACTAAATAAGTTTCGTGTGATTATGTAGCCAAGTAGCACTGTGCTACTAGTTGTATATGACAATTTAATTTCGGTTTCAAATTCATGCATGTTTTCATAAGATAATTGTTTGTTAATCTCAATTAAATTACCGAAAAACTACCAGCATTCGTGATATTACTGAAGAAAATCATGACGCTTCTTGGAAGATGCGGTAACGTGTGAGACTCTTATTCAGGAGGTCACGGATTCGATTTCCTTCGACTATCCACTCTGACCGTGGGTTTTTCGTGTCTTTCCCTGGTCGGTAGGTGAATGCTGGCGTACGACTTCTTTTCCATCATTTCCATTTCATTCCGTTTTCTTCTCGTCTTTCAGGTGTGCTTCTAGGTTTCGTGGTGTATGGCTTGCTCGAAGGAAACTTCCTGTGGATACTAGAGGGCTGCATGCCCTCTATAGGCAGCTCTAGCAGTGGGAACGGGTCTTCGAGCCTGGAAGTGTTAGGGACTGCCGCGCGTGTATGTTACCTGTCTGCCTGCAGCCTATAGGTTCTGTGGTTCCTTCCTTTCATTTCTTCCTCCTGGGGGATGATAGCCACAATTGATCTCCATAGGTCGCAGTGCACTGTACCCTCCGCTGTATAACCCAATCTAGCCTAAATACTAAATTTGCTATTTAACCGACTTTTAGTTTTTACTTTCTCTACTACGTATAGTAAGTAGGGGAAGTATTGTATTCCACCCAAAAATTCCATACCCACAATTACAAACACAGGTGTTAACAATTAATGTTTCTTATAATTGTTAATGCAACTGCGATAGATGTTGTAACTGTTAGGAGTAGTCAGACTGTAGCACAGCACAGCAACATGACCTCTGAGAGGAAGAAGGGACCCTAAGGAACGGACCGAAAGAGGCCTTTTAGAGTTTCTGCCCTTATGTAAAAATAAAATATTGAATGAAATACAATAAATTACATGCAATATATAGATGAAGCCCTTAAGCTTAGAAAAAAGGAAAAAGTAAGTTACTATTTTGTCCTTGCTTAATACTGATTACAATAGGTCACTTAAAGCACGAAAATAAAAAGTCCAATGATAGATTTCGCATGTGACGTCACATACTGGATTTGCTACATTTTCTCAACTGTACCTGACTCGTTGAAACAGTAGCTTGGGTCTTCTAAGTGTGTTGCAGAGAAAACTACTGGAATATAAGATTTAGTAAGCCCGGTTCATTCCTAATGGAAACTTATTTAAAAGCTGAATGAGCCAATCTTACAAACTATGAAGAAATGTGAAGATATTATGAAATGTGACATTTTTGTCAGGTGAATTGAATTCTTCACATTACAATACGGTCCCATAATGGTATCAAGGATGGTTTATAATATGAAACTTTATATTTTGCCTGTCTCTATTTATATACAAACGTTACATACCGATCCACAAAGCAGCCGGTAAACTAGCACTTTTTGGATACTGCCCGTTTGATGCTTTGCCGTAGCTGGCCTGCTCATAAGGCGCGAGCTCTGAACATAAACAGCAGATGTTTCTAATCAGACTTCGCTTCTATTCCACTAGCTGAATAACAGAGTAATCATCATGCTGCATTTATATTTCATCGGGTTTGCCTATCCTTCTCTGCTTCCCCAACCCCCTTGTTTCAAACTGACGTTAAACAGACGAGGGCAAGCGTACACATACCTACTCCTTCTACAGAGTTTAAAGCTATGTTCCTAAAACCTAAAAATATCTTGGTATTAAACAAGAGAGAGGCATTTAAATAGTGCTATAACTCTGTCCTAAAGTAAATCATGTTCTCTGTTATATTTCTGTGTTACAAGGCAAGAGACTCCCCGTTTTGTTATATACTTGAATGGTTATATACCGGGTTATTCAAAAAGAAGGAACAGATTTTACATATTTATTTCTAATGAACGACAATAGATGGCGACACGTGCGATACATCACTGAATAGAGAAAAGTTCTATTTTATGTGTTCAAAATGAGCACCATTTGTTATGCGAGGACGACCAGTGCTTTTCCGTTTGCATATGCAACCGTCTTCTATGAATTTATTGTATCAATTGTAAATTATTTTTAGGACGAGCGGCTCGTTGTTGAACTTATAACGAAATGCACACTGCAATGAAACAATGGATTCACTCTTTGCATAATGCAACACATAAAACGGCTTTTCTTGTGGCGTCACCATTTTCTCGTAAACAAACACACGCCGCTGAATGGAACTAATAAGTGGGGCTTAAAACTTTGAACTTTCCTCTATTCAATTATGTATCGTATGCGTCGCTATCTATTGTCATTCATTAGAAATAAACATATAAAGTTTGTTCCTTCTTTTTGAATAACTCTGTATTTACCAAAAATTGTGCTTCTTAAGCCTCATCTGAATTTTTGCACTTCCGGAACGAACTCGTGCATGTTGTGATCCATTTAGATTCCTGTATAAGACTACCTTAATCACAGACTTCTTGACAAGGATAAATATTTTAAACATCTTATATTCTACATTAACATTACTTTCACTTTATGTTCTATAAACTATTCTTATGAAGGTTTACTTCTATATTTCGTGTTAATCCATACAAACCTCGTTAAAATATTACATTATACATTCCATTGTACCTACTACGGGAGTAGAGGAAACGAATCTATGGTTATGATGTTGAAAAGCAAATCCCTATATACGCTAACCTTGAAATTTCATGCGCTTTAAGTGATATCGTGAAAAGCAACAGAACAGCGGCAACCCTTTAAAGACTGACAAATTATCTAGATATACAAGCATTCGAACAACTTAGTAAAACATATGAAAAATTCAAGCCACAATCGCGAATGGATACCAATGATGGCACACCACTGTAGACACTCCAGTCATGAACTACTTCTAACCTTGGCCAGAATTACAAATTGCGAAATGTTTGCCGTCTTATTGCCGCTCGTCGTTAAGCTACCCGGGGTTTAGCTTTTGAAGATGCGAACCGAAGAATTGATCAAAAAGCCGGATGTGAATAATTTTAAACACAGACGAAGGCCTTCCACTCCGAAAGCGTTTACTAATTTATCAATTAATTTAGGCTGCAAATTAAGCTGATACTGTACAATATCTCCAAAACTAAGCGTTGCAGAAAGAAATGCCTTTCATAAAAGTTACTTGATATTATGGGGGAAATTAAATGTCATTAGTCGTGTTTTGTTTGCAGGACTTTATGATGGTCATTTTAGGTTCACCCTATATAAGGGCGGATTGATAAATCCATGACTTTGAGGAGAGATAGCATTCTAATCACAGATTTCTTGTTTGCACCCAAATATTACACCTATTCTGGGTATAATCATATAAATTCGTCGACATTTGTTTCTTAGAACATTGTTGAGAGCGTCTAAAATAAGCAGATGTGTGTTGCTTCATAGAAAATGAAGAAAAGTGAATTTCGTACTCTGATAAAACACTACTTTTTGCGTGGTAAGACGGTGAAGGAAACCAAAGAAAAGCTGAACAAGTATTATGGGGACTCTGCTCCATCATATGGTATGGTTCACAAGTGGTTCACAGAATTTCGATGTGGCCGTTCGAGCACAAGAGTTGCCGTGCGCACAGGACGGCCGGTTGAGGTCAAACAAGAAATGGTGAACAAAGTTCACGATATTGTGTTGGAAGACCGCCGAGTGAAAATCCGTGAGATAGCCAGGACCGTAAACATCTCAAGTTTTCGGGTGTATAACATTCTGCACGAATTTTTGGATATGAGAAAGACTCTCTTTCACCAGAATAATGCATCCGCACACAATTCAGCCGTTGCCATCGACAAATTTGTGGAATTGGGCTACGAACTGCTATCTCGTACACCATATTCTCCAGATTTGGCTCTGAGCGGCTTCTTCCTCTTCGGAAACTTGAAAAATTGGCTTGCTGGGAAGAAATTCACGTCCATTGAACACATCATGGATGAACAATTTCATATTTTGCGGACTTCGAAAAATCATATTTATTGGAAGGGTTAAAAAATTGGAGAAACGTTGGACAACGTGAATTGAATTGAAAGAACTCTATGTTGAGAAATAAAATTAATGTTTTGGAACAAATCGTTATTTTATTTAAAGTCACTGACTTATGAATCCGCTCTCGTGTTTGAGTTTGCACTTTCTGGTAAAAACCTGCTAAACATAGAATGAAGAAACTATACAAATATCAAATCGTAAGAAAAATTAGTTCTAATTTAATAAATTTACTATTTTATGGGTGGAATGCGCTTTCGGAATGTTTGCTAGCGCAGAATTAAGTTTATTTTTGCTCAGTTGCTCGTAAAATCAATGCTATTAAACATTAATAGCTATTATATTTTTGTTCAAGTTAGAGTTTGAGACTCAGACCAAAATTCCACCACAAATGCTGTTGCATTTTTATGGCATATACTGGTTTAAATAAAGTATCAAAGCCTCGGTACCATTAGCGTTACCTGTTGAAACTGCTCTAGCAATTATAATAAATATCGAACAAAGGCAGTGTATGCACTTCTCACCTGTTTCCTTGCACGGCAATAAAACCCTTCCTTCTCTAATAGCGCCATTTGCGACTGCTTCACTTGTAATGGAGCACATCTGCGTTTGCACGAAAACGATGCACGTGGGCATACGAAAAACGGATCATGTTGTGTATGTCTCATTCCATTAGGAAATTAAATCAGAGGGTGGAAGGGGGCGGGCAGCTGTGGTCAACCGTTTCACAAGAAAGGTTACATGGCAATGTTGATTTGCTACAGTCCGAATAAATTACTATGTGGACCAGTGCTTCTTGAACTTCAGCGTCTGCAGATGGTCTTCCTCACAATGGTACTCTATACAATGGTACATGACAATAGAATATAGAGTCTCCAGGCAGTTGTAATCAAACTAGAATTTACAGTTTGCAGTTGGTTTAGTTTAATTTTAACACAAAATTTAATGGCTCATGAACTCATCTTCTATGCGACTAAACTAAATATGAATGTACATTGGTTCCTTATATGTCTAATGATATATTTTCATTAGTCAACATCATCATACAAACAGGGATTAGACCACTGGCGATCTGTACCAACTCCACACCAAAGTTGCTCCATCCATCTTCTAGCAGGTCTTCCTGGGCTTCGTTGTCTTCTTGGTTTATAACTTAGTGCTCTTAGGGGAATCCTATGATATCCCATCCTGCAGACATGGTTGTACCAGTTTTCCGGTATTCTGCTGTTTTGTCCCTTAGTTTAAATATTCCCAGTTGTTCTCTGTCTTCACTTCTCTGTTTGTCCGCTAGAGTATAGCCTGCTACAAATCTTAAGAATTGCATTTCCGCAACTTCTATCCGTCTCAAAGAATCTTTATTTAGAATCCAACAATCAGACCCATATAATAGTGCAGGAACTGCTAAAACCTTATAGAATTTCAGTAGAGTCTTTTTGCGGACTTTCCTTCATAAACTACTTCTGATTGTTCCACACATATGTTGGAATAAATTTTGTATTCACTTTACATCTTTTGCTATATTCTTGCCAATGAAAACTCCTAAATATTTAAATTCCATAACTTGTTCAACAGGGGTATTATCAATCACAATTTTGGCTCTGACAGGATGTTTTCCATTTTCATTTTCATTAGTGTATATCACTAGTTAGATGATTTTTTTTAAAAGTTGCTAAACATTTGACGCAGGTAATTCTTTCAGCCCCACGTTTAGGCGCAATATGACGCAGCCACGCCCCGTCCTCCAACAATGAAGCAATACCTTTGCCTCACGGTTGCTGCTTGCCTCCTCCCAGCTGGTTCTTCTTTTGCCATGGCTGCTCCAGCATGAAACCTTAACCTCAGGGTATGCGTGGGTGTGTACAGAGAAACACACAAACGCTGTCTTGGAACACTTTTATTAACTATTTAAAATAATACTTTAGGTTTGCCGATCACTTGTAAATGCATACGATGATACTTTGTCTTTACCAAGACCGAAGAATATTAACTACAGCTAAGCGTTCTACCCTCTAGCATGTTCGCCACCATTCTTCTCCACACGACGAGAATGTCGACCTGCACTCACCAGGCACTCAGACTGATCTACCCACGGTGCACAAGGAAAAACAAACTACTACTACTTCCCCTACTCTCCCCTCAAACGCTCCTCAAACTTAGCGTCATGAAGCTTGTAGAGTGGCCTTCACCAGGCTAAGTGCAGCTGTACTCGGCTGTTACCAGGAAAATCTTGCTTCAATGGTATTTACCCTTTCTACCTGAGGCTGGTCCCTAATTAACAAAACTGTGCCTGTCTGGTCTTTCTGTCGCTTATATGGTCAACAATTTTCACAATGCTTCTCCTTTTTATACATGCACTGATTTTAAATATATTATTACTTATTTTATATCACTATCCTTCTCAGATTATTATGATGATTATTGCCTTTATAATTCCGGGTTCACATTTTGTTGTTTCTCATATGAGACATATTCCTCTCGTTGTATACGAGTCTCTCTCTCTCTTTCTCTCTCTCTCTCACACACACACACACAAACAAACATGTCACTGGTATGGATACATGCAAGATATTCCAAAGTTCTATCACAAAATATTCCTGAGACAATGGATCATTTCTTAAAAAGTAATTTTTAGACAGCATGGTCTAAAAGTAGAATTAGTGCGATAATCTGCATTGTGACCAACTTTGGTTTCAACTTCAATCACATGCCAATTACCTTCTGTATTTTCACATGTTTAATAACTCGACTTGGTTGATTAGGCTCTACTTTTCATTGTGTCTTTTTACATGATTAATTTCTCATGCCGCTCGCATTATCTCTTCAAAATAAAGCCTACCAATTCCCCTTGCATCTACAAGAAAATTAGCAATAAGATTAACATCTCGATATCTCGATTAACATGAAGCATATGGAGAATAACCGTTTGTACAAGAGTAGAGAAAGAGTGTAACACATCAGATTTTTCTTCCTCTTCTCTCCTACAATAGCGTTCAACTCATTGCTTTCTATTTGATGCATTAAAGAAATGCATTCTTCCATTCTTTCTTGCCCCTACAGTTCACTAATGACTTCGCTTCTTCCTCCTTCTGACCAGTAGTGTCCCATATTCCATCGTTCCGTATTCGAGACGTTAAAGGATCGCAGTATATGCTTTGGCTCCATTTTTCAGGCCACCAAGAGTTCGGTATGGTTTCTTCTCAGAAATGGGACATAGAATCGGGGCAAGACCATTTCACCCACTGTATTTTCGGTATTTAAGCGTCGTCTTAAAACTGTGGAAGGGCAGAAGTAAAGATCATTTTAGAGATGAGGAACGTTTTCGGTCATTTTTCGCCCGTTTACCATGATCCCTGGCGTTGAGTGAGCTCTCCCCCCATCTCACAGTGTTATAGAGAGGGGTCGTTCCCGCATCTTATTGTTTTGTTTCTCGCAAAGATGCGAATAAGCCTTTGATGTCACGGGGAGACTTTCCCTTTATTCTTCACCATTTATTTCCTTCTTGCTTGCCTTTGTCTCCCCCACGTTATTTTGCTCTTTTCTGGCAAAGGGGTATCTCTCCACCCTCGCTGTGTATCGCGAGGCTTTGCCGAAAGTCAAGAGACGGTAGCCTGCAATCTGGAACAAAGCATTGCGACAATAAAGACGTTTCTCTAATAATCGATGTTTTTATTCCGAGACCATCATCAACATCCGGACTCTATTGTCCAGTTCCGCCTTCAGGCAATAGTGTCTTTTCTTTCCACTCACGTCTCTGTAATCCTCTGTTTTGTACGTCAGTTTGATGACGTATTTTCGTTCGTTGTTCCATTCCCGCTGTCATGGATTATGCATTTTCACGATAATTAAGTTATATACATGGCACAAGCATTAGAATATGAACCTTTCGGAGAGTAGTAGTGCTAGTGGTGGTTGTAGACACCGGTAGCAGAGGCCGTTAAGGCAAGGACTCGTGAACTGGAGGTTTACGGTTCAAATCCTACGGACCATCCTCATGGCCAGGTTTCTTCCAAGTTTTCCTCAGTCCACATAACTGGAAAATACCGGGGAGCTACCTTAGCCCTGCTCTTTCTATACCTACATTCTTTTCCTGTCTCTGGAATCCTACAGTAAAGTATAACATTAAATATATACACTTGGTTACTGCGTACTAACATATTGGAAAAAACGAAACAGTTACGAACAAGGAATTATTACATAAGTTTACACGACCTTACTGAAACTGACAACAGGAGCGGATAACAATGAGCGATGGGGTGAGTTGTTTATCAATTATAAGAGACAAAAAATGACGTCATAGTAGCGCGCGTTTCTTTAGAAATGGAGGGAATATCTTCCCTAGAGCATATGTGTTCGTAATTTTGATTGGATATAAAAATAGACGCTAATTTTGGCGCGTTTTATTAACCAATAGCAGCTCTGTTGTAATCTTTAGGCATATCGGTGTGAGGGAGTATAAATTCCGTGCCAGAGACGGATAACGCGCAGTTCAACAGAATCATTCACGGGTTACACGTCGCGCAGTTCTACAGAATCTCTCGCGTCGTAAAGTTAGTTACAAAATGTGAAATACTAGAATTAATATTGAGCGGCAAATAGGTGATTATAGTTCATTCGAAAATATAACAGTTTCAGTCGGGCGTTTATCAAGAGTAATTATGTGAAATTAATTAAATGTGACGGCAATAAAAGTGTAAAAACAAATTCTTTTATCAGTGTTATCTTTTAGTAACAACTCCTTTCCGTTTACACACCCTCTTTAAGAGATTTGCTCGACTTGTAATAATAGCTACCCGGAGGACAAAGAACCAAAAAATTAAAAATAGTAAAACAATAACAGGCGCTCAGCAAAAAAAGATAACACGAAGTTACCGCGACAATACAAAAGGATAAGAATGAACTAGAAAAAATACTAACACAGATGACATTAAATACAGAATGGGAGAGTACTTATCACTCCTTCTAATATGTACTTCACAGAAGTGTTGTAAACAAAACAGTAGAGTATCATTTTATTTGATCAGCTGTTTTCCACAAAAAACATAGTTTTTGTTCCATCTTAGATGTTTAATTCAACGAGGATGTGTGAAGATGATAATGTATTACTTCTAAGGTGAAATTTCTGAAATAGTTTTGGTAGTAACAATGTAACACCACACAGGGTTTTGAAATAATTAATAACTTATAAGGATATTCAGAACACCATTTTGAACACATTATGTGGCTGTAGAAATCGGCAGCATTGCAAACAGGTAGAGAAAGATCACGGCGTCTGATCCGGCTTCTGGACGTAAACAAAACATAGCGTACCCCATCCTTCTCCTTTATTGAATTGCGACTGGAAGTTTTGTTTTCCGCATATTCCTTAAGCTAGACAAACACGAAGAAAGGGCGATGCAATGTTTTCGCGAAATAACAAGTACAACTGGCAAGCTATTGGACACTAAAACAGTGTAAATGGAAGGAATGCCTTCAGCAAAGAAAATCCGCAACAATGAAGGTGTTTTTGCTAGAATACGACGCAATTGTTAAGAAGGTGTGAAGCTTGCAAATGCTTAAACAGTGGACAATACCTATAAAGAGGTTGAGTCAGTAGGTTTATTGTTTATTCTTTTACTGCTCGTGTTAAAAGTACCATTTAGTAGACTTTGTAAGGGCCTAACGAAGTACTTGTTTTGTGTTTACATATAAGAAGGATGGTTTGATTACATTACAGCAGTATCAATTGCAAAAGGTATTTAAGTTTAATGTTGAACATGCTCATAAACATATCTGTAGATTGTGAAGTTAGTTACAAAGTGCGTCATAGGAAGATTCAGATGCCATTATTCGGAGGTAGCAGACACGAAATATTCGTTTGTTTACGCTCATGAGATACACGCCACTCTGAAAGAAAAAGTGAAACCTGCAAACGTGATGTCCTCAAATTGGTTTTGAAAGTGAAAGTGACATCCCCCCTTCCATGGGTCAGTAATCCCTGCAACGTTGCCAGAATGTCCATTTAATGTTCTCCAAAAACTTGTTCTTGCTAAATTCAGAATGATAAATGCGCAAAAGTGGTTTCAAATTACACAATACGGACTGGATTGCTTAACGCATGCAGATATAAACTTAAATGTTTATTTCAGAGCCTACATACAAAAATGCGGAATAGTTACCTTGTAAACACACTACACGGCACGCCAAAGCAAACTTAAAATCCCCAACATAAATATACAACCAAAACTTCTTAAACTCAGTAACAATGCAGGCATTTATAAAACTGTACATTTTAGTGAACTTTGCAGTTCTCGGATGTTTTTATATGCCTTATATTTTACCAGTAAAATTCAATAGTCTTTACCTGCCACTTACGTAGGAGAATGCAATATCGCGTGAGGTACCCCGAATTAGAAAGAAAATCAAACAGAAAAAGCTCTGTCCGTGAACCAAAAGTGGAAAAAGTACAAAACTTAGTATTTCTGTTCATGTTTTAAGGACACAGCATGAAAATTAAAAAAACAAACTCCCCAAACCAGCCTTTTGCATGTAATATCTGGTTACTGATATGTTGGAATTAATTTTGTATAAGAGAAGGGCAAATTCTACAAGAAACATGTAGAACTCATTAAAGCCCACAGTTTATGTCAAAATGCTTATAGTATTGTCGCAGCCTCCAATCAAACACGCTCAAGGGGCAGAGCACTCGCTAGAGAGGTAACAGGTAGTTAACAAATTGTAATAATTTGAATAAGGCGACTAGGGACGCAGCTAAAGTGAAAGTGCAGAAATATTATTGAATACTGGCAAAAGGACACTTACATGGCTCAAAATAGGTAGAAGGAGCTTTACACTATCATAAATAAGACAATGAAGATTTGGATGACACAGTATTTATTAGATAAAACTTACTACATACCCCATCTTAGTTCCATGCCTGTCGGGCGAGGCCGCCATGCATTCCTGCACGGAGAGAGCGAACACACGTCTGGTCTGGTTGACTGCTACTAATTGACTCTCAGCCCCAAGCCACGCTTCAAAAAGCGTGGGGGACGCCAACTAACCTACCCTCACCTAAACTGCTAATCTCCACCTAAACTACAACCGCCATCTCGAATCTAGGTGACCAAAGAGACGTATGCGCATACGTCACAGTATTAACCACTTACGAGATATTTGGTGTTATTGTTTCGAATTTGACATTCACTTGATCACGCATTTCTTAAAGTGTTAAGTTACTGTTTTTTTGTTTCTCGTGGTATCATACAAAAAACAGAATCTTAATGTAAGTATACAGTGATCCGCCTTTCAAAGATGTGATTATCGCTTTAGCCTTGTATATCCCTTGTAGGCTACCTACATCGAAATATGCGATGCGATTTCTGCTAATGTTTACCTCGATTAGCAGAAATAGATAGAAAAATCTGATGCGTTACACTCACATGACTTTCTCTACTCTTGAACAAACTATTTTTACAAACGCTTATTCTCCATATGCTTCATGTTAATCGAGATGTTAATCTTATTGCTAACTTTCTTGTAGATGCAAGGCTTTAAGCGATAGTCAAATATTTTAAGAGTTGCTATGTGGAGTATTCCATTCTCCAATATCTTGAAAATGGTTCACTCAACAAGAAAAATTTATATGACATAAATGGTGTATTTTAACGCGATCTACATTTTTTGTGTAGTAAACGTTTGTCTATCGCTTATGGTTTACCAGTTATGCAAAAGCCGTTCACAATGAAGAATACTTTAGGAGACATTCGCAGAAAATTCAAGATATACATTTCATTTGTCATGAAAATATCTTAAACATATGATATTTTAATCAAAATCGTTAGAGCCATTTTTGCGAAAATTAAAATTTTCGAAAAATGTTCCATGTAACGGGTAATCTGGGGTGGGGGAATTTTCTTGAATACCTTCGTGTCGCATCTCTGGAAGATACTGAACCTAAATATCAAGTTTGGTGTTTATCCGACTGTTTGTTTCTGAGTTATGCTGTTCACAGACACACACACGGACATGTTTCAAAAAATGCTTTTTTTGGATTCAGGGAGTCTCAAAATATATATTTCCGGTGAAATCTCGGTATCAAATGTTTGGGTGGAATGCAATACTTCCCCTACTTACTATACGTAGTAGAGAAAGTAAAATTAGCTTTGGTAAGAATAATTTCGTAGAAGACAAAAATAAACCATAGTGGATACAGAGGGTCATGCGAATGTAACATACTGGGCTTTTGGGTTGCTCTTTATATAGATCCAAATAGACAAACACAGAAACATATTGGAATTTTTCTAAAAATGCATTTAGATATGTTCATGGGAACTCGGCGTGTATTTCTGTTAAACTCTCGATATGTAATTTTTTAGACAACATGGTCTAAAAGTAGAACTTCTAACACAGTGCACACGACAAACTTTGGTTTCAAGTCCAATGGCAATTACCCTTTTTTATTTGCGCATGTTTAATAACTAAGCCTGGTTTAATTAGGTTTAAGTTTTCATTATGTCATTTTACACGATCAATTTCTCATGGCGCTCGCATTATCTGTTCAGTACAAATTGTCATATTTCAATTGATCGCAATTCGTTGTAGTTAACCTATACGTTATATTAGCAGCCTTTTGGTAATCTAAAATGTTATTCTTTTATCTGAGCTACATAAAGATTAAATGGCGGATACTATGAATTCAGAAGAAACTGAAATAAAAGTGAAATTACAGAAGAGTTGAAAGAATAACACTAGGAACACTTACCCAAAAAATCCAGAAAGTAATATGATATAGCATTTAATTGCTTCATTGCCTGGTGTAAGTCAAAACATGTTGAAAATAATTTCACTGAAAATCAATGCCAGGAATCAACAAAACATCTGAAATCTCGCTTTTTTAACCTCATTTCTCTTGTTTCAAGAATCTCGTTCTAAATGTGGTGTTACTTTTAGGAATCAATGTAAGACTATTGACATTTTATAAATTCGAAAACTGTCTAAAAAGTAATATATGCCACACAGTTAAAAGTAGTTTTAATTTGCACTATGGTTGTGAATTTCGGCCTCAGGCCATCGCTTCGGTAATATTCCTTCTCTCAAAATAAAACCCTGCTTTTACCCTTTGTATCATAATCTACTATTTGGATGGAGTTACAGATTTTTAGTACAAGAATTGTGGAAGGGTGAAATTTCATTCACGCCCCACCCACTTCATTACATTTTTGTGACTCGATGAACCACCCTGAGGGGAAATAAAGAAAGGAAGCTGGGGGTTAATACGGAGCGGCGAGGGTAATGAATTGCCACGGAAGGAAACATCCTCGAGGTAGAGGAAACACCTTCTTCCGTCACTCTTAATTGCACCCTAGCTTAAGTTGAGGAGAGTCATTTAAAATTCATGTTTCCACTCTGCTGGTATAACGCATACGTACTACTCTGCGTACCTATGTTATAAAGTGCTAATGACAGCCGTTTTCCGCACAATATAGTTTGTGTCACTCCTGTCGAAGTGAAAACTATCTCTAAACCTTTTACACACTATGAAATAATTAGAACTTCATGTAAAATCCGATACGAAGATGGGAGAGGAAATAAATATGATAGGCCTAGATCAGGAATGATGAATCATGATATTGTGTTATGCCGCGGGAACACCCTAAATTATTTTCTAATATGATGATTAAATCTGTAAACACAATAAAGGTTTAATAGCTAAGTTATTGTCTAATGAAATGGACTTTTTAAAAAGGTTTAACAAGGCATTCCAAATTAGAAGGATAAGAATTCTGTGGTAGAATATTAACATATAAACAACTAAACTGGTATGTATACATAGGGGAATCCCACAGAAAAAAAATTACATTCACATTACATTCTCTATCCTCTGTCGCTTATTAGTGGGTATATAAATCATTCTTACGAACGTTTATTTTCCTAACTACTTCATTTTAATCAAGATAAAGGTTTCCGGAAATAGCTGTATTGCACATTTCGTTATAGATACAAAGAGAACATTTTACGGAACTATTTTATGGTAATAAAGCTGATTAAATTTGTAACACATTACAACATTTTCAAAGTTCTAAATTAGATATTTCACTCATAAAAACTAAATATTTTAACACCTGGTTTGAAGGTCTGAAGGTTAACAAAACGTCTTCATAATTAATCAAAAGAAGTCTTGTGCTTTGAATTCAAAATCCACCAAATTTATTATAAGGTTTGAAATTATTATAAACGCAAAACTTGGAATAAATTCCTGCTGTCTTTCCATAAATACAAACCTAAACACTGTCTGCTTATCTGATTCTAAACGTGTAACAGCAATATTGGTCGAAGATTATACATTGTAATGAACTATCCAGTTTTCCAGCACTACAACAGCTTTAAATTCAAAATATGCATAGGAAAAGTAATTTTTTGTGATTTTTACTTTCTCTACTACCTATAGTAAGTAGGGGAAGTATTGCATTCCACCCAAAAGTTGGATACCGAGATTTCACCGGAAATATATGTTTTGAGACCCCCTGAATCCAAAAAAAGCATTTTTGGAAACATGTCGGTGTGTGTGTCTGTGAACAGCATAGCTCAGAAACGAACAGTCCGATCAACACCAACCTTGGTATTTAGGTTCAGTATCTTCCAGAGATGCGACACGAAGGTTTTCAAGAAAATCCTCCCCACCCCAGATTACTCTTTACATGGAAAATTTGTCGAAAATTTTAATTTTCTCAAAAATTACTCTAACGACTTTGATTAAAATATCATATGTTTAAGATATTTTCATGACAAATGAAATGTATATCTCGAATTTTCTAGGAATGCCTCCAAAAGTATTCTCCATTGTGAAAGACTTTTACATAACTGGTAAACCATGAGAGATAGACAAAATTTTACTACGCAAAAAATGTAGATCGCGTTAAAATACACAATTTACGTCATATACTTTTTTTGAGTGAACCATTTTCGAGATATTGCTTGTTATTCCCTTAAATTTTCCAATATACTTTTTCTCAAATGGAAATTTGTTATTCATTTTTGTCCTGGTAATGCAACGAGAATGGAATAGTCCATATAGCAAACAACCTACCAATTCCCCTTGCATCCAGAAGAAAATTAGCAATAAGATTAACATCTCGATATATCGATTAACATGAAGCATATGGAGAATAAGCGTTTGTAAAAATAGTTTGTACAATAGTAGAGAAAGTCATGTGAGTGTAACACATCAGATTTTTTAAAATAATTTTATTGGCGTTATTTGTTTATCCTGTATGATTACAGTTTTTAAATTGTTTTATTTGTATAGCCACCTTAAACACCTAAAGCCATATGGGGGCTTTGCTTTGAAAAACAATTTACTCATAGTGTTTTACTCTTTGAACTCTAGGATTTTTACATTAACTTTCACGTTGAACACATTCACTCCCGCATTCACACGCTATAAGATTCTACGGAGAATAGGAAATAACTCTGAATAAAGAAAAATTCCCCGCCTCAGCCGGGAATCGAACCCGTTACCTCTGAGTTAAGTAATCAAAACGCTGATACAGATGCAGTCATTGTTATTATTATTATTTTCTACAGACATTGTAGTTTTTCTTGTTCAGCGCAGAGTTTGTACGTATGGTGCGAACTTTAAAGCACTGCCAAAAATCATTTAATACGCTGCGAATGATTTCACTCTAAATGCATAGTGGAATAGTAGCCGAAGTTTTTAGTAATGGTAGAGCATTTGGAGTACCTAAAAAGAACAGAAAGAAGCCTTTGCTTGCATATGTTCGGACACCAGTGTCGTGCATGTTTAATATAAAGGTCTTTACGAGAGTAATCCCACGAGTGCTTGCTGGCTGCCAAATGAAAAAATAAAGAGTTCTTCTTCCTTTATAAATGACATCGATAGTAATACACACCAACACGTTTTACACTCTAACGTAACTAAGACATTCTTCTTAAATCGTTTTTTTTTTTGTATACCCCTCTTTAACTTATTTGGTCATATCAGAAACAACTGACGTCATTGCTAGCTGAACAGCTGTAGGATTTCTTAATGTTGGTTTTATCAGTTTTTTTACTTTCTCTACTAAGTAAGGTAAGTAGGCAAAATATTGTATTCGACCCAAAAATTCGATACCCGGATTTCATCGGAAATACATGTTTTGAGACCCCCGGAATCCAAAAAAAGCATTTTTGGAAACATATCCGTGTGTGTTTGAACAGCATAACTCAAAAACGAACAGTCGGATAAACACCAAACTTGGTATTTAGGTTCAGTATCTTCCAGAGATGCGGCACGAAGGTTTTCAAGAAAATCCCCCCACCCCAGATTATCCTTTACATGGAACATTTTGCGAAAATTTTAACTTTCTCAAAAATGGCTCTAACGATTTTGATTAAAATATCATATGTTGAAGATATTTTCATGACAAAAGAAATGTATATTTCGAATTTTCTAGGAATGTCTCCATAAGTATTCTTTATTGTGAACGACTTTTGCATAGCTGGCAAACCATAAGAGATACACAACATTTTACTACAAAAAATGTAGATCGCGTTAAAGTACACAATTTATGTCATATACATTCTTTTGTTGAATGAACCATTTTCGAGATATTGCTTCTTATTCCGTTAAATTTTCCACTACATTTTCTCGCTATTCATTTTTTTTAATGTCCTGGACATACAAGGAGAATGGAATACTCCTCATAGCAACCAGGTCTTAAAAGATTTGGCTATCGCTTAAAACCTACCATATTCTCCTTGCATCTACAAGAAAATTAGCAATAAGATTCACATCTCGATTAACATGAAGCATATGGAGAATAAGCGTGTGTAAAAATAGTTTGTACAAGATTAGAGAAAGTCATGTGAGTGTAACACATCAGATTTGTACTGTTAAACACATTCACAGTTTCTTTCAGACTCTGTGTGGGTTAGGGAATTTTCATGGTTAAAGCCAGGAATCGAACACTGGATTGAGAAGCCAGAGCTCTGAATCCTTGTTCGTAGACAGATATTCTCTTGAAGTTCCGTGGCAGTATTGTTGGTTTATTTCTAATATTATGTCCTAATAAACAGGTATACTACTCCTTTTAGGTAATTATGGTTTTACAGATTGTATAGCTGAAAATTAAGTATACAGGTTTATTCAAAAAGAAGGAACAGATTTTAAATATTTATTTCTAATGAACGACAATAGATAGCGACACATACACATCATTGAATAGAGGAAAGTTCAAAGAATTAAGCCCCACCTATTAGTTCCATTCAGTGCCTATAGGGGCGCTGGGTTTGTTTACAGAAAATGGCAACGTCACAGGAAATGTAGTTTTGTGTGCTGCATTATGCAAAGAATGAATCCATTGTTTCATTGCAGCGTGCATTTCGTTGTAAGTACAACAACGAGCCACCTCGTCATAAATTTTTTTACAATTGATACAATAAATTCGTAGAAGATGGTTACCTATGCAAACGGAAAAGCACTGGTCGTCCTCGCATAAGAAATGGTGCTCATTCTGAACACACAAAATAAATATTGAACTTTTCTCTATTCAGTGCTGTATCGCGTGTGTCGCCATCGATTGTCGTTCATTAGAAATAAATATTTAAACTCTGTTCCTTCTTTTTGAATAAGCCTATATTTTATACGTAGCATATAAGGGGTTTTTAAAGTAATACCTCCGGTATTTGCAAAATAAAACCACACGAAACCAGCAACCCTGTGTTTACAGACCATGCAGTTTGTTAACCAAATAAAGCCTTATGCCGCTTAAGTGGGAAGTCAAAGGGAAGGGGTTGCTGAGATTGATAGAAGCAAAATAACAAGTGGCTCAGTATAAACTTGACTTTAACTGGCACACTGGACGGAAAATGTTTGCTATCGCTGCCCTGTAGGATTATTATAAAATGCTTTTAAAACTTGAGAAAACAAAAAAGTAACTAGTATAAATGGGTTGGATATTGTTTTAGCTGTTAGACGAAAGTGAATTGGCAATAATACCCAATTATTAAAAGCTTAATTTCATAATTGAGCAGGACGTATATAGACATCCCTCACTTTGTAACGACCTAATGTAATATCAAGTGTCAGAATGTGTCAGACTTGAATAATCCAGCTTTATACCAGAAAATTCGGTCTTATTATGCTAAAATTGTGTTACTGAGCTAAAGTGATGTTTGCCTCTGAACGCACACTGAAGTTCTCTCATCTGGTTTATCTACCTTAGTTACTATGAAGTAATGTGCCCCAAAATTCGACTTACATTACTAAAAGAGAGAAAATTTGTGGGTGCTTTGGGGGCGGAGGGTACGCAATAATCTCGATAAATAAAAACCATTCTGGTAATTATTTGATCGTTATAAAGCACTGCTGTTCACCGGGACAAGTAGCCAGGATCCTTAAGGCACTCGTGGCGGGGGATCTGCGGTTCAAATCCCGGAGAATCGTTCTCCCTGACAGTTATTTTTCTTTCTTCAGGTTTTCCTCAGTTCTGACAACTGGCAAATGCTAACGAGATACCCTAAGTTTAGGACCTGGAATTTCCTTATGTAAATATAATTTTATTTCATGCTTTATATATAGGCAGAGGTGTTTTAGTAAGTAACAAGAGCATTGTGTTAACGCACGGAGTATAGGTGACGTCAGGTACAGTAACGGACACTCTCCTCCCCAACCCAACAGACGTTTCGTTGACTATTCGTTCCCTTTATTCGATGCGTATATAGACTACTGGCGAACAGTAGCAGTATGCCTTCAATAAAAAATCTGATGTATTACATTCGCATAACCTTCTCTACTCTTGTGCAAACTATTTTTACAAACGCTTATTCTTCATCTACTTCATGTGAATCGAGATGCTAATCTTATTGCTAATTTTCTTGTAGGTGCAAGGGGGATATGGTAGGCTTTAAGCTATAGTCAAATAATTTAAGAGCTGGTTGCTATTTGCAGTATTCCATTCTCTTTGTATGTCCAGGACAAAAAGAATTGAATAACGAACTTGAGAAAAAGTGTAAGTATTGGAAAATTTAAGGGAATAACAAGCAATATCTCGAAAACGGTTCACTTAACAAAAAATGTATAGGACATAAATTGTGTATTTTAACGCGATCTACATTTTTGTGCAGTAACATTTTGTCTATCTCTTATGGTTTACCAGTTATGCAAAAGTCGTTCACAATGAAGAATACTTTTGGAGACATTCCCAGAAAATTCGAGATATAGATTTCATTTGTCATGGAAATATCTTAAACATATGATATTTTAATGAAAATCGTTAGCCATTTTTGAGAAAATTAAAATTCTCGAAAAATGTTCCATGTAAAGGGTAATCTGGGTTGGGGGGATTTTCTTGAAAACCTTCGTGTCGCATCTCTGGAAGATACTGAACCTAAATACCAAGTTTGATGTTTATCCGACTGTTCGTTTCTGAGTTATGCTGTTTACAGACACACACGGATATGTTTCCAAAAATTCTTTTCTTGGATTCAGGGGGTCTCAAAACATATATTTCCGGTGAAATCTCGGTATCGAATTTTTGGGTGGAATACAATACTTCCCCTACTTACTATACCTAGTAGAGAAAGTAAAAATGTAGATCTCTTTAAAACATATAATTTATTACACACACACACACACACACACACACACACACACAGAGTACATTGTAGCTTCTTTGTATGCTACAAAACACGAGACAGCCCATTCTTCCCTAAATGTGCTACCAATTCTTATGGAATGCGTTTATAATGGCGTTAAGCAATGTTCCACCGCTGGATAAGAACACTGCTTGTGTGCTGCACCGGGGTCAAGAATGTAGTAGTAGTGGTGGTGGTATTTATTAAGTATTTAGTATTACATTAATTGCATAACACAGTCACATGCGTCATAAGACCGTACATGCTCTCTAGAAAAATACCTGGTCTGTATACGTGACTTGCAGAATCAACCAGAAAACAACTATTTTTTTTTTATAATCACCGCACTATATACATACATATAAAATTGAAAAAACACTCTGAATCACACACTCAAACACACACACACACACACACACACACACACAGTCGCGCACAAGTACTCAAGCACCACATATGTTTAAAGAAAAGTTACATAAACACCTTATCTCTTACTACACGTACTTCCATTAAGTATGTGCCCAAGCTTGGCCAGTTTTGGCTGTTTAGAATCTTGTCCCAGCATGCTGTCCGCCGTCTGTTGGAAGCCAAAAATACTTCCGGTAATAGTTTTTTCCTAATACCCTCCGTCTGCACGCATGCTACCAAAATATGCGTCCAGTCTTCTTGTTCCCCGCATAATGGGCAAATCCTCCTGCCATCGTCATCAACAATCTTGCGAACTTTCCACCCTCCCAACCTAAGCCATGTCCAGTCCTCTGTTTTATACCTAATTCCAAAATATATGTTTCCTTACCCCACCTAGTTTTTATTTCATTTTGTAGCTCCAATGTTGATCTTTGTCTACATTCAGATTCTATTTTCTGCCTGTTTATATCGCATAGTCGTCTTTTGACTTTTCTCATGGCACTGTGTGTATTTTCATTACCCCTTTGCCAGATATTATTTAAGCCAATTTTTGATAATTCGCGTTGCAACCCCGCCGCCCACCATTTTGGATGATCTATGTTGTTCATTTGATGACGATAACATATTGCTCTCAGAGTTGTTTGATCACGTTTAGTTATTCGCAGCCAGTACCTAACTACGTTTAGTTTAGCAAATACAGCATCTTCCCAGCATCCTACCTCACGAAGAACTCCGTAGTTTGAAGTACCCCTCCCCAACCCTAGAATGCGCTTCCAGAAATTGCATTGTATTTTATTTACATTATCCACCCTCTCCCATCCCCACACTTCACTGCCGTATAGTAATGAGGACCTAATCTGTAATGTTTTTACTGGCATAATCAGGTACCCGGGTGAATATCCTTAATACTTCAGAAAGTTGTCCAATCCCTTTGTGTTTTATAAACTCCATGTTCTTGTTCCATTTTCCGCTCATATCAAACCTTACTCCTAAGTAATCGAAGTGTTTAACATTTTGAATTTCTTCCTCCCCATAGGTCCACTTTTCATGTTGGCCGTACACATATCCATTTTTAAAGGTGACTGTTTTAGTTTTAAGAATATTTACCTCCATACCCCATTGCCTACAATATTGTCGAAGAGCGTTTAAACCAGACTGCAAACCTTTTATCGTTTTAGAAAGAATTACAATGTCATCCGCGTACAAAAGAATTGCTATTTTTTGGTCTGCGATTGCCGGTGCATCTATGTCTTCCTCCGTCATCACGCTAACAACATCATCAATAAACAAATTAAAAAGTAACGGAGATAGTATACAACCCTGTTTAACCCCCCTCTGCGCTATGTTACATTCTGATGTATTGTGCTGATCGGTCTTGATAACAAACTTAACTTCTTTATACATTGCCCTAAGTGCTCTAATCATTTTCCCCGAAAGTCCTTTACGTGTTAATTTCTCCCAGAGAGCACTGCGTTCTACAGTATCAAATGCCATTTTAAAATCTACAAATACAGTATATACCTTACCACCTTTATTTCTCAAATTGTCATCAATTATTGTTTTCAGAACAAAGACATTGTCAATAGTCGAGAAACCTTCCCTAAATCCTGCCTGAAATTTAGAAATCCTATGATGTGTCTTAGCCCAACACTTAATTCTTTCATATAAGATTCTACTGTAAATTTTTCCAAATATAGAGAGCAGCGAGATACCCCTGTAATTTCCTGGAATGCTGTAACTCCCTTTGCCCTTGTAAGGAGGTTGGATAATGGCGGTTTTCCATGCTTTCGGATATTCTCCGCCTTCAAATATTTTATTGAAGCTTTTTCTATAGAAATCTACCATTTTATTAACTTCTATCGAGATCTTGAAAAACTCAGCTGACAAGCCCTCTATACCAGCTGCCTTCCCGTTTTTAAAACATTTTATTGCACGAACAACCTCTGCTGTGCCAATTTCATAATCAAGCATTTGCACAATTAGAGCCCTAGTCATCCCTTCAGCGGCCAAAGTATTTAATTGTATCCTAAACTCCCCTCCTTCATAGACTGTTTTAAAGTGCTTTATCCATTCTCCAGCAGGGATAGTTACCTGAATGGACCTTCGCCTTCGAATCTGTCTAATAACTTTCCACATGTCACCAATTTCCCCATTTTCGACTACTTGACGTACCTCTTCTGCCTTTGCGTCCTGCCAAGCTGTTTTGCTCTGCTTTAGGACTTCCCTATATGACTTTCTTAGATTTGCAAAAGAAATTCTACGTTCTTCACCGCCCTCTCTTCTGTATTTGACAAGTGCAGATTCCGCTGCTTTCTTCGCTGTTTTACACTGATCGTTGTACCAACTATTTGATGTTAAGCCGTTTGATGCATTAACCCTTCCTGTTAGCACGTGTGCACTTGCTTTCTGTATAATATTAGTTATGTTCTGTATACTTTCAGTTCCTTTGTGTTGATCTACGTCAAAAGATATAATTTCGTTCTCTAAAGTGTTAATAAAAATCTCCTTTCCTGCCTCCCTCCATCTATATTTAAACAATGGCGTCAATGTTTCGCATGCGCTTTCATCCCTTGTATAAGAAACCAGCCGAGATGTTTTTAGAGTCATTATCAGTGGAAAATGATGAGAGTCAATGCTGTTTTCAACCTTAAAATTTTGAACTAACGGCAATACGTCCTGTGAACACAGAATGTAGTCAATGACACTACTCCCATTCGCATGCACAAATGTTACTTCCCCTGACAGGTCCGAACCGTATTTTCCGTTCATTATTTCTAACTCGTAGGCGTCACAAAAGAACAATAACTCTTTTCATCTTGAATTCAGGATTGAGTCCTTGCTGTTTCTGCCGGGTTTTCTGTTATCTAAGTCCCCTTTTTTAATTGTAATATTTTCTTGCCCTATCCTAGCATTCAGATCACCCATTATTATTAGCTTTACATCCTGATATTCGTATTTTTACAGTTCGTTTTACTGTAATATAGTTAAATATTATTGCTTGCTTTACATTTTATTTAGAAATGCAATAATTGTGAAAGTTGTAGTTATAAAATTAAAAGAGTGAGTGAAACCTCACCCCCAAATGATAAATTACTGTCTTTTTTGCCGTATATCGGACAGACTGTTAAATAAACACCACATAAGTAAACAAATTCAGAAAAGATGTTGTATTTTTACCCATGTATTTAAAATGAAAGGGGGAAAAAGGTTGAGTAACTCACGGAGATTTGAACTTGTAACCTCAGGAACAGTAAGTTAATTCTCCAGCACTGAGCTAAGAGTGCTGCATAAGCGTGTCATTGCAACGAGCTATAATCATACTCCACTACACTTATGATTTGAGAACTATAAATCAATAAAGTGTGTTTTGATTACAAATATTCAGTGTTAAAACACACTGTAACATACGCTGTTTGAAACACGGTATATGAACTATTTTGTCGTAAGTCTTGTGATTATAGTTGGGTTCCACGTTATAACTACTACAAGAATATTTGCAGTCTTGTGAGCGGGGCTGTCCCGAGCGCTCACGGAAGTACCCGATTCGAGCCAGCTAGTTTTAAATTGGCCTAGTGTACAATAATTTGATAGAGAATATAAGGTTAGGTAAATTAAATTAAGTCGTTATTCGAGGTTTAAAAATCCACATACAACATTCGGCTAAGCCAGCTAGTGCCTAATAATACAGTTCTTTCACAACGAATATGTGTAGGTTGAATTCCAAGAAACTTCATTTTTAGACAATGGTATATCCTTCTAAACTTAGACTAAAATGATCAGTGTAATTGAACAAATGCTAAATACATTTGCTCTGTCACGTTTCGATTTAACGAACCTCCAATGATGACGGTATGAGGATAGTTTCGTAGTGATTTTACTGATGAGGAAGTCGCATCGTTCTTTAAAGAATGAAAGCGACATTCTGAGCGTTTGACTGTCACCAAAGGCAACTCTTATCTCAAATACTCTCCTTTTCTGCAAGTATTCCTTGAGAGGCGAGATTGAACTAATTTACAATGTTCTCTTCTCTACTGATGTTACTCAAAGTGACTTTTTGTTTTTTCACTAAAGCTGAAGTTTTTCATGGCCTATCGTTCCCAAGCCTTTCAACTATCGAGTATGCAGTTTGTCAGAGTGTACAATTTATTCAAGGCGTTTCCTAAATATATCATGACCAGTACATTTAAAATTAAATCATTTTTTAAATGTTGGAACACATTGAATTTAATGTTTTAGGGGAAAATTTTATAAAGTACAATTAATATTTAATCTATTATTGTACAGGATGTGGCCATCAAGATTTTAAAGTGGCAACCAATTCTTTTTTCTTTTTTCTGTAAGGAAGATTACTTTTTTTATTACATGCAAATTTCATTCCGTCTTATAGAAGGTTTGGTATATAGAAAAAGTCTAATTCTTGACTTGTGAATCAGACTTTGAGTGAAGAAAATTGGTTTATTCACATTATGACTCTAAAATAACATTTTAATAGAAACTGAAAGGCGAGGCAGTATTTTTAACACTTAATGATTTCAGTCAAATTATATAAAATATAAATTCAATAACAGCCCGCCTTGAAGTAATATATGTATGTAATAATTTGTAAAATGTATATAACAGTCATTACAGTCATTGTATACATGTACAATAATGTTATGTGAATATATTACGTAATTTAATAATGTAGGAGCTGTGAGAATAATAAGTTAACGGTTGCTAACAATGAGGTAACCTTGAGTCAATAATGAGTAAGAAAGTTTAATAGTACTACTTCTGATTATTGGAGTAACAATAATGTAATTTTAGTGACAGTTTATAAAATAGTCAATCAACAACCAGAAAAAGCTTTAATTAAATGCAGGTATTCTAATGGAGCAGGCGTAGCCAATCAGAGCCTTGAAATACACAAATTTACAAGCTTAGACGATTGAAATAAATTCAGTTGCCTGTAAACAGCGTTCCTAACCGAACGCGAGACGCATCCTCGAGAGATTTAATACGTATTCGTGTGGGACGAAAAGTAAGTTTACGTGCTAAAAAGTGTAATCAATTAATAAAAAGAATCTCACGGCTCTCTATATCAGTGAAGTGTTATTTAAATCGTATCAAGTATAAATAAAAGGAGTGAAGTAAAACTATAATCTGTGTAAGCCTACATTCTTAGTCGCACCACAACCCTGCCAACAATCCATGTCTCTAACAATAATACTGACGCAGCCGAGGCAAAATATTTAATACTTAAATAAACAGTCAAATTACAAAGTTAATATTAAAAAAAAATGGGGCGAAGGCTACCGGAAATTTTTTACTATACGTGCGGTTGCAACTACTACAAGTTCGGCTCCCCACAATACAACTCCTTCAATACCAAAAACTTTCTCAAAGGATTGAGATTCTGAGGAAGATAAGAGAAAATGATAGACGATCTACACAGGAAGAAGTATGCATACAAAAATCAATTAAACTAGTCCAAGCCAGCAAACTAAACATAATTCAAAGAACATGCATCTGTCAGAGATACAAAATGCTTCAGAAGACCTCAAAATAGTAAAGATGATGTGTAAGCCTTTTTGTTTTAGGCGTTATCTACAGAAAGCCCTATAGCATTTTTACTTTCTTTACTACGTATAGTAAGTAGGGGAAGTATTGCATTCCACCCAAAAATTCGATACCGAGATTTCACCGGAAATTCTTGTTTTGAGACCCCCTGAATCCAAAAAAACATTTTTGGAAACATGTCCGTGTGTGTGTGTCTGTCTGTCTGTCTGTCTGTGTGTCTATGAACAGCATAGCTCAGAAACGAACAGTCGGATAAACACATAACTTGGTATTTAAGTTCAGTATCTTCCAGAGATGCGACACGAAGGTTTTCAAAAAAAATCCCCCCACCCCCAGATTACACATGGAACATTTTTCGAAAGTTTTAATTTTCTCAAAAATGGCTCTAACGATTTTGATTAAAATATCATATGTTTAAGATACTTTCATGATAAATGAAACGTACCTCTCGAATTTTCTGGGAATGTCTCCAAAAGTATTGTTCATTATGAACGACTTTTGCTTAACTGGTAAACCATAAGTGATATACAAAATTTTACTACACAAAAAATGCAGATCGCGTTAAAATACACAATTTATGTCATATGCATTTTTTTGTTGAGTGAACCATTTTCGAGATATTGTTCGTTATTCCCTTAAATTTTGCAATACCTATACTTTTTCTCAAATTCGTTATTCATTTTTATGTTCTGGTAATGTAATGAGGATGGAATACTCCACATAGCAACCAGCTCTTAAAATCTTTTACTATTGCTTAAAGCCTACCAATTCCCCTTTCATCTACAAGAAAATTAGCAATAAGATTAACATCTCGATATCTCGATTAACATGAAGCATATGGAGAATAAGCGTTTGTAAAAATAGTTTGTACAAGAGTAGAGAAAGTCATGTGAATGTAACACATCAGATGTTTTAATATACAGTCAACTGAAAAATTCAATGCCACAGCCAGAATTTGAACACAGTTCTCTTGCTCTCCATGCGGTTGCTCTAACCATTGAGCTACTGTGACAACATGCCGGTGGAGCATTGAATTCTCTATTTGACTCAATAGATAGGCCACCGAGGCATCTCACTAAAGATGAAAAACACAATGCCATCGCAAGTACTTTAATACTGGGTGCTTATGTGTTATGATCTCTAGTGATATGCCTTTGGTGGTCTATCTGGGAAATAACCTGAGTCAATCGGAGAATTCAATGTCCCATCGGCATATTGTCACAGTAGCTCAATATAATTAATATAAATTAATTAATTATATACATAATACTTAAATGGGAAATTTAAACGTGTCTGAAAAGTCTTGAGTGTGTAAAACATTTTAAGGTTCCAAAATACAAATATGGGTTTTTTTTTATAAAAAGCTCTTCTTGTACATCTTTCTGACTGCATTCAGCAAAAACGAAAAGTCTGATTACATAAGAAGGTGGACGAATTCTTTTTATGTTCCATGTACATGCCGCCGTTAACATCTAAGGTCATATCAGAGGCTTTTTACTTTTGGAACAAATGCTAACCATCAATGATGTTCATTCATTTATAGTGGTGTTAACCTTTGGGTTGGTATTACTTTTGGTTATTACATTAAATTCACACACACATTCACACATCCATACATACTTCCAGGCTTTAGGTAGGGTGGAGAATAATCCTGGCTAAAGGAAAATTCCTACCATTCAGCCGGGAATCCAACCCGGGACCTCTGGATTTGGAGATTAGCATGCTAATTACCTGACAGATGAATTCGAAGTAATGCCTGAATTTGAAATCCAGTTCCAAAACAGTTTATTTCGGACAAAGTACCAATGGGGTTTAGGCCGACTATTTAGCCCGCACCCTCGGGCCCCAGGGATCTAGTTCAGGGCTTTTTTTTCCTTTAGGGCAGTGTCTATCTTATGTTGCCGAAAACCCTGCAAGCAGGGGCAGACATGGATACACCACTTACGTGCGTCAAGCCCATAAAGAGGAGAATACTGAACAATCTCGGTGGGGGCGACAATGTCTAGCCACTCTCTACTAACCATCCAATGTTGGTGCCGGAGAACATCAGGGTGTCTCAGAATCTCCCATGGGTTTCGGGAACCACTGCCCGCGAGTCCAACCCAATCCGAACAACCCTCTTTCGGGTTTCTAGGTGTATATAATTTTGGTTACCAATAATATATAATTCATTTTTCATAAGCTGGCATATTAATAAAAATTATGTATAACCATTTGCCATCTGTGAAAAACTCTGCTACAGATGTAAAATTTATAAATATGAGGTGTGATTATTTTATCGAATGTGCACAATGTTTGAAAGATTATTCTTACTCTAGAATGTAGATTACATTAGAAATTACAGAGTTGGCTGAGCTCATTATAGCATGCATATAAAAGTGTGAGAAAAGAAACATTTTAATCAATGGGGAACTAAATAACAAAAATTGCCAAATAAGACTTTTAGCTTTCTGTGCAGTCTTATTAAATCCAATCTTCTATTTAATGTCATGTATATGTTGTTATTATAGTCACAATAGTTATATTTAAAAGGATATTCTTAAAAGCGGTAGAGGGTCTGCTATTTTCTACTGTGAAAAGAAAAACAAATCATACCTCCTACATGCTTCGGAATAGAGTGGTAAACTAACTTTTCGGGATGTTTTGCTCTACGAATTCATACTGCAAGCGTCGTTTCTTTCTTTGCAAATGTATACGAGTTTGTTTTCTCAATTCCTTAAATCACATATAATTCACATTTCTGTTAAACAAGATACAATCCATACATTACATAAAGGTAAAGATAAAAATAAAAACCAAATATCCATTTGGTAATAAAAAAATTTAATAATGCATAACTTCTAGTTAAAAAAACAAAAGATAATAAAATTAATGCAAATCTTACCTCTAAGAAATTGTTTGAGCAACAGCCCGTAAGCCACCTAATAAAACATTATTAGAATTTGAAGATCAACCAGCAGTATAAACCCCTATTCTTGTACATACCAAGAAAAATAATAAACCTAAATTAAAAGTAAATAAACCTCTTATATAAGAAAAAAATGATATTCTCTGGTATAAATAACCCGTTTTCTCAAAAACTATTGAAAATAACTAAATTAAATTTTATGCTGATAAAAGGAACTTCTAAATTTTGTTGTGTGTCTATTATGGTGTTAATAACCTGGGTGGCTAATTAAAAAATAATTACTTACTTACCCCTAGACAAAAAACAGGATAATTAAGTAAGTAATCCTATCTTCAGTAATAAACTTATTACATAAAAGTATATACGTAAAGTAGGCATGCATCTATATCCTGTAAAAATGTCAAGCTGATCTTTAATAATTTCTGAGGATCCTAAACTTAGCAGATTTAACATTGGCGGAATAAGGTTTTTAATCTACTCTTAAACTAATTTGTAAGTTAATATAGACCTTGTTGTTTAAAGTAAAGCAATGGATTACGCTGTCATAGTAAACTAAATGAACCACTAGTGTGGAACAAATTTATTCAGATATTTAATTTCGATGCTCTATTCATAAAATGGTTTCGGAAAGTAGATGTGATGCAATTTTCATATCCGAATTTTCTGACTTACGAGATAAAGCGTAAGTGGAGCTAGAAGGGAGTTAAATCGGAGTAGGTTATGGGGCAATATACAAATACAGTATCCAAACTGATAATCCAGGAGCAGATATGGCTTAGATCGTCAATGGAAACACTAGGAAGGTTTGTCCTATTTGCGAGGAGAAAGGATTATGAGTGTGCAAGATTGGGTTCTGGATGAACACGGAAGAACGAGGGATAAAGTATCTGCTGCGATCTTTGCTGTATCGAATAGAGAGTTAGGGGCATGTTGGATGCTACTGGCGGGTAAGGAGAGTTGGGAAGAGGTAAGTTTCTGCTTAAGGCTGTCAGCTCAGGTCTGAGAAGAATCATAATAGTGGTTTGTGAACAGAGGTAAACACTGTTGGGTGTTACTGCTTTACTTTTAGGTTATTATTGGTTTATTCACACATTATTATTGTAAAGTAATTATTTTTCATAGGTAATAAAACAAGGCGCACTTATATAGATATAAATTAACAAATCCTCCTGTAAATTCATATTGTATAAACTTGTTAAGTATTTTGTGTGTGTTCTATTTATATGGCGCCCTTAACATCTAAAGTCATAACGGCGGCTTTGCAACAATTACTTAACGGCAAGGATTTTCTCTCGTTTACTATTCTGTTAATCTCTGGCTTTGCTATATAAACATTAAAGTCACACACACACACACACACATTTACACTCTCAGTCATACTTTGAGACTCAAGGGAGGACGGGGAACAATAGTGAGTGAGAAACATTTTCCATCTTCCGACCGGGAATCAAATCCCGGACCTCCGGATTTTGTTATGGAGATCCAGACTTCAATTTCAGTCAGCTTATTCTGAAGATGAAGGCTGTGAACACCTTCGAAACGTCGGTTTTAGACCAACAGTCTAAACCAAATATTTACCTGGCTGGAAGCCCGAGAAAATTTAGTCAAAACTGCAAATGTTTAACATGAAGTAGGTAGAAGAATAAGCTTATGTAAAATATCTGTAGAAGAGTGTGTAGAGAAGAGCATGTGATAGTTACACGTCAGAGTTTTGCTAATCACCCACATGGGTAGAGATGTGAAATACTACTGCAGGAGTGTTTGCAAAAAATATAATTATTTTCGCTACTTTTCTGCACAGCTAAACTGTTCAATTATTTTGTCTACGTGCCATTTCCTCACCGTTCTGATCCACATGTCCGGTGTTAAATAATTCAGCGTTTCTCTTTTTTTTTCTGAATACCTTTTATCATTCAGTCGCCGCACTTCATTTGACAGTTGCAGCAACAGCAGCAATAATTCCACGGATGATAATTTGTGCAGTTACCATTAACGTATTTCATGTACAAACCTGACGATTTTAATGCAGGTGAGTTGTAAAACAATACTGGCGTAAGTTTATTTTAGTGATAATGAACACAACACACCTCGTTCACTATTACCATCCATTTTAATTCCAGTGCCGCTTTTGTGCATCGTTTTATGCCGTTACTTTGTGACCTGAATTTTACATTTAAAGCAATAAGAATACCGCCCTCATTTCTATGCTGAAAGCATCACTGTTCTTTCGAGTTGTTAACTCAATGGCAGAAGCAGTTCTTCCCACGCAGAATAACTCATCATTAGAATAACAAATAAATTCTTCTTAATTGGCCCTTATTCTTATAAGAAGCAGCACTAGTTAAAATCGGGTTATTTTTACGTAAGTATGGCACCAGAGTTAGGCATATTCACGTTGTCATAATCAGCGAAGCTCAATATCTTCTCTTATGAGCTAATGACGTCATATTGTTTTACCCCCCACTGCTTCATTTTGTGTTTGTAGTCATCCATGTAGTCACTCAGTGACGGCTGATCGCAATGGCATGTCCCAATATATCGTATTCCAGAAGAAATTAGATAAAGAATATTTTAGTTAAAGAGGAAAACACGGTAAAATGTCATATTTGCAAACATTATTTATCTTAGTTTCTCGATATAATATGAAACTCACTTTGAAAAATACCATTTTAATGATTATCGCAAACACATACTGTGGCGTGTTATTAATTTTATTGTCATTACCAGACGCACTGTTGTGCTGTATTGTTGCTACCAGACGTAGCATTGATGTGTTTCTTTAGTCATATTTTCGACTTAACGGTTTTTCCTTTCTGTGCAGACCACGCCAAAGGGGAAAGATCTTTTTGAAGTTGTCTGGTATGACGTCAACCCTGTCTGGTTTTGGCTAGACACGGTTGGGGGGTAAGAAAGCGTCACTCTCGTGGAAGTGTTCGTTGGAGTCAGACGTGTATGTGGCCGGTCTACGGTTTAGTGGCATCTCCCTCCACCCCTTTTCCTTTGTTCAATATGTAGAGTCGCCAGACGTGTTATGAATAAATCCCAGGTATGTAAAGGTAACGTGTGTTATGTAATTTTTCAGTGTAGTATAAAACCCACGCTTTCCTCTAAACTTTCCACACCAAGATCCCGGATTCACGCTGCCAGTGAATTGGCACACCTCCATGTGCGTGTTGGGGTGATCTAAATTAATTTTTTGGAAGCCTATTGACCTTCACCCCAAGATGTATAATTTTTTATCTTAGTTTCTCGATATAATATGAAACTCACATTGAAAAATATCATTATATGAATATCGCAAACACATACAACAATTCTGAAGGAACTGTATGACACTACGAGTCCAAATTTCGTGACTTAAAACAATAAATGAGAAAATCGGTCCTTTAAGCAACTCGTTTAATTTGGTCTACAAAGATGCTCCCCACGATACTCAAATGAAACTAGTTGCTTTGCGGAATTCAGCAGGCATTAAATATTCTTAGGTAAGAGATTGTGATTTCTTTAAATCTCTTACCAATGAAACATTTTCCAGGTTGCGAACGTTTGCTATAAATTTGTCAATATTTGGTTCTACATATACTTGTGAGCAGATGTTCTCAAAAATGAATCTAATAATAGGGTAGGTCCTGATCATTTGGTCTAGCTTTTACGACTCTGTTGTTCGTCCTTGACGGCAAACATTGATGGAAATTGTTGGAAGTAAGCAGTGCCAACAAAGTCACTAACAAGAAAGGCGTTTAGGAAAATTTTTGGATTTGAAATGATAGCAAAATTTACTGAAGTCGCTGCCATTGTAACAAAACGCCATTAGAAAGGTTTGAGTATATAGCTCCGCGAACAATGTGTGGAAGTAAATCCGCTCTCTCCTTTTTCGCTTAAGGTTGGACATCACGGATGATAACGAAAGTAATGAAATACATTTTTGAGCTGCTCTTAGTTATAAGGCCAAGAATCACGTGAGGAATTTTCTGCACATGCATCACTTCGCGGTAACGAAAACACCAATAACGTAGGACGACATTCTGACTGACTTAGTGTGAAAGTTAAATGTAAATGTCGTGCTACAAGAAAATAAAAAAAAGACATCGTTTCAACATAAACGATAATCTAATTCTGCTGCGAGATGTTAATCAAATTTTGTCGACCATAACCTCAAAAATATCAGATCTCTGTAGATCCGTCTTTTGGAAACAGAAACATAGTTGAAAATTGATCGCTTAAATTATTTAAATACAATCTAGAATTCTCCAAGCCTAGTTTCTGAACTACTTTTCTTCTATTAATATGATGGTTAATCATATCTTGTAACAATCTTTTTCAAATGCGCCGGACCTCCATTTTATCTATTACTAGCTCGCTTCCCGGCGTTGCACTTGTAGCTTTTTAAACTCGAATGACCATTTAGTTTATTTCATTTATCTCCCCCTGCTCTTTATGAAATTGTTGCACAAATCTAGAAGATGTTTATGGGGAATCCTCCCCTTTGTAATTTCGTACAGCCTCAGCTATTCGTAATAAGGGTTGAAAAATCTCTGATATTCACGCAAAAGGACATAAGCGGAACGCCTGACTTTCTTAACCCCCCCATCCAAAAGTATTCAAAGTTCTGGAAATGCTGCATAGTCTATGAGTGCCCTTTGACGATGGAACAGTTATTGGTGGGAGTAGTTCGGCAATTTTATATATAACACTAGTCTGCATGATATCGGATGACTGAAAACTAATAAGTGATTCTGACTCACTTTTTATGCTGATTTCAGAACTACGTTTAGTTTTTTCCTATCACGTACAGTTTTTTCACAATTTCACTTAAAAAAATCTAATGTGTTTTACACTCACATGACTTTCACTACCCTTGTACAAAGTATTAGTACAAACGCTTATTCTCGATATGCTTCATGTTAATCGAGATATCGAGATGTTAATCTTATTGCTAACTTTCTTGTAGATGCAAGGGGAATTGGTAGGCTTTAAGCGACAGTCAAATCTTTTAACAGCTGGTTGCTATGTGGAGTATTCCATTCTCTTTGCAATACCAGGACCAAAAAAAAAAAAATAAATAACGAGTTTCCATTTGAGAAAAAGTATAAGTATTAGAAAATTTAAGGGAATAACAAGCAATATCTCGAAAATGGTTCACTCAATAAACAAAACTATATGATATAAATTATGTATTTTAACGCGATCTACATTTTTATGTAGTAAAATTTTGTCTATCTCTTATGGTTTACCAGTTCTGCAAAAGTCGTTTACAATGAAGAATACTTTTGGAGACATTCCCAGAAAATTCAAAATATACATTTTATTTGACATGAAAGTATCTTGAACATATTATATTTTAATCAAAATCGTTAGAGCCATTTTTGAGAAAATTACAATTTTCGAAAAATGTTCCATATAAAGCGGGATTTAATTGAAAACCTTCGTGTCGCATCTATGGAAGATACTGAACCTAAATACCAAGTTTGGTGTTTATCCGACTGTTCGTTTCTGAGTTATGCTGTTCACACACACGCACACACATACACACACGGACATGTTTCCAAAAATGCGTTATATGCATTCAGTGCACCTCAAAGCATGTGTTTCCTTTTAAATCTGGGTATCGAATTTTTGGGTGGAATGCAATACCTCCCTCCTTACTATACGTAGTAGAGAAAGTAAAAATTGTTAGCAATGGAGGGCAAATCAATAATGAGCTTAAAATATTGATGAATGGACAAAAGAGAAGACTTTAAAGTGTTTAAACATCTAGATTGTAATATAATCTAAATTATAAATTAATTGCAAAATTCATTTAGAAAAAATATAAAGGAATGTAAGAGGACCAATGGAATTCAAGCAGTACAAATGAGATTTCCCAAATTATTTGAGAAGGTAACAATAAAAGATCAAAAGAACAGTAGTGAAATAAGGAAGAACTTAAAAGCAAATAATATTAATGACGAAATTCATAAGAACTGGCAAGATCATGTAGAGAGAATTTCCGTAAACAAACCACCATGGTAAGCATAGTTTTACCAACCCTTTGGGAAACGCGATCTGGGCCGCCCAAGAAGAAGATTCAAGTATCTAATTAGCCTGGATACGGTACACCATGACCCAACCTTGAAAAGGAAGCAGTAGTATCAAAATGTACGTGCGTGCAAAAATATTGTAGAATACACATTTGTGAAATGGTTTACAGAGTGCAAGAAATTGCTAAAATGTGGCTTCGAAACGTTTTCTCAGTTCTATAACACTCGCTTTTGTAATCTGTTACAACAACAATAATGCATGAATCCAGCAGAAATGGCAATACACATTGGTCAATTGGAAATTTTAACAGTGTGCAATCCACATTTTGTCAAACGTCCACTGGCTTCGTACAATAAAGTTACAAAATGTATTCAAATTGCCCAACTCCAACTTGATTAGAATGTCTATATTGCCGGACAATGACATGGTGATATTTTCAGCATTTTTATCACTGCTTGGATATAGGCAAAAAAAATGCTCCTCTGTGGTTGCACGAAAGTTGTTGTTTTCATAGGGAGGCAACCAATTAGAAGCAAAATAACACGGATTTAGAACAAGTGAGCCATTAAAAATATTTAGGCTGCCACATTGCCTATGGCTATGATAAAACATTAATACTAAAACACAACGTTTACAGAATGTATATGGCACAATTGCCAGGAGCCTAGAAAAGAAAGTAAGAGAAGAATCGCAAATGAAATTTTATAAGAGACGACTGTACCAATTTTGTTGTATGGATACGAAACATGGACCCTAAAGAAAAACAATGTTAAGTGATTACACTCGGTGGAAATGAAATTTCTTATAAAGTGAAGCCGGGCGATAGTCATCACTTTTGAAGCCCTACCCTTTGCTTCAGTATCTGCTGTTTATTCTGCTGCCGGCTGCTACAGTGTTTGGCTATGGGATCTTTCTCTCAGGGTATGCATGGGCGGGTGAGAAATAATAACACCGGTTTGACTGAGAAATTTAATATTATCTAATACTTGAGATATTAAAGCCAGTTGCCAACCGTTTGAAAATAAAAAAAAATGAAACTGATTATGAACGTAGAACTCGAAACTATAATATTTTAATTATTATGTCTGCTAACTTCTGCAGTATCAATTTTACAATTTGAAATAACCGTTTCCGCAATAAAAGAAACCAGAGCATATCTTGCCGTGAGTCGCTACCGGAAAAACCCCTCGCGATGGATAAGCGCGTCACTGAGCACTTAACCGGATTAAGTGACTAATTCTCAAGAAAGAGTGTCACGAAGGTGTGCATAAACGAATGTGCGTCTGATTAGAATACACGCCCTTGTATTAACTCAAGCTCCGCCTACGCATTACTCCCCGACCAACATCCCTTCAATCTCAAAACTCCCACGTATACGTATGTGACACTGTTAGTAGGCGGTACCTCCCCGACTCTCAGGATTTCATTACCTTTCTCTTTTTCAGAATTTCTGTCTACGTGACTACTCAAACGTACTGAACTATTATTTATTAATCTTTAAGCTAATGCTTTCGCTCTTCACGCTGTTACTAATAACTTTGCTTAACATGGCTCGCTAATTACCTTTTTCTTGGAACACATATTTCAACTCAAGCTTACTATATTATACATTGGTTTAATATACGGAAATTATTTATTGCAAATATTTCTTTATCTTACTGCCATCCCTTTATTTAATTATTTATATCTTCCCGTCAATAATTATGATACCAAAAGATAAAAGGATGCACAGCATTAGATAAATATAAAAACGAGGGTATAACGAATGAACTAAATCTATTCCCAGTTATAGAGAAGTTAAAATAATACAGGATTCGTTGGTTAAACCATCTGAGTAGAATTAACAAGGAACGTCTCGCGAAGTAGGCACTGATTTATAAACCGCGAGAGAGAAGAGATGTTGGTGGATCAAAAGCAAGATGACGAGTTGAGGACGGAACAGGAGATTCTCATACTCGTGAAGAGAGGAAGAAGATTGTTGCTGCAGGATCCTCATCATACATACCATGGGATTGGAACAAACTCCTCAAGTATATTACGTTAAGGCGAGGGGCATTCTAATTATAACATTAGCTGATACACCAGAGCTTAGAAGTAAACATTTTATAGGTTGTAATATACAATGATGTTACACGAGTCTAATTTTATCTATATCCTTCATGGTTTAGCAGTTTGACAATTACTTTAATCACCTTGAAATGCTTTAACTTCTTTAAATTTAAACACACTGATGTTTACTCCATATTCTTTATATCCTTACTATAGATGTGTACTATTCTTACCAGCTATCAAGAGGCATCCTAAATCTAAAAAAATTGGAAATTTTTAGAAAAGGGCCATCTATGTGTGTGTGTGTGTGTGAATAACAAAAAAGAAATCTCAGATAAACTCCAACTGTGTACTTAAGTTCAGGATCTTCCAAGGATAATATTTTCGAGAAAATGCCCCGCCCCAAACTACTCTTTACATGGAAAACTTTTCCTTCATTGATTTGCTCAAACAAGGATATAACGATTTTGATTAAAATACGATACCATATGCTTAAGATATTTGTGTGACAAATAAAATCTATATGTACTTTGAATTTTCTGAAAATATCCCTTGAAGTTATCCTATTCGGAAGCAATTTTGTAGAACTGCTAGACCAAAGAGATGGACACAAAATATATACATCTCTTTAATCACACAATTCATTCCAAGTAATTTTTGTGGCATTAACCATGTCCAAGATATTCGGTATTTTCGGTCTGAATTAATCATTTTGCTAAGGTGCTGTCGCTATTCAGTTCTTTCTCACGATACCATAGAAAGAATACGAGATTTGGCTAGTATATCTGGTTTTAGCGTTTTATTATCGATCGAGCGTCGTCCTTCATAGTGTAATGGTTACCATGCTAGTCTCTAGCTCCTGAGGTCGCGGGTTCAGTGAATTTTTTTCGGCCCTAAAAATCCTTAACATGGCTTCCTTCGGAAGGGAAATAAACCACGTGTCGGCACGTAAGAGAACCTCAGAGGCCTCTGAGCAAAATTACAGGTCTTTCACGCCCAATATAGAATGAGACACTAAGGACCACAGCAGCTAATAAGCGTCCATAAACTCAATTTAATTGTTTATTATCGATCGGTTTCCTCTATCCTATTTGTGCCTACAACGAAATCTGTCATAAAACTATTTCTGTAAAGTTTATCTCGGTTACCATCAAGTTGATATAAAAACAAACCTTTTGAATAGTTTGTAGAAGCTATATAAAAACAAACCAGTATGACTTTGACTTAACTGCTGTATATAAATTGTAACCAGGACATAACGTGTCATGATATGAGCACACTTGTAGAGCCTGGTTACAAATGAGGAATATTACTCTGGGAGGTCCACACGTGAGCCTAGCGATTGTGTCTGCAGACCTGTAGAGTCGCTAGAGGCTTAATCAGACATTTGTATTTGTAAGGAAGGCAAGGGAGTAGAGACGGGGTTAATGAAGTAGATCGAGGTGCTAGAGGGCACCAGAGGGTGTCAGGGGGTATAAATCACTCGGCAATAACCTCCCTACTTCCTGCCTGCTTCAGGAAACCGCATTCCTTTATATAGACCGGGTTTCAATTAATACGGCGATCCTCCGTTCTGCAGATTTACAGCAAATGGTTGTTTCATAAATACCTATCGCCTCCTTCTTCAAATATCACTTCTCCTTTTCCGCTTCCCTTCTTCCTCTTTTTCTTTATTCTCCTTCTAGCTCACAGTGGATCGATAGAAATAAACTCCATGGTCGAGAATGCATTATTGAAAATGTGTTGTGCTGAAACGTCAAGTGCTAGCGTAAGGTCGCATTCACAATGGAGATGAAATGCCAACATAACGCAGCGTAACGGCAGGCGCGAGGTAAGACCTTTCACAATGCAGACGTAACCTTTTTTATTGTAATGTTTACGCCCGCTCTTTCTACATACAGCAACACAGGCTGTGGACAACCACGACACATGAAATGAAATAATTGGGGAGAGAAAGTTGAGAAAGAAAGGTGCTAGGCCTGAGTTTAGGGCACCTCATGGGGGATGTCCTGGTGGAATTTAAACCGCGGTCCTCCTGTGTCCTCCCGTTCCTTAACCAGCTGGGCTGCTACCGTGTTGGTGAATGAGGTAAGACCATTCTCTCACAGTGCAGCCTTAGGCGTAATGCAAGAAGTCGTGGTTTCTAGATCTGTAAATTGCATGCGAAGGTCTTCCAAACGTACTCAAGTTTGAAATTGAGTAATTTAACCAATAATTCCAATACGAAACTTCACATAGTATTTATAAATACATAAAACATAAAGAGTGTTGTATCAAGCAAACAAACGATCATCGTCTGGCCTCAGCATTTAAAATGGACTGGCACGACCAAATGGAGCAGGACTATGATTGTACAAATAGACGGGTAAAATGTGGCCTTGCGGTCGTGTGCTGTTCAGAAGCTGACAATGCACGCAACAGAAGCATAAAGTTTGGAGTTTGCAATCTCTTGCGTTACGTATCGCGTTGGGTGACTCTGTGTGAATGCTTCCATTAAACAACGGGTGCAATGTCTTGCGCTTCTACTGTGACTGCGTTTACCTTTCTTGTGAATGGGGCTTAACCTGAAGTCCCAAAGCCGGAAAAATTAAAAGTGGGTACAGAAAGTCGTATGATGTTGCTCACTAGGTTTTGTACTTTCTCTACTACTTACTACTTCTCTACTAGGTAGAGAAAGCATTGCATTCCATAAAAAAAATTGGATATCGAAGTTTCTCCTAAAATATATGTTAAAAAGAGAGAGATAATTTGAGATAAATATCCCCGCGCGCGCGTGTGTCTGTCTGCGTCTATCTGTCTGTCAACAGCATAAGTCAAATACTAAACTCGATTAAATACCAAACTTGATATTTCAGTTCAACTTTTTCCAAGGATGTGACACGAAGATTTTAAAAAAGAACACCCTCCCCAATTACCCTCTACATGAAAATAATGTTTGTTATTTTTTATTTTCTTAAAAATGGCTCTAATGATATGAATTAAAACATCATTTATTCAAGATATTTGCATGACGAATAAAATGTATTCATATCTTGAACTTTCTGGGAATAGCGTGTGAAGTCCTCTTCTTACTATACAAAATATATAGATCTCGTTAAATCACACAATTTATGTAAAAAAAATGTTTGTAGTTTAACCTTTGTTGCGGTTTGAGTTTTCAAATATTTCCACTTTTCTCAAGTGGAAAGCCAAGATTTGTTTTTTCTCGGGGTCATGCATACGACATGAAATTTTAAAATCTCGCATAGCGATTGCCTTTTTAAAAATCTTATTATTTTAGCCAAATGTATCCTTATATTTACCTACAACGAAATGTGTAGATGTGTAGCGAAAGTTTACCTCGATTAATAGGAAGCACTTGGATAGAAGAATAGTTTGTGAAGAATGAGTAGAGGAAGTCGTGTGAATACAGCACATTAGTTTTCCTTAAGTTCTGTTGCTATTCAGTCGTTTCTCGAAATGGTATGGAAAAAGTTTATAATTTTTAAGCCCTGTATAGCGACCTGGTTGTTAAACATGGCTACTGATTAGGTTTTCTCTATCTCTATCCCCTTGAACCGTTAACAGAATGTGTAATGAAACTATTTCTGCAAATTTTTATCTTGATTAACAATTATATAGAAAAAAATCTGATGTGTTACACTCACATGACTTTCTCTACTCTTGTACAAACTATTTTTACAAACTCTTATTCTCCATCTATTTCATATCAATCGAGATAAACATGTAGAGAAACGATCTCATGACATGCAAAGAGAATTACATTTTACACATAGCGACCAGTTCTAAAAATATTTGACTATCGCTTAAGGCGTACTATGTTCTCGATGGTATTTTTAAAGGCAATATGGAAATACAGTAGCCTTTAAGCATTGATATATCTCTTAATAGCTGGTTGCTATGTGCAGCACCATTCTCTTTGCCACAGATTAATACTCTTTGCGTATCCAAGACAAAAAAAATGCATAACGAATTCCCATTTGCGAAAAAGTATAAGATTGGAAAATTTAAGGGAATAACAAGCAATATCTTGAAAATGGTTCACTCAACAAAAAAAATGTATATGGCATAAATTGTGTATTTTAACGCGATCTACATTTTTTGTGTAGTAAAATTTTGTCTATTTCTTATGGTTTACCAGTTATACAAAAGTCGTTCACAATGAAGAATACTTTTGGAGACATTTGCAGAAAATTCAAGATATACATTTTATTTGTCATGAAAATGTCTTAAACACATGATATTTTAATCAAAATCGTCAGAGCCATTTTTGAGAAAATAAACATTTTCGAAAAATGTTCCAATGTAAAGAGTAATCTGGGGTAAGGGGGTTTTCTTGAAAACCTTCGTGTCGCATCTCTGGAAGATACTGAACCTAAATACCAAGTTTGGTGTTTATCCGACTGTTCGTTTCTGAGTTATGCTGTTCACAGACACACACACAGACACTCACACGGACATGTTTCCAAAAATGCTTTTTCTGGATCTAGGGGCCCTCAAAGCATATATTTCCGGTGAAATCTCGGTATAGAATTTTTGGGTGGAATGCAATACTTCCCCTACTTACTATATGTAGTAGAGAAAGTAAAAATTAGTATTGGTATCGACTATTGAGTATGGAGAAATAGTGGCGTCACTACTTAAAAGGTCGGAAAGCTCCATAACCATTCCTGTTGGTATGCATTTTCTCCATGATGCAGACAGTCGTGTGGTTTGCGACAAGACGTGACTTTGTTGAAGCCAGATACAAAAGAGACACCTTGTCGGCTTCGCTATTAGCATACGACCTTTCCGAAATCCAAGTCCTTTATGCACCGGCACGTTGTCTACGTCTAAATAATTTCTTCGCCCGGCGGACAAGAGTTGCAGGCATATCCTGGGGCGACAAGCGTTTCCGTAGCGGGTAAAATAGACAAGCACTTTCTGTCTTCCCCACATCTCCCCCCTTTCGGATTTTGTAAAGTAAATTCAAGATGCTCTTATTTTACTTTCTAGAAGCTTCTGGAAGAAGACAGCTGAAGAAAAGAAAGAACTTGAATGACTTTCACAAGTGAGTTTAACATATTCCCAAATGTGCACCATGTTAATTTAAGTCTTTGGACCAAGTGAATATCTACAACAACCAAATAAGGAGCTATAAATATTCTCCATGCTGAGCTGTATTTAAAGTGTTTCTAAAGATTCCACACCGCCATTTTACTAAATCTGATGGTAACTATTTACTCGTTTCGAGACCATTTCACATCTAGATCATCCAAGAAATCGCAGACCTGTCATATTATTTAAGGTTTTAAAATATAACTGAAATTTTGAATCCTTGGCACATTTCCTCTTAATTTTATTGAATTATCCATTACTTGGGCAACGAGCCTCTTTACAGTGCTCTTAGAGGGCTCCTGTATAGAAAGGGACAGCAACTGATCCCTGCCTCTAGACGGTGTCAACAGGCGGATGAGACAGCTATCCATCTATTGTGCAAGTACCGAGCACTTGCTCAACAAAGAGCCCTCATTTTTGAGGAGTCAATTTCTAAAACTGGAGGAGCTTTCAGTCATCATGGTACAGAGTCTGATTAAATTCATTATGAACGTCAGACTTCTGGATCGCTGTCAAGACTGGGGTTGCGTAATACAGTGCCTTCGTTTTATGCCAAGGCCACAACCGCCTTATATGCGTATTGGCCGAGACGGTAGCGACCTCGCTATTATGCACGCAGAGGTAGCGCAGAACCTGTCAAGGATACGTTTATCCGCCGTGAACTGTCTCGGTCGTTGCTTTGTCTTCGTGTTGTGAAGTGTTTCGACAATACGTGTGTTGTGTGTGATTTCCTTAGGAATGTTATTCTCTTATTAGTCCACAGAAATACCTGCCAACAAATTCACGCTTGAACAGCGTATTTTTATGTACGTGAAAACTGAGTCATGTAGACAGATGTGTAGACCACGCCATATAGTCCCCACAGCTTAGACTAACTTAAGGACAATATGAAACTAGAACTTATGAACATTACGCATGAAGTAGTATATCTTTACATTATTAGCACCACTCTTTGGGCGCCAAACTTGAGGTAGTTGCAGCCCCACGTACGATACAAACTTTCCGGTGGCCTTCGCCCCAAGTTCACTTTTCCGGTGGCCTTCGCCCCCACGTTTAAAAATCAACTTTATAATTTGATGTTTACCTATTTAAATATTATATTTGTATGCCTCGGCTGCGTCAGTTGTAATTTGCAGAAACACGTATCTCTTAGCAGGGGGTGGTGTGGCTAAAGAATGAAGACTTAGCCAAATTATAATGGTATTTTACTTCGTTTTATTAATCTTTCACACGATTAAATAACACTTCACTGATATATCATACTGTAGAGCTGTGAGATTATTAATTTAATTTTTAACACGCAAACTTTATTTTTATTCTCGCCGTAATGAAGTTTTATGTCTCTCACATAACCTGTAGCGTATAGAAGTGCTCGGGAACGCTGCCCAGTAGTGTCTGGCGTTTACCGCTTAAATTTATAAATTTCTCTATGTTTCAAGTCTCTGATTGGCTAATTCTACTCCAATAGAATACTTTTATTTCACTTAAAGCATTTCTAGTTTTTGATTGGCTATTTATAAACTGTTATAAATATTACATTGTTGTTCCATGAATTTTTAGTAGCATTGTTAAATTTTCTAATTTATTGTTAGCAAATTTCGGCTTCTATTCTCACAGCTCCTACATTGTTAAATTACGTAATACAGTTGCATAACATTATTATACATGTACATAATGATATAAACATTAATACAATGACTGTTACATACACTTAATATATAATATTTTTACACATATTGCTTTAAGGCGGGCTGTTATATTATATAATCAGACTGATATCATTTAAATGTTAAAAATACTGCCTCACGCAAGAAGAACTTATGCGTGTGAACGGTAATTTCATCCGAGGATATCAAGAATGTCTTCGCGCAGATGGACACCACTTTCAACAAAACTTATAACAAGGTTAGTACTCATTACATATATGTTATTAACACTCGTGAGTAAGTAACGCGGGAGTTACGGAACAGAAAATCCCGCAGTATAGTAGACTGTGTGCGGAGAACTCATTTGCGCGATCCGCGGCTTTGGCATAAAAACTAAGGCACTGTAGATCTGCAAAATCGCATTTTGCTCCCGCTATCATACTAAACTATACTTTAAAAATTATTGTGAATTAAAGCAAAAAGCTTTGGAATGTTGCTGGTTAAAAATAAACAGAAGTGAAATCCAATCTGAATTTACTGATAGCGTAAAGAATATATTTCAGCAGTCACTTCAAAATTATAATATAATATTTAAAGGATATCTGTGTATTCGAGTAATCAATGTTTACGCATTTTAATCCAAAAGTCCTCGTTCCTTTCTTGGACGGAGTGGGAATTTTTCTTTAACTTGAATCATTCCCAACCTAACACACAGGTCAACGAATGCGGAAATTATGTGTTTTAAACGTTATTAATAAAATCAATCCTGTCATTTGTTTCTCATATCAAATCGTTATGACTATAGAAATTAAGCAATTTAAAAATAATCATAGTTACAAACTTGTCGAATCAACAATTAATGACTCTATCATTAAATGGTGGTTTGTCGCTGCTACAAAGTTAATATGGAGTGGAGTGTTTCTCAAAGTTTGAAAACATTTAAAACCTAATTTAAGAGCAGGCGCATCTTTGATTCATCATTTGCGGTTTAAATCAAGTCAGCAGTATGCACTTTATAACAGTGTAACTCCGCGAACTCGATACTTAAATTCAGCCAACCTTGGTTGTGGGGTTACCTTAAAGGACGAGTTTTCTTGCCGCATCCAACAGCCCCACTACAACTGAAAGATGTTATCTTACAAGAAACTTCCACCATGCCAAAGCGTTATCTACAAAATGGTGTTTGTTGAACAACAGAAAGACATATTCCAATGGCTGAAACATTTGCAAATATAATGGTAAATTTTTTACAATCTTAAATGGTAATATAGTTATATTACTTTAAAGTTTCAGTTCATGTTTGAAGGCTCTATATTTTAAGGGTTATGAAAATACTCTCGAAATTACGTAACAAAGTTTGAAATATGTAAAGCATGTTTAAATGTTGCAAAGATTTTTCTGAACTGAGAACCCAACCTCTGCTGCTATCTTCCCAATAGGCTCACCCCTCACAACAACCCTCACCGTTCAATGCTTGGGACATTTTTTGCAGTTGGTTTATCGCTCAGCTGTTCGACTTTGGTCCTATCACTGGGTTTATTCATTGCTACTTTACCATAAGCTTCCTCGAGCAGTCCTAATGTATCTGAAGGACAAAACACAAAACTTAGAGCGTTGCTCTGTAGCCGACATTAAACAGATGCGATAACGACCATGCACAAGCAATCAAAACTGATTAACATACAAAGGTAGCAATCGTTATGATCAGGCTAAGGATCCGGGACTATAGAGTTCCGTACAGTACTGCTGCTGTAAACCAGGACACCAATGCGCTGCCTTATTTGCTACTGTAGACAGTGCAGTCTAGTGACGGTGGAAGTTGAAGCAGGAAATATACATTGGAATGAGAAACACAAGTGGAGTATACCTCTAATCACGAAGCGGATTGTATACGGACTCACAGGCAAACAACACCCAAATACGCCAGCTCACTCCACCCTAATCGATGCACAGTAAACGTCACTTCTAAGTTGTCCCGGAACCTTAGCTGGTCATGATCATGAAAATTCTACGAAGGTAACTTCATGAATGTTACCAAAAACGAATAAAGGTTTTAATTTTCTTTACTATCATACACATTAAAAAGAAAATATAATATATGCAATAGTTGTTAGTAAAGTGACACCGCGATCTATCGCAGAGAATCCTAACATCAGACAACCCTATGTTATGACTTTATGAATATATGACTCGAAGGGAATAATACCTAAGCTACGCTAAGGTAACATTAAAAGGGCAATTTGAAACGCAGTTCACCCAGATTTGAATCCCATATATGTCAAACTACCGGGCTGAGCTTTTTATTTACATTTCCCAGATTTCTTGTGTTGATTGTAGCACTTCAGGTATCCTAGATGATTTCCACGTTAATTTTATCAAATGATGAATTGTCTGATATGACTTTCGATGACAAATGTTCCAATACTCATGTGGCGCACTGAAAAGAACACTGGGTAAGAAAGTAAAAAAAGGAAATTTTACAAAGTATTAGCACTACGTGCAATACTGTATGGTTCATGAATATAGATTCTGAATAAGTAAACACTTAAAAGAATCGAAGCTGCAGAAATGAAATACCTATTTACGATTTGTAGCAGGATACAACTTAATGGATAAAAAACACACTGAAGGCACTAAAAATATATAGCCTTATAGAGAAAACAGAGCAATCTAAGATACACGGTATGGACATGTCTGCAGAATGGATATCAATAGATGGAGAAGTTTGAACTATCGACCGAAAGAAGGAAAAAGTGGCAATGAATATTCACGGAAGACATGAATACAGCAGCTACAATAATTAGAGCCGGAAAGATGCAATAATGGTATAATCCTTGAAGGAAGAAGTAGAAAAAGAAAGAAAAAGAACAAATAACATTTTTGGAGTATAGATAGTAACTTCGCATAGAAAAAAGGATCAATTATAAAGTAACTTACCGAGCGGGATGGCTCAGGCGGTAATGTCTGTGGCCCGCATTTGGGAGGTCCCGGGTTTGATTCTCGGCGACCTCCCACTCTGACCCAAGGGTTCTTTCAGGGTTTTCTCGGGTTGGTAGGCGAATGCTGGAGTGGTTTATTTTATCCCCCGAATTTCCTGTCCTTCCATCTCGTTTCATTGATCACTTTATTCATCCTTCATCTCGTTTGATCTATTTCAGGGTTGTAAGTATCGGCGATGGTGTTTCGGTTCAGCGCACAGGGAAAACTTTCTCCGTCTCTCGCCTTTGGCTGTGTGCCGGAGTATAATAACTACCCCTTGGGGACATGTTGGCCCCTTTGCGAGGCGAGGTCCGAGGTCTGCCGGTCCGATTGGCGATTCTATATCTAGAAACTGAGGGACCCTGTCATTACTGTGCCTTCACTCCTGGTTCCGGCCGCCCGGTGTCTCACTTTATCACTTCTTTGGGGCGCCTCCTCCTCCTATAGCGTCTGTACAATATTCTCATACCTGGATCAGTGCCGAATCGCGCTTCACAATCAATCCAGTCCAATCAATCACAATCCAATACACATAATGACTTAAATCTTCTTAAAAACCAGTACTGTAATGTGCGAAAAGATTAAACCTTGTGTTACCTTACTGTACAATCATAAGCAATTTATAAAAAACTAAAAATACTAAGGCGATATCGAAAAAACGTAAAATCCGTTCCCTAGCTGCAGGAGATGAGCTGCACTCTCACTTTTGCTTCAGTGACCATAAAGTTAATTAAACTATTTAATTTGTAATTTGAGCGTGCTGACACCTGGCATGGAAGATCCGCTTGAGGTGCGTTTCAGCGCTTAATTTCCAGAAGACAGGGGGAGTATAAGTGTACGGTATAATGAGATTTAAGCCTTTGTAGCATTTTCACACTGATTAGCTCCGAGGCAATTCAACAAACAGAGGTGAGGGTTGGTTTTTCTGTTGGAAATGTTTTACCACAGCTTTCCAAATGAACAACCTAAACCGCTTTCTTGCTGGCATCACGCCGACATCACAGGGAATAATTGAACAAGCTAGGGGAGTGTTGCGCTACAAAGGCGCCATTTTGTTGTGCCAGCCGCAATTAAGGAGGAATGGAGGGGAGAGCTGCATACCCTTGATGTTTGGGAGAGACACTCACTTTCATTGGTTTTTGCTACACGCGTCTATTCCAATCAGTTATCACAACCTGACAAACACAAATGAATGTTTTAAAACAATACTTTTTTTCTGTTCTATATAGGCAAATTTAGAACATGAAAACGTTTTTTACTATAAATCGGAGGCTTCTTGTGGATTTCGATTTATGTAATCAACTTGTGCATTTAATATAAGGGAAATTAAATGCTGAAAGGTCAATTCCTTCTAAATGCAGAATGTTTTAGAGCGTTTCGGCACAGTTCAATCACGTTTTTAGATGCCCTAACTTGGTAAACATATGCCATTTTACGAAAGTTAGGAAACTTGTACATTCTGGAAACAAAATCCAAGTTCTGCACTTTTCGTAGAGTTATAATGTTTACACATGGAACAATTAAGACAAGTCTTATTGAAGTACAGGTTATAAACAAATGATTATAGGGGTTCTTATCCCTTATCTCCATTTACGAAGGTGGCTCGCAACCGATCCAGAGAGGATATTACCTAGATATATGTAGCTACGCCCCACGAGGAGGCGTTCCCGGGAAGAAGTATGAGGCAAGAGGAGACACCGGATCCAGGAGCAACGGTACAGCAATAACAGGGTCCCTATAGTTTCCAGAAGTAGACACCTCGGGAGCGGTCAGGCAGGCAGGGACCCCGCCTCACAGAGACGGTCCAACGACCCTCAAGGGGGTTCGGATACCCCGGCATGAGAGCAACCTTTCCCCCTGCCACGCTGCACCGAAACACCATCGCCGACCCTTCCGACCTTGAAGGAATGTCTCCAAAAGTATTCTTCATTGTGAACGACTTTTGCATAACTGGTAAACCATAAGAGAGAGACGAAATTTTACTGCACAAAAAATGTAGATCGCGTTAAAATACACAATTTATGTCATATACAGTTTTTTTATTGAGTGAACCATTTTCCAGATATGGCTTCCAGAGAATGGAATGCGCCACATAGCAACCAGCGCTTAAAACATTTGACTATCGCTTAAAGCCTGCCATATTACCCTTGCATCTACAAGAAAATTAGCAATAAGATTTACATCTCGATTAAGATGAAGCATGTGGAGAATAAGCGTTTGTAAAAATAGTTTGTACAAGAGTAGAGAAAGTCATGTGAGTCTAACACAGCATATGATTTTTGGTTGGAATGCAACACCTGCTCTACCTATATACATGGTAGAGAAAGTAAAGGTACTCGACAAATTCGAGACGGCTTATCGTAAATTTGTCTCCGTGGATCAAACTAAGAGTATACAAGCTGATTTTTACTGTGATATAAAAGGCCCATTCCCTATTGTCTTTTCTCGATTTCTGCTTTCAATTGAGCAAACATACTTTGAGATTATCTAAAGTGAGATATTTTGAATGTGGACACCACCACAAACATATTTATTTATTTGTGTACACTCAAGTCATAAAGTTTCCCTGGCAACGTGCCACTGCTTGTCAAGGAAATTAATACTCTTATGACAAATCAGATAAATAAGAAATGACTTTTTATAGTACTCGTTCTTCAAGGCAGGTTTATTAATCACATATTTTGACTCTCCCTAAAATTACTGCTAGTCAACAAAATAATGGAGTGTTTCACTGTTTATGATTGAATCAAAATTTCATTTTTTCCATTTCTTTTTTGCAGGTAAGCTGTACTTTGACTACTATTTCGTGGCATAAGTTGCAATACAGGTAAGATTATCATATGATTAATTATTTCTGGTAATAAAACTAAATGTAATACAAAACAACGTTATGTGTTTTTTTTCTTTCTTTCTTTTTTGGCCTTTTATTTGGTAACTTATTTTCTTTATTGTAAAGCAATTTCTTTTCTTAGAAGTGCATACACCTATTGATGTTACTTTCTCCTTCTGTCCATTCGTCTCCGTTTGCATGAAAAAATTCTCCTAACGCTGTAAGTATGCAGTTGAACTTTTATGTGAAGGAGTTTGAAGTGCATTTTTTGATTCATTTAACATTTGGTTGAATTATTTGCATAGTAGAATATTAATCGAAATAGGCTGCAGGAAGCAGCATTACAGTTGTGCAAAATATGTCAAGAATGTAACACAAAAATGTCTAAGATTAGAACAAAAGTAATGCCAATGGTACTCCATGAAGGTACCTTGTTAAAAGGAAATTCTATTAGAGCATAACATCTTTGAACAAGTGTCACATTTCCAGAACGTTGGCTGCCATGTAACTTACGATCAAGATCAAGATATGAGCAATTTTTTTTCCTGTTAGATTAAAAAATTAAACTCAGTTTTATTTATGGACGCCCTTTAAATGCTATAGTTCTTAGAGTCCCGCTCTATATTGGATTTGAAAGACCAGAGGCCTCTTTATCAGGTTTGAGGTTCTTTTATATGCCGTAAATCTACGATATGGGACATCGGCTTTACTTCCCTTTCGAAGGAGGCCATGCTAAGGATTTTTACCTCCGAAAAATCCATCGTCCTCCACGGGGTTTGAACCCGTGACCTCGGGAAACAGAGGCTAGTATGATTCCACTAGGCCACGGAGGACGACATGTGTTACATTCATATGACTTTCTCTACCCTCTATCGTTTGTTTGTGGGTATACAAATTATTATTATTACTCTAAAGTTTACTTTTCTATCTACTCATTTAATCGAGATAAATCTTCCTGGAAATGGCTATACATATTTCGTTATAGTTACAAAGGGAATAGCGACAGTCAAACGTTTTAGAATGGACACTCAATTCTGGCCTTAAAATTCCATAGTCTTTCTATGACATCGCGAGAAACAACTGAAAATTGACAGAACTTTAAAAGAATGGTAAATGCTGAACCACTAATAATACATAACGAACCTTAAAAAAATGCTGTGACAAGAGACACAACTAAGATTTTATATAGTAGTGACAACGCCAGTAATATGTATGGGCTGTCAAAGAAAAGTGACAAAAGTAAGATTTAAGCAGCTGAAGTGAGGTTTCTGCGTTCAGTCAAGGATTATATGAGAAGAATGTAATATACAAGAAACGAGACAATTAGAGTATAATTGAAGGTAAAGCCATTATTACAGCAAACAAAAGTATTTGGAGAATAATGTGTTAATCATTTAGGTAATTTGAATGCCAGAAAAAAGATTAAGTAAGCGAGCCCTATATTATGGATCAAGAGGAGGACGACCAATTGGTCCCAGATAAAGACGGAATCAACAGATGAGACCGGAACAGGCAAATGTATAGATCGTCAATGAAGAAAAAGAAAATCCTTTCAAAATCAGTAGTTAAATAGAGAGAGATCTACAATTTTCAATTTTTAGACGAACCACTCGCTTATATAGTAGAAATTTTATTCCCAGAAATTTTGACAAATCTTCAGACATGTAATATTTGTTTGAAACTGGTACAAAATTAAGAAAATTAAGGATAGTTAAAAAAACAGCTTCCGAATAGAGCTTGTGTATGAATATTCCAAACCGACGCAAAACGTTTTCAAAGTTAACCAATTAAAAGAAATGCCGTTGTGTAAAATACAATAATTGACTGCAAACCGGTGGGAGGAAATAAATACGTTGTAATTACTTTCTCTACTACGTATAGTAAATAGGGGAACTACTGTATTCCATCCAAAAATTCAATACCAAGATTTCACCGGAAATATATGTTTTGAGACCCTCTGAATCCAAAAAAGGCATTTTTGGAAACATGTCCGTGTGTGTGTGTCTATGTGTGCGTCTGTGAACAGCATAACTCAGAAACGAACAGTCGGATAAACACCAAACTTCGTATTTAGGTTCAGTATCTTCCAGAGATGCGACACGAAGGTTTTCAAGAAAATTCCCCCACCTCAGATTACCCTTTACATGGAACATTTTTCGAAAATTGTAATTTTCTCAAAAAAGGCTCTAACGATTTTGATTAAAGTATCATATGTTTAAGATATTTTCATGACAAATAAAATGTATATCTCGAATTTTCTGGGAATGTCTCCAAAGGTATACTTCATTGTGAACGACTTTTACATAACTGGTAAAGCATAATAGATAGACAAAATTTTTCTATACATAAATGTAGATCGCGTTAAAATACACAATTTATGTCATATACATTTTTTTTGTTGAGTGAACCATTTTCGAGATATTCGTTGTTATTCCCTTAAATTTTTCAATACTTATACTTTTTCTCAAATGGAAATTCGTTATTCATTTTTTTTGTCCTGGTAATGCAAAGAGAATGGAATACTCACATAGCAACCAGCTCTTAATATAGTTGACTATCCTTAAAGCCTACCAATTCCCATTGCATCTACAAGAGAATTAGCAATAAGATTAACATCTCGATAAGCGTTTGTAAAAATAGTTTGTAGAAGAGTAGAGAAAGTCATGTGAGTGTAACACATAAGCTTTTTTTATGTGTATTCAATTATTATTGTCATTAGAAGTAGAGTACAAACATAATGGAATCCAGGGCGGTGGCCAAAATGTTGCTGCGTACTGCAATGAGATTTCCTCGTGAATTTCACCTGAGAGTCAGGATTAATTGCACATTTAACATTATGAAGCCTTAAATGGTTACAAATATTTTAAATACCTATCTGCAATTACAGTAATGAACATAAATATGGTTTTGGTTTTCAAATCTAAGGTTCATCATCATGCGTCCAGAAATTCATGCTTTTGCTAGTATCCTTTTGTCTCCACATAATAAAAGTATAAAAGCTGCCATTAAAGGGAATTAATAAACCGTTGAGGAATCTTATATATTTACATAACATCCTATCGCATAACGGAAGGTAAAACCCCTCAAATGTAGGTAGGCTTGAAAAATGTAAACTGCACACTGATATATGTAATGAACAGGCAGAGGGGTTTTAGTAAGTAAACAGAGCAGTCATGTTACCGCATGGACAATAGATGCCGTCAAGTATTGTGACGACACTCTCCTCCCCAACCCAAAGGACAATTTTGTTGCGACTGTTCCATTTATTCGATGCATCTATAGACTAGTGGAGAACTGTGGCAATGTGTCTAAATTAAAGAAGAGTTCATACATCAAAGTCATCATCACAATAAGCATCGTCTGTAGCGGACCTTGACATAGAACACTTCAGCGCAAATGGCAAACTAACAGATGTAACATTAGAGCTCAAAGGACATTTGAAACATCATGTTAAATAAACTGTAATTCACTGAAACACAAGGAACTTGTGACATTATTAGAAAGGAACAATGAGGAAACTGGACCTCCTCAGTCCAAACCATGGATCGAAATTTTTAGAGTATCAGTGTTATATGTTTAAAAGAGCGGTCATGACATTAGAAATTTACAGCTTTTGATGTAAAAGAAAAGATAATATAACTCAGATTTCTGTACAATAATTTTTTAATTAAACCGTGAGGTAACCTTATTGCGCACTATCAATAGCAAAATATGTTGCTTTCCCCCCTCCTAACATCTACTTATAAATTCTGGTCCACATAATTCTAAGTCCAGTGTACTGCTTTCGAGCTATACATCATAGTTAATTACAGAGAACACTGTAGGGTCACAAACGCTTCCACGTTCTCTCGTCACCACCCTACCGTGCATTCATAACTTAATGGCTTACTTACTAAAATATCTGCCTAGTAATGAAACATTATATCGGTTATGTTGGTGAACAAGTGAAGGTGTTAAGTATTGAATGATATTTAACGCTCGCTCTTACTACATACGCACCACAGATCATACATGAAATTAAATTATAATTGGATCAGAAAATTTAGGAAGAAAGCGTTCCAGGCCTATGTTTTAGGGTACCTCCTGAACATTTGCCAGTTATGAGGACTGACAAAAACCTGGTAAAAACCTCTGTCAGGGAGGAGGGTCTTCGCTGAATTTGAACCACATACTGTTACATGCTGGGTAGAGGCCTAAAAGGTCACATGAAAATTAAATTAATTTTAATATCCAGCACGTACATTCAGAGTACGTATACTCACTTGGCTGCGGAGGACCGAAACGTGGTGTGGTGTTTAAGAGGAAGGCGTGGGTTTTCCGCTGTACAAAATCCATAACACAAATCTGCTTACATATTCCTAGATTTATTTCCCAACCGTTTGGGGTTCCTACATGATTAAATATGAAAGTTGAGAGGAGATGTCTACCGTGTGTGCAAAGCCGGCTTGCACACACGATCCGCTTCTCACGGAATCCTAACTAGGACAGACGCTATATCCCCCACCACTCGTGGCTAGCAAAGCTACCAGCCAAGAGCAACGTAAACAACAATATGTCTGGTAAAGACAACGTAGAACAATAATGTCTGACAATGACAATGTAACCCCCAAATTATTAATACGCCACAATATCTCCCCTTCACGAGTCTGTGCCGTAAATACACTTGTCGGTAAAGGTGTTAAGTAAACAATGTTAACAAGTGCTAAGCTAATATTCAGAATGTATCTATTTGAAATTGATAGAAATTAGGGGCCTGGTAAGTACATACCTACCATTTTTGGGATTGTTTCTTAAAATGTCTACTAAATACCAGAAAAGAGACTTAAACGTTTCGAACGCACCTGAAATGTAACGCTATCTGTACACTTTTTATTTTATATTCCGTTGTTCCCTCTGAGGATAACATCCTTTAACCATCACATCTGACGTGAATGAATAAAGGAATGCTCCATAGCGCTTAGCGTTGTCTGACATGCGTCTTTAGAGCATAAAGGAAAACCCTTTAAGAAATCTTATTCCAGGTAAGTGAATCCAAGTCAAATTCTAACTCGGGACCTCTTGGATGTGAAGCAGACACGCGACTGCCATACCAAGGTAAGCAGTACCCTTTCGTTTGCACGCACACACCAGTTACGCAAAATATTTTAAAAAAAACGCATTCAGAATATTCTGTGGAATTACGCTATTAGTTGGAAAATCCATTGGCTTATAAACGTTTCAAAATTGTTATTATGAAGGCATGTAAACCTTTATCGCTAGCAGCTGGTTGATATGAACGTCGAGGGGTATTTTATTCTACGCCAGCATATATTGAATTAACTCGGTTTATTAAACTTATTTTTGACTGCAGCAGTTTTTTGTTTCGCAGAGATTGACCCCTTATGATCGCATTACGTGGTTATGGTGGTATGCTGGTTGAGCACACAATTTTATTTTCCCGCGCGAGTGAGCAATAATGTGTATATAAAATTCTAGTTGATTGCTTTTTCGATATTAGCATTTTTTGTACACTACATGAAACTATCGGGCAAAGCACAAAACGTTCCTCATTCGAGAGCTATTTATTTATCCTAATTAGTGTAAATGTATATAATATAAGGAAGGTTCCATAATCATGAGTTGTTGTGGATTAGGAATATCTTTATGGCTTAATGTTAAGTTACTGTGTGTGTTTTGACTAATAATCATCATGAATCCTGTCGCCTCAACTTTGGGGCGAAGAGACCTCTAGTGAGATTTTCTGCAATCAGCTAACTCCTAGCGCGATACCTGTTGTCTGCAATGATGAGTGATATACCTACCTCAACGACTGCTGGATGTTACCAAGGAGAAGCAAGCGCTAAATGGAATCGGTGTGAATTGGCTGATACGTTTTCCTCAAGGTATGGGTAGTGTTGGACGAAGGAATGTGATTGCCTTATCTAGTTCAGCAGGTCGGCACACGGGGATGCTAGGTGCAGTTTTCGAACCTTTATTTATAACGCGTTAATAATGTTAACGTGGTGGAGTATATCATCGTATAGTACGTCGAAGCGAAAGAAAAAAATGGAGTCTTTGCTTATGGGCGCTCATTAACCGCTGTGGTACTTAGTGTCCCATTCTATATTGGACTCAGAGACCTCTTTATCAGACTTGAGGTTTTTTTACGTGCCGTAAATCTACGACGTGGGACCACCGGCTTTGCTTTCCTTCCGAAGGGAGCCATGCTAAGGATTTTTACATCCGAAACATTTATCGCCCTCCGCCGGGTTTTAACCCGCAACTCGAGAACTAGAGCAGCATGGTAACCACTGCACCACGAAGGACAACGAAGAAGTGAAGGAAGGTGAAGACGATTGGAAGCATTTAAAATGTGGAGACTATAGCATGGAAAGATAGAATCAGACGAGTGAAAAATTCAAGCCATAGACGGAATTTGAGCCTCGAATTTCCCGGTTTCCGTCCGATTGCTCTATCCACTGAGCTACCATGGCAATATACCGATAGGAAATTAAATTCTCCAGCTGACTAGCAGTTTTCCCACTAGACCACAAGGAGATCTCAAATGCTTTGAGCTGACATACCCCAATGACATCTTACAATGCCGTAAATCCTGAACTTCAATTAGGTCTATTAATTTTTTCCCCAGAATTTTTTCCTCAGGCTTCCTAAAATGACTCCCCGTGCTTGCGAGGTACGGAAGTGGATAATCACTTACACGCGTCAACTCCAAAGCGGAAAACTTTCTACAAGCCTCGGTAGGGGCAGTAGCTCACTAATTCCCTAGCTTTCCAGGTTGGCAGCGGAGGAACTGACAGTCTTCAACCACGCCAAAGTGTACCGCCAAGACATACCCCATTTTCCATGGGAACTATTGCCCCGCCGGGCCCAACCCAATACAGGGATGTACAAACCAACCAATAAACGATGTTTATAATCTATATAAAATTAAGGGTTGATTCAGATACCGCCTCTGTGAAATAATTTCGCTACGATTGGTACGTAAGGAAAGACTAAACGTATAACAAATACTTTGGCCTTATAAAAGAAGGTGAAAAGGGATATACCATACGTATACAAGAATTGTACATAGTAATAATGTAATTCATAAAGAAACATGTTAAAATATTCAACAACCAAGAATTGTACAAAGCAGATTGTAAGAAACGGGCGAGCTAGCAAATTCCAAGTAAAAGGTAATTCTAAGTAGAGCCCACCTTTCACCAAGCTAATGAGCAGGGAGCCAGTAACGGCATGGAGAAATAGAAAGAGACGGAAATATTGAACCCGCTTCCCCACGCGTTATGGTGACGCGTAAGCGCAAGAATTTGGAGTAGAGTATTCTCATACATGTTAAAGTAACGCTCTCTGAGGACCAATTAGAAATGTCGTTACATTTTGAAGTGCAGAGGTGAGCATCGCTAGGCTCAGGTATATCAAGGGAAACAAAGCCCCAGATTTTCACTCTCTCTTATAGAATTTCGTCGACACTAAGTGTTACGCTCTTGACGACAAATGCACATGTGTGCATATGGGTGGGAATGCTGTGCAGTTAGTTTAGGCTCCTGATTTATTCACATGGTGGGATTGGTATAATGGGAAAAGTTAGCCGTTTATAAATATTTATTAAGGGAAATGCAGTATAGTTTAAATTTGCCTCACCCACGATAACCCTGAGAAACAAGAATTAGTTCTATAGGAAAAGGTTAGGAATGGAAAACACAGCAGCCGACGACCATCCATAGCCGAGGACGAGAACACTGCAGCAGATAGCATCAACCCAAGGATCGACGCGTTCCAGATGCTACTGACCAAAGATTTTCCGCTACAATGGAGTGAATAATTATTTGCATGGGTGGTTAAAGTCGTCGGCAGCTACGACATCTGCAAGAGTTTTCATCTGCGACATGCATACGAAAGTTAAGTTTTGCTACTACTAAACGGCAATAAGAAAATAGTAATGTAGTATGAAAGCATGAGGTTTAAGTTGTAATGCTACCCTCTGCCAGTCCAGCGGCTAGAATTATGCTCCAAAAACAGAGGTAGTCACGTGAGGCAGTGTTTTTAACGCTTAAATAATTTCAGTCTAATTATATAATATGTAAATTCAATAACAGCCCGCCTTGAAATAATATGAGTATGTAATAATTTGTAAAATCTCTGTAACAGTCATTGCATATACTTATATTATTGTATCCATGTGTAATAATGTTATGTGAATATATTACGTAATTTAATAATGTAGGAGCTGTGACAAATAGGTTTAAAGCTGCTAACAATGAGGTAACAATGAGGTAACCTTGAGGCAATAATGAATAAGGAAGTTTAAATGCCACTATTCCTTATTAGAGCAGCAATAATGTATATTTTGAGATAGTTTAAAAAAATACCCAATCAACAACCACAAAAGCTTTAGTTAAATGAAGGTATTCTATTGGACTAGGATTAGCCAATCAGAGACTTGAAATACAGAAATTTACAAGTTTAGACGGTTGAAATCAATTCAGTTGACTCCAAACAGTGCTCATAACCAGACGTGTTGCCTTGATGCAGTAATTTGTATCACAAATTACTTAAATGTAAATAATGATTGTAATATGAATATGCATTTTTATGTGACATTGATTTGAGATGTTTCTTGACTGTAATTATTGTTGATAAGTAAGTTTCTACGACCTTACTGAAACTGTCAATAATAGCGCGCAATAATGCAGCGAGGGGGTGAGCTGTTTATCATTATTGGAAACGAGGAAGTTACGTAATGTTGGCGCGCTTTTTCGGTAGAAACTTCTGGAATATTTTCTCCCTAAAGCATATGTATTCATAATTTTCATTGGATATTAAAATAGACGCTAATGTTGGCGCGTTTTATTAGCCAATAGTAATTCAGTTATAATCTTTAGGCATATCGGGGAGTGGGTGTATAAAAAGCCAAGTCAGAGGTAAAGTCAGTCAGTGGGGCAGTTCATCGAAAATCTCAATACATTACACGTCGCCTTCAGTCATTCAGTTCATCGAAAATCTCAATACCTTACACGTCGCCTTCAGTCGTTCAGTTCATCAAAAATCTGTGTACACTACACGTCGTCTTCAGTCAGTCAATTCGTCGAAAGTATTTGTACAGCAAACGTCGGGTATCGATTCACAATTTACGCGCAGCAGAATTATGAATAATCTAAAGTGTTGTAAGGTTAATTATACAAAAAGTTGAAGTACGTGGATTAAAAGTGATCAGTAAGAAGTTATTATAACAGCTTCAGTTTGGCGAGTGTTAAGATCAATGTATAAATGTGATAGTTAACGTGTTTGACAATAAATGTGTAAAACAAATTTCTTCATCAGTGTTTTATTTGGATAAAAGATTCCTTTCCGTTTACACACTCTGATCAAAAGACATGTTCGACTGAAATAATAGCTAGCCGGAGGACAGTAAACAAAACTTAAAATTCTTTCAAACACTAATATTACCACAAATTGCTAACACTAGATGGAGCTACAAACCGAACAAATGAATGACGTCACAAGATGGCTTCAACACGTTGAGTAAGCACACATACACAAATACAAACAATAAATAATACCGTCACAAATTGGCTCTCAAATGTGGGGCTAACAAATACAAACATATACAAATAATGTTACTACAGCCTGCAGACAGTGATAGTAACCGGATGCAAGATGCGTCCTGCAGAGAAATAATACGTATTCGTGTGAGACGAAAAATAAGTTTACGTGTTAAAATGTGTAATTAATTAATAAAAAGAATCTCACAGCTCTCTATATCAGTGAAGTGATATTTAAATCGTATCAAGTATTAATAGAAGGAGTGAAGTAAAAATTATAATCTGTGTAAGCGTACATTCTTAGTGGTATCGCAACCCTGCCTAGAGAAACGTGTCTCTAACAAATACTGACGCAGCCGAGGCAAACATAAATATAAAATTTAAAGAAACAGTAAAAATACATTTGGGGCGAAGGCTTCTGGAAACTATTTACTATACGTGCGGTTGCAACTACTACAAGTTCGGCTCCCCAACAGTTGAACTATAATACAAATCCTTCAATACGACCTACTTCAAATTGACGGCCAAAACGTAGTAAAAAAAGTAACGTAACAAACCACCTACTTCAAACTCTTTGCTCTCGGCACTACTGAAAGTTATAGACTGCTCACGAATTTCATAAACTGTCTTTTCGTTTTCAACACTTTCCTTGAATGCAACCGTGGAATGTCAGGTATATATATACGTTGGCCCGCGTTATGGATGTGTCGTTCTGAAGCCAGGATCACTCTGCTTATGACTGAATTGCTCTTCCGGTGTTTTCTTTCGCCCTTGGCTGGCTAGCATCGAGCAGTATTAACTCTGTAACGTCTACAGAGGCAGGTAAATTACCTGTGTCTGTAGTGAAACATTCCCACTAATTAATTTGAACTTTATTATCCAATTATTGCAACACATCCTGAAACGCGCTCCACCACCCCGTTAGACATTCGAGACAAACAACTCTTATCTTCACAATTCCTAATACTATGAATTTACTTGCGGTTAACATAGCGGTGGTTCCTGAGACGGCAAATTTTCCAACTTCTCTAACATTTTCGTAGAGCGCATAGCTGTGGTACTTCCTTACACGAGAAAATAATTCAGAGCAGTGAAGTTACTTGCAATTTGTAAATCTCACCATGTCCGATTTCATCCCTACTTCCCATATGTTAGGTGATTACTTCGATCACTTTTTACTTTCTCTACTACGTATAGTAAGTAGGGGAAGTATTATATTCCACCCAAAAATTCGATACCGAGATTTCACCGGAAATACATGTTTTCAGAACCCCTGAATCCAAAAAAAGCATTTTTTGGAAATTTGTCGTGTGTGTCTGTGAACAGCATAACTCAGAAACGAACAGTCGGATAAACCCCAAACTTGGTATTTAGGTTCAGTATCTTCCAGAGATGCGACACGACGGTTTTCAAGAAAATCCCCCCACCCCAGACTACCCTTTACATGGGACACTTTTCGAAAATTTTAATTTTCTCAAAAATGGCTCTAACGATTTTGATGAAAATATCATATGCTTAAGATAATGTCATGAGAAATGAAATGTATATCTCGAATTTTCTGGGAATGTCTCCAAAAGTATTCTTCATTGTGAACGACTTTTGCATAACTGGTAAACCATAAGAGAGAGACAAAATTTTACTACACAAAAAAATGTAGATCGCGTTAAAATACACAATTTATGTCATATACATTTTTTTTGTTGAGTGAACCATTTTCGAGATACTGCTTGTTATTTCCTTAAAATTTTCAGTACTTATATTCTCACATGGGAATTCGTTATTCATTTTTTGTCTTGGATATGCAAAGAGTATTAATCTGTGGGAAAGGGAATGGTGTTGCACCTAGCAACCAGCTATTAAGAGATATGCATGTGCTTAAAGGCTACTGTATTTCCAAATTGCCCTTGTAAATATATATTCCCCTTAAATCTACAAGAAAATAAGCAATAAGATAGACTATGCAAATGTTTATCTCGATTAACATGAAGTAGATGGAGAATAAGCGTTTGTATAAATAGTTTGTACAAGAGTAGAGAAAGTCATGTGAGTGTAACACATCAGATTTTTTGTCCTGGCAATGCAAAGAGAATTAAATACTCCACATAGCAACCACCTCTTAAAATATTTGACTATCGCTTAAAGCCTAGCAATTCCCCTTGAATTTACAAGAAAATTAGCAATAAGATTTATATCTCGATATCTCGATTAACATGAAGCTTATGGAGAATAAGCGTTTGTAAAAATAGTTTGTACAAGAGTAGAGAAACTCATGTGAGTGTAACACATCAGATTTTTAATTATGTGACTTTTTCCTGTTATTCTATTCGCTGGTTCACATCCCTTACTTTGAAATTATTGGCTAATATTTGAGTTACTAACTTTCTCTTTCCCATGGCTCCAGTCAAAAATGAGCCGAATCTAAGCTATTTCACGTATAGTCCACTCACTTGTGGTAGATAGCGCCACTTTCAACTTTGAAAAGAGTCGCATAATTCCAAGCGCTTTGTCTCTAAACCTTGGGTATCGCTTTCTTGCATTTGTGTTTCGATGCCGCCTCTCCCAATGAGGATTGCAGGTGGCCGCCACGGATCCTTATTCCACACAAGTTACAATATTAAATACAACATTTTTTGTCTTCATTGGTGCCATTGTATGGTTACAATCACTTCATTATATTCCATCATTTATATTATAGTAGTGTTAGTTTATTTCTGGTTATCTTATTTTAAATAAGAAAAATGTATTGCAATGTTTTATTTTTAAGTGCTCAATAACTCAGTTTTGCATAGAGTTGAAGGAAGTGGAGGAATGATAGTCAGTCGGGTTCCATTGACCTGAGATTAAGCACTTGAAAACCTTAGTGAAACACCTTATCCAGGCAAATGTATAAGAACCAATGATACTACAGTATCACCACCACTGCCATGGAGATAACACAAAAGCGTTTATGATAGTGGTGATAAGGACGGTGGCGATGATGATGGATAAAGTCTCGTAGGCACGTTAAACACTCATCCGTATAAAATGTACACGTATGAGAGTTTTCACAGCTGAGCGGATCGCTCCCATTCACAGAGCAGACCCTACGGAGAAGCCTTCATGCGCTGACGCTACGGTTGACTGCCTTGTACAAGTTCATACGCACAGGAGTGAATTAATGCGTGATGTGTGAACAGCTAGCTGTGTAATCAGTCAAGTAGAAATATGAAGTATCATCCTCGAAATGAAACTCATAGCGACCTAATAGCGTGCGTGATAACGTGGATATAAATGTATTTAATAATTCAAGGTGAATATTGCATCAGCGTAACAAAAACCAACCGTAACGTGTAAGGCTCGCATTCGGGAAGTCCCGAGTAGTATTTCCGGCAATAGCCTACTCTCACCATGAGATTTTCGTGGTTCTCCCAGGTCGGTAGGCGAATTCTGGGTTTTTTTTTTTCAATTATCATGATTTCCTTTCTATCATTTCCTCTTCATTCCGTTTCCTTCTCATATTTCAGGTGTACTTATAGGTTTTGTGGCGTATGGCGGTGCTGGATAATTGGTGCGAATGCTTGATCAAAGAAAAGAATATTCCCGTGGATACTAGAGGCCTGCTTGTTCGACGGGTCGTTAAACATTAATATTATGTTGAGTTTTATTTGTGGACGCTCTTTAACTGCTGTAGTCCTTAGCGTCTCATTCTATATTGGGTGTGAAAGACCGGTAATTTTGCTCAGAAGCCTCTTTATCAGGCCTGAGGTTCTTTTACGTGCCGTAAATCTACGACACGGGACCACCGGCTTTACTTCCCTTCCGAAGGAAGCCATGCTAAGGCTTTTTAAGCCCGAAAAACATCCATCGCCCTCCGGCGGGTTTGAGCTCGCGACCTCTGGAACTAGAGGCTAGCATGGTAAGCACTACACCACGCAGGCCAACGACGGATCGTTGATCATCCTCCAGCAGAGGGGCAAGTCTTCGAGCTTATAATTGTTAGGGAGCTCCGCGCGTTTCTGAACCTGTCTGTCTGAGGCCTGTAGTCCCTTGTGGTTCCCTCACTTCATTCCTTCCTCCTGGGTGTGATACGTACTTTAATAGATCTATATAGATCTTAGTGTCGAAGAGTCCACCTCTGTTGTATTATCCTAACCCTAAAAACAAGTAATATTTTTGTTATGAAAATATACAAATGGTGAATAAAATCATGAAGAGTATAATTTACATATGTGTCCAACAAAAACAAAAAGTATGGATTTTTGGATAAGTATAAAATGTTATCTAATATAACAATAATTGACGACATAAACATTGAACAAGTACAGAATTTTAATTTTTTAGAATTGTGCCATTTTATTCCGATGAAGATTTAAATCACAAAATAGTGCATTTCAAAATATGTAAAGAGAATAGTAAGAATATAAAAATAATAAAGCTAGTAGAAACACTATGATGACATTTCACAGACTTATGGCAGTACCCACACTGATGTTTGGATCAGAAAGCTGAGAGATGAACAGGCCAGACAGAAGAAAAAGTAGAAAGGACAGAAATGATATTGCTGAGTACAGTTGCTGTATGTACCCGTAAAGACCACATCAGAAATAAAAGCGTCAGATAAGAACTGAATTTTTCGTTTAAACCAAAGAATAACTGAAATGTTTTGAGAGTGAACCTGACAAGAATAACGCACTAAGTATAGCATACTTACCAAAGGGAATTCGGAACATCGGGGGACCTTGCCACGTAGATGACCTCCAAGAAGAAATGGGCCTGAACGCTCACATTGTAACTGTTGATGAAAATGTACAAATGCAAAATATTATAAATTAGTGTTGTTTACAATTACAGCAGAGCTTGTAATTCTTATTTAAGGTCGCCATGCTTTACTGAATATTTCTCTCGTATATACGACAACTTATATGATAAGTTATTTACCAACCAGAAATAGCAGTTATGCACAGAAATATTTTCGAAATGTTTATATTACCTCTTATGAAAACAATAAAATTCACATGTCTCAGGAGAAGCTTTAGAAAATCTTTAATGAAATCCCTTAAATGTTTTATCTTGTAGAATAGTAAAAATAATTCGAGAGAAAGGGTATTCGTTCATGAATTTTCAATGAAATTTCGAAAACATAATCGTCTTTAAAATTTTCATAAAAATCCTTAAACATTATAAAATCAGAATTCAAATTGCGGTTTTGACTTTCTGGCCATTTAAATGCCCAAACGCGAGGTTTAAATGAAAGTACGCAGGTGTGTGCAAACATCGCGTGATTTTTTAAAAGTTTGTTTTTCTGTAATCTAGTTTATGCTGAAACGGCAACTCTAGGCCGAGCCCAAGAACTGTAATTATAGATAATTAATTAATTAACTTTTATTGATGTTAAATCTTACTATGTAAATATCTTTTTCTCATACTGCTTGTATATTTTAAGAAGGGTGATTTAACGTTATGTATCTATCTAGGTTACTAATATTAGTAGAGTTATAAATGGTTTAATGTAAATAATTTAAGCGCTATGTTAAAATACTGTCCACGATGAAATGTTTTAGCTACAGGAATTGTGCTTTCGAAGGCAGAAAACCTAGTTTTATTACCTCTCTTCGGTCGCAGTGCCATTATTCCTACAGCGAGGGTGTAGCGCCTTTGTCCCTTTATTTGATAATTCGCCGTGACCAAGTGAGCGAGACAGATAGCCTAACGGTAAATGTAGGAAAAGCCGCGATTTATATTAAACTTGGACCAATGAGATCTCTGGAAGTTTATTCGAAATAGTTAGACGCGTCGAGCCGCGCTAAAAATGGACCAATAGGAAAGGAAGCAGCCCCAGAAGCCTACGACTATAAATGGATCTGTTTGGAGCAAATTCGAGACAGTTTTCGTAATGTGTGGTCAGGGAGAGATGCTGCAGGATGCGTGAGATGTCGCGCCAAAACAGGGAATCAAGATAGTTTTAGAAACACACCTAAGATCCGCTACTCGTAAAGAGATAATAAGCATATTTAAACTTCGTGTCATATCCGCGCCGTAGTTTAACAGCGGTGGACAGTATTTTACAGCGGCATTACCAGTTTTGTATACTACGAGTGTTAACTAAATAAAAAGAAACGGCAGTGTCATCTTTTCATAAACAAAGCACGTCTATGTCTTCCTATATCACCACCCGAGATCTACGTTTTCCTTTACCGAGGATAAGTCCATGCTCCTATAAAGTTTAAAGAAAACTACTGCAGCTAGCCGAGGATAAAAGTGAAGAGAACCAACACACGGCGAACTTCTGGAACCAACGGGAGAAGCATCAAGGTAAGCCTAACAGCAACGGATGAGGAGGTGATCGCTGCAATGCCGCTATAAAATACTTCCGATTATGTAAGTTTTGTTAATTTATTTGCCATAGAAATTTCCCTTGATATCAACAGTATTTTTGGATTTAGGATTTTATTATTTAAAACATGATTTGGTTTCTAGAAAATGAAAAGTGTTATATATAACTTCATTTCTATGAGAGCATTTAATATTAATTAAATATTATTAATTCAATATAGTATTGCAAAGTACTATATTCGAAGAAGAATATGCAAAATTTAACAGTTTAAATATTCCAAATTTTCACCATAAAAGATATTTTACATTAGACCGATTTTCATTTTTGAAAAAAAAAAGATTTCTTGTAAATTTACATATGTACACAGGACTAAGGAAACTAATTTTCTGACAACGATTTGAATACATCTAGCTTAATGAGCTGAAATTTCTAGAAATTAGCTATTTTAGTATGGAGTCACCTTAAAATACACAGATTTTATTGTTTAAATGCGTGTTGGTATTACTTAACTACCACAGATTGTAAGCACGAAGGTTATTTTGGCTCAAAAAGAGAAATTGATACTTACAAGAGTTATTGATCAAATTTCTGTTCCCCTAAATTAGAAATCAAGATACCTTAACATCCTCTTCATAAACAAAGAATTTACTATCCCTGATCACGGACGCTGAGGGAAGGTAAAAACAAGAAAGTGTATACCATGTAAACGCGGGATTTTTTATTACTTGTTTCGTTTCCTTTTCGCTAGACTCTGCTACATATTGACATCATCTTACTGGCTTTCTGCATGCAAGAAATGCACTACACAGACTGCCACATTGTTTTCTCCCATCTAGTGGGAAGCATGTTAATACTGGGCAGATTTATAAGCCTTACAGGCAAATGTAATGAAGACCAGTAATGCAGACAGTGAAAAAGGACATTGTTTTTGCAGTTAGGGTTTTCTACATGTTGTCGACATGTATTACGAAATAAATACTGAGTTCCATACTGAATAGCAAAGATAAAAGGTGTAAGTATCTGCATACATGTTTACAAAACAATTATATATTATAGTGTAATAATAATTATAATGGGAGTATATCTTAAGTTTCTCCTATTTCAGAAGTAAAGTCTCGAAATATTTTCCGGAGGTCCTCGAAGGTTCATACACGCACATACTCGTATACACATGGTATTTTAATCAAAATCGTTAGAACCCATTATTGATAAAATAATTTACTATGTAAGTAAATATGTAATACATATACTATTTAAAGTGTAATTTAGGGTATTGCATCCTTGAAAAATGTAACTTAGATACCAAGTTTGGTATTTATCCTATAATTTGTTTTTAAGTTATAGTCTTCACAGAAGAAGAATATACTTCATTGCTGTAGACTTTTAAAACATAAAGGCGACAGGGCTTAACTGTCTGATCCCCTCGGATTAAAAAATGTAATGCTGTATATTCAAAGTTATTTTGAGCTTTATAATATTTAAATTTGGTAATGTATAATTTATACATATTACGACTTAGTATTTATGAATATTGAAGCATTCAAACGTATCTACCAATATTATTTTAACATACATAGGACATGAGAGAATAAAGACCTGTGGCGTGTGTGTGTTTGTGTGTGTGTGAGTGTGTGTGTGTATTGTCACGCTAGTCACATTATTGCTTTGTTAGCGACAGCTTTGAATTTCTTCTGGCATGGCTAGGGTTAGAGTGGGGGAAATAAGCGTTTCTTTCTTTGTGTGGTGCTGTGTGGCGTCACTTCAAGTCGAGTGTCTGGCATGGTAGGGTGGTGTGAATCGTGTGAATGTAACCTCGTGTATGTAACCTCTCCCTCGAATTTCATCCCTTTAATCATTTGTGTGTAATGTAGGGGTACTGTTTTTATATTCAATAAACTACAGGTAATGTGGTTAATGCGAAATTCTGTGTATTTTGTTATAATTATCCCACGCCTGCTCTGAAATGTGTTAAGGTTCCTGGTCCCTTCGCTGCCTCTGCAGCTATGCCTCCCTATGCTTATGCTGGGGCAACTAAATGTTAGTATCTAGCTGCAAACCTTTTGGCCTCACCCCGGTATATAATAGACCGAAAGGAGAGTTAAAATACGAAGTTTAAATAAGACTGATTTACAATGAGATAAAGCTGAGATATAAATAGATCTAAACGACCTTTTTTTGCAGAATAAGAATCTGTCATACGAGTGACCTCCCCATAGCAGTATACCATAACTAAGGTGGCAATGTGCACATCTAAAACACACCAATACGTGATCTTTAGACTCATTCGAGTTTCTGAGCAGCCATACCCTCTATGTGAGAACGCCACTGTAAATTAGATTGAAAATGAATGCCTAAAAATCGAACAGAAGCAGATTAATCATAATTCACAAGATTGAATCTATACCACATATCTGTTGTTTTATTAAGATTCAAACTAGATTGTTAGCATTACAACACTGAATAACTTTAGCTGAGGAAATTTCAAGTTTTGCATGACACTCTCATAATCAGCATGTATTAATTCTTTTATATTCGATGGGAGGTCATTAACGTATAAAAAGCAAGAGGCCTAAAATGGACCCTGAGGAACGCCGTATTTAACCAATTTAACATCAGAATTTACATTACTATAATGCACTTATTGATATCTTGGATTTAAGTAGAAATTTAACAATTTAATCTAAGATCATTTAAACCATAAAAACGTAGTTTAATTAACAATAATTCATGCAAAATAGTGCCAAACGTGTGCACACACATAAAGGAATTTTTCCTAAAAATGCCTTTTTTGATACAGGGAACCACAAAATTTAGGTGTATTTGAGGCAGTATTTTTTATACTTAAATGATATCAGTCTAGTTATATAATCGAAATGAAATAACAGCCCGCCTTAAAAGCAATATGTGTATGTAATAATATATAAAGTGTATATTACAGTCATTGTATTATGTTTATATTTTTATATACATGTATAATAATGTTATGTGAATGTATTACGTAGTTTAACAATGTAGAGTTGTGAGAATAGAACCAAGCTGCCTTCCGTAGCAAACAGAATTACAAAGTAAAAAGTCGAAAGTTGCTACTAATGAGGTAACCTTGAGACAACAATAAATTAGAAAGTTTAATAAGGCTACTAATAATTCTTGGAACAATAAAAATGTAATGTTTAAAACAGTTTATAAATGGCCAATCAAAAACTAAAACAAGCTGAAGTTAAAATAAAAGTATTTTATTGGAGTAGGCTTAGCCTGTCACAGACTTGAAATAGGGGAAATATACAGATTCCGGCGGAAGATGCTACAAGGAAGAGTACATAAGCAGTTAGATTTGGTACAGGTCCAGTGTGAGACATAAAAATTCATTGCAGAGAGTATAATTCCTGCTAAGAGATACGTGCTCTGCAAATTACTACTGACGCAGCTAAGGCATACATATATAATATTTAAGTAAACATTAAAATACAAAGTTGATTTCTAAACGTGGGGCGAAAGCCACCGGAAAAGTAAACGTGGGGCGAAGGCCACCGGAAAGTTTGTACCGTACGCGGGGCGGACACTCCAAGAAACAATCTCCCGCAAAAATTGGCATTCATTACGTACGTGGCATAAAACAACTTCAAATTGGTGTCTAAAAGTAGCGCAACCGCTACAATTAAACCCATTGCATATTTCAGGTGAAATTTTGATACCGAATTTTAGGGTGGATTACATAGTTTCTCTACTTACTAAAGGTAGGTGGTAGAGAAATTAAAATCAGTCTACTGTGAAGAGGAAACTTACCGAAGAACCAAAGCGTGTTGTTTATGATGATTATATTCTTGTGATAGTAATGTGGCTTTCTCTGCTTTAAAAATGTGTTAATTTGCCTGTCAGAGTTTTCAGCTCCCTCTCACTTAACGATGCAACGAGGTAACTGAATGAGCATGTTTCTCCCACCCCTTTTCAATTCTCTCCCGCCATGAAATATATGCTTCAAACATGTCACTGTTGCCAAATTTACTTAATGTGCGGTTATTTAGTTTTGTGCAATAAATGCATCAGCGCAACAAATTGAATTACACGCCGTACGATGCCCTAGCATGTAAACGACACCAATTCGTTTTATCTTTGAAGTAAATCGATTTTGGAATATCACAACATTAAGCTAATTAAATCAAAACTCTTAACATGCAGGGAGATACCTGTCATTGTAACAGCTCTTGCGTCACAGTGGAGTGCCACTTGCTGTATGTCACTCACAATGGATAACTGTCACCGATCAAATAATTGATGCAAATGTGTCAATGGTACAGACCTTGTAAAGGAATATAACGTATTTCCTGCCATCAAAGCCTGTTTCAAAATCAGCTCCTCATCAAAAGGAATGACATAGCTGAGATATCCTTTTGGGTAAAATGTTTCAATTTGCGATATAACGGTGATAAATGGCTTTTCGAGAAACTTTTATATGGTTTGCAAATGTACAACGGTATCTTTAAAGTTCGTCTTAACATTTTGCCGCTGCAGTCGCGATTTTGACCATGCACGATCACTTCCTCCATTCATTAGGAAGCCAAGCGCAGTTGTGAGCGATCGTCACTTTATATTCTCCCATCATACACAAATGAAAAAAAAATTGGGTTACACTCACATGACTTTCTCTACTCTTGTACAAACGCTTATTCTCCATCTACTTCATGTTAATCGAGATATCGAGATGTTAATCTTATTGCTAATGTTCTTGTAGATGCAAGTGGAATTGGTAGGCTTTAAGCGATAGCCAAATGTTTTAAGAGCTGGCTGCTAAGTAGAGTATTCCATTCTCTTTGCGTTACCAGGACAAAAAAAAATGAATAACGAATTTGAGAAAAAGTATAAGTATTGGAAAATTTAAGGGAATAACAAGCAATATCTCGAAAATGGTTCACTCAACAACAAAAATGTATTTGATATAAGTTGTGTGTTTTAATGTGATCTACATTTTTTGTGTAGTAAAACTTTGTCCATCTTTTATGGTTTACCAGTTATGCAAAATTCGTTCACAATGAAGAATAGTTTTGGAGACATTCCCAGAAAATTTAAGATATAGATTTTATTTATCATGAAAGTATCTTAAATATACGATATTTTAATCAAAATCGTTAGAGCCATTTTTGAGAAAATTAATGTTTTCGAAAAAAGTTCCATGTAAAGGGTAATCTGGGGTGGAGAGATTTTCTTGAAAATCTTCGTGTCGTATTTCTGGAAGATACTGAACCTAAATAAAAAGTTTGGTGTTTATCCCAGTGTTCGTTTCTGAGTTATGCTGTTCACAGACACACACGCGGACATGTTTCCGATAATGCTTTTTTGGATTCAGGGGGTCTCAAAACATGAATTTCCTGTGAAATCTCGGTATCGAATTTTTGGGTGGAGTACAATACTTCCCCTACTTACTATACGTAGTGTAGAAAGTAAAAAAAAAAAAAAATTAACACACTGCCTAAATCCCTCGGTATGCTCCCTTGTAATGCAAAATTATTTGTCACTGCGTTGCAGATTACTTTTACATCATCAATTACAATATCCTGCAGCCAAACCTCATCAGCGCACAAGTAAGGCGGATATAGCATAACACCATCATATATTTGAAATTGATTTTAAGTACAAATCATTGCTTAAATTAAGAATTTTATCAATTTCTTCAGAAATCCAAACATCAATATTTGTTACAATTGAAAAACATAACGCCATCACCGAGATGCTTGTGCGCTGTGTTTTTAACCTCACCAAATATGTCCTTATTTTGGCTCAAGGTGCCAGCAATCACTTTGGCAGCTTTCACGGAATACAACTTTTTAACATTAAAATTAAAACAGGTTCGTTTCTTACTAGGCATTATGAAAAGTCTTAAAACGTAAACCAGTAAACAAAGAACAGAAACCAAAACAAAAGCAACTGAAAATGGTACTATAAGAAATAAAATATCAATGAATAAAATGAAACAACCCTTAAACCGTGGAAACAAAAATATAAACTAAAATAAGAACATTTAAAATGCTACTATAACGAACAATACGATATGAATTAATAAAATGAAACGATCTTACGAAATTGGTTCAATTCAGGATACCTTTGAAGCAAAAGCCGATAGAAGATTCACAAAATCATAGCAGTTCGTTTATTTCTCAATATAAAAAATATTTAACTATCGCTCAAGGCCTACTATGTTCCCCTTATTTTGTATTTGAGGGGGCAATATAGAAATACAGTAGGCTTTAAGCATATACATATCTCTTAATAGCTGGTTGCTATGTGCAGCACTATTCTCTTTGTCACAGATTAATACTCTTTGCATATCCAAGACAAAAAAAATGAATAACGAATTCCCATTTGAGAAAATAAGTATTGAAAAATTTAAGGGATTAACAAGTAATATCTCGAATATGGTTCACTCAACAAAAAAACTGTATATGACATAAATTGTGTATTTTAACGCGATCTACATTTTTTGTGTAGTAAAACTTTGTATATCTCTTATGGTTTACCAGTTATGCAAAAGTCGTTCACAATGAAGAATACTTTTGGAGACATTCCCAGGAAATTCAAGATATACATTTTATTTATCATTAAAATATCTTAAACATATGATATTTTAATTAAAAATCGTTAGAGCCATTTTTGAGAAACTTAAAATTTTCGAAAAATCTTCCATGTAAATGGTAATCTGGGGTGGGGGATTTTCTTTAAAACCTTCGTGTCGCATCCTTGGAAGATATTGAACCTAAATACCAAGTTTGGTGTTTATCCGACTGTTCGTTTCTGAGTTATGCTGTTAACAGACAGACACACACATACACACACAGACACACAGACACACAGACACACACACGGACATGTTTCCAAAAATGCTTTTTTTGGATTCAGGGGGTCTCAAAACATGTATTTCTGGTGAAATCTCGGTATCGAATTTTTGGGTGGAATACAATACTTCCCCCACTTACTATACGTAGTAGAGAAAGTAATATGATATTTTAATCAAAATCGTTTGAGCCATTTTTGAGAAAATTAAAATTTTCGAAAAATGTTCCATGTAAAGGGTAATCTGGGGTGGGGGGGATTTTCTTTAAAACCTTCGTGTCGCATCTCTGGAAGATACTGAACCTAAATACCAAGTTTGGTGTTTATCCGACTGTTCGTTTCTGAGTTATGCTGTTCACAGACACAGACACACACACAGACGCACACACGGGAATGTTTCCAAAAATGCTTTTTTTGGATTCAGGGGGCCTATTTCCGGTGAAATCTCGGTATCGAATTTTTGGGTGGAATACAGTACTTCCCCTACTTACTATATGTAGTAGAGAAAGTAAAAACCAATACAAATAATCAAAACAAACAATAGCTATGTGGATTGTCAGACCTAAACCTGATTATCATAAGTAATCTAACAAGAGGTTGTGTTATTCCGAAAAAAAACCACGAGCAAGTAAAATGTAAAAAATTACACCGAAAATTAGTTTCTTATGCCTCTTTTTTATAAGTAAATTAGTTCCACAAAATTGACAAATAGTTAACTGGCTATTTAAGGTAATTTCAGGTGATTCAGGTAGTATCAAACTTATTTGAGTAATTTTAACACGTAAGTCAGCAATTGCTTTGATGAATTCATAGATATTTCTTGATGTTTAGAATATAAATTAAACGGTATCCATGTAATTTAATGTTAAATTCCGTAGATTAGGTTTTATGATGTTAAACTAGAATCTGTACATTATGAGCTTCGAGATGTCATTAGAGCGTTTCGAAATGTTCAAAACAATCAACGACCCGCCGACTGTGAAGTCAATCAGTGATTCGTTTTTTGAATGTAAGAAAGTGTCCGCCAGCAAACATTCATCACCACTTGTGTGAGATTTATGGGGAAACAATAATGAGTAATAATGATCGGCCACATACAGCCAAACAAATGTGATCGCATCATATGGTTAGAAACAATTCGACACTTTCCCTACAGTCTGGATTTGGCAGCCAGCGATTTTCATCTGTTTCTTTATCTGAAGAAATTCCTTGGTGGAAAACATTTCAAGGACAATTATGTCGTCAAACAAGAAATGTAGACTTGGCTTCCATCACAGGTGGCATCATTCTTTGACGAAGACGAACTGATTTCCAATTACAAGTGCCTGAATAACGGCGGTGAGTATATGGAGAAGTAGTGTAGGATAATGAATGATAACAAAGTATTTGGAAAATAGAGTCTTGTTATTTTTTAAAAAACATATCAGTACTTACTGTAAAAACTGGCCTCGTTCCATGCTATTTTTCGGCGATCGATAATAATTATATTAATTATAATACTAGCTGCTGAAGTATCAAAATGGCTGGTCAGTACTAACCTTACGGTATACACGGAGGGGGACAGCTCTCATACTGCGACCTATGGGAGATCTGTTGCGGCTACCAATCCCCGGGTTAAAAGGATGAAATGAAGGAATCATACGAGGCTATAGGCCACATACATACAGGCCACATAGACGCGCGGAAGTGCCTAACAGTTCCTGGCTCGAAGACCCCTCTCACTACATGAGAGAGCAATGAACGACTCGTTAAACTAAGTGCCTTCTGGTGCCCACGGGGAACACTCTTTCTTGGGAGCAAGCATCCGCACCATCTGTCCGACACCGCCATACGCCACAAAACCTAGCAGCATACCTGAAACATGAAGATATACCCCAACATTCGACTACCAACCAGTGAAAGCCACGAAAAACCCAAAGTCAGAGTGGTCGATCGAGGGGAGTCGAATTGGGACTACTCCAATGCGAGCCTCGCATGTTATCGCGGAGCCAACTCGTTCCGTAGTACCAACCTTAAAGTTAATCATGTTGCATGACCAACTTTATTTTAAATAAACGCCAGATAGATTGAAGTCAAGCCGCGAAAGTTCATTGCCATCGACTCGTATTAGGAAAACTTTTAAAGTTGCTATCCTAGTGGAAAACTTGGAGTCGGAAATTAAAGAGACATGGTAAATAAGATTTAATTCTTTGATTCCTAATAAATCTAAATCAAGATACGGAAGAGTTGTATGCTTTGTTCTTAGATGAGAAGCATGAGATGAAGGCCATCCGGCTAGTTATGCCTGGTATGCTAATGTGAAAACCAAGATGGGGGAATTAAATTCATATTGCGAAATAAAACTATAAGTGAAGACAAGGAAAATACCGAAATAACAAAAAATGGAACTAAATATATGACTATACACCAGGTCTATAATAATGAATGAAAATATTTGAGGCTTACGTATGACTGTAATACGAGTAAAGCTTACAGACAGCAAAAACAGCAAACATCATGATGGTGGCATGTTCGATGATTGTTAAGTTCATGGAAAAAGCACGATTGCCCAAAGCGTTAGGCATAATATTTAGAATGATAATCATTAAGCAGAAGTATTTAGTACAAAACAGTAACGAAATCAGTGCATTGAAAACAAACCGCGAATGTCATGCTGGACAGAAGCTGAGATACAAGCTTGCGAACGAAACCACAAAATAATAAATAAGCATATTCCCGGCTAATGAAGTCTATCATCGTTGATCGTATTTATACTACACAAAAATATTTTAGGTCCATTTCTATACCCTTTCCATTTGCAGCTCAACAAACATTCCATGTTTGCAGGATTCAAAACAATGTATTAAAGCTATCTGTGAACATCACATTATGCCAGGTAGCCCAACCGCGCCATATTTGACGCGTGTAGGTAACCCTTCGTGCATTAAAATAGTTGCAGAGCACAACGGGGCAAACACAGGTTAGTGGGGAGCTAGCGCCTTAAAACCCATCACCACCACCACAACAGCGATTCTCAGAAACTCCATTTGAACACTGAGACGGCTGGAACATCGTATCAATCAACAGAGGAAAAATTTCGAACTCCTATTCATTGAGAGAATCCGTACTGTTAGATGATGGTGATGATAACATAATAGCAAGCGAAAAAATGCAGTGGAACACTGCATGTTCTCATGTTTGTTGCTTATGGTCCGTAATATTAGTTAAGAACAGCGTAAATACAATTAGAAAGATAGCTATGGGTGGATAGGTCAAATAAACATTTTAATTATTTGTCAGTCTAAAAAGTGAGTTATTCCCTTGGAAATGAAGACTGTATAACTGAAGTGGAAAACACTCCTAGACCTTTTCCGTCTATTTTTGTCTATCATCACAGACAGTACACTCCAATGCAAGAGTCTGTTTTTGCCTTAATATCAAGGACTGACACTCTATTGCAAGCCTGAGAAGAGCCTCTCAATGAGCACGATCCGCTCATCGTTCTTGCTGATAAGCAAGAGGAGTAGAACAAATCCCGGCTGATCTTATAGCTTAGTCTGTACAGCACCTGCCTGCTGTGCGAGCGGTCCCGGGCTGGATTCCCGGCTGGAAATAAGGGGACACGAGAGGCGTGGCTGTAGAATAGGAACCACCCAAGTATTCGCCTGCCGACCCGAGAAGCCACGAAAAACCCATCAATCAGAGTTGGGTGTTGCCGGGGATCGAACCCGGGACCTCCCAAATGTCAGTGGCACACGTTATCGCAGCGCCATCTTGCTCTGTGCGTTAAAGGGAAATCCGTTGGTGTACTTTGAAGCTTCAAATTTCAGTTCTAGAATACTGAAAGGAATTGGATGACCTTCACACTAGGACTATGAATCCAGAGTGGTGTATACGTATAAAGATGCATTTGACTCCGATTGAGAATGCGCGGAAAAATAAAATCAGATTCATCTAGAACTATCGTAAGAAAACTGGATGGTCACAATGCAACATCTGAACAAAAACGTTTAAATGTTCTCTCAGGTATGATACCAGCATTAAAAATGCTGTGAACTTCATTTTCATGGCAATAAAATAATGGTGTTAATAAATAAATATCTTTATCACATGGAACGGCTTTAAGCAAGTAATCTGGGATAGTAACCCAATGATAAACATTTACAAACTTGCTAATCTTATGGGATTGCTAATTTAATTAATTATAATTGAGGCAGTATTTTTAACATTTAAATGATTTCAGTCTAATTATATAATATATAAATTCAATAACAGCCCGCCTTAAAGCAATATGTGTATGTAGCAACATATAAAAAGTGTATATTGCAGTCATTTATATGTTTATATTATTGTATACATATGTAATAATATTATGTGAATGTATTAGGTAATTTAATAATGTAGGAGCTGTGAGAATAATACGTTAAAGGTTGCTAACAATGACGTAACAATGAGGTAACCTTGAGGCAATAATGAATTAGAATGTTTAAATGCTGCTGGTAATTTTTGGAGCAACAATAATGTAATTTTTGAGACATTTTAATAAATAGCCAATCAATAACCAGAAAAATCTTTAGTTAAATGAAGGTATTCTATTGGACTAGGATTGACCAATCAGAAACTAAAATGGAGCAAAATTGTACAAATTCAGAAGTCAGTTGCTTGTAGACAGTGTTCCTAACCGGACGCGAGATGCGTCCTCGAGCAATTTAATACAAAAATAGTTTACGTGAGACAAAAATAGTTTACGTGTTAAAAAGTGCAAGTAATTAATAAAAAAATCTCACAGCTCTCTATATCAGTGAAGTGTTATTTAAATCGTGTCAAGCATTAACAAAAGGAGTGAAGTAAAATTATAATCCGTGTAAGCCTACATTCTTCAGTCGCACTACTCCCTGATAAGACATTCATGTCTCTAAAACTAAATACTGACGCAGCCGAGGCAAACATAAATATATAATATTTAAAGAAACAGTCAAATTACAAAATTAATATTTTTAAAACTGGGGCGAAGGTTACCGGAAACTTTTTACCATACGTGCGGTTGCAACTACTTTAAGTTCGGCTCCCCAACAGTCGAAATATAATACATCTTCTTCAAACTGGCTTACCATACGTGAAGCACCACAACCGGTTTCTCAAATAACAATACAACTACCTCGTAATTAATGTGTACAACACAATCGTAAACGTTTATTTTCATTGATTCACCTTAAAGTATAACACAGGTTATTTTAGTGTAAAGAATAGTAGATTATGATACAAGGGGTAGAAGTAAGGTTTTATTTTGTAATCCTACGAGCAAAATAAAACACTTTTAACGCTGTGGCATATACTGTTTTTTAGATAACGCTCGAATTTGTAAAATATTAACAAAATATTATATAGATTCCTGAAACTAACAGAGATCACGTTTAGAAGGCGTTCCTGAAACCAGAAATGACGTTAAAAAGCGAGATGTCAGGTGTTTTGTTGATTCGCTAGCAGTCATTTTCATTGAATTATTTTCACCATGTTTTGCCTTACACCAGACAATAAAGTGATTAAATGTTATATCATATTGCTCTCTGAATTTTTTTGGGGGGTAAGTAGTGTTATTATTTCTGCTGCTTCTGTAATTTCACTTCCATTTTAGTTTCTTCTGAATTCATAATTTCCGCCATTTAATCTTTATGTAGGTTAGATAAAACAGAAAGCTGTCAATATAACGTATAGGTTAACTCTACAACAAACTGCGAGAAATTGAAGTATGACGATTTGTAACCGAGTTGAGTTACTAAACACTAAATACAAAGGGTAATGGCAGTGTGAATGGACTTGAATCCAAATTATCTCACCAGTGCGATAATCGAGAGCTTTTACTCGTATGCACCATGTTAGAAGTTCTATTTTTAGACCTTGCTGTCTAAAAACGTAATTTATTGTTCATTAGCCTCAAGGTTTATGTCAATACACTAAAACACATTACCTTTTTAAACAATTGCACATAAAAGTAACGTTGGGAATCTTGGTTACCGTAATGATTGCCGTAATCATCCGGTATGATTATTCTGTAATTTGAAGTATATTTTACTGTGATTAGTGGTATTCAGGAGTCTGGTAATTTAAGTATGATTATCATTGTTTTTAAATTTTCATTTAGAATGTAATGTTATGTATACATGCATGAATGTATGTACCTATGTTGCCGGAAGAAAAGGGGATGGATGTCATCCACGTAGTGGTGATTCAGTTGTACACTATTAATGCCAGTCTTTGAAGAGTGAAAAATTATTTCAGCATAAAAAGGTAAATCAATGTTCATCTATATCATCTGTTATTTTCTTTCATAAGTGCATCATTTGTTTGGATTTATCATAAATTCCGATACAATAAATACAAAAATGCGAAATTGTGGCGAAAACGTTTAAGGATTAAAGTGAAGATAAAATAATTTTAAAATAATCTACGTTAATAGCATTTAGTGATGTACTTTTATCTGCTTTACTGGAAATTCGTACATGTGTAAATCTCCAGGAGTATAAATATATTTTCAAAACTGCTGACGCTCTCATAAATAGGCACATTTTAGTGTTATTTGAAAGCCATTCTGGACCGAGTTAAAGTAAACACAACGCATACATGTGATATACTAAATGTGTATTTATTGTTAATGCGATATGCAAATTATCTAAAATAAACAATGGTTGAACTTCAGTAATAAAAACTTTAATCAGAAAAAAACTGTGATTACAGAGTATTTTAATTGTAATCATAATGGCCATTAATTACATTGTGTAGCTACTAATTAAATCTATACTCGATTAAATTTACTCCAAAACAGGTCCAAACCGTCTTTTCAAAGCTGCAGGCATTAATCTGGTGTTCTAAAAATTCAATAAAGCTGGACTTAGTACCTTTTGGAACTGAACTTTTGCATGCGTGCGCGTGATAAATCGCCAGGGTCGTGAAGAGGCCTTTGCTCTGTAATGATGGCAACGATGTTGCAATGCAAAACTGCGGTTATGAATACAGTCTTTATGTCCAGAAACTGCTCTTCCCTCCCCCAAACGATCAAAATGCACCCCTCGGGGAACTGAACCAGCAGCTCTTGAGGTCTAGATGCAAACATGTTCCTGAAAATACTAAACGAAGCTAATTAAGAACTCCTTCGCAGCGCGCTCTCCCGGTCCCCTTCTCTTTTTTCTGCTGCTTATGTACGAGACCATAGAACAATGTAACATGCATACAAAGAAAAGCCATTTCGCCTTGTTAACCCTTGCTGCAAGGGAGAGAGAGTAAAAACAGTACATCAGCAGTGGCGAATTCTCTAGTACGGCTTGTCTAATGCCGTCACATCAAATATTTCCTACTCCAAAACAATTTTCATCATTATCAGCATAAATAGCATCATTTAGGACTTAACTTGTTTTCCGCCTTCTACCTTTCTAGGTTTCTTTTTCCTTCTGAACATCCCTATGGTTTCTTACCTTCTGTTCCACCTACCTAGGTATTTAGGTATTCCACCCAGAAATTCCATATCCAGATTTTACCATAAACACACATTTTGAGATCCCCTGAATTAGGAAAAACTATTTTTAGGAAAAGGTTCTCGTGCGTGGGTGTGAGTGTGTCTGTGAACAGCATACTCATAAACGAAAAGTCGGGTAGATACTAAACTTGTATTTCAGTTCAGTATTTTCCAAAGTTTGTACCCCAAACTATCCTTTACATGACAAATATTTATAAAGTTTTGATTTTCTAAAAAATGGCTTTAACGATTTTTATTAAGGCTACTTAAATGACAAATGAAATGTATATCTTGAATTTTCTGAGAATAGCTTGCGAAGTCCTCTTCATTCTGAATGTAAACCGCAAGTGATAGAAAAAACGCGTACTACACAAAAAGTGTAGATCTCGTTAGAACACATAATTTTTGTCAAAAACTTACACAGATGGCTCACGATATGTTGATCATCTACAGAATTCAGCTTGTGAGGGATGTGACTTCGTTGTTTACGACAAAAGCAACGTGGAGTTGCTTTGTAAAGGACAAAATTACTTGTACCTAATTGTACTATATTCCAGGCCGAAATTTTTGCACTGAATCATTTTTTCACATCCTCCAAATAAAACACAACTAATGATATTTACTTTGTCCCATAATATCAAGAAACTTTTATTGAAGACATTTCTTTCTAAAACGCTTAATTTTGGAGATATTGTACAGTCTTAACCTAAATGGTCCATCCTGTATATACAGTGATTCCCAGGCATCCTTCAGTGTTATTGCTGACAAAATTATATAAGTATATTTAATATACTACATATCCGCTTCCTACTAAAACAAGGAATAAACAATCACGTGTGTTTCCATGGTTAAAGGTCATACGGGTATATATGGCAATGAGAGGGCAGATGAAATTGCAAAAAGATATGCATTCTTTCAAAATGAATTCAGTTTTAAAGGTTCTACCATCACATATGTAAAGACACACATTGAAAAAAGAAATCCTTCAAAAGTGGAATAGTTCTTGGATAAACAGCAATAAAGGACAAATCACTCGATCTATTTATTCCTGCTATTAGTGATCGTATAAGCTGTAAGTACTTTACACGTAATTTTATTTTCACCCAGTTTGCTACCGGTCATGGTAAATTCAAAAGTTACTTTCAAAGATTTCACATATACTCTTCAGATGGATACCTATGTAAATTTGAAAGCTCTGAAGGAGATGTTAAGCATTTAATATATAAACGTGATCTTCATTCAGAAAACAGATAAATTCTTATTCAACATCTATCATATTGTAATATGGATCTTCGAACACCATTGACTAATGTGCTCCTTAAAAAAATCTGATATGTTAAACTAACATGACTTTCTCTACTCTTGTACAAACTATTTTTACAAACCCTTATTATCCATCCGGTTTCATGTTAATTGAGATAAGCATTCCTATTGCTAATTTTTTTGTAGGTGTAAGGGGGAATATGGAAGGCATTAAGCGATAGTCAAATCTTTTAACAGCTGGTTGCTATGTGGAGCATTCCATTCTTTTTGTATGTCCCGGACATAAAAAAGTGAATAACTAATTCCCATTTGAGAAAAAGTATAAGTATTGGAAAACTCAAACAAATAAGAAATATCTCGGAAATGGTTGACTCCACAAAAAACTTGTATATGAATACATTCCGCGTTTTTAACCGCATTTTTTGTGTAGAAAAAATTTGTCTATCTCATGAAGCCATTCAGAATGAAGAGGGCTTTTGGGGACATTCCTAGAAAATTCAAGATATACATTCTTTCTTCCTATGAAAATATCTTAAAATAACTTAAATATATGATATTTTAATCAAATTCGTCAGAGCCATTTTTGAGAAAATAGAAATTTTCGAAAAATGTTCCATGTAAAGGGTAGTCTGGGATGGGGGGATTTTCTTGAAAATATTCGTGTCGCATCTTTGAAAGATACTGAATCTAAATACCAAGTCTGGTATTTATCAGACCTTTTGTTCTTGAATTAGGCTGCACACAGGCACACACACATGGACCCTTTTCTAAAAATGTTCGTTTTGGATTCAGGGGCCTCAAAACAGGATTTCCGGTGAAATCTAGATATCGAAGCTTTGGGTGCAATGCAATACTTCCCCTACTTATTGTACATAGTAGAGAAAGTAAAAATGTTGCAAGGTTTTGAGCATTTTATTGGCCAAATTTTCAAATAATTAAATCTTGTTTATGTTACCAGCTTCTTTTCTTTTCACGTGATTCTGTTTTGTTAAATTAGAACCCTAAGATACCTTACAGATGAAATAGGGTTATTCAATTTGGAGAATATATAAGTAATAAATAAAAATACTTTTTTATGAGGAGTTAACGTCAATGTATACGTTGTTATTGGTTTGAATTTTCAAATACTTATGCTCTTCTCAAATGGTAATCGCTATTAATTTTTTTTCGAGGTCATGCAAAGAACATGAAATTTCAGAGCAACCACATAGCGATTCTGACTTTAAAAGGCTGACTATCGCTTTACATGGCGTAAACTACAGCGAAATGTGTGAATATGAATTCAAAGTTCACCTGTATTACCAAGAAAAAGAATAATAAACGTTTATAGAGAAGTTCACGTGACTAACACACAGGAGTTTTATAAATGCTTTTTTCTATAGTGTTTTTAGTTAACCTGCTTATATTTATACAGAGAAACTATTATAGTGATTTAATGCGTTTTAATGCGTTTCCACCACCTGAGATATTCTTCTGCCACTGTACATCACCTGATACTCTAAACGGATACCCTTCGCATGAGGACAACTCTGGTTATTGTCTACAACATCTCATTAAAGTCGTCCGATTACAGAAATCAACAACCCCTGGCCAAAAACTTTACGTTGTCGTCGTCATTAGTACACGAGCTCTTCTGTTTCACACCCCCCTCGTCGCTTTTCCCTTTGTGTCGGCTTGCCGGGGCACTCTTGGGCACTACAAGCACTTTGTAGTCTGACGAAATTACGTCCGCGACAAAGCGCTCTTCACGGCTTTGCCACTGTGTCTTTTTAAAGCCGAGAGAGAGAGAGGTCCAACTTTGAAAACCAGTCATTATGCTGAGTGGTTGTTACACCTCGAATGTAAAGGGACCACCCCGCACGTCACTACATGACATCTTAAAACTCACTCCTTTTTATTACCTCTTCCTCTGACAGAAACAAGAACTCGTTGATTAGCTTTGCTGTTAACGTTATCTCCCAGTTTCATCACAGGAATTGAGCAAATGCCAAAGCTAGTCTTAGAATGAAGATTTTTCATCTGCCGAATGAAATCCGGAGCACTTAATTAACGAATACTTACAAAGATCAGAAAAGGCATGTTTGCCACTCCTACTTAATGTAGAGAGGGCTTATGTCCATTTTTGATGCAATGACGGAAATGTTCAAGGTTAACACCTTGTCTATATAACGACTTCAATAAATGTTCCATTTCTCCCAGCATTCGTATTGAAACCCAGGCATTGTATATTGTTTGTGTATGTGTATGGGATGTGCTCTTAACTTTGCTTTACCCAAATTTTCTGGCCATCTCTGACCGTTCAGGATTTCAGTTTCAGAAGAAATTAGTTATTCTTTCACATAAGCCTTATGTAGGACAAGTTTGGAAGGGTGGAATCACACTGAAAAATTCAATGACATAGTGTGGCGTGTATGTGTGTGCATTGTCACGTCAGACACATTATTACTTTGTAGCGACAGTATTGTTGGGTGTAATTCTTTCGGCTTGGGTTTTGAATTTCGTCCGACGTGGCATCTCTCCCCACCTCCCGACCAGAGGTGGGGAGAGAGAGAAAGGGAGGAAGTAAGTGTTACTAGTTCCTTATGTGGTGTGCGTAGCGTGGCATGCCACTTTTTGAGTCGAGTGTTTGCCATGGACGGTTGTGTGTGAATGTGACCTCGTGTGTGTAACATTTACCTCCAAAGCCTTTCTTTTAATCTTTTGTAAATGATGTAGAGGCACATTGTGAATATTCAATAAACAAAAGGTAATACGATTAATGTGAAATACTGTGTATTTTGTGATAATTATCCCACCCCTGCTCTGAAATGCGTAGTTAAGATCCTGATCCCCTTGCTGCTTCTGCGGTATGCCTCCCAATGTTTGTGCTGGGGTATCTAAAATTTAATATCTAGCTGCAAACATTTTGGCCTCATCCCGGTATATAACAATAGTTGGGATTCGAACCATGGATCGTCCGGTTTCCGTCCGGTTACCCTAACCAACTGAACTACCATAGCAACATGCCGGCACGACACTAATAAGATTAATTACTATTGATTGACTTAATAGTTTGCCAAAATATAAAGCCCGGGACTTTTAAGTACGAGGTTCACTCTGAAAGTTTTGAGAATGGGCAACAATGAATGGTGGTAAGCCAAAACAGCTCTTGCTAACTTCAGACTGAAGTTCAGATAGCAACATGTGTAGCTCTGGACTCGCTTCAACAATGTGTATCGTCAGCACCGCATGTGTATATATATATATATATATATATATATATATATAGCAGGTTGTAACTGGAATTGTGATATATATATATATATATATATATATTATTAGGTGTTAATTAAATGTTAATTAGCAAAGCCGACCTAGCATGGATAATGCATTGTAACTAACAATGTAACATATTTGTAATGCTACAGTTTTGTATAAATTGAAGATGTAATAGAAGTAAGGCCATGTGAGTCGTGAGGGCAAGACACGACACTTGTTTGTCACAAACACACAATGGTGAGGGTGAGAAACCTGAGTACAAAGAAACAAGTCAAGGTCTTGCGGCTATTCCTAACAATAAGCTTCCCTCTCGACAAAGCTAGGTGACAGCTTAGTCAACCGAAGAACATTTGAAGGTGCTGGAAGAACGTTGCTGTTATTGGCTATGTAGAGGGACACGCCATATATAGAGCCAATCATAGTTTAACTAGAAGTTTAAATTCAAACATAGAAACCACGCTACAACCCTCTTACTAAAAATAATTCAGTTCGTGGCTTATTACTCTCAGTGGGAGACGTCTGTAAATAGTGTTGTGAAAAGATGAATACCTAAGCAGTGGTACAAATAATTTACAACAATTAAAACGGTTTAAGAATAATACACAAACTTAAGTAACAGCATATTAATTTATAAAAACATAAAACTTAATTTACACACAGATCTTAACAATAGGCATACATACGCATTACAGTTCGTTACGACTCTCAGGCAAGCTTCATTAGACTATACACATGTATAACGTATTTATATTTCTTGTTGTTTACACACACACACACATATATATATATATATATATATATATATATATCAAACCTAAAGAACAGTGTACTGGTTATTCAACATAAACCCGGTCTTCCCACTCCCTGCAAGAGCAAAGTGCCTCCCTGAACTACCAAGCATACTAAAACAACTCCGTACGCCATAATACTCTACACCCACAATAACAATACAAGTTACCAACAATAAATTACACACAAATTGGAGTGAGAAGATTATCCTAGGATTACTACTACAGAGATGAGCAACGGGCATCACTACATCTTCAGAGCTTGAGGCAGTATTTTTAACACTAAAATGATTTCAGTCGAATGATATAATATGTAAATTCAATAACAGCCCGCCTTGAAGCAATATGTGTATGTAATAAATATGTAAAATGTATGTAAAAGTCATTGTATATGTTTGTATTATTGTATCAATGTGTAAAAATGTTATGTAAATATATTACGTAATTTGATAATGTGGGTACTGTGAGAATGATAGGTTAAAAGTTGCTAACAATGAGGTAACCTTGAGGCAATAATAAATTTGAAAGTTTAAATGCTGCTAGTCATTATTGGAGCAACAGTAATGTAAATTTTGAGACAGTTTAAAAATAGCCAATCAACAACCAGAAAAACTTTAGATAAATGAAGGTATTCTATTGGATTAGGAATAGCCAATCAGAGACTTGAAATACAGACATTTACAAGTTTAGGCGGTTGAAATCAGTTCAGTTGCCTGCAGACAGTGATTGTAACCGGATGCGAGATGCGTCCTTGAGAGATTTAATACGTATTCGTGTGAAACGAAAAATAAGTTTACGTGTTAAGAAGTGCAATTAATTAACAAAAAGAATCTCACAGCTCTCTATATCAATGAAGTGTTATTTAAAATCGTGTCAAGCATTAATAAAAGAAGTGAAGTAAAATTATAATCTGTGAAAGCCTACATTCTTAGTCGCACCACAAACCTGGTAAGAGAAACGTGTCTCTAACAATAATACTGACGCAGCCCAGGCAAACATAAATATAATATTTAAAGAAACAGTAAAATTACAAAGTAAATATTTTTTTTAAACTTTGCGCTAATAAAATACTTACTTCAAGCTTCCAACAGATACGTGTCACACCAGATCATCACACCACTAACAAAGAGGGTACGTGGCAAGGTGTTGCTACGCCATACGCTATAATGGATCTCAAGCAAGAGCATTTCCGTGCTATGATTTTCTATGACTTTAAAGTCGGTTTAGGGGAGAGAGAATCCCTTGTAAGACTGCATCGTGCATTTGGGGATATTTGCACTTCGCAATCGACCATTTATGCAGAATGCAGAATTTAGAAGAGGAAGGGATTCCCTCGAAGATGAAGACCGAGCAGGACGACCGGTCTACAGCTACAATGGATGAAAATGTGGTGAAAGCAGAGCGCATGTTGCGATTAGATAACCATTGCATATATGGTCAGATTCAAGAAGCCCTTAACATTGAATCGGCAGCAGTGAAAACAATCCTGGAAGAAAAACTTGACGTCAGGAAGCTCTGCAGTCGCTGGATCACTCACCACCTCACAAATGAGCAGAAACAAGCACGTGTACAATAGTGCCAGGAAATGATTGAAAAATGAAATGGAGGAAGATTAAAAAACATATATAACGTTGCAACAGGTGACGAAAGCTGTATTTACCAGCATGATCCTGAAAATAAACGACAGTCATCTTATCTGGGTCTTCCCAGTAGAGAATATCACCCCACAAAAGTGAAACGAACGAGAAGTGTTGACAAGAAGACGATCTGTTCCTTCTTCTGACCAATTGATCACATTGTGACGATTCCACTTGAGGGACAAAAGACCGCTACTGCCAGATGGTACACCACAAAATGTCTGCTACAAGTGTTCAATGAACTGAGAAAAAAATGGCGTCCTAAGACTTATCTGCGTGGAATTTTGTTGCACCATGATTATGCCTCTGCCCACACTACACAAGAAACAACCCAATTTATGCAGAAGTCAAGAGTAAGACATTTGTTCCATCCTTCCTACAGTCCAGATCTGGCCCCATGCAACTTTTTTCTTTTCCCCAAAATGAAAGAGAAAATTCGAGGCCAACGATTTGAGTAACCTGAGGCCGCAGTAGCCGCTTACGAAGAACGTATTTGCACTCTCTCCAAAGAAGAATGATGTTCAACATTTGAAAGGATGAGACGGTGTATAGAATGAAACGGAGACTACTTTGAAAAAATGCAACGAATATATCTAAATTTTAAATGTTTTATTGCGTCTGTGCTTAAAACTTTTGGAGTGATCCTTAAGAGTACGGCATTATAAGTCGCCATTGGCGTATGCCATTTCAAAATGAATTTAAAATATCCTTGTGATCAGTTGGGGAATTTAGTGTCATGCCGGCGTGTTGCCATTGTAGCTCAGTTGGTCAGAGCAAGCGGACGATCTGTGGTTCAAATTCCGGCTATGGCATTGAATTATTCAGTCGTCTAAGAAGCGTTTGACTTGCTCTGAGTGACGCTGAAGTTTTCACCAAGGAGACTCAGAAGCGATTGGTCATGAACAAGGGTGATCTTTCAACATTTCGCCACAACTGACTCAATTGTTATGTGAGTCCAATTTATGGGGAGATAAAAAGCCCTATTTTGCCCAGTATTAAACCCATGACGTTCTACCATTATCTCGGAAACTATTTAAGATGCCAGACTTAAATTTCAATGTAGATCATACATTTTAAGTTCACTGATGTTGTTTTATACACTGATTTTGATTACCTATTAAGGAAGATATGATATTTTTTAATTATGTCATCTTATAATTGAAATGTATCAGTAATTACCTTTCTTAATAATCAACGATGCTATTAACATCAAAGTAGATCTACAACACGTATATATTTATTGATTAGATAATTAAACGGAGGGGGACACCTCGCGCTGCGACCTGCTCAGATCTATTTCGGCTACCAAGACCCAGGAGGAATGAATGAGGTGAAGGAACCACAGAAGGCTACAGGCCATAGGCAGACAGGCCTCAGAGACGCGTGGACGTCCCTAACTTTTCCAGCTCACAGACTCGTCCCACTGTTGGTGTCGCCGAGAGAGTGCATGAACGACCCAGCAATCAAGCGGCCCTCTGGTGTTCACTGGGGTACTCTTTCCATTGAGTATGCATCCGCGCCATTTGTCCGCACCGTCATACGCTACGAAACCTAGAAGCACATCTGAAAGATGGGAAGAAAACAGGATGAAAGGGAAATGTTGAAATGTAAATCGTGATAGAATACAAGCCACCCCAGTATTCAACCCCGGGAGAGCCACGAAAGCGGTCGCCGGAAATCGATCTCGGGACCTATGCGAGTCACACATATTATCGTGACGCCACCTCGCTCTGTACAACAGTACTTAGAAGTTGTTTTTGTCACACTAAAACGTAACTTAGCTATCTTTAACAGTGTTCTGTGAAAACATGTTTTATAGCGGAAAATGTCATTCACAGAAAAAGACGTTCAAAGCATAAATGGAGGAAACAAATTCCCATATATTTGTAGAGAAAGAAACAAACTACATGGCTTGAGTACTCAGCAGCTGCCATACTTAACAATAGTACCAATTTGTAGAACAAACGTTCCTCTAGAAGTTTGACTGACCATTCTACGCCAAAGTTTGAAGAAGTTATGGTTGTTTTCTTCTGTGAAGAGGTGCAGAAACCGCGACCTCCGGAACTAGAGCCTAGCATGATAACTGTTAAACCACGGACGACGACAAGAAGGTTATTGGGGAGAAGTCCTATAGTATCGAACTATTGCAAGATGGGTGGAAGCTTATCGCCAAGGAAGAGAGGAATGTCATCACAGTCACGTGCTGGTAGACCCAATGCTGCAACAGACGATCTCCATGCTCAGGCTGCACGGGCTTTATTAGAAGATGACAGACACTGGACATGTGTGGAGATTTCCAGGGAACTTGGTATTGCAGCGTCGAATCTTCATACCGTTTTAAGAAAAAAGCTGAAAGTGCGAAAGTTTGTGCCCACTGGGTTCCGCACACTGTAACTGAAATTGAAAAGTGGCAGCGAATGGAGACAGCAAAAATGCATTTGGAGCGATAAGAACACGCAGGTGAGGCCTTTCTTCGTCGTGTTATCACAATGGATGAGATGTGATACGTTCGTATATTCCTAAGCTGAAACGATAATCAAGCGAATGGCGACATACAGAATCACCAGTCCAAAAAGATGCCGAGCATTGCAGGATTGTTCGAAACCATGATTACTGTGTGTTATGATTATGAAGACATAATCTTAGTACTTACTCTACCTAATGGTATAATACAGGAAGAGCCAAAAGACTAAGACCGGCTGCCGGTATCATAGAAAGGCGCGGATGAAATCATACAACATTTTTAAAACTACTTTTAAAGGATTTACTTGACAACTTTATGAATGTGTGATTGACGACAGAATTATTAGTAGAGATTTGTGGCCCCCTCGGTCACCCGTCCTAACCCCCTGCGATTACTATCTCTGGGATAACTTAAAACAAAGTGTACAAGACAAACCCACACACCCTGGAAGAATTAAAACAAAATATCCTCCAGGAAATTGCCAGCATTTCTCAACGTTAACTACGGCGAGTAATAGATAGTTTCCTAAAGAGGTACCAAAAATGCATGGACAACGACGGTAGGCAGTTTCAGCATTTCCTTTCATAAAGTTGGTAAGTAAAGCCTTAAAAAGTAGTTTTAAAAATGTTGTATTGTTTCATCCGCGCCTTTCTATGATAGCGCGAGGCGGCAACGAGTGCCGAGGACACGGACAGGCGAAACACCGCACAGCTGGTTCGTAGGTTTTTGGCTCTCTCTGTAGTGAATGGAGACTACTATTCGCGTTACTTGGAACATCATTTGCGCCCAGCTTGGCGTCGTAAACGACCTCAGGCCATTGGGAGTGCTATTGTGGTACATGATAATGCTCGTATGTAGCCACAGCAGTCAGGAATTTGTTTAGGAGGTGGAATTGGGAAGAACATCCACCAAATTCACCAGGCATGAGGCCTTGTGACTATGACTTATTCTCAAAGCTCGAAGAACCTCTACGAAGCATTCGATTCCAATCAAGAGTTTACATCCAAAGAGATCTAGATCGATCAGTGAGAGAGAGAACCAGAAGTGGTTCTGCAGATGGAGCTCTTAAAATGTTTGACTACCGTTTAAACCCTACCATATTCCCCTTGCAATTAGCAATAAGATAGTTTCTGCAAACGTTTATCTCGATTAATATGAAGTAGATAGAGAATAAGCGTTTGTAAAACTAGTCTGTATGAGTAGAGAAAGTCATGTGTGTGCAACACATCAGATTTTTTATCCGATCTTTCCTCGTACACCTTTTTACACTTCTTAGGAATTCAATTTTTGCCGATTGGATTTTACCTAGTTGTTTCTGAGCACGAATCTAGGTTTCACTACCATAAAGAAATGTGGGTAAAGCCATTATTTTATAAAATTTTGTTTTAGTTTTCTTTCTAATTGTGTTTTTAAAGGTTCTTTGGAGGTTCCACACGTATTAATTTTGTATTCAATGCCCTCGTCATTTTGAAGGATTATTCAAGCCAAGATATTTGAAGTTTGACACTAGTTCTAAAATGTTGTTATCTGTACAATCTTCGATCTAAGTCGATCCTTTCCTCTAAAGGTTATTATTTTAGTTTTCTTAATTGAAATTTTAAAATGATAAGATTTACATAAATTATTTAAAAGATTAATGATTTCTGTAACTGTGTTTCACTTTGAATCAGTATTTGAGCTCTCAAACGCAGGAATATTTAAATATGCATTATCTTTAGAATATATTGAACTTAAATGTTACGTTTGGTATTATTCGAGTTTTTGCTTTTGAGTTATACTGGTCACATACAGTACCTTTTTCTAAAAATATATTTTTTTTGGATTCATGGGGCCTCGAAACACGTATTTCCGGTGAAATCTTAACAAAGTTTTGGGTGGAATTCACTACGGTACTTGGTAATGAAAGCATAAAGGTCTAATATGATTTCATTCCCACCTCACAAAATATTTTGGTAGCATCGAGCCTCTGGTCCAGCCCATAATCAATACAGCCCTCCCTTGCTTCATAGTTATTTTATTTCCCTATGTAAACTCGCAGATATTTTCGCTAAATACGCCGCCGCTATATTTTACCTCTCAATACGTATTAATCTCTTTTTGACCTGCCTGCGCATATACCACCTGTTTCCTCCCCCATCCCTGTACCAGTGTTCTGAGAGAGAGCAGGGAATTTATGTATGTGTGTTTTGTAAATGTGTGCTTATGGATTTTATATACAAGGTGTGTAAGAGGTGGTGGAAGTGCGTGGGACTTAAGCTTGGCTATGTACCCAACGGCCGTTATATCTTTCGTTTGCATGCTTCCTACAACGAATTTGTTTAATCTATATTTTAGAATCACGAAGATTTGTATCCATTTCCGCTTTCTCTACCAACTGCGTTTGGCCAAAAATTTGTTATAAAATTTCACGGGAGATGCAAGTTTATATGGCCTCTGTATTTAAAAAAATATCTGATGTATTGCACTCGCACGACTTTCTCTGCCCTTGTACAAACTATTTTTACAAACGCTTATTCTCCATCTACTTCAGGTTAATCGAGATAAACATTTTCAGAAACTATCTTATTGTTAATTTTCTTGTAGGTGCAAGGGGAATACGGTAGACTTTAAGCGATAGTCAAATATTTTAAGAGCTGGTTGCTATGTGGGGCATTTCATTCTCTTTGCATGTCCAGGACATAAAAAAACGAATAACGAATTCCCATTTGAGAAAATGTATAAGAATTGCAAAATTCAAACAAATAACAAGGAGTATCTCGGAAATGGGTCACTCTAAAAAAATGTATATGACATAAATTGTGTGTTTTAACGAGACCTACTTTTTTTGTGTAGTAAAATTTTGTCTATCTCTTACGGTTTACCAATTATGCAAATGTCATTAAGAATGAAGAGGACTTTTGGGGACATTCCCAGAAAATTCAAGATGTACATTTCTTTGTCATGAAAATATCTTAAACATATGATGGTTTAATCAAAATCGTTATAGACATTTTTGAGAAAATCAGAATTTTTTAAAAATGTTCCATGTAAAGGGACGGGTGGTCTAGAGCGGGGGGATTTTATTGAAAATTTTCGTATCGCATCCTTGGAAGATACTTAACTCAAATATCCATTTTGGTACTTATCCGAAGTTTTGTTTTTGAGTTATGCTGTTCGCAGACACACACACACGGGCACGTTTCCAAAAATGCTTTATTTGGATTCAGAGCACCTCAAAACATGTATTTCCGGTGACATCTCGGTATCGAATTTTTAGTTGGAATGTAATACTTCCCCTAGTTACTATACGTAGTAGAGAAAGTACAAATAAAGATGTTAGGGTAGAGTATACAATACAAGAAAATATTATATAATAGACAAGATTGAATAAAACAATTACTAAGAATGTAAAATACCAAATTCTCCAGAGTAGCGTTGTACTACATGCCGAGAGGAAGAAGAGTTCGAGGACGACCCAGGACACACTAGAGTCAAACTATGAAGAAGAAAAAGAAAGGAAGATACTTCAAAGATGGGGCACGAAAATTGTCAAAACTTTATCCTTCGAAATGTTTTTATTTCCCCAAAAATGGTACGAATGATTTTTTTAAATACCATATATTTAAGAAATCTACATGACAAATTATATATATATTGAATTTTCTGGAAATAGCCTGTAAATTTCTCTTCGTTAGGAAGGAATTATGTATAATTTTGTATAACTAGTAAACATAAGAGATAAACAAGAATGTACTTACTAATCAGAACATGCAAATGCTCGCGATGTCAGTGTGGAATTTCAAGGCCATCATATAGCGACTCGATTTAAGCATCTGCCTGATCTGAAACTGTTTATGCAAAGGATTATCCTCCTTAATATGAAGTAGATACGAAAATAAGCTTTCGTAAGGAGCTATATATAAAAATAAACGATAGTGTGTGGAGAAGGTCATGTGAATGTAACAAACTTTTTTAAATTATATCTGTAGGAAATTATTCTACGTATAGAGGAGAAAAAATATTAACTTTATGAATGAATTTTTATTTCAGAAGGTGGGATAATTTTAGCGTAATTTTCATGGTACTGCAATTCTAATGTAGATAAATAGGTTTTGCTAGTATATCTGCATAGCTTATCTATTCTTTATTCCTCAAGTGCCTTATTTGGCTATAGTATAGTACAAATCGTAATTAATAGATTGCAGAACGCGAAGTCAGGCAAAACGTACTTGACCTGGTCCACGACAGTTGGCATTGCATGCTATGGACAATTTGCTTCGAAGGTCTACCTGGGCAAGAGCCTAAGCCCAAGCCTCCTTCTAACAACCCAGGGTCAGCGCATCCGAGCGGCTCTTCAACCGTGGGGGTTTTCCATGAGGGTAATACCTTGTTTCCTAAAAACGCCTCCTCACTTTCGCGGGATTGGAAGTGGGTGACTACCGAAAACCTCGGTAGGGTCGACAGCAATCTAGTATGTCGTCTACCAACTCTCACTCATGGAGAACATCGAGGCGTCTCACAATCCCGCCTGGGCGGAAAACCGGTACTCAATCCCCCTTGGGTTCCGGGAACCACTGTCCCGCCCAGTCCAACCCAATCTGAACAACTCCCTGTCGGGAGGGGCTCGAAATGTTCGGCCCAGCGTAATTCTAGTGACGTCAGAAGTACCACGAGTGCAAGGGGACAGCTCCTCCACTACGAGAGCACGCTATGGACAGCGTGATCAGTAATGTACGAGCATCCGTTTGCCTTTTTGGTTAAAAGTTCAAATAAAAGTAGCACGTTTTAGTTCCTACTCACTGCCATTTAATCCTTAGATAAAATCCGTTGGTATTTATTGTCCTTCATTTTTTAATATTTTAAAATAAGATATTGGTTTTTAATTATTTTCGTTGGATGTTTTCAGTAGATAAATTATTTTATATACGAAGATGGCGTGGTAAAGACAGTATTATAGGAACAACTATAGGCTGTGTGATAGCTGTTCCTGCAGAAACAGGGAAACTGTAATGTCTTCTTTGTCATGGTGCAGTATTCCAAACCAATGCATTACACTCCAGTGATCTCTGTCTCAATCTGTTTAGTCGTAGTTTCGTGCTAAGTTGGCACTGTTTTCAAGTCCATTACACATTGAAACATCCCCTTCATCGTTTAGAAGATCTCAATGGGCATCATTCACTGTGAGTGTGGCTTCTAACACATTGCGTCTAATGTGGAAAAGCAGAACATCGTCAGCCCAAAAGATATGCTTACAAGAATCACACAATCCCCATGCTATGTGTTTCACCTGTTTATTTACCTCGCCAATACTTAGGAGCATTTAACTATCAGAATAAACACTTTATTCTTTCGTTTCTAAATAACTCCCTCTTGGAAGAACTACGTATTGATCCTGGGTATTTGAATACGTAAGTGTGCGTAAAGTAATCTCAGTTGATAATGTCCGGTTTAGAGGCCTTGAGATCGTGGTCCTATAATATTTCCTTCTGGAAGTATTTGTTGCAAATGTTGTGTATTATTAACGCTGCATGATACACATTCTTAAATAGTTTTTTTTAGACAGCATAGCTTAAAAGTAGAACCTATAACACAGAGCAGATTATCGCAAGTCCAATCACATGACAATTGCTCTTTGTATTTGCACATGTTTAATAACTGGACTTGGTTTGATTAGGTTTTACTTTTCATTATGTCCTTTTACATGATTAATTGCTCACAGCGATCGCATTATCTGCTCACAGTACAAGTCGTCATACTTCAATTTGTCGCAATTCGTTGTAGAGTTAACCTATACGTTATATTAGCAGCTTTCATTTATCTAAAACGTTACGCATTTATCTAACATACATAAAGATTAAATTGTGAAAATTATGAATTGAGAAGAAACTGAAATGGAAGTAAAATTACAAAGCAGCAGAAAGAATAACACTAGAAGTGCTGCAGAAATTATTTTAGCCCCACGTATGGAAGCCAGTTTGAGGTAGATGTAGTGTATTTCCACTGTTGGGGAGCCAAACTTGATGAAGTAACTGCCTCACGTTTAGGTAGAAGGTTTCCGGTAGCCTTTGCCCCAACGTCCTTTTTCCGGTGGCCTTCGCCCCAACGTTTAGGAATCAACTTTGTATTTCTATGTTTCTTTAAATATTATATATATTTATGTTTGCCTCGGCTGCGTCAGTATTCATTTGCAGAAACATGTATCTCTTAGCAGGGGGTGGTTCGGCTAAAGAATGTAGACTTACGCAAAATATAGTTTTTAATTCACTCCTTTTATTAATCCTTCACACGATTAAATAGCACTTCATTGATATAGAGAGCTGTTAGATTATTTATTAATTACTTGCAATTTTTAACACGTAAACTTTATAATATTCTCGTCGTAATGAATTCTTGTCTCACACTGAACACGTGTTTAGCTGCTCGGGAACGCGTCTAGCGTCCGATTAGGAATGCTGTCTACTATCGACTGACTGTCTCTGATTGTTTAATCTCTCTCCAATAGAATAATTTTATTTAACTTAAGCCTTTTCTAGTTTTTGATTGGCTATTTATAAACTGTATTAAATATTACATTATTGTTCCAAGAATTACCAGTAACATTATTACACTATCGAATTTATTGTTGTCTCAAGGTTACCTCGTTGTTAGCAACTTTCAGCTTCTATTCTCACAGCTCCTACATTATTAAATTATCTAATAAATTCTTATAACATTATTATACACATACACAATAATATAAACATAATACAATGACTGTTGCATACATTTTATATATTATCTTATACACATATTGCTTTAAGGCGGGCTGTTATTTTTTTATATTACATAATTAGACTGAAATCATTTTAGTGTTAAAAATACTGCCTCAGTTTTTACCCAAAAAATCCAGAAAAGAATATGATATAGTATGCAATCGCTCAATTCCTGTTCCAAGGCAAATCATGGTGAAAATAATTTCATAATTGCTAGGGAATCAAGACATCTGACATCTCGATTTTTTAATGTAAATTCTTTTGTTTCAAGAAAACGCTTTCTAAACGTGATCTCTGTTAGTTTCAGGAATCAATATAATATTATTGATATTTTACAAATTCGAGCGCTGTCTAAAAAATTGTATATGCCACACGTGTTAAAAGTGATTTTATTTTAGCCGTAGGATTGCGAAATAAAACCCTACTTTTACCTTTTGTATCATGATCTACTGTTGTCATTTTGTGTTAGAAAAACGACTAAATCCTCGAAATAAAAAAAAATACAAATTTAGAAACTTGTATAATTAATTGATATTTTCTCTTTCTCATAAATGGTAGATAGAGAAGGTATTGTATTGTACCCAAAACATTTGTTATCAAGGTTTCACCGGAAATACATGTTTTGACACCCTTTGAATAAAACATTTTTAGAAAAAGATCCGTGTATGTGTGTGTCTGTGAACAGCATAACTCAAAAGCAAAATGTCTGATAAATACTAAACGTGGTATTTAGTATCAGTACCTTCCAAAGATGCAACAAAAAGATTTTCAAGGAAATCCCCCAACCCAACTATCCTATTATTAGAAGAATTTTCGAAATATTTTCTTTTTTAAAAATGTCTGTAATGGTTTTGATTAGATATTCATATATTAAAGCTATTAAATGACAAATACAATGCATACCTTCAATTTTCTGGGAATAGCTTTTGAAGTTTTCTTCATTCCGAAGGAATTTTGTATAAGTGGTAAACGTTAAACGAAAGACGAAAATGTGCTACACAAGAAATATGGATATTTTAAAAGACGCAGTTTATTCCAAATAATTTTTTGTGGCACTAGCCATTTTTAGATATTCATTATTAATTGTTCGATTTTTTTTCTTAAAGTTTAACGTCCTTTAACGTTATATCGCACGATGAACGAATTGGGTGAATGATGCTCAAATGAGTCAGTGGTCTATAGGCGTACAGTTCTTCTCAGGATAAGAAAAACCTCAGGAGAGAACCTTCACCTGATAAGTCACTCTAAACGAGATTCGAATTCGGAATCTCTTGAATACACACCACAGAGGCGACCTTGGTTCGAATTGTTCAATACTTAGCCATTCGTTTAGAGTCCTGTCGATTACCAATTGGTTCTCGCAATGTTATGGAAACAGTATGGAATTTTAAGGCCAGCATACAGCGTCCAGTTCTTAAACATTTGTCTATCGCTGTTCTCTTTGTATCTATAACGAACTATTTCCGCAAAGCTTTATCTCGATTAAAGTGTATATATAGGAAAATAAACTTTCGTAAAGATAATTCGTATACCCACTAATAAACTATAAAGGGTAGAAAAGCTCATGCGAATGTAACATAATATTTTTATCTGGTGTCGTTATAGTATATAATGCAACGAGACTATAATGGTACGAGCGAGGTTAGTAGTTATCATACGAGCGTTTTAATGACCATTATAGTCAAGTTTCATACGACTGTTTATGCTCGACCATGTATCTAAATTAAAGGTTTCATAAGTATTCGTTTCTGGTTTGAGTGGTGTGTTACAATCGTTATTCCTTTATCTATGGTTACAATACAATGACCTTGTAGCACCTGACATGTTCTGAGAGCGAATTTATACCTTTTGATATTCTTCAATCCATGAATTGTGAATAAAATTTCTCGTACATCTTTCTTGACATTTATGGCAACAAGTTGTAGGTAAGACTGAGTACTTTTGTCGTAATTTCTGGGGTGTAAGTTGAATGTCACTGTTGCTAGTGTCAGACATTTTGACTTTTTTCTAAACTCGCTCTAGTACCGATGTCGATCGAAACGAGAATAATCGATACTGGCGCTTTCACATGTTACGTGGCCACTTCTGATTAGTCGAATACCAATACTTTAATGAACAGGTGTACTTTAATGAGGCCCAGTCGTATAAGTACTACATTTTGGTATGGTCGAGCATAAAGCTATTTAAAAGTGTCTTACAATTATATAAATATATTTACAGTTTTATATTCGTAGTAATTCACTGCACAGAACGTTTCTTGCTAACAAACAAAACAATACTGCTAGGTAGGGTAAAAGAGAAGTATAAACATAGAAGATAACGAAGGAAAAGATGCAGGTAAATAGAAGAGAGGTGGCTGCAGGAGTTTGCGTTAGTTTGAAACTTTCAAATTGTTCAGCTATTTCAGTATAGTGAATATGCAGCAGTCGGATGAATAACTGTGGAGACTGCATGGAGAAGTCAAGTAGGTTTCAACGGTTTCTGTTATATAGGGGACGTGTTGGATTTGAATGCGTACTCCCTACAGTGATTATGAGCGGCTGGAATTTGTAACGAGACGTAGAGTGAGGCTAAAAATATTACCATCATTATCTCTAGCCTCAGCTGGCACCACCTCGAACCTAGGATCTGCTGAGTGACGTTTGTGGTGGATGAATTTTTAATTATTTTAACCGCTTATTCTACTCCCAAAATTTGATGTAGAGACTTCGGCGGAAATACGTGCTTTGTGTTAACCTAAATAAAAATAGTTGATTTATATAGAAAAAGGCAGGTCTGTGCGTAAGAACAGCATAAAAGATTGGGATATATACCAAAATTCATATTTAAGTTAGAAATGTTGAAAGGGATATATCACACCCACTCACCCACACACACATATATATTCACATAGACATATAAATAAATATTTAATAACCAAGAATTGTACAAAAGCAGATTGTAATTTAGATACGTAAGGAAGCTAGCTAATTCCAGGTAAAAGATAATCCTAGGTAGAGTCCACCTTTCTCCAAGCTAATGAGCAGGGAACTGGTAGCAGTAAGGAGAAATAGAACGAGACAGACATATTGAATCCGCTTCCTTACGCGTCGCGGGGACGCGTGCGCGAAATCTTTTGGAACAAAATACTGTCATACATAATAAGGTAACGCGGTCTGAGGACCAATTAGAAACGTCGTTACATTTTGAAGCGCGGAGGTAAGCGTAACTAGGCTTAGGTATAAAAAGGGGAAGAAAGCCCCAGATTTTCACTCTCTTATAGAATCTCGTCGACACACAGTGCTACTCTCTGGACGAAAAATGCATGTGTTTGCGTATGGGTGGGAAGACGTGTGCATTTAGTTTAGGCTCCTAATTCATTATAATGGTGGGAATTGTTATAATGGGAAGAGCTAGCTGCCCAAAAATATTTATTTTATAATAAACTACATACTTAAGAGAAATGCAGTGTGTTTTAATTTTCCTCACCTACGAAAACCCTGAGACCCGTGAAATTAGCTAGATAGGTAATGATTAGGAATGGAGAATACAACAGCCGACGAGCAGCAATAGCCGGAGACAAGAATACTGCAAGAGAGGGCATCAACCAGATGAACAATGCTTTCCCGCTATAAATGATGCACCACGATTTCCCGCTATAAATGGCGCGCGCGTCTCTTTTAACAGCATGACTCAGAAACGAAAAGTCTGATAAGTTCCAAGCTTAGTATTTAAAGTTCAGTATTTTCCAAAAATGCATTACAGAGATTTTCCATCCAAATCTACCCTTCATGCAGAAAACCTGTCGAATTTTTAATTTTATAAAAATGGCTCTTAGGTATTGATTAAAATGCCATATATTAAAGATATTATATGGCAAATTAAATGTATAGGTATCTCGAATTTTCTAGGAATATTCTATGAATTTAACGACGACTTTGGCAGGTTGACGGGAACTGAGGCACTGTTTCGAGGCGTCAAGTTTGCGGTAACAGACCCATTTTTCATCACTTAACAATTCTCTGATAAATCTTTCATCCATGGCATTACCGATAAGCTGATGACAGATATCCACTCTTCGTTGAGCCTGTTGAGATGTGAATTCATGAGGTGCAGACCTACAGCTTCTGTTTGATTTTCCAAGTTTCTTAGTCTGGTGATTATGGTAGCTTTGATGAACCAAGTTCTTCTAACAGCCTACGAGTACTTTTCAGCGGAATATCCTCCAAAACTCTGCGTGTATTCTCAATATCCTATAATTTAAGTCTTCCAGAACGTGGTAAGTCTTTAGTGTTTTCTTCTCCAATGTTGAAACGTTGGAACGATCGTTGTGCCACACGCTCACTAACGACACCTTCTGCTTCCACTCCACATATTTTTCGAGCCGCAGCAGCCTTATTTCCACTAGTACTTTAGAAGGGCTCTAATTTCAAATTTTGTAACCTCAATTTTGTGATTGTGTATTAAGAACTGACGACTGACACTTTCTTGTAATATATGCAGTGCTAGTCATGGCATTCTGTAAATAGCATTTGCGAACCAAAGAAAACCAATTCCATCTTAAAAATCACCAAACTTAAAAACCGACTTAGGAGACAACCTAATAAATGACGATCTTTGCTGGTAATGCTATTCGGTTTCGATCTGATTGCATGCAAATTCGATAAGAAACTCGATGGAATGCTTCCCTCTCAGTATTTTTACTGTATTTTATTATCTTTTATATAATGTGAAGTAACTGTCATACTGGAATTACTGATTCGCTATCGTTTATCTGTAGTTATGTACATAGAAACTTCTTAAGATAGTGACATAAATAAAGGTATGCAGAAACAGTGTGTATAAAAAAACACCAACAACGCTTAGCATGTTGCGCGGGACATTAAAGTGAACATTTTTCAAGCGGGAATCCACGTCCGGTAATACATAGTTTGGACGCTATGGGGCGTCAGAGTTTCATCGGAATGTTGTTGATTTCCTAATGCGGTTATGCAAATCTTTCGGCCTCAGTGTAAGTGGATAGGCGAACTGTGCCTCAACTTACCTGCGCACGCACTACATCCGCCCATAGTCCTAGGTTCGCATTCTAATTGCATAGTTTGTATTGTGTACCAGTGCAGCGTCGTTGTTGACAGCATTATGATACGTACCAGTACACATATATCAAAATGACCTATATGCTTCTTGCATACGACAGAGTTGATGGCAACGGCAGAGCTGCTGGACTTTGTATGCCCAAGGGTTTCCCAAGACATAATCGTACTACGTATCACACAACGTTCGCAGGCATTGTGAGAGAAAAGAGAAATACTATATACTGGGGTGAGGCCAAAAGATTTGCAGCTAAATACTAAATTTTAGTTACCCCAGCATATACATTGGAAGGCATAGCTGCAGAGGCAGCAAGAGGACCAGAATCTTAAACAACATATTCCAGAGCAGGCGTGGGATAGTTATAACAAAATACACAGAATTTCACATTAATCACATTACCTGAGATTTATTCAGTATAAGCACGGTGCCCCTACATCGCACCAAAATATAAGAAGGAAGAAATTGAGGGGAGATGCTACACACAAGAGGGTACATTCACGCAACTTCACATACAACCTTTCAGACTCAATACTCGACCAAAAGTGACGCTCAAAACACAACACACAAAGAAGTAACGCTCAATTCTCCAACTCTCTCCACCTCTGGCTAGGATCGCCAGCCAGAAGGTGGCGAGTCGCCACGGCAGTCGAACTTCAAACACAAAGCCGAAAGAATTACCCCAACAATACTGTCGCCAACGACACAATAATGTGTCTGGCGCAACAATACACACATACACGCTATAGTATCACAAAACGTTCGCAGCAATTGTGAGAGAAAAGAGAAGCCGAAAAGTTGCAGGTAAATAGCAATTTTCCACCATTGTAGCGTGTACGTACAGTAAAGTGTAAGTTTGCTTCTTACATTTTTAGGTAGGTATTTCATGGTATTGAGAAATTGTACTGTACGTATGGTAGGCCTTCTGATTACTGATTAATTATTCTGTATTTGTGTTCGGTATCAGGTGTCTAAAACCATCCTCGGTTCTAGCACCGGGCTTTGAGGAGGACGTATTGAGACGTTTCGAATACGGCCAGCACTCGTCAAGGGGCGCAAGCACTGAGCACATCTGAGGCTAACATGTGGAGTGTTGTCCACGAACAACAGCTGTATCCGTACTATCTGCAAAAGGTTCAGGCATTAGTAGAAGAGGACTACCCACGACGAATGGCGCTGCATACTCCAGCCACAATTTCCGAGTTTGGCACTGCCCACTGATGAATGCACGTTCACTTGAGAGGACATTGTGAATATACACAACACTCATATTTGGGTAGACGAAAACCCGCGTGTGCAAATGGTTAAAAGTAACCAATACAGGTTCAGTGTGTGAACGTGTGGTCTGAGATAATAATTAATGACCAGGTCATTAAGCCGCATCTACTGCCACCTACTCTACTTGATGCGGTGCCTCTACAGCTTCGTCAGGTAATGTGGCTGACACAACGACGGAGCTTCAACTTGCTTTGATACAATTGTGCGGTACCACTTGGACGCCACATATCCCAATCGATGGATTGGTAGAGGGGGACATGTACTATGGCCACCACGGTCACAGGATCTTACACCTGTTGACTATTTTCTGTGGGCTGCCCTAAAGACTATGGTGTATCTACTTTATTGCACGAATGCACGCTGCGTCTAAAATGCTGACCGTACAGCTGCACTTATTTTACTATGTATGTTTCTGCATTGTACTCTCTGTATTGAAGTAGGAGGTCAACCTTTAAACCTCTTTTGTAATTTACCGCACGGTGTGATGATGTTATTGTTTTTTTAACGAAATGTGGAACGCACACACATCAACATATCCGAACCGCTCGCAAATTTCGACGCCCCACAGCGTCCAAACCATGTATTTCCGCGCATGGGTTCCGTTCATTTTAATGTCCCGCCCAACATACTAAGTGTTATCGGTAGTTCTTCTAAACGCCCTGTATAATATATTACGATATGTGTAGTAAGTGGCTTATAACAAAATCGAGGAAAATGCGTGAGGTTAAGTATTTTCCGTTCCCGAGATTCTTTTACGGATTTAATACTGTTATATACAGGAGTACGGTCAAAAGGTTTGCAGCTAATTATTAAATTTCAGATACCCCAGCATAAACATTGGGAGACATAGCATCAAAGGCAAACAAGAGGACCAGTATCTTAACTGCACATTTTAGAGCAGGCGTGGGATAATTATCACAAAAATACACGTGATTTCACATAAGCATTACCTATAATTTATTGAATAATAAACTCGGTGTCACTACATCGTTCATAAAAGATTAAAGGAAAAACATTGGAGGGAAATGTTACCCACACGAATCACGCACGCTACCATACTCGACACTCGCCCTGAAGAGACTCCTATAACTGACGCCACGCTATCCACACAAAGAAAGAACGCTTGCTTCCCCCCCCCCCCGTACTCTCTTCACCTCAGGCCGGGAGTTGGGGATAAACATCACGTTCTTAATCAGAAGAATGACACAAGAAAGAAAATCCTAATACTAAAGTGAACATGATGTGCGAAATAAATGCATTTTAAGAAACAAACTATAAGTAAAGACAGAGAAAAAGGGGTAACAATTTGATTAAAATTACCAGTCTACATTAACAACAACATTAAACGCTGAGATTGAGTGACTCTATGGGCCCCCAAAACAGCAGATATGGTAGACAGATTAGATTGGCTGTAACAAATACGGAATAACAGACTTCTCAGGCATGTCATGATGGATGGTAGGTTCATGAAAAAACACAACCCAAAATAATATATTTCGATCAAGTGCGGTAAAATCAACTTTGCAGAACGCGTAAGAAGTTTGAACATACGATACGAAATCAAGTACTATCACTTCCGGGTTTCCTCAAAGCACTTAACGCATGTGTATACTCTTTTCGACGTTAGTGAATAACAGAAATGCGTACATGAAAATAAAATTAATCACTGTCAGCTGCTCAAAAGCAGCTGGTCGACCGCGCTAGCCTCTGCGAAATGGTGATCGATTAGTCACGCTTGGTAGTGTTTACCAAACAACAATTGAAGGTGACATGAGTGCTTGAGTCGAAGGAGTTACATTGCATGAATTAAATCGTGAGGAGATATTAACAAATGAAGGGAGGTACAGTGAAATTTAAAAGGTGAACATCAATTATCAAATACGGGATATTGTATGTCTGCAACATTAAATATACATATCAATGAGGATTAAATGCAAGTTATTAACTCTACAGCACTGAGCGAGGTGGTGCCGCGGTAACGTGAGCGACTTCCATGGACTTTTTCAATTTTTTTTTCAGGATCGCCAGGCAAATGCTGGAGTAGTTCTCTCACCCCCCGACTTTCCTGTCCCTCCATTCCGTTCCATTCCTCATTTCATTCATCCTTTACCCCGATGGATCTTTTTACGGTTGGAAGTGTCGGCGATGGTGTTTCGGTGCGGCATGGCAGGGAAAACGTATGCTCTCTGTGAAAAGCTCTCCATCCCTCAGCCTTCGGCTGGTTTCCGGGATATAGGACCGCAACTTGGGAAGGGGGCGTTGGACTCTCTGTGTGGAGCGGGTCCCAGGTCTGTCTGTCCGGCTATCGAGGTGTCTTAATATGGAAATTGTAGGGACCCTGTCATTGCTGGTGCCATCATGCTGGTTCCGGCCGCCTGGTTTCTGCTCTCACCTCCTCCCTCCGTTCCGGGGCGCGCCCCCCCCGTGGGGGATAGGTACAATATCCTGACTGGTTCGGTTCGAGTCCCCTCCATTCCACATTCCATTCCAAAGTGTAGGTTAAAAATTCAAAACGCACGGAGTGCAGGAATTTTAACTTCCCACGCATGAAGGGTAAGTGAATACAAAGCTGTAGCTTTGGAATTTCTCGGTTGCGGAGAGAATTTCTTTTGCATAGAACTGAAAATAAGAATTCGCCTAAGCCAGAGATGTTGGATTTGCTTCGGGTTGGCCGATACGTGAACCTTGTTTGATCGTAGCTAGTCAGTGTTTTAATGATCCAGTTCTCCTAGAAAGTCCAATTAAACCGAATTCAAAGTGGGTAGAGTACAACTTGTTAAATTCGCCCTTTTCCTTCTTTGTTATACTTTTACTTGGAGCTCCAATTAACTTTAATGTAGATGAGCCGCGGTTGTTTGTGCAACTGTGCGCTTTTATACGATCCTTCCTCTGCGAATCAGGCTCTGTGAAATCGCAATTAAAAACACTGAAGGAAAGGAGGTAAACACAAGCAAACTGTTTTGCGCGCCACAGAATGAGCGCAAACTGTTTCTGTTATAGAAAACGACTTTATGCCTTCGATAAAAAGGATACCACCTCATTCTGAACTTTCAAAAATAGTATCTGAAAGGGCACCTTTGAAACTAAAGCAATTGATAGAAGTATTTTATCACCAATGAAATAGTAGTAGAAAACTGTTATATATCTATGTGTGTGTGTGTGTAAAGAAGTAGAGAAAGTATTATTATCCACCCAAAATTCCTGTAGCATTTCATCGGAGTTAAATATTTTGAGGTCCCCTGAATAAAATAAGAAGAGATTCTTGTGGGAACACTATAATTCAAATATAACATTTTAAATACCTAACTTGGTATTAAGGTTCAGCATCTTCAAAAGACGCAGAATGAAGATTTTGAAGAGAATGCAGTATCTCAGACTACATTTGCACAGGAGGTCTTATTTATTTTTTATTTTCTCAAAAATACTTCTAACAATTTTTATTAAAATAACACACTTTAAGATATTTACATCCCTAATAAAAGTAGGTCTTAAATTTTCGGCGTATACTCTATGACGTCCTCTTCATTCTGAATAAATTTTGCATAATGTTGTATAACTGGTAAACATAAAAGACAAAAAAGCAATTATTCCACGAAAAATGTGGATCTCGTCAAAATGCACAATATATGTAAAATAATTTTTTCTGGCTTTAACTATTGTGGGATATTCCTTATTTTATTCTGCAAGTGCTATGACAGCATTCTTTTGTTTCTCCTGATGTTATACAAAACGTATTGAATTTCAAAGTAGCCATGGATGGATCTCTCCTCATAGTATTTTATTGCGTCTGGCCGATGGGTAAAAAGTCAATATATCACCTGCATTACCGGCTAAAGACAAACTTCCTTTGCCCCTGGTAGTCAAACGATGCAGCTTGATATGCATCGCCTGTGATCGGAGGAAGTATTTACCTGGACCCAACATATGGCGTGCTTTGGCGGTGCTTGGTGTGAGAGTAACGTCACATCACATGATCTGCTCCGCAGGTTAGCTCGAGCGAGAGACAAGCACCAAGAAGAGAAAAGAATCGAGTTTCAACGAGGGTCATGGAAATATCGTTAGCTCGGGGTCTAGGGGAGGACCACGTTTTCAAACTTATCTAAATTTTACTACTTGATTCTTTCGTAAGTAATTTTATAAATTGCATCTTTTTATACGTGAGGAGCAGTGTAAAATATATTGGACTACAACCGGATCAGAGACACTAAAGAATGTAAAGTATGAATTGTCAGATTTGATCGTGTAAGACGAGCAAAGCTTTTAAATATGTACGAGGGCAAATCAAAAAGTCTTTGCCCCTTTTTCTGGTAACATAAGATATATAGAACCAAATAAACATGTATATATTATTCCTTGTCCTTTCACTATTTTTCCACATAGTCCCCGTGTCAACATCGACAATCCCGCGGCGCTTCTTTCTGATCGCAACCCGCAGAAGTGACAGTGTGGAACAATATCTGTTGGCATTGATGGTGGCACTTCCAACACGAGCGGCCCACGGCAATCCCAGAATACCGTTAAAATCACTTTGTGAACAGATGGCGCAGTACGGAATTTCTTTTTCACAGGAGACTGCGGATGTTTCCACACTATACTCTGCTGTTTTGATTCCGGCGTGTAATGCAGTATCCACGTTTCATCGCCAGTAACAATGCGATCTAGGAAATTGGCACACTCCTCGGCATATCGTTGCAGATGATTCAAAGAAGCAATCATTCGCTTGCCTTTCATCAGGACATCCAGCTGCTTAGGAACCCATCGACATGAAACCTTCCTGTACCTAAGCACTCGAAAACACTCCCAAAAGAAATGTCGAGCTCCTGAGCAATGTCTGCTTTCACCATCGCATCCACGCGGGCAATATTGTCATCAATCACCGATACACGCGGTCTCCCCGCACGCTCATTGTCATGCAGATTTTCACGGCCATTTTCGACCTCGGAACACCACCATCTCACACTTCTCAAAGCAAGACACCTTTCCCCATATGATGGCTGCATTTCCCTGTGGATCTCGATGGGCGTTCTTGCCTTACTCCATAGAAAACGGATCACACTTCGTTGCTCGTAAGCCGTGGACGTGTTAAGCACACCTGCCATTTTGAATGTACTGACAGCAGCGCTGCCGCCGGCAGCAGCTGGAAACTCTATGAGGACCGGCCCATAAAAAGTCCACTACTTCGAATGTATATGTTGGTTTTTGTTTTACATTCGTAATTTGGCCAAAAAAGATAGAGGTAAAGACTTTTTGACTTGCCCTCGTATATTGAGTGTATTCAAATTTGTAATGATCTTCTAAGGTTTAAATGAGTATATTAATTATTATAAAGTTGCAAGAATATTCTGTTTCTTTTTTGGAGAGAAATGTTCTAGACATTTTATATGCTATTCCTTACTTGTAATATTAGTTAGTTTAAGGGCGCTAACTCCTCTGGAAATGCGTGTACTGTGGGATTTAAAGTAAAATGGGCTGAGCACGCGATTATTGCTGACGTCTATTTGTTTGTGTAATTTGAATAAAATAGTACACAACTTTTGAATTACAAACATTGTAACGGACGCGTTACGAAAATGTAACCGTAAAAACGCTACAAAAGCCAGCGACTGGCTTTTTAAACATTTGACTATTAATCCTGTATCTCTCTTGTGTGTAATGAAATCCCTGGATTAAGATGACGTAGTTAGAAAAATACAGCCTTGTAAGAATAATTTGTAAAAGACAGAGATCAGATTTTTAGTGAATTAAATCTCTCCTTACACAGTTTATAAAATGAAGTTGTGGACATGTATGAAAGCAAAATTAACATGAAGCGTTTTGGGGATGATGTTAGGTCTGTAGATTTATTTCTTTTCCAAATCCTGCTGGCATGACTATGTGTAGGATTTTCAGGAATCTGCGGTAATTTCATGTGTTATGTAGAGTTTGCGTTCTTGGTATTTTTTATGGTGAAGTGGATGCATATACGAGAGCAGTCCCAGAAGTACCCGACCTGACGTATATATAGCGGTTGTTGTTTCAAACAAATGACTATGGTAGAAAGTACCACCCTTATAAAGCTTAACTTTGAAGTTTGACGATGCTACGTTGTTTAGTAATTGTTTAACAACCCTCAACAGTGAACGCTCTCAGCGAATTTGTAAACATGGATAAAACTGGTCACCGTTATTTGATACGATACTGCCATTTGAAAAGTCTTAGTCCAACTAATATTAAAGCTGAGCTAGATTCTACTCTGGGGGAGTCTGCTCCTTCGTTTACAACAGTAAAATATGGGGTGGCAGAGTTTAAGCGAAGCCGTGCCAGGATGAACGTCGTAGTGGTCGACCAAATGAGATGATCACATCAGAAATTGTGAGTAAAATCCACAAAATGGTATTGGGTGACTGTCGATTGAAAGTTCGCGAGCTAGCAGATATTGTAGAGATTTCAAAAAGTGCTGCACATCGCATACTAACTGAAAATTTAGATATGAGAAAGCTGTGCACACGATGGGTACCACGTTTACTCACAATGGAACAAAAGCATTGTCGTGAAGATGTTTCAGTCGAGTGTTTGGCAATGTTTCGCTGCAATAAAGCCGAGTTTTTGCGTCGATTCATAACCATGGATAAAATATGGGTCCATCACTTCACACCTGAGATGAAAGAACAGTTAAAACAGTGGATTGAAAGGGGAGAACCGGCTCCAAAGGAAGGCAAGATCATGGCGTCAGTTTTTTGGGATGCGCGTAAGAAAATTTTCATTTATTATCATCAAAATGGAAAAGCAATCAATGGCGAATATTATGCAAACTTATTGCATCGTTTCAATGATGAAATCAAGCAAAAATGGCCGCATTTAGCGAAAAAGAAAGTTTTTTTCATCAAGACAATTCACCAGTTCACACATCCATTATCGTCATAGCCAAAATCAATGAGTTAAAGTTCGAACTGCTTTCCCATGCACCCTATTGGCCAGATTTAGCCCCCTCTGATTATTTTCTGTTTCCAAAGTTAAAGAAATGGCTTGGTGGTAGAAGATTTTCCAGCAATGAAGAGGTGGAGTTTGCAGTTGATGGCTATTTTGTAGAACTCGACGGTTCTCAGTATAAATGGGGTATCGAAGAAGCGATTGAACATAGCTCGGAAGTGTATCGAGCTGAAAGGAGACGATGTAAAGAAATAAAGATGTTTTTTCCCAAAATGTTTGTGGTTTCTTTGTTAGGTCGGGTACTTCTGAGACAGCCCTTGTATGATGGATAAATGTGTGGTTTGTCTTTTATACTGCAGAGCAAGGGCTGATTAGCTTTATATTGTGGGTGTGGATTATTGTGTTTGATGTTTTTAAAAAGTACATTAGTGATGTGCGGTTATCCAAAATTAGGCCAAGATATCGAAGAGATTATGATGCACGTATTATGGCGTACTATAATTTAAGAGGATGGCAAGTGATGTTTCTATTGTATATGAGCTTGACAAATTTGGATTTCAAAGGACCCGTAAAAGTTCTCCTCTTTTGCACCACTTTCGATGTCTACACAGAATATTAGTTGTCTAGGTGTTGATTCGCAGGGGCCTTTGCTAAAAAATTCTGATGTGATACATTCACATTACCTCTAACCTATATTATTTATTAGGGGGTATACAAACTATTTTTACTAAAGTTTATTTTTCTATCTACTACGTTTTAATCCAAATAAACCTTTGCAGAAATAGCTACATTATACATTTGGTTATAGACAAGGAGAACAGCGATAGTCAGATATTTAAGAACTGGACACTATACGCTGACCTTAAAATTCCATACTGTTTCCATGCAATCGCGAGAAACAACTGAATGCTGAAAGTGCTTTAAAGAACCTTTAATAACGGATATTTCAGAAATGGTTTATGCCACAAAATAAACTTATTTGAAGTAAATTGCGCGTTTTAAAGAGATCTGCATTTTTTGTGAAGTGCGTGTTTGTCTATCCCTTAACGTTTAGTAGTTGTGCAAGATATAGATTTTGTTTGTCATGTAAATATCTTTATTATATTGTATTTAATCAAAACCTTTAGGACCATGTTTTAGAAAATAAAAAAATTCGAAAATGTCCCATGTAAAGCGTAGTTGGTTAGGGGGGGGTTTCTTGAAAATCTTCGTGTCGCATCCTCGGAAAGTACTAAACCTAAATACCAAGTTTGGTTTTTATCCGACTTTTTCGTTTTGAGTTATGCTGTTCACAGACATACACATACAGATGTTTTTCTAAAAATAGTTTTTTTCTTTTACATTCTCTACTACGTATAGTAAGTAGGGGAAATATGCACCCAAAAATTCGACACCGGGATTTCAACGGAAATATATGTTTTGGGGCCCCCTGAATAAAAAAAATACATTTTTAGAAACATGTCCATGTGTGTGTCTGTGAACAGCATAACTCGGAAACGAACAGTGGATAAACACCAAACTTGGTATTTATGTTCAATATCTTCCGGAGATGCGACACAAAGGTTTTCAAGAAAATCCCCCACCACAGATTACTCTTTACATGGAACATTTTTAGAAAATTTTAATTTTCTTAAAAATGGCTCTAACGATTTTGATTAAAATATGACATGATTAAGATATTTTCATGACAAATGAAATATATATCTTGAATTTTCTGGGAATGTCTCCAAAAGTATTCTTCATTGTGAACGACTTTTGCATAACATAGGACATAGATAAAATTATACTACACAAAAAATGTCGCTCGCGTTAAAATACACAATTTATGTGACATACATTTTTTTTGTTGAGTGAACCATTTTCGAGATATTGCTTGTTATTCCCTTAAATTTTTCAATACTTATTTTCTCAAATGGGAATTCGTTATTCATTTTTTTTGTCTTGGATATGCAAAGAGTATTAATCTGTGGCAAAGAGAATGGTGTTGCACCTAGCAACCAGCTATTAAGAGATATGTATGTGCTTAAAGGCTACTGTATTTCTATATTGCCCTTGCAAATACAAAACAAGGGAACATAGTACGCCTTAAGCGATAGTCAAATATTTTTAGAACTGGTCGTTATGTGTAAAATGTAATTCTCTTTGCATGTCAAAAGATCGCTTCTGCAAATGTTTATCTCGGTTAATATGAAATAGATGGAGAATAAGAGTTTGTAAAAATAGTTTGTACAAGAGTAGAGAAGGTCATGCGAGTGTAACACATCAGATTTTGTTTTGATTCAGGGCCTCAAAACATGTATTCTGGTGAAATCTTGGTATCGAATTTTTGGGTGGAAATAAAATACTTCCCCTGCTTACGCAATGGAGAAAGTAAAACATTATGTTTCCAGCGTAAAATGCAATATTGAAACTTTCATGCACCTGAAAGAAGTATACTTGATGAATACTGTTGGTCCAAAAACGCTTCCCTGAGGGACACCAGTTTTAATATTGTGTCTAAGCGAATTCGAATTTACAGAAATAGTGCTGTAGAAGGGGTGTGATTTAATTGTTTAAATGTTTGGAATTTGGCTTTTAATGTTATATAGCAGGCCATCATAACACACCTTGTCAAAATATTGCTGTTGAAACGAAGATTTAACAGTTACAACGCAAAAGGATAAATATGATGTGCTGTATTCACATGACTTTTTACTCTCGTCCACAAACTGTTATTACAATTCCTACTCGGACTATTCTTACTTCTTATTAATCGAGATAAATCTTGATTACACATATACACATTTCGTTGTAGATGTATATAAGAAGAATTGTGAGTGTTTTACTTATAAATGTTATTACTTCAAATGTTTGTGTATGTGTGTTTACTTCATGTGAAGCCATATTGTGACGTCATTCATTTGTTCGGTTTGTAGCTCCATCTAGTGTTAGCAATTTGTGGTAGTATTAGTGTTTGAAAGAATTTTAAGTTTTGTTTACTGTCCTCCGGCTAGCTATTATTTCTCAGTCGAACATGTCTCTTGATCAGAGTGTGTAAACGGAAAGGAATCTTTTATCCAAATATAACACTGATGAAGAAATTTGTTTTATACATTTATTGTCAAACACGTTAACTATCACATTTATACATTGATCTTAACACTCGCCAAACTGAAACTGTTATAATAACTTCTTACTGATCACTTTTAATCCACGTACTTCAACCTTTTGTATAATTAACCTTACAACACTTTAGATTATTCATAATTCTGCTGCGCGTAACTTGTGAATCGATACCCGACGTTTGCCGTACAAATACTTTCGACGAATTGACTGACTGAAGACGACGTGTAGTGTACACAGATTTTTGATGAACTGAACGACTGAAGGCGACGTGTAATGTATTGAGATTTTCGATGAACTGCCCGCGATCTACCTCTGACTTGGCTTTTTATACACCCACTCCCCGATATGCCTAAAGATTATAACTGAGTTACTATTAGCTAATAAAACGCGCCAACATTAGCGTCTATTTTAATATCCAATGAAAATTATGAATACATATGCTCTAGGGAAAGATTCCAGAAGGTTCTCAACGGAAAAACGCGCCAACATTACGTAACTTCCTCGTTTCCAATAATGATAAACAGCTCACCCCCCCCCTCGCTGCATTATTGCGCGCTATTATTGACAGTTTCAGTAAGGTCGTAGAAACTTACTTATCAACAATAATTACAGTCAAGAAACATCTCAAATCAATGTCACATAAAAATGCATATTCATATTACAATCATTATTTACATTTAAGTAATTTGTGATACAAATTACTGCATCATATGCCCCACTAGAAACAAAATTATAAATATTTACAACTTGTTTGGAAATTTTATAATTGGCTTTTTAGTCTCCTAAATCTTGGAACACACGCTATCACTTTCACTTAACACTTCACACGTATTTAACACACGACATATGTTTTGTCTTTTTCTTGCCACTACTTACTGGTTGTGGTCTAATGTGTTTAGACATTAATCTGACATTACACAATTTTTTTTATAGCAAATAATGTACCCTGAATTATTTAATTACTGTTTCAAAATTGCTTACTTTCTTACGTTGTTAACAAAAATTTATCAATTCAAGAATTCTTTTTTTATTATTATTAAACATATTTACCAAAAATATTCACCCTCTACACAAATATATTTACTTCTCTTAAATCTAAGGACTGTTTCACATTTTCTGTTTGCTACATAATTATTTATTTTTAATTATTTTTACCCATTTTTGTTATTTTGTACTTTATTTTAACAATACTCTTGGAATTGTATTTTCGTACTTTTACTTTAATATCATATTAAGTTTCAATCTTTACATTCTTAATTTCAAATACTGTTACAGTTACAAAAAATTAAATTTTTTTTTAAACATTTCTCTTTTTTTTTGTAATTTATTTCTCTTTTCAAATGACATATAAATAATTAACCCTCTTACGTTCCAATACATTTCTCTGCAAGTCATCTTTAACTATCCAGCATTTACTTTACATCTCATTGTTATTTACCCTCCTGGATCAAATTGTCGGTGGCTAAACATTACTCGTAGCTGTAACCTAACCTTCAAATTTTTGTTCATGAATAACCTCTTGTATTCATATGAAATTTCGTCCCCTGATAACATTTGAAAACAATCTAAAGTTCTCTGAACAACACATCTTTTAACAACTGTCATTTTCAATTCTTCTACTATCTCTTTAATTTGAAAGTACTCTGACAAATCTGTACTAAACTGTACTGGACTGGAGTTTTCATTTTGAACATCTTGGTACTTGTTAATTTCAGAAGTTAGCTTTTGATTATTTACAGGCAAAACTTTAACTTCTTCGTACAATTTGTTTCTTTGCATTTCTGATTCTTTCTGAATTTCAGATATCTCCTCACTGAAATTAACTTGCGCCTGATTCACATCTACATTCATAACCTCTTTCATCTCTCTTATCTCACTTGAAATACTACTCATTTGACTTCCTAACTCTGTACTTTCTACATCAACATGTTCAATTTTAGTATTAACCTCACTTTTTTTGTTACATATTTCCTTGCTCATATTTGACATTTTCTTTGAAATTTCTCCTATCTCACTTGCTATTATTTCCTGGTTCTCATTTCTCATTCTTGGCATACTACTATCTAGCTTCATAGATTTCTTTTCAATTTCTTCCCAGCTTTGATCTAATTTTTGCCCTAATATCTCATTACTCCTACCAATATCTTCAATTGATTTCCTATGATCTTTTTTTATAGCTTCTCTCAATTCCTCAAAACTCTGATCTACTTTTTGTTCTACACTCTTAATAATATTTTCACTCAATTCCCTATTATTCTTTTGCATATCTTCCCTTAATTTCCTACTCATATTTCTCAGCATTTCCATCATCATACTAGCATCAAGATTAACATTTCCTGCTATTCTATTCTGACTTTCTGCACTAACATTTCCACCCTCAAATCCTACAAAGTTTGAGCTATTTTCTGTAACCTGTATTGAATTACAGCTAACTGTTACACTATCTCCCTCCATAATTATTTCTTCTGTATTATTAGTGGACATTGTTTTCTTTATCCTACCGCTCCTAAGGTACATTAAAAAAAATTTTTACCTCTTTTTTTTTAGAATAAAAATCACACGTTTCTAACCTTTCTGATGGTATCTGCTGATGTTGCTTTGATGTCCAGCTTTCTGCCCCTCTCTCCTAGATTATATGTCGCTTCTGCGTTGTATTACGATGAATCTACGTCGTTTTGGTGTTCCGTATTTGACTTCCCTTGTTGCCTTTTAATCTCGGAATTACGATGTCCAATCATCCGCGTAGTCTGTCGTCCCTTTTGTTGTTTCTGGAATCTGCGTCTTGTAGTTCAGTTCACTTCTCCATTCGCCCCTTCCTGGTCATCTCACTTCTTCCTGGTTACTTCTGCCCCTTCCTGGTTATTCTGATCCTTTCCTGGTCATCGTGTTCCTTTCCTGGTCACTCTGCCCCACGTTCTGGGTGCCAATTTGTGAGTGTATTCTTGATGTTGTATTTATTTATTTATTGTAGCCCCACGTTATGGTAGCCAATTTGCGGTGGTATTACTTATAATGTTGATGTTTGTGTATATGTGTTTACTTCATGTGAAGCCATCTTGTGACGTCATTCATTTGTTCGGTTTGTAGCTCCATCTAGTGTTAGCAATTTGTGGTAGTATTAGTGTTTGAAAGAATTTTAAGTTTTGTTTACTGTCCTCCGGCTAGCTATTATTTCTCAGTCGAACATGTCTCTTGATCAGAGTGTGTAAACGGAAAGGAATCTTTTATCCAAATATAACACTGATGAAGAAATTTGTTTTATACATTTATTGTCAAACACGTTAACTATCACATTTATACATTGATCTTAACACTCGCCAAACTGAAACTGTTATAATAACTTCTTACTGATCACTTTTAATCCACATACTTCAACCTTTTGTATAATTAACCTTACAACACTTTAGATTATTCATAATTCTGCTGCGCGTAACTTGTGAATCGATACCCGACGTTTGCCGTATAAATACTTTCGACGAATTGACTGACTGAAGACGACGTGTAGTGTACACAGATTTTTGATGAACTGAACGACTGAAGGCGACGTGTAATGTATTGAGATTTTCGATGAACTGCCCGCGATCTACCTCTGACTTGGCTTTTTATACACCCACTCCCCGATATGCCTAAAGATTATAACTGAGTTACTATTGGCTAATAAAACGCGCCAACATTAGCGTCTATTTTAATATCCAATGAAAATTATGAATACATATGCTCTAGGGAAAGATTCCAGAAGGTTCTCAACGGAAAAACGCGCCAACATTACGTAACTTCCTCGTTTCCAATAATGATAAACAGCTCACCCCCCCTCGCTGCATTATTGCGCGCTATTATTGACAGTTTCAGTAAGGTCGTAGAAACTTACTTATCAACAATAATTACAGTCAAGAAACATCTCAAATCAATGTCACATAAAAATGCATATTCATATTACAATCATTATTTACATTTAAGTAATTTGTGATACAAATTACTGCATCCGAATACAGTAGACTGAAGTGATAGACTTAAAAAAGCAGATGTAATAACTTTGAAATGCCATGTTCCTTACATGACCACGACAAAAAATCTGATGTATTACATTCACATGTCTTTCTCTGCTTACTACCGTTTATGTTTACATAACTTCTACAAATTATTCTTTAGAAAGCTTATTTTCCTATGTACTTCATGTTAATCCAGATAAGCCCTTGTAGAAATAGATAGATTACAACTTCCTTGAAGCTACAAAGGGAATAGTGGGACCTGAATTGATAGTCACATGTTTAAAAATCGGATCACTATATGTTGGCCCAGAAGTTCCATACTTTTTTGACGACAAACAACTGAAAAGCGACAGCACTTTAAATTGACAAAGTATTAAATATTCAAATCAATGGCTGATATCATAAGTAAAGTTATTTGAAATACATTTTGCGTTTTAAGGAGTTCTATCTATGTTTCTTGTATAGAATTTTTTGTCTATCTGTTAGCATTTAAGAGGCTATTTCCAGATAGTTCAAGGTACCGTTTTATATGTGGTATTTTATAATGTGTAGTGTTTTTATGAAAATCGTTACAACCATTTTTGAAAAAATGAAAAACTATGAAAAATATTCCATGTATAGGGTATTTAGGTGTGGTAATATTTTCTTGAAGGTCTTCGTGGAGGATGCTCAACCCAAATCCCAAGTTTGGTCATTATAGCTTTTGAGTTGTGAGTTCACAGACACACACACGCACAGAGACCTTTTTATAAAAATTCTTTTTATCGATGCAGGGAACCTGAAAACTGTATTTTCAGTGAAATATCGGTTTCGAACCTTTGGCTGGAATATATTAATACTTCCTGTATTTACTATACGAAAGCAGAACAGAAAGTAAAAAGGAAAAGACAGACTCTAACAGATAACGGAACAATAGAAGCATAGCTGCAGATTCTAAAGGAGTAGAAGTTACGAGTAGGAGCACAGCACCATACGTAGGCCATAGTAGGCTCTTTATGCTTCCAGCGTGATCCCTGGAAGGTAGGACTGAAGGGAAGACCCGAAGCGTGACCAGATCCACGACGACAATATGCGCTAGCAAGGAGGGAGCCCTAATGATTCAAACATGGGAAGCCGTTCTCTGCGACACTTTAGATGCCGGTCAATGCTTCGAATTATTATAACATTTAATGTCATATGTTATGTTGATAAGTTTTATGTCATCTCATAGCCCTTTGTGTGTTGTTTGATCTGCCAGCTGCTTCAGTGGTTAGCTATGACTTCTTTATCTCAGGATATGCGTGAGTGGATTGTGAAAGGATAATACCATTTTAGTTAGCTGAGAAAGCTTAACGTTGAGCAAAATGTTCAGTTAGAGAAGAGAGTAGCCAATTATTGAATTAACGAATTAAATTGTTTCTATAATAATAACAATAATAATGCGAAGCGTGAGTTTCTCCAAGTGGCAGAAATGTTTCTCTGAAACATCTCTCGCACTAGTTGCTAAATCTTACTCACTCAAGCGCGTCACTAGGCGCTACAGTACTTAAAATGAGTGTTACAAGTGCCGTCACACAGAAGTAATTAACTCTGATTTAGAATGCACGCCCTTTTTCTTAACTTAAGTTCCGCCTACCTATCGCTACCCCTACCAACGTTACTTCTTTTGCGGTCCGATCTTAAAACTCTTAAGTGCACGTATCTGACACTGTTTCTGTATGCGGAACCTCTCCTCATCTCATAATTTCATTCCCTTGAGTTTACAGAATCCTTGCCTACATGAATTTTGCTAACGCGTTTTCTAGTTATTTTAACATGATGCGCTAATGACCTTTTTCTCTGCACAAATCTTTCAGCATTAATGTATAATGTATTACATTATACATTTAGTCTACAGAAATAATGTATTGCAATTATTTCTTTATCTTACTATCATTTCTTTATTTAATTACTTATACCTTCCTGTCAATAAATACGGTATCACCGGCACCAATCAGCTATATGTGCCTAAGCCACGCTCAATCAGGAGGTCCCGTTTGAATCGAGACAGCTGCCAGGAAGGGGGTCCCAGCAGTCCGACCAAACAACACGTCTTGCCTCAACACACCATCGTCGCCTCGTCCTACAGCCTTAAAACAAATGAAAGAAAAGGATTGGGACAGGATGTTCGTGTTAGAGGGAGAAATCATTGTAGCATTCATCTATCTAACGGGGAAATGACGAAAAAAAACCCAAGTCCAATGGTCGAACCAAAGGGAGTCGAATCTGAGACTTCCACATTACCTTTGAATTATCTCGCTCGTTTGCAGGTGATTTCCTAACGTTGAATTCTTTTTTATATTTTTTTTCCTTGAATTACAAAGTTGTAACTAAGGTAAAAGCAATACTTTGCTGTAGCTTCCATACGTGAACACAAGCTGGTGGGATCGTGATTTCAGTGACTTCACATTTTGCTCCCTTTTAAAAGTGTTAATGATGATGTTTGGTACAGCAGTAGGCAGTCGGTGTCACACAAATTGGTTGGGCATCACGCAGTCTGGCACCTGCCCACAATTAACATGTACAAAACACTGCACTCCGTGTAGTAAATCTCGCTTGGAAAAACGCCAGCCTTTCTCTCTCTTTGTGAATTCTAAGTGCGTCCATTTAAATCCGCTTCCCTCACACACGCTTGTTTTATCTGCGTGTTTCCAGCTGTAATGAAACATTTTATGTGGGGTTGCTCACCCCTTGGACGTGGTTTCGACCTCGACTCTAGTCCTTGTTGATGGATAAACTGCACTCTGACACAATTTACAGGCCAGATAAAACTTAAAAGGAATATTTTAGAGAAGGCTTCCTTTCTGATAACGCTACAAGTCTAGATTTTGCAAGAGGATAGAAAAGTGTGGTAGCTTGAGTAGGACGTAACATTATCTGTGGTGTGACTTTAATAAATCTCTAAAAGTGATAATTTGTACCGATCTAAGTAACCAAATATACCTGTAGCATGCATATGGTGTAGTACATATACGGAGGGGCCTTCAGAAACCTGGAGCAGAGCACTGCAAGTAGGCCGCAGATACCGTCTTTGATTCTAAAGTGGCTCCTGGAAGGAAGGAAGGAAGGAAGGAAGGAAGGAAGGAAGGAAGGGAGAGACGAGGGAGGAGACCCAAGTGGCCACCAGATCCGGGCGACGATGTGTGGGTCCGTAACAATTCCAGAAAAAAGCACATCCTGTCGCTGGTCTGCTACGCCGTAGCCTGCGTATCACCTGGGGGAACCCAGAGACCCGAGTCACCCTCAGAAAGGAGTCCTTGGCGGTCTGACTGAACGCCATGGAGAAATCCTTCCATAGCGTACAATCCACCGTACGACCTCAATACACGCAAGCCGTCACTGGTCCTTCAACCCTGAAACAGATGAGAGGAAATAATTTTGACATAAAATTCATTTTAAGAGTAATCCTGCCAGCATTCGTCTTTCGGCCTGGTTAAATCGCAAAAAAAAGGTTAGAGTGGTGGGCCCGGAATTGAACCAGGGACCTCCCAAATGCGAGCCTCACACGTTACCGCGGAGTTATCTCGCTCAATATTTATCTCTGTAGAGTTGCGAGGCTGCTGCCATTGCTTTACACTGTAGATTATTCTGTGCAGGTTTAACCCAAGGGCAGTATCAAGCTGCGCAACAAATCAAAGTTCGCCACTCTCCGTCTGCATCAGTTATCCCCATCCTTTCACCGTGTGGTAACCTTAATAGTAAGCAAGTTTCTTTTTTATTTGTTTGTTTTGAGTTTCGGGAGTAGCAGAAGTAGTGCGGGAAAGGTAAGGGAGAAGAATGCGATAAGTGACGGAGTTCCGCTGAGCACCTCCGTTGGTGCGGAAAAGGTAACTGCCAGCTTATTGCGCTGGCAGTGGATGAAGGGAGTTTCCAGGTGATAGGCATGACCTTATCAGAGCCTTGGCTGCCACCGCGGGGAGTGGATCGGGAATGGATAGGAATTTTGTGTATTTCTTTATTAGTACTTTAAAAAGATGTTTTGAGCGCCTGTCGTGAGGTGCGCTCAGTTGTGTTGTTGGCATCTAGTGCCATGCGTCCAAGGGTGTCCTTATGCAGGCATGTAGTTCCGAAGCTGTACCTGCCCATTCTTCAGGTCGGCTAGCACCGAAGTCCAGTCGGCCATCGTCGTCAGCATGACTCATATTAGGTCAGTCAACGTGCGCCTAATCTCTTCCAGAGAATCTGTCAGAGCTGGCGGTGGTGAGTTTTGTGGCAGGCAGGTGATGACTTCGCCCAGGCCACGGATTGTGGTGTCTGTGCCCTTCACACTTCAAAGTAAACAAATTAGTAATGTCAACATAGATTAGAATCCTTCCCTAATCTGCACAGAGTCTTGAAGTATGCATGTGGTTTTGGATGTGTGTTTTAAATTAGAAATTATTAAAAAAACAAACAATTAACATTAAACAATCTGCAGTCAACGAGTTGTTTCGCAAATTAAACACCCGATATGGCCCTATAAGTTAAGAGAGGCTACATGAATGCACACACACACACACACACACATTTACTGTAAGCGATAGCTTTGCGTGGAATAATCAGTGCTGCACTCGCACATGGAAAATAGTCTGAGTATCACATTAGCGGAGGGGAAACGGTAGGTGTAGCTGTCGTGATCGTGAACATAATTGCGCACTTTGTATATGTATTTGCGCAGCTTGATAAGACTGTAATTCAAAACTTATCAACAACTTAATTAAATACACGAAGAAAATGAAGTCAAATTAACGTGTTAATCAAATATTTTCTTTAAAATTGAAGCTTCACGCGGATCTAAGTGGTCAGAAATCCATGCTTCGCTTCGAGAGAGTGTGATGACAAAGGTTGTCTCATAACCTTTGGAGCACTCGCAAAACTAGCATATTTTGTCTTCACCAAAACCTACGATTTGAGAGACAGGGTTGTACACTTTCAACGGCCTATTCTTCATTTAAAAATCAGTTATAATCTTAGTTGGAATTATGACAGTATGAAGTATCGGATTTTGTACAATCCTTGAGGTTTGCTTATGAAGATATGGTTGAAATAAGTTATGATTCATCTTCCTATATTAAATTTTATGATCGCATGAACATTTCATTACATTTGAGTAACAAATACAGAGATACGTATGATATAAAAATTATTTTGGCTTTGTAAATTATTTGAAGCATACTTATATCATTTGAATCAAGATGAAAAGTGAAAGAAATTTATGGAAGAAAATACAGTGTTCCATTTAAGATAGCTTTGTATTACTAAAGATTTATAGAAAAACTCCTTCAAATGTAGGCTTTAGTCAATACTAGTATGATGTAAATATAATAGATCAATGAAATATCCCAGTAATAGAAGTGTGCCAAAGATTATACAATACCTGTAGTACAGACCGCAACGCCATTTCCTAATGGTATAAAGATTTTAATTTGCACTAATTTGGTATAAGACAGATGCATGCACCTATTTGTTGTACTTATTGGTCCATCGTTTTATAATACACCCTTTTATTCCATTTATACCCTGCAATGATCACATCGGTGGATGTTTAGAACATTATTGCCTGTCGGCAATGGTATTAATTTCGCATACAGTAGTTTTTGTATTTGTGAGTGTTCTTTAGTTTTTATACATTAAATCAAACACACACACACACACACTCACACACCCACACACACACACACACACTCACACTGTCATTCATTCTTCTAGACTCTGGGAAGGATAGGTATAATCTTAGCTAGAGAAAAATTCCCACTCCCAGGCCGCCATCCAACCCGCGATCTTGAGATATTTATTCTGATTGAATCAACCGCCAATTTCTTAATGTACGGAGTTCATTAGTACGGCGATCATGTTTTAAAGAGGAATATTTCTGCACATGAGCTACAAATTTGTGAATAATGTGTCCTTACTGGCAAATCCGTCACTTCACATTAAGGCTCAGAATTGCTGCTTAAGGGACTGCAACCAAAATTCTCAGAATCGGCCACAGCTATTAGACTCTGATATTTCGCATCTCCTGAGTAATGCAAGACCGCATATGGCAAACCAATGGGGCATTAGGGTAAACCGATTACAATAGGAAAGCACTCCCTCGCCCAGCCTAAATTCCGTAAATGAGTCCATCCGATTACAACCTTTTCAAAAAATTGGAAAATATACTTAGGGCTTAATGTTTTATAGCAATAAATGACATGCTTGCACGGTGCAAGGATCTGATATTTTCAGTTCAAAGGAGGATTAAACGACATGCAGCATCCATAACGCTTGCAAGCAGCTAATAAAATTCAAATTATTATTATTATTGGGGATATGTATCTAAGGAGTTTGAGAAAAATAATAACTTGTAATCAAGTGTTCTGTGCATTACATTTGTATCACTTTGTTATTTCCTACCAGAGCAACTATGAGTTGTCTGGCTAATGTTTGTAGTTCAAATACAAACAGGTGTCACTTTATTACAAAGTATTAGATGACGGGAAATTTATGCTCATAAAGCTTTCATGTATATAGAAGTATATTTATAAAAATCTGTTAAATTCACATTTTTATATATACAAGGTTGATTCATAGGCCATGACGCATATTTTTACTTTCTCTACTACGTATAGTAAGTAAGGGCAGTTTTGCATTCCATCCAAAAATTCTATACCGAGATTTCACCGGATATACATGTTTTGAGGCCTCCTGAATCCAAATAAAGCATTTTTGGAAACCTGTACGTGTATGTCTGTGTGTACGCGCATCTGTGTGCGTGTCTGTGAACAGCATAACTCTAAAACGAAAAGTTGAATAAATACCAAACTTGGTATTTAGGTTCTACGTCTTTCAAAGATGCAATATGATTTTGTATAACTAGTAAACTATAAGACACATAAAAAACATGCTGTACGTTCTACGCAAGAAATGTAGCTTTAAAACACACAAGTTATTTCAAATAATGTTTATGATATTAGCCAATTCCGAAATAGCCTTTTTATTTGTTTGAATTGTTCAATACTTTGTCATTATTTTAAGTGCTGTCGTTGTTCAGTTGTTTCTGGGATGTCACTGAAAGAGTATGTCATTTGCAGGTCATAATATAATAGGTTGTTTTTAAGCGACCTATTATATCGATTCGGTTTTCTCTATTCTCTTTGTATCTTCAAGGAAATGTTTAATGAAACTATTTGTGCAAAGGTTCGCTTTAACATGGAGCAGATAGAAAAATAGCTTTTGTAAGAGTAGTTTGTAGAAACTATATAAAATTAACAACAGAAGGTTGAGAAAGTCATGTGAATGTAACAGATCAGATGCTTTGAAAAGTAACCCGAATGTATAGTAACTTAAAGTTAAATGTAACGTATAACAGAAATAGTAAGATTATGGAAGGATTAGAGAAGTTACCTTCTTGAAGATTTAAGAGCAGGTGTGCCAGGGAATTGAAATGGATCATGGTGAAAAGGATGGTTGAGAGATAATCCAGGAAGATGCTTCATTTAAAATTATCAGAAATACAAGGAAAATTCGCTTGCAAAGCTATAAAATAGTACACTTTAATTGTAACCATCGAGGTCATGACATATGTATTTCTATCTCTTGCCTTCGTTCGCTGCTGTTTAATTCGAAAGTTTCCATTTGAGCGTTTGAAGAAGTTCCCAGAGGTGCTGTTCCCACCAGTGCTGCAGTGGAATTAGCTTCTAAGTGTCTGGGAAAGTACCAATGTATAACAAGATGAAACAAAAAGCATTAGAAAATCTCCGAGGACCTGCGTGTTACGAGAAACATATTCAGGTCCATGTTCCATTAAGTAAATGTATTCATTTCCATTACAAGCGCTCTCATTTACGGATTTCTCCAGCTTTGATTCTTAACAAAGAACTTTTAATTATATTCATGTTGTTCAACGGGGTCAGCCACCTCGGCACCGCGACATACAGAGATCTTTTATGCCTACCACCCCCAGCAGCAAGGGATGAAGTGAAGAAACCGTACACCAGGCCACAGGCGTAGATAGGCCACGGAGACGCGCTGAGGTCACTAACATTTCCAAGCTCGCAACCCGTGTGTCACCGCCGGAGCCGCCGTGAAATGAACTATCCATCAGTCGAGAAGTCCTCTCCTGTCCACGGGGGCATTCTTTTCAGTGAGCATGCATCCGCAATATCTGTCCGGCAACGCCATACACCGCGAGACCTAAAATCATGCCTGAAATATACGGAAACGGAATGATAGAAAATGTTGACTTACATATGACAAAAATGATATATTTAAAAATCTGATGTCTTACATCCACATGACTTTCTCTACACAATCTTTTCTTATGTAGCTTTAACAAACTTTTCTTACAGAAGCTTATGTTTCTATCTACTTCATGTTAATCTGATAAACCTCTGTAGAAATAGCTGCAATACACGTTTCGTTGTAGGAGGATAGAGGAAACTGAATCGTCAGTCAGATGTTTAAAAGTGCTCACCGTATGCTGGTCTTAAAATTACATTCTTTCCAAGACATCGCAAGAAACAGCTAAATAGTGACAAGAATTGCGAGATATTGGAAAATTAAAATCAGTAACGACCTATATCTCGGAAATGGATGAAGATTTAAATAAATTTTCTGTTTTAAAGAGATATACTATTTCTGTGTAGCACGTTTTTGTCTATTTCTTATAGCTTACGCGTTATACAAAATCATACACACTTCTTCGAATGAAGGGAATTTCACAGACTATTCTTAGAAAATTCAGGCTATTCCTATGTCTTGTTTGTCATGACAATAGCTATTATACTTTAATCAAAATTGTTAAAGTATTTTTTGAGAAAATAAAAAAATTCGGAATTTTGTCCATGTAAAGTTTAGTTTGGGATGGGGGAATTTTGTTGAAAGTCTTACTGTACCAACTTTGGAAGATACGAACTCGTAAATATCTAGTATGGCATTTATCGAATATTTTGTTTTATATGTAGTTACGCTCTTCACAAACACACACACACACACACATATATATGTGTGTGTGTGATATATACTGTCCTGCTTTTTTAATTTATTTTTATTCAGAGCCTCGCAACATGTATCTCCAGTGAAATCTGGACCTCAAATGTTTGTGTGCAACACAGAACCTCTTGCTTACGATACGAGGGGGTGTCAAAAAGTAATCGGAAAACTTGTAGTTTTGGACAGCATGACTTTTTACTTTCTCTACTACGTATAGTAAGTAGGGGAAGTATTGTATTCCACTCAAAAATTCGATACCAAGATTTCACAGGAAATAGTTGTTTTGAGACCCGCTGAATCCCAAAAAAAGCAGTTTTGGAAACATGTCCGTGTGTGTGTCTGTGAACAGCATAACTCAGAAACGAACAGTCGGATAGACATCAAACTTGGTATTTAGGTTCAGTATCTTCCAGAGATGCGACACGAAGGTTTTCAAGAAAATCCCCCCACCCCAGATTACCCTTTACATGGAACATTTTTCGAAAATTTTAAATTTCTCAAAAATGGTTCTAACGATTTTGATTAAAATATCGTATGTTTAAGATATTTTCATGACAAATAAAATGTTAATCTTGAATTTTCAATGTCTTTAAAAGTATTCTTCATAGTGAACGACTTTTGCATAACTGGTAAACCATAAGAGATAGACAAAATGTTACTACACAAAAAATTTGGTTCGCGTTAAAATACACAATTTATGTTATATAAATTTTTTTTGTTGAGTGAATCATTTTTGTGATATTGCTTGTTATCCCCTTAAATTTTCCAATACTTATACTTTTTCTCAAATTCCTATTCATTTTTTATGTCCTGATCATGCAAAGAGAATGGAATGCGCCACTTAGCAACCAGCTCTTAAAAGATTTGACTATCGCTTAGAACCTACCATATTCCTCTTGCATCTACAAGAAAATTATCAATAAGATTAAACATGAAGCATATGGAGAATAAGCGTTTGTAAAAATAGTTTCTACAAGAGTAGATCAAGTCATGTGAGTGTAACGCATCAGATTTTTTTTTATCAAGTTCAATTAAACATTTTCAAAATACTTTCCTCTTGAGGCTTCACACTTGTTCCAACGTTCTATCCATTTTTCATAACACTCAGAGAAGTCCTTGTTTGATATCCTGATCAGTATACCCAAAATAGCACCATTCAGTTCAGTATCTGTTTGAAAATGGCCACCAAGAAGTGCCTTTTTCACTCGTGGGAACAGTTGGAAGTTGCTGGATGCAACTGGGGCATGCCTTCAATGCCTAAATGAGTGATGAGACATCTGTTCCTCTTGAAGCCTCGTGGAATCCATTTTGCTGCGACTTTTCTGTGGCCCAAATCGTTGCGAATTATGTTTAACTGACCCATACGAAATGTGCATAATATCAGCAACTTTTGCTATTGTTAACTGCCAATCGACTTGCAACATGGCATCACTGGTATTGCGGTTCACCTCAGTTTTTTGTGTGGAGGGTCGCCCTGGATGTGAAGCACCTTCAAGGCCTCTTTCACAATCTTTCGAATGTTTATGTCATTCAAAAACACGTGTTTTTGATAAAGCTTGGACTCCAAACGCTTCCTATATAATTTGCAGCGTTTCAGTTCCTGATTTTATCAGAACACAAAATCTAATTGAAATCTATACTGGGTCATTGAAACACATGCTTACACAATGGCTCCCTCTAACAAGCTGAACAGCTCATGAGCAATGTCGCGCATGCCACAACGTCAATCAAGGCCAGATCTCTCCGTTACCATAATTAGTGAATTTAGGGGCGCGCGGATTTGCACAGAAAAAATAATTCCGGTTACTTTTTGACACCTACTCGTAGATAGGTGGCAGAGAAAGTTAAAAATAAATGTAATTTGTGAATTAATGGAGGTAACAACTGCAAATATAGTATCTGTCTTGAGTGTCCTAACTAAGAAGTCAGCAACTACATTATAAATTCCTAAGTGATCCTCTTAAGATATACAGAAACATTTGGAAGGTCTGAAAAACCTTTCCTCAACTTAAATTACTCTATTATGCGGAGCTTGCATATTTAAACAAGGCAGTCTTAAGAAGAGGCTGCTATTTTTAGTGTGAAAGTTTATTTGAAGTAGACATCTTACGGAACAAGGGTCAGTAAAATAATTAGCAATTCAGGGCTCATTCCCAGGGGGCGCGGTAGTTTATACATAGGAGAAGTAGTTCTTCTTTAGTGGTTTTCAGATCATATAGCATATTTTTTGTCCAGTATCGACGTTACTAAAAGTAAAGGTACGCTATAACCATTCAGTCATTTAGTTTAGAGTGAACTTGTGAGAGAGGAAATGAAGAATTTCTCTTCTAAGCGTTATGTCCGTATTTCGATTCTGCTCATCCGAAATCACCTGTTATACAAAGTGATGAAAAATCCAGAACCTTAACGAGGACATGTAGGCATAAAATCTAATTTTTCTAACATTTTTGTTTGGTAGGTAATGCATTTGAGAACATCTTCCAGGGAATTTTGTTTTCTACCTCTAAGTTAATTTGAAAATTGAAAAAGCTGGCGGTGCAACCTTTAGGCAGATCAGGTACCACCTTGTTTTTGTTTGCATTTGTTTATAGCGTTAAATTTTTATTCCACTAAGGTTGTAAAGTGTTTTATAAATTACAAGTCATTTACTACAATTGAACCCAAAATCCCTGTTTATAACTCAATATTAATTTAAAACGTCGTTATAGTAATATATTTAGAACATTTACAAAACAAGTCTCGCACTGGGTACTTCTACCTGCCCCGTCATCATCCGATGCCGTACCACCGATTATTTAACCTGGGCCCTCCTTGTCCTAATCCAGGAGCGAGATAGAACAGTATAGCCACACCCCACCAACAGCGTATTTCCGGCCGTGAAATAGAGACTGTCCTGCTGCAGAGAGCAGTCTGACTCGTACCAAATATGCATGTAATTCGAGGGAAATAATGTGGTTTAGCAGGAGTATGATCGTCTTCAAATCTTAGCAATATCACAGACTCGAATCTTATATCCATAAAATGCGCCCTCGACCTGCTTCCTAATTTCAATGGAGCCTGTTTGTTGACTTTTCTCGTGTACAGACACCGACTGAGAAATTCTCTGTGTAATTTTACCACTGGTCTTCACACTGTCGTAGCCATATCTTCATTATCCTACCAAGTAGAACACCGAACATTATCATGAGGTTCTGTGTAGCACAGTAACTTAAAATTACTTATATTAATTGTTATAAGAATAGAATTTTACAATAAATCCGAGTACAACCTTTGGAAAATCTGAAGTGTTACATTCATATGACTTTTTCTAACCACTCGTTTATTACTTTCTCTACTACTTACCTATAATACTTAGAGGAAGTGTTGCATTTCACGAAATTGTACACTTAGGTTTCACTGGAAATATACATTGAAGGCACTCTGTATAAAGAAAAGAAATCTTAGTAAAATATGTGTGTATGGGTGTATGAACCGAATAATTAAAAAACAAAAAAATTCTGACGTGATACATTCTCATGAATTTCTCTGCCTACATCGTTTATTAGTGGGTATATAAATTATTCTTACTCAGCTTATTTTCCTATCTACTACATATTCATCCAAATAAATATTTGCAGAAATAGTTACATAGCTATTTCCTTATAGATACAAAGGAACAGTGATGGCCAAATGTTTAATAACTGGACGCTATATGGTGGCCTTAAACTTCCATACTGTTTCCATGCAATCGTGAGAAACAACTGATTGACAGGGCTTTAAGAGAACAACCAAGAAATGAACAATTCGGGCCTTTAATAACGGATGTCTCGAAAAAGCCTTATGCTACAAAAACATTTATTTTAAGTTGCGTGTTTTAAAGAGATCTACATTTTTTTGTGTAGTAAGTTTTTAAGTATCGCTCAACGTTTAACAGTTATGCAAGCTTATACAAAATTCCTTCCGAACGAAGAAGGCTTCATATGCAATTCCCAGAAAATTTAAGATAAATATTTTATTTTTCATGTATATATCTTTTATATAGGTATTGTATTTTAATCAAAATCGTTCGCCATTTTTTAGAAAATCAAAAATTTCCAAAAGTGTTTAATGTAAAAGGTAGTTTGTAGCGGGGGGATTTTGTTGAAAATCTTCCTGTGTCGTATTTTTGGAAGATACTGAACCTAAACACCAAAGACATTTCGTTTTTATTATGGTGCTCACAGACATGCAGACACATAACGCAGATGTTTCCAAAAATGCTTTTTTTAATTTAGGGAGGTTGAAAGGGGATTATACACATAAATCAAAATTGAACAAGAATTGTACATAATAATAATATAATTTACCAAGAAATATGTTAGAGTATTTAACAACCAAGAATTGTACAAAAACAGATTGTAACATAGCTAAGTGAGGGGCGGGTGAGCTAGCTAATTCCAGGTAAAAGATAATTCTAGGTAGAGCCCACCTTTCACCAAGCTAATGAGCAAGGAACTGTAAGCAATAAGGAGAAATAGAAAGAGACAGATATAGAAAGGAAAGAGACAGAGATATTGAATCTGCTTCCCGACGCGTCGCTGGGACGCGTGCGCGAAATTTTTTGGAGCAGAATATTGTAACACATAATACGGTAACGCGGTCTGAGGACCAATTAGAAATGCCGTTACAGTTTGAGGCGCGAAGGCGAGCGTCACTAAGCTTAGGTATAAAAGAGGCAGAAAGCCCTAGATTTTCACTCTCTTATAGAATCTCGTCGACACACAGTGATACTCTCTGGACGACGGATGCACGTGTGTGTATATTGGTGGGGTAGCGTGTGTCGTTAGTTTAGGCTCCTAATTTATTATAATGGTGGGAATTGATATAATGGGAAAAGCTGGCCACTCATAAGTATTTATTTGATAATAAACCACATTTTTAAGGGAAATGCAGTGTACTTTAATTTGCCTAACCTACGAAAACCCTGAGAGCCGCGAAATAAGTTAGATTGGTAATTGATTAGGAATGGAGAATACAGCAGCCACGAGCAGCAATAGCCGGAGACCAGGACACTGCAGTAAAGCGCATAAGCCAGAGGAACAACGTTTTCCAGTTACAAATGATGCACAACGCTTTCCAGATACAAGGTTCTCAAAGCGTGTATTTCCGGTGAAATTTCGGTATAGAATTTTTGGATGGAATGCGATATTTTCCCTGCTTTATATATGTAGTAGAGAAAGTAATATTTAAACACCCAACTTGGTATTTATGTTGATTTTCTAAGAATGCGACACACAGATTTAAAGAAAAAAAATCCAAGCTACTCTTTACACGGATAATGGTTCGTTACTTGATATTTTTTAACGGTTGAGATTAAGATATGGTTTGTGCCAAATTGGTCCTCCCAGGAGAAGTCTACTTTAGGCGACTGGGCTGTACTAAAGGAAGACTGACATGTACGGAACAGAAGTGAAACGACTATGGTAGTGGTTCTCAAGCAGACAACAAGAAGAAAGGGCGCAGTTATTTTGAGACACGCAGTGCGTCAGGCGATTGTGGTTGTCGACTGCGCAGGCGCCGGATCAGTTGAAGCTTGCTTCAATGTGCTGTCCACAAGGCTGAACAGTCTTTCTTCGACGGCGAGCTAGGTTACGAGGAAAACAACAGGACAACGTTTAGATAGAAGGCATTCTGGACGGTATTTCTAAATTCATTTTTGGCTTAACGTATTCAAAATTCTCTTTAGTAATTCTTCATTGGAAGATTGATCGTGTGAATTATAGACTTATTGCTGTTAGTTTAGAAATATATCGGTAAATATGAGAGCAGGAAGCAATTCTGTAATTATTGTAATTTAATTTAAAGCATTGAAGCCGTAAAGAATGTAAAGAATGGTGAACGAATAAGGGTTTTGTAAATTGTAATTACCTATGTTATTGAAATGTGAGTTTATTAAATGGCAGAAATTCGGCTTGTTAATTAATTTATCGAATATATTTTCAAGTAGGAATCTACCATTATTCCTCATTTAATCCACTTCCTCTTGGGTCAAATGAGCACGTTTCAATTTTTAAGATAAATAAAGTGTGTATTTTTATGGAAAAATTGTAAAAGTATTATTTTGCTCGAAATCGTTGGAGCCATTTTGAGAAAGTAAGAAATAATAAAGATAATTTGGGTGTACGTTTTCTTGAAAATATTGGTATCGCATCTTTGAAAGATGCTGAACTAGTTAAGTATTTATCTGAATATTTGTGTTATACGGTTTACAATACAGAACTTTACCTATAAATACTTTCTTTTATTTAGGTGGCCTAGAAAGAGTATTTTCCGATGTAACTGCTGTATATAATTTATCGGGTGGAATACAGCCATTGCTATGCTTAATGTAGTAGAGAAAGTATACATAAACTTATAATTTGGTGAAGGTGGGTATGATGCCCCCATAAGGAGCACTGCACCACGTCAGACAATTCACGTCTGTTTCTGTGGCAATACGTTCACCTCTTTTTTTCAATAGCAATTAAATCCCTTCCTTAAAGTAAACCAAAGGCCATATTCAGAGAAAAAGGAGAACAGCAAAGAGTCGCAGTAAAAAAAGAGGAGAACACAGTTAATCAAACGAAATGGTAAACAAAAACCTATTTACCTTCCAAGTGCACCTTTACTCGCCTTTTCTTGCTCTTGTTTCTCCGTGTATCCCTTCCCAATGACAATCTCTTTCTTTCTCCTTCTAAGTATAATTTATCGGGTTTCTTAATGACCCGCCCCAAACGACCTCCACCGCAAATCCCTTCTCTCTCCTCTTCCAGGAAAATAGTCCCGTTAGATAGAAGCGGGTAAATCCCTCTAAGTTCGTCGTTTAGGGTAAGTTCCTTTTTCTCTCGCCCATATTAAACGAATGTAGGAGTATTATGTGCGTGTGGGGAAGGAATATGATGTCTTCACCACCTTCCTTTTATTTTCTGTGCGGTAGTGAAAACGCATGGGCTATAAGCACCCTCAGATACACGATCATGGTCCTTTCCATATACCCACTCTTGACTTGAGAACGCAAATCTGCATCTTCTCAACTTATGGCAATGGATCCGTCCTTTCCCTTCTTGCTCTTCCGTCTCCCCTTTTGCTGTATGTCCTCTCCATTTATATTTTTACTGTATCTACCATTTAGGTTCCCTAGCCAGAGGAAATATTGCTTTCGGTCCAAAACTCAAAATATCACCCGAAGCACACGCTTCCTGAAGTACACTAAAAAGGCAAAAATGATTGTTTGTGTGTGTGTGTGTGTGTGTTTGTGAGAGAGAGAGAGAACAGCTAATCTCCAAAAACGCAAATTGGATAAATAACAAAATTTTATACTTCAGTTAGACATCGTTTAAGGAAAACAGACGATTTTCACGAAAATTATCCACTTCAAACTTCCACATGAAAAAAATAATCGTGATTTTTTATTTCTCAAAAATGATTTTCACATGAAAAATAGAATGTATACCTCAATCCTCTGTAAGCAACGTTGATATATCGTACTTATTGAATATTGCATAACTAGTAAACCATGGAGGGAGGGGAGAGAAAGAGACAGAGAGAGAGAGAGACTAAATGCAGACATCGTAAGTATCAGAATGTTTTCGTAGCATTAGCTCCTTTCTAAATATATTCAGTATTGAATTTTCGACAAAATTTCTACAAAAAAATACAACTTTTTGAAAAGTTTGATAAAAGCATTTTATCTAGAATCAGGATCCAATTGCGCTTTTTCCCTGGCAATTTAAATGCCCAAACGCGACATTTAAATGGACATGAGCAGTAATGTATAAATAGTGAGTGAAACTTTAAAACTTTATTTTCTCGTATCCTTGTTTTTCTTCCTTTTTGTTACTTTATAATGTTTTTTATTGTTTCATTTGTATAGCTTCCTTTAACTTCTATGGTCATATCGGGGGGAGGGCGCTTTGACTTGGGAAAACAACTGATAATTTTATTACACGTTGAACAGTAGCTTTTTTCTTTAAGTTGATTTTTTAAACAAAAGCGCATTCATACTTCCAGACTCTACGGAGGATAGGATATTATTCTTGTTAAAGAAGAATTCCCCCCATCCGGGAATCAAACCCAGAAACTCTGGGTTGAGAAGTCAGAACACTAACAACTCGAAAACTGAGGCAATCTTAGAATGCAATTTTTGCTCACTTTTGTTCAAATTTTCAAATTAAGATGAAGATTTAAACAGCGCTTTATTTATAATAACTTTAGTTTTGGGTTTAGCATTTTGATAATTTAATACATGATTAATGTTTAGAAAATTAGAAATGGTACATATTGAGTTTTATTTTCAAGGAATATTATAATGTTACTGAAAATTCAGCCTTTGTAAAGAAATACATTCGAAGAAAATATACAAGTATTAAAAGTTTCATCATGTAGGGAATTTCACATTTGACTCGATTTTCACTGTTTGAAAACTATTCCTGAGATAGTTAGGTATACATGAAAACGAAAATGAGCTTTCTCTTATACGTATGTTCAAAAAAATTACTGTTGGAAATTTAACAAAATTGGTTGAAACTTAAGCACATTTTTAGTACAGAGTATCCATAACTCCACGAAGCAAAACGTTAAATCATCCTCGATAGGAGGAGGGATTTCTTGATTGCCATTATCTTCAGAACCTAAATCGCTTCCCAATTGATATTCAAGTACTGGAACTACGCTTGCAGCTATGTTAGGAGGTGATTAACAGGGATGCATCTAGTTGTGTTAGTAGTGTTCCACATAAGCAGCCCAGTTAGTGACGGTGATGTTTTGGAATTAGGATATAGCTGACGAGTATTCTGGTTAAAGCTGCAACTTGCAAAATGTATAAAGCTGCTACTATGTTAATTTTTTAGTATCGGGGTAGTTGAGGAGGGACGGAGTGGAGCGTTTGGAACAAGTTTGACAAAAACTGGATTTTTACGAGGTCTACAATTTCGTGTATAAACTTTATCTATTACAGTTTACCTATTATTAAGTTATACATATTCCATTCAGAGTGAAGAGGACTTCGGAAGTTATTCTCAGAAAATTGAGAATAATTATTTTGTTAGTTATATAAATCTCTTAAGGCGACAAGGTAGTCTGAAAACGTGGAAATCACACCTTAAGTGTGTTAAATTACCACTGCTCTTAAAGTTCTCAATGGATTTTCCTTAAATTATTATGAATTAATTTTACAAGTCATGGCATTTATTTCAAGTGGCTGTTTGCTTTCATAGCTTATGTAGTTGATTCCGTAAAAATTATTTCATTCAGCAGAAAAATAATATTTACTCTTAAAACGTGTGACTTAATGTACCTTTTTCTCTGATACTACTTGGAATACGGAATGAGGCAATATTTTTAACACTCACATGATTTCAGTCTAACCATATAAATATAAATTCAATAGCAGCCCGTCTTAAAGCAATATGTGTATGAAACAATATATAAAAAGTGTACATTACAATCATTGTATATATTTACATTATTGTAACCGTGTGTAATAATGTTATGTGAATGTATTACGTAATTTAATAATGTACGAGCTGTGAGAAATAGGTCAAACGTTGCTAACATTAAGGTAACCTTGAGGCAATAATGAGTTTGAGAGTTTAATAATGTTACTTGTGATTCTTGGAAGCAATATTGTAAATTTTGAGACACTTTAAAAATAGCCAATCAACAACCACAAAAAGATTTAGTTAAATGAAAGTATTCTATTGGATTAGGAAGAGCCAATCAGTGACTTGAAATACAGAAATTTACAAGTTTAGGCGGTTGAAATCAATTCAGTTGGTTGCAGACAGCGTTACTAACCAGACGCAAAAAGTGTCCTCAAGAAATTTAAGTCGTATTCGTGTGAAACGAAAATAGTTTTACGTGTTAAAAAGTGAAAGTAATTAACAAAATAATCTCACAGCTCTCTATATCAGTGAAGTGTTATTTAAACGTATCAAGTATTAATAAAAGGAGTGAAGTAAAATTATAATCTGTGTAAGCCTACATTCTTAGTCGCACCACAACCCTGCCACGACATCCATGTCTCTAACAATAATATGACGCAGCCGAGGCAAACATAAATATATAATATTTCAAGAAAGAGTCAAATTACAAAGTTAATTTTTTTTTAATCTTGGGGTAAAGACCACCTGAAAGTACACTTGGGGCGAAGGCTACCGGAAACCGGTTACCATACGTGCGGTTGCAAACAAACTTCAAGTTCGGCTCCCAACAGTTGAAATATAATACAACTCCTTCAATACAAACTACTTCAAATTGAGGCGCAAAGCGTGATGCAAATAACGTAACAAACCACCTACTTTAAGAATCATACTTTGGCATTCTTATTCTTAGTATAATCAGCTATCTTCTCAACCTCAATTATTGAGTTATGTATATCAGTTCACTAGAAATTGAATTATTTGCAAAGTCAAAAAAGTAAAAATGTGGAACATTTGCAATGTTGTTGCTTTTTTAATATCACTAATATACATTATAAAATTATGACTGTAATTCAGAAAGTTTAGCTATGTTGTATACATTCATTGAAAATTTCAGCTCTCTACCCCTCATACTTTCTGAGAAAGAGGTACATAAATTTTCAAAAATGTTGTTTTGAGAAAACTGAATTTAAACATTAAAATTCATGACACACTTCAGTACATTCCACGGTCATAATCATCCGCACCTTCATTCCTGATTGCTTCAGATTTTTCCGATTGCCTTCTCTTGATCCTGGTCTCTTTTGTTAATAATTGCTGAACTGCTCACTGGGCATGATGTGGCCGTTCGTCATTGAAAGATACAAAAATGTTCTAAAAAGGAGCATTGCATGGCAGTTTTAAACGAATGCAGCCTAGCGTATAAATGGTATTCTTAAAGACCTCTTAAACCCCAAAAAGTACATACTTTGTTAAAGGAAATAATAGAGATTTTATTAGTGCCTAAAACAAAAAAATTCATTTTTGACCATTTCAGAGTACCTTGTCCCCTTAAACTTAATTTATATTAAATAAATTCGTTGCAGAAATTTGTGAGAAAGTCTCAAATAACAAACTGTCTCTGGAAGAAACACACATCTTTGAAAGATGCTATACTTAAATGCCAAGTACAGTATTTATTCGTCTTTTAACTTTTGAGTTTACATACATGAATATTTTTTTAACAATGTTTTTTACTTTCTCTACTACGTATAGTAAGTAGAAGTATTGCATTCCACCCAAGAATTCGAGAGCGAGATTTCACCCGAAATACATCTTTTGAAGCCCCTGAATCCAAAAAAGCACTTTTAGAAAAAGGTCCGTGTGTTTCTGTAAACACATAACTCAAAAACAAAAAGTCTGATAAATACCAACTTGGTATGTGAGTTTACTATCTTCCGAGGATGCGACACGAATATTTTCAAGAAAATCCCCCAACTCTAGACTACACTTTACATGGAACATTTTTCGATAATTTTGATTTCTCAAAAATGACTCTAATAATTTTGATTAAAATATCATATAATTATGATATTCTCATGGCAAATGAAATTTATATCTTGAATTTTCTGAGAATGTCCCCAAACGTTGTCTTCATTCAGAATGACTTTCGCATAACTGATAAACTGGTTTTTTACTACAACAAAATGCAGATCTCGTTAAAACACACAATTTATTCATGTACACTTTTTTTCTTGTGACCCATTTCCGAGGTATTCCTTGTTATTTGTTTGAATTTTCCAATACTTATACTTATACATACAAAGAGAATGGAATGCTCACATAGCAACCATCTCTTAAAATATTTGACTATCGCTTAAAATCTACCATGTTGCCCTTGTATCTATAAGAAAATTAGCAATAAGATTAACATCTTGAAATTTCGAATTAACATGAAGTAGATGCAGAATAAGCGTTTGTAAAAATAATTTGTACAAGAGTAGAGAAAGTCATGCGACAGCAACACATTATACTTTTTATTAAGACGACTCCAAAATATTTCCGATGAAATCTCGATTTAAAATTTTTGGGTGGAACATACTTTCTATACATTTTATAACTAGGTGCTAGAGAAAGTAATAAAATATCTTTAATCGAGATTTTTATTTCCTTTCATTTCTTTACTCTTAAAGAAGCTTCAAAAATTCAAACTTGGCATTATAAGTATCTTGAGCTAAATGTAATAACTTATTAAGTAACAACAGTACGTTTAATTAATTTTGAAGAAGAAATATAATTATTTTTGACAATCACCTTGGGCGTATCTATCTACACACCAACAGCAAAAGAGCGTTCCCCTACTACACAATTCGCTACACATTGTAAAAAAAAAGTGCTCAAAATTTAACCTTCTACTTTGATGATGCTATGGGTATGATCTCCACTTTGAGGAAACGGACCTTTATTCTGAGACACACAATATAGAGCAGAGAGATGGTTTGTATTTTGTAAGTGGGTATCTCATTGTTGTGCCTTCCTTTTGCTTATTTCTTCGTTAAGAAGAGAGTCTTCTTCCGCAACCAGTTTGTTTAAGATACTAGAATGAAGCTTACCATGTGATTCCCGAGGTCACTGTTGTTTCTGCAAGTGTATGTATATATGCTAATGTCATGAAATGCCTGTTTAAACCGCGCCATATCCTTTCCCTCGTAACGAGGCTGGAAATAACGAAGTTCCGGCGGCGAAGGCGTTTGTCTCGCGAGTCTTGTTGGGAGACCTTAAGTCCCAGCCGCAACAAACGTGCAAATTAACCTCGGCTCCCAAGAATACTGCGCCTTCAATTACTTGGGCAGATTGTTGGCGTTCGGCAGAACCTCCTCTGGAGGGCTGTATTTGTGCAGGACCCTCGGCGGTTAGTGTTTCAGATTCTACGTGTTATCTATGCCAATTTTCGTTGCAGAGTTGGTTTAGGCTTATCTGGTAGCTATGAGCGAAATGCTGAGAACTTTAAGGGAAAGCCTGCTTATTATAGACATTTTAAACAGCCAGAATCCAAAAAATATTGAAGAGCATTCGTAATCTCCTAACAATCCGTTGGTACTTATTTATCGTTTTTGTTTCATTTGTATAGTCCCTTTAAGTTCTATGGTTATATCCCGGGCTTTGACTTTAAAAATAATGCTTTTGTTGCTAACAACGATAATGTATTTAAGGAAAAACTAAGAGTATTCTTATTAACTAGAATCTTCTATTTAATTTGATATGTATATTTTATCCGTGTAGGCAAAGTATATTTTAAAAATATTTCAAAAGTGGTACTGGATACGCCATTTTGTACTTGTATTCTGCACCAATTAAAATAAAACAATCCTAACTCCTAACCTTTTTGGAGTAAAGCACAGTGACTTATTTCTGACTCCTGGCCGGCTGCCGGCAGAGTTGAATATTCACAGATCCTGAACTCTAGCGCATAGATTTACATGCATAAAATAACCACATACCTTTATCACAGAAGGTGTTGGAAATGATGTTCTTATGTTGTCACGCATCTCTCATACCTTTTAAGAAAATTTCCATTAACACGTATTAATTCTTCTAATAAAATTGCAGTAATTTCTCTTCTGATATTATCTTTGATTTCTTCCAACGCCGGGTTGCTCCAATACGCTTTATTTTTTAAGTTCCCCCATAAATAAAAGTCGCATACAGTAAAGTCTGGGGAGCTCTGTGGCCCTAGTCCTTTCCTGATGCCCTATCTTAAAAAATTTCGGAAATTAATTTCAACGAGAAATCAGCTGCATGTGCTGTAGCAGAGTCTTGTTGAAAATATGCCTGTGTGCATTCAATATCACACAAATATTCCAGTAATGGTTTGATTATTCTATCCCTGTACCTCTGTCGATTAACTGTATCCGTAAAGAATATACGCTCTATAATTCGATACGCATTCACAGCACACCAAACACCAATTTTCTGGTCATGCAATGGCATTTCGTGAACAATATCGGTTTTTTTTTGCACTCCAGTATCTGTTGTTTTGTGTCGATACATGGCCATTTAAAGAAAATCATGCTTCGTCTGTGAAAAAAAATTAACTTTGGGTTCATAGAGCCATCATTCACTTTACCCGACACCCAAATGCAAAAATTTACTCTACTCACAGTATCACTTCTCTACTCAGTTGCAGTTCCTGTACTGCGGTAATTATAAAGCTTTAATTTTAAAAGTTTATTGGCTTTCCAAGCCGAGAATTGTGAAACTCCCGTTTCCTGTGATAACTCAAAAAATCTCTAAGTAGGTTATGTACTAACCTTTGTCCTATCTCATCGAGTTTTTCCTCAGTAAGAACAAGGCGAGTTATTTTGGGTTTCTTATCAAGAACAGAACCCGTTTCTGTAAATTGGTTTACAAGACTACGAAATGTCTCTGTGAGGTGCACGGATTCCGGGGAATCTGTCTATAAATAGTCATGTCAGTTGTCCAGAAGACTATGTTCGCACGTTGAAATCATACACGAATATGCGGTGTTCTAAAGTAAACGCACTTCTTAGCATTATAACGGGACTATCACACCTTAACTATAAAAAACCAAACACCAACTCACGCTAGCAACGGTCGCATATGCACTGACGCGCGGGGTGGAGGGAGAACAGCGGAAGTTACAATCGATTAGAAGCACTGTGCGCACGCAGCTCTATCCGCCAAGCTGCCGGCCAGAAGTCGAAAATAAGGCACTGTAGCAATCTTTAGCCCAAATTTTTGGGGAAGTTTAGCTCCACAGATTGGCTCTACTCTTAAGTATGGTAGCTTATGTGAAATGAAACCATGTGGTTTTTTTCTTTTTGCTTTTAACTGTTCTTCCTGAATGACTTTTTTGTATAAAAATGAAGTTTTCTCAGAAACTTCTGAAGATACTACTTAAATTTTACGATGATAAGAACAACCTCTAAGTGTCGCTATGAATTACATTGGTGTTAATAATAGGTTCTTTATTCTTATTTTTAAACATTGTGTTACATTCACATTACTTTATCTTCTATCGTTTATTAGTGGGTATGCAAACTATTCTTACTAAAACTTATGTTTATATCTACTACATTATAATAAAAAATAGTTTGCAGAAATAGCTGCATTGTACGTTTCGTTATGGATACAAAGGAAACAGCGATAGTCAAATTTTTAAGAACTGGACGCAATACGCTGGTCTTAAAATTCCATGCCGTTTCCACGATATTGCGAGAAAGATTTGAAAATCGACAGCACTTTAAAAGAATGACTAAGTATTGAACAATTCGAACCATTATAACAGGTATCTCGGAAATGGCTCATGCCACAAAAAAGTTCTTTGAATTAATTGCGTGTTTTAAAGAGGGATTTATTTTTGCGTAGTACGTTTTCATCTATGTTTAACGTTTATCAGGTAAACACAATTATACAAAATTCGTTCCGAATGAAAAAAGGACTTTACAGGCTATCCCCAGAAAATTCAGGATATACATTTTATTTGTCATGTAAATATCTTTAAGGTATGGTATTTTAATCAAAATCCTTTGGCCATGTTTCAAAAAATCAAACAGTTTAAAAAATGCTCTATGTAAAGGTTGGTTTGGAGTGGAATATTTTCTTGAAAACCTTCGTGTCGCATCTTTCGAAGATATTGAAATTAAATACCAAGTTCTATATTTATCCGACTTTTCGTTTTTGACTCTGAATATATATATTGCTTTCAGAGAGCTTCAAAACATATATAACATAAAACGCATGTAGTGAAATCTCGATATCGAATTCATGGGTAAAATTCAATACTTGCAATACTAAACGTAGTAGGAAAATTAATAAGGTTTTATATGCATATTTTATAAGGGAATCTATGTTAATGTAATACACTGATTTTTACTTTCTTCAACGTATATAGTAGATAGAGAAGCTATTGCATTCCATCCAAAAATTCTACACTGGGATTTTACGGAAACATACTATATAGTATACGGAAATATAGTATTATTAAAACAATGACCGTGTATGTTTGTGTCTTTGAACAGCATAACCTAAAAACGAACACTCGGATAAAGTACCAAACTTGGTATCTTCCAAGGATGCAACACAAATATCCTCAAGAAAATTCTCCACCCCAACTATCCTTTACATGGAACATTTTTTGAAAATTTTGATTAAAATATCATATGTTTAAGATATTGTAGCGTGTTAGGTAATTAGTAGCTACAGTCATGTGAGAAAGAAGCGGTTGTTACTTCACGTATTGAAAGCCAATTTGAAGTAATAGTTGTATTGTAGTTCAACTGTTGTGGAGCCAAACTTGATGAAGTAACTGCCCCACGTATGGTGCAAAATTTCCGGTGCCCTTCGCCCCAACGTTTAGGAATCAACTTTGTATTCTTATGTTTCTTTAAATATTATATATATATACATATATATGTTTGCCTCGGCTCCGTCAGTATTAATTTGTAGAAACATGTATCTCTTATCAGGGGGTGATGCGGCGAAAGAATGTAGGCTTACACAAATTATAATTTTTACTTCACTCCTTTTATTAATCCTTCACACCATTAAATAACACTTCACTGATATAGAGAGCTGTGAGATTGTTTATTAATTACTTGCACCTTGCACTTGCACTTAAACTTTATAATATTTTCGCCGTAATGAATTTTCGTCTCACACTGAATACCTATTAAACTTCTCGAGGACGCGTCTCGCGTCCAGTTATGAGCGCTGTCTACTAGCAACTGACTTCTACCGCCTGAATTTGCAAATTTCATCTACTTGAAGTCTCTGATTGGCTAATCCTGCTCCAATAGAATACTTTTATTTAACTTTTAGCCTTTCTAGTTGTTAATTGGCTATTTACAAACTGTTTTAAAATATCACATTATTGTTCCAAAAATTACTAGTAGCATTATTAAATTTTCCAATTCGTTATTGCCTCAAGGTTACCTCATTGTTAGTAACTTTCGACCTCTATTCTCACAGCTCCTACATTATTAAATTACGTAATACATTCACATAACTTTATTATACATGTACACAATAATATAAACATAATACAATGACTGTTACATTCATTTTATATATTATACTGTACATATATTGCTTTAAGGCGGGATGTTATTATATTTTATAATTAGACTGAAATCATTTAAGTGTTAAAAATACTGCCTCAAATGCCAGTCAAATTATTGCGTCGTATTGGCGACAGCATTGTTGGCGTAATTCTTTCGGCTTTGGGTTTGAAGTTCGTTTTGGCATGACGTTCTCCAGTCCGAGGTAGCGGGTCTAGCGAGGGTTGGAGAGGGGGAATCGGTTAGCATTACCTTTCTTTGCGTTGTGTTAGCGTTTGGTTTGAGAGTCGCCTGAGTGCGGTTGTATGTGAAGAGTGTGAATGTAGTTCGTTGTGTAGCATCTCCCCTCATTTCTTTCTTTATCTCTTTTGCGTGCGATGTAGAGGCACCGTGTTTTTATCGAATAAATCACAGTTAATGTGAATTCTGTGTATTTTGTTATAACTATCCCACGCCTGCACTAGAATGAGATATTCAAAGTTCTGGTCCACTCGCTGTCTCTGCAGCTACGTCTCTCAATGTGCATGCTGGGGTAATTAAAATTTAATAATTTAGCTGGAAACCTTTTGGCTTTCACCCCAGTATGTAACAATATTTTCATGGAAAATGAAATGTATATCTTGAATTTTCTGGGAATAGGCTGTGAAGTCCTCTTCATCCGGAAGGAATTTTGTATAATCTTGTTTAACTGGTAAACGTTAAGCGATAGACGAAACCGTACCTACTCACAAAGAACGTAGATGTCTTTAAAACAAACAATTTATTTAAAATAAGTTTTTTTGTGGCATAAGCCATTTCTGAGATATCCGTTATTAATGGTTCGCATTGTTCAATACTTGGCAATTCTCTTGAAGTGCTGCAATATTCAGTTATTTCTCGCAATTGCATGGAAACAGTGTGGAATTTTAAGGCTAGCATATAGCGTCCTGTTCTTAAACCTTTGATTATCGCTGTTTCCTTTGTGTATATAGATATTTTTGCAAAGATTTATTTGGATTAAAATATAGTAGGTAAAACAATAAGCTTCAGTAAGAATAGTTTGTATACCCAGTAGTAAAAAATACAGGGTAGAGAAAGTCATATGGCTGAATACATCAGATTTTTTACTTTCTCTACTACTATAGTAAGTAGAGGAAGTATTGTATTCCATTTAAAAATTCGATACCGAGATTTCACCGGAAATATATGTTTCGAGACCCCTGAATCCATAAAAAGCATTTTTGGAAATATGTCCGTGTGTGTCTGTGTGTGTGTGTGTGTGTGTGTGTGTGTGTGTGTGAACAGCATAACTCAGAAACGAACAGTCGGATAAACATCAAACTTGGTATTTAGGTTTAGTATCTTCCAGAGATGCGACACGAAGGTTTTCAAGAAAATCACCACATTACCCTTTACATGGAACATTTTTCGAAAATTTTAATTTTCTCAAAAATTATCTAACGATTTTGATTAAAATATCATATGTTTAATATATTTTCATGACAAATTAAATGTATATCTCGAATTTTCTGGGAATGACTCCAAAAGTATTCTTCATTGTGAACGACTTTTGCATAACTGGAAAACCATAAGAGATAGACAAAATTTTACTACACAGAAAATGTAGTTCGCGTTAAAATAAACAATTTATGTCATATACATTTTTTTTGTTGAGAGAACCATTTTAGAGATATTGCTTGTTATTTCCTTAATTTTTTCAATAGTTATTTTCTCAAATGGGAATTTGTTATTCATTTCTTTTATGTCCTGGACATTCAAAGAGAATGGAACGCTCCACATAGCAACCAGCTCTTACAAGATTTGACTATCGCTTAAAGTCTACCATATTCCCCTTGCACCTACAAGAAAATTAGCAATAAGATTAACATCTTGATTAATATGAAGCATATGGAGAATAAGCGTTTATAAAAATAGTTTGTATAATAGTAGAAAAGTCATGTGAGTGTAACACATCATGTTATTTAAATTAATGTACTTCGAAATGTGTATATTAAGTGAAATCTCGGTATAGAATTGTTTATGCCTCCTCCATCTTCCAAATACTTTACGGTTTTCCATGTACCAGTGCCTTTAAATGTACATAAGTCACGTATACCAAATGCAAAATTACATGCAAGACCTAGATGAACCGAGAAGCTACAAGATGCAACGCTCAGCGTCTTTGACACAGAAGATCTTGGCTGAGAAGCTATTACCGTGCACTGATGTGATTAAGACACGTGTAATGCTACGGATGGAGGTCACAGATAGCAAGTTTACGGCAGTCCGTCATACGGTCTTGCCTAGTTAATATCTTCTCTTTGTGAATCATTAATTACAAGACATTTCCAAGTTAGGGAAATGGGAGCCGTAAGATGGAACTGAAACATGTATTGATAAAATGGAATGGAAGAAAGAGGAAAAGCTCTGGGGACGTTCGAAGTCAACTTCTGAGGGTGGGGCCGAAGAAATGAAGAAAAGGAGGAGCAAATGAAAACGGAAAAGGGAAGAAGAAAGGATAATTCGTTTAATTACTGCGGCGGGCGGGTACGGTGAGTGGTGGTTAGAACTAATGAAAGAAATACGCAGAATGAGGGTCCCAGATCGATGCAAATGAATGGAAGGCGGCAAGCTCAGTGTGCTATTGAATCCCTTGTGCTCTGTATATATGTGTGTGTGTGTGTGGTATCTCTCTTTTCACCTTTCCCTCTTTTAATGAGGGTATAAAGAAGGAACCTTCATGTGCACTAGTCAAGGTAGATGATGATGATCATTATGGTGGACTTGTAAAGAGGTTAATGAGCATGCCAAGATAAGAGAAGCACGAAAATATGTAAAAGGAACGTGAAATAATTTTTGTATGTTGGGCTTTAACAAGTGTATCGCACCGCGCGATTAAAATATTGTCACTGAAAATTTAATTTCCATGTGCCCTCCCCTTAATTTGGATGAGTATTCAGGTTTTGACCACAGCGCTATAGAAGTGCAGCTCATTCAGGGGAGAAAAAATGCAGCGTCACGTATCTTGGTAAATAGTAAGCATCATAAAGCGAATGCGTTCATTGCACTGCGGTTTCAACAGGCTTAAACTCCAGATAAAAATGTGTGTTCTACTTTATTTACCTCATACGCATTTAAGGCAGAGGAAGTGTTTGATGTTTTACTGGAAATTCACAAACGCGTTTATATAGGATGTAAAAAAGCTTGAAAAGTAGAATCAGACTGAAAAATCCATTGCTATAGTCAGGTTTTGAACCACGGATCGTCGAAGTACCGAGCTACCACAGCAACATGCCGATGCTACATTAAGTTCGCCAACTGACTGACATCTTCCCCAGTAAACCATAAGGCGTTCTTAAATTCATTTTGTGATAACACACCTCAGTGGCGATTTACAATCTTGTAAGTGCCAGATTTCATAATTAACCACTGTAAGGTCAATAAACGTTAATTAATTGTTCTTTCACAGATGCCGTGTGTAGAAAAGTAGTATTACACTCAGAAATTAAACTTCATAGTCCGGATTTTAGCCATGGATCTTCGGCTTACCTTTCCGCTGCTATAACCAACTGTTAAGGCCACATAACGGCACTGTTCAAAACTCGGCTATGTCATTGAATTTCTATTTTTTTTCTACTAAGTACTTGCAGTAAATGGTGGAAGTATTGTGATACATAAAAAATTTCGATGTTGCCCCTGAGCAAAACAAAAGCAAATAAGAAAGAAATAAAGAAATAGAAAAAAGATCACGAGTCTGTGTGTGCATATGAGAATCTGTGAACAGCATAGCTTTAAAGCTTGGTATTTAAGTACAGTATCTTCCAAAGATGTGACACGAAGATTTTCAAGAAAATCCCCCCACCCCCAAAGTACCCTTTGCATGAAAAAATTTTCGGTAATTTTTATTTTCTTACAAACGGCACTAACGGTTCTGATTAAGATACTATATATTTACGATATTTACACAAATAAAACATATATCTTGAATTTCCGAAACAGCCTCTCAAGTGCTCTTCGTTCAGAAAGAATTCCGAACAAGTGGTAAACGGCATGAGACAGGTAGGAGATTACAGAAAATTCAGAGCCCAAAACACCAATTTGTTTCAAATACCTTTTTTGTGGCGTCAACCATTTACGTAATATCCAATATAGTGGTATAAAATGTTCAATACTTTTTTTAAAGGGCTTTCGCTATTTAATTGTTACTCGCAATGTCATGGAAAGCCTTTCAAGGCCAGATTTTAAAAAACTGATTATGGATTCGATTTCCTCTGTCTCCCTTGTATCCTCAACGAAATTTGTAATGAAATATCTGCGAAAGTTAATCCTGATTAATATGAAATAGATTGAAAAATAAATTTTCGTAAGAACAGTTTGTAGAAATTATATAAACTAAACGATAGTGGGTAGCGAAAGTGATGTGAAAGTAGCACGTCATTGGGTTTCTTTTTCAGTCTTGATTCCACCTTGGCAAAATATTGGTTTACAACCTTTCAAGAATGATAGATCAGGTAAAAACAATTACACTTCTTATGTGACTTTACATTGGCAGATGAACTGTTTTTTCGGTGATGCCTCCAACTTAAAAGGTGCTTCAAAACTTTGTTTACATCTCAGGGGGGTGGGGATGACAGGGAACGTGAAAACAAACAGAGTTTTGACATATGTTGAGGCAGTGTTTTTAACGCTTAAATGATTTCATTCTAATTATATAATATATAAATTCAATAACAGCCCACCTTAAAGCAATATATGATTTAACAATATATAAAAAGTGTGTGTTACAATCCTTGCATATGCTTATATTATTGTATCCATGTGTAATAATGTTATGTGAATGTATTACATAATTTAATATCGTAGGAGCCGTGAGAAATAGGTCAAAAGCTGCTAACAATGAGATAATCTTGAGGCAATAATGAGTTTGAGAGTTTAATAATGTTACTTGTGATTCTTGGAAGCAATAATGTAAATTTTGAGACAGTTTAAAAATAGCCAATCAACAACCAGAAAAAGCTTTAGTTAAATGAAGGTATTCTATTGGATTAGGAATAGCGAATCAAAGACTTGAAATATAGAAATTTACGAGTTTAGGCGGTTGAAATCAGTTCATTTGGTTCCACACAGCGTTACTAACCAGAGGCAAAAAGTGTCCTCAAGAAATTTAATACGTATTCGTGTGAGACGAAAATAGTTTTACGTGTTAAAAAGTGCAAGTAATTAATTAAAGTATCTCACAGCTCTCTGTATCAGTGAAGTGTTATTTAAATCGTATCAAGTATTAATAAAAGGAGTGAAGTAAAATTATAATCTGTGTAAACCTACATTTAGTCGCACCACAACCCTGCCAAGACATCCATGACTCTAACAATAATACTGACGCAGCCGAGGCAAGCATAAATATATAATATTTAAAGAAACAGTCAAATTACAAAGTTAATATTTTTTTTAAACTTGGGGCAAAATATAATACTCCTTCAACACAAACTACTTCAAATTGCCGCCCAAAATGTGATGTAAATTACGTATCAAACTACCTACTTCAATGAGACAAACTTTTGTACTTGTCATTTAAATGCTTCGTGTTCGTGTTTTTTACGAAATTGTTTTCGTAAATCCGTCACGTCTCCGATATGACCGTAGAGGGCCATGCAAAAGGATAGGAAAGTAAAGAAACACGCTCAGTTTAAAATGACCTGATTAGTCGAATACGCACCGACAACAGCACCAAGCATGCTTCTTGTGGGAAGATATTAACTCTTCTAAGTAGAATATGCAAGCGTTCAATGACGGATTACTCATTTACTACTTGCTACAGAGGTATGCAGACGTGAATTGTATTTCGTTCAATTTCGTAATATTAATTCCCAGTTGCTAGACATTTTAGTTATGTACTCTTCAATCTAGTAAACAAATTCTTGATATGAGAGTATAAAATATATTATTTAAGACCATAGTTTTAATTGTCAGCCTGTATGCATGTTCATTACGCTTAAATTAAATATCTTAATGCTGCGCTTCTTTGTTGTTGGAAACTCAGTTTTAAAGGCTTTCAGAAATTACCTTTACATAATGCAAGTTTAACATTCCGCATTATTTCCGCAACAATTCAAGGGTATTTTGTTATTGCATATAACTCATATATTATAAAATGCGTTCCTAATTTAGTTTAGCTTTAAAATATAAATTAAAAACTCAAAAATTTTGAGAACCTATTTGTATTGACCAAAATGAAAACGTACAGACAGTTTCGGGCTTAATATATTGTCAGAATTCAATTCTGTGCAACTGGAATGGGTCTTACTGATCGTAAAAGCTTTAGATGCAAATACATTTAAATTTGTAGTTTAGAGCTTTTTTGCCCCTCTTTATAATCTACAACATCAAATATTTTTTTAGGTTGATTTCCTTGCCTAAAGTTATGCCGCGGTTTCCCCCTGGACGTTCCATATATCGAAAGCAAAAGAGAAATTTCCGGCAATTATGATTCTGGTTTTCCGTGATGCCTCTTGTTTTTGTCGCCTCGGACGTCTAGCTAAAAAGAGCTAGTTAATTAGATGATATATGTCATCTCTATATTTCTAGAACGTTCTACAAGTACGCTGTATTTCGAATGCAAGTACATGGAGCACTCAAGTGATTGGACACTGTAAAATACGGGGTCCTATCTGTTCGTGGTCACTGTGAGTGACATTTTCATCATCATCATCATCTTCATCATCATCATCATCATCATAATACAAACAGGGATTAGACCACTGGTGATCTGTTCCGACTCCAAACTAAAGCTGCTCCATCCATCTTCTAGCAGGTCTTCCTAGGCTTCGTTGTCCTTTGGTGTATAATTTAATAATCTTTGGGGAATCCTATGATATTCCATCCTGCAGACATGGGTGTACCAGTTTTTCCTGTATTCTGTCATTTTATCCGCTAGTTTAAATATTCCCAGTTGTTCTCTGATATCTACACTTCTCTGTTTGTCCATTAGAGTATATCCTGCTACAAACCTTAAGAACTTCATTTTCGCAACTTCTACGAGGGACACTATTTATATTTTGAGCCTAATAATTAAAGCAAAGTAATTTCTGATTGATAACTGCTTTATTGTTTTTCAAACTATTCTCCTTTAAGATCAATACACTTTTGCATCCGTTTGAACCATTTGTCAAAGCATTTATTCCAGTCTTCATGAGACACCTCCAAAACATGGTTTTTGAAGGCATCAACGGCTGCTTCTGCCAACGAAAATCGTTGTCCACGCAAGCTATTCTTGATGTTCCGGAACAAAAAGAAGTCATTGGGTGCCAAATCAGGACTGTATGGCGAAAGACCCATCAATTCGATTTTTTGAGCCTTCAAATACTCTGTTAGACGAGATGTGTGTGCGCTCGCGTTGCCTTGAGGAAGAACGATCCTACGGTTCTTGTTGCTTTTCGTTACTTCACCGAAGACTTCCGGCAAAAAAACGGTTGTGTACCATACGGCATTGACCGTTTTACGCTCCTCTAAAGGCACTGTTGCCACATGGCCAGTTTTACTGAAAAAGCAGGCGACCATTTGCTTCGAAGTGCTTCGAGTGCGAACAACTTTTGTTGGATTTGCTTCATCTTGAAACACCCATACAGTCGACTGCTGTTTACGTTCCGGTTCATACGCATAGATTCATGTTTCGTCACCTGTTACAATCTTATATACGTCTTTTGAGGCACCGCCATTATATTTCTTGAGCATTTTCGTACACCAATCGACACGAACATGTTTTTGAGATTGCGTCAAATTATGTGGGATCGAACGAGAGCAAACCTTTTTTACGGCTAAATAATCATGCAGTATTTTATATATGCTGGTGGAAATAATGCCTAGGGTTGCCTCAATCTCACAATATGTCGCATGACGATCTTTCATTATGAGTTTTTCCACAGCGTATCAATGTTTTCTGGCACAACCACTGATTTAGAACGTCCTTCACGAACTTCATCATTGAGCGAACGGCGGACACGATTAAATTCGTTATACCAGCGTTTCACAATGGTAAAGGATGGAGCTTCGTCGCCAAATGAGGAAGTTAGTTGATCGATGCACTCTTGTCTTGATAATCCACGTCGAAGGTCGTATGGCTCTTTGCGCAGAGCCATAAGAAATGCCTGCCTGTTGTGAAAGACGCCTAAGTGATTATTGGGGGGAATTCTCCAAACGATGACCGATGTCATCTAATGTTTTTTCGGTAAGAACCGTACGCCATCTTTTAGATTTCTTAGACTGAACACTTCCTGTAGCCTGAAATTTATTGTAAAGTTCATGGATTGCTGTACGGTCTGGAACTTTTACACCTGGATACCTTTCTGCAAATCGTACTTTCACTTGGCGAGCTGATTGAGTTAACACATACGAATCACAAATATACGCTGTGCAGCAGAAAAAATATACTGAGCCATAATATACTTTATGACTAAATACAGAAAAAATAATAAATAACTCATAATAACTGAACTACATCACATCACCATCAACTCAATACTACACTTCTCGCTGCAGAGCAAAACCACGTCAACAGCGTGACCTTGTTTATAGCAGCAGTGTGTTATCATGTTTCCACATGCCCAGTGGAAAAACACCGCGCAGCCGGTTCGTATTTTCTCGGCTCTCCCGTTATAAGAGGAATCTATCCAAACGACTGGGGGGTTGGAATTATTTATCCGATTTATAAAGGAAAGGAAGCGGCCGAGTCTCCAGACAATTATAGAGGAGTAACTTTTCTTCCAATTATGGGGAAAATCTATGATGGAATACTTTACGAAAGGATAAAAACATGGATGAGGCGGTTTAATATAATTTCAAAATTTCAAGCGGGACTTAGGGAGGGGAATAGTACTGCACATAATGTTTATTTTGGATGCACTAAAGGTACAACAGATGATTAAAAATCGGAGAAGATTGCATTGGGCTTTTGTTGATTTTAAGAAAGCTTTTGACTCTATAAGTCGCTACCCATTGTGGTTTAAATTAGAAGCCAATGGATTATCGAAGAGGATATTGGCGTTGCAGGCTATGTATCATAGAGTGGAATTCTGCGTAAAGTACAATGTGAAGGCGTTTCAGAGAGCTTCGGGTGCCATAAAGAAGTTAGGGAATGCTGTATTTTATCACACTTTCTCTTTAATCTCTTTTTGGATGACGTAGTGGAAGTATTGCTAGAAGAAAATGTGGAAGCGCCTGAGATCTGTGGCGGTGACGGATCCCAGTACTTTTATATGCAGATGATATGACACTGCTCTCTACTCTGTGGAAGGGTTGCAAAAGGGACTGGACGGACTTCAGATTTATTGTAACGAATGACTGGTGACCATTAATGTAAATAAAACGAAAACAATTACGTTTAAAAAGCGGCTCGGTAAACAGCTGAGCAGAGACCTGGACTTAGGCAGGGGAGAAACTTGATAAAATAAAGAATTTTGTATACCTGTATACGGAAGATGAACTAAACACATTGAGGTTACAAAACTCAAGGCAACAACGAGAGCTGCGGAAACTCTGCGCACTCGGAACAGAATCCTAGATATAAAATTCCTAGAGACAGTATATGGGGCAATTGTTAGATCCACAATGTCGTGTGGTGGTGGAGATCTGCGGATGGGTACCCACGGAAAGGTTAGGCTAAGTAAGAACAAGTTTCCTAAAAGGTATTTTGGGTGTGGGAAAAGGTACGGCAACTGTGGAATTTTAAGAGAATACGGTGCATACAACGAAACAATTAAACGTAAGGTACGGGCGATCAAATATTCGATTAGAATTATGAGAGGGGATCAGTCTCTTATGAGAAGAGCATGCTATGACGAAAAGGGATAAGATGTAGCAGCAAAAATCAAAAAAGGCCTGGAAAGATAGGGATGGATAATATTTGGTTTGAAGGTCCTGGAAACAGAGAAAACGTTTGGATAAACTACAGAAGCAACTGAAAGATATAGATCAACAGCAGACACTGTCACAATGCAATTTCATTAACCTTACAGTCGAAACTAAAAACAGAAGGGGTATAGAACAACATGTTTTGGCCAGAAATAGAGCCAGCAAGCAAGGGCTCAGACTGGGATCATGGCGAGTGATCAAATTCATTAAGAAGAAGGCATAAGAATCTGTCCCTGGTGTAGAGAGGAAGAAACTTGGATTCATGTTCTGGCGCATTGTACATTGTACTAAGACCGAACAGTTGAGGAGAAAGTATCTACCGGCTTGTTTTGTTAACTCAAGCAGCGGGTTACAAGTTTATTAAACCTTCCTGTCTGGGAGAGGGGGAAACAATTGGTACATTTTCACAAAAGCTTATGCAGCTCAGATCGGAGTATAAGGATGAGTGTCAAGGTTGGAGGGGGAGGGTTAGTGGCTATGGGAGCAGGTATTTGCTTATTTTGTAAACAATAGCATGTGCTTGTGAACAAGTTCTTTCGCTTCTTCTTTTGTTTTATTTATGTGATTTTTTGTTGTTAGTTTATCGTTTATTTTTCTTTTCATTTCTTGTAAATATCAGTAACTTTAAAGTTCAGTGTAATGAATATAATCTGAAAAATCTGATGTGTTACACTCACAGGACTTTCTCTACTCTTGTACAAACTATTTTTACAAACGCTTATTCTCCATCTACTTCATCTTAATCGAGATAAACATTTGCAGAGTCTATCTTGTTGCTAATTTTCTTGTAGATGTAAGGGGAATATATATTTACAAGGGCAATATAGAAATACAGTAGCCTTTAAGCACATACATATCTCTTAATAGCTGGTTGCTGGGTGCAGTACTATTCGCTTTCCCACAGATTAATACTCTTTGCATATCCAAGACAAAAAAAGAATAACGAATTCCCATTTGAGAAAATAAGTATTGAAAAATTTAAGGGAATAACAAGCAATATCTCGAAAATGGTTCACTCAACAACAAAAATGTATATGACATAAATTGTGTATTTTAACGCGATCTACATTTATGTGTAGTAAAAGTTGGTCTATCTCTTATGGTTTACCAGTTATGCAAAAGTCGTTCACAATGAAGAATACTTTTGGAGACATTCCCAGAAAATTCAAGATATACATTTTATTTGTCATAAAAATATCTTAAACATATGATATTTTAATCAAAATCGTTATAGCCGTTTTTGAGAAAATTAAAATTTTCGAAAAAACTTCCTTGTAAAGGGTAAATTGGATATGTTCCATTGTCTTATTTAATGTTTTTGAAAGTTTTAATATTAATTTTTCATTAAATTCGTATGAGTTTTAGAAATAGTTTCTTTGAGAAATCTAAATATTTTTAATTTGGGGTGGGGGGATTTTCTTGAAAACCTTTGTGTCGCATTCTTGGAAGATACTGAACCTAAATACCAAGTTTGGTGTTTATCCGACTGTTCGTTTCTGAGTTATGCTGTTCACAGACACACAGACACACACACGGACATGTTTCCAAAAATGCTTTTTTTGGATTCAGGGGATCTCAAAACATGTATTTCCGGTGAAATCTCGGTATCAAATTTACTTTCTCTACTTACTATATGTAGTAGAGAAAGTAAAAATATGAACTGCAGGTATTATGTACGGTCTATCTGACCCTGCGTTGTATGAGTTTGAATATGTAAAATGTTCAACACCAATAAATACGCCACTCTACTCTAGCTTGTTATGATCATTCTATGTCCACTTCAGCGGGCGGAAAACGCCGGCACTGTATAACATCCCAATCTTCAGAATGAGCAAGTACTTCCAAAATGAAGTAACCGACACGGGTGGCCGGGGTCGTTAAGACACGGACTCATAAACTGGAGGTCTTTGGTTCAAATCCCATCAGGACCGTCCTCCCTGGCTGAGGTTTTTTCCAAGTTTTCTTCAATCTTAATAACTAGCAAAAGCGTGGAGGTGCCCTAAACTTACACCTGGAACGTTTTCTTCCCAAATTTCGTGTCCCAATTATCATTTTATTTCATGTATTACCAGTGTCTACCACCTGCGGTGCCGTATGTAGTAAGGACTGCGTTAATCACCATTAAAGAAACGCTCCGAATAGGATTCTTTTATTGACCCATTAAGTCTAGCGAAGGACAAAGAAGAGCGGATAAAGAGAATACTTAACATACATACTTGTACAAATGAAATAAAAATATTAAGATATTAGTGTAATAGTCACTATATAGAACAGTAAACAATATATAAAATCGTAAATATATTGAAAATTTAACAAAGTGAAAAATATAAAGTTGGATAATACAGCTTTAGATTTCTCCTGATACATGTTGGTAAATCGTTATGTAAAGAATAGCTGTTGAAGAGTAAAGTTATATTTTCCGCATGTTTTCACTTTAGAAGCAGGTAAAGTTCGACTTAGTGTGGAGCAAATTAATGTCTTTGTGCTCTGGTTGGATAAATTACAAGAAATGAAGTCTCGTTTACATCTGATGATGCCCCGTGTGGTGTCGAGTATAACGAACCCAAGTGGAAGCCGAGCCAGGTTTGGGAGTGTCGAAGTGGATGGTCCAGGGTGTAATGAGACACAGGGAAGGGAACGATAATGACTATAGACGGGCGGTAGTGAGAAGAAAGAGTGTGGGTAGACCCTTATCTCCTGAAGTTGTTCTTCCTTCATGTTGCCCGAAGAGGCTTGTGAGAGGGGGACCGTGGTTAATTTCTGTGTGTAGATGACTCCGATATTGTCTAACTAGCCTCATGTAGCTATAGGGGCTTGGTGCTTGTATTCCTAATGCCTAAGGTGCAATATCTCCTGTAAGTCGTTCTTTCAAACGACTCTTTGTGCTTGAGAACGGAATAACCCCCTGGTACTCATTTGTACGCGAAGCTGAGTGGATCTCGTGGACATGGTGTGGCTTGGAGAGTACTACAGCTAGAAAATCCCCGAATAAAACGTGTGTTTATGAATTACATGAGTGAGTGAATGAATGAGAGCGGGACTAAAACAATCGCATGTCTTGGTAAGTCGTAAAACTCTGGAACCTTTCTTTCCCAATTATTATTTAATTTCATGTATCAACAGTGTCCATCGTATGAAATAAGAGCAGGCATACCGAGCGAGATGGCTCAGTGGTAACGTTGGAGACTCGCATTCGGAAGGTCCCGGGTTCGATACCCGTCGACTGCCCGCTCTGACCTTAGATTTTCCCTCATCGGTAGGCGAATGCTGGGATGGTTCTCAACCACCACGACTTCCTTTTCACCATTTACCTTCCATTCTATATTAGCTTCTCATCTTTCAGGTGTGCTTTGCGGTTTCGAGGCGTATGGCGGTGCCGGACAGATGGCATGGGTACTTGTTCAAAGGAAAGAGCATTATCTACTCTAGGCAGCTCCAGCAGTGGAACGGGTCTTCCACGCGTTACTGTGGCCTGCGACCTGTAACCTTGTGTGGTTCCTTCACTTCATCCTTTCCTCCTGGGGAGTTGGTAGCCACAATAGATCTACGTAAGACACAGTGGGCGAGCTATCCGCCTCCGTTGTATAACCTAACCTAATCTAGCCTATTAAAAATCTGATGTAGTACATTCACATGACCTTCTCTACCCTCTATCTTCATTAGTGGGTATACAAACTATTCTTACTGAAGCTTATTTTTCTATCTACTACATTTTAATCCAAATAAACCTTTGCGGAAATAGCTACATTACACATTTCGTTATAGATACAAAGAGAACAGCGATAGTCAAATGTTTAAGAACCCGACAATATATGCCGGCCTTAAAGTTCCATACTGCTTCTATGCAATCGCGAGAAACAACTGAATGTTGAAAGGACTTTAAGAGAATAATTAAGAAATGAACAATTCGTACCTCAATAACATATACCTATCTCAGAAACGGCTTATACCACAAAAAACTCATTTTAAATAAATTGTGTGTTTTAAAGACATCTACATTTTTGTGTAGTATGTTTTCGTCTATCGCCTAACTTTACTAGTTATGCAAGACTATACAAAATTCGTTCCGAATGAAAAGAACTTCAAAGGCTATTCCCAGAAAATTCAAGATATACGTTTCATTTGTCATGTAAATATCTTTAATATATGGTATTTTAATCATAATCGTTAGAGCCATTTTTTTAGTTTTCGAAAAATTTTCCATGTAAAGGGTAGTTGGGGTTGGGGGATTTTCTTACAAATCTTCGTGTCGCATCTTTGGATGATAGTGAACTTAGACACCAAGTTTGGTACTTATTCGACTTTTCGGTTTTAAGTTATCCTGTTCACAAACAAACGCGCACTCACGGACATCATTCCTAAAATACTTTTTTTTTAAACTCATGGGGCCTTAAAGCATGTATTTCCAGTGACATCTAAATATCAAATTTTTGGGTGGAATGCAAATACCTTCACTAGCTACTATGTGTGTGGTAGAGAAAATAAAAACGCAGAAAAACTTATAATTTCATACTACAGCGAAGCAGTAAAGACAAGTAAGCTCTTGTGTTCCAGATATACAAAAAATAGCTTGAATTTCTATCCAGTTGATGTTAATTAACACAAACATTAGCATATAAATATTAGGTCATACACACTTGGTATACACGAATGCGTGGACAATGAGATTTATACCACAGTCGATTTTTGTTTGTCACAAGAAAATATTATGTGGAAACTCTGCGGTTATGGTAAATTAGAATTATTGAAATGCCCATAAATAACGGACTTTAATCTGGGTAAACAAAAAATTCAACAGCTTGTACAGCAGAGCCAGATCTATACGTTTCCAAACGGGGACTGTTAAAGTATAAATTATAATGTATAATTTAGAAAACATAAAACTGAATGTTCTTAAGGAACTTTGTCGTGGTATTCTGTTCGTGTTATCTTTCTTTTTTTTGCTGGCGCCTGTTATTGTTTTACTATTTTGAATTTTGGGTTCTTTGTCCTCCGGCTAGCTATTATTACTCAGTCGAGCAAATATCTCTTGAACAGGGTGTGTAAACGGAAAGGAGTTGTTACTAAAAGATAACACTGATAAAAGAATTTGTTTTTACACTTTTATTGCCGTCACAATTAATTTCACATATTTAATCTTGATACACGCCTGACTGAAACTGTTATATTTTCGAATGTAACTATAATCACTTATTTTCCGCGCACTATTAATGCGCGTATTTCACATTTTGTAACTAACTTTACGGCGCGAGAGATTCTGTAGAATTGCGTAATATGTACTTCATGAAAGCTTCCGTGTAACTCGCGAGAGAGATTTCTTAGAACTGCGCGACGTTTGCCTTGTGAATGATTCTGTAGAACTGCGCAATACCTGCCTCTGGCTCAAGAATTTATACTCCCTCACCCCGATATGCCTAAAAATTATAACAGAGCTGCTATTGGTTAATAAAGCGCGCCAACATTAGCGTCTATTCTGTTATCCAATCAAAATTACAAACACACATGCTCTAGGGAAGATATTCTCTCCATTTCTAAAGAAAGGCACGCTACTCTGACGTCATTTGTTTGTCTCTTCTAATTGATAAACAACTCCCCCCTTCATTTCATTGTTACCCGCTCCTATTGTCAGTTTCAGTGAGGCCGTGTAAACTTATTTCCTAACAAAGCTTATAATTAACAAACATCTCAAATCATTGTCATACAATAATGTTAATTTACACTACAATCACTCTGGCATTCACAGTGTTGTGATATAAAATACTGCCTCAACTTGAACTACTTTTACTTTATCTACTACGTACAATAATTGGGAGAAGTACAGTGTGTCCCGTTGAATCGTACCACAAAGAAACCTTAATATCTCCTAAGCTAATAGACATAGAATAGCCGGAATTAGATTGTACGTTAGAGGAACTCGCCAAGTTTCAATAAATCTCCACATGTGCGCCTTTGGTGGCCCGAAGAATATCAAGACGGAACTCTATCTCCCTCCACGTGTTTCGCAGCATTACTGGTGTACCGGCAGCACAAGCGTCAATTGTCCGCCGTCAGAGGTCAGTCAGGTCCTGTACTGGAATTCGATAAACAATGCTTTTTACATACTCCCATAGAAAGAAATCTAAAGGGGTTAAGTCTGGTGACCTTGGAGGCCATTCAATGGGACCACTTGTTTGGAAATTGTGTGTTGAGATAGTGTCGAACTTCATGGGCGTAATGTAGAGGGGTTCCATCTTGCTGAAAGAAGAACTCGTCCAGTATTTGTGGGAGTTCAATTTAAGGTTCTTAATAAAGATTTTTTTGAAAGTAAAGGTGTAATTTTATAAGAAAATATATAGAAGTTTATTACATTAAATAAAATTAATATAGAATCTATTAAAATAGAAAGAGAGTTAATCAACTTAGAGGTATTATTTGTGGAATAAATGTGTATTAATTATTAATACTTTTAGTTTGACCTACTAACACAATTCTCCGGCATATCTAGATATGTTGTCCCTGTTACTGTGCTTTCAGCAAAGAAAAAAGGTCGGATCACTGTATCACAAGTTGAAGCACACCACACATTAACTTTGGGGCTATCACGTTCATATTTCATTACATCACGTGGGTTTTCTGCTCCCCACATTCTTCAGTTCTGTTGGTGCACTTTACTAGATGTGTAAAAGGTAGCTTCGTTTGAGAATGCGATGTGGTTGAGGAATTCATTGTCATCATCAATGCGGATAACAGTGCAGTAGCGAACTCGGCCCGTTTGGGTTTATCATTTCCGCTGTAACTTTTGCGTAAGTTGCATTTTGTATGCTCTAAGTCGCAGTCTTTTATGCACAACCGTGTGAACAGTCGTCTTCGGAATACCTAGCTCTAAACTGATCCGTCGAATTGACTTCCTTGGGCTATGCTGAAATGCTTGCCTTACATCAACTGTAGCTGCGAAAGCTGGTTGTTTGCCGCTTCCCTTTTTCCTCAGCACAGACCCTGTTTCCAACAGCTGACTATGCCATTTCACAATGGTATGACGATCTGGAGCATTTGCACCATATTCCTGCCTAAATCTTTTTTGTGTGCAATTAGGAGTGTCAATTCGACTAACCAAAAACAACATTTCACTTTCTGCTGTATCGTGAATTCCGCCATTTTAACTCTGCGTGTTGTCATACCTTGCGCATGCGCAGTATCGTCATAATTGTGCATTGTCGCGAAACTTGGAGAGTTTCTACACAAGACAAGCTGAAAGGCATAATTATAACTTGACTGTATGAGGAGATATTTACATTTCTTAGTGGTAACGATTCAACGGGACACACGGTATTGCATTTCACCCAAAAATTCGATACCAAGATTTCACCAGAAGTATGTAATATGCTGGAGTGAAGGCCAAAAAGGTTACCAGAAAATGATTAATTTAGATCACCCGAACACGTACATGGGGTTGGCGCAACTCGCTGGCAGCAAATCGTCCGGGACCTTGGTGTGTAGATTTAAGGGGAAGGCCTGGGTTTTATATTTTTGGGAGGAATGCCATACTTCCTTAATTTGCTGTAAGTGTTAGACATTGTACTTTGAGGAGGTTCAAGGCATTTCAGCACCACTCTGTGTTACACAATTCTCTGTTTTATATCTCTGCGAAAGTTTTCAAAATTATAAATCTGCCTGTTCTTGTATACCCGTTCTTGCCTATTTAATAAAGCCGTTTCATAAATATTATGGAATCATTAGAATCTTGCTACACTTTTCTTATTGCGTGTTCTCTTAGAAATTGTACGTTTTTCATCCGCTCCACTAAGTCATAAAAATATCCCTTTTGATAACAAAAAGTTTCATCTTCTTTTTAAGGAGTGAAGATGCACATTTTCTAAATTAAGTTTGCAGAATCAATACAAAAATTCTTTTATGTAAACTCACACTTTCTGTAATTACCAGAGTCTTTCGTAATATTTTCATACAGAGGAAAACTTCAAATCAGTTCTATCGTATTCAATACAAAATTCAAATATTAAATACAGTTTTAGCTTCCAAACGTTAGCAGTCGGGTGAAATCATTTTAATAAATTTATTACTAAATTGGATAGGAACTGTATCAAAAATAGAGAACATTCTGACCAACGCTGTCTCTTGTCTGCTTACTGTATTTCTAGTAGGTAGATTATGGTTATAGTAACATTTAATTTTTCGGAATCCAGCATTTCGAATTCAGAACTGATTCGTTTATCTTCTTAGAATTAAGCAGAATAATGAGTTACACATTTATGAATGATGAAAGTAAAACAAAAACTATAATCTTCAGTCAGATGAGCGATGATTTTACCTTTAACCTCTTTATTACTGTTAACCCCTTCATTTAGTCTTCACGTATGATATGCGTAACGTGGTACGGATAAATTTCTGTAATTGAATTTTGAGAAATGATAGGGTAATTGACCCATGATTGGTGTTCTTCTCTGGCGAAACATGCTTCCATTTATATGGCTATGTTTTGTTGCAACATAACAGATATTGGAGAACAGAGAAACGCGATTTTACACATGAGATTCCCTTGCTTCTTCTGTAACGTCTGCCTTTCTCTTTGTAGGCTTACACCTCCAAGTACTCATAAACCATTACCTTAGGTCAGTAGGCTCTCGAGGAGCAAGTAAACTCTGTATCCTAGCATAATCAGGATGGGTGTTCAGCATAATGCCTAATATAGCGGTGAAGAAGGGGCGGGGAATCTGATGTGTTACACTCACATGACTTTCTCTACCCTTGTACAAACTATTTTTACAAACGCTTATTCTCCATCTACTTCGTCTTACTCGATATAAAAATTTGCAGTAACTGTCTTATTGCTACTTTTCTTGTAAGTAAAAGGGATATATGGTTGGCTTTAAGCGACAATCAAACCTTTTAAGAGCTGGTTGCTATGTGGAGCATTCCGTTTTCCTTTACATATCCAGGACATTAAAAAAAATCTGATGCATTACACTCACATGACTTTCTCTATTCTTGTACAAACTATTTTTACAAGCACTTATTCTCCATATGCTTCATGTTAATCGAGATGTTAGTCGTATTGCTAATTTTCTTGTAGATGCAAGGGGAATTGGTAGGTTTTAAGCAATAGTCCAACATTTTAACAGTTGGTTGGTATGTCGAGTATTCCATTCTCTTTGCATTACCAGGACCAAAAAATGAATAACGAATTTCCATTTGAGAAAAAGTATAAGTATTGGAAAATTAAAACAAAAAGCAATGAATATCTTGGAAATGGTTCACTAGAAAAAAATCTGATGTGTTACACTCACATGACTTTCTCTACTCTTGTACAAACTATTTTTACAAACGCTTATTCTCCATCTACTTCATGTTAATTGAGATAAACATTTGCACACTCTATCTTATTGCTAATTTTCTTGTAGATGTAAGGGGAATATATATTTACAAGGGCAATATACAAATACAGAAGCCTTTAAGCACATACATATCTCTTACTAGCTAGTTGCTAGGTGCAGCACCATTCCCTTTGCCACAGATTAATACTGTTTGCATATCCAAGACAAAAAGATGAATAACGAATTCCCATTTGAGAAAATAAGTACTGAAAAATTTAAGGGAATAACAAGCAATATCTCGAAAATGGTTCACTCAACAAAAAAAATGTATATGACATAAATTGTGTATTTTAACGCGATCTACATTTTTTGTGTAGTAAACGTTTGTCTATCTTTTATGGTTTACCAGTTATGCAAAAGTCGTTTCAAAATGAAGAATACTTTTGAAGACATTCCCAGAAAATTCAAGATATGCATTTTATTTGTCATGAAAATATCTTAAACATATGATATTTTAATCAAAATCGTTAGAGCCATTTTTGAGAAAATTAAAAGTTTCGAAAAATCTTCCATGTAAAGGGTAATTTGTGGTGGGGGGATTTTCTTGAAAACCTTTGTGTCGCATCTCTTGAAGCTACGGAACTTAAATACCAAGTTTGGTGTTTATCCGACTGTTTGTTTGTGAGTTATGCTGTTCACAGACAGACAGACACACACACACAAACACACACACACACACGGACATGTTTCCAAAATGCTTTTTTTGGATTCACGGGGTCTCAAAACATGTATTTTCGGTGAAATCTCGGTATCGAATTTTTGGGTGGAATACAATACTTCCCCTACTTACTATACGTAGTAGGAAAAGTAAAAATGTATAGGGCATAAATTATGTACTATAACAAGCTCTACAGTTTTTGCATAGTAAACTTTTGTCCATTTCTTACGGTTTACCAGCTATGCGAAATTCATGACATGCATTTCATTTGCCATAAAAGTATCTTAAACATATAATACTTTAATCAAGATCAAAATTTTCGAAAAATGTTCCATGTAAAGGGTAGTCCGTGTTGGAGGGATTTTCTTGAAAATCTTCGTGTCGTATCCTTGAAAGGTACTGAACCTAAATACCAAGCTTTCGTTTTTGAGTTATGCTGTTCACAAAAACACACGGACACACACGGACCTTTTTGTAAAAATGCGTTTTTTTTGTTTTTTTTATTTAGGAGGTTCAAAAGACGTGTTTCCGGTGAAATCTCGATATCGAATTTTTGGGTGGAATGCAATACTTCTTCTACTTACTATACGCAGTAGAGACAGTAAAAACGTAGTGAGGAAAGGAATGATAAAAAAAAACCGAGGATCTAACCCAGCATTCGCCTAGCGACCGAGGAAAACCTCTAAAACACCTTCGCTCGGATTGATCGGTCCCGGGGGTTTGAGTCCATGTGCTCTCGAATGCGGGACACAGGCATTACGGCCTGAACCATCCTGCCTGGAGGCGAAAATTGGTATACTGATTTAACTGGGGCGATTTTTATTTATGGGGTACTTGAATAATAAGGTGTATGCAACATTTGCAATACGTTGTAAGAACTACAAGAAAACATCGGGCTAGAAATTCATTCAATACAGGAAATTGATTTTTTCGAGTGCGAATGAAAATTTCCTGAGAGGATGCCAGAAATATACAGATAAAAAAGGACAATAGCTCCTATAATAAGATATGTGCTGTCATTGTAATTGTAACTGTAAATATGAGAACGTGAGGCGGTTGCGGAGATATTATAGCTGTTCCGGCAGGAGTCCAAGCTGCGGCGGCCAGCGTGCGAGCCGTCGTGTGAAAGAAAAGCACTGTATTTTAATATTAATAACGTTTTATTAAGAGCTTAGATGGGTCACACATTTTAGGACCTAATGCGTTGTGAATGACTGTAGTACAGAAGCCCTATAAGATGCGGCTACTTGCACGAGGGGTGCACAAATGAGCCGGAGGACCTAAAGTGCTAAAGACAATGGATATTCACTTAATTGATTCAGAAATACGAAGTTAAGACATGCAACCCGGAGTCGAATCTGTTGAGCCAAGAGCGCGACCCCTATATCAACTTTAGGGTTATCTTTAAGCTTCCCCTTTATTATTTTTCTTCACTACTTTGTTCCTTTTCTACAATGTTTCTTTACTTCCTTTCACATTTCTTCCTGCTCTGTATTAATTTCTGCCTACTCTTTTTCTCCATTGCATTACCTCAGTTCGTTCCTACTAAAAGCCCTACGCCGCCCAAAATCTTGGATAATATGCTTTTCGAGAAGCACATGATGAAGATGTTAATGGCGGAAAAATTTATGGAAGTAAATAATCTAACGTATAATTATGCTGGAGGGCCAGAAAAACCGAAGAAAAGCCTTCAGTAAAATTGGCCGCCCTAAAGGGATTTGCATCAGGTAACTTCCGAACACGAGCTACAAGTAGGTATTATCTCCAGCGGTATGCTCTGTCTTACAAGTTTCTGCTTGTGAGTTTCTGTTCCTTTACTTTCATCTTCCTTTCTTATACTTTCTGCCCTTTTTTGTGTATGTCGCACGCATTGTATGTCCAACCGGTTTTATTCCTTCCCCAATGAGACTGCCTCCGGTATTCGAACAGTAAAGATTGCGGGAGTCCTCGAGTATTTCTTACTTGAGACTTTGACGGCAGTCATGAAACCAAAAGAATTCTGGCGAACAAACCAAGCGAGATAACACGAGCATTACAAGCAAAGTTCAAAGTATGTTACTTTAATCTCAGTAAACTCTCTCTCTCTCTCTCTCTCGGTGGCTTTGAGCTGGAGCAAGCCCCTTGATCTGCTCACCGGCGGGCAAGGCTGCCTGCTGCAGTAACCCATTTTTACCGAGACATTTGTTCTCCTGGACTTGAATGGAACAGCTAATTACAGAAGGAAGTTTACTTCTCGCCGTTTGTAACTCGCTAATCTTCCACCCCAAAGCTCTGCTTATGTATTCCTTCACGAGCATACCCGTATTCCTTTATCCACGCGTCTTTCGAAGTGAATGAAGTTATTCTCGAGCTACACAAGTTGGCAGAGGGAGAGAGAGATGTGGTTATCTACGCGCCCCCAACTTTGGTGCGGTCTTGATGAAAATTCTTGTAGGATCACACAGAATTGAAGTTTGTTGTTAGTAAAGTGCGTAGTACGTATACCTACGGGAACTCGTCTGCTGCATATACACGTTAGTGTCAGCCGCAACTTATGTTTTATCAGTTATCTCTGACCTCCAGCAGAGACTTCTAAAGCGCTTTTTAATTGACGATAATGCAGACACCTAACAGGAAAACTTTGTATCAAAGCAGTCCAATGCCCCCAAGGATTTATATCAATACCAGGAAACAGATCAGTCACAGTTTTACTTTATCTACTAGGTATACTAAGTAGGGGAAGTATTGCATTCCACCCAAAATTTATATATAGAGATTTCACCGGATACACATGTTTTGAGGTGTCCTGAATCCAAATAAAGCTGTGTGTATCAGTCCCAGTCTGTGATCAGCATAACTCAAAAACGAATACTCCCATAAATACCAAACTATCCCCCTACTCAGACTACCTTTATATGGAACACTTTTCGAAAATTTTGATTTTCACAAAAATGGCTTTTAACGACTTTTATTAAAATATTATATATTTAAGAAACTTTCATGGCAAACGGAATGTATATCCTGAATTTTCTGGGAATGTCCCCAAAAGTCCTCTTCATTCTGAATAACTTTGCATAACTGGTAAACCGTAAGAGATAGACAAACGTTTACTACACAAAAAATGTAGACTTCGTTAAGACACACAATTTGTCATATGCATTTTTTTCGTGGAGTGAACCATTTCCGAGATATTCCTTGTTATTTGTTTGAAATTTCCAATACATATACTACTTCTCAAGTAGAAATTCGCTATTCGTTTTTTTATGTCCTGGACATGCAAAGAGAGTAGAATACCCCACATAGCAACTATCTCTTAAAATATTTGACTATCGCTTAAAGCCTACCATATTCCCTTTGCACCTACAAGAAAATTAGCAATAAGATTAACATCTCGATATCTCCATTAACATGAAGCATATGGAGAATAAGCGTTTGTAAGAATAGTTTGTAACAATAGTAGAGAAAGTCATGTGAGTGCAACACATCAGATTTTTATTTTTCTAATATGCTTTAAACCGCTTTCATTCAAGAATGATTGCTTTCAAAAGAAAACATTAGCAGTAAAAGAAATACGACCATGTATGTTTTGAGCTTTTACTTTTTTTTCTACCACTTAGGCAGGAACACACTTAACAGAATTTCCAAGTTCTTTGGAGGTTTCATTAGAAATACAACTTTCAGCTCTTGATGACGTATACAAATACTTATTTGTGTGTATTTCTGTCCGTCTGCATTTAAACAGCATAACTAAATGCAAAAAGTAAACAAATGTGAAATGTTACGTTCTTTATGTTTTATTTACTTACTAAAAATATATGTAGATAATTAAAACTTCCTATATATAAGATAATGGAACAAAACGTATTTTACATATACCGTACTTTGAATTCGTGTGAATTTTGCTAAACTGTCACGACCCTAGATTAATTTAACAACTTTACTGAACTCTCCTTACTTCAGGTGATCGCAAATGGAGCAACGTATACTCGCTTGGCATGCAAAACTACGGAATTGAACTCAAAGAGGTTAACCGTGATTATTATTGGGAAATACAAAAGAAGGTATTTCAATTTTAACAATTTTAATAACACAATATCTCTTACCTTACAAATCATATATTAAAAACCTTTACAAGAACATCCTCAACCCAACAATCCCCTCTCACTCCGAGGCAGATGCCCGGAGCGCTGTACACTGTAAAAGTCACATCGCTAAAAAAAAAGCCAATTAAACAATCGCATGATTTTTATAATTAATCATCCTACCGCAACTTCCGATTACTACGTTACCGCAAGCTACTCGATCTGACGATGTTTTCAGCTCTTTCTGGAACAACTACAATGCTGCCAACGTTAAACTAATACTTCCGAGACAGGCCCACCAACCAATTCCGGGAGGATCACTTCAGGCCTACCAAACTTAACTCTGCATGTGCTCGCCCTACTTATTGCAACAAAAATGTGAATCTAGTTAAACTATGCAATAGATTCGTGATAGACAAAATCTACCCGAGTACTCAACTAGAAAAAAAAACAATGTAAGGTGACCGCTTCAATAGGAACTGAACCCGAGACGTCAGGAATACCAGCTCAAGCGCTACCGCTTGAGCCATCCCATTCCTTTTTGGTGTACTCAAGTACACTACGTGATCAAAAGTATCCGGACACCTGGCTGAAAATGACGTACAAGTTCGTGGCGCCCTCCATCGGTAATGCTGGAAGTCAATATGGTGTTGGCGCACACTTAGCATTGATGGCAGCGTTCACTCTCGCAGGCATACTTTCAATCAGGTGTTGGAAGGTTTCTTAGGGAATAGCAGCCCATTCTTCACGGAGTGCGGAACTGAGGAGAGGTATCAATGTAGGTCGGTGAGGCCTGGCACGAAGTCGGCGTTCCAAAACATCCCAAAAGTATTCTATAGGATTCAAGTCAGGACTCTGCGCAGGCCAGTCCATTACAGGGATGTTATTGTCGTGTAACCACTCCGCCACAGCCCGTGCAGTATGAACAGGTGCTCGATCGTGTTGAAAGATGCCATCCCCAAATTGCTCTTCAACAGTGGGAAACAAGAAGGTGTTTAAAATATTAATGTAGGTCTGCGCTGTGATCGTGCCACGCAAAACAACAAGGGGTGCAAGCCCCCTCTAGGAAAAACACGACCACACCATAACACCACCACCTCCGAATTTCACTGTTGGCACTACACACGCTGGCAGATGATGTTCACCGGGCATTCGCCATACCCACACTCTGTCATCGGATCGCCACATTATGTACCGTGATTCGTCACTCTACATAACGTTTTGACACTGTTCAATCGTGTAATGTTGACGCTCCTTACACCAAGCGAGGCATCGTTTGGCATTTTCCTGCGTGATGTGTGGCTTATGAGCAGCCGCTCGACCATGAAATCCAAGGTTTCTCACCTCATGCCTAACTGTAATAGTACTTGGAGTGGATCCTGATGCAATTTGGAATTCCTGTTTGTGAAGGTCTGGATAGATATCTGTCTATTACTCTTTACGACCCTCTTCAAATGTCGGTGGTCTCTGTCAGTCCAAACAGACGAGGTTGGCCTGTACGCTTTTGTGCTGTGCATGTCCCTTCACGCTTTAACTTCAATATCACATCAGAAACAGTGGACCTAGGGATGTTTAGGAGTGTGGAAATCTCGCGTACAGATTTCTGACACAAGTGACACCCAATCACCTGACCACATTCGAAGTCCGTGAGTTCCAGCGTCCCATTCTGCTGTTTCACGATGTCTAATGACTACTGAGGTCGCGGATAATGACTACCAGGCAATAGGTGGCAGCACAAAGCACCTAAGATGAAAAGCGTATGTTTGTGGGGGTATTCGGGTACTTTTGATACCATAGTGTACACCGGGCATCTGTCATTTAGAATTACGATGAAATATACGTTCAGAGTGTTGCCCAGTGGTAATCTAAGATATTTCGTTAATTTAATAGGAAAATACATGCACCTACCGCTCACAGAAACATCAAACTCAACATAACGAGAAAAATAAGATTCAAGCAAAGAAAGAAACTGAAAATAATGGTTTAATTAGGTCCAGAGTCGAAACTCTCGCCAACAAAGCGCACAGAACAGAATACGCTCGCTGTTCTATTACTGCCATTTTACTAATAGTACATACAGTACTACTCCAACTAAAAGCTAAAGCAAACTCTGTGAACATTTATTTCAATGACTGTGGTTTCATTGCTCTAAGTGGAATAGTTACCGCTAACATGAATCTGGAGGGATCATTTGTGGTATTTGTGTACTTATTACATTATTTTACAGTAATATTTTAGCATAAAACATTCGAGACAATTCTTAGAGATGTATTATGGCGGATTACAAAGAATCTTTAGCAGCATATATCTCCTTTTTTAGATCCGTAACTTAAAGGACCCTATTAGAGTTACAGTACTTATAGCTAGGTGACACTATTGTCATATTTATAGCACTGGTAGGGTTTAACGAAGAAATAATTTTTTTTTATTTAAATTCACCATTTGATTTCAATACAGGCGTATTGGCTTCTTTAACAACACAGTTATTAGTACAAAAAGAACAGGTATAATTAGATGTAATACACAAATACTGAAATCCTAATTTGTTACAATAGTAGGTACCTAAACTAAATTTTGAAATTGTAAAACATAGTATATTTCGTAAGAAAGCTTATAAACTAAATCATTTCTAGGTGTTCTTCCACTGAATAAAAACAACCCTGTATTAGGGATTTTTTCAAATAGTTTTTGAAGAATATTAAAACAATAACACATAAAATACAAACGTAAAAACCAAAAAGGAAAATTACAGGAAAAATACAATCATAATGGTCACTGTAGTAAATAATGAAGAGTTTTGGCACAAATGCAATTGAAACGTGAAATCTGTAGATATTATTCATATAAATACACGTATAATAACAAAGGGTAAAATACAATTCTGCTAACTTGAGCTAACAATCATATCGGGAATATTGAAAAAACTTCTTGAGTACTATAGAAACTATGATTTATTAGAAATCTTTTTGCATTTATTAGAAATGTTTATCCTTGCATTTTATTTTCTCAGTGATTAAGTTGTACACGTAAATACCTTTATGTAAAATGGAGTTAACTCTTTTAGTAAATCTGGAACCTTGTAAATGTATTTTATTGCTGTTCCTTGTTTTATGATCATGTACTGTATTATTCATCTGGAAATGTTGAATGTTGTTATTTATGAAACAAACAGTTTATAAAATATATATAAGGATGGTAAGGTTAGTATGTTGTTTTCGTTTAAAATAAGTTTTACAGTGAGTCATCCTATTTATACTTAACATCTCTGTTAGTATTTTCTTTTGTGCTACAAAAAGAGCTTTATTTCTGTGGCAGAGCCCCATATGAAAAAGCAAGAGCAGATTCTACATAAGAAACATATATCATTTTTAGTGTGTGTGTATTACAATATTTTTAATACATATATTATATATTGTGCTTTATTAATGTTTGAAGTAATGTTCTGATCATGCGGATTCTTCTGCTTCTTTCTCTGTTTAACCTCCTCTTATGTAGGACTTACACCCCCCAGGACTTACAGGTTAGAGGCCTAGGGTTAGAGGCCTGTCGAGGAGCAGACACTCATGGATCAGACAGAATATCCAGGATGGGTGATCAGCCCGATGCCTGGTATGGGAGGAAGTAGATGAAACGAAATCATGGTGAAATGGATGAAAGGAAAGGTGATGATGGAGCAGTTGGTGGAATGAATGGCGGGGGAAACCGGAGAACCCGGAGAAAACCCGTCCAGACGCCGCTTTGTCCACCACAAATCTCACATGCGGGTTCCTGGGATTGAACCAGGGCCGCCTCGGTGAGAGGCGAGCGGTCTAACCACTCGGCCACGGCGCCGCCAATATGCGGTTTCTAGGTTAAGAATTTGTCAATCCCCCCCCCAAAATTTGATCATTTGGTAGTTATCGTTATTATATGTAATTTTAGATGCTGCATTTGTGTCACTTCTACCAGACAATGCTATTTGTATGCAGTGTGATTGTTTGTTATTAAGCATCAACTTATTAGAACAGATCCATTGCGTAATATTTGTCATTTCAGTATCTGCTTGACTTTGCAATTCTAAATAACTACATCCCTGAATTATAATGTTAATATCATCTGCATATAATATGGTTTCAGCATGGGGAATATTTATTGATAAGTCATTTATGTATATTAAGAAAAGTAGATGTACGATGGCTTTTTTTAATTCATCCTAAGTTTTTAATTCTGAGCATTGCCTTTGAGAGGTGTTAATGAGGTAATCAAAAAGCCATTTCTGGAGTATTGACCAAGTAGATGAGAGGTTTCATGGCGTAAAGTAGTCTAAATGCTATCCATCTTTCACCGATATGCATAATTGCCAATTAGAGTAAACCCATTAAGAGAGACCTCGTCTATCTATCTACAACAAATCAATTTAGAAATCCAATAAGTTTCGTGGTTTCCCCCAACTTACGGTAACCGTGTAATCAATGCCCATACTGTCTGATTAAACCATTTGTGGCGGTGCAATCAAATTTAAGCATGTTTCTTTAAATAGCAAATTAGTAATGACATAATTAAAAAAAAATTGCTCACCACACGTACACGCGTGACCTGTTAGTTTGCATGGAACACAGTAATTTTGCCGATTGGATGTGGCTTCATTGCTGCATATAATTTGTTAAATGAAATTAGGGCTCTTTTGAAACTTGAAAACCACGAACGAACGTACTGGGTTATCCACTCCCACCACAGAGAATCTGATGCATCAATGTTAAATACTGCAGCTTTAAATTTAAACCAAGATAAAATCTGTTCATCGTGGCCTCTATCCATATCTAGCGCTGCAGAATGACGTTTTCGTGACTCTTTCGAGTTATGAGCAAGGAATTTCTTACTGGCTTCTATGCTAACTGCTAGAGCACATCAATATTACCCAGCGTCCATTACGTCAACTTTTAAGGCGCTCGTAAACTTGCGATATAACTACCTAATTCTACAATAAAATATCTTGAAGTACCAAACACATTTTGGAATATATTTTCTATGTTTAGGGCCACATAGCGAAGTAAATAATAAGAGAATTGTTGGTCCTGTGGCTGCCGTACCTCAGAAATGGAACCTCTTATGTGGTGAAAGAACAGTTTAACACAGTGAAGATCTGCCTCGAATAACGTTAATAATCATAACCACTAAAATATTGAGAAATTAAGAGAAACTGTTACAAGATGAAAATATAAATATTTTGTGATTTTTCTTGGCCATTGAAATCACACACGTATTACTGTGTCATTCTCCGTGGTCTAGGGGTACCATGCTAGCCTCTAGTTCCCGAGGTCGCGGGTTCAAACCCGGCGGAGGGCGATGGATTTTATTTTTCGGGCCTAGCATGACTTCCTTCGGAAGGCAAGTAAAGCCGGTGATTCCGTATCGTAGATTTACGGCACGTAAAAGAACCTCAAGCCTAATAAAGAGCCTTCTGAGCAAAATTTCCGGTCTTTCACGCCCAATATAAAATGGGATGCTAAGGATCATAGCAATTAAAGGGCTTGCATTAAAAAAAAACGTTTTACTATATACATGAATTGAATCTCAAATGTCTGAGTATAACTGTTCAAGGTGTTGAAGAAAGATATTAGTAGTTCATCACGATCCTATGTGAAAATTATTTTCTTACCTACACTACAAGACATAGGCTAATTTATTTTCTCTGCTACTTATCTATACTAAGAAGGGGAATCTCAATACCGAGGTTTCAGCAAAAATACACGTTTTGAGGATCCCTTAATCCAAAAAAGGGAATTTTAGGAAAAAGCACTGCGCGCGAGCGTGTGTGTGTTTAAGCAGTATAATAAACAACTAAACTTGGAACTTTTTTCCAAGGATGCGACACAAAGATTTAAGAAATTCCCCCACTCTAAACTGGCCTTTGTATGGAAAATTTTCATTATCTTTGGTTTTCTCTCTTTGATTAAAATACCATATGTCTAAGATAGTTGCATAGCAAATAAAGTGTATATCTTGAATTTTATTGAATTGGCTCTTCATTCCGAAGGACTTGTGTAACTTTTAAACCATTGGACATAGACAAAATCTTACTTCACCCAAATGTAGATCTCGTTGAAGCACACAGTTTGTCGTGTAACGTTTTTGCAGCGGTAACTATTTCAGAGATATTCCTTGTAATTGGTTTGAATTTTTAAATACTTATACATTTTTCAGGTGGTGAATAAGCGATTGTAGGAATAGTTTGTGTGAGTGAATAATAATATAATAGGGGAATCTTGGCATTCGACTTAACAATTCTATCTGAATTTCATCGCACACACATTTTTAGTCCCCTCGAAGCCCCTTATAAAACGAGAAACTCTTTAAAAGCAGGAAAAGTGTGTGTGTGTGTGTGTGTATGTGTGTATCTGTCTCCAGAATGCAAAAATCATATAATTACGAAACTTCGTATTTAAGTTGAAGAGTAAGCATGAAGAGTAAAATTGCATATCTTTGGTTTTATGTAAATAGTTGTTTACCCTCTTTGCACCTTACACCATCACAGAGAAACTGTAAGAGATATGCAAACATTTGCTTACTACCAGCAAACTGCAGAATCAATAAAACAATGTGAAGAACTATTTTCTCATGCTGAGCTATTTTCATTTTATCTATTCACCTATACTGAGTATAGGAAGTGTTGCATTCCACCTAAAAATTCGATACAGCGATTTCATCGAAAATATGCGGTTAGATACCTCCGGAATCCAAAAATGGCATTTTTAGATAAAAGACACCGCGCGCGTCTGTGTTAGCATTTATTCAGAAACGAAAAGTCTGTTAAGTACCAACTTAGTATTTAAGTTCAGTATCTTCCAAAGCTGCGACACAAATATTTTGAAGAAAATCCCCCCATTACCAAGTATCCGTTACATAGAACGTTTTTCGAAAAAAACGTTGATTTTCGCAAAAATTGTATTACGATTTTGAATAAAATACCATATATTAAAGATATGTACATCACAAATATAACGTAGACTTGAGTTTTATAGGAAAATACTTTGAAGTTCTCTTCATTCGGAAGGAAATTTATATAATCTTGCATAACTGATAAACGATAAGCAGAGCGAAAAACGCACTATACAAAAACCGTAAATCCCTTTAAAGCACACAATTTATTTCAAATAGATTTTTTATGTGACAGCAGCCATTTTCAAGATATCCGTTATACATGGTTCGATTTATTCAATACTTTTGTCATTGTTTTAAATTCCTGTTGTACTTTATGTTGTTTCTGCCGATTCCATGGAAAGAGTATTGAATTTTAAAGCAAACATATAGCGTCCAGCTCTTAAACATTTGACTATCACTCTTCTCTTTGTATCTATAGCAAAATATGTAATGTACCTATTTCTGAAAAGACTTTTCTCGATTAATGAGGTGAATAGAGAAATTAACTTACTTAATTTTTATATCCACTATAAAGGATAAAGGGTAGAGAAAGTCATGTGAATGTAACACATCAGATTTTTTGGTCCGTCATGTACGAGCATGTGGGAGAGGGGAATGAGTACAATACTAAAAACATTCCGCTTGTGATAGTAGGATATATAGGAGAGAGCTGGCGCAGTTTTTTTGCGTTTATATGGGAAAGGATAGGGAAAACGAGGCTAGATGCGACGGTTCAAGGAGGAAAATGCGTTTATATGGGGGAGATAGGGAATACGAGGACTGACGCTAGGCTAGACAGTGGTAGGAGGGAGAGTGCGCTTTATATGAGAGAGGTAGAGGAATATGAGGAGAAGTGCTAGGCTAGACAGAGGCTGAGTAATGTATGGTTTATATGAGCGGTATAGGAAAACGCGGAGATGTGTTAGGCTAGACAGGGCTTGAAACGTAGTGCATGGTTTATATGAGAGATATAGGAAAACGAGGAAAGGTGTTAGGCTAGACAGAAGTCGAGGAGTAGAGTATGGTTTATATGAGAAGTATAGGAAAACGAGGAGAGGTATTAGGTTAGGAGAATTGAGTTTGTGTTTATAAGGAGAGACGAGAAAACGGAGAGAGATCCTATGCTAGGATAGACAGGAGTTAAAGTTAGGTTAGATAGGAAACCAAGGAGTGATACTCAGCTAGAGGGGGGCAGGAGGGAATGAGCTTTTGAGAGGTAGGGGATACGGGGAGTGGTGTTAGACTAGACAGAGGTTTAGAGTATGCGTTTATATGTATGAGAAGTATAGGAACAGGAAGAGGGGTGCTAGGCTAGTCAGAGGTTGAGGAGTAGAGTATAGTTTATATGAGAGGTATAGGAAAACGAGGAGAGGAGTTAGACTAGACAGAGGTCGAGGAGCAGAGTATGGTTTATGTGAGAGTCATAGGTAAACGAGAGAGGCGTTTAGGCTAGACAGAGCTAGAGGAGTAGAGTATGGTTTATATGAGAGGTATAGGAACAGGAGGAGAGGTGTTAGGCTAGACAGGTAGTGTAGCAGTAGGAATATGGACTTATATACAGGAGAGCTAGGGAATATGAGGTGCTAGACTTGAAAGCGACTTTAGACGTGAACTTAGTGGAAAACTGTTTCATGTCAATGTTCTAGACATACCCATCACGTAACCTATTCAGGGAAAAGGTGACTCGTTCAGGGGAAAAAGGTGACTGCTCAGGGAAAAAGGAGGTCCACAAAGGGAAAAAGTTGACTAGCAAAGGGAAAAAGTTGACTAGCAAAGGGAAAAACGTGACCAGCAAAGGGAAAAAGGCGACCAGCAAAGGGAAAAATGTGACCAGCAAAGGGAAAAAGGTGAGCCATAAAGGTAAAAAGGTGACCTGCAACGGGAAAAGCTAACCCACTAACACTAACAGGTAAGTAATTCAGCTAGTATTGCAAGAGGTTGACTGCATCATAAGCAGTGTATGATTTCACATGTAATTCAGCTAGTATCGTATGTATTTAGGCTAATTCATCTAGTAACACAGAATAGATTCCAGAGACTAACTGCATCATGGCTCTGCATAATTTCACAGATAATTCAGCTAGTATCGTAGGTATTTAGGCTAATTCAGCTAGTATCACAAGAGGATAGATTCTAGGGTTGGGTATAGCTTAGTGTCGTATTTCACAGGTAATTCAGCTAGTATCGTAGGTATTTAGGCTAATTCAGCTAGTATCACAGGAGGCTAGATTCCAGGGTTGGGTATAGCATAGTTTCATATTTCACAGGTAATTCAGAGGGTATCGTAGGTATTTAGGATAATTCAAGTAACATAGGTGTTTAGAGTAATTAAGCAAGTATCACAGGAGGCTAGATTCCAGGGTTGGGTATAGCATAGTTTCGTATTTCAGAGGGTATCGTAGGTATTTAGGATAATTCAAGTAACATAGGTGTTTAGAGTAATTAAGCAAGTATCACAGGAGGCTAGATTCCAGGGTTGGGTATAGCATAGTTTCGTATTTCAGAGGGTATCGTAGGTATTTAGGATAATTCAAGTAACATAGGTGTTTAGAGTAATTAAGCAAGCATTACAGGAGGGTAGGTTCCAGGGGTTGGTTATAACCTAGCTTCGTATTTCACAGATAGTTCAGGTAATATCGTAAGTATTTGAGGTAATCGACAGAGCTTCACAGATATTATTGATAATTTCGATCAGAGATTTGTATCACAGCTATTTAAGGTAAATGCAAATGATTCAGGTTGTATCAATGGTATTTGAGTCATCTTAACAGGTAATTCAGATAGTATCACAGGTGCTCGTGCTAATTTAGAGCAGGAATTCGTATCAGAGCTAGTTAAAGTAATTTCACATGATTCGGGTAGTATCACAGGTATTTAAATCATTTTCATAGCCAATTCAGCTAGTATCGTGAGCATTTAAGCTAATTCAGCTAGTATCACAAGAGGATAGATTCTAGGGTTGGGTATAGCTTAGTGTCGTATTTCACAGGTAATTCAGCTAGTATCGTAGGTATTTAGGCTAATTCAGCTAGTATCACAGGAGGCTAGATTCCAGGGTTGGGTATAGCATAGTTTCATATTTCACAGGTAATTCAGAGGGTATCGTAGGTATTTAGGATAATTCAAGTAACATAGGTGTTTAGAGTAATTAAGCAAGTATCACAGGAGGCTAGATTCCAGGGTTGGGTATAGCATAGTTTCATATTTCAAGGTAATTCAGAGGGTATCGTAGGTATTTAGGATAATTCAAGTAACATAGGTGCTTAGAGTAATTAAGCAAGCATTACAGGAGGGTAGGTTCCAGGGGTTGGTTATAGCCTAGTTTCGTATTTTACAGATAGTTCAGGTAATATCATAAGTATTTGGATAATCAGCATAGTTTCACAGATGCTCGTAATAATTTCTATCAGAGATTTGTATCACGGCTATTTAAGGTAAATGCAGCTGATTCAGGTTGTATCAATGGTATTTGAGTCATTTTAACAGATAATTCTGATAGTATCACAGGTGCTCGTACTAATTTAGAGTAGGAATTCGTATCTGAGCTAGTTAATGTAATTTCACTTGATTCGAGTAGTATCACAGGTATTTAAGTCATTTTAACAGGCAATTCAACTGGTATCACAGGTACTCATGGTAATATAGAGAGTAATTCGATTATAAAACTTTTCTCATCCAGCGTTACAACAATTTATATACTTTTTTCTAAATCTTACAAATTTTTATATGTTAAACAGTTATTGTACGATGCAGAGAGGGATAAACTGTATATGGTTTACAAACTGAAAAGCTTTGCGTCAACATACCTTTATTTCAGTTCGTTATAGATGTCTCTCCCCTTTTATCTAGGCTTGAGACTAGCACTAGGATTGCTCCTAATGGCAGGGTTACCACCTTCCCTTCCATCTTCTTCTTTCTTCATCAGGCGTCAGCTATCTGCATATACAGCACACAGATAACCTTCTTTTTAAGATTGTAGACTCACGAGAAAATCTTTATCTTTAACTTACATTCTTTTAAGCACTGTTTGTAATGGCGTAATGTCCATACGCATATGTCGTTATCCCATCCTCAGCAATAATTCTTTTATCATCAAACGGAGTCAATGCAATTTTATTCACTTGCACTGTAGCAAGAGCATGCTTTCGTGATAGGATCAGACTCATAGGTGTTCTGATGATTTCACAGGTTTTAAGACAGTCTGTATAGCTGTCAAACGAAATGTACTGCTTAATAGCGCTACGTTTTATACCTTTAATCTTTTTTATCATTGACCCTTGAATATCTAAGGCATACATCTTAGGACGTAGTCCAACAAAGCGTAGGATGATTTTGCTATTAGCCTCATCTTTAAATTTTCCCAATACCTTCTTGTTCTGAGAAGAGTAACATATATGGTTGGCAGGGTAATCAGATGTATCGAGATGCTCAAGAAAACGTAGCTTGTCCTGGCACACATCTTCAGTTGTTACACGATGAATGAACGAATCAGTGTCCATATACATAAGCTTCAGGTTTTCAGCTCCATAATAAGGCAACAAAACGTCGTAATGATAGTTATACATTAATGTCTTGGAGATGTCCAACACACTCATACCAATGTATATAGGCTTGTTGAATACAATCTGACGAGAGGCCATATGTACAGCAGCTAGATTATCAGCATATATCGTCCTGTCGATAAACGTAGGCTTGGCGATCAGCTTCTCTAGAGTTTTTTCATTGGTCACCAGTCGTATATCCATACGGTTACGCAGGTTCTCCATAGTTTTTCCAAACATAGCGTTGTTAAAGAGCTTGTAGAGATCCTTCTCGAAATCATTTGCAGCTTGTTGTCGTAGCCTGTTGTTAAATTCCACATAAGGTTTCAACCACTGAGACTGTCGGAATTGTAGCACACGATGAATTTTTGTTAGTCGTAGTCCATGACTAAGAGCTTGCTTCAAAGCCATGTAATGCACTACATACTTCTTTCGAGGTCCAAGATGAGGTATCAGTTTCTTTGTAGATGATTCCAATGGTTTCATACACTCTGGCAGGAAAGGTAGATCGTTGTGTAGATCGTGAAGTTCAGCAGGATACTCGATGTCGACTTCTAATATGTACCCATGAGGATCATCTTCTTGTAGTGTTTCTAAGTTGATTTCTTCAGGCAACACCCACTGAAATCCACCAAAAGGAAGGGCGTGACACATTGCCCACCCATATTGGTTATTAGCGTCCTCGTATGTGATAAATTGGGTTGGTCTCGACGGATCAAACTTATCCATATAAGTGTTATTAGCCTCAGCATACCGATGGGAAACTTGGCATAAACCTCCTCTTATACCTGATTCCACCATGAGTAGTTGATCATAATCTTGTAACAGCTCCAGTTTAATTTCAGTATACAGTAACATGGCGTCCCATGTAAGACCTGGAGAGGTAAAATAATGGGCAGGATCAACTTTGTGTGTTTTAAGGGTTTGCTCTCTGAACGTCTCAAAGACATCAGCTAGGAGAAGTACATCCGAAGTTAAGTAGAGATCGCTGTACTCTCCCAGGTTTCTCACATTAAACAGCTCCCATACATTTCTAGCATGATCGTAGTCAGTATCAGTAATTTCTTCTTCGTTTAATCTATTGTAGAAGCAGTCCTTAGGAGGCAAGCAGGTCTCGTTCAGGACATCCCATGACGTAACAAAATCATAGGGAAATACACCCTTACGGGTCATCAACTTCAATTTGTCTTCTCCAAAGTACTTTAGAGTTTCAGGATACGAGGTTAGATTTTTTACCAACTTATCCAAGCTTGTACTGAGGAATCGGAAGCTATCCACAAATCGAAGCTTTATATCTCCTACATACTTGGTGAATGAGATATAGCTTTCTTCAGAGTTAGGAATTACCTCCACACGTTCACTTGTACAACCCAGCTCCTTAACAATGAAATGAGAGTCATATCCGCTAAGGTTATGCATGAAGACTGGTATATATTTAGGTGTTTTACAGGCTAAATTACATTCATTATGAAGACTTCCACGATATTCACCGCTGATGTGATCATGGTCGCGTGCTTTGTAGTTTTCTCCTGTAAAGCCTTTTCCACACAAGTAGCATGCCGTAGAAGACTCAAAATCCTTTTGCTGTTGTTCCGTAAGTTTCAGAGGCTTAGTAGATTTGTATATGCCATCAATCATTTTTGCAATATATGTCAGGTACAGCATAAACTTCTGAGCAGCATCTGCACCACGATACACATAGGGCTGCTTAGGAAGACCAGTTTCGAGATGTTCAACACTGGATGTAGGCTTCACGTAAACACAGAAGCTCATTGGTGTGTGCTCTTGATAAGGGGTTGTATAGGAAGTTTCAGGATTGGGTATACACGTATGGCATGGAGTGAGAATACTCTCAAAATCAGCATAGACGACATAAGGTACTTTCAGCATCCTCTCAACATTTTTAAACTGAACAATTGATTTCTCCTTGGTAGGCATAACTACCCTCGCAACACCATGTTGAATACAGACGGCTACATGTTCTTGCAGTTTTTCCTGTCCACTTAGTCCATATCGATCATCAAAATGTGTAAAGCAGCGCTTACAAGTATAAACCCGTCCATTATGGCTAGTTTTCTGGCGTCGAACGAGTTTCTCAAAATTCTTTATATATACGTAGTGATGTTTTCCACTACTATCATTCAATAGTAGCAGGTCGCGATGTTCAGGTAGTTCAATATCAGCAACCTTTATCGGATACACTTCGTGCTTCTCATCCAGCCCAAACACGTTAATAGACATATTGTTAAACTTCTCAAATTTAGGTATTTGAGAAAGTGGAGTAGGGTAGGAAACACAGCTGAAGTCGTACTTATCTTGAAGTTGTTTGTATTTGTTCACACGCTGTGCATCCTTCCCTATGAATTTGGCCAGTATAGAGTACATGAAACATTTCTCGTCGCTAAAGTTCTGGATGTTTATACATGCTTTCCTTGCTTCAACAGCTGACGGTAGTGGTATGTAGCTACTTCCTCGTAACGGGTTGTACTTGTTGATACGAAGTCGAACTCCTTCCACAGCAAGCAAAGCCCAGCTGCTACCCTTAAGCTGAGACTCCTCCATTTCAGTCACCAATTTCTTGAATTTCACTTCCATCGTTGAGTCCAGATCAGTTTCCAGGAAAACAGCTTGATTCCGTGTTTTAAATGTTTTGTCACAGGTTTCTCCAATACTGTTAACAAATCGACACTCAGCCAGCAGATTAATTTTAACACTCTTATGAATGCTAAGCTCTTTATGCACAGCATGGATTATACGTTGTTTTGCCTCTTGCAGATACATATTTAGGTCCTTAGCTGATTCGCATCGTATAAAATACGATTTCAATCGTCCTTCGAATGAAGTTTCGTATTCTTTCATATCGCAGTCCTCCACTGTTGACAGCAACTGATGTTTAGTTGGCTCCAATCTTCTTTTCTTCTGAGGGCTGCTTATTTCACATATATCTTCGTGTCGCTGTCCCTTATAACAATCTTTGAAGGTTACATTACAATGTTTACATTTGAAGAGCTTCTTGCAGCTCATCTCGTGTCTTCTCTTGTCATAACCTCGGAGGAACTTCTTCCCACATTTTCCGCATGCATATCCAGTAGCGCTTGGAATAATATCCTTATACGCTGAGTTATTCATCTTTATTCTTGATGTAATAACGTATTAATCACTGATCAATGAAATGTAGACCTCTTCACCTTGACACCACTTTAGAAAGCTGATTATTCTTGGAGAGAACACGATGTTAACACCTCAAGACTAATTAGCACAATGAAGTCCAATGCCCTAGATCACCATATTTATAGAGGGAGCACGAACCTTTTAGATCAATCATAAACTCGCTCCATAACCACCTGTATATGATCGCTCAACGTGTACTAACCCCCCAGCCATATAACCTCAAGTCTAGAGACAGGATGTTTATGACGTCACACCCAGAGACAGGATGTCTGGCAGCATCAAACACGTTTAAACTCGTCTCATAACTACCTGCTTATGCTGTCACACCAGCAAGAGAAGTATTCCCACACGCTCATTCAGACATATATTTCAAATTCAAGCCCACCACCACCATCACCACCTATTGTACCAAGGTTAATTCAAGCTGTATTATCACAATACTTAAAAGTAAAAGCTTAAAAGGAAACCTAGAAGATTTCCCCCCCTTATTTACTTAATTATTTCATGTTTTTATTCCCTTTTCAATTCTTCCTTTCCATCTTCTCACAGAAAGACCATTACATTTCACTACAATCATGAGAAAAGCAATTTTTCCAGAGTTACACAGATTCTAAGCTTCTAAATCGAACCCGGTAATACTTTTAATAAATGTATTTTAGCTCCCCAATATCAGCATCTACCATTTAATCTTTACTCGAACCTGATATGATCCATAAGCTTGAAGATATATGAAATCACCCTTCGGGATTCGATCTGAGTACTTTAAAGTAATATTTGTCACGATAACGACATTTAAGGACTAGATACTCTGTTTGCGTTTACCTTGACATGTTTATCTAAATTAAATTACGAGTTATTAAATTTTTGCAAGTAAATTTCATTGAATCGGTATTCGAACCCAGAACACCAGGAACAGGATAATTTATAATATTAGTCTGACATGTTAAACAAAGTTGTATGCAGTTACATCATCGATCTAAGTGATATATTCTAGTGTACAGAGGAAAATTAAGAAAGTCATTAAAAGATGGGGAATCGAACCAAGCACAACTGATTGACAATTATATACAGCATTAATCACCCATCATAGAAGCTATCAATCATGCTTTGCTACACTCCTCTACCTCACTTAGTTCCCGAGATAATGAAAATTTAAAAATTAAGGATCGAACCCAGGACGTCAGGTATCTAATTACACATTTACAAGATACTACCTAATATCATAAACGCAATAAAGTTTATTTGGCGTCTTTATCTTAATTGGTTTAGGAGTTATTAAATTTATAAGTAAATTCCATCGAATCAGTATTCGAACCCAGAACACCAAGAACAAAATAATTTATAATATGAGTTTGGTATGCTTAAAGGTGCTGTATGTAGTTACAGCATCAATGTAACTGATATTTTCTAGAGTATAGAGTAAAATTAAGGAAGTCATTAAAAAATCGGCATTCGAACTAGAGACAACTGATTAAACATTATATACAGTATTAATTACACATTATAACAGCTATCAAACATGCTTTGGTCCATTCATCTAGCTTTCTTAGTTTCCGAGATAATGAAGTTTTTAAAATTAAGGATGGAACCCAGGACACCAGGTACCAAAATATACATCCACAAGAAACTAGCTAATGACATTAATGTAATAAAGTTTATTTGGCGTCTTTATCTTAATTAGTCTCTGAGTTATTAGAAGATGAATTTGCATTCACTCCTAGGATTCGAACCCAGGCATCCCGGTCAACTTGGAACAAGGACCTAATGACGCGGCGCATTCCAAAGAATTGATTAGTTTTTATCCCATTGTTCTATCTCTTTTCATTCAGGAGATATAAGCGATTAAACAGTAGCAATAGAATGGGCGGAGCTTGCCGGCATAGATCAAAGAACTTTATCAGATGTCGGCATCTCTTTGCGCTGGAGTCGCCATTATATTTCTTCGATCCTTAATTTTTAAATTTTCATTATCTCGGGAACTAAGTGAGGTAGAGGAGTGTAGCAAAGCATGATTGATAGCTTCTATGATGGGTGATTAATGCTGTATATAATTGTCAATCAGTTGTGCTTGGTTCGATTCCCCATCTTTTAATGACTTTCTTAATTTTCCTCTGTACACTAGAATATATCACTTAGATCGATGATGTAACTGCATACAACTTTGTTTAACATGTCAGACTAATATTATAAATTATCCTGTTCCTGGTGTTCTGGGTTCGAATACCGATTCAATGAAATTTACTTGCAAAAATTTAATAACTCGTAATTTAATTTAGATAAACATGTCAAGGTAAACGCAAACAGAGTATCTAGTCCTTAAATGTCGTTATCGTGACAAATATTACTTTAAAGTACTCAGATCGAATCCCGAAGGGTGATTTCATATATCTTCAAGCTTATGGATCATATCAGGTTCGAGTAAAGATTAAATGGTAGATGCTGATATTGGGGAGCTAAAATACATTTATTAAAAGTATTACCGGGTTCGATTTAGAAGCTTAGAATCTGTGTAACTCTGGAAAAATTGCTTTTCTCATGATTGTAGTGAAATGTAATGGTCTTTCTGTGAGAAGATGGAAAGGAAGAATTGAAAAGGGAATAAAAACATGAAATAATTAAGTAAATAAGGGGGGGAAATCTTCTAGGTTTCCTTTTAAGCTTTTACTTTTAAGTATTGTGATAATACAGCTTGAATTAACCTTGGTACAATAGGTGGTGATGGTGGTGGTGGGCTTGAATTTGAAATATATGTCTGAATGAGCGTGTGGGAATACTTCTCTTGCTGGTGTGACAGCATAAGCAGGTAGTTATGAGACGAGTTTAAACGTGTTTGATGCTGCCAGACATCCTGTCTCTGGGTGTGACGTCATAAACATCCTGTCTCTAGACTTGAGGTTATATGGCTGGGGGGTTAGTACACGTTGAGCGATCATATACAGGTGGTTATGGAGCGAGTTTATGATTGATCTAAAAGGTTCGTGCTCCCTCTATAAATATGGTGATCTAGGGCATTGGACTTCATTGTGCTAATTAGTCTTGAGGTGTTAACATCGTGTTCTCTCCAAGAATAATCAGCTTTCTAAAGTGGTGTCAAGGTGAAGAGGTCTACATTTCATTGATCAGTGATTAATACGTTATTACATCAAGAATAAAGATGAATAACTCAGCGTATAAGGATATTATTCCAAGCGCTACTGGATATGCATGCGGAAAATGTGGGAAGAAGTTCCTCCGAGGTTATGACAAGAGAAGACACGAGATGAGCTGCAAGAAGCTCTTCAAATGTAAACATTGTAATGTAACCTTCAAAGATTGTTATAAGGGACAGCGACACGAAGATATATGTGAAATAAGCAGCCCTCAGAAGAAAAGAAGATTGGAGCCAACTAAACATCAGTTGCTGTCAACAGTGGAGGACTGCGATATGAAAGAATACGAAACTTCATTCGAAGGACGATTGAAATCGTATTTTATACGATGCGAATCAGCTAAGGACCTAAATATGTATCTGCAAGAGGCAAAACAACGTATAATCCATGCTGTGCATAAAGAGCTTAGCATTCATAAGAGTGTTAAAATTAATCTGCTGGCTGAGTGTCGATTTGTTAACAGTATTGGAGAAACCTGTGACAAAACATTTAAAACACGGAATCAAGCTGTTTTCCTGGAAACTGATCTGGACTCAACGATGGAAGTGAAATTCAAGAAATTGGTGACTGAAATGGAGGAGTCTCAGCTTAAGGGTAGCAGCTGGGCTTTGCTTGCTGTGGAAGGAGTTCGACTTCGTATCAACAAGTACAACCCGTTACGAGGAAGTAGCTACATACCACTACCGTCAGCTGTTGAAGCAAGGAAAGCATGTATAAACATCCAGAACTTTAGCGACGAGAAATGTTTCATGTACTCTATACTGGCCAAATTCATAGGGAAGGATGCACAGCGTGTGAACAAATACAAACAACTTCAAGATAAGTACGACTTCAGCTGTGTTTCCTACCCTACTCCACTTTCTCAAATACCTAAATTTGAGAAGTTTAACAATATGTCTATTAACGTGTTTGGGCTGGATGAGAAGCACGAAGTGTATCCGATAAAGGTTGCTGATATTGAACTACCTGAACATCGCGACCTGCTACTATTGAATGATAGTAGTGGAAAACATCACTACGTATATATAAAGAATTTTGAGAAACTCGTTCGACGCCAGAAAACTAGCCATAATGGACGGGTTTATACTTGTAAGCGCTGCTTTACACATTTTGATGATCGATATGGACTAAGTGGACAGGAAAAACTGCAAGAACATGTAGCCGTCTGTATTCAACATGGTGTTGCGAGGGTAGTTATGCCTACCAAGGAGAAATCAATTGTTCAGTTTAAAAATGTTGAGAGGATGCTGAAAGTACCTTATGTCGTCTATGCTGATTTTGAGAGTATTCTCACTCCATGCCATACGTGTATACCCAATCCTGAAACTTCCTATACAACCCCTTATCAAGAGCACACACCAATGAGCTTCTGTGTTTACGTGAAGCCTACATCCAGTGTTGAACATCTCGAAACTGGTCTTCCTAAGCAGCCCTATGTGTATCGTGGTGCAGATGCTGCTCAGAAGTTTATGCTGTACCTGACATATATTGCAAAAATGATTGATGGCATATACAAATCTACTAAGCCTCTGAAACTTACGGAACAACAGCAAAAGGATTTTGAGTCTTCTACGGCATGCTACTTGTGTGGAAAAGGCTTTACAGGAGAAAACTACAAAGCACGCGACCATGATCACATCAGCGGTGAATATCGTGGAAGTCTTCATAATGAATGTAATTTAGCCTGTAAAACACCTAAATATATACCAGTCTTCATGCATAACCTTAGCGGATATGACTCTCATTTCATTGTTAAGGAGCTGGGTTGTACAAGTGAACGTGTGGAGGTAATTCCTAACTCTGAAGAAAGCTATATCTCATTCACCAAGTATGTAGGAGATATAAAGCTTCGATTTGTGGATAGCTTCCGATTCCTCAGTACAAGCTTGGATAAGTTGGTAAAAAATCTAACCTCGTATCCTGAAACTCTAAAGTACTTTGGAGAAGACAAATTGAAGTTGATGACCCGTAAGGGTGTATTTCCCTATGATTTTGTTACGTCATGGGATGTCCTGAACGAGACCTGCTTGCCTCCTAAGGACTGCTTCTACAATAGATTAAACGAAGAAGAAATTACTGATACTGACTACGATCATGCTAGAAATGTATGGGAGCTGTTTAATGTGAGAAACCTGGGAGAGTACAGCGATCTCTACTTAACTTCGGATGTACTTCTCCTAGCTGATGTCTTTGAGACGTTCAGAGAGCAAACCCTTAAAACACACAAAGTTGATCCTGCCCATTATTTTACCTCTCCAGGTCTTACATGGGACGCCATGTTACTGTATACTGAAATTAAACTGGAGCTGTTACAAGATTATGATCAACTACTCATGGTGGAATCAGGTATAAGAGGAGGTTTATGCCAAGTTTCCCATCGGTATGCTGAGGCTAATAACACTTATATGGATAAGTTTGATCCGTCGAGACCAACCCAATTTATCACATACGAGGACGCTAATAACCAATATGGGTGGGCAATGTGTCACGCCCTTCCTTTTGGTGGATTTCAGTGGGTGTTGCCTGAAGAAATCAACTTAGAAACACTACAAGAAGATGATCCTCATGGGTACATATTAGAAGTCGACATCGAGTATCCTGCTGAACTTCACGATCTACACAACGATCTACCTTTCCTGCCAGAGTGTATGAAACCATTGGAATCATCTACAAAGAAACTGATACCTCATCTTGGACCTCGAAAGAAGTATGTAGTGCATTACATGGCTTTGAAGCAAGCTCTTAGTCATGGACTACGACTAACAAAAATTCATCGTGTGCTACAATTCCGACAGTCTCAGTGGTTGAAACCTTATGTGGAATTTAACAACAGGCTACGACAACAAGCTGCAAATGATTTCGAGAAGGATCTCTACAAGCTCTTTAACAACGCTATGTTTGGAAAAACTATGGAGAACCTGCGTAACCGTATGGATATACGACTGGTGACCAATGAAAAAACTCTAGAGAAGCTGATCGCCAAGCCTACGTTTATCGACAGGACGATATATGCTGATAATCTAGCTGCTGTACATATGGCCTCTCGTCAGATTGTATTCAACAAGCCTATATACATTGGTATGAGTGTGTTGGACATCTCCAAGACATTAATGTATAACTATCATTACGACGTTTTGTTGCCTTATTATGGAGCTGAAAACCTGAAGCTTATGTATATGGACACTGATTCGTTCATTCATCGTGTAACAACTGAAGATGTGTGCCAGGACAAGCTACGTTTTCTTGAGCATCTCGATACATCTGATTACCCTGCCAACCATATATGTTACTCTTCTCAGAACAAGAAGGTATTGGGAAAATTTAAAGATGAGGCTAATAGCAAAATCATCCTACGCTTTGTTGGACTACGTCCTAAGATGTATGCCTTAGATATTCAAGGGTCAATGATAAAAAAGATTAAAGGTATAAAACGTAGCGCTATTAAGCAGTACATTTCGTTTGACAGCTATACAGACTGTCTTAAAACCTGTGAAATCATCAGAACACCTATGAGTCTGATCCTATCACGAAAGCATGCTCTTGCTACAGTGCAAGTGAATAAAATTGCATTGACTCCGTTTGATGATAAAAGAATTATTGCTGAGGATGGGATAACGACATATGCGTATGGACATTACGCCATTACAAACAGTGCTTAAAAGAATGTAAGTTAAAGATAAAGATTTTCTCGTGAGTCTACAATCTTAAAAAGAAGGTTATCTGTGTGCTGTATATGCAGATAGCTGACGCCTGATGAAGAAAGAAGAAGATGGAAGGGAAGGTGGTAACCCTGCCATTAGGAGCAATCCTAGTGCTAGTCTCAAGCCTAGATAAAAGGGGAGAGACATCTATAACGAACTGAAATAAAGGTATGTTGACGCAAAGCTTTTCAGTTTGTAAACCATATACAGTTTATCCCTCTCTGCATCGTACAATAACTGTTTAACATATAAAAATTTGTAAGATTTAGAAAAAAGTATATAAATTGTTGTAACGCTGGATGAGAAAAGTTTTATAATCGAATTACTCTCTATATTACCATGAGTACCTGTGATACCAGTTGAATTGCCTGTTAAAATGACTTAAATACCTGTGATACTACTCGAATCAAGTGAAATTACATTAACTAGCTCAGATACGAATTCCTACTCTAAATTAGTACGAGCACCTGTGATACTATCAGAATTATCTGTTAAAATGACTCAAATACCATTGATACAACCTGAATCAGCTGCATTTACCTTAAATAGCCGTGATACAAATCTCTGATAGAAATTATTACGAGCATCTGTGAAACTATGCTGATTATCCAAATACTTATGATATTACCTGAACTATCTGTAAAATACGAAACTAGGCTATAACCAACCCCTGGAACCTACCCTCCTGTAATGCTTGCTTAATTACTCTAAGCACCTATGTTACTTGAATTATCCTAAATACCTACGATACCCTCTGAATTACCTTGAAATATGAAACTATGCTATACCCAACCCTGGAATCTAGCCTCCTGTGATACTTGCTTAATTACTCTAAACACCTATGTTACTTGAATTATCCTAAATACCTACGATACCCTCTGAATTACCTGTGAAATATGAAACTATGCTATACCCAACCCTGGAATCTAGCCTCCTGTGATACTAGCTGAATTAGCCTAAATACCTACGATACTAGCTGAATTACCTGTGAAATACGACACTAAGCTATACCCAACCCTAGAATCTATCCTCTTGTGATACTAGCTGAATTAGCTTAAATGCTCACGATACTAGCTGAATTGGCTATGAAAATGATTTAAATACCTGTGATACTACCCGAATCATGTGAAATTACTTTAACTAGCTCTGATACGAATTCCTGCTCTAAATTAGCACGAGCACCTGTGATACTATCTGAATTACCTGTTAAGATGACTCAAATACCATTGATACAACCTGAATCATCTGCATTTACCTTAAATAGCTGTGATACAAATCTCTGATCGAAATTATCAATAATATCTGTGAAGCTCTGTCGATTACCTCAAATACTTACGATATTACCTGAACTATCTGTGAAATACGAAGCTAGGTTATAACCAACCCCTGGAACCTACCCTCCTGTAATGCTTGCTTAATTACTCTAAACACCTATGTTACTTGAATTATCCTAAATACCTACGATACCCTCTGAAATACGAAACTATGCTATACCCAACCCTGGAATCTAGCCTCCTGTGATACTTGCTTAATTACTCTAAACACCTATGTTACTTGAATTATCCTAAATACCTACGATACCCTCTGAAATACGAAACTATGCTATACCCAACCCTGGAATCTAGCCTCCTGTGATACTTGCTTAATTACTCTAAACACCTATGTTACTTGAATTATCCTAAATACCTACGATACCCTCTGAATTACCTGTGAAATATGAAACTATGCTATACCCAACCCTGGAATCTAGCCTCCTGTGATACTAGCTGAATTAGCCTAAATACCTACGATACTAGCTGAATTACCTGTGAAATACGACACTAAGCTATACCCAACCCTAGAATCTATCCTCTTGTGATACTAGCTGAATTAGCCTAAATACCTACGATACTAGCTGAATTATCTGTGAAATTATGCAGAGCCATGATGCAGTTAGTCTCTGGAATCTATTCTGTGTTACTAGATGAATTAGCCTAAATACATACGATACTAGCTGAATTACATGTGAAATCATACACTGCTATGATGCAGTCAACCTCTTGCAATACTAGCTGAATTACTTACCTGTTAGTGTTAGTGGGTTAGCTTTTCCCGTTGCAGGTCACCTTTTTACCTTTATGGCTCACCTTTTTCCCTTTGCTGGTCACATTTTTCCCTTTGCTGGTCGCCTTTTTCCCTTTGCTGGTCACGTTTTTCCCTTTGCTAGTCAACTTTTTCCCTTTGCTAGTCAACTTTTTCCCTTTGTGGACCTCCTTTTTCCCTGAGCAGTCACCTTTTTCCCCTGAACGAGTCACCTTTTCCCTGAATAGGTTACGTGATGGGTATGTCTAGAACATTGACATGAAACAGTTTTCCACTAAGTTCACGTCTAAAGTCGCTTTCAAGTCTAGCACCTCATATTCCCTAGCTCTCCTGTATATAAGTCCATATTCCTACTGCTACACTACCTGTCTAGCCTAACACCTCTCCTCCTGTTCCTATACCTCTCATATAAACCATACTCTACTTCTCTAGCTCTGTCTAGCCTAACGCCTCTCTCGTTTACCTATGACTCTCACATAAACCATACTCTGCTCCTCGACCTCTGTCTAGTCTAACTCCTCTCCTCGTTTTCCTATACCTCTCATATAAACTATACTCTACTCCTCAACCTCTGACTAGCCTAGCACCCCTCTTCCTGTTCCTATACTTCTCATACATATAAACGCATACTCTAAACCTCTGTCTAGTCTAACACCACTCCCCGTATCCCCTACCTCTCAAAAGCTCATTCCCTCCTGCCCCCCTCTAGCTGAGTATCACTCCTTGGTTTCCTATCTAACCTAACTTTAACACCTGTCTATCCTAGCATAGGATCTCTCTCCGTTTTCTCGTCTCTCCTTATAAACACAAACTCAATTCTCCTAACCTAATACCTCTCCTCGTTTTCCTATACTTCTCATATAAACCATACTCTACTCCTCGACTTCTGTCTAGCCTAACACCTTTCCTCGTTTTCCTATATCTCTCATATAAACCATGCACTACGTTTCAAGCCCTGTCTAGCCTAACACATCTCCGCGTTTTCCTATACCGCTCATATAAACCATACATTACTCAGCCTCTGTCTAGCCTAGCACTTCTCCTCATATTCCTCTACCTCTCTCATATAAAGCGCACTCTCCCTCCTACCACTGTCTAGCCTAGCGTCAGTCCTCGTATTCCCTATCTCCCCCATATAAACGCATTTTCCTCCTTGAACCGTCGCATCTAGCCTCGTTTTCCCTATCCTTTCCCATATAAACGCAAAAAACTGCGCCAGCTCTCTCCTATATATCCTACTTGTGATATAAACGTATGACAGATGAGTTTTCATACAAAGCGCGTATGGGTGAAAAATGTGAATCTGTATTGCTATATTTCAGTTCCAAATCCCGCGAGGAGCGTCCTCCCTCACTGAGGTTTGTTTATTCCAGGTTTTCCTCAGTTCCTAGATATCCTAAACATAGGCTGAGAACACTTGCTTCCTAAACTCAGCAGACCGTGCTTTCATAATGTGATTATTTGCTTCTGAAGAAGGGGTATATCCCTAAATGTAATAAATTGTGTGGTGTGATACCGCCTTAATGTGCCTGTTTGTATAATTTGGCGCCATAATTACTTTTGTGTGTGTGTGTGCGAGCGTGTGCGCGTGTGTATTTATTTACTTATTAATTTATTAGAGAGAGAGAGAGAGCAATGAAAACCTAGCATATTATGGCGAGCGCATGTAGAGTTAGATTGGTATACCTTAAGGCAGTATTTTTAACACTTAAATAATTTCAGTCTAATTATATAATATATAAAGTCAATAACAGCCCACCTTGAAGCAACGTGTATGTAATAATTTGTAAAATGTATGTAACAGTCATTGCATATGCTTATATTATTGTACCCATGTGTAATAATGTTATGTGAATATATTGAGTAATTTAATAATGTAGGAGCTGTGAGAAATAGGTCAAAAGTTGCTAACAAAGAGGTAACAATGAGGCACCCTTGAGTCGATAATAAGTAAGAAAGTGTAACAGTACTACGTGTGATTCTTGGAGTAACATTAATGTAATTTTAGTGACAGTTTATAAAATAGCCAATCAACAACCAGAAAAACTTTAGTTAAATGAAGGTATTCTATTGGAGTAGGATTAGCCAATCAGAGACTTGAAATACAGAAATTTACAAGTTTAGACGGTTGAAATCAATTCAGTTGCCTCCAAACTGTGCTCATAACCAGACGTGTTGCTTCTAGACAGTGATCATAACCAGACCGAGAGGTGTGCTCGAGAAATTAATTACGTACTCGTGTGAGACGAAAATAGTATACGTGTTAAAAAGTGCAAGTATTAAATAAAAGAATCTCACAGCTCTCGATATCAGTGAAGTGCTATTTAATTTGTGTGTAGGATTAATAAAAAGGAGTGAATTGAAACTTAAAGTTGTGTAAGCCTACATTCTTAGTCGTATCACAACCCTGCCAAGATATCCATGTCTAAAATTATAACGACGCAGCCGAGGCAAACATAAATATTTAATACTTAAAGAAACAGTTAAATTACAAAGTTAATATTTTTTTAAACTTGGGGCAAAGGCCACCTGAAAGTACATTTGGGGCGAAGGCTACCGGAAACTGTTTACTATACGTGTGGTTGCAACTACTACAAGTTCGGATCCCTAACAGTTGAAATATAATACATCTTCTTCAAACTGGCTTTCCATACATAGAAGCAACAACGTAACAAACCAACTACTTCAAACTGACTTTCCATACGTAGCAGCAACAAACCTTTCCCAAATGGGCGTTCATACGTGGAGCTAAATAAATAAACAACTTCAACAAAACACCTTCTTCAAACTGACATGGAGTCAGCCTTCCCAGAATGAGTTTGGTAGTCCTGTTCATTTAGAAGGCTCAATCCAAATGTTGGTAGCTTCATTTTGTTCTAGATTATTCCAGAATGTTCTGGTGGATTCGATGACGCTTTTGATAGGGAGTAGCGGTGGGAATAATTGCATATAAAATGATAGGAATTAATTTATTGGCCTCTTTTAAGCAGCAAGTATTCTTAATGTGAGGGATAGTTATGTGTGCTCTTTGCACGTGCCTCTGGCAAGGATGACTGTTAGACGATGAATTCTTTGTGAACAAAATGTAAGGTTAAGGTGACATTCTTGTTAATACAATTCTCATTTGTTTAAATTTAAATACTTTCTTCTTTTGGGCTTCTTTGCAGATTGTTTATTGCAGTCCTTAGTTTCGTATGCTTAGCGAGTTTCACTCCCGTTGTCATGGCTTTTAAGTAAGGAAAGGTTCGGGAAGTTGCTAAATAAATCTACATCCAATATTACAAAAGAGGTCACGATGTAGGTTTTGTTCTACATTACGCCGAAATTTACTTCTTTCTAAACTGAAAATAGCGCGTAAGCTTAAACTTCTGTAACAGTTTTAAGCACTTTAAGTTTACTGGTACATACCACGAAAAATATAATTGAATTCTTTCCGATTATAAGACAAAGTTAGGTAACGTGTGACGTATCTTAGTCGTATGATGCAACACCGTTTCGGACAACCTGTACCAAAAGGTGTGAAGGGAAGAACAGGTTTTGTTGCCACCATATAGGTAAAAATTGCGACATTCATGCATTCATTCCACCTGATTATCACTATTATAGTATTATAATGCTTCTCAGTAATATTAATCTACAAATTATAGAGTAATACTTGTTTTGTAATACATGCAATGGATTTTAAAAAAAATTAATTCATTAAATTCATTCCATTTATCGGTAGAAATTTTAATTCGGCATACCTAATCTGTTTCGCATAGCTTTCTGAGATCAGCTCCTAGAAAACAACACAGTTGGATGTTCAGGTGTTTACATTATGTAATGAGTGATATGGATTTATGTATGTTGTATATATATATATATAACACTAGTCTGCATTTTCAAACTTTTTGTCAGATGATTTTTTAAAAGTAGGTGTTCTTGAATCAAATTGTTATGCTGATTCGAGAAATAACATCCGTTTTTTTCTATCATGTCAGGTGTTTACAAAAATAAGAAGTAATGTTTTGACAATTTTACTAATGAGCGTAGAAAAGTATTCAAATACAATTTCACACAAGGTAACGTTTTATTCAAGAAACATTTTAAGAATACTCTCAAGAACTCCCTAATCTGTCATGACTACATTTTAACAAAACAAGGAGCCAAATTGTTTCATTTATTTTTTTCAAACTTCCTCTTCTTTGACTTCCTTGCAGATCCTTGAAGATGACTGTCCCTCCTCAACATCCAACAGTAGTCGGTCATCATATTTTCATTCCATCTCCCCTGGCACCTCCTCTCCATTTCCTTAATATCTTGGTGAAAACGTTCACCCTGCTCTTCACTGTAATGTTCCAGATTTTCTGGAAAGTAGTCGATATGTGAATGCAGAAAATGCACCTTTACACTCGTGTTACAACCCATCTTCTTGAAATTTCCAACATTATTTCGACAATGGCCTTGTAATTAGGATCTTTGTTATTGCCTAAGAAGTTTTCAGTAACTGATCGGAAGGCGGTCCATGCTTCTATTTCTCTCTCATTCATTGTCTCCTCAAAATCTTCATCCTTCATCAATTTCTTTATTTGAGGACCAACAAAAATTTCAGCCTTTAATTTGTCTTGTGTAATGAAGGGAAATTTCTTGGAAAGGTACTGGAAGCAGGGTCCCCTGTAGTAGAGCTCTTAAAAATTGCTTCATCAAGTCCAATTTTATGTGCAGCGGCGGAAGCAATATCTTTGTCTCTATATCTCTATATATTTGAAGTGAAATTGTGAAAAAATTGTACGTGATAGAAAAAAACTAAAAGCAGTTCTGAAATCAGCATAAAAGATGAGTCAGAATCACTTATTAGTTTTCAGTCATCCGATATCATGCAGACTAGTGTAATATATATACACAATATGTGTGTGTGTGATCCATTATTTAATCGGAATTCGTTCTTATCTAAATGGTGCGGGAAAATACGCATAAAAACTACTAAGAAAATGCAATTTCCTTACTCGTTTCGAAATTATGACGAACCCTGTCACTCGCAGGAGGATGCGTACGTTTCTTTAACAGTTATACCGTTTGCATAATCATATGTTTCTACTCTCTGTGTCACTTATCCAAAAATTTGATACCGAGATTACACAGTGATTACATGCTTCGAGGCCCTCTAAATCTAAAAGTGTAATATTAGAAGGTGGTCCGTGTGTGTGTCTCTGTGTCTGTGAATAGGTTTGGACCTATAAAAGAAAATACCAAACTTTAATATTAAGTTCAGTATCTTACGAACTTAATATTTTCAAGCTACCCTTTACATGGATACATTTGTAATATTTCCTCAAAAATGTCTCTAACGATTTTCATTAAAATGCGGCATTTTTAAGGTTTTCACGTGACAAAATATATATCTTGAATTTTCTGGGAATAGCCTGTGAAGTTTTCTTCATTTGGAAGACATTTTGTGTAATTTCGTATAACGGCTAAACCATTCAGAGAGAGATAAAAACTCACTACACAAAAAAATGTATCACACAATGTGTTTCAAATATTTTTTTCTGGAGTCTGCCATTTCCGAGATATCCGTCATTATTGCTTTGAATTTGTCAATACTTTTGTCATTTTTATTTTCTCTACTATGTATAGTAAGTAGGGGAAGTATTGCATTCCACCCAAAAATTTCGATACCGAGATTTCACCGGAAATAAATGTTTTGAGACCCCTGAACCCAAAAAAGACATTTTTGGAAACATGTCCGTGTGTGTGTGTGTCTGTGTCTGTGTCTGTGTCTGTGTGTGTGTGTCTGTGTCTGTGTCTGTGAACAGCATAACTCAAAAACGAACAGTCGTAAAAACACCAAACTTGCTATTTAGGTTCAGTATCTTCCAGAGATGCAACACGAAGGTTTTCAAGAGAATCCCCCCATCCCAGATTACCCTTTGCATGGAACATTTTTCGAAAATTCTAATTTTCTCAAAAACGGCTCTAACAATTTTAATTAAAATACCATGTGTTTAAGATATTTTCATGACAAATGAAATGTATATCTCGAATTTTCTGGGAATGTCTCCAAAAGTATTCTTCATTGTGAACGACTTTTGCATAACTGGTAAACCATAAGAGATAGACAAAATTTTACTACACAAAAAATGTAGATGGCATTAAAATTCACAGTTTATGTCATATACATCTTTTTTGTTGAGTGAACCATTTTCGACATAATGCTTGTTATTCCTTTAAATTTTCCAATACTTATACTTTTTCTCAAATTCGTTATTCCTGGTAATGAAAAGAGAATGGAATACTCCACATAGCAACCACCTATTAAAATGCTTGACTATAGCTTAAAACCTACCAAATCCCCTTGCATCTACAAGAAAATTAGCAATAAGATGAACATCTCGATATCTCGATTAACATGAAGCATATGGAGAATAAGCGTTTGTAAAAATAGTTTGTACAAGAGTAGAGAAAGTCATATGAGTGTAACACATCAGAATTTTTGAAGATCTGTCACGATTCTGTTGTTTCTAGCGATGTATTTGAAGGAGTGTGCGATTTCAAGGCCTGCATTTAGCAAGCAGCTTGTAAACAACTATCGATTGGGTTTCCTGTATGCCTCTTTTACCTACAAGGAAATGTGTAATACAACTATTGCTATGACCTTTAATATAAAGTAGATATAAAAACCGCTTTCGTAAGAATAGTTTGTATGTAGAAGCTGTGTAAAGATAAAGAAATGGGTAGAGAAAGCCGTGTGGATGTGACAAATGTAAAATTCTTGGATGCTAAACTAATGGCTTGTTGGGAACAGTTGGATAATAAAATCTTCTTGGTACTATGATGGATTCAAATGAGTGGAAGTATCTATATTCTAAGGCCGTTAATATACAGAAGGCAGCGATTTTGCTTCCAAAAATCTACACCCTCTATTATTCATATTTAAGGGAAGAAAACGAAGATGACGCAAAAAGTACTGCTTTAGTTGTTCATGGCATAGTAAAGTTGTGGAAAGAAGCGTTGAAAGAAATCCACTAAAAGCTAATGCAAATGTGGAATTTAACACTAATAAAGAGCACTCTGAAACGCCTGTATGTGAGAATCTCGCATTGCCGCTGGTGTAACCCGTGAGCCAAAGTGAATATGCCTTCTGCACTACAGGCCCTTTCTGATTCCAGCAAAGGGAATACGCGATCATGTACTCTGTGGTCCCTTGTGATGTTAAAGGCAGTATTTAGGGATACCAAAAGGAACGTACACAGAAATCCAACTGTGCTTTACATATATACAGCGCCTAATATAATGTTCAGAACTAGAATTCAGAACTACAAAGCTTATGTGTGCAAAGATTTTGGGGTAAACCGCTCGTTCTGAGCACAGTTTAATGTTAAATGTATTAGAATAGTACAATGATACTGCTTTTATGGACAGGTGGCATTTATGTGTTTATACCTTCATTGCTCAATACACTTTTTTGGAAATCGTGTATCTGGCGTGTTTGTATTATCTTCTTATAAATTGAACTTCATTTTTTTATCTAAAGAATGCATTATATTAGATGTTCTGTCTTTGAAGTGGGCAAAGAAAGAGACCTTCACATTTATGCATTCATCAAGCTAGAATTTCCCCATCGTTCAGTTAGAATTTTTACTACACGACTGACATACACTTATTTTATAAACAGTTGACTATTTTTTCAGGCGTCTATTACAAGTAAGAGTACATGGATATTGGCCATTTTAGCTTAATAATCAATATTTCAATGGTTGGAAACAGGGCCACGAAAGCTTGTTCAGTCTTAGGCTAATATTGCTAAACGTTTACAAGGCATACGTAGTACACAAAATGACCTATAAATTTCACACATAACAATCAGCCAATTTATTTATTTTAAGCATGATTTGAAATAAATAAAAACTGATAAATACAATTTATTGGTCATTTTCTTAGTTTACCTAAAAATGTGTGCTTCTCCACAATGACAACGAGCCCTCTCAAATTCCAGACAGTCCAATCACCATTTATTTTACATGCGTCCGCCCCGTCCTTTGCCACAAACTTGACAGTTCTGTGTTTGATTTCCACTAAACTCCAACATTGACACGGCGGACATTGATGATCAATGATTTACCTAATTGAGGTAAAAATCGGAAAACGGGGACTGCGAGCTTTTAAGAACACAAGTGCCTACACTGTTACTAAGTTTCATAATCCATTTTTGGCTAAAAACAAACCTGTCTGCATTTTTTCGATCACTTTGAAAAATGTAAAGAATAGTCTAACATTTTGTTGTTGTAAATAATCGGGAAAAGCTTAGACATATGCCTTTTTGATTAGCGGAGGATTCGTCAACAGACATTTTATCAAGGAAAACTTGCCTTTCGGTAAAATCGTCGTCATGATGCGTATGACAACTGACAAGCTGGATAACAGAAATGTTGACAATAAATATTTCCTTAACTGAATATCTTGCCTTTGAAATCTGTCAATACTACAGGCATTTCAGTTGAAAAATTTAATGAGAAATAATTGAAATACTTAACGTGTGAAACATACATTTGATTTGTTATATTTATTCGAGGTCGTATTCCCCATTCTATTCTTCCTAAACTGAGTTTCCTAATAGTCCATTTTTGCAAAACCATATTTGATAATCCATGTTTCCTAGACCATTTTTATAATGTTCTTATCTATTGTTTATGAAAAACCGAGAATTTCTTGTAAAACATTAGTGCTAGTTTTGGAAATATTGGTGTAGGTTCTGTTAGTAAAGGAAGGAGCAGAAAAATTACATGTTCATGTACATACACTACCGTGCGGGTGGTTAGGCGGCAACGTTTGTGGCCCCCATTCGGGAGGTCGTGGGTTCTATTCCTGCAGTTGACCTCCTGACCAATGGGGTTTTTCGGGGTTTTTCCGGGTAGTTAGGCGAATGCTGGGAAGGTTCATTACATCCACCGAATTTCCTGTCCCACCATTTCTTCTCCATTCTCATTTCACTTCGCCTTTTGCTTCTGCTTGGCTGTTTGAGGGTTGCACGTGTCGGCCGGAGTCTCGGCGTTGCATGCAGGGGAAAAGGATGCTTTATGTAGCACTTCGTCCCTCGGAATGGGGCAGTCTCCGAGTCCTGGGCCTCCCATTGGGATGTACCAGTCTGCAGGAGGGGAGGGAAGCTGGTCATACCACCTGCTATCCGGGGAGTTTCAACCTCCCGATGGCACCCCGTCAGGGGCTTAGGCATAAAAGATCTGCATAGGCCGAGGTGCTAAGTCCACCTCCGCTCTCAGTCCTAGTCCTACATAAGTAATCCTAAAGTTAAACCTCGGATTAAATCTAGAAACGACAGGACCCCGTGCTAAGATCCAACGGCCTCCGATTGATTGCCTCTTACTACTCGTTTTTGTAAGCACGCACCAGGTACAACTCGCCTCTACCGATATTATCTTAGGAAAATTTTGTGTGTTGACGAAAAACCCTTGTTCAAATTTTCCTATCGACTAAAATAAATGGTTGACGAAATGTCCATAGTCATATTTTCCGATGACCAAAAAAGTATACACGAATTGCCTGTTGGTGTACTGCTCTCGTATTTTAAATATATTGCAGTGAACAAACGTTCTAGCTGAACTGTGGCATACTTTCCTAACTAATGCAACTCCTAAGAGCGCCGATGTATTGCCTAATCATGAGCTACAACTTATGATGCATAGCGTTATGATCCCTCAACTGTCAAGTCTTTATGAAGGGTTAATTGTTTGTAACTACAGTTGCACTATTTCTAAAAAAAGAATCTGCATTTAAATCCATAATTTATTCATTAGGTTAGCCTCATTTACATTCGCATCAACAAAAGGCCCCAGCTGATTATTGGCGAGTGTTTGTCGATAAAATGTTTATTAGGAAGTAATAAAGATTAGCATTATTGCCGCATCCCTGACACAAATGTTTGCAGATTTGCGACCACATTGTGTGCATTACTGTCTGTTGTTATGGGACATTACTGTACACTCAAGCGCAAAAATTATCGTAGATTTTAAATGAATTAAACAGCTCAATTTATCTGCTATCCCTTTTATTATGCTGTCATATAAACGTGTTAGCAAAACTCATATTTAGTATTCTGTATTTTGAAATACGATATCCATGTCTGTAATGCTCTGTTCTTAAAATTGTCTGTTAACCTAGCATAGGTGCCTATAGAGTTTACCGCACAAAGGGACGCCTTGCGCACTGTGATCTGCTTACATCTATTGTAAATGCCACCCCCAGGAGGAAGGGATGAAGTGAAGGAACCACAGGAGGCTACAGGCCACAGAGACGCTCGAAAGTCCCTAACAATTTCCAGGCTCGAAGACCCGGTCCACTGGTGGCGCTGCCTAGAGCTATTACACATCCTAGTGTCTACGTATTCTTTCCTTTCAGAAACATCCGCGCCATCTGTTCGGCAACACCATACGCCACGAAACCTAGAAGCATACCTAAAAGATGAGAAGTAAACGAAATGAAAGGGAAATAGATCAATGGAAATCGAGCCCGGGACCTCCCGAATGCGAGCCTCACACATTACCCCTAAGCCATCTCGCTCGGTTTAACATGGCTAAGGGTAGATTTAAAGCATAATTACTCAAAAGCGTACAAACATTCTAATATTTACACAAATTCTTCTAACATATTAGGGGAGGTGAGAAGGAATTAGTTTTCAGAAAATCAAATTTAAATTTAGCACTGGATAATTAATATCTGGACATATGTACTATAGAAATACTGGATGCATATAATTTTAAAATATATTTTTGTGTATCTAAGGCTAATGTTAGAAAAATTTCCGTTAGTCAACAGTTATCAATGATACTGTGATAATTAAGGACCGGATTTTTAGGTTCTAAAAAGTTAAAATTAGGTTCTATGTATCAGTGTATTAGGATTTTATAGGATCTTATATGTTGAATTTAGGAATTTATAGGATCTATGGCATATATATATATATATATAAACACACAATTTAATTTCCAACACATGTACAACAGAACTGAGTATACTCATTTTGCTTTAATATTATACCTTAAAAACACACAATTAATTTTAAACACTACAAATGCAAAAGTTTTCAGTACTCATTTTGCACTCCTAGTATGACACTGAACAATGAAGTACTTGGAAAGATTGTGAGGTGTAAACCCCCTTCTGTCTTCTGTTAAAATGCGCTTGAAAGCGGAGAAACTGTGTTCCACTACACACGAGGTAAGAGGTGGGAACTTCATCTCGTCTATTTCTTTAGGATTCCAACTCAATGATCCCTGCACTTTTTCTCCACAGAGAACGCGGCCAATTGTTGTTACGACCTTGAAATCTGGAGTGCGCACAAAACAGCTTCTAACTTCTTTTTTATAGATTCTCCACTTGGTCCAGGTACCACTTTGTTTCTTACCTCCTCTATGACTTGCAATGCTTCTGTCATGAGGAGAGATGATTCTTCCAATGTTTTTATTGCACTTTCAAAGTGAAAGCAATTTGCTTTGATATAGCTCAACTCCTGTACTGCTGCTCCTGAGTGCAATGCTTTCTTTGCCTTTACAATGGCGGCTGCATCAAGCTCATTTAATGAATCAATTACCTTTACGACGCTTGTGTAGTTTTCCGCATAATAGCCACGTACCCCACCGTGTCACTACAGGCTGTGGAGGCAGCGGTATCGAAGGATACTTCTCTCTGAATATCACCACTCGATTTGGTGCTTTCAAGAAAACCTTCTTCACCGAAGAAATTATTTTGTTGACTGTAGGATGCTCTTCCCAAATCTTTTCAGCTAGCCGGTGGAGTCCATGTGTAAGACAGGTGACATGGAGCATACGAGGATGGAAAGCCTTTAGACATTCACCCGCTTACAACATGTAAGCTGCACTGTCGGTCACTAACGATCTCAATTTTTCCTCTCCTTCTGCATCTGGCCATATGAACTTTAAAGCATCCCTCACTGCAGTTGATATTGTACAGTGGTTGGTTTGTTGAAGCTCCTTGCAATAGGATGACATGGGGCGTACTGGGTTCCTCAGAAGTGAGTTTGCCCACAACTATGGCGGCAATATATCTACCACAAGCATCCGTTGTTTCGTCCACACTTAACCAAATGTGGCCAGCGATGTCTGTCGTTATGTCTTCAATAGTTTTCTCATACAACTGGGGCAACACATTCTTTCTTAAAGTAGACTCATCTGGTACTATAGAGTTGCAAAATTCTTGAAAAAAGTTTTTCAATACTGAGTTTTGTAGTGAAGCAATTGGTGTATTGGCGGCAGTAAAAGCTTCACATAAACGCATGCTAAATGAATTAGCTTTGGCTTCATTAGAACTGCCTGGCTTTGATGTTAAGAAACTCTGCTTCTTTTGAGATTCATTCCTAACAGCATTTGCAGAATGAATTGCTGATAGTCGATGTTGCACCATGTGAGAGCGTTTTTCTGCTGGCACCTGTACATTAAATGTAAACAAGAAAATTAGTCAATTTAAACACCCACCGCCGGCAAATAAGTATGAAATAATTTTGGATGTGTGATGGAGTCTAAAGAGAGCATACTTTAAATTGCACTCCAGTATTATTTTAAAAAATAGCAGGGTGAAGAAATACCTAAATACGAAAAACACAAGAAATTATTCCTACCTGCTTTTGACATGCCTTACAATAAATAACCTTCTCATCTGTAGAAAAGCTTTTGTCGATCAGGATCCACTCGTGGAGCAGAGAACTTCTTGATGATTTGCTTTTGGGCATGGTGCAAACGACTGCTATCGTCACCAGTAGCAAGAAGACTGATTATTTTGCCACTGAATTTTAAAAATGTCGTGTTACAAACTCCCTATAACGGAAGAAGAAATAATGCATACTACTCAACAGCGTTATTAAAATGTTTGCCTCTAGTTTTCACCTATTGTTGCGGCATGTAAACATCACACGTATCAGAAATGCCGCGTGCCATTGAGAACCTCTTTCGACAATACCTAGAAAATAACTGAAGGCGGCGAACGTTTTAATTAGTTTATTATTGTGGTGGACGGTTTAATTAAAGTTTATTATTGTAAGATATTGCGCAAGATTTCATAATCTAATTATTTAATAGTATCTTTATTCGAACGGTCTCCCTTCGTTTTAAAAATACTTTTATATTCATAAATCTACTCTTATTTGCATAAATAACCGAATTAGACACTTTTAGGTTCTATCACGAAAAATAGGTTTTATTAGGTCCTAACGTAAAATTAGGTCAATTTAGGCTCTATAAAATTAATTGTATACTTAATTGTATGTTTTCTCAAAAAATACACTTTCTCTGTATTATTAAAAATCTGTTTATAGGCTAAATGTACGAGCCCCTGACTACCAATCAATGCTGTGAAAACTACACATCAATAGCACTTTACATTTCCGAAATATTTGCGGTGCAAGTTTTAGGTGATTCACCCTGTATACTCTCGTGTCTGTTATACGGGACTGCCTTCTCGTTACAAACTAGGTAGTCTATTATTAATCTATATCCCCTACTACTCCAGGTGTATTTGTGAATATCTTTTGTTATTAAAAAAAAGGTGTTTGTAACTTTGAGTTTATTATAAACACAGAATTTAATGAATTGGTCCCCACTTTTACTCCTGGTTGGTTCTCCATTTATTCCTATTGTATTTTAAATAGGCATATTTCCAACTCTAGCATTTAAATCTCACAAATAAACAATTGAACATCAACTGATATCTTATTTTGTTATTTTCTTTTCTATCCATTCTTGTGTATCCTCTACTGGACTAAGAAATCTCATTTCTGCTTTGTATTGTATAGTCATTGTCCGCATTTCACCATCAAAAATATATTGTCATGAATTTCTGTTTATGGTTAAGTTGGCATAATATCAAGAGGCTTGTTGATATCCTTACACATTTTCTACATTATTACTTTCTCTTTCCCGGATCTCGTATATTCCCTCAGAAAAAAAACTCTGATGTGTTACACTCACATGACATTCTCTACTCTTGTACAAACTATTTTTACAAACGCTTATTCTCCATATGCTTTATGTTAATAGAGATATTATAGATGCAAGGGGAATTAGTAGGCTTTAAGCGATAGTCAACTCTTTTAAGAGCCGGTTGCTATGTGGAGTATTCCATTCTCTTTGCATTACCAGGACAAAAAAATAAATAACGAATTCCCATTTGAGAAGTATTGGAAAATTTAAGAGAATAACAAGTAATATCTCGAAAATGGTTCACTCAACAACAAAAATGTATATGACATAAATTGTGTATTGTAACGCGATCTACATTTTTTGTGTAGTAAAACTTTGTCTATCTCTTATGGTTTACCAGTTATGCAAAAGTCGTTCACAGCGAAGAATACTTTTGGAGACAACACAGAAAACTCGAGATATGCATTTCATTTGTCATGGAAATATCTTAAACATATGATATTTTAATCAAAATCGTTAGAGCCGTTTTTGAGAAAATTAAAATTTTCTAAAAATGTTTCATGTAAAGGGTAGTCTGGGGTGGGGGGATTTTCTTGAAAACCTTCGTGTCGCATCTCTGGAAGATACTGAACCTAAATACCAAGTTTGGTGTTTATCCGACTGTTCGTTTCTGAATTATGCTGTTCACAGACAGACAGACACACACACAAGGACATGTTCCCAAAAGTACTTTTTTGGGATTCAGGGGGTCTCAAAACATATATTTCCGGTGAAATCTCGGTATCGAATTTTTAGGTGGAATACAATACTTCCCCTACTTACTATACGTAGTAGAGAAAGTAAAATTCCAACTTATTAACGGCACAAATAATCTCCTTATTTGATGTATATTTCTTCCCTCCAAGCCAAGCCTTGGGATTGAGTAACAGAAAGTAGTCAGATGGTGGCAAATCTGTGAATAGGATGGGTGAGGGACTAATTCGAAGCGGATCTTGTGAACTTTGCCATTGAAATGACCGATGTGTGAGCTGGCACATTATCCTGGTGAAGGAGCATATTTTTGCGCGCTAATCTTGGTCGCAATCAAATAGTCCACTTAAGTTGCATAATAGCAGCCAATCGCTGTTTTGAGCTTCTCCAAATAGTCAAGCATGATAATTCACAGGGAGCCCCAACATATCATACCATTACTTTTCCCGCCGACTTTTTACTTTCTTCGGTACACTTTCACCTTCACCAACCCACTGCCGTTTAGTCTCCGGGGTGTAGTGAATCCAGGTTTCCTCTACAGACACATAACGTCGCCAGAAATTCTTGGGATTGTGCTAGAACGTTTCCAAACGAGATATTTGTTGTTTTATTATTTAAAGCCGCTTAAACAACAAGGTCAAAACGCTCCTATAAGTTTTACAATTCCTTACATAATTAGGTGACCTTAACAAAGTTCAACATATTCTTGGAGAAAGTTGGATCACAAACGGCAATTAAGATGGTTGCTCGCATTGTAGAAACGGCAGCTGGTGATAATGTGACTCAAAGTGGAAAATGAAAGTAGATAGATAGATAGATAAGGTATCTTTATTGCTTTCAAATTATTTAAGTTATTTAGTGCATGGGTCATTGACCGTACATGCATATTTAAGATACAATAGGGTGATAAAATAAACAACAGAGAAAGAAAACACAACAAAAAGAACAAGAAAAAGGGAAATAGAGATAAATTACCTTTGTCTAACTGAACAAATTTGACCTAGCTTCGCGCACTTTAGCCAAAAAATTGCCCATGTTTTGCCAGTTCCTCTGGTCAGACAGTAGATCTCAACATGCCAATCTCTTTCTTAAGGGACTTAAGAATTTTTCTTTCAGTTTAATCGTTCGCTGATTCTCCCACTGTGCACATTCCGCCAAAATATGTACCCAGTCCTCATCCAAATCACAGAATGGGCAGATTCTCCTGCCAGAATCGTCAGTCATTTTCTGTGCCCTCCAGACCCCCAGTCTAAACAAGCCATTCCTGATCTTTCCTTTCTTCCTAAATTAAGTGTATATGCCTCTTTACCCCAGTTCAATTTTATTTCATTTGCTAGACTTAGAGAATGTTTAATTTTACAATCCGATTCTATTTCCTATTGGTTGATGTCTCTTAGTCTTCTTTTAACACCTTTCCATATGTTTTTGTCAGTTGTTTCAGCTCTTAGCCATACTGACCCCATTCCTATTCTCCTCAAACCCCTTTCCAAATCATCTGCCCAAAACTTAGGAGACAGGTTTTCTCGCTGGTATTTATAACATTTGGATCGTAGTGTGGAGTTATCTCCCTGCATCAGCCTCAGCCAGTACTTCACTGCTCTTATTTTGCAGGCTCATGGGCGGAAGATTACCGGTCAGAATGTAGGAATGGACATGAGCAGTATGTCCGAGACGTTGGTGAAATAGGAGAACTTGATGGTGACGCTGAAATGTGTAACAGGATAGAAAAAACTTGCAATGAGATAGGAATCAACAATTTGCTTCTAGATGAGGTGAACAACTTGTTTCCATTGCCAGAGAATTGTACCACGCATAAAGCGGTTGAAGTCTTGGTGGGGAATCTTAAGACCCGGCAAATTTGGAAGATGTGTCGCTTCCTTAGGCGCAGCATCTGCATTCTCATTCCCTGTATGTCAGTATGAGAAGGTACCCATACTAAAAAAACTTGAAATGGCCTTTCTTGAGCGTTTTTGGTCTGGAGTCAACGAGCTTTCATTGTGCACTCAGCATTTTCATGTGCAGAACTTTATGCGTGATATGATGTACCAATTCAAATGAGATGTCTACCACCTCGGCAATATGGCGAATCTGAATGCGTCGGTCTTCCAGCAAGATGCCCTGAATTTTATCTACCACTTCTTCAGAACAAACCTCAATTGGACGTCCGGAGCGTGCAGCATCTGTAATGCTCATATGGCCACGTCTAAATTAATGGTCTTGAGTGCTGTTGCAGATTCCCCATGAACTTCCCTCAGCTCAGTTTTAATCTGAGCTGCAGTCCAATTTTCTTAAATAAAAGTGCTTATCGCTGCACCATACTAGTCTTCGTCCATTTTGTATAAAAGTGTTACACCTATCACTAAATATGGCTGACAAAGAATTGCGCGCAGCTTTTGTTTGCAGTTTTTAACAAAACCTTTTCAAGAATCATGCTTACCAACAGTCATGACGCTTAATAAGATTTTCCTCTATTTTATTGAGATTTACCAGACTTATAAATCCACCCTCGCACACAGAAAAGGGGTGGTGTTTATATTAATACTTATGTTTTATTTAGAGGACCTCAAAATGTATTATATCTATGAATTTTTACTTGCTACACCACAGGCAAGGTATACTGCAAGTGAAAGGTTTATGAGCAAACTGGCTCCGGAAAGAGCCGCTTGCGAGAAGCGTACGAATATTTTTAGGAGCCGTCGCCTACCAAACTGTTTGCAAACAGTTCATCCGATTGAGTTTGCCGTTTTTTAGAATCGGACTCTACCGAGATTTGGAGTAATTACACGGTAATTGTTATATAAACGGTACATCTAATATGTCACTATTCCTATTGTTTGTTTTAAACTGTTTTTTTAGTTGTATAGCCTCCTTTAACTTACACTATGTGATCAAAAGTATACGGACATCCCCACAAACATACGTTTTTCATCTTAGGTGCATTGTGCTGCCGCCTACTGCCTGGTACTCATCCGCGATCTCAGTAGGCATTAGGCATCGTGAAACAGCTGAATGGCACGCTCCGTGGAACTGACGGACTTCGAACGTGGTCAGGTGATTGGGTGTCACTTGTGTCAGAAGTCTGTACGCGAGATTTCCACACTCCTAAACATCCCTAGGTCCACTGTTTCTGATATGATAGTGAAGTAAAAACGTGAAGGGGCATATATAGCACAAAAGCGTACAGACCGACCTCGTCTGTTGACTGATAGAGATCGCCGACATTTGAAGAGAGTCGTAAAGAGTAATAGGCAGACATCTATCCAGACCATCACATAGGAATTCCCAACTGCATCAGGATCCACTCCAAGTACTATGACAGTTAGGCGTGAGGTGAGAAACCTTGGATTCCATGGTCGAGGGGCTGCTCATAAGCCACAAATCACGCAGGAAAATGCCAAAGACGACTCGCTCAGTGTAAGGAGCGTCAACATTACACGATTGAACAGTGGCGGAGTGTGCGGAGTGATGAATCACGGTACACAATGTGGCGATCCGATGGCAGAGTGTTGGTATGGCGAATGCACGGTGAACGTCATCTGCCAGCGTGTGTAGTGCCAACAGTGAAATTCGGAAGTGGTGGTGTTATGGTGTGGTCGTGTTTTTCCTGGAGGGGGCTTGCAACCCTTGTTTTTTGCGTGGCACGATCACAGCGCAGACCTACATTGATATTTTAAGCACATTCTTGCTTCCCACTGTTGAAGAGTAATTCGGGGATGGCGATTGCATCTTTCAACATGATCGAGCAGCTGTTCATACTGCACGGTCTGTGGCAGAGTGGTTACACGACAATAATATCCCTGTAATGGACTGGCCTGCACAGAGTTCTGACTTGAATCCTATAGAACACCTTTGGGATGTTTTGGAACGCCGACTTCGTGCCAGGTCTCACCGACCTACATCGATACCTCTCCTCAGTTCCGCACTCCGTGAAGAATGGGCTGCCATTTCCCAAGAAGCCTTCCAGCACCGAATTGAAAGTATGTCTGCGAGAGTGAACGCTGTCATCAAGGCTATGGGTGGGCCAACACCATATTGACTTCCAGCATTACCGATGGAGGGCGCCACGAACTTGTACGTCATTTTCAGGCAGGTGTCCGGATACTTTTGATCACGTAGTGTATATGTTCATATCAGGGCTTTAACTGAGAAACAAGTGATAGTGTTGCTATTTTTACCTCTGAACTTAAGGTTTGTTAATGTTGATTTTTATTAATTTTCCTCTTAAACACACCCTCATTCAGCTAAACACTCATACTTGGAGGACAGAGAATTATTGTGGTTAAAGAAATATTCCTTGCCGCAGCCGAGAATCGAATCCGGGATCTCGGGGTTGAGAAGCCAGAATACTGACCACTCCACCACAGAGGCAGTCTCGTTGGAATCTAATAATTTAAGCAGCACACTTCTGAAATAGTATGTTCATTAGATAGTATCAAGTTTAGCATATATCGACCTGTTTTTAAACACGACTGTCAACCTAGTCAGTTGCTGTGTGATCTTGTGTAGCATAACGGAATGAGTATTGAAACCAGTTGCAATTATTAATAGAAATAGAGAGAAAATTAACTTTTCATAGAATAGCAATGAAAAGAATTTATATGCTTACTTTATGTTAATGTAATCAGTCTTTAAGATTCCTTTGGTTTTCTTTATCTTATGGTTTTTACTGCCCATGTTTTGGGAGTCTTGTAGTCGTATAGTAGGGGACCATACGACTAGGGAAAACTCCTTTACCTCAATTTCCCCGTGTACCAAACTCACTACTATTGCTGAACCTATCGAACATTTACCTTTTCCTCAATGTTTTGTATTTTTATTTCACTTTAAACGTGTCACTGTTTGCTTTCTATTCCATAGAGCAGTTATTTATTAATTCTGTTCCCCACACCTCTAACCTCATGTCATTTATCTTCCCGCCTAGCCTCTATTTGACCTGTTTCTTCCCGTTATTTTAATTTTACTTCGATCCTCCTCTTATGTATTTTCCGTCTTCGTATTTGCGTTTGTTTTCTCTGCCCTTTCTCGCAGTTTTACCTTTCTTGCTTTTCTTACCAGGAATGGTGTTCCCTAAAAGGAATTCCCTTGTGAAGTAACATATTGACATTTCATACTTTTTGCTGCAACTAAGAAAATAGAATGGCATAGAGTGCTCTCTAGGTTTTGGAAAGTACTGTCGTGCTGGTTTGTTTTTGTTTCGGAAAGCAAAATGCCAGTGAGAGCATTCCTGTTGAATATTTCAGTCAGTGTAGTGCGGGTATGTCTGTCTCTCTATAGAAATGCAGGATCCTTTCCAAACAATAATTTGTTTCACATTCTAAAAGCATTCGGCTGCCATAGCTACGACCTCTGCCATAAGCGTGGAAAGAGGAATGTAGTTCAGCTTTTATGATAGGTACCCTTATGTGTCTTTTATGTCTTTCCCACCGGTGAAGTAAACAATAGATGAGTATACCTTGTGATCCCTTTTAGGGCAATACATCCGTAAAAAGTCAAAAATCCATTGTTTTCATTTGATAGTATTGACATTTTAATCATAGGGAAGAAAATCTGCAATGTGGTATTTCCATCCATTTCTGAGATATTAATGCTTTTGTTCATAATTTAATCACGTGTAATGTGTTGTCAGTTAAATTTATTCAGATGCTAAACTGTTTGTTGATCATGCTTAAAATTTTAGAAGCGTATTGAGAAGAAAATCATGACAGTTTCTGAAACCTAATTTTTCGTTGTGGATCGGGCGTCATTTTGTTTGGGAAAAATCACCCACACAAAAGTACTTTTTTCGTGAAAATCTTCGTTGCTTTTTATTTGTTGAAAAATGGCTCTAACGAGTGAAAAAGTGGGTGTCTTGGATTTTCTCTGGATACCCTGTAAAGTAATTGGGAATGAATTCTTTCTAATTTTGCGTAATCGGTAAACCATAAGAATTGAGCAAAATCTTACTACATGAAAAAGAAAAAAAATTAAATCTCTTTAAAACACGCAATTTTTTTAAATAAATATTTTGCGGCATCAACCGAGATATTTGGCGCTATTGTTTTAAAGAAGTTAGTATTTTAGAAGGAGTTGTATCGTATTTCAACTGTTGGGGAGCCGAACTTGTAATAGTTGCAACCACACGTATAGTACCCGCTTTCCGGTAGCCTTCGCCCCAAACGTACTTTCAGGTGGCCTTTGCCCCAAGTTTAAAAAAAATATTAATTTTATAATTTAACTGTTTCTTTAAATATTATATATTTGCCAGGGCTGCGTCAGTATTTGTTAGAGACACGTTTCTCTTAGCAGGGTTTTTGTGCGACAAGAATGTAGGCTTACACAGATTATAATTTTACTTCACTCCTTTTATTAATGCTTGATACGATTAAAATAACACTTCACTGATATAGAGAGCTGTAAGGTTCTTTTATGAATTACTTGCACTTTTTAACACGTAAACTATTTTTCGTCTCACACGAATACGTATTAAATCTCTCAAGGATGTGTCTCGCGTCTAATTAGTAACACTGTTTGCAGGCAACTGAATTGATTTCAACCGTCTAATCTTGTAAATTTCTGTATTTCAAGTCTCTGATTGGCTACTCCTATTCCAATAGAATAGCTTCATTTAACTAAAGCTTTTTCTGGTTGTTGATTGGCTATTTTTAATCTGTCTGAAAATTTACATTATTGTTACTCTTGTTAGCAACTTTTAACTTACTATTCTCAAAGATCCTACATTATTAAATTACGCAATATATTCACATAACATTATTACACATGGATACAATAATATAAGCATATGCAATGACTGTTACATACATTTTACAAATTATTACATACATATTGCTTCAAGGCGGGCTGTTATTGAATTTATATATTTATAATTAGACTAAAATCATTTTAGTGTTAAAAATGCTGCCTCGGTTTTGACTTTTTCAATATTTGTCATTTTTTGAAGTTGTGTAACCATTCAGTTATTTCTTGTGATATCATTGAATTTAGACAAAAAAACTTACTACTGAAAAACACCCCATTTGTGAGATTTTTACAGAGTTTTTAAAGCATTCCGTGCTCTATGTTTGCATTGTTGATGTTTTTCTTTATCCGTTGTTTTTACGATGTTGCTGGTTTTTGCGCCTCGTGTACCTAATTAACCCTATAATCCTTTCTATGCAAAAATTTATCGTGGACAAAAGAACAAATTATATGTATATAATAGTGTACAATGTATAAAGGATATATGTGAAAGTTTCACATCACAGTGTATTTTACTTCCTCTCTCTTTCATATGTAACCCTAATAAATTCACATACGCCTATGTAGCTGGAAATAGTTGTTGGGCGACATTTGTAGCGGGAAATCGTCGTTTTAGGGTTGTTGTGGTCTTCTGCAGTGTTCTTCTTCGGCTATTGGTGCTCGTCGGTTGTTGCGTATTCCATTCCTAACTATATCTAATTATTAATTCTCAGGTTATAGTGGGTAAGGCCAGTTTAAGAAATACACTGCAATTTTTCCTTAATAAATGAAGTTTTTTCACAGTTGAAATAATTATGGGCGGCTAGCTTTTCCTATTATTATAATCCCACCACTTTAAATAAGCCAGGAGCCTAGCTATCTGCACACGCTCTCCCACCCTTGTGTGCACCCACGTGCATCTGTAGCACCTTGTGTCGACGTGAATCCTCGAAGATCAGTGAGAGAGAGAGAGAGAGAGAGAGAGAGAGTGGGCTCTTGGGTTTTGCCTGCCCTTATATACGGGAGCTTAGTGACGCTCACCTCTGTGTTTAAAAATGTGACGACGTTCCCCATTGGACCTCCGACCGCGTTACCTTAACATTATGAGAATGGGTTTCTTCAAGACCGTGCGCATACGCGTCATCTTGGAGCGTTGTGAAGCTAGTTCCATATCTCCGTCTCTTTCTATTTCTCCGTATCGTTACCGGTTCCCTGCCTGTTGGCTTGGTGAAAGGTACGCTCTTTATGCTTTATTGGAAGTCTGCTAGCTCGCCCGTTTCTTACAATCAGCTCTGTACAAATATTAGATGTTGAATATTTTAACATGTTAGTGAATTAAAGTATTACTGTACAATTCTTATATGTATGGTTCCCCTTTCATATGTACAATTCCTATATATGTATAATGTATCCCCTTTCACCTGCTCGTTATATATTATAGTATTCTCAATAAACGCGATTGTTTTCTACTGTATTACTTTACTCACGATATATTTTTACCTAAGAATGATTTCAAATTGAAGAAGTATTTATTTACTTAAAAAATTCATACATAGGATTCAGATGTTGAGGGTAATAAGATCTTGTGATAGAAAAAAGAAGCAACGCTAATGTTCATGCACGTCCGTCAGATGACGTATTTGGAATACTGTAAATATGCAGCATAGAATGACGCAAAAATGGCTAAGTTTGTGAACAGAATGTATTTGTCGCATCGTGTATTTTAATGACCTCAAAATCTTCAGCTTTTCTGCTTCTTATAATTTCCCACTATACAAAATTTTACAAACTTCAATCACTATGAAGAAAATTTCACAGGCTATTTACACGAAGTTTAAAATATGAATTTCATTAGTCACATTAATCCGTAAGCATATTGTATTTTAATGAAAATCTTAAATCCATTTCTGACAAAGTAAAAACACTACATTTTTAGGTAGTATGGGGCGGGTGCATTTTCTTGATTATGCTTAAGCAGCGCTTCACTTTACTTTTTCATTTTGCGTTATGCCCTTCAGGAACAGACACACAGGTGCCAGTGCATAACTTAAAAAAATTTGGGGTGGTGAAGCTCAAAACTTGTAGATATTTGCGCCTAATTCTCTATGTCGATGCAATGCAATACTGTTACATGCTGGGTAGAGACCTAAAAGTTCACATGAAAAATTAAATTAATTTTTACTGCCCAGCACGTACATTGAGGGGACGTATATACTCTTGGCCGCGGAGGACCGAAACGCAGTGTGGAGGTTAAGAGGAAGGCGTGGGTTTTTCACTGTACAAAATCCATAAGGCAAATCTACTCACACATTCATAGATTTATTTCACAACCGTTTGGGGTTCCTGCATTATTAAATATGCAAAATGAGGGGAGATGTCCAACGATACAAAAGCCGGCTTGCACATGCCATCCGCTTCTCTCCGAATCCTCAGCAAGACAGATGCTATATCCCTACCACTCGTGGCTAGCAAAAAATGCCAGTAGGAGTGACGCCATCCCAGTCAACATAAAAGGAAAACAACAATATGTCTGGTAATAACAATGTAGAACAACAATATGTCTGTTAATAACAATGAAATCCCCAAATTATTAATACGCCACAATACTACTACTAAATTTAGGTACAGGTTAGACAATGGAGGGGGACACCTCACGCACTGTGACCTAATAGAATTGCGGCTATCATCTCCCTAGTGGCAAGGGGCGAGGTGAAGGAACCACAGGAGGCTAGAGGCCGTAGGCAAGCAGAACACTGAACACGTAGAAGTCCCTAACAATTACAGGCTCGGAGACCCGTCACATTGCTGGAACTGCCTAGAGAAGGCGATCAACGACCCGTCGTCGACCACGGGGAGTACTATTTCCTTTGAGCAAGCATCCGCGTCATCTGTCCGGCACCACCAAACGCCGCGAAACCTGCAAGCACGCTTGAAAGATGAGAAGGAAACGGAAATGAAAGGAAAATTATGGAAAGAAAATTATGGTGGATGAGAAACCACTTCAATATTAGTCTGCTGACCAGGAAAAGCCACGAAAACCCAAGTTCTGTGTGTGCGTCTACGGGAATCGAACCCCGGACCTCACAAACGCGAGCCTCGTGCGTTACATCTCGCTCGGTACCTAAGTTGGGGTAGAGGAAATCAAAATAACATTGCATAACAATATACACAGGCGCATTTGTCTAATTCCGCGGCGTCTCGCCTGCAGTGCTATTTGTAAACGAGAAACGGCTCGTTAAAGTATAAGATACGAACATAATAAAGATATGAAAAACCAACAGTATGATTTTTTTTCAATTGTCTTCTAATTTCCTAACGCTTCACGTAAGAAAATGAATGGTTGTATATATATCAAGCTGTTACAGGCTTTCTGCAATCGGGAAATGTAAATTATAGCAACAAAAAGAAATTAATATTCTGGTAGGCAATTCTGGATATTAAAACGTGCTCTTAAGCGGGCAATAACAAAAAAGCCATAAAAATTTGATCGTAAATTAAAGTAAACATTAGCTGTCAACGGAGGGCTCGCGTTTTACAATTCCGCATCTTTGGTAATGAAACAGATTTAAAACTATGTTTCGAATGTGTCTGAAGTAGCCCTAGGAACAGATTTTCTTTTGCACTGAAAACATCAGGATATAATTAAACATTTATCAAGTTTTTATTGATTTCAGTCGCTTGGTATGACTTAGAAATTATTCACGCGGTAGTGATTGCCACACTGAATGTTCATTCACGAGCGCTGATTAAGTGCTGACGCATTTGTATGTATGTATATATATATATATATATATATATATATATATAATTAAACAAAACAATGACTAGTAAAAATCAGCAACTATCAAATAAGTAAACAAAATTACAATTTAATATTATTTTTTATTTTAAGAATTTGCTGCAAATTTTCAGCTCTTTCACTGACGTGACTGCTGAAAAGTATAATATAAAGAACTATGCTTTTTAATTTTAAACTTCATTTTACTAAGTCATGAATTTGTCAATACCTTTCGTCTTAAGCTATTGCAGATGAGTGCCTTAATCTTTGCACATTTTATATTGATGCTTTATATATACACATAAAAAAATCTGATGTGTTACACTCACACGACTTTCTCTACTCTTGTACAAACTATTTTTACAAACGCTTATTCTCCATATGCTTCATATTAATAGAGATGTTAATCTTATTGATAATTTTCTTGTAGATGCAAGGGGAATATGGTAGGCTTTAAGCGACAGTCAAATATTTTAAGAGCTGGTTGCTATGTGGAGCATACCATTCTGTCCAGGACATAAAAAAATGAATAACGAATTCCCATTTGTGAAAAAGTATTGGAAAATTTAAGGGAATAACAAACAATATCTCGAAAATGGTTCACTCAACAACAAAAATGTATATTACTTAAATTGTGTATTTTAATGACATCTACATTCTTTGTGTAGTAAAATGTTTTCTATTTCTTATGGGTTACTAGTTATGCAAAAGTCGTTCACTATGAAGAATATTTTGGAGACATTCGCAGAAAATTTTAGATATACATTTTATTTGTCATGAAAATACCTTAAACATATGATATTTTAATCAAAATCGTTAGAGCCATTTTGAGAAAATTAAAATTTTCGAAAAATGTTCCATGTAAAGTGTAATATGCGGTGGGGGGATTTTCTTGGAAATCTTTGTGTCGCATCTCTGGAAGATACTGAACCTAAATACCAAGTTTGGTGTTTATCCGACTGTTCGTTTCCGAGTTATGCTGTTCACAGACACACACACACACACACGGACATGTTTCCAAAAATACACTTTTTTTGGATTCAGGGGGTCTCATAACATACATTTCCGATGAAATCTGAATTTTTGGGTGGAATCCAATACTTCCCCTACTTACTATACGTAGTACAGAAAGTAATAACGACATTTGTACACAAATTGTTTGGGAAATAGTAATAATAAATATCATTCGAGGTTTATGGAATATCAAAAGTTTTGGGGATATTATCTGTACTAATAGTACAATGAAAGAAAGTATGTGTGTATGTGTGTGTGTTTGTTTGTGTAGGGCAGCTTAAAAACCATCAACTGATTTTGATAATTCTTTCACCATTGAAAAACCCAATTCGTTCTGATGGACATGGTGCTATAAAGCAAATTCTAATTTCATTACTAAAATATTAAAAAGGATTTACAAAGCTCTTGTGCCCGAATACGAACACATTGGAGTTATAAAGGAATATGCTTACCAAGGAGGTCTTGACTTTAAGTTGAAAATACCATAGAGTAGAAATATTAGTTGTTACTCCACAGAATATAAATGGTTGCTTATCTCCGTAGAGTATAAAAACAAAATCCCGTTAAATTCTGTTGCAAGGATATCATAGATGGCCAGGATGTAACACGAAACAGAACTCAGAGTTTAAAAAGCGACAATCGATCCTGTGTTACATTTGTTTCTTTAATTGCGATTTATGAAATACTGTAGATGTGTCTGTAATGAAAATATCAAAACCTCTGAAAACCCCGTTTTCTAATTCCAAAGATGTACACACTGAAATTTCTGGATGCCAAAACCTTCTAATAACTCTGATGTAAGAAAGTTTTGTCTTATTTCTTTTGTATTTATGTTGTAATCAAGTTGTTAGCAGGGCATACTAAATAATTGTATATAGAGAGGAAACTGAGTAACCAGCATTACGTTGATCTTCAAAAGCGATAAACGTGATGTCCTACACCTACATCTCTTACAGATGTCACACCGTATGTCATCATCTAGCTCCAACACATTTATGGCAACATATGAATAACAAATACCGCCAAAGCTCTGATTTATGGGAGATTAGGTTAGGTTTTGCTTTTTTTTTAATATAAGCTTAGTTTCTGATTTAGGTTACGTTCGTGTGTGTGTGCGTGTGTGTGTTTGTGTGTGTGTCTGTGTGTGTAAGCAAGCTTAGGTTCCTGATTCACGAGAAGTTAGGTTAGGTTTAGCATTTTTTATATAAGCTTAGTTTGTGATTCACGGGAGGTTATGTTATGTTAGGTTTCTTTTATATATATACAAAAGCTTAAGTTCCTGATTCACGAGAAGGTTGGTTAAGTTAGGCTAGGTTTAGTTTAGTTTCTTTTTTTTATATAAGCTTAAGTTACTGATTCACGGGAGTTTAGGTTTGCTTCAGTGTTTTTATATAAGCTTAGCTTTATTATAAGCTTTTATATAATGTAAATAATTACTCCACCAATCCAACCGGTAACTGTTCCAACGCCAAAGGATACGTATAGGCAACATTTCTAGAAGTCGGATGTTATGTCGATATTTCACATTCTTTTGCGTGAATATTAGGGGATTTTTCATCCCTTATTAGTAACAGCGGGGTTGTACGAAATTACAATTATAATGTTGGAAAGGCAGAATCAGACTGAAAAATTTAATGTCATATCCAGGATTTGAAGGACGGATCTTCCGGTTTCCATCCGGTTGCTCTGAGCTATCGTGGCAACATGCCAATACGGCATTAAATTCCCCAATTGACTCGTACTTTTTCCCGGTAAACCACAAGGAGATCTCAATTATTTTTGAGATAACATACCCCAATGGCTACTCAAAATGTCGTAAGTACTTTACGTCCCTGGTTTCATGGTTTAACCAACTATTAGGTGAATCAGTTGTAATTGATCTTCCATACAAGCCGTGTATAGGACAAGGTTGGAAAGAAAGAATCAGACTGAAAAGTTAAATGCCATAGCCGGGTTTTGAACCACGGATCTTCCGGTTTCGACCGACTCGCATTATTCCAATAAACCACAAAGAGGTGTCAAATTATTTTTGAGTCAGTTGGATAGAGCAACCGGAAACCGGAAGATCCGTGGTTCAAATCTCCACTGCATTGAATTTTTCAGTTTGATTTTACCTCTCTAATCTTTTCCTACACACGATTGTGTGGAAGAACAATTAGATACTACAATTATAATGGTTAAAGGGAAGGATTCATCATCTTCTAGATCATAGTACAGTAACCTCGTAGAGAATGGAGGCGAAGAAAATGAAGGACCAAGCGGGATAGCTCAGGCGGTAACGTCTGTGGCCCGCATTCGGGAAGTCCCGGGTTCAAATCCCAAGGGGCGACCAATCTGACAGGTTTTTTCGTGGTTTCCCTCAGCCGCTAAGGTAAAGGGATATTTAATACCACGACCCAAAGTTCTACCTTAAGTCTAAAACAATAGTAAACATGAAATATAGGTGGTAATAGCGAATGCTGTGCATCTATCCGTAGAGAATGAAAGTGGTAGACTGGACGGCACCCTAATGCCATCTGCACAGCACGAAGCAGAAGATCCGGCTGCTATGCGCTAGGGTCTCTGTGGACACGTGACGAAGCAATATGGCATGGTTACAGGGATGAGACCTAGAAGGCGAACTGTCCGCCTTTCGTTATGGGAGCGGCAGGTCGACTGGACGGCACTCTAATGCCATCTGCACGGCACGAAGTAGAACATCCAGTTGCTATGCGCTAGGGTCTCTGTGGACATGTGACGAAGCAAGATGGCATGGTTACAGGGATGAGACCTAGAAGGCGAACTGTCCGCCTTTCTTCATGGGAGCGGCAGGTCGACTGGATGGCACTCTAATGCCATCTGCACGGCACGAAGTAGAACATCCAGTTGCTATGCGCTAGGGTCTCTGTGGAGACAACAAAGTGGGTGGTTACAGGGATGAGACCTAGAAGACTAACCATCCGCCACACCTCGATCGAAGAGTTATCCACTAACACTCCGTCGCGATATGACCCTGTAGTTAAAGCGACGTAAAAAAATAGCGTGACAGAGAGTTTAAAAGGCTACCCGTGCAACATCGGGTAGTTTATGATAATTCCGAGTTTAATTCGTTTAAGCTATAAGGGGAATGCGTGCGGAGATTATTTCTTCCTCATTAGAGGAAAAGATCAGTAATGCACGTCTTTCCCTTGTTTGTCAACTCCAACTGAGACATGTTCCATACTTTGTGATATTTCTAGTCCTTTGGGGTGGTCTTCCGTAACGGAGCACAGCATCTGAAAACTCACAATCAGAACCTGTAATGTACCGGTAAATTGAATTTCGTGCACTCGTCTGAGTCGAGCCCAACTTAAACTAGTCATAAATTAAGTTCTTATTCTTTTATTGCCTTCTTCATCACCCCTTTTAACAAAGATGGTAGTAAAACGCACAGAACAGGTGTAGCTCCAAGTGCACTAAATCACTTTAATGGCTATGACCTCGTAAAGGAAAGTAAGTTTTCACTATGGCAACAGAACGGTTTTAAAACCTACTCTGGCCACGCAGATATATTTCTTTAGTTGTCATGGATACCGTAGTACTATAATCCCTGCTGTAAACAGAAAATGAATAGTCGCTTTGTTAGTAAGCGGCTGCGACCCTGGGTTCGAATCGCATGTGTGTCATGCAAACCAAACAGGCACTGTGATTTGTAAGATCAAAATGCCGCGCTACACTGGTCCAGACATGTTGGAAGGTAGACAGTCTCTACTTGTTGAAGTGTTAAGGGGACAATCAGATTCGAGATGTCAAGGATAGCGATTTTATTCCTTCGTTTCTCGTACATGACTAGACTCGCTCACTTTTCCCATGCTAGTTCGTAAAGGAGCAACGAACATGCCGAAACTCTAGATGTGCCTATGGTGCAAATGGGCGTTTACTCATTTGACAGCTCCGTTCACTCCATTGTGCCACGTTGTTTCAAACAAAGGCATGATAATAGTGTGCAACATAATGGAGTCTTTTCTACTTTCCGAGTGTCACAAAGTGGCATTCTTTATTTACACTAAGTTTACGATCAAATTAATCTGCAGTATACTTTACGCCCTTTGCTTTGTTAAGTACAAACGAAAGTATTAACAGTATACTGCTCTTCAATTGTGTCTAATAGTTTAATTATATCTGAATATTCTTGCACTAGAAATCATTAAATAACACAAGAGCTCTCATGCTTTTACAAATTTCATTGCCTTTCTTGTTTCATTCAAAGCAATGCATCTTATGGTTTCAAATATGAAACGTTTATAACTTTATTTCTATATCCTGATATTTATGAACATCTTAATTAAAATATAAATAATTATGAAAGAGTAATTGTTCTAAAATCATGTAATTTATTACAATAGTTACTCCTATTGTTTCTTATCATTGAATGCTGTTGATTCGTTTTTGTTTTTATTTCTATTCTAAATATAAAAGCCATAATTTTTCACTATTTTGGCTATAGATTACTATACACCACACTATTTATTAAGGCGGACCTGTGAAATTTGTTGTGTATTTCTTATGCAATTATTTTGATTTTTTTACCAGACATTTGTGATATATTCTATAACAAACATCAAAATTTTTAGATTAATTCCTTGAATAGTTCCTTTGAAGAAGAAAGAAAAAAGTCTGTAGTTAGTGATTTAAAGGAAAATTGCCTTGCAGTGTAGTTTTGAAGGTTTTGGCACCGCATTTCAATTTTATTTTCCAAACTTACAGACATGGACAGGGCTATTCATCTTCACTTATGGTGCTACGTTTTATGTATTGTTGCATTTTCAAAATCTTTCATTTTATTAGTTTTATGTTTTGAAAATTTCATCGATTTTTTAATATTTTCTTCCATGGTGTTTACTAACATTTTCTGTGCAATTTTTTGTGTATACTACATTTTCATCGACGTATGATGTAAATAAATTTGTGAAGTCGTAAAATTTGAGGTGTTAATGAGGAAGTTCAGAAAAAACGTTGGAAATCCCCGAGTTTGATTTTATTCTTCATAATAGGTTATGAAAACCTATTTTCTCTGCAAAATAAGGTATCGCACAAAAATAAAACTGCCCTATTTAACGCATAAAAATCATTTTTGCAAATACTACGTATAAAAAGTTGACAAACGGTATGTGTTTTAACAGTTATAAAACTAATATTATTACTAAATATTGAAAGCTGCCAAAACAAGTAAACTGTTATACTATTTGTTCTTTCTATATATTAAAATGAGCATTTTGTCTCCATTAAGTTGGCTTCTAGAATTTTTAAAACTGTTTACGAATACCTTTCTCCGCCTAGTTCTGTCTTATAAACTTATGTGATTTGCAAATAAAACCTGAACTACTCTGAAAAACAAATTCAAGGGTATATACTTATTTTTCAGGTTTTTAAATTAAAAAAATTATAGCAACGTCAAAAAGAGATGTACTAAAAATACAAATCACAAAATTCGTGGACTTTGTACAATGTTCAACCAAATAGAATAGATTTGATATGCCTTTTTAAGGTGATAGAGTTTAACTACCTGATTACCTCTGGTAAGCGATTAAATAAATTTAATGTTACATATTTAAGGTTATTTTGAGATTTAGAATATTTACGTTTGTTAATATATAATTTATATATATTACGAGTCAAATTATTATAAATATTAAAGGCTCAATGTATCTATCAATGTTGTTTTTAACATACATAAGACCTGAGAGGATAAATACTGAAGGGAGAGTTAAAATACGAAGTTTAATAAAGAGTAGTTAACAATGAGATAATAGTGAGATATCACAAATAATTCTTAATAGACTTTTTTTACAAAGTAAGGTAAAGTAAGAATATTTTAACATGCGAATTACCTTCCTATAGCAGTACGCCATAATTAGGATGGTAATGTATACATATCCATAATACACCAATAAAAAAGTTTCTGAGCACTCTGAGCATAAAGATATTCTTATTAATCTTACCAGCAACACCCTCTATGTGAGATTGCCACTATAAATTAGATTGAAGATAAATACCTAAAAAGCAAATAGAAGCAGATTTATCATAATTCACAGGATTAAAACTATACCTCATATCACTGTTTTATTAAGATTCAAACTTAGGTGTTAGCCTTACACCATTCAATAGTTTTAGCTGAGGAGCTTTCAAGCTTGCTTTGGGAAAGATCTACGGGGTCATCAGATCAAGCGACAACTTGGGTCACGGGCGTGCGCCATTCATCCCCATACGAACCGCCATATGCATCGAAACAAATAGGATGGACGGACAAGGCCAACTAGTACCATTATTATTTCACAAATGTCTGTTACATTGCTTAACTTTTCAAATATGATATTGGAAACGTTCTCCTTGTGCCCAAAGTCAGGCATGCAGCGTCTTATCAGATTATGATTCACATAATGCAGCTCTTCTTGGATAGTGCTGGTTATACTACTATTAATTTGCATTTTTGTAATGTTTGGGGATTTTTGTTATATAGAGTAATTTTAAATTATGGACCCATTTTATAAAATTCGTATTTATTAAAGCACAAATCCAACATGAACAATCTGTATAACAATGAAAAGAGGAAGTTTCAAAGTTTTTTTTCGGCGGGCGGTGATGGTTTTAGAAGCGGCCGGTAGAGTGCTCGCGCAATAGGCCTCCGTTGCGTTTCACTGTCAGTACGTAGTGAGATGGCTACTGTGGAGCACAAGGTTTTCTGCGTTATTGAGTTCGCAAATTGTAGTGCAGCGGGCATTTCGTAGCAAATTCGGTATAGAACCACCAACTAGAAAAAGCATTAGGCGTTGGTTTACGCAATTTAAACAGACTGGAAGTTGTGTGTAAAGGAAAAAGCACAGGCCGACCGCGTGTGTCAGAGGAGGACGTCAGACGGATTGAAGACAATTTTGTTCGCAGTCCACGTAAGTTTACCCATAGAGCTAGTAGAGAACTTGGAATACCCCAACCAACTGTATGGGAAGTTCTGAGACGGCGTTTGCTGTACAAGCCCTACCGATTACAACTTGTACAGGCTCTTAAACCTAAAGACAAGGAAGAAGCGTCTCGAATTTTGTGGTTATGTGCTAGGAATGCTGGAGGATGACGCGTTTCTACAGCGTATCATTTTTAGCGATGAAGCGACTTTCCACCTTAGTGGAAAAGTCAACAGACACAATGTTCGCATATGGGTTTTGCAAAATCCACATTGAACATTGCAACACGAAAGAGACTCACCGAAGATAAACGTGTTCTATGCCTTATCCCGTAAAAAGGTTTATGGACCATTTTTCTTTGCGGAAAAAGCTGTAAGTGGAATGACGTACCTGGACATCTTAGAACAATGGCTGTTCCCTCAAATTATGGAAGATTCACAGGATCTGATTTTCCAACAGGATGGAGCTCCGCCCCATTGGCACAGCGATGTACGAGGCTTTTTGAATGAATCTCCTCCTCAGCGCTGGGTAAATGAAGATCTGGCTCTACACTTCTGGCCACCGAGATCTCCTGATCTCACCCCACGTGACTTATTTCCTATGGGGTTATGTTAAGGAAGCTGTTTACGTCCCGCCTCTACCTACAACTCGGGACGACCTGCGGAACCGTATCACTGCTGCCGTGCCCTCAGTAATAGAAGATACGCTTGCTCGTGTGTGGGACGAGTTTGGCTATCGCGTAGATGTTTGCCGTGCAGCAAACGGTGGACACATTGAACATTTATAATGTGTTAAACAAAACTTTGAAAATGCCTCTGTTTATTGGTATAAAGATGATTTATGTTGGATTTGTACTTTAATAAATACGAATTTTATAAGATGGGTCCATCATTTAAACTCACCCTCTATATTTTGTCTTTTAAATTGCCTCAAAAGTAAAAAATCGCAGGATGGGGTCTAGAGATCGAGCGGGCCACACGCCTATACAATAACTCCGTCACAAGGCGTCAGCAGTTACATGCAAAGAAGTCCGAACTGTATGAGGTGTAGCCCCATCTTGTTGAAATAAGCCGTGCATTCGCTCATCCAACAATTGAGGGAAAAACTGCTCCAAAATTAGGGCTTGGTACCGTGCATCATTAATTATTTCGTGAAAGAAAATAAGGCCAATTCTAGTACAGCACATCGAACACCGGCCTTAAGCTCATGTAGTGGACTTTGATATGTGAATATGAGGAAGCGTCGCGCAACCACGATCCAGTGCCACTAACAGCGTTACCACTTTATGTGATGACACCGTATATTTGGGCATGACACACCTAATCTTCTGTTATATTTATAATAAAATAGGTGTAAATGTATGTGCTCCATTACTTAGGGTTTCCTGAAGATTTCTATTATTAAGTTTTATTTTCCATCATATTCATGAAAGTTTTCAAGTAATTGGCAAAAACAAATTTAAGTGATAAAGAGAGCTGAAGAAATAATGAAGAAAAGAAATTTATTTTAAGAATAGAGCAATTCTTGTCTTGGCTGGTACTTAAAATGATCTCGGTATCTGCACCACTATACTTATCCCTCTTAAAATCTTTATTTTCACAGGTTGGTTGCCTTAAACGGAAAAAATTTACTGAAAGTATGTACTTAATTACCACAATATAACTGAAGATAACTTCATATGCAAGCAATAATTTAGTCGATTAAAAACACAGTTGTTATTTTCGGTAGAAAATCAAACGCCTAACACTTTATTATTGTTTTATTCCTATGTCGCTTAACCTTCTAGGTTAACCGATCAGAGGGAAAGGGGTATATTAAAAAAAACTAACCATATTGCACGATTTTGGTCGCACTGTAATATGAAAAATAAAGCCAGATTAAATGAATAGTAAAAGTGTTCCTATAATTCAGTGACCCAAAGTATTTTCTTCTATTGTGATATTCAATTAGCCTATTATATCTTTTAAAATGTAACTGTTCCTACGTGGTAGGACCCCACTAAGTTGATGATGATGATGGATGCTGTATTACATGTCTGTAGGTCGTCTTGATGCGCATACTCTTGTGATGTATCACGACGTTCATATAGACTGGAATCTAATGATCGTATATCTATATTCTTGCGTGTGTGTGTGTGTGTGTGTGTGTGTGTGTGTGTGTGTGTGTGTTAGCATGTTGTAATTATTATTTTATAATTGTGCAACGGCTGCTGTATTTGTGTCGGAGACCACTTGTCTTGTCGGGGTTAGGTATGGAGAAGGTTAAAATATTTTGCACACACGTATTCTGTTAACTATTTCACTTGTATTTTAGATAAACCATATTCACAAATCACTACTACCTTTGTCATGCTAAAATATGTGTAACCAGTAGACTTTAAATATGTAGTTTTAGCGTCTATTTAGAGACGAGCTTATACACGACCTTCCTGCTCGAAGTCTGACAAGCTTCTGTTAGCGTTCCCTTCAACCGTTTTTTTTTTTTTTTTTTTAAGCGTACGTATTTGAATTATAGGCATGTATCAATGAATCTGATAGGTGCTACTATGCAATAACATTTTATTATATATGTTTACAGACTTCCATTGTCTTAATTATGAATCCCAGGTTCGTTACATGCTTACGTAGACACTACTGCATTTCTGGTAATTTTACATTACTGGTAATATAGCTAACAATGCGCTTTCCCCCTCATATTTATTTTGTATGCTGTAACGTTATATATTTGTTCTCTACCATGTGTACATTATGAATATACGTGTTTTTTAACATCCTCTTAATTATTATACGTACAATATTAGCAAAGAAAATATATAACACTAACAAAATATTAAAGAAGGAAATTGTTAACGTGTTGATGCTGTGAATTAGATATGGTATTACATTATTGAGTCATCATATTAGTTTGTCCGTGGTTAGTACTGTATGCTGCTTCAAAAAATATAAATCAATATTTCTTTGGTGTGGAATGAATCTGTATGTAGAACTGGAGGTTAGAATTAGTATACCAGATTAAAAGGCTACCAAGATTTTCCACATTTTAAACATGGGTTATATGTTACCATCAAAACGCAATAGAAAACGGCATTTCGCCAGAAACGGTTTCGGCAGTAGATGGATTGGGTGACGGGAGGTTGATGTGACCCAACGTCTGAGTGGCGCGGGAGATTGGATGTCAGAGGGTTGGTATGCCTGCCTTCCGATAACACGAGGTGTCACACCGAAGCGTCACTCGCAGCCCCCTCAGCCAATTTCCACTTGCGCTGTAAACGCTATCTCTTTTCTTGTCTTGCTCCACACAACTGCTTGCTTATAATCCAATCGGAAACATTCTGAAACAAAAAAAGTGAAATATACATGCTCGTGTCAACAGACTGTGTTTCAGTCTTTCTATTAACGCCTCTCTCCATAGCTTATACAGGGCGTATCTCTTGCTCCTGGTTTTCGAGACTATATTGCATTGTATGGGATGAAAATGAAAATTTTTAATAAAAGGAATTGTTAGGTTTTAACCTAGGTCACAAACTACAATTGTGTTTAGGTAAAATTCAGCAGCGCATAGGGGATACACTACTGAATATTTTGAGATAGAGAAATTTGGCTACGTCCTGCGACGCAGTGCGATGGATTGGAGCATGGTACCGAAGATGTGTTGGCCCATACATCGTGAATAATATATGACCACATCACCTTGCAGCATATGGGCGTGAGGCCGGCAGTCTAGTAGGGGGAGGTCCGAGTCCTTCAGCTGCCGTAGTGCGAGCGCTGCGGACCCCTAGCACTCGTGGTATTTCTGCCGTTACCAGAAGCATGTCGGATCAAACACCTGAGTCACTCCCGGAAGGGGGATGTTTGAATTGGGTTGGACTCGACGGGGAAGTGTTTCCCAACACCCATAGGAGATTGCGTACGTCTGGGCTTAGCTCAGGTGAGGCTGTGAGACTCTTAAATGCCCTCCGGTACCAACCTGGAGAGATGGTTGACTTCGCCCCACCAAGGTTCTTCGGTAGTCTTCTCTTTGGGTTGAGCGCCTTATTGGTGTATCTACCGTCCCTGACTAATCGGCGGGGGTTTACAAAATAGTTTTTGGGCGTAATGGAAAACCTCACGAGGGAGAGCCACTCGGTCGGTGCCTTCCTGGGCAGAATAGAGAAGCTATATCTCTCACGCTTAAAAGACAGTACAGGTTAAATGGAGCGCACTGTTACCACATGTACTATGCATACACTCGGAATTTTGGTGCCCAGCTGCGATTGGTCTATCAATTTAATGTCACCAAATATTGAAATATCTGCACTGTTATTTAAGGCAATTGTAAGACATTTAATTTTCACCTGCACTTTGTCTCCTTTTTGTATTTTTAGTACTTCAAAATACAATTTTACAGACATAAAAATATATATTATCAAAGAAATATGAAGATATAAAATAGTAAAAGTTATAATTTGGTAGGGTATTATCATTGCTTACCCTTGACAAAATCATAATCAACGTGGATGAACTGTTTTCAAACAGCACGGAATGAACGGTGCGCCACAGTTTCCTTAGTGCTTTTCCAGTATATAGTTTTAACCTAGCGTGCTCTTGTTTCCCCTCATCCTTTTATGCATTCTTTTTTATAGATCCTTAAGGGTATTTTTATTCCTTCCTTTTTATCCTATATACTACTCTTCTGAACTCTCGAGTAGCCTTAGCTGTTTCTTTTACTGTCTTTCTAACAGTCATTTTACTTGAAAAATAATTTAACACATTCATTATTACTGTGCGTTTCCGCTTAGTTTACCAACATTTCGTCTTCTCCTAGCTTATCCCTCCGTAACCATAAGTATTTACGTAAAATCTTAAATAGCCTACATAACACTTCTCAGTGTTCTTCCCCGGCGGAGGGCGATGGATTTTTTAGGGCGTAAAAATCCTTAGCATGGCTTCCTTCGGAAGGGAAGTAAAGCCGGTGGTCCCGTGTCGTAGATTTTCGGCACGTAAAAAAACCTTAAGCCTGATAAAGAGGCCTCTGAGCACCACAGCAGTTAAAGAGTGTCCATAAATAAAACTCAATTTAATTTTAAATTCAGTGTTCTTCGCGCTATGAATGTATACACCTCCTTACAAAAGTTGATGTTAACCTTCACTCCCTCTACCATGCACCTGTTAGCTGAATAGATGGATGACTTTTGTTTGTCACACACAATGAATGCAAGAACTTAAGAATTCCAGCTTCTTTTAAAAGCTGTCTACAACCCTCCTCAACATTTTTCTCGCTTGGTCCCAGGTGTAAACCCAATAATAAACAAGGTTCTCGCTGGCTGACTTTTCTACTCCATCGTTATAGAATTTTTCGAAAATACTTAATTTAAAAAATTATAATGCTTATCTTATTAAAGCCAGAGAATTCAAACTGGACAGGTATCAGCACTCTAGTTTACTCTAGCTAAGAAAAAATATTGATTTCTGCCGTTTAGTTTATAAGTTATTGATCGATAAGCATAGAAACAGCAAATATCGAACGTTTACCAACAACTCGCTTTCTTAGGAAGTTTGTGCCTACAGAAATCTATAAATGTTCTAAAATGATATAATCTAATAGAGAAAAATACTAAACATAGGATAACTGAATATTTACGCAATGTTATTGCCTATTAGCAACTTGGTAACAGCACAAGAGTAAAAAAGGATGAAACTAATCACAACATGTATGCGTTAGATAGAGACAGAGGGATCCCATTTACCTCCATACTGCCATTTAAGGTTGAGACAAGCTATAGGTTACAACTATTGCTTGTTCTCTTAATCTAATTGGTAGACTTTGGTCTTTTATGGGCTGTCCTGCCACAGATTGTTTATTATTATTATTATTATTATTATTATTATTATTATTATTATTATTATTATTATTATTATTTATTCGCTATTGCCTTTGAGGAGACCTTTTTGAAGATATTTAGAGTTATTATTTTTACTTACCGATGTTTTCTAATTCTACATGCATTTCTCAGTAAGAATGGCTCATCTGCTAGCATAATTAAATTTCCCTGCATGTTCCCACTGTGAATGCGCCTTGCGTTTATACATTCAAGAGATTCAGTCATTGCAGAGTTAGGGATTCGAACTGCTGGTACTCGACTTACCATTCCGATGCTCTCACTCGAGATTTCATGTAAACGAAGATGAATCTCCCCCATCCAAACCTGGAGAACTCGAAGGCTATTTCAAAAACGAGATATTTTTATTCTGAGAGGCAACTTGAGAAGCAGGGCAGGTTAGTTCAAGTGGAAAGAACATCTGCCCAACCGTGGCCTCGTATTTTTCCATATTCTGACTTCCTTCCCCAATTCTCATACACTTGGTAGTGTGGAAAAACCAGCCGGGTGTAGCCATGGTGATGAGCAAACGCTGAAGCTTGGACGATGTTACTGAACGTTAAGTTTCTTGTATTTGTTATTTTAATCATCTGCATTACTATTTGATCTGAAGTCATTCTCATAGTCATATTTTCAATTGTCTTACGATTCGCCTCTTTAGAACGTTCTTTCGGTAACGTTTTATTTCATGCAGCACTGTAACAGTCTTAAAATACAGGGCGATTCATTTGAGATGTAAGAAAAGTAACAAGTTACATATAGGAGGTTAATGCACACATCTCTGAGTTGTTTGCTGTAATATAAGCGAAAATGATGGACGTTGACCACGAGTGATGTTTCACATTTCATCCGAGTGGCAGCGCTATCGTGCATGGACGAAATGGTAGTCACGTCACAACATCGCACTCAGTGTGTCGTAATGTATGTGCAATGTGTCATATGAGGTGCGTGGTTTCTCAGTTCACCAAATAATGCAGTTATGCTTGTTGACTCGGCCACTCATATGGAATGTGGCTTTGTCCAAGAACGTCGATTTAACCACTGATCGTCTGCTTCTTGCCTCCTCCGCGCTGTTTCTATCACACATTCTGTGCGAGGTAATATGAGACCATTCACCAAGAAAATGTACCAGTAAACATTGTATTTGTGATGGGGCATACTGACATGTTGAGCGAAGGTCTACCAGGGCAAGAGCCTAAGCCCAAGCCCCCTTCCTATACACAGAGCTGACACCATCCGAGTGGCCCTCCAACCGTGGTGGTTTCCCACTAGGCCAATACCTTGAGTCTAAATACGCCCACCCGCTTACGAGGATAGAGGTGAATACGTCACTTACGCGTGTCATCCCGAAAGGGGCGACTACCGAAAACCTCGGTAGGGCCGACAGCAATCTAGCATGCCGTCTACCAACTCTCACTCATGGTTGGTGCCGGAGAACATCGGGGCGTCTCACAACCCCGTGTGGGCGGAAAATCCAGCCAGGCCAATCTCCCATGGGTATCGGGAAGCACCGCACCGCCGAGTCCAACCCAATCCGAAGAACTCCCCATCGGGAGCGGCTCGAATTTTCGGCCCAGCGTACATCTAGTAACGTCAGACGTACCACGAGTGCTCAGGGTCCGCAGCGCGCGCACCACGGCAGCTGAACGAGTCGGAACCCCCCTTTACGGAAGGGACATACTTACAGTTCTGCTGAAATCTGCAAGCTCACTGGGTATATGTTACTCTTAAAAAGTTCGCATACCATATGGTACACATAGCGCGCTGTTGTGGCATGACCGACATTTCGTCTCCTATGCACAATAGTGCTGCTATGCCATGTTGATGAAGCCTGCAACATCACTCATTATTAACTTCCAGCCTTCCACTTATATTACAGCAAATTTCTCAGATGTGTGCCTTAGCATCTTATGTATAATGTTTTACTTTTCTGACATCTCAAATGGATCACCCTGTAATTCTGCATTGTCTTAATATTGACATGAAATAAGTATCTAATGACTTCTCTAACTACTCTCTACCTACTTCATACAAAAGCTTGTGATTTTCTCTACCTTATGTCAATCAAAATTAACATTGCCAGAAATGGTCACATTATACATTTCGTTATAGGTACAAAGGAGATACAGAGGACTGAAGCCGTAGCCAAATCCTACCAGGACCGTCCTCCATGAAACGTTCTTTTTCGAGGTTTCTTCGCTCAACATGTCAGTATGCCCCAGTCCTCATATCTGGCAAGTGTCGAGGAGGTACCTTAAACTTAGGCCTGGAGCGCTTCCTTCCCAAATTTCCTTTCCCAATTATCATTTCACTTCATGCGTCACCTGTGCTGCCGTATGTAATAAGAACGGACGCTAAACCCTATATAAAAATATTTGACATATTGTGTTTTTAGATCTGCATTCCCCGTTTCTTTTCCAAGAGAAGTGTACAAAATTAATTTAGAATGAACAGGACCTCACAAGCTTGAAAGGGAATATAACACACACACACACACACCCACACACACACACATATATATATATATATATATATATATATATATATATATATATATATATTTTTTTTTTTAAAGGACGGGCGAGCTAGCTAATTCCACGTAGAAGTCCATCACCTTTCACCAAGCTAATGAGCACAGGACTTGGAGGAATAAGGAGAAATAGAAAGAAGCAAATATAAAAAAGAAAGAGACAATGCCATTGGGTTTGTTTCTTGACGCGTCACTGGGACGCGTGTGCGAAGAGATTTGGAACAGAATATTTTCATACATGGTAAAGTAACGCGCTCCGAGGACTAATTAGAAATGTTACATTTTAAGGCGCAAAGGTGAGCGTCACTAGGTTACGGTATAAAAGGGGGAAGCAGGCCCCAGACTTTCACTCTCTTATACACTCTCTTACGTAATATTCACGACGGATGCACGTGTGTGCATATGGGTGGGGAAGAGTATGCAGCTAGACTAGGATCCTAATTTACTATTATCTATAACAATGGTTGGAATTGTTATAGGTATCATAGATGTGAAAAGCTAGCCGCCCATCAGTATCTTATTTGATAATAAATCACATTTTAAGGGAAATGCAGTATGTTTTAATTTTGCCTCACCTATGAAAACCTTGAGATTAGTTAGATTAGTTAGATAGGTAATGTATTAGGAAAGGAAAAATCATCAGCCGCTGAGCAGAGTTAGCCGGAGACCAGAACACTGTAGTAGAGAGCTTTAACCCAGAGGAGCAACGATTTCCCGCTACAAATGACGACCACGTCAACAACTCCCCGCTACAGGCTATTCCCAGAAAATTCAATATATAAATGTTGTCATGCAAATATCTTAGTATTTTAATAAAAATCGCTAGTCTTTTTGAAAAAATATAAAATATAACTAAATGTATGTTTGCATGGGGGAATTTGTTTGAAAATTTACATGTCACTTCCTTGGAAGATGTTGAATTTAATCCAAAGTTTGGCATCTATCAGAGTTTTTCAGGTACAAACATACACACACAGGCTTGAAAATGTGCATTTCCGATGAAATCTCGACTACAATTTACTCATAGCTAGAGAATTAAAAGTCATCGGAATACTTCGTTTTGTTCTGAATATGCCATCGCCAATGTGATAACTGTATAGAGACTTGGGTGTTGCGAAGATGCGTGAACATGTAGTTGGGGACATTTATAATTTGAAAATGGCAGGTAATGGAGAATGTACAATAAGTAATTAAACTGGGTGGTCAAGGAAGGGACATTACTGAAAGTGACCAGAAAGTGGAAAGAAAATTGGCTAAGATTCTGGACGAAACTGAAATAGAGTTTTATTTATGGGCGCTCCTTAACTGCTGTAGTCCTTAGCGTCCTATTCTACATTGGGACGGTAAGACCGGTAACTTTGCTCAGAGGCCTCTTTATCAGGCTTGAGGTTCTTCTGCGTGCCGTAAGTCTACGACACAAGACTACCGGCTGGCTTTACTTCCCTTCCGAAGGAAGCCATACTAAGGATTTTTATGCCCGACAAACTCCAATGCCCTTTGAACCCGCGACCTCGGAACTAGAGGCTACTATGGTAACCACTACACCACGGAGGACGATAGATAGATACTGGACGAGAAAAAACTGCTTATTGGCTAATGCATGAAGGAACATTGTATAAAAACGATTGGGAGTCAAAATAGAGTGGTTAGGAGTGAGTACCTTTGCCAGAAGGTTCAGCTTAAATTAGAACAAATGAGGCATTTAGCAACATATTTTATTATGACTAATTATGACTAACTGTACTTCTTATTACTTTCTCTACTACGTACAGTAAGTAGGGGAAGTATTGTATTCCACCCAAAAATTCGATACCGAGATTTCACCGGAAATACATGTTTTGAGACACCCTGAATCCAAAAAAAGCATTTTTGGAAACATGTCCATGTGTGTGTCTGTGTCTGTCTGTGTGTGTGTCTGTCTGTCTGTGTGTCTGTGAACAGCATAACTCAGAAACGAACAGTCGGATAAACACCAAACTTGGTATTTAGGTTCAGTATCTTCCAAGGTTGCGACACGAAGGTTTTCAAGAAAATCCCCCACCCCAGATTACCCTTTACATGGAAGATTTTTCGAAAATTTTAATTTTCTCAAAAATGCCTCTAACGATTTTGATTAAAATATCATATGTTTAAAATATTTTTATGACAAATAAAATGTATATCTTGAATTTTCTGGGAATGTCTCCAAAAGTATTCTTCATTGTGAACAAATTTTGCAGGGCTGGTAAACCATAAGAGATAGACAAAAGTTTACTACACAAAAAAATGTACATTGCGTTAAAATATACAATTTATGTCATATACATTTTTTTTGTTGAGGGAACCATTTTCGAGATATTGCTTGTTATTCCCTTAACTTTTTCAATACTTATTTTCTAAAATGGGAATTCATTATTCATTTTTTTGTCTTGGATATGCAAAGAGTATTAATCTGTGGGAAAGGGAATGGTGCTGCACCTAGCAACCAGCTATTAAGAGATATGTATGTGCTTAAAGCCTACTGTATTTCCAAATTGCCCTTGTAAATATATTATCCCCTTACATCTACAAGAAAATTAGCAATAAGATAGAGTCTGCAAATGTTTATCTCGATTAACATGAAGTAGATGGAGAATAAGCGTTTGTAAAAATAGTTTGTACAAGAGTAGGGAAAGTCATGTGAGTGTAACACATCAGATTATTTTTAATTATTATTACCAAAATAATCCCCTGAAAGTCAAGGAACGTTAAAAGGAGGTCAATTGCAGATGATTCAGAAATTCTACTCCTAGTTTGATAGTAATACACACACTCGTAGCACTTCTATTACCAACTTGACCCTCCCTATTCTTAAATATAGAAGAATGTTGGGCAAAATTTAATGATGGACTGATTACTTTAGTGTACAATATAATAAAAAAATTATTACGATTATAAGATAATCTGCAATCATTAGTGATTACATTTGCAGTATTTTGTAATGATATTGATGGAATTATTAATTCATATCGTTTTGATTACTGGAGTTGAAGCAGTCTATTTATCTTCAATAATTTGCATATCGCATCAGCATTAATTACCTGTTTATAGTATCCCAATCATGTGTGGTGTGATGCGTTGAACTAGGTCCGGATTGCCTTTCAAATAATACTGGAAATGTGCCTATTTCTGAGAGCGTAAGCACTTTTGAAAATATACTTATACTCCTCGCTATTCACAAATTTGTGAAGTTCCAGTAATGTAGATAAAATTAGATACTTAAATGGTATTATTTTAGAACTCTGTTGTCCACAATTTTTTCCTTAAGCGTCTCTTTTAACGATAATTTAGTATTTTTGTGTTCATCAGGATTTACGGTTTATGCAAAATAAACATTGTGGTGAATGGGAAATTATGGAATAAAATAACAAAAATTATGTAAATAGCATAAACTTACTATTTCTGCTGAAATAAGTCTTCAGCCTTCTAAAACTTTAAGAAATAGAAGTGTTCATTCACTACTGTGTAATTGAATCATCACCACGGTGGATGATTTATATTCCCCCTCTCTCCCGGTCACACACACACACACACACACACACACACACACACACACACCAAATGTAAAATTGTAATAAGAACTCTGATATTCCATTGAGCTGAGGTTAAAAGCTATATCCTATCAGTGTTCAATTTGCTAAGTTTATGACATCAGAAAGTACAGTGCCGTTTGTGAAAATTGCAACACCAAGAAGGAAACGCATGAATTTAATACCACAGGTTAGGTACATGACAAATAACAAATGATAAACTTTTCAAATCTATACATGACCTTTGAGCCCTACTATTCAGTATTTGCTTTGGCCTCCATACGCTGCAATTAGAACTGCTATACGTCGTAGCATTGAACCAAAAAGGTTCTGAATAAGTTCCTGAGGTATTTCCCTCCATGCAGTTTATATTCGAGCCCACAAATCCGTGACACTGGTTACTGGAGGACCGTGATGCACTAGGTGCCGATCAACCATATCCCAGACATGTTCGATGGGCGACATGTCAGGGGAACGTGTAGGCCAGGGAAGCAATGGTACCCGTCGCTATTCGTAGAAGGCTTGTACATTCCTCGCAATATGTGGCCGGGCAGTGTTCTGTTGAATTGTGGCCTGTGGAGATGTCTGAAGCAGGGGGAGTACCTCAGGCTCTACAATAGGTACCGGTTGCTGTTCAAAGTGCCCTCAATTTGTAGGAGACGAGATCGGTTGTTGTAACCAATGGCGCCCAAAACCATCACACCTGGTGTTTGTCCGCTATGCCGCTCAACAATGCAGCCCTCCAGGTTGCGCTCACCACGGTACCGCCGGATACGTATGCGGCCATCACTGTAGGACACATTGAAGTGGGACTCGTCCGAAAAGACTACATTTTGCCACTCAGCACCCCAGTGACGGTGTTCACGTGCCCATTGCAGTCGGAGGAGCTTATGGTTTCTGGACAATGGAAGCCGACGTAATGGCATGCATGTAACCAGTCCAACCTGCAGCAGACAGCGACGAACCGTTGATGCAGACAAGTGCACACCTGTTGCAGTGCTCAAGCGTCGAGCCAACACTGTGGATGAAGCTGACGGTCCGTTATGGCCATGCGGACAAGATGACGATCATCCCGTTCTGTGGTCATGTTCCGTGGTTCAGTACCCGCTCTTCGCTGCGTACGACCTTCATCTATCCACACACGCATATTGTCGTAGCAGCATGCCCTGTACGAGCCGAAATGTCACGGTATAACAAACTCGCTTCCCGGAGACCGATCATTCTGCTTCGTTCGAACTCACTCACATGCCAATATGGCTCCCTTTGACGTCGACGAGGCATACTGGCACTCACTTTATTGTTTCCACCTTGTTTAACAGCTCTGCACTGACTACACTGGGCGCAACACTGACCTTGTTGGGCCGACACGAGAGGGCTCTGCTCGGCAACGTGTACCCCATCTCTCTGCAAACCTAATCACTAGGCTTCGGATAGGGTTGCTGTTTCGCTGCACTTTGACTGGAAAACAGTTACGTGCGCACAGGGTTTCATTGAGACCTCACCCTCCCCAAGCACTACCAGTTTTTCACTCTAAGCGAGCGATCAGTACGTATACAGCCTGTTCTGAAGTTACGATGAACATGAGTATTTTGATGTAGGAAGGGAAACTACATTTTGTGAAATATGCCACATTGAAATCAAGGGGGAGAGATGGGCTTTTTTTTTTTTTTTTTTTTTGCAACACACTATAAATCTAAAAAACTCTCACAAAATATTACTTTGCTTCTTAGGAATGAGCGGGTGAGGATATAACATTATTATCCACGTCAGAAACCACGAAATCATGTAGCCAAACCGAAGTTTACAGGGACTTGTCTGACGTGATGGTAAGCACAAATATCCCGTTTAAAAAGCTGCAAAATCCTGCTTTTAAAACGTTTCTGGAGAAATATACAGCTGTAAAAGTTTCTTGTGAGTCTAGCAAACGCTATGTGTCTCCTTGTTATGACGATACTCTGAACATCAGACGTTCTTTGGGAGGTCATAGTATTTGGTTTTCGTTAGATTAAACCACAGATACCACTAGAGATTTATAACTAATGTGGCCATGGGAATGTTATTTTATGAACGTCCAGATCAAAAATTCTTGTTAGCATCTGAGGGGTTAAGCGAAGTTAACCATTCTTCCATTGACAAGCTGTTTGACGGTACAATGTCTCTTCTATGGCTAGACTGCTTTAAAACTAAGAACATATTAGTATTTGTAACAGATACAGCTCTTTATATAGTCAAAGTCCTTCCAAAATTAAGGAACGCTATCCCAAAATTATGCATCTGATGTGTTTAGCTCATGGTCTTCACCGGGTGGAGAACTGATTAGGAAACATTTCCCTGATGTACATGATTTCATCTTAAACATAAAATATGTACTACATATGCATTACAACAAGATTGTTTAAGTGATTAGCAAATTTGACAATGCAGCAAGTTCAGCTATTAATATTACAAAATTGTTAATATCTCCATAGCTGTATGCGGTTAATCAATAATATATTTATTTAACAATAAATCAAATTGAACCGTTACAGATGGCTTTGCCAGAGTCCTTGAAACTTGTCGATAATTTGACACAACACTTTACAGAAATACACAAATGTTCTGCTGCTGAAATAGAAATCAGAAACAGCAAAGCTGAAACTGAAGAGTGTTTTAGATAAAAAAAACCCAGGATATGCAATTATATGCCGTATTAGGGACACCATTCTAAATAATGAAAATACATGTTTTTCAGATAGAAGTGTATAACGTCCCTCAGTTTCGTTTTGCACCATTTACGTCATGTGATGTGGAACGGAGTTTTCCAAGATATAAGCTTTGCTTTACTTATAACAGAAGATGTTTTGCTTTTGATACATTCAGAAAATATATTGTAATACATTGTAATAGTTATCCACGTATGATCAAACATGAAACTAATTATTTCATCTGCTACAGTCAAATTTATTATTTTGTTCATGTTATTTATACTTTATAATAAAAGCGTATGTTTACTACAGAAGTGTATACTTACTTCTGCGTCCTATAGCGTACACATTGCTCAACACAGCACAAACTTAGTAGTGCATTAGACTACTGCCTCTCCCCTCTGCGCTCCCTTGTAAACAAAGTATCAGTATAATAAGTTAACTTAACTTAACCTAAAGTCATGTCCGAAGCCTACTAATCACTTATTGCTTGCACACTCTTCTACACTTCCAGCAAGTTTGGAGTTATTCGGGAAATTCTTTCTTGGTGTTGCAATTTTCACAAACGGCAGTGTATTTAAGATATCAGGCTGATATTTCTAAACGACGTGGTGTGTATCTTCAAGTCTACTGATCTATTTTTATCCAATGAATTTTTTTACTAAATAAGATAAAACAGCTTTTCTCAGTTATACCATCATTTGATTAAAATGTAGCAGCAGTCATTTTTTTTAACTAGCCAAAAATCTTATTAATACAAAAGTAGATCTAAACAGCCTTAGCGGTTATTTTTGTGACCTAAAAACTTTCTTAGCTACCTTCAATAGATTGAGAAAACAGAAAATTTAAACCACAAAATACCATTCACAGAAACAGCTGCTCAAAGCAACAATGGAGAAAAAAAAACTTTCACACATTTGCAAAGAAACTACATGCTTAACAGCCAATTTGTACAGCAATGCTTTCCCTAAAAGATAGGTTAAAGTTTACCACTCTACTCTTAAGTGTGTATGATGTTTACTGTAGAGCAATTCCTGCGTAATAGACTGGTATTTGCAGTAACTTTTTCCAGATAAACCAAAGACTGATCATCAAAGTTCAATCAAAGTCGAGATTTCACCTGAAATATATGTTTTGAGGCCCAGAACCCCCCCTCCCCGCCAAAGCAATTTTAGAAAAAGGTCCGCACGCGAGTGTATGCGTCTGTGACACCACAACTCAAGAACAAAAGTCGGATAAATACCAAAGTTGGTATTTGAGTTGATTATCCCCCAAAGATTGCGACACACAGATTTTGAAGTAAATCCCTACCACCCCAAATTACCTTTTACTTGAAACACTTTTCGATATTGTTAGAAATGGCTGTAACGATCATGATTAAAGTACCATAGAATAAAGATATTTGACAAATAAAATGTATATCTTGAATTTTCTGGAAATAGCCTGTGAAGTCTTTTGCATTGGGAAGGAATTTTGTATAATCTAATATAGCTGGTAAACTTTAAGTGATAAATGAAAACAAATTACACAAAAAAGGTCAATGTCTTTAAAACATACAATTTATTTCAAATTATTTTTTGTGGCATAAGCCATTTCCGAGATATCCATTATTAATGATTCAAATTCTTCATTGCCTTTTTTTTTAAAGTCTGGTAAATTTTCAGTTATTTCTCGGGATGTCGTAGAAATAGTATGGAATTTTAAGGCCAGGTATTGAATTCTTAAATATTTGACTATCGATAATCCCTTTGTATCGGTAAGGGAATGTGTAATGCAGCTATTTCCGGATAGGATTATTTCCATTAAAATAAAATGACAAAATTTTAGGATTGAATAATTTGTATACCCACTATTAAGTGGTAGAGGGTAGAGAAAGTTATGTGAATGTAGCACATCAGACTTTTTTACTATCTCTACTACCTATAGTAAGTAGGGGAAATGTTGTATTCCACCCAAAAATTCGATACCGAGATTTCACCGGAAATACATGTTTTGAGATCCCCTGAATCCAAAAAAAAGCATTTTTGGACACATGCCCGTGTGTGTGTCTGTGTGTCTGTGTGTGTGTCTGTGAACAGCATAACTCAGAAACGAACACTCGGATAAACACCAAACTTGGTATTTAGGTTCAGTATCTTCCAGAGATGCGACACAAAGGTTTTCAAGAAAATCCCCCCTCCCCAGACTACCCTTTACATGGAAAATTTTTCGAAAATTTTAATTTTCTCAAAAATGGCTCTAACGATTTTGATTAAAACACCATATGTTTATGATATTTTTATGACAAATGAAATGTATATCTCGAATTTTCTGGGAATGTCTCCAAAAGTATTCTTCATTGTGAACGACTTTTGCGTAACTGGTAAACCATAAGAGATAGACAAAATTTTACTACACAAAAAATGTAGATCGCGTTAAAATACACAATTTGTTCATATACATTTTTTTTGTTGAGTGAACCATTTTCGAGATATTGCTTGTTATTCCCTTAAATTTTTCAATACTTATTTTCTAAAATGGGAATTCGTTATTCATTTTTTACTTTCTCTACTACGTATAGTAAGTAGGGGAAGTATTGCATTCCACCCAAAAATTCGATACCGAGATTTCACCGAAAATACATGTTTTGAGACCTCCTGAATCCAAAAAAAGCATTTTTGGAAACATGTCCGTGTGTGTGTCTGTGTGTGTGTGTGTCTGTGTGTCTGTGAACAGCATAACTCAAAAACGAACAGTTGGATAAGCACCAAACTTGGTATTTATGTTCAGTATCTTCCAGAGATGCGACACGAAGGTTTTCAAGAAAATCCCCCCACCCCAGACTACCCTTTACATGGAAGATTTTTCGAAAAGTTTAATTTTCTCAAAAACGGCTCTAACTGTTTTGATTAAACTATCATATGTTTAAGATATTGTCATGACAAATAAAATGTATATCTCGAATTTTCTGGGAATGTCTCCAAAAGTATTCTTCATTGTGAACGACTTTTGCATAACTGGTAAACCATAAGAGATAGACAAAATTTTACTACACAAAAAATGTAGATCGCGTTAAAATACACAACTTATGTCATATACATTTCTTTTGTTGAGTGAACCGTTTTCGAGATATTGCTTGTTATTTCCTTAAATTTTACAATACTTATACTTTTTCTCAAATTCGTTATTCATTTTTTTTATGTGCTGTACATGCAAAGAGAATGGAATGCGCCACATAGCAACCACCGCTTAAAATATTTGACTATCGCTTATAACCTACCATATTCCCCTTGCATCTACAAGAAAATTGGCAATAAGATTGACATCTGGATATCCCGATTAACATGAAACATGTGGAGAATAAGCGTTTGTAAAAATAGTTTGTACAGGAGTAGAGAAAGTCATGTGAGTGTAACACATCAGATTTTTTTGTCTTGGATATGTAAAGAGTATTAATCTGTGGCAAAGGGAATAGTGCTGCACCTAGCAACCAGCTATTAAGCGATATGTATGTGCTTAAAGGCTACTGTATTTCCAAATTGCCCTTGTAAATATATTATCCCCTTACATCTACAAGAAAATTAGCAATAAGATAGAGTCTGCAAATGTTTATCTCGATTAACATGAAGTAGATGGAGAATAAGCGTTTGTAAAAATAGTTTGTACAAGAGTAGAGAAAGTCGTGTGAGTGTAACACATCAGATTTTTGTTAGAAGTGCTGCAGAATTCCAGTACAAAATGGTGGATGCAAGGCCATTTTTAAAATATACTTAAAACCCAAGTGTTATGCCCATAATGATAAGCTGTATTAGAGGAAATGTCAGTTTATAAGACGTACATAAAGTTAAACATGTTATTTTTTCGCCATTTAGTCTCCCCTTAAGTTAACGTTTAGAGGGCTCATCTCACAGTGCGTGGGTGATTCAGTCATCCTCTATTTTGAAAAATTATGCTTTTATTAACTAAACTAATGAAATGAACCGAATAAACATATGTGTAATACAATATTGTCAAACACGAGCTGCACCATGTGACAATATCATACACAAGAGTTGACGGAAGCGATCCATTTATGGAGATGAAGAGGAAAGCGGAAACTAAACAAGAATAACGCCATTGGCTATTTTCTTCTCTACGTCAAATATAGCAACATACGCCAAAGATATTATCACTACGCTGCAGGTGAAGACTGCAAGGGAAGCACTAATTGCATAGAGTCGCTCATGCACTGTGTGGGTATAGCGCGCAGGTATATGACAGGAAAGTGCTTTACATTACCTTGCACATATTAAGCGTTGTTTTATTACCTAAGTACACACTTAAATCTTCAATTATGAGATAAATAGTTTCCTTAGCATGACGGTAATTGAAAATAAATTAGGTATCCTCCTCCCCTTACTCGTGACCTACTTGAGAGAGAAGTATCGTTTAATCTAGCGAGCTAGCTCGTTCGATTGTATCTAACACATGTACTTGGCTTGCGCGCTTTGTCAGCCACGCAGGAAAAGCAAAGCGACCTCCTCCATACAGTAAAATGGCCGTTGTTAGGTTTATATATCCCATTATCTGCATCTTATCTTATATTGTGTTAACGAACACTCAAACAATACTTATTTTATACTATGCAGATTTAGATACTTTATGTTCTTACAAACACTACCTGCTGCAATATTCACAAAATTCACAGACTATTTTCTCCACTACGTAGTAGGTGGAGAAGAAATTCTATACCATCCAAAAATTCGATATCAAGATTTCACCGGAAATACATTTATTTAGGCTCCCTGAATCCAAATAAAGCATTTTTGTAAACATGTCCGTCTGTGTGTCTGTAAACACCATAACCCAAAAACGAAAAATCGGATAAATGCCAAACTTGGTATTTAGGTTCAATATCTTCCAAAGATACCACAAAAAAGTTTTCAATAAATCCCCCCACCCCAAACTACCCTTTGCATAACAATTTTTTCGAAATTTTTGATTTTATAAAAAAATGACTAACATTTTGATAAAAATAGCGAATATGAAGGACATACACAAGAAAAATAATATGTATATCTTGAATTTAGGGGGAATGGCCAATGAAGTCCTCTTCATTTGGAAGGAATTTTGTATAATCTTGTATAAGTGGTAAATGTTAAGCGATAGACGAAAACGTACTATACAAAAAATGTAATTCCAATTTATTTAAAATAGCTTTTTGTGTAGCATAAGCCGTTTCTGAGATTTACACTAATAAAAGTTCGAGTTGTTCATTTCTTGATCATTCTCTTTAAGTGATTTCAATATTCAGTTGTCTCTCACGATTGCATGAAAACAGTATGGAATGTTATGGCCAGCATATAGCTCCCTTTTCTTAAACGTTTTATTATTGCTGTTCTCCTTGTATCTATAAGGAAATGAGTAATGCAGGTATTTCTGCAGAGGTTTATTTGGATTAAAAAGTAGTCGGTAGAGAAATGAGCTTTAGTAAGAAAACTTTGTGTACCACTAATAAACGATAGAAGGTAGTGAAGGTCATGTGAATGTATCACATCGGATTCTTAAAAGTAGGTCTATGTGGGTGTGAGTGTGTGAACAGCATACCTGTGCCGTTTTCCCCTTCCTCATGGTCATGGCTTATGCAACCAGCTCAAGAACGGCCCAATGCTTCGGAAATGATGACGTGGCTCATCGAGAGAAACAGTTAACTCCGAAGCTTCGAGACAGATGTCGTCATGCATGGAGTAATTCATTATTCCACAACTCAAGGCGTCGTGCAAAATTACCATTGGGTGGTTTGCTTCACGCTATTGACAGCAGCGTCATCACGCTCGTGGTCAACTTCAACTCCTGGGCAGTCTGCAGAGGCACTCTCCAGCCAGGGACCCAGTGGATAGCATCCAGACTTGTGTTCTGATTTTGTGACGGCGAGATTTGGCGTAAACCACCAAGAGTAACCTTTTGGTTTTTCTAAGTTATTTTTAACTGTTTGGTAAGCTGCAAAATTTAACCTTTATACGCTTGGCGTTTCTAAATTCACATTTACGGGAGAAGCGTAAATATTTTTCACTTCGTCTAACCTTGCATTGTATTATTCCTTGTTTGAGAAATATTCTCGATTTGTAGGACAACTTAAATTCTAAAAAGGCGAAAGTGTATATTACATTGTCGTCTCCGAGCATATTATTTGTAAATCACAATTTTTTTTATCCAAATCGTTAGAGCCATCTTTGAGAAAATAAATAACATGTAAATAGTCTGACATGGGAGAACTTCTTCAAAATCTTCGTATCGCGTTCTTGGAAGATGCTGAACTTAACACTTTCTGTTTTAGTTATGCTGCTTTTTCTTCTCTCTCTCTCTCTCTCTCTCTCACACACCCACCCACACACACACACACACACACACACACACACACACACACACACACACAGGCCTTTCTAAAAAGTGCTGTAGTTCCGGTGAAATACCGATATCTAATTGTTGGTAAGCGGTAGAGAAAATAATAAATAGTATGAAATAAGATATTGCGTTAAAAGAATTGAGAGTGCTTTAATAACTCGTTTCAATTCCAGTGTCAGCAACATTTGGCATAAAACATCTTAACTCTTCCGAAAAAGAACCTCACTTTCAATCCTTGCAATGCAAGTTATTGCATTATACACAGGTGTTAGTATTTTTTTGTTTAATTATAAACTTTAATAAACTGCAAAAACTTGGATGTGTAAAGGAAGAATAAACATATAAGGATAAGAGCTTTTTTATAAACTCTGGAACTACTTAATATGATGCTCACTAATGTTTGCAAAATGTGGCTTTCGGGAATATTCTTCTCGGGGTTCTAAATATGTTTAAAGGAAGTTAAATCAATTATCGATCCAAATCTTCTTTTTATTGCTGTGGTGAAACTTTTATATGCTTTTTTACAATTTATTTTCCTCAGGTTTTGGTTATTAAAATATTTGTATTGAATTTATTACATAATGTTGAAATGACCACAATTATTTAAAATTTTTTCTTTCTAGTTAATAAAATCTCAAGAGTGGTACTGTTGTTGCGTTCATGATTTTATCTAAGCTTTTATTAATATCTGGAGTCGCTTACTTCGCAGTTAGTTACTTCTTATTCTTATTACATTAAAAATTAATCGGAAGCTACATCTTCCTATCCCTGGCTCGCGATAGCTCTAGTCCAGGTAGTCATCTACGTGGAATTAAATTTGTCTCTACGCGTTCTCCCGGAGCTATATTTATTCTTGAAGAAGATATGGAGAGAAACCACCTACTCCATTGCCCAGCTTTCGATCAACATGCCAACCTTTCATTAAAATACTGGAGTGCAAGAGAGCGAATGGTTTCATTGTCAACTGCGCAACATTACTATATTTATGCTTCAAGGTGAGGCAGTATATTTAACACCTAAATGATTTCAGTCTAATTATATATATATATATATATATATATATATATATATATATATTCAATAACAGCCCGCCTTAAAGCAATATGTGCATGTAACAATATATAAAAAGTGTATATTACAGTCATTGTATATGTTTATATTATTGTATCCATGTGTAATAATGTTATGTGAATGTAACGCGGTTTGGTAATGTGGGAGCTGTGAGAATGGTAGGTTGGGGGTTGCTAACAGTGGGATGACGGTGAGGTGGCCTTGAGGCAATGGTGAGTTTGCAGGTTTAAATGCTGCGGCCATTGTTGAAGCGGCAATGGTGTGAATTTTGAGACAGCTTAGGAATGGCCAATCAACAACCAGAAAAAGCTTTAGTTAAATGAAGGTATTCTATTGGATTAGGAATAGCCAATCAGAGACTTGAAATATAGAAATTTACAAGTTTAAGCGATTGAAATCAGTTCAGTTGGTTGCAGACAGGTTACTAACCAGACGCAAAAAGTGTTCTCAAGAGATTTAATACGTATCCGTGTGAGACGAAAAATAGTTTACCTGTTGAAAAGTGCAAATAATTAATAAAAGAATCTCACAGCTCTCTATCAGTGAAGTTTTATACAAATCGTATCAAGCATTAATAAAAGGAGTGAAGTAAAATTATAATCCGTGTAAGTCTACATTCTTAGTCACACCACAACCTTGCTAAGATTGCTAAGAGAAACGTGTCTCTAACAAAAATACTGACCAGCCGAGGCAAACATAAATATTTAATACTTAAAGAAACAGTCAAATTACAAAGTTAATACTTTAAAAAATTAGGGCAAAGGCTACCGGGTACCGTATGTGCGGTTGCAACTACTTCAAGTTCGGCTCCCCAACATAAGAACTATAATACAACCTACTTCAAATTGATGCCCAAAGCGTGGTTCAAATAACGTAACAATACAACTTCTTCAAATTGACGTCCATACGTGGAGCTAATAAAAATCTTCTTTAAATTGGTGCTCAAAACGTGGGGCTAATAAATATACTTCTCAATAGGCTTCCATACGTGGAACAATAATAATCTTTCTCAAAGGATATTTCCAACTTAACGACTAATGATCTCGTTTGCCCAACCTTACTAAATCACTATCACTTCTTCTGCGATGAGAACGCGTCTGGGCATTCAAAGTTACAATGGCGTCTCCCTATCTTGTAGAATGTTCTTCGTGTTTAACAAACAATTCTTTGTTGTGTGTTTGCGTTGCTAGCGTTTTTCACTTATTTCAGTCATTATTTACAACATATTTTTATATAGATACTTTTTTAAATCATTCCGATTACTATGTTTCCATTCTTTCCTGCGATTTTGTTTTAATTTTATTTATATATATATATAAATTAATTTAAAAGTATTACTATTAAACTTTACATGGTATCATTACTGTCTTGTTTGTTATTTTTCTTTATTTATAGTCGCTTTGACTACTAGGTCATATCGCGACTTACATCCATACATACGAGTACAATAATAATACACTGTACACTTTACATTGATTAAATAATACAATAATTGTAATACATTATTACAAACATATTTTACATTTTTAAGTCTTGAACATAAGTAGAACAGTATAACCTATTACCTATTATAAATTTTTATTTGGTGTGTTATATTTAAATATTGTTATACAGTTTGATGACTTTCGAGAAAAAAGTATTTTTGAAATGAGTAGGGTTGTTTAAAGCTAAAAATATATCTTCAGGGATGTTATGTCTTCTTCTCTCCATGGTATAACTTCTGTATTTAGTGATGAGGTGTTCGATGGTGATACGGCAACTGCAGGTCTCGCAGTGAGGAGCATTTTCTTTGGCGAGTAAGAAGGAATGGGTTAGGCGTGAATGGCCTATTTGTAAACGTGATATAATCAGTTGATCTTTTCTTTTTAGAGTCTGCAATGTGCAGGGTTTTGTGGAGCCTTTCCTGACTATGTGGAGTTTGCTTCATGTTTTAATGGTCCAGTCTTGCTTCCATTGGTCTGCTAAAATAACTTTGAGCATCTCTGTAGGGCGCTGGCAATTCTTCCACTGGCGGTAGCAAAGTTGCTTTTATGGCTTCCCTATTTGCTTCCTCGATTTCCTGATGTTCCACAGTGGGACGGAATCCAGAAGTGTTTAACTTCTTGATTATTTTGTAGTAATTTGGTTGTAAAGACTTTGGATATCTTGGATTAATGTTAAGTCAGTAGAGTGGTCTCAGATACTCTAAAGAGTGCTTAGTGAATCAGTTAGAATTGCATTCTTCTTTTCTTGGCGTGGCGCTATATAAATTTAAGTTTTTATTTCTTTCATATTCTTATAATTTTTTATATCTTTACTGGCTTCTTTCTTATAAATAAAAATTTTCTTATAAATAATTGATTTATTTGTTTATTTGATTTTTTCAGGCTTCTAAATTAAGAGTAATTGAATTAATTCCCGCTACAACTCTCACTTAGGAATTTAAACTGCTAAACTAAACGATAGATTAAGATTAGTTGTAATTTTTACTTTAAAATATAATTCTAAATATATGTGTTTCTCTTGTTACAGGTCAGTAATGCACGCAAAAGAGCATTGGGTTACTCGGAGTAAGTAAATTAATTCCCCATTAAATATGGTTATCTACAATAGGTATGCAGTCATTGTTCATTTATGAAATGTACGTTTCATTATTTTTCATTCAAATGATGTATACTGTAAAGTAGTTTGTTCTATACTACGTTGAAACCTGTCTGCAAACTAAAAATAGCGGTGAAAATGTAACTTTAAGCTTAAGCAACTATTTTACATACTGCATACTTAACAACAAACCCATACAAATGTGATATGTGAATAATTTTGATTACATTAGAATATTATGCGAATACGAATGACACAGGTTTAAAAGAAACGAATCTTTATATGATTGCTTTGATATTCCATACTCTGGTATGATAATCCTGAGCAAAAGAATGGCGACTTCCCGCTTGAAAGGGGATATATTATACATATATAGGAATTGTACATATGAAAGGGGAACCATACATATAAGAATTGTACAGTAATAATATAATTCACTACCATGTTAAAATATTCAACATCTAACATTTTTACGGAGCTGATTGTAAGAAACGGGCGAGCTAGCAAAAATTCCAAGAAAGCATAAAGAGCGTACCTTTCACCTACCCAACAGGCAGGGAATAGGTAACGGTACGGAGAAATAGAAAGAGACAGATAGAGAAAAGAAAGAGACGGAGATATGGAGCTGACGCTTAAGCGCACGGATCTGAAGCCACACATTCTCATGTATGTTAAGGTAACGTGGTCTGAGGGCCAATAGGAAACGTCGTTACATTTTTAAACGCAGAGATGAGCGTCACTGGGCTCAGGTATATAAGGACAGGCAAGGCCTCGGAGCCCACTCTCTATCACTGATCTTCAAGAATTCACGTCGACACGAGCTGCTACAGATGCACGTGGGTGCACAAGGGTGGGAATGCGTCTGCAGATAGCTAGACTCCTGACTTATTTAAAGTGGTGGGATTATAATAATGGGAACAGAGCTAGCCACCCATAATTGTTCAAACTGTGGAATAAACTTCATTGATTAAGGGAAACTTGCAGTGTATTTCTTAAACTTGCCTCACCCACTATAACCTGAGAATTAATAATTAGATATAGCTAGGAATGAAATACGCAACAACCGATGAGCATCAATAGCCGAGGAAGAACACTGCCGAAGACCACACCAACCCAAGGATCGACGATTTCCCGCTACACACTTGAAAAAGTATATTAATTATTAAAACATTCAAACCAACAACAAAGAATATCTGGAATAGTTTAATGCCATAAAATTATTTGCCATAAATTATATTTTAACAATACATTTTGGTGTAGTAGATATTTGTCAATGTCTTATGGTTTGGCAATTACAGAACAATTATACAACATTTATTCAGAATGAAGATGAACTCCACATACTATTCGAAGAAAATTTAAGATATGCATTTAATTAATCTTGTGAATTTCTGAAAACATGTTATTTTATTCAAAAAATCGTTAGGGCATTTTTGAGAAAATAACAAATTAGGAAACTTTTTCCAAGTAAAGGATAGTTTAGTGTAAGGTTGCTTACCTTATAAATTTTGTCACGGCTTGGAAGATGCTGAACTTAAATATCAAGTCGAACATTTATCCACTCCGTTTTTTAGCCATGTTGCTCAAACCGTGCGCGCGCACTCACACACACACACACACAGACTCTCACACACACACACACACACACACACACACACACACACACAGCGTAAATCTCTTTAAAATTGTTTTTTTTTATTCAGGGGATATTAAAATATGTACTTCCGGTCTAATTTTTAAATCGAATGTTTGGATGGAATACTAAACTCCCCTGCCTACTCTAGGTAAGTGGTAGAAAAGGTAATAAAGGAATGGTGCAACAATAAAATCTTCCATTTCTTGACGTGTATTTACAGTTCATTATAAGCCTTACAGAAACGTAATTTCTCGTATTTTTTCTTTGAAAGAGATATAGATAATAACATTTTTACTTTAGAGCGCAGGCGTAGCGCAGCCGTTTCGTTTCTGGCCGTCGTAGTGAGGGTCCGAGGTTCAATTCCGTCGATTTTAACTTGGCCCTATTTACGCCTTAACCTTTCCTTCGCGTATAAGAAGTATATCCAAGGCATGGTATAACGTGCTTCGAAGTCCATGGTAAAATCTGTAGGTCCTCTCATTCCCTCCATCGCCATCATCAACCTACTATCGGAGGCAACGTATTCTGCCTCCACTTCAGAAATGAGTCCAGTCATCGCTTGGTGGAATGAAGTACCTCCCGAATGGAGAGCGTTAGAAACGACGACATTTTTACTTTGCTTTTAGTAGCTAAATTAGCCGCGCCTTAAAACATCATTATTATGGAATAAAATTAGGGGTGGTTATTTTTAGCATCTTGATATCAGAAGTTTAGTAATTTTTTTTTTTTACACATTTGGCATTTTGTAGCGTTTATAAATTTACAATTCATCTTTTACAGTACTCAGATGTACGAATAAGGTACGGACAAACTTTCAGCACACATTCCTTGCATGTAAAAGAAGAAACTGTGTTATACGGACGCAACCGGAAACGCTTTATTTCTATGTTAAAACTCGTTTTCTACAACTCTTCATGGTACATTAATTATGGGAAACAGTAGGAACAGAATGTACCAGCATATCACATGAAACACTTTCTTACACGAATGTTCAAGATGTCCTCCGTTAGCACTGATGCGTGCATCAACCCGCCGTTGCATTGACTCGAATGTGCTGATGTATCCCTGGAGAACTGGACTTCCACAATAAGGACACGAAGACTCTCTGAATCTTGCGTATTAAATGAACATTTGCCAACTCCGTATTTGTCGTTCTTCGTGGACTAGGGATATCATGCTAGCCTCTAGTTCCCGAGGTCGCGGGTTCAAACCCGGTGGAAGGAGTTGGCTTTTTCTGTGCGTAAAGTGGTCATGGAAATGAAAATATAGGAGTATTAACCTTTATGCTGAATATCGAATTTACGAAAATCAGCATCCAGAATGATAACACTTTTAAATATTTTGGCAATGTTTCCTTCCTCTTCTTTTTATTCTTCTATAGGCTACACCTAGCATCGCTTGAACATGTAACTAAATTTGAAGAAGTTTTGAAGTCTCAATTTTATTCACTCGGTATCATAATTCTGAATAATATACATTTTTACTAATAAGACTTTATACAGAAACAAACAAAGACTTATTGTAGGGAAGTCTATAAGCTTTGTTTTTCTTTCCTTATTTCGATTTCTTTTCTTTTTCTTGTAAGCTTCTAATATTCTAGCAAGTCCTTTTGAAACAACGAATGAATCAATCCCGGCGTAGTTCGTCGTGTCCTGAAGCTTCTCGTAATCTTATGCACCAACTGTGTACTTCTGTCTCTCAGCTATAGCATCTCCTGATGCATAGTGCACTATTGCATTCATTACAAATGCTAATGGTACGGCGTTAATTAATGTGAGTGACTATTAGCGAAAATTAATTCATGTGACAGTGTAGGTAACTATGTCAATGGGTGACAGTGGTCTGCACCATGCAAAAGCAATGTAACGTTACCAACACAAAGGGTGACTTCATAAAGTGATGGGACTTCAGTGCAACTGTGGCATATCTCGCATGTTTCTGTGTGTTCAGAAAAGCAGTTAATGCATTGTGTTGGCAAATAGAACAAGCTATTGGTAGGAGAAGGGTAGATTAGTTGAGTGAGGTAAAGTAGACAAAACTACTCTAGGGGTACTAACGTCGGTCCATATAGTGGCATTAAGTAATACTCCTAAATCGAACTTTTTTCTACTTATTTTAGACTTGCCAGGTTTGTTTAGCAGGGAGCTATTTCTAAAACATTTAATAACAAAAGATAAGTATAACATATTCATCTGTTTCACATAGAGAAGCAACCGGTCTGCCATTACTGCACGAACGGATTCGTATAGCAGTGTCGCAGGAGTAGCGGTCTGCTCATTCAAGAAAAATCCGATAAAAAAAATCTGATGTGTTACACTCACATGACTTTCTCTACTCCTGTACAAACTATTTTTACAAACTCTTATTCTCCATCTATTTCATATTAATCGAAACGATCTTTTGACATGCAAACAGAATTACATTTTACACATAGCGACCAGTTCTAAAATATTTTACTATCGCTTAAGGCGTACTATGTTACTCTTGTTTTGTATTTGCAAGGGCAATATAGAAATACAGTAGCTTTTAAGCATAGAAATATCTCTTAACAGCTGGTTGCTAGGTGCAGCACCATTCTCTTTGCCACAGATTAATACTCTTTGCATATCCAAGACAAAAAAAATTAATAACGAATTTCCATTTGAGAAAATGAGTATTGAAAAATTTAAGGGAATAACAAGCAATATCTCGAAAATAGTTCAGTCAACAAAAAAAATATATGACATAAATTGTGTATTTTAACGCGACCTACAGTATTTGTGTAGTAAAATTTTGTCTATCTCTTATGCTTTACCAGTTATGCAAAAATCGTTCACAAGGAAGTATACTTTTGGAGACTTTCCCAGAAAATTCGAGATATACATTTCATTTGTCATAAAAATATCTTAAACATATGATATTTTAATCAAAATCGTTAGAGCCATTTTTGAGAAAATTAAAATTTTCGAAAAATGTTCCATGTAAAGGGTGATCTGGGGTGGGGGGATTTTCTTGAAAACCTTCGTGTCGCATCTCTGGAAGATACTGAACCTAAATACCAAGTTTGATGTTTATCCGACTGTTCGTTTCTGAGTTATGCTGTTCACAGACAGACACACAACACACACACAGACATGTTTCCAAAAATGCTTTTTTTGGAATCAGGGGGTCTCAAAACATGTATTTCCGGTGAAATCTCGGTATTGAATTTTTGGGTGGAATACAATACTTCCCCTACTTACTATACGTAGTAGAGAAAGTAAAAATTGTATGTTATAGCCGAGATTTCAACTACGAATCTTCCACTCTTGCGTGGAACTGATCTACCATAGCAACATACTAGTTTTTTTTAGTTCAATATCCTTAACTGGGAGGTCATATCGGATAGTGGATGTATGAAATGGTACTCAAATGACCTTGGAGTCCACAGAAATTAGAGTTATCTGTGACGAACCATGGTAAGACTCGCAATCCCTCCTTCATGGCCTGTATGCTCAAAGAAATTAACTGAACCAGATAGCCCATCTCGTATCAATTGGTCATATTACACGAAAATAGTTTCATATTCTTACTTTTGCTTATCCAGGTCTCCTACTACACACACATTTATACCTGTTAGCTAATAAACAAATAAACACAAAATAAAATAAGACTAAATTTTGCATATGACTTACTGCAAATTATTCTGACTTGTGCTGCCATCTATGCGCAAGAAAACCAATCCCGCATATTTACGTACGTTTTGTGTATGTACGACATTTTTCTTGTTGTTGGTTTCGGTTTTTCAAATACTTACACTTTTCCGAACTGCGAAATCGCTAAAGTTTTTTTCCTCCCTCCTGATCATCCAAAGAGTTTAGAATTTCAAAGCTATCACATAGTGACGCGCTCTTTAAAATCTAATTGTCGCTTTACCCTCTCTATGGTACAACGAAATCTGTAAATGTGAATTGAAAGTTCTCGATTAATATGAAGTAGATATATTAATAAGGCTTGTGTAAGAATAATTTAACAGTTTGGGTGTAAATGAGGACATCAAATGAGACATCAAAGACCATTTTTGTGGCATTTCATATACTATACTAAAAGTTTTGCTCTGCTAAATGTATGTAAAATAATTTTATAAACGACATTATACGATAATGTCGAAAATTAATAAATTGAAAATTTTTCAAAGATGCCAGAATGTGTAAACCGTAATCTGGCTTGTTCTTTCTGCATATTAAAAAATGAAAATGTTGCCTCCGTTAATTTGGCTCCTAGAATTTTATAAAGTGAGGACAAACACTTTCTGCAGTGACTGTATTTTCTTTCCGTAAAAAGTGACATTATCTGATGCTTATCTATCCACGTGAATAACTACATGAAGCTAGTTCTCATCGTTTTAGAGTCCAAGCCAGATTATTCGGTTGGGTTACAAGGGAGAAGAAAGTAAAGCTACAAGGAGTTGTAAATGTACAATGTAGGTAAGGGACATCAAAGGATATCCCAGGAACTAATGATGAAATATGTGTAAAAAATTTGTAAATCGTTAGATAAATCATGTCAAATTTACATTTTCATAGCTGTATGAATCAAATACATCACGTAATAGGATTAATGCATCTGTAAAGTATGTAAATTCTTAGCAAAAATTCGAGGGAGAGTCCTTCGGTTTAAATCTACCTCTGAGGATAACGAAAGCACGTGTAAAAATGTGTACATTAGCAGTCAGGGGAAAAGGAAAGCAAAGGGAGCGCCGAAGAATACGTGGCAGCGAGCAAGGTTATAAGAAACAGGGTTTAGTTGACATTTCTCTTGCCAGATGGTGCATGTATTGGGAATTCCACGCTATCTTAAGGAGCATTATAATACAAAGATAACTAGTACTTTCCAGTAAATTTACACTTGCGCAGTGAACGTAGCATAAAGGAGATTGAGTAGCTAGTTGCTTTCTCTCCACGTTACCTTGGTAACCAATATTCCAAACATTGCAGTTGTTCTTAAGAGGACAACTTGAGGCGCTTGCATTTGTCAGTAGATTTACTTTTTTGGGCCTCCTTAACAAACCGTTTCACTCACTGACGATTTGAAACAGTCGTTGGACCTCACCCGAGCGCCCACTTTCACCTCTTCCTTCATCATTACCCTCCGGGTCGTAAACCATGAAACAGGTTGGAGGGGGGGGGGAGCAAGCCTCCAGTGGCCCTGTCGGGGCGTGAATGCGGGAAGCGCCGGGATTCTCTACAGACCCCAGTCATTAATCTCTTCAACCCCGGCGCCCTGCAGAAGACTACGGGAGAAATGGCCGGACCTGGGGTTTTCTGATACCCCCCATTAGTCAAATTGGTAGACGCCACTTCGCCAAGCCGCACACATGTCGGATAGAGAGAGACGATTACTGAGGTGCTATCACTTAGAGTGCATTGTGCTCCTCACTAACATGGGAGTAGAGAAAAAAGATCACTGAGGCTAACCTTCTCGCAGATTAACTAACTTTGTAAATGTTTAAATTGTAGAGATATGCTGTAGTACTCCATCTGTGGGTTTGGATGTGACATGTGCATCTGTAAACATGTTTCAAATGAGAAACGATGTTGAAAGATCTGAGTGTTACCTTCACATGACATTGTCTACCAACTATCACTTGTTTTTATATAGCTTCTACAAACTATTCTTATTTTTGTAACTACTCTATGTTAATCGAGATAAACCGTTGCAGAATTCTTATTACAAAACAGACGTTTCAGTAAGAAAACAGCAATCGTGTTACCGCAGGTAGGTGATGTCGCGTAGGTGACGTCAAGTATTGTGAGGGACACTCTACTCCCTAACACATCAGACGGTTTCGTTGCGACTGTTGCATTTATTCGATGCTTATACAGAACAGTGGAGAAAGACAATATGTATAAAGTAAAGGAGAATTCATACATCAAAAACATCACAGTAAGCATCGTTTGTAACGAATTTGGAACACTTCAGCACAAATGGCGAAATCATGTAATACTAGAACTCGAAGGAACTTTAAAACAATCTGTAATTAATTAAACACAAGGAACATGTGATATTATTATAAATCAACATTGAGGAAAGTGGATTTTCAAACTATGGATCAGATTGTAGGCTAATAAGAGCAAATATTGCTTTTAAAGGTTACAGTTTTCGATGTAAAATAAATGCCTTAAATAAATCATGAGGCAACCTTATTGCACACTATCAATAGGTGAGTTTATTTCCCTTCTAATATTCCTTAATTCTGGTCTACCTGCATGAAGTAGGGTGTGGTGCCTTCAAATTGTATATCATATTTGTTTACAGAGAACACTGCAAGGTCACAAGCGCTTCCACCTTCCCTTGCCAACAACCTTCGGTGGGTTCCTAACTCGGTTTACTTACTAAAACCCCTCTGCCTGCTCATTACACATTTCATTTTGTGTACAAGAGGGACGGAGGAAAGCGAATCGATAGTCAGCTGTTTAAAAACGGGTCGTTATATACTGACTTAAAATTCCATACTCTTTCCATGACATCATAAGAAACAAGTGAATAGCTATATCACTTTAAAAACGGAGTATTGAACAATTTAAACCAAAAATAACGGATATCTCAGAAATAGCTATTTTAAAGAACTCTACATTTTTGTGAAGTATGTTTTTGACTCTCTCTTAGGGCTTACCCGGTATAAAAAAATTATACCAAATTCCTTCCAAAGGAAAAGGACTTCAAGAGGCTATTTCCAGAAAATCAAAGGTATAACTTTTATGTTCATATTTTAATCAAAATCGTTGAAGCCTTTTTGAGAAAATTAAAATTAACGAAAATTTTTCCATCTTAAGAGTAGTTTGATTGAGAGGATTTTTTTAAAATCTTTGTCGCTTGGACCATACTAAACTTAAATACATCATTTAACGAGCTCGGGCGGCAAAGTCTATGGCCCACATTCGGGAGGTCCCAGGATCGATCCCGGTGACCGCCTACTCTGACCCATAGGTTTTTTGGTTTTTTTCCGGGTCGCCAGGTGAATGCTGGAGGGGTTTCTTTCACCACCACCCCCCCCAAATTTCCTGCCCTCCATTTCGTTCCATTGATCACTTCATTCATCCTGCACCCCGTTTGGTCGTTTAAGGAAGTGTCTGCGATGGAGTTTCAGTGCAGCGTGATAGGGGAAAAGGATGCTCTCTGTGAACTTTCTGCATCCCTCGACCTTCGGCTGGTTGCCAGGGTATAAGGACCGCCCCGGGCGTGGGCGTTGGACCCCATGTGGGCGGGATCCCCGGTCTGCCTACCAGGGCGTTTATATTGTAGCAACTTTGTGGTAGTTAGCTCCAGGGGATGCTTCCAACTGGAGGGCGATGGACTCGGATGGCAGAGTGTTAATGGTACCAAGACATGGGGGAATGTATAGGGTAAGTTGGAGGAAGAGGCTTCAAAATGATAACCCGGGGTTATATAAAATCTAGCAACTATATTTATAATTATTTTAAATGATCACGGGTGGGGATTGTACGAGCGGGAACTTACATCTAGTACATCTTAACTGCAGCCCTCTGGTGTATCTTGAGGTTCACAAAGAATTAACTTAGTTATATCGGGGGCGCCGAACCCCTGGGGTGCGTAGCTTCACCGGTCGAGGGCGAGTCAAACAGAATGCGTGAGTGATTGAGTGACTTAATTTCGTTGCTATTAAATACATTTTGACCCGCTGACGGTGCGACCTCGTGTACTACAGGGCTTTCTGAATTGCACCATCTTGCAACACTCTTACTAATACTAATGCAATCTTCGGTTCCCTGTTCGAATTTTTCTAATGACTCGCCACAATACCTGGAACCTGTAGGGACCGTGCCATTGCTGTGCCGTCACTCCGGTACCGGCCGCCCGTTGTCTCCCTTCACCTCATCCCTTCCTCCCAGGGTCGCCCCCTCGTGGGGCTGTAGGTACAATATCGGGTATCGGAGCCGAATCCCCTTCGCTTCACAATCCAATCCAAATACACAAACATGACCTTTCTCTAAACTGCTTTTTTTATTCAGGGGCCTCAAAACGCGTATTTCCGATGAAATCTCTACATGTTTTATGGAACACATCCCTTCCTTACTATAGGTAGGTGACAGAGAAAGTAAAAATACATTTAAATTCACAAAATAAATTCTCATACTAATGCTGTATAATAGAATTGTTTATTTTATGATATGGTAAGGACTTCTAGATCAATATTTTGCAGCGGTGACAGGTAATGTCGACTGTAGTAGTGTGCTACAAAAGTCCGGAAAGCCGGTAGAGCACGTGCCTGCTGTGCGAGGAGTCCCGGTTTCGATTCCCGGCTGGGGTGGGAATTTTTCTCTAGCCAAGATTATTCGCTATCCTCCAAAAAGCCTGGAAGTATGAATGTGAATGTATGTGTGATCTAATGATTAAAACCCAAAAGTGCAAGAAAGCCAACGGCAAGAGAACACCAATTAGCACCATTGCCAAAAGGCAGTAAGTTCCAAAGGAAAGGTCGCAGATAAGATCAATGTGGTTAAAGGTGGGGTATAAATGGAACTAAAATAAAAAAGTCCGGGATGCTAGCTCCAAATTTCGCTGCTTTCTTCTCGCCTTGGTGGTGGTTTTTGTGTAGTTGTCCTAAATTGCCTATATTTGCCTAGCTCTCTTATCTCGAGCCGGTTAATGAGAGTTGAATAAAGCCACGCACTGCCAAGCAACTACATTTTATATTTGTCCGCATCACTTTGCAATACCTGGAATTACATATTACTTCCCACTAACTGCCCGCTGCCTTGTCAAGAGCAAAGTTGAAGCTACGGGTGCACGGAAACTACACATCGTTTTCTGAGAGTCCTATTCGGATACTGCACACTGAAGTAGTTAGTTACTGTTGTTGGAGTTAGCCCCACGTTTGTGAAGCCAATGTGAAGAAGATTATTTGTTACATATGAAAAGCGGATTTGAAGATGTATTTTTGTTGTTACCCTCCAAGTTTAAAAAAAAGTATTAACTTTATTATTAAACTGCTTCTATAGATATTATTTATATTTATGTTTGCCTCGGCGGCGTCAATGTTACTTTAGAGATACGTTTCTCTTAATCAGGGCGTTGTGCGACAAGAATGTAGACTTACACAGATTTTAAATTTTAATTCACTTTTTTTTATTAATCCTTGACACAAATTAAATAGCACTTCAATGATATCAAGAGCTGTGAGATTCTTTTATTTAATACTTGCACCTTGTTAACCCGTATACTTATTTTACGTTTCACACGAATACGTATTATATTTCTCTAGAGAACGCATCTTGAATCCGGTTATTATCAAGGTCTGCAGGCAACTGAACAGATTTCAAGCGTATAAACTTTTAAATTTCTATATTTCAAGTCTCTAATTGGCTAATCCTAGTCCAATAGAATACCTGCATTTTATTAAAGCTTTTTCTAACCGTTAATTGGCTATTTTTAAACTGTCACAAAATTTACATTATTGCTGCCCTAATCATGGCTAGTAGCATTTAAACTCTCAAACTCATTATTGCCTCAAGGTTACCTCATTGTTAGCAACTTTTAACTTATTATTCTCACAGCTCTTACATTATTAAATTACGTAATGAATTCACATAACATTATTGAAAATGTTTACAATAGTATAAGCATATACAATGACTGTTACATACGTTTTACAAATTATTACATACATATTGCTTCAAGGCGGGCTGTTATTGAATTTATATATTATATAATTTAATTGAAATTATTCAAGTGTTAAAAATACTGCCTCAACACTGATTCAGAATGGTTAATCCTACTCTGAAACCGCACACCTGTAAACTACACACCAACTCACTCTTACAAAAATGTAGGTTTTACATTGTTTAAACCAAATCAGATCTACTTACTAAATGATATATAGTGATTCGCAACCTTGTGGAGTGGTACACTTTGCAGTGTAGCTGTAGACTATTGGAAGCGAACGTAGTGCTCCTCGTTATTATGCAATTGATCATAAACATACTAGTAAAAGCTAGTAAGAAGTTTTTAAAACTCCAGCACATTCATGTCTGTCAGAAAGAAACTTAGGACATACCTACGTCAATACCACTGAAGTGGGAAACGTATTTCACAAACTGCACACGGCGTATTTGCGAAGAGCTAAATAATTTGATTCTCCGTTAAAAGTTTCTTTTGCACTTGGTTGGATTGGATTGTGAAGCGGAGGGAATTCGGTACCGATCCAAGAATGAGGATATACTACCGACGCCGGGCGCCGCCGGGAGGGAGGGATGAGGTAAAGGGAGACACCGGGCGGCCGGAACTAGGAGTGATGGCACAGCAATGACTCAGTCCTTACAGTTTCCAGATTGAGACAGGCAGACTGGGGAACCCCCACAAGGCGTGGTGCTTATACCCGGTATCCAGCCAAAGGCCGAGGGATGGAGAGATTCACAAAGAGCGCCCATTCTCCATGCCACGCTGCACCGAAACACTTCACCGACACTTTTAACCCGGAAATAGCCCAAACGGGGTGAACATGAATGAAATGGTAAATGGAACGAAATTGAGGGACAGGAAATTCGGGGGATATAGGAAACCGCTCCAGAATTTGCCTGACAACCCGGAAAAAACCGAAAAAAAACCAATGGATCATAGCGTGAGGTCGTCACTAATCAAACCCTGGAGCTCTCGAATGCCGGCCACAGACGTTACCGCCTGCGCCATCCCGCTCGGTTACATTTGGATGACTTTACATTAAGTCTTATCTTGCTTCCTACATACCTTTGTAGTTTGATATTATCTTAGATGATTGACTAATTTATACACAAAAGCATGACTGCAGGCATCAAAGTGCTTATGAAATTATTCACAGCCATTTGTTGTTTGAGAGAGAATGCAGTCATGGCTGTTCAGACAATGGGAGGAAGATTAGCGTGTTTGGAAATGTGCGATTCTAACAAATAATCAGCAAATTCCTCAACTCTAGTATCTACCTGTTTTACTGCAGGAAGTTTCATAGTAAGGAAACCCGCGACTTCCTCTGGATTCAAATACATTAGTTCAAAAACCATCCTGAGCCACTGTCTTATTTGTACTCTTTTGCTGTAGTGCTAGTTCAAAGTCAATTACTGCATGACATGGATTAAAACTCATTTATACGTTGCACATTTATCTATCATCACCGAAGTAGCTTTTCATAAGTTTGAACCGCTTTGTTAGGTAAAGTGTAAATAATCAACCGAAAATACTGATAATCGTTCTTTATGCCAGAATTGTAAACAATGAAAACTGAAGACAGCATCGAAAACTTCCGTCTATGTATATTGTACCAAGCCTTCATTAATATACCATGGTTTTTTACTTTTTCTACTACGTATAGTAAATAGGGGAAGTATTGTATTCCACCCAAAAATTCGATACCGATATTTCACCGGAAATACATGTTTTGAGATCCCCTGAATCCAACAAAAGCATTTTTGGAAACATGTCCGTGTGTGTGTCTGTGAACAGCATAACTCAGAAACGAAAGTCGGATAAACACTAAACTTGGTATTTAGGTTCAGTATCTTCCAGAAATGCGACACGAAGGTTTTCAAGAAAATCACCCCACCCGGATTACTCTTTACATGGAACATTTTTCGAAAATTTTAATTTTCTCAAAAATGGCTCTAACGATTTTGATTAAAATGTCATATTTTCTAGATATTTTCATGACAAATGAGATTTATATCTAAAATTTTCTGGGAATATCTACAAAAGTATTCTTCATTGTGAACGACTTTTGCATAACTGGTAAACCATAAGAGATAGAAAAATTTTACTACACAAAAAATGTAGATCGCGTTAAAATACACAATTTATGTCATATACATTTTTTTGTTGAGTGAACCATTTTCGAACCATTTTATTCCCCTAAATTTTCCAATACTTATACTTTTGCTCAAATTCGTTATTGAATTTTTTTGTCTTGAACATGCAAAGAGAATGGAATACTGCACATAACAGCCAGCTCTTAAGATATTTGACTATCGCTTAGAGCCTACCAATTTCCCTTGCATCTACAAGAAAATTAGCAATAAGATTAACATCTCGATTAACATGAAGCATATGGAGAATAAGCGTTTATAAAAATAGTTTGTACAAGAGTAGAAAAAGTCATGTGAGTATAACACATCAGATATTTATTTTTTATTATTCTATTTTATTTTACGTTGCTTGGTCATATCGCGACGGATTTGTTGGTCTATATCTCTTTGAACGATATGTGATGGACAGTTAGTTTTCTAGGTCTCATCCCTGTAACCCCTGCTTCATGCCGTGCAGATAGCTTTAGGGTGCCGTCCAGTCTAACCACCGCCCGCACACAGAAAGGCGGACAGTTAGCCTTCAAATTCTCATCCCTATAACCCCTGCTTCATGCCGTGCAGATAGCTTTAGGGTGCCGTCCAGTCTAACCACCGCCCGCACACAGAAAGGCGGACAGTTAGCCTTCAAATTCTCATCCCTATAACCCCTGCTTCATGCCGTGCAGATGGTATTAGGGTGCCATCCAGTCTAACCACCGCCCGCACACAGAAAGGCGGACAGTTAGCCTTCAAATTCTCATCCCTATAACCCCTGCTTCATGCCGTGCAGATAGCTTTAGGGTGCCGTCCAGTCTAACCACCGCCCGCACACAGAAAGGCGGACAGTTAGCCTTCAAATTCTCATCCCTATAACCCCTGCTTCATGCCGTGCAGATAGCTTTAGGGTGCCGTCCAGTCTAACCACCGCCCGCACACAGAAAGGCGGACAGTTAGCCTTCAAATTCTCATCCCTATAACCCCTGCTTCATGCCGTGCAGATGGTATTAGGGTGCCGTCCAGTCTAACCACCGCCCGCACACAGAAAGGCGGACAGTTAGCCTTCAAATTCTCATCCCTATAACCCCTGCTTCATGCCGTGCAGATAGCTTTAGGGTGCCGTCCAGTCTAACCACCGCCCGCACACAGAAAGGCGGACAGTTAGCCTTCAAATTCTCATCCCTATAACCCCTGCTTCATGCCGTGCAGATAGCTTTAGGGTGCCGTCCAGTCTAACCACCGCCCGCACACAGAAAGGCGGACAGTTAGCCTTCAAATTCTCATCCCTATAACCCCTGCTTCATGCCGTGCAGATAGCTTTAGGGTGCCGTCCAGTCTAACCACCGCCCGCACACAGAAAGGCGGACAGTTAGCCTTCAAATTCTCATCCCTATAACCCCTGCTTCATGCCGTGCAGATGGTATTAGGGTGCCGTCCAGTCTAACCACCGCCCGCACACAGAAAGGCGGACAGTTAGCCTTCAAATTCTCATCCCTATAACCCCTGCTTCATGCCGTGCAGATAGCTTTAGGGTGCCGTCCAGTCTAACCACCGCCCGCACACAGAAAGGCGGACAGTTAGCCTTCAAATTCTCATCCCTATAACCCCTGCTTCATGCCGTGCAGATAGCTTTAGGGTGCCGTCCAGTCTAACCACCGCCCGCACACAGAAAGGCGGACAGTTAGCCTTCAAATTCTCATCCCTATAACCCCTGCTTCATGCCGTGCAGATAGCTTTAGTGTGCCGTCCAGTCTAACCACCGCCCGCACACAGAAAGGCGGACAGTTAGCCTTCAAATTCTCATCCCTATAACCCCTGCTTCATGCGGTGCAGATAGCTTTAGGGTGCCGTCCAGTCTAACCACCGCCCGCACACAGAAAGGCGGACAGTTAGCCTTCAAATTCTCATCCCTATAACCCCTGCTTCATGCCGTGCAGATAGCTTTAGGGTGCCGTCCAGTCTAACCACCGCCCGCACACAGAAAGGCGGACAGTTAGCCTTCAAATTCTCATCCCTATAACCCCTGCTTCATGCCGTGCAGATAGCTTTAGGGTGCCGTCCAGTCTAACCACCGCCCGCACACAGAAAGGCGGACAGTTAGCCTTCAAATTCTCATCCCTATAACCCCTGCTTCATGCCGTGCAGATAGCTTTAGGGTGCCGTCCAGTCTAACCACCGCCCGCACACAGAAAGGCGGACAGTTAGCCTTCAAATTCTCATCCCTATAACCCCTGCTTCATGCCGTGCAGATAGCTTTAGGGTGCCGTCCAGTCTAACCACCGCCCGCACACAGAAAGGCGGACAGTTAGCCTTCAAATTCTCATCCCTATAACCCCTGCTTCATGCCGTGCAGATAGCTTTAGGGTGCCGTCCAGTCTAACCACCGCCCGCACACAGAAAGGCGGACAGTTAGCCTTCAAATTCTCATCCCTATAACCCCTGCTTCATGCCGTGCAGATGGTATTAGGGGGCCATCCAGTCTAACCACCGCCCGCACACAGAAAGGCGGACAGTTAGCCTTCAAATTCTCATCCCTATAACCCCTGCTTCATGCCGTGCAGATGGTATTAGGGTGCCGTCCAGTCTAACCACCGCCCGCACACAGAAAGGCGGACAGTTAGCCTTCAAATTCTCATCCCTATAACCCCTGCTTCATGCCGTGCAGATGGTATTAGGGTGCCGTCCAGTCTAACCACCGCCCGCACACAGAAAGGCGGACAGTTAGCCTTCAAATTCTCATCCCTATAACCCCTGCTTCATGCCGTGCAGATGGTATTAGGGTGCCGTCCAGTCTAACCACCGCCCGCACACAGAAAGGCGGACAGTTAGCCTTCAAATTCTCATCCCTATAACCCCTGCTTCATGCCGTGCAGATGGTATTAGGGTGCCGTCCAGTCTAACCACCGCCCGCACACAGAAAGGCGGACAGTTAGCCTTCAAATTCTCATCCCTATAACCCCTGCTTCATGCCGTGCAGATGGTATTAGGGTGCCATCCAGTCTAACAGCTTACATTGTCTGTAGATGGATGGCACAGCAATCGCTATTACCACTTATTTTTCATTTTACTATTGTTTTAAACTTAAGATGGTATATAACTAATCCGGTATTTGCCATGGCGACTGAGGAAAATCACGAAAAAACCTCAGACAGATTGGTCGGCCCACGGGATTTGAACCTGGGACCTCCCGAATGCGGGCCACAAGCTTTACCACCTGAGCCATCCCGCTCGGTTATACTATGTTGTAAGCACACACAAACACAATTGTTGCACTGTCTTTATCTTTGAAAAGAACGAAATCTTCGTCCCGGTTTTTTATAAAGTTTAAATGACTCAATCTGTCATGAACTTCGAGTTGTGATTTAGGTAATCCTGGCCCACTTTTCTCCGCGATCTGTACAAGATTTGACAAACAGCATCAAAAATATTTGACGGCCTGGTATTTACATCATCGACGGCTTTTAATTTCGTAGCTGCATTAATAATTGGGAAATTTAATTTGCTAATGTCGACCACATAGTCATGCTCACCGTGTTTTCTAATAACTTCGTTATTGTTCAGCATTTTGTCACAGAAAATCTCTACAGTACTTCATAGGTTTTCAATTCCAGGACTTTATAAAGTTTGCAGTTCTTATACACCATCTCAAAATTGCTCCGTTAACTTTCACTGCCCTTAATATCATCCATAAAGAAAACTATTGCGCAACGGAACAAGGGTTATTACTTAGTGAGTAGGACTGAAGCCGTAGTGTCGGGCGACGACTTTGAGAAGTAAAACTGGGCTACATCTCGGCTGCCAGGCAGGTTTGAGAAAAAAAAATTGATGTAATGACACCCACATGACTTTCTCTTACTGTATCGTTTACTAGTGGTATATAAACTAAACTTACTCAAGCTTCTTACTTTCTCTACTACGTATAGTAAGTAGGGGAAATATTGTATTCCAACCAAAAATTCGATACCGAGATTTCATCGGAAATGCATTTTTTGAGACTCCCTGAATCCAAAAAAAGCATTTTTGGAAACATGTCCGTGTGTGTGTCCGAGTTTCTGTCTGTGAACAGCATAACTCAGAAACGAACAGTCGGGTAAACACCAAACTTGGTATTTAGGCTCAGTATCTTCCAGAGATGCAACACGAAGGTTTTCGAGAAAATCCCCCAACCCCAGATTACCCTTTACGTGGAACATTTTTCGAAAATTTTAATTTTCTCAAAAATGGCTCTAACGATTTTGATTAAAATATCATATGTTTAAGATATTTTCATGACAAATGAAATGTATATCTCGAATTTTCTAGGAATGCCTTCAAAGGTATTCTTCATTGTGAACGACTTTTGCATAACTGGTAAACCATAAGAGAGAGACAAAATGTTACTACACAAAAAATGTAGATCGCGTTAAAATACACAATTTAGGTCAAATACATTTTTTTTGTTGAGTGAACCATTTTCGAGATATTGCTTGTTATTCCCTTAAACTTTACAATACTTTTTTCTCAAATGGGAATTCGTTATTCGTTTTTTCTTGTCCTGGTAATGCAAAGAGAATGGAATACTCCATATAGCAATCCGCTCTTAAAATATTTGACTATCGCTTAAAGCCTATCAATTCCCCTTGCATCTACAAGAAAATTAGCAATAAGATTAACATCTCGATATCTCGATTAACATGAAGCATATGGAGAATAAGCGTTTGTAAAAATAGTTTGTACAAGAGTAGAGAAAGTTATGTGAGTGTAACACATCAGAATTTTTTCTATCTACTTTATTTTAATCCAAATAAATCTTTGCAGAAACAGCTACTTTACAAATTTCGTTATAGATACAAAGAGAACAGCGACAGTCAAATGCTTAAGAACTGGGCGCAATACTCTGGCCGCTATACTCTTGAAAAATTCCAACCATTAATAACGTATATCTCCGTGGCAATGCCGCAAAAAAGTTATTTGACATAAATTGTGTGTTTTAAAGAGATCTATAGCTTTTGTATAGTACGTTTTCGTCTATGGCTTGACAGAAGATTATACAAAACTTTTCCGAATGAAGAGGACTTCGTGAAGAGGTCCGTGTCTGTATGTGTCTGTCAACTGCATAACTCAAAAACAAAAAGTTAGATAAACATCGAACTTGCTATTCAGGTTCAGTACCTTCTAAAGACGCTACACAAAGATTTTCAAGAAAATCCCCTCACACAAAACTACCCTTTACATGGAAGATTTTACTAAATTTATTTTCTAAAAAATAGCGCTAACGATGTTTATTAAAATACTTTATATTAAAGATACTTACCTGACAAAATGTATATATTGAATTTCCTGAGAATAGCTTGTAAAGTCCTCTTTTGCTGAATGGCTTTTGTGTACTTGGTATACCGTAAGAGAGAAACAAAATCTTACTGCACAAAAAATGTAGGTCTCATAAGCAAACAATTTATGAAGCGTCAACCATTTCCGAGATGATGTTTGGTATTGGTTTGAATTGTACAGTAATTTATACATTTTCAACTGATAGGTCGCTATTCGTTTCTTCTCGTGGTCATTCAAGTAACGTAAAATTTCAAAGTTATATACAGCGATCGGTTTTTTTTTTAATCTAGCTATGATTTCAGCCTGCTGTGGTCTTCTTATAACGAAATGTGTGCATTTGTATTGAAGCTGTATCTGAATTAATAAGAAGTGGTTTATAGAACACTAAATAGGCTTTTATAACAGTAGTTTGTAGATGAGTGAGTGTAAAAGGTCGTGTGAATGCAACATATATTTTTAAGCTTGCTAATGGCCAGCCATTTTGATACTTCAACCATCTGCTAATGAGCAGCTAAGTAGATAACATGAAATCAAAATAATTATCATGATTCCCAAAAAATGAAATGTGTTTGAAAAGTCCTACGTAATTTGTGCTATAGATAAATAAAATGTTTTTCAAAAAGGCGCTCGAACATGTCAAAGAGTATATTTTAAAAGACACTTTTTCACTTCACAAACCATTCTTAATTAATATTATTGTTGTACACGTAGTGACGTCATCGTAAACATTAAATTACATCCTGTATTTTTTTTTTGTATACCGTTTCAAAGGTTTTATTATTGTGTGCGAGTGTACAAGCGAACCTTGTTTTATGTAACAAACCTTGCTATGGGAACCAAATAAATATTTGAATTTTATGGCGCTATTAATACAGTTTATTTCAAGAAATTAACGCAAAATATTAATATCTTTAACTTAAAGTGAGAAAGTTCATGTTCTAATTATTGAATATGGTGACAGGAAACGTATACAACATAATAAAAGGCAATTAGATATGCTTATAATGTTTTAACTTACATTTATTTTAATACTAGTAGTGTTATTGATCGGTTGGCATTAATAAATAAGGGTTCTCTTTCAACTATTTAATCGGTTACCATAGCAACGTTTGTTGTATAAAACGATATGATAGCTCGCACAACCATATACAATAATAGAATCTTTGAAATGGTATACAAAACAATATATAGGGCGCCATTTAAAAAGTTTCCAATGACGCTCACAACTTGCACAGCAGTAATTTTAAGAATGCTTTGTTTCTTTGAAAAAATGCCTTTTAAAATATACTGTTTGACGTGTCAGAGTGTTTTGGAAAATAACATATCCATTTAACTGTAGCAGAAAGTATGCAGGACTTTCGAAATGCACTGCATGTGTTAAGTGTATAATAGAATCTTGGAAGCACAAGAGATTTTGTCTCGTATTTTCAAACGGTTCCTCGATTCTGTTATGAATCTTTTATTACCCTTATGTCGCAACATGCTATTGTGATGAACCGCTTATATTAGCAGCTTCCGAGCTCAGATATGTGGCTGTTGTAAGTAATGTTTCATTCTATTTGTTTACTGTTATTTGCACTCTGGAAGAAGAAATGTGGTAATTCAACATGAAAATGGACCTAGTATGACGGGGACAGGACGAGCTAAATGACCCTGTCCTTGCTGTGATGATGACGACGACAGCAATATATTATTTTGCAAAAGTTGTTTCCAGCTAATATACGCTGTTATGTTTGCCACTCTGGGCTGCACAATGAACACATCTCAGTTTTTATATTTGTTCTGTTTACTCCAAATTTTACCACGTGTTAAGAATGGTACAATGCACGGAGCCGTATTTTAGTTTTGCTCTGATTCAGTATGTTGAACTAACGCACAAATGTAAAATGTTACCGATAAAAATATATTACTCTTCTGAAAAAATCAATAATATAATCTTGGGATGGATACCATCGATATCTCGATACTCTCGATACTTGGTAGTATCGAAGTATGTCTATTACTTTGAGATAAACCTTCAATACGTTTTTCAATATTTCTAAATTTTTAAGAATTGCATTATTAAAAGTTGTTGATCTTAATTTTATGCTAGATAAGGAATGAAAGGATTCGAGACTTCGTGCTATTGCCTCGCACGTGTTCCCAAAGAGCTGCTTGATTGTATTTCTTGATGGATCTTGACTGCGTTTCCTGAGGGTGAATCAATGCAACATTCCATAGACTCTTTGTCTAAATGAAAACATGCAAAACATGAGGCAGTGTTTTGAACACTTAAATGATTTTAGTCAAATTATATAATAAAAATATAATAATAGCCCGCCTTAAAGCAATATGTGTATGTAAAAATATATAAAAAGTGTATATTACTGTCATTATATATGTTTATATTATTGTATACGTGTAATAATGTTATGTGAATGTATTACGTAATTTAATAATGTAGGAGCTGTGAGAATAATAGGTTAAAAGTTGCTAACAATGAGGTAACCTTAAGCCAATAATGAGTAAGAATGTTTAATAATGCTACTAGTCATTCTTGGAGCAACAATAATGTAAGTTTTGTGACAGTCTATAAAATAGCCAATCAACAACCAGAAAAAGGCTTAAGTTAAATAAAATATTCTATTGGATTAGGAATAGCCAATCAGAGACTTGAAATACAGAAATTTACAAATTAAGAAGGTAGATATGAAGACAGTTGCTTGTAAACAGCACTCATAACTGGACGTGTTGGTTGTAGACAGTGTTCCTGACGCGAGATGTGTCCTCGAGAAATTTAATATGTATTTTGTGTGAGACGAAAATAGTTTAAAAGTGCAAGCATTTAATAAAAGAATCTCACAGCTCTCTATATCAGTGAAGTATTATTTAAAGTGATTTAGAATTAAGTGATTTTGAGTTGTTAGTACCAGATTATCGTATTGAAAAACCAAATGATCACACGTAATTTTTAAAGAAGACCCTAAGATAGTAGTACCTAAATGGGCTCGTGGGCGTCCCAGAAAGATACATTTTTAAGATGAAAAAAATTGCTGCCAGTTGGAGAATATCAAACAGGAACAATTTCGGAATTAGCATACAATAAAAAATTGGATCCATGCGTTTATACACAGAAAACTACTAATAAGGACATATTCAGTGAACAAGCTATCGCCTGTACAGTTTTTTATAAAGTGAGTATCGGGTATCGTGCTCAAAAAATAGTATCGCTATCGACAAAACAATGGTATCGTCCCATTACTAACATCACTTTCATAATTCAAACCTTCTGCTACGTATTAGGAGTAACGAGTAGTCAGAACAAGCGGAATGGCTCAGGCGGTTACTTCTGTGGCCCGCATTCAGAAGTCCCCGAGATCGATCCCCGGTGACTGCCCACTCTGATCCATGGGTTTCAGGTGAATGACAGAGTGGTTTCTTTAATCCCCGAATTTCCTGCCCCATTTCTTCCATTCTTCATTTCATTCATGTTTCCTCCCGTTGGTCTCTTACAGGGTCGAAAGTGTCGTCGATGGTGTTTCGGTGCAGCTTAGCAGGGGAAAAGGATGCTCTTTGCGACACCCTCCGTCTCTCAGCTTTCGTCTGGCTAACGGGATAACCGAACCCCCTTGAGGGGCGTTGGACCCCTCTGTGTAGGGTGGGCTCCCCGGTCTGCCTGTCCGTCTGTCGGGGTGTGTATCTGGAAACTTAGGGACCCTGTCATTGATGCGCCGTCGCTGCTGGTTCCGGCCGCCCGGTATCTCCTCTCGCCTCTTCGTGGAGCGTAGGTACAATAACCACTCTGCGACAGTGCTGAGTCCCATCCGTAGCCAATCCAATCCAAGGAGTAGTGAGACGGAGGGACCTCCAATAACTGGAGCACAGGACTGCGTGTAGGCCACAGTGGAACCTTTGTGTTTCCAACGCCAGAGAGGAAGGGGTTAAGGAGGACTCGAAAAGGCGGGCAGATCCGGACGACGATATGCGCTAGTAAAGACAAGATCCCTACAGTACGTGAGCTTTAAGTTGAAACATAATCATTCTGACGTTACCTAACCGATCTAGGAGCGGGGTGCTTTGATGACTTTCCGAGGGCTGAGAAACCCTATCACAGTCATTTCAGTGCCTCAGCACAGTTGTACTTTTAGCAGTGAAATGTGGAAAACATCCTGTTGCTTCGCTGGCTTTCATATTGTTACAAGGGGTGCGTTGGTTGTTCTCTAAATTTCTTGTTTCAATCTATCGCAGATTTTAAATGGTAAGTTTCAGTAGTAAAGGTTTTTAGATTAGGCAGTTAATGATTACCAACTGAATATAGTACTATCTCTTTCTATTTTCCGTGTTTCAACTTAAAGCAAATGTACCACAACAGTTCCTGACGTCGGCTAATCCATAACCTGTGTGTCCCGGATAAATTTAAACCTAAAGTTACGGATGCAACTGGAGCAGAGCACCGCCAATAGGCCCTGAAGGCCCTTTTTGTTTGCACCGCGATCCCAGGGAGGGAAGGATGAGGAGAGAGACCCGAAGGGCGCCCAGTTCTAGATGACGGGCGCAAGCATGGCCGGGGTGTCTAAAAATCTCCAGATTAAAAGCATCTGACTACGCCCGTGCCACCTAGAACCCACCTGAATCCCCGATGGGGCCCACTGGGAAGCGAGACGTAATTGAGCAACTCCGCAACGATGCCACGGATGAAATCTCCACAGAGCGTACGGCTACCGTCCAGCCGCAACCTGCCAAACATCGTCTGCCTAGTTCTACAAACCTGATGATGATGGGTACAGGAAATGAAGGGCAGGAGAGTCGTGGTAGAAAATTAACCACCGCAGCATTCGCCTGCCGAACAGAGGAAATCACGAAAAACCTATTGTAAGTCGCCCAATGAGGGGGATCGAACGCGGGACCTCCTGAATGCTAGTCGTACACGTTACTATGGCGCCACCTCGCTCGGTGAATCCTGGGAATAAGCAAGACACTCCCAGGGAGAAACGGGACCCAGCAGCCCCGCCAAACGCCGGGAGAAATCTTTCCAGAGCGAAATTTCACCGCCCTACCACAGCAACCAACCGCCGCCACCTGCTCCTACTACCCAGAAACAGATGGGGTGAAACAGATGAAAGGAGAGCATAGACAGGAAGTTTGTGAGAGAAGGGGAGCCACGCTCAGCATTCCCCTACGACCCGGAGAAACCACGAAACAGCCCATGGTCACAGTAGCCGAACGGGATGCTTCCGAATGCTCACACGTTACCGCGGTACCATGTCGCTCGGTGCTACGTATTGCACAAAAACAAATTCAAAATAGTTAGTTTTCAAAATTTATTCAAAATTTAAAACGTTTGCGAGCTTTAACATACATTAGCTCATGCCGTTTAAAAAGGCATATGCATTACCACTTACGTTTTCGGGTGTTTTGCCTTTTTAGCTAGGTACACCTAAGATATATTCCCTAAAACGTAATTTTTATTTGCTAATAAGTTCACTAGTCCATTTCGTCTCAAATGGGCATTTTGAGAATCTTTTCTCAATTCTCCTCGTAAAGACGAGCAGCATGGAATATAAGCTTCTGAAGTAACGAATCTCCAAGCGCGCACTTTTTTTTCACCATCTTTCGTTTTCAAGTAGTTTTTTGCTACCGAGTAAATATTTATCATAATTTCTCTAAGGGCAGATATCTGGGATGCTGCTTTCTTTCCGGCTTTCCTCTTGAAAATTAATGAATTTAACGGTCTAAAGTTTTGTAAGGAAAATTATGAATCGCAAGCAGACTGAAAGCATTTCTCGTTTCTTTCCAAATGGCGATGATGCTCCAAGGGTTTAGCTTTAATGCATTGATCGCAATATAAATGTGCTCGTTTTCCTGTGTGAAACGTTAGGGAAAATGTCAGTCGTAACTAGCATATACCTTGTCCGTGAAAGTCATTAAAAGCAATGACTTTTAGTAGATTATCATTGAAACTGTCTGTCTTGGTATCAGCATTTGAAAGACAGGTTAAATTTTTCTATTGCAGAGACGTTTTGGTGCTACTGTGTTGTGCAGGATGCAGCAAACATTTATGTAAAAATTTCAGATGCATATTCCTCAGATATACGGATGACCATATATTATCTGAACATGAGTTTGAAAATTGCGGTATTGTGTTCTTATAGCCCTTTTCTGCAAACGTGTTTAAGGATTTGGCAAAAAAAAATATTATGAATGTAGGCACTTTTAAGATATTTCAGCAAAGTGTTGTGTTTATATTCTGATCATTATCACACTTTTAGGAATCAAACAAATTACATCCAGGAATATTTGCTTAGTACTTGTTAAGTTTATTTATTTATCATCTTCACTTCTTTCCTTGACATTTAAAAAATACCAGTATAACCGAAATTATGTTTCTTTATACAGATTGCGGAAAAACAACGTACAGAAAATTGTAGAGTGAGACAGTGTGTTCTGAGTGTCTAAATATAAAATAACCATAGGAAAAATAAATATTAATAACAGCAAGAATGGTATTATTAAATATGACTGGGAAGTGAGTATTACTATAAAGGTGAATATGAATATAAAAAACAGTGCCAGCAGCAGGCGGAAACGGGGTTGGTTTTTCCCTCGATTGTATCCAAGTGAGAGCAGAATATGCTTTGTTAGTGTACCGTTAGGTCGCCTGAAAAGAAGATGTGTAGAAAAAGCGCAGTGCTCTCAGAGCCCCAGACATCCAATAATAAAGAAGGTAGTAATCATGTGATTGTGAAATGGGGAGATAGGAAATTTGAAATAAAGAAACAGGAGAGTTTAGAAAACACTTGTTTGTGGTATTTCCTTGGAGGTGGTTGTGAAAACAAATGTATCGGCGGATAGGCGCGACTATATGAAGCACAGCAATGCGCAATGTGTGTGTGTGTGTGGTGTGTGTATGTATGTGTGTGTGTGTGTGGGGGGGGTGAGGTAATATCAGGGGTCGATTTTAATACGGTGACGGGAAATAAAGGGCAGGAAAATGAGTCAGTTGCATTAACCGCCAACCCTAGATCCAAGATCTATGCAAGTTCCTGAACTAGCATCGATCCTTGGACCATTCCTTAAGGCAGTATTTTTAACACTTAAATAATATCGGTCTAATTATATAATAACAGCCCGCCTTGACGCAATATGTGTATAATATAATATATAAAATGTATGCAACATTCATTGTATTATGTTGATATTATTATGTACATGTACAATAACGTTATGTGAATTTATTATGTAATTTAACAGTGTAGGAGCTGTGAGAATAGAAGCCAAAAGTTGCTGATAATGAGGTAACCTTGAGACAACAATAAATTAGAAAGTTTATTAATGCTACTAATAATTCTTGGAACAATAATGTAATATTTAGAACAGTTTATAAATAGCCAATCGAAAACTAGAAAAACTTTAAGTTAAATAAAAGTATTCTATTGGAGTTGAATTAGCCAATCAGAGACTTGAAATATAGTAAAATGTACAAATTTAGCAGATTCAGGTGGCAGATGCTAGAAGGCAGCGTTCCAGAGCAGTTCGCTCGATACGTACTTAGTGTGAGGCAAATAATTCATTACGGCGTTAATCATATAATGTTTACGTGTTAAAAAGTACAAGTAACAATAATCTCGCAGCTCTACAGTAGGATATATCTGTGAAGTGTTATTTAATCGAGAGAAGGATTAATAAAAGGAGTGAAGTAAAAATTATATTTTGTGTAAGCCTTCATTCTTTAGCCGCACCAACCCCTGCTAAGAGATATGTGTTTCTGAAAATTACTACTGACGCAGACGAGACATGCATATATAATATTTACCGCCTGAATTACGTCAGGGTTGCGGTAATAGACCTTATTTCATCACATGCGGCAATTCTATAAATCTTTCATCCATGGAATTACCGATAAGCTGACGACAGCTATCCACTCTAGTTGAGCCTGTTGACGTGTCAATTCATGTGGTACAGATCTACAGCTTCTGTTTGATTTTCCAAGTTTCTTAATCTGGCGATGTATGGTATCTTTTCATGGACCAAGTTCTTCTGACAGCCTACGAGTACCTTTTTGTGGATATTCTTTCAAAACTCTGCGTATGTTCTGAATATTCCTTAAAATTAGGTCTTCCAGAAAGTGGTAAATCTTTAGTGCTTTCTTCTCCAATGTTGAAACGTTGAAACCATCGTTGTGCCACGCGCTCACCAACGACACTGTCTTCCACTTCATGTTTCTCGAGGGGCGGCAGCAGCTTTATAACCTTATTTGCATTAGTGCTTTAGAAGAATTCTAATCTCAAACGTTGTAACTTCCATTTTGTGATTGAATTAACAACTGACGACTGATACATTATCGCAATATACGTAGTTCTAGCCATGGCATCCTGTAAATAGCATTGATGAACCAAAGAAAACCAATTCTATCCTATAAAACACCAAACTTTAAAACCTATATTACTTATGAGACAATCTCATACCTAACAGGTTTCCATTCTCGACATGAGAAGGGTGTGTTCAGTTGTGCCTGTACTATTATCGTGTGAAAGTAGCGAATAACTTGATACTTGTATCTCCGTCGAAGGGTAGTGGATTATATGCCTGCATATGCTATTAAATAATTGGATTATTTCACATTTATCTTAATTGTCTATGTAACGAATATGGCCTGTGAAGCCCATTTGTAACCAAAGATATTGCTTTCATTTGTTCTGATAAAATCTTGATTGCTAATTACATACATTCAATAAAGCTATCAGAAATAATGTGATCATAATATTTTCCTAAGCGCCTGTGTAGCGTGCTTAACACGCTTCGATACCCGAGGTTAATAAATGTCGTATTTTATTTATGGGTGTCAGTGTTATCACTGAGGAAGCTTTAAACATCTGAACCTGGCTTAGAAAAGTAACAATGATGCTAACATCTCAGGACCGAGCAAGATATTCCGCGGTAACGTGTAAGGCTAACATTCTGGAGGTCCCGGGCTCGGGCTGGAATCCCTCGACAGCCAAACCTGACCTTGGGTTTTTTTTCCACTGTTTTCCCTGGTTGATAGGCGACTGATGGGGTGGTTTCTCATCGACTACGACTTACTTTCCCTCAATTGCCTTTCCTTCTCATGTTTCAGGTAAGCTCTTAGGTTTCGTAGGGTGAGGCGGTGCTAGACAGATGGTGCAGATTGCTTGCTCCAAGGAAAGAGTATTCCTCATGGACATTAGAGGGCTACCCAGTTGAAGGGGTCATTTATCGTCCTATTTGGACAGCTCCGGTAGTGGGACGGTCATCTTTTCAGGAGTTATTAGGAACTTCATTGCATCTCTGTGGCCTGTCTACCTGCAGCATGTATCCTCCTCGTAGTACGCAAAGTATCTCCCTCCGTTGTATACCCTAACATCTGAGGGGTAAACTAAGTTTTGTTGTAAATCATTTTATCATTGCAACGTGTTTTTAAATTTACAAATTAATACTGACGCAGCCGAGGCAAACATAAATATATATATATATATATATATATATATATATATATATATATATATAATATTTAAAGAAACATAAAAATACAAAGTTGATTCCTGAACGTTTGGGCGAAGGACACCGGAAACTTTGTACCATACGTGGGGCAGTTACTTCATCAAGTTTGCCTCCCCAACAGTAGAAATACAATACAACCTACTCCAAATTGGCACCTAAACGGGGGGCTATACTTCTTCAAATTCAGTGAAACAAAGTGTTAAATTACGTTGTGCCAAGACAATGTATTACCCTATTACTCAAGCATTTATCTATTGCGGACATAACTTTCAAGCAATAAATACGCTTAATAGATGATCCATACGGCTATGTGTTAAAACAGCTGCCTGTAATGGCTAGCTAATTCTCGAAACCTCTAATCTATATGCATCTACCTAGAATTTACCTGTACAACTGTTTTACAAGGAACCCATCCCTTGAGCTTCGCTAATAGCTGACCCCAGCTGAGCCACTAATTACTTCTCGTCTACCAAAATATTATTTCCTTCTTTTTTAGTTCAAATTCTTACAAAAGATGTTACGTGCTACAATCATATCATGTATTTTAAGAGAGTAGAATAATATAGATTTGCTTAAAAAAAACAAAAAGCCCTGCAGTAATTACAAAATAAATGAACTTGACCTAACAAATAAAACTTTAAGGCATTAATACAAACAAAAAGAGGCCACCACACATAAAAATTAGATCCTATCTTAAAAAAAACATCTGACATGCTTTCCCTACTCTTGTAAAAAGTATTTTTACAAACGCTTATTCGCCATCCACTTCATACTAATCGATATAAAAATTTGTATGCTATTGGTAATGTTCTTGTAGGTGCAAGGGGAATATGGTAGACGTTAAGCGATAGTAAAATCTTTTAAGAGCTGGTTGCTATGTGGCGCATTCCATTCTCTTTGTATGTCCAGTACATAAAAAAGATAGACGAAATCCCATTTGAGAAGAGTATAGGTATTGGAAAGTTCAAATAATAAGGGATATCTCGGAAATGGTTCATTCCACAAAAAAAAATGTATATCACAAATTGTGTGCTTTAACGACATCTACATCTTCATATAGAAAAAAGTTGTCTACCTCTTGTGGTTTACTGGTTATGCGAAAGCCGTTCAGAAAGAAGAGGACTTTTGAAATTTTATTTGCATGAAAATGTCTTAAATATACGACATTTTAATCAAAATCGTTAGAGCCATTTTTGACAAAATCAACACTTTCGAAAAATGCTCCATGTAAAAGAAAGTCTGAGGTGGGGGAATTTTGTTGAAAATCTTCGTGTCGCATCTTTGAAAGATGCTGAACCTAAATACCAAGTTTGGTATTTATCCCACTTTTCGTTTTTGAGTTATGGTGTTCACAGACATATACACACACACACATATGAACCTTTTTATAGTGCTATTTTTTAAGATTCAGGTGGCCCCAAAACATGCATTTCCGGTGAAATCTTGTCGAATTTTTTTGTGGAATGCAGTACTTCCCCTACTTAATATACGTAATAGGAAAAGTAAAAATGAAAATATCCGTTTCACCCATATGATCCACCTAAGGATAACTTGGCTTAAATGAAGTGTTCCTGAAATAAGCAGATTCTTTTCAGAGGACTCCAGGAAGAAAGCGATTGTAAAGGAAGCTTATGGTAAGATGATTCCGATAACCTAAATGACACTGAAATGACATTTCGCTCGGTTATAGTATTCAGTTTTTCGAATTTTACATGTTTGCGGTAACGCAAGAGATTTCCTAGAATTTAATGACACTCTTTTCTTTTGTTAATACAAAATCAGTTTTAACCCATCATTGTCAGAATTATTTTATTGCATATGCCTCTCTTCCGGCATATATGCTTATATACCCTGTCAAAGGTAGGTACTATAACGGAGTTAAGGCCAGACAAAATGAACTCGCATACCTTCAAAGCCGAACGTTGCGAGTTCAAATCCCATCGATTGTACCTGTGATATAGGACGGATAAGGCCCACGTATAATAACCGGTGTGATGACACGCATGGGTGATGACGCAGTTTTATTTTAGTGCAGTTGTATGGAGTCTGATTTTTATTATAAAAAAAACAACAACAATAGTATTGAAATACTTCAATATTATGCATCGGTTGCCCACCTGGATGGGCGCAAAATTTACATCAGGTGTCGTGTGAGTGTGTTAATAATAAATTCTATATGTGATAAATCTTTAAATTTGTTATTATGATTTTTATTTTTTTTATTTATGCCTCGCTGCGTCAGTGATATCTGATAGAGCAAGTATCTCTAAATAGGGGTGGTACGGCTGCACATGTAACACCAATTATAGTCGTAAATTCTAACTTCTTTATTTCTTCTTCACGGTAGTTTAATATATATATATATATATATATATATATCTGATAACAATTTACTGACGTATCTAAGTATGGAGCTGTGAGATGTTCCCAACTATATTTTTAAAGATCAAAATCTAGTTTTTTCGCACTGCACTAAATTCTCACATCTGCCCACTCTGAGCTACAACCACTGAACTTAACTGCTTGGGTACGCTACCTCTTAGCGTCCACAGCTTAACATTTCAAATTTAATCTTCCTAGTTTCCGGTTGGCTAAACCTACTCTAGCAGAACACCCTTGGTATGATTTTGATTGGCTTTTTGCACCCACGTGACTATTTACAAACTTTTTGGACGTTCGACTGATGATAACCTTCTTAGCTTTCTAAGTTATTGCTCTCTCTCTCTCTCTCAAGGTTATACCTTATTGTTAGCCACCCTTAGGTTTCCATTTTATTAGCTTGTTTGCTACTAAAGGTAGCTTGCTTTTATCCTCACAGCTCCTGCGTTACTAAGCTAAGAAATACATTCGTCTAACAATTTATGCATAATAAAAATAACTGTAATATAGATTTTATAGTAATTACTGATGCTTTAGGCAGGTTATTATTTTTATATTGCGCAATTAAAATGATATTAGTTAAACGATAGAAAATACTGCCTCAATTGGTATATAAATTAGCTGTGATGAGTCAACATATCCTGAAGATACCCAGTGGGTGAATTTTCATCGTTGGATTACGGCCTACAAGCCCGGAATCTACTTATTGTATTAACGCCAGGCGTGAAAGCCTTAGTGGTTTTATTAGCTATAAATACTATTATTTTGTTCTTAAATATTAGTATAAAACGAAGTAAGAAAGACACCATTAAAATGTTCTAAAGCCTTAGCTAAACTCTTCGTTACCAACGTGTAATGCGATGCAATAAAGGGTTTAATCAATCTGCTTAGTTCTAGAATACTTTTAACGAACGAAACGGCTTTTCTCCTTTCTTTCAAACTCTTCTGAAAGGTATTGAAATTTAATGCCGTAACTCGTCAGGTTCTATGTAGTTAAATGGCTCCAAGAAGTTTCCTTAAGGTGTTCCCGAGTTTCGCTTTAGACAGTTAAATGAATGGTGCCCCTTTAATCATTTTCACTGGCGATTTTTAAATATGACACACAGTGAAGGTAATCTGTTCCACCCCTATCCCTTCTATCTAGCCGGAATCAATGCATACCTATATATAGAGTTTCTACCAGCAGAACGGTTCGGCGAAATAAAAAAAAAATCTGCTTCAGCAGATGACAGAGGGATTTTTTTCTTTTTAAAAGTAGCTTTTATCATTTCACTAGTACGGTTATGTTGAATACGGGCAAGTTCGTAGAGGATATTATCTTCCCGGATTATAGTACTTTCATGATTTGCTTTAGCAACGTTGAGGGCTTTCAGAAAAGCATGTTCTGAAGGTACTGATTTCATATATTCTAGTGTTCATTTGGAGGAGGCGACAAACATTATCCTACTGCAGAAAAAAAGCAACGTTAGTGTTTTGTAAAATTGGAAAATATCTTTCCATACTTTTACTTAGAGTTTTATCATTATTTAGCGTATGATCCCCACCTATAAAATATTTGTGTTTTTTACTTTTTTGCATTCAACCAAAAATTTGGTGTCAGATATGGTTTTAGAAAGAGATGTATGAACGCGAGAGAGAGAGAGAGAGAGAGCGTTCACCAACATAACTCAAAACGAAAAGTCGGGCACAGAATGTATAACGGAGGGGGGATACCTCGCATATTGCGACCTATACATATATATTGTGGCTACCACCCGCAGGGGGAATAAAAGGAACTACAGGTCGCAGAGGCGCGCAGAAGTCCCTAACATTTCCTGTCGAAATGTCAATTTCCCTGTCAAAGATCCGACCTACCGTCGTAGCCGAGGTCGCTAAAGCACGACCAGTGAAGGGAAGATCTGCGGTTTCAATCCCGCCAGGACATCCTCCCTGACTGAGGCTTTTATAGATCTTTCTCAGCCTCCATAACTGGCAAATGGCGGGGAGTTACCCTAAACTCAGCCCTGAAACGTTTCTTTCCAAAATTTCCATAATTTCAGGTATCTCTGTTATCGCCGCCGCTACTGCCGTCTTATACGGGTATGTATAAAAGCTATTTAAAAATCGCCGGAGCCGCCTAGAGCGGACGATGAACGACACATACAACCTAGACAGCCCTCTGGTGTCAACGGGAAATCTTCCTTCCTTGGAGTGTTTGTCCGAAACTCTCTCACACTGCAAAACGTCGAAACATATCTGAGACATGAAAGGGAATGAGGGAGCGGAAGTTGCGTCAAAGAGGAATAACCCCAATATTCGCCTAACGACCGGGAAGATTCCGAAAAACAAAAGACCAGGTTAGGCGGTCGAAGAAAATTGAATCGGAGTTCACACAATACTTGGGTAATATCAGCATAAATAGTGAGCCATGGATAGCTCCCTCCTTATACTAGTTTGCTGTATCTGGGCGAATGATGATGGAAAGTGAGTTAGAGATCACCTGGAAGTTCGGCTAAGGATAAGCTTCCTCTGCCCCTGATATGCCAATGAAGCAACCTGACATAACATCGCCCGTGTTACCGGTCGGAGGAAGCAGGTATTTGGTGACACTACGTCTGCAAGAAGAATGTCATGTCACGTGATCTACTCCGCAGGTGCCCAAGGAAGAAAAACAAAAACGTGTAAAGTAGCTCCGAGTCTCGGGAAGAGACAACGCTCACATTTTTCAGACTTGTTTAAATTCTACATTTCTATTTTTTCGTAAGTAGTTTGTAAATTGAATCTTTGTTACGTTGGAGCGTTGAGACAGATGCTTTAGTAGAGCGAGTTCAGACACATTATAGTGTAATGGAATATATAATTGTCAAGGTAATTGTGCAAGAAGAACAAAACTTTAAATAGGTATGTCGAGTGTATTAAAAGCTGTAATTCTGTTTCAATATTGCTAAAATTTAAATCATCATATTAGTTACTTTACAGCTGCAAGAAGATTAATGTCCTCGCTTCAGGGAAATGTTTTAAACCTTTACTGTATTATTTATTTTCTAAACTCATGTAGTTTCTGGGGATGTATGCACTATTTAATGCATTCTAAAATGGGTCCAGCTGATGATAATAATTAAAGTTTGCTAGCTAGTGTAACTTGAATGGTTATATTACAATTGGTAACCAAATTGTTGAGAGAAGGTGATAGAAAATGTTACACGATACTAACATACGTTACAATAGCAAACTTGGTTTTTAACTTCCAAGCATGCGAGAAGAAGATTCTTAAGGCTGGCCCCGTAGCTCAGTCGATAGAGCTCCTGCGTGCTGTGCCAGGGTTCTCGGTTTGGATTCCCGGCTGGGGGTGGGAATTTTTCTGTATCCAAGATTATTCCCTATCCTCCCTAGAGTGTGGGAGTATGAAGAGAACGTGAATGTTTGTGTGACCTAATGATTAAAACCAAAAAGTACAAGAAACCCAACGACAAGAAAATATGAGTTAACACCATTGACTTAGGCAATAAGTTCAAAAGGCTGCCGTTAAGACCAGTGTAGTTAAATGGAACTTAAAAAGTCTGATGTGTTACACTCACATGACATTCTCTACTCTTGAACGTACTACTTTTACAAACGCTTATTTTCCATATGCTTCATGTTAATCGAGATATCGAGATGTTAATCTTATTGCTAATTTTCTTGTAGATGGAAGGGGAATTGGTAGGCTTTAAGCGATAGTCAAATATTTTAAGAGCTGGTTGCTATGTGGAGTATTCCATTCTCTTTGCATTACCAGGACAAAAATGAATAACGAATTTGAGAAAAAGTATAAGTATTGGAAAATTTAAGGGAATAACAAGCAATATCTTGAAAATGGTTCACTAAACAACAAAAAATGTATATAACATAAATTATGTATTTTAACGCGATCTGCATTTTTTGTGTAGTGAAATTTTGTCTATCTCTTATGGTTTACCAGTTATGCAAAATTCCTTCACAATGAAGAACACTTTTTGAGACATTCCGAGAAAATTCAAGATATATATTTCATTTGTCATGAAAGTATCTTAAATATATGATATTTTAATTAAAATCGTTAGAGCCGTTTTTGAGAAAATTAAAATTTTCGAAAAATGTTACATGTAAAGGGTAATCTTGGGTGGGGGATTTTCTTGAAAACCTTCGTGTCGCATCTCTGGAAGATACTGAACCTAAATACCAAGTTTGATGTTTATCGGACTGCTCGTTTCTGAGTTATGCTGTTCACAGACACACAGACACACAGACACACACATGGACATGTTTCCAAGAATACTGTTTTTTGGATTCAGGAGGCCTCAAAACATGTATTTCCTGTGAAATCTCGGATTCGAATTTTTGGGTGGAATACAATACTTCCCCTACTTACTATATGTAGTGGAGAAAGTAAAAAATTAAACAAAAATCCACTCACCGCAAACTAACTTTTACATATTGACGTGAGGAATAAAATGTATCCTTAAATTTTGTGTAGTAGCCGGTGGAGACCCCTTCATTCTGGGTGAATGTTATGTAACTATAAAGTCATAGGAGAAAGACAGAGTTTAACAATATAGAGGAATTTGAAGCATGCAGTTAGCTAAGTAATCCTTTTTGTAGCTACCCGCTTGAGAGACATTTCCTGCTGTTGATTGCAATTTCTAGTGTTTCTAGGTACACATTTCTGGACTTTTATGACAAAATGTCGAGTGCTGCATAACATCCTTTTCATTAAACAGTTGACTGTCGTGCTTAAGTTTTGTATGCTTTATGTAGGTGTAATACCATATATATTGAAACCTTTATTATGATTAAGAAGCAATTTTTTTGCGAATAATTCCCACAATAAATATTCAGACAAGTTACGCTTTAATAAAAATTAAATAAAAATTTTGTGCGTGTGTGTTACCCTCAACAGTATAACCATAAATCCAAAACTTTATACATCCCTTTTCGGGTGCCCGGCGAAGATTTTCAACGAAGTATTCTCCCCAACCTAAACAAACCTGATTATGGAAAGAGTTCGTTTCTTCTTAAAAGCGGTTCTAACGATTTTGATTAAATTTAGAGTGCATTAAATTTTTAAATAAACTTTTAGTAGCATCAGCAACTTTGGAGATGTTCATTGTCGGATATTCAAGTTTCCTCAGGTTGAAATGCATTATCTAAGAAATCCAGAAAATGAACGCGTTTCCTCCGCCGCCACCACCCCCATGAGCTCATGACAAGCAAAAATCCGGATTGTGAGATAAATACTAGAATGTTATTTCTGCATCTTGCATGTAACCAAGTCTATACGGCAAAGATTAGTCATGATTAAAGAGGATAGAACAGCTTATTGTATGATTATTGTATTACATAAAGGACACTCCTCAAATCGTAATGAGCAAAGAGAATTGTGTCAGAGTTAAACATAAGATTTTTAAATTACTGTGTCTGTTTGCACCAATAAGAAAGACAGATGTTATATTCTAGGTTGATAATTAGTGTGTTAAAAATAAACTGTTATTCTCGTCAGACTCTTCAAGACCGAAAAAGGAAAGAAAAACAAACTGGGCTATTATTATTTCAAAAGACGAACAAATTTTTGCTCCCTGCAGTACTTGATTGTCGACCTGTCCACTATGTCGTGGAGGGGATGTGGTATATGTCCTGCATGCAGGTCATCTAGAATATTTTATGGCGAATTCTGCAGCCTGGCGTATGATTTCCTTAGTATGGATCCAATAGGAATTACCTGCACAGAAATGAAGGAAGAAGCCAAAACAGATCTTTGGGAGAAGTCAGCGAAAACGGTGCCAAGACACGCCTTCCAGGACGCCGAGCACTTGGCATGCGCCAGCTATGATAACAAGGACATCGATGTGGTTCAGTTAGTTAGGGCTTGGATCGAGTCCTGGAAAGATAGTTGGTGGTTTGCCATGAAAATACCTTACCAAAGTGTGGGATATATTTTTCTTGTATCAGTGGCTCATAAACCTAGACGTTAAACACAAGTTATTTAAGTTTGAAAACATATATACATCTGAATGTAAAGAGAATTTGAAATGTTAGTGCGCAAATGAGCAAATTTTAAACCTGAAAATCAGTTGAGCTGATGGTTTGACTTCCACTAGCAAAATGCGCGGCTCTCCTCCCACTGCTGTATTAAATGCAGTGATTCCTTTCTTTGTTTCTCTGTATGTGTGTGTGTGTTTCCGCCTCACTCTTTCCCTCTCTATCTCGCTGTATTTTATTATATCTCTACCTCTCCCACTATCCTCCTTTTCCCTTTCTATTCCTCTCTCTTTCTCCCTATTTCTCCCACTCTCGCTCTTCTTCCATTGCTCTAAACCCCTCTTTCTCATGTGCAACTTATACGTCATAGGATGTTTTGAAATTAAATAATGAAATTTCTTTTTCTGGTCTAAATAAAAATTAAAACATAAATGTTTAACATAAACTTGTACCTCTTCCGTATGCTTGCAATGCTATTGAAACCTTACCTCTTATGGTAACCAGTTTACATACATGAACTAAAATTTGTGTCTTAAATATTAATACCATTTGGTTTTAGAATAGGATGTAACAACATGTTGAAAAAAACAGTTGCTTAAAAGGCATAATATTGTTGATATATTAAGAATGACCCAGTGTTTTTTTCTCGACTCAGCTCGCAGTCCAGTAGCATTTGCACTGTATAGTTTATTTAAATACATGGCCAAAAGTACAGTCAAGGGATTCTCTAGAACCAAAAATCTCCCCAGATGCTTACTTTGGTAAGTACAGGATTGGCGTTCCCAGGATCCCAAACCACCGGTCTTCCAAGTTTTGGGGGTTGGGTTAGGATCAACAGCCCTGCACGTAAAGCTGCAACGTTCTTCATCCTTTGTGTGTGGACAGAGGTTTTCAGAAAGTTTGACAGTCACTGATTTGATGGGTGAATTAGAACTTTCGGGTCCAGGTAATCTGGCAGCAATGAAGCGAGAACAACCTTGGTGTCAAGCTAAATGATGACAATGCACTGCTTGGGTCCTGTTCGGTGGAGAACGATGTACAACGGCATGTAATTGATAGGTTTGTTTTACGTAATGAAATGGAAGACTTTTTCAAAGTAGAGAAGTTTGAATTGTCCTTGGAAGATACAATATTTTATGTCATAACATGCTGTGAATGCCAGAGTGATTGTAGTGTAAATTAATATTATTGTATGTACAGGATTTTAGATGTTTGTTAGCCATAAGTATTGTTAGGAAATATGTTTACACGGCCTCACTGGAACTGACAATAGAAGTGGGTAACAATAAACCGAGGGGGGGGGAATTGTTTATCACTAAGAAGAGATAAACATGGCATCAGGGTAGTGTTCCTTTTTTATAAATGGAGGGAATATCTCCCCTAGAGTATATATGTTAGTAGTAGTGATTGGCTGACAAAACAGACGCTGAAGTGGGCGCGATTTGGTAACCAATACGAGCTATATTATAATGTTTAGGCAATTCGAGGTGAAGGAGTATATATTCTCGAACCATAAGCAAGTGTCGCGCAGTCTTGAAGAGTCTTTCACGAGGTGCACGTCACGCAGTCCTGAAGAATCTCTCGCGAGGTACACGTCGCAGAGTTAGTTACAAAAATGTGAAGTACGCGAAGTAATTGGTGACCAGCAACTAAAACCACTGTAGTTACATTCGTAAATGTAACATCACAGTTATTCAAGCGTGTATAAAGATTGAATATGTGAATTATTAATTAAGTGTGATGGCAATAAAAGTGTTGAAACAATTTTTTTTATTAGTGTTATCTTTTAGTAACAACTCCTTTCCGTTTACACACCCTGCTTAGAGATGCTTGCTCGACTGAGTTATAATAGGTAGCCGGAGGGCATTGAACCCAAATTTAAAAATAATTAAGCAATAAGCGCCCAACAAATAAGATAACACGAGCCATGAGAACTGCGGCAAAGAATATGCCAAACGAGAAGACGCACTTGGAGCGTATCTTGATCGTAAATTCCTGGGAAGATACAATATAGACGAAATGTAAATAAAAAGAGAGATAAGCAACCAAAAGTGAGAGAAGCAAATGAGGCTGCAGCCGAGGCAGCAAAAATTGGAGATTGTCGTGTAGTAAGGGTATCAGGCAATCCAACGAGAGCTACAGTCAAGTATATAGGTTGTGTAGAATTTAGTCTAGACTAGTGGACTGGTGTCAAGTTTGGAGAGCCTCGCGAAAAGAATGATGGGAGTGCTGATGACAACTAATCCTTGCGTCTGCCCACCGAAGACTTGTCAGACCTGTGCATGTCAAAATTGGAGATTTTCCGGAAGAAGCTTCTGAGCTGGATGGAATTTAATACGCCAGTGTCTTCACGCATTGTTGTCTGCTTCTTATGCATTTTCTTATATATTTTCCTACAACTGCGTACTGAATTTGAATGCATAAGTTTGTATATTTCATTTTTGTTCCTTTCCTGTATTTTATAGTGTTCAAAGTTTGCATTGTTTTTGTACCAGGATGTAAATAAATATGCAGCCAGTGTGGCGCTTATGACAGCAGTTTTGCGCCTTTCAACAGCTATTACTACTGGTATTGAACCAAACATGTAATTATTTAGTAAGGTTTACACCATTAGTTATCCATTTTTGATCTCATCCTCTTCCTTAAAGTGCAAAGCAGTGGTAGTTCGCTACAGATTACACTGTTGCTTATGACGTTGAAGAAATGCTAACAACTTTTATTATCAGTACAAACAGGAAAGAACATGTTCCGCAATGACCTGATTAATAAATGGGGCAATACTAGTTTAATGTAAGCAATGAATGATGGTAGCAGATGTATCTGTCACGTAATTTTACAACGATAGAGTATTAATGCTTCGCTTTTCTTCTGCTTCAAAAGATAAATGTCGTCTCAATCGTATTTATTTATCCGTGCTACATGAAAGAAACCGCTAAACCACAGCAGTAATAGAAAGGCTGGGTAACTGCTCCTTCTGTTCGGTGCGGTAATCTGGGAACGGCAGAAAGCTACCCAGCGGTTTCCATTGTGTTGTCATTCTCGCTTCTCATTTCTTTCCGAGCGCTAGCAGTTCTGTGTCTTTATTACTTGGATTTAGCGTCCCTAGCCTGTAGAATGTACGCCTAATTATTGGAGCAAAGAGAACGCATCCTAACTCGGCCCCGTTATCTTCATGAGTACAATGTCAACAGACCAACTCAGCCCCGTAGCATTTGCTGTCAACAACGTAACACAGTCCCGCATCATACAGTCAGTAAGTCAACTCAGTCCTGTAGCATACACTAGCAAACTCAGTCACATAGAATACACCGTCAACAACCCAACACAGTCCCGTAGCATACACTGTCAGCAAGCCAATAAGTCCCGTAGCATATACTGTCAACCTAACTCAGCCCCGTAGTATATACTCTTACAAACTTAATTCAGTCCCGTAGCTTACACTATCACCAAGCCAACTCAATCCCTTATCATATACTGTCAACAGCGTAACTCAGTCCCATAGCATATATTGTCAACAGCCTAACTCAGTCCTATAGCATAAACTGTCAACAAGTCAACTCAGTCCCGTAGCATATACTGTCAACAACCAAACTCACTCCCGTTATCAAGTCAACTCAGACCCGTAGCATACACTACCAGCAAGTCAACTCAGTTCCATAGCATACACTGCCAGCAAGTCAACTCAATCTCGTACCATGTACTGTCGACAACCTAACTCAGTCCCGTAGCATATACTGTCAACAACCTAACTCAGTCCCGTAGCATATACTGTCAACAACCTAACTCAGTTCCGTAGCATATAGTGTCAAGAACCTAACTCAGTCCCGTAGCATCTAGTGTCAAGAATCTAACTCAGTCCTGTAGTATACCTATCAGGAAGTCAAATCACTCCTGTAGCATATACTGTCAACAACTTAACTCAGTCCCGTAGCATACATCATCAGCAAGTCAACTCACTCTCGTACCTACACTGTCAGCAAGTCAACTCAGTCCCGTAGCATATACTGTCAACATCCTAACTCAGTACTATAGCATATAGTGTCAAGAACCTAACTCAGTCCCGTAGCATACACTAATCAACAAGTCAACTCAGCCCCGTAGCATTTACAGTCAACCTAACTCAGTCCAGTAGTATATACTGTCAACCTAACTCAGTACTATAGCATATAGTGTCAACAATCTAACTCAGTCCCATAGCATATAGTGTCAACAATCTAACTCAGTCCTGTAGCATACACTATCGGCAAGTCAACTCAGTCCTGTAGCATATAGTGTCAACAATCTAACTCGGTCCCATAGCATATAGTGTCAAGAATCTAACTCAGTCCTGTAGTATATAGTGTCAAGAATCTAACTCAGTCCTGTAGCATACACTATCGGCAAGTCAACTCAGTCGCGTAGCATATAGTGTCAACAATCTAACTCAGTCCCGTAGCATATAGTGTCAAGAATCTAACTCAGTCCTGTAGTATACACTATCAGCAAGTCAACTCAGTCCTGTAGCATACACCATCAGCAAGTCAACTCACTCTCGTATATACACTGTCAGCAAGTCAACTCAGTCCCGTAGCATATACTGTCAACAACCTAACTCAGTAACTATAGCATATAGTGTCAAGAACCTAACTCAGTCCCGTAGCATACACTATCAACAAGTCAACTCAGCCCCGTAGCATTTACTGTCAACCTAACTCAGTCCAGTAGTATATACTGTCAACCTAACTCAGTACCGTAGCATATAGTGTCAACAACCTAACTCAGTTTCGTAGCATGCACTTTCAGCAAGTCAGCTCAGTCCCGTAGCTGGTAGCTCTTCCCAAAGGTTATTACAGATTATATATTCTGGCGTTTTTAAAAATCCTTCATTTAATTAGAATTATAACACTTTGTAATAATAATCCGATAATCAACTATTTTCTATGTGGAGTTTACAGAATTGTTACATGCATTTAATAGAGCAAATGTTATTTGATTTTGCGGTTAACATCGATTTTAGTGAAACATGAAACTGAAAATCGTTTTGCAGTCACTGTAGGTCTGCTGAAAGTGATAGCTCATAAGTCTTTTAAAAGGAACTAGATTAAGATTCAGTTCCTACAGGACCGAGTAAGTTTTTAATGTTTTGGAAAATGGAACCGAGTTAGGTTGATTATATTTTGGAAGACAGGATCGGGTTACGTTGTTTCCATTTTGGAAGACGGGAGCGAGTTAGGTTGTTTCCATTTTGGAAGACGGGAGCGAGTTAGGTTGTTTCCATTTTGGAAGACGGGAGCGAGTTAGGTTGTTTCCATTTTGGAAGACGGGACCGAGTTAGGTTGTTTCCATTTTGGAAGACGGGAGCGAGTTAGGTTGTTTCCATTTTGGAAGACGGGATCGAGTTACGTTGTTTCCATTTTGGAAGACGGGAGCGAGTTAGGTTGTTTCCATTTTGGAAGACGGGAGCGAGTTAGGATTCGAAAGTAGAAAATGGGGCGGAGTTGGATTTCACCGGTAAATACAGTGATAGTAGCGGATAGTGTTCTTACTGCATACGACATTGCAGACATGGACTCTGATGATGTATAATTGGGGAAAGGAAAATACCAAGCCTAAGTTTAGGGTACCTTCCTTGACTTTGCCAGTTATAAGGGCTGAGGAAACCTGCAAAAACCTCATTCATGGAGTACGGTCTTGGCGGGATTTGAACGGCAGATGTCATGTTCACGAGCCTGTATTTTAACGATCTCGGCTACCCGTGTGATAAATAAAGGCTGAAAACTGTTACAAATTCGATCCGTTTTGCAAAATGTATTGAAAATACTACAAGCTTATTTGCTTTTTACGAAAATATGCATATTTCTGAGCATTTGCAATTCCAAGTGGCATTTGCGCGTTAAAGGGGTTTCTGCAGTACGTAGTTCCAGGTTCACTGCTCACGCACATGGACATATACTTGTGCTAGTCTTTTGTCAACACTTGTCACACACTCTCCCCCCCCCCCGCCCCTGCCGCCCCTTTGTCCGCGCTTCTTTTCACTAGAAGCACCGCGAGACCGGAATTGGTTTGAAGGGAATTTCACGAACTTGACGGCTGCTATATACCTACTAACCTGTCTGTCACAGTGAAATGTACGACTGAGAAAAACGGGAAATAGGTACCAGTCGAGGAGGGCGAGGGGGGAATAAAGAACAGGTTTTTTGGGCTATGCAAAGTTATTTTTCAAGAACATTTCCTTTCCTTTTGGGTTGTAGCAACGTCCAGCCCAAAACATCAAGAGAGTGAAATATTTTTGAAGCTGCACGTGAATCCTTCAAGCTTCTGCAAATGTCCTGAGTTAAGTAGGAACATCAACAGCAATTATTTGTAGGTGTTAGCGCGAAATAATTGTATTATATTTCGTTACGTATAAAAAATCTTATGTGTTGCACTCACATGACTTTCTCTACTCTTGTACAAACTATTTATACAAACGCTTATTCTCCATATACTTCATGTTAATCGATAAACATTGGCTGAAATTATTGGTAATTTTCTTGTAGGTACAAGGCAAACATGGTAAGCTTTAAGCTATAGTCAAATGTTTTAAGAGCTGGTTGCTATGTGGCGCATTCCATTCTCTATGTATGTCCAGGACATAAAAAAAAACGTTAAACGAATTCCCATTTGTGAAAAAGTATAAGTATTGGAAAATTCAAACAAATAACAAGAAATATCTCGGAAATATGTCACTGGACAAAAACAATGTATGTGACAATGTACCTTTTTTGTGTAGTAAACTTTTGTCTATCTCTTACGGTTTACCAGATATACAAAAGCCATTCAGAATAAAGAGGACCTTTTGGGACATTCTGAAGTAGGTTTATTTATTTTTAAGAGGAGTTGTATTATATTTCGACTGTTGGGGAGCCGAACTTGAAGTAGTTACAACCGCACGTATGGTAAAAAGTTTCCGGTAGCCTTCGCCCCAAAGTTTAAAAATATTAACTTTATAATTTGTACTGTTTCTTTAAATATTATATATTTATGTTTGCCTCGGCTGCGTCAGTATTATTGTTAGAGACCTGGATTTCTTTGCAGGGAGTAATGCGGCTAAGAATGTAGACTTACACAGATTATAATTTGTACTTCACTCCGTTTATTAATTCTTTAAACGATTAAAACAACACTTCACTGATATAGAGAGCCGTCAGATTATTTATTAATTACTTGCAATTTTTTTAAATACGTAAATTATTTTCGTCACACACTGAATATGTATTAAAGTTCTCGAGGACGCGTCTCGCGTCCGGTTAGTAACGCTGTCTACAAGCAACTGACTTCTGAATTTGTAAATTTTGCTCCATTTCAGTTTCTGATTAGCTAATCCTACTCCAATAGAATAATTTTATTTAACTTAAGTTTTTTTCTGGTTGTTGATTTGCTATTTATGAACTGTCCCAAAAATTACATTATTGCTGCTCCAAGAATTACCAGTAGCATTATTAATCATTCTAATTCATTATTGCCTCAAGGCTATCTCTTTGTTAGCTCATTGTTAGCAACTTTTAACCTGTTATTCTCACAGCTCCTACATGATTAAATTACGTAATACATTCACATAACATTATTAAAGATGTACATAATAATATAAACATTAATACTATGACTTACATGTATTTATATATTATATTATACACATATTGATTTAAGGCGGGCTGTTATTATATTTTATATCATATCATTTATTATATCACTGAAATCATTTAAGTGTTAAAAATACTCCCTCAATTCCCAGAAAATTCAAGATATAGATTTCATTTCCATAAAAATATCTTAAACATATGATATTTTAATGAAAACCGGTAGCCATTTTTTGAGAAAATCAAAATTTTCAAAAAATGTTCCATGTAAAGGTTAGTCTTGGGTGGGGGGATTTTCTTTAAAATGCTCGTGTCGCATCTTTGAAAGATACTGAAGCTAAATACCAAGTTTGATATTTATTCAACTTTCGTTTTAGGGTTATGCTGTTCACAGACACACACACGGACCTTTTTTTAAAAATGTTTTCTTTGATTCAGGGGGCCTCAAAACACGTATTTCCGGTGAAATATCGATATCGAATGTTTGGGTGGAATGCAATACTTCCCCTCCTTACTATACGTAGTAGAGAAAGTAAAAAAGGTTACGTTAATTTCTTTGGTTAAGCTATACACTGTTACGTTAGTCAAGGCCATTTTCTAGACATGCTTCTTTAGGAGAAGCACGAAATAAAAGTCCAAAAATTGCCAACATTCAAAATATACATGTATGGTTTTTGGAGTAATTAAACACCACAAACCGCGTGCTGAGTTCATTGTAGCTTGTATAGCTGTACAACTTTAAATCATGTCATATAGGATTTAAATGTCGCCTGTAAGCCTAGCTTCTTTTAAAACTGTAGTTAAAAAGACACGTTTTTGCTTACATTAAAGTGAATCAACCATTCAAGAGAGGCCTCAGGGATTTTTAAATACTAAATTAGATTCAGGGTACAAGAAAAATTGAGGGCCTGGTACGCACTAAATGCTTTTTAAACACCATAAACTGCAGAAACAGTGCTATTTTAGTGTTAAAAATAACTCTTTTCTCGGGTTTTCATTTGCCAACACATTCTCATTTTCAAATTGTTCCGCACGATGTATTTTTCGGTATAGATGATTAAAATGTTATACATCACCTTATAAATTACGGGATAGAAAAATGATGAGACGCATTTTTGTTAACATGCTTCGTTGTGAAGTTATTAAACAATAACACTCATATCGTGTACATTTTTAGGCAAGCTGAAGTTTCAAGTTTAATTTTACTTTCTCCCAAACTAGCATATTAAATAAAACTTCAACTCTACAATTTATTAATGTGTTACTCCTATATATAGTTTAATAATAAAATATTAATTTTTGAAAAAATTTAACTGCAACACATGGAGCATGGAGGGTGATAAAAGAATCTCAGGAATTAATTTAAAATTATGAAGACATTTTGTGTGCATATTCTACATTAAAACTGCAGGCCTTTGTAACCAAACTTTGTGGTGGTCTTAGCCCCACGTTTAGGAATCAACTTTTGCGGCAGTGTCGTGTGTTGATAAATTTTACAGTTTATGTGTAATCAGTTTTTAATGTTTATTTTATTTATTATTTATGCCTCAGCTGCGTCAGTAATACCTGGAAGAGCAAGTATCTCTAAATACTGCTGGTAGGGCTGCAGAATAATGTTTACACACGTTACACAAATTATAATTGTATTTTACTTCTTTATTAATCCTTCACGGCAGTTGAATAACACTTTACTGACGTATCTTACTATGGAGCTGTGAGATATTATTCCTAATTACACTTTTAACAGGTAAACATTTATATATTATCTTCACTGCACTGAATTCTCATGTCTACACACACTAACATACAACCATCGGACCCGAGCTGCTTGGGTACGCTACTACCTAGCTACAACCATTTAAACTTCTACATTTTTGTATATCTAGTTTCTGATTGCCTAAGCCTACTCCAAAAGAACACCTTTATTTTACTTTGGCTTTGCTTTCTGCAACCACGTGACCATTTGCAAATTGTTTTTTAACATTACATTGGTATTGCTCCATGGAATATTAGTAGCCCTTTTCTAACTTTCTAATTTATTGTTGTTTCAAGGTTACCTTATTGTTAGCAACCTTGGCTTCTACTTTGTAATTCTGTTTGTTACGAAAAGCAGCTTGCTCCTATTCTCACAGCTCCTACTTTATTTAAACTACGAAACACATTCACATAATATTTTATACATATACATAATAAAATAAACATAATACAATGGCTGTAATATACACTTTATATACTATAATTTGCATATTGTTTTTAGGTGTACTGTTATTTTTATATACTATATCATTAGACTGATATCATTTAAACGATAAAAAATACTGCCTTAAAACCTAATGATATATTAAAAGTTTGAAAGAATCGAACTGAAATTGTAAGTTTTACGCATTTCACAGATGGATATTCTTAAGATACCTATAAAATGCAATTACTATAAAACAAAAAGTACTAAGCGACTATTCGCACTAATACAAGATCATTTACGGATCATGCCGTTTACCCCAAAATGTAAAATTCAGTTTATGACCAGCTCTTTTTCAACATTTAAGGACCTACTTCTGACGCATCCGAAAGTTAAACTTCAAAGGAAAATCAGACATAAACTTTGGGAAGAATTAACTAAGCTCAAATGGGATAATTTTGCATCCTGTTGTTACGTATGGCAATTACGTTGCTCTGCAGCATTTCTGGGACTACCTTCGTGTTCATAGCAGCATATATTCTACTGCGGTAAAACGCTAATTGCAGCAAGCGAAGATTTGATTGCATATACATCTTCAGTACCGTTTATGTTTTGCAGGAGAATTATAAAACAAACCTGTAACTATAGCTATCTCAAACTTAAATAAGCTTACATGAAATAAATATACGAAATGTGAAATGTTTAGTAGGGATTGAATGATGCAATCAGAAGGTTTACTCCTGAGAGCAGCGCCGGAGCTCGCAGTTTGCACAGCTCTGAGGGATAAACTCAAAATCCTGAAGACTGTTCTCTAGTGAAGTTGAAGGATGCTCCAATATTTAAATGGCAATTTCGTGAATTTAGATGAGGTACACGAAATGCCCTAGAGTGCGTTTCTACAGTTTTAATTGAGATTTTCCTAATGAAGGGAAATTGGTGAAAAGTAAATTAAGGCCTTCGAATACGTCATCGAAGAGGGAAGGATCGCTGTCTCTAGGGTCTTATTACAAGGGAATGGCTTGAGAAAGAAGCATATCTGCCTTAACTGGAGACGAGCCAGGACGACAATCTTGGCTGTGACGTTTTAAGGACAGCCTGCTGAGTAAGGTTGCTGGAAATGCGTTCTGGCATGAGATCTAAGGCGTTCTTTTTTCAAACTGCGTCTCAGATTGTTACATTCACATGCCTTTCTCTACCACCATCGCTTTGCTGAAGCTTATTTTTCTGGTAGTTCATGTTAACACAGATAAACTTCTGTAGAAATAGTTTCATTACATATTTCGTTATAGATACAAGAGGGATGCAGTCGATAGTCGAATGTTTAAAAGCGCTATATGCTGGTCTTTTCAGACATTGCGAGAAACAGCTGAATGGCGACAGCACTTCAAAAAAACGATAAAATTATTGAAAACGTCAAACTAATAACGGATATCACTTAATTGCTGAACTCATTAGATTATCGAAATACATTGTGTGTTTTAAAGAGGTTTACAATTGTTGCATAGTAAATTTTGCTTTACTGAGCCGGATGGTTCAGGCGGTAACGCCGGCAGGTCCCGTGTTCATACCCCGACCAATCTGACCGAAGGTTTTTTTCGCGGTTTTTCTCGGTCGCTAGGCGAATTTTGGGTTGGACAGTTCGATCCAGAAATTTCTTATCATCCCTTTCATCACTAAATTTCATTTCCTTCTTCTTCGCCGTCATAACAGGCATTGGTCTGATCATGCATCCTGGATATGCTGTGATCCAGAGTTTACTTGCTCCTCCACAGGCTACTGACATTGGCTTGTAAGTCCTTGGGGGTGTAAGTCCTACAAAGAGCACGGTAATCCGAAGAATTAGTATAGTTTATTTTTTATGATTCACCAATTATAAACAAAATTATGCAGACTTAATTCCGAAATAACAGAACTTCACTTACCATTTTTAGATACTTCAAAATATACATTTTATTTGTCTTAAATATCTTAATATATGTTATTTTAATCAAAATTGTTAGGGTAATTTTTGATAAAATATAAACAGTTTTTCCATATAAAGAATAGTTAGGTTTGGGGGAATTTTCTTGGGTTTCGGATGCGCTGTATTTTTGTATGCCTTAACCCTTGAAAGGGTGTGAATTAACATTTCCTATCACAGTTGTTTGTTTTGAAGAGCTCTAATTGTACTGTATATGATCCCCACTCCAATTTTAAAGTGATATAAACTGACCCCTCTTCCGGCTATGGCTGATTGGTGAAATCAAGTTGAAGTGAAAGTTCACGTGTGCTTTAGTTGGAAATGTTTTTGTCTCAAAACTTTTAATGCAGTATCTTCCGAAATAAATGCTTTACGGGTGGTAGATTCGAACCTGTATATAAAATGCAAGATTAGTAAGAAACACTAAATGTAGAGTGTTAGTTAATTTTAAAACTTAAAATGTAACAATGGTGTATAAGTTATACAAACAGGAACACACATCGCACACTGTGACCTATATGAGATATATTGCTGTTACTTCCGCCCAGGAGGAAGGGATGAAGTGAAGGAACAACAGGAGGCTACAGATCACAGAGGCACGCAGAAGTCTCTAAAAGTTCCTGGCTCGTACTGGAACTGCCCAGAGCGTTTTCAGACCCATGTTCATATAACATAATACGTGTGAGGAATGTGTCCTGCAATTTTTGTCGTGCATTTTTGTTACACCCAGTATAGTCAGCATGTTATAGTGTGATAGACCAAAAAGATTACTATTGTGCATAGAGACGAGAGGTGTTTAAAAAGTAGCTTAAACACAGGTAGAAATTCAGAGAGAATTGGGTGAATAAAGTTTTATTCGTTGTTCAATTAAAGGTTTTCTGCTTCAGTTAGCAGGAAGGTTTGCAATACAATTAGTTCTATGGGCGGTGATGTCTCGTGTTTCACAAGAAACGTCTGTGTCCCAGTTCTGTTCCAGAAAGAGATTATGGTTTTTGTACCAACTGCTGTATTCCGCAGGAAAAAAAAAAACAAACTCGTAACCATTATTGTTGGCAGGTGCATTGGTAGCTGCGCGACAGTTTGCATTGTTTTTTGTTCTCGTCCCATTATGTTTTCTCTCTCTCTGCAGTTTTTCCGTTTTTGTTTTCGGCCAACAAATCCACTGTCCTGCTCTTCATAGTCTCTTTAATAATTACAACTACAAGAACAGTCGTCAGCAGTGTTGTGTTATCCAAGTAAATTAGGATGCGTGAATCGGACATTGTTTTGTACTGCATTTAATGTAGCGCAAAGCCGTTCTGGTCCGGTGGCTAGCTGGCCGCGACAGACAGACAGAAAGCTGTTTTTTTTTGTGCGTTCCCAACATTGCACATTTCATTTATTTTAGTCCACTATTTTCGGTTCGTGTGACACGTTCCCAGAGCCATAACCACCGACCGGGAGTTGAAGAAATCACAGCGGCAGCATCCTTTCCATAAAACATTTTCATGACATTTAACTTTCAGCATGAAATGTATTCATTTGCAAAATGGAGACCATTAAAATTTGTAGCTTTTGACTACAGCTATTGTTGCAAGAAACTAGGGGATTGTTCTATAATACTGCAGAATTTATCTTTGTGCTATGGGCGCGAATCGTGTTATTTATTTCCATTCAAACGTTCAGTGATCGGTCTCAACAATCGCACGAAGTAGAGGTAGGTAAAAAATAACGTGTTATTTTGGAATGGTTACGAGAATGGAACCACAGTTCCAGAATAAAGTCCCCCACTTTGAATTAAAGCAATTGTTTCAGTACTTTCTGTACTAGTGCAAGTAATTGTAATTCACCCAATAATTCGATACACAGATTTCAACGGAAATAGAGGCTCCATGAAAAATGTACTCTTGTACAAAGTATTTTTACAAACGCTTATTCTCCATATGCTTCATGTTAATTGAGATATCGAGATGTTAATCTTATTGCTAATTTTCTTGTAGATGCAAGGGGAATTGGTAGGCTTTAAGCGGTAGCCAAATATTTTAAGAGCTGGTTGCTATGTGGAGTATTCCATTCTGTTTGAATCACCAGGACATAAAAAACGAATAACGAATTCCCATTTGAGTAAAAGTATAAGTATTGTATAATTTAAGGGAATAACAAGCAATATCACGAAGATGGTTCACTCAACAACAAAATGTATATAACATAAATTGTGTATTTTAACGCGATCTACATTTTTTGTGTAGTAAAATTTGGTCTATCTCTTATCGTTTACCAGTTATGCAAAAGTCGTTCACAATGAAGAATGCTTTTGGAGACATTCCCAGAAAATTCAAGCTATACATTTTATTTGTCATGAAAATATCTTAAACATATGATATTTTAATCAAAATCGTTAGAGCCATTGCTGAGAAAATTAAAATTTTTGAAAAATGTTCCATGTAAAGGGTAATCTGGGGTGGGAGTTTCTTGAAAACCTTCGTGTCGCATCTTTGGAAGATACTGAACCTAAATACCAAGTTTGGTGTTTATCCGACTATTCGTTTCTGAGTTATACTGTTCACAAACACACACACGGACATGTTTCCAAAAATGCTTTTTTTTGGATTCAGGGGGTCTCAAAACATGTATTTCTGTTGAAATCTCGGTATCGAATGTTTGTGTGGAATACAGTACTTCCCCTACTTACTATACGTAGTAGAGAAAGTAAAAAGCGAATAAGGAATTCTCATTTGAGAAGAAGTATAAGTATTGGAAAATTCAAACAAATGACAAGGAATATCTCGGAAATGGTTCACTGCACAGAAAAATGTATCTGACAAATGATTTAACGAGCTCTACATTTTTTTTGAGAAAATTATTGACTGCCTTTTACCATTTACCAGTTATGCAAAAGCCATTCAGAAAGAAGAGGACTTTTGGGGACATTCCTAGAAAATTCAAAATACACATTTTCTAATGACAGTATCTTAAATATGCGATATTTTAATCAAAATCGTTAGAGCTATTTTTGAGAAAATGAAAACTTTTGAAAAATGCTCCATGTAAAGATTAGTCTGGGGTGATGGAATTTTCTTGAAAGTCTTTGTGTCGCATCTTTGAAAGATACAGAACCTAAATGCCAAGATTGGTATTTATCTGACTTTTCGGTTTTGAGTTATGCAGACACATACACACGGAATTTTTTTTAAAAAGTGCTTTTTTATTCGGGGAGCTCAAAACATGCATTTCCGTTGAAATCTCGGTATCGAATGTAATACTTCCCCAACTTACTATACGTAGAAGAGAAAGTAATAAAAAAAAAAAGGGTCGAAAAAGTACAAGTATGCTTTCAATTTTCCGAAATTGTTCTAGAAATCTCATTTTTACAGAATATATGCGTAAGCGGAAAAGCGCAAGAGATACACGAAACGTGCAACTTTAAAATGAAGAACTCTTCAAAATATGCAATTTATATGAAACAGCTTCTTTGTTTGAATTGACTTTTCTGAAATATTAAATGTTCTGCGCTTTCGTTATACGAGTTTGGCTCGCTACAAGGTTAATAAGAAAAACAGACTTGTGATATAAGCAGCTGGATGTTGGTACCACATATTGCATATTGCTTAGTTGGTAGCAATTTCTAGGATAAGAAAAATTGCTTAGACAATTTTGACTAAAATGTCTCACATTTTAGATATTTATAATGTCAAAAAATTATATCTTGAATTTTCTTGAAATAGCCGTGAAGTCCTCTGAATTCGGGAGGAATATTGCATAGCTGATAAACTATGAGAGAAAAACAAAAGCTTACTATACCAAAACTGTAGATTTCATTAAAACTAGCAATACATTTAAAATACGCTCTTTGTCACATTTCCGGGACATTTCTGGGATTGAACTATTCAATACTTCGTCATTTTTAAAGTACTGCCGCCATTCAGTTGTTTCTCACGGTGTCATGGAAAATAGTAGGGAATTTCTAGGCCTGCGTATAGCGCCTCGTTTTAAACATCTTGACTATTGATTTGGTTTTCCCTATTGTGGAACTATTTCTACAAAGGTTTATTGGTTTAACTAACATGAAGTAGGTATAAAAATAAGGTTTCTAAGAACAGCTTGCAGAAGCTATATAAAAATAAACCATAGTGGGTAGAGAAAGTCATGTGAACGTAACACATCAGATTTTTGTATTACAGCATAATAGTGTGTAATGCACAAATGGCGTTTATAATGTGTAGAGAAAGTAATGTGAATGCAACACATCAGATTTTTGTATTACAGCATAATAGTGTGTAATGCACAAATGGCGTTTATAATGTGTAGAGAAAGCCACGTTAATGTAACACAGATTTTATACAGGGTTATTCAAAAAGAAGGAACAGACTTTAAATATTCATTTCTAAAAAACGACAATAGATGGCGACACATGCGATACATCACTGAATAAAGGAAAGTTCAAAATTTTATTTTGTGTGCTCAAAATGAGCACCATTTGTTATGTGAGGACGACCAGTGCTCTTCCGTTTGCATACGCAACCATCTTCTACGAATTTATTGTGTAAATTGTAAATTTTTTATGACGAGGCGGCTCGTTGTTGAACTTACAAGGAAATGCACGCTGAAATTAAACAATGGATTCCCTCTTTGCATACTGCAGCACACAGAATGACTTTTCCTGTGGCGTGCCATTTTCTCGTAAACAAACCCAGCACCGGTTTAGGCACTGAAGGGAACTAATAGGTGGAGGCTTAAAACTTTGAACTTTCCTATATTCAATGATGTGTCGTATATGCTGTTATCTATTGTCGTTCCTTAGAAATAAACATTTAAAATCTGTTCCTTCTTTTTGAGTAACCCTGTATTGCAGCATAATAACGTGTAATACAGAAATGACGTTTATAATGCGTAGACAAAGTCATGTGATTGCAACACATCAGAATTTTTTGTCCTGTTAACACAGAACACAAGCATCTCTATACAGAAATCCTGGATAAAGCAATATCTTGGCATGGTCCAAGTTTCTCCCATCCTCTAACCAACTGTCGATATCCATGAAGGCTTTGCGAATTATATCCCTCCAACCAAACACCCCCTCTGGCCCTTTCCAGTCGATTTCTTCCTCCCTACCCATCATCTCGATTCGCCCCCTCCCTTATTTATAGAATATGTTAACTCCCTTTTCGAAATTTATAGCTTTTTATTTAGATAGTAAACCCGACTTAGAGAGAAACGGGCTGATTTATTGGGTGCAGGTTATGGTATTTACTTCGTGTTCTGGATTAGACAGAGTGCGATAGTTTCGGTTCCCGAGGGAGAGCGTGCATAAGAAAACTTGGGCGTCATTCCATGAATGAAATGATGGGGAAGAACATTTTGCTGGAAAACGTCGCGCGTCTGAAGAAAACTCGGGTGTGAACACTCGCTAAGAAAGTTTTTTCTTTAAATTTTTGTAACTTGTCGGACCTTCAGCGAAGAGCAGCTAAGGAAATAGGCGTAAAAGTAATTTACTTTATCTGCACTACACCCTTCTTTCTGATTCCACAATTTGTGTTCCGGCCGCAAATTTCTTTGTGAAATTTGAAGCTTCTACATAATAGTGTTCTTACTGCATAGGATACCACAGACAGTGGGCACTGAGGATACATGAAATAATAATTGAGAAAATAAATTTGTGAAGGAAATGTTCCAGGGTAAGCTTAGGGTCCGCCCCCGGCATATGAGGACTGAGGAAAACCTGAAAAAAGATATTGCATTCACCCGATTTTTTCTACCCTCTAGAGGGTATATGCAAATTATTCTTACGAAAGTTTATTTTCCTGTCTACTTCATTTTAAATCGAGATAAAGCTTTACGAAAATAGCTGCATTGCACATTTCGTTATAAAGGTAGTAGCGATAGACTCATGTTCAAGAACTGGACGCTATGTACTGGCTTTAAAATCCCATACTCTTTGAGCGTAATTGCGATAAACATCTGAATATCGAAAGGACTTAAAAAGAATGACAAAAGTATTCAACAATTGGAAGCATTAATAATAATTATCTCGTAAATGGTTGATGCCACAAAGAAAGTTATTTGAAATAAATTCTATGTCTTAAAGGGATCTACATTTTTTGTGTAGTACGTTTTCAACTGTCCTTAACGTTTACCAGTTATACAAGATTATACAATATTTCTTCCCAATTAAGTGGAATTTCCAGGCTATTCCCAGAAAATTCTTGAAAATCTTCGTCTCTCAACTTTGGAAGACACTGATTCCAAATACCAAGTTTGGTTATTTATCCTACTTTTCGTTTTGAGTTCTGTTGTTCACACACACACACACACACACGTATCTTTTTTTTAATTCTTTTTTTTTTTTTGAAATCTCAGTATCAATTTTTGGATTGAATGCAATAACTTCTCTACCAATAACTTCTCTTTATGTAGCACGGAAAGTAAAAACTCAGTCAGGGAAGTCGGTCCTGGCGGGATTTGATACTCGGATCTCTCGTTCACGAGTCCACTCCTTAATCGGGCACCGGTGTCGGTTTCTACAATTTGAATACGGATTTAACTTGGAACTTCGTCATTGTTTTCATGTTAGGTATATTTATTTTTTAACGTTAGTATTTTAGGCATGTTGTGATGATGGGAAGTAATTTCCTGCATTCGGGACTGGTAGCCAAATGTATCTGCGACTTTTGGCAATTTTACCGCACGTGTGTGCATGAACTATATTAACTCCTCGAACTTTTGATATATTTAATATTTCAGACATTGCATATAATCATATTTGACAGCTGAATTTTACCAATTTCTTGGGTCTTTACTTACACGATTTGTTGATATTTACTCAGGATTTAATTCATGCAGAAGATAAATATGAGTTGCAAGTTATTGTTCCTTTTTAAGGTAACCCATTGGTGAAAATACTAGATGCGCAATTCTTGACCTATTAACTTAAAATTTTTATATAATATTTGCATGTACTATACAAATAAAATACCAAATTTGGAACCTCTTAAGTTAAACCATTGTTTAAAACTTAATTATTATAGTAGTGACACTTTTTCAAAATCTTCCTCAAGATAAATAATTACAGATTTCTGGCTCCAAATTTAATTTTTGCACCATTAAACTATAATAAAAAACCAGATTTTAACGTTTTTGGAGAATGTTCGTTATTTTGGTTGTAAAAAATTCTTAAATATGGTCATGGTTATCCTAATTTTATGCTCTATGTATTGTATGAAATACTTAATTACACAATGAATATACTTTATATCAAAGAAAGGCCTAATCAGTTCCTCTGTTCAAAAGTTCTCCATCAATGCTGAAAATTTCAGGAAAATTTTTGAGATTTGCATGACGTGGAACAATTTGAATATTGCAAGTTGTTGATAGAAAAACATTGGAGAAAAATTGGAGTATCAAGAAAAATATACACTGGTGTGGAAAACCTAAGGATAAAAGTAATCTTCGCATGCAGTGATACTGCCAATAACATAGCTCAATGAAACTTGAATCATACACAGAGGAAACTGCCACGGTATGCTACAGTAGGCAATTAAACGAAATGTGCAATGAGACGAACAGAAATGCCACTTTTATTCATAGACCATAAGCTACACTAAAGTCAATACGGCATATGATGGCTCTCTAAATTTACAGAAACAGATACATGGTGCTTAAAAGGGTGTATGATCACCAGGACAGCAATGCACCGTGCTCCATTGCTGGCCGCAAGGTTGATAAGCAGTTCTTATGATAGGGCGTTCCATTCCTCCACCAGCGCTGTTGACAACTGTTGGATGGTCGTTGGTGCATGTGGATGTGATGCAAAGCGTCTTCCCAAAGCATCCCACACGTGTTTGATGGGATTTAAATCGGAGGAACGGGCAGGCAGTCTATTCGCTGAATATCCTCTCGCTCCAAGAGCTCCTCCACCTGCGCTGTTCGATGCGGTCGCGCAAATGAAGTCAGGGCCGATTGCACCCCTGAAAAGACGCACATGTGGAAGGAGTACAGTATCACAATAACGTTGACCAGTGAGCGTACCGTGTTCAAGGATTTGGAGGTCGGTGCGCCCATGCAACATTATGCCTGGTTAAAACATAACACCCGGACCACCGAAACGATCATATTCAAGGATGTTTCCTGGGTGAATTTCGTGTTCCCACCTCTCGCCCAATGAGGGTACGTCGAGAATCACTACTTAGACTGAATCTGCTCTCATCCGAGAAGAGCATGCGACCCCATTCCTCGTTGGTCCAATTTTTATGCTCTTGGGACCATCGCAAATGGTGCCGCCGATGTGCAGATGTCGATGGAGCACAACGTACTGGCCGTCGGGAAAAGAGACTACCTCTGTGTAGTCGCCGTGCCACTGTGTATCGTGAGATTGCGTGTCTTGCTGTCCTGTTAAATGTGGTTGCAATTGCACCTGCTATTTGGCGTGGATCCCTTCTTGCCTGTTGCACAGTGTAACGGTCATCTGCTGCATTAGTTGAGCGTGGTTGACCACAACCTCTCCTTGGAACAGCAGTCCCTGTGGTTTGGAAGGTTCCCCATGCACGTGAAATAATGCTGTGAACAATTCCAAACTCCTGAGCAACACTCGTCACACTTCGCCCTTCTTCCAGTTTCCCGATGAGTCTTCCCCGTGTGAGGTCATCCAAATGGTGTCTACGGGCCATGTTGCAATGAAGAACACCACTACAGTGCACCGAAACAGCTCGCTAATTGCCACACACCGTCTTGTCCTGTTTCGTCAACTGCCCCGTGTTGCGGCACCAGACCCATTTGGCACTATAGGCCCGCTACACTCACGCCATGTGACGTCCAGTTTTCTGTGTACCTGTGAGAGACCTCTGGTTAACATGCTCCCGCCCCGTCATCTACTTCCACGAAGTAGTTCATTTGTTATGTTACTTTAGCCATCTCGTCCTTAGGTTTTGCACACCCGTGTATTTTCACCAACTTTTACATTTCTGAATTGCCTCACAAATATCTCATCTATTGGAATGTTAAAAGGAGAATATAAAGCTAGAAAGTAAACACTAAAAATAAAATCGGCTTTTTGACCACTTTTGGACAAAATTTCACCGATGGGTTGTCTTAAGGTCAACTAGCCATGGGTCGCCAGTTAACTAACAAAGTTAATGTTGGTGACCTTCCTACTACAACCACGTTGTTCAATAGCTGTTAGTAATTAATTTCATTCTGGAGTAAGTGTTATTTTTATTAACTATCGTGGAAAAAGTAGTAAGCAATACACGTGCGTTAAGTCCATTGGAAAATATCGGAAATATAAAAACTGCTGTACTTCGCCTCGTATTTTCACTGTCCCTCCTTCCTCAGTGATGCACTTACTACATGTTTATCGCGACATAAAAAGGCAGGCTAAACTTATCGTATTTAGAGACATTCAATACGGAAGGATCATGCTAGAACATGGTTCACTTTGCAGCATACGACACAAGAGTTGCTACTGCGCAGTGTCTTGTTTATTCAGGCGGGTACAAGCAAAACCTACTGGCGCTGCAACAGGGAAATGGATCGGCGCTACATACAACACAGAGTACAGCAGAGGACTGTTTTTCTGTGGATGAAAGGATGCGCAGTGAAGCGCTTATATTACTGGTTGCAGGAAGAAAGTGGAAGTTGTCTCTTTAATGCGGAAGAGATGAGGCTAGGATGCGGCAAGTTCATAATTCTGTTTAAGCCTTCTTTAGTGAGAGAACAATATATTTCTGGACTCGATATTGTCATCTTTTATCCTAAATTTTGGTATGTGTCTTCTCTATTGTTTTATTTCATACATGAAATACAGGAAAGCCAAACTTTAAGGTTAAAAGTCCGTCATTTTTGCAAACGTCATCTGCCCTTAAATTGCCCTTTTAGGACAAAAATTTAACTTACATTAGGGCGATTAATATTAAGTTAGGGCATGGGAAAAACTGTAGACCACTGTTGATAAACCATGTCGGTGTGGCATAGGGTAGGTATAGGGATAGAACGGAGGGGAACTACGTTCCAATCCCATTCCACTACTGGAGTTCCCTAAAGGCGGCGGTGAACCAGGCAGCCCTCTTGTGTCCACAGGGATATTCTTTCCTTGAAGCAAGCTTCCGCACCATCTTTACGCACTACCACACACCACGAAACCTAGAACCACGCTCGAAAAATGAGAAGAAAACGAAACGAAGGGAAAATGAGAAAAAGGAAGTCTAGGTAGATGAGAAATCATCTCAGTATTCGCCTACCGGGACCTCCCGAATGGGAACTTCACACGTTCAAGGTTTTCCCAAAAATTCATGAATTGGTGTAACTCTAAAACGAAACATCTCAAAACGCTTTTATTTACTCAAAAGGCTCGAAGCTTTTAATGGGAAACATCGCATGTTTAACATATATGCATGTCTAAATAAATACATATCTTGATTTTTCTGCGAATAACTTGTGAAGTCCCGCTTATGCGGAATAAATTTTGTATAGTGTTGTATAATTGATAAACCATCAGAGGTAAACGAAGTTTACTACATGCAAAATGCTTGTGTGTCTGAAAACTCATCTTATTTCAAATAGTTTTTCATTGTTGTTGGTTGCAATTGTCAGTACTTCATACATTTTTTAAGGTGCTAGAATCACCATTCCATTTGTGATCATGCAAGTTATTTTAAGCATTAGACTATCGCTTCAGTTTCCTGCATTTTCCTCTTATCTATAACGAAATTTATAATTGAAATGTTTCTATAATCGCTTAATTCAAGTAACTTGAAGTACATAATAAACCAATCTTTGTAGAAGAGGTGCAAAGAAAACTATGATGTAACTTCCTCTACTCTTGTACAAACCAGTTTTACAAATGCTTATTCTCCATCTACTTCATGTTAATCAAGATAAAATTAGCATCTTATTGCTGATTTTCTTGCAGGTGCAAGGGGAATATGGTAGTATTTAAGCGATAGTCAAATCCTTTAAGAGCTGGTTGCTATGTGGAGCATTCCATTCTCTTTGTATGTCCAGGACATAAAAATTGCGAATAACGAATTCCCATTTGAGAAAAAGTATAAGTATTAGAAATATGAAACAAATAAGGGATATCTCGGAAGTGGTTCACTCCACACAAAAAATGTACATGACATAAATTGTGTATTTTAACGAGATCTGCATATTTTGTATAGAAGCTCTTTGTCTATCTCTTACGGTTTACCAGTTATGCAAATGCCATTAAGAAAAAAAGACTTTTGGGGACATTTTCAGAAAATTCAAAATATATATTTTTTGTCATGAAAATATCTTAAATATAAGATATTTTAATCAAAATCGTTATGGTCATTGTTGAAAAAATCAAAATTTTCGAAAAATGTTCCATTTAAAAGGGAAGTCTGGGGTGCGGGGATTTTCTTGATCAAGAATGCGACACGATGATACCAACTTTGGTATTTATCCGACTTTTCGTTTTTGAGTTATGCTATTCACAGACAGACACACACACGGACATGTTTCCAGAGATGCTTTATTTGGATGAAGGGCACTCCAAAACATGCATTTCCGGTGAAATCTCGGTATCTAATTTTTGGGTGGAATGCAATACTTCTCCTACTTACTGTACCTAGTAGAGAAAGAAATAAGGATAGCAGGTATCGCACGTCAAGTGATCAAGTGTTTACATACATATTGAGTTTTAATTTCAGTATTAGATATATATTAGATATAAAATCTCTCGTAGTTTTATTACTGAGGTATATTTTTAACACTTAAATGAATTCAGTCAAATTATATAATATATAAATTCAATAACAGCCCGCATTAAAACAATAGTGTATAATATAATAGAAAAAGTGTATGTAACAGTCATTTTATTAATGTTTATATTATTATGTGCATGTTCAATAATGTTATGTGAATGTATTACGTAATTTAATAATGTAGGAGCTGTGAGAATAATAGGTTAAAAGTTGCTAACAATGAGGTAACAATGAGGTAACCTTGAGGCAATAATGAGTAAGAAAGTTTAATAATGCTACTTGTAATTCTTGGAGCAGCAAAAATGTTATTTTTCAGACAGTTTATAAATAGCCAATCAATAACTAGAAAAAAACTTAAGTTAAATAAAAGTATTCTATTGGATTATAAATACAGAAATTTACAAATTCAGGCGGTAGAAATCAGTTCAGTTGCTTGTAGACAGTGTTCCTAACCGGACGCGTCCTCGAGAAGTTTAATACGTGTTCAGTACAAAAATAGTTTAGTGTTAAAAAGTGCAAGTACTTAATAAATAATCTCACAGCTCTCTATATCAGTGAAGTGTTATTTTAGTCGTGTCAAGCATTAATAAAAGGAGTGAAGTAAACCTATAATCTGTGTAAGCCTACATTCTTCAGCCGCACCACGCCTTGTTAAGATTTTCATGTCTCTACAAATTAAGACTGACGCAGCCGAGGCAAACATAAATATATAATATTTAAAGAAACAGTAAAAATACAAAGTTATTATTTTTAAACTTGGGGCGAAGGCTACCGGAAACTTTTTACCATACGTGCGGTTGCAACTACTTCAAGTTCGGCTCCCAAACAGTCAAACTACAATACAACTCCTCCTTCAATACAACCTTCTTCAAATGGCTTTCCATACGTGAAGCAACAAACTTACTTCAACTGTAATAAAGGTTAATAAATAAATGAGGTTAATAAGTTATTGCAATTGTCATACAGCGATGATACCAGCTGCTTAACTGCGCATTTCTTTAACTATGTCGTCCGCATACAAAATGTGGAACAAGGATCTTCATGATGAAGATATATTCTTAACAGCTTTCTATATGTTCCATAAACATACTGTGGTCTTGTAGTATAATAAGCGAATATTGAAGCAGAAGCGCAAGAATATTTAATGCAAGGATTAGTGAAAGTAGCTGGAAGAGCTACTACATAAATGAAAGTTTAGTTTGTAATTTGGAAGTGATTTAACGATTCAGCTTTTCTGAAGCTGCCTTTTGTTCATCCTTGCATCACTTTAAAACCTCTGCTAACAGTTTTAAAGGCAGCTATCAGCTTCCCAACTTTTTTTTTAACTGTCACTCTCCTGTCACTCAAACAGGTTTTGTTTTTGTCATCGAGATGGCTTTTACTTTTATTCAGTTTAAAATTTGGAGCAACGATTTAGGAACGAAATAGGTGAGTAATATCCGAAGTAGAAGCAACAAAGATTATTCTTATGGATTTCGATGCGGAAGCACCGACTAGGTCACAAGAACAAACGAACTAAAATGCATCACCAGTTTCTGTTTTATGCTAATTAAATAGCTTCTTAATGTTTAGTGACTCTGGTAATGGAGGTTGTATCAGAAATGTTACACCGACTGTCATCCAAAACGATAATTTTTCTTAATTGTTTGCGCTTATTGTTATTTATTTACTTCCGACTACTTTTTGCTTGGAAGTATTAAATAGGATATAAAATGCCAAGAAAATTATGTTATCGATGTATCCTTCTGTATTATATAGCTCATTTTATATACACATTATAATAGATATTCCCTACAAAAAATACTTTTACTCGTGATATATGCGATTATTTCTTGTTTTATTTTTACTTTCTCTACTACATATAGTACGTAGGGGAAGTATTGTATTCCACCCAAAACTTCGATACGAGATTTCACCGGAAATACCCCAGATTACCCTTTACATGGAACATTTTTCGAAATTTTTTAATTTCTCAGCAATGGCTCTAACTATTTTGATTAAAATATCATATGTTTAAGATATTTTCATGACAAATGAAATGTATGTCTCGAATTTTCTGGGAATGTCTCCAAAAGTATTCTTCATTGTGAACGACTTTTGCATAACTGGTAAACCATAAGAGATAGACAAATTTTTACTACATAAAACTGTAGATCGCGTTAAAATACGTAATTTATGTCATATACATTTTTGTTGTTTAGTGAACCATTTTCGAGATATTGTTTGTTATTCCCTTAAATTTTCCAATACTTATACTTTTTCTCAAATTCGTTAATCATTTTTTTTGTCCTGGTAATGCAAAGAGAATGGAATACTCCACATAGCAACCAGCTCTTAAAATATCGCTTAAAACCTATCAATTTCCCTTGCATCTGCAAGAAAATTAGCAATAAGATTAACATCTCGATACCTCGATTAACATGAAGCATATAGAGAATAAGCGTTTGTAGAAATAGTTTGTACAAGAGTAGAGAAAGTCATGTGAGTGTAACACATCAGATTTTTTTTAAATGTGATATAACTTCTATATTTCTTAATTATAATGTTATACTTTGTATGGAAGTTCTTAACTGAGAGATGTGATTTAAAACTCTTGTATGTCTCAAACACATGACTTCTGTCAGACTATACCCTTAGTATAGGTATTTAACCCTCTATTGCCAGAGGGTATTGTATGTGTATTTTATTCCTTTATAAATGTGTCAAATGCATGATAATTAATAACAATTATAAGAGTGGCTTTTTAGAAAATAAAAGCCATTGAAAAATATTGGATATAAAGGTTGGTTTAGGGTTTGGAAATCTAGCGAAAATCTTTTTCTTGCACATATAAAGTAGGCTGGACTTGTGTAGCCATCACCGTCACCATTTCTTGTTCTAAAATGCTTCTTTTACTTCAGGAATCTCAAAACATGTATTTATTTACAATGATGTACAATTTTGGGTGGAATGCAATACTTCCTTTAGCTGACTTAATGCATGGCAGAGAAAGTAATAAATAAAACAATCTAATGTGTTGCATTCACATGACTTTTCTGCTTACTTTTCCATAATCTATTCTTACGAAAGTTTATTATTCTATCTAGGTATTTTTAATCTAGATAGTGTCCGTTTACATTTACACATTTAGTTGTAGGAAACAGTGTGTAAAAGGTGATGGCTTTGAAATTCAATGCACTTTGTGTGACTATGAAAACAAAAACACCGCCTAGCAACTTCGTTTTGAGGAACGTAGGAGTATTTTAAAATTCAAACCAACAACAAGAAATATCTCGGAAACAAGTAACTCCATAAAAAAATTATTTTGTATAAACTGTGTGCTTTAACGACATCAACGTTTTAATAGGAAGATTTTGTCTACCTCTCACGTTTGCAAATTATGCGAAATACATTCAGAATGAAAAGACTTCAGACTCTTCCCATAAAATTCAAGACATACCCTTTATTTTTCTTGCAAATATCTGAAATATATGGTACTTTAATCAAAATCATCAGTCATTTTCAGAAACGTTTTTCATGTAAAACGTAGTTTGAGATGGAGGGAGTTTCTTTAAAATCTTCATGTCGCATCCTTGGAAGATACTGAACTTAAATACCAAGGTTGGTGCTTAACCGACTTTCATTTTACTATTCACGCACACGGACACCGACTTTTTGTTTACTTTCTCTACTACGTATAGTAAGTAGGGGAAGTATTGTATTCTACCCAAAAATTCGATACCGAGATTTCACCGGAAATACATATTTTGAGGCCCACTGAATCCAACAAAAAGCATTGTTGGAAACATGTCCGTGTATGTGTCTGTGAAAAGCATAACTCAGAAACGAACAGTCGGATAAACACCAAACTTGGTATTTAGTTTCAGTATCTTCCAGAGATGTGACACGAAGGTTTTCAAGAAAAACTCCCACCCCAGATTACTCTTTACATGGAACATTTTTCGAAAGTTTTAATTTTCTCAAAAATGGCTCTAACGAATTTCATTAAAATATCATATATTTAAGAAATTTTCATGACAAATAAAATGTAAGAGATAAACAAAATTTTACTACACAAAAAATGTAGATCGTATTAAAATACACAATTTATATCATATACATTTTTGTTGTTGAGTGAACCATTTTAGAGATATTGCTTGTTATTCCCTGAAATTGTTCAATACTTATATTCTCAAATGGGAATTCGTTATTCATTTTTTGTCCTGGATATGCAAAGAGCATTAATCTGTGGTAGAGAGAATGGTGCTGCACCTAGCAATCAGCTATTAAGAGATATGTCTATACTTAAAGGCTACTGTATTTCTATATTGCCCTTTCAAATACAAAACAAGGGGAACATAGTAGGCCTTAAGCGATAGTCAAATATTTTTAGATCTGGTCGCTAAGTTGTAAAATGTAATTCTCTTTGCCTGTCAAAAGATCGTTTCTGCAAATGTTTGTCTCGATTAACATGAAATAGATGGAGAATAAGAGTATGTAAAAATAGATTGTACAAGAGTAAAGAAAGTCATGTGAGTGTAACACATCAGATTTTCTAATTTTTTTGGGGGGGGGATCGAGGGAGTCTCAAACCGTGTATTTCCAGTGAAATATTGGTGTCGAATAATAGGCTGGAATAAAATATTTCCTCTACTTACTATTAGGTAACTATAGATAAAGCAATAGTTCAACATAGATCTCTTTAAATAGATATCATGTATTGAATAGAATGGAATTAAAAAGGGCTGACTTAAAGAAAACAATGTGTGGGTTGCAAAATCTCATTTCCTGACACGTTAAACGCTGCTGGACCCATAAACGTGTTTATAGCATCGGCTAGCGTTGCAGGAATGACTATGGTTCCATAAGGTGTCCTTTAATAAGCTATCGAAGCTATAAACTGGTAACAATTCATTAACTCACGTGTGATTATTCGGGTATATTCTCTAATGTATTTAATGGCTAGATAATGTTGGTAAGCGAATATAGCAATTATGTGTAACCCTGTTATATATTCATATTGCAATTAACTCAAATTAATTAGTACTGGTGTGTAGGATACCATGTAATTCAGTATATAATATTCTTGGGAAGATGCTAAATTACTTATCTGTTCGCCTTCAAGCCGTTTACCTTATAATAGTTTGGGCACGTAATGGGTCGTCGATCCGGGTTCGATTACAGACGATGTTGCATCTTTTCTTTATTTCTATTTTTGGCTTTCTACATATTTTAGCCTAAAATATTTAAAGTTTCATAATAGGTTAAAAATATGGTGTTTTTACGAGTGTATTTATGTGAATACTTCTATACTCGGCTTTAAAGTTAATCAGGTAGCTTAAATCATGACCGCTGCAAGGCAGATGCCTGAACATAACTATTGATCAGTATACTTTGTAAGGAGTTCAACTATTTGGCATTAGTACGTACTATAAAGTTAACTTAAAATATCTGATTGTTGCATTCACATGACTTTATCTAACCAGTATCGTTTTATTTTACAAAAATGCTTATTGATTTCTCTACTACGCTTATACAGAGAGAGGCAAAAGACTCCGAACCGCCTGCACGGTATTTTTCCTGTCGGCGCTCATTGCCGTGTGCCGCTATCATAGAAAGGCGCGTTTAAAACCATACAACCTTTTTAAAACTACTTTTAAAGGCTTTACTTACCAACTTTACGAAAGGAGATGCTGAAACTGGCCACCGTCGTAGTCCATACATTTGTGGCACCTCTTTAGGAAACTAGCCTTTAAAAGTAGTTTTATAAATGTTGTATGGTTTCAACCGCGCCTTTCTATGATAGCGGCAGAGGGCAACGAGCGCCGAGGACGCGAACAGGAAAAACACCGCGCAGGCGGTTCGAAGTCTTTTGGCTCAACCTGTAGTAGATAGATAAGCCATTCCATTCAAAATTTCGATAACAAGATGTTCACCGGAAACACGTTTTGAGGACCCTGATTAAAAAAATCAGATTTAGAAAGATGCTGCCGTGTGTGTGTGTGTGTGTGTGTGTGAACAGCCTAACTCAAAAACAAAATTACGATAAATATCAAAATTGGTATTTAAGGTCAATCATCTTTCAAAGATGCGACAAGAAGATTTTCAAGAAAAATCCTTTTACTAAATGATTTTATTAAAATGTCATATACTAAAAGATATTTATATGATAAATGAACTGTAGGTATATCTTGAATTTTCTGGGAATAGCTAGTGAAGTCGTCTTGGAAGGGAATTTATATACTTTTGCATAACTGATAAACCTGTGGACGAAAATATTCTACACAAAAAACATAGATCTCCTTAAAACACCCAATTTATTTCTAATGACTTTTATGGCGTCAGCCATTTCCATGTTAACCGTTATTAAGGTTAGAATTGTGCAATACTTTGTCATTCTTTTGAAGTACTGTCGGTTTTCAGTTGTTTCTCGCGATGTCAAGGAAAGAATATGAAATTTTAAGTCCAGCATATAGCGTCCAGTTCTAAAATATTTGACTATCTCTATTCACATTTGTATGCATAACTAAATGTATAGTGCAGCCATTTCCGGTTTGTCTCGATTAAAATGGATTATATAGGAAAATAAACTGTCGTAAGAACGATTTGTATACCCACTATTAAGCGATAGAGGGTACTGAAAGTCATGTAAATATAACATATGAGATATTTTTACTTTCTCTACTACGTATAGTAAGTAGGGGAAGTATTGTATTCCACCCAAAAATTGGATACGAGATTGCACCGGAAATACATGTTTTAAGACCCCCGAATCCATAAAAATCATTTTTGGAAACATGTCTGTGTGTATGTGTGTGTGTCTGTAAACAACATAACTCAGAAACGAACAGTAGAATAAACACCAAACATGGTATTTATGTTCAGTATCTTCCAGAGATGCGACACGAAGGTTTTCAAGAAAATCCCCCACCCCAGATTACCCTTTACATGGAACATTATTCGAAAATTTTAATTTTCTCAAAAATGGCTCTAACGATTTTGATTGAAATATCATATGTTTAAGATATTTTCATCACAAATGAAATGTATATCTCGAATTTTCTGGGTATGTTTCCAAAAGTATTCTTCATTATGAACAACTTTTGCATAACTGGCAAACCATAAGAAATAGACAAAATTTTGCTACACAAAAAATGTAGATCGCGTTAAAATACACAATTTATGTCATATACATTGTTTTTGTTGAGTGAACCATTTTAGAGATATTGCTTGTTATTCCCTTAAATTTTCCAATACTTATACTTTTTTCTCAAATTCGTTATTCATTTTTTTTGTCCTGGTAATGCAAAGAGAATGGAATACTCCACATAGCCACTAGCTCTTAAAATATTTGACTGTCGCTTAAAACCTGCCAGTTCCCTTGAACCTACAAGAAAGTTAGCAATAAGATTAACATCTCGATTAACATGAAGCATATGGAGAATAAGCGTTTGTAAAAATAGTTTGTACAAGAGTGGAGAAAGTCATGTGAGTGTAAAACATCAGATTTTTACTTTCTCTACTACGTATAGTAAGTAGGGGAAGTATTGTATTCCACCCAAAATTTCGATACCGAGATTTCACCGGAAATACATGTTTTGAGACCCCCTGAATACAAAAAATCTGATGTGTTACACTCACATAACTTTCTCTACTCTTGTACAACCTAATTTTACAAACGCCCATTCTCCATATGCTTCATGTTAATCGAGATATCGAGATGTCAATCTTATTGGTAATTTTCTTGTAGATGCAACGGGAATATGGTAGCTTTTAAGCGATAGTCAAATATTTTAACGCTGGTTGCTATGTGGCGCATTCCATTCTCTTTGCATGTCCAGGACATAAAAAAATCTGATGTGTTACACTCACATGACTTTCTCTACTCTTGTACAAACTATTTTTACAAACGCTTATTCTCCATATGCTTCATGTTAATGGAGATATCGAGATGTAATCTTATTGATAATTTTCTTGTAGATGCAAGGGGAATATGCTAGGTTTTAAGCGATAGTCAAATATTTTAACGCTGGTTGCTATGTGGTGCATTCCATTCTCTTTGCATGTCCAGGACATAAAAAAAATCTGATGTGTTACACTCACATGACTTTCTCTACTCTTGTACAACCTAATTTTACAAACGCCTATTCTCCATATGCTTCATGTTAATTGAGAAATCGAGATGTCAATCTTATTGGTAATTTTCTTGTAGATGCAAGGGGAATATGGTAGCTTTTAAGCGATAGTCAAATATTTTAACGCTGGTTGCTATGTGACGCATTCCATTCTCTTTGCATGTCCAGGACATAAAAAAAAATGAATAACGCATTTGAGAAAAAGTATAAGTATTGGAAAATTTAAGGAAATAACAAGCAATATCTCGAAAACGGTTCACTCAACAAAGGAAATGTATATGACATAAGTTGTGTATTTTAACGCGATCTACATTTTTTGTGTAGTAAAATTTTGTCTATCTCTTATGGTTTACCAGTTATGCAAAAGTCGTTCACAATGAAGAATACTTTTGGAGACATTCCCAGAAAATTCGAGATATACATTTCATTTCTCATGACACTACCCTAAACATATGATATTTTCATCAAAATCGTTAGAGCCGTTTTTGAGAAAATTAAAATTTTCGAAAAATCTTCCATGTAAAGGGTAGTCTGGGGTGGGGGGATTTTCTTGAAAACCTTCGTGTCGCATCTCTGGAAGATACTGAGCCTAAATACCAAGTTTGGTGCTTATCCGATTGTTCGTTTTTGAGTTATGCTGTTCACAGACACACACACACAGACACACACACACACACACACACACACAGACACACACACACGGACATGTTTCCAAAAATGCTTTTTTTGGATTCAGGAGGTCTCAAAACGTGTATTTCCGGTGAAATCTCGGTATCGAATTTTTGGGTGGAATGCAATACTTCCCCTACTTACTATACGTAGTAGAGAAAGTAAAAATGAATAACGAATTTGAGAAAAAGTATAAGTATTGGAAAATTTAAGGGAATAACAAGCAATATCTCGCAAACGGTTCACTCAACAAAAGAAATGTATATGACATAAATTGTGTATTTTAACGCGATCTACATTTTTTGTGTAGTAAAATTTTGTCTATCTCTTATGGTTTACCAGTTATGAAAAAGTCGTTCATAACGAAGAATACTTTTGGAGACATTCCCAGAAAAATCGAGATATACATTTTATTTGTCATGACAATATCTTAAACATATGATATTTTAATCAAAATCGTTAGAGCCGTTTTTGAGAAAATTAAAATTTTCGAAAAATGGTCCATATAAAGGGTAGTCTGAGGTGGGGGGATTTTCTTGAAAACCTTCGTGTCGCATCTCTGAAAGATACTGAATCTAAATACCAAGTTTGGTGTTTATCCGACTGTTCGTTTTTGAGTTATGCTGTTCACAGACACACAGACAGACACACAGACAGACACACAGACACACAGACACACAGACACACAGACACACAGACAGACACACACACGGACATGTTTCCAAAAATGCTTTTTTTGGATTCAGTGATTCTCAAAACATGTATTTCCGGTGAAATCTCGGTATCGAATTTTTGGGTGGAATGCAATACTTCCCCTACTTACTATACGTAGTAGAGAAAGTAAAAATGAGTAACGAATTTGAGAAAAAGTATAAGTATTGGAAAATTTAAGGGAATAACAAGCAATATCTCGAAAACGGTTCACTCAACAACAAAAATGTATATGACATAAATTGTGTATTGTAACGCGATCTACATTTTTTGTGCAGTAAAATTTTGTCTATCTCTTATGGTTTACCAGTTATGCAAAAGTCGTTCAGAATGAAGAACACTTTTGGAGACATTCCCAGAAAATTCGAGATATACATTTCATTTGTCATGAAAATACCTTAAACATATGATATTTTAATCAAAATCGTTAGAGCCATTTTTGAGAAAATTAAAATTTTCGAAAAATGTTCCATGTAAAGGGTAGTCTGGGGTGGGGGGATTTTCTTGAAAACCTTCGTGTCGCATCTCTGGAAGATACTGAACCTAAATACCAAGTTTGGTGTTTATCCGACTGTTAGTTTTTGAGTTATGCTGTTCACAGACACACAGACACACACACAGACACACACACACAGACACACACACGGACATGTTTCCAAAAATGCTTTTTTTGGATTCAGGGAGTCTCAAAACATGTATTTCCGGTGAAATCTCGGTATCGAATTTTTGGGTCGAATGCAATACTTCCCCTACTTACTATACGTAGTAGAGAAAGTAAAAAAGCATTTTTGGAAACATGTCCGTGTGTGTCTGTGTGTCTGTCTGTGAACAGCATAACTCAGAAACGAACAGTCGGACAAACACCAAACTTGGTATTTGGGTTCAGTATCTTCCAAGGATACTACACGAAGGTTTTCAAGAAAATTCCCCCACCCCAGAGTACCCTTTAAATGGAAGATTTTTCGAAAATTTTAATTTTCTCAAAAATGGCTCTAACGATTTTGATTAAAATATCATATGTTTAAGATATTTTTATGATAAATAAAATGTATATCTTGAATTTTCTGGGAATGTCTCCAAAAGTATTCTTTATTGTGAACGACTTTTGCATAACTGGTAAACCATAAGAGATACACAAAATTTTACTACACAGAAAATGTAGATCGCGTTAAAATACACAATTTATGTCATATACAGTTTTTGTTGTTGAGTGAACCATTTTCGAGATATTGCTTGTTATTCCCTTAAGTTTTTCAATACTTATTTTCTCAAATGGGAATTCGTAATTCATTTTTACTTTCTCTACTACGTATAGTAAGTAGGGGAAGTATTGTATTCCACCCAAAAATTCGATACCGAGATTTCACCGGAAATACATGTTTTGAGACACCCTGAATCCAAAAACAGCATTTTTGGAAACATGTCCGTGTGAGTGTCTGTCTGTGTTTGTCTGTGAACAGCATAACTCAGAAACGAACAGTCGAATATACACCAAACTTATTATTTGGGTTCAGTATCTTCCAAGGATGCGACACGAGGGTTTTCAAAAAATCCCCCCACCCCAGAGTACCCTTTACATGGAAGATTTTTCGAAAATTTTAATTTTCTGAAAATTGGCTCTTAACGATTTTGATTAAAATATCATATGTTTAAGATATTTTTATGACAAATAAAATGTATATCTTGAATTTCCTGGGAATGTCTCCAAAAGTATTCTTCATTGTGAACGACTTTTGCATAACTGGTAAACCATAAGAGATAGACAAAAGTTTACAACACAAAAAATATAGTACGCGTTAAAATACACAATTTATATCATATACATTTTTTTTTTGTTGAGTGAACCATTTTCGAGATATTACTTGTTATTCCCTTAAATTTTTCAATACTTTTCTCAAATGGGAATTCCTTATTCATTTTTTTGTCTTCGATATGCAAAGAATATTAATCTGTGGCAAAGCGAATGGTGCTGCACCTAGCAACCAGCTAATAAGAGATATGTATGTGCTTAAAGGCTACTGTATTTGTATATTGCCCTTGTAAATATATATTCCTCTTACATCTACAAGAAAATTAGCAATAAGATAGAGTCTGCAAATGTTTATCTCGATTAACATGAAGCATATGGAGAATAAGCGTTTGTATAAATAGTTTGTACAAGAGTAGAGAAAGTCATGTGAGTGTAACACATCAGATTTTTTGTCTTAGATATGCAAAGAGTTATAATCTGTGGCAAAGGGAATGGTGCTGCACCTAGCAACCAGCTATTAAGAGATATGTATGTGCTTAAAGGCTTGTTTTTCTATATTGCCCTTGTAAATATATTTTCCCCTACATCTACAAGAAAATTAGCAATAAGATAGAGTTTGCAAATGTTTATCTCGATTAACATGAACTAGATGGAGAATAAGCGTTTGTGAAAATACTTTGTACAAGAGTAGAGAAAGTCATGTGAGTGTAACACATCAGATTTTTTTCTATCTTCTTCGTGTTAATCGAGATAAATGTTTCCAAAAATGGTTTCATTGCGCTTTTCGTTGTAGATAAAAATGGGATACAGGAGCTGAAGCGATATTCAAATCTAAGCGATTCGCTATACCCAGTTTTGAAATTCTGCATATTCTTTCCATGACGTTGCGAGGAACACTGAATAGTAACAACAGTTCAAAAACATACAGAGTATTGCAAATTCAAACCAATATCACGAATACTTTGAAAATTCCTGATGCCACAAATAAGTGATTTCGAGTAAGTTCTATGTTTTTAAGAGATTTATATGCCTTGGACAGTAAGGTTTTGTCTTATCTCTAATGGTTTACCAGCTGCTCAGAATTAATTTGGAATGAAGTGGACTCCAGAGGCTATTCCCAGAAAATTCAAGCTATTAGTCATGTAAATATCTTAAACGTATGTTATTTTGATTAAAATGATTGCAGCCATTTTTTATAAAATCAAACGAAACATTTTCCTGTAAAGTGTAGCTTTGAGTAGAGAGATTTTATTTACGGTTAAAATTTAGTTTGTTATTATTTAGGGGACCTTAAAACTTGCATTTCTGTAATATCCTGATATCCAATTTTTGGGTGGAATGCAATATTTTCCTCTACCTTCCATAAGTAGGTACTAGGAAGAGTAATAGATAATGTAAAACAGGCAAAGAAGCATTAAAATTACGATTCCTTTAATTTTTTGGTAATCTCATACGAGTGCGAGTTTTATTTTTAACAATATTTGCATGTTCTCGATTTAATTACGGAAAAACGCTTCCTCTGCTTCCAATATATATAGTAACTTTTTATTATAATTCTACAGACCTGAGCTGTACAATATTTCACAATGAAACTGTCAATTCCGTTTATTTTGCCTCAATCTTTTATAGTTGTTTTCTTTTAAAAATAGTACAGTGTTTAACTTATGAGAAAAGTACATCCTACTGCATACTGCGGCGATCACCTCCTCATCTGTTGCTGTTAGGCTTAACTTGATGCTTCTCCCGTTGCTTCCAGAAGTTCTCAGTAGGTTGGTTCTCTTCAATTTATCCTCGGCTAGCTGCAGTAATTTTTCTTAAACTATATGGGAGCATGGACTTATCCTCGGTAAAGGAAAACGTAGATCTCGGGTGGTGATATAGGAAGACATAGACTTGCTTTGTTTATGAAAAGATGACACTGCCGTTTCTTTTTATTTAATTAACACTCGAAGTATACAAAACTGGTATTGCCGCTGTAAAATACTGTCCACCGCTGTTCAACTATGGCGCGGATATGACACGAAGTTTAAATATGCTTATTATTTCTTTACGAGTAGTGGATCTTAGGTGTGTTTCTAAAACTATCTTGATTCCCTGTTTTGGCGCGATATCTCACACATCCTGCAGCATCTCTCCCTGACCACACATGACATAAACTGTCGCACTGCAATGCTAAAATTCCATGATAAAACTGTTGACAATACTGTCTTTTTGGCGCGATATCTCACACATCCTGCAGCATCTCTCCCTGACCACACCTGAAATAAACTGTCCCGAATTTTCCCCAAACAGATCCATTTATAGTCGCAGGCTTCTGAGGCTGCTTCCTTTCCTATTGGTCCATTTTTAGCGCGACTCGACGCGTCTAACTATTTCGAATAAACTTCCAGGGATCTCATTGGTCCAAGCTTAATATAAATCGCGGCATTTCCTATATTTACCGTTAAGCTATCTATCTCGCTCACTTGGTCACGGCGAATTATCAAATAAAGGGACAAAGGCTTCACACCCTCGCTGTAGGAATAATGGCACTGCGACCGAAGAGAGGTAATAAAACTAGGTTTTCTGCCTTCGAAAGCACTATTCCTGTAGCTAAAACATTCCATCGTGGACAGTATTTTAACATAGCGCTTAAATTATTTACATTAAACCATTTATAACTCTACTAATATTAGTAACCTAGATAGATACATAACGTTAAATCACCCTTCTTAAAATATACAAGCAGTATGAGAAAAAGATATTTACATAGTACGATTTAACATCAATAAAAGTTAATTAATAAATTATCTGTAATTACAGTTCTTGGGCTCGGCCTAGAGTTGCCGTTTCAAATTTCCCTGTTCTGGAAAAGAATAAATTTTTCAACACTTGATACAATTTTCTTTTACAGAATAATTCCTCTGATTATGGCCTTTGTTGGTTTGTTTTGGTTTACATAGACCCTTCGCTATACCTGTTCCTTCACAAGGGTTCTGCCAAACCAGTGGTGTTTACACTAGGGTCATTCACTTTACACTTTGTTATGGTTGACCCCCTCTCTCCCTTTTAAAAACAGGTTTTCCGAGAGACATTCTTATACACAATACATTTCCCGCACACGAATAACTTGTGGTGGAGAGTAATACGCTAATACCCAAATTAAGTTCTAAAAATTAAATCTATTTACATACATATTGGTACATAATTATTATGCATTTATTTATTTCTTTACATCCTTGTTTATCGGGTGTATTACCTTTACTATTTGTTCATAGTGTTGCTACCTCATTTCGAGTAAAACTAATCTGACTATTTTCATTACATTCTTCACCCTTTTCATTCTCTAAACATTTGTACGGTTTGAGCAACTGTTTATGGTATCTCCCTACGATCTTGGAATTCTTTATTTCTTGTAGCTCAAATGTATCCGAGCCAAAAATGTTAATCACCCGGTATGGACCTTTAAATAAATTTTCCATTCTATGATACCTTTTTTTTATAATTAATAAAACTAATTTATAGGTTTAAAGAAAACTGTCAGCATATTGCTAGCATACCAACCAATTAATAATTTACAAATATTGCTAAATATAAAAAAAAATAATAAATATTCTGACAATAAAAGCTGTTTCAACCTTAAGACAAACTTATTCAAGCAGAAAGAAACTGAAACATATTAATGGCAAAGGTGTTTCTTGTTCTTCACTATCACTAATGAGCATTTAATACTCAAGTCTCTTTAGTAATGAAAAAAAATGTTCTGCACAACTGCTTAAGATAATTCATTAATTCACATGTGAAAGCTCTCCTTTCCAGGCGCTGTAGAGTCAGGATCAATGATATTATGTCTTTCTTTTTTTTTTAATTTGAATGCTGAATTTGTTTTTTTTTATACCAATACTAATTCTCTAAGTTCGATCAACCATTTTTTTCGCTTCTTTGTTTTAAATTCCTGCTTTCTTTTCTGCGCCCTCTTTGACATTCTTTCAAAAGCTTTCTTTAACGTCTCTTCTCCCGTTAGTGTTTTCGGATCTTTAGTTTCTAGTGTCTGTGGTAATTTCCCTTCAAGTGTTTCTATCAACTTCCCCTTCATCAGCTCAACTAATTTCCCCTCTAAACTCCTATTTTGTTCACCTAAGTTTCTTTCTGAGTCCTTATTCTGCTTACTTAATTTCCCTTCGAAATCCTTTTTCTGTTCACTCAGTTTTCTTTCTAAGTCCTTACTCTGCTCATTTACGATTCTTTCTAAGTCCTTACTCTGCTCGTTTGATTTCCGTTCTAAATTCCTATCTTGTTCCCTTACTATTCTTTCTAAGTCTTTACTCTGCTTGTTTACGATTCTTTCTAAGTTCCTACTCTGCTCATTTGATTTCCCTTCTACATTCTTATCTTGTTCCGTTACGATTCTTTCTAAGTCTTTACTCTGCTTATTTACGATTCTTTCTAAGTCCTTACTTTGCTTACTTACGATTCTTTCTAAGTCCATATTATACTCATTTGATTCCCCTTCTAAATTATTATCTAGTTCACTTACGATTCTTTCTAAGCCCTTACTCTGCTTACTTACGATTCTTTCTACGTCCATATTATGCTCATTTGATTCCCCTTCTAAATTCTTATCTAGTTGACTTACGATTCTTTCTAAGTCCTTACTCTGCTCATTTGCGATTCTTTCTAAGTCCTTATTATGCTCATTTGATTTCCCTTCTAGATTCTTATCTTGTTCCCTTACGATTCTCTAAGTCTTTACTCTGCTCATTTAATTCCCCTTCTAAATTCTTATCTTGTTCACTTACGATTCTTTCTAAGTTCTTACTATATTCACTTAAGATCTTACCCCGCTCATCTACTATGCTTTCTAACTTTTTACTCTGCTCATTGAATATGCTTTCTAAGTTCTTACTCTGCTCATTTAAGATCTTACCGCGCTCATTTAACTTCCCCTCTAACCTCTTATTTTGTTCATTTAAATGTTGAAGCAATATTAGCAGCTGGTTTTGACCTGCGTCAATGACCTGCTCAATCGGTGATTGCCTTTCCAGCCTAACTTCTACCTCTGCTGCACCCATATTTTCTCCATTTGGTGTTATGCTGACAATAGTCTCCCCATTCAGTTCTTTCAAATCTTCCCTTGACCTACTCATGGTTCCGTTAGCAAGTTCTACCTCCCTAGTAATGACTTTACCCCCTCTCAATAACATGTGTTCACAAAACTGAATCACTACTAGGCATGCCTTTTTGTTTGTTTTTGTATAAATGTTCTAACCTGTATTTTTTTCAATGTTAACTGATGCGTTCCGGGTTCGGATCCTGGTGAATTTCTAGAAACGATGCTCTCAGCTGTTTTGTTGTCCCACGTAGGTAGACTAGAAGTTCGCGTTGTAAGTTTGTTCTGCTGTGCCCCTTTCCTCTGAAGATTCTTCGTCTATTCGTTGTTTTCTAGTCCTCCGTTTATGTTGGTCTTCCCTTCGAGCTCCACGTTATGGCGCCAGTTTGCGGCGATCACCTCCTCATCCGTTGCTGTTAGGCTTACCTTGATGCTTCTCCCGTTGCTTCCAGAAGTTCTCAGTGGGTTGGTTCTCTTCAATTTATCCTCGGCTAGCTGCAGTAATTTTTCTTAAACTATATGGGAGCATGGACTTATCCTCGGTAAAGGAAAACGTAGATCTCGGGTGGTGATATAGGAAGACATAGACTTGCTTTGTTTATGAAAAGATGACACTGCCGTTTCTTTTTATTTAATTAACACTCGAAGTATACAAAACTGGTATTGCCGCTGTAAAATACTGTCCACCGCTGTTAAACTACGGCGCGGATATGACACGAAGTTTAAATATGCTTATTATCTCTTTACGAGTAGCGGATCTTAGGTGTGTTTCTAAAACTATCTTGATTCCCTGTTTTGGCGCGATATCTCACACATCCTGCAGCATCTCTCCCTGACCACACATGGCATAAACTGTCGCACTGCAATGCTAAAATTCCATGATAAAACTGTTGACAATACTGTCTTTTTGGCGCGATATCTCACACATCCTGCAGCATCTCTCCCTGACCACACCTGACATAAACTGTCCCGAATTTTCCCCAAACAGATCCATTTATAGTCGCAGGCTTCTGAGGCTGCTTCCTTTCCTATTGGTCCATTTTTAGCGCGACTCGACGCGTCTAACTATTTCGAATAAACTTCCAGGGATCTCATTGGTCCAAGTTTAATATAAATCGCGGCATTTCCTATATTTACCGTTAAGCTATCTATCTCGCTCACTTGGTCACGGCGAATTATCAAATAAAGGGACAAAGGCTTCACACCCTCGCTGTAGGAATAATGGCACTGCGACCGAAGAGAGGTAATAAAACTAGGTTTTCTGCCTTCGAAAGCACTATTCCTGTAGCTAAAACATTCCATCGTGGACAGTATTTTAACATAGCGCTTAAATTATTTACATTAAACCATTTATAACTCTACTAATATTAGTAACCTAGATAGATACATAACGTTAAATCACCCTTCTTAAAATATACAAGCAGTATGAGAAAAATATATTTACATAGTACAATTTAACATCAATAAAAGTTAATTAATAAATTATCTGTAATTACAGTTCTTGGGCTCGGCCTAGAGTTGCCGTTTCAATACTAAACGGAGTATAAATAACAATACTCCAAGAGAAGACATTCCACAATTTCAGTGCAACGAATACATCAGACATTAATGTGCCAATGTGAAAATTATCAACAACATGTAACATATCAATAACGTATTCCCGTGGTGATACACCCATGACTGCCGGCCTCACACCCAGGTACGCACAGCAGAGGTGGACGATCATCCAACCGATACGGGGAGGTGATTTGCCCAGCATGGAGCATCCTCCAGTTAGAATTTTGGCTTCCGTGGCCGGGATCGCTGTCTGTCGCAGTCCCTCACTTTCCTCACGGCACTGTGTGGGTACCGGTCCTATACCTGGAACTAAGTCCGCAACCCCATGGGTGGGATTAAATCCGGGCGCATTCCGTGGCTGGGAACCAAAGCTCTTCGCTCTAGGCCACTGCGCCGCAGTACCGGGGCAGAGCACCACAAATAGGCAACTGCCCTTTTTGCTCCCAACGTGACCCCTGAGAGGGAGGGTTGAGGGAAGTGACCCGAAGGGGCACCAGCGAAAGCGTAGACGGGGTCCCTAATGTTTCCAGATACACGCATCCGACGCCGCCCGGTCCCTGACCACAAGTCACCAACCTCCAGGGTCCCCGGGGCGGGGCCCCACGCTGAGGAAAGACTTAACTGAGCGGTATCGCTGCGACACCGTGGGAAGAAACCTTTACGGAGCACAAGTCACCGCCCAGCCGGAACCCATCGAGCAACGTCACCCGGTCCCACAACCCTGGAAAGATGACAAGGAAGATGATGGGTACAGGAATGAGAGGGGATAGAATCGTTGTAGAGGATGAAGCACCCGAGCATTCTCCTGTCGACCCGGGGAAACCACGAAAAACCCACAAGCTAGAGTGGTCCGCGGGTATCGATCCTGGAACCTACCGAGTGCGGGCCACAAACGTTGCCGCCTGAGCCCTCCCGCTCGGTACTGCGCGAAGGGAAAAAACATTAAAATATAATTGGTTATTACAATACCATTTTTAATTATTCTTTTTGCTTCTTGCTTAGAAATTTCTGCCTGTTGTAGTCTACATATCTTGTTCATGCCATATTTTAATAGTCTTCCTATAATAGCTCTTTCCTTTAGGTTTATAATTCGTAAAGAAATTTAATAATCTTCCAGGTGTCATTCTCCGTACATGGGTTATCCGGTTTTATATTAGTTTACTTTATCATTCAAGTGATATGCTAATTCTTCTCTTAATCCATCTCTCTTATGGTCGGTTTGGCTATATCCTACAATTCCCCTTGAGAATGTAATTTCACTTACTTGGAGTCTGTTTTTATTTATTACTTTCTCTACTACGTATAGTGAGTAGGGAAAGTATTGTATTCCACCCAAAAATTCGATACCTATATTTCACCGGAAATATATGTTTTGAGGCCTCTGAATTAAAAAAAAAGAAAAGAAAAAAAAAGCATTTTTAGAAAAAGTTCGGCGTGTGTGTCTGACTGCCTGTCTGTGAACAGCATAACTCAAAACCGAAAAGTCGGATAAATGCGAAACCTTGTATTTAATTAGCTTCAGTATCTTTCAAAGATGCGACACGAAGATTTTCAGGAAAATCCCTTACCCCAAACTACCCTTTACTTGGAACATTTTTCGAAAATGTCGGTTTTCTCAAAAATGGCTCTAACGATTTTGATTAGAATGTTAAAGATATTTTCATGTCAAATGAAATGTATATCTTGAATTCTCTAGGAATGTCCCCAAAAGTCCTATACAATCTGAATGACTTTTGCATAACTGGTGAACCGTAAGAGATGGACAAAAGTTTACTACACAAAAAATGTAAATCTTGTTAAAGTGCACAATTTATGTCACATGTCCTGAATTTGAATTTTCCGATATTTATATTTTTTATCAAATGGGAATTCGTTATTCGTTGGTTTATGTTCTGGACATGCAAAACAGAATGGAATGCAACCAGGTTTTAAAAGATTTGACTATCGCTTAAAGCCTACCATATTCCCCTTGCATCTACAAGAAAATTAGCAATAAGATTAACATCTCGAAATCTCGATTAAAATGAAGCATATGGAGAATAAGCTTTTGTAAAAATAGTTTGTACAAGAGTAGAAAAAGTCGTGAGAGTGTAACACATCAGACGTTTGTTTGCCATAATCCATATTTCAATATCGTATAATAATTTTGGACTCACCTTATGGAATTTTGTTGCTGTGTCTCTTGTTGGTTTAATTTTTAATGAATTCTTTAAAACAGCATTTAAGCGTTATATCCCTCTATTTTCTTATCTTGATCGGTATATTTTTATATGACATACCAAAAATTTATCTTCATCTCTTTGTTCTGTTGAAATATTTCCTTTAACAGTGTTATCGATCTTGTAATTTATTTGCCTATATATACTTATACTTTTAGTTGTTGAAATCATCATACTGTATTTCATTGTTACTGTATTCAATTCGTGTACTGCTTTCTGCAAATTGCTTTCAGAATTTGCCCTATTCGTGAACTTCTTAAGACAGATATCTGTTAGCCATCGATTTAATTGTTATAAATTGTATAGTTTTATATTGCATTACGACGATGCATAATCGCAGTGGTCTCTAGTAGATTAAATTACTATTATTGTTATTATTGAATAGTTATTGGACTACTAAATGTCACGCTATGACGACCTCATCTTAGAATACTTACAGATACAATTACTAGTACCAGATTAGCAGTATACGAAAGTTTTCTTAGAGCTCAACAGAATGTTTATGCCGGCGGATCCCTATGTGATACATAAAATGTTGTACGTTTATACAATATGCTCGCCTTAAGTATATTTAGGATGTCGGATGGTTTTCAGTGGCCTTCGTTCTTCCTTTCTGACGTTTGAATTACCCATCAATGATTAGCTACCGTTATCTCGGATTGGGTGCGAGAGCAAATGAATAAGCCACGCGTTTGGTATTTAAGCTGGATTTATTCCAGTGGCAAGAATGATTAAATTAGTTGCTAGCTACTTTCCTTTTCAACTGGACCTTCAACAAATTTCCCGAATTCATTGCAGTACTTTCCGTTAACTCCTGCTACTTAAGAATTTTAATGAGCAACAGTTACATTTCGTCGCACGCTATCGTGGCGAAGTAGGTCTCTCAATAATTGGAAAGAACCCCCCACCCAAAAAAAGGATCCTTGGAAATTATCCTCCTCGTATATTTAACCGAATACAGATATAATTTTCGCCGGCACTTGTTACAATATTAGCAGTATTTATTACGCCGTGATGGTGCGACAGCTTTGAAGCCCTTTACTTTATCTGTTTAGTTGTTGAGCCTTCCAATGTCGTCTTCTCGTAGCTCGTTCTGGGTTGTCTCGTGCTCCCGCTGCTGTAGTGGTATGGCTATGAGATCTTTCTCTCAGGGTATGCTTTGTCGTATTGTTACAGGATAGCACCAGTTAACTTAACTGAGAAATTTAATGTGATCTAATACTTGAAATATTGAAGCGAATTGGCGACCGTTTGAAAATAAATAATAAAACTGAATATGAATCGCAAAACATCGAAACTATAACAACTGAATTATTATACTGTTAACGTCTGCAGTATCAATTTTTATTGTTTGAAATGACTGTTTCCGCAATAAAAGAAACTAGAAGCGTAACTTGCTGTGAGTCACTAAAATGCTTACCGGCACAACCCTTCGCAATAATCGCTAGATCTCAAGCGCGTCCCTGGTGCTACACTACGAAAAAACCACACAAGTCACAAGTATTCAGAGTGATAAATATATGCACGAATGTGTGCACGAATGCAGTCTTTATATTACTTAAGCCCCGCCTCTTTAGAACTATCTCACCAACTTACTTCTTGCGCTGAGCCAATCTTTCAATTTTTACGTGTGCGTCTAGTTACGTTGTTGTTATGGAGGCCTGACTAAACTTTCAAAAGTACCTTTCATTTCTCTTTTTCAGAATTTCTGTCTACGTGACTCTGCAAACGTACTGAGCTTATAACCTAACTAAATTCCAAGAACCTTTAAGCCAATGTATTCACCTCGGCTTTTATTAATGACTATAGTTAACTTAACTCGCTAATTACCTTCTTCTTTGAACAAGTCTTTTCAACTCAGGCTTATTACATTATATATTGATGCAATATACGGAAATCATTTCTAGAGTTATTTCTTTATCTTGCTATCATTTCTTTAAGTACTTATATCTTCTCACCAATGATTTTGGTATCATTGTTTATTTACATAAGCGTCGTATGATAATAAAATCACTCAATTTCTCAGGCTACACCAAGCTTGACACACCTGGGATTTCCAAGGTATCTAGCATTTTCGCTCTCACACTCACCGTCGAGTTTGTCGAATTCCTATGGTTCGGTTAGTTTTTGCCTGTCCGATGTTAGCTACTTGGTATGGCTAGGAGCTTCCCGTACAAACGACTTTTTTTACAATGTTCCCTTTTTAACATATGTATGATATTTTATATTCCAAGAAATATTTACATTACTTATAGTTACAGTAGACGATCGTTTAATCGAACAAAGGTGCCAGAGAAGTTTTAAGACAACGCATATTTTTGGATAAACGGTAATAACTACTTTAAGCCGCTAAGGCAAGAAAATAATTGCTTCCAAATGCATGCAATGATTATAATAATAAAATATTATACTACACACAGTATTAAAATATACATTACAGTATGAAAAAAATAATAATCCCATGCCGCTACAGCCCGTGAAGGACCTAGCCCTACCAAACCGACTGCCGGCCTCACGCCCACGTACGTACGGTAGAGGTGGATGATCATCTAACCGTTAAGGGGAGGTATGTGACCAGCTTCACACATCCCTCAGCCGACATTGCGGCCTATACATTGAGCCATGGATGGATCCCCATTGTGCTGGTGTGCTGTGTCTCGCCGAACGATGGAAAGTCAATAAGAGATCAACCCGAAGTTCGGCGAATGATAAGATTTCTCTGCCCCTGCTATCCTAATGCAGCAGCCGGATATAACAGCGTCTGTGTTACCGGCTGGAGGAGGCAGTTACCAACATTCAACGGATGGCAGGTTGTCGGGATGGATTGGTGGCGCTACGACTCTAAGAATTCACGTCATGTGATCTACTCGCATGTGCCTCGAGTGAAGGCAATAACGAGGAAAGGAAATTTTTAGGATTTCGGCTATCAATGTGGAAAGATCCTTCTTAGCTTAAGGTCTCGGGAAGCGACCACTTCTATACTTTTCGGACGTATCTAAATTTTCACATTCTATCTTTTCGTAGGTAATATTTCAAGTTCAATACTGTTAGCTGTGGAGCGTTTAAACATGTACTTGAGTAGAGCGGGTTCAGAGACATTATAGTGTAATAAAAATATATGGTCGAAGTTACTTTGCAAGTAGAACAGAGCTTTAAAAACGTATATGGAATACATTGAAAGTTGTAATTCTTTTAATTTGTATCAATATATTAGTTACTATACAGCTGCAAGAAGATTACTGTTTTCACTTCAGGGAAATGTTTTAAACCCTTGCTACATTATTTCATTCCTAAAGTCACTTAGTTTTAAAGCAATTTGCTTCTCTGGGGATACGTTGACTATTTTACGCATTTTAGAATGGGCCCAGCACGTGATATTAGTTGTCTATTAGCTAGTGTAACTTAAATTCTTTAAATTATTACACGAGGCTAACAGTACGTTAAAGAACCTAACAGCGTGTAACAAAATTTGTAGCGAGTGCATTACTACCTGGGACTTCAAATCCGCGGTCGGGAATCGGAGCTCCACGTTCTAGCCCACGTGCCATGGCGCAGAACTTTGTAGTATTTACAAAGATATTTCATAACAACAGTTTCTGAACTTTCTTCTCGCAATGCTCGCGAGCAGCTATATCGTACCACAGTTTTATAAGCATTATATCCCTTTTTAAATTTATTTTGTGCCACTTTAACAATAAGGTCAAATGGGTTTTACAATTTCTTACATATTTGAGTTACATTAACAAAATTGAAAACCTTCTTGGGGAAAGCTGGATCACCAAGGACGGTTAAGATGATTGCTGGCATTTTTTATCTAGACCTTGCATCATTGTAGAAACGTCAGCTGGTTAGAATGAGATTGTAAGTGGAGAATGACAATAGTTGAACATGGGCGGAAGATAACTGGATAGAAGGTAGGAGTAGGTAAGAGCAGTATATCGGAGACGTAGGCGAGATAGGAGAACTTGGTGACACTTGAAATGTGTGAGAGGATAGACAGAAATAGAAGGGACACGAATCACGTAGTATGCTTCTAGATGAAGTGAACTACTCGTTTCCATTGCCGGAGAATGGTGTCTCAAGCAAGCGGTTGAAGTCTTGGTGGAGAATCTTGAGACCCGACAAATTTCGAGGATGTCGTGATGTTTCCTTAGCTGCAACATGACATTCTCATTCTCTGGTATGCCAGCATGAGAAGATATATCTTTACTATCAGAACTTGTTTATCTGAGGTTGATATTCCGTGATAAAATAGCTGGATGTACAACATCGCGGTGTTATATCTGTGTTGACTCAAGGCAATCTAAAACAAAAGGTTTTGTGTTATTGACAGTGCCGTAATTCAACAGTTTCCGTTAAGATTTGAATATGAGTTTGTAGTGTTTATTTCTGCTGCCGCTCTGTCGCTAAAACTTCGGGATCCTGTTCAGTTCTTATTATAACACGCTTTCTTTTCGCTGACATCTTAAATACAATAAACTACACTGACTAACACCAACAGCAAAATAACAGTGGGCATGTGCATTGAATGCGTGTGAATGTAGTTAACATTTGTTATAACGGTACAGTATTTCTTGGGATACCGACCCTTACATAGTCACTCCAAACGTTTTGAGAATGGACGCAATAAAATATTTAAAATTTAGATCTGATCATTGCATCATTGCATTCTGTACATTCTCCCAGCCTTTCAAATCGTTTTTCAAATGCTCAACGCCATTTTGCTTTGGAGAGATTGTAAATGCATTCTTCGTAAGCAGTTACTGCGGCTTCAAGTGACTCAAATCGTTGACCTCGAATTTATTCTTTCATTTTGGGGAATAGAAAGAAGTCGCATGGGGCCAGATCTGGACTGTATGGAAGATGGGGCAAATATCTGACTCCTGCAGAAATTGGGTTGTTTATTGTGCAGTGTGGGCAGAGGCGTTGTAATGGCACAACAAAATTCCACGTAGATCAGTCACTTGCTGAGAAAAAGGAACAGATCATCTTCTTGCCAACACTTCTCGTTCGCTTCACTTTTGTTGGGGGATCTTCTCCTGGGAGGATCCAGATCGATGACTGTCGCTAAGTTTCTGGGTCATATTGGTAAATCCAGCTTTCGTCACCTGTTACAATGCTAAATATGTTTTTGGATCTTCCTCCGCTGAATTTTTCAACGTGCTTGTTTCTACTCATCTGTGAGGCGGTGGAGGATCCAGCGACTGCAGAGCTTCCTCACGTCAAGCTTTTCTATCAGGATTGTTTTCGCTACTGCTGATCCAATATTTAGGGCTTCTTGAATCTGACCATATGCGCCACTATCTTCCCGCAACCTGCGCTCTGCTTTCACCACATTTTCATGCAATGTTGCTGCAGCCGAGCGTCCTGCTCGGTCTTTATCTTCGAAGGAATCCCTTCCTCTTCTAAACTCTGCAAACCATCGATAAATGGTGGATTGCGAAGGGCAAAGATCCCCAAATGCAGTCTTACAAGGCATTCTCTCTCCCCTAAGCCGACTTTAAAGCCATAGAAAATCATAGCATCACGGAAATGCTCTCGCTTGAGATTCATCCTAGCGCATGGCGTAGCAACACCTGTTATACATACACACGGGTGCTGACGATGCACATTGTTGGAGCGCGCTCAGACTTGCACATGCTGATAACTGAACTTCAATCTGAGGTTAGGAAACACTGCTTTGGCTTACCACTACTCATTGTCGTCCATTCTGAAAACTTCCAGAGTGACCCTGGTACCGTAGGGGGTGAGGATTAGTTCCATACAATACCAGCTACATGTACTGGAATTGTATTGGAATTTGTGGTAGGGGCAAAAGAGCATTGCCAATTGTCGCAGCAGTGTTTCCAGTGCAAATTTGAACATCTCATATTTTTTTATTCATTCTTTTCTTTTCTTCCCTTATTTATTTTTCTTTCTTTCATTCATTTTTTTGTTCCTCTGCAGTTTCAGTTGAGCGGGGTTTTAATGTATTCATATTCTTACCTAATTGTTCCATTTTTTCTTCATTATGGAGTGAAAACGTTACTTACAAATAATAGTACACCATTAGTAGTGAAATACGTATCTGACGAAATGATTCAAGTTTGGAAACGTCGATGTGCGAAATGAAATATTAGTTGCGAAAGAAATGTATTGTGGCAGGCTGTAGGGCTTAACCCCCAGTCCGGGTACGCCATATATCTCCAACCCTTCGGTATAGAGAGGCTTTGTAGAAACGACATTTGCAAGAAGAGCTGGGTGGATTTGCGACAATGAAAGGATTACATCCGAGTTAATCACGGCATTACAAGCTGCAGCGGAATCAATACTTGCCCAAATGAACTTGGCTATTTCATCTTCCTCTCTTACATTCCTAATCTTTTCTTTATTCTAGGTACGCCACCATCCATTTCAACCCCTTCCTCTTAACACTTTTTTTTCGTCTCTGCATCTCACGAGTGTTTGAGGGGTGGGGGACTTAACTTCCCAGGGAAAAAAAATAAGATTAATGAAGGTATCGAGATTAATCGAAGTTGCGAGAGTTGGGGACATGAAGAAGAACTCGAAATCATACGCTCGAGTGACAGGATCGCTGTCGCTCTGAAGAAAGTGGAGACCGCATTTCTTGTATGCTTTTTCTGTCCTCCTTCGAAACGTTTTAATTTCCAGGCGCTTCAGATTCCTCTGTTCCTTTACTGCGTCCTGTTTCGTTAGCTGCATTTTTTTTCTTTGCTCTTTTATGTCCTTTGCGCACTGGGTTCTCTTCTGTGAGAACAAGCGTGAGCTGTCTGTAGCTTTCCTTCGGTGATAAAAGGATGTTTTCCATCCAAACTCTTCTTTACACCTAGGTTCTGGACTTTAAATCTTTTGTGTGGAGAATTTTTTTGAGTTTATGACTGCTGCTTAAGATTGCTTTATAAACATCCAAGGGAAAGAGAATTGGCCTGCTGAAAGAGAATGCTGTGCCGCAGTACTGCATTTCTTGCAATTTAAAAAGCATTTCAAATAAAAGTATAATGGATGTTGTGCTTAGTGATCCCAATAGCATAAAAACATATACCAGGTTATATAAAAGTTATGAAGATTGAATTTCATCATGTTATTAATGTTAAATTCCATCCATATTTCTTCATCACGACTCAATCTTTTGTTGTGAAAACAGGTGAAGGGAATAATATCATGAAGAAAAAGAAGAAGACCATGGAAGTTGTAGATTAAACACGCTTGTTAACAAACATTCATTACCCTATATTTCAAACTCATTTTAAAATCAACAGAAGAAATCCGGACACGTTACTGTTCATAGATTATCAGATGTTTTGCAGACTCAGAAGATAGGGTAAGAAAAGCAACCTATAAATGGAATAATATTTTAAAGTGATTAATCTCCAAATATCACTTGAAGAATATATCAGTTTAAATCGAAAATAGTCTTGAATAAGTGAAGGTCCTATGATGATGGAGATAACATTTTTAATTTTGCTACGACACACATAGTGGAAGTATTACATTCCACCCGAAATTTATCTGTAAATATATGTTTTGAGACCCTTTTAATGCAAAATAAGAAAGAATTTTTAGAAAAACTCCGTATACCTGTGAACAGCACAACTAAAAATGGAATTTGGAATAAATGTGAAACTTGTTTGAATTCAGTATCTTCCAAAATGTTTCCAAGAAAATCCCCCATTGCAACCTAACCTTTAAAGGGGACATTTTTTTTAAACATTGACTTTCTCAAACATGCCATATGCGATTTTGATTAAAACATTATAGATTTAAGATATGTTGGTGACAAATCCGTATTTTGAATTTTCTGGGAACAGCCTTTGAATTTCACTTTATTGGAATTTCGTATAATTTTGTTTAAATAATAAAGCGTAAGGGTTAGGCAAATACTACACAAATTTATTTCTCTTTAAAACACAGAAGTTACTCGTATATAAAATAACTATTTTTTATGCCATAAGACATTTCATACATACTCCGTTATTTGTTTGCGTTTATAATACCTATATGTCATTCAGTAATGTGTTAACATTCAGTTGTTTCACGCGATACCGTGGAAAGAGCATGGAACTTCAAAGCCAGCATATAGCGACTCACTTTTAAACACTTGATTATTGCTTTGGTTTCCTGTATCCCCCTTGTAGCTACCACGGAAGGTGTAATGAAACTATTTCTGCGAAGGTTAATATGAGTAGTTTGGAAATGCTATACAAAAGTAAACAACAGTGGGTCTTGTCTTGTTTGACACAGATTTCTGTCGAGCTCCGGACACACTTCAGCCTTGGGCTTATTGTGCTACCTAGTTCATTTTAAAACCAATTCATTATGCCTGCACCCTTTACCAAGGAATACTGTCTCATAGCAGATGAAAGGGGATATATTATACATATACATAGTCTCCCGTATATAAGGGCACACAAGGCCTCAGAGCCCACTCTGTCTCTAACTGATCTTCAAGAATTCACGTCGACACGAGGTGCTACAGATGCACGTGGGTGCATTCAAGGGTGGGAGTGCGTGTGCAGATAGCTAGGCTCCTGACTAATTTAAAGTGGTATAGTTTTATTATTATTTAGATTATAATAATGGGAAAAGCTAGCCGCCCATAATTATTCCACTTGGGAATAAACTTCATTGATTAAGGGAAGCTTGCAGTGTATTTTTACTTTCTCTACTACGTATAGTAAGTAGGGGAAGTATTGTATTCCACCCAAAAATTCGATACCGAGATTTCACCGGAAATACATGTTTTGAGACCGCCTGAATCCAAAAAAAAGCATTTTTGGAAACATGTGTGTGTGTGTGTGTGTCTGTGAACAGTATAACTTAGAAACGAACAGTCGGATAAACACCAAACTTGGTATTTAGGTTCAGTATCTTCCAAGGATGCGACACGAAGGTTTTCAAGAAAATCCCCCCATCCCAGATTACCCTTTATATGGAAGATGTTTCGAAAATTTTACTTTTCTCAAAAATGGCTCTAACGATTTTGATTAAAATATCATATGTTTAAGATATTTTTATGACAAATAAAATGCATATCTTGAATTTCCCGAGAATGTCTCCAAAAGTATTCTTCATTGTGAACGACTTTTGCATAACTGGTAAACCATAAGAGATAGACAAAAGTTTACTACACAACAAATGTAGATCGCGTTAAAATACACAATTTATGTCATATACATTTTTTTTTGAGTGAACCTTTTTCGAGATATTACTTGTTATTCCCTTAAATTTTTCAATACTTATTTTCTCAAATGGCAATTCGTTATTCATTTTTTTGTCTTGGATATGCAAAGAGTATTAATCTGTGGCAAAGGAAATGGTGCTGCACCCAGCAACCAGCTATTATGATATATGTATGTGTTTAAAGGTTACTGTATTTCCAAATTGCCCTTGTAAATATATATTCCCCTTACATCTACAAGAAAATTAGCAATAAGATAGACTCAGCAAATGTTTATCTCGATTAACATGAAGTAGATGGAGAATAAGCGTTTGTATAAATAGTTTGTACAAGAGTAGGGAAAGTCATGTGAGTGTAACACATCAGATTTTTTAACTTGCCTCACCCACTTTAACTTGAGAATTAATAATTATATATAGGTAGGAATGGAATACGCAACAACCGACGAGCACCAATAGCCGAGGAAGAACACTGCAGAAGACCACATCAACCCAAGGATCAACGATTTCGCGCTACAAATAGCGCTCAGCACCGTTTCCCGCTACAAATGTCGCCCAACGACTATTTCCCACTACACAGATATGGTTTCAAATTCTTATGGTTCTAAATACATTTTTCCAAAAGCAACGTATATCCTGTGAGGCTTTGGTACATATAATATGCTGGGCTGTTTCAGTTTCTTTCTTGCACATTCTGCAATCTAAGTTACCCTGAAACACTCCGTTCGTGTTGCGATGCTTTTTCGTAGGAGCATGTCCTATGAGAAATGCAATAATTGTTCTCAGCTGAATATAAGTAAGCTTTCAGCTCGTTTCTTACATAGTTTTATAATAAACAGTTTACCGTGTTTTTTTCCTGGAGTTTTAAGCCAGGTTTTATGATGTTCTACCTCTCTTATTAAACATCGAGATGTTCCTAGAGCCGGCACTGGCCCAATAAATTGTGAAGCTGCTACTTTTATTGCAAGTTCATCCCACTTTTCATTTCCCTCAATGCCACTATGCCCCGGCACCCAGATGAGTTGAGCTCAATTTTGTTCTGTTGAGCTTGTGAGCACGTTTAGGCAGTTGAAAACCAGTCCTGACGCTACCTTACGACTACTGAGTAAATAAAGATGTGTTTACCAGTGTAAGCTCTCCTTATGCTTTCATGTATACATTGAATAATAGCATAAATTTTTATTTAAAACAGTAGCATATTCACTCAAGGAAAAAAAAATTCACCTTGGTTCATCTGCCATATACTTCAGATCCTGTTCCTGAGCCGTGTGTAAACCACATCAAAGGTTTCTCAAAAGTTTCCAAAGTTTAATTTGTCCAGCGTTCAGGATCAATAATGACCCTGACGTTCTTTATAAAATGTTTAATTGGAATTACATAGGCTGATGGCATTTCTATGTATTAAGATTCAAGAGTGCCTCCATCGCTGCAGTAGGACTTGTTTTCATAGCTCCAAACAATAGCGGGCAGAGACAGTCCTGTGAGTGTAAACAGATTTCTACTCTCTCTATTGTGTACTTGCAGTAAGTAGAGGAAATATTGCATTCCAGCTAAACCTTCGATACCGAGATTTCACTGAGAGGGATATAAGTTTTAAGGTGAGGCAGTATTTTTAACACTTAAATGATTTAGTCTAATTGTATAATATAAAATATAATAACAGCCCGCCTTAAAGCAATATATGTATAAAATAACTCATAAAATGTATGTAACAGTGGTTGTATTATGTTTATATTATTATGTACATGTTTAATAATGTTATGTATTAAGTAATTTAATAATGTTGGAGCTACGAGAGTGGAGGCCGAAAGTTGCTAACAATGAGGTAACAATCAGGTAATCTTGAGGCAATAATGAATTTGAAAGTTTAATAATGCTACTAGTAATTCTTGGAAACAATAATGTAATATTTTTAAAACAGTTTATAAATAGCCAATCAACAACTAGAAAGGCTAAAAGTATTCTGGAGTAGGATTAGCATAACAGAGACTTGAAATAGATGAAATTTACAAATTCAGGCGGTAGAAGTCAATGCTTGTAGACAGCGTTCCTAACTGGACGTGAGACGCGTCCTCGAGAAGTTTAATACGTATTCAGTGTGAGACGAAAATTCATTACGGCGAGAATATTATAAAATTTACGTGTTAAAAAGTGCAAGTAATTAATAAATAATCTCACAGCTCTCTATATCAGTGAAGTGTTATTTAATCGTTTGAAGGATTAATAAATGAAGTGAAGTAAAAATTATAATTTGTGTAAGCCTACATTCTTTAGCCGCATCACCCCCCTACTAAGAGATACGTGTTTCTACAGATTAATACTGACGCAGCCGAGGCAAACCTAAATATATATAATATTTAAAGAAACATAAAATACAAAGTTGATTCCTAAATTTGGGCGAAGGCCACCGGAAAGTAAACTTGGGGCGAAGTCCTCCGGAAAGTAAACTTGGGGTAAAGACCACCGGAAAGTGAACATTGGGGTGAAGGCCACCGGAACTTTGTACCTAACGCGGGGCAGTTACTTCATCAAGTTTGGCACCCCAACAGTCGAACTACAATACAACTCCTCCAAAAATAAACCTACTTCAAATGCTCCTGAACGAACAAATAAATAAAAAAAAACCCAGTTTTATAAAAACTTCCGCGTGTGTGTCTGTGAAGTATAAGTCAAAAACGAAAGTGGGTTAAATACTAAATTTGGCATTTAAGCTCAGCATTTTCCAAGGAAGTGACAGGATGATTCCCAAGAAAATCTCCCTACCCCAAACTACCCTTTAAATAGAAAAGCTTCGAAAATTTTTATTTTCTCAAAAATAGCTCTAACGATTTTAATTAAAATACCTACATTTAAGATCCTTACGTGACAAATAAAATACATATCTTGAATTTTCTCGGAACAGCCTGTGAAGTTCTCTTTATTCTGAATGACTTGTATATAACTGGTAAACCGTAAGAGATAGACAAAATTTTACTAGGCAAAAATTTAGATCGCGTTAAAGAACACAACTTGCGCCAAATAAAGTTTTGTGTAGCGTTAACTATTTCCAAGATATTCTTTGTTATTGGCTCGAGTTTTCTAATGTTTATACTTTTCTCAACAGCAATCTCTATTCTTTTCTTTTTTGTATACATTAAAAGAGAACAGTATTTCAAAACCATTACTAGCGGCCGGCTTTGAAAATATTTGACTATCCCTTTAGCTTACTATATTTTTCTTATATCTACAACGAAATGTGTAATGAAGGTTTATGCGTATTAATAAGGAATAAGCTTTTGTAAGAATAGTGTGTATAACAGTGAGTGGAGAAAGTCATGTGAGTACAAGACATTGGGTTTTGCATATAATAATGAATTATGAGACATAACGTTGTTGCTCACCAATGGCACTGGGGATTAATTGATCTGCATCATTTTCCCTGTAAGTTATCACATTTAAGGGTTTTGCATTTGGCGAGATGCTGCTTGTTTTCAGGATGACACCTTCTTCACAGAGAGTGTACTTGGATGTAGGTAGGCATCGTATCTTAAAGAGGTGTTCTGCGAGTCAATCGTGGCCAGTTGCCATCCTAAATAAGGCCACTGCGGTCTTCCTTGGCATTTTCTGTATATCAACTCTATCTTTAATATTCTTTTAATTTATCTTCTTCATCAAGTCTCTGCCATCTTTTGAAATGTAGATTAATGTTATTTAATTGTTTATTTATTTCTATTTGTTCTACAGGTTTTATTTGTTGTATTGCACCTTTCTTTGCCAATTGATCCGCATGTTCATTGCCCAAAAGCCCGATATGAGCTGGGATCCATTGTAGAGTGACATGATTTCTAGTTTCAACTGCTTTAATTGGGCTTCTTGTTTCTTCAATCTTGTTGTTTTATTATTGTAATTTACTATTCCATCTATGGTTGATTTTGCGTCCGATAAGATGACTATTTGTTTGTTTTATGTATGATCTATATACGAAAATGTTCCGTAATGCTGCTTTTATAGCTGTTAATTCTCCATCATAGTGGTTTGACGTTTCATCTAATGTTAGATACTGTGCAAAATGTTTACAGTATATCCTGCACTGGCATTTTTTTTATTGATGAGGGATCCATCTGTATATATTCGGAGCCATTCTTTTTCTGGGTATCTTTCATTTTCCGTAGCTATTTCTATAGCTCTCATTTCATCTGGTATATTGTTTTGTTTCTGTATTGCATATATCAGGTTATTCTAATATTCTATATTGAGGCAGTGTTTTTAACCCTTAAATGATTTCAGTCAAATTATATAATATGTAAATTCAATAAGAGCCCACCTTGAAACAATATGTGTATGTAATAATTTGTAAAATGTATGCAACAGTCATTGCATATGCTTATATTATTGTAAACATGTTCAATAATGTTATGTGAATGCGTTACGTAATTTAATAATGTAGGAGCTGTGAGAATAATAAGTTAAAAGTTGCTAACAATGAGGTAACCTCGAGGCAATAATGAGTTTGAAAGTTTATTAATACTACTTCTGATTCTTGGAGTAACAATAATGTAATTTTAGTGTCAGTTATAAAATAGCCAATCAACAACCAGAAAAAGCTTTAGTTAAATGAAGGTATTCTATTGGAGAAGGAGTAGCCAATCAGAGACTTGAAATACAGAAATTTACAAGTTTAGACGGTTGAAATCAATTCAGTTGCCTGCAGACAGTGCTCATAACTAGATGCGTTGCTTGTGCGTCCTCAAGAAATATATGTATTCGAGTGACACGAAAAATAGTTTTCACGTGTTAAAAAGTGTAATTAATTAATAAAAAGAATCTCACATCTCTCTATATCAGTGACGTGCTATTAAAATCGTATCAAGTATTAATAAAAGAAGTGAAGTAAAATTATAATCTCTGTAAGCCTACGTTCTTGTCGCACCACAACCCTGCCAAGATATCCATGTCTCTAAAAATAAACACTGACGCAGCCGAGGCAAACATAAATATTAAATATTTAAAGAAACAGTTTAATTTCAAAGTTAATATTTTTAAACTTGCGGCAAAGGCCACCTGAAAGTACATTTGGGGTGAAGGCTACAGGAAACTGTTTAGTATACGTGCGGTTGCTACTACTTCAAGTTCGGCTCCCCAACATAAGAACTACAATACAACATACTTCAAATTGGCGTCCATACGTGGTGCAAATAACGTAAAGATACTAATATTCTCAATATCAATATATTATATTGGACTGTTACCTCTGTTGCTATTATATTTGTTGTAATTATATGTTCTGAAGCTTATTTGAGTTTTTGAATTACTTATAGTAACCGCTGTGTGGTACAACTAGTACCTATGAGACATAATGTAACATGCTATATTACGTTTCCAAGTGCTTGACGTAACCGAAAGCGATCTTGGCCATGTGGAAAAGCCCAGGTCCTAGCTAACACGCAATATGCTGATGCAAGAATAAACTCGTATGCATGTCATATCTACTGGAAGGACGTGTTTTTACTGAATATCTGTAATTGCTGCGCATTAATTATGCAGGAATGCGCTTTAGTCTCGGTACCAGCTGCACGTGGTGGTCAAGTGGAGCCCCACCTTGTGACGTCATATGCTCGGAAAATAGAGACGCATTGCGGAGAAGGAGCAACACGGCGTAAGTGTAGCTTCATGTGAAACCTGCATTACTGACACTCTTGAACGTGATGTCACACAGCGGTCTAGTGCTGTATCCTGTGACTTGTGTCTCTACACTCGTTGGTCAACCGCCACATCAAGTGTGAAGACCAGTTAAAGGTATCTGATTTCTTTATCGGCTGCTAGAAAACCATTAACAATTTTATGTTTTACTTTATCTATTGAAGAGAAAGTAACGCATTCCACACCAAAATTCGATACCTACCTAAGTTTTCAATATAAACACGGTTTTGGGACCCCCTGAGCCAAAAACAGAAATATATTTATATACAAAAAAATCTGGTGTGTTACACTCATATGACTTTCTCTACTCTTGTACAAACTATTTTACAGACGCTTATTCTCCATATGCTTCATGTTAATCGAGATATTAATCTTATTGCTAATTTTCTTGTAGATGCAAGGGGAATTGATAGGCTTTAAGCGATAGTCAAGTATTTTAAGACCTGGTTGCTATGTGGAGTATTCCATTCTCTTTGCATTACCAGGATAAAAAAAAATTAATAACGAATTCGCATTTGAGAAAAAGTATAAATATTGGAAAATTTAAGGGAATAACAAGCAATATCTCGAAAAAGGTTCACTTAACAATAAAAATGTAAACGGCATAAATTGTGTATTTTAACGCGATCTACATTTTTGTGTAGTAAAATTTTGTCTATCTCTTATGGTTTACTAGTTATGCAAAAGTCGTTCACAATGAAGAATACTTTTGGAGAAGCTCTCAGAAAATTCGAGATATACATTTTATTTGCCATGAAAATATCTTAAACATATGATATTTTAATCAAAATCGTTAGAGCCATTTTTGAGAAAATTAAAATTTTCGAAAAATGTTCCATGTAAAGGGTAATGTGGGGTGGGGGGATTTTCTTGAAAACCTTCGTGTCGCATCTCTGGAAGATACTGAACCTAGATACCAAGTTTGGTGTTTATCCGACTGTTCGTTTCTGAGTTATGCTGTTCACAGGCACACACACGACATGTTTCCAAAAATACTTTTTACTTTCTCTACTACGTATAGTAAGTAGGGGAAGTATTGTATTCCACCTAAAAATTCGATACCGAGATTTCACCGGAAATACATGTTTTGAGACCCCTGAATCCAAAAAAAGCATTTTTGGAAACCATGTCCGTGTGTGTGTCTTAAATGGACGAAAGATTTTCCCCACCCCCAAAGCCGCTTTAGATGGTTCAATTCTTGTTGTTTTGTATTTTTCCATAAATGATTCTGATGATTTTGATTAACATTGATTTTGTTTTAGAGATTGGCATAATTTCATATTACTGGCCTCTGAAGTCCTCTTCACCTCATCCCATTTTAATATAACTGGGGAAAAGATGCCGAACTCAGCTGGAACAGCTGGAATTTCTGTCCAAGACTTTTATCGTGACTTTAGTCCTTTCAGAAATATTTGATATTTAGAAAGTTATGCCATAACCGATATTTGAACCACGGACCTTCGGCTTTCCGTTCCTTTGCACTAATCGAGTTACCATGGTCATATGCTGGTTGGACACTAAATTCTCCAACTCACTCGCATTCTTTTTCCCTATAAACTACAAGGCGTGCTCAAATTTGTCAATTCTTTAAACTTTTTTTTTCAAATTTGGTCTATAGCTATGACGTTTTCAGTCTGATTCTATCTTTCTAACTGTAGCCTACACACGGAATTTAGGAAAAACAATAAATTAACATGGAGTAATCTAATAGTGGGAGCTATAGTACGAGGTGTGTTTTTAAAGAAAGTACCGATAATTTTTTTCCAAAAATAACACAACACTATTTTCCCAATGTTTTATCATTAGTTACCTTACACCACTTTTCCACATAGACACCGTCGTCATTCAGGCACTTGTAACGGGAAGCCAGTTTTTGTATGCCTTCGTCAAATAATATTGCCGTCTGTAATGAAAGCCAAGTCGCCACTTCTTGTTGTTGAAGTGTCTTCCACCAAGGAATTTCTTCAGATAAAGAAACAAATGAAAAACGCTTGGTGCCAAATCCGGGCTGTATGGAGGGTGGTCGAATTTTTCCCAACCAGATGATGCGCTGAGATCTCGAATTTGTTTGGCCGAGCAGTGTCACTCATTACTGTTTCCCCATAAACTTAACACAATTGGCGATGAATGTTTGCTGGCTTAAAATTTCTCGCATTCAAAACTACGAATCACTCATCTGACTTCACAGTCGGTGGATCGTTCGATTGTTTTGAACATTTCAAACGCTCCAACAACAGGAAAACACAAAGTGATGATCGCTCAGCTGTATTTGGCTTCCTAATGAATGTAGAAAGTAATCGCGCCTGCTCAAAACCACGACTGCAGCGCTGCAGCGGCAAAATATTAAAACGGTACTTAGTTTAAAAACGCTCCTCGTATGAAGCCCGGAACTTGAAGTACTTAAGAGATTGTAAGTCGCCATTAGGGTATGTTACCTCAAAATGTATCTCAAAATGAATTTGAGAATTCTTGTGATTTACCGGTAAAAATGCGAGTCATCTGGGCAATTAAATGTGCCGGTGTATTGCCATGGTAGCTCAGAAGGTTAGGGCAACGGCGCGTAATGGCGAACGTCCGTTATTCCAATCTCGGCTCTGGCTTTGAAGTTTTCACTCTGATTCTACCCCTATAAGCTCAATCTACCCACGGCATGTGTGAAAAACTAATGACATTAATGGAATTACTTTTCCCTCCACACAAGCCGTGTGTGGGACAAGATTGGAAAGGTAAGAATCAGACGATTGAAAAATTCAATGACATCGCCGGATTTGAACCATGGATCTTCCGGTTTCCGCCCGGTTGCTCTAACCTCTTGAGTTACCATGATAACATGCTGGTAAATTCCCTAATATTGTTTACCTTTAACTTTTGAGTATCTGAATCCTGGATTGTGGCAATATATGAACGTCTGAAACTGAGGTATTTTCCTCTTCTTTTCATTATCAGCTCATGACAAACCGAAACAGCTGACACTTTGCATATAACCGTTGAGGAATAAATGTAACTCAGCACAAGTTCGTAAAAGCTAATTTGAAATAATTTTATTGTGTTTAAGCTAACGGAGATAGAAAATTCATCTGTACAGGAATAATGCAGCGTATAAGGGATGAGTCTCTTCCGTGGTGTAGTGGTTACAATTCTAGCCTCTAGTTCCCGAGGTCGCGCGTTTAAACCCGGCAGAGGGGGATGGTCTTTGGGGGGGGCGTAAAAATCTTCGGAAGGGAAATAAAGCCGGTGGTCCCGTGTCGTAGATTTACGGCACGTAAAAGAACTTCAAGCCTGATAAAGAGGCCTCTGAGCAAAATTACTCAATATAGAATGGGACGCTAAGGACCACAGCAGTTAAAGAGTGTCCATAAATAAAAACTCAATTTAGTATAAGGGATGGGCTGATATGCTTGTAAGTAGAGAAGGTCTTATTGGGATATCGGGGAAAAGGTCCTGAGTGTGTGTGTGTGTCTCTCTGTGTACGTGTGTGTGTCTGTATAAATGTAGCTACAAAACGAAAAGTGGTATACTCGTGCATACCACTCGTACTCCCTAGAGTCAATGAGTGTGTGAATTAGGGATGGGCAGAAAGAACGTAACGGTTACCAAAGTAACAATTTCAAAATAACTAGTTACCCACTAATGGTAATGATTACCAAGTAACTATTACGAACGTTACCAAAGTACGAAGACAACTGGTTATCTCGTTAACGATTATTAAAGAAAAGAGGCACAGTTACCAAGTCTGGAATGGCATCATTCACTGCATGTGCACGGCATCGGTGTCGCTTATTGGTAACTCGCGTATCGTTACCTCAATATTCATTTACAACTTGAGTCTTCCTGGCACCGAGATGCAAATCCATTTGGTTTAGTACAACGTGTTCCTTATTGCTTTGAATATAAGTTCCAGGTCACAGATGACAGGTTGGTCAGCACTTCATCGTATTAAGATGGTTATTCAGATATGATTATAAGTGTAAGAGTTTTTATACTTCGCAAGTAGATGGGTTTAAATAAAACAATTAATGCTGTTAAGTAGTAAAATATGCGCGGGCCGCTAAGCTCAAACGACATCGTTCATACTGAATTTTAGTTACATCTAATCGTTACTGGTAACAGTTAATATAAAGTAACTGCGAATGTGTTAACAACGAAAACAAATAATTTAATTGTTACTGGTAACAGCTGCGTGTAACCGTTAACGCAATGTAACTGCGAAAGTTATAGCCGTTACTCCAAAATAACTGTTTGTCACATCCCTAATGTGAATGTGTATATGTGTCTGAATTGTGTAATAACCAAAAATAATACCAACCCAAAGATTAACACCAATGTAAGCAAGTGAACGACATTGCTAATGAGCAGTTGTTTCAAAGGTAAACAATCTGATTTGTTGCACTTACATGACATTTTCTACTACTGTACAAACTATTTTTACAAACGCTTACTCTTCTCTACTTCATGTTAATCGAGATAAACATTTGAAGACTCTTATCTTATTGCTAATTTTCTTGAAGGTGCAAGGGGAATATGGTAGGCTTTAAGATATAGTCAAATCCTTTAAGAGCTGGTTGCAATGTGAAGTATTCCATTCTCTTTGCATGTCCATAACAAACGAACAACGAATTCCCATTTGAGTAAAAATATAAGTATTGAAAAATTCAAACAAATAAGGATATCTCGGAAATCGTTCACTTGACAAAAAATGTAAATAAATAAAAAATAAATAAATGTATATAACATAAATTTTATATTTTAACGAGATCTACATTTTATGTAGTAAAGTATTTTGTCCATCTCTTAAGGTTTTCTGTTTATGTAAAAGTCATTCAGAATAAAGAGAATTTTTGGGTACATTCCAGAAAATTCATGATATGCATTTCATTTCCAATAAAAATATCTTAAACATATGATATTTTAATCAAAATCATTACCGCCATCTTTTAGAAAATCAAAATGTTCCATGTAAAGGGTAGTCTGGTGTGGGAAAATTTTCATATCGCATCTTTGAAGGATACTGAACCTAAATTCCAAGTTATTGAGTTATGCTGTACATAGCACACACACGGACCGTTTTATAAAAATGATTTTTTTATGCATAGGCCTCAGGACATGTATTTCCGGCGAAATCTCGGTATCGAATTTTTGAGTGGAATGCGATACCCTCCCTACTTACTATACGTAGTAGAGAGAGTAAAAAATCTGATGTGATAATTCACTTGACCTTCTCTAACCTCCATCTTTATTAGTGGGTATACAAACTATTCTTACTAAGGTTTATTACTGTCTGTATGTGGTGTTCATTCGACTTTTCGTTTTTGAGTTATGCTATTCACAGACGCACACACACGCACACGCGGACATGTTAACAACATGCATTTGGATTCAGGGCACCTCAAAACATGTTTCCGGTGAAATCTTGGTATGGAATTTTTGGATGGAATGCAATATGCCTTGTATAGAAAATAAGAATAGATAAATATTTCAGAATTCTTCCTCTAAAAACAATTCTTTACAGTTGTAAATTTTCGTTGACTTTGTTTTTTCAGAAAAAACGAGTACTGGTTTCGATTAAAATATCTATCTTATGTTTAAGACACTGTGAGGGCAAATAAAATTGTTTTCTTCATTTTTATTTAAGCAAATGGCTTGTGAAACCGTTCTTTTTCTCACTGAAGCTAACTCGGAATTGTTTTGGGGAAGAGGGGAGGGATCATTTCTATAGCCCCTTTAACTGCTATGGTCATATCGGGCACCTTGATTGAAACATTCAATGGTATTTTTATTGTTTGAACTTTTAGATTTTCATCGGTTTTTAAATCCTATTTTCACACGGACATTCACTCTTACATCCACACTTCCTAACTCTGTGAAGGTAGGGAATAATCCTAATTAAAGAAAACTTCCCACCCCCGGCTGGTAATCAAACCTGAGACCTACGGTTGAGAAGTCAGCTTGCTGACCGCTCGACCACGGAGGTAGTCAACTCAGAAGTTTTAACATATTGATAAAAACTTTCTTTTGGAAAAGTATACATGTCACTAAAATATACAGCTTGTGAAAACTAGTCTTAGCGAAGTGTTTACCATGTTTAGCTTTTATTTTGATAATTTTAAGTAATATAGTGACGTACTAAGTCACTTTGGTATCAGAATTCGTTCTTTTGTGCCCAATGAGCTAATGCAAAGAATTTATAAATGTGTGACATTATAAGAGTAACATGGCTTTTAAACACTTGACGGTTGTTTCTACCAACAAAATGTGTACTCTTTAGCATTGCGTAAGTGAGACAATATTGAATGCTAATCATGAGTAACAAGTATTAGATTGAAACACAACCTTTTTTGAATATTTTGCGGAATAACTATACAAATGAATGATAACTGGTAGAGAATATCGCGTGACTGTCAGAGATCGTATCTTTTAATGCTGTTTGTTGAATTAGGCTATGACAAGATCTTTGGATCCACGCAAAGTCCAGTTGCTGTAGGTATAAACTAAAATAATTAACATTAATTTATGCCAAAACAATTTGTTATAAATAATTCCTAACTTCATAAATGGTTATCCAGGGTTACGTAGGTATATCGCGTTCTAAAATCATGCTGTAATTTGGCTTGCAGGTTCTCTAAAATTACCGGCCAGCTGGTGTATAGCATAACGCCGGTACCACACGAAATCTAACGAGTTCGCGCAAATGATCTCTTATCACGTAAATTTCGAAATGAATGCGACATAATGATGAATTTAATCAAACCGACGAGGGAAAAGAACTCCTGAAAAAGAAATGAAATGCCAAGGAAGGAAACAAAGAAAGCTAATAATGTGCTATTCGTTTTATCTTTCTCTTATCTTGTAGTATTTCATTTGTTTCTTTCTTGGAATTTTATTTATTAGAAATTAATTAGTTTCCATGTTTCAATTAATTTTATAGAAAATTTTATCATTAGCGAAATAATGTTTATGCTTAGCACATTTCTCAACATCATTATCTCTGTAGTATACAAGAATAAACGTCAAAATGGGGTCGATTGTTACCAATTTTTTAAAAATGTTTCTACTTTTTTCTTTCAGGTAAGCATTGGTGTTGAGTTCTCAACGGTGAAACGGGCTTTGCAGAATGGTGAGTTCGAAATGCGTAACTTCATAACATTATCTAGCATGAAATTTAAGTGATTTTATACACTAATTCTTTATGAGATATTACAGCTAAAGGAGCTACCTAAGTACGTCTGGTGCTACAAGACAACTGTCACGTAGCGTAAGTTCTTCTGCGTCTGTTTACCGGGCTGCGATTTAGCCCCACGCTGCCTCGCTTTCGCAACTTTGGAAAACTGCTGCATGCTATCATACTAACTATGCTTTGCTGGTTTCAATATGTAGCGGGAAAACGTTGTTCCTCTGGTTGATGCCCTCTGCTGCAGTATCCTGGTCTCCGGCTACCTCTGCTCAACACCTGATGATTTCTCCATTCCTAATAAATTATCTATCTAACTCATTTCACTGGTATCAGGGTTTTCGTAGGTGAGGCAAATTAAAATACACTGCATTTCCCTTAAAATGTGGTTTATTATCAAATAAATGCTTATGCACGGGTAGCTTTTCCCATTGTAATAATTCCCACAATAATAATAATAATAATAATAATAATAATAATAATAATAATAATAATAATAATTTTAGCCTAGTCTAACTACACACGCTTCCCACCCATATGCACAAACGTGCATCCGTCATCCAGAGAGTATCACTGTGGATCGTCGAGATTCTATAAGAGAGTGAAAATCTGGGGCTTTCTTCCCCTTTTCATACCCAAATTTTGTGACGCTCATCTTTGCACCTCAAAATATAACGACATTACAAATTGGTCCTCAGACCGCGTTACCTTATTATATATGAAAATATTCTGCTGCAAAGTTTTTCGCATACGTTACCTAGTGACGCGTCCGGAAGTAGAATCAATATCTCTGTCTCTTTCTGTTTCTGATTATTGCTTCCAGTTCCTTGTTCATTAGCTTGGTGAAAGGTGGGCTCTGACTACAATTATCTTCTACCTGGAATTAGCTAACTCGCCCGTCCCTTACTTATTTCAGTTACAATCTGCTTTTTACATTTCTTGGCTGCTAAATATTCTAACATCTTTCTTGCTGAATTATATTATTATGTACAACTATTGTTTGATATTGATTTATATGTATGTGTGTGATGTATATCCCCTTTCAAGTCCGCACTTGGCTCTTGGTTTGTATCATTTGGCTGAATTTCACTTCTCAGTGCTACCTGCCTGCATTATATAGTTGCTCAGTTCTGGCGTAAAATATTCGTGGCCCATCTCTTGTTGTAAGGACTTTTGTGCTTGCAGCACCTCGTTAAAATTTTATTTGGCTTCTAAACACTTATGTATATTTCATAATTGCCAAAAATAATAAATTTGCTCCTTGTTATTTTAGAAATATGACACAAACTATTTAGGACCTTTTTACCTCTCTAACGTCCATTTAAAGCTGCTCATCTACATCTTCATTGGTTAGTCCAACTTAAGAGCTCGTTCCTATGGGTATTACATTTGTTTTTCTATTTCATAGAAAGAATGCATTTAATTTTAACTAATATTAGGTCGCAGGCCTTGATAATTTTTGTGCAAGTTCGTAAATTCATGAAGATTATTTTTTACTTCAAATTAATCCAGTTAAATTGAAAACCTGCCTCAAAAACATCTGGTGATACACGAGGAGACCCTGTCAGGTTGACGAACAGTACATATCTACATTGTTGTACACAACTCTGAGTGATGATTTCCGACAGGATACACTTTGTTTTAATTCTCATGACCTCTGTAAAAACTGAGCTTGTCAATTCCTGTGTACCCATCAATCTTGCAAAGCACGGACCTATTAAAAACCTCTATTTTCTATGGAGATGAATAGTGGCTTTTGTTGAAACGTCATATATTATTTTCGAAATCCGCTGTAAACCTAATATTCCCGCCGACGCGATGTTCATCTCTTGCAGTGTTAGCACTAAACAATCCATTACTATTTGCCAGGGCGCTAATCAAAAAACTAAGTTAGTGTCGGATTGAAGCCAATAAATTCCCGCAGTATAATTTACGTACGTCAGGCTTTGTCGTTCGTGTTTTGTTCATGCCACTTGCGTTTAATTATGCTTGATCCACATTACACGATTATCCACTCTGGGCCGATACGAACGAACGACAGAAAGGCTGGCGTTAATGTGGTCATTTGGGGAGTCTCTTTGTGGAGCAGATTCTGTTTGCATTGGCGGTCGAAAAATAATCGAAGCGTACAACCGAAGTTGCATTGCAAATGACGAACGGAGGTTTGAACGGTGACGTGGCTGGAAAGTAATGCGATGGGTGTGTTCTTTGAGACATTATGGACGGCTTACAAAATCGACGGTTACATGTCTTGTTTAGACATTGGTTAAATCCATAAATCATGCTGCAGAAATAATATTTAACGACGAACAGTATCGAAGCAACGGCGAACTTTAGACACTGCTGTATATCATACAGTTACCGCTCTTGAGCGAAGAAATATGCATTAGTAGAGTCAAAGTACAAGCAAATGCTACATTATACTTGGCAAAAGACAGGAAATAACAACAAATAAGCGTTAGAATTGGTCTGTTTTTGGTGTTTTTCAATATTAAAGTGACATTAAATAGGAAAGCGTGGCTTGAGTGAGTTTAATGTTCGGTTTGAGAATGCTTTGAACACATTACATTTCCACACCTACAGTTTGAGCACTGAATATCAGTTCTATTAGGTTAAAAACGTCAGATTTAATAACTCGAACGACTTTCACTATCCATAACTAATTCGCATATATGCCTTATATATTACCGTATTCATATATAGTTGTCCTCCATGGTGTAGCGGTTACCATGCTAGTCTCTAGTTCCCGAGGTCCCGGGTTCGAACCCAGCGCTCGTTGAATTACGGCACGTAAAAGAACCTCAAGCCTGATAAAGAGGCCTCTGAGCAGAATTATTGGTCTTGCACGCCCAATATAGAATAGGACTCAAGAACCACAACAGTTAAAGAGTGTCCATAAATTAAAAAAAGTATGCACATAAAATATATTTTTCTATCTACGTCACAATGTTCATAACATTTTGCCTAGAAATGGTTTCAGATTAAGTACCTAGTCTTTAGTTTCAATGTGCAGAAAAACATTTAAATCTTTATATCATAAGCATGGAGGAATAGATTCAGAAGTCATAAAAATGAGCTCTTGTGAAGAAAATAAAAAGGAAGAATTGCAAACTTTGAACATTTCATTATATGACGCAATTATGTTTCGGGAAAATGCAAATATGCAACAATGAATATATTAGAAACGTCTAACGCTACGAAAAAATACATAAATTGTATTTTAACGAACCTCACATTTTTACTGTATTAAATTTGATCTATTATAGATACAAGACCATTCAGAATGAATATACGCGCTATTTCTACAACGCTGTCGGGTTGATGCTGCGTCATTTCTTCTTCCACCGACGTTTCGACGGTAGATTGCGGTTCCCTCCTTAGGAAAAAAAATCTCTGATTTTTTGGCTCTAATCGTTTGTGATTCACAGATTTTTTTCTAAATCTCTTCCATGTATTGTGATCAAGAATGTGGAACAACTCTAGGAGGCGTCTGAAAAGGTTTATCTCAGATGCGCTTCCTCAGCTCTTCTGATTTGTCGGTCTGCTTATGTAATAGCGTCATTCCTGTGGAGAATGCGGTTTATCTTCAGCGTGTTTGTCTGCTGTCGAATTTGTACACATCTGAGTAAGACATTCTGCTATTATGCAAAATAATAGGAGTAGGCAGAGCTTCACGTCTCGTTTGTCCCAAAAATTCTTAAGCGTCTTTTAAGGTCTACTCACCGTACAGATGCTGGCTTCCGTGACCATAGTTAATGTTGTTAAGCTTTCGATTCATGCCATGTCATGTCATGTCGTTTCCTTCCCAAACGTTTCTAGTAATATCACGACCCTTCCGCTCTTTTGAGTTGAGAAGGAGCAAAACATAATGGCTGAAGTGTGAGTAGGAAATACAAGTTGCTAGGCGTCAACGGACAGCCTAACACATTGGAAAACTCGCGCCGGATACAGCCTACTAATTCGCCAAACATATGGGGATTTGTTGCATGAATTTTATCCTTATGCATTCCCCACAGATAATAATCACAGGGATTTAGATCTACAGAGCGAGCACGCCAGTTAATCATCGTCATCAAAAACATATTGTAATGTGAAGTAGCGTTTTCTTACAATTCCTTCCACGAGAGCCAAAATCTACCTAATTTTTCTTGCGTTTATGTATCGTTTTGTGTTTCACGCACCCAATGGGTTTAATTTTTTTTCTAACCCGTAAATTGTGGATTTGTAAGGCACGGTGACAGCAGGAATTTCTGCGACACAGTTTGTTTAAACTTAATAGAATAAACACCCGCTGCTCTGTGGTATGCCTACATCATGATTGCATCACTCAATCAACAAATACCGTTATTCCCTCTATACACTATGCTATACAAGGCTAAATAGCTGTAAGTGAGCGTGGGCTAGGCTTAGAGAGAGAGAGAGGGAGAGGGAGAGGGAGCGAGAGAGAGAGGGGGGGTTATTCAATCGGGGCTGTGTCAGTTGCGTCCATGTTAACATGTTTATGAAAAATCAGTACGTCAATTGCGTCTGGGTTTTTTAAAATGTATACGTCAGTTGCGTTCAAAGCTACACTATTGAACGCGTTCTGCGAGAATACACAGCCAAGCACTATTTAGACACTTTCTGCTACCTCATATACCTACAGCGTAAAGATCAAACTGAACATACGTAATAGTTCTCATTCTGAGTTGTGCATGGAGTCGATGACAAGCCTTTATTTGTGATTGATGGTTATAAATTTTTACATCACAAGGAATTGCAGAACAATATTGAGAAAGGAGTATTTTAGAAGGAGTTGTGTTGTATTTCGACTGTTGGGGAGCCGAACTTGTAGTAGTTGCAACCGCACGTATAGTAAACAGTTTCCGGTAGCCTTCGCCCCAAATGTACTTTCAGGTGGCCTTTGCTCCAAGTTTAAAACAATATTAACTTTGTAATTTAATGTTTCTTTAAATATTATATATTTATGTTTGCCTCGGCTGCGTCAGTATTTATTAGAGACACGTTTCTCTTAGTGTTTTGGTGCAACAAGAATGTAGGCTTACACATACTATAATTTTCCTTCACTACGTTTATTAATCCTTGACACAATTTAAATAATACTTCACTGATATAGAGAGCTGTGAGATTATTTTATGAATTACTTGCAGTTTTTAACACGTAAACTATTTTTCGTGTTACACGAATACGTATTAAATCTCTCGAGGATGTGTCTCGCGTCCGGTTAGGAACACTGTTTGCAGGCAACTGAATTGATTTCAACCGTCTAAACCTGTAAATTTCTGTATTTCAAATCTCTGATTGGCTATTCCTACTCCAATAAAATACCTTCATTTAACTAAAGCTTTTTCTGGTTGTTGAGTGGCTATTTTTAAATTGTCTCAAAATTTGACTAGTAGCATTTAAACTTTCAAATTCCCCTATTGCCTCAAGGTTACCTCATTGTTAGCAACTTTTAACTTATTATTCTCACAGCTCCTACATTATTAAATTGCGTAATATATTCACATAACATTATTACACATGGGTACAATAATCCAAACATATAAAATGACTGTTACATACATTTTACAAATTATTACATACAGATATTGCTTCAAGCCGGGCTGTTATTGAATTTATATATTATATAATTAGACTGAAATCATTTAAGTGTTAAAAATACTGCCTCAATATTTCGCGGTGGGCGTGATGCATGAAGTCTTGTGTTTAAAGTTAAATGTTAAAAATGAAATGGTTGAAAGCAATCAAGAACATAACCGCAACAAACCAGACCAAGTGTTAATAAACAGACAAAAAGTAAGTAATAAGATTAAAAGCAAAGCTATTGTAAATTTAAGTGAGAACCCAAATAAAATCTGCATATTGAACTTAAAACCATTGACATTGTTGAATAGAGATGCAACATCAATAAAACAAAGTATTCAACGTGCACGACGATCACTGCTTCCGAAGTTACCCCAGAATATTTGTGAGGCACACCAAGCGATTGGTTCTTTATCGATATCTATAAATAAAAGCGAATCATTTTTATTATGTAGTGAAAACAACATAGTGGAATTTTCCACGAAAAGTAATCTAAGGAGCATTTGTCGTATGGAAAACATATACATGGATGGGACTGTTAAAAACTGTCCAAAACTGTCCCAACAATTATTAACCGTGTATAGAGTGTTAAAAATTTATACACACTACACATTTTTATCCTACTTCCTTACAAAATGAGGAAGAGTTACGGGGAAACTCTTAAATGCATAACTTACCAGTGCTTGTGACGAAGTCAACCTAGGGTTTTCCCTCGCGAGTGTACATAGATGTTGAAATACCCATTCATCTTGCAATAAAAGCAATTCTTCCAAGGTCAGAGGTAAAAGGGTGTCGTTTTCATTTCGGTCATATAACTAAATTGAATTTCATCCAGAATATGTCATTCGGATTTCAACCAGACAACTGTACCTACTTAAATTTTAAGGACGACACTGGCAACGTTTTACAGTGAAAATGCCACAAACAACATTTTTCACCCACCTGTAATGTTTCAACCATACTAATTCTTTTTCTTCTTTGTTTGTTTATTTTTTTGTTAACTCGTATTCAGTTTTTAGATTTTTATTGATAACATAACGTAATATAACAAAATATAACAAAATGTCATCCATTTGTGGGTTTACATTGAAAATATTAGACATTCCTAAGTCTGTAACATGGGAAGGGAAATGTTTGTGCCAGGAATTGAAAATAGTGGGACTAACGATTAAAATCTTTCAGAAACGCAAATGACGCATGGCCCTAAAAATCCAGAGACGCAACTAACGTATAAAACTGACCGCGGGACGCAATCGCCGGTCACCGATTGAATCCAGTACCTACTACGAGCCTACCCAGGGTTGCCAGTCTCGTCATTAAGATACACTGGTACAAGTGACTTCTAGTGAATTTGCTTTAATTTTTAGCTTCATCAGTGAGAATGCTTGAAATCCATACCTATTTTCGGTAACCAAGATTACACGAATCATCACTTAGACTACCAGACAATGTGGAAGAAGTTTTCTTTATAAAATAACAGTTCAATATGATAGCGTAGATAACGAATTGCTCTCACTTAACGTTTGTCGTCCTTAGCTACGATCGATAGCTTCCTTTTTTTCAAAAAAAATGTATGTGTTCACAAACAATGCTAGCTGAAACGGTAGTCTGTGCAAAATGTGTGCTGATTTTGTCCACTCGGTGGGGAGAGCTAGAATGTTAGTTGATCAGCCCAATTCATTTAAAGGATCTCAATATATCGAAATCTTTATAGCTGTCATCTCGAGGTGACACCATTGATAGCTAATGCCTTACTACTCTGTATTCACTCTTAGGTTGATCCGCGTCAAAACAAACCCCAGGTGACCAGTGCACCGATATAATGTATCCTTCCGCCATTTACACTAGAAATACTGTCACACTATCAGACCATGTGGCCAGTGCAAGCGGCACGTTGCAAAAAAGAACAGAGTCTTATTTCGACAACTGAAACGGTGACTAGCATATTCTTTTATGGGTTAAATATGAAAAGATTGATAGGTGCAACAAAATAAACGTTTGCACATACACTATGTGATCAAAAGTATCCGACACCCCCACAAACATACGTTTTTCATCTTAGACGGATTGTGCTGCCACCTACCTGGAGCTCATTATCCGCGACCTCAGTAGTTATTAGACATCGTGAAATAGCAGAATGGGACGCTCCGTGGAACTCACGGACTTCGAATGTGGTCAGCTAATTGGGTGTCACTTTTGTCAGAAGTCTGTACGCGAGATTTCCACACTCCTAAACATCCCTAGGTCCACTTTTTCCGATGTGATAGTGAAATGGAAACGTGAAGGGACATGTACAGCACAAAAGTTGACTGACAGAGACCGCCGAAATTTGAAGAGGGTCATAAAGAGTAATAGGCAGACATCTATCCAGACCTTCACACAGGAATTCCAAACCGCATCAGAATCCACTCCAAGCACTAAGACAGTTAGGCGTGAGGTGAGAAACCTTGGATTCCATGGTCGAGCGGCTCCTCATAAACCACACATCAAGCAAGGAAATGCCAAACGACGCCTACCTTGGTGTAAGGAGCGTCAACATTACACGATTGAACAGTGGCAAAACGTTGTGTGGAGTAACGAATCACGGTACACAATGTGGCGATCCGATGGCAAGGTGTGGGTATGGCGAATGCCCGGTGAACGTCATTCGCTAGCGTGTTTAGTGCCAACAGTGAAATTCGGAGGTGGTGGTGTGATGGTGTGGTGTGTTTTTCCTGGAGGGGCTTGCACCCTTGTTTTGTGTGGCATGATCACAGCGCAGACCTACATTGATATCTTAAGCACCTTCTTGCTCCCCACTGTTGAAGAGCAATTTGGGGATGGCGATTGCATCTTTCAACACGAACCTGTTCATACTGCACGGGCTGTGGCGGAGTAGTTACACGATAATAACATCGCTGTAATGGACTGGCTTGCACAAAGTCCTGACTTGAATCCTATAGAACACCTTTGGGATGTTTTGGAACGCCGACTTCGTGCCAGACTTCACCGACCTACATCGATACCTCTCCTCAGTTCCGCACTCCGTGAAGAATGGGCTGCCATTCCCCAAGAAACCTTCCAGCACCTGATTGAAAGTATTCCTGCGTGAGTGAACGCTGTTATCAAGGCTAGGATTGGGCCAACACCATATTGACTTCCAGCATTACCGATAGAGGGCGCCACGAACTTGTGCGTCATTTTCAGCCAGGTGTCCGGATACTTTTGATCACGTAGTGCATAATAATAGTTACTTCTAAAATAAATGAGCGAAGAATAAAGTAACAGGAATGGAATAACAATTTATTCGCTCCCTGGAAGCGGCACTTTATCAGCTGTTGGCGGCTCATTTTAAAAAGGAAATTGTGGACTGTTACGCGAATTGCATTCTTCTCAAAATCTCTACATTCTTGCATCGCGTATTTCATATGTGCTTTTTTTCCGAGTGTAACCACTTTTCCCGTTTCAGATTTTTCTGCACAAGCACCGTTTATACTTGTACTCGAAACACCGGTGAACTCAAAAGTTAATTTCACCGTTTCTTTCGCGGAAGGTTTTGGATATTTCTCACATAACTTATAATAAGCATTCAACACTACTATTCTTTCGCCACTAGTCAATGCTTTGCGCAATTCGACGAAAACACAAGAGTAAATTCACCGTCCTCTATGATACTAAACACAACTGCTGGTTTCTGGCTATAAACAATATTCTGCGCCTACCCGGATGTCAGGTGACTCATACGAAATGCATCATGGGACTGTTTTACTGCATAAATCAGCGTTAAATAAAACCTTAGGTAATTGTATAGAATATTATACTATTTAAGGATAAATTCATTCTAAAATTCAGAGTATTAGCAAAGGACTACCTTCCTGCGCGCATTGCTACCGTGTTGCACCACGGTGCACTGACCACGTGGGTTTGTTTTGCCGCGGATCAACCTAAGAGTGAATATAGTTTAGGTAAACGTCACGAAGAAGTAGTTCGCTTAAAGCCTCTTGTCAGTTACATTGACCAGACATTCAATCTGACCCATCTACTGGCTTTAATATCCAGGATTAATTCTATTGGTTGGAACTTTACTAATATAGTTTGTGAACTTCTGCATTACGAGGGTAATTCAGGAAGTAAAGAACGTTCGGCTTTAATAAATTAAAAATAATGTCACTTACAAAAGTGAAACTTAGTTTATTTTTCCATATAATCACTTCCATTTTTCATATCTGTCTACAAGATTTAGAAATCTGGTGTTGTAGTCGGCTGCCATTAACTCAAGATGTTCGGACACAATTTCACCAAGCAAAGGACGAGGAATGTTTGGGAAAGAAACCTGTAACTCGTCTAGGCTTACAATCGTCTTGCAGGATTTTATTGTTCACTTGATTCTTCAAATCATCTGTGATGAGTGACGGACGTCCGAGTGCACAATTTTTCGTCCGTTGTACAACATTTTACGCTACTTTCTTACGTTTTTTTTGGTTAATTGCTGTATTAGCATACACTTTGTTCAGTTTTCAACCTTTGAACTTTCAGAAATCGAATAACATCTCTCACCTCACAGTTTGTATCATACGTTCATTTTGAACAATCACAGAATTCACAGAATTCACAATAGTAACTTGTTTCGACCGGCACTCGCACAACACTGCGGAAAGATGTTCAGGAAACCATCCAATCTTGGATAGAACCCAATCGCTATCAGCGTAGTGGGAATGCGCAAATAGTCTTTACTTCTACATTAACCTCGTATTTTAACTCTCAAACTCACTCAACTTGATTCTTCAAATCATCTGTGATGAGTGACGGACATCCGAGTCGCATTTCGTCGTGCACGTTTGTTCGTCCATTGTTGAACATTTTACACCACTTACTCGCATTTCTTCCGTTAATTTATGTATTGCCATACACTTTCTTTAGTCCACATAAAACTTCTACAGGTTTCAAGTTTTATACTTTCAGACATCGAATATCATCCCTCACCTCACAGTTTGTATCATACAGTTCATTTTGAGCAATCACAGAATTCACAATAGTAACTTGTTTCGAACTGGCACTCGCATAACGCGCTGAAAAGATGTTGAGGAAATCATCCGACCTTGGCTAGAACCCGATCGTTATATGCTAGTAGGAATGCGCAAATATCATTTCTTTTACATTGACCTCGTATTTGAACTCTCAAACTCACTCAACTTGATTCTTCAAATCATCTGTGACGAGTGACGGAGGTGACTTTCTTTAGTCGACATTAAATTCTTACAGGTTTCAACTTTTGAACTTTCAGAGATCGAATTAATATCTCTCACCTCACAGTTTGTATTATGCAGTTAATTTTGAACAATCACAGAATTCACAATAATAACTTATTTCGACTGCCACTCGCATAACACTGTGAAAAGGTGCTGAGGAAACTATCCGACATTGGATAGAACCCAATAGCTACCTGCGTAGTAGGAATGCGTAAATGGTCGTTATTTCTGCATTACCCCCGTATTTGAACTCTTAATCAAACTCACTTGTAAAGTTTTTGCATACAACATTTAAACGGTATAGGAAAAACACAGCTTACCTATTCACTATTCCTTGGGTCCCTCTGTATCTTTCCTTAAAAACGTTTGCATTTCTTTTGTAATCAGATCTATATTTGTGTGTCTTGATATTTTTAGAATATCACAATCCCCGAAATACATAAGGTTTTAGTGTTTCTAGACGTTCAAAGTACATGATTGTGCATGAGCCAATTAAGAGCAAGTTTACTAGAAATGGAACATGCTTGGCTTTATAACTTGTATATGCAGTGTATATGAAGAGATGCATTTTTCTCCAGTCACCCAAGTTACGCTTTTCTAGAACCCCTCACTGATGTATACTTCTGAATGAGCCTGTTGATAGAAGCAACGGAAGTGGCTGTTCCATGGTAAATGTGAGTTCACTCTGTTTTCACATGACGGATAATGAATTAAAAAGGCGTTTCCGACGAAATTAGCTTTAAGTGAATTTATTCTCTGTACTGCTCACTCTTTTCCCTTGTACCTAGAAATGAAATTCGAAAATACAAAGAGAACAGGCAGGGTGTAGGCAGGACAGTGTTTTTTTAGCGCCAATACAGCGGAAACTTGATTCAAGCTTCCGTTGAGGCACCTCTATACTTAAATGGAAAAGTTAAAACAAACAGTCTTTATTTAATAGAGGAAATGAGTGGTTTCCGTTCGGGTGTAAAGGCGGTTCCACATGGAAGAACAAATTGCGTACTTTTTCGAGTAGAAAAACTACCGCCCACTGAAGTTAGGAAACAGAGAATCGGCAGCAGGTCGAATAACACAGGGTTGGTCACAAAGTTGGGAATGTGTTTCTTCGGTGTACATGACTGTGCTGCATTATTCATAGCGCACTTTCATACAAAATCCTATGTATAACAATATTTCAGTTTTCTTTAATCGTTACTAAATCACAAATATGTTGTTAAATAGGGCTGAAGGGATGTAGATGTTCACCTTTAAGCTGTTGAGAGAATGTTTCAAAAGAAAAAAAAGTAAATAATAAAATCATACTCTATACGAGAGCAATACAAAACACAAGTGGAAACCAGGCAGACTGACAGCCAGCGGGAGAGCAGAGGAAGGTCTCCAAATGTAATAATTAGACACATTTTCATCGTTCTTGTACAATACCATCTCTTGCTAATCTAAGGTGTGTATTTATCCAAAATTAAGTATTATTGGTCCTCATATACCTATCCTTGCCTTATTGCAATTGTCTAGTCTACTCTGACTCGCCTTCAGCCGACCTCCGTTATGGAGTCACCTTTCAGTGACACAAATTGAGAGGTCACTCTTCCGTGTCAGAATGTAAAACATTTCTCGGAAACGATTAGAAAATGTGCGAAACCATGGCTTTGGCAAAAAAAAAGTCCACAGGCAAACTATGTTACCACACTCTTTTCATAACTTCATCAGAAAAAAAATCAGATGTGTTACATTTGCACGACTTTCTCTATCCACTCTTCTACAAACTATTCTTATAAACACTTATTCTGCTGTCTTACTCACGTTAATCGGTATAAAAGTTTGTAGAAATGTTTATTACACATTTCGTTATAGGTACAAAGAGAACACAGTAGGCTTAGGTGATAGGTATACGTATAAGTATAGGTGAATAGGCAGACGGAGATACCTCGCGCACTGAAACCAACCAAAATCTATTGTGGCCATCATCCCCCTGAAGCAGTACCTTCTGAGTACCTAAACATAAGATTGTAACCATGGGTAAAATATATATTAATAACAGTAGGAATAGTATTATTAAATGAGACTTGGAAGTGTATATTACATCTGCAGATGAATATGGGTTGAAAAGGCAGGCCGGAAATGGGGTGGTTTTTCCCTTATTCTAACCGAGTGAGAAGAGAATACACTTTGTTAGTGTACCGTTAGGTCGCCTGAAAATCACATGTGTAGAAAACGGTCAATGATCCCCGATAGCTTCAGACATCCAATAAGAAATCATGTGATAGTGAAATGGGGAAATGGGAATTTTGAAATAAATAAACAGGAGAGTTTAGAACAAGCACTTCTTCTTCGTGGTAGTTCCTTGGAGGTTGTTCGGAAGACAAATGTAGCGGTGGATAGGGGCGATAGTATGAAGCACAGGAATAAAGAAATGCGTGCGATTATGTGGGTGGCGAGGTGATATCAGGAGTAAAATTTTAAAACGGTGACGGGAAATAAATGGGCAGGAAAATGAATCAGTCGTATTAACCACTAACCGTAGATCCAAGATCCATGCAAATCGAACCCAGGACCATTCCTGCAAATCCCGTGCCGCAAATTGGCGCTCAGCATCCGTAACCTCGCACTCCCCAGGAGGAAGGGAGGAACTGAAGGAACCATAGGAGGCTATAGGCCACAGAGACATGCGGAACTTCCTAACATTTCCATGCTCGCAGAATTGTCCCACTGTTGAAGCCGCAAGGGAGGGAGACCCATCTATCAAGCAGCCCTCTGGTGTCCACTGACATATTGCAGATTGAACATGCACCGCGTCATCAGTCCAGCACAGCCATACACCATGAAACCTGATCAGAATAAATAAATAAATAAATAAAACAATCTGCAATATGTCAGTTAAAGATGAAAGCGGGATGAAAGGGAAATAATGGAAAGGAAATCGTGGTAGAGAAAAAACCACAGCATTCCCTGCCGACCGCGGGGAAACCACCAAAAATACATGGCTCAGAGTGGACGGTCCTCGCGGATCGAACCCGGAACCTCCCGAATGCGATTAACACATGATATCGCGGCGCCTGCTCCTGAGCTTAGCTATTTGATCGCTTTCAAATTCCATTCTCTTTGCATGGTCACCAGAAATAAAGAAAATATCTGATGTGTTACACTCACATGACTCTCTCTACTGTTGTACAAACTATTTATACAAACGCTTATTCTCCATCTACTTCATGTTAATTGAGATAAACACTTGCAGACTCTATCTTATTGCTAATTTTCTTGTAGATGCAAGGGGAATATATATTTACAAGGGCAATATAGAAATACAGTAGCCTTTAAGCACATACATATCTCTTAATAGCTGGTTGCTAGGTGCAGCACCATTCCCTTTGCCACAGATTAATACTCTTTGCATATACACGACAAAAATGAATAACGAATTCCCATTTGAGAAAACAAGTATTGAAAAATTTAAGGGAATAACAAGCAATATCTCGAAAATGGTTCACTCAACAAAAAAATGTATATGACATAAGTTGTGTATTTTAACGCGATCTACCTTTTTGTGTAGTAAAAGTTTGTCTATCTCTTATGGTTTACCAGTTATGGAAAAGTCGTTCACAATGAAGAATACTTTTGGAGACATTCCCAGAAAATTCAAGATATACATTTTATTTGTCATAAAAATATCTTAAACATATGATACTTTAATCAAAATCGTTAGAGTCATTTTTGAGAAAATTAAAATTTTCCAAAAATCTTCCATGTAAAGGGTAATCTGGGGTGGGGGGATTCTCTCGAAAACTTTCGTGTCGCATCCTTGGAAGATACTGAACCTAAATACCAAGTTTGGTGTTTAGCCGACTGTTCGTTTCTGAGTTATGCTGTTCACAGACAGACAGACACACAGACACACACGGACATATTTCCAAAAATGTTTTTTTTTATTCAGGGGATCTCAAAACATGTATTTCCGGTGAAATCTCGGTATCGTATTTTTGGGTGGAATACAATACTTCCCCTACTTACTATACGTAGTAGAGAAAGTAAAAAAGACTAGCTCCTTAACAGTTGAAAAAGTTTTAAAATATTTTACAATTCAAACCAATAATAAAGTATATCTCGGAAGTAGTTAATACCACAAAGAAATCTATTTGGCTTAAATAGTGCGTTTCAACGAGATCTACGTTTTTATATAGTAAGATTTCGTTTATCTCTTACGGTTTATAAATGCGGAATGAAGAGGACTTCACAGGCTACACCCAGAAAATTCAAGATACACATTTTATTTGTCATACATGTCTTAAACATGTGGTATTGTAATCAAAATCGTCAATGCTGTTTTTAAGAAAATGAAATAAAAATTGTTCCATGTAAAGGATAGTTCTTAATAACTTCTAATAAATATTTAAGTTCTTGTAATTTAGTATAATATCGTAATACACATTGTAAGTAAAATGTGCATCGATAATTTTCTAATTCCCTTGTTGTTCAGATATTGCTTCAAGTTGATGCACTTCGATAAATAGTTCAGAAATTAAAAATAAAGCGAAAACATTTAAAACAGAGAGAAAAATGCTGTTTTCATTACTGGAATATCTCTTGAAGACAAATATTGTACTCGCGAGTCATAATTCTACTGTAAAGCGTTCTTGCTCTGGCGCTGAATACTGGAACTATAGCTGGCCATTAATTTTCTCTGTGTAACGATGTCTTAGGCGCTCCTGAAAGCGTACGACAATCGTATGACGTCACTACCATCATGAAAATTCCCCTACCCATCTTTTGCTTGATTCATTCGTTTATTCCTCCTCTTTTCCTTACTTCCTCCTTAATTGAGGGCAATTATTATTCGGAAGAGTAAAAATCCATTAGAGGTCTTAGGGTGCAAGGCTAATACCCATCCATTTTTCCCCCCTCCCCCCACCCGAGGTGCTGGGTTTTATGGCCTACCGCAAGTCTTCAAGAACACTTCTTCTTCCTTCCAGCGCGTGTTTTTATTTTTACGGCCGAGTTTCCATGCCAAAAGAACGTTCCTCTCTTTGCCTGCGAGGAAGGAAAGAAATAAATAAATAACCCGTGAGTTGCCTGACAAGTTTGAAGCATTCAATATAACTTCTGAAAAACACTTCAATATTTTACCAAGAAGTCAACTTTTTCCCCCTTTGTTTCTGTGCTCTGCTCTTTGTGCTTCCAAACTTGGGAAAGGGCGAATCTTATCAGGAAGAAAGATTTTCATAAAATCCCAATCCTTTTGCCGTTTTATGTGAATTCGATAGGACCAGTCCAAGAAGCAGGGAGTGCGTGATATAGAGAAATAGCACTGACCCTGTCCGTATTTGAGCGTGTGACTCTTTCTGCTATTCGGACAGAACTGCTTTGTGAATCTTCAAGTACCTTTTAGTTAAATGCAAGCATGCAAGAAATGCAGTCCTACCAATTAGTTTGCTGAAAATAACACAAATAAGGAATTGAGTTTTTACTTTCTGTACCATATACCTACACAGTAAGTAGCAAAGATATTGTATTCAACCCAAAATTTCTATTCCAAGATATCACCGGAAACGCATGTTTTGAGATCCCTGAATCTATAAAAAGCATGTTTGGAAAAATGTCCCTGTATGTGTGTGTGTGTGTGTGTGTGTGTGTTGAACAGCAGAACTCAAAAACGAAAAGTCAATGACTTGGTATTCAAGTTCACTATCTTCCAAAGATGCGACTTGAAGACATAAAGTGGCCTCTGAGCAAAATTACTGGTCTTTCACGCCCAATAAAACACAGGACGCTAAGTACCACAGCAGTTAAAGAGCGTCCATAAATAAAACTAAATCTAATTTTAATTGTTGTTACACTATACATTGATTTAATATTTGCTTATTTATTATTTATTGCAATTATTTACTTATCTTACCATCATTTCTTTATTTAATTATTTATATATTCCGTCAATAATTATGGTATGAGCTTTGAACAGCTTTTGTTTTGAAAACAGATAAATTACATTTTAGGGTGGTAAAACAACCTGTAGGTGCTGCTGCAAATCTATGTTAATAACATAATTGATGACTGAAAAATAATCTGATCTGTTACACTCACATGACTTTCTCTACTCTTGTATAAACTATTTTTACAAACGCTGATTTCCATCTACTTCATGTTAATCGACATAAACATTTGCAGACTTTATCTTATTGCTAATTTTCTTGTAGATATAAGGGGAATATATATTTACAAGGGCAATATAGAAATGCAGTAGCTTTTAAGCACATACATATCTCTTAATAGCTGGTTGCTAGGTGCAGCACCATTCTCTTTGCCACAGATTAAAACTCTTTGCATATCCAAGACAAAAAAATGAATAACGAATTCCCATTTGAGAAAATAAGTATTGAAAAATTTAAGGGAATAACAAGCAATATCTCGAAAATGGTTCACTCAACAAAAAAAAATGTTTATGACACAAATTGTGTATTTTAACGCGATCTACATTTATTGTGTGGTAAAATTTTGTCTATCTCTTATGGTTTACCAGTTATGCAAAAGTCGTTCACAATAAAGAATACTTTTGGAGACATTCCCAGGAAATTCAAGATATACATTTTATTTGCCATGAAAATATCTTAAACATATGATATTTTAATCAAAATCGTTAGAGCCATTTTTGAGAAAATTAAAATTTTCGAAAAATCTTCCATATAAACGGTACTCTGGGGTGGGGGGATTTTCTTGAAAACCTTCGTGTCGCATCCTTGGAAGATACTGAACCTAAATGCCAAGTTTGGTGTTTATCCGACAGTTCGTTTCTGAGTTATGCTGTTCACAGACACACACACACACACACACACACACACACACACACACAGACACTCACACGGACATGTTTCCAAAAATGCTGTTTTGGATTCAGGGGGTCTCAAAACATGTATTTCCGGTGAAATCTCGGTATCGAAATTTTGGGTGGAATACAATACTTCCCCTACTTACTATACGTAGTAGAGAAAGTAAAAATGCTTTTTTTGGATTCAGGGGGTCTCAAAACATGTATTCCGGTGAAATCTCGGTATCGAATTTTTGGGTGGAATACAATACTTCCCCTACTTACTATACGTAGTAGAGAAAGTAAAATAACTGATACATTTTAAAGATGGTGTAATTGAGAAAACAATTCTTAGCTGCAACAAACTTGTGTAAAAGTAACTCACTGAACTTACAAGGCGTGTATCTATATCATGTAAATAATTTCAGCTTTATATCTTAAATAATTACTGAGATAATGGGTCATGAATTTTGCATGTTTAACATTGTCGGGATAGGACTTTGAGTGTCTGCACCATTTGTATACCAATTCCTGTTAAAACACTAATATTTATTTATGCATAAAATGTAGGTTTTTAGAATTTCAGGGGGTTTTCACAGATCGGTCTGCTTAATACTGTGAGCAGCAGGTTAGCGGGAGGTCGGCGCCAGGCAGTCGGAGATAAACAAAGATAAGTCACGCTCTCACCCGGCGTAAACACCAGAAGAGCTATCGGCAAATAACCGGAATCTCATGGAAGATTCTTCCTCCCACCCCGCTTCCAGAACGTGTATCGTGATAGTTCTAGAATGTTCAGTGAAGATTCCATTGGCTATATAAGTGAGTGCTCTCACGAGTGGAGTCGGTCAGTGAGTGGGTAAGCGAGTTGGTGAGCACATTTCAGCTGCGATATCAAGTGCGGTTCTCCGAGCGAGTTGGTGTTGACTGCTACGATGTAGCGAGAGATTGTAGAAGTTAACTTATTGTGAACTAAGTGAAGTCCCAGTAAAAGTTGAAATATATAAAAAACGGTGACACTGAGGACTGAGAGAAGTGACAGTAAAAATCACAATATACTTGTAAATGTTTTATCAAATAGAACGTGTGTGAAATTCAAAGATGTGAATTTTATTGATAGGCATAACAACTCAGAAAGAATGACTGTGAACTTGTTCATTCATGTGAACTGCTTCACTTTACCACACTCGTTTATGTGACTCTCTTAAATAAAATGGCTCGTTCCTGAAGTATTGAAGCCTGTCCCAGTTTACAAATTGTAATTCACCTTGTAATTCATGAACTTCATCTCGCCCAATAAGCTCAAAATTATACGCCTCCCACGTTAATTGGCGACAACAAAAATCTACATATCGCAAGGAACTAAGTTCATCTAAACTTGATGGTGGATAACTAGAGCTGTAAAGTCACGGCAGGCAAGCTCATATCTTTGGTTTGGACGCTCACTTAAACTGCGCTGTGCCCGCATCGACAGCACTGATTTGCGCTTAACCTATTCTTCTTTGTACCTCTTTGGGTTTTGCGTGTTGGTTATAACTATGGCCCAGATTTTTATGACGTCATTTTTATTTTGTTAAACTGTAGCGGGAATTTTACAGCAAATTATACACGAATCCAGGTATTGTAATGTAGAAAAAGTGAATTTTTATTGTGCATATAAAGACATATTTATATATAGTTTTTTAACAATACATCATATTTCGGCCAACTTTTGCCATAATAGGTCCTTTTTCGGCCAACTTTTATTTTGTCGTATGTTTAAGGACATAGGAATAAAAATATGAAAATTTTGCAGGTGATATTGTCACAAATAAACACAATAAACAATGCATATAATAAAGCTCTATAGTAAACAAGCGGTGTAACACATTTGTCGGTTCGCTGAAGTAAGACATTGTTGCACGGAGTGAACAACAAGTTACAAACTTTTTTTTTTCCAGCGGAATCAATCCTGGATATTCTACAATGTGCAAAATTACTGACAGTCTTTCTGGGAATACCACCGCATTTGAGCACAATGAACCAAAACTGACCTGCAGTGGCTCACCGCCTTCAAATACGCTCCTGTGATGTGGAGAGGAGCTTTTCCAGGTACAAAACTATCCTCAGCGACGATCGTAGATCTTTGAAAATGCAAAACCTGAAAATGCGCCTTGTCATCCAGTGCAACTCTGCAGAAACTGAAGATTGAGAGGACGTGTTAACTAATTTGGAATACTTTAAACAAGTGGTGTGCGGTAGTGAAAACATGGCTTTATTATTTGGATAGGTGTTATAGTTTTCACTGTACTTCGTGTCTTTTTTTTCTGGGGGTCGCCCCCGGTGACGATCATCCTCAGAGACTACATCGTCTCCCCATGCCTGTTAGTATCTAACATGCAGCTAGGTGGGGGGGGGTGCTTTGTAAGTAGTGACGTGCTGGTGCGTGTAGAAAGAAGTGTGTTATATATGGTCGGGTTCCGCGGAAGCACCCCGGTTAGTAACGTTAAACTACTCATGCGAGCATGCAGAACATGCAAGCGTGCCAGGTGGGGTTTACCGACGCAAGCCATGGCAAGCCCTGGCTAGCGCTCGGTGGTAGTAGTAGTAGTGGTATTTATTAAGTACTTAGTATTACATTAATTGCATAACACAGTCACATGGGTCATAAGACCGTACATGCTTTCTAGAAAAATACCTGGTCTGTATACGTGACTTGCAGAATCGACCAGAAAACAACTATGTTTAGTGCTGGTTAGATTAGGGTCATAATGCTAGGGATGTGTTAAAGAGCTAAGGCTTAAAAATTAAATGGGATGGCGCGGGTGTTAACATCATGCAGTTGATCGAAATGAGAGGTGTGGCGGAATTTTACCTTTGGTTACCGTGATGCTGCTGCAGTGTTGCTGTCGTGGTGGATGGCTTATTGGTGGTTCCATTATGGGCTGGCGCAGTGGCAGGGGCAGACCGTTGTTTTGAGGTTCCAGTTCGGTATAGTTTCCTGTAACTGAAGACGTATTAATAGAGTGGGAGAATGTGACTATATTACAAAGTTATGGGGGTATAAGACGGTTTAGGTGGTGTTTTTTCAGACGAATGCAGACATTTAAAAAATAAGTGCTAGTTAGTTTCAGTCACTGCAAAATTTGTTCCGAAGTAAGTATTATGTTACATGGTATATAAAGAAACAACAAAATGTTTTAAATGAACTTATATAACGTCATATTTTATCTTTTATGGTCATATTTATATAAGATTTAGGTCATACATGCTTGCATATTTCGCTGTTTTTATATCATCAAAATGAGCCCTAGTCAAGGGAGCGCTCGCCTAAGATGTGGACTTTTATTTCAGTTTATATAAAGAAATTTCAGGGCTTCACCTTACAGGACCTCTTTTAAGTTCACCTCATAAATGCCCTTTAATTTCAAGCCGAAATCTCAGTGCACTTGTATTGATCTCCTTTAACTGCTTCTAATCAAAATTTCGAATCTGCTAGAATCTCTCTTCTTTTGTTTGGACTTGTTAATGATCGGATTCTTGATACAAGAGAATAAGTGTAAAACGCCTGTAAAGCATTTATGCAAGTAACGCTGGAAAATAATTCAGGTATAATAAATTAAATTGCCACAGTTGTTTCTGGTAGGTATTACAAACTAACACTTACAAACTACTAATGCAAATGAAGCAGAGGTGGGCAGAAAAAGGTTGGGAGATAAGAATATTATAAATTGTAAAAATGTTACGAAGTGGGAATGCCCTGAACAACGAATGAGTTGTGAACGTTATGAAGTTAGAGAATGTTATTATTTTATTTATTTATCTTCAAGCAACTTATATCCAAGCCTATCTTCCCAAAGTATAACGTTCTTGCATAGCTTCTAAATAAAAGCAGTCTAGCAAATACTGACATTAATGGTTGCTACTACCGCAGATTCTAGCAAAACTTTTTTTTTCCATCGTGCACTTCAGCTTCACTTTCCACAAAATCTCGCGCACTTTCCTTAGCTTGGTGCCATCATAAAAAAGTTTGCTAATCACTAGTTCCTCTTTAATATTCAACCATTGTTCTCTTATTACGCATTTCCCCCACTCCTCAGTTCTCCTACATTTCAATAAAATATGAACATCATCTTCATCCCCTCAATAGATTTGGCATATACCCTCTAGTACATCGTTCCTCAAACCCCTAAACTTCCAAATCCCAGTCTAAACCAAGCCATTCCTTCTCTCTGCTGTCTACCACACTTTTCAATATATGCCTCCTTCATAAATCCAGCCTTAAAAATCTCCATCCAGAAGCCTCTTACTCGTAACAAGTCATCTCTTAATAACCACAAGTCTTCTAGTCGGTTCTTCTCCAATTACTCTTCAATACTTCCTAGCCAGTTACATGTACATAAGTGTTTGTCTTGATTCCATAAACTTTCACTTGTATTTTCATCTGATACATTATTTCTATACTAGCCAATTTTTTTGTGATTCTTTCCACCACCATTCTTCTCACGTTCACTTTTACTATTTCTAGAAGAGCCCCTGTATTGGACATGTTCTACAGCATTCCTAAAATCAATTTACAATGGAATCTCAAAATGAGATCCACTTATTTGCATGCTTCTTCAGTGCCCCATTAGTGAGGGTTAGGGTTATACAACAAGGTGGACACCTCACCATTTAGACCTACATAGATCCATTGTAGCTACCACCCCAAGTAGGAAGGGATGAAGCGAAGACACCACAGGAGGCTACAGGTCGCAGGCAGACAGTTCACAGAGACGCGCGGAAGCTTCTAACAACTCCAGGCTCGAAGACCCATCCCACTGCTGGAGCTACCTAGAGAGGGCGATCAGCGTCTCGTCAACCAAACAGCCCTCTAGTGTCTACGGGGAGTACTCTTTGCTTTGAGCAAGCATCTGGCACTGCCATACGCCACCAAACCTAGAAGCACGCCTGGAAGTTGAGGAAACGGAATGAAAGGGAAATTATGGAAAGTTAATCGTGGTAGATGGGAAACCTCCTCAGCATTCGTCTACCGACCCAGGGAAACCACCGGGAGTCGAACCGGGGACCTCTCGAATGCGAGCCTCAACGTTACCGCGGAGCCTTCTCGCTCGGTATGTTTGCTAATGAGCTAACATTTGAGTGCGCTTGGCGCTTGGTCTTCACGAAATATGGTTATGTATAGACACCTTCAGCATCCTTAAAGGAATCAAAACAAAACAAAACAATACTAGCATTTGTAACATAAAATGGACTTTGAGAGTTTGATCGACTTGTATTGGGTGTGAGAGGTGTGAAGTAGCAGTTTATTGAAATGTAAATGTTAGTCCTTGGAGTGAAACTTCTGTTTTTAATGATTCTTTCACAAACTACCATCACAACTCCGAGGTTAAATTGCTGTACATAAGAGATTTGGAATTCATGAATTAGCACATATGCTAACCTACATGTTTATTTACTCTCTGAAAGCAGATTTTTAAATTCATTATAACTGGCAATCCTCACGGACTGAATTTGCTCTGCTTAAGCGATATACGTACCGCGATGAGTCTTCTCATCCTACGGATTGGTAACTAGGCAACCCTCCAGTTTACATACAATGAGAAATGCAGGTGCTGACACAACATTCACCAGCCCACTAATTAGGGCTACGGTGGTGCTCGGTGTTAACGCGCTCTAGTAGCGCAGCGGTTAACATGCTGGAAAGTTCGAGTGAAGGTCGGAAGTTCAATCACGCCTGAGAATAAATGAGTTGTTTTTATTATTTTTTTGTATTTATTTATTATATTCATTAAAGCATATTCTAACAACTAATAATGTTTTAATGAAATTCGCATAATTAAACTAATCAAGTGAAAAGACACTTCCTCGCCAAACTATCAGTTCTGTTAAATCTAGTAAACATACAAAGTGACAGTATTTGAACCTGGGAGCTTCACCATTGAAGGCCAACGCGCACACTGTTGTACTACGAGTGCAAGTCATGGCACGCACAGCGGTGCGAAGCAGTCATTTCGCGATGCAGTGAACAGTGTTTACGGCATAGTCTGTACAACGCCGGGACTTCATAGCTTCTCAATCCGCAGGCTGAGAAGACTCGCCCGGTATATATATTTGGTACTATTCGAACTGCTCTCAGCAGCTTTGTATTTAACGAGCGGAAAATGCTATTGGTGAAGAGTGGCTAGACTCGCTGAGTGCTGTATTTCGCCGGTGGATTAGGATATGGTAGGCTTAAATTAACTTCTCGGTAGTTCGGCATACCTGGATGATGACAGAACAGATAGAAGCACCCAGTGTGAGACCTGTTTTGTGAATTTTCGAAACACATTACTATGCTTTCATTGTTTTAACTAATATTGCATTCTAAACACTGGTTTTTAGGTTCACTTGTAACATTTAAACCAAATTACAGTTTGATTGGAATAAATTACAACTAACAATATACGTTCACACAAACAAAAACAAGCTGATGCCTATATAAAATGCGACGAGGCACAGTTGCATTTCTACGCTATTTAAAACTTTAAGTGAACTCAAAGATGTAACACAAACAAAATACTTAACTAAATGTGAGAATTATGAAGTAACACTTCATTAAAACGTAATGCTCCGTCCTTATGAGTGAATCTTTTTTTAATGATTCTTTCCTTAATTACCATCACAACTCTAAGGTTTCAGTTATGTACGCTATAGATTTTCAATTATTAAATTAGTACACCTACATTTCGTCTAAAGTCCAATTTCCACTGACAGACTGTCATGTATCACCATTACAACGTGACTATTGTATTTGGTTATAGATTAAGCACGTCCACTCTAAGATTGTTTTGCAAATTCTACCTCTAACAAACCAGAACACTCAAATTGCCAATTGCAGTAAACGAATCTCGTTCAAAATAAACGTGCGAGAGAGTGTAAGCTTTATAACTGATAGATGATATTGTAGAATCCTTAATGTCCAGTAAGCGAACTCATGCTGGATACCAGTCTATAATACTTCTCTCTTTATTGGTGTCCACTTTATTTGTCTGATATACCTACACGTACTCAAGCGGGATAAGTTGCAAGGCTACATTGAACATATCAAGGATTATAGTGTTCAAAATGTGATTTGAGGCAGTATTTTTAACACTTAAATAATTTTAGTCAAATTATATAAATATAAATTCAATAGCAGCCCGCCTTAAAGGAATATGTGTATGTAACAATATATAAAAATGTATGTAAGTCATTGTATATATTTGTATTATTGTATCCATGTGTAAAAATGTTATGTGAATATATTACGTAATTTAATAATGTAGGAGCTGTGAGAATAATAGGTTAAAAGTTGCTAACAATGAGGTAACAATGAGGTAACCTTGAGGCAATAATGAATTTGAAAGTTTAAATGCTGCTAGTCATTCTTGGAAGCAATAATGTAATTTTTGTGACCGTTTATAAAATAGCCAATCAACAACTAGAAAAACCTTTAGTTAAATGAAGGTATTCTATTGGAGTAGGAATAGCCAATCAGAGACTTGAAATATAGAAATTTAAAATTTAAAATTTTTTGAGTTGGAAAATGTAAATTCCCATCACATATATGCGCTAGATGTTATCGCAGGAGCGCTTTTGAGAGATGTTTCTCCCATCTTCGGCTGAGTTGGATTCCCAGCTGAAGATGGAAGAAACATCTCTCGAAAGCGCTCCTGCGATAACATCTAGCGCATATATGTGATGGGAATTTACATTTTTCAACTCAAAAAATTTTAAATGTTACATAACATCACTATAAATAATACTTCTGGTTTATCATAAAAAGAAATTTAAAAGTTTAAGCGGTTGAAATAACTTTAGTTGCCTGCAAAGTGTTCCTACCCGGACGCGAGACACGTCCTCGAGAGATTTAATACGTATTAGTGTGAGACGAAAATTGTTTAGGTATTAAAAAGTGCAAGTATTTAATAAAAACATCTCACAGCTCCCTCTCTCTATATCAGTGAAGTGTTATTTAAAAATTGTGTCAAGTATTAATAAAAGGAGGGATGTAAAAATTATAATCTGTGTAATCCTAAGTCGCGCCACAACCCTGCCAAGACATCCATGTCTCTAAAATAAATACTGACGTAGCCGAGGCAAACATAAATATTAAATATTTAAAGAAAACAGTTTAATTACAAAGTTAATATATTATTTTAAAACATTTTTGGGTCAAAGGCCACCAGAAAATATATTTGGGGCAAAGGCTACCGGGTACTATACGTGCGGTTGCAACTACTTCAAGTTCGGCTCCCCAACAGTTGAAATATAATACAACTCCTTCAATACAACCTACTTCAAATTGCCGCCCATACGTGGGGCTAATAAAATACTTCTTCAGTGTCAGGCTTCATACTATGATAAACAATTAAGCCTGTTAAATTTGTGACTTGTTTATAACATTCTACGCTGAAATAACAGCAGTTTTACAAATTTTAAATACTTTCAGCTTATTTGATTCGACTTTTAAATAGCATCGCTAATCCCGTTTTGGCGAACCTGCAAAGTCCTTAAATACAGGAAGGTACTTGAGCACAAATATTTCAAGCAGACACAAATTAAAGATGCAAAAAGCACTGAAACGTAACGCCTGAGAAATATAAATATAGAACTCAGGCTATTTAAATGGACAAAGCTGGTTACAGGGCCTTGAAATCGGCTGAAGACGGATCGTAAATATTTGTCATTTTTACTTTCTCTACTACGTATAGTAAGTAGGGGAAGTAGTGCATTCTACCCAAAATTCCATACCGAGATTTCACAGGAAATACACGTTTTAAGGTGCACAAAATGCATATAAAGCATTTTTGGAAACATGTCCGTGTGTGTGTCTGTGAACAGCATAACTCAGAAACGAACACTCGGATAAACACCAAAATTGGTATTTAGGTTCAGTATCCTCCAGAGATGAGACAGGAAGGTTTTCAAGAAAATCCCCCCACCCCAGATTACCCTTTACATGGAACTTTTGCGAAAATTTTAATTTTCTCAAAAATGCCTCATATATTTTAATATATTGTATATTGTATATTATAAAATGTATATCTTGAATTTTCAGGGAATGGCTCCAAAAGTATTCTTCATTGTGCACGACTTTTGCCTAACTGGTAAACCATAAGAGATAGACAAAATTTTACTACACAAAAAATATATATCGCGTTAAAATACACAATTTATGTCATATATATTATTTTCTTGAGTGAACCATTTTTGAGATATTGCTTGTTGTTCCCTTAAATTTTTGCAATACTTATACTTTTTCTCAAATGGGAATTCGTTACTAATTTTTTTGTCCTGAACATGCAAAGAGAATGGAATGCTCCACATAGCAACCAGCTCTTAAAATATTTGACTATCGCTTAAAGCCTACCATATTCCCCTTCGATCCACAAGAACATTAGGAATAAGATAAACATCTCGATTAATATGAAGCATATGGAGAATAAGCTTTTGTAAAAATGTTTTGTACAAGAGTAGAGAAAGTCATGTGAGTGTAAAATATCAGAAATTTTTTTGTCCTGGTGATGCCAAGAGAATGGAATAATCCACATAGCAACGAGCTCTTAAAATATTTGACTATGGGTTAAAGCCTACCATATTTCCCTTGCGCCTACAAGAAAATTAGCAATGAGATTAAAATCTCGATTAACATGAAGTATATGGAGAATAAGAGTTTATAAAAATAGTTTGTACAAGAGTAGAGTATGTCATGTGAGTGTAACACATCAGATTTTGTAACAAAGATGTGAATTAAACATATAAGGATGCGATTTTAAAGAAATTCAAGATCTCAATTATTTTACCAAAACATGTGTGCAATCTTTTTATAACTTTTTTTTGATATCTTGCAAAAAATAAAATAAAATCGGAAAGTATTTGAAGGAGAGAAAAAAAAATCGAAATACATGTGATAGGATTAAACATTCATTATGCAGAAATCCGGCACTTTTGTTTTGTTTAAATAGTGATTTCTATTAGTGTTCTGCTACTATCTTTGACTGCATCCAGACAGTTCTGTTATTTTCCGCTGTGGATGCTATATCAACCCTCTGTTACGTGTTATTGCTTATTTATTATGTATTTACATTCTTATGAAATCAGTGCACTTATGTAGATAGTATACGCATTTTCTTGCTATGAAGTCCCCTCTGTATTTTACTATTCCTCACCATTTATCAACAACATTATAATAGCAAATCTTGTATTTTACCATCAGCATTTGCCCCTGACTGTCGTCGTATTGAGATATGTTATACTGGTCGCGTGTGAGATTTTTAAAACTTGAGTTCTGAAGGCCGATGTTGGTTAGAAAATCACGAAGGGTACAGGAAAGTAGGAGCAGGTTTCAAATTGATCGCTCGACCCAGCTGTGCCCATCCATCACGCGGGTGACTGAATTTTAGCAATAATCACTTCAAGGTGACCACACGCCTTTCCACGCTGCTCCCAACCCACCAATAGCGCTACTAAAGGGGAAAGAACCTGCAGTAACCAGGTGTAATAATACATTCAAGAGCACTTTGGTCTTTGCACTTAAAACAAAACTTGTCTTAGGCCTCATGAGCATAAGATCAGAGTGCACCTTTGTAGTTTTCAAAATATATTTTAAGTATAATTTTTTAGTTTTAGCTAGTTTTGTTTTGTTCTTTATTCTACCTAATGTATTGTAATATATTTGTGCGCTTTGCTCCTCTAGATAGAAGATACAGGAAGTTCATTGAAACTAAAATATCCCAAATCATTGATTTGCTGCAAAATACCCATATATTCATATCACAATGTAAAAAACCGGTGGTAAAAGCTACATATACTAAGATATAAATAATATAGTAAAGTGGGTCTCAAAGGAAATATTTATAAGGGAAAGCTGCCTTGAAATTGGCTTTATAAATGAAAGTTATCCTCTAATGTTAGCTCTTTACTTGCTTCTAGCTCGTATTTGAAATGCAGTAAAAAATCTGATGTGTTACACTCACATGACCTTCTCTACTCTTGCACAAACAAAATTTAAGGGAATAACAAGCAATATTTCGAAAATGGTTCACTCAACAACAAAAATGTATATGACATAAATTACGTACTTTAACGCGATCTACATTTTTTGTGCAGTAAAATTTTGTCTATCTCTTATGGTTTACCAGTTATGCAAACGTCGTTCACAATGAAGAATACTTTTGGAGACATTCCCAGAAAATTCGAGATATACATTTCATTTGTCATGAAAATATCTTAAACATATGATATCTTAATCAAAATCGTTAGAGCCGTTTTTGAAAAAATAAAAATTTCCGAAAAATGTTCCATGTAAAGGGTAATGTGGGGTGGGGGGATTTTCTTGAAAACCTTCGTGTCGCATCTCTGGAAGTTACTGAACCTAAATACCAAGTTTGGTTTTATCCGATTGTTCGTTTCTGAGTTATGCGGTTCACAGACACACGGACACACACACACAGACAGATAGACATACACACGGACATGTTTCCAAAAATGCTTTTTTTGGATTCAGGGAGTCTCAAAACATATATTTCCTGTGAAATCTCGGTATCGAATTTTTGGGTGGAATACAATACTTACTTTACGTAGTAGAGAAAGTAAAAAGATTAAAATAAATGTGCACAATCTCAACCTGGAGATTGAGGCAGTATTTTATATCACAACATTGTGAATGCCAGAGTGGTTGTAGCGTAAATTAACATTATTGTGTGACAATGATTTTAGATGTTTATTAGCCATAACTATTCTTAGGAAATAAGTTTACACGGCCTCCTGAAACTAACAATAGAAATGGGTAACAATGAACCGATGGGGTGACCTGTTTATCACTAAGAAGAGACAAACAAATGACTTCAGGGTAGCGTGCCTTTCTTTAGAAATGGAGGGAATATCTTTCCTTGAGCATATGTGTTAGTAATTGTCATTGGCTGACAAAACAGACGCTAATGTTGGCGCGATTTAGTAACCAATAGTAGCTCTATTATAATGTATAGGCATTTCGGAGAGGAGTATATATTCTCGAGCCAGAAGCATGTTTCACGCAGTTCTAAGAAATCTTTCGCGAGGTACACACCACGCAGTTCTATGGAATCATTCACGAGGTACACGTCGCGCAGTCTTGAAGAATCTATCGTGGAATGCATATCATACAGTTTGGAAGAATCTCTCGCGTCGTAAAGTTAGTTACAAAATGTGAAGTACTCGGCAACTAATACGACAGTAATTGCATTCGGAAATATTACAGTTTGTCAGGCGTGTATAAAAATTAAAGATGTGAACTATTAATTGTGACGGCAATAAAAGTGTGAAAATAAATTCTTTTAACAGTGTTATCTTAATAACAACTCCTCTCCGTTTACACGCCCTGCTCAGAGATATTTGCTCGACTGAGTAATAATAGCTAGCCGGAGGACAAAGAAACCGAAACCTTAAAACAATAAAACAATAACAGGCGCCCAGTAAATAAGATAACACGAACAGATTACCGCGACAAGACCCCAGGTTCGATTCCAGGCTGGGGCGGGGAAGTTTTCTTTAATTGGAATCTTTCCTCCGCAGAGTCTAGAAGTAAGCATGTGTGTGTACAGGAGTGAATGGGAGCGCGTTTCAAATTAGAAGTTACTAAAATCCAACTTTTAAGAACCTATAGTCCATGAGCTGTCCTCATGTCAATGCCCCCGATATAACCATAGAAGGGGATGGGGGTTATGCATAGGAAATAATTAAAAATCTGATGTCTTACATTCATATGACTTCTTCTACACCCTAACCAAAGGTAAGTGCAAGTGTAACTAGTTCTGTAAATGCTAATCAAATGCAAGACAATAATACAAGTGGAGAAAGAAGTGTATCACCTTTGTTAACTAATAATACAAGAGAGGCTATTGCTTTCTCCATAGCATCAGCCTCTCAAATACAAAATTATAATGATGACACACATGTGCATGTAACAAATCAGATGCCAAACTATCATTCTGTGCTCAATGAATTTCTAACAATTTATATCTTATACATTATACATGTAGTTGTTATTCAGATTTCTTATGTTTTTCTTACTAACAGTGGGTTTTCTTTTATTACATCACTTATCTATACTCCCTTTTGTTTATTGACAATTGTTTAGATTTAGTAAAGATATTATTATAAATAGTAATTTGCATTATTTAAGTGATGTGCATATTATACTATAGTTATTAAATACTCGTATTTGTTTAATACTTCAGGCACATTCTTCAAGTCGTCCTCCGTGGACTAGTGGTACCGTGCTAGCCTCTGGTTCCCAAGGTCGCGGGTTCAAACCCGGCGGAGGGCGATGGATTTTTTCGGGCGTAAAAATCGTTAGCACGGCTTCCTTCGGAAGGGAAGTAAAGCCGGTGGTCCCGTGTCGTAGATTTACGGCACGTAAAAGAACCTCAAGCCTGATAAAGAGGCCTCTGAGCAAAATTACAGGTGTTTCACGCCCAATATAGAATGGGACGCTAAGAACCATAGTAGTTAAAGAGCGTCCATAAATAAAACTCAATTTAAAATATTCTGCTAGATCATGAATAAATTGTACTGGACTTGAGGAAACGTTAAAATAAGGTAAAGGTAATTCTCCCGCCTGAATTTGCAAATTTCCTCTATTTCAAGTCACTGATTGGTTAATCATACTCCAATAGTATACTTTTATTTAACTTAAAGCTTTTTCTAGGTTTTAGTTGGCTATTTATAAACTGTTTTAAATATTACATTATTCTTCTAAGAATTATTAGTACCATTATTAAACTTTCTAATTTATTGTTGTCTCAAGGTTACCTCATTGTTAGCAACTTTCGGCTTCTACTTTATAATTCTGTTTACTACGAAAAGCAGCTTGCTTCTATTTTCACAGCTCCTACATTGTTAAATTACGTAATACATTCACATAATATTATTCTACATGTACATAATAATATAAACATAATACAATGGCTGTTATATACTTTATCCTTTATTATACACATATTGCTTTAAGGCAGGCTGTTATTTAATTTGATATTATATAATTAGACTGTTATCATTTAAGTGTTAAAAAATACTGACTCAAATTGTACGGAATAATTGTTAAGCATTGATTTGAATACTCTTATATTGGGTAGTTATATTATATTCGAACCCACTCGCGGCCTCTCTCTGCTGCGCGAGGCAGCCGGCAGAGGCGGACGTAATTCCTTACCCTATAATAGATGCTGGAAATGTTGACCTTCTGCTCTCAAACAGGCAGCATTTATCTCGTGTAAATATTCTCGCTCACTCTCCGAAGCTCAGCAGCAGGAATTCTTGTGATTGGTGCCGGTTTGGAGTGTTCGCCTCGAAAATCGCTGAAAAAACTAGCGCAACAAACAGGTGTATCTCGATTTTTTGCGATAAATGCTACACGTATGTTGCAACTGAAGGCCTATTGCTACACACGAGTGCAGGCGTTAAAGCCAAATGATCCCGCTAAACGTGTGACTTATTAAACTGGTTTTTCCTATCCGTAGAAAGGGGTTTCATTGACCCACAGCTTTTTTTTTCACTGGTGAATCTTGGTTTCATCTAAATGGACGTGTGAATACTCACAACAGTCGATATTAGCCTTCAGTAAAACCTGTGCTACTGGATGAAATGCCTCATTATGATCAGAAAATTTGAGTGTGGTGTGCAATAAGTGTTAGAGGAATAATAGGGTTCATACTCTTTAATGAAACAATAAATGCAGAGCGATATCAGAGGTAAATTCTGAGGCCATTTTGCAATCGCTTGACAGAAGAAGAGAAATCGTATGGTTGGTTCCAGCAAGATTCTGCAACAGCACATACGGTAGCCGAATCATTACATGCAATAGAGAGGTGTTTGATGACCGAATAATTAGTGTTGATTTGTGGCCCCCTCGTTCTCCTGACCTAACGATTTGTGATTTTTATTTATGGGGTTCTTTAAAACACAAAGTGCATCGTTCCAATCCTCGCACACTACAGGAACTTAGAGAAATCAAAAGAATTCCTACTGCTGAGCTTCGGAGTGTTAGCGAGAATATTTACACAAGATATGCTGCCTGTTTGAGAGCGGAAGGTCAACATTTCCAGCATCTATTATAAGGTAAGGAGTTTAGTCCGCCTCTGCCGGCGTAATTTCCCCGGCAACTGCCGGATGTCTCGCGCAGTAGAGAGAGGCCGCGAGCGGGTTCGAATATAATTTAACTACCCTATATAAATTATTATTCAGGTGATGTTACTTGAATATATGGCATCTATCTACGTTTTAACAAAATTTAATAAGTTCAGTGCTCTGCATTATGTAAAATTGTTTTTGCACAAGTTATCTATAGCTAGTTCATGGAACAGAAACTTTTCTAAGTCCCCGAATCTAATACACTTCAAATTTCTCGCTAGTTACGTACAGTATAATGATTATTATTATATAATTCAATATCCGCGATTCTATTAGATGGAAGTTTAAGGATAACTTGATTAACAAACACGTGATTCCCTAGCTCATGCACTCCGACGAAGGCGTTCTTCCTTTCCTAACATGTGCCAACAATGTTAACTGTGTATAACAATTGGTGGCTCGTTTGGAACATTCTAGGCTTTCTCCTTTAATAGCTTCAGTTGGCTTTACAGCTTCGATGTATTATTTCTGTAATCACTAGTTGCAGTGTTATTATGACTGCCTCTGCAGTCGAGTGGTCAGTACTCTGGCTTCTTAACAGAGAGGTCTCTGATTCGATTCTTAGTCAGGACCAGGAATTTTTCTTTAACCAGAATGATTTCTTCTGTTCTATATAGTCTGAACGAGGAAGTGAATTTATGTTTAATTGTAAAAACTAACAGAAAAAAAAGCCAACGATGAGAAACCTACATTTAGCGCGCGAAAACATCAACACTATCAGTTGTTTCTGAAGTCAAAGCCCCCGTTACGATCGCAAAAGTTAAAGGCGACTATAGAAACAAAACAATAAAACAGTATTACGTATTACTATATAAGTATTGTTTAGCTGTCTGTTTATAAGTCAAGTTTATATTTATTTCCTCAGCATGCATTGTCGTCACGATAAGTTTGCGAACTTTAGCTAACTTTATATTCGCATACCCAATTTATTTACAGGTTTATTATTTATGAATGAATTTCAATGCTTTTGGTAGCAAACTAAAGCTTATTTTGCTTTCTACTTATCTGTTATGATTCCCCTTATAATTGTGCTATTTCACTAACAAATTTAACAATGAAATACGTATGCCAACTTGATTACTTTTTTTGGTATAAACATTACACTTGGGCTTTCTAAAATTAAATCCTGTTTCAAAATAAAAGAAATGTTAAGTATACTAAAACTGAGTTTTTATTTATGGACGTTCTTTAACTGCTCTGGTCCTTAGCGTCCCATTGTATATTTGGCGTGAAAGACCGGTACTTTTTCTCAGAGGCCTCTTATCAGGCTTGAGGTTATTTTACGTGCCGTAAATCTACGACACGGGACCACCGGCTTTACTTTCCTTCCGAAGAAGCCATGCTTACGATTTTTATGCCCGAAAAAATCCTTCACCCTCCGCCGGGTTGGAACCCGCGACCTTGGGAACTAGAGGCTAATACGGTACGACTAGTCCACGGAGGACGACAAGTTAAGTATATTGATATTGACATTAGAATAGTTTGCACCTTGGTGTTCAGTTTGTTCTGGGCCTTGATGGATTCACAAACACGTAGCTCCATATTATGTATATATGTGTTTGTTATATGCTGCATTTAGTTGTTCTCCTTTAGTGTTATTACATTGAATTCCCCTTGGGAGTGAAAGGAGAAGAAAAAATAAATTAGAATTTAAAGAGAGACTTGACCTGGCTGAGATATTTTCTAGTAGTAAACACGGTGCAGAAAATTGAAAGTTTCTGTGTCATTTAACTCATTGGATAGGAAAAAGGGGTGAGAGCAAGAGGTGGAAGGGAAATTTAAGCGCTTTAAACGAAAAGAACGAAAAAGGGTTGGGGCAACAAAGCCCCTGAAAGTGCTCCCCTCCGCTCCTTTATGCATGCCCCGGTTTAATCCTTAAGGAGCTAGAAAACAAAGGATAATGTAGGCGCCTACCTAAGTTGCAAAAAACAAACGGGTGTAAAAGCACTATGCTGGGAAACTAACTAGGCCATGAAACCAGAATTGTCTTACACGTTACACCCCCTTGAATATGCTTCCGTTTGCGGTTTAATTAAACATTTCAGCGCAGGTTTGAAACCTCAATGATTTTTGAATGACGTGTTGAGTGAAAACGAGAGTGTGTAGGTACACACGCGTGTGTATGAATTCGCCGACTTTATGAGAAATAATTACACCATACATATGTGCGCTGTGAGAGAAAGTCTCTGCTCAATAATGCCATAACTTAACATCTGATTTGTTACATTCACATGATTTTCTCAACCAAATATTCCAAACTATTCTTATATAGAGGGGTACTATTTATATTTTGAGCCTAATAATTAAAACAAAGTAATTTCTGATTGAAAACTGCTTTATAGTTTTCAAAATATTCTCCTTTATGATCAATACACTTTTGCAGCCGTTTGAATCATTTGTCAAAGCATTTATTCCAGTCTTCTTGAGACACCTCCAAAACATGGTTTTTGAATGCATCAACGACTTCTTCTGCCAACAAAAATCGTTGACCATGCATTTATTCTTGGTGTTCGGGAACAAAAAGAAGTCATTGGATGCTAAATCAGGAATGTATGGCGGATGACCCATCAATTTGATTTTTTGAGGCTTCAAATACTCTATTGTTAGACGAGATGTGTGTACGCTCGCTTTGTCTTGATGAAGAACGATTCTACGGTTCTTGTTGGTTTTCCTTACTTCACCGAAGACTTCCGGCAAACAAATGGTTGTGTACCATTCAGCATTGACCGTTTTACTTTCCTCTAAAGGCACTGTTGCCACATGGCCAGTTTTGCTGAAAAAGCAGGCGACCATTTGCTTCGAAGTGCTTCGAGAGCGAACAACTTTTGTTGGATTTACTTCATCTTGAAACACCCATACAGTCGACTGCTGTTTACGTTCCGGCTCATACGCATAGATCCATGATTCGTCACCTGTTACAATCTTATATACGCCTTTTGAGGCACCGCCATTGTATTTCTTGAGCATTTTTGTACACCAATCGACACGAGCATCTTTTTGAGATTGCTTCAAATTATGTGGGATCCAACGAGAACAAACCTTATTCACGGCTAAATAATCATGCAATATTTTATATATGCTGGAGGCACTAATGCATATGGTTGCCTCAATCTCACAATATGTCCCATGACGATCTTTCATTATTAGTTTTTGCACAGCATCAAAGTTTTCTGGCACAACAACTGATTTTGGACGACCTTCATGAACTTCATCATTGAGCGAACGGCGGCCACGATTAAATTCGTTATACCAGCGTTTCACAGTGGCAAAGGATGGAGCTTCGTCGCCAAATGTGGAAGTTAGTTGATCGATGCACTCTTGTCTTGATAATCCACGTCGAAAGTTGTAATAAATGATTGCACAAACATTTTCACGAGTTAATTCCATGTTTTTGTTGACACACAATTTTCGAGTTAGTGTAAACAAAAAAAAAAACGACGCTCTATTGATAAAATGTTTGAAGTAGATTATGGTCAAAAATGTCAAACTTTCCATTGGAAACGTCAGATGGCACCTACAACATTCAGGGTTGCCAAGGCTCAAAATATAAATAGTGCCTCTCATATTACTTTCTGTGCTACGTAGAGAGAGTAGGGGAAGTATTGCATTCCACCCAAAAATTCATTACCGAGATTTCACCGGAAATGCATATTTTGAGGTGGGTGCATTGAGTAAAATTAAGCAATTTTGGAAATATGTTCCGTGTGTGTGTATGTGTGTGTCTGTGTCTGTCTGTGTCTGTGTGTCTGCTGTGGACAATATAACTCAAACACAAAAAGTCGGACAAATACCAAATACCAAGAAAATCTTCCCACCCCAGATTACCCTATACATGAACATTTGTTTCGAAAATTTTTATTTTCTCAAAAATAGCTCTAACGATTTAGATTAAAATATCGTATACTTAAGATATTTTTATGGCAAATGAAATGTATATCTTGAATTTTCTAGGAATGTTCCCCAAAGTCCTCTTCATTCTGAATTACCTTCGCATATCTGGTAAACCGTGATAGACACACAAAAACTGTAGAGCTCGTAAAACACACAATTTATGTTACATACATTCTTTTTGTCAAATGAACCATTTCCGAGATATTCCTTGTTATTTGTTTGAATTTTCCAGTATTTATACCCAATTGGAATTCGTTATTATTATTATTTTATGTCCTGGACATGCAAAGAGAATGGAATGCTCCACATAGCAGCCAGCTCTTAAAAGATTTGACTATCGCTTAAAGCTACCAATTCCCTTTTCACCTACAAGAAAATTAGCAATAATAGTCTTAATAAAGGTAGGAAAAGTCATGCGAATGCAACACAGCAGATTTTTTCTATCTACTTCATGTTAATCGACATAACCGTTGAAGAAATTGTTTAATAATACACATTTCGTTGTAGGTACAAGTTGGGTGAAGTGATAGTCAAATGTTTAAACAACAGGTCGCCATATGCTGGATTTGAAATTCTATATTCATTGTATGATATTGTATTCTTCAACGAAGAAATTGAGACTTTAAAGTTTAAAAAAATCATTATTACTGAAAATTAACACCAATGGCACTGATCATGAAATTGTGCAAAGGACTTAATATTGCAGCCCAAATATAATTAGTATGTGCTTTTAGATCGCAGACTGTGGCCTCAGAAACATGCTTCTGTGTACCTATATCATAATGTGTATACTGAAGGCGCAAAGCCTTTATGTGAATACTTTGTAGAAGAGAAATGAAAATTAATTATAAAAATCTGATGTGTTACACTCACATGACTTTCTCTACTCTTGTACGAACTATTTTTACAAACCTTATTCTCCATATGCTTCATGTTAATCGAGATATCGAGATGTTAATGTTATTGCTAATTTTCTTGTAGATGCAAGGGGAATTGGTAGGCTTTAAGCGATAGTCAAATCTTTTAAGAGCTGGTTGCAATGTGGAATATTCCATTCTCTTTGCATGTCCAGTACGTAAAAAAATGAATAACGAATTCCCATTTGAGAAAAAGTATTGGAAAACTTAAGGCAATAACAAACAATATCTCGAAAATGGTTCACTCAACAACAAAAATGTATGAGACATAAATTATGCATTTTAACGCGATCTACATGTCTTTTGGAGACATTCCTAGAAAATTCGAGATATACAATTCATTTGCCATAAAGATGTCTTAAACGTATGGTATTTTATTCAAAATCGTTGGAGCCATTTTTGAGAAAATTAAAATTTTTAAAAAAGTTCCATGTAAAGGGTAATTTGGGGTGGGGGGATTTTCTTGAAAACCTTCGTGTCACATCTCTGGAAGGTACTGAACCTAAATACCAAGTTTGGTGTTTATCCGACTGTTCGTTTCTGAGTTGTGACACACACACACACACACACACATACACACACACACACACACGGACATGTTTCCAAAAATGCTTTATATGCATTGAGTGCACCTCAAAACATGTATTTCCGGTGAAATCTTGGTATGGAATTTTTGGGTGGAATGCAATACTTCCCCTACTTACTATACGTAGTAGAGAAAGTAAAAATCTCGCTGTTAGATTTACATGACCTCTATCCTCTATCATTTACTAGTGTGTATAGAAATTATTGTTACGAAAACGTATTTTTCTGTCTACTTTATTTTAATCGATACAAACTTTTGCAGAACTAGCTCAATTACATATTTCGTTATAGATATACAGCATACAGTGACAGGGAATGTTTAAGAATTTGGACGTTATATGGTCCACACGCTTTCCATACAATCCCGAAAAACAATTAATGTCGACAGGACTTTAAAAGAATGACTAAGTATTGAATAATACGATCCATTAATAACGGATATTTCGGAAATGACTGATGCCACAAAAAGTACCAGTTATACAAAGTTCCTTAAGGAAGAGGACTTCACAGGCTATTCCCATAGAATTGAAGATATACATTTATGATGTATTTATCTTTAATATGTGGTATTTTAACCAAAATAGAAGTTTTTTTCAGAAAATAAAAAAAATTACAAAACTTCGAATAATTTGGTATTTATCCAACTTTTCGTTTTTGAGTAATGGTGTTGACGCAAACACCGGACCTTTTTCTAATATCGTTATTGAATTTTTGGGCGGGATGCAATTCTTCTCCATCTACTAGGTACGTGGTAGAGAAAGTAACACGGGATCGGGACTGCGGATATTCAGCTCTGATTCGGTCTGCTGATGCTCTTATTGCTTGAGCTACCATGGCGAGATACGCGAACTCGCATCGACTATAAACCGTATATTTTAAGAACTCGCAACATCGCAAGTTGTTTGAGATAATATTTGAGATCACCTTAAATGTTTATCGGGATACTTGGATACTTGAATCAGATAAAGTTATGTGCATACGGGTATATCGCCATGGTAGATTTAAGAGCGTTAGCAGGAAGAGCCAAAGATCCGTAGTTCAAGTCCCTCCCGTCAAGTCTGGTTCAACTTTCTAAATTAATTTATTTAATTTGAGACTATTTATGGTTTAAAATGCACTGTGAGTACTCAATTGAATAGACTACAATTGTATGACGTTGTAATGGATAGAGAAACTCGTGTAAAAATAACATATCAGAGATTTTTTTGCCTCAGAGTAGGAGCAGCTCTGTAATTCTTAGCCTCTGCCGAGAGCTGGTCCAATGCCCGGAAAGGAAACCAAGTGATAGATTGGATAACCGCAGGTGAACTGGCGAAGAATATCTGGCGGGCGAAAAAAGCTAAAAATCCATGTCCGATACAGGTTTTGTCACGTTTTGGTCCATATTATCCAGGAAGAAACGAGGCGACCAGTAGTATGTGGTCTCCATGGCAACTCTCAACTCAGCCACGAGACATGGAAGTTTTCCTGCAGCGAAACAATCGCACATCGGCTCGTCGACAAGAGGCTACAAAACCGCAGCGCATTTTCTCCTTGCAAGCTTCAAAAGGCGCCACCCTTCTCCCACCCACTACTCCAACTTAAATGAATAGCATAAATTTAATGATACGAGTTGGATAGGGTAAAAAGAGAGTCGGGAGGACTTCATTCAGGCTGTTGGCGGGCGCATACCGCCGAGAATGTACAATTACTTTGAAGTTACGATGCGGGCGGGAGCAACAATTGTTAGAGGACCTCATCAAGTGGAAAAGTGGAGTACGCTTCCCTCTCTCTCTCACTCTTTCCCAGGACCTGTTTATTTAAAGTAAGGTACATGACGGATGTTGAACTGGCAAAAAAACCTTGTTAAATTTATTGGGCTGGTCCCAGTCCGAATGAAATTATTGTGCTTTTCAGTATACATGCTTTTAACAGAACATATCGTGGCTTTAACACGATCCCCAAACCCAGTTTGAGAAAAAGTACCAGCTTTATATATGAAAACGTAATATACAGGGTGCATTTGTTGTCCCAGTTTTCGTGATTTCATCTTTACTTCCTCTGTTGTAGGTAGAGGAAGTATTGCATTCCACCCAAAAATTCTATACCTACGATAGATATCTTTGAGGCTTTCTGAACCTCACCCCCAAAAAACTTTTTAGACTTTGTATCTATGTGTGTCTGTGTGAGTCTGTCTGTCTGTCTGTACAGCATAACTGAAAAACGAAAAGTCGGATAAATACCAAACTCGGTATTTAAATTCAGTATCTTCAAGGATGCGACACGAATATTTTCAACAAAATCCTCCGTCCCAAACTACCCTTTACATGAATGTTTCGTTAGTTTTCATTTTCTCAAAAATTGCTCTAACAATTTTTATTAAAATAATATATATGTTCAAGACCTTTTCATAATAAATAGAATACTTATCTTGAATTTTCTGGGAATAACCTGTAAAGCCCTCTTCATTCTGAATTGTTTTGCATAATTGTTAAACCGTAAGAGATAGATGAAATCTTACCGTACAATAAATGTAGATCTCATTAAAGCACACAATTTATGTTTAATTTTTTGTGGCGTCAAAACGATTTCCGAGATATTCTACGTTATTGGTTTGAATTTTTAAAAACCTAGACATTTTTGCAAGTGGTTATTCATTTTTTCTCTTGCTCATGCAAAAAGCATAGGATTTCAAAAAAATCTCACTTTAGTTTACTGCATTCTTCGTATACCTATAGGAAATATTGTGTACCTATGTGTAATGAAGGTTTATCGCGATTAACAAGAAGTAGATAGAATAATAGGTTATGTAAGAACACTTTGTAGTGTACCATTTTTATTATATTATGAAACCTATATAATGTACAGAGGGAGTCAAGAAACTACGAGCCGGCTGCGCGGTGTTTGTCCTATCCTCGTCCTCGGCGCTCGTTGCCGTCTGCCGCTATCTTAGAAAGGCGCGGATGAAACCGTACAGCATTTTTAAAACTACTTTTAAAGGCTTTACTTACCAACTTTATGAAAGGAGATGCTGAAACTGGCCACCGTTGTTGTCCATACATTTTTGGCACCTCTTTAGGAAACTATCCATCACTCACCGTAGTTCACGTTAAGAAATGCTGGCAATTTCCTGGCGGAAATTTTATTTTAATTCTTCCAGGGTGTGTGCGTTTGTCTAGTACACTTTGTCTTAAGTTACCCCGGAGATAGAACTCGCAGGGGGTTAGACTGGCGGACAGAGGGGGCCACAAATCTGTACTAATAATTCTGTCATCAAACACATTTTCAATTGTTCTCATCGAAATATTGGCCGTATGAGCTGTTGCAGAATCTAGTTGAAAAAAGGCAAAATCACACTCCCTGTCTGCTAATTCTCTAAAAAATGGAGGAGGTAAAATTGTATTCACGTATGTACGGACGTCAACTGTTGACTCGAAAAAAAGGCCCTATAACTCTTTCTCCGTTCATCGCGCACCATACAATAATTTTTTCGTCATCAGGGGATACTTCATGAACAATATTAGGTTTGTCAGAGTTCCAGTAACGATTATTACGTGTACACACATATACATGAAAGTAGAACCAAGCCTTTCCGTGAAAAATATTAAATATGGGTCTATTTCGCCATTGTGTACACTATTGACACTCCACTTACAAAATGTGCGCCTAATTACAAGATCACCTGGTCGAAGAGCATGTGCCACAGTTATTTTATATGGTTTTAAGTTCAACAATTTGGTTACTCTTCGCACAGAGCCATAAGAAATGTCTGCTTGTTGTGAAAGTCGCCTAAGTAATTTTTTGGGGGAATTCTCCAAACGATGACCGATGTTGTCTAATGTTTCTTCGGCAAGACCCATACGCCCCCTTTCAGATTTCTTAACCTGAACACTTCCTGTGACCTGAAAAGTATTGTAAAGTTCCTGGATTGTTGTACGGCCTGAAACTTTTACACCTAGAAATCTTTCTGCAAATCGTACTTTCACTTATCGATCTGATTTAGTCAACACATGCGAATCATAAATAAATACACACTATGCAGTAGAAAACATATACCTACTGAGCCATAATATACTTTGTGCCGAAGTACAGGACAAAGTAATAAATAACTCGTAATAACTGAACTGCATAACACCACCGTCAACTGAACACTGCAGAACAAAACCACGTCAACATGTGACCTTGTTTATAGCATCAGTGCGTTATAATATTTCCACACGCCCAGTGGAAAAACACCGCGCAGCCGGTTTGTAGTTTCTTGGCTCTCCTGTTAATTGTATTCTGGGGATGCGTGATACTGGCCACTTCACTACCCCATGTCGGTTGGATGATCTTCTGCCTTTGCCGCGCGTACACGGGCATGAAGCCGGCAGTCGGGTTGGTAGAATTAGGCCCTCAACGAGCTGTGGCGGCCTGAATTATTATTATTATTATTATTATTATTATTATTATTATTATTATTAGAAAATTAGTGTATATGTATATATACACTACGTGATCAAAAGTATCTGGACACCTGGCTGAAACTGACGCACAAGTTCGTGGCGCCCTCCATTGGTAATGCTGGAAGTAAATATAGTGTTGGCCCACCTTAACCTTGATGACAGCGTTCACTTTCGCAGGCATACTTTCAATCAGGTGCTGGAAGGTTTCGTGGGGAGTGGCAGCCCATTCTTCACGGAGTGCGGAACTGAGGAGAGGTATCCATATAGGTCGGTGAGGCCTGGCACGAAGTCGGCGTTCCAAAACATCCCAAAGGTGTTCTATAGAATTCAAGTCAGGCCAGTCCATTACAGGGATGTTACTGTCGTGTAACCACTCCGCCATAGACCGTGCAGTATGAAGAGATACTCGATCGTGTTGAAAGATGCAATCGCCGTCCCCGAATTGCTCTTCAACAATGGGAAGAAACAAGATGCTTAAAATAGCAATGTAGCTCTGCGCTGTGATCGTGCCACGCAAAATAACAAGGGGTGCAAGCCTCCTCCAGGAAAAATACAACCACACCATAACACCACCACCTCTGAATTTCACTGTTGGCACTACACACGCTGGCAGATGAGGTTCACCGGGCATTCGCCATACCCACACCCTGCCATCGGATCGCTACATTGTGTACCGTGATTCGTCACTCCACACAAAGTTTTGCCACTGTTCAATCGTGTAATGTTGACTCTCCTTACACCAAGCGAGGCGTCGTTTGGCATTTTCCTGCGTGATGTGTGGCTTATGAGCAGCCGCTCGACAATGGAACCCAAGGTTTCTCACCTCATCCCTAACTGTCATAGTACTTGGAGTGGATCCTGATGCAGTTTGGAATTCCTGTGTGATGGTCTGGATAGATGTCTGTCTATTACTCTTTACGACCCTTTTCAAATGTCGGCGGTCTCTGTCAGTCAACAGACGAGGTCGGCCTGTACGGCTTTGTGCTGTACATGTCCCTTCTCGTTTCCACTTCACTATCACATCAGAAACAGTGGACCTAGGGATGTTTAGGAGTGTGGAAATCTCGTGTACAGACTTCTGACACAAGTGAAACCCAATCACCTGACCACGTTCAAAGTCGTGAGTTCCACGGAGCGTCTCATTCTGCTGTTTCACGAAGTCTAATGACTACTGAGTTCGCGGATAATGAGTACCAGGCAGCAGGTGGCAGCAAAATGCACCTAAGATTAAAAAGTATGTTTGTGGGGTGTCCTGATACTTTTGATCACATTGTGTGTATATATAGAGCATGTTTAATGTGTATAATTTTTTTTCAAGCAAAGGTTTTAGCGCCAAACAAAGTTTAATCTTTGATTGCAATGGACTATACTTCATAATTAACATACAATATTTAGAATATTAAATTTTTCTAATTTTGATCACAAGAGGTAAATTACATGTTATTTAATGTTAATTTTTTGGAATAAATTGTTATTGGAAGGTAAATAATAATTATGTCTGTTATTTCTATAGTAAAAAATAAAGTAAATTGGGCGAAATTAGTATAAATTAGTAATATCACTATCGGGAAATCCTAAAAGTTATAGATAACAAAGAAGCAGACGCTCGAAGCATAAAATTGCCTTACATCCGCTCGGTTCTTCTGTCGATTCTAAACTGATATTAGAATTCAAATACACGGTGAGGGGAATCCAACCAATTAACGTTTATGGTTCACTTGGTATAAATAAAAGTTATAGTGTTAAGTGCAAAGAGAAAACTTGACTGCACTAACTTTCCCTTTTGATAAAGAACAAAATTTAAGAATTCCAGCCTTACAGTTAGTGTAATAATATTTGCCTCTCAAGGCGACTTCGGTAAGTTTGGAGGGGTGAAACACATGCGAAGTCTGTTACCGTAGCAACAGTAGTAGGCGGAGAGGTGGGTTCATAGCTATAGGCAATGTCAGCTGTCACTGCTGTGTGCTCTATCTATATCCAACAGGCCTGATCAGTGACAATGATGATAGCCCAGCAATAACGCTGCCTGCGGACAGTAGATCTTGTATACATGCCACCACTTTTACTTTGTTTTGCAAGGAGCCGAAGTTTGACTTTTCTTTCGTAAATTTGGTCAATAATATCACTGGAAATTCTATGTCGCTCTATATAATAACTTTTTCTTTTCCTTTATTATCGACTTGCAGGTTCCGTGGCTCCCTCGCATTAGAGCGGAGATAGCTCTCTCTTTTACTTTCCCTTCCTCACTCTCTGTCTTCCCCTTTCACGCTGTCTTCTTTTCCTTCTATATATGTGAGCGCGTCTCTATAGTGGTTCCAAAAAAGTATTCTAGTTATCAAATCAACCGAGCGCAAATTGCAAAAAGAAATTTACAGTTGTTCATTTTCAATGTTTTTCTGTTTATTATTTTTATATTTTTTGAACATTTCAATAGTTTTTTATTTTTACTTTTCTTACTAGTTAACTATAATAAGTAGAGTGTTACTGTTACGAAAAACTGGTATGGTGATTTCACATTTTGAAGTCCCCTGAATTAAGAGAGGCATTTTTAGAAGAAAAAATCATCTCTCTATGTTCTGTATGAACATCACAAAGTTGATTAAATATCAAACTTTGTATTTATGTATGTTCAGCATCCTGAAAGGTGCGATATGAAGAGTTTCAAGAAAATCCTTTCGAAACTAAACTACCCTTAAATGGAAATTTGTTTCTTACTTTATTTTATCATAAATGGCTATAAACGTTTTGCTTAAAATCTATATTTTTAAAATACTCTGATGACAAAATGTATGTATATTTTGAGTTTTCTACCAATAGTGAATCTCTCCTCTTACTGAATAATTTTTACATCATTGGTAAATCGCCAGAGATAGACAAAATCTTGAGGCACAAAAAAATGCAGATCTTATTAAACACACAATTTGGGTGAAACAGATTTTTATTTGTGGCGCTAAGCATTTCAGAGATATTCTTTGTTGTTGTTTTGAATTTTCAAATACTTGTACTTATTTCAACTGGTAAGTCACTATTTGTTTTTTCCCGTAGTCATGCAAAGAGCAGGGAACTTCAAGGCCATCACATAGCGACCGCTTCTTGAAAATCTGATTACCGTTTCCGGTCCTATACTTGCAAGGAAGTTTATCTGGATTAACATGAAGTAGATAGATGAAAGGGCTTTGTAAAAATAGTTTGTAGAATAGTGAGTAGAGAACGTCTTGTGGCGGTAAATAAAATCATGTGAATATAACGCCAGATTTTGTCTTATATCTTTGTAAAATTTTCAGCATAGCTAATAAGTTTACTATAACTCAAACTTATAGTTGAAAATATACTCGTATAAGGGATTCAGAACTGTAATGTATCAAGCGCTAAATAGTTTATGTAGACAAATATTACATAACTCCTTAGATATTCGCTGTATCGAAATTTCATAGACAACAAAACTTGTTCATAAAGCTCTGATACGCAATAGTTGTGCAGAACTTGCTAACAAGCGAGGTAGTTTCCGATTCAATATCCAGTTGTGATCCTCTCCTTATTCTGTAAATGGGACTTAAGGTGTATGCTGGATTCAGAACTTCAGAAGATGCACCGTCTTCCCGCTAGATGGGCTTAAAGAATAGTTCGCATGTCGCTCGACTTTCGTCATTCTACAATAGTTTGCTTAAGTTTTAAGAAACATACTGGATGTGTACAAATGTTGTTTAGAGATGTTCAACTTTCGGTTTAACTTGGTGCACAACTGATTTCTGCATCTACTGACTGGCGCTCAAAGTACCAAGCGTTGTTGAAGCTGCAGAGAAGATTCGAGAAACTACTGGCATGCATTAATTTTTCTACCTTACTAACTAGTGCGTAGAGAGGGTATTGAGATGTTAATCTTATTGCTAATTTTCTTGTAGGTACAAGGGGAATATGGTAGGTTTTAAGGCATAGTCAAATCTTTTAAGAGCTGGTTGCTATGTGGAGCATTTCATTCTCTTTGCATGTCAAGGACATAAAAAAAGTGAATAGCGAATTCCCATTTGAGAAAAAGTATAACTATCAGAAAATTCAAACAAATAAAAAGGAATATCTTGGAAATGGTTCACAAAAAAAATTATGTGAAATAAATTGTGTGTTTTAACGAGATCCATATTTTTTGTGTAGTAACATTTTGTCTATCTCTACGGTTTTCCAGTTATGCGAAAGTCATTCAGAACTTTTGGGGAGATACCCATAAAATTCAAGGCATACATTTCATTTTCCATGAAAATACTTTAATCAAAATCGTTAGCCATTTTTGAGAAAATCAAAATTTTCGAAAAACGCTCCATGTAAAGGGTAGTCTGAGGTGGCGAAATTTTCTTGAAAATCTCCGTGTTGCATCCTTGGAAGATAGTAAACTCAAGTACCAAGTTTGGTATTTATCTGACTTTTCGTTTTTGAGTTACGCTGTTCACAGACTGACACACGGACATGTTTCCAAATATGTTTTATTTGGGATCAGGGCACCTCAGAATATGCATTTTTCGGTGAATTCTCGGGATCGAATTTTTGGGTGGAATGCAATGCTTCCCCTACTTAGTATACGTAATAGAACAAGTAAAAGAGTAAGTTTTCTAACATTTTGATTTGATGTGTTTACTTGATAAAGAGGTTCCAAATTATAACTTTTTTTTTAAATTTTAAGGATTTTTCGGTATTACTGCTTAGAATGCAATTTAAATTCTTTACATAAAATTTAATATGATTAAGCCACTAAGGAAATATAAATAAACGTCAGAAGGAAACGTATTTTTTATATTTTGCTTTCTTTTCTTGTATTCATAATTTAAAGAAATTCTGTGCACATATTTGAAGCTATCAGGTCAGTTAAAAATGACATGCATCTCACAACAAGTATTGCACAATATGTATGTCTCAGTTGGTTATAAATATATTCTGGGAACTGTCTGCAAAATTTCAAGCTAATAAGTTAAAATTTGAATCCTAACATGCACTTTAAGTGTTGACAGATTCTAAAATTTTAAAATGTGAGAAAATAGGAAGAAAATAGAAAAGCTTATTTGTTGAACGTTTGTTATTTTTAACCTCTCGGTTACCTTTAGTAGCAACATTTTATTTGTAATCAGGGACCTTAGAACAGGTAGATATACTTCGAGGAAACCAAGATAACTATGTTTGGCTTCAAATGCAGTGCGGTAAAGTAAAATTGTTTCTTTACGTTCGTGGTATGTTTCTATTACGATTTGTGCTGTTGGTTCTGAGAAATGTAAGTTACGTTTCAATCTAGTGCATTTACCAGCACAAACGTTACTTGTGTGTTTTATTATGCGGTTTTTAGCCTTTTACTGAATCGCTGTGATAAATAAACGGGTTTTACTGACTTCCACACAAGCAATAGATAAACAAAATATGGATAATGGTTTGCCTCGCAGACAGATTTACGAAATAACAATAGCGAGAGAAGATTCCGTTGTTTATCACAGGCTCACACGTCACATTCGACGACGAGAATCTCAAGTACCTGACTCATATCGGGCACGGCCATGAACAAATACCCTACCTCCCAGCACTACCGCATTCACCTCCTTCCTCTCTGCAACTCTATACATACAGGGTGTACACAAAGATTATAACAGTTTCAAACGTGTAATTTTTTCTCTCTCCGGTGTACAATATAATTTTGAATCATAACTTAAGTTGCAGGATAACTCTGGAAGTTTGAACTCTACATGTGCAGTTTTTGTTTTGTTGTATTATAGCTATGGTAATGAAGTAAACAACGCATAGTGAAAAAGCTAAATACATTGTTATTTCTTGAAATTCGTGAAATATAATTTAGTAATTACACCTCAGCGGACGTATAGGCTAAGATCCGGTTTTAACGCCCCTTCTGGTAACAACATTCGTAGCTGGTACAATCAGATCCAAACAAGTGTGTCTCTGTAAAGGAAAGAGCACCGGACGGCCGAGTGTGACAGATAAAAATGTGAAGAGAGCCAGAACGGGTTTAGCGCGCAGCCCTAAAAGATCTGCGCGGCGGACGAGTCAAGAACTAGCAATTCCAACAATGACAATGTGGAAGGTGTTCTCTTGTTTTATAGGATGCAGTTTTCCGTCATTGCTCCGGACGCACTTCAGCCTTTGTGGAAGGCGTTAAGAAAAGTGTCAGCGCTACCTGAGTTGAGACGACTCAGTTACACCAGGCATGCTAACACCGACATGTGTAGCCGACAAAACACGAACTCGTAAACGTGAAGTTCGCGCTTCAAATTCCGCCAGGACATACCCCCTGACTTAGATTTTTTCAGTCTTCATAACTGGCAAATGTCAGGGAGGCGCCCTTAACTTATGCCTTTATGTATCATCAGCAGGCAGAGGGGTTTTAGTAAATAAACAGAGCAAACCTGTTGCCGCACGGTGAGGTCAGGTACTATTACGGACACACTCCTTCCCTCCCCAACAGCCGGTTTCGTTGCGACTGTTTCATTTATTCCAGGTATAATATACGCCAGCGTCCATAAATAAAACTCAATTTAATTTAATTTAAGTGGAGAGCTGTGGCAATATGTCTAAAGCAAAAAAGGGTTTATACATCAAAATTAGTATCATTTGTGGCGGAATGTGGCAGGGAACACCGGCATAAGTGGCAAAACCATCAGACATAACATAGAGCTCAATAGACGTTTAAAACATCATGTTAAACAACACCACATTTCAATGAAACACGAACATGCGACACAAGCCCCATTACTTAGAAAAGAGCAATGAGGAAAGTGGCACTTTAACCTATTCGGCCGCAAACATACATAAGTATTTTTCGAGGATCCTGTCTTATAACCAGCTTTTGAAATGCTGGTTTTATAGATTTCGTAACCCAATTGCAAAAATCAATAGCTAAACATACATTGTCTTATAATGGACAGAAGTGTTATTAATTGTGATGTTATATTATAAATTGAAGGGATTCGTTACATGTTAATTCACATCACAATGGTGCTTGGTATTAATTGAGAAGCGCCATTGTGATGTGAATTAATATGTAACAACTCGCTTCAATTTATACATTGCCTTGTTTCTTCTAATGATTTTTAATCCAGATTTATCTGCTTTCTAGCAGGGTGTATACCATCAACTGTTCATTGCATTTGCTAACAGAGAACACTGCAAGGTCGCAGTCGCTTCCCTTCCCTCGACAATCCAGGTGCGTTCCTAACTTGATGGTTTCCTTGCTAAAACCCTCCTACTTGATCACCAGTGTCCACCACCTGTGGTGCCGTATGTAAAAAATCTGATGTGTTACACTCACATGACTTTCTCTATTCCTGTACAAACTATTTTTACAAACGCGTATTCTCCATATGCTTCATGTTAATCTTATTGCTAATTTTCTTGTAGATGCAAGGGGAATATGGTAGTATTTAAGCGATAGTCAAATATTTTAAGAGCTGGTTGCTATATGGCGCATTCCATTCTCTTTACATGTCCAGGACATAAAAAAATCTGATGTGTTACACTCACATGACTTTCTCTACTCTTGTACAAACTATTCTTACAAACGCTTATTCTCCATCTACTTCATGTTAATTTAGATAAACATTTGCAGACTCTATCTTATTGCTAATTTTCTTGTAGATGTAAGGGGAAAATATATTTACAAGGGCAATATAGAAAAACAGTAGCCTTTAAGCACATACACATCTCTTAATAGCTGGTTGCTAGGTGCAGCACCATTCCCTTTGCCACAGATTATAACTCTTTGCATATTCAAGACAAAAAAAGAATAACGAATTCCCATTTTAGAAAATAAGTATTGAAAAATTTAAGGGAATAACAAGCAATATCTCGAAAATGGTTCACTCAACAAAAAAAAATGTATATGACATAAATTGTGTATTTTAACGCGATCTACATCTTTTGTGTAGTAAAATTTTGTCTATCTCTTATGGTTTACCAGTTATGCAAAAGTCGTTCACAATGGAGAATACTTTTGGAGACATTCCCAGAAAATTCAAGATATACATTTCATTTGTCATGAAAATATCTTAAACATATGATATTTTATTCAAAATCGTTAGAGCCATTTTTGAGAAAATTAAAACTTTCGAAAAATGTTCCATGTAAAGGGTAGTCTGGGGTGGGGGGATTTTCTTGAAAACCTTCGTGTCGCATCTCTGGAGGATACTGAACCTAAATACCAAGTTTGGTGTTTATCCGACTGTTCGTTTCTGAGTTATGCTGTTCACAGAGAGACAGACGCACACACACACAGACACAGACACTCACACGGACGTGTTTCCAAAAATGTTTTTTTTGGATTCAGGGGGTCTCAAAACATGTATTTCCGGTGAAATCTCGGTATCGAAGTTTTGGGTGGAATACAATACTTCCCCTACTTACTATACGTAGTAGAGAATGTAAAAATTAATAACGAATTCCCATTTGAGCAGAAGTATTGGAAAATTTAAGGAAATAACAAGCAATATCTCGAAAATGGTTCACTCAACAAAAAAAATGTACATGACATAAATTGTGTATTTTAACGCGATCTACATTTATTGTGCAGTAAAATTTTGTCTATCTCTTATGGTTTACCATTTATGCAAAAGTCGTTCACAATGAAGAATACTTTTGGAGAGATTCCCAGAAAATTCAAGATATACATTTTATTTGTCATGAGAATATCTTAAACATATGATATTTTAATCAAAATTGTTAGCCATTTTTGAGAAAATTAAAATTTTCGAAAAATGTTCTATGTAGAGGGTAATATGGGGTGGGGGATTTTCTTGAAAACCTTCGTGTAGCATCTCTGGAAGATACTGAACCTAAATACCAAGTTTGGTGTTTATCGACTGTTCGTTTCTGAGTTATGCTGTTCACAGACACACACACACAGACATGTTTCCAAAAATGCTTTTTTTGGATTCAGGGGGTCTCAAAACATGTATTTCCGGTGAAATCTCGTTATCGAATTTTTGGGTGGAATGCAATACTTCCCCTACTTACTATACGTAGTAGAGAAAGTAAAAATTCGGGCGTTAAACACTACATCAGACATGCTAACGCCAGTGTGGTAAGAAATGGATTATCGACTGGATGTAAGCAATGTCGAAAATGAATCCCATATCGAACACTTGTAATTTGTGTCATGGTAACTTCCAGAGATATGTTCAATTTAAGTTATGCGTCAGAATGACTTTGAACACTACAGAGAAAATGTGTAAGTTTAATACCGTTATCGTTTGTGTACACACACTGCATGTACACTAGCTTTGTACCCACCAGGATGGATATCTAGATCTCACCGGAAATACATATTTTGGTCGACCATACTATAACACGCTGATTACATGTTATGTAACTGAACTACAATGGTATCCATTAAACTTCAGCGAATCATTATGATCTTAATCGGTGGCACGTGCAGCTCGCCCATAACTTTTAACACCTTCAAAGCAGCAGTCCACTGGTATCCATTTCCAAAGAAGCTATGAAATATGTGTATTTAAAATAAAACAAATTCTGTTCATTGTAATTTTAATATTCTAATAAATTAAGTTCACTTCCTTTGTTTCAATACTGTTCAGTATACGTTACCTGAGAAACATCAATAAATACTGCCTGGACTCGACAGTACTCCAGTTTGTTGCAGTACTCGCAACACGCTCAAGGTCTTTGTATCATGCTGCCATCCGATCAGTATTTAGTTACACACAATTGTCAAAGTCAGATAAAATTTTGAAATTATAGTATGATCCCGAAAAACAGTTTCATAATGGTATTTAAGATGTTGATATGAAAATTATGAAACGAGCTGGTTTCATAAACATGATCACCTCTTAATTACTACTATACAAGTCTTGTTGCATATTATTATCAGAGGCTTCTTGAATAAGGAAAAAAGGCATTTTTGGATAAAAGTCCGTTCCATTCTCCCTCTCTGTGTATGTGTGCGTGTAATTAAATTAAATTGAGTTTTATTTATGGACGCTCTTTAACTACTACGGCTCTGAGCGTCACATTCTGTACTGAGCGTGAAAGACCGGAAATTTTGTTCAGAGAACTCTTTATCAGGCCTGAGGTTCTTTTGCGTGCCGTAAATCTACGACACAGGACCACCGGCTTCACTTCCCTTTCGAAGGAAGCTAGGTAAAGGGTTTTTAAACCCGAAAACTCCATCGCCCTCCGCCGGATTTGAAACCGCGACCTCGGCAAGTTACTACTGGTAATACAAAGCCACGAAGGAGGACACGCGTGTGTATACTATACTAAAGCTATTTGTATTAAAACTAAAAGTTATAACTTGAATTTTCTAGAATAGCCTGTGAATTTCCACTACATTCTGAATAAATGACGTATTACTTTGAGCAATTGGTAAAAAATAAGAGATGCATAAAATCGTACATAAAAATTGTAGATTTCGTTAAAACGTAATTTGTAATTTTTGGCGTTAATCTGTTCTGAAGTATTGGCTGTTATGGACTTGAATTTTCGAATCTGTTTATACATGGTTTGAAGTGCTGCCACCATTCATTTGCTTTTCGTGATGTGTATTTCAAGCTAGCATATAAGAACCACCTTTAAACATTTGCCTATCACTTCAGCCTCCTGTATTCTCCTCGTATCTACAATGAAATGCGTAATCCAAATATTTCTCCAAACGTTTATCTCGTTTTACTTGAAGCAGATAGAAGAATAAGCTTTTATAAGAATAGTTTCTAGAAGAGATATGAAAATAAACGAGAATTAAAGACAAAGTCATGTAATACATCGGATCTATTGATACAAAAACTACGAGGACCAATGAAAGACAAGTCTCCTCCTACGTGGCAAACTCGCATTATATCCTGCAATCTAATACCAACCACTGCCTGCCAGCCACTTTATGAAGTAGCAGACAAAAGCTTCATCCATCGACAGAATGTAACCTGTTGCATGGTCATTCATTCCTTCCTCCAATTGGAGGAAACAAAGCACCAAACGTCACAGCTTGCATTTGGTTACCATCCGCTCTGCACTAAATGCTACGTCATGCTTTGTTAGGCGTGTCCTTCCATCGCCAGCTGCGACACATGAAGAAGCATACTTGTAATGACGTATGCTTCTATAACAAGCTTTCTCACCTTCCATTTCGTGTTTTATACATAGAAAATCTGATGTAATACATGCATATGACTTTCTCTGTCCGCTATCGTTTATTAGTAAGTATATAAGCTACTCTTACTGAAGCTTATGTTTCTGTCTACTACACTTTAATCCAAATAAGCCTCTGCAGAAACAGCTACATTACACATTTTGTTATAAATACAAAGAGAACAGCGATAGTCGAATGTTTAATAACGGACGCTGTATGCTGGCCTTAAAATTCCATATTGGTTCTATACAACCGCGACAAAGAATTGAATGTTGACGGGACTTTAATAGAATGATCAAGAAATGGATAATTCGAACCTTCAATAACGAATATCTCAGAAGTTGCTTATGCCAAACAAAAGGTTAAGTATTGAAAATAAATTGTGTGTTTTAATAAGATCTATATTTTTTGTGTGGTACGTTTTCGTCCAACGCTTAACGTTTACCGGTTATACAAGATTATAGAAAATTTCAACCAAATGAACTGGACTTCACAGGCTGTTTCCAGGAAATTCAAGATATACATTTTATCTGTAATGTAAATATCTTGAATATATGCTATTTTAATCAAAATCGTTAAACCCATCTTTTAGAAAATCAAAGATTTCGAAAAATGTTCCATGTAAAGGGCAGTCTGGGGTGCGGGATTTTCTGGAAAATCTTCGCCTCGCATCTTTGGAAGGTATTGAACCAAAATACTAAGTTGAGTTTTTGAGTTACACGTTCACACAGTTCATGTATTTAGGGGGAAATCTCGATATCGAATTTTTGGGCGGAATACAATACTTTCTCTACGCCCTATACGTATTGGAGAAAGTAATGATACAAGATTATGGGAGTCAGATTAGAATTTTATGTAATTCTAACCTTATAAATTTTTTTATTGTGGTGATTATAGCCAACATCGTGCACAATTGTCTTTGTATGGCACACATACCATAAAGCTTAGCTAAAAATGATGAAATAAATCTATCGAAGGAATATACCGGATGAGGTATTTACCATCTTAAATACGTTCTGTGGCCTATAGTCATAGCCACCAGTTGTTTTTGGTATACTGAAGGGCATATAAGTGCTTACTGGGAACCCGAACCCATATTAATAATAAAAAGTCTGATGTGTTGTATTCATATGACTTTCTCTGCTCAGTATTACAAGCTATTCTTACAAAATCTTATTGTTGTTAATCCAGATAAACTTTTAATTCATATTTGTTTATTTCGTTGTAGGATACAGTAGGTAAACCGACATTCAGATTTTTAAAGAACATGTCCCTATGTGATGGCTTTGAAATTCCATACACTTTGCATGATCACGAGAACAAAAACTGTAATGTGATACATTCACTTGACTTTTTCAGCCTTTTATCGTTTATTCTTACGAAGATTTATTTTCCTATTTGGTCTATTTTAACAGAGATAAACCTTTTCGAAAATAGCTAAATTACCATTTCGTTATCTACATACAAAGAGGACAGCAGTAGTCAATGTTTTAAGAACTGAACGCTGTATGCTAACCCTATAATTCCATACTGAATTGAAGAATTCGAACCATTGTGAATGGATATCTCAGAAATGCCTATTGCCACATAAAAATTATTTGAAATAAATTGTGTGTTTCAAAGAGAGCGATATTTCTTGTGTAGTACGTTTTCGTCTATTGCTTAACGTTTACCAGTTATACAAGATTATACAAAATTATTTCCAAATTAAGAGGACTTCAAAAGCTTTTCCTATAAAATCGTGTGATTATTTGCCATGTAAATACTTTTAATATGTGGTATTTTAATCAAAATCTTTAGAGCCATTTTTTAGAAAAACAAAAATTTCCAAAAATGTTTTGTATAATGCGTAGTTTGGGGTGGGGAAAATTTCTTAAAAATCTTTGTGTCGCATCCTTGAAAGGTATCTGACATCGTTTTTGAGCTATGCAGTTCACGCGCGCGCGCGCACACACAACCACACACACACACACACACACACACACACACACAGACCATTCACGGACCTTTCTCTAAAAATACTGTTTTTGGATTTAAGGTGCCTCAAAACGTGTATTTCCGGTGAAATATTGATGTCAAATTTTTGGGTGTAATGCAATACCATCTCTTCCTACTATGTTGTACGTGTTAGAGAGTAAAACGAAAAGTGACTTCCCAGTCGAGAAAACAGAAGCATTTGAAAGTTCAAACAATAATAAGGAATATTTCGAAAATAGGGCACTCTTGAAAAAATTCTACTTGACAAATTTTGAGCCGTAACCACACAAATTCTATTTCAAATTTCTGGGTGAAAGGCATTAGTTCTTCTACTTATAACAAGCAAGTGGGAGAGAAGTAAAAACTGGTCTAAGTAGGATATGAAGTGTGCTGTAGTGTACCACGAGTACACTAGTTTTCAGGTTAACAGACCTCTTACAACGTTGTGGATTGGTTAAAGCACATAGAAGTGTCCTTCATGCAACAAACACGTTATCACGTTTTAAGTAACCTTTATGTAGTGCGTTTGTTATATTACCGGGTCGCGGATCGCGCGTATGCTTGCTCCGTGCACTATTACACTGTGGGGTTTTCCGTTCTAAAACTCCCGCGTTGCTTACTCACGAATGATAGAAACATGCACTGTGAGTACTACCCGTGTTATAAGTGGTGGTGTTCATCTGAATTGAGACATTTCTGGCATTCCTCGTTGTCATGAAGTTGTAATTCATTAACTTTCTTAAAATTTTTGCAGTTCTATGAAGACAGGTTTTTGAAACACCCACTTGCTGTGCATCACATCTACGACACTTCCTTAGAGAGGATTCGAATGATGAATGAATGTTTTCTTCTATTAGAACATATTTTCTTTTTCACTTCTCAGATTTAGCGTTTAGCATTCTCCTAAAGTTATTAACCATGCATCTAAGAGTTTCTTTACCCGAAATACCTGAAAATTTCTCTTGAAAATATCTAAACACCAGTTTACGTGATTCAGTTTTTACTACATATCATATATAAACATTCTTGGTAAGCGTGAATTTTTCGGTAGGAATTTCAATGAAATAAGAACAATCTAATGCAATTCATACACAACAGATATATCTTTAATACATTGTCACTTTTGAGATGCACAGTGAACAAACACTAGTCTTTACTGGTCTTTACAGCTCAAACGTAGTATAACACAGCTGATAAACGTAGCCTTGAGCAGGTCATTCACCGCGAGTGCGCTAATGGAACATATCGAGGTCACTGTAGTGCTAGCGAGCTACGCATATACGCGATCTGTGGCGCGGTATAGCATCGAATGCATGGTACCTGTGAGTGTTTCAAAATCGCTATACACAGCACAAAGAACGTTAAAAATACCACAGTATCAAAGACAGCACATTTGTGGGACGCCCTGTAACAACCATGGGCCTCCCTATCGAGCTGCTCCATTCATCCCTTAAATATGGAACGGGGAAGCGGTATGAATATATTTCTTTTTTCGCGGCATTTGATCGGTTTATCCAGGGGGATCTTGAGAGACGGTCATCAGGTGGGATAAAAGAAAGTTTCTGTCCTGTCCTCCCGTGCTTTATGACGTCATTCCATCAGGAAGGGGAAAGAGGGAGGGCAAAAATTGAGGATTAGATGGCAGCAGAGCGTCGTGCATTTTATGATGAGTATTTAACTGAGAGCTCCGAAGGAAATCAGGCGGTTACAAAGGGGGACTGTTCCATCAGCAGTAAAACGTTGTCGGGAACAATGTAACTCCAGCAGAATACTGATACGTTCGCTAGTTCCTCTCTCCTAGCAATTGCATGGGCTAGATAGAAGCAAATCTAGTAATAATGCCTATAGAGAATCTAACTGAAATATGTTTTCACATATAAACATGTTAAAATTATTGAGAAAAAAAAATAAGTTTCCTGCAAAATTGAATTTTACATTGATTTTCTCCAAACTGACTCAAGCTATTTTTATTAAAATAACATGTATTAATGTTTACACGATAAATAAAATGTAAATCTTTAATTTTATGGGAATAGCTTGTGAAATACTCTTTGTTTGGAAGGAGTTTTGTATAATCTTGTATACTGGTAAACAATAAGCGATAGACGGAAACGCACTGCACAACAAATGTAGATCTCTTTAAAACAATACAATTTATTTCAAATAACTTTTTTTTGGTAGAAGTAATTTCTGAGATATCTGTTATTAGTGGTTAGAATTGTTGAATTCTTTGTCGTTCATTTAAAGTCCTGCCGATATCCAGTTGTTTCTCCCGGTTGCATGGAAACAGTATGGAATTTTAAGGCTAAAATATAGCGTCCGGTTGTTAAACATTTGACTATCGCTGTTTTCTTTGTATCTATAGCGAAATGTGTAATGTAGCTGCTTCTGCAGGTTTCTCGCGATTAAAAAGCGGTAGATAGAAAAATGAGGTTTCATAAGAATAGTCTTTGTACCCATAATAACTGATAGAGGGTAGAGAAAGTCGAATGTGTAACATATCAGATTTTAAGAAAAAGTTCTATGTGTGTGTGAGAGAGAGAGAAAGAGAGAGAGAGAACATAACTCAAAAACGAAAAAGTCCAAGTTTGGTATTTAAGTTCACAATCTTCCAAACATGTAACATGAAGATTTTCAAGAAAATTCCTCTACCCCCAATTACCCTTTACATGGAATATTTGTTTAGATTGCCTTTGTGAAATAAACTCAGAACTTCTGCTCCCATAAATAAGGTCAACATTTTACATATAGCCGCGAAGGAAAACACCGCAGATGTGAATGAAACCATAAGAGGGAACAGAATTTTAGTATACCTACATTTCTTCTTATAGTCATGAGAAAGAAATACCAATGTGCTAACGTTTATTGGTGTGTTAGATGTAAATCTTGTTATAACGAGTGAATATGAACACTAATTAAAATAAACCAAAGGATAAACCGAAGAAACAGCTGCTCTTTTTTTTTATTTATTGACGCTGTGGTCCTTAGCGTCCCATTCTATATTGGACGTGAAAGACCGGAAAGTTTGCTCAGAAGCCTCTTAATCAGGCTTGAGGATCTTTTACGTGCCATAAATCTACGACAAGGCACCACCGACTTTACTTCCCTTCCGAAGGAAGCCATGGATTTTTCCACCCGAAGAAATCTATCACCCTCCGCCGGGTTTGAAGCCGCGACTTCCGGAAGGTAGAATGGTAACCACTACACCACGGAGGACGATGCACAATGTCGTAGTTCTTATGGCTCGTTTTATCTTATTTTCTGGGCGCCTCGTGTTTTATTATTTTAAATTTGGGTTCTTTGTCCTCCGCTAGCTATTATAACTCAGTCGAGCAAGTATCTCTAAGCAGGGTGTGTAAACGGAAAGGAGTTGTTGCTAAAAGATAACGCCGATAAAAAAAATTGAATCTAGACCTTTATTGCCGTCACACTTAGTTAATAATTCACATATTTAATCTTTATACACACCTGACTGAAACTGTGATATTTCCGAATGTAACTACAGTCGTTATAGTTGCCGCGCACCAATTACTTCCCGTACTTCACATTTTGTAACTAACACTGCGACGTGTACCTCGCGAGAGATTCTTCAGGACTACGTGACGTGCAGCTCGTGAATGATTCTTCCGAACTGTGCGAAACTTGCTTATGGCTCGAGAATATATACTCCTTCACCCCGAATTGCCTAAACATTATAATAGAGCTGCTATTGGTTACCAAATCGCGCCCACTTTAGCGTCTGTTTTGTCAGCCAATCACTGCTACTAACATATATACTCTAGGGAAGATATTCCCTCCATTTCTAAAAAAGGCACGCTACCCTGACGTCATTTGTTTGTCTCTTCTTAGCGATAAACAACTCACCCCCTCGGTTTATTGTTACCCACTTCTATCGTCAGTTTCAGTGAGGCCGTGTAAACTTATTTCTTAACAATACCTATGGCTAACAAACATCTAAAATCCTGTACATACAATAATATTAATTTACACTTCAATCACTTTAGCATTCACAGCATGTTATGATATAAAATACTGCCTCAAAAAGTGCTCTATAAGCTAATAATAGTCCATTGACGAATACAGTCATGATGGCGCAAGAAGGTTATTTCGAGCCATTGATTAAAATATATTAAAATTAAAAATTATGTGTTACTCTCACATGACTTTCCCTGCTCGTACGAAATATTTTTACAAACGATTATTCTCCATCTACTTCATGTTAATCGAGATAAATATCTGCAGAAACTACCTTATTGCTAATTTTCTTGTAGGTGTAAGTTGAATATGGTAGACTTTTTAGCGATAGTTAAATCTTTTAAGAGCTGGTTGCTATGTGGAGCATTCCATTCTCCTTGCATGTCCAGGACATAAAAAATAGTGAATTTCCCTATTGAAAAATTCAAACGAATAACAAATAATATCTCCGAAATGGCCCACCCCACAAAAAAATGCATTCGACTACATTTGTGTTTTAAGGAACTCTAGGTGGTTTTTTTTTTGGTAGAGAAATGTTTCTATCACTTAGGTTTACCAGTTATGCAAAAGCCTTTCAGAAAGAAGAGGATTTTGGGGACATTACCAGAAAATTCAAGATATACATTTTATTTGTTATGAAATAATCTTAAGTATGTCATGTTTTAATCAAAATCGGTAGAGCCAGTTTTTAGAAAATAATAATTGTCTGAAAATGCTCCATGTAAATGGTAGTCTGGGGTGGGGGGATTTTCTTAAAAACCCTCGTTTCGCATCTTTGAAAGACATTGAATCTAAATACCAAGTTTGGTACTTATCCGACTTTTCGATTTTAGTTATGCTGTTCAGACACGCAGATATACACACGGACCTTTTTCTAAAAGCCTTTTTTTATTCAGGGGCCTCAAAACATGTATTTCCAGTGAAATCTCGATATCGAAGTTTTAGGTCGAATACAATATTTTCCCTACTTACTATACATAGTAGAGAAAGTAAAAAGATTCTGTCTGTTACACTTGTGTTAGATTGTTTGCCATCTTCTTTCCTATTAATTCGAACTAGTATGTTTAAGCACAAAAGAGACGCGTGTCACAACGATTTCCGTCCAAGGGTGGTAATCATCACTTGATTCAGCGACACGAAATCGGTATAAAACACATTTTCGTCATATGCAAGATTTAGGGACTGCTCCCTTGTATACACGGTTAGAATAGGCAACCCAAATTACAACACTAGGGATGGTAAAATATCTTTACTGTTTCATCATTCATTACATTACGTAGGGTTCTTGCTTCTGTTTCAGCTATTTTATTTAAAAGCGTTCTGGTATTTAATACTGACAGTGTCAACGCAAGCGTTTCAATTATGTAATGGCATTTAGCTGTGATTGGTACGTCTAACTAACCGGCATACTGTTAAATACAAATCTTGTGTATTACTAATTTATACTTAGTATAGTGTTATATTGTAATAGGATAATAATAATAATAATAATAATAATAATAATAATAATAATAAAATATTTATATCATGAATCGCGCATCTGAAGATTGCCTGTTAGGTGGCTGCTTTAATCTATATATCCGCAGCTCTGCTTTCCGTACGAATGGTTAGGACAGCGGGTTTTTAGCGAGTTCGAATCCCGCTTCTGTCTTTAGAGTTTTATATCTGTAATGCAACACGGAGAGCCATAACTCGTAACTGATTAAAATTTGTACCATACTCCTGCAGTATACAACCAACATTACGGGCGTGCCATGCGAAACTAAGATATAACTTCAAGAAGGGAACGCGGAATACGTATTTTTTACGTACAAGCGATATGCTGTGATTTTGCCAATTTTTAACTGCCACTCTTCGCTGCTTTTGTTGTCATTGTTTCACTGGGAGTTCGCTTCACTAATGTCACTTCACTAAGGTGAACTAGTTCAATACTCTTGTCACTTCACTTCCTTCGTGACGTAGGCTCTTCACGCCGGATGGTTCATAACACAAGACTTCCACAACTCGTGGCTCCTCAGTAGCACTCGCTGCACCTCACAACAGTCATCAACTCGCTCGGAGAATCGCTCTTGATGTCGCACCCGAAACTCACTCGCTAGCTCGCTGCCTGACTCAAGAACCCTCCTCATATTCTAACCTGCTGCTCTCGCGAGAACGCTCGTTATATAGTCAGTGGAATCTTTCCACAACGTTGTGGAACGTTCTAGAACTACTTGGACAGACTTTCTGGAGGAGGGGAGAGAAGAAGCTTCCAAAAGGTTTTAGTCATCCGCCGATAACGCGCCCCGGTGTTTACTCTTATAAGCGACCATTGTTTACTCCGACCGCCCGGCGCCGACCTCCCTTTTTTCTAGCCTGTCCTGTAAGCTTACTTAAGATACAAGTTAATCTGGACAGTATGCTATTACGCTCTTGCGCATTAAATTTGTTATTGCTATGTAATTTGACTGAAACGTTTATGAGACTGAAAATATTTCAAGGTTTACACGGTTTTTCTGTTGATGGTGGTAGAGAGTTCGTTTTATAAACTTCTGATGTGGTACAGTCAATCCAATTTTCTCTACACATTATTAATAGTATACATATTTATTATAGTACATCATTTATTAAAACAATACTCTTCTATCCGCATTTAGTTATTTTTGTCTATAAATTATTTAAAATGAAGCAATACATAGTAGTTGCGTCAGTATGGGGAATAAACATTCAAATTTTATCGGAAGCAAGGAGTAAATTCATAGGCAATCATACTCGTGGAGAAATAAATTAACCTTAAATTGTAATAGTAACGAAGAACAAAAAGGAAGTATCGGAGGAGTTTAAGCATTTCCCCTCAGATGACTCCCATTTAGGAAACATTAATCATGGAATGCAGTAGCGTAGCCAATTCGGAGAAGGTGGGGGGGGGAGGTCCTGGGAAGTGGGAATGTGTGAACAGATAAATTCTGATTGTTCAAAATCTGCGAAAACTGTTGTTTTGTTAACAATAACTACACAAAGTTTAGCTGATAAATTGAAGACGGTTGTAATATTGTGTACTTATCAAGAAAATCATGCGCAGTTAGCTAATTTTATGTATGCACGATCTAAAACAATATCCACCTTATGCTTCAGTTATTAATACGGTTACAGTAATTTTACAGAAACATAATTGCAAGGAGCAGATGTAAAAATTATACGGGTTGTCTTAAAACACTGTTTATTGCTTTTATTGATGTAATCTAACAAGTGATAAGTATCTACTTTACAGATATTAATTATCTTTCTCCACTACAGATGGTAAAATTTATCATAAGTAATCCAGCAAGAGGTTATGACAGAGTAATAAAATAATGTTAATTAATATAAAATAATATTCACAATAGAGATCTCCTCAGTCACGTTCGTGACAAAAGGTATGTTCTCCTTGTTGCTGTGTATCCGGGATTGAAATGTTTAAAATGGTTTAATAAGTTGAACAGTAATCACAGTTATGAAGCAAATTATTGTTAAACTTTATTTATTGTTACGACGCGTACTTCATGATTTCTAGACGATGTTGAAGAAGAGTTCATAGCGTTACCAATATGTCTGACCACATGTGTCTCCTCAGAGGGTCGTACGGAGCTATTAACTTAAAGAAGTCTATAAGAATTACATTTTTATTGCAATATATGTGTGAAACTGTAGCAAGCAATGAATAATATTTACACAATCTAGTGTTTTCTAGCTCTTCCCAATGCTACTTAAAAGGAAAAAACTTTTAAACTCCAACGCATGAATTGGTTTCCAATATCAATTTGGTGGCTATAATAAAATACAATATACAATATACACTAGGGCGTGAAAAAATACACTCGAAGCATTAAGTTACATGTTTTTAGTAATCAATCGCACTTTGAACAGAATAACTATGTTATTTCAAACATAATTGAAAACTATAAGGTGAATGAAGATTTCATACCTCATTCCAGATTTTTCAGCAATCAATGAAGCGCAAGCAATTTTGCCTGACTTTTGAATAATCGTGTGTTCATAATTCACGTATCCCACTTCAAATTCTTCTTGAAACACTGAAACTTTATTATCGTCCATATTATTATTTTCAAACAACCCGCTTAGACTCACGGCATCAATCATTAAACAATTAGCTTAAAGCCTCCTAAATTATGGTGTTTCACTAAGCCATCGCATTATTTACAGCTGTTGAACTGTCCGCATTGTGTTACCGGAAATTCGAGGTGACGAGGGTAAATTCGTTACACATTTATTTATGCATAACTCCTTAAAAATAGTAAACCACACAACCCTAGAAAAAGTAATGTACAACGCATGTATGTGAAATGCATAACTAATTTTGGAAATAGGCTCGACTTTGTCTTGTCTTCTCAAACTATCCCCCGATTCTGTAATAATGCACTTACTACACCCATATCTCAATATACTGCTACAGCACGAAGTAAAAATAAAACACTACGGAAACAAAAAGTGAAGAATGGAAACATAACATTTACACAAAGAATTTATATTCTTTATTGAAAGGAATACTTGAAGCATTCTGGAACTTTATTTTAAAAAATACGAGAACCGCTTTGTACAGAATACATAGAATTAGAACAATTTTTCTAACATTCAATTTTGGCACGGATAACGCATTATGCGAGGTTATCTTGTTTATACGATCCATATGATATGTATCATTGCCAACAGTGATTCACGCCAAGGTAGTTTATATGTACGATGTTGTATATGTGTTGTCAACCCTGATTGCAACTCCTAATAGCTAATTAGCGTCTAAAGAGACACGATTAATGTGGATTCTATCACTTTCTGTGGAACAATTCGTAAATGGTTGCGAGGAAAATGATATACACACTGTGTATTTTAATGTGCTGTATATACGAAGGGTGATCCGAAACTAAGGTTACAAGGCCGATATTCCTCGAGTTTCATCCGCTATAGAGAAAGTAGTAGTGTGTAGTAATTCTAATACATGGGTTTGGAAACTGTGTGGTACAGCCACCCGCCAACTATGACCCTAGTTGTAAGTAAACTCAAATGGCAACTCGTTTAAAAATTGTTCTCGCGAAGAAATCCGCCCCGTTACTCGATTTTTGTAGGCGAAACATGCAACTGCGGCTGAAACTCATCAGCAGCTGGTAGACGTTACGGAGAGACTATAATGTCTCGTCAGCATGTCGCAGAATGTGTTCGAAAGCTTGCGGTCGGTAGAGAAAACGTCACCGACGAGGATCGCAGTGGCCGACCCAGCACGGTACCAACAGATTTGAACACTTATAGCGTGGAAAAGCTGATTCAGGACACCAGGAGGATCATATTACGCCATATGGCTGTAGAATTGGGAGTATCGTTCGGCAGCGCTCGTCACATTGTTCAAGATATTCTGCAGTACTGGAAAGTTTGTTCCCGATGGGTTCCACGAAATCAACACAAGGAGAAGCGCATGGGGCAAGTCTGCAACTTTTGCAACGCTTCTCCACCGAGGGAAGAGTATTCTTCACCGCACTGTCACGGTTGACGAAATATGGATCCAGCACTACACCTCCAGCATTAAGCGGTCATCAATGGAGTTGAAACACCTCTCCTCTCCAAGGACAAAGAAGTTTAAGAGACGCCATCTATCGGGAAGGTGATAGCCAGAGTGTTTTGGGAAAGAGGGTACACAGTGATCGCTGACCGATACTGCGAGACCTTGACACGATTGTGCGAAGCAATCAGGATGAAACGGTTAGGGATTCTTACCGAGGGCGCCATCTTCCTTCACGACAACGCGCGACCTCATACGGCCCAGAAGACCACCACTCTGTTGAAGCAGTTTTGTTGGGAAATGGACCATCCTCCATACAGCCCGGACCTCGCTCCAAGCAACTTTAACACTTCCTCACTTGAAGGAGCAGCTAGGACGCCAACGATTCACTAAAGACGAGGAAGTGAACACTTCGCGACAACGTGGCTGAACACGCAAAAAAGGATATTTACCAGAAGGGAATACAATCTCATCCCACAAAGCGACAAGAGCTTAAACCGATATGAAAGCTATGTCCATAAATAGCCTAATGTATGTACTATCAGTTGGCTGTATTGGTTGTATGAAATAAAATGTACACGTTTCACTGCAAGCTCTGCAACCTTAGTTTCTGATCATCCCTCGAATTTCCTGGAAACTCTTTTTGTCTATCGGTTGTAATCTCCCAGGTACACAAAATTCGGTAAGAATGAAAGAAACCTGGCAGGTCAAACACAGAAATTCCAAACATACATTTGTGAAGCAAGTATCTTAAACTCATGATATTAGAAAAAAAAACATTGAGTCATTTTTAAAAAATAAAAAATAATGAGAAAACGTTGCATAACCTTTGAAAGATGCTGAACATAAATACCAAGTTCGCTATTAATTCGACATTTCTTTTTGAGTTATGCTGTTCAACACATACAGTCGCTCTCCGCGGTTAGGGTTATACCATGCTAGCCTCTGGTTCCCGGGGTCGCGGGTTCAAACACGGAAAAGGGTGATGGACTTTTTCGGGCATAAAAATCCTTAGCATGACTTCCTTTGGAAGGGAAGTAAAACCTGTCGTCCCGTTTCGTAGATTTACTGCACGTAAAAGAACCTCAAGCCTGATAGAGAGGCATCTGGGCAAAATATTCGGTCTTTCACTCCAATATGGAATGGGACGCTAAGTACCATAGTAGTTACAGAGCGTCCATAAATAAAACTCAATTTAACTTCAACACACACACGCACACGGACCTTTTCTTGTAAAAGGGTTTTAGGTGGGGGTTCAGGAAAAATATCTGTTGAATTTTTTTATGTGATATGCAATAATTCCTGTACCTACCATAGGTAAATGGCAGAGAAAGTAAACATATGTTCCAAACACCGTGACTTAAGGTTAATTATCTCAGCAATCTTTGGAAAGGTAGAAACAATTTGTTATGCTACGCTCCAGATTTCTTTGTACTGAAAGCAAAGCATCACTTAATATTAGAATATTGGAGACAGTATTTTTAACACTAAAATGATTTCAGGCTAATTGTATAATATATAATTCAATAACAGCCAGCCTTAAAGCAATATGTGTATGTAACAATATATAAAAAGTGTATATTACAGTCATTATATATGTTTATATTATTGTATACTATTGTATACACGTTTAATAATGTTATATAAATGTATTACATACTTTAATAATGTCAGGAGCTGTGAGATTAATAGGTTAAAAGTTGCTAATAGTGAGGTAACAAATGAGATAACCTTGAGGCAATAATGAATTTTAAAGTTTAAAAGCTACTATCAATATTGGAGCAACAATACTTTAAACTTTGAGACAGTTTAAAACTAGCCAATCAGCAACCAGAATAAGCTTTAGTTAAATAAAGGTATTCTATTGGATTAGGAATAGCCAATCAGAGAGTTGAAATAAGACATTTACAATTTTAGGCGGTTGAAATCAATTCAGTTGGTTGCAAACAGTGTTCCTAACCGGACGCGAGACACTTCCTCGAGAAGTGTAATACGTATTCGTGTGAGACGAAAATAGTTTACGTATTAAAAGGTGCAAGTATTTAATAAAAACATCTCACAGCTCTCTCTCTCTATATCAGTGAAATGTTATTTAAATCGTATCAAGCATTAATAAAAGGAGTGAAGTAAAATTATAATCTGTGTAAGCCTACATTCTTAGTCGCACCACAACCCTGCTAAGAGAAACGTGTCTCTAACAATAACACTGAAGCAGCCGAGGCAAACATAAATATTTAATACTTAAAGAAACAGTCAAATTACAAAGTTGGGGCGAAGGCTACCGAAAACTGTTTACTATACGTGCGGTTGTCAACTACTACAAGTTCGGCTCCCCAACAGTTGAACTACAATACAACTCCTTCAATACAAGCGTTCTTCAAATTGACGCCCAAAGCGTGGTGCAAATAATGTAAAGATACTACCTACTTCATATTATATGCCCAAAACATCCACCATTTTCATGATCCAATACTAACAATGGTGATAATTATGTAAAACCATACGTAACGTATTCCTGCGCCGTGTGATGGGGCTTCGCAGTATTGTGGTTCCCAGACATGGAATACGTATGGATTTGAAACCACCCATAACCACCCAAACAGCATCGTTAGGAATTTGAGGAGGTGCGATAGTAGCGGAAAACAACATCCCGGTTGGGGGAAGTATGATCCTGACCACATCATTTCCCCATATGTATCTACTGGATGATGGTTCATCTCTGCCGTTCGCACATGGGAGTGAGGCCGGCAGTCGGGTTTTCTTCAAGTGGACATTTCAGCAGTTTTTCAGCCTGTTCGAACTCAACACAAATATCAGACTCAAGGGGCTTATAACAGACACTACCAGACTAGCTAGCCCTTGTACAACTGGCTATACAGAAAATACTACCTTATCGATACGGGGGAGGTACAGGCAGCATTTGATACACAAAGCAACCCGTTACAAATCCCAACACATGTACACAGATTCTGAACCGGAACTCGATCCCCTGTCCATCTCTTGACCCCGAACTTCCGGCGTCGGCACCCGGTTTCAACAGCCATTGTTGGTGGAGGACCCTCCATCTTTGTTCCCGCCGTGCACTTGATTGTCATCCCCTCTCCGCACTTCCGCTCTCATCCTCAAAAGGGTTCCTTATGACCCGTTCCCGCAAGTCATTACTAGAGTTTCAAACTTGTAGGATTTTGTCTTTATACCACCGCCATTCGTTTCCTCTGCGTGGGGTGGTGGGCGATAAAGGGGAGGTTTAAGCACTTGGCGAGAAAAACGCTCCACTCGTAATGTTCTAGATAGGGGACGAAATATTTTAAACGTTTTTCAGCGCGTAGAAGAAAACACAACCAGTTACTCTCTAATGATGACGTTAACAACAAAGTTACAATCCATGGAGAATTTAACCAGAGAAGATGCGCGTTTTATATCTTAGCCTTATAAACAAGTTGTTATGATAGTCAAAAACGTGCATAAGGATGCCATTACGTTGCTTTTATCATCGATTCCATTCTGATTCCCTCTTAACCCGCAACATTCTAAAGCCTTCCCTAGTATCGTCCTTTTAATTCCTCTTTACCTTCTAACCTCTAAGGTGTATTAGTGGGTATACAAACTAGTCTTACTAAAGCTTATTTTTCAGTCTACTTCATTTTATTCGAGGTGCACCTTAGCAGAAGTAGCTACATTACACATTTCGTTATAGATACAAAGAGAACAGCGATAGTCAAATGTTTAAGAACTGGACGTTGTATGCTAACCTAAAATTTCCATACTGTTTCCATGCAATCGCGAGAAACAATTGAATGTTGACAGGACTTTGAAAGAATACCCAAGTGTTGAATTCGAACCTTTAATAGCGGATATTTCAGAAATGGCTTATGCCACAAAAAAGTTATTTGAAATATATTGTGTTTCACAGAGATATACATTTTTTGTGTGTAGTACGTTTTCGTCTATCGCTTAACTTTACCAGTTATACAAGATTATACAAAATTCCTTCCGGATGAAGGGAACTTCAAGGGATACCCCCAGAAAATTCAAGATATAAATTTTAATTGTCGTGCAAATATCTTTCATATATGGTATTTTAGTGATAGGTAATCGTATACACTTTTCGTAGAAAAAAAATTGAAAAATGTTCCATTTAAGGGGTAGTTGGGTGTGGAGTATTTTCTTGAAAATCTTCGTGTCGCATCTTTGGAAGATACTGAAACTAAATACCAAGTTTGTATTTATCCGACTTTTCGTTTGAGAGTTATGCCTTTCAGTCATTCAGTCACACAAACACACATACACAGGGGCATGTTTCTAAAATTACTTTATATGGCTTCGGGGCCCTTAAAACATGTATTTCCGGTGAAATCTCGATATCGAATTTTTGAGTAAAATATAGTAGCTACCTACCATCTCTCCCTACTATGTACATGGTAGAGAAAGTAAAAATGACAAAAATATTGAAAAATTCAAACCAAAAACAAGGGTTATCCAGGAAGTGGCTGATGCTATAATAAAGGTTGAAATAAATTGCATTTTTAAAATATTTTCACTTTTTTTTGTACAGTATGTTTTTTCTCATATTTCTAAGGTTTACCAAAATTATACAAAATTCCTTCCGAGTGAATCGGGCTTTACGGACTGTTTCAGGAAAATTCAAGATATACATACATTTTATTTGTCATGTAAATATTCTAATTATAATCAAAATAGTTAGAACCTTTAGTGAGAAAATAAAACATTTTAAAGAACGTTCCATATAAAGGGTAGTTAGGGATCGGAGATTTTCTTGAAAATCTTTGAGTCATATATTTGGAAGATACGGAACTAAGTATCAAGTTTAGTTATTCATCCGGCATTTCGTTTTTGTTGCTGTTCATACACATACATACATACATACACACACATACACACATACATATGGACCTCTTTATAAAAATCCTTTTCTTAATTGATGGGGTCTCAAAGCATCCATTCCGGTGAAATTTCTGGTTGGAATACAATACTTCGTCTTACCTAGGTAGGTGATAGAGAAAGTAAAAATGAAGTCTTCATTAATCAATACGCCGAAATGAGTTACTATAATTTCAACATTCATATCACCGATAAGCATTTTAGCGCCAAGTTACGCTTCTAGCTTCTTTTGTTGCGAAAACAGTTATTTCAACGTAAGTTTGATACAGCAGAAGTTGACAGGTATAATAATCCAGTTGTTAGAATTTTAGTGCTACGGTTCATAAGCAGTTACATTCATTATCGTCAAGCGGTCAACACTCGCTTGAATAATTCAAACATTAGTTCACAAGAATTTCTCAGTCAATGTAAACTGGGTTTTCTTTCACAATACATCCCGCATACCCCGGGAGAAAGATCGTAGCTTACCAATGGAGCAGCTGGCACACGAGGCAACAGAATCAACAACGAAGTAGGTAAAGTAAACGGCTTCAAAAGTGACGACCATCTTCTACTTCAAACTGGCGTTTTATTGTGGTGTTAGTTTCTGCTTTAATATAGAATTAAATCATATTATTACACTAAAACCATATGTTTACATAACTCTAATATTCATTAATAGGCTAAGGCTCCGGGATAACTCAAGAGTGAAGTGAGGTATATTGTGAATCGAGTAAGGTGGAGTGAGATGGCGCATTGGGGTGTTGTTTATCTGTGAGGCCGTGTACAATCCGCTTCGTGACTAGAGGTACAATTCACTTTTGTCTCTCATTCTAGTTTATGCGCCATACTTCATTTTCTACAATCACTAGACTGTACTATTTACAGTAACAAATAAGGAAGCGCACTGTCTTTGTTTACAGCAACAGTATTGTGTTTATGGAACTATATGGTAAGGTTGCACATAAATTTGGTGCTAACTTGTCCCTGATTTTAGCCTATATGGTGCATAATTTAGAATACTTATAAATATACAACAAATAGTATAGGAAATACATGTTTTTGTTAAACCTCAATTATTTACAGTCAAAGGCCAACTAGTACAGTAATAATACATTGTAGGACTAGGCGGGATGGATGGTGGCGTGCGGCGTATGCGGTGGATATACTTTGAAGAGAGAACCGTCCCTTTCCTGGCATGGAACCTTCTGCCCGAACCTGTCCATGTGGATGGGTGAGTATAGAAGGGGTAGTCGGGGTGGACGCTGAATCTGGAAACGTTAGAGACCCCACTATCACCTCCGTGATCTCGCCTCATCATTGCTATAGTGCTGCAAACCTATTCCATCCTTTATTTTTCTGCTACAATATAACTTCTCAAAAAGTTACAACGTTTGAATCTTTAATGTTTAGCCCCCTGTATATAGAGAACTACCTCTTGAGCATACGATATCTGTACTCTCCATTCGGCACTTTGAAGATATTTAATTTTTCACCTCCCCTCTTAAATAATTAAGCATGTTCGATCATTGTTTTCATGAAGCATTTGTAATTCAGGAGTGTGACATCTTTTGTGTTTTTTTCTAGATAGATAGATAGATAAGGTATCTTTATTGGTTTCAAATTATTGAAGTTATTACACAAGTATTTAGTGCATGGGTCATTGACCGTACATGCATAATACTAACCGTTGGATTTAATATGGTTTGAAAGGACGCACCTCGTTTGTTATATCATGTTGCTCTCCTTACTGCATGTGATGTATGTAGGGGCGGAATTCAGTACACTAGCCCCATATATCTTCTCGCCCTGTCTGGCCAGACACAAGAAGCAGTGAAGAGCGTATGAAAAATAAGTAGCCACGCCCTGGGTACCTCCTAGCACCTTCTCTAAATTACGGTACCACCACACAATGTGAGGCGAGGCAACTCATCATGGCCCACAAATGATAACAATAGAGACGTCCAAAAGCCGGCAAGTCTGTTGCCAGGCAATTTGGTTCACAGTGCAGTATGTTTAAAGTCATCATGAATAGAATTACACAATTAAGTGTCACTAAGGGAAAAGATGAGCTGATACTGTAAACAACACTGGTCAACAGCCTTCATTCCTGTCAGGCTCGTCCTCAGTTTTTCCTCAACCTTTTCTAATTGACAAATGCCGGGGAGGAACCTTAAATTTAGGCCAGGAATGTTTCTTTCCCAAATGGAATTTCCTAATTATCATTTCAATGTACTCAACACCTACCATATGTAATCAGCATGGGCGTTAAACACTGCTAAAAATCTGATGTGTTGTACTCACATGACTTTCCCTACTCTTGTACAAACTAGTTTTACAAACGCTTATTCTCCATCTACTTCACGTTAATCGAGATAAACATTTGCAGACTCTATCTTATTGCTAATTTTCTTGTAGATGTAAGGGGAATATATATTTACAAGGGCAATATAGAAATACAGTAGTCTTTAAGCATAGACATTACTCTTAATAGCTGGTTGCTATGTGCAGCACCATTCTCTTTGCCACAGATTAATAATCTTTTATATCCAAGACAAAAACAGGAATAACGAATTCTTATTTGAGAAAAGTATTGAAAATTTTAAGGAAATAGCAAGCAATATCTTGAAAATTGTTCACTCAACAAAAAAATGTGTAGGACATAAATTGTGTATTTTAACGCGATCTACATTTTTTGTGTAGTAAAATTTTGTCTATCTCTTATGGTTTACCAGTTATGCAAAAGTCGTTCACAATGAAGAATACTTTTTGAGACATTCCCAGAAAATTCAAAATATACATTTTATTTGTCATGAGAATATCTTAAACATATGATATTTTAATCAAAGTCGTTAGAGCCATTTTTGAGAAAATTAAAATTTTCGAAAAATGTTCCATGTAAAGGGTAATCTGGGGTGGGAGATTTTCTTGAAAACCTTCGTGTCGCATCTCTGGAGGATACTGAACCTAAATACCAAGTTTGTTGTTTATCCAACTGTTCGTTTCTGAGTTATACTGTTCACAGACAGACACACTCACAGATAAGCACACACACGGACATGTTTCCAAAAATGCTTTTTGGATTCAGGGGGTCTCAAAACATATATTTCCGGTGAAATCTTGGTATCGAATGTTTGGGTGGAATGCAATACTTCCCCTATTTACTATACGTAGTAGAGAAAGTAAAAAGAAGGCAGGAAAAAACAGCCATTTTGCTTCTGGTTTGTGATACATAATCTGTTATAAAATTTAGAGTGCAGAACCGGAATCTGTCTCTGTGATTGGTGTACTACGTAAGCTTTTATATATTCTATAAATATCTATAACTTTTAATTTTGTTGAACTTCGTAGTACTTATGCATATATCGAATTAGTTTATTGCCAAACATTTTATTAAGTTATATCTCTAGATCAAGTAGGAACATCAAGAACAAGAGGGGAGGATATGTTTACCTGAGGACGGAAGAGGTAGACAGGCCTGTGCCCTGTGGAAGAAGGCAAAACGTCGATGTCGAGATATCGCCAGAAATGCACGTTCCGAAATCAACCGAAATCAAAATAGAGTGGGAAATGTAGAATGAGACTGAAAATTTCAATGCCATAGCCGTTTGAACCAGGTATGTTCGCCTTGCCGTGCCGCTGCTCTAACTGACCCGCCATGCCGACACATTGGCATCCTTAGACATGCAATCTGAGAAGCTAACAGAAAAATGTCTACTCTTAGAATAAACGTAAATATAAGAGAACTGACGATAACAAGTCAATTATAAACTATTAGAAAAGCGTTTGACACATTTAGGGAGGATAAAAATTATATTTTTCCAGTAGTAACCCTGTTTCTTCAATCACAAATTGGCCTTGCTAACCGCCACGCTACAAATGCCCAGTGGTCTTCCTTATTTCACCGGTTGTAATCCAGTGTGGTATTTACTTCCTCCTGCCGAGGTGCGGTCAATTTCTTAGACTACATCATATTGATTACGGTATCGTCTTTAGGACACTTGACATCTTTCAATCGGCCTATTACTTTCTTCTTAAGGCGTGCATTGAAAAATGTTTGTTCCTTTTTATTATTATAAGGATTTTGACTAAAACATGTTAGTAAAAACTAATGCATAATAAAATGTATATCTTGAAATATCTGCTATCAGCCTGTAAAATCCTGTTACTGAATTTGCTATAGATAGGAAAACATAAGATATATCTAGCCAAAAACCCAGTACAAGACTACGGATCGCTTTAAAACCTGCAAGGATCTCAAATAGCAATTATTAAGCATTAAACTTCTCCAAGATGTTCCTATTGTTCGATTGAATTATCCAGTATTTTAAGCAGATAGGCTCATTACCGATCTTTATTTCTCGAGAGATTACGAAACGATTTCGCAGCCGAAAGAAGAATGCATCAACATACATTTAAATAATTTTTACTAACATTTATCATAATTAAGAATAACCATAGATGAAATTTATGAATCTTGAAGTATTTACCTAAATATCTTTAAAATGTTCTCTACACTGCTCTACTACAATTACAAGCGTGTTTTGAATTTCATGTAGATATCTTTAATATTCGTCGAGAAAAGATTTATTTTAATTTTACTATGCTAATTAATGAGGTGTTCTAATTTTGAAAGAAATAATTAAATACTAATATACAAACCCAGCATACACAATATAACTATTTTTATTAATCTGGCTGTTTCAGAAAAAAATTTAAATATAATTTTTGTAAGAGTTTATCCTCAGTGGTAGAATTGTTTGCGTCATAGCTTGAGGAATTTTAAAGTGTAGCAAAAATCATATGCCAGTTTTTAGTTCATTCTCTCCTGAGTTTTTACTAAAATATAAACACCATATCGGTTACAAATGTTTTAATGCACAAAAGTGTAAGAGAAATCAAAGTCGAAAAAAGGCATTAGAAGAGAATACAGGCAATTATTTCTGTTCTTCTCATTCAAATTGTCGATTTTGAAGCCTTTAAAAGCTCTATAAGAACAAAATCCATAGTATGTAATTGAAGCTAAAGGTTCAAAGTGTTTTTGGATATAAGAACTAATTTTTTATTTGTTTTTAAATTTTGACCAAATAGATGTGTAATTAATGTAAAATTTATTACACTTTAGTGAGCAAAGAAAATCCTATGATGGTAATATATTATTTTCCACCTCCCCATTAATGGCGAGTTTACCATCTAAGGGTACCAATTTGCGTATTAGCAATAACGTTCCCTCGTTTTACATTTAGCTCTTATCTTTAGTCTTCTATGCTTAATTCGCTCACAAATACTCCCAGTTGGGAAATAACCCCAACTTAAAAAATCTGATGTGTTACAATGAGACAGTATTTTTAACACTTAAATGATTCCAGTCAAATTATATAATATGTAAATTCAATAACAGCCCGCCTTGAAGCAATATGTGTATGCAATAATTTGTAAAATGTATGTAACAGTCATTGCATATTCTTATATTATTGCATCCATGTGTAATAATGTTATGTGCATATATTACGTAATTTAATAATGTAAGAGCTGTGAGAATAATAAGTTAAACGTCGCTAACAATGAGGTAACCTTGAGACAATAATGAGTTTGAGTGTTCAAATGTTATTTGTGATTCTTGGAAGCATTAATGTAATTTTAGTGACAGTTTATAAAAAATAGCCAATCAACAACCAGAAAAAGCTTTATTTAAATGCAGGTATTCTATTGGAGTAAACATAGCCAATCAGAGACTTGAAATACAGAAATTTACAAGTTTAGACGATTGAAATCTAGTCAGTTGCCTTGCAAACAGTGATAGTAACCGGATGCAAGATGCGTCCTCCAGAGAAATATAAATTCGTGTGAGACGAAAATAGTATACGTATTAAAAAGTGCAAGTATTAAATAAAAGAATCTCACAGCTCTTGATATCAGTGAAGTGCTATTAAATTTGTGTCGAGGATTAATAAAAAGGAGTGAATTAAAACTTAAAAGCTTGTAAGCCTACATTCCTGTCGCATCACGCCCTGCCAAAATATCCATGTCTCTAAAATAATAATGACGCAGCCGAGGCAAACAATATTTAATACTTAAAGAAAGAAACAGTCAAATTATAAAGTTGATATTTTTTTAAACTTGGGACAAAGGCCACCTGAAAGTACTTTTGGGGCGAAGGCTACCGGAAAGTGTTTACCATACGTGCTGTTGCAACTGCTTCAAGTGTTCGGCTCCCCAACAGTTGAAATATAATACAGCATCTACAAATTGACTTTCAATACGTAGCAGCAACTAACTACTTCCAGTTGACGCCCAAAGCGTGGTGCAAATAACGTAACTAAGCAACTTCTTCAAATTGGCGTCCATACTTAATGCAAATGATAACAATACAACACCACCATAAAATATAACTACTTCAAATTGGCGTCCATACGTGGAGCTAAATAAACAAAACTACTCCAACAATACACTAACATTCTTCAAGATTCCCTGAAAAGTATGCATGCTTCGTTTGTATACGTTTTCTGTTTCCAACTCCTGTCATCAACAGTATTTCTATCATCTCAGTTTCAGTTAATTTTTTTATTTTAGGTTGATATCACGAAAATAAAAGTTTTCTTCCCACAAAATTTGATATACAAATCAAGAATTCATCTGACCCCACAGCAAGCAAAGCTTCGGGTTCACACAATTTGCAATGAAAAAAACTATAGTTTATCATTCCAAAATGATGTCGGTGATATCACATCCTATAAGTTAAGGGCTGAACGTTTTGTTTGCTTTTGTGTTATACTCCTCAGTTAAGCCACAAAAACGTTATTTAAAATAAATTATGTATTTTAAAGAGATCTAAATATTTTTATAGTACGTTTCTGTCTAATGTTTAACATTTACCAGTTATATAAAATTTCTTCCGAATCAAGAGGACTTTTCGCTATTTCCAGAAAATTCAAGATATACGTTTTATTTTTCATGTAAATTTGTTTAATATACGGTATTTCAATCAAAATCCTAGCCATTTTTAGAAAATCAAAAGTTTCATCTAAAGGGTAGTGGGATGGGGGATTTTCTTGAAAATCTTCGTATCGCATCTTTGGAAGGTACTGAACCTAAACACTAATTTTGGTGTTTATCCGACTTTTCGTTTTTGATTTATGTTTTTCACAGACACACACGTATATTTTTATAAAAATGTTTGTTTTTATTCAAGGGTCCACAAAACATATTTCCCCTGAAATCTCGGTATCGAATTGTTTGGTAAAATTCAACATTTTTCTGCTAAGTACATACTAGAGAAAGTAAAAATTACTGATTTTATGAAGTAACTTTTGTAAACACAGTATTGCATATTTTAATATTATACACTGTGTTAGTTTTCTTTATTAACCATTATTACATGTATTTGGAATGCAAATTACTTTCTTCCTTTCGCTGCTTAAAATCGTTACCATCGATTATCCGAAAAAAAAAAACTGTTTTCCGAAACAGCTTTGTCCTCTTTAGTTCGGTTAAGCGAGGTTCTACTTTGTATTGATTATATAGTGTTTTATAGTGAGTTATAATTAGAAAAGAAGGTATGTGTGTGTTTAAACTCTGTTTCTCTGTATAATATAATTTATTACAGCAGACTCGTATTTTGGAAACTGTACACAAAACAGACAACAAAATGTTTGAATCAGTTTTCCGCAGAAAAAGAAGAGGTTTAATCCAGGTCAGAAATAAGAGCGGTGGTTGACGTGGCGTGTTAAATATGTAAATAAATAAGACGGTTAGTAAAAGACAAGAGAGAAAGAAGCTAAGCCAGCATCTGGTAATAACATAGAGAAGTCACTTTTAAAATAATTTATCCTGCTACACCACGCGAGAGGTCTTAATACAAACGAAGAGGTTTGTGTGCATGCAAGCTTGTCTGCATTCGCACTTGCGTGCTTTTTTTTTCCTTTTTCATGTTCTTTGCTTCTGTTGTTCTTTCCCAGGTAGACATGATGTACCTTTTGTTATAATGTTGCTCCTGGCAGCCCAGCATCTCTTAAAAAGGACGAGCTGTATGCAAAAACAATGCAGGTGCTGGACAACAAAGACCTTCCTTTTTTGTGTTACGTTTCTTTGCTCTGACCTGGCGCGGCAGAGTCCTAGGATTACATAAGGGTCCTTTCTACCAAATGCACAACTAGACATGTTTAAATAATGACCAGGTAAATCTTTGTCGTTTCACAATCGTGGGGTAGAGATAGCACACATAAATCTAAAGTTTGTCTAACAAAACATTCCATGTTTGAAAAATAGAACGTCTGGGTGGCAACACACGTGCACACATAAACACCGTTAATACCAAATATCATGCTAAGTTATCTCTTCTTAGGAAGTTAAGCAAAAGTACGTTGTTGGAGGCTGAATGTTTATTATTATTATTATTATTATTATTATTATTATTATTATTAGTAGTAGTAGTAGTAGTAGTAGTAGTAGTAGTAGTAGTAGTAGTAGTATTTCGGAGCTTCATTCAGAAAGATTTATAAAACATTAAAAAATAAAACAAAAAAGATACAACATTAAACATTTATACAACTATAACTACTTTTCATACTGCTTTATGGATAATGACAAAGTTGGATACTAAAGGTTCTTTCAACAACCGTGTCCTATTTTTAACATATGATAACTGCCGTTGTTATTGAGTTACAGCAGTCATTCTTTTCATGTGGTTACAGTTGTTGTTAACAAATAGCCATGGAACGTTACAGCATTCAGCAACGCGTGGAAATTATGAAAAGTTATTATCAAAATGTGTCATTTGTTCGCCAAACCTTTCGTGTATGGCGTGAAGTTTACGGTGTGCATAATCGTCCCGGCGAGAGAACAATTTGGCGTTTGATCGATAAATTTGAAAGAAGTGCCTGTACGTAATTGACATAACGCTCCAACGAAAACATAGGCGCCGTTCCTGAGAGTGTACGCGAGAACGGAAACAAATCAACTGCTCGTCGAGTGCCAGAATTGGGGCTTTCGCCGACCACAACTTGGCGAATTCTGTATCTGGACTTGAAGTTTCACGCTTACAAAATGGTGTTAACTCAAGAACTAAACCCCAACGACCATAGGTTACGCCGTGATTTCGCTGACTGGGTATGCAGCAATTGGAAGCAGACCCGGATTTTTGTCGAAAAATCATCTTCAGCAACGAAGCCCACTTTTGGATAGATGGTTGTGTTAACAAACAAAATTACCACTATTGGAGCAATCACAATCCAATGCAGATTCAAGAATGACCACTTCATCCCCAAAAGGCTACTGTGTGGTGTGGATTTTGGTATGGTGCAATCATTGGTCCATATTTTTTCCAAGATGAAGATGGAGAAGCTCTAAGTGTCAATGGAAAAAGATACCGCACTTATAAGGGACTATTTTTGGCCTGAATTGGATGGTATGGATCTCAAAAACATCTGGTTCCAACAAGATGGTGCCACATGTCATACTGCTCTCGAAACAATCTATCTTTTGAAGGAGAAGTTCAGAGGTTTCATCATTTCCCTTGGTGGTGATGTTAACTGGCCCCCAAGGTCATGTGATTTAACGCCGTTGGATTACTTCTTGTGGGGTTATGTTAAATCTGGAGTTTATGTCAACAAGCCAGAAACAGTAAATGCTCTTATGAGTAACATCACGCGTGTTATTCGTGAAGTTGGACCTAATTTACGTTCTTCTGTCATTGAAAATTGGGACAACCTTATACGCGCAACCCAACGAAGTCGCGGCGGTCACTTAACTGATGTTCTCTTCCACACTTAATGACATTAATTATCTTACATAATAAAAAAAAGAATTAAAACCTCTATCATTTATAGAACGTGTTTTATTTAAGTTCAAAGATAGGACACTCTTGTTGAAAGACCCTATAGAATGCAGGCTGCAAAGATGAACATTCTCAGAAACAAAACTATACGTAATGAAGACATACAAACAGAATTAAATGTGTATTCAATAAATGATGAAATCAAGGCATACTAGTATCAAGAAAAATGGCAATAACACCTGGAAAAATGGAGCCGACTAGTCTACCTAAAGTAGGATATGATTGTAAACCAAAGAGTTAAAGAAATTTAGGGAACCTATGAGAAGAAGGAAGGAACAACTGAGCCCGGAAGAAGATGATATATATGATACTACCACCATTACAATATTAATCCTATGTTGTACTAAATGACCTGCGACACATGGGGCTCGTGAATGGTCAACTAAAAGACACGAAGTTAGTAATACAAGGACATGCTCATAGCAGGATGGAGGGCATGCCTTCACTCGTTACCACGTAGAAGGTAAAGGTACTGACGAAAGGAGAGTCCCCCGAAACCGCGGAAGAGCACTGCAAGTAGGCCACATGCTTCTACCGTGACCCCTGCGAGGGAGGAATAGAGAAGAGACCCCCAAGTCGACCAGATCCGGATGACACGGGCGCAAGCATTGACGGGGTCCCTACGTTTCCAGATCGAACGCATCGACGCTGCCCGAGCCCATCCATAGGCCCCTAACCCCCGGAGGTCCCGGAAGGGGCGCCCGTCCGAGAGCGCCCTGAGGCGGGTCCTAATTTAGCAGTTAGGCAACGACGCCAGAGAAGAATCCTCCACAGAGTGCACATCCACGGCCCAGCAACAACCTGCCGAATGAGAGGAAGGAATATCGTGGTAGAAGATGAACCACACCAGAAATCGCCCGCCGTCCCGAGGAAACCCGAAAAACCAATTGGTTAGAGTGGGCGGTCACCGGTGTTCGAACCCAGGACTTCCGCATGACTCGCACACGTTACCGCGGAGTCATCTCGTCGGTGCTAACATGTAGAAATTAAACTACAGTAGGCCAAGAAATGCAGTTCACCGTCACAGATAATACAAATTACAAATTTTTTAAAGTATCATAGTTTTACTGTACAAGCTCTATCAGTGAAATAATAATGTCTTCTATTTGAGAGAACACAACTTTAATTATTATATTTTATCACAGTGCATTGTAATAAACTGTAACGAGGTCCCCCAATTAGAATACTAAAATATTTATGCAGCTATGCCGCATTCCAGTGAAGTGAAACAAAAAAGGGGAAAGAGAGAGAAATAAAAACAAACACAAGCATAATGATTTCTATGAATTTAAGGAACAACAAGTACTTCTTCGGAAACCGAGCGCGGTAACGTGTAGGCTTCGCATTTGGGAGGTTCCGATTTCGGTCCGGTAATTGTTTCGTGATTTCCCCGGGTCGGTAGACGAATGCTGGGGTGGTTCCACTTCTACCACAAATTTCCTGTCTCCATCATTTCCTTTCACCTGTTTCAAGGTTGTAGGGCCAGGAGACGGGGGTTTGCGTGTTGCGGCAGAACGGTGGAATTTCCGCATTTCCCCCGGTGCTTGGTGGAGCTGGGAGTGTCTCGTCTACATCCGAAACCGCAGGTTGCAGATTACTAAGGCGGGACTGGCTGCAATCGGATTGCTGTCATGTTGGAATCGTTAGGGATCCGGTCTTTGCTAGTGCACATTGTCGTTCGGATCTGGTCGCCCTCGGATCCCCCTTCATCCCTTTCTCCCAGGGGTCATGTTGGAAGCACTAAGCGCCCAGTATGGCCTACTGCGGGCTGTACTCCAGTTACTGGAAGCGCCTCCGTGTGGTTATTCCTAACTCCCGCTCCTAACTTCTTCAGAAGATGTCTGATCTATATCACAATATGTACAATCGCTTCCTGTATTAAACTATGGTGGTTTTATCTTTCATATAATCGTGTTATTGTTTGAGAACACAAACGTAGGAACAGAAAATATTTTAGTAATATAATATAAGGTAGGGAATTCCAATAAACTTCCTCTTTGGACTTCTAGAACTGATTTTGACTTTGAGGTGGACACAGACCATCCTGTGTGTTTGCTATCACAGTGTTTATATGCCGCCTTTGACATCTTAGGGGGCTTTGCCTTTGGAACAATTGCTCATTGGCAATGATGTTCACTCGTTCACATTGAGTTTTACTTTGGGTTTTATTTAAATTTACACACATTTATACTGTCTTTCATACCTCCAAACTGTAGGGAGGATAGGAAATAATCTTGACTAAAGAAAAATTCCCAAATTCAGGCGGGAATCGAACCTGGGATCTCTAGATTTGGAGGCTAGTATGCTAACCACCAGAACACAGCTTACATCTTCGTTGCTCACTTGATAAAATATAACGTTGCCTCCTCTCATAATACCATATTTGTTTCAACACATTAATATTATGTTATGTACAAAACATGTTTACTTTCTGTAGCTTACGATATGTTGAGAGCGATGCAGTCAAACCACTTAAGGAAAAGGGAGTAATACACTTTGTTCCTAAACCAACTGTTCTCACGTGCTACTAGCCCCCATGAGTAGTCAACATGGATTCTAGTCCGTGTAAGTATACTGAACTTCAATGTGGCAATAAGGTAACCCATGTACGATCTCAGGTGATTAACGTGGGCATAGCTGAGACCGGAGTACTTGATTCGAAAGTTAAGTAACATTCCTTTGTGGAGGGTGCGGGAAACTCCGAAAAAATCTCATTCATGTTCAATTAAAGATTTAAAACATTTGAAATGTGGATATACAGAAGAATAGGGATGTGAAATGATGAAATATAATAAGGAATAAGGAATTAGTAATTTTAAATAGAATGGGCAAAAGGAGAACAATGCTGAAACTGATCAGAAGTAGGAACATAGGATCAGAACAAATGGCTTGCTTAGAGTAACACTGCAAAGAATGGTAAATGGTACAGACAAAATACCAGGTAATAGTATTAAGATAAATAGTTTGTTTGTATAGATAAAAGAAAACGGAAATGAATGAACTTTATTTTCCAGTAAAGTACCTGTCTCTGGGTAGAAAACTATTGATAATGATTCATAACGACCCGTATAGGGAAATCGGGCCCGAAACCACACATTAGAAAGCAAACAATTGTTATCTAATAATAGTTTAAATAATATTCATAAAAATGCAGATTCATTTAAGAATATTTTAACATGAGAAAAACAAATTGAGATGTTGGTGCTCGAATTCCTAACTTTTAAATATGCCCTTCGACAGGCTTCTGGTTATGTGTTACTCATCGTTATCAGCATCATACCTAAGTGTTTTGTGGGTAGCTGGACTTCACGGCGACACTCTACTAACACAACCGAACAGTCCTCAAAAACGAAAATATACAGAGTGATGTATAAAAGCCCGTTTCTTCCCAAAGGAAACACTATCTTAACACAAGAGAATATACTGTGGTAACATAAAGCATTTTATTTATGTACATCTTCCAATTTTTATCTTGGACAGTGCCTAAAACTCAGGTGGATATTGTACTTACCCCCCCATGAGGGGGCGTCGTGGGAGAACAAATAAGGCGAGAGGAGATACCAGGCGGCTGGATCCAGGAGCGACCGTACAGCAATGACAAAGTCCCTAAGTTTCCAGATGTACGCACTCCGGCAGACCGGGGATTCCGCCCCACATATAAGGGGTCGAAAGTCCCACAAAGGAACTCGAATACCCCAGCAGCGAGCCCAAAGCCGAGGTACGGAGAGAGCATTCTTTTCTCCTGCCACGCTGCAGCAAACACCATCACTGACAAAGTTAATCCCTTAGACCCGAAATGAAATCTGGATCATTTTGAAATGTTCCTAACAAATTTCCAGGATATAATAAGAAGAGGGAAGAGAATAAGTATGTATAGATTTAAAATCATCATTAAACGACAGAAATTCTTAAAAAGTGGGGTTTAAATTCGATGATGGATTTATTGTGTATTGTGTAACACTTAATAACAGGTACAAAGTTGCTGTGTCATCTCATTCCTACATGTGCAGAGTAGTGAATCACGTTTTGTTAAATGCCGATGTTTCTAACTCTGCAATACCGCAGTGGCAACCAAGAGAATACTGTCTTTTACGTCTATATGTTGTAGAATTTTGCTGAAATCCGTAACTTTGTGAAGATCCTAAGCACATGAAAAGACGTTATAGTGTAACTTTATTCTATACTGACCGAAATAGCTCCGCGGTAGCGTGTAAGGCTCGCATTCGGGAAGCCGCCGGTTGGATTACCGTCGACCGCCCAAATTCTCCTTAGGCTTTTCGTTGCTTTTCCTGGTCGGTGTGCAAATGCTAGTTTCTCATCAACCAAGATTTCCTTTCCACCATCCCCTCTTTAATTCCGTTTCCTTCCATCTCTCAGATGTGCTAGATTTCGTGGCGTATAGCGGTGCCGGACCGACGGTACGGATGTTTGCTCCAAGGAAAGAGTGCTCCCCGTGGACACTAGAGGGCTGCTTGATTGAACGGCCAGCTTTAGTACCGGGCGGCTCTTGAACACGAAACTCTTAGGGACTTCCGCGCATTTCTGTGGCCTGTCTGCCTGCGGATCCTGTATCCTCCTGTGGATCTCTCACTTTGTCCCTTCCTTCTTGGGTTAGCAGCAAACGATCTTGCGTAGGTTGCAGTGTCCTGCATTGTATATCCTATACCCCAACTTCGTTCTATGCACCTTCTGAGCGGGACTTGTATCCTCCTGTGGAACCTTCACTTCATCCCTTCCTTCTTGGGTTAGCCGCAATAGGTCTCACGTAGGTCACAGTGCCCTACATCGTATACCCTGTACCTCTAACTTTGTTCTGTGCACCATCTGACGGGGTTTGTAAAATCTGGCAGATAGAGAATGGTTTGGTTAGGGTTATATGCAACAAGCTCTGTGGTTTTATGAAGAACCGCGGCAGAAGTTGTACTTTCACATTTTTCAGCATTCGCTGGCTTTTCATGACCTGCCTAGGGGTTTCATCATATGTTTCATTGAAAGCCTGAGGCATTACGTATACAATCTTACTATCAATCCCTTAATCCACAAAAATATAACCAAAATTAAGAATTTTAGAGTAGGAATGCTACGAGAACATACCTTCTCTGCAAAATTGTGCTGTCACTAGAGAATGACAGGAGACATATGCTGACATATTTCACCACACAAATGTATGTAATACACCAGCAATAATAATTTGCTCTGATTTCATTTGTTTATGGACTGAAATTGACAAATGAAAGCGATTTAGGTATATCACAATAATTATACTGGAGGCTCCATCTTGGTGATTAACAAACGTATTGCCGGATAATCAGTAATTAATTATGTGTAGTGCCGGAGAGCCTGACAAGAATGCAATCATATTTTCATTATAGAGTACTCCATATTCCTCCGTAAACGTCAGTTAAATCTAGATAAATTGGGCAACTGTTTGGTTTATTACCTCTTTTGATTGGTTTACGTACAAGATCGGTTTGTGCTCGTATATGTTAATTAAGGAGTCTATAGACATGCTTAATACCGAAGCAATACGAACGTGGCCAAAGCTTATTACAACGTGGAAAGTAATTTTAGATAGGAATTACACTTAATGCTACTTCAATTTAAGGATTACGTTTCAAAACACCTCTGGAGGTTGTATTCCTAAATTGCTGCTCTTCCTATTAACTTTAAGGTAATTGATCTACCTTTCCCATCAGATGTACTGCCAATTACACGCGAGCGCCCTTTCGGCCAATTTAAGGTCTCATTGATAATTTATTTACCAATCAGAATCGAACTTAATAGTTTTTCAAGCCTGGTGCTCAAAAACTAATACTGATAGATTTTTTCTCCTACATTCATCTGTTTATTTCTATAATAATCTTAGCATCAATTCGACAAGGGATCTAGGAAGTCTATAATATAAACAATTTTATCAATTTGAGACTACATCGAAATGCACGATAATAATTTCAGTGTAAATGGATTTAAACCACTTGAATAATTTCTCATACTTTTCCTGTTCACACAATGTGGTTGGTACAAACTGTAAAAATGGCGAGATTTGGTGATCTGCAAATTCAAAATATAAAAGAAGCGGTACGATATCTAACGCAGAAAAAAATAAGAAAAAGAAAGAAAAACGTTGTTCACATTGCAATAAAATTAAATTGAGTTTTATTTATGGACGCTCTTTAAGTGCTGTGGTTCTTAGCGTCCCATATTTGTCGTCAAAGACCGGAAATTTTGCTGAGGCCTCTTTATTAGGCTTGAGGTTCTTTTACGTGCCGTAAATCTACGACACGGGACCACCGGCTTTACTTCCCTCCCGAAAGAAACCATGTTAAGGATTTTTACGCCCGAAAAAATCCATCCCCAGACCACGGAGAACGACGTCGCATTGTAATCCCTTCAGTGGTTATAGAGGTGCAAAACAAATGTCATCGTTCCCACATTATAATTATTTTATTGAATCCTTCCCTTGCTTCTAGTTTTTCTTTGGTAATTTAATTCAGCTTTCAATACCTGATGTTCGGGAGGTACCGGGATCGATTCCCGGCGAATACCCACTCTGGCTCATGGGTTTTTCGTGGGCTCGCCAAACACTACCCCAAAAAGATAAACAATAAGATGAACACATGTTATATAGGGTATATAGAATAGAGAATGCATCGGAGGGGGACACCTTGTGCAGTGCGACCTACAGGAGATCCATTTTGGCTACTAACCCCCCCCCCCGCGACGGGGAGGAAGGGATAACGTGGCCGCAGGCAGACAGAGACGCGCGGAAGTATCTAACAATTCTTGGAAAACCTGTTCCATTACTGGAGCTGCCCAGAGAGTAGTGTGAACGACCGTTCAACCAGCCAGGACTCTAGTGTCCAAAGGAAATGCTTTTTCCTTGGAACAAACATCATCTGTCCAACACCGTCATACACTAGGAAACCTAGAAGCACAGCTGTAAAATGAGAAGAAAACGGAAAGGAAAAGAAAATCGTGGTAGATGAGAAATTATCCCAGCATTGGCCTACCGACCACCAAAAATCATTAAAAACCCAAGGTCAGAGTGGGCGGGTTTCACACGTTACCACAGAGCCGAGTAGAGCATCCATTATTGTCCGAAACAACTGGGGACGGGGTATTCGGATAACCGATCATTTATGAAAACAAATTATACCAGAAGTAATATTAAACAAAGAAACACTGATATTAAACACAACTGTGCATGTACATTTTGTATCACACAAAGACCACAGAGAACTTGACTAGTCTAGTTTGACAAGTTCAAAATGGCAATTAAAATAGGCCTATAGTAAAGGAAACTATGTCCACCTTCAGAGGGACTTCAGAGCTGAAACGGTTTTGGGGGGGGGGCGCTAAATATCGCAAACGTTTTAAAGACAATTGGACAGCATCACATGTTATTTGTTCTAATCACTTCATAACCGTCTCAAGGCATTGAAAAGCTGCCTCACTGGATGGTACTTTTTCAGCACGGTCGTCGTCGTCGCCAGGCTCTTTCTCACCATCGCAAGTGTCTTGGTCGTCAATGACACTGGCAATAATTTCATTGTCTGTCATTATTTGATACGGCATCAAATATTGATACATTCGCGCCAGTTTTGAATGCTTCTATGGCCGCATTCTTCAAATCCTGAAGGTTCTTTAATCAGCCCAGCCAGTTCTGATACAACTTCGCTGTTTGGTGGCTCTTCAGGTTCACTGATAGACTCGTCAGACGGAAGGAGCTTATTCCAAGCTTTTGCTAGTATAGTGCTCTTCATAGTAGTCCAAGTTTTCGCTGTTGTACACAGTATCCTTCAAATCAATTTCTTCATACGGTCGCTGATCAGAGCTAAATGGCGTGCACGCAAATTTGAAATTGCTAAATGGAACGCTTTCACTTAACCGATGTTTCGGTTGATCGGTATTCGGATAATCGATGCTCTACTGTGTGTGTATATAATGCCAAGAGTAACAAGGAGTTTGATTCAAATATTTGCAAATTTGTTTATATATGAATTGTGTACTTTAAGAAGCTGAAATAAATAAATGCATTTATTTGCTCATATTAAGTAGGAGTTCATATGGATCCTGTAACCACTTTATATTAAGATAAATTCTTCCATCTCTGGAATTTTTAAATATGTAATTCTTTCGATAGTGTGTTATTAAAATAAACCCAACTATACAGGGTTATTAAAAAAGAAGGAACAGATTTTAAATATTCATTTTTAATGAACGACTATAGATAGCGACACATACGACAAAGCATTGAATAGAGGACAGTATAAAGTTTTAAGCCCCACCTATTAGTTCCATTCAGTGCCTACAGTGACACTGTTTTTGTTTGTTTGTTTGTTTTTTGCGCGAGAAAATGGCGACGCAACAGGAACAGTCGTTAACGGAAAAGCAGTGGTCGTCCTCGCATAACAAACGGTACTCATTTTGAACACATAAAATAAAATTTTGAACTTTTCTCTATTCAGTGATGTATCGCAGGTGTCGCCATCTATTGTCGTTACTTAGAAATAAGTATTCAAAGTCTGTTCCTTCTTTTTGAATAACCGTGTACTTGAATTAGTCGGTAGTGTTGTTTCTCAAGTGATACTCCTTGAAGTGATTTTACTAAAATATTCAAACTCATACTCCACTGAATCATTCTGTTAAGCAAGACATTACAAGGTGCCTACAAAGCAATCAGACCACATGGTGACTCAAAGTGCACGTTAGATAAATGGATCGCAGGTGCCGGGCTGCATAAAAATGCCGGAGGAAGAACACGGAAACACCACAAGCGTGACTGCTGCATTTCGTTATTCAATAATCAGGAACAATCATAAAAACTCGCCGTGCTGGAGATTTACTGCCAAAAATACCAGTGTTGATAAAGGAAAAATTAATAATAACCGGTGTATCTGTGAAATCGCGAGAATTAAGTGCGTTCAGTGCTACCAGATTCGAGAAGCGGCTGGCCTGTCACGGCTGTCCAAGCGTAATGTATGGCCACTACCATGGCTATGGAATTAAGGCGGTATCTTGAGCATATCTATTCTCCGACGTTTGTTCTGGGAGGAAGGAACATCTGATAGCGATGATTAATAAATACATTATTTTGGATACCACCATGTGCCTCCTTCTCCAAACTTAACGCTTTGTTGGCATGCAATGTAAACATTGCCAAGTCTTCCTTCTTCAACACGAAACTTCACTACTGTCCTCATTTTTAGTCCCTTTTGCATTCTTCTTTCAAGTACTTTTTCTTTTCTTGCATTCGGAATAGTGATAAGAGTTTTCTTCGTCTGGTCCAGCTAGTACCGCGTGCAACATACATTCAGCTTTCTTAAAAACTGCTGGTTTTTGTAGTAAAAAAGAATTGATTTATCATAAACCATTTATTACTTTCTCGATTATGTATGTAAGTTGGGGATGTATTTCATTCCATCTAAAAAAATTTGATACCGAAATTTTACCGGAAGTATAGTTTTGAGGTACCCTGAATCCAAATAAAGCATTTCTGGAAATATGTCCGTGTGAGAATTTGTGTGTCTATCTGTGAACAGCATAACTAAAAAATGAAAAGTCGGATAAATAGCAAATTTAGTATTTAAATTTAGTATCATCCAAGGATGTGACACGAAGATTTTCAAGAAAATCCCCCCTACAGATTACCCTTTACATGGAACATTTTTTGAAAATTTTGATTTTCTCAAAAATGGCTACTGATTTTGATTAAAGTATATGCTCACATACACACATTGACCTTTTTCTAAAAATGGGTTTTCTTGGATTCAACGTGCCTCAAAACATGTATTTCCTGTGAAATCTCGATATAGAATTTTTTGATGGAATGCAATATCCCCTTTACGCATTATGTAAAAATCTGAAGCTTTATACGCATACGACTTTCTCCAACACTATTTTAGAAGTGTTCCTTGCGCATGCAGCTGTATTCGAAGGAATATACTCAACTTTTCTCTTTTTTGTTTGTTTTCCTTTTTATAAGTTTCATATTCTATATAGTCATCATATTTAATCCGCGATTAAATGAATGACGTCATTGCTATTCTTGAAATAATAACGAGGGGAAAACTTGGAGAAGAATGCAACCTAATTGGTGATTCGAGTATTACCTGGAATTTATTTGCTGCTTCAGACCACATATAGTTCAGTCCGTTTATGCGTTTCCAGAGATAAGGACATCATCAACAAAAGCAGCCTTTCCGTGGTTGGTAGGGATAATTGAGCGTAGAACTCAGTAAAATGACGTCTGCTTTGTAATCAAATTTGTGAAGCAAAGCTCTATAAAGCCGCCAGCTTAGTTTTAATGCAAACATTTTAGGTGTCTAATTATTTAACTATTTCATATTATGTCTCGTTTCAGTATTTAACGGTCTTAAAAACAGTACTCGTCCTACACACGGCTTGTGTGGAAGAACAATGTATTCCACAATACTGTATTGTTCACAAAATACACTCATCAATACACAAGTAAACCACGACAAACGTAATTAGTAATTATACAGATAAACAAACGAAGGCACCAATGTAAATTCTATGGACGATTCCTCCTTATTTACTTATTTTAACAGATTTAAAGATATTGGTACACTCCGTCTATCAACTGTTACGGCATAGATGATCCCATAATGGTGTAATGCGTTTTTCAACTTCAACATTACATACATTAATATTCAGTTTCTAACCGAACGAGTGGCTCTGTGTTAATGTATGAGGCTCGCATTATGTAAGTCTCGCGGTCAAATCTCGATGGGCGGCCACTCTAGCCGTAGGTTTTTGTCGTGGTTTTTCTAAGTCGGTAGGCGATTGCTGGAGTTGTTTAATCTTCCATCGTCATGTCCCAATCATTTGCTTCAGCTTTCTAAGTTTCTGGGTTGCAGGATTACACGAAGGCGATTGGTGCGTGGCAGCGGGACGGTGTAAGGATTTATACCTCGCTCTTGGATAGCCTGCTGGTGCCCCCCTTTCTTAGGGGTTCTCCTAACCGGAACCCCAGGTTGTTAATAGTGTCAGCAGGCTCGCGCCATCATCAAGATTGTCACTTTGTAATCAATCGTTGGCTATCACATTTGTTGGCGCGTATCGTCGCCTAAAATTTAGGTTTTTTTATTTATGGACGCTCTATAACTACTATGGTTCTTAGCGTCCCACTCTACATTGGGTGTGAAAGACGGGAAATTTTGCCCAGAGGCCTCCTTATCAGGCTTGAGATTCTTTTACGTGCCGTAAGTCTACGACACGAGACCACCGGCTTTACTTCCCTTCCGAAGCAAGCCATACTAAGGATTTTTACACCCGAAAAAAAAATGCATCGCTCTCCGCCGGGTTTGAACCCATGACCTCGGGAACAACTAGAGGCTAGTATGGTACCACTAGACCACGGAGGACGACACCCGCCTTCTGAATCTTGTTGCCCTTGGGATGTTCTCTTCTTCCCTTACTCTCAGGGACGAGGTGCAATGGGCCTATTGAAATGGCGTAAGCATTCGAGGTGGGACTGAGCTTCCCTGGTTGGGCGTCCGCTAAGTCTGACTACCCTTTCCTATTTATTTTTTAAAATATTTTAATTGGACCGAGGTGCAACAAAAATGCTTTAGGTTTCTAAGGATGTCAATTAATCCGTAAAACCACACTTTTAATTCTTGTGAAGTAAATTACTATTATGGATCTCTGATTTATTACATTTTCATAATGACAGAATTACGGAAGAAGAAAATAATATATTACAGGCACCTAAAATCTGTATTGTTGTGTAGTAAATATTTACAGCAGTAACCTTAAATGCTTCTCTCCGTATGTCACGGAGAAAAGCTTTTGAGCTAAGATTAAGCATGTTTTAATCTTTTGACACCTAAACTAAAAATGTAAAAATCTTAGATCAAGGAGCCATCGAGTAAGTATGCAATTTTAGGATAATTAAATCCAAAAACTTCTAAAAAGTTTTTCACGTCCTTCTAGAGCACATTTCATATTCATGAACGTCTCGGACAGCAAGTTCCTTGTCGCATATATCCCAAGGGTGTCTCTCGCTCTCTGTTTCTCTGCTCTTCTCTATTTACCTCTTTCTTTACGCAAATTCTCTTCTTAATATTCCCCTCAAGATTAATGGCGAAACGTTTTAGTTGTTCACTTTATATAGAATATTCTGAACAAAAATATCTGATGTGATACATTCATATGACTGTAACAAATTTACACAAATTTACATTTACATAAATTTACACTTAATCATTACATGTTATGCTATTCATATAAAAAGTAATTCTTCCATTTAAGTAACGTTAATTAAGATACATGTTTGTCTATGAATGATTTCAAACTAGGTAAAAGGTACTTAGTTAAAACATTCAGAAATAGCATTCAAATATTTATTCATAGCAACAAACTTATGATTATGTTGCATTCACATGAATTTCTTTATCTTCTATCACTTATTAGTGGGTATACAAACTATTATTACGAAAGTTTATTTTACTAAATACATTTTAATCGAGATGAACCTTTCCGGAAATAGCTGCATTACACATTTCGTTATAGAAACAAAGGGAATAGCGATAGTCGGATGTTTTAGAACTGGGCGCTATATGCTGGCCTTAAAATCCCATACTCTTCCCATGCAATCGCGAGAAACACCTGAAAAGTGACAGGGCTTCAAAAGAATGGCTAAGCATGGAACTATTCGAACCAGTAATGACGGATATCTCTAAATTGCTGATGCAACAAAAATTTATTTCAGATAAATAATGTTTTTTAAAGAGATCTACATTTTTTGTGTAGTAGGTTTTCGTATATCGCTTAACGTTTATCAGTTATGAAAGATTACAAAATTCCTTCCGAATGAAGAGGACTTCACAGGCTATTACCAGAAAATTAAGATATACATTTTATTCGACATATAAACATCTTTAATATATGGCATTTTAATCAAACTCGTTAAAGTCATTTTTTAGAAAATAAAAACTTTCGAAAAAATTTCCGTGTAAAGTGAAGTTTGGAGTGGGGAGATTTTCTTGAAAATCTTTGGGTCGCATCTTCAGAAGGTACTGAACCTAAATACCAAGTTTAGTCGTTTTTCCGAATTTTCGCTTTTAAGTTATGCTGTTCACAGGTGTATTATATACACACACACACACACACACACACATTTTTATACTTTTTTAGCTTTGGAGCATATTGCCTATCAGCAATGGTGTTAAATCGTATGCAGTTGTCATTGGATTTTCTTTTGGGTTTTATACATTATATCACACACACATTCACACCCTCATTCATACTTCCGGACTCTGGGGAGGATGGGAAATAATCATCTTGGCTAGAGAAAATTGCCATCCGCATCCGGAAATCAAATTTGGAACCAGTCGCACAATAGAAAGGTGCTCTAGGACTGAGCTACGGAGCCAGCCCAGATTTCTTTCTTTCTTTTCTTTTTAGTTTACAGAACTCTTTGATAACGCCCACTGGCAAATATGCACAACTCCGTCAGAATCTTAAAAATGTATCCGTCCCAACCCCAGGAGAACTTTTTTTATTTGCAGCTTACACAGAACGACCAATAATGCTTCTGAAATCATCAGTTCAGTTTCACAAATCTCTCACACGCGCGCGCGCGCGCGCCTGCACACACACACACACACACACACACACACACACACACACACCGGCGGGAATACCAGAAATTAAAGATGTAGAGAAAGACGACTCCTACACTGCTGGTGCGGTATCAAACTGGAGACAAAGTAGGAGCGGCAGGAATCATGTTTATCAACGGTAATTTAACTTATCAACTTAAGTTCAAATTGAATAGTGGTTGTACCAACAATAAAGCTGAACATATGACAATCCTGAAAGTTCTAGAGAAGTTAGAATAAAACTATCTGGGGCATTATATAAAGATATCAGCGACATTCACCGCAGCAAGATATATTAAAGTATAAATTTAAACACAATAGGCTGAAAGAATCGATTAGAAATACAATAAACGCCCTCATTAATGCGCAGTGGAAAGTACATTTTGGATGGGTTAAAAGACATGCAGGAATTGAAGGAAAAGACTTGCAAAGGAAGCTGCTATTGAGGAAGGTAAAGCGAAACACAACAAAATACCTAGAAATGTCATCGTCACACCAGAGAGGAAAAGAGGATTGGAGATTTTGGAACAGCAGTGGGCCTCGTTAAACAAAGGAGCAGTAGACTACACTTGAAACTGCCCATATCTCCAGAGATCATAGTATTTTTGACGGGACATGAAAATCTGAGATCTTACCTCGACAAATTTGGTATATCGAACAATTCAATTTGCGTTTGCGGAGAAGAGAAACAAACCGTGATCCATCTAATATTCAACTGCACGATACTGCACAGACAAAGAACTCAACTAATGCGAGAATTAACGATAAACGGCGAAGCTTGACCCACTACCAATGAACAATTACTCCATAACAGCACTCACATATTCATAAAGTTTGTCAAATATATAGAATTCCCTAAAAACGAAATACACACTCACACACGATGGGCCATTTAAGTTGAGACTGTACAGAATCTCCAAAACTAGGCGTTGTGGAAAGAAATAGCTTTAATAAGTGTTGCTTGATATTATTGGAGAATTAAATGCCATTAGTCGTGTTTTATTTGGAGGACGCTGTGTTGGTCATTTTAGGGTCAATTTAACATTTTTAAATGGGAACCTGCCATTTTACGTTGTTTTCTCATTCCCCATAAAAATCTAAACAACGTTTGTATAAGTCACTTTGCAACTGTTCTTACACCAACGTAAATAACAACAAACATTCTGAATGGCTGTGTACGAAGAGCGCAATGAATGGTTGGACAATCCATGGATGCTCATTTGAGGGTCAAGTTACGTTTCGCAATTGGGAACCAACATTTTTTACTTTGTTTCCTTATTCCTCTCACAAAACAAACAGATTTTTATAAACCATTTTCTAATGAGAAAACAACATACAAAATGTATGTTCCCATTTTATAAAATTAAATTGATCCTAAAATCACATTCATAACGTCCTCCAAACAAAACACCACTAATGGCATTTACTTTCTACCATAATATCAAGCAACTTTTATCAAAGACATTTCTTTCTAGAACGCTCAGTTTTGGAGATATTGTACAGTATCTACTTAAATGGTCCACCCTGTATACACATACCAGGTGTTAAAAAAGTATTCCGTATTTTGAGAGGTGTAGTATGGACCAAAGCAAGAAAAAATCCTGAAAGTAAACATGGGTTCCAAACAGCCTACCTTAAGAGCTACGAGTACTTTGCATCTTCGCTACTGTGAAACATATTCTACTATAAGCTCTTTGTTATTTTTTATGACCTCAGAAGGCTGTAAATAAAAAAGGATTGTTATTTTCTATGGATAGAGCATGCAGTAAAGATCTCTTACTGTTGGCTACTGTAAACCGTACTTACAGTTTTGGGTAATTGCAATGTATATTACTATTAGTTCTAATGGAATCACTTTGTGTTTTGATAAGTTTATGAAATACTTTTACATTGTAGTTTTATCTTGAAATCTTTGTTGCATGCAACCCCTATTAATGATGTACAAACACCACAGGAAGGTCTCATCAATGCCTGCCAGAGCATCCGTGGCCAACCTGGAGTCTTTCAGAGAGTGCGGACAGAAGCACGCATTATTATGAATGGCATCATATTTAACACCACCTTTAGCAATGCTTCACAACTGCAGGTCGTAAGTAATCTCAAGTAGATAACATTAGAAGTTATGCTGTTTCAGTAACAGAGTAATGTGTCCTCATTCGTTTACTGCATAACAGCAAAGAGCTTGCAGTAGAAATGTTTCACAGTAGCGAAGATGAACAAGTGTTCGTAGCTCTTAAGGTATGCATTTTAGAGCTCCTGTTTGTTTTGGTCCACACTACCACCTCTCAAAATATGCAATACTTTTTCTTTAACATCCTGTATATACATAAGTGTAATAAAATATTACTTAACAGAAACTAGTCAAGACTATCTGAATGTAACAGCTGTCAATAAATATTGTTATTATATATTAATAGAAAATCTACAGTTACGGATTGATACATGAAACAACTACAATGTAAATATTGTTACATGTTGGGGTGAAAGCAAAAGGTTACCAGAAAATGGTTAATATTAATCACCCCAAAACGCACATGGGGAGGGCTCAATTCGCTGGCAGCTAAAGTCCGGGACCTTGGTGTGTAAATTAAGGGGAAGCGTGGGTTTTTATATCACACTGAAGAATTACATAACACACATTAGCTTCACATACCTGGGATCTATCCACAGAACGTTTGGCGACTACATAATTAACAAAGGAAACAGGATGGAGGGAGATGCCACGAAACCGTAGACCGGCCACACACACGTCTGGCTCCAACGACCACTTCCACTGGAGTGACGCTATCTTACCCCCACCAACCGTGTCTAGCCGAAGCCAGACAGGGCTGACGTCATACCAGACAGTTTCAAACAGATCTTTCCCTTTGGCGTGGTCTTCACCGAAAGGAAACACCGTTAAGGCGAAATATAATTAAGGAGACCCAATAATGGTATGTCTGCTAGCAACAATACAGCAGTTTGGTAATGACTATAAAATTATTATGCCACAATATTAACATTATCATAATTATTATAATCATTATTACTTCGCATACTGAATACAACACTTCTAGTGTATATATTACTATCCTGTTAAAACTGATGTAAACCATGTTGTTTTACAATGTAATGGGGCATGCTGTTCTGAATAAGTAAAAAAAAAAAAAATAAAAGCACACGTAAGATTAAACAAGAAGTTTACAACAGAAGACAGATGTTTCAAAAATTCAAATAGCACCTGTCGCCACAACAAAACTAAGAGCAACTTTGCTGAACCCCATTGAGAATTGGTTCCTGTTAGCATTTTGGCTTGGCGTGCATCACTGTGCTCGGCTAGGCTCTTAAATATTAATTCAAGAGTCTTTGCTCCCGATAACCGCCACAGTGCATATGTTAACTAACACTACGGCTCTTCGAGTGCGATGCAAAACTTTTTGTCGGCTTGCATATGAAATCAAATGTGCGAGCTGTAAAAGCTTTTCTTGGTTTAGCGTCAGTGTGGGATTGTTTCACATCGTTCCTCCTGGATATTTATGAAGTGCCGTTATGAAAACCACTGCACACTTCAAGTCTCAAAATAGCAGTACCCCTGCTAGTTAAGCTAATGGAAGAAGACAAGATATCGAGTTGATGTTACGTCTGCAGACGTGGTTATTTAAATTGAAGCTGCGGTGAGGTTGTCACTACTGGTTTCATCATTACTTATTATTTTCTCCAGCAAACAGAGTAAGGAATTTGTTGGCGATATAACGTTTGTTTCAGATTCGAAATTATTGCTTCCTTATTTCACCCAAAATAAGTGTGAGGCTAGCTTTCGGGTGGTCCTGGTTTGGATTACCGACGGGACGGCCACTGTGATCTTGGATTTAATTGTGGTTTTCGCGGGTCCTTAAGTGGTTTCTCTTTTACCACAATTTCCTATCCATTATTTCCTGTCGCTACCATTTCATCTGTTGTAGGGTTGTAGGACCAGGCAATAGCAACTGCTGCATTGCGTTTGTGCTGGTGCCCCATTCTTTGGGGCTTGTTTCTGGGATCCCTGTGTTGATGGTATTGGTAGGCTCGGGTCGGCGTCACGGTTGGTGTCATTTTGAAATCGTTAAGGACCCCGTGCTTAATAGCGTGCATTCTCATCCTTATCTGGTCGCTCTTCGGATCTTCCCTTCATCCCAGACGTCATGTAAGTCACAAAAGGTCTGCAGCGGTCTGTATGCGGTCCCTCTGTCTGACTGATATTAATGCTGATCACCCGTACCTTACAGGTAGAGAAAGTATTGCATTCGTCTCGATATCGGGATTTCACCTGAAATACATGTTTTGTGGCTGAGTCCACGTGTGTGTGTTTAACAGCAAAACTGAAGGACGAAATGTTCGATAAATACGAGGGGTGTTTTTAAAGTAAGTACCGTTTTAATAGTTTGCCGCTGTAGCGCTGCAGTCGCGATTTTGAGCATGCGCCATCACTTCCTCCATTCATTAGCAAGCCAGACATACTGTAAGTGATCGTCATTTTGTGTTTTCCTGTTATTAGAGCGTATCGAAGTGTTCAAAGCAATCGAAAGACCCGCCGATTCTGAAGTCAGATCAGTGATTCGTTTTTTGAATGCGAGAAATCTTACACCAGTAAAAATTCCTCGCCAATTTTATGAGGTTTACGGGGAAAATAATGAGTCACAATCTCCGACCACACACACACAGACACGGTCAAACAATCTCAAGATCTAATCGCATTATTTGATTGGGAACAATTTGACCACCTTCCCTATAGTTCGGATTTGGTACCAAGCGATCTTTGTTTCTTTAGTGGAGAAATCCTTGGGGGAAACATTTAAACGACCATGATGTTGTGAAACAAGAAGTGCAGACTTGGTTTCGTCACAGGCGGCATCTTTGACGAAGCGCACACAACTATTTACCGTTACGATAAGTGTCTGAATAATGGTGGTGTCGATATGGAGGAGTAGTGTAAGGTGTAAGGTAATGTGATGATAAAGTATTTGGAAAATAATTTTCAAAAAAATCTTCGCAACTCAAACTACTCTTTATATGCAAAATATTCGATATTTTTTTATTTTCTCAAAAATTGCTCTTAACGAGTTTCATTAAAATTGCATATATTTAAGACATTTACGTGACATAAAATATATATCTTGAATTTTCTGGTACTACCCTCCGAAGTCCTCTTCATTCTGAAGCAGTTTTCAATAATTATCTATAACTGATAAACTTTAAGAGATAGACAAAAACGTAATTAGCCCCAAAAGAAGATCTCTTTCAAACAAGTATTTCAAAACACATTCTTTGTGGCATTTACAATTCCCAAGATAACTTGAAACAAATTGGTTTCAATTTTTCAACACTTTGTTATTTTTAAAAGTACTGTCGCTGTTCAGTTGTTTCTGGTGATGTCACAGAAAGGGAGTGAAATTTCAATGCTAGCATATAGCTATATTTTATAAACATCTGAGCATCGATTCGGTTTTCTCTGTCCCCTTGCACCTTCAATTGAATTCTGCAAAGGTTTTATCTCGATTAGGGAGTTGCATGTGTTTAGAGGTTTCATATAAATAAACGATAGTGGGCATATTTTTTAGATTTTGTGGGAAGTATCCTAAAATCATCAACTTTCAGGAGCACTCCATACAAACCGCTTTAGCTTTATATTCAGTAAACGAAACTCCTCTGCAGGTATAAAACCTGAATTCTATATGTGGAACTGTTCGGAGTTAAATGATTTTATGTTTTTAAAACTATTCTCCTTTAACACCAATACTTTTACATTCAATGAAACCAGTCCTTAGGGGAATGATGTCACTCATCCTGAGGCACTTCAGAAACCAGGTGTTTATAATGTTCCACTATTTAATCTGATGACGAAAAAGCGTTTTATCTTTAATTTTTGGAAGCAAAAAGAAATCGCAAGGTTTCAGGTCAGGGTTGTATGGTGGAGAGTTCATGGTGCTGACATTTAGGGTACCAGATACTCACCTGTTAGTTTTGCTGTATGCGACGATGCGTTGTCATGATATAGCATTGTTTTTCCTTTTGGACGTTTTTCATTAACTTTTTCAAAAGTTTGCTGTAAACGCACACTTGTGTAGCAATTGGCACAGTGGCGGTGTGTCTATCTTCTAATGCTATAGTAGCAATATAGCCTGTTTTAGAAAAAAAGAAACTAAAAACCATTTTCTTACCTGCACTGCAAATTTATCGGACTTTTGTAGGGTTAGGTTCTGTTCGAAAGATGCATAGAGCCGATTGACTTTTCTTTTTAGGATCGTAATAATACATTCAGGATTCATCATCAAGCAATGCATCGTTGTTTTTGAACGAAAGTCAGTTTATGTGGAATCCATCGACAACAAAGTTCTACACTTTACATCAACACGTCTAACTCTTGATATAAAATGATTAGATTTGACTCATATCAATGCCCAATATTGCCCAAATAAATTCATAAAATGTCCGTCAATCTTTTTCAAGCATTGCTCGAATAGCGGCAATATTTTCATTAGTAACAGCAGTTCTTGGGCGTCCTTCACGAAATTCATCACTAAGAAAAATAACTTCTCTCTCTCTTGAATTCGCTGTACCAATTATAAATTGTAGCCTTAGATTTTAAAAATATTTGATGTGGTTAAAACCTTCTGCGTGCCGCTCAAAACAAACATTAGGAGGCGAGCGGAGCTGTGTGTTCCCAGCGAGCCACAACGAAATCATGGAGTCCGGCGTTTCTAGCTTTAACCCCAGGTTAGAAATACCTTGTGTGCGAGAGAGAGATTGAGTTCATATTAGATTTATTGTAAATACTTCGGTGAATGTAAGAAATCTCGTGTTCAGAAATTCTTCCGAAGAGGATTTTCTGAAATGGCCAGAACGCGTTCAGTCTCCGTGATAAGAGCACCGAGTTAGCAGGAGATAATAATTAAGTTGCAATTTACCGACCACACCCTCTCACAAAGCGGTTGCTATGCAACCTCGCACATCTCTATTATACCTAACACAACGAAAGCTGAACATAATACTGGTACGCTGATGATACGAATAAATTCCCTATGCTTATATTGCTTTATTCCCACCTGGTTTATTTGCGTTTAATTTGACTTTGATGTGTTTGTTCCCTCATGCGTATGCAGTCATGCCGCATATTCCTCATTTTTGACCATCGTAGTTTTATTTTAACAACCAAATGACGTGTTGATGGTATGAATAAGTCCCTCGCCAGGTATGAACTTATTTTGTTTCACTTTGATCGAGTTTATTTGCGTATAATTTGACTTCGACATGATTGTTACCTTGCCAGAATTCATACTGAATGCATAAACCGTGGGATACAATTTGTGCAAAATGGAATGCAAACGCCAACATTCATGTCCTGATTAACCTGAATCGAGTAACATATTTAGGATGTGCCTGCTGCAGGCTAACTGCAGCAATAGGGAGCGACCTCTAGGGCTGTCATGTTAACACGGGACATAGATATTTTTAAAAGCTAACATTCTAATGTGTTACACCCACATGACTTAAACTTCCGTTTTTTTTAAATAGCTTCTTTAAGCTAATTTTATGAAAGTTTATTGTTTCTCTAAAATATATATATATATTAGGGAAGCTATTCCCTTCTACCCAGAAATTCGGTACCCAGATTTTACCGGAAATACAAAAGGATCTGATGTGTTACACTCACATGACTTTCTCTACTCTTGTTAAAACTATTTTTCCAAAGGCTTATTCTCCATCCATTTCATGTTAATCGAGATAAACATTTGCAGAAACGATCTTTTGACATGCAAAGAGAATTACATTTTACACATAGCGACCAGTTCTAAAAATATTTGTTAAGGCCTACTATGTTCCCCTTGTTTTGTATTTGCAAGCGCAATATAGAAATACAGTAACCTTTAAGCATAGACATATCTCTTAATAGCTGGTTGCTATGTGCAGCACCATTCTCTTTACCATAGATTAATACTCTTTGCATATCCAAGACAAATAAAATGAATAACGAATTCTCATTTGAGAAAATAAGTATTGAAAATTTTAAGGGAATAACAAGCAATATCTCGAAAATGGTTCACTCAACAAAAAAGATGTATATGACATAAATTGTGTATTTTAGCGCGATCTACATTTTTTGTGTAGTAAAATGTTGTCTATCTCTTATGGTTTACCAGTTATGCAAAAATCGTTCACAATGAAGAATACTTTTGGAGACATTCCCAGTAAATTCAAGGTATACATTTTATTTGTCATAAAATATCTTAAACCTATGATATTTTAATCAAAATCGTTAGAGCCATTTTTGAGAAAATTAAAATTTTCGAAAAATGTTCCATGTAAACGGTAATCTGCGATGGGGGTATTTTCTTGAAAACCTTCGTGTCGCATCTCTGGAAGATCTGAACCTAAATATCAAGTTTGGTGTTTATCCGACTGTTCGTTTCTGAGTTATGCTGTTCACAGACACACACACGGACATGTTTCAGGGGGTCTCAAAACATATATTTCCGGTGGAATCTCGGTATCGAATTTTTCTGTGGAATACAATACTTCCCCTACTTACTATACGTAGTAGAGAAAGTTAAAAAAAAATGACACGGTCCGTATGTGGTGTGTGTCTTTGAGCAAAAACGAAATGTCGGATAAGCGTCAATCTTTATATTTAAGTTCAGTATTTTCCAAAGATGAGACACGAAGATTTTCAACAAAAACCCTTCCACTCCAAACTAACCTTTAATTGGAGATATTTTGAAATCTTTGATTTTCTAATAATTGGCTCTAACGATTTGATTATAACACCATATAATAAATATACCTGCATAACAAATAAAATGTATTTCTTGTATTTTCTGGGTATGTAGTCCTCTTCATTCGAAAGGTTATGTACAATCTTATATATCTGGTAAACATTAAGCGATAGACGAAAGCGTACTACCAGAAAGAATTGTAGATCTCTTTAAACATACTTTTCTGGCATCAGCTGTTTCTGAGATATCGGCTATTAATGGTTCGAATTGTCAATACTTAGTCATTCTTTTAAAGTTCTATCGATGTTTAATTGTTTCTCGCATGTCGTGGAAACAGTTGAAGTATGTCGTATTGAAGGAGGTGGATTGTATTGTATTTCAACTGTTGGGGAACCGAACTTGAAGTAGTTGCAACCGCACGTATGGTAAAAAGTTTCCGGTAGCCTTCGCCCCAAGTTTAATTTCCCGTGGCCTTTGCCCCAAGTTTAAGAGTCAAGTTTGTATTTTTTTTAATGTTTCTTTAATTATTATATATATTTAGGTTTGCCTCGGCTGCGTCAGTATTTATTATTTAGAGACATGAACTTCTTAACAAGGCGTGGTGCGGCTGAAGAATTTAGGCTTACACATATTATAATTTTACTTCACTTTTTTTTATTAATGCTTGACACGATTTTAATAACACTTCACTGATAAAGAGATCTGTGAGATTCTTTTGTTAATTACTTGCACGTTTTAACACGTAAACTATTTTCGTCTCACCTGAATACGTATTAAGCTTCTCGAGAACGCGTCTCGCTTGCAACTGACTTCTGAATTTGTGCAATTTTCCCTATTTCAGTTTCTGATTGGCTAATTCTACTCCAATAGAATACTTTTATTTAACTTAAGCTTTTTTCTGGTTGTTGATTGGCTATTTTATAAACTGTCTCAAAAATTACATTATTGTTTCCAAGAATTACCAGCAGCATTATTAAACTTTCTAATTCATTATTGTTACCTCACTGTTACCTCACTGTTAGCAACTTTTAACCTATTATTCTCACTGCTCCTACATTATTAAATTACGTAATACATTCGCATAACATTATTGAACATGTACATAATAATATAAACATTAATAAAATGACTTACATACATTTTCCTAGGTTATTTATACACATATTGCTTTAAGGCGGGCTGTTATTATATTTTATATCATATAATTTGTCTGAAATCATTGAAATGTTAAAAATACTGCCTCACAGTATGGAATTTTAAGACCAGCGTATAGCATCCAGTTTTTACACAATTGACTATCGTTGTTCCCTTTGCATCTATAATAAAATATGTAATACAGCTATTTCCGGAAACGTTTATCTCAACTAAAATGAAATAGATATGAAAATAAAGTTTTGAAGGAATAATTTGCATACACACTTATAACGAAATAGGGTAGAGAAAGTCATGTGAATGCAACACAGAATTTTTTTCTGTTTACTTCATGTTAATCCAGATAAGCATGTACAGAAGTTGTTTCATTAAATATTTTGTAGGTACAAGAGGAATACAAGAAACCGAATTCATAATCAGATATTTAAAATGTATGACATCGTCTTATGACATCGCGAGAAGCAACTGAATAGCGACAGTACTTAAAATATAAAAGTATTGAAAAATATAAACCAATAATAATGAATATTTTGGAAATGGCTGAGACCACCAAAAGGTTATTTAAAATAAGTTGTGAGTTTTACACTTTTGGCGAAGTAGGCTTTGTCTATCTTTTACGGACTGGTGGTACCGTGCTAGCCTCTAGTTCCCAAGGTCGCGGGTTCAAACCCGGCGGAGGGCGATGGATTTTTTCGGGCGTAAAAATCGTTAGCACGGCTTCCTTCGGAAGGGAAGTAAAGCCGGTGGTCCCGTGTCGTAGATTTACGGCACGTAAAAGAACCTCAAGCCTGATAAAGAGGCCTCTGAGCAAAATTGCAGGTGTTTCACGCCCAATATAGAATGGGACGCTAAGAACCATAGTAGTTAAAGAGCGTCCATAAATAAAAAAAAAAAATAAAAAAAAAAACTCTATCTTTTACGGTTTACCAGTTATACAAAATTCATTTCGAATGAAGAGGACTTCACAGGCTATTCTCAGAAATTTAAGATATGCATTTATTTGTCATGTAAATATCATAAATGTATGCATTTTAATAATATATACCATACAATGCCGTTTGAGAAAATAAAAAATACTCGAACAATTTTCCATGTAGGATGGGGTAATTTTCTTGAAAATCCTTAAGTCGCATATCTATCTTAAATCCCAAGTTTGCCATTAATGTCAACATTTCGTTTTTTATTTATGCTGTTCACAGAAATACACACACGGGTCTTTTCTACAAGCGCCTTCTAGGATTCAGGGGGCCTCAAAGCGTGTATTTTACCGAAATTTCAACATGGAGTTCTTGTGTAGAATACATGCTTTCTAGATACACGGTAGAGAAAGTAAAAATTAAAACTTACTTATATTATTCACAAATACAAGACAAAACAAAAATATAAGAACAGTAATACAATGATTTTAAGACTATTGAATACAAAAATTGTTAATAGAATATGTGGTACTATTTTACATACAAAAAAGATAAAATTAAGATGTACGTAAATGAAAGTTTATACGAAGATGGCTATACTCACTTGTGGAAGTGATAACTGGCAATAAACCTCCTTAAAAGAAGAATTGATTGCCTCTGTGGTTGAGTGGTCAGCAATTGGTTTCTGAACTAGAGGTTCCGGGTTAGTCTCCTGAATCATGCCTTACACTAAGTAACCTTGTTTCTCAAATCAAAGCCCTTGATATGACCGTAGAAGTTAAAGGAATGAAAAATTATACACAGTACATAAGTTCTGTCGGTACGTTCAATGCATATAACTACTAAATGAAACTATCCAAAACCATTAATATACATATATTCTGAAAGAACACAAAAAATACTACGGAATGAACATACTATTATTCGAAATTATCACCATGTGCGGCAACACAGCGGCCAAGACGTTGAGGCCACTCATCAATAGCTGCACGGATCGTGTGCAGTGAAATTTTCATGACAGGTGAAGTGATTGTTTTGTTTTTAACATCTCAATATTGCGGTGCCGTTTTGGACATGCTATCGCTGTAGCTGTAGATCCGGACTTCCACTAGACAGTCAGCAGTAGCGATGAACCGTGGGACATTGGTTGCCAACCACTGCTGCGTGGATTTTTGTTTTCTGTGTAGGAGCGCTATCCTACTGAAAAAATCTGATGTGTTACACTCACTTGACTTTCTCTACTCTTGTAGAAACTATTTTTACAAACGCTTATTCTCCATCTACTTCATGTTAATCGAGATAAACATTTGCAGAGTCTATCTTATTGGTAATTTTCTTGTAGATGTAAGGGGAATATATATTTACAAGAGCAATTTGGAAATACAGTAGCCTTTAAGCACATACATATCTCTTAATAGCTGGTTGCTAGGTGCAGCACCATTCCCTTTCACACAGATTAATACTCTTTGCATATCCAAGACAAAAAAATGAATAACGAATTTCCATTTGAGAAAATAAGTATTGAAAAATTTAAGGGAATAACAAGTAATATCTCGAAAATGGTTCACTCAACAAAAAAATGTATGTGACATAAATTGTGTATTTTAACGCGATCTACATTTTTTGTGTAGTAAAATTTTGTCTATCTCTTATGGTTTACCAATTATGCAAAAGTTGTTCACAATGAAGAATACTTTTGGAGACATTCCCAGGAAATTCAAGATGTACATTTTATTGGTCATAAAAATATCTTAAACATATGATATTTTAATCAAAATCGTTAAGGCATTTTTGAGAAAATTAAAATTTCCAAAAAATCTTCCATGTAAAGGGTACTCTGGGGCGGGGGGATTTTCTTGAAAACCTTTGTGTCGCATCCTTGGAAGATGCTGAACCTAAATACCAAGTTTGGTGTTTAGCGGACTGTTCGTTTCTGAGTTATGCTGTTCACAGACAGACACACACACAGACAGAGAGACACACAGACACACATACGGACATGTTTCCAAAAATGCTTTTTTTGGATTCAGGGGGTCTCAAAACATGTATTTCCGGTGAAATCTCGGTATCGAATTTTTGGGTGGAATACAATACTTCTCCTACTTACTATACGTAGTAGAGAAAGTAAAAACATGATTTCCCTTCAGACAGTTTCGAATTCATACGCTCATTACCGCTCCTTGACCCTAGATTAGTTAAATTCTAGGACGTAGAAAAACACTTGAAACAATGTGTCAGTTCGGGATCATATGACTCTCTTCATTCTCTATGAGTGCTGATAGTTATTCGGTAATTTAATTGAGAATAACGAGACCCTTAGTCTCGAAATAATTATGTAATAACAAACATTAGCTTGAAAGTTGAATTAAGTTACTTAAGAATAACTATGTATAAAGTAGAGTGGAATTCGGTAAGATCATTTGAAGTAGATAATATCTTTACGTTATTTGCCCCACGTTTTGGGCGTCAATTTGAAGTAGGTTGTATTGAAAGAGTTGTATTATATTTCAACTGTTGGGAGTCGAACTTGAAGTTCCTTCCAACCACACGTATAGTACCCGCTTTCTGGTAGCCTTCGCCCCAAATGTAGGTACTTTCCGGTGGCCTTTTCCCCCCAAAACATGTTTAAAAATATTAACTTTGTAATTTGACTGTTTCCTTTAAATATTATATATTTATGTTTACCTCGGCTGCGTCAGTATTATTGTTAGAGACACGTTTCTCTTGACAGGGTTGTGATGTGTCAAGAATGTGCGCTTACACAGATTATAATTTTACTTCACTCCTTTTATTAATGCTTGATACGATTTAAATAACACTTCACTGATATACAGAGAGCTGTGAGATTTTTTTGAGTAATTACTTGCACTTTTTAACACGTAAACTATTTTCCACTCAGACTGAATTAGCATTATATTTCTCGAGGACGCATCTCGCGTCCGGATGGGAACACTGTCTGCAACCAACTGAATTGATTCCTACCGCCTAAATTTGTAAATTTCTGTATTTCAAGTCTCTGATTGGCTAATCCTACTCCAATAGAATACCTTGACTTAACTAAAGCTTTTCTGGTTGGTGATTGGCTATTTATTAAACTGTCTCAAAATTTACATTATTGTTGCTCCAATAATGACTAGTAGCATTTAAACTTTCAAATTCATTATTGCCTCAAGGTTACCTCATTGTTACCTCATCGTTAGCAACTTAACCTATTATTCTCACAGCTCCTACATTATTAAATTACGTAATAATTCACATAACGTTATTGAACATATATACAATAATATAAACATTTACAATGACTGTAATATACACTTTTTATATATTGTTACATACACATATTGCTTTAAGGCGGGCTGTTATTGAATTATATATTGGATAATTAGACTAAAATTATTTAAGTGTTAAAAATACTGCCTCAAATTATAACACGAGAATGATGCCAATTTTGTACTGTTAGTATAATCACACCACCTGATGGCCATATGTAGCATTCCCTGCTTTTCGCCAACGGCCAGATAATAGTATGACAAGACGGACGATATTGGGTTATGTTTCGAAAACTTACACAGCAATATGGTTTAAATGTATTGAAAAACAATTTTATGAAGACAGAACATATGGTTGTTGGAGGGAAGGCAGAAGATTTGGTTATAAATGACGTAACAGAAACGTAAATCATTTAAAATATTTAGGTAATCATAGACAGTTCTGGTACTTATGAAAAAGAAATTGACAAACGAATCAATCAAGCTAGAAAAGTAACAAGGTCCTTGAATGATTTCCTATGAAGCAGAGAAGTGACAAAAACAACCAAAAAAACGTATCTTGAAAACAGCGATGGATAATGTCCTTATGTATGGGCCCGAGTGTTGCACTCTGATAGATGGCAGAAAAAGTTGGAGAGAAACGAAATGGAAGGCTCACGTAGAAGTATGGATGTATCTCGATTACAGCATATAAGGAATGGTGTTATTAGGACAGGGATGAAAGCAGAGTATACGGTGATAAATAAAACTGATGGGATATTGCAGTGGTCCGGACAGGTACAAGAAATGGAGGAGGAGAGATGGCCTAGACGAATAATTGATTGGTCTCCCACAGGAATAAGGAAAAGAGAAAGTGCTGGTTTAAGCTGGTGTGATAGTGTAAAAATGTTATAGTTAAATTTGGCTTAAAAGACGGACAGTGGAACAGTAGATCTCTACGGCGGAAAGGAATTGGACGCAACCGCTAAAAGTGAACAGTTGAATTAAGATGTATACTCACTGAAACGCTTACGTGTTTCATCTTTGTAAAAACATACACTAATTTTATTAGCTTTTATTCCAGACAGAACCTAAATCTAAATTATATAAAATACTACTGAGCAATAGGTATTGTAATAAGAATTTCTTTTGGGAGGCAGCAACATGATCGAATCGAAAGAGAGGTGATAGAGTGTATTATTATTTGTTCTTCTCTTATATTTATGGTATAATGTTTCTTGAATTAGCTTTGCAGTCACATTTCACTTGCTAACTTTACAACACGTTCTTTGTAATTTTCACCATTTTTACTTACTCTACCACGTATAGCAAGTAAGGGAAGTATTGCATTCCACCCAAAAATTGGATGTCAAGATTTCACTAGAAATATATGTTTTATGGGCCCCTGAACTAAAAAAGCGCATTTTTATAAAAAGGTCTGTTTGTGTACGAACAGCATAAGACAAAAACAAAAGCCGGATAAACACGAAACTTGGTATTTCCTTTCAGTATCTTCCAAAGATGCAACAAAGGTTTTCAAGAATATCCCCACTTCAAACTACCCTTTACACGGAACGTTTTTCGAAATGTTTTATTTTCTAAAACTGGCTCTAACAGTTTTAATTAAAATACCATACATTAAAGCTGTTTACATGACAAATGCATATTTTTGCCTGTGAAGTCCCCTTCATTTGGAAGGAATTTTGTGTAATCTTATGTAACGCTAAGCGATGATCGAAAACGTACTATACAAGAAATGTAGATATCTTTAAAGCACAAATTTTATATCAAATAACTTTTTTATGTTATAAGCCATTTCTGAGATATCCCTTATTAATGGTTCGAATTGTTCATTACTTGGTCATTCTTTAAAGTCCTGTCAATTTTCAGTTGTTTCTCGCGATTGCATGGAAACGCATGGACTTTTAAGGTCAGCATATAGCGTTCAGGTCTTAAACATTTGACTATGGTTATCCCCTTTGTATCTATAACGAAATGTATAATGCAGCTATTTCTGTCATTATTTGTAATAAATGAAGTAGATATAAAAAACTCATTGTTACATTCACATGATATTCTTTACCCTCTATGTTTATTAGTGGGTATACAAATTATTATTACGAAAGTTTATTTTTCTATCTCTTTCATTTAAATCCAGATAAACTTTTGCAAAACTAGCTACATTATACATTTCGGTAGGATGCAAAGATAACAGCGTTCTAGAACTGGACGCTATTTGCTGGCCTTAAAATTCCATACGCTTTCAATGACATCGCGAGAAACAACTGAAAATTGGCAGAACAAATGGCACAGACATTTCGGAAGTGCCTTATGCCTCAAAAATGTTATTGGAATAAATAATGTGTTTTAAAGAGTTCTACACTTTTTGTGCAGTATGTTTTTGTCTATCGCTTTTTACCCAGTGATGCAATATTTTACAGAATTCCTTTCGAAGGAACAGGACTTTACAGGCTATTCCCAGAAAATTTAAGATATGCATTCTATTTATCATAATATAATATATGGAATTTTAATAAAACTTTTTAGACATTTTTATCAAATCAAAAATTTCGAAAAATGTTTCATGTAAAGGATAATTTGGAGTTGGGGAATTTTATTCAAAGTTACTGAACTTAAATACCAAATTTGGTGTTTATCCGAGTTTTTGCTTTTGAGTTATGCTATTTACAGACACACGCACGCGGTTATTTTTCTAAGAATGTCTTTTCGATTTAGGGGCTTCAAAACATGTATTGCCGATGAAACCTCGATATCGAATTTTTGGGTGGAATGCAATAGCTTCTCTGTTTACTATGCACGTAGTAGAGAGAGTAAAAATGAGTGAAGAAGAAACAAAATCGGTTATTAATTTTTGAGCACGGTGCTTTAAAACTATCCATTATGTTCCACACTGGTTGGTGAATAAGGCATCAATGAAACCGCACATTGGCTGAAAGGCGCTCGCGTTTAATTACACTAGTCTGCATTTTCAAACTTCTTAAAAGTAGGTGTTCTTGTATCAAGTTATTATGCTGATTCCAGAAATAACTTCGGTTTTTTTCTATCACGTCAGGTTTTTACACAAAATAAGAATTAATGTTTTGACAATTGTACTAATGAGCGTAGAAAGGTATTCAAATACCATTTCACACAAGGTAAGTTCTTATTCAAAAAACATTATAAGAATACTCTCAAGAACTCCCCTAATTTACTTCATGACTACATTTTAACAAAACAAGAAGCCAAAGTGTTTCATTTAATTTTTTTCAAGCTTTCCCTTCTTTGACTTCCTTGCAGATCCTTGAAGATGACTGTCTCTCCTCAACATCCAACAGTAGTCGGCCATCATAGTTTCATTCCGTCTCCCCTGGTATCTCCTCTCCCTTTCCTTAATATATTGGTCAAAACGTTCACCCTGCTCTTCACTATAATGTCCCAGATTTTCTGGAATGTAATGGATATGTGAATGCAGAAAATGCACCTTTACACTCATGTTACAACCCATTTTCTTGAAATTTTCCAACATTGTTTCGACAATGACCTTGTAATTAGGATCTTTATTATTGCCTAAGAAGTTTTCAGTAACTGATCGGAAGGCGGTCCATGCTTCTATTTCTCTCTAATTCATTGTCTTCTCAAAATCTTCATCCTTCATCAATTTCTTTATTTGAGGACCAACAAAAATTCCAGCCTTTAATTTGTCTTGTGTAAAGAATGGAAATTTCTTGGAAAGGTATTTGAAGCAGGGTCCATCCTGTGGTAGAGCCCTTACAAATTGCTTCATCAAGCCCAATTTTATGTGTAGTGGCGGAAGAAATATCTTTATATCTCTATATTTGTGAAGTGAAATTGTGAAAAATCTGTACGCGATAGAAAAAAAACTAAAAGCAGTTGTGAAATCAGCATAAAAAAGTGAGTCAGAATCACTTCTTAGTTTTCAGTCATTCGATATAATGCAGAGTAGTGTTATCGACAAAAAGTATTCAAGTATTCAGCTCAGTTTTCAATTAAGTTCATTTCTACTCTCGTGACGAAAGAAAGCAGGAGTTTACACAGGGTTGGCTTTGTAGTGTAACAAGTATTCATACACAAGAAATCTGCAGAAACACAATAAGGTAGTTTAGGCACCCCTGTGCGTCTCATCAGCAGTTCTTGTTTTCCAGCCGAGGCAACATTAGTCTGGATTGTGTTTTTGTGTCTCCGTGACGCCGGACTGTCGACATCTGGGAGCATGAATATTGCCAGAAGATGTTTCATCAGTTATGTATTACCTGTAAACGCTTAAGCAATTAAATCCCGCATCTCTAGGTCCTGGTAATTGTATCATTAGCACAGAGGGATGCTGCCGAACTGTTATTGCCTTCAGCGTTTTGGTGGAATCTTCCTTCATGTTGTCTGCAGGAAACAACTAGCTCTGTTACGCGTGGCAGCATGAGAATGATAAAGGGCTGTTCCTCCCTTAACTCCCTTTCCTTATTTTGTGTTTTTCATTTATTATTTACCACGCTGCCGTGCCAGAATATGTGAAACACTTCGGGCCGTTTCCGGAACAACAACTTATAAACCGCTTTTCCAAATAAGTACTTATAAATGATTTGAATATACACCTTTTAAACACATCGTGATACTTTTCCTCACAGCTTATATTCACTTGTTTTAAACAAAACAAAATTCTGATGTGTTACACCCGCATGACTTTCTCTACTCTTGTACAAACTATTTTTACAAACTCTTATTCTCCATCTATTTCATATTAATCGAGATAAACATTTGCAGAAACGATCTTTTGACATGCAAAGAGAATTACATTTTACACATAGCGACCAGTTCTAAAATATTTGACTATCGCTTAAGGCGTACTGTGTTCCCCTTGTTTTGTATTTGCAAGGGCAATATAGAAATATAGTAAGTAGCCTTTAAGCATACACACATCTCTTAATAGCTGGTTGCTAGGTGCAGCACCTTTCTCTTTGCCACAGATTAATACTCTTTGCATATCCAAGACAAAAAAATGAATAACGAATTCCCATTTGAAAAAAATAAGTATTGAAAAATGTAAGGGAATAACAAGTAATATCTCGAAAATGGTTCACTCAACAAATAAAATGTGTATGACGTAAATTGTGTATTTTAACGCGATCTACACTTTTTGTGTAGTAAAATTTTGTCTATCTCTTATGGTTTACCAGTTATGCAAAAGTGGTTCACAATGAAGAATACTTTTGGAGACATTCCCAGAAAATCCAAGATATACATTTTATTTGTCATGAAAGTATTCTAAAGATATGATATTTTAATCAAAATCGTTAGCCATTTTTGAGAAAATTATCGAAAAATGTTCCATGTAAAGTGTAATCTGGGGTGGGGGGATTTTTTTGAAAACTTTCGTGTCGCATATTTGGAAGATACTGAACCTAAATACCAATTTGGTGTTTATCCGATTTTTCGTTTCTGAGTTATGCTGTTCACAGACACACACAAGGACATATTTCCAAAAATGCTTGTTTTGGATTCATGGGGTCTCAAAACATACATTTCCGGTGAAATGTCGGTATCTAATTTTTGGGTGGAATACAATACTACTTCTGCTTACTATACGTAGTAGACAAAGTAATTATGTATCCGCCTTCTACTATGTGAAAATGGAGGTATTAGAGACGAAATAAACCAAGCGTCGATTTTTCACAACTTAAGGAATTTATTTCTCCATGAGTTTGATATTTTAAGCAAAATCTTTACGGCCATTTTTTATAAAATAAAAAGTTTCGAATGCTATTCCATTCCATAGTAGTTTGGGATTGGTGGACTTTCTTGGAAATTTTCGTTTTGCATTTTTGCAAGTTGCTGAAGCTGGTATTTATCTAACTTTTGGTTTTTGGGTTATGATGTTCACACACACACACATCCCCACATACGGACCTTTTTCTAAAAATGCTTTTTTTATTCAGTGGGTTTCAAAACATATATTTCCGTGTAATCTATTGAAATATCGGTATAGCATTTTTGGGTGGAATGCAATACCTTGTCAACCTAGGAATGGAATGAACATGTAATTAGTGAACTAATTGATAGCGGTATAGTCAATGTTGCTTTAAAGCATAAAGCAGAGGAACACTGAGACCAAGAAGATCAATAAATAGATGCTCTGACGGTCGAAAGTATTTTGAAAGTTGGAAGAGGCTCTACAGAATGTCCCATAAGTCTGTAATTACTGAAAATCACAAAATATGTTCAGTGTGTTGCCCTTGTCATATTAGGCACAACTCGAGACGCTTTCTCCAGTCATCCATCAGGCTGCTAAGGATTTCGGGAGTAACATAAGCACAGCACTCCAAGATAAGTCGTTTAAGATGATCCAGGGATCATATTTACACAGCATAAACCATAGCTTTCAAATGATATCCCCCCCAAAAAATTCAACAGGTGTCAAATCCGAACTTCTTGGGGTCCATTCCACTGGCCCTCGGCAACCTATCCAATGTCCTGGAAATTGCGTGTCCAGCCAATTGCGAACCGTAAACTGTAATGGGCTGAAGCACCGTCCTGTTGAAAATAAGCGGGATGATGGTCAGGGTTCAATAAGGTGGGAAAAGCTTCCTCCTGGAGCATCCTCAGGTATGTATCTCCAAAAATGGACCAATTATTCCATATGCCACACCACACCATAAGGCGTTCGGCACCTTGTTCCCTTGATGCATTGAACCAGTTGAGTTTGATTGGTGACCAGTATCTCGTGTTTTGCTTATTCACTTCTCCGTTAACGTAAAGCCTCGTCGCTACAGAGAACAGTGTTAAGCAACCCGCCATCCCCTCTCACATTGTGGCAATGCCCATTCTCAAAATCCTTGTCTTCAATCCGCATCGTCCTCTCTTAATTTCTGTAACACTTTACAGTTTGTATGGGTGCCATTAGTTGTGCAATATGCGCTGGATGCTGGTTTTCCAGATGCCTGTCTCTGCTGACATTCTGCGGATCGATTTCTTAGGACTTTTCGTAAACGATGCCAGGAATTGCACACTGTGTCCTCATCAGATACTCTCCTCGATGGTCCGCTACGCGGTTTTTCTGCCAAGCAGAATTCACGCACATAACTGTGTGTAATTGGAGCTCGTTCTGGGTGCAAAACATTAAATTCACGGGCAACCTCCCTGTTACTACGGCTGCCAATAAGTGGGATCACTTGAATACGCGTCTCTGTACCTAAAGACACCACTCAAGCGATCTGTGAACAAAGAACAAAAATTGTAAATAATTCTCCTGTGATTCGACTATGATGACTATAAAACATAACGGATGTACATGTATTTACCATGGGTAGAGAAAGTCGTGTGATTAATCCTATCAGATATTTAAAGTAGTATCCAAATATTTCCTTGTCTGACTTAACAAGCTTATTTACTAGTAAATCTTTTAGTTTTGATTTGTTTTGATTAATATATCAGAAAAAATGAGTTTTAATAACGGTTTTCAAAACATCATGATCTCTAGATTGCTGAGAGAGAGAGAGAGAGAGAGTGGTGGAAAGGCAGACGGAGGGAAGATAGGGGATAAAAAGGGGAACCGAGGTAGAGAAAAGGGGGAAGGGAGGCAGAGAGATTTTTATGGGGTAGTGATGAGAATAGTAAGGAGAATTTATGGAAAGGAATTGAAAGGAGAAGTGAGGAAAGATAGTGGGGTTCCGCTGAGCACCCCGGTTAGTGCGGAAGGTAACTGCCACTTATTGCGCTGGCAGTGGGTAAAGAAAGATGGCCGGGAAACAGCCATGACCGTGCCAGGGCCCTGACTGCCCCCCCCGGGAAGTGGATCGGGTTTGGATAAGAGATTTTATTCGACTTAATTTCATAAATTTGGGTTTGGTTGAGCGACCCCGAGAGGTGCACTCAGTTGTGTCTGTAAGGTCTGGTACCCTATATCAAGTGGATTTGTTGGAATGGCATGTGAAGGCGAAGTTTTTCCTGACCACTCCTCAGGTCCGAGAGTACCGGAGTCCATTCGGCCGTCGTCGCGATCAGGTCTTTCATAAGGTCCGTGAGACCTGTCAGTGTGAGCCTGAACTCCTCCAAGGAACCTGTTGGAGCTGGCGGTGGTGACGTCTGTGGCAGGCAGGCAATGGATTCACCCAGGCCACTGATGGCTGAGTCGGCGCTGTCGAATCGCTGCAGGCAGCAGGTGGGGAAGTGAGGAAGAAGAGGGAGCACTGTGGAGAGGAGAGAGGAAAAAGAAGAATATTCGCACTCGGCGCAATAAGATCAGAGGACATTAGGGTTCTATTTGCGTTTCATAACCATTACTCTATAGTCTTCTGTTTATGGCTATTGGATATGGTTTGTTGGGATGAATGACTTCCAACATTTTAACCAGATTTTCCGGAAGTTTTAAGGCACCAGTTTTATCCTGTCAATACTGTAATCACGGCAGCCTGGGTCTTCAAATCGAAGGAAAGAGTTGCGGCAACTTTCAGTTTGAGAAACCAATGCGTTGGCGACTTCACTTACATCGTGTTTACCCAAAGTTACCCAGAGGTTAGTACCACGTGAAGCGCTGACGTCACATGTGTGAGGATCGATGAAGTAGAGCCCTTGGACATTGTATACGTCTGCCTACCGTGTTAATTGGGTTGTGTGTGTCATCATAACGTAACTCCCTTCCTTTGTTTCTTCCGATAAACGCCCGGTGTGCGGCTGACCACGAAGCCTTCAGCACTGGACCTGTTTCCTCCTTCTCTTAAGCTCTTTTTGGAAACAAATTCCCCTTGCTTTGTCAACAGTAGATAACAGAGTATTATTTGCATCTTAGACTGTGAGAAGATTTTAGTCTTTCCAGGCAGTTGTGTCCACGATAGAAGCAACATGTTTCGGCAAACCAGTTTTATTTAATAATAAAAATAACAACAACAATAATAATAATAATAATAATAATAATAATAATAATAATAATAATAATAATAATAATAACTAGTCTGCATGATATCGCATGACTGAAAAATACTAAGTGTCTAACTTTTTATGCTGATTTCAGAACTGCTTTTAGTTTTTTTCTATCACGTACAGTTTTTTCACAATTTCAAAAATATGGAGATATAAATATATGGGCCCTGTTTCAGGTGCCTTTCCAAGAAATTTCCCTTCATTACACAAGACAAATTAGATCCTGGAATTTTTGTTGGTCCTCAAATAAAGAAATTGACAAAGGATGAAGCTTTTGAGAAGACAATGAATGAGATAGAAATAGAAGCATGGACCGCCTTCCGATCAGTTGCTGAAAACTTCTTAGGCAATAACAAAGATCCTAATTACAAGGCCATTGTCGAAACAATGTTGGAAAATTTCAAGAAGATGGGTTGTAACATGAGTGTAAAGTTGCATTTTCTGCATTCACATATCGACTGCTTTCTAGAAAATCTGGGACACAAAGATATTAAGGAATGGAGAGGAGGTACCAGGGGAGATGGAATGAGACTATGATGACCGAATACTGTTGGATGTTGAGGAGGGACAGTCATCTTCAAGGATCTGCAAGGAAGTCAAAGAAGATAAAGTTTGAAAAAAAATTAAATGAAACACTTTGGCTTCTTGTTTTGTAAAATGTAGTCATGAAATAAATTAGGGGAGTTCTTGAGAGTATTCTTAAAACGTTTCTTGAATAAAAGCTTACCTTGTGTGAAATGGTATTTGAATACTATTCTACGCTCATTAGTAAAATTGTCAAAACATTACTTCTTATTTTGTGTAAAAACCTGACGTGATAGAAAGAACGGAAGTTATTTCTGGAATCAGCATAAAAATTTGATTCAGGAACACCTACTTTTCAAAAAGTTTGAAAATGCTGACTAGTGTAATAATCTGAATTTTGAATAATTTTTACTAAAATCGATGAAATGGCTTATAAGAGATATTGTTATGTATATTCTTCTGTATAGGATATGTAAATATTGAAACAATTTGTTTAGAATTTGTTTACATTCCACCACGTGGTATTGAACTGTTATGATAAGCTAAAAATACTTTCTTGAAAATTTGTGTTCTGAAAGAACTGTAAATACAGCTACCCTCTGCAAAGTACCCTCAGCTGTATTAATTTTACAGTTAAAAACAACAGATACTATAAATTAATTGTACATGAGTGCAATATTTTATCATAAACGGTGTTCTTTGGCTGGTAAACTTACTATCCTGAAAAATGAAACTTTTGAGAAAATATATTTTATTAATAACTGATGTTGAACTATACAGAATTTAACAGAAGATAATAGACCCATTTATTTTATTGTTCTAAATTACAATTAGCTATGATAATACATACATAAATTGTAATCAAATAAGTATTCTTTCAATCTGTATGTGTTAATTTGTTGCAGTAATCTGTCGTGTTATCTTTTTTTGCTGAGCGCCTGTTATTGTTTTACTATTTTGAATTTTGTGTTCTTTGTCCTCCGGCTAGCTATTATTACTCAGTGGAGCAAATATCTCTTAGCAGGGCGTGTAAACGGAAAGGAGTTGTTACTAAAAGATAACACTGATAAAAGAATTTGCTTTTACACTTTTATTGCCGTCACACTTAATTAATTTCACATCTTTAATCTTGACACACGCCTGACTGAAACTGTTATATTTTCGAATGTAACTACAATCACTTATTTGCCGCGCACTATTAATTCGCGTATTTCACATTTTGTAACTAACTTTACGATGCGAGAGATTCTATAGAATTGCATAATGTGTACCTCATGAATGCTTCCTTAGAACTGCCTCGCGAGAGAGATTTCTTAGAACTGCGCGATACTTGCCTTTGGCTCAAGAATTTATACTCCCTCAACCCGATATGCCTAAACATTATAATAGAGCTGCTATTGGTTAATAAATCGCGCCAACATTAGCGTCTATTTTATAAGCCAATCATAATTACTAAAACATATGCTCTAGGGGATATTCTCTCCATTGCTAAAGATGGCACGCTACCCTGACGTCATTTATTTGTCTCTTCTAAGTGATAAACAACTCACCCCCTCGCTTCATTGTTACCCACTCCTATTGTCAGTTTCAGTGAGGCCGTGTAAACTTATTTCCTAACAATGTTTATAGAAACATCTAAAATCATTGTCATACAATAATGTTAATTTACACTACGATCACTCTGGCATTCACATTGTTGTGATATAAAATACTGCAACTTGGCTTCTTGTGTAATGGGCACCATAAAGATGAATTAACATCGCAGCAGCAGAAATGATATTTCTGAAAAGAATTATCATCTTCCGCTTACGTAAAGTAGTCTAACTGTTGAATTCCAATAAGATGTTAAGATTCATATAAGATTCTAAGGCTTATTGAAACATCTGCTCGTTTTCACACACCTGTACTATCCCACGAATAAAAATCTGATGTGTTACACTCACATGACTTTCTTTACATTTGTACAAACTATTTTTACAAACGCTTATTCTCCATATGCTTCATGTTAATCCAGATATCGAGATGTTAATCTTATTGCTACTTTTCTTGTAGATGTAAGGGGAATTGGTAGGCTTTAAGCATTAGTCAAATATTTTAAGAGCTGGTTGCTATGTGGAGTATTCCATTCTCTTTGAATTACCAGGACAAAAAAACAAAAATGAATAACGAATTAACATTTGAGAAAAAGTATTGGAAAATTTAAGGGAATAACAAGCAATATCTCGAAAATGGTTCACTCAACAAAAAAATGTATATGACATAAATTGTGTACTTTTTTGTGGAGTAAAACTTTGTCTATCTCTTATGGTTTATCAGTTATGCAAAAGTCGTTCACAATGAAGAATACCTTTGGAAACATTTCAAGAAAATTCGAGATATGCATTTCATTTGTCATGAAAATATCTTAAATGTTTGATATTTTAATCAGAATCGTTAGAGCCATTTTTGAGAAAATGAAAATTCTCGAAAAATGTTCCATGGAAAGGGTAATCTGGGGTGGGGGGCTTTTCTTGAAAACCTTCGTGTCGCATCTCTGGAAGATACTGAACCTAAATACCAAGTTTCGGGCCTATCCGACTGTTCGTTTCTGAGTCATGCTGTTCACACACAGACATGTTTCCAAAAATGCTTTATATGCATTCAGTGTACCTCAAAACATGTATTTCCTGTGAAATCTCGGTATCGAATTTTTGGGTGGAATGCAATACTACCCCTACTTACTATACGTAGTAGAGAAAGTAAAAAAATAGAAAAAATATGTTTATTTAAATCTGGTCCACCCGAGGCACAATTGTTTCTTTGAGCAGTGTCAGTATCACCCAGAGGGTTGCTAGCTCCATTTGAGGGATTTCTCTGCAAAGTTGTCTCACTTTGCAGGTCTGGTTATAAAGAAATGCTGATATGGCACTTTCAACTACAATTTAAGAATAGCGAGAACTTTATTTTGTCTTGGGTTACAAAGGTTCAATAGATAACAATTAATATTTTAATAGTACTTTCGACCGGCGAGAATGTGCTCTTTTCCATTTCTCTTATTCCTTTCTTCTTCTTCTCTTCTAAAAATTCCTCCATCCCTTCGTAGTATCAGGGCTATCATTGCAGCAATTATTGAGCTCGACTAAACTAACTGATATGACTTGGACACGTCGAAATGTTTACCCCAGCTTCCAAGTTCTCCCTGAATAGCAGGCAGAAAACAGCAGCGCGTTCTACGAAGAACTTCCATAAAGTATACAACTCGAGCGGAAGAGCAGGAAAAGACGCAAGTATGGGACATTCCATGTGAAATACAACGCCAAAAAACCTTGCATTATTTGTCTACACTTTAATTTACCTAGCAATAAGGGGTACTCAGGAAAGTACATTTATCAAATATTAGAATGTAAAACCCAACGGTTGTCACGATATTGAACGATAAATGTATTACATCAATTCATTTTGTCACTTTTTAAATGCGCATAGCTCCGGAACCCTTTATTTTAAAATTGTAGCAAATCACATTTTTTAGATAAAAGTCCGCATTTCATTACAGTATATTCTAATTAATTCTATAATATTCACCAAATCTATATACAGGTTTACTTATTTTAATTGTCTTCGGAATTTTATAAAACTAAAATGTAGATTGAGAATTGAAAGTGGATATACCACACACACACACACACACACACACACACACACACACACACACACACACACACACACTCACATAAATCAATATTAAACAAGAATTTTACATAATATATTTCAGCAAGAAAGATGTTAGAATATTCAGCAACCAAGAAATGTAAAAAGTAGATTTTAACTTAGATAAGTAAGGGACGGGCGAACTAGCTAATTCCAGATAAAAGGTAATTCTAGGTAGAGCCCACCTTTCACCAAGTTAATGAGCAAGGAACTGGTAGCAATAAGGAGAAATAGAAAGAGACAGATATAGAAAGGAAAGAGATAGAGGCATTGAATCTACTTCCGGACGTGTCACTAGGACACGTATGCGAAAAACTTCGGAGCAGAATATTTTCATACATAATAAGATAAACATGTTGTTACATTTTGTGATACGAAGGTGAGCGTCACTAGGCTTAGGTATAAAAGGGAAAAGAAGGTGCCAGATTTTCACTCTCTTATAGCATCTCTCACACAATGATACTCACTGGACGATGGATGCACGTGTGTGCATTAGATGGAAAGCGTGTGAAGTTAGATTAGGCTCCTAATTTATTATAATTGTGGGAATTGTTTTAATGGGAGAAGCTAGCCGCACATAAGTATTTATTTTATAATAAACCACATTTTTAAGGGAAATGCAGTGTATTTTGATTTGTCTCACCTACGAAAACCCTGAGGTCCGTGAAATTAGTTAGATAGATAATAATTATTAGGAATGGAGCAATCGGTAGCAGAGGGCATCAACCAGAAGAACAACGCTTTTCCACTACAAATGATGCACAACGCTTTCCCGCTACATAATAATCCATAGTGTCATTAAGAGAAGCCGGCAATATTTGTAAAGTGGAAATGTTAGGGTGTTTGTACTTATAACACAAAAAGAGAATAACCTCAGCGATTTACGTGGTTGATGCACGATGATCACCAAGCGTTCTATGAATGTTTGACGAAATACTTAGAACTGCATACTGCTTAGTAAGCGTTCTCATTGCCTAACCTAATGCACAGCAGCTTGCTTGACCTTCAGTTCAAAACAAACGTGCGAGACCGATCATTTTTATTTATCAATATGAAATTAAAATTTAGGGAATCAATATAAAGCTCGATTTAAATAATAGGCTTAAAGATTTCAGAGTTATAAGAACATGAGGATGGGAATTATAGGAAGACTCCATAAATTTGGACAATTTTAATTGCAAAACTATGTTCTGAATTTTGAGTTTGCATAAAGCTTTGTATCAAGATTGTCTCATAATACAAAAAGTTTAGTTTTGTTTAAAAATTGCAGGGTCAATTTTCCTTCTATTTCAGACGATTTGAAATGGAATGACCCGTATTTGCTTCTTGTAAAACGTGAAACGTAGCAATAATTATTGAACAATCCTGTCCGTACGCGGAGAGGTTACCTAAAACTTCTTCTTCTATGTTAATTTTGATTATTTATTTGCTCCATTAAAACCTTGTTACAACTCCAATAGGCAAAGGCTCCGTATACACCGCTTTTCGGTCAGGTTTCTGTTTCTATGCCGCTGAACTTACTACTCTTTCTGATAAAAACTTCAGACAACCATTTTTTTTGGGATTAATCCCTGTATACTTTGTTTGTACTAATACGGGACTTAAGTTTAGAAGTATCTCTATACAAAACCTTTTTTTCATGGATTATGTCGACCTATTGCGGCTTGTATTTTTCTCCTCTGCATTTTCTTCTACAGTATTTATTAACATTTAGCATAATTTAACTGCCTAGTTTCTGAGAGGGGAGTCTTTAGCTACACAAATGGCTGGTGTGATTTCACAAGAAATTATTTTGCATTATCGATCATAAAGAGGTATTAAGAGATTTTATACCTTTCGTGGACTATGTGTTTTTCTACCCACATCACTTTTTGTCTTTTTATGTTTTAAATCACCGAAATTTTTTATATGGTACAGTGGTATCAACTGGTTTTTTTGCTTTTTTTCACAGTTCATGTTTGCTTACACTGATCTTATAAGCTCTTTACAGACTTCTCTAAAGGCAGTATTATTTTATTTTGACAAATGCTTACATTCAGGAATGCTATATGACTTAAGTTTATACAGTTTTACTTTTTACACACACACACACATACATACTGTTGAATTATAAAACACTATCACAACTTATAACAATTTTGAGCAAGGAACCTTCACTAGAGAAAGAGAGAAAAAAAAATGAACTGTGTAAAAAGTAGTTACTAAATTGCATTAGTTTTACACTTTACATCTTGACCGTAAGTAGTAGCATTTACCAACAGGTAGCAGTGTTATATTGTATTATATTACTTTATAATATTGTTATAGAGACAGGGAGAGGGAGAGAAAGGCAGAGAGAGAAGCCGAACTAAGATACTTCATTTCCTCTCTTTCTTTATCACACACATTTGAGTTTTATTCTGTAGGAGTGCACTGTGCAGCAGAGGTCTGCACGGGCTTGGGCCAAGCAAGCCCTGTGGCATAGAGCCGGCCTGGTCCACGTTCCAGGTTCGGGTTTAATTAAAAAAAATGTTTGACTAGCACGGGCAGGACTCAGGCTTAAAATAAACATGAAAAAGTTAATTTATCATACACAACATGTTCATTTTATTTTACATATAATTATATTTTATAAATACGAGTATATATATTCTTACATATATATTTATATATATATTTTAATCCAAACAATTAATGCAATTTTTAAGAAAATAAAAAATAACAACATTGATCACATGTTCTTGTTCACGATATTGCGATTTCCGGAATAGCATAATTATCGCAGCATGCACATATCCATTTTCAAGTAACATTAAATAAATGCTCGCCTCGGCCAGCTGCGGTAACTGCAAACTCCGCCTCCCTCCGCGCACTCATCCCTAGGACACCCTGAGCTGAGAGCAGTAATAGAGGCAGCATGCGGTATAAAAAGGCAGTAAGCCGTCGATATGCCGCTTGCTACATGTGGATTTCAGGAACCTCAGCCCCCATTATTTCTGTATAGCGGCTCTTGAATATGGCTCCTTTACCAGACACCCCAGCAAGGGAAAAAAATTCCCATGCCGGTACCAGAAATCGAACCCCGATAGCTTCACACCGCAAGCAACAGCACTTTGTGATCTAATAATAATAACAACACAAAACTTCTAAATAATGTTATCTTCTTCTTCAACGAATTACCCTCCTCTTCATAGGGCTTAAATCCCGAGAACTTGCAAGCCATTGTTTTGGCTCAGTAAGCTGTCGAGGAGCAAGCAAACTCTGGATCATAGCATATCCAGGTTGGATGATCAGCCCAATGCCTGGTATGACGGCGAAGAAGAAAGAAATGCAATGAAGTGATGAAAGGGACGATAGAGAAATTCAGGAATCAAATTATCCAACCCAGTATTCGCCTAGCGTCACAGGAAATCCGCGAAAGAAAAACACTTCGTCCTGATTGGCTAGCCCCGAGGATTTGAACTCGGGATCTTCCTGAATGCGCCTGAGCCATTCCGCTCCATAAATAATTTCATTTAAAACGAAATTGGAGAACCGGGGCCGGTATGGTACAATATAACTTATTCCCGTGCCAGGCTGAACTAATGAATTTCGCCGTGCAGACCTCTACTGCGCAGTAGAATTTGGAACCCGTGAGAAGTCTGACGTGATGTATGCGTTCCCCTTAGGTCTAGAAGAGGTATAAACAAAGCCAAACCTAATACATTTCAGGTTAGCTTTTATTCAAGCACAGTTTATATAATTTTGTACTTAAAATATTACATTTAATTACTAGCTCATGCTATTCAGAATGACAGTTTGTTTCACGGCTTTAAATCTCATTCTGTGTATGAACACGAATGTAAGTTTCCTTATTCTTTATACAGACTTTCTCCTTTAGTCAAATTATTTTTTTATATCATGCACTCTCGAAGGTCAGAAACTAATCGAAAACGCTCGAGCAGCATTATTTAATTTAGATTAGATGTGAAAAACCAATCGATGAGAAGCCTTCTAGTTTCCATGTAATTAAATAATGAGCAATGGCTGCTATTACCCTCGCAGCTTTTAAAAAATTCTCATGGATCGGCGAGCATTTTAGGTTTCCCTCTTTAAGTAATGAAATATGAAATCACGTCCTTCGAGTAAAAGAAAAGAAGACTGAGGAAACCTGCTTGCTTTGACTGAGTGAAAAAAATATTTATCAACCCCTATATAACCTTCAAATGAAGGGAAATAGCAAATAATGCAGTAAGTAAACAAATAATAAATAAATAATGAACTTATGATAATAATTAAATAAACCACATACTTTGATCTCTTCTAAGGTAACTGATGCTTATTTACATACCAATATTAAATTAACCACTGTGCTTCAATGCAACTGGATTCTTCCATTCTGCCTATAACCTATTCAGAGAAAAAAACTTTTAGCATGGAGATCTATTATTTGATTTTTCCATTTAAATTCCTTGGCACAAAAATGTATCCTTGAAGACAATTGAAGCAAAATAGTTTATAGATGGCCCTACATAAAAATACGTGCATGCAGTTGTGATAAAATTAAGCGATAAAACGAAAACGATAAAATGATGGGGAAGGTAGCTGTTGAAAGTCATGATATTTTTATACAGTACTAGTCGATCACTAAATAGCTTAAAACAGATGATTTAACTGTTTCACTTATCTGTGTTTCAGAATCGAATAATGCATATATGATTCATTTTCTTTTTTCTGTTTCAGGTAAGTGGTGTTTCCGTCAGCCAAATTTGCAGCAGTGGTAAGTTCGGTATATCTTACACTGTGGAAATAATTTCCTTTTGTTTGGTATCTAATGTAAAAAGCTTGTGTATTACTAAAATATTGTTATATAATTAAGATTTGAGTAGCTCTGACTAGAAATTTAAAGTAGTTTTCGAATTAACTTATTAAACATCTAGGTTTTATTTTGACTGTTGCTTACTAAGCCTCCAAATTTATACAAAAAAAAGTTTGAATATCTATGAATTTTCTTAGACAAGCGAAATACAAATGCTCTCTTTGTATAAATTTAATTAAAATGTCCTTGTCCTAATGATGGGATGGATACACGTTCCGCAACCTTGGATTACTTTGTGAAACGCTAATCTGGCTGATGTTTGAGCAAATCTAGAGTATTGATCAAAACCCTTTAATAATTTTAGGTTATATTAAATATAGAGACCAAAAGGATTCGTTCACAAAGTTTCAGGGACGATAGAGAAGATAAAAGCTAAAATCTCTTTTACCAGCATGAACAAAGCTTATCAGTAGACTTCAGACCCTCAGGTCCTAAAAATGTGATTTTAGGCGCCTAAAATGGTCCTAAAATGTAGGGAAATAGGTCTTTAATAGGCACAATAAATAAAAAAAATTATGCATCACGCCATTCAAAACACAGTGATTAATGTTTTATTTCAAAACACACCTTCAAAAGTTTCCCAGCTGCTGTTAAAAATGGTGCTGCATCATTGTACAGTAACAACACCCTGTCATCCTTTACACCATTGATACAGTACTTTTAGTCCGGAGTTTACGAAGTAGGCAACCGATTGAGCATTAGTTTTCTCCAACACCTTCGAACAAATCAAATGTGATTTTCTATAAGTTTCTTCATCTAATTTCTCTACAATTAAATTTGATATCCTTCGCCCCAGCGCATCTGCGGTTTCATCTATATTCCAAGGAATGTTGTCTGCAGCGAATGCTTTACTCATATCAAAATAGAATTGGAATTTTATTTTTGAGGGCATGGGTTGTGTAAGTAAAGTTTTCTTCTGAGAATCCTTCATTTTAGAATTTGCTTGATGCATTGAAATTTTCTCATGTTGTACCAAGTGGCTCCTTTTTTCGGCAAAAACCTTAAGTAGAATATATTTATAAATATATTTTAATCTCGGTAAATCAAATTTTGTTGAAATAATTAAAATGTTAAATGAATATCCAATATAATTTATATAAAATTTAGTATAACTTAAAAAAAATTGTCTTTTACAAAATTAGTATTGGCTTGATCTGCTGTACTGTTAGACCCCAGTATTGGACTTAATAAAATGCATCAAACAAATTTGAGATTATTTTCAGATAGAAGACAAAGTCATACGGTGCAATTAACATACATGGTCACATGTGAATAATAAAAATTACAGAAAATGCAGTAAAAAGCTTACCTCTTTATTGCAGACCTGGCAGAAGATTATTTTCGCATCTGTTGTATAAGACTGGAAATCCGAAATCCATTTTCTTATTAATGCAGTTTTGGTAGATTTGTTCTTAGGCATTTTGCAACACTAGCAGAAAAATTATCACAGCAACCAAAGACTTTAATATAGTTATATTATGAACACGAACCGACACTTTGCCTTATTTTCAAATAACTGTTTCTGAGAACCTGACTTAGGCCAATTATTGTTATTGTATTCCATTGCCGAAGTTCCGATTTCACATGCGGCACCTTAAGATTTCACTAATTGTTGCTTTATTTATTGTTGCGCTAAGCCTTTTAAAAAGACACCACACCGCATTTTATCAAACAGAAATCAAATAAGTATCCAGCCAATGAAAGGTTTGTTGTTGATTCAATTATTTTATTGAATACAACCTGTAGTGAATAAATTCATTGAAATTTTAAAAAAAGACATTTATAGGCACCAAAAGGCAGAAATAGGCGTTTATGTTTAAATAGGTGCCTAGGCACTATAAAAGTTGGTTAATATCTTTTTAAGTCAATTATATGTGTAATTATCTATGTTAGGCTCAATAGGCTGTAAAGGAAAACAATAGGTAAAAACCTAAACATCCGAAGTTTACTTATCAGACTTATCATTTAGGTAAGTTTCGTGTTGTAAGCTTTGCTATGAATTGGTTTGAGGACTCTTGTTATTCCATTATGTACGGTAATTGAAGAAATATTCCCTAGAGATGTTATAACGTTCTTCCATTTAAGCAAATGCACAATTGATTCCTCCTTCAGGAGCGTAAGAACAGGGGAAACCAGCGAATCTGAAATACTGAAACGTTAGCACTCTGGTGAGTGGCTCACCCCGCCGAGCACAAAGCCGGCTGCTCAATATTTCACAGCTCTAAATTTAGTTCAAAGCCATTTCCATTTTTGAGAAGCACATCACCTCAGCCATCTAACCTTGGACCCCGAACGAAATCTGTTTCGAAACATTCTTTGTAAGATACAACTGTATATTTTAAGGTGCGTGCACTATTAGCACCTAGTATTCCTCATATCAGTTACGCACTTTTGTTGGTATCACTGGCTCTTTGTAACTCTGATCTCAACGTGAGAATGCGCCCCTAGAAGTTCAAAAACAGCAGCTGATGGAGCCGATTTCGTAAAATTGTTCATATAGCACTTGCTCGACATATGCATTTTAGTGCTTACAAACACAATAACCCGAGTGATAAATTGCGCAAATAGGTAAATACACAAAGGTGGAGACCGAAGAGTTCAGCTATGTAGAGAAAGAAGAAACGCTGACATTGGCACTAGCAATATTTCATAGCAGCAAGGCCTTGAAATACAAGAAGGCAACGACTTTTTTTTAAAAAAAAAATTAAAGGGGTAATCTTACATTTCATAACTTGTATTCAAACAAATCTATCCAATAGAAAGAAGCAGATTTGTTGCTAGGAATTAATATTTATATTTTGTAGTCACATGGATGTAGTAACCAACTAGTAAAGTTAGGATTTGAAGCTGGTTATCGAGACCCAGGAGAAATAATAATAATAATAATAATAATAATAATAATAATAATAATAATAATAATAATAATATAGGATCGAACATAGCGACGAAAATGTGCTGAATTCATATTAGGAATGGGTTTTGTAGGGAAGATAGGGAAACAAAGTTTGTTGTCCTCCAAGGATGTATCTACCTGCGATGGTCAACGACAAGCCTACCGGAAGTTTCGCCTTTGTATCTGGCTCGGACAGGTCGTTTACAATGGTTTCAAAGCTTAGAAGGGTCAGGAAGTATATGTGCCTTATCTACGATCTAAGAATATTCGTGGGAAGATTTTAAAACTCAAAATAAGCTGTAAGAAGCAGATTTGAAAGTTGTCAAGTGGGGGTAGCCAATAATAAAAATCATGAAACAAAATGATAGCCAGTCAAAAGATCGCGTAGGCATCATATGATAAGTTTGAACTTAAGACGGAACGAAACTTAAGAAAGGTGGGGGAAAATTCTAGGTTTGGCGAAAGGCGAAAAAGAGGAAAAGAAACGCCGAGACACATTCCGGTACAAACTAACCATGAGGACGGTCGACGAAACAAAATTAGAAGAAAATAATCAGAAAGTTTATAGTGTAAAAATGAAGTTATGAAATCTAGGCAATTCGAGGGCTAGTCGGAGAAACACATAAGTAGCGACTTCGAAAGTGATAAGAATAACTGTGGTTTCGACGACGAAGGTGGCGGGTCGACCAGATAGGAATCTACGTAACAAAATAAAGAAATAACTCAAACTTCTCCGGCAGTATTATTAATATCAAGGCAGTGTCACCACCCCTGAAAACAAGAACCTCAGCTCTACCAAAACAAATTCCAAATCCCTGCCATCCAACCATCGAACCCGGGACTCTGAGTCCACTGAAGCAACTGCCAGGAACAACACAGATGCGTCAGAGGTCAGCGTCAGATTCTTGACTCTTAGTTCCCTTAACACATACAGTGCGGCCGGGCGATCGCATGCAAGCGCGGAGCAGCAGTAATATAAGCTACATACGAGCTCGTAAATACATGCTGCTTCACCGTGGTGGTTTCTGTAATACAGTCAGTTTACGCTTATTTGTGCAGTGTAGAATACGCAGTCAGTTTTCGTTAATTTCTACAGTGTATAAAACGTAGTGCAGTGAATAAGACGTGTCATAGATTTATTTTTAAATCCATTAATATAACAATCACGCTTGAACAAAGAGTTTTCATTAATGACACTTATGTACAGTTCCAAATAGAGCGTCGGGCGTCTTGTTAATAAATTAAGATCAACGGTATCCCTAAACGCTAAAGTCCTAAGCCAAAGAGAAGGGTCCTAACTGAGGAAAAATTCGTTGAATTAATGCATCATTCACTCGCCCTCCAACTAAGTCTCTAAAACGTGCTGCACAGTATCTATGTGCTTCGAAGGCCTTAGACCATATGGCTACTAAAATTTTAAAACTGAAACCATACAAAGTAACTATCGTGATAAAAATAAATAAACAATGGGTAGGACAAGCTTGAGGATTGATACACGTCGCTATTTAATGCTCCGCAGGAGAAGCAAGAGATTGTTTAAGCTTAACAAATAACTGCAGTCACCTTCTTAACAACGAAGATAAAGAATATCCCTATATATCTCCTTTTGGCTCTGAAATAATCATTGGTTGCAATTGTCATATAATGTTTTAAATAATTAAATTTAAACCGTTTTACCTTCCTTTGATACCATAGTTATTTAGTAACATAATAGCTACACTGTTGTCATATAATACATGGACCTTTGACACATGCAGCTAAGTAGAGGTGAAGCTGGTAAATATGAAGATTCGACACTCCCAGGCCACCAAGTTGACCGATTTGGAAAAGACATATAGTCTGTGACCAGAAAAGTAATATTATTATTATATATTCTTTATTGTCGCTTCAACTTTAAAGTGATATCGCGACTACTTTAGAATACAGAAAATAATTACAATGAAAACACAATATTTTAAACAGTAATAGTACCTATAACATCAATTTCTCTAGATAGGTGTGCTACACATTGTTATACAATTTTGTTGCTTTCATAAGGTTTAAAGCTCTTTGCTGTGCTGAATTTAGGGCGTCTGGTAAGCTGTTGGGGATGTCACATCTTTCTCTGTTGTACATAGCGATGGCAGGCTGTGAGGAGATGATGAACTATGAGGGTGGATCTGCAGAGATCGCACACAGGGTTGTTAATTTTAAAATATCGGTTGATTGATGTTTACGCTAGTTGTACACAATTTTTTCTCCTTATACAGTTATTCCACACACCCTACTAACGATCTTGTTTGCAAAATACAAAAGAAGTAAAGAAAAAATTGTCTTTTGGGTTATTAAAATGGCATTTCAAGGGTACGTTCTGCGTAGCTAAATTAAAGCGATAACCATAGGGAAAATAAATATTAATAACAATAGGAATGGTATTATTAAATATGGCAGGGAAGCGAGTGTTACTGTAAATGTGAATATGGGTTGAAAAAACAGTGCCAGCAGCAAGCCGGAAACGGCGTTGGTTTTTTCCCTGAGTAGTTGTTAGTGTACCGTTAGGTCGTCTGAAAAGCAGACGTATAGAAAAAGGGTTAATGTTCTCAAAACCCCCAGGCATCCAATGAGAAAGAAAGTAGAAATCATGTGATAGTGAAATGGGGAGATGGGGAATTTGAAATAAAAAAACAAGAGAGTTTAGTAGACACTTCTTGGTGGTATTTCCTTGGAAGTTATTCTGAAAACAAATGTGAGTGCCAGTGGATAGGAGCGATATAATGAAACACATCAGTAAAGAAATGCCGTGTGTGTGGCGAGGAAATATCAGGATTATAAAACGGTGACGGGAAATAAACGGGCAGGAAAATGAATCAGTCGTATTAACCACCAACCCTAGATCCAAGATCTATGCAAATCCCTGAGCTAGCATCGAACCCCGAGCCATCCCTGCAAATCCCGTGCCGCAAATTAGCGCACAGCATCCCAGGTTATCGCCGCACATTGGTATTGGATGCATCCGTTAAAAGCAGATTTGATATTCTTTTGTTTTGCTGTGTCTTAGTTGCTAAATCGTAACCATCTGCATATAAAATTGCTTGGGATGAAATCTCCAGGCATTTGTCTTATTTTAGATGCATATTCTGTGGAGTGACAACTACTAATTTCTACTCCTTGTCATTCTCAACTAAAAGTCAAAGCCTTCTTTGTAAGTGTGTTCGTTTTATGACTCCTTCTATTCAAGTACAAGGGTTTTTAAAATCTTTCTAGTGATTTATTAAATGAAAGATGAAGGAATTATCAAAATCGGTAGGGTGAAATTTTTTAGATTATCAAACACATATGCATAATAAAATTTTTCTGTGTTTATAATATTACATTACATTACGAAAGTAAGCTGTAAACACAAATCGTTAGTAAAATGTATGTTACCTCCTTTCTGAGTTTAATCTTACTATTGTTTGACTGTAGACCCTAATTTTAACAAATATATTTATTTTAACGTGTTGAAATAACTCCACCATTTGGTCAGTATGAATGCAGAATCAAAGCCTTTTAATGAGGCATTAGTGTGCGTGTTTTGTATGTCTTCATGGAAATGAGACCTTTAATATCAGTGGTAGTAGTTTCCAAAGGGCTGTGCTGTAGCAAGGAAGACTTCCCTGAATCCATGCTATGTAACCGGCGGGCCTGCACTTTGTGGAGCAATGTCCAAAGCCGATGGGAGAAGCATGTTTCACAAACGTTTCTCTTAATTACCAGGATTTGCTTTGTTGCTAATCTCTGCTATGAGGAGCACAAAGTTAGTAGAGAGTAATTATATTGTATCTGATCAGGGCGAAGAGCTGATCTCTCAAACTTGGAAGGCTTCCTACATTCTGGTCCTATTTTACTTTCTCTCCCTTTTACCTATGCGAGACAGAATAAGTATTGTATTCACTCAAAATGTGTGTGTGTGTGTGTGAGAGAGAGAGAGAGAGAGAGAGAGAGAACGATATTCAGAGTCGGAGAAGAGCATAAACCAGAAAACGAAAAGTGGGATAAACACCAAACTTCATATTTAAAGGGAGGCTAAATGACGAAAATTGCCAAAAAATGGCACTTAGTTTTTTTTTGCAGTATTGTTAATTGAAATTTTCTCTGAAATTTAGTATATACTTCTCATTTTGGGCAAAATGCTTTCTCCAAAATAGTGGCATCAATCAAAAATCGATACTGATTTTTGGGCACCGATACTCGATATTCACTTTGTAGAAAACTATAAGGGCTTGTTCTGATTAGTAATTTTCTGTGTTAAACGCATGTAACCATGTTCTATTCGGAAATTAATCATATAAGTGCCCTGTAAGCTAGGCTCAGGACCCGAGTTTGACTTGCATAAACTCACATTAACAGATGGCAGTAAAGAACAAATATCTCACATCTTAAGTTCTGATTTGTTTTTGCTGGATTCACAGTTTTTGGTCACCGGAGTACTTAAATGATACAGCTGAGAGTGAGTTACCAAGCCAGGCTATTGCAGAAACGTCATTTAGTGCATCAGCTAAATCAGCTTTATTCACAACTCAGTGAACGCTGCATGTTATATGAATACCTCTGCTCCTTCCCCCATTGTTTCTCATGTTTTCATTTAAACACCAGAGCCTATGGAATGCTGCATTGATTCACTCACAGGAGACGCAGTCAAAGTCTATCAAGAACTATAGTACAGCAACCTTTGGGGACACATGCGAGGTCGACTCCTGTCATTCCTCATCTAGCAGCGCCAGCTTCCCCGGTATCCTTTAGGGAAAGTTTTACATTACAAATTGGTACTACTGTTAAGTAGCTTCTGTGTGCTCAAGCCATGTGATTTCTTTCTTTGCAAATATATGCGAGTTTGTTTTCTTCATTTTTGTTTGGAACAGCTTCTTTTGTGAATGGCATTTTTTGGTATACAGGTAATTCAGATTTCAGTATGATAAAAAATCTCCTAAGTGCTGTTGTGGGTCTAGTTTAATGTTAATAACATAATTGGCCATTAAAAAAATAATTGATTATAAATTTTACTTAAAATGTGGTATGATTAAAAGTAATCCTCTTTCTTTTAATAAACAAACTCGTGGTATAAAAGTAAATCAGTGACGCTTAAGGCATGCTTCTATATCCTGTGAAAATTTGTCTAATGTCTTAAATAGTTATGAAATGACGGGTCATGAATTTAGTAGATTTAACATTGCTGGGATAGTAATTCTTATCTCTCCTAAGTCCATTATCTTTAAAGTATGCCATACGAAGGTTTTGCTGAAATTTTCTGCCCAAAGATATCGTTTATATAGAAAAATTTTCGTTATTTTTTATTTTCTTAAAATAAATTCTTAAAGATTTTAATTAAAATGCCATGTGTATGAGAAATCGACATGAAAAATAAAAATATCATGATTTTTTTTTAGAAATAGTAGTTAAGTCCTCTTTATCCTGATTTGAATTTTGTATGACTTTATGTAAATATAACAGACAAATTGCTAGAACAAAACTGTCAAGTTCGATAAAATACTCGGTGTTTGTCAAGTAACAATTTAGTAACAGAATTATAATTGCGATACTAGGATTTATTACATTTTCATATAAATTTAATGAAAAATTAATACTCCAATTGAAACCAAATGGAAGTTTATTTATTAATAAATACATTTAAGTAAGTAAGAAGCATATTAATTGTAATCCTGTTTTATTTCTTATGCTTTGCTGTCTTAAAGCTCAGACTGCATGAATTTGTGCGATTCTTCTGTATTTCTTTCTTACACTACTTATAGCAAGTAGAGAAAGTATTGTATTCTACCAAAAACTCAGTTTTATCCAAAAATTCAATACAAATATTCAGGTTCACTGAATACAAAAAGAGCAGTTTTAGAAAAAGATCCGTTTTTGTTTGTTTCTATATTTTGTGTGTGTTTGCGTGTGATTGATTGAGCAGCATAACTAAAAAGTCAAATAAATATCAAGCTTAGTATTTTGATTAAAATACTACATATTTTAGATAACTGGATGAGAAACAAAGTGTATATATTGAATTTTCTGTGAATATACCGACTAAATTTTACATAATTTTATATAGGAAACGATAAGAGATAGGCAAAACTCACAACAGGCATCGTATACAGCCAATTAAAATATACAAATGTATCAAATAATGCTTTTTTGTAGCATTAACTTTTTTGAAATGTAAATTTTGCATAGACTTTCCCAAGCGATGGGTATGCCTGAAACATTTGAAATGTTTCTTTTTTACTTTCCGTGAGTCTGTCTCATGAATGGCTTGAATGTTCTTGCCGCACTATATATAATTAATTACACATTACTTAATTTAAAATCATTGCTAGGCTAACATTTATTGTGAATAGTGCAAGATGGATTCGAAATTTTGTATATGAAAAAGTATAATATATACCGGATATATGGACAAAGCCATGTGAGTGGTTGCATCGATATTTCCATAAGCGCTAATAGCAACCTTCATTTCCGGGTCTTTCTCCTAACCATAGAGGTATGAATGTATAAATGGATGATGAGCGTATTTAAATTAAAGTATACATACATTCCACCCCAACAATCAAACGAGTCCAATAGATCGTACCAGATTTTATAACACTCAGAATAATACAAAAGCAAGAAAAAGTAAATAAACTCTCTAGAACAAAACACTACTGCAGTAAACAATAAGAAAAATGTAATCAAATATATATAGTATCTTATGTAAGAACAAACCACAAAACAGCGATTTACCCTATTATATTACCCAAGTGTTTTATTACTAAAGAAGAAAAAGTAAATCAACAATACCTTAATAATAACATAAAATAGTATAAAAAGTAAAGCACCAACACCCAGCAGGATAGGTTTAACTCCGTTTACGCACCCATCTTCCCCTAATATCAGCATTTTCATACTTCAGCTCTCTCGTCTTAAGCAGAAATTTATCTATTCCGTTCATGTCTTCCCTGCCTGTCAGTAGCGTCAAACATGCCTTCAACCCTCACGGTAAAAGGACCATGGTAAATGTGTTCCTCGTCATTCCTCCGTGCCCACTTGCCAAGATACGCACTCAGCACTTGGAGAAATAAATGTTACTCACAAAAGCCCTTATATAGTAATTTGAAACAATTTCTAGGTAAAACATTTTATTGTGATTAAGATAAACTGTATAAGATTATATATAAGGGATATCTTCGAAGTGTTATAGAAAGTAGTTTTTTTTAACTTTGTCTACCGTGTAAATATCAGTAGTAGGAACTATTTTAACCCTCACAGCAGGGCCGTATTTAGAGGGGGGTTTAGGGTTCAACCCCCCCCGAAACGTGTAGACAGTTTTATTTATTTAAATTCATAGCAAACCAATATGGGAAAATGTCGTTAGATAACAGTAGGTCCATTGCTTGTAGCACATTTACAAGAAAAAGGGAAACTTAATATAGGTAAGGTGATCATACATCCTGGTTTTCGAAGCAGTCTCTATCTTTTGTGCTGTAAGGTCTATATAATGTCTCCAAGCAATTTTCTTATCCATGTAACGTCTATAGACTTCGGAGTAGGTGCATGGTAACTGTGTGGGGTACTGTTAAGTTTAGACCTACTTGGGGAAAACCATCCCCGAATTTTTTTCTCGGTACGGGCATGCCTCACAGAACATGAATGTTCAGATTCTACCGAAAATAACTTTTGAGCGTCCAGCAATAAAAAAGATCTGATTTTACACTCACATGACTTTCTCTACTCTTGTGCAAGCTATCTTTACAAACGCTTATTCTCCTTCTAATTTATGTTAATGGAGATAAAAATTTGCAGACACTATCTTATTGGTAATTTTCTATATTTCGAATTTCTAAAAACGGATATCTCGGAAATAGTTCACTGAACAAAAAAATGTATGCAACATAAGTTGTGTGTTTTAGCAATATCTACATTTTTTGTGTAGTAAACGTTTGTCTATCTCTTACGGTTTACCAGCTATTCTTCATTCAGAATGAAGACGACTTTTGGGGACATTCCCAGAAAATTTAATATCTTAAACATATAATATTTTAATCCAAATCGTTGCAGACATTTTTGAAAAAAACAAAATTTTTGAAAAATGTTCCATGTAAAGCGTAGTCTGGGGGGGGAGAATTTTTTTTGAAAATCTTCGGGTCGTATCTTTTAAAGATACTGAACCTAAATACCAAGTTTGGTATTTATCTGAATTTTCTTTTTTGAGTTATGCTGTTCACAAACACACACACGGATCTTTTTCTAAAAATGTTTTTTTTTGGATTCAAGAGGCCTCAAAACATGTATTTCCGGTGAAATTTCAATATCTAATTTTTGGTTGGAATGCAATACTTCACCTACTTACTATACGCAGTAGAGAAAGTAAAAATGGAAATTTTGAAGAAGTTCTATAAGGGGTGGGGGAGAGGGAGAGAAGATAACTCAAATGCTGTAGCGTACGCTGAAGTCTGATTTGATGCTCTGAACAACATTTTTGAGAACGATTCTTTTCTTCCCATTAGCCAAAATAATTTCTGAAATAAAAATTTGAATGTATTGTTTGTTAACTTGTATTGGATACGCAGAGTCGTATAGTTGTTACACATAGTGATACTATCCTCCCCCCTACCTTCTTAGAAAAGTTTTAAGTTTTACTTTCTCTACTGCTTACCTATAGTAAGGAGAGAAATTATTGCATTCTACCCAAAATTTGACATCGAGATTATATCGGAAATGTTTTGACGCCCTCTGAATCCAGAAGAAGCATTTGTGTCTGTGAACAGCAAAACTGAAAAATGACAAGTGCCAAACTTGCCATTTAAGTTCAATATCTTTCAAGGATGTGACACAAATAATCATTTTGTTGTTTTTGATTTTCTCAGAAATGGCTCTAACGATTTGCACTAAAAACCCGTATTATTAAGATACTTTCATGACAAATAAAATGTATATCTTAAATGTTCTGTGAACACCTCTTCATTCTGAATGAATTTTGTGTAACTTGGAAACCATAAGTGATAGACAACAATTTACCGCAGAACAATGTAGGTTTATTTAAAACACACAGTTTGTTCAGAATAACTTTTTCTGTGAGGCGTAAAAGTTCAAATGAAAAATTAAATTAATTTTTAGTACCCAGCACGTACTTTGAGGGGACGTATACTCACTTGGCTGCGAAGGACCGAAACGTGGTGTGGAGGTTAAGAGGAAGGCGTGGGTTTTTCACTCTACAAAATCCATAACAATAATCTACTTACATATTCCTAGATTTATTTCCCAACCGTTTGGGATTCTTGCATTATCAAATATGAAAGGCGAGGGGAGATGTTTACCGATCCAAAATCCGGCTTACTCGCGCGATCCGCTTCTCTTAGAATACTCAGCAAGAAAGACGTTATATGCGCACCACTCCCAGCCAGGAGTGACTCACGAAAACAACAATATGTCTGGTAATGACAACAAACCCCCAAATTATTAATACGCCACAATATTATTAGGAATGATCTGTCGTAGTCATATAAAAATAAACGATAGTGTGTAGGGAAAGTCATGTGAGAGAAACGCATAAGAATGTATTTAAGTGGTTAGTCGCAACTCGTTTTATTCCATGGTCATGAAAGGAGCATGGGATCTTAAAATCATCACATAACGACACGCCTTTAAAATATTTGACTATCGGTTAAGCCTTCTGTATTTCCCTTGTATCTGCAACGAAATGTGTTAGGATGGGATAGGACAGGACTAGAAGAGGATGGGGACTTAACACTTCGACCTACGCAGATCTTTTGTGCCTAACGGGGCGCCCCCGGGAGGGAAGTGAGACAGAGGGCGGAACGGCAAGCAGAGGGCAGGGCCCCTACCATTCACAGATTTGAACTCCCCAGGTGCTGGCTAGCCCTTGTGAGCTTACACATCCCTTGGGGGGGCAGGGACCCAGAGACCGCTCGCAGTCCCGGGGACGAACATTTCCTCAGAGCATCGTTTTCCCCTGCCATGCGCACACACACTCACACACACACACACACACACACACACACACCGAGACCTCCCGCCGACACTTGCAAACCTGAAAGAAACCAAGCTGATGAAAGGTGAAGTAAATGAGAATGGAGATGAAATGGAGGGACAGGAAATTCAGGGATGTAATGATCCTTACCAGCGTAGCGACCCGGGGGGAAACCTCTAGGTCAGAAAGGTCGGCCACGGGAATCGAACCCACGACCTTCTGAATGTGGGCCACAAACGTAACCGCCTGAGCCATCCCGCTCGGTAACGAAATTTGTTATAAGATTATTTCTGCAAATGCTTGTCTCAATTATCAAGAAACAGATAGAAAAATAAAGTTTTGTTAGAATTGATTGTAGAACAGCAGACGGTGAAAGTCATGTGAATGTAAGGGAAGAGTACAGGAATATGGATCTCTTGTGAACTTGTAATTGGACAAAGAAAGTCAGAACACTGTTACACGTCACTGATTCTTCCCCTTCTTCCACTTTCTGTAGGGAAGTTTTAATTTTGAAAGGAAGTCTTTCCTTTGCGGTTTGCGCTCCTCACTTTGAGAACAATACCGTGGTGAAATAATTATTCATGACCGCGGTAATCTAACTACAAAATGAAATCTCTACTTTGAATAGTGATAGTTATCATCTCTGCCCTGAAATATCTGCAATTCTTTCAGCACCCAAATGAAAATAAAAGAAACGAAAGCAGACGCTTCCCCGGTTAAATATAAAAATGCTATTAAAGGCTCTTTGATGTCCGTATATATGCGCAGACGTGATTATTTTTGTGATGTAAGTATACGTTTATTGTTTTAAAACTAATGGAAATCCCCAGTTTTCCAAGAGTGCGACTTGCATAGACGCATTTGAAAGCCAAAGCGATTCCCCCTTAATTTATTTTGGTTATAATGATACGATTTTGATATACGAGCCATTCGCAATTTATTAAATAACACTTTGACAAAACGAAAGCAATATGAGCACATTAAACCAAAGTTATTACCATAACGTCGCCATATTTAAAGTTGCGATTTGTATTGCAGTGAAATTTTGATTGCCTCGAAAAAAGATTTACCGAGACAAAAGGGCGGAGGGGAAAATGGGGTGGGATTTTGGAGGCCCCACATAGGAAAATTATTGCTTTTACACCCCTCTTTTGCCGAGTCGAAATTGTATCAGTGTTCATAAATTCACTCACGTTGCACAAAAAGCTGCATATAGCTGATGTTTTGCTTGGGAATTATGGAATTGAATGCGGAAGGGATGTAACAACAAAATTTTCGCTAAGCCTAATCAATTAGAAAATGCACACGCTCTTCTGGTTATTATTAATTTAATTTTCAATAAATTTAATCCTTGCACCCATATTTGGACTCATCGCTGTTATTTCCGTGCTACATTAGACACGTCATGCCTGGACCGCAATAAACTGGGAACAATTAACAGAACAATGGGAAAAAAATTAAGATACGTGCTTTATAACATGAACAAGAAGCTTATAAGCAAGTGTTTACAACCGATCCTGTACTCACTCATATCATGTACCAGTTTAGGCTAAATCGCTAAAAGTCTTTTACTTTTTAGTAGTAGTTAGGGGCAGTTAACCGAGCGGGATGGCTCAGGAGGTAACGTCTGTGTCCCTCATTCAGGAGATCCGGTCTCGATCCCCGGCGACAGCTCACGCTGAACCATGAGTTTTTTTCGGGGTTTTACCTGGTCGTGAGGCGAATGCTAGAATGGTTTCTTTCATCCCCCAAATTTTGTGTCCCTCCATTCATTAATAATTCCAACCAGTTTGAACTATTTCAGGGTTGGAAGTGTCGGCGATGGCTTTTCGGTGCAGCTTGGCAGGCAGAAGAATGCTCTCTGGAACTTCTTCCATCTCTCGGCCTTCGGCTGGTTCCTAGATGTAAGGACCGCCCTTTTGGGGAGCATTATATCCTATGTGTAGCGGGGTCCCCGGTCAGTCCGACAGCCGGAGCGCGTATATCTGGAAACTGTAGGGATCCTGTCATTGCTGTGCCGCCACTCCGGCCGCTCAGTATCTCCCTTCACCTCATCTCTTCCTTCCGGGGGCGCCCTCTTGTGGGGCGTTAGTACTCATTTCTGGCTCGGTACCGAATACTCTCCGCTTCACAATCCAATCCAATTCAAGGGGTAGTCAGAACGGAGGTGCCTTATTGGGTCCTTTGTGCTTCCAACGTGACCTAGGGGAGGAATGGATAAAGGGGAGACCTGCGGACGACGATAAGCGTTAGCAAAGACGGGGTCCCTAACTATTCTAACATTATGTCAGTCTAACATGGGTCCCTGACCACATTAGGATAATGCAGACAGGCTAGGTAAAATGGGAATGCAGGCCCCATTTAGGGGACCAGAACCGGTCCTGGGTATTACCAAATTAATGGTAAGAACAAATCTATTAGGCTGGATTCAAAGACAGCATATAGAATACTGGAAATATATCCAGGACCAAAGACAAGGAAGTCAATAATGCAACAAGCATGTCTTAGAAGAGTACTGCAATCCGTAAAATAAGTAGGAAGGAGACGAAACTCATGGTGAGTTTGATGACTGGTCATGTGAATTTTTAAATAACATATGTCCCCCCTGTTCATCTCCCTGTCAAATATCTAATCTAATCTACTACTAATCGTGAAGCAGACTACTCCTGCCTTGGCCATCCACTACGAGTGAAGACGAAATTCCCCCAGGAAGGGACGGAGTCCCAACAGTTCCTCCAAGCGCCCAGGAGAACTTTTTCCACCGTCCTACCGCAACATACCTATCGCCGTCGCCTGGTCCTATAATCCTGAAAGTGATGAAAGAAAATGATGGAGATAGGACACTCGTTGTAAAAGCATTCCCACAGCATGGTCAGAGGTAAGGGACTCAACCGGAATTTAATCCAGGAGCTCTCGAAACCGAGCCTCCTAATTTCATGCTTTTCAATGTGGTGAATCCTTAGTTTTTCTTTATTTCATGCTCCTCGTTTATAAATTATCTGTCGTCCTTAATTTCCCGAGGTCGCGGTTTCAATCCCGGCGGAGAGCGATGGATTTTTTGGGCGTAAAAATTCTTAGCATGGCTTCCTTCGGAAGAAAAGTAAAGCCGGTGGCCCCGTGTCGTAGATGTACAGCACGTAAAAGAACCTCAACCGTGATAAAGAGGCCTCTGAGCAAAATTACCGATCTTTCACGCCCAATATAGAATGGGATGCTAAGCATCACAGTAGTTAAAAATCTAATGTGTTACACTCACATGACTTTCTCTACTCTTGTAAAACTATTTTTACAAACTCTTATTCTCCATCTATTTCATTTTAATCGAGATTTGCAGAAACGATCTTTTGTCATGCAAACAGAATTACATTTTACACATAGTGACCAGTTCTAAAAATATTTGACTATGGCTTAAGGCGTACTAAGTTCTCCTTGTTTTGTATTTGCAAGGGCAGTATAGAAATACAGCAGCCTTTAAGCATAGACATATCTCTTAATAGCTGGTTGCTAGGTGCAGCACCATTCCCTTTGCCACAGATTAATATTCTTTGCATATCCAAGACAAAAAATTAATAACGAATTCCCATTTGAGAAAAAGTATAAGTATTGGAAAATTTAACGGAATAACAAGCAATATCTTGAAAATGGTTCACTCAACAAAAAAATGTATATGACATAAGTTGTGTATTTTAACGAGATCTACATTTTTTGTGTAGTAAAATTTTGTCTATCTCTTATGGTTTACCAGTTATGCAAAAGTCGTTCACAATGAAGAATACTTATTTAGACATTCCCAGAAAATTCGAGATATACATTTCATTTGTCATGAAAATATCTTAAACATATGATATTTTAATCAAAGTCGTTAGAGCCATTTGTGTGAAAATTAAAATTTTCGATAAATGTAAAGGGTAATCTGGGGTGGGGGGATTTTCTTGAAAACCTTCGTGTCGCATCTCTGGAAGATGCTCTGTTTGTTTCTGAGTTATGCTGTTCACAGACAGAGACACATGGACGTTTCTAAAAATGTTTTTTTTTGGATTCAGGGGGTCTGAAAACATATATTTCCGGTGAAATCTCGGTATCAAATTTTTGGGTGGAATACAATACTTCCCCTACTTACTATACGTAGTAGAGAAAGTAAAAAGAGCTTCTATAAATAAAAGTCAATTTCATTTATGTTATCATTAGATACAACATATTGAGGCGTGTCATGTTTCACTTCGGGCTTATTTGTCATCCTGGCTTTCAGCGCTGCATCAACAAACCATTTGGTAGCTCGATAAGTGCAAGTTAAATAATGTTTGAAATGTGCTTTAATAACTAAGGTTCTTCACAGTAGCTATGTCTTGGAAAGCTAAATCGGATTTGCATAATCCAAATCCCCTTTCAGATATGCTATCTTTAATACTTGAGATCGTCTGAGATGGACTTGAAGGTTTACCGGGACTTACATGGTGTACATGGAACGCGTTTCGTTGATTTTTACTTTATCTAAAATGGCTCTAACAATTTTCATTTAAATACCATATGTTAAGATATTTGCACAACTAAACGTATATATCTTGATTTGTCTGCGAATAGTCTGTAAAAATACCTTCATTCTCATTAAGTTTTGAATAATTACTTATCCATAAGATATAGATAATAACTGAATTAATTGTATATAATTTCGCATTACTACTGCACCGTAAGAGAAAAACAAAAGCCTACTACATGTTAAATATAAATCCGGTTAAAACACGCAAGTTATGACAAACTGTGCATTAACCATTTCCAGGTATTTGTTTCATTGCTTTGAATTTCCAATACTTTAACATAGAGTTTCAAATTGTGAAGTGACCATTCCTTTGTCTTTCACGTCATGCAAAGAGTGGAATTTCAAGTTAAGTTTTTTTAAAGATACAACTATTATTTCTGCCTCCTGTAGCTAGAAAAATTAAATGTTATAATAGTAGTTAATGGAGATGCATAAAAATAAACGATAATAAGTAGAGAAAGTAATGTGAATGTATCGCTACAGATTTCTTATGAATACTTTATCGTCTCTCTAGAAATACGTTAAATAAAACGATATTATAGTTTTTTTAATCTGGTCAATTTTAAGAAAATAAAAGTGTATTATTAGTGTTTGAAGAACAACAAAATATTTAGTTTCTTTAAGTATTATGCAGCAAGAAAAAATGCAACATAATTAAACGTTAAAACCAATCTTATAAAATCGGAATTTTTATGCATTTATTAACTGTAAAAATTGACACTCTAATTAAAACCTTTTTAAAGGCATATCATGTATGTCTTCTGCTCAGAGTAAAGATTATATACTTGAATAACCATGCACTCTAATCAGTTTGAAATTTAGCACGAATACTGCTGTTTTCTGTGCAGCAACCAATACAAATTTCAGCCAGATAGCAAGTTTATTTTGGTTCTTCCAAAATTTGATACATACGTAAGTTAAAATGGATTGAAAGATGACATTTTAAGCACACGTATAAGTGGTAATGGATGGAGAAAGTCGTGTGAGTGTTACAGCTGATTTTAGTATTACTGTGAACTACTGTCCTGTTTCAATATTGGACTTTGGTGTATGTCGGTAAACGTGTAGCGTGGAAAGTAGCTACTGAAGTGTAAAGTTCCATTTTCCGCACAGTTTTCGGTGTGGAAACAAAAGCTTTTCAACCCAGTTTGGAACAAACAGTGGTTTTCAAATTGTTTTGGATGCACACGTCAATGATGTTTTGGGTTTATTGCAAATCAGAAGCCCTCAATTTCCCGTACTTAGACTTTTCCTTTTGCTTATCGTTCCCGTTTTGTTGTAGACTAGGCATGAATGGAGCCCAGGGTGCTAATGCCCATAAATCGATTTTGCCCCTTCCTTTCTTCCTTGCACCCTTCTGTGCAATTGTCAGTTGCCAGGGTGGTGACGGGGTTCTCTTTAAAAGGAGAAGACTGAAGCCGTTTTCATTTGCCAGATGCTTGCTGGCACTTCACCAAATGGAGCTTTTCTTAATTCGTTCCCAGTAATGACTTGTGTGTGTGTGTGATGCCACATATGCCGAGCATTCCAAACTCGCCGTCCACCGACGCGGTATGTGACATCAGGAATGTTGCAATCACGTCGTCCTTCGTCCCGTCCGTCTGTCACATTAAATGCCATCATATTGCACATTTCGTTACTCAAGTCCAGTTCTGGGTGCAGCCCCGCAACTAAAACCTTACGGGAGAAATTTGCCTCATAAAAACCCTAATGCAGCCCTCATTTCTGCTGTCTCTACAGCTTATTGAATTCGAAATCAAGATTTAACTCTTAAGTAAGCAAAACGAAAAGTCGTGTAACTACCAAAGTCCATACTTTAGTGTACCCATAGCTGAAATTTGGCCAACATTTTCCAAAAGCTAAAAAATTAATGTTTATCCCCAAAAAATACTTTGAACCTTTAGCTGAATTACAAACTATAGCTTTTGCTCTCAGATCCCTTTAAAGCCTAAACACGTGACTATTTAAATGCTGAAGAAGAAAGTTTGTTGTATTGTTATTTGCCCCACGCTTTGGGAGCCAATTTGAAGAAGGTTTGTTGCTGCTACGTATGGAAAGCCAGTTTGAAGTACGAGTTGTATTGTAGTTCAAATGTTGGGGAGCCGAACTTGAAGTAGTTGCAACCGCACGTATGGTAAATAGTTTCCGGTAGCTTTCGCCCTAAATGTACTTTCCGGTGGCCTTTGCCCCAAAAATGTTTAAAAAAATATTAACTTTTGTAATTTTTGACTGTTTCTTTTAATATTATATATTTATGTTTGACTCGGCTGCGTCAGTATTTATATTTTATAGAGACATGAATGTCTTAGCAGGGAGTGGTGCGACTGAAGAATGTAGGCTTACACAGATTATAATTGGACTTCACTCCTTTTATTAATGCTTGACACGATTTAAATAATACTTCACTGATATAGAGAGACAGAGCTGTGAGATTTGTTTTTTTATTAAATACCTGCACTTTTTAACACGTAAACTATTTTTGTCCCACACAAAATACGTATTAAATTTCTCGAGAATGCATCTCGCGTCCGGTTAGGAACGCTGTCTACAAGCAACTAACTTCTGAATTTGTAAATTTTGTTCCATTTTAGTTTCTGATTGGCTAATCCTAGTCCAATAGAATACCTTCATTTAACTAAAGCTTTCTCTCGTTGTTGATTGGCTATTTTATATTACATTATTGTTGCTCCAAGAATTACCAGTAGCATTTAAACTTTCTAATTCATTATTGCCTTAAGGTTACCTCATTGTTAGCAAATTTTAACCTATTATTCTCACAGCTCCTACATTATTAAATACGTAATATATTTACATAACATTATTACACATGTATACAATAATATAAACTTCTACAATGACTGTAATATAAACTTTTTGTATATTGTTACATACACATATTGCTTTAAGGCGTGCTGTTATTGAATTTATATATTATATAATTAGACTGAAATCATTTAAGTGTTAAAAATACTGCCTCAATGCTCAACAGCACTCGACCTAATGACCTTTATTTACGTCTAATGTCTTTTACTCGACTTTGTTTTTTCTTACACTTCTGAGTATTAAAATTGTTTCATATGTATAAAGTGTAACCATACTATTAAAATTTTGAAGAGAAAATCAAGAAGAATAATTTTTGAAAAAACTGGCATATAGTAGTAGCTACACTTTTAAATTGCTCAAAATATAGCATATTAATTCTGTCATTCAGGATTAATTGTTACAAAAATCATATTTAAATATTTAACATTTTTTCTGAAATAGTTAAAAGGATGAAAAAATATTTGTCTGCTAGCCCAGATTTAAACCTGGAAATCGATATGTCTGGAAATATTCACAGACATACAGAGACGGAAATAGTATTCAGACAATAATAACTCCTTTAAACATTTGTTTCTATTCCGGTAATAACAAAAGCTAGACATACCATTTATATAACACAAATATACCTTATTGAAGAGCATATGTACTCCCCCTCAAGACAGTATTCGTCCGTACTTTTAAAAAATACTAGCAGCCAAATTAATGGAGGGAAAAATCAATTTTTTGACATAAACATAAAATGTTAATGCGGTTTATATGCTTTGGCGATTTTTCAGATTGTTCATTTTATCAGTTTTATATTTATTTGAAAAGTATGCCGAAATTGCAACTTTTTTTTTGTACCTGGTGTTTTCAAAATTAGTTTTCAGCATTGGATAGCATATATTCTCCACACACTTTCACCGACATGTGGCTTAAAATGATGGAGAAATATATTCGTGAGCTGAAAATGAGGAATTAAGGCAAAAAATTGAAAATTCCCAAATATGACATTTTATTCCTCCGTCAAATAAAATCCTATTTTCACCACAAAATTAAATAATACACAAACAACTACTCCACTTAATGCATGTAAGATAATTTTGAAACCATCACGTACAAAAGATTTAAAATTTTGGCATATTTTTAAAAAATTATAACATTGAAAAAATGAACGATCTGAAAAACTATCATAATACGTAGATTGTATTACCATTTGATTTTTATGTCCCCCAAAAAATAACTTTTTCCCTCAATTAATTTGACTGCTAGAATTTTATAAAGTGCAGACGAATACTTTCTTGAGGGGGAGTATATACATATTAAATGAACTTAAATACATTTTCAAAATGAATAAAAAAAGTAAATCCATTTCTACTGTGTGACAAAAGTATTCAGCAACACAAAAACAATCGGAATCCTCAAACGGTTTTTGGCACAAGTAAAGATTTTGTATGTATCTCGCTTTTCTTAAGTTTAACTGCACACATACACACACACACACACACACACACACACACACACAAACACGAGCTTTTGCTATAAATTATTGTTTTTGGATTCAGGGACTTCCAAACCGTTTTTCCGCGGAAATTTTGGTATAGAATTTTGGGGTGGAATGCAATATGAACACTGCCTCTACCTGCCATAGGTAAGGGGCAGAGAAAATAAATAGGTGGTTGAAACCTAAACCATTGTATTCAGAAGATGCGATCGTATCTGAAATTAGAACTTATAGTATAGTTATTACAAAGATGATTATGCTGATGGTAATAATAATAATAATATAATAATAATAATAATAATAATAATAATAATAATAATAATAATAATAATAATAATAGTAGTAGTGGTAGTGGTAGCGGTAGTAAACGTACCTCTTCTTGCCGACGGATTCTGTGACCGTAACATAATTTCAGCAATAAATGCTCTCATGGATTATATTTCATGTTAGATAGTATTGTGTATATTGGGGTGAGAGCCTCCATGGATACCGCGTGCTTTGGATAGCCTATTTTCCTATCTTCTGGAACCAAAGTTCGGCCTATGCACAAGTTTCGTTAATGAGTCAGTCGAATGGGCCCAAAACGCAGCTCCTCGCTAGGGTTCATTTTACTGGTGTATTTCCGTGAGGGAATTAGATGGGAAGTGGTGGGGGGAATACTCTACCTACACGGTCAGTTAGCTGATAAGGTGTGCAGTGGGAGGGGGGCGACCGGCATCTTCCTGCTACGTAGTGTTACTATATGTAGTGATTAGGAAAACGGAGGACGTCACTTCATACACGTGCTCTGCATTTACGCTAATTAACTGTAAGTACTCGTGCTGTTAACGCTCTCATTGGTCTAAAAGAATTTTCGGGATCTTGTTCTTCTGTCTCTGCTATGATGTTACATTTATTCACGCTATCACTTTTCATTTAAAACAGATCGATTCTCCTTTGTCAAACTCTTCTCTTAACGTGCAATACTATCTTTAGGCATACTAGGATTATTTACCTTAATATTTATTTACTTACTACATACTCTACGACTTCTATACAGAGAGTATTCCATTGCACCCACAAATCTCACTGCAAACACACGATTTAGTTTCGCGAATAAATTATTTACATCAAGTTAATTCAGATAAACGTTTGCATAAATATTAACACTACACATTCGTTATAGCTACGAAACAACAACGATAGTCAGATAATATATCAAAACCTGGTCTAGTATCTCCTCCGTGTTTCAAATAACATGCTCGAAATTGCGTTACATTCACATGACTTTCTCTACCCTCTATCGTTTATTAGTGGGTATACAACCTATTTTTATTAAAGCTTATCTTTCTATCTACTACATTTTAATCCAAATAAGCTTTTGCAGAAGTAGCCACCTTAAACGTTTCGTTACAGATTCAAAGGGAACAGCGATAGTGAAATGTTTAAGCACTGGACGCTATAATTTGGCCATACAATTTTATACTGTTCCATGCAATCGCAAGAAACAACTGAATACTGACAGGACTTGAAGAGAATGACCAAGTAATGAACCTTTAATAATGGATATCTCAGAAATGAATTAGGCCACAAAAAACCTCATTTGAAATAAATTGTGCGTTTTAAAGAGATCTACATCTTTTTGTAATACATTTTTCGTCTATCGCTTAACGTTTACCAGTAATACAAGATTAGGTAAACAAAATTCATTCCAAATGAAGACTTCATAGGCTATTCTCAGAAAATTCAAGTAATACATTTTATTTTTCATGTAAATATCTTTCTTTTTTGTATTTAATCAAAATCGTTTAGACCCATTTTTATAAAATAAAAAAAATTAAAAGAAATGTTCTGTATAAGTAAAGGACAGTTGGGGTGGCGGATTTTCTATAAAATCTTCATTTCGCATTTTTGGAATATATACTGAACCTGAATACCAAATACACTTTTCCAAATGTGCTTTATTTAGATTTTGGGGCCTCAAAACATGTATTCCCAATGAAAGCTCGAAATCCAATTTTTGGGTAGAATACCTCCTACCACGTGGTAGAGAAAGTAATTGAAAACATATACGCATACCTCGGAAATAGCTGTTGCCACAAAAGAAGTTATTTGGGCGAATCTGCTCTTAGTGTATCCCTGTTGAAAATGCTTATAAAATCATAAGGAAAGTGAATAAATTACCTTAGGAGTGAGTTTAGAAGTGGATGTGATCTCTCCAATGTCTGGTGACCACCTGCCCGCCTCTTTTAGGTGTTTTACTTTTATAGGAAAATCGCGTTATGAACACAACCAACGTAGCCATTTTAGCACTAAAGCACATGCAAAATGGGAACTGCCAACCTAAATAGAAAGTGAAATCCGCTAAAATATGCGATATGCTGTTGTTTCTGCGAACGTGAATCATTCGAGTTTTAAACGCGCAGGTCCCTCGGCTACGCTTTGAGGCTGAGGGCCTTCAGTCTCTCGGCTACGCCTTGAGGCTGAGTATGTTACCGGCTTTGGCGGCATTAGTTATTCATATGTTGCCAGCATTGTGTTAGAGCTAGCGTATGACATAGAGTGACATCTGTTGGATATATAACACATCATTTTCAACGCTGTGGGGATATACTAAGAGCAGAATGTCGGTTATTTGAAATAAATTGTGGTTTTAAAGATCTACATACCTTTAAGAGAAAGTTCATTCCTATCTCTTACGGTATACCAGTTGTGCAAAATCTTTCCGAATGAATACTCTATAGACTATTTCCAAGAAGCTTAAGGCATTCGTTTTATTTATCGTGTAAATATCTTATATATGTGTTATTTTCAAGAAAATCATTAAAGGCAGTTTTAGAGAATAAACAATTCCGAAATATTCTCCCGTAAAGGGTAGTTCGGGGTGGAAGGACGGCCTTGAAAATCTTCATGTCACATCTTTGGTAGATAACGAGGTTTATATTCAACCGATAATTCGGTTTTGAGTTACAGTGCTCTCACACAAAGCTTTTTCTAAAATGCTTTTTTTTTATTCAGGGGCCGTAAACCTGTATTTCCGGTGAAATGTCAATATCAAATTTTTGGGTGAAGCGCAATTTTTTCTCTACAGGTACATATGCAGTAAAGAAAGTAAAAACATAACACTTACACCTATGAATTCGTAAGCCTGTCAGCATAACCTAAACATGACAGCTTTTAAGTCGAAAATATGTTTTTACTTTTTTACTACGTGTACCAAGTAGAAGTATTGTATTCCATCCAAAAATTCGATACCGAGATTTCATCGGAAATACATGTTTTGAGTCCCTCTGAATCCAAAAAAAGCATTTTTGGAAACATGTCTGTGTGTGTGTCTGTGAACAGCATAACTCAGAAACGAACAGTCGGATAAACACCAAACTTGGTATTTAGGTTCAGTATCCTCCAGAGATGCGACACGAAGGTTTTCAAGAAAATCCCCCCACCCCAGACTACCCTTTACATGGAACATTTTTCGAAAATTTTAATTTTCTCAAAAATGGCTCTAACGATTTTGATTAAAATATCATATGTTTAAGATATTTTCATGAAAAATGAAACGTATATCTCGAATTTTCTGGGAATGTCTCCATTCTTCATTGTGAACGACTTTTACATAACTGGTAAACCATAAGAGATAGATAAAATGTTACTACACAAAAATGTAGATCGCGTTAAAATGCACAATTTATGTCATATAATTTTTGTTTTTGGGTGAACCATTTTCGAGATATTGCTTGTTATTCCCTTAAATTTTTCAATACTTATACATTTTCTCAAATGGGAATTGGTCATTCATTTTTTACTTTCTCTACTACGTACAGTAAGTAGGGGAAGTATTGCATTCCACCCAAAAATTCGATACCGAGATTTCACTGGAAATACATGTTTTGAGACCTCCTGAATCCAAAAAAAGCATTTTTGGAAACATGTCCGTGTGTGTGTCTGTGTGTGTGTGTGTGTGTGTGTGTCTGTGTGTCTGTGAACAGCATAACTCAAAAACCAATAGTCGGATAAACACTAAATTTGGTATTTAGGTTCAGTATCTTCCAGAGATGCGACACGAAGGTTTTCAAGAAAATCCCCCCACCCCAGACCACCCTTTACATGGAACATTTTTCGAAAATTTTAATTTTCTCAAAAATGGCTCTAACGATTTTGATGAAGATATCATATGTTTAAGATAATGTCATGAATAATGAAATGTATATCTCGAATTTTCTGGGAATGTCTCCAAAAATATTCTTCATTGTGAACGAATTTTGCATAACTGGTAAACCATAAGAGATAGACAAAATTTTACTACACACAAAATGTAGATCGCGTTGAAATACACAACTTATATCATATACATTTCTTCTGTTGAGTGAACCGTTTTCGAGATATTGCTTGTTATTTCCTTAAATTTTCCAATACTTATATTTTTTTCAAATTCGTTATTCATTTTTTTATGTCCTGGACATGCAAAGAGAATCGAATGCGCCACATAGCAACCAGCGATAAAATATTTGACTATCGCTTAAAACCTACCATATTCCCCTTGCATCTACAAGAAAATTACCAATAAGATTGACATCTCGATATCTCGATTAACATGAAGCATATGGAGAATAGGCGTTTGTAAAAATAGATTGTACAAGAGTAGAGAAAGTCATGTGAGTGTAACACATCAGATTTTTTATGTCCTGTACATGCAAAGAGAATGGAATGCTCCACATGCAACCAGCTCTTAAAAGATTTGACTATCGCTTAAAGCCTACCATACCTACAAGAAAATTAACAATAAGATTAACATCTCGATTAACATGAAGCATATGGAGAATAAGCGTTTGTAAAATTAGTTTGTACAAGAGTAGAGAAAGTCATGTGAGTGAAACACATAAGATTTTTTTCATTTAGGTGCTATCATTTAACATTGAAAAGGTTGCGCTTATAATATTGTTATTACTTAGCAAAAACTCAAAGGCTCATTTTTGCATTTCATACATTTTTTTACATCTGATATGTAAAATACTCTTGCTTGAAAGTGTCCGAAATTTTTAGGATGTGTGCTGCTGTATATTTCTTTAGCATCGTAAATCGATTTTGTCAGACCTTTGTTTATTTTACATACACACCTCCCCCTCCCCATTAAAACATTTCACCAGCCGTTTAAGAGACCATTACTTTCTTTTCAGTCATGCTATGTTTTAAAGATATTTGAAATTCAGGTACCTCAGGAAGTCATTAGTTGAAGTTCTTTCAATTACAATGGGTATAAATCTAAGGCTTGTTATGGGATGTATTACGTTTTAATACACTTCCTGTTTAATTTTCCCCAAATTTATTTTTGAGAATGTAAAATGTTGTTTTCATAAACCAGACTGTATGCTGTTTTGTAAACAGACTTGTGAAGTCTTTTTCTACATTTTATGTGTGGCATTTTTGCGACAAATCATCAAAAGAATAATTAAAATTAAATGCTTCCAATGCTCGAGATGAATCACTGAAAAGTTTTGGATTGCTGGTGAATGCTGTAACGAATATTGAAAAAATATGAATATATCAGTTTTGCAAGTATCACCCTCTGCGTTATTGAATTGTGCTGAATGAATTTTAGAGAAAACTTCTCAAACAAATATTCACATGGAAATAAAAATGCGTTGCTTTATTTTCTCAAGAATAATTCTAATGATATTATCGAAACGTTAAAAGTTTAAGGTATTGATATTGTGAATAAGATAATGTTTTGAAATTTTGTAAAAAAAACCTATATTTTTCATTGAATTTTATGCATTTGAAATACTACACTGTCGTTTGTGAAAATTGCAACACCAAGAAGGAAACGCATGAATTTAATACCACTGGTTAGGTACATGACAAATAACACATGATAAACTTTTCAAATGTATACATGACCTTTGAGCCCTAATATTCAGTATTTGGTGTGGCCTCCATGCACTGCAATTAGAGCTGCTATATGGCGTGGCATTGAATCAAAAAGGTTCTGAATAAGTTCCTGAGGGATTTCCCTCCACGAAGTTTGTATTCGAGCCCACAAATCCGTGACACTGGTTACTGGAGGACCTTGACGCACCAGGTGCCAACCAACCATATCCCAGACATGTTCGATGGGCGACATGACAGGTGAACGTGCAGGCCAAGGAAGCGATGGTACCCTCGCTCTTCGAAGAAGACTTGTAAATTCCTCGCAATATGTGGCCGGGCATTGTTCTGTTGAAATGTGCCCCGTGGAGATGCCTGAAGCAGGGGGAGTACTTCAGGCTCTACAACCACCGTTAGGTACCGGTTGCTGTAACCAATGTCGCCCCAAACCATCACACCTGGTGTTTGTCCGCTATGCCGCTGAACAATGCAGCCCTCCAGGTTGCGCTCACCACGGTACCGCCGGACACGTATGCGGCTATCTCTGTAGGTCACATTGAAGCGGGACTCGTCCGAAAAGACTACATTTTGCCACTCAGCACCCCAGTGACGCTGTTCACGTGCCCAATGCAGTCGGAGGAGGTTGTGGTTTCTGGACAATGGAAGCCGACGTAATGGCATGCATGCAACCACATAACCTGCAGCAGACGGCGACGAACCGTTGATGCAAACAAGTTGACACCTGTTGCAGTGCTCCAGCGTCGAGCCAACACTGTGGATGAAGCTGTACGGTCCGTTATGTCCATGCGGACAAGGTGACGGTCAATCCGTGCTGTGGTCAAGTTCCGTGGTCCAGTACCCGCTCTTCGCTGCGTACGACCTTCAGCTATTCACTGCTTCCACATACACATCACTATCGTAGCAGCATGCCCTATACGAGCCGAAATGTCACGGTATGACAAATCGGCTTCCCGAAGACCGAACGTTTTGCCCCGTTCGTACTCACTCACATGCCGATATGGCTCCCTTTGACGTCGACGAGGCATCCTGGCACTTTCATTATTGTTTCCAGCTTATTTGACAGCTCTGCACTGACTACACTGGGCGCAACACTGACCTTGTCAGACCGACACGAGAGGGTTCTGCTCGGTCTACGTATATCCCATTTCTCTTGAAACCTAATCACTTATTGCTTGTACACTCTTCTACACTTCTACCAAGGTTGGAGTTATTCGGGAAATTCTTTCTTGGTGTTGCAATTTTCACAAACGGCGGAGTATAAGCGAAAGAAAAAGCGTTTTACGGCTGAAAAATACAATATATTCTTTCCAACAAATAAATTGCATGATAAGAATATTCAAAATAGTCACTGTAGTTCATTACATTTTTTCCCAATTTTTCACAGTCGGTTATAAAAGGTTAAGTGAGTGGTGCTCTTTGTTTTCCATTATCTCGGATAGAATTTGCAACACTATAATCAACAGAGGGCATTACTTGGTTTTTTTAAAAAGAGTTGTCTGATGTGTCAGCCTATGAAATGGTATTTTCGTGGCATTTCCTATCAGAAACCATTTATCGTAAACCTTCGTCATAATTAACATGAAATACAAGTATTGTGTGTGCATAATTTTTAGGGCAACTGTAAAAATAGATACTAGAGGATGTCGCGAGACTATTGTGTCAGCTTTTTCTCCCTCTACACGTTCGGTATATCGAAAACTAAAGGGAAATTTTCGGCACTTGTGATTCCCGTTTGTGATGCCACTTGTGATTTGGTCGCCTCGGTCGTCTAGCGAGAGAGAGAGAGATAGAGCTAAAATAGTTAGTTCGACTCGTGCGACGGGCCAGCGAAAGTGTTTTACCTTTTAATGCGTGTAATTCCACTATCGCATGTACAGGTACGTTTTTGGTTGTGGAGGTCAAATTATAAAAGCTTTATTTGGTTCTTGTTGGAAATTCCTTTAACTTTTACAAAGTTGGTGAATTGTTATTTTTAAGTTATTTGCACCACGCTTTGGGCATTAATTTGAAGTAGGTTGTATTGAAGGAGTTGTATTATATTTCAACTGTTGGGGAGCCGAACTTGAAGTAGTTGCAACCGCACGTATAGTACCCGGTTTCCGGTAGCCTTCGCCCCAAAATGTAATTTCCGGTTGCCTTTGCCCCAAAATGTTTAAAAAATATTAACTTTGTAATTTGACTGTTTGTTTGAATATTATATGTTTATGTTTGCTTCGGCTGCATCAATATTTTTTTTAGAGACATGAATGCCTTAGCAGGGGGTGGTGCGACTGAAGAATGTAGGCTTACACATATTTTAAGTTTTTCTTCACTCCATTTATTAATGCTTGACACGATTTAAATAACACTTCACTTATATAGAGAGCTGTAAGATTCTTTCGTTAATTACTTGCACTTTTTAACACGTAAACTATTTTGTCTCACACAAAATACGTATTAAATTTCTCGAGGACGCATCTCGTGTCCGGTTAGTAACACTGTCTGCAACCAACGCGTCCAGTTTTGAGCATTGTCTACAAGCAACTGACTTGATTTCAACCGCCTAAATTTGTAAATTTCTGTATTTCAAGTCTCTGATTGGCTAATCCTAGTCCAATAGAATACCTTCATTTAACTAAAGCTTTTGCTGGTTATTGATTGGCTATTATAAACTTCATAAAAATTACATTATTGTTGCTCCAAGAATGACTAGTAACATTATTACACTTTCTTACTCATTATTGCGTCAAGGTTACCTCATTGTTACCTCTTCATTAGCAACTTTTAACCTATTATTCTCACAGCTCCTACATTATTAAATTACGTAACACAACCACATAACATTATTGAACATGTATACAATAATATAAACATATACAATAACTGTAATATACACTCTTATGTATTGTTACATACACATATTGCTTTAAGGCCGGCCTGTTTAATTTATATTATATAATTTGAGTAAAATCATTTAAGTGTTAAAAATACTGCCTCAGGGTTCTCTCTTTTTGCTTCGAATTATAAATTATTTATTGCTCCTTTTACAATTTGCAAGCCCAGTTTGGGATTCGCTGCGTATGTAAAGTGTGTTGTGTTTGGAAACGGTGATAATGTGAGCAGATTTTTGTTGCAATTTGTTGTGTTGCGAGAAAGCCAAGTCACAGACTGTTTATTACTGCTGCTGCTGACGTGAAGAGTGCCTTCAGCTGAATTTCAGGTAATTATTTCGTGAGAAATACTTCCGATTAGGAATTCGCGAAAGTATTTTGAATCCTAAATATGCTTTGGCGATTTTTATTCTCTATTGCGACTTCCTTCCACACTTCACGTCATTGTGTTTTTCTGTATTTTACTAAATTTCTGTATAAGGATTTCCTTGAGGCTTTTAGTCTGTTATACGTTGTTAAATATAGCAGATTGTTGAAATGCAACTCGTTTAATTGGTCAGTTGTTCCCAAACCTAGTTTTAAATGAATGTATTTAGGGTATCTTGAGAATTTTCCACAACGTTAATGACTCTGGCCGTGCCGGGCACACTGTTACACTTTAGGTTATTATGAGTCCTTTCAAACACCAAAAACATAAAAATACATAATTTAATAATCCGCTACAAACACTAGTGTGTTAATTTCTTCAGGGTTTTTACATGCATTTTCCAATTGGGCTTTGCCATTAAAAGGTACATTTGCTAATGTGTATTGTAAACGGAAGCTTTGAGAGTTTATAACATTTGCGTTTTGTGTTACAGTAAACAAATATGACAATTACATTAAATTACTTTGGCTACCTGTTGTGTTCACATCTCAAATCGTGCTAGTCTGCTAAGTGATTCTCGGTTTATCGTCTTCCCTTCCTTTAATTTTTTCGCATAAATTATATACAGTCACCCCAAAATATATTTTTCTTCACTTAAAAAAAAGGGGAAAAATATAAAAAGCTTCTAGCAGCAGCCGAACTAACGGGAAGAACGTTCTCAAGTTTAATATGTGGAAACAACAAAACATATTACAATGTGTCGTATTTTGGCGTTTTTCCATACTTTTTACTTTCTCTACTAAGTATAGTATGTAGAAGTATTGCATTTCACCAACATTTCTATACCAAGATTTCACCGAAGTACATGTTTTGAGGTGCTCTGAATCTAAATAAAACCTTTTTTTGGAAACATGTCCGTGTGTGTGTGTGTGTGTGAGACTGTGTATCTGTGAACAGCATAGCTCAAAAACGAAAAGTCGGATAGATACCAAACTTGGTATTTGAGCTTAGTAATTTCCAAGAATGCAACTCAAAGATTTTCAAGAAAATCCCCACCCTAGATTACCGTTTACATGGAATACTTTTCCAAAATTTTTATGTTCTCAAAAATGGCTCTAATGGTTTTGATTAAAATATTATATGTTTAAGGTATTTTCATGGCAAATGGAATGTGTATATCGAATTTTCTGGAATGTACCCAAAATTCCTCTTTATAACTTAAGCCCTCTTTTACATAACTGGTAAACCGTAAGAGATAGACAAGCTGTTACTGTACAAAAAATGTAGATCTCGTTAAAACACAATTTTTCATGTACTTTTTTTTGGATCAAGCCACTCTTTTCCGAGATATTCCCTGTTATTTGTTTGAATTTTCCATTACACCTACCTTTTCTCAAATGGGAATTCGTTATTCTTTTTTTTATGTCCTGGACATACAAAGAGAATGGAATACTCCACATAGCAACCAGCTCTTAAAATATTTTACTATCGCTTAAAGCCTACCAATTCCTCTTGCATCTACAAGAAAATTAGCAAAGAGATAGCTTCTGCAAATGTTTATCTCGAACATGAAGCAGATGGAGAGTAAGCGTTTGTAAAACTAGTTTGTATAAAAGTAGAAGTCACGTGAGTGCAACACATCAGATTTTTACTTTAATAGTTTTAGTATTTTTTAAAAAATTACATCGATTTCGTCAATCCTGGTGTGTGGTGTTTACAAAATGACTATATTTGCATTTAGTGAGTAAATGTTGCGATATAATACTTGAAATTTTGGCTAAAATAAGTTGGTCTGACGGAGAAAAAAAACTTCACAAGAAGCAATTACATACGTTTTTTGTGATCTTTCTCTTTAACGCGAGTGTTTTTTTAATTCACACATATAGTTCGCCGTAATTTTAAATTATATATCACCGACATTGTCAGATACTATATAAAATCTGTCTACTAACGCATTTAAAATAAACTTGAGTACCACAAGGAGAAAAGTTGAAAAATCGGTTTAGGTTTCGAAAATTCATAACTGTAATAAAATTAATGGAGACTCAAATATCTTTCTGCATATTAAAATGATTTTTATGAATTAATTTTTGTGTTAGACTTTTTTAAATTAGACACTAAAACTTTGTAAAGTCCCTATAAACAGGAACTAATTTACTACCAGAACTTACACTTAAAAATAAATTTATTTTAGTTCCTAGTATCCTTTATGTTTAGAGATACCCCTACTATAAAACTCATTTTATTTTGTAGTATAAACAGAGAGGTGGTCTTTTAACTTTCTCAACTTGCAACCCCCGCCTGTAAGTTCTGTATTTCCCATGCTTCGCTAACTTTTTGTCAAAAATACTTGACAAAAATGTAAAATAAAAGTAAGGGTTTCAATATTTACAAAGTAAAGTAACTAATATTAATAAAAAAGTAAACAATGTATGCTGAAACAAGAATGCAAATGGAAATATACAAAAATAATGATGAACAACATTTTCAAGAAAAGGCTGCAGCTATCAATAGAAATTGTTAGTCTGAAGGGAGTCTTTCAACATACAACTGAATGAATTAATTCTACTCACATTACCTGATAGGTCCTTTTAAAGTAGTATAAATTCAAATCACATGAACAACTCTTCTCACTCTTGGTAGCTGTTTTTTTTTCCAAATTATATTCTGAGGCAATATTTTATATCACAACATGCTGTGAATGCCAGAGTGATTGTACTGTAAATTAATATTATTGTATGTACAGGATTTTAGATGTTTGTTAGCCATAAGGATTGTTAGGAAATAAGTGTACACGCCTAACTGAAACTGACAATAGAAGTGAGTATCAATAAACCGAGGGGGTGAGTTGTTTATCAAATTGTTAAACAAATGACGTCAGGGTAGCGTGCTTTTTTTTTAGAAATGGAGGGAATATCTTCCCTAGAGTATATATGTTAGTAGTATAGTAGTAGTGATTGGCTGACCGAAACAGACGCTAAAGTGGGCGCAATTTGGTAACCAATAAGAGCTATATTATAATGTTTAGGCAATTCGAGGTGAAGGAATATATATTCTAGAGTCATAAGGAAGTGTCGCGCAGTTTTGAAGAGTCTCTCACGAGGTGCACGTCGCAGAGTTAGTCACAAAAATGTAAAGTACGCGAAGTAATTGGTCCGCGGCAACTAAAACGACTGTAGTTACATTCGGAAATATCACAGTTGTGAAGAATCTCTCACGAGGTGCACGTCGTATAGTTACAAAAATGTAAATTACGCGATGTAATTTGTGCGCGGCAACTAAAACGACTGTAGTTACATTCGGAAATATCACAGTTTCAGTCAGGCATGTATAAAGATTAAACAAGCAAGTGTGACGGCAATAAAAATCTAGAATTAGATTTTTTTTATCAGTGTTATCTTTTAGTAACAACTCCTTTCCGTTTACACGCCCTGCTTAGAGATACTTGCTCGACTGAGTTATAATAGCTAGCCGGAGGACAAATAACCCAAAATTTAAAATAATAAAACAAGAGGCGCCCAACAAATAAGATAACACAAACCATGAGAACTGCGACAATTCTCATAAAAGCAATTTAAACAACAACACTCTTACTGAAATTCATATTTCTGACAGCGGGAGTACACATGATTTTCTACCGAGCTAGATGGTTCGGGTAACATCTGTGACTCCCATTCGGGAGGTCCCGGATCGATCCCCGGCGACCGCTGTGGTTTCTGGGTGTTTTTCTTTCATCGGGTCGACGGGCAAATGCTGGAGTGGTTCATCTTCTACCACGACTCTCCTCCCTCTCATTTCCTGTACCTACCATCATCCTTGTTCCGTTTCAGGGTTGTAGGGCCAGGAGACAGTGTTTGGTGGGTTTCGGCTGGGCGGTGATTTGCGCTCTGCAAATTTTTCTTCCCTGGCAATGCTCTGGTACTGCTCGGCTAGGTCTCTCCGGGTGAGCTCCGCCCCGTGGACCCTGGAGGTTGGTGGTTGTGGGCAGGGACCGCGCATGTCGATTCGTTTTATTCGGAAACGTTAGGACTCCATCCACGTCCGCAACCTCGGCATCCGGATCTGGTCGCCCTTCGTGTCTCTCCTGTCATTCCCCCCTCTCAGGGATCACGTTGGAAGCAGAAAAGGTCCGTTACGACCTACTTGCGGTGCTTCTCCCCGATTCCAGAAGCTTCTCCGTGATATGTACCTTTGTCCTACTTATACTGAAGCTTTTAACACCAGGGCAATCCAGTAAATCACTTCAGATACATTATCCAAGGAATAAGAATAAAAATATTTCATATCTGAAGTATAGGAATATGTGATTCTAAAATAATTTAAAGTGATTTAGGTAATGAAAATACCAAAAAAAGGTTTCCATCAAAACTTTTATTGGAATAACCTACTACTACTGCTGCTGCTATTTAATTGTTCTTCCACACTACCTCTGTAGCTAAAGTTGGAAGGGTAGAATCAGACTGAAAAATTCAATGCTATAGCCGGGACTTGAACCACGGATCTTCGGCTTACTGTGCGGCTTCTCTAACCAGCTGAGCTACTGGGAAATATGTGGCAAGGCAGAAAATTCTTCAAATGACTGCCGTTTTTTCCGGTAAACGCCTAGGTGTTCTCAAATTCCTTTTGGAATAACATACCCCATTGCGACTTACGATCTCTTAAGTAGGTACTTTAAGTCCCGGGCTTCATAGTTAACTACTATTAGGTTAATCAATGGCAATAATAGTTCTTTCACAAAAGGCTGAAGTTCGAAAAGTAGAATCAGACTTGGCATTGAATTTATACAAATGTAACAATTCAAAAAGATCTGACGGGAGTGATTTCAAGTTTGCAATTCTTCTCTCTATTGTAAGATCACGTTACTGTGTATAAACATTTGACGGTGTTTTCCTATATTGTATTTACATAAACATTTCATTGCTTAATTTTAATTATACATAGGCAAATATTTCTGCAAACGTAACATAGAGAGAAGAGCCACTTTTGGCACTATGGCTATAAGGTATACAGAGGAATTTGTAATGAGTAGAGAAAGTTGTGTGGGTGTACCACATAGTGGTTCCTAAACGTGTGTTTGCTGTCGGATCTCGGATTGAGTTTCTACTTCGAGTGTAATAGTCATACTTGCTCCATCTTAGTTAAGGAGTATAGTACGTAAAAATCTGAATTTAAGTAGCGTCATTCAAATATCATATCCCTTCGTGTTTTCATTTGATCTTATTTTTCATATAGGTTCCAGAAGCTCTGAATAACTCCACACGTGAGCTCATTTATGCCTTAAGAGGTGGAGATGCAAAGGTTTTATAGACAGTCAGATGTCTGGTGCACGTAATTTGAGAGCTGCTGCCCCGGTTTCATAAGTCCGCGTAGCCCTTAACGGGCCAATAAAGGCAGCATTCGTTGATGCAGCGGGTCATTTGAAAGTGGAGGGCAAGAGATTATTAAAGGTCGGAATGAAGTAGGCACAATAAGGCAAAGGAGTTTTACGACGTGCACCAGGATATTTTCTTCCGGCCGCACGACGCGAGCAAAAGGCATTTTATATTCTAATCTCGAATGAGGCGAAGGAGATCGTACACTACGTGACTACGTTATCTTTAGCGCCACTTTCTGGCAATATCGGTGAATGGTATAATTTCTACCAGACCGCAAGCAGACGTGCCACTCATGGAAATCTAGGTTCGATTCCCTGCACTGCCACACTAGGATGGAACTTGTTAGTAACAATTGAATTATTTGATTTTATTCTTAGTTTTCCTTCCTCTGCCAGGTGGGGAATATTGCATTCCACTATAAAATTCAGTATGAAGATTTCACTAAAATACACGATTTGATATCTCTGAATAAAAAGAATAGTGTGCGTGTTTGAGAGGGAGGCAGAGAGAACAGCATTACTCAAAAATAACTTCGAATACACACCAAAGATGAAATTTTTCAGCATCTTCTGAAGCTTTCAGAAAATCCTAGTCCAAACTACTCGCATGGGAAGTCTTTTCGTTCTTTTTTATTTTTTTTAATTATGGCACGTGGCGATTTTATAAAATGCATGATTAATTAAATTAAATTTTTCTTGAAAAGCCTATGACACACCCCTAATTCTGAATGAATTTGTGTAAATAGATGTAACTTGTAAGTCACATGAGTTGGATAAAATCTTACTATACACAAAAAGAGCAGCAATTGAACTAAGGCATGGAAACTGCGAATCAGTTGGAGAATTTAATGTCGTGCCGGCATGTTGCCATGCTAGCTCAGTGGTTAGCGCAACCGGACGGAGACCGAGAGTTTCGTGGTTCAAATCCCGGCTATGGAATTGAATTTTTCAACGCTGTCTAACACACGGCTTGTGTGAAAGAACAATTAATTCCATTAATTGACCTAATAGTGGTTGCAACTATAAAGCCCGGGACTTAAAGTACTTAAAATGAATGTAAGTCGCCATTGGGGTATGATATCTCAATACAATCTGAGATCTCCTTGTGGTTTACCGGGAAAAATGTGGATCAGCTGGAGAATTTAATGTCGTATCGGCATGTTACCATGGTAGCTCAGTGGTTAGCGCAACCGGACGGAGACCGGGAGATCCGTGGTTCAAATCCCGGCTATGGCATTGAATTTTTCAGTCATCTGTTTCTACTTTTCCAACCCTGTCCAACACACGGCTTCGTGAAATAACAATTAATTCCACGAACTAAGTCATGTGATTACATTATCTTTAGCGTTACTTTCTGGTCATATCGGTGAATGGTATATTAAATTCAAAACCTGCTACTCTTTAAAATCTAGGTTAGATTCCCCTTTGTCTATAAGTTACCTATAGTGTATGAAGAAGTATTGCATTTCAGCAAAAAATTTGATGTCGCGATTTCACGTGAAATTCATGTTTTGTGATACCTGATAGCAAAAGGGCATTTATAAAAATAATAGTGTTTTAGAGAGAGAGAGAGAGAGAGAGAGAGAGGGAGAGAACTTGAAACAAATACGAATGTTCGGATAAGAGCTTAGTATTTAAATTCAGCATCTTCCAAGGATATTGCAAAAGGTTTTCAGGAAAATGATCTCTAAAATTACCTTTTACATGGCAAATTTCGTTTTTGTTTCATTTTCTCAAAAATGGCTCTTGATGATTTTCATTAAAATACAATGTGTTTATTGAATGACCAAATAAATACAGAGTCAAAATTTTCTGTGAATAACCTGTAAAGTGCTCTTCTTGTAAATTAATTTTGTTTAACTTTGTATAAATTGTAAACAATTAAAAATGGACAAAATATTATTAACGAAAAATGCGGAGCTAATTTAAATATACAAAGCCTATACCTTGTTATATCTTAAAGTTTTCCCAGGTTCAACTGTGATGCGAATCTATAATCTATTATATTCTTTTTTCCCCCCGCGTATGTTCATTGGTAACAAAATTTTACTTTCAGTGTGGGACAATTGTTTTTTGTATTATACATATAACCAAGTCAATATTGCTTAATTTGAAATGATTTATAATTGCAAATTTATCGTGGGTAAAGTGACCTAAATAAAAGAATCACTTTTGCTATCAACATTATAATATACAAAGCATTATGTGAGGTAAGGTGTAGAGAAAGTCGTGTACATTGAGCTTTGTTTTCTTTTTTTAATTTCCTTAAATACGGTACGCACCGAACGTTCTTAACCCATTTATTTTAGTTATGTTTAAAATGGAGTTTGAAGAACGTAGACTGTTTTGGAAGTAAGAAACCGTACAAAAGATTCAAAAAGGTTGATGGGCGTCGACATTTTCCTTTTGTTTTCTCAACACCTTAAGTATTTTAGCTAAAGAAAGAATTGCATTAGTACACCAAGAAAATCGATCTGTAGATAGCATGGAGATGCGCAATTTGAGGTACTTTAATTTATTTTTAGAAATAATCAAGAGCACACACGCCTATATGTACAATCCTAAAACAAATTTGGTAAATAATAAACTTCAAAACATTTTCGTAAATTTTATTTGCTCGAAAATACATCCAATGACTTTGATTACAATCTATTTCAGATATTACTATAATAATGAGTGAAATGCCTTTTATGTAAGTAAGGCTTCTGAAGTTCTCTTCAGTCATAGTGAATTTTATATAAGTAGTACATTGTCTCGTTAGATATGCAGTTACTGTCAATGTTTTTTGTTACATGTCTCCACATTCGTTGCTGTTTGCCCCAGTTTAAGCAGTACATTTTGAACAGTTGCATGCACATGTAGAGAGTATATAACACGAAGGCTAGAATATATAAAACATGTATCAGCGCTAAAAGCATCGGCACGGGCAGTTGATCTACGATTCGATTCCCACCTGTGGTACTGAATTTTTCAAGTCTGATTCAACTTTCAAATTATATAATGTATTTTTAATTTCTCTACTACGTATAGTAAATAGTGGAAGTATTGTATTCCACCCAAAAATTCGATACCGAGATTTCACCGGAAATACATGTTTTGATACCCTCTGAATCCCAAAAAGAACATTTCTGGAAACAGGTCCGTGTGTGTGTGTGTGTATGTGTGTCTGTGAACAGCATAACTCAGAAACGAACAGTCGGATAAACATCAAACTTGGTATTTAGGTTCAGTATCTTCCTGAGATGCGACACGAAGGTTTTCAAGAAACTCCCCCCACCCCATATTAGTCGAAAATTTTAATTTTCTCAAAAATGCCTCTAACGATTTTGATTAAAATATCATATGTTTAAGATATTTTCATGACAAATGAAATGTATATCTCGAATTTTCTGGGAATGTCTCCAAAAGTATTCTTCATTGTGAACGTCTTTTGCATAACTGGCAAACCATAAGCGATAGACAAAGTTTTACTACACAAAAAATGTAGATCGCGTTAAAATACATAATTTATATCATGCACATTTTTGTTGTTGAGTGAACCGTTTTCGAGATATTGCTTGTTATTCCCTTAAATTTTCCAATACTTATACTTTTTCTCAAATGGGAATTCGTTATTCATTTTTGTATGTACTGGACAGCAAAGAGAATTGAATGCGCCACATAACAACCAGCTTTTAAAAGATTTGACTATCGCTTAAAGCCTACCATTCTCACGTTGCACCTATAAGAGAATTAGCAATAAGATTAACATCTCGATTAACATGAAGCATATGGAGAATAAGCGTTTGTAAAGATAGTTTGTAAAAGAGTAGAGAAAGTCATGTGAGTGTAACACATCAGTTTTTTTTAAATAAAAATTAATGAGTAGAGGAAGTCTAGGAGTGTTATACAAGAGACTTTTTCTATCAGTTGAATGAATACCAACGAATTCATTGCGAACTACAGGCTAAGTGTTTTGCTTCCTATTGTATCGATTTTATTTGGGCGAAATGCACATTCGGCGGAGACAAAATATGCGTGAATCATTTAGGCTAATGACTCAAACGTAAGGTTAAGATGAGATTAGAGGTCAGATTTGGAAAAAGAAAAAGAAATGAAAATAATGTTGCCGAAAGTATGTTGTTTGCTTTTTTGCATTATTTTGTTTACCATATATTTAAAAGTAAAATTTCTAAGTATAATTTTTAAATTGTTTCATTTGTGTAGTTCCCTTTATCAGGAGCTTTGACTTGAGAAAAACTTATGGTGCCATTGAATAAGTGATGCTAATTTTGATTTTTAATAATTTCTGGTATTAAGCACACTCGCATTCAATTCTAAATTACTACTTCTAGGATCTGGAAGTATACTATGGTACTTAAATCATTAATTTGAATAAAATGGCCGTTCAACTAGCCAATTAAAATTTCTTTTAAAACTCTTGATATGCAATGATCTAAATTTAATGTATAATTTATTATAAAATTCTACATTTTCAAGATAACGTTTCTTGGTGAAGTAAAGTCTATAATTAGGTATATTTATATCAAAACACAAAGTATTAACAAATTAAAAACATAAGTACTCCAAATTGGTAAACCATTGGTCTGCAATATTCGTCTGGTTTCTTTCTTAGCATAATCCTGATTACTCTTTTTTGGCACAACAATATTGTGTCAAAAAGCAAGGAGGCATTGCCGCATAAGTGGATTTCATATGTATTATAACTTTAAAAAGAATGTAAAACGTATGTTTCTCAATCCTACTAGTGACATGCAAGATTTTCATTTTCGTATTAGGTAAATAACTTCTGACAGCTAACAGCATAATTTGTGAGCATGGCCTTTCCATGAAAGCTTGGAATCGAGTTCAAATTCTAATAGATTTACAGTTTTAATCTTATCACCTGCATTTTCAATACTAGCCTCATTATTCGAGTTTTCTCCTTATTCAGCATAAAACCATTTGACCTTAGAGACAGTCAGTGATATGTTGTGTAATATGTTTAATGTGCATATCATAGTTTATAATTCCACATTCATTCCTAAAATATAAATACTTCTGAAAATATTTCGTGTTGAAGTTTATTCTAACTGTTTTGTGCATTTTAATGCTTCAGGTTGAAATTCGTTTCTTACGTTTAAAGCTGGTTGTTTAGAAGTTACAAATTCATAACATTTGTAGATTTTATTAGGCATGACTTAATTACAGATAACGTCCATTATCACATTCGCTGAAATTTTCTACTGGATAAATCCGACAGTATGATTATTTTAAGTTACTTTATTGCTATTCCCATTCTGCAAGAAACACGAAGTGTCAGATAGTGTGTTAATAAACGTGAACTAACTAGCAAATAACAGTGTGAACAAAGACATGCTGATGGACATTTTAAGTACTACAAATGCTGCTATGGATGTGTGAACAAGTGAATGTTGTTGGACATTTAAGTGCTGCAAATGCTGCTATGAATGTAAGTACTTCTTTCCCATAGAGCTAAAATGGAGCCTTTGTTATTTTAAACACTATTGATTTAAGCATTGAATGCCGTGAATGACTGAGTCGTGCCAAAACATTACACCGACTGGAAGAATAGATTCATGCACAACATACCTCGCATACAGTTAGTGTGACCAGCTTTGTAAACATGGGCACAGGCATTTCAGGTAATACAAGCATTGGATTCTCTGCGGTTCTGGTGTAAATTTAAAATATTTACATTTTAGTTTGTTTAATACTTATAGTAGATCAAGTATTGCATTCCACCCATTCAGTTATATAAATTTACCGATAATACACGTTTTGAGCACCTCTGAATCCATAACTCCCATGTGTGTGTGTGTGTGTGTGTGTGGAGGGGGCCTTAGCTCGAAAACAAGAAGTCGGATAAACACCAAATTTACCACTTCAAGAAAATCCTTCCACCCCAAACTACCACTATACATTGGAAAAGCATTCATTACTTTTTTATTTTCTAAAATTTTGCTCTCAACGATTTTGATTAAAATACCATATCTAGCTATAAACTATTTAAATGTATACCTTGAATTTTCTACGAATAGCCTGTAAAGTCTTAATTTTGAATGAAGTTTGTATAAAACTGGTAAATTACAAGATAGAAAATACTTACGGCACAAAAAAACATGTGTTTATTTAAAATAGTTTTGTAGTATCAGCCATTATTTATTTCTATTGGTTTGAATTTTTCAATATTTCTGTCATTTTTTGAAGTTCTGTTACCATTTATTATTTCTCGTGATGTCGTGCAAAGCTTACAGCGACCCGCATGTTAAATATTTGACTATCGTTTGACCCTCCTATGTATCCTTTGTATCTACAACGGAATATGTAATGAAACTATTTATGTAAGCGCTTATCTCATTAAAGTATTGGTTACATTCACATGACTTTCTCAACTCACTCTTCCACAAAATATTCAGACAAAAGTTCATTGTTCTATTTCTTAATACAAATACACCTTCATTACTTATTTACACAATTTGTTGTCGTTATAAGAAGAATACAGTAGGCTAAAGCGATAAACAAATCTTTACATAGTCGGTCGCTATGTAATGGTTTTGAAATTGTGTTCTCTTTGCATGAAGATGAAAAAGAAGGAAAGAAATACTCACTTCTTTGGTGTGAAGATAGCGCATCTGCCCCAAATTCAAGCGTTCGAATCTCGGTTAGGGTAAGTTACCTGGATGAGGTTTTTTCCGGGGTTTTCCCTTATCTTAATAAGATTAATATCGAGTAATTCTAAGCTCTAGGGTCCTGTGGCACATTTTGAGCATCATTTCCATCATGTCATTCATTCACGTCCGATTTGACCTACCCGGTTACAGGACATTTATTAATCATCAAAGATAGGAAGGAAGAAAAATGACATCCTGATGGCTAATTTATCCTTACGAAGCCTCAGCAAAACAGAATAGCGATTTGTAGTTGAGAGTAATATGAAGTATTTGAAAATTCAACATCTTTTTTTTAATTGAAGGTCGTTCAGCAGTTTTCTGCTTTACAAACCAAGCGGAATATAAGATACGTAAAGTAACACAAAATGCACACAGTGACACAAAACGAAAGTACAAAGACAACCCCGGTAGAGCCCCTTTGTAACGTAATGACCGTGGTGACGAAGTCCAAGCAAAGCTGGACCTGCCATCAGGTTGTTGTCAGAAGGTAAGAGCAAGCCTTGTGGAGGCGACTGCGGATTCTGGTGGGAACGATAGTCCGAGGCCAAAAGAAAGTAAGACTGCGCCGGCAACTGATGGTAACTCGGAAAATAATGCCTGCGCTTGGTGACGGATGAATTCCTCGGTGGTAAGCAGACCGTTCCCAAGGAGCATTCAACGCGATACGCAAGACCTTGTGTTGAAGCGCGACTGAAGCCTCTTGAGTGCAGCAGACGCAGCTCAACCCCAGTTCGGAAAAGCATGAGTTAACAAATATCGGATCAAGCAGTGCAGAGTAAAATAGTTGTACCACTTCTGAAGGACGACTTCCTGTTGATCAGTGGGTGGAAATTCAAACTAATATCTAATGATATTTGTGTTGACATAAATTGTTTTTTGCAGCAAGATTATTTTCCATCTCTTATAATTATATGTATTCAAAATCATTGGAGCCGTAATTGAGAAAACAATTTTGAAAGAAGTTTTATGTTAAGGGTGGTTTAGGGTGGGGGTTCGTTCAAAATATTCGTATCTAATCCTCTGAAGGTCCTGAATTTAAAAACCCAGTTTGTATTAAACCGACTTTTTGTTTTTAGTTATGCTGTTCACAGCTTATAGACATGGAACACATACACCGGACCTTTTTCTAAAAAAAATTTGGGGGGGTTAGGGGATTCAAAACATATATTTCAAGTGAAAGCTCTACATCGTATTGTTACATGTTGGGGTGAAGGCCAAACAGGTTAACAGAAAATGAGTAACTTAGGTCACCCCAACACACACATGAGGGGGGGGGGTGCAACTCATTGCAGCAAAAAGACCGAGCTTTAGTGTGTAGATTCTAAGGGGAAGGCGTGGGTTTTATATTACATTGAAAGATTACATAACACACATTATCTGGGGATTATTCACAAAAACGTTTGGCTTCTCTACATAATTAACAAAGGAAACAGGATAGAGGGAGATGGCACAGACCGTAGACCGGCCACACGCGTCTGGTCTCAGCGACCACTTCCACTTGAGTGACGCTATTTTTCCCCCACCAACCATGTCTAGACAAAGCCAGACGGGGCTGACGTCACACCAGAAAATTTCAAACAGACCTCTTCCTTTGGCGTGATCCTCACCGAAAGGAGAGACTTTTAATGCCGAAATATAACTAAGGAGACCCAATAATGCTACGTCTGGTAGCAACAATACAGCACAACAGTGCGTCTGGTAATGACAATGAAATTATTATGACACATTATTTTTTATGAAATACAGTACTTCCTCTCGTTACTGCAAGTACGTAGTAGAGAACACAAAAACAATAGTAGTTAGAGAAAGTCAGGTCACTCAGTCAACTCGAAGGTAAAAGGCGAAACAGTTATTGATCTTTCTTAAAATGCTACTTACAGTTAAAGTCCAAGGAAAAAGGAACTACCTAAAACACCGTCATCATTTATAGTTCAGAAAAATTGTTATCTTCTCCGGCTCCTTTATTATAGTTTCTGACATTATCTTTTGGCTGGTCGTCCTCTGCTTCAATGACCTTGTGGACTATAATTTAGAATTATGAGGCAGCCTCTCTTCATTCGTTTTAATGACATGATGAAACCATTTTCTTCCATGTTTTACTACAGTATTTGTAATTGTTTGCGGATATTTTCATTTTTGTATAAAGAGTATATCCTGCCACATGTAGTAGAAATTTAGTATCTGCTGCTTCCAATATTCGTAATACACTATTAAGAGTCCAATATTCTGACCATACAACAAAACTAGTATTGCTAAACCCTTATAAAATTTAAGGAGTTAATATAAGTTAACAAATTTACACTTCTGTTAACATGTTTTGTCCCAAGAAAACGTCTAAACAATTAAAATCTATTGCTTGATCTATTAGAGGATTGTTTACTATTATTTTGGCTCTTATACACTGTCATATAAGCGTTCAGGGAGATTTTCACGGCTCTAATGGAATTATCTTGGACATTAAAACGCCCATAAAACTATAATTACTGATTGCGTCTTAAATCTCTAGAGAAACTTTTGATTAAATTCTTAAAATTCTAATTTGAAACTCTTATTTCTCTTTCACTTAATTAGCAAACTATCTTACCTGATATATCATAGTATTTTCATACAGATTTTCATTGCATTACAGGGAATACTGAAGAGAAGTTTTGTCTTGTAATAAAGGAATATACTGTTGAATTTAACAGATAAATGAAACAATATAAATAATTTATAATAAGTATATTTCTGCTGGTAAAATGCTGCGCTAGACATACTATTTTTGTAAACTATGCGTTCAAGTAAAACCTTAAAACGCTATGTTCTATGTAGTCGGTGACTTGAGGGCATATCTGTACTGATACGGATAAAGAGTAATTCATGCATGATGGAGCGCCATTCCATTTCATCCGTTGTTTTACCGTTTAATCATCAGAGCAGCAATTCCTTTGTGAAGTGCAGTTTTATACAATACTTGGTCACTGCAGACCTGGTGCAAAGGACCTGAGGCAGTGACGTAACAAATAGCTAATCTCGTTAAAGCGGCGGCAGCTGGAGTAACACATTATGCAACGCATTAAAACCTCAGACGCTATAGTTTGTTTTTGTTTTTCCTGCTCTTTTTTTTCTGGTCTTAACATCTTACATTTACAGCAGCATTTGAAAACAGTGAACGGATTACAGGCTAATCCTCTGTGAAACTCAACAAATGGGATTTTATGACAGACTCTTTACAAAGAGGAAACCCTTTTTGTAAGTGTTATTTCATAGAGCGGAATTTCAGTGGAGGTGAGCTCTGTTGCGTCACTCGTAGTTAAAATACTCAGTGTTATCAAATTAAAGTCGCATACATTTTTTTTTACAGTTTTGCTAAACTGCTTTAGCGAAATAAGTGCAGTATTTCACTCGAATTCCACTGTTCATCAGAAATACAGCATTCGTTGTCTCCTGAACTACCCCACTCCATCGAAATTACAAAAAAATAATCCTTTATGAACAGTGTGGCTGTAAATGAAAATATCTGATAAATATCAAATTTCATTCTTCAGTCAGAGATATTTTAAGGCCAAGGTGTTTCAGAAAATTGTCGCACCGCATGTCTTTAACTGGATAATTTTCATTCTGATTTATTTTTTTAACAATAGAATTTTTACTTTATTTTCCACGTACCACACTCCATATTTTAAGGAAATACATGTTTTTGGACCCAAATCAAAACTTAGTATTTTTAGAAAAATGTTTTTCGTTTGGTATTTGCGTGTGTGAGTGTCTAAGTAACTCATTTTCATAACTCCACAACGAAAAATCAGATAAATAGCAAATTTAGTATTAAAGTTCAGTATATTTCAAGGATGCAACACAAAACTTTTAAAGAAAATCCCATCACACTAAATTACACTTTACATGGAATGCATTTCATTATTTTTTATTTTCTCAAAAATTGCTCAACAATTTTGATTAAAGTAGCATATGTTTGAAATATTTACATGACAAAATGTATGTCTTAAATTTTCTGGGAATTGACAATGAAGTCTTCTTTATTCTGAATGAATTTTCTGTAATTGGCAAACCGTAAGAGATATGATATATAGAGCTTTACTAAACTAAAATGTATATCTTTAAATTACACAATTTATCTCAAATAAAACTTGTTATGTCGTTAACCATTTCCGGTATATACTTTGTTATTATTTAAATATTCAAACTGTTTTCGCTACCACGTGTATGGTAGGTAGAGAAGGTAGTGCATTACCACTATTCGATACCGGAGGAAGGTCGGATAATTACCAAACTTTGTATTTAGGTTCAGTAGCTTCCATAAGTGCGATACAACTACTTTCAAGAAAGTCCCCATACCAAACTACCCTTTACATGGAAGATTCTTCGAAATATTTGATTTTCTAAATCAAATAAGACTAACGATTTTTATTAAAATAGCATTCTTAAAGATATTTACAAGACAAATAAAACCTATATATGAGTTTTCTGGAAATAGCCTTTGAAATTCTCTTCATGCGAAAAGGAACTTTGTATTTGTATAACTGGTAAACGTTAAGTGATAGACAAAGCGTACTACACAAGAAATGTAGATCTCTTTAATACAACAATTCGTTTCAATAATTTTTCTGTGGCATCAGCCATTTCTGAGATATCCGTTATTAATGGTTGGAATTGTTCAATACTTAGCCACTGTTTTCAAGTCCTGTCTATTTTTACCAGTTTCTTACGATGTTGTGGAAAGTGTTTTGCCAGCATATAACTTCCAGTTATTAAATATTTGTGTAAGGCTGTTCTCTTTGTATCTATAACAAAATGTATAAATTAGATATTTTTTGAAACGTTTATGTGTATTAAAATGATGTAGATAGGAAGATAAACTTTTGTAAGAATAATTTATATACCCTCTAATAAAATATAGAGGGTAGACAAAGTCATGTGAATGTAACACATATTTTCTTCAAGTGATAGGTCGCTATTAGATTTTTCTCGGTCAGCAAAGCTACTTCATAGCGATACCCTTTCTAAGAATCTGACTATCACCTTAGTCTACTGTATACTTTTTATACTTCAATGAATGTGTGTAATGAAATTTATGTCGATTAACAAGTAGATTGAAGAATAAGACTAGTTTGTAGAAGAGCGAGTAGAGAATGTCATGTAAATGCCATGCAGATGCTCTTTTTCCATTTTAGCATTAAATAACACACACACACACACATTCGCACTTACAAATTCTAGGCAGGGTGGGGAATTTTCCTAGTTAAACAAAAATCCTCATCTTCCAGCCGCGAGCCAAACCTGGGACCCCTACATTCAAAGGCTAGACATCACATATCTAAGATACTGAAACGATGAATAAACTGCTTATCTTTTGTATTCTCTAAGTGGTTCTTGAAACCTTCTTTATTCCTCTTGAAGTTTATATAAAACTAAAATATTAAGACAGGCAGTAAGTTAAACTAAGTCAAGGATATATAGGTATCCTTAAGATACATAATTTGCAAATTGCTTAATTGAGGTATTCGCTGTTTTCGGAAAATTCACTCTGTATTAGACTAACAGTTAAGTGTTGGAAAATGTTGTTTCCTTGGTATCGCCTAAAATAAATTACAGTGTGTCCATAAAAATGCTGTCATACTTTGAACTGGTGTTGTGTCACTTTGGATAGTCTTATTTGGGTGAAGTTGGTGATATTCGAAAGCAAAACTAAAATATTTTGTACTATACCTCATAGACATTGAAGAAGTAGGTGTTGTTTCACGTATTGTAGCCAATATTTGAGTTTTTCTTTCGAATGTCACCAATTTCATTTAAATACAATTATACAAGGTGACGTGTTGCCAGTTTGAAGTATGGCAGTATTTTTGTGAACACACTGTGTTTCCAGTGAATGTTATCATGATTAATAGGAAATAGACATAAATAGAACTATTACATAAAAAATATGAAATATGGTAGAGAAAATGTCATTACTATTGTTATTTTATTAACTGCTTAATTTTATTTACTTAAAGCTAGTCAAACGATTTTTATTAAGTTATCGAAACTTTGAAATATTAAAGTGCCGAAAATCCTCAGTGTTCATGAACTATTCGGTGAAATCCTTCGTGTAGTATTTGAGATTTGTAAGGGGTAAGCATAAGAGGGGAATATCGCTTAGAACGTCATAGCTTTAGTATTTGTCTAATGTTGCTTTTGTACCATGTACATTGCTTAATACTTACCATTTGGAGTTCTCCTCCGTAGTCTGGGGGTATCATGCTAGCTTCTACTTCCCGAGACCGCCAGTTCAAACCCGGCGGAGGGTGATGTATTTTTTCGGACGTAAAACTCCTTAGCATCGCTTCCTTCGGAAGGGAAGTAAAGCCGGTGGTCCCTTGTCGTATATTTACGGCACATAAAAGAACCTCAAGCCTGATAAAGAGGCCTCTGAGCAAAATTACCGGTCTTTCACCGCCGATATAGAATGGTATGCTAGGAACCACAATAATTAAAGAGCGTCCATAAATAATTTTTTTTCTTTCCTTCTGCTACATTTCAGACAGGCAAGCATTAAAACTATTTCTGAAGATATTTTCAAATATACAAAATCAAATGACTAAGGATATGTTTACACTACTTTAAACAAACGCATAATTTAAAGGTACATTGGTTGAATTTATATTTTAAATATCTCACATTAATATATGTAATAAATAAAAATAAATTATCTGAGCGTTACATTCATATAACCTTCTTTACTCACAATCGTTTATTTTTATGCAGCTTCTACAAACTAATCCTTCAAAAGCTTATTTCTTTATCCACTTCATTACAACGGAGATAAATGTTTGCTGAAATAGTTTAATCACGTATTTAGTTGCAGGTAGTAAGAGGATAGAGGAAGCCAAATCTATAGTCAGATGTTTAAGAACTGGGACGCTATATGATAGGCTTGAATTTCCATATTGTTTTCAAGACATTGCCAGAGACAACTAAATAGGGACAACAGTTTAAGAAAATGACAACGTAATGAAAAGTTAAAACCAATAATAATAGATATCTTGGAAATGACTGATGCTACAAACAAGTTATTTGAAATAAAGTTTGTGTTTTAAAAAAAAATCTGCATTTTTATATCTCTCTCTTATGGTTTACCAGATATAAAAATTATAGAAACGAATACAGGGTTTACAGTCTATTCCGAGAAAATTCAAGGTATAAACATTGTTCTACAAATATCTTGCACATATAGTGTTTTAATCAAAATCATCAGTAATTTTTGAAAACAAAAATCTAAAATTTTGAAAAATTTTCCATGTGAGGTGTAGTTTGGGGTGGGAGAATTTTCTTGAAAATCTTCGTGTTGCATCTTTGGAATATATGTCACAGCCTCCTTGGATGTGACTTGGGGTGTAGTAAAAGGAGGTAGAGCAGGGATATAAGATGCATCAACAGCAAAAAATTATTCTTATTATATTATATTTTACTGGTTAGCCGAATGTGCATGAGGTGCTTGATGTAAAAGTATTCAGGACTTGCTTATTTATGGTTACAATAAAGGAAATATCTTGGAATATTCCCCATCTGGGCTTACCTTAAGGGAGTATCACGATACCGTCTTAGAGGTGCTGGGTCCCGCAGCAAGCGGACCGAAGTTACAGACGTCTCTCGACGAGCGACCAACGAAAAAGCGACGGAGGGAGCTCAGAGCGCTCGCTTATATCTGCTCTAGTTTCCTACCGGGGTCTCCGAATTATGACGGCGGCATTTACCATATATGGTGTGCCATCACCCAGGATTTGCGTGGGTTTCCAGGCTTTTCCTAGAGACGCGTGACATCTTTGACTTTGCATGATGCAACATTATGAAACATTATTCTATGAGTTTCTATCCGGACGTGATGTCACGGTAAAGTCCACTGGGACTACCATAGGATGAGGTAAACCACTTATATCCTGTCACGTACACAGCTTAACAAAGTTTCAGTAAAGTCAGAAAAGTATGAAATACAATTATGTATAAAATTAGAAAATTGTGACAGGTTCAAGAAGCGATATAAATTAATATATAGTAATAAGCTCCTCGCATGCGTATCGTGATAATACTGAACCCAAATAAGTTCGGTTTATTCGGAAATTTGATTTTTGAGTTATGCTGTTCATAGACACACATACACACACACACACACAGGATCTTTTTATAAAAATGCTCTTTTTGGATTCAGGGGCCCTAAAACATGTATTTCTATTGAAATTTCCACGTCGAATTTTTTAATACAATATAGCACTTCATCTTTACCGACTATAGGTAGGTGGGAGAGAAAAGAATATTAATTTTGGTGATCTTTTATCTTAAAGGGAAACCAATTCAACAAGTCATGTTCCTTTTTCTTGGGATGTTCTTTCTGGTTTAAGAAGAGATCAATAACAGAAATAAGCAATAACATCATTTTTCCCGAGGGTATAAGCTCGAAGCTAACGAGACCTGGGGGAGAGGATGAAGTATCGTTTGCCCATGCACGAGGTGAGGTAATGCTGCTGTATGTTTACCCCTTCCCTTGGGGAATTTCAAGAAGAAATTCACTAGGTACTCATTCAGGAACCAGTCATGGTAAACTGGACCGACTTTCAGTCATAGCATAACGAATACACAGGCGAGCTGGTGTACAATGTGATTGTATATCTGGTCTGCCAATCTATATCTATATTTCATAAAACTTTAACTGAAAGTCTTCGATTTTAGATTAATAACTGGTTTGTTGGATTAACCTGAAGCTAATTGCTATGACAGGCACATGCAGCAGGTCCCAATTTATTCAGAATGAATAGGTCTTCACGACTTATAAATGTACACATTCCGTTTTTCACGAAAATATGTTAAACATGCTATTTTAATCCAAATCGCTAGTCATTAGCCTATTTCCGTAAGTAGTTTAGAATGGGGAGATTTTCTTGAAAATCTTAATATCATATCCTTGGAAGATGCTGTATTTAAATACAAAGTTTGGTGAACATTGATTGTTATTTCACACAATCCATAAGGAGGGCAAAGTTGGAAAGATAGAATCAGACTGAGAAATTCAATGCCGTAACCGGGAATTGAGCTACCTAGGCAACATGCCGGCAGGACGTTAAATTCTCCAACTGGCTCGCATTTTTCCCGGTAAACCCATGTAATTAACATTGATTGACCTAATAGTTGGTTAAACATGAAGCCCTGGACTTATAAGTATGTAGTTACGATATTTTTATTTTTAGATCCATTTATACTCTGCCTTTAACTGCATTGATCTTATCGGCGGCCTTTCCTTTGGAACTTATTGCCTATTGGCAATGCTGTTAACTCGTATTCTCTCGTCATTGGGTTTCTTGCACTTTTTGGTTTTGTCGCAGTTCTCAATGACTTGTGTTATCTTATTTGTTGAGCGCTTATTGTTTAATTACTTTTTTAAATTTGGGTTCTTTGTCCTCCGGCTAGCTATTATAACTCATTCGAGCACGTGTCTAAGCAGGGTGTGTAAACGGAAAGGAGTTGTTACTAAAAGATAACACTGATAAAAAAATCTAAATCTAGACCTTTATTGAAGTCACGCTTAATTAATAATTAACATATTTAATTTTTATACACGCCTGACCGAAGCTGTGATATTTCCGAATGTAACTACAGTCCTTTTAGTTGCCGCGCACCAATTACTTTGCGTACTTTACATTTTTGTAACTAACTCTGCGACGTTCACCTCGTGAGAGATTCTTCCGAACTGTGCGACTGTTTGATGCCTTTATAATTTCTCAAGATGGCTCTACGGTTTTGATTAAAATATATATATATATACAAGGTTATTAAAAAAGAAGTAACAGACTTTACATATTTATTTCTAATGAACGACAATAGATGGCAATACATGCGATACATCACTGAATAGAGAAAAATTCAAAATGAGCACCATTTGTTATACGAGGACTACCAGTGGTTTTCCGTTTGCATACGCAACCATCTTCTACGAATTTATTGTATCAATTGTAAATTTATTATGACGAGGTGGTTTGTTGTTGAACTTACAACGAAATGCACGCTGCAAAGAAACAATGGATTCACTCTCTACATAATGCAGCACACAAAACGACTTTTCCTGTGGGCGTTGCCATTTTCTCGTAAACAAACCCAGCGCCGCTGTAGACACTGAATGGGGGCTTAAAACTTAGAACTTTCATCTATTCAATGATGTGTCGTATGTGTTGCTATATATTCTCGTTCATTAAAAATGAACACTTAAAATCTGTTCCTTCTTTTTGAATAACCCTGTATTTAAGATTTTGCATGATAAACAAAACGTATATCTTGAATTTTCTGGGAATACCTGTGAAGTCCTCTTCATTCGCGAAGCACACTTGAATTCCTGTATTATCCAATAAAATAGTCTTATCTATACCTCGAATAATAGTGTTAGAAATGTTCACCCAGTACAGATGTGTTTTGAGTATAGTGTTTTCAAATGCTTCGTAGTAAATCACAAGAACAATCCCATACAAAAACGAACGTGTTAACGATCTTGCTTGGTTGGGACGGGCCCGAAACTGAAAGCTAGCGTGGTATTATTTATTAGGTATAAAATATTACGAGGCTGGAATATTCGGTCCCATCGCTGAGTTACTGCCACTGCAGTGAAGTGTGGGCAGGCTGACTTAATGGCTTGAGCGGAACTTCTTGTTGATTCAGGAGGAGTGGTCGACCATCACTTTGCGTTAATCGACGACAGGCTCCATCTCGTCCACCGAGGTTCTGTTTGTTGTTGACAAGTGCTCCAAGCTTGAACACGGAGTACACTTTGGTCAGCTGTTGTGCGGCTAGTTAGCGATCAGAATGATGCACCCTTCATTTTCTTTATCGACCCTCCTTGCCTGTGCGGGCTTCTAAGGGTGAGGATGGGCCATAAGCATATAGGTGGGAAGACAATAAGGTCACCGTTACTTTGGCACAGTACCTTTCTCGGAACCGTTCCAAAATATCCATGTGATACATTCACACGAGTTTCTATACCACTGAAAATTCACATATATTCCTTTTATATATTATGCACATCGAAAGCCAATTCTTCCAACGTTATTTGGATATACTACATGTTTTTGCTTAGGAATTATTTCACATTAAGCAATGAGTGCTTAGTTACAACATGCGGAAACAGCATTCAAATGTTTGTTCGTGTTAGCAAGCTCTTACATTGGAAGAAAGAAAAATAAAAGAACTGAAAACTTTCAAGGACGGCCGTTAGATGACTCCTTCGCACTTGGGAAAAGCGCAGACTTGCAACTGTTCGAAAACATCTAACGCTAGGAAACAAAAATCGTCAGAAATTGTGTATTTTAATGCGCTCTACTTATCTAGAGTAAATCTTCTGTCTACCTTATGGTTTCCTTGTTATGCAGTTGTATACAAACCCCATAAAGTAAATGAGACTTTTAAGCCTATTCGCAGAATTTGTCGACCAGATATCTTACACATATCAAATTTTAATCAGAATTGCGAGAGACATTTATGAAAAAATCAAAAATCAAAATATTTTTCCATCTAAAGGATAGTTTGTTTTGGGGGATTTTCTTGAAAATGTTAGTAGCATATATTTGGATGATGCTGAACTTTACCAAGTTGGTAATTATCCGATTTTATGTTTTTGGGTTATCCTGCTTACACGCGGATCTGTTAATAAAATTCTTGTTTTTTGGATTCAGGGTACTTAGCATGAAATATATGTTTTCTGGGTGGGATACAACATTTCCTATACTTACTGTACGTGGTAGAGAAGATAACTTTTTTTTTTTAACATTTCTGCATATGCATTGAAATCTGAATCACCCGATTTTCTGTAAAAGTTTCATTAGTTGTTTACAAATTAGATACGAAATCCTATTTCTGTTTTCATTTTCTATTACTCGTGATGCCTCGTATACGTACGTACACATGGCTATGGCGACAGCTGAATTTTCCAAGCATTGGCATGGGCTGTTGGAAAATATACGAAGGTATGTGGTATTTTAAAAGCGTATATTTTTTTTAAATATTGGAAAATTCAAACGGACACAACCAGGAAAGAATACGGTGCACCTATTCGTTAACAGATTTAAATGACATGTTTAACCTATAAATGGGTATTAGTTTTAAAAAGGACATGAACGTTTATTCAGTCATGTCATGAGTAAGACCATAATATTTTGTGCCGTGCGTCCCTCCATTATGTGAGAGTTTAAAGCTTTTTGCAGAACAAGGTACAAATGTAACTCGTGTTAATCAAACAAAACATACTTCTAATTTTTTAAAACAAAGATAACACGCCGTGTTCTCTTGCATGACATATACAGGGGCAGGAGCTAATCTGTTTGTTTACAAGCATGTAGCTCTGGGCAGCTTGCAGGTGTTTTGTGTATGTATGAGAGAGACAACAGCATTTACATTCCGCATGAGTTCCTCTGCTGATAGTGAACCTGTTGTTTTCCTTTCTAGTTACAGGGGTCGCGGCTCAAATCCTTTATCTCTTTCTTTATTTATTGCGTCACTTTGCACACTGTTTCTTTGCTGTATAACGTTTCTCAAACTGTGTGTGGGGAAGGTGCAAATGAAGTGCAAAATTTTAGTGCTTTTGATGAGTTTAAAGGTTTCATACTTGATTAACTTCATAAGCTTACAAAAATGAATGTTTTGGTTCTTTGTCTCCCTCTCTCCCCACGCTCTCTCCTCACTCTCTCTCGAATTACGAAGAGAAAACATTGAATTCAACCTAAACATTAAATAGCATTATTTCAAGAAGTACATGTTTTGAAGTCTTCTGCCATCAGTCTGTCGAAGCATAACACAAAGTCATTAGACTACAAAAATACTGCGGCGGTAATCTAAAAAAAAATGCTTTCTTGCGCGTCATTTCCCGGATGTTGAAGTAGGCAGCGATTAGGTGACACGCGGTTTAGGGTAAAAGATAACCTCATGTCCAACACGTGGGTGAGTTACGTAATTTCTGCTGGCATACGCTTACGTCAGTTACTACACGGCACTAATCAGCGTTTTGTCGGATATTTAAAGTTAGGGATTTTTGACGGCGGTCTCTCGACCAACAACGTATAACGCAGGTAAATGCACCAACATTTTAATTCTTTCGTTTTGAAATGTAGTTTAGGTTATATTAAGAACATTAAATATTATAAAGATTGGGAAGAGAAGTTATGTGTTATAATGGCACCCTCCAGCTACCGCAACCTGTAACCTTCTCGAGGCCATCCTGTGCTACGTTCCCCCATCCTTTACGTTACGTCTGGTGAAGGCGCTGATGGCGTCGTCGCCGGGCTTACGTCACAATTGGAATAAAGTTATAACCGTCACAATAGTTTTACTTACGAACTGCTGTTTCATGCCCTAAAATTGCTCTGTTTTATCTAAACTTTATTCAGAATACTTGCGTAATAACACTAAAATATAGAGCCTTAGTTTAGACGGGTACTGGTAAGCGCGTGTTTGTCGGCGGAGTCCGATATTCACACCCCCGCTAGATTTCTCATGAAAATTATAACCACATATTTCATCGTCACACATCTCTCACAACTTTAAAGAAAATTTGCATTAACATCGATAATTATTCATGGCCATGTAAATAAAGTCATGTTTCGTCCGTGAAAAAATTAAACATAGATAAATAGTGATAATTAACATTATTCAACTTTCAATAGCAGAAATGAACTCTAATCGCATTATCGCGTGGTTCCAATTCCTTCACTATTTATATGGCTTTAATTTTAAAGGCAGAGATTTGCGAAATTCCTGATTTCCTGTACAAGCTTTCTCAGAGATATCCTTTGGACTTCGTTCTAACTTTTCTCCGAGTCATTGAATTTTTCTTCTCTAAGTACACGGCGTTTAACTTCGGTTTCTTCTTAAGAATAGATCCCATTTCCCTAAACCTTTTCACAAGATTACGAGCCGTTTCTCTTGAGGCGGACGAACAACAGGAAATGTGTCAATAAATCGCCATCTCACTTTCTACAAGAGTTTATCACATCGGTATCATACATGAATATTTTGTGTGCCAAAGTATACGAACTTTTTGTATTATAACAGAACTATACACTATAATGCTGAAACACGTGGTCTGGCCACGTATCAACTTCTGTATAGCACAGACTTCGCATCAGCTGATTACCCGGCACACGTAGAGGACGAAAAATGGAAAGGGAAACAGAACCGGTTAGAAACAGCGCAGTGCAGGACAACAAATTCCCTGAAATACGGCCACGCATCTAACTGAAGGACCTGTAAAAGCAAACATTAATGCATATTATAAAATTGAAGATTCACTGACTTTACTCGTCAATGAACTCGGTAATCGCTTGATCATGCTCTGAAATACTTTAGTGTCTCTTCCCAACGAGAGGGTATTCACTTTAAAATATTTTGAGAAACTTCCTGGGAATTAATGCAACTAAAACACTTTTGTTTTTTTAAATGATGCTTTCAAATGGAATAACAGAGTCGACCAACTCAATTAAGCATGACATTGTTACCTCTGTGGCTAATTGCTCGGCTTACCCTTGTTGAGGGATACATAGGAAACGAAATACAGGGGGTTTTACAGTCACAAAGGTACAAAGTACATTACATTCCCCTTGCCCCGCTAGTCATATTTCCTACCACTGACTTCACCTATGTTTCCCCTTGTCTCACCCACCAAAAACCTCGCCGATTTTCTCGGTCTGTCAGATACCATTTTCTCTGACGTCACAGAGCATTCAGTTGCCTGACACTGTTACACGCAGGATGTGGAAATGAACGTGGGGTCATGTGTTAAATGTCCATATGATGTAAACTTGAACATTTTGGCTTTTAAATTTTGCATACTATTTCCCATTTATAGTTCTTTAAATCAGAAATTAAACGTTTATAACTTTAAAACGTTACTTGGAAAGAATAAACAATGTAGTACTTTTAATTTTCTAAAAATCTGTCGTGTATTAAATTATCGTGTATCTAAGACTATGCTTGATTTAAAGAAAAGGCTCCTTAGATCGCTTAAGCCACCCTCAAAGAACGTATACTGAAAGAATTGAACAAATGCTGAATCATTAACGCTTTAAGGGGTACTCAGGAGTTTATCAAAACCTTTTTCCTTAATGAAAATTTTGGGATATATTTAGGCAAAGATAATAATAGATACTACAAAGTTTCAGAACTCTAGAAAGAATTGTTGTGGATAAAGTTTTGAAATGGGATTCAAATTTTACCTGTATTTTTTAAACTTAATATTAACTGAAATTCCTGTGCTTTGGATATTGTATGGAAATGGAAATAATACAAGTACTGATTTTTTAAAACATCAATTAGAACAAACATTTTTAATTTTAATTTTTGATAAATTTTCGTATAGCTATATAATTTCTCCTGTAGTCAGCTTTCCTTAAAGTGATGCTTGCAGTTAATTGCAGAATTGCAATAAAAGTAATGTAACAATTTAAGATACATTGGATAATATTTAGTATGAAAATTAGGGGCAAAACTGCAGAAAAAAATCTTGAATTAATCAGTGTTTACTACAGCCACGTCCCCTTCTAGGCTTGCGCAGACATTTGAATATTTTCAGTTTTAGCATATGTAGAATCAGAATTCAGACCTCAAATATCAAAATAACCAAATTTAAAGCAAACGCATTTTTGATAAAAATAAAAAAACATTAACTCCTGAGTGTCCCCCTTAAAGTGGCAATAATATAAGATAAGATTACGAGAGAAAATGAAGTATTTAGATGTTTTGCGCTATTCACGGGCAATTGTGCACGTTGATTTAAACATTGTGTTAGGTAATTTAAATGGCCAAAACGAGCCAACCGCAATTGGATCATAGTACTATAATGTTCAAGGAAAATTCCTATGAATACGTTAAAGGGTTTCTTTTTCTTCAAAATGTTTGCTCTGCTACAACAATAAACATCCATTCTTGAAATATGAAGAGTAAGAAATTATTCTCAATACTTATTATTTATATTTAACTGAGAGTACCTTTAAGTTTATTAATTTTCAAGAGGAAATTTGCACGAGTTTGATTGTAAATTTACTTAGTTTAAAATAATAAAGCCATTAATGGTTTTATGAGATTCCAAACATTCAAAGAATTTCTAGTGTGATGATAATGCTCAGAATTTGAGTGCAGATAAAATATTTGAATAGTCTTTTTTAAATAAGATTATGACTCATGCAAATAATTCAGGTTTAATGTGCTATTTCATGAAAAAAGTTAAATTTTAAGCATAAATGTCGTTTATTTATGATGGTTATGCGGTTTGGGAAAAGCAAAACGGCCGTGTAACATGAGCATTTAGAATTGATATCCGAATACTGGTGCGATAAAGTGCTATCCAAATATTGAATTTTCTTTATAAGCGGTGTATTTTTCCAATGTGTTAGCTGGATTATACACAAAGGTTTAAGCTATACGTCATTCAATAAATATTGAAATCGGATAAGCAACTTGCAAGATAACTTCTAGCAAAAAAATCTTTTATATTTCCTGCCTGTGTAAGTATAGGTATAGGTAAATGCTTGTCTGACGCATATTAAATTCCTTTCCCTTCTCTAGTAGTTGCACCATGGTAAAGCACCTACAGTAAATCTAAAATATTACTTTTATGAATACTTTTAGTTCAAGAACTGGAATAAAATCTGATGTGTTGCACGCATATGACTTTCCCTACTCGTACAAACTATTTATACAAACGCTTATTCTCCATCTACTTCATGTTAATCAACATAAATAATTTTCTTGTAATTCCAAGGGGAAATGGTAGGCTTTAAGCGATAGTCAAATCTTTTAAGAGCTGATTGCTATGTGAAGCATTCCATTCTCTTTCCATGTCCAAGACATAAATAAAACGAATAACGAATTCCCATTTGAGAAAAAGTATAAACATTGAAAAATTCAAACAAATAACAAAGAATGAAATGATGCACTGGGAAAAAAATATATATCACATAAATTTGTGTTTTAACGAGATCTACATTTTTTTTGGAAGTAGAAGTTTGTCTATCTCTTACGGTTTACGAGTTATGCAAAAGTCATTCGGAATGAAAGGGACTTTTTGGGACATTCCCAGAAAATTAACATATACATTTCATTTCCCATGAAAATATCTTACACGTGATATTTTAATCAAAATCGCTAGCATTTTTTGAGAAAACCTGAGGTGGGGAGATTTTCTTTAAAATCTTCATATCGCATCCTTGGAAGATACTGTACTCAAATACCAAGTTTAGTGTTTATCAGACTTTTGGTTTCTTGAGTTATCCTGTTCACATACACACACACACACACATGGACAGGTTTCCAAAAATGCTTTATTGGGATTCAGAGCAGCCCAAAACGTGTATTTCCGGTGAAATCTCGGTATCGAATGTTTGGGTGGAATGCAATACTTCCCCTACTTACTATACGTAGTAGAGAAAGTAAAAATGGATTGAGAAATTTTATTCTAGTTCCTAATAGTACTTTATAACAGGTGCACTTATCTTTTGCATATTTTGTAAATATTAAAATCACAGTAAATTCTCTCCATTCTTCTGGAATGCTCCCTGCTTTCGATCTTAAACGTAATACTGCTATTCTTTGTAAAGGAAGCGTGTCCACACCAGGTGACTTCCTGCTCAAGAATGCATACCAGTATATTATGTTCGTGTGTAAGGAAATATCCTTAGATTGGGAAATAAGTTGCTGCATACAAACGATTCGAGTTTCTAGCCGAAGCTAACTTCAGAAAAAAATTCATAAGTTGCGCTCATATTATTGTCTCTACTCACTCTTCTACATACTATTTTACGAAAACCTGTTCTTCTATCTACTTTTAATAATACAGATAAACCCTTATTACTCAATTTCACATTTCGTTGTAGGTATAAGAAGCATACAGCAAGCTAAAGCGATAGTCAAATCTTTTCAAAAGTCGGTTACTATGTGAAGGCTTTCTTTGCATGAACAGGAAAAAGAAAGAAAGAACGAAAAAAAAAAGAATAGCGATTTGTAGTTGAGTATGAAGTAATTGAAAATTCACACTAATAACAAAGAATATATCTTAAATGGTTAACACTACAAAACAATTCATTTCACATAAATTGTGTGCTTTAATGAGATGTAAATGTTTTGCGTAGTATTTGTCTATTTCTTACGATTTATTCAGAATAAAAAGCACTCTAAAGTCTATTTCCAGAAAATTCAAAATACACATCACAATGTAGCTTTGTCGTCCTCCGCGGTGTGGTGATTACCATGCTAGCCTCTAGCTCCCGTGGTCGCGGGTTCAAGCCCGGCGGAGGGCGATGGATTTTTTTCGGACGTAAACATCGTTAGCATAGCTTCCTTCGGAAGAGAAGTAAAGCCGGTGGACTCGTGTCGTAGATTTATGGCACGTAAAAGAACCTCAAGCCTGATAAAGAGGCTTCTGAGCAAAATGTCCGGTCTTTCACGCTCAATATAGAATAGGACGCTAAGGACCACAGCAGTTAAGAAGCGTCCATAAAATGTAGCTTAAATATGTGGTATTTTAATCAAAATCTTTAGAACCATCTTTGAGAGCATAAAAAATAACGAAAAGTTTACTATATAACGAGTAGTTTTAGGTTGGTAGATTTTCTCCAAAATCTTCGTGTCGTATTATTTAAATATACTGAAATTAAATACCAAGTTTCGTACTTAACCGACTTTTCCTTTTTTGAGTTATACTGTTGACACACACACACACACACACACACACACACACACACGTACACATGCGGACCTTTTTAAAGATGCTTTTTGGGCTTCAAAACATATATTTGCCGTGAATCCTACACGGTTGGGTGAAATAAAATACTTTTAACTGCTATAGGTAGGATACAGAGAATGTAAAAATTAAGGGAAAATAACATGGTTGTCGTATGACGTAACCATGTGAGCAGAAAATTCCGAATATTTACGCGATAGCTAAACTGAAAGATGTTCACTCTGGACAAGCCGCTAGTCGTATAGAAGAGATGGTTTCTCTGTTTTTAAACATGGAAGCTATCAAAGTTGTTGTTTTAAAAGCTTCAGTCAGGTCATTCATAATGTGGGGTTCCGTATGTACACTCCCTCTTGTATTTTCAACGCTAACTTAGCTGCGTTATTTTTGAAGAGAGCGTTGAACGGGGTGCACTGTAAGCACGGGTGGTTCTGTTTGAAAGGGTGAACACACACGGATCTCTCTGAATCATGTTTCCTCCTCGTTAAAATTCACACACATTGATCCCGGAGTGATGCTTGTGTCACCCTTCTAGCCTCGGTGTCGACCCGTTAATTATTCCTGCATTCTTTCTTGCTCTACAGCACTTCGAAAAAAGGTTACAAGTGGCCCCTGATCGAGTGATTACACCACCACCTGTTACCTGAATGGAGGTGAAAAAATACTAAGGAAATAACAGCTCTTAGTGCGGCGCGAAAAAAAGAATGAATAACGCATCTACTTTGAATAATGTATCTATATCAATATTATAAAGAGGAAGTGAGAGAGAGAGAGAGAGCACCTCCTAATTTCATTTCATAAATTACTAAAAGGTTCAGTTATTATGTAACAAAATATGCATATAAAATATTGTTACATGCTGGGTGAGGGCCGAAAGGTTCCCAGCAAATTACTAAATTTTGATCACCACAACACGCACATGAGGAAGCGTAGCTCACAAACGGCGAGAGGACCGGGGCCTTGATGTCTACATTCAGATGAAGCCATAAAACAAAGGAATGAGGGAAGATGCCTCATAGTCGACCTGTTTCTTACATACTCACACACAAAGAAGTGACGCTAACACTCAGGCAACGCTAACACTCAGGCAACGCTAACTCTATATCCCCCCTCTCCAACCCTGTCTAGGCAAGCTAGCTAGCCAGGGCTGGCGTTACACCAGACGGGAACTTCAAACAAAGCCTTCTCTCTCTCTGGCGTGATCCGCGCCAAAGGAGAAGGCTCGTTCAGCCGAAAGAAATAATCAAAGTCGCCGATAATATTGTCGACAACGCGACACAATAATGCGTCTGGTATGACATTGCTTACTGATACGCCACAGTATGACAAATACTGCGATATTTCACTCCAAACAATGTGTATATAGATTTAACAATTAAGACACGGCAAAACAAACGAATTGAAACCGTTTATAACGCTACGATAGGCTTGTGAAACCAATGGCAAAACTGTTATAATCCTCATTTAAGAAAACTTTGGATTATTTTCATTATGCTTATGGTATAACCTGCTTCGTTATAAGGGCTGCTAAATAGTTGCAAAAGGGAGGCTTGCTAACAATAGAAACCAGTAAGCCGATATTTTTAGTTAACAACTGAGAAGATTGTTTTTATCCATGCTGCAGACTATATATGTATTTTTTAAAGAGGTTAACTTGGTGGCCTGGAAGTATGGAATCCAAATATTCACCAGTTTATCTACTGTACATGTTAAAGAGTTTTTGTATGTAAAAACGGAGTACCTTTTATGTTATTAAATAACTACGAGACAAAGAGAATGTACAAAGGTTTAAAATTTCGTTTGCTAGTTACTCGATTATTCCGATCGATGATTTTTTTTCCACAGCCAAAGGGTACTTATAGGCTCTGCAGCATTCACAGAACTTGGAAGAGGTAAAGGAAGTCGGACGTTCCGCCGCTATTTAACATCCCTTTGCGTGAATAACACAGGATTTTTCATTCGTTATTAGGAACAGCTGGGGCTGTAAAAAATTACAGTTATAAGGGTTAAAGGGGAGGACTTACCATAAAAAACTATAGAGCATTACACAATGTCGCAAAGAACGGAGGACGTAAATGAAATTAGTTCTCCTTCGAGTTTTTTTTCTTGTAGGCTCCCACACCATTGCACGATTGCTACCAAATTTGGCAGACTTATTCTTTAGGATCTGAATAAAAATATACTGCACGAATTGTATCATAAAAACACCCCCAACTTAAAAGAATGGGTGGAAAGTGTTCGACGCAAGACAATTTTAAGGACTTTCAGCACAAATGAACCTGTTTTTTTAATAGTTCTATTAAATAAAAGGATAAATGTAGCCCTCTTCATTTTTTATGGGCGGTAATGCAAAAAAACATTAATGAAACAGGGTGGCGGGAAGTGTTTGGGGTAACTAACTTGAAGAGTAAATACTTTTGTAGAATGAAAATATAAATTATGGTCTCTTGATTCCTATAGAGGTGGTATAACAAAAAGCATCCCCCAAGCGGGGGAGGCCGAATGGACCCATTTTCTCAATAATAAAGGATAAAATATCTTAACACTCTTCATTGTTTGGGGGCTACTAATGCAAAAAAACACTCCTAATGGGAATGGGATTAGAATATGTGGAATTAGAGAAAATCTAGTGGTTTTGAAGTTTTGTTTATAAATTTGGCACAACGTGATGAAATTAAAAGAAATGAATACCAGCAAATATGTGTGTTTTATTAAAACTGCCAAAGACATGGGCAACGGCGGGTATTTATGTTAATATTTAATAAAATAAGCCAACTACTTCAAACTCAATGAAAATACGATAACTTTCAATGAAATTGACTTATTTTTAATTCTGAAAATGATAATGCATGATCTAAAGGCCTGTTCACAGTAAAACCTGAACGCAAAATGGTTTTGTAAACTTAAAAAAGAATACATAAAGTCAAAATAGCAAACTACAATACTTTTATTGCAATAAAGCGGAAAAATTATAGGATCTTCGGTATAAAACCTGACCGCTCGTACAGAATTTTGCATTTGGGAAGCACGATATTGTGGCGTGTTATTAATTTTATTGTCATACCAGACGCACTGTTGTGCTGTATTGTTGCTACTATACGTAACATTGTTGTATTTCTTTAGTCAAATATTTCGGCTTAACGGTGTTTCCTTTCGGTGAGGACCACGCCAAAGGGAAAGGTCTTTTTGAAATTGTCTGGTATGACGTCAACCCTGTCTGGTTTCGGCTAGGTACGGTTGGTGGGGGTAAGATAGCGTCACTCTAGTGGAAGTGTTCGTTGGAGCCAGACATGTGTGTGGCCGATCTACGGTTTAGTGACATCTCCCTTCATAATTTTTCCTTTGTTCAATATTTAGATTCGCCAGACGTGTTGCGAATAAAAGGTAATGTGTGTTATGTAATTTTTCAGTATAGCATAAAACTCACGCCTTCCTCTTAATTCCACACCAAGGTCCCGCACTTTCGCTGCCAACGAGTTACGCCACCCCCATGTGCGTGTTGGGGTGATCTAAATTAATTCCTTTTTCTGTAACCTTTTGGCCTTCACCCCAACATGTAACAATATGCCACAGTCGTCCGTGCCAGCACTCTGCCATCGCTTCTTAACTCGCTCTTCCTATAAACCTGTATACATAAATATAACAAAATTAACCCTTACATAATAGCAAATGCAGAAATTGCTGAAACCCCAGCTTATGCTAACTTCTATAGTGATTTTTGTGGCGAACGTTCAAGATTTTCGCCAGTTTCGTCTAGCGTTTCTTCTGTTAACGCTACATGTCTTCGCATGTGTTTCTCGTTTTGCACCGAACCGGTACTCTCAAAAGTGTTCAAAAGATCGTGAATTGAAGTTCTGGAAGTAGGCAGTTGTGTAGGAAACTTCAGTATGTACTCTTCATGAACGCGACGAACCGACTAGTGTTTAAAATAACATTTACATACAAATATACATTGTTCTAAACATAACTGCCTTCCCCTCTTCGCAAATGAAAGTGGACTACTGAGGCTAATGACTACCTGGTAATTGAAGGACAGAAAGGCTGTACTAAGTGCGGGGTTTTGGGGGAAGCCACTCGCTTTGGCGCAGACGCACAACACAATCCGAGGGGTGAGGTTTTTTTACCGAAGACTCAGTACTATCAATACTTCGACACCTCAGATGCTAAAATACCTAAAGTATCTAGGTATGCATTATTGTAGTTTGAAATAAATTGAAATAAAGTTTTATTTATGGACGCTCTTTAACTGCTATGGTGCTTAGCGTCCCATTCTATACAAGGCGTGAAAGACCGGAAATTTTGCTCAAAGGCCACTTTATCAGGCTTGAGGTTCTTTTACGTGCCGTAAATCTACGGACCACCGGCTTTACTTCCCTTCCGAAGGAAGCCATGCTAAGGATTTTTACGACCGAAATAATCCATCGCCCTCCGCTGGGTTTTAACCCGCGACCTCGGAAACCATAGGTGAGCATGGTAACCTTAGACCACGAAGAACGACCTTAGCATCACAAATGTACGACTTGCTCGTTAGTTACGAAATTTGCCTTAATCTGAACTTTTACTTTCTCTAACGTTGTAGGTAAGAGTTAGTCCCCATACCACCCAAACATTTTATATAGAGATTTAACCGGTAATACACGTTTTGGGGACTCCTTGAACCCCCCAACCCCCTCCAAAGTTTAGAAAAAGTTGTGTGTTTGTGTGTGAACAGCATAAATAAAAACAGGTATTTTGGTACAGGATTTCTAAGGATAAAACATAAATATTTTCAAGAAAATTCACTCCAATGTACCTTCTACGTAGAAAAAGCTCGTTGTGTTTTATTTTCTCAAAAAGCCTCTTTAGGGTTTTGATTTTCTGCATTTAGCATTTTTAAGAAGTAAAGTCAGATATCAATTATATTCATGCAGCGCTCCTGCTATATTGAATCTGCAACCCCCTGCTACTAACCTCAGAATGCTTAGCTGGGTATTGCCTTTATACTTCACCATTTTCGGCGCATTGTTTTGCCGCATCCTGTATAATGAATACATGTGAATTTGTCATTGTCATAGAAGTCGGCGTAAATGCATCACATCAGATTTTTTATTTTATAATTGGGAATGTCGGGAGTCATTTGTTTTGCGATGCTTCATGGCCAACGGTAACTAGAGCCCATCACTGAACGAGTTTTCGTTATTATTTTGTACCATTCATAACTTCGAACACAATAAAGCTGGTTTCACCTTATCTGCCACCTGCGTATAGTAGTTAAGAGGAATTATAGTACTCACCCCATAAATTCTATGTCAAGATTTCGTCCATATATGCTTTGAAGCCGTCTGATTAAAACGAAGGAACGCAAAATCCGATGTGATACATTCATATGAGTTTCTCTACCCTTTATCGTTTGTTAGTGAGTATACAAATTATTCTTACTACAGCTTACTTTTATATCTACTACACTTTAATCCAAATAAACCTTTGCAGAAATAGCTACATTACACATTTCGTTATAGATAAAAAGAGAAGAGCGATAGTCAAATATTTAAGTACTGAACGCTATATGCTGGCCTTAAAATTCCATACTGTTTCCATGCAATCGCAAGAAACAACTGAATGTTGAAAAAAGTTTAACAGAATGACCAAGAAATGAAGAATTCGAATCATTAATAACGGATACCTCAAAAAGGCTTATGCCACAAAAAACTTATTTGAAATAAATTGTATGATTTAAAGAGATCTATATTTTCTGTGTAGTGCGTTTTCATCTATCGCTTAACGTTTACCTGCTATACAAGATTATCAAAATTCCTTCCGAATGAATAGCACTTCAAAGGCTATTCCCAGAAAATCCAAGATAAACACTTTTTGTCATGTAAATATCTTTAATTAATGGTATTGTAATCAAAATCGTTACAGCCATTGTTAGAAAATCAAAGTTTTGGAAAAATGTTCCATGTAAAGCGTGGTTGTGAGGGAATTTTCTTGAAAGTCTTCGTATCGCATCCTTGGAAGATATTAAACTTAAATACCAAGTTTGGTACCTATTCGACTTTTCGTTTTTGAGATATATGGTCCACACACAGAAATGTTTACAAAAATGCTTTATTTGGATTCAGGGCACCTTAAAAGATGTATTTCCGGTGAAATCTTGGATCGAATTTTTGGGTGGAATGCAATACTTCCCCTGCGATGTACACGTAGTAGAGAAAGTAATAAATAAAATTTTTCTGATGGTTACTTCCATTTTGGTATCCCTTTAAAATAGATTATACTAACAGACAATGGCTTTACGTAAAAACAGTCTGAAACGGAGTGCGGTAATCCATAGTCTGTGAGGATAATCATGACCTCCTCCATGTCACAGCAAACTCTGGGAATGCCCTCCACGTGCATCAAACACAGTTCTGCAACGTTTGCTGAAGAGCATGGCTGTTAGTGCTGTTGACTTGACTCGCTTGTTAATCTCTTGCACCTGTCACTTTGAATACACTGTCCTGAAAATTACCTCAGAGAAGGCAAGGTTGGTGACCTGACACTAGATAGTACCACAGTGGACGTGAATATCTATCTCCTGCTAGAACACAATGTGTGAACATTTATTAAAAAAAATTCTGAAGTGTTACACTCACATGACTTTCTCTACTCTTGTAGAAACTATTTTTACAAACGCTTATTCTCCTTATGCTTCATGTTAATCGAGATGATCTTATTGCTAATTTTCTTGTAGATGCAAGGAGAATTGGTAGGCTTTAAGCAATAGTCAAATATTTTAAGAGCTGGTTGCTATGTAAAGTATTCCATTCTCTTTGCATTACCAGGACAAAAAAAGTTCTGAAGTGTTACACTCAAATGACTTTCTTTACACTTGTACAAACTATTTTTACAAACTCTTATTTTCCATCCGTTTCATATTAATCGAGATAAACATTTGCAGAAACGATTTTTTGACATGCAAAGAGAATTACATTTTACCCATAGCGATCAGTTCTAAAAATATTTGACTATCGCTTAAGGCCTACTATGTTCCCCTTGTTTTGTATTTGCAGGGGCAATATAGAAATACAGTAGCCTTTAAGCACAGACATATCTCTTAATAGCTGGTTGCTAGGTGCAGCACCATTCTCCTTGCCACAGATTAATACTCTTTGCAAATCCAAGACAAAAAAATGAATAACGAATTCCCATTTGAGAAAATAAGTATTGAAAAATTTAAGGAAATAACAAGCAATATCTCGAAAATGGTTCACTCAACAAATAAAATGTGTATGGCATAAATTGTGTATTTTAACGCGATCTACATTTTTGTGTAGTAAAATTTTGTCTATCTCTTATGGTTTACCAGTTATGCAAAAGTCGTTCACAATGAAGAATACTTTTGGAGACATTCCCAGAAAATTCAAGATATACATTTTATTTGTCATGAAAATATCTTAAACATATGATATTTTAATCAAAATCGTTAAAGCGATTTTTGAGAAAATTAAAATTTTCGAAAAATGTTCCATGTAAAGGGTAATCTGGGGTGGGGGGATTTTATTGAAAACCTTCGTGTCGCAACTCTGGAAGATACTGAACCTAACACCAAGTTTGGTGTTTATCCGACCATTCATTTCTGAGTTATGCTGTTCACAGACAGACACACACACACGGGCATGTTTCCAAAAATGCTTATTTTGATCCAGGGAGTCTCAAAACATATATTTCCGGTGAAATCTCGGGATCGAATTTTTGGGTGGAATACAATACTTCCCCTACTTACTATACGTAGTACAGAAAGTAATAATGGTTTGTTGAAAAATTACATACTTGACAATACTTTTTCGTGGTTGTTTGATATTTTTACATGTACGGTCTACATCACATTACGCATATCTTTGTGCAGTAGTCGTATAAATGCATTATGTCATTCATAAATTGTTTGCTCCTGCATAACACGCTGTGCTTCAATAGTCGTACATGGGAGTTGTATGAGTAGAGGCAGGAAAAATATGAGTTCAAGCCATGCTTGCTATTATGATGGGAACAAGTATTTTTACATTTTACATTGTGTAGAATTCAATGCAAATGCCAAAACAATTCATACTTTATAGTAATTTGGAGAAATCTTAATGAACTTTTTCATATATCTTCATATTATATAAGATTTACGATTTTTTGCTTTTAAAATAATCTCCGTCAGCAATTACAGCAATTTTCTAGATATTCTATTCGGGCAGTTTTCTATGGAACATATTTAGAAAATTCTGGCTACTCTTTCCAGTAAATGCATCTAGAAAAACACGTACAAATCTTTTCAACAAGTCAGGTACAGTTGAGAAAATTTAACATTTCCTCTGCGTGACGTCACATGCGAAATTAAACGCCCTCTATTCTTTGAGTTTTTATTTTTACGAACCGTTGCTATTAGTGACATAGCGTAATTAGTACTAAGCAAAGACAAAGCAACCAGTAACTTCCTTTTTTTTCTAAGGTTAAGTGTTTCACAATGATTAAAATCTACAAGCTTTATGAAATATACAAATATGGATGAAATATACAAATTATATATTATTACCTTGGTTACCTCGTACATAGTAGGTAGATAAGGTAGCATTACACCCAAAAATTCGATACCGAATTTCACCAGAAATACATGTTTCCAGGCCCCCTGAATCCGAAAAACAAAACAAATAAAAATTAAAAAAAATGTTTAGAAAAATCCCCGTGTGTATGATGTGGCATGTGCACAGATGGTCTTGTTAAGACGCTCTCTGGTTACCGGGGTCGGGGGGGGGCAGTTTGTCTGAGTAGGGGCGATTCAGGGGAAACAGTGTGTCATTGGAAGGGATATGGCGTTACTGACGCCAACTTGGCGTAGCTTCATTCTGTGAGTAGGCTTCGGGTAAGACAGTCGGGCAACTGCTAACACACGATGTCCTCGTCGGCAGGCAATGGGCAAAGGTATGTAACTAACTTCATCCAATAAATTGTGTGCCATCCACGCCTTTTAACTTTTAATTATGGTATAATAGAGTTCCTTTCCTCTCCCTTCAGCCAGATAATATGTTGGTGTAAGATTATTTTTGTAAAGTTAACTTAGCTGCGTCCCTTCGTCGTTGCCTCGTACTGTAAAGTTCTTTGTTAATTTAACGATCCCTCTCACAAGCGAGTTGCTCCCATCTGAATTTCTAAGTTAATTTAAGTGAGGCATACGACAATATATATGAGCAGCATAATTCAAAAACGAAAATTCGGATAAATGCCAAACTTGGTATTTAGGTCCAAAGTTGCGACACGAAGATTTTCAAGAAAATCCTCCCTACTCCAAACTAGGCTTTACTTGGAACATTTTCGTAATTTTTAATTTTATAAAAAGTGACATTATGAATTTTGATTAAAATATAATGCATTAAAGACATTTACATGACAAATAAGGTGTATACCTTGAATTTTCTGGAAATAGCCTAAGAAGTCCTGTTCATTCAGAAGGAATTTTGTATATCCTGCATAACTAATTAACGTTAAACCATAGACAAATAGGTACCACATAAGACAAGTAGATGTCTTTAAAACACAGAATTTATTTTAAATAAGGTTTTTTGTTGCATAAGCCATTTCTCAGATAGCCATTATTAAAGGCTGGAATTGCTCATTTCTTGGCCATTCTCTTAAAAGTCCTTTCAACAGTTCAGTTGTTTCTCGCGATCGCATGGAAACAATCAAGGCAAGCATATAACGTCCAGTTATTAAGCATTTGACTGTCGCTGTTATCTTTGTATCTGCTCGTATGTAGCTATTTCTGCAGAGTTTTATTTGGATTAAAATGTAATAGACAGAAAAAACAAGACTTAGTAAGAATAGTTTGTATACCCACTAATAAACGATAGAGAGTCTAGAGAAAGTCATGTGAATGTATCACAACAGACCTTTTTAAACTATGAAGTGAAGCTAATGCAAACTCTTAAACATGTTTTGGCTTTAAAATATCTATTTCATGATTTATTGAGATTTTCCCTTCATATTTTTATATTTTGCGTATATATTGTGTCTTGTTCAGTTTTACAACTGTCACTTCACTCATTTCTCAATGTCACTGTTTTGATCTGCTTCAACTTTCTCTGTAAGTTCACTTAGTTCACACTGTCACTTCACTGATGTGAACTAGTTCAATTTCCCTGTAACTTCGCTTTCCTTCTTGACGTAGCGGCGTAATGCAATGTGTGCAACGCAACCAAATCTTCCGGTCTTTGCAGTCGAACCAGGACTTCCTTAATCTCTCCTGCAATAGCATTCAGTGCGCATCACAGTTGTCACAAACTCACTCCTAGAACCGCACTTGATGTCGCACCAGAAACGTACCCACCAACTGGCTGACTACTCCTGTAAGAACGCTCGCTAATATAGTCTATGGAATCCTCCACAGAATATTCTAGAATTTTATGGATACACATTCTGGCATCGAGGGAAGGGAACCTTACAGAAAATTCTGGTTAACTGGTATTAATGCGACTTATGTTTATCTCCGACTCAGGTGATAACCTTAGGCCAACCTCCCGATAACTTTGGACCATAGCCGCTACGTCACAATTTATATTGAATATTTAGCGCATAAGCACTTCGCTCATGCCTTAATTTTCAAAAGTAGTAGTTGCACACAACGTTTTATACAATTCTAGCATTAAAAAATTATAATTTATTCCAAACTTAGGTAATTAGTTTCCCTTTATTTTCTTGTTAACCGAAAACTGACGTGACGGGAGAAGCCTGCTTAGGTGTTTACTTACAAAGGCATAGGGGTCCTTAAGCAGCTTGCTGCAAGTTATTTACACTCAAACCATTATGTCAATACAAAGAATGTAAACAACAGTGGCCATGATTTATTGATGGGCAGGTACACACGGTCTGACGAGTGTCTGCAAACACTTATAGAACTGTACGAAGGATGGGGGTTGGTTTGTAATCTATGACCTCGCCGCGTTAAGTCAAGTAATTAATCTTCAGTCCCTTTCGTCCTGGCTTAAATGCTTAGAAATTCCAGTAGCTCTTTATTTGCTTACTTATAAAATGAATAAAGGAATTAATTTGCCTAAAATGGAAGATCCTTTAGAATTACTGAACGAAGCTGAACTACAAATAATTACACAGAATCTAGACGGTCATATAAGATATTACGACAAATATTGTAAGTGGAAAAGAACAAAACAAATAAATGTAATGAAACTATTATAGTGAAAGATATAGAGCTGTAATTATTATTAATTAAGGCTAATGTTTGAGGAGAGGCTTAGTCATTTCTATTGCCAACTCAAAAATCAATTAGAAGGCTTTAGAATTTTGCGAGTTAAGAGGTAATTAGGAAGGACTCTATTATAAAAGCATACTTTTCAACATTTTTTAAATCTGTTGATCAGCAACCATTATGGCGCCCATTGTAGTGAAATGCAATTATAGCGCTTTTTGCTGCCATAACATGCTTTAATTCTACAACATAATAGTAGATAATGATAAAAGTGTAAAAATAAAACCACTTTTAACACTTGTGGCATATATTTTTACTTTCTCTACTACGTATAGTAAGAAGGAGAAGTATTGTATTCCACCCAAAAATTCGATACCGAGATTTCACCGGAAATACATGTTTTGAGACCCCCCGAATCCAAAAAAAGCATTTTTGGAAACATGTCCGTGTGTGTCTGTGTGTGTCTGTGAACAGCATAACTCAGAAACGAACAGTCGGATAAACACCAAACTTGGTGTTTAGGTTCAGTATCTTCCAGAGATGCGACACGAAGGTTTTCAAGAAAATCCCCCCACCCCAGACTACCATTTACATGGAACATTTTTCGAAAATTTTAATTTTCTCAAAAATGCCTCTAACGATTTTAATTAAATTATCATATGTTTAAGATAGTTTCATGACAAATAAAATGTATATCTTTTATTTTCTGGGAATGTCTCCAAAAGTATTCTTCATTGTGAACGACTTTTGCATAACTGGTAAACCATAAGAGATAGACAAAATGCTACTGCACAAAAAATGTAGATCGCGTTAAAATAGACAATTTATGTCATATACATTTTTGTTGTTGAGTGAACCATTTTCGAGATATTGATTGTTATTCCCTTAAATTTTCAATACTTATTTTCTCAAATGTGTATTCGTTATTTAGTTTTTGGTCTTGGATATGCAAAGAGCATTAATCTGTGGCAAAGAGAATGGTGCTGCACGTAGCAACCAGCTATTAAGAGATATGTCTACGCTTAAAGACTAATGTATTTCTATATTGTTCTTGCAAATACAAAACAAGGGGAACATAGTAGGCGTTAAGCGAAAGTCAAATATTTTTAGAACTGGTCGCTATGTGTAAAATGTAATTCTCGTTGCATGTCAAAAGATCGTTTCTGCAAATGTTTATCTCGATTAGTATGAAATAGATGGAGAATAAGAGTTTGTAAAAATAGTTTGTACAAGAGTAGAGAAAGTCATGCGAGTGTAACACATCAGATTTTTATGTAAGTGACGCTAGATAAAAAATAACGTTATAGGCCAAAGAAAGCACAAAGCTGGCAATATAAAGCATAGGTTAACTCCACAACGAATTGCGATAAATTGAAGTATGACGATTTGTATTGTGGACAGATAATGCGAGCGCCATGGGAAATTAGTCATGTAAAAAGACATAATGAAAAGTAAAACCTAATCAAACCAAATCGAATTATTAAACATGTGTATAACACAAAGGGTAATTGCTATGTGATTGGACTTTGAACCAAAGTTAGTCACAATGAAATGGTATAAAAAGTTTATCACACTAGTGCGATAATGTAAAGCTTTTAGTTAGTGTGCACTGTATTAAAATTTCTACTTTTAGGTCATGCTGTTTAAAAACATTTCACCTGACCAGTTAACATATCACTTTTGGAATGTGACTTTTTTAAAGTTTCTAGCATGTTCTTTATTGGTGGGGGATGTTACCACTACCGCCATCCGTTTTAGCAACAGCTTTTACAGATTATACTTGAGCCATTTATGAGTTAAATTATGAATCATTTATCATGATTATTTATTATTATTATTATTATTATTATTATTATTATTATTATTATTATTATTATTATTATTATTAGAGGTCGATCAGTGATTTCCCGCTTTACAAACCAAGCAGAATGGAAGATACATAAGGTGACACAAAACAAAAGCACAAAGAAATAAATAGAAAATGCCAAAATGACGACAACCCCAGTTCGGCCCCTCTGTAACGTAAAAACCGTGGTGACAAGAATCCAAGCAAAACTGAAACTGCCGTCAGGTTGTTGTCAGCAGGCAAGTGCAAGTCTTGGTCTTGCGGAGGCGACTGCGGATTCTGGTACGGTGGTCCGACGGTCAAGAGAAACTAAGAACTAAAATAAGAACCGCGAGCTAATGGTAACTTCGAAAAGAATGTCTGTGCTTGGCGAGAGATGAACTCCTCACTGGTATATCATATTGGTTTCTCGTTTCTTTTGGGTAAGTAGTTCGTGTTATTCTTTCTGATGCTTCTATAATTTCAACTGGCTGTTCCATTTCGGTTTCTTCTGAAATCATAATTGCCTCTATTTAATCTTGATGTAAGTTATACTAGATAAAAGAATAACGCTTTAGCTAAAAGAAAGCATAAGGCTGTGAAGTTCTGCGCTGCAGACGAACGATGGAGCATTCTACGTGATGCTTGATGCACCTGTACCGAGACGCGTGGCTTAGGTAATAGAGTTCGTGCATGGGGAAGTCCGCAGTTCGAATCCCACCACTTTTGTTTTGTTTCCGTTTACTTAATTGCTCATAAGCTGCAAACCCGTGGAGGTACTCTATACTTAGGCGTGCAGCATTTTATTTCCCAATTATGATTCCATTTCACCTGTGGATGTGTGCTGTAATAACGGGTGTTAAACACTATTTAGAGAACTAATAAATGAATTACAATTATCCGGGCTTGTAGGCCGCCAGACTCCAACCACCGCAGACACTGAATCACTTCACCCTGAAGATGCCAAGCGCTGTACTTGGCGAAACGTCGGTATCCACGATGCCTTCTAGACCACGGCCTACAAGCCCGGATAATTGTAATTCATTTATTAGTTATGACGCCGGCCGTGAAAGCCTCAGTATGTACACTATTTAGAGATTTTCCTACATCTAGCGCATTATCTTTTGCACAGTTATATCAACACTAAAGAACCCTTAATAATATATTTACCCAGCACTGAAGTACTTGCAATAAGCAGGTCGCCGCTAAGTTTGTCATCTCGAGGGAGATGCCTTAGTAGGTATGTCTGGGAAACAACTTGAGTCAATTGGGGAATTTAATGTTGTCACAGTAGCTCAATGGCTAGAGCAACCGCACGGAGAGCGGGAGAACCGTGTTCAAATCCCGGCTGTGGCGTTGAATTTTTCAGTTTACTCTATATTAAAAATTTGCCTAGACCAGGCTAAGGTCTATTAAAAGTATGATTAATGTATACAACAACAAATAATTAAAACTATAGAACACGCCTAAGTAATCAATATTTTGGTTCTAACCGATATCCTTCCGCTTAACGACAAACGATTCTGCAGTATCCTTATTGAGAAAATTGGAAATATAAACTAGCAAAGTACATGCATAATATCAAACCATATAGGTTTACCTTCTTTTGCCCTAAGATATATTTTAATGTATACATTAAAAATAACAACAAAGGTCGTAAAATTATGAATATAAACTACTCTTCGACAAATCTACTTTAAACGTTTATATAGAGTGTTTGATAAATAAAAATGATGCAAATAACACCAAAATTAACTCATTTTAAAAAGATTCCCCTTTTAAATAGTAGTGCAAATATTTCAGAGCTCAGCCAAAACACACGAACAGAATTTTGTACCAAATATTAAATGTGTCAAACTCTTATATAAAGCTGTATCTCTGTTCCATATATGGAAGATCATACACTTTCAGGAGTGTCCTTATATAGATACCCATTTAAGGGGAGATCAAAAGCTTTATATTACCAGTTTTATATCTACTTAATCCATGACCCATTATCTCACACTATTTAAGATATTAGATTGAAATTTTTACAAGATGTATTTGCATGTCTTTTAAGTACACTTATCTGCTTTTATCCAGTAAGTTTGTGTATTAAATACTATACAACTTTTTGTTTCATTGAGGAAAGTTTATCATCAATTATTTTAAATAATCAACCGTGTTTTTAACTTCAATGTATATACACAAAAATACCTAAGGATTGTTTTTATCATACTAAAATTTAATTTAACTACGTTAAATAGTATCTGAAAAAACGGGCCATTTATACTAGAAAATGTTTTTCGCAGAAAATTCTGTTCAAAGCAAAAATAGGGAAAACAAACTCGTATACATAAGTAAAGAACGAAACTACATGACTTGAGAGCACAGAAACTGCAATACGTAATAGTAATACAAATATGTAAAGCACAACTTGAGGCAGTATTTTTAACACTTACATTATTTTAGTCAAATTATGTAATAAGTAAATTCAATAACAGCCCGCCTTGAAGCAATATGTGTATGTAATAATTTGTAAAATGTATGTAACAGTCATTGCATATGCTTATATTATTGTAAACATGTTCACTAATGTTATATGAATGTATTACGTAATTTAATAATGTAGGAGCTGTGAGAAATAGGTCAAAAGTTGCTAACAATGAGGTAACCTTTAGGCAATAATGAGTTTGAGAGTTTAAATGTTACTTCTGATTCTTGGAAGCATTAATGTAATTTTTGTGACAGTTTATAAAATAGCCAATCAACAACCAGAAAAAGCTTTAGTTAAAGAAGATATTCTATTGGACTAGGATTAGACAATCACAGACTTGAAATACAGAAATTTAAAAGTTTAGACGGTTGAAATCAATTCAGTTGCCTTCAAACAGTGCTCATAACCAGACGTGTTCCTTCTAGACAGTTCTCATAACCAGACGCGAGATGTGTCCTCGAGAAATTAATTACGTATTCGTGTGAGACGAAAATAGTATACGTGTTAAAAAGTGTAGGTATTAAATAAAAGAATCTCACAGCTCTCGATATCAGTGAAGTGTTATTTAAATCGTATCAAGGATTAATAAAAAGGAGCTAACAAACCACCTACATCAAATCGGCTTTCCATACGTGGAGCTAATAAAATTATCTACTTCAAACTTCCCCTAAAAGATGGGCCAAAGTTTACCACTTTACTCCCAAAGTGTGTAGGAGTTGTGATTTGTTACTGGGAAGTGGTTTAGAATTCACGGTACCAAATTGCAGATATAGTGCCATTTGTAAAACAATATATGTAAAATATAAGTAAAGTGCCTACAATTTATATACATAACTTGTGCACTCTCTCAACTGCCACTCTGTTCTCACTGTCACTGTTCTATCTAATTCAGCTTCATTGGGAGTTCATTTCACTCTTATTAGTTCACCAATTCTCTGTCACTTCACTTCTTCGTGGCGTTGTCTACTCTTCCGCTGGGGAGTCGAATACAAGACATCCGCAATCCCTAGCTCAGCACCCGCTGCACGCCACAGACAGTCGCCACAAACTCGCTCGGAGAATCGCACTTGTCGCACGGTAAACTCGCCCGGCAACACTCTAGCTCACTGACTGACCTACGCAACTCAACTCAATCTCTCGCGAGTACGCTCGCTTACATGTAAAGGCAGTGGACACATTCTGAAGGAGGGGAGAAGGAACTTCCAAAAAGGTCTGTTATATGCCGATAGTCCGTCCAGTGTTTACGCTGGCGAACGGTACTTATCGTGTTTATTCCGACTGTCCGGCGCCGATCTCCCAATAAACTTGGGCTATAGCCGCTGTGTCACTATACGTATATTGTATACATAACATTAAAGAGAACATTTCAAATACATTTTTTGATAAGCTTCGCTATTTAGTCTCCCCTTAAAGCAATGTATCTATGAACATTTAAAATTCCACAGTTTTGTTCTGATTGCTTTGACGTAAAACTTAGAAGTGCAAACAACTTTTAACGAGCTATGTCAAACCGTTGTTGAGCTATTAATTTTGTATTCATAATTAATCACTTATTGATATGGCAATATGAAATCTTCCTTAGTCCCTATCGCTCCCAAATTTTTAATTTCAGCTTAGTATACAAGCATAAAGATGTTGTGCAAACATTTATTAATATTCATTAGTCTAGGATACTAATAATGTACTTACTACGTATAGTAAGTAGGAAAAGTGTTGCATTCCACCCAAAACTTCGATACACAGATTCCACCGGAAACGCATGTTTTGAGATGCCCTGAATTCAAATAAAGCATTTTTGGAAATATGTCCACGTGTCTGTATGTGTGTCTGTGAACGGCATAACTCAAAAATGAAAAATCGGATAAATAGTAAACTTGTTATTTGAATTTAGTATCTTCCAAGGATGCGACACGAAGATTTTCAAGAAAATCCCCCACTACAGACTACCATTTATTTTCTCAAAAGACTAACGATTTTGATTAAAACATCATATGTTTATACTTTCATGGTAAATGAAAGTATATCTTGAATTTTGTGCAAATGACCACAAAAGTTGTCTTCATTCTGAATGATTTTCGCATAACTCGTAAACCCTAACAGATAACAAAATTTGCTCTTAAAAGATTTGCCTATCACTTAAAGCCTACCATATTCCTCTTGCACCTACTAAAAACTAGCAATAAGAATGTTTATCTCAACTAACATGAAGTAGATGGAGAACAAGCGTTTGTAAACATAATTTTACAAGAGTAGAGAAAGTCATGTGGGTGCAACATATCAAATTTTTGAAAAAGGTCCGTGTGTGTATCTGCGAACAGCGTAATTCAAAAACGAAAAGTCGGATAAGTACCAAACTTGGTATTTGAGTTCAGTACTCTCCAAGGATGCGATTCAAAGGTTTTCAAGAAAATCCCCCACCCCATTTACCCTTTATATGTACCATTGGTCGTAACATTTTTATTTTCTAAAATAAAGGCTAACGATTTTGATTAAAATACTGTATATTAAAAATATCTGCATGACAAATAAAATGTATATCTAGCATTTTTGCCTGTGAAGTCCACCTCATTTGGAAGTAATTTTGTATAATCTGGTAAACGTTAAACGATAGACAAAAACGTAGTTCACAAAAGATGCAGATTTCTTTAAAGCACACAGTTTATTTAATTTCTTTTCTTTGTGATGTAAGCCGTTTTTGAGATATCAGTTATTAAAGGTTAGAAGTGTTTATTTCCTGGTCATTATCTTTCAAATTCAGTTGTTTCTCGCAATTGCATTGAAACAGTATGGAATTTTAAGGCGAGCTTATAACGTCTAGTTCTTAAACATTTAACTGTCGCTGCTCTCTTTGTATCTAGAACGAAATGTATAATGTAGTAATTTCTGCAAAGATTTATTTTGTTGATTAAAATGTCGTAGATATAAAAATAAGCTTAAGTAAGATAATTTATATACTTACTAATAAACAATAGAGGGTATAGAAAGCCATGTGAATGTATCGCATGAGATTTTTGTTTACATGTTACTCAATGTTGAAGGTGTTTTAATGTGATTTATGAAAATTATTTAATTTTAGCTGAACTATTTAATCGTTTTTAATTAAACCATAACATTTTCAAATCCGTCATTCCTGATCCTCTCCTGAAATGTTTAACCTAATAAGTTATAAACTTTGGTCCAAGGAGCGTTTTTAGAAATGCTGGAAAAAAGGGAATTAAAGCAAATTGAGTTTAAACTTCAACATAATACGAGGGCTTATCAACAAAGACTGAGACTTATTTTGTTTCACAGATGTTTATTACTTCAATTCAATGTTTATATGATCTTTTTCAAAGTAGTCCCCTCCTACTTCAATGCACTTTTTATAGCGTCTATGCCAGCCCTTGAACACGTGCTGCAGACCATTCTTTGTCAGGTCGTTGAGAATCGCCTCACTTTTCTTGCACTGCTTCAGAGTTCTCAAATCGAATACCCCTAAGCTTTGCCTTTAGTGATGGGAATAAAAAAGTCACAGGGAACAAGATCGGGGCTATAAGGTGGATGTGGTATACAGGTGATGTTGAATCGAGCCAGAAATTGCATGACTTGATTTGCGACGTGAGGCCGTGCATTGTCATGATGAAGTCGCCACCCAGTCCGAGAAAGCTCTGGTCGTTTCTTTGCAATGTGCTTCCTCAGTGTAACCAATACTGACGTGTAGTATGCTGCTGTAACAGTAGTGTGAGGGGGAACTGCATGCTGGGAAATCATCCATTACAGTCAAAAAATGTGATCACCATCACTTTCCCTGCAGATGGAACAACTTTTACCTTTTTTGGTGTTGGAGAACCTGGCGATTTCCACACTGTGCTGGCTTGTTTTCCTTCAGGATCATAATGATGTAGCCATGACTCATCACCGGTGATAATCGATTTAAAAATGCATCCCCTCCATCAGCAAAGAGACGCAGCACCTGATTGTCTGGTATGCGAAATGCACATAGGGTCTACAAAATAGAGCATTACTACCAACCTACCAATACGAGAGTGCTGCCGCCTACCAACATTATACATAAGAACCCGCTCTTTTCAAATATTTATGTTACAGATACGAAACTATCACGAAAGCTACAGGAAAAAAACAGTCTCAGTCTTTGTTGATCAGCCCTCGTACTTTACCCAAATGATACAGGACCAATTAAAAATCCATCTGTGGCTTTAAAATAATTTAAAATTGTTGTTGATAAGAGAAAAAAACAACTATGCAGCATGATAGTACAAATTATACGTATAATAAAAATGCAAAATCAAAAAAATGTTAAATTTTTACATTTTTAATCAAATTTCAGAGATACGTTTCTTTAAACCAGTTTGAGACACAGTGACACATTTTTTTCAAACAGTTGTGTATGATCTTGTTACGCGCAGCTGTTAGCGAGCTGTTTCAGTCGTTAGGACAGAAGAGGAAGGCCTCGCTAATGCAACTAGATATTACATCCTGTACTCCGGGGTTACATTCGTCCTTTATAGCTGCTTGGCGCAGAAGAAAAATGTGGAACATTCGAAAGAGCTAACATGTTCTTGCTGTGAAGAAAAGTGGCCTTGAGGGGCCTTTTCCGGGGGCTCTTGCGCTTTTCCAGGATAATGGGAAAAAATGTCTGTTACATTTATTACGGAAATCTGGCCCCTAACGTGACTTACGCCATACCCCACGGCAGCAACGGCTTACAATGTGTTACTCTGGAGTGGGAAACACTTTTTGTGTTGTTTTGGCACTGTTGTTTAACCGGGGTTTGTGTCTCTTTCACACACACACACACACACACGCATCGATTGGTGGAGGAAAAAAAAAAGTAGAGGGCCTGAGCGTGCGCCCGGCATTTCCAATTGAGTCGGAAATAATGGCCGTTTCAATAACAATTTAAACTTTTGTCGCGGAAATTGCTGCCAGTATACGATATGGCGGAATTCAGAGGATTTCAGCCTCCCCCCCCTCCACCATACACGGCTTTTCTCTCTCTCCCCTTTACATCATCACTTTGTTGCTCTGTGCGCTTTGATTGGATTTCCATTTTCACCATTCCTCTTCTCTTGTGGCTTGTTCTTCTTTACGCATTTACATTGTTTCTATCATCTCTGCTATTCATCTGCCTATCTTCCCAGGCAGTGGCGTGGCACAGTTTTCGGTCGCCCTTTAAAATACTGTAATCGATATCGGGATTACACCCTTAGGCCAGTTTGGCCTCGATATTGATCACAACATTTTTACTCCTCGTTCGTTTAATGGATGTGCGGCTGCTATCAGGGAAATTGCCGCTGCAATCATTAACTGGTTCAAGGAATGTACAGCTTCTTGCAATAAATCTGGCATATTCCCACATCGCATTAAATTTATCACAATAGCCTAACATGTCACCCTTCTTCTTTGCATGGTTGATCTGAGGCAAATGTTTGGAAATAAGTGTTAATCAGTGAACAAATATCATGAGCAGGCTATGGATCCGGGGCAAGTGAAGTAAGTATACTGCGTATCGATTAGGGTGGAGTGAAGTGCCGCATTGTGGTATTGTTTACCTGTGAGGCCGTGGGGTCTTTTGATGCGTGTCCTTCACCTTACCTATCGCAGAGCTTGGTGGTTTGATAACACAGCAACAATGAGGAAAAGAGGGGTGGTGGTACCTTTGCTTTTTCTGGTATTATTGAAACCCAAACATGTTTATTGTCTCAGAAACAGTCATGCCGTATACTAGCGAAATTACGTGGACATATCGTGGGTATGTGGGAGGCTGGTCGCACTGTTACAGCAATTGAAACGGCAGGGCATAAAAGTGTTTTTATAGTAAATTACTGGATATAATATTTCAGAAAAGTCGGAAACACGGTTTACATACTCGTCAGAAAGTGGGCACTCCCCGTAAAACTACTGCAGATGAAGAAATTCGTTTACTAAATGCAAATTACTGTTCTGTTATAATTGACAGATTATGTTTAAAAACTAGAGATAAGTGTGAATATTTATATGGTTTACCGAATATGACTTGCATATTATTGCAATAAAATTGGGTTATATTTTTGTCTATTATCCTGTTGTATTCCTATGATCAGCAATATTTTAATAAAGGTATATTAACCAATTTTAGTTCGAATTAGAAGAAGAAAAATGCTGCTTGATTTATTTATTATTTAGTTATGTTTGCTTCTATGCAGCAACAAGCATTGATATCACTGTGAGAATACAGTTCTGTTTATTACTTACTATACTACATATAATAAGTAGGGGAAGTATTGTGTTCCACCCAAAAATTCGATACCGAGATTTCACCGGAAATATATGTTTTGAGACCCCGTGAATCCTAAAAAAGCATTTGTGTGTGTGTGTGTGTGTGTGTGTGTGTGTGTGTCTGTGAACAGCACAACTCAGATACGAACAGTCGGATAAACACCAAACTTGGTGTTTAGGTTCAGTATCTTCCAGAGATGTGACACGAAGGTATCAAGAAAATCCTCCCACCCCAGATTACCCTTCACATGGAACATTTTTCGAAAATTTTAATTTTCTCAAAAATGGCTCTAACGATTTTGATTAAAATATTATACGTTTAAGATATTTTCATAACAAACGAAATGTATATCTCGAATTTTCTGGGAATGTCTCCAAAAGTATTCTTCATTGTGAACAACTTTTGCATAACTGGTAAACCATAAGAGATAAGACAAAAGTTTACTGCACAAAAAATGTAGATCGCGTTAAAATACACAATTTGTCATATACATTTTTTTTTGTTTAGTGACCCATTTTTCAGATATTGGTAGTTATTGCCTTAAACTTTCCAATACTTTTTCTCAAATGGGAATTCGTTACTCATTTTTACTTTCTCTACTTCGTATAGTAAGTAGGGGAAGTATTGTATTCCACCCAAAATATCGATACCGAGATTTCACCGGAAATACATGTTTTGAGACCCCTTGAATCCAAAAAAAGCATTTTTGGAAACATGTCCGTGTGTGTGTGTGTCTGTGTGTCTGTGTGTGTGTCTGTGAACAGCATAACTCCGAAACGAACAGTCAGATAAACACCAATCTTGGTATTTAGGTTCAGTATCTTCCAAAAACACGAAGGTTTTCAAGAAAATCCCCTCACCCCAGAGTACCCTTTACATGGAAGATTTTTCGAAAATTTTAATTTTCTCAAAAATGGCTCTAACGATTTTGATTAAAATGTCATATGTTTAAGATGTTTTTATGACAAATAAAATGTATATCTTGAATTTCCTGGGAATGTCTCCAAAAGTATTCTTTATTGTGAACGACTTTTGCATAACTGGTAAACCATAAGAGATAGACAAAATTTTACTACACAAAACATGTAGATCGCGTTAACAAACACAATTTATGTCATATACATTTTTTTAGTTGAGTGAACCATTTTCGAGATATTGCTTGTTATTTCCTTAAATTTTCCAATACTTATACTTTTTCTCAAATTCGTTATTCAATTTTTTTTGTCCTGGATATGGAAACAGAATAGAATGCGCCACATAGCAACCAGCGCTTAAAATATTTGACTATCGCTTATAACCTACCATGTTCCCCTTCCATCTACAAGAAAATTAGCAATAAGATTGACATCTCGATATCTCGAGTAACATGAAGCATATGGAGAATAAACGTTTGTAAAAATAGTTTGTACAAGAGTAGAGAAAGTCATGTGAGTGTAACACATCAGATTTTTACTTTCTCTACTACGTATAGTAAGTAGGGGAAGTATTGCATTCCACCCAAACATTCGATACTGTGATTTCGCCGGAAATACATGCTTTGAGACCTCCTAAATCCAAAAAAAATATTTTTGGAAACATGTCCGTGTGTGTGTCTGTGTGTTGGTGAGTGTGTGTCTGTGTGTGTGTCTGTGTGTGTGTCTGTGAACAGCATAACTCAAAAACGAACAGTCGGATAAGCACCAAACTTGGTATTTAGGTTCAGTATCTTCCAGAGATGCGACACGAAGGTTTTCAAGAAAATCCCCCCACCCCAGACTACCCTTTACCTGGAAAATTTTTCGAAAATTTTAATTTTCTCAAAAATGGCTCTAACGATTTTGATGAAAATATCATATGTTTAAGATAATGTCATGAGAAATGAAATGTATATCTCGAATTTTCTGGTAATGTCTCCAAAAGTATTCTTCATTGTGAACGACTTTTGCATAACTGGTAAACCATAAGAGATAGACAAAATTTTACTACACAAAAAATGTAGATCGCGTTAAAATACACAACTTATGTCATATACATTTCTTTTGTTGAGTGAACCGTTTTCGAGATATTGCTTGTTATTTCCTTAAATTTTCCAATACTTATACTTTTTCTCAAATTCGTTATTCATTTTTTTATGTCCTGGACATGCAAAGAGAATGGAATGCGCCACATAGCAACCAGCGTTAAAATATTTGACTATCGCTTAAAAGCTACCATATTCCCCTTGCATCTACAAGAAAATTACCAATAAGATTGACATCTCGATATCTCGATTAACATGAAGCATATGGAGAATAGGCGTTTGTAAAAATAGATTGTACAAGAGTAGAGAAAGTCATGTGAGTGTAACACATCAGATTTTTTTATGTCCTGGACATGCAAAGAGAATGGAATGCGCCACATAGCAACCAGCGTTAAAATATTTGACTATCGCTTAAAACCTACCATATTCCCCTTGCATCTACAACAAAATTACCAATAAGATTGACATCTCGATATCTCGATTAACATGAAGCATATGGAGAATAGGCGTTTGTAAAATTAGGTTGTACAAGAGTAGAGAAAGTTATGTGAGTGTAACACATCAGATTTTTTTTGTCCTGGACACACAAAGAGAATGGAATGCGCCACATAGCAACCAGCTCTTAAAAGATTTGACTATCGCTTAAATATTGCCATATTCCCCTTGCATCTACAAGAAAATTAGCAATAAGATTAACATCTCGATTAACATGAAGGTGATGGAGAATAAGCGTTTGTAAAAATAGTTTGTACAAGAGTAGAGAAAGTCATATGATTGTAACAGATCAGATTTTGTTTTTGTTATAAAATGCATTAATTTGAAAATCTTCTCTCACTGGACATTCTACATTTCGCTAACCTGGGCGCTCATCAAGTTTTCCCCTTAGCTTTTAACCCTCTCAAAGGCGTGTCCTGCACTAACCGATAAGGTATGGGCTACCAATCACGATAAGAGGTCTCTGTGACAAACTGAGTGCACTCACTCTACCTCTTTCTCTTTTAGGCAATACGGTCGAGAGCGTAAACATATATTTTGTTTATACGCCATTTTGTGACCTTTGTTGTGGTTATTGGTGCAACTATTTAGCAGGAGGACTGGCGCATGTTTGCACCGTGTCCTAAAGCAATCAATGAAATGGCCATGACTTCGTAAGTCCACGTACACCGATAAATAATGTGACGTAGACGCGAGGTGGTGTGAGATTTTCTTTGGCACACTTTGTACAATGCACTTGTATCTCTCATTCTGATATGTGTCTCCTACTTCATTTTTCACCATCACTAACTGCACAGTTTACAGTAGGAAATAGGGCAGCGCATTGATGTCTTTGTTTAACAGTACATTGTTTACGGAACTCTATAGCAAGGTTGCACATACATTGGTTAACTTGTCCCGGATCCTTAGCCTGGTTATGAGATACTGCCTCTTTGTTCGAGTGATGCATGCTCGGACTTTTAACCCAGAGGTTCCGGATACGATTCCTCCTGAAGCGCTTAGTTTTTTTTTCCTTTAAAATCAGAATCATTCCTTATACCCCAAATAGTTTGGAAGTATAAGTGTGGCAGTGAATGTAAGTGTGTTTAACAGTATAATACTGATAAAACCAGCAGTTCTTCAAGATAAAGCCCATGATTTAACTACAGAAGTTAAAGGGGCTATTCAAATGAAATGAGAGTAGGAATATATTATGCAAGTTTGCGCGGTTGGATGTACTAAACGTGAGAGTGGATAAAATTGAAAATATATTCCTATTTTGTCTAAAAATGTTATGCAAGCTTTAGTAGTTAGAAAAGCATGAGGGGCAGGAGGTTAGTGCTGGAAGAGGGAGCGGCTCAACACTTTCAGAATCAAGCGAGACTGATACTTCGCTGAACAGATTTCCTTTTGCATGGAACTGTAAGGAATCTTTTACCTGGAATTATAATACAAGATTGAATAGATAAACTTTAATGAAATGTTTAAATATTGAACCTTTGCAATTGTAGGGGCCCAGTACAACAAAACCACAGTGAGAATAAAAACTGAACAAATTAAACTAAATCCTTTATCTCACGCTCATGAAGAAAATGTAGTAAAGCTTTATTGGCATAAGGAATAAAGTAAATAAAAGTCTACTAAACACTCTTATATGGTTGTCAAGTATTTTAATTATTGGTTATAAAAAATGCAGTTTGTTGCTCAAGAGCAACATTGACCATGCAAAGTCGAGACAGAATGCTTCACTATTACTTGTTACTTTGTGTGAAAGGATATAAAATAATTCCTCTTAGGAAAAAAACATAGCTCTTGCATAAAGCACCTGATAAACTGATGTTGCTTGTAAATTAAATTGAGTTTTATTTATGGACGCTCTTTAACCACTGTGGTCCGTAGCGTCCCATTCTATATTGGGTGTGAAAGACCGAAACTTTTGCTCAGAGGCCTCTTTATCAGGATTGAGGATCTTTTAGTGCCGTAATCCTAAATACGGTTTTATTCCTTACGAAGGAAAGAATGCTAAGAATTCTTACGCCCGAAAAGAATCCGTCCCTCCGCCGGGTTTGAACCCGCGACCTCGGGAACTAGAGGCTAGTATGGTAACCCTAGACCACAGAGGATGAGTGATGTTGCTTGTGAGCATCATTAAGAGATAAATGGTTAAAATAAAAAGTCTGCATAAGGAAGCTACTCAAGATGCTCATAATGATCTGAGAGTACGTATACCACATCAAGGTATCGTTTTCTGCACAAAACGACAGTTGACAGAAAAATGGAAGAAGACTTGGTCCAATTCAGAAAGTAAATTTGGTGAAGCTTGCACAGGTTGCATTAACAGTTTTGAATCTCTTCGAACTCTCAAACGTCGAGAGCAAGTAGAGCCTCAGAATTAGTCACTGTAATGTTACATTTCAAATCAGAAACCTCCAGGAGCATGTGGCAGCTACACATTTTAGTATAGAACATATACTAGTGCACTATCCCAAACACACCAAATGGAGACTAGCATGAGCCATCTACCATATGTTCTCAACAGTGAACATACAGTGAAAAGCATATTAACACATCTTACATTTATAACCTAATTTGAAATTGTCTAACATTATTAATTCCATATTGTACAACTCTGTACCCTTTATGATTTAAACTTATGTAAAGTATCGAGATGAACAAGTTGTTCAAGCGATCCTAAACAAACAAAATTTAAAAAATCTTATGTGTTACACACACATGACTTTCTCTACTCTTGTACAAACTATTTTTACAAACTCTTTTTCTCCATATATTTCATATCAATCGAGATAAACATTTGCAGAAACGATCTTTTGACATGTTCCCCTTGTTTCGCACTTGCAAGGGCAATATAGAAATACAGTAGCCTTTAAGCACATACATATCTCTTAATAGCTGGTTGCTAGGTGCAGTACCATTCCCTTTCCCACAGATTAATACTCTTTGCATATCCAAGACAAAAATAATTAATAACGAATTCCCATTTGAGAAAATAAGTATTGAAAAATTTAAGGGAATAACAAGCAATATCTCGAAAATAGTTCAATCAACAAAAAGATGTATATGATATAAATTGTGTATTTTAACGCGATCTACAATTTTTTGTGTAGTAAACTTTTGTCTATCACTTATGGATTACCAGTTATGCAAAAGTTGTTCACAATGAAGAATACTTTTGGAGACATTCCCATAAAATTCGAGATATAAATTTCATTTGTCATGAAAATATCTTAAACATATGATACTTTAATCAAGATCGTAAGAGCCATTTTTGAGAAAATTTAAATTTTCGAAAAATGTTCCATGTAAAGGGTAATCTGGGGTGGGGGGATTTTTTTGAAAACCTTTGTGTCGCATCTCTGGAAGATACTGAACCTAAATACCAAGTTTGGTGTTTATCCGACTGTTCGTTTCTGAGTTATGCTGTTCACAGACAGACACACACAGACACACACACGGACATGTTTCCAAAAATGCTTTTTTTTTATTCAGGGTGTCTCAATACATATATTTCCGGCGAAATCTCGGTATCGAATTTTTGGGTGGAATACAATGCTTCCCCTACTTACTATACGTAGTAGAGAAAGTAAAAAATGTAAAAACACACTACACTCCCGTATCCCTGAAGATAAGTGATTGCTGTCTATTATATTGTTAGTGTGACCCGTCTCTTAAACAAGTATAAGCAAACTTGACACACTCACTCAAGAATTTATTTGTCTACAAGCTTTGAACTTGTCTGTCAACGAAAATTAATCAGGTGGGACACTCTTTATGGATGAATGCATAGGTATATGTAAGAATTGTTTGATTCTGTATACGATTGATCGTGAAGGAATTTTCTGATGGTTTAATAACGATTTTGTTGCTGTAAAAGACGATCGGAGACACGGAGGTCCATGTTTTTTACTTTTAATGCTTTGGAAGAGAACAGAGCAATGAAAAGAATATAGTATATATCCGGGTTTTCGGTACAATGGTACCTTCTTGGCATATCAACGAGCCATGTAGAAGTAGACAGACGGAAGAACCTGAAGCACGCAACAAGTAGGCCTCACGGCCCTTTTTGCTTCCAACGTTACCACTGGGTAGAAGAGGATGAAGGGCAAATCCGAAAGACGACCAGACCTGCGCTACCATGGACGGGGTCCGTAACAATTTCATATGCAGCACATCCTGGCGCCGGATAGCACTGCCTAACCCTTATGCCCCCGGGAGTCCCTGTGGCAACAGAACAGATCTTCCAGGAGGGGCCCCACCAAACACTAGGGAAAAACTTTTTCAAATCGCCCAATCCACCGTCGTCTGGACCTGCAGCACTGAAGAAAATGAGAGAGAATGATCGGAACAGCAAATACGTGCTAGAAGAAGCCACCCCCAACATTCGCTTTTTGTCAGAGTGACCGGCTCATTGAACACGGGACCTTCCGAATGTGAACCTAACACTTCATCGCGGATCCATCTTGCCCGATATTGGGATATGTGCTGGCCGATTACAATTGGGAAACACTCCCTCATCCATACAATGATCCGCGATCCACACATGGGGCCAATTGGTTTTGATGGTTTTTTTTTTTTTGCCCAAACTTAACACTGTGTGAGGGTTTAAGAATGTTAAAATGTCCTGGGTAAACTGTGAATTGTTACATCTGAGCATTAAGCTTCAAAGGTAAATTAAATGGAAGTCCATAAAGTCTAAATATTTACTTTGACCGAATTTTTAACAAGTTCAAGCAGGAAATAAAATGCGTGGCGAGTAAGCTGTACATTACATTTGCGGTCACCCTTGTGCATTCGTAAAATTTGTTTACTTTTCTCTGTCACTTATCTATAGTAGGCAAGAGGGAGCATTGTATTCCATTACAAAAACTCGACTTGATATTTACCGGAAATATACGTTTTGAGGCCCCTGAGTCCAAACATAAAAAATGAGAAGTCCGATAAATAACTACTTGATATTAGGTTCAGCATCTTTCAATGTGCTACAAATATTTTCAAGAAAATCCACCACCCACAAACTATCCTATAAGTGAAAACTTTTAGACATTTTGTCGCAGTCCTCAATGGCTAGTGTTATCTTGTTTGTTGGGCGTTTATTGTTTAATTATTTTTAAATTTGCGTTCTTTGTCCTCCGGCTAGCTATTATAACTCAGTCGAGCACGTGTCTCTAAGCAGGGCGTGTAAACGGAAAGGAATTGTTACTAAAAGATAACACTGATAAAAAATTGAATCTAGACTTTTATTGCCGTCGCACTTAATTAATAATTGACGTATTTAATCTTTATACACGCCTGACTGAAACTGTGATATTTACGAATGTAACTACAGTCGTTATAGTTGCCGCGCACCAATTACTTCGCGTACTTTACATTTTTATAACTAACTCTGCGACGTGCACCTCATGAGAGATTCTTCAGAACTGTGCGACACTTGCTTATGGCTCGAGAATATATATTCCTTCACCTCGAGTTGCCTAAACATTATAATATAGCTGCTATTGGTTACCAAATTGCGCCCACTTTAGCGTCTGTTTTGGTCAGTCAATCACTACTAGTAACATATATGCTCTAGGGAAGATATTCCCTCCAATTCTAAAAAAGGCACGCTACCCTGACGCTATTTGTTTGTCTCTTCCTAGTGATAAACAACTCACCCCCTCGGTTTATTGTTACCCACTTCTATCTTCAGTTTCAGTTAGACCGTGTAAACTTACTTCCTAACAATACTTATGGCTAACAAACATCTAAAATCCTGTACTTACAATAATATTAATTTATACTACAATCACTCTGGTATTCACAGCATGTTTTGATATAAAGTATTGCCTCAATGTTGATCTTTTTTCAAAATTGGCTCTAACAATTTTGATAAAAATACCATTTTAAGATATTTACATGACAAACAAAATGCATATATTAAATTTTCTCTGAGGACCTCTTCATTCGGAAGAACTGTTATGTAATTCTGTATAACGGGTAAACCACAAGAGATAGACAAAAAACGTATTAAATAAACAAAATCTATCTCTCCATAAATGACACAATTTATTACCAATAACGTTTTTGTGCCAGCCATTTCTGAGATATCCGATGTTGCTTTTTTCCTCTCTATACTTTGTCATTTTAAGCGCTGACTCTATTCAGTTGTTTCTCGCGATGTGGAAAGGGATGAAATTTCTAGGCGAGCACATGGCAACCCTGTATTTAAACACTGACTAACAATTCGGTTTCCTCTATCCCTCTTGTAGCCTTCAACGAAATGTGTAATAGAACTATTTCTGCAAGTGTTTATCTGAATGGAGTAGCTAAATACATTTTCTTAAGAATAGTTCACAGAAAGTCCTGTGAATTTAACATAATATTTTCAGCTATTTTTAAGGCAATGGTAATCATTGATTATATAAAACCATTATAATGGTAAATGAATGTAACTGTTGCAGTTGAGCAGTTGTGGCATAGGGTAGGTGGATATTAAATAACTGGAGCACACATGCGAGCACACTCAGTTTCACCTGTCAGACTCTGGACATATCAATGGACCTTGTTTATCATAGAAACATTTGTGGACTTTAGCCCTGAATTCAACTTGTGATCCTTAGAACAGGAAGCATATGGTCTAACAACTGAGTCACAAGGCCTGTCGTTAATATCTATGCACCCAATGTCGATGCTCTTAAGACGCACTGTTAAAACGAGTTTTTAAAAGTAATTAGCCTCATGCAATCAAAGTAACATGTGTATGAAATGTCAAAATTTTACCTATCTTTCGTTGCCCAATATTACGAGACTTTGATTTCTGACCCCTACACCTGTTTACGTTTTCTGAATACGTGTTGGGAGCTTCGTGTATATTTTGTATCAGCATAAAAGAGTACCAATGTCTTTAATTTCTCCTGTGATAGTATATTTGTGTCAAATATTGGCCACTCCTAGAATATTTAAAGCAGATAACATAATATTTACTTCACTTTTTGTAGTGACCAGTGACACTGCAAGCTTATGACTTAGAGATTAGATAATGAAGCAGCTTCTCTTTCGGAGCTCAGTAGTTTCGTTCGTAGCTCTCGTACTGAGGGTCCGTGCTTCGCTTGCCGGTGTCAAATTTAAGTTGCCCCATTCCGGTCTTCAGGCTACACACGTAAAGTCTCCCTATGGTTTAACATGGGTAACGGTAAAAGCTGTAGGTCCCGCGTTCTATCACCATCCTCACTGTTATTTACTGGCCGAAGTAACAGACAGCACCTACCAGGTGCCTAGCTAATAAATGGGTCAAATCACCGTTTCGTGGGATCATATATTTTGTGGCAGTAATTTGTATCACAATAATGTAAATGCTAGAGTGATTGTAGTGTAAATAAGCATTATTGTATGACATTGATTTGAGATGTTTGTTAATTATATGCATTGTTAGGAAATAAGTTTACACGGCTTCACTGAAACTGACAAGAGCGGGCAACAATGAGCGAGGGGGTGAGTTGTTTATCAATCATTAGAGACAAGCAAATGACGTCAGATTAAAGCGCTTTTCTTAGAAATGGCGGGAATTTCTTCCCTAGAGCATATATTTTCGTAATTTTGATTGGATATAAATATAGACGCTAATGTTGGCGCGTTTTATTAACCAATAGCAGCTCGGTTATAATCTTTAGGCATATCCGGTGAGGGAATATAAAGCATGAAGCAGGGGGACAGGTTTTGTTCAGTCCAACAGAAGCATTCGCGTGTAATACGTCGTTCAGTTCAACATAAGTATTCGTGGGTTATACGTCACAAAGTTTAAGAGAATCGTCGCGCAATTCTACAAAATCTCTCGCGTTGTAAAGTTAGTTATAAATGTGAAATACGCGAATTAATAATGTGTAGCAAATAAGTGATTATAGTGACATTAGAAAACATAACAGTTTCAGTCGGGCGTGTATCAAGAGTCAATATGTGAAATTAAAGAAGTGTGACGGCAATAAAAGTGTAAAAACAAATTCTTTTATCAGTGTTATCTTTGAGTAACAACTCCTTTCCGTTTACACACCCTGTTCAAGAGATGTGCTCGACCGAGAAATAATAGCTAGCCGGAGGACAATGAACCCAAATTTAAAAATAGTAATACAAAAACAGGCGCTCAGCAATAAATAACACGAAGTGACCGCGAAAAATTGGCTTCCATACGTTGTGCAGATAAACATGAAGCATCTTCCAACTACCTAAAAATATACCACATCAATTTCCCCAGACCATATTGGGAGTGTTGGAAACATCAGCATGTATATCTTCTGTACCGAGGGAGATTGCTCCGCGGTAACATGTGAGTCTCGCATTCAACAGGTCCCGGGTTCGATTCCTGGCGACCCCTCTGACCATGGGTTTTTCGTGGTTTCCCCGCGTGGCTATGCGAATGCTGAGGTGGTTCGTTTTCTACCACGGCTTTTCTGTCCTTCATTTCCTGTACCCATCATTTCATTATATTTCAGAGTTGAAGGACCAGGCGAGGTCGGACTGCTCATCTGGGTCACGCCTCCAGGTGCTTTCGGGCGCGAGCCCCTTCAGGAGTTCAGGGGCTTATGGGTGGGCTTAAGCGGCGTAGGTTACGTTCTATCTGGAAACGTTAGAGACCCGTCCATGGTTGCGCACGTCGTCATCCGGATCTGGTCGCCCTTCAAGTTCCTCCCCTCCCATTCCTCAGGGTAGAAGCACAAAGGGCCCATTGGCCTACTACGGTGTTTTGCCCCCATTGCTGGGGGGGGTCCTCCGTATTATGTACCTTAAACGTTTTTGCTTTTCCTGTAGTGCGCAGCACTGCACATCGAAGCCATTTAACAAACATCACTTGAATGAACCTAATGTTCAAGAGTAGATAGACCAGATACTTCAGGTTTTAGAACCCAGTAGGTCCAAAGTTTGTGTCCCTGAACAATTCAAAGCACTAAATGCAAGAAGTAAGGATACCAGTCAGTAGACATAAGCTTAAAGCTGCGAATTCTTGTGTATATACTTTTTGTTAATAATGGTTAAATATTCACCAGAGTTGGAATAAATTAACTAAATCCTTCACAATATACATCCCCTTATAGCCCCAGACTATGATGACCATGATATTCCCTACTCCTTACTTACGCGTCCTAATGAACAACAAAACAAAATCATATTACTTAACATTTCCAAATGCTTAAAATGCAAACTTTTAACGAACATCAACAAATTTTTATCAAATGCTTAAGGACGCATGATTTATATGGCCTAAGTTGCGTATTTTAACGGAATCTGGCAGTAAGTATTTATCTGTTACAGTGATATAAAATTCAGTGAGAATAAAGAGGTCTTCAAGATTATGTGTATTGTTTTGCATGCCATGTCAGCACATCAAATTGATGATTTTGTAATCTAGAGTCAAGCCATTTTAAGAAGAAAGTAAATAATGAACACATTATAAATGGATAAAATGCTCAACCTTTATTTGTACCCGACCTAAATAAAAACTTTGTCTCTCTCTCACGCACTCATGCTTTTTTAAATGGTGTATTTCTTCGAAAAGTAGAATCAGAAACACATTCAACTCTATAGCCGGTATTTGAACCGCGGTCTTTGGCTTACCGTATTGTGCTCTAACCAACTGAGTTACCATAGAAACATGCCGGCATGACATTAAACTCCCCAACTGACTCACATTTTTCCTGGTAAACCACAATTCATTTTGAGATAGACATACCCCAATAGGGACTTACAATCTCCTGGGTATCTTTATGTCCCGGGTTCATAGTTAACCACTATTAGGTCAGTCAATAATTGCTCTTTTTCCACACATTACATTTGTAGGCTAAATTTGGAAAGGTAGGATCACGAATACTACTTTTCCACGGGTGGAGTTAACCACGGATTTTCAGCTTACTGAGTCGCCGCTCTAACATGGTTCAAATCCCGGTTATGACATGGACTTTTTCAGTCTGATTCTACGTTTCCAAATTAAGCCTACACGCCACATGTGTATAAAAACAATCAATTTCTGGAACTGTTACAATAAGTCTTTCTCTACTTTAGGTGAACGGTAGAGAAGGAACATTTGAAACACCTTTCCGCAATGTTGTAAACATTTACACGATGATATTCTTCAGATGCTCCAATAAAATTCGCAGATTAAATGGAAGGAACTACGGAAAATTTAACGGAAAAATTTTAATAACATTGCGTTTTAATTTTTTTCCTCTCCACCCTTAGTGACTGCCACGCCACTGTTGTCACTTCTCGCCGCGCGCATTGCTTCTCTAGCACGCAAATGCTTTCCTTTGTGCAACGCATGTTATTACGTGGTGGAATGTTTAGCAATTCGCGACTCTGCACGGGATAAAATGTTAATTCCGTCCCCTCCTCTCTCTCGCTCGCTCACTCACTCACTCCCTGCTGCCGAGCTCCACTCGTTGAAACAACACGAGCGAAAAAAAGTTATCTGCATTCTACACATTGTAATAAAGTGCTGGCAAATGAAGCTATAAAGTAAATATAACGGCTCCCCCAGAAAATATCCACCTATTGCATGTCGGCGTTGGTTTACTCTGCGGTATCTTTATTCCTGTGTCCCTCTTTATGATAACCTGATTTCTTCTATTTACTTCACAGGAAAAACGCAGCTAAGAGAATGTTATTACTCTTAAATTTGCAAAATACATTTACAGCCTACCTAAAACTCGGAAGGAGAAACACTAGTGATCCTAATATAAAGTTGGCTTTTTCATTGAAGGGTTCATCTTGCTAGTTCAAGAATATAGTGGTAAAATATATTAATATGACTATTCAATTCATACTCCGCCCATTTGTTTTTGACCAATAAGGTTTGACAATACCTGCATGTTGACCAATCACAGTTATTTATGCTATTTTATTGGATAAAACGTCAGCTGCTTATTTAAATGTAATAGTATTAGTATACAGTTATTAATGGGCTCCATCATCAACTGTGTGTTGAAAAAAAATAGTCACTGTGGTCTGATTTTAGGTTATTTTGAGGTTAACTATTTTCTCATTCCCACTGTTGGTAGCATTGTTTAGTATTGTTCATTTAGTAAGATATAACATGATCTGACAGCTGACACATGGTGACTTGTTTTAAAGAACACACTGCTGAAATTAACTATTATTTATATAATCTATTACATTTTATTCATGTAATAGTCTTATAAATTCTACACGTAACCCACTTGATTACCTATGAATATATCAATAGAGAAATCGGCGTAATCCCTCGGGCCATCGGTTCATCGCAAAAGTTTTCGAAACGTTTTGTGATAAGTTTCATCGATCAAAATAATAGTGTACTTAGGCAATCTGACGTAATTCCTTAAGAAGGGAATTCACTTCAGGCTCTGAGTAGTCACGAGATAAGCAGGATTGGTGTTAGAATGCCTTATATACTCGCACGCTTGATAGAACAGAATGAAGCGCAGCTCTAATGGATGCCAGATCACTGTGGCATTGAGAGAAATAATAAAGTTGAACTTGTATAGCAAGGGACGCTTTCCAATTTATTGCACCAGAACTGGTTCTAGGAGCATTCCGGAGTTCGGTAAGATAGGTTTGTAGGAGCTGATCTAAGGTAAATCATTATGAAATATGACTTTAAACCCCAGGAAATAAGCATGGTAAACGTTTTGTTAGTATTGGAAGATTTTGAATCGGTACCTGTTATGAGACCATATTCCGTGGTAAAGGGTTAAACACATCATGAATTGGTATGAAAACGATACGTATCACAGTAAGATTATAGGCTGAAGTACCGTAACAGACAAGACAATAATCCAGACCATTTCGATTCTTTTATAATTACATTTTAAAGCATTTTTACGTTCTCTACTACATATAATCAGTAGGGGAAGTATTGTATTCCACCCGAAAATTCGATGTCGAGATTTCACCGGAAACAGATGTTTTGAGGCCCCTTAAATCCAAAGAAAGCATTTTTAGAAAGAGTTCCGTGCGATTGCGCTTGTGTGCGCGTGTGTTGTGCGAAAACCATAACTCAAAAAAGAAAAGACGTTATAAGTACCAAAATTGGTATTTAAGTGTCTTCCAAGGATGCGACACAGAGATTTTCAAGAAAATTACCCCCACCCCAACTACCCTTTACGAGAACATTTTTTTCAAAAATTTGATTTTCAGAAAAATGCTAATGATTTGATTAAAATTCCATATATTAAAGATATTTACATGACAAATAAAATGCATATTTTGAATTTTCTGGGAATAGACGTTGAAATACCCTTCATTCGGAAGGAATTTTTTTATAATTTTGTATAACTGTAAACGCTAAGTGAGAGACAAACCGTACTAGACAAAAAATGTAGATGTCTTTAAAACTCAATTTATTTCAAACAAGCTTTTTGTGGTGCATGCATTTCTGAGATATCCGTTATTAATGGTTCGAATTGTTCATTTCTTGGTCATTCTCTTAAAGTCCTTTAAACATTCAATTGATTCTCGCGATTGCATGGAAACAGTTCTTAAACATTGACTATCGCTGTTCCCTTTGTATCTATAACGAAATGTGCAATGTAACTTATTTCTGTAAAGGATTATTTAGATTAAAATGTACTAGACATAAATATATGCTTTAGTAAAAATAATTTTTATATCACTAATAAACGATAGAGGGTAGAGAAAGTCATGCGAATAGCTCACATGGGATTTTTCAACATGTTAGCAATAAGCAAATAACTTCTTGAAATGGTTCTCACAGTTTTGTAATAAACAAACGCTTGGCTTTTTGTAACACCTCTTTATAGAGGTAAGAGGAAGTATTGCATTCCATCCTAAAAGTTAACATCGAGATTTTATTGAAAATACATGTTTTGAGGTCTCCTGAATGCCAAAAAATGTGTGTGAGAGTGCCAGAGTGAAAGTATAATTAAAAAATGAAATGTCGGAACTGCAGCATCTTCCAAGAATGAGATACGAAGATTTTCAAGAAATTCCCCCAACCCAAACCACCATTTACATGGAAAATGCTCGATATCTCCGATTTTCTCAAACGTGGGCTCTAACGATTTTTATTAAAATGCATACGATTGAGATATTTTTTAACAAATAAAATTATAACCTATATTTTCTGCGAACAGCCAATTTTAATTTTAAATTTGTATAATTTTGTTTAACTCGTTAGAGCTATACAAATATTTATATCTCAAAAATTGTAGAATTATTTAAAACGCACCATTTATTAATTTTTTGTGGAATAAACTCTTTCCGAGATATTGGTTGTCATTATTTTGTATGTTTCAATAACGTTGTATATTTTTTTAAAGTGCTGTTACGTTAAATAATTTCTTCCAATGTCGTGGAAAGGGTATGGAATTTTAAATGCAGCGTATGGCTGCTTCTGAACTATTTGATCTGCTTGTTTCTTAACATCTGCAACGTAATGTATAATGAAACTATTTCTGCAAATGTTTAATTTCATTAACATGGAGTAAACAGAAAAATCCTATGTGTTACACTCACATGACTTTCTCTACTCTTGTACAAAATATTTTTACCAACGCTTATTCTCCATATGCTTCATGTTAATCGAGATATCGAGATGTTAATCTTATTGGCAATTTTCTTGTAGATGCAAGGGGAATTGCTAACCTTTAAGCGATAGTCAAATATATTAAGAGCTGGTTGCTATGGGAGCATTCCATTCTCTTTGCATTACCAGAACAAAAAAAAAGTAATAACGAATTCCCATTTGAGAAAAAGTATAAGTATTGGAAAATTTAGGGGAATAACAAGCAATATCTGGAAAACGGTTCACTCAACAAAAAAATATATATGACATAAATTTTGTATTTTAGTGCGACCTACATTTTTTGTGTAGTAAGCTTTTGTCTATCTCTTATGGTTTATCAGTTATGCAAAAGTTGTAAAAATTTTCGAAAAATGTTCCATGTAAAGGGTAATCTGGGGTGGGGGGATTTTATTGAAAACCTTCGTGTCGCATCTCTGAAAGATACTGAACCTAAATGCCAAGTTTGGTGTTTAATTCGACTGTTCGTTTCTGAGTTATGCTGTTCACAGACAGAAACACAGACATACACACGGACATGTTTCCAAAAATGCTTTTTTTTGGATTTAGGGGGCCTCAGAACATATATTTACGGTGAAATCTCGGTATCGAATTTTTGGCTGGGATGCAATACTTCCCCTACTTGCTATACGTGGTAGAGGAACAAACAATACATGTTGCGAAAGTAGAGTTTGTGGAAGCTATGTATCAATCGATAGTGGCTAGAGAAAATCATAGAACTGAATGTAACACATCAAACGTGTTGTATAATACATTACAAAAGAAATGCAATCGTTATTAATTATCTCAAAATGAACTTGTTCGTACATAGGCCCTTTAGAATGCATACTTTATAATAAGTTTTCTGCAGATTTTTCAGGCAGTCGTTATTCTTGAGGCGAAGAGGTTTATTTTTCCATATACTCCTGGCCCCAGCTTTCTCTTCTGTTAGTCCTTTGCCTGTATTGCTCCTTACTCCATCCTTCTGCTGTTCTTTAAGGTGGTCCTCTTTTCTTCTTCCTTCCCCTCAAGCAGTTTGAGAAAGGGGAACGTCCAGGAGAAAAATCTCGTTAAAAAAACCAGAACCAGCTGACCCGAATGCTATCCTGAAGGGTTTCCGTCCGCTGTAGCATTGAATTGTCAAAGGCTTGGAGATGAAAACCTTGATTAAAATGCACCACTGTGGAGGTTGTAGCATTCGACCAACTTTTACATAAAAATGGCAGAAATAATAAAAGTGAAATATATATTTTATATAATAATCATTATCACACATGATTTAGGTCTGTAAAGTACTTCTGCCTTGTATTAGTTCTATACTTTCCTAGGTCTTCCTACATCGTTTAAACCTTCTACTACACAGCGAAAAGTTGCAGTGTGTTTTCAAGTTGCATACTGAATTTTGTATAATTTTTTTGCAACCGGGAAATTATATCAGATAGGCAAAAACTTGCAGAGCAAATGTTTTCCATGGTGTTTACTATTTTTCAAATATTTTGGACTCTATGTTCCTTAAAAGAGGCCGTTACTAGGCCTTTTGAGTTTATTCCTTCTGCTTCCGATAAATATTTCTTCTCTATGTCCTATATAGTATTAATTTGTAAGAATTGCTATACAAAATAATGTATTATATTCACCCGACTCTCTCGCTATCGTTTATTACTATTTTCCTACTTCATTTAAATCCAGATAAACCTTTGCAAACATAGCTGCATTACACATTTGCTTATATAACACTAGTTTGCATTATATCGGATGACTGAAAACTAATAAGTGATTCTGACTCACGTTTTTATGCTAACTTCAGAACTGCTTTTAGTTTTTTTTCTATCACGTACAGTTTTTTTTCACAATTTCACTTCAAAAATATAGAGATATAGAGATATTGCTTCCGCCACTACACATAAAATTGGGCTTGATGAAGAAATTTGTAAGGGCTCTACCACAGGATGGACCCTGCTTCAAGTACCTTTCCCAGAAATTTCCCTTCACTACACAAGACAAATTAAAGGCTGGAATTTTTGTTGGTCCTCAAATAAAGAAATTTATGAAGGATGAAGATTTTGGGAAAACAATGAATGAGAGAGAAATAGAAGCATGGACGGCCTTCCGATCAGTTACTGAAAACTTCTTAGGCAATAACAAAGATCATAATTATAAGGCCATTGTCGAAACAATGTTGGAAAATTTCAAGAAGATGGGTTGTAACATGAGTGTAAAGGTGCATTTTCTGCATTCACATATCCACTACTTTTCAGAAAATCTGGGACATTATAGTGAAGAGCAGGGTGGAGGTTTTCATCAGGATATTAAGGAAATGGAGAGGAGGTACCAGGGGAGATGGAATGAAACTATGATGGCCGACTACTGTTTGATGTTGAGGAGGGACAATCATCTTCGAGGATCTGCAAGGAAGTCAAAGAAGAGAAAGTTTGAAAAACATTAAATGAAACACTTTGTCTTCTTGTTTTGTTAAAATGTAGTCGTGAAATAAATTAGGGGAGTTCTTGAAGTATTCTTAAAATGTTTCTTGAATAAAAACTTACCTTGTGTGAAATGGTATTCGAATAATTTTCTACGCTCATTAGCAAAATTGTCAAAACATTGCTTATTTTGTGTAAAAACCTGACGTGATAGAAAAAACGGAAGTTATTTCTGGAATTAGCATAAAAACTTGATTCAAGAACACCTACTTTTAAGAAATCATCTGACAAAAAATTTGAAAATGTAGACTAGTGTAATAGTGTAATACAAAGGGAACAGCGATAGTCAAATGTTTAAGAACTGAACGCTGTATCTTAGCCTTAAAATTCCATATTCCTTCCATGCATTCGCGAGAAACAACTGAAAATCGACAGGACTTAAACAAAGTACTGAACAAATTGAACGATTAATAACGCATATTTCGCAAATGGCTTACACCTACCACAAAAAGGTTACTTGAATAAACTGTGCGTTTTAAACAGATCTATATTTTTTGTGTAGTAACATTTACCAGTTATAAAAGATTATACAAACTTTCTTATGAATGAAGAGGATGTCACAGCTTCTTCCTAAAAAATTCAAAACATGCATTTTATTTGTCAGGTAATTATCTTTAATATATGGTATTTTAATCAAAATGTTCCATGTAAAGGGTAGTTCGGGGCGATCTGATTTTATTGAAAATCTTCGTGATGTATCTTTGGAACATACTGAACCTAAATCAAAGTTTGGTATTTATTCAAATTTTCATTTTTAAGTTATGCTATACATAGATACATATATGGACCTTTTTCTAAAAATGATTTTTTTATTCAAGGGACCTCAAAGCACATTTCCGGTGAAATCTCGACATCAGACTCTTGGGTGGAATACAATACTTCTCCTGCTTACTCTACTTAGTAGAGAAAGTAAAAAGTACTGTGAACAATGTAACATGGATGAAAGATTCACGTTTTAATCAATGCTATAACATATAAGGCATGTCTGCGAATTTATAACAAATAAAGAAGTTTATGTGACTCTACTGCATGAAATGGCAACTATGCGTATTCCGTCTTCACCACTTATGCCAATGTAATCATTCCCAATGTTGACTAGGGCGTCCCCCATCTCTCCTTTGGCCGGTATTCTTTGGCTATCAGTACGATTTAGGCGATTCCTCCACTTTGTCTGTAGTGTCGTAGTTTTTGGGTCATACTGTATATTCCTAGTTCTTCTCGCATGTCTTCATTCCGTATGTCTAGTCTGGAACGGAAAAATCTCATTTCTGCTGAGTGCATTTTGTTTTCATCACGTTTACATGTTTTCCACGATTCCCTTCCAAGTATTCGTGTAGGTACAGGCATCATCTTGGTATCTATTGTTGTCTTAATTTGAGGTGACCTATTAACTGTTCCACATAGGGATTAGAATTTGTAATTTTGTTTACTATATATTTATCCATACCATTTTTTCCTGTAGTAGATTTTGGTTTGCAGGTTAATTTCCCAGTTATAGAAAATAATACGAAATGAAGGTCTTCTCAGGCTATACTATAAAATTCAAATATACAATATTTTTTCATGTAATTCTCAAACATGGGGCAATAATAATCAAAATTGTTTAAGCCGATGTTGAAAAAATTAATAACGAAAATATATCCATGTAAGGTGAAAATTTCATAAAAATCTTGATGCTGAATTCGTGAAAGATGCTGAATTATGTACTAAGTTTGGTATTCATCCAACTTGAGTTATACTGCTCTCTCTGTCTCTTTCTCTCTCCCTCTCACTCTCTCATACACATACACAAAGAGAGGGATTTTCCAAATGAAATATTTATTTTAGTTCAGGGATCTCAAAACTTGTATTTCCAGTGGAATATCGATAACAAGTTTAGAGATGAAATACAAAACTTCCCTTATTTATCATATTGTTGAGAAATTAGCATTGTAAACTTCACAAAATATCGGTTTGAGGCCCCCTGAATCCGTAAAAAACATTTTTAGAAAAAGATCCCTGTGTGTGTGTGTTTGTGTCTTTAAACAGCATACCTCATAAAGGAAACGTTGGTTAAGTCCCAGACTTGGTATTTAAGATCAGTATATTCCAAGGATGTGACACGAAGTTTTTCAAGAAAATTCCCCCACTTCAACTACTCTTTACATGGAACGTTTTTCGAAATTTTTTATTTTCTAAAAATTGCTCTGATAATTTTGATTAAAATACCATATATAAAATATATTCACATTACAAATAAAATGCACATCTTGAACTTTCTGGGAATAGGCTGTGAAGTCCACTTTATTCGGAAGGAGTTTTATATAACCTTGTTTAACTGGTAAACGTTAAGTGATAGATGGAAACGTACTGAACAAAAACACAATTTATTTTAAATAATCTTTTCCTTGGCGGTATAAACCATTTCTGATATAACAATTATTAAAGATTCGAACTGTTCACTTCTTGGGCATTCTTTAGTCCTTTCAATATTCAGTTGTTTCTCGCGATTGCATGGAAACAGTATGGAATCTTAAGGGCAGCATACAGCGTCCAATTCTTAAACATTTGACTATCGCTGTTCTCTTTGTATCTATAACGTGTAATGTAGCTATTTCTACAAAGAGTTATTTGAATTAAAACGTAGTAGATATAAAAATAAGCTTTAGTAAAGACTAGTTTATATACCCACTAATAAACGATAGAGGGTAGAGAAGTCAAGTGAATGTATCAGATCAGACACTTATTAATTCTGTGGGTTTCCCTTAACAATGGCCGCTTCAGTTGTGGAGTGCAGCATTCTCCTCGCAACTTAGATAATCTAGGAAGACGTCGAAAAGACATTTTAAAACACTTTATTTGTGTTCCTTTTTGCTAAAACCCGTTATTTGCTGCAGCAGTGTCTTGTCAAGTCTCGTGCCGGAGGAGTTGTAAACTATTTCACGCTGATGATGGTTGACAGGAAGCAAAACATTCCGAGGCGAGTATCGCACGACTGCAACTCGGCAAATGTCGTTTGCTTCGAGAAAACCTTTAAAATCCATATCCATTTGTCAGAGAGGATTTGGCTTGTTGCTTGTCGACGTCGAGAATTTACTGCTGCGCACAACGCATCCTAAAATCGGCCATCACTCAAGTATGAACTTCTGCCCTCTTTTAGTTTCCAACACGCTCTTACCCAGCGATTTTTCTCTTACGTTAATTGATGCAATATTACTGATACTAAACGGTTTCTATGTATTTTTTGTTGTTTCAATTACATAGCCCGCTTTAAACATCTGTAGTGTAACGGAGGCTTTGACTTTAAAAGTAAGCTAATGGTTGATTCTAAATGAAGACGAGAAAGCTTTGGAAGTAGGGAATGATTCTATTAAAGAACAATTTACCCGCATCAGACAGGAATCTAATCCGCCCCCTCTGGTTTGGGAAGCCAGAACGCTGACCACTAGACTACGAACCAGTCAATCATTATATGAAACTGGTGGAAAAAAATGTGCTTGGAAATGTAAGTTAGTATATTTACTTATGAATAGTTACTATATCTCTTTAACACCTATTTTTTTACTTTCTCTACTACGTATAGTAAGTAGGGGAAGTATTGTATTCCACCCAAAAATTCGATACCGAGATTTCACCGGAAATATATGTTTTGAGACCCCCTGAATCCAAAAGAAACCATTTTTAGAAACATGTCCGTGTGTGTGTCTGTCTATTTGTCTGTGAACAACATAACTCAGAAACGAACAGTCGGATAAACACCAATCTTGATATTTAGGTTCGTATCTTCCAGAGATGCGACACGAAGGTTTTCATGAAAATCACCCCACCCCAAAATATCCTTTTACATGGAACATTTTTCGAAAGTTTTAATTTTCTCAAAACTGGCTCTAACTATTTTGATTAAAATACAATATGTTTAAGATATTTTCATGACAAATGAAATGTATATCTCGAGTTTTCTGGGAATGTCTCCAAAAGTATACTTCATTGTGAACAACTTTTGCGTAACTGGTAACCATAAGAGATAGACAAAATTTTACTACACAAAAAATGTAGATTGCGTTAAAATACGCAATTTATGTCATATACATTTTTTTTGAGTGAACCATTTTTTCGAGATATTACTTGTTATTCCCTTAAAATTTTCAATACTTATACTTTTTCTCGAATGGGAATTCGTTATTCTTTATTTTTTGTCCTGGTAATGCGACATAGCAACTAGCTCTTAAAATATTTGACTATCGCTTAAAGCCTACCAATTCTCCTTGCATCTACATGGAAATTAGCAATAAGATTGACATCTCGATATCTCGATTAACATGAAGCATATGGAGAATAAGCGTTTGTAAAAATAGTTTATACAAGAGTAGAGAAAGTCATGTGAGTGTAACACATCACATTTTGTTTGTTTGTTTTATTTATGGACGCTTTTTTGCTACTGTGGTCCTTAACGTCCCATTCTATATTGGGCGTGAAAGACCGGTAATTTTGCTCAGAGGCCTCTTTATCACTTGCGGTTCTTTTATGTGCCGTAAATCTACGACACGGGACCACTGGCTTTACTTCCCTTCTGAAGGAAGCCATGCTAAAGATTTTTACGCCCTCGCGATCTCAGGAACTAGAGGCTAGCATGGTAAAGGCATTACAAGAAGCAGATAAGGTAAAGTGTTTCAGCATTCCTTCACTAACATAAACAAGTGTTTCTTACATCAAGGAGATTCTGTGCACTTGGATATGCACAGTGACACAAAACTAAACACATTAAAAGCAAATAACGTTCGACTAGGAATGAGGTAGTGTATATTATTTCTGTTCCACTTATACCCGAATAAATTAAGCTTAACGCTCCAACCTCTCTGCAAAAGATTAACGGGTCTCATGCGCACCAAATCATTGATGCAGAAGGACTGCTTGGTGTTAAAATATGGGACGAAAAACTGTAAAATTAAAGGGAACTCCGGTCATTGGACATCGGTGCTTCACGTTATTTCGATGCTACTGTTGTGGAATTGTGTTAACACAAATGTGAGCCGAGGCTGTAGTGTTGTTTCAGATTTTACACACGATTCAAACTGCTGCTATAATATCCCAAAACAACCAGAGCTGCGGGTTAGTCTTCTTTTTTTCGTTGTGGTGCTATCATTGAAAAGGGCTGTGGAGTACAACGCAATTGTGTGCAACATTATGCAGGCTGCATTCTATCTATGGAAAAGGGGGTCAAACGTTGGAGTGATGGGCATGTGTCATGCAGCATTCGTTCCTGCTGCTCGAAATTCGATTCTCCAAACACAAACGATGCAGTGGCGTATAATACCTACCTCTCCGCTTTCAGCACCTATAAAATACCCGCCGTCTAGAAACCATATTTCGGTGACTAAAATTCACAATACATGAAGCACTTATGTCACCAATAGTTGGTGTTACATTTTCTCACAATACTAAGTCGTAAAATACATCATTCTATCCCAAAAATTGCCAAAATTTAACTGAAAAGCATCGGATGTGATACATTCATATAATCCTCTGTACCCTCTATGGTTTATTAGAGGGTATACACATTATTGTTACTCAAGCATATTACTTTCTTTACTACGTATAGTAAGTAGGGGAAGTATTGTATTCCACCCAAAAATTCGATAAGGAAATTTCGCCGAAAATACAGGTTTCGAGCCCCCTGAATCCAAAAAAAAAAACCTTTTTGGAAACATGTGTGTGTGTGTGTCTGTGGACAACATTACTCAGAAACGAGCAGTCGGATAAACACCAAACTTGGTATTTAGGTTCAGTATCTTCTAGAAATGCGATACGAAGGTTTCCAAGAAAATCTCCCAACCCCAGATTATCCTTTACATAGAAAATGTTACGAAAATTTTAATTTTCTCAAAAATAGCTCTAACGATTTTGATTAAATATCATATGTTTAAGATATTTTCATGACAAATGAAATGTATATCTCGAATTTTCTGGAAATGTCTCCAAAAGTATTCTTCATTGTGAACGACTTTTGCATAACTGGTAAACCATAAGAGATAGACAAAATTTTAGTGCTCAAAAAATGTAGATCGCGTTAAAATACACAATTTATGTCATACATATTTTTTTTATTGAGTGAACCATTTTCGAGATATTGCTTGTTATTCCCTTAAATTTTCCAATACTTATACTTTTACTCAAATTCGTTATTCATTTTTTTTCCGTCCTGCACATGCAAAGAGAATGGAATACTCCACATAGCAACCAGCTCTTAAAATAATTGACTATCGCTTAAAGCCTACCAATTCCCCTTGCACCTACAAGAAAATTAGCAATGAGATTAACATCTCGATTAACACGAAGCATATGGAGAATAAGTGTTTGTAAAAATAGTTTGTACAAGAGTAGAGAAAGTCGTGAGAGTGTAACACATCAGATTTCTTTTATTTGAGGTCCCCTGCATCAATGTATTTTCTTGAAATCTCAATATCAAATTTTTGGGTGAAATGAAATACCTTCTCTACCTAATAGATACGCTAGATAAAGCACATATTATATTGCCTGTTTTATTACTTAAAATCGAGGCTCAAAGTGCACTACACTTATGTGTCCATTTTTGCTTTGTAGTTGTTTCACGATAATGCAAGCCCTCATGTCGCTGGCATTACAATTGATTTGCCTACGCTTTTGGCATTAACAAACATGTAAAGTTTCACTATGTAGCCATATCAACCCCTCCGGATTTATTCGTTGTCGAAATTGAAGCATCTACGGGGCAGACTATTTGTCTTTGACGATGAAGTGGAGGACCAGATGATAAATTTGTTAAATGAGCAGGACCTCACTTTCTTATTGTCAGACAGTGGAGAATTTCATTATAGGCTAGAATAAATTCTTGAGTGCTATGGGTGATGTGTCAAATAATAAAAATCTGATGTGTTACACTCACATGACTTTCTCTACTCTTCAACAAACTATTTTTACAAACTCTTATGCTCCATCTATTTCATATTAATCGAAATAAACATTTGCAGAAACGATCTTTTTACATGCAAAGAGAATTACATTTTACACATAGCGACCAGTTCTAAAAATACTTGACTATCGCTTAAGGCGTACTACGCTCCCCTTTTTTTGTATTTTCAAGGGCAATATAGAAATACAGTAGCCTTTAAGCATAGACATACTTCTTAATAGCTGGTTGCTATGTGCAGCATCATTCTCTTTGCTACAGATTAATGTTCTTTGCATATCCTAGACAAAAAAAATGAATAACCAATTCCCATTTGAAAAAAAGTACAAGTATTGGAAAATTTAAGGGAATAACAAGCAATATCTCGAAAATAGCTCACTGAACAAAAAAAATATGTACGACATAAATTGTATATTTTAACGCGATCTACATTTTTTGTGTAGTAGAATTTTGTCTATCTCTTATGGTTTACCAGTTATGCAAAAGTCGTTCACAATGAAGAATACTTTTGGAGACATTCCCAGAAAGTTCGAGATATATATTTTATTTGTCATGAAAATATCTTAAACATATGATATTTTAATCAAAATCGTTAGAGCCATTTTTGAGAAAATTAAAATTTTCGAAAAAATGTTCCATATAATGGGTAATCTGGGGTGGGGGATTTTCTTGAAAACCTTCGTGTCGCATCTCTGGAAGATACTGAACCTAAATACCAAGTTTGGTGTTTATCTGACTGTATGTTTCCGAGTTATGCTGTTCACAGACACGCACACAGACACATACACAGACACACACACGGGTATGTTTCCAAAAATGCTTTTTTTGGATTCAGGTAGTCTCAAAAATATATTTCCGGTGAAATTTTGGTATCGAATTTTTGTGGAATACAACACTTCCCCTACTTACTATACGTAGTAAAGTAATAAAACACCGGTGCAACAATAAAACAATTTTTCTTTGTCTTGACGTATTTTTGCCAGTTCGCGTAGATATGCAATGTAGGAAAGAATATTTCAGACGTTTTCCAAGTCAAAGCATTATGGTTTCCTTAGAGCCTAATTCCTTGCATTAAATAATAATGAAATGTCCCTTTCATTTGCATTGTAGATCATGTATCATGTCTATACATAGTGTGAAATTCTTTGATTTAGAAGGTACCGAGCCGCTGAACAATTCTGTCCTTTATAGTACACACATGATAAATAAGAGCATCAAGTACTGGCTGAGACTAATGCAGGGAGATAATTCCGCACTTGCGCCAAATGTTATAAATACCATCATAAAACCTGTTTCCCAAGATTTGGGCAGCTGTTGGGGAGAATAGGCATGGTGTCGCTATGGCAAAGAGGTGAAATAGAAGGCAAAAATATGTGGAAAAGTATATAAAAAGACTAGCGGACTTATCCAATAGGAATTTGAATCGAATTGTAAAATTAAAATACATATCTTAGGAAGAAAGGAAAGTTTAGGTTTAGACTGGGACGCTGGAGGGCACTGAAAATGACTTGACGATTCTGGCAGGAGAATCTGCCCATTCTATGATTTGGATGAAGACTGGGTACATTTTTTCGCGGAATGTCTACAGAAGGAGAACCAGCAAAGAATTAAACTCTCAGAAAAGTTCTCAAGTTCTGCTAGAAGAAGATTGGCATGCTGCGATCTACTCCTGACCAGAGGAAATGGCAAAATGTGGACAATTTCCTGGCTAAAGTGCGCGAAGCCGTATTAGATCAGGGGAAATTTATCTCTCTTTTTCTTTAACTTTTGTTTATTTTTGTTCACTTAAACTTGTATCTTAAATATACATATAGGGTCAATAATCTATGCAATAAGTATTTGTATGATAACTTAAATAATTTGACACCATTAATTGTAAATTATCCATCTAGTTAACCTTATTTCTTGACCAAACTGACGAGTTCTTTGTAGATTAATGTACTAATTCCCACATTTTTTAGCAAAATAATCTTGGATTCCGTTCTTTGTTTTGTTGGTGAGGGGTATGGAAAAGAAAATGGTTACATGCGAAAATTACCCAGCCAAACGCCCTCTCCCTTTGCAGGTGTGTGTGTGTGTGTGTTTGTGTGTGTGTGTGTACGCACACACGAGCGCTAATTATCAGGAAGGCTGGCTTAAGCACAGGTAGTCACTCTCTCCCTCCCTCCCTCCCTCTCATGTAGACATGCGCGCACGTTTCATGAAACACGTTGAAGTATGAGATAGAAGGCGTTATTGTACCGTTTTAAATGGCATTCTATTATGACTATTACTATTATTATTTATTTAGCTAATTTTTCTGCGCCATGGTGCTATGGAGCTCTGGTTCCCGGTTAGGGAATGCGCCCGATTTCAATCCCACCCACCAGGTGTGGTTTTTAAGTTCTAGTGTCTACTCCAATCTACTGAGGAAATCGAGGACCTTCGAAGGGCAGGGGTTTGTGGCCTACTTAACCAACTTTATGGCTGGGGGATGCGCGATGTTGGCCCCATCATCTCCCAGTATCGGTTGGATGATCACACCTCTGCCGTGCGACAGCGGTCGGTGTGAGGTCGGCATTCTGGTTGGTAGGCCCAAGCGCTTTGTGGGATGTAGTACCACAGGATTTAATCCATTGTTAATTATTATTTATTGTTATTAATTTAATCTGAACTTAGTTAATTTTGTTTTATTCTTTATGGACAGGTAAGAGAACCTCAGCAATGGAAATTCAGTATATGCCTGTGAGGCAGTATTTTTAACATTTAAATGATTTCAGACTAATTATATAATATAAAATATAATAACAGCCCGCCTTAAAGCAATATGTGTATAATATATAAAATGCATGCAACAGTCATTGTATTAATGTTTTTATTATTATGTACATGTTCAATAATGTTATGTGAATGTATTATGTAATTTAATAATGTAGGAGCTGTGAGAATAATAGGTTAAAAGATGCTAACAATGAGGTATCCTTGAGGCAATAATGAATTAGAAAGTTTAATACTACTACTAGTAATTCTTGGAAACAATAATGTAATTTTTGAGACAGTTTATAAAATAGTCAATCAACAACCAGAAAAAAGCTTAAGTGAAATAAAAGTATTGTATTGGAGTAGGATTAGCCAATCAGAAACTGAAATAGGGCAAATTGTACAAATTCAGAAGTCAGTTGCGTTCAGACAGCGTTACCAACCGGACGCGAGACACGTCCTCGAGAAGTTTAATACGTATTTTGTGTGAGACGTGTTTACGTGTTAAAAGTGCAAGTAATTAATAAAAGAATCTCACAGCTCCCTATACCAGTGAAATGTTATTTAAATCGTGTCAAGCATTAATAAAAGGAGTGAAGTAAAATTATAATCTGTGTAAGCCTACATTCTTCAGCCGCACCACGCCTTGTTAAGAAATTTATGTCTCTAAAAAATAAATACTGACGCAGCCGAGGCAAACACAAATATATATATATATATATATATACATATATATACAATATTTAAAGAAACATTAAAAAAATACAAAGTTTATTTTTAAACTTGGGGCGAAAGCTACGGATACTTTTTACTATATGTGCGGTTGCAACTACTTCAAGTTCGGCTCCCCAACAGTCGAAATAAAATAAACCTCCTCTTAAAATAAACAACCTTCTCACATGATCAAGTCAACTGTGTTTACAGTTAGCAAATGTATATCATGGATGTGTTTTGTGAAAAAAGTGAAGACGTGTTAGATACGAAGGTAATAAGATAATTTTCTGACAAACTTCAGATTATATAATCTAATTATTCTTTTGTAACCAGAGTCTGTAGCGTTCACCATGACGGGAACAATATAGATAAGGTTGATAGAGCCAATATTGTATTCAGCGCTAGATGATGAATAACAAAGTGAAACGTTCCTTTATAATGAAAATTATTCCAGGAAATAAAAGGCTTACGCTAAAAGAATATAGCTCTTTGCGTTTCTTTTGTCTTTTGCCGCTATTTAATGAAGCTGAACTTTAATTTTGCTTGCTGCTATTTTGGAAGCTTTATTTATGAAGGCAGTAACTGCCGCTTAAAGCAGATGCGAGTATAAACCTCTAGCTGCAGTTAATTCAAGCATTTTAAGTTAGGTTATTTTTACATACATCAAGAGTAACAACTATTCTGAAAATATATCGTTTTAGCAAGTTCACTCGATGTTACTGGGTACAGAAAATGTAGGGGTGGTGCAACTTTGCAATTTTATTTTCTAGTTGTAAGGAACAAACAATAAAGTTTGAATTTTTACTTTCTCTACTACGTATAGTAAGTAGGGGAAGTATTGTATTCCACCCAAAAATTCGATACCGAGATTTCACCGGAAATACATGTTTTAAGATCTCCTGAATCCAAAAAAAGCATTTTTGGAAACATGTCCGTGTGTGTGTCTGTGTGTCTAGTGTCTGCCTGTGAACAGCATAACTCTGAAACGAACAGTCAGATAAACACCAAACCTGGTATTTCGGTTCAGTATCTTCCAGAGATGCGACACGAAGGTTTTCAAGAAAATCCCCCCACCACAGAGTACCCTTTGCATGGAACATTTTTCGAAAATTTTAATTTTCTCAAAAATGGCTCCAACGATTTTGATTAAAATATCATATGTTTAAGATATTTTCATGACAAATAAAATGTATATCTTGAATTTTCTGAGAATTTCCCCAAAAGTATTCTTCATTGTGAACGACTTTTGGTAAACTGGTAAACCATAAGAGATAGACAAAATTTTACTACACAAAATATGTTGATCGCGTTAAAATACACAATTTATATCATATATATTTTTGTTGTTGAGTGAACCATTTTCGAGATATTGCTTGTTATTCCCTTAAATTTTTCAATACTTTTATTCTCAAATAGGAATTCGTTATTCATTTTTTTGTCTTGGATATGCAAAGAGTATTAATCTGTGGCAAAGGGAATGGTGCTGCACCTAGCAACCAGCTATTAAGATATATGTATGTGCTTAAAGGCTACTGTATTTCCTAATTGCCCTTGTAAATATATATTCCCCTTACATCTACAAGAAAATTAGCAATAAGATAGAGTCTGCAAATGTTTATCTCGATTAACATGAAGTAGATGGAGAATAAGCGTTTGTAAAAATAGTTTGTACAAGAGTAGAGAAAGTCATGTGAGTGTAACACATCAGATTTTTTTTTTTAAGTTTTAGCGTCTTATAACTGGATAGGTTATATCGGAGGATGAATGAATGAATGAATGAAATCGTGAAACGATGCTCAAATGAATCCAGAATCCATAGAGCTTAACGTTATCCAACATACTTTGTCGTAAGTTGTAGGAGCTGAACTTAAATTACGCAACTTATATAAATGAATGAACACAGTAAAAAGTATAGCTATCATATTAATAACAAGTTAACTAGATCCTGTTTACTACTAATACACCACAAATTATTTTTTTAGGGGAAACAATTTAACTAGTTTCGTATTTCTATTCGAAGATTATGCGAAATAAACATTTTGTCATCCCTGTGTGAGTAAGAGAGGGAAGGAGAGAATAGGTTCCAATTTGAATTGGCACATTCCCCAAAATTACTACTGTGATACGTTAGGTGCTTAACCAGGTGAACCTAGCTTTCTTTGATAACACGCTGAACCAAGGGAGGGCTAAATAATATGTACCTTTACATTTTACCCTTATGGTTGTATTTACAATTTTTGCGCAAGCATTAGTTCTTTATTAAGTGAATTAAGTGAGAAATGTTGTACATTAAGAAACAAATATCTATATATTTTTATAATATATATTTTAACAAAATATTTTTATATTTTGAAAATTCTCAAATTAAATTAATTATTGAAAGTTGTTGCAGTCAGGCTTTCCACGTATTATATTTGCAGCAGTTCTTCGCGTGGGACGAGGTGTACTAGGTACATAAACCATTCCACTTTTAGTCACATACTTCACAATTCCTACACTTACACTATTGTTGTTATCACTAATATTCCTATCACTTCACTGTAACTTGAAAATTGGGTTCTACCCTATTGGGTTCTACGTCATCAGCATTATCACCATTATCATCACAGTCCATGTCTTCAATCTGATGTACTTCATCTTCAGTTTTACTAACACTCATCAAAAATACCGTAACTTTCTCCCTCGTGATGTTCTAAAACTGCTTCAATATTATATAATTATCTGCTCGTATTTCTGAATCATACCACGCTCAAAGACAGAATAACACAGTTATAAAATGAGGTTTCAGTCCAGGCAGCAATGCCAACAATGCAGTATAATGTTGGTTTCCAAATAAGTCCATTGTTGAATATATGTTTGCAGTTTTGAACAGAAATTCCATTGTTGTAACGCTTGTTTATAATTATTAATAACAATATTGTTACAAGTTGGACCAAAAGAGGGATATTTTGTGACCACTTCGAAATTTAGTCCATATAATTTAGTTTCCAACAAGAGAAACGGATTGTCCTTATTTAATAGTTAACTTTATACCATTTCTGACACAAAATGAGAAGACTGTGGTCTGAACATGTTCTACACTATAATAGTAATGATTCTAGAAAAGTGTGGACATAAATTGACCCTCTCTTGGTTCGTCTAGGGCAAGGGTGGCGAAAACGACTTCCTTCCGCGAGTCACCAAATATGCAACACGCACTGCATCACTCATAGCACGTGAAAAACAAAGGGGCGGTTGCAGACTGGGAACGGCGCCTGCGAGTCAAAATAACTCGCGAAGCACTTTTTCGCCACCTCTGGTCTAGGGTATTTTAGCTATACAGAATTGACCAGATATTATATCTTTGCCCCACATCACTGTTTTCACAGTACCCATGTTTTTTTTCATTTATACGGTTTGAAAACCAACTATATTTTACAAATAACGAAATATGAGGAATCATGCACAGCGTTGAAATTAAGGATAACATGTTTTAAAACAGCCTTTTACCTTCACCGGATCCTAAAATTTCCTTCAGGAATTTGAAATGGTGAGGATTTGATAATCCACAAAAAAGCCCGCAGTCAACAGATTCTAGCCAGCGCCTTTCTTTATACAAAAGCATACTTCCCTGAAGTATTCCCTTCTGAGGTGATGCTTCATGATATAACGAGCTTATTCGAGCTGCCAGATCATTAACAAAATCAATATTAATTGAATGAATCACTCTTAGTGACGTAACGTGTGGGTGATGCATTTATTGCCGCGTATTAAGATTTTCAAAGATTTTGTTTGTGAACACACAATATTCTCTTCCTAGTAAACCAATTTTCTACATCGTGCGTTTGTTTATTTACGCATTTAGTGTGGCAGAACAAGATCATTTCCGCTCTACCACCATAAAAACAATTACATTAATGCTACTGTGTAAACACAAAAGAAACAATACTGTTGCAATACCTGTATATCTGAATACGCTGGATGTTCATTTCAGTGTCATAGAATGCAGTGTCATGCATGCATAACGTCACTAGGCTAGTTGCGAGCCTAGAATTCATTCCGCCTAGTACCTCCGCAGAGGCGTATTACTCATAAGTTGGAGAAGTTGCCTGCAGAGCAAGGGGTTCTGTTGCGGGTGAAACCTTCCACGTATGTTTGCTAGCAAATCATCTTTCGCACTGTTTTCTTTGGTCGATATCGAAGGTTCGTGAAAGCTGTAAGCGAGGTGCTAACCATCGCTAGCGTAAACCAACGTGAATTTGTCAACAGTGTGTGTTGTGGTTCCACTCTGCGAATGCAAATAAAACATTGTGTAGAATAAATGGACTGGGTAGCGCCATACAAGAAAGATTAACGTGCCTGATTGTTTATTTTATCTTATTTTAGACTTTTCCATGTAACATTGCGAGGCGCATTATTTGCTCTACGTTTTATGATGTCGTAACCGTATTAGAACTCCTCAAATTAAACCCCATATTTGCTAGGCAAGTTTTTTTCCACACGTTACGTCCTTGTCCTGAGAGCTGATACCTAAAAAATTCTGATGTGATATATTCGCATGACTTTCTCTACCTTCTATTCTTTATTAAGGCTTTACAAATTATTCTTACTCATGGCATTTCTTATTACCACATTTTAATCTAAATAAACCTTTGCAGAAATAGCTACATTACACATTTCGTTATAGACACAAAGAGAACAGCGATAGTCAAACGTTTAAGAACAAGGCGGTGTCTGCTGGCCTAGAATTCCATACTGTTTCCATGCAATCGCAAGACACAATGACTATTGAAACGGCTTCAAGAGAATGTCCTAGAAATGAACAATTCGAACATTTAAAACGGGTATCTCTGAAACGGCTTATGCCATGTGAAATTATTTGAAATAAATTGTGTGTTTACATTTTTGTATAGTACGTTTTCGTCTATCGCTTAACGTTTACCAGTTATACAAGATCAGACAAAATTCGTTCCGAATAAAGAGGACTTCAGAGGTTGTTTCTCGAAAATTCAAAATATACACTTTATTTGTCATGTATATATCTTTCATGTATGGTAATTTAATCAAAATCGTTAGCAATGTTTTAGAAAATCAAAATTTTCGAAAAATGTTTCATGTAATGTGTAGTTTGGGGCGAGGGATTTTATTGAAAATCTTCGTGTCGCACCCTTAGAAGATAATAAACTTCATTACCTAGTTTGGTATCTATCCTACTTTGGGTTTTTGGTTACGCTGTTCACAGACACACGACACAGACACAAAGGCAGACATACACACGGATATGTTTCCAGAAATGCTTTATTTGGATCAGGGGCCTCAAAACACGTATTTATGGTGAAATCTCGGTATCAAATTTTTGAGTGGAGTATAATACTTCTCCTATTTACTACAAGAAAGTAAAATTTGACTCAAAACAATGGCTCATGGCACACTAAAATGAACCACAGCACACCATTTGAAAACAAAAGTGATAAAGAAATACTGTCAATACAAATAGTATAATTACGATATTAATAACGAAGGCGATGATAAAAATAAATGTGTAGGATATGTAGAAACGTTAGCTTAAATCCGTCTAAAAGATTAAATATAAATTACCCAAATACATTGGATGCTTTATTAAGAGAATCTCTTGAAGTGTACAGTCTCTAACATCATGTGGCAGCGTATTACAGAACGGATAGTGAAGGTTTATAAGTAAAGTAATGTTTGCTGCAATGGAATCAATAATATGTGTCGAGTTTTAGAAAATATTAAGATCATGACAGTAAGATGCAGATTAGATGGAAAAGTACGAGTAATATTGAAGTATAAATCAATCTCGGTCATTCCGGGTAAACCCAAATATCATCAATGGATGACACATGGTCGAACATACACTACGTGTTCAAAAGTATCCGGACACCTGGCTGAAAATGACGTACAAGTTCGTGACGCCCTCCATTGGTAATGCTGGAAATCAATATAGTGTTGGCCCACACTTAGTCTTAATGACAGCGTTCACTCTCGCATGCATACTTTCAATCAGGTGCTGGAAGCTTTCTTAGGGATTGGCAGCCCATTCTTCACAGAGTGCGGAACTGAGGAGAGGTATCGATGTAGGTCGGTGACGCCTGGCACGAAGTCGTCGTTCCAAAACATCCCAATGGTGTTGTACAGGATTCAAGTCAGGACTCTGTGCAGGTCAGTCCATTACAGGGATGTTGTTGTCATGTAACCACTCCGCCACAGCCCGTGCAGTATGATCAGGTGCTCGATCATGTTGAAAGATGCAATCGCCATCCTCGAATTGCTCTTCAACATAGGGAAGCAAGAACGTGCTTAAAATATCAATGTAGATCTGCGCTGTGATCGTGCCACGCAAACCAACAAGGGGTGCAACCCCCCTCCAGGAAAAACACGACCACACCATAACACCACCACCTCTGAATTTCACTGTTGGCACCACACACGCTGGCAGATGACGTTCACCGGGTATTCGCTATACTCACACCCTGCCATTGGATCGCCACGTTGTGTACCATGATTCGTCACTCCACACAACGTTTTGCCACTGTTCAGTTGTGTAATGTTGACGCTCCTTACACCAAGCGAGGCGTCGTTTGGCATTTTCCTGCGTGATGTGTGGCTTATGAGCAGCCGCTCGACATGGAATCCAAGGTTTTTTTACCTAACGTTTAAATGTCATAGTACTTGGAGTGGATCCTGATGCAGTTTGGAATTCCTGTGTGATGGTCTGGATAGATGTCTGCCTAATACTCTTTACGACCCTCTTCAAATGTCAGCGGTCTCTGTCAGTCAACAGAGGAGGTCGGCCAGTACGCTTTTGTGCTGTACATGTCCCTTCTCGTTTCCACTTCACTATCACATCAAAAACAGTGGTCCTAGGGATGTTTAGGAGTGTGGAAATCTCGCGCACAGACTTCTGACACAAGCAACACACAATCACCTGATCACGTTCGAAGTCCGTGAGTTCCACGGAACGTCCCGTTCTGCTGTTTCACGATGTCTAATGACTACTGAGGTCGCGGAGGAGTACCAGGCAGTAGGTGGTAACACACTGAACCTAAGATGAAAAACGTATGTTGGTGGGGGTGTCCGGATACTTTTGATCATATAGTGTACGTACATCGCAAATATAGCAGGCATATTTTATGAGTACGCTGCAGTTTTATTGACTAAAATTCATATTTGTTAAAGGAAAATCGTAGCAATCAAATTGGCGTATATTCAGGGTTTATACAATATATTTCCTTTAACTTTAATAGAGTTCAGGTTGCTGTGAATTACAGGGCAGCCAGTCTTCCTTACTTAGTTTCCACATTGCGTGAAGGAAATGCGGATACAAGTACTACGATAAACTGCTCAGAATTATAACATCATCAGCCAGCGTCGGAAAAGTTACCTCCTGAAGAAGCTGTTATGGATTTGTCGATTACGGTGTGATTTAATCCAACTGTCCTTTAATTTTACCTCCTTTCCACCAACCATTTTTTATTTTTATATAGCTCCTACAAACTGTTATTTATCGTTTACCTTTGCATTGATAGTTGCATTACATATTTAGTTGTAATCACAATAGGAATACAGAAAATCGAAGCGATAGTCGAAAGTTTAAAAGTCGCTATAACGTGGCTTCGAAAATCCATACTCTTTCCTTGACGTAAGAAACAAATGTAATCCCTATAGTACACCATGACATCTTGCGTCACGTGTCCACAGAGACCTTAGTGCTAGACAACTGTATCTCTGCTTCAACAGGTGTCGGGCAGATGGCACTAAGATGCCGTCCAATCTATTTTTACTTTTAGTAATGTTTTAAGCTTAAGGTGTAAATTTGGTTAGTGGTATTACACATCCAATTCAGTATTTACCTTGGTTACTGAGGGAAACCACAATAAACCCCAATCGGAGTGGTCGACCCAAGGGATTTCTACCCGACACCTCTTGAATGCAGGCCAGAGACGTTACCGCCTCTGCCATTCCGCTCAGGGCGGGTATTTTATCAAAACCTTATTATCCAACTTTCGAAGATACTGAACTTAAATACAAAGTTCGGTATTTATCCAACAGAGACACCGCGCAGATCATTTCCTAAATATGCCTTTTCTTTCTTAATCGGAGGAGCCTGATAACACACATTTCCGGTGAAATATCGATATCAGATATTTGGGCTGAATTCAATACTTCCTCTATCTGCTAGATATATCTAGGGATAACTATCCAGACATATCTGGAATAGAAAGTAAAACCTTTTTATATTTTATTTTGAACTTTTGCATTTATTTATCTGAAAGAACTTTGTTGATGTATTTATTAGTTTCAAACTTGTAATATAAAAGCCCACTATAAGAATGTATACTTCAGTTTTTAGAGTTCTGAGACTTTTGCATCTATTTTATTGCAAATCTGCATGTGAGTGTGTGTGTGTGTGTATGTTTTATATAGAACAAATTGTTCTGTAATTACAGCTCTAACTCTGTTAAAGTTAATAATGCTCTTTATATGACCTAAAATTTACGCATATTAAATTTACTAGTGTATAAATATTGATATTAATCTAGTATACATTGTAGCTCAAGCATTTTAAATGCATTAAATATCAATTTAAAGGTGACATTTATGAAAATAATCATGTAAATTTCAGAATAATACAACGCTTACCGCTGCCCTTTTGAATTTAAACAAAATCTTAAACATTATTAAACATTAAAAATAACAACAATACGGTTTAGGCCATATAGCCTGTTCTGCCTCCATACAGTGTTAATTAATCTGGTCACGTCATCGTTTTCTCAGTCGGCGGCCACTTCGTCTTCCTTGTGGTTTATTGTTGCACAGTATCTGCTTAAGTAGGCTGTCTCCATTCTAATTACAGGTTAACATATTACAAATATGTTTTCATAATTTTTTTGTAATGCACCATTTAAACTTGTAGTACTGTTAGTCTGCGAGAAAACGTTTTCGGATATGCAAAATGTTTCTATTGCTCAGGTGTCGATCCGTCTTTAATATTGGAATATTTTTCTGATGTGTAAAACACGGAAAAATAGACACCTGGCTTAACATATTACGTATTTCCGAAAGTAATACCTCCTATTTATTTTCATGGAAACTACAACATATACAGAAAGCACAATAACACAGTTAAATAATGGAAGATTTGCGGCGATCACCTCCTCATCCGTTGCTGTTAGGCTTACCTGGATGCTTCTCCCGTTGCTTCCAGAAGTTCTCAGTGGGTTGGTTCTCTTCAATTTATCCTCGGCTAGCCTCAGTAATTGTTCTTAAATTCTATGGGAGCATGGACTTATCCTCGGTAAAGGAAAACGTCGATCTCGGGTGGTGATATAGGAAGACATAGACTTGCTTTGTTTATGAAAAGATGACACTGCCGTTTCTTTTTATTTAATTAACACTCGTAGTATACAAAACTGGTATGGCCGCTGTAAAATACTGTCCACCGCTGTTAAACTATGGCGCGGATATGACTTGAAGTTTAAATATTCTTATTGTCGCTTTAAGAGTAGCGGATCTTAGGTGTGTTGCTAAAACTATTTGGGTTCCCTGTCTTGGCGCGATATCTCACACATCCTGCAGCATCTCTCCCTGACCACACATGACAAAAACTGTCCCGAATTTTCCCTAAACAGATCCATTTATAGTCTCAGGCTCCTGAGGCTGCTTCCTTTCCTATTGGTACATTTTTAGCGCGACTCGACGCGTCTAACTATTTCGAATAAACTTCCAGGGATTTCATTGGTCCAATTTTAATATAAATCGCGGCTTTTCCTACATTTACCGTTAAGGTTGTCTGTCTCACTCACTTGGTCACGGCGAATTATCAAATAATGGGACAAAGGCTCTACACCCTCGCTGTAGGAATAATAGCACGGCGACCGGAGAGAGGTAATAAAACTAGGTTTTCTGCCTTCGAAAGCACTATTCCTGTAGCTAAAACATTCCACCGTGGACAGTATTTTAACATAGCGCTTAAATTATTCACATTAAACCATTTATAACTCTACTAATATTAATAACCTAGATAGATACATAACGTTAAATCACCCTTCTTAAAATATACAAGCAGTATGAGAAAAAGATATTTACATAATACGATTTAACATCACTAAAAGTTAATTAATAAGTTATCTAGAATTACTGTTCTCGGGCCCGGCCTAGAGTTGCCGTTTCAGATTTCAGCTATATACCGCTATTTTTCCACATAATCACCACCATTCGTTATGCACTTTTGCCAGGAGCCGGCGTGCCACGCTCGTAAAAATCTGAACCAGCTGAGGCTAACCACTGTCTTACAGCTGTGACAACACATCTGATTCCGAAAAATGTTGGCTACATAGTGCATCTTTCACAGGCCCAAACAGATGGAAGTACGAAGGTGCTAAATAAGGACTGTACGTGGATGTGGTAGGACAGTCGAGCCATATTTGGTAATGATCTCCATGTTTGCAAAGTTGTTGAGGGGCCTGATATCATGCTGCAGGCGGAAGTTTTTCTTCTCTGTCCTGACTCTGGAAATTCGGGCTTTCAGCCTAGTCAGTATCGTCTTATAGCGTTTGGAATTTGCATTTGTTCCGGGTACCAAGGTATCCAAAATAACCATACCTTGTCTGTCCAAGAAGACTATACACATCACTTTTCCTGCAGATGGCTGCATCTTGAACTACTACTTTGTTGGAGTAGTTGGATGTCGTCACTCCATGGACTGTTATTTAGATTCTGGCTTGTAGTGGTGACACCACGTCTCATCTCCGGTGATGATGAAGTTCAGTAAATTGTCACCTTCAGCCTCGTATTGGTCCAGCAGGTACGGACAAATTTCTATTAAATGAGCTTTTTGGTCTTGTGAAAGCCTCCACGAGACCCATCTCGCACACACTTTGCGATAATTAAGGTTGCGTAACATATTATCTAAAGCATTACAGCCGACATTCAGCTCTACACACAATTCCTTGGTCCTAATCCGCTCATCTTCACCAATGAATTGATCGAGACGCTGTTCATTATTTGCTGTGACTGTTGAGCAGGGTTGGCCAGGGCGTGGTTTGTCCTGCACATCCTTTACACCACTTTTGAAACGCCGTACCCACCGCTTCAGGTTACTCACATCTATTGTATCATCTCCATGCACCTTTAGCAAGCGTTGGTGGATTTCATTTGGCGCAATTTGTTCAGCGGTAAGGAATTCAATCACATATCTCTTGTTTTGTACGCACCTCGATGCCAGTAGCCATTTTGAAACGGTCCCCTGCTGCGGCTATCTGTCACAGTACAACGAAACAAACACGACACTAGCGGGAATGTTTAAAAATTAATACTACACCAATATAATCTGGCTCGGACACTTAAAGGCAACACAATAAAGAAAAAAAGAAGATATGGTGCATTACTTTCGGATTGACCCTCGTACAATTGTTTTATCTTTAAAAGGTCAACAATGGACTTCAACTGCAGTTTGCCAGCGATTTTTTGTAATGTACACACAAACAAGGCGGAATTGAGCGTCAATATAATTGGAGTGCCATATCACTAAGTTGTAGAAAATACGAGCCACTTCTGGCTCACGAACCACGTATAGATAACTTCATTCACAGCTTGATTCACACGTGTTTAAGCATCGCAGTGAGTGTACGTATAATGCGAAGGAGCATGATTTCAGCATTAAACCAACAATGCCACAATAAATTTGAAGGCAGCAGATTTGTGTGCATGATGTTTAACCCAACAATAATTACTTCAGCGTCCCTATCGCAAGAGTTACCATTGTGTGACGCCGCCAAACCAGTTGTTTTAAAATTTAGTACCTTAATCCCCCACCACAGGCGCGCTCGTTTCGCGTCATATCACTCGAATCCGTAAAATGAGATGCGGGGGTCCGTGTGCATATGGATCCCTCTGCTCATGTTTTTTACAAGGGGGGGGGAATGTAACATTGTTTTTTTTTCTGAGCGGGGTGGGACCAACACCTTCCATTCATTCAACAACAAAACGTTAACACCTGTAATATCAGCCGCTGAAATACAATAAAGTGTCCCTTTTTGTTGCTGCTTGTTCATATTCCCATAGAAGAGGAAAAAATATGTTACAATTGGGAGTCGTTCTGAAACAGACAGGATAAACTTACAGTGGGCCCTGGTCACAGAGGGCCCTGAAATAAATATGAATACTCATATGTTACATTATTTCGAGGCAAACATTCCCCGTAAGTTTGTTAATCTAAAGTTAGGTTTTTGTTTTCTTTTTAACTCATTATTTACAAAACAAGCGATAATTTACAAAAAATTCGCAGGTTTAGTCAAATATTTGAATTATAAAAAATTCTTCATTTCTTTCTGCAGAGTGTGTAAACTATTTTCCCTCTTGTCATTTTTAAATATCGTAAGAGCTAGTATTAAACATATAGTTCATGGCGATCCAGTGCTGACTGCACGTTTTCTCAAAATAGTATTTTCTTTCTACAATGATCCCTGAAATCAAATTTTGGCTAAGTAGTAATAACATTTAATATATTAGCTTTGACATTTGAATTAATTTTTGATACTATAGTTTTATGTCCCAATAAATAGTATGAATTTCAGATTTTCCAGAAAGGCTATAATTTGAAACATCCCAGAAATTTTCATTATACTAAAAACACATAGTACTTCTAGTATTTGGTTTCTCTAAAAGTCGGATATCTAAGACTGAAGAATATTACCCAAATTTCAATTCCTAAATTTCACGCGAAATTTTTGCATTTAGATACGTAAGTTTTCCGAAATTTTTTTTTGAAAATAGCTCTTATGTGAATGTCAGACTGCAAGCAGAAAAATCCAAAAATTGATTATTTGATAAACCCTAAACCTCATATTTAGCTCTAGCGTTTGTAACGATGCAAGGGAAAGATTTTTCACTCCAGCCAAACGAAACAATGCTTTACGTAGGAACATTTTGGATATTTATATTGTAGCGTATGTGTGTGCATTGTCGCGTTGGACATATTATTGCTTTGTAGCATGACATTGTTGAACTAATTATTTCGTTTGTGAGTTTGAATCCATTTCCGGCCCGGCATTTCCCTTCCCACCTCCTAGTCAGGGAGGTGAGGGCAAGTAGAGGGACCAGCTTCCTTGTTCTTGTGGCATCAGTCTTGTGGCGTCAGTCTGGTAGCAGCCAGTGAGTCGAGTGTGTGTTTTCAGGCCGAGTGGTTGTGTGCGTGTTTTCGTGTGAGTGTGGAGCATCTCCCTCCAATGTTTGCCTTTAATCTGTTGTGAACGATGTAGTGGCAGCATATAAATTTAGGAAATGCTGAATGTGCATGAACAAGTATCAAATACTTCACTCACCTTTTGAAAATTTTCCTTACTGGGCCCTCTTTGCGCAAGCTTTTGTGGTTCTAGCTTTGCTACGATAGACACTAACAAAGAACTGGACTTACGTGTCCGGACTCATCTCATTCCCAAAGGTAGGGATACACCTGCCTTTAACTTTCCAATAGATTAATAAATAACAATCATAATTAACTTTTAAGGCGAATAGTTTTCTTTAATTTATGAGTTAGAATCCCCAATATGCCATTGATGGCTCCATTAGATCAAGGGTAGTCCTGGACAGTACTTACCGTGGATTATCTGGAAATAGCAACTGGAATTCTCTCCGGTCTTGCTGAATTGTATATAATTGTGAAGGGACATCCAAAACTTTACAAGAGGAAAACATTTAGAAATCATTGTTATGCAGAAGTTTTTAACCATTTGCGAAGTACAGTTTATTTGGAAGTTTTCCTAATTTTAAGCAGTATACACTTCGAAATCTAAGCCACAGTATTTATTTATTTTGTTTTTGGTTCCTGTAAATTCTGGCAACGGCACAAACTCTAATGCCTAGAGTATAATTAGCTCCTACGTTTTAGACCTTCTCCATTCTCTTAGCCTCCATAGCGTGTATTACAGACTTCAGCGAACATTTATGTCTTTAGCAAGAAAAATATAGAAAATAGGTTTTATATAAATAATTTGTACAAAATAGGAAAATAAACTCAAATGAGCAAATAAATTAATATGATGTTTACATGTACGGAGAACCTATTTGATAAATACGAGGGCAGATCGAAAACTAACGCACAATATTTTTTTTTACAAAAAAGTTTAATAGTTAAAAAAAAATCACAAATGAACTTACACCTTTTACCTACTTTTCGACATAGTCACCAAATTTCTCAACAATTTCTCACATCGTGATACCAGTTTCAATATGCCCTCTTCGTAGAAGTCCGTTTCCTTTGGCGGCAGTCACCTCCTGTCCGATGTTGTGGGTGTTTTTTTAATGCCCGTTGCTCGCGGCTTACCTTGCTGCATCCTCCACGTTGGCTCCAGATGTTCTTAGTATGCTGGTTCTCTGCATTTTTTTATCCTCGGCTAGCTGCAGTAATTTTTTTAAACTATGTGGGAGCATGGACTTATCCTTGGTAAAGGAAGCGTAGATCTCGGGTGGTGGTAAAAGGAGAAATAGACGTACTTTGGTTACGAAAAGACGACACTGCAGTTTCTTTTATTTAGCTACTCCTCGTAGTATACAATACTGATATTGCCGCCGTTAAAACACTGTCCACCGCTGTTGAAACACGGCGCGGATATGACGCGAAGTTTACATATGCTTATTATATCTCTTTACGCATAGCGATTCTTATGTGTGTTTCGAAAACTGTCTTCATTCACTTTTGGCGCGATATCTCTCAAACATCCTGCAGCATCTCTCCCTGCCTGTAGTTTAGCAAAATGTTCCCTGACCCAATGACAAATGACCAAATGCCTCGAATTTGTTCCAAGCAGATCCATTTATAGTCGCAGGCATCTGGGGCTGCTTCCTTTCCTATTGGTCCATTTTTATCGCCACTTAACGCGTCTTAATATTTCATATAAACTTACAGGGATCTCATTGGTCCAAATTTAACATAAATTGCGGCTTTTCCTAAATTTACCGTTAAGCTTGTTGTCTCTCTCACTTGGTCACGGCGAATTATCGTATAAAGGAACAAAAACTCTACACCCTCGCTGTATGAACAATGCCCCTGCGACCAGAGCGACATCGTAAAACTAGACTTTCTGCCTTCGAAGACACTATTCCTGTAGCTGAGACATTTCGTCGTGGACAGTATTTTAACATAGCGCTTAAATTATTTACATTAAACAATTTATAACTCCTCTAATATTAGTAATATAAATACAGACATATCGTTAAATCACCCCTCTTAAACCATACAAGCAGTAAAAGAAAAAGATATGTACATAGCATGATTTAACATCAATAAGAATTAATTAATCGAATTATCTATAATTACATTTCTCGGGCTCGGCCTAGAGTTGCCGTTTCACCTTGGAGTATAGCCATCTGTAGACTGCTGTTTCACTTCCGCATCTCTCGTAAAGGGTTGGGCGGTCCGGAATTTCTTAATGGGACCAAATAGATGAAAGTCCGACGGTGCAAGGTCCGGACTGTATGGTGGATGCTGGAGCACCTCCCAACCAAATTTGGTGATTTTCTGACGAACAGCAGCAGCAACATGAGTGCGAGCATTGTCATGAAGAATTTTGACATCGTCAGCATTTATGTTGTGGCGTTTGTCACGAAGGGCACGACGCAACTTCACCAAATTTTTCATGTAGGCTGCAGTATTCACAGTGGTCCCGTGCTCAGCAAAGTTCACCAATACAATACCATGCATATCCCAGAACACCGTCACAAGCACTTTCCTGGCAGATTGAGTCACTTTGAATTTTTTCTTCACTGGGGAACCAGCATATTTCCACTCCCTACTTGCCTGCTTGGTTTCGGGCGTGTAGTGGTATGCCCACGACTCATCACCTGTGACGATTCCTTTCAGAAAGTCATGCCCTTCTGCGGTCTACCGCATAAGGTGATCCAAGCTCGACATTCACTGGCCCTTGTGGTTGTCTGTCAGGTTCTTAGGCACCCAGCGAGCACTAACTTTACGAAATTTCAACGTGTCATGAATAATATCGTACACTGCACCGTAGGAAGGTCTGAGCTGTTGCGATAAGCTTCGCAGTTGCACACGCCGGTCGTTCAAAATTGCCGCCTCAATGCTTCTGACATTCTGCGGGGTTGCAACGTTTACCTTCTGGCGAATCACTAAGGTTCACACGGCCCTCTGTGAAGAATGCATACCCCTGGAGACACATCTACGTCAATACAATCATCCCTGTACACGCCACGCATGTCCCTGTGAATGTCGAAACACACATCTCTCTGCTCTTCACACGTGGACGACAGTAACATGTGCACCATCTTTGTTGCGTAGTTCACGCTTCTCTCGCTAGAACTGCACATGAAACAAAAATACCCTCTGTAGTGAAAACTTCAAACTATATGTGTGAAATTGCCATATGCTAGCTGCAATACCAAGGCGGAAAAAATTATTGTGCGTTGCTTTTCGATCTGCCCTCGTATTAATATAAAATTAAAATTCTTGGTAACGGGTTTATATGAAACGATAATGTATTAATTGAAACAATAACATTGAAATAATAAGGAAGAGAAAGGTGACAACACTCGCAGCTGATAATAAACCAGAGCTTTTTATACTTCAATTATGAATTATTTCAGTTGACCGCCCACTTTTTAGAACGAAATAATAAGAAATTGTAAAATGAGATTATAACATTCGTTAGTTGTTTTATATGATAACTATTACGCCTTAGATTTCGCAACAGTGGGGTAGTATACTGAATGAATTAAAATGTACTATACACTAAGCTATACTTCCGCAAAATTAAAATAATAATATGGCAGCATTAGTAAAACGTACTATTACGGATGCTTATGAAAATATGTGACTATAGGGTAGCGATAGCGTCGATTGGATGGAAATGCGGTAGTTAGCCAAGAATATTAGGAACACAGTCGTGAGCTTGCCGTAATGATCCAGTACCATCAGGTGGCATGTCAAATTGTTCATGTGCGGGAGGATGTACGGGATGTAACATCTCATCGTAATCTTTTGTTTTGCAATTTTTTTTTCTATTTTAAAATCATCACTTCCAATAAAGAGAAACTAATTTAGAGCAAATAACTGTAACGCATATACGTGTTGAGCTGTACTCGTATAGACGCAATGTAAGAATATTTCCTTTTTACTTTCTCTACTACGTATAGAATTCTATATCGAGGTTTATCCGGAAATACATGTTATGAGGCCTCCTGAATAAAAGAAACAGCATTTTTAGAAAAAGGTCCGTGTGTGTCTGTGCGGATGTGTGTGTGTGTGTGTGTGAACAGCATAACTCAAAAACGAAAATCTTAATAAATACCAAGCTTGGTATTTAGGCTCGGTATCTTTCAAAGATGCGACACGACGATTTTCAAGAAAATTCTCCAATCCCAGACTACCCTTTACATGGAACATTTTTCGAAAATTTTAATTTTCTCAAAAATGGCTCTAACGATTTTGATTAAAATATCTTATGTTTAAGATATTTTCATGACAAATGAAATGTATATCTCGAATTTTCTGGGAATGTCTCCAAAAGTATTCTTCATTGTGAACGACTTTTGCATAACTGGTAAACCATAAGTGATAGACAAAATTTTACTACACAGGATCCCGTTAAAATACACAATTTATGTCATATATGTTTTTTTTGTTGAGTGAACCATTTTCGAGATATTGCTTGTTATTACCTTAAATTTTCCAACACTTATACTTTTTCTCAAATTCCTTATTCATTTTTTTTGTCATGGTAATGCAAAGAGAATAGAATACTCGACATAGCAACCAGCTCTTAAAATATTTGACTACAGCTTAAAGCCTACCAATTCCCCTTGCATCTACAAAAAAAATAGCAATAATTGTAACATCTCGATATCTCGATCAACATGAAGTATATGGAGAATAAGCGTTTGTAAAAATGTCTGTACAAGAGTAGAGAAAGTCATGTGAGTGTAACACATCAGATTTTTTAGTTCCATTTAAGTGCAATTGTCTTATCGGCGGCCTTTCTTTTAGAACATATTATTTACCTATAGGCAATGGTGTTAACTCGTTTTCACCTGTCGCTGAATATCTGGTAAACTTTGGGTTTAATTCCTTAGATCCTTCCTTCTCCTCTTTCTGTCTCCACTTGCCAGCAGTACCACAAAGCGGGTAAGGGCTATACTTGACGGGTTAGTAGAGGATGTAGCAGCCTTGCGGGGTCCATTGGAATCAACTAGCAGCCATTCGATATGTGTGGCCGGGTCTCAGAAACTGCGACAAAGCGACGGGGGAGGCAACTTGCCTACCACATGCCACCGCTATTACTGCACGCTGTCCATGAACTTCTGTGTGTAGCTATAGTCTAACAGGGATGTCGTACCCAGAGTTTACATTTACGGAAATCCATACTTACTACCCTTAATGTTGTACTAATTTCAGGAATTTTCTAAATATCTTAAAATATTTTCGAATAGATAAAATTTTGAATCCGAAATCAACGGTTCACGAATTGCTTTCTCATGCGTACGGACAGACAGACAGACAGACAGACAGGCTGTTACTACTGGAATTTGTCGTAGCTAACGCATCTAAAAAAATTCAGCTCAGCTCTTTTTGGCATTTTTGGATGTTTTTAGTTTTCACTTTTTCTACTAAACTACTAAGTAGGGGAATTATTGCACCCCGCCTAAAATTTTGATAGCTAGATTTCAAAGTAAACATACTTATAGAGGCCGCCTAAATAAAAAAAGATATTTTTATTTTCTCTACCATGCTCCTAATAGGTAGTGAAGGCATTGCTTTATAAAATTACAAACTGAGATTTCACCGGAAGTGATTTGAGGCACTTTAATCCAAAAACAGCACATTAGATAAAGAATTCCGTGTGGTATGTGCCTGTGGGTCTGTGTTGTGTGTGTGAACAGTAAAACTTAAAAACGAAAAGCCCGATAACTACCAAACTTGGTATTTAAGTTCACTACCTTTCAAAGATGCGACACGAAGATTTTCAAGAAAATCCACGACCCCTAACTATCCTTTACGTGGAAAATTGTTGCAGTTCTCTTTTCTCTCCAAAATGGTTCATTAAAATACCTTATGTTTTAGCTATTTACATGGCGAATAAATTGTATACCTTGAATTTTCTGCAAAAATTGAAGTCCCCGTCATTCAGAAGCAGTTTGGTATAATTGTGTATGATTGTTAAATGTTAAGAGACAAACACCAGCTTCAAGAGACACATCTATACGTCTAAAATACAAAATTCATTTCAAATAACTTTTTGTGGCATTGATAATTTCCAAGATATTCATTATTATTGGTTTGATTTTTCAATATTTGGTCATTTGTTTAAAATTCTGTTTTTTCTTGCGAGTCATGGAAAGAGATTGGAATTTGAAGGCGAACATACAGGGATCCCCCTTTAAATACCTCACTATCTGTTTGGTTTGCTCCAGTCCCGTTGTATTTGCAACGAAACGCGTAGTGAAAGTGTTTCTGTAAATGTTTGTCTCGAATAACTTGAAGTAAATAAAACAACAACCCTTTCGTGAGAATAGTTTGTAGAAGCTATACAAAAATAAAAGTAGTAGGTAGAATGTAACACATCGGCTTTATATTCTATTTTTACTTTCTCTGGCGGTACAAAAATTCGATACTGAGATTTCACCGGAAATACATGTTTTGAAGCCCTCTGAATCCAAAAACAGCCTTTCAGAAAAAGGAACGTGTGTTTGTGTGTTGAAACGGCAACTCTAGGCCGAGCCCAAGAACTGTAATTATAGATAATTTATTAATTAACTTTTATTGATGTTAAATCACACTATGTAAATATCTTTTTCTCACACTGCTTGTATATTTTAAGAAGGGTGATTTAACGTTATGTATCTATCTAGGTTACTAATATTAGTAGAGTTATAAATGGTTTAATGTAAATAATTTAAGCGCTATGTTAAAATACTGTCCACGACGAAATGTTTTAGCTACAGGAATAGTGCTTTCGAAGGCAGAAAACTAGTTTTATGACCTCTCTTTGGTCGCTGTGCCATTATTCCTACAGCGAGGGTGTAACGCCTTTGTCCCATTATTTGATAATTCGCCGTGACCAAGTGAGCGAGACAGATAGCGTAACGGTAAATGTAGGAAAAGCCGCGATTTATATTAAACTTGGACCAATGAGATCCCTGGAAGTTTATTCGAAATAGTTAGACGCGTCGAGTGGCGCTAAAAATGGACCAATAGGAAAGGAAGCAGCCTCAGAAGCCTGAGCCTATAAATGGATCTGTTTGGAGCAAATTCGAGGCAGTTTTAGCAAGAGAGTTTTGTCATGTCAGTTTAGCATTGCAGTTTGTTCGACAGTTTTTGTCATGTGTGGTCAGGGAGAGATGCTGCAGGATGTGTGAGATATCGCGCCAAAAAGGGAATCAAGACAGTTTTAGAAACACACCTAAGATCCGCTACTCGTAAAGAGATAATAAGCATATTTAAACTTCGTGTCATATCCGCGCCGTAGTTTAACAGCGGTGGACAGTATTTTACGGCGGCAATACCAGTGTTGTATACTACGAGTGTTAATTGAATAAAAAGAAACGGCAGTGTCATCTTTTCATAAACAAAGCACGCCTATGTCTTCCTATATCACCACCCGAGATCTACGCTTCCTTTACCGAGGATAAGTCCATGCTCCTATATAGGTTAAAGAAAACTACTGCAGCTAGCCGAGGATAAAATTGAAGAGAACCAACATACGGCGAACTTCTGGAATCAACGGGAGAAGCATCAAGGTAAGCCTAACAGCAACGGACGAAGGAGGTGACGACCGCAGTGTGTGTATGTGTTTGCGAGCAGCATAAGTAAAAACACGAAAAGACGATAAACAGCAAACTCGGTATTTAGGTTCAGTACCTTCCAAAGATGCAACACCAAGATGCAACACCCTACTACAAACTACCCTTTACATGAAACATTTTTCGAATTTTTTTATTTTCTAAAAAATGACTAACGATTTTGATTAAAATACCGTATATTAAAACTATCTACATGACAAATAAAACGTATATCTTGAATTTTCTGAGATTAGTCTATGGAGTGGTCTTCACTCGGAAGGAATTTTGTATAATCTAAAGAAGGTTTGTTTTTGCTGTATTTACATTATTTTTACGTTGCTATTTGCCCCACGCTTTGGGAGCCAATTTGAGAAGATGGTTTGTTGTATTGTATTTCGACTGTTGGGGAGCCGAACTTGATGTAGTTGCAACCGCACGTATGGTGCCCGGTAGCCTTCGTCCCAAAAATTTAAAAATATTAACTTGTAATTTTGACTCTTTCTTTAAATATTATATATTTATGTTATGTTTGCCTCGGCTGCGTCAGTATTATTGTTAGAGACATGGATGTCTTTGTAGGGTTGTGGTGCGATTGAAGAATGTAGGCTTATACAGTTTATAATTTTACTTCACTCCTTTTATTAATGCTTGACACAATTTAAATAACACTCTACTGATATAGAGATAGAGAGATGTGAGATTTTTAAATTAATTACTTGCACTTTTTAACACGCAAACTATTTACTTCTCACACTGAATACCTATTATACTTCTCGAGGACGCATCTCGCGTCTGATTAGTAACACTGTCTGCTAGCAACGCGTCCAGTTATGAGCGCTGTCTACAAGCAACTGACTTGATTTCTAAAACCTTTTGTTATATTTCAGTTTCTGATTGGCTAATCTTAATCCAATAGAATACCTTCATTTAACTAAAGCTTTTTCTGGTTGTTGATTGGCTATTTCATAAACTGTCACTAAAATTACATTATTGTTGCTCCAAGAATGACTAGTAGCGTTAAACTTTCAAATTCATTATTGCCTCAAGGCTGCCTTATTGTTAGCAACTGCCAAACTATCATTCTCACAGCTCCTACATTATTAAATTACGTAATACATTCACATAACATTATTACACATGTATACAATAATATAAACATATACAATGACTGTAATATACACTTTCTATATATCGTTACATACACATATTGCTTTAAGGTGGGCTGTTATTATATTTTTTATTATATAATTTGACTAAAATCATTTAAGTGTTAAAAATACTGCCTCAAATCTCGTATAGCTGGTAAACGTTAAGCGATAGACGAAAACGTACCTCAGAAAGGTGTAGATCTCTTTAAAACACACCATTTGTTTCAAATAACTTTTTTGTGGCATCAGCTATTTCTGAGATTTCCGTTTATTAATGGTTCGAATTATTCCGTGACAATACTTTGTCATTCTTTACAAGTCCTTTCCATATTTGTTTAACGCGAATGCTCGCAAAGATCATGGAGTTTTAAATCCAGCGTATAGCATCCATTCTTAAACATGAGACTATCGCTATTCCCTTTGTACTATAACGAAGTGCGTAATGCGGCTATTTTCGGAAACTTTATATCGATTAAAATAAAGTAGAAATATAAACTTTCGTAAAAAAATTTGTATACCCATTAATAAGCGATGGAGGGTAGAGAAAGTAATATGAATGTAACACATCAGATTTTTTTCTGGGCTTGGTAGTTTAATTGTTCATGCACATATTTACAGATAGAAATTCCGGAGTCCAGACTAGAACTTGCAGTCCCCTGCGCTCCAAAAATGATAGCAAACGTGATCGCAAGCATCCGCCTCGAATTATTGATCCTTGGCTTGGATCACCAATACTCCCTCACTAAGCTGCCATGTCCTACTAGTTAATACATGTTCTTTGTTCTCTCGTGTTTGTTTCAGTAATCTCATTTGTTTCACATCTCCGGGAATTATCACTTTCCTAACTCTAATATATAGATAAGTAAAGCTATAACTTGGAGCGCGCCTACGCAGAAATAAACAAGATTAGCCTGTTATTAATTTCTCAGTGCGCACTGCTTAATATCGGAAACTTATGGTTTATCCCGAGCAGGGTGCATGTTGCACACCCCCTTCCCTTTCCCGGGCCTAGAACCTTGAGGTACAATATATCCTGCTGTGTTCCTGAAGGCAACATGTTCTGAAGTAGAGGCAGCAAGAGCCAAGTTTTATGAGAGACATAGAGCGGCAAAGCTGCCGTACACTCTGTCTAGAAATACAGTAAACGTCTGCATTTGTTCTACTGTAAACAACACTAGAGCCTAAGGGATGAAATGGAGATTTTGTTTTAAAGTAGCAGTATTAGCTCTTTCTTGATTTATAAGTTTTTATTCCTTTCTATGCAAAGAATCGTCTCCCAGCGAGAGTTACATGAACCTTGTAAACTACACAAAAAGTTGCTTAGAAATAAAACAATCCATTTCAAAACATCTGATGTGTTTCACTCACATGATTTTCTCTATCCTAGTACAAACTATGTTTACAAACGCTTATTCTCCATATGCTTCATATTAATGGAGATATCGAGATGTTAATCTTATTGCTAATTTTCTTGTAGATGCAAGCGGAATTAGTAGACTTTAAGCGATAGTCAAATATTTTAAGAGCTGGTTGCTATGTGGAGTGTTCCATTCTCATTGCATTACCAGGACAAAAAAATGAATAACGAATTTACATTTGAGAAAAAGTATAAGTATTGGAACATTTAAGGGAATAACAAGCAATATCTCGAAAATGGTTCACTCAACAAAAAATGTATGTGACGTAAATTGTGTATTTTAACGCGATCTACATTTTTTGTAGTAAAATGTTGTCTAATTCATGGTTTTCCAGTTATGCAAAAGTCGTTCACAATGAACAATACTTTTGGAGACATTCCCAGAAAATTCGAGATATACCTTTCATTTGTCATGAAAATATCTTAAACATATGATATTTTAATCAAAATCGTTAGAGCCATTTTGAGAAATTTAAAATTTTCGAAAAATGTTCCATGTGAAGGGTAATCTGGGGTGGGGGAATTTTCTTGAAAACCTTCGTGTCGCATCTCTGGAAGATACTGAATCTAAATACCAAGTTTGGTGTTTATCCGACTGTTCGTTTCTGAGTTATGCTGTTCAAAGACACACACACACACATACACACACACACACACACATAGAGACACACTCACACAGACAACGACATGTTTCTAAAAATGCTTTTTTAGATTCAGGAGGTCTCAAAACATTTATTTCCGGTGAAATCTCGGTATCGAATTTTTGGGTGGAATACAATACTTCCCCTACTTACTACACGTAGTAGAGAAAGTAAAAAACAGACGTCTGAAGTTTTACTTTCTCTATTATTTACCTATAGTAAGAAGAGGATGTAGGGGAGGGTGGCAAGTTGGCACAAATTTTAAATATTATTTTTATTACAGCAACATTTTAGCTTATAGTGACATGGTTCTAGTTAGCTTATAGTTCTATAAATTTCTTTAACAGTATCTATTAATAATTTTCAAACCATTGCGTAGTGAGTCAACTTGCCCCAACTTGGAGGCAGTTAGGTATAGGGTGTGGTGTAACTTGGCTACATGCTATTTAAATATGCGTTTTAAATAACTTATTAAAAACAAACATTATGTTCGGTTTATTAAGAACAAATCAGATATATAATCATATATCTATAGACTCATCATAGTAAAAAAACCTAACACTGGGTAACGTTTTCTAAACATAAAAGGTCCCTAAAGTAAGATATAATGTCCAAAGTTAATTGAACACTTAAATGGCAATAATAAAATGAAACACTGTACACAAATTAATCGTAAATGTCCGAAAAACAGTTTAAACATACAAATTGCCTGTTGCTATCATTGTGCCAACCTGGCACCTTTTTGTTGTGTCAATTTGCCCCTGGTCTACTTGTTTTTAATGGAAGCTCGATAAAGCGATCGGGATTAAGCAATTAAAATACTCAAAATACCAAGGAATAAAGCCATTTAAAAGCACTTTCAAACAAAATATTTAGAAGTTATATAATATTGGATATGTACCCATAAAGTGAATATTTACTAACCTCGCGGGAAAAACAACTTCGTGGCTTCCCTCCACTACAACTTGTCACAGAGGATTATTGCTTACGTTGGGCGTGTTATTGGAGACAAGGAATAGCATGTATGTATTCTTTTGCAATGTGTTGACTAACGGCTGAAATAAGAGCCATGTGTCAACTTTCCCCTGTAGTCAAACTGTCCCACTCCCCTACTGCTTTCCATTCAAATTTTAGATGCCGAGATACAGGCTTTGTGGTTCCCTTATTCCAAAAAAAGTATTTTTGGAAAAATGGTCCATGCGTTAGACTTTGTAAAAATTAAAACTCAAAAATGAAAAGTCGGTAATGTATACTTGGTATTTAAGTTCATTGCCCTCCATGGATGCGACACGAAGATTTTCAAGAGAATGCTTCACTCGAACTACACTTTGTATTAGAAAATGTTGTTTATTTTTATTTTCTTAAAAATGGCTGTAATAATTTTTATTAAAATACCATATATTTAAGATATTTTGCATGACAAATGAAACTTTATCATGAATTTTTTGGAAATAGCTTTGAAGTCCTCTTCATTCTGAATGAACTTTGTATAACTTTCTATAAGTGGTAAACCATAAGAAATACTGCACAAAAAATACAGATCTCATTAAAACACACAATTTATCTCATATTTTTGTGGCATTAATCATATACGATATATGCTTTATTGTTGGTTTGAATTATCAAATACTTCATACTTCTTTAAAATGCTAAGTCGTTATTCGTTTTTATTTTTTCGTGCAAAGATTCGGAATTCCAAAGTCATTACATAGCGATGATTTGACTATCGCTTACGTCTACTGTATTAGATTAGATTAGATTAGATTAGATTGTATTCTGTGAGTTCACTAGCAGCCGTAAAGGCTTGTGAACATAGAACATGTCAAGGAAATGTACAAAAATTACATATAAACATAAATATTACACAGAATATGGAACATTTGAAATAAAATAGACACACTATATGCGTGTCAAGGAAATGTACAATAAAGTTACATATATACATAAATATTGCGTAGTATACAGAACATTTAAAATAAAATAAAGACATATTATATACAAAATGAAGCAAAACAAGTGTAATTTTGTACAGAGTTGAATACCTCCTTAGTGTTATAAGGTTAACATACGTGTAGGCAAGAACAGTTATTTTAACATTCACTAGGATTTTACCTTTGTTCGTCTGATCATTTTGTTCTATTTGATTTGTAATGCAGAGCATTTACTGTCAGTTCCTAATATACATACATTTAAATAGCTTCATTAATTCTAGAGCAGGCATCAAATATGACTGGCAATTGTCATTAATATTTACTAATACTACTTACAGAGCTATATAAGTATTATCATCAGGATAATTTATCATTCAGATAATCTTGTACAGAATAATATGCTTTTGAGCATAGGTACTCTTTAACAGCAGTTTTAAAGACATTGAAATTGTCAATTTTTCTCTTAAGATCATTAGGGAGAGTATTAAATATTTTTATGGTCTCGTAATATACACCTTTCTGGAAGCACGAAAGCTTTGCACTGGGATGATGGATGTTACCCTTTTGTCTAGTGTTTATCTCATGAATTTCCATGTTTGTAATAAATGTGGATCGATTATCTTTGTACATGCAACGAAATATACAATAGTCATCTCTGCAAAATGTTTTATCTGGATTAACCTGAAGCAGATACAAGAATAAGCTTTTGTAGGGAACATACACCCAACAAGGCAAACAATTGTAAATAACAGGAATCATAACTAAGATAGGAATATAACCAATAATGTAATATAATACTGTGAAATAACTTTCACCATAAAATGTAGGCATATCTAAGGAAACATTGTAATTAGCAAGGAAGCGAGTTAGTAGCGTGGTTAAAAGTCCAACATACACACGCTAATGTACACAAGATTAGGCAAAGCAACAGCAAATAGTGAGAGAGAGTCCCATGGTTAGACGAGGACGGAGATAGGGAAGAATTTCTGGAACGTCAAGGGCTTTGGAAAAAAGAGTCAGATGATAGAAAGAGGAACCAGAGTTCTGAGGAGTGTATGTGTGTGTGTGAGAGAGAGAGAGAGAGAGAGAGAGAGAGAGAAAGAGAGATAGTGGGTTTTATCATATGAGTCAGACAGAAGCTTGACTTCTAAAATTGGACGATTTTGTTCTCGTAGCACACCAAGTAAATCATCACTAAGAATAGAGGTTGCATAAAAAGGCGCGAATGATAGCGTAATTGCAGAGGAGTATAAAAGGAAGGTCGGCCCCAGATTTCAACTCTCTTTCATATTTTCTCATGTGAACTATCTGGTGACAGGTGCTATAACGCGTGTGCGTGTGGGTGTGGGGGATAGCTTGTGACGTAGATAGTTAGGTCCGCGGCAGTAGCGAGAAGATAGAAAATACAGCTCGTATATTACTTCAGTATTATTCAAAAGGGGAACAGTGGCAGGCCTACTCAATAGCCTATTGTGTTAAAATAAATCAAGCCGTTAAAGGGAATACAGCTTATGAATTGCTTTCACCCCAATATTCTGAATTCACCAAAGATAGGTAGTTAGGATAGCCATTTGTTCTCGGCTCTACGATTGACAGTCCAGGCAGGGAACTTCCACCTTGGGAGATCATCCAGGTGAGATAGCACGTGTTTACGTGGGAGCGCAACACTCGCCCGTTACAGTTTTGTAAGAATGGTTTGTAGAAGAGCGAGAATAGAAAGTCATGTGGATGGAACAAATCAGATGTTATATTTATTATATGCATAGAATCATCTCCTAGCAAGAGGATTAACCACGAATTCTCAGAACCGCACGAAAAAAACAACTTAGAAAGCAATTCATTCATCACAAGTCAGTGATGTGAACGTTTGCCACAAGTACAAATCTTCCGTCCTAACACCAGGGATATTTAGAATGATCATAAAGTCCTATGAGGAGAACATTAGTAATGGATAAAGGAAAAATACAGAATTAATTTTGGCAAACGCCCCGAACATTTCAGAAACCAGCAGCCGAACGTGACCAGCTCAGTACGGGTGGGCCGACATGAAAGCTTATTATTGTGAAATTACGGTACTTAGTTCCTGCAGGTGTTAGAATGCACTATTAGCAACTCATTATCGAAATGTCTTGGCGAATGCATTGCATCAATTCTTTCTCGATGTGTGATGTGATCAACTTTCCCTACAGTTAAGAGTCGCAAGGGGTTAAGTCAGTGTAAGTGGGCTGTTTGTAATAACTCCACAATTACAAATCTTTCCTTCATGTTGGTTTACCTGCCCAGAGTCTGTCTCATTCGACTGCTGGTTAACGGGCTCTCTGATGTTCAGGGTGCTGGTCAAAAGTGAGCCTGAGTCAAGAGCCAAACCCAGCTATATTTCAGTATCGAATTAGTAATACTTTTTCGTTCAACACTGTCACAAAACGTCAATTCGAAAGACATTATGATAATTATTATTATTTTTTAATTTCCAGAAAACAGAAAAGAAACCCCATTGTTCAGAGCATATTAGGATTGTATTTTGGCACTTTACATAAACATAGTAAACATTATCATGAAGGCTTATTAAAGCTGCGATGAATGAAAGTTAGAAAGTAAGAATAATGTTTTTTCTATATATGAAATAGAGGGCTTGCCGGTTATTGTCTGAAAAATCCTCACTGTGACTGGACATGATTGTCCAGAGTGTATCTTGATCTTGCAAACACAGCACACTCAAAAATCAGGTGCTGTATAGTTTGAGAGGATCCACAAAAGCAGCAATAACCATCCAGGACATTGATCTTAAATCGCTCGAAATATTGTTACATGCTGGGTAGTGGCCTAAAAGTTCACATGAAAATTAAATTAATTTCTAGTACCCAGCACGCGCGTTGAGTGGACGTATACTTACTTGGCTGCAGAGGACCGAAACCTGGTGCGGAAGTTAAGAGGAAGGCCTGGATTTTTCACTGTACAAAATCCATAACACAAACCTACTCACACGTTCCTAGATTTATTTGCCAACCGTTTGGGTTCCTACATTATTAAAAATAGAAGGTGCGAGGTAGATGTCCACTGATTCAAAAGCCGGCTTGCAGCGCGATCCGCTTCTCTCGGAATACTCGGAAAGAGAGGCGCTATGTCCCCACCACTCGTGGCTGGCAAAAACTGACAGTTAGGAGTGACGTCATATTATTCAACATGAAAGGAAAACAACAATATGTGTGGTAATGACAATGGCAATGTAACCCCCCCCAAATTATTAATACGCCACAATATGGCTTAAGTTTACTATGGTCAGAGAGGAATTGAGTAAGCACACAAATTCGGCACAAGTATTTTGCTCAGGAAAAAACATTTTATTGCGGTAACTAAACAACAAATATTTTTTCTATTTGTCTGTTAAGCCTTAAACACACAGATATGGAATTTCAATTAAGCTGTTGGAGCAAAAAGAATCAGAGGTTTATATAAATGTCATAAAAGTTGCTACTTCAAGCAGCCCAATATCAAAACCACAGTAATTATTCGAGGGTAAGTCAATAAGTATCCGCACAGAATTTTTTAAATTTAGTAAACAATAATAAAAACTTGCAATTATCTCATTTTTAACGTTGTTCCCTTGCTTCTTAATGCACATGGTCCAATTATGCACGAGCTTTCTGATGCCCTCAGAAAAAGGTTTATCGGTTGAGCAGCAAACTATGCATGGACTTCTTCCTTCGCTTCTTGGTCTGTGGTGAAGCGACGGCGCCCTAAGGCATTTTTAAATGGACCAAAAAAGATATGGTTTGCCACTTCGACAGTCAATCTTCGGTTCTCTGAATCAGGATACGGACTTGCCCATTGCTAGCGTCACTAGTGGATATGGATGGGCGTCCTGCTCTTTCCACGTCCTTCACAGTTATCCGACCATTTTTTAACTTTTCAATCCATCGTAAACATTCGCCGGCGTATGCATTGCCCCCATATTGTGCAAAAAGTCTTTGATGGATTTTGGCTCCTGGTGAATCTTCAGACGACGAAAAACGGATAGCCGTACGCTGTTCTTCTTTGATGCAAACGGTGAGCGGTGCAGCCATGCTTATTATGCAACAATGCAGCACTCACTGGAGTGATAATGGTTAAACATTCCACAAGCAGAGACAAAGGGACAACATTTTGACGTGCACGCGCACAAACCGTACAGCCAACCTACAAATTTTTAAAGTAGGTGCGAATACTTGACTTACCCTCGTATTTTTAAAGGATGAAATTATTATGTCGATGTCTTAATCTGCCTTTTATTTGGCATATTATAATACTAGCTGGCTCACCCCCTTACCCAGTTGGATTTTTAAACTAGAATGGCGATTTAATTAGTTTCATATACTTTTCCCTGTTATTTATGAAATTATTATAGTACAATCATTTAGACGATTTTATACGGTGCATCCTCCCCCTCACCCCTTATAATTGTAATTTTGTAACTAAATGCAAAAGCGTCTGACTTCAACTCCGCCAGTCTTCCAATTTCTGAAAAGTTTGCATAGTGTATAAATACTCTTTGGCGGTAGAACTATCAGTCGGAATGATCCATTAGTTTCTTTAGTTATAGCAGGTGAAATTTTAAAGTGTTGTATCTTCTCTTTGGCCCTTTACTTATTTACTAACACAAGAACCACAATATAGTTTTCACATAATGCAATACGCTTAACATATTCAACAAAACAGGTGTATATATTGTGTTGTTTTTATTTATGGACGCCCTCTAATTGCTGTGACCCTTAGCGTCCCATTCTATATTGGGCGCGGAAGACCGGTAATTTTACTCAGAGGCTTATATCAGGCTTGAGGTTCTTTTACGTGCCGTAAATCTACGGCTTTACTTCCCTTCCGAAGGGAAAAAATATCCATCGCTATCCGCCGAGTTTGAACCCGCGACCTTGGGAACTATATAAAATAAATATAAGAATATATACATCAATTTAAAACCAATATAAAGGTAAATGAAAAAGCTAAATTTAAAAAAGCAACCTACAGTTCAGAAAGTAAAACGCCAATCAGTAAGAGATTTCTGGAACCAAAGCCCCCGATATTACTATTAAAGTAAAGGAGGCTATACAAATTAAATAATGAAAAATAAAAATAACATAGCCTTTATACTAAGAAAGGAACAAAGATTTTTACATTTTACATTGGAATCGTTTAATTCAAAACATTGCCTCTTCATCGTTATTAATATAGACTCAAACAGAAGAAATCATTTAAAACAGTTTTGAACAGTAGAATCATCTCTATTGAGGCATAATATTAAAAAAATGGAGGATAAAGGTATATTGGAGCACATTCATATATCTGGCTTGTGCAATAGTTATCCGAAATTATTATGAATATTCCACTCATGCGTCACCCATTTTATTTGGACCAATCATGTGCCAGAAAGTGTCAGATACCAACCAATCACAGTTCTATTTTGGCCAAGATTTGAAATAGAAATTAAAGTCAAATGGTTTAAACTGAAAAAGCGATTGTCAACCTAGCAGATCGCAAACATTTTAACACGTTAGGCATAAGAAAGTTAAGCTGAACATTATAAGGATTTATTACAATACTCAGCGCCATATTTAATTGGCATTCAGTAAGTCTGATGACGAGCATGAAATCGTAACTGCAGTGATCAGTGTTTTGAGATTAAGTTGTTTATTGTAAGCACTTGAGAAATCTGTTTTACATTTATTGAGGTTGAATTTCGGTTTTAAGTAAACACTCTTATATGCCGTTTATCTTATTGTTAGTCAACTACACCTTTAAAGGAAAACCTTTATTCCCAAAATAAAAAACCAAAAGAAATTAAAATTAAGAAGACTTTTTTTCCCTTTCTTCTTTCTTAATTCTTTATTCAATCAAGGGTCTTATCGCACAAAATAATGGGGACTTACAATCTCTTGCAATAAGACAAAAAGAACTGAATGAAGAAGTACAATACGTTTCAACATAAAATGAAACTTAAAACTTTATATGAGTAGCACAACAGCGGAACTATATTAGCTTACAAATTTCATCAAATTCCATGAAGTTTATGACCTGGTGTACGAGTAGTATATGGTAGTTGAACGCCTCCAATATATCTGTAGGAATACTGTGTTGTTTTCTTGCTGTGTGGTACTGTATGGGTTAGCATGTGGCAAACAGCCAGTTCGACATGTAGGTGGTTCCTTAGTAAGAATCGGTTGATTCTGTGTTGTCCATTCTGAAACTACTTACTAGGTTTTGATGCTTCCGAGGTAATAATTTGGTATGGAAGAAAGTGGAACCCTTTAGTACAGTGTGTAGTTTCCTTGATGTTTTGATTTCCAAATTTGCATGGGTATTTTTTTAATATTATTGCATCTTTGTGAAAAGAGGAGTGAATAGCAGTAGCATCGTCTTGGCTGCTATATCTTTTGTCTCCTGCTATGCGTTGGTGAGTGGTGGTGGTGGTGTGGAGTTTAAGGGCCCGTCGACAGCTAGGTCATTTGGGCCCAGCGTTGGTGAGGAAGTACTCTTTCCCTGGTTGCATATGTTGTTGTAGAGAGCTTCTACTTCTTGCAGGAGCTGCAGATATGTTTAGTAGTTCTTTAGGACTTGGTGATCACTAGGGGAATCGGGGTATATTACAAATTGCCCGGTTTGCTTATAGCCGATATAGTTGATTGTACAGTTCATAGCTGTATCTAGAGTAAAGCTAGGGTGTCTCGTAGAGTGTGTCCATTCATTGTTGTGAATGGCGCACTTCTGCACCAAAGTCAATTTTGAAGCCATCGGTGTAGACTGGAGTGTAATTACTAAAACTTCTGAGATTTCTTTGAAGAGTTTTTCTAAGTTGATGTAGTGGTTTGCCTTCATTGATGGATGTTTAAGTCAAGTTGTATATGAGGGTACTTTAACCTCTAGGGTGGGACACCATGCAGACCTATGGGCATATGTGGGGATATCCATGCCGTAGATAGTTGGGCACACGAAGATGAAGTTACAGTTTGTAAGTCCTTCCGTTCTTGTAGTACTCTCCAAATGTTTCGGGAAAACATAAGCATGGACTTTGGATAAACTTCTTGCAGCAGTTTGGATTGCATAGTTTAGCCTAAACAGTGTTATACGGATTTCTAAGGGAGCTTCAGTTGGTTCCATTTGGAGGTTGGAAATAGGAGTGGTAATATAGGCACCCAGAGTATGTCGTGCAGCTGTGTTCTGAATAGTAGTGTGTTAGGCAGGGGTGGTGTAACGGAATTATACAGGATTATTCAAAAAGAAGGATCATGATTTAAATATTTATTTCTATTGAACAACAATAGATGGCGACACATGCGATAATCACTGAATAGAGGACACTTCAAAGTTTTATTTCATTTGCTTAAAATGAGCACCATTTATTCTGCGAGTACAACCAGTGCTTTTCCGTTTGCATACTGAAGCCGGAATTATAAAGGCAATAATTATGATAATATTCTAAGAAGAATAGCGATATAAAATAAGTAATAATATATTTAAAATCAGTGTATGTATAAAAGGAGAAGCATTGTGAAAATTGTTGACCGTAAAAGCGACAGAAAGACCAGACGGGCACAGTTTTGTTAATTAGGGACCAGCCTCAGGTAGAAAGGGTAAATACCATTGAAGCAAGTTTTTCCTGCTAACAGCCGAGTACAGCTGCACTTAGCCTGGTGAAGGTCACTCTAGAGGACGCCGAGTTGTGACGAGCGTTTGAGGGGAGAGTAGGGGAAGTAGTAGCTGTTTTTCCTTGTAGCGCGGTGGTGAAAGTCAATCTGTCCTGAGCGATTGGTGAGTGCAGGACGAAATTCTCGACGAGTTGTGAACATTGGCGGCGAACATGCTAGAGGGTGGAACGTTTAGCCGTAGTTAATATTTTTCGGTCTTGGTAAAGACAAAGTAACTTCGTATGCATTTAATAGTGATCGGCAAACCTAAAGTATTATTTTAAATATTGAATAAAAGTGTTCCAAGACAGCGTTTGTGTGTTTCTCTGTACACACCCACGCATACCCCGAGGTTAAGGTTTCATGCTGGAGCAGCCGTGGCAAAAGAAGAACCAACTGGGAGGAGACAAGCAGCAACCGTGAGGCAAAGGTAGTGCTTCATTGTTGGAGGACGTAGCGTGGCTGCGTCAATACGCAACCATCTTCTACGAATTTATTGTATCAATTGTAAATTTTTTATGACGAAGCGGCTCAGTGTTGAACCTTCAACGAAATGCACGTATCAATGACAATGGATTCACCCTTTGCATAATGCAACACACAAAATGACTATTCCTGTGGCGTTTCTCGTAAACAAACACAGCGCCGCTGTAGCACTGAATGGAATTAATAGGTGGGACTTAAAACTTTGAACTTTCCTCTATTCAATTATGTGTTGTATGTGTCGCTATCTATTCTCGTTCATTAAAAATGAATATTTAAAATCTGCTCCTTCTTTTTGAATAACCCTGTATACCGTAGCGCCATAGTCCAGTTTACTTCTGGTCAATATCTGATAAGTCATCCGCGGAACATGGGAATCAGCACCCAGTTGCGATGAGCCATAATTTTAAGGATATTTATGAGCAGTCTCCTTTTAACATTTGTTTAGTGCACTTCATCAGATTTAAGATAGTTAGGATTAATGATACGAACCTCAGTGCCCTTAATTTTCTTCATGATGTTTTACCAGAAAACGCAATTCATGATTCTCAATTATCGATAAATATACGATGTGACGAGAGGATTTATCTAGACATTTTGAAAACACTCTTGATTTTAATACACCTTACACTAATGCTAATATCCATGTCTTCTTTGAGTCTTAAATTCTGTGAATAAAATATGCAGATAAGTGTGCTTTCTTTCAACAGCGTATAAAACATTTTAAGTAAAACCCTCCAAAATTGATTACTAAACTATGTAAATATTAAGCAGCAAGTAATTATGACTTTTAGTAATAATGGATGAATCAGTGCATTTATTTACATAACGGTATACATACATAGCTTTCTGTCAATCGCACGGGTCCACAGACCTTGTGTGCTGTTATAATACACAGAATAATAAGCAAGATTAATAATAATAATAATAATAATAATAATAATAATAATAATAATAATAAGCAAGATTAATGATAATAATAATAACAAAAGAAAAAAGAAACGACAACAAATTGAAGGAAACCAGAAAAATCTACCACTAGAAGAAGCACTATTGCGCGAAAAAAATAGAACATATTTAAATACAGCATCTTAAATATCCACAACCCCAAAAACAATGGTAAACCGTATACCGTTGCGTTATTATAGTAAATAAAGAACAGTTAAGAGAATATACACAGCACGTTAACAATAAGTGAAAAAAGACATAAAAATAAAGCACTAACACCAACGAGGAGCTACTCCTACACCCACGACTCCCTACTATCAGGCTCCTCAGATCTCAGCTGTCTTGCCTTAAATACAACTTTACCTATCTCCTCCATGTATTCCCTGCCTGTCAGTAGCGTCCAACATGCCCTTAACTCTCCATTCGAGATAGAAAGGGATCGCACTAAATATTTCCCCCTACATTCTTCCGTAGCCCTACATCTTGCCAAGATACGCACCCATGACTCTTCCTCCTCGCAAATGGGGCAGATGTTCTTACCATTTCATCAGTAATCTTTATCATCCGCTCTCATTAATGCCAGTTTTATTTATTATAACATATTTTACTTGCATCACATCAAATCATTCTGATATCAATTTGGGTATTATAATGATTAATAAATAATAATAATAATAATAATAATAATAATAATAATAATAGTGCGCTAAATGCTGTGTGCCTTTCATTGTACACAACATTGAAGGAGCAGTCTTCACGCTACTGCGCAACATCGTTGCACGACTTTACCGTGCACAAAACAAAACTACAGGCAGCTGATGATGCCTGCCCTACTGACTTATAACAATAACACTGGGTGGAGTAAATGAATAGCGGTTTCTCAAGATTGGCTCTATTCTCATCATTCTAGCTCTACTTTAGTGAATGTTACTTTCCTTGTCTTAAATGATGGCATAGCTACTTATACCCCCACCGTTGAATCTTTGCACTTGACAGTTCGTGTTGCTTCGCGTAACGTTGGGTATATTGTGCCAGAGTGGTTAGTAAACAATAACTGATTATTCTCCTTTCTATCGTGTCTAAGCCGCATTCGAAAAGTGTACGCAGGGCGAACGTCAATGAGTAATAATTATTTATTATTATTATTATTATTACTATTACTATTATTGTTAATTGAAAATAACTCGGCATAAACATTGCAACGTATGTAGAATAAATTACCACTTTTAACAATATAGAAACAAAATGATGCAAACGTACCTGCTACAATGAGGAGAAATAAAACAAATTATAAGTTGCGATAACAAAGCTATTTTCACTCACGTTGCGTTCCAGATGGTTCAGAAATTTTATCCTCTTTCTCTTGGAGTTTCATTCCCTTGTAAACAATAGTTTTAGTGATTATTTCAAGAGCTGCTGCAGTTCGTTGTACGGATTTATCACCAGGAATAGAGGGATGCCCATGAACCTTCACATACCCATCCTTTTCAAAGAATTCCCGGGTCCTTCTTAACAGTTCCAATACCTGACTATTAAGTGGCACATCTCGACACAAAGGATTTTCACTTCGTGAATCATCACTCGGTGATCGACGTCATTTTTGAGACATTGTTCGCACTTCAAATCTTGTATAAATAATATGAATGAAATATTTATGTATAAACGAACATCAACAATAACCACAAATATAAATAACAATGAACAATATTAGCTTCAAAGAACTACTGGGCGCACGTGCTAGAAATTCACAAACTGAAACACGTGGTTGGAAATAGCTACATCCGGCAACAGAGTCGCTTCCAGTTCCGCTTTGTCATAGACCACCCGAAATGCTGCCTTGTAATTGGTTTAGGAATTCTAGCGGTTAAAGCTTTTCATCTGTTTTTGTTTTCTTTGCGAGTGTACGAACTTAATCGCTAACTGTCAAGTGCAACGTTTCAACGGCAGGGGTATAGTTGCAACATTTGTACTTACACTATGTGATCAAATGTATCCGGACACCCCACAAACATACGTTTTTCATCTTAGGTGCATTGTGCTGCCACCTACTGCCTGATACTCATCCGCGACATCAGTACTCATTAGACATCGTGAAACAGCAGAATGAGACGCTCAGTGGAACTCACGGACTTCGAACGTGGTCAGGTGATTGGGTGTCATAGTTTCTTTGTACACAACAAAGCAATGCTTTATTAATCGTTTGAAGTATGTGAAATTCTTTCAATAGAAATTGCTCGATAGACACTTAATTTTTGAATGTTCATCTGCAGATTTCCTATGTAAAAACGGAAATGTTAAAAAGAGGGAATGTCTTAAAAGTATAAATTTAAAGAAAAGGGGCATGCGTCACGTTTTCTGATTCATGAACAAAGCTTTTAAGTACTTACTTTTAAACAATATCCAAGTGATGTTTTGCTGCTCTTAAGGAATAACGAAAGCTATTTGTAGCCGGTTATCTTCATTGCTATCCAGGTGTCTTGCTGTGTATCTATAAAATTTCTATGACAACAGCGTACCGCAGTTGTCAGCGTCACCTGTAGTTCCCGCCCCCCCTCTTCATTCTGATGAAGCCCACTACCAGGATTAACAGTATTTTCTGTCTCGTTTCGTGAAACGGCCGCCTGAATGTTTAATCTAGCCAGGGCTCTGATGTTTGCAAAGCTCGGCGAATGTGTCAAGGTAATTTTTCCCAGCTGACGTTCTCGTACGGGCTTTACAAATATCAGCACAAAATGAAAATATTTATTTCAACCATAAACTCCGAATACATAATGCCTTTATGAAGAGGAAATAAAGTAAATACTTTCCTCAGGGCTAGTGCGAACTCTTTGATTCAAGCCGATTGTTCCCGGTTGTAAACTTAGAACCTGCGAGTATTTTGATTCCCGCTGCGGGTCGGTATGCTGCGGTTATCGCATTCTTTTGCATTATGATCGACTGATCGATCCTTCTTCGACTCATACTCTCCACATTTCGTGTACACATTTGAATAGAGGAGAACTCCACTTACAAGGTAAGCGGTCAGCCCTGATTTCTTTCTAAATTGGTATACTTGGTCAATAATAACATAGTAAAAGTAATTCCGTTAACGTTTTTTCACCTGTCGCTAGAACTCGTGATTCATTATTTCGTCGTCATCATCATTTACTACAGGTGGAACGTTACCGCTCCGTTCCGACTCAAGAGTTTGCTTTCCATTGAAGTCTTAGTTGATCAGTACTTCTTTTTTCCTTTTGGCCTATATTCATAAATGCTGGTCATAATATGTGTTGGTACCATTTCTTTTTTAATTTTCATGAGTCGTGCTATTTACGAGGGTGGATTGATAGGTCCATGACTTTAACGAGAGATAGCGTTCTAATCACAGCTTCTTGTTTGCACCCAAGTTCTACATATATTCTGAGTATACCCGCAGAAATTCATCGTTATTTGTTTCTTAGAACGTTTTGAGAACGTCTAAAATAAGCAGATATGTGTTGCTTCGTAGAAAATGGACAAAAGTGATTTTCTTGTCCTGATAAAGCACTACTTTTTGCGTGGTAACACGGTGAAGGAAACGGAAGAAACGCTGAACAAGTATTATGGGGACTCGCTCCATCACATGGCATGGTTTACAGAATTTCGATGTGGCCGTTCGAGCACGAGAAATGCCGTGCGCACAGGACGGCCGCTTGAGGCCACAACAGAAGAAATGGTAAACAAAGCTCACGATATAGTGTTGGAAGACCGCCGAGTAAAAATCCGTGAGACATCCAAGACCGTCATCTCGAGTGAACGGGGGTATAACATTCTGCACGAATTTTTGGGTATGAGAAAGCTGTCAGCAAAATGGGTGCTGCGACTGCTCACAGTTGAGAACAAGCGGAATTGGTGACCATTTCAAGGGGATGTTTGAACATGTTCCAGCGTAACCCAAATGAGTTTTTGCGGCGTTATATCACGGTTGATGAAAGTTGGATCCATTACTAAAACCAGTCAAGCAGAATCAAACCAGTGAATTTCCTTCGGCGAACCTGCTCCAAAGAAAGCGAAAACCATTCCGTCGGTAGGAAAAATCATGGCAGCTGTCTTTTGGGATTCACAAGGGGTGATATATATCCACTACCTGAAAAAGGGTAAAACGATCACAGGTTCATATTATGCCGCAATGCTGGATCAGGTTTACAAGGAATTGTTAAAGAAACTACTCATTTGGCGAAGAAAAATGTTCTCTTTCACCAGGATAATGCACCCGCACACAAGTCAGTCATTGCCATCGCAAAAATTGTGGAATTGGGTTGCGAACTGCTACCTCGCCCACCACATTCTCCATATTTGGCTCCGAGCGACGTCTTCCTTTTCGCAAACCTGAAAAATTGGCTAGCTGGGAAGAAATTCACGTCCAGTAAACACATCATGGCAGAAACAACCTCATATTTCGCAGATTTCGAAAAATCATATTATTTGGAAAGGTTAAAAAAATTGGAGAAATGTTGTACAACGTGTATTGAATTGAAAGGAGCCTATGTTGAGAAAAAAATTTGATTTTTTGGAAAACATTGTTATCTTTAAGAGTCACTGACTTATCAAACCGGCCTCGTATGTCATTGTTGATAGACATTCGGAACTCAAATTTAAGGAAGTGTTGATTGGAATGCCATTAATCCTAGGTTCGTTTGCGGTCGTTACTGGCCATATGATGCGTGGATTCGACTGACGCGACTTTGAGGACGGAAATCTTTGGCGGGACGTAGAGTCTAAATGATTTATAAATCCCGGATTTCCGTACACGTTGTGTTTCAACAGGTTGTTGCTACACGAATCTGCGTCAGTCGATGGTGCGATGAGATGCTTTAAAACTTTGCTAGTATAGGCTACTCCATGGTGATGGTAAGCTGCCTGGGCGGAGGTATGACTGAATTATCATTTCTAAAGAAGCGTTGTAAATGTGGAAGGTTGGAGGCAGTTCTCGGAGAACACAGTAAATCTACCTTAACTAGCCTGTATTTCATTTGGTAGTGCAAAGGGACCAACGTCTCCTAAACTTAAGCGCAGCAGCCAGCGGATATACAAGCTCTATCTAACCCTATTTTACTGAGGTTCCTTTAATTAGGTTTCTTTCCCCTTCCTATGTGGGAACTCGTCTATGACAGAAGTTTCAGAAGCCTACTGGGCAAGCCATAGCTTACACGGATCAAGTTCACGCTGGGGTAGTAACCCTCACGACTCGCAGCGATGTCATCCCCAAAATCACCGTGACATAACCAAGAATTCGGTCTTCCTTCGCGCAAGTAGCTGCCATCGCCTTGGAGTGGCCTATACTCGCGAAGTTTTAAAGTATCTCAACGGACTATCGAGTGACGCAGATTCGTGTAGGAACATCTTGTCGAAAGACAACGTTCACTGAAATCCGGGGTTTATGAATTATTTCGCCAGATTTACGTCCTCAAAGCCGCATCAGCGGAAGCCTCGCAAAGGAACCTAGGGTTAATGGCATGCCAATCAGTACTTCCTTAAACTTGAGTTCCAGGTGTGTGTCAACTGCTCGTTCAGAGCTTAACATTGTGGATATGCTAAATTTCCTTTTTATAATAAATGTAACTATATATATATAGATATATATAGGTATATATATCCAAGATAACCGCTACAATATCGTCGTCCTCCGTAGTGTAGTGGTTACCATGTTAGCCTACAGTTCCCGAGGTCACGGGTTCAAACCCTGAGGGGGTAAAAATCCTTAGCATGGCTTCCTTCGGAAGAGAAGTAAAGCCGGTGGTCCCGTGTGGTAGATTTACGGCACGTAAAAGAACTTCAATCCTGATAAAGAGGCTCTGATCAAAATTACCAGTCTCTCACACTCAATATAGAATGGGACGCTAAGGACCACAGTAGTTAAAGAGCGTCTATAAATAAAACTCAATTTCAAAGCTACAATATTCCCCATGCTTGCTCTCTTAGGGTAGATCCAGCCAAATGGCGTCGATACTGAAAAAAATCTGATGTGTTACACTCACATGACTTTCTCTACTCTTGTACAAACTATTTTTACAAACGCTTATTCTCCATCTACTTCATGTTAATCGAGATAAACATTTGCAGACTCTATCTTATTGCTAATTTTCTTGTAGATGTAAGGGGAATATATATTTACAAGGGCAATATAGAAATACAGTAGCCTTTAAGCATATACATATCTCTTAATAGCTGGTTGCTAGGTGCAGCACTATTCCCTTTTCCACAGATTAATAGTTTTTGCATATCAAAGACAAAAAAAATCTGATGTGTTACACTCACATGACTTTCTCTACTCTTGCGCAATCTAATTTTACAAACGCCTATACTCCATATGCTTCATGTTAATTGAGATATCGAGATGTCAATCTTATTGCTAATTTTCTTGTAGATGCAAGGGAAATATGGTAGCTTTTAAGCGATAGTCAAATATTTTAACGCTGGTTGCTATGTGGCGCATTCCATTCTCTTTGCATGTCCAGGACAAAAAAAAATGAATAAGGAATTTGAGAAAAAGTATAAGTATTGGAAAATTTAAGGAAATAACAAGCAATATCTCGAAAACGATTCACTCAACAAAAGAAATGTATATGACATAAGTTGTGTATTTTAACGCGATCTACATTTTTTGTGTAGTAAAATTTTGTCTATCTCTTATGGTTTACTAGTTATGCAAAAGTCGTTCACAATGAAGAATACTTTTGGAGACATTTCCGGAAAATTCGAGATATACATTTCATTTCTCATGACATTATCTTAAACATATGATATTTTCATCAAAATCGTTAGAGCCATTTTTGAGAAAATTAAAATTTTTGCAAAGTGTTCCATGCAAAGGGTAGTCTGGGGTGGGGGGATTTTCTTGAAAACCTTCGTGTCGCATCTCTGGAAGATACTGAACCTAAATACCAAGTTTGGTGTTTATCCGACTGTTCGTTTTTGAGTTATGCTGTTCACAGACACACACACACACACACACAAACACACACACACACACACTCACACAGACACACACACGGACATGTTTCCAAAAATGCTTTTTTTGGATTCAGGGGTCTCAAAACATGTATTTCCGGTGAAATCTCGGTATCGAATTTTTGGGTGGAATGCAATACTTCCCCTACTTACTATACGTAGTAGAGAAAGTAAAAATACACAAGTTTCAAAAATTATATGGAACGATTAAAAGAACATTGAAAAACAAGGAAAGGCAACAACAATTACATTTTATAAAACAATGGCTTTACCGGTATTAATGTATGGATCCGAAAGCTGGACAATGAATACCAAACACAAAGAGAGTGATCGAAACAGGTGGAATGCAATTGTTATTATTGTGCTAACATGTAAAGCGTATACAATAAGCACGGGTCGTCTGATATAAACAACACATTGCTCCTTTTGGATTCTTGGGTTGACAGACTGATAATGCGTTCTGACTGATTATGAGTAAATAATAAAGATGTCACACAACAACATAATTATGAACAACAGAATCGTTTCTCCAAGAGAAAGAAGATTCGTGCAGTATAAAATTGTAATCCGAAGGCTGGAAGAACTCTTGAGGAATAAAATGTTAGTCATGGAAGGAATGCAAAAGCTACATGATAGGAGATTTATAATGAAATTTGATTCTATTGTGTACCACCAGTTCGGCTCACCAATCTATAGTTCAGCAACTTGGAAAAAAGCCTTGGGAGAGGTAACTCATGTATTCCTCCACTCTAACTGACTTGGGCGGACAGTTTTCTACTCTGCCTTTGAGTCGCTGCTTAAGTACCACACACCATAATACGTCGCGGGTTCAAACCCGGCGGAGGGCAATGGATTTTTTTCGGGCATAAAAATCCTTAGCATGGCTTCTTTCGGAAGGGAAGTGAAGCTGGTGATCCCGTGTCGCAGATTTACGTCATGTAAAAGAACCTCAAGCCTGATAAAGAGACTTCTGAGCAAAATTACTGGTCTTTCACGCCCAATATAGAATGGGACGCTAAGAACCACATCAGTTAAGGAGCGTCCATAAATAAAACTCAATTTCATTTTTCTGTGGGATAAACCGTTCCTGAGATACCCGTTATTAAAGATTCAAAAAACGTTTTTTTAGTTCCATTTTTTAGTTCCTCGCCTTTAACTACATTGGTCTTATCGGCGGTCTTTCTTTTGGTGTTAACCTTTGTAACTTTTGTCGTTGGGTTTCTTGCACTTTGGGTTTTAATCATTAGATCTTAACACACATTCACACTCTCATTCATACTTAGACTCTGGGGAGGGTAAAGAATAATCTTGGTTAGAGAAACATTCACACCCCCAGCCGGAATCGAACCCGGGACACCCAGCACAGCAGGGAGATGCTCTACCGACGCATTGGAATTGTTCAGTACTTCTAATTATTTTAAAGTCGCGTCGATTTTCAGTTGTTTCTCGCGATTGTATGGAAATAGTGTAGAATTTTAAGGCCAGCATATAGCTTCAAGTTCTTAAACGTTTGACTATCGCTGTTCTCTTTGTATTATAAACGAAATGGGTAATGTAGCTACCTTTGCAAATCTTTATTTGGATTAAAATGTAGTAGATAGGAAAATAAGCTTTAAGAATAGTTTGTATACAGACTATAATGAAGATAAGAGTGTGTATCACATCAGATTATTCCGGGACCTATAAACCTGTATCTCGATGTTGAGATTTAAGTAGAGCTGTAATTATTCCTCTACCGTAGTAAAGCGGTGAAAAATGTAGTGGGTTACTTATAGGATGGCAGTTGGAGAAGCTTGTGTAATAATTATTTTCTCAAACATAAAATACGAACATCGAGGCGTTCTGTGTTTCACCTTAAGCCTGTTGTTTTGTTAGCAATAGGAGGACTGATTTATGACGGGTCATTGCTGTAGCCCGTGGGGAACACGGTTATCGACAGCTGAGTATTCATATGTGTACAATAATTTGCGGAACTAATGGATATAGAGAAAAGGAACGCACTGCACGTTTGATGGGGTGTCTTTACCATTGCAAGCCAATCAGTTAGAGCTTACAAAGCCAGAATCTAAACTCGATATTGCTATGTATTCATCTGCTTTATCATGCCTCATCACAGTATCGAATATGGTTCTCAAAGCATTCCGTCAGTGCAAATATTGCCTCCCCCCTACTGCATTGGGCCAGTTGGTTACAGTATCGCTTTACCATTTCAGTTTATCATGTTTGGCCATTAACAAACCCTTAGTCTCGAGTTAAACGCTATGGTGACTGCGGTTAATTTGTATTTGCTCCAGTCTGTCCTTCGAAGCTCCTTGCATAAGCAAGACATGTGCAGGCAAGGTGTGGCTTGTAAGTTTGGAGAAACGGCTATCGCATGGAGGAGGGCCTTTATAGCAAGAACATAAGCTGCTTTGTGTTTGGTGTTTCATTTCAAGCCGCTCAAGTGGAAAATTGTAAGCTGAAATACGGTTGATCTGAAACCCCTGCTGCACTTGGAATAGAGGAGACCGGTCTTGATTGCCATGTTTCTAGTTTCTCTTCCATTTGCCTACAGTAAGTAGAGGAAGTATTGCATTTCACCCAAAAATTCGATACTAATGTTTCACCGCAAGTATACTTTTTAAGATTCCTGAATGCGAAAGAAAATTTTCTAGGAAACGATCCGTGTGTGTGTGTGTGTGCGCGCGCGACAGCAGCATAACTAAAAAAAAATCTGATGTGTTACACTCACATGACTTTCTCTACTCTTGTACAAACTATTTTTACAAACTCTTATTCATATTAATCGAGGTAAACATTTGCAGAAACGATCTTTTGACATGCAAAGAGAATTACACTTTACACATAGCGACCAGTTCTAAAAGTATTTGACTATCGCTTAAGGTGTACTATGTTCCCCTTGTTTTGTAATTGCAAGGGCAATATAGAAATACAGTAGCCTTTAAGCATAGCCATATCTCTTAATAGCTGGTTGCTAGGTGCAGCACCATTCGGTTTGCCACAGATTAATACTCTTTGCATATCCAAGACAAAAATGACGAATTTCCATTTGAGAAAATAAGTATAGAAAAATTTAAGGGAATAACAAGCAATATCTCGAAAATGGTCCACTCAACAAAAAATGTATATTACATAAATCGTGCATTTTAACGCGATCTACATTTTTTGTGTAATAAACTTTTGTCTATCTCTTATGGTTTACCAGTTATGAAAAAGTCTTTTGGAGACATTCCCAGAAAATTCGAGATATACATTTTATTTGTCATGAAAATATCTTAAACATATGACATTTTAATCAAACTCCTTGGAGCCATTTTTGAGAAAATTAAAGTTTTCGAAAAATGTACCATGTAAAGGGTAATCTGGGGTGGTGGGATTTTCTTGAAAACCTTCGTGTCGCATCTCTGAAAGATACGGAACCTAAATACCAAGTTTGGTGTTTATCCGACTGTTCGTGTCTGAGTTATGCTGTTCACAAACACACACACGGACATGTTTCCAAAAATGCTTTTTTTGGATTCAGGGGGTCTCAAAACATATATTTCCGGTGAAATATCGGTATCGAATTTTTGGGTGGAATACAATACTTCCCCTACTTACTATACATAGTAGAGAAAGTAACAAATGGTCAATTAAGCACGAAACTTTGTATTAAGTTCAGTATCTTCCAAGGATGCGATAAGATGATTTTCAAGAAACTCCCCCAGTTCAAACTACCCTTTACATGGGTACGTTTAGTTATTTTTGATGTTATAAAAAATGGTTACAACGATTTTGATTAAAACGCCATATGTTTGACATTTGCATAAAAAATAAAGACATATAGCTAGAATTTTCTGGGAATAGCCTTTTGTCTTTCCGAATGACTTTTGTATAATTGGTAAATAATAATAATAATAATAATAATAATAATAATAACATGTGGACAAAATATTACTGCACAAAAACAATATAGACCTTGTTAAAACAAAAATTGCCAAAAGTGTTTATGGCGTTAACCAATATAATTGTCTTGTATTGTCAAATAATTAATTTATAATTTTTCAACTGATATTCGCTATTACTGTTTATTTTCCCTACTAATTATAGTAAGTAGGGAAGCATTGCATTCCACCCAAAAATTTCATATCGAGATTTCTCGGAAGAAAACATATTTTGAGGTGTCCTGAATCTAAATAAAGCATTTTTGGAAACATGTCCGTTGCTGTGAACAGCATAATTCAAAAAGAAAAGTCGGATAAATATCAAAGTTGGTATTTAGGTTCAGTATCTTTCAAAGATGCGAGACGAACATTTTCAAGAAACTCTCGCCACCCCTGACTGTCCTTTACACGGAACGTTTTTCAAAATTTTAATATTGTCAAAACTGGCTCTAACGATTTTAATTAAAAGTCACATGTTTAACATATTTTCCTGGCAAATAAACTGTATATGATGAATTTTTTGGGAATGTTGCCAAAAGTCCTCTTCATTTTGAATGGCTTTTGCATAACTGGTAAACCGTGAGAGAGAGAGACAGATATGTACTACACAAAAAATGTAGATCTCGTTATAATACACAAACTTATGTCATACTTTATTTTGTCGATAGAACCATTTCCGAGATATTCCTGGTTATTTGTTTGAATTTTCCAAATATACACTTTTTCTCAAACGGGAATTTGTTATTCCTTTTTTTATGTCCTGGACATGCAAAGAGAATGAAATGCTCCACATAGCAACCAGCTCTTAAAGCCTACCACATTCCCCTTGCGTCTACAAGAAAATTAGCAATAGATAGTTTCTGCACATGTTCATCATGATTAGTAGTTGGAGAATACGCGCTTGTAAAAATAGTTTGTACAAGGGAACAAAGTAAAGTAGAGAAAGTCATGTGGCTGTAGGACATCAGATTTTTTCCCCGTATTCATACAAGGAGAACGACATTTTGAAGTCTTCACCAGGCAGAGGACTTTAGTGAGTAAACAGAGCAATCGTATTACCACACTGAGTATAGACGAGAACATGGGAAGATAACATGGCGGCATCATCCATGGGGTTACAGTATGGAAAGCTTTGCACACCGCATTTTCAGGTCTTAATTTGTTGAATACCCGAGCTTCCACACCTTCTCCTTGATGTAATTCCAGAGTGCGTTGTCTAATGTCCGATAAGATCCTGGGAGGCCACGGAGGAGGAGCTTGATCATAGATCAAAGTTCATTCTTGGTGGAAGGCCTTCTACCTCTCGGCTCATCGCGAGCACACCTGTTGTATTTTCTTTGCCCATGCCTACATCATCATCTTTGTCGATGCTGCTTTCTCAAACCGCACAACAAAATCGTCTATGACATTTTGCATTGAATTTCCATTAATTTGATGCTTATGGACTTACACGGTGACCACCACGCGTTCCTTAACCGTGTAATCGCTTGTCAGTCATTACTTCAATACCTTGGCTTCTACTAACAATCTGCCGTCAGACGAATCTTACCGTCAACAATGGAAGTCGAAAACAGTATATAGTTTAAAATAGCAAGACTTGGACTTCAATCTGGTAGGTTCGTGGTGAACCTAAGTGAGTTTTGTTATGTACCTACCCTTGAAAGGCCTTTACCATAGGTAGGATGGATTGTTGTAGCATGACGGTTTGGTGTTGATGTTGGGGGAGTGCTTGGAGGTAGCTCTATTTTTATAGGCTCCTCAGTAGCTGCCCTTTCAGGAGCAGCGCCAGTGCTTTGCTCCGCTGGTGTTTATTTTACTACAATTTTAATTGGTTGAATTTTGATTGACCACTCCCATGGGGAGGGGGCAGTACTTAGTGACAGCATTTTTTGCTGTTGGCAGGTTTAGAGCCTTCGTTACCGGGGGTGCCCGCAAGCCATGCGAGGAACCCAGTATCGCCTGTATCGACGTTCTTGAGGTAAGTAGTCCCCCAGGGATCTGACAAGGGCGTTCTCATGATAAATCAATTTGCCGTATAATTTTTGAGCCCGGTGTCTAAACACATCCTCCACGTCTCGTGAGTATCCTGACTGGAAAGCGACGATAGACAGAGTAGATGGACCGAAGCCCTATATTCTGAATCCGCTGTAGCCAGAGAAGCCAGGAATTTGCTGCCGTGCCCCACACCTCACAGGCGCAGAGCATCAGAGGTAAAATAAGAGCTTTATAAAGGCGTAACTTTAAGTGAATCGGCGTGTTGGAAGCTAGAACCGGGTATAAGGCAGCTACCGCCCCTTAGCCCTGTTAATTGTTACACGCACGTGTTCACGAAAGGTTAGGCCCTTATCCAGAGTAACACCCAAGCAGCGTATGGAAGTCCCCCACTATATCCTCTGACCTCGATAGGTAAAGACTGGTCTGTCTGCAGCGTGGATTCGTCTCTTGGTGAACAGGACAGCTTGGCCTTTGCCCGGATTCACGAACATCCGCCACCGCCTGCACCAGAGTTTAACGAGACGGAAGTATCGTTGTATCTCAAAAACTTTTGAGAGGGTGTGTAGGAAGCTGATGGAGGGGTAACTGAAGGGAAGAGCCGGGTCCTTATCAGGTTACAACTTGCGTGGGAAGTGTCCCAGGGTGATACATATGTTAAAAACCTTGGTAAGGAAAAATACAGCTCTGAAAGGTAGGTTGCGGAACATGGCGGGAGTCAGCCCGTCCTGTCCGCAAGCCTTTTTAGTGTTGAGACGCCGGAGTGCGCCTTCGACTTCACTAGGGTGGATGATTGAGAGGGGATTCTCCGCTCCATCAAGAGGCAACCGTAAATAGCGATCTACCTTCTGGTGGACGCGGGCAGTAAAGTCTGCGTCCTGAGGGTCATCTCTGGGCCTGCAGGTGTCCTCAAGATAGTTAGCGAGCACATTTGTTTAGCTACAGGTTCGTATACAAGGCCTAGGTTACCTTGAAGCGGCGAGTTGTATTGATTGCGTTGGCGACGGAGGTGTTTAGCTATCCGCCAAACGTCACCACTATCGAGTTTCGGACGGACCATCGTGTGCTCACGCAGTCGGTCACGAAGATGCCGCAGAAGCTCTCGGTTGTGGGGCGTTCGGTGGCGCTGGTATAGCCTTCGGGCTGCCCATGAGCGGCGAATAAGGAGTTCTAGGTCCATTGGTAGGACGTCAGGATTAGGAGGGGGAGGTGTTAGGATGGTGAGGTTATGAACCGTTCGCACCACTGTGGTTGTGAAGGACTTAACTGCTGTCTCTAGGGAAGGAATATCTATAACCCTGAGGTTAGACGGGATTATTGCGTGGAGGCAACCCTTAACGCAGTCCCAATCAGTTTCTCTGGTGTGATCAGAAAAATCATTGCTGGCAACCCGTGTGTTGATTTCTGTCAACACGGAGTTGTGGTCGGAATGGGGCGCTGTGAGTGATGTGAGCGTGAGATGATAAGGGTAGTGCTTGATGTGACAGAGGGTAGTCCTCGACCTTGCGGATGGTGAGTGGTTTGCCAGGGACCCAGTACTCGAAGCTGTGGGTCACTATTTATCATGCGAATTAGTTCATTGCCTCTTGGATTCGCACGAGGGCCTGAATGCCAACGCTGATGTTTGACATTGAAGTCCCCCGCCAAAATCACGCAAGGATGAAGGGCTAGCATTGATTGGTAGTCAGCAGGTACGAACAGCCTAGCAGGTGGGCGGTAAGTAGAAGCTATAATAACCTCCGTGCCACCCAGTTCAACACACACTGCCATCGCTTCAAGGGTTTGCAGGGGTGGAAGAGGAATGGGTTTGTGGACCACGTTTTACCTCACAAGGACCGGAGTACCACCTCCAGGTCCAGGTACTCAATCACTGCGATGACTAACGTAGCCGGGTAGACGGAATGGAATGTCAGGACGCAAATGTGTCTCCGAAACTAAAATGAGGTCCAAGGCATAAAGGTTGGCAAAGCGATGGAGCTCATCTCTCTGGTTCCTTACTCCATTGGCATTCCAAAAGGCGAATCGGAAGGAGATACGAGACCCAGTTCCGTTCGCTATTTCGGAGCAATGGTGCAAGGGAGAGCAAAAAGGTGACTCCCTCAAAGAGGATCATCGCCTTGATGGTTGGATCGGTGGCTTGAAGGAACTTAATGATGAGTTCCTGAACTCGACAACCATGGTCCTGCAACAAAAGCTGCAGTCACTGCGCCAAGCCCACGAAATCAACACCAAGTGTGGATGGTGTGGTCGGGTTTGAGTTGGTGTGGGGGATAGAAGAGGCAGAGGGCGATCCCCATCCTCCCCGGACCTGGAAGCGCGTGATGGCTGAGGCGCAGGACCTGCAGCCACCAGCCCCTCCGGTCCAAGTCGGTCCCGGGTCCAGCCTCCTCCTCTTCTGCCTGGGTGGATGTTTCTGCTTAGGTGGTTGGTCCTGTGTGTTTGTGTTGGGGTGCTTTGTGTGACACCCCAACCAGAGACCTTCTGGGTGCACGAGACGCCCCTTGGTGCTGGTGCTGGTCTTGGCACCTGACGTGTTGTAGTCCTGGTTGCTGCGTTCTGGGGTGCCGTGTTTGGCTCCCGCCATTGATTATCCACCCTCCTGGGTGGTGGCACTGTTCGCTCTCTGGTTGTTGATTGTGTTGGTGGCACTCGCGACGAGCGCATGGAGGCCATCACTTTTAGGCGGGTTGTACATCCCCCGTAGCAGGCGATGTGTTCCCCCTTGCAGTTTGCACACGTAGCAAGAAATAAGAGAATATTTATCAACCTCAATAACAAAAACACAGCATGATTACAAACTCAAAGATCTGATACTATCATTTGGTTGGGGTCAATTCGACCACCCTCCTTTCAGTTCGGATTTGCACCAAGCGATTTTCATCTGTTTCTTCATCTGAAGAAATTCCTTGGTGGGAAACATTTCAACGATGATAAAAGACGATTTCTTTTAAATCAGTTTTTTGTGGCATAAGCCATTTCTGAGATCCGTATTAACCTTTATGTACTACATCGGCCTCTCAGATCAATGAGATCTATTTCTCTGTGATGTTGATTTTGTCGCAACCTTGAACGTCGAGCTATGTGTCACATGAACGTTTGTGTTTGATGTGAAAACGTGGCTTTGTAATTGTTTCTACCCATTGTTACAAATTTATCAGGAAGGCTTCGTAGACCGGTGTTACTGTTAACGTAAGTATATTTTGCGTACCTCTGATCTCTTATTTTACAAAACAAGTCGCCATTTTTTACTAGTATATTACAAGTAATAAGCTCAGTATCTTATTAAACAATCATCGTTAAGTGGCATATCGATGCTTTTATTTCAGTTTGAGCGAGAATGTCGAAGAGGTGCTGAATATAAATGAGTCACGCCGAGTCAGCTGATGGTTCACACAACTTTCATACTTTTCTAATACGTGTTTTTTGTTACTTAATTGTAATTTGTTGTTTAAAACTGTTTTATTATATGAAAAACATCAAACATACAATTATATATAAGAAGTAAATTCAATCCTGTAGTGAAAATGTGCAGATAAAATCAAATAAAGAAAATCTAATGTGTTACGTTCAAATGACTTTCTCTACTCTTGTACAAACTATTTTTCAAACGCTTATTCTCCAAATGTTTCATGTTAATCGAGATATCGAGATGTCAATCTTATTGCTAATTTTCTTGTAGATGCAAGGGGAATTGGTAGCCTTTAAGCGATAGTCAAATACTTTAAGAGCTGGTTGCTCTGTGGAGTATTCCATTCTCTTTACATTACCAGGTCAAAAAATGAATAAGAAATTTCCATTAGAGAAAAAAGTATAAGTATTGTTAAATTTAAGCGAATAACAAGGAATATCTCGAAAATGGTTCACTTAACAACAAAAAAAGCATATGACATATATTCTGTATTTTAACTCGAGATATACATTTCATTTGTCATGAAAATATCTTAAACATATGTTATTTTAATCAAAATTGTAAAGCCATTTTTGAGAAAATTAAATTTTTCGAAAACTGTTCCATGTAAAGGGTAATACGGGATGGGGAGATTTTCTTGAAAACCTTCGTGTCGCATCTCTGGAAGATACTGAACCTAAATATCAAGATTGGTGTTTATCCGACTGTTCGTTTCTGAGTTATGTTGTTCACAGACAAATAGACAGACACACACACGGACATGTTTCTGAAAATGGTTTCTTTTGGATTCAGGGGGTCTCAAAACATATATTTGCGGTGAAAACTCGGTATTGAATTTCTGGGTGGAATACAATACTTCCCCTACTTACTATACATAGTAGAGAAAGTAATTACAGGACCTGAGAGACCGATGTTACCTATAACGTGACAAAGTTTGTTACCACTTGAGGGTTGAAGGTTCGAATTGTTCACTTCATCGTCATTCTATTAAAGTCGCTCAACATTCAGTTGTTTCTCGCGATTGCATGGAAACAGTAGAATTTTAAGGCCAGCATATATCGTCCAGTTCTTAAACATTTGACTATCCCTGTTCCGTTTGTATCTATAACGAAACGGTAATGCCGCTATTTCTGCAAAGTTTTATATGGATTAAAACATATAAATAGAAAAAAAATAATAAGCTTTAGTAAGAATAGTTTGTATAGCCACTAATAAACGATAGAGGGTAGAGAAAGTCATGTGAATGTATGATATCACAATTTTTTAAATAAAAAATCAAGATCAACTACGAAGTTTTGTATTTACGCATTTTTTGTTTCCTTTTTTAATGAAGGTGTTCACTCGGATACAAACTGATCTGGAATGTTTTAAGTCCTTCAACCTTAAGTAGACGTTACAGAAGGTAAAATGAGTGGTATTACCCATAAAAGAATACTGCTAGTTTTGTTCGCTGCTTCATTTAACCAACTTATGATGTCGTATGTTGACTGAACTACAAAACGCCGTGGTATCGAACAAAGGCCGCTGTTTGGAGAGCATTATAGGATTACCTAAGGTGCAGTAACACTTTTAATTTGTGGCATTGCTTGAGCATTGATTTTCTCTTTCAAGATAGGAAGTTTCGATACAGCGCAGCTGTAGAAAATGCGATGTACCACTGCAGTGGGGCTTTAATAAAAGAATAGTGGCTGCTGTGTGGTATTCCCGAGAAATTCCCTGCAATAACTGCACTAAAAATTTTATGAGTGCCGAAATTGAAGAGCTCAAAATAGAAGTATAGTATTGCAAAATGTAACGTAATGTTTTAACGAAACATATATACCGTAAAGGAATATACAGGCTCATGCGTTTGAGATATCAGAAAAGTAGATAGATAAAGTAGCTTTATTGGTTTCAAATTATTGAAGTTATTACACAAGTATTTAGTGCATGGGTCATTGACCGTCCCTGCATATTTAAGATACAGGTATGGTGACAAAATAAACAACAGAAAAAGAATAATAAAAGGGAAAAAACAGATAAATTACCTTTGTCTAGCTGAACAAATTTATCCTAGCTTCGTGTACTTTAGCCAAGAAATTGCCCATGTTTTGCCAGTTCCTCTGGTCAGCCAGTAGCTCCCAATATGCCAATCTCAATCTTGGTGGATTTAAGAATTTTCTTTGAGTTTAATTGTTCCCTGGTTCTCCCACTGTACACAATCAGCCAAAACATGTGCCCAGTCCTCAACCAAATCACAGAATGGGCAGATTCTCCTGCCAGAATCTTCAGCAATTTTCTGTGCCCTCCAGCCCCCAGTCTAAACCATGCCATTCCTCACCTTTCCTTTCTTCCTAAGTTAAGTATATATACCTCTTTACCCCAATTCAATTTTATTTAATTTTCTAGGCTTAGAGAAGGTTTAATTTTACAATCCGATTCTGCTTCCTGTTTGTTGGTGTCTCTTAGTCTTCTTTTGACACCTTTCCATTTGTTTTTGTCATTTGTTTCAGCTCTTTGCCATACTGACCCCATGCCTATTCTCGTCAAACTCCTTTCCAAATCAGCTGCCCAAAACTTAGGAGACAGGTTTTCTCGCTGGTATTTATAACATTTGGATCGTAGTGTGGGGTTAGCCCCTGCATCACCCTCAGCCAGTACTTCACTGATCTTATTTTACAGTGTATTGTGTCTTCATAACATCCCACCTCCCTGCTCTTTCCCATCCCCAGATTTCCCTTCCACATAAAAAATTGACCTTATCATAGAGTTATACATCTTTTCTAATGTGTCTACAGGTACATCCGGTATCCGCGAGAGGGTACGTAATAAATCATTTAACTGCCCTCGTGCTTTATAATTAGTTACTGATAAATGAAAAACGTTATATATAAGAGGTTAATGCACATATCTATGAGCAGTTGCTATAATATATGCGGAAAGGATGTAAGTTTCATTCTCCCCAAGTTAAGCAACCATTGGTCTTGGTCACTAGCTGGACGAGTGACCGTTCAGCAGTAACCCGCTCTCTTAGCTTGGTAACTCCAAATCCTATACCTACATCTTATCTTGCTTCGCTGCCAATCGGCCTGCTTATTTTCACAACCACGCAAGGGGTTGCAGAAGTTAAGCAGTATTGGGCTTGGTCGTCACCTGTACGCTTGTCCGCTGGGTGATTCGCCAGGACTCAGCCAATGGCAGCACAAGAAGCGAAGCTCCGCTCACGGATACCCGGCATGAAAGCTTGCGAAAAACAAAAAATCTATTATATCGCACAGGTAAACCCGTGCTAGCGGCTAGGTACTGTGGCGATTTTACAGTCCGCCCAGGTAAACCTGGATGACCTGCTTTTATTGCTGGAATTAGTGATGTTTCAAACTTCACCTGTATGGCATGGCAGCGCTATCGTGCATAGGAGACAAAACGGCGTTCATGCCAGAACAGCGCTAGAGCCCATGGAAGTCACTACATTGCGTATCAGCACAGTGATTGCGATAATTGAATGGCGTATCAGAATATGCCATTCAAAACGTATTGGAGGATTGACAGACAGTACCCTAAGTTGTTTCCATACCATATTCAGTAAAAACAAGTTTTGATACAGGGTAATTACTAAGCTCGTCTCAAGTTTTGTCACGTATGAGAGGCAGGAAGCGGGCAACCAGTGTTAAGTACAGGGATATTCATGGACAAAGCCACATTTCATGTGAGTGGCCGAGTCAACAAGCATAATTGCATTATTTGAAGAACTGAGAACCTACACGTCTTGTAACACATTTCACATACCATACGACACACTAAGCTCGCTATTGTGGCGTGACCACCATTTTGTCTCCTATACACGATAGTGCTGCCATGCTACGCAAGTGTGTGAAACATCACTCATTGTTAACTTCCATCCTTTCCGCTTATATTGTAACAAACTGCTCAGAGATGTGTGCATTAATCTCTCATATATAACGTTTTACTTTTCTGACATCTCAAAAGGATCTATCTGTATAATATTGAACGCTCGGTGCACAAAGAGTAGGTACAGTACGCGCATGTAATAGAAAACAATCCCATTGTGTACCAGCTCTCATTAGTTGAGACAGCACGTACACACTTGTCGTGTGAGTTACATTTCATTTTGACAGACAAGTGAAGATGTTTCATAAAGTCAGATTTCAATTATGTTCATGGAGTGCTTCGGTTATTACGCTACACCTGCGACTCCTTCCTCCTAACCTCAAAATCCTTAGTTTGGTGCTGCCTTTCCACTCTATAATTTTCTGTACATTATCCGCACTCTGTATATGTAGAGTGTTACAGAGTTCAACCGGCAAACTTCCAGGGATTACAGAGAGATGATATAGGACACCTAGAATCTTGACGACAAACTTTGAAGTTACGTAATGATTTTCATTCGAATATTTGTGCTGTTAAATGGGAATAAATAGAAGACTTAATACGAATGCGGTAATGATTTACGACCAATAAAATATTTAATTTCCTTTCCAAAAGCACGAGACAGCTACATTTGCAGTATTTTCAAAGTTATGAGTTTGGGTTTCCTGCAAAAATGCTCCTACAACATGGACCAGTGCACTACTAATACCTCGAATTTCACTTAGAGACATGTATCAGACACAAACGACAGTTAGCAATGGCAATAACGCCGTTATTAGCGTGCTCGGCTGTCAATCTGGTGCTGCTGGGTTCAAATCCATTATAGGCGATTAAACATTTATTTCTACCAAACAGGTGAATGGATCACCTTTCTGAAATGAGGAACTAGAATATTAGTAAATGAGAAGAAAGGTGAAATTTTGAAATATTTTGGATCATGCTCCATTTAGGATAATATAGAACATAAAATATTATCTGCAAGATAAGGACAGAAACGTTGGGATGTTTGTTAATAGAAAGGAACATAATCTACATGGAAACCAAATAAATGCATTTAAAATACTTAAAAGGCTAGATAGAAAAGAAAAACATGCTTTCAGAACAAAAATGATTAATTACTATTATCAACCATAGAGAAGACGAAGGAAGTGTAAACTAATGTAAAGTGCGCTTTTAAAGAACATGAAATTGATCGATTAATGATGAAAGAACCAGTAGATGTCCTATAAATTAAGCACGAAGAGCATACGGTTCGGATGGAGTTAATAAACAATTATTTAAATACGCATCTTCAAATTGTCTTAATAAAGTTTTACATTTTTGGATACACGTTGTGTATATGGTCATATACGGGATGAATGGCTAATCTCCCTTATAGCTTATATGTTCAAAAATGGAGCTTGAAAATATTTAGATATTTATCAAGGAATAAGTCTCCTCAACACAGGGTAAGTAAGGAGAGGGGTTTTAGTAACTAAACCATCAAGTAGATCTTATTTTTAGGAGGATTTGTATTGTAGTTCGATTGTTGGAGAGCCGAACTTGAAGTAGTTGCAACCGCATGTATGGTACCCGGTAGCCTTTGCTCCAAGTTTAAAAATCTGATGTGTTACACTCACATAACTTTCTCTACTCTTGTACAATCTAATTTTACAAACGCCTATTCTCCATATGCTTCATGTTAATCGAGATATCGAGATGTCAATCTTATTGGTAATTTTCTTGTAGATGCAAGGGGAATATGGTAGCTTTTAAGCGATAGTCAAATATTTTAACGCTGGTTGCTATGTGGCGAATTCCATTCTCTTTGCATGTTCAGGACATAAGAAAAATGAATAACGAATTTGAGAAAAAGTATAAGTATTGGAAAATTTAAGGAAATAACAAGCAATATCTCGAAAACGGTTCACTCAACAAAAGAAACGTATATGACATAAGTTGTGTATTTTAACGCGATCTACATTTTTTGTGTAGTAAAATTTTGTCTATCTCTTATGGTTTACCAGTTATGCAAAAGTCGTTCACAATGAAGAATATTTTTGGAGACATTCCCAGAAAATTCGAGATATACATTTTATTTGTCATGACAATATCTTAAACATATGATATTTTAATCAAAATCGTTAGAGCCGTTTTTGAGAAATTTAAAATTTTCGAAAAATGTTCCATGTAAAGGGTAGTCTGGGGTGGGGGGATTTTCTTGAAAACCTTCGTGTCGCATCTCTGGAAGATACTGAACCTAAATACCAAGTTTGGTGTTTATCCGACTGTTCGTTTTTGAGTTATGCTGTTCACAGACACACAGACAGACACACAGACAGACACACAGACACACAGACACACAGACACACAGACAGACACACACACGGACATGTTTCCAAAAATGCTTTTTTGGATTCAGTGATTCTCAAAACATGTATTTCCGGTGAAATCTCGGTATCGAATTTTTGGGTGGAATGCAATACTTCCCCTACTTACTATACGTAGTAGAGAAAGTAAAAATATTAACGTTGTATTTTTACTGTATCTTTAAATATTATATGTTTGCCTCGGCTGCGTCAGTATTAATTTGTAGAGACATGAATATCTTAACAAGACGTGGTGCGGCTGAAGAATGTAGGCTTACACAGATGAAAATTTTACTTCACTCCATGTATTAACTCTTGACACGATTTAAATAACACCACTGATATAGAGAACTCTGAGATTCTTTTATTAATTACTTGCACTTTTTAACACTAAACTATTTTCGTCTCGCACTGAATACGTATTAAACTTCTCGAGGACGCGTCTCGCATCCGGTTAGGAACGCTGTCTACAAGCAACTGACCACTGAATTTTTACAATTTTCCCTATTTCAGTTTCTGATTGGCTATTCCTACTCCAATAGTTTACTTTTATTTAACTTAAGCTTTTTTTTTTGGTTGTTGATTGGCTATTTTATAAACTGTCTCAAAAATCATATTATTGTTGCTCCAGGAATTACCAGTAGCATTATGAAACTTTCTAATTTATTATTTCCTCAAGGCTACCTCATTGTTACCTCGTTGTTAGCAACTTTTAACGTATTATTCTCACAGCTTCTACATTATTAAATTACCTAATACATTCACATAACATTATTAAACATGCACACAATAATATAAACATTTATACAATGACTGTCACATACATTTTGTATGTTATTTTATACACATATTGCTTTAAGGCGGGCTGTTATTATATTTTATGTTATACAATTTAACTGAAATCATTTAAATGTTAAAAATACTGCCTCAACCAGCAAGTAAGGAATGCATCGGGTTTGGTGGCGAGGGAAGGTGGAAGCGACTGTGAACTTGCAGTGTTCTCCGTAAACAAATGATGAACAGTTGAAAGCACACGGTGCTTCGAAACAGGTAAATCGGATTAAGTAATAGTATTAGAAGAAAGAAAGGAATGTATGTTTAGCGATTAGTTTATGAAAGCTACGAAATAAGCATTTCAAAAGTTGTACATTTTAAAGCAATATCCGCTCTTATTAGTGTATGACACAGATGTTACAAAAATTCTGATCCGTGGTTTGGGGCCGAGGAGGTGAGTGTCCACTTTCCTTATTGTTTCTTTCTAATGATGTCACACGTTCCTTGTGTTTCATTGAATTACAATGTTGTGTAACGTGATGTTTAAACGTCTTTTGAGCTCCGTGCTAATCTGATGGTCTCGTCATTTTGTTAGTGTTTCTGCCACATTCCGCCACAAATTATTCTAATTAAAATGTGTAAAATCTTCTTTGCTTCAGGTATATTTCCACAGATCTCCACTGGTGTATATTGTGCAGCGGATAAGTGGTTCACTGCAACGAAACCGGCTGTTGGGGAGGGGAGGAGTGTGTGCATTACATTACCTGACGTCATCTATACTCCGTGCGGTATCAGGATTGCTCTGTTTACTTACTAAAACCCCTCTGCCTGGGTATAAGATATATGCAAAATTGATCAACAGAGGGGTAACAACAGTAACGGAAGCTTTACTGTTGGAAGAACAAAACGAACTTACGAAGAGCAGATGTATAGTGTCTTCACAGAAAATAATAGAGAACATAACATCCCAACATCTTTGGCCTTCATAGATTTTGATACTGAGATTCGAGTGAAACTCTGGAAAATAATGTATACAAGCGTGTACCAAAGCGTTTAATAAGGGCCACTCAGAATATGTATATGAATTCTACAATAAAAGTTAAAACAAATTTTTGAATCGGTAAACAACTCAGGCTAGAGTGCAAGACTAGGATGTCCTAAGTCACCCGTATGGTTTAATCTTCACATCGACGCAGTTTTGAGAAATTGGGAAACCCAACTGAATGTAATTTTATTGAAACAACTTAAGTTTCGTGCGTTTTGCTGATTTATTAATCCCTCAGATAATGAATGTAATTTACAAAAAGCAGTATTCAGCCTGTACAATATAGCTTTAAAGCGTAACTTATAGGTATGTACAAAGAAAACAAAAATCTTGGGTTTCATACGATCTTAACCCAAAATTTCAATTGGTGATATTGATTGAGAGCGAGTCTCTAATTTTAGTTATTTGGGATGTTACATAACATATGGACAATGATCAACAGAAAAAACTCTACATTTTCTTACACCTTGGAATAATGAAACAAACTCTAGTGAAGAGAGTTGGAAGCCCAAGAATATTAACATTTTATAATGCAATGGCAATACCAGTATTAATCTATGGAGCTGAACTGGGTTCTTGCCAAACAAGAATGTAGAAGAATAGAGATGGCGGAGATGAGTTTATTGAGAACACTCGCTGGCTTTGGGACGATGAATCAGAAAAGTAATACTGAATGTTGCGAGGAATTACAAGTCTTTTTGGTTCAATTGATTGCGCTAGATGACAGTGGCGGCACCCCGGTCGAGTGGTTAGACCGCTCGCCTCTCACCAAGGCGTTCAATCCCAGGAACCTGCATGTGGGATTTGTAGTGAACAAGGCGGCATTTGGGCGGATTTTCTCAAGGTTCTCATCACCTTTTCTCTCATTCATCTCTCATCTGCATCTATCATCCACTTCTTCGCTGTCATCCCAGGTGTGTGGCTGATCGACCACCCTGATCCCTCACTCTCTGATTCGTATGTGGTCTGCCCTGGGTGTTGCCGTACTTCCTGGGAAATGAGAGTTCTCGTTAAAGTGGACGTTCAAGAAGGAAGGTTATGGCCCAGTTGGGCTGTCTCCGCCTTGTAGTTGGTTAGATAACAGTGGCCTCAACGGGTAATGAGAATGGACAAAAATTGCATTCCATTACCAATTGACAGAAGAGATCTTCTTAACCCCAGAAAAAGATGGGGAGAACAGTTGTGACTTCCTAGAAATGGAATGGGCCTAATGGCCTAAACTATGAACTATATGATGGTGATGATGATGATGATGATGGACGTACATTTGGAGCGAAACCAATTTTAATTTCTCACGTGGTCCGGTGGTCCGGTGTCGTATATTTACGAGAACCTCAAGTCTGATAGGGAAGCCTCTGACCAAAATTTTCGGTCCTTCACGCACAATATAGAAAGTGACGCTAAGAAGCACAACGTTAAAGAGCGTCCATAAATAAAACTTCATTTTAATTTTTCTGATGACACACTGCTCTTACTGTTCATGAGTCTTCTCATTAAATTTTAGCCTTTATTAAGCGTTATAATTGATTGAATAAATGAATTAAAGCATTTATATTTTATCGCGTTAGTAAAGCCTGCCTCAAGAGGAAAACATTTCTTTTAAATGGCCGTATTTATCTTAGAGATACTTTTATTCCCCGACTAATTTCCGTGTACTTTAAAATGCTGAACTTCTTTAAATTTCTATGTGTACATAGAGGCTCGGTGTTGTTATAATAAGCCAATTTGTTTTTTCTACCAGCAATAGTTTTTGTATCCCAACAGCATCTTCAGACTTTAAGGGCTCTTCTCTTCTTAAACATCGATCTTAGAAACGCTTATATTCATGCTTAAGCTGTTGAAGTATTACATGAATAATTAATGACCTAATATTAGAGAATTCAAGGGTGGCATTAAAGTGTCTGAAGTGTTTAATAATAAATCATCTAGTATCTTATTATATATAAAAGCAGAAATTCCGTATAAAAACTCATCTTTTCAAATTGGTACTCTATTGTTTCCAAGAGACTATCGTCCAGAAAACGGAGTGTTAAAGGAATATAGATTTTTGTTTTAGTGTTTGCTGTTCAGGTTTTTAATATCTGTTAGAAAATTGGGACACGATTTTAGATTACTTGGATGCAAAAACATAACAAATAGGTACATGCACAAGCTGAAAGCAGAGTGGTATATTTATTGGTCTTAAACATTTTACATGTTCAAACTCATACATCACATGGGTCGAATAGATCGTACGTGCTTATATAATACACTGTAGTTCATACTTTTCTGACTACCTATATTAATCACACTTAACTTTAAAATTAATAATATTTACATGAAAAGAAAAAAAATTACAGATAAAGTAGCAGCAAAATCACATAAACAAAACAGAAGAAGAAGAGAAAAAAACGCTATTATTTACAAAACAAATACCTGCCCATAAGCCACCAACCCTCCCTCTCCCATCCTTAACCCTCTTCCTTACCTTCCGATCTGCATCATCTTTTGTAAAAATGTAGTAAACGAAAGAGGGGATAATAGATATTTATACAAATAGTTGAATACGAGCATCATTACCACTTGGATGAATTTTGCAAGAACGAGACGTAATACCAGTTCTGTAATTATATGAGAGCGGTAATATGCAATAAAGAAAATTTGGCTATTTCTTTCTGAATAATTAGATATTATGAAAAAAGTATCTCTTCAGATATTGTCCAATAAAATATTAAGTGGCATTTTCAAGCTATGTGAAATGGTACGAGGTTAAGAGAGTGAGTAATATCGTGCATGAGAAAGCTTCGCTTGCATATTTTACGGTTTTAATTACAGTCTTACAAACCTCATTCTATCGCAAGGAACGTATTATATATGTGTCTTACAACAACAACAACAACAATAATAATAATAATAATAATAATAATAATAACACCGAGATCTTTCGCAGGAGTTGTTTTGAATGCCGATCATGGCATGTAAGTTTGTTACCGCAATGAGTGTGGTAATGAATTACAAGCCGCACTCAGTGCGGTAATGAATGTCATTACCGTCGTGATATGACGAAGGATAAGTAATCATTACTAAATGGTCGTGGATAAATGTAAATATCGTTTGAGTACCTGTTATTAAACGCGTTACGTGTTTTTGCTGACACAATAATTGGTTGGTCTGCTCGCACTTCAGATTAAATCCTTGCGATTATTATTTTTGTCGCAATGGTTAAAGATAAATAGCAATAAATCCATAATGGTAAGAGTAACATATCTGTATTATTTCACATCGTTGGCATCATCGAGAAGAAAATCGCCGCTCCGCCGATACTCAGGAAAATATTCATATAGCAGTGCCGTGGGGGCGGCGGTCTACAAGTCCTGTCATTCAAAAGAAATTTGGCATATTCTCTATGGTAAAAGATGTCTTCTAGGGCTATCGCGAGAAACAACTGAAAATCGACAGGAGTTTAAAAGAATGGGTAACTATTGAACAATTCGAACCATTAATAATGGATTAATAATGCATATCTCGGAAATGACTGATGCTACAAGAAAGAGTTATTTGTAATAAATTGTGTTTTAACGATGTCTACGTTTTTTTGTGTACTATATCTACGTTTACTAGTTACATAAGATTATACAAACGTCCTTCCGAATGAAGAGAACTTCACAGCTAATTTAGCATTTAATTGCTAATTTAAATTCATAAATATATTTAATATATGGGATTTTGATCAAAATTATTAACCATTTCAAAAATATTTCATATAAAGGACGTTGGGGATTTTCTTGGAAACCTTTGTGTGGAATCTTTGAAAAGTACTGAACCTAAATATCCAGGTTGGTGTTTATTTGACTTTTCTTTTTGAGTTCTGCTGTTCACAGCCACACACGAGCCTTTTTCTGAAAATGTTTTTGGTTTCAAAGGGCCTCTAATAATGTATCGAATAGTTTACGTGGTACAGAAACTAAATAAATAAATTAGTTCGAAACGAAGGATACTTAACTTGCAGCTTTGAATATTAAAACGTCCGTTTTCATTAACATAATCAGGTTTTTAATACAAAAAAATCTCATGTGTTACACTCACATGACTTTCTCTACTCTTGTACAAACTATTTTTACAAACACTTATTCTACATATGCTTCATGTTAATCAAGATATCGAGATGTTAAACTTATTGCTAATTTTCTTATAGATGCAAGGGGAATTGCTAGGCTTTAAGCGATAGTCAAATATTTTAAGAGCTGGTTGCTATGTGGCGTATTCCATTCTCTTTGCATTGCCAGGGCAAAAGAAAAAGGAATAAGGAATTCCCATTTGAGAATAAGTATAAGTATTGCAAAAATTTAACAAACAATATCCTGAAAATGGTTCACTCAACAACAAAAAAAAATGCATATCACATAAATTGTGTATTTTAACGCGATCTACATTGTTTGTGTAGTAAAATTTTGCCTATCTCTTATGGTTTACCAGTTATGCAAAAGTCGTTCACAATGAAAAACACTTTTGAAGACATTCCCAGAAAATTCGAGATATACCTTTTATTTGTCATAAGCATATCTTAAACATGTGATATTTTAATCAAAACCGTTAGAGCCATTTTTGAGAAAATTAAAATTTTCGAAAAATGTTGCATGCAAACGGTAATCTGGGGTAAGAGGATTTTCTTGAAAAGCTTCGTGTCGCATCTCTGGAAGATAGTGAACCTAAATACCAAGTTTGGTGTTTATCCGACTGTTAGTTTTTGAGTTATGCTGTTCACAGACACATAGATACACACGGACATGTTTCCAAAAATGTTTTTTTTTGGATTTAGAGGGCCTCAAAACATATATTTCCGGTGAAATCTCGGTATCGAATTTTTGAGTGGAATACAATACTTCCCCTACTTACTATACGTAGTAGAGAAAGTAAAAAGTGCTGAGGGCATGTCTGGCATTTTAACATTTTCGCCGGAATTAGGAAATAGTTCTTGTTTTCCCAACTTTTGAAGCTTGTGGATTTTTGTTGTTAAATTGAATACTAAAACTGCACCAGTTATTAATAACTGAATACCTTTATAAAGGCATTGTAATGCTAAGCTGCTTTCTATATAATGAAGAAATGTTTCCGAGACTTTGTTGTTAAGCTTTAATCCATTCCCTGGAGACATCGAACTCTTCAGTGGACAAGAAGAGTGTTCCGCCCCGGGACGAAATGTGGGAGTGATGGTTGGGGAACAGAGAGCCTCGGTGATAATGGCGATGACGTGGCATTCCGCCAACTGAGGGAAAAAAAAAGTCGTGAAGAAGGGAAGAGAATTAAGTTGGTAGGGGAGAGGAAGACATAAAATATGTTTGACTCAAGGTTATGTCGTGGAACGGTGGCTTTTCCGTCGCCATATCTGGGCAATGAGGTGTGAAGAATACAAGCTTGTTATCGGTGAAGGTTGGCAGCACTTATCCTGCAGCTCCCAGATGTCACATATTCGACTCCCAACGGAGACAGTACCCAACGCTTTTATCTACCTCGTGAAATTTATAGCTACACTTGCTTCTAAGTTCGTGTATATTTAATCTCTCCTTTCCGACTGTGTTGGCTTTCAAGATTAGCAGCATTAACACAGAATGTAATCATTAACGTTTAAAGCGGCAGCGCTTTGTTATAGTGTGATGTAAAGATACGTTATACACGATAGGATGGATTCACGTAACCTCATGCGATTAAACGGATCTCGGAGAACGCCGCAGTTTCAGAAACGATCATTGGCGCGTCATACTATCTGTGCTCAGCGCTTCACTTCTACACCTCCCTTAAGGGAAGATTAAAAAGCCTTCACCCACCAATGTTGCATTTGCTAAATTCATGACCCATTATCTCAGAAACAATTTGAGGTATCAAGCTGAAATTTTTGCAGGATGTAGATACATGCCCTTTTAGTTCACTGATCTAGTTTTATCCAATTAGTTGGTTTATTAAGGAAGTTAAGATTACTTTGCTCAATTACACAATCCTAGATTAGGAATATACTGGTATTTCAGTCGGTAAAGCACCTACCTGCTGTGCTAGGGATGCCTGGTTCGATTCCCGGCTGGAGGGTGGGAATTTTTCTCTAGCCAAGATTATTTCCTATCATCTTAGGCAGTATTTTTAAACACTTAAATGATTTCAGTCAAATTATATAATATATAAATTCAATAACAGCCCGCCTTAAAGCAATATGTGTATGTAACAATATATAAAAAGTGTATATTACAGTCATTATATATGTTTATATTATTGTATACATGTTCAATAATGTTATGTGAATGTATTACGTCATTTAATAATGTAGGAGCTGTGAGAATAATAGGTTGAATGTTGCTAACAATGAGGTAACTTTGAGACAATAATGAGTAAGAATGTTTAATAAGGCTACTATTCATTATTGGAGCAACAATAATGTAATTTTATAGAGAGTTTATAAAATAGCCAATCAACAACCTAAAAAGGCTTAACTTAAATAAATGTACTCTATTGGATTAGGAATACAAATCAGAGATCTTAAATATAGAAATTTACAAATGAGGCGGTAGAAATGAAGTCAGTTGCTTGTAGACAGTGCTCATAACTGGACGCGTTGCTTGTAAACAGTGTTTCTAACCGGACGCGAGATGTGTCCTCGAGAAATTAAATACCTATTCGTGTGAGACGAAAATATTTTACGTGTTAAAAGTGCAGGTAATTAATAAAAGAATCACACAGCTCTCTATATCAGTGAAGTGTTATTAAAAAAATCGTGTCAAGCATTAATAAATGGAGTGAAGAAAAAAAATATTATAATCTGTGTAAGCCTACGTTCTTCAGTCGCACCACGCCCCTAAGACATTCATGTCTCTAAAAATGTAAATAATGACGCAGCCGACGCAAACATAAATATATAATATTTAAAGAAACAGTCAAATTACAAAATTAATATTTTTAAATTTTGGGAAGAAGACTACAGGGTACCATACGTGCGGTTGTAACTGCTTCAAGTTCGGCTCCCCAACAGTTAAAACATAATACAACTCCTTTAATACAACCTACTTCAAATTGACGCCCAAAGCGTGGTACAAATAATTTAGAAATAACAATACAACAAAATAACAACTTCAAATTGACTCCCAAGCGTAAGGCAAATAACGTAAAGATACTAACTTCTTCACATCCCTAGAGTCTGGCAGTATGAATCAGAGTGTGAATGTGTGTATGATGAAATGATAAGCGTTTGCGAGTTAACACCATTACCTATAGTCAGTAATATGTTCCAAAGGAAAAGGCACCGATAAGAACATTGTAGTTAAAGGCGGGATAAGTGAAACTTAAATTGCCAGCAATTATTGTTATTTTCCCTACCACTTAGCTAAAAGTGGTTATCAACAAATTGGATACCCCGAGATTTCATCGGAAATACAAGTTTTGAGGCTATCTGAGTTAAAAAAAAAGAATTTTTAGGAAACGTGTGTGTGTGTGTTTGTGTGTGTCTGTGTCTGTGTCTGTGAACATCACAACCCAAACATAAAACGTAAGGTTAGATACCAAACTTGTTCATTAAGTTCAGCATCCTCCAAGGATGTAACACTAAGATTTATAAGAGAATTCCCCCACATCTACGTACACTTTACATGGAAAATATCTCACTAATTTGTATTTTCTCAAAAAAGCTCTAAGCAGTTTTATTAAATTACCACATGTTTAAGATATTTACAAATAAAATTTACAGCTTTATTTTTATACGGGTACCATGTCGAGTCCTTTTATTTCTGAATGACTTTTGTATAACTGATAACTATAAGAGAGATAATCTTACCAAAAAATATCTCGTTAAAGCACACAACTATGTCAAATGAAACTTATCGTTGCATTAACCATTTACGAGATATTCTTTGTCATTGATTTGAATGTTGAAGTAGTTTATATTTTTTTTTCAACTGGTAAGTCGCTATTGGTTTTTTCTGGTGGTTATACAAAGAGTATACATTTTCAAATCCAGCATATAGCGATCCGCTTTTAAAAACCTGACTATCGAATTTGCCTAATGTTTCTTTCTTATACTTAAAACTAAATGTGTAATGAAGCTTTGTGTATATTAACAAAAAGGAAGTAGAATCTTAAGATATTATAAAAACATTTTGTTGAGCAGTCAGCAGGGAAAGTTGTGTGAATGAAACACAGATATTTTTTAAAATTAAGCAAATATCTTAACAGAAAATTAGATTCACAGCAGCACTTGGAGGTTCCTTTCGTTATCCTAAAGTTTGATTTAGCCATCCTCAATAGTTTCTGAGAAAACGGGATTACTTTGAACATAGAAGGCTGCTCAAAGCGAAAATGGAGAAAACAAACTTGCATATATTTTCAAAGCAAGCAACAACATAGATTGAGTACAGAAGCTTCCACATTTAATAGTACCAATTATTATAGCAAAACTTTCCCATAAAAGAAAGTCTACCTATCTCCTTCAAACTTAATAGGAGTTATGATTTCTTTTTCTGTGAAACGTGCAGAATTCTCAGTACAAAATGGCAGATATAGTACATTTGTACATCTGAAGTGTTGACTCATGACTTTCTTTAGTCTTGTACCAACTATTTTATAAACACTCATTCTCCATCTGCTTCATGTTAATTCAGATAAAAATTTGCTAATTTATTGCTAATTTTCTTGTAGGTACAAGGGGGAATATGGTAGACTTCAAGCGATAGTCAAATCTTTTAAGAGCTGGTTGCTATGTCGAGTATTCCATTCTCTTTGATGTCCAGGACATAAAAAAAAGAAATCTAATGTTTACACTCACATGACTTTCTCTATCCTTGTACAAACTATTTTTGCAAGCCTTATTCTCCATATGCTTCATGTTAATCGAGATGTTAATCTTATTGCTAATTTTCTTGTAGATGCAAGGTGAATTGGCAGGTTTTAAGCGATAGTCAAATATTGTAACAGCCGGTTGCCATGTGGAGTATTCCATACTCTTTGCATTACCAGGACAAAAAAAAGGAATAACGAATTTCGATTTGAGAAAAAGTATAAGTATTGGAAAATATAAGGCAATAACAAGCAATATCTCAAAAATGGTTCACTCAAAAAAATGTATATGACATAAATTGTGTATTTTAACACGATCTACATTTTTTGTGTAGTAAAAGTTTGTCTATCTCTTATGGTTTACCAGTTATGCAAAAGTCGTTCACAATGAAGGATACTTTTGGAGATATTCCCAGAAAATTCGAGATATATATTTCATTTGTCATGAAAATATCTTAAAAATATGATAAATTAATTAAAATGGTTAGAGCCATTTTTGAGAAAATTAAAATTTTCGAAAACTTTTCCATGCAAAGGGTAATCTGGGGTGCGGGAATTTTCTTGATAGCCTTCGTGTCGCATCTCTGGAAGATACTGAACCTAAATCCCAAGTTTGGTATTTATTCGACTGTTTCTGAGTTATGCTGTTCACAGAGACACACACGGACATGTTTCCAAAAATGCCTCAAACCATGTATTTCCGGTGAAATCTCGGTATCGAATTTTTGAGTGGAATACAATACTTCCCCTACTTACTATACGTAGTAGAGAAAGTAAAAAAAAAAATCTGATGTGTTACACTCACATGACTTTCTCTACTCTTGTACAAGCTATTTTTACAAACACTCATTCTCCATCTATTTCATATTAATCGAGATAAACATTTGCAGAAACGATCTTTTGACATGCAAAGAGAATTATCATTTTACACATAGCGACCAGTTCTAAAAATATTTGACTATCGCTTAAGGCGTACTATGTTCCCCTTGTTTTGTAATTGCAAGGGCAGTATAGAAATGCAGTAGCCTTTAAGCATCGACATATATCTTAATAGCTGGTTGCTAGGTACAGCACCATTCTCTTTGACACAGATTAATACTCTTTGCATATCCAAGACAAAAAAAATGAATAATGAATTCCCATTTGAGAAAATAAGTATTGAAAAATTTAAGGAAATAACAACAATATCTCGAAAATGGTTCACTCAACCACAAAAAATGTATATAACATAAATTGTGTACTTTAACGCGATCTACATTTTTTGTGTAGTAAAATTTTCTCTATCTCTCATGGTTTACCAGCTATGCAAAAGTCGTTCACAATGAAGAATGCGTTTGGAGACATTCCCAGAAAATTCAAGTTATACATTTTATTTGTCATGAAAATATCTTAAACATATAATATTTTAATCAAAATCGTTAGCCATTCTTTGAGAACATTGAAATTTTCGAAAAATGTTCCATGTAAAGGGTAAACTGGAGTGGGGGGATTTTCTTGAAAACCTTCGTGTCACATCTCTGGAAGATACTGAACCTAAATACCAAGTTTGGTGTTTATCCGACTGTTCGTTTCTGAGTTATGCTGTTCAGACAGACACACAGACACACACACACACGGACATGTTTCCAAAAATGCTTTTTTTGATTTAAGAGGGTCTCTAAACATATATTTCCGGTGAAATCTCAGTATCGAATTTTTGGGTGGAATACAGTACTTCCCCTACTTACTCCACGCAGTAGGGAAAGTAAAAACTAATAAGGAATTCCCACTTCAGAAAAAGTACAAGTATTGGAAAATTGAAGCAAATAATAAGAAATATCTCGGAAATGGTTCACCCGAAAAAAAAAATATGACAAATTGTGTTATAATGATATCTACATTTTCTATGTCGCAACATTTTGTCTATCTCTTACCGTTTACCAGCTATGCAAAGGTCATTCAGAATGAAGAGATCTTTTAGGAACATATCCAGAAAATTCTAGATATACATTTAATTTGCTATGAAGATATCTTAAACATATGATATTTTAATGAAACCGTTAGACATTTTAGAGGAAATCAAAATTTTTGAAAAATGTTCCATGTAAGGGGTAGTATTGGGTGGGGGATTTTCTTGAAAACCTTCGTGTCGTATTCTTGGAAGATGAACTCAAATATCAAGTTTGGTATTTATCCGAATTTTCGTTTTTGAGTTATGCTGTTAAAACACACAGGCACACACACGGACATGTTTCCAAAAATGCGTTATTTGGATTCATTGCACCTCAAAACATGTATATCCGGTGAAATCTTGATATCGAATTGTTGAGTGGAATGCAATACTTCCCCTTCTTACTATAAGTAGCATATCAAATTAAAGAGAAGATTCCAATTTATAAGACTGCTATAAACACTAAAGGTGTCGTTCTTGGTAAGTTTTGCCATTTAATCTCCCTTTATGGGCGCATATTATACACTTTTCTGGTAAATGTTTTGTCTAAACTTTTAATTCTTTTGTTGCCGCATACTCAGAAAATATTTAATAGCTTTAATCATTTGTTTTCAAAATAAATCCTCTTTATCACCAATGGTATATTTAATCTCAAAATACCTGGTCCAATCTGTGCAGAGATTAACGGAGCGCAGAGCTCATGAGATTTTTGATGTTTTAAAATGTCACTTTTATTTATTTTACCACTACTCTTATTATCGGAGGGGACTCGGCACCGATCCAGGGAGGATACTGCACCTATGCCCCACAAGGGTGCCCCCCGGGAGGGAAGAGGAGACATCGGGCGGTCTGAACCAGGAGTGACAGCACAGCAATGAAAGTGTCCCTATAGTTTCCGATTGAGACGCCCCGACAGTCGGACAGGCTGACCGCGGATCCCGTCCACAAAGATGGGCCAACAGCCCTTTCTAATGGGACGGTTTTGTACCCCGAAATGGCTCCTATTTGACATTCTCCAAGTGGCAGCATTTCTTTTATCTTGATGTTACAGAGGTAGCGATTCCCTATTGTTGGTCAATAATAATAATAGTAATAATAATAATTTAATTGCTCCTCATTTTATATAACTATATTGGATTTTAAAGGATTTTCCGTCCATATTATGGAAATTAGTCGTACGGTATACCTGCAAGATACACGCGTGAACTCGGTTTGACTTGCGATAAACACAAACTAACCGATGGAAGGAAAGAACAAATATTTCCACACGCTGTATTATCTCACGTCTTAAGTTCTGATTTATTTCTGTTGGATTCTCAGATTTTGGCCACCGGAGTGGGCAAATGTAATGGCTGAGAGTGAGTCACAAGCCTGGCTGTTCAGAAAGGTGCGTTAACTAAATTAGCTTCATTCACAACGACGTTAGCGCTACATGTAGAATGAGTACCTCCACTCTTCCCCCATTGTTGTGCATGTTTTCATTTAGAAACAAGAGTCTATGGAACGCTGCATTGATTCACCCACAGGAAACGCAGTCCAGATCTATCAAGAACTGTAGTCCAGCAACTCTCAGGGTACATGTGCAAGGCAATAACGTGAAGTCTTGACTCCTTGCAATGCTTCTAGCATAAAGTTAAACACAAGTTTCAATAATGTAAAACTTAAAAATTTAAGAGTATCGAAAAGTGTCGAAGGTTTGTCTCAAAATATTAGACATACTTGGATATCATTGAGTATCGAGGTATCGAAGTCCCATCCCTAGTTTATTTCTTATATAGCTTTTGTAAACTATTCTTGCGAAAGTAACAACTAAAGATTGGGAGTACATAATAATGAAATAAAGTATTGAAAAATGTAAACCAATAACAATAACTATTTGTTAGAGCAACTGCACGGAGAACCGTGTTCCAATCCCGACTGTGGCGTTGAGTTTTCCAGTTGACTCTATATCAATAACAATAAGAAATGCTTTATGCCAGAAAACAGTTACTTGGAATAAATTGTGTGCTTTAAAGAGATCTACGTTTTTGTCTATCTCTTACTGTTTACATTAATACAAAAATTCTTGCGAATGAAGCGGACTTCTTAGTTTATTCCAAGAAAATTCAAGATATGCTTTTGTTATATAAATATCTTAAATATATGGTATTTTAATAATAATCTTGAAAAGCTTTTTTTTCTCAGAAAGTCAAATATGTGGATGAAAGTTCCATTTAGTAAATAGAATTCTTGGGTGCGGCCATTTTGTTTAAAATCTTTGATGCGTATCTTCAGAACATGCTGAATATTAATATCAACTTTGGTATTTACGAAGTGCGATTATTAAATTCGAGGACCGGTCTAGTAAATCGAAGAAAAATTACCTTATTTAAATTTGGCTGCCATCCCCTTCAAAATAGTCCTTTTGGACAGTTATGCACTGATGCTAGCACCTCTGCCATTTTTTGAATGCACCCTGGAAGTCTCGTTCTTGAAAAGTTTTAAGCACCTGCTGCGATTCGCGTTGGATCTCCACCACTGTGCCAAAACGCGACCTTTCAGCTTCAATTTCATCTTGGGAAACAAAAAAAAGTAGTAGAGGGCCAAATCTGGCGAATACGGGGGGTGAGGAAGGACGACCATGTTGTTACGAGCGCAAACCTGGCGTCTTCCAGCTCTGTGAGGTAGTGCGTTGTAGCCTTGGAGCATCCAATTTTTCTTTGCCCACAGTTGTAGTAGTTTCCGATGAATGCCCTTCCTAAGACATTTCAAAATGTCACAGTAAAAAACAGCAGTCACTATTTGACCGTATCAACAAATTCACGGTGTACAATCTCGTGAATGTCGATAAAAAAAACAATGACCGTGCGCTTTTTTGCGCTCTTGATCTGTCTCGCCTTCTTCGGTATTGAAGGTTGCTTCATTCACATAAGCTCGTTTCAACATACCATGTGTTTCGCTTCCGATTTACCGATTTGTTGTTTGCTCTCTGCTCCGGTTTCGAGTACATTGTGATTTTGCCAAGGTGAGCATGCACGTGCTAATACAAACTTCAGTAACACGGGTATGAATGGGCTATCGCTTTGAAACTTTATGTAGCTTGTCTTACGCAGCTCGTCTGTGCTGCGCGCGCATGTCAATCACGTGATTCGTTCGAACACAGCAGACACAGTCCCAGAATTTAATGATCGCACCTCGTATCCGATATTTCGTTTTTTAGTTATGTGTTCACATACACACACCTTTTTTCTAAATGTTATTTTTGGATTCAAAACCCTTAATTCCAGTCAAAGTGTATATCGAGTTTCTGGGTGGAATGCCACAGAAAGTAAACTTCTGTGCAAAGTTTGAAATGTTCGTCTTGGTGCCGCATTGCTAATCGAATGTCCTCCCAGTAAAGCTATGCAATATGCCATACAACTTTGTGCAGCATAGTGCATACTTATGAGGCGCTACAAAGCAAGTGTCTCTGAGCAATTCTAGAGTTAGGGTGAAATTAGTTGGGCTTCTCTACTGCTTACCTATGATAGGTAGATGTATATTCCGCACAACAATTCGGTAGAGAGCGATGCACTTGAGAAAAAAATCTCATGTGTTGCACTCGCATGACTTTCTCTGCTCTTGTACAAACTACTTTTACAAACGCTTATTCTCCATATGCTTCATATTAATCGAGATTTTAATCTTATTGCTAATTTTCTTGTAGATGCAAGGGGAATTGGTAGGCTTTAAGCGATAGTCAAATATTTTAAGAGCTGGTTGCTATGTGGAGTATTCCATTCTCTTTGCATGTCCAGTATATAAAAAACGAATAAACAATTCCCATTTGAGAAAAGTATAAGTACTGGAAAATTCAGACGAATAACAAAGCGTATCTCGAAAATGGTTCACTTGACAAAAAACGTATAACATAAATTGTGTATTTTAACGAGATCTACATGTTTTGTGTACAAAAATGCTGCCTATCTCTTACGATTTACTACTTATACAAAATCCTCCACAATGAAGAGGACTTCTGGGGACATTCCCAGAAAATTCAAGATATACATTTCATTTTTCATGAAATTATCTTAAACAATCTTATTTTAATCAAAACCGTTAGAGATATTTTTGAGAAAATCACAATATTCAAAAAATGTTCCATTTAAAGGGAAGTCCGGGGTGGGGAGATTTCATTGAAAATTTTCAAGTCACATCTTTGAAAGATACTGAACCTAAATACCAAGTTTGGTATTTATCCAAATTTTCATTTTTGAGTTACGCTGTTCAAATGTACACAAATACGGACCTTTTTCTAAAAATGCCCTTTTTTGATTCAGGTGGTCGTATTTCCGGTGAATTCCTAGATATCGACTTTTTGGGTGGAATGTAATACCTCCCCTACTTACTATACATAGTACAGAAAGTAAAAGAAGAAACTCAAAACGCACGCGTACGAACGCGTATTTCATTCGTATGTTTTACGATTACTACACTCAGGTTTTAACGAAACTTCACCCCAACTGACCTTCACATTTTGGTTATTTAATGGTTTGGAATTCTTAGTCGCAACAGGACATAGGGTGTACCTTGAAATAAACAATGATAGTTGTGATAACTAACAATTTTGCAGTTATAGATGTTAAACTAAAGTGTATATCTGAATTTTTTTCAAATCACCTGTCAAGTCGTCTGCAAACTGTTTGAATTTTTTATAGTTTTACTTAACTAAGAAATCGTAAGAGAGAAATAAAATCTTACAGCACGAAAAAAGTAGAACTTCTTAATATAGACAGTTTTGGTAAATCTTTTCGTAGCGTTAACAGTTTTGAAAAATTCTACGTTGTACGTTTACATGTTCTTAAAACTAACCGTTATCTGATGGAACGTTTGAAAGCTCGCGATTATTTTTGTCTCTTGTTTCACAACAGCTGTGTCTATAACTTCTTAATTTTTTCTTCGCGCTTTTGATATTGTTGAGATTTGAGTGTTGTTTCGAGTTGTTTATTCTGAATTAATTTCTGTGTTGTGAATAGGGTAAAGTGGTTAAACTAATAATATTTCCTAAGATGCGCATATATACAGTGTGCATAAAATTGTGGAATAGAAAATTGTATCAGTACAAAGATAATCATTTTGAGTGTCGTAGAAGTTTTTTTTACTGTGCTACATACGTCAATATTAAATCATTATGTCAAACTCCCTGATTGTGAAAACTGTTTGTGGCGATAAGATGTAAGCAAAACTCACTCTTGTGTATTAGTCACTTCACTAGGTGTGTCTGATGTGAAGCCTACTGGATGGTACCCTAGTACCGAAAGCTCGTCTTGTTCATACAAAGAATGCAGTACAATATGCACATGTAATGGTTAGTTTCTCATTGTTTACCAGTACTCATTAGTTGAGACAGTATGTACATACTTATCGTGAGAGTGAAATTCCACTTTGACTACCAAGAGAATGTGTCATATAGTCATATTTCAATTATGACGAACGATGCAATGAAGTATCCCGAAGGTCACGATCATATAGGGAGCATTAGAAACAGCGCTGCAATTACCTTACAGCCTGCTTCTGTTCCGAAGAAAATTATTTCTCATTGTTGAAAGGTTTATCAAAATTGGTCGATAAGTTTGCGGGATAGCCCCATACGCGCGTACTTCTTTGGTTCAGGGGACCTCAATACATGTATTTCAAGTAAAATTTGGTATAGAATTTTTAGGTGGAATGTAATAATTTTACTTACTATAGGTAAGTGGTACTCATCCGTAGACTCCACTGATTGCGGCGGTATCCATTGTTATGCATCAAGAACGTCCCTGAGAAATTCATGAAATGACATCAAAAGTACTGACTATATTCTTTATGCTGAGAAGCTTGCGTTTTATAAGCATTTGGTTTTCCTGGTATGTACCCTGTATAAATTAGCAGGATAATCAATAGCTCAGTTTACTGTCATTTGCTTTATTCTCGTTGCTGCTCCGACGATGGTAATTTAATCTTCGTCCCATTATATCATTAAACTCGTGGAAGAGAAATCTCGGAGTCGTCTGTATGCCGGAAATTCTCGAGCGCCGTCTCCAAAGGACGCCACTTTGCATGGAACACAGTGCGACCGCAGTTTGTTCCCTTCCATACTGTTGCGTGCATACGGATAATTATTAGCGGACCAATGGATGCGACAGAATGAGATTACGTTCTCACGTTTCCTACACATCAGCGCGCTGCAATCAACAGTGTGATTACAAAGCGTGTTTATAACCCGATCATAAAACCCGAAACACGTTCAGAGCTCTCTGCTCATATTACAAGCTCCTAGCATCGCTCTGATTTTAGTGTCGCGATGGACTCAGCCTTAAATCTTGTTTAATTTTTAATGCCAGCTGCAGGAACTGCGCGGTCGATACTTGACCAATCTGTGGACCGGCTGGCGCTGGTTCGATTCCAACCCAAGTACTTCTAGCAGCGACGAGGTAGCATTTTGGAGAGTACACTATAGACCAGAAAAATAAAATCTAATGAATTACGTTCACATTACTTTCTCTAGTCACTCTTTATAAACTTTTCTTCTAAAATCTTGTTTTTGTACTCTTGTTAGACCAGATAAACTTACATTACAGATTTCGTTGTAGGTATAAAGTTCATGCTCCTTGCATGGCCACGAGAAGAAAAGCACTTAACACTTCGGAAAAGTATAAGTATTTGAAAATTCGAATCAGGAACAAAGAACAATTCAGAAATAGTTAAGGCGAAAAAAAAGTTTTGCTAAAGATAAATTGAGTGTTTTAGGTTTATTACAATTTACAAAAGTCATTCAGAATGAAGAGAAAAATTAAATTGAGTTTTATTTATGGATGCTCTTTAACTACTATTATCCTTATCGACCCATTCTATATTAGGCGTGAAAGACCGGAAAGTTTGTTCAGAGGCCTCTTTATCAGGCTTGAGGTTCTTTTACGTGTCGTAAATCTACGCACAGGACCGCCGGCTTTACTTCCTCCCAAAGGAAGCGACGCTAAGGATTTTTACGCTCTAAAAATTCCATTGCCCGGGTTTGAACCTGTGACCTTGGGATTTAGAGGGTAGCATAGTACCTCTAGATCACGGAGGACGACAGAATGAATGGAGTTTCACAAGCCATTTGCAGAAAATTCAAGATATACACGTTATTTGTCGTATAGATACTTATGTATTAGGTATTTTAACGAAAATCGAGTCATTTTCAGAAATGATGAATAGGGAAATGGTTCAATGTGAACGATAGTTTTGTATCAGGGAGTTTTTTGAAAATCTTAATATCACAAGCTCTGAATATACTGAATTCAAATATCAAGTTTGGTATTTCCGTTTTTGATTACACTGTTCAGACACTCAGACACAAACAGTGACCGAAAAAGGTTTAAGGTGGCCTAAAACATGTATATAAGGTGACTTTTTGGGTGCAATGCAATTCTTCCTCCACTAACCTAATAGTTAAGTAGCAGAGAAAGTAAAGTTGTGCCCCATTTCCCCCAGGTGGTAATAGTGTTTTTTTTTTCGTAAGGTTTCTGCACTTATCTACCGGACAATTGACCCCTTATCACGTCTCTCTATGACTGGCTTGAAACAAATTCCGAAAAACCAATATGAACCAATGGGAGATGTTACGTCTGTTGTGAAACGAAAGCAGGACGTCGTACACCTTAATTGGTGTAAACCTACTAGCATTAGTAATTAGCGACTTGACCGTGCAAAAGGAAGGTGGGTGAGAAATGTGTTACCTGTAGCCATAATACACATCATAATTCCACCCAAAAATTCAATACGGGACTTCCCCCGAAAATGTTTTTGAGAACATGAATCCAAAACAAGCATTTTTAGACAAAGGCTCGTGCTTTTTTTGCGTGTGTGTCTGAAAACAACATAACTAAAAGCGAAAAATTCGATATTTACTTGATATTTAACTTCAGTATCTACCTTCCAAACATGCGACACATTTCAAAATTTCAAGAAAATCTCCCCTACCCCAAATATCCTTTACATGAAACTCTTTTTAAATGTTTGATTTTATAAAAATAGTTCTAACGATTTTGATTAAAACACCATTTATTAAAGATATTAAATGACAAATAAAATGTATATCTTGAGTTTTCTGGGAATAGCCTCTGAATTTTAAATAAATTTTGGCTTTAACTTTCAACACGTTTCTTTATTATTTATATTTTCAAAATTTAAGGTACATTTGCTCCAAAACGTTTCAAATAAACTTAACGGAATAAACATTTGGGCCAATTAGCCTGAAATAGTACATGAAACCATCCTGATATAAATTGCAAGTAGATAGTTTTATTAATTGTTTTGTGGGGTTACTGCTTATTGGCGCTGAAACTTGTGATATTTTAAACGACGTAAGTATAACTTATTATTATGGAAGCATGATTCCTTAGGATGATATTATTTAACATGTAAATTGATACCTATTTTTTACAATAAAGCGTTCATTATTAGAAAGCAACAAAATTGGCGAAGCATAAGCACGTAATCAATTGCTATATCCCTTGGCTTATGGGATGTGTTTGAAATATAAACATCATTCATATACAAACATTAGTAAAATAAAGAACTAATGAAAAGCATCCTTAAAAGTCCTCCTAATTTTAGCATTGTCCATGCACATATTAGATTGTGAAGCACATGAGATTCAGCACCGATTCAGGAATGCGGATATTGTACCATTGCCCACGATAGGACGCCTCCGGGAAGGAAGGGTTAAACGAAGGGAGACACTGGACTGCCGGAACCAGGAATGACGGCACAGCAATGACAGGGTCTCTACAGTTTCTATATTTAAACACCCCGGCAGTCGGACAGGAAGATCGCAGACCCCGCCCCACACAGGGTCCAACGCCCCTCCTAGCAGGCGGTACTTATACCCTGGCAACCAGACAAAGGCTGAGAGACGGAGGTTCACAGAGAGCATAATTTTTTGCTGCCACGCTGCACCGAAACACCATCACTGACACTTTCATCCCTGAACAGAGGAAATTGGGTGAACGACGAATGAAATGGAGGAACAGGAAACCACTCCAGCATTCGCTTGACGACCCAAGAATATCCCCGAAAAAAACAATGGATCAGAGGGGATAGAAGCCGGAACCTCTCGATGCGTTACTGCCTGAGCCGCGCCGATCGGTTCATGTACATGTTAGTTAAAATAAAATGGGAGATTTAGTCTATATTCAACTGTTATTGCCCCTTTGGGATATCGTAGTGACGTGATAAGTTTACTTCCCGGATCAAAAAAGCAGATTTTCTTTTATGCTCTCGGTTTGCGAACCCGATACCATGAAGCCATTAGAACGACCACCGCTCCCTCTGATGTCAAAGGACATGAAAATACGTTCAAGTACTTTCCAGCCTTTTTCCTCTTTCAGCGGAGATGGGACACGTCAGATTAGTTTTCAATTGGGAGGGTGAAGCTCTTAGGGTAGCATGACAGGCAGGAAGCAATCAGGACTCACCAGGGAACGAATGAAAAATGACGGTAATTAAGACCCAAGTTCTCGTGCGCATACTTTACCGGGATCAGCTTGCGGCGCGGCGCGGTAAGTGTTTCGTGGCATACTGTAGCACGCTATGTACACGGCAAATATTTATGTACCTCAAACATAAGTGGTTTAGGTAGCGCTGTAACACTGTTACAGATCATCCACTCTGATAGGCAATTGCTTGCTCGGAGGTACAAAAGCTATCCCCATTCTTTGAACTGGCTTTATAAACAAAATTACTTGCTCTGTGTAACACACACAAACATACAAAGCAATAAGTTTGTTCGTTAATTTGTTTGATGTACATGTATAAAGGACTGAATATATATATATATATATATATATCACTTAAAATTCATACATAGACAACTGTTAAAAAGGGCTTATTGCTGTACCTGACCGCTTGTAATTTCAACTCCCAAATGGCTAAAAAAAACTTTAAAGTTTTAAATTTAAAAGTTTAGATGTGTAGAAAGAAATGTTTTGTGGTCTAATAAAAGATACTTATAAATATGGCTTTAAATTTTCGTTATTATTGTTACTCCGCAAAGAGGTGTAAAATCTGTTCCATTAACATGTCTTTCTCTACTCGTTCTTCTAAAACACTCTTCCTCAAAGTGTTCTTATAAAATTGGAAATGTGGAATCAGACGACTAGAAATTCAATGCCATAGACGGGATTCGAACCACGGATCTTCCGGTCTCCGGTTGCTCTAACCACTGAGCTCCATGCCGGCACGGCATTAAATTCTCCAACTGATTCGCACTCAAACCTCGGCTATGGCATTGAACTATTCAGTCGTCTGATCCACCTTTACAGCCTTGTCCAACAGACAACTTATAAACTTTCATTGCAAATTTTCCTTTTAGGAATAATAAGGCTAATGCGATAGTCAGTTTTTTAAAAAGCCGATCGCTATGTGATGGCTTATAAATTCCATGCTCTTTGCATGAACACCAGAAAAAAACGAGACCGCTTGAAAAAAGGATGAGTATTTCAAAATGGAATTCAATAAAGATACTCATAAATGGTTGATGCCACAATCAATTTTATTTGACACAAATTTTGTACTTTAATGACATCTATTTTTGTGTAGTAAAATTTTTGTTTATCCCTTAGAGTTTACCACTTATAAAAGTCATTCAGAATGAAGAGGACGTCACAGACTATTCCCAGGAATTTCAAGATACACTATGTGATCAAAAGTATCCGGACATCCCCACAAACATACGTTTTACATCTTAGGTGCATTGTGCTGCCACCTACTGCCTGGTACTCATTATCCGCGACCTCAGTATTCGTTAGACATCGTGAAACAGCAGAATGGGACGCTCCGTAGAACTCACGGACTTCGAACATGGTCAGGTGATTGTGTGTCACTTGTGTCAGAAGTCTGTACGCGAGATTTCCACACTCCTAAACATCCCTAGGTCCACTGTTTCTGATGTGATAGTGCAGTGGAAACGTGAAGGGACATGTACAGCACAAAAGCGTACAGGCCGACCTCGTCTGTTGACTGACAGAGACCGCCGACATTTGAAGAGGGTCGTAAAGAGTAATAGGCAGACCATTGCACAGGAATTCCATACTGCATCAAGATCCGCTCCAAGTACTCTGACAGTTAGACGTGAGGTGTGAAACCTTGGATTCCATGGTCGAGCGGGTCCTCATAAGCCACACATCACGCAGGGAAATGCCAAACAACGCCTCCCTTGGTGTAAGGAGCGTCAATATTACACGATTGAACAGTGGCAAAACGTTACGTGGAGTGGCGAATCACGGTACACAATGTGGCGATTCAATGGCAGGGTGTGGGTACGGCAAATGTCCGGTGAACGTCATCTGCCAGTGTGTGTAGTGCCAACAGTGAAATTCGGAGGTGGTGGTGTTATGGTGTGGTCGTGTTTTTCCTGGAGGGGACTTGCAGCCCTTGTTGTTTTGCTTGGCTCGATCACAGCGCAGAGCTACATTGATATTTTAAGCACCTTCTTGCTTCCCACTGTTGAAGAGCAATTCGGGGATCGAACTCTTGTCAATACTGCACGGGCTGTGGCGGAGTGGTTACACGACAATAACATCCCTGTAATGGACTGGCCTGCACAGAGTCCTGACTTGAATCCTATAGAACATCTTTGGGATGTTTTGGAATGCCGACTTCGTGCCAGGCCTCACGGACCTACATCGATACCTCTTCTCAGTTCCACTTTCCGTGAAGAATGGACCGCCATTCCCCAAGAAACCTTCCAGCACCTGATTGAAAGCATGCCTACGAGAGTGAACGCTGTCATCAAGGCTAAGGGTGGGCCAACACCATATTGACGTCCAGCATTATCGATGGAGGGCGCCACGAACTTGTACGCCATTTTCAGCGAGGTGTAAGGATCCTTTTGATCAGGTAGTGTATTATGGCAAATTAGGTTATTAGTAGCTATTGTTATGCCAGACACATTATTGCGTCGTATTGGCGACAGCATTGTTGGGGTAATTCTTTCGGTTTTGAGTTTGAAGATCGTTTTTGCATGACGCTCTGCAGTTCGAGCCTGAGGGTCTAGTGAGAGTTGGAGAGGGGGAAAGGTTAGCGTTACTTGTCTTTGTGTTGTGTTAGCGTAACCTTGGTTTGAGAGTCGAGTGAGCGAAGTTATATGTGAAGTGTGTTAATGTAGCTCGTGTGTGTAGCTTTTTAGCGGGTGAGCATTGTGTATCGTTTGTAGCTGGAAAAAGTTGTTCCTCTGATTGATGTTCTTTGCTGCAGTATTCTTGTCTCCGGCTATTGAAGCTCGACGGCTGCTGTTGTATTCTCCATCCCTAATCATTACCTATCTAGCTAATTTCACGGGTCTCAGGCTTTTTATATGTGAGGCAAATTAAAATACACTGCATTTCCCTTAAGAATGTGGTTTTATTATCCAATAAGTATTTATGGGCGGCTAGCTTTTTCCATTATAATAATTCCCACCATTATAACAAATTAGGAGCCTAAACTAACTGCATACGTCTTCCCATTCATGTGCACACACGTGCATTTGTCGTTCAAAGAGTAGCACTTTGTATCGATGAGGTTCTATAAGAAAGTGAAAATCTGGGGCTTTCTTCCCCTTTTTATACCTAAGCCTAATGACGCTTACCTCCGCGCCTCAAAATTGGTCCTCAGACCGCGTTACCTTATGTATGAGAAATTCTGCTCCAAATGATTTCGCATATGCGCCCCTGTGGCGCGTCAGGAAGCAGATGCACTATCTCTGTCTCTTTCCTTTCTCTCCCTCTTTCTGTCTCTTTCTATTTCTCCTTACTGCTACCAGTTACCTGCTCATTATATTGGTGACAGATGGGCTCTACCTAGAATTATCTTTTACCTGGAATTAGCTAGCTCTCCTGTTCCTCAGTTACAATCTGCTTTTATTCCATTTTTTGTTGTTAAATATTCTAACATATTTCTTGGTGAATTATCTTATGTACAATTCTTGTTTAATATTGATTTATATATCTATGTGTATATGTATATATACATATATATGTGTGTGTGGGGTATATCCCCTTTCAGCATCTCCCCTCATTTCTTCTTTTATCTCTTTTGTGTGCGATGTAGGGGCACCGTGTTTTTATTGAATAAACCACAGTTAATGTGAGTAATGTGAATTCTGTGTATTTGTTATAAATATCCCACGCCTGCACTGGAATGTGATGTTCAAATTCTTGTCCTCTCGCTGTTTCTGCAGCTACGTCTCCCAATGTGCATGCTGGGGTAATTAAAATTTAATATTTTTAGCTGGAAACCTTTTGGCTCTCACCCCAGTATTAACAATATTCGCTTTATTTCTTAAATATAGCACTTTAATCATCATTGAAGCCATTTGCAGAAAAAACAAGGAAATATACATAACGTGTACGGCAATGTAAAGGGTAGTTTGCCGTGTGAGGAGTTTCCTGAAACTCTTCGTGTCGCCTCCTTGCAATATGTGGACTTAAATTGAAGTTCAGTATTTAACCAAATTTTGCTTTTTGAGTACGTTGAGTTATGGCAGATAAACGCAGACCTTTTTGTAAAAGTTTTGTAAAATGTTTACTATTATTGTTGTTTGTTAAGGAAGCTCCAACATGTGTATTTCTGGGAAATCTTGGTCGAATATGGAAGCAATACTTTTTCAGCTTACTGTAGGTAACTAGTAGAGAGAGTAAAAATTTAATGGCAATTTTAGTTAATAACTCCTCACTTTCATTACTCTTAACTGATATTTTGGTACATGAAAATTGTTTTCTGTGCTGATTTTTATAACAGCTTTTAAACTTTTATGTACGCCAGACAGTAAATCCTGAATGCAGCAGCTGTGTAAAAAGTAAACCCTATGAGATAAATATTTTAAGTAAAGCGTTTTAAGCAGTAGGTAGTTATGATTTACATTGTAGTTTAACGTTGTGATGTCGCTCCAGCAGGTATAAAATCCAGTTCACAAAATGTTTATTAAATCCTTTATGATTCTTGCTTGCTGCACTGCAATAGCTTTGTAACATAAAAATAAAATGGTCTATCCATGTGAGACACGGAGGATGCAGTGGAGCGTTCATCTGTCTGTAATATTTTAATCAACGCTGCTGATTGGCCCCGAGCCCCGGCTATGGCAATCAGTCAAGTTCCTCGAGCCGGGGAAGATTGCCTTTGTCGTTCAACGAATGCAAACAAGGGCTAAGAAATGTAACAGAACGTAAATTTGTAGAGCAGAGACAAAGAGGGGGAGCATATCATCTCATGCTCCGTTAATCTCTGTATACTTCTTGTTTGTTCGACATAACCGCTGATTTTAACTTCTCTTCTGCGAGATAACAACTCAGCAGTGGTGGATTTCGAGGCAGCACTCGTGATCATAAAATAAAGCTGATTAATGAGAATGTTAAGAGTTATTTTTCTCAGATACATTATCAACCATTAAAACGATCAAATTAATTTGTCACGTCCTATATTTCTTCTGATTTTCTTTTTGAATTCTCTAAAATCCAGAATTTCAGGTCCATTTATTTGAAATTTTAATACAATCATGGTTTACTGTACTTTAATTTACAATAAATTTCATGCACATTATAAAATTAGTTCCAGACATATTCAATACTTTATTATTTTGAAAAACTCCTCCACATGATGTAGCTATTTTCTGAAAAGGTTAATATTTTATAATTAAATTCTTTAATAGTATATTAATAAGTTGTAGAGGTGCAATTTTAATTATTCCGTTAGTTTTGGAGGAAATAAATGTTAAATTTCAGGCTTCAATTTTTTTGTTAAAATTTACACAATATGAACATTGTTTAATATGAGGAAGAAGGTTTGGTAGCTGTACGTATGGAAAGTCAGTTTAAAGATGATGTATTATGTTTCGAATGTTGTAGAGCCGAACTTGAAGTAGTTGTAACCGCACGTATAGTAAAAAGTTTCCGGCAGCCTTCGCCCCAAATGTACTTTCCGGTGGCCTTTGCCCCAAGTTAAAAATTCTTAACTTTCTAATTTGACTGTTTCTTTAAATATTATATATTATGTTTGCCTCGGCTGCGTCAGTATTATTGTTAGAGACATGGATTTCCTTACAAGGCGTAGTGCAGCTGAAGAATGTAGGCTTACACAGATTATAATGTTTACTTCACTCCATTTATTAATCCTTGACACGATTTAAATAACACTTCACTAATATAGAGAGCTGTGGGGATCTTTTATTAATTACTTGCACTTTTTAACACGTAAAACTATTTTCGTCTCACACGAATACGTATTAAATTTCTCGAGGACACATCTCACGTCCAGTTATGAGCGCTATCTACAAGCAACTGAACTCTGAATTTGAAAATTTTTCTATATTTCAGTTTCTGATTGGCTAATCCCAGTCCAATAGAATACTTTTATTTAACTTAAATTTTTTTCTGGTTGTTGACTGGCTATTTTATAAATTGTCACGAAAATTACATTATTGTTTCTCCAAGAATGACTAGTAGCATCATTAAACCTTCTATTTCATTATTGCCTCAAGGGTACCTCATTGCTACCTGATTGTTAGCAACTTTTAACCTATTATTCTCACAGCTCTTAACGTTATTAAATTACGTAATACATTCAGATAACATTATTGAACATGTATACAATAATGTAAACATATAAAATGACTGTAAAATACACTTTTTATATATTGTTACATAAACATATTGCTTTAAGGCGGGCTGTTATTAAATTTATATATTATATAATTAGACTAAAATCATTTGAGTGTTAAAAATACTGCCTCAAATAACATCACAACTAAGCAGGTAACAAAAATTAATATTATAATTTTATCCTGTTATTTAAAAGGAGGTATAAAACATTTTATTCATTTATCCCCCAAAAAGTACACGACACGAGCAACTTGAAAATAATGTACTCACAAATGAAAACCCTATAAAAGAGAGCTTAAAATGATGAGCTAAAATGAAACTATTACTGATTTTATGCTGTTTAATAAGCATTTACTGTGTATTTAGGCCCTCTGCTCTTCTTCAGCGAATTTAATATTTGAAGATCCCGAGGCCTCTCGAAGGTTTCGTCACTAATATAGACACAGTTGTTCTTTTTCACTATAATTTTATAGGAAGCTAAGTTTACATTAAATCCCTATATGACATGCTTTAACAGCTACACGGAACTAAAGTGGAAGATTTGTAGTGTTTAATAACTTTCAAATCCATATTTATAAACGTTGACAACCTTTTAAGTTTATCAGACGGATATCCCTAAATGTTTGTATTTCTGTTGAACAAGATAAATCTTGGCAGAAATATTCTCATTACACACCCTAAGTACACAGGAGCGTACAGGAGTCCGAGGCGACAATCACATGTTTAAAACATAGTTCGCTAGATTGTGGCTTAATACTACGTACCTTGTACGATCCGACTAGAAACAAAACAATTTTGACTAGGTATTTACCTAAATTATGTTTATATTATAAGCGTTGACTAATAAAATGTATCATCTAGAGCACAAACTAATTCTGTTTGCGGAGTCCGGCAGATTCGGTACCATTTGAGGCAGTATTTTTAACACTTAAATGGTTTCAGTCAAATTATATAATATAAAATTCAATAACAGCCCGCCTTAAAAAAATATGTGAATGTAACAATATATAAAATGCATGTAAAAGTCATTGTATTAATGTTTGTATTATTATGTACATGTTCAATAATGTTATGTGAATGTATTACATAATTTAATAATGTTAAGAGCTGTGAAAATAATAGGTTAAAAGTTGCTAACAATGAGGTAACCTTGAGGCAATAATGAATTAGAAAGTTTAAATGCTACTTGTAATTCTTGGAGCAACAATAATGTAATTTTTGAGACAGTTTATAAAATAACCAATCAACAACCAGAAAAAAGCTTAAGTTAAATAAACGTATTCTATTGGAGTAGGATTAGCCAATCAGAAACTGAAATGGAGCAAAATTTACAAATTCAGAAGTCAGTCGCTTGTATACAGTGTTCCTAACCGGACGAGACACGTTCTCGAGAAGTTTAATACGATTCAGTGTGAGACAAAAATAGTTTACGTGTTAAAAATTGCAAGTAATTAATAAATAATCTCACAGCTCTCTATAGCAGTGAAGTGTTATTTAAATCGTGTCAAGAATTAATAAAAGGAGTGAAGTAAAAATTATAATCTGTGTAAGTTTGCATTCTTAGCCACACTACTCCCTGTAAAGAAATCCATGTCTCTAACAATAATACGACGCAGCCGAGGTAAACATTAATATACAATATTTAAAGAAACAGTTAAATTACAAAGTTAACATTTTTAAACTTGGGGCGAAGGTTACCGGAAACTTTTTACCATACGTGATGTTGCAACTACTTCAAGTTCGGGTCCCCAACAGTCGAAATAAAATACAACTCCTCCTTCAATACTACTTCTTCAAATTGGCTTCTATACGTGGGACAGAAATTAACTACTTCAAATTAGAATATACACAATTTCTCCCTATTTCAGGACCCAGCATCTGGTCTTGCCTTCCTAGCTACTGAAGTAGGCGAAATGCACTTACTGTCTGCTCAATGATGTTTTAGCTAGTAGAGTGGGATTGCCTATTTCTCAGGTAAAACTTTAGCTATTGAGAGGGGTACACATTATACTGAACGTGTGGCGCGCGTGACGGGTACAGTGGAAAACAGCTAACAGTCTTTCACTATCGCGTGTTATTACTCCTCACTTGCCTCATGCAAAAAGTAAACAAGTTTTGGGCAGCTGGTTTGGAAAGAAATTTGAGGAGAATAGAAATGGAGTCAGTATGCCAAAAAGCTGAAGCGGACATCAAAAACGCATGAAAAGGTGTCAAAAGAAGACTTATAGACTTCAGCCGACAGGAAATGGAATCGGATTGTAAAATTAAACCTTCTCTAAGCCTAGCAAATGAAATAAAGTTGAATTGGGGTAAAGAGGCATATGTACTTAACTTAGGAAGAAAGGAAAGGTCAGGAATGGTATGGTTTAGACTGGGGAGCTGGAGGGCACAGAAAATTACTGAAGATTCTGGCAGGAGAATCTGCCCATTCTGTGGTTTGGATGAATAATGGTTATATATTCTGGCGGAATGTCACAGTGAGAGAACCAGCAATCAATTAAAACCCAAACATTAAGTCCTGCTGGAACGAGATTGGCATGTTGGGATCTACTGGCTGACCAGAGCAACTGGCAAAACGTGGGCAATTTCCTGGGTAAAGTGCGCGGAGCCAGGTCACACATTAGCTAAAACGTCACTGAATAGACGGTATGTCATGGTTGCATGCTAATGGCAGTAGTATGAGCGATGTCACGGTGGCGTACTACAAGATACTCACTCCCTCTGCTGGAGAATCATGCTATTGCGTACGCTTTGATTCAAAGGTGGATTGTGATTTGTTCTGCTTGTCGTATTCCAGTGATATTAAAGCCACCACAGGTAATACATCAAACTCATTAACGAAGACGGCATAAGAATCTGTCTCTAGTGTAGAGAGGATGAAAATTGAATTCATATTCTGGCGCATTGTACCAAGACAGAATAGTTGTGCAGAAAGTATCTGTCAGCTTCCTTTGTTAACTCAAAATGAGGGTTACAAGTTTGTTGGATTTTGCTGAGGGGAAGGGGAAGCAATTGGTACATTTTTACGAAAGGTTATGCAGCTCAGATCAGAATGTAAGGAAGAGGGTCAAGGCTGGGAAGGGGAGCGTTAGTGGCTTAGGAGGCGGGTATTTGTTTGTTTTTTAAACAACAGCGTATGTTTGTGGACAAGTTTTTTTCTCTTATTCTGTTCTGTTTGTATGATCTTTTTAGTTTATCTGTTTTTTTCTTTTGTTTTCATTTCTTGAAAATACCATTAACTTTGAAGTTGAGTGTGATGAATACAGTCTGTAAAATATGAACTGCAGTATATTACATAAGCGTGTATGGTCTATCTGACCCGTACGATGTACGAGTTTGAACAGGTAAAATGTTTAAGACCAATAAATACACCACTCTACTCTACATTTCACCTTCACCTCCACCTCTATAAGGTCACACAATTCTGCCTTCAAAGTGGACCTGCTGAAGTGTTAAGATCCGCCCGAAGAGAAAGAATAATAATAATAATAATAATAATAATGATAATCATCATCATAATTATAATAACAATAATGGGAATAATAAGAAGAAAGAAGAATAAAGATAATATGAAGGGCTGGGAAAGGGGGGAATAAAATCATCACGATAGAGATTAAGTAAAGAACAGACAGTAATAAATAAAATGAACTTAAATTAAATAAAACAGATGAAAATAAAATGTATGAAACCGCGTATTTCAGAGCGAAGAGAGACTAGCAAAAACTGTAAAAATGGGAAATGTTTCACGAACAAACAGGCAAAGACATTAGCGAGCACTTAAGCTACATAGAATTTGTGAAACCCACAGGAAACGAATACAACAGACGGGAAGTCAGATGCAGTGAACCTCACAGAAAAGGTAATCAGGCGGAAATAAGACGGTAATGTTAGACGCGGTCAACTTTAAAATATTGCAAACCAATGAGAAGATGCGTAAAACTTAGAAAAATGACCAATGAGAAGTTAGAAAAGTCACGTGAATAGTAAAAAGGAGGAATGAAGCTAGAAAATAGGTGGAGAATAGGAAAATTATCCAGGAGGCACAGGAGTTTGAGACGGGGGTAACATGGATCACTTCGTGTCGAACTGTGGGGAGACTTCAAGTCAAGCGTCGAGGCACAATATATGTGAAAGTTAGCGTCAAGTTAGCGTGCGGAAAGGCGTCTAAGAATGAATAAATTCCGGTCGACGAAAATAATAACGTCATACTTTTCACGTAAGAAGGGAAATAGAAGGGGAGAAGCACGTAAATGAGAGCTAGGAATGATAGGCGGAATTAGTCTTATGTGACGGGGATTCAGTAAGAGGAATGCAGTGCGGATCATCACAATAAACGGGCCAGTGAAGGAGAAATGCGAGTGTCATTAACCTCCTATCCACACTCCCTGAAATGAGATCTCATATACAACCATTAACTCTCTACTTGAGCAGCCGGCAAAACAAGTCCTTCCGAGTTATAAACCCACCACCAAGAAAACCTTATTTATCCCCGCTACACTAATTTACGTTGAATCGTTGCAAAATTGATAATACTTTCTTATACTCATGTGATATTGGTTAATCGGTTAAAACTTCGTTATCGAGATTTACGTCATGTCGGTCTGATACAGAAGTGCGAGACCGAAGACAAAAATTAGTTGCAAACACAGGGGTAAACGATACTATTGCTATGATTGGTAAGGGGTACAGAAGTGTTTTGGCAAGAAAGTGCTATACTATATAATTAATATAAAATAATGAATTGGAATAATTTAAATACAAACATAAGTTTTAATTAAAACAGAAACATTCGTGGACCTTTACAGAAATAACTGTGAAGCAATTAGTAGTGCTTTGAGTGAAATTATATAGCGCGGAAATTTTTAAGCTCCAGGAAATCAGAAAAAACGATTATAAACACTGTGGACAGGAAGAAAGTTGCAGAGTTAAATATCAGAAAAAATATCATTCGTTTCACCATTAGAATATTTTAACTTATGGGTACCTCACCTCACTAATCACAAATTGATGGGATGTTTTTGGGGTAAAGCTGTTGCCGTTTTTACTGCAAAACTCTTCTTAACACTCAGACAGCCGTTTTACTGAATGGCGACTTTAAGATTTCTTATTCCAACAACAATACGTATTTCGCAAATGTTTCATGTCACAAAAGATTTATTATATTGCATGTTTTAATGAGATGTATATGTTTTGTTCAGTGTATTTTTATCTGTACATTTAGAATGCAGAAGACTTCACAGGTATTCGCAGAAAATTCAAGACATGCATTTGCATTTTATTATTACTTTCTCTACTACGTATAAGTAAGTAGGGGAAGTATTGTATTCCACCCAAAAATTCGATACCGAGATTTCACCGGAAATACATGTTTTGAGACTCCCTGAATCCAAAAAAAGCATTTTTGGAAACATGTCCGTGTGTGTGTCTGTGTGTGTCTGTCTGTCTGTCTGTCTGTGGGTCTGTCTGTGAACAGCATAACTCAGAAACGAACAGTCGGATAAACACCAAACTTGGTATTCAGTTTCAGTATCTTCCAAGGATGCGACACGAAGGTTTTCAAGAAAATCCCCCCACCCCAGAGTACCCTTTACATGGTAGATTTTTCGAAAATTTTAATTTTCTCAAAAATGGCTCTAACGATTTTGATTAAAATATCATATGTTTAAGATATTTTTATGACAAATAAAATGTATATCTTGAATTTCGTGGGAATGTCTCCAAAAGTATTCTTTATTGTGAACGACTTTTGCATAACTGGTAAACCATTAGAGATAGACAAAATTTTACTATACAAAAATGTAGATCGCGTTAAAATACACAATTTATGTCATATACATTTGTTTTGATTAGTGAACCATTTTCGAGATATTACTCGTTATTCCCTTAAATTTTTCAATACTTTTCTCAAATGGGAATTCGTTATTCATTTTTTTGTCTTCGATATGCAAAGAATATTAATCTGTGGCAAAGCGAATGGTGCTGCACCTAGCAACCAGCTAATAAGAGATATGTATGTGCTTAAAGGCTACTGTATATGTATATTGCCCTTGTAAATATATATTCCTCTTACATCTACAAGAAAATTAGCAATAAGATAGAGTCTGCAAACGTTTATCTCGATTAACATGAAGCATATGGAGAATAAGCGTTTGTATAAGTAGTTTGTACAAGAGTAGAGAAAGTCGTGTGAGTGTAACACATCAGATTCTTTTTTTTTTTACAAATATCCTGGATACCTCGATACTATCGACGTACGGTGGTATCGAAGTATGTCTAATACTTTGGGATAAACCTTCGATACGTTTAATTTTTTTGCATTTTGAAAGTTGTATTTAATTTAATGGATAAGGAATGAAAGGATTCGAGACCTCACGTTGTCTCTCAGGTGTCTATTGTGATCTACCACCTATCTTGATAGACCTTGTCTGCGTTTCCTGTGGGTGAATCAATGCAACATTCCATAGACCCTTGTGTCTAAATGAAAACACCCAAACACAATGGGGGAATTAGAGATATTCATGTAACATGCAGCGTTAACAGAGTTGTGAATGAAGCGGATTTAGCTGACGCATTAAATCACATTTCTGTAATTGTCTGGCTTGGTGTCTCACTCTTATCCATTACATTTCCCTACTCTGGTGACCAAAACCTGTGAATCAAGCTGAAACAAATCATAAGTTAAGACGTCAGATAAATGTTCTTTCAAGAATGCTCGTGTTCTAAGCCAAACATATTTGATTTCTTTATATCTCTGCATTTCCTTGATTTTTCTTCAAATGTGTAATTATGTCTGATATGCCTTTGTATTAAACATGTATATGTAATGCTTAAGAGTAGTGGAGAGGCTTAATCCACATACTATGTCTCCCAGTGTTTTATGGCTAATTTCTTATACCCGGATGAAGAAATACATATGTTATGTGGCAGTTCTGAATAGTGGAAGAATTGTGTGACACACAGATTATTTTTAGTGGTTGGAGTTTCATGTAAAATATATATTAGTTTATATTTTCCAGATTGCGGAATAAAGGAGAATTACTAGTATTTGTTTTCCTATGGATAGATAACTCTTTAAAATAATGTTTTCAGCACAAAATATAGTTACATAAAAAGAGAAGCAAGGAAATTATTGTAGTAATACTTGGTTGACTCTTCTAGTGGTGGCGATGTGAATTAGAAAATTCGACCAAGTATTACTACAATGAACTGGACATCACTTTTTGAAAGTCGTCTTATAATCATTTATATAAAGAAATTATTATTATTATTATTATTATTATTATTATTATTATTGTTATTGAGTAATTTAGGGGATACGCAACCTGTGGCTGCCAATTGGAGAATGTCAAACAGAAAAATTTCGAAGTATGTGACATTAGAATACAAAATTAGTTACATCGCTTATACACAGAAAACCACTAAGAACATAATTCAGTGAACAAAATATTGCCTTTCCAGTTTTTTATAAAATGAGTATCGAGTATCGGGTATCGATTATCGGTGCTCAAAAATCAGTATAGGTATCAAATATCGAGAAATAGTGGTATCGTCCCATCACTATACAAACTGTTTTAATAAAAATGCTCAAGGGACTGAGAAAATAAACATAACAAAACATTTCCTATATGAGAGATAGTTTGAGGAGGGATTTTATTGAAAAATATTCATGTGGCTTCCTTGGAAGCCGCTGAACTTCACTATCAAGTTTGGTACTTGGCCGACCTTTCCCCTTTGAGTTACTCTCTTTACACACACACACACACGCACACGCACACGCACACGCGCGCGTGCGGAACTTCTAGAATTTGATGTGTTTTATTCACACGATTTTCTTTGCTCACTCTCCTACAACTATTCTTACACAATCTTATCCTGTCTTCTGATTTATGCTAATTGCGCTAAACATTTGTAGAAATCGTTTTATTGAATATTCCCTTATACGTATAAGGGAATACAGTAGACTTAAGGACACTTGTTAGGGATCGCAGGCTATTTTTAAGCTTTTTTTTTGTTTTGTTTTTGTTTGCAATTGAAAGAAAGCCAATTTTCTCTAGAATTAAACCATTTAGGACAACGAAATATTTACTGCTTAATAAAGAAGGTCGTCTGAGTGCACTGATATCAAGATTTTTAGCTTTAAATCTTTTAATTATACAAATATTTAAATATCGTGAAGTAATTCCTAAAAAGAATTGTACTTTCATTTATAGGTACACATTTCTCTGAAAGTAAACACAACTCCGCCAATTTTTAGTGAGTTTTTAAAACTAGCTTAACATAGCCGGTTAAATATTCGTTCATTATAAGCACTAATTTAATTTTTAAAGCATTGTCACAAGAAAATAATTATTTAGTGTAATTTTTTTATATTTGTAATTTTTTCGTGCAATGTAATTTAGGATCAAAATATTTAACCTGATAAACGCAGCTAAACTTTCCGTACAGCCAAAAAATGTCAAACTTCTAAGTTAAATAGATTTTTAGAAAGATGTATTTGAAGTTTAAAACTTACTGGAGAATGCCAAAAAACAAGCTGAGAACTTTGTTACTTACCAATATATTGTAACATCTCTGGACTATAAGCGATAAGAAAAAACAACAACAAATAAATTTTTTTGAAACCAAATCTGAACCCAAATCTCTACCAAGTGTCCTTAAGCAAAAGTCAAATTCTTTAACTCGATGTAATGGCTTTGAAATTCTGTTCTCTTTGCACGCCGCGGTAGAAAAACGAATAGCCATTGAAAACTTATAAAATATTTGAACATTCAGACCAATAACAATGAATGTCTCGAAAATGGTTAATACCACAAAATATTCATTGAACATAAACTTTGAGTTTTAACGAGATCTACATTGTTTTTTTGGTAATTTTTCGTCTATTCCGTTCGAGATATTCAAAATTACTCAGAATGAAGGTAATCCCATACGCTATTCAGAAAATTAAATAAATATATTTTATTTTTCATAAAGATATGTTAAACGTATGGTATTTTAATCAAAATATTTAACAATTTTTTAGAAAATAAATTGGTTTGGGGAGAACCTGAACATAAGTACCATGTATCGTGTTTAGCCGACTGTTCGCTTTTCAGTTATACTGTTCACAGACACACATATACAGGAGAGCCAAAAGACTACGAACCGGCTGCGCGGTGTTTTTCCTGTCCGCGTCCTCGGCGCTCGTTGCCGTCTGCCACTATCATAGAAACTACTTTTAAAGGCTTTAGTTACCAACTTTATGAAACTATGTTTGAGGACAGAATTATTAGTAGAGATTTGTAGCCCCCTCGTCCCCCGCTCTAACCCCTGCGATTTCTATCTCTGGGGTAACTTAAAACAAAGTGTGCAAGATAAACCCACACACCCTGGAAGAATTAAAACAAAATATCCGCCAGGAAACTGCCAGTATTTCTCAACCTGAACTAATGCGAGTGATGGATAGTTTCCTAAAGAGGTGCCAAAAATGTATGGACAACGACGATGTCCAGTTTCAGCATCTCCTTTCATAAAGTTGGTAAGTAACGCCTTTAAAAGTAGGTTTAAAAAATGTTGTATGGCTTCATCCGCGCCTTTCTATGATAGCGGCAGACGGTAACGAGCGCGGAAGACGCGGACAGGAAAAACACCGCGCAGCCGGTTCATAATTTTTTGGCTCACCGTGTAGATGCAAAATAACATTTTTATAAAAAGGTTTTGTTTTAATTCACAAAGTTGTGAATTCCCGATTCGAATATTTGAGCGAAATGTAATACTTTCTTTACCTACTATAAGCAGGTGCCGGAAAAATTAAAATGGTGCTATATGAAGCCCTTTATAATATAATCCACATTTTAAATTTTCCTCAGAGTTAGAATATACACCAAAGCATCGAAGTTGAAAGTTACTTTTGCAGCAATGCTTGCAGTATGTAGTCCGTGTGGAGCATGTTGATTAATTTACGCAACAAACTGTAAATATATCAGCAAGCGCAGCGGTCTCGCATTACACCTATGCTGCACTCTCACGATGATCAAAATTGCACATGCAGCCAGTGGCACGAATCTCAGTGACCTATGAATTATTATCAGAGCCTTCTGAATGCAGACGGAATGAGGTCATTCACGATGTATCGAATTTTGCGCCGTGGAACAGATTCCATTTTGTGGTTAATGCCGTCCATCGATCTGAAGTCAGGCCCAGTCTTTGTGATCCCATCAGGCATATTCTTCCACTTGAGCGTTTTCACGTTAATTGTCAAAGTACCTCTTGATTTTCCGCTTTCAGTTTCGCTGCTTTATGTTACGCCGTGTGCATTTCAAAAAGCTTTTGTTTTCCATACTTGTATACAACAGAGAATTGGGCATACTTTTCGCTTCCCTTCTATAGTTTGGAGACTGTCTTCCTGTCTTCATACAATTTCGTCATAACTTTTAATTGCCTCATCATATTCTTTTGTAAACATGCTTATACTTTGTACATCCAGTACTAATATATATCCTCATATCCGTTATAATCTAGGAGAGCATAACCTACAACTGAAGAACAACCTACATTTTGGTTCATTCTAATCTCGTAATCTGGACTAGCTCAGTTCCAACTGACATCAACTTAGGAAGGTATATGCTTACATTCTTTGTTTTTTCTTCTAAATTTTAATTTCTTCATATATGCATATACTGATTTTGATTTTGTATAGATGTAAGTGGTATACAAGTATATAATGAGCTATCCTCAAACCAAAGATCGTATTTTCGATGTTGTTGTTTGAATGTGTCCATAGTTATGTAACTTCCTACAACATACCTCAGGTCTTGGTAAAAAATAGACTAAATGGTGCCTTAATTACTTTCTCCAGAGGGGACTTCTAACGTGCTGCAGAATAAAATATTTAAATACGTCGCTTGCTATTGTGGCGTCCAGGGCTGGGAATGAACTCCAGGTATCGGAGTGAGGCAACACACCGGAAAGTGTTGAAATTACACCTGTGAATATAGATTAACAGAACGCTGACGCCTCACATCGCAGAATATTTAATGTACCAAATTGAGGTCACAGGGAAAGACGACCGCGACACCCGATACAGAATGTCGCCACGCCGGTCGTGGTTACGAGTATTTATATAACTGGTTAACAAGAAGAAAGCACTACCAACGTGATGTGTAATAAGCTCAGGTACTTACAGACTGGGCCGTAGGTTCAACCATGCGTAGTAACTTTATCTGGAGTCCTTGTTACCACGGAAACCCGCACTCCCTTCCCGATCTCCACCTCGTAGGCGATTGTTTTACCCTAAGTTACATTCCCCGTGTAGTACCCGGTATTTTCCGGAATGCTACATCACTAGGTTTGTTTTTAATATTAATAAAATGTAATAAACGTTTTGTAGGCACAATGTTTTACCAGGTTTCGTTATTTGCAATTTTTACAAGGCGAATAAGCAACAAGTTAAATTAACTTTTAGTTACTTTATTCGTGCATGTAAACCGTTTGGCACGAGAAATATATATCACAAGCATAAGCAAGAGAAACAAGCTTGCGTATTGCTAAAACTTTGATTTTCAAAACATCACATATGATGCAATTTACAGAAGGAGGAGAGCGAGAGTGTGCGCGGACGAAAAGGGCAACAGAAAGAATAAGGAATAGTGCGGGGAAAGAGGGAGATAGCGGTAGGAAATTATGGAGATAAATTAGAAATAGGAGGTCAAAGAATCTCCTCATTTAACGCAATAAAAACTACTGTTCCACTAGTATGCAATACAACCAAGTATAGTGCGGTCGTTTTACGGTGAGGCCAAGAATTGCACGCATGCGTGCTCCAAACACTGCCTATTACACTTGAGGTTCTTCGTTCCATAACTACCGTGTTACTTACGAGTGATTGTAACATGCACTATAATGAGCAGTAACCTTGTTATAAGGGTGTCCATCTGCGTGAGGTCATTCCTGGCATCTTCGGATGAAGTTTCCATTCACACGCATGTTCTTCTTGCGTAATATTCATAATTTCTGTTTTATATGGTCCCTAAGTTCGCTAATAGTGCAGGGATTAGTCCTATAAGCTTTATTACTTTCTCTACTACGTACAGTAAGTAGGGGAAGTATTGTGTTCCACCCAAAAATTCGATACCGAGATTTCACCTGAAATATATGTTTTGAGATGCCCTGAATAAAAAAAAGCCTCTTTGGAAACATGTCTGCGCGCGCGCGTGTGTGTGTGCCTGTGAACAGCATAACTCAGAAACAAACAGTCGGATAAACACCAAACTTGGTATTTAGGTTCAGTATCTTCCAGAGATGCGACACGAAGGTTTGTCAAGAAAATCCCCCACTCCAGATTACCCTTTACATGGAACATATTTCGAAAATTTTAATTTTCTCAAAAATGGCTCTAACGATTTTGATTAAAATATCACATGTTTAAGATATTTTCATGACAAATAAAATTTATATCTTGAATTTTCTGGGAATGTCTGCAAAAGTAATCTTCATTGTGAACTACTTTTGCATAACTGGTAAACCATAAGAGATAGACAAAATGTTACTACACACAAAATGTAGATCGCGTTAAAATACACAATTTATGTCATATACATTTTTTGTTGTTGAGTGAACCATTTTCGAGATATTGCTTGTTATTCCCTTAAATTTTTCAATACTTATTTTCTCAAATGGGAATTCGTTACTCATTTTTGTCTTGTATATGCAAAGAGTATTAATCTGTGGGAAAGAGAATAGTGTTGCACCTAGCAACCAGCTATTAAGAGATATGTCTATGCTTAAAGGCTACTGTATTTCTATATTGCCCTTGCAAATACAAAACAAGGGGAACATAGTACGCCTTAAGCGAGTCAAATATTTTTAGAACTGGTCGCTATGTGTAAAATGTAATTCTCTTTGCATAAAAAGATTGTTTCTTCAAATGTTTATCTCGATTAATATGTAATAGATGGAGAATAAGAGTTTGTAAAAATAGTTTGTACAAGAGTAGAGAAAGTCATGTGAGTGTAACACATCAGATTTTTCTTTTAGGGTTCCCCACATATAGAAGCACCAATTTGGTCAGATTGTATCCTCCCTTAGAACATCTCGTTTTCGCTACTTAGCGTTTAGCGATCCCGTTGTCCTAAACTTATTAGCCAGACGTCTAACAGTTTCTCTATTTGGAACTGGAATACCAGGAAATTTCTTCTGCAATTGTCTACACACTTGTCTACATGATTCGGTTTTTACCTATGTATCGTACATCAAAATCGTAATTCAAGCGTAAATTTGTCGGCAGGCACAGCAGTGGATTAATGAAAGCTACACTTTTAAGCAAATCACACACAACACAGATATCACTTTCATTTTAAGATGTACAAATCTCTTCATAACACGAAAACAAAGCAGCGACTGAAGCACAGCTGATAGATATAGCCTTGAACGCGTCATGCGCCATGATAAGTACCGCACTGGAAAAAATACTGAAGTCACTGCAGTACAGCGTGCTATACATATAGCTGGTCCGTGGCCTCACCTTAAAATGTCCCCACTGTATAAAATATTCAATTGTTCTATATTTTAATGTATTAACATCTTAGCATGAGTTGGCGTGTTAAATTTGAAGCCCACAATTTATTCCATATATTTTCGTATATTTATTTTGTAATTTTAGAAAATTTGAAAACCATCTGCATTCAAAATTTGTTTTTTAAGGCCTCGAAAATTGGTTTTTATATTCAAATAAAATTGTACTAGAAAGATCTATTTAATATAAATGTTGTGTAAAACAGTTCACCATTCTTTTACGGCATGCTAAAGTCACCTTTCCCAATTCGTTCAGGTTAGGGGATGTAGTTTGGAATAGTACTAAATTCAGTTAGTGAGTCATTATTAGAAGCATTACTAATCAATTACTCTCATGGAAAGGTGACAGAGAAGATTGGAGGTTATGAAATGTATTGCATAGATACAATTAAATGGCTCAATTAGAAAATATATTTATACATTTATGGAAACTTTACAATTACACTGATTGAAATTAATTTATGAAACAATTTCTCAGACTTAAAGTACGGTGGCAGCAATTGTGAAAACATTATCGTATAAAATCATGCTACAAAACCTATTAATAATTTAGTTTAATACAAAAGAAATTATAACGGCAACCGGTGTCCAAATTTTGACCTTTATAGTGCTGCTAAGTCTTGAAGACGTAGTCGTATATTACTGAATAATTCCATAATTATTAAATAAGTTAAAGCTGAAATTTAAACAATAATTTAAATATAAAAATTACTTACTTAACGAAACATGAAATGCCATGAAAGAAACCTTTGAATTTGTAATTCTAATCCTAAGTAATGCCTTTTTGGAAGATTGTCTTTTGTACAAAATTACATTTAATGTTATTATTGTATTGTAATTAAAGAGCGTATCCATAAATAAAACTCAATTTCATTTTCAATGTTATTTCCAAACAAACTTTATTCCGATTGGCTTATTTTTTCCACTGTTAGCGCAATTTTTGCTTTCTCTACTACGTATAGTAAGTACGGGAAGTATTGTATTCCAACCAAAAATTCGATACCGATATTTCACCGGAAATATATGTTTTGACACCCCCTGAATCAAAAAAAAACATTTTTGGAGACATATCCGTGTGTGTGTGTGTGCCTGTGAACAGCATAACTCAGAAACGAACAGTCAGATAAACACCAAACTTGGTATTTTGGTTCAGTATCTTCCAGAGATGAGACACGAAGGTTTTAAGAAAATCCCCCTACCTAGATTACCCTTTACATGGAACATTTTTCGAAAGTTTTAATTTTCTCAAAAATGGCTCTAACGATTTTGATTAAAATATCATGTGTGTAAGATATTTTTAGGACAAATGAAATGTATATCTCGAATTTTCTGGGAATGTCTCCAAAAGTATTCTTCATTGTGAACGACTTTTGCTTAAGTGGGAAACCATAAGAGATAGAGAACATTTTAATACACAAAAAATGTAGATCACGTTAAAAGAATAATTTATGTCATACACATTTGTTTGTTTAGTGAACCATTTTCAAGATATTGCTTGTTATTCCCTTAAATTTTCAATACTACGTTTTCTCAAATGGGAATTCGTTATTCATTTTTTTTATGTCCCGATAATGCAAAGAGAATGGAATACTCTACATAGCAACCAGCTTTTAAAATATTTGACTATAACTTAAAGTCCACCGTATTCCCCTTGCATCTACAAGAAAATTAGCAATAAAATTAACCTCTCGATTAACATGAAACATATAGAGAATAAGCGTTTGTAAAAATAGTTCGTACAAGTCATGTGAGTGTAACTCATCAGATTTTTGCTCCAAGATTTAGTTTGATTTTCAAACTAATGTAATTGTTTAAATCGATTTTAAATTTCGAAAATATAAAAATAAAGCAAAGGGAGCACCTCTTATATCAACTGATAATATTTAGAATAATTTAAAAGCCGCTATAAGGGTAGAATGTGTTTTGAATAGAAGAATTTTGATATGACATTTGAGAAACTCCATATTTCTTAGTGTTTATTCGCCTTGCATAATCTGAAGGTTACTGAAATTGCGAAAATTTGTAGAAGTTATGAAACACTACGTTGTTTTATCCTATAGTGTTTTCAATGAGTATTACTTCAAAGTGTTTATATACTGGTCTCTAGAAGATGAAGCAAACGTGTCCATAAACATTTTCATGTACTCATTGTTATCTATCTCCGGCTTAAGGGATGACATCTGTATCCTTCATCTGAGCATATGGTTTTCGTAGGAAGAAATTATTTTAAAATATAATATCTGACTTAAATACAAAGGTTGGTATCAACCTACTTTTAGTTTTTGTGTTACGGTATTCACGGAGGTACATAAACCTATACGTGCTCGCAGGCAAGGACCTTTTGCTAAAATTGTGTTCAGGGGCTTCTAAATTTATATTTAATGTGTTATATGAATATTTAATATATATGTGAATACTCTTAACTTAAGAAACCGAGAGGGTGCAAAAAGATTGATTAGGCTGGTTGTTCCTCAGGATTTAAACCGAAGAGCTTCTAAAACCTTGGTTAAGGGTACTCGGTACCGAAATTTCCTATTTATACAATTTTTATTATATTTGTTGAATATAATTATATCGGAAGCTAAATTTTCATAGCTCTAAATACCTAACGCTGTATGAAAATAAGTTTCCAAAACTGAAACTCGTAAAAATATAATAATCTGAAAATTTAACATTGCATATTTTCTCAAATATATTTCTTTACGGTCAAAGATTACATTTCGTATAACGTTTAACCTTTTCCTGGTAAACATAATAAAGTTCATGCAAAATTTTTAATCTCCTAAAATAAATCATATGTTGAACTGTATATCCAAAGGAAAGATAAGTTTTTTAGATCAATTCATCCAGCTTCAAATAATATATTGTGCAGGAAAGGGTAAAGAAACTGAACAAAAATTACATCATGATAAACATTTTAAAATGGTGAAAATGTATGAATGCAAGATCGAAAGAGAATACGGTTTTATTATTCGCCTTATTTGCATTATCAACTACACATGCGTATATAAACGTCACATTTGGACATTTAAATGGCCAAAAGGGCAGAACCTTATTAGATTTTGATTCTAAAACGAATGAGGACTTTTTACTTTCTCTACTACGCATAGCAAGTAGGGGAAGTATTGCATTCCACCCAAAAATTCGATACCGATATTTCACCGGAAATATATGTTTTGAGACCCCCTGAATCCAAAAAAAGCATTTTTGGAAACATGTCCGTGTGTGTGTCTGTGTCTGTGAACAGCATAACTCAGAAACGAACAGTCGGATAAACTTCAAACTTGGTATTTAGGTTCAGTATCTTCCAGAGATGCGACACGAAGGTTTTCAAGAAAATCCCCCCACCCCAAATTACCCTTTACATGGAAAATATTTCGAAAATTTTAATTTTCTCAAAAATGGCTGCAACGACTTTGATTAAAATATCATATGTTCAAGATATTTTCATGACAAATAAAATGTATATCTTGAATTTTATGGGTATGTCTCCTAAACTATTCTTCATTGTGAACGACTTTTGCATAACTGGTAAACCATAAGAGATAGACAAAATTTTACTACACAGAAATGCAGATCGCGTTAAAATACACAATTTATATCATACACATTTTTTTGTTGAGTGAATCATTTTCGACATATTGCTTGTTATTCCCCTAAATTTTCAATACATATTTTCTCAAATAGGAATTCGTTATTCATTTTTTTTGTCTTGGATATTCGAAGAGTATTAATCTGTGACAAAGAGAATGGTGCTGTACATAGCAACCAGCTATTAAGAGTAATGTCTATGCTTAAAGCCTACTGTATTTCTAATTGCCCTTGTAAATATATATTCCCCTTACATCTATAAGAAAATTAGCAATAAGATAGAGTCTGCAAATGTTTATCTCGATTAACATGAAGTAAATGCAGAATAAGTGTTTGTAAAAATAGTTTGTACAAGAATAGAGAAAGTCATGTGAGTGTAACACATCAGATTTTTTTATGTACTGGACATGCAAATAGAATGGAATGCGCCACATAGCAACCAGCTCTTAAAATATTTGACTATCGCTTAAATACTACCATATTCCCCTTATAACTACAAGAAAATTAGCAATAAGATTAACATCTCGATTGACATGAAACATATGGAGAATAAGCATTTGTAAAAATATTTTGTACGAGAGTAGATAAAGTGATGTGAGTTTAAGACATCAGATTTTTTCATGGAAGTCTTAAAAAGTTATTTATTTTTTAATTTTGTTGAAAGTTCAGTATCGAGTTTCGTTAATCTCAACACAAGTCATTTCAGTAACGTTGTTCCTATATTCTTTTAAACATATCATGTCGCTCATTATTCCATTATTATCTACTTGCATGCTAGTTGAAGACAAAGTCTTCCAGATATTTTGAGAATACTGTAGACTAAACTAATGAGTCAACTAGATACGAGGTTTTGAAAAGGTGATGTTGAATAAGTGACAGCTGAAACCTGTATTATAGTATTTATGAGCTGGTGACTGGAACAGCGACAGAAAGATGGAAGTTGCAGATATGTACATCTGCGCGCGCGTCTCCCCTTAGGTATTCAGAATCATAGAAGCAAATCGTGAACAACTAGGTCCAAACTTCGGACCCTGAAGGGATATCTGATTGCTGTGTGTTCATTGAAACTCAGCACGAAAGTTAATAATGAAGGAGAAGGGGCTGAAATATCGCGCAGCCACCAACTCTGGGTATTTGCACAGTCCAATAGTTAAGACAAAATCTGTTGTGATGGAGAGCAAAATATAGGGAATGGACGTCACACGAAGTTGTAATGGCGAACAAAACTAAAAGATGAATAATGAAATACAGAACTTATGTGGTGTAACAAAATTTAAGTTATGTGGAATGGAAGATGTATGGTTTTCATTATTTAAGTGAACCGATCTCTGAATTTTTCCAGCGTTTTACATTTTTTACTATGTCTTAAATCTGTATAAAGAAGTGCAGCTGCAAATTTAGGTACATATATGCTAATTTATTCCTATAATAAGCAATTTAAAACACAAATTTAAGCTGTTTTAAAATATGCTCCTTAGGATGCAATTTTAATAATTTTTAAATAGCATTTCAGATTTATATCCCTTATTATTCTAGAAAAAAAGTTTTCTAAGCAATATACTTTTAATGGAACTGCCTTATTAAAAATTCTGATGATGTATTCACATGACTTTTTCTACCCTCTCTCGTTTTAGTGGGTACAAACTAGTCTTACTAAATATTATTTTTATATCTGCTTCATTTTAATCCAAATAAACATTTGCAGAGATAGCTACATTACACATTTGGTTATAGATACAAAGAGAACAATGATAGTCAAATGTTTAAGAACTGGACGCTGTATGCTGCCTTAAAATTCCATACTGTTTCCATGCAATCGCCAGAAACAACTGAATGTCATCAGGAGCTTAAAACAATGACTAAGTATTGAACAATTCGAACCATTAATAACGAATATCTCGGAAATGGCTGCTACCACAAAAAGTTATTTGAAATAAATTGTGTCTGTTGAAGATATCTACATTATTATGTGGTACCTTTTCGCCTATCTATGCCCAAAAAGTTCAAGAGATACGTTTTATTTGTCATATAAATATCTTAAATATATGATATTTTAATATTTCTACTTTTTAGAAAATAAAACATGTCGAAAAATGTTTCATTTAAAAGGTAGTTTGGGGTGGGGGTATTTTGAAAATTTTCGTTTTACATTTTAGAAAGTACTGAACTTAATACTAATTTGGTATTGATACGAGTTTTCGTTTTTGGGTTACGCTGTCACAGACACATACACACATACGCGGACGTTTTTCTAAAAATGCTTTTTTTGATCTGTATTTCCTGTGAAATATTTATATCGAACTTTTGGATGGAATACAATAACTTTCATATGTACTACGTACGTGGTATAGAAAGAAAAATTTCAATTGTGTTTTTGGCTTATGCAAGAAGGAATATACTTAAACTTGGGTGATCTTGGTGGCGCAACGCATTTGCCGTAAATCAGTGACTACATTGGAAGATTTAGTTAGCCAGTATTGGAGAAAATGTTTCCGAAGTTACACTCTGATAACTTAAAGCTTGCATCATAAAGAGGATTTTAAATGCTGAAAAATGTATAAAAATTACAATGAGAAAGCACACTAGAAAATTCACTCATGTTAACTGGTATGAAATTCTGCTTATGTATTTGTCATAAAATGCTCTACATATTTATTTTAAATTCATAACTCGAATTAACACATTGCATCAAGTTTTGCAGAAACAGTTCTGCAAGCTTTGGAAAACGTGTGGTAAATATCTGAAAAAGCCTCAAATGCACTTTCGCGCCCTCCGCTCAGGGTAATTTAAATCGTCACGTAACTGCATTTTTACTCCAATAAGAAAAATATTTACACCAGAATGTTCCTAGAGAATAGAGCTTAATAAATGTTAAAAACCCTAAATTTTAATTTTTAAATTTCATTTGTCCAATTTACGCCGATCTGTCCCCATTAGTTTAAACTAGAGTCAGACTTCAATTATTTATTAACAGCGTAAATTATGTTATACTAGTCAGTAATTTTTACGAACTACTTCACACAAGTCTCTTTATCTGAGTCGTTCAAATGGAGTGTTTCCTTCACGAAATATTCAGCCTGACGAGCTGGTGAACTTATTACTAGGGTTGACTAAGGTATTTCTCTCAATAGTGCTTCAAAATATTCAATTTCTTTTCCAACAATTACGCAGCCTATAGAAAGTTGTCAGTGGCAACACTATTACATGTCCTGTCATCTAACGATTGACGCCGCCACGCTACGTCCTCCAACCACTGAAGCAATACCTTTGCCTCACGGTTGCTGCTTGTCTCCTTCCAGTTGGTTCTTCTTTTGCCATGGCTGCTCTAGCATGAAACCTTAACCTCGGGGTATGCGTGGGTGCGTACAGAGAAACACACAAACGCTGTCTTGGAACACTTTTATTCACTATTTAAAATAATACTTTAGGTTTGCCGATCACTATTAAATGCATACGAAGTTACTTTGTCTTTACCCAGACCATAGAATATTAACTACAGCTAAGCGTTCTACTCTCTAGCATGTTCGCCATCATTCTTCTCCACACGACGAAAATGTCATCCCGCACTCACCAGGCATTCAGGACAGACTGATCTCCCACGCTACTACAAGGAAAAACAAGCTACTACTTCCCCTACTCTCACCCCAAACGCTCCTCAAACTCGGCGTCCTGAAGCCTAGAATGACCTTCACCAGGCTAAGCGCAGCTGCACCCAATAATTTCAAGAGAAACTGGCTTCAGCTATGTTACCCTATATATCTGGGGCTAGTCCCTAATTAGCTAACCTGTGCCTGTCTTGTCTTTCTGTCGCTTTTAACAGTCAACAATTTTCACAATGCTTCTCCTTTTTATACATACACTGAAATTAAATATTTTATTTATTTTACATCACTATCCTTCTCAGATTATTATGATAATTATTGACTTCATAATTCCGGCTTCACGATAAATATGCTTTCTGCCCCTAAGATCCTTTACACCGCCTCATTTGAGAAAGACGGGAAGTCATAAAGTAGATACTAAAGAGAGAGATTCGACGTCAGGGTCGGAAGGACAGAGAATGAAAATTGGAGGTTGGAAGGGGTGGTGAATGTTATATGTATAAAAAAGTTAAAGCAACATCTGACAGCCCGACATGTTGGACAGAATTACAAATATAAAAAAATGTATATACAAGTACAGCGAGCGTAAAGAAACGCAAATCGCTTACACCTAACGCCAGAGCCAACATGAAGCATACGTAGAACTAGTAGTATACCATAGTTTTAATCCTGAGGCACTACAGCCCGCGAAGGGGCTAGGCCTGCCAACCAGACTGCGTTAGTGATGGGTGATACGGCAGCATCGTCAGCATCCCCTAGCCAGGACCGCTGCCTATCATAGCTTCTCTTTCCTCACGATGCTGAGTTGGCACCGGTCCTATTCTTGGGCTCATTCCATAGCCGGGAACCAGAGTTCCACATATCAGCCCACAGAGTCACGGCGCAGGACACTATACCATAAACAGAGGCATTAATGCTTGAGACGATCTATATGAAGTGTTAAAGTGGTCAGTTGTGGGAACATTCCTTGGAAGAAATTTATGTAGGGATATTCCCAGTCCATTTTTCTAGGCTGAGAATTCTTAATTTTGTCACTATTTTATTTACTCTAGAGTATTTATGATGTAGCAAAAATTTTAAATGCTATGTAACATCTGCATTCTCCTAGTTTCGGCTAATTTAAAACACAATACTAGTTAATGCTAAAAATTTTGGGGGTATGTTTCTGATTTCAAATCTCCCGGGAATTTAGCCATCACTATAACGTATTGAATTACCGGTTCATAAAAAAAAATCATGTGTTACACTCGCATGACTTTCTCTACTCTTGTACAAACTATTTTTACAAACTCTTATTCTCCATCTACTTCATATTAATCGAGATAAACATTTGCAGAAACGATCTTTTGACCTGCAAAGGGAATTACATTTTACACATAGGGACCAGTTCTAAAAATATTTGACTATCGCTTAAGGCCTACTATGTTCCCCTTGTTTTGTATTTGCAACGGCAATATAAGCACAGACATCTCTTAATAGCTGGTTGCTATGTGCAGCACCATTCTCTTTGCCACAGATTAATACTCTTTACATATCCAAGACAAAAAAAAAATGAATAACGAATTCCCATTTGAGAAAATAAGTATTGAAACATTTAAGGGAATAACAAGCAAATATCTCGAAAATGGTTCACTCAACAACAAAAATCTGTATGACATAAATTGTGTATTTTAACGCGATCTGCATTTTTTTGTGTAGTAAAATTTTGTCTATCTCTTATGGTTTACCAGTTATGCAAAAGTCGTTCATAATGAAGAATACTTTTGGAGAAATTCCCAGAAAATTTGAGATATACGTTTAATTTGTCATGAAAATATCTTAAACATATGAAATTTTAATCAAAATCATTGCAGCCATTTTTGAAAAAATTAAAATTTTCGAAAATGTTCCATGTAAAGGGTAATATGGGGTGGGGAGATTTTCTTGAAAACCTTTGTGTTGCATCTCTGGAAGACACTGAACCTAAATACCAAGTTTGGTGTTTATCCAAATGTTCGTTTCTGAGTATGCTGTTCACACACACACACGGACATGTTTACAAAACATTTTTTGGGGGGATTCAGGGGGTCTCAAAACATATATTTCCGGTGAAATTTTGGTATCGAATTTTTGGGTGGAATACAATACTTCCCCTACTTACTATACGTAGTAGAGAAAGTAATAGTGGTTGATTTCGTCTTAAGGAACGGAAGCTTTTACAGAGTTGTTTGTTCACAGTGCAAGTAGTTTGATGAACCTAGTAATAGCTTTGGGGACTTAAAAAATTTCACTCACAAGACCCCTAGTTCTTCACCCTGAAGAACAGAAGTCATTATAACTGAAGACGAAGTCTCCGAAGGGACGATAGACGACCAGGACCGCTTTAATCCTTAACCCCAAATTGGAGTCGCCTCATTGAACATTTTGAAAATTTTTTGGACAACTGGGTCATCATACTTACTTGCCTTCAAACCTCCTCGTGAATTAAATATATGTTTAGTTTCCAGGCTTCAGAACCATATTCTACGAGAACTGAGGGTGGAATCGTGGATGAAATATTAATTCCGAGAGAAATGTAAATATTCTGTACCAAAACTATACGTTTCAGTCTTTATCCGACTTTAGTTTTTAAACTATGCTGTTCTTTCTCAACCAAAAATTTCCCTAAAATTTATTTTTGGGAGGATTTGGTGCTTCAAAACATTTAATTTCAGTGAAAGCTCGACTTCTAGTGTAGAGAGCAAAATAGGTTCACCCTTAATAGTATCTATGCTCTTTAGACGCGAAAGAGATCAGATTTGCGCTTATAACGTAAATCTATCCCGTTGTATATTTGTCCGCCGAAACTTATTTAACCAGACAAAACACATTCACAATAGATTGTAAACCCTAAAGAAAGTACAGAGGGGGAATGAAAGAAATGCTGAATGTAAAGAAACCTGCATTGGGGAAAGCAAAAATAAAAAGTCAGGAAGAAGAGTTTTAAAAGGCTAGTATACCTAAGATGAAAGAGTAAAAGAGGAAAAGAGGCAGAACTAAAGAAGCCAACAATAGCAATAAGGATGAGAGAAGTAAAAGGAGAGATTTTTTCCTCCCCGGTTGAGAAGTTTATGGCTGTGCAGGTAGATAAAGTCAGCTGTGTATGCTAATGTTGGCCATGGAGCAATATTGATTACTGAAGCATCATGTATCATGTATGAACTGTCTATTCGCTCAGCTTTATGCTATATTGACATATAAAGAAGGCAGGGCGATGTTAGGTACAGTCTCATTCAAATTGAAATCACCCTCTGTTGTCATGGCTACGGAAATATTAAAGCATGACGTTGTGGGCCAATCAAAGAGAATCGCTTACGTGACGTCGTTATACACTGCTGCGCTATCTTTGCTTTGCAACCACGTTGAGACTTTTAGCTTGTTTTGCTACATGAATGAGTGTGTAGTTATATTCATAGATGTCTCTCTCTCTCTCTCCCTCTCTCTCTCTCTCTGCTTTGAAATTCATGGATTTTGCTTCATCTCATAAGCTACGAGAAGCATTCAAATATCATGCCTAGCACAACAACTTAGGCTTTCAAACTTTGTAGGTGATTTAATGAGCTTATTTATGTGTTTCGTAACATCAGGACAAAGTTGTGTATTGTTTTGTTGAAGCAGAAAAAAAGTATCTAGGAAACTCGGTCCTGGAATACTTGTAAACTCGCTGAACTGATATACAAAGTATAAAAACACTTGGGCATTTAGCAGTTGATTTTCATGCCAGCTGCACAAGCTATGTCATATTGTACTGTTAATGATGACCATGAATACTTGAATCAAATCCTCTACTCAGGTAGGTTACAAATAACATAACTGTTGCTTTGGAACTCCTCCAAGAATGGAAAGTTCCATAAAATAAGTGATTGTCGTAGTATTCTATAACCAATATATGAAACCCTGATCATGGAGATTACGTCGTTTACAGAATTAAAGCTACAAGTATATACAGTCCGGTGCAAAAAATGCCAATACTTTTGATTTCCTGTGGTGTTTTTGTTTGTTTATTTAATGTTGGCAGAATCCCCTTATCAGTTGTGTTCAACACCTCATGGCTGTGCTTATCTCTTATTGGTTTGAAAAAAATGCGCGGTGAAAGGGATGGAAAAGGGAAACATTTCACCTGAGTGGCTAGAAGACATGCCAGACACTCCCAGATTTGTCCAACTCTTATTGGTTTGATATCAAAAGTCTGCACTCAAACCCTTACCAATGATAGAAGTCGAGGAAGTAAGACAAACATAGTGTGTAGAGATTGAATGAAATTGCCTTGAAAGCAATATCCTCTATATTATATATGTATATATATATTATTTGAAAGTAACGAAGGGTACGAACAACTAACCAAAAATTGTCCTTAATGAGCAAGGTTATAACGCGGCGAGAGATGCAAAGCTATTGAGTATCTCCAAGAACAGCGTTATACTTTTGGAAGAAATACCACGAATAGGATTACTGGACATGCAAACCAAGCAGCGTACTTAATTATAAATGCATAATGCAGTCCGTATGGTATCAAAAGCGTCATAATGGTACTAAGCAAAACTAAAGGACTGTGAAAAAAACTGTTTAAGAAATAAAGTTTTCAACAGAGAGAAAAAGTGTTTTACCTTGAATAACTCATTTAACAGATTAGGGTATTCTGGGGTAGTTATTATTATTATTATTATTATTATTATTATTATTATTCCCTTCTGATAATTTTTGCAAAGCAGTATCAGCAATAGACATATTGATTTTGAATTGTAATATATACAATCAATCATGAGATATACGAAATGAACATCTAAAATGAAAAAGCATTACAAAAAATTCGCAAAATATAGCATGTTTGTATTATTTGAAAGGGGTTGGCAAACTTCTTTGTGTTCTTTTCCTTGCAAAACCTCGATAACAAAGTTTATTTAAAATAATACTAACTCCGAATTAACTATGGAAGGATAGAATCAGAATAAAAAATTCAATGCCATAGCGAGGGTTTGAACCACCGACCTTCAGCTTCACGTACCACTGCTCCACAGTCTGAGCTAAGTTGTCGATATGATAATACGTCATAAAATTCTCCGTGTGACTCCAGTTTTCCCACTAGAACACAAGGCATACTTAACTTCTCTTGAGATAACATACACCAATGTCGACTTACAGCTTTTTCATTTTGTTTCTACCTTTCCACCTAAGGAAGAACATTTTATAGCACTGAGTAGGTTGTTTTCCCAACGAATCATAAACTGCCTTGGATCCTAGTCTCTGGCGCATATCCGCCATCGCGAAAAAAAGGCTATGCGAAAGCCTCCAAATCAACTTTGGTTGCTAGAACTAGGTAAGAGATGGGGTGGATCCATAAATGGGGAGGAACTGCTTTATTAATCTCTTACCAACTTTTCTTTTCTTTTCTTCCCACCCGACTGTTTATGATACGAGACCATGGAGCCACTCCTGCTTTAGTGTTTCCAACTTAAAATACAGAACAACATTCACTTGAAGCCTTCCCGCGAATTAGGATTGATTATAGTGTTGATAATTGGAAAGTCAACCATCCGATATGCTGTGTTAGAACATGCAATTATTAGCATCATAAAATATTACATCAGTTGGTTACTGTGATATTGAGAATGCAAGTTAATTACTTTAGCGTTCAAAATTTAATTTTTATAATATTAAAGCAAAGTATAAAACCTGATTCGACTTTTTTGGGGGGAAGGGTTAATTAGTTTGGTTGTAAACAAAATTAAAATGCTGTCATGCTTTTCCTCATCTTTGCACTATTATATAAAATATTTAATTACACAATCAATATGCATTATATAAAAAAGTCCAAGTAAATTTCATAATTCTCCAGCTATGCTGAAAGTTTCAAAAACTTTGGCTTATATTTGGTTCACATGAAGCAATTTTAATGCTAAAATATGTTGAAAAATTTTGGGAGGAAAATGCTCTCGAAAACTGTAGCATCAAACAAAACTCATGCACACAGCTTATAAATTTTTGAATTCATAAATTTCACAGCTGTTGGAATTTTGAAAGCAGGACATGAACCTGGAAAGTACAAACAGAATATAAGACCCAAAATCCTAAAATGGACTTTTGGACCCTTTTTGGACAAAACTTAACCAATGGGTGCATTACTCTCCAAACAGGTTTTATATTTAGCAAATGTAGTAATAAAAAGGGTTGGTGTGTGTGTGTGAGTGCAAAATTTAAAAACAATTTTATATGTTACATTCACATGACTTTCTCCACTTACTATCATTTATCTTTATATTCTTAAGGAAGGCTATTTTTGTAACTGCTTCGTGTTGATTGAGATAAACATTTTTAGATATAATTTCATTACAGATTTAGTTGTAACTGCAAGAAGGATAGAGGAAACCGAATCGTTAGTCAGGTGTTTAAAATGTGACTACGGCTTTAAAATTCCACTTTTGTATGGCATCGTGAGAAATAAGTAAATTGCGACAGGACTTTAGAAATTAAGTCAGAAATTAATCAACAATTGAAAACATTATTAACGATATCTCGGAAATGGCTAATGTAAGAAAAATATTATTTGAAATAAATTCATTGCCTTAAAGAGATCTACGTTTTAGTATTCTATGTTTTTGTTTATCTCTTAGCGTTTACCAGTTTTACGAAGGTTTTCCTCCGAATAAATCAGACTTTATAAACTATTCCCAGAAAATGTAAAAAAAAGTTTTTTTTTGTCATGAAAATATCTTAAGTATATGGTATTTTATTCAAAATTGTTAGCTACTTCGAAAAGTGTTACATGTAAGAGGTATTTGGGTAGGGGAATATTTCTGGAAATTCTTCGTGTAGCTTCTCTGAAAGAGTTTTGTATTTGTTCAACATGCTATTTTTTAGTTATTCTGTTCGCACACATACGGACCTTTCTTTTCCAAAAATACGCTTTCATGTATCTGCAGCGAAATTTCGACATTGAATTTTTGGGTGGGACGCAATAGTTCCTCTACCTATTAGGTAGGTAGTAGAGAAAGTAAAACATTTCAAGTAGGCATAAAGTTCCCATAAATATGGCTAGTGTTTTCAATATCCAAAATATAAAGTATGTCCTTGATATGGTAGGTTTTGTTTAAGGTGCATAATTTTCCTCCCAAAATTTAGTTTACAAAATCTGTGTATGTGTGCGCGCGCGCAAATTAAAACAAAAATTATGTACTATACATTGTTTAAATCTGGTATTGCTTACCATAACATTAGTTAAACATGACAGCTAAAGGCAGTGAACAGTGACAAAACACAGAAGAAATTTTCTGCCGTGAGAAACAAGGTGTAACTCTTTACGATTGCGTTTATAAAACTCTCCAAATTTCGATACTATATTTCTATTTCACCGGCAATTTAACACACAAAATTGTTTTAATCTATTTTGTTTTCAATTTGCTTAAACTATTCGGAGGTCATTTGTTTAAAGAGTTACCCATCACGTCCAGCAAATAGAATATTAGCGTCCATTAAGGGATGGAAAGACATGGGCGTTTTCGTAACCATGTTCGCTGACACTGTCAAATGGAAGGTCATTTACTCCTTCTAGTGGTATAGCAGCCCTTCAGCTTTCTGGGTCAAGTGGGGAATGATTAATACGCCTCCAACGATGTCCGGTAGGCTTGCTCTTCATGGAGATAGATGGCAGCGCCTCCTTTGTGACGTCCTTAAGAAAAATTAGTAATCCTTCCTTTATTACTTCCGTCATTCGCAATTTAACATGGGCATTTCATAAATACAGGTTGTATAATGTGAAGGTTCAAAATGAAAATCTTGATACCAGCCATTGTAGGAAGAAGGATGATAACATGGAAAAGTTGCTATCTGCCAGTTAAGCAAACGCAGGTAAACACGTCAGTTTCCAAATTCCACGTGTAAATGTCACCTCGTAGTAGCATTATAGCACGACTTCATACAGCAGAAGAATGGAAGCTTGATTTTTATAACCAATTAAAACCGTAATCGTATTCTTACTATCTAAGAAAAGCTAAAGCCAATAAACGTAAATATCTGAAGTATAGGGTTTTTCAACAAGAGCGTCCTATCTTTGAACTTAAATAAGACACTTTACATAAATGATAGAGGTTTATTTATTTTTTTATTTTGGAACATAATTAATGTCATTGTGTGTGGAATAGAACATCAGTTAAGCGACCGCCGCTACTTCATTGGGTTGCGCGTATACGGTTGACCCAATTTTCAATGACAAAAGAGCGTAAATTAGGTCCAACTTCACGAATAACACGCGCGATGTTATTCATAAGATCATTTACTGTTTCTTGCTTGTTGTCATAAACTCGAGATTTAACATAACCCCACAAGAAGTAATCCAACGGCGTTAAATCACGTGACCTCGGGGGCCAGTTAACATCAACACCACGGGAAATGATGAAACCTCTGAACTTCTCCTTCAAAAGATCGATTGTTTCGAAAGCAGTATGACATATGGCACCATCTTGCTGGAACCAGATGTTTCTGAGATCTATACCATCCAATTGAGGCCAAAATAGTCCCTTATAAGAGCGCGGTATCTTTCTCCATTGACAGAGCTTCTCCATCTTCATCTTGGAAAACATATGGACCAATGATTCCACCATACCAAAATCCAACACCACACAGTAACCTTTTGGGGATGAAGTGGTCATTCTTGAATCTGCATTGGATTGTGATTGCTCCAATAGCGGCAATTTTGTTTGCTAACACAACCATCCATCTAAAAGTCGGTTTCGTCGCTGAAGATGATTTTTCGACAAAAATCCGGGTCAGCTTCCAATTGCTCCATAGCCCAGTCAGCGAATACATGGCGCAACCTCTGGTCGTTGGGCTTTATTTCTTGAGTTAACACTGTTTTGTAAGCGTGAAACTTCAAGTCCAGATGCAGAATTCGCCAAGTTGTGGTCGGCGAAAGCCCCAATTCTTGCGCTCGACGAGCAATTGATTTGTTACCTTTCTCGCGTACACTCATGAACGGCGCCCATGTTTTCGTTTGTGCGCTTACGTCGATTACGTACAGGCGTTCTTTGATCGCTGACAGAACCACTTCTTTCAAATTCATCCATCATACACCGAATCGTTCTCTCGCAGGGACGATTATGCATACCGTAAACTTCACGCAATACACGAAAGGTTTGGCGAACATTTGATCCATTTTGATAATACATTTTCACAATCTCTACGCGTTGCTGAATGCTGTAACGTTCCATGGCTATTTGTCAATAACAGTTGTAACCACACGAAAACAATGACTGCTGTACCTCGATAAAAACGGCAGTTATCACATGTTAAAAATAGGACACTCTTGTTGAAAGGCCCTTTACCGTTATGTACAGCTGCGTGCAAAGTCTTTTCATAAAGGAAACTGGCGATTTAGGTTGGTGATTAAATGTCTAAAGCCGCTTGTACACGATCAAATGTTTGTCAAATTCAATACTTTACAAGACTTTTCAAGAATTGTCACAACTTCACAACTTTTCTCGTCAAATTGCTTTCAATAATTTTGAGGTCTTTGGAAGTCTTGAAAGCAAATAAGGACATGCTCTAAACGGTCAAAGATTGCACAATGATTTGATGGCTTTGGCCAATGAAATGCGTATATTTACAGTCGGTCACGAAATCTGCAACATGCCTGAAAGCGAAAAGTAAACAAAAATGGCTACCCAGCCAAGATATGACGTATGAGAAGTGATTAGGTTATACATAAGTTGACCTGTCTGTACATCGAGAGCTCCGTGGATTATCACAAGTTGGAGCAGATGAAGGCGATTATGAAGAAATAATTGGCAGGCAGATTTCCGAACTAAGTATACAGTAATGCAATGTTATATAATGTGGTTAACCTATCAGTTGGTGTTATTTCCATTGTATTCCATAGTCGTAATGTGACTTCATTGGATATAATACTTCAATGCTACATAATATTAGTAACGAACAATATTTCATTGCAAATTGTTCTACTGAATTGCTTTGCGCATGATAGATTATCAGTATGTTGTGAAGGGTTTCAGTTTGGTGAAGAGACAAATTGTAAATACACATTTTTGACATTGTCAAGTCTTGCCAGGTCTTTTCCAATCTTATCACATATTGAAAAATATTTCACAATTTTTTTTATAAACTCTTGAATTGAAAAAAAGTTTGATCGTGTACAAGGGGCTTAACTCCGCCCAATCTCAACGTCAACTTCCCTCTTACATAATTACACTCATTTGATTGACAAGTTAAATGTCGCACCCCAAAATGTGAGTGAAGAGTAACATACTGAGTGATATACTCTGAAACTTGATTACCGTTTAGTAAATAATAATCACGGTATTATTTGTTTATTAATATCATCGTCATAATTATTATCATGATCAGGCATAGGAATTTCTAAGCATTAAACCTAAGACGAAAAGCAATTACTTGACTTTATGCAGTGACGTCGTAGATAACAAACTACCCTCTATCCCTCGAACAGTCTTTTGGGTTTTGCAGACACCACTCACCAGAGTCAGTGAACCATAGTGTCTGTCGTTTACCTTTGTATTTTTGATGGTTCGTGTGCAGCTAATCTAAGCTAACTGTGGCATCCTCCGTGGTCTAGGGATATCATGCTAGGTTCTACTTCCCGAAGTCGCGGAGGGTGATGCACTTTTTATGCGTAACAATCCTTAGTATGACTTCCTTCGGAAGGGAAGTAAGCCCGTGGTTCCGTGTAGTAAGTTTACGGCACGTAAAAGAACCTCAAGCTTGATAAAGAGGCCTCTGAGCAAACTTTCTGGTCTTTCACGCCCAATATAGAATGGGACGCTAAGAACCATAGCAGTTAATGAGCGTTCACAAATAAAGAAAAATAAACCAACTGCTTACCGAGCGAGATGGCTCCGCGGTAAGGTGTGAGGATCGCATTTGGGATGTCCCGAGTTCGATTACCGGCGACTGCACACACTGGCCATGGGTTTTTCGTTTTATCCTGGTTGACATGGGCGAATGCCGGAGTGGTGTATTCTATCACAGAATTCCTCTGTCCCCCATTCCCTCTCATTTCATTTCTCTTTCATGTTTCAGTTGACTCCTGGGCTGTGGTTCTGTCGGTGGCGTGTAGATGGCGCAGAGGCTTGCGTTTTGGAACTAATTCTCGGTCTTGCTAGAGGGAAAACCATCAAACCGCTACTGCTGGGTCGTGTTTCCCCTGTCCCACTAGAGGGACGTATCCGGGCGATCCTTCCGTGACCGGGTGGTGAGGCCTGGAACTATTAGGGAACTCTGCGCGTCTCTGTCGACTTGCGCTAGCTTCGTTCTGCAACTCTCACGTCTCTTCCGTTCCTCCCGGGGGTTTACGCACGAAAGTTCCATTGAGGTCGAAGTTCCAGATGTTCCTTCCGCTAACTAGTCCAGTCCTAAGACAGCCGCTTAAGAATTCCTATGCCTGATAATCATTATCATCTCCTAGTGGATTAGGAGATTCTACTGTTCTGGTCTCATGCTTCTTTAATTATTATTTGTTATATCACTACTAAATACTTGGAGTTAGTCATTAATTGAAATTGGCATATACATTTTACCATACGTTTAAAGACTCCTTACCCCGTGAGTCTCTTTCCTGGTAATTTATCGAGCGACATTTCCATTATGCGATTCAGCTCCTCCAAATAAGTCGCACAATTCAGCGTCCTTTCATGCCATCCCTGTTTGATGGCAGCAATTACTTTAGACTTTACTAACATAGGTTGTTCAGAAACGTGTAACTGGTATACGTTTTAACGATGCAGGTGATTCTTTTTTACCTACACACAAGGTTGAATGTTTCATCGTATTACCTATACTGGGCTAGCCCACCTCTGCTTATTTACACCAATAGCAATCAGAATTCAACAAAAAATTCTCTAAACTCTTCATTTCACTTGAAAACTCAACTCAAAACTTATTTTGTTTAGAAGTCTAATAACTGGCAGTATTAAAAATGCATACATAAATTGGCACAAATCCCTGCTTACACATCTCTTCAAGACCGAATATAGAGATTCATAAATGTGCGCACTGTTTCTTCAGAATTGTACGCAATTGTACAAATCTTGGATAAAATAAATATTTCACTTTTGACTACCTATTATAGGTTAGAGAATGAACCGACAATATGCTGTTGTCAATCATAATTGTCAGTGGAGAGGGTCCATCAATTAATTTGTCGAACCTGGATTTACAGTTACTTTATTAGGAGCAGACTATAGTGTGTTCTGAGATCCCTTTTCCTATTGGCTAAATCTGTAGAGTTACAACTTGAAATTTACTCCTGATGAATAAAGATAATATGGCAGGAGACTCCCAGGTATTCTCTATAATATTTTAAATTCATTAACATAGCTCCGCATTAGTTTTATGTATACGCTATTTTAAACAATATTTTGAAAATAATTACTAATAAGCTGAAGTACATCTCTTTTTCGTTTTGTTTTAGTAGAGATTTGAGAGAAAATGAGGAAGAATAACGTATGTGGGTTTAAAACAAAGCTATAATCTAGAACGCTTGGCGAATTGAAATGAACGAAAATGTTGATGTACGCTGTGACTATTTAAACGAAATATGGAATCTTAATTCTCCAGAGAAATTAAGCAAATGACATTCTGTAATCGAAACCGTGAGAAGTCGTTTAATTAAAGTGGGTATACGAGAGAAGTAATATGAAATAAGAAATACGAGTATTTTAGACAGAATGTGAAGAGATACTAATGTGTATTGTTATCCTGCGGACCAGAAAGGAATGCAGATATAATACAGAGTTAAATTTGTTACTTCGATTTCTTCTCTTAACGTCGAAAAACGTTTTATGATTGTTAAGAGGTTAAACTTCAGGCAGGATTTAACCTTCTGATATTGGCGGTTATTTAAATAGCTTCTAATTATTCTTGGCAAACCAAAATATAGTTGTATTTCTTGAAATTGTCGTAGTTCTCATGGCTCGTGTTATCTTATTTATTGGGCGCCTCTCGCTTTATTATTTTAAATTTGGGTTCATTGTCCTCCGGCTAGCTGTTATAACTCAGTCGAGCAAGTATCTCTAAGCAGGGCGTGTAAACGGAAAGGAGTTATTGCTAAAAGATAACACTAATACAAAAATTTGTTTCTACACTTTTATTGCCGTCACACTTAATTAATAATTCACATATTTAATCTTTATACACGCCTGACTGAAGCTGTGATATTTCTGAATGTAACTACAGTCGTTATAGTTGCCGCGCACCAATTACTTCGCGTACTTTACATTTTTGTAACTAACTCTGCGACGTGCACCTCGTGAGAGATTCTTCAGAACTGCGCGACATTTGCTTATGGCTCGAGAATATATACTCCTTCACCTCGAATTGCCTAAACATTATAATATAGCTGCTATTGGTTACGAATCGCGCCCACTTTAGCGTCTGTTTTGGTCAGCCAATCATAATTACTAACACATATGCTCTAGGGAAGATATTCCCTCCATTTCTAAAGAAAGGCACGCTACCCTGATGTCATTTGTTTGTCTCTTCTTAGTGATAAACAAATCACCCCATCGGTTCATTATTGTTACCCACTTCCATTGTCAGTTTCAGTGAGGCCGTGTAAACGTATTTCCTAACAATGTTTATGGCTAACAAACATCTAAAATCATTGTCATACAATAATATTAATTTACACTACAATCACTTTGGAATTCGCAGAATGTTATGATATAAAATACTGCCTCAACATTCACTTTATTTTCCTGATTTGCTCCCCTATATTTTGCTTTTGTCACTCTAAAAAGTGCAGTTTAGAGATTTCGGGGGAAAAAACAAAAACGATGTGCTTAGTTTGCTGCAAAAATCGTTGTCAGTATAGGAAACCGTTTTATCCTAACATGTACTATAATATCTAATAACTTGTTATACACTGTGTGGAAAGGGGTATCCATCTGCACTGAGACATTCCTAGCTTCTGCGGATGAAACATCCTTCACATGCATAAATTCTTCTTGCATTAGTTTCATAACCTCTGTTATTATGCTGTCCATCAGTTTGTGTATGGTATGGAGATTGTTCCTATAAACTTTTAGTTTTTGGTGTTTCCCACAAATACAACTCGCACTTATAGATCCGGGGAACCGGGGAAGGGGGGCATAATCCTTTAGATATTATGCTGTCTTCAAAAATCGCTCTTATATCTTCCAAGGATTTTTTAGCTGCATGGTGATGCAGTAATTTGTGTCATAAATTATTTAAATGTAAAGAATGATTATAGTGTGAATATGCATTTTTATGTGACATTGGTTTGAGATGTTTGTTGATTGTAATTATTGTTGAGAAGTAAGTTTATACCGCCTTACTGAAACTGACAATAATAGCGTGCAATAATGCAGCGAGGGGGTGAGCTGTTTATCATTATTAGAGACGAGGAAGTTACGTAATGTTGGCGCGTTTTTCTTTAGAATTTGCTGGAACATTTTCTCTAAAGCATATGTATTCATAATTTTCATTGGATATAAAAATAGACGCTAATGTTGGCGCGTTTTATTAGCCAATAGCAGCTCAGTGAGTATAAAAAGGGCTAGGTTAGAGGTAAACCCCGTCAGTTCATCGAAAATCTTTGTACACTACACGTCATCTTCATGTCAGTTCGTCGAAAACATTTGTACGTTATACGTCGCCCTCAGTCCAGCAGAAATATTTGTACAGTACACGTCGGCTATCGATTCGCAGGTTACGCGTAGCAGAGTTATGAAAAATCTAAAGTGTTGTAAAGTTAATTATACAAAAGGTTGAAGTACGCGAATTAAGAATGATCAGTAATGAAGTTATTATAACAGTTTCAGTTTGGCGAGTGTCAAGATCAATGTGTAAATGTGATAGTGAATGTATTCGACAATAAAAGTGTAAAACAAATTCCTTCATCAGTGATATCTTTGGATAAAAGATTCCTTTCCGTTTACACAACCTGTATAAAGAGAAGTGCTCGACCAAAAGGATAATAGCTAGCCGGAGGACAGTGAACCAAAAGTAAATAAAATAACAGTAGCATTCTTTCAAACAAACACTAATACTGCCGCAAATTGCTAACACCAGATGGAGCTAACAAATCTAACAAAGAATCACGTCACAAAATGGCTTCACCACGTGGAGTAAACACAAATACACAAACATTATAAGTAATACCGCCGCAATGGACTGTGGCAGAATCTTGTTGGAAATATGCGTTTTTTATTTCATTATCTGATAACATTTAAAAAAAATGTTGCAAGAATAACTCTACCGTATCTATCGGAATTTACACTGCCACTGGAAAAAATGGAACCTATTATTTATTTAGTGTTTCAGCACACAATATTGAGTTCTACTTTTTCTGCTACGTATCGTATAGTAAGTAAGGGAAGTATTGCATTCAAACCCAAAAATTCGTTACCAAGATTTCACCGGAAATACAGGTTTTGAGGCCCCCTGAACCCAAAAACAGCATTTTTAAAAGAAGGTCCGTGTGTGTCTGTGACCAGCATGACTCAATGACGGAAAGTCGGATAAATACCAAACGTGGGTTCAGCATCTTTCAAAGATGCGACACGAAGATTTTAAAGAATATCCTCCACCCCAGACTACCCATTACATGGAAGATTTTTCGAAAATTTTGATTTTCTCAAAAATGGCTCTAGCGATTTTGAATATATATCATTTGTTTAAGTTAATTTCATGACAAATTAAACATATATCTTGAATTTTCTCGGAATGCCCCCAAAGGTCCTCTTTATTCTGAACGACATTTGCATAACTGGTAAACCGTAAGAGATAGACAAGATTTTACTACACAAAAAATGCATATCTCGATAAAAAACACAATTTATGTGTTATACGTTTTATTTTTGGAGTTAAATATTTCGAAGATATTCCTTGTTATTTGTTTGAATTTTCCAATACTGTCCTGGACATACAAAGAGAATGGAATACTTTGCATAACAACCAGCTTTTAAAATATTTGACTATCGCTTAAAGCCTACCAATTCCCCATACACCTACAAGAAAATTAGCAATAAGTTCTCGATTTATATGAAGTAGATGGGGAATAAGCGTTTGTAGAAATAGTTTGTGTAGGAGTAGAGAAAGTCGTGTGGTTGTAACACATCAGATTTTTACATCATGCAACGGAATTTCATGAGCTGAACGAGAATTCTCTGTGCCCTAATGCTTATTTTTCTGTGATGCAACATCTACCAGCCCAAGGTAAACCTATTTGAATCCAATACTAGCAAACTTGACATTTTATTTCCGCGATGCATATTCATTGGCTAAGTGTCATTGAGCTTCCTCAGGTCAATCAGATGAAACTCTAGGACGGGATGGGCAGTTTAAGGGCATCCATAGGTAAAGTTTCTAAATCTTGCATGTTTTATCTAAATGTTTTAATATTTTATCACATCCTACCCTACTATAATTATAAGTGTGTTTTAAATTTCATGTCGATATCTGTAACAGTTGTTGAGAAAAGAAATGTTGCTTTTATTGTATTAATTAATCAGGTATTACACACGATGCAAAAATAACAATTTTGAAAACAAAACGCATGATTTAAATATAAGACACAATTACAGTAATAACAGTTTGTCCTCTGTGGTTGAATTATGTTATATCCTTATAAATTTAAAAGTGTAGAAAAAATTATGTGCTACTTTTTTGAAGTTCATTCTCTTCGAGTTTCTGTTGAAAATTTGAACAAGATTTATTAAAAACTACATTGCATGGAAAAAATGTTATGCGCAAATATGTAAGAAAAAAGGCATTGTAAATAAATACAGGCAATTAGATCTTCTGCTCATGGACATTTAAATGCTCTTGTATTTGAAGCTTTAAAGGGCTCTTGAGAACAAAATGCATATGTAACCGAAGATAAAGCTTCAAAGTATCTTTGCATATAAAGCTAATTGTTTTGAAAATTTTGGACCAAATTTCATCTATGGTATCCTTAAGGAGAGAAAAGCATAAGGGACTTAAAAAGGATTATTTAAATATACTGTACAACGAGAGAAAAAGAAAGAGAGAGAGATAGAGAGAGACTCTGGGTGGGGAAAGACACATCGTGAGATAACAAGAGTAAATTTAATAGTATAAATTTAATGAACCTCGAATAATACTTCTACTCTCGTCCGTTGATATAATTCGGATCGAGTCGTAAGCTAGCCTTGTAATAAGAAAAACAACAAAGAAATATTTATGTATAAAATTATGTATGATATGCAAAGGAAGTACCCGCGAACTGGTGAAAAACATTATAAAAATGTACAATACCAAAACAGCTTTATGGCTTCTAGAATATTACCATATTACAGTTCTTGGCGGGATGGAGTTGTATGGGTCACTTCCGGTACATCGTAGCACGTCATATCCGGTAGAGTACTAAACCAAAGCTAGAGCCCTCTGTGCTGCTCGCTCGTGCATTACATTAATATGGCTGCCTACCAGCTTAGAGGCATCGGTTCAGCTCTCTTTTAGAATTACGTGTCCTCTATTACAGCGGCGTATATTAAAGGATTAATTATGTTATTCTTCTCATTTTGCTACATATGTTTCTAAAAATGGCCGCCAGTGGGGAATCCACAAGAAATGCGCGAGGTATTTAAGGGGCTTGTAGACCTAAAATGATATAGTTTTAACTGCAAAACCTGAAAGTGTAATTGTTTGTAGGCATATTGGAATTATGTAATATCAGTATAATTTTATGTCTGTATCTCATCCAGATTGGCAGCTCTACTTTTTTACCATTATTTTATTCACTTTCTTTCAAAACTTTCAACTACTTGAGTTTTAAAGGTACTATTGCAATTTTATGCACATTTTTATTTCGTTATTAAAAGTAAAATATACTATTATACACTTAAAATAGTGAAATACATAAAAATATAAGTGTTGAAAACATTTACATTTCCTTAAACCTTCTGGAAATTACATTTTTCAAGACATTTCTCGTAACTCAGTTGTTTTAGTAGAAAATAGTTCTTGTGGCACCCACAAAAAAACCAAGCATGCAACTTAAAATTTGTTTAAGCTCAAATTGTTTGTATTATAAAAAATAAATAAAGAAAAGAAATACATATCCTGAAAAACGACTGTAATTTTACCAAAATATGGCATTAAAATGACTGCCGGAAGAGGTGTTGGAAATGTAGAGCAACTTCGAATGATTTGTATCACGTCTTTAATACACAAAGGAAGAATTCAAAGTCAAAAACAAAGAAGTGAATTGTTCAATATTTTTACTTTCTCTAACACGTACATAGTAAGTAGAGAAGGTGTTATATTCCACAAAAATTTCGATACCGAGATTTCACAGGAAATACATGTTTTGAGGCCTTCTGAATCTAAGAAAAACTATTTTATAAAAACGTAGTGTGTGTGTGAACAGCATAACTAAAATGAAATGTTGGATAAATACCAAACTTGATATTTAAGTTCAGTACTTTCGAAGGGTGCAAGACAAAGATTTTCAAAATTAAATTAAATTGAGTTTTATTTAAGCACGCTCTTTAACTGCTGTGCTTCATAGCGTCCCATTCTATATTGAGCGTAAAAAACCGGACAGTTTGCTCAGAGCCTCTTTATCAGGCTTGAGGTATTTTTACGTGCCGTAAATCTACGACACGCGACCACTGGCTTACTTCCCTTCCGAAGGAAACCATACTAAGGATTTTTATGCCCGAAAAAATTCACCGCCCTCCACCGGGTTTGAACCTGCGACCTTGGGAACTAGAGGTTAACGTGGTAACCACTACACCGCGGAGAATGACAAAGAAGATTTTCAAGATGATCCCCCAACAATCCTTTACTTGGAAAATTTTTAAAAAATGTTGATTTTCTAAAAGATAGGTTTAACGGTTTTGAATAAAGCACCATATATTAAAGATGTTTACATGACAAACAAAATGTGGTTCTTGAATTTTATGGGAATAACCTTCAAAGTGGTTTTCATTTTGAAGAAATTTTTGTATAATCTTTTATAACTGGTAAACTTTAAGCGGTAGACGAGAACGTACTCACAAGAAACGTATATCTCTTTAAAACACACAATTTATTTCAAATGAGGTTTTTGTGGCCACTTCTGAGATCGGTTATTAATGGTTCGAATTGTTCATTTCTTAGTCATTCTTTAAAGTCTTTCAGTATTCAAGGACCATTTAAAAAATTAAATTGATCCTTAAATGACCATCACAACGTCCTCCAAACAAAACAGGATAATAGCATTTACTTTCCTCCATAATATCGAGCAACTTTTAATAAACACATTTCTTTCTACTACAGCTCTTAGTTTTGGAGATATTGCACAGTCTCAACTTAAATGGTCCGTCCTGTATAACGGATAAGTTTTAATAACAGCTGTGTTTTTTTTCTCACAAATATACGTCAAGGTCTTATACAAGCAAATCCTCAGGGAAAAGCTTGCCTTTCGCACTTTAAGAGTGTTACCTCATACTATATCGGTACCACAGACTGTATACTTTTTTATTTCTAGGTTAAAATGCACATATCAAGCTGAAATTGTATAAAATAGTACAAAATAGCACGTGGATTTAAAAAGAATTCTGTGTTGTATTCGCATGATTTTCTCTACCCCCTTGTACAAGGTATCATACAAATTAGTATCATATTGTCCACTTCTTGTTAATTGACATAAAGATTCATTACAAATTTATACATCTATTGTAGTTATAAGAATAATACTGTAGGCTAAAAAGTAGGTCGGTATGCGCTAGCTTTGAAATTCAAACGCATGTCCCGAGAAAAAAATAAATAGCGAGTTTCCATATGAAAACGTATTTTGAAAATTCAAATCGATAAGAAACAATATCTTGAAAATTGTTAACACTACAAAAACATTTAATGGCATAAATCGTGTGCTTTGAGGAGATGTAGAATTTTGTGTAGTCAGATTTTCTCCTCTTATGGTTTACTTATTATACGAAGGTATTTCAAACTGAGTATAAACTTCACAGGCTTTGCGCAGAAAATTCAAGGTATACATTTTGTTATAAAAATATCTTAAATAGACGGTATATGAATATAAATTGTTAATAACCACCTTTTAAAAAATAAAATACAACGGGTTAGGCCCACGTTTCGAGACAAATTTGTGTTAGTACTTTAGAGTTGATGCCTTTTTATCTGGTGCCTATCTTGTTTTGATTATGTTACATATTTAATGATGATCTTTAAGTTCTGTTCTTGCCTCGGCTATCTCAGTTTGGATTTGGTAGGGCATGTATAACTTGGCAGGGGTGGAGTCGGGTAAGAGAGACGCAATTATGTATTTACGTTACACTGTTGGAGTGTAACATAATTTCGTTCGTTGTAGCCGTGGTATTTAACTTGTGGCGCTGACGTCGTTAGTAACAGAACATTTCTAAATTGTCTTTTTGTGTATCCCATATTTCACATATATACATAAAAATACTATCTGCGTACTTGCAAGGTTAAGATATTTACAATTAATATACTAAGTGAATCAGCTGCCCCTAGGTATTCGTATCTATACAACCCGCAATTTATAGTCTGATATGCAAACATTGACCCTTTTATCAAACAATTCTTATTGTAGCTCTGTCCTTCTATTTGATACTATACACAACCGCCATTAAGGATTAAAGGCCTGAATGAGGCAAGGAGCAGTGAAAGGCTTTAAAACACGGCTTTTCATGGATATAATGCTTGCAATTAGATAGAGGTATGCTTTCCCCAAGAGCGAGAGAAAATACGTGCGTTCTGGCCGAGTGGATTAGCTGCTGGTATGTGGTAAAGCAACGGTTAGCTTCGGAAGTTCGAATGTAATACAAACATCAAATTATTTTGGTTAATTTGTTTTGTTTCTCCTTGCGTTTATTCTCTGTATTTTAGTACACTAATCTATTTATTTTTGTTATTGGCTCTCCGGTGAGACAAAGATACAAGAATTACAATCCGATAATTGTGTATCATATTTACCCTAATAATCTGTACCTATCTGGTGTTGTAAACCGTGTCACGTACTTAGCTTTTATTCTTTTGAGCACATATCGACGATATTAAATCTAACGCTTCTATTTCATGTTTAACCCTCCGTCGGGCGCAATATATGCTCTGGCGATTTAGGGCGCTATGCGCCTGTTAGGCACAGTTAAAACAATCATAATTAATACACGCTTATTTTAATTTTAGTATTATAAAAGTATTCACTGACATTCGGGAAATGTTTAAAGGCAAAAAAACTAAATTCGTTGTAAAAAACTCGTTTATTGTTAAGAAAATTATAAAAGAGAATGTATCAAAATGTTTAATCTGCCCCAAAATTGGCTTAAATTGTCTGGCCATTATCATTAAACGAATTTCAAAGTGTGGTAAGAAACAACTATAACATTGTAGTGCATGGCTCAGAATCGAGATTAGCTCATTTTCAGTCAGTTAAGTTGAGCAGAAGAAGGGCATATGCACCTATCACAGCATGTTCCGCACACCATATTTGTATGGGTCAGACAGATTGCGGTGTGACATTTTTTGCATTCATAGTTTGTCATCCTCCTGAAACCCGTTTTCGTTGTGCAGCTAGAGCACCTACGTCTTTTGGGGGATGTAGGAGGTGACATTTCTCGATCATTACCGGCGGGAAGAAACCTCTTCAGCCGCATTTGTAGGTTGGTAGGGATGCCAACTGTCTTCAAACTTATTCGGTTTAACTCTCCAAGTACAAGTTGGTGGGCTAACGTCTTCAGGAAAACTCTTCTACCCAAGGGTTCCAGTTGATTGCCAAGGTAAATTACTTGTGAATTTATACCACTCACATTCAACATTGTAAAAAATATCACCATTGGCCAGCGCTTGACATTTCTGCTCACGCTGTAAGTAGCACACATTTGGTCTGCAGTATCAACGCCGCCCTTTGTGGAATTGTAGAAACTGGTTATTTCTGGCTTCCTTTGATAGCCAGATTCAGGGTCGATGGCGTCGTCATCATGAAGCGAAGACACGAGAATTGCGTTCTTCTTCACTTGCGGGATGTAGGACACCAAAGTCTTTCCAGCAGTAAAGCCAAACATGCTGCTGTATTGTATATTTCCTTTGACCGAAACAAATTGTGGGGGCAAATGTCTTTTATTTTTTCGCACAGTTCCAACATAGGACAGCTTCTTCTTTTTCAAATCATCGATCAAATCCATATCGGTGAACCAATTATCAGCAGTGATGTTACGACCAGATCCACATAATGGCTTGACCATTCTTTTCACCACTTCACTTGGTTTATTGCTGACACAGAAGGGAACTTCAGGCTGTTTTCCAACATATATCTCCATGTGCAGCGTATAAAACATTTTTGCATCAACAAGCGCAAAACATTTTATGCCGTACTTGTTCGGTTTCGACGGAATATACTGCTGAAATGGGCACCTTTCTCGGAAACCTGGAAGCATTTCGTCCACTGTGACGTTCTCCCCGACGCTATAGATTTTCTGACAGTTTTCTACAAATTTTTCGAACAGGTCACGAATTGGAGCAAGACGGTCGAATTCTTTTCGTTCTACCCTGGTAGTAAGGTCATCAAAACGAAGGCAACATGTCAGAGTCTTGAACCGCTTGATGTTCATCACGAGAGAAAATTTTTCCACACCGTCACCTTCTTTTCCCCAAAGTTCCTCCAAACTTTGACGATTCCCTCTGAGAGCTCCTACTAGATACAACTAACCAATGAAAGCCCTTAGTTCAATGACATCAGTCGGTGTGATGACCCTCTCTCTGGAAAATTTGTGCTTAATGGATTCAATGTACTGGTTTGTGCATTTAAAAATCGTGTTCAAGATGTCGTCACTGAATAAATTATCCCAATATTCGACTACAGTTTGAGAATTCTTAGCATTTCCTATGACTCCAGGAAGATGCGTTACAACATTATGACCCGGCCTACGAACATTTCTTGCAGGCGGATTTCCGTCCCACTTGGTCTTTTTGTCTTTTCCCACAAAAACGTTGGCTCCTGGGACTGGTTCGGATTCATCTTCGGACTCCTCACCATCTTGTTCGGTTTCTGAATCGCCTCCACGTTCTTTCACCTCATCTTCAGAAGCAACGTCACTCTCTTCCCCCAAATCCTCATTCACTAAGGGATCTTCCTCGTCGAAATCTTGCAATAAGGCCATTACCTCGTCAAGATGACTCGAATTAGAGAGATAGTAGAATTTCCACGACATTTTATACGAAAACCTGAAATGTAAGAGAGAAAACACCAACATAAGTATGTGGTCGGTCGCAATGAGCCTGGGAGGCCAGGTTAAAAAATTGACGAATTTCCAAAAAATATCCACAAATTATAAATGATTTAGTCAGGGAATTTGTAAAACAAATACTAGTGATAAACAGATTCCAAAAATACTATCCTTTATATGTGTGACGAATTCGGGCGCAATGTGCCTGTGAGATCAAAGTTACGATAACTGCCCTCCAAGAAGCAAGCAAGCCAACTGAGCACTAGGACTGTAAACTTCAGATAAAGAAAAGAGACTAAACGGAGTGACAGACACAAACGCATCCTAGCGGTGGAATGGGCAACGAAAATTTCGACGCTGTGCCTGTCAGGCCGGTTGCGCCCGACGGAGGGTTAAACCTCATGTTTCACTTCTTCTACTGACAAATGATTTGTAAATGTGCTAAGTTCATGGGAAACAGAATAATAAATTGCTAAGGAGCGTGGATTTCATCACTGAAGTAAATGTTCAAAATGACGACCCCTTTCATCAATGCACATTTATGTACGTTGCCGGAAAGACCTTCTTGCATATTGTAACATGCCGGTGCAATTTGCCTGAATTCTTGACGTACGAGTGCCCGGAAATGATTTGGGCTTTCCGGTATAAAAAACATGGTGATTATTCTATTTTGTACCCACTTATAATGTTATCGAAAATGTTCTTTGTATCATAATATCAAATTATAGGCCAAAAGAGATAAAACAAAAGGTAATAAAATATTTGAACTTAACACGACGGATTTGAACCCGCACTAAAGCCGTACAGCGGTAAAACAACTATGATAATACCATTCAGCCAATGCTACGTTTGGAGTTGGGGTTTCTATACGAATTAATAATAGCAAAACTCAACCCTAACCTCAAATCTTTACATGCTTTTTGCAACTTCATACAGCGTTTGGAGGTCATTTTGGTAACTTTAACTGAAATAAACAAACTGCATCAGCCATTTCAATTACTGTATTAACTGAAATATGCCATAGTTTGTGACAGAAGATAAATTATCTACCTAATGCTTAGCATCTTTGACAAGGTCTTTTGACGAACCTTTGTTGACTGACGGCTTTAATCCAATTGGTCGCACTGCTAGATCTTCCATTTTGTTTTCAAATAGCTTTGTCAACCGATGCATGTAATAAGTTGTTTCTCCAGGGGCGTGTTCAAAGGTGTTGTATCAATGTATGTTAAAGAATAAAAGCTTGAAAAATCAGCTTAAAATGCCACTGAAGCTCCCACTGTCATGGTGGGATGTTTTTGGCATCGCCATACATGACGATAGCATTCTGTCTCGTAAAACACTTATGCACTGAGTTATGTATCCCTCATCAATAAAGAGTTACGCATATCAGCCTTTAGAAGGAATTCAAGCAAGGCGTAAGTCACATATGTTGCTTAGCACGTTGCATAAATTGAAAAATAAATAGGGGCAGTTGACTCACCTGGTATACATTCTGTGCTTTCTACATCCTGTACGGTTACAATCATTCCTGCATCACTAACAGATTCACTTGCGATCTGTACAGGGAGAAGCACCGAAGAAGAAACTTGGCGTGGGTATACGCCTACACTCAAACATTTTAAAAATCTGTACATTTAGATCTCATTGACTACATTACCTCTACTGGAAACCTTATAAATTTAACTCTCAGGCTGCCATTTGCTGCTACCTAACACGTATTTAACTTTCTAATTTTTGTATTTTTAACGAACCTCTGCAGCTTCGCCTGTTCGCCAGTGGAAAATTCCCTAGCAAAGTATACAATAAACCAAGAGCAAGTATTTTGTGTTATTCTACTACATACAGCCTGGTTTCATACACCCTTGCAGTGAAAATGTACTTTGTGCACTTTTCTAGCCTCCAACAGTCTCAAAGCTCATAACATACTTAAAAGCTAACACATACATTAAAATTGCACGAACAAAGGCTTATTAATGTTATCATATATGTTTTAATATCAGATCATTACATATTCTTAGTGGTTTATAATCACTGTTGCAACTGCTTGTATTTTTAATATTTATCAGTGACTGTAAATGATTTCAAAAAAAAAGTTTAAAATCTTCGTGTCGCATCCTTGAGAAATGCTGAATTTAAATACTTATTAGACTGTGTCATACTGTTCACACCCACACACATATTTTTAAAAATTTGATGCGATAAATTCACACGACCTTCTCTACGTTGTATCGCGTATTAGCGGATATACAAATTATTCTTTGCAAAGTTTATTTTCATTTTAATTGAGATAAACCTTTCCGTAATGTTGGTGAAATGGATGAAAGGAAAGGTGATGATGGAGCAGTTGGTGGAATGAATGGCGGGGGAAACCGGAGAACCCGGAGAAATCCCGCCCAGACGCCGCTTCGTCCACCACAAATCCCGCATGCAGGTCCCTGGGATTGAAACCGGGCCGCCTCGGTGGGAGACGAGCGGTCTAACCACTCGGCCACGGCGCCGCCTTGGAAGATTCAAGATATATGTATTATTTGTAATGTCAACACCCTATAATATATTTTAATCAAAATTGTTGGGGCCATTTTTGAGAAAATAAAAAATTTCGAAAAGTGTTCCATGTAAAGTGTGGTTTGGGGGGGATTTTCTTGAAAATCTTTGTGTCGCATCTTTGGAAGGTACTGAACCTAAATATTAAGTTTTGTATTTATGCTACTTTTTATTTTTGAGTTATGCTTTTCAGACACACACACGAACTTTTTTCTAAAAATTCTTTTTGGGATTCAGGGTGCCTCAAAACATGTACTTCCGGCAAAACCTCGGTATCGTATTTTTGAGTGAAATGTTATACTTCCTCTATTATTACAGGTAAGTAGTAGAGAAAGTAATAGCATTTATAAAACATCTATTTCTTTTACTTATTTGAATTTAACTGCAGCAGACCAGTTGTACCTACAGGGTGCGAACATGATGGAATGCGCCATGAGCATATAAAGGCTTGTTCTTCTTATATGTATTGGAGGTAATTGAGAAAGAACTTTTCGCATGCAGAAGCTATTCTGGTAGTAACATCGTGCTACCATAATAAACAGGATTGTGTAGGTATTATAAGGTGAAGGAAGGCAAGAGACATCCTCCTCGTATTCGGTTGCGTGTAAGGTCCAGGCATCGTGACTTAGCCTTTGTTTAAACACGCGATCCGATCCGAAAAGGAACCCTCTGAATACATATATCACGGCGGTAATCGGAGCGAGCAGTAAATTACAACTTATGGTGCAGCAGACACATGACGCCTTATTCCATACAACAACCCAGCCAGGTGTGAGCCACCACAAAAATTACAATTTATGGCTTTCGGGACGCGGCGGCTGCAGTACTAACCCAAATCTGTAAAAATTGTTGGCTGCGAACCGTTAAATCTGGCCAATGAAATTAAGGCGATTTTATCTGAGATTTAAATTTAGAAAAACCGTCTGGATATCTTAATAAAGTGCCTGTATACAACACATGCAAAACTTCATACATTTACCTGCCCTTTAAACCTTTCCAACCCAATTTATTTTCGACTGAAACTGCTTTTTGAAACTGACAGCATACGGCCTTAAAAATGTGTCTTACCTGATGTAGGGTTAGTACGTAGCTCAGCACAAACATCACTGATCAAGATTTCAATGTCAGAGGTTAACTCTTGCTGCAGTACTACTGTGATAAAGAAAGGGGTGGGCCCACGTAAAATAAATGATGATTGACATATATAGGTGTTGACTGGACCTCAGTGGCATTGTAGCAGAATGCAACTCTGTATTTGTGTTAGAAAAAAATTATAACGGAACAGATTTTGTTGTTGCTTGTTTTAAGCTATAGTGATATCTCTAAATTTAAAGAAAAGGCCGCACCAATAAAGGTAGAGAATTGTTGAAGTATAAACTTCTAAGCCCAAATTGTTTACCTACTTCATATGCATAATGATGCCAAATGGCACCGTTGGGTTGGAAAGGGTTAAAATAATACTGGCCTCGGAAAGAAATTATTTTCTGTTAAAATTATAAATATAGGGAAATTCAAACAAAATTTTATGTTTAAAAATGCATAAGTGTTTCTCTCCCCATACCGTGAAACACCGCCCATCGCGCCTAACCCTGCTATCATGCAATATGAAAGGGAAAAAAATGAGGTAAGTGAGAGATAGAGCATTCACTCATTGAAGTTCCCATCTGAGAAACCCACGAAAATACTATGACCGAGCAACTTGGCGCCGCGGTAACGCGTACCACTTGCACCCGGGAGCTCCCGGATTCGAACCCCGCGCGACCAGCCAAACTGACTTGGGTTTTTTGTGGTTTTCCCTTGTCGCCAGGCGAATGCCGCGGTGGATTTTTTTTAATGCCATGAATTTTTCGTCTCTCATTCCCCACAATTTCATCTCATGTCACCTCACGGGGTACGAGGCTTGATCGGTTTAGTTGTTGTGTGGCGTGCGGTGGATGTGCGCTCTGTGACTGTTTATTCCTCTTCAGTTACAGAACCAACGCATTTCGGATCTGTTCTCCAGGAGGAACCTGAGGGGTCCCTGCAGGAATATCCGCAACATCCGCACCGCCGCTACTTGGTCCGGGCAAGTCACCCCTTCCTCCCAGAGGTTGCAATAGCCTCGGTGCTTAAATCCTTCTCTACCCCTTCGGAGGGGGAAGTACTCAGTCAGGATGGCCGGTTCAACGAGGATCGATCCCGGAACCTCCCGAATGCTCTGTTATAATGTATACCATAATGAATAACTTGTTACTAACAAAGGAGAACATGGTTAAACCAAGATGAAGGTGTCAAAGTTGTGGATGGAACGAGTCGAAAATTCCAAATTAGAAAATAAAGAATAAACTCTGTCTCTATTTTATTTTACGTCGCTTTAACTCCTTGGTCATATCGCGACGGATCTGTTGGTGGATAACTCTTAGAACGATATGTGATGGACAGCTAGCCTTCTAGGTCTCATCCCTGTAACCACCCACTCCGTCACGTGCCGCAGAGCTCCTAGCCCACAGCTACCGGATCTTCTGCTTCGTGCCGTGCAGATGGCATTAGGGTGCCGTTCAATCCAACCGCCGCTTCCATATAAAGGCGGACAGTCAGCCTTCTAGGTCTCATCCCTGTAACTACCTGCTTCATGCCGCGCAGATGGCATTAGAGAGCCGTCCAGTCCAATCGCCGCCCTCACACAGTTAGCCTTCTAGGTCTCATCGCTGGAAATGCCATCTTGCTTCGTCACGTGCTCACAGAGACTCCCAGCGCATGGCAACTGGATCTTCTGCTTCGTGCCGTGCAGATGGCGTTAGGGTGCCGTCCAGTCTAACTGCTTACATTGTCTGTAGATAGATGGCATTCGCTATTACCACTTATTTTTGACTCAAGGTGGAACTTTGGGCCGTGGTATTAAATATCCAATCCGGTATTTACCTTGGCGATTGAGGAAAACCACGAAAAAAACCTCAAACAGATTGGTCGTCCCCGGGATTTGAACCCGGGACCTCCTGAATGCGTGCTACAGACTTCCGCCTGAGCCATCCCGCTCGGTCAGAAGAAGCTATTGATCTAATATATGTAAAATATTTCGATATTTCTGTTGGGCTATTTGTTATAGAATTGGTTTTGAGTGATACATTTTTAGTTCTGATTTCTAAATGCTTAATTATTGAGCTCATCACTATCCTCAATACAGTTGCTAACAAGAAACTCATAATCTTAAACTCGGTTTTAGAAGCAAGTGATATCTGCTTATGCCATCTTGTCTTAGAAATTAACACTATTATAATATGAGGATCAAAACATCAAACGGCAATTTCTCCACCAAACGCACTTTTTCAGTAGAAAACCTATTTCTGTTTAATGGTGAATGATGTGGGAACCGTGTCATAAAATATAGATTTATATGATCTTCACGCCACCACAAATCTAGTGCACGATCCTTTCCTAAAATTTAACTTTAAAACTTGGAACAAATCCCTTTCGTTTCAAACAAATGGAAAAAAATGTCATGTGCTTGAAAGAGAAACGGAAAAAATTCTTCTTGCATGAATGTAATTCAATTGTTAATGTGCTTATGTAATGGAATTATGCCAATAAGACTGTTCAAAATTCACTCTCCAGACAATTTTTATTTTCTAGTTCCAATAGGATTGTATAAAAATGCCTTATATTGTACCGGATCAGGTTGAGCGCTGGGGATTATCTCAGATGAGGTAACCGAGCAGAAAGTGTTGAAACGCGGTTACCTCAGCACGTGCGCGCTAACGAATGGGAAGTCAGCATGTCCGAAAGTATTTATACCGCGGGTGGTCTGCCACACTGGTCTGTCGATTGCGTCGTCTATCGCCTGTGGTCTGTCCAGTACGTCGTCTATTGTGCCGTCTATATTCGGGCTCTTATCACACGACGTTCGCCTGACGTCCATCCGCGGCCAAAGAGTATAAACGCGCCATCCCCCTACCTCTGAGCTATCGCCTCCTAGCGTAACCAACTACAGCGGGGTAACCACCCCCAGTAGCGGTGTTACAATATTATTTGTTAAGAGTCTTTTGAGGTAGTGAAAGAGGAGGATAAGAACATCGCACGGTAGGTGCGGCAGCTATCGCCACACGTAGCTGACTTGGGCACGAGCAAACGGTTTTCTGCCTTCCCCTACCACAGTCTTAAAACCTCTGAACAAAGAACACGAAGAAAAAAAACACTGGTTCATCGCCACCTGGTTTGTTTGGTAAGCTCTCCCAAGTACTTTTATATCTGCTCTTTTTTCATTAGAAATTGAACAATTCAATGGAACTTTCATTAGAACGCCATCCAATTATTTTTCCATGTTAATTAAACTACTTCTGATTATATAAAAGAGAACATAACTTCAGTCATCTAAAAGAATGAGCACAAACAAAATATCCGACCAATGAGGAATCAGATTGAATGACAGGTGATTGGCTGAATGGAGGAAATATCTTTGGCTTGAAAACAGGTTATAGAAGAAATACTTTTTGATTGAAACTGACATTTTCAATGCATAATTTAAATGGGTTAAAACACGCTTTTGGACGAAACAGTATCATACAAGATTGGTATAAATTGCAATTATATGGGTAACTTTATTTTGAGGAAATACCTTTTGAAAGTTTGCTCCTCATATGATTTCTTGAAGCGTCTCGTACTAGACAACAAAAGTATCGTTCCGATAGCCACCAACGCAGTACAGAAACGCAATTGTGCCTCTATGTGGAACATGTAATGCCATTAAAACAGTTGATTTGGACACTGGAAGGGTTCACTCTTGTGCACAGTTCATTTGAATATTTGACACAGTTAGATAATTAGCGCTTGCAGTCGCCATCCCCTCGTCAATCAATGGAATTCCTCAGCGAGGGCGTCACCCCTTGTACTCCAATCGTTTATATCCACCCCACTACCCTGTTTAATTAAAATTTGTTTGGTCTCTTTTTTCTCTCACACCGAACGAGTTTGTTAAGCTATAGAAACAACGACGCATAACCAGAGAGATGACATTTGCGGCTATTGTATACCGAGCTTCGGCCATCTGGGACATCGGCGCTGAGAAGCTGAGGGGCTCTTGAAAACCAGGGTTTAGTCCCAGTGATAAAAACATTTGGCTTCTACAAAATTCTATTACAGAAGTGACTTTCTTACATTGAACATATCATATAGTCTCTCTGATGTATAATTTGTCATGTTCATTTTAAGGATACTCATTTATGAAATTTCTAAAATTCATAATTTCAGTTAGATTCATTTGAAATTTTAATAAGCTATCAGGGTTAAACATGTACACCGTCATATTCCTATTAATTTTTGTAATTACTGTTTTGAAAATTTGCTCCACAAAATCCATTTCTTTTTTTAATTAAGATTTTATAATTAATGTGGATTAATAAGCTATAAAGAGGAGTTTTTAATTATAATACCAACTTAGGGGAGGTAATGTGAAATATGATAATTCAATTTTTCGCTTAAAGTTTATATAGTATGAATATTGTTGTTTAATAAGGTCATAACTAAGCATGTTAAAAAAGTTCACCTCATATTCACAAGGAGGTAAACAAATTTTCATTAAAGTACATCGCATGGAAAATTTTGAAAATTATACTTTTCAATTATTTTTTCTCAGGTTCACACTTTTCGGTACATTCTAACGCTAAAATAACACACTTTCTGCCCTTGCTGTTTAAAACACATGCATATATAGGCCCTCCTTCGTCTTTTTCTGCTACTCCACCCAATGTAGTATTTGTGGATTCCAGAGGTCTCTCATGAATGTTTTGTTCACATTAATGTAGGCAAAAATTATCCTTTACTCCTATTTGATGCAGTGTGCAGCTCCTGTAGAACACTCCTAACAGTACAGCTCATTCCTAAGTTTGCTCCACATACAATATTTTAAGGAAGAAACACAGAATATAAGAAATTACTACACTCTGAATAATCCTAAGTTCTTTCGTAATATTATCTGTTACGTTATGGACATTTCTATGTATAAATCAATTTAAATCATAACTCTTTGTACTCCTTAATGATTTGTCATGCTACTGTTAATTACCTATGTAATATTCTACAGGGTGAGTTCCAAGTCCACCGACAAACTCAGGGGATGATTCCTGATTATAATTGGAGCGCAAAAGTTCATATTACCTTGTTTCCGGAATGCATAGCTTCCATAGTAGGTGACACTGAAGAACGACATCAAACAAAGAGCCCTGACACACAGTATGTCACAACTGATGTTCAAAGTGGTCTCCATGGGTTTCAATGCACGCTTCACACGTCGCAGCATGGATTGCCTCACTCGTTCTAATGTTCCGGACTGTCACAGGCTACGTGGACACGCTGTTGAAAGATCTGAACATGTAACAGGCTCACCGTGCACAATTATTTTTAGATGCCCTCAAAAGTAAAACGTCCAGTGTTTGAGCAGGCCTTATAACAGGGCCTCCACGTCCAAGGAAGATTTTGAGGTGCCGGCTAACATTAATGCGGGAGTAGACTGGTGCTCCATTGTGCTGCAGCCAATTTCCTGTCGTATTGTCAAAGGCATGTTCTCCAACAATAGAGGCATAGTGCGTTGCAGAAAGTTCAGATACGTTTCTCCGTTTCGGCGTTGTGGAAGAAAAACTGGATCAAGTAGGCAGTCGCCAATAATGCCTGCCTACACATTTACGCTGAACTGCTGCTGATGAGACGCTTCAACCACAGATGACGATTGTGTAGGTTAATAATGCAATCTCTACCAAAGGCCACTTCCTCGGTGAAGAGAACTGAAGACAGAAATCTCATAATGGTTATGATTTGCTGCACAAACCAGCGACAGAATCTTTCCCGTGGAGGACAATCCACTGGTGATAATCCCTGCACACGTTGGAAGTGATGGAGAGAATGGTGATTGTCATATAGGATACACATAGCCGTCCTTTGGCTTACATCGTGTTGGCGGGCCATTGCCTGCAGTTTGTACCAGGGTTGTTCACAATATCATGAAGAACATACTCCTTCACATCTGGTGTACGCACACTCTGTGGCCGCCCTGAACATTCGTCTCTAAGGACCTATGCTCACACAAATGATGAAAAATGGCTCCAAATGAGTATAATATGAGTGGTGCTGTCTGTCAGGGTACGTGGCTCGGCACATCTGTGCTGCCTCTAGACCGTTTCCACCTGCCCGGCCATACACGAACACCACCGAATATTCATCGGACGACCATTGTGCTTCTACGTTGCTTAAATCACACTATGTGCAATACACAAAACGCACGCTGCAAGTTATGAGAGAATGTCGTCAGTGCCATCTACTGTGGAAACTATTCATTTCCAGGCTCAAGGTCATATGACCTGTTGTGCTTCATTTCCGTAACTTGAATGTCCTGTAAGGTATGTACATATTAAATGGTGAAGATGTTTTATTTTTGTAGGAGTTGTATTATATTTCAACTGTTGGGGAGCCGAACTTGAAGTAGTTGCAACCGCACGTATAGTAAACAGTTTCCGGTAGCCTTCGCCCCAAATGTACTTTCAGGTGGCCTTTTGCCCCAAGTTTAAAAAAATATTAACTTTGTAATTTGACTGTTTCTTTAAATATCATATATTTTGCGTTTGCCTCGGCTGCGTCAGTATTATTGTTAGAGACACGTTTCAATTAGCAGGGTTGTGGTGCGACTAATAATGTAGGCTTACATAGATTTTAATTTTATTTCACTCTTTTTTATTAATGCTTGACACGATTTAAATAAAACTTCACTGATATAGAGCTGTGAGATTCTTTTATTAATTACTTGGACTTTTTAACACGTAAACTATTTTTCGTCTCGCACGAATTGTATTAAATCTCTCGAGGACGCATCTCGCATCCAATTACAAACACCGTCTGCAGGCAACTGAACTGATTTCAACCGCCTAAACTTGTAAATTTCTGTAATTTAAGTCTCTGATTGGCTGTTCCTAATCCAATAGAATATCTTCATTTAACTAAAGCTGTTTCTGGTTGTTGACTGGCTATTTTTATAAACTGTCACTAAAATTACATTATTGCTTCCAAGAATCACAAATATTATTGTTAAACTTTCAAATTCATTATTTCCTCAAGGTTATCTCATTGTTACCTCATTGTTAGCAACTTTTAACTTATTATTCTCACAGCTCCTACATTATTAAATTATGTAATACATTCATATAACATTATTACACATTGATACAATAATATAAGCATATACAATGACCGTAATACACACTTTTTATATATTGTTACATACACATATTGCTGGGATGTTATTGAAGGCGGCTGTTATTGACTTTATATATTATATAATTAGACTGATACACTGTCTCAATGGCTCAAACTCTTGGGGGAAATGGAAGAACTTAGATAAACATTCATTTCGGAAATAATTTTAGGGTATACACTTAATAACAGCTAACTTTCTATTTACATACTTAAAAAACAGTGTCTCCATTCATCGAAAGATAAACAGGACCCTTTATCCACAGATGGAGTACACCACATACCATGTATCTGTGGACAGGTTTATGTTGGCACTACAAAACGTAGTAGAAATACAGGAATAAAGAAGCATAAAGCCCGCTGCAGACTGAGACAAACAGGTCTGTAGTAGTAGAACATGCACTATTACATGGCCACCATATCAAATTTGAGGCAGTATTTCTAACACTTAAATAATTTCAGTCTAATTATATAATATGTAAATTCAGTAACAGCTCGCCTTGAAGCAATATGTGTATGCAATAATTTGTAAAATGTATGTAACAGTTATTGCATATGCTTATAATATTGTAACCATGTGTAATAATGTTATGTGAATATATTACGTAATTTAATAATGTAGGAGCTGTGAGAATAATAGGTTAAAAGTTGCTAACAATGAGGTAACCTTGAGGCAATAATGAATTTGAAAGTTTAACAATACTACTTGTAATTCTTGGGAGCAATAATGTAATTTTAGTGACAGTTTATAAAATAGCCAATCAACAACCAGAAAAAGCTTTAGTTAAATGAAGGTATTCTATTGGAGTAGAATTAGCCAATCAGAAACTGAAAAGGAGAAAATTTTACAAATTTAGAGTTCAGTTGGTTACAGCGTTACTAACCAGGCGCAAAAAGTGTCCTTAAGAGATTTAATACGTATTCGTGTGAGACGAAAAATAGTTTACGTATTAAAAAGTGCAAATAATTAATAAAACGAATCTCGCAGCTCTCTACATCAGTGAAGTGTTATTTAAATTGTGTCAAGGATTAATAAATGTAGTGAAGTAAAATTATAATCTGTGTAAGCCTACATTCTTCAGTTGCACCACAACCCTGCTAAGAGAAACGTGCCTCTAACAATAATACTGACGCAGCCGAGGCAAACATAAATATATATTATTTAAAGAAACAGTTAAATTACAAAGTTAATATTTTTTTAAACTTGTACATTTGAGGCAAAGGCTACCGGAAACTGTTTACTATATGTGCGGTTGCAACTACTACAAGTTCGGGTCCCCAACAACTGAAATACGATACAACTACTTCTAAAATACACCTTTCTCAAATTGACGCCCAAAGCGTGTTGCAAACAAGTTACAAATATATACCTTCTTCAAATTTCAGGAGACAGAAGTGCTCAACAAAACACCTTACTGTCACGCCAGGCTTTATCGCAAGGCTAAAGAAATCCTTAAAACATCGCAACAACTTTAATAAAAAAAGAAGAATTAGCCGATTACATAAAGCTTGGCTACCGGCATTGGAAAGCAGCATATAAAACCACAATTCACCCTCTGTAATTGTCAAATTCCAGATCCGGCAGCGCAATGATTAGCCGTCATACAATCAGAAACAACGGGTTGTACTGCCCCTGCTATAAATACAGGCCGGTTACTGAATAATGAGCAGCGTGTCCTCTGAAAATACCCGCCGGAATAACGGGCGAAACGTCAGGCCATGTTGTATCGTTCAGATCACGGCCAAGAATCCCGGTTTGTTATTGAGAATTTTAATAATAATTTATATAACTTTATATTTCCGATCAAAACTTCTACCACAAATAAATTAATTTTAAATAGACTTCAGTCATTTGAAATACTCGTTAAATGCCGGTAGCCAAGCTTTATGTAATAGGATTAATTATTTTTTATTAAAGTTGTTGCAGTGTTTTAAGGATTTCTTTAGCCTCGCGATATAGCCATGCTGATTTGATTTATTAGAGATTGATTATTTTCGCAGCCTCGTTCCCAAACAATTTAAACTGTCTAATCGAAAGAGATTATCTAGAAATATTTGTAGTAACTTTCACCAAACATAAGGAAAAATATTGTAGCGGTTCCCTTGGTAGGATGCCACTATGTCGTCCTCCGTGGTGTAGTGATTACCGTGCTAGCTTCTAGTTCCCGAGGTCGGGGTTTCAAACGCGGCGGAGGGCGATGGATTTTTTCGGGCGTAAAAATCCTTAGCATGGCTTCCTCCGGAAGGGAAGCAAAGCCGTTGGTCCCGTGTTGTAGATTTACGGCACGAAAAAGAGCCTCAAGCCTGATAGAGAGTCCTCAGAGCAAAAGTTCCGGTCTTTCAGGCCCTTTATAGAATGGGACGCCAAGGAGCACAGTAGTTAAAGAGTGTCCATAAATAGAACTCAATATTTTTTTAATTGGATCCCACTACGTTGATGATGATGGGTGCTGTATTCCGTACCTGTAGGTCGTCTCGTAGTACGTACTCTCGTGATGTATGTCGACGTTCTCGTAGACTGGAATCTGATGATCGTATATTTGTATTCTTGCGTGTATTTTCGTATGTTGCAATTATTATTTTATAATTACGCGACGGCTGCTGTATGGTGTCGGAGAACACTTGTGTCTTGTCGGGTTGGGTACGGAGAAGGATAAAATATTTGCAAACACGCATTATGGTTAATTATTTCAATTGTATTTTAGATAAACCACATATGATACAATTAATTATGACATTTGTTATGTTAAAATATGTATAAATGGTAGACTTTAAATTTGTAGTTTTAGCGTGTCTTCAGAGACGAGTTTATACACGGACTTCCTACTTGAGCACTGACAAGCTTCTGTTAGCGTTCTTTCCAACCGTTTTTCTTAACGTATGTATTTGAATTATAGGCATGTATCAAGTACCTGATTGGTGCTACTATCAATGACATCCAATAACAGTTTGTTACGTACATATGTTTACGGACTTCCATTGTCTTAATTATGAATCCAAACTTCGTTACATGCTTACGTAGATAGTACTGCATTTCTCGTAATTTTATATTAGTGGTTATATAGCTAACAATGGCCTTTCCCCCTCATATTATGTTTTATATTTTATAACGTTATATATTGTTCTCTATCATGTGAACATTATGAATGTATGTGTTTTAACACCCTCTTAATTATGATACGTACAACATTAACAAAGAAAATACATAACACGTAAAACTTGAACAAAACATTAAAGAAATAAATTATTAATGTGTTGATGGTGAGAAGCTGTGAATTGGATATCTTATTGCATTAATGAGTTACTGTATTAATTTGTCCGTGGCGAGTACTGTATGTTGCTTCAATACATTTTATGGATTAGTTTGCGCAGCAACTATGAAAAAGCAAGGGATAAAGATTCTAATGTGAATGTTGGACACTAAATGCTTGCGGCAGTTCTATGACAACACGTTGTTGAACACAAGTCATCTGCCGCATCTCACATAGCTAGCTCGATAAAATTCACGATCTATTTACAAGCATAGAGATGGAAGTAAAGTAGGCAGTATAGCTTTTTTGTATGTTACATAATTTAAATAATAATTAGTCTGCTTGAAGCCCAGGGAAACTAAATGCGGCTGATTACACCACAGGTGACATTTTCACATAGCCCCTTTTTTGCCAGAGAAAATGGCAACACATTAACTGGAGTGTATTTTAATTATTTATAATATCCAGAATGCATGAAGTATTAATAGCGCGTATTTTCGCTTTTTATCGAAAAATGCTGCCTCTCGGTTTTAATTTTGTTAATTAGATTTCCACGCATTGCCGTGCTGCTTATCAAAATGTCTACTAGCTATTCATTAACTATAAATATAAGGCCTTTTAAGTAAAATTACAGGCAGCAATGACAACGAGAAAAAAAATGCTTACGCTCCGGGCCGAGATTGTTATGATATTAAATATACGTAGATATAGAAGTTTCGTGGCGAATTTTGGTATAAACTGTAAATGAAGGACTAATTATAATAAACTGGAGAGGTTAAGCGCATTGACGATAAAAATGACGTCAGAGGGTTAAAACCTTCCAAAAATTTTATAATATACTTGTTAATTAAAATGAAAATATATATTATAAGTTTCTAACAAAAAGTATGTTCCTACGAATGCAAAATTAAGTTTTACTTTTTCTACTATATACAGTAAATAGGGGAAGTACTGTATTCTAGCCCTCCCAAAAAATCGTTATCGAGATTTCACCGGAAATACATTTTATGACGCACACTAAATCCAAACAGAGCATTTTTAGAAAAAGGTCTGTGTTTGTATAAACAGCATAAATCAAAAACTAAACTTCGGATAAATACCACATATGGTATTTAGATTGAATACCTTTCAAAGTTGCAAAACGAAGATTTTCAAGAAAATATCCCACCCCAAAGTACCTTTTACATGGAACATTTTCCGAAAAGTTTTATTTTATCAATATTGACTAATGATTTTGATTAAAATATCATATGTTTAACATATTTCCATGGCAAATGAAATGTATATCTTGAATTTTCTCGGAGTATCCCCAAAAGTCCTCTTCATTCCGAATGACTTTCTTATAACTGGTAAACCGTAAGAGATAAGACGTTTTACTACACCTATAAGACAAATATAAATAAATAAACAATTAAATAAAATTTTAAGAGACAGCAGAGCCTTGATGAAGACGATAAATTAAAAGATAAAGATTACAAGAATATTAGAGATAGAGCTGATATACAAAAAATGCCAAGGAAAACTGCAATGGCCTATTTAGGATGGCAACTGGCCACGATTGCCTCGCAGAACACCTCTACAAAATACGATGCCTACCTGCACCCAAGTGCACTTTCTGTGAAAAAGAGGTCATCCTGAACAAACAGCATCTCGCTAAATGCAAAGAACTTAATAATGATAACTTACAGATTTTATATTGGGAAGCCAGAGGGAAAATGCTGCAGATCAATTAGTCCCGTGCCATTGGTGAACAACATTTTACCACAAAGAAAATGTATTTCTCGTTAAAACACACAAATTGTCAGTTTTTTTCGAGTGAACCATTTCCAAATATTGTGACATTTGGTTAGGGTAATGTTTGTTTGTTGGTTGGGAAATGTATGTACTAGTGTTTGGGTTGGTAACAGAGATCGGATGATGTCAGGATAGTGGGGGAAACCGGTTCGTTAGAAGGTAGCGTCAGTTGCTCACTCTCTCTCTCTCTTGCAAGGGAGCACCCGTATAGGATGGCCACATCATGATCGACTCGTCGCCAACGGCAAAGTATGTGATGCTGTATCCATTTATATTTAATATACTTTTGACCATCTAAGGTTTTGGCATGTGATTTTCAGTAGCTATTAGATCCTTCTATCCTCCCACACCAAGATGTAGATATATTTTAGGCATTTTCAGGCATGTAATGATTTAGTTTAGTTCGCCCCGTCGGACCTCGTGTAGTTTATTGTTTGATCCTGTTCCTGATCCCTATTGAGCTAAATCATAATGAGGTTACGACAATATTCCTGGTTAACTGTTTGAATTTTCCAATATTTGTACTTTTCTCTATATTTATTTATTTATTATTTAATATCCTGTATATGTAAAGAAAATGGAATGCTCCACATAGCAACCACCTCTTAAAATATTTGACTATCACTTAAAGCCTACCAATTCCCTTTGCATCTACAAGAAAATTAGCAATAAGATTAACATCTCGATATCTCGAGTAACATGAAGCTGGAGAATAAGCGTTTGTAAAATAGTTGGCACAAGAGTAGAGAAAGTCACGTGAGTACAACATATCAGATTTTTTACTTTATTTACCACGTACATACTAGGTAGAGCTGGATCCCTCCCAAAAAGTCAATATCAGATTTCACCGGAAGTACTTTTGAGACCCCTGAATCCAAAAACGAATATTTAGAAAACGCACCGTGTGGGTGGGTGTGTGTGGGCGTAGTATAGCATGTACAGTACTACATGCTTTAAAATTCACAATTTTAACATTGTTACACTTGTATGCTTTGATGAAATTCTTAAGTGTATTATATAAGATTGTTTATTTGTCTTTTTTAACTTACAATTTATCAAAATCTATTGAAATAATACATTTTTGGCATATTAAACATACTTGTATACTAAACTTTCATTCGATACTGGCCATTTTCTTTCTAAATTAGTGATCTTATTTATAATTGTCTGTCTCTGATCTTTCAGCAGTTTACAGTTACAAATTAGGTGGTAATAGTTTGGTGTTCTTCATCACACGTGTACTTTGGGCTGTCAATTATTTTAAACCAATGTAAATATTCTTTTGTTCCAATTACCGGCTGGAATGTTGTAATCTATGCAAGGGTAGTTTCAGCTTTAATCCTTTTTTACTGATGGTAGAAATGATTTGTATGAAATGATACTCTTTTCTTGAGTCCAATCACATTTGTTGCCATTTTTCGAGCTATTCTTCTCGTGCTTGTCTGATGACGGATCTCTTTGCTTCCTGCTGTACACAGCTACCACACTTTCATCTTGCGCTGCCCCTTAGCTAACTTGTCTGCTATTTAATTTCCATATACGTCAATATGTGCTTTAACCAACTTAAAATACTTCCACTGTATTTCATTAAATATTCTCAGTTGCTGCATTTATTTCTTCCACAACTGGAGTATGTTTTAGCTGGGTGTTAAATAATTTCAATATTTGCCTATGAGTGTGAAGTAATACTTTTTTACTTTTTCTACTACGTATAGTAAGTAGGGGAAGTATTGTATTCCACCCAAAAATTCGATACCGAGATTTCATCGAAAATATACGTTTTGAGACCTTCTGAATCCAAAAAAAAAGCATTTTTGGAAACATGTTCGTGTGTGTGTCTGTGAACGGCATAACTCAGAAACGATCAGACGGATAAACCCCAAACTTGGTATTTAGGTTCAGTATCTTCCAGAGATGCGACACGAAGGTTTTCAAGAAAGCCCCCACCCCAGATTACCCTTTACATGGAACAATTTTCGAAAATTTTAATTTTCTCAAAAATGGCTCTAACGATTTTGATTAAAATATATGTTTAAGACATTTTTATGGCAAATGAATCGTATATCTCAAATTTTATGGGAATGTATCCAAAAGTATTCTTCATTCTGAACGACTTTTGTATTACTGGTAAACCATAAGACAGAGACAAAATTTTACTACACAGAAAATATCGATCGCGTTAAAATACACAATTTATGTCATATACATTATGCTTGTTGTGTTTGTTGAGATGGCGACCATATAACCTCACTTTAACTACCTCTTTCATTGCTTCGCGACATTCCATTAACCACAATATTTTTTATCACGTTGGCACTAACGCTTACAAAATGTCAGCCATTGCTAAGCGGTCGCCAAGCAGGGCCCAATATTATAAATAAATTAATAACTTCTTGCGTACTTTAAGAAGTCAGCACACTGCACAATCGTGTCTACATATCAAAACACACCGATGCTGTACGTTTCGTAACATTTCATACCCGCTATGCGGATACGGAATAATGTCTCACTGTTTTAATTACTGAAGTCCCATGCTTCATAGTTAACCGCTATTAGGTCAATGTTAATTTTATTATTCTTCTACACGTGCCGTGAGTGGGCTAATGTTGGAAGGATAGAATCAGATTGAAAAGTTCAATTACATAGCCGGGGTTTTCCAGCTTAGTGTTAGAGCACCGGCGTGATAAGCCGAAGATTCGTGGTTCAAATCTCGGCTATGGCATTAATTTAGTCTGATTCTATCTTTCCAATAAGGAATGTGTGAAATAATTTTAACCAGCATTGGGTAGAGAAATCGTGTAATTCCATTTTCTTTATTAAGGAGATTTCGAAACATTAATTGAAGGTAAAGGAATATTTGCGTGGAATACAATAACTCACTAGTATGAATCACTATGTTAAAGTTAGTTATTTTTAAGTTGTTATTTACCCCACGCTTAGGGAGCCAATTTGAAGTAGATTGTTGTTTCACGTATGGAAATCCAATTTGAAGTAGGAGTTATATTGTAGTTCAACTTTTGGGGAGCCGAACTTGCACTTTTTAACACGTAAACTATTTTAATCTCACATGAATACATATTAAATCTCTCGAGGACGCATATCGCGTCCGGTTAGGAACACTGTCTACATCCAACGCGTCCAGTTATGAGCGCTGTCTACAAGCAACTAACTTGATTTCTACCGCCTAAATTTGTAAATTTCTGTATTTAAAGTCTCTGATTGGCTATTCCTAATCCAATCTTTCATTTAACTAAAGCTTTTTCTGGTTGTTGATTGGCTATTTATAAACTGTCTCAAAATTTACGTTATTGTTGCTCCAGTAATGACTAGTAGCATTATTAAACTTTCTTATTCATTATTGCCTCAAGGTTACCTCATTGTTACCTCATTGTTAGCAACTTTTAACCTATTATTCTCACAGCTCCTACATTACTAAATTACGTAATATATTTACATAACATTATTGAACATGTATGCAGTAATATAAACATATACAATGACTGTAATATACTTTATATATCTTGTTACACACACATATTGCTTTAAGGCGGGCTGTTATTGAATTTATATATTATATAATTAGACAAATCATTTAAGTGTTAAAAATACTTCCTCAATGTTTAAGGACTAGAGAAAGCAGAGGCATCACCTTTATATTGTTTGCTACCGAAGAAACAGCACCGCATCTATAGGTAAATCACGTGCTATTTTTATCCCGCGCGATCTTAGATAGAATCTGGGCACGTGTGCTAAAGGTCACAGTCGGTGGGTTTAATTCCACCCACTGCCGCCCGTTCTACCACCGAGGAGATAGCATAACGTGGAAACAATGCAAGCGCGGAGAACAATCTTGCTGTGATTTACAACAGTGTTTGCTAACGCTAAGATATCTGCTACCGTATTGTTAAGCTAGTTATCATGCCGCGGCAACACCCTTCCGATAACGCTCGTGCCCTAATAAGGTGCTGCATACATACATACAGGGGTTGCAACTGTGCCGAGGACCCAAGAGAAACATTTTAATTAAAATGCCACCTTATCATAAAATACGAAGCTTAGCGTGTTTCATTTTCAGGGTAAAAAATTAGGCATTCCATTAGAGCTTTAGGCTTCACATACATTAATTGTTGTATCAAAGTAAGTAAAATAATTTATTTCATGCCTCTTTTTACTGCAAAGTACTCGTGTTTGGGTTCCACCAACTTCAGGATAGGCTTTTAAACCCATTTTATAGGAATATTAAAATCGTCTTTCCATTTTCTTCGTGGCCGCCTAACATCTCTTTGTTCCAAAAGTCTGTTCACCAGCTATCGGGCCAGTCGGTTATACTTACTGTAAAAATGTGCTCACACCATTGAATTTGCGTCTTGAATTTTTACTCTCTCTACTCCTTACGTTTACTAGGTGCATACAAGAAGTATTGTATTCCACTCAAAAATTCGATACCGAGATTTCACCAAATATACATGCTTTAAGTTTCCCTGAATAGAAAGAAAATCATTTTTAGAAGAATGTGTGTGTGTTTGTGAGAGCTTATGTAAAATACTAAAAAATAGTTAAAACCAAATTTAGTATTTAAGTTCAATGTCCTCCAAAAATGTGTTAGGGAGATGCATTCTTAAGAAAATCCCCCACCCCAAACTACCATTTACTTGAAAAAGGTTCGTTACTTTTGGTTTTGTTTAAAACACCATTTATAAAGAATCTGATATGTTACACTTACATGACTTTCTCTACTCTTGTACAAACTATTTTTACAAACCTTATTCTCCATATGCTTCATGTTAAACGAGATATTGAGATGTTAATTTTATTGCTAAATTTCTTGTAGATGCAAGGGGAATTGGTAGCGCTAGTCAAATATTTTAAGAGCTGGTTACTATGTGGAGTATTCCATTCTCTTCAGCTTTACCAGGACAAAAATAGAAATGAATAACGAATTTCCATTTGAGAAGAAGTATAGGTATTGGAAAATTTAAGGGAATAAGAAGCAATATCTTGAAAATGGTTCACTCAACAAAAAAAACGTAAATGACATAAATTGTGTATTTTAACGCGATCTACAGTTTTTGTGTAGTAAAATTTTGTCTATTTCTTATGGTTTACCAGTTATGCAAACTGGTGAAGAACACTTTTGGCGACATTCCCAGAAAATTCAAGATATATATTTTATTTGTCATAAAAGTATCTTAAATATATAATATTTTACTCAAAACCGTTAGAGCTATTTTTGAGAAAATTAAAATTTTCGAAAACTGTTCCATGTAAAGGTAATCTGGGGTGGGGGGATTTTCTTGAAAACCTTCGTGTCGCATCTCTGGAAGATACTGAACCCAAATACAAGTTTGGTGTTTATCCGACTGTTCGTTTCTGAGTTATCCTGTTTACATACAGACACACACACACACAGACACACATGGACATGTTTCCAAAAATACTTTTTTTGGATTCAGGGTATCAAAACATGTACTTCCTGTGAAATCTCGGTATCGAATTTTTCGGTGGAATACAATGCTTACCCTACTTACTATACGTAGTAGAGAAAGTAAAAATATTTTCATGATTCATGAAATGTCTATCTTGAATTTTCCTCTTCATTTTGAAACTGCTATTCGTATGTTTTATTTGAAATGAACCAGAGAAAAAAATCACATAGTTACCCTCTTTTAAAAGGATTTGAATATCGTTTAAGCCTACTGTATCTGCTTGTACCTGCAGCGAAATGTGTAATAACTTTTGTGCAAATGTTTTTCTCGATTAGCATGAAGCAAGTGGAAGCCTTTATAAGAATAGCTTGTAGAAGAGTGGGTAGGGAGTCATGTGAAACCGTAATTATTGACAAGAATATATAAGTAGTTAAATAAAGAAATGATGGTACAGTGAGGAAATAATTGCAATAAATTATTTACGTATATTAAATCAAGGCATAATGTAGTAAGCACGAGTTGAAAAGACTTGTCCGGAGAGAAAGGTAATTAGCGAGTAAAGGCATTAATAATAGCTGAGGAGCGAACATGAATGAACATTCCTGGGTTATAAGTCCAGTGGGTTTGCAGAATCACGTAGACAGAAATTCTGTAAAGGAGAAAGAGAATGAAATTATGATATTCGGGCAGGTAACGCATTGAACAGTGTCAGATATGCATACGTAGGAGATTTAAGCTTGGCCCCGCTCGAGAAGGAACCTTGGTGGGATAGTTCTAAAGTACGCGTATCTTAAGAAGCAAAAAGCGTGTATTGCTAAAATAGTCTTTCCTTTCTTTTCTTCGTGTACAGCCTTAGGGGCTTACGGTCTTTTACACCGATCGGCAGTTTGCAGCGCCTAAGACCGCTCTGGTTTAGCTAGTTACTTAGCGGCAGCCGCGATGGGTTTTGCCGGTAAGCATTTTAACGACTCACGACAAGTTATGTTTCTAGTTTGTTTTATTGCGGAACCAGTTATTTCAAACCGTAAAACTGATACTGCAGAATTTAGCAGGTATAATGATTCAGTTGTTACAGTTTCGAGTGCTACAATTCATAATCAGTTTCATTCTTTATCTTCAAACTGTCGGCAGCTCGCTTCATTAGCTCAAGTATTAGATCATATTAGATTTCTCAGTCAATTTAACTGGTGTTATCCTTTCAAAACATGCCCACGCATACCCTAAGAGAACGATCTCATACCCAGCCACTGTGGCAGCCGGCAGCAGAGTCAACAGCAGATATTGAAGCAAAGTGACAACCATCGCCCGGCCTCACATGTATATGTGAAACATGCAAAGTTGTTTTTTTTATTAATATTACATATGTTCAGTTCGTTTCTAATTGTATTAATTTATATTTCGTCTCCAGAGTTAAATTTCAAAATTAACTTTTAAATAATATTGTAACTCATAAGTTTTCACATTGTCTTCCGGTTACCTAAGGCATATAACTCAAAAGTGCGATATCGAAAACACTGACCTCTGGACAACCGTTTATTTTACTATTTAGGACACCTTAAAAGCGCCTAAACCTGTCCAATTATTCCACTACCATATCTCATCTTATCTTCTTTTGTTGCTTTTCTGTCAATAAATATATATTTTTTTATTTATCTTCACCCCAAATGCCTCATATTAATCGTTTATCTATATTAAAGTCTGTCACGAAAGAAGGCGGTATATGGCAGCTGTCGCGCAGATAGTTACAAGGTGGGAGAAGGGCATTGGCACTTGGCATTCTTTTACTTTCCCTACTACGTATAGTAACTAGGGGAAGTATTGTATTCCACCCAAAAATTCCATTACAAGATTTCACAAGTAATACATGTTTTGAGGTGCACTGAATGCATATAAAGCATTTTTGGAAACATGTCCGTGTGTGTGTCTGTGTGTCTTTGAACAGCATAATTCAGAAACGAATAGTTGGATAAACACCAAACTTTGTATTTAGGTTCAGTATCTTTCAGAGATGCGACACAAAGGCTTTCAAGAAAATCCTCCCACCCCAGATTACCCTTTACATGACGTTTTTCCAAAATTTTAATTTTCTCAAAAAATGGCTCTAACGATTTTGATTAAAATATCGTATGTTTAAGTTGCTTTCATGACAAATACAATGAATATTTCGAATTTTCTGGGAATGCCTCCAAAAGTATTCTTCATTGTGAACGACTTTTGCATAACTGGTAAACCATAAGAGTTAGACAACGTTTTACTATACAAAAAATGTAGATCGCGTTAAAATACACAATTTATGTCATATACATTTTTTTGTTGAGTGAACCATTTTCGAGATATTGCTTGCTATTGCCTTAGATTTTCCAATATTTATACTTTTTCTCAAATGGGAATTCGTTATTAATTTTTACTTTCTCTACTACGTATAGTAACTAGGGGAAGTATTGTATTCCAACCAAAAATTCGATACCGAGATTTCACCGGAAATACATGTTTTGAGATCCCCTGAATCCAGAAAAAAAGCATTTTTGGAAACATATCTGTGTGTCTGTCTGTGTGCCTGTCTGTGAACAGCATAACTCAGAAACGAACAGTCGGATAAACACCAAACTTGGTATTTAGGTTCAGTATCTTCCAGAGATGCGACACGAAGGTTTTCAACAAAATCCTCCCACCCCAGAGTACCCTTTACATGGAATATTTTTCGAAAATTTTAATTTTCTCAAAAATGGCTCTAACGATTTTGATTAAAATATCATATGTTTAAGATATTTTCATGACAAATAAACTGTATATCTTGAATTTTCTGGGAATGTCTCCAAAAGTATTCTCCATTGTGAACGACTTTTGCATAACTGGTAAACCAGAAGAGATAGACAAACTTTTACAATACAAAAAATGTAGATCGCGTTAAAATACACAATTTATGTCATATACATTTTTTTTTTGTTGAGTGAGCCATTTTCGAGATATTGCTTGTTATTCCTTAAATTTTTCAATACTTATTTTCTCAAATGGGAATTCGTTATTCATTTTTTTGTCTTTGATATGCAAAGAGTATTAATCTGTGGGAAAGGGAATGGTGCTGCACCTAGCAACCAGCTATTAAGAGATATGTGTGTGCTTAAAGTCTACTGTATTTCCAAATTGCCCTTGTAAATATATATTCCCCTTACAGCTACAAGAAAATTAGCAATAAGATAGACTCTGCAAATGTTTATCTCGATTAACATGAAGTAGATGGAGAATAAGCGTTTGCATAAATAGTTTGTACAAGAGTAGAGAACGTCATGTGAGTGTAACACATCAGATTTTTTTCCTGGTAATGCAAAGAGAATGGAATACTCCACGTAGCAACCAGCTCTTAAAATATTTGACTATCACTTAAAACCTATCATATTCCCCTTGCATCTACAAGAAAATTAGCTATAAGATTAAGATCTCGATATCTCGGTTAACATGAAGCATATGGAGAATAAGCGTTTGTAAAACTAGTTTGTACAAGAGTAGAGAGAGTCATGTGAGTGTAACACATCAGATGTTTTTGTTTTCGTTTCATTTATATTATTCCCTTTAACGTCTATGGTCATATCGAGGCTTAGATCTGAGAAACATCTTACTGTTGGTGTTTTTCTCTAGGAACTGTACGGTTTCTAAGTTTTCTTTCTTCATTAACGTATAGATTGAACAAACACACACACACATGCACTTCCATATTCAAATTACCAAACTCCACGGAGAATAGGAAATGATTTTGGCTAGAGAGGAATTTTCCACCCCAACTGGAAATGGAATCCCAAACGCAGGTATTATTTTGTCGCTAAATGTTAATTCACTGTATATCTCTTACCATATTGTTTGTTGCTGAATTGTCTTTCAATCTGAATTCCAAAAGTGTGCAAAAGTGGATTCAATTTATTATTCCAAATTTTTTAATTTCATTGTTAAACAGCAGGCAAATTCATGCAAACACATCCTGAAACAGGTTATCGTTGATTGGCAAGGGAACACGTTCTATGAAGTAGTGAGATTTTGCTAATGCGCAACCGTCTTCATATTAGTATGTTCCTTGGGATTACTTCGTCTTCTGCTAGCACTGGAGTATCATAATCAGCTAATTCGTCCTATGTTTGCCATAAACTTGTTCTTCAGCAAATTAGACAGCTGGATGCTGAATAGGAAGTGTGTTGCGGACATCCCCTTCGAACATCTTTACCCATTCTTCTTTAAGCAGTAATATTTACTGAGTTTCACTTTAATGCTTTTCCACTAGAACGAAACATACGTATTTCAGTTTGAAAACACGTAAAGTAAAACTATAAATGTTGCTTTAAAACGTCAGTGGACTACAGTTGTCTGTGGCACGTAGAAGATGTAGATTTAGCCGGCGTGTGACCGCGGTCGTGCTCCCCAGGGCCGCAGAACAAAGCAGTGTTTACAAGCCATCCATTTTCCCAGCTGCACTAAGCCCGCATTATAACGCGGCATCGGATTTGACCAGCGGCAAGTGAAGGTAAATGATTGTCATTTCGCATCATTAGGCCCGTCATTGGTTGACAGTAGCAGGAGAAACATTAGGTACCGGTGAATCTCGTCGTCTGCCAATAAGTCACGCAGTCGATGTTAACCGCATTACTTTATTTGTTAGTCACGCTCGCGTTGTTAAGCTCCGTAATCCGGGAGTTGTGTCACCGTGGCGTAGACCTTACGTGACTTGATCGCTTCGATACTCTTTTTTAAAGTGCGTTCACTGTTGACTGACTTCAGAAACGTTCTAAACCCCTTTAGGTGCCGTTTCGAAAAGAGAGGTGGTTTTGTTTTGGTTTTTGAGTGTTCTACTAGTCTCCTGTAAGTGTTCCTAAAAAGGACATGGGCTAACGTTGTTATAGGACTTTCATTTTCACTTCCTCTACTGTTGATCTATAGTAAGCAGAGGTAACATTACCAAAATTATTAGTATTATTGTTGCCAGCTGAAAATTTATATTTAGGTTTTACTGGAAATACAGGTTTTGAGGTTCCCTGAATACAAACTGTATAAAAAGGACCGCGTATCTGTGTGCAGGTTAACTCAAAAAAGGCGTTAAACTTGAAATTTAACTTCAGCATCCTCCAAGGATGCGACAACAAAGATTTTTAAGAAAATCTCCCGCCATAAACTACCCTTTAGATGGAAAGTGTTTCGATATTTTTTATTTTCTCAAAATTATTTACTAAAATTGCATATTATTTATTTATTTATTTATTTTATGTTAAAAATTACATACGTTTAAGGTATTTGCATGACAGAGTGTAATGCAAATGATAGGACTGACAGCGGAGGGGGACTTAGAACGCCGACTGATGCAAATCTTTTATAACTGGCACACGGAAGGAATGATGTGGGAGGAGACAGAGGGCAGCTCGACCAGGAGGCACGACAGGCAGAGTGCAGGGTCCCTAACATTTGCAGATCTGAACTCGGCGGATGTTGGCTGGAGCAGCCGATTGCCCTTCCCACGCGTGGGCTTATGCATCCCCTGGAGGATACGACATCCGCAGACCGCTCGCAATCCAGGGTACGAAGGTTTCCACATAGCATCCTTTTCCCCTGTCATGCACATGCCGAGACCTCCCGCCGACACATAGTCTTAAAGAAACCAAGCAGATAAAACGTGAAGTTTAATGAGAATGGAGATGAAATGGAGGGACAGGAAACCCTGGGAATAGAATGGTACTTCCCAGCTTTCGCCTGGCGGTTCGGGGAAACCCCTGAAAAAACCCAGGGGTCAGAAATGTCAGCCACGGGTACCGAACCCATGAACTCCTGAATGAGGGCCCTGGGCCATCCCACTTTGTAAGTGTAAAAATATCTTTAATTTTCTGGGAATAATCTGTGAAGCCCTCTTCATTCTGAATAACTTTTGTTGAATTGGTAAACCTTATAGTCAAAACCTTACTACACAAAAAATATAGACCTCGTTAAACCACACAATTTATGTGAATTAAAATTTTTGTGACCCTAATACTTATTTCCGAGATGTTCTAAGTTATTGGTTTGAACTTTCAAATACTCCTACTTTTTCAAGCGTTGAGTAAGCTATTCGTTCCTTCTCGTCATGCAAAGATCGTGGGATTTCAAACCCATCACAAACAACCCACTTGTTAAAAATCTGACTGTCGATATGGTTTCCTGTACCCACTTTGTGGCTACAACGAAATTATGTTATTTTTGCCAAGGTTTATCTCGATTAAGATGAAGTAGATAGGGCTTTCGTAAGAATAGTTTACAGAAGCTGTATAATGTAAACGATAGTGAATGGAGTATGTATATACATACACTATGTGATCAAAAGTATCCGGACACCCCCACAAACATGCGTTTTTCATCTTAGGTGCATTGTGCTGCCACCTACTGCCTGGTACTCATTATCCGCGACCTCAATAGCCATTAGACATCGTGAAACAGCAGAATGGGACGCTCCGTGGAACTCGCGGACTTCGAACGTGGTCAGGTGATTGGATGTCACTTGTGTCAGAAGTCTGTACGCGAGATTTCCACACTCCTAAACATCCCTAGGACCACTGTTTCTGATGTGATAGTGAAGTAGAAACGTGAAGGGACATGTACAGCACAAAAGCGTACAGGCCGACCTCGTCTGTTGACTGACAGAGACCGCCGACATTTGAAGAGGGTCGTAAAGACATCTATCCTGACCATCACACAGGATTTCCAAACTTCATTAGGATCCACTCCAAGTACTATGGGAGTTAGGCGTGCGGTGAGAAACTTTGGATTCCATGGTCGAGCGGCTGCTCATAAGCCACACATCACGTAGGAAAACGCCAAACGACGCCTCGCTTGGTGTAAGCAGCGTCAACATTACACGATTGAACAGTGGCAAAACGTTGTGAGGAGTGACGAATCACGCTACACAATGTGGCGCTCCGATGTCAGGGTGTGGGTATGGCGAATGCCCGGTGAACGTCATCTGCCAGGGTGTGTAGTGCCAACAGTGAAATACGGAGGTGGTGGTGTTATGGTGTGGTCGTGTTTTTCCTGGAGGGGGCTTGCACCCCTTGTTTTTTGCGTGGCACGATCACAGCGCAGACCTATATTGATATTTTAAACACCTTCTTGCTTCCACTGTTTAAGAGCAATTTGGGGATGGCGATTGCATCTTTCAACACGATCGAGCACTTGTTCATACTGCACGGGCTGTGGCGGAGTGGTTACATGACAATAACATCCCTGTAATGGACTGGCCTGCACAGAGTCCTCACTTGAATCCTATAGAACACCTTTGGGATGTTTTGGAACGCCGACTTCGTGCCAGTCCTCACCGACCTACATCGATACCTCTCCTCAGTTCCGCACTCCGTGAAGAATGGGCTGCCATATCTTCCAGCACCTGATTGAAAGTATGGCTGCGAGAGTGAACGCTTTCATCAAGGCTAAGGGTGGGCCAACAGCATATTGACTTCCAGCATTACCGATGGAGGGCACCACGAACTTGTAAGTCATTTTCAGCCAGGTGTCCGGATACTTTTGATCACGTAGTGTGTTACACAACATGAAGCAGTACACTCCGAGTGGTGGATAAGTGATGATAGGAATATGAGTGAATAGTGTGAGCGGCATATCGAGGAAACTACATACACAGCCAATTGAGGATTTCTTTGCAAGAGGAAAGCTTGCCGCGGGAGAGACAAAGGGTACAGAAGGGTAGATCATGAACGCAGAGCTTTCTTTTTTTTAATTGAAGTTCCGTTAAGTATATTTCCGGTGTCCGGTTTAGCACAAGTCTCGGGAACGGGGAAACATTGTGTTACTTGGTAAACCGGATAACATTAGAAAACAGTTCAACGAACCTTTGCGAATATGAAGCCGCTGTTCTGGATAGACATTTTAAAATATCTGATATGTTACATTCACATGACTCTCTCTACCTTCTGTCGTTTACTAGTGAGTATACAAATTACTCTTACATAAGTTTATTTTTCTATTTCATTTTAATCGAGATGAACTTTTACGGAAATACCTACATTACACATTTCGTTATGGATACAAAGGGAACAGCGACAATCAAATGTTAAAGAACTGGTCGCTATATGCTGACCTTAAATTTTCATACTCTTTCCGTGACATCGCGAGAAACAGTTGAAAATCGACAGGACTTTACAGTGGCTAAGTGTTGAAGAATTCGAATCATTAATAACGGATATCCCAGAAATGGATCATACCACAAAAACGGTATTTGAATTATATTGCGTGTTTTAAAGAGATATACGTTTTTTATGCAATACGTTTTTGAAGTTTAACTATAATACCGCCAAATTCTTTAAGTTTTAAGATCGTAACTGTTAATACTCGAGTTTCTATCGCTTAACGTTCAACAGTTATACAAGATTATATAAAATTCCTTCAGAATGAAGAGGACTTCACAGGCTATTCTCAGAAAATTAAGATGTACACTTTATTTGTAAGTAAATTCTTTAATACATGGTATTTTAATCAAAATCATTAGAGCCATTGTTTAGAAAATCAAAAGTTTTGAAAACTGTTTCATATAAAGGGTAGTTTAGGGTGTGTGGCTTTTCTTAAAAATCTTTGTGTCGCATCTTAGAAAAGTACTGAACTATAATACCAAGTTTGGTATTTGGAAGTTTCGTTTTTGAGTCCTGCTGTTCATACAAACGCACTCACACACACCACACACAAGGAGCTTCTCCTAAAGATGTTTTTTTACTTTCTCTACTACGTATAGTAAGTAGGGGAAGTATTGTATTCCACCCAAAAATTCGATATCGAGATATCACCGGAAATATATGCTTTGAGACCCCCTGAATCTAAAAAAAGCATTTTTGGAAACATGTTCGTGTGTGTCTGTGTGTGAACAGCATAACTTAGAAACGAACAGTCGGATAAACACCAAACTTGGTATTTAGGCTCAGCATCTTCCAGAGATGCGACACGAAGGTTCTCAAGAAAATCCCCCCCACAGATTACCATTTACATGCAACATTTTTCGAAAATTTTAATTTTCTCAATAATGGCACTAACGATTGTGATTAAAATATCATGTGTTTAAGATATTTTCATGACAAATGAAATTTATATCTTTAATTTTTTGGGAATGTCTCCAAAAGTGAAGGGACTCTTCATTGTGAAAGACGTTTGTATAACTGGTAAACCTTAAGAGATAGACCAACTTTTACTACACAAGAGATGTAGATCGCGTTAAAATACACAATTTATGTCATACACTTTTTTGTTGTTGAGTGAACCATTTTCGATATATTGCTTGTTATTCCCTTAAATTTTCCAATACTTATACATTTTCTCAAATGGGAATCCCTTATTCTTTTTTTTTGTCCTGGTAATGCAAAGAGAATGAAATACTCCACATAGCAACCAGCTCTTAAAATATTTGACTATCGCTTAAAGCCTACCAATTCCCCTTGCATCTACAAGAAAATTAGCAATATGATTAACATCTCGAATAAGATGAAGCATATGGAGAATAAGTGTTTTTAAAAATAGTTTGTATAAGAGTAGAGAAAGTCATGTGAGTGTAATACATCAGATTTTGTTTATTTAGGGGGCCTCAAAACATGTATTTCTGGTGAAATCTAGGATTTAATTTTTGAAAACCGTTTGTTCAAGATAATCCTATTACTGGGGGTAGTCATCAATGAAGAGCTGCAGATGCAATTTTTATTAAAAGTGGAATTCTCAGGTTTTACTTTTGGTTCGGGAACAAATAAAAGTTATTCTGCCATTTAATAGAACGCAGTACCTCCTCTACGTACGTGCTGGAGAAACTAAAATTGACGAATAGGAGTTATGTTATAGGTCACGTGTTACAAAGAAGGCATCTGCAAAATCTGCGCTGGGGACACAATTTTGGAAATGCTGAAATGCAAGACACCCCTCTGTAACAAATGAACAAGCATACATACTTAAGCTTTCACGTTTAGATCATGGCCAAAAAGCCCGGTTTGTTTTAAGAATTTTAATAATAATTTTTTATAAATGAACAAGTGTTATTGCGATTACGATAGCTGCATTCACGGGTGTAAACAGACAGTTAACGCTGCGAACATCCAGAAGGATCATGACGAGGTAAACGCGTAGCCAATCATTTTAAAGATGTGTGTACCGAGTCATAGGCTGTAAATGATGGGGCGTAGTGCGTTGCGTGTGTGTGTAGGCGGTGTCAATGCAGGAAGAAAGGTGACGAGAATATAAATGGAAATAAAAGGCAACCGTCGAGCTATCTACCACCCCTGAAAAGGATCCATGCATCCTTACATGAAAACCGAACCACGTTAACCAAGATCCGAACCCAGTAGCCACTAAAGGAGCTTCTATACTACTAAGCTAGCGCATGACTCGCCCCGTTACACCCCTCCGACCACCAGCAAACCATCTCAGTCACACTTTTTCTAATCTCATTAAATTATCCGACGCCTGCCGTGTAGTATTAGGCAACGCAGGATACCGAACTCGTTCGGCCCGTGTTTAATTTATTCCGCTCGCCATTTTGAAAGACTTCGGCACCGGACGAGAAGTGAACTGAAAGAAAGTATGGATAGCAATATGTGAATAGACCAAGCCTAGATGTGCTGCAAGTATACCTATTCATCCCGGAAAATGACTCGCAGCTCGCCGGGAATAAAACTCCTGGATATTTCCGGATCTTCACCTCAACTCTTTGCGGCATGAATGGCGTAAAAAGAGTTTAAGAATGATGTGAAATTTGATTACCTTCGCAGCCAAATTGAATGATCACGAAAGAGCCTGGGCAGCCACAAAGAAAAGAAGACGACGACGTAGAATTAAAGAATCCCTTTTAACTCGTTATAGTTCGTATCTTCTTCTCGATACGAAAGAAGATTAGTGGATTAACCTCGGATCCTGTTCCACTCAACGGCCAAGGATAAAAGTAATAGAATTCTGCGTTATCATAATACTCGGATACAGTAAGAAGGGTTTTCTGGGCCTTCTCGGCATACAAATGTGAGGAAAGTTATATTTTACGCGAACCAGGCGTTAATATCATTACTTAGTATGCAATGTACCGAAGCCGGGTGATGGTCTCGCTTTTTGCAGCCGTATCCTTTCCTTCAATACTTGCTGTTGATTTTGCCGCCACCTGCTACAGTGGTTGGCTACGAGATCTTTCAGAGTATGCATGGGCATTTTTGAAAGGATACACCAGTTTAAATTGAGTGAGAAATTTAATGTGATTAACACTTGAAGTATTGAAGCGACTTGCGACAGTTTGAAGATAAAGAATAAAACTGATTATGAATCGTAACACTCGAAACAATAACAAGTGACTTATTATACCTGCTAACGTTTGCAGCATAAATTGTACAGTCTAAAATAAATCTTTCCGCAATAAAAAAGCTAGAAGCGTAAGTTGCCGTTAGTCTCTAAATTACTTACCGGCAAAACCCCTCGCGGCTACCGCTAAGTTACTGATAAACCAGCGCGGTCTTAAGCGCCACGTACTGCCGATCACCATGAAAGATTAAGTCCTTAAGGCTGTATACGAGCGAAAACAAAGACGCAAATTTTAGCAATGAATTACTCATTTACTAACTTAAACTCAGCCTACCAATCGCTACCACCACCAACGTTACTTCTCTTGGGACCCAATCTTGCAATTCGGGATATTACTAAGGACTTTGCTTAACACGACACGCTAATTACTTTTTCCTTGGTCAAATATTTTATTTACTTTTTTAAATTATACATCGATTTAATATACAAAGTAATTTATTACAAATATTTCTCGGACTACTATTATTTATTTAATTAATTACATAATTAATTAATCATGTCTTCCCGTTAATAATTAGGTATCAGTACACAGGCCCCAAAGGATAGGCCGATTGGCAATCCTTAATTAAATTGTTTCTGTGAAGACCCCTTAGCAGAATAGTTAAAGAAGTTGCGTTTATGTTTCAGTGCAGTAAGCTAATGGTATTAGGTGATTATATTAGACGATACTGTTTTCAATTTAATGCATCGGAATACAGTCGCACAATATTAGTCACTTTTCACACACTTTTTCACGTAAAAGTTAGCACCGGCATCGAGCGCCTTACAGTCGGCTTTGGATCTGCGGCCGTCAACTCCTTCGTCCGTTGCTGTTGGCTTACCTTCATGCTTCTCCCGTTGATTCCAGAAGTTCGACGTGTGTTGGTTCTCTTCAATTTTATCCTCGGCTAGCTGCAGTAGTTTTCTTTAAACTATATAGGAGCATGGACTTATCCTCGGTAAAGGAAAGCGTAGATCTCGGGTGGTGATATAGGAAGACATAGACGTGCTTTGTTTATGAAAAGATGACACTGCCGTTTCTTTTTATTTAGTTAACACTCGTAGTATACAACACTGGTATTGCCGCTGTAAAATACTGTCCACCGCTGTTAAACTACGGCGCGGATATGACACGAAGTTTAAATATGCTTATTATCTCTTTACGAGTAGCGGATCTTAGGTGTGTTTCTAAAACTGTCTTGATTCCCTTTTTTGGCGCGATATCTCACACATCCTGCAGCATCTCTCCCTGACCACACATGACAAAAACTGTCGAACAAACTGCAATGCTAAAATTCCATGACAAACTGTCTTGCTAAAACTGCTGACAAACTGCCCTGCTAAAAATCCATGATAAAACTCTCTTGCTAAAACAGCCTTGACAAAACTATCTTGCTAAAACTCCATGACAAACTGTCTTGACCAAAACTGTCTTGCTGCAATGCTAAAATTCCATGACAAACTGCCCCGAATTTGCTCCAAACAGAACCATTTATAGTCTCAGGCTTCTGAGGCTGCTTCCTTTCCTATTGGTCCATTTTTAGCGCCACTCGACGCGTCTAACTATTTCGAATAAACTTCCAGAGATCTCATTGGTCCAAGGTTAATATAAATCGCTGCTTTTCCTACATTTACCGTTAGGCTATCTGTCTCGCTCACTTGGTCACGGCGAATTATCAAATAAAGGGACAAAGGCGTTACACCCTCACTGTAGGAATAATGGCACTGCGACCGAAGAGATGTCATAAACCTAAGTTTTCTGCCTTCGAAAGCACTATTCCTGTAGCTAAAACATTTCGTCGTGGACAGTATTTTTAACATAGCGCTTAAATTATTTATATTAAACCATTTATAACTCTACTAATATTAGTAACCTAGATAGATACATAACGTTAAATCACCCTTCTTAAAATATACAAGCAGTGTGAGAAAAAGATATATACATAGTACGATTTAACATCAATAAAAGTTATTTCATAAAGTATCTATAATTACAGTTCTCGGGCCCGGCCTAGAGTTGCCGTTTCAGATCCCAAGTCCTGGTAGCAGGCTTGTTTCTCGAAAGACCAGAGTTTAATTGAAACAACTTTGTGGAAAGATCAACGCCTAGGAGGAGCACACAAGCGCCGTAGCGACAGTCAGTACAGTGCCTATAGTGGTATAAATACGATCAACAAGTCCTCCTCTCCTACACGACATGTACATGAATATGCGAGGTTTGTTTTATTGTAGATGGCTTTGAGTTCTCATATTTATATGGCCTTCTCTACCTACTAGGTATGTGGTAGAGAAAGTAGTTAGCTTTTGTAATAATAGTTTGTCAAAGATATACAAAAATAAACGGTAGTGGGTAGAGAATGCCGTATGACTAACACGTCACTCTTATTATTTGGTTTATTAGATTTAACTGAAGGAATAATGCGTAATTCTGCGAGCTGTAGTAGAGCTAAAAAAATCCTTGTTTTACGTCATATAGTTAATTCCATTTAGTTCTATTGCAATGTGTGCTCATGATATAGCGCATCGTGTACTTCTTTGATGATACAGGTCGAATAGGAGATGATCACTTACCGAACCTGGTGGCGTCGCGGTCATGTATTCGACTCGCATTTTGAGGTCCTGAATTCGATCCCCGGCGACTGCCCACTTTGACCCATGGTTTTTCATGGTATCGCCGGTTCGGCAGGTGAGAGCTGGGGTAGTTCCGCTTCTACTGGACTTGTCCCTTAATTCCGCTACCCATCATCTCCTTCATTGCCATCTGTTTCAGGGTTGTAGGATAGGTGACGGTGGGTTGTAGCTGGGCGGTGGAAGCGAGGTTTATAGAGGTTTATTCCCTGGCAGTTGGGGCCCGCCTCAGAAGTAGGCTCCACCAGGGGTGACTAGGGGCTTGTGGGCGGGGTCGGACGGCGTCGGATGCATTCGATCTGAAAACGTTAGGGACTCCATCCGTGCTTTCGCCCGTCGTCATCCGGATCTGGCAGCCCTTCGGGTCTCTCCCCTCACCCTCCCTCCCAGAAGTCAAGTTAGAAGCACATAGCCTAAGTGCGTGTTCAGTCCCGGTTGCGGTGTTCCCTCTGTAAATACAGTCCTTTCGTTTTATGCCAAGGCCGCGGAACGCGCGAATGCGTGCTCCGCACACAGTCTACTACACTGCAGGATTTTCTGTTCCGTAACTCTCGCGTTACTTACTCACGAGTGTATCTGCGCGAAGACATTCTTGGCATTATCGGAAGAAATTACCATTCACACCATAAGTTCTTCTTGCGTAATGTTCATAATTTCTGCTTTTATGTTGTCCTTTAGTTCGTCTATACTGTGGGGATTGTTTCTATAAACTTAATTTTTTAACGTTTAACTATCCCGTTCTAAATTTATTACCAAACGTCTCATAGCGTCCCTACCCGGAACTGGATAACCAGGCTGCTGAAATTGTCTACACACCTGTCTAACGATTGCTTTCACGTAAGTATTGTACATAAAAAATGCACTGTTCAAGCGTGAATTTGATGACAGGTATTTCTGTGGACTAATAAGAGAATAACATTCCTAAGGAAATTACACACTCCTTCTTTCATGGGATAAACTCCTTCACCTCGAATTGCCTAAACATTATAATCGTAGCTGCTATTGGTTACCAAATTGCGCCCACTTTAGCGTCTGTTTTGGTCAGCCAATCACTACTACGGACATATACGCTCTAGGGAAGATATTCCTTCCATTTATAAAAAAGGCACGCTACCCTGACGTCAATTTCGGCTTTCTCTTCTTAGTGACAAACAACTCACCCCCTCGTTTATTGTTACCCCACATCTATTGTCAGTTTCAGTTAGGCCGTGCAACTTATTTCCTAACAATCCTTATGGCTAACAAACATCTAAAATCATGTACATACAATAATATTAATTTACACTATAATCACTCTGGCATCTACAGCATGCTATGATATAAAATATTGCATAAAGTTGTGTTGATACTATTTCTAGTATCTATTATGAATAACATAAGCAGAGAGAGAAACAAGCCTTTGTTTCAATAATATGGACCATATTTGAAAATCTCGTTAACTTCTTGGTCATATCGCGCATTTGTTGGTTCACTTGAGTCAATGTATGGCAGGCAGAGGACCTTAGTTACGAAAAGCGGCCTTGCTATAACAATTTTGTTAACGCTTTGAGGAACTTGCCTTAGTTGCGTAGTAGCTTTCTCGTATCACCTATGTTATTGCTATTGGCTTTATCCGGAATGTGGATTTAGAGATCGTGGAACTTATTGTACTCTGAATAAGACACAGTCAATGAGATGGTGGACACATGACCTCAGTTTCGCAGTCGCCTTTCTGTATATCTATTACTTTCTCTACTACGTATAGTAAGTAGGGGAAGTATTGTATTCCACCCAAACATTCGATACCGAGATTTTACCGGAAATATATGTTTTGAGACGCCCTGAATTCAAAGAAAGCATTTTTGGAAACATGTCCGTGTGTGTGTCTGTGAACAAGTATAACTCAGAAACGAACAGCCGGATAAACACTAAACTTGGTATTTAGGTTCAGTATCTTCCAGAGATGCGACACGAAGGTTTTCAAGAAAATCCCCCACCCCAGATTACCCTTTACATGGAACATTTTTCGAAAATTTTAATTTCCTCAAAAATGGCTCCTACGATTTTGATTAAAATATCATATGTTTAATATATTTTCATGATAACTGAAATGTATATCTCAAATTTTCTGGAATGTCTCCAAAAGTATTCTTCATTGTGAACGACTTTTGAATAACTGGTAAACCATAAGCGATGCATAAAATGTTACTACGCAAAATGTAGATCGCGTTAAAATACACAATTTATGTCATACACATTTTTTTTTGTTGAGTGAACCATTTTCGAGATATTGCTTGTTATTCCCTTAAATTTTCCAATGCTAATACTTTTTCTCAAATTCGTTATTCACTTTTTTATGTCCTGGACATGCAAAGAGAGTGGAATGATCCACATAGCAACCAGCTCTTAAAAAATTTGACTATCGCTTAAAGTCTACCATATTCCCCTTGCACCTACAAGAAAATTAGCAATAAGATTAACATCTCAATTAGCATGAAGCATATGGAGAATAAGCGTTTGTAAAACTAGTTTGTACAAGAGTAGAGAAAGTCATGTGAGTGTAACACATCAGATTTTTTTTTTATTTCTTTTGCTCTATAGTGCAAAACTTGGGGTGAATGTATGGAATATTCAATCCATCCATTACCTTAAAGCTACGAAAAAACACAGTCGAATTGGTCGTTATATGGGATTCGAATCCACGACCTCCCGAACGTGAAACACTGATGCTATCGCCTGAGCCATCTCGTTAGATGTAAATGTCCTGTGATTCTTACACCTTCTATTTTTTTCTCGGGGTTCTGTAGACCATTTTGATAATTGAACACACCAGTGTTTTTTCTGTGATAGCCACAAAAATACTCTATGAAGCCTGTTCGGTGTTATTTCCGAATTTCTCTACGGAGTATCTAGAAATACGGATACGAAAATTACTGGAAACATGCTGGCGGCTGTTCGTTATATAGGTCATGAAGGATCTTGGAATTTGATTAATTCTCGGCGGTTTGCGGCACAATCCTGGCATCAATTTCCGGCCAGCAATAAATTCAGAAACCTCTGCTCGGTCAATTACCACAACTTGGCCAATTCGCTCCTGCAGCATCTTTATTTTGTGTTTTATAGCTTTGTATACATAAAAGTGTTTTATATTAAGACTGGAACATGAATAACAACACAGCGGAACTGCTGCTGGTCCTCATTACCAACACTTTTGTACCATAGCTTCAAATAATTCTTTATATATTTTAGTGTTCATACAAAATAAGTGATTCGTCAATTCACATTAGGTAAATCACGATGCGTTTTTGTCCATAAATTGAGGCAGTATTTTTAACACTTAAATGATTTCAGTAAAATTATATAAAATATAAATTCAATAACAGTCCGCCTTGAAGCAATATGTGTATGTAATAATTCGTAAAATGTATGTAACAGTCATTGCATGCTTATATTGTTGCATCCATGTGTAATAATGTTATATGAATGCATTACGTAATTTAATAATGTAGGAGCTGTGAGAAATAAGTTAAAAGTTGCTAACAATAAGGTAACCTTGAGGCAATAATGAGTTTGAGAATTTAAATGTTACTTGTGATTTTTGGAAGCATTAATGTAATTTTAGTGACAGTTTATAAAAATAGCCAATCAACAACCAGAAAAAGCTTTAGTTAAATGCACGTATTCTATTGGAGTAAACATAGCCAATCAGAGACTTGAAATACAGAAATTTACAAGTTTAGACCGTTGATATCAATTCAGTTGCCTCCAAACAGTGCTCATAACCAGATGTGTTGCTTCTAGACAGTGATCATAACCAGACGCGAGATGTGTCCTCGAAAAATTAATTACGTATTCGTGTGAGACGAAAATAGTATACGTGTTAAAAAGTGTAACTAATTAATAAAAAGAATCTTACAGCTCTCGATATCACTGAAGTGCTATTTAATTTGTGACAAGGATAAATAAAAAGGATTGAATTAAAACTTAAAATCTGTGTAGGCCTACATTCTTATCCCATCACGCCCTGCCAAGATATCCATGTCTCTAAAATAATACTGACGCAGCCGAAGCAAACATAAATATTTAATACTTAAAGAAACAATCAAATTACACAGTATTTTTTTTTAAACTTGGGGCAAAGGCTACCAGAAACGGTTTACTATACGTGCGGTTGCAACTACTACAAGTTCGACTCCCCAACAGTTGAAATATAATACGCATCTACAAACTGACTTTCAATACGTAGCAGCAACTGCCTACTTCAAATTGGCGTCATACGTGGAGCTAATAAAATACTTCTTCAAATTTTATTCACAATACGGAAAACGAACCGTATGAAATCTACTGCATACATATCTTATAGTTTGTGTAAAACGTCGTGACACTCCATGTGCACTAGAGAGGAGAAATGAGAAAGTGATGAGAGTGGTGGGGTAGCAAGGGATTAGAAGTGATATCAGAAATCGAAGGCAGTCAGATACACAAGACATTCCAAACAACTATGTAGCTCACAGAACACTGATCCCCACTGTCTTATTATCCTAGTGGGCTAGTCGGTGCCGTTGTGTATCTATGCTTCAGGAGTGGGGGACTGTCACGACATTTTATGCAAGATGTAAGTCAGTTCTTTCTAGTGTTACTTCCACTCAAACATTCGATGCCAAGATATCACTGAAAATGCATGTTTTGAGACTCCCCGAATCCAAAAAAGAAAATTAAAAAAGATCTGTGTGTGCGCGGCCATACATGAGAGAGAGAGAGGGGGGGGAGAGAGAACAGCATAACTGTAAAACGAAAAATCTGTTCAGTACTAAACTTGATCAACTTCAGCATCTTTCAAGAATACATGACAATTTTGAACAAAAATACTCTTTACATAGAAAATTTTTCATTATGTTTTACTTTCCCAGTTGGAGGAAAAGTAATAACACTTTATTGAACTTAAAAGTTGCACCTAAGATTATCAAGATTTAAACGAAACACAGTTATACAACACAGAGTAAGTAAATAATATTATCCTAAACAACTTACTATATGGAAAATATTTTATTTATATATTTTAACTCTCAAACTACGCTCTAATAATTTTGGAGACATTTCCGAATTATTTGTTCCTTTGTGTTTTAAATTATTCCAGGCCGAAGTTTACTTTGGTAAATATCTGTGCTTCTTTTTTCTCATAAGATAATTACTCATAAAAATCCAGTTTCAATATCAATCTGTATTAGTCATACATCTTCCAAGTAATCAAATATGAAATACCTAATATTTTATTCTATGGGTGTGTAATGAGTAGAGAAAATCCTGTATACGTTAGATTATGAACTGGAACCGGAGCAGGATTCCAGCATTGGGGCCAAGACTTGATCTATTGCGCCTTTTAAACCTGTAGAAGGAAGGAATGAGGTGAGAGAGCACAAAGGGTCACTAGATCTGATGGCGACAGGCGCAGCGCAGCAGAGTCCCTAACATTTTTCCTACCCGCCCCTATCCTTACACGTACACTGGCTTCCATTTATGCGTTACTGCAGCTTTATGAGGAATTCTACTGCCCTTCACAGGTGAAGATGTATAGCAAGGAGAAGGTGTGTGTATCTGTTTACTTTTTCGCGCATGCGTCCTATTTTACGTGCGCGGTTCTAGATTATTCACATAAGAGTATATAATTTTGAGCAATAGCTTTACTCATCACTTATAATAACCATGTTAAAATAATATATAACTAAATAAAACCATGCTTCTCACAATATCTCCACGAAAAAATATTTATATTGGCAATATAATGTAAAACTGAAATACTTTTTACTCTCAAAGAGGACACACAAGAATTAATAATAATAATAATAATAATAATAATAATAATAATAATAATCCGTCCTGTTTCCATTCATGTCCAATACCTATTTAGCCGCCGAGGCACATAATCGATTAGGTGGTGGAAGAGTTCTTTGACTCTAAACGTGTGTGTTTCCACTTTCATCACAGTGTTCTCAGAAGCTGGCGAGTGATTCGGTGCCTAGGTGGATAAATCAGGTATTGGACAAGAATGGAGATTGGACGAATCATTAAAACAATATCTATTAAATGTATCGTATTTGAGAGTAAAATGTAGACATTTCAGTTTTACATTATGTTGGCATTAAAAATAATTTTCTCGTGGAGAAATTGTGCAAAACAGGGTTTCATTTAATTATATATTTAAACTTGGTTATTTTATGTAAGTTATGATAATGATGATGATATAAATCTATTGCTCAAAGATATATATTCACATGAGAATAATCTAGGATTCTGCACGTAAAACAGATACCACTGCATGCCCATATTACAAGAGTTTTCCATTAGAACATACGGATAGGAACACAGAATGGAGTTGCACAGTGCGCTAAATCATCTGTGGACATCAGAAAACTACAATCTAATTATTTAAAATACTTCTTTACATTGCTATATCGCAACTTAGTATTGACCGTATTCGTTTTAGAAACTGCTTTTATGGCACTAAAATAAAGTTCTGCAGTTATGTATTCAACGTTTATTTTCCACATTGGGCTACTCCATCGTAGTTGTTTTATTATCATAGCAACATACTAACGAAAGCTGGTCCATTAGCATTTTCTACAGAGCTTTCACGTAAAACTTATTCCGCACTCGCAGACTTTTTATTCTCGGCGGCTGCGAGCGGCGCTCCCCACTATTTTTCCTGTAGCTCACGCAAAGCATATTATCGCTGCCAATTTTTTTCTAGAAAATAGATGCAGAAGGATATAAAAGAGACATTTTAACAGCATTTTTTCAGCAACTTGCAGAAGAGAAATCGTAGAGTGATTTCAACAGGATTCAACAGCGGAGTCATAAATAGAACTAAGGTGATGTTTGAAGATAGGGTTGATTAGTGCTGGAGCATGGTCCTGTAGCTCAGCAGATTATAGAGTGTATGTATCTGGAAGACATGATTTATAAAACCCTATTGAATGTGTGTTCCCGATACACAGCATATAAACATAACATTTCTAACATACTCTACGAGTTAAGATTTTATACAGAATATTAGGCGCGTAGTTAAAGTATGAACTTGGGCGGCACCGACATGCAGGGCCACTTAGAATGACAGCACCGCGCTTGCAGTATAGCTTTTATGTGAAAGCTCTGTAGTTAACAAATTAACTTCCATTCCCATGTATCTACTCCACTGTGGAGTGACCTTCCTTATGCATTGTGTAATCACCTTCTTTAACTGCGTCGTCCTCCGGGGTCTAGGGGTACTATGCTACCTCTAATTCAAACCCGGCGGAGGGCGATGAATTTTTTTTCTGGATAAAAATCCTTAGTATGGCTTACTTCGAGAGGGAAGAAGTCGCTGGTTCCTGTCATAGATTTACGGCATGTAAAAGAATCTCAAGCCCGATAAAGATGCCTCTGAGTAAAATTTCCGCTCTTTCACGCCCAATACAGAACGGGACGCTAAGCACTATAGTAGTTAAACAGCACCCATAAATAAAACTCAGTTTAATTTATTTTCTTTAACTGATTACCCTACTCTTTGTAGAATTTACACCTCCAAGGACTTGCAAGCCAATGCCTTGGGTCAGTAGCTTGTCGAGGAGTAAGCAAATTTCGGATTATAGCATATCCAGGATGGGTGATCAGCCCGATGCCTGGTATGGTGGTGAAGGAGGAGAAAATTGCAAACGAAAAGGACTATAGGAAAATATGCGGAACAAATTATCCAACTCAGCATTTACCTAGAGTCCGAGGAAAACCGCGAAAAAAAAGCCTTCGGTAAGAATGGTCGTATTGTCAAAAAGGAAAATTTATTTTAAACTTATGTTAGTACGAAAATAATACGTAACGGGCATGCTAAAAGGCTCACTGCAATACTCGTAAAGCTCGACTTGCAGCCAAAAATGTTAGCATTATGATACAAAATACTAGCAATGCTATTAATAACAACAGAGGTTTACTATTTAGTTTGCTTCATCCTGGCTTGAGACAGAAACCATTTTCTAGAAATAGCACAGTGATATGGTATGCGGAACCTGTTCCGTTACTATTTCCGTCAAAGAGGTGCAAGGCCAAAGTCTAATGCTGTGTGAATTTCACACAGGCCATAAAGCGGTAGCAGATGTCTTATGCAGGCCTCAGAAGAGTCGAATGTGGTCTGGTCAGAGGTCAACGGTCTAGAAGGTACCGGCGCCGGCTTGGATACAGCTGTTATATGACATGAATAAAACACGGCGGTGCGAATGGGATGTAGATCACGTGGCTGGTGCTTCCGTTTGTGACCCAAGTACTCGGAACAAAATTGCCGAGGCTTTGTAATTTCATTAGTGTGCCATATTTAAGTACTATGAATATTGCAATTAAAGGCATTTTTCTTTAATTATTAAATCTTATTTTTACAGCCCTTTATCTGAGTAAGAAAAAATTGCCTAAGTCTCTAATAATGACAAACCTTCACTGAGTATACGATAATAATTCTGTTATTGGAAACCACTGGCTGATTAAAACCTACAGTTTTACAAATCGTGGAAAACTTGCTGTACATGAAAGTATTTTTGTTTTCTCTAAGCACATAGTAGAGTTCTATTTCCAGTTAAGTACATGGTAGGTACAGACAGTATTGCATTCCACCCAAAAATTCAATACCGAGATTTCACCGGAAATACACGTTTTGAGGCAAGCTGTACATAAAACAGCCTTGTAGGAAAAATATTTTGTGTATATGTGTGCGTGTGCGAACAGCATAATTCAAAAACGGAAAGTCGGATAAAATACAAAACTTGGTATTTAACTTCAGTACCTTCCAAATATGCGACATATTAGATTTTGAAGAAAATTCAACTTGAAATGCTTTCGCATGAAAAAATATTTCGATATTTTTACTTTCTCTACTACATATATTAAGTAATGGAAGTATTTTATTCCACCCAAAAATTCTTTGTTTTGATACCCCCTGAATAAAGAAGAGCATGTTTAGAAAAAAGTCTGTGTGTGAACAGCATAACTGAAAGGTAAGTACCAAACTTGGTGTTTAAATTCAGTATCTTCCAAGGATGCGACACGAAGGTTTGAAAGAAAATCTCTCTACCACTGGCTGCACTTTACATGGAACCTTTGATTTTCTAAAAAATAGCTTTTAACGATTTTGATTAAAATACATATATTAAAGGTATTTACATGACAAATAAAATATATAATTGAATTTTCTGAGAATAGCCCTTGAAGTACTTTTCATTCAGAAGAAATTTTATATAATCTTGTATAACTGGTAAACGTTGAGCGATAGACGAAAACGTACTACACAAAAAATGTAGATCGCTTTTAAACACATAACTTATTTCAAATAAGTTTTTTGTGGCAAGTTTTTATGAGATATCCGTTATTAATGGTTCGAGTTGTTTATTTCTTGGTCATCTTTAAAGTCCTGTCAACATTCAGTTGTTTCTCGCGAATGCATGGAAACAGTATGGAATTATAAGGTCAGCGTATAGCATCCAGTTCTTAAACATTTGACCCGCTGTTCTCCTTGTATCCATTCTAATTAGTTATTTCCCTAAAGATTTATTTGGATTGAAATGTAGTAGATATAAAAATAATCTTTAGTAAGAATAGTACGTATACTAAAGTAGACGATAGAGGGTAGAGAAACTCATGTGAATGTATCACATATTTTGATTGAAATACCATATGTTTAAAGTATTTACATGACAAATAAAATGCATATTTTGAATTTTGAAAATCTGCACCCAAAACTAATATTAATCCAACACGAGAATGAAAGGTTTTTTTTCGTGAAAATTACGATTATGGGATTGATAATTACTTTCCTTCAAGTAACCTCTAGATGTTTGATTAGGCAGTTTAGGGCTTCTGTTGAAATATTATGTTTTTGTGAATGGATTACTGAATGTTTCAATACATACTATAAATGGTATAAGAGCTACGGAAAATGATCTAAACTCTCGAAACGTACGACATCTTGAAGTTGATAATCGCAATCGCACATTACCAGTTTAGTAACAAATGAGTACGCCGTTGCTGCTAAACTCATTTTATTTAACACTTAGTTAATCAGATCTCCCACAATAGATCTCCCGTAGGTCGCAGTGAGAGAGGTGTTCCCCTCTTTTGTATACACCATAAGTCAGCAGTAGGCAGCAGTGTACGCTCGCTTCCATTTATGCCCTCGGGGCAGCTTCGGTAGACATTTTACCACCTTCTCAGTGGGCGCGTACATAGTAAGAAGGGGTGTGTCTAGAGCGTTCTGCCTTTGTTGTTTGACCAAGTAGTGGTGTTTGTTAACTGTAGCTCATGCAATGTATACAAATATTTTGGAGGTGCATCAGGGAAGAATAAAATTGTGTATATGTCTGAAACCAGTTTGCCATTTGAGGACATTGCTAGGGCAATGCCATGAAGCATTCGCGTGGGTAGATTATTAAAACAATGTATAGTAAATGTGTCCTTTTTGAGAGTAAAAAGGTTAATGCATTTAAGTTTTACTTTAAGTTGCCAATTAAAATATACTTTCGTGGAGATATTGTGCAAAACAGGTTTTTACTTAGTTACTCGTTTAAACGTGGTTATTATAAGTGATGACTAAAGCTATTGTAAAAGTTATGCATTCATATGCGAATAATCTGGAACTGTGCAAGTAAAACAAGACGCCACTGCATGTGCAAAACAGTAAACAGATACAGACACCTCCAGCCTGTGAAGCTGCGGTAACGGCATACACTCTGTGATCAAAAGAATTCGGACACCCCCACAAACATACGTTTTTCATCTTACGTGCATTGCGCTGGCACCTACTGCCTGGTAATCATTATCCGCGACCTCAGTAGTCATTAGACATGGTGAAACAGCAGAATGGGACGCTCCGTGGAACTCACGGCTTCGAACGTGGTCAGGTGATTGGATGTCACTTGTGTCAGAAGTCTGTACGCGAGATTTCCACACTTCTAAACATCCCTAGGACCACCGTTTCTGATGTGATAGTGAAGTGAAAACGTGAAGGACCCTGTACAGCACAAAAGCGTACAGGCCGACCTCGTCTGTTGACTGACAGAGACCGCCGACATTTGAAGAGGATCGATAAGAGTAATAGGCAGACATCTATCCAGACCATCACACAGGAATTCCAAACTGCATCAGGATCCACTCCAAGTACTATGACAGTTAGGCGTGAGGTGAGAAACCTTGGATTCCTGGTCGAGCGGCTGCTCATAAGCGACACATCACGCAGGAAAATGTCAAACGACGCCTCGCTTGGTGTAAGAAGCGTCAACATTACACGATTGAACAGTGGCAAAACGTTGTGTGGAGAGACAAATCACGGTACACAATGTGGCAAGGTGTGGGTATGGCGAATCCCCGGTGAACGTCATCTGCCAGCGTATGTAGTGCCAACAGTGAAATTCGGAGGTGGTGGTGTTATGGTGTGGTCGTGTTTTTCCTGGAGGGGGCTTGCACCCCTTGTTGTTTTGCGTCGCACGATCACAGCGCAGACCTACATTGATATTTTAAGCACTTTCTTGCTTCCCACTGTTGAAGAGCAATTAGGGGATGGCCAACACCACATTGACTTCCAGCATTACGATGGAGGGAGCCACGAACTTGTACGTCATTTTCAGCCAGGTGTTCGGATACTTTTGAGCACGCAGTGTATATGGAAGCGAGTGTACCAACTCCTCGTATACTCCTTGCTATACCAATAGCATATAGGTGATTTATTAGTCTCCAAGATTACAAGTCTAGGTATTAAAATCTAGTTTTGTAAAATATACCTTTAATATTTGTCACAAGCACGTTTCATTACACCTTTGTCTATTAAATAACATTGCATTCGCATTTCTAAATAAAAATTCAATTACTGTTGTGGTAAAATGGCACTTAGAGAATAAAATTCATCTTAGTTTTGAATTCAGCATTTCAAAATGTATTCTAACTCCAGCATACCTTGGAGAAATGGTGTGGGTCTATGTAATCTTCTTATCTATTAAAACGAGACTCTGCAAATAAGAATCTTTAGGACCTATGTTTGAAACATTGCGCGGACTTTTACGTTTTAAATGTGTTATCCGTGATAAATTAATGCGGCTTAGGCAGGCAGCGAGTGTAATCCTATCTCTATAAAGTATATTTTGTTGTGTGGAGGAGGAAATTAATAGTAGGCCTTCGTTTGGTAGAGAGATTATAAATATGGCGATATAAACAAAATAATTATGTTACAGCAGCTAAATTGCGGTATCCTAACCAAAGTCAAGTTTTGGGTCATTACACGTATTTTGATACTGCTCACAATTAAAGGTTATTAAAACTAAAAGCAGCTCGTGATATCTCTAAACCATCTAATCTTAATAGCGACAGTTTAGTAACGTACAAACATTGAGGAATAATAACGCTTTATTTGATATTAATTTACTCTTTAATATAGAGAAGCTATTTTTGTAATGTAATGTAATATTTATTGAGTGCCAAAGTAATTACAATCATATTGGGAGTGACTGCTTCTGGCCCTGGCCATTTTATAGTCAGCTCCCCTCCTTTAGTTATAATAATAATAATAATAATAATAATAATAATATATTAATCTATTGAGTATTAAGTTATTACATATTAGATGCCTTCTCGGATTATTATTACATGTTAATACAATTAGAAATTCTTATATTTATTTGTATTTACATTATTTTCTTCTTTTAACCATCCATTTATTCCTATTCATTCTATACCATGAACTTTCTTTTCATCTAATCTCTATTTCTTTAGATACATTGATTTTGTACCCTTCCATATTTTCCTCACATTATTTTCTCTAATAATTTTAGTTACTTTCTCTGCTTGTCTCCCCTATTCTTACGTTAAAGTCCCCATTATTATAATTTCTATGTTCGTATATTTATCCTTTAACATTTTAAAATTTTTCTCTAAAAGATCGTACAGTCTAAGATTGTGAAATTGTGAAGCAGCCGGTTTGGCCTTCACAATTCCAAATCCCAATCTCCTTGTTGGCCGCTATTGCGATCCCATTCTGGTACGGAAAGGTGATTTTGTAAGAAAAGCTGATGTTACATTCACTTGACTTTCTCTACTCATTCTTCAACTATTCTACTTCCTCTTATTGCAGATAAACTTGCATTACTTATTTCGTTGTGGGTATAAGGATATGCAGAGTGAGCCAAAAGACTCCGAATCACCTGCGCGGTGCTTTTCTGACCGCGTCCTTGGGCTCGTTGCCGTCTGCGGCTATCATAGAAAGGCGCGGATTAAACTAATATTTTTAAAACTACTTTTAAAGGCTTCACTTACCAACTTTACGAAAGGAGATGCTGAAACTGGCCACCGTCGTTGTCCATACATTTTTGGAACCTCTTTAGGAAACTATCCATCACTCGCCGTAGTTCACGTTGTGAAATTTCTTGACGGATATTTTGTTTTAATTCTTCCAGGATGTGTGGTTTTGTCTTTTAAAATTTATGCTTTAACTTACCCCGGAGGGGTATTTTATGAATAGTGTTTTTACACTGGACGTTTTGAAATATAAAAACATGCTAACGCACTGCTGCTATAAACAAAGTCACGCTGTTGTGGTTTTGCTGTGCAGTGTGAAGTGCAGTTTTGAGTTGACGGTAATGTGATGTACTTCAGTTATTACGAGTTATTTATTATTTTTTACTGAACTTAGTCACAAAATTATGGCTCAGTATATGTTTTCTACTGCACGGCGTGTATTTATTATGATTCGTATGTGTTAACTCGGTCAGCTCACCAAGTGAAAGTACGATTTGAAGAAAGATTTCCAAGTGTAAAAGTTCCAGGCTATACAACAATCCATGAACTTTACAGCAAATTTCAGGCCACAGGAAGTGTTCAGGCTAAGAAATCTAAAAGACGGCGTTCGGTTCTTACCGAAGAAACATTAGACGACATGGGTCAGCGTTTGGAAAATTCCCCACAAAAATTTCATGATGGATAGTTTCCTAAAGAGGTGCCAAAAGTGTATGGACAACGACAGTGACCAGTTTCAGTATTTACTTTCATAAAGTTGGTAAGTAAAGCCTTTAAAAGTAGTTTTGAGAATGTTGTATGGTTTAATCCGCGCCTTTCTATGATAGCAGCAGACGGTATCGAGCGCCGAGGATGCGGACAGGAAAAACGCCGCGCAGGCTGTTCGGTATCTTTTGGCTCATCCTGTAGTACGATAAACCGACATTCAGTTACTTACAGATGCCCCTCTTCGTATCGGTTCGATGACCGCCCACCTCTGCCGTGAGGCTTGTATGTCTAGATGGTCGGCCCAGGTTACAATTGGGCTTTAGTGCCACGGAATTATGAATCCAATATCAGTATTTTTACTTTCCCTACCACCTACATAATAGGTAGAAAGGGTACTGCATTCCACCCAAAAATTCTATACACAAATTTCAATGGAAATACATGTTTTGGGGCCCGCTGAATCCAAAAGCATTTAGAAAAAGGTCCGTGTGTGTGTGTGTCTGTGAACAGCATAATTCAAAAAGGAAAACTAGCATAAATATTTCTTGATATTTTGGCGCAGTATTTTCCAAAGATCCAACACTAAGATTTTCAAGAAAATTCCCTCATCCCAAACTGCCCTTTACATGGAACATTTTTCTAAGTTTTTTATTTTCTAAAAAAAATGCTCTAAAATTTTGATTAAAATGCCATATATTAAATATGTTTACATTAAAAATAAAATGTATATCTTGAATTGTCTGAGAATAGACTAAAGTACGTTTCATTCGGAAGAAATTTCCTATAAATTTGTATATAATTTGCGAACGTTATACGTGTAAAGTTAGAGGATAGACGTACCGTTACTGCCGATTGGTACACAAATGTCAGAGTATTGAATGCCCTAAAAGTCAGTACCATGGTCCCTCCACCATACAGCCTAGACCTAGCAGCTCGTAATTTCTTTTTGTTTCCAAAAATTAAAGATAAAATGCATGGAATCACTTTTTGTCATCAGGTGAAGCAGTGGAGCATTATAAAATGTCTCAGAAAGAGTGGCAGCATTGCTTTAAGAACTGGTTTCATCGAATGCAAAAATATGTTTATGTTAAAGGGGAATATTTTGAAAAACAATTCGGTAATTTAATTTTTTTTAAACTAATCCTTGTTTCGTTTTCTAAAAGCGCGCCCTCGTATGTATGTGGATATATTGGAAGTTTATAATCCATAAATGCATATATATTAAAGGGGTTATTGAGTATAACATTTCTGTTCCTGCGGATTACAAGGCAATCTCTGACATTTTATATTTTGATACTGTTTGTCTTTGCTCTCCTTACGTTGCGTTTAGAAATCACTGGAATTGTATAAAAGCCGCGGAAGTCTGAAAACGCGGTGATGTGTTCACCCTTAACAAAACGAACAGGCAATGTATATTTATTCATTGCGGTGTACTTGTCAACTACACTCCGGCCGGATAGGGGGGTAGAAAGCGCACCTAACTCGTAATCGTTAAGTATATGTACACTGCAAGGTCTCACTGACGCTGTGGTTGTGACTGTTTACGTCACGTGTGCACGCTCATTGCCTCAAACCGATACGTGCTTGTTTACATTACGACCTACCTACAACAAACGCAGTACCTTGCCAACTCCTGAAAGGTAGCCTAGTAACATTTGACTTTAGCATTGCCTTTAAATCTAGGCGAAAAATCTGATGCGTTACATTCACATGACTATGTCTACCCACTCCTCTACAAACTATTCTTACAAAAGCTTCCATTTGCTTCGTTTTAATCGAATCAACATGAGCAGAAATGGTTCTATTACATGTTTCGTTGTAGGTATAAGGGAATAGGTAGCTTTAAGTGATATGTGATGGCTTTAAAATTCATTCTGTTTGTATGACCGCGAAAAAAACAAATTCGTTTCAGACATTTCTTAGAAAATCATAAATTTCGAAAAATTCCCATGTAAAGGTAGTTTGGGTTACGGAATTTTCTTAAATCTTCGTGTCGCATGTTTGGAAGGTACTGAACCTAAATACAAATGTTGGTATTTACTATTTTTGAGTTATGGTGTTCACCCACACGCGCGGACCTTTTTGTATAACGCATTTTTTGGGATAAGGGGGCCTGAAAGGATATTTCCGGCGTAAACTCGGCATCGAATTTTTGGATGGAATGCAATACCTTTTCTATCTACTATGTATGTGATGGAGAAAGTAGAAATGCAGGATAGGGGTACCACACTTACGACGTTAAATTAGTGATTTTAAGTATCTCTAACTGGGGTGCAGCCTGTGCCAAATCTTAATATTTTAGGGAAGGTCATGAACCATTTTTTGCTCTCCGACTAGCAAAATTAAATTTATTGCAGTTTAGTCCTCCATCGTGGAATAACAAAGCGAGTCTGAAATAATGTGGTACTGCAAGCTACCTTTTAAGGCAATGAATCACAAACAGGAAACACATTCTGCAGCATGAAAGTTTTACATCCAGCAAATAACCATCCGCTTGCATGATCACAAAAAGCAGTCCTATCTCGTTGTGGCCTGGTTCCTTTAGATGCAGTGCAAGAGAACATTAAACATTAGACCGATGTGGGTTGGAAAAGAAACGCTTGTACGTTGTATGACTACCAAAAATGTTTAAAATAGATAGACCATCACTTCTACCGGAAATTGAATTCGGCACGAGTCAAATTCGAGGTGCCGAGACGGGAATAAATTGCCCAACACATCCGCTACGAAATTTAAACCTACGCAAATATTTATCCGTTCAATAAACGTTGCAGCTCACCTCTGGCCGGTGTAAGGCTTCTTCTATTACCTCTATAGTGGTTAGCGTAATACTAGATGGAGTGCAAGAAATATATAAAATGTTGCGAAGTTATTCGTAGCAATAGAATTGGATGATTGTTTAACACACAAGTTTGCTTCTCCCGCATTGAGTTGGATGAAGGATTTATTTATTTATTAAATTAAAATTAAATTGAGTTTTATTTATGGACGCTCTTTAACTGCTATGGTTTTTAGCGTCCCAATTTACATATATTGTGCATGAAAGATCGGAAATTTTGTTCAGAGACCTCCTTATCAGGCTTGAGATTCTTTTTCGTGCCATAAATCTACGACATAGGACCACCGGTTTTACTTCCCTTCCAAAGAAAAGCCATGCTAAGGATTTTTACGCCCGAAAAGGGTTTGAAACCGCGACCTCGGGAACTAGAGGCTAACTCTAGGCCACGGAAGACCACACATAGGTAATGTGGTTGGAGACATAGGCAACGCTGCTCTAGATAGGTCAGTGTGAAAACCGTATCCCGGACATACACATAACAGCATACCTGAACTGGTGGAGGCACTAGTGATTTTGTTTTCCACACGAGCCTACAGCAAAAGTGAAACCTGTTTACGCACTTAGCTACTTCTGATTTTGAAAGGGAGAAACCGACTCCCGCTATCAGCAACTGGTCGCTACCAGCTACACACTTCCGACGTTTTCAGCGTGTGCATTTTCTGTTCTCGAAGAACAGAAAATACCTCCGCAGAAAATGGTTAAAGAAAAAACTGAAAAATACACAATATTTTCCAAATAATGAGATCTTTAACTGGTTTAAATTAATGTAATGACTTCTCTTTCATCCGGGATACATTACAGTATGTTTCACTATTCCTGGAGTCATTATTTTTTTAATCCCATACAACTGAGAAGCTGATTTTTGCAGTTTCTAACGCTCGCTCTAACAACATACGGCACCACAGGGATGGGACCTGATGACACATGAAATGAAAGGAAATTTGAGAAGGAATTTTTAGAAAAATCCGTGAGTGTGTATGTGTGTGAACAGCATAACTCCTAAACAAAAAGTCGGATAAACACAACTTGGTATTTAGGTTCAGTACTTTCCAAAAATGCCCCACGAAGTTTTTCAAGAACCCCCCCCCCTGTGGCGGGAAGTCTTGCACGTAGTCAACACGTGTTATCTCACCTGGATGCTGTATTAATAAGGTAGAGGTTCTCTGAAACTCCTTGATATTCTCTGACCGAGCTGCCAGTCATAGAGCTAAGTAGAAGGGCCAATTCCAGCTATGTCTTGTATATTTCCGGATTTTGTGGTTGAAGGCAAGAATAAAAATTGAATCCCCTTAAACAGCTTAATTTATTATAGGCAATACTTTTTGTTTTTAGTTCCCTCCTTAACTACATTGGTTTTATCGTCGGCCTTTCCTTGGCAACTTATTGCGTAATGACAATGGTGTTAACTCGTATTATGCCGAATGGGTTTCTTGCAATTTTTGGTTGTTTTTTTTAAACATTAGATCACAAACACATTCACACTCTACTTACTTTCAGACTCTTGGAAGAATAGTCAATAATCTCGGTTGGATAAAATTCCCACCCCAGCCAGGAATCAAACCCGGGACCCCTCGCACAGCAGCCAGGTGCTCTTCCAAATGAGCTACGGGGCCAGCCACGTAATACTTGTAGAAGCAGCTAGCAACTTTTTCCATTGTTTGATAATGATAAAGAAATTTGAAAGCTGTAAATCACTTCTTCCTGCTACTTTAAGTTATGGTGTGGACCTAACTGCCTCACGCGCTTTCTCCCACCCACACACACACGCGCGCGCGCACAAACCTGCCGTCTTAGCTCACGTGAGATTCGTCGTTGAAAATGGCTAAGAAAGTGTTCAATCTGGGGCAATTTCCCCTTTTTATAACCCCCGGCTATGACACCAATATTCGCGCCTTATTGATATGTAACAAACTATTCTCGTTGATGATATATCTGGCGTGCTATGAAAACAAAATTCCCCAACTTTATTCAAGGTTCTGTTTGACTCCTTTGCTAAAACCCACTATCTCTGTCTCACTTATAACTTCTGGTTACTCTTTCTATTTTTCCAACTCCCTTGACTTTCCAGGAATTCAGCCCCTATCTCCGTTTTAGTGTCACCTAAGACCTCTCTCCTATTTCCTGCCATTTTGCCTAATCCTTTGTGCATTAGCGTGTGTTGATGGTGGACTTTTACCCTTGCTGCTAGCTCGCTCTTTGCTAATTAGACGTTCCTTACATATCAGTAAAGTTTATGCTACAATATATTATTAGATTACATCTCTGTTTATATACCTATCTAATTATTGGTTACTATTATTACAATTGCTTGTCCTGTCTGGTGTTTGTTCCCTTTACAATCCTAAACAACCTTTATAGGGAACTTTTTCGAATTTGTTTTTATTTTCTATAAAATGGCTCTTAACAGCTTTAACTACAATACCATACATTAAATATATTTACATATTAAACAACATTTCTATATTGAATTTTCTGGGAATAAGCTTTGAAGTCCACTTCATTCAGAAGGAATTTTGTGTAATCTTGTATAACTTTTAAACGTTAAGCGATAGATGTGAAGGTACTACCAAAAAATATAGATTTCTTTAAAACACACAATTTATTTCAAATAACTTTTTTGTGCTATCAGCCATTTCCGAGATATCCCTCATTAATGGTTCGAACTCTTCGATTCTTAGCCATTCTTTTCAAGTCCTGTAGATGTAATGGAAGGTGTACGGAATTTTAAGACCACCGTATAGCGTCTAGTTCTTAAACATTTGACTATCGCTATTCCCTTTATATCTCTAACGAAATGTGTAATGCAGCTGTTTACGGAAATGACTATCTCGATTAAAATAAAGCGAATAGGAAAATAAACCTTCGTGAAAGTAATCTGTATACCCACTAATGAGCGATAAAGGATAAGCAAAGTCACGTGTGAATGTAACACGTTAGATTCTTTGTTGATATTTTAATATATGTTATTGTCGTTATTTTTATATTATTGTTGTTTGTGTAATACTGTAATTGCTAGTATGATTTTATTAGCTTTGTATAATATTGTTTGATATTATTTTACTTATTTTTCTTTCTTATTTTATATCATTTCGAGTACAATTTCTGGCAATGCAAAAGATGTGTAGGAAGTTTAGAAGATAAAATAAATGAACATTTACAGATGGTGTGTTCACATATTTTCTAAAACATCTTTGTTTTCTCTTCGAAAACGAAACTTTAAAGTATATAAATTTCGGGCTCTGTCTACTTATTACGGTAGTACAGGGTGAGCCAAAAGTCTATGAACCGGCTGCGCGGATTTTTCCTGTCCGCGTCCTCGGCGCTAGTAGCCGTCTGCCGCTATTATAGAAAGGCGCGGATGAAACCATACAACATTTTCAAAACTACTTTTATAGGCTTTACTTTCTATCTCTGGGGTAATTTAAAACAAAGTGTACAAGACAAACCCATACACTCTGGAAGAATTAAAACAAAATCTCCGCCAGGAAATTGCCAGAATTTCTCAACGTGAACTACGGCGAGTGATGGATAGTTTCCTAAAGAGGTTCCAAAAATGCATGGACAACGACGGTAGCCAGTTTCAGCATCTCCTTTCATAAGGTTTGGTAAGTAAAGCCTTTAAAAGTAGTTTTAAAATGTTGTATGGTTTCATCCGCGCCTTTCTATGATATCGGCAGACGGCAGCGATCGCCGAGGAGGCGGACAGGAAAAATACCGCGCAGCCGGTTCGTAGTTTTTTGGCCCTCTCTGTAGTAAAGAATTTTGAAAAAAAATATTGTTGACACTCTCGATATAAACGAATAATAGTATTTTCTGTATATTACTTCTCAGATTTGAATTACTATTATTATTATTATTAGACAATGTATCTGTTTTCTTATTTTTCTGGCGTAATTGTAACCATAACTGTAAACACCGAAACTGTACATATAGGATTATTGCTTTTTTTATTTAAAAGAACAAACATACCTACAACAAAACTAATAATTGATAAAAGACTTTTCACCTTCATACAAGTCAAGTATTACAAATACAAACAAAGACTTTTCCTCTGCAAATGATTTCATCATAGCTACCGTGTTGGCTTTTTGATTTCGAAAGAATTCCTGTATGCGAACGCCGATAGCTAAACTGAATTCCAAAGCAATGTTTTTACAAACAGGGCAAAAGCAACACAGAGAAAAACATTAAAATTGCTAATGTGGGATACAAAGAAAAACTGCCTTGAAAGGTTTCGTTCCATTGATTTCCATATACAAAGGATGTAAACAACATGGCGGCAGAGAAAGACAAGTGAGCATTAAAGGGAATTCCTTCAAGAGCGCCGCGTTGTGTTTGTCAGCAATAGCAAACAGTTGTGAGAACAATTACATCTAATTGATATTATTCGGTGCTCTGAACACACAAATTAATTCCATTCTTGAGAACGATTTACTCCACTCATAACTTGTAAGGGCTCTTTGCGGAGCAACTGTTTGCAGTCTTCATTGATTGCCGCGCCTCGTTGGTGCTCGAGAGCGTCTGAGGTTTTGATGCGGTTTCAGCTAGTTTCATAATGAAACTGAAAGGAAATTAACGTGCAGAATCAGAATTATTCACTATTATTATTATTATTATTATTATTATTATTATTATTATTATTATTATTATTATTATTATTCCGTTATATCTCCACAGTCCACTTTTTCTCCTTTTTACTTTCTCTACTGCTTATCTTCAGTGATTAGATGGGGTATTGCATACCATCGTAAAATTTCTATACCGAGATAATCCCGGATTTACACGTTTTGAGGACACTGAATGTAGAAAATGTTTTAGAAAACGTATGTGTTTGGGTGTGTGTGTGTGTGTGTGTGTGTCTGGACAGCTTAACTCAAAAACGAAAAGTCAGTTAAATACCAAACATGATATGTAATTTCAGCATCTAAAAACGATGTGACTCAAAATTTTCAAAAAGTTCTCCCCAAGTCTAAACACCATTTACAGGGACATTTTTGCGTTATTTTTTATTTTCTCAAAAATGATACTAAAGATTTTAATTAAAATACATATTTGATGAGAAACAAAACGTGTGTATATGTATATAAATATACATTTGAGACAGTATTGTTAACACTTAAATAATTTCAGTCTAATTATATAACATATAAATTCAATAACAGCCTGCCTTAAAGCAATATGTATATGTAACAATATATAAAAAGTGTATATTACAATCATTATATATGTTAATATTATTGTATCCATGTGTAATAATGTTATGTGAATGTATTTCGTAATTTAATAATGTAGGAGCTGTGAGAATAATAGGTTAAAGGTTGCTAACAATGAGGTAACAATGAGGTAACCTTGAGGCAATAATGAGTTTGAGAGTTTAATAATGTTACTTGTGATTCTCGGAAGCAATAATGTAATAAAAGTGACAGCTTATAAAACAGCCAATCAACAACCAGAAAAAGCTTTAGTTAAATAAAGGTATTCTATTGGATTAGGAATAGCCAATCAGAGACTTGAAATACAGAAATTTACAAGTTTAGGCGGTTGAAATCAATTCAGTTGCCTGCAGACAGTGTTTGTAACCGGATGCGAGATGCGTCCTCGAGAGATTTAATACGCATTCGTGTGCGAAAAATAAGTTTACGTGTTAAAAAGTACAAGTAATTAATAAAAGAATCTCACTGTTCTATATCAGTGAAGTATTATTTATATCGAATCAAGTATTAATAAAAGGAGTGAAGTAAAATTATAATCCGTGTGAGCCTACATTCGTAAGTCGCACCACAACCCTGCCAAGACATCCATGTCTCTAACAATAATACTGACGCAGCCGAGGCAAACATAAATACATAATATTTAAAGAAATAGTCAAATTACTAAGTTAATTTTTTTTAACTTGGGGTAAAGGGCACCGGAAACAGGGTACTATACGTGTGGTTGCAACGAATTTCAAGTTCGGTTCCCCAACGGTTGAAATATAATACAACTTCTTCAATACGACCTACTTCAAATTGACGCCCAAAGCGTGTTGCAAACAAGTTACAACAAAATACCTTCTTCAAATTGGCTTTCCATACGTGAAGCAAAACAACTACTTCAAAGTGACGCCCAAAACGTGATGCAAATAACGTAACAAACTACTTCAATATGATATATACATTTTATTACTCATTCAATATATATATATATATGTATATATACAGGGTGGATCATTTAACTTCAGACTGGTACAATATCTCCAAAACTAAGCGTTGTAGAAAGAAATGTCTTTAATAGAATCTGCTGATATTATGGAAGAAAAGTAAATGCCATTAGTAATGTTCTATTTAGAGGATGTTGTTATGGTCATTTTAGGATCAATTTAAGCTATTAAATGGGAACCTACAGTTTGTATGTTGTTTTCTCATTTGAAAATGGTTTATAAAAATGTTTATTTTGTGATGAGAAATAAGGAAACAAAATAAAAGCATGTTATGAAACGTAACCATATACCAAATTCCATCTACCAAAATTTAATATTCACGCAATTGCTATTAATAAAGCAACATCATCAACTCGTTTAAATTACAAGCAAGTAATGGTCTCTTAAACCAAATTATATTAATATGGCAATTACTTCGAATGACAAATTATAATAAGAAGTTAGGTAATCTATAACCTCAAATGACCATCCGTGAATGGTCCAGCCATTGATTGCGCTCTTTGTACACAGACATTCAGAATTTTCGTTGTTATTTACGTTCGTGTAAGAACATCCAAAGTGCTTTATACAAATGTTTAGTTTTTATGAGGAGTGAGAAAACAATATAAAAAGTGTGATGTTCATTTTAGGGTCAATTTCATTTGACCCTAATTGAACATTCCCATTTTAATATGTTAATTGGCCCTAAAATGACCATCATAACATCCTCTAATGGCATTTAGTTTGAGGCAGTATTTTTAGCACTTGAATAATTTCAATTAAATTATATAATATGTAAATTCAATAACAGCCCGCCTTAAAGCAATATGTATGTAACAGTCATTGTAAATGCGTATATTATTGTGAACATGCTTAATAATGTTATGTGAATACATTACATACTTTAATAATGTAAGAGCTGTGAGAATAATAAGTTTAACGTTGGTAACAATGAGGTAACAATAAGGTAACCTTGAGGCAATGATGAGTTTGAGAGTTTGAATACTACTAGTCATGATTAGAGCAACGATAATGTGAATTTTGTGACAGTTTAAAAATAGCCAATCAATAGCCAGAAAAAGCTTTAATTAAATGTAGGTATTCTATTGGACTAGGAGTAGCCAATCAGAGACTTGAAATACAGAAGCTTACGAATTTTGACGGTTGAAATATGTTCAGTTGCCTGCAGACCTTGGTAGTGACCGGATTGAAGATGTGTTCTCTAAAGAAATATTACGTATTCGTGTGAATCGTAAAATATGTATACGCGTTAACAAAGTGCAAGTTTTAAATTAAAGAATCTCACAGCTCTTAAAATCAGTGTAGTGCTATTTAATTTGTGCCAAGGATTAATAAAAGACGAGAATTTAAACTTAATATCTGTGTAAGCCTACATTCTTGTCGCACCACGCCCTGATTAAGAGAAACGTGTCTCTAAAACAAGACTGACGAAGCCGATGCAAACATAAACATAAATACTATCTGTAGAAGCTGTTTAGTAACAAAGTTAATAATATAATATTATTAAACGTGGAGCGTAACAAAAAAAAATGCATCTTCAAATCAGCTTTACATACGTAGCAGCATATTACGTAACAAACAATCCACTTCAAATTGGCTTACCAAAACGTGAGGCAAACCTTCAACAACAATAAACTACAACAGTTGAAGAACAAAAGGTTGCAACGTAGCTTCACAAGTTATAATGCGGCGATTATAGGTATTTAAGTTTAGCTTCTTCTAAGGAAGCGACACAAAGATTTTCAAGAAAATTCCCCAACTCTAAATTAAACTTTACATGGAAGATTTTTTTTTTTTTCAAAAAAGATCATCTTAACGATTTTGATTAAAATACGATGTGTTTTAAGATATTTGCAGGACATACAAAATATTTATCCTGAATTTTCTGGAATAACTTGAGTAGCCATTTTAATAAGCGTTTTCTACGTTTTAATAGGTTTCATTTTATATTTGTCCCTAAAAAGCTAATATGCAGGTGGACAAAAGCCACTATCCATTACTACTTTTACTCTATGATAGTTTTAATAATTACACATATGTGAGTTATTTATAGTACACTTTTTCAAATTGTCTTGCATCTGAATTGACACATCTCTAAAGACGATCTGGGACACCTAAGCATATTTCTTCACACAGTTGTGGATTCTAGTGTATAATCTGAAATTCATTATCAATGCCGTTTTAAGTCCTCGATTGTGGTTGGTTTTGAAACATAAACCATATCTTTAATCAATCCCCAAAATGAAAAATCCATTGGAGTGAGGTGTGGTGATCTGGGAGGCCTTTCTACTGTCACCCGTCCTCCAATAACTCTTCTACCAAACACCGTGAAGGTAGTTTCGCACAGATACAGCGTAATGTGCTGGAGCACCATCATGCTGAAAGTAAATTGAGTTGAAATTGTTGTAGTTCATTTGTAACTCTGATACGACATAGGTAATCAACATTTCTAGGTACTTTTTACCTGTTACTGTACCATCAAAATACCAAGGCCCCAGGACTCCATGACATAATATACCACCCCACACAGTAAAACCAGGCTGGGTAAGTTGTTTTTCAAAAGTGATGTGATGATTTTGTATATACCAGTACGTCCAATTAGTCTGATGGCATGACCAGACAATTTAAATGTTGCTTCGTCACTACAAATGATTTTTCTTCACAAATCGCTGACCATGCTGAAGCTCATTCTGAATTGATTCAGAAAATTGAAGCTTACGATTAGGATCGTCTTCTAGTAGACCATGTATGAGATGCCGTATGTAGAGCTTAAATTTAGCTTGATGTAAAATTTCCCAGAAAGAGTTCGGGAAACATTCTGTCTCAAAGCAAGCTTGCGAGTAGACTTTTTAGAACTCTGTACAATAGATTGCAACACTTTCACCTTTGTCTTCTCACATAATGATGGCCTACCTGATCTACGGCAGTCTATCATTAATCCATTTGCTTCACAACGTTTCCGTATATTGTAGACCACCTTCAGTGTTGGTGGAACAGTATTGAAGTGTCCATTCATTTCATCAATTAATAACGCATTATCACCTTCGTACTATCTTTGAATGCAAAAAATTCTTTCTTCTTACGGCAACATATCAACAACGTGGATACAGAACGCATCTAAGCAAAACAAATATCTAAATAAACATCTGACAGCAGACTGATTTAGCAATCTCCTCTGGTGTGTATTTGAGTAACTAATTATCACATGAACGTCACACGTGGACAATTTGAAATTCATAGGAGATTAAAACCGTAATAAAATGGTAGTGTATTATTATTATTATTATTATTATTATTATTATACTTAGAATTTTATTTGCTTACATTTTTCGCTCTTTTCACAGAATGTTTATTACTAATAATTACGCTGTAGATATTCAAATTCTATTAACATGAATTTAATACATGTACATGTATTACAAGAAGTATAAGCCTTTTGTTTTAAAATATTTCTAAACAAGCTCCTTATTCTTGTAATAATATACTCTGAAAATATTTCATCTCCTTTCATTTTGTAGTTGTTTAATGCTTTAATGGCAGGGGTTAACTGATCAACAGGTATATTATTTCTTCTGGTAAGCTCTAAAGTTGTTCATTTACACAATCGTTGATTTGATTAGGATTCTAATAATACAGACAACTAAGTTAAGCAAGGTGAATCACAAAAGATATGCGAATGCTCCAAGTTCAAGGTTCTCTGTACAACTGGTAAAACCTTAAAGGTATCCCTGCATAAATAATGTAAGATTAAATCTGTTACTGATACAATAAGTAGACCAGTAAACTGGACCTTCACAACCTATCCTTCTTGCACACTTCAACATTCCGGAAAGAATTTGACTGAAACAACAAAAATCATCGAAAAAAATAAAATGTGAACAAAATAATGCAAAAAAAATCTTATGTGATACATTCACAAGGCTTTCTCATCGTTTATTTAGTCGGTATACAAACTATTCCTACTAAACTTATTTTTTCTACTACGTTTTAATCCATATGAAATAGCTACATATAGAAATAATTGCATTATACATTTCCTTATAGATACAAAGACAACAATAATAGTCAAATGTTTAAGAACTGGAGGCTGTAAGCTGGCCTTAAAATTCCATACTGTTTCCATGCAATCGCGAGAAACAACTGAATATTGACAGAACTTTAAAAGAATGGCCAAGAAATGAATTCGAATCTTCAATAACGGATATCTCGGAAATGGCTTATGCCACAAAAAACACATTTGAAATAAATTGTGTGTTTTAAAGAGACCTACATTTTTATATAGTATGTTTTCGTCCATCTCAGAGAATTCAAGATACCATATTGCTTGTCATTTAAATATATTTAATATATGGTATTTTAATCAAAATCGTCACAGCTATTGTTTAGAAAATCGAAACTTTCGAAAAATATTTCACGGAGGTTTTTCTAAAAATAATTCTTTTTTTAAAAACAAAAACATGTATTTTCGATGATACAAGTATCTCGGTATCAAATTTTTGGGTTGAATGCAATACCTTCTATACCTACTATGTACGTGACAGAGAAAGTAAAAAGTAATCTGTTATTTTCCCAAAATGTCAGACACGAACTGTGTAAAGCAAAGTCGAAATTAATCTTTGGTTTGAACTACGTTGGGAGTAAGTGGATTCGATTGGAATGATTGTCGCTGATGTGGCTGGTGAGAATTTGCACGAAGTATGCAAAATTGTACCACGTGACAAGTGGGGAAAAAAACGAGGACAGTTGATGTTCAGGCACTCTGAATTGGCTATGGGCCACGCTTCACAGGAAGCATACGTTGTTTGTACATAATACTGCATTGTCAGTTTTCCAGCCAATGGTTCAAAACACAGACAAATTCAACGGATCTATGGCGCTTCCAACAGATAACTCTGTTATTTTGTGTCGTCGCATTGAAAAACCATCACAACAGTAAAACTCTTTCAACTATTGAATACTCGTTTTCAGTCTATTTTCGGGGAAGGGGCTCCTCGTTAATATTTAATATTTATGTTTTACTCATGCTTTATGCAAGAGCCTATCTAATTTTGTAGGTTTTAAAATTAGTTTGGCAGCTGCTAGAAACTAAATATTGGATTGCATAAATCAAATTATTGTTTATGAAGTTAATGAAATACTAGAATAAAGGACAATTATTAAAATAGTATGTGTTACAATCACTTGACTTTCTCCATGTACTATAATTTATTTTTATAGCTATTAAAACAGTCCTCACCAAAGAGACTACTTCTTTATTTGCTTCTTGTTAAACATGATAAAGGTTGACCAAAGTAGCTTCAATATACATTTTTTTTAGATTATTTTTCCTTGCTAAAGCCAGTGTTTGGTAAAAGATATTTCATGAAAATACTTTAGATGATTTACTTAAATATGAAGTTTGTTATTCATCTAACTTTACGTTTTTGTTTTATGCTGTTCACGTTCACACAGACAAACATTGAACCTTTTTCTACTTTTTACTTTCTCTCCCACGTACATAGTAGATAGAGATGGTATTGCTTTCCAAACAAAAATTCGATACCGAGATTCACCCCCTGAATCCAAAAAAGTATCTTTAGAAAACGGTCTGTGTCTGTGAACACACAACTCAGAAAGTCTGATAAATACTACACTTAGTAGTAACACGAAGATTTTCAAGAAAAACCACCACCCCTACCTACTCTTTACATGGAAAGTTTTTCGAAAACTCATATTTTTTAAAAACGTCTAATGACTTTTATTAAAATGCTATATATTAAAACTATTTACATGAGAAATAAAATGTGTATATCGAAATTTCTGGGAATGGGCTGTGAAATCCTCTTCATTCGGAAGGAATTTTGTATAATATTGTATAACTCGTAAACGTTAAGCGATAGACGAAAACGTACTACACAAAAAATGTAGATCTCTTTAAAGCACAAAATTTACTTAAAATAAGTTCATTTGTGGAATAAGCCGTTTTTGAGATATCCATTATTAAAGGTTCGATTTGTTCATTATTTGTCATTCTTATAAGTTCCATCGATTTTCAATTGTTTCTCGCGAATACATTAAAGTCAGCGTATAGCATCCAGTTCTTAAACATTTGACTATCGCTATTCTCTTTCTATTTATAACGAAATGTGTAATGTAACTATTTCTGCAAAGGTTTTTTGGGTTAAATGTAGTAGATAGAAAAATAAGCTTTAGAAGAATAGTTTGTATGCCCACTAATAAAGATAGAGGGAAGAGAAAGTCGTGTGAATGTATCGCATCTAATTTTTTAGACTCGGTGTGCCTCAAAATGTGTATTTCCGGGTGGAATGTAAAGCCTCTAGAGAAAGTAAAAAGAAAGCAAATATACACAGAAATTAATTGTATTTCAGAATGTACAAAGCTTAAAAGTGTAACAATAACATTAAAAACCTCCCATCTTTATAAAACTTAGACAATCAGTTTACGGAGGATTTTAACAGTTTCATCTCATATTGAAATGTCGAACAGTATGATTTTCCTGCATTGACAGCAAACCTACTACTTTCCTTGTAAATGAAACGTTCATTATGTCTAGTGGATTATCCTAGCATCTACACTAGTAAAAATAGTTTGTACTCTTGTACAAACTATTTTTACAAACTCTTATTCTCCATATGCTTCATGTTAATCGAGATGTTAATCTTATTGCTAATTTTATTGTAGGTGCAAGGGGAATATGGTAGGCTTTAAGCGATAGTCAAATTGTTAAGAGCTGGTTGCTATGTGGCGCATTCCATTCACTTTGTGTGTCCAGGACATAAAAAAAAATTAATAACGATTCCCATTTGAGAAAAAGTATTGGAAAATGTAAGGGAATAACAAGCAATATCTCGAAAATGGTTCACTCAACAACAACAAAATATATATGACATAAATTGTGTGTTTTAACGCGATCTACATTTTTTGTGTAGTAGAATTTTGTCTATCTCTTATGGTTTACCAGTTATGCAAAAGTCGTTTCCAATGGAGAATACTTTTGGAGACATTCCCAGAAAATTACAGATATACATTTCATTTGTTATAAAATATCTTAAACATATGACATTTTAATCAAAATCGTTAGAGCCATTTTGAGAGAATTAAAATGTTCGAAAAATGTCCCATGTAAAGGGTAATCTGGGGTGGGGGATTTTCTTGAAAACCTTCGTGTTGCACTTCTGGAAAATACTGATCCTAAATACCAAGTTTGGTGTTTATCCGACTGTTCGTTTCTGAGTTATGCTGTTCACAGACACACACACGGACAGACACACACAGACAGCTTTTTGGATACAGGGGGTCTCAAAACATGTATTTCCGGTGAAATCTCGGTATCGAATTTTTGGGTGGAATACAATACTTTCCCAAAGTAAAAAAAGAAAAGTTGGGAATGTGTGTGGAAGCGAGGGTAATGTCGGAAACCCCTGAAATATGTTTTATAACTTTAACCGTTAAAATGATATTCGTCTAAAATATCAAACATTTTTGTGCACCTTACACCAAAATGTATAAAAGCTAAATTTAAGCCACTGTTCTTCCATATGGACATAAGGTTGAAGTGTTTCCAAATATAATTCAGGTTTAGGGGTATCCATATTCTTGTCAACCAATTTTAATTCTGTTTCTTTCAAATATAAATATCAAAGAATATTTTTGCCACTTTACTGAAACTGCGCATATTTTCAATTACTTCATCCCAAAGGGGAAAATGAGAAGAAAAATCGTTTAAAATCGAGTTACTGATGTGTTCATTGTCACAAACATTTCACTATGTTTTCGCCTATAACGTTTGTGTAATTTGGACAAAAATTAGTAAACCTAACATTTCTAATTTGTAACAGTGATAAGCCACCCTTCAACTGTAAAACAATTCCAATACCCTTATTTTTAATCTCTATTTTCAACCTCCAACTTACAAATCGTCCCTCTTGGGTATCTAACTAAACTTTTGTACGCCACACAATAGAATTCGACGAAAATGTTAGGTTACCTTATGAGAAAGAGTATTTTTGTATGAGTTATTTGCCCCAAATGTTTAAAAATATATTAACTTTGTAATTTGGCTGTTTCTTTAAATATTATATATATATATATGTTTGCCTCGGCTGCGTCAGTATTATTGTTAGAGACACGTTTCTCTTAGTAGGGTTGTGATGCGACAAGAATGTAGGCTTACATAGATTATAATTTTACTTCACTCCTTTTATTAATACTTGATACGATTTTAAATAACACTTCACTGATAGAGAGCTGTGAGACTCTTTTTATTAATTAATTAATTAATTACACTTTTTAACACGTAAGCTTATTTTTCGTCTCACACGAATACAGATTATGTTTCTTGATGACACTTTTTGCTTCTGCTTAGTAACGCAGGCAACTGACTAGATTTCAACCGTCTAAACTTGTAAATTTCTGTATTTCAAGTCTCTGATTGGTTAATCCTGCTCCAATAGAATACCTGCATTTAACTAAAGCTTTTTCTGGTTGTTGATTGGCTATTTTTATAAACTGTCACTAAAATTAAATTATTGCTTCCAAGAATCACAAGTAACATTTTTACTCTCAAACTCATTATTGCCTCAAAGTTACCTCATTGTTACCAACTTTTATCTTATTATTCTCACAGCTCCTACATTATTAAATTACTAATGCATTCACATTACATTATTGAACATGTTTACAATAATATAAGCATATGCAATGACTGTTACATACATTTTACAAACTATTACATACACATATTGCTTCAAGGCGGGCTGTTGTTGAATTTATATTATACAATTAGACTAAAATTATTTAAGTGTTAAAATACTGCCTCACTAATAACTTTAGAAAGTTACCCTACTATATTTCCAATATATTTTGAACCACATTTAAAATTCTTCGGTGTTTAGCTCATCTGATAAAAATGTTTTACAATTATATTATTGGGATATAGCAAAAAACATATGTACTCTTACAACTTTCAAACCTTATTTTCAATTATATAATTATTACGTACTCTTTAACAAATACTCTTACGCTTTATTTTCAAACCCGTTAATGGCAAAAGATTATGCTTGGACAATTCTGACACAAATGTTTGCACTTGAGCAAAGTTAAAAAATCCTTAAAAATTAAAAAACAAACTGCCCCTACTCATACTTTTAGCCTACTATGTACAAATTTGCACCATTTCACCAATCTGGACAATACTTTGAACACTTAGGCTTTTCACCCTACTCAAGACTTTCAAAAATCACCCTATCCTTAGTTGCAACCTCTTACAATATGCATCCATATAATTCCGGATAGTTTTTTGTTTCTAGAAGGTAAGGGAGCAAGCTGTTTGGATAACTATAGTAACTCTACAAAGTAAAACCCAGTGTGGGAATATATGAAGTTTAACACCATTTTTTGAATGTGACATTGTATAGGTTCTTTTGTGCAACAAGCATATAGACCAAAGCAGTTTAATCTAATAAAATACAATATAATAATAGTAGCTGGAATTAATTGTTCTTCCACACAAGTCGTGTGTTGGACATGGACAAGGTAGAATCTGAGGCAGTATTTTTAACACTTGAATAATTTCAATTAAATTATATAATATGTAAATTCAATAACAGCCCGCCTTGAAGCAATATGTATGTAATAATGTTTTAAAAATGTATGTAACAATCATCGCATATACTTATATTATTGTAAACATGTTTAGTGACGTTATGTGAATACCTTACATACTTTAATAATGTAAGAACTGTGAGAATAATAAGTTTTAAAGTTGCTAACAATAAGGTAACCTTGAGCCAATAAGGAGTTTGAGAGTTTTAAATGTTACTAGTAATGATTAGAGCAACGATAACGTAAATTTTGTAACAGTTTAAAAATAGCCAATCAACAGCCAGAGAAAGCTTTAATAAAATGCAGGTATTCTATTGGACTAGGATTAGCCAATCAGAGACTTGAAATACAGAAGCTTACAGGTTTTGATGGTTGAAAAATGTTCAATTGCTGGCAGACCTTGGTAGTGACCGGATGGGAGATGTGTTCTCTATAGAAATATTCGTGTGAATCGTAAAATTTAATATACGCGTTAACAAAGTGCAAGTTTTAAATTAAAAATCTCACAGCTCTTAATATCAGTGTAGTGCTATATAATTTGTGCCAATAATTAATAAAAAGAAGTGAATTTAAACTTAAAATCTGTAAGCCTACATTCTTGTCGCACCACACCCTGCCTAAGAGAAACGTGTCTCTACTGACGCAGCCGAAGCAAACATAAACATAAATAATATCTACAGAAGCAGTTTAATAACAAAGTTAATATAATATTTTTAAACTTGGAGCGTAACAACAAAAATACATCTTCAAAAATCAGCTTTACATACGTAGCAGCATATTACGTAAACAACAACTTCAAATTGGCCTACCAAAGCGTGGTGCAAACTCCTTAAACATCAACAATAAGCTACAACAGTTGAAGAACAATAGTTCAAGTTGGCTTCCCAAGCGTGAGGCTAATAATTTACGTAACAATAAATTACGTAAATAAAACAACTCCCAGAACAATACTACTTCAAGTCAGACGACTGAAAAATTCAATGCCATCGCCAGGATTTGAACCACGGACCTCCCGGTTTCCGCTCTCACTACTGAGCTACCCTGGCAACATGTCGGTACGACATTAAATTCCCCAACTGATTCGCATTTTTCCCGGTAAGCCACAAGGAAACCTCAGATTGTATTGAGATGACATACCCCAATGGCGACTTACAATGCTGTAAGAACTATAATACTATAACAACAGCTGTTCATTACCATGGTGCAGCGAGTTCCTGCCATAGACATCATAAATTGAAATATGCATGCATATACTAGGGTAAGTCAATAAGTAACCCACGTGATTTTGTTTTAAAATTTATTGTAACAATATTAGCAGCTTATAATTACCTCATTTTTGAACGTAGTCCCCTTGGTTCTCAATGCACATGGTCCATCGTTCTCAAGCTTTCTTGCGCCTTCTTCCGAGTAGCAGCCATGTATGCAGTTTCCTTCACTTCTTGGTCTGTGGTGAATCGAGGGCCACTTAAGGCATTTTTAAGTGGACCAAAAAAGATACGGTTTGACACTTCATCGACAATCAATCTTCGGTTCTCTGAATCAGAATACGGACTTGCTCATTGTTGGCGTCACTAGAGGTTATGGACGGGCGCCATGCTCTTTCCTTGTCCTTCACAGTTGTCCGATCATTTGTATACATTTCGCCGTGGTAAAGCATTGCCTCCATATTGTGCGAAAAGTGATTTCGTCTCCTGGTTCACCTTCACAAGACAAACAAACTGATAACCGCACGCTGTCCTCCTTTGGTACGAACGGTGAGGGGTGCAGCCATGTTGATTATGCAACAATGCAACACTCACCATAGTGATAACGTTCAAACATTGCACAAGCGGAGACAAAGGAGCAATATTCGACGTGCGCGCGCACAAACCCATATAGCCAACCTACAAAAAATTAAAAATAGTGCTGCGGATACTTATTGACTTAGCCTCGTACTTTTATGTCCACAAACCACGTACAAAGTATATTGGCTGCGTAAAAACACAGAGACTCGTCAAAAGTGTGAAATGGATCTTTTAGCAGGAAAATAATTCGTTTTAAAACTACCTATACTTAAAATTCTAGATTCCATTGTTAATCTGTTATAGGATTTGATACCCTTAATAAAAGGGTATGCTGCCTTTGTACGGGTAAGCCGACTATTATAAAATAGAGATGGGATCTCGATAATCAGTGGTATCGAAGTATGTTTAATACTTTGAGATAAACCTTTGATACTTTTCGATAGCTTTAAATATTTAAGTTATGCATTATTGAACGTTTTTGCGTTTACGTTTATGCTAAATAAGGAATAAAAGGAGACGAGATGTGTCGCACCTGACCCCAAAGAGTTGCTGGACTATAGATCTTGATAGAGCTTGACTGTGTTTCCGTGGCTGAATCAATGCAACATTACGTAGATATTTGTCTAAATGGAAACGTGCAAAAAGCTGGGGAAAGGAGTAGAGATACTCGTGTAACATGCAGCGTTAACTGAGTTGTGAATGAAGCTGATTTAATATTCATCTTTATTCACCATAATATTCATTTACAGAATTAGGCTTCGTCAAATATAACATATAATATATAAAAAATCTGATATGTTACACTCACATGGCTTTCTTTACTCTTGTACAAACTATTTTTACAAACGCTTATTCTCCATATGCTTCATGTTAATCGAGATGTTAATCTTATTGCTAATTTTCTTGTAGGTGCAAGGGGAATTGGTAGGCTTTAAGCGATAGTCAAATCTTTTAAGAGCTGGTTGCTATGTGGAGTATACCATTCTCTTTGCATTACCAGGACAAAAAAATCTGATATGTTACACTCACATGACTTTCTCTACTCTTGTACAAACTATTTTTACAAACGCTTACTCTCCGTCTACTTCGTGTTAATCGAGATAAACATTTGCAGACTCTATCTTATTGCTAATTATCTTGTAGATGTAAGGGGAATATATATTTACAAGGGCAATATAGAAAAACAGTAGCCTTTACGCACATACATATCCCTTAATAGCTGGTTGCTAGGTGCAGCACTATTCCCTTTGCCACAGATTAATACTCTTTGCATATCCAAGACAACAAAATGAATAACGAATTCCCATTTTAGAAAATAAGTATTGAAAAATTTAAGGGTATAACAAGCAATATCCCGAAAATGGTTCACTCAACAAAAAAAATGTATATCACATAAATTGTGTAGTTTAACGCGATCTACATTTTTTGTGTAGAAAAATTTTGTCTATCTCTTATGGTTTACGAGTTATGCAAAAGTCGTTCACAATGAAGAATACTTTTGGAGACATTCCTTGAAATTTAGAGATATACATTTCATTTGTCATGAAAATATCTTAAACATATGATATTTTAATCAAAGTCGTTAGAGCCATTTTTGAGAAAATTAAAATTTTCGAAAAATGTACCATGTAAAGGGTAATCTGGGGTAGGGGGATTTTCTTGGAAACCTTCGTGTCGCTTCTCTGGAAGATACTGAACCTAAATACCAAGTTTGGTGTTTATCCGACTGTTCGTTTCTGAATTATGCTGTTCGCAGACACACACAGATACACACACGACATGTTTCCAAAACTGCTTTTTTTGGATTCAGGGGGTCTCAAAACATATATTTCCGGTGAAATCTCGGTATCGAATTTTTGGGTGGAATACAATACTTCCCCTATTTACTATACGTAGTAGAGAAGGTTAAAAATTGCTAGCAATTGGGGAATATTAAACAAGAACAATCTTGGAATTTGCATATAATACAAAATGGTTACATACGTTTATACACAGAAAACTACTAATAGGAGCATAATTTGTTGAACAAGCTATCGTTGTACAGTTTCTCATAAAGTGCGTATCGAGTATGATTTATCAAAAGTCGGTGTCGGTATCGAATATCGAGAAATAGTGGTATCGTCCCATCACTAATTAGCAATATTTAATTTGTGCGTATTTCCGATGTTAATATTATGTTAAGTTATATTGGTGCAATTGAGAATAAATTTAAATCAAGATATAAGTTATAAAAATATTATGGACAGTAAGTATATTTGGAAAGGTAGAATCAGGTGACTGAAAAATTCAATACCATAGCTGGGATTTGAACCACGGATCTCCCGGTCCGTCCGGTTGCTCTAACCACTGAACTACCATTGCAACATGCCGGCACGACACTTAAGTCCTCCAGCTGATTCGCATTTTTCCAGGTAAACCACAAGGAGATCTCATATTGTATTGAGATGACATACCCCAATGGTGACTTACAATGTTGTAAGTACTTTAAGTCCCGGGCTTCATAGTTTCAACCACTATTAGGTCAATTAATGGAAATAATTGTTCTTCCACACAAGCCATGTGTATGAGAAGGTTGGAAGGTAGAATCAGACTGAAAAAGTACTTACAACATTGTAAGTCGCCATTGGATTATATGGAGTATATTTTACCGTAAAAATGCGAGTCAGTTGGAGAATTTAAAGACGTGCCGGAAAGTTGCTGTGGTAGCTCAGCTGGTTAGAGCAACCGGACGGAGACCGGGAGATCTGTTGTTCAAATCCCAACAATTGCATTAAATTTTTCAGTCACCCGATTCTACCTTTCCAAATATACTTACTGTCCATAATATTTTTATAACTTATATCTTGATTTAAATTTATTCTCAATTGCACCATGGTTCAAATCCTGGATGTGGCAACAAATATTTTTAATTGAATAAATAAAGGCTTATAATATTTATCAGTTTTTTCGGATTATTATTCTAATGGCTCCGTTTTGGCACAGTAGTTCCGCGCTTCTACCTCATAGATGAATACCACACACATAATGACTGAAATAGTGTAAAGTTGAAAAGTAGAAAAATTTCAGAATTTTATTTTTGAAAACTATTAATTTTAAATGGCGATAGTTGTATTATATTAAGAGCTGGTTGCCAGCAGTGTTGGAGCTGAAGCTTATGTTTTTTCCCTCCGACAACGTATTTATGACGAGAGCGTGCTGGAATCAGCCGAGAGGGACACACCAAAGCTGAACATTTTTTTGACCCCACGGCACGCAGGTGACCCGTGTCGCGTGATGGGGTAGGCCCTGAGGTAATTTGCACCCCGATAACGCTGTGCATTGCTTCGAGCATTATTACACATAATTACTGCCTTACATCATGCCTATTTATCTAACGTGACGGCTTATGAATCTCACAGCGGGTTTGTGTAGACATGCCGCTCTGACCTTAATAGAATTGTTAGTACACGCATCCACCACTCGCCGTAAAACTGAATTGTGTAATTACCTGCTCCCTGTGAAATATAAAACCTCTAGTGCTTATGTACACTCACCTCTGAAAACGTTATCTGTGATAATCTACCAACATCGTACTAATGTAAAGTGAGGTTATGTCAGACACTGAGAAATGAAGTGGCACTTTAGCTCTTGTTTGTTTATTTATCCCATAACTTATTTAAGCCCACCTCCATGATGTGGCGGTAGTGTGTTATTCAAGAGAACCTGTATTCGTATCTCATTTACGTTGGTGTACGTGGATAAGGGATTTTCTGGGATATTCTGTTATTCTGAGAAGACGAATGTAAATTAACTCTAAGCAGGCTGCGTACTTAGTATTTCACTTCATTAAGTAAACAATATATACTGGATTAAAATTATTTAAACCAACAAATCTGAAGGGTTGCACGGTACACCGAAAACAATACGTCATATTGTCCTGTGAGGATTTGTTAATCCGATAGAGGGCATCGCTCTTCAGTTGTAAAGGCTTTTTCACTTCACAGTAGGTTGTACGTCTTGACTCAGCACAGTACTGTGTACTAATGGAGCAATACTCCTGGCGTGAGTACACTGATATGGTTGATTCTTACTACATAGCGAACCACCACAGGCTAGCAGCACAGCAGGTTTATGAACAACAATATCCCAGTCGCTGTACCCTGCATCATTCGACCTTTGCTGCTGTGTATAACGTCTGCGTGAGACCGGGCCATTTAACAGAATGCCTGGACAGGAACGACATCGCACGGTAAGAAATCTACACCTTGGAGACACTGTCCTGTGGTACGTGGAGCGAGATCCTTTCACCAGCACTCATGCAATTGCGCGCCAAATGGGGACAAATCAGACGAATGTAAGAAACGTTCCCCATGATCAATTGCTTCATCCATATCACAGAACGTGCACAACCTGGAACCAGACGATTATCAAGACGAGTTCAGTTTTCGCAGTGTATCGAAGTGTCAAATGCATCTTACATTTCCGTCCTCTGTACTGTTTACAGATGAAACGTCTTGGAGTCTTCAACACCCAATTCGTATGTTTGGAGTGAATTTAATCCACATGCCACATTTACTAACGGTCATCAAGTGCGTTTCCGCGTTAATGTGTGGGTAGGTGTTGTTGCCGACTGTTTAATTGGGCCATATCTTCTACCTTGACCATTAAATGGTGAGCATTATTAAAATTTTCTTGCCACAACATTGCAAAAATGACGTGCCACTCACTACAAGACAGCGCATGTGTGTCCAGCCGGCACATTGCAGTCGTCGTATGTGTCAATTCGTGGACCAACTTTCCAGAAAGGTGGATAGGCAGGGGAGGTCCAGTACCATGGCCTCCCCGATCTTCTGATTTAACCCCTCTGGAGCTTTTTTGTTTGCGGAGAAATGCCAACCTTATTTACAGAACCCCTGTTGAAACAGATGATAATGTGATGGCCCGAATAATAAGCAGCAGCAGGAGAAATCGAGGCGAAACCTGCAGTCTTTGACCTGTTAGAGAATTCATGACCCGCCGGTGTAACCTTTGTTAAAAAGTGAAAGCAGGCATTTTGGAACCTCTACTTTAATAGAAGTAATTGTTGTGACTCAAGGTAATAAAGAATTACAAATTATTTGTTTTACTTTTTTTCTAAGATGTCCTCGTAAAATGGTGCCTCACAGGAAAAATACGTGTTGGTGTCCGATGCAACCTCCCAGAGTTTGTCGGTTTAAATATGCTCCGTTCTGTGTAACAACTGCTTCTATAGTCAGGTAGTCAGCGTTCTGGATTATCTACCCAGAAGTATGTGTTTGATTCTCAGCTGGGGTGGGGGAATTTTTGTTTAATTTGTATGACTGTAAGAGTGAATAAGAGTGTGTTTACTAATGGCAATTAATAACCAACAGCAAAAGCCTACAGTTAACAGTTAGGTGATTCTAAAGTTGAAGCCCCCGATATGACCACAGGAGTTAAAAAATACTATACACAGAAATAATAATAATAAAACAATTCTGATGTGTTACATTCACATGTCTTTCTCTAACATTTATCGTTTCTTACTGGTTTAAAACTATTCATACTAAAGCTTATTTTTCTATCTACTTTATTTTAATCCAGATAAACCGCAGCAGAAATAGCTGCATTACACATTTTCTTATAGATACAAACAAAGCCGCGATGGTCAAATGTTTCATTATTAGACTCTATATGCTGATGTTAAAATTCCATAATCTTGGTATGGCATTGCGAAAAACAACTGAAAATCGACAGGACTTTAAAATAATGGCTAAGTATTGAACAATTCGAACCATTAATACGGTTATCTCGGAAATGCCTTTTACCACAGAAAAAGTTATTTGAAATGAATTGTGTGTTTTAAAAACAACAACATTTTATGTGTAGTACGTTTCCTCCTTCGGTTAAACTTTACCAGTTAAAGAAGATTATACAAAATTCCTTCTGAATAAAGAGGGCTTCACATGCTATTCCCAGAAAATGTAAGATATAAATTTTATTTGCCATGTAAATATCTTCAGTATATGCTGGTGTAATCAAAATAGTCATTTTTGGAAAATGAAAAAATTCGAAAAAGTTCCATGTAAAGGGTAGTCGGGGTGGGAGAATTTGTTTGGTATCTTCGTATCCATTCTTGGAAGGTACTGAACTTAAATATAAAGTTTGGTATTTACTTTACTTTTCGTTTTCGAGTTATGCTATTCACACACACGCGAACATTTTTCTAAAATGCTTTATTTGGATGCAGGGGGTCTCTAAACATATTTTAGGTGAAATCTGGGTATCGAATTTTTTGGTGGAATGCAATACCTTCTCTACCTACTATGTACGCCGTAGAGAAAGTAAAACTGGATAAAATATGAAACATAGCCATAAATTTCAAGTTTGTAATGTTGTCTTTTAACCTTATGTTTATCGGTCATTTTAGAATATAACAGTCACCCCATATAAACTACACAGACTCGCGATTGTCCGAGCTAATTGTGACTGAGGTTACCTCTGATATGGAAAAACTCTGATAATGCGAGATAATTAGCTAATAGGTTGTAAGTGACAAAAATTAAAACACTTACAATTGATTAGTGCTTATTTAGTGCAACGTAATTCCCTAAAATTTATATTGAATACTTTATACACGTTAATTAAAAGCTAAACTAATTGCAATGCTAAATAAGATTAAAGTTTGAATGTTTTGTACATAGCGTCTCTTTAGCCTCTTGTCTCTGTTGGACATAACATCGCAATGATAAAAAAAGAAAAATATGTACCAAATATTTTTGTTTTCCAAGAACTCCCTCGGTTAATCGAAAGTCTGCTGCACTCTTAAATTTGAATCCATTTCTAATTACATACGTGATTCGCTCAACATTTGTGAGGAATGTTTATTTGGTACATTCACTTGTTTTCTCTTCATTTAAAAAACGCCAGTATTATTTATAAAATGGTATTTCATTATATATATCAGGGTAGAGTTCACATTTTGCAAGCCTACTTGCATGATGGGGCCTTACCATTCTGTTCTGTGATAGAATGTTTTTAAATATCGGGTAGAAAGGAAGTTATTACATTAATTTAAACCAGTTAGAGATTTATTTATTTGGAACACATTTTGTTTCCATTTCTTCTCTGACCATTTCCTGCTAAGTTATTTTAGGTTTTTTTGAGAACATAAAAAGACATTTTGGCAACGTTGCAGGGTTAGGTGATCCATGGTGGTACGGGTTTCGCTTTATAAACAAGTTGGAGGACACTACGTAAAGATGTTTTACTTTCGCTTTTAGAGTGGGGTGTCTCATGAGCGTAAACAAAAAATCGTTTCGCGTCTGATACCTGCTAATAATTGCGTCCGAGTCTTCCTATGACGCATTTTGTAACATAACGCTCATTCTACGGATATTTTTTGTCAGTTTGTTCAACATTAAACGTAAAATACGTTTTGGAATTGCATTTGATACCGCTGTATAAACAGAACATCTTTCAGACATGTAAACACAAAACAACTATGTGTACATCGTTAAGATCTTACAAAGTCTACCAAATGATACTTTTAATACTTCGCCCGCTTCACATGTATTGTTCAAAATTTCCAACATTTGCGCACTTGCTGGCTTCACACCTTAACTAATTACGTCGTACTCTCTGAAGCACAGCTCGGGTTCTTGGAGTTTCAAGCCATTGTACGATGTTACTCTAATAAGATACATAAACATCTAGTGGAGGTGACGTAAACGTGATGCGTTTTGATGCGTATGGGAGCCAAACTTGAAATGGTTTAATTGTTGTGGTTGCACTACATATTGCGGGAGATTGTTCCTTGGAGTGTTCGCCCCGCTTACGATACAAACGTTCCGGTGGCCTTCGCCCCACGTTTAAAATCCAACTGTTTATTTTAAGAGAGAGAGCGCGCGCGCTGTCCTCAGCCATCTGGCCGGTAGTCGCGATGCGTGTTCCGCGCGCTCTATTTATTGTATCTGTTTATTATTCTCATTATTGATACTGATACCGTATTATTACTGATTTTATGATGATTATTAGATATGTTGGTTACTTATTGAACAAACATAATTACTTTTTATTTTATCAGTACTAACCTTTTTCACAGTCGGTGTTGAAGATAGTGTCCTTCGGCAGATAAACATTCTTGGCACCTTGTGATGAAATTACCATTCACACGCATGTGTTCTTGTTCCGTAATTTCCCTAATTTCTGTTCTTATATTGTTTTTAAGATCATCTATGGTGCAAGGATTATTCCTATAGACTCTATTTTTGGAAATTCCCCACAGATAAAAGTCACACACAGTAAGATCCGGCGATCGAGCCGGCCATAACACTTTAGAGATTATTCTGTCATCAAAAAAATTCTTGATGTCTTCCAAGAAAGCCTTCGCAGTATGAGCTGTAGCAGAATCTTGTTGAAAAAGCCACATTCCCTCTCATTATCTGTCAACATTGCAAAAAATGGCGTGTGAATATTTCTGCGGTACCTATCGGAATTTACGGTAGCGTTGTAAAATATGGGGCCTATTATCCGTTCTGCTGTTACAGCACACCATACACCAATTTTTTCATCATGTAAAGGAACCTCGTGAATTAAATTTGGATTTTCAGTACACCAATACCTATTGTTTGGTGAAGCTACATGACCGGTCAAATGAAACCATGTCTCATCTGAAAAAATTATTAGATGTGGGTCAACAGTACCGCCAGCAATGTTTTGTAATATCCAGTTACAGAACTTTACGCGGGCTTCATCATCACGAGGTGTAATTGATGGACAATAGTCACTCTGTATGGTTTTAATTTCAACAATTTCGTAGAGCTATGTACTGAGGTTTTTGAAACACTGACTTGTTGTGCTTCACGCCATAAAGATTTATTTGGAGACCGTTCAAATGTTTCCCCAATTTCACAAGTTTTTCTTCCGTTAGAACCCTTCGTTTCTTTTTACAACTTACAACATTAAATGATCCCGTTTTCTTCACTTTATTCGCTAGATATCTAACTGCTTCTCTATTCGGAACTGGAACACAGGAAATTTATCGTGAAATTGCCTACACACCTGTCTACATGAGTCGGTTTTCACATACATATCATACATACAAAATCTTTGTTCAAGTGAAAATTTGAGTACCATTTCTGGGTTGTAATTTGAGATAATTCAATCGCACACAAATGTATATGCGTCTCGCGTCTATACACAAGAAGCAATAACAGCTGACTGAAGCCCTCTGCCATGTGTCCGATAAGTGGAAGAGCCTTGAGTTCATTCAGACGTGTCGCACAAGACTGCCGTGCAATTCCCGGCCAGAGCGCTGAGGGAGCTCCCCCCCCTCTCTCTCTCTCTCTCTCTCTCTCTATATATATATATATATATATATATATATATATAAAGCACGGTACGGCTGGTACGTCTAAAGCTAAAGAACAAGGCTTACACAAATTATAATTGTATTGTAATTCTTTTATTAATCCTTCACACAATTAAGTAACACTTCACTGATATATCCTACTATAGAGCTGTAAGACTATGGCTAATTGTACTTTTTAACACGTAAGCTTTATATTATTCTCACCGAAATAAATTTTTATGTCACCACTGAACCCGTACCGAACTGCTCGGGTACGCAATCTTGTAGCGTCCACCGCTTGAATTTGTATATTTTCTCTATTTTAAGTCTGTGATTGGCTAATCCTACTCCAGTAGAAAATCTTTATTTAATTTTTAGTTTTTCTAGTTTTTGATTGGTTATTTATAAAGTGTTTTGAATATTACATTATTCTTCCAAGAACTATTAGTAGCATTATTAAACTTTCTAATTTATTGTTGTCTCAAGGTTACCTCATTGTTAGCAACTTTCGGCTTCTACTTTTTAATTATGTTTGCTACGGAAGGCAGCATGCTTCTATTCTCACAGCTCCTACATTGTTAAACTACGTACATTATTATACATGTACATAATAAAATAAACATAATACAATAACTGTAATATACACTTTATATATTATACTATACACACATTGCTTTAAGGCGGGCTGTTATTATATTTTATATTATATAATTAGGCTGATATTATTTAAGCTATAAAATACTGCCTCACGCTGAAGGCATACCATCCATTTTACACCTTTCTAGTGTAGGCCAAATGCTTGTCAGTTGTGCTTGATATTTCGCCAAAACATTTCATCACCATCCTGTCGTATTTATTTGGATTAAGGAACAGTGGTAAAGAAAACCATAAGCCACCCTTCTGGCAATGGAGGGGATTGAGGCACACTGTTTTGTTTACGTCCAGAAACCGGTTCACATCGCGTGACCTACCTCGACCTATGTGCACTGTTGCCGATTTATGCAGTCAATATTACATTTGCAAACAGGTGTTTATTTATAAGTTATTCATTATTTCAAAACCTTGTGTGATGTTGCATAGTCACTACCGAAACTACGTCAGAAGTGGGATACTCTACTCGTTTTATAAGTAAAAAAAAACTTTTATCTTCATGCATCTTCGTTGATTAAAATATATAATTTGCAATAAAAAGTATTTGTTTTATTCTAAACAGGCTGGTCAAAGAATAAAATGCCATTATACCCTTATGCTTGTAATATTTCCATGGAGTACACGTTGGAAGAGAAATGGTAAGTTACCTTCGACTGTATATATTGTTTTTTTCCAAGGTTTTATCTATTTTAATTGTATATGTATTATTCTTTAAGGTTATGAAAAAATCTTATTGAGAGCAAAGGAAAACATTGCATTTTAGGGCTCAAGACGATGGACCAGAATTTTTTTTTAGAACTTCCAATTCGTGACAGTTAATTTAAAATAGTGTAGTTAATATCTTCAACCAATTTTCAGATGACTAAAAGCAGGTTTAAGTTATTTAAGGCCTAATAAAGTAACTATAATAAAATGTGGTATAGTAGTTACCATGCTAGCCTATAGTTCCTGAGGTTGCGGGTTTAAACCCGGCAGAGGACGATGGATGTTTTCGGGCGTAAAAATCCTTGGCATGACTTCCTTCGAAAGGGAAGTAAAGCTTGTGGTCCCCTGTCGAGATTTACGGCACGTAAAAGCACCTCAAGCCTGATAGAGGCCTCTGAGAAACAATTATGGTATTTCACGCCCAATATAGAATGGGACGCTAAGGGCCACAGAAATTAAAGAGCGTCCATAAATAAAACTCGATTTAATTCACAATAAAATGTATAACTGTGCTCTTCCATGTGGCATGCTCAAACCATTTGCATCACCAAGATACTCGTGGAGAAGTGTGTGTATAAATTCCGTTTCTGCTGCTGCAGAAGTGGTCGTACTCCACTTCCAATGATAATAAACATTAAATAAAATGTTTCTTTCAGCTAGTATTGTTTGCCTTTAGCCTAGGTTTGGAAAACTTCGGAAATGTTCATCTATGATTATGACACATTTTTGGATTCTTCATTTAAACAACCTTTAATTTTATACCGTCTTCAACTGAATTTTAAATATTTTGAGTATTTTCATATCTGGATTGAGTCCAAATCAAGCTTCAAGTGCAATCAATGTATTTAGCTGCAAATGTAATCTAAAAGTGTGATTTTACTCTTGATTTTACAATGTTTGTTTCAGAAAAATTTCGGTTCATCGTTTATATTTTCAGTTTAGCTTAATTTTGAACAGGGCCTAATTTTAAACGACGAATGCGCATAGATTTAATGATGCGCACACTAATGCTAAAGCTATTTAGAGTCTATTTTATTCCTGCAGAATTGCAGGCTATGAAGCATCCAAACGCTGATTACTTTCTTTTGCATTAATTTTCTAAAATATCACAGTATTTTCTTTTCATATTTTGTTAACTAGATTTAGTGCTGAGCTCATTAAAATAACACGCTGGGACTCGCAATTAACGGCTTGATCCCTTTTTCTTACGTAATTTTTAAGTGTTTATAGCGTCCTGGTCGTCGGTAATTGAGATAAACTTCACAAGTTGGTATCTTCTCTTTACGCCAAAGATACAGTGCCCTAGAACAGAGAGTTGGAAGCGTTATGTGATGGGATGCATATTAATTGATAATCTCAAACCTTATTTAATATTACTCTATTGGAGATTGTCATGAATTTCAGGTGTTTCATAATTATAATCATTAAATTGTGGTAGTAAACTAAATTTTACTTTCGTGCAATGCTTCTGGGGTTACATTCTTTTAAATATAACACACACGATATTAATGGACACACACATACACAAATTTACCATTCCTGAGGTATCTACACATTTAACTTTTCATATACAAAGTTAATTCTTCTATGCTGCTTTACATTGATCATTGCATTTGCCTAGAATTGGTCTCAAGCTAGAGAATATAGACACACAAAAATGTTCACTGACGCACTTCGGCTTGGAAAAACATAAAACATACAACAATGAATATTTCGGGAAGGCATAATACCACGAACAAGTTATTTGACACAAAAACTTAGAAACTCTTAGATCTTTTCTATAAATATCTGTTGCCTGTATCTTATACCTTGTAAGTCACATAAAATTCAAGGAGAATGAGGAGAACTTGAGAGAAACGTTTTAATTCTCATAGCAGTAACTCTGTGATATTTTTATCAAAATCATTGGAGCATTTTTTGAGAAAATCGGTTAAAGAAAAATATTCCGTGTAGCCAACTCAATTACATGTTGGAAATTATAGTCGTGTGACATAACATCGTGTCGAATTCGTTGGCAAGGGATGCGGAGAGAAGAGAAGGGCAGCTCTGTGTCTTACAACCACATCGGTACAAATTAAGCATACATTCGCTTCCCCATCTAACCTTCCTGTATCAGTAACTTAGGGCAGTATGCACAATCGTTACCTTGAGGATACCTTAAGGTTTCCTTGAAGATTCCTTAAGGAAAGGAAAAGGATAGGCGAAGGTATGATTTCGTATGCAGAGACTATTCTTAAGGACTCCTTAGCCTTGAGGATGCCTTGAGGAACGCCTTCAGAAATACTCGGAAAATGTTGGTGGAATTATTTGAGTGTTTATAATTCTCATACGCATACGTCACTTTCAGCCAATAGGAAATATTCATAAACATAAACAATACGTACATCAATCAGCATGGCGGGTGTAACTCCTCATAAGGTATTTTCTCCAGAGGAAAAGTCAATTTTAATTGATCTAATCAAAGAGAAGCGAATTATTGGGGATAAAAGAACGGACATTGCAAGCGTTGCTAAGAAGGAGGCAGCAGTGGAGGAAATCTAAGCTACCCTGTTAGAGCCGGGATCTAGAAGTTGTGGTTCTCTAACGTCAAGGTTGGTACTGATATAAAATGCTATTTGGGATGCAGCTGTTTGCTGAAAATATTAGTCTGGTAACCTTAATGAATGTTGAATTTAAACATGCTGAATGATCTGGAGCTTTTTTGGGTGGGAATATAATGTTTACTCGGATATCCAAATGATAGGAAAAGTCCAAAATCAAATGCTGTAAATCAAACGAGTCACCCACGAAGAATTTCATCTTTCTATCTCTTATTTTTAAACAAATAAGAGGAATACTAAATTTTAAAAAAAGATACTAAATGTATGATTTAAATGGAATTAAAATGTTGTAAATTGTAATCATGTACTAAATTTATGTTCCAATGATTTCCTTGCAGTTCGATAGTGGAATTATTAAGTTGTATGATTTATAGTGTTATGAAGACATGATAGGGAGATAAATAATTCCCATATATTCAAAATCACTGCATAATGAAAGAGTAACTAGTTACAATTCTACCTGTGGATAAGAAGTCATTACCAGGCAAGTTACGTGTTGAGGCAAAGCAATTAGAATTCAGAGTAGCTAAGGAAAGTAGGTGTTCCGGCGAACTGAGTCAACAAGAAACCGATTAGCTCAAGGTTCGGGAAAGTAGAACTTAGTAACTTTAGAAATCGGAGAGTTGCACGTATACCAGTTTTGAAAATCAGAAAGGAAACTCTTATCAGAATTTAGCAAGTGAAAAAGAATTATTTTAGAAGGAGTATTGTATTTCGACTGTTGGGAACCGAACTTGAAGTAGTTGCAACCGCACGTATGGTAAAAAGTTTCCGGTAGCTTTCGCCCCGAATGTACTTTCCGTTGGCCTTTGCCCCAAATGTTTAAAAAAATATTAACTTTGTTATTCTGACTGTTTCTTTAAATATTTATATTTATGTTTGCCTCGGCTGCGTCAATATTTATTTTTAGAGACATGAATGTCTTAGCCGGGAGCGGTGCGACTGAAGAATGTAGGTTTACACAGATTTTAAGTTTTTCTCCACTCCATTTATTAATTTTTGACACAATTTAAATAACACTTCACTGATGTAGAGAGCTGTGAGATTCTTTTAATTACTTGCATTTTTTAACACGTAAACTATTTTCGTCTCACACGAATACGTATTAAATTTCTCGAGGACACGTCTCGCGTCTGATTAGTAACATTGTCTGCTAGCAACGAGTTCAGTTATGAGCGCTGTCTACAAGCAACTGACTTGATTTCAACCGCTAAAATTTGTACATTTCTGTATTTCAAGTCGCTGATTGGTTATTCCTAATTCAATAGAATACTTTTATTTAACTTAAGCCTTTTTCTGGTTGTTTATTGGCTATTTTATAAACTGTCACAAAATTGCATTGTTGTTGCTCCAAGAATGAGTAGTAGCATTATTACACTTTCTTACTCATTATTGCCTCAAGGTTATCTCATTGTTACCTCATTGATAGCAACTTTTAACCTATTATTCTCACAGCTCCTACATTATTAAATCACGTAATATACTCACATAACATTATTACACATAGATACAATAATATAAGCATATGCAATGACTGTTATATACATTTTACAAATTATCACATACACATATTGCTTCAAAGTGGGCTGTTGTTGAACTTACATATTATATAATTAGACTGAAATTATTTAAATGTTAAAAATACTGCCTCACAAGCCAAAGAGTAAAAGCTGTGTTTCAGATGCGAATAAAATGCCTAAGAATTGGCAACTTTGTAGCTTTGGTGGAATAATCATAAAGTAGGAGGGACTTGTATATAAAACAGCGTGTATTTCTAAAATTGGGGTCTTTCAGTTCCTTACATTTTACAGAAGTGTTATATTGTGTTCCATTATCGATAGTTCGCAGCGCCTAAAAAACTCGGATTCTCACGTACTTGGCGGTAGTCCAAGCAGGTTCACCATTTAGCATTTCAGCGATTCACGGCAACTTACAGTTTTCGTTGTTATTACGGAAACAGTTATTTTAAACCTTAAGTTTCTTGATGCTTCAGAAGTTAGCAGATATGATACTTCAGTAGTTACACTTTCTGGTCCTAAAATTCAGAAATAGTTTAACTTTTCATCCTCAAAACTGTCGGCAACTGGCTTTAAATGTCTAATGCATTAAAGTCAGCACTAAATTTGTAAGTCAACTTAAATTATGTTGTCTGTTCTCACACCCACTTATCCCCAGAGAAAGATACCATAGCTCACCACTGTAGTAGCCGGCAGCAGATTCAACAAGACGGTGATATTGGAAGTAACATACAGTACTAGCCGCGGACAAACTATATGATAACTCATTAATGTAATAAGATATCTAATTCACAGCTTCTCAGCATCAACATATTAATAATTTCTTTCTTTAATATGTTTTTATCTAAGTTTCACGTGTTATGTATTTTCTTTGCTAATATTGTACGCATAATAATTAAGAGATGTTAAAAATACATATATTCATAATGTACACATGGTAGAGAACAAGTATATAACGTTATAACATATAAAGAAACAGTATAAGTATTGGAAAATTTAAGGGAATAACAAGGAATATCTTGAAAATGGTTCACTCAACAACAAAAATGTATATGACATAAATTGTGTATTTTAACGCGATCTACATTTTTGTGCAGTAAAATTTTGTCTATCTCTTATGGTTTACCAGTTATGCAAAAGTCGTTCACAATGAAGAACACTTTTGGAGACATTCCCAGAAAATTCGAGATATACATTTCATTTGTCATGAAAGTATCTTAAATATATGATATTTTAATCAAAATCGAGAGGCATTTTTGAGAAAATTAAAATGTTTCGAAAAATGTTCCATGTAAAGGGTAATTTCTTGAAAATCTCCGTGTCGCATCTCTGGAAGATATGGACCCTAAATACCAAGTTTGATGTTTATCCGACTGTTCGTTTTTGAGTTATGCTGTTCACAGACACACACAGACATGTTTCCAAAAATACTCCTCAAAACATGTATTTCCAGTGAAATCTCGGTATCGAATTTTTTAGTGGAATGCAATACTTCCCCTACTTACTATACGTAGTAGAGAAATTAAAAATCTTCCAGTTACTCATCCTAACCGCGGTTCGAACTGTTTGATAGTGAAGGCCATGATTGTAATCTAACTCTGAAAGGAAGGTGAAGATAATTTTGTAACACTGCAAAACCATTACTCTGTTTTACTAAACAGTTTCCTCATTCCTTCCTGCTGGTCGGTGAAGTCCCTTCTGAGGCTTTTGCCCTCAGGTACAACTCCTGTAAAACAAGTTTCGTCTACTCAGTGTGATAATACTTATTACTAACTCCAGCTTCTAAGTGGAGGAAACATATCAGTGGACGTAAATCAAAAGAGAACGAATATACACACCAGTAATTACCACAACTTCCATGCAATAGCCATTAGTATTTAGTAAGACACAGCCTTCGGAACTGTTGCATGAGGTCAAGCTAAATTCTTCATTTGTGCGACAACACGCTCTAATGACACACTACACCCACTTGTATACATTTACATAGCACTCTGTAGTTAGGAGTTGGAAGTAAAATAGAATTGGTTCCACAACAGGTAGCTTTTCCAAGAAAGAACACTTTCAACAACTTTTATGGCTCCTTACAGCATAGTGCCTATCCCTATCAATCCTGTGTTATAACTGAAAGTAATTTTGAAGCTAATGTAGGGATCTTACAATAGTCATGTAACTGTGACAAATTCGCTCTTATTTAAAACTCTTACGTATTCCGCATAAGCGAGATACTTTTGATGCCGTCTCCACTATGTAGCGGTTTCCCTTGGTAGGACCCCACTACGTTGATGATGATGGATGCTGTGTTACGTACCTGTAGGTCGTCTTGATGCCCATACTCTCGTGATGTATCTTGAGGTTCTCGTAGACTGGAATCTGATGATGGTATATCTGTATCCTTGTGTGTGTGTGTTGGGTGTGTTGTGTGTGTGTTAGTATGTTGTAATTATTTTATTGTGCCACGGCTGCTGTGTTTGTGTTGGAGACCACTTGTGTCTTGTCAGGGTTGGGTATGGAGAATGTAAAATATTTTGCACACGCGTATTGTGTTAATTATTTCACTTGCATTTTAGATAAACCATATGTACATGTTCACAATTTACTATTATCTTTGTCATGTTAAAATTGAAGTGGAATATTTTTTAGGTAGTTGGAAGATGCTTCATGTTTATATGCACCACGTATGGAAGCCAATTTGTCGCGGTCACTTCGTGTTATCTATTCTGAGCGCCTGTTATTGTTTTATTATTTTGCATTTTGGGTTCATTGTGCTCCGGCTAGCTATTATTTCTCGTCGAGCACATCTCTTGAACAGGTGTGTAAACGGAAAGGATTTGTTACTCAAAGATAACACTGATAAAAGAATTTGTTTTTACACTTTTATTACCCGTCACAATTAAGTTCACATATTGATTCGTGATACACGCCAAACTGAAACTGTTATATTTTCTAATATCACTATAATCACTTATTTACTGCACATTATAATTCGCGTGTTTCACATTTATAACAAACTTTAAGACGCGAGAGATTCTGTAGAATTGCGACGTGTACTTTATGTATGCTTCCGTTGAACTACGCGACGTGTAACCCGCGAACGATTCTGATGAACTAACTGTGCGACGTATAACGCACGAATGCTTCTGTTGGACTGACGAAATCTGCCTCTGCCTTTAGCTTTTTATACTCCCACACCCCCGATATGCCTAAAGATTATAACCGAGCTGCTATTGGTTAATAAAACGCGCCAACATTAGCGTCTATTTTTATACCCAATCAAAAATTACGAAAACATATGCTTTAGGGAAAATATTACCGCTATTTCTAAGAAAAGCGCGCCAATCTGACGTCATTTGTTTGTCTCTTCTAATTAATATTCAACTCACCCCCTCGCACATTGTTATCCGCTCCTATTGTCAGTTTCAGTGAGGCCGTGTAAACTTATTTCCTAACAATGCTTATAATTAACAAACATCTCAAATCAATGTCATACAATAATGCTTATTTACACTACAATCACTCTGGCATTTACATTATTGTGATACAAATTACTGCCACAAAATATGTATAACTGGTAGACTTTGAATATGTAATTTTAGCGTCTTTTTAGAGACAACTTTATACACTACCTTCCTGCTCGAACACTTGACAAGCTTCTGTTAGCGTTCCTTCCAACCCTTCTTTTTAACGTAGGTATTTGAATTACGGATATATATGAATATACCTGATTGATTCTTCTATCCAATAACAGTTTGTTACATACACTATGTGATCAAAAGTATCCGGACACCCCACAAACATACGTTTTTCATCTTAGGGGCATTGTGCTGCCACCTACTGCCTGGTACTCATTATCCGCGACCTCAGTAGTCATTAGACATCGTGAAACAGCAGAATGGGACGCCCCGTGGAACTCACGGACCTCAAACGTGGTCAGGTGATTGGGGGCCACTTGTGTCAGAAGTCTGTACGCGAGATTTTCACACTCCTAAACATCCCTAGGTCCACCGTTTCTGATATGACAGTGAAGCGGAAACGTCAAGGGACATGTACAGTACAAAAGCGTACAGTCCGATCTCGTCTGTTGACTGACAGATCGCCGACATTTGAAGAGGATCGTAAAGAGTAATAGGTAGACATCCATCCAGACCATCACACAGGAATTCGAAACTGCATCAGGATCAATTCCAAGTACTATGACAGTTAGGCATGAGGTGAGAAAGCTGGATTCCATGGTCGAGCGACTGCTCATAAGCCACACATCACGCAGGAAAATGCCAAACGACGCCTCGCTTGGTGTAAGGAGCATCAAAATTACACGATTGAACAGTGGCAAAACGTTGTGTGGAGTGACGAATCACAATGTGGCGATCCGATGGCAGGGTGTGGGTATGGCAAATGCCCGGTGAACGTCATCTGCCTGCAGCTGTAGTGCCAACAGTTAAATTCTGAGGTGGTGGTGTTATGGTGTGGTCGTGTTTTTGCTGGAGGGGACTTGCACCCGTTGTTGTTTTGCGTGGTACCTTCACAGCGCAGACCTACATTGATATTTTAAGCACCTTCTTGCTTCCCACTGTTGAAGAGCAATTCCGGGATGGCGATTGCATCTTTCAACACGATCGAGCACCTGTTCATACTGCACGGGCTGTTGCGGAGTAGTTACACGACAATAACATCCCTGTAATGGACTGGCCTGCACAGAGTCCTGACTTCAATCCTATAGAACACCTTTGGGATGTTTTGGAACGCCGACTTCGTGCCAGGCCTCACCTCTCCTCAGTTCCGCACTTCGTGAAGAATGGGCTGCCATTCCCCAAGAAACCTTCCAGCACCTGATTGAAAGTATGCCTGCGAGAGTGAACGCTGTCACCAAGGTTAAGTGTGGGCCAACACCATATTGACTTCCAGCATTACCGATGGAGGGCGCCACAAACTTGTACGTCATTTTCAGCCTGAAGTCCGGATACTTATGATCATGTAGTGTATATATGTTTACAGACTTCCATCATCTTAATTATAAATCCAAATTTCGTTACATGCTTACGTAATACTACTGCATTTCTCGTAATTTTATATTTCTGTTGATATAGTTAACAGTGCCCTTTCCCCCTTATATTATACTCAAATGGGAATTCGTTAATCTTTTTTTTTTTTTTGCCCTGCTAATGCAAAGAGAATGGAATACTCCACATAGCAACCAGCTCTTAAAATAATTAAATATCGCTTAAAGCCCACCATATTTCCCTTGCATTTACAAGAAAATTAGCAATAAGATTAACATCTCGATATCTCGATTAATATGAAGCATATGGAGAATAAGCGTTTGTAAAAATAGTTTGTACAAGAGTAGAGAAAGTCATGTGAGTGTAACACATCAGATTTTTTTGGCCCCAATGGTTTCTATTATCCTAAAAGATGAATGCGCCGAACTCATTTGTGTATAATTTCACACGTTTCTTTAATTCATTGTTCTATATGTCTTCCCCGTTTAAAGTACGTTAAGGTGCGAAAAAAAAGGAAAAATCTTGTGCGTTACACCCGCATGAGTATCTCTACTCTTGTACAAAGTATTTTTACAAACTCTTATTCTCCATATACTTTAAGTTAATCGAGATATCAAGATGTTAATCTTATTGCTAATTTTCTTGTAGATGCACGGGGAATTGGTAGACTTTAAGCAATATTCAAATCTTTTAGAGCTGGTTTTTATGTGGCGCATTTCATTCTCTTTGCATACCCAGGACATAAAAAAAAACGAATAACGAATTCCCATTTGAGAAAAAGTATGTTTTATAAAATTCAAACAAATAAGGAATATCTTGGAAATGCTTTACTCCACAAAAAAAGTATATGACATAAATTGTGTTTTAACGAGAGCTACATTGTCTATCTCCTGCGGTTTACCAGTTACGCAAAAGCTATTCAGGAAGAAGAGGACTTTGGGGACATTGCTAGAAAATTCAAGATATTCCTTCTTTTTGTCATGAAAATATCTTAAATATATGATATTTTAATCAAAATTGTTACAGCCATTTTTGAGAGAAAAAAATTTTGATAAGTGTTCCATGTAAAGGGTGTCTGGGGTGGCGAAATTTTCTTAAAAATCTTCGTGTCGCATCTTTGAAAGATACTGAACCTAAATATTAAGTTTGGTATTTATCAAAGTCTTTTTGTTTTTGAGTTTGTGCGTCTGAACAGCATGACACACACACGCTAACCTTTTTCTAAAAGTGATTCTTTTTTGGATTTAGGGGTCCTCAAAAGATGTATTTCCGATGAAATACAATACTTCCCCTACTTACTATTGTAGTAGAGAAAGTAAAATATTGTCATGGTTTACAGTTTAGAGTCGCTCACTAGACGTTATGTCGATCTCTAGAGTGTCCTCTGGTTTACAAACCACATTGAAATCTTAGTTAATTACGTTGGTACACAATCGTTACCATCACGTCCCTCGCATTGTTCCTAATGCATCTGAAAATTATTGAACACTTTGATGAATATAAGTGGCTGTAAGGGCAGAAAAAAGGTTTTTCTTCCCGTCCGGTACGGGAATATTTGCATATATATTCTATATCTGTCTTTTAAAACCGATTCTTTCAGCATGCTCCATATCTAAGCATCAGTAATGCCTTGAGATGTGGGAAGCAGGTAAAGTGTCGTTACAAACAGGCAAGTTACTCCCCCGCGATGTGCTCTGTTGCTCGCTCATCTCTTCGTATTAAACGCTGAGGAAATTCATTCAGTTCTTTAAACATCCGCCGACAGACTTATCGCGCAAACCAAGTTTCAGTGATTTTTGTTGTATACTACGTTTTTGAGACTCTTAACACCTGGTGGGGAAATAGTCTCTAATTCTCGTTAGGGATGACTGTTCTTGAGAGATCTGTTACCCCCTTTCGTTGTCATAGACCTGATCCTGTACGACGGAACTTGCCAACGACAGTTTTTGCTCCATTCTGATGATGTCGCACTCTTTTTCACGACAAATACCTTCTCTTCTTGTAGGAAAGATGGTTGCAGAGATCAACACAAAACTGAATTCCCAATGTGTGAATTATATACAATAAATGCTTCATTTCTATGGAAACTTAGGCAGTAAATGTTAGTAATTTCAGCGTCGTAATTTCTGCATACTGTATTTTGGATTTTACACACTATCACACTGATATTTATAGTCTCAAGGCAAATTAGGAAATAATCCTAAAACAACAGGGAATAAAACCAGGGAGTCAGGCATATAGAGTAGCATGTCAATATTTCCCGCTGCTAGCGATAACATAATAGCTTGCTACAAGACACTAAGTCCCTTTACTGGAATATCATAGCATTATATGTTGTTTGACTCAAAATTGGAGTTCAATTGGTATCCAAGTCAACGGCTTCTAGAAGTGTAATTCATGGCATTGCCTTTGGGACCTCTTATATGGAAGTTTCTACCTTAACAATTAAACTATAGAGGCATGAGTGAAACACAATTGATTACTGTACTTTGCGAATCTTTAATGCCCTAAATTTCTTAATTTTTTTTGCATATATAGGGTGTGTCTAAATCCCCATTACAGAATTTGAGGACTTGTAATGGGAACGAAGACGGTTAACTTTAGCATAGGAACTCATGCCCGTTTTCCCACAAGGGTCTCGAAAATCAAGGATTGCACGTGACCCCACAGGCGGTAGTAAAGTGGGGTCAAGTCGGGAGAACGTGCAGATCAAGCAAGCGGGCCACCACGAGCTAGCCATCGTTGGCCCAAATGACGCTGGCCAAAACGAGCAGGTACGCCATCATGCTGGAACCAATGTTTTGACGCACATGCAATGGCACATCCTCCAATAACCCATGCAGTACACACTCAAATAATCGCAAGTACACGTCACACGTGAGGTTTGGTGGTATTGCCCAATTACATACCATCAAGGAATCCTGCCCGAATTTTCAGATCGTATTCTTGCTGAAACCCATCACAAACTACACCGAATGGTTTGTAAATAAACTGTAGTGTACTTGGGACATCAGATGACTACTCTAGTCAAGATCATCCTAGTGAGTGGCGCCGAAAAAGCGTGGGTGGTGATTTTGCGTGTAGCGGAAAAACGGTACCTTTCCGAATACAGGTTCCTATGCTAAACTTAATCCTCTTGGTCCCCACAAAAGTTCTCAAACTCTGTACAGTTAATTTAAACACCCTGTGTACGTATCCCTTATACGAATGTTTATTTTAGAATATAACGCAATTTTAGGAAATATGCTGAACAATGTTTATTTAAAAATCGGTGCATTTAGATCTTCACTATAATGTATAGTTTGAAGATTTTTTATATTGTTAGCTCCTCGTATGGACGCCAATTTGAAGAAGTTTATATTTACGTTGTTTGCATCACGATTTGGGCGTAAATTTGAGAAAGATATTTTATTATCCCCAAGTTTAAAAAAAAATTAATTTGTAATTGAACTGTTTCTTTAAGTATTAAATATTTATGTTTGCCTCGGCTGCGCCAGTATTTATTTTAGAGACATGGAAGTCTTGGCAGGGCGTGGTGCGACAAGAATGTAGGCTTACACAGATTTTAACTTTTAATTCACTCCTTTTTGTTAATCCTTGACACAAATTAAATAGCACTTCACTGATATAGAGAGCTGTGAGATTCTTTTACCTAATACTTGCACTGTTTAATACGTAAACTATTTTCGTCTCACACGAATACATATTAATTTCTTGAGGACACCTTTTGCGTCTGGTTACAATCACTGTTTGCAGGCAACTGAACTGATTTCAACCGCCCAACTTGTAAATTTCTGTATTTCAATTTCTGATTGGCTAATCCTACTCCAATAGAATACCTTCATTTAACTAAAACTTTTTCTGGTTGTTGATTGGCTATTTTATAGACTTTCACTAGAGTCACATTATTGTTACTCCAAGAATCACAAGTAGTACTGTTAAAATCTCAAACTCATTATTGCCTCAACGTTACCTCATTGTTACATCATTGTTAGCAACTTTTATCTTATTATTCTCACAGCTCCTACATTATTAAATTACATAATACATTCATATAACATTATTGAACATGGATACAATAATATAAACATGTACAATTACTGTTACATACATTTTACAAATTATTACATACACATATTGCTTTAAGGTGGGCTGTTATTGAATTTACTTATATAATTTGACTAAAATCACTAAGTGTTAAAAATACTGCCTCATGTTAGCTATGTGTAAGTTAATTTCAGAACATGTTCATGGTAATTTGTTACTGAAAAGGCACTTACAGGTGAAATGCATATCTTTTTCTCGTAACTGGAATCGATTACTAACTTTTTATATTCCAGGGCCTCCTGTATTGGAAAAAAAGTTGATATGCTACATTTACAAAATGTTCTCTACCTACTATCATTTATTTTTATACAGGATTTACAAACTATTTTTCAAAACTATTCTATATTTCAACTTAATTGAGAAACATTTTTCAGAAACTTTTTATTACGCGTTATGCTATAGGTAAAAGGTAATATTGATAGTAAAATGTTTTAAGAATTGGTCACTATTTACTAGCCTCGAAATTCCATTCTATTTCTATGACTTCGCAAAAAACAACTAAAAAGCGACAGATCTATATAAATATGACAAACGTATAGAAAAATTAAAACCATTAATAACGGATTCACACACACACACACTTGCCGTCCTCCGTGGACTAGTGGTACCCTGCTAACCTCTAGTTCCCAAGGTGGCGGGTTCAAACCTGGCGGAGGGCGATTGATTTTTTCGGGCGTAAAAATCCTTAGCATGGCTTCCTTCGGAAGGGAAGTAAAGCCGGTAGTCCCGTGTCGTAGATTTACGGCACATAAAAGAACCTCAAGCCTGATAAAGAGGCCTCTGAGCAAAATTACCGGTCTTTCACGCCCAATATAGAATGGGACGCTAAGAACTACAGCAGTTAAAGAGCGTCCATAAATAAAACTCAAGTTAATTTTACACACACACTTACAGACAATCGCACTAATAAGAGCTTTTTATACATACTTTGTTATACATAGGGCAACAAAACGTTTGCTGTTAAATCTCGATACATTTTTGGATGAAATGCAATTCTTCTTCTACCTTCTAAATATCTGAGAGAAAAAGTAAAACTTAAACGAGTTTAAAAGCAAAATTAAGCTTTAAAAGCTATTTAAAACAGAAAATGAACATTTGTGCAAACAATGAAAACCCCGTGAAGAGTACGCTGGCTGAAACCTCTAAATCTTGCACTTTAGGCAATATTGTTAACTTTCGTCATGTGCTTCTGTCATAATTATAAACACATTTAAAGTATGATGGCATGTCTGTTATAATGGTTAGGAAGAAAACATCTTAGCTGCTTTTAAAATGGCAATTAATGAAGCTTTTCACACAATTCAAAAATCGTAATACTGATAGCAATATATTCATACTTTTATAGGTAAAGGAAGCTGGCGTGTAACATTGGTACTTTTCTGCTTGCTTATAAAAGATGGAGTTTATGATACTGGTCAGATTTATTATATAATACTGTCTCGACCCTAGATTAATTTAACAAATTTTCCGAATTTATTACCTCGTCCTGATTATTAAACTCGCTTGGCATACAAAACTAAGAATTTCAACTCAAATGATTACCGGAATCATTGAGAGGAAATACAAAATAAGAAGTTATTTTGACAATTTTAATAACAAAAGAAGTGTTACCTGAACTTTACATTATGGTCACATAGAAATCATCACCCAAAACTCATCCTTGTCGCGAGGCAGATGCCCGGAGCACTTTACACTTCAAAGCTCCCATAATTAAAGAGGTTGAAACATAAAATTATAATTCATCATCCTTACCACAACTTGGGGTCAAAGCGTTGCTGAAGCTACTCGAAGATTCTAAATATTTCTAGCTCTTTGTAGAACAAATACCAGCTACCAACGTTGAGCTGATTCTTCCGGAACAAGACTCCCAACCCATTCCGGGAGGATCGCCTCAAGTTGGGGCTAGCAAAATAAATTTACATGTGCTCGTAACAACACTTTGTGGAGTTTAAAAGTCTAGTAAACATAATGTGCCAATTCTTTGTTCATCGCCTCTGAATTTCTACTGAAAACCTAAATAAGGTTGGTTAACGACTGCCTCATGTGGAGCATTTTTAATGTGCAGAAGTGCAATAAAGTGCATTTTTAGGAATTACAAGCCACAAACTTTTCAATTATCACGCGATTGCGTTAAAAACGATCCCTGAGGTAACATTTTAGCTAAAGGTTCAAAGTTTGCATTTTTTCTACTACGTACTATACAAGTAGATGAAGCACTGCATTTCATTAAAAATTGGATACCAGGATTTCATTGGAAATAAAAGTTATGGAGCTCCTTAATCTAAAAACAAAAATAATTTTTAGGAAACCTGAGAGAGAGAGAGAGAGAGAGAGAGAGATGGAGAGAGAACGGCATAACTCAAAAATTCGTTTAATACCCTACCTGGTATTTAAGTTCAGCGTCTTCTAAAGATGCGACTGGAAGATATTCAAGTAAATCTTCCACCCCATTCTGTATATGGAAACATTTTGGTTATTTTTTTATTTTCCAAAATATAGCTTGAGGCAGTATTTTTAACGTTTAAATGATTTCAGTCAAATTTTATAATATGTAAATACAATAACAGCCCACTTTGAAGCAATATGTATATGTAATAATTTGTAAAATGTATGTAACAGTCATTGCATATGCTTATACTATTGTATACATGTTCAATAATGTTATATGAATGTATTACGTAATTTAGTAATTATAGGATCTGTGAGAATAATAAGTTAAAAGTTGCTAACAATGTGGTAACAATGAGGTAACCTTGAGTCAATAATGAGCTTGAGAGTTTAAATACTACTTGTGATTCTTGGAGTAATAATAATAATAGTAATAATAATAATAATAATAATAATAATAATAATAATAATGTAATTTTAGTGACAGTTTATAAAATAGCCTATGAACAACCAGAAAAAGCTTTAGTTAAATGAAGGCATTCTATTGGAGTAGGATTAGCCAATCAGTGTCTTGAAATACAGAAATTTACAAGTTTAGACGATTGAAATCAATTCACTTGCCTGCAGCCAGAGTTGCTAGCCAGACGCAAAAAGTGTCCTCAAGAAATATAATATGTGTGAGACGAAAAATAACTTTACGTGTTAAAAAGAAGTGTAATTAATTAATAAAAAGAATATCACAGCTCTATATATCAGTGAAGTGTTATTTAAATCGTATCAAGCATTAATAAAAGGAGTGAAGTAAAATTATAATCTGTGTAAGCCTACATTCTTGTCGCATCAAGTCCTGCCAAGACATCCCTGTCTCTAACAATAATACTGACGCAGCCGAGGCAAACATAAATATGTAATATTTAAAGAAACAGTCAAAATTACAAAGTTAATATTTTTTTAAACTTGGGGCAAAGGCTGCCGGAAACTGTTTACTATACGTGCGGTTGCAACGAACTTCAAGTTAGGTTCCCCAACAGTTGAAATATAATACAACTCCTATAAAAACAACTTCTTTAAGCTCTAAAGAGTTTACTTAGAATGCTATATATTTAAGGCATTTGCGAACAATTAAAATTAACTGGAATTTTCCCGGAATAGCCTATAAAGACCTCCTTCTTCTGAATAACTTTGTGAAATTGGTAAATCGAAAGAGGTGCACAAAAGCCTATCTTACACAAAAATGGCCCTTGTTAAAGCACAAGTTTATGTCTAATAAAAATCTTTTATGGCGTTTTTAGGTGGTAAGTCGCTATTCGTGAAAGGAGCATGAAACTTAAAAGCGATCCCCTTTCTTAAAAATGTGACTATCGCTTTAGCCTACTGTATCCTTCGTATATCTACAACGAATTTGTAGATGTGTAATGAAAGTTTATCTTGATTTACAAGAAATAGACAGGTCAAGAGGCGTTTGTAAAAATGATTTACAGCAGCGCGAGTAAAGTAAGACATGAGAATGGAACACATAAGATATTTTAGACACAAAAACAAAGTTTAATATTTTTTGATAAAGTTGAATAAAAATAGAAAAATGAAAGAATTGCTGAGAACCTTCCTAAGTCATTAAGTCCGCCCCCCGAGTACACTATTAAACTTCAACATTCTGTGGACTTGGGAATGGCGCTGGGTGTTTCCTGTGATGTAACCAATAGGAGTTGATTGTGCGGTTACCGCACGGTATTTAACATAAAGGTCATTTCCTTCAAGTAGTGAGCGTGTGTATGTGTGTGTGTGCTTATAGAGACCGCGGGTCTCTAACCCCTCTCCAAGCCACAACGTTTACCCTCCCTTCCTCCCCTTGACGTTCTCGTCAACCCAGAGCCCGTTGGGGTTTGGAAGCCAATCACGTAAGCTAATGAGCTCGGGGCCCCGGGAACGTCTACCCCACTCCACACACAGGTGAGTGAGCACTGCTCTCTGACTTAAAGGCTTATACTTTTCAAATCAAGATATGGGACATGACCTAGAAAACTTTCTGCTGTTGTCTGCCCCAGCATTTTCAGGGAAGCAGAATTCTTGCACAAGACGTAAAACATAATGTCTTGCAGGCTTATCGTGAACCTTTCACAAGGCGTTTTACAATTTGATAGAGAATTTACTCTGTACTTTGATCTTAGTTCAGGTGTATTGAAAAAGCTCTGTTCCATTTGGGTAGGTTTCCCAAATATAAATCATTCTACAATTTAATTGATCAAACCGTTTTCAGATTAGCAAACTGAAAGTCATTCTACGTTTGACTGGCCGTAACAAACCTTTGAAAAAGACCTTTAATCCCAAATATAAAAGATAAAAAAATCTAATGATACATTCACATAACCTTCTCTATTGCTTGTTAGTGGGTATACAAACTAGTCTTACTAAGGCTTATTTTTATATCCACTTCATTTAATCCAAGTAAACCTTTGTATAAATAGCTACATTACACATTTCGTTACATATACAAAAAGAACAGCGATAGTCAAATGTTTTAGACCTGGATGATACATGCTGGCCTTAAAATTCCACACTGTTTCCGTGCAATCGCGAGAAACAAGTGAAAATCGATTGAACTAAAAAAGCATGACAAGTATTGAACAAATCGAACTTTTAATAACGGATATCTCAGAAACGGCTTATGCTACAAAAACTTGGTTTAAATAAATTGTGTGTGGTTTAATGAGATTTACGTTTTGTGTATGGTAGGTTATCGTCTATCCTTTACGTATATCACTTATATAGGATTATACAAATTCCTTCTGAATGTCGTCCTCCGTGGACTGGTGGTACCGTGCTAGCCTCTAGTTCTCAAGGTCGCGGGTTCAAACCCGGCGGAGGGCGATGGATTTTTTCGGGCGTAAAAATCGTTAGCACGGCTTCCTTGGGAAGGGAAGTAAAGCCGGTGGTCCCGTGTCGTAGATTTACGGCACGTAAAAGAACCTCAAGCCTGATAAAGAAGCCTCTGAGCAAAATTACAGGTGTTTCACGCCCAATATAGAATGGGACGCTAAGAACCATAGTAGTTAAAGAGCGTCCATAAATAAAACTCAATTTTTTTTTCCTTCTGAATGAAGAGGACTTCAGGCTATTCCCAGTAAATTCAAAATATACATTTTATTTGTAATGTAAATATCTTTCATAGGTATATGGTTAGAGCCCTATTTTGGAAAATAATAATTTTCCAAACTGTTCCATGTAAATGAAGTTGAGTGTGGGAGACTTTCTTCAAAATCTTCGTGTCGCATCCTTAGAAGACACTGAACTCAACTTGGTATTTATCTGATTTTTCGTTTTTGAGTTATGCAGTTCACAGACAGACATGTTTCAAAAATGCTTTATTTAGATTTAGGGGCCCCAAAATACGTATTTCTGGTGAAATCTCGGTGTCGAATTTTTAGGTGGAATGTAAAACCTACCTACCATGTACGTGGTAGAGAAAGTAAAAATAAAAGTTAATGATAAAAATAAAATGGATTACGAAATGGAAGGTCATTCTGTATTTGACTGATTGTACTTCAGTTGTATTGAAAAAGCTGTTAGGAATAATGTAGGTATCTTTGTAATGATTTAACTTATTTAGGTTTTTAATTAGTTTATAGAAATGATTCTTTAAATTTATATTTATATTTTAGAGTAGTTTTGGCATTTTTAGTCATAATTGGTGTCAGGATTTGAGGCAGTATTTTTAAAACTTAAATGATTTCAGTCTAATTATATAATATAAAATATAATAACAACCCCACTCAAAGCAGTATGTGTATTTAACAATATGTAAGAATGCATGTAACATTCATTGTATTAATGTTTATGTTATTTTGTACATGTTCAATAATGTTATGTGAATATATTACGTAATTTAATAATGTAGGTGCTGTGAGAATAATAGGTTAAAAGTTGCTAACAATGAGGTAACCTTGAGGCAATAATGAATTAGACAATTTAATAATGCTACTAATCATTCTTGGAGCAACAATAATGTAATTTTTGAGACAGTTTATTAAATAGCCAATCAACAACCAGAAAAAACTTAAGCTAAATAAAAGTATTCTATTGGAGTAGGATTAGCCAATCAAAAATTGAAATGGAGCAAAATTTACAAAATCAGATGTTAGTTGCTAGCAGACAGCGTTCCTAACCGGCGAGACACGTCCTCGAGTAGTTTAATACGTATTCAGTGTGAGAAAAAAATAGTTTACGTGTTAAAAAGTGCTAGTAATTAATAAATAATCTCACTACTCTCTCTCTCTCTCTCTCTCTCTATATATATATATATATATATATATCAGTGAAGTGTTATTTAAATCGTGTCAAGAATTAATAAATGGAGTGAAGTACAAATTATAATCTGTGTAAGCCTATATTCTTCAGCCACACTGCACCTTGCAAAGAAATTCATGTCTCTAAAACAATAATACTGACGCAGCCGAGGAAAACATAAATATATAATATTTAAAGAAACAGTCAAACTACAAAGTTAATATTTTTAAACTTGGGGCGAAGGCTACCGTAAGCTTTTTTTTTTTTTTTTTTTTTTTTTACCATACGTGCGGTTGCAACTACTTCAAGTTCGGCTCCCCAACTTTGAACTACAATACAACTCCTCCTAACACAACCTTCCTCAGTTTTAATGTTGAATATGGAAGAGGAAGTTGCGTGAGATGATCAAATGGAAACACATTCTACAATTTAACTGGCCATACATGTTAGTATATTAAGAGAGGCTATTTAAACATGGAACTTTTCATTCCTCCATTATTAGCTTAACGTACCCATTAGCATTTTACCAGAAGGAAGATGTAAATATGAAGCCACGACGACCATGAAGCCATATCATATGTATCTCAGAAAAAAATGTTTTGTACTTTCACCATGAATAGGTATTTTTGTGGTCTTGTGAAAGATCCAGGGAGACATCATTGGGAAAGCGTTCTCGAGTGTGTGTGTATATGTGATGGCTTAAAAATGAGAAGTCGGATGAACATCACACTTGGTATTTTAAGTCCAGTATCTTCCAAGGATACGATACGAAGAATTTTAAGGAAATCCACAAAACAACCCTTTATATGGGAAGCGTTTATTTGTTTTTATTCTATAAAAATAAAAAAGTTGTCCTGAGTTTAAGATATTTGGATGACTACTAAAAAGGTATACTTTGAATTTTCATGTCAAGTTCTCTTCATTCGGAATCAATTTTGTATAAATACACATTTATGTTAAACGTATTGCAGCAATAACCATTTTCGAGATAGTTCCTGCTGTTTTATAAATTTTCTAATGCATTATCGTAGTTTAAAGTACTAAGTCACCGTTATTTTTTCTCGCGATGTCATAGAAAGAATAAAGAATTATAAAGCCATCACATAACGACCACATTTTAAAGGATTTGACTCGTGCTTCAGCGCACTGTATTCCCCCCGCACTTGTACCTACACGAAATGGTAATGAAATAACTTCTGCAAACGCTTATCTCAATTAAGCTGAAATGGATAGAAAATATTTTTACTTTCTCTACTACGTATAGTAAGTAGGGGAAGTATTGTATTCATTCATTCATTATCTGTTTACCCTTACAAGCGGGTGCCTGGGGTCAGAGGCCCGTCGAGGAGCAGACTTTCATGGATCAGACAGAGCATCCAGGATGGGTGATCAGCCCGATGCCTGGTATGGGATGAAGGAAGTAGATGAAACGAAATGTTGGTGAAATGGATGAAAGGAAAGGTGATGATGGAACAGTTGGTGGAATGAATGGCGGGGGAAACCGGAGAACCCGGAGAAAACCCGCCCAGACGCCTCTTCGTCCACCACAAATCCCACATGCAGGTCCCTGGGATTGAACCCGGGCCACCTTGGTGGGAGGAGAGCGGTCTAATCACTCGGCCACGGCGCCGCCAAGTGTTGTATTCCACCCAAAAATTCGATACCGAGATTTCATCGGAAATATATGTTTTGAGACCCTCGAATCCAAAAAAAAGCATTTTTGGAAACATGTCCGTCTGTGTGTCCGTGTATGTGTCTTTCTGTGAACAGCATAACTTAGAAACGAACAGTTGGATAAATATCAAACTTGGTAATTAGGTTCAGTATCTTCCAGAGATGCGACACGAAGGTTTTCAAGAAAATCCCCCTACCCCAGATTACCCTTTACATGGAAAATTTTTCAAAAATTTTAATTATCTCAAAAATAGCTAACGATTTTGATTAAAATGTCATATATTTAAGATATTTTCATGACAAATAAAATGTATATCTCGAATTTTCTGGGAATTTCTCCAAAAGTATTCTTCATTGTGAACGACTTTTGCATAACTGGTAAACCATAAGCGATAGACAACATTTTACTACACAAAGATCGCGTTAAAATACAGAATTTATGTCATATACATTTTTTGTTGGGTGAACCGTTTTCGAGATATTGCTTGTTATTCCCTTAAATTTTCCAATACTTATACTTTTTCTCAAATGGGAATTTGTTATTCATTTTTTTTGTCCTGATAATGTAAAGACAATGGAATACTCCACATAGCAACCAGCTATTTGACTATAGCTTAAAGCCTACCAATTCCCCTTGCATCTACAAGAAAATTAGTAATAAGATTAACATTTGGATATCTCGATTAACATGAAGCATATGGAGAATAAGCGTTTCTAAAAATAGTTTGTACAAGAGTAGGGAAAGTAATTTGAGTGTAACACATCAGAATTTTTTTAATCTTACCCGTTGAGAAAATAAAATCATTTTAAAAGCCATTTAATATCCACGAGGTATGGTTTCTTTTACTGCATCACAACCTCGTTTTATGGACTGTGTGACACGATAAGAATGACATAGAAATGTGTGCACGCAGCTGGAAAATATAACTGCTCCAACTTTAGTATTTAGAAGTGAAAGATATATCCTTAAGCTGAGAACAGAAGGAAACTTTAATTAGTTGAAATATAATTCTGCAAATTTTAGACGAAGAATCTTGTGATACTTACACATGACTTTCTCTAACCTCTATCGTAATAGGTATACAAACTATTCTTACTAAAGCTTATTTTTCTATCTACAAAACTTTAATATCTTTGCAGAAATAGCTACATTTTACATTTCGTTATAGATACAAAGACAACAGCGATATTCAAATGTATAAGAACTGGACGCTGTATGCTAATCTTGAAGAAGTTTTATTTTATTGTTGCATTATTATTTGTCCCACATTTTGGGAGGCAATTTGAAGAAGGTTTGTTGCTGCTACGTATGGAAAGTCAGTTTGAAGATGTATCATATTTCGACTGTTGGGGAGCCGAACTTGAAGTAGTTGCAACCCCACGTATGGTAAAAGTTTCCGGTAGCCTTCGCTCCAAGTTTAAAAAATATTAACTTTGTAATTTTACTGCGTCAGTATGTATTTTTTTAGAGACATGAATGTCTTAGCAGGGAGGTGGTGCGACTGAAGAATGTAGGCCTACTCAGATTATAATTTTACTTCACTCCTTTTATTAATGCTTGACACGATTTAAATAACACTTCACTGATAGAGAGAGAGAGCTGTGAGATTTGTTTTTTTACTAAACACTTGCACTTTTTAACACGTAAAACTATTTTCGTCTCACACGAATACGTATCAAATTTTTCGAGGGTTAGGAACACGTCCAATTATGAGCGCTGTCTACAAGCAATTGGCTTGATTTCTACCACCTAAATTTGTAAATTTCTGTATTTCAAGTCTCTGATTGGTTATTCTTAATCCAATACAATACACTTAATTGGGTTAAGCTTTTTTTTTTTGGTTGTTGATTGGCTATTTTTAAACTGTCACAAAAATTACATTATGGTTGCTCGAAGAATGACTAGTAGCATTAATACACTCTCTTACTCATTGTTGCCTCAAGGTTACCTCATTGTTACCTCATTGTTAGCAACTTTTAACATATTATTCTCACAGTTCCTACATTATTAAATTACAAAACACATTCACATAACATTATTGAACATGTATACAATAATATAAACATATACAATGACTGTAATATACACTTTTTATATATTGTTACATATACATATTGTTTTAAGGCGGGCTGTTATTATATTTTTTTATTATATAATTTGACTAAAATCATTTAAGTGTTTAAAATACCGCCTCAATCTTAACATTCCATACTGTTTCCATGCAATCGTGAGAAACAACGTGAGTGCTGACAGGACTTTAAAAGAGTGACCAAGAAATGAGCAGTTCAAATGTGTATCTCAGAAATGGCTTAAACCACAAAATAAAACTTATTTGAATCAATTTGTGAGTTTTCAAGAACTCTACATTTTTTGTGTATTACATTTTCGTCTATCACTTTTACGTTTATTAGTTATCAAGATTATGCAACATTCCTTCCGGATGAAAGGACTTCACAGGCTGTTCCTAGAAAACTCAAGATATGCATTTTGTTTATCGTGTAAATATGTTTATGTAATATTTTAATCAAAATTTTTGCATATTTTTTATGAAATAAAATTTCGCGAAATCTTCCATTTAAGGGGTAATTTGGGGTGGTGAATTTTCTTGAAAATATTCGTGTCGTATCTTTGGAAGGTACTAAACCTAAATACTAAGTTCGGTCTTTATCTGAGTTTTCGTTTTTTGGTTTATGCCTTTCAAAGACACACAGATACACACACGCGGACATTTTTCTAAAAATCTGTTGTGTTACACTCGCATGACGTTCTCTACTCTTGTACAAACTACTTTTACGTGCTTATTCTCCATGTGCTTCATATTAATCGAGATATCGAGATGTTAATCTTATTGCTAATTATCTTGTAGATGCAAGGGGAATTGGTAGGCTTTAAACTATAGTGAAATATTTTAAAAGCTGTTTGCTATGTGGAGTATTCCATTCTCTTTGCATTACCAGGACAAAAAAGAAGTGAATAACGACTTCCCATTTGAGAAAAAGTATAAGTATTGGAAAACTTAAGGGAATAACAAGCAATAATTTGAAAATAGTTCACTCAACAAAAAATCTATATGACATAAATTATGTATTTTAACGCGATCTACATTTTTTGTGTACTAAAAGTTTGTCTTATCTCCTATAGTTTACCAGTTATGCAAACGTCGTTCACAATGAAGAACACTTTTGGAGACAATCTCAGAAAATTGAAGATGGTATTTGTCATGAAAGTATCTTAAATATATGATATTTTAATAAAAATCGTTAGCCATTTTTGAGAAAATTAAAAATTTTCGAAAAATGTTCCATGTAAAGGGTAATCTAGGGTGGGGAGATTTTCTTGAAAACCTTCGTGTCGCATCTCTGGAAGATACTGAACCTAAATACCAAGTTTGGTGTTTATCCGACTGTTCGTTTCTGAGTTATGCTGTTCACAGACACACACACGGACATATTTCCAAAAATGCTTTTTTTTGGATTCAGGAGGCCTGAAAACATGTATTTCCGGTGAAATCTCGGTATCGAATTTTTGGGTGGAATGCAATACTTCCCCTACTTACTATACGTAGTAGAGAAAGTAAAAATGCTTTTAGGATTCAGGGGGGCCTCAAAGAATGGATTTCTGTTGGAATCTGTATATAGAATTTTTGGGTGGATGAAGTACTTCCTCTACTTACTGTATGTACGTAGTAGAGAAAGTAAAAAGCTGTACACAAGTCACATGCTTTATTTGCTCATTGCTATATTTTCTCACCTATACTAAAATATATTCATATTAAAAAGCAGTTCTCTGGGTTCATGCATTAGATGTGGTATATTGCAGTAGTTTACACTACAGCAATGCACACTTCTACACTGACAGAGTCCTCCTATGTTTAAAATGTGGGCTAATTATGATAATATGTATTCTTGATATGAGATTACGTCGAACAACATTTTTTTTCTCATTTCAAATATAGGACTTTTAATCAACATCTTTAGGGTAGGTTTTTGGAAAATAAAAATAATCTATACTATATTCACATGGCTTTCTCTACACACTACGTTTTCTTTTTATATAACCTTTACAAAATGTTCTTATGATAGCTTATTTATTTATCTATCAAATGTTTACAACAGAGTCCTATAGGCTAGCCTAAAAATGTCATACTGTTTTTCATGGCTTCGCAGGAAACAACTAAATTGCGACAGCACTTGGAAAAAAGTATTGACAATTAAAACGACTAATAACGGATATCTAGGAAATTGTTAACGCTTTAAAATGGTATTACAAATAAAGTATGTATTTTAAGGAGATCTACGTTTTTTGTGCAGTGCATTTTTGTCAATCTGTACAAAATTCCTTTCGAATACTTCACAAGGTGTTTTCAGAAAATGCAAGCTGTTTTATTTGACATGGAAATATCTTAAGCATTTTGCATTTTTATAATGTCGTTAGAGCTATTCGTAAATCTTCCATGTAAAGTGTACTTTGTAATTGGAAATTCTTCAAAACCTTCCTTCGGAATCTATGGAAAATGCTGAACTTGCATACCAGATTTGGTATTTATCGGACATTTCGTTTTAGATTATGCTGTTCTCACATACATACAGACACACACGGACCTTTCAACACGCATTTCTTTGGGGGGGGGATTTACTGCGTCACAGAATGTACTTCCTGTGAAATATCGATATCAAATTTTGGGTATTCGAAATTTAATACTTTCTCTAACTACTAGATACGTGGTGGAGAAACTGAGAATAGTAAAATGATTTTTATGTAATTGGTGAACATCCCAAAAATCTTCCTTGATTTAAGTATAAAATTACTGCTTAGGTACCTATGTGAATTTGAGATTTGAATTGAAACCATTTTAGGAGAGCATATAACACAAGAAGAGATTTTAACACTTTCAATTCAACTGACTGTGTGGACGAATTAAGAAGTAGCTGGTACCAAAATGTAGAGAGAATGGCTCCAAACAGAATTCCAGGAACTATATAGCACCCTTGGACGAAAGAGCATGGAGTGCCCATTTTCCAGCTGGCGGAACATTGATGTGGGAACAGGTCAATTAAACCTGATTCCATGAAACAGAAGAGAAATAAGAATGCAACCAGTGTAGCCAGTACACGCTACACGTCATTGAACTTGTAGAAATACGAGACGAATGCCGTTTTTTGGACCGCGCTGAAGGACTTTTGCATTGTGCGAGACAGATGGGCGTACCCACGTGGTCTTAATCGTCACTCACAGAGATGACGTGCTTAGCGTTATCCGCCCCTAGAGGTGGGACAGGTGCGTTGAGCTGACACAGAAAGTGCTCTCGATGCGATAACTCTGTCCAATTTACTCGTGATGGATATCAGCAGTGTGGCCAACTGCTCTCTCGGGAACAGACGCCCTGTGCATTACCTAAGTTGGTTGCAGTGCCACTGGATGGACTGACTGACTGTGGGCGGGGCTCTGCAGGTCACTGGAGCAAGTAGGTACATAATAGTGTTTTGCCACCCCCTAGCTACAACTACCCCCAGACAGTCGTAAACAGGGAAAACCAGTGAACCTATGCTGCGGTGAAGATGACGAATTAAACACCTTGTTAGAAGATTAATTTTGTGATTGCATCTCACACTATTCATAACAGAAGCACATACAGGCGTTATTTGTACAAAAACATTCACAAGTTATGCACCTGTATTGTCTTTAGGGTAGGTTATATGACACCTGCACGCCACGCCTCCCCAGCATTCATTTACAGTAAGAGATAAGGAGAAGCTTAAGCGCATACCACTAGACTACGAGCTTGTTGTTTGGCTGTTTGCCGTGCACCTTCAAACTTGAAACTCAGCTCAGACGTCTAAATGGGTGGTGGCGAAACAAAGTTTTTTTCTTCTTACTTTCTTTATTACGTAGAGTAAGTATTGTATTCCACCCAAAAATTCCATACCGAAATTTCACCAGAAAGACATGTTTTGAGGTCCCCTGAATAAAACAAACGCATTTTAATAAAAATTGCCCTCGCGGGCGCGCGTGTGTTTGTACAGCATAACTCAAAAACGAAAAGTCGGATAAATACCAAGCTTAGCATTTAGGTTCAGTACCTTCCAAGAATGCTTGATGCCACACGGAGATTTTCAAGAAACTCCACCCACTCCAAACATTTTTCGAATTTTTTTATTTGCTAAAAAATGGCTCTAACTATTTAGAATGAAATACAACATATTAAAGATATTTACATGACAAATAAAATTTATATCTTGAATTTCTTCAGAATAGTTTTTGAAGTCCATTTCAGTTGGAAGAAATGTTGATTAGTCTTGTGCAACTGCTAAACGTTAAGCGATAGACGAAAATGTGCTACATAGAAAATGCTTTAAAACACACAGTTTAGTTCAAATAAGCTTTTCTGACATATTCGTTATTAAATGTTCGAATTGTTCATTACTTGGTCATTCTCTTAAAGTCCTGTCTACATTTAGTTGTTTCCCGCGATTGCATGGAAACAGTATGTAATTTTAAAGCTAGCATACAGGATCCAGCTCTTAAACATTTGACTGTCGCGCTTCCTTTGCATCTATAATGAAATATTTAATGTAGCTAGCTATTCCTGCAAAGGTTTATTTGGATTAAAGCGTAGTAGATATAAAAATAAGCGTTAGTAAAAAATAGCTTATATACCCACTAATAAATGATAGATGTTAGAGAAAGTCATGTGAATGTATCACATCGGATCGTTTTTTCTGTGATATTAAAACGTTTAAGAAGTACTATTTCTACGTATTAAATACTAAATGAGCTGAACTGGGCTCATATTGAAAAGGATAGCACCACGGATTTGTTTATAATAAGCATAATAATAATTTTATTTAATAATGCCTATATTAAGATATTGCTATTTAAGTTGCATAATAACAAAATTGGGCGAAATATTGCGCAGTATAGTACAAAACTTAATATCTTAACACAAGTAATTATTGACAACGGAGGCATGGTTAGTAAACAGAAATTAAGAAGCAATAAAGGAATTAAACAAGGATGTCCAATGTCTCCCACACTATTGTCTCTATCTTGACCAAGCCATAAAAGCATGGTTTATAAATGGAAATATTTATAATGCTATATTATATGCAGAGGACCAAATGATAAGTGATTCAGAAAATAAGTACAAGCAGTTGTCTACAAATTAAATTAAACAGTTGAAGAGTACAACTAGAAAATATCAGAAGCGAAAACGAAAGAGCCACATGAGATGCAAAATAGTAATAATCATTTAATACAACTGGTAAATAATTTTAACTGCTTAGGGTATAATGTATCTTATAAGCAGAAAGAATGCACAAAAAATCTGATGTGTTGCACTCACATGACTTTCTCTACTCTTGTTCAAACTATTTCTACAAACGCTTATTCTCTATCTACTTCATGTTAATCGAGATATCGATATTAATCTTATTGCTAATTTTGTTATAGGTACAAGGGGAATATGGTAGACTTTAAGCGACAGTCAAATCTCTTAAGAACTGGTTGCTATGTGACGCATTTCATTCTCTTTGTATGTCCAGGACGTAAAAAAATTAATACCGAATTCCCATTTGAGAAAAAGCTTATGTATTGGAAAATTACAACAAATAACAAGGAATATCTCGGAAATGATTCCCTCCACAAAAAAGACTATCTGACATAAATTGTGTGCTTTAACGAGATCTACATCTTTGTGTAGTAACAATTTGTCTATCTCTTACGGTTTACCAGTTATGCGAAGGTCATTCAGAATGAAGAGGACTTTTGGGGACATTCCCAGAAAATTCAAAATATAGATTTCATTTGCTATAAAATATCTTAAACATATGGTATTTTAATCAAAATAAAAATTCGAGAAAATCAAAATTTTCTAATCATGTTACATGTAAAGGTAGTCTGCGAGGGGGGATTTTCTTGTAAATTTCGTGTCGCATCTTTGGAAGGTAGTAAACTCAAATACCAAGTTTGGTATTTATCCGACTTATCTTTTGACTTATGCTGTTCACAAACTAAGAGATACACGCACAGACAGACGACAAACGGACATGTTTCAAAAAATGTTTTATCTGGATTTAGGGCACCTCAACAAATGTATTTCCTGTGAAATCTTGGTATCGAATTTTTGGTGGAATACAATACTTCCCCTACTTACTATACGTAGTAGAGAAAAAATGTAAAATAGATAAATTTAATAGAATGTGAGGAATAATAAGCCGAGTATTGAAATATAAAACTCTAACGAGCACACAGCTGAAGTTTTATAAAGCGATGACCGTACCTGTTTTTACATAACCTTGTGAACCTATGGGATAAAAGGAAAATCGAAGCGGCATGACGAGATTCTTACGTTCCGTAGCAGGAGTGACTCTTGTGGACGAACAAAAGTGAACAAATCAGGAAGGATAAATATATTTAACATTTTAGGTAGAATAAATTCATTACAAATTAATTGGTATGAACACACAAAAGGAATTGACTCTAATAAACTGCCATCGTTTTAATTAACTATGACTCGAAAGATATCAGGAACATAGGAAAACCAATAGCCAGATGGATAGATCAGTTCTCTTGATTGAAAAAAAGTCTATGGCCTTAAGCCCATGAAGCAGAAAAAGAAGAAGAAGAATATCATGTTTCAAAGACAAATGTTTATGTATGGGTATAATAAACCAAACTAGATGGCGCCGTAATAAGGTGTGAGGCTCATATACGTTCGATTCCCGTCGACCTCCCACTCTATCCTTGAGCTTTTCGTGGTTTTCCCTGATCGCTAAGCAAATGCTGGAATGGCTTCTCATCTACCAAAATTTTCTTTCCATAATTTCACTTTCATTCCGTTTGTTTCCTTCTCATGTTTCAGGTGTTCTCGGTTTTGTAACTTGTGGCGGTGCGGGGCAGATGGTGCGGTTGCTTGCTCTAAGGAAAGATCACTCCCCGTGTACACTAATGGGCTGCTGGGTCACTCAACACCCTCACCAGGCAGTTCTAGTAGTGTGATGGGTCTTCGAGCCGGAACTTCCGCGCCTGTGTAGACTGTCTGCCTGGTGGTTCCTTCATTTCATTCCTCCCTCCTGTTGGATGATTGCCGTAATAGAGCTCCCATAGGTTGCAGTGCCTGAGGTACCCTCTTGTGTACGCTAATCCCTAAGGGTATTATAAACTTTTGTCGTCCTCCGTGATCTAGTTGTTACCATAATAGCCTTTGGTTTCCAGGTCGCCGGTTGAAACCCAGCAAAGTGCGGGGCGATGCAATTTTTCGGGCATAAAGGTCCCTAGCATGACTTTCTTTGGAAGGAGAGTAAAGCTGATGGTCCCGTGTAATGTTTATTTGTAGTAAAAGAAACCCAAGCCTTGAAAGAAAAGGCTCCTAAGCAAAATTGTTGGCCATTTACTGCCCACAGTACCTGCGAGACAGAACCAGTGACTGTAGAAATTCAGCTGATTACAAGTATGCCTATACACCAGGAGCGTGACAGGAAACTAAGTATAAACTTACGATAAAGGATTGAATAATAATTAATGAAAAGCGATGCCTTGAGCAAGAAAATGTCCCACATACAACAAAACAAATAAGGAGTGACTGTATCTCCTTTTAGGAGAAACACCTACTCTATAATTAACATGCATAGGAAAATATAAAGAATATATATGTTTAAAACGATAGGGAAATGAGTAACAGAAGTATTGTCGTAGCCTCTCTTCTAATTAATACTCAAAATGATGGTGAGCTACTCCCTTGCAAAGGGGTACCGAGAAAATTAACAAACTTCTAACATGGCGAGGCTACGACGAGGGACGCAGCTAAAGAAAGTACAGAAATATTATCAATTACTGGCAAAAAGGGACGCTACATGGTTCACAAGGAAGGAAGGAACTCTACACTATCATAATTAATACAAAAAGAGAATGGATGGATGCCAATTTAATGGATAAAGATAGATGGCTTACCCCTTACATTCTTAGCCCACATGTCTGCCGGGCGAGGTCGCCATGCTTGCCTCACACGGAGATGGCAGTTCCACGTCCTTGCTACTTGAAGGTTGCCCACTGACTGTCTTGTCCCAAGCCACGCTACTAAAGCGTGAGAGACGCCAAACAACTCATCCCCTCCTAAGATTCCTAGTTCCCCCTACCCAAACTCTAACTGCCATCTCGAATCCCGGTGACCAGAGAAACGTATGTGCTATAATCTCTGCATACGTCACAATATATATATTAAAAAGGGAAGTAAGTAGAGAAGGAAACGAGTGTACAGAGCAGTAATGGCAGGTAATATAAAATAATATAATGTTATGCATGGCATATTGTAAAAGTAACGTTCGACAGGAAAATAGAGCTAACCAATTAAAACAATTAGAAAGTGGACAGGCAGAACAGGGAGTTAGTAAAAGTAATACCTTGTGTAAGAGAGGACCGACGAGAGAAAGATATATAGATATAAAGGAATTCCCTAATATGTTAGTAACTGCATAGGGAGTTAGAAAAGTGACAGTTCCTGGAGAGAGAGAGAGAGAGAGAGAGAGAGAGCAAGAGAGATAGGGCCGACAAGAGAAAGACATACACTGGAATTCCCAAACATGCCATCTGAAGCGTAACAGAAGAAATACGAGCGATTGAATGCTCATACAACACTATCTAGAGCATAGTTTACCATTATTGACGCGAAGTTGCGCGTCAGGACATTTTCATGAATGAATGAGAGTATTTATTTACATAACGGTATACATACATAGATCCATATCATTTGCACGGGACCGCAGACCGTACGTGCGGTTATAATACACAGAATAATCAGCAAGATCAGTAATAATAAAAACAACAAATAGGAGCAAACAGAAAAAAAAATTACCACTACAAGAAAACAACATTGCACGAAAAAATAAGCAAAACATATCAAATATAGTATGTTAATAAAACCCACAAAGCAGCGGTAAACCGTACTCCGATGCATTATTAAGAGAGCAAATATACACAACACACTAACAAGTGAAAAAATGATATAAAAATAAAGCACCAACACAACGATTAGCTCTTCCTACACCCCCGCTTCCCTACTATGAACCTTTTCAGATCTCAGCTGTCTCGCCTAAATAGAAATTAATTTATCCCCTCCAGTCATCCCTGCGTGCCAGTAGCGTCCAACATGCCCTTAACTCTCCTTTCGAGGTATTATAGGAACGCGGTAAATATTTTTACCTGCATTCCTCCGTACCCCTACAGCTTGCCAAGATATACACCCATGAATCTTTCTTCTCGCAAATGCGGCATATTGTGTAAAGGATGGGGAGATATCGTATGACGACAATGAGTTTGGTAGCTTCTCATTAATTATTACAAGTAGTGGGGTATCGGGAAAAGGAGTTAAGAATACAGAAAAAACGCGAACTTGTAAATAGGGAAATCATTTTGCTAGCCGCTTTTCTACCTTTACTTCCGGAGCAAAATGCAGCAAATAACGTGGTTATATTATTGCTTTTACTCACTCCTGAGATGAGTTGATAGAGGTTAATTTACAGCTTCTTCAAGCACGAGACAGTAGCTACCGTTCCAACCCCGTCACATCCAGTAGCCCCCTTCACATAGGTGCGCAGAAGACGTTTAGGTTACTTTTGTGTATCATAATTAACGAGTAGTTGCAATTGTGAATGTTAAGGTTTAGCATGTAGGCTTGCATACGCTACACAATAACATTCTTTCAAATACAATTTTGGAAAGACTCTTATAGTTTACTGTCATTTACCGAGCGGGATGGCTCAGGTGGTAACGTCTGTGGTCCGCATAGCGTAGTCATGGGTTCGATTCTCGCTTCCGACCCTCCTGACCCATGAGTTTTTTCGGCGGTTTCCCCGAATGTTGGGAAGGTTCATTACACCCCCCGATCTTACTGACTCCCCGTTCTCATTTCACTTTACCTTTTATCTGCTTGGTCTCTTTCAGTGTGGAAAGTGTCGGCGGGAGTCTAGGTATTGCATGCTAGGGGACGGTCTCCGAGTCCCGGGCCCCCCCCCCGTGGTATATGCAAGCCTGCAGGGGGAGGGGAGCCGGTTGCACCAGCTGCCATTCGGGGGGGTTTCATTATGTAAAAAGGTAGGGACTCTGCCCTATCGTGCCTCCTGGTCCGACCGCCATCTGTCTCCTCTCACCTCAACTTCCCTCTCTCCCTCCCTCCCTCCCTCCCGGGGCACACCGTCAGGGGTTTAGGAACAAAAGATCTTGTAGGTCGAGGTGCTACCCCAGCCTCCCCCCCGTACCTACGACAGAAGTTTTTAAATATAATTTCAACTAAAATAATTATGTTTACTTTCTCTATTCGATACCCATATAAGTACAGGGAGTATTGTTTTTCATCCAAAAATTCGAAACTGAGGTTTCACCAAAAATACGCATTTTGAGAACAAATAAATTAAAAAAAACAGTTTTAGAGAAAGGTACACGTATGTATGCGCGTGTGTGCGTGTGTGTGTGCGTGTGTGCATCTGTGAAGAGCATAATTCAAAAACGAACAGTCGGGTAAATACCAAACTTGATATTTTAGTTCAGTATCTTCAAAGGATGTGGCATGAAGATTTTCAAGAAAATTCCCTACCCAAACTATCTTGCAGTGGAAAATTTTTCAAAACTTTTGATTTTCTCAAAAATACCTTTAACGGGTTGCATTAAAATACAAACTATTAATACTTTTTTGACAAATAAAGTGCTTATCTTGAATTTTCTGGGAATAGCCTCTGAAGATCTCTTCATTCTAAATGACTTTTGTGTAGTTGGTAAACCGTAAGAGATAGATAAAATCTTACTACACAAAAAATATACATGTCGTTAAAGCGCATTATAAATGTCAAATAACTTTTTTGAGGAGTTTAAAACGATTTTTGAGATAGTCCTTGCTATTGGTTTGAAATTTCAAATTTCTAATTTTCTCAAGTAGAGCGTCGCTATTAATTTTTGAGGCAGTATATTTAACACTTAAATGACATCAGCCTAATTATATAATGTTAAAAAAATAACAGCCCGCCTTAAAGCAATATGTATATACTATAATATATAAAAGGTGTATGCTACAATCATTGTATTATGTTTATATTATTATGTACATGTATAATAATGTTATGTGAATGTATTAGGTACGTAATTTAACAATGTAGGGGCTGTGAGAATAGAAGCAAAATACCTTCCGTAGCAAACAGAATAGTAGCCGAAAGTTGCTAACAATGAGGTAACCTTGAGGCAATAATGAATTTAAAAGCTTATAATGTTACTAATAATTCTTGGAACAATAATGTAATATTTAAAACAGTTTATCAATATCCAATAAAACCTAGAAAAGCTTTAAGTTAAATAAAAGTATTCTATTGGAGTAAAATTAGTCAATCAGAGACTTTAAATAGAGAAATTTACAAATTTAAGCGGTAAACCCAGATGCTAGGCAACGTTCCTGAGCAGTTCGCTCGGCACGTATTCAGTATGAGACATATAAAATTCATTACGGCGTAAATAATATAAAGATTACGTGTTAAAAAGTACAATTAACAAAATTCTCAAAGCTATACAGTAGGATATATCTATGAAGTGTTATTTAATCGTGTGAAAGATTAATAAAACGAAGTTAAATACCATTATAAGTTGTGTAAGCCTTCATTCTTTATCCGTTCCAACCGTGCTAAGAGATACGTGTTTCTACAAATTACTACTGATTAAGCCGAGGCAAATATACATATATAATATTTAAATAAACATTAAAAATTACAAAGTAGATTTTTTAAACGTGGGGGCGAAGACCACCGGAAAGTGAACGTGGGGGCGAAGGCCACCGGAAAGTTTGTATCGTACGTGGGGAAAACACTCCAAGAGACATATATATATATATATATATATTATATTATTATTATACAACTACTTCATTTTCTTTCTTATGGTCTTGAAAAGAACGGAATTTCAAAGGTACTGCCACTTAAGTCTTTGCATTGTATTAATCTCCTTGTACCTACAAGTAAATGTGAGGGAAAACCATTTCTCCAAACGTTTATCTTGATTAACAAAGCGGACAGAAGACTAAGCTTTTGTAAAAATAGTGATGTTTAAGGCCCGTTCTTACTACAGCCGGCACAACAGGTGGTGGGTACAGATGATACATGAATTGAAATATAATTGAGGAAGGAAATTTAGAAAGGAAACGTTCGAGACCTAAGTTTTAGAGTACTTCCCTGGCATAACTCAGAAAAACCTGGAAAAACCCTCTGTCAGGGAGGATGGTCCTGGCGGAATTTGAACCGCGAACGCCCCATTGAGGAGTTCGTGTCTTAACGACCTAATTTGTTGAATGGTTAGAGAAAATCATGTGAATGTAACACGTAAGATTTATTTATATTTTGTAATAAGAGTCACTTAAATTATTTCAATAGGCTTCCTGTTTTGTATCATCTTACCTTTTATTGCCACGCTATGCGGCTTTTATGGCTACCATTGTAAACGGTATTAAGCACACACACACACAACGTTTAATGTACTTCCAAAGTGCATTAAAGATTTGCTGCAAAATATGTAAACAGAGTTTTGGTGATTTTCACTGCATATAAATCTTAGACTTTATTACCACAAATATCATTTGGATGTCTTCCTGTTACAGGTAAGGACCAATCATCAACAAACAGACTATTGCACGGAAATGTAAGTAGTTAAAAGAAATACTATTATTTAGAAAGCATAGCCTAAAAGTAGAACTCTTAACATAGTGCACACGAACTAAAAGCTTTACATTATCGCACTAGTGCTATAAAATTTTTATACCACTTCATTTTCACGAACTTCGGTTTCAATTCCAATCACATGGCAATTACCCTTTGTATTTGCACATGTTTAGTAATTCGACTTGGTTTGATTGGGTTTTACTTTCCATTATATCTTTTTACATGATTAATTGCTCATGGTGCTAGCATTATTTGTTCACAACACAAATCGTCATCATTCACTTTATCGCAATTCTTTGAGTTAAGCTATACCTTGGCATCCTTGTGCTTTCTTTTATCTAAAGCGTTATTCTTTTATCTAGTACAACCTACGTAAGGATTAAATGGCGGCAATTATGAATTCAAAAGAAACTGAAACGTAAGAGCCAGGTGAAATTGCAGAAGTAGCAGAAAGAGTAACACTATAAATACTTGCTCAAAAAATTCAGAAAGCATGGTATATCATTTAATAACGTCATTGCCAAGGCAAAACATGTTGAAAATAACTTCACTGAAGATTACTGCTAGAAAATCAACAAACATCAAAACATCTCACTTTTTTTTAATGTCAGTTCTCCTGTTTGAAGAATCTCGCTGTACACTGAATTGATCTCGTTCTAAACGTGATGTCTCTTAGTTTCAGTAATCAATATGACATTTTACAAATTCGAGCACTGTATAAAAATAGTATATGATACAAGTGTTAAAAGTAGGGTTTTATTTGCTCGTAGTATTGCAAAACTTAGCCTAGGACCTTCGTTTCACAAACATTCATACTCGCAAAATAAAGCCCTACTTTTAACACTTGTATCATAATCTATTGCAAGCTGTAGGATAGCCGTCAAAAGTTAAGTAAACATTTTCAAACACATTCAGTTTTACCTGCAAGCGGAAGTGTATCAAATGATGACCTTTTGGTCGTGTGGTTTATTCATGTTTAAATTACTCAGTGTGTTTTATTCAAGCGTCATCCTATAGCAGGGCATAATGCTATAATTATTTTATGAAATTGCATGTGTCCAGCTATCTGCATTATACGATGGGTAAACTAATTATGGCTTTTAGATGCAATTTTCGACTTAAATACTATAACGGCCAGTCCATTTATGAAATGCAACATGTAATACATAATATTTAATCACCTGAAAGGAATGGTATATTGATGTTAATTCCCGTCTAATAATTTCAAACGTATGTTCCACAAGTACAAATCATGGATAAAACTTCACAGTGTGTACATTTTGTCTCATAAAAACCAAAACAAATATAGAAATCTTTCGGGGTACCTCAGAAACTTGATGCACAGTATTTCAAATATTATAAATTATGTTATATTAAATTATAAAAAAATCATTGAAAATGTGTAGTAACTTTGATCTATAGCCAACAATCACAAATAAATTTTCACCCATTCTCGAGATTCAATTTCTTGCTGGAAGAATCATTCGCTTTAATTTTATGTCCGAAGCTCATTCTTTAATGTAACCTAGCAACCAAAATTGTATATACATTCTGAAGGACGATTTGATATAACACATCTATTAGTTGTTTGGTAAGGCTGAGGTTCACAAATGGAATACTAGCATTTCTTACGTGTTAAATATCGGATTTATCTTGATTGACGTGACTTGCAGCCCGTAGCTCCCAAAGCACTGCTATACGAATCCGTTTGTGCAGTAGTGGTGGACCGTCCTGCGTTTCTCTGCTATATAATACTAACGATGGGAAAGAATATGAATGAGCTCCGCTTACCTTACGCTATAAAAGTTGTTCGAAATCGTGCATCATCTACAAGGCTGGTGCCTGTTGATCACATGGAAAACTCGACGAATTTCTGGAGACTATATATTAAAAAACACATTCTGATTTCTTGAGTGCATCGCATTTATTACATAAAGTTTATCTTAAGCATTCTCTACAGATAATAATCATATAGATTTAGATCTGGAGAGCGATCAGATGTCATTCTGCAATCACAAACACTTCTAAATCAAGGCAGCAATTTTCTTATACTTATTTTCAGGACAGCCCATAAGTCGTCTAAATTTTCTTCGGTTAGATTTTGTCTACATTTCTTTTTGTATAACATGGACCTAATAGTTGCAATTTTCTGGCAACCTTAAGTTGTAGGTGACACCAGAAAATTTCTGTCTAAATTAAAACTGATAGTTAATATGTGGCTGGGTTCCAGAAAAACGCTCAACACAAAAAATAAAAGTTATGTGAAGCTGCCTGTAGATACAAAACGTTATTCCTGTTAAGGTCATGGCGAAGTGTTTTGGAACACCTTTTCAGATAATCTTTAAAGGCAAATATCTCTGCTTAGTTTCAAGCTAAGGAGACACAACTCTTTTTACATATTTGGCAATTTTCGCAAATTTAAAAAGTATGAAATCCAGATCCCTAGGATAATTCTTGTATCCGTGACTGATAATTAATTTAAAATACGCAAAACCTAAAATAGAAGTGGAACTTTCTTAAGGTACATTATCTCAAAAAAAGAAGAAAAAAGTGTGTAACATATAATCCTCAAATTATTTTTAATTATACCTATTACCTAACCCTTTACGATATTGGAAGTGAATCTCTCTGTACGTTAATTTTTATACCTTGGTTTAAAACGTTTTGAAATAATATAATTTTTAGTGAAAACGTTTCAACTAAGTTTTTACTTTCTCTACTACGTATAGTAAATAGGGGAAGTATTGCATTCCACCCAAAAATTTTTTTGGAATCATGTCCGTGTGTGTGTGTGTGTGTGTGTATCTGTCTGTGTGTCTGTGATCAGCATACTCAGAAACGAACAGTGAGATAAACACCAAACTTGGTATTTAGGTTCAGTATTTTCCAGATATGCGACACGAAAGTTTTCAATAAAATCCCCCCACCCCAGATTACGCTTTACGTGTGGAACATTTTTCGAAAATTTTAATTTTCTCAAAAATGGCTCTAACGATTTTGAATAAAATATCATATCTTTAAGATACTTTCATGATAAATAAAATGTATTTCTCGAATTTTCTGGAATGTGTCCAAAAGGATTCTTCATTGTGAAAGACTTTTGCATAACTGGTAAACCATAAGAGATAGACAAAATTTTACTACACATAAAATGTAGATCGCGTTAAAATACACAATTTATGTCGTATACATTTTTTTTTGAGTGAACCATTTTAGGGATATTGCTTTGTTATTCCCTTAAATTTTCCAATACCTTCTTTTTATCAAACGGGAATTTTTTATTGATTTTTTTTTGTCCTGGTAATGCAAAGAGAATGGAATACTCCACATAGCAACCAGCTCTTAAAACATTTCACTATCGCTTAAAGCCTACCATATTCCCCTTGCATCTACAAGAAAATTAGCAATAAGATTAACATCTCGATTAACATGAAGAATATGGAGAATAAGCGTTTGTAAAAGTAGTTTGTACAAGAGTAGAGAAAGTCATGTGAGTGTAACACATCAGATTTTTTTACAATCTCATTCAATTTTGCCTGAAAAGCTTCGACCTCACATGAAATAGGTACTCTATAGGGTACAAATACACACAAAAATTTAACCTGATATGTTAAATAGCCTTTTAGTTAAGTGAACCTAAACATAAAGAATTAAAAGTTATCGGAAAACACAAAAAACTAAATCACGGCACACATTTTCTTTCTTCTTTTTTTTTTCGAGTGTAGGATAAAATTCTGTTAGGCACTACTCCAGCACCAATGGGGTTTCGGAACTGAGAGTGTGGGACTGGCCAATAGTGGAAGGAAAAAGTGTGTAAAGGTAAGGTCCTATGCTACAGCCATGATAAACTGCACTGACTGCAACCTAGAGGTTGGAAGGTGTATAAAGGACTAAGGATAGAAGACGACAGTAAGGAGAGGTGAATCGATCCGAAGACATCAGCGTGCCATCCAGACATTGAAGACATCGGCGTACCTTCGTGAGCTGGATGCGTCCTGTTGGTGGAATTGGGTTCTGAACTATGCGAAATTATCCAGAGATTCGTCGTCGTTTCTAACGCTCTCCCATATGGCCTTCAGGGTTACCTCATTCTAGCAAGCGATGACTAGACCCATTTCTGTGGTGGAGACAGACAGCGGGCGGAATCCGTTGCTCCGATGTTAGGGTGGTGATGGTGGAATGAAAGGACCTACAGCTTTTACCGAGGACTCCGAACCACGTTGAGTTCATGACTTCACATGAGCAAGACAGAGGTGAAGACGTGGATAGGGTCGACTTAATATCGCCACGCCAGAGCTGGAAATCAAACCAAATCAAACCCCGGATCCTCCATACGAGGGCCAAGAATGAAACCACTGCGCTACCCCAACGCTCTTCATGCAGAAAGTTAACCTAGGAACCTGGATATCATATTGTTTTAATAAGCAAATATTGTTGAACGTGTGGTAAATGCTCTGTAGCTCCAGCCTAAAACCAATCGGAAATGGTTTTTCTTTGAAGATATATCCAATTTATGTGGAAAAGACACACAAAACGCTTCCCAGTTCCCTTAATCTGAATCAAAAATACCATTACCCTCCTTAGGTGCATGAACAAGGCTACCGCAGAGCGAAGTCATTCAACTCAATACCTGCTACAAATCAGGCCCTGTGGGTGCCAGTCGCATCATTAAGATAAACCGATATAATGGTTAGCACATAGTTATAGAAAGCAGTTGAGCGTTGCCTCAGCCTACAAAACGCATGTTACCATGGTATTACCTAATATTTCAGTCAACAATACAGTGACCAATTGAAAACAGGCGTAGTTAAGATATGAAGAGTTCGGAAAGTAAATTTCCCCCTCAGAAGCCATTCTGAAGAAGCGAAATTCAAATTCAGTACCTCTTATTGTCGAAGTCCAGTTGTCCTTAATTTAATAGCACAATAAACTATTTTTAAAATGTTTTCACTTCTAAACCCTGTCTCTAAGAAATTATTGGAACTTATAAATGTAAAAACATAATTAAATAGGTAAACTTTTCATTTCCAAAACTATTTGCGCACTTGTGTGTTCTTGTTTGGTGTACACCTTGTAAATCTCTTCCCTATTCTGTCTCTGTTTTTTCCCAATGTTTTAGTCCCAATGGGCTTCCTTCTGTTTTGCTTCATTTCCTTCTTTGTTTTAGTTTTTTTCTCCATTAGCTTGCAGTTTTCTCGGTAATTTTAATGTGGTGTTTTTTGCCGCCGACATTAACAGGATATGAAGCAATTCGCCCTCAGGTTTTTCTCTTAGGACACTAATTGCATTTCATAATCCACAGCAAGCGCTTTTTCAATTATTGTCTTATTATGACTTCCGTTGTGGAATGGGAGGGAAGGATATCACCCCGAGCGAATTTCTGTCTGTCGGTTCTCTGTGACAATGAAGGAATCCAGGGAATCTCTGTTATTGGAACAGCCGGAAAATTACGACAGACAAAAAAGTTATAACTGCATCTAAAGCTTTCGAAATAGGCGGAAGTAGGAAGACATTTCTAGGATGCTTTACGTATGTCACATAGTCTTAAATTAGCTTCAACAGAAACAAAAGAAGGAAACAAATTACTAAGCAACTATTCAATTTCTGTATGAATGAAACAAACTGTTTCATCGAGTGAGTTAACTTTCGGAAAGAGTGAGGCAAAGAATAGGGATTTCTGGAGCGTTTTGATATGCTTCAGGGTAACACATTTCTTTCCTATTGACCTTGGTCGCAATAGATTCAAATAGCCACAACCTCCGGTATGGAACACTTGCGCGTATTGACAGTTACGCGCGTTTTCACCAGAGATTAATAAATGTAGCTTTTAGCTTTCCCAGCTTGCTTAGAGTGCAAGCCAACCGCAGGTAAGATAATTCTGGTCGGCCGCAGAGACAGTCTAGCTAATGCTCTTGTGGCGTGTCGCTGATGTTACTCGAAAAAATTTTCCTTACTTTTAGTTTCCTTAAAATTTCTAAACCTTTGATCGTTTTTTTTTTTTATCTTTAACTGCTGTGGTGCTTAGCGTCTCATTCTATATTGAGCGTGAAAGACCGGTAAGTTTGCTCAGAGGCCTCTTTATCAGTCTTGGGGTTCTTTTACGTTCCGTAAATCTACGACACGAGACCACCGGCTTTACTTCCCTTTCAAAGGAAGCCATGCTAAGGATTTTTACGCCCGAAAAAATCCATCGCACCCCGCCGGGTTTGAACCCGCGACCTCGGGGACTACAGGTTAGCATGGTAACCATGGACGACTCAAACGGAACAGACAGAATGTATACTTTTTCGTGAACATTTTCAAAGTTTCCATTTCGTTTAATTTTATATAACTGGGAAACCATAAGATATAGACAAAAAAGTCCTCACACGAAGAACTGTAGATTGGATTGAAATATTCACCTACCAACAGGGGAAACCCGCGAAAAAACTCTAACTCAGAGTAGCCATCCCAAAGGGAATCGAACCCTAGACCTCCCATGTGAGTTTCACGTGTTACAGCGAGGTCATCTCGCACGATGGATCCATGTGATGGTTTGGTCACTCATTAGAAGGTTTAAGAGGTCGGTAGTAGTATATTCTCCTCATTAAGTGTTTGTAAAATCAGTTCGAAAATTGGAGAGATGGACCTAAGACGTTGATTCACCCACTATAAGAGATATATAATGTAAATTTGTAATTGTTAGAGAAAGCTGTATGATTTTTTGGTAAGATGAATGATTCCAGATGAATTTGACGTGTTATCTTGGATGAAGACATAAGAGCCAAAAGGCGTAGTCCCTCGCCACGGATAAAGACATCAATTCGCTATTGTGTTAGTGACCCATTTCTAGCGCTAAGCTCTATGAACATTGCTTTCTTTGATACTGTTCTAATTTGGTTCGGCCGACATTAAGCCGCATTTGGAGGCTGATGTAGAATGGAGACAACAACAGGAGGGATATCCAGGATTTCGTGGGATGTTCCTGTGGGAACAATGAAGATTATTTAGTGAGTGCCGAGAAAGGAAAGCGGGATGTGGCGTGGCAGAGGCTTAAAGAGTTAGGAGAGTTCGTTCATAATATACACATTTGTTAGGTGGAAATATTGCTAAGTCCTGCATAATCCTTCACCCCTCTCTCTCTCTGCTCAGATGTTGCACGCTGAATGCAGGTACTGCTTTTAAACCGCTTCTACGAGGAGAAAGCAAAGAAAGTGTAAGATAAACAAACGCTAACTTCACGCTAACAGTTTCCTCATAACAATTTAAAATCAACATGCATAGTTCACTCCTAAATATAGACGCCCTCCCAACAAGTGCGTTAACCCTCAAGGATCGTATATTTCCAAGTGTAACAGTTTTCACACTATAGCAGTAAAAGCTTAACCAATCAGAAGGCGTCATCAATTGACGATCGGTAATTCAGCTTTGAGCAGTCTTCCGGCCTTGCAGAGATGTTGAGCAGGTAGGCGGTTACAGTTCCCTCACAATAGCGCGTCGAGTCACAAGTATAGTGAATAAACCAAGCGGGATGGCTCAGGTTGCAACGTCTGTGGCCTGCATTCGGGAGATCCCGGGATCGATCCCGTCGACCGCTCACTCCAGCCCGTGGTTTTTTGGGGGTTTTCCTGGATCGTCAGGCGAATGCTGGAGTGGTTTCTTTCAACACCCGAATTTCTTGTCCCTCCATTTCGTTCCACTATCTTTCGCCCCGTTTGGTCTGTTTCAGGGTTGGAAGAGTCGGCGATGGAGATTGGATGCAGCGTGGCAGGAAAAAAGGATGCTCTCTGTGAACCTTCCTCGTCCCTCGGCGGGTTATAAGGACCGCCTTTGGGACGGAGTTTCCGGTCTGTAGGTCTGTCCGTCTGCCGGGGTGCTTATATGTGGAAACTGTAGAGACCAAGTCATTGCTGTGCCGTCACTCCTGGTTCCGGCCGCCCGGTGTCTCCCTTCCACCGGGGCGCCCCTCGTGGGGGCGTAGGTATAATATCCGGATTCACTGGATCGAAGCTGAATCCCCTCCTTCACAATCCAACCCAATAGTGAATAGGCGTTTGAGGTGTTCGCTAGTTTAAGAAAACTGTATTAAAATGATGGTATTATTAATGATTGTATGAGAATTTGTATCAATACTGCTTTAACAAATCTGATGTGTTGCACTCAGATGACCTTCTCTACCCTTGTACAAACTATTTTTCATGTTAATCGAGATGTTGATCTTATTGCAAATTTTCTTGTAGGTGCAAGGGGAATTTGTAGGCTTTAAGCGTTAGTCAAATATTTTAAGCGCTGGTTGCTGTGTGGCGTATTCCATTATCTTTGCATTACCAGGACAAAAAAATGAATAACGAATTCCCATTTGAGAAAAAGTATAAATATTGGAAAATTTAAGGGAATAACAAGCAATATCTCGAAAATGGTTCACTCAATAAAAAATGTATATGACATAAATTATGTATTTTAACGCGATCTACATTTTTTGTGTAGTAAAATTTTGTATATCTCTTACGATTTACCAGTTATGCAAAAGTCATTCAAAATAAAGACGACTTTTGGGGACATTCTCAGAAAATTCAAGATATAAATTTCATTTGCCATAAAAATATCTTAAAATATAATATTTTAATCGAAATCGTTGGAGCCATTTTTGGGAAAATCAAAATTTTCGAAAAATGTTCCATGTAAATGGTAGTCTGTGGTGGGGGATTTTGTTGAAAATCTTCATGTCGCATCCTTGGGGTACTGAACTTAAGTAGCAAGTTCGGTATTTATCAGACTTTTCGTTTTTGAGTTATGCTTTCATTCGGTCTGTAGGAAGCATTAATTTAAGTACTTTGTTCTTCAATATTTCAAAGCACCAACACCAAATTATTTCAAAGTGTGTTTTGGTCATAATTTACAGCATAACTATGTAAAATAATTGTCTGTTCTCGAATGAAGTAGCAGTGTTAATGAAAAGAGCATAATGGGATCGTTCAGAAATAAACACCGCTGATGCGCATTTATGCCGGTAAGCTGGTTCAGGTCAGAAGCACGTGTCTTCAGATAGTGTGTATGCTGCGCCCAGGGCGTAGTAAGGTAATTTACAGGCCAGTATTTCGCGCGCTGTTTTTGTTTACATCAGGTTCCTTCTAAGGCCGGCGGGACTACAGGATATTGCTGCGGGGCCGGTTAACCGGATGTTAAACTCACAGCTGTTCCTTTCGTTCGCAATTCGCCTCTGGTACAGAACAGGCAAGTTCATAAGGGATAATGTGGATAGTACAGACGGTGTGAGGAAGGTGTAAACTGCAATCGTCTGAAAAAGCAACTGCAGACAATTTTGTTAACAGAATTTTAAATCTTGAAAAACAAAAGGCACTTTATCCTTGTTTTAGTGCACGTGATCCTGAAAAACTAATTTCATACTTAAGACTAGATTATCAGTTTTAATAAATGCGTTAAGTTGTTATTCCACTGATATATAATGCAGACTAATGTACTCGGTATACTTGAACAATTTTAAGAATAATTGCTGTTATAGAAGTTGCAGCATTACTTTCTCATGTATTTCCAAAAGCCACTGCACTAAAGCGATATGCAACGATACTGTTGTACAATAAACACAGTAATTGAGGCAGTATTTTTAACACTTAAATAATTTCAGTCCAATTATATAATATGTAAATGCAATAACAGTCGTTGCATATGCTTATATTATTGTATACATGTTCAATAATGTTATGTGAATGTATTATGTAATTTAATAATGTAGGAGCTGTGAGAATAATAGGTTAAAAGTTGCTAACAATGAGGTAACAATGACGTAACCTTGAGGCATAATGAGTAAGATAGCCTAATAATGCTATTAGTCATTATTGCAGCAACAATAATGTAATTTTAGTGACAGTTTATAAAAACAGCCAATCAACAACCAGAAAAAAAAACTTTAGTTAAATGAAGGTATTCTATTGGATTAGGATTAGCCAATCAGAAACTGAAAAGGAGAAACATTTATAAATTCAGAAGTCAGTTGCTACAGACAGCATTACTACTAGACAATGTTCCTAATCGGATATGAGATACGTCCTCGAGAAATTTTATACGTATACGTGTGAGACGAAAAATAAGTTTACGTGTCAAAAAGTACAAGTAATTAATAAAAAAATCTCACAACTCTCTATATCAATGAAGTGTTATTTAAATCGTATCAAGCATTAATAAAAGGAGTGAAGTAAATTATAATGTGTGTAAGCCTACATTCTTGTTGCATCACAACCCTGCTAAGAGAAACGTGTCTCTAACAATAATACTGACGCAGCCGAGGCAAACATAAATATTTAATACTTAATATAACACTCAAATTACAAAGTTAATATTTTTTTTTAAACTTGGGGCAAAGGCCACCTGAAAGTAAATTTGGGGCGAAGGCTACCGGGAACTGTTTATTATACGTGCGGTTGCAACTACTACAAGTTCGGCTCCCCAACAGTTGAAATATAATACAACTCTTTCAATACAACCTACTTCAAACTGGCTTTCCATACGTAGCAGTAACATACAACATAACAAACTATTCTTCCACATAATACAGTTAATAATGCAGAAACACCCTTTTCTTATAACATTTATTTCTTGCTGAAGCTTGAAATTGCGTCCTTAATGAGTTTATACAGCTTTTGAAAACTTATAATTTTATAATTTAGTGCTAATATTAGATTAGTGTCTTTTGGTTTACTTTAACAACTTATTGGGTATAGCAGTTAGGAGAAAACTAAGCAACCAATGTGCTTGCATTTCTCTTTACGATTTAAAACGTATTTAAGGTAGGTCATGTCTTGCTTGGATTCTCTTGGGAGAACGTGAGAGTTTGCGACCCAACCGATACATTTCTACTGATAATTACGCTACCTTCGAACAGCGAAGTTTCTGAATAACAAATGTGTTTTGGAGATTGTAGAGGAGAGGGGAAAAAAAAGAATAAGGCAAGACACAAATCACTACTTTCCTTAAAGTCTTCCCTTCTATGCCCACTGCAATGGGCGATCTGATGTTGAATTCTGCTTTAGAAGCTCAGGAGTTTATACTAATGTATTATGACACATGGACATTGAATTATCTTTTTCTTTCTTTTGCAAAAACACACATAGTGTATTTCGTAAGAACGACGACTATATGCAGCAATTATTTTGTTAGTACAGGTTTCCTCCGTCTACGGAAAGTAGGCCTTCATGATGATTTGGAACTTTGCAGCGTCTCCAACTTATGATAACATTTCTGTAGATTTATTTGTGTTTGTAGTGAATAACAATAGAATGTTCTCTGGAATTCATGTGTTAATTACAAACCTTTGAGTAGGGCAATTATAATCGAATAGGTAGATACAAAACGGCAGCTTTAAACGAGCATGCCGAAGACGTTCACAGGAATTTATCCTCGCGATTTCTTTTCACTACTATAGCTTGTTCCACACTGTAACAAGCATGGCAATGGAAGTTAGCATGATTTCTTCCTCCAGGTTACATTACCGAAAGAACTGAAGGGTGTCGGGGAACTTAACAGATCGCGCATCGCGCCGGAGGACATACTAGAGCACACTCCATGTCTGATTATTTGGACAAAGCGTCCCGAACCCCACAGGGACTATTACGTTGCCTCCAGCCACGAGCAAACGATAGGCAGGGACAGCACGACCGACGCCCGGCGGCGAACCGGCCAACGAACAGTAAGAATATGGCGTACTGTAGGCGGAAAAACAAAACTTGTGGTGAATTAAGAACATCGGGCACAGTGCATTATAACAACGCATAGAGTCTGTTGGAGCCGTGCAATTGAATAGATGTAAATGCGTGTATATTTTTATTTAAACACTTCATTCATTTATTCATTCAAGATGGCTATAGTAGGCTCAAGCGATAGTCGGCTTCTTAATAAGCGGATCGCTACTTACTACTTGAACAACTATAAGTATATGAAAATTAAACCTTTGACAAAGACTATCTTTGAAATGGTTAACGCCACGATGCCATTTTCATAAAATGTGCAGTTTAACGAAATCTACATTTTTACTTTCTCTACTACGTATAGTAAGTAGGGGAAGTATTGTATTCTACCCAAAAATTCGATACCGAGATTTCACCGGAAATATATGTTTTGAGACCCCCTGAATCCAAAAAGAGCATTTTTAGAAACATGTCCGTCCCTCTCTCTCTCTCTCTCTCTCTCTCTCTCTGTGTGTGTGTGCGTGTGTGTGTGTGTGTGTCTGTGAACAGCATAACTCAGAAACGAACAGTCGGATAAACACCAAACTTGCTATTTAGGTTCAGTATCTTCCAGAGATGCGACACGAAGGTTTTCAAGAAAATCCCCCCACTCCACATTACCCCTTACATGGAACATTTTTTGAAAATTTTAATTTTTTCAAAAATGGCTCTAACGATTTTGATTAAAATATCGTATGTTTAAGATATTTTCATGACAAATGAAATGTTTATCTCGAATTTTCTGGGAATGTCTCCAAAAGTATTCTTCATTGTGAACGCCTTTTGCATAATTGGTAAACCATAAGAGATAGACAAACTTTTACTACACCAAAAATGTAGATCGCGTTAAAATACACAATTTATGTCATATACATTTTTTTTGAGTGAACCGTTTTCGAAATATTGCTTGTTTATACGCTCATACTTTTTCTCAAATGGGAATTCGTTATTCATTTTTTATGTCCTGGACATGCAAAGAGAATGGAATACTCCACATAGCAACCAGTGGTTAAAATATTTGACTATCGCTTAAAGCCTACCAATTGCCCTTGCATCTACAAGAAAATTAGCAATAAGATTAACATCACGATTAACATGAAACATATGGAGAATAAGCGTTTGTAAAATTAGTTTGTACAACAGTAGAGAAAGTCATGTGAGTGTAACACATCACATTTTTTCTTAGCATGTTTCTCTTAACACTTGTGGTTTGCAAATTATGCAAAAGTCATTCAGAATGAACATGATTTCACAGGCGTTTCGCAGAGAATTCAAGATACTGATTTTATTTGTCATGCAAATATATTAACATACGGTATTTTAATCACTATACTTAGAGCCATTTTGAGTATATAAAAATAACCAAACATTTTACATGTAAAGGATAGTTTGGAGTGGAGGGATTTTTTTCATGTATGGAAGATGTCTAACTTCAGTACCTAATTTAATATTTAGTAGAAGATTCATTACTGAGTTATGCTATTCACAAACACACCCATATCGAAATATACTGGACCTTTTCTAAAAGTGCAGTTTTGGGAATCCGACAGCCACAAAGCATTGATAGAGTGTTTTTGGTTGGAATACAAAGATTCCTGTGCTAAAACAGTTAATTAATAGAGAAAGCAGTAGATATTTTAACTTTCTATACTGCATAAGGTAGGTAAGTGAAGAAAGTGTAGTATTTCACCCAAAAATTCGATGTCGAGGTGTCACTGAATGCATGTTTTGAAGCCTTCTGAATAAAAAGTACATTTTTAGAAGAAGTTCCGCGCGTGTGGGTATGTGTGTGTATCTTTGAATAGCCTGTAAAAACGAAAAGTCTGATAAACACCAAACTTGATATTTAAAATCAGTATCTCCCAAAGATGCGACACGAGTATTTTCAACAAAATTCGCCCACCTAAAACCACCCTTTACAGGGAAAATGTTTCGTTTTCTGAAAAATAGCTCTAATGATTCTGACTAAAATACGATATACTAAATATATTTACATGACAAATAAAATGTTTATCATAAGTATTCTGGGAATAGACTGTAAAGTCTTCTTCATGCGGAAAGAAATTTATACAGTCTAGCATAACTGGTAAATGTTAATCGATAGAGAATACCTCTCTTTAAAACACGCAATTTTTTTCCGTGGTCTAGTGTTACAATGTTAGCATCTAGCTCCCGAGGTCGCGGGTTCAAACCCGGCGGAGGGCGATGGATTTTTTCGGTCGTAAAAATCCCTAGCATAGCTTTCTTCGGAAGAGAAGTAAACCCGATGGTCCCGTGTCTTAGATTTACGGCACGTAAAGGAACCTCAAACCTTATAAAAGGGCTCTGAGCAAAATGTCCGGTCTTTCACGCCCAATATAGAATGGGACGCAAAGAACTATGGCAGTTAAAGAGTGTCTATAAATAAAACTCAATTTATGCAGTTTTTTATGGAATCAGCCATTTCCGAGGTATCAATTATTAATGGTTCGATTTATTCAATATTGTGTCCTTTTCAAGGTGCATCGATTTTCAGTTGTTCCTCGCAATTGAATGGAAACGTTGGAATTTTAAGACCGGCATATAGCGACCAGTTCTTAAACATTTAACTATTGCTGTTCTGTTTGTATTAGTATCTATAATCAAACGTGTAATGTAGCTTTTCTGCAAAGGTTAAAATGTAGTAGATATAAAGAAATGTTGGTATAAATACCAAACGTGGTATTAAGGTTCAGCATCTTCCAAAGATGCGACTCGAACCCCCAAACCCCCCCAAACATGGAACATTTTTTGAAATTTTTTTTATTTCTACAAAAAAGGCTCCAACGATTTGGATTGAAATGCCATATATTAAATACATTTGCATAAAAATAAAATGTATATTTCAAATTTTCTGGAAATAGCCTTTGAAGTCTCGTCATTTGAAAGGAATTTTGTGCAATCTTGTATAAGTGGTAAACGTTAAGTGATAGACGAAACCATACTACACAAGAAGTGTAGAACTCTTTAAAACACAGAATTTATTTGAAATAACTTTTTTGTGGCATAAGCCATTTCCGAGATATCCCTTATTAATGTCCCGCCGATTTTCAGTTGCGAATGCATGGAAACAATATGTAAATTTTAAGGTAGCGTATAGCATCCAGTTCTTAAACATTTGACTGTTCTCTGTTGCTGTAATATAGCTATTTCTTCAGTAGTTTATGTAGATGAAAGTGAAGTAGATAAAAAAAAGCAACTTTCATATGAATAATTTTTGTAGTTACGAATAAACGATAAGGGAGAAAGTCATGTGAATATAATGCATCAAACTTCTTATATTTCAATACTCCTAAACCTTGTGACGAATTTTGCCTTGTAAGGAAGTGACCAGCATGTATCGATTGATACTTAAACTACAATGTATATCTTCCGCATGTCGGGCCCTTAGATATGGAGAGTTCGGCCTGATTGGATAAAGCCGTTGGGTTGAAGTTTCTCTTCAAGAATATTGACGCATACATAATCACCAATTTGTGTCTCCTAGAGACAACCAGTTGCCCACTCAAAGCTTGTGTGTGTGTGTGTGTGTGTGTGTGTGTGTGTGTGTGTGTGTGCGCGCGCGCGCGCTAACTGCAGCTGTATTATTCGAACAGGAAAAGAATATACTGTTGTTACTGCAGCCCAGATCCTCCAGGAAACTGCAAATTGGATGCAGGAGGATTGCCTTGCTTCTTTTTTGTCCCATTTGCCTTTCTCTAGTTCCTTTTTCTGAGATGGAAATCACTTGACCCGGTTCTCCTAGGGATCTAGCGATGATTTGACGGAGCTACCACAGCATTTCCGGACAAAGACTGCACTTCATGAGCACAGATATCGCACCCTGAGGTGAGATGAATAACGGCTTTCTCAAAGTTGCACCGTTAAAAGTTTGTACAAACACATAAAATTTAAAAACTATCCACTTATTATTTGTATATTATTTAAGAGTTCAGTAACAAGGTCCTTCATATTTAAAACAAAATATGACATGAGGAAACATCAACTTTGAAATGTTAAGTTTCCTCAATTCCTGAAAACAGGACGGTAATTTATGATCAAAATTATTTTCATTTTAGCATTAAGAATATATTTATATTACTATGGTGGAAGCTTGATGTATAAACGTTTTATTACCTATATGAGAATATAGGACAATCTCCTCTTAGAGTATCCCTCACGGCGATGAATATGATGTGTTATACGTCCAACAGAGGTCACACTATGTTATGCACTAGCTCAACAGATGTCACTGTATGTCATACCCTTATGCTGCCAACATATGAAAAATTAATGCTGCCAAAGCGCCGCGACTGCGGAAATGACCACAGGACGTTGCCGAGGGATCTTATACAACCTTAGATTTATGAATTCACGGAAGGTTAGGTTTAGTTTATTTTTTATATAAGCTTACGTTTCTGAATTCACGGAAGGTTAGCCTTAGGTTAGGATTTTTATGTAAGCTTCCGTTAACTATCTACCACTGTTGCAGAAAAGGAACTTTTTTATTTAATAGAAATAACATATTAGTATAACAAACTTTCACAATAAGAATACAAAAATTGCAATTTTGGTGGTTAGTCTTTCTTATTATGAATGCGTTGCGGTTTTTTTTAGCGCAAACAAACAAAGAAGAAGAAAAATAGTGGTAACAACAGTGCAACGCATTTTTATCGGATTTCACACTTTCATTTAGGTTAGCAGTACCCACTTTGCATGTGATTTATCGGAAAAATGGCTACGTTTGCTGTGTTCCTGACGCGATTTGCCTATATAAGTAAACCACCTAAAAGCGGCGGGCAGGTGGGCACTAGATATAGAAGAGATCACATCCTGTTCTAAACTCACTCCTAAGGTAATTTATTGGCTTTCGTTTTGAGTTTATAAGCATTTTCAATGGGGATACTCTAAGAGGAGATTTGCCAGAATATAAATTGTAAAATTTTTATTTTCTCTGTGCTTATCTCTAGCAAGTATAGGAAGTACTCACTACATTCCACCTAAAAATTGAATACCCAGATTTCACTGGAAGTACACGTTTTGAGACTCCCTGAATAATTAAAAAAAAGCATTTTTAGATAAAGGTTCGTGTGTGTGTGTGTCTTTAGATGGCATAACTGAAAAGAAAATTCAGTTAAATACCAAACTTGATATTTAAGTTCAACATCTTCCAAGGATGTAATTCGACGATTTTCGAGAAAATCCACCACCCCAAACATTCCTTTACTTGGAAAGAAAATCTAATGTGATACACCCACATGACTTTCTCTAATCTTGATCATACTATTTATAAAAACACGTATTCTACATCTACTTCATATTAATTGAGTTAAACATTTGCAGAAACTCAGCTTATAGCTAGCTTTCTTGTATGTGCAAGGGGAATATGATAGACTTTAAGCGATAGTCAAATGTTTTAAGAGCTGGTTGCTATATGGAGCATTCCATTGTCTTTTTATGTCCAGGACATAAAAAAATGAATAAGGAATTTGAGAAAAAGTATAAGTATTGAAAAATTCAAACAAATAACAAGGAATATCTCAGAAACGGTTTACTACACACAAAACAAAATGTATATGATATAAATTGTGTTTTAACCAGCTCTACACTTTTTGTGTAGAAGAATTTTGTCTTATCTCTTAAGGTTTACCAGTTATCCAAAAGCCATTCAGAAAGAAGGGGACTTTAAGGACATTCCCAGAAAATTCAACATATACCTTTTATTTATCATGAAAATATTTTAAATATATGATATTTTAATCAAAAGTGTTAGAGCCATTTTTAAGAAAATCAAAATTTTCGAAAAATGTTCCATGTAAAGTGTAGTCTGTGGTGTGGGATTTACTTGAAAATCTTTGTGTCACATCTTTAAAAAATACTGAATCTAAATACCAAGTTTGACATCTATCGGACTTTTCGTTTTTGAGTTATGCTGTTCATAGACACACACGGACCTTTTTCAAAAAGTGTTTTTTTTTGGATTCAGGGGACCTCAAAACATGTATTTGAAGTGAAATCTTGGTATCGAATTTTTTAGTAGATTGCAATACTTGCCCTACTTACTATACGTAATAGAAAAAGTAAAAATTTTGTTTTATATTGATAAAAAAGGTTGCAGCGATTTTTATTAAGATACCGTATATTTAAGGTATTTGAATTTCAAATGTACCAGGTGACCCAAAAAGGCTGTCCCTTGCAATTTTATGTTTCCGGCATACATAGGTGCAAAAGAATTTGCTGTATCATTGTTGTTCAAAAGGGGCAGAGCAGGTACGAAACGAAAGATCACTGAGGTAGTGCCACTGTCTACAGGTGTTTATGCGGTAGTTTGCTAATGATACGCGTCGCGTGGGCGCCTGCAAGCAGTTCGAGTGAAGTCATTCAAACGAAAAGGTAACATTCACCAATAACGAACACACAGATATGGTTACGATCTGTGCGGATACGCATCAAAATGCAGCTGAGGTTCGAAGGCTGTGTTCTAACATTTTCAGACGCGGCATCTGTCTTCTGCGCAACTGTTTCTGGGGGGAGGGACGTATAGTCTTAAGAAATTATGAATCATTCCAGGTGGAACGTGGGCCTGAGAGGCCCTTACATCAATTCGTCCACCAAGGCGGGCATGCTTGTTTTTTTGCACATGCTTGTTCTAAATAATGCACCAATCGAAAATAATTTAATTCTAACACATCTTTAATCTTGCTCATTTTTGCGGCACGCCAATTAGTGCTACATAGTTTTACTGATTGTAGATTAACTGTCATGGAACTAAATGACTTGACCCGTTGCTCAGGTTTACGTCAAGCGGCAATCCTTAATTCTTATTCATGAGCGAATTGCTTACCTATTAAATAACCAATAACACCCACCGCCCACACACATACATACGTGCTCTCACATTAAAACTCCAGACACTGCGCATACTGTAAAATGTTTTTGTTTGAAGACAACTTTCTGGACCCCAGCCGGAATAGAACCCGGAACACTTCATTTAGCAGGAAGTTTTTCTACGGAATGAGCTCTGGGACCATGAATAACAGTTAAAGCGTTCTTTTTAAGCATTGGTCTTTCATTTAGCGATTTCCTTCTGTCGGTGTGGAGTCCCCTGTTTACTTCTGTTTAAGCGAACCTCTTGATATCCGCGCGCTCTCCCGCATAAACCAAGTTCAACTAAGGACGGATTGTACGGGCCACCTGGTACGAGTATATCTTGAATTTTGTGGGGAAAAACCTTTGAAGGCCTATTCATTCTAAATTACTCTTGCATAATTGTTAAACCATATGAGGTAAACACAATCTTACGGCACACACACAACAAAGAATAACTAAATCTCGTTAAAACAGGCAATTTAAATAAAGTTCGATTTTTACTTTCTCTACTACGTAGAGTAAGTAGGGGAAGTATTGCATTCCACTCAAAAATTAGATACCGAGATTTCACCGGAAGTACATGTTTTGAGACCTGAATAAAAAAAAAGTACTTTTGGAAACATGACCGTGTGTGTGTGTGTGTGTGTGTGTGTGTGTGTGTGAGTGTGTGTGTGTGTGTCTGTGAACGGCATAACTCAGAAACTAACGTCGGATAAACACCAAACTTTGAGAGATAAAAGGGATATTAATATTAATAATATAATAAATCCTAAAATATCCTTATATGTGAAATAAGATGATTATTCTTATACATTTCTATTTATTGATGAGGAAGATAAATACAATTTATTTAGTATAAAAAGTATTTAGGTTCAGTATCTTCCAGATATGCGACACGAAGATTTTCAAGAAACTCCCCCCACCCCAGATTACCCTTTCAATGGAACATTTTTCGAAAATTTTAATTTTCTCAAAAATGGCTCTAACGATTTTGATTAAAATATCATATGTTTAAGATAGTTTAATGACAAATGAAATGTATATCTCGAATTTCCTGGGAATGTCTCCAAAAGTATTCTTCATTGTGAACGACTTTTGCATAACAGGTAAACCATAAGAGATAGACAAAATTTTACTACACAAAAGATGTGGATCGCGTTAAAATACACAATTTATGTCATATACATTTTTGTTGTTGAGTGAACCATTTTCGAGATATTGCTTGTTATTCCCTTGAATTTTCCAATAATTATACTTTTTCTCAAATGGGAATTCGTTATTCATTTTTTATGTCCTGGAAATGCAAAGAGAATGGAATATTGCACATAGCAACCAGCTCTTAAAGTATTTGACTGTCGCTTAAAGTCAACCGTATTCCCCTTGCATCTACAAGAAAATTAGCAATAAGGTTAACATCTCGATTAATATAGGAATCATATGGAGAATAAGCGTTTGTAAAAATAGTTTGTACAAGAGTAGAGAAAGCCATGTGGGTGTAACACATCAGATTTTTTTCGTGGAGTTAAGCATTTAAGAGATATTCCTTGTTATGGTTTTAATTTTAAAGTATATAGGTACCTACTTATAGTTTTATTAACTAGTAAATCCTTTCGTTTTCTTCTCGTGATCATACGAGGAGCATGAAATTTCAAAGCCAGTACATAGCGACACTTCTAAAATCTTTAGTTACTGTATCGTAGAATGAATGTATAAATATGAATTGAAATTTCATCTAGATTAACAAAAAGTAGATGAAGAAAATAAGTTTTTGTAAGAATAGTTTGTAGAAGAGTGAATGGAGAAAGTCATGTTAGCACAAAACATCAAAGTTTTCTAATATCTCAGAAACTGAAGAAAAAACTAAAATTTAAAAGTTAACAATACCCCAATTTTTACTGTAGCTACTCATTGACTTAAATGCCAACTGGCAAACAGATTAGATGTGTCAATATGCATCCGCGTATGTACTAACATCATGTGATCATCAAAGTCGAGTAAATTTCTGTAAGTGTTTTTGAGAAATGCTAGAGTAATTGACCCATACTTAATATTCTTCGCTGAGAAGTATAGTTCCATTTATACGACTTCATCGCAAAATAACATATATGCGGTACACAGAAACCCGATTTTACACACGGGATTCCCTTGCATGACGCGAATATCGGTTGGCAGTAAATACATGCAGAATAAAAGGACCTATATTTTTTGAACAAACATTAAATGCAGAGAGGTACAGGAATATATTACACTATTTTGTGAAACTGACCGAAGTTTAATGTTGTCTGGGATTTTTCCAACAAGACTTTGAGACCGCACATACAGCTGATGATTCATTAAATTGTGGCCCTCGTGATCCCCTGATTTAAGGGACCATTCAAATAGAAACGTTAATGTAAATGCAGCACTAATACAAACGCTTATGTGCAGATTAAGAAAGAGGTCATTCACGCTGATTTTCGTTAACATAAACGCTATTGCCAGAAGCTAACGCTACCTTGCAATCTCCAAGCTTTCATGTTCGTGTTAATGGGATTCCAGAGAAAAAAAGACACTATCGCACTGCATAGAAACAGAAAAGAAGAGAAATGGAATAAATTGAGTAGTTATTTAATTAAAAAAAACCTCCGTTGTCTTTATGACGGAAAACATATAAAATATCTGATGGTTACACTCACATGACTTTCTCTACTCTTGTACAAACTATTCTTACAAACGCTTATTCTCCATCTAGTTCATGTTAATCGAGATAAACATTTCCAGACTCTATCTTATTGCTAATTTTCTTGTAGATGTAAGGGGAATATATATTTACAAGGGCAGTATCGAAATACAGTAGCCTTTAAGCACATACATATATCTTAATAGCTGGTTGCTAGGTGCAGCACTATTCCCTTTGCCACAGATTAACACTTTTTGCATATCCAAGACAAAAAAAGGAATAACGAATTCCCATTTGAGAAAATAAGTATTGAAAAATTTAAGGGAATAACAAGCAATATCTCGAAAATGATTCACTCAACAACAAAAATGTATATGACATAAATTGTGTATTTTAACGCGATCTACATCTTTTGTGTAGTAAAATTTTGTCTATCCCTTATGGTTTACCAGTTATGCAAAAGTCGTTCACAATAAAGAATACTTTTGGAGACATTCCCAGAAAATTCAAGATATACATTTTATTTGTCATGAAAATATCTTAAATATATGATATATTAATCAAAATCGGTATCGCCATTTTTGAGAAAATTAAAATTTTCGAAAAATGTTCCATGTAAAGGGTAGTGTGGGGTGGGGGATTTTCTTGAAAACCTTCGTGTCGCATCCCTGGAAGACACTGAACCAAAATACCAAGTTTGGTGTTTATCCCATTGTTCGTTTCTGAGTTATGCTGTTCACAGTCAGACAGACACAACACAAACATGTTTCCAAAAATGCTTTTTTTGGATTCAGGGGCCTCAAAACATATATTTCCGGTGATATCTCGGTATCGAATTTTTGGCTGGAATACAATACTTCCCCTGCTTACTATACGTAGTAGAGAAAGTAATAAAATTATAAAGATGATTTGTTAAAAAAAATTCTAAACAGATTGCACATGAACTGAATAGGTTTTAATTATTATTTCTGTAGTGTGTTTTGACGTTTTGTAAAACTTTCTAGGTTATAAGCTATTCCATTTTCTGTATGAAAAATGTAATATAATATAACACCAACACAATTAATGCAGTTTGTAGCAACATGAAATGCTCTGCTGCGTTGACGTTAATCATAGTAACCTCCATTTAAAATCGCTTTCACCTTGCAATTATCCTATTTGACGCTTGCCTGGCATTATGAATGTATTCATGTTATACGGTTATGTTCTCGCTGTAGTGTTAATGTTATTATGTGAACGGGCCTTAACTGTGGTTTTTATCTATGGAGAACTTGAAAAAAAAATCTGATGTGTTACACTCACATGACTTTCTCTACTCTTGTACAATCTATTTTTTACAAACGCCTATTCTCCATATGCTTCATGTTAATCGAGATATCGAGATGTCAATCTCATTGATAATTTTCTTGTAGATGCAAGGGAAATATGGTAGGTTTTAAGCGATAGTCAAATATTTTAACGCTGGTTGCTATGTGGCGCATTCCATTCTCTTTGCATTTCCAGGACATAAAACAAATGAATAACGCATTTGAGAAATAGTATAAGTATTGGAAAATTTAAGGAAATAACAAGCAATATCTCGAAAACGGTTCACTCAACAAAAGAAATGTATATGACATAAGTTATGTATTTTAACGCGATCTACATTATTTGTGTAGAAAATTTTGTCTATCTCTTTTGGTTTACCAGTTATGCAAAAGTCGTTCACAATGAAGAATACTTTTGGAGACATTCCTAGAAAATTCGAGATATACATTTTTAATTTCTCATGACATTATGTTAAACATATGATATTTTCATCAAAATCGTTAGAGCCATTTTTGAGAAAATTAAAATTTTCGAAAAATGTTCCATGTAAAGGTAATCTGGGGTGGGGGGATTTTCTTGAAAACCTTCGTGTCGCATCTCTAGAAGATACTGAACCTAAATACCAAGTTTGGTGCTTATCCGACTGTTCGTTTTTGAGTTATGCTGTTCACAGACACACACACACACACACACACACACAGACACACACACACACAGACACACACACGGACATGTTTCCAAAAATGCTTTTTTTGGTTTCAGGAGGTCTCAAAACATGTATTTCCGGCAAAATCTCGGTATCGAATGTTTGGGTGGAATGCAATACTTCCCCTACTTACTATACGTAGTAGAGAAAGTAATAAGATGCGGGCAACAAACTCCCATATTTGTAAGAACTAAAAGAAAACATCCGATGAGAAATTCACCCAATTTCGGATGTTGAATATAAATTTCCTGAGAAGATGCATTTCTTTGATAAGCTATGTGTTTATCATTGTAATTGTAATGTCAAATGTAGCGTTTTTGGCCGGCTACTTCGTCGTGTATATCCTTACCTGCGTCGTTCTCGTCTCTGCGTCGTTGTAGGGTAGTCTTCAAGACTCAAAATCGGCCGATATCAGTCAGGAAGTACTTATCTTCGTCGCATCTCAGGGTCGACTGTCGGCAAATCGGCCTGAAATTCCCTACTGTTATTGTAGGGGTAGGATTGAGGGAGTAGTTGTCTTAAAAGAAACACTGTTTTCACTTTTCTCACTCTTTATGTTAGAAATCCTGCAAGATTCATTAGTACTCCTTGACACGTGTGATTTTTACTTTCCCTACTACGTATAGTAAGTACGGGAAGTATTGTATTCCACCCAAAAATTCGATACCGAGATTTCACCGGAAATACATGTTTTGAGACCCCCTGAATTAAAAAAAAGCATTTTTAGAAACATGTCCGTGTGTGTATCTGTGTGTGTGTGTGTGTGTGTCTGTCTGTCTGTCTGTCTGTGAACAGCATAACTCAGAAACGAACAGTCGGATAAACACCAAACTTGGTATTTAGATTCAGTATCTTCCAAAAATGCGACACGAAGGTTTTCAAGAAAATCCCCCACCCCACACTACCCTTTACATGGAACATTTTTCGAAAATTCTAATTTTCTCAAAAATGGCTCTAACGATTTTGGTTAAAATATCATAAGTTTAAGATATTTTCATGACAAATGAAATGTATATCTTGAATTTACTGGGAATGGCTCCAAAAGTATTCTTCATTGTGAATGACGTTTGCATAACTGGTAAACCATAAGAGATAGACAGAATTTTACTACACGAAAAAGTAGATCGCGTTAAAATACAGAATTTATGTCATATACATTTTTGTTGTTGAGTGAACCATTTTCGAGATATTTCTTGTTATTACCTGAAATTTGTAAATACTTATACTTTTTCTCAAATTCGTTATTCATTTTTTTTTGTCCTGGTAATGCAAAGAGAATAGAATACTCCACATAGCAACCAGCTCTTAAAATATTTGACTATCTCTTAAAGCCTACCAATTCCCCTTGCATCTACAAGAAAATTAGCAATAAATTTAACATCTCGATATCTCGATTAACATGAAGCATATGAAGAATAAGCGTTTGTAAAAATAGTTTATACAAGAGTAGAGAAAGTCATGTGAATGTAACACATCAGGTTTTTTTAACACTGTCTTCCCGTAGTTGTCTCTTGGAATACAAAAGTTTGCTCCGGCTAGTTATTTAATACCTCGGTGCTCTATCACCGTTCTTTAGATTCGCGCGAACTTGAAGTAGTCACTTGACTAACATTAACTCGTTTGTGAGCTTGGATATAATTAAATCGAAGAATACCGTTAGCACATTATATAGATATTACACCTTCATCGTTTTATAATTGCATAATTGCGTGGCACTTAACAAATTTCGGAACTTAGCGTGCTTTTCTAACCCGGAGTGCTACGTGATACCGTAACGAAGAATCATGACGAACTGTTCTAAAATCCACGCTAAGGGTTCACATATCAGTCACTGCTCGCTTCTAAAATGTTGTACGTGTTCCTGTGTCTTCCTATTTTTCCATTGGTTCCTACAGTTATTCTCTACGTTTATTGGTTCCCTAGTTGAACATTTAAAGCCTAAAGATAACGAATCTCCCAGCGACATCCCCTGAAGTAAGTCCGTTGCCTCATAGCGTCTGTTTACTATTAAAACTCGCCTCATCCCCACGATGTACAAAGAGAGCTTTCGAATTTTATGGCCCCACGCTCGGAAAACGTAATGGAGATTCTGAAACGAAGCTATGCTTATTTTGGCTAAATCTTGCAATTTTTCTTAGGCAATTACGCCTTTATTTATTTAACAATAGTATTAAAACACATTTGCAGCTTCTGAACGGTTTTCGATTGATATAGATTTGAATCAGATTGCTTTAAAGTTATGGAAAATTATTAAATTACAAGTTAATTATCAATATTCCCTAAATTATAGTTATTACATAGTTCCTTTTTTGTGTATGCTTAATCAGACGGAAATATCGCTACAACATATGAGAACGTGAGGCGGTTGCGGGGATGAATAAATGTTTCGGCGGGAATCAGAGCTGCGGCGGCCGGCGCGCGAGCAACCTATCAGTGGTCAGTTTAAGGAGAAGCACTGTACTTTCCTTGCTGAATATTGGGTCAGTATTTAACTGTTTCCATATCTTTCATATACCAAAGATATATGACCAGCCATAATCAACTACTGGGTATTACAACACAGGACATTTATAAAAACCGAAAATGAGTTCAAAAACTTTAGCTTGTATTCCTACCATCTTCTGTTAATACGACATAAAATCTAGTTAGGCACTATCATTTATATACACTGTTCCGTCTTTCATCTTTTGTTCAGTATTTGTCAGTAAGTCGCGATTAGTGTATACTTTTCATCAGTAGGAAAGCAATATATCCGTTCTGCTCGTGACGTCATAGCAAGATTCGCTGTTGAGACGTGCACCCTTGTTAAGTGATTTCAATACCTGAAAACTTTTCATTCATCACTGCCAGGAATATTCTTTTATATTGGAAACAATCATTCTCAGGAATTATTTCGAATCAGCATCTTTTTCTATACATCATGAATTTGTAAAGTAAAATGGTGGTATTTCCGGGAAGGAAATACAAAGACTTGCTTGACTTGAGTCAGTATGAGGGAAGAAAACGATGCAATTTTTTTCACGCTCAACGTAAGAAAGGAGTGATCCCGTTTAGCCGCTGAATGCTTGGTAGAACACGATCTCAAACAGGCTGAATGCTATTGGCTGGTTATTTACGCTGTGGCGCGGGGGTGACTGGGTAATTGCAGCCCATTAAAAGCAATCCATCCATTAAAACGCCTCGCGCAGGTACGAAGCGGGCGAGAGGTATCCTTTTTTAATTTTTTATATTTTTGAACAAATTTGAATGATCAAAGGGGGCAGCCCCTTGTGTACGCGATCGCAAAAACCCTCACTTCGCCTCTAATTAAACGGAAATGTACAAGCACCGCTGAGCCCTTCTTCTTCTCGTTTTGCCGCACCATCTCTGAAATTAATGAACGCTGCCGCTAACAACTGCACAAGAGCCTAGACGGATTTCACTCACACAGAGACTAAAATTCAATTACGTAGGGAAATTGCAAGCAGTGCAGGTCTTTTTTCGCAATGCCCGCCAGTTCTACCAATCTTGTTCCTTGACAAAGGAATATTTCCAAAAGTTGCTTCCAAGTTGCCCCATTTCGGCATTTTCACGTGGTAATCAAAGACCTTTCTGCAGTAATGCTTCCAGAGTTATTCACTAATTTGTGGATGGAAGTGTATGCCAGATTCGGGTGCTAACTGCGCGCCCCAAATGAAAGAATGCCGTGTGAGTGGCTTATGCTGTTTCCGAGCGGTTCAAGGTCAAAACAATATCCAGTGCAGGGTGAAGTTTTGAGTCATGCATACTGCTTCTGTAACAATCGTTAGACGCCATTCACATTGAAGATGTAACCTTAACACGATGCAGCATAAGCACAGGCATGAAGGTAAGACCATTCACAATGCAACCGCAGACGTAACGCGTTTCCGTAAATTGCATTCGAAATCTTGCGAGCGTACCACAATATCAAATCGAATAACATAACAACGAATAAGAAAATTATTCCAGTATCCATAAAGTAATAGGACAAAAGCTGCTACATCAAGCAAACAACAGATGAACATCTGGCCTCTACATTTAAAATGAAAGAACACTATGATTGTACAGTAGATGGCATAAAATCTCACAATCGTACTGTTCAGAGCTGACATTAAAAAACCATGGGTGCAAATTCTCACGCATATGCTCCATCTGCACTTAGTTGGGGGCCTTGCTCACAGAACCGAGTCTGGCATAGTTATACCGGATTTCTCTTGCGTGACGAGACTGATAGCCCGCGGCTCCCACGGCACTGCTATACGAATCCGTTTGTGCAGTAGCGGCGGACCACCCCGGCGTTTCTTCCCTAAAATGCTAAGGATACGAAACATCTTGTGTTAGCTTACTCTTCGTTGTCAAACGTATTCGAAATTATACCCCTGTGTGCATATTGAACACTGATTGAACAGTCGAGAAAATTTGCAGCTAAAAGTTTGGAGAACGCATGTCGGATGCCTAAATTCTTCGTGTAGATCAGGATTTGTTCATAAACTTTATATTAAGCATTCTCCACATACAGCAATCACATAAATTTAGATCTGAAGTGCAAGCAGACCAACCAATTATTCTGTCAAAAAAATCTGATGTGTTACACTCACATGACTTTCTCTACTCTTGTACAATCTATTTTTACAAACGCCTATTCTCCATATGCTTCATGTTAATCGAGATATCAAGATGTCACTCTTATTGGTAATTTTCTTGTAGATGCAAGGGGAATATGGTAGCTTTTAAGCGATAGTCAAATATTTTAACGCTGGTTGCTATGTGGCGCATTCCATTCTATTTGCATGTCCAGGACATAAAAAATCTGATGTGTTACACTCACATGACTTTCTCTACTCTGTACAATCTATTTTTACAAACGCCTATTTTCCATATGCTTCATGTTAATCGAGATATCGAGATGTCAACCTTATTGGTAATTTTCTTGTAGATGCAAGGGGAATAAGGTAGCTTTTAAGCGATAGTCAAATATTTTAACGCTGGTTGCTATGTGGTGCATTCCATTCTCTTTGCATGTCCAGGACATAAAAATGAATAACGAATTAGAGAAAAAGTATAAGTATTGGAAAATGTAAGGAAATAACAAGCAATATCTCGAAAACGGTTCACTCAACAAAAAAAATGTATATGATATAAGTTGTGTATTTTAACTCGATCTACATTTTTTATGTAGTATAATTTTGTCTATCTCTTATGGTTTACCAGTTATGCAAAAGTCGTTCATAATGAAGAATACTTTTGGAGACATTACCAGAAATTTCGCGATATACATTTCATTTTTCATGACATTATCTTAAACATATGATATTTTCATCAAAATCGTTTGAGCCATTTTTGAGAAAATTAAAATTTTCGAAAAATGTTCCATGTAAAGGGTAGTCTTGGGTGGGGGGATTTTCTTGAAAATCTTCGTGTCGCATCTCTGGAAGATACTGAACGTAAATACCAAGTTTGGTGTTTATCCGACTGTTAGTTTTTGAGTTATGCTGTTCACAGACACACACAGACACACACACACACACACACACAGACACACACACGGACATGTTTCCAAAAATGCTTTTTTTTGGATTCAGGAGGTCTCAAAACATGTATTTCCGGTGAAATCTCGGTATCGAATTTTTGGGTGGAATGCAATACTTCCCCTACTTACTATACGTAGTAGAGAAAGTAAAAACGTTAAGTACCTACTGCCATTTTCTAGGATTTCTTTCCACTGCAGTCCTTATCTCGTCTAGTTTCTCGTAAGAACTGCTGTGTGTTCGGTTATTACTTTCTCTACCACGTACATAGTAGGTAGAGAGGATATTGTCATCCACCCAAACATTGATACAGAGATTTCAGTGTAAATACATATTTTGAGCCCCTTAAATCCAAATAACGCAGTCCTGGACATATATCTGTGTATGTGAATAGCATAACTCAAACGAAAAGTGGGATAAACATCAAACTTGGTATTAGAGTTCAGTATCTTCCAAGGATGCGATACGAAGGTTTTCAAGAAAATATTCCCACCCAACTACGCTTTTCATGGAAAATTTTCATTTTCTAAAAAAATGGCTCTAATTATTTAAATTAAAATACCATGTATGAAACATATTTACATGACAAAACTTACGAGATATGTTGACTAGGAAGTTCTCTTCATTCGAGGGGAATTTTGTAAATCTTGTATGACTGTTAAACGTTAAGCCATAGACGAAAACGTACCACACAAAATGTGTAGCTCTCTTAAAAAGCATAGAATTTCTTGTGATTAAAATGCCATGTATTAATTATATTTATATGGCAAATAAAATGTTAAGTTTAATTTTCTGGGAATAGTATGTGGAGTCCCCCTCATTCGGAAGGAATTTTAATAATCTTGTATAATATTGTGTAGTACATTAAGGGATAGACGAAAATGCGCTACACCAAATGTAGATCTCTTTAAAACACTATTTATTCTAAATAACTTTTTTGTTGCATTAGCAATTTCCGAGAATCCGTTATTAATGCATCGAGTTGTTCAATACTTTGTCATTCTTTGTTGCCATTGCGTAAGTAGGATATATAGGAGAGAGCTGGGCCACTTTTTTGCGTTTATATGGGAAAGGATAGGGAAAACGAGGCTGGATGGGGTGGTTCAAGGAGGAAAATGCGTTTATATGGGAGAGATAGGGAATACGACGACCGATACTATGCTAAAGAGGGTTGAAGGAGGGAAATACGTTTATATGGAAGAAATAGTAGAGAGGTGTTAGGCTAGGAGGGTTTAAGTATGCGTTTATAAGGAGAGACGAGAAAACGGAGAGAGATCCTATGTTAGGATACACAGGTGTTAAAGTTAGGTTAGATAGGAAACCAAAGAGATACTCAGCTAGACAGGGGACAGGAGAGGAATGCGCTTTATGAGAGGTAGAGGATACGGGGAGTGGTGTTAGGCTAGACAGAGGTTGAGAGTAGAGTATGCGTTTATATGTTTGAGAAGTATAGGAACAGGAAGAGGGTGCTAGGCTAGACAGAGGTTGAGGAGTAGAGTATAGGTTATATGAGAGGTATAGGAAAACGAGGGGAGGTGTTAGGCTAGACAGAGGCTGAGTAATGTATGGTTTATATGAGCGGTATAGAAAAACGATGAGAGGTGTTAGACTAGACAGGGCTTGAAACGTAGTACATGGTTTATATGAGAGATATAGGAAAACGAGGAAAGGTGTTAGGCTAGACAGAAGTCGAGGAGTAGAGTATGGTTTATATCAGAAGTATAGGAAAACGAGGAGTGGTATTAGGTTAGGAGAATTGAGTTTGTGTTTATAAGGAGAGACGAGAAAACGGAGAGAGATCCTATGCTAGGATAGACAGGTGTTAAAGTTAGGTTAGATAGGAAACCAAGGAGTGATACTCAGCTAGAGGGGGGGGGTAGGAGGGAATGAGCTTTTGAGAGGTAGGGGTTACGGGGAGTGGTGTTAGGCTAGACAGGGCTTGAAACGTAGGGCATGGTTTATATGTATGAGAAGTATAGGAACAGGAAGAGGGGTGCTAGGCTAGACAGAGGTTGAGGAGTAGAGTATAGTTTATATGAGAGGTATAGGAAAACGAGGAGAGGAGTTAGACTAAACAGAGGTCGAGGAGCAGAGTATGGTTTATGTGAGAGTCATAGGTAAACGAGAGAGGCGTTAGGCTAGACAGAGCTAGAGGAGTAGAGAATGGTTTATATGAGAGGTATAGGAACAGGAGGAGAGGTGTTAGGCTAGACAGGTAGTGTAGCAGTAGGAATATGGACTTATATACAGGAGAGATAGGGAATAGGAGGTGCTAGACTTGAAAGCGACTTTAGACGTGAACTTAGTGGAAAACTGTTTCATGTCAATGTTCTAGACATGCCCATCACGTAACCTATTCAGGGAAAAGGTGACTCGTTCAGGGGAAAAAGGTGACTGCTCAGGGAAAAAGGAGGCCCACAAAGGGAAAAAGTTGACTAGCAAAGGGAAAAACGTGACCAGTAAAGGGAAAAATGTCACCAGCAAAGGGGAAAATGTGACCAGCAAAGGGAAAAAGGTGAGCCATAAAGGGAAAAAGATGACCTGCAACGGGAAAAGCTAACCCACTAACACTAACAGGTAAGTAATTCAGGTAGTATTGCAAGAGGCTGACTGGATCATAGCAGTGTATGATTTCACAGGTAATTCAGCTAGTATCGTATGTATTTAGGCTAATTCGTCTAATAACACAGGATAGATTCCAGATGCTAACTGCATCATGGCTCTGCATGATTTCACAGATAATTCAGCTAGTATCGTAGGTATTTAAGCTAATTCAGCTAGTATCACAAGAGGATAGATTCTAGGGTTGGGTATAGCATAGTTTCATATTTCACAGGTAATTCAGGTAGTATCACGGGTGCTCGTGCTAATTTAGAGCAGCAATCCGTATCAGAGCTAGTTAAGGTAATTTCACATGATTCGGGTAGTATCACAGGTATTTAAATCATTTTCACAGCCAATTCAGCTAGTATCTTGAGCATTTAAGCTAATCCAGCTAGTATCACAGGAGGCTAGATTCCAGAGGCTAACTGCATCATAGCTATGCATGATTTCACAGCTAATTCAGCTAGTATCGTAGGTATTTAGGCTAATTCAGCTAGTATCACAGGAGGTTAGATTCCAGGGTTGGGTATAGCATAGTTTCATATTTCACAGGTAATTCAGAGGGTATCGTAGGTATTTAGGATAATTCAAGTAACATAGGTGTTTAGAGTAATTAAGCAAGCATTACAGGAGGGTAGGTTCCAGGGGTTGGTTATAGCCTAGTTTCGTATTTTACAGATAGTTCAGGTAATATCGTAAGTATTTGGGTAATCAGCATAGTTTCACAGATGCTCGTGATAATTTCGATCAGAGATTTGTATCACAGCTATTTAAGGTAAATGCAGGTGATTCAGGTTGTATCAATGGTATTTGTGTCATTTTAACAGGTAATTCAGATAGTGTCTAGGTATTTGGGCGATTCAAGCATCATAGGTGTTTAGAGTAACTCAGCTAGTATCACAGGAGGCTAGATTCAATGATCAGGGTTTCGTATCAGAGCTATTTAATGTAATTTCACTTGATACGAGTAGTATCACAGGTATTTAAGTCATTTTAACGGGCAATTCAACTAGTATCACAGGTACTCATGGTAATATAGAGAGTAATTAAATTATAAAACATTTCTCATCCAACGTTACAACAATTTATATACTTTTTTACTTTCTCTACTACGTATAGTAAGTAGGGGAAGTATTGCATTCCACCCAAAAATTCGATACCGAGATTTCACCGGAAATACACGTTTTGAGACCTCCTGAATCCAAAAAAAGCATTTTTGGAAACATGTCCGTGTGTGTGTCTGTGTGTGTCTGTGTGTGTGTCTGTGTGTGTGTGTGTGTCTGTGTGTGTGTGTCTGTGAACAGCATAACTCAAAAACGAACAGCCGGATAAGCACCAAACTTGGTATTTAGGTTCAGTATCTTCCAGAGATGCGACACGAAGGTTTTCAAGAAAATCCCCCCACCCCAGACTACCCTTTACATGGAATATTTTTCGAAAATTTTAATTTTCTCAAAAATGGCTCTAACGATTTTGATGAAAATATCATATGTTTAAGATAATGTCATGAGAAATGAAATGTATATCTCGAATTTTCTGGGAATGTCTCCAAAAGTATTCTATATTGTCAACGACTTTTGCATAACTAGTAAACCATAAGAGATAGACAAAATTTTACTACACAAAGAATGTAGATCGCGTTAAAATACACAACTTATGTCATATACATTTCTTTTGTTGAGTGAACCGTTTTCGAGATATTGCTTGTTATTTCCTTAAATTTTCCAATACTTATACTTTTTCTCAAATGCGTTATTCATTTTTTTTATGTCTTGGACATGTAAAGAGAATGGAATGCGCCACATAGCAACCAGCGTTAAAATATTTGACTATCGCTTAAAACCTACCATATTCCCCTTGCATCTACAAGAAAATTAGCAGTAAGATTGACATCTGGATATCTCGATTAACATGAAGCATTTGGAGAATAAGCGTTTTAAAAATAGATTGTACAAGAGTAGGGAAAGTTATGTGAGTGTAACACATCAGATTTTTTATGTCCTGGACATGCAAAGAGAATGGAATGCGCCACATAGCAACCAGCGTTAAAATATTTGACTATCGCTTAAAAGCTACCATATTTCCCTTGCATCTACAAGAAAATTACCAATAAGATTGACATCTCGATATCTCGATTAACATGAAGCATATGGAGAATAAGCGTTTGTAAAATTAGATTTTACAAGAGTAGAGAAAGTCATGTGAGTGTAACACATCAGATTTTTCTAAATCTTACAAACTTATTATATGTTAAACAGTTATTGTACGATGCGGAGAGGGATAAACTGCATATTGGTTCACAAATTGAAAAGCTTTACGTCAACATACCTTTATTTTAGTTCGGTGTAGATGTCTCTCCCCTTTTATCTAGGCTTGAGACTAGCACTAGGATTGCTCCTAATGGCAGGATTACCACCTTCCCTTCCATCTTCTTCTTTCTTCATCAGGCGTCAGCTATCTGCATATACAGCACACAGATAACCTTCTTTTTTAAGATTGTAGACTCACGATAAAATCTTTATCTTTAACTTACATTCTTTTAAGCACTGTTTGTAATGGCGTAATGTCCATACGCATATGTCGTTATCCCATCCTCAGCAATAATTCTTTTATCATCAACCGGAGTCAATGCAATTTTATTCACTTGCACTGTAGCAAGAGCATGCTTTCGTGATAGGATCAGATTCATATGTGTTCTGATGATTTCACAGGTTTTAAGACAGTCTGTATAGCTGTCAAACGAAATGTACTGCTTAATAGCGCTACGTTTTATACCTTTAATCTTTTTTATCATTGACCCTTGAATATCTAAGGCATACAACTTAGGACGTAGTCCAACAAAGCGTAGGATGATTTTGCTATTAGCCTCATCTTTAAATTTTCCCAATACCTTCTTGTTCTGAGTAGAGTAACATATATGGTTGGCAGGGTAATCAGCTGTATCGAGATGCTCAAGAAAACGTAGCTTGTCCTGGTACACATCTTCAGTTGTTACACGATGAATGAACGAATCAGTGTCCATATACATAAGCTTCAGGTTTTCAGCTCCATAATAAGGCAACAAAACGTCGTAATGATAGTTATACATTAATGTCTTGGAGATGTCCAACACACTCATACCAATGTATATAGGCTTGTTGAATACAATCTGACGAGAGGCCATATGTACAGCAGCTAGATTATCAGCATATATCGTCCTGTCGATAAACGTAGGCTTGGCGATCAGCTTCTCTAGAGTTTTTTCATTGGTCACCAGTCGTATATCCATGCGGTTACGCAGGTTCTCCATAGTTTTTCCAAACATAGCGTTGTTAAAGAGCTTGTAGAGATCCTTCTCGAAATCATTTGCAGCTTGTTGTCGTAGCCTGTTGTTAAATTCCACATAAGGTTTCAACCACTGAGACTGTCGGAATTGTAGCACACGATGGATTTTTGTTAGTCGTAGTCCATGACTAAGAGCTTGCTTCAAAGCCATGTAATGCACTACATACTTCTTTCGAGGTCCAAGATGAGGTATCAGTTTCTTTGTAGATGATTCCAATGGTTTCATACACTCTGGCAGGAAAGGTAGATCGTTGTGTAGATCGTGAAGTTCAGCAGGATACTCGATGTCAACTTCTAATATGTACCCATGAGGATCATCTTCTTGTAGTGTTTCTAAGTTGATTTCTTCAGGTGACACCCACTGAAATCCAGCAAAAGGAAGAGCGTGACACATTGCCCACCCATATTGGTTATTAGCGTCCTCGTATGTGATAAATTGGGTTGGTCTCGACGGATCAAACTTATCCATATAAGTGTTATTAGCCTCAGCATACCGATGGGAAACTTGGCATAAACCTCCTCTTATACCTGATTCCACCATGAGTAGTTGATCATAATCTTGTAACAGCTCTAACTTAATCCCAGTATACAGTAACATGGCGTCCCATGTAAGACCTGGAGAGGTAAAATAATGGGCAGGATCAACTTTGTGTGTTTTAAGGGTTTGCTCTCTGAACGTCTCAAAGACATCAGCTAGGAGAAGTACATCCGAAGTTAAGTAGAGATCGCTGTACTCTCCCAGGTTTCTCACATTGAACAGCTCCCATACATTTCTAGCATGATCGTAGTCAGTATCAGTAATTTCTTCTTCATTTAATCTATTGTAGAAGGAGTCCTTAGGAGGCAAGCAGGTCTCGTTCAGGACATCCCATGACGTAACAAAATCATATGGAAATACACCCTTACGGGTCATCAACTTCAATTTGTCTTCTCCAAAGTACTTTAGCGTTTCAGGATACGAGGTTAGATTTTTTACCAACTTATCCAAGCTTGTACTGAGGAATCGGAAGCTATCCACAAATCGAAGCTTTATATCTCCTACATACTTGGTGAATGAGATATAGCTTTCTTCAGAGTTAGGAATTACCTCCACACGTTCACTTGTGCACCCCAGCTCCTTTACAATGAAATGCAAGTCATATCCGCTAATGTTATGCATGAAGACTGGTATATATTTAGGTGTTTTACAGGCTAAATTACATTCATTATGAAGACTTCCATGATATTCACCGCTGATGTGATCATGGTCGCGTACTTTATAGTTCTCTTCTGTAAAGGGTTTTCCACACAAGTAGCATGCTGAAGAAGACTCAAAATCCTTTTGCTGTTGATCCGTAAGTTTCAGAGGCTTAGCAGATTTGTATATATTACCAATCATTTCTGCAAGAGATGTAAGGTACAGCATAAACTTCTGAGCAGCATCAGCACCACGATACACATAGGGTTGCTTAGGAAGACCAGTTTCGAGATGTTCAACACTGGATGTAGGCTTCACGTAAACACAGAAGCTCATTGGTGTGTGCTCTTGATAAGGGGTTGTATAGGAAGTTTCAGGATTGGGTATACAGTATGGCATGGAGTGAGAATACTCTCAAAATCAGCATAGATGACATAAGGTACTTTCAGCATCCTCTCAACATTTTTAAACTGAACAATTGATTTCTCCTTGGTAGGCATAACTACCCTCGCAACACCATGTTGAATACAGAAGGCTACATGTTCTTGCAGTTTTTCCTGTCCACTTCGTCCATATCGATCATCAAAATGTGTAAAGCAGCGCTTACAAGTATAAACCCGTCCATTATGGTTAGTTTTCTGGCGTCGAACGAGTTTCTCAAAATTCTTTATATACACGTAGTGATGTTTTCCACTGCTGTCATTCAATAGTAGCAGGTCGCGATGTTCAGGTAGTTCAATGTCAGAAACCTTTATTGGATACACTTCATGCTTCTCATCCAGCCCGAAAACGTTAATGGATATCTTGTTAAACTTCTCAAATTTAGGTATTTGAGAAAGTGGAGTAGGGTAGGAAACACAGCTGAAGTCGTACTTATCTTGAAGTTGTTTGTATTTGCTGACGCGTTGAGGCTTGATGCTCACGAATTTGGCCAGTATACAGTACATGAAACATTTCTCGTCGCTAAAGTTCTGGATGTTTATACATGCTTTCCTTGCTTCAACAGCTGACGGTAGTGGTATGTAGCTACTTCCTCGTAACGGGTTGTACTTGTTGATACGAAGTCGAACTCCTTCCACAGCAAGCAAAGCCCAGCTGCTACCCTTAAGCTGAGACTCCTCCATTTCAGTCACCAATTTCTTGAATTTCACTTCCATCGTTGAGTCCAGATCAGTTTCCAGGAAAACAGCTTGATTCCGTGTTTTAAATGTTTTATCACAGGTTTCTCCAATACTGTTAACAAATCGACACTCAGCCAGCAGATTAATTTTAACACTCTTATGAATGCTAAGCTCTTTATGCACAGCATGGATTATACGTTGTTTTGCCTCTTGCAGATACATATTTAGGTCCTTAGCTGATTCGCATCGTATAAAATACGATTTCCTTCTTCTGAGGGCTGCTTATTTCACTTCATTCGATACCTCATCTTGGACCTCGAAAGAAGTATGTAGTGCATTACATGGCTTTGAAGCAAGCTCTTAGTCATGGACTACGACTAACAAAAATCCATCGTGTGCTACAATTCCGACAGTCTCAGTGGTTGAAACCTTATGTGGAATTTAACAACAGGCTACGACAACAAGCTGCAAATGATTTCGAGAAGGATCTCTACAAGCTCTTTAACAACGCTATGTTTGGAAAAACTATGGAGAACCTGCGTAACCGCATGGATATACGACTGGTGACCAATGAAAAAACTCTAGAGAAGCTGATCGCCAAGCCTACGTTTATCGACAGGACGATATATGCTGATAATCTAGCTGCTGTACATATGGCCTCTCGTCAGATTGTATTCAACAAGCCTATATACATTGGTATGAGTGTGTTGGACATCTCCAAGACATTAATGTATAACTATCATTACGACGTTTTGTTGCCTTATTATGGAGCTGAAAACCTGAAGCTTATGTATATGGACACTGATTCGTTCATTCATCGTGTAACAACTGAAGATGTGTACCAGGACAAGCTACGTTTTCTTGAGCATCTCGATACAGCTGATTACCCTGCCAACCATATATGTTACTCTACTCAGAACAAGAAGGTATTGGGAAAATTTAAAGATGAGGCTAATAGCAAAATCATCCTACGCTTTGTTGGACTACGTCCTAAGTTGTATGCCTTAGATATTCAAGGGTCAATGATAAAAAAGATTAAAGGTATAAAACGTAGCGCTATTAAGCAGTACATTTCGTTTGACAGCTATACAGACTGTCTTAAAACCTGTGAAATCATCAGAACACATATGAATCTGATCCTATCACGAAAGCATGCTCTTGCTACAGTGCAAGTGAATAAAATTGCATTGACTCCGGTTGATGATAAAAGAATTATTGCTGAGGATGGTATAACGACATATGCGTATGGACATTACGCCATTACAAACAGTGCTTAAAAGAATGTAAGTTAAAGATAAAGATTTTATCGTGAGTCTACAATCTTAAAAAAGAAGGTTATCTGTGTGCTGTATATGCAGATAGCTGACGCCTGATGAAGAAAGAAGAAGATGGAAGGGAAGGTGGTAACCCTGCCATTAGGAGCAATCCTAGTGCTAGTCTCAAGCCTAGATAAAAGGGGAGAGACATCTACACCGAACTAAAATAAAGGTATGTTGACGTAAAGCTTTTCAATTTGTGAACCAATATGCAGTTTATCCCTCTCTGCATCGTACAATAACTGTTTAACATATAAGTTTGTAAGATTTAGAAAAAAGTATATAAATTGTTGTAACGTTGGATGAGAAATGTTTTATAATTTAATTACTCTCTATATTACCATGAGTACCTGTGATACTAGTTGAATTGCCCGTTAAAATGACTTAAATACCTGTGATACTACTCGTATCAAGTGAAATTACATTAAATAGCTCTGATACGAAACCCTGATCATTGAATCTAGCCTCCTGTGATACTAGCTGAGTTACTCTAAACACCTATGATGCTTGAATCGCCCAAATACCTAGACACTATCTGAATTACCTGTTAAAATGACACAAATACCATTGATACAACCTGAATCACCTGCATTTACCTTAAATAGCTGTGATACAAATCTCTGATCGAAATTATCACGAGCATCTGTGAAACTATGCTGATTACCCAAATACTTACGATATTACCTGAACTATCTGTAAAATACGAAACTAGGCTATAACCAACCCCTGGAACCTACCCTCCTGTAATGCTTGCTTAATTACTCTAAACACCTATGTTACTTGAATTATCCTAAATACCTACGATACCCTCTGAATTACCTGTGAAATATGAAACTATGCTATACCCAACCCTGGAATCTAACCTCCTGTGATACTAGCTGAATTAGCCTAAATACCTACGTTACTAGCTGAATTAGCTGTGAAATCATGCATAGCTATGATGCAGTTAGCCTCTGGAATCTAGCCTCCTGTGATACTAGCTGAATTAGCTTAAATGCTCAAGATACTAGCTGAATTGGCTGTGAAAATGATTTAAATACCTGTGATACTACCCGAATCATGTGAAATTACCTTAACTAGCTCTGATACGGATTGCTGCTCTAAATTAGCACGAGCACCCGTGATACTACCTGAATTACCTGTGAAATATGAAACTATGCTATACCCAACCCTAGAATCTATCCTCTTGTGATACTAGCTGAATTAGCTTAAATACCTACGATACTAGCTGAATTATCTGTGAAATCATGCAGAGCCATGATGCAGTTAGCATCTGGAATCTATCCTGTGTTATTAGACGAATTAGCCTAAATACATACGATACTAGCTGAATTACCTGTGAAATCATACACTGCTATGATCCAGTCAGCCTCTTGCAATACTACCTGAATTACTTACCGGTTAGTGTTAGTGGGTTAGCTTTTCCCGTTGCAGGTCATCTTTTTCCCTTTATGGCTCACCTTTTTCCCTTTGCTGGTCACATTTTCCCCTTTGCTGGTGACATTTTTCCCTTTACTGGTCACGTTTTTCCCTTTGCTAGTCAACTTTTTCCCTTTGTGGGCCTCCTTTTTCCCTGAGCAGTCACCTTTTTCCCCTGAACGAGTCACCTTTTCCCTGAATAGGTTACGTGATGGGCATGTCTAGAACATTGACATGAAACAGTTTTCCACTAAGTTCACGTCTAAAGTCGCTTTCAAGTCTAGCACCTCCTATTCCCTATCTCTCCTGTATATAAGTCCATATTCCTACTGCTACACTACCTGTCTAGCCTAACACCTCTCCTCCTGTTCCTATACCTCTCATATAAACCATTCTCTACTCCTCTAGCTCTGTCTAGCCTAACGCCTCTCTCGTTTACCTATGACTCTCACATAAACCATACTCTGCTCCTCGACCTCTGTTTAGTCTAACTCCTCTCCTCGTTTTCCTATACCTCTCATATAAACTATACTCTACTCCTCAACCTCTGTCTAGCCTAGCACCCCTCTTCCTGTTCCTATACTTCTCATACATATAAACCATGCCCTACGTTTCAAGCCCTGTCTAGCCTAACACCACTCCCCGTAACCCCTACCTCTCAAAAGCTCATTCCCTCCTACCCCCCCCCCCCCTCTAGCTGAGTATCACTCCTTGGTTTCCTATCTAACCTAACTTTAACACCTGTCTATCCTAGCATAGGATCTCTCTCCGTTTTCTCGTCTCTCCTTATAAACACAAACTCAATTCTCCTAACCTAATACCTCTCCTCGTTTTCCTATACTTCTGATATAAACCATACTCTACTCCTCGACTTCTGTCTAGCCTAACACCTTTCCTCGTTTTCCTATATCTCTCATATAAACCATGTACTACGTTTCAAGCCCTGTCTAGTCTAACACCTCTCATCGTTTTTCTATACCGCTCATATAAACCATACATTACTCAGCCTCTGTCTAGCCTAACACCTCCCCTCGTTTTCCTATACCTCTCATATAACCTATACTCTACTCCTCAACCTCTGTCTAGCCTAGCACCCTCTTCCTGTTCCTATACTTCTCAAACATATAAACGCATACTCTACTCTCAACCTCTGTCTAGCCTAACACCACTCCCCGTATCCTCTACCTCTCATAAAGCGCATTCCTCTCCTGTCCCCTGTCTAGCTGAGTATCTCTTTGGTTTCCTATCTAACCTAACTTTAACACCTGTGTATCCTAACATAGGATCTCTCTCCGTTTTCTCGTCTCTCCTTATAAACGCATACTTAAACCCTCCTAGCCTAACACCTCTCTACTATTTCTTCCATATAAACGTATTTCCCTCCTTCAACCCTCTTTAGCATAGTATCGGTCGTCGTATTCCCTATCTCTCCCATATAAACGCATTTTCCTCCTTGAACCACCCCATCCAGCCTCGTTTTCCCTATCCTTTCCCATATAAACGCAAAAAAGTGGCCCAGCTCTCTCCTATATATCCTACTTGCGTAGTAGCGGAAAGTATTTTAAGGTCACCTAGCGTCCAGTTCCTAAACAACTATCACTGTTCCCTTTATATCCTAACGAAATGCTTATTGTAGCTATTTCTGCAATTGTTAATATGGATTAAAATGAAGTAAATAGAAAGAGTTTCATAAGAATAATCTGCTTATCCACTACTAAACGATAGAGAGTAGAGAAAGACATGTATATGTAACATAGATTTGTTTTTCGTAGTATTAGCCATTTCCGAAATATTAGATTTAATTGCTTCAACTTTGTAGTAATATATGGAAACCGTTTTCAAGTGCTATTCTTTTCTTTCTGTTGAACCAATGCTTGTAGTATGTAACATCAAGATAGGCAAACAAAACATTGACTGTCTTATCACTAGAAAGGTAAAATATTAAATTATTTTACGCTTACTGTTATGGAAACAAGTAGTTTGCAGCATGTAGAAATGCACGTGACAAAAACTACATAATTTCATAATATTTTGATAAGATCTTAATATTTAATGAAATACTTTATAATTCTTTATATTCTGTAAGATTTACAATTTTTCGTTTTTAACATAAATGAACCAGGCTTTCCAGATGTTCTATTCGGACATTTTTCTTGAATTACATTTAGAAACCCCCTTCCAAGAAGTCCGATATAGTTGAGAAAATGTAGCAATGTGTCTGTGTGACATCTATTGAAGGGCTTTTATTTTCAGCCTCGATGCCTTTAGTGACATATTGTAATTAGCATTATAAAAAAAGAAAAATAGGTTATGGTGATTTTATGGTTGTTTAAGTGTTTGATGGTGATTAAAATCTAGGATTAGGAATAGTGGACGGAGGGGACACAGTACTTTGACCCGCAAAGGATCTTTTGTGCATAAACCGCCAGGAGGAACGGATGAGATGAAGGAACCTAGAGACGTATGGATTAGGACCGACCGACGCAAGCAACAGAGACGCGCAGAGTTCCCTAAAAGTTACAGGCTTGACCACCCGGCCGGACAGCGCTCGGCGGCGATCCTCCCAAGCCACCGGTAGGTGGCTCACAGGCTTCCCTTCAGCGGAGACCGGGGAAAGTTCGAGCCAGTTCGAACGCCTGCCCTCTGACGGGACCGAGAAGGCCCGCCCGAGCGCGAGTCCCTGCGCCACCGGTCCGCAGCCAATTGACACATAGGCAAAAACCCATGGTCACTAGCAATCGAGCCCGGGACTTACCGAATGCGAATCGCACACGTTACCGCGGCGCCACCTCGCTCGGTGATTAAAATCTATAACCTCCATGTAAGTTTTGTTGTACAAGTTGGTACTACTGTTATGTATGGCAGATTCTGCGTGCTCAAGACGCACAACTGTCTTTTTCAAGAACATTCGAGTTTGTTTTCTCCATTTTGCTTTCAAGAGCTTGTCTGTTAAGGGTAAACATAGCTAAAATTTCTAAATTTTACAGTTGAAATTTGTACCGCAAAAAGCATTGCAGGTATACAAATTTTCATCGAATATCTCCAGTAGTTCTCACGTTATGTGTTTAATTAATTTAATGGTAAACAAAAATGATCCATTAGATGAAAAGATTAAAATTATACGACTATGACTCTATTCTATAATGAATACTTAAGAACACATCATGGAAGCAGAATTATTATTGTATTAGTTTCTGAGAAAAATATTATAAACTCGCTAATAGTAGTGTGTTAATTAAATATTATAACTAATATTCTTTCAGTGATTACCGATAAACAAAACTAATTCCCAAAATGTTTGTATTTAAGAGTTTTTGGGTGGTTCTCCACAAACTTTGAACGAAATTGAACAAAAATTGCATCGTGTGGAACATTTTGAACTCGTAAAAACGTAGAAAAAACAGAAAGCGAGGAAACAGCTTTGAATTTATAAAACACTAACTGGCCTTGTACGTAGGCACATTTAAAAACTCATATAAAATTATTTCTAATCATCAGTAATACACCAAATACAGATAATGTGAGGCAGTATTTTTAACACTTAAATAATTTTATTCAAATTATATAATAATATAAATTCAATAATAGCCCACCTTAAAGCAATATGCGTATGTAACAATATATAAAAAGTGTATATTACAGTCATTGTATATGTTTATATTACAGTATACATGTGTAATAATATTATCTGAATGTATACGTAATTTAATAATGTAGGAGCTGTGAGAATAATAGGTTAAAATTTGCTAACAATGAGGTACCAATGTGGTAACCTTGAGTCAATAATGAGTAAGAAAGTTTAACAATACTACTTGTGATTCTTGGAGTAACAATAATGTAATGTTTGTGACAGTTTATAAAATAGCCAATCAACAACCAGAAAAAAGCTTAAGTTAAATAAAAGTATTCTATTGGGCTAGGATTAGCTAATCAGAAACTTGAAATACAGAGATTTACAACTTTAGGCGGTAGAAATCCAGTCAGTTTCTTGTAGACAGTGCTCATAACTGGATGAGTTGGTTGCAGACAGTGTTCCTGACGTGAGATGCATCCTCGAGAAATTTAATACGTATTCATGTGAGACGAAAATATGTTTACGTGTTAAAAAGTGCAAGTAACTAATAAAAAAATCTCACAGCTCTCTCTATATCAGTGAAGTGTTATTTAAACCGTGTCAAGCATTAATAAAAGGAGTGTAGTAAAATTATAATCTGTGTAAGCCTACATTCTTCAGTCGCACCACAACCCTGCAAAGAGAAACATGTCTCTAACAATAATACTGACGCAGCCGAGGCAAACATAAATATAATATTTAAAGAAACAGTCAAATTACAAAGTTAATATTTTTAAATTTTTGACAAAGGCTACCGGGTACCATACGTGCGGTTGCAAGAACTTCAAGTTCGGCTCCCCAACAGTTGAACTTCAATACAAACTACTCCAAATTGACGCCCAAAGCGTTCTGCAAATAACGTAAAGCTACTATCTACTTCAAATGAAGCTATATGATTCATTTTTAATAATAGATCTATAAACAATGGTATTTTTTAAGAAATTCGCTCAATTATAACCTGTATGTTCCGTTAATGACATTTTCTGGTATAAATGACCCGTTTTCTCAAACTATTGAAGGTAACTAAATTAAATTTATAAAACAACCTCTAAGTGCTGTTGTGGATCTACTTTTGTCTTAATAGTGTAAGTAATAAAGAATAAATACTGATAAATATTTCCCAAATGATGGTACAAGTAATAAAATAGTCTTAGTTCCTTAATAAACAAACGTCTTATTGGATCAAAGTACATAACTGAATTTAGAAGACACAGCTAGATATCCTTTATGAATGGTCATGAATTTAGAAGATTTAAAATTGGCGAGATAACGCAATCTCCCTTTAAGTATAAGCGTTCCCCTATGATTTCCCAGCTATACATAGTTTACAAACTTCAATCAGTATAAATAGCACTTCATACGCTATTCACATAAAATTCAAGAGTGGTATTTTATTAATCATGCGAATATCTTACGCATGTGGGTTTTAATCAAATACGTTAGGATTATTTTTGAGAAAAACATAATATACAATATTTCATGTAAATGCAGTCTAGGGTGGGAGAATTTTCCTGAAAATCTTGCTTTCGTATTCTTGGAAGATGCTGAACGTCCGTTTATCTGGCTTTTTGGTTTTAAGTTACGCTGTTTACATACACACACCCCTAGAGGGTTTTCTAAATCTATTTTTGGGGGCTCAATGAGTCTCAAAACCTGTATTTCGTGTAAAATCCTGAAGTTTGGTATAGTATAAAATAGGTACTTCCCCCTGTGCACAATAGGTAGGTAGTAGAGAAGGTAACAAGCTTTAATATGAATAATTTTATGAAAGATATGAAAGAAAAGTTAGTAGAGAATGTTAGAAAAGAAGAAGAAATCGGGTAGAATAAGACTAAAGTGATTTGAACCACGGATTTTTGGCTTTCCGTGCCGTTGCTCCAACAGTATCTTTGAGATACTACGGCAATATGCCGGAACGTCAGTGAATACCCAAGCTGACTCGCATGGTAGCTCATTTGGTTAGAGCAACGGCTAAGGGATCGAATGTTTCAATCTGGTTCAACCTTTCGAACTTTAGCCTACACCCGGGAAACGTAGAATAACATTGGTTGACCTAATAATGGCTAACTATAGGTCCGGGGCTTAAAATTGAGGCAATATTTTTAACACTTGAATAATTTCAATTGTATTATATAAGATATATAAATTCAATAACAGCCCGCCTTGAAGCAATATGAATGTAATAATTTTTAAAATGTGTATAACAGCCATTGCATATGCTTATATTATTGTAAACATGTTTAATGATGTTATGTGAATGCATTGTGTAATTTAATAATGAAAGAGCTGTGAGAATAATAAGTTTAAAGTTTCTAACAATGAGGTAACCTTGGTGCAATAATGAGTTTGAGAGTTTGAATGCTACTAGTCATGATTAGGGCAGGAATAATGTAAATTTTGTGACAGTTTAAAATTAGCCAATCAACAGTTAGAAAAAGGCTTTAGTAAAATGCAGATATTCTATTGGACTAGGATTACTCAATCAGGGACTTGAAATACAAAAGTTTACGGGTTTGAACGGTTGAAATCTTTCAGTTTCCTGTAGACCTTGGTAGTGACCGGATGGAATATTACGTATTCGTGTGAATCGTAAAATTAAATATACGCGTTAACAAAGCACAAGTTTTAAATTAAAGAATCTCACAGCTCTTAGTATCAGTGTAGTGCTATTTAATTCGTGCCAAGGATTAATAAAAAGAAGTGAATTTAAACTTAAAATCTGCGTAAGCCTACATTCTTGTCGTACCACGCCCTGATTAAGAAAAACGTGCCTCTAAAGTAAGACTGACGCAGCCGAGGCAAACATAAATATAAATAATATCTATAGAAGCAGTTTAATAACAAAGTGAATCAATATTTTTTAAACTTGAAGCATAACAACAACAACAAAATACATCTTCAAATCGGCTTCACGTACGTAGTTGCATATTACGTAACAAACAATCTACTTCAAATTAACGCCCAAGCATGGTGCAAACTTCAACAATAAACTCCAACAGTTGATGAACATAATTTTCTCAAAATACTTAAGAGATCGTAAGTTGTGATTGGGGATATATTATCCTAAAACTAATTTCACGTCGCCTTGTAGTTTACTGGGGAAAGTGCGAGTTATTTGGGGAATTTAGAATCGTACCGATTAGTTGCCATGGTAGCTCAGTTGGTTAGAGCAACAGCCGAAGATCAAATCCCGGCTATGGGATTGAATTTTTCAGTCTGATACCATCTTTCCATTTCCATCACCCATCCCTTGTGTGAAACAACAATTAACTATACAGATCTAATGTGTTGCTCTCACGTGGCTTTCTCTACCCTTATACAAACTATTTTTAAAATGCTTATTCTGCATCTGCTTCATGTTTATCAGATATCGAGATGTTAATCTTATTGTTAATTTTTTTTTGTAGGTACAAGGGGAATATGGTAGGTTTTAAGAGATAGTCAAATCTTTTAAGAGGTGGTTGCTATGTGGAGCATTCCATTCTCTTTGTATGTTCAAAACATAAAAAAATGAATAACGAATTCCCATTTGAGAAAAAGTATAAGTATTGGAAAGTTCAAACAAATAACAAGGAATATCTCGGAAATGGCTCACTGCACAAAAAATGTATGACATAAGTTGTGTGTTTTAACGAGATCTACATTTTTTGTGTAGTAAAACTTTGTTTAACTATTAGGGTTTACCAGTTATGTGAAGGTCATTCAGAATTAAGAGGGCTTTTGGGAACGCTCCCAGAAAATTCAAGGTATACATTTTATTTTCCATGAAAATATCTTAAACGTATGAAATTTTGATCAAAATCGTTGGCCACTTTTGAAAAAATGTTCCATATAAAGCGTACTCTGGGGTAGGGTATTTTATTGAAAATCTTTGTGTCACATCCATGGAAGATGATAAACTCAAGTAAAAAGTTTGGTATTTATCCGACTTTTCGTTTTTGAGTTATGCTGTTCACAAACTGACACACTCAAACAGACACACATACACACAGCATGTTTCCAAAACTGCTTTATTTGGATTCAAGGCACCTCAAAACATGTATTTCCGGTGAAATCTTGATATATAGTTTTTGGGTGGAATGCAATACTCCCCCTACTTACTATGTAGTAGAGAAAGTAAGAATTGTTTTTAACAAGCAGTAATATTGCAAGATGTTATGGCTGTTAGTGTTTGCATATTCTGTAAGTCACACAACTAAACTTCTGTGCTGACAGTTTTCAAACCGCATTTATATATAAACAGAAGATAAGGCAGGAACTCTATAAGTCTTGGATTAACTATGCTTCTTGTTTTTTTCGCAGCCAGTGAGCATGCACTGCCGGACGGTATGTTTACAGAATTGCTGGAGGAAGCAAACCCAGCCAGCGGTTTGTGTAAATCAGGGGATTACTTCATGAGGAGGGGAATCCTTAATGCTGTTTGCGGCGGTCTGTGGTCATGTCCCAGGGTCCTATGCCCTCCTGATTGTTACAACGAAAGCTTCCCATGTTTGCTGGACTCCGTTAGTTTTTGCACCATTACTTCTCCCTCTGACGACTCCCCAGGTGAATCTTTCTGGACTCTCTTTTTTTTTGTTACTTTTAAACCAAGAACTAATTTTACATTCTCGTTCTCGCAGAGGAAACCTGCGTTTTAAACTTTATTCTCTTGCAGTATTAAGCTTTTTTTGGGAACAGCATTTAATTAAAGTTTAAAAGAGCCAGGGTTGGTGTGGAGGCATTTGACAATGTTCATAAGGGATTAGAGAGAATGTATGATTCTCGAGATTCCAGCACGGTTTATCGTGGCGCTGCAGTAGGAACGATTTAGTGTTCGTGGCGGTGCTTAAGAACTGACTTCCTGAGAGTATAAACATGCATTTTATTCCGAGATGAAGAAGTGCTGCTTAAGAAAAAAAGTTGTACCTCTAGGGTGTAAAAGATTACCCAGCAAATGCACCAGAATAGGAGTGGGCAACCCTCAAGCACAAACGCAAGTGCTCAAGTACCACTGTTGAAAAGTCATTCTGCGTCCAAAGCCAAGATAAGTGCAACGTAATGATGTTTACATACATTGTATAACGTTTCTCCCAGTTAGAAACCTAATTATCATCTCCATTTTGCGTTTTTATTATAATTACCGAGAAAGATGGTTTGTTATATTGTTTCGTTATTTGCACCATGTTTTGGGCGTCAATTTTAAGTAGGTTGTATTGAAGGAGTTGTATTATATTTCAACTGTTGGGGAGCCGAACTTGTAGTTGGTTGCAAACGCACATATAGTAAACAGTTTCCGGTAGCCTTCGCCCCAAATGTATTTTTACTGTTTCCTTAAATATTATATAATTATGTTTGCCTCGGCTGCGTTTCTCTTAGCAGGGTTGTCGTGTGACTAAGAATGTAGGCTTACACAGATTATAATTTTACTTCCCTTCTTTTATTAATGCTTGACACGATTTAAATAACACCTCACTGATATAGAGAGCTGTGAGATTCTTACTTGCACTTTTTAACACGTAAACTTATTTTTCGTCTCACACGGATACGTATTAAATCTCTCGAGAACGCATCTCGCATTCGGTTACAATCACTGTCTGCAGGCAACTGAAGTGATTTTAACCGCCTAAACTTGTAAATATCTGTATTTCAAGTCTCTGATTGGTTATTCCTAATCCAATAGAATACCTTCATTTAACTAAAGGTTTTTCTGGTTGTTGGTTGGCTATTTTTAAACTGTCTCAAAAATTTACATTATTGTTGCTGCAATAATGACTAGTAGCATTTAAACTTTCAAATTCATTATTGCCCCAAGTTACCTTATTTTACCACATTGTTGCAACTTTTAACCTATTATTCTCACAGCTCCTACATTATTAAATTACGTAATATATTCGCATAACATTATTACACATGAATACAATAATACAAACATGTACAATGACTGTTACATACATTTTTTATATATTGTTACATACACATATTGCTTTAAGGCGGGCTGTCATTGAATTCACATATTATATAATTAGACTGATATTTTAAGTGTTAAAAATACTGCCTCATTACAGTCGAACCTGTCTTCAGCGGAATTGAACGGGGCTCTCGAACATTTCTGTTAAAGATAGGTTTCCGTTTAACGGAGGTAGGCCTAGGCTATTAACAAAATTAAACCTTAAACATATTCTCACGTTTTAAACACAATGATTTATTCCGTAGCGACGGAAAAATAGTCCCGTCTCGTCGTCGCTTGCTGTTTTCAGGTTCGTATCCTTCGATTATTGAAGGTAGTTTAGCAATTGAATCAGCTATTGTTTCAATATTAACGTCATTCGATTCAACACAAAGTTCGTTAAAAACTATCTGATGTCTTTTGCGGAAACTCTCCAACCTTCTATTAGATGCTTTGAATTCAGTCTTACCCAGTTTTTCAGCTACCTTCTTAGTATATTCCTGTAACATAGGCTCCGATATGCGGTGATATTTTTGCCCTAACACTAACGAACCACTCCCTCACTATTTCATTAATGTCCTCGTTTTCAGTTTTCTAAGTTCTCTTTTTATTTTTCCATTAGCGCATTTTCCTACCACTTCAGAATTTCTGTTTTCTTCTTTAGAATCTCGTAAACTTGAGTTTTACCTACGTTGAACACCTTCATGATCTGCTTTGCACTCAATTTATCACGTTCACTAGCGTAAATCACTTTCACTCTCGCGTTATTATTGCTGAACAAGATCATAATCACCTATGCAAGTTTAGAGGTGTACTGCTCAGAGCTGACAAGTCATTAGAGCAGGAAATGGTAAGGGCAGAGACAAAAATAAAAGACAATCAGCCGTACTTACTGTTAACTTACTATGCAGTGAAGGATGAGTGTGACAGGTTTCTCAATATTCGGACCGCCATTAGCGCACCCCCCTCCTAGACTGGTCAGGTAGCAGCAAAATGGTCATGTTTCAACTTAAACGTCATGTACTTAGAGCAGACAACGCAGACTTTCACAGGGTGCCTGAAAATTTTCTAAACTCTGCATTCCGGAACTGGAAAGTTTACGTTAAAAGGCGTACTTTAAATTCCGTTGTCCGCGTAAGACTTTCAGCTTAATAAAGGGAATTTAGCATGCTTTTCACCGTAAAATTCATGGGACCATGAAATATTTCCGTTTAAGAAAGATTTCCGTTTAAAAAGGGGTCCATAGAAGGCAGGTTTTATTGTATTATTTATTATTTTTTAAACGTCCATCTTTTGCACAACAGCTTAACCTCTTTGGTTATATCACAATCTTTAACTTGAGAACAACTGATTGCTTTGTTGCTCTCTGAACTGTAATGTTTCTTAACGTTGGGTTTATCAGATTTTTACTTTCTCTACTAGATATAGTAAGTAGGGGAAGTATTGTATTCCACCTAAAAATTCGATACCGAGATTTCACAGGAAAAATATGTTTTGAGACCCCCTGAATCCAAAAAAAGCATTTTTGGAAACATGTCTGTGTGTGTGTGTGTCTATGTGCCTGTTTGTGAACAGCATAACTCAGAAACGAACAGTCGGATAACACCAAACTTGGTATTTAGGTTGAATATCTTCCAGAGATGGGACAAGAAGGTTTTCAAGAAAATCCCCCCACTCCAGATTACCCTTTACATGGAAAATTTTCAAAAATTTTAATTTTCTCAAAAATGGCTCTAACGATTTTGATTAAAATAGATAACATGTGTTTAAGATATTTATTTTCATGACAAATGAAATGTATATCTCGAATTTTTTGGGAATGTCTCCAAAAGTATTCTTCATTGTGAACGACTTCTGCATAACTGGTAAACCATAAGAGATAGACAAAATTTTACTACACAAAAAATGAAGATCGCGTTAAAATACACAATTTATGTCATATATATTTTTTTTTGTTGAGTGAACCATTTTTCTCAAATGGGAATTCCTTATTCATTTTTTTATGTTCTGGACATACAAAGAGAATGGAATGCGCCACATAGCAGTCAGCTCTTAAAACGTTTGACTATCGCTTAAAGCCTACCATATTCCCCTTACACCTACAAGAATATTAGCAATAAGATTAACATCTCGATTAACATGAAGCATATAGAGAATAAGCGTTTGCAAAAATAGCTTTACAAGAGTAGAGAAAGGCATGTGAGTGTTACACATCAGATTTTTTGAGTAAGGTTAACGAGAGCTGATAGTTAGGCATGGAACTGCCGTTTCAATTAATTAGTGTAATGTGAATTTCATTAAAACACAAATTGTTACTTGTTACAAGACGCAAATATACTATTCAGTGCATTCTCGAAACATGAACAGAAATGAATAAAAAACTCATCTATTCGCAGACGTGATTTGAACTTCCGATCTTTGCCATGACCTTCCAAAATCTTAACCATTGCGCTACTAGAGGACATTAACAACGAGCCCACCGTGGCCCTAATCAGCGGGCTGGTGAATGCGGTGTCAGCACCTTCATTTCGCATCATCTGTAAAATACAGGGTTGCCTAGTTACGAATCCGCCGGATGAGAAGGCTCACGCGGTATAAATATATATACATGAAAAATAGGGTTGTCAATTGTGAAAATAAAAGAAAGGGTAGTGGTAGGACAAAAATAAAATAACCATTATTTAGGAAAGGTTCCATCTTAGGAACCGTTCCATTACAATACCTGTATTTGTTGAGTTCCAAAATAAAAAGTCCTTCAACTAACACGATAACTAAGGATTTTTATGACCAGTTCCAAAAGTAATGATCTGATCGTGGAGAGTACGTTGTGTTACAATACAACGTTAGTTACGAATGTATATGATGCAAGTCCTTGTAATCGTTACTGCTTCCAAGTTTCCAATAGTGGGCAAGGCCCACTAAAAGTCTTCCGATCTACCAGATTTAATTCTGCAATTGAACTCTTGCCGTTTTGGAACATATTTATAACGGGAAAGCCAAGAAACTACGAACCGGCTGCGCGGTGTTTTTCCACTGGGCGTGTGGAAACATGATGACGCACTGCTGCTATAAACAAGCTCAAGCTGTTGACGTGGTTTTGCTCTGCAGTGTGAAGTGCAGTATTGAGTTGACGGTAATGTGATGTAGTTCAGTTATTACGAGTTATTTATTATTTTGTCCTGTACTTAGTCACAAAGTATATTATAGCTAAGTATATGTTTTCTACTGCACAGCGTGTATTTATTTATGATTCGTATGTGTTAACTCAGTCAGCTGGCCAAGTGAAAGTACGAATTGCAGAAAGATTTCCCCGTGTAAAAGTTCCAGGCGGTCAACAATACATGGACTTTACAATAAATTTCAGGCCACAGGAAGTGTTCAGGGTAAGAAATCTAACAGACGGCTTACGGCTGTTACCGAAGAAACATTAGACATCGGTTATCGTTTATAGAATCACTAAGGCGTCTTTCACAACAGGCAGGTATTTCTTATCGCTCTGCGCGAAGAGGCTACCAAATTGCTGGAGTTAAAACCATATAAAATAATTGTGGCACATGCTCTTCAACCAGGTGATCCTGTAATTAGGCACACATTTTGTGAGTGGAGTCTCAATAGTGTAGACAGTGGCGAAATAGATCCATATTTAATATTTTTCACGTACGAGGCTTGGTTCCACCTCCATGGATATGTGTGTACACAAAATAATCGTTATTTGAGCTCTGACAAACGTAATATTGTTCATGAAGTATCCCTTCATGACGAAAAAATTGGTGTATGCTGCGTCATGAGCGGAGAATGAGTTATAGGGTCAATTTTTTTTCCGAATCTACAGCTGACACCCCTACATACGTGACGCCCCCCTTTTTTTTTAGAGAATTAACAGACAGGGAGCGTGATTTTGCCTATTTTTAACAAGACTCTGCAACAGCTCATATGGCCAGTATTTCGATGAGAACAATTGAAAGTGTGTTTGAGAACAGAATTATTAGTAGAGATTTGTAGCCCCTCGGTCCCGATCTAACCCCCTGCGATTTATATCTCTAGGGTAACTTAAAACATAAAGTGTACAAGACAGACCCACACACCCTGGAAGAATTAAAACAAAATATCCACCATGCAATTGCCAGTATTTCTCAACGTGAACTGCGGTAAGTGATGGATAGTTTTCTAAAGAAGTGCCAAAAATGTATGGACAACGACGGTCGCCAGTTTCAGCATCTCCTTTCATAAGGTTGGTAAGTAAAGCCTTTAAAAGTAGTTTTAAAAATGTTGTATGTTTCATCCGCGCCTTTCTATGATAGCGGCAGACGACAAAGAGCGCCAGGACGCGGACAGGAAAAAACACCGCGGAGGCGGTTCGTAGTTTTTTGACTCTCTGTGTATATCCTAGCATAATGGAAATATATAACAGACGGTTACTGTTGTAATGATAATGGATGTGGGCCCTTTGAACATGAATTAAGTCAGCATTAATTATAATAAGCATTTGGGTGAGACGTGGTATGTTGTTATTGTTAACAGCACGTTGTGAATTCGCGGCGAATGGCTGAATATACAGGTAAGGTAGAGGTCCCCGTACCCCGCACCCTGGTAGTATAAAACGTTATTATGCTATGTTACTTATCAATTGTTGAAATTCATGGTTACATGTTTTCTCAGTTGATGCAGTAATTTGTATCACAAATTACTTAAATGTAAATAATGATTGTAATATGAATATGCATTTTTATGTGACATTGATTTCAGATGTTTATTAATTGTAATTATTATTGGGAAATAAGTTTATACGGCCTTACTGAAACTGTCAATAATAGCGCGCAATAATGCAAAGAGGGGGGTGAGCTGTTTATCATTATTGGAAACGAGGAAGTTACGTAATGTTGGCGCGTTTTTCGGTAGAACCTTCTGGAATATTTCCCTAGAGCATATGTATTCATAATTTTCATTGGATATTAAAATAGACGCTAATGTTGGCGCGTTTTATTAGCCAATAGTAACTCAGTTATAATCTTTAGGCATATTGGGGAGTGGGTGTATAAAAAGCCAAGTCAGAGGTAGATCGCGGCCAGTTCATCAAAATTCTTTGTACACTACACGTCGCCTTCAGTTGCCAGTTCATCGAAAATCTCAATACATTACACGTTGCCTTCAGTCTGGTCAGTTCATCAAAAAATCTGTGTACACTACACGTCGTCTTCAGTCAGTCAGTTCGTCGAAAGTATTAGTACGGCATACATCGGATATAGATTCACAAGTTACGCGCAGCAGAATTATGAAAGATCTAAAGTATGGTAAAGTTAATTATACAAAAGATTGAAGTACGTGGATTAAAAGAATTATCAGTAAGAATTTATTATAACAGTTTCAGTTTGGCGAGTGTTAAGATCAATGTATAAAAGTGAGAGTGAACGTGTTTGACAATAAAATTATAAAACAAATTTCTTCATCAGTGTTCTTTTTGGATAAAAGATTCCTTTCCGTTTACACAACCTTGATCAAGAGACATGTTCGACCGAGAAATAATAGCTAGCCGGAGGACAGTAAACAAAATTTAAATCAAATAACAGTCGCATTCTTTCGAACACTAACACAGCTGCAAATTGCTAGCACCAGATGGAGCTACAAACCGAACATATGAATGACGTCACAAGATGGCTTCACATGAAGTAAACACACATACACAAACATCACAAGTAATAACATTACAAGTAAAACACTCGCACAGTCTAGTTTTAATTTGTAGCCATGGTAGATGTGAGTGGTCATAGTTACACTATTGAGGAGCGCTTAGTGACAAGTGTGTGGGTGCACGAACGACAACCCACAGGGCAGACGATGAGACAGGTTATGGGAGCTCCAGGAAAGATTTAATAAGGCTCCACCGTGAAAATCAACACTTATGGATTGAGAAAGACATGCTTTTGGCAGTGTTAAAGACAGGCCGCGGAGTGGTAGGAGGAAGAAACATGTGCTGGAGTCTCTGTTTCGATTGAAGAATCTCCTATGAAGTCGACACGTAAACGTGGAACTCGGTATACCGAGGACAACAATGCGAGATCACGTGAAAATGGAGCTTAAGCTCAGACCTTTTCGACCGACGTTCGTAAACGAGATATCGGATAGAAACCGGAATGAGCGCGTTTTAGCACGCCGTGCTTTGTTAACTCAATCTTCAAATGCAACGAACCGTACCAAGGTTATGTTTTCAGATGAATGTGCGATTTATCACAGCTCACGTGCTGGAAATGTTGTCTTTTGGGCCAAAGAGAATCCTCATTACACAGTCAAGTTAGAAAGAAACCCGCCCCACGTAATGATATAGGCAGCGATATCACAACATGTACTTGGGCCGTACTTTTTAGAAGGGACTATTAATGGCGCAAATTATCTACACGTGTTACAATCATGGTTTAATACCTCAGCTTGAGGAAAGGGGCCTCACAGAACGCATATGGTTGCAGCAAGATGGAGCGCCTCCTCACTACGCTCCTGCAGTGCGCGAGTTCCTAAATCAACACTTTCCAGGACGGTGGAGCGTGGTTCATTAGCAACACCAGCTCCCTTTAAATGGTCACTACACCTGACAACTCGTTATGGGGAGTCATTAAGGTGCATGTATCTGCACGCCGTTAAGCTACAAGAACTGCGCAATGGTGTTGAGGAAGCATTTTGCACTATAGCACCGGACATGCTCAAGAATATGTCGAGAAAAACATGGAGGGTATGGAACTATGGTTACAGTATGATGGGGAACATACAAATACATTGGACACTTAATACCTAAGTACTTGTGATAAAATAAATCAAGTAGCATTCGATACCAGGGAGTACAGGGACTTATCGCCAATCCTGTAGATAGAATGGGAGGAAGGAATCTCTAGCTATTTGGAAATATTTATTAAGGAACGAAAAATCACAATTTGATGCGAAAACACCCAGGTCAGTCACATAACAATGGATTAAGGGTATGTTCTATATTGATTGTGCGTAAATAATAAAATATAATAGGCGACTTGATGCTGATTTGAAACGGTTATTTGGATAGTAATAACTGTTACTGAAAAATAACTTTTTTTCCCCAGCTCTTTTTCACAGTAATAAATTATGGGCTTAATTACACACAGCATGAGGAAACGACATTCCTTGTGTTTAACTTAAGCCTACAAAAAGGAAAAATCATACTCTTTCAAGTACTTTCCAACAGAAGACGCACTTATAATTGGGAAAATGTAAACGTACAACAAGGAATATTTCGAAAACTGCTAACACTATGAAAATGACAAACTACATTTTAAAGCTCTACATTACATATGAATTAACCTTTTTGTCTATCTCACAATTTATCGGCTTCACAATTTATATAAAATTCATTTAAAATGAAGAGGACTTCATGGGCTATTTCCAAATATTAAGTATGTATATGATGTTACAGAAGGAGGTATAGCAAAGTTTTGATCGAGGGCATTAGAACAATTTTTATTAAATAAAGAACGAAACGTTTACTACGTAAATAATTGGAGAACTTTGTACAAAATGTTCCATTATATTTCCAAATGATGCTGGCTTTAAGTACAAAATTTACGATCTATAAAACGCTTTTATTTTTTAATTTTACACACACACACACGATCGTGGGAGCGTGATGTTTTCTAACATCTCACTCTAATTAATACGATCGCAAAAGTATATTTCTTATAAACTCTACATATAGAATATTTGGGTGGGGTACATCAGTTCCCTACTTATAGATATATGATAGAGTAAAACATAGAATATGTATATTTATGCAAAATACATTAATGGTATTTTACATCCTTCTGTAGCGGTGGTTCGTGTTATAGATTTGAGGCGCATAAAAGAACTTCAAGTCGGATAAACAGACCTCTGAGTAAAATTTCCGGTCTTTCACGCCCAATATAGAATGGGACGCTAAAGACCATAGCAGTTGATAAGCGTTCATAAATAAAACTCAATTTAATTTTAATTTTTGCCCTCTATAACCACACCCGGTGAGTATTTCAGAACGACACTCAGTTTTAACTTATTTTTTTCGTCTTTTTGGAAATCGTAACCTTTTTAATTTCCCCACTACGAATAGTAAGTAGAAGTATTTTATTCCACTCAAAAATTCGATACCGAGATTTCACTGGAAATAATGTTTTGAGACCCCCTGAATCCAAAAAAAAGCATTTTTGGAAACATGTCCGTGTGTCTGTGTGTGCGCGCGCGTGTGTGTGTGTCTGTGAACAGCATAACTCAAAAACGAAAAGTCGGGTAAACACCAAACTTGGTATTTAGGTTCAGTATCTTCCAGAGATGCGACACGAAGGTTTACAAGAAAATCTCCCCTCCCATATTACGCCTTACATGGAACATTTTTCGAAAATTTTAATTTTCTCAAAAATGGCTCTAACGATTTTGATTAAAATATCACATGTTTAAGATATGTTCATGACAAACGAAATGTATATCTCGAATTTTCTGGGAATGTCTTCAAAAGTATTCTTCATTGTGAACGACTTTTGCATAACTGGTACACCATAACAGATAGACAAACTTTTACTACACAAAAAATGTAGATCGCGTTAAAATACACAATTTATGTCATATACATCTTTGAAGTTGAGTGAAACATTTTCGAGATATTCCTTGTTATTCCCTTAAATTTTCCAATACTTATACTATTTCTCAAATGGGAATTCGTTATTCATTTTTTGGTCCTGGTAATGCAAAGAGAATGGAATACTCCACATAGCAACCAGCTCTTAAAATATTTGACTATCGCTTAAAGCTTACCAATTTCCCTTGCACTTACAAATTAGCAATAAGGTTAACATCTCGATTAACATGAAGCATATGGAGCGTTTGTAAAAATAGTGTGTACAAGAGTAGAGATTTTTTATTGTTTAATTTGTATAGCCACCCTAAGTTCTATGGCCATATCGGGGGCTTTGACTTAAGGAACAATTGATTGTATTACTATTATTTTCTGTTAACTTTCGTAACGGAAAACACTCGCATTCACTCCCGTACTTAACCTTAGAGACTTTGCAGAGCATTGATAATGATTCAAATTAAGGAAAAATACCCCTACCAGGCGGGAATCGAACCTGGAACCTCTGAGTTAAGAAGCCAGAAAAATCCTAGCTTTTGTGCTCGTACAGGTTTACTGAAAACAAGGTTTCATGGGTATGCATGGATAGATTCCTCAAACCAGTACGCGTCGTGAGTCCGTTTAGACTAAATAAATAAAACACGGTCAGTATGTTAATTGCTAAAGCGTGAAACTGAGCCATTTCAGAGTATAGCGTTTCTTTTGCAATTTAAGTAATGCATCTTCTACAATGAAATAGATATCTCGAGGTATTATTTACCTATATCAATTCCACTAGGGTTTAATGTTACTAAAAGTGCCATCATTAATCTCAGATACACTAACCTACATTCGTTTTGACGTGGTTGTATTAACATGTTATGTTAAATTCAAACTTCGGACCATTTACTCATTTCTTGTCTCTAGGACATTATACAAATGGTTTTCATCCTTACTACTGTCACTCTGTTTGCCATACAGTGACTCAGGTGAAGTAACTCACCTAAGGTACCCAACCTTCACCACATGACCAAGTTAAGACGTATTAAACACTCCAAGAAGAAGGAAGGAAAAAGACAGCTTTGAAATTCTAAGAAGCCATTTAGCCTAGTGTTTGCGAGCCGTTAAACCTTCATATAAGGTGCATTAGTGATGGATAACAAACACATATACACTAGAATGTTCATGCAGATTTATAAGCAGATAAAAATATTTTTTTTTTAAGTTCCAGATAAACTTTCAATTTGCATTTACTCGTTTCGTTGTACAATACAGCAGGTAAAGTGATGGATTTATATAGAACGTCAGTATGTGATGACTTGGAAATTCTACTGCGTTTTGAATGACTAGGAAAAAAATTCGAGCGACTTCCCAGTTGAGAAATGTATACGTGTTTGAAAATTTAAAAAGAAAAGAAACGAAACGAATTTCTGGAAATAGTTAACTGCACAAAAGAACATTTATTTGACATGGGTATAAATCATCTCTAATGCTCCCCCTATGACCATTGGGGGGTATCTCAGTTCTGAGATTGAACACCCAGCGGGTGGAATCACTTTATCTCCGATGTCAATGTGATGAGGGTAAAACATGAAATTGAGTTTTACTTATGGACGCTCTTTAACCACTGTGGTCCTTAGTGTCCCATTCTGTATTGGGCGTGAAAGATCGGCAATTTTTCTCAGAAGCCTCTTTATCAGGCTTGAGGTTCTTTTACGTGCCGTAAATCTACGACACGGAACCACTGGCTTTACTTCCCTTCCGAAGGAACGCATACTAATAGAAATGTATAGGCAAATAAAGCAAGTGCATGGTGATAATACAATTATCGAGTCTTCAGTGAGGAAGTGGTGTATAATGTTTAACCAAGGAAGAATTAGTGTGCACGGAGAAGACCGGTGTGGGAGGCCAACACTCATTACGGATGAGTTCAAAGCAAATGTTGATAAAATAATTCAGGATATTCACTTGTTTCCGACTAAAGGACATTTTGGGTGGAAAAGAGCTTCCAACGACGAAGACCTCAAAGAGGCGGTGCCAGTCTTTGGCGGTAGAAGAATATAACATCGGCAATGAAAAACTGGTACCACGTTGCAATAAATACCTTGACAGCAATGGCGATTACATAGAAAAATGGAGTAAGATACTGTATCTTTGTAAATCAAGTTATGTGTTGATAGCTTTAATTAGTTATGCTAAATCGTTCTTTATACGATAGCCCTCGTAGTGTGCTTTAAAGAGATCTACATTTTTTGTGTTTAAGATTTGGTCTTATGGTTTACCAATTACACAAAATTAATTCAGAATGGAGAGGACTTCAGAGGCTATTCTAAAAGAATTCAAGATATACGGATGCGGTGGAAACAATAAGAGCTTTAAAGTAAAAAGTAAATTAATTCCTAATAATTATTGGAATTTCTGTTAGATTATTTTAAAGTTCAGTTCTTCGAGATTGGAAAACACTTCACATTTTTTGAAGATTCTCTCACGCTTGATTCGATATGCGTAAACCAATGGCATGCTTTCTTGACGACTGGCATGGATTCCGTCTGCACTCGAGCAAAATTTAGTGTACGTACAGAACGAGGTCACCAAGGCGATGATTTGTTTGTGTTCTTGACTGCACTATTGCACTTAATGATAAATAGCGTCACTCCCTCACTGGCTAGCGCTTCATGACCAAGTAACACATTGGAGAGACAATTTCCAAGATCGACTCTACAATCCTGCCACATATTTGCAACAAAAACCCTGCCATATTCAAAATAGCTTTCAATTCAAACCTGCTCCTACCTCAGTCTGTACATTTCATTTTTTCATGAAAATAGGTATCATAAAACAATTGTCGGAAAATAAAGATTTCTGAAAAAATGTTCGATTTACAACGTAGTTTGGTGGAATATTTTCTTGAAACCCTTCGTTTCACATACTTGTAAGACGCTGAACTTGTACCAAATTTGGTATTTAACCGTCTTTTCGTTTTTGAGCTGTGCTGTTTACAGACACACATATACATACATCGACACCGTTTTCTATGTGCCATTTCTGGATTCTGGGAGTTCAAAACGTGTATTTCCGATAAAATCCTCGGTATTGAATTTTTGTTTGGAATAAAATATTTCCTCTGATTACCATAGGTAAGTAGTAGAGAAGGTAATGATCTAAGTTAAATTATTTCTCACACATGCAAAGCTTATTGGTTTTGTTATCTTGTGTTTAAGGGCAAATTAAAATCCTTATCCCTCAAATGTTAAATCTGCTAAATTCATTCGTTTAAGGTAATACACTAAACTTTTTACAGTATGGAGACGAATGCTTTCTAATTCACTGATATACTTTTATACAATAAATTGATTTACGAAAGCTGTCCAGAAAGTAACCTCCGTTTTAAAACAAACATGAAACTGTTATACATACAAAAGTTTTATTATATATATATATATATATATATTTATATATCTGAAAACTGCAGATTTTCCCTATTTTTCTTCAAACGGATTCAATCACTTGTCATACTTTTCACAGATTTTGTAATGTCCTCTGCATGAAATTCTACCACCTGTGAACTAAGCCAACCTTTTTGAAGCTCTTCGTCATCGCCAAAGCGCTGAGCTGCAAGCCACTTTTTCATGTACGGAAACAGATGGAAGTCGTTAGGGGCCAAGTTCGGGCTGTACGTGGGATGGTCAAAAACGTCCCATTTGAACTTGGCAAAAGTTCATTTGTGTTGTTTACTATGTGAGGGTGAGCGTTGTCGTGTAAAAAACACAACACCAGTTTTTAGAATACCACGACACCTGTTTTGGATTCCTCTTCTTAGCCTTTTCACACTTCACACGCACTTCACACTTAGCGGGATTTTGTTATTTTGGCACTCATGTTGTTGGGTTATAACTAGCAAACATGTGACAGTACGATGCTCTACCTTGCACAGCTAGAAGCGTACTAAGCCACTGTTATCAAAATGGTGGCGCTACCCTCACTACTTCACGTGTTATGCATGAACGGAGGTTACTTTCTGGACAGCCCCCGTATTAAGAGAGATATTTTCTTACTGGATTATACAGTCTTTTGATGATTAAAATTTATCAGCAATTATTTTTTGTAAAAGATAAACAACCGCCATATTAAGAACAAAATAGAACACAAAAACACTTCGATTTATCATTTTAAAATTTAATTTAGTTATCTTCCTTACTTTTTCAGAAAAGAGTCATTAGTACCAAAAAAATGTCATTCTCAAAAAAAACTGTTGTAAGCAAATACTGAGAAAACAAACGCGCATATGCTTGAAAAGATATAAAAAGACAGAAGTGTGCTTGAGCATACAGATGTTGCATTATTTAACAGTAGTAACAATTTTTGGAGTAAAACATCCTTTAAGAGATGGGCTGAAGTTTATCTCTCTACTACAAGGGGTGTAAGAATTTCTATTTTTGCTTTCTGTACAGCGTACATAGTAGGTAGAGAAGCTATTGCATTCCGCCAAAAATTCTATTTTGATATTTCAACCGAAATACATGTTTTGAGGCCCTGATAAAAAAACATTTTTTAGAAAAAGCGTGCGCGCACGTGTTTGTGTATGTATGTGTTCCTGTGTGTGTGTGTGTGTGTGTGTGTGTGTGTGTGAACAGCATAGATAACTCAAATCCGAAAAGTCTGAAAAATAACAAAGTTGGTATTATGTTCAGTGCCCTCCAAAGATGCGACACAAATATTTTCAAGAAAATACCGCCATAAGAAACTACGCTTTAAATGGAAGATTTTTCGAAATCTTTGATTTTCTAAAAAATAGCTGTAACTATTTTGATTAAAATACCATATTAAATATATTTACGTGACAAGATAATCGTGTTTATCTTGAATTTTGTGGGAATAGCCTTTGAACTCCTTTTCATTTGGAAGGAATTTTGTAAAATCCTGTATAAGTAGTAAAAGTTAAGCGATAGACGAAAACTTCACAAAAAAATGTAGTCGTCCTCCGTGGACTAGTGGTACCGTGCTAGCTTCTAGTTCCCAAGGTCGCGGTTTCAAACCCGGCGGAGGGCAATGGATTTTTCGGGCGTAAAAACCCTTAGCGTGGCTTCCTTCGGAAGGGAAGTAAAGCCGGTGGTCTCGTGTGGTAGATTTACGGCACGTAAAAGAACCTCAAGGCTGATAAAGAGGCCTCTGAACAAAATTACCGGTCTTTCACGCCCAATATAGAATGGGACGCTAAGGACCATAGTAGTTAAAGAGTGTCCATAAATAAAACTCAATTTAAATTTTTAACAAGAAATGTAGATCTGTTTAAGACACATTTTATTTCAAATAATTTTTTGTGGCATCAGCTATTTCCAAGGTATCCAATATTGTTTCCAATTGTTTAATACTTAGCCATTCTTTTCCAGTCCTGTCGATTTTCAGTTGTTTTGGCGATGTTATGGAAAGAGTTTTAAGGCCACCATGTAGCGCCTAGTGCTAAAACATCTGACTATTGCTGTTTTATCTATAACGAACTGTGTAATTCAGCTATTTCCGGTAACATTTATCTGGATAAAAATGAAGTAGGAAAATAAACTTTTGTAATAATAATTTATATACCTACTAACAGGATATAGGGAGTAGAGAAAGTCATGTGAATGAGCACATCAGATTTTTTATCTTTGAAGATGCAGAGGTGCCGTGCCATTTTAAGAAATATTTACAATATTCCAGATTGGAAAGGAAATTTCAATTCATAAAAGTACACAAAACACTATAAATATCATTTTTGGCAATTTTCGCCTTTTAGTCTTCCTTTGAAAAGTAATAAATAACCTACGCCGGTAACATGTCAAATTTGAAGAGAATAAGCGACGACAATGATATGAGGCAATCACCGCAGCAAGTGTATGACAGCTGTATTGCACATCTGTTGGGGCGCATATTGTTGTATTTTATTGCCTGGAAGCACACAGCGGAAACTCTGATATATACGTACATATAGGGCAAGAGAGAAACTTTTTCCTCTTAATGAAAACACTCGGTAGAGCATGCAATAAATGTTTCACTTAAATGAAAGCAGAGCTAAATTACATTGCTGCTATTTGTCTAAAGAACAGCAAGAGTTCGCCGAGGAAAGAAAAAGCTTTTGAAACATAAGACCGTGTAGAACGAACATAGAAATGGCCATGAATATATAATTTTCAATTTTTTTTGTTACTTGTTACAAAAGTGTGGCGATTATTGTAATAATTACTTAATGAGAGATGTGTCAGAAATCAGTCTCTTAATAAACCGTTTACATCTCCCAAGATTTGTAAAATAATAGTTTCAAACTTTGCAGGATAACTTTTACTGCCATTTAGGATTTTTGCTTTCTCTACTACTTGCCCATTGAAACCGAGCTAGATGGCTCAGGCGGTAACCTCTGTGGCCCGCATTCGGGAAGTCGTGGGTTCGATTGCTGCGGCTGACCTTCCTGAACTATGGGTTGTTTTTGGAGGTTTCCCTGGGCCCTAGGCTTACATCCCCGAATTTCCTGTCCCTCCATTTCACCTCCATTCCCATTTCACTTCACCTTTCGTCTGCTTGGTCTGTCTCAAGGTTGAAAGTGTCGGCGGGAGTCGCAGGCCCCCCTATTGGGACGTGCATGTCTGCAGGGGTGAGGGGAGCAGCACCCATCTTGCGCATATTGCATGTCTAAGTTTTCAGTCAGTTTGCGATGTACAGCACTTTTGAAATGCCTACGATGTCTGCTAGCTCGCGCACTTTCATAATTTCTGGCGTGGTCACCTCATTTGGTCGACCAATGCGATGTTCGTCTTGACAGCTCGTACTGCCTCGCTTAAACTCTGTCAATATTTTACTGTTGTAAACGAAGGAGCAGACCCCCCCCCCCAGAGTAGAATCTTGCTCAGCTTTAATATTAGTTGGACTAAGACCTTTCAAATGAAAGTATTGTATCACATAACGTTGGCCAGTTTTATCCAGGTTTCAAATTTGCTAAGAGAGTTCACTATTGATGGCTGCCAAACAATTACTATACGACGTAGCATTGTCAAACTTCAGACTTAAGCTTTATAAGGCTGGTACTTTGTACCACAATCATTTGTTTGAAACAACCACCATATTTATACATCAGATCGGGTACTTCTGGGACTGTTCTCGTAACTTGATTGTTCAGGAATATATCGATAAAATCTGAAGCTCTTCTAATACTGCTCCGGTAGCACCGGTGGCATGTTCCTTATATTTGCAACGTGATATGAAATATATATATATATATATATATATATATATATATATATATATATGGGATTTTTCCCCCATGATTGGTTTAAAAATTATATCTGTAGCACTACAGCTTCTTGGCTTACGCCAACCCGGCTGCAGACCTAACGCAGACACTTGCAAGGCAGAGGTCGACGACCATCCAGTTATGGGTAGATGATGTGCCCGGCACCAAGCTTTCCCTACCCTTTCGTGACCTACAGACCACTACCTATCGTAGCTCCTCGGGTGGATTCGAACTCGCCTGCAATCCACACTCCAACCCAGTGTGCCACAGGGTGGGGTGGTATCTAGTTTACGTACAAGATTAATAATAATAATAATAATCATAATAATAATAATAATAATAATAATAATAAAGCACGCATACGTACTAGAATACACACTAAACAAAAACATTCTTTAAAAGTGGATCTTCTCGCAAGATGGTCCGTTGTGGTTGGGCGCCACACGCAGAGGACACTGGTTAATGAAAGGAAACGTCCCGTTCTAATTTTACGGTGCTTCCCCGGCATTGTCAATTACGAGGACTGAGGAAGGACGCTCCTGGCGCGAATTGAACCGCGGACCTTCCGTTTACGAGTCCTTGCCGTAACGACCTCGGCTGCCCAGGTCGGTGGTGGTATATTATACACGCCTATAAACTAATTACTCATCCGAAATCGAAAATTACCAGAAAGTTTTCGGTTACAGATTTATTGTTGATGTAGATTTTGTGATTGCTGTGAGACTTAGATGGTTAACTCGTCTCCGAGCGTTTCTTTTAAGCCAAGCGTACACTCATATTGAAACATACTATCCCCTACAGCAATAAAAGAAAGTCATCTGGTGCGTGTGGTGACTGGTTCTGTAAGAGTTTAATGAGAGACTTTCGTGAGCAACAAGCTTTGTCATTATACGTAGTAATATAGACATAACAATTCCCAAGATTGCATGTCTCACAGAAATGTGTGTCATTGATATCTGTGCATGTTTCCTGAAAATTGCCTTGCTTGTTTATCTGGGCATATTAAAACATGTGGAATGGATGCAGCTGTTATAACGATTTCTTTCCCCTATTTACTTTGTAGCACCTTAACATCCAATGGTCGTGTTGTGTTAGTAAATATAAATATTAAATAGGAGGAACCACCCCAATAATTATTTTATAATAATGGAATGGGACTGCACAGGACATCTTTTTACTTTCTCTACTACGTATAGTAAGTAGGGGAAGTATTGTATTCCACCCAAAAATTCGATACCGAGATTTCACCGGAAATACATGTTTTGAGACCCCCTGCATCCAAAAAAACATTTTTGGAAACATGTCCCTGTATGTGTCTGTGTGTGTGTGTGTGTGTCTGTCTGTCTGTGTGTCTGTGTGTCTGTCTGTGAACAGCATAACTCAGAAACGAACAGTCGGATAAACACCAAACTTAGTATCTTCTACAGATGCGACTCGAAGGTTTTCAAGAAAATCCCCTACCCCAGATTACCCTATACATGGAACATTTTTCGAAAATTTTAATTTTCTCAAAAATCGCTTTAACGATTTTGATTAAAATATCATATGTTTAAGATATTTTCATGACAAATAAAATGTATATCTTGAATTTTCTGGGAATGTCTCCAAAAGTATTCTGCATTGTGAACGACTTTTGCATAACTGGTAAACCATAAGAGATAGACAAAATTTTACTACACAAAAATGTAGATCGCGTTAAAATACACAATTTATGCATACACATTTTATTTGTTGAGTGAACCATTTTCGAGATATTGCTTGTTATTTCCTTAAATTTTTCAATACTTATTTTCTCAAATGGGAATTCGTTATTCATTTTTTTTGTCTTGGATTTGCAAAGAGTATTAATCTGTGGCAAGGAGAATGGTGCTAGACATAGCAATCAGCTATTAAGAGATATGTCTGTGCTTAAAGGCTACTGTATTTCTATATTGCCCTTGCAAATACAAAACAAGGGGAACATAGTAGGCCTTAAGCGATAGTCAAATATTTTTAGAACTGATCGCTATGTGTAAAATGTAATTCTCTTTGCATGTCAAAAGATCGTTTCTGCAAATGTTTATCTCGATTAATATGAAATAGATGGAGAATAAGAGTTTGTAAAAATAGTTTGTACAAGAGCAGAGAAAGTCATGTGAGTGTAACACATCAGATTTTTTTATGGTTTATCTTTACGAATAGTATTATTAAATGATGACATTAATATATACACAGGGTGAACCATTTTGAGACTGTACAATATCCCCAGAACTAAGCGTTGTAGAAAGACATGTTTTGAATAAAAGTTGCTTGATATTATGGGGGACTGGTCATTTTAGATCAATTTAATTTTTTTAATGGGAACTTACATTTTGTATGTTTTCTCACTAGAAGATGGTTTATAAAGACTATTTATCTTGTTATGAGGAATAAGGAAACAATAAAATAATGTTGGTTCCCAATTACGAAAAGTAACTTGACCCTCAAATCACCATCTATGGGTGGTCTGACCATTCATTGCGCTCTTCATACACAGGCATTCAGAATTTTCGTTATTTACGTTGATATAAGAGCAATTGCAAGGCGCTTTATACAAATGTTGTTCAGTTTTTTATGAGGATGAGAAAACAACATAAAATGGTAGGTTCCCATTTAAAAAAATTAAGTCCACCTAAAACGTGAATTATAATGTCCTCCAAATTAAACACGAGTAATTGCATTTACTTCTACCATAATATCAAGCAACTTTTATTCAAGACATTTCTTTCTACAACGCTTAGTTTTGAAGATAATGTATAGTCTCAGCTTAAATGGTCCGCGTTCGTATCCCGGTCCCGTCTGCAGAGATTTATACTTGTAACACATCTGCGCTTTACGAATACATTTATATACAGAGTCAAAATTCGTAACTGATTGAATTTTGTACAACTGATATCCTTTCAACATACCACCAACATTACCGGCGCGCCGTGCGCAACTGCGAGATTTAACCTGAAATAGTAGACGGGGATGCGGTAGCACAGTGTATAACAAACATACTAATGTAACGAATAAAAGGTATATGTACCGAATGTTTCAGAAATATAGGTCATAATTTCAGGTAAGCATTTCTCATATGTACACAAAGTCCATTCTTGGTTTCTGACTTATGACCTTCAATACAGTGATATTCACTGGGACGTATTTCTTACCGCAGGTAGTTTTCTTTACAGAAAATGTTCAAAGTGTCCACTTCCTGCTTGAATACAGGCCTCACATCGACGTCTCATGACCGTGCGAACACGACCCCAAATTCCAGGAGCATTGCGTATTTCCTTATAACCTGCCACAATTCGATTCTGAAGGGATTCCATGTCAGGCCCCGGAGAGCAATACGCCAACGTTTTTAAATGACCCCACAAGTAGAAATCGACAGGGTCCAAATCAGGTGAGCGTGGTGGTCAACCAATTGGGCCAGCTCTACCCATCCATCTACCAGGAAACCTTCGATCCAAGTACCGACGAGCGGTACGACTGAAATGTGCAGGAGCACCATCATGCAAGAAGTGGGTTTGTTGACGAAGGCTCATTGGAGTGTCTTTATACACATGAGGTATGTTGTTTTTCAGGAGGTTTGTGTACGCCTGCCCCGTAAGTCTGTTTACAAGTACTTGTGATACAACTAACCGATCACCAATATTACCTGCCCACATGTTGAGAGTGAACCGCACTTGACGAGATTACAATTGGTAGTTTGCAATTGTATGTGAGTTTTCATATGTCCATGCATACTGATTGTGGAAATTTGTAGTGGCATCTCGCGTGAACTGTGCTTCATTTATAAATAATACTAAGGCAGGAAAGTTCGGGTTTGTAGCACACTGCTGAACGAACCACTAACAGAACATCAATCGAGCAGGGTAATCTGCTGGTGACACGACCTCTACACGTTAGAAATGATAAGGATACAACTGTCGCGCTCTCAATAGTATCCAGACAGTTGTATGAGGAACATTCACTTGCAACGCTAACCTTCGTGTGCTGATAGAAGGAGTCGTGAGCACAGATTTCAGAATCTCCTCCTCTACAACTGGAGTTGTAGATATTGTCGTCCCCTCCCCAAACCAGGAGATGTAAACTTTCCATAAACTTCCCGACGGCGATGGAAACGTTCAAATGTCTTCCGATCTGGACATCTTCGCTGTGGGAACCTCTCTTGGTACAAACAACGAGTCTCTGCAACATTGCTGCCCGCTGCCCCGTACATGAAGTACATTTCTACCAGCTCCTGATTTGAGTGCATGTCGCTCAGTCGAACGCCAAACACAACACTCTTCGCCTTGGAATTGTTCAGTGTGTCCGATTAATAGCTTCTGTCATGGCAACTACCTACGGGAAGAAAAACGCTCTGGTGAATATCACTGTTCTGAAGGCCATAACTCAGAAAGCAAGTGTTTCCGGACACATGTTGTAATGAGCTTTTTTTTAATTGTCTCTTTGTGGGGAACGCATACCTGGATTCATGTCTCTATTTTTTAAACATTCTGTAGAATGCTGTATAAGTAGTTTGGGAGTTTCTCTTCGTTCTCTTTGAGTTTTGCTAAAGGGAAATATTTGAGCTGATTCAAATTTACAGTTTCATCTAACATTAGTCTTTTGCACTGTGAAGCCAAAATTATAAAGTCAATAATTATCATAATAATCTGGGAAGGATAGCGAAATAAAATAAATAATAAAATGTTTAAAATCAGTGCATGTATTAAAAGGAGAAGCATTGGGAAAATTGTTCACTGTTAAAAGCGACAGAAAGACCAGACAGGCACAGCTTAGCTAATTAGGGACCAGCCCCAGGTATAAAGGGTAAAACCGCTGAAGCCAGTTTCTCCTGGAAATAATGGGTGCAGATGTACTGACCAGGAAGTGAAGGTCACTAGAAGCTTCATGACGCTCGGTTTTGGTGCGAAATTTTTAAGGGGAGAGAGGGGAAGTTAGGAGCTTTTTTTTTTCTTTGTATCGCGCGTGTGGTGAGAAGATTCTCGCTGGGATGCTCTTGTGGTGAGGACATACCCTCGCTGGAGCGCTCTTGGGGTGCGGAACAACATTCTCTGGGTGTGAACTTGCAAGAGGATCGAACGATCAAATGTAATTGATAATCTTCGGTCTTGGAAAAGACACAGTAACATCGTAAGAATTTAAAAGTGATCGGCAAATCTTAAGTCTTATTTTAATGGTGAATAAAAGTGTTGCAAGAAAGCGTTCGTGTTTCTATGTGCATACACTCACGCATACCCAATGATTAAGATCTCATGCTCGAGCAGCCGTGGCAAAGTATAAAAAAACAACTAGGAGGAGAAAAGCAGCAATTGTGAGGCAAAGGTATTGCTTCATTGTTGGAGGACGTAGCGTGTCTGCGTCAACTGAATGTTTATCTTTCCCTATTTGAATTCATTATGGCGTGTCATTATTGTTAAATGCTTACAAATGTTCAATTCCTCCTTCCTCTTCTCCCGAGGTCACATTAACAACAAATTTGACTTTTGATGTAAATGTTGAGAGCTGTTTTCATCTTGCATGCTTATAACCAATCCGTATTGCTTAGTTTGGAATTATTTCTAACGAGATATTTAACACAATTAACGTTATGTAGAAAAACAACTTCATATACCAAAATGATGTTACATAAGGAATACTGTGAATTGTTAGTGCGAGTAGAATGCTCTTTGACCGTTAAACACAAAACACAGGTTCCGCAGAAACGCTCCGTTATTACAAACAGGTATAGTGTTGCTGTCAGGTGCTGGATTTACACGGAATGTGTCATTACACTGGTGTTATTATAACTACGAAGTAGGGTATCACTACGCCATGCACGTGGCGAACGTATGGTGTAGGCTATGCTTACCTAGCATTATAATGGTAAGGCGGCAGTTGAACAATGGTGCCCTGCTCTTTCCGCCAAATCATTCACAACGTACCTTTCATGCTTTCGTTACATTAGATGCCTTTGTTTTCCAGTCAAGTTATAATATCAATTTTTCTCCACGATTTATTTGGTACACCCTCTGATTGCATGCTTTGGTTGGCGCATTGTTCATAATAACGGCACTGTTTGGCTTCAATTTTTTTTCTAGCCAGGATCTAAAAACATCGCCGGTCATTTCTTCATGGTATTTCCTACTTTTTCGATTCAAAAGCTCTCTTCTTCCACAAAACAACATCACCACCTATATGGAGAATCAACCTCTTGCTTTTCCCACTTGGATTTTGAATATTCATGGTTAGTGCTGATAAAAAAAAACTGTTTGTTTGTTTTGACAATGCTGTCAGATCAAAATCTTGTAGTTGTATGACCTTAACTAGCCCAGGTCTGATCTAAATAATGTGTTTTATTCTCCTTTTGCCTAAGTTATCATATTTTATCAAATAACGTCTGCACCACAGCATAATATCATCCCTATCAACAATCACGTTTTACGATTTCTGCATAAAAATGCAAATCCTATTTCTTTTAATAGATTATACAGGGAAAATTGTTTCAATAGAATCACTGTTTATAGCTATCAACACTTCTTTTAAAGTTGGTAGTTCATTATTTAAGTAACATGGTGTCCTTTTAGACGCACTGAGATCTCACAAACTGATTGCAAGTGACATCCAGAACCTTTCTCACGCTTTTTCTTTTCTTGCCAAGAGTACAGACCTTGTCCGTAGTACTTTTTTCTCACTGTAAATGTTCGTCTTAGACCCACCAGTAAATTCTGAGGTTAATGTTCACAATCTCTTATACTCAACATGTTTAGAACTATTGTTTATCCACCACTGTTGAAAGGTTTTCCTTTCCTATGTTTAGCTACTGCAGAAGAAGCACCTTGCTCGTATAACGTTGGCCGTACTGAAGAAAAACAAGACGGCTTTTACTGTTAATCTCAGCCCTAACGGCCTATGTGTGTCCTTAGGTTTGTTTTGGTTCATTTCAACCTTACAACAAAAAAGTATAAAAAGAACATCCTAAAGGATTTCAGGGGGTGTGTAATTGATATTGTTGACCGAAATAACAACAGATGTTCAGCACAAGAAGAAAAACTATTGGCTTTTTGGGAACTTTTGGGAATTCCTCCTGTGTGCGAACTCTGCAGATCCAACCTCACAGTTCATCATCAAGTTGCTATGTACAACACAGGGAAAGATGTGACATCCCCAACAGCCTGCTAGACGCCCTAAATTCAGCACAACAAAGATCTTTTAAACTTCATGAAAGCGTCAAAATTGTATAACAATGTATAGCACACCTATCTAGTGCACTATTACTGTTTAAAACATTATATTTGTCATTGTAATCATGTTCTGTATTCTAAAGTAGTCGCGATATGACTTTATAGTTGAAGTGACAATAAACAATATACAATAAAAAAAGAAGACAAGAAAGGCGCTGTTTCCGGTATTTTGCTTGTCAATGTAGGATTGTTGGGTAGAAGGAAATTGTGTTAAAAGGTGTGGATGTTAAATTTTCAAATCGGTGTAAATTCTGCAGCATTCAGAGGATTATAGCGAAGCCACAGGAGCGTAGTTGGTGTGTATTGGAATATCATAGCTCGGCACCTGAAGTGTAATAGTATGTTCAGCGTGCTTTCAGACGGAATTTTCAACTTGAGACACCTAGTGAGAAAACGATTCTGAAGTGGTAAAGACGTTTTGTAGAGCATGGATGCATATGTCATAAGAGGAAATCTTGTGTACACAACCACCACTACCTCAAAATCTGTAAGAGCTCCAAATTCGTATCACTGCCGCCATCGAGTACATATGTTGGAGCGCGTGTGGTATAAGTGGAATATCGCTTGATGTCTGCAGCGTGACACATAGAGCACACATTCAGTGTCTTTGAAGGGGGTTACTAAAATGTTTGAGTTACTCTTTCTAATGACATCGGCTTCATGTAAATTTGGCCACTGACAGCGACGCTATACCTGTTTATTATCACGGAGTGTGTCTGTGGACATCCTGTATATTAATATCAGTACTTCGTATAAAATTAAATGCAGAGTATTTATTTACATATTATAACTTTCCAAGAATAATACCTTATTCTCACTTATTAGTATATATTATATGTTTTATTTCGAAACAGTATTTTTAACACTTAAATGATTTCAGTCTAATTATATAATATATAAATTCAATAACAGCCCGTCTTAAAGCAATATGTGTATAATATAATATATAATGCATGTAACAGTCATTGTATTAATGTTTATATTATTATGTACATGTTCAACAATGTTATGTCAATGTATTACGTAATTTAATAATATAGGAGCTGTGAGAATAATAGGTTAAAAGTTGCTAACAATGAGGTAATAATGAGTAAGAAAGTTTAATAATGCTACTTGTAATTCTTGGAGCAACAATAATGTAATTTTTTAAACAGTTTATAAAATAGCCAATCAACAACCAAAAAAAAGCTTAAATTAACTAAAAGTTACTATTGGAGTAGGAATAGCCAATCAGAAACTGAAATAGGGCAAATGATACAAATTTATTATTCAGTTGCTTGTAGACAGCGTTTCTAAGAGGACGCACGTCCTCGAGAAGCTTAATACGTATTAGACGAAAATATTTTACGTGTTGAAAAGTGCAAGTAATTAATAAATAATCTCACAACTCCATATATCAGTGAAGTGTTATTTAAATCGTGTCAACAATTAATAAAAGAAGTGAAGTAAAAATTATAATCTGTTTAAGTCTACATTTTTAGCCGCACCACTCTCTGCAAAGAAATTCATGTCTCTAACAATAATACTGACGCAGCCGAGGCAAACATAAACATACAATATTTAAAGAAACAGTCAAATTACAAAGTTAATATTTTTAAACTTGCGGCGAAGGCTATCGGAAACTTCTTACCATACGTGCGGTTGCAACTACTTCAAGTTCGGCTCCGCATCATTCGAAATATAATACAACCTACTTCAAATTAGCTTTCCATACGTGGGGTAGAAACTTCGTTCCTCAATTTTATGCGTATTACACAAAGTGCACACCTGAGAAACGGTGCTATGTTAAGTTAAAAGTAAACTATTTTTCACCATAGATAATAGAGTAACTGGACAATAACACAGGACTGCTTGGAAATGTCCTACTAAAATAAGGGAGTTCGAAATTTTGCCTAAAGGAAATAAAGTGATAGAGAATTTCCGGAATCTGTACAAAAGTCACATTTATTCGTGTAAAATTATTAGAATGAAAAAATAGCTTGTTCAGCAATTTTATTTTTTCGATAGTGTTTTTTTATCCACTTTACGGCCATGCCATAGTGCGTAGGAAGTAGAAATTCCTTCATTCCATGCGTTTTGTATGTTTACTGCAGGCTTTAATGAAATGTATTTAATTCTCCAAATATTGATAAGTAGGTATATTTATTGTAGCAGACATACAATATAATATTTTATAGCTGAATTCTACCAGTTAAATATTACCGTCTTTTCTTCCTTTTATTTGCTAACATTGCTTATGTTTTTAATTCATGTAGCATTTAAATATAACTCTTTCGACACAAGTAGCTACAGTATATAACATTATTATTCGTACACATCAGGTATTCAACAACAAGTCATACTCTACTTGCTTAAAAACTTGTGTTTTTCTGTGAGTCATTTATACGTACTTGATGAATCTAATTCAAACAAATTCCAATTAAAAACGCATTTCAAAACCTACACCATTGCATGAAACAGCAATGTTAAAGAAGTAGCCCCCAATTTTATACAACTTTCCTATTCGTACAGTTGGTAAGAATGAGCACTGCGTCGTAAAAACTTTCAACATGCACGTGTTTCAAAGTTCGTTTAGGCTACTCCGGCCGCAATTGTGTACGTTATGTCAGTAGCGGTCGAAATGGGTAAGCAAAAGGAGCCTATTTCTGATCTGATGCGAGGTATTATAAACTTCGCACTTAGAGGGCATTCTCTCAGAAAAATAGGGCAAAAGGTAAATAAACAGCATTCTACCATTCAGACTAGTCAAACAATTTCAGGGAGTAAAATTTGCGGTATACTCGTGGAGGGAGAGCATAACTCGCAGTATGTCCAATATATTAATATATGAATTAATATATGAACTATGGTGATAATGATAATTATCTTGTGTTTTAGTTGTTACTCTTAAAGTGTTATTTATATTTCTTGCCACGGCTCTGTTATTTAGGTTTTTGGTAGAGCTTGTATAACTTTGCAGGGTGTGATACGGGAAGGAAGGTAATAAGTAACAACTCTAACAATAGATTAAGTTATTGAAAAATACTATGCTTTAATGGCACACGCATTGACTGTCTTAGTAATAATCTACACAGTTCCTAAGTTAGTTGGAGCTGTAGAACGGTCGATCCCTACCACGTTCGTAAGCCAAACTTGCGGTCGCTGAGCAATCAAGTATTTTATACGTGCTCTAGAAATAATTGTAGTATTTATCACGCGTTCCTATGGACTTTTAAATCGATAACCTTTCACAGTTCCTACTACATTATAAGAAGTAAATAATATCGCCTGCTTCTGAGAGCTTACATGTATCTTATTCACATCGCAGCACTTTATACTCAACCGCCCTGGCTGATGGAGACGCTAGAACTAACATTTCTCCCCTTAAAGATTTTAAACATATTCTTCCTTAAAATTTCATTGTCTGTACTCGATCAGCTTGGAACCTTCCAGAAGACTTACCCGGCTATTGTTCTACGTTTGCAAACATGTGGCCTCTCTAAAAACATATGTTGTTTTCGCTTATCGCCTTTCCTATTTCACAAAGACTCAAGGTCTGGCTTTTATGACTTTCCCGTACAAGTCCTGTTTGCCTGGGCCCTAATTCTAACACAAAGATATGTTTGTCGGCTTTTAACAAGAATTCCACAGCTCCAGCTACACTTGCACATACATAAAACTTATGCCTTAACTTCTATTTATACAAGTATTTTTCTGATTAATACCGTTTCACATTATAATTCACATTATTATATATATGGCATATATAACCATAGTTACTGTCTCAAATTCTGCAAAGAATTCACCAAAAAAACCTAAAGAAAGTAATCGGAATGCACGAGAGGAACGTTTCATTGGAAGCCGAATCCGAGAAAAACCAAAATTAAGTGTTCCTCAATTACAACCAATGTGTCTGGAAAGAAGATGTCTGACCAAACTGTTCGTCGTGTCTTATGGAAGTATGGATACCATGGCGAACACCAAGTAAGAAGCCTTATGTAAGTACAGCTAACAGGAAGAAACGAGTTGCATTTGCTAAAGATCACATTCATAAGGATCAGAACTTTTGGGACAGAGTGATATGGTCAGACGAGACTAAGATAAACCACTTCGGGTCAGATGGGATAAACAGAGTCTGGAGAAAAGCAAATTCTGACAATGACCCCAGAAACACTCTTCCCACAGTTAAGCATGGTGGTGGTTACATTATGCTCTGGGCCTGCATGTCATCCAACGGTGTTGATAATATACAATTTATTGATGGCACTATGGACAAACATGTGTATTTTGACATTTTAAAGAACAATGTAAAGCAGAGTGTCCAGAAAATGAGCATAGCACCTGGTTATAGGTTTCAACAGTATAATGATACTAAACACGAGGCAAGACTGAACATGAATTGGTTGATATGGAATGTACCCAAACTATTACAAACACCTCTTCAGAGTCCAGACGTGAATCCAATCAGCTCTGCAGACAATTCTGAAGAAACGAGTGAGTTCCTAAAAGCAGAATAATATATAAACAAGAGCTTAAACGCATTAAAAAGGAGGAATAGAATAAAATCAGCCTAGAAGAATGAAAAAAACTTGGTTACTTCTATGAAGAGAAGGTGTGAGGCAGATATTAAAGACAAGGGGTACTCAATAAAGTATTAGATTATCTGTGGTGTCTTTGTTATTAAACTATTACTTCTAATGTACGAATAGAAAAGTTGTACAAACATGGTCATGTTTCTTTTACAACTTTACTTAATTTATTTTGTAAGTTCATAAGTTAGTATTTAGTTAATTCAGCACTTGTTATATTGTTCAACACGTATGAAAAAATATTAATTAAATTGTGTCTTCTGACAAATACTAAAGTATTTTCTCAGAAAATTGCAGTGTACGAATAAGAATGTTATATACTGTATATCGTCTTTTCGTGGTTGACTTGATCAACACTACCAGGCATGACTAATTATCACCAGCGGTCGATCTTGATACTATTTTTGAACAGTTGAGTGATTAATTGTATTGTTGTTCACTGTTGTCGAAAAATATAGTTGCAATACCTTCAAATGCGTTAAGCGCTTTTCGGAAACTCGGAAGTGAGATTAGGTGCCTTCGTCTCTTGCAAATGTGCATTTACTGCACCTGCATCGCTATATACTATTACCGCATTTTCTTATTCTAGACGCTGCTCACTCGCTTGTCGTGGAGAGGCATAGCATGTCTATTTCGATATTTCAGATCACGTTTTCGTGAGCAGTCCTATATCTCTTCTTCCTTTTGTGTATTATTTGTAAGTAAATTATAAAAGTTAGTCATATATTAGCTGTTGTCCTATACATTTATTTCGCTTTTTGTCTCTTAGAGAATATACTTCTACTGATCTTAAAAATTTGATTTCAAATGTTTGTATTAGGTTTAAATAGTTTGTCTTAATCAACCTACGATCCAGTTTCTTAACTTATTAGTGCTTATTATTTTTAACAATTGAGTTTAGTTATTCTCCTTACTATCGTTTTTAGTATTCATCTAATTGGTTTATACCTATATTATAATCGATGAAGTTTCCTTTTTTTTTCATCCTTTCTTCGTCATGTATCTTCACAGGTAAGATAAGTAAAGCTACATTCTTGTAATATAGTTTGATCGTCAATTGGCATCTTAGCCCTTATAGCATTTTTCTCTTTTAATGCTAATACTTAAGTCTTTGCCATAGAGATGTTCAGATTATAGCATTTAAATATATGGTTTAATTTGTATGCAACTCAGGAGTTTTTCTTCTTTAACTTTTATTATAAACTGATTACCGGCGAAGATCTTTGTTTCAGTATGACTACTTTTATTTAAATTTATTCAAGGATTTCACTTTCTAATTACGTTATCCCCAATTGAACAAATTAGGAGAGAGACTGCAGCCTCGACGAACACCTTGACTAGTTACTTCCTACAATTAATTTGTAATCCAAATCTGTTTTTCTCTTATATTTGTTTCTAATATACATGTTTCCTCATTATACTCCACAGTGCCTTGGCATACTCAGTAAAGGTAATATTTAAATAGTTAATAAACGTATTTTTTTCTATAATAAAATGAATATTAACTATGCAGGATCTCCCCTTCCTACAATTCTATTGTTTCCCTGATAATAACGTTACCAAATATATATTTTTAATGTTCCATTTATACCCCTCCTTCAACTATATATAATGGACATATCGGCGGCCTTTTACCTTAGGAACATGTTGCCTATTGGTAATGATGTTAACTCGTATACAGTAGCCATTGAATTTTTGGTGTTTCTATAGGTTTTATTCATTAGAACACACACACACGCATTCACACTCCCATTCCTACTTCAGAATCCGGGGAGAATACGGAATAACCTTGGTTAGAGAACAATTTCCAGCCGAGAATTGAACCCGAAATCCCTTGCATAGCAGGCGGGCGCTCTACCGACTGAGCTACAAAGCCACCCCAAGTATCTTTTATCGTACATTTAGGAGTTAAATCTCCTGAGCTTCTAGAGAATTAAATAACAATTAAAAATGAAGAAATGCAACTTCTGGCTCCAAGTGTAAAACCCTATCACCTTGAGATTTCATTTTCTGTTAAGAAATAGGTATATTAATGTATTTTTAAACGTATACAAATTTACGTTTGCATTTACTTCGCAACTAGCACTATTGCGCAAACTGGAAGAAACTATAAATCAAGACATTTTATGTAACACAAACATTTTTGTTTTACGTTTGTTTTATGAATGGCCACCAAGGACGAAACATCGTCATAAGCATGACTCCTCGGCGTAATTCGATAGTTCCTGACACTTTCACTCAGCCCAGGAATGCGTGAAGGAAATGTTCTTGGCCGTGGCGAGTGACTGTAAAATTCCACTTTAGTAAGAAACAAAGGTCGTTATTTCAGGAGTACCATTTAGTTATTATCTACACTTAGAGTAAACGTAATGACACTGTTTTGAGTAATGCATATCTTGGAATGTTTTTGAAGTTTACCATGAAACACATTCACTCCAGTCTGCGGAGGTCCCCGGATCTCTAGTTTGAAAAGACAGAACGCTTGTCACTTCATATAGGCAGTCAATTGCATTTTGGTTTACTATTTGACATAACATACCTTTTTGTTTCAATAATAAACTAAATTTTTCTTTTTAATTTATCATCACATTTTCTCACATTAAACTACAGTAAATATGAGCTTGTTATTAAGGTCCTGTGGACACAAATTATAATAATTTTATTAGAAATTCCTAATGTCGATAAGAATGTTATTCACATATTTTTTCTCTTCCATTTACTTAATGATGCCAAAGAAAATATTTCCATAATTCGAAAATATTCAATAAGAATGAAACCGCAATGCTCCGATATTATGCTTTCATTGAGAAATTGAAAAATAATGTTTTGTATTCTTGGTTCATTTGGAAATCCATAATGTTAAGAACCGTTTTTAACTAAATAAAAATAACCAAAAAGAAAGAAAGAAAACGCAGAACTTAAATATCCAATTTTGTTTCTACTTTCCTTACGCTAAGTAGCGGAATCATTCTATTCCGCCCAAAAGTTCTATACAAAAATTTCACCGTAAATACACGTTTTGAATCCAAGAAAACGATTTAAACGAAGGTCCGAGTCTGCCTGCCTGCATATCTGTCTGACTGTGAGCAGCATAACTCGAAAACGAAGAGTCGGCTTCATCTGAGGATGCTACACGAAGATTTTTAATACAATCCCCTGGCCCAAATTGCCCTTCACATTAACAATTTTGTTTTTATATATTTTCTCAGTAAGGCTCTACGAATGATTAAAATGCCTCTAACGATTTTTATTTAATATATTTTTGCGTGACAAATAAAATGCATAACTTGAATTTTCTTCAAATAGCCTTGTAGTCCTCATCATTCTGCATGAATTTTTTTTAAATATTGATAAACCATAAGAGACAGACAAAATGTTACCTTACCAAAAATGTAGATTTGGTTAAAGCACACTATGTGAAATAAACTTTTTCGTGGCGTTTCTTTGGTATTGGTTTGAATTATCATATGCTTGCACTTTTTTCAAGGAGCAAGTTTATATTCGATTTTACGTTCTCTGTCACGTACATAGTAGGTAGAGAAGGTTGTATTCCATCCAAAATTTTGATACCGAGATTCATCGTAAATGCATGTTTTGAGGCCCCTTGATTAAAAAAGCAGTTTTAGAAAAAGATGTGTGTCTTTGAACAGCATAACTCAAAAACGAAAAGTCGAATAAATACCGCACTTGGTGTTTAGGCTTGTGCTGTTCCGTTCCTAATCCCCCCCCTGCCTGTGGACATGTCGCCAGCTCGTCAACACAAGGAACGTTCTCGAAAGATGTCATTTCTAACGTAGCAGCTGGCAGAACGTCGTTAAGGACGTCCAGCGCTACTATTAGCTGGTTTTTACACGCCCTCCTGGACATGAGTGGAACATGAAGCTCCGAAGCTGATGAGAAGACAGTTACCAACGAGGGACCTGAGCGAGCTGGCTACCAGGGCATTTAGCTCTGTTTGACTTCGGCGAGATTTTGGCTTAAGCTTGTCAAGGGTAATATTTCGGCTATTTCTCAATTTAATCATATAGTTTTCGTAAGCATTCGAAATTTAACTTTCTAGTTTTGGCTTTCAAAATTTATACTCGCGGGAGAACATTCATTATTCGTAATCTGTATTTATATTGATTTTGCAATAGCAGGAAATTAAATACTTATTATGCCGTAAAGCAAATTAAATGTCGCAAATACGGTGTTTCAATATATTAGAAACTTTCTTGAATTCTATTGGATTGTTAAAAACATAAAGGTTATTTATAATAAACCGTTATCACATTTTGTGTGAAATATTTTGAACCCTAGCTCCTATTATGACCCACTCGATCCATGTTATGTAACTTATACCCTAACTGGATCAGCACATTACACCTTCCAAAGATGCGACACGAAGATTTTCAAGAAAATCCCTCCACCACAACTGCCCTTTACATGAAACCTTTTGAAATGTTTGATTTTCTAAAAAATGGCTTTAACGATTTTTATTACAATACCGTTATTAAAGATAATTACATGACAAATAAGCTATGTCTAAGTTGAATTTTCTGGGAATAGCCTGTGAAGACCTCTTCATTCGGAAGAAATTTTGCATTATCTCCTATAACTGTAAACATTAAATGAAAGACTAAAACGCATTAAACGAGAAATGCAGACCTCTTTAAAACACACAATTTATTTCAAATAACTTTAATGTGGCATAAGCCATTTTTGAGATATCCATGTTTCTAATTGTTCAACACTTTGCCATTCTTTTAAAGTCCTGTTAACCTTCAGTTACTTCTTGCGATATCAGGAGACAGTATGGAATTTTAAGGCCAGCGTGAAGCGTCCAGTTCTAAAACATTTGTCTAAGATATTCTCTCAGTATCTTTAAGGAAATATGTAATGCCGTTTATCTGGATTAAAAAAGTAGACAGCAAACTAAAGTTTGCTCAGAATAATTTGTAAAGGAAATAATAAACGATAGAGGGTAGAAAAGTCATGTGAATATAATGTAATGTTTTTTAGTGATAGAGAATGTATAAAGTGTAAGCCACTTTGACCTTCAAAGGAAGTGAATCATTCGCCATTATGATTGTCGTATACGACTTCGCTAGCAATAGTTTTTCTGTGACGTAATGGGAACGGAAGAATGTACAGTTATTCTGTTTCTGTAGTTCTTGTTGTTGCCGGTAAAGTGGACGAGTAAGGTGAATGACAAGGCTCTTTGTAATTGGCCACCTTATGCTATAATCCGACATCAGCATTTGCTTGCTAAACATCTCACGAACACGTCACTATGTTAATGAACGTATGTCATTATACGGACCTTGACTATCTTGTAGATTACCTGCAAGAGCAAACGACGTGTTCCCTACTTCAAAGGCACGAGCTCTTCTCTCCAGGATGATCGCTTCTCATCGCTCACAGGCTTGCCAACACTGCCACAAATAACGAGTTACCTCCCAGTCAAGTTAAGTGCCGAGAGGTTCGCATGTCATCATAGAGTTTATACAATATGCTTCAAACATAAAAGATATTAACTAATATAATGTGAAAAGAAACAGGAAATCAGGAAATAAGAAATACGAATTACAAAAGTAGTAAACTATTTCTAGCAAACGTTTAATTTTGGAGTATATGCATCTTTTCTTGTCACTTTAGGTAGGCGGGGGATAGACGAAGCCGTATCAATACTCAGGTATTTTTCGTCATTTATAGACACCTTTGGAATACTTTTCTCCATTTAGCGTTTTTACCTTCTCTACTGCGTATAGTAGTAGGTTATTTAGGTTCAGTGTGTATCAAAGATGTGGCACGAGGATTTTCAAGAAAATCCCCTCATCCCTGACTACCCTTTACATGAAACATTTTTCGAAAATTTTGATTTTCTCAAAAATGGCTAACGATTTTGATTAAAATATATTTAAGATATTTCCACGACAAATAAAATATATATCTTGAATTTTATGGGAAAGTCCCCAAAAATCGTCTTCTTTTTGAAAGGCTTTTCCATAACTGGTAAACCGTAAGAAATAGACAACATTTTTCTACACAAAAATATAGAACTCGTTAAAACACATACTTTATGTCATATACATTCTTTTTGTTGAGAGAACCATTTCCGAGATATCCCTTGTTAGTTTGAATTTCCCAGTACTTTTACTTTTTCTGAAATGGGAATTCGTTATTCGCTTTTTTATGTCCTGGACATGCAAAGAGAATAAAATGTTTCACATAACAACCAGCTCTTAAAATATTTGACTATCACTTAAAGCCTACCAATTCCCCTTGCATCTACAAGAAAATTAGCACTAAGATTAACACCGCCATATCTCGATAAACATGAAGTAGCTGGAGAATAAGGGTTTGTAAAAATAGTTTGTACAAGAGTAGAGAAAGTTGTGTGAGTGTAACGCATAAGATATTCTTTTCCCACAACTTCAACACACACAGATTATTATTCTTTTATTCTATTAGTAACTATTTTCAACCAATTTCATTATACTTCAGTACGTAAATTTTCTTTCTTTCTTTCTTTCTTTCTTTCTTTCTTTCTTTCTTTCTTTCTTTCTTTCTTCATTTCTTCATTTTACCACTTCTTTGCCTCTTATAAATCTAGTTTGTATTCTTTTTATAAACACATATCTTTTCATTATTATCGATGCCTATTGTAGCATTTGTTTTAGATGAGTAGATTACCTCATTAAATATACCTAGCTTCACTTTTTAAAAAGCTCACTCCCACCAACAATAATCATACCGCCCCCAAGTATTGACACTTTATTTTTGTTTTTGTTAATAGTGCTCACTGAAAATAAAATAGCACGCATTTTTTAATCCAGAAACTTTTTGTTTTTCCTCTTCTATGCAAATGATCCCGTACTTTTATGAAGGGTTAGTTTTAATACAAAATTCTTAGTTTTGATTTTAAAATATTGGTCTTTCTTCTTACTAATCAAATATTCCATTTTATTAATTTCGATAGCTAAATAATTCATTCCATTCCTTTTTATTTCGAAATTAATCACTCCAAACTACGCAATTTTTTGCCATAAATGCCACTCAGATGCTTCAAAGCGGCTTCTATATGTTAGGTTTGAAATTCTATACCATTTCCATAACATCACGAGAAGTAACTGAAAATCGACTGACTTCGTTAAAATGACAAAAGTATTGACAAATGTAAATCAATAACGAATACTTCAGAAATGGCTGATTCACAAAAAAGTTACCGAAATAGTGTTTTTATAGACATTTGCAGTTCTTGTATTAATTTTTGTCTTGTCTTTTTATTTATCAGTTATGCAAGATTATAAAAAAATCCTCACAAATTAAGAGGACTTCACAGACTATTCCCAAAAAATTCAATATATGTATTTTATTTCTCAAGCAAGTATGGTATTTTAATCAAAACTGTTGGGAGTCAATTTTGTGGAAACAAAAGTATCGAGAATTTATTTCCTTGGGGATGTGCGGGTTTATAGAAAATCTTAGTATCGCATTCTTGGAAGACACTGAATAATACCAAGTGTGATGATTAATCGAATATTCGATTTTCAGTTATACTGTTCACACACATACACACACGGACTTTTTCTAAATCTGTTTGATGTGTTGCTAGTGAAATTTCGGTATCCATTTTTTGGGTGGAATACTGTGCTTCATCTACCTACGAGATATGTGGTAAAGAAATTAAAAAATTCGCATTTACCAACCGTATTCTCCATTCATCATGATTAATTTCTACAGTTTCTCCACAAAAATACCCATCGTAAACCTTGAAAAATGTTCGCCGTAATGGCTTAAGGGAAGATTAAAGGCCCTTCCTACCAATTTCTTGAACCATTATCTCAAAAACTAATATATCAGACTGAGATTCTTTCCGATGTAGAACCTTTTACGTTTATTAAAGAACAAACTACCATTTATTAACATTTATTAGCAATATTTGCCAAATATAACGAAATATAACCGCTCATTTTGGACTCAGGGGAACTGAGTATATACATTTTCAGGAAATCTCATACCAATTTTTGCTTTTTCTAGCACATATTAAGTACGTAGAGTAGGTATATTCTACCCTAAAATTCAATATGGAGACGTCACCGGAAATTGAGACCCTTTAAATCCAAAAAACAATGACTTTTACAAAAATGTTAACGTTCGTATGTTTGTGTAGAGCTCAAAACTCAAAACGAAAATTCGGATAAATACCTAAGTTCCTGCATCTTCCAAAGATGCGACACGAAAATCCCCTCGCAACAAACTACGCTTTAAATGAAACATTTTCCGATATTTCTTAATTTCCCAAAAATGGCTTTGACGAATTTGATTAAAATACTATATACTTAAGGTATTTCCATAAAAACAAAATGTATCTCTTGAATTTTCAAAAAATATCATTTCAAGTCCACTTTATTGGGAATTACTTTTGTCTAATTGGTAAATCGTAAGAGATGGGCAAAATCTTATACAACAAATGTAGATCTCATTAAAGCACAACTTATGTCATAGCATTTTTTGTGGAGTTAACTATTTCGAATAATCCTTGTTTTTGGATTGAAGTTTCAAATAAAATTATACTTTTCTCAGCTGGGAAGTCTTTATTCATTTTTCTCGTGGTCAAGCAAAGTAAACATGGAACCTCACAGTCATCGCTTAGCGACACCCTCCTTAGAAATGTGACTATCGCTTTACCTAATGCATCCTAAAACGAAATGTGTGTACTACAAATTTAGAGGTTTATGTGAAGTAACAAAATGTAGATAAAAGAATAAGTTTTACCAAGAATAGTTTGGAGAAGAGTAAGTAGATACTGTCACATGAGTGCAACGCATCGGATTTTTACTTTCTGTACCACCTACATATTAAGTAAAGGAAATATTGCATTCCACCCAAAAATTTGATACAGAGATTTCACCGGAAATACATGTTTTGAGGCCGCCTGTATCCAAAAAATCTGATGTAATACGTTCACATGACCTTCTTTAACCTCTATCGTGTATTAGTAGGTAACAATCTATTCTTACTAAACTATATTTTACTATTTACTTCATTCCAATGTAATAATGTTTGCAGAAATAGCTACATTACACGTTTCCTTACAGATATAAAGAGAACAACGATAGTCAAATGTTTAAGAACTGGACGCTATATGTTGGCCTTAAAATTCCATACTGTTTCCATGCAATCGCGAGAAACAACTGAAAATCGATGGGACTTGAAAAGAGTAACAAGTATTGAACAAATCGAACGATTAATAATTGATATCTCGGAAATGGCTAATGCCACAAAAAAGTTATTTCGAATAAATTCTATATGTTTTAAACAGATCTACATTTTTTGTGTAGTACGTTTACATCTATCGATTAACATTTAACATTTATACAAGATTATAAAAAGTTCCTTCCAAATGAAGCCAATTTCACAGGCTATTCCGAGAAAATTAAAGATATACATTTTATATGTGATGTAAATATCTTTAATATATCGTATGTTACTCAAAATCGTTAGAGCCATTTTTTAGAAAATAAAAAATTTCGAAAAATCTTCCATGTAAAGGTTAATCTGGGGTTAATCTTGAAAATTCTGTCGCATCTTTGGAAGGTATTGAACCTCAATACCAAGTTGGATTTGATCCGAGCTTTTGTTTTTGAGTTATGCTGTTCACAGACACACATATACAGATACGGACATGTTTCCAAAATTGTTTTTTTGGATTCAGGGGGCCTCAAAACATGTATTTCCAGTGATATCTCGGTATCGAATTTTGGGTAGAATGCAATACTTCCCCTACTTACTATACGTAGTAGACAAAGTAAGAATAAACAAAGCATTTTTAGAAAAAGGTGCGAGCGCGCGCGAAGATGTGTCTGTGAAAAGCAACATAAAAACGAAAAAAATGATAAATACTAAACTTGGTATTTAGGTTCATTATCTTCCAGAGATGTGACAAGATGATTTTCAAGAAAATCACCGCATCGTCAACTACCATTTACATGGAATTTTTCGAAAGTTTTATTTTCTCAAAATTGGCTCTAACAACTTTGATTAAAATACTATTTATTAAAGATATTTATATGAAAAATAAAATGTATATCTTAAATTTTCTGGAAATAGCCTTTTCATTTCGAAAGAACTTTTAATAATATTGCATAACTGGTAAACTTTACACGATAGACGAAATGTAGATCTCCTTAAAATATACAATTTGTTTCAAATAATTTTTTGTGGCATAAGCCATTTCTGAGATATCCGTTATTAATGGTTTGAATTTTTCAATACTTCGTTATTCTTTTTAACTCTCGTCAATTTTCATTTATTTCATGCGATGTCAAGGCCAGCGTATAGCGTCCAGTTCTTAAACATTTGACTATCGCTGTTTTCTTTGTGTCAGTAACGAAATGTGCAATGTAGTTAATTTGCAGAGGTTTATCTCGATTAAAATTAAGTAGATAGAAAAATAAACCTTCTTAAAACAATTTGTATAGCTACTAATAAACCATAGAGGGAAGAAAATGTCATACGTATGTAACATGGTACTTGCTGTGACTTTGGTAACTGTAGGGAAAGCGTGTAACAAAAGCACGGTTCTAAGCAATACTCGACTTGGATTCTTGTTGTTGCCATAGTTCTATAAGCGCTTTACTTGAGTACAGAAAAGCAATCTGTATCACGCTGTTTCACACTAAGTCATGTGGAATAGGGGCGGGGTTGTGTGCATGTAAATTACGCAGGTACATTTTCCATCCCGGCTTCACTACAACCTGGGCGTTTCTGCTGAGAAATAGCCTACTTCTCAGGGAGGGATTCATTTGCATCAGCTGGCTTAGTGGTAGAGACAGAAATGTTTGTTTTGCTGCTCACGGAAGCCAGTCGAACTGTACAGCTGGAAAATCAAGTATACGATGTTAACGAATTATGTGAAAATTTTAGTTTCTCTACATTATGGATGTTTCACTGGTAATACACGATTTGAGGTCCCCCGAATAAAAGAAAACATTTGTAGAAAAATGTCTATTTGTGAATAGTATAACTCAAAAACAAAATGTCTGTTCAATACCATACTTTCAAGAAGCTTCCTTACAAACTACCCCTTACAAGCAAAATGTTTGGTCATTTTTTGTTTTCTAAAAAATAGCTCTAACGATTTTAGTTTAAATACCATGTTTTTAAGATCCTTACATTACAAATAAAATGTGTATCTAGAATTTTATGGAATATCCAGTGAGATCCTCTTGCCTATGACTCTTATATAATTAGTAAAGTGTATAAGGTACACAAAATGTTACTGTACAAAACTGTAGATCCCTTTAAAGTAAACAATTTATACCAAATTAAGTTTTCGTGGCATTAACCATTTCCGAAATATTCATTGTTATTGATATGAATTTTCAAATTCTTACTTCCTTTTTTTTTCAAATGATGGGTGAGTTGCTATTCGTTTTTTCTCGCGGTCATGCAAAGGAGCATAGAATTTCAAAGCCGTCACATAGCATTCCGTTTTTTAAAAGCTGGCTATCGCTTTACCCTACGGTATTCTTTTTATACCTGAAACGTAATCTGTAAATGAAAGTTTAACTTGGTTATGCAAAAGTAAACAGAAGAATTAGGGTTTGAAGAGTAATTTGAAAAGAATGAGTAGAGGAAGCCACATGAATGCAACACCAGTTGTATATAGGTATCTAGATATCGAAATTTTACCGGAAACATGGTTTTGAGGTCGCCTGAACTCCAAAAATTACTTGACAAATGCGAAGTGTCAAAGATGGGTGAAAATAATGGCCGTTCTCTGTGCACAAGGTCACAGATTAGTTATATCTTGGGCCATTGAATATATAGGGTTATTCAAAAAGAAGAAATGCACTTTAAATATTTATTTCTAATGAACGACAAAGATGGAAACACATGCAATACATCACTTAATAGAGAAAAGTTCAAAATATTATTTTGTGTGTTCAAAATAAGTACCATTTGTTATGCGAGGACAGCCACTGCTTTTCTGTTTGCATATACAACCATCTTCTACGAATTTATTGTATCAATTGTAAATTTTTAAGACGAGGCGGCTCGTTGTTAAACTTACAACGAAATGCACGCTGCAATGAAACAATGGATTCATTCTTTTCATAATGCAGCACACAAAACGACTTTTCCTTTGGCGTCGCCATTTTCTCGTAAACAAACCCAGCCACGCTGTAAGCACTGAATGGAACTAATACTGGGGTTTAAAACTTTGAACTTTCCTCTATTCAATGATGTGTCGAATGCGTCGCTATCTATTGTCGTTCATTAGAAATAAATATGTAAACTCTGTTCCTTCTTTTTGAATAACCTGTATTGTAGGCCGAGAAAATGCTATTTTGCAGCATAATAGCAATAAAAGGAATCCCAATTATTAGAAAATATCCGATTCCTTTTCTGGAATATCTGATTGCAAAACAACACGCTGTAGCATATAACATTTCTTACATTGCTTCAGAAAAACAAAAATCATATATTATAGTATTACGGTATATCCTAAGGGGTTAATTGGTAGTTTTTCTATGCATAGTGGTAGTGTAGTGGTATACACTCATAAGCATAAGTAATTAGATAAAGCCTCCAGCATGTTTTTAATTATATGCAGTCAGCTTGTATGCTGAAATAACACTGCTGTAAAACATGTATTTTTGCTGCGTATAATAGAAAAACTATACAGATCTGAACTATGCTCAATTTTTCTGAAAATTAAATGTCACAAAATGCTGGAAAAAAGCTCACATAAAACGTAGGATTCGAGCACATTTACTGTCTCAGGACGTCTTAACTTAAGCAGAGGCAAAATGAATCATTCAGTTGCACCAATTATTCTTTTCTGACTATGTCAGGGAATGACCTTATTACAAATGCAATCAACTTTATTCTTAGGTATTTTTCGCTTTCCTCCTCTTCTCCGCGTACGAATCGGTTAGCTTAATATTGAGTGTGACCTGATAACCATTTTCCCCTAACCTTTTTCCTATTACTTTCAGTATATTTTGTACCCACTGGCCGACCAATTTCTTTCCCTTCTTTCTGGCCATTCACATTCTTTCGAAAAGGCTCCTTTGTCGATATACTTACTTCCCTAATCCTTCCTCAAAAATCAGATGTATTACGTTAACCTAACTTTTCTACACTTGCGTAAACTATTTTTACAAAAGTTTAAATATTCTATTTACTTCTTATTAATCAAGATAAACTTTCATCACACATTTCTTTGCAGATAGTTATACAACGGTATAGTAAACTAAAGCAAGTCAGGTTTTTAAAAGCGTTCGATATGCCATGGCTTTGAGATTCCATTTTCATTCTCTGATTAACCATTTGAAAAGTATAAGTATTTGAAAATTCTACCTTGCACATTTCGTTATAACAAAGCGAACAGTGACAGCCAAATGTTTAAGAACTGGATCTACATTCTGGCCTTAAGATTCCATACTGTTTGCATGCGATCGCGAGAAACAATTGAATGTTGGCAGAACTTTTAAGAGAATGACCAAGTAATGAACAATTCGAACCATTAATAACGGATATCTCAGAAATGGCTTATGCCACAAAAAGATTTATTTGTAGTAAGTTGTCTGTTTTAAAAAGATCTACATCTTTTGTATAGCAGTTTTCGACTATCGCTTGGGGCCTCAAAACATGTGTTTCCGGTGAAATCTCGGTATCGAATTTTTTGGTGAAATGCAATACCTTTTCTACATAATATCTATGTGGTTTTTTATTCAAGGGTCGTCAAAGCGTGTATTTCCGTTGAAATCTCGAATCGGATTTTTTGATGGAACACAATATTACTTACTCTACTTAATATAGGTGGGTAAGTAGCAGACAAAGTAAAAATTCACAGAAAATGTAGATGTTAGTATTAAACCTTTCCATCAGTTTTAATCCCTTCACTGTCTCATCTCGAACTCATAACTGTAACTTTTTTTCTTTTTTTTTTTTGCGCTCAGCACATCTACATCTCGTATTTATGAGTTTGCATATTACTTAAAATATTTTTCTGTTTTGATTGAATTGCGGTAACACTAGCAAGTCTTAACCATTTCATGGTTATTCTTCTCCCCTTATTCTATAAATAAATTCATGTATGTTTCGCCAGGTCTATGATGCGAAAGAAAATGCAAGGTGAATCGTCTACCACTCTGCGCTTTTTTATTTTCTGCAACCCTTTAAGCGGATGTGACCCATCTTCAACTACTTTGCAGATTGTTTACGTATTTAGCTATACGCGGACCTAAGCTCAATGAAAAAGCGGTTCAAAGGACGCATATACCTATACTCTGGATTGAGGACCATCTCAAAAGCATTCTCCCTTCTACTAGCTACATCACTACTCTAGGCGATTTTATAAACCTTTGCTAGACAGTGTACCTTACTACTCGCTTCTGAACTATCATAATGAGCGAAACACTTATCTCGGGGATGCAATGTTAAAATAAATCAAAAGATAATCTGATGTGTTGCGCGAAGCAGGGCGTTGGTCGTCTTTTTTTAAGCCGTGCTCTTTCAAAATACCCCCACGCATACTCAGAGAGATCTCGTAGCTAGTCACTGTAGCAGTTGGCAGCAGAATCAACAGTACATATTGAAATTGTTTATTGCATTTATTTCTTTACCTTAGCATAATTCCTTTATTGAATTATTTATGTCTACTGTCAATTACGGTATCATGCGTACACATTACCTTCTCTATACTCTTTTATACAAACTGTTCTTATAAAAGCTAATTATTCTCCCTACTTCTTGTTCATTGAGATAAACTTTAATTAAAGGTTTACAAATTTCGTTGTAGGTATACGAAATGTGTGTAAACAACGTAATTAAAAACAAAAGGTCGGTTAAATACCAAGCTTAATATCTCTCGAAGATTTTGAAGAACACCCCCAACCCCAAACTACCCTTAACCTGTAAACTTATTCAAAATATTTGATTTTCTCAAACAAGGTATAACGATTTTGATTAAAATACCACATATTTAAGGTATTTTAATGATAAATAAAATGTATAACTTAATTTTCTAGGAATAGCCTGCGAAGTGCTGCTCCTTCTAAGAAATAGGCAAAATTCTATTATACCAAATATGTAAATCTGGTTAAAGCACACAATTTATGTTAATAATTTTTTCGTGGCGTTAACATTTCCGAGGTGTTCTTTTCTATTGGCTTGAAATTTTTCTCAAATGGGAAGTCGCTATTAATCTTTCTGGTAGCCATGCAAAGAACATGGAATTTAGAGCCATCAATACCGATCCAGATTTTAAAAATCTGACAATCGCGTTAGTCTATTATTCTTCTTATACCTATAATGAAATGTGTAAATTTTCAATGAAATTTTATCTGGATTAGCTAGAAGAAGATAAAAGTATATACTTTTATAACAGTTTGTTGAAGGCTGAGGCAGAGAAAGTCATGTGATTGCAACACATAAGCTTTTTATATAGTATATTCCTAAACAGATTTCCATAGATGCGTGCAGTGAAAATGTTTAGCTGTTATTCGTGCAACTTTAAACTCTGTAGATGAAAATAGCATAAGAAGTTGTGGTTCAGCATTTGCTAGAACATTTCTGAGGTAAAAAATGCAATTTCTGGATCTACATATTGTTATTTTTTCGCAGTCTGATGTAGAATGGTGATCCAGGTTAATGAAAATGGGAATTTCAAGGTAAGATGCTACTCTCTGGCGTGCCCACTTATCTTGCAGAACAACACAAGCCCCATTTCCATGCTAAACACACTCTCTCCTCGCTCTTCACTTTCGGTCATTTACCGTTTCCATTTGTGTGGGTGCCTGCCTGCCGCATACGTTGAGTCCGTCACGGCCTGGAAACCATTTACGTGGAAGGTGAAATCTTATCGTCCTGGGGTGGGGGGGTTGTGGAGGGCTGCATCTAGATTTTATTTTTATTTTCCTTCTCTTTCCCTGGAATACTGCAGTGGTGTTGATTTCAAACCCTTCTTTGTAGAATATAGCTGCAAGCTTTGTGCTTGGTTTCTATTTATTTGAGCTGAAGCAGACTGATGAGATTTGCTAGCTAATACTAGAATCAAACGAACACCTGGAGAAATGTTATATGTTTATTTTTTCCAGCACAGTTCAATAGATTTGCAGTGGTTTTACTGCGATGCTGCAGAGAGTAGATTACAGAACACTAGCTGTCTCACTTGGCATTGCACTGGTACATTTTATAAGCTGGGGTGAAAATACGGATGCGGGCGATGTTTGAAAGTCGTAAGTAGTCCCTAACAATTATTTGTACTTGCACCTAAAGTGTAAATGTACAAAGGGTTGACCACAGTGGTCAAATAAATACCATTTATACATAAGGAGTTGAAAAATATGAGTTAGATAGATGAATGGACGACAGACAGACATTTATTTTTATTAGCTATTGAACAAATACAATTTGTAATAAGGCTTATCGTACAGAACAAATATAAATCATTATAACAGGTCTATAACAGTTAAGAATTAAAATATTCATTTAAGTCATAAAAAGGTTTTAAATTAAGAATTTCCTGAGCTTGTGTTTAGAATTACAAAGGCTGTCCAGAAAGTAGCCTCCGTTTTAAAATAAACATGGAACCGGTATACATACAAAAGTTTTATTATATAAATCTGAAAACTACAGCTTTTCTCTATTTTTCTACATAGTCTTCAAACAGATTCAAGCATTGTACCTTTTTCACAATCCTTGAAATACTCTCTGCATAAAACTCTGCCGCCTGTGAACTATGCCAACCTGTCACGGCGTTTTGAAGTTCTTCGTCATTGCCAAGCGCTGAGCTGGAAACCACTTTTTTATGTACGGGAACAGATAGAAGTCGCTAAGGATCATGTCCGGGCTGTCAAAAACGTACCTTTTGTACTTGGCCAAAAGTTTGTTTGTGTTGTTTGCTGTATGAGGGCGAGCGTTGTCGTGCAAAAACACAACACCAGATGACAAAAGACCACGACGCTTGTTTTGGATTTCTCTTCTTAGCCTTTTCATACTTCACCCGCACTTCACACTTAGTGGGATTGTTATTTCTGCGCTCATGTTTTAGGTTATAAGTAGCAAATACACGACAGTACGATGCTCCACCTTGCATAGCTAGAAGCGTTCTGAGCCACTGCGTACGCTGATGAAATGACGGCGTTACCCCACTACTTCTCGTGCAATGCGTGAACGGAGGTTACCTCCTGGACAGCCATCATAAAACTACTTTTCAGGCAAGTTGGTAATTTGTTGCAAAGTTCCAGACTAATAAAAACATGATTATTCAATGACTTATTAATACCATCATGTAGACTGAATAAGTTACTATAGTTCAGCAACTTACAAAAAAACTTTTGGGAGGGATAACTCACCTGGTCGTTTATTCCCCCTAACTGCCTAGGGCAGGCATGCCCCTTCTACTCTGCCTTTGAGTTGCTGCTTAAGCACCACATGCCATAATTTCGCCTTGCTCGTGCTTTATTTTATTTTATTCTCACAAAATCGTTTATCACATCTCTCTGGTAACTATCCAACTGTAGAGGCAGGACTAAAGACACACGAGCATTACAACAAAAAAGCTGTGTTTACAGATTGCTGTGACAGGCCACGCAAAGAAGAACTTGCAGTGGATGTAAAAACAAATGTTTGCATATAACTAGCGATAGCATTTCACATAAAGGCGGTATTATCAAGGAATATCTTCCAAAAGTTAATTCACACTTTATAGGGTATTTCATAGCCTTCACTACCTCATCGATCCCTTCAAGAAAAAAGCCCTTTGCTGATTTATTTTTTATAATACAAATTATTTCAATTGAAGTTTTGCAAAGAAAGCTAGAGTTTTTAAAATTTTTATAGGGAGACCAGTCACACATAATCATCTCAAAACTGTGCTCTTTAACATACCTATTACAGAAATAGAATTTTTGAGTTATCACAATGTAAACAAGATCCTATTAAATTTTTCTACACTATAAAATTGCTGTGTTCAGAACAGCGACATGACACTTGTTTCCCGCGTATTCGCCACTTCCTCTTTAAGATATCTCATTGGATAACTCAGCAGGTAAAGGCAAAAGACAAGTAGTGTGGGGCGATTTATCCCTCAAAAATACTCGCTCAGTCTGAAGACCGAGGGATTTTACTAAGTTGTTACACTATACATCCTCTTGTATTATGACTGTGTACATTGAGGCAATATTTTATATCACAACATTGTGAATGCCTGAGTGATTGTAGTGTAAATTAATATTATTGTATGTACAGGATTTTAGATGTTTGTTAGCCATAAGTATTGTTAGGAAATAAGTTTACACGGCCTCACTGAAACTGACCATAGAAGTGGGTAACAATAAACCGAGGGGGTGAGTTTTTTATCACTAAGAAGAGAAAAACAAATGACGTCAGGGTAGCGTGCGCTTTTTAAAAATGGAGGAAATATCTTCCCTAGAGTATATATGTTAGTAGCAGTGATTGGCTGACAAAACAGACGCTAAAGTGGGCGCGATTTGGTAACCAATAGCAGGTCTATTATAATGTTTAGGCAATTCGGGGAGAAGGAGTATATATTCTCGAGCCATAAACAAGTGTCACGCAGTTTTGAAGAGTCTCTCACGAGGTGTACGTCGCATAGTTACAAAAATGTGAAGTACGCGAAGTAATTGGTACGCGGCAAATAATACGACTGTAGTTACATTTGGAAATATCACAGTTTCAGTCAGGCCTGTATAGAGATTAAATATGTGAATTATTAATTATGTGTGACGACTATAAAAGTGTAGAAATATTTTTTATCAGTGTTATCTTTTAACAATAACTCCTTTCCGTTTACACGCCCTGCTTAGAGATATTTGCTCGACTGAGTTATAATAGCTAGCCGGAGGACAAAGAACCCAAATTTAAAATAATAAAACAAGAGGCGCTCAACAAATAAGATAACACGAGGCAGAGAACTGCGACAACATCATAATGTTAAGTATATTGAGTAAAATGTTCAATAACGTACATAATACAGCTAAAAGTATACATTGATGGAATATCATAATAGAAAGATCTTTAAAACAATTTCTGCATGCATCTCTTGAGGATATTAGCAATGGTACCAATGGCTTTCCGTTGCAACAAAAATACATCCTTAGCTGTAATACCATGAGTAGCTTTTTGAAGTTCTACGGTATCCTACAATTTTTGCCAAGTCCTAAACATCAAGTTCACAATTTTGTGTCCTGGTTGTCCAAACAGTATCTATAGGTACTCGCCATAACGAGTTTTTTGTTTAAATGTACAATGTGTATTTATTCCAATCACGTTTACTAACAAAGCAGTAAATTACAAATTACTGCTACATTAGCAGTTGAAAATAAGGTAACGTAGGTTTTAAAAATTTCGAGTACTATATGATTCAAAAGGATTATGTGGTTTCTGAAAGTTGTAACGTAACTTAGGAGCTCTGCCAACTCTGCTGTATAATTGTGTAATATTTTGACCAAATAGTTTAAACAATGCAGATTTCTACATAAAGAGCTGAAAATAGGATAGAGATGCTTTCTTAGAGTTTTAGGACAGTTTATAATTTTCGTTGGGTCCTATAAAATGACGTACAAAGTTTCACCCGAATAGTCCAAAAAGTGTGTTATTAGCAGTTGAAAATAGGATCTGAATGTAAGGGTAGCTTATAATTCTGGTCAGTTTCTAGAATCCAAATATATTGCTTTGTCCAAAACATACCAAAAATATACTTGATTAAACCGTAATAAGATATGAGAGAAATGTGGTGATATGAACAGTATACAACCCGCCATAAACCCCCTGAAATAACTCTATTTAAAAATATTTTGTCTCCCTATTACCCCTTGAGCTCAAATTCATTATAAATCTGCAATGTTTTGAAGAAGATGTATTATAGTTCAACTGTTGGGGAGCCGAAAACTTGAAGTAGTTACAACCGCACGTATGGCACCCGGTAGCCTTTGCCCCAATTTTTAAAAATATTAACTGTGTATTTATTTTACTGTTTCTTTAAATATTATATTTATGTTTGTCTCGGCTGCGTCAGTAATTGTTTTAGAGACATAGATGTCTTGGCAGGGTTGTGGTGCGACTTAAGAATGTAGGATTACACAGATTATAATTTTACTTCACTCCTTTTATTAATGCTTGATACGATTTAAATAACACTTCACTGATATAGAGAGAGAGCTGTGAGATTCTTTTATGAATTACTTGGACTTTTTAACACGTAAACTATTTTCGTCTCGCACAATACCTATTAAAATCTCTCGAGGACGCATCTATCATCCGTTTACACTGTCTGCAGGCAACTGAATAGATTTAAACCGCATAAACTTGTAATTTTCTGTATTTCAAGTCTAAGATTGTCTATTCCTAATCCCATAGAATACCTTCATTTAACTAAAGCTTTTTCTGGTTGCTGATTGGCTATTTTTATAAACTGTCACTAAAATTACATGATTGCTTTCATGAATTACAATAACATTTAATCTCTTAAACTCGTTATTACCTCAAGGTTACCTCATTGTTAGCAACTTTGACCTATTTCTCACAGCTCCTACATTATTAAATTACGTAATACATTCACATAACATTATTACACAAGAATACAATAATATAAACACATACAATGACTGTAATATACATTTTACAAATTATTACATACACATATTGCTTTAAGGCGAGGCTGTTATTGAATTTATATATTATATAATTTGACTAAAATCATTTAAGTAATAAAACAACTGCCTCAGTTTGAAATAAAGTGCTAAACGTAGCCTCTGATATCGATGTTCAAGGAAGCGGAGTTTACGTTTGGTGACATGAATATGAAAAAGAAACCTCTGACCCGCCAGATTTCTAAATGTTTAGAACGTTATATAGCCGGTGACCACCTGGAAGAATAGGGATTTTCAACGGTGTAAGAATTATCGAAATCCTTTTTTTTACTCTACACACACGCATAAACGCGCACCTGGGCGAAGGAGCCCATTTTCTCTGGTTATTAATGTTAGTATAGATGAACATAGTACACGAGGACGATGACAAGATACTGAAAAAAAGTCTTGTCGCTTACCACATATGCCGAGACAGCACTCTAAACATCATGTACCATGTACTACTCATCGGAGATGTACAAACATCGCAGAAAGGCATCCTTAGTACGATTCTGTTTGTAACCACATTTGATAATTAGTTGCTACACTATATGCAATGTTCACTCAGGTGGTTCACAAAGGAAGTTTACTTTAAGGGTTGTAAACAGTTGCTGTGCTCTGTGTTATAGAGAACTACCATCATCGAGAACTAGAACATCGAGGGTTGAAATCCCTATAAGGGAACTGGATATTTGGATTTCGCTACTGTATTCCTATGGTACCAAAAATTTAATATCCAGATTTTAGATACCCTGAATACAGAAAAAGTGTTTTTATATAAATTCCCTTTTAAGCGTGTGTATTATCAGCATAAATAAAGAAAATCTAATGTGTTATATTCACATGTCTTTTTCTACCATCTATCATGTACTAATGGGTATAAAAATTACTCTTACGAAAGCTTATTTTTTATCTATTTCATTTTAATTGAGAGAAACATTATAGAAATAGCTACATTACACATTTCGATATAAACACAAAAGGAATAGCGGTAGTAAAATGTTTAATATCTGGACGCTATACGCTGGCCTTAAAGTTCAATACTGCTTTCATGCACCCGCGAGAAACAACTGAATGTGGACAGGTCATTAAAAGAATGAAAATGAATTGAACAATCAAACCAGATCGATAAGATATTTCCAAAATGTCGTATGCACAAAAAAGTTATTTAAAATAAATTATGTGTTTTAAAGAGATCTACATTTTTTGAATAGTACGTTTTCGTCCATCGCTTAACATTTATACCAGTTATACAAAATGCCTTCCGAATGAAGGGAGCCTGATAGGCTATTCCCAAAAAAATCAAGATATTTGTTATGTAAACTCCTTTAATTGACGGTATTTTAATCAAAATCGTTAGGACCATTTTTGAAGATCAAAAATTTCGAAAAATGTTCTACTTGAAGTATTTGGGGATTTTCTTGAAAATCTTCGTGTCACACCTTTGGAATATACTAAACTTACATAACTTTTTGTATTTATCCTAGTTTTCGTTTCTGAGCTATGCTGTTCAAAGACACCCACACAAACAAATGTTTTTATGCTTTAGGGATGTCAAAACATACACTATGTGATCAAAAGTATCCGGACCCCCACAAACACACGTTTTTCATCTTAGGTGCATTGTGCTGCCATCTACTGCCTGGTACTCATTATCCGCGACCTCAGTAGTCATTAGACATCGTGAAACAGCAGAATGGGACGCTCCGTGGAACTCACGGACTTCGAACGTGGTCAGGTGATTGGGTGTCACTTGTGTCAGAAGTCTGTACGCGAGATTTCCACACTCCTAAACATCCATAGGTCCACTGTTTCTGATGTGATAGTGAAGTGGAAACCTGAAGGGACATATACAGCACAAAAGCGTACGGGTCGACCTCGTCTGTAGACTGACGGAGACCGCCGACATTTGAAGAGGGTCGTAAAGAGTAATCGGCAGACATCTATCCAGACCATCACACAGGAATTCCAAACTGCATCAGGACCCACTCCAAGTACTATGACAGGGTGAGGTGAGAAACCTTGGTCGAGCAGCTGCTCATAAGTCGCACATCACGCAGGAAAATGTCAAACGAGGCCTCGCTTGGTGTAAGGAGCGTCAACATTACACGATTGAACAGTGGCAAAACGTTGAGTGGAGTGACGAATCACGGTACACAATGTGGCGATCCGATGGCAGGTTGTGGGTATGGCGAATGCCCGGTGAACGTCATCTGCCAGCGTGTGTAGTGCCAACAGTGAAATTCAGAGGTGGTGGTGTTATGGTGTGGTCGTGTTTTTCCTGGAGGGGGCTTGCACTCCTTGTTGTTCTGCGTGGCACGATCACAGCGCAGACCTACATTGATATTTTAAGCACCTTCTTGCTTCTTACTGTTGAAGAGCAATTCGGGGATGGCGATTGCATCTTTCAACACTATCGAGCACCTGTTCATACTGCACGGGCTGTGGCTGAGTGGTTACACGACAATAACATCCCTGTAATGGACTGGCCTGCACAGAGTCCTGATTTGAATCCTATAAAACATGCTTGGGATGTTTTGGAACGCCGACTTGGTGCCAGGCCTCACCGACCTACATCGATAGCTCTCCTCAGTTCCGCACTCCGTGAAGAATGGGCTGCCATTCCCCAAGAAACCTTCCAGCACCTGGTTGAAAGTATGCTTGCGAGAGTGAACGCTGTCATCAAGGCTAAGGGTGGGTCAACACCATATTGACTTCCAGAATTACCGATGGAGGGCGCCACGAACTTGTACGTAATTTTCAGCCAGGTGTCCGGATACTTTTGATTACGTAGTGTATTTCGGCTAAAATCACGATTTCAAATTTTTGGTCGGACAGCAATACCTTCTCTACCTAATATGTACGAGGTGGAGATGGTCAAAACAAATGTGGATGTATGAATATTAAACTCAGTATACAAATTCAGCGTCTGCCAAAGATGTCGCACAACGATTTTCCAGAAAGTCCCCCAAACCTAAACCAACATTTATATGTAAAATCTTTCGCTAAGTTTGATTTAATAAAAAATTACTTCAAGATATTGATTGAAATAGTACAATTTTAAGATACTTGTACAAATAATAAAATGTATATATTTATTTTCTGCAAATAATCTGTGAAACGCTCAATTCTAATTTAATCTGTATATCTTATATATACGAAGTAGGTAGACCAGATAAGTAGATCTCTTTAAAATACACAATTAATGCCAAATAAACTTTTCGTAGCCTTAACCACTTTCGAGAAATTAATTACTCTTTGTTTTGAATTTTTCAGTTCTCTCTCGAAATGTCGTGTAAAGGGCGGAATTTCAGTCAGTCTATACCTACTATCTCTTCAGCTTCCTGTATCTTCTTTGTACCTACAATGAAATGTGTAACGAAATTATTCTTCTCATGACGAGAAAAATCTGATTCACGCGACTTTCTCTACCCTCTATCGTTTATTAGGGAGTATTCAGATTATTCTAACTAAAGCTTATTTTTCTATCTAAATGGTCTTTCACCAAGAGTGTCCTATCTTTAGCATGTGATAGCTGCCCGTTTATTGAGTTATAGCAGTCATTTTTTCATGTGGTTACAGTTGTTATCGACAAATAGCCATGGAACGTTACAACATTCAGCAACGCGTAGAAATTGTCAAAATTTATTATCAAAATGGATCCCCTGTTCGCCAAACCTTCCGTGTATTGCGTGAAGTTTAGGTGTGCGTAATCGTCCCTGCGAGAGAACGATTCGGCGTTTGGTCGATAAATTTGAAAGAAGTGGTTCTGTCAGCGACCAAAGAACGCCTGCACGTAATCGATGTAAACGCTCCAACGAAAACATAGGCGCCGTTCGTGAGAGTGTACCTAGAACGGAAACAAATCAATTGCTCGCCGAGCGCAAGAATTGGAGTTTTCGCCGACCACAAGTTGGCGAATTCTGCATCTGGACTTGAAGTTTCAGGCTTATAAAATTTTGTTAACTCAAGAACTAAAGCCCAGTGACCATAGGTTGCGCCGCGTATTCGCTGACTGGGCTAGGAGCAATTGGAAGCTGACCCTGATTTTTGTCCAAAAATGACCTTCAGCGACGAAGCCCACAATCCAATGCAGATTCAAGAACAATCACTTAATCCCCAAAATGTTACGGTGTGGTGTGGATTTTGATATGGTGGAATCATTGGTCCATATTTATTCCAAAATGAAGATGGAGAAGCTCCAACTGTCAATGAAGAAAGATACTGGGCTCTTATAAGGGACTATTTTTAGCCTCAATTGAATGGTATGGATCTCGGAAACATCTGGTTCCAGCAAGATGGTGCCACATTCATACTGCTCTCGAAACAATCAATCTTTTGAAGGAGAAGTTCAGAAGTTTCATCACTTCCCGTGGTGATGTTAACTGGCCCCAGATGTTATGTGATTTAATGCCGTTGGATTACTTCTTGTGGGGTTATGTTAAATCTCGAGTTTATGTCAACAAGCCAGAAACAGTAAACGAACTTATGAATAACATCACGTATGTTATTCGTGAAGTTGGACCTAATCTACGTTCTTCTGTCATTGAAAATTGGGTCAACCGTATACGCGCTACCCAACGAAGTCGCGGCGGTCACTTCACTGATTCTCTTCCACACGTAATGACTTTAATTATGTTCCAAAATAAAAAGGAAATAAACCTCTATCGTTTATAGAACGTGTTTTATTTAAGTTTAAAAAGGACACTCTTGTTGAAAGACCCTATACTACGTTTTAATCCAAATAAACGTTTGCAGAAATAGGTACATTACCATTTCGTTATAGATAAAAAGAGAACCGCGACAGTCAAATGTATAGTACAGTATAAAATGGCTTTAAAATTGCATACTGTTCCCATGCAATCGCAAGAAACAAATGAATGTTGACAGGACTTCAAGTAATGAACAATTCGAATCATTATTACGAATATTTCAGAAATGGCTTATGCCTCAAAAAGATTATTTCAAATAAATTCTGTGTTTTAAAGAAATCTACATTTTTGTGTAGTACGGTTCCTTTTATCGATTAACGTTTGCCAGTTATTTGTATGCAAGATTATACAAAATTCCTACCAAATAAAGAAGACTTCACAGGCTATTCCTAGAAAAGTCAAGATATACATTTTATTTGTTATGTAAATATCTTTAAATGCAGTATTTTAATCAAAATCGTTAGAGCCATTTTTTGAATATAGCTTCCATGTAAAGGGTGATTCGGGATGGGGGTATTTTCTTGAAAATTTTCGTGTCACATTTTGAAGATAGTGAACCTAAATACCAAGTTCGGTGTTTATTCGACTTCGTCTTTGAGTTATGCTGTTCACAGACACACACGGACATTTTTTCCAGAATGCTCTATTTGGATTCAGGACCTCAAAACATGTATTTTCGGTATGGAATTTTTGGATGGAATGTACGAGGGCGGATCGAAAAGTAACGCACAATAATTTTTACGTATTGCAGGTGGAATGTTGCAATTTCACACAGATGTAGTTTGAAGTGCACATATTGAGGCTAACACGGCCGGCGTCATAACTAATAAATGAATTACAACTATCCGGGCTTCTAGACCACGGCCTACAAGCCCGGATAGTTGTAATTCATTTATTAGTAGTTTGAAGTTTTCGCTACAGAGGGTACTTTTTGTTTCATGTACAGGTCTAGCGAGGGAAGGGTTTTTTTTAATGGGCGCTCTTTCAACTGCTGCGATCCTTAGCGTCCCATTCTATATTGGGCGTAAAAGATCTGTAATTTTGCTCGGAGACATTATAAACTTGAGGTTCTTTTACATGCCGTAGATCTATGACACGGGACCACCGGCTTTACTTACCTTCCGAAGGAAACCATGCTGAGGATTTTACGCTCGAACAAATCCATCGCCCTCCGCCGGGCTTGAACCCGTGACATCGGGAGCTAGAGGCTAGCATGGTAACCATTACACCACGGAGGGCGACACGCGCGTATATTACTGTCGTCACGTGTGAAGACCGGAGAGGTGTGGTTCGATATTTGTAGGCCAAAGGGCATAAACCGAGTAATATTCGCAGGGACATGCGTGACATGTATGGGGATCATTGTATGAACCGTAACAATGTCTCCAGGTGGTGTGCATTCTTCCTAGAGGGCCGTGTGATGATTCGCCACGCTCCGGGAGGCCAGTAGCAGCTGCAACCCCGCAGAATGTCAGAGGCATTGATGCGGCAATTTTGAACGACCGGCGTGTGCAACTGCGAACCTTATCACAAAAGTTCAATAGTTCCTACGGTGCAGGGTACATATTGTTCATGACATGGTCAAATTTCGTAAAGTTAGTGCTCGCTAGGTGCCTAAGAACCAGAGAGACAACCACAAGGTCCAATGAATAATGACGAGCTTGGATCACCTAACGCGGTACACCGCAGAAGGGCATGACTTTTTGAAAGGAATCGTCAATGGTGATGAGTCGTGGGCATACCACTACACGCCCGAAACCAAGCAGGCAAGTATGGAGTGGAAACATGCTGGTTCCCCAGGGAAGAAAAAATTCAAAGTGACTCAATCTGTTAGGAAAGCGTTTGTGACAGTGTTCTGGGATATGCATGGTGTATTAGTGGACTTGGCTGAGCATGGGACCACTGTGAATACTGCAGTCTGCATGAAAACTTGGGTGAAGTTGCGTCGTGCCCTTTGTGACAAACGCTACAACATGGATGCTGGCGATGTCAAAATTCTTCATGACATTGCTCACGCCCATATTGCTGCTGTTCCTCAGAAAATCACCAAATTTGGCTGGGAGGTGCTCCACCATCCACCATACAGTCCGGACCTTGCACCGTCGGACTTTCTTCTGTTTGGTCCCATGAAGAAATTCCTGGCCGGCCAACGCTTTGCGACAGATGCGGAACTGAAATCAACAGTCTGGAGATGGTGATACCCCAAGGAAACGGACTTCAACTAACTTCTATTGAAACTTGTATCAGGATGGGAGAAATGTGTTGAGAAACTTGGTGACTATGTCGAAAAGTAGGTAAAAGGTGTGATTTTTTTTTTGCTGTTTCAACTATTAAACCTTTTTGTAAAAAAATTATTGTGCGTTACTTTTTGATCCGCCCTCGTAATATATAAACTCAAGGTCAGGGTGACTGCCTAATGGGATTCAACCTTGGAACCTCCAGAATGCGAGCCTCACATCCTGCGTTAGGGTTATCTCGCTTGGTCTCATGCCAATTTTGAATAAGTTATTCAAAGTTAATCTTACGTTCTATGCTCTAATATAACCGAGTGAAGTGGCGCGGCATTCGGGAGACCCTGGGTTCGATTCCCGGCGACCATCCAATTTGACCCATAGGTTTTTTGTGGTTTCCCCTGGTCGCCAGGCGAATGTTGGGGTGGTTTCTTCTCTACCACGATTTCCTTTCTATCGTCTCCCTTTCATTCCGTTTCCTTCACATCTTTCAGGTGTGCTTCTAGATTTCGTGGCGTAATGGCGCGTATGCATTTTTAAAAGGAAAGAGTGCTCCCCGTGGACACCAGAGGGCTGCTTGGTCGTCGGGTCGTTCACCGCTTTCTCTGGGTAGCTCCAGCAGGGAAACTGATCTTCAAATCTGAAAACGTTAGTGGACTTCCGCGCCTCTCTGTGGCATATCTGCCTGCGGTCATAGCCTTGTATGTTTCCTTCGCTTCATCCCTTGCTACTGGAGGGCGATAGTTGCAATAAATCTGCCGCTTGTGAAAATTGCAACACCAATAACGAATTTCCCGAATAACTCCAAACTTGGTTAAAGTGTAGAAGATTGTGCAAGCAATAAGTGATTAGGTTTACAGAGAGAGGGGTACACATAGGCCGAGCAGAGCCCTCTCGTGTTGGTCCGACAAGGTCAGTGTTGCGTCCAGTGTAGTCAGTACAGAGCTGTCAAATAAGGTGGAAACAAAATGAGTGCCACTATGCTTCGTCCACGTCAAAGAGAGGCATATCGGCATGAGAGCGAGTTCGAACGAAGCGGGTTTGTCATGCCGTGACATTTCGGCACGTACAGGGCATGCTGCTACGACAGTGATGCGTGTGTGGAAGCAGTGGATAGTCAAGGTCGTACGCAGCGAAGAGCGGGTACTGGGCCACGGAACATGACACAACACGGGATGACCGTCATCTTGTCCGCATGGCCATAACGGACCGTACAGCTCCATCCACAGCGTTGGCTCGACGCTGCAGCAGTGCAACAGATGTGAACTTGTCTTCATCAACGGTTCGTCGCCATCTGCTGCAGGTCGGACTGGTTGCGTGTATGTCATTTCGTCGGCTTCCATTGTCCAGAAACCACAAGCTCCTCCGACTGCAATGAGCACGTGAACACCGTCACTGTGGTGCTGAGTGGCAAAATGTATTCTTTTCGGACGAGTCCGGCTTCAACGTGTCCTACAGTGATAGCCGCATACGTGTCCGGCGGTACTGTGGTGAGTGCAACCTGGAGGGCAGCATTGTTGAGCGGCATAGCGGAAAAACCCAGGTGTAATGGTTTGGTGCGCCATTGTTTACAACAACCGATCTCAGCTCCTACGAATTGAGGGCACTTTGAACAGCAACCGGTACCTAACGGTGGTAGTCGAGCCTGAGGTACGCTTCCTGCTTCAGGCATCTCCACAGGCCACATATCAACAGGACAATGCCTGGCCGCATATTACGAGGAATATACAAGCCTTCTTCGAAGACCGACGGTTACCATTGCTTCCCTGGCCTGCACGTTCGCCTGACATGTCACGCATCGAACATGTCTGGGATATAGTTGGTCGGCACCTGGTGTGTCACGGTCCTCCAGAAACCAGTGTCACGGATTTGTGGGCTCGAATACAAACTGCGTGGAGGGAAATCCCTCAAAAACTTATTCAGAACCTTTTTGATTCAATGGCACGACGTATTGCAGGTCTAATTGCAGCGCATGGAGGCTAAACCAAATACTGAATGTTAGGGCTCAAAGGTCATGTATAGATTTGAAAAGTTTATCATTTGTTCCTTGTCATATACCTAACCTGTGGTATTATATTCATGCGTTTCCTCCTTGGTGTTGCAATCATCACAAACGGTAGTGTACATAGGTGGCAGTGCGCGAGGTGTCCCCATCCGTTGAATGACCTACACCTATACCCTGATATAATGGTTGTATTTGTAGAATAATCTATCCGTTTTAATTTCTGCTCTAAATACACGCTACGGTTAAATGCGATGTGGCCGTTGTCATTCTGATGTCGTTATCAATAACTAAACATCTGAAATCGCTTCAATTTTAAATATTCCCTAGATGCCACGGATGTTAGTGACATACAATCTGTTTTACGAATATTTTACCATTTTAAAATGAAATTTCTGTATGGAATGTGGGGTTAGGAAATCATAGTCCAAGGATAGGTTGTTTTTTAAAATAAAAATATTTATCTAGTAGTGGAAAACAGTACTTTAATGAAATGTCAGTAACATTGGCAGCATATTCCATGTCTACTGAAGGCAACAGACGAATAATATGCTGTAAAATATCACAATATTGCTTGCATTTATAAACCAGTGCGTACCCTTGCTGCAGTACCTTTTGATGTTCTTCAGGTTGCATAAAATAAAACAAACCATAAAAACAAATACACATACACACGTTCACTCAAATACTGTAAGGGTATCAAAACTCTCTGCAACAACTGATTATTTCGTTTCTCCTGTCATTTTATTTATCATTAAAATACAGCTAAAACGTTATTTTTGCAACTGCTGAGTGGAAGGAGTATATATAAATAACCTATCTAATATTTTCTATTTTGCTGTACATTTCGTAATTTTGGAGCTATTAATGCCAATTTGTAACATAAAATTGCAAAGGGCAAACTGTCTGTGTGAATATGAAGTATATCTACACCCTGCAAGGACAGGATTCCACCTTAAACACAAAATTGTCATTCACATACAGCACGTGAATTAATTCAATTGTTAACATTCATCTCTGAAAACAGGAATAAAATAATATTTTATGAAAATATGCCTATTACAGTTATCCCAAATTAATAGACAAAGCAGTAATCATTGTTTGTTTCACGTTTTACAACACACAGAGTAATACACGCATTAATATATTTTTGCATAATAGTGCTAGAACGTCTTGGTCATTACGGAAATGAAGGTAAAAAGATGAAAAGTTTCTTATAGATAATGATCATAAACGCCAGCACCCTAAGGAAGTTTCACGTGAGCTTCTTATATAATTTTAATATGTTTATATAATCAGCTTGTTTTCACTAGGTATAAAATTTTACCATAAGAAGTTGAAAAGAGATTATGAGGCTCAAGAGCTTTACTGTTTCATTGAGAGATAGGGTAATATTGCTAGGAGGCTTACTCAACATCTGTTTAAGAATTTGTTCACAAATTAAGTGCACATGCTGCAAGATTTTAGGTAATGTTAGCATGTAATTTCAGTTTCCATATATTCTTATCGTTTTGTTTAATTTATTGTTATCATACGTATTTATATTTTTAGGAGTTTTATTTTCCTATAATTATATGGATACCTAGAGATAGTAAAATCTGTTATTATATGTGCTTTTTTCTTGATCCAAGGTTAGTAAAGTTCATTATGTTATAAACGAAAAGGTTCATATATTAAACTATGTTAATTTTATTTATTGATCGGTATGATATCAAATTATTTGAAGCAGAGGTTTCTTGAAGCTAGTGCGTATCTTATTTGAGCGTAACTGAAAGATAATTTATCTATTCGCTACACAATATAAATTTTTGGTGAAAATTGTACAACACTTTGAAAATAAAAATATTACTGGTAATATATGTTTGGTCTACCCACAGTGTTGACCACTGCATTGCAACAAACACAAAGCTCTTAAGAACGTAAAAGGAAATTAATGCAAAATGGATGTACTATATACGAAATTCGACACTCCTTGAAAAAACTGGTTTATTCTTCAAGTTCTGAAGAAGAATACTAAATTGTGTAGTATGGTGCGTAGTTCAGTTTTGTTAAAAACGTGGTTCTGACATACTTTGAAGGCTCCAAATGCGTTTGTATTTAGGAAATTTAGGTTATGAGAATGTAAAACATTCCAGTCAGTGACTGTGTGCCCGGTCCATAGAAGCTTATAGATAAATTCTACTGGCTACTGTTACAAACGTTTGAATAAATTGTCAAACACACCAGCTCTTGAGGGTTCACTGTCTGAAGCACTGATTGGGCTTGAGCGGAGCGAGGAATACTTCAATTTTGTGATTATTTTCCGTAATGCCGCTGCAGAGGGCTCCTTATTTGTGGATAAGCTCACGTCTCACGCAGTGCATCTTTGGTGCAAATCCAACCAGATAAATTGGTTGTAAACAACAGGTACTCTTTACTTTCAGTAGTAAGGCATCCACTGCCATTGGTTGCGAGCAGGCACTGACCAAGGCACATTGCGGTTGTAGTTGAGGTTATGGTTATGATTATTGTTGTAGTAAAAAGGACGTACAGCACCTGAGTTTGTCCACCTGCCTTTGACAGGCTTCCTGGTCGGTGTTGCGGTAGAAACGTCCCCAAACCTGTTGCTGAGAGTCATCTGCCAAGTCTGCTTGATATAATCAGCACCCTTCTCAGCGATCATGACTGTAGGAGCATTGGTGTTGCCTGACACTACGAAGGGCATGATGGAAGCGTCGATGACGCGAAGTCCGTTTACTCCATGGACTCTCAGAAAATTGTCGACAACAGCCATAGGGTCAGAGGCGGGCCCCATCTTGCAGGAACCAGCTTGATGATTCTCTGGAGCAGTTAGATGCCTGACGTAGCATTCCCAGTAGGCGTCAGAGCCAAAGGACATCTCCTTACATGCGGGAAACGGTGTTTTGTCGAACTCTATGCCGTACGTATCCCGTAGCACTCGAGAGTTCTCCAGTTTCATGGTAGCATTGACAGCGGCGATGAGAGTAGCCACGTCGGCAGGGTCTTTGAGGTAGTTGGCGTGTATCATAGGGGCGTCCAAGGGATCGGAGCTTCGCAAAGTCAGATAGCCCATACTTTTGGGATGCAGTGCCACGGGGAATGCGTATATCTCCTTCTTCTTTTCTTTCTTGGAATCTCCCAACATACCAGTGTCCGCGCAGTTAGCCATGTAGCCGGCGAAGAAGATCTGGATATCTGGGTAGTCACCAGCAGGGTCTGCAAATTGGGAGTTCAGTCTTGCTGTCACCTGCAATGAGAAAATATTGCATACAGTTAAAATTTGTGAAGTTTTTTCCTTTTAGTAAGCGAAAGATATGCTTTCTTTATCATGGTTGCTCTACGTTATGGCAAAACCAGATAACTATTTGGATATGTTAACTGTATATTTGGTGCTGACAATAAATTGGAAGTATATCTTTGAAAAACAAAAATCATAATTAAAAAGTATTTTGTCGCTTGGTTGATTTAACCAAGGATGTTAACTTGGATGCTAACAACATATCAATACAAATTCACTTATATGAATATGGTGTTAAATTTGTTTTATGATAAAACATATTCCCCCCCCTCCAGAAAGTATTCATCTGCACTATAAAAAATTCTAGCAGGCAAATTAATTGAGAGAAAAATATATTTTGTACATAAAGATAAAATGGTAATAAATTTAAGTGTTTTGCTTTAGGGGTAAATAGTAACATCGATAAAATCCCAATTTTGGAAGATGAAATTATAATTTTGTTTTTTGTTTTTCAGAGAGTTCATTTTACAAATTTTTGAAAAATATGCCAAAACTTCAACTCGTTATTACTCGGTATTTTTAAAATTATCTTACATGTATTGAGTAGATCAATTGTTTTGTGTGTTACTTGATTTTGAGGTAAGAAAAAGAATTTTATTTGACGGAGGAATAGAATGTAAAACTTGGAAATTTTCAAAGCTTTCGCTTTAATTCCTGATTTTCGGCTCACTTTTTAAGACTTCGCGAATTTATTTCTCCACCAGTTTAAGTCTCATATCGATGACCATGTGTGGATTGCGGCGGTACCCTGGGAGGTGTTGTGCTCAATTTGCCGGCACGGGATTTGCAGGAATGGTCCCGGGTTGGATGCTAGCTCAGGGACTTGCATGGATCTTGCATCTAGAGTTAGTGGTTAATACGACTGATTCATTTTCCTGCCCGTTCATTTCACGTCACCGTTTGAATATCTGACTCCTGATATTATCTCGCCACACGCACACGCGCATTTCTTTACTGTTGTACTTCATACAGACGGCCTATCCACCGGCACATTGTTTTCAGAACCACCTCCTAGGAAATACCACCAAGAAGAAGTGGTGTCCACTCTCTTGTTTCTTTATTTCAAATTTCCCACTTCACTGTCACCTGATTTCTACCTTCTTTCTTATTGGATACCTGGGGGTGATAAGATCACTAACATTTTTCCATACACCTGCTTTACAGGAGACCTAACGGTACACTAACAACAATTGAGGGAAAAATCAACCCTGTTTCCGGCCTGCTGCTGGCAACGCCTTTTCAACCCATTTTCACCTTTACAGTAACACTCGGTTCCCCGTCTTATTTAATAATACTATTCCTACTGTTATTAATATTTATTTTTCCTATGGTTATAATTTTGTATTTAGCTACGCAGAAGGTACTGTTTCAGGATGTATAAAGCATCCTGCTCTACACAATATATGAAAGATAATTTTGAAAATACTAGATACAAAAAGTTGCCATTTTGGCACATTTTTAAAAAATTCATAAAACTGATATATTTTTTCCTTCATTAATTTGGCTGCTAGAATTGTTTAAAGTGCAGGCAAATACTTTCTTGAGGGGATGTATGTAAGATTGCCCCGGTAATCGAGTGGTCGACTTAGAGGAGAAAGGGGAATTTGTTTCTTTAATCATAATCATTCCCTATCCTCCTCAATGTAACGGGTGTATGAGTGAATGTGAAAATTAACAAAATGAACTTAAAAAAAAGAACAGCTCCCATTCCTAACATCAAAGTCCCCAGTATGATTACAGAAGTAGAAGGAGGATATGCAGATGAAATATTAAAAAATATCCATATAAGAAGCTTTTGTTCTGCAGACAACTTTGATAAAAATATAATTTAAGTATATTTTCATGGTTATCCTTCTATTATCAAAACGCTATATCACCAAAACTGTTTGTAACTTAATTGCAGGATTGCTTTTATTGTTTTTAAGAAAGTAAATTTTAGCCAGTGTGTAAAGTTTGAGATTACCTCCTCAACATCAACTGTCTAGTTTCGGAGAATGCAAACCCAATTTAGATACCTAAGGGCACTTCAAAGTGAATTTTCTATGAAGGGAAAATACTATTTTTACTCTATCTATTGCGTATCTAGTAGGTAGAGGAAGTATTGTATTTCATTCAAAAATTTGCTACCAAAATTTCACCAGAAATGCACGTTTTGAGGGTATCTAAATCCAAAGAAAGCATTTTACGAAAAGGTTCATGTGCGTGTGTGTATGCGAGTTTGGACACAATGTCGGATACATAACAAACTTGATATTCAAGTTCAGTATCTTCCAAAGATACGACACGAAATTTTAAAGAAAATCTCTTATCCCAGTCTATGTTTTACATGGAAACATTTTGAAAAGTTGGATTTTCTCAGAAATTGTTCTAAAGATTTTGTTTAAAAATCGCATATTTTCTGTAACACACACTTCATTTGGAAGAAATTCGCATAATCTTGCATAATCGGTAGACGATAAGAGATAGACAAAAATTTACTGCGTAACAATTTAGATTTCTTTGAAGCACACAGCTTATTTTAAAAAAAATATTTTTTGTGTCTGTCATTTCCGAGACATCCGTTAATATGAGTGCTGTTGCTAATCACTTGTTTCTCGCGATGTCATAGTGTCCCTGCGAAATGTGTAATGAAAACGTTCTGCAAATATTCATCTTATTAACATGGAGGACACACAAAAATAAGCTTTCGTAAGAATGGTTTGTAGAATGTGTATAAATACAAAGGATAGTGGGCAGAGAAAGTCATGTGAATATAGCACGTCAAATTTCTAAATAAAACTAGTTGTCCCATAACATTAACCTTCTGTATGCCAGGCGGGGTATAAGTGTACCCCAGTCGTAATTTTGTTATTACTAGGTGCATTATACTTCAAGTAATTATATTGTCAAATAGACTATGCTGAATATTTTGTTGTAGACTGAAATAAAAAGCCCTAATTATTATCCCATTAAGCTTCTTAATATTACATTGGATAAAGTTGTACCCGCTTGGTTTGCGAGTTTGTTTTATTTCGCCAACAATGAAATGAAGGAATGTGTCAACAATGAGATGTATTACTCTACTACAACAATGAATAATTTTTTATTCTTTAGGTTTCACGTGGTTTTGTAACAGTAACTAGTGAACTAAAGCGAAGTAAAGAAGCATTTATTACTGTTTCATAAAAAGGAAGTATAACTTTGAGGAAGCGAATTATTTGGAAGAAGTGATGAACTTGTTGTATAATCATGTTGCTAATAACGACCCTGTTTCATCTGAAACCGAAGACTGTGTTGAAGATTTTGATGATGTTCTGGAGTTGGAAGGTGATGGAAACAGCGAAAGTGTAAACCTGCCATCCAATAACGATCCTTGTAGACCCATTTTATACATCTAAAAGTGGAATGACGTGGGAAGCGACTTGCAAGAGAGATGAAGAAATGTGATGAGTGTTTGTTTTGTTTGTAAGGAACATTCCTAAAGTAAAACTGCTATATATGCAAGTCCTGTTCACTTATGTTGACTTTACGCACGGAAGTGTGCTTTAAATTGTTCAATTTTGACGTAATGAAGTAAAATCTGTTTGAATATGTATTTCAATTTGGGTACATTTGTATCCCGCTTTAATACGGAAGGTTAATTATTACAATCATGTGAAGGATTCGTGAAGAAAAGAATCTGTCACACATTAATACTGTTAGTTTTCGTTATTTAGGACCGACGGAATGTTTGCTGCATTCGAGCTACAAGTTTAATATTACGATTTAGAAATTTTAAGTAACAAATAATGGCACTACTGTTCCAGAAGGCTCTGCAAGCCAAGAACGCGGTTGGAACTCCTTTGCAGAACACACATTCCTAGAGTTGTCGCAACATAAAGGGACAGAGGAAGTTTAGAAGGCCATTTGTCGCAAAAGGAAGCAATTCCAAGGAACAAATCGTTCAGTGAAGCAGACCATTATGAGCCCTCGCGGGGAAGTTACTTATCGTATAAACTGCCGTTTATGTAGAAAAATGGGGTCGACAACAGATGCGCCAACCCCTTGCAACATTCATCTTGCCAGCCATTAGTGCTTTATTACGGAATTAATACAAAGATAATGTATCGTAACGGAGTACGGCAAACGATCCGCTGCCAAAAGTGGCATCGGTCTGGGTAAGCTGTGTACAAAAAATAACCATATAAATGTAGTGTAAATGTGGTATTCCTTTCATAACGAATTATCATCAGCAGTTCGGAAATTATTATGAAGCCATCGATGTTCGAGTACAGCATTCTGAATTCCGAACCCAGGAACGCATCTTCATTCCCTACCGAGAATCGTAAAAACAATGGCATAAATGTTCCTTCGGAAAAATTATAATTTATGATCTTCATATACACTAATATTAAAAAAATTCTTGTGTGTTGCATACATGTGATTTTCTCGACTCACTCTTCAACAAACTAGTATTTCAAAGGCTTTCTATAGTGAACAGAGCAGGTATTATATTTCACCCAAAAATTCATACTACGATTTCACCGAAAATACACGTTTTAAGACTCCACGAATAAAAAAATACAAACAGTCCAGTGTGTCTGTTTGTGAACAGCATAACTCAAAAACGAAAAGTAGGTAATATACCAAAGCTGTTATTCAATTTCCAACATCTTCCTAGGATCTGCCACGAAGATTTTCTCATCAAACTTTCCTTTACATCGACATTTTTTAGGAATTTTGTATTTTCTTATAAATAGGTCAAACTATTTGTATTAAAATATCGTATATTTAAGATATCTTCATGACGAGTGAAATGGATATCTTGAATTTTCTTTAAATAGCCTTTAAGGTCCTCTTTATTGTGAAGGACTTTGTATAATCAGAAAACATTAATAAGAGACAAAATCTTACTACGCAGAGACTGTAGATTTTGTTAACACACTCAATTTATATCAAATACGTTTTTGGTGAGTTAGCCATTTCCTAAATTTTGCTTGTTATTGTTTTTAACTTTTAAACACCTATATTTTTCTCAAATTTACTTTCTGTACTAATAGTAAGTAAAGGAAGTATTGTATTCAACCCAAAAATTTGATACCGAGATTTCACTTGAAATACGCGTTTCAAGACTCCATGAATGGCCGAAAAGAAGCATTTTTGGGGGGAGGTGTATTTAAGTTCAGCACGAGGATTTTCATGAAGTTACCTCACCCCAAATTACGTTTTACTTGGAAGATTATTCGAAAAGTTTGATTTTCTCAAATAGCTGTAACAATTTTGATTAAAATAGGTACCATATATCAGCATATAGAACGAATAGCGACTTACCAGTGGGAAAAAATGATAAAATATTTATTTGACTATTGAAACTAATAATGAATATATCGGAAATGCTTAATACCACAAAATATGACACACCGTTTCCTTTAACGAGATATACATCTCTCTTGTGTAGTAAGTTTTTTTCTATCTTCTACGATTTACAAGTTATACAAAAATTTATTCAGAATGAAGAGGACTTCCACAGGCTTTTCGCAGATAATTTAAAATATGCATTTTGTTTGTCGTGAATGTGTGTTAAACATATGGTATTTTAAACAAAATTGTTACATCCATTTTTATTTGGAAAATAAAAAATAACGATCATTTTTGCGGTAATGGGTAGTATGGGTGAGGGATTTTCTTGAAAAATTCATGACACATTCTTGATAGACGCTAAACTTAAATATCAATTTTGGTATTTAATCGAGTTTCCTTTTTGAGTTATGCTGTTCACACCGAGCAAAATGGCTCGGGCGGTAACGTGTTTGGCTAGCGAATGCTGGGAAGCTTCATTACATCCCTCGAATTTCCTGTCCCTCCATTTCTACATTCTCATTCACCTTTCATATACTTGGTCAGTTTCAGAGCTGAAAGTGTCGGCGGGAGTCTCGGCAGGGGCAAAGTTGCATGGCAGGGGAAAAGTCTATGTAATCCTTCGTCTCCCGGAATGGGGGATCTCCAAGTTCCGGGCCACCCAGTGGGACATGCAAGCCTGCAGGGGAGAGAGTAGCTGGTTACACTAACGGTCCGGCTGCACTGTCTGCTCTCATCACACCCCTCTCTTCTGGGGCACCCTGTCAGAGGCATAGGCACAAAAGACCTTGTAGGTCTGTGCTAAGTCCCCCTCCGCCCTATTCATACTCGTATCTGTTCCAGACAGACCACACACACACACACACACACACACGGATCTTTTTCTAAAAATACTATTGAGAAACCTTAAAACGTGTGTTTTTTATGAAATATTGCAATGGAATTGTTAAGTGAATCGCAATACTTGCTCTACTTACTGCAGTTATGTAGTGGAGAACGTATAAAGGTGCAGATTTTAACATTTTATATCAAAGAAACTGTGAAAGACAAACATATTCTGCATGTCACTGAGTAGAGAAGAACTTTAAATGTTAGTTTAGAACCGTGTAGGTTATATGCATTTAACAGCATCACCATTTGTTGCGCACAGCGGTACATTTCTTGGCACCAGTAAATCAATTGGTTTATGCCACATGTAAATTTTCTTCTGACGAGGCGAAATTTTGTTAACCCTAGTGTAGAAGCAACTTGTTGTACTTGGACAATGTTTTCACAGCAAAGTTCTTACCACTTTTCTATAAACAATAAATACCGTATGGATGAACGTTAGTGAAAGATTGGAGATCCCAATATAATAAGGAAGAAACGATCATTTGTTTAAAATTAAAGGAAGAATGCACAGAACCGACTTAGTTCTCTTTTTACTTTCTCTACTACGTAAAGTAAGTAGGGCAAGTATTGTATTCCACCCAAAAATTCTATACCGAGATTTCACCGGAAATACATGTTTTGAGACCTCCTGAATCCAAAAAAGCATTTTTGGAAACATGTCCGTCTGTGTATCTGTGAACAGTATAACTCAGAAACGAACAGTCGCATAAACACCAAACTTGGTATTTAGGTTCAGTATCTTCCAGAGATACGACACGAATTTTTTCAAGAAAATCCCCCCACCCCAGACTACCCTTTACATGGAACATGTTTCGAAAATTTTAATTTTCTCATAAATAGCTCTAACGATTTTGATTAAAATATCATATGTTTAAGATATTTTCATAACAAATGAAATGTACATCTCAAATTTTCTGGGAATGTCTCCAAAAGTATTCTTCATTGTGAACGACTTTTGCATAACTGGTAAACCATTAGAGATAGACAACGTTTTACTACACAAAAAAATGTAGATCGCGTTAAAATGCACTATTTATGTCATATACAATTTTTTGTTGAGTGAACAATTTTCGAGATATTGCTTGTTATTTCCTTAAATTTTCCAATACTTAATACTTTTTCTCAAATTCGTTATTCATTTTTTTTGTCCTGGTAATGCAAAGAGAATGGAATACTCCACATAGCAACCAGCTCTTAGAATATTTGACCATCGCTTAAAGCCTAGCAATTCCCCTTGCATCTACCAGAAAATTAGCAATAAGGTTAACATCTCGATTAACATGAAGCGTTTGGAGAATAAGCGTTTGTAAAAATAGTTTGTACAAGAGTGGAGAAAGTCATGGGAGTGTAACACATGATATTTTTTTAGTAGAACCATTAAAGAATGGAATGAATGGCCTGTAGCAGCCTTTCAGGGCTGTCCTATGTGCGTTAGGAAACTTGTAAGAAATAGGAATTGAATAAATGTTAAATAACTAATTATAAAAGTTACTTAGATGAGCATTTGAAATTTTATAAACTTGTTTTGAATACTGAAGTAAAGTTATTGGCTTTACTGACTGGTTAGGTAATTAGTGAATGCAAACAGTGAAGTAATTAATGATTTCAAAACTTTTAGCTGTTATGTTGCAAACCATAATCTGGTAGCTACAATAATATTATTCGTTGATAGAACAGTTTTATTTACATCATTGTTTATTGCTCATTGTATATTATTATTGTTTGTGCACTTACTATTTGTAATACTGTTTTGTTAATTTAACTCTGCCACCGGGTAATACCCATTTGCAGTGAATACATACATATATGCAGTGCTTTATGCATTTCTGATTTTCACGATGTAAAGTGTGCGTGTGTTTTTGTTTTGTTTCTGAATAGCTGAATAACTGTCACACACAGGAATGCAATCAATTGTTTTTAGGATCTCATATACATCTCAAAGCTAGCGGATTGACTTTTTCCATGTTTTTATTGACCAAAAATCTACCTATATACCGATTTAGGAAGAAATCGGACTGTCAAGTGGAGTAAAAGGTAAAGGTAAAGGACGGACGAAAGGAGTGGCCCCCGAAACTGGGGCAGAGAGCCGTAGGTAGGCCACAACAGCCCTTTTTGCTTCTATCGTGACCCCTGGGAGGGAGGGATGAAGGGATACCAGATCCGAATGATGCGTGCAAGTACGAACGGGTCTCTAACGTTTCCAGATCGAACGCATCCGACGCCCTTCCACAAGCCCTTAACCCACGACGTCAGAGGAGAAGCTAGAGTGCACATCTACCGCCCAGCCGCAATCTGCGAACACCGTCACCTGGTCCTACAACCCTAAAGCAGGTGACAAGGAAGATGATGGATGTAGCAAATGAGGGGCTGGAAAGTGGTAGATAAACCACCCCAGCATTCACCTGCCGACCCGGGAAAACCACAAAAAACCCATTGGTCAGAGTGGGCGATCATCAGAGATGGAACCCGCGACATCCCGAATTCAAGTTGCTCACGTTACCGCCGTGTCGCCTCGCTCGGTTCCAGTTGGGGTACTTTCCTTGTAAGGCACCCAGGCTGACACTGTGGTTTCAGTGTAACCACATTTATTCATTTTTTGTGTGAACGAGATCATAATATTTAACCTCTAACATATAGAAGATAACTGTCGGAATAAAACTTAAGCGATTCGTTTACTATAACCACCAAGGCATCTATTAAACCTTGCTACTAATTACTGATGTAATAGACATAGGTGCTTGATATAACCTCTCCATTAAACGTTAATGGAATACACATATCTATTATAACCCCTGTTAACTGCTAATAGATTGCCTGTATCGATCATAACATTACAATTAATTCCTGTTAGATTAAGTATCTTACTGTTTCTCCTTATCAATAAGACCAATCATATGATAAAGCATGCGACTCGTGAAATGTTTAAACAAGGAAAACTTAAGATGGTCTTACACTTTTTTGTATCTGGAAACAGCAATAATTCCAGTTTTTTATTCTTGTTACACTTTTACTATTTTTAAACTCTGCGTATCCAAAATGAAGTATATATTATAATGTGCCGAGTGAAACGGTCACAGTATGTGTCATTAGAGGTGTTTCTCGTCGCATTATCATTTACAAATTATAGAACGATTAAGGCAGGCCTTATTGAAGTATGACATATCCGTTATTACACTAAGCGCCTTGTTTAGCATTTTTTGTAGTTTACGTTTAAGTTACGTCACAAAGCAACCTGCTTCATTGATCCCTCCCGCTAATGTAGATGTTATCTGGTACCCACATCCCATACTTTTGTTTAATGTTCGGTATAGAAATTATTACAAACATTATATTCCTTTTATTAGACGGTTTAATAAAAATAAATTAGTTGAGGTGTATTAAAAAATACAACTACCTTTGTTACATTGCATTCCCCTAAAACGTTAAAGTCAATTTTCATTAATTTGTGTTCAAACTGTACCTAGATAAGCACATAAAATATTTTATAACTGCTAGTTATAAAGACTATAACTATTTGGGTTTTAAATCAACTGCTTAACAAAAAAATCTGATGTGTTACACTCACATGACTTTCTCTACTCTTGTATAAACTGTTTTTACAAACGCTTATTCTCCATATGCCTCATGTTAATCGAGATGCTAATCGTATTGCTAATTTTCTTGTAGATGCAAGGGGAATTGGTAGGCTTTAAGCGATAGTCAAATATTTTAAGAGCTGGTTGCTGTGTGGCGCATTCCATTCTCTTTGTATGTCCAGGACATAAAATGAATAGCAAATTCCCATTTGAGAAAAAGTATTGGAAAATTTAAGGGAATAACAAGGAATATCTCGATAATGGCTCACCCAACAAAAAAATATGACAAATTGTGTATTTTCACGCAATCTACATTTTTGTGTAGTAAAATTTTGTCTATTTCTTATGATTTACCAGTTATGCAAAAGTCATTCACAATGAAGAATGCTTTTGAGACATTCCCAGAAAATTCGAGATATACATTTCATTTGTCATCGTTGGTCATTTTTGAGAAAATTAAAATTTTCGAAAAATGTTTCATGTAAAGGGTAATCTGGGGTGGGGATATTTTCTTTAAAACCTTCGTGTCACATCTCTGGAAGATACTGAACCTATATACCAAGTTTGGTGTTTATCCGACTGTTCGTTTCTGAGTTATGCTGTTCACAGACACTCAGACGGACATGTTTCAAAAAATGCTTTTCTTTGGATTCAGGGTGTCTCAAAACATATATTTCCGGTGAAATCTCGGTATCGAATTTTTGGGTGGAATACAATACTTCTCCTACTTACTATACGTAGTAGAGAAAGTAATGCTAAAAGAATGCCAAAATGAATAAGATAGTAGTAGACAAGAAAATTATTGAGCAGGTCTCGGTTTTAAATGCTTGGTATGTATAACTTCAAATTTAAGAAATAGTGATTTAGAAAATAAAATGAATTTATGAAGCTAAATAGAACTATTCAACGGACATTATTAAATAAAGTCTGCAGAGAGTCAATTTTAAAATATTATAATCTTTCTTTATGGAGCTGGGACTTGGACATTAATAACAAAACAAATAAATAAGGGATGTTGAAATAGCAGAAATGAAATTAGTAAGACCTCTGGCTGAATATTCACTTATGGACGTTCAGGGAGAACTAAATGTAGCCAGCATTTCAGAAGCAATAGAACAGTGCAGAAAACAATGGTATGACCATTTATGTAGCAGGTGGATATTTCCCGTATTTCAGTCATCATATACAAGCCCAGAGGAAGAAGAGAGATAGGAAGACTGAGAAAACGTTAGGAGGAGCAATTTTAAAATTTTTATGAAGTTGAATCGGGCCAAAAGGCCCAAACCGTGCAGTATTTGGTGGCTGATGATGAATAATAATCAAATGAATGACACTATCTCGGGACACTGTATTTCCTAAAGAATATGTTTGAAATAAGAATGAAAGGAAGTCAGTGCTGCATTCATGTATTTGGAACACCTTGCAATCTGCTAACGATAATACGGACACCCTAAGATATCTGCTGGAATTGTTGGCTTATCTAATTGCTAAAGATACCAGCATATAGTTTCCCATAACACATAAGGTCTAGTTGGTAAGTGTTCCAGGAAATTTAATTTGCACGAATAACTAAAGCTGGGAATTAGTGCGCGTTTGATACTCCTTCCAATGGTTTCCCTGAAGTGCACTTGAAACTCCTTTATTTCATTTCTCTTGTGGAAGTTTTAATGTCTACCTATATTTTTATTTTTTCTTGGCTTATTTGCTTTACTTGCTTTTGTTAAGTTCTGGAGAAATGAAGTCAAATAAAACGATAGTTATCTGTACCGTTAGACCCAAATATTTTCTTTTAGTTGCTCTGGAACGCAGAGTTCATCAAATCCGGATCTTGACTGTTTGGATAACGTCTGATCAGCGGTGTTGTAGAGGCTAAGCTTATGAAACCAACAGCAATAATAGCTTGATTCTATTATTATTATTATTATTATTATTATTATTATTATTTGTTTACTAATACCAAAAAACTTTCCAACCCAACTTCCCAATTGTCAGCTTGCCAGAGACAAAAGAAGAATCAAAGATGAAAACATCTTCCCAGGGCCTTTTACATTCAAAAACCTATCCGTCCAAATGTATCTAACTTAGCAATATTCTCTTTGAGAACGTCTTTGGTTTACCGGAGGAAATGTGAGTCAACCGGGGAATTAAATGTCGTATTGGTATGTTGTCATGGGGGCTTAGAGCAAGGACATGGAAGGTCGAATATCCGTGGTTCAAATCCCAGCTGTGACACAGAAATTTATAGTCTTATTCTGCCTTTTGAGGCAGTATTTTTAACACTTAAATGATTTCAGTCAAATTATATAATATGTAAATTCAATAACAGCCCGCCTTGAAGCAATATGTGTATGTAATAAATTGTAAAATGTATGTAACAGTCATTGCATATGCTTATATTATTGTAAACATGTTAAATAATGTTATGTGAATACATTACGTAATTTAATAATGTTAGGAGCTGTGAGAATAATAAGTTTAAAGTTGCTAACAATGAGGTAACCTTGAGGCAGGTTGAGTAAGGAAGTTTAAATGCTAATAGTCATTATTAGAGCAGCAATAATGTAAATTTTGAGACAGTTTAAAAATAGCCAATCAACAACCAGAAAAAGCTTTAGTTAAATGCAGGTATTCTATTGGACTAGGATTAGCCAATCAGAGACTTGAAATACAGAAATTTACAAGTTTAGACGGTTGAAATCAATTCAGTTGCCTCCAAACAGTGCTCATAACCAGACGTGTTGCCTGCAGACGGTGCTCATAACTGGGTGCGTTGCTTGTGCTTCCTGATCATCAATCAGTATTGATGCCCTGCAATCCACTGCCAGCTTACATATATATATATATTTATTTATTTATTTATTTAAACGTTAACGGTCACCTGTAAATATTATCTACCATATCCAAGCCACCTGAATTAAAATTAGTATTACAGTTTGTATATTAGCACATACAAATTATTAATTATAAAGCATTCATATGTTAAAAACTTCTTCCTTCGTGCAATAGACATCTCTCTCTGTAGCAACCTACATATCTTGTACGAGTCACATGTTAAAAACTATTTGACATATTTAGTACTGTTTTGTATTTTGCATTTATTTGATATTCCACACAGTGGTAAATTTGAAATTAACAGCGCAGCTGAAAGAATGGTTGCATGATTCATAAACACCATTCCAATATTTGCTAAACGTTTTGTAAAAATTAAAATATCATTGTTTCGCTAAAGAAAAAAAATGTTTATTTTTACTTTCTCTACTACGTATAGTAAGTAGGGGAAGTATTGCATTCCACCCAAAAATTCGATACCGAGATTAAACCGGAAATACATGTTTTGAGACCTCCTGAATCCAAAAAAAGCATTTTTGGAAACATGTCCGTGTGTGTGTCTGTGTGTGTGTGTGTGTCTGTGTGTGTGTGTGTCTGTGTGTGTGTGTGTGTGTGTCTGTGAACAGCATAACTCAAAACCTAACAGTCGGATAAACACCAAACTTCGTATTTACGTTCAGTATCTTCCAGAGATGCGACACGAAGATTTTCAAGAAAATCCCCCCACCCCAGACTACCCTTTACATGGAACATTTTTCGAAAATTTTAATTTTCTCAAAAATGGCTCTAACGATTTTGATGAAAATATCATATGTTTAAGATAATGTCATGAGAAATGAAATGTATATCTCGATATTTCTGGGAATGTCTCCAAAAGTATTCTTCATTATGAACGACTTTTGCATAACTGGTAAACCATAAGAAATAGACAAAATTTTACTACACAAAAAATGTAGATCGCGTTAAAATACACAACTTATAGCATATACATTTTTTTTGTTGAGTGAACCGTTTTAGAGATATTGCTTGTTATTTCCTTAAATTTTCCAATACTTATACTTTTTCTCAAATTCGTTATTCATTTTTTTATGTCCTGGACATGCAAAGAGAATGGAATGCGCCACATAGCAACCAGCGATGAAATATTTGGCTATCGTTTAAAAGCTACCATATTCCCCTTGCATCTACAAGAAAATTACAAATTACATCTCGATATCTCGATTAATATGAAGCATATGGAGAATAGGCGTTTGTAAAAATAGATTGTACAAGAGTAGAGAAAGTCATGTGAGTGTAACACATCAGATTTTTTCTTTTCTGTCCTGAAATACTTTAAAAAATAATGCAGCGTTTTCAAGTTCGAATAGAATTTTAAAAGAATCTCTGAAACTCTAACGTTCCAACAATTTTCAAAGCTGATAAATTTTTAAAATGCGCTTTGCTGCCTGAAGAAAGAGACCCAAATTCGATTTTCGGTATGACATGTGGATTTTTCGTTTGGGAGGTCTGTATGGATGCTCTCATCCTCCTAATCTCCGTAGGGAACAACTCAGTGGATTCTGGTTTAGGAAACCGTGCCCAAGCGACATGCCACTCCTATTACTGCATTCTTATCGTGATATTCTGTGTGTACGGAGGCAGATGATGAAGTAGTCGTGCGGTAAGCCCTGGCACACTTAAGCTGTCGTGAAAGTTCGATTCTCTTATAGAATGTTACTTTAAAAAATCCTAATAGTTGTTTGTACTGATACCATGGGTACGTACCTGTGATAGGCCGGTGCTGGAGAGAGGCCCAGTACGAGTCAGCAGATACTCCATAGCAGCGGACCAGTCAAGGTCCATGGTGTCGTTGATAGCTTTGAGCGTGAAGGGCAGCACTGTGCCCACGTGGTTATGTAGGTTCTGTCCAACACCGGGAAGATCGTGAATGGGTGTGATGCCCAATTTACTAAGCTGTTCCTTGGGTCCAACTCCAGACAGCAACAATAGTTGTGGAGAGTTCACAGCTCCTCCAGATACAATCACCTCTTTCTTCACCTGAAACATCATTGATTTATGAAGAAACTTATCTTGTCGAATGTAATTTTGGAAGAGCACATCTGTATCCACTGAAAGTCTACATATATAGGAGGTTAAAACTATTTAATATTTTGAAAGGTGGATGTATGGACCAAAACAAGAAAAAATGTCCAGTAAATATGGGCTCTAAAATGCATACCTTAAGAGCTATGAGCAGTTATTCATCTTTACTGTGAAACATTTTTTGTACTGTAAGCTCTTTGCTATTACAGAATGCAGTAAAAGGTGAATAAACAAATGAGGACACATTACTCTGTTACTGTGAAACAGCATAGCTTCTAATGTAATCTGCTTGCGATTACATACGACTTGCACTTGTGAATCTTCGCTAAAGGTGCTCAATATGGTGCCTATTCACAGTAAGGCATGCTTCTGCCCGAATTCTTAGGGGAAAGACTCTAGGTTAGTCACGGATGCTCTGGTACACATTGATGACCCCTTCCTGTAGTGTTTGTATATAATTACTGGGGGTTGCATAGCCAAAGATTTCAAGATAAAATTGCAATGTAAAAGGATTTCACAAACTTATCAAAAGACAAACTGATTCCATCAGAACTTATATGAATATGCGTTGTACTTACCCAGAACTGTGAATACGGATTACAGTAACAACAATAACTGATGCGGTATCCATGGACAATAACAGAGTTATTTTTCCTTATTTATTTATTGCCTGCTGTAGGTCGTAGGTAGGTAGCAAAGAGCTTGCAGTAGAAGATATGTTTTGCAGTAGCAAAGGTGAAGAAGTGCTTATATCTTTTAAGGTATGCATTTTAGAACTCGTGTTTACTGGAATTTTTTTTTATTGTTTTGGTTCATACTACCATCTATCAAACTATGAAATACTCTGTTTTTACACCCGGTATATTTATTTAAACGTTAACTGTCACCTGTAAATATTATCTATCGCATCCAAGCCACCTGAATTAAACGTTGTAGTAAGAAAGTGCGCATCAGAGCTGCTAACATGTGAATTCTATTTGAACAAACAGATAAAGTTGATAATGAGAAATAAACCAAGAGTTGAAATTTTGAGAAAATGTTAAATTAAGGTTTAGAACATATAAACACTATGAAATTTGTAAAGAATCAATTTTAGTTAATTTGGAAGTTTTATTACATTTTTAAGAAATAGTCTGGCATTTTTATACCACGAGCAACTATGCTTCTTCTTTCGCTTAACATTTACCAGTTATAAAAGATTATTCAAAACTCCTTCCGAATGAAGAGCACCTCACAGGCTATTCCCAGAAAATTCAAAACATGCATTTGGTTGTACATATAATATTATGGTATTTTAATCAAAATCTTTAGAGCCATTTTTAGAAAATAAAAAAAAATCGAAAAATGTTCTATGTAAGAGGTAGTATGAGGGAAGATTTATTTTTGCAAATCATCTTTTCGCATCTTTGGAAGATAACTGAACCAAAGTACCAAGTTTTATCCCCCCCCACACACACACTCACACGGACTATTTTCTGAAACTGCTTTTTTGTATTCAAAGCATCTCAAAACATGTATTACCGGTGAAATTTCGGTATCTAATTTTGGAGTGAAATGCAATACCTTCTCTACCTACTATGTACGTAATACAGAAAGTAAAAATTTATTTGCAAATACACATCGTGGTTAACATAAAATGAACAGAAAAATTACTTTTGATATGAACACTGCAACATATAATGTTGAAGTTTATAAACCTGCAAGTAATTATCTAATCACTACAAAACGATAATGTTTTACCTGTACTGTTTGTTTCGGGCTGGTACCAGCTTCGCTAGTAGTAACGTATTCCACACCGTACACTCTCTTGCTGTTGGGATCAATCAGCACTTTGGTAACTGTAGAGTTCAGCGTAACATGCAGGTTTGGCCTTTCACGGACTGGACGAAGATATGCCTTGGCAGTGCTAAGTCGCGTTCCATTTCTAGAAGAAGATTTATTATGTAAAAAATCTGATGTGTTGCACTCACATAACTTTCCTTACTCTTTACAAAATATTTTTACAAACGCTTATTCTCCATCTACCTCATGTTAATCGACATGTTAATCCTATTGCTAATTTTCTTGTAGGTGCAAGGGAATATGGTAGGCTTTAGGCGAGAGTCAAATTTTTTAAGATCTAGTTGCTATGTGGAGCAATTCATTCGCTTTGCATGTCCAGAACATGAAAAAACGAATAACGAATTCCCATTTGAGAAAAAGTGGAAGTATTGGAAAATTCAAACAAATTACGAGGAATATCTCGGGAATGGTTCACTCGACAAAAGTGTATATGACATAAATTGTGTGTTTTAACCAGATCTACATTTATTGTGTACAAAAATCTTATCTTTCTCTTACGGTGAAGAGGACGTTTGGGGAAATTCCCAGAAAATTCAAGATATACATTTCATTTGCCATGAAAATATGTTAAACATGTAATACTTCAATCAAAATTGTTATAGCCATTTTTGAGAAAATCAACATTTTCTAAAGATGTCCCATGTAAAAAGTAGTCTGGGGTAGGGGGATTTTGTTGAAAATCTTTGTGTCGCATCTTTGAAAGATACTGAACCTAAATACCAAGTTTGGTATTTATCTATCTTTTCGTTGTTGAGTTATGCTGTACACAAACACACACACACACGCACCTTTTTTGTAAAAATGCTTTTTTTGGATCAGGGGACCTCAGAACATGTATTTTCGCTGAAATCTCGGTATCGAATTTTTGAGCGGAATGCAATACTTCCCCTACTTACTATACGTAGAAGAGAAAGTAACAATGAATCTTGTGCGCGGAGATTCCTAAATGCGAAGGGAAAAGTCAAGAAAGTACTATCATGCTATATTTACACCTATATGCGAAAATAAATAAATAAATAATACAAGAGAGGTGCAACTCTGAATTAAAATATTAAACAGCTGCTCCCTCTCGGAGTGCTACCTATTTTTCTTCCGCCTGCTTTCAATGTTCGGAGTGTAGAAATGTTTCTTCTCAAGGCGTGTGAATGAGTGTAAATATCGAACGAAATAAACAAGTAGTTGGAGTCAGAATTTTGTGATATTTATGCAGCACTACAATATATATTTCACCTACATTTTAAGTAATGATCATGTCTCGTAACTCTAGAATAAAAAGCTGTTTTCCTAGAGGCCGATTATCTGTTTTGGATATGTAATTGAAACAATTTATATTAGGAGCTTTAATTCCTTTAATTGCTGTTTCTTTGAGTAGTACTGGAAGACCGTACTGCTGTAGTTACTTTAATTGACATTTTTTTCTTTTTTTGGGTATTAAAATTCTGCCTATTAAAATTCATAGTTTGTGTAAAAATAACCACACTTTTACTTTGTCTACTACGTATAGTAAGTAGCGGAAGTATTGCATTCCACCCAAAAATTGATACCGAGACTTCACTGGAAATACCAAAACAAAACATTTTTAGAAAAAGGTGTGTGTGTGTCTGTGAACTCAAAAACGATAGTCGCATAAATACCAAACTTTGTATTTAGGTTCAGTATCTTTTAAAGATGCGACACTAAGATTTTCAAGAAAATCCCCAGACTGCACTTTCCATGGATATTTGATATTCTCAAAAATAGCTCTAACGGTTTTAATTAAAACATAATATATTTAAGATATTTTTATGACAAGTGAAACGTATATCTTTAATTTTCTGGGAATCTCCCCATAATTCCTCTTCATTCTGAACGGCTTTTGCATAACTGGTAAACCGTAAGAGATAGACAAAATGTTACTACACAAAAAATGTAGATCTCGTTAAAACACACAATTATATCATATACGATTTTCGTGGAGTGAACCATTTCTAAAATATTCCTTGTTATTTGATTGAATTTTCCAACACTTATACTTTTTCTCAAATGACAATTCGTTATTTTTTTTTCTTTTTTATGTCCTGGACATGCAAAAAGAATGGAATGCTCCACATAGCAATCAGCCCTTAAAAGATTTAACTATCGCTTAAAGCCGACCAATTCCCCTTGCATCTACAAGAAAATTAGCAATAAGATTAACATCTCGATATCTCGATTAACATGAAGTAAAGGGAGAAAAAGCGTTTGTAAAAATAGTTAGTGCAGGAGTAAAGGTAGTCACGTGAGTGTAACACATCAGATTTTTTTAGATGTGCACACAAAATAAAAAAAACGCTAAACTTCGAAACAACTCATGTTGAAACATCAGCTTATTTTAAAGTGAATTAAAATATCATCTATATAAATATAAAATTATTTGTCAGACTTTTAGTTCACCTGAAGTTTAAGATACAAGCGTATCTTTGCTGCTTTCTCTATTCATGTATTCTCGTACGAATACAAAATTGTAAACTGCAACCGCAAACCTATTAAAAGTACATGTATATGGCATAGGATTTTAGGCAAGATTATGAATAAAGTAGAAAAAGATAGCACTATATTCGACACAACAGTTGGTAATCCTAAACTGCCTAATCTCAAAAATCTTTACTATTGAAACTTACTACTTAAAATCTGAGTTAGGCTGAAACATGAAATTTAGAAGAGAACATCCAACAATATATGTTTAACAATATGAAAGCTAGCGAAGCAACAGGATATTTTGCAATTTCACTGCTGAAAGTGCAGTGGCAACAAGTACAACTGTACTGATGGACTAGGCTGTGAAGAGTAACTGTACAGGGTTTCTCAGCTCCTAGACCGGTCAGGTAGCTTCAAAATGGTCATGCTTCAACCTAAACGTCACGTACTACATGTGTTCAATTAATCTACTGAAGTGGGTGTGGTACATTGCATCGACACAAGTCATCCATTTTTCACAGCAATCTACGAATTTATACTACTTGGATCCGCTGAAAATAAACTGCATAGTATCCCTCAGTTAAACCAAGCGAGATGGCTCCACTGTAACGCGTGGGGCTCTCATTCGGGAGGCTCGTACCACGATTTCCTTTATCTCATTTCGCTTTCATTCCGTTTCCATGTGTTTGAGGTTGCTCCTAGGTTTCGTCGTATGTAGCACCAAGGAAAGAGCATTTCCCGTGGTCACTGTAGGATTGCCTGGTTGGATGGGTCATTCATTGCCCTCTCTAGGCAGCTACATTAGTAGGACGGGTCTTCGAGGTGGGAGCTATTAGGGATTTCCGCACGTCTCTACGGCCTATCTGGCTGCGGCCTGTAGCCTCTTGTGGTACCTACACTTAATCCCCTTCTCTTGGAGAGTGATAGCCGCAATATGAATGCGCGTTATTTGCTTATGCTGGTTGAAATGCATGGGTGGTGAAAGGGGATATATTATACATATATAGGAATTGTACATATGAAAGGGGAACCATAATGTAAGAATTGTACAGTAATACTTTAATTCACTAACATGTTAAAATATTTAACACCTAACATTTGTACAGAGCTGACTGTAAGAAACGGGCGAGCTAGCAGAATTCCAGGAAAGTATAAAGAGCGTACCTTTCACCAAGCCAACAGGCAGGGAACCGGTAACGGTACGGAGAAATAGAAAGAGACAGATAGAGAAAAGAAAGAGACGGAGATATGGAACTGACGCTTAAGGGCACGGATCTGAAGCCACACATTCTCATACAAGTTAAGGTAACGCGGTCTGAAGACCAATAGTGAGTGTCACTAGGCTCCCGTATATAAGGGCATACAAGGCCTCGGAGCTCACTCTCTCTCTCTCTCTTTCCCGCTAACTGATCTTCTAGAGTTGTTGTCGGCACGAGGTGCTACAAATGCACGTGGGTGCATACAAAGGTGGGAGTGCATGTGCAGATAGCTAGGCTCCTGACTTATTTAAAATGGTGGGATTATAATAATGGGAAAAGTTAGCCGCCCATAATTATTTCAATTGTGAATAAACTTCATTGATTAAGGGAAACTTGCAGTGTATTTCTTAAACTTGCCTCACCCACTATAACCTGAGAATCAATAATTATATATAGTTAGGAATGGAATACGCAACAACCTACGTGCATCAATAGCCGAGGAAGAACACTGCAGAAGACAACATCAACCCAAGGATCGACGATTTCCCGCTACAGTGGGCGTTAGTGAAAGATTGGAGAACCCGACATATTACGGAAGAAAGGATCACTTGTTTAAAATTAAGATAAAAAGGCATAGAACCGAAGTAGGAAAATTCTCTTTTTTTAGTAGAACCACTGAAGAATGGAACGAATTGGCTGTAGCAGCCTTTCAGGGCTGTCCTCTGTCAAAAATCTGAATAGAATAAATGTTGGATAATTAATTATGAACGTTACTTAGAGGTGTATTTCAAAATTTTATAAACTTTCTGTGAATAGTAACGGTAAACTTATTGACTATACTGACTGGATAGGTAATTAATGAATGTAAATACGAATAGTAAAGCAATTAATAGTGGCGAAACGTTTAGCTGTTATGTTACACTGATTGCTACAATAATATCATTGTTGATAGAAAGTTATCCGCATTATTGTTTATTGTAATATTGTTTGTGAACTTAGTTTTGTATCCAAAATATTGAGCAAGTAGAATCACTTTTGAGCTGTAGAGTGGTTCCTTTTGGTTTTGTTTATAACATAAGCTCTAAGCACCCTTACATTTGACCTCAATGATTTGTTGTTACTAAGATACTAAGTCTTTTATAGTTATTGTAGCTGAACTTCAGAACTTGCTTCAGCTGAGTGGATATTAATCTTTTTCCTTGTGTTCAACCACTATGAAATGGGCAACAGTTCCAAAAAAAGACCAGCTTTAATCATTTTTAAAGTACTGTCTTTAAGATTGACAAGTGCAAATACGTACTCCTATACTGCTGTGTTAAGGAAAACTACAAGAAGAATTGTTTGTAGGTCTCCTGGTTTTTTCCCCCTTTCTTTATTTTCCTTTGACATCGAACCTAACAGGCATTCATTGGACTAAGTAAACATGTTGTATATGGAGTGGAAGTTGTGTATCTATACATGAATACTTTTTTCTATTTTGTGCAGAAAGGCGCTTTTATGCAATTACACATACCTTGAATTGGTTTGCGCGATAACGAACCCGGTGGGGGCGTTGCCATTGAGATCGACGTCGACAGGGTGACCAAGTTCTTTTGCAGCCTTGATGATGTCGAGCGCCATCTGTGGCTGGTGAGGGAAGTGCGTGACCGTCAAAGGACCGCCGGTTGAATGGTATTTCGGGTCCACCGTGTTCATTTCTAGGTTGTCCTCAGAGCGCATAAAGTAAGGCAGGACCTCGTCGTAACTCCACCCAGGATTACCTGCTTCCGCCCACTTGTCGTAGTCCTTCTTGACGCCACGGATGTACATCATGCCGTTCAAGACACTCGTTCCTCCGAGTACCTGAAACAGTCACATCTGTTAGAAAACATCTGGGCAAGAGGGCATTATACCAAGGTGTTTAACTCATATAGGCGCTATAGGTATTGCAATATTCGACAATTATCTTGGGTGATAAGGCTAGATGGCATTGCCGCTTTCCTCACCGAGTGTTCTCTGTAGCAAAAGTCATTATTATAGTTTTTATACCGCATGAGGTATTTGTGTGTGTGTGTTTATGTGTATATACACATAAAGTATACAGCGTGTAATGTTCTATACGTCGTATTTCACGAGGTAAGAAATGGTATATTTACTTCACCAAACTGTTTTAATAGGCTTTTTATGCAAATATTATTTGTTTGTAATTCAAATAGATTTAGTAAGGGACAATTTAATACTATAGGCTATATAAGGGAAAGTGCAACAAATTCGCATACATTTACAGTTTAACGAAGACACAGAAAGAAGGAAAAGAAAGAAAAGTGGAAAGGGATGGAGTGGGTAGAAGAGTATTGCATCGTAGACAGGAATGAGCTTCGGAACTCGGCCATCTGGTTGTATGAGATAGCTGCATTATCGACGTGTGTGGAGATCATAACGTTCGATGCATTGCCTCCTGAGTTGGTCTAGTTGTTATAGTATGTTTTATAGCGTTACAGCGCAATGAATTGTCGGGCTATACAACACTGCACTGGCTGCTAGGAGACCAGGAGCAAACCGCTACTGACATCGAGTATGAAGGATGTGTAAAATGCTTAATATCTGCAGCGACCAAGGTCTGCATCTTTATGAACATAAAGTTGAAATCGGGCGAAATCAAGAGACAGCAGGTAACGTCAACTGTCCTGTAGTTTATTTCTGTGCATGAGGCTTACAGTTAAGCAGCAATTTTGTGCAGTGCTTGCGGATAGCTCATTTACAACGAAGCCATGATTGCTAAAACGGATAATTAAGACAAGGGATACTTTATATCATGTCGAGTTTTAAATAGATATATTGTTAACTCAGCACATTATTATATAATTATTACTCTATTCTTAACAATAGAGATGGATTTTGGCTGAGGGCTTCTCGAATTTCAAGAAGGGATAAAACTAGAAATACAAAGGTACGAGAAATAATGGATGTAAAGAAAGAATGTATTGGAAATGATAGAAGAGAGAAAATTAAAGCGATTTGATAATGTGAAAAGAACGGAAAATTATAGAATAATAAGAATGATACTACAATCGAAAGCTGAAGGAAACAGATGACGGGGAAGACCAAGAGAACTTTGAATGGAAGGGGTCGAAAGAACCATGGCGCCTAGAGCACTAACAAATGAAGATCAGAGGATAGCGATTTATGGAGAAATAAAATTATGAATGGGTTGTGGGAAACCTATTGTAGGGTAGGTAATTTTTAAATATAATTATTATTTATTTTTATCTAATTTATGAACGTTTATATGTCACATTTAAAAAACCAAATTTAGGATTTTGTGATTTCGCGAGAAACAAATAGTTTATTTTTTAATAAACTAAGCATAGTTGTTATTCGATTAATGCTAACTGCAGATTGTTTTCAAGCTTATTAATCTTACTTTCGGCATTTACTTACCTATTTTAATTTCCCACCGTTGGAAACAGCATATTAATATGCTGTTTGGTCAGGTGTAATATTGCTCATTAATAATTTCAGCCTGTTATTAACATTAACGCGGCCGAATCGTTCTTTTGTACTCCATTTCTTCAATAATAATGCATACCAAATGAACATATTAAGATAAAGGTCATGTATGCGGAGATGAAGAGGAAAGTGGACAACGTGTAGAATGTAGGAGGCTGAGCTTGTAGGACCTGTCATGCCCAAAAATATACTGGCTGCTTATGTGCAGCTTTCATAAAACATATTAGACGGACGAGCTAAACATTTCCTCAAAAAATAAATAAGTTGAGTTTCTTGAGATACTATCGTCCACAGTGAGTTAAATATTTTCAAATAACCCTACCCATCCATGGAAACATTGTGAAACCTAATATTATATCACTCTAAGTCACGATTCTGTGAAGATACTTTGTATACTACACCGAAATCAACCATTATTGCATCTCATAGAGATAAAAATCGAGCCAATGGCTCCGCGATAATGTGAGGCTTGTTTTCGGGAGGTCCCGAGTTCGATTTCCGTTAATCTGGCCATCTGACCATGACTTTTTTTTTTTCTCGTGGTTAACCCCAGGTGGGTAGGCCAATGCAGGCGTGTTTCCCTTCTACCACGAATTTCCTCCCCTCATTTTATGTTAAATCTCATATGTTTCAGGGTTATAGAATCAGCGACGGCAATTGGTACGTTGCGGCGAGACGGTGAAATTTGCGTTGTGTAAAGATTTCTCTCTAGCGTATGGCTGGGCGGTTGAAGCCCCTTCCTGGAAGTGACTCCTTTTACTACTGAATCCCCAAGTTGAAGATAATTAAGGCAAAATCGTCAGCTCAGAATTTGTGACATTATGAACCCCGAACCTGCTAGCGTACATCGTCATCCATATAAACTCGCCCTTCGGGTTTCTCCTTTAGCCCTTACTCCCAGGGGTCACTTTGGAAGCACAAAGGGTAAGGTGCTGTGCTCCGGTAAGTGGAGGCCCCGCTTACTAATCCTAATCCATAGAGATAAAATGTTATATTGAATGAGAAAGCACTTACCTTGCCCCGAATCCAAGTGCAGCGTTTATCTTTCTCGGTGAGACAAGCTTCCTCTTGAGGTTCAGTCTTGTAGTCCCAGTCAACCTCGTGTTGCCCATGATAGTTGAGGAACATGGATGGCACTTGACTACCTGCAGGTTCATCTCCACCAGCCTCAAGTAATAGCACGTTCCATTGGGGGACCTCTGAAAGCCGACTTGCCATCACCGCACCTGCAGACCCTCCACCTATCACGATGAAGTCGTATTCATTTGTTTCCCCAAACCGCGACTCGACCCTGGCACAACTTTCTGCAATGTCGCATTGCTTTTGAAGGAATCCGTCCAGCAGACTCATGAACATGAAGATACCTGCTCCAGGGCACGTCAGGGTCGGGCCCATATACGTCAAGGGACAGTCGCAGGTGGTAGACTGCAACAGAGAATGGCACACATTTAAATTACAAAACAAAATTTAACTACCGATGAGAAGTTAGTTTAGAAATGTAGCAAAATATCTGATGTATTCATATGACTTTTCCTACCTACCACCATTTATTTTTGTATAACTTCTATAAACTATTCTTACAAAAGCTTACTACTTTCTCTACTACGTATAGTAAGTAGGGGAAGTATTGCATTCCACCCAAAAATTTGATAGCGAGATTTCACTGTAAATGTATGTTATGAGGTCTCTTGAATCCAAAAAAGTATTTTTGGAAACATGTCCGTGTCTGTGTCTGTCTGTGAACAGCACAACGCAGAAACGAACAGTCGGATAAACACCAAACTTAGTATTTAGGTTTAGTATCTTCCAGAGATGCGACACGTAAAACCTCCCATCTGAGATTATCCTTCACATGGAACATTTTTTGAAAATTTTAATTTTCTGAAAAATGGCTCTAACGATTTTGATTAAAATATCATATGTTTAAGATATTTTCATGACAAATGAAATGTATATCTCGAATTTTCTGGGAATGTCTCCAAAAGTATTCTTCATTGTGAACAACTTTTGCATAACTGGTAAAACATAAGAGATAGACAAAATTTTACTACACAAAAAATGTAGATCGCGTTAAAATACACAATTTATGACATTACATTTTTTTGTTGAGTGAACCATTTTCGAAATACTGCTTGTTATTTCCTTAAATTTTCCAATACTTATACTTTTTCTCATATGGGAATTCGTTATTTTTTTTTGTCCTGGTAATGCAAAGAGAATGGAATACTCCACATAGCAACCAGTTCTTAAAATATTTGATTATCGCTTAAAGCCTACCAATTCCCCTTGCATTTACAAGAAAATTAGCAATAATATTAACATCTCGATATCTCGATTAACATGAAGCATATGGAGAATAAGCCTTTGTAAAAATAATTTGTAAAAGACTAGAGAAAGTTATGAGAGTGTAACACATCAGATTTTTTTCTATCTACTACACATTAATCGAAATACGCCTTTGCGGAAATAGAATCATTGCACATTTTATTGTAAGTACAAGGGGGATCAGTACTTCAAAACAGGGTCGCTATATGCTGGCCTAAAAGTTCCAAACTCTTTCTGTGATATCGTGAGAAACAACTGAAGAGGATAACGCTTTAAAAATATTGTTGCATTCCCATTATTTTCTCTACCTACTCTTCTACATGAGCTTGTTTTTATATTTAATCTTACTATTCCAGATAAACGTTCGCTGCACTTTTACACATTTCTTTGTAGGATAATTCAGGTAAAGCGATTGTCAGACTTTTAAAGAGCGCGTCATTATGTTATGGCTTTGAGATTCCATTCTCTTTGCATGGCCACGAGAAAAAAGTGAATATGGCTTCCCAGTTGAGAAATAAGTATTTGAAAATTGAAACCAATAACAAGAAATGTGTCGAAAACGGTTAACTCCATAAAATTATGAATTTTATATAAATTATGTACTTTAACCAGATCTACTTTTTCTTGTGGTGTCTCTTACGGTTTAGCAGTTATACAAAAGTAATTTCAGAATTATGGGGTTTTCACAGGCAATATACAGAGTGATTAGGTGACTGTTACAAACCTTTAGGAATGATATAGGAGACGATTATGTACAACTTGAATAAGAAATCCATGTGCGGAAAAGTTTCATAATGATGATAATTAAACTAACCTGAACAAGCATTACAGCATCGACTGTCGCACTCGCTCAATGATTTCTGGCATGCTCCTAATTGTGTCACAGGCACTAGTAACTGTGCTATTAGGTCCTCTTCCAGTTCGATCGTTAACATAAACAAGAGCTTTAAGGTGACCCAACAAGAAAGAATTTATTGCTATCAAATCACGTGAATTGACCACCTCTTCCTATCTACCTCGCCGGAAACCGTAAATAGAAAAAAATTTGGACACCTCCAGAGAAGTGAGCGAGTGCACCATCATGCTGCCACTACATCGCTGACGAAGATCATGTGGAATATCCTCTAGCAGCTAGGTATTATAATTATGTCAAGAAAGTTTTGGTGAGTTTCCCCTTTAAATGAACTGGCAGTAGAATAATGACCCTATCAAGTGATCATGTACTGCGTCAGCCTATACTTTGACTGAAAATTGCTGTTGGTGGTTTCTAATGGTGTGAAAGTATGATTTTCCTCAGCCCGGACACAGCTATTCCTGCTGTTAAGATGCAGCATGTCTCATCAGAAAATGGCACAGTGCCTATAAGTTGTTGAATGCACTCTTGCAAAAGCCACTGACAGAACTCCAATTAAGGATAAAGCCTTGAAACTTTTCTTCCATAAACGAAATGCATATAAAAAGGAACTCTTTATGTGAATCATTCCATGATTGTAACAATGTTAACATACCAACATGTAAACATCACTTGGCCTACATTAAAGTAGACACTACGACTTAGCAGCCCGCTAATCACTTTGGAATTAAAAGCTAACCAATCTCTTCTGACAACACACACACTAATGCTTCTACGTTTCCGATATGGATTCCTATATGAAAGGTAAAGGTAGCACCACAGAGGGACCCCCCGAATCGGGGTAGGGCACCACACGCAGGCCAGCCGGTCTATTGTGCTTCCAATGTGACCCCGGGGGAGGGAGGATGAGGGGAGAGACCAGAAGGCGACCAGATCCGGATACCGACGGACGCAAGCATGCGCGGGGTCTTTAACGTTTCCAGATATAACGCATCCGACCTCCAGGATCCCCCGGAGCGGAGCCCCACGATGAGGAGAGACCTAACTGAGCGGTACCGCAGCGACGCCAGGGAAGAAACCTTTACTGAGCGCAAGTCACCGCCCAGCCGCAACCTGCAGAACACCGTCGCCTGGTCCTACAACTCTGAAACAAGGAAGATGATGGATACCGGAAATGACAAGAAGGAAAATGGTGGTAGAAGGCGAACCATCTAAGCATTCGTCTGTCGATCCGGGGAAGCCACGAAAAACCCATGGGCCAGAGTAAGAGGTTGCCGGGAACTGGTCCCGGGATCTCAGAATGCAGGCCACTGGCGTAACCGCCTGAGCCATCCTATACGAAAGTTGTTCATAATTGTCTCCTGTATCATCCCTAAAGTTTGCAACGTAGTCACAGAATCATTCTGTATATGCTATAAAACATATACGTAATGACTAGTATATCTCATTTAATTGACAGCATAAAGAAATATATAGGTGTTTATATACAATGAATGGTAATAATAAAAAGTTTTGTCCTTACGAATTCCCCACCAAAAGGAGGGAGAAAGCAATGAAGGAAGCACGATATGCAAAATGCAATCCATTCATTCCCAAATGGGTATTCACGCATACCGGTTGTTTGTGGCTAGTTGGTTATTATAATTCAGTTTCTTCAAATGTTCTTTAGGGATGCCAGGGCGGCAGTCCTGCTCTTGGTGAGAGTTTCATAACCGAAGAGACTGTATTAAATACGAGGTAGAAGCCTAAGGAAAATGGCACAAGGTAGGTGGAATTCACACCGAGTTTGGTGCTAGGGTTTTTCTTCTAACCTTCATTTTTCACAAAGCGAGGAGTAGTTTTGGGATGGGTTTTAATTATGCTAGGCAGGCAGGCAGGCAGCGAGCCAGCGGCATCTTTTTCTAAGACTTGCATTTCTCCTAGGAGAGTAGTTCGGAGGTTTAATTTGCTCTTCCAAGAGCCGCTCGCTTTTCAGACCACGGGAAATTATCTTCAATTACCCTTGGTATTCCAAACTTTGTGCTTTCATTTGTTTTTCCTTTGTACTGTGACCAAGGACGAGGCCAGGTTGAATAATCACACGGGGTAGTCATCGCTTTCCTTCTGTTTATTATCCTCTACTTCTGCCTCCCGAGGTAGCATTCGTTCTTTCGCTCGCTGCCTTCCTCTATAAACAATTCGTGTACATATCTTGCATCCCTCACAAGCAAGTGGAAAAACGTGACTGGCACGATGACACAGCGATTTCTTGTGCGACGTCACGAAATGCATTAAGTTTGCAACAGTATTTCAGTTGTCAATTACACAATGACAAATATAATCAATGTATAAGTTGTACAAAATGTTTGTGAAACATTGCATACGATTTCTTATAGCAGGCCAAAAGCTGAAGCTCAGAAAAGAAAGTTAGTGTAAGAGGACTCATGAAAAAAGCTTAGCTTGAACATGGGGTAGCCAACAATAAAGAAGAAGCCTTGAACTAAAAAGAGTAACATTGGGGTGAGGCGATCGAGAAAATTACAGTTTAGAAAGTTAGCGTGGGTTCCCACCTAAAACAGGCTGGAACCTCAACGTTGATTGATTCTAAAAATTAGACGCCACTTGTAGCGCGAAATTTAAGCCAATCCTAAAAGTTGTAAGCGCTTAGACGAAAGCCTAACGCAATACTATAAATTACGGGAACAAACAAGAAGGCCCCGTCAGTTCCACTTTATCTTCAATACACGACACGTTTCAGTGAAATTTTTCACACCTAGATAATATTCAACTGCAATGTGTTAATATTGTGGCGTATTAATAATTTGGGGGGTTACGTTATATTGTCATTGTCATTACCAGACCCGTAGTTGTTTATGTCGCTCTTGGCTGGTAGCTTTGCTAACCACGATTAGTGGGGGATATAGCGTATGTCTTAGTTAGGATTCCGTGAGAAGCGGATCGCATATGCAAGCCGGGTTTTGGATCGGTAGAAATCTCCCCCCACCTTTCATATTTAATAATGTAGGAACCCCAAACGTTTAGGAAATAAATCTAGGAATGTGTAAGTAGATTTGTGTTATGGATTTTGTACAGTGAAAAACCCACGCCTTCCTCTTAACCTCCACAACACATTTCGGTCCTCCACAGCCAAGTGGGTATACGTCCCCTCAATGTGCGTGCTGAGTATTGGAAATTAATTTAATTTTCATGTGAACGTTTAGGCTTCTACCCAGCATGTAACAATATGTAACGCCAAGTGCAAAGTTGAGTGTAACAAGCAGTTTAAGTTGGTATGGAAATAACAAAGTAGTTAAAGAAGTTATGGTACGCGATGACAAAGTGAATCACGTAGATGTTTTAGAATAGACATATTCAAGTTGTGAATATTGTATATACATGTCCATAGTGTGTTGGGTTTTCTAATAAATTATCAGAAAAGTCTTCACTGTTATCACTAATCATAACATCCTCTCCGATGAGACACCCCTTGATCCAAAAGATACATGCTTGACAGCAAACAATAGCTAGCCGGTGCCTCATCAACCCGCGATAGAACAGCATTAAGGTGATTAGGGTGATAACAGGTGAGATAAAAGTCACACTAATAACCCACGCAAATTCTTTTTGATTTTGACATAGGAAAGAAAAGAAAGATTTGAATGGAAATTTCTGAGAGGCCTTAAAAGAAAGCACAAATAAATCCGCAAAATGCTTTACACAGAGTCTGATACATTAATAGTGCTTAAAATTGGACATTGAGACGAAGTGAGAAGTAACCATTGGGAGAATTCTAAAAATGGACATGTAGAAGAAGGAGCGCTAGTGAAATAAGATTTTAATGGAGAAATCTTTTGTGAGCCTTTAAGATGAAAAGGGAAATAACTGTTGGGATGATTTAAAATATGCATATGCAGAAGAACGGAGCGGGCAAAATGCAGAGACAAAATAAGCTAAGACTTATGAAGGAAGGATATTACTGAATCTGACCAGGAACGTAGAAATAAATTAGCTAGGGTATTAGGTAAGAAACTGGTTACTAAGAAATCCACCAAAAGGAATGGTGAATGAGGAAAAGTTTTGGGACACAAAGTGGAAGAAGGGGCAAACGGAAGAGGCTGGATTTAAGGTGAAGCGTCTGTCTTTGGCAGACAACTCTGACAGAGTTTTTGATTGGAGTCTCAAAATCTCTATGTGTTTCACATAGCATCGCTCTCTATGTTAATGGAACAGTATACACAGAGGTAGCGAAAACGGGACTTCCAGCGCCGTTCCCTCTCTGGCTGGCTGTCATTGTTTTTCACGTGCTGCTGAATGGTGTAGCGCATGTTGCATATTGGGGCACTTGCAGAAGGAAAGCAATTTCGCTGCGTCTGGTATATTGAATCCAACTGCCTATTATTTTTTACTTTGTATTAACACTACAGAAAAGGACATAGTTTTGTAACACTTTTGAAACATCACATGTTAAGTTACAGAAAGAGAGAGGAGGGAGGGAGGCTGTATCTTCTCAGTTAACACAATATTGAGAGCACAGCTGCGTCTTTGTTAAAATTATACTACAGCTTTAGATAGAGGAAGTATTGTATTCCACGTAAAAATTGGATATTGAGATTTTACTGTAAATAAACGTTTATAGATATCAATCTCCAAAAATAGGCGTTTTTTGGAAAATGCTGTGTGTGTGTTTGTGTGTGTGTGAGAGAGAGAGAGAGAGAGAGAAAGAGAGAGAGAGAGTTCAGCGAATCTCAAAACAGAAAAATCTGATAAATAACACTATCAGAACATTTTCAACAAATTTCTCTCATTCCAAAACTACCCTTTACATGTGGAGTTTTTGATTGCTTTATTAAAAGCTAGCTGTAAGAAGTTTCATTGAAACAACATACGTTTATGGCACTTGAATGGCAATTATGATCAATATATTTAATTTGTCCTGCACCGTTGCTCAGTGGGTTAAAGCGTGGAGCTCTGGTTCCCGGCCACGGAATGCGGCCGGATTCGATCTCACCCATAGGGGTGCGGATTTTACGTCCCAGATGCAGCACTCAGCATCATGAGGAAACTGAGAAGGTGCGATAGGCAGCGATCTCAACCATAAAGCCAATATTCCGGGTGGAGGATGCGTGATGCTGGCCACATCTCCTCCCCGTATAGGTAGGATAATGGTCCATATCTGTCGTGCGTACGTGGGCGTGAGACCGACAGTGGGATTAATAGCCCCAGGCTACAAATAGGCTGTAGCTTATTATTAATGTATTTAATTTTCTATGAATAGGCGAGGAAGAACTTCATTCTTATTAATGTTATACAAATTGGAAAGCTTCAGAGACAGACAAAAACTTACTGCAAAAAAAAAAAAATGCCCAGAGGTCATTAAAATATGTAAGATGTGCCAAAAGTATTCTCCATTAAATTATTTAAGTTTCCTCAGGTTTGGATGTACTATAAATGTTTGGAAATACGCTACCTTTTACGCACCGACTCTTCAGTAACAAAAATCAGTCTGTGATTTTATATCAGTGTAATATTGCATCCTGCTTGCTGTATTTCATTGATAACAGCCTACACAAGCGTTTATCACGATTAACTAAAATATACAGAAGAACAAATTGCATACAAGTATCACAATATATAACGGTGTCTGTTAATTGGTATAGAAATCATGTGAAAGTTTACACATGAGATATTTTCTAATGAGAAATGCTTTGAGAAGGAAACGCATCTAAATTTTGTCCGGATCATGCGTTTTCCGGCGGAACCGAGAACCGGAGGACTGTTCCGGTCTCAGGCCCTGGCCTGGTTAGCGTACCGTTACTCATCTGTTTGTTGACACAGTTGAACAGCCCGCACTTCCGCGGTCCGTCAAATAGCATGCGAAGGTTTGCTTTCGGCGATGAGGTTACTTCATCGAGTAACGGTTTTAGTTGAGATAATGACAAGCTGCGGGTCAATTGATGGTTTCTGGCAAATACACACTGAGGCCACCACATTCTCTCGTCTAGGAATGAACTCCAGACACATCTATAACATGCAAAATTAAATAAAAACTGCAGAATAGTGCATTAATGAGAAATCGGTATTCCTTTATTGTTGTCACTATTTCGAATTCGAATTTTCATCGATTCTTACTTTCTCTATTGCTTATCTATAGTAAGTATAGGAGTGTTGTATTCTAACCAAAAATTCGATCTAGAGTCGGTGTGTGTCTATGGACAGCATAACTCAAAAATTAAAAAGTCAGTTAAACACCAACTTGGCGTTAAGTTCAACGTCTTCGAAGAATAACACGAAGTCTTTTAACAAAATCTCTCTATCTAAACTACCCTTTATGTGAAAACATAGTCGCTATTTTTTATTTTCTCAAAATAAAAATTAAAATATCACACTTTTAAGTTATGTGTATAGCATATAAAATATAAGTCTTAAATTGTTGGGAATAGCCAGCGAAGTCCTTTTCATTCTGAATGAATTTTGTATAACTTTTAAACCAATACAGAGAGGCAAAAATGTACTACACAAAATATTTACATTAGTTAAAACACAATATTTATGTTCAAGTTGATTGCTTGTAACATTAAACATTTCCGAGGTATTCTTTATTGTTGGTCGTAATTGTCAAATACTTCATACATCTTATCCAAATATACTCGTGGACAAAGCATCCTATGGTCTCCTATTCTACAGGTCATACACTAAGGCTCATACTGTATTCTTAGCAGAGCCGCCATGTCTTTTTTCGTTTCTCATGGTCTAACTAATCGCCTTCAGGAATTTTCTCACACTTCTGGTTATGTAGTGCATTTATGTTACATTATGGATTTAAAGAGGCATGATATAATACCTAATGAGAAAGTTATGTTGCTGCTGATGATGATGGTGATGATGATGATGATTCACTTCCATCATCAGAATACGACTGGACTGATTACTATGAACTTCGTATACAGTATTTTTTGTGACACCATAGGATATTTTATTGAATTAATTCCTTAAAGCGGTTATAAGTGTGCCGAAATAAAATATCTCAATTCTTATCAGATAACAAAAACTGATAAACATAACTTTCTGACTGGATTTTCTATTAAAATAATCTGATGTGACACATTCACATGACTTTCCCTACTCTCTGCGTTTATTAGTGGGTATACAAACTATTCTTACAAAAGCTTATGTTCCTATCTACTGAATTTTAATGTAGATAAAACCTTTGCAGAAATACTACATTACCTACATTACACATTTCGTTATAGATACAAAGAAAACAGCGATAGTCAAATTTTAAGAACTGGACGCTATACACTGCCCTTAAAATTCCATACTGTTTCTATACAATCGCGAGAAACAAGTGAATGTTAACAGCACTTGACCAAGAAATGAACAGTCCAAACGTTTAATAATGGAAATCTCAGAAATGGCTTATGCCACAACAAATTTATTTGTATTTAATTGTGTGTTTTAAAGATCTACATTTTTGTGTAGTAGGTTTTCGTCTATCGCTTAACCAGTTATACAAGATAATACAAAATTCTTTCTGAATGAAGAGGACTTCATAGGCTATCTCCAGAAACTCAAGATATACATTTTTTCATGTGAATATCTTTCATATATAGTATTATAATCAAAATCGTTACAGTCATTTTTTAGAAAATCAAAATGTTTTCTTGGAAACATTCTTGTCTCATCTTTGGAAGATTAATACGAAGTTTGGTATTAATCCGGCTTTTAGTTTTTTTTTAATTTTGCTGTTTACAGACACGCACACCCATGGACCTTGTTCTAAAAATGCTTATTTGTATTTAGGGGGCTTCAAAACATGTATTTCCGGTGAAACCTCAGCATTGAATTTTTGCGTGGAATGCAATACCTTCTCTACCTACTATGAGCGTGGTAAAGGAAGTAAAATATGAATATCTAATGAATCTTGATTCTCCTTGCTACATATTCACTGCCGTCACCACATCCGTACATAAGAGTTTACAAGTAGGAAGTGAGAAAAATGCTGTAAAATTGTTGGATCTGATAGCCTCGGTTGTTGAAGACTGGCGGTGTCTGGCATCATAACAACTTCTGTTTGGTATCATAAACTTCACGAGTGAAGGGAAGGTAAAAAGGTCGCTATTATTCTGTCCACAGCTATACCTGGAAAACTCTCTTATTAAGATTATGGTTTATTTTGTGCAATACTTAGAAAAGGTACAGATGATATACCACTTCTTTGTAAGAGACTATAAATGCTGTCAAAAAGCCACTAGTAAAATAGAAAGATCGTCTCTCTTCTCCTAGGTGAAAAGGTCGCTATATTCTGTCCACAATTATACTTGGGAAAGCCTCTTGTTAAGAATATAGTTTGCTTCATAGAAGATTTTGAAAAGTATAAACGATATGCCACTTCTTTATAAGAGACTATAAACGCAAGGTTTCAAAAAGTCACATGTCTTTGTTGTACAGTGTGGGTGCTGCAGTCAAAACGAACTGAGGGTATTGTGACAACGTGTTTCTGTAAAACCTCCCTGGTTTCCCTCCTTCTTACCTTCTCTAATACACATTGCTGTGTTGTCAAATTAAACTGTTTCCAATATCTCAATGTGGCATGCTTCTAAACGTTGAGAAACCGCAGTAAATACAGCATAAAATGTGCTCAAGTTCCTTACGGCTTATTTGGAAAAAAAAAGTTCGGCAACATAGGAATATGAGCAGCGACTCTCTCCATGTTGTAAAGTCATTGGCACCATCCAACTGCAATCTCCCTCAAGCTGTCAGGTCATTAGAGAAGAATATAACCTTTATTCATTATCGTATGCGAGAATTATACCAAAGTCACACATACCACTGCAAATCTCAAGGAAAAAGAGATTATAAAACTGTGGAGAGACACATGAATCCAGAAGATGTAAACTTGGAAGTGAGAAATGGTTGAAGAGGTCGAACCAAGTGGTAGAGAAACCAGTCTTTTCACTGAAACTTTTTTATACAGTTGAATGTCAACGGGCATGATTTTCAATCAACATGTTGAACTGAAGTTAGCAAGTACAATATCTTTTTATTAACCTTATACCTTAGAGGACATCAAAATGTCACTTGATATTTGCTCATTGACATCCTGAAGCCTGCTCCTGGAAGGTACATGTCTATCTCTCAAGTGAAGGCGAACTGTATAGCCACAAGCACTTTGCACCTCGCCCAGTATCGAACGGGTTCCCCTTGACTAAGACAGCTGTCCGCCTTGGCATTGAAAGCAAAAGGAGTTGCAGCAAAGAGGAAGTTCACGGTCGAGTCCACAAGCCGTGCCGTGATTCTGCGGAGCTACGCTTCGTAAAGAGCTAACAACGAGGGACGAAGCCGATATCCTGTCGCACAAGAACTTTTTGGCACTTGCAGCTGTTCAGATATTTCCACACTGCTTTTGTGGCTTTTACTGTTGAATGTATGCAAGAGTGAGGAAACCATCGCTTTTTCAGTTAGGGGAATCGTACGCCGCCACTTACAAGGTGTCATAAAGTTCTTCGAACTTGCAAATATTGCAATCTGTGCTTGTAATTACGAACATTAAGCTCCAATAGGAGTAATTATATCTCTACATCCGTTTCAATTACACATCTTATCAACTTAAGATCTTGTAAGCAGCAGCAAACTAAATTGCAAGTCGTGGGAGAAAAACAAATTTTCTGTGATGCAAGACTTGACACAATAGAGAATAGCTCTGTTCTGAGAAACTTAGTTACAAAGGTAAACATTACTTTTATTTCTATTTATTCTTTGTCTGCGGCGTTACAAGTAGAAATGGGTAACAGTGAGTAAAATTGGTATAAACGTTATATTGAAAATGCTGATTGTTTAAGCGCTTCTGCATATTGAATAATTGGTTTTCTGTGTCGTTTTGCTTTTTTTCCCCCTATTCTTATGTTTACATAGCCGTCCATTCATATTCTTATTGACAAACTAAAAACCTGGACTTACTTTGACAAGTTTCACTTTTGTTTCAAACTGTACTTGAATATCACCTGTGCTTTTGCAATAAGAACATTAAGGATTTGCTACGTAAATTGCAGTCATAAAGAAATAACCTTGAAGCAAGTTCTCTCTTGCAGTTTCCTATATCTTTTTTCCCTACTTGGAAGTTCACCGCATTGCTCTTGGAGTTATGCCTAAGGATGACAGAACTCATCTAGCCTACCTCTCCAACCGAGAAAAGCCATTCCAGCAGTATATGGGAACATAAACCACCTTCAGAAATCATCCCTCTCTACTTCAACCTTCTAGCAGACAATTTAAGGGAGAGAAAACCCTCATTTTTCACACGTGGTAGAATAACCTTTTTACAGTTCGTGTCCTAGCATTGTTCTGCATTTTTCATTTGATTAGTTCTACATATTTTTTTTAAATTCCACATTTTTAATGTGTTATATTTGGTGCTTAAAGATTACTTTGTATGTTTGTAGAAGTTTTATACAACAACCTGACAATGTCGCCAACCATTGATTTTAACTAGAGGATAAATTTGTGAAGTGAGACATTAATGGGAAAGTTCAGTAAAAACATTGATAATTCCTGACTGTTTATTCTCCTTTTGTCAGATTAAAACATGTTTTCGCCAAAGTTTTATGTACTTGTCTCCCATAGGTACTTAAATAGGATTATAAACATCGCAACCAAAACACTTAAAATCGGAGAAATTTAAAGAATATATACTTCTAATGAAATGGAAAACACGTCATAGCTGTGGACAGTATTAGCGTACATACATTCTATATACTAAAAATGAGAATCCGGCTGCTCCTCTATTCGACTCGTCAGCGTTCTGGTTTCTCAGGCCAGAGATCTTGGGTTCGATTTTCGGCTGATTGGGGAAATTATGTATGTGGAAGTGCATGTCAGTTTGTTTCGAAATGAAAATCGGTAAAAACGAAAAGCATAAAATTATAATCAAGAATCTAGTTGTTGCTAAAGACAAAGCCTCCGATATGACTACAAAAGTTAATGTAATACAAATGAAGCAATAATAAAAAAGAGAGAATTTTCTCTCCGCTAATTTGGCTCCTAGAATTTTTGAATACGAGTACTTTCTGGAGTCAGTGTATGTAATGATAAAATAAAGAAATTAAATTATGAATCTTTAGATCAGCCTATTTACATCTAAATTAAATGTTTTGTGTGCACTTGTTTACAGTAAATATTTGAGAAAATTTATTTCAGAACCCAGTATTCTAATTACTTCTACCATCAGTAACAAGTAATGGATTGGAATTATCTTTTATTAACTGTATTGTATTCTTACTTCTGTGGTTCTAATTTTTTTCTAAAATTTCACCACAATTCGTTATTCTGTGTAGCATGACATATTCCTATACGGAATTCTACAATAACAATTTAAATCATTATCATATAACACGCGTAACAATTATATATCTCAAAGCTAAGTGTTAAATCAATTACAAGGGATAACATTATTTCGAAATTCATAACATATAGGTCTGATGTATAATCAAACTGGCAGTGTTTTTGTTGTAAGATTAGCCGTTTTTAAAACATTAATCGCTGTGTCTGTTTTTATGTCTACGGTTATACTTATTAACTAAAGAGTTCCAATCTCGTTAGGGTTAGTTACCTAGGTAAAATGTTCTGTTTTTCTTTACATAGAGAGAAAGTTTGGTAATTCTAAGCTTTCTGGATCCCAGGCTGATTTAAGCATTCATTGCAGGAATTTTATTCACAGTCTTCACAGAATTGAATAGTTAAAAGAGACGTTAAACATTTACGCAAAAAAAAGAATAGAAAGAAAATAAACAAATTAATTCATATAGCAGGTGAAGTTGCGTTTTTCTGTTTAGGTAGTAACTGATGCTATGGGCGAATGTTCAGATGGTTGGAGCTTCTGTTTAATTTGCTACCGAGAAAAATGTGTCTCTTTAGCGCCGGGTTTTAACCACGATTATCGTTAACGATTTAAGCAGGGGTTTTGTAAATCTCTTGGTGGGAAAAGTTATAATATAATTCATACCACTGAAACATGTGTGTTTATGATCATAACATATTCATATTCTGTTGTTCGCATTACCAAAGCTCCTCTACTTGGTCTGGAACAAAATGTGATAGAGCATCTGCGTGCTGTGCGAATGGTCTCGGGTTCGATTCCCGGGGAGGGACTTTTTCTCTAGGCAAGATTATTTCTTATCCTCCCAGAGTGTATATGTGTGTGCGTGTGTGTGTGTGTGTGTGAGGGGAGAGAGAGAGATCTCATTTATTAAACTCAAAATCCAATGACAACGCTATATACGGGTTAACTATTGCCGATAGACAATATGTTCCAAAGGTCGCCGATATGACAATTTCAGTTAAAGGTGTGGTATAAATGGAACAATAAAAAATCTGATGTGTTAAACTCACATGACTTTCTCTACTCTTGTACAAACTATTTTTACAAATGCTTATTCTCCATATGCTTTATGTTAATCGAGATGTTAATCTTATTGCTAATTTTCTTGTAGATGCAAGGGGAATTAGTAGGTTTTAAGCGATAGTCAAATATAGTCAGTATCTTACAGAGATGCGACACAAAGGTTTTCAAGAAAATCCCCCATCCCAGATTACCCTTTACATGGAACATTTTTCGAAAATTTTAATTTTCTCAAAAATGGCTCTAACGATTTTGATTAAAATATCACATGTTTAAGATATTTTCATGACAAATAAAATGTACATCTTGAATTTTCGGGAATGTCTCCAAAGTATTCTTCATTGTGAACGACTTTTGCATAACTGGTAAACCATAAGAGATAGACAAAATTTTACTAGACAAAATATGTAGATCGCGTTAAAATACACAATTTATGTCATATACATTTTTTTAGTTGAGTGAACCATTTTCGAGATATTGTTTGTTATTCCCTTAATATTTGCAATACTTATTTTCTCAAATGGGAATTCGTTATTCATTTTTTTTGTCTTGGATGTACAAAGAGCATTAATCTGTAGCAAAGAGAATGAAGCTGCACATAGCAACCAGCTATTAAGAGTAATGTCTATGCTTAAAGGCTACTGTATTTCTACATTGCCCTTTTAAATATATATTCCCCTTACATCTACAAGAAAATTAGCAATAAGATACTGTCTACAAATGTTTATCTCGATTAACACGAAGCAGATGGAGAATAAGCGTTTGTAAAAATAGTTTGTACAAGAGTAGAGAAAGTCATGTGAGTGTAACACATCAGATTTTTTAAAATAGATTATGTTGTAGTTATTGTGGTAGTGTCCCCTTAGATTCTCTGGAGATGCGTACAGCTAGGTATCGCCTCGAACAGAGATCGAACCTAATGCTGTAACATGAGATACCGATGCCTCCCTACGTCCATTAGCTTGGATATTGACTTACCATCGCGATGAATGGACGATGCTATACGTACACCACTGCACACCAACTGTTGAGTTGAACTGACTGGTGTTGTCCTTATAACAAACATGCCCCTCCCTCACCGTCTCACTCGCACTCGCTCCAAGGTGTTGGGAGTCCCGGCTGACGTCACGTGGAGGAGATCTCGCACATTCACCCGAGGAAACCACAGGGCGATATCAGTGAGTATGGGTTTTTACGTTCTTTTGGATAATCTTGGTCCACGAAGCTGTTTATACCGCTTCATCCATACAACAGTAAATAAGAGTAATTCAGATCTCGGAGCTAAGAAAGCGAAAACCAATTCAAGTTCGAACTAGAGCTCCTTTAAGGGGTGGAGTTACAGAATAAAGTTACACATTTCGGAATCTATAATAGGTTAAAATTAGGGGGCATATAAACGCAATGTGTCATTAAGGGATTGAAATAAAAAAGTCTGTTACGTATACACAACTTTCTGTGTCCACTATCTTTTTATTAGCTTCTACAAACTGCTGTTGCGAAAGCTTATATTTACATCCAGTTCATGTTGAGATAGTTAAACCTTTGCACGATTAGCTTAATTACACATTTCTTTATTGGTATAAAGAGGATAGAGGAAACCTCATGGATAGTCAGACTTTAAAAGGTAGTCGCTGAATGATCTTTCCATCACATCGCGAGAAACAATTGAATAGCGACGGCGCTTAAAAAAAAGGCAAAGTGTTGTAAAAATCAAAACAGTAATAACAGTTAATCTCAAAAATGATTGATGTCAAAAAATTTATTTGGAAATGATCGTGTATTTTAAAGAGATCTACCTTTTTATGTAGTAAGATTTTATCTATGTTTTAATGTATACCTCTTATACAATTTTTTTTCCAAATGAAGTGTGTTTCATTGATTAAAAATTCAAGATATACTTTTTATTTGTCATGCAAGTACATTAAAGATATAATATTTTAACTAAAACTATTAGATATTTTTTAAAAAATCAAGCACATCGAAAGTGTTTCCATATAAAGGACAGTTTGGTTTGGGGGAGGTTTTTGAAGACCTTCGTGTAGCATCTTTGGAATACCATAAACTCAAGTTTGGTATTTATTCAAAACTTCATTTTTGAGTTATGCTGTTCACAGACACACATAGACCCTAAAATGACTAGTATAACGTCCTCCAAACAAAATGGGGCTATGTCAATTGCGTCCACGTAAACATGTTTACGAAAAATTAGTACGTCAGTTGCATCTAGGTTTTTTTTTAAATATATAAGTCAGTTACGTCCATAGTTACCTGCTTAGATATCTTGGGTAGGTATAGGTATAGAACGCGTTCTGCGACGAGAGTACTGTTCAGAACGCTTTTTGCTACGTCAAATACAGCACAAAGGTCAAACTAGACATAAGTAATAGTTCTCATACCCAGTTGTGCACGAGCCATGGAGTTGATGACAAATGAGAAGGGGAAGCCTTTATTTGTGATAAACGGTTACAAATTAAGACATCACAAGGTTCTGCAGAACAATGTTTCGCGTTGGGCGTGTTACATGAAATCTTTTAAGTGTTTCATAAAGTTAAATGTTAAAAATGAAAAATGAGAGGGGAAATGTTGTTTGTGCCAGGAATTGAACATTCTGGGACAAACAATTCAAATTTTCAGAGACGCAACTGACTCATAAACAAAGAAATCCAGGGACGCAACTGGCACACCAAACAAATCCAGGGACGCAACTGACTTATTAACAATAAATCTATTGACGCAACTGACGTATGGCAAAAAAAAACCAGAGAGCAACTGATGTTTAAAACGGACCGCGGTCACCGATCAAAATACGACTACTGGCATTTACTTTCCCCCATAACATCAAGCAACTTTTATTTAAGACATTTCCTTCTACAACTCTTAAGTTTTGGAGACATTGTACAATCTAAATTTAAACGGTGCACCCTTTATGTTTCTATGTAATGCATTTACATTTTAAGTTTGGGTTTTAGGCAACTTAAATTTTCTGTGTAAATGTTTCGCTTAAATTTTCTGTACGTTGGACATTAGACTAAGAATTATTAAGGAGAAATTAATTTCAGGAAGAGGAGAAAGCTGGTATTTAATAATTTTATTTATTCCAAAACCATTCTGCCAAGTAAGATAAACTTTACTGAAAGTGAAAGGGAATGAGGTTAAAAGAACATTCCGCAATATCCATCACACTCGACTTTGGAGATAACCTGAAGGTAATAAATGGTGATCAAGAATCGGCCCATAAACATCCTTTCATCAGGGTAGAAGCCGCTGTAGAGGAAGTAAAAGCTAGTGTCAAGGTAGAGGCCAAGACCATCCAGAATAATTGCACTGCGCACTGAATTAAATCGAGTTGTAATGTTGTAGTAGTAATGTTTTTACTGGAACGAGAAAATTAAAACAATCTATTCGTAGATATAGGAGGCATAATTAACCAGTGAACTCCACATGTCTAGAACAACTTAGGTACAGAAAAACCCTGCAATGGAAACGATTTTTATATATGACTGCTATCGTGAGGAAGAAGATAATTAAAATAGTGTTAATGTTTTGAGCTAAAGAAAGTCTGCAAATAATAATGAAAAGCTTATAGTGGTTCATTGATGGTAGATACAAGGTCAGTCCATTCATCCTAATACAACTGCTCTTGGCATTCGGCTTAATTAGAAGACCTTGAGCACATTACGAAGACGAAATGCAAATGAGTGTGGCAATAAACTTTGCTTTATTATCTAATAAAGAACAAATCTTGATGCAGTAATTTGTATCATAAATTATTTAAATGTAAAGAATGATAATATTATGAATATGCATTTTTGTGTGACATTGATTTGAGATGTTTGTTGATTGTAATTATTGTTGGGAAGTAAGTTTATACTGCCTTACTGAAACTGACAATAATAGCGTGCAATAATGCAGCGAGGGGGTGAGCTGTTTATCATTATTGGAGACGAGGAAGTTACGTAATATTGGCGCGTTTTTTTTTTTAATCTGCTGGAACATTTCCCTAGAGCATATGTATTCATAATTTTCATTGGATATAAAAATAGACGCTAATGTTGGCGCGTTTTATTAGCCAATTGCAGCTCAGTTATAATCTTTAGGCATATCTGGATGATGGAGTATAAAAAGCCAAGTCAGAGGTAGATCGCTAACAGTTCATAAAAATTCTTTGTACACTACACGCCTTCAGTCCGTCAGTTCGTCGAAAATATTTGTATGATACACGTCGCCTTTAGTCCAGCAGAAATATTACACCTCGGCTATCGATTTGCAAGTTACGCGTATAAGAGTTATGAAAAATCTCAAGTATGGTAAAGTTAATTACACAAAAGGTTGAAGTACGTGGATTAAAAGTGATCAGTAAGAAGTTGTTATAACAGTTTCAGTTTGGCGAGGTCAAGATCAATGTGTAAATGTGATAGTGAATGTGCTCGACAATAAAAAGTGTAAAACAAATTCTTTCATCAGTGTTATCTTTGGATAAAAGATTCCTTTCCGTTTACACAACCTGTATAAAGAGAAGTGCTTGACCAAAAGATCATAGCTAGCCGGAGGACAGTGAACAAAAATTAAATAAAATAACAGTAGCATTCTTTCAAACGAAAACTAATACTGCCGCAAATTGCTAACACCAGATGGAGCTAACAAGCCTAACAAATGAATCACGTCACAAGATGGCTTCAGCATGTTGAGTAAACAAATACACAAATAACATTATAAATTTACCATCGCAAATTGGCTCCCAAACGTGGGGCTAACAAACAAACCATAAAACACTTCAAATTGGCTACCACAACGTGGGGCTACAATAATATTAAATAAATAACATTAATAATACTACTTCAATCTCCTACACAATGGTTCTGCAGAAAATTTTAAATTCAGTGCGCAGCTTATCTACAAACATGACACTACGAGTTTGTAAATTTGTAATTTTGAAGTCAGTATAAATTACTGAGAGAGCCAGCCATCTCTCGCTGCTTCTACCATTTGGGACAGTCGTTATTTAGACGAATGCAAACTGAAGGAATACAAGCAGAATGTATAATAATCCAGAGATCGGACAACTTAAGCTTCAAACTCATATTTATCATTAGTGCCTGAAGATGTAGTTGATGTTTCGAGGTATTGATGAATAAGGCCTGTGACGAATTACTCTATACGTAATGTACAAGCTAGAAATTTGTCTTGTGTAGGGCAAGTATTGTATTCCACTCAAAAATTCGATGTCAAGATTTCACCGGAAATATATGTTTTGAGGATCCCCCCCCAAAAAAAGTATTTTTAGAAACAGGTCGTTAAGTGTGTATATCTGTGAACGCATAATTCTAAAACGAAAAGTCGGATAAATACCAAACTTGGTTCTTAAGTTCAATATATTCCAAAGATGTGACACAAAGATTTTCAAGAAAATCCACCTTCGCTACACTTTAAATGGAACATTTTTCGAATTTTTTTTACATTTAAACCCTGGCTGTAACTATTTTGATTAAAATACCACACATTAATAGTATATTATGCAACGAGACTATGATGGTAGTAATTAAAACGCTTCGCTCGCTCGGTTAGTAATTATCATACGAGCGTTTTAATCACCATTATAGTCAAGTTTCATGGTTTATGCTCGACCATGTATCTAAATTAAAGGTTTCATAAGTATTCGTTTCTGGTTTGAGTGATGTGTTAAAATCGTTATTCCTTTATCTATGGTTACAATACAGTGACCTTGTAGCACCTGACATGTTCTGAGATCGAATTTATACCTTTTGATATTCTCCAATCCATGAATTGTGAATAGAATTTCTCGTACACTATTCTTGACATTTGTGGCAACAAGTTATTGGTAAAATTTAGTGGTTTTGTCGTAATTTCTTGGGGTGTAAGTTGAATGTCACTGTTACTAGTGTCAGATATTTTGACTTTTTTCTAAACTCGCGCTAGTACCGTTGTCGATCAAAACGAGAATAATCGATACTTGAGCTTTCACATGTTACGCGGTCACTTCTGATTGGTCGAGTACCAATACTTTAATGAACAGATGTACTTTAATGAGGCCCATTATAGTACTGCTACCAGTCGTATAAATACTACATTTTGGCATGGTTGAGCATAAAGACATTTATACGACAAATAATATGTATGTCTTGAATTTTCTGGGAATATACCGTGAAATCCTCTTCATTCGGAAGGAATTTTATATAATCTTGTATAACTAGTGAACGTTAAGGGATAGACGAAAACGCACTACACAAAAAAATCTGAATCTCTTTAAAACATACAATTCGTTTCAAATACCTTTTTTTGCCATCAGCCATTCCTGAGATATCTGTTACTCACAGTTCGAATTGTTCAATACTTAGTCATTCTTTCAATTGTGCTATGGTTTTTCAATTGTTTCTCACGATGTCATGGAAACAGTTTGGAATTTTAAGACCAGCATAAAGCGTCCAGTTCTTAAACATTTGACTATCGCTGTTCTGTTTGTATTTATAACGAAATGTGTAATGCAGCTGTTTCCAGAAAGATTTATCTCAATATGTCGCAAGAATAATTTGTATACCCACTAATAATCGATAGAGGCTAAAAAAAAGTCGTGCGAATGTAACACCTCAAATTTTTATGTATGTTATTTTCACAGTCTTTGAGTAGCTTCTTTCAGATAAAGAAAATAATTCTTTTCACTTTTTAATATACCTGTAATTCTGTATTATTACGGGAGTGATCCAAAACATAGATCAAACGTGTTTATACCTTCTTTTCAATTATTACTACACGGCCGTCGCAACGATGCGGTAAGCACCTATTCATTTCCAGTTGGAATTTTCCGGATAACGAGCATATCGGCATTTAGATTCTCGGATTGAAACACGTTCTGAAATTCTGTTTCTTCAAGGTCGTCCAGTTGAATTCCCTCAATTCTTGTGGTCACTTTTTACAGACACAGTGACTTTTTAGAAGCGTCAGACTGTACTCTTTGTCGCCAGCTGTGGGTGGAGTCAAGATGCTGTGTCATTGTCTGATTACTTTTTATTTCAATTTTTCTCTTTTCATGTTTTGCTAGAAGTAGCGCGCAGCAATTCGTAGGAAACTTTTCGGGAATAAGCTATCACTAAAAGTATTTTAAATGCAGTCAAGCATCGCCAACTAAATAGGCAAAGGTCGTGCTTTTAATACCTTTTCCTATAAAAGTTTTGTGGGTTTTGAAGAATTTAGTCATTTGGAGCTCTAATGCCTTAGACTGAATCAGTGCAGTTCGTCACGCATTAAACATCAGTCATAAACATACTCCTCACATTTGAGTAATCATGATGACAGATCTTATCGGTAATTACGTTTCCATTCCTGGTTTACGATCTTCAAATCTCAACTTTACAACCTTAGCCTTGAGGCAATATTTTTAACACTTAAATGATTTCAGTCTAATTATATAATATATAATTAAATAACAGCCCGCCTTAAAGCAATATGTGTATGCAACTATATCTAAAAAGTGTATATTACAGTCATTGTAAATGTTTATATTATTTGTATCCATGTTTAATAATGTTATGTGAATGTATTACGTAATTTAATAATGTAGGAGCTGTGAGAATAATAGGTTAAAAGTTGCTAACAATGAGGTAACCTTGAGGCAATAATGAGTAAGAAAGTCTAATAATCCTACTAGTCATTCTTGGAGTAACAGTAATGTAAATTTTGAGACAGTTTATAAAATAGCCAATCAACAAGCAGAGAAAAGCTTAAATTAAATAAAAGTATTCTATTGGATTAGGAATAGCCAATCAGAGACTTGAAATACAGAAATTTACAAATTTAGGCGGTGGAATTCAAGTCAGTTGCTTGTAGACAGTGCTCGTAACCGGACGCCTTGGTTGTAGGCAGACGCGAGACACGTCCTAAAAAAATGTAATACGTATTCAGTGTGAGACGAAAATAGTTTACGTCTTAAAAAGCAAGTAATTAATTAAAGAATCTTACAGCTCTCTATATCAGTGAGGTGTTATTTAAATCGTGTCAAGAATTAATAAAAAGGAGTGAATTAAAAATTATAATCTGTGTATGCCTACATTCTTCAGTCGGACCACAACTCTGCAAAGAGAAACATGTCTCTAACAATAATACTGACGCAACCAAGGCAAATATAAAAATATAATATTTAAAGAAACAGTCAAAATTACAAAGTTAATATATTTTTAAATTTGGGGCAAAGGCCACCGAAAGTACATTTGGGGCGAAGGCTACCGGGCTCCATACGTGATGCGACAACCTACTTCAACCTATACGCGACAATTTGGGTCCATATATATTGGTGTCTCATAAGTAATGTCGCTTTTAAGCAAGACGTTCTTTGGAAAGCTTTCTGACAAGAAATTAAACCGCTCTTCATAGTAGACACCATCGGATTCTAGAGTCTTTAGCCATCCTTCAGCAAGGTTTATTATCCCGCGAACGGTACCAGTCTCTAATTTTTGTCGCAAAGAGCTCGGCGAGATCTACTTCCACAGTCTCAATGTTTTCGAAATTTCTTCCACGCAAGAAATCGGCTATGGGTCGAAACAGATGGTAATCTGAAGCTCACTATCAGGACTGTATGTTGGGTATGGTAGCAGTTCGACTCCTTCCAATTCCTGAATTTTTATCATGGTTGTGCTTGCAGTATGGTGTGTTGCATTGTCCTGCTGCAAGAGAACTCTGTCGGTTAACTAATGCTGGGTATCTCTGTCTAAAAATTTCATGAACTCGTTCCATTTATTGAGAAGAAAGATCCGTCTGACTGCACGCCCCTTTTGTAACAAACTCCCAGTGAATCACTTCTTCAAAATTCCACCAGAGACGCCTTACTTTGAAGCCGGACTGACTTTTTTAACGATAATTTTGGCAGATTGACGGGAACTGAGCCACTGTTTGGAGGCGTTAGGGTTGCGGTAATAGACCCATTTTCGTCACATGTGACAGTTATCCTGATAAATCTATCATCCATGGATTATCGATAAGCTGACGACAGGCATTCTTTCTACGTTGAGCCTGTTGAGCTGTCAATTCAAGAAGTACAGATCTACAGCTTCTGTTTGATTTTCCAAGTTTCTTAATATGGCTATGTATTGTATCTTTTGATGGATCAAGTTCTTCTGACAGCCTACGAGTACTTTTCTGTGCATTGTCTTCCAAAACTCTGCATGTATTCTCAATATCCCATAATTTAGGTCTTCCAGAACGTGGTAAATCCTCAGTGTTGAAACGTTGGAACCATCGTTGTGCCACACGCTCACTAACGACATCTCCTTCCACTCCACATATATTTCGAGCCGCGGCAGCAGCTTTATAATCTTGTTTCCAGCAGTGCTTTAGAAGGACCCTAATCTGAAACTTTGTAACTTCCATTTTGTGATTGTGTATTAACAACTGACGACTGACACATTCTTGCAATATGCGCAATACTAGTCATGGTATTCTGTAAATAGCATTAGCAAACCAAAGAAAACCAATTATATCTTATAAAATGCCAAACTTAAAAACCGACATTACTTGTGAGACAACCTAATAAATTAAACCACTTTCAACATTACATATAATACAGATTGTTTTTATGGTTCAACGGTGCTTGAATCAAACGAGAGAAGTTCAATGTGCATTCTAAGGCATCATCAGATATGTTAGCTCAGAGGTAGAGCGTGATATGGCAAGCCGACGATCGGTGGTTTCTCTTTGTGCAATAACACTAACATTTTTAAAGCTGAATCAAATTTAATTTAATTCTTTTCTGTATAACAGTAGAAGATAGCAAGTACAAAATAACAATCCTTTGACCCTTAAACCTGAAGAAGGCACATAGTTATACCACATGCGTTCTTAAATATTGATACAAAGTATTTTTTCTTCAAAACTTGCCAGTTTAAATAATTTCTTATTTAATTGTAATTGTAATTAAAACAAAATAAGACTGAATTTGGTACTAAAGCGAAAGATTTAAGGGAACGGTTTAAAACCAGGGCTATGTCCATTTTATGTTGAAATACCGTCATGCCTCAGGAAGGTCATTTAAAATTTAAAATGACGCCCTTATATTTTGATACCTTTATGGTCATTTGAATGAAGCCCAGGTTTAATTTCTGAAAATGTTCCGCATTTAATTAATTAAGCTTACTAAATTAAATGGTTAAAAGGTACTCAATTATCTTGACTGTTCCTTCGCTATACATTTTTGAAACTCTGGTAACAATTTATAAGCAGCAAAATAGTTTTAACACAAACTATTCATGACTATAATACAAACGATGAATCAAAACTGCACATTATAGGTCATAAAGGAACCCCACATGGAAAATGTTTATATTATAATGGCATTCAACTTTTTAATAAAATCCCCACATATTTAAAAAAGCTAAAACCCTAAAAGTCTTCAACAAAAATTTGAAAAAATTCCTAATACAGGGTTGTTTTGTTCGGTGGAAGAGTATCTAGAAATAATTATTTTATAAGCTTTCTTGTGGAATATACTATGTTTAAAATTCCAAAATTTAATTTAGGTACCTACTCATGTAATATGAGGGGCAATACTTATATTTTGAGCGTAATAATTAAAACAAAGTAATTTGGGATTGAAAGCTGCTTTATTGTTTTTCAAAATATTCTCCTTTATGATCAATACACTTTTTGCATCCGTTTGAACCATTTGTCAAAGCATTTATTCCAGTCTTCTTGAGACACCTCCAAAACATGGTTTTTGAAGGCAACAATTCGGTTCGAAGACGTCAGCGTGTCATCCTGGCTTTGAAGATATCGACGTACCTTCGTGAGCTGGATGCGTTCTATTGCTGTTGCTGGAATTGGGTTCTGAACTCTGCGAAGCGGAAATTTGTCGTCGTTTCTAACGCTCCCCGAAATGGCATATGGCCTTCGAGGTTACCTCATTCTAGAAGGTATCAACGGCTTCTTCTGCCAACGAAAATCGTTGTCCACGCAATTTATTCTTGATGTTCGGGAACAAAAAGAAGTCATTGGGTGCCAAATTAGGAGTTTATGGCGGATGACCCAACAATTCGATTTTTTGAGCCTTCAAATACTCTGTTGTTAGACAAGATGTGTGTGCGCTCGCATTGTCTTGATAAAGAACGATCCTACGGTTCTTGTTGGTTTTCCTTACTTCACCAGACTTCCGGCAAACAAATGGTTGTGTACCATTCGGCATTGACTGTTTTACGTTCCTCTAAAGGCACTGTTGCCACATGGCCAGTTTGCTGAAAAAGCAGACGAACATTTGCTTCGAAGTGCTTCGAGTGCGAACAACTTTTGTTGGATTTGCTTCATCTTGAAACACCCATACAGTCGACTGCTGTTTACGTTCCGGCTCATACGCATAGCTCCATGATTCGTCACCTGTTACAATCTTTTGTACGTGTTTGGAGGCACCGCCATTGTATTTCGTGAGCATTTTGTACACCAGTCGACACGAGCTTCTTTTTGAGACTGCGTCAAATTATGTGGGATCCAACGAGAGCAAACCTTTTTCACGGTTAAATAGTCGTGCAATATTTTATATATGCTGGTGGAACTAATGCCTAGGGTTGCCTCAATCTCACAATATGTCGCATGATGATCTTTCATCATTAGTTTTTGCACAGCATCAATGTTTTCTGGCACAACAACTGATTTTGGACGACCTTCACGAACTTCATTATTGAGCGAATGGCGGCCACGATTAAATTCGTTATACCAGCGTTTCACAGTGGCAAAGGATGGAGCTTCGTCGCCAAATGTGGAAGTTAGTTGATCGATGCACTCTTGTCTTGATAATCCACGTCGAAAGTCGTAATAAATCATTGCACAAGCATTTTCACTAGTTAATTCCATGTTTTTGTTGACACACAATTTTCAAGTTAGTGTAAACAAAACAAATGATGCTCTATTGACAAAATGTTTGAAGTAGATTATGGTAAAAAATGTCAAACTTTCCATTGGAAACGTCAGATGGCATCCACAACATTCAGGGTTGCCAAGGCTCAAAATATAAATAGTGCCCCTCGTAAATTAGGGTTTCTGTATTTGTGTATCACATCTAATTAGACCTGTTCTTTTTGCACTAATAATTTTATTGTTGAAATGAAGCCAATATTTCTGTATTGAAATCAAACGGTGAATATATTTGAGTAACTAATTGCTAGGTCGTAATACAGCAAAAGCTTCTGGACTATTTCTCGAGAAATCCACCTTCATTCTCGGGTTATTGCTTTATAACAAACAAGGTTTCCATGCGTGAGATTCAGTAAAGAAATGATTGGTATTTAAAAAATACGTATTAAAATACGGGGGTTTGCTTTGAAATCTCAAAGAGTGACTGGGTATTAGTGGGTCAAACAAAAAATGCAGTGAATTTAAAAATTTGCATTTTTTTTTGTTTATAGTGGATTAAAACTAAATAAATAGTATGTTTTAATACTAATTTAGTGCGAGGCTTTGCATTTTCCCGCAATATGAGTTTCCCACTGAACATTTTTAATCTAAGGCCTATCTTTACTTTCTATTAAACTATAGCACGTAGAAATGGTATTTCATTCCACCCAAAAATTCTATATCAAAATTTCACCAAAAGTACTTGTTTTGAGACTCCCTGAATCCTAAGAAGAAACAAAGCATTTTTAATAAAATGTCATTTTGGTGTGTGGTGTGTGTACAACATAACATAAAATAAAACGTTTTTTGCATACCAAATTGATCTTTAAAATCAGCGCCTTCCAAGGAAGGGATACGAAGATATACAAGAAAATCCCTCCACCCCAGCTATTCTTTACATGGAAAATGTTTCATAAGTTTTGATTTTTTAAAATATATTTCCAATGACTTATTAAAATACGAAATATTTAAGATATTTTTATGACAAATAAAACGTATATCTTGAACTTTCTGGAAATAGTCTATAAAGACCTCTTCATTCTGAATGACTTTTATATAATTGGTAAACCGCAAGATATAGACAAAATATTACTACACAAAAAATGTAGATCGCGTTAAAATACACAATTCATGTCATATACATTATTTTGTTGGGTGAACCATTTTCGAGATATTGCTTATTATTCCCTTACATTTTCCAATACTTATATTTTTTCTCAAATTCGTTATTCATTTTTTGTCCTGGTAATGCAAAGAGAATGGAATATTCCACATAGCAACCAGCTCTTAAAATATTTGACTCTGGCTTAAAGCCTAGCAATTCCCCTTGCATCTACAAGAAAATTAGCAATATGATTAACATCTCGATATCTCGATTAACATGAAGCATATGGAGAATAAGCGTTTGTAAAAATAGTTTGTACAGGAGTAGAGAAAGTCATATGACTGTAACACATCAGTTTTTTTTTCCTGATGATCATGCAAGGAACATGGACTTTTAAAGACAAAGCACAACGATCCGCCTTTTTGAAAGCTGACTATCGCTTTACCCTACTGTATCCTTCTTATACCTACAGCAAATTGTGTAAATGCCTAATGAATATATATCTACATTATCGCGGTAATCGGCTCGTGTTATCTTATTTGTTGAGCGCCTCTTATTGTTTTATTATTTTGAATTTGGGTTCTTTGTCCTCCGGCTAGCTATTATTACTCAGTCAAGCAAGTGTGTCTGAGCAGGGCGTGTAAACGGAAAGGAGTAGTTACTAAAAGATAAAACTGATAAAAGAATTTGTTTTTACACTTTTATTGCCGTCACATTTAATTAATAATTCCATATTTAATCTTTGTACACGCCTGACTGAAACTGTGGTATTTCCGAATGTAATTACTGTCGTATTAGTTTCCGCGTACTTCACATTTTGTAACTAACTTTACGACGAGAGATTCTTCCAAACTGTGTGACGTGCACCTCACGAGAGATTCCTTAGAACTGCGTGAAACATGCTTATGACTCGAGAATATGTACTCCTTCACCTCGAAATGCCTAAACATTATAATAGAGCTGCTATTGGTTACCAAATCGCGCCAACATTAGCGTCTGTTTTGTCATCCAATCACTACGACTAACATATATGCCCTAGGGAAAATATTCCCTCCATTTCTAAGAAAAGGCACGCTACCCTGACGTCATTTGTTTGTCTCTTCTTAGTGATAAACAACTCACCCCCTCGTTTTATTGTTACCCACTTGTCAGTTTCAGTGAGGCCGTGTAAACTTATTTCCTAACAATGCTTATGGCTAACATACATCTAAAATCCTGTACATACAATAATATTGATTTACACTACAATCACTCTGGCATTCACAGCCTGTTATGATATAAAATACTGCTTCAACATTAACAAGTAGATAGAAAAATAAACTTTGTAAGAGTAGCTTGTAGAAGAGAGTATAAAATGTCATGTGAATGCAACACGTGAGCTTTCTTCATGAAAATCTTGCTAGGCAAACCAAAATCTAGCTATGTACAGTCGGTGCAAAAAAGCAACTAATAATTAACACACCTCTGTCGCGAACTATTTCCATCCCTCATTCGGTTACAGAGGTTCGAAGCAATAATAATCGGACTTATTCTGGGGCTAGTATGGACAGTCTTTGGGAGGCATATTGTTTCAAGCATTCAGGTGACATAAACCCATTCTCCACCGCTTTCATCGCCCAGCTAGGCCCGACCTTTCTTCATAGGGTAACGCTAACGTACCAGACTTCAGCTAAAACCAAATACAGGATGGGCCACCTAAGGCGGGTGCGGAGCACAAATGAGGAGGAGATTCTGCCAACATTCATGAATGAAAAACACTAAAAGTAACCAAAAGCATCGTCACGTTTTTGCACTCTGTACTAAACTAATTACCATTTACTTAAAATTAATTTCATTGTTAATCTGACTGGAACGTTACAATTAATTTATTTTAAAGACAAAGTACATAGTTATTTGTTGGACTATTTCCCTCTGCTACATACTTGTTTACACATAAAATTGGATATAATATGTTCCTATATTATTATAAAACCATTATTGCGGAAACATTCCAATGTCTTGACCAGGTCTCGTGTCTGCAGTATACGAACACGTTTTCCCCAGTCGCCGGTCAGAGATATGATCTCAGATATTGGCAGTACTGCAGCCAGTATCATGTCTAGCATATCATTTCAGTAAGTGCTTTACAGTCTAAACACGTTTGTTTCGACGGTTTGCCTTGAAAAACTTGGAAAGTATAGAATCTTTTTAAGGTACTTTCCCTTGCGTTTTATTGCTTAATGCACGCTATAAACAAAAGTTATCATTGAATTGCTTCCTGCTTTGTTAGGAACTTTCATATAACATTTGAACTGTAGCTGCCCACGGTTTAATGAATTGTTCGTCTTAGAAGATGCATACAAACACATTATTCAAAATACCGTTGCATATACTCTATAAGCATTTTTAGTCGTCGTATGTCTTTTATGGGATATAGACTAATTATATTAACTAATCAGTGCATTATTTACCAGAAACGTATCGGAATATAAGATTAATTCCTCTAAACAGATCAAACAGCTTATCTTTCTTTCTTGCAGCACTATTCACTGTAAATAATATATCAGCAGCGGTAGTATAAATGGGAACAATTTTATTTCCATCTCAATCTTGTAAAAGTTGTTATTTTATTTTATTTCTGTAAATTACTAAATTGTGTTAAGTTTAATGGTAGTTTTGATATACCGTAATTGGCTTTTAAATACACAAAACTATTTGACGTAATATTCCATTGCGTATTTACTTACGAGAAGTATAAATACAAACTACGCGATGCCTTGAAATGAAAAAAATTTAATAATAAATACACTTTAATCACGCAACGTGCTCTGTTTACTTCCTGATAGTCATGATAAATAGTGTCAGGAAGTATTAAAATAAATATGTCATATGTCAAGAGTGGCTGACACACTTAAATATTTAAAAATAAGGTCACCTTATACTAACGTTGGTATTGCATACGCTTTGCGCGATCCAACAAGAAGCAAAGCATCGACGGCTTAATGCTTCTTAGTATTGCTTAAAATACTGGAGCATATCACCAGCCAATATATCGGAAACGGCTAATGCTACAAAACTTTGGTTTGATTTAAACAAGATCAGGATTTTTACTTTCTCTACTACGTATAGTAAGTAGGGGAAGTATTGTATTCCACCCAAAAATTCGATACCGAGATTTCACCGGAAATATATGTTTTGAGACCCCTGAATCCCAAAAAAAAAGCATGTGTGTGTGTGTCTGTCTGTGAACAGCATAACTCAGAAACGAACTGTCGGATAAACACCAAACTTGGTATTAAGTTCAGTATCTTCCAGAGATGTGACACGAAGGTTTTCAAGAAAATCCCCTACCCCAGATTACTCTTTACATGGAACATTTTTTGAAAATTTTAATTTTCTCAAAAATGGCTCTAACGATTTTGATTAAAATATCATATGCTTAAGATATTTTCATGACAAATGAAATGTATATATTGAATTATCTGGGAATGTCTCCAAAAGTATTCTTCATTGTGAACGACTTTTGCATAACTGGTAAACCATAAGAGATGGATAAACTTTTACTACTCAAAAAATGTAGATCGCGTTAAAATACACAATTTATGTCATATACATTTCTTTTGTTGAGTGAACGGTTTTCGAGATATTGCTTGTCATTCCCTTAAATTTTCCAATACTTATACTTTTTCTCAAATGGAAATTCGTTATTCATTTTATTTCTCCTGGTAATGCAAAGAGAATGGAATATTTGACATAGCAACCAGCTCTTAAACTATTTGACTATCGCTTAAAGCCTACCAATTCCCCTTGCATCTACAAGAAAATTAGCAATAAGATTAACATCTCGATATCTCGATTAACATGAAGCATATGGAGAATAAGCGTTTGTAAACATAGTTTGTACAAGAGTAGAGAAAGTCATGTGAGTATAACACATCAGATTTTTTTCTGTAGTTACTTTGAATCTCTTGCGGTTTCTAAGTTATACAGGGGGGACCATCTAAGCTGAGATCGTACAATATCTCCAAAACTAAGTGTTGCAGAAAGAAATGTCTTTAATAAAAGTTGTTTAATATTATGGGGGAAAGTAAATGCTATTAGTCGTGTTTTATTTGGAAGACGTTGTGATGGGCCAATTTTAATTTTTTAAATGGGAACCTAATTCTTTATGTTGTTTTGTCACTCATAAAAAAACAAAACAACATTTGTAATAAAGCACTTTGAAATTGTTCTTACCAACGTAAATAAGAAGGAAAATTCTGATTGGCTGTATCAATGTCTCGTTGCCTCCTCGCCTACTGTTACAATGCTGCATTGTGTTGAATGGGTTCAACCATTCTTGCGCTCTTCGTACACAGCCATTCAGAATTTTCGTTGTTATTTACGCTGGTGTAAGAACAATTCCAAGGGACTTTATGTACAAGTTGTTTAGTTTTTTATGAGGAATGAGAAAACGACATACAAAATGTGGGTTCCCATTTTAAAAAAAAAATTAAATTGACCCTAAAATGACTATCACGACGTCCTCCAAACAAAACACGACTAATGGCATTTTTTCGCCATAATATCAAGCAACTTTTATCAAAGGCATTTCTTGCTACAACGCTTAGTTTTGGAGATATTGTACACTCTCAACTTATATGATCCAGGGATTGAAGACAATTGTACATGTTATTTACCGAAAATGTAATATAAAGATTTGATTAATTTGAAGTCTAGTAATTCCATCAAGAGAAGCGGCAGAGCAGTAAAAATTTATATATATATATTAGATACAGTACAGGTTTCTCGTGGTGGTTTCCTGCTTAATTTGCGAAAAAAGTCTATACTGCAACTTTTAGTGAAATTTTACTGACATAAAGACGTATATCATCTTATCACTGCTCCGTTAAATAACTAGTACTTTATGTCTTGTGACTAACCGCATTTCTTAAAATTGGGCTTTTGTTTCTCCACAATATGGGCGCCTTCAAACTTGAAGCTCCTGGGTTGGACTCTGGTTTGTGGGAGTAAAGTTTGTCCTCTACATCGGACTCATTTCAGCATCATTCTACTCACTTGTCTTCGCTAAATGTGAGCGGTTCTGCTGAAAGCTCCGAAATGTCGCCAGCCCTCCATGGTCATTGTTTGCTAGACTGCTCTTTTGTGTGCAACATTATGGCTTCGACATAGTGATTGCTTGGAAAATACTTCTCTATGTATTCTCTTAAATTATCATAAGAAGTCCTTGGCTTATCGCTGTCCTAGTTTTGAGAAAGGTGTATGTAAACTAGTCCAAAATATTTATTATTATATATTGAGGCAGTATTTTTAACACTTAAATGATTTCAGTCTAATTATATAATAAATAAATACAACAGCCCGCTTAAAGCAATATATGTATGTAACAAGATATAAAAAGTGTATATTACAGTCATTGTATATGTTTATATTATTGTATACATGTTTAATAATGTTATGTGAATGTATTACGTAATTTAATAATGTAGGAGCTGTGAGAATAATAGATTAAAAGTCGCTAACAATAAGGTAACAATGAGGTAGCCGTGAGAAAATAATGAATTATAAGGTTTAATAATGCTATTATTCATTCTTGGAGCAACAATAATGTAATTTTTGTGACATTTCATAAAATAGCCAATCAACAACCAGAAAAAGCTTTAGTTAAATGAATGTATTCTATTGGACTAGGATTAGCCAATCAGAAACTATAGCAAAATTTTGAAATTCAGAGTTCAGTTGCTTGTAGACAGCTCTCATAAAGGGACCAGTTGCTTGTAGACAGTGTTCCTAACCGGACGCGAGATGCGTTCCCGAGAAATTTAATACGTATTCGTGTGAGACGAAAATAGTTTTACGTGTTAAAAAGTGCAAGTAATTAATAATAAAAAATCTCACAGCTCTCTCTATATCAGTGAAGTGTTATTTAAATCGTATCAAGGATTATTAAAAGGAGTGAAGTAAAATTATAATCCGTGTAAGCCTACATTCTTCAGTCGCACCACTCCGTGCTAAGACATTCATGTCTCTAAAAATAAATACTGTTGCAGCCGAGGCAAACGGAAATATATAATATTTAAAGAAACAGTCAAAATTACAAAGTTAATATTTTTAAACTTGGGGCGAAGTCTACCGGAAACTTTTCCATACTGCGGTTGCTACTACTTCAAGTTTGGCTCAAGAACTTCAATACAGAAACTACCTTCCTCAAATTGGCTCTCAAAGCGTAGGGCCAATAACAGTACAACTCCTACTTCAAAATCGGCTTTCCATACGTGAAGCAACAAAACTTCTTCAATATATAAAGAATTATATTATACCCAAATGTAATTTCCATAGTATTTTCTGAAATAGAGCGCAGAAAAAACAATTTTAACATGTTCTTGCAGTTAGGCTTATTAAATAAATATGTAAATAAATAAATCAAACTATAAGAGAGAACATATATAACAGCAAAGGACCTCGTTTCTCTCTCTCTCTCTCTCTCTCTCTCTCGTGTGTGTCCCCCATGGTATTCTGAAAATCACCCAACTGATTTGGATAAGTTTTTCATCGTTGAAAAGCCCAAGTCGTTCTGACAGACATTTACCTATAAAAATGATTTAATTTCATAAATTGCTAAAAGATTAAAAAGGAGTTACAAAGCCCTTGTTCATGAATGTTATCATCTATATTTTATAATTAACAACTCAGAAGATTACTTTTCTCGACGGTCGTAGACTATGTGTCTCTTCCAAAGTGGTTAACTTGGTGGCCTGGGAGTGAAGAATCTTTATATTCACCAGCTTCACCTCTATTTCGTTGTATATGTTAAAGGCGTATGTATTATGTGAAAACTATGTACCTTATATGTTATAAAGTATAAAGAGAAGGTTCAAAGTTTTAAAATACCTGTGATTATCTAAAACATTTACCCGATCATTTCTTTTATTCTAGCATTTCCAGAACTTGTAAGACTGTCGGAGGGAGGTTAACGAAGTCGGACGTTCCGCCAATGTTTCACATCCTTTGGCTTGAATATCAGGAAATGTTTTCATCCGTTAATAGGATTAAACGGCGCGCCGAGGCCGAATGATTAGACCGCTCGCCTCCCACCCAGACGACCGGGGTTCGATTGCAGGGACCCGCATATGGGATTTATGGTGGACGAAGGGGCATCTGGGTGGGTTTACTCCAGGTTTTCCCGTTTTCCCCGCCGTTCATTCCACCAATTGTTCCATCACCTTTCCTTTTATTCTTTCGCCTTCATTTCATATCATCTTCTTCCTCGCTCTCATACCTAGCAACGGGCTCATCCCACCTTCCGGGTTCTTCATTCTGATTCAATGTTTGACTGTTCCTGTACAGGCCTCTGATCATAGGAATGTTTGCAAGTATTAGGGGAGGGTATGTTATACGAAATTACAATTATAGGGCTAAGGTATAGGATTGACTATAAAAAATCTGATGTGTTGCACTCACATGACTTTCTCTACTGTAGTAAAAACTGTTTTTATAAACTCTTATTCTCCATCTGCTTCATTTTAATCGAGATAAACATTTGCAGAAACGATCTTTTGACATGCAAAGAGAATTACATTCTACACATAGCGACCAGTTCTAAAAATATTTGACTATCGCTTAAGGCGTACCATGTTCCCCTTGTTTTGTATTTGCAAAGGCAATATAGAAATACAGCAGCCTTTAAGCATAGACATATCTCTTAATAGCTGGTTGCTATGTGCAGCACCATTCTCTTTGCCACAGATTAATACTCTTTGCATATCCAAGACAAAAAAATGAATAACGAATACCCATTTGAGAAAATAAGTATTGAACAATTTAAGGGATTAACAAGCATCTCGAAAATGGTTCACTCAACAAAAAAATGTATATGACATAAATTGGGTATTTTAACGCGATCTATATTTTTTGTGTAGTAAAATTTTGTCTATCTCTTATGGTTTACCAGTTATGCAAAAGTCGTTCACAATGAAGAATACTTTTGGAGACATTCCCAGAAAATTCGAGATATACATTTTATTTGTCAAGAAAATATTTTAAACATATGATATTTTAATCAAAATCATTAGCCATTTTTTAGAAAATTAAAATTTTCGAAAAATGTTCCATGTAAAGGGTGATCTGGGGTGGAGGGATTTCCTTGAAAACCTTCGTGTCGCATCTCTGGAAGATACTAAGCCTACATACCAAGTTTGGTGTTTATCCGATTGTTCGTTTCCGAGTTATGCTGTTCACAGACACACACACACACACACACACACACACACACACACAGACACACACACGGACATGTTTCCAAAAATGCTTTTTTTGGATTCAGGTATCTCAGAACATATTATTCCGGTGAAATCTCGGTATCGAATTTTTGGGTCGAATACAATACTTCCGCTACTTACTACGCGTAGTAGAGAAAGTAGAAACATGTTTTCTGGATCATTGTTCAGTTATTTCACAAACAACCGGGGGTAAGAAGGAGGTAAATGAAATGAAATCATCATTCAAACATAACTTCAAAATTTCAAACTAATAACAAAGAACACCGCTACAGACGTTTTTATTTGACATAAATTGTATGTTTTAACGATATCTAAATTTTTTGTACAGCCAGATTTTATATGTCTCTAAGCTCTAATTCAAAAGTCATTCAGAATGTAGAGGACTTCACGGGCTGTTCCCATAAAATCCAAGAAATACTTTTAATTTGTTACGTAAATATTTTAAACGCCTCGTCCGTTGTTGTGAAACAGTAGAACAGCCTGCAGCTTACAGGTTGACATGAACCCTCCATGTTTTTAAACATGCCATTTACCCTTATTTACACCTGAAGACAATGACCCTTGTTTGTACCACGCAGTGCCGATTTAAAGCTGGTAAAGGTTTTCACCAGCGAATTATCAGCGGGAAGCGAAGCCGGGGAGGCAGTCACTCCTGTGCGTGCATTATTATTTACCCACAACGGGAACGTTTTAAAGCATCAAACAAACTCTCATAACTAAATTCCATGTGTGTTTTGAAGAGCCTTGTTGTTGTGCAGGAGTGCAGCAAAAACCGGCATGCTGCTCCACTGGAGTGAAGTGGAGAGGCTGTAAAAATTGTGCACTGCGCGCTTGAAAGCTCTTTTACTGTTCGCGGCAAATGAGGCGTTGAAAAAATATCGACAGCAATTACATTTGGTTAATTAAGTTCTCACGTGGAAAAATCAAGAGCGGTACAGCGTTCATAGTTTTCATAAACTGCAAGGTCTGTAACCAATACTTTTCGAGTATTTACTGTGCACTTCTAATTTGCGGCCCACTCTTCCAGTATCCAAACACTGGCGACCTCTCCCTCTCAACGCGGCTTATGAAGAAACAACCTCCAAGTTTCAAAATCGAAAACGGCTATGCGTAACAGCTACACGGCTTCAGCTACCCAAATATTTCATAGTGATTCTAAATCCTATTTATATAGCATTTTGTCTATACAGTATATGCTATCAGTTCACAGACTTGCCCGTGCTAGCCTCTAGTTCCCCGAGGTCGCGGGTTTAAACCTGTTGGAAGACGATGGATTCTTTTCGGGCGTAAAAATCCTTAGCATGGCTTCTTACGGAAGAGAAGTAAAGTCGGTGATCCCGTGTCGTAGATTTATGGCACGTAAAAGAACCTCAAACCCGATAAAGAGACCTCTGAGCAAAATTTCCGGTCTTTCACGCCCAATATAAAATGGTAGGCTAAGGACCAAAGCAGTTAAAGAGAGTCCATAAATAAAAAAATCTGATGTGTTGCACTCACATGACTTCCTCTACTCTTGTACAAACTATTGTTACAAACGCTTATTGTACCTCTGCTTCATGTCAATCGAGATAAACCTTTGCAGAAACTTATTGCTAATTTTATTGTAGGCGCAAGGAGAATATGGCAGACTTTAAGCAATAGTCAAACCTTTTAAGAGCTGATTGTTATGTGGAGCATTCCAGTCTCATTGTATATCCATGAAAAAAAGCTAAAACAAACGAATAACGAATTCCCATTTGAGGAAACTTATAAGTATTGTAAAACTGAAACAAAAAGGAATATCTCGGAAATAGTTCTACCAAAAAAGTATGTGACATAAATTGTGTTTTAACGAGATCTATATCTTTTTTGTAGTAAAATTTTGTCTATCTCTTACAGTGTACCGTTCATTCAGAATAAAGGGGACTTTTGGGGATATTAGCAAAAAAATTCAGGATATACATTTCATTTGCCATAAAATATCTAAAACATGTGATATTTTAATAAAAATCGTTAGCCATTTTTGAGAAAATAAAAATTTTGGAAAAATGTTCTATGTAAAGGGTAGTCTTGTTTAGGGGGATTTTCCTGAAAATTTTCGTGTGATTTCTTTGAAACATGCGATGTATGGTATTTATCCGACATTTCAATTTTTGAGTTATGCTGTACATAGACACACACGGACCTTTTTCAAAAAATGACTTTTTTTAATCAAGGGCCCCAAAATATGTATTTCTGGTGAAATCTCGGTATCAAATTTTTGGGTGGAATCCAATACTTCCCCTTACTTACTATACGTAGTAGAGAAACTAAAAAAATCTGATGTGCTACACTCACATGACTTTCTCTACTCTTGTACAATCTATTTTTACAAACGCCTATTCTCCATATGCTTTATGTTAATCGAGATATCGAGATGTCAATCTTATTGCTAATTTTCTTGTAGATGCAAGGGGAATATGGTAGCTTTTAAGCGATGGTCAAATATTTTAACGCTGGTTGCTATGCGGCGCATTCCATTCTCTTTGCAAGTCCAGGACATAAAAAAATGAATAACGAATTTGAGATAAAGTATAAGTATTGGAAAATGTAAGGGAATAACAAGCAATATCTCGAAAACGGTTCACTCAACAAAAGAAATGTGTATGACATAAGTTGTGTATTTTAACGAGATCTACATTTTTTGTGTAGTAAAATTTTGTCTATCTCTTATGGTTTACCAGTTATGCAAAAGTCGTTCACAATGAAGAATACTTTTGGAGACATTCCCAGAAAATTCGAGATATACATTTCATTTCTCATAACATTATCTTAAACATATGATATTTTAATCAAAATCGTTAGAGCCATTTTTGAGAAAATTAAAATTTTCGAAAAATGTTCCATGTAAAGGGTAGTGTGGGGTGGGGGGATTTTCTTGAAAACCTTCGTGTCGCATCTCTGGAAGATACTGAACCTAAATACCAAGTTTGGTGTTTATCCGACTGTTCGTTTTTGAGTTATGCTGTTCACAGACACACACACACACACAGACACACACACAGACACACACACAGACACACACACAGACACACACACGGACATGTTTCCAAAAATGCTTTTTTTGGATTCAGGAGGTCTCAAAACATGTATTTCCGGTGAAATCTCTGTATCGAATTTTTGGGTGGAATGCAATACTTCCCCTACTTACTATACGTAGTAGAGAAAGTAAAAAAGCAATAAAATTCCTTGTACTATGCATGATTTAATTAAAAGTATACAATGAAACTTTTAATTTTTATTTTTATACTGCTTGCCTATAATAGGTAGAGGAAGTATTGCATTTCCACAAGGCTTTGATGTCGATATTTTACCAGGAAAAGACGTTTTTGAGTCTCACTGAATCTAAAAAGTAGTATTTTTAGGAAAAGGTCCTTGTGTGCGTGTGTGTGCGCGCATAACTCCAAAACAAAAACGTTTTACACGATGATGATGTAGTTATTTGTGATGTAGTTTTAATCAAATATTAAATATTAGTATATATCATAAAGGCAGAATCAGCTGAAAAATTCCGTGTGTTCAAATTCCACTATGGCATTGAATTTTTCACCTCATTCTAACTTTCAAACAACCCGGGTTAAGTCTTTAAAAATATAATAATAATAATAATAATAATAATAATAATAATAATAATAATAATAATAATAATAATAATAATAATAATAATAAAGTAACCAATATACATAAGAAGGTAATTTAACCTACGGATAATAAAGTAATGCAAGATTGGAAGATATCCAATTACAAAGGAATTAAAATTTCAAGGGATAAGATTGTTTCTACTGTGTTATATGCCGACGATGTGATTATTCTGGGCAAAACGGAGGATGAGCTACAGATCTCGGCCCATAACTTATTTAAAATTTCAAAAAAATATGTAATGAAGATTTCTCTCTACAAGACAAAATCCATAATCCATGGGAATGAAATCAAAAAACCATTTAGGATTAAAATTGTGATAGAAGGGAAAATAGTTGAACAGGTTGGAGCATTTACTTATTTACGTAATTTATTTCAGTCTTTAATAAAAATTATATAGATACAAATTAAACAGGGATAATATAATAAATGAACTGATGAAAATAAAGTTTGGTAAAATTATGTCAAAAAGTGCACAACTTAAATTCATAAAGTGATATCAAAACCATTGATTAGGTTTGGTTCCGAAACTTGTATTTTAATAAGACATGATGAGAAAAGGCTAGAAGCCCAACATATGAGATTCGAGTCCCTTAATGGGGGTCACTCTTAGAGATCGCATTCCCATAAAATCACAAGGGAAGAGTTGGGTGTTTCAAACATACTCGAGGAAATAAAAAAGCATAAACAAAAGTCTGATGTGCTTACATTCACATGACTGTCTACCCTCTAGCACTTATTAGTGGATATACAAATTACTCTTACGAAATTTTATTTTCCTGTCTTAATTTTAATCCAGATAAATCTTTCCAGAAATAACTGCATTACGCATTTCGTTGTAGGTATAAAGGGAATAAGGATAGTAAAATGTTTAAGAACTGGACGTTATGTATTGGCTTTAAAATTCTATGCTCTTAAGTGAAGTTCGAGAAATAAATGAATATCAAAAGCACTTGGAAACAATGACGAAGTATTGAAGAATTCGAAGTATTAATAACGGATATCTCGGAAACGGCTGATGCCACAAAAAGCTTATGTGGGATAAATTGTATTTTAAAGCGATCCACATTTTTTGTGTAGTACCTTTTCGTCTATCGCTTAACGTTTACCAGTTATACTAGATTATACACAATTTCTTCCAAATGAAGGTCACTTCACATATTTTAATGAAAATCGTTGGAGACATTTTTTAGAAAATCAAAATTTTCTAGAAGTGTTCAATGTAAAGGGTAGTTTGTTGTGCGGGATTTTCTTGAAAATCTTCATTTCTTATCTTTGCAAGATAATGAATTTAAATGCCAAGTTTGGTACTCATTCGACTTTTCCTTTTTGAGTTATGCTGTCCATAGACACACAGATACACTGACACAGGCATACTCACGGACCTTTTTCTAAAAATCCTTTTTTTTTAATTCAGGGAACTTCAAAAGGTGTATTTCTGGCGGAATCTCGTATCAAATTCTTGTTTGGAATGCAATACATAGCTTCTCTACGTGCTAGGTACGTGGTAGAGAAAGTAAACATGCAAAGAACACCTTTTTAGAATGGACAACCAAAGAATACCAAGTCGGCATTTCAATATAAGCCATTGAGAAGGAGACATGTGGATAGACCTGAGAAGCGTTGGAACTGAGACTCGGAACAACCTCTTGGAGGCCTGATTCTTGGAAGTCTGAAGAAGACCAATATATACTAACATATACCACAATGTATTGATTGGTACTATTGAAATATTTTTTTAGCTTTTTTTTCTGTTCTCGGAAAAAGGGATTCATTTATAATTTTCGGGGATAGCCTTCCAATTAAATAACACAAACCATAAGTTTGTGTTATTCCTGCATCAACCAATGTGCCTCACGAGTTAGAATGAGCATCGGGAACAACAGTCTGCAGACCTCTCACCAGGACATCCAAAGGTTTCAACGTTCTGTTGTTGGGATCTGTGTACTAACACCATACAAAACCTTTCCCCGCCTACGTTAAGCGCTGCCCTGAGCCTAAAGCAATCTTTGTGGCAGTAAACTATTGCTGGGCACATAATTGACATGTTGATCACCAACGGAACCAAGTTGACAGTTATATGCGGCAGGAACAATGCCGGCAAATCCCAATTATCTTCCCCTGTAAGCCTGATTATCCCCCACGAGCTGTGTAAGAGCATAATTGGACCTTCTATACACTCGATGATAGTTAGAAACATGTTCCTTTAATCCCCACTATGAATATCTTGCACCAGTTGGGCGTCCAAATTATATTTAATGGGTTATTAGATTCTTTACATTCACTTCAAAGCTCAAGAAATAGGATTTTGTGGTTTTAATAAAGTGCTGAAGAGTTTTGAAACGTCAACTTTGAGCCAAAGTCGTTTAAAATGACTAAAGTCTATGATATCCAAGCGAGTACAGTGTCAACATCCACAGTGGATTACAAAACGTGTATGAGGGAGATATCATCGATCAGAGTACAGCTCACAGAGGCTTCACAGTCTAAAGTAATGAAACTGGGATCCTGAAAATAACTTAACGTATATTGCGACCAAGTTCGTTAAGTGCATTGTTGAAAAACGAGGGAGAGGTTGAAAACAGGAGACAAAGTCGGGTATTTTGTACTTCTGAGATTTTTCAGTGCACTTAACGCATTTGTGTTGCATACTAAATTTTTCGACGATAGTGAATAATAAAAACAACACGAAAATAAAATTACAAACAACTGTTAAACATGGTGGTTCCAAAAGCAAAGTCAACAACATGAATATTGTATTTTCTGAGGAAGCGATAATTCTTCTATCAACCCTCTTTCATGAACTTGAATAAGTTTGGCGAATCTCTTTTGCAGTTCGTTTTAGTTCTCGCTATACAAGATTAGGACAGGCTTTTGGACAGTTCTTGTAGAACTATTGTGTTTGATTTTGTCATTGTAAGCTTCTCTTACTTATGAGGTTAGGTATTTTCTGGTCTCATGATGGCATAAATTGTGCCATATAATAGTTGTTTTTAAACAACAGAGTTATTTAAAAGCGGGTATTTATTTAAGGGAACGCTCCATTGAAAATGCTGAGTTATACGATTTTTAGAGTTTAATTAAAATTTATGTAATTCATTGCTTTATCTGATTAACATTTTGGAAGGAGGCCTCCAGGTATAAATTTTTAAAAATAGTAACGTTAATATTATGATAGACCTTTTAAATACCTGTTCTTCAAAATAAAGATTCATTTATCTATGTATTACCCCTTTCTGCAATACAAATGTATTAAGTATGTCATTTTACTTTGAGAAAAAATAGAAATACGTCTTGAAAAATAAAGTTTAAACCACGAAATTGCCTGAAATTTAAAGGGTATCCTTAAATTTCTTTATTCCCTTTTCAAGAACTTAAGCTGACAATTTCAAACAGTTAAATGAATGTCCATTGTGATACCGAAAATATTAACTCGTATGATTAGTAATTTTATAAAGACATAATAGAGAAATAGATAAATAATTCAAATAAAAGATTTTCACATATTGAAACAATGCATAATGACAGAAGAAGAAGTTAACCTTTATAAGTAAATAAGGAAGTCAGTGCCCACTGGTTCAGAAAAAGTAATTGGTTAAAGCGTAGAGCAGTTAAGGTAATTAAGCGCTCCGGCGGAATTAAGCCAACAAGAAACCCATTAGATCAAGGTTCAGGTAGCTGGAATTCCAGACGTTGAAATAAGAGATGTGAAACTATACCAAAGCATATACGGAAAAACGAGAAAGAGGAAGAGCTCTTATAATTTGGTAGTCAGAGTAAAAGTTGTACTGCAGATGCGCAAGATTTGACAACGTATGATGTAGAAACTTTGGTGGGGTAGTAAGCGGAGATGAAGTTAATAAAAGAGCGTGTTTTGCTAAAATTAGCGTCTTTCTTTTCCTTTGTGTACCGCCTTAGGGGCTTACAATCTTTCACGGTGATCGGCAGTTCGTAGTCCTAAGACCGCGCTGGGTTATCAGTTACTTAGCTGCAGTCGCAAGGGATTTTGTCGGTAAGCATTTTAGCGACACACGCAACTTTCGCTACTAGTTTCTTTTATTGCAGAAATAGTTATTTAAAACCGTAAAACTGATACTGCAGAAGTTAACATGTACAATAATTCAATTATAGTTTCTAGTGCTACGATTCATAACCAGTTTCATTCTCTATTCTTCAAACGGTCGGCAACTCGCTTCAATAGCTCAAGTATTAGATCATGTTAAATTTCTCAGTGAATTTAAACTTGTGATATGCTTTCACACTACACCCACGCATGAGAGAAAGATCTCGTAGCCAACCACTGTAGCAGCTGGCGGCAGAATGAACAGCAGATATTGGATACGACGTAAAAGCTGACAGCGGGCGTCCGGCTTCAGTTGTGTGAAGCATTTATAATTATGACAAGCGGAATTAGGTTATACATTCCGTATCAGTTTATCAGGATTCTCGTTATTTAAATCACGTTGAAGCGCACTTTAAGTGTGAAAGAGTTAGGAAACAGAGTAGATTATGAACCTCCAAGGTTTGGAGATTTTTTTATTGAAGTAAAGAAAAATTGTGATTTTTTTGAAGACGTGTCAAATTTTCAGTGGAATATTTTCTTAATTCCTGTATTTGAGAATCATAACTTTTATTTCTTTACTTTTGTGAAAGAGTGTTTATAAATGCAACCCGTGATTTTCAGCATCCCTAGATAAATTCTGCCACGACTATGTCTTTTGTAGATTGATCGATAATTTCAAAACTATTTGTTATATTAAATTGTATTACTTGACTGACGCTAAAGTATATTTGAATTCCATGTTTACTTATCATAGTATTAACTATTGCCCAGTTACATGGACTAATGTTTAAATTGCATTACTGCAGAGAGGTCGTTTTTCCATACCCGTGTTCGTATTAAACTCCTCACAAAGTTCGGAAGAAAATATGTTGAAATATTTCACATTTGGGTGAAATCGGTGTAGTAAAATGTAGAACTTTTAATGAAACACTGCAGGTATAAAGTTCAAATTCTGTGCGCGTTAGTTTTGTTGAAATCGCTATTGCATTCAAAGTAGCTTATCTGTTGGGCCTCTAAAAGCTATTAGGATTCTTTTAGGGTTATTTCTGAAAATATTCCTACATACAAATATAACGAATTCTATGTATTGATCCCGTAAGATGTTTCTATATACGATGTTTTAATTTAGTACTTACAAACATTTTTGAGAAAATATAGTTTGAAATTTGAGCAATGACTTAACTATGATAGAGCATAACAAGAAATAGATAGCAATGTTGTTTAGTGTGTTTGGAAGAGCTGCAAATTCGCTTAAATTTAGAAATCATCTTTAATAACTGCAGAGTATTAAATACGTAATAGGAAAATACCCCCACATCTTATGAAATATATATCTTATGAATATAATTTCTGGCGCAACAGCTCAAAGCTTTACATTCTCCATAGAATGTCATGATCAGAGGGGCAGTAGTCACGAGGTCAGCATACCGAGTCACCCCGACCGCTTATACACGATTTTCAAAGTAGGAAATAGTACTCTTAGCCAAAAGTTCCTCAATTGGTTTCCTACCGTCTCATAAGGCTGAGTGTTCCGCATTTCAAACGTCCTAGTTTGATAAAATCTGATGTGTTGCACTTACATGACTTTCTCTAGTGTTGTACAAACTATTTTTACAAATCTTATTCTCCATCTACTTCATGTTCTAGATAAACATTTGCAGAAACTATCTTATTGCTAATTTTCTTGTAGATGCAAGGGGAATTGGTAGGCTTTAAGCGATAGTCAAATATTTTAAGAGCTGCTTGCTATGTGGAGTATTCCATTCGCTTTGCATTACCAGGACAAAAAAAAACTAATAACGAACTCCATTTGAGAAAAAGTATAAGTATTGCAAAATTCAAACAAATAACAAGGAATATCTCGGAAATGATTCACTTCACGAAAAAAAGTACATAACATAAATTGTGTGCTTTAACGAGATATACATTTTTGTGTGGTAAAATTCTGTCTATCTGTTGTGGGTTACCAGTTATGCGAAAGTCATTCAGAATGAAGAGAACTTTTGGGGACTTTCCATAACATTCAACAAATACTTTTCATTTGCCATGAAAATATCTTAAAACAATATCTTAATCAAAATCGTTAAAGCCATTTTTGAGAAAATCAAAATTTTCGAAAAACTTTCTTTGTAAAGGGTAGTCTGAGGTTGGGATAGTTTCTTGAAATTCTTCGTGTCATATTCTTGAAAGATACTAAACTCAGATACTAGTTTGATATTTATCCGAAATTTCGTTTTTGAGTTATGCTGGTCACAGACAGACACACACACACATACGCACACACACGCACGGACATGTTTCCAAAAATTCTTTATGCTCAAAACATGTATTTCCGGTGAAATCTCGGTATCGAAATTTTGGGTGGAACAGAATGCTTCCCCTACTTACTATACGTAGTAGAGAAAGTAAGAATCGCATGTTTGTACCGGCCGGGTCTCTCGGTCCGTAGTCAGCAATGCTGCATCAACATGAGTTTTGTCGAAAGTGTATGGATGTAATTTCCCATGCTTATTTTCGTAGGCATACAGCAATGGTCTATCTTAAACAATGATGAAATTTTGCAACAGTTCGTTCTTGTGACAGGAACCTAAATTATGGACAAGGATGTCAGTGGCAACTGTTTGTGCTGAAGGATCTTCCTGGAACTGATTGAATCGCTGATCAGTTGCATGATATTTTAATCACCTTCGTATTATTCAAAGAAAAATGGGTGGTCTGTGTATGATGCAAGGGCTTTTAGTTTGGATAACTGAAGGCATTACTTGAAGGATTCATCTCAACACTTTCATTATTTTTTCATCAGTTGATCTTGATGACACGTTGTCTTTGGGAATTGTAAGTTTCTCAACTTCTGATGATACATGAAATGAAGTGATAATTGGGAAAGGAAATTTGGGAGAATATCATTAATAAAGACATAAATTCAGAGAACCTCCCCGGCCTTTGCCAGTTTTGAACACTGGGGAAAACCTGAAAAAACCCAATCAGGGAGCACTGTTCCTAGCGGAATTTGAACCGCAGACCTTCCATTCACGAGTCCATGTCTTAACGACCTCGGCTACTCGTGTCGGTTGGAATTAACTGAACCGCAACACTTTCGCCAGAAAACAAAATAAGACTTGACAGACCTGGCAATAATTTTTCTTCACACTTGAAATTAATGAACTATTTATATAATTTTCAGGCAATTGAAAGTATCTATACTGATAATTAACCATACGGCATCATTAGGTAGGTAGGTGGGTGGGTATGCAGGTAGGTAAAAATGTTGACTTGCCAGGGCTAACTTTCAGTAATTCTCTAGCTTTATGATGTATACTTCTTTGAATTTTATATTAGCATAGCCTAAAATAAGAATTAATAAAAATGGATTTCCCTTGTTTTTATTTATGTAGATTTTAAACATGTTTTCACTACAATGCTATCAACGTTTACACAAGTACATCACCGTTATTTTTACGTGGATCCACCCCATTCTTTACCAAAAACGTGATAACACCGCAGCATGAATTCAATATCCTATATAGTGATCTTCATTGCCGAGCTAAAAATTCAAGATTAAGTCAAAAATTGGGTAAATGTATCCGCCAAATACTATCCGGCTTCAGCCTAAAATAAATTGGGCTGGAAAGAGTTAAATGCCTTTTTCTTTAATAATTGTACTACATATGTTATTAATACCCAACTTTATTGCGCAATCCACCCCTCCAAATAATGTAAAAAAATAAGTCGAAGCCTGTGGTTTTTTGACTCACACCAACCTGGTTACAAGCTCGAGAAAATCAACAGTTTAGCACGTGTTTACGTTTTTCTGACTTTAGATTTATTACACTTTGAGGAACGCACCACTTAAATTTGGTAAATATCTCGGGAAAATGGACACTTGGATTGGGAGTATAAATCATAAAGTCTATAACTGTCCATATTCCCTTTTGGTATTGGTATGTTTGATTCAAAATCTTCCACACGATACGGTTTTCATTCAATTACGCTGAACGGTTTCATGTGAATATATTCGAAAAAGTCAACAAATTAGAATGCTCAGTTTCGCAAAGTGGTGGGCTTTAAACCAAAGAGGAACTTTTAACAAATAAAAATGTGCAGTGATAATTGTTTATATATTATTATTTTCTTTTATATTAAAACTGACAAGAAAATGATAATGACAAATAATGTGCCCTCTCATGAGATAAATGAAATGGATATTTTCAGAAGAAACATTGGTTGTTAAACTTGATCTTACGAAACACTTGGCTTTGGACAATTAAAGTAACTCTTGAAAAAGCAGTAACTTTTCAGATGAACAAGAACTTCAAATGATATTTCAACTTCTTCAGTATAATAATCATTAATTTTAAATAGTTACTGTGTGTACACGGAGGCCACTAAGAGATTAACTTTAATCGGAAGTTGTACTTTGCAATGTAATTAAAATTAGAGGACGGTGAGGTACGTTTTTGTCGCCGAGATCGTATGATAAAACCAGGTTGACCGGCCTTTACATTTAGTTTTCTGTGACGACGAAGGTAATATCCGCTTTCAAATGTTTGACATCTCGTCGCTACTTAAGTCGATAGGAATCTCAGAGAATCTTTACGCCACCTCTGCCGTTCTATACGTAGAGTGAATAGCGTGTACAATATTTATTTTTTATGTTCTGGTTATTCAAGGACAAAGTATGAAGAGTGTTATTTGAGGTTGTATATCCATGAGAATAAGTTTGCGGCCCGCGGTTTCGGACACGCTCCGATGGCTTATTAAACTCTGTGTTTACCGTAAAAGTGCTAACTCATGCTTACTTCGATTTTGCGATCTCAGCATTAAGGAAAAGATATTGCAAGTGATAAATCTGAATCACATTGCGTGTTTCTTCGTAACAGAAAGTGTTGTGTCATTTCGGCTTCCACCTCCTCCTCCTCATTTCCCCAGTGACCTAGCTTCAGCTGGGCGGGTCAGTAGACCAGGAAAATAACACCGCTCCTCGCTGGCTCCGTCGATAAATTAACTGTATGCTTCGGTAACCGTCTATTGCGGCCAGTTTGGAGGCATTTCTCGTTTCTTTGTAAAATGACGTGCTGATTTCTATTGGCCTCTGCAAACCTGTTTTTACTTTCTCTGCTAGTTGCCTATAGTATATAGAGGAAGTATTGTATGCCACCCAAAAGTTCGATATGGAGACTTCACTGGAAACACACGTTTTGATACCCCTGAATCACCTGTGTCTGAACATCGTAACATAAAAATTTGATGTGTTATACTCACATAACTTCCTCTACCTTCTATCATGTGCATATACAAATTATTCTTACGAGAGTTTATTTTAATGGAGATAAACCTTTACAGAAATAACTACATTACAGTTTTCGTTATAGAAAAGGAACAGCGATAGTCAGATGTTTAAGAACTGGATGCTATACGTTGGCTTTAAAATTCCACTCTAACAGAATCGCCAGAAACAGCTGAATGTTGTAAGGACTTTAAAAGAATTACTTAGGTATTAACCAATTCGAGCCATTAATAGCGGATATCTCGGAAATGGCTGATGCCACAGAAAAAGTTATTTGAAATACTATGTTTCAAAGAAATGTAAACTTCCTTGTGTAGCAGTTTGTGTAGTATCGCTTTACGTTTACCGGTTATGCAAAATTGTATAAATTTCCTTCCAATGAGGACTTCACAAGCTATTCCCAGAAAATTTAAAATGGAAATTTTAATTGTGATGTAAATATATTTAATATATGCTATTCTAATCAACATTATTATAGTCATTTTTTCAAAAAATCAAATGTTTCGAATACATTTTCCATATAAATGGTATCTGGGGTGGGGATTTTCTTAAAAATCTTCATATCGCAACTTTGGAAGATACTGAACTTAAATACCAAATTTGGTATTTATTCCACATCTGCTTTTTGAGTAATGTTGTTCACAAACACACACATACAGACGTTTTTCTAAAACTGCATTTCTTGTGTTCAGGCGGCCTTAAAACATGCATTTCCGGTGAAATCTCGATATAGAATATTTGAGTGAAATGCCATACTTCACTTACTATTGATTTGGTAGAGAAACTAGAAAGGAAAATTCGGTTAAATACAAAACTTGTTATTTAAGGCTAGACTAAACGTCCAAAATTGGAACCTTCACTTCTGTATGTAGTCTTAATTGGAATTTCCTCTACAGTTTAATATCTATTTTACCATCGTAAGCACAACACTTATGTTTAAAATATATTTTTAAAAACAGTATCGTATCTGCCATTTTCTGCTGTGAATTCTGCACCACTTTACGGAAAAGAAAATCATAATTCCTAGAGAGGTAAACTTTTAGGGGAAGTTTTGCTCCATAATTGGTACTACCGTTAAGTATATGGTTTCCCTTTTTTGCAAAGTATGCGAGTTTGTTTTATCCATTTTTGCTTTGAACAGCTTTTTCTATGAATGACATTTTCTGGTGTAAATGATACTTTCTTTCAGAAACAGTTAAAGATAACTAAATTAAATTCTATGACGATAAAAGAAAACTCTGATGGCCGGGCTTCGTCAACCATCCTTGACAATTGTTTTTTCTTTGACAATCGTTAACTATCACGTTTGTGCTTCTTCAGTACAAGTTTTTTTTTATGATCGACATACTCATTGCCAAACGTTTTTCAGTCTTCAACTCGTGAAAAAAAGCACAGTTCAGTACAGCTGAAATATTCAGAGGTGGTTATAGATTCATTAGTGCTATCTAGCTGTGATGATGGAAGATAATGTTGATGCTGAATTATTGTATACAGATTTACTAGAAGATCCTGAACCTGAACGCGTAATATTTGAGCGTAATGAACATCTGCAAACATTTTCATATGTTTTACTGACCTTTTCTACATAAATTCATGAGAATTGAAGCAGTTTGCAAGTTATTTGCATGCTCTTTCTTTTTCAAGAAGGGTTGTCCCGTCAGTTTTCTAATTTTCTATTGCCTCTTTCCTACTAGCAACGTGACTTGCAATCAAAGATTTCTCATTAGTAGAAAACTTCGACACTCGTTTCTTTATTGAGGAAAACTTTTCTATTCTGTCGTAAGAGCTTATAAATACATGAATTACAGTACTACATGGCGATCGTTCTTTATTTAATCAACAAACGCTATTAAAGCCCAGAGCCATTAAGACATGAAACTATTGATTGGATCCACAAATAGAGTTATTTCCATAATCTAATTTCAAACTGCACAAGTACCTATGTCAAAGTAAACGTGTCGTCAATTCAATCAGATCTCCGATGGCGAGACATAGAACGTTTAGATGACATCTCAAGAGTAAACGAGTGATTTATTTTTATATTTGTCATATTCGTAGGAAGTTCGGTGGAACTGGCCATAAGTGCTCTTGTATGTCTGCTTTGGTGTTAATGAAACGATTGATTAATAAGATTGCTGATAAATTTTAATCAAAAGATGGTTTAATTAAGAGAGCGATTTTTAATTCCTTAATAAAGAAATGTATTTATAAAAGTAGAAGGCAGGTTGAGGCAGTATTTTTAACATTTAAACGATTTCAGTCTAATTATATGATATATAAATACAATAACAGCCCGCCTTAAAGCAATTTGTGTATGTAACAATATATAAGAAGTGTACATTACAGTCGTTGTTTATGTTTATATTATTGTATACATGTGTAATAATGTAGGTGCTGTGAAAATAATGGGTTAAAAGTTGCTAACAATGAGGTAACCTTGAGGCAATAATGAATTAGAATGTTTAATAATACTACTTGTGATTCTTGGAAGCAATAATGTAATTTTTGTGGCAGTTTATAAAATAGCCAATCAACAACCAGAAAAAGCTTTAGATAAATGAAGCTATTCTAATGAACTAGGATTAGCCAATCAGAAACTAAAATGGAGCAAAATTTACAAATCCAGAACTCACTTGCTTGTAGACAGTGTTTCTAACCGGATGCGAGATGTGTCCTCGAGAAGTTTAATACGTATTTTGTGTGAGACAAAAATAGTTTACGTGTTAAAATGTGAAAGTAATTATTAAAAAAAGCTCACAGCTCTCTCTATATCAGTGAAGTGTTATTTAAATCATGCCAAGCATTAAATAAAATAAATGAAGTAAAATTATAATCTGTGTAAGCCTACATTCTTCAGTCGCTCCACTCCCTGCTAAGACATTCAGGTCTCTAAAAAAATATAAATGCTGACGCAGCCGAGGCAAGCATAAATATATAATGTTTAAAGAAACCGTCAAAAATTACAAAGTTAATATTTTTTAATCATTTTAGGGCGAAGGCTACCGGAAACTTTTTACCATACGTGCGGTTGCAATTACTTCAAGTTCGGCTCCCCAACAGTCCAAATATAATACATCATCTTCAAACTGATTTTCCATATGTAGCAGCAACAGAACCTTCTACAAGGTATCGACATTCTTTACAACATTGTGTGATATCTTAACCTGTTATCTAAAAAATTATGAATTGAGCAAATTACATACGGGTATTGGGGCTTCTAATCTCCCTTAAGTTCGTCTTCCAAATATGCGACACGAAGGTTTCAAGAAACTCCCCACTCCGAACTACACTTTAAAGGGACGACTTTGTATTTTTACTTTCTCCCCTACGTAAGTAGGGGAAGCATTGCATTCCACCCAACAATTCTATAGTGATAATACATGTTTTGAGGTCACTTGAATCTAAATAAAGCATTTTTGGAAACATGTCCGCGTGTGAACATATCTGTGAACACGATAACTCAAAAACTAAAAGGGAAAAACACTAAACTTGATATTTAGGTTCCATATCTTTCACAGATGCAACACGAAGATTTTCAACAAAATCCCCCATCCTAAACTACCCTTTACATAGGAAATTGTTCGAAATTTTTTTTTCTAAAAAATTGCTAACGATTTTTATTAAAATACCATAAATGAACGATATTTACATGACAAATCAAATAATATGTTAAATCTTCGGGGAATGGCCTACGAAGCCTTTTCATTGGGAAGGAACTTTATAAAACATTGTATAACTGGTAAACATTAAGCAAAGACGAATACGTGTCACACAAAAAATGTAGACCTTTTTAAAACACAGAGTTTATTTAAAATATTTTTTTTAGCATAACCCGTTTCAGATATGTTATTAAATGTTCGAGTTGTCCATTTTCATGCTCATTTTCTTAAAGTCCTTTCAACATTCAGTTGTTTCTTGCGATTGCATGGAAATAGTATGGAATTTTAAGGTAGTCTATAGCGTCCAGTACTTAAACACTTAACAATCGCTTCACTTTGTATATATAAAGAAATGTATAATATAGCTTTTCGGCAAAGGTTTATTTGGATTAAAATATAGTAGATAGAAAAATAAATTTTAGTAAGCATACTTAGTGTACCCACTAATAAAGTTAGAGTAGAGAATGTGATGTGAATGCATCACATGAGATTTTTTTTATTTTGATTGCATGGCAGACAAAATGTATATGTTAAATTTTCAGCCAATAACCTATGAAGTCCTGTTCACTCTGAATTTTCTTAAGAGATGGACAAAATATTGTTGTACGTTATATAGCTCTCGTTAAAGCTCACTATATATATTGAATTTAAATTTTTGTGGCATTAACCATTTCCGAGATATTCCTCATTATCGGTTTGAATTTTAAAATACTTTATAGCTGTATAAAGCTCTAGGTTGCCATTTGTTTGTTTCTCGCGATCATACAAAGAGCGGAATTTCAAAGCCAGCTCACGGCGAGCTGCTTTTTAAAGATTCGTCTATCACTTCATCACCCAGTGCGATATACCTATTTTTGGATGAAGTGAAAAATACTCGACAAGGTAAGGTCATTTGAGCAGAAATAAACAAACGCTGCACGTTGCTTGGGAACCAATAGCGTTCGACTTGCAGGATTCCAAAAATTGCAGCGCGCTCTGTAGCGAACAATCCGTTAGCCATCAGAAAGCTTCATGGATGATGCATAGGCCAGAAAGGTTCGGTGGGAGATCCGTAACAGGCCTGTAGCTAATGCATGAGAAGGGACTTGATATGTAGGGCAGTACACTTGAAGGTAATGGAAACGTGGGTGGGGAGGGGTTAGCTATTGGGAACACTCTGTGAGATTGCTCGGCGTGCCTCATCCGCTGGGACCATATTCTGCTCCCCAGAACAAAGAAGCAATGGCTTTCCTTTTTCTTATCTCCCTTTCTTATTTAGACTCTATGACTGCAAGAAGTGCTGAGTGCATTTGCGTCAAAATAAATAAAAAAGTAAGGATTGATCTAACACCTACCCTGGGCCTGGAGATGACCTACTTCTTCGTCGGGGCACACTCAACAAATCTATATAAATAAAACTCGAACTCTGTTTGTGACTTCTGACTTGTGTTTCATAGAGATCCACTCTCTTTGGCGGAATCCACTAAATTTTGCAAACACATTCCACTAAAAAAGAGAAAAAAAAAAAAGATCTGATGTGATATACTCACAGGACTTTCTCTACCCTCTATCCTTATTAGTGGGCATACAATTTATTCTTACTGTGGCTTATTTTTTTATCTACTACATTTTGAGACAGTATTTTTAACACTTAAATGATTTCAGTCTAATTATATAATACAAATTCAATAATAGCCCGCCTTAAAGCAATATGTGTATGTAACAATATATAAAAAGTGTATATTACAGTCATTGTATACGTTTATATTATTGTATAGTGTAATAATGTTATGTAAATGTATTACGTAATTTAATAATGTAGGAGCTGTGAGAATAATAGCTTAAAAGTTGCTAACAATGAGGTAGCCTTGAGGCAATAATGAATTTGAAAGCTTAATGCTACTTGTGATTCTTGGAAGCAATAATGTAATTTTTGTTACAGTTTATAAAATAGCCAATCAACAATCTGAAAAAGCTTTAGTTAAATGAAGGTATTCTATTGGACTAGGATTAGCCAATCAGAAACTTAAATGGAGCAAAATGCACAAATTTAGAAGTTAGTTGCTTGTAAACAGCGCTCATAACTGGACGCATTGGTTATAGACAGTGTTCCTAACCGGACGCGAGATGCGTCCTCGAGAAATTTAATACGTATTCGTGTGAGACGAAAATAGTATACGTGTTAAAAAGAGCAAGTAAATAATAAAAAATCTCACAGCTCTCTCTCTCTATATCAGTGAAGAGTTACTTAAATTGTGTCAAGGATTAATAAATGTACTGAAGGAAAAATCATAATCTGTGTAAGCCTACATTCCTAGCCGCACTACTCCCTGCAAAGAAATCCATGTCTCTAACAATAATATTGACGCAACCGAGGCAAACATAAATATATAATATTTAAAGAAACAGTCAATATACAAAGTTAATATTTTTAAATTTGGGGACGAAGGCTACCGGATACCATACGTGCGGTTGCAACTACTTCAAGTTCGCTCCCCAACAGTCGAAATATAATACAACCTACTTCAAATTAGCTTTCCATACGTGAAGCAACAACCTACTTCAATTTTAATCCAAATAAACATTTACAGAAATAGCTACATTACAGATTTCGTTATAGGTACAAAGAGAACAGCAATACCCAAATTTTAAGGCCTGGGGGCTATATGCTGGAGTTAAAGTTCCATACTGTTTCCATGCAATTGCGAGAAACAACTGAATGTGGAAAGGAGTTAAGGGAATGATCAAATAATGAACAATTCGAACTATTAATAACGAATATCTCTGGCTTATATCACAAAAAGCTTAAGTTATTTGAAATAAATTGCGTGTTTTAAAGAGATCTATATTTCTTGTATAGTAGCTTTTCGTCCATCGCTACCCTTACCAGTTAGTTATGTAGGATTATACAGAGTTATTCAAAAAGAAGGAACAGACTTTAAATATGTATTTCTAATGAACAACAATAGATTGCGGCACATGCGATACATCATTGAACAGAGAAAAGCTCAAAATTTTATTGTATGTGTTGAAAATGAGCATCATTTGTTATGCGAGGACGACCAGTGCTTTTCCGTTTGCATACGCAACCATTTTTTACGAATTTATTGTATCAATTTTAAATTTTTATGACAAGGAGGCTCGTTGTTGAACTTACAACGAAATGCACGCTGCAATTAAACAATGGATTCACTCTTTGCATAATGCAGCACACATAACGACTTTTCCTGTGGCGTCGTCATTTTCTCGTAAACAAACACAGCGCCGCTGAAGGCACTGAATGGAACTAATAGGTTAGTTATATGGAACTAATGGGCTTAAAACTTTGAACTTTCCTCTATTCAATGATGTGTCGTATGTGTCGCTATCTATTGTCGTTCATTAAAATGAATATTTAAAATCTGTTCCTTCTTTTTGAATAACCCTGTACAAAATTGCTCCCGAGTGAGGAAGACTTCACAGTGTGTTCCCGGAAAATTAAAGTTTACACTTTGTTCTTCATGTAAATATTTTTAATAAATGGTATTTTAATAAAAATATTTAGAGCCATTTTTTAGAAAATAAAAAATTTCTAAAAGTGTTTCATTTAAAGGGTAGTTTGGGGTGAGGGATTTTGTTGAAAATCTTCGTGCCGCATCCGTGAAAGATATGGAGCCTAAATATGTTCCATGGTAAGTATAGTTGGAGTGGAGGATTTACTTAAAAGTCTCCGTAGCGGATCCTTGGAAGATACTGAACTTAAATACCAAGTTTAGTACTTATTTGACTTTTCGTTTTTGAGTTATGCTGTTTGCACACACACGCGCGCACGCGCGGACATGTTTCCAAAAATGGCTTATTTGGTTTCAGGAGCCTCAAAACATGCATTTCCGGTGAAATCTCGGTATCGAATTTGTGGGTTGAATGCAATTCCTTCCCTATGTACTATGCAGGTGGCAGAGAAAGCTGGATAACTGGTATATAACAATAATTCCACTATATACACTAGCGGTCTTGCCTGTAATTGGGTGAGAAATAAAGACAGGGATGGTTTTTAAAAACCTTGAGTAGGCTATAATGTTACCTCTTACCTAAAACATAGCTATCCGAAATGTTGTCCTGGTTGTTCAAACAGTAGCAGTTTGTACATAAAGGGTTGATAAAGTAGGACTAGCTTTTGTAAATTGTCTGATATTCTATAATTTTCACCAACTCCTATAGTCCGAGTGCACAAACGTATGTCCTGATTGATCAATTGAGTAGTTTTCTCTACATAGGGTTTAAAATAAAGTAAGATGCTATGTACTTTAAAACAAGGATTAGGGATTGTACCATAACTTATATTTGCCAAATCCTTCGTATAATTGTGTAATATTTTTATAGATAGTTTAAATATTAAATATTTTCACATAAGGAGCTGAAACATGTAGGGGTAGATTTTGAGGGTTTTAAGATAGCTTATAATTTTCGTTGGTTCCTATAGTATAAGCGAACAAAGTTGGTCTAGATAGGCCGAAGAATATTGATTTGGTGTTAGGTGTTGAAAACAGAGGTTAAAAATAAGGGCAGCAAAAATCTTTGAAAGTTTAGAATAGCATCATTCAACCAAAGTGTAATAAGTTTTGTCAAAATCGTACTAAAAATAGTCCTTGAAACAAAGCTCAGCGAAATCGGAGGGAAATGTGGTCATATAAACATGATATATAACTGCACCTTAAATAAATTTTTAAGATGTTTCAAGCCTCCCCATTTACCCCTATGGGATAGATGTTATTAAAACTCTACGTTTTTTTGCAATAAAGTGCCAAAGTTAGTCTCTGATATTCATATTAAAAGAAACAGGATTGAAACTAGATGGCATGAATGTAAGAAAGACAACACTGTCCCCCAATTTTAAAGTTTTTGGAAGTACTATACAGCCTTTGGCTGTCTGGATGAATAGAAATTTTAAGTGAAAGAATTAAAAAAATCGGGTTGAGTGGTTTGTCAGATTAACACACACACACACAAAATGTCTCCCTTTATGTTGTTAGTGTAAATATATTATCGTTTGCTTTCATCGTTATTATTCTTTTTATTAATTATTCATTACGAGGTTTTATTTTGCTGTACGCATACTGTTAAACATGATAAATATACATCGGTATTAATTAACACTACAGTAATATATGTGCATTTTATAGGTTGTTGTAACATGCAACTGTTCAAAAATATGCAATTATTACACGCTAACTGTATTAAGTAGACGTTAGGTGCACTCATAAAAGAAAAAGAAGGATCAGTTAACTTTTCGGAAATTTTCAATGACTAAAATAAAAATTGGCAAAACTTTTGTGTCACAACCAGATCTACGTTTTTGTCTAGTGAGGTTTTGTTATCTGAAAGTTACTCATTTGCATTACATTTAACGAGAAGAAAGAGGACTTCAAAGACTCTTTACTGAAAACTGAAGATACTAATGTCATTCATCGTTACAGTATCTTGGATATATATTTTATTAAAATTGGTAGAGGCGAGAAAACAGCTACAGTTAATTACTGAAGAATTTCCGAAACACCTGGCATTATATCCTGACTTATTTTAAAATTTGGCGTGCATTCGAGTTTTTCTTTTGAGTTATCCTGTTCCATAAATGACTGACTTTCTGACTACTGAAAGAATACTTTTATTTTAGGAACTTTATACGTCTACAACCGTGAATGTCGATATGGAATTTCTTGGTTCAATGCAATATTTCCGCTACCTATTATATGCGGTAGAACTAGTAAGCATTGATTAATTTTTGAACAATTGACACGTTTTATAGACTTCCTTTATAAATACTATGCATAGAGCTTATGGAATTTCTAAAAGCTAAATTCTTGACACACAAAAGCGCCCTTTAGAGATCACGTTAAATGAATATTGTTAATATTATATACCTAGATATTAATTATTACATCATTTGTTTACTCCAAGAAAAAAATTCGCAAATTGTATAGAAGTGCGCAAAAAATGATAGAAAGCAATATAGAAAAGTGTTTAATATCAGTTTTATTTCAAAAGTCTTTTCTTATAAAGCAACAGTAATATATCTTGATCTGAAACAGGGATAAGACCTACATTAACGAATAATAATAATAATAATAATAATAATAATAATAATAATAATAACAACAACAACAACATGCTTTACATAAATGCAATTTAGCTTCAAATGAGCCACTTTGTTCTTAGCGGATAAAGAAGGTGCAAAAAAAGATGTTCCTTTGAAGGAATGTTAGGGTTTTGTGGGGGAGAAATGGCGGGCTCGTCCGTCGCTGCTGCTGCACGAACGGATTCATATTGGTAGCGATGGGCGGCCAGTCGCGTCATTCAAGGGAAACCCAGTGTTAGCTGCACCTGCAAATTCGTGTTGGGGAACTGAGATATGCGTTTATTACGTATTATAGTTTCTGGACGTTGTTTGCTTTGATAGTTATTTATTGAAACAATTAAAATAACTCCGCGTGTTTACAGACTGCCATCAAAGAAAGAGTAAAACAGACAAACTATAAAATAATTCTATACAGCAAAAATCTGATGTGTTACACTCACATGACTTTCTCTACTCTTGTATAAACTATTTTTACAAACGCTTATTCTCCATATGCTTCATGTTAATCGAGATGTTAATCTTATTGCTAATTCTCTTGTAGGTGCAAGGGGAATTGGTAGGCTTTAAGCGATAGTCAAAATTTTAAGAGCTGGTTGCTATGTTGAGTATTCCATTCTCATTGCATTACCAGATCCCCCCCAAAACAATCTGTTGGGTTATACTCGCATGACTTTCTCCACTCTTGTACAAACTGTTATTCTCCATCTATTTCATATTAATCGAGACAAACATTTATAGAAACGATCTTTTGACATGTAAAGAGAATTACATTTTGCACAAAGCGACCTTCTAAAAATATTTGACTATCACTTAAAGTGCACCATGTTCCCCTTGTTTTGTATTTGCAAGGGCAATATAGAAATACAGTAGCCTTTAAGCATAGCCATATCTCTTAATAGTTGGTTGCTAGGTGTAGCACCATTCCCTTTCCCACAGATTAATACTCTTTGCTTATCCAAGACAAAAAAAAATGAACAACGAATTCCCATTTGAGAAAATAAGTATTAAAAAAATTAAGGGAATAACAAGCAATATCTCGAAAATAGTTCACTCAACAAAAAAATGTGTATGACATAAATTGCGTATTTTAATGCGATCTACATTTTTGTGTAGTAAAATTTTGTCTATCTCTTATGGTTTACCAGTTATGCAAAAGTCGTTCGCAATGAAGAATACTTTTGGAGACATTCCCAGAAAATTCAATATATATATTTTATTTGTCATGAAAGTATCTTAAATATATGATATTTTAATCAAAATCGTTAGAGCCATTTTTGAGAAAATTAAAATTTTCGTAAAATGTTTCATGTAAAGGGTAATCTGAGGATGGGGGGATTTTCTTGAAAACCTTCGTGTCGCATCTCTGGAAGATACTGAACCCAAATACCAAGTTTGGTGTTTATCCGACTGTTCGTTTCTGAGTTATGCTGTTCACAGACAGACAGACAGATAGACAGACAGATAGACACACACATACATACACACAGTCACATACACGGACGTGTTTCCAATAATACTTTTTTGGATTCAGGAGCCTCAAAACATGCATTTCCGGTGAAATCTCGGTATCGAATTTTTGGGTGGATTGCAATACTTCCCCTACATACTTATACGTAGTAGAGAAAGTAAAAATATAATTAAAATTGTAATGTTACTGTAACAATGTAATGTTGACAATTCAACATTCTTTTCACTTAATAAAGGTTGCAAAAGAACTGTTAACGTGATAGTAGAAAATGTTATATAGCAAATAATTCGTAGCAATGGAATACAAATCCTAAAAATGCTTAAAATTATTAGTTTACAATTAAAATGAATAATATATTACTGTTACGTGTTAACAGAACCCTGAAATTTATATTTCTCATGTTTGCTTCATCTTTGCTTAGTATTAGTCAATATGAAATCCGTATGTTGTTGCCTACAAGTTATATCACCATTCAGGTTATATCTGCAGCTGTAGGCGTGTAGGATGTGGCGGGGGAGGTGAAAGTCACGTGTTGTGGGAAGTAATAAACTGTGAATAGTATGACAAAACTTTTCTGGGATTCGTGAGAGTGAATAGCGATGTTGCCACACTTCGCTTAAAGCGCCTGCTGCAGTATGACCTCATGCAATGATTCTGCACTTTCTGGTTCCCAAACACATGCAGATTTTCCTTTCCTTGTCAGTATCAAAGCGCCGGAAGAAAGGAAATGAGTAAACCACAGACGTAAGGAATTAAAAAAGAAAGAAATGTGTGTGGTCGCCGTAGTTGTTCCAGGAGTGCAAGTCACTAGTTATAAGAATTTACTCTCTAATGCAATTGTGGTAGCGTAGGTGTAACCAAAGGATATACTCTCTTGGAATAGGTTATACAACCACACGTGTCTTTATTTTAATATCAAATGTATTAATCACAAGCGTGTGTGTGTTTTGGGGGGGCTTAGAACAAAATTATAATTAAAATGGTCCTTCTAAGTGAGGACAGAACTATTATCTTAGCAGACTTTTATTAAAACAATCTAGTCTTTATTTTGGCTCAAATAGATCAACATAGTTTAAGAATAAAGTGTTTTAAATTTGAAGTTCTATAAAGGTGTATTGGTGAAATAGCATACTTATAATTGTGTAATTGTGTCCCTAATTATTTATTTAGAATGATACTTTGAGTTATTCACATAAGTGAGCTATATATACTGTAAACTTTTAAGACAGATACGTATATTGTTATACACCGGGGTGAGACCAAAAGGTTTGCAGCTAAAATATCAAATTTAGTTACGCCGGCATAGCCATTGGGGGACGTAGACAGAGGCAACCAGAAAGGTACTAAGAACTTGCTGCACAAAACTAAAACGAAGCGTGGAATATTTTTAAATAATTACACTTTGCTCAAGGTGCTCTACATGATACACGATGCCCATGCACATACACCCATCACACATACACCCGATCCCTGCGAAGATTTACATTAGAGTCACGCTACTCTGGCTACAATTAGACCCACGCTATAACACACACAGCTCTTCCCACAATTGCCTTCACCCCCCCCCAACTAGGAAATGGAATTGCCGCGCCAGAAATAGTTAACACACAAACACAACTATTAGATCAACAATATTATATACAGCAATAATGTGTCCGGCGCGACAATACACACACATACACATATATTACACTATTTACTATAAAGAATAGACAAAACTGCATAAAGAGCTTCCTTAAGTTCCAGAATTAGCGTCCACTCGAGCCACATCCGCCTTCTGGGCTTACATACACATTTAAAATAGAAGAAAAATTGGATAAAATCCTTTGGCCTTTAAGTTCTGAGTGTTCCCTTTAACATTCAATAATAAAAGCAAATAAATACCACGTAAAATGTTTGATCCTTAATTGCAACATACGAACCTTGTTACCAAGCAAATGAGGATACCAGAGACTGAAGAGTGTGTGTGGTCAGTTATTTAGGCCGTTGTTGCGACTTCGTAACTTCAGCGTAAATGACAATTTACAAAAATAAAATTAAATTGTGGCGAAACAAGGCGTTTAAAGAAAAATGTGAAGATAAACGCAATATAGTTAATAACCGCTTTACGGCTTAATTCAATAAAACTTGCCTTGATCTCTCTAGTGTAATTTCTGTTCTGAAATAGGCGCTTATAACGTAAATTCGAATTGTAATTTTTCATTAATCTCTATTCATAGAATCAATTCCTAAGAGGTGTATTGTTCTGCAAACAAGCAATGCGCCCTTCTTCATTTTTGTTGAATTTGTATAAATAGAAAGTTATAATAAACAGACAAAAATGTACTAGACAAAACATGCCGAGTTCATTAAAATGCACAATGATTAATAAATAGCCATTTGCGTATCGGAAAGGTAGAATCAGATAACTGAAAAATTCAATGACATAGCCGGGATTTGAACTACGGATCTTCCGGTATCCGTCCGGTTGCTCTAACCACTGAGCTACCATGGCAACATGCCGACAGGACATTAAATTCTCCAACTGATTCGCATTTAATATCGTGTCGACATGTTGCCATGGTAACTCAGTGGTTAGAGCAACCGGACGGAGACCGGGAGATCCGTGGTTCAAATCCCGGCTATGGCATTGAATTTTTCAGTCATCTGATTCTACCTTTCCAACCCTGTCTAACACGGTTGTGTGAAAGAACAATTAATTCCTTTGCGTATCGTTAGCCTTTTCCAAAGTATTCATTCCTATATTGTGTTTGTAAGTTTCTCTATGATGAAGTTTATTCAGCCGAAAACGTACAATTATTTTTATCGCATATGTTAATTATTGACTGGTAACTATTTCTAGGCAAACTTTTATCATAGGCAATGCCAGAAGTGAATTCCAAATATATTCATTATCGAATCACTTCGTGACTAGAGAATTTATGTAGAGGATTTGGAAATCAAGAATTTCCTAGGATATTTAACAAATACAATAGCGAATTACTCAAATCATGATATTAAAATGCAATTATAAAATATCTACTTAATATTTATCTGCAATGTAAGCTACCTTTTTGTAAGAGGAATCAGAATCATGTGTTCGTACTTCGTTTGTTTAATCCGTGTAATAGGACCATTTAATATTATTTGCTGCTATCTGGTGTGAGAAACTAGAAGCAGGCATACAATATTCTTAGGATGCAATAACCAACGTTATATGTTATGATTTTCCTTATTGCAACAAAGATTATGCAAAAATACAGTTACTGAATACCCAATTGTCAAATCTGTAGAAATTGGAAGTAATTTGTTCATTGTTTATTATGTATAATATAGATGGCAAAGTAGTAGGCATACTGTTTGTTAATTTATGTATAATGTCAGAATGGTAATGTTCATTTAGTTGCACTGCAAGATAATACTCCGACTTGTTCAAAGTGCTAAAACGGTGTAACTATGTTCACGTAAGGAGGAGGCGGAAAAGTGATTTCAATACAGGTTGGGTGAAACAGGACCGTGATTGGTTGAAAAATAAAATTCTTTCCAATATGATGGATCATTGGAAAGGTAGAATCAGATGACTGAAAAAATGCATCGCCGGGATTTGAATCAGGTGTCTCCCGATTTCCGTCCGGTTGCTCTAACCGCTGTGCTACCATGGCAATGGTACGAATACCGGCATATTGTTACAGATGCTATCTCTCCAGCCTTGTCCAACGCATGGCTTGTGTGGAAGGACAATTAATTCCATGATAATTTAATATCTCCCTTTCGAGCCATTAGTGATATAGCGCTGTGAAGAAGCGAGGATTACTTTTTATACAAATAGTACCTATAAACAAAAGTGCATATGAGATATAGTGATTTTGTCCAGTTTTTCGACTGTTATGTTCACTCGCGAGAGCGCTCGCTTATCTAGTCAGTGGAATCTTTCCACAAGGCTCTCAAAAGTTCTAGAACAGTTTCGGCACACCTTCTGGAGGAGGCGGGAGAAGCTTGCAGAAGCTTCTAGTTATCTCCCGATAGCACGCCCGGGAGCGGCCGTTATCTTGTTACTCCGATCGCCCTGCGCCCACCTCCCGATAACCTGCGGCCATAGCCGCTGCGTTACACAGCATCCTCCTCAGAGTTGTACGTTTCGAACAATTTCACGACCGCAGGGCGATCACAATGAACTACCTGTAGCTACCCTCGGGGCCGATACCGAATGCGTGATGGGGGTATTTCAACACACCTTTTGGAGGAGAGGGGAGAAGAAGCTTCTCGATAGCCCGCCCGGTGTTTACGCTGGCGAGCGACCGTTATCTTGTTTACTCCGACCACCCGGCGCCAACCTCCCGAGAACCTACGGCCATAGTCACTGCGTCACACAGCTCCTCCTCAGAGCTGTTCGTCTTGTTATTTTGCGAGAAACATAGCTATATGCATGGAACCATCGTCAGAGAAGAATATTAAGTGTGAATCAATTACTCAATCATGCCGTTAAATCCAATTGCAAAAATTTACCCAACTGTGATGGTTACATGGAAAATAACGTACAGTTAACAAATCCCCTTGCATTTGAAGGACTAAAACAAATATCAGACGATAAACACTCGTTTTGAGATACTGAACTCCTCCATTCCTTTCCATGGCGAGGGCTTGTTACCACGAATCAACTTTTGAATACTCTTTGTGCATGTTCTAACTAATCACATCGTGTTTAGTTTGAAATTAGGTGTAATAAATATGTTTGAACAACGTAAAGTTGTTAGAAGAATCACTTTTTTTATGAATACTATAAATATAACATATTTGGAGTTATCATTGATAGAGAAAGTCATGTAAATGTATCACCTAAGATTTTTCTTCCTTGTATGGTCGCCTTTTAGGAATGTTTGCAGTGCAGCCCAGCATTTATTTGTCCGTCATTGGATAAATACCCACGCTAGCTACCCACTGCGGAAAGATGACAGAGAGCTGCTCAAATGTGGAACTTCTGTTTGGCGGCAAAACGATTATTTATGGCAGTCGATAACCAAAGCTGACATTAATTACTGAATACATTAACTCGAAAATGTGGGCACGATCCAAGTCGACGGGTATCTTTTTCGGAAATCTCTACATAATAACAACCCCAAGTTCCCGGTTCGACAGTTTCACATGCCCGATATTGCGTGCTAAGCAACGGAAGCAGGTACATATTATAACTGTTACAAGGGGAACCCCCCCTCCATTCTTTTCCTTTGATACGGTCTCAAGGGAAAAATAATAACTTGAACTAGCGTCGAAGTCAAAGTGTGTGATTTATATGCGTGGGTTGTAATGACCAGGAAGGGGGGTGGCATTTTGTAGGATTATAACACCGTTTGTAATAGCGGACGTTGGCTGGCTTAACTTTGCAAGAACTAATGTGGGGTCGTGGTTCCTTTTTCTTGTGACCTTGCCTTATTTCGAAACTCTGTTGAAGTGAAATATGCCCAGGAATGTGTTCCGGAACTTGTAAAGGTGCCTGTAAATTAAAATAAAATTATTACAATACCTATCAAAGAAACAGGGCTACAACCCGAATTCTTGTATTTTAGGGAACCACTTATCAGGGTTTCGAATGCGTGCAACATGAAATGTAATATTTTGTCGGGAAAGCTTTGAGTGGTTTATAAATTTTATCACAATGCAGACGATTACTACCAGTGTTCTGGGGAAACATGAAAATTATTTTATTCTTCAAAGCAATGACTGCTAATCACCAAAATGAAATTCCATGTCCCTATAATGAATAATCTATACATATAACTGGGTAATTTTAGATTCTGAATTAACAAACTGTGAATTGTCTGTCACATACAGTTATCTATCCATTACAAGTTACGGCATATCTTACGTACGCGGGGCACTGTAAAAGTCCTCGGCCTGACTCGGAGCCGTCGTGAAGATGGCCAAATTACTATGATAATTATTAAGTATCAACCTTTAAAAGGCGCGCTATTAAGTTTCTGACGCGTAAGTGCATCACTTGCTTGTGACCATCAGGTGTTAACATTTTCTACAAAATGGATATGACTGAAATACGCTCTGTGATGAACTACTTCCTTTTGAGGAGTTTAAATCCAGCAGAAACAAAAACAGTTAAATACGACATTAAAGGTCTCTTCCCTTTTGTTTTCGACGGTTAAAAAGAATTTAAGCGTGGTCGTACATTCGTTCAAGGTGATGAGCGGACAATACTTCCCAAAACCGCTACGACCGACGAGATTGTGAAAAAAATTCACAATGCGGTATTCAGTGATCGCCAAATGAAGGTACGGAGTTGGCTGACATTACAAAGACCTCGATAGGGCATATCTATTACATTTTACATTACCTTTTGGATGTAATAAAGCTTACCCTTTGATAGGTGCCACATTTAACAATGGACCAAAAACGTATTCGAATGAAAATTTCTCGTTTGAACATGCGTCTTCCTTCGGCTTTTATACTGGTAGATGACATATAATTTCCGCACTACACGCCAGAGACAAAGGAACAGTCCAAACAGTCAGTGGTAGGTGGAATTGCAAGACAGAAAGCGAGAAAAAAACTGATACACCTGCTGGAAAAGTCATGATTACGGTTTTCTGGGATTCTCATGACATGGTATTCATAGACTACCTCCAAAAGGGCAGGGAATATTACGCTTCACACCAAAAGTCGGGTCCTGTGCTCGTAACAAGCTGTTCACTTCTGATTGATCTTCGTAACGGTGTTAAAGTGCTTACCTCCATGATAACCTTTGAGTCAGGGGAACATGTGAAAATCACTTGGGAAAAGATCTGGTGAATATGGAGGATGCGAGAAATCTTCTGAGTTCCGCCTGGATCAAGATTCAATTTGGAAGTTTTTTCGTATCCTCGTATTCACCGGAGCTTGCCCCAAGTGATTTTCCCATATTCCTTCAACTCAAAAGTAAGCACTTTTAACACCGATGATGAAGTCAAATCAGTGAACAGCTGGTTGCGAGCACGGGACCCGACCTGGTGCAACACTGGCTTGGAAAAACTAGTGTCAAGTCCCCAAAAATGCTTGGAAAGCATGTTGACTATGTAGAAAAGTTAGAGAAGGATTGTACAATATAAATACAATTAATACAACATGATCAATTGTGTGTAATGTTTTTTTATAAAATAGGGAAACTTACTTATTAGACGCCCCTCGTGTATATTTACTCATATATTATGTTAAATAAAAACACGCTTTTTACTGGAAATATAACAGTAGGAAAGACAAAAGCTAACATTGTCTTTTGGATGTGAATAGCTTATTCTTCACAAGATAAATATACTAAGTAATTAAAATTTTTTGTTTGGTTAAACGTAAACAATTCAGCGAAACAATTAAATATTATGCACCGATGACCTCTTTCATATCTTTGGAAATGCATTAGGTGTAAACCCACAGGTGCTGGATTATTCAGTACAGAAACCAGTTCTTTGCCAGTTCTCTGGCCCTGGTATGAAGTAGATGGAATTTACTTTAGCAAACAACCACGGCTAGGGCTTTCTGCGTGACGTTTGACGTATTGCTCTGTTTTAATTGCTTATTTTGGCCGTAAAAAAAGCGAACGTTCATCGACCCTCCATTTTGTGATTGCACTTCATTTGACGTCCCGCTACAAAAACGTTGTGTCAGCAGCTGGGGCGGTAGAAAATTATTTCCTGCTTTCTTTTATTCTATGAGTGTATATGAGTGACATTTCGACATGACAGATAACCTTAAATTCTGAGCACTAATTGTTACTTTTGCAAACTATGTTCATTTCCTATTGGAAGAGCCACATCCTGTCGCGGCCGGAAACATAAATTCCGTTTCATTGACACGGTGATGTCAACATTACAGTCATGCTCTGTCATGCAGATGATTCTACAAAGGTGATTTAACTATTCGTCTACTGATTGATTTCAAACACTTTTTCTGTACTTTCACTCTGAAGAAGCTTTTTGTATTTACGTTGGAGTTGTTTATTTATTTAGCTCCAGGTATGGACGTCAGTTTGAAGAAGGTGTTTATTAGCTCCATGCTTTGCGCGTCAATTTTAAGTGGTTTGTATTTAAGGAGTTGTATTATATTTTGACTGTTGGGGAGCCGAACTTATAGCAGTTGCAACCGCACGTATAGTAAACAATTTCCGGTAGCTTCGCCCCAAGTTTAGAAAAAATATATTAACTTTGTAATTAAACTGTTTCTTTAAATATTTAATATTTATGTTTGCCTCGGCTGCGTCAGTATTATTGTTACAGACATGGAAATCCTGGCAGGGCGTGATGCGACAAGAATGTAGGCTTTCACAGATTTTAAGTTTTAATTCACTCATTTTTATTAATCCTTGACACAAATTAAATAGCATTTCACTGATATCGAGAGCTGTGAGATTCTTTTATTTAATACTTGCACTTTTTAACAAATATACTATTTTCGTCTCACACGAATACGTATTAAATCTCTCAAGGACGCTTTTTGCGTCTGGTTACTAACGCTGTCTGCAGGCAACTGGATAGATTTCAACCGTCTAAACTTGTAAATTTCTGTATTTCAAGTCACTGATTGGCTATTTTTACTCCAATACAATACCTGAATTTAACTAAAGCTTTTTCTGGTTGTTTATTGGCTATTTTTTATAAACTGTCACTAGAATTACATTACTGCTTCCAAGAATCACAAATAACATTTAAACTCTCAAACTCATTATTGCTTCAAGGTTACCTCATTGTTATCAAAATTTAACTTATTATTCTCACAGCTCCTACATTATTAAATTACGTAATACATTCATATAACATTATTGAACATGTATACAATAATATAAGCATGTGCAATAACTGTTACATATATTTTACAAATTATTACATGCACATATTGCTTCAAGGCGGACTGTTATTGAATTTACATATTATACAATTTGACTAAAATCATTTAAGTGTTAATAATACTGCCTCAACTCGTATTCGTGTTTGGCGTTCAGAGGAAGATGTCAGTTCATTACTAGTAAATGTTAGTGGGTGACTTATTAAGAAATACTGTCAAGAAAACGTCTAATGTATAGTCACCACAAGGCTTTTACAAACATTTTAATAACTGGTCTAGCAATTATTCATACAAAGCTTTATTTTTCTGTGAACTTCATATTAATCACGATTCATGTTCACAAGAAATATTTCCAGCAAGATTTTGAAGTTACGCAGTACAACAGACTACTGTTAAAAAGCAAGTCGAGTATGTATTCGATATGTGTGCACTGATGGAGCAGTAGGAAGAAAAAGAACTGACATAAAGGTTCAAGAGTATTGTTTATGATACTGAAAAGTTCAAATGAGCAACAGAAAATATCTCTGGAACCCCTGATACCACTTTTTTCTGTGATAAGTTTGATAAGTTTTTATCTTTCTCATATGGCTTGCCAGTTGTATAGGAGTATATAAAATTCGCAAACTCTTCGGAATTTAAACTTCTATAGTTTTGGATAAAAGTTTTGTTTCTCACGCCAATGTCTAATATATGACAAAAATTTTGTCATATAACTTCCTCTACACATTACAAATTTGCAAGCAAAACCTCATTCATTACAAAGCGATTCTTTTAACTAAGATACTTTAGGATATATTTTTATTTAGAAATTGTTTCAAATAATGCAATAAGTATTTACTAAGGCATAACAACATACATGAACAATTATTAAATATTTTTCGGAGGTATGGAGTAATAAATTTAAAAATTCATAGAAGCGACTTCCTGCAAAGGAAAAGAAAAAAGAAGAATTGGAAACTTTCTGGCATTACCTTCATTTAGAACATGTCATATTAAATATTTTGATAATGGCTTACGCGATGAAAAAATCTAATGTGTTGCATTCACATGACTTTTTATATTCTTGTACAACTATTTTTATAAACGCTTATTCTGCATCTGCTTTATGTTAATCGAGATAAACATTTGCAAAATGTATCGTATTGCAAATTTTCTTGTAGGTACAAAGGGAATATGGTAGGCTTTAAGCGATAGTCAAATCTTTTAATGCTGGTTGCTATGTGGAGTATTCCATTCTCTTTGCATGCCCAGGACATAAAAAGAAACAAACAAACGAATAACGAATTCCCATTTGAGAAAAAGTATATTGAAATAAATAACAAGGAATATCTCAGAAATGGTGCACTCCACAAAAAGAAATGTATGTGACGAATTGAATGATTTAACGAGCTCTACATTTTTTGGTAATTAAATTTTTTCTATCCGTTGTGGTTTAGCAGTTATGCGAAAGTTATTCAGTATGATGAGGACTTTTGGGAACATTCCCATTTTCATTTGGCATGAAAATATTTTAAAAATATGATTTTTAATCAATATCTCAGAGCCATTTTTTATAAAATCAAAATTTTCGAAAAATGTACCCTGTAAAGTGTAGTCTGGCGTGGGAAATTATCTTGAAAATTTTCGTGTCGCATCCTTGGAAGATACTAAACACAAATACCAAGTTTAAATTTATCCAGATTTTCGTTTTTGAGTTATGCTGTTCACAGGCTGAGACACACAGAGAGATACGCACACGGACATGATTCCAAAACTGTTTTATTTGGATTCAAGGCACCTCAAAACATTTATTTCCAGTGAAATCTCGGTATCGAATTTTTGGGTGGAATGCAATATTTCTCCTACTTACTAAATGTAGTAGAGAAATTAAAAGGTGATATTAAGCGCATATTTGAATGAAAATCACATTTTTCTTAAAAATAATTATTTTTATCTATCTTTTAAGGTTCCCTAGTTATACAAAACTAACACTAAATAAAGAGGACTTCACAGAAAATTTAAGATATAAATAAGTTTTATTAGTCATGAGAATAGCTTTAACATGTGACACTTTAATAAAAATCGTTAAGAGCCATTTTTGAGAAATTGAAAAATAATGAAACATTTTCCTTATAATGTTTCATTTGGAATGTGAGAATTTTCTTGAAAATCCTCTCCCAGCACATTTAAGGAGTGTCTTATTCAAATGAGAGAATTAGATTTTTTCCCCAAGCTATCGCGCGCGCTCACACACGCAAATACACACGCACACACACACGAGCGCTCGCACACAACAGTTTATAAAATGATTATGTTTTGCTTTAATCTAATAGACCCCATATATCTCATATGGAGTCTACATCGAAGTTCTGGGTAGAATCAAATACTTCCTCTACATGCCATAATTAAACGTACTGAAATTGTTGTCCAAAATTTATGTATTAATAGCTTCAGAATTATTTGCATCTTGAAACTGCGAATGTTTATAATCTGTAGAATTTGGTATTTGTGTGGTTTCTTGGCCTGGATATTTAAATGTAATATTCTGAACTTTCAGTAACCCTGAAAACTGTATACGGGCCTTTAACACCTCACTTCTGTTTATAAGGCCCTAAACATGTATCCTGAAATTAATACAAGCATACACTGTCCCGCAAAACCTGTTTTAGTCTGCATGATTCTTTCCTAGAAAGAGTACACACGCTCAGGACAAGGTACTTGTACATTTCCCTGTTCTTCCCCTTACACCGGATGCCTAGAAAGAAAAGATTTGATAGATTGTCTCGTCATATGATCTCTCTTTTCTTTACCACCTTTATGACAAAACAGATATTTTTTCACACCCTATGGTATTGATTCATCAATTTCTTAAACTAAATAACAGCTATGGAAAGAAAATCCGTAGAAAACTATTTCTCTCTACCTATGAACTTGTAATGGTAAACCCAGCAGTGAAGTAGTTTCTATCACCTCTGACATGGATACATACTACTTCTCTTTCCTATGACGAGGATTTTTGCTTAGTTTTCTTCAGATTGCCAGGAATAGCCGGTCTTATTCCTGTCCTATTATGTTCATTCGAATTTTTAAACCCTTCGGTATACTTTTTAAATCAAGAATTCTTATTATAAAAACACATAGCTCTATTTTTCCCCTCTCCTGTGCCCCTCTCGCTGTCTCATCCTTCTCTTCTTTCCCAAATTCCTCCCCTGAGTATCCCTGTCCTCTCTCTCTCTGTACCATATGCATGTTGTGTGATGTTTTGAAAACCGTAATAAAACTGAGTTTTGTATTGTCTTACTAAAAATTAAAATATACAAAACGGTTTAATAGTGAACAAACGTGTGTTTGTTCCTTCTGCTAGCTACATAGCCAGAACTATATTGTTAACCGAGCCGCATGGCTCAGTCAGTAAGGTCTGTGGCCCGCTTTCGGGAGGTCCCGGGTTCAAATCCCGTGAGCCTACTAATCTGACCAGTTTTTTTTTCGTGATTTCCTAGTCGCCAAGATAAATATCGGATTGGATATCTAATATCGCAGCCCAACGTTCCACCTTAAGTCTAAGACAATAATAAAAAAGAAAATAAATGGTAGCAGGGAATGCTCTGCCTACCATCCACAGATAATAAAAGCAGGGAGACTGAACACATCTTAATGTCATCTGCTGGGCACTCTGAGAAGTAGAGGTACAGTTGCCTGACACTAAGGTCTCTATGGACACGTAGCGAAGTAAGATGGTATGGTATAGGGATGAGACCCAGAAGTCTACCTGTCTGCCACACCAATCCACGAGATATCTTCCAACGGCTCCGCCACGATGACCACGTAGTTAAAGCGACGTAAAATAATTAGCGAACTATATTGCTTATCACGGCAATTCGTTTCTCTACATGAATAACAGTAAATAAAAATTCGTTTAACTTCTTAAATACTCAGCTTATCAAATATTATAAACAACATTCATAAACATTACCTATGCTATTAAACATTTTCACAAAACTCAGCAAAATGAGAGGTATTTTGATTGTTTTACTTGAGCCTCCCTTTGTGGAAAGTAGTATAGAAGGACTCTTATAACCAAACAATTTCATACTACATTTGCTTAAACTGCAATCGCATCGGCCTTATGGTTATGGACAGTAATTAATATATCATATGCCTATTCCCCTAAGCGCGACTTAAGTTCTGTGAAACACCTTATTTCATAAAAACAAGGTAGACCATTATTGAGTATAAGACTAATTTACACATAAGAAAATAATAAAAATAAAAGAAGGGAAAATAAAATCTGATGTGTTATACTCATATGACTTTCTCTACTCTTGTACAAACTATTTTTACAAACGCTTATTTTCCATATGCTTCATGTTAATCGAGATATCGAGATGCTAATCTTATTGCTAATTTTCTTGTAGATGCAAGGGGAATTAGTAGGCTTTAAGCGATAGTCAAATATTTTAAGAGGTGGTTGCTATGTGGAGTATTCCATTCTCTTTGCATTACCATGACAAAAAAATAAATAACGAATTTGAGAAAAAGCATAAGTATTGGAAAATTTAAGGGGATAACAAGCAATATCTCGAAAATGCTTCACTCAACAACAAAAAAATGTACATGACAAATTGTGTATTTTAAGGCGATCTACATTTTTTGTGTAGTAAAATTTTCTCTATCTCTATGGTTTACCAGTTATGCAAAAGTCGTTCTCAATGAAGAATACTTTTGGAGACATTCCTAGAAAATTCGAGATATACGTTTCATTTGTCATGAAAATATCTTAAACATATGATATTTTAATCAAAATCGTTCGAGACAGTTTTTGAGAAAATTAAAATTTTCGTAAAATGTTCCATGTAAAGGGTAATATGGGGTGGGGGGGACTTTCTTTAAAAACCTTCGTGTCACAGCTCTGGAAGATACTGAACCTAAATACCAAGTTTGGTGTTTATCCGACTGTTCGTTTCTGAGTTATGCTGTTCACAGACACACACACAGACACACACACGGACATGTTTCTAAAAATGCTTTTTTTTTGGATTCAGGAGTCTCAAAACATGTATTTCCGGTGAAATCTCGTTATCGAATTCTTTTTTGGAATACAATACTTCCCCTACTTACTATACGTAGTAGGGAAAGTAAAAATATTACTTTTGCTTTGGGTTGGTTGAACCCAACGATTTGTAACTGGAACATTGCATGTTCCTAATTTTAAAAAGGACTAGCACATTGAAATATAATACATTTTAATAGAAGAACATGTTAAGAATTTAACATTTGCTATTAATTTAAAGATTTAAAATGAATTTTTATTTTAGTCGTGTATAATTATCATCTACAAGGCAGGCGTTCAGGCAGTTCGTCTCAGAGGTCATCTTGCCAATTTACGTCGAGGTTGTCCAATGTCTCGTATTCGTTTAGGGACATATTGTAGTGCCAAATGTGTTGTTTTTGGCAGGTTCATCCTCACTGTGTTCATGCCATGCTATCCTGTTTCCAGTTGTCCTTTGGTTTAAAATGTTTCTGTCTTGTCTGGTGTGGTCTTTACGGATACATGCAGCAAATTTTACCAGAAATTTTATTTCTGCCGCTTTCTCACCTATTCACTGCCCACAACATACATCAGTATCGGTACCGCCATAATTATTAAAACTTAATCATCGTATCTTTTCTAGATTTATTACCTTCTCTACTACGTATAGTAAGTAGGGAAAGTATTGTATTCCACCCAAACATTCGATACCGAGATTTCACCGGAAATATATGTTTTGAGACCCCCTGAATCCAAAAAAAGAATTTTTGGAAACATGTTCATGTGTTTGTCTGTGTGTGTGTCTGTGAACAGCATAACTCAGAAACGAACAGTCGGATAAACACCAAAATTGGTATTTAGGTTCTGTATCTTCCAGCGATGCGACACGAAGGTTTTAAAGAAAATCCCCCCACCCCAGATTACCCTTTACATGGAACATTTTTCGTAAATTTTAATTTTCTCAAAAATGGCTCTAACGATTTTGATTACAATATCATATATTTAAGATATTTTCATGACAAATGAAATGTATATCTCGAATTTTCTGGGAATGTCTCGATAGGTATTCTTCATTGTGAACGACTTTTCTATAACTGGTAAACCATAAGAGACAGACAAACTTTTACTACACGAAAAATGCAGATCGCGTAAACATACACAATTTATGTCATATACATTTTTTTGTTGAGTGAACCATTTTCGAGATATTGCTTGTGATTTCCTTAAATTTTACAGTACTTATACTTTTTCTCAAATGGGAATTCGTCATTCACTTTTTTATGTCCTGGACATAGAAAGAGAAAGGAACACGCCACATAGCAACCAGCTCTTAAAGGATTTCACTAAGGCTTAAGCCTACCATATTCCCCTTGCATCTACAAGAAAATTGGCAATAAGATTAACATCTCGATTAACATGAAGCTATGGAGAATAAACAATTGTAAAAATACTTTGTACAAGAGTAGAGAAAGTCATGTGAGTGTAGCACATAAGATTTTTTAAAAAATTACTTATTTTGTGATTTAAATCTTCATGAGAATGAAACGGACACACCACATCCTAAATACTTAAAGTTCTGTTCTTGTTCAATAGTTGTCATCGATTTATATCTCATTTTATGATTACCCCAGAAAGCCATACATTAATAGAAGTTATCTATAAAACCTGGAAATTAGGGCAATTTGCACATTGCAAATCGCTTTTAGGGTATGTGTCTAGTATTCGAGATCGCCTAGAAGGTTTACCGGGATACTGGAATCAAATGAGAACGTTTAATGCGCATACACGTATCTCACCGTAGTAGTTAAAGTGGTAAGAGAATCGGCGAGAAGAGCCGAGGAACCACGGTTAGAGTGTACTCTGATTCAATTTTCCATCTTGCTGGCCAAACTTAGCTAGTGTGACAGAAGTCTCACCAATATATGTCATAACATTACATTACTTAAAGTTCCAGGTGTGATATACATACGGGAAAGTTCCTCAAATAATGCAGAACGTTTTATCAGGATACCCTTCATATCTTTTGGATTGTATTTTATAAGCGTGCTTTGTGCCTAAACATGTTTTAAATTTTAAAATATCAGTTCATATTCGGCAATAATCTGGCCCACATAGATCTGCGACCTAAAAATATGAGACTAACTTTTAGTAGTTATGCAGGGTGAATACCAAATTCTGCCTTTGAAGACCAGGGCGTGAAAGAGTAAAGTACTGCAGCGATAAAGTTCAATGCAGAAACTCTCATAATTAGTTATGGATCACAGGCATTATACGAGGAAGCCAAATGTATGAAATTATTACACGCGCAGTTATGAACTGTACTGTAAGCCATAGATGGTTTGTCTTTAAGTATTGTAAGTTCTCTGTCCAGTGTTATGGTTAAAGCTGATGTTAAAATACATATCTGGTCGAAGAGATAATGGTACCTGAAGTTTTCAAAACGTGCTGCGTGATCCACTCATTGTCGAGCATTGAACTACAGTCTTACACGTATAGGGCATACAACGGTGGGGGTCACTTCCGCTTTACGACCTACGTGAGATCTATTGGATTACCAGCTCTCAGAAGGGAGGGATGAAGTGAAGAAACCACAGGAGGCTACAGGCCATAGAAACGCGCTAAAGTCCCTAACAGTTTCTGGCTGGAAGACCAAACCCACTACTACTGAAGTTGCCAGAGATGGCCCTGCAGTGCCCTCGGAGAATCGCCTTTCCTTAAAGCAGACCTCAGGCCACGAAACCTAAAAGAACAGCTGAAAGATGAGAAGGAAACGGAGTGAAAGGCAAATGAGGGAAAGAAATCATGTAAATGGGAAACCACTCCAGCATTCGCCACCCGACCAGGGAAAACCAGAAAAGCCCAAGGTCAGAGCGTGTGGTCGACGTGAATCAAACCTGGGACATCCCGAATGCGAGCCTCTCACGGAGCCAACTCGCTCGGCTACTGCAGTCCTAACAAACCTGTGTGTGTGTGTGTGTGTGTGTGTGTGTGTGTGTGTGTGTGTGTGTGTGTGTGTGATGTGTGTAGTGATGCAAGACCAATATGAAAGTGAAGGATGTTCAGGACACTTGGTAATCACACAGTAGCTTCATCCAAGGACATTTTTGTGCCATTTGAGATCTGAGTGCATCTCCTAGATAAAAAAATGGGTTTGTATCTTATTTATAAGCTTTTTATACCTACAGCTCTGACCTTTGAAGATGATAATCGTAGAGTTTTCCGTCACATAGTTCTCTTACATTAGTTGGATGTCGCAAAGAGCTTATTGCGTTCGTTTGGAAACGATAAGAATAAAACATACGATTACATAAGTGAAGATTCCTGACTAAGGAAGTTCAGATCTACACGGCGACGGAACAGCCATTTTATTAGATACGAGCCCCAGAAGACAAAAGACAAACGCAATACTTTGGTAATATGAGCAAAAGCATGTTTAAGTTGCGAGAAAATGTGAACGAAATTGGGAGTGATCTAAAGGTGCATTCAATATCTCGCAAAAATAAATTCAAGCTGAAGGAGAACTCTTCAATAATGGATGAAGAGGAATCTCTGGAGAAATCTTAGCGCACAGATGTGAGGAACAGGGAACGTTTATGGAATAGGGAAATACCTCTCTGGAATCGAATTAGAGGAATTTCCGTTCAATCAAATGCTCTAACAAAATTGTTTCTTGGAAGGAACAAAGGTTTACATTTTTAAAGCCAGCAAATTCAACAATAAAATCGTAAGGATTTTAAATTGTTTCAAAATAAATGAAGAGAGCGGAATAAACCTCCGTTATTCCAAAGCTTTACTAGTGTTATAAACAATTTCCTTTTAATAATTTTCTGACATTTCTGAAACTGACATTTTCGCTCTTCCTACGCAGAGAATGTATTCTATTATATTCAAGAATTGGGTTATTGCTTATATGACTTTGAACAACAGCATAACGTAAAATGAGAAGTCGTATGGATATTCATCTTTCAAGCTGAAACACAAAGGTTTTTAACGAAATTCCCCATACTTGTTTCAGAGTTGGCTCTAATGATATAATAATACTGACAATTAAATATACAGGGTGGACCATTTAAGTTGAGACTACAATATCTGCAAAACTAAGCTCTGTAGAAAGAAATGTCTTTAATAAAAGTTGTTTGATATTATGGGGGAAAGTAAATGCCATTAGTCGTGTTTTATTTGGAGGCCGTTGAGATGGTCGTTGTAGAATAAATTTATTTTTTTAAGTATGAGCCTTACTTTTTAATATTTTTTCTCACTCCTCATAAACCAAACAACGTGTATAAAGCACTTTGAAGTTGTTCTTACACCAATGTAAATAACAACGAAAATTCTGAATGGCTGTGCACGAAGAGTACAATGAATGGTTGGACCATCCATGGATAGTCATTTGAGTGTCAAGTTACGTTTTGTAATTGGGAACCAACATGTTTTATTTTGTTTCCTTATTGCTCATCACAAAATAAACAGCCTTTTATAAACCATTTTCTAATGAGAGAACAGCGTACAAATGTAGGGTTCCCATTTGAAAAATTAAATTGACCCTAAAATGACCATCGTAACATCCTCCAAACATACGACGACTAATGGCATTTACTTTCCCCCATAATATCACGCTACTTTTATTAAAGACATTTAATATAAGCGACAATGTGAATTTTATTATCGGTAGAGAAAGTACTGAATGTGTTGAACATCAGAATTCGGCCCCCCGTATGTTCACTGCGCACTACCAGCGTCCTTGGATATGAAATTGTAGAATAATGAATAGCAGTTTTTTAAATTTTCTAGGACTTAATACTAACATTTAGGTAAATGTTAGAAATACTGTAGAAAACATTACATCTAGAAAGAAACCTTGTATGTTTAACATACAAGAATGTTTATATCGAAGCGTTAGAAGTTTTAAGGGGAGAGAAATAGGGAAAATGCCAACAAATTACATTACATTTTGCAATAGTTCATGTGCAGGCTTGTTAATTGGAATTTCCTCTTTAATTCGAATGTAACGTACTTTATCATTCTTGACGCAACACTTAGGTACAGTATAGGTTATTCAACGGAGTGGACACCTCGCGCTGCGACCTGCATAAGTCTATTCGGCTACCACCCCCCAGGAGGAAGAGATGAAGTGCAGCAGCCACAGGAGGCTACAGGCTTCAAGTAGGCAGGTCACAGAGACGCGCGGAAGTTCCTAACATTTCCAAGTCCCGTGCCACAGCTAGAGCTGCCTGCAATCTAAAATATAGATTTTTATTTGTGATGTAAACACATTTAACATATGGTATTTTGTTCAAAATCGTTGATCATCTTTTAGAAAATAAAAAATTTCAAAAATAAGCGTAGTTGGGATGGCGGATTTTCTTGAAAATCTTCGTATCGCGTCTTTGGAAAATGCTGAACTTAAATACCAAGTTTGGTATGTATCCAAAATTTTCTAAAAAAATTGTTGGATTCAAGGGGCCTCAAAATGTGTATTTTCCATGAAATATCGGTATCTAATATTTCAACGGAACGACCCGACGACCAAAGAACCCTCTGGCGTTCATGGGGAGTACTCTTTCCTTTCGAGCATACATCCGAGCCATCTGTCCGGCACCGCCATACGCCACGAAATCTAGAAGCACACCTGAAACATGAGAAGGAAACGGAATGAAAGGGAAATGATGGAAAGGGTATTATGGTAGAGAAGAAACCACCATAGCATTCGCCTGCCGACCCGAGAAAACGACGACAAAAACCAGAGAGGGCGGTCGCCAGGGCTCGCACCCGGGACCTCCAGAATGAGACTCGTTCACGTTACAGCGGTGGCACAATAAATCCTTTTTATGCGTATTTTTAAAAATTGTGCTGATTCTGCCATTTTGTGCTATGAATTCTGCACCATTTCACAGAAAAAATGTGAACTGTAACACTTTGGCGTCGAGCGGTAATCTTTAACTCATATTTTTGGAGAAGTCTTGCTCTACCATGCACTTTTGTTCTTTTTCTTTCTTTCTTATTTTTTTGTTTTTGATAAAAAAGAGATTTTTTCTGGTTTGAACAGATTTTTCTGTGAATGATACTTCCTGGTGTAAAATATCCGTTTTCTCTAACTATTTAAAAAAGCTACATTAAATTTTAAGATAAATAAAACACAAAAACTCTTAGAGTTGCTGTTGTGAAATTGTGAATTGAGTTGTGTATTTACCTGGATATTAATAAAAATGTTATGTTTTTTTTTTATAAATAATTGCTGATAAATTTCAATCAAACCTGATACAATTAGGAATTTTCCTTAAAAATCTTCCTATAAACTTGTAAGTAGATCAATACATTGATAGTGGTATCTAAATGTTTTTCTGAGAAAAGTGAAATGGGTTTAACGACATAACATTTGTGGGTTATGGCTTTTAATACTCCCTTAACTTAAATAAGTAAAAATTAAATTAACTTTGGGATTAACTTTAAGTTGGGTTTTCTTTTGAGTCCTGATACAACTTGTATGCAAGCGCTCCAGAGATTGTGTCCTTTTGTCACAAGGAATCGAGGACGAGATATTAAAACTATTTTAAGTTAACACCAGTTCTCGTAGCAAACATCAAAGCAGACGCACTCGTATGTCATTCACCAGCCGACAACCACAACTGCCTCTCTCCAGTTCAACTGAGCGTACCGGAGCTACCCCAAAGGCCTATAGGGGCAGCACCAAAGCGCCCTCAGCAGGACAGCCAGCTTGAACTAAGCAAACCCATCATCGTGCTGCAAGAACACCCACACAATATATCCCTTCAGGGTGTTTCTTATTAGTAAAATACATGCTTTCAGTTAATCATGAAGAAAAAGGTATTATTTTTACTTTCTCTACTACGTCTAGTAAGTAGGGTGAGGCATATTTTTACACTTAAATAATTTCAGTCTAATTATATAATATGTAAAATTCAATAACAGCCCGCCTTAAAACAATATGTGTATGTAACAATATATAAAAAGTGTATATTACAGTCATTGTATATGTTTATATTATTGTATACGTGTAATAATGTTATGTGAATGTATTACGTAATTTAATAATGTAGGAGCTGTGAGAATAATAGGTTAAAAGTTGCTAACAATGAAGTCACAATGAGGTAGCCTTGAGGCAATAATAAATTTGAAAGTTTAATGCTACTTGTGATTCTTGGAAGCAATAATGTAATTTTTGTTACAGTTTATAAAATAGCCAATCAACAACCTGAAAAAGCTTTAGTTAAATGAAGGTATTCTATTGGACTAGGATTAGCCAATCAAAAACTTAAATACGCAAATTTACAAATTTAGGTGGTAGAAATCGAGTCAGCGCTCATGACAGCGCTGACTCGATGACAGTGCTCATAGCTGGACGCGTTGGTTGTAGACAGTGTTCCTAACCGGGCACGAGATGCGTCCACGAGAAATTTAATACATATTCGTGTGAGACGAAAATAGTTTGTGTTAAAAAGTGCAAGTAATTAACAAAAGAATCTCACAGCTCTCTATATCAGTGAAGTGTTATTAAAATCGTGTCAAGAATTAATAAATAGGAGTGAATTAAACATTATAATCTGTGTAAGCCTACATTCTTCAGCCGCATCACGCCCTGTTAAGAAATTCATGTTTCTAAAAATAATACTGACGCAGCCGAGGCTAACATAAATGTATAATATTTAAAGAAACAGTCAAAATTACAAAGTTAATATTTTTTTAAACATTTTTTTGGGACGAAGGCTACCGGAAGCAATTTACCATACGTGCGGTTGCAACTACTTCAAGTTCGGCTCCCCAACATTCGAAATATAATACATCTTCAAACTGACTTTCCATACGCAGCAGCAACAAACCTTTTTTCAAGGGGAAGTATTGCATTCCACACAAAAATTAATACCGAGATTTCACCGAAAATACATGCTTTGAGGTGCCATGAATCCAAATAAAGCATTTCCGGAAACATGTTCGGGCGTGTGTGTCTGTATGTCTGTCTGTGAACAGTATAACTCAAAAATAAAATGTCGGATAAAACCAAACTACGTATTTGAGTTTAGTATTTTCCTAGGATGCGACAGGAAGATTTAAAGAAAAAACCTCCACATCAGACTATCCTTTAAATGGAATATTTTTCGAAAACTATTATTTTCTCAAAAATGGCTAACGATTTTGATTAAAATATCATACGTTTAAGATATTTCCATGGCAAATGAAATGAATATCTGAATTTTCTGGGAATGTCCCCACAAGCCCTGTTCGTTCTGAATGACTTTCGTATAACTGGTAAACCGTAAGAGATACACAAAAGTTTACTTCACAAAAACTGTAGATCTCGTTAAAACACACAATTTATGTCATATCATTATGTTTTGTTGAGTGACCCATTTCCGAGATATTCCTTGTTATTTGTTTGAATTTTCCAATACCTATACGTTTTCTCAAGTGGGAATTCGTTATTCGTTTCTTATGTCCTGGACATACAAAGAGAATGGAGTGCTCCACATAGCAACCAACTCTTACAAGATTTGACTATCACTTAAACCTACCATATTCCCCTTACACCTACAAAAAATTAGCAATTAGGTAGTTTCTGCAAATGTTTATCTCGATTAACATGAAGTAAATGGAGAAAAATGTTTGTAAAAGCAGTTTGTACAAGAGTAGAGAAAGTCATGTGAGTGTAAAACTTAAGATTTTTTAAAATTATAGTTAACAGGACTACATTTAATACTTGCCTGTTGTTACTGTAATGTCCACTTGCTAATATCAAGGTCAGTTTATAACCACAACTGCACGTTTTGGGTATTTCCAGGTCTGCGCGAGAAGAGAAGGCGAATCTTGTCTTAAATTTATAATGTTCTGCCAATTCGTGTACGTCTTCGTGGGGAATTTACGTATGTAAAACCAGAACTAAAACGTATAACGTCCACTTTGGAAAAAAACTAGTAATGCAGTCTTAGATTAAGTCTAGTTTCTTCTAAATGACAGTTCATCCTAAAAAAAATAAGTGCAGAAATTTATCAAATGGGAAGAGTGGTCAAAGAACGAAAAATCCAGTTTTGTTAAGACGATAAATAATAATACAATAGCAAATAAATGGAAGCAATTCAATGCTACTGGAACTTTATTTTATCTTCGTTCAATTGAGTCGTTTTTACCTCCTCTACAATGTACGTAGTAGCTAGAGAAGGTATTGTATTCCATGAAAAATTCGATACGGAGGTTTACCGGAAATTCATGTTTTGAGACATCTGAATAAAAAGAAACATTTTTTAAAAAAATCTGATGTGTTAACACTCACACGACTTTCTCTACTCTTGTACAAACTATTTTTACAAACTCGTATTCTGCATATGCTTCATGTTAATCTGGATATCGAGATGTTAATCTTATTGCTAATTTTATTGTAGGTGAAAGGGACACTGGTAGGTTTTAACCGATAGTCAAATATTTTAAGAGCTGGTTGCTATATTGAGTATTGCATTCTATTTGCATTACCAGGGCAAAAAAGATGAATAACGAATTCCCATTTGAGAAAAAGTATAGGTATTGGAAAATTTAAGGGAATAACAAACAGTATCTCGAAAATGGTTCACTCAACAAAAAATGTATATGAGATAAATTGTGTATTTTAATGCGATCTACATTTTTTGTGTAGTAAAATTTTGTCTATCTCTTATGGTTTACCAGTTATGCAAAAGTCGTTCACAATGAAGAACACTTTTGGAAACATTCTTAGAAAATTCAACATATACGTTTTATTTGTCATGAACATATCTTAAACATATGATATTTTAATCAAAATCGTTAGAGCCGTTTTTGAGAAAATTAAAATTTTCGAAAAATATTCCATGTAAAGGGTATCCTGGGGTGGAGGGATTTTGTTGAAAACCTTCGTGTCGCATCCCTGGAAGATATTGAACCTAAATACCAAGTTTGGTGTTTATCCGACTGTTCGTTTCTGAGTTATGCTGTTAACAGGCACACACGGACATGTTTCCAAAAATACTTTTTTTGGATTCAGGAGGCCTCAAAACATGTATTTCAGGTAAAATCTCGGTATGGGTGGAATACAATACTTCCCCTACTTATTCTACGTAGTAGATAAAGTAGAAAGATCCGTGTGTATGTGTGTGTGTGTGTGTGTGTGAGAGAGAGAGAGAGAGAGAGAGAGAGAGAGAGAGAAATAGCATAACTCAAAACAAAAAGTCGGATAAATACCAAACTTGGTGTTTAGGTTCAGTACCTTCCAAAAATGCGACATGAAGATTTTCAAGAAAACCCTCTACCCCAGACTATCCTTTACATTAAACATCTTTCAAAATGTTTGATTTTCTAAAAAATGACTGTAATGACCTTGATTAAAATACCATATATTAAAGATATATAATTTACAAATAAAATGTATACCTTGAATACCTGGGAATACCCTATGAAATCCACTTCATTTGTAAGAAATTTTGTATAGTCTTTATAAGTGGTAAACAATAAACGAAAACGCACTTCACAAAACTGTAGATCTCTCTTTAAAACACACAGTTTATTTCAAATAAGTTTTTTGTGCCATAAACCATTTCTGAGATATCCATTATTAAAGGTTTGAATTGTTCATTTTTTGGTCATTCTCTTAAGTCCTGTCAAGATTCATTTGTTTTTCACGATTGCACAGAAACAGTATGGAATTTTAAGGCCGGAATATAATGACCAGTTCTTAAACATTTGACTATCGCTGTTCCCTTTGTATCTGTAACGAAATGTGTAATGTAGCTATTTTTGCAAAGGTTTATTTGGGTTAAATGTAATAGATGGAAAAATAAGCTTTAGTAAGAATAGTTTGTATACCCACCAATAAAGATAGAGGATAGAGAAAGTCATGTAAATGTATCTCATCAGATTTTTTAATTTATATTTAATCGCTTCTTGATATAATATAAAATGACTTTGTAGACCTTACGATTTATTAATCCCAATGTTTTTATTTGAACTCAGTATATGAACATAAGTTTTCTTTGGAGCTGTGGGATAGAGCGTGGAGCTCCAGTTCCCGGCCTCGGAATGAGTCCTGCTCAATCCCACCCATAGGAGCTCGGATTTTAAGTTAGGAATATAGGACCGGTGCCCATTCAACATCGAGGAAAGTGAGGAGCTGCGGAAGGCTGCGATTCCCGCCACGGAGGCTGGCTTCCCAATATCGGTTGGATGGCCGTCGGGATTATTATTATTATTGTTATTATTATTTATATGAACATAAATTTATTTACAGTAACTTCTTAAGTTTAATCAATTTAAGAAAACAAATAGTCTATGCATGTTATTGAATTTTTAAGTTTTTCAGCATGAGTTATGGAAAATAATTTCAATTGAACTATTTAATGTTTTAGCTAGTGCACAACGGATTTTAAATCCGTAATTCGTGAAGTTCTGTTGAAAACTTTAAGCTAACAAGTTAAAAACTAAATGCTGAAAAAGAGGAACTGGGTAAAATGGAGTTTAAAGCTAAACACGCTTTAAAATTGTTGATATAAAACAAACTGTGTTGCATACAAGTGTTATTTAAAAGTATAAAAATGCACATTTTTGTCTAATTTCACAGATACACTGGTTTAAAGAAACATTCCCCGCCCTAACCGGGAATTAACCCAGTAGTTGTGGGTTGAGAAGCCTCTGACCACTCGACCACATCGGCAGTGGTAGCGTATTTTTTGAGCCCCGAAAAATATGAACGTGAAGTTATCACGTTCAAGATTCTAGATAAAATCCGCCACTGAGTATCTCTTGAGTTCCCGTAGAGAATGTATTTTGAAACCCTTTGGAGCACTTAAAGAATATGAAGAAAGAAAAGGAAGGGAAATAAAAGAGGAAATGAAGTACAAGAAAAGATTGCGAAAAGTAAGTAGATGCGTTTCACTTTTGATAAAATTTGGGAATCAGAACGAATATTGACATGAGAGAGCTGCAAAACAAGGCCATACGTGGCACGGAAAGAAAAACCGAATTACAGGTTTAGTTTTTGTTGGGACCGCAAGTGGTATAAGGAAAACAGGTTGATGAGGGCAATGTTTGGATGTAGGCGCACCTAGGAATTCCCCGCAGCATTCTTTTCGGCTGATACAATTTCGCAGAGAGAGAGGCAGGAGGTGGGGTCATGAAGATGCGCGTTACGCGGGGCCCCAGGAAATCGATGTTCCTCTCTAACATGGGCTAGGTACGTCGTGAGAGCACAAAGCATTTTAATCGACAACATCCTACCAGCAGCTTAGCTTTTGCCGATCTGCGCCGTTTGCTTTCTGCTCTAGGTAACCTCAGAGAAGTATGGTGATGATGATGATAATAATAATCATAATAATAATAATAATAATAATAATAATAATGGAGGAACAATAAGAATTTCACCATGGTAGATCTCGTATAGATGATGTGTTTGTCCGAAAGCGAATAACATTACAATTACTTCATGACCGAGTGAGGGGCGCCGCGCTAACGTTTGGGACTCGCGTTTAGAAGGTCCCGGTTTGATTCCCGTCGACCTCCGACTCTGACCCATGGATTTTTCGTGGGTTTCTAAAAGTATTTTTCTTTTGGGACCTCAAAACGGGTGTTTCCAGTGAAATCTCGATATCGAATTTTTGGGTGGAATATAATACATCCCGCTGTACTGGATACAGTAAAGAACATTTAAAATAACTAGGTGTAAGCTTATAAGTTTTTGCTTTTACCTCTTCGGCTCAGCTGATGAAGTATTACAATTGAATAAACAAAACTTGTTCATGCCAGAAGTTTCAACTAGATCTTCGAGTTCACCTTAGTAGGTTTAAAAAGCTAATCCATTCTATCAAATGGAACATTCGCTGCTATCTTTACAACACACTTCTACATCATCTTGGTTTCGAATGCCCTCATGATTCAGTAGGTACATCTGCCTGCTACTCCAAGGCTCACCGGTTCGATTCCCGGCTGGGCTCGAGAAATGTTCCTATCATCAAAATTATTTTTCTATATGTACATATTCTGGCGCATTAATGTGTGTCCCGGTTACTTAATAACGAATTAGCCTTTATCAGGACTGTCGCTGGAAAATCTGTCGGTCATATACATAGATAAATGAATAAATATACGAGGCGCGTTTTAAAGTAAGTACCGGCAACGTTTTAAAAGGAAAAACAACATTATTTTCCAAATACTTTATTATAGCTAATTACCTTACACCTTACAGTATCCCTGCACGTAGTCACCGCCGTTATTCAGGCACTTGTAACGGGAAACCAGTTTTTGTATGTATTCGTCAAAGAATGGTGCCGCCTGTGATGAAAGCCAAGTCTGCACTTCTTGCTTAACAACATCATCGTCGTTGAAATGTTTTTCACCAAAGAATTTCTTCAGAGAAGAAATAGATGAAAATCGCTTGATGTCAAATCCGGACTGCAAGGAGGGTGCTCGAATTGTTCCCAACCAAATGATGCGATCAGATCTTAAGATTGTTTGGCTGTGTGTGACCGGGCATTTTCACTCAATATTGTTTCCCCGTAAACCTCACACAGTTGGCGATGAATGTTTGCTGGCCTAACATTTCTCGCATTTAAAAAAACAATAAGTGATCTGACTTCACAAAGCGGGTCGTTCGATTGTTTGAACATTTAGAAACGCTCTAACAACAGGAAAACACAAAGTGACGGTCGCTCACAGTCGCGTCTGACTTCCTAATTAATGGAGGAAGTGATCGCGCATGCTCAAAATCGCGACTGCAGCAGCAAAATATTAAAACTGTACTTAGCTTAAAAGTACGCCTCGTAGTAAAAGAAGAAGATTATTCTGTGTAAAAGATAACAGGATGTTCACTATTTCGGGAGATAAAAGGATAAAAAATGTACACACAAAAAAATTAAAACACTTGACGGTCGACCGTACTGGTTAATAAGGCAGCATAAGGACACTATTGTAGGCCGTGACACAGATATGTGTGTACCAACATACGGCAGGAAATTCGATTGGAGAAACCAACCAGACGACATGCAGTCCAGTCAGACTACGTATGGAAAACAGTAATCATAGTAATATCTCCACAAGCCCTTGACTCCCTATCTCATATTGTTCAGTAGAGCATTCCTTATGTCCAGTTTAATTTTTGCGCGTTTTTACTGCAACCACCTGTGTTTTGTGTAGGAGATATATTTATCATGGTAATGAGTTAAACTATATGGCACTAAGATGCATACAGCGAAGTTGAGAACTGAAAAAAAAAATAATAAATAAATAAAATAATAAAATAAATTAAAATTCTTGGCTTGATGCCAATCTATTGCTTTTTAAGCTAACAATTATAATAATGAATGTTGGGAAGGCATGGAAATGAACAAATGTTAGCAGTGGAAGAAGGTATGTTTTGGACAAAAGGGTGATATTTTGTTCTACTAAAGTCTGCGGGTTGCATAAATACACAAACCTCCTACGAGTGATTCACGTAGTATGACTCCATTCACAATGAAAATTAACCCTAAGAATTGCGTCGGTCTTTGCACTCCTTGCTTAGAAGACTGCGCCGGGGAGGTGGCCCAGCTGTATATGTTTGTTGCAGTCCCGGGTTCGATGCCCGCGCGGGTTATAATCTACCACGGTGCAGTGGTAAGTACAGGAGAAGTAATGGTGTAATGATAAAATTCACTGTAGCTGCTTTATGACCTCCGTCTGATGTGGCTTCGTGTTTAGCAAATCTCCGTAGAAATATGATAAAAATATAATATGGTTTAATTCTCGCTGTTGCCCTGGCTAGTTGCTCTCAGTGGAGATATACGCATGAACTTTGCCTATTAGGACTGCTAATAAGCTTGTTGACCTCGATAGTGAACTAAGGAGCTCTGAGGAGAATTTACTATTCATCATAGTGTTTGATGTATTGCAATTTATTATCACTTTTTCATTCTAAACTGAATAATGTTCCTGTTCACTTAGAACTCTATATTGGACTCGGGAATCACGGATGCATAATTAATTAATACGTGGAAGTCATACTTACACTTGAGCACAAAACGGACACAATTTGCGCGCCAACTTTGTATTACGGAGTAGCGTGGATTCCTCGTGTGTAACTGCAAATCAGCTCCTAAATTTTGGGGTAAACATTGACTATTTATAGGATACGATCCCCCACTTAAGAATTAAGGATCTGACTCCCATTGAAGGAATTTTCGCGCCTCTCTTAGCGTGGTTAAATATTACTTCATTTATTTATTCCAACTGGTTAGTTTACATATATAAATTGATTTCTTCCCGGGCTTTTCTCGGTAATTTTCCGTTCTCGGTTACATTTCCCTCACTGCATATTTCTTCAGCGGAGACAAATAAGGTCATAAAACCTTACCCTCGGTTCTAATACAGAAGATCCCTACTTTTTCTGCACTTGTGAACAGCATATTTCTACAAAACTGCAGAGTTTGACGTCCTAAAACTAGTGAAACAGGAATATTACACATAAGACAATATTACATTACATAAAAATGACTATTTACATGGTATCCACATTACACACATAACATTCATATATCAAACTAATAATTAAATAAATTATCACATTATAAAATTAATCCGGGAACATTCTGTATTCAGAATAATGTAAATTTAAAACCTAGATGTTATGTATTCTAACGGAACCATTCACAATGAATCACGTAAACATAAATAAACAATGAATTAGGCGTAAACCAAGAAGCTTGCAAGGTCCAAGCTTTTAAGTTTGTCTAGTTGAACCACAAGAAACTAGCCAATCGCAAAGCGATTCTCATCACGTGTTCATTCTGCCATCTCCCATCAGATTTTTCGTCCCCATGTGTTGACTTTCTAACAGCCTTCTCTGTAAGATCACGGGCCAGGAATCACTGGGGTATCTCTAAGAATCGCAGCAAAACAAATTGTTATTGTAAGGTGGTTTTTTGTGAGTTCAGCATCCTCTAAGCGGCTCTTGTTCATTTTGTTACAACTACATAACCTCTTTTGACGGTGATCACTTCACAGGTTGCCATATTAGCTCAGCTAGTTAGCACTATATTGCCATTGGCTGCTGCATAAGCTTGCAGTTGTTGATGTGAATACAGCACATCACCTTAAGTTTGTCACATGATAATACTTCATTTTAATTGTGAATGGCCCTATGGGTTAACATCAGCTGTTGTCAGAACGATAATTTTACTATATGTATGTACGTACAGATGTCCTGTGTTTGCAATGTTTTGATTCTGTCTGGGCTAAAGCAAGCGGATTTTAAACATTTAGAAAACGGGGGAAAAGTGCGGAAAGAGAAGTAGAGGCAGGTGTACAAGAAAACAATTTAAAAAATAAATGAACCAAGGAAGAGAGCGGCAACACTAAAACGACGATCGAACGTAAAGAAAAGAGAAGGGCAATACTTGATGGGAGGAAGTGAACACAGAATGGCGGAAATGACGTACCAACGAAAGAAGAGAATGCGGTAAGGACGGACAGGAAGGAAGCTGTTGCCTGGATGAGTGAACCTGGCCTTCGTTTTCTTTAACAACACAGGATTCTCATCAACGAGGAAAACGGGCTCGTTTAGTTTGTTTTCCTATGAGCAAAATTAATCTTTCTGTTATTACTCACGGTAGCTATGCGAAAAGAAAGATTGTCAAGCATGTTAAAGCCAAAATCTCATTCATAATGACCGTAGCAGAAATTTGTCTACTTCATACTACCTACTTAAGTACTGGTTAATAGAATATGGAGCTGGGAGGGATGGGAACCCATGAAACGTATGTATCTAGAGTCTTCCTCCGTGGTGTAGTCGTTAGCATGCTAGCCTCTAGTTCCCGAGATCACGGGTTCAAACCCGGCGGAGGGCAATGGATTTTTTCGGGCGTAAAAATCCTTAGCATGGCTTCCTTCGGTGGTCTCGTGTCGTAGATTTACGGCACGTAAAAGAACCTAAAGTCTGATAAAGAGGCCTCTGAGCAAAATTACTGGTATTTCACGCCCAATATAGAATGGAACGCTAAGGACCACTGCAGTTAAAGAGCGTCCATAAATAAAAAATAACTTAAACTCAGTATGTCTCTAGTTGCAGGCAAAGGAACACAAATTATTATTATCATTATAATTATTAAACCTCTTATCTGTTTTATAAAACGAATGTGTGGCTGTAAAGCATGTGTAAAACAGTGAGAAAGCACCTGCACATAACAGGCAGGTTTCAGGGTGACACAGACTGTAGATTGTGCGGATCTGAAATGAAACAGCCTATTATATAATACGCTCCGTGAAGTGTTGGCGTCAAGGAAATATAAGATATTTGGGAAACTTTTTATGGAACCAGGGGACTACTCCCCAACACACTATTGGGGCTGTATATTCTAGCGACGGACACAATACTAGTGTGAAGGGTTAGCAGTCATTACACGGTTAGCATAGGTCGTGCGAGGTCTACCAGGGCAAGAGCATAGCCCAAGCCCCCTTCAAATGCCCAGGGTTTACATAGTGGGGGGTTTCCCATGAGGCCAATACCTAGAGTCTAAAAAGGCCCACTCGCTTACGCGAGGATGGAAGTGGATACTACGCCACTTACGCGCGTCATCCCCACAGGGGCGACTACCAATAGTAGCCTTGGTAGGGCCGACAGCAATCTAGCATGCCGTCTACCAGCTGTCACCCATGGTTGGTGCCGGACAACATCGGGATGTCCCACAACCCCGTCTGGGCGGATAAACCAGCCAGGCGTACCCAATTTCCCATGGGTATCGGGAACAACTGCCCGCCGAGTCCAACCCAATCCTAACAGCTCCCTTCTAGTAACGTCAGAAGTATCACGAGTGCTCAGGGTACGCAGCGCCCGCACCACGGCAGCTGAAGGGTTCGAACCCCCCCCCCTTCGGGAACAGAAGCTTTTAGGCTGCGGTGTAACCGGGTGTTTTGCAGACCAGCCCTATTCTACAAACAAGGGGGGCAAGGATGTGGGATTTTCCCAAAATTGTTTAAAATATTTGTATACAAGACATATTAGGAAATTGGAATAAGGATGATGTAAAAACACTTTCCCCGTAAACTTGTAACTGCATCTTGAATAAGTGGTTTGAAAGTAAACCCAAATAAAATGGAATACATGACAGTTGGTGGGAAGCAAGATGATTTAAAAGTAAATGACACAACAATTATATGTGTAGGCATGTTTAAATATCTTGATTATTTTATTGGGAAATCTAATACCTGCCTAAATGATATTAATCACAGAGTGAATCAGGCTAGGAAAACAATAAGATCTTTGAATAGCGTCCTATGGAGTTGGGATCTAATAAAAACTACAAAACGTATGATTTTGAACATTATAGTAGAGAGAATCCTTGCATATGGTGCAGAAAATTGGATCCATAACTGAGAAATGCGAAAACAAATAAGGAATGAACTGCGAAGAAGCACAAGAATATCTAGAACATAGCACTTAAGAAATGGAAATGGATGCAAAAGAAACTGTTCTAGATAGGATAGAAATAATATCTCTGCAATGGTACGAGCATTTTTAAAGAATGTCGGAGGAAAGGTGGCCCAAACGTGTTGTCACGTGGGACGCACCTGGTAGAAATAAACGTGAAGGAGCACGTAAGACGTGCCATGAAGGATGATATCGTAATTATTTATGGGCAGATACAAATACTTAAATAAAAAAATAACAGTAAGATAGAGGAATAATTGCAACAAATAATTTCCTTATATTAAATCAGTGCGTAATGTAACAAGTTGGAGTTGAAATGTTTGTCCGGAAAGATGAAGGTAATAAGGCAACCAGGTTAACGAAATTCATTAGCGACAGCCGAAATAGCGAACACATTAGCTTAAGGATTTCTGGGTATGCAGTTAGATTATAATTTCAGTACGCTTTACACAGCCACGTAGGCCAACATTCGGAAAAGAAAAGTGAAAGGTATTTCCAAAAGTTTAGCTAGGCCAACATGGTAACAAAGTTAAAGAGCACACTAGGATTTAAGTATTGGTTGCACATGGAAAATGCTGCTGGGAGTAATTCTAATGTAGGCATGGCTTAAGTAATAAGACGGGCATCTAAATCAGAGAGTTACTCTGTCCCTGGTACTGTCAACGGTACTTGCTCGTGTTATATTTTAAGCGCTCAGTAACTCGCTTGTGTAAGCAGCGGCTATCACTAGGGATCTTGACGGTGAACATTTTAGCGACTCAGATTATGCCTCTAGTTTCTTTTATTGCGGAAACTTTTATTTCAAACCGTAATTATGATACTTCAGAAGTTATCAGGTATAATGATTCAGTTGTTGCAATTTCAGGTGCTACGATTCATAATCAGTTTCATTCTTTATCTTCAAACGGACGACAACTCGCTTTAAAAGTTCAAATATTAGTTCATAATAAATACTCAGTCATTTTAATCTGGTGTTGTCCTTCACAATACCACGCATACCCTGAGGGGAAATACTCATAGCTCAACCACTGGAGCAGCCGGCAGCAGAATCAACAGCAGATACTGGAGAGATGGCAGTTATATTCTTGCTTCAGATTGTCGCACCATCATCGCGGCATCTTGATACTGCTTCTAGGAATAAGCACAGCCATGTTGAAGAGGGACCTAGGAGAAGGGCAATGGAGGATAGGAAACTGTGGAAAACAATAAATGACAAGTGCCTGGAAAGGGTAATAAAAGTATTAATATATCATTATTGATATTCGTGTATTTATTTAATTTCCTATAGTCTCCGTAAAGTGGTGACGTTAGTGTTGCTAGGAGACCACAGTGGTTTGTAAACAACTGGTTGCTAAGCAGTTTGTGCTATATATCCGCTTTGAGAGAATGCTGTAATTTTGAAAAGTCTAGATTATTTATCACTCTTATATAAATACCATTGTTAGGAATATAGGCATGCTTGCATCGTGTAGTGGTTATTATTAGTGTTTATAGCTATTAGCAATTATAGTGCTAAATATAGCCGCCTCAAATGGGTGTTACCATATAACATAGTTGTGAAATTGAGCGAAATAACAAAATATTTTGAAAATGAGTTCAGCCTGTAAAAAAAGGTGAAGATGCTATTGATTCTAATAATGTCCTAACTGTGATATACAAAGTTACTTATTTAGGAGACCAATTTCAAGCCAGTTTGAAATATAAATGTTACAATGTCCAACTGTGAATAACTAAGAATACTTTTATAATTTTGTCCTATGAATAAAAATGAACAATGTTTTGTAAATGTTTTTAATACCCATAGACTTCACACAAAAGCATAGAGTCCATAGCGACATAACCTCACATTTGCATAGTTTTGGGATAAATATCTTGCAGTGAAACTTTAATTTATGGTCCGGTGATGATTTTGCTGAGCATCCTTAAATATGTAAGACATAATGCTACAATGACTTCAAGTGCTTTTTGTGGCCTAATTTCGACGAAAATAATTAAAATAGCTTTCTTGTGTGCATGTGCATTGTTTGTCCAAGCTGTAATGTAACACAAGTTTGGCTGGTACATAATAAAGTATAAGAAGTGTATCTTGTATAGTCAGTGGTTCTTCACAACTTATTTTTTTGTTATCTCACTACTTAAGCAAACCTAACCTCAATAATGAAATGTAAATTCGGCAATGCATGCTTGCTTGCTTCAAAATTAACTACTGAACACAAATAATTAAAGCTGTAATCAATAGTGGCTTAACTGAAAATTCTGTTGAAGATTAAAGACTTAAGTAAGATTGAATTACCAGCATATAAAAAATAAGGATAATGCTTAGAGGTTTTCTGGCTAAAAATAGTCACGCATTGTTATTTGCAAAATCTTTTAAATATCATCTACAATAGCTTTCAAAACAAACTTAAAATGCATAATATTTAGGTTTTAAGCACATTATAAATAAAAACAGGGTACAAGTATGACATGAGCAAAACGACTGCGTAGTAATAAGCTTGGAAGTGAATGATTCTAGAGATATACGATTGGCATGCTCCTTCCTCCTTCATTGATGCTACTGCAAACAGTGTTTGGGAATATTGAATACATCATGTAACACAACACCCCTACACACCCCAAAAATAATATAGGAAGCAAATTAGTACACAGTTGCTTTATCTAGGAACATATTTCAGTGCAATCCTACTACATTTTGACACACTCATCTCCTCCAAACCAACATATACTTGGAACATGCTTTTCAACACATCCCAAACAATTACGAATACAAAGTGACAGAACATTTATCAGTTATCTGAGAAGAAATTTAATGTTTGCGAACAATATTGTCAAATGTAGTCAACATTAGCTTAGACTTTTTTAAATTTATTTTTTCTTTGTATCATATATGAGGCATTGTAAATTGAGGCAGTATTTTTAACACGTAATGATTTCAGTCAAATTATATAATATATAAATTCAATAACAGCCCCCTTAAAGCAATATGTGTATGTAACAATGCATTAAAAGTGCATATTACAGTCATTGTATATGTTTATATTATTGTATACATGTGTAATAATGTTATGTGAACGTATTACGTAATTTAATAATGTCGGAGCTCTGAGAATAATAGGTTAAAAGCTGCTAACAATGAGGTAACAATGAGGTAACCTTGAGGCAATAATGAATTTAAAAGTTTAATAATGCTACTAGTCCTTCTTGGAGCGACAATAATGTAATGTTTGTGACAATTTATAAAATAGCCATCAACAACCAGAAAAAGCTTAAGTTAAATAAAAGTATTCTATTGTACTAGGATTAGCTAATCAGAGACTTGAAATACAGAAATTTGAAATTTAGGCGGTTGAAATCAAGTCCGTTGCTTGCAGACAGCGCTCATAACTGGACGCGTTGGTTGTAGACAGTGTTCCTAACCGGACACGAGATTTATCCTCAAGAAATTTAATACGTATTCGTGTGAGACGAAAATAGTTTACGTGTTAAAAAGTGCAAGTAATTAACAAAAGAATCTCACGCTCTTTATATCAGTAAAATGTTATTAAAATCGTGTCAAGAATTAATAAAAAGGAGTGAATTAAAAATTATAATCTGTGTAAGCCTACATTCTTCAGCCGCGTCACGCCCTGTTAAGAAATTCATGCCTGTAAAAATAATACTGACGCAGCCGTGGCAAACATAAATATATAATATTTAAAGAAACAGTCGAATTACAAGGTTAATATTATTAAATTTTTTTGAGACGAAGGCTACCGTGTACCATACGTGTGGTTGCAACTACTTCAAGTTCGGTTCCCCAACAGTCGAAATACAATACAACTCCTACTTCAAAAATCGGCTTACCATACGTGAAGCAACAACCTACTTCAAAATAAGGAAGGTTTTGGAAGAAGTAAGAAAACACTTTTGTAATTTAAATTAGTAAGGGAATGATACTCCCCTCTGAAAGCAAACGCGGAATAACATCCACCTGCATCCCCCCTCCAGTAACACCTGCTTACTGTTCTTCATTGAGTATATCATTGTGCAAATGGCTGCACATGTAGGTATATTTGGAAGGGCGTACAATGAAAGTTATACATTGTATAGTTTGCCCTAAATGAACATTTGTAACAATCAGGTAAAATACTCAGCTTCTGTGTACAGTATTATGAAAGGGGATATATTATACATATATAGAGGAATTGTACATAGGAAAGGGGAACCATACATATAAGAATTGTACAGTAATAATTTAATTCACTAACATGTTAAAATATTCAACACCTAACATTTGTATAGAGCTAATTGTAAAACTCGGGCAGGCTATCAGAATTCCAAGAAATCATAAAGACCGTACCTGTCACCGAGCGGTACCACGCCACATCATGGCGCCCAAGCGCACGGATCTGAACCCACATATTTTCATACATGTCAGGGTAACGCGGCCTGAGGGCCAGTAGGAAACGTTGTTACATTTTCAAACGCGGAGAGTAGCGTCACTAGGCTTCCGTGTATAAGGGCAGACAAAGCCTCAGAGCCCGCTCTTATTCTGATTATATCTCATCGAGAAGTCACGTCAACACGAGGTGCTACAGATGCACGTGGGTGCACAAGGGCGGGTGCGTGTGAATATGGCTAGGCTCCTGACTAACTTACAGTGGTGGGATTATTATTATAATAATGGGATAAGCTAGCCGCCCATAACTATTCAAAGTGTGAAATAAACTTCATTGATTAAGGGGAAACTCGCAGTGCATTTTAACTTGCCTCACCCACTAGAACCTGAGATTCAATAATAAGTATAGCTAGGAATGGAATACTCAACAGCCGACGAGCACCAATAGTCGAGGAAGAAGAACACTGCAACAGGCAACAGCGGCCCGTGGATCATCGATTTCCAGCTACAAAAGTCGCCCAACGACCGTTTCCCGCCACAATTACCAATAATATATTTCTTATATAATGTTATAAAGAAGAACATAATTTTTGCATTTGTCATAGTATTTAGGTGACCTACATTGCCAAATGCGGGGAAAGGTTGGCGCGTTTAGTAAAATCCTCCCAGCTAGCTCCAAGCTGACTGATCGACCAATGACAAGTGTGATCTATCAGACATACCGAGGGTTATGTGCAGATGAAGTAGTAGCCAACATATCAGAACATAGTGTCCACTAACATTTGCTACTAAGTACCATTACTGTGTTTCCCCTGGAACATAACTCTTCAAAATCATCAAGACATCACTTCCAGATACTGGAAAGGTAGAAGGAGAATGATTTCATTGTAACATCTGAGCGTTACACACACACACACACACACACACACACACACACACTTATTATTTCAAGAAAGGAAGTAGTAGTCGTAGCTACAGATTTGTGTTTTAATAATCTTAGCTAGTTATTCTGTAGTTCGATATAAGTTTTATAATAATTTATTTATGTTTATAATTTTAATATTGTTATTAATACTAATTTGTACTTTTAGTAGAGTAAATTTAATTTTATTTATTTTTTGAAAGTAGCTTAATTCCAACTTTATTTTTAATTTTTGGATTGAAATTTATTATTGTGCGATTCAATATGGTTTGAAAGTTATAGAATTGTTTAATTGATTTTTTCTTGAATATAAATTAAATAAAATTTTGTTATATTCATTCATCAGTAAAGTGACATTTACTACATCAATATAATAACTGAGCAATACACAATACAGGGTGTATCTTTATTGGTGTCATATATTTGAGGGACGTATTCCTGACATCAAAACAGTAAAAAAAGTCCATATGCACATGAGTCTGAAAATCGGCCGTTTCGTTGTTATAGGTCAAAGAAGACGTATTCCATAAGTGAACAGACGGATATGCACTACACGTATGGCCGTGCAGACTGCAATGCAGCACGAGCACGTGAACTTTATGCAGAAAAGTATCCTTACAGGCCGCTACCGTGTGTAAGAACATTCACACGAATTCACCAACGCTTGAGAGAGAATGGCGCATTTGAGAGCAGTACTAGGTATGTTGGGAGACCAAGAGCGGTACGAGGCATTGAGCTTGAAGAACGTTCTTCGTGCTGTGGATGCAGACCCATCACAAAGCACAAGACATATGCCTGTAAGGGAAAGAGTTAGTCATATGACTATCTAGAGAATTCTGCATGAAAATCGTTTGTACCCATATCACCTTCAACGTGTGCAAGGATTAAATGAGGCGGACTTTGAGCCAAGAAGACGTTTCTGTCAACGCAAGTTTCAGCAGTGCGCTGTGTTCATCAATTTCATAGCCTGTATCTTATTCACGGATGAGGCTGGTTTTACTCGCGACGGCAAATTCAATTTTCATAACACTCATAACTGGGCATTTGAAAATCCTAATGAAGTACGACAGAACAACCATCAACAGAGGTTGGTTTATACGACTCCTGTACTTGACGTTGACATTTTGAGAGGACGGATCCAAACTGGATTTGACCAAATACGAAACACACGAGAATTTTCAACAGAGTACGCCAGAGCATGGAACGCAGCCTTACTGCATGCATCGAAGCAAGAGGAAGCCACTTCGAGCAATTTTTGTAACTTTCGATTTTTTGTTGTAACGTGAAATAAATGATTTTCAGACGCATGTTCATATAAACTTTTTATCTGTTTTGATGTCAGGAACACGTTCCCCAAATATATGACACCAATATAGATACATTCTGAATTACATTGCTAAGTTCTCCATGCTAACATTTATATTAATTATATATCAGTACAAATAACAGGATCTTAATAATACAACCAATACCTTAACTCTACAATTTGAAGAAGATTTGTTGTTGCTACATATGGAAAGCCAGTTTGAAGAAGATGTATTATGTTGTATTGAAGGAGTTGTATCATATTTCAACTGTTGGGGAGCCGAACTTGTAGTAGTTGCAACTGCGCGTATAGTAAGCAGTTTCCGGTAGCCTTCGCCCCAAATGTACTTTCAGGTGGCCTTTGCTGCAAGTCTTAAAAAAAATATTAACTTTGTAATTAGACTGTTTCTTTAAATATTATATATTTATGCTTGTCTCGGCTGCGTCATATTTATTTTAGAGGCACGTTTCTCTTAGCAGGGTTGTGATGCGACAAGAATGTAGGCTTACACAGATTATAATTTTACTTCACTTCTTTTACTAATGTTTGACACGATTTAATTAACACTTCAATGATATAGAGAGCGGTGAGATTCTTTTTATTAATTAATTACACTTTTTAACACGTAAACTTATTTTTCGCTTCACACGAATGCATATTATATTTCTTGAGGACAATTTGTTGTGTCTGGTTAGTAACGCTGTCTGCAGGCAACTGACTTATGAATTTGTAAATGTTTCTCCTTTTCAGTTTCTGATTGGCTAATCCTACTCCAATAGAATACCTTCATTTAACTAAAGCTTTTCCTGGCTGTTGATTGACTATTTTATAAACTGTCACTAAAATTTATATTACTGTTGCTCCAATAATAACTAGTAGAATTATTAAACATTCTTACTCATTATTGCCTCAAGGTTACCTCATTGTTACCTCATTGTTGGCAACGTTTAACTTATTATTTTCACAGCTCCTACATTATTAAATTAGTAATACATTCATATAACATTATTGAACATGTATACAATAATATAAGCATATGCAATGGCTGTTACATACATTTTACAAATTATTACATACACATATTGCTTCAAGGCGGGCTGTTATTGAATTTACATATTATATAATTAGACTGAAATTATTTAAGTGTTAAAAATACTGCCTCAAATTATTTGTGCTACGCAAACTACCAATGTGAGCAAATTGAAACTAAAATATTCATGTTATAGGACTCGAGTAAAATAAATACTTTGCTCCTAAATATAATAATTGTTCACCCCTGAAAGAAGGTAAATATAAGTATTTGTTTTGTGGCTGACTTTCTCCAATTCTATCACCTTCGCAAACTAAACATATTTTTTCAATATTTTTCTGTTTCCTGCTTTAGGAAATAATTTTCTCCACCAGTGATGATGATGTTGCAACTGTGTATTGGATACTACTACCTGTGCTAAAACATCCATTGGTTCAGCAACAATGATGCATTCTCTTTTAACTTATGCAATTATCCAATGACTTAAGCTATTTTAATATAACATATAGAATCCAATAATTAGGAATATTTATATATGTACAGTGTGTTTGTTCCTGTTTTTGTTGAGAGTTATGTAATATATTCTGAATTTCCCACTAGGAGAAAAGCCATGAGAGGAATGTGTGCATAAAATATTTATGTCGTTTTAGAGCTAGTCGACGGAAAGTTACGTCAGCACAGTAAATGTCCAGTAGAACATGCACACTCTCACCTGCATTGTAACACACGTAACTAAGTATCGGTACGTCTTAAAAATAGGTAATAATGCTTATCTGCTTTGCAGTCCAAGGACACAACTTTGCATGCCACCTCTCTCTCCTTTCTGCTTCATGGAATACTGCACTTGTTGCTTTTAAATGTTTATTGTATTGCGTTATGACTGAGGAACTGTGCCAGAAATACTCATAAGATTTTCTGCTATTTAGTTTTGCAGAAGTAGGATTTACAGAGATATGGCCCATACATTTCCGTAATAAGGGGAACTTTTCTGAATTTTCACACAAAATAATCACAAGAAGCCAAATAATGGACACAGGATAAGACAGCTTGTATTTATGTAAAAGAAAAATGCCAGCTTTAAGGAAAACTATGTATATAATGCTGAGAATACCGATAATTTCACTAGTAGTGAATATCTATATCTGACCTATAAAATGAAGAGGTGAATTGATAAATATTTTTGCAGTAACCCTGGGGTTGTATGTAACGAAGACCCTCATAGACGGATGTTACACTCATTAGATTATAAATTGAAATTTAGCACTTTCGTTGTAGTTGTAAAGGTGTCTTTGTATGCAGGATAAGAATAAATATTCAGTTCAATATTTCTGCAAAAATCGTACTACCAATTGTAGATTAATCTGCACCATCAACTTGCATTATTTAAACTACAGGGTGTTTGGAACGTCAATACTTATTTTTAACACTTCAAGGAATGAACAATTATAGTTTTATTTTCATTCAATGCATTATTAGGGTACACCATTTGGGTTAGTAAGTTACATTTCGACGTATGCACCCGCATTGTTAACACAATCTGTGATCTTTTTTGGAACAGCTTTCACGGATTTTCTTAGAATCTCAAGTGACACATTTGCAAAAACTTTTTGTTCAAGACTGTCCACTTTTCCTGGTAGCTTCTCTTGCTGATGTTGCAGGACTTTGTTGAAACATCTCACAAACAACATTCACATTGTCTTGTGATTTGGATGTCAAAGGTCTTCCAGATCGATGTGCGTCTTTCACATTACCAGTTGTCATTGATTTCATATGACAGTTTTTTATTGTCCAGATTAAGTGATGCACTCCTACCTCACTCTTGCCTCATACCTGGCGGTAACCTTAGCTCTCTCTTCTATGCTGAATACACCAGCCATTGTTTTGTTTTCACTCAATCAGCCTCTGAAATAAGCAATGGTAAACCACAGAGCTAATGTCGTTTCTCAGATAATCTAAGTTAACAATAGGTATTGACTTTCCAACCACCCTGTATACAAGTATGTAGGAACTGGATGACATTAACCTGTTTGCTGGCAGCCACTTATAAATTTCCCAGCATACATGACAGACATATTCCATTTAATAATTATTTGCTGATTTGGAACCAACTGGAATGATCAGTCATGCTTAATGACTTTATGAAACAAAAATCAAACAAAAGTAAAAAAATGTTTTATCAGATTTTATTACGTATACTATTTAGCATTTGAATATCCACAACGTCGTGAAACTTAAAAATATGAATATAATTTTCAAAGAAGTGCCTTTAACTTGGCTATTTGCTTTAATTTATTGGCGCTCTTGAACTACTATGGTTCTGTATTGGGCGTGAAAGACCGTAAATTTTGCTCAGGGGCCTCTTTATCAGGCTTGAGGTTCTTTCACATGCCGTAAATCTACGATTCGGGACCACAGGCTTTACTTCCCTTCCGAAGGAAGCCATGCTAAGGTTTTTTACGCCCGAAAAAAAACCATCGGCCTCCGCTGGGTTTGAAGTCGCGACCTCGGAGACTAGAGGCTAACACGATACCACTTTGCCACGGAGGAGACTGCTGACTACATGGTATGTAACATCAGTTTGATACAGAGTGAACTGAATAATACTTCCTCTGCGTTCTAAATATATGTTAATAGTGAGAACTTGTTGTATCTGCAAACCTATGGTGATGTTACTCTTGAAAACCAAAATTATTCTGCATCTTCAACATGAGTTTAGAGTTGAGGATGGGAAATTTTTCTGTTTACCTGCCATTTAGAATCTGAGAATTTATACATGTATTTCATCTAAAGCACTAACCACTAAATAATTGACACTCAAAGCTTCACTTATTTATGTAAGCAAACATACATCAGGACATGTTTGAAGGATACTTACTTTTAGCCTCAGCTGTGTCGAATAGATAAATTAGTAATATTTTGAGTGCCAAGTATTTGGTGGCAATGAATTCATGGCAATGAATTCACTTCACTGAGTTTTCCCACCAATTATTTGCTGTTATAAGCAGCTAATAAAATGTATGTATAAAATAAGTGTTAGGTGAACAAAATTTGCATTTCCAATACAATGCACCATTCTTTCCATATATGTTTATCTTTATTTTTAGTAAGTTTCAAGATATGATCGTCACTGCCCCATCTTTAATTTTCAAATGGCTTTTCATTAAGTCTTGCAATGTCCAATCATGCTATTTGATCTAGGTAGCGCCATACAGAACCTAGCAGAGGAAAAACCCTTTCTAAATTTCCAAAAACCAGAAAGAAAAACCCTTTCTAAATTTCCAAAAACCAGAAAGAAGAATAAAAATGCTAAATTCTAAGCAACGGCTAAAAATGAGAAGATAGGTAATACATTAAAAAAACAAAAATAAAATACAACAATGCTGGCACCTTAGCATTCAATAATACGTTTTCTATAAAAATGGCATATGAGAGGCAGATAGCTCCTGCAAAATCGATTTTCTTATCAGAACATTCAAAACGTGTAGTACAAAGCCCTAAATGTGTCACCACTTATGATTTATGGATTATGTATCAGCTTAGAGCAATTTCCTCCATGAAGTGCAGGGTTGAGATGAGGTGACTATGAACTTGAGCTGTTTATTAAGAATGAAACCACATTCTACCATAATATTACATGTTCAGTCGTAGAAAGTAGCATAAAAAGCATTGAAAATACTCTAGATGACTTTTCCTAATAGAATTCTTCAGTCACATTCAGAAAAAATATGATAGTTTACTTTTTCTGCTTTTAATCACATTATTAGCGGTGCTCTGGGCCATATACGAGGGTTGTCCCAGAAGTACCCGACCTAACAAAGAAAACACAAACATTTTGGGGGAAAAACATCTTTATTTCTCTACATAGTCTCCTTTCAGCTCGATACACTTTTCCCAGTTGTGTTCAATAGCTTCGATACCCTGTTTATAGTGAGAACCGCCGAGTTCTGCAAAATAGCCATCAACTGCAAACTCCACCTCTTCATTGTTGGCAATTCTTTTACCACCGAGCCATTTCTTCAACTTGGAAACAGAAAATAATCAGAGGGGGCTAAGCCTGGCGAATAGGACATGACGAAGCAATTCGAACTTTAACTCATTGATTTTGGCCACGGCGATAATGGATGTGTGAACTGGTGCATTGTCTTGATGAAACAGAACTTTCTTTTTCGCTAACTGCGGCCGTTTTTTACTTGATTTCAGCATCATTCAAACGCTTCAATAACTTTGTATAGTACCATTGATTGCTTTTCCTTTTTGAACATAATCAATGAAAGTGATCCCACGCGATCCCAAAAAACTGACGCCATGACCTTGTCTGCAGATGGAACTGTCTTCGCCTTCTTTGGAGCCGATTTAACCCTTTCAATCTACTGTTTTGACTGTTTCTTCGTCTCAGGTGTGAATTGATGGATCCATGTTTCATCCATGGTTATGAATTGACGCAAAGACTCGGCTTTATTGCAGTGAAACATCGCCAAACACTCGACTGAAACATCCTCACGACGCTGCTTTTGTTCCATTGTGAGTAAACGCGGCACCCATCTTGCGCACAGCCTTCTCATGTCTAAATGTTCAGCCAGTATGCGATGACAGCACTTTTTGATATGCCTACGACGTCTGCTACCTCGCGCACTCAGTTGACGGTCATCCAATATCATTTTGTGGATTTTCCTCACAATTTCTAGTGTGGTCACCTTATTTGGTCCACCATTGCGATGTTCGTCTTGGCAGCTCGTACAGCCTTGCTTAAACTCTACCACCCAATACTTTACTGATGTAAGTGAAGGAGCAGACTCTTTCAGAGTAGAATCTAGCTCAGCTTTAATATTATTTGGACTAAGACCTTTCAAATGAAAGTATTCTATCACATAACGATGGCCAGTTTTATCCATGTTTACAAATTCGCTGAGAGAGTTCACTATTAATACCTGCCAAACTATTACTAAACAACGTAGCATTGTCAAACCTAAACTTTATAAGGGTAGTACTTTCTACCATAGTCATTTGTTTGAAACAACAACCGCTATATATACGTCAGGTCGGGTACTTCTGGGACTGCCCTCGTAACACTGACAGTAACAAAATGGGAGGTAAGTTACACTTCTTTCACATACTATCACATATCAGTGCATGACAGTCATATACACCATGAAAATAGCAACACTAAATGCAGAACTTCGAAGTTGAGACATGCCATGCAACCATCTAGAATTAAACATCACTTAAAAACATTCATTGATAAATCATTAATTTACAAAATAAAAAGGATATTTCGTAAAAGCAAAGCTGTGATGTAGTGCATTTACTATTAATAGTGCTAGCAAGTTAGCATTGGACCTCTGTATCTTCACATTTGTCTGGTCTGAAGTGATGTACAGCCACACACCAAATTAAACATATAGTTTAAAATGTTCGAAATGTGGTAAAACTTTAGCTGTACTCGGTCCAGTAAACTTACCTAAAATGAGAGAAAGAGAGAGATCTAAGCAAACGCAGGAGTAAATTAAAAGAGTGGTGTGATTTTGTGCTTGTGACCAGTCAGTGTAATATGTAATAATTATAAACACTAAAAGTATGGCAACCGTACCTCGCGCTGCATTTATACTTGGCTAACCCCAGCAAATATGGAGGCTCAAAACCGCGGTAATGCCTTGAGACTCAAACAGTACAAGTTTTCGTAAGGTTAGGTTAGATGATGTTTACTTTTATAATTGGGGCAGTTGTGACACTTGATCATTTTTTAAACCTGAAATTCCGGGAATATGAGGTTATATATAATATATTCTTTCGGTTTTTCTTCTTTTGGATTCAGCAGGATGAAGCAGCACATATATTGTCTAAATGCAGCAATCTAGCAATTGGAATGTAACATCGCCACAGTATCTAGCCGCTAGCGCGGTTTTATCTGTGCGATATAATAGGTTGGACTTCAATCTGGTAGGTTCGTGGTGAACCTAAGTGAGTCTTTCTATGTACCTACCCTTGGAAGGGCTTTACCATAGGTAGGATGGATTGTTGTAGCGTGACGGTATGGTGTTGATGTTGGGGGTTTGATGGGAGGTAGCTCTATATGTTTATAGGCTCCTCAGTGACTGCCTTTTCAGGAGCACGCGAGTGCTCTGCTCCGCTGGTGTTTATTTTTACTGCAATTTTGATTGGTTGAATTTTGATTGATCACTCCCATGGGGAGGGGGGAATACCTATTGACAGCATTCTTTTTGCTGTTGGCAGGCTTAAAGCCTTCGTTTAAGGGGTGCCCGGAAGCCATGCGAGGAGCCCGGTAGCGTCTGCATTGAGGTTCTTGTGGTAAGTAGTCCCCCAGGGATCTGACAAGGGCGTTCTCATGATAAATCAATTTGCTGTAGAATTTTTGAGCCCGGTGTCTAATCACGTCCTTCGTGTAGTAGCCTGACTGGAAAGCGACGACAGACAGAATAGATGGGCCGAAGTCCTCTATTCTGAATCCGCTGTAGCCAGAGAAGCCAGAAATCTGCTGCCATGCCCCACACCTCACAGGCGTAGAGCAACAGAGGTAAGATAAGAGCTTTATAAAGGCGTAACTTTAAGCGAACCGGCATGTTGGAAGCTAGAGCGGGATATAACGCAGCTACCGCCCCCTTAGCCCTGTTCGTAGTTCCCTGCACGTGCTCACGAAAGGTTAGACCCTTATCCAGAGTACCACCCAAGTAGCGTATGGAAGTCCCCCGCTCTATCCTTTGGCCCCGATAGGTGAAAGTTGGTCTGTCTGCAGCGGGGATTCGTCTCTTGGTGAACAGGACAGCTTGGCTTTTGCCCGGATTCACGGACATCCGGCACTGCCTGCACCAAGAGTTCAGCGAGACGGAGGTATCGTTGTATTGGGTTGAAGGATCTGAGAATGTGTCTGTTGGTAGTGTACAGCAGGACGTCATCAGCAAACTATAATAGGTTCTTAGTTTTCGCAAGCGTTTATGTCGGGTGTCAGTGGGCGGAGCTTCGCTTCCTGTGCTGCCATTGGCTCAATCCTGGCAAATTACTCGAGTGGACAAGCGTTCTGGTGACGACTAAGCCCAATACTGCTTAGCTTCTACAACCGCTTGCGTCGTTGTGAAAATAAGCAGGTCGATTGGCAGCGAAGCAAGATAGGATGTAGGTATAGGATTTAGGGTTACCAAGCCAAGAGGGCGAGTCACTGCTGAACGATCACTCGTCCAACTAGTGACCAAGCCCAATGCTTGCTTAACTTGGAGTGTTCAAGTAGGCTATTGGGCGCAGCGCCGCTGAAAGGTCACTCATCCGACCAGGCCCAATACCCCTAACTTGGGAGTGAGATGGATTTGTAGCCGTTATGCCAGCGGTCCCAAGGCAGACGTAGCTCTTCTGTCTTCTGAGAGCCCTATGGTCATAGTGACTCAGGACGTTTGCCAGCTGATTGGGATGGTTTGCATGTTTTGTGTGCATGTGCGGGATCTATGTCTATGATGTATGTATCTAAGTCCGGAGTGAGTGTGTAATATGTGTGACGGGAATCTACCTCCAGTATCGTGGATAATTTTAATGCCTGTTCTGAACGATCTGCAGTCTGCGAGTGGTGGACGCTGCTACCGATCCCCACACCTCACATCCGTACAGAATGAGGGGCGGGATGATTGCCTGATACAGGCATAGTTTTAAACGATTTGTTTTCGGTATAATATATTTAAGCGCGTTTTTATAAAAACCTAATAGCAGCTATCCACTTGGCTTCATTTTGGCCTTTTGGAAAGGCATAGCACCGACAAGAGACCCTCTAACTACGGTGCTTGCAATCAGGAACGAAACATACAACCTCGCGAAAGAAGCGCTCTTGACTCTGCCTCAACTATTCTAAATAACTGGGCTGCGCCCAAAGTAATAGAAACTAACGTATCACAGTACAATTACACAAAATATTATTATTTATATTAGATAGCTCCAAAAGATTCTTTCAGGAATCACTGTTGTTTAGAAGCCAAGACGCTGATCTCCATGGCAATGGCTAGCTTTGACAATCAGACTTACGGAGTCTATATGCGTTGCATTATATCTTACAACGTTCTATTGAAAGTGTAGAGAGTAAAATAATCTACGTCTCTCTTGCTGGAGCTATTTATCCATGTGAGCAGGTTTAATATTTGTACTTTTACCTAAGTTAAAACTTATTTGTGGTTATTATGAAGTTTATTTAATTAAGCATACTGCTCATGCTCCAGAAATTAATTACGGTGTTCCAATGCCTTCATGAGTTGTTGAAACAAATCGTAACTGGATATGAATGGTTGCATTCCGCAAACGTGCATATTTTCAAGAAACATGTATTATATGTTGAAAAGCAAATAAACAAGATAACTGGCACTTGATTTTCGGAATTTCAAGGAACTTCGAGATATATAAATCTCCTCTTGGTAACACTGAAAACAGCGTATAGACATTAGTAATTATAGCGGAAGTTGGCGCGCAGCACCCATTGTACCAGCTACAGCAAAAGTGAATAATTGTTGTGTTTTCGCTGTCGCATATTATAAATGTGATCGGCAGAGCATTTCTGTACATGGGAATATAGGTGTAGCCTATAAACGTTACAGATTTTCTATATACTACTGCTTCTCATACGAAAGTCTAAAACGATTCAGACAAGAAAGAACAGCCTATGCTAAGCAGCAGTATACAACAAATAAAAACATCGCTCATTTACCGACCACAATGAATGAAGGTTTAACCGCAAATATGAGGAGTCTCGAAACCACGGCTTCTAGAATTTCTGCATAAATATATTTTGTGTGCCAAAGCTTTGTTGCAGTTGCTTGGCTCACAGCAGAAGCTCTTGGCTCACAAAGGTACCACAGAACAAAAGCTAGCAAGGATGGACTTGTCTTAGGAAATGGCTTGTCATATTGGCAATGGTAGCTCTCTGTGTGTCCGAATCAACACAGGGAATGGAAGATGACTATATAAAGACTCGGAAGCAAAGAGGCAGGAGGTATGTCAACTCCCCTCCCGACGGAAGTAAATAGTCATTCAACTTCAGATACAAAAGACGGTCCTGGCAAAAGGTACAACAGAATCTTCCACTTCCATTATGGGACAATACTCGGGTCAAACCAGAGCCTCGTCAATCTGAAAGCCGACCTCACGTCCACTTTCGCATGGCAGATGTGAAGGATCATCCAATAGATATAATCGGTAGGCGATGGTGACAGCACCACGCTTTCCCCAGCCGAAGGTACACCAGTCTGCCTCCCCAGAAACTTCTAAAAGGATCGAATTCTGGGAGACAGAGACTATTACTTCATCATGGTATGCCTCTGCCTGCTGTTTTGGGACAGATGACGTTTCTGCAAGAATCAAAACGGTATGGTGAACCACCAATCGTCATAGATTTGAGATCTAGCTCCCTATTATGACTTTCTTATTTCCAACTCTCGAGGAAATTCTCCGAGGTGACAAATTTCAAGAGACCACAAAAGCTATTATTGCCACGAAGATGAGGTTGTTCTCATACCTGCAGAAAAATGGTGAAGATGTTACTTGTACAGTGAAGAGCTTTATGAAAGCCTTTGACATATGTGGGACTGCGTGAAGTGTATGAAATTGAATATCTAGTGATGGACCATTGAAAAAGAAAGAGAGAGAGTGTGTTTTCCCCAAGAAATAATAAAAGCTGTGAGGAGCCTGTTTTCTACAAAACTGGGAGATGTGAAGGGGATGTGGATTACAGAATACAGCAGGAGAGGAGGACAATAAAGATGCTGAATGGATTTTTGTTGAGTAGAAGCAGTTCTAAACACATAATTATCCAAACTAGTTTTGAATCCATTTCAATGGGGTAGACGCATATTGTAAGTCAAAAAGCTAACATAAAAGACAAACAGTGGAACTTGATGGATTAATAAGAGCTGTACTAGAGTATCTAGATTGGAAAGGAAAAGGTGATGTAAGAAAAATGGTGGAAAAAGAGCTGGTGAACACAAAGATTTGAGCAGAGAGCCCTTCAATGGTATGGCCCTGTAAAAAACTTGACAGAAGAAAGATGGCCAAAGATTCTCTAGAGCGGTGACAACGTGGAAGGAGAAACACACGCGATCAAGGAAACATGGAGGACCGGTGTGAAGCAAATGATGAGAAACCGAGACGTTCAGGAGGATAAATGGCAGGATAGAGAAAGATGGCAGGGGAGAATTGATAACCGCAAAAGAGTAGAGAAGCCTACAAAAGAAAAGAAAAGAAAATTAAATAGTGCCGTTCCAAATAAAACGTTAAGGCAGAACAGCTATTTATCACCAAACTGGGCTTTCCTATTTCTCCCATACAGTGTAAAAGGTTAAAAGCATTAGATGTGATAACTTAGTAATACACATTTGAATTTTTCATTTACCACTTACCATGTGTGTTCAAAACAGTTCTTAGAATTACTACCATATGAGGTTGCTTTATTTGCAAATACACGATGCATAGTACCAAGTCCGAAAGATATCATATTTATTATTTTACAACCAAAAATCTCTTGTTGTCCATCGGTTTTGAATCCATGTCTAGGAGAACTAGACTCTGGCATGGTAATCGATACACTGCACAGTTAATATAATTTGTCTATTACAGTAGCCACCGAAAGCAACGACAAATAGAATCACGCCGCAATAATACCAGTGCAATCCAAGCAATGTGGTTACTCAAATGTAGCCATTACTAGCATTAGAGTACGCCTTAGGATGTTTCCACCACGACTGTATAGCTACTGGAGCAGTATACATCAAACGATGTATAGTATTCCAGGAGCAACTGACAAGTTTTGTTTTCAATGACTAATTGACACAAAGGTATATAATGGGCTTCCATGAAGTCGAACTTTTTAGACATTTTTATATTATGTGTATTACATTTATATGCAAGTGTGGCCAGATTGTTATGAAACCTATCTTATGGCATGTATTTTGTCTTATGTGGAAAATAGACTAATTTTATTTTAATTATCTCAAAGGGGACACAAAAAATCGAAATATCTTGCTTATTGGAAAGACATAATAAGACTGAAAAGTGCAATGCAATACCATGCCCGGAACTTCAACCATGTTTATTCGGTTGCTGCTGCTCTAACCAACTGAACTTCCATGGTAACATGCCGGTAGAGCATTAAATTTTCCAGCATTGAATAACTCAGTTTGTTAGAGCACAGGCACAGCAAGCCAAAAATCCATGGTTCAAATCCCGGCTATGGCTCGAGTTCTTATGATTCTATCTTCATATCTTTAACATACACATCGAATGTGTGAAAGAACAATTAATTATCTCGCTTATTATTCAGTTTTTTTAAAACCCGTTACATAGCAACAACATGTTGATAGATGAGTATTTAAAATTTTTTACAGTTTTATTTCTTTTCTCTCTTTCTATTGTTTCATTTGTATAATCGGGGGCATAGACTTGAGAAACAGCTGATGGTGTTATAACTCTTTGGCTGTAGGTCTTTCATTAAACGTTAATTTTATTAACTTTTACTATGAAACAAGCTCACAACCAGTCCCATAGTCATACTTCCAGGGATTAAGAAATGATCCTTGTTAAAGGAATAATCCCAACCCAGCCGGGAATGGAACCCGGGATCTCTAGAATTAGAAGTTTTAAATCTAACCACTGGACTACAGAGGCAGCCTAAGTTTTCTTTTATTGCTGTATGTAAAACGCTTACCCTAAGGAACTATAGGTGTAATTCCGATCCCATTGCAAGCAATAAGAAACACAAGCTTGAGTGTTGGGTTTTAGTTTGAGGAACACTCCAGAAAAGGTAGATTTACGAGGCGTATTCCAAAATTAAGGTCCGTTTGGTCATAACAGCATTGCTCATGAGACAAGGTTTTTATTGACAGTAATATGTGCCTACATATATACGAGTGTCCGGTCCATACACGAGGCATAACTCACGATGGATGTCCGCAGCTGACCATCCTTTTGCTAGCAAAAATCTAATCACCGCGCACTTCACAACTGGCGGAATCTACAATTGTCGCGGCAATTGCGATCTGCTCTCGCCGACTGACAAGCGCCTACTGCGTCATATCAACACTGCTGTAGATCCCAGGAGTCGGTAGACAGCGCTGCAGGCGTGAAACGCCATTCAGGCCTACCACCCGTTAAATATTTTTCACCGGACCTTAGTTTTTGAACACGCCTCGTATTACCGGTTTTCAAAATCGTTGCACACAGAGAGGGGGGAGAGATGGAGATAATATAAAAAGGGAAGAGTAATAGAATGGAAAGGGAGATAGGCAAATAAAGCGCGAGGGTGAAAGTGGAAGAGATGGAAGGGAGTGAAGAAGAGCGGAAGAGGGAGGGAAAGAGTAGAACTTCCGCAGTTAAAAGAATAATTTTAGCACAGCTGCGTATTCTGCTAGTGTATCTCGAAATATAGCAATATTTTTTGTCATTTTATAAGTCTCTCTTGTGTTACAAAGAATATTCAAACACCATTTCAAATGTGAATTTAGTCTAAACGGTTTAAAAGTTTCTACAATGAATATTTTCGCTGTTTAAAGTTACAATTTTAGCATGTAATAGGTCGTACCTAGAAGATTTAAGTGGTGTTATAGTTTCATATTTAATTATTGAATCTATCCTTAACTTTTCGGAGCTGGTTGTTTAGGTTCATATTCTCCATGTTTTAATTAAAACTATCGAGAATCGGTGGGTACCTCAGACTTCATCACGGAAGCTATGGAGATGCTTGTGTGTGTCCCTACCGTTGATGACCATTCTCACCATATCGGACATCGGAAATCGAACAGCAATAGCTACTTACCTTCCCTTCTTGACCTTTCTCGACTGCTTGACTTGCTAAAACTCCTCTATCGGACATGCAGTTCAAAAGTTGTGCTTTTCGTTCCTCTACGACTTGGGGGTAGGGCGGGGAAGGAGCAGGAATTAGGAAAATTACTTTCAAACTGTGGAAACAGTCTACAAGTGTTCACATTTCAAATGACCGATTAATTTAATGTACGTTCACTTCAGCATCGCAGTCTTAATAATATCAAGGAAATATATATGGGTATAAATCGTGAATACAAATTTGTAGCAAGCGGAACCCTCGGCTCTCCTCGCATTATTCCGTTAAATACGGAGATTCTGTAATTTCATAGTCTGTCTTCAACTTTCTTTTCCCAATCTCTTCACCTCCTTTCCTCACTTCCCCCTTTCTCACCCTCTGTAACTTTGCTTCTCTTTCAGTCCTGATCTCTCCTTCTCCCTCGCTCTTTATGCAATATGGTGTCATTTGATATTTTGAAAACTGCTAATAAACTCCCTTCTGGTGGTATTTGATTGGATTGGACTGTGAAGCACTTATCCGGGAATGAGGATATTGTATCCACGTCCTATTCGGGGAGCCCCCAGAGGACTCCGGGCGGGCGGAACCAGGATTGACGGCATAGCAATGACAGGTTCCTTGCAGTTTCCAGATAAAGACGCACCGGCAGTCGGACAGGCAGACCGGGGACCCCGCCCCACATCGGGGTCGTTTCTTATACCCCGACAACCAGCCGAATGCCGAGGGATGAAGAAAGTTCACAGAGAGCATCTTTATCCCTGTCATGCTCCAACGAAAGTTCAACCCTGAAATAGACCAAAACGGGTGAAGGATGAATGAAATGATTAATGGAACGAAATGGGAGGATAGGAAATTCGGGGGCGTGAAAGAAGCCATTCCAACATTTGCCTGATGACCCGAAAAATCCCATGGGTCAGAATGGGCGGTCCCGGGGATCGAACCCAGGATTTCCGAATGCTAGCTCTAGGCGTTACGCCTGAGTCATCCCGCTCGGTTCTGGAGGTATTAATGAACATTACAACATAAGGAAAAGTCACACGTTTTTCTAATGTTTAAACCTTTACTTATGTCCCTAATGCGATTCGCTGGTAGTTGATTCAGTTACACAAGAAAACCGATGTGTTCGCATGATTTTTTCTACTCACTCTTCCACAAACTATTCATACAAAACCTTATTATTCGGTCTATTTCTTATTAATACAGGTGAACTTTCATTACACATTGGCACGTTTTGTTGTAGGTATAAGAATTCACAGTAGGCTAAAGTTGTAGCGGGAAAACGTTGGTCCTCTGGTTGATGCCCTCTGCTGCAGTGTTCTGGTCTCCGGCTATTGCTGTTCAGCAGCTGATGATTTTTCTATTCCTAATAAAATACCTATCTTAACTAATTTCACCGATCTCCGGTTTTCGTAGGTGAGGCAAATTAAAATACACTGCATTTCCCTTAAGATATAATATGTTATGAATAAAATACCTTTGAGCGGCTAGCTTTTCCCATCTGTAACAATTCCCACCATAATAATACATTGGAAACCTAATCTAAATGTTTACGCTTTCCACTCACATGCACACAGTGTATCCGTCGTCCAGATAGTATCATTGTGTATCGACGAGATTCTATAAGAGAGTGAAAATATTTTTTTTTGAGAGGAGGAGAAAATGATTTAGTCACTACCCCAGCCCCGATAGGAGTCGGGACTGAGAGTGTGGGACTCACGAATAGTCGGCATACCCACTAAAAACTCCTCCACCGGAAGGAAAATGGAAGAAGGAAAAAGAGGAATTAAGGAGTGATAATGAGGTTGTACCGCTGTTGCACAGCGTATTCAAGGTGAGGATATATTGGCCAGGCACGAGGGCCTAAGCCAGGTGAAAGTATGGTGCAAGGACGCAAGCATGACCGAAGCCCTACTTGCGCCCTTGGGATTTCAGGGTGATATAATGATGGAAGTTTGTGAGAGAAGGAATGGTGTAGCGGAAGGCAAGCTAGGCAAAGCTAGTTTACCACCGTGGTGTAGTCGGTGAGCCGGTTTCTAGTAGTTCCTTGGCTGCCGAGCGCGGCCTCTATGTGCTGCGTTCGGCCATTCTGAAAGTTCTGGCGGTTGTTCGTTCAGCTTCCTCAGGAAGAGCTTGAGCTCCTCCTTGACGAGCCTCTGAAGTGTGACGGAGAGCTCATGGATGTAGCCGGTTAGTTAGCGTCTTGAGAAGTTGTTGGTGAATATTCTCATGCTGTGTTTGTATGGAGGTGAATTGAATCGAGAACTGCTCCTCAAGAGCGGTGAGGCGGCTGGCCAAGTCCAGCAACTCGGCGTGCAGATCCTGAATTGCTTCAAGGATGCTGTTGTTGCTGGCTGTGTTTTTCTCAACTAGAGCGTTAGTATTCGCCAACTGGTGTTCTGGCCGAGAGGTGTCGATTGTGGTATATAGCTCTGCGATGCTGTGTGTACCTGCGTTGTTGTGAAGTTGCGGTCGTTCGGCGAAGACATGTCTACATGTCTACGTGGGTAGAGAGGGCAGACGGGCTGGCCGGTGAAGTGCCCCTTGCCCCCACAGGAGGAGCAGAAGCAGCGGCGATGGGTAAGATCGTGTACCCTGCAGTCGACGATGAGTGCCCCATTGCCACAATAGTGGCAGCGGGGAGCGCCGTCACACGAAGTGCAGTGCCCGTATAGGCAGCAGCGGCGACATGGAGTCGAGCGCACACTGCGACTGACCTCCAGCAACAGGGTTTGCCTTAATGAGGGCAGTCCTGCGCCGAGGGCCGCCAAGTAGTCGTCCACGTCCCGGAAGATGAGTCTGACCAGCGGTTTTGGACCTTTGACGTTCCTAATTCTGGCTGCCTTGGCCGCAGATGGCCAAAAGCGCTGCGCGGCGTTCATGAGAAAGGTGTCGGGGTGTTGACAATGCACTCCCCGGAGCACAGCGGAGTAGCGTACAGGCACGCGGTTCAGCGCGATGTGACTGGCTGGTGAATTGGCGCTGGGCGCTTTGGCTGGCGGCGGCGAAGAGGCGGGAAGCAGTTCTCATGAGGAGGAAGCTTAGAAGCTGCGGCTGTCTTCTTCCTTCCCATGTTGCTTGTAGGAAAGCTCGAAGCTAAGTCCGAAAATCTGGAGCTTTCTTCCCCTTCCCCTTCTTCCCCAAAATTTAGTGATGCTCACCTTCGCGCCTTAGAATGTCACGACATTTCTAATTGGTTCTCAGACCGCGTTACCTTATAATGTATAAAAATATTCTGCTCCAAAACTTTTCGCACACGCGATCCAGTGATGCGCCCGGAAGCAAATTCAATATGTCTGGTTATTGCTTCCTCCTTGCTCATTAGCTTGGTAAAAGATGGGCTCTACCTGGAATTATCTTTTACCTGGAATTAGCTAGCTCGCCCGTCCCTTACTTATCTAAGATACAATCTGCTGTTTACATTTCTTGGGTGCTGAATATTCTAACATCTTTCTTGCTGAATTATATTATTATGTAAAATTCTTGTTTCATATTGATTTACATGTCTACATGCATATAGGTATGTATGCGTGTGGTATATCCCCTTTGAAAGCGATAGTCAGATTTTTAAAAAGCGCAGCTCTGTGTAATAGTCGAAATTCCATGCTGTTTGCACAACTATTGGAAGAAACAAATAAGACTTGCACTTAAAAAGTACAAAGTATTCAAAAATTCAAACCAGTAATCAAGAATATCTCTGAAATGGTTAACGCCACAGCATTTTTATTTGACACAAATTGCCTGTTTTAACGAGATCTACTCTATTTGTGTGGTAAGACTTTGTCTATCCTTATCGTTTACCAATTATACAAAAACTCATTCACAATGAAGAGGATTCACAGGCTATATTCACAGGCTATTTTCAGAAAATTCAAGACATACATTTTAATTGTCATGCAAGAATCTTAAAAAATATGGTATTTTAACAAACTCTTCAGAGTTATTTTTGAGAAAATAATAAAAACCTTTCCATGTAAAGGGAGACTGGGGTGAGGGGATTTTCTTGAAAATTTTCGCGTCGCATCCTTGGAAAATACTTATCAGAGACATGCACATAAACTTGTGTTATGCAATTGTTTTAATAAATCTGATGAAAAACATTCACATGACTTTCTCTACCCTCTATTATTAGTGGGTATACAAGCTATTTTTACTAAGGCTTATTTTTCTATCTGCTACATTTTAATCCAAACACACCTTTGTAAAAATAGCTACGTTATTCATTTCGTTATGCATTCAAAGGGAACAGCGATAGTCAAATGTTTAACTGGAAATTTTAACTGATAACTATCTTGAAACACGTAATTTTAAACATATTTTAATGACAAGTTTTAGCATGCTTTTAGTATAAGAGCACCATTAATGGTGGTTATAATACAAAGCTAAAACAATTTCAAATAATGTAGATATTTAATAAAGGGACTGGAAGAAAGTTAATATTGCGACACAGAGCATAAAAATGAAGTACACATTAACAAAATAAAAGTTTCGGATAAATCGTATTAAAACGCCCAAGTCTGTTTAAAGCGTTTTAAAGTTACAGCTCAAAATATCCTAGAAGTTGAATAAATTGTAATGTATTAAAAGGTGCAATAAAGACAAATGAATTGCTTAGCATTTTAAGATAATTGTGTAACAAGCTTAATGTTATTTTGTGAGATTGCATGATCACATTTTAAAATTGCATTATTTAATGTTTCATAATGATTTTTGTTTTCTTTGGCAGGTAAGAAGTTAACCACAGAGATTGCCTTACAGAAAGAAAACTGAATTTTGAAGGTCAGTTAATTTCCACGTATGTAATTTTAAGGACACTGGGAATGGATATTAATGATATAAATACATACATTTAGATCAATTCTTTGTTCTTTCAAAACTATATCCTGGATTGAATCCAAACTTTGTACCTGGAAGTATACAAATAATGCCTTTCTCAATGATTAAGGATAAACATTATGTTTTCAAATCCTTGTAGAACTTTTACCCACTGAATATTATTATTTTCAACAAATGTAGCAGTGCAGTCTCTTATCTTGACAGTCCATAACTTTTATTTAATAGGAGACTAAATGGCGATAAATTTTAAACTTGCACGTCTAGTTTTTTGTAGCCCTATAATTTGGAATTTCCTGTTTAATTTGATATATATTCCTAACCCTTATATTTAAAATATATTTTTAAAAATGGTACCTTATCAGAAATTATGTGAATACTGTACCACTTCACAGAAATAAATCATAACTCCTACAATCTTTGGAGTACAAGGTAAACTTTAGTCCACCTTTCAGTTTAGGTTTTGCTCAAAAAGTTTGTGCTGCTATTACGTATGGTAATTTGTATGTGCTAGTCATGTGGTTTGTTTCTGTGCAAAAGCATGCGATTTTTCCTCCATTGCTTTGAATAGCTTTTTCTGTGAATTACAGCTTATGATGAAAATGACTCGTTTTCTCTGAAACTAGTAAAGATAGCTAATTAAATTGTAGATTGATAGAATCTAAGTGATATTACAGATTTACTTTCGTTTTAATAAGATGGTTATTTTTTCTGAAAATAATTACTGATAAATGTTAATTAAATGATCAAATTTATTGCATAAAGGGTATCAATAAACTTATAAGCCATTCGCCTACATCGGTAAACGTTTCAATCTGGGATCCTAAATTGCTTGAAGTAATGTGTCCTGAATTTAGCAGATTTAACATTAGCGGGATATGCTTTTTAGTATGTATTTACCAAATTTAACCTATCTATTGAAAGAACAAAGGTTACATAAACTTATATTACGTTTACATTTCAAAATATTATGCCACCGTGTTTGAAAGTCACGTTTAAAGAATTAAAATAATCTCTAACACCCCATTATTTGTATGCAGTTTTAAAGAGGAATGTTTATAGTGTCCTATAATATATATAATATATATTATAATATATATTATAGGACACTATAAACATTCCTCTTTAAAACTGACTGTATGTGGATTCCAAAAACATCCCACCCTGACACTGGGAGCTTCAGTGGCACTTTAAGCTGATTTTACAAACTTTTATTCTTTAGCATACATTGATACAACACCTTGAAAACGCCCCTGAAGGAACAACTTATCACATGCATCGGTTGACAAAACTATTTGAAAACAAAATGGAAGATCTAGCAGTGCGACCAATTGGATTTAAGCCGTCAGCCAACAAAGGTTTGTTGTACAGCCTTGTCAAAAATGCTAAGCATTAGGTAGATATTTTCTCTTCTGTCACAAACTATGGCATATTTCAGTTCATACAGTAATTGAAATGGCTGATGCAGTTCGTTTATTTGATTAAAGTTACCAAAATGAGTTTTGTTATTATTAATTCGTATAGGAACCCCAACTCACAATGTAGCATTGGCCGAATGGTATTATCATAGTTGCTTTACCACTGTGCCGCTTTAGTGCAGGTTCAAATCCGTCGTGTTAAGTTAAAAATTGTTATTACCTTATGTTTTATCTCTTTGTGCCTATAATTTTATATTATGATGCAAAGAACATTTTTGATAACATTATAAGTGTGTACAAAACAGAATAATCACCATGTTTTTTCTACCGTAAAGAAGAAGAAGAACCGCAAAGCCCAAATCATTTCCGGGGTAAAGAACGTAGGCAGATTACACCGGGCATGTTACAACATGCAAGAAGGTCTTTCCGGCAATGTACATAAATGTGCATTGATGAAGGGGGTCGTCATTTTGAACATTTACTTCGTTGATGAAATCCACGCTCATTAACAATGTATTATTCTGTTTACCATGAACTTATCACAGTTACAAATCCTTTGTCAGTAGAAGAAGTGAAACATAAGGTTTAAACATGAAACAAAAGCTGTTATATTTAATATCGTCGATATGTGCCCAAAAGAATAAAAGCTAACTACGTGACACGGTTTACAACACCAGATAGGTACAGATTATTACCGTAGACATAATACACAATTACCTGATTGTAATTCTTGTGTCTTTGGCTCAAAGGAGAGCCAATAACAAAAATAAATAGATTAGTATACTAAAATACAGAAAATAAACGCAAGGAGAAAGAAAAAAAATAAGCAAAACAATTTTATGTTTATATTAGATTCGAACTTCCGAAGCTAACCGTTGCTTTACCACATCCCGGCAGCTAATCCACTCGGCCAGAACGCACGTATTGTCTCTTGCTCTTCGGGAAAACATACCTCTATCTCCGTGCAAGAATATTATCCTAGGGACGGCTGACTCTCCTCGTTCTCTCCCGCTCACGCATGCAAATACATTTTAAAAAATCTGATGTGATGCATTCACATGACTTTCTCTACCCCCTATCATTTATTAGTCGGTATACAAACTAGTCTTGGTAAACCTTATTTTTATATCTACTACATTTTAATCCAAATACACCTTTGCAGAAATAGCTACATTATACACTTCATTATAGATACAGACGGAATAGCTTAAGATTTGGACGCTATATGCAGGCCTTAAAATTCCATATTGTTTCCATGGAATCGAGAGAAACAAATGAACGTGGACCGGACTTCAAGACAATGGCCAAGTAATGAACAATTCGAACCGTTACCAGCGGATGTTACTATGGTGAAAATGGCTGATATCACAAAAAAGTTATTTGGGATAAAGTGTGTGTTTTAAAGAGATCTACATTGCTTATCGATTAACGTTTAGCAGCTATACAAAATTACTTCCGAATGAAGAGGTCTTCAAAGACTATTCCCAGAAAGTTTAATTTATAGATTTTATTTGTCATGTAAATATGTTTAATATCTATATGGTATTATAATAAAATCGTTAGTCATTTTTAGAAAATAAAAATATTCGAAAAATGTCCAAGTAAAGGATAGTTTTGGAATGTGGATTTTCCTGAAAATCGTGTCGCATCTTTGGAAGGTACTCAACTTAAATGCGAAGTTTGATGTTGATTCAGTTTTTGGTTTTTGAGTTATGCTGCTCACAAGCACACAGAGACGTTTTTCTAAAAATCTTTTCTTTTTAATTCAGGGGGCCTCAAAGCATTTATTTCCGGTGAAATCTTGGTTTAAAAATTTTGGGTGGAATGCAATATCTTCCCTACTTACTAGGTACGAGGTACCGTAGATACCTGTAGACCCCTTAGTACTTCTGAAAAATTAACTATCAGCAAAAATCTTGTGTAGTGCATAACTTTATAACTTCTGTTTTATAACGTAAATGCATAGTAAAGAATATGGAGTCATTAAGGTCTCTTATAAATGTTTCTGATACAAATGTGGACAACGGAGATGGTATACAGAGCTGTTGTTATGTCTAGTTTATCATATGATGCAGAAATTTGAGATTGGGAAAAGATTGAAAAATTGAGCCAAATCCAAACGCATTTTCTGAAGCAAATTCTACAGGTGGGGAGGGATACTGCAAATTGTGGGGTTCTTAAAGAATTCTGCTTATACAGTGAAACCATACATCTGAAAGTAAGGGCAGTTAAATACTGGTTACAGTTAGTACGGGGAGGGTGGGATACGTGTTGGGCAACGAAATTGCGAAGAGGCTTAGAAGAAATTTCAATAGAGTACATTTGGCTGCAGGGGAGGGACTTGGGACGTAGCGGATGGAAGATAAATCAGAGATGACTATGTGATATTGATACACAGAATTTAGAATCACAATGTACAGCTAATATTTCACTTATCTTACATTGTGAAATAGCGCGGGGCTGGTGGAGGGATGCGTATTTAGATAACTGTACGCGAGAGTGGCGTGGCTAAGATTGCAACAAGTTTACTGTTGACACCGGAGTGAGAATATGTCCACTCTGTGAAACATGGAATCATATTCTGTCCGAGTGCAAGGGAACGGAATTGTTAAGAAAACCATATTTACCAGTTTCTGGGGTCCAGTAGGGGAATGGAGGCCGGCTTGGATGTAATGTTGGACACGGGCTGTCATAAAATGGGCTCTTTTTATCAAGATTCGGCAAAGGAGGTTAATTACCCTGGAGAATGGAAGAGGGGACGGTACATAACGAGTTTTTAAGGGTCGGAGCACTGTATATATTTGTAATATAATGGTGATACATGCTTATTATTATATTTATTGCGTTTTTTCTTCCTTCATTATGTTAGTTTATATTACATACCAGTACATACTTATGTACATATAGTGAGTATATATTTAGTATTATACACACAGTGTTAGATTATAAGGACAGGAAACGGCAATGAGGCCCATGCGATTGTTGTATTGTACAAGAGTAGACTGAAACTGTTCACAATAGAAGCTCTTTTACCAATACTAATACTTTCAGTTTCTTTTGGAAATTATTCTTTTTATTTTACACTTCATGGATTATGTGTACACCTGCCCCGTCTTCACATTAGGTTTGTCCGTTATTAAGGAATGTGTAATAATGCTTCATCCACACAATTTTTGTCTGTTCTAATATTATCTTTTAAACACTCAATTAGTGGCGTTTCCTATTATACTTAAGTACTGTTGTTTAATGTGTAATGTTTAATTATTCTCGTGTACTTAATTTTGTAATTATATCACTCAAGGATTATCCTTTAATCTAATTAAAAATCTCATCTCTGTCGCCTGTATTTTTCTCTTACCCTTTCCTCTCACTATCCGTAATAACACGAGTAATAACATGAGTATGGGATTGCCTATGTGTTCTAAAGTTGTAGTTGAGGTTTTGAAGAATTCTCAATACCCGTTGAAACTTATTTATGATTTGTTATGTCCTTGTCATTGTTAAGATTAACGTCGTTTCCGAAATTTTATATATAATCATTCCCAACCCATCTTGTTTCTAGATATTGTAGATCTAGAAGGTGGGCGAGAAGTCCCCGTACCCCCTAGTATTGAATGCTAATTGATTTATTTTAGCACAATCACTTACGTATCAAGTGTCCGATATATCTGTATGTTCCCCATCATATTGTAAACACAGTTCCATATGCCTCCATGTTCTCCTCGACATATTCTTGAGCATGCCCGGTGTTATAGTGCGAAATGCATCCTCAACAGCATTTAACAGTTCTTCGTTTGTAGCTTAACGACGTGTAGATGCATGCACCTTAATGACTCCCCATAATGAGTTGTCAGGTGTGGTCAGGAGTTCTTGGTGACCATTTCAACGGAGCTGGTGTTGCTGATAAACCACGACCTGTCCACCATCCTGGAAAGTGTTCATTTAGGAACTCGCGCACTGCAGGAGCGTAGTGAGGAGGTGCTCCATCTTGCTGCAACCATATGCGTTCTGTGAGGCCCCATTCCTTAAGCTGAGGTATTAACCATGTTTGTAACATGTGTAAATAATTTGCGCATTCACAGTCCCTTCAAGAAAGTACGGTTCAAGCAGATGTGATGTCATTGCTGCCCATATCATTACGTGAGGCGGGTTCCTTTCTAATTGGACTGTGTAATGAGGATTCTCTTTGGCCCAAAAGACAATATTTCTAGCACGTGAGCTGTGATAAATCGCACATTCATCTGAAAACATAATCTTGGCACGGTTCGCTGCATTTGGAAATTGAGTTAACAAAACACGGCATGCTAAAACGCGCTCATTCCGGTCTCTATACGATAACTCGTTTACGAATGTCGGTCGAAAAGGTCTGAGCTTAAGGGGTATTTTTTCATATGATCTCGCACGAAGCACGTTTACATGTCGACTTCATAGGAGATTGTTCAATCGAAGCAGAGACTCCGGCACATGTTTCTTCTCGTGTCTTCTTCCTTCCACTCCGCCGCCTGTCTTTAACACTGCCAAAAGCAAAGGCAAAAGCACGTCTTTCCCAATCCAGAAGTGTTTCTTTTCGCGGTGGAGCTTTATTAAATCTTTCCTGGAATGTTCCCATAATATGTCTCATTGTCTGTCCTGTATGTTGTCGTTCGTGCACCCACACACTAGTCACTAAGCGCTCCGTTTAAGTCAGCCCACCTTGCAATAGATAGACGATTATTAATTATTATTGTTATTATTTATTACTTTCTCTGTATTGCATTCCACCCAAAAATTCGATAGCGAGATTTCATCGGAAATACATGTTTTGAGACCTCCTGAATTCAAAAAAGGTATTTTTGGAAACATGTGCGTATGTGTGTCTGTCTGTGTGTCTATGAACAGCCTAACTCCGAAACGAACAGTCGGATAAACACCAAACTTAGTATTTAGGTCCAGTATCTTCCAGAGATGCGGCAAGAAGGTTTTGAAGACAATCCCCCCACCCCAGATTGCCCTTTACATGGAACATTTTTTCAAAAATATAATTTTCTCAAAAGTGGCTTTAACGATTTTGATTAAAATATCATATATTTAAGATACTTTCACAACAAACAAAATGTATATCTTGAATTTTCTGGGAATGTCTCCAAAAATATTCTTCATTGTGACTTTTGCATAACTGGTAAACCATAAGAGATAGACAAAATTTTACTACACAAAAATGTAGATCGCGTCAAAATACACAATTTATATCCTATACATTTTTTGTTGAGTGAAACATTTTCGAGATATTGCTTGTTATTCCCTTAGATTTTCCAATACTTATACTTTTTCTCAAATGGGAATTCGTTGTTCATTTTTTTTTTTGTCCTGGTCATGCAAAGAGAATAGAACGCTCTATATAGCAACCAGCTCTTAAAATATTTGACTATAGCTTAAAGCCTAGCAATTCCCCTTGCATCTACAAGAAAATTAGCAATAAGATTAACATGTCAATTAACATGAAGCATATGGAGAATAAGCGTTTGTAAAAAAAGTTTGTACAAGAGTAGAGAAACTCATGTGAGTGTAACACATCAGATTTTTTTATTTATTTAGTTAAATTCGCATACTCACCTGCACTGCTGAAGTGACTTCCTTTATTTGCAATTGTTGATGCCATATATGTAATCTCCCAATGAGAAGGAGCACCAGTGAAGTACTCGTTACATTGGTAATTCCATTACTTTAATTTTCTCAGTTGTTTTAGTTCACGCGATACAAAGAGCGCCAAAGAAAATCTCACTGCACCTCGCGTCTGTCACATTATTTATCGTTGTACGCGGCCTTGCGAAGCCATGACCATTTCATTGGTTGCTTTAGGCCACGGTGCAAGGGTGCGCCACTCCATCTACTAAATAGTTACACTAATAACCACAACAAAGGTTACAAAATGGCGTAGCAAAGAAATATATGTTTACGCTCTCGATCCCATTGGCTAAAAGAGAAAGACGTGGAGTGAGTGCATTCAGTTTGTCATACAGACCTGTTGTCATGATTGGTAGCCATACCTTATGGTCTAGTGCAGTAGGTAGATAGCCTTTGAAGGGTTTAAAAGCTAAGGGGAAGATTTGATGAGCGCCCAGGTTAGCGACATGTAGAATGTGCAGTGTGAGAAGATTTTCAGCGGTTGCAAATTCAAGCTTCAATGGTATTCATTAAGTGCATAACAAGACAGCACTTTATAACAAAAAATCCGATGTGCTACACTCACAACACTTTCTCTGCTCTTATACAAACTATTATTACAAACGCTTATTCTCCATATGCTTCATGTTAATCGAGATATCGAGATGTTAATCTTATTCCTGAATTTCTTGTAGATGCAAGGAGAATTGGTAGACTTTAAGCGATAGTCAAATATTTTAAGAGGTGGTTGCTATGTGGCGTATTCCATCCTCTTTGCATTACCAGGACAAAGAAAAATGACTAACGATTTCCCATTTGAGAAAAAGTATAAATATTGGAAAATTTAAGGCAATAACAAACAATATCTAGAAAATGGTTCACGCAATAAAAAATATATATGACATAAATTGCTTATTTTAACGCGATCTACAATTTTTGTGTAGTAAAATTTTGGCTATCTCTTATGCAGTTATGCAAAAGTCATTTACAATGAAGAATACTTTTGGAGACATTCCCAGAAAATTCGAGATATACATTTCATTTGTCATGAAAATATCTTAAACATATGAAATTTTAATCAAAATCGTTAGTCATTTTTGAGAAAATTAAAATTTTCGAAACATTTTCCATGTAAAGGGTACTCTGGGGTGGGGGATTTTCTTGAAAACCTTTGTGTCGCATCTCTGGAAGATACTGAACCTAAATACCAAGTTTGGTGTTTATCCGACTGTTCGTTTCTGAGTTATGCTGTTCACAGTCACACAGACACAGACAGACACACACACACACACACACACACACACACACACAGACGCACACTCGGACATGTTTCCAAAAATGTTTTTTTGGATTCAGGGGGTCTCAAAACATATATTTCCGGTGAAATCTCGGTATCGAATTTTTGGGTGGAATACAATACTTCCCCTACTTACTAGACGTAGTAGAGAAAGTAAGAATAAACTGAATTGTATTCTCACAGTGGTATCAATGCTTGTTGCTGCGTAGTAGCAAGCAGAACTAAATAATAAGTAAATAAAGCAGCATGTTTTCCCTCTAATTCAAACTAAAATTGTTTAATGTACAATTTACTAATATGTTGCTGATCATAGGAATACTACAGGATTATAGACAAAAATAAGTGTGTCATATTCGGTAAACCATAAACATATACATATTTATCTCTAATTTCTAAACATGATCAGTGAACTATAACAAAATAGTAATTTGTATTTATTAAAGGAATATCATCTGCGGATATTTTATGGGGAGTGTCTACTTTCTGACGAGTATGTAGGCCGTCTTCCCCTCTTTTCTGGAATATTTTTATCCAGTACTTTACTATAAAACACTTTTATGCACTGCCGTTGAAATTGCTGTATAAGTGCGACTAGCCTCCCACATACCCACGATATGTCCACAGTAATTTCGCTAGTATACGGCATGACTGTTTCTGAGACAACTACACCAGAAAAAGCATCAACCTCCCCTCTTTTTCTCCTTATTGCAGTGTTGTCAAGCCACCATGTTCTGCGATAGGTAAGGCGGAGGACACGCCTCAAAAGACTCCAGAAAACGATGCAAAGTCCGCTGAAGATTTTCTTTGGCGCTCTGTGTATATACGGAGGAGCTGAGTAGCGAGCGAGGGTACTACTCCCCAGCATAGTATATCTTCATTACTCGTTGGTAATTTCCGCTGTACTAACATTGGTGAGGTAAGGTTGGATGAGGATAAACCTTTTCAGTTGGTGATTTTTAGTGAGACCTCAAGACTTGCGTTTTCTTATAACATTTAAGCGATTCAAAAAGCAAATAGCCAATGCGAAAAGAACTATGAGCAATTCCTTTTCTTGAAGAGTTAAGGTCCAATGTGTGATGGAGAGGGGAAATAAGTGAAAGCATGGCGGCTAGTGGAGAGGAAGCTGTCGAGTAGGTGCATGGGGTGTGCCCAAGCAAGCAAGGAAGCAGAGGGGTTGCATTTCACGCAGCAATTGCTGCACCGATCCAATCTACACAGCGGACGGACGGTCCGGACCTCTGCCTAGCCAGTGCGCTGTAAAGCCAGAACATGCCCACTACTCCTGACTGCAAAACCGATCTAAGGTAACTGCGAATTCCCTAACGTTGCCTGAAAGAAAGGCCAATCTCGTCTGCTGAAGCATGACGAAAATGCCTTCATGCGCCGATTCACGCCAATATGCCTCTCTAGCAGCGGATTAAGTACAAAACATTATACGCATGCCAGAGAGGGATAAAGCACAACACAGGGAGGGAGAGAGTCAATGGCTAATCCTTTACACACACAAACACACACACACACATACACACTTTCTCTCTCTCTCTCTCTTTCCCCCTCTCCTATTTACCTATAGTAAGTAGAGGAAGTATTGCATTCCACCCAAAATTTCTATACAATATTTCATTGGAAATACACGTTTAGAGACCTCTGGAATCCAAAAAAGTGATGTTTAGAGAATAGTTTGTCCGTGGGAGAGAGAGAGAGAGAGAGAGAGAGTCGATTAAACACCAAACTTTATATTAAAGTTCAGCATCTTCCAAGGATGTGACCCTTAGATTTTAAAGAAAATTCCCCCAAACCAAGCTACCCTTTACATAGAGAATATTTATTATTTTTTTATTTTCTCAAAAACGATTCTAATAATTTTGATTAAACATCTTAAGTTTAAAACGTTTGGATGCCATAAAATGTGCACATATTTTTGAAATTACAGGGAAGAGCCTGTGAAGACGTCTTTATCATGAATACTTTTATATAATTGCTAAACCCCAAGTAATGGACAAAATGTTAGTGCACAAAAGATATAGTTCTCGTTAAATCAACAATTTACATCGAAAATATTTTTGTGGCATTAACCATTTCCGAGATACTATTTGTTATTGGGTTGAATTTTCAAGTGCTTAAGCTTTTCTCTATTGGGAAGTCACTATTCGATTTTTCTGCTTGTAGTGCATAGAGTTTCAAATCCACCGCTTTTTAAAATTTTGACATATCTTTAGCCTACTCTTTATATCTACAATGAAATTTGTAAACGTGTAATGAAAGTTTAACTTGATTAACAAGAAGTAGTTAGAGGAATAGTTTGTAGAAGACTGAGTAGAGAAGGTTATGTGAATGCAATACATAATATAAGTGATAACGTGACCATAATTTGTTCCCTCTTGTGCGACTTCTTGTTCTTGATTGACAAGTTGACAGATCTTCAAAATGGGTTGGCAATCTTTTGAGTGAGATTTCGTTGAGAATAACACAAGCATCCGGGAGCGGAATGGCTTAGGCGGTTAACGTCTGTGGCCCGCATTCGGGAGATTGTGGGCTGATTTCCATGGCCGGGGGCTTCCCCGGGTCGCCAAGCCAATGCTGGGAAGGATCATTACATCCCCCGAATTTCCTGTCCCTCCATTTCATCTCAATTCCCATTTCACTTCACTTTTTATTTCAGGGTTGCAAGTGTCGGCGAGAGGTCTCGGTGTGTGCATGACAGGGGAAAAGGATGCTCTGATGAAACCTTCGTCCCCCGGACTGCAAGCGATCTCCGGGTCCCAGGCCCCGCAGGTGATGTGTAGGCTCACATGGGGGAAGGGAGTGGACTGTACCAACCACCACCCGGGAAGTTCAAATCTGTAAACGGTAGGGCCGCTGCCCTCTGCCTGACGTGGCCTCTCGTCCGGTCGTCCTCTGTCTCCTCTCATCTCATCCCTCTCTCCCGGAGGCGCCCTGTCAGGGGCCTAGATACAAAAGATCTGTATAGGTCGAGGACTCAGTCCCCATCCATTTCTAGTCCTATCATATCTGGACATTCTTTCCCATTGACTACGGTTTGACAGAAAATAACCCTGCAGTGATTAAACTGTCAACATACTTACGGATTCCCGGTTTTGAAAGGAGCCCTGGGTGGTTGGTGATACCTATACATACACAACCCAGCAATACGTAAAATACGTAAATATGTAAGACAATACTTTACGTATAATCTAGTTGAGCGTGTTCGTTGAACTTCTTAGCAGAATAAGATTATATGTAGCATCGTGACATAAATCGATAATAATATACTATACATTAATATATGTAGTACATTTTTACTTTCTCTAATACGTATAGTAGGTAGGGGAAGCACTGCATTCCACCCAAACATTCTATACCGAGATTTCACCGAAAATACATGTTTTGAGGTGCCCTGAGTGCAAATAAAGCATTTTTGGAAACGCGCGCGCGCGCGCGCGTGTGTGTATATGAGAGAGAGAGAGGACAGCATAACTATAAATGAAAAATCGGGTAAATACCGAACTGGCATTTGAGTTTAGTATCTTCCAAGCATGCGTCAGGAAGATTTTCAAGAAAATCCCCCTCAACTACACTTTACAAGGAATATTTTTTTTGAAAATTTTGTTTTTTCCAAAAAATGCCTCTAAACGAACTTGATTGAAATACAAAATATTAAATATATTTACTTGGCAATGTATATCTTGAATTTTCCTGAAATAGCCTAATCTTCATTCGGAAGGAATTTTGTATTATCTTGTATAACTTGTGAACGTTAAGCGATAGACGAAAGCGTACCACACAGAAGGTGTACAGCTCGTTAAAACACAGTTTACTTCAAATAAGCTTTTTTGTGGCATAAGGCGTTTCAGTATATCCGTTATTAAAGATTCGAACTGTTCAATACTTGTCTTTCTTTTAAAGTCCCATCTTTTTTCACTTGTTTCTCACGATTCCATGGAAACAGTTTGGAATTTAAGGCCAGAGTATAGGTCCAGTTTTTAAACATTTAACTATCGCTCTTCTCTTTATATCTAACGGAATGTGTAATGCAGCTTTTTTGCAAAGCCTAGTTGGATCAAATGTAGTAGATAAAAAATAAGCTTTAGTAAGAGTGCATATCCACTAATCAGGATAGAGGGTAGAGAAAGTCATGTGAATGTATCACCTCAGATTTTTACTTTCTCTACTACGTATAGTAAGTAGGGGAAGTATTGTATTCCACCCAAAAATTCGATACCGAGATTTCACCGGAAATACATGTTTTGAGGCCCCCTGAATCCAGAAAAAATGCATTTTTGGAAACATGTCCGTGTGTGTGTCTGTGTGTTTGTCTGTGTGTTTGTCTGTGTGTCTGTCTGTGAACAGCATAACTCAAAAACGAACAGTCGGATAAACACCAAACTTGGTATTTAGGTTCATATCTTCCAGAGATGAGACACGAAGATTTTCAAGAAAATCCCCCACCCCAGATTACCCTTTACATGGAAAATTTTTCGAAAATTTTATTTTTTTCAAAAATGGCTCTAACGATTTTGATTAAAATATGATATATTTAAGATACTTTCACAGCAAATAAAATGTATATCTTGAATTTTATGGAAATGTCTCCAAAAGTATTTTTTAATGTGAACGACTTTTGCATAACTGGTGAACCATAAGACAGGCAAAATTTTACTACACAAAAAGTGTAGATCGCGTTAAAATACACAATTTATGTCATACTTTTTTTTGTTGAGTTAACCATCTTCGAGATATTGCTTGTTATTCCGTTAAATTTTCCAACACATACTTTTTCTCAAATGGGAATTCGTTATTCATTTTTTTTGTCCTGGTAATGCAACGGGAATGTAATACTCCACTAAGCAACCATCTCTTAAAATATTTGACTATCGCTTAAAGCCTACCAATTCCCCTTGCATCTACAAGAAAATTAGCAATAAGATTAACATCTCGATATCTCGATTAACATGAAGCATATGGAGAATAAGCGTTTGTAAAAATGGTTTGTACAAGAATAGAGAAAGTCATGAGTGTAACACATCAGATTATTTTTAATAGCGTTAGCAATGCGAATGCATATTGGTTAACATCGTCATTTGCCTCTTTGCTCCTCCAGGGAGAAGGTATATTTGAATACGTTTATATCGAACATTAAAACCAGAACGAAAGGAAATGAAGTTGAACCATTACTGGATGTTACGCAGTGACGTCGCAGCCTACAAATCACCCTGATCCCTTGTACAGGCTGGCTTTTGCAGACACCACTCATCAGAGGGTGTTTACCTGCCCGTCAGTGACTGTTGTTTACATTCTTTATATTGGCATAATGGTTTGAGTGCAGATAACGTAAAGCCACCTGATTAAGAATTCCCGTGCCTGGTTATAGCGTACAGTTTATGAAGAAAAGGAATGTGTAAGCGGATGGAGGAAATAACACTTTTAAAGGCGAACTTCAGATTGGCCTTTGTCTAGGTTATCTCATTGCGTAAACAATTTTCTGAATGCACACGGACCTCCATTTAGGAAACGAGACTTACGAGGTCAGCTGGTGGGAATTTATCCTGAGGTTCCCATGGAGAAAGAAATTTCGGCGTCAAGGACGCTAGGTTCATCTCCTTAATCATACAATCCATTTGTATCGTCTTTGCTTTTGTTTTCAAATGATAAAGTTACATAAGTAAATGTTTATGACTGTACATTGGGAACAGGCAAATGGAAAGCATATTGATTGATAGTGCTTTAAGACAACTAATTGTTAAAAGCTTTGCAGTTTCATTCAACTAATGTATTAGTTCACTATAATAATACGTTTCATTCAAAATCTGAAACTGTAACGAATAGCTTCAAGTCGATTGAGCGACGAGTTTATGTGCCAGGATCGATGAGAAGGTAAAACCTTAGTATTGAAGTCGATGTGGCGAACTTTTTTATAAACATGTTCAGCCAATGCTGATTTTTCGGGCTACCCGTGCCATTTAAACAAAGTTTGGTTAATAGAGATGGTGGAAAACCTCTTAATGGGCCATGGAAAATATTTCTCACTCAGCTTAACACAATCGGAAAGTTGCCAGTCAATAGGGACATTAGTAGGAGAGACTGTATTTTACGATATAAATATGAGTGCAGCCAACTGGCAGTACTCAGAGCAATCCCTCAATATGAAGGGCGAAACGTCTGTAGTTGAATCAATTGTGACGCAGCCTTCAGCGTAAGACAGTCCAGCTATTATGGACAACGGCCATGGAGTTCATTTAATCCACTATAGTTCATGTTCAGGAGATACGGTCCTAACAGTGTCAGAAAATCCTTCTAGCACGAATGTGACATTAGGCACTGAACGTGTGAAACATTCATTCCATTCTCTTTTTCCTCCCAACTGACACATAAACGCGCTTGTCACTTAATATCAGTGGCGGTTACAGAGAGACGTTCCGCTACTTTCATGAGCTATGCTGACAATATATGCCTGGCATAATCTCTAGTATGAGTACCAAAATATCTTTAAAGATAAAACTCATTGTGTAGTGTATGCTTTCTGCTCTGAAGAACATAGATGCTAGTTTTCTCAAGCACTGCAGACCACCTTAGGTTGACTTAAGACTCCAGCTTGATAAAGCCGGTTTATCCACTTCCGTTGAGTGGAAATTGGAGGGAGGGCTTTGTCGATTCCTGAATGCACAGTATTGTGCTGCTATCCTAGAAAGAAGTCGATGTTATTCGCGGTGCAGTAGCCTAAATCTTTCTACCTTGCCAATAATAATTACAAGGTTAGCTCGCTTAGCAGCTTTCGTTTACACTAGACATTTTTTCTTTACTTTCTGTACTGTTTATCTGTAGTAAAAAGAGGAAGTGTTGCATTTCACCCAAAAATGTATACCCAGATTTCACCAGAAATATACGCTTTGAGGTTCTCTGAATTCCAAAAAAAGGCATCTTTAAGAGAAAGATATGTTTGTATGTTTCTGCCTGTCTCCCTATAAACAGTTTAAATACAAACGATGTCTGTTAAACATCAAACTTATGTTACCTTCTTGTAAGGATGTGACACAAAAATTTGAAAGATCTCCCAACCTCAACTACTCTTTACAAATTTTCGTTGTTTTAGATTTTCTCAAATGCTGTTAACAATTTTAATTAAAATAACATATTAAAATATTTTCATGGCAAATAAAACGTATATCTTGTATTTTCTAGATAAAGCCTGTGCAGACATCTTTTGTATAACTGGCAAGTAAAATATGTAAATTTCGTTAAAGCACACAATTTATGTCTAATTTTTTGTGACGTTAACCATTTCACAGATACTCGTTGTTATTAAGTTTTCCGCATTGTTTTCTTCCCATAATAATCTACTTTGGAAGCAGGGTGTAGTGCCTTCAACTGTTCATATTTGTTTACAGAGAACACTGCAAGGTCGCAGTCGCATCTGCTTTCCCTCGCCACCAATCTTCGGTGCGTCCCTATTACTAAAACTCTTCTGTCTGGTGATAAATTCCTATTCGTTTTTACCATCTCTACTACGTCAGTGAGTAAGGGAAGCATTGAATTCCACCCAAAAATTCGATACCGAGATTTCGCTGCAAATACATGCTTTGAGACCCCCTGAATCCAAAGAAAGCATTTTTAGAAAAAGGTCCGTATATGGTCTGTGTCTGTGAACAGCATAATTCAAACAAGAAGTCTAATAAATACAAACTTGGTATTTAAGTTCAGTATCTTTCTAAGATGCGACACGAACAATTTCAAGAAAATTCCCCCAGCTTCAGACTATACTTTAAATGGAACATTTTTCAAAATTTTTTATTTTCTTAAAAATGGCTTTAATATTTTGTTTAAAATATTATGTATTTAAGATACTTTCATGACAAATGAATTGTATATCTTGAATTTTCTGGGAATGTCTCCAAAAGTATTCTTCATTCTGAATGGCTTTTGCATAACTAGTAAACCGTAAGAGATAGACAAAATATTTCTAAACAAAAAATGTAGATCTCGTTGAAACATACCTACAATCTATGTCCTATAAATTTTTTGTGGATTGAAGCATTTCCAAGGTATTCCTTGTTGTGTGTTTAAATTTTACAATACTTATACTTTTTCTCAAATGGGAATTCGTTATTCATTTTTTTTAGGTCCTGGACATGCAAAGAGAATGGAAAGCTCCACATAGCAACCAGCTCTTAAAATATTTGACTATTGCTTAAAGCCTACCATATTCCTCTTGTACCTACAGAAAATTATCAATAAGATAGTTTCTGCAAATGTTTATCTGGATTAATGTGAAGCAGATGGAAATAGTTTGTAAGTCATGTGAGTGCAACAGATTTTTTTCGCATTCATGGAGTACGGAGTTTCAAAGTCATCACATAGCGGTCCCTTTTTTAAAAATGTGACTATCCTTTAGCCTACTGTATCCTTATTTGGTCTACAGTGAAACGTGTAAATGTGTAACTGAAGTTTATCTTAATTAACAGAAGAAGATAGAAGAATTACCTTTTGTAACAATAGTTTGTGGAAGAGTGAGTAGAGAAAGTCATGTGAATGCAACGCATCAGATTTTTCACTACTGCACTATATGTTATAGTACAGCATCACCACACTTTCATCCCCTGCGGTATCATAATCATAAAAGAGAACGTTAAATAAAGACTCGCACAAGCCCCCGCGCTAGTACCACTATCAGTACAGCGTTAATGAAACAAGATATACCCCTTAACACTAGAGAACTATTTTTGTTTTCAGAGCCGTAATGTTACTGGATGGTTGATTAGTACCCCAGCATCTGATCGGAAAGCAATTTGTGATGAAAAATAAAAATGATAATCCCTGCTCTGGCGGCGTATTTTTTATCCTCTCCCAACTCTTGCCGACCCATCCTCCCTCCATTCACTTCATCTAGTGGGATGTGATAAGCAGCTTACGCAACTTTTTCTTTTAAACCCGTATTGGATTTAACAGCTCATTAACTATACGAAATTACTTTTTCATTTAGGTTTGATGCATGGTTAATCCTTTTTCAAATCGAATTCCGACAGGCATTTCCAGATTGTCTGCAGCAAAGCCGCCATAACAAAAAGAGCAAAGCTGATTTTGTGTGATCTGATGATAGTAAAGTTAGTTTATTTGTCGTCAGAACGCAGTGATATACAGTGATTAATGCTCTTTCTTGAAATTTATATGTAATTGACACTGGGAATAGAGTATTGCATTTCGTGATTCAGTTGTAAGAGTTGAAATGAAATATAATGCAAACGTTTGCCGTTAAAAGTATTTTTAGCACAAACAATTTATAAATAGTGACATTGATCTTCAAAAATTATCGGAACAGAATCCCCCCCTCAAAATGTGTGTCACATTTTAGTTTTGGAAGAGCTGATCCAGTCTGATGTCGCTGACGCGCCTAACAATGCAAATGAGCATAATCGAGGGTAGTATGTGTGTATCGGAGGGGAACTTGCTCTATTGTGTCTAGACCAACCAGGGGGCAGGAATGAGGTGATGGAGCCGTAGGAGCTCTTAAGTCCGCAAGCAGACAGGTTCACAGATACGCGCAGAAGTCCCTAATATTTCCAGGTTGAACACGCGCGCACCAGTAGAGACGAAGAATCGAGAGAGAGAGAGAGAGAGAGAGAGAGAGAGAGAGGGCGATGAAGCGACCCTAACGGGCGGGACAACGCACCCTGGCGTTCACGGGGAGAAATCCATCCAATGCGCAAGCAACTACGCCATTTGCCTGACACCGCCAGCAACCTGAGAGGTGAAATGGAGAGACTAAATGAGAGGGAATGGGGGGAAAGAAGGAATATGGTAGAATACACTACCTCGGCATTCGCCTAGGCAAAAACCACGAAAAAACCCCATGGTCAGAGTGAACGGTCACCGGGAATCGAACCCGGTACCTCCCGAATACGGACACAGACATTGCCACCTGAGCCATCTCCCTCGGTTAATTTAAGTTAGTTAAAAAAATGAATCTAATGAAAACTATCCTATGGGGAATATTAACTAATACCTCACTCTCGTGAAATACTTCTGTATCATATAGTACGGTAGGTAGAGGAAACCTTGTACGCACCCAAAATTCGACGTTCCTGTCGAGATTCATGTTTTGAGATCCCCTGAACCCCTAAAAAGTTTCAAGGTTTATGCGTGTATGAGTATGAGAGAGAGAAGCATAAGTTAAAAACGAAAAATACAAAATACAAAACTTAAGTTAAACGTCTTCCTAAGATGAAAAACTAAGATTTTCAAGAAAATTTTCCAGCACACAACTCCGTATATGGGAAAAATCTTCCATTTTTATGTTCTAAAATTCACAAAGGTTTAGATATTTGCATGGCTAATAAAACGGAAATATTCAGTTCTCTACGAATAACCCATCAAGTCCTCGTCTTCTGAGTGAATTTTGTTTAATTAGTAAGCAAGCCGTAAGATACAAACTCTTATCAAATGAGACGCACAATTTATCTCTCTCGTTCCTCTCTCTTTTCTTTTTAGCATTAATCTTTTCCGAGATATTCGTCGCCATTGGTTTGAATTTTACAATATTGCGTCATGCAGTTTTAAGCCACCTTTCTTTTACATCTCGTAATGTTATGCAGTGAGTGGAATTGCAAGGCCTGCATATAGGAACCCGCTTTCTAAAAATGTTTCTATCACTTCTGCATCTCCCTTTTACTTGCAACGAAATGTATAATGAAATCATTTCTACTCACGTTTATTTCGGTTACTATGAAGCAGATAGAAAAATTAGCTTTTATATGAGTAAGTTTAGAACAGGTATAAAAAGATCTGATGTAGTACATTCACATGACCTCTACGCTCTATCGTTTATTAGTGGATATACAAACTGCTTCTTACTAAAGCTTATTTTTACATTTAATACATTTTAATCCAAACAAACCTTTGCAGAAACAGCTACATTACACATTTCGTTATAGATACAAAGGAAACAGCGATAGTCAAATGTTTAAGAACTGAACGATATATGCTGGCCTTAAAATTCCATACTGTTTCAATGCAGTCGGGAGAAATAACTGAATGTTGACAGAACTTTAAAAGAATGATCAAACAATGAACAATTTAAATCATCACGGGTACCTTAGTGATGGCTTATGGCACATATGTGTAATAAACTGTGTATTTTAAAGCAATCTACATTTTTATATAGTAGATACGTTTTCGTCTATCGCTTAACGTTTACCAGTTATACAAGATTATACAAATTTCCTTCTGAATGAAGACTTCGTAGGCTATTCCGAGAAAATTCATACATTTTATTTGTCATATAAATATCTTTAATGTGTAGTATTTAACAAAAATTTTTAGAGCCATTATTTACAAAATCAAACATTCATAAAAGTTCCATGTAAAAGGGTAGTTGGGGTGGAGGTGTCGCATCTTTGGAGGTTACTGAACTTAAATGTCAACTTTGTTATTTATTCGACTTTTCGTTTTTGAGTTATGCTGTTCACAGATACACACGCACACACACACGGACCTGTCTCTAAAAATCTGATGTGATACATTCAATTGATTTATTCTAACCTCTATCTTTATTAGTAGAGCCGGCCCTCGTAGCTGTGGTCGCTGGAATGAGCGCTCCGGCGCTCCGCCAAGCTGAGGGTCGCGGGTTCGAGTCCCGCCACGGGCATGGGTGTTTGTTTGTGTGTATGTGTGTTGCGGAAATAAGCGGTATGAAAACAGTAAAACACAGTAGCATAAACTGGGTACAACAAGGGAACTTTAAAAAAAAAGTAGCTATATAAACTATTCTTAGTAAACCTATTCTTTCTACTTCATTTTAATCCAAATAAACGTTTGCAAAAAGTAATTTTAAGTAAATTATTAATTAATTACAAATTGATTAAAATAAATTAAAACATTAATAATAGTTGATAAAAAATTAAATTAATAATAAAAGTAATTTAATTAATTTCTATGTTTTAAAGAGATCTAGGTTTGTTCGTACGGTACGTTTTTGTCTATCGCTTAACGTTTACAAATTATACAAGATTATACAAAAATCCTTGCAAATGAAGAGGACTTAATAGCTATTCCCATAAAACTCAAGATAAACTTTTATTTATCATGTAAATATCTATTACATATCATATTTCAATCGAAAGTTTAGAGCCAGTTTTTACAAAATCAAAACTTTCGAAAAATGTGCCATGTAAAGGAAAATTGAAGTGAGCGATTTTCTTGAAAATTGTTGTCGCATTCTTAGAAGATATTAACTAAAAATAGAAGTTTTTTATTTATACAACTTTTCGTTTTTGAATATTGTTGTTCACATACGCAGGTATGTTTCCAAAAATACTATACTTGGATTCAGGTCGCCTCAAAACAAGTATTTCCGGTGAAATCTCGGTATCGAATTTTTGGGTGGAATGCAATACTTCGCCTACTTACTATTAATGGAGGAAGTAAATTTTTTTTTAGTTCAGAGAGCCTCAAAACATGTATTCCCGGTGAAATCTTGACATCTAGTTTTTGGGTGGAATACAACACTTCCCTACTTACCATACGTAGCAGTGAAAGCAATAAAATACAATAGATAAAGCTATCAGGAATTAAAAATTAAACTGAGCTTTATTTATAAACGCTCTTTAACTTGTGATCCTTAGCGTCCCATTTTACATCGGGCGTGAAAGACCGGAAATTTTGCTCAGAGGCCTCTTTATCAGGCTTGAGGTTCTTTTACGTGCCGTAAATGTACGACACGGTGCCACGGGCTTTACTTCCCTTCCGAAGGAAGCCATGCTAAGGATTTTTACACCCGAAAAAATCCATCGCCCTCCCCCGAGTTTGAACCCGCGACCTCTATGTGAATGTAACGTATCACTTATTCCACTAACCTTTGTACTTCGAAAATTATGTTTTAAAATCATTTAGGATCCAAAAGCTTTGAATCTTTCCAGAGTATTTTCAACAACCATTAGATAGTAGTAGATATTTCAGTTTACTGTTCAATGTGTTTTATATTATACCTTATTTAGCCTTCTCACTTGGATTTCCTCTGAATATCTTACTGCAATGAGCGGACACGTTTTCAAATTGCATTAAGGACATAGAAGTAAGATATCACTGAAGACTTCAGATTCCGTTTTGATAAAATCAGTTTAGCTATGTCTTCTGGCTAAAGGAGGGAACGTGGGAGAGCTGGCATGTTCACACCTTGAGCGCATGGTTTCCCATTTCTGTCGTAAAGAGAAGTTAATGATGCCTCAGGGCGTGGGCGTAATAAACTCTAATAGAAGTTTCTTCATTGCGCAAGTGCTAAGACTTGGCACACCCTAGTGCGCTGTGTGATAACACATAATAAGCTGTACCACTAAATACCTATGACTTTTAATGACATACAGATCGTAAAGGAACCATACTTCCTTATAAACAAGGAGTCCAAGTTTTCTTCTATGATTCAATATACAAACACGGTCGACACCCACTCTGCGGTTTACTTATTCAACTACAGCAATTTTATGTGGTTTCAGTGCACTTGAGAATGTTAAAAATGGTGCAAGTATCCAAGTAACAGACATTTACTCTATTATGTTTGCCCCTAATTACCGTGGTAATAGAAACTTGCTAACTTGGACACTAACGTAAATATTTTACCTTCACTAAGGCTATAAGTGTGACTTACTTCTCTAAGAGGGAGACAAGTGCCTAAGACCTTCAGTTAAGTTTGCCACTGCATTATGACTTATTTAATCTGGCAAAACTCTGTTTTTGCTTTAAAATTGCTACTGAATTGAACTTAGTGTAAACCTAGATGGTAATTTCATGAAACTTGCACTGTGTTGTTTGCCATACTGGAAAGCAATAAATAACAGGTCTGTTTCTCTTGATATAGCTCTCTGCATTATTGTTTTAACGTTCTGTTTTCTAGTGTTTGTAACCATTAGTGGAATAAAGACAAAATACGCCTTTCTAAACATATGGGATGTTGGATAACAACTCTGACCTAAGTCCTGTGAGGCATAAAGGTGAACGAAATAGGAGATAAACTGAAAAAGAGGCTTCACCTTGGCCGCTTTTGTGAGGCCTAGTTGATTCTAGCACTCGACAACATTTGGAGCTCTGGAGTAATCAGATGGGAGCTAGGCAAATTAAGTGAGTTTATTGAAGAGCCTAGCCCCAGAAAAGGCTTTTTACAGTTCACAACAACCTTTCCAGAATTTTACCAATTACATTTATCTTACAGACCCCAGGCTGCAAGAAGTGTGGTGAGTAGGATGGGATTTCCTCACATACGAGGGTAGATCGATAAGTCAATAACTTTTTAAAGAAAATAATAATTTTTTCAAAAAATCAATTTTATTTCTCAATCAATTTTATTGTCTCCTTTCAATTCAATACACATTGTCCAACGCTTCTCCAATTCTTTTTAAAACTTTCATAATATATTATTTTTCGAAGTCTGCAAAATATGAGGTTATTTCTGCCATGTGTTCAGTGGACGTGAATTTCTTCCCAGCAAGGCAATTTTTCAGGTTTACGAAGAGGAGGAAGTCGCTCGGAGCCAAATCTGGAGAGTATGGTGGGTGAGGTAGCAGTTCGTAGCCACATTCCACAAATTTTGCGATGGCAATGGCAATGGCAATGCAGGTGCATTATCCTGGTGAAAGAGAACCTTTTCTTCACCAAATGGGGTCGTTTCTTTAAAAATTCCTTGTGTAACTGATCCAGCATTGTGGCATAATATGAACCTGTGATCGTTTCATCCTTTTCGTATACTCCTACCCGGTGACCCCAAAACCCCGTCCAATTTTTGAAGTTATATCTCGTATTTGTACACGGTGCTCCGGTAATGTTGGCTATATGTTATAGAGATTTCAGGGTTTTAATCAGTTAACAGTTGCGCATACATAAAGTATAGCATATAATACAGACGGAAGTTTGATTCTAACTTGGAACCTCTTTATTAGGAATTCATAGCAATAACCACTCCTACACTAAGCGCAGTTGCACATAAATGTGAGTGAAAGCAGCTAACAGGTAATCTCATTCATGAGGAAGGGACATAATAATAATAATAATAATAATAATAATAATAATAATAATAATAATAATAATAATAATAATAATAATAATAATAATAATAATAATAATAATAATAATAATAATAATATTATTATTATTATTATTATTATTACATTAGTAAATGAATATGGAAAAGAAATGCAGCCTGTAAAACGGACAGACAAAATCAGCAACAGTTTTCTTCCTATAGCTTGGATATGTGTATCCATAACGTTAGTAGATCTCATATTAATGGTTTAAAAATTCGAATTTGACCTAAGATACAAAAAATCTTTTTAATTGTACAGGGGGGACCATTTGAGACTGCACAATATCTCCAAAACTAAGTGTTGTAGAAAGAAAGAAATTGAATAAAAGTTACTTGATAGTAATGGGGGAAAGTAAATTTCATTAGTCGTGTTTTGTTTAGAGGACGTTATGATGGTCATTTTAGGGTGAATGTAATTTTTTAATAGGAAAGTACCTTTTTGTGTTGTTTTCCCCCTCCTTATAAGCTAAACAACATTTGTATAAAGCACTTTGCAATTACTCTTATACCAACTTAAATAACAACGAAAACTGCGAATGGCTGTGTATGCAGAGCGCAATGAGTGGTTGGCCCATCCACGTTTCATAATTGGGAGCCAACACTTTTACTTTCTCTACTACGTGTAGTAAGTAGGGGAAGTATTGTATTCCACCCAAAAATTCGATACCGAGATTTCAGCCGAAATACATGTTTTGGGACTCCCTGAATCCAAAAAAAAAAACATTTTTGGAAACAGGTACGTGTGTGTGTGTGTGTGTGTGCGTGTCTGTCTGTCCCTGAACAGCATAACTCAGAAACGAACAGTCGCATAAACACCAAACTTGGTATTTAGGTTCAGTATCCTCCAGAAATGCGACACGAAGGTTTTCAAGAAAATCCCCCCACTTCAGATTACCCTTTATATGGAACATTTTTCGAAAATTTTAATTTTCTCAAAAATGGCTCTAACGATTTTGATTAAAATATCATATGTTTAAGATATTTTCATGACAAACAAAATGTATATCTGCAATTTTCTGGGAATGTCTGGGAAAGTATTCATTGTGAACGACTTTGAATAACTGGTAAACCATAACAGATAGACAAAATTTTATTACACAAAATATGTAGATCGCGTTAAAATACACAATTTATATCATACTCATTTTTGTTGTTGAGTGAACAATTTTCGAGATACTGCTTGTTATTCCCTTAATTTTTAATACTTATTTTCTCAAATGGGAATTCGTTATATATGGATATGGAAAGAGTATTAATCTGTGGCAAAGAGAATGGTGCTGCACCTAGCAACCAGCTATTAAGAGATATGTCTATGCTTAAAGGCTACTGTATTTCTATATTGCCCTTGCAAATACAAAACAAGGGAAACATAGTACGCCTTAAGAGATAGTCAAATATTTTTAGAACTGGTCGCTATGTGTAACATGTAATTCTCTTTGCATGTCAAAAGATCGTTTCTGCGAATGTTTATCTCGATTAATATGAAATAGATGGTGTTTGTAAAACTATTTTGTACAAGAGTAGAGAAAGTCATGTGAGTGTAACACATCAGATTTTTTTATTTTACTTCCTTATTCCTCTTCACAAAATGAAAAGATTTTTATAAACAATTTTCTAATGAGAAAACATGCAAAATGTAGGTTCCAATTTAAAAAAATTAAATTTACTCTAAAATGACCATCAAAACATCCTTCAAACAAAACACCACTAAAGACAATTCTTTCTACAACGCTTAGTTTTGGACATATTGTACAGTCTCAACTTAAATGGTCCACTCTGTATCAGTTAAGAGAGATACTAATGAAAGGAAATTGAAATGAGAGTTCATTATGGTGTATCCTTTAGCTCCGGAGAGTGATTTGTTAACTTCAAACTTGGCGAGATACGCCGTTTAACCCCTTTTACAAACCATCTCACATAACTGAACTCCTGCTGTGGCACAGGCACATAAACTTCTGTGCCCATTCAAGTACTAAAGGTAATCATAACGAGATAAACACTGAATGAGTAAAAAGATATGAAATTGAAGGAATGGTGACTCGGAATAAAAGAAAATACTGGATATTAGAGTGTTGGGATAAATAATTGTTCATATGTAAAGACGAATAAGAAGCCGAAGAATGGAGGAGGCTTAGTTTCAAACAAATAACCAGCAGATTATAGGAGCAGAACGTTAAAATAAACTAAATACTATCCCTAGATATTAAAATATGCAGTCTCTGTCTCTTATCCTTCAGTGAAGTAAGTAAACTATTCTCAGAAGGAAGTCATTTTCGCGTTCTTTGGAGTGTAAGAAAGCGATCTGAGGGGATGAAATACGAGAATATCGTGAGAGAAGACGTCATATCTCAAGTTTAACAAACGGAGTAGAAAAATGGTAGTGGGTATGACAAATGCAGAAACATTTAGAATGTTAGGGTGCCCGAAAAATATAGAGGTCATGAGGAAAATATCAATCCTCGAAGAGCGGTGTGCTGTTCTGCAGTCGAACGACTAATGCTGCAATTTTTATGGGATGTTGCTGGGTCTCCCTCCCATTTGTATAGCAGCCGGACAGCGTCCCCTGAGTAATGGGTCACGTGATACTCCTTTTTCTATGTGGTTACGCAGTTGCGTGCACTCTGTTGAGATTACAGTGGAAGAACAGCAAGGATCGTGGTTTGCTAATTTGTTTCCTTCCTTTTGCTTCTCACGTTCTTCTTTTCCTTCCTAATGGCATGCTCCAAACTTTTAAACCTCTCTCCTCTATCTCTCTTTTTCTCCTTTTCTCTCCCCTACAAATTGCATTTCCTTATAACCATCATTACTTTCTCTACCATCCACCTATGGAAGATGGAGGAAATATATTTTTCCAACCAAAAATCTAATAACGATTGGTACTGCATTTCACCCAAAAATTCGATACCGAGATTTCACCAGAAATACATCCGTTGAGGTCCCCTATTCTAAAATAGCCTTTTTAGGAAATATGTGTGTGTGTGTGAACAGCATAACTCAAAAACAAAACGTCGGATAAATGCCAAAATTAATATTCCAAAGATGCAACATGAAGGTTTTTCAAGAAAATTCTCAACCTCAAAGTATCCTTTACATGGAAAATTTTTCGAAATTTTTGATTCTATAAAATATAGCGCTAACAATTTTGATTAAAATACCATATGCGAACGATATTTACATGAAAAATAAAATGTATATCTTGAATTTTCTGGGATAAGTCTGTGAAGTCCTCTTCATTCGGTAGGAATTTTGTATAATCCTGTACAACTGGTAAACGTTAAGGGATAGGTACGAAAACGTACAGTACAAAAAATATTGATCTCTTTAAAACACAATTTATTTCAAATGCCTTTTTTGTAGCATTAGCCGTTTCCAAGATATCCGTTATTAATGGCTCGGTTTGTTCAATACTTTGCCGTTCTTTCAAGTCCCATCGCATTTAAGTTGCTTCTGGCGATTGCATGGAAACAATATAGAATTTTAAGGCCAGCATATAAACATTTCTTAAACATTTGACTATCGCTGTTCTCTTTGTATTCATTACGAAATGTGTAATGTAGGTATTTCTGCAAAGATTTTTTTGGATTAAAATGTAGTAGATAGGAAAATAAGCTTTGAGAAGAAACCTTTGTAAACCCACTAATAAACGATAGAGGGAAGAGAAAGTTTGTGAACGTATCACAACAGAGTTTTTATTTATTTCTTTTCCTTCGCATGAGGTTGTTAATAAGAGCAGACTTCCGAATTGATTTCTCTCTGCTTCGGATAAATATTAGAACGTTGTTGTTTCCATTTTGTATGTAGATACGATAAAGACTTATTACGGAATATTAAAACATTTCTAGACAAAAATGTATGGATAATAACATAATATGGATAAAAGAATCACTTGTTACTTTCATTATCTCGAGCCTTGTAGGTAGAGGCATTATTGCATTCCACTAAAAAATCTGATGTGTTACACTCACATGACTTTCTCTACTCTTGTACAAACTATTTTTACACACGCTTATTGTCCATCTACTTCATGTTAATCGAGATAAACATTTGCAGACTCTATCTTATTGCTAAGTAGATGTAAGGGGAATATGTATTTACAAGGGCAATATAGAAATACAGTAGCCTTTAAGCACATACATACTCTAAATAGCTGGTTGCTAGGTGCAGCACCATTCCCTTTCCCACAGATTAATACTCTTTGCATATCCAAGACAAAAAAATGAATAACGAATTCCCATTTGAGAAAAGTATTGAAACATTTAAGGGAATAACAAACAATATCTCGGAAATGGTTCACTCAACAAAAACAATGTATATGACATAAATTGTGTATTTTAACGCAATCTACATTTTTTGTGTAGTAAAATTTTGTCTATCTCTTATGGTTTACCAGTTATGCAAAAGTCGTTCACAATGAAGAATACTTTTGGAGAAATTCCCAGAAAATTCAAGATATACATTTTATTTGTCATGAAAATATCGTAAACATATGCTATTTTAATCAAAATCGTTAGAGCCATTTTTGAGAAAATTAAAATTTTCGAAACATCTTCCATGTAAAGGGTAATCTGGGGTGGGGGGATTTTCTTGAAAACCTTCGTGTCGCATCTCTGGAAGATACTGAACCTAAATACCAAGTTTGGTGTTTATCCGATGTTCGTTTCTGAGTTACGCTGTTCACAGACAGACACACAGACAGATAGACAGACACAAAGACACACACACACACACACGGACATGTTTCCAAAAATGCTTTTTTGGATTCAGGGGATCTCAAAACATGTATTTCCGGTGAAATCTTAGTATCGAATTTTTGGGTGGAATATAATACTTCCACTACTTACTATACGTAGTAGAGAAAGTAAAAATTCGATACCGCCATTTTAGCGTAATACACGTTCATAAGTCCCCTGAATAAAAAGTATTTATAGGGAAAGATTATGTATGTGTGTGTGTGTGCGTGCGTGCGTGCGTGCGTGTGTGTGTGTGTGTGTGTGAACAGCACAGCCCAATATGGAATGGGACGCTAAGAATCTTAGTAGTTAAAGAGCGTCCATAAAATAAAACTCAAAGCACAACTGAAAAACGAAAAATCGGATAAATATCACACTTGGTATCTAATTTTAGCGTATTCCAATGATGTGACAGGATTTTCAAGAAAATCCCCCACGGCAAATACACCTTACTTGAAAATAATTTCGTTGCTTTTCTCAAAAATGGCTCAAACGATTTTGATTAAAATACAATATTTTGTCGAAGATATTTACATTACAAATATAATTTATATCTTGAATTGGTCTGGAAATAAACTGTGGAGTCCTCTTCACTGAATGTTGTTTTTGTCTGACCATAAGAGGTAGACAGAATCTTACAACACAAAAAATGTATATCTCATTTAAAGGTCACAATCTATGTAAATCAAACAGTTTTGTGCTGCTAATCACTTTCCATATATTCTTTTTTACTCATTTGAGTTTTCCAAACAATTTTCGATTTTCTTGTGTTAATGCAAAGAGCATGGAATTTCAAAGCCACTAAATAGCGATATGATTTTTAAAAATCTATCCCTTAAGCGTAGTATATGTTATTTATATTTACGACGAAATGTGTAAATGCGTAATGCAACTTTATCTTCATTAACAAGAAAAGTTTTTGAAAGAATAGTTTGTAGAAGAGTGAGTAGAGAAAGTCATGTGATGAAACAAGCAGACGTTTTAGTTACTGTCTATCCACCACTACCACCACCACCACCACCACCACCATCCACACACACGTCTACCTTTCCTTTTCTAAACAAACTTCTTTTTTGTTTCAGTGGAACTCAAAACGTGTGTTGGGGCGACATCGCCATATCGAGTATTTACACAGATCACAACACTGCTACCTACTACAAGCAAGTGGTGGCTTTCCTTTGTTCAGATCTCTAAATTGTGTGTCCTTTTTACTTTCTCTACCACGTACATAGTGGGCACGGAAGATAACTATTGCGTTCTGCCCAAAAGTTCGATACCGAGATTTTACCCGAAGTACTTATTTTGAGGCTCCCTGAATCCCCCCCCAAAAGAAGGCATTTTTGGAAAATGGTACGTGTTTGTATGCGTTTCTGGACAGCATAACTCAAAAACAAAATCTCGGATAAATATCAAACTTGGTATTTAATTTCAGTGCCTACTAGTCCCCACCCCAGCTGACCTTTACACATAACATTTTTCGAAATTTTTGATTTCTTAAAAAATGTCTCTAACGATTTTGAATAAAATACCATATATTAAAAATATTTACATGACAAACAGGATGTAGGTCTTGGATTTTCTGGGAATAGCACTTAAAATAATTTTCATTCGGAAAATTTTTTGTATAATCTTGTATAACTAATAAACGTTGAGCGATAAATGAAAACGTACTATAGAAAAAAATCTAGATAACTTTAAAACACACAAATTAATTTATTTCAAGTAGCTTTTTTGTGGCATCAGGCATTTCCGAGGTACCCGTTATTAATGCCTCAAATTGTTCAACACCTTTAAGGTGCAGTCGATTTTCAGTTGTTTCTCGCGATGTCATGGAAAGGAATTTTAAGGCCAGCATATAGCGTCAGCGTGAGTATCGTTGTTTCCCTTGTGTCTATAACGAAATGTGCAAAATAGCTATTTCCGGAAATGTTTATCTCGTTTAAAATGTAGTAGATAGGAAAGTTAAGTTTCATAGGAATAGTTTGTATACCCACTAATAAGCGATAGAGGGTAGAGAAAATCATGTGAATGTGACATCAGACCGTTGTTTGTTCGTGCTGGTGCTAAAATGTTGGGTCAACTCTAATTTCACGCAGATAGCTTGATCAAATATGTATATGTCAAACAAGTCAATTTTACACCAATTTTGTCTTTTGTCACCCCTTAGATAAAAGCTTTATTTGTCTAAAATAGAATTAAACCTTTAATCTCTTCTACTAGTTTGGAATACTTTCCAGCAAAAACGTCACGAAGCTCTGTATGAATTCTGCCCGGATGTTGAACGCATATGGTGAATGAAGATAAAAACTGAAATGTTTGGCATCGCCGTCATATGCAGATTTTCCAGGATAGGTTATACCATCGCATCCTGTCTGCGCCGCTGAGCAAGATGGCGCGTTCACACACACATGGGTACGGATGCGAACGTCAATTTTTCATTTTATACAACGGAAACGTCTCTCCATAATGTTTTATTGCAGCAATTCAGAATTTTCGGGAGGGCTAAGTTAAGGACAGTGGTAATAAATAACAATGATGTCAAAAGTATTTATAGAAACAGTTGTGAGGTCTGTTGTGGGAGGAGTGGCGCTTTTACGTCACGTGCAAAAAAGTTCAGTGACAAATGGGCGAAACCCAACCTCTGCCTCCTTTCGATATATCTGTCCCAGTGCCTGTATTCGATGTCTTCTGTTGATATTACTGTGCTTGATGCACAATTTCTGTTGATGTTCTTTGATACTGACGAATATATCTCTACATAGGACGTTAAGGTGAGGCGAACAAATAGCCGTTATTTAAATGAAGGGCTGTAAGGTAAAATGGTACCAGCGACAATTTAGCTTTGCAAGAAATGTTTTGCTTGTTACCATTCGGAGTTAGAAGGTACTTACCTCACTCCGTGAACTATTAGTGGTAGCAGCATATCTAGAACACTTAATGAAAGCAACGAAATGTTTATATACGAATTAAAGTATGATTGGATGCAAATTAAAACATAGGGTAATTAATTATACTTAATTGTTTTTCCACACATACACTGTGTAGGCTAACGTTAGAAAGACAGTGCAACAGCCGGAATTTGAACCAATCATCTTCGAATTTCTCTACCATTGCTCTAACCAACCGGGCTACTATGACAATATGCCGACACGTCAATAAATCACCCAAATGACTCACATGCTTTTTGCAGCAAACAACAAAGTGTTCTCAAATTCATTTCGAAAAAACATGCCCAAATGGCGGTTTACAATTTCGTAACTACTCTGTCTTTAGAACAATTGCTCATTGGCAATGATGTTGTCTCGTTTACTATAAGGCAATATTTTATATCACAACAGTGTGAATGCCAGAGTGATTGTAGTGTAAATTAATATTATTGTATGTACAGGATTTTAGATGTTTGTTAGCTATAAGTATTGTTAGGAAATAAGTTTGCACGGCCTCACTGAAATGGACAATAGAAGTGGGTAACAATAAACCGAGTGACAATAGAAGTGGGTAACAATAAACCGAGGGGATGAGTTGTTTATCACTAAGAACAGACAAACAAATGACGTCAGGGTAGTGTGCCTTTCTTTAGAAATGGAGGGAATATCTTCCCTAGAGCATATATGTTAGTAGTAGTGATTGGCTGACAAAACAAACGCTAATGTTGGCGCGATTTGGTAACCAATAGCAGCTCTATTATAATGATTAGGCATTTCGAGGAGAAGGAGTATATATTCTCGATCCATAAGCATGTTTCACGCAGTTCTAAGGAATCTGTCGTGAGGTGCACGTCATACAGTTTGGAAGAACCTCTCGCGAGGTACACGTCGTAAAGTTAGCAACAAAATGTGAAGTACGCGGTAACTAATACGACAGTAATTACATTTGGAAATACCACAGTTTCAGTCAGGCGTGTATAAAGATTAAAGATGTGAATTATTAATTAAGTGTGACGTCAATAAAAAGGTGAAAACAAATTCCTTTTTCAGTGTTATCTTTTAGTAACAACTCCTTTCCGTTTACATTCCCTGCTCAGAGTAACTTGCTAACTGAGTAATAATAGCTAGCCGGAGGACAAAGAAACCAAAATTTAAAATAATAAAACAATAACAGGCTCCCAGCAAATAAGATAACATGAGCCGATTCCCGCGACAACTATTGGTATATTTTGGTTTGTTGAGGTTGGGTTTTGTTTTTAAACATTTAAATTTACACACACACAAACTTCCGGGCTTCATAGTTAACCACTATTAGGTCAATAAATGATAATTAAGTGTTCTTTTATATTGTCGTATCGTGTGTAGGCTAAAGTTCGAAAGTAATTAGAAAGGGAGAATTCAGAGAAGAAATTTCTAAAATATAGGGCACCGTACACAAACCTAGAGTAAGCTCTACTTTCGTAGTAAACTACTATTCAAGTAAACACTCGGCGACTTCCATACTAGAGTAAATTACTTCCTAAGCATTGTACTCCTTTCAGATACTCCCAGATTATACGAGGCGCATTCTGAAGTAAGCTTCCATATTTTTTTTTTAAAACAAAGAAAACATAGTTACATAAAACCTTATTGGCAACAGTACAGTACAGAATGTTTGAGCTATTTTGAGACATAGCCACCACAAGAATTGAGACACTTGTCATATCTTGCCATCAACTTTTGTATTCCTGTGTCGCAGAAGTCTGCCGCCTGCGAATGAAACCAGCGTGTGACAGTCGTCTTCAGCTCTTAGTCGTTGTCAAAACGCTGACTGGAGGACAGGAATTTCTTGAGGTGCAAGAAAAAATGGAAATCGCTTGGAGCAAGATCAAGACTGTATGGTGGATGATCCAATATCTCCCAGCCGAACTCCTGCAGAACAGTTGCTGAGCACCGGCCGTATGTGGACGAGCATTGTCATGGAGCAACACAACACTTGCAGTAAGCATTCCAAGCCTCTTGTTTCGAATGGCAACGTCGCAATTTCCGCAGTGTTTCACGGTAATGGTCGGCCTTCAGTGTTTCACCTCTGTGCAAGAAGTCAATGAGAGAATGCCCTTCCTGTCCCAGAACACCGTGCATATCACTTTCTGCAGTCTGTTTGAATTTCGTCTTGACCGGAGATCCACTATGACCCAATGCTTGGTTTCCGGGGTAAAGCGCGATATCCACGTCTCATCGCCCGGACGATCCTGTTGAATTCGTCGCCGTCATGATACCGCTGCAGCAATGTCAGTGACAATTTCATGTGACAAAGGTCGCGATATCTGCGGAAAATGTCTGCTGAGCTCCGTAATCGTGAAGCGACGGTTCTCCACAATGCGCTACCGCACCAGCTCAACAAGGTCATCATTGGTGTGGGACGGACACTTTAACGACCTTCGGAAAACTGCCTACACCAGCAATGCACCATCTGTTCGGCCCGTAGACCTGAACAGAGCTGACGAATTTCGATGTTTCGTGCAGTGAGGAACTTTATCACTGGCCGAACCTCGCAGGCGGCGGGAGAACAATAAGAGCCGCCATTTTGGGACACTGCTGCCGCGCTACTGGCACCAGGTGGGAGCAGTCCGGTCGGCATATGATTGATACGTCATAGATATTTTACGCATGCGCAATTTTCCCGGCTAAATACGTTTAGTTTAATGGAAACAAATCGGGAAACTTCTTGGCTACTACTAGTATTACCACAGAAGTAAATGTCGGAGAGCACTGTCATGTAGTATGTTACTACGAAATTAAATAGAGCACAAATATAGGTTAGAATTTACTCTCGCGACCTGGATGGAGTCACTAACTGTCGATTGAACTAGAATACCGTATGTATTTGGAGGAAGATATTTTTCACGTTTTCATGGATTACTTAAGTTATATTGGTGATCTCGACGAAGAAAACAACGGGAATGCGATACTGATATGCGAGAATCATATAATACTTATACAAAGAGACAGAGTTCAACGAACGTTTCGATATTAGGAAAGAATCTTTTACATGTCTTTTGAACTTGGAGCTTGGAGAGCATTTATAACAAAATTCAGACTATAAATTCAGCTGTATAAACCAAACTGAAATTATTGTTATGCGTCCTACGAGTGTTCGTACCGGAACGTTTCAGATACTTAAGCCGGGATTACTATGAATTTAACGTAAAGTGACAGTTTAAAACTGTATTAAATTATATTTAGGATTGACTTAACCCGACGAACTTAGAGATTGGAAACTTTTCCTTCCCGTTACGTCAAGTTTGATGTCACAAGGTAATTAGGACCATTCGGTGTGAAGCACTAGCACGAATTAATAAAAGAGTTGTCAATCAAGAGTCATTCCCATTATGTTAAGTGCATGCCAATTAAACCTTTAGTTTACGAGCATTTCTTAGCTTCATGTCACGTTAAGTAAAGTTGATCGTAATCCCGGTGTTACAGGCGGTGTTGTAACATCTGCTGGTCGTGTATTTCATCGCGTTGTTGGAGCACATTTGAGGTTAAGAGCAAGGTACCTATGCATATAAATATACGAGTGTTGAGTAAATAAAAGGCAATTCTGCTTCATTTTTGCGGATTTCCCACCTTGTGGGCGAAATTGACTGCACGCATGTTACTATTTTGTACCCGTCCGTGAATATGCTGAAGTTTTCCGAAATTGGAAAGGGTACTTCTCCAACAATACTCAAGTGATCTGCGATGCAAAATGTACTTAGAAACATTGTTTCCAGAATTTTAAGCTGCTCTTCAATACGTTTCCCGTCGCTCGAACCATTAAACTCGTTCGTCACGACTTTCCAGCATTTCTCTTCCAACATCCTTATAACACGTTTTTTTTACACTCGTATTGTTTAAGTGGACTTTCTCTATCTCTACCAACAAACATTTATTCTTTATCTGACGTTTCCCCCTTTTCTTATCGCACTTAGCCTTATACATATGATCACGCCAAGTAAATCGCGCAAACCAAATAATACCTCCGGGAGTAACCAGCTCTTACTTCCGTAGTTATGAATAAAAGAGTAAATTGTAACTGAGCTTTCCAACGTTACTTCCGGAGTAAACTGCTCCCGTAGTAACCTACTTCCGTAGTATATGGACTTCTTTAGTAAACGTTACTTCGAAGCAATTTACTCCAACATGATGCTCGCTGCCCATTTATGTGTTAAAGATAGGAAGAAACATTTCTGGAGCGATAGAAATCGGATAGTTTCAACTATTGAAACGTATAGTAAATTCACAGTGCTTGTCATTTATTACTAACCGTCAACACAAACACAGCAGAGATTTTTTATGTCGTAGAGGATAGACATCATGTTGCCCTAAAACTGTAAGTCAGGAATCGGCTCAGCATGCACGATACTGTTTACAGGTCAACAAAAGTAAAAATCAAGACAATTTAGCACAGACGACCTCGCTTGTGGATCCTTCTTGAACGATCCATCTTCCAGGGAACCTGCAGTTCAGAGAGTGCCGCTTACAAGGAATAAAGTGGGTCGGAGTTCCATCGTGCATGAACTGTTTGCCTGTCGTGTGCGAGTGTTTTTCCTGAAATAATGCTATAAATAAGAGTTGCTACCTTTCGCGAAAACCAGCATTTCTGGACTTGTTCATAGGACCTTTTTGTTCCATATCTTCTTAACAGAAACCTCTGGAGCTATTCCCAAAGTTTAAAATTTTTATGACACTTAAATATGAGTCATGTTGCAAAATAAGGTTCTGGTCTGTCTTTGATATTATTTAATGCATATTGGGAAAGTCTAAAAAGAACAGAGGTAGACACTGATAAATTGTTAATAAATAAGGAAGAAACACCACAAATATAATTATGACTTTCTCTACTACGTATAGTAAGTAGAGGAAGTATGGTATTCCACCCAAAAATTCGATACCGAGATTTCACAATAAATATATGTTTTGAAACCCCCTGAATCCAAAAAAGCATTTTTGGAAACATGTCCGTGTGTGTGTCTGTGAACAGCATAACTCAGAAACGAACAGTCGGATAAACAGCAAACTTGGTATATAGGTTCAGTATCTTCCAGAGATGCGACACGAAGGTTTTCAAGAAAATCCCCCACCCCAGATTACCCTTTACATGGAACTTTTTTCGAAAATTTTAATTTTCTCAAAAATGTCTCTAACGATTTTGATTAAAATATCATATTTTAAGATATTTTCATGACAAATAAAATGTATATCTTGAATTTTCTGGGAATGTCGCCAAAAGTATACTTCATAGCAAACGACTTTTGCATAACTGGTATACCATAAGAGGTAGACAAAATTTTAATACACAAAAAATTTGGATCGCGTTAAAATACACAATTTATGTCATATACATTTTTTTGTTGAGTGAACCATTTTCGAGATATTGCTTGTTCTTCCCTTAAATTTTTCAATACTTGTTTTCTCAAATGGGAATTCGTTATTCATTTTTTTGTCTTGGATATGCAAAGAGTATTAATCTGTGGCAAAGAGAATGGTGCTGCACATAGCAACCAACTATTAAGAGTAATGTCTATGCTTAAAGGCTACTGTATTTCTACATTGCCCTTGCAAAAACAAAACAAGTGGAACATAGTACGCCTTAAGCGATAGTCAAATATTTTTAGAACTGGTCGCTATGTGTAAAATGTAATTCTCTTTGCATGTCAAAAGATCGTATCTGCAAATGGTTATCTCGATTAATATGAAATATATGGAGAATAATAGTTTGTACCAGAGTAGAGAAAGTCATGTGAGTGTAACATATCAGATTTTTTTAGCAAAGTCACCAAAATTATAACATGAAAATATCACATAAAAACAAAGTAACGCAATGCTTGAAAACTATTAAAAATAATAACTAATGACCTCTATTTGAACACTCATATGCGCATTTACTATACATATTTCTGGCGTTTATAGGCTTTGAAGAAAGCCATATTATGGAACTAAAAGGTGCTGTGGATGACAGGAATTTTTACAATCATATTGCGCTGTATATTAGAGCCTTTGATAAGACTAATAAAAATAAATTTAGTATTTGGGTGCATTAGAGAGCTTTTTTCCCTTTTTATTGGTATTTTGTTGGACTTCTTTTCTATTTTCATAACGCTTGCGACGTTATCGAAGAACAGCAAGTTCTGTATGAAATTTTCTTAAAGCGTTAGCTTATTTCAATCAAAAGAGCTTAATTTTTTGGGAGAGGGGAAGAAAGAAAAGAAAAATATGTATCAAATGATTTCTTTGTCATTTTGTATTCCATCAAAATCAGTTTTGAAACTCTAAATCTTTTTGGGTTGGATCACTTTAATTTTAAAGACCTTGTCGAATAGTTAGTGATACCTGCGTTTCTCTTACATGTAGTTATAAATTCCATAATTATTAATATATTATTAATACTAATACGTTTTCAGGCTCCCTGAATCTAAAAGACGGGGACCTAAGTTGCGTCCCCAGATATAAATTAACCCGTAAGTTGTATCCTTTGTGTTACTTTAGTTCCGTCTCACGTCGCTTTAAAATAAGTGCTGTCCAACGTTATTGAATTGTAAGCAAACATTTTCTTTCCTATTTACGGAATTAGAACTGCCACTAATGTAGATTGCTTGGTGGTATGGTTAAAAATGTGCGTATTTAAAATTGAAAGTTAAAAGTTAATTAAATCCAATTAAAGGTGTGGGTAATGTGTTTTGATACAAATTCACCCATACTTGCTTATAAGCAATAGCCTTTAAAACCTGTAGTCTTAATATTTCTGTTTTTAGAGATGTAACATTTGTTTTTCTAGAAATGTTTTCTATTTAATAATAGCTCTTTTTTCTTTCCATTAACTTCTGAAGCCTGTATACGTTTCCAATAGGCATCTTGAAATATCCCTGCAAAATTATGAATGTTAGGGAATGTCTTTTTGGTAAGACTGTTAAGTTTGTGAAATAATTCGTGGTTCTTCTAGTTGTAAAAGTAAATTCAGTCCATATATTAGATGGAAACTCAGCATCAACATATATGTCGCAAAAACAGGTTAAGGGAAGACCCATTGCTGATTGGTTGCTATGACGTAGCATACAACGTATACATGTGGATTCAGGAAAGGTAATGTTGCTGATTCGTTGCTATGACGTAACATAGCGCTACATAATGTGGTTTCAGAAAAGATAATGTTTACTTGTCTCGTTTACAGTAAGTGACCCCGTGACGGACGCAATTTACGGAGCTTTCTAAACGTTCTTCCTTCTAAATATATAATAATCAACGAAATACCCTGGATGGGACGCAACTAATCCGCATCCACCAAAAGAAGCTGGTTCAGAAAAAGATCCATGCATGTGTCTGTGTATCTATTTGTATGTCTGTTTGTCTGTCTGTCTTTGAACGCCATAACTTAAAAACGAAACGCCGGTTGGTATTTAAGCAAAGTGTCTTCCAAGGAAGCAACACGACTTTCAAAAACTTTCCCCCATCCCAAACTACCCTTTATTGGAAATATTGTAATTATTTTAGATTTTCTCAAATGGACCTAACGATTTTGATTAAAATGCCCTTGTTTAAAATATTTGCATGAGAAATAAAATATGAATCTTAAATTTTATGCGAATTGCCTGTGAAGTTGTCTTCATTTTGAATGTGTTTTGTGTAATTATAAAAGATGCACGCATTCACAAATATCTAGATTTCCTTAAAGCACAATTTATGCGAAATAAAACTTGTGGCATTAACTATTTCCGAGACATTCTTCATTATTGGTTTGAAATATCAAATGCTTCATTATATTTTCAATTGCTAAGTCACTATTTGTTTTCTCCTCATGGTCATGCAAAGAGAAGAGACTTTAAAATCCATCACTTAGCGACTCTCAGATTTGATTATTGCTTAAGCATACCCCTTTTGCCTACAAAGAACTGTGCAATAAAGCCTTTTCTATGAAGGTTTAACTCTATATAACATAAACGCATATTTAACATTAATCGAATAATTGAAAAAGATAGTGAATGTAACATACCAACATATGGCGCTTATAGGCTTTGAAAAAAGCCTTTGATAAGATCCATAGAAATAAATTATGGCATATTACGGAAATAAAGGTTTATCAAAATATTTAATAACAATAGAAGTATATAAATGGAAAACAAAATAATGATAGCAACAGGAATAAAGGATGGTATAACAGCAACAATTGATAAAGGTGTAAGACAAGGTTGCCCCCTTTCGCCACTGCTTTTTAATACATAGATATATGTCATTGGAAAATAGCAAATACATTTACGAGTTTATTCTAAAATTAAGAATGTGTTTTATCACATATTATTTTATTTGCATATAACCAGGTTATAATATGTAACTCAGTAGACTATTTTCAGATGGCCGTATACCAATTAAATAATTTATGTAAAAATACTCCCTAAATACCTTTACTACTAAAACTAAACTTTTTATATGTCCAACGTCCCATACAATTGGAGAAAATGATTTTGTGATAGAACACGTGAATAGTTTCAATTACTTAGGTTGAAATGTTTCACATATTAAAAATTATGTGTAACAAAGACCTAAATTCAATTATATATATGGTACAATAAAACGAAACCTCAAAATAACTAGGAAAGAAACTAAACTTAAAGTTTTATAAAGTAATGACTATACCCATGTTGTTGTATGGTTCAGTATATTGGACACTTCGCTAAAACGAAGACAGAAAAAATAGAAGCCTCAAGCTACACTTTATTAGATAACAGGAGAAGTGAGATCAGAAAGAACCTCGGCATTTTTAAGTTTATAGAAAAGATACATCAGTATAAAACCAACTAGAAGGAGTGTGTGGATAGAATGGAAGATTGCTGTATCCCAAAACTCGTCCTAAATTATAAACCTATAGGCAACAGAAACATTGGCAGACCGAGGAAGAGATGGTTGCAGCAGAAAATCAGTTCATGAGACCAGAACAAGCTTTTTGAGGCTTAATCCCCGAGGATGATTTGACTCCATTAACGTAAAGCAGGTAGAAAAACAAACCATTGTAAGAAAGTACTTTGACTTAAAGTACTTACAACATTGTAAGTCGCCATTGGAGTATGTCATCTCAATACAATTCGAGATCTCCTTGTGGTTTACCAGAAAAAACACCTGATGTGTTTCACTCACATGAGTTTCTCTACTCTTGTACAAACTATTTTTACAAACGTTTATTCTCCATATGCTTTATGTTAATCGAGATATCGAGATGTTAATCTTATTGCTAATTTTCTTGTAGATGCAAGGGGAATATGGTAGGCTTTAAGCGATAGTCAAATATTTTAAGTGCTGGTTGCTATGTGGAGTATTGCATTCTCTTTGCATGTCCAGGACATAAAAAACGAATAACGAATTCCCACTTGAGAAAAAGTATAAGTGTAGTAAAATTCAAACAAATAACAAGAAATATGTCAAAAATGGTTCACTCAACAAAAAAAGTGTATATGACATAAATTGTGTATTTTAACGCGATCTACATTTTTTGTGTAGTAAAATTTTGCCTATCTCTTAGGTATACCAGTTATGCAAAAGTCGTTCACAATGAAGAATGCTTTTGGAGACATTCCCAGAAAATTCAAGATATACATTTTATTTGTCATGAAAGTATCTTAAATATATGATATTTTAATCAAAATCGTTAGAGCCATTTTTGAGAAAATTAAAATTTTCGAAAAATGTTCCATGTAAAGGGGAAATCGGTGGTGGGGGGATTTTCTTGAAAACCTTTGTGTCGCATCTCTGGAAGATACCAAGTTTGGTGTTTATCCGACTGTTCGTTTTTGAGTTATGCTGTTCACAGACACTCATAAACACACACACACACGGATATGTTTCCAAAAATGCTTTTTTAGGATTCAGGGGGCCTCAAAACATATATCTATTTCCTTTGAAATCTTGGTAAGGAATTTTTGGGTGGAATACAATACTTCCCCTATTTGCTATACGTAGTAGAGAAAGTAAAAAGGTAAAGAAAAATGCGAATCAGTTGGATAATTTAATGTCGTGCCGGCATGTTGCATGGTAGCTCAGTGGTTAGAGTAACCGGACGGAAACCGGGAGATCCGTGGTTGAAATCCCGGCTATGGCATTGAATTTTTCAGTCTTCTTCTTTCCAACTTTGTAAGAAAAGTTTATAGAAGAGTGGGTAGAGAACGCCATGTATGGATAGAAAAGGTGATGTGAATGTAACCCATCAGGTTATTTTCGGATAGGCCGTGTATCATCCAACAAAAGAGGTGTCAGTTCCTGAATGTGAAGAGGTTTGGACTACTGATGAGCCCACCAGGTGCCTCCCCTTTAAATCCACATTCGCCCAGTGCTTGTCACCACAAAACTCGTTATTTACCTTGCTCTTTCACGGATCGACCTTTTAGATACGGAATGATTGCTTCGGAAGTGCGCAGAATAAACTCCAAACTTTGAAATCCTTTCCTATAGATCAGATTTTATTAACGACGTGCAAAGTTGAACTGTGAGCGTACCTTCTAGCAAACTTCGCTAACTAAATGTCCCCCGGCTTTGTGTTCAGAGATGAATCGCGTTAAGGCGATGTGAAATTTGGCCAAAAAATATTGGAAAATTTTCGATTTTTTATTTTTTGCATTCCTATTATACTTATATGCGCTTTCATTCTACTCTATTTATTTTTATATCAAAAATTTTAAAGCCACAAATGGATATTTAATTGGTCCTGTACCATTTAGGCAAAGAACCGCATTGAAACTTTAAACTCCATTTTTCTCGATATTTTTTCAGAATTTTTCACTATTTAAAAGGATCCTTACAACAGATTATGTCTCATTAATTTGATCTTTAAACATTTTTGTGTACTAAATGAAATATTTAACAGTTCAGGTGAAATTAATTATTTTTCATAGCTCACGTTGAGAAAGTTGAAAAGTTTAATAACGTGTAACATTTTTTTCTCTTAAATTTATTAAAATTAAGAAATCCCTACATAAGTATTGAAGTGTGTATACTAAGCTCAAATTAAAATTTTGAAAGCGATACGATAAACCGTAGGGTACGACGAGCATTTAAAAGCCATAGCAAAAGTCTGATATGATACATTCACATGACTTCCTCTACCCTCTGTCGCTTATTAGTGGGTAAAAAACTATTCTTGCTGAAGCTTATTTTTCTATCCACTACATTTTAATCCAAATAAGCCTTTATAGAAATAGCTACATTACACATTTCGTTATAGATGCAAAGAGAACAGCGATAGTCAGACCAAGAAATGAATAATTGTAACCTTTAATAACGCATATCTGAGAAATTACATACCGCAAACGTTTATTTAAAATAAGTTGTATCTTTTAAAGAGATCTACATTTTTTGTGTAGTATGATTTCGTCTATCGCTTACTTTTACTAGTTAAACAAGGTAATACAAAATTCCTTCCGAATGAAGAGGACTGCATAGGCTATTTCCAGAAAATTCAAGTTATACATTTTATTTGTCGTGTAAATATCTTTATTATATGGTATTTTAATTAAAATCGTCACAGCCATTTTTTAGAAAATAAAAAATTTCTAAGAATGTTCCATGTAAAGGGTAGTTAGGGGTGGAGGGATTTTCTTGAAAATATTACTGTCGCGTCTTTGGAAGATACTGAACCTAAATACCAAGTTTGGTATTTCTCCCAAACTTGCACTTCACACACACACACACACACACACACACACACACACGGTAATGTTTCTAAAAATCCCTTTCTTTATCCATGGACCTCAAAACATGTATTTCCGGTGAAAACTCCATGTCAAATTTTTGGGTGGAGTATAACACCTTTCCTACCTACTAGGTACGTGGTAGAGAAAGAAAAATGGATTGATTAATTATTATAAATAAACGAATTAATATCTTAAATGTTTGAATAGCTCACTAAAATATTGCGTGCACTATATGTTTATGTTCTGAGTATATGGTAGAAATGTCAAAGCAACCAAAAGAATGCTGTAGAATTTTAATTTTCAAAGTTCAGAATTAATTTCAAGGGAAGAGTGTTTATATCTCTTTTTCCACTTTCACAGAACGCATAGGTTATACGGAGGGGCAAACCTCGTGCACTGCGACCAATATAGATCTATTGTGGCTACCACCCTCAGTAGGATGGATGAAGTGAAGAAGCCACAGGAAGCTACATGTCGCAGGCAGACAGACCACAGAGATTCACGGAGGTTCTTAATAGTTCCAGATTGGAAGACCCATCCAACTGTTGGAGCTGCTAGAGAGGGATATGCACGACACGTCGACCAAGTATCTCTCTGGTGTCTACGGGGAGTACTCTTTTCTTTGAACAAGCGTACGTGCCATCTGCCCGGCATAGCCCTACATCACGAAACCTAGAAGCACACTTGAAGTATGGGAAAGAAACTGAATGAAAAGGAAATGGTGGATATAAAATCGTCGGTAGATTAGAAACCACCCCTGCATTCGCCTATCGATCAGGGAAAGCCACGAAAAATTCAAGGTCAGAGTGGGTGGTGGACGGGAATCCAACCGGGATCTCTCGAGTGCGGGCTTAACACGCTACCGCGGAGCCATCTGGCTCGGTTCAAAGGACGCATATTAAGGTCTGAAAGAAAATGAACAAAAATTAAATCATCAGCAACATTTGAACGTGGCAAAAAATGTAGGAAAACAAGATTACAAGAAAATCAGCTTTTACAGTCTTACGTGCTATTAGCAAATACCTGAGTCCGCTTAAACGTCGATTTTTAATTGGCTGTACCGTAATTGGATCATGACTAAGTATTTCTGAAGATGTTTTCTATGAAAATGAATATAGGAATATATATTTCAAGTTAAACTGTGATAAACGTTTGCATAAGTAGTTCGATTTACACATTTATTTATAGGTGGAAATGCAATAGCGATAGTAAAATATTTAAAAACGGGTCGTTATATACTTGCCTCAGAGTTTCGTGGTCTTTCCATGATATGCCGATAAACAACTGAAGGTTGACAGCACTTCAGAAACTGAAATTATAATACATAGTATTGAAAAATTCAAACTAATAACAATATCTTGGAAATGCCTGATGCCACAAAAAGGTACAGTTTCAAATAAATTATGTGTTTTAAAGAGATCTAAGTTTTCTCTGCAGTATGTTTGTGTTTGTGCCTATCTCTTATGATTTACTAGTTATACAAAATTCCCTGCAAATTAAAAGGACATCATACACCATTCCCAGGAATTTCATGATAAACATTGTGTTCAAAATGTATATATCTTAAATACATGGTAGTTTAATCAAAATCGTTACGATGTTTTTGAGAAAAAAAAGTCAGAAACGTTTCCATGTAAAGGATAGTTTGGGGAAACTTCGTGTTGCATCTTGGATAGATACTAAAGTTTTGTATTTATCCAGCATTTGGTTTTTGAGTTGTGTTATTCACACACACACACACACACACACACACACACACACACAGGGACTTTTACATGGACGAGGACTGATCAACAAAACTGAGCTCTTTCCTGTATAGTACCATGTTTCCTGTCTGTACCATGGGTATTTGAAAAGAGGAGAGTTTTATATATCGGTGGGTTGGTAGTAATGTTCGGTTTTGTATATCCTGCTTGCATTTCGCATACCACAATGACTAATGGAAAGAGTTACCAGCATGCAGTTCCCACTCACATTACTGTGCATACTGCACATCAGTATTGGCTAAACTGAGGAAGCACATTGCAAGGAAACGACCAGAACTTCATCGGACTGAGTGGCGACTTCCTCACGATAACACGCAGTCTCACGTCGCAAATCAAGTCGTGCAGTTTTTGGCTAAATAAAACATTACCTATATACCGCATTCGCCTTATAGCCCCGATCTTGCACCCTGTGATTCTTTTTATTCCCAACATTAAAGGCAAAGCCCCGGGGCATTCGATTTGAGAACTCCGAAGCAGCTAAAAAAATGAGGCGACTCTCAAGGACCTCACAAAAAATGGCCTGCACCATGTGTTAGAGAGCCGGCATAGTCGCTGTCTTACTCTCTGTTCATCAGCCCTCGTATTTATAGTGAGATCTAGATATCGAAATTGTTGGTGGAATGCAACACTTCCCTTATCTACTAGGTATGTGATAGAGAAATTAAACTTTATGTGATCTAAGATGTGGTTTTAGCGATTTTGTTTTCTGGATTCTAATAGTTCTTCAGCTTAAAACGTTTATTTAATCCTGACTTGAGACAATGTACCAAGGACACCTAATTCATTAACCGGTTATAATTGTATACACATACACACTACCCCAAATGCACATTGATTATTTACTTATGTGAGACAAGGAACCGGTTATAAGAAACAAAGACCGTAAATTTGACATTTCTCGTCTTTACATAATAGGTTTAGTCGTTATTAAGCTAACTTTTTATAATTATCCTTTCCCGGAGTTAGGATGCAATAAGCGTCTTTTTTATAATCTCTAACCCTCATTAATTTGAAGTCGTTGCAGCCTCACTGCTGGAGAGCCAAACTTGAAAGAATTTAATTGTTGTAGTTGTTGTACCACGTATGGTGTACCAACTTGAGCTGTTTTAGACTACACACGTAATGGATGCCAATTTTGTGGGAGATTGCTTCTAGGAGTGATCGCCCCACGTACGATACAAACTTTCCGGTGGGCTTCGCCCCACGTTTAAAATTTAACTTTTATTTTAGTGTTTCTTTAAATATTATATATGTATATCTCGGCTGCGTTATTACTAACTTGTAAAGCACGTATCTCTTAGCAGGGCTGGTACGGCAAAATAATGTAGGCTTACACAAATTATAATTGTATTGTACTTTTTTACTTTCTCTACTACGTATAGTAAGTAGGGGAAGTATTGCATTCCACCCAAAAATTCGATACCGAGATTTCACCGGAAATACATGTTTTGAGACCTCCTGAATCCAAAAAAAGCATTTTTGGAAACATGTCCGTGTGTGTGTCTGTGTGTGTGTCTGTCTGTGTGTGTGTGTCTGTGTGTGTGTGTGTGTGTGTGTGTCTGTGAACAGCATAACTCAAAAACGAACAGTCGGATAAACACCAAATTTGGTATTTAGGTTCAGTATCTTCCAGAGATGCGACACGAAGGTTTTCAAGAAAATTCCCCCACCCCAGACTACCCTTTACATGGAACATTTTTCGAAAATTTTAATTTTCTCAAAAATGGCTCTAACGATTTTGATTAAAATACCATATGTTTAAGATAATGTCATGAGAAATGAAATGTATATCTCGAATTTTCTGGGAATGTCTCCAAAAGTATTCTTCATTGTGAACGAGTTTTGCATAACTGGTAAACCATAAGAGATAGACAAAATTTTACTACACAAAAAATGTAGATCTCGTTAAAATACACAACTTATGTCATATACATTTCTTTTGTTGAGTGAACCGTTTTCGAGATATTGCTTGTTATTCCCTTACATTTTCCAATACTTATACTTTTTCTCAAATTCGTTATTCATTTTTTTATGTCCTGGACTTGCAAAGAGAATGGAATGCGCCGCATAGCAACCAGCGTTAAAATATTTGACCATCGCTTAAAAGCTACCATATTCCCCTTGCATCTACAAGAAAATTAGCAATAAGATTGACATCTCGATATCTCGATTAACATAAAGCATATGGAGAATAGGCGTTTGTAAAAATAGTTTGTACAAGAGTAGAGAAAGTCATGTGAGTGTAACACATCAGATTTTTTTATTAATCCTTCACAGGATTAAATAACACTTCACCGATATATCCTACTGTAGAGCTGTGATATTATTGTTAAATACGCTTTTTAACACGTAAACTTTATATTATTCTCACCGCAATGAAGTTTTATGTCTCACACTGAACCCGTACAGAGCGATCGGGTACGCTTCCTTGTAGCATCTCCCGCCTCAATTTGTACATTTCTTCTATTTCAAGTCTCTGATTGGCTAAGCCTACTCCAATACAATACCTTTATTTAATTTAAGGTTTCTCTAGTTTTTGATTGGCTATTTATAAACTGCTTTAAATATTACATTATTGTTCCAAGAATTGTTAGACTTTATTAAACTTTCTAATTTATTATTGCCTCAAGGTTACCTCACTGTTAGCAACTTTCGGCTTCTACTTTGTAATTCTGTTTGCTACGGAAGGCAGCTTTATTCCATTCCCACAGCTCCTACATTGTTAAAACTACGTAATAATTCACATAACATTATTATACATGTACATAATACAATGACTGTAACATACACTTTATATATTATATTATACACATACTGTTTTAAGGCGGGCTGTTATTATATTTTATATTACATAATTACATTGATATCATTTAAGTGTTAAAAATACTGCCTCAAATTCTCAGGTATCCTTTATACTGGGTTGAACGTGTATAGTTGTCAACCTCCGAGGACGGCGACATCAGATCAAGTGCTGTCTGTCTTCTTACCTTGATTTCATTTACGGGCTCTCGGCATTTAGGGAGAACATAGGTAAACGCAAATCAACATCAACTTGCGTACTTAACTTTTCAATTTCAATCATAATTGTATAGTTGTCTTGATTGATCCAAATGTATTTATTTGAATTACATCCCTTAAGTTTATAATTTGTATGAAAAACTGAATAGGTATCCATATACTGCGAAGAATAAGCATTAGAGGACGGTATGGCAATAACGTACATTGGTTGCACTTGATGTATTTTTAAATAATACTGCCCAAAATGCTTTGCCATAACTATGACACTGTGACATAGGCCTTTCATATATTTACTTCCACTGAAGGATGCAGTTTCTTCACCTCCCACTCCATTGTCCAAGCCGAAGCAATCTAAAGCATCATTTCTCCGTTTCGGTATATGATGTTGTTCAAAACAGCTCCTGCCCTCTTCAATTTGCTTGTGACAATATTTCCTCCCGTCGTCGAACATATGGTGCAGGCTATTCTTTGTGAAGTCCTTGAGAATCGCCTCCCATCTGTTATAACAGCTTGTTACACTTCAAATAGAGGGTCTTACAGTTTATATTTCAGTGTAGGGTTAGAAGGGGGAGCAGACAACCAACACAGCAACAATTGTTGGTGGCTAAGTGTTTCAAGTTTGAAATGCATTTTAAGGTTAGAGTTACTCCCCATACCCACGAATGCTGTATTACTGTAGTATTACTTTCTGATTATTTAAATGTGCTTTCTACAGTATATATTATTAAACTTTCAATTAAGTTTCATTAATTAGCTTTTACGTATTAATTTAAAATCGACTTCAACTTACAAAACTACAAACTCTGTTTGCAAATACGCTTACTGCAGTAACGCATTTAATAATTTCACATTCAGGTTGGTAATAACTTAAGTTAACTTAACAATGTTAAAAGAACTCCTAAAAAGTAACACAAGATGCTAAACCGCCTTTGGATTAGCTCCAAGCATAAGTTATATGAAATGCAATATTAGATAATGCTGCTCCACTGAGGCTACGTGCGGACTGAGGCACAATCCTACGATAGCTCACTAAGTACATAATGTTGAACGCTGGTAGTACTACAAAACAAACTGACCATGCGTATCGATCATTGTTAGTCTGCATCCCTGTCTCTTAAACAATGTACTGTCTACATTCCAACCAAGCGTTATTGTATCGGTTTGTCAAATAGTACTCACACTACTATTTGTAAAGAGGAATAGTTTACATGTAGGTGTTTGCACTTTACATTTATATTGATAAATACATTAAAAATAAATGTTATGCAAAACATATGCGATAATACAAAATAAATCCTCAGCTTTGATATTAATGCAGAGAAACTAAAGTAACACAAACTAATAAACATACATACACAAACATAATGACTTCTTTATCAAATCGTTCTTGAAAATATAATTGGCCTTTGACACTGAAATTCTCCTCTGGCCACAAGGTTGATATGCACGTTTTAAACATGCTCAACTGTAAAACCAATATTTAGCTCGCTTGGTGATGTCGCATCCGAGGGCAAATTCCTTCCATAGGCATACTGAACCACAGCTGAGGATAAAGGGATAAATAATATTTTTCGAGTTTACAATTTCTTAACGTTACTCTAATCATTTCAGCTAATTCTTTTCATTATTCCCTTGCATGTATTACTCCACCAGTAACGAATCAATTTTTTAACTTCCTAAGTTCTGTATACGCTTTGCGATCTTTTGGCGTAAGACAGTACATTTACCGCGTGTCCGTGAACAAAAGCATTCCAAAGATATATATATATATATATATATATATATAAATTTAACTTGATATATACTGACGCAATTTCTTCATCAGTTACACCCACTCACAGGCGATCTATGTGATGAAATGCCAGGGTTGTACGACACGAAGGAACAGTACTCTGTGGCGTTGCCAAAAACGCTACCATGAAAATAACAAATGTGCAAAATCCTCAGTTGGAAATTGTCCATTGCACACTGATATTATAAAAAGAATTGCAATTCTCTGTTCACTTTCTTTTAAACTAGTCATAAAAGAAGGGCATTTTGATGTTCAAGGGTATTTAACATTACGACAAACTCTTTTTAATATATAAAATGACGCAGCCACGCTACGTCCTCCAACAATGAAGCAATACCTTTGCCTCACGATTGCTGCGTTTCTCCTCCTAGTTGTTTTTTTTTATACTTTGCCACGGCTGCTCGAGCATGAGATCTTAATCTCTGGGTATGCGTGAGTGTATGTACAGAGAAACACGAACGCTTTCTTGGAACACTTTTATTTTCACCATTTAAAATAAAACTTAAAGTTTGCTGATCACTTTTAAATGCATACGATGCTACTGTGTCTTTACCAAGACCGAAGATTATTAACTACAGCTGAACGTTCTACCCTCTTGCATGTTCGCCGCCAATGTTCACAACTCGACGAGAATGTCGTCCCGCTTTCACCGATCGCTCAGGACAAATAATTTCACCACCGCGCTACAAAGAGGAAAAACTCCTAACTTCCCCTCTCTCCCCTCAAAACTCTCCTCAACTTAGCGTCATGAAGTCTCTAATGACCTTCACATCCCGGCCAGTGCAACTGCACCCACTAATGCCAAGAGAAACTGGCTTCAGCTATTTTACCCTTTATACCTAGGGTGGTCCCTAATTAGCTAAACTGTGCCTGTCTGGTCTTTCTGTCGCTTTTAACAGTCAACAATTTTCACAATGCTTCTCCTTTTTATACATACACTGAAATTAAATATTTTATTATTTATTTTATATCACTATCCTTCTCAGATTATTATGATAATTATTGACTTCATAATTTCGGCTTCAAAAACTAGGAATACGAATTTAAAAGGGAATAGTGTCCAAAATATTCAAGAACGAGGAATCTGAAATTGTTCTTTTTAAATAAAGTGGTTCTACTAATTCCACTTTCTCTATGGTTGAATTATGGGAAGAACTATTGCATTAAACCTGTTTTATAAAATACCCATTTGTGTGTGTGTGTGTGTGTGTGTGTGTTTGAGTGTGTAACGGGGAGTTTTTCTGTAAAAATCATATTTAACAGTTCAAGGATTAGCGTTTTAAAAAATTCTCCCATCCCAACCCCCAGCTATTTGAACAATTCTTTTGTTTGTTTTTTCGCTCAAAAACCCTTGATAATTGTGTGTAAAATATCGTATGGTTTAGATAACGACACGACAAATTTCCTATAAATAGTCCAAGTCTGATTCATTCGTTTCGATTTTCAGTAATTGTGAAACCGTTAGACGATAAACAAGGGCTTTTTACGAGAAAAATGTAAATCTTGTTAAAATAACACAGTTTATTTTCACAAATATGTAGCGTTAACAATTTTAAAAAAAAAAATTAATTTGATTTGAATATATCTCTATATGAAGAGCAGCTATGTTAATTGGTCTCTTTTTATCGTGCAAGGATTGCATAAAATGAACACTAGGATATAGCAGTGCACTTGATTTTTAAATAATTGCCTGTTATCTATTCTTCTGTAATCATATTATACAGAAAGGAGAATCGCACCGAGTTTCTAAAAACGGCATGCCCGTTCTAATATGTAAATAAAGCTTCGTAAAGTCATTCATATAAGAAAATAAAAAAAAACTCAATTCACTTTAATTTCGCTATACAACGCATTTATGCGGTTCCTTTTATATGCTACAAAAATAAGTATTGAAAGCATCTCTTACAAATATTTTTACGATGAATAGGAAGCAGATAAAAATCACACCTTCTATGCATAATTTTGTAGAATTACCATTAAAATAAACGTAATTGGCGGAGAAAGTAACATTAGTACGAGGGCAACAACATTTCTAGATAATCAAACGAAGATTAGATGTAAACAACATAAATGATTTTATTATTTTTAAAACAATTGCCCTTTAACATCAATACATATTTGCATTCGATGAAACACTTGATACACTTCAGAAAGCAAGTTTTTATGATATTCAACTGCTGTATCTAATGACGAAAAATTGATTCCACGGGTTTTATTTTTAATTTTTGGAAATAAAAAGGAATCGCAAGGTGCTGGTCAGGACTGTAAGATGGACGGTGAAGAAGGTTTATTTTATGGTGGTGCATTTTATTTCTACTGTTGTGGAGCCGAACACTTGAAGTCGTTGCTACCGCACGTATGGTAAAAAGTTTCCGGTAACCTTCGCCCCAATTTTAAAAATATTAACTTTGTAATTTGAAACAGTTTCTTTAAATATTATATATTTATGTTTGCCTCGGCTGCGTCAGTATTACTGTTAGAGACATGGATTTCTTTGCAAGGCGTAGTGCGGCTAAGAAGGTAGGCTTACACAGATTATAATTTGTACTTCAGTACATTTATTAATTTTTTAAGCGATTTAAAGAACAGTTCACTGATATAGAGAGAGCTGTGAGATTACTTATTAATTACTAGCATTTGTTTAACACGTAAACTATTTTTTTCTCACACTGGATACGTATTAAACTTCTCGAGGACGTGTCTCGCGTCCGGTTAGTAATGCTGTCTGCTAGCAACTGGCTTCTGAATTTGTACAATTTGCCCTATTTCAGTTTCTGAATGGCTATTTCTACTCCAATAGAATACTTTCATTTAACTTAAGCTTCATTCCTGTTGTTGATTGGCTATATTTAAAAACTGTCTCAAGATTTGCATTATTGTTGCTCCATTAATGTCTAATAGCATTATTAAACTTTCTTACTCATTATTACCTCAAGGTTACCTCATGTTACCTCATTGTAAGCAACTTTTAACCTATTATTCTCACAGCTCCTACATTATTAAATTACGTAATACATTCACATAACATTATTGAACATGTACATAAGAATATAAACATTAATACAATCACTGTTACATAGATTTTATATATTATACACATATTGCTTTAAGGAGGGCTGTTATTATATTTTATATTACATAATTTGACTGAAATCATTCAAGTGTTAAAAAATACTGCCTCAACGGTCGATGGTGTTAACCTTTAGAGCATACAGATACTCGGTTGTTTTGTTGTATGCGACGATGCGTTGCCAAGATGAAACATTGTTTTTCCTTTTGGGCGTTTTTACGAACTTTTCCAAAAAATTGCGGTAAACAGACATTTGTATACCAATCGGCAGTAATGGTGCGTCTTATCTTTCAATACTATAAAACTAATATGGCCCGTTTTAGAAAAAAAACTCTGATGTGTTACACTCACATGACTTTCTCTATTCTTGTACAAACTACTTTTACAAACGCTTATTCTCCATATGCTTCATGTTAATCGAGATATCGAGATGTTAATCTTATTGCTAATTTTCTTGTAGATGCTAGGGGAATTGGTAGGCTTTAAGCGATAGTCAAATATTTTAAGAGGTGGTTGCTATGTGGAGTATTCCATTCACTTTGTATTACCAGGACAAAAAAAATGAATAACGAATTTGAGAAAAGTATAAGTATTGGAACATTTAAGGGAATAACAAGCAATATCTCGAAAATGCTTCACCCAACAAAAAAATGTATATGACATAAATTGTGCATTTTAAAGCGATCTACATTTTTTTGTGTAGTAAAATTTTGTTTATCTCTTATGGTTTACCAGTTATGCAAAAGTCGTTCACAATGAAGAATACTTTTGGAGACATTCCCAGAAAATTCGAGATATACATTTCATTTGTATAAAAATATCTTAAACATATGATATTTTAATCAAAATCGTTAGAGCCGTTTTTGAGAAAATTAAAATCTTCGAAAAATGTTCCATGTAAAGGGTAATCTGGGGTGGGGGGATTTTGTTGAAAACCTTCGTGTCGCATCTCTGGAAAATAATGAACCTAAATACCAAGTTTGGTGTTTATCCGACTGTTCGTTTCTGAGTTATGCTGTTCACAGACACACAGACACACAAACGGACATGTTTCCAAAAATGCTTTTTTTTTGGATTCAGGCGGTCTCAAAACATGTATTTCCGGTGAAATCCCGGTATCGAATTTTTGGGGGAGTACAATACTTCCCCTACATACTATATGTAGTAGAGAAAGTAAAAAAACTAGCAACGATCTTCTTACCAGCACTGTGAATTCGTCGGACTTTTGTAGGCTTAGGTTCCGTTCGAAAGACCCATTGTGCCTTTACTTTTCTTTTCAGGACCATAAGAATAAATCCAAGACTCGACACCACTAACGATACTCCAAACCAAATTTGAAATGCCGCCTTGGAATTTTTCCAGAGTTTTTCCACACCAATCAATGCGTTGTTGTTTTTATTCGGGAGTCAGTTTATGAGGAATCTATCGGTAACATTTTTCTCACATCTAACTGTTGATGTAAAATGCTTTAGATTTGGCTCATATTAATGTCCAGTATTGCCCGAATAAATTCATAAGATGTCCGTCGATCTTCAAGCATTGTTCGAATAGTGGCAATATTTTCAACAGTAACACTGTTCACGAAATTCATCACTAAGAAAGAACTGAGGTAGTATTTTTAACACTTGAATAATTTCAATTAAAGTATATAATATGTAAATTCAATAACAGTCCGCCTTGAAGCAATATGTATGTGATAATTTGAAAAATGTATGTAACAGTCATTGCAAATCCTTATATTATTGTAAACATGTTCAAAAATGTTATGTGAATGCATTAGGTGATTTAATAATGTAAGAGCTGTGAGAATAATAAGTTTAAAGTTACTAACAATGAGGTAACAATGAGGTAACCTTGAGACAATAATGAGTTTGAGAGTTTGAATACTACTAGTCCTGATTAGGGAGCAATAATATAAATTTTGTGACAGTTTAAAAATAGCCAATCAACAGCCAGAAAAGGCTATAGTAAAATGCAGATATTCTATTGGACTAGGATTAGCCAATCAGGGACTTGAAATACAGAAGTTTACGGGTTTGGACGGTTGAAATGTGTTCAGTTGCCTGCAGACCTTGGTAGTAACCAGATGGAAGATGTGTTCTCTAAAAAAATGTTACTTATTCGTGTGAAACGAAAATTAAGTATACCCGTTAACAAAGTGCAAGTATTAAATAAAAGAATCTCACAGCTCTTGATATGAGTGTAGTGCTATTTAATTTGTGTCAGGGATTAATAAAAGAAGTGAATTTAAACTTAAAGCCTACATTCTTGTCGCACCACGCCCTGATTAAGAGAAATGTGTCTCTAAAGTAATTCTGACGCAGCCGAGGCAAACATAAACATAAATACTATCTATAGAAGCAGTTTAATACCAAAGTTAATAAATATTTTGTTAAACTTGTAGGTTAACAACAAAAATACATCTTCAAATCGGCTTCTCATACGTAGCAGCATATTACGTAACAAACAATCTACTTCAAATTAACGCCCAAAGCGTGGTGAAAAATCATCAACAACAAAACTCTTTCTTTAATTGGTGTCCCAAGTGAGGAAATAAATAAATAAACAACGTAAAGTATAATTCGACCACAAAACGGATGTCTTTTGAAGTCGCTGTACCAATTATAAATTGTTGGCTTAAATAGGGCTTCTTCGCCAAATATATTTCTAGGCTTATCTTTACATTGTTTAGGCATTAATGACGATTTAAAATCGTGGTAGCTCGGAAGTGTTCGACAAATAAAATTTATTTTTGGATAAACACAAAATCTTAGATGATGATAATTAACAAGCTATTAAAGAAAATCGAACAAATATACACGGCAATCAACTCGCAAAACATTAGCAAGTGGCTGTCTGCAGACTCAACAGCAACAAGAAGATGCATGTTGGGCTGCCGGAACTTACCTGTTGATGAGCCAAACAGTGATCGCCGTTTGATTTTTGCCACGCACGAGGTTAGAGTTTGTACAAGGAGTGGAACATGCAAGCAGACCCCGGGAAGCGACCAGGGGCTGTCATTTGCCCCGCTAACTTATGGAGTTTGGGAGGGGAGATAACTCACGCCTCTCGTACACGGGGTCAGCTTTGATAAGGTCAGGCGATAGTCTAATTATTCAGACACTGGTACCCGTCCTGGCGAACCCCTGAAAATATTGTTGGGCTTAATTTATATCGTAGAGTAGATCGTCCTTACCTCACATTGGACTTGATTCATTGCCTGACGCTGCTGGAAGAATTACCCACGTAATTTAAAAACTTAGCCACTCCCTTCATTGTGCGAAGAACAGTACTTCTTAGTACCCCTTCCCCGCAGGGAACCCACAGCGTTGTTCACCTTAACTTCGTAAAATGTGAGTGTGCACGCGTTTCCACTGAAATTTAAGTTTTGCCAGGCAACAGAAGTACCTGACTTTAATTAAATTACAGAATTTTATTTAAAATTTTGTAACACTAAGCTTCAACACAGTCGTTGTGAAATTTGTCTTTCCAAACCATCTCGTATATACGGAAGGTAAACGATATTTCTATGCAAGTCGAAATATATGTACGTCCCCTGAGATAGTAATATTCTTCCGATTGATTATAAGAACACTAGAAACAAATAGATTAAAAGGGAAACAAAATGTTAAGTAAAGATTGCGAAGGTAAAGAAGTAAGGCACGTGAGGGAATCCCAATAATAAAAGGGAAACTGTTAAAAGATACAAAATGTATTAAATTGTACACGTATTAAAATAAATATAATGAATATTAAAGAAAAGAAAATGTTTGTAGCTAGAAGCAGAACGATAGTTTGTGCGGACACAAGCAGCCTCAGGTACCTAAGGACAAAAGGATAGTGTGCAGGGAAGAACTTGTAGCTACGGAAGCTTAGACAATGCGGGGCAAACTGAATAGTCAGCGGACAGAAAATGTAATTATGCGATAATAATATGATAATTACAATTGGAAAATGCCCAGACTTTCGAAATTGCAGGAAAGAACAAAATGAGTTGAAATCTTTCATTTGAACCAATAAAATCAATCAAAAACCATGTGACTAAAGAAACTAGAGAAACTAGTAAACTAAATATCCCGTTGCCCGGCCGCTGTGTCCCCCACCTCCGCCCACAACAGGCGTCATGAAGGGGGTGCAGTACTGGAGGATGGGATGTGATCAACAGACCGGGTCCCTCCCGGACGATATTCAAGGGCGGATCGAAAAGTAACGCACAATAATTTTTTTTACAAAAAAAGCTTAATAGTTAAAACAACAGACAATACCACAAACGAACTTGCAGCTTTTACCTACTTTTGGACATAGTCATCAAGTTTCTCTACACATTTTCCCATCCTGATACCAGTTTCAATATGCCCTGTTCGTAGAAGTCCGTTTCCTTGCTAATTTCACTTCCGCATCTGTTGCAAAGCGTTGGCCGGCTAGGAATTTCTTAATGGGACCAAACATATGAAAGTCAAACGGTGCAAGGTACGGACTGTATGGTGGATGCTTTAGCATCTCCCAACAATGTTTGGTGATTTTCTGACGAACAGCAGCAGCAACATGAGGGCGAGCATTGCCACGAAGAATTTTGACATCGTCAGCATTCATGTTGTGGCGTTTGTCACGAAGGGCACGACGCAAGTTTACCAAAGTTTTCATGTAGGCTGCAGCATTCACAGTGGTTCCGTGCTCAGCAACACCATGCATATTCCAGAACACCGTCACAAGCACTTTCCTAGCAGATTGAGTCACTTGGAATTGTTTCTTCAATGGGAAACCTGCATGTTTCCACTCCATACTTACCTGCTTGTTTAGGGCTGTAGTGGTATGCCCACGACTCATCACTAGTGACGATTCCTTTTAGAAAGTCATGCCCTTCTGCGGTGTACTGCATTGGGTGATCCAAGCGCATCATTCGCTGGCCCTTGTGGTATTCTGTCAGGTTCTTAGGCACCCAGCGAACACTAACTTTACGAAATTTCAAAGTGTCAAGAACAGTCTCGTACCATAGGAAATGTTGAACTGTTGCGATAAGGTTCGCAATTGCACACGCCGGTCGTTCAGAATTGCTGCCTCAATGCCTCTGACATTCTGTGGGGTTTCAGCTGCTACCAGCCTCCCGGAACGTGGCGAATCACTAAGGTTCACACGGCCCTCTAGGAAGAATGCACACCACCTGGAGATATTGCTACAGTCTACAAAATCATCCCCATACGCGCCATGCATGTCCCTGTGAATATCACTCGGTTTATGCCCTTTGGTCCACAAATATTGAACCACACCTCTCTGTTCTTCATAAGAGGACGGTAGTAACATGCGCGCCATCTTTGTTGCGTAGTTCACGCATCTCTCGCTAGAGCTGCACATAAAACAAAAACTACCCTCTGTATTGAAAACTTCACACTATATATGTGTGAAATTGCAATATTCCAGCTGCAATACCAAGGCAGGAAAAAATTATTGTGCGTTACTTTTCGATCCGCCCTCGTATGTGGCTTTCTTAACCTGCAACCACTACTTTTCGATCAATCAGCTCCTGAATTGGCCCCTCAGGGACCTAACGAGGCTGAGTGCACCCCGGCCTGGGTCTCCCGCTTGGCAAGCCGAGTGCTACCACCACGCTAAGGGACGACCCGCAAAAATAGAACATTCATCTATGGCAGGAGCTCAACTTCAGACAGTGTTCAGATTGTTTCTTCGTGTCTAACAATGGTTTATGTACGACGTTAAGTTAGTAGTTCAGCTTCGAGAATGTGAAGCAGGCGAATTTTATCATTGTTTTAAGTTACACCTGGCTAAAATAAGGGAAATAACACTGAAACAGCATTAAGCTGAGTAAATTAGAAGCTCCGTTAACTTTTTTTAAATGGGATTTGGAAAACGCGAAATCCTGTGTTAGGGAGTAAGGAAACAATTATTCTTGGTATAAAACAATCTGATGTGATACGCTCACATAACTTTCTCTACCCTCTAGCTTTACTAGTGAGTATACAAACTATTCTTACTAAAGTAATTTGGAATTAATTATTCTTCCACACAATCCGTGAGTTGGACAAGGTTGGAAACGTAGAATCAGACGACTGAAAAATTCAATGCCATTGCTGGGATTTGAACCACGGATCTTCTGGTCTGGAAGAACAATAAATTACATTAATTGACCTAATAGTTGGTCGAAACTATGAATCCCGGGACTTAAAAGTACTTACAGCATTGAAAATTGCCATTGGGGTATGTCATGGGAATCAGTTTGAGAATTTAATGTCGTGCCGGCATATTGCCATGGTAGCTCAGTGGTTAGAGCAACCGGACGTAGATCGGAAGATCCGTGGTTCAAATCCCGGCTATGGCATTGGATTTTTCAGCCGTCTGATTCTACCTTTCCTATTCTTACTAAAGCTCATTCTTCCATCTACTACATTTTAATCCAAATAATGTAGGTACATAACACATCTTGTTATAGATACAAAGAGAACAGCTATAGTCAAATGTTTAAGAATGGACACTATACTTTGGCCTTAAATTCTATACTCCTTCCATGCAATCGCGAAAAACAATTGAAAATCGACGAGGCTTGAAAGAATGGCAAGTATTGAGAAATTCGAACGTTTAATAAGGGCTTATGCCACAGATAAACATTTTTATATGGTACGTTTAGGTCTATGGCTTAACGTTAAACAGTTATAAAAGATTGTACAAAATTCCTTCCTTCAAAGGTGATGCCGTAATTTGTATCACAAATTACTTAAATGTAAATAATGATTGTAATATGAATATGCATTTTTATGTGACATTGATTTGAGATGTTTATTGATTGTAATTATTGTGGGGAAGTAAGTTTATACCGCCTTACTGAAACTGACAATAATAGCGCAATAATGCAGCGAGGGGGTGAGCTGTTTATCATTATTGGAAACGAGGAAGTTACGTAATGTTGGCGTATTTTTCCTTGAGAATCTTCTGGAACGTTTCCCTAGAGCATATGTATTCATAATTTTCATTGGATATTAAAATAGACGCTAATGTTGGCGCGTTTTATTAGCCAATTGCAGTTCAGTTATAATCTTTAGGCATATCTGGGTGAAGGAGTATAAAAAGAGTAGGTTAGAGGTAGACCCCGTCAGTTCATCAAAATTCTTTGTACATTACACGTCGTCTTCAGTCCGTCAGTTCGTCGAAAGTATTTTGTATGATACACATCGCCTTCAGTCCAGCAGAAATATTACATGTCGGCTATAGATTCACAAGTTACGCGTAGCAGAATTATGAAAAATCTAAAGTGTTGTAAAGTTAATTATACAAAAAGTTGAAGTACGCGAATTAAAAGTGATCAGTAAGAAGTTATTATAACAGTTTCAGTTTGGCGAGTGTCTAGATCAATGTGTAAATGTGATAGTGAAAGTGTTCGACAATAAAAGTATAAAAGAAATTCTTTCATCAGTGTTATCTTTGGATAAAAGATTCCTTTCCGTTTACACAACCTGTATAAAGAGAAGTACTCGACCCAAAAGCTAGCCGGAGGACAAAGTACCAAAATTAAATAAAATAACTAGCATTTTTTTTAAACAAAAAAACTAATACTGCCGCAAATTGCTAACACCAGATGGAGCTAACAAACCTAACAAATGAATGACGTCACAAGATGGCTTCAACGCGTGAAGTAAACACAAATACAAAAACATTATAAGAAATACCATCGCAAATTGGCGCCCAACGTGGGGCAGAGTGACCAGGAAAGGAGTGAAATAACCAGGAAGGAGAGAAGGAATCAGGACGTGGAGTGAATAGAGCAGTGAACTGAACTACAAGACGCAGATTCCAGAAACAACTATAGGAACGACAGACTACGCGGATGATTGGACATCGTAATTCCGAGATTAAAAGGCAACAGGGGAATTCAAATACGGAACACCAAAACGACGTAGATTCATCATGATACGACGCAGAAGCGACATACAAACCTAGGAGAGAGGGGCAGAAAGCTGGACATCAAAGCAACATCAGCAGATAGCATCAGAAGGTTAGAAAGTGTGATTCTTATTCTAAAAAAAAAGTGTAAAAATTTTAATGTACCTTAGGAGCGGTAGGATAAAGAAAACAATGGCTACTAATAATACAAAAGAAATAATTATGGAGGGAGATAGTGTAACAGTTAGCTGCAATTCAATACAGGTTACAGAAAATAGCTCAAACAATGTAGTATTTGAGGGAGGAAATGTTAGTGCAGAAAGTGAGAATAGAACAGCAGGAAATGTAAATTTTGATGTTAGCATGATGATGGAAATGATGAGAAATATGAATGAGAATATGAAAAAAACTAATGAGAATATGGAAAAGAATAATAGGGAATTGAGGGAAGATATGGAAAAGAATAATGAGAAATTGAGGGAAGATTTTGATAGGAGTTTAGCACAAAAACTAACTCAGAATAATGAAAAATTAGAACAAAAACTAACTCAGAACATGGAAATGCATAATGAGAAATTAGAAAAGAAAATAGATCAAAACAGGGAAGATATGCAAAAGAGTCATAGGGAATTAAGGGAAGATATTGGTAAAAGCTTAGAACAAAACAGGGAAGAAATTGAAAAGAAATTCATGGAGCTAGATAGTAGTATGATGAGAATGAGAAATGAAAATCAGGAAGTAATAGCAAGTGAGATAGGAGAAGTTTCAAAGAAAATGCTAGATATGAGCAGGGAAATAGGTAACAAAGAAAGTGAGGTTAATACTAAAAGTGAACATGTTGATGTAGACTGTACAGAGTTAGGTAGTAGAATGAGTATCATTTCAAGTGAGCTAAGAGAGATAAAAGAGGTTATGAATGTTGATGTGAATCAGGCGCAAGTTAATTTCAGAGGGGAGATATCAGAAATTCACAAAGAATCAGAAATGCAAAGAAATAAATTGTACGAAGAAGTTAAAGTTTTGCCTGTAAATAATCGAAAGCTAACTTCTGAAGTTAACAAGTACCAAGCTGTTCAGAATGAAAACTCCAGTCCAGTACAGTTTAGTACAGATTTGTCAGAGTACTCTCAGATTAAAGAGATAGTAGAAGAATTGAAAATGACAGTTGCTAAAAGATTTGTTGTTCAAGAAACTTTAGATTGTTTTCAAATGGTATCATGGGATGAAATTTCATATGAATACAAGAGGTTATTCATGAACAAAAATTTGAAGGTTAGGATACGGCTACGAGTAATGTTTAGCCACACACAATTTGATCCAGGAGGGTAAATAGCAATGAGATGTAAAGTAAATGCTGGATAGGTAAAGATGACTTGCAGAGAAATGTATTGGAATGTAAGAGGGTTAACTATATATATATATATATATATATATATATATATCATGAGAAAACAGAAGTAAATTCAGAACAAAAACAACAAATTGGTTAAAAGATAATTAAAAATAATTAAAACAAATACTTATATAGCAAACAGAAAATGTGAAACAGTTTCTAGATTTAAGAGATGTAAAGATATTTATGTAGAGGGTGAATATTTTTAGTAAATATGTGTAATAATTCAAAAAATTCTTGAATGCATAAATTTTTGTCAACAGTATAAGAAAGTAAACCATTTTTGTAACAGTAAATAAATAATTCAAGGTATAGTATTTGCTATATAAAAAAAATTGTAATGTCAGATTAATGTCTAAACACATTAAACCAGAGCCAGTAAGTAGTGGCGAGATGAAAAAAAAAAAAAACATGTCGTGTGTTAAATACGTGTGAAGTGTTAAGTGAAAGTGATAGCGTGTGTTCCAAGATTTAGGAGACTAAAAACCCAATTATAAAATTTCCAAACAAGTTGTAAATATTTATAATTATGTTTCTAGTGGGGCATATGATGCAGTAATTTGTATCACAAATTACTTAAATGTAAATAATGATTGTAATATGAATATGCATTTTTATGTGACATTGATTTGAGATGTTTATTGATTGTAGTGATTGTGGGGAAGTAAGTTTATACCGCCTTACTGAAACTGACAATAATAGCGCAATAATGCAGCGAGGGGGTGAGCTGTTTATCATTATTGGAAACGAGGAAGTTACGTAATGTTGGCGCGTTTTTCCTTGAGAATCTTCTGGAACGTTTCTCTAGAGCATATGTATTCATAATTTTCATTGGATATTAAAATAGACGCTAATGTTGGCGCGTTTTATTAGCCAATTGCAGTTCAGTTATAATCTTTAGGCATATCTGGGTGAAGGAGTATAAAAAGTGTAGGTTAGAGGTAGACCCCGTCAGTTCATCAAAATTCTTTGTACATTACACGTACGTCGTCTTCAGTCCGTCAGTTCGTCGAAAATATTTTGTATGACACACATCGCCTTCAGTCCAGCAGAAATATTACACGTCGGCTATAGATTCACAAGTTACGCGTAGCAGAATTATGAAAAATCTAAAGTGTTGTAAAGTTAATTATACAAAATTTGAAGTACGCGAATTAAATGTGATCAGTAAGAAGTTATTATAACAGTTTCAGTTTGGCGAGTGTCTAGATCAATGTGTAAATGTGATAGTTAACGTGTTCGACAATAAAAGTATAAAAGAAATTCTTTCATCAGTGTTATCTTTGGATAAAAGATTCCTTTCCGTTTACACAACCTGTATAAAGAGAAGTACTTGACCCAAAAGCTAGCCGGAGGACAAAGAACCAAAATTAAATAAAATAACTAGCATTTTTTTTAAACAAAAAAACTAATACTGCCGCAAATTGCTAACACCAGATGGAGCTAACAAACCTAACAAATGAATGACGTCACAAGATGGCTTCAACGCGTGAAGTAAACACAAATACAAAAACATTATAAGAAATATCATCGCAAAGGCTATTCCCAGAAAATTCAAGATATACATTTTATTTGTCAGGTAAATATCTTTGATATAAGGTATTTTAATCAAAATCGTTACAGCCATTTTAAAAAGTCAAAATTTTCGAAAAATGATCCACGGAAAGTGTAGTTGGGGTGGCATGATTCTCTTGAAAATGTTTCTGTCACATCTTTGGAAGGTACTGAACCTAAGTATCAAGTGTGGTATTTATCCGAATTTTCGTTTCTGAGTTATGTTGTTCACAGACACACGTATATTTTTCTAAATTTGTTTTTGTTTGGATTCAGGTTGTCTCAAAACATGTATTTCCTGTGAAACCACGATATCGAATTTTTGGGTGGAATGCAATACCTTCTCTACCTACTACGTACGTGATCGAGAAAGTAAAAATTTAAACGTGCAATTAAGGAGTAAACTAAGAGTGTTTGTTTACCTCCGATCCACATATCGTGAGAAGGGAGGTCTCATTTCCGAGAAACCCTCTCATTAGTGAAGCCAGCAGAGTACATAACACTTTTTTTCTTGCTAACTGTCTTATAAAACATCACACCCCCAAGTGATTTCTTTTCTCCAAAAATTGTCAGCTACGTTTTGGAATTCCTCTATAGTATTAAAGCTCTAAGCTTTAGAGCTTCATATATGCACAATAGTATATGTACATCCTTTAGCGTGAAACACAAATTTGTCTCAGTCGATCACACTGGCATCTCTGCATCTCATATCAGATGCTGACAGTCAAATGTGTGCTGACAGCGTAGTGATTGTAAGCAGCTCTCTAGTAGTGGTTTGAATTCCACCTATAAATTCATTGTTGTTTTTTTACTTTCTCTACTACGTATAGTAAGTAGGGGAAGTACTGTATTCCACCCAAAAATTCGATACCGAGATTTCACCGGAAATACATGTTTTGAGACACCCTGAATCCAAAAAAGCATTTTTGGAAACATGTCCGTGTGTGTAACTGTCTGTGAACAGCATAACTCAGAAACGAACAGTCGGATAAACACCAAACTTGGTATTTAGGTTCAGTATCTTCCAAGGATGCGACACAAAAGTTTTCAAGAAAATCCCCCCCTCAGATTACCCTTTACATGGAAGATTTTTCGCAAATTTTAATTTTCTCAAAAATGGCTCTAACGATTTTGATTAAAATATCATATGTTTAAGATATTTTATAACAAATAAAATGTATATCTTGAATTTATCTTGAATTTCTTGGGAATGTCTCCAAAAGTATTCTTCATTGTGAACGACTTTTGCATAACTGGTAAACCATAAGAGATAGACAAAATTTACAACATAAAAAATGTAGATCGCGTTAAAATACACAATTTATGTCATATACATTTGTTTTTGTTGAGTGAAACATTTTCGAGATATTGCTTGTTATTTCCTTAAATGTTTCAATACTTATTTTCTCAAATGGGAATTCGTTATTCATTTTTTTGTCTTGGATATGCAAAGAGTATTAATCTGTGGAAAAGGGAATGGTGCTGCACCTAGCAACCAGCTATTAAGAGATATGTATGTGCTTAAAGGCTACTGTATTTCTATATTGCCCTTGTAAATATATATTCCCCTTACATCTACAAGCAAATTAGCAATAAGATAGAGTCTGCAAATGTTTATCTCGATTAACATGACGTAGATGGAGAATAAGCGTTTGTAAAAATAGTTTGTACAAGAGTAGAGAAAGTCATGTGAGTGTAACACATCAGATTTTTTTCATGAAAATGCAATGTTTGTTACATACGTTATAAAATGTTTTGTTTGTGTGATTTTTGTTGCTAGTTTGTGTTTTTTTTACTTTCTCTACTACGTATAATAAGTAGAAGTATTGTATTCCACCTAAAAATTCGATATCGATATTTCACCAGAAATACAAGTTTTGGAAAAATATCTGTCTTTGTGACTGTGAACAATATAACTCAAAAACGAAAATTCGGATAAATGCCAAACTTGGTATCTGGATTCAGTATATCTCAAAGATGCGACACAAAGATTTTCAAGGAAATCCCACCACCTCAGACTACTCTTTACATGAAAATTTTTTCGAAAATTTTCATTTTCACAAAAATGGCTCTAACGATTTTGATTAAAATGCCTCTAGTTAAGACATTTTCATGACGAATAAAATGTATATCTTGAATTTTCTGAGAATTTCTCCAAAAGTCCCCTTCTTTCTGAATGGATTTTCCACAACTGACAAACCGTAAGAGCTATATTTCCACAAAACTGTAGATCTCGTTAAAACACAAAATTTGTGCCAAATACATTTTTTTGTCGAGTGACCCATTTCCGAGATATTCCTTGTTATTTGTTTTAGTTTTCAAATACGTATACTTTATTTCAAATGGGAATTCGTTTTTTTTATATTCTGCACATGCAAAGAGAATGGAATGCTCCATATAGCAACCAGCTCTTAAAAGATTTGACTATCGCTTAAAGCCTGCCATATTCCCCTTGCACCTACAAGAAAATTATCAGTAAGATTAACATCTCGATTAACATGAAGTACATGGAGAATAAGCGTTTGTAAAAATAGTTTATACAAGAGTAGAGAAAGTCATGTGAGTGCAACACATCAGAATGTTTCATTTCTGGTAAGTATCATTAACTTTAAAATTCAGTGTAATGAATATAGTCTGTAAAATATGAACTAGAGTGTATTATATAAGCATGTACGGTCTATCTGTCCCGTGTCATGTACGAGTTTGAACATGTAAAATGTTTAAGACCAACAAATATTCTTCTCTACTCTGTAATATAATCTCCTATTGTACGATTTTATTGAATTTTAAATAATATTATACCCAAATATATACTTAGGTTGGCAGTAAATCGTGTACTGTGAACACAGTGTCAGTGAATGCTTCCGATATTTTTCGAATCAGACTCTTTCTGACTGTTGGTCTTTTTTTGTCTGTGTTCGGGCGTATACTTAAATGCAAAAAGGTGACCCACATTTCCGTAAAGTTTCCACATTTGTCTAACACTAGATTATAGATCGTCATGGCTCAGGCGGAAACGGGAAGTCCCAAGTTCAAACTTCAGCGACCGCCCACTCTGACCCTGGGTTTTTCGGGTCGTCAGGCGAAGGCTGGAGTAGTTTCTTTCATGCCCGGAATTTCCTGTCACTCCATTTCGTTCCATTAATCATTCCATTCATTCTTCACCCCGTTTCGTCTTTTTAGGGTTGAAAATGTCGGCTATGGTGTTTCGATGTAGCGTGGCAGGGGAAAAGGATGCTCTCCGTGCACTTTCTCCGTCCCGCGGCCTTCGGCTGGTTTCTGGGGTATAAGGAGCGCCCCCTGGGGTTCATTGGACCCTGTGTGAGGCGGGGCCAATGTCCCCCCACAGTCTGCCAGTCTGACAGCCGGGGCTTCTGTATCTAGAAACTGTATACACCCTGTTGTTGCTGTGCCGTTAAACCTGGTTTCGGTGTCTCCCTTCACCTCATCCCTCCCTCCCAAGGGCACCCCCTGCTGGGGCGTCGGTACAATATCCGGATTCACTGGATTGGTGACGAATCCATTCTGCTTCCCAATCCAATTCAATCCAATACTAGGTCCCCTGAGCCCTTATCACTTCTCTCTATGACTGTCTAGAAATAAATCCCGAGAAACCTAGGACCGAACTAGTATGATTAGCGACTCGACCTTGCCTAAGCCTCCTTTGTTCGTTGTTCATTAAAGCCAGTCTGTACAAAGCGTACTTAAAGTAAGATTTATGCTTTCCATTGATGACAGAAGATATAATTTTAACTGTATTAATCAAATTTCCTTTATTTCCTTGTGCCGTTAAAAAACATACATTGATGTTTAAATAACGATAGCGGCGTATCGTTTAGTCACTAGTGATTCAAAGCGGCTATAACTTTTACAAGTTTAGTGGGATTTAGGACATGGGACCGTTCACAATGAAAATTAAGCAATTACAGAAGGACGTAAAGTTCAAGCATAAAATGAAACGCGATATGTTGTTATTCACAACAACGGAAATATAAGCAGTAGTCAATCCCAACAGATTATAAAACAGCTGAGCTAATATGGCGGCCTGTGAAGCGGCCACCGACAGTATACACGATGAAAGAGGTTATGTACATATATCAATGAGTAACAGCTCTTACCCAGTTTAAGGACGATAAACACAAAAAAGCATCACCTACCATTTCAGTTGTTTTGCTGTGATTTTTATAGAGATCCCACTGACTCCTGACTCGTAATCTTACACAAAAAGGCAGTTAGCGAGTCAACACGGAAAATCTATTGTAAGAGGCAGAATAATCATGTGATAGATTAATGAAGATATTGCCTTCTGTGATTGCCTAGTTTCTTATGTTTGACGTAGATACATATAAACAAAAAAGCTTGAAGCTGCAAACGCTTATGGTTACGTTATAAGTTTACGGTCGTGTTTATGTCAACATCAACCAATGTGAACGTGTGCATTAATAACATGAAACAATGTTCTATGCTCACGTTACGCATATGGCAACGTTTTATTGTGAGTCCGTTCCTTTAGGTCAAGAGGAGTTAAAAACAGAGCGAAGCCAACGACACTGGCTGAATGTGAGATGGTTTGTAGCGCTCTATTGTTCAACAAGAGTACATGGGATTTTATTCATGTAAATTATAATCAAATGTAGATGAAAATACTATTAACAAGTTTAGAATAGTTTCTGATTTAACCAATCAAAAGGACGAACAGTATTTTAATTACTCTTTGTATATCCAAACACAATGTACAAAATTAGACTGCAGCACACACTGTAGAGACATAGAATAAACGAATGTGCAGAAAAATATGTACTTTCAGCTTTTAATTCGATGTAAATAATTCTACGCGCACACATAATTTAGGCTATTTTGTTGCAACAAAATAGCAGGATGATTCGAATTATTAATAAATGTAAATTAGAATTTCTTTATTTATCGTTTACTTTTCGGGATGAAAAACTGTATTTTTTTTCAAACTTTTCTAATTATTTCCAGAACAGATTCTGGCAGTGGATTGCGCAATTAATTTTTCACGCAGGAGATGTAGGGGAGAGAGAACGCGTGAGAAATTCGGCCGAATGCTGCGAGCAAAATATCCAACGAATCGATAATATCCACAGCTGCCTCTAGTGATGCCAACCCACTGATCATCTCCCTTCCACTTTTTCTGCCACTCGGAAAATTATTTTATTAATAACGGATCACCGTGTTAATTGGTTGATTGCCGCGAACAAAAGGCAAAGCTTTGCATCCACACAAATGGATATAAACAAACCCTCAGGTTTTTCGTACTGCACTTTGTGAACAATGTTACTATGGGTTCTTTGAACTAAATTTTACAGTGTAAAGGAATTACAAACAAGAATGATATAAAGGGCCACACAAGACAACAGTTTTATGGGCTTTAACATAAATTAGGGTAAAATTCTGATGTTACATTCAAATGACTTTCTCTACTTACTATTGTTTATTTTTATAAACTTACTACAAACTATTCTTCTTACTGGAATTAATTGTTCTTCCACACAAGCCGTGTGCTGGACAAGGTTGGAAATGTAGAATCAGACGACTAAAAAACTCAATCCGCTCGCTGGGATTTGAACCACACATCTCCCGTTTTCCGCTCGGTTACTCTAACCACTGAGCTACCATGACAACATGCCGGTGCGACATTAAATTTTCCAACTGATTCGCATTTTTCCCGGTAAACCACAAGGAGATCTCAAATTGTATTGAGATGACATACCCCAATGGAGACTTACAATGTTGTAAGTACTTCAGCCCCGGACTTCATAGTTTCGACCACTATTAGGTCAATTAATGGAATTAACTGTTCTTCCACAATTACAGTACTTACAACATTGTAGGTCGGCATCGGGGTATGTCATCTCAATACAATTTGAGTCTCCTTGTGGTTTACCGGAAAAAATGCGAATCAGTTGGTAAATTTAATGCCGTACCGGCCTGTTGCCATGGTAGCTCAGTGCTAGAGCTACCGTACACCAACCGGGGTCGTCGTCCGTGATGTAATGGTTACCATGCTAACGTATAGTTCCCGAGGTCGCGGGTTCAAACCCGGCGGAGGGCGTAAAAATCCTTAGCATGAGTTCCTTCGGATGGGAAGTAAAGCAGGTTGTCACGTGTCGTAGATTTACGGCACGTAAAAGAACCTCAAGCCTGATAAAGAGCCCTTAGAGCAAAATTACCGATGTTTCACGCCCACTGTGGAATGAACGCTAAGGACTACAGTAGTTAAAGAGCGTCTATAAATAAAGAAGTCAATGTAATTTAATTTAGGACGGAAACCGGGAAATCCACGGTTCAAATCCCGGCGATAGCTTGAGTTTTTTAGTTGTCTGATTCTGCTTTACCAACCTATTCTTACCGCTTCCCCACATTCAGAAGTAGACTTTTTCGTGTTTATTGCACGCAATGAGTGGCGAATTACAAACACTGTGAATGACCGCTTATAGGAGATGATTAATGCAAATTAGTTGCTGACGTAGGTCACACGCGTGCTACAATAACAGTGTATACCTGCTTTGCAGCTGCAGGTAAAACAGTCTCATTTGAAATACCATTTACAGTGGATGACAGAAAACAGTATTGTTTGAATACTTGACTTTTTGTTCTGAAATTCAACTACGAAGACAGCTGTTCTGTTGGTTTGACAGGACGATTACAACCTGCACTTTCTTTTCAAAAGAGTAGCTAATACTGTTCTTTTCCATCGTGTTATGCTCACGGCGACTTTTATTTTTTTATATAAAAAATGAGCTGGGAGGGATTCATCTTATGTCGGGGATTTACTCACCCTTAATAGTGAGGGATCAGAGAGGCATTCACCCTGCTCCTCTTACTCTTTAAGATAAGCCTGAAAACGTCGGAAACATTAATACCCTATGCCCTTGCTAACTCAGGGCTCTGCTCTCAGCCCAGCTTCAATATCTTTCACATAATTTAGAACGGTAGAAAAGTTACACCAAGAGGGATTAGAACTCCTAACTTACTGCTTTAGCAACTATAGACTCTGACACACAGTGATAGTGTTAGTCTTAAATCTTGCATTATATGTGGCGCTTCTTAATCACGGTTCGGACTTCTCAATTTGTTCAGCTCCGTCCACCTTTTCGTAGGTCTTTACGGACTTCACTTGCCTTTGGGTTGACATTGTACTAATGTTTAAGAATTTTTTCTGCCATTTTGTCTATAAAATGTTTCCAATTCTCCATGTACAAATTTGATTTTATTGCATATTTGTAAAGCTCCAACGTATCGTCTGGTTTTGGAACGGTATTATTTTTTTCAGTTTAGTGTAATCATCTATTGATTTTAATGTGTTCATTTCCTCTGATTTACTGTCCGGATTAGTGATGGATTCACAAAGGTTTGTATTGCCATAAATACATATTCAGACTAATTGGTAAATGGGGCTCAAATACATCCTTAAAAATAGTATTAGCCAGCGGTTCTTTGGCTCTCCTTACGGAGAGAGGAGCTCACTGAGGGTAGGAGGGACAAGAGGAAAGGCAAACTATGGGGCAACGGGAATATATGTTGTGCTTTGTACATATTTTGATTGTAAAACACCTCCTTTTCTCTTCTCTATACACCTCTTATCTAGGTTTCCCCCAAACACTACTATGTCACAGAGGCACTAATATTTCACATGAATTAGTATATAGATAGATAAGGTATCTTTATTGGTTTCAAATTATTCAAGTTATTTCACAACTGTTTAGTGCATGGGTCATTGACCGTACATGCATATTTAAGATACTATAGGGTGACAAAATAAACAACAGAGAAAGAAAACACAACAAAAAGGAACAAGAAAAAGGGAAATAGAGATAAATTACCTTTGTCTAACTGCACAAATTTGATGCAGCTTCGCGAACTTTAGCCAAAAAATTGCCCATGTTTTGCCAGTTGCAATCGTCAGTCATTTTCCGTGCCCTCCAGCCCCCCCCAGTCTAAACCATGCCATTCCTGATCTTTCCTTTCTTCCTAAATTAAGTATATATGCCTCTTTACTCCAGTCAATTTTATTTCATTTGCTAGACTTAGAGAAGGTTTAATTTTACAATCCGAATCTATTTCCTGTCCTCTTAGTTTTACCTTTCCATATGTTTTTGTCATTTGTTTCAACTCTTAGCCATACTGGCCCCATTCCTATTCTCCTCAAATAAGCTGCCCAAAACTTAAGAGACAGGTTTTCTCGCTGGTATTTATAACATTTGGATCGTAGTTTGGAGTTATCCCCCTGCATCAGCCTCAGCCAGTACTTCACTGCTCTTATTTTACAGTGTATTGCGTCTTCATAACATCCCACCTCCTTCAATATCCCCGAATTTGATGTGCCTTGGGAAACTCCAAGAACTCTTTTCCAAAATGCTACCTGAGTTTTATTTAGATGCTCTGCTCTTTCCCATCCCCATATTTCACTTCCGTATAACAAAATCAGCCTTATCATAGAGTTATGCATTTTTTCTAATGTATCTACAGGTACATCCGGTATCCGCGAGAGGGTACGTAATACAGTTTACATTTAACTGCTATAACCTTATGCTAAACCAAAAACCGCGAAACCAAGTACGATTAGACTTTGTTCTGATAATTATAGTTTCACACTGGTCAATCACAATTCAGACATTAGTTGCTGTGTCCGGTACGCTTGAACCAGATGAGAAGGTTTGATAGGTTTTGGGTTATCAGGTCACGGTAGCTCAGGTATCGTTACGATCCCTGGCTATATACCCAGGAATGGTTGTGAATTTTTAAAACCTGATTCAACGTTCCAAAGTTTTTAGATCTATTTTGTGTATAATGAACCGTCTTCAGCAGCACAGTGGTTGGAGAGCTGTTTTAGTTTTCCATTGAGAGTACCTGGGTCCGAGGCCATCTTTGAGTGTGCTAATTTTTCGGCCCATATATAGGCCCGGTGCATACTTAGCATCTTGTGAAATTTTATACCTACGGTTGGTAGTGATCTGTAAGACATAGAAGTCAACATTCCAGCCGGGGGACGCGTGGTCTTGACCATGTTATCTTCCTGTACCGGTTTGTAGATCGCCTACCGTGATGTGGGCGAGAGGTCGGAATTAGATTGAAAGGCTCTAGTGTAACTGTAGTAGTATTAAAAGCAATCTTCCCTTAATATTATTGTAATATCACTTCTCCAACCTGCACATTCCGAATAAATCTTGGGTATTATTCGTTAACAATATCTATGATCGTCTGTTGCAAGAAATATTGTTATGCTAAAAAAAGAAAACCAGCTTGTTCGTAATAATCACAGCTATTTAGCATCCATTATCGTTATCATAACTGTTCTACAAATGCATAACAAAAGTTTTTACTTTCTCGACCACGTACCTGTTAGGTATAAAATTCCCTGTGTGTGTGAGAACAGCATAACTCTGACTCGGTTAAATACGAAACTTGGCATTTAGATTAGGTACCTTACAAAGGTGCGACACGAAGGTTTTCAAGAAAATGCCCCACCCCAAATAATCCTTTTACATTAAACATTATTCATAATTTTTTATTTTTTAAAAAAATGACTAACGATTTTTATTAAAATACCACATATTGAAGATACCTACATGAGAAATAAAATTATCTTGAATTTTCTGGGAATAGCTTGCAAAGTCGGATTCATTCGGAAGAATTTTGTATAAACTTGTATAACTAGTAAACGTTAAGCGATAGACGAAAACATACTGCCACAAGAAGTGTAGATCTCATAAAAACTCAAAAATAACTATGTATTTGAAATAACTTTTTTGCAGTATCAGCCATTTCCAAGTTGTCCATTATTAATAGTTGGAATTGTTCCTTACTTGGTAATTTTCTTGAAGTCCTGTCAACATTCAGTTGTTTCTCGCGATGTTTTGGAAAGAGAGTGGAATTTTAAGACTAGCGTATAGCTTCCAATTCTTAATGTATTCTTCTTATACCCACAATGAAATTCATAAATGAGTAATGAAGGTTTATTTGTATTAACAAACTGTAGATAGAGGAATAAGCTTTTGTAAGAATAGTTTGTAAAAGAATGAGTAGAGAAAGCCATATGAAAGCAAAACATTTGAAATATATAGTTCAGTTTTCTGCTTCCTCCAGGAGAAGTACACTGAACAGAAAATAAAAACGTTACACTATTCGTAACATAAAAATCCTATTTCTCAGATTACAGAGAGGTGATTTTACAAAAATCTGTAATAAACCCTATTTATCAAGTTCTAAGCTGGTTAGCTGTAACAAGTGGAAGATGACATGGCATATTTAGTAAGTGATCCACGGCACACATTCTATAAACTTAACACGGGGAGCGGAAGAACGTAAATGTCGACATCTCTGAGGGTGACCCTATTATCTTAAAAGGAGATGCTAATCTCTTTGCCCCACCCTTTTCTCGCCCCGGGAGTTACATTAGCATTGGCACCCTAATTTGATGGAATTAAGCTGTTCCATTGATTTTTCTCGCCTGCACGGTCCAGTTCAACTTAGTAATCGAATTGCAACATCTCAAGATGTACAGTGACGAGGAGATTACAACCCTAAACCTTCCAGCATAATAGACAGAACAGTGTGAAATTGCCTATGATTGCACCTCATAGATGCCATGGAAATCTAAACGTACAGCATTACTAGATTGTATAGAATAGTTCCAGTTGAAATGAGTCCTAAGCACGCAGTACCAAGAACAGCAAACTCGACTGCAAGTCAACAATAATCTGAAGTGTAGCAATCATATTTTATGTACCCATTATTTCATACCTATTTTACAAAGTATTCCATATAAGCTTATATATCTTTTTACGGCCCATTAATCATTATTTCAATGTTTTATGTTCAATATCTTTCAAACATGTAAGAGGAGAATTTTCTTGGAATTTTCCACAACTCAAATAAACATTTATATATAAATTTAGCTATGCGTTTATTTTTAAAAATCCTTAACATGGCTTCCTTCGGAAGAGAAGTAAACCCGGTGGTCCCGTGTCGTAGATTTACGGCACATAAAAGAACGAATCCTGATAAAGAGACCTCTGAACAAAATTACCGGTCTTCCATGCCCAATGGGACGCTGAGGGCCAGAGCAGTCCATAAATAAAACTCAAGTTTTAATTACTTTCTCTACTACGTATAGTAAGTAGGGGAAGTATTGTATTCCACCCAAAAATTCGATACCGAGATTTCACCGGATACATGTTTTGAGATCCCCTGAATCCAAAAAAAAGCATTTTTGAAAACATATCCGTGTGTGTGTCTGTGTGTCTGTGAACAGCATAACTCAGAAACGAACAGTCGGATAAACACCAAACTTGGTATTTAGGTTCAGTATCTTCCAGAGATGCGACACGAAGGTTTTCAAGGAAATCCCCCCACCCCAGACTACCCTTTACATGGAACATTTTTCGAACATTTTAATTTTCTCAAAAATGGCTCTAACGATTTTGATTAAAATATCATATGTTTAAGATATTCTCATGAAAAATGAAATGTATATCTTGAATTTCCTGGGAATGTCTCCAAAAGTATTCTTCATTGTGAACGACTTTTGCATAACTGGTAAACCATAAGAGATAGACAAACTTTTACTACACAAAAAATGTAGATCGCGTTAAAATACATAATTCATGTCATATACATTTTTTGAGTGAACCATTTTCGAGATATTGCTTGTTATTCCCTTAAATTTTCCAATACTTATACTTTTCTCAAATTCGTTATTCATTTTTTTATGTCCTGGACATGCAAAGAGATTAGAATGCGCCACATAGCAACCAGCTCTTAAATATTTGACTATCGCTTATAACCTACCATGTTCCCCTTGCATCTACAAGAAAATTAGCAATAAGATTGACATCTCGATATCTCGATTAACATGAAGTATATGGAGAATAAGCGTTTGTAAAAATAGTTTGTACAAGAGTAGAGAAAGTCATGTGAGTGTAACACATCAGATTTTTTTACAATGAAATTATGAACAGTAATAAAGACGTTATAGCAATTAATTTCTTTTGTTATGATGAGCAAGTTCTCTTAGATGATAATATAAAAATAGCAGAGCATCTGTGCAACAAAACATCCTAAGAACCATCTTAACGAAACTATGCATATTTCATGTGAGATACATGGGGAATCTATTTTTCTATTCCTAACACAATTTCAAATTTATATAGCAGATGAACAAGGATAAAAATAGTTTTTTTGTCTCTCCTGAAAAATTTGTGATTTGGTGTTAAGATATTTTAACTAATAGCCATCGATTTTTGCTGAATGTATAAGCAAATCTGGAAATAGAATTGCAAATTATATTTTCATTTCGCAAGGGTTACAAGGCTGAATCAGCCTTTAACTTCGCACCCATATACGTGCTTTTGTTTACATTACCATATGTTCTTAGAAGGAATCGGTATAGCAAATTCCAAAATGACAATGTGCAAAATTTTTAGAGAACGCGCCAGTGCAGACCTGAGTTGAGAAGAAGGATTACTGCAGCAGCAGATTAGTTACACCAGAAATACTGAAGTCAGTGTGGCGACACAGAATACTGGTTGGATGTAAGCCATGTCTCAAATGGATCGCATTATGAAGACTTGTTCTTAATTTATGATGTATCTTCCACAGTTTTTTCTTCAATTTATGATATTATTCAAAATTATAGTGCATACCGCAGAGGAAATTTCATAGTTTAAAACCTTTATAATCATTCGTGTACATTCTGTATAATGGCATTAATGTTGAAGAAGATGGCATGTATTGTTACGTTATTTTGTTGTATTGAAGGAGTTGTATTAAATTTCAACTGTTGGGCAACCGAACTTGCAGTAGTTCCAACCGCACGTATAGTAAATAGTTTCCGGTACCTTAGCCCCAAGTGTACTTTCAGGTGGCCTTTGCCCCAAGTTTAAAACAATATTAACTCTGTATTTTTACTGTTTCTTTAAATATTATATTTGTGTTTGCCTCGGCTGCGTCAGTATTTATTTTAGAGACATGGATGTCTTGGCAAGGTTGTGGTGCAACTTAAGAATGTTGCACTTTTTAACACGTAAACTATTTTTCGTCTCACAGGAATACGTATTAAATCTCTTGAGGACACTTAGCGTCTGGTTGGTAACGCTGTCTGCAACCAACTGAATTGATTTCAACCGCCTAAACTTGTACATTTCTGTATTTCAAGTCTCTGATTGGCTATTCCTAATCCAATAGAATACCTTCATTTAACTAACGCTTTTTCTGGTTGTTGATTGGCTATTTTTATAAACTGTCACCAAAATTACATTATTGCTTCCTCCAATAATGACTAGTGGCATTTAAACTTTCAAATTCATTATTGTCTCAAGGTTACCTCATTGTTAGCAACTTTTAACCTATTATTCTCACGGTTCCTACATTAATTAATTACGTAATATATTCACATAACATTATTACACATGGATACAATAATATAAACATATATAATGACTTACATAATTTTTATATATTGCTTTAAGGCGAGCTGTTATTGAATTATATATATATATATATATATATTATACAATTAGACTGAAATTATTTTAGTGTTAAAAATACTGCCTCAATGTTAGCTACTAAAATGCGAACTATAAACTCCCATGCATCAATTCTGGTAAGTGCTGCCTACTTTTGTAGAATTTACACTTTCACTATAGAGTAATTTAATCGACAGAAATGCTCTCTGCAAGCGTTGCAAACCAACGTAGTGTTGTTGCCGTCAAGCTGCTGATGTTAGCGACAAGAGGTTCCAATTTTTCTGCCAAATCGAATATCGTTGACTTTGACGGGATTTGGCGTTCAACAAATTTTGTTCTCAGTTGTCGCCAGCAGAGGGGAGGAAGCCAGTAATCCAATAACAGCTCACAAGAAACACGCCTTTTTTCAAAGTATAACCCGTTTTCTTTGTTCCTTAACGTTGCTCTATTACTGTCTTTAGTAATGCGCTACAAAGAACATCTACTGGAATTTTTTAAGCTTTTCACAGGAAAATTTGATACTTCATCATTAGATTGGGGCGATTTTGGCCGACATAAAACTTCTCAACTTCTCCCTTTTTAAAAAGCTAGGAGCTGGTAAATTTAACACTTTTCTTGGAAAGTGGCATTGTGCTTACACGTGAATGTGTGCTTACATTAAGTTTGAAAAAATCGCCTCCAGTTTTTGAAATTTTTTTACTTTGCCTAGAACTGCTGTTCCGGTCATTATGACCCATTTAGCACACCTAGATAATCACAAGAACATTGTCACAGCATAATGCGTTGTTGATATGTTTGGAGAAGCGTATCGTTGAATTGTACGTTACATTAGTTGTAGGAGTTACGTTGTTATAATTGACACGCATTGTTTGAAATACATTGTAGCTCACATCAGTTGTGCAAGATCGCTTCAAGGAGAAAATTAGGCAGACCTCGAATTACTGATGAAAGTTTAGGTTATTCTGCAACAAATGAAAAGAAAACCCACAGCCAAAAAATAAAATGTAATGGTAAAAAACCAAACTGAAGTGTTATATGTAGATTTTGCACTGCTCTCTTGGCTTTATTTATCGTGCATTATATATAAGGCGCGTAGTGTTATGCTGTTTTATTATATTATTCACTTTGTAATATTATAAACTTTATATTAACTTTTGGTTCACTATTCTTATTACTCCGGCTATTTATAATATTATAATTTATAATAGGTAGGTAAGATTAGGTTAGTTTAGGTGGGTATAATAACAGGAAGTGAACTGCTTCACATTAATAATTATTATTAAACTGTTATCACAATATGCTTGACACACAACTTCTTGTTCTTTTCAAATATTTTATTCACATGTACAATAGAGCTGTTGTTTATCCTTATGCGTTTGTTCTGTTAACCATGACCCAAGTTTTATAATTATCGGCTTATTACTGTTAAATATTTATCACTCACACGTAATCAACATTTAATCGCATCCTGTAATATAAACTTACTTTCCTATTATTGTGACTACATCACGCACCAACTTTCCACACTCAGTATTTCTATTTTCCTAACGGCTGCAACAATGTTAGCTTGGCGTTGCTTCTCGCATATACACCACATTTGAAACTGCTTTTGTTGCTTGCTTATGATTGACTTTCAACTATTAATACTATACTTTAACTTTTCCATTTCTTCAATAAGCATTTTATGACCGTGTTGAAACAAATTTCTACAACAGCTATGTTGAAATATACGTAGCTTTAAAATACACATTCACAAATATTTTCTCATATGAACATAGATAGCATTTTATAATTACTCACTAGATGTCTCTTAGGTCTAGCTTGAAATTAAGTATTTTTATAACATATTTTATATCTGTTATTCATTATATGCGTGACTTGAGGTAAATTTTTATATTGTTTATATACTTAAGAAATACTGTCTCAAATTTGTTTGTAGGGAATGCACTGGTAAAGTGATGAAAGGTTACTTTTATGCAAAATGTTCAAATTCATCGGAATAGGTACAAAATAGTAGCCATATAGTGAAAAAGGTGTTTGTGCATAGGACCATGTATCTCTGAAAATGCAAAACATTACAATTTTCTTCTGATAACTTTGATTTTTTTTACATTATACCTACTCAGAACATAAAATACGTATATAGTGCAAGCCACATTTTTCCAACCTATATCATACCGTTAAGATATTGTTTTATGCATAATTAGTAGCTTTTTAATATGGTTATGCGAAATGCTCCTTGGAACCCCCCCCCCCCCGAATTTTTAATTTCAGCTTAATATATAAACTTAAAAGCATTTTTGTTCAGGAATTTCTTCATTTTAATTATTTGAAAAGAAATGAATTTTTTTAATACAAGTTATTGATTTTTCAACTTTTCCATGTGAGTTATGTAAAATAATTTCAACTTAAATATTTAATACGTTTTAATTGATGCTCAACTACTTTTAAATCCGTACTTCCTGAACTGGTACTGAAAATTTCAGGTTAATAAATTATAAATGTGGTCCAAAGAACATTTTAAATATGAAAAGTGCTAAAAAAAATGAGCGAAATTGAGTTTAAAGTTCAACGCAGTACCTTACCTGAATGGTACAGGATCAATTAAATAGGCATTTGTGCCTTTAAAAATTTTTAATATTAAAAAACCCAATTGAGTAGCACAAAAGTACAAGGTGATAAGTGCCTATAATAATGAAAAAAACCCACAAAAATTGAAAACTTTTCATAATTTTAGAATTTTAGAGATGCATTGCCTAAAAATAGCAGGATTAGTAAGGAATTTTCTGTAGTTGAAATGAATTTAATACCAATTTCTGTATTCAAACTTTTATTAATACGCTCTTTATTTTGGAAAGATAGAATCAGACTAAAAATGCCATAGCAGGGATTTGAACTACAAATCTTCCGTTTCCTTCAGTCGGATTCTATCTTTCCAACCTTCTACACATGGCTTGTGCCAAACAACAGTTGATTGTTGCAGTTTTTATTTCTTTGCATATTGTCATTTTCAGTTACTAAATAAAATATAACACAGCAGTAGCTATAATGCTAATTAATTTATTTTCTTCCCTGTTGCCTATAGACAAAGAATATCACATTGCAGCAAAATAACAAAATTAAACCTTAGGAAAATACATACAAGTAAAACCACAAAAACAATACAAAAACAGCTAAAAGGGAAAGAGAACAGAGGAGAACAAATATGAAAATGTTATCTTTGAAAAGCACATAGCAAACAATGCAACTTAAAAATGTATGTGCTAATGTACAGCATATAAATTATTTCACAGAATTTTTAACGAGCCTTTCAGTGCCTGAAGACCAATTTCCTTAGAAAGTTAATTTTTTATTCCGAAGTTTAAGAAGCTATTTTTTCCCGGAATGATCCCTCTGACTTCAACCGTAATGCCCAGTACTTCAATGTGGTCAAGTAAATGAATTATTTTCTTCATGAACCTCATTAGCCTGTTTTATTTTTCGAGTTCGCGGGTTCAGACGCGGCGGATGGCCCTGGATTTTTTCGGGCGTAAAAATCCTTATTATGGCTTCCTTCGGAAGGAAAGTAAAGTCGATGGTCCCGTGTCGTAGATTTATGGCACGTAAACAACCTCAAGCCTAATAAAGAGGCCTCTGGGAAAAATTTCCGGTCCAATATAGAATGGGATCACAGCAGTCAAAGAGCGTCCATAAATAAATAAAAAAATCTGGTTTTCGTGGCTCTCAAATGTGACGGTTTTGTCATTACCAAATTTCACGAAATTGGCTACAGTACTCACTTTGGGTCAAAATGATCCGAACAATACTTTTGGGTAAACAATTTATACGGCCCTTCTATGCTAAAACAAAAGACATCATGGCGAATGTGGTGTTTCCATTTTTCCTCCGTGTGCTGGGTTTGATCTGTATACTATTCCTCAAGATCGGTCCTCACAAATTCTATCTATAATAACTCGTCAAAAATTTCAAATGTTACAACTTCACTTTCACGTGTCGTTTGAGCCATGTATTTTGTTTACATATTCTGACACGCCACAAACAATTTCGCAATCAGAGGTTCTTTAATGTTGCCACATGAAGCGCCGTAAAAAGATGCTTCTGCGACCCTTATTCATAATCTCAAAATGTTTATTGGTACTGCCTGTTTACTCTACAATTTTCTGCACTTTGTTTTTCCACACCCACCGTGTATACACAGAATGTTACAGAATTTAACCGACAAACCTTAAGGGTTACAGAGGAGTGTTAAGTGAATACTGTGATATAGTACACTATGTTTTTTTGAGATCACAGCTGTTTCCAATAGATTAAAATCAGTAACGAGCCAGTACAGCAATGATAAAACTTCCTGAGTTGCTGCTGCTTGCAGGTAATCTTGACCAGGCTATGTTCGAACATTCCATGTGAAAACCTCCTAATATGTACTTAAACGTTGAAAGAAAGACGAGAAATTAAAACTCCAAACTACGCCATTCATCTATTTTAAAAAAATAAATATTTAACGGTTTGTACAAGCTTTGAACCCACTACTACCAGATCGAAAGCTGAGCACGCTAATGACTGCGCTATTACTACAGCTAACTGTTGTTTGTATCTCCATGTGAAAGCGGAGGTATTAGTGGTGCACTGGTCCTTGCTGAAGGAACATTTTTCCAGAAAAATCAAAGCTCATAACTTCAAAAATGTTGCATTAGTAGCTATTTTCGCGTTTGTGAAAGAGAAAACAACTATTTTTGAGCGGAAAAATTCCATTCGTATTATCTCTGTTTATTTATATTTATTAGTGTGAATATTCAAGCGAAAAATCATTACGTAACTTCAAAGTTTGTCGTCATAGACTATAGGTGTCTATACCAAGTCCTATATCATCCCTCTGTAGCCCCAGAAAATGTGACACTCGAATTATGTAACGGCTGATTATCCTTTAAAAAACTGTGATACTCTACACCATATAACATAAAATCAAGTAGGAAACAAAGCCACTGCAGTCAAAGTGATGCATACAATTTATTGCATGGATGTTATCTTGACTAGAACGAGGCAAGCTGGCTGTTATTGATGTGATAGTCGGCCGAGTATCTATCACACCATATGTCAACATATCTGAATATGGCCCGTTTTCTGTGCCCCATCGTCAGACGTAATTAATACCGTTGCAACAAGAGCAAAAAGCACGCGTTCTGTTACATTTGCAAACCAACAAATTAATTATTAAATAGGATTAATGTGATTAACATGGTCCTGCCGCGCTTCTTCTGCTTCGTTACAGGCTGCATGCATATCATTAACTTTAAAACTTTTCATCAGGGTATCGACCCTTTTTGCTTTGTTTATAGGTCATACTGCATGTATCACTAAACAAATAAACTAGTTTTTGTACTCTTTTACTGAAAAGCAGTAATCCGGGCTGTGTAATCTATAATCGAAATGAATTTAGTTTTTTACAAACTTTCATTTATGCAGGTATTAATTCAGTGTAGTAATTACTTAAATTTGTAGTACCATTAAATCATCATGTTTGAACTGAATTACATATCATCCATATTATTTAAACGGAGGTGTAATGAATGACATATTTTGTGTAAACATACAATTGCGCGAACATTTTTGTTTTCGCTCTGTCTGTCGGTCAATCTCCCCCCTCCTGTAGCCTCCTGTGGTTCATTCACTTTATGCCTTCCTCCTGGAGGTGGTAGCCGTAATAGATTTTTATAGATCACAGCGCACCTCAGTTAAATAATCTAAACTGTATGTTATACAGTGCGTTCGCTTTCCCCTGCGGCCAGCCGGCCGGGCGGGCGATCGTATGTAAGCGCGGTGCATTAGATAGCGACGTGTATCAACCCTCAAGCTTATCCTACTCGTTTATAGCTTATTTATTATAACTTTAGTTACTTTGTATGGTTTCAATTTTAAAATTTTACTAGCCGTGTGCACTAAGGTCTTTGAAACACATACTTGTTGTGCAACACTTTTTAAGAGACTTAATTGGAGAGCGAGCGAATGATGCATTAATTTCAACGAGTTTTTCCTCAGGTCGCTTCCCTTTGGCTTAGGACATTTGCGTTTGGGGATACCGTTGTTCTTAATTTATTAACAAGACGCCTGCAGTTTCTCTAATTGGAAAGAGAACGGTAGGGAATTTGTCTTGAAATTGCTGACACACCACTCTGCACGACTCGGTTTTTACATAAGTGTCATACATGAAAACACTTTGTTCAAGCGCGATTGTCATATTAATGTATTTTAAAATAAACCTATGAGATGTCTTATATACGCCACTACGTTTTATACACTGTAGAGATAAACAAAAACTGACTGTTTCTTCTACACTGCACAGACAAGCGTAAACTGAGTGTATTACAGAAACCACCACATTTTAGCACCACGTATGTAGGCTGTATTACTGCTGCTCTGCGCTTGCATGCGATCGCCCGGCCGCAGGGGGAAGCGAACGTACTGTACAGGAGGGATAGACGAAACGGAATCGATAGTCAGGTGTTTAAAATCATGTGCCTATATACTGGCCTTGAAATTGCATACGTTTTATGATATCGCGAGAAACAACTGAGTAGCAACAGCGTTTTAAACATGACAAACTATTGAAAAATTCAAAGAAATGATAGCAGATATCTCGGAAATGGGCGATGCTACAAAAAAGTTACTTAGCATAAATTATGCGTTTTAAAGAGTTCTACATGTTTTTAGTAATACGTTTTCGTCTATCTCTTAACGTTTACTAGTTACACAAAAGTAAGGTTCCTTCGAAATTAAGAGAATTTCTTAGGCTATTGTTAAAAAATTCAATAGCCTTGTTTAATTTGCCATGTAAATATCTTAAATATTTCGTATTTAATAAAAATTCTTAGATCCAGTTTTGAGAAAATAAACAGTATCTAAATTGTTTTCATGTTGAGGCAGTATTTTTAACATTTAAATTATTTCAGTCTAACTATATAATATATAAATTCAATAACAGCCCGCCTTAAAGCAATATGTGTATAAATAACATATAAAATGCATGTAACAGTCATTGCATTAATGCTTATATTATTATGTACATGTTCAATAATGTTATGTGAATGTATTACGTAATTTAATAATATAGGAGCAGTGAGAAATAGGTCAAAAGTTGCTAAAAATGAGGTATCCTTGAGACAATAATGAATTAGAATGTTTAATAATGCTACTGGTAATTCTTGGAGCAGCAATAATGTAATTTTTGAGACAGTTTGTAAATAGCCAATCAACAACCAGAAAAAAGCTTAAGTTAAATAAAAGTATTCTATTGGAGTAGGAATAGCCAATCAGAAACTGAAATGGAGCAAAATTTACAAATTCAGAAGACAGTTGCTTGTAGACAGCGTTCCTAACCGGACGCGAGATGCGTCCTCGAGAAGTTTAATAGGTATTCAGCGTGAGACGAAAATAGTTTACGTGTTTAAAAGGTGCAAGTAATTAATAAATAATCTCGTAGCTCTCTATATCAGTGAAGTGTTATTTAGTCGTGTCAAGCATTAATAAATGGAGTGAAGTAAAATTATAATCTGTGTAAACCTACATTCTTCAGCCGCAACACGCCTTGTTAAGATATTCATGTCTCTACAAATTAATACTGACGCAGCCGAGGCAAACATAAATATATAATGTTTAAAGAAACAATCAAATTACAAAGTTAATATTTTTACACTTGGGGTGAAGGCTACCGGAAACGTTTTTTACCATATGTGCGTTTGCAAATACTTCAAGCTCGGCTCCCCAACAGTTGAACTACAATACAACTCCTCCTTCAATACAACCTACTTAAAATTGTGGCCCAAAGCATGGTGCAAATAACGAAACAATATATTTTTAATGTAATGGGTAGTTTGGTATGGAGGGATTTTTATTGATAATCTTCGCGTCGCATCTTTGGAGGATATAGAACTTAAATACCAAGGTTTGTATTCATCCGACATTGTTTTTTAGTTATGCTATTCATAAACACATATACGCGGATCTTTTTAAAATCCTTTATGGATTCAGGGGCCTCAAAACACGTATTTCCAATGAAATCTCGGCATAGAATTTTTAGGTGGAATGCAATACTTCCTCTAGCTAGTGGTACGTGGCAGATAAAGCAAAAATTTGATACAGCTGGGCGCTGGTGTCATTTTAGTTGTTCAGTGATATAGATGCACGCCGATGTGTATCGCTTATAAAGTTTAATTGCCGGAATGAATGAGATAAATGAGACAGAACAGTCAAACAAAGGTTTGTTGTTACTTTGTTGCCCTGTAATTGCACCTGTTTGCCAACTTAGGAACAAAACTGTTGCTGTGTTCCATGAACCGTGACGTTCACGGTGATGCAATAATGTGCTCTGTTATCCTCTTGCGCAACGAATCGTGTTACAAATCTGTCTCTCATTAATGGGTGGAGCTGAACACTGGGGAATTTTTCACAGTATTCGAAGTGAAAACAAAACACCAAAGAAGTTTACCTTGTATAGGCTAGACCTGATGTATTAATAGATAGTGCATTTGAATGTAAACAACGCCAATTATTACAATATGTCTTTTATCTCAGCATATCAATTTTATTATTTTAGCAAAAACCCCAGCTCTAGTTAAATTATTGCTCACCTGCAGTATTTCTCTTTCCCCCTCTCTCTCAAACTGTTTTCCCTTACTATCTCGCAATCTTTCTCTTACTCTTCGTCTCCTCCTTTCATTTTCTCACTCACTCTATGTGCAAGTAATGTTTTTCAAAGCGAAAATAAAAGCTGTTTCCTCTGAAATTTTACTAAACCATAAAATAATGTAAGAAATACATTTGATAGTACACAAACTTGTGCCTGCTTCTCATGTTTCTACATAACGGTAATATTTTCTGTGATTACCAGAAAGGAGTCGCATGTTAATTGGCTTATTAGATCAAATAGCAGACCCTCCACCAGATTCGCTCTGAGGATTCTTCTCTCTCCCGCTCTCCCCTTCGCCTTTACACTTCCACTCCTCTCTCTCTCTCTCTCTGTCTCCTTAACACTCTCCCACTGCCGCTCTCTCCCCCTCCCTCTGTGCAACATGCATATCCTGCGATGTTTTGAAAGCTGTAAGAAAATTAAAAACAGAAGTAACTGTAACATTCTAAAAGTATTCAAACTTATGTATATTTTTTGTATCTACTGTTTGTGCGATAGGAACTATAGTGTTTCCCAAAGTAAACATTTACACAAACGTATGACGTAATGTTTCTTTACCCACTATCAATTATTTTTATATGGCTTCTACGAAACATTCTTGCAAAAGTGTATTCCTTTATCTACTTCAAGTTAATTCAGATAAAGTATAAAAAATGTTTCATTGCACATTCCGTTATAGGTAGAAAGGGGATAACGATACTCAAATGTTGAAAACCGTGTCCCTATATTCTGCCTTTTAAATGTATTATTTCCATGAAATCGTGGGAAACAACTATACAGCGACAACACATTGAAAAATTAATAAGCTATTGAGAAACTCAAAACAATAATAATGGATAAATTGCAAATGCTGATGCCATAGACAAGATTATTTGACATAAACTGTTTGTCTTAAGGGAGGTACGTTTTCGTGTAGCAAATTTTTGTTTATCTCTTGTGATTTGTCTGTTATACAAAATTCTTTACAAATGAAGAGGACTTCCAAGGTATTTGCAGAAAATTCAAGATATACGTTTTGTTTATCATGTAAATACATCATTATCATGTAATTTTAAATAACCTCGTTTTGAGAAAATATCGAACTTTGTTCCATCTAAAGGTAGTTTGGAGTGGGGAATTTTCATGAAAATTTTCATGTCGCAAATTTGGAAGATACTGTACTTAAATCTTGGTTGTTATAACACTTGTGTTTTTGAATTATGATATTCTCTCTCTCACACACACATACATACATACAAATAATTCTTAATATTCATGCAATAAAAATTTGATAAATAATAAAGCTTCCCAAAAGCATGCTTATGGATTTTAAAACAACATTTAAATAAAAAGAAACTTATTGATAAGTGAGTTATTTAGATATCTTTTTTTTTTGATATTGCTTTGGGAAAGGTAATCAAGATGGCGTTCTTAAGTGAAGAAGGTTGGACGCACACACACGGTTTTATGTGATGTGGTGGTGAATACCTGTATCATACTTTCTTTCGAATGCAATACTTGTTAAGCCTTAGGGAGAGTAAAACTACTACAACCGTCTCGAAGAATTTCCTGGATGTTTAATACCTGCTTTATATACGTATGTCCTAGAAAGCCACAAATCGCTTTTTCTTTTTGTTGCTACATTTGTATACTTTCCTTTAATTTCTATAGCCGTACAGATGTCTTTCGTTTGATAATCAACTGCTGGTGGTATAGTTCGAACTATAGGTTTAACATTGGCTTCATTATTTTTTTCCGATTATGTCCCACAAGAGGGCTCCCCGGGGAGGGACGAGGTGAGAGGAGACACCTGGAAGCCGAAACCAGGAGTGACAGCACTGCAATGGCAGGGTCCCTATAACTTCCAGTTTGAGACACCCCGACAGTATGCCACGGTCCGTATAGCCTGGCCACCAGCCGAAAGCCTAGGGATGGAGAAAATTCCTCATGGAGCATCATTTTTCCCTGCCACATCGCACCGAAATACCATCGTCGACGCTTCCAACCCTAAAACAGACCTAACAGGGCGAATGATGAATGGAACGAAATTGAGGGACAGGAAGTTCGGGGGCTGAAGGAAACCACTCTGGCATTCGCCTGACGACCCGGGAAAACCCAGAAAAAACCCATGGATCAGAGTGGACGGTCACTGGGAATCGAACGCGGGGCCTCCCGAATGCGAGTCGCACGCGTTCCCGCCGAACACCTCGGTTTTCATTAATGCTTACAGTGCCTTATTGTACTTAAACCGATCCATACGTCCAGGGACGGAGGGTAAGGAATTATTATAGCTAAAGAAAAATGTCCCTCTGGGAAATTGAGAAGTCAGCACACGCTGACCAGAAATGTTATGTTGGTGAAACAGCGAACTTCGTTTATAGCTCTCTAGGAGGGCAGTAGGTTAAGGCCTTTGACTTTGTACTCGTCTCGATTATCTCTTGTTTTCTAATTTTTCCTCCTATCATGATGTTTTCCTGTATAGCTGTGAAATCATTTTACTTTAGTATCTGTAATAATCTATTTATGATTCATGGCAAACACGTTTTCTCTCGTGTTGTTTTGCGCTATTACGCGAGAGAGAGAGTTTACAATCAACCAGGACACAACCTAATTTTTCCTCTAACGTTGCTAAGGTGCTTCATTGTAAATCGTTCCAAACCTAAGGGGCCATTCACAATGACAATTAAGCTTTAACACAACGACTTGAAACTTAAACATAAACTTAACGCGATATGTTGTCATTCATAACCACAAACGTTAATATAAGCAGCAGCCAACTGCAAGAAACAGCTCAGTTATATGGCTGTCTGAGAAGCAACCACCCGTAGTATAGACGATAAAGAGAGGTTATGTACCAGTCGGCCACGATATGAGTGCGTTCGGTGGGAAGAGGAACTAAACACTTAGGCCGCTATTAACCGTAAACTGGTTGACGGCGGCGTACTGGGCATTTAATTAAATGGGAGCCATTTGCTGTAAGCGATTGGCTGTAGGTACAACTGGTAAAAGTTGTACAACTAGTAAATCAACTACTTGCGGACTGAGTCAGAGTCTCGCAACTACCCCTGCAACTAGCGGTCTCAGCAGATTCGGGGGGAGTGGACTGTGGTATATGCAGCCTATTAGCCAGACGTGACCAGTGGTGCTACTAGTGGTATACCTTAGTGGGCGTGCAGGCGTCTCGCAGGTTCTGCAATACAAAACAAGCAAAACCAGTTTGTTTTATGTGAGTCGTGACGTATCGACGAGATATTTTGTTGTTGTCATAATATTGTGTTTTATAATGACTAGTGACGACAGTTATACGACTGATGAACGTGAAGGAGGCTCCACAATTCTCAACACCACATTTGACACTGACACAGCAGATAAACCGTTCAGAAATACTGCAGTTGATCAACTAGTCGTACACGGCTAATAGAAGCCTTAAGAACAAGTGGGCGGTGCATCAGAAAGACAGCCAGGTAAAGAAAACATCCGCAGTCCCGAGTTTCATTTACTAGCGAGACTGATGCCTGCAAATGTAGTATTGTTTTCATTGTGTAACTGTACATTGAGGCAGTATTTTTAACATTTAAATGATCTTAGTCAAATTATATAATAACAAAATGTAATAACAGCCCGCCTTAAAGCAATGTGTATATGTAACAATATATAAAAAAGTGTTTATTACAGTCATTGTATATGTTTATATTATTGTATACATATGTAATAATGTTATGTGAATGTATTACGTAATTTAATAATGTAGGAGTTGTGAGAATAATAGGTTAAAAGTTGCTAACAATGAGATAACCTTGAGGCAATAATGAGTAAGAAAGTGTAATAATACTACTTGTGATTCTTGGAGCAACAATAATGTAAATTTTTGTAAAGTTCATAAAATAGCCAATCAACAGCCAGAAAAAGCTTTAGTTAAATGAAGGTATTTTATTGAAGGTAGCATTAGCCAATCAGAAACTGAAATATAGCAAAATTTACAAACCTAGAAGCTAGTTGTTTGTAGACAGCGCTCATAACTGGACGCGTTGATTGTAGACAGTGTTCCTAACCGGACGCGAGATGTGTCCTCCAGAAATTTAATACGTATTCGTGTGAGACAAAAATAGTTTACGTGTTAAAAAGTGCAAGTAATTAATAAAAGATTCTCACAGCTCTCAATATCAATGAAGTGTTATTTAAATGGTGTCAAGGATTAATAGATGTAGTGAAGTAAAAATTAAAATCTGTGTAAGCCTACATTCTTAGCCGCACTACTCCCTGCAAAGAAATCCATGTCTTTAACAATAATACTGACCCAGCCGAGGCAAACATAAATATATAATATTTAAAGAAACAGTCAAATTACAAAGTTAATATTTTTAAATTTGGGGCGAAGACTACCGGAACTTTGTACCATACGTGCGATTGCAAAAACTTCAAGTGTTCGGCTCCCCAACATTTGAACTACAATACAACTCCTACAACAAAATAACTTCTTCAAATTGGCTCCCAAAGCGTGGGGCAAATAATAATAACGATACAACAAAACTTCAACATTCCCCTATCGCCTTGCCCCATCACTCCTTTCTTATCTCTAGCGTTGATGACGATACGTGTTGTCAACAAAAGTAGCGGTGCCCTCCTTCAAGCGTACTCACATCGTGGCCGACTAATAGATGTATAAAAATGAATCCGGTTATAGAACATTAAACTCGCACTTAATCTGTCATCACTATTTGTTTTGTGTGGTTTTTATAGATATCCTGGTGATTCCTGGGCTGAGATCGTACATGGTAAGGCATTTGGCGAGTCAACACATGACAGAAACTCTTATGTGAGATGGCAGAAAGATCCGTAAGGTATACGGAGAATCGCTCTATGATTGCACAGTTTCCTATTGTTGATGTAGACATAAACATGAATGGTTGGATCTTGTAAACTTTTATGCTCACATTATAAGTTGTCGATGCAAATGTCAGCCAATGTGAACGCGTGTAGTAAGATAACATGAAACAAGCTTCTGTGTTTAGCTATGCTTCTAAGTTTCATTGTGAATGATCCCTAATGTCTTGCCCGATATCATTGTCAGCTGACATGAAAGTTATAAGACCTTGGATGTGGACGGTGCTCAAGTCAATTGATTGCTGATACATTTCCTGCGTGAGAAGTTATAGGTTTTCTGTTCAGTTCACTGATGGTTTTCATGAACCTCTATATCCTTGGCTCGATGGAAGTAGTGACTTCCTGTATTTGATTTAAGGAATGCAAACTGTCAAAACCATCAATTGAGAAGCTGTGCGAATAAATGGAACACCCACAAAGAGCTTTTGTCACCTGTTCCAGGAAGACATACTTGAAGACTCAACTAAAGCTAAGACTGACGCATCATTCTAAAGACAAGGCGACTTGACCTTCATGCCCACATGCTTCAGTGACTTGATTTACGAGATGAAGGAGTTGCGATTGTTCAGTTGTATTTGGAGGAATGACTTGCAGGAAACAAGATGATGTGTAAAACCGCAGCCTTGTTTCACCGACACATAACCAGGTTCAACGTACGTTTTCCTTCTTCGTGGCACTCCCAATGTCCTCTACAATTCGTTTCTCACAGTGAATGAGCCAGACTTGTGAATTGGTTTGTATCCGGTACTGCTGGCAGAACAAACAACCAAGCAAAACAATATTGCATCGTGATATATCATGGAGTGTCGTGTAGTGTTTCTGAATAGTTGTTTCATTAGTTTTATTCATAGTACTTTTTAATTTCTCTACCACCTACTTGTAGTAGATAGAAGTATTGCAGCAAAAAATTCAATATTCAGTCTTCAATGCAAATGCATATTTTGAGCTCCACAAGCACTGAGAAAAACTTGCATGACTTTCTCTACCCCTCAAAGGGTATACAATCTATTTTTAAAAAATCTTATTTTTCTATCACTGCATTTTAATCCAAACAAACCTTTACAGAAATGGCTACATTATGCATTTCAATACAGATTTAAAGGGAACAGCGATAGTCAAATGTTTAAGAACCGGACGCCTATACGCTGACCTTAAAATTCCATACTGTTTCCATGCAATCGCGAGAAACAACTGAATGTTGAAAAGACTCCAAAGAATAAGCAAGTAATGAACAACTCGAACGTTTAATAGCAGATGTTTCAGAAATGGCTTATGCCACAAAAAAAAAACTAATTTGAAGCAAATTGTGTTTTCACATTTTTTGTGAAGTAATTTTTCGTCTAATCACTTAGCGTTTAGCAGTTGTACAAGATTGCATAAAATTTCTTTCAACTTAAGTGGACTTCAAGGATATTCCCAGAAAATTCAAGATACAGATTTTATTTTGAAGAAGGAGTTTAAATTAGCTCCACGTATGGACGCCAATTTGAAGAAGTATTTTATTGAAGTTGTATCGCATTTCAAATCTTGGGGAGCCAAACACTTGAAGTAGTTGCAACCGCACGTATAGTAAACACTTTTCCGGTAGCCTTCGCCCCAAATGTATTTTCAGGTGGCCTTTGCCTCAAGTTTAAAAAAATATATTAAATTTGTAATTAAACTGTTTCTTTAAATATTTATGTTTGCCTCGGCTGCGTCAGCATTATTATTAGAGACATGAAAGTCTTGGCAGGGCGTGATGCGACAAGAATGTAGGCTTACGCAGATTTTAAGTTCTAATTGACTCCTTTTTATTGATCCTTGACTCAAATTAAATAGCACTTCACTTACATAAAGAGCTGTGAGATTCTTTTTATTAATTAATTACACTTTTTTTAACACGTAAACTTATTTTTCGTCTCACACGCATGCGCATTAAATCTCTCGAGGACGCACAAGCAACGCATCCAGTTATGAGTACTGTCTGCAGGTAACACGTCTGGTTATGAGCATTGTTTGGAGGAAACTGAATTTATTTCAACCGTCTAAACTTGTAAATTTCTGTATTTCATGTCTCTGAATGGCTATTTTATAAACTGTCACTAAAATTACATTATTGTTACTCCAAGAAACACAAGTAGTACCGTTAAACTTTCTTATTCATTGTTCAAGGTTACCTCATTGTTACCTCTTTGTTAGCAACTTTTGACCTATTTCTCACAGATCCTACATTATTAAATTACGTAATGCATTCACATAACATTATTGAACATGTCTACAATAATATAAGCATATGCAATGATTGTTACATACATTTTACAAATTATTACATACAATATTGCTTCAAGGCGGGCTATTATTGAATTTACATATTATATAGTTTGATTAAAATCATTTAAGTGTTGAAAATACTGCCTCAATTTGTCATGTAAATATCTTTAATATATGGTATCTTAATCAAAATTGTTAGAGCCATTTTTTATAAAATCAAACATTTCAAAAAATGTTGCATGTAAAGGGCAGTTTGGTGTGGGGGGATTTTCTTGAAAATCTTCGTGTCATATCCTTGGAAGGTACTGAGCCGAAATACCAAGTTTGGTATTCATCTGACTTTTAGTTTTTGAGTTATGCTGTTTACACACACACACACACACACACACACACACACACACGGACCTTTTTCTAAAAATGCTGTGTTTTTTACTCAGTGACCTCAAAACATGTATTTCCGGAGAAATATCGGTACCGGATTTATGGGTGCAATAAAATACTTTCACTACTTACATACGTAGTAGAGAAAGTAATAATCTTTTCGGTTGATAATTGTAAATATCGGTTGGATAATTTCTGATGTTACGTTGGACATAATTATATCAGGTTAAGCTGGTAATGAGCTCTATTACAGCATACGGAGCAAATACAACGAATCTTTTTATGTAAAGGTTATTAAAATAATCTGGCATAAGTTTGGTGAAGGTACGAGTACATATGTTACTGGTATAAGCATATCCCATTGTTGTTTGTTTTCATATGACTTCTGATTCACCAAAGCATTTCTCCTATTTAGGAGTTATGTTTAATATGAGAGGAAAATGGAACAAACAGCTACCAGTACCTAACTATAAAGCATGAGGGCAGATAAATTAATTATTACGTACCCTCTCGCGGATACCGGATGTACCTGTAGATACATTAGAAAAGATGTACAACTCTATGATAAGGCCGATTTTGTTACACGGAAGTGAAATCTGGGGATGGGAAAGAGCAGAGCATGTAAATAAAACGCAGGTAGCGTTTTGGAAAAGAGTTCTTGGAGTTTCACAAGGCACATCAAATTCGGGGGTATTGAGGGAGGTGCGATGTTATGAAGACACAATACACTGCAAAATAAGAGCAGTGAAGTACTGGCTGAGGCTGATGCATGGGGATAACTCCACACTACGATCCAAATGTTATAAATACCAGCGAGAAAACCTGTCTCCTAAGTTTTGGGCAGCTGATTTGAAAGGGTTTGAGGAGAATAGGAATGGGGTCAGTATGGCAAAGTGCTGGAACAAATGACAAAAACATATGGAAAGGTGTCAAAAGAAGACTAAGAGACATCAAATATAAAATTAACCCTTCTCTAAGTCTAGCAAATGAAATAAAATTGAATGAGGGTAAAGAGGCATATATACTTAACTTAGGAAGAAAGGAAAGGTCAGGAATGATATGTTTTAGACTGGAGGGCACTGGAAATGACTGACGATTCTGACAGGAAAACCTGCGATTTGGATGAGGACTGGGTACATATTTTGGCTGAATGCGCTCAGTGGGAGAACCAGTGAACAATTAAACTGAAAGAAAATTTCTTAAGTCCGCCAAGAAAGAGATTGGCATATTGGGAGCTACTGGCTGACCAGAGGAACTGGCAAAACATTGGCAATTTCTTGACTAAAGTGTGTGAAGCTAGGTCATATGTGTTCAGTTAGTCAAAGGTAATTCATCTCTATTTTTCTTTTTCTTGTTCTTTTTTGTTTTGTTTTCTTTTTCTGTTTATTTTGCCACCATACCTTGTATGTTAAATATGCATATATGGTCAATGACCCATGCACTAAATACTTGTGTAAGAACTCCAATAATTTGAAACCAATAAAGATACCTTATTTATCTATCCATCTACTAAACCGTCCTTATCCATCCCATCCCATCTCATCTATACACATTGCTTGGAATGAAACATCCGCTGCATTTGCTTTATTTTACATACATTTTCTGCGGAGTGACAAAAATTTCCGTGAAGTCCCCTTCATACTGATTGGATTCTAACAATTTCGTATGACTAAGAAGACATATGAAACAGATTCTTGGAGAAATGTGCACATCATTAAAATAAAAGAATTCGGGTCAAATATTTCTCCATAGCCTTATCCGTTTTCGAAATATTCCATGCACCAAGTTTACACATTTCCCATGTGAGTTGATCCCGCAATGGTCATGCTTGCAAGTTCCTGATTAGTTTTTTCTTTTACGGCAACCAAAATTTGTTACCATGAGCAAATATTTGAGTGCTGTTTCATGTAGCTAATCACTTCTTGCTTAACGTGAAGTCGTTTCCAGGCATGAGTAACTAATATATTTTGAGTGACATACGTGGATGACAACCATTTTTATAGCAGTACTATCTTTACTACATGACATTCATCATTGGTAATAGAAAGTCGTGTGAAGGTTTCAAATAAGGTTTTTTTACTTCCTCTACTATGTATAGTAAGTAGGGGAAGTACTGCATTCCACCCAAAAATTCTATACCGAGATTTCACAGCAAATACATGTTTTGAGGTGCATTTTTGGAAACAATGTCCGTGTGTGTCTGTGTACAGCATAACTCAGAAACGAACAGTCGGATAAACCAAACTTGGTATTTAGGTTCAGTATCTTCCAGAGATGCGACACGAAGGTTTTCAAGAAAATCCCCCACCCCAGATTACCCTTTACATGGCACTAACGATTTTGAATAAAATACCATAAGTTTAAGACATTTTTATGGCAAATAAACTGTATATCTCGTATTTTCTGGGAATGTTCCTAAAAGTATTCTTCATTGTGAACACTTTTGCATAACGGGTAAACCATAAGAGATAGACAAAATTTTACTACATAAAAATGTAGATCGCGTTAAAATACACAATTTATGTCATATACATTTTTTTTAGTGAACCATTTTCGAGACATTGCTTGTTATTCCCTTAAATTTTCCAATACTTATACTTTTTCTCAAATGAGAATTCGTTATTCATTTTTTTTTGTCCTGGTAATGCAAAGAGAATGGAATACTGCATATAGCAACCAGCTCTTAAAATATTTGACTATCGCTTAAAGCCTACCAATTCCCCTTGCATCTACAAGAAAATTAGCAATAAGATTAACATTTCGATATCTCGATTAACATGAAGCATATGGAGATTAAGCGTTTATAAAAATAGTTTTTAAAGATTTGAGAAAGTCATATGAGTGTAACACATCCGATTTTTTTCCCGTTGGATCTAAAAATACACATTTTCAATGAGATTTCCATATGCAATATTTGTTAGTACTCTACTTTGGGGAATCTAAATATTGTTTAGTATGAATTAATAGGATTTATGGACAAGAAAAGTAACTACAGAAGAATATCGCAAAGCACTAACGATGTATGAGAATAAGAAAGCACCAGGCATAGATGCGGAACAATTAATACATGATCTTCAGTCTCAATACAAAAGAATATTAAACTTATGTAACCAATGCTGGAGAACTGGTAGTATCCCAAAGGATTGGAAAGAACCCATTATTGTACCGATATTCAAGAAATGTCCTAGGAGTACATGTGAAAATTATACAAGCATAAGTTCGCTTAACGTTTGCTATAACATTTACACAAGGATTTTGGGAAACATAGCAAGAGCAACAGCCGACACCATATTTCACCAGGCACAGATTTAGAAAAGGAACATCTTACTCCGACTGTATTTTCACAATAATACAGCTGCTTAAAAGGGAAGGGAATTTAATTTGCTATTTGTACAGCCTTTATAGATTATTTAAAAGCCTTGGATAGAGTAAAAAGAAATGTATTATGGAATATTTTGAAAGAGAAACGCCTTCCAAGTCATTTAATATGAGCTGTAGAAAGTTTGTATGTTGAAACAAGAATTAGAATAAAAAATGGAAATAAAACATTAAAAGAAGGAATAACTATAAATCAAGGCTTAAGACAGGGGGTGTCCCCTTTCACCCGTCCTTTCTAATGTATACATGGGCAATGCCATTAAAGAATGGCAGAATATTACAAACAAGAATTTTAAAATAGCACCACTGGATTTGACCATGCTTCTCAATGCGGTTGATCAATTAGTAATAGCAGCAAATCGAAATAGTTTACAAAGAAGTGTATATAGTTTAATTAAAATAGCCATGAAGTATAATTTAAAAATATCAGAAAACAAAACTAAAGTCATGGCCTTCTGTGGTATAGAACCAATGAGGATTAAGATAATTATAAATGAGCAAGCAATGAATTTTATAATTATTTAGGAGCATCGGTTGCCTTAGTATAACAAATGAAATTGATAAACAGTTGAGTCTGACATGTGAAAAACCTAAAAGATGATTAACAGAGCAATAGGAAAAGAAACTGTGTTGAAATTTGAGGCAGTATTTTTAACACTTAAATGATATCTGTCTAATTATATACCTAATATACAAATTTTATAACAGTCCGCCTTAAGGCAACAAGACTATATGTAGTAATATATAAAATGTATGTAACAGTTATTGTATTATGTTTCTATTAATATGTGCATGTATAATAATGTTATGTAAATGCATTGCGTAATTTAACAATGTAGGAGCTGTGAGAATAGAAGCAAGCTGCTTTCCGTAGCAAACAGAATTACAAAGTAGAAGCTGAAAGTTGCTAATAATGAGGTAACCTTGAGGCAATAATAAATTAGAAAGTTTAAAAAGGCTACTAATAATTCTTGGAATAATAATACTGCAATATTTAAAACAGTTTATAAATAGCCAATCAAGAACTTGAGAAGCTTAAAGTTAAATAAAGATATTCTATTGGAGTAGGCTTAGTCAATCAAATACTTGAAATAGAGTAAATGTACAAATTCAGGTGGTAGACGCTACAAGATTGCGTACCCGAACAGCTCGGTACGGGTTCAGTGTGAGACATAACACTTCATTGCGGTGAGAACAATATAAAGTTTACGTGTTAAAAAGTACAATTAACAATAATCTCACAGCTCTACAGTAGGGTACATCAGTGAAATGTTATTTAATCGTGTGAAGGATTAATAAACAAAATACAATTATAATTTGTGTAAGCCTTCATTCTTTAGCCGTACCAGTCCTGCTAAGAGATACGTGCTCTACAAATTACTAATGACGCAGCCGAGATATACGTACATATATAATATATAAATAAACATTAAAATAAAAGTTCAATTTTAAACATTGGGCGAACACTCCTAGAAAGAATCTCCCGCAAAATTGGCATCCATTACGTGCGTGGCCTAAAAGAACTTCAAATTAGTGCCTATACGTGGTGCAACCGCTACAACAATTAAACTCCTCTCAAGTTTTATAAAGTTGCTGTTATTTGGGTCGGAATGCTGGATAATAAGCAAAGCAAGGAGAAAAAGAAAAATCAAGAAATTCGAAATGGATTAAAAATGTTTAGTATAATGAACAAGATTGAAGAACATCACACAGATTCGTATGAACATGTGTTAAGAATGGAAAAATAATGTATACCTCTAAATATTTTATAATATAAACCAAAAGGCAAAAGAAGTCGTGGCCGACCTAATAAGAGGTGGTTCGACCACTTATTTAACTTAAATGGAGCCGGAACACACTAATAGTAGCCTAATGCTTGAAGAATGATGATGAATGAATTGATAGATGGAATTTTGGATACCTCATTTCAAAGCTGCGAAAACTATACTTTCTAGAATCCGGATTATTCATAAATCTAAAAAAATAAAGTAATCAGGTGTTGCATTGATATGACTTTCTCTATTCATTTTCCATAAGAGTACTCTTACAAAAACCTTTTCTTCTATGTACTTGTTATTGAGATAAACTTTCATTACACGTTTACACTTTTCAGCAGGCTATAACGATAGTCAGGTTTTTAAAAAGCGCATCGCTATGCTATGGTTTTGAAATTCCATGCTCTTTGCGTGACCACAACAAACTATTCAAACAAAAGCTTGCTCTTCTATATGCTTCATCTTAATAGATATAAATCTTCATTGCACATTTACACATTTCATTGCAGGTATAAAAGAAACACAGTAGGTCAAATCGATAGTCAAATCTTTCAAATGAGTATCTATACGTTGCGGTATACTCGTGGTGGGAGAGCATAACTCGCAGTATGTCCGATATATTAATATATGAACTGTGGTGATACTGATAATTAACTTGTGTTTTTGTTGTTACTCTTAAAGTGTTATTTTTTTTATTTCCTGCCACGGCTGCTGTTATTTGGGTTTTTGGTAGAGCTTGTTTAACTTTGCAGGGTGTGATACGGGAAGGAAGGTAAAAAGTAAAAAGTAACAACTCTAACAATAGATTAAGTCATGAAGAACACTATGATTTAATGGCACACGCATTTACTGTTTTAGTAATATGCTGCACAGTTACTTAAGTTAGTTGGAGCTGTAGAACGGTCGAGTCCTACCACGTTCGTGCGCCAAACTTGCAGTCGCTGAGCAATCAAGTATTGTATACGTGCTCTAGAAATGATTGTAGTGTTTATCACACGTTCCTATGGACTTTTAAATTGATAACATTTCAACATTCCTACTACATTATGAGAAGTAACTAATAACGCCTGCTTCTGAGAGCTTGCATGTATGTTATTCACATCGCAGCACTTTATACTCAACCGCCTTGGCTGATGGGGACGCTACAACTAACATTTCTGTACTTAAAGATTTTAAAAATATTCTTCCTTAAAATTTCATTGTCTGTCTTCGTTCAGCTTGGAACCTTCCAGAAGACTTACCCGGCTATTGTTCGACGTTTGCAAACACGTGACCTCTCTACAAAAATATGTTGTGTTCGCTTGTCGCCTTTTCTATTTCACAAAGACTCAATGTCTGGCTTTTATGACTTTCCCGTACATGTCCTTTTTTCCTGGGCCATAATTTTAACACAAAGATATGTTTGTCGGCTTTTAACAAGAGTTCCACAGCTCCAGTTACACTTGCACATACATAAAGCTTATGCCTTAACTTCTATTTCTATAACCAGTATTTTGATTATTAATATTATTTTACATTATAATTTACATTAATATAAATGACATATACATGGTGATACTGATAATTAACTTGTGTTTTTGTTGTTACTCTTAAAGTGTTATTTTTTTTATTTCCTGCCACGGCTGCTGTTATTTGGGTTTTTGGTAGAGCTTGTTTAACTTTGCAGGGTGTGATACGGGAAGGAAGGTAAAAAGTAAAAAGTAACAACTCTAACAATAGATTAAGTCATGAAGAACACTATGATTTAATGGCACACGCATTTACTGTTTTAGTAATATGCTGCACAGTTACTTAACTATGGTTATATATATATATATATAAAACCATAGTTACTGTCTCAACGTGATCGCTTTGAAATTCCATGCTCTTTGCAGGACCTCGAGAAAAAATGAATGGCACTTACCTTGTAAAAGTATAAAAAACTCAAAACAATAATAAAACATATCTCAGAAGTGGTTAATGCCACAAAAAAGCTGTACAGAAATTTTTAGTTTAACGAGAGCTATATTTTTGTGCAGTAAAATTTTGTCTTATCTTTCACGGTTTACCAATTATACAAGTCATTCAGCTTGAACAGGACTTCCAAGGTTATTCCGAGAAATTTATCATGCAACCGTTTTTGAGAAAATAAAATATAACGAAATTTTTTCCGTGTAAAGGGAAGAGTTTTGTTGAACATTTTCGTGTGTCAACTGCGGAAGATGCTGAATTTCAATACAAAGATTGGTATTTAACTGGTTTTTCGTTTTTGAGTTATGCTGTTCACGTCACATGTAGAAAGACTTCTTTGTAAACAGTTTTTTATTCCGGGCCTCAAAACATGTATTTCCTGTAAAATATCGGTGTCGAACTTTTAGGTGGGATGCCATGCTTCATCTACTTACTATAAGTAAGTAGTGTAGAAAGTAAAAATAGAATTCAGCTCTGTCAAAGGTCAGTTCTACTAAAGTGTAGTTTAATATGACTAAAATAATAAAATGGGTGAAACGTTGTACAACATTTTGCTGTGAGATTTCATAACAGTCACTTCAGATATGGCTAGTTGCACAAGGATGCATCAAATACTAGGGTTTACCATCAGTATAGGCAGATAGATGCGACTTCTTTAACCTACTTGCTCCCCACGACTGTTGGTGGTTTCTGTTGAATATAAACACGGTTGTTGAAGGACGATTAGCCAGGATAGTGCTGCACAGTCGGTCTTGGCCGTCAAACAGGTCACAAGGTTGCATTATTGCCAAGTCTGCTCACGTAGCAATGTGCAAATATGCTCAAGCTTGCCCGATAATGAACCAATTAATTAGCATCAACGTGGTAATGAGCCCTTTAGAGGCGTGCTCTATAACCGCGCATCACTGAATCCGAAGCATTCACTGAAGAATCCCTTTAAGCGAAAACAAAAACTGCACCATTATTTGTTGTTTAGTTTCTTTCATAGGTGTATTTGAATATTATTCCATTTGATTGAGCTGGTCACTTGTTTAGGAAGTCTCTCTGTTTAGACAGGTCAAATGCTTCTTGTACACACATGTCCATTGATGGTCGGATGATGTAAACATAGGTGTTATTGCAAAACAAAATTAGACGAATACAATACAGGAAACTGCGAGAATCTTAACCTATTCAAGAGAGACTGTTAGGTGAAATAGTGAAAAGGAGTGTAAGAAGTCCCAAGAGGCCAATAAAACAAAAGAAGTTGTATTCACATTAACTGAATGGCGTTTTTTTTGTCCGATTATGTGGCACAATTGCAAAATGGATAAGCGATTACGGACTAACTTTGTAATCTACATTATAAAGCATTCAGTAGCCATTCTTCAAAACCATTTACATGGTATTAGAAGTTTTTAAATTCCTTACCGTTCTACATTAGAATACACAGATGTTTAAAGGAACTAAATATAACAATACCCTGTATAACCTCGAGACAAGGAAAATTGAATGGACCGCCTTGGAGAAATAAATTACCACTAATTGATATGGACCAGCTCATTAATTCATCAACAGTTATTTAAAATAAAAATTAGTAAATATCCAAATAGCTTCCACATTTACACCGACGGCTCCAAAAGTGAAGAAGATAATGGTTGCGCTATAGTGTGCGGTGATAAGAGCTTCCAGCACAAATTACCATCCCTTTTTTCAGTATTCAGCTGTGAATTGTATGCCATTAAAAAGGCACTTGAATATATATTGAAAACACTACATGATCACACCTACCTTATCAACAGCGACTCCCTGTCTGCTTTAAAATCCCTCCAAAATAGCATCGTCCAAGACATACATTCATTTTACACTAACCTATCTGCCGGAACAAAATTTGCATTATTGCTATATGGGTACCTTCTCATCAGAAAATTATAGGAAATGAAAAAGCGGACACTGCTGCAAAGGAATCAACATGTCTACCTACACAGGACTCAACCATAGCTACACCCTACTACGATGCAGTTACTCAATTCAAGAGACAAATAAAAAATCAGTGGTGGGATAGTTGGACACAGAACAACAACAGTAAACTTCATAATGTGCGCCAGACTTCTACTGCAGAGTATTCAGCTAAAAACCTCAAGCGTAGCTACCAAATTACAACAACCCGCCTACGAATTGGACACATCAGAATTACACACTCCTACCTTTTAAACAGAAGTCCTCCACCCGCCTGCGATAAGTGTCAAACAACACTAACAGTAGATCATATTATATTGAGAAGTTTCAACAGCAGAGAAAGCAATTTGGTATACCAATTAACCTTCATACAGTACTGAATGAACCCTCTCACTGTCGAAATATCAACTTCATTAAATCAATTGAATTATATAACGATATTTAATCAAAGGATTTAAGATATTGCTGTTTTTTATTAATCATGAAAAATTGTCATTCTAAAATTACTGTAATATTCATTGTGTATTAATTGTTCTTGTAAACCATTGTTGTGTTCAATGTGTAATGACTAATTGTAAGATTATGGTTATTTTAAATGTGAATTTTTTTATTTTTGTAAAATCATTGTAAGAAATGTTTTTTAAAATTGTTATACTGAACCTAAATCGGTCACGATTAGACCAAAATGGTTAAAGCGACCTTAAACAAATAAATTAAAAAAGTTCTTAAATCTACTCCTATTTACTTCACATATTTTCACATTTAAAGTATGTTCAATTTATAACTGATTCCAAGAAGGAACGCTGTTTTATACCTTTTATATTGTGAAGGAGGTTTATTTTAGGGTTGTATTGTAGTTCAAATGTTGGGGAGCCGAACTTGAAGTAGTTGCAACCACGTATTGTACAAAGTTTCCGGTGGCCTTCGCCCCAAGTTTACTTTCCCGTGGCCTTCACCCCAAGTTTGTTTTCTTTAAATATTATATATATTTAAGTTTGCCTCGACTGCGTCAGTATTAATTTTGTAGAAACATGTTTTCTTAACAGGGTGTGATACAGCTGAAGTATGTGGCTTACACAAATTATAATTTTTGTTTCACTCCTTTTATTAATCCTTGATACGATTAAATAACACTTCATTGATACAGAGAACTGTGCGATTATTTATTAATTACTTGCACTTTATAACACGTAAACTATTTTCGTCTCACACTGAATATGTATTAAACTTCTCGAGGACACGTCTCGCGTCCAGTTAGGAACACGGTCTACAACCAACTGGCGCCTGAATTTGTACAATTTGCTCTATTTCAGTTTCTGATTGGATAATCCTACTCCAATAGAATACTTTTATTTAGCTTTCAGGTTTTCTGGTTGTTGATTGGCTATTTATAAACTGTTTTAAAAATTACATTATTGTTGCTCCAAGAATTACTAGTAGCATTATTAAACTTTCCAAATCATTATTGCCTCAGGGTTACCTCACTGTTACCTCATTATTAGCAACTTTTGACCTATATTCTCATAGCTCCTACATTATTAAATTACGCAATACATTCACATAACATTATTAAACATGTACATAATAATATAAGCATAATACTAGACTGTTACATACATTTTGTGTTATTTATACACATATTGCTTTAAGGCGGGCTGTTATTGAATTTTATATTATATAATTAGACTGATATTATTTAAGTGTTAAAAACACTGCCTCAATTGTGACGTAAGCCCGGCGACGACGCCATCAGCGCTTTCACCACACGTCATGTAAAGGATGGGGATGGGGGAGCGTGTTAATTTACAATCTCCCGGCGAAGATGCGGCACCGGACTTCCTCTGCCATTCCAGTAAATCCACCAGCTGTTTAATTCGTTCCTTTTGAAATGTAGTTTAGCTTATATTAGGCAAATTAAAGGATTGATTGGAAACAGAAATTACATGTCTTATGATGGCAACCTTTCACCACCCTGTAAAAGTCTCGATACCATCCTGTGCTACGTTCCCCCATCCTTAACGTGAGGTCTGGTGAAGGTGCTGTTGGCATCATCGCCGGACTTACACCATAATGCACTATATAAGTTTAAAAAACTGACGCATACAGACTCCGGCTAGGCACGTGGTTAGTCGAGAGAGACTGTAAATCCCTAAGTTTACATACCTAACAAAATGCTGATTAATGCTTAGCTAGTCACTGAAGTAAGTGTATGTTAGCACAAACTACGTATCTGACCCACGCGTCGGAAATGAAATGACCTTTTAACCTAAACCGCGTGTCACGTTATCTCTGCTTACTTCAACATCCGGGATATGACTGACAAATCTAAAACCAATTTCCTGGAGTTATTTTAGCAATATCTACTATCCTGAATATCTCAAACTGTATAAAATCATATTTATCAAACTCTGTTAAAATAAGATTACAATGGACACTATATTTTGCTTGTTTGTATATTTTCTGTTAAGAGTTGTTTGTCTTTATGGCAACCCATTTTGGGTCAGATTCTTAAATAAAAGGTTGAAGTCTCTGACTAGCACAGTGACGCACGGGTGTCTTTTTAAAACTAGAATAATGATTCATTTCTTCGCGCGCGCACGTACATACATATTTGTCTCCTCAGAGGGGACGGGTTCCAAACCCTTCACTGTCATAGTGCGGGCGCTGAAGACCTTTATCACTCCGGTATTTCTGATATTAGAAGTACGTCGGGTTGCAAATCTGAGCAACTCCCGTCGGGGAGCTGTTCGGATTGGGCTGGTCTTAAAAGAGTAGTTGATCCCCATACCCATGAGAGATTGACTACTTCTGAGTGTTAATGGCTGCGTGCGGTTATAATAGAAACCCATATCCTCCGGCAACAGCCTGGATAGCGAGTTATACTCTTGTCATTCCTCCAAGCTTTTTGCTAGTCCTCCTTTGGGTTGACACGCTGTAGTGGCTTCTTCCTTCCTGCGTAAACGCAGAGAGGATGGCTTTTTAGAAAACCAGGTATGGGCTCTCCCACGAAGGGAGAGTCGCTCAGATAGCGCCTTTCCTGAGTCTGGAGAGGAAGTTTAGGCTTCGGATGTCTATCTTTGATCAGTATATTTAAAAAACGAGTAGTCGGATAAATGCCAAACTTGGTATTTAAGTTTGATACCTTCCAAAGATGAGACACGAATATTTTCAAGTAAATCCCCCCAACTGCTCTTTACATTTTCGATTATAAAAAATGTCTATCGATTTTGATTAATATACCACATATTAAAGATATTTTACATGCTAAAATTAAATTTATATCTTTAATTTGCTGGGAATAGCTTGTGAAGAATTTTGTGTAATATTGTATTACTGGTTAACGTTAAGCTATAGGCAAAACGCACCACACAAAAATATAGGTCTCTTTAAAAAACGCAATTTATTTAAAATTTTTTTGTAGCATAATCAATTTCCGAGATATTCGCCATTAATGGCTCGACTTGTTCAATGCTTTGTCATTCCGTAATGTCCTGTTGACACTCAATTGTTTCTCATGACTGCATAGGCCAGCATATAGCGTCCAGTTCTTAAACATTTGACTATCTCTATTCCATTTGCATTTATAATTAAATGTGTAATGTAGTTAATTCTGCAACGGTTTATCTGGATTAAAATGAATCAGACCGAAAAATAAGCTTTCGTGAGATAGGTTTTTATACTCGTTACTACTAAATGACACACGATAGAGAAAGTCATGTAAGTGTAAAACATATTTTTAAAAATATATTTAAAATATAAATTTTGTGCCAGCAATGATAAAATATGTATGTTACACACAATTAAACAAGAATTTAGAAAAACAGGGGTTTGGAGATTTTCGCCATCTAACCCCTCCATAAAGATGAGAATATTTATTTGTGTATTCTTTGCTGGAAAGTTCTCGTAGCCGGCGCTATGCCGAAGTTTGTGGACGAGTTAGAGAGGAATTGACTAGGAAGTAAAGAAATGGAGTCGTGACCATTCCCCAGAGTTTAAGAGCCCTTGAGGGCCGAGCACAGCTGCGCACAGCGGTAATAGATGTTCTCTGGTGAGGCAAGTGACGCTCTTAAAACAGGCGGAGTGCCATTTTCTGTTTCGTGCTGAAATGTGGTTCCACAATCCTTAATCTCATGTACGCTTCTCCTAATGGATACACGCTTATCATCAAGGAAGGGAAACCTCATTGGTCAGGCCGACCAACCCTTGCTTGCTTGCTTGTGTAATGCTGGATTTTCCACATCACAGGCCAAAGTGAACACTTTAAATTACAAGGCATAGAGCCAAGTTTCCGTACACTACCTCGGCCGTTCACTAGAGTTTTATCGGTGAAGGCATAGTGAAGATTTATTTTATTATAAACAACCGTATTAACATACATATGATCTTTCCGTGTCGTAGTATTTCATATAAAAGATTATTTTTCTACCTACTTCTGGTTATATTATTTGAAGTAGATTGTTGCTTCACGTATGGAAGGCCGATTTGAAGTAGGAGTTGTATTGTAGTTCTTATGTTGGGGAGCCGAACTTGAAGTAGTTGCAACCGCACGTATGGTAAAAAGTTTCCGGTAGCCTTCGCCCTACGTTTAAAAAATATTAACTTTGTAATTTTGACTGTTTCTTTAAATACTATATATTTATGTTTGCCTCGGCTGCGTCAGTATTTATATTTTTTTGGAGACATGAACGTCTTAGCAGGGGGTGGTGAAACCGAAGAATGTAGGCTTACACAGATTATAATTTTACTTCACTCCTTTTATTAATGCTTGACACGATTTAAATAACACTTCACTGATATAGAGAGAGAGAGAGAGACAGCGGTGAGAATTTTTTTTAATTACTTGCACTATTTTAACACGTAAACTATTTTTGTCTCGCACGAATACATATTAAATTTCTCGAGGACAAATCTCGCGTCCGGTTAGGAACACTGTCTACAACCAACATGTTCAGTTATGAGCGCTGTCCACAAGCAACTGACTTGATTTCTACCGCCTAAATTTGTAAATTTCTGTATTTCAAGGCTCTGATTGGCTATTCCTAATCCAATGGAATACTTTTACTTAACTTAAGTTTTTTTCTGGTTCTTGATTGGCTATTTTATAAACTGTCACAAAAATTACATTATTTTGCTCCAATAATGACTAGTAGCATTATTACATTTTCTTACTCATTATTGCCTCAAGGTTACCTCATTGTTAGCAACTTTTAACCTATTATTCTCACAGCTCCTACATTATTAAATTACATAATACATTCACATAACATTATTACATGTATACAGTAATATGAACATATACAATGACTGTAATATACACTTTTTATATATTGTTACATACCATATTGCTTTAAGGCGGGCTGGAAAACAAATACAGATGGCTATTCAAACAGGAGAGAGCACGAATGGTTTTCTATATTGAATGGGTAATATAAAGATAGACGCCTCTAAATTCGGTACGGTTCAGCATGGTCTGCACGGCGAAAATCTAACTCAACATCTGTCGTCACAGATGGGCCAGCTCATATATGTTAGCCTTGATGTTACACATTTTTTGCATCTGTTATATACAAAAGGATCACGACCTAACATTTGAAGCATAATACAGTACTAGCCACGGACAAACTAATACGATAACTTATTAATGTGATAAGATATCTAATTCACAGATTCTCAGCATCAACACATTAATATTTTGTTCTAAGTTTTACGTGTTATGTATTTCTTTTGCTAATGAGTATTTTTAACACTTAAATCATTTCAGTCTAATTATATAATATGCAAATTCAATAACACCCACCTTAAAGCAATATGTGTATGTAACAATATATAAAAAGTGTAGATTACAGTCATTGTATATGTTATATTATTGTATACATGTGCAATGATGTTATGTGAATGCATTACGTAATTTAATAATGTAGGAGCTGTGAGAATAATAGGTTAAATTATGCTAACAATGAGGTAACCTTGAGGCAATAATGAATTTGTTTAACAATACTACTTGTGATTCTTGGAAGCAATAATGTAATTTTTTGTGACAGTTTATAAAATAGCCAATCAATAACCAGTAAAAGCTTTAGTTAAATGAAGGTATTCTGCCGGACTATGATTAGCCAATCAGAAACTGAAATATAGAAAAATTTACAAATTTAGAGTTCAGCTGCTTGTAGACAGTGCTTATAACTGGACACGAGACACGTCCTCGAGAAGTGTGAGACAAAAAAATAGTTTACATGTTAAAAAGTGCCAGTAATTAATAAAAAATATCTCATAGCTCTCTCTATATCAGTGGAGTGTTATTTAAATCGTGTCAAGCATTAAAAAAAGGAGTAGAAGAAAATCGTAAAATCTGCGTAAGCCTACATTCTTAAGTCGCACCACAACCCTGCAAAGAGAAACGTGTCTCTAACAACAATACTGACGCAGTCGAGGCAAACATAAATATTTAAAGAAACAGTAAAAATACAAAGTTAATATTTTTAAACTTGGGGCGAAGGCTATCGGGTACCATACGTGCATTTGCAACTACTTCAAGTTCGGCTCCGCAACAGTTGAAATATAATACAACTCCTTCAATACAACCTACTTCAAATTGACGCCCAAAGCGTGGTGCAAATAACGTAAAGATATAATAATTACTTCAAATTTGGCTTTCCATACGTGGGGCAGAAACAAACTTCTTCATGTTGCACGTATAATAATTAAGAGGATGTTAAAACACATATTCATAATGTACACATGGTAGAGAACAAGTATATAACGTTATAACATATAAAATATAATATAAGAGGGAGAGGTCATTGTTAGCTATATTACCAGTAATAGAAAAAAAGAAATGCAGTAGCATCTACTTAAGCATGTAACGAACCTTGGATTCATAATTAAGACGTTGAAGGTCTATAAACGTATATGTAAATAAACTGTTATTGGATAGTAACACCAATCCGGTACATTGATACATGCTTATAATTCAAATATGTACGCTAATAAAACGGTTGAAGGGAACGCTAACAGAAGCTTGTCTGACTACCAGCAGGAAGGCCGTATATAAGCCCGTTTCTAAATAGACGGTAAAACTACGTATTTAATGTCTGCCAGTTATAGATACTTCAACAAGACAAAGTTAACAGTGATTTCTGAATATTTACATGTGATTTATCTAAAATACACGTAGTAACCGCTAAACATTTCAAAGTGCTTAAAATGTGCGTCTGGTATTTAGCAGAGTTCAGGAAAGCGGCCGCGAATAATAAACATCTGAAAAAAGTAACTTGTTATTAAGTCAATGGGAAAATAACATTTAAATTAAATAAAGTTTACACTTGTTATTCTTTGTTTTGCCCGCCGTAGTTAACTTAACAAAGATCATTGACCAAAGTTCTCCCAAAATTGGATGAAATTAGGAAATTAAATCCGGCTCGTAGATGAATTCTGGGACAAGGGAGTTATCCTCAATTTCATATGAACGTATCTCCCTTCACCACGTGACCTAGTGCGGCGGGATGCGTGATACGAAATAATTAAACAAATGAACGCTACTCTTGCGTTAGGTTTTTCACGGCATTTCTTTTGTTCGACGCAGCAGCAGAGGATGTAATCTCGCAGAGGAGTCCGTTCGCTCCTCGGGGACCTCGGGCAAGTATAGGCCACGGCGTATGAAAGAAAGGCCCGCGCCTTAATCTCTCAGAGCTTGTTAGGTAATGGGAGATGTCACGTGATGCGATGACGCGCTCGTAATGCGCCTAATAAAGAGAGTGGTGGATATATTTCGCCCGCGCTCTGCTGCATCCATTGTTCCTGCAGCCCCTTTGTCAGCTACAACATCTTTGTCATCGCTTCTCCACTACCCCGAGCATAATAATTTTTCTTTCCGAATTAAATGGGATGGAAGATAGTGCAATGTAGGTAGCTAAACCTATTCAGCGGGAGTGCATTCAAGCGGGACTCGAAATGAGCAAGTGGTGCGACTTCTGCCTTGGATACGTTCGTTGCGGTTTCATCTGGGCACCCTGTCACCATGGCAACCATTCCCTCTTCCTGTCAAATTCTTTTTGAAATGTAGAGCAGAATACTAAGTCCACATGGATCGAATGTGACGATCATATATTGCCTGCCAATAGGGAAGGCCAAAATGGCTATTTTGTAACGGTACAAGAGTAGTGGACACTGAAAGTCGCTGAGTAGTAGTAGGTAACTAGGAATATGTGTAACCAATTTTATGTCCATTGTTGTCAAAGAAGAAGAAGAAGAAGATGATGAGTTATGGCCGTTTGGTAGCCTTCGATAAAAAGAAGCTAAATTGTTATCAGGTATAGGAATTCTTAAGCGGCTGGCTTCAAGTTATCTGCACTCACACCATTATCACTATAAACAATGTAAACAACAGCGGCCATGAATCTCTGAGGGATAGTTAAACACTGTCTGGAGAATGCATTATAAACGCCGACAGGAATTGGCTTGGTTTGTCATCTGCGACGTCACCGTATAAAGTCCAATAACAGTTCAATTTCATTTCCTTTCGTCCTGCCTTTAATGCTTAAGAATTTCTATGCCTGATTATCAACAATAACGTAATAGAATAAGTTGCCTCTTTTGACATGATGAATCATTAACTTAGTTACAATGAGACGTTATTAACAGTGAAGTTTCAAAGTGATTTAATTTTGAGTCGACATATTATATAAAAGCCTTCACTTACATCATGGTGGTCTAGAAGAATGATGTAAGTGAAGGCTTTTATATAATATGTCGACTCAAAATTAAATCATGACGAATCATATTAACCGAACAATTTACAGAAATTTAAAAAATAAAATAAGGAAAGATACAAAAATAAAGCTATGCAAAACTCTTGTGCTCCCCACCAGCTGAAGTGTGAACGCTCAAAGCTGCAGATGAAATAAGACTCCAAACTACACAAATCAGATTTTTACTTTCTCTACTACGTATAGTAAGTAGGGGAAGTATTGCATTCCACCCAAAAATTCGATACCGAGATTTCACCGGAAAAACATGTTTTGAGGCTCCCCGAATTACAAAAAAAAAAGATAATTTTTAGAAAAAGGTCCGTGTGTGTGTGTGTGTGTGTGTGTGTGTGTCTGTTAACAACATAACTCAAAAATCAAAAGTTAGATAAATACCAAACGGTATTTAGGTTCAGTATCTCTCAAAGACGCGACACGAAGATTTCAAGAAAATTCCCCCACCCCAGACTACCCCTTACAGGTACATTTTTTTAAATATTTTTATTTTCTCCAAAATGGTTCAAACGATTTTGTTTAAAATATCACATATTTAAGATATTTCATGACAAATAAAATGCATATATTTTCTGGCAACTTTTCCAAAAGTCCTCTTCTTTCTGAATGTTTTTTATACAAATGGTAAACCGTAAGAGATAGACAAAATTTTTCTATACAAAAAATGTAGATCTCGTTAAAACGCAATTTATGTCATTTACATGTTTTTTTGTCGAGTTAGCCATTTCCGAGATATTCCTTGTTATTTGTTTGAATTTACCAACACATACTTTTTCTCAAATGGGAATTAGTTATTCGTTTTTTTATGTCCTGGACATGCAAACAGAATGGAATGCTCCACATAGTAACCAGCTCTTAAAAGATTTGACTATCGCTTAAAACCTACCATATTCCCCTTGCACCTACAAGAAAATTAGCAATAAGATTAACATCTCGATTAACATGTAGTAAATGGAGAATAAGTGTGTGTAAAAATAGTTTGTACAAGAGTAGAGAAAGTCATGTGAGTATAACGCATAAGATTTTTAAGAATGTAAAACGTATAAAAAGAATAGAACGAATTAAAAATGAGGACATGCTAAATCTTGTGGAGAATATAAATGATATAGGTGGTAATAAAGTGAAGAAATGAATGATGTGTTGATCGAATGGATAACAATAAAACACGAAAACAAATATTAAAGCACAAACCAGCTGGAAAAGGGCGACCAAGAAAAAAATGATGAGACTAGTCTGTTGAAGACGTAATAGGCCTATGTCGTCCAATTCAATGATGATGAATTTGATTAGCTTATGTGGATGCGAATACTTTTTGCAATGTTATCTGTTGTGGCTGATGTTGGAACTACATGATTATATTATATAGACGTCTATTGAACTGCTGCTCATTTTCAAGTGTCGGGACATCAGGTTCTGAGGGCGACACGAAACTTTTATGCAGTAGAGTAGGGTAACAAAGAATTTTGGATGAACATTTTCTTTCTAAGTTGCACTTCTGCTGGCGAATATCCTCGTCACATTTTATTGTTTCAGAGGGAGCTTTCATGATCAATCCTATTTCTTTCTAACATATAAAGCATATTTCATTTTAAATAAGACTTTCTATTCCGGTGTATTTCAAGTTTCAGCTTCAAAGTCATTTAATAACTCTCTACGTCTATTTGCCGCAACAGCAACATCAAAGTGCTTTCTTTGGACTATAACCTCTAAGTTATCTGCACCTTTAGGTAACAATTACTTTGGAATTACTTGTTAATTTTACAGAAACTTGGACAGGTGGAGATATTTTAGGTTTAAAACATGTTTTCTGTTCGAAATTTCATTTTGATAATAAATATTTTATAAAACAGAAAGAAGTCAAAGTTCTGCTGTGGAAATTTTTTTGATAGGAAGTACTGTATTTAACTGAAATGATGCACAGCTTTAAAATACGCAGCTGCACCAACAAATCTAGCACGAACACTGACACTCGAAGAAAAATGCGGGTAGCCAAAGTCATTAAGGAAAGAACTCGTGAATGGGAGGTCTGCTCTTCAAATCCCGCCGGGATCGTACTCTCTGAATCAGGGTTTCTCTCGGTCCTCATAACTGGCAAGTGCCGGGAGGTACCCTAAGCTCAGGCCTGCAACGTTTCCTTTCCCAATTATAATTTCGTATATCATCATTGTCCACTGCCTGTGATGCAGTAAAAATGGGCGTTAAATTCGACTACCTCTCAGGAGAAAGATAACATAATATTGGGCAATATACATTCTTGCACGGAGATGTAGATCAACATGTCTACCCTGGTCAGTCAAAGATGGGCACCGAACATATGAAGTGGAGTAAACAGAGCACGCGAAGGTGCTATACTGAATGTGTACATAGGGCAAGGTTTGTTCAAGAGGTGTTGGAACCCTAAGGAAGAAAGGTGAGTGAATGTAGTAGCGAACCACATATTATTTTGTCGCTTTGCAGAAGCAGAAGAGACACACATGTAAATGTCTACCTGAGAGGGGAAGCTTTGTGCTGGAAGAGAAAAGTTCTCTTTATCGGTGTACAATAATTATATATGCTGGTTATATAATTAAAAATCTGATGTGTTACAGTCACATGACTTTCTCTACTGTTGTAAAAACTAATTTTACAAACAATTATTCTCCATATGCTTCATGTTAATCGAAATGATAATCTTATTGCTAATTTTCTTGTAGGTGCAAGGGGAATATGGCAGGCTTTATTTTAAGAGCTGGTTGCTATGTGGCGCATTCCATTCTCTTTGCATGGCCAGGACATAAAAAAATGAATAACGAATTCCATTAGAGAAAAAGTGTAACTATTGGAAAAGTTAAGGGAATAACAAGCAATATCTCGAAAATGGTTCACTCAACAAAAAAAATATATATATGACATAAATTGTGTATTTTAACGCGATCTACATTATTTGTGCAGTAAAATTTTGTCTATCTCTTCTGGTTTACCAGTTATGCAAAAGTCGTTAAAAATGAAGAATACTTTTGGAGACATTCCCAGAAAATTCAAGATATACATTTTATTTGTCATGAAAATATCTTAAACGTATTAATATTTTAATCAAAATCGTAGGAGCCATTTTGGAGAAAATTAAAATTTTCGAAAAATGTTCCATGTAAAGGGTAATCTGGGGTGGGGAGATTTTCTTCAAAACCTTCGTGTCGTATCTCTGGAAGATACTGAACCTAAATACCAAGTTTGGTGCTTATCCGACTGTTCGTTTCTGGGTTATGCTGTTCACACACACACACACACACACACACACACGGACATGTTTCCAAAAATGCTTTTTTGGATTCAGGGGGACTCAAAACATGTTTTTCCGGTGAAATCTCGGTATCGAATTTTTGGATGGAATACAATACTTCCCCTACTTACTATACGTAGTAGAGAAAGTAAAAGTACATTACATTTAAACGTGGTGCCGGAAGCATAAAATCAAAACTCAGCTCAAACAATGTCTCAAAATTTGGGATGGAACATGTTTCCCCTGTTTCCCTTGAAGCTACGTCACTGTTTGTATGTTGTTTTTTCAATGAAGGTTCTGTACATTTCTATATCTCGGTGAATAGATGTAAAATGCTTCTTTCCATTTTATCGCACCAAAATATATTTCTGTATGTTCAACACTCTGCTTTGTATCCACTTAAAATATGGATGGTCTCTCATAAATAATGTCGATTTTTAAGCAAAACTTTATTTGGAATGCTTTATAAGAAGAAATTAAACTACTTTTCAAAGTAGAGACCATTAGATTATGTGGTCTTTAGCCATATTTTAACCAGGTTTATTGTCGCGCGACGGTATCAGTCTCTGGTTTTTGATGCGAAGAATTCTAAGAGACCCACTTCCACAGCTTCAACGTTTTCGAAATTTCTTCCACGCAAGAAATGGGCCATGAAATGAAAAAGATAGTAATCTGAAAGCGCAAGATCAGGGCTGTATGCTGGGTGTGATAGTAGTTCGATTTCTTTCAGTTCCTGAATATTTGTCATGGTTGTTCGTGCAGTATGGAGTGTTGCATTGTCCTGTTGCAAGAGTACTCTATTTTGGTTAACTAATGCTGGGTATCTCTGTCGTGATATCGTTGCAGTTGTTGAGAATAAAGATCAGTATTGACTATACCTCCGTTTGGAACAAACTCCCAGTGAATCGCTGCTTCAAAATTCCACCAGACACAACATTACTCTGGGGCCGAACTTACCTTTTTTGAACGATGACTTTGGCAGGTTGACGGGGACTGAGCCACTGTTTCGAGACGTCAGGTTTGTGTTACTAGACCCCTTTTTCTGATAAATCTATCATCCATGGAATTGCCGATAAGCTGACGACAGATATACACTCTACGTTGAGCCTGTTGGTGTCAATTCATGAGGTACAGATCTACAGCTTCTTGATTTTCCAAGTTCCTTAATCTGGCGATGTATAGTATCTTTTGATAGACAAAGTTCTTCTGAAAGCACGAGTACTTCTTTGCGGATTTTCTTTCAAAACTCTGTGTGTTCTCAATATCCCATAATTTAGTTTCCAGAACGTGGTAAATCTTTAGTGTTCTCTTCTCCAGTGTTGAAACGTTGGAATCATCGTTGTGTCACACGCTCACTAACGACACCTTCTTCTTCCACTTCACAATTTTTTTGAGCCGCAGCAGCAGCAGCAGCAACAGCTTTGTAATCTTGTTTCCAGTAGTGCTTTAGAAGGACCCTAATCTCAAACCTTGTAACTTCCATTTTGTGATCATGTATTAACAACTGACGACTGACACAATTATACGCAACTCGTACTAGCCATGGCACTCAGTAAATATCATAGGCGAACCAAAGGAAACCAATTCTATGTTATAAAACACCAAACTTAAAAACCGAAGTTACTTATGAGACAACCTAATGGTTCCACATTATTTAACATCGCTGCACATAATGTAGCACGATGAATATTTAACAAAACTGGCCGTATATACAAAGAGTAGGCTAAGCTTAAACGGAGAGCATGATAGGAGCATGTTGCGTAGTGAAGTAGAATTGTTCTTCACGTTGTTTGCTCCTACGTATGAAAAGCCGATTTGAAGTAGGAGCTGTATTATATTTCAACTGTTGGGGATCCGAACTTGTAGTAGTTGCAACCGCACGTATAGTAAACAGTTTCCGGCAGCCTTCGCCCCAAATGTATTTTCAGGTGGCCTTTGCTTGTATTTTTAAAAAATAAAATTACTGTTTCTTTAAATATTATATATTTATGTTTGCCTTGGCTGTGTCAGTATTTGTTAGAGACACGTTTCTCTTGGCAGGGTTTTGGTACGACTAAGAATGTAGGTTTACACAGATTATAATTTTACTTCACTCATTTTACTAATACTTGATACGATTTTAAATAACACTTCACTGATATAGAGAACTGTGAGATTCTTTTTATTAATTAATTACACTTTTTAACACATAAACTATTTTTCGTTTCACACGAATACGTAATAAATCTCTCAAGGACGCATCTTGCATCCGGTTACTATCGCTGTCTGCAGGCAACTGAACTGATTTCAACCGTCTAAACATCTGTATTTCAAGTCTCTGATTAGCTAATCCTACTCCAATAGAATACCTTCATTTAACTAAAGCTTTTTCAGGTTGTTGATTGGCTATTTTTAAACTGTCACTAAAATTACATTATTGTTACTCCAAGAATCACAAGTAGTACTGTTAAACTTTCTTACTCATTATTGACTCAAGGTTACCTCATTGTTTAGCAACCTTTAACTTATTATTCTCACAGCTCCTGCATTATTAGATTACGTAATGCATTCACATAACATTATTGAACATGTTTACAATAATATAAGCATATGCAATCACTGTTACATACATTTTACAAATTATTACACTCGCATATTGCTTCAAGGCGGGCTGTTATTGAATTTACATATTATATAATTTGACTGATACCATTTAAGTGTTATTAATTTGTGGCTACTGAGGCATTATTTTTAAGTATTTTTCAAACACTGAACTATTTCAGGTTTGAAGAACTGGATTCACGGTTTTCATCATACAGCAAATGTAAAGGTTTCTAGCGCGTCACTTACCAAGCCAGGCAGCTGTAGAAACCATCCAGTTGCGGTGCATCAGTTAACTCAGCATGATTAACTCAGTTAACGCCGCAAGTTGCATGTGCACCTCTTTTCCTTCTCCATTGTTTTACGTGCTTTCATCTAGATACAAGAGCCGATGAAATGTTACACTGATTCACCTGCAGGAAAGTAGAAATGGGCAGAGGCTAAGATAATATATACTAGGCAACAATATGAATCCTCATCCGCGCTCCACTTCCTATCTAGCGCAAAGTGAAACGCAATTGCCGCAAATAATGGTGTCTGGAATGAAAAAAAATAAGAAAAAAAGACTAGAAGTATCGAAGGTTTACTACCTATATGGAGAGTATGGACATATCGGAGATCCCATTCTTACTACTTTCACTGCGTTCTGAAGAGAACACTAGGTACTCCTTGAAGTAGATGTTTTGTTGCTTCACGTATGGAAAGCCAATTTGAGAATGTAGTTGTATTGTAGTTCAACTTTTGGGCAGCCGAACTTGAAGTAGTTGCAACCGCACGTATAGTAAAATGTTTCCGGTAGCCTTCGCCCCAAAAATGTTTAAAAAAATATTAACTTTGTAATTTGACTGTTTCTTTAAATATTATATATTTATGTTTGCCTCGGCTGCGTCAACATTATTGTTAGAGACATGGATTTCTTTGCAAGGTGTGGTGCGGCAGAAGAATGTAGGCTTACACAGATTATAATTTTTAACTCACTCCTTTTTATTTATTCTTGTCACGATTTAAATAACACTTCACTGATATAGAGAGCTGTAAGATTCTTTTATTCAATACTTGCATTTTTTAAACACGTAAACTGTTTTTCGTCTCACACTGAATACATATTAAATTTCTCGAGGACGCATCTCGCGTCCGGTTAGAAGCACTGTCTACAACCAACGCGTCCAGTTATGAGCGCTGTCTACAAGCAACTGAACTCTAAATTTGTAAATTTGCCCTATTTCAGTTTCTGATTGGCTAATCCTAGTGCAATAGAATACCTTCATTTAACTTGAGCTTCTTTCTGGTTGTTGATTGGCTATTTTATAAACTGTCACAAAAATTACATTATTGCTTCCAAGAATTACCAGTAGTATTATTACTACTTTCTAATTCATCATTGCCTCAAGGATACCTCATTGTTACCTAATTGTTATCAACTTTTGACCTATTTCCCACAGCTCCTACATTATTAAATTCTGCAATACATTCACATAACATTATTACACATGTATACAATAATATAAACATATGCAATGACTGTAATATACAGGTTTTATATATAGTTGCATACACATACTGCTTTAAGGTGGGCTGTTATTGAATTATATATATTATATAATTAAACTGAAATCATTTAAGTGTTAAAAATACTGCCTCATCCTTAAGAGACACCGTGACCTTGCAATTCCATTTTACTCTCTGTAGCTGTAGATATTAACGAGCTCCTTGTAGCAGGTAATGTAATTGAACCGTCTGGTCATTCATTCACAATACACCGTAACTACATGATAACGGTAAGAATTGCAATTACACAAAATATGTCTTATAAGGAAAAGAATTTTGTTCGTACATTATTGTGTTTAAAAATAATTACCAAGTTGTCATGGGTAACATTTTATATCTGAAATGTTAGCGTTTTAATTCTCGTGGAACCATAAATGTTATGGGGGTTATGTATAAGGATCCATTTTTTAAAGAATTTGTATCAATTCATATAATAAATATGAGTTAATCCTGAGTTGAAATATTTAAATAGACTTTATATGCAACCACTCGCCTCTCACCTGAGTTTAGTTGACAAAGTGGCGTGTGGGCGGGTTTTTCTCCGGTTTTCCCCGCATTTCATTCCACGAATTGCTCCATCGCATTTCCTCTCATTCTCTCGCCGCCATTTCATATCATCTCTCTCGTTCTCGTATCAGGCTTCGGGCTGATATACTATCCTGGCTGTGCTATCTGATCCATAGACTGTGCTCCCGACGTCTAACCTCAGGCACCAGCTTGTAAGTCCTGGGGGGTGTAAACCCTAATAACGGGGGGGGGGGGGTAAACAGAGAAAGAAGAAGAAGATTAATGTGCAGCAATTGGGATTATGATAGGGTGTTTTGCGTCTAGAAAAATTCTTTTATATTAATAAAGCTAATTTTGCTATTAATGTTTACATTTCTTTTAGTAAGGAGGGGGTTCCAACCCCCAAAACGGCTGTAGCTACGCCTCTCTTGTGCATACGAGGTGTGATCAAAAATATTCCGGAATGGCTTTACAACAATGCTGACGCTAAGATTTCTTTAATTCTTACCCAGACTGTACACGCAGCGTTAATTCCCGATAAAAATGAGAGATCACGTGACTTCCTGTGACCATGCATTGACGAGGTAGATGCTCTAAAGTGAACACGTGTTTTGCACGTGCTGCGATTTTTCAGCGTAGCAAAAATGTCAGATTACGAAGAACAAAGAGCAAACTTCAAATTTTGCTTTAAACTCTGTAAAACTGCAAAGAAGCCTATGAAATGTTAAGAACAGCTTATGGGGAGGAAGTTGTGGGCAAAACTGAAGCATATGAGTGGTTTTCGAAATTTAAAACTGGTGTGACATCAGTTAAAGATGCAGATCGTTTGGGGCAACCCTGTTCCAGCAAAACTGATGAAAATATCAATCAGGGAAATGATCTTAAATGATAAGCGCATTACAATAAGAGAACTTTCTGACTCATTAGGACTCTCCTTTGGAAATGTTCAAAGCATTTTGAAAAACAATTTGTACATGAGAAGAATTGCCACCAAGTTCGTGCCCCGCCTGCTTTCAAATGACCAAAAGGAAAGCCGTGTGATTGTCTTGCACAGATCTTAAAGAACAGCTACGAAATGACCTACAGTTTATGGAGAAAATTATTACTGGTGATGAAACATGGATTTATGGGTACGGTCCAGAAACCAAGCAACTATCTTCACAATGGAAGAGTCCTTCATCTCCACGCCCGATGTACACAAGGAATGTGTGCTACAGGGTCAAACAGTGAAACAAGTGTTGCAAAGATTAAGGGAGAATGTGCAACGCAAACGGCCGGAGAAATGGAGTGGTGACTGGTTCCTGGATCATGATAATGCGCACGCGCACAAAGCCCTTTCTGTTCGCCAATTTTTGGATAAAAATGGGATGAGTGCTGCTCCCCACCCCGCCTATTCTCCAGATTTGGCACCAGCGGACTTTTTTATTTTCCAGCGACTTAAAATGTGGCTCCGAAAACACCGTTTTGAGGACATTGATGTCATCCATCGCGAATCGCAGAAGGTTCTGAACATGTTGAAAGAAGAGAACTTCCAAAGGTGCTTCCAGCAGTGCCAGAAGCGCTGGGACAAGTGTATCAACTCCCAAGGAGATTACTTTGAGGGTGACGGTGCAGATTAGACAAAACAAACTGTTGTGTAGTATTTATGACATCATTCCGGAAACCTTTTGATCACACCTCGTATTTACCTTATGATCATGATCGGCTGCATTCTGTTAGGGAGTAACGGACAAAATATTCATTGCTTGTAATTTTTAATGCAAAGTGGATTCACACACCCAGTTTGCAGCATTTATAACTAGCTTCGTACAATTGCGGTAAACTATCCCAGCTGAAACAAGGCTGTGAGGGAACCTTTTACATTACCATTAATTCAGTTTTGCAGGTAGTTTAAGCACACAAAATCGTTAAACTTCAACTGTTGAAAGGGGTTTAATTGAAGTTAACTATAATAAGCCACATACAGGTATAATTGTGGACACCTGCAATGCAGTATTTAGAAAATCCGATGTGTTGCATTCACTTGACCTTTACTACTTGCATTCCTACAAACTTTTCTTACTAAAGCTCATCCTTCTACCCACTTCTTGTTAATAGAGATGAACTTTCATCATGCATTTACATACTTGTTCTAGGTATACGGATGCAGTTGGCTAAAGCTATAATCACTATGCGGTGACTGAAATTCCGTGCTCCTTGCATGACCGCGAGAAAAAAAGAATAGCGACCTACCACTTGAAGAAAAAAAAATCTGTGTGTTGCATTCACAAGACTTTCTTCACCATTCTTCTCCTTTCGTGCAAAGCTTATTTTTCTATTCACTTTTTGTTATTCGGGATAAACCTTCACTATTTATACATTTCATGTAAGTATAAGGAGAAAAAGCGACATGACAGATTTTTAAAAAGCGGACGGTTATATGGAGGCTTTGAAATTTCATGCTCTTTACACGACCACGACAAAAATTCTGACGTGATACATTCACATGACTTTCTCTACCTCCTATATTTATTAGCGAGTATACAAACTATTCCTACTTAAGCTTATTTTTCTATCTACTGCATTAAATCCAAATAAACTTTTGCAAAAATAGTTACATTACACATTTCGTTATAATACAAAGAGAACAGCGATAGTCAAATGTTTAAGAACTGGATGCTATATGCTGGCCTTAAAATTCCATACTGTTTCCATACAATCTCGAGAAACAACTGAAAGTCGATGCGACTTTAAAACAATGACAAGTATTGAACAATTCGAAACTTTAATAACGGATATCTTAGAAACGGCTTATGCCACAAAAAAGCAACCTTAATTTAATTAAATTTTGTGTTTTAAAGGTAGAGACTTTTTGTGTGGTAGCGCTTAACGTTTACAAATTATACAATATTACACAAAATTCCTTCCCATGAAGACATCCTACGCTATTCCCAGAAAATTCAGTATATATTTTTTATTTTTCATGTAAATATTTTCATATTTGGTATTTTAATCTAAATCGATAGCCATTTTTTTTAGAAAATCAAAATTTCATGTAAAGGGTGGTTGGGGTGTAGGATTTTCTTGAAAAACTTCGTGTCGCATCCATGGAAGAGACTAAGCTCAAATACAAAGTTTGGTATTTATCCAATTTTTCGTTTTTGAGTTACGCTGTTCACAGACACACACTGGCATGTTTCCAAAAATTCTTTGTTTGGATTCATGGCACCTTAAAAAGTGTATTTCCAGTGAAGTCTCGGTGGAATGCAACACTTCCCCTACTTACTATACGTAGTAGAGAAAGTAAAAATGAATAGCGACTTCTCACTTGAAAAGAATATTGAATATTTGAAAATTTAATTAACAATAAATAAAATCTCGGAAATGATTAAATAGACAAAAAATATATTTGACATAATTTGTGTGCTTTACCGGGATAAACATTGCATCGTACGATTTACGGATTATACAAATGCCCTTCAGAATGAAGAGGACTTCACAGGAAATTGAGAATATACATTTTATGTGTCTTGAAAATGTTTTAAATATATTCTATTTTAATCAAAACTGTTAAGCCATTTTTGGAAAATAATAATAAGGTAGTTTTTTTGGGGGATATTTTCTTGTCGCGTCATGGAAGATGCTGAACGTAAACACCAAGTTTGGTATTTAATCCAATTTTTGTGTTATGCTAATTACAGATATACACACAAACACACACATGGATTTTTGTTTTATAAAAATGCTTTTTTGGATTCAGAGAGTCTCGAAACGTGTATTCCCTGAAATCTCGGTATCGAATTTTTTGTTGGAATGCAATACTTGTTACAGATGAACAGGGTAGAAAATAATTATTAACATAGCATTTACTGAACAATTTTAATGGCGATGAGATACTGCAGTGGGCTTGCTTGTGATAAATATGAAGTGAGAGAACGCCAATTACAGGCCGGACTTAGCAACCGCTGTTTTATCAAAATCGTTTAGAAACATGTGAAGATGGGGTGTGAGAAGATCACTTTTGAAACCCCTGTTTGATAGTTTCATTATCATAGGAACATTTCTTCTTATTAATTCGTGGTACGAACTTGCAGCACTACACCTTCGCTACTTAGAATATTATTATTTATTGGAAAGTTAAAATCAGACAACTGAAAAGTTCAATGCCATAGCCAGGATTTGAACCACGGATCACCCGGTCTCCATCCGGTTGCTCTAACCATAGCAACATGCCGGTAGGACATTAAATTCCCCAACTGATTCGCATGTTTCCCGGTAAACCACAAGGGGATCTCAAATTGTATTAAGATGACATACCCCAATGGCGACCTACAATTTGTAAGTACTTTAAGTCCCGGACTTCAGCTTCGACCACTATAGAGCAATTAATGGAATTAATCGTTCTTCCACACAAGCCATGTGTTGGACAAGGTTGGAAAGGTAGAATCAGACGACTGAAAAATTGTGAGAGTGGTTAGAGCATTTGCATTCGTCCGATTCTACCTTTCCAACTTTGTCCAACACACGGCTTGTATGGAAGATAAATTAATTCCATTATTATTTATTGACAGTTATTTAGTATATTACCTGCAGTTCCGTGTGTTAGAGATTAAAACTTCGTTACTTAACGAAAATATTGTGTAAGAAACTAACGTTGTTCTGAGCAAGCCTAAGCAGAAGGATGTGGTGGATAGAAGCTTCCTCTACGTTTTCACCACAAAGATATCCGGAACACCGTGCATGAGTTACGTAACCCAACAGCAACGTGTCTAGTTTGTCTTACTTTCCTCTTTGCTTTCCCAGCAAGACCCATAAATACACCTGTTTCTGTTATTTTAAAGATGTCTTAAATTTAATTTTAACTCCAATACAGATTTTGGAAATGCCTTTACAAAATATGGGGTATTCCATAAAGAACACAATTTTAATTTAATAATAAAACACTATATATTAATAAAAATGTATGGGCTAGAGAACAGTATGTGGATAACTCCAATAATAACAAAGAGAGAGTATAGGCTGTGTACGAGCAGGTGTATGGAGACTAATAGGAATAAGAAATCGGTTCCCACAGAACCAATGTCCAATATGTGGGGAAAGAGAAGATTTAGAACATATCGTTTTTGATTGTAAAGGTACACAGCATTGGAGAAAGCAAGCTATAAATGGGAAATGGTTAAAACTGGACAGGAAGGTTGCTTTAAGCAAGATTTTTAACAAAGACAGTAAAAAGGTAGGAGAGTACCTGTCCAAAATACAAAAGAGATGGCTATGGACAATAAAAAGAGATGTGAATTATTTTCATCATGTGATGTTAAGTTATGTAATTATATTATCATTATTATAATATTAGTATTATTAGATTATTATTTTGGTATTACTACTATTATTTTATTATTATTATTATATAATTGTTATGTTATAATTAAAGAATATAATATGGGTAGAATATGGCAAGATAACAGCTTGGGCTGATGTATAGCCATATTCCAAGGAAGATTGCTAGTACAAATAAATAAATAAAACACATAAATTATTTCAAAATTGTTAATATTATTATATCAATATGAAGCACAAAGACTGCGATTAAACATGAAACAAAATATCGAGTAAATGTCTTCCACTGCTTTGTCTGCACACATCCACTCTGTAAACAAATTTTTCAACGACCGTAGAGCAAAGTTCCTTGAATTTCACTCATGACACGTCTAATTTCTGCCTTGAGTTGGGGATGGTTCATGGATTGTTCACATAAACACAAGATTTGACATACCCCGCAAAAAATAATCACACGGTTGCAAATCACACGATCTTGGTGGCCAGTTTTGATCGCCGTTCCGAGAGATGACACAAGCAGGGAATCTTTCTCTCACCAATCTTGTTTCAACGGCAGTGTGGCAGGTTACCCTATCCTGTTTGAACCACAAGTTTTCCACATTCAATTCTTGAAATTGCGGCAGTAAAAACTGTGTTATCATGTGGCGATAATGATCACCATTCACTGTCACTGCTTTTCTAGTCTCGTCTTCAAAAGAATATGGCTCAACTAGTGCGCTAGTTCCTAATCCGCATCAAACAGGGCCTCGTTCTGGGTACACACTCTTTATACGAGGATTCTCTGTGTCCCAAATCCGGCAGTTTTGTTTATTAGCATAACCATTAAGGTGGAAGTGTACCTCGTCACAAAATATTATTTTTTTATGAAAATCACTATGGAATTCTTCTTTGGTGAAAAACCAATCTGTAAATGTTCGACGCTGTCCATTGGCTTCAGCTGTTGTGTTAATTAGATTTCACAAAGATGCAAATACAGATCTTTTGTTAAAATTTGCTGCAAACTACTTTTCGAAATGCCAAATTGTTAGGAAAGACGGCGAATGGGTTTCATTTGGGGTCGTAGCACCGCTGTGTCTGACAAGGACGATATTCTCTGCCGATCGACGAGAACGAGGACGTTCAAGTCGATCCTGTGTCTTCAAATTTCCTTATCAGTCTATGCACTGTTGACACATTAGGCGCATTTACACGAAGTCTTCGAACGGTCTCTGCATAACGTTCGCCGTACTTGAATGCGTTGATCCTTCGTGTATCGCTCCATTTTAGCTGATAACCATACGCACAAATGACAATTGACAATGGCAATCGTTAATCGCAATATAACAGATGATAATCGTTTAATTTTCAAGTCCGGCAAATTAACAAACTGAAAGAGGCGCACAATTTAAAAATTGCGTTCTTATGGGACACCCTTTATTAGCTTCCTAAGATGTGTTACACTTACGCAACCTTCTCTACTCACTATTTCTTGCATTCATCTCTGTTTAAAAAAATTATATGATGATAGCATATTATGTTTCTACTTCATTCTAATCAATAAATATTTCATTACGCATCTTGTTGCAACTACAAGCGAGATATATGAAGCTAAGGAGATAGTCAAATATTGAAAAAACGCGTCGCTGAACGCTCTCGCTGTTTGCTTGATCTCACGAGAAACAAATAATGGTGACTTGAAACTTCTATGCTATAAAAATCATAATTTTTCCTAATTCAGGTTGTGCCTATCTTTTAGGGTTTTTCAGTTGCACAAAATCATAGAAATTTAAATTAAATTGAAGTAGACCTAAGAGGCTATTTATAGAAAACTCAATTTACATATACATCAATTTATTCTGCGTGTTATTGTCTCAAATATATGATATTCTAGAGCCGCTCTGATAAAATAAAACATGAAAAAAGGCTTTCCAGGTAAAGGGTAGTTTATGATGGAAGATTTTCGTGAAAATCTGCGTTGTATTCTTGAAAATGCTGGGCGAAATTTGGTACTCATCCAAATTTTGGTTTTTGTTCCTGTCAGATGCACGCGAGAGCCGGTACACGTATATACACGCATATTTTTGCTTTCTTTACCACGTACCTAGAAGATATTGCATTCCACCCAAAAATTCGATAACGAGATTTCACGGGAATAAGTGTTTTGAGGCCTCCTGAATCAAAAATGGCATTTTTAAGACAGTCGCACGCGTAAAAAACGAGAAGTCGGATATCATGCAAACTTGGCATTTAGATTCAATACCTTCCAAAGATGCAACATGAAGATTTTCAAGAAAACCCCGCTACCCCATACTACCCTTTACTTGGGACATTTTTCGGATTTTTTTTATTTTCTAAGAAATGGCTCTAAGGATTGTGATTAAAATACCATATATTAAAGATGTTTGCAAGGCAAATGAAAGGTTTATCTTGAATTTTCTGGGGATAGCCTGCAAAGTCCTCTTCATTGGGAAGGAATTTTATATAATCTTGTATAAATTGTAAACGTTAGACCATAGATGAAAACGTACTGCACAAGAATTGCAGATATCTGTATGAAACTCAATATATTTCAGATAACTCATTTGTGGCATCAGCATTTCCGAGATATCCCTTATTAAAGGTTCAAATTGTTCAATACTTGGCCATTCTTTAAAGTCCTCTCAATATTCAGTTGTTTCTCGCGATTGCGTGGAAAGAGCGTTTTAAAGCTGGCGTTTAGCGTCGACTTCTAAAACATTTTACTCTCGCTATTTCCTTTGTATCTATAACGAAATGTGTAATGTAATTATTTAAGGAAAGTTTTATTTGGATTAAAATAGAGATAGGAAAATAAACTTTCATAAGAATAACTTGTATACCCACTAATAATCGCTAGAGGGTAGAGAAAGTCATGTGAATGTAGCACATCAGATTTTTTAAACTCAAATGTCTTGAAAATTACAAAGGATATCGAACTAAATTTGGAACTATTCAATTTTTACTTTCTCTACTACGTATAGTAAGTAGGGGAAGTATTGCATTCCACTCAAAAATTCAATACCGAGATTTCACCGGAAACACATGTTTTGAGGCCTCCTGAACCCCAAAAAAAGTATTTTTGGAAACATGTCCGTGTGTGTGTCTGTGAACAGCATAACTCAGAAACTTGGTATTTACGTTCAGTATCTTCCAGAGTTTTCGAGAAAATCACCCACCCCAGATTACCCTTTACATGGAACATTTTTCGAAAATTTTAATTTTCTCAAGATGGCTCCAACGATTTTGATTAAAATATCATATGTTTAAGATATTTTCATGACAAATAAAATGTATATCTTGAATTTTCTGGGAATGTCTCCAAAGGTATTCTTGATTGTGAACGACTTTTGCATAACTGGTAAACCATAAGAGATAGACAAAATTTTACTACACAAAACATGTAGATCGCGTTAAAATAAACAATTTATGTCATATACATTTTTTTTGTTGAGTGAACCATTTTCGAGATATTGCTTGTTATTCCCTTAAATTTTTCATTAGTTATTTTCTCTACTGGAAATTCATTATTCATTTTTTTTTGTCTTGGATATGCAAAGAGTATTAATGGTGCTGCACATAGCAGCCAGCTATTAAGAGATATATCTATGCTTAAAGGCTAATGTATTTCTTTATTACTCTTGCAAATATATATTTCCCTTACACGTACAAGAAAATCAGCAATAAGATAGAGTCTGCAAATGTTTATCTCGATTAACATGAAGTAGATGGAGAATAAGCGTTTGTAAAAATAGTTTGTACAAGATTAGAGAAAGTCATGTGAGTGTAACACATAAGACTTTTATGTAAAGGAAACTATAGATTAAAGTTAGTCATACGCCTTGGAACAAGAGCATTTTCAATAGTGGATCCCTTTAATGGCTAACTGCTGATATAAATGATATAATAATAATTAAGTTGCATTTTAAAGAAACATAGTCCAGAAAATTATTGCAGATTATTGTATAAAAGAGCGTGATAAAATGACGAGAAGGCGTCGCGCGGAGCTGCAGTATCGTAAGCAAAAGCGGTAGTGGAAGGGATAACCAGCTGATGTTACGTAGATAAATGAAGTCAAGCCTGCATAAAACCCTTCATAAGCATTTCCTCACCAGATGTCTCTCCCTCACAATACCTTCCTGGGACAGTCTAGCTTAAGAGATTTGCAGGAAATGCCTTACACAATCTACCTCTCAACCTAGATTTGAGGCAAGAGTTTTTATATTCCTGGCTTAGTGAATAAATTGCACTACCGTCGCTTTCGGTAGTTAGGTTGTATTGCACAAACATTTTGCAGCTATTCTATAATAAATGTATTGTTACGCTGCTATGGCCTCAATTATCGCGCAGAAGGTGTCTATCGACCGACCGACTGGCCAGTTGAAGAGATACAGGAAGGAGTAGCGCTCTCACCCAGCGTAAACACCAGAGAACGGATTCTTTCTCCCCGCTTCTCGCAAAAACTAGAACTCTCTGGAAACCTCCAGCGTCTAAATCTAAGCAAGCGAGCTTGCTCGCAAATCAGTCAATCGGTGAGACAGGGAGTCGTCGCTCTTGATGTGCTATAAAGTGCTGGTTCTACGAGTGAGTTTATGACGACAGTTGTGACGTACAGTGAATGCTGCTGTTGCGAGAGATTAGAGCCTTCCTGGTGTTCGACGCCCCAGCGAGTGAAACGAAAGGAAGAAGGGGCTGCTTTGTCCGTATTTCATGAAATGATAGTAAAGTGACAGTGGAAGTTGAACTAGATCACATTAATGAAGTGACAGTGAAAACTAGACAAAGAATTGAGAACAAAGAATCTGATGGGATAGATTCACATGACCTTCCCTACCCTCTATCGTCTATTAATGTGTATGCAAATTATTCTTATTGAGTTTAATTTTCTATCTACTAGGTCTTAATCCAGATAAACCTTTGCACAAATAGCTAGATTACACATTTCATTATATATAGATACGAAGGGAACAGCGATAGCCACATGTTTAAGAACTGAACGCTATGTGCTGGCCTAAAATGTCCATACCGTTTTAATGCAATCGCGAGAAACAAATGAATGTTGAAATGACTTTAAAGGGAGTGGCCAAGAAATGAACAATTCGAACATTTAATAACGGGTATCTCAGAAACGGCTTATATCATAAAAAAACTTACTTTAAATTGTGTGTTTTGAAGAAGTCTACGCTTTTTGTAGAAAATCTGTTTATCGCTTAACGTTTGCAAGTTATACTAGATTATACAAAATTCCTTCCGAATGAAGGCGACTTCCTAGGCTATTCCCAAAAATTCAAGATGTACATTTTGGTATTTTAATCAAAATCGTGTTCCATTTTTATAAAATTAAAATTTTCGAAAAATGTTCCATATTAAGGGTAACTAGGAATGGAGGATTTTCTGAAAACTGTTTCTGTTGCATCCTTGGAATATATTTAACTCAAAAACCAAGTTTGGTATTTATCCGACTTTTCGGTTTTGAGTTATACTGTTCAAAGACAGACACTCAGACACACACACGGATACCTTCCAAAAATGCTTTATTTGGATTCAAGGCCCCTCAAAACTTGTAATTCTGTTGAAATCTCGGTATCGAATTTTTGGGTGGAATGCACTATATGTAGTAGAGAAAGTAAAAATAACTAGATATATCCAAAAGCGGTCGATATCTAGTACGTGCCATTAAAATTTGGAATAATAATACAAGAATCCATAGTAAATTAAGCATATTTCAAAACATAAAATTAGTAGATGAGAGATTGACATAAGATGTTAATGTCAACTTGAATGCCGAACACTACTTGAATATAATTATTATATTCAAAAGGCCTACAAGAAAGGAACGATAATTGCCAGAAAAATTAAATATCTAGGCTGCTGCTAGAATCTACTAATATTAGCATAAAAATGGATGATTTAAAAGTTCTGTTCAGGAGAAAAGAAATTGCCCGTGTGCAGTATAAAATAGCGCCTTATTACAGGTTAACGGAGGAGAGCACTGCCGAAGGTATTGCCTATATGCAGGCGAACGCCACTAATATTCCTTTTGTTGGTTATAGAAAATGTTACCAATATGAAAGTGGTTATTTAGGAAACTAGCATTTTAACAGTAGGAGCCAAAATGATTGAATAATAAATTTTACCTTTCCAAACCTGCCCAACACAGGGATTGTGTGGAAGAACAATTAATTCCTTTAATTGACCTAATAGTGGTTGAAACTATAAAGCCGGACTTAAGTACAGTAGGTCGCCATTAGAGTATGTCATCTCAATACAATTTGAGTTACCGGGAAAAATGCGAATCAGTTGGGAATTTAATGTCGCACCGGCAAGTTACCATGGTAGCTCAGTGGTTAGAGCAACCGAAGGGAGACCGGGAGATCCGTGGTTTAAATCCCGGCTATGGCATTGAATTTTTCAGTCGTCTGATTCTACCTTTCCAACCCTGTCCAACACATGGCTTGTGTGGAAGAATAATTAATTCCTATAAATGTTTGCTTTCTCTACAGCTTATTTAATAAAAAAGTCCGCGTGTGTCTGTTTGAACAGGATAACAAAATTATTTAAGTTCGTCTTCCAGGATTGCAATAAGAAGATTAATAGCAAAATTTCCATTCCAAAATACGTTTTACATGTAAAGTTTCTCGTGATTTTTCATTTTCTTAAAAATGGCTCTTAACGACTTTGATTAAAATGCCATGTGTTTTAAGATATTTTCATAATAAATAACATCTTTGTAGGCAGCATGGCCTAAAGGCAGGACTTCTAACACAGTGCACATGAGCCAAAATATTTAGATTATCGCACAAGTAATCGACGGTTTGATTAGGTTTTTCTTTCAAATTTGTCTTTTTACATGATTAATTTCTCATGGCCCTTTCATTATTTGTTCACAATACGAATCATCATATTTAAATTTATCGCAATTCGTTGTAGAGTTAAACTATAAGCTATGCTGGCAGCCTTCTGCTTTCTTTGATCTAAAACGTTATTCGTTTATCTATTATAACCTACATAAAGATTAAGTGGCAGAAATTTTGAATTCAGAAGAAACTGAAATGGAAGACCCTGGTGAAATTGCAGAAGCAGCAGAAAAGAATAACACTAGAAGTACTTACCCAAAATATTCAGAAAGCAATATGATATAGGATTTAATCACTTCATTGCTTGGTGTAAGGCAAAACAGTTGAAAATAATTTCACTGAAGGTGACTGCTAGCGAATCAACAAAACCAGTATATCTGACATCTAGCTTTTTTAACCCATTTCTCTTGTTTCAAAAACCCCGTTCTAAACGTTATCTCTGTTATTTTCAGGAATCAATATAATATTGATATTTTACAAATTCGAGTGCTGTCTAAAAAATAGTATATGCCACACGTGTTAAAAGTGGTTTCATTTTGCTTGCTGGATTCATTCAAACATTCCTACTGGCAAAATAAAATCCTACTTTTAACCCTTGTATCATAATCTATTATCATTTTTCTGGGAATAGCCTGTGAAGTTGTCTCCCAAAGAAATTTTGTATAATTTTGTGTAACGGGTATATCATTATTAATAGACAAAAACATACTACACAAACATAGGCCTCTTTAAACCAAATTTATTTCAAATGACTGTTTTGTGGCCCGTTTAGTAGGTTTGTCATTCTTTTTAAAGTACTACCATCCACCTGTTTTTCGTGATGTCATGGAAAGAGTATGGAATTTCAAGGCCAGCACATACCGACCCGGTTTTAAACATCTGACTATCGATTCGATTTCGTTTATATTCCTTGTACCTACAGTGAAATGTACAACAAAACTAAGATTTACCTCGATTAACACGAAGTAGAACGAAAAATAAGCTTTCGTAAGAGTAGTTTGCAGAAGTTATACAGGGTTATTCAAAAAGAAGGAACAGATGTTACATATTTATTTCTAATGAGCGACAATAGATGGCGACACATGCGATACATCACTGAATAGAGAAAAGCACAAAGTTTTATTTTGTATGTTCAAAATGAGCACCATTTGTTATGCGAGGACGTCCATTGCTTTTCCGTTTGCATACGCAACCATCTTCTACGAATTTATTGTATCAATTGTAAATTTGTTATGACGATGCGGTTCATTTTTAAACTTACAGCGAAATGCATGCTGCAACGAAACAATGGATGAGCCACAAAACGACATTTTTCCTGTGGCGTCGCCATTTTCTCGTAAACAAACACAGCGCCGCTGTAGGCACTGAATGGAAGTAATAGGTGGGGCTTAAAACTTTGAACTTTCTTCTATTCAATGATGTTTCGTATGTGTTGTTGTCTACTGTCGTTCATTAGAAATAAACATTTAAAGTATGTTCCTTCTTTTTGAATAACACGTATATAAAAAAACATAGTGGCTAGAGAAGGTCATGTGATGTAACACATTAGATTTTTTTTCTTAACAATTTCAACTTGCATAGAAACTACAGTAGATAATCTGCAACTGTAAGAAAAACATGAGTATTTTTATTGTTTATATCTCCTTTACCATATTTCTATATAATATAATATATTTATTGTATTTCCAAGAAACACTTTGTAAGGTAATATAATTAGTCTAGGTACCAACATTTACAATAGTTAACATTTTTACTTTCTCTACTACGTATAGTAAGTAAGGGAAGTATTGTATTCCATCCAAAAATTCGATACCGAGATTTCACCGGAAATACATGTTTTGAGACCCCCTGAATCCAAAAAAAGCATTTTTGGAAACATGTCCGTCTGTGTGTCTGTCTTTCTGTGTGTGTGTGTGTGTGTGTGTGTGTGTGTGTGTGTGTGTCTGTCTGTGAACAGCATAACTCAGAAATGAACAGTCGGATAAACACCAAACTTGGTAGTTAGGTTCAGTATCTTCCAGAGATGCGACACAAAGGTTTTCAAGAAAATCCCCCCACTCCAGATTACCCTTTACATGGAACATTTTTCGAAAATTTTAATTTTCTCAAAAATGGCTCTAACGATTTTGATTAAAATATCATATGTTTAAGATATTTTCATGACAAATGAAATGTATATCTTGAATTTTCTGGGAATGTCTCCAAAAGTATTCTTCATTGTGAACGACTTTTGCATAACTGGTAAACCATAAGAGATGGACAAAATGTTACTACACAAAAAATGTAGATCGCGTTAAAATACACAATTTATGTCATATACATTTTTTTTGTTTAGTGAACCATTTTGGAGATATTGCTTGTTATTCCTTTAAATTTTTCAAATGGGAATTCGTTATTAATTTTTTTTCTTGTATATGCAAAGAGTATTAATCTGTGGCAAAGGGAATAGTGCTGTACCTAGCTACCAGCTATTAAGAGATATGTATGTGCTTAAAGGCTACTGTATTTCTATATTGTTCTTGTAAATATATTTTCCCCTTGCATCTACAAGAAAATTAGCAATAAGATAGAGTCTGCAAATGTTTATCTCGATTAACATGAAGTAGATGGAGAATAAGCGTTTGTACAAGAGTAGAGAAAGTTATGTGATTGTAACACATCAGATTTTTTTTTACTTCGTCACAAACACTTGTCCAAACTGTTGCATAGATTCTTGACTCGCTGTGGACGAGGAATCTTCAGAACGACATGAGGATCCTGGCAGCTTAAATACAAACCTCAACAAACACCATTCTGGAGTCGAGTTTCTATTTTTAACATTCTAGACAAGAAAGAGCTAAAACTAAAGATACGAGCAGTTGCAACGAACAAAACAAATACAGAAGTTAAGCAATACTCCTCATTCCACGCGTGCGCACTGGCTGTCAATTTGCGAAAGTGCATGCAGCTGCATGCATTAGGAGAGATGGGCGTAAGTCATGTAGCTGTATTTATTTCAAATGATGCCTCTAAATTTCTTTCAAGAAATCTCTTAAGAGAAGAGGTACAGCTCTATGGCAAGTGTTACACACAAATCTCGAGGAATGGTAGTTATTATCTGCTTCACTCGCTAATTTTAATAAAGTTTCTGCTCGTTACATTTTAGTTTCATTTTCGTTTTCGAAATTTATTTCATCAAGAGACTAGAACAAGTGAAAATGTTTGGTTCTCCAAATCACTTAAAAGTACTCTGTTTATCGTCTTACGACAATGTCCAACCTCCAGTGCGAAAGGTCAAGTATGCACTGCAACTTTTACTTTCTCTACTGCGTATATAAAGGGAGAGAATTCAAACCCGAGATTTCACTAGGAATACAGGTTATGGTTCCTCCTGAATCCAAAAAAAGCATTTTTACTTTCTCTACTGCGTATAGTAAATAGAGAAAGTATTGCATTCCACTAAAAAATTGCATATCGAGATTTCACCGGAAATACATATTTTGAGGCCCCCTGCGTCCAAAAAAAGCATTTTTAGAAAAAGGTTTGCCTGTGTGTGTCTGTGAACAGCGCTACTCAAAAACGGAAAGGCGAATAACTACCAAACTTGGTATTTAGGTTCACTATCTTTCAAAGATGCAACACGAAGATTTTTAAAAAAATCCCCCACCCCAGACTACCTTTTACATGGAACATTTTTCGAAAATTTTTATTTTCCCAAAAATGGCTCTAACGATTTTGATTAAAGTATGACATGTTTAGGATACTTTCATGGCAAATGAAATGTATATCTTGAATTTTCTGGAATGTCCCCAAAAGTCTCCTTCATTCTGAATGACTTTTGCATAACTGGTAAACCATAAAGGACAGACAAACATTTACTACACAAAAAATGCATATCTCGTTAAAACACGCAGTTTATGTCCTATACATTCTTTTGTCGAGTGAACCATTTCCGAGAGATTTCAATTTGGATTTTCCAATACTTACAGTTTTTCTCAAATGGGAATTCGTATGTTTTTTATGTCCTGAACATGCAAAGAGAATTGAATGCTCTACATAGAAGCCAGCTCTTAAAGATTTCACTGTTGCTTAAAGCCTACCATATTCCCCTTGTACTTACAAGAAAATTAGCAATAAGATTACCATATCGATATCTGCATTAACATGAAGCATATGGAGAATAAGCGTGCGTAAAAATAGTTTGTACAAGAGTCGAGAAACTCATGTGAGTGCAACACATGAATTTTTTACAAAACGTTTGGTCCATGCATGCATGTCTGTCTGTCTGTATCTGCAAACAGTATAACTAAAAAACGAATACTCGAATCAACAAAAAACTTGATATTTAAGTACTGTATCTTCCAAGCATGCGACACGAAGATTTTCAACAAATTCTCACCCCCAAACTACCCTTTAAATGGAGCAATTTTCGAAAATTTTGATGTTTTAATAAACATAGATCTAACGATTTTGATTATAATAACATATATTAACAATAGTTACATGAAAAGTTATATGTTTATGTTGAATTTTCTGGGAATAGCCTGTAAAGTTCTCTTTATTCGGGAATTTTGTATAATCTTGTGTAACTGGTAAATGTTAAGCGATAGACGAAAACGTACTACACAATTTATTTCAAATACGTTTTCTTGTGTAAGAAGCCATTTGTGAGATATCCGTTATAAATGTTTCAATACTTGGTCATTGTTTTAAAATCACTGTCAAGATTTAGCCAGCATATGGCGTCCAGTTCTAAAACATTCTACTATCTCTGTTCCATTTGTATCTATAACGAAATGTGTGATGTAGTTATTTCTGCAAAGGTTCTTTTGGATTGAAACATGGCAGAGAGAAAAATAAGCTTAGTAAGAATAGTTTGTATACCCACTAGTAAACTATAGAGGGTAGAGAAAGTAATGTTAATGTATCACATCTGATTCTTTTTCTGGACATAGTGTTATTTTATATTATTTATTCCTTTTTGTCGCTTCAACTATAAAGTCGTATCTCCAACTACTTTAGAATACATAACATGAATACAATGAAAGCACAATATTTTTAACAGTAATGGTACATACAAAATTAAATTCTCTAAAAGGGTGCTATACACTGCTATACAATTTTGTCGCTTTCATAAAGTTTAAAGTTGTTTGTTATGCCGAATTTAGGGCGTCTGTTAGGCTGTTGGTGATGTCACATCTTTCCCTGTGTTGTACATAGCGACGGCAGGCTGTAACGAAATGAACTATGAGATTAGATCTGCAGAGGTGGCACACAGGAGGGTCACTGTTGAGGAGATGTTTGTGCATTATAGAAGTATTTCCAATACGTAGTCGAGTTAATACAACTTGGTATTTGCGGTTGAAATGATAGTGTTGAGGTTTGGACTCGGAAATGTAGACATCGTGTAACTTACTTCTAGATGTGGATTTCCATGTTTGTCTCCATTGATTAATGCAAGTCTTTTTGATGAAGTCGGTGTGTGGGATCTTGATGTCCTGAGGGGGATGTTTGGTGACTTCTTTAGCTGCCTGATCAGCTGATTCATTTCGGAGAATTCCGACGTGAGACGGAGTCCAGGCGAATGATACTGATTTACCAGAGAGTGTAAACTTTCTGAAGTTCTTTAAAATATTTGGGAGGTTGAGGTTTGTTGAAGGAATATTAAAGCACTCAACGTGTCGGAGAATATTAATGTAGGTTATCTTTATTAAGTATATATTCCAATGAGAGTTGAATTATGAACAATTCACTAGAATAGACAGAAAGATAGTTGGGAAGACTATATTGTATGTTATAATCAGGGAAAACCGCTGCGCATCCATTATGACCAACAAGTCTGGATCCATCAGTGAATACAGTGACACAATTCGTTAAACGACGTTTGTAAGAATCACTATCTGTTGAAGATTTCCCTTGTCTAGCCAGTGATGTATCAATAAAGGGACATGCGAGTTCTACATAGTATATAATTTGAATCTATGAAACAAGGGAACATATTAGGCAGAGTAATGTTAAATTCCTTGTAGTACGCCAAGAGACGAGTTGAAAAATGTGAGGGTTGTGCTGATTATGTAGCATTTTCTATGTTCTTTATGGGAACTATGTAAGAGTGGACTAGATATGATGGTGTCGTTGCAGTACGTGTTGCGGATAGACTCAAGGTTTTCCTTCTAATTTCCAGCGGAGGTATGTTAGCTTCAATTTGTAGACTCTCTATGGGGCTGGTGTGAAAGGCTCCTAAAGCAATTCTTAATGCCGAAGACTGGATTGAATCTGGAATTTTAATAGCTGTGGCACTTGCTGAATTTTAAATTATAGATTCGTAGTCCAGTTTATTGTGTGGTAAATTTATAAGTACGTAGTAACACACTTAAGTCGGCTCCCCATGATCTTGCTGATAATACTTTCAGTATATTGAGTCATTGGCCACAGTCGGCTTTAGGGAGTTTAAAATGAGTTGAGGTAAGTTTCCGGTCAAGGAGTACACCAACTGTATGCGAACTGTATTGACTATAGGGATTTGATGTTTATCGCTGATAACTTTCGGGTTCGGTGAGTGTTTGCCAACCTCGGAGTAGACTATGCACTTATTTTTTGATGAGGCGAAATTTAAACCTGTGAGGTGGTTCCAGTTCAAGAGTGGTTGTAAGCCGTTATTAAGTAATATTTGTGTTGTTTTTTTTTTGTTCTGTTTGCTGTTCATGTTGTCCTACCCGCATGTCTTGCTTGTTTTGGTGCTCATATTTACATGCATTATATTAAACATTTTATATATGTATTTATTATCATTTGAATTATATCATTTAATTCTTATTAGGGTCTTCGCTTACATTTTATTCTTTAATATTTATTTACAATTTAATTCATACAGCAGCTAAGTTTGAGCTGAAAGTTATTGATATTTTTGAGGTCCACAACCAGGCATGTGTAATCTACCTTCAGTTCGGCACCAATGTTAATGCCGGTGACCTTGATACTGGAACCACCATATTCAACAGTTGTTAGTAATTAATTTTATTTTCGCGTAGGTACTTCTATTGTTCGCTATCATCAAAACTAGTATGTATGCACGTGCGTTAAGTGTATTACTGGAGAATCTCTCTCGTATTTTCACACTCCTCCTTGTTTTTCAATAATGCACTTACCTACCATACTTGTATCGCGCTCTACTATTACTGGATGTTACCGACATACGACTCAAGGTCACACAAAATTCACAACTTTAAAACGTTGTCAGTTCTTTATTCCTGCAACTTCTTCAAGGAGCAGTAGGAAATCTTTCGCGGAATACTGTGTTGTGTGTTTAATAATGACCGAATCAACATAACTTAGATCACAACTAGGGTGTGACATCGGAGTCACTACATCGAGGAAAGCATATAGAATGGGAGGGAAGGGTATAGCGATAAGGGCTGACATTGACCCGCGCAGTACGGATCAACAAGAAGGATTATGCATGTCTCGTGAACATTTACTTTATTCCTGCAATATTATTTCTAACATATACAGCTGACTTATGTAACTGAAATGACTTCATTAAATCATTAATACGAAGCGCTACGTCACGATGTGCACATGGATAAGATTTTATGTCAGTTTATTACAATGAATTACAACCCACGACTTTGTATCCTGTAATTTATATAACGGAATATCGGCAGAAATAAATACTTCGCATAGTTCTTCTTTAAGTCTTTGGTTTAGTTCACCTCGACTGGGGATGAAAGGGAGTAGACATTGGCACAATTTAAGGGACTTTTCGTTTTTGAGTTATGCTGCTGTATAACATGCGCTGGAGCCTTTTTCTAAAAATACATTTTTACTTTCTCTACTACGTATAGTAAGTAGGGGAAGTATTGTATTATACCCAAAAATTGGATACCGAGATTTCACCGAAAATACATGTTTTGAGACCCCCTGAATCCAAAAAAAGCATTTTTGGAAACATGTCCGTGTGTGTCTGCCTGTGAACAGCATAACTCAGAAACGAACTGTCGGATAAACGCCAAACTTGGTATTTGGGTTCAGTATCTTCCAGAGATACGACACGAAGGTTTTCAAGAAAATCCCCCCACTCCAGATTACCCTTTACATGGAGCATTTTTCGAAAATTTTAATTTTCTCAAAGATAGCTCCAACGATTTTGATTAAAATATCATATGTTTAAGATATTTTCATGACAAATAAAATGTATATCTGCAATTTTCTGGGAATGTCTCCAAAGGTATTCTGGATTGTGAACGACTTTTGCATAACTGGTAAACCATAGGATATAGACAAACTTTTACTACAGAAAAAATGTAGATCGCGTTAAAATACACAATTTATGTCATATACATTTTTTTGTTGAGTGAACGATTTTCGAGATATTGCTTGTTATTCCCTGAAATTTTTCATTACTTATTTTCTCAACTGGGAATTCATTATTCATTTTTTTGTCTTGGATATGCAAAGAGTATTAATGGTGCTGCACATAGCAGCCAGCTATTAAGAGATATGTCTATGTTTAAAGGCTACTGTATTTCTATATTGCCCTTGCAAATACAACACAATGGGAACATAGTACGCTTAAGCGATAGTCAAATATTTTTAGAACTGGTCGCTATGTGTAAAATGTAATTCTCTTTGCATGTCAAAAGATCGTTTCTGCAAATGTTTATCTCAATTAATATGAAATAGATGGAGAATAAAAGTTTGTAAAAATAGTTTTACAAGAGTAGAGAAAGTGATGTGAGTGTAACACATCAGATTGTTTATTATTCAGGGAGCCTTAAAACACGCATTTCTCGTGAAATCTCGGTATAGAACTTTTAGGTGAAATATAGTACTTCCTCTACATACTAAAGTATGTAGTAGAGAAATAAAAAGCATGTTAGTATTCAAAGTGATTGAGTTAATGTCGCTTGATTTGTCTTTTCTCATGTGTATTTTGGAGCTTTTTTATTTAATATAGTTTAATTGTATAAAATACTTTACACTAAATATCAAAACTATATATAGGATTATTATACCCTGTCACTACAGTCACTCGATTGTGTCTGGTATTTGAGCATGGGCTAATGAACATTTATGGTGTAAATAGATATTTGTCAAGCTTGTGGGAATTACTTGCGCGGATCATTTAGTATATATTACTTACTGTATTTCTAATATGTGACGCAAATAGTTGCCTGCAGCTCCTGCGACACTCTTTCCTATTCAATAATTGAGTGGGCTGACGTTTCTACTTCAAATATTGCGTGAAGTAAGCAAAAATATGAATATACGTAGTGTAGGTTTTGCTTAAAGGAACTATTGCCAATCACAGTAATGCTGTTATGGATTTATTTGGAGTATATGCAGTTTCAATGTCGTGCATGATTTAATTATAGGCACGTGCTTGAGATGATATTTGTCTGAAAAGAGGACGCAGAGGGTTTGAAAATTGACTGCATTAGTTTATAAATCCAGTATTAATTTTTAAAGTATTAATGAAATGAAGACTTTATTTCTAAGTTTTAAATTACGACCCTGACAAAGAAAGACAGCAACTAAAAGGAGCATATAACATAAAACAACCAAAGCTGTGGATTTTATCAGCTTATCATATTGACTACGAGGTGCGTTTTTAAAGCAGTGTTGTAATAGTTTGCCGCTGCAGCGCTGCAATCGCGATTTTGAGCATGTACGAATCACTTCCTCCATTCATCAGGAAGCCAGACGTAGCTGTGAGCGATATCCACTGTTTTCCATTCCTGTGCTGTGTTATGTTTTCCTGTTGTTGAATTGTTCAAAACAATTGAACAAAACGCCGAGTTTGAAGACAGATTAGTAATGGTTTTTTGAATGCGAGAAATGTTGCATCAGCAAATATTCATTGACAATTGTATGAGGTTTATGGGAATACAATAATACATGACAATTCCAGGCCACACATAGCCAAACATACTCAAGATGTGATCGCATCACTTGATTGGGAATAATTCGACCTACAGTCCGGATTTGGCACCAAGCGATTTTCATCAGTTTCTTCATCTGAAGAAATTCCTTGGTGGAAAAAATTTCAACGAAGATGATGTAAATAAGAAATGCAGACTTGGCTTTCATAACAGGCGGCACCATTCTTTGACGAAGGCGTACAAAAACTAGTTTCCCGTTACGGCAAATGCCTCGATAACGGCGGTGGCTATGTGGAGAAGTAGTGTAAGGTAACAAATGATAATAAAGTGTTTGGAAAACAGGTTTTGTGTGTGGTGTGTATATGTGTGTGAATTGAAAGGGGATATATTATACATATATAGAGGAATTGTACATATGAAACGGGAACCATACATATAAGAATTGGTAATTCACTAACACGTTAAAATATTCAACACCTAACATTTGTACAGAGCTGATTGCAAGACACGGGCGAGCTAGCAGAATTCCAAGAAATCATAAAGACCGTACCTGTCACCGAGAGGTACCACGCTACATCATGGCGCCCAAGCGTACGGATCTGAACCCGCACATTCTCATACATGTCAGGGTAACGCGGCCTGAGGGCCAATAGGTAACGTTGTTACATTTTCAAACGCGGAGAGGAGCGTCACTGAGCTCCCGTATATAAGGGCAGACAAAGCCTCAGAGCCCGCTCTTATTCTGAATGTAACTCATCGAGAAGTCACGTCGAGACGAGGTGCTACAGATGCACGTGGGTGCACAAGGGTGGGGTGCATGTGAATATAGCTAGGCTCCGGACTAATTTAAAGTGGTGGGATTATTATTATTATTATTATTATTATTATTATTATTTTTATTATTATTATTATAATAATAATAATGGGATAAGCCAGCCGCTCATAACTATTCAAAGTGTGAAATAAACTTAATTAATTAAGGGAAACTCGCAGTGTATTTTTAACTTGCCTCACCCACTAGAACCTGAGATTCAATGATTAAATATAGCTAGGAATGGAATAATCAACAACCGACGAGTACTAATAGCCGAGGAAGAGGAACACTGCAACAGGCGACAACGACCCAAGGATCATCGATTTCCAGCTACAAAAGTCGCCCAACGATTTCCCGCCACAAATGGCGCCCAACGATTTCCCGCCACAAAAGTCGCCCAACGATTTCCAGCTACAAAAGTCGCCCAACGATTTCCAGCTACAAAAGTCGCCCAACGATTTCCCGCCACAAATGGCGCCCAACGATTTCCCGCCACAAAAGTCGCCCAACGATTTCCCGCCACAAAAGTCGCCCAACGATTTCCAGCTACAAAAGTCGCCCAACGATTTCCCGCCACAAATGGCGCCCAACGATTTCCCGCCACAAAAGTCGCCCAACGATTTCCAGCTACAAAAGTCACCCAACGATTTCCGGCCACAAATAGCGCCCAACGATTTCCCGCCACTGTGTGTGTGTGTGTGTGTGTGTGTGTGTGAGAGAGAGAGAGAGAGAGATAGAGATGGAGAGCTGAAAAATGAAAAGTTGGATAAATACCAAACTTCTAGTTTAAGTTCGGCAGCTTCTAAGGGAAGACAAAAAGATTTTCGAGAAAATCAGCTCACCTCAAATTACTACATAGAAAATTATTTTTGATGTCCTCAAAATTGGTTCTAACGATTTGATTAAAATACAATAGGTTTACACCCATACCTTAACCAAGAAAAGAGATAATATAGTTATAACTTTAGCTCTTGCGCTACCCATGTTACTAGTTTGGCCTCAAACTAAGTATCCTTTATTGAAATAAAATTCTTTTAACAATTATTTTCCTGACAATCATTTTAGATCATGTTTAAGATATTTGTTTGACAAATAACATACTATCTTAACTTTTCTGTAAATAACCCGTGAAGTCGTCATTTTCACTGTATTTCGTGTAATTTTATAAAATGAGTAAATATAAAGTCACAATAGAAAGAATGTATCTCTCTAAAACACACACCCATATTTTGTGTCATCAGCCATTTCTCAGATATCCATTGTTATTCGAAACTCCTCAGTTCAAGAACTGCGTTTTAAAAATTTGACTATCGCTTCAGCCTCCTGTATGCGCTTTGTACCTACAACGAAATGTGTAATAAAGCTATTTCTGCAAATATTTATCTCAATTAATATGGAGTGCGTAGAAGCTATATAAAAATAAACAATCGTTAGTGAAAGTCATGTAAATCTAAGACACATGTAAAACTCAATGATCTTCAGCTTTATACCACTAGGCTGCTGTCTAATGCGGACTTCAACAAACAAATGAATAAATAAGTGCGTACAGGAAGTAAGAGTGTTTCCATAGAAACATTGGCCATCTCCGCAAGCATGGACGTCCCATTCTACATCATTGCATAGTGCCATACCGTAAACACGGAACTCGTAAACTGCACGAGAATGTGCTTCCAGGCAGAACAATTATCTTGTAGTAAAACGCTCGGGTAATATTTCACGGTCTTTAACGCGGTATACAGTTCCAGTTGATTAGCCTTTTGATTACTTGTGCTGCCTTTTTATGACGCTGCTGGAATATACAGTTTTATGAACGAAAAGTAACGTGGCGCGATTTTATTCGTTGGAGGCAGGAGAGAGAGAGAGAGAGAGAGTAAGAGAGAGAGAGAGAGAGTGGACAATATCGGTTTTACTGCTTATGTAAGAAGCAGAAATATTTCCGTATTGCAGCTGCGTTATGGGTAGACTTTTGGGCTTTAGAGGCAAACCATCTGCTTCAAAAGTGAATTAAAGCAGTACTCCAGTGTTGAACATATTTTAAGTACCTGTATGTAATTCCAACCCTTAGTGATTTTAAAAGATGTAGTCGTAACTTGTAAAGTTTTTTTAAATATCTAGGAAAATAATTGCAAAATGTTTGCATAAGTCCGACTATAGGTTATACACAGGTGTATAATACTTGCTAACATCGGCTGGGGCTACCGTTCTGCTTATACAGGGTGAGCCAAAAACCTACGAACCGCCTCCGCAGTGTTTTTTCCTGTCCTCGTTCTCGGCGCTCGTTGCCGTCTGCCGCTATCATAGAAAGGCGCGGATGAAACCATACAACATTTTAAAACTGCTTTTAAAGGCTTTACTTACCAACCTTATGAAAGGAGATGCTGAAACTGGCCGCCGTGTTTGTCCATACTTGTTTGACTCTTCTTTAGGAAACTATCCATCAGTCGCCGTAGTTCACGTTGAGAAATGCTGGCAATTTCCTGGCGGATATTTTGTTTTAATTCTTTCAGAGTGTGTGGGTTTGTCTTGTACACTTTGTTTTAAGTTACTCCAGATAAAAACCGTAGGGGGTTAGGTTGGGGGACCGAGGGAGCCACAAATTTCTGCTAACAATTATGTCCTCAAACACACTTTCATAAAGTTGTTACGTAAAGACATTTTTGTCTCTTGAACACTAACTAGTTTATGTTGGGATTTTAGTACACTATGTTGTGTATACTTTATAATTTGTTCACAACTATACTATCAGTTATTCATATAAAAGGTTAGTTTTCTAACCACTTACTAATAATCATAAGTATCTCCCAGAAATATCCTGGAAAAACTATACACACAAAGTATCGCCAAATCAGGGCAAGAATTACAACTAAACAGAGGTGTACGGCAAGGAGATCCTTTATCGCCCAAAATCTTCACTAGCGTTTTAGAAGACATATTCAGGAAGCTAAATTGGAATAACAGGTACGGTATAAAATAAACGGAAAAATGCTGTATCACCTAAAATTCGTTGACGACATTGTATTGGTTGCCAACTCCTCCAGCGAGATCCTACTGATGGTACTTGAGTTAAACAGGACTAGAAAATGGCAGGACTCTCATGTACCTCAGCAACACTAAACTAATGAGCAACAGACCAGCAGACCCAATAACCATTGATGGAAACGAGCTAGTGCAAGTGGAAGATTATATGCACCAACTCATCACCCTATTCACTAAAACGAAAAAAAAGAAAGGAGAAGCCGAGGAAAGCCCAGAACAAGACTACTAGTGGGGCCACAGTGGTCTAGTGCTGCAAGGTGTAGAACTGTTTTAAAAGACTATGAAGCTCCATAATAACCCACAGTTTACATCTTGGTTAGGTTAATTTTAAGAATTACACTGTAAACAGCGATTTTGATGCATTACAATTCTGACGTATTTCTGACTATATTTGGGTCACTGATTCCCAAATGCTGCCAGTTTTGCCCTATCAGCTCTAGTTTTTGAGATACCGCTTATTTACATTATATACCAATTTAACTTTACTGGTCAGCATATACAACTATATTACTTGCACACAATTAATACAGAATACATTTGGACGGATCAAGCACATTCTTTTTCATGAAGCAACTTTCTATCAACTACCATAATTTATTTATACACTAGTCGCATTAGGTTCATTGATTTTCTTCCATCAGATCGCTGAATTCTCGTTTATGTGATTTCTTCCTTGTTTCTGTCAACCAAAGGTTCTGAGATTTTTTTTCTCCAACGAGGCCACTGTGTTATCACCCAATGTTAATCTTTAGCTCTAGAGTTCCATAGGCATATAAAGCATGGGTATTTGGTGTACCCACCTTGTTGTCCTAGAAGAAAGTTCATCTTTATGTCGACACAGATAACCCATTGGTGATCACGGTATGAGATCTTCTCTAGGACTGTAGCTATTGTAGCTTGACTTTCATGCATGGTAATTAAGTGACCAATTGGTATTGACCTGTGTTTGTTCCCATTAGGCAAAATAGCACATTTTAAGCTGCGTTTGGAGCTATCAATGAATAACTGCCACTCTGTTGGTGTGTATTTTCTTATACCGGGTTTCATTGACAGTCCTTCAGCATTGATGCAAAAATCAAAATGGTTTTCTGTTGTGAAGAACGGCAGGAAATCTTGCTCTCTTTTGCAATAGACTGTCACTTTTGTTCCCGGTAACAGACATTGTTTCTCTGCCAGCCTAAAAGCCAACAATTCTGACAACTTCTTTGAAGTCTAAGATCTCTAATGAGGTCATTCAATTCTGCTTGATTAAAATCAGACACAACTGATGAAGGTCCTGCGAAATGACTGTCATTTTGCTCAGCATTCATCCACTTCTTCTGATGACTCTGGAAGACTGATAAATACTTGAACAGGTATCTCCTCTGAATGTGGAACGGGTCGTCTTGCAGAGCGTAGATCGGGATATTTCCACGTATTCCAGTTTTTGCTATTGATGACCTTAACATTTACTGAACAAACGTGGTTTATTGGTTCTTACCATATCGTTGGCTCCCCAAATTTCAAGCACTTCCGCTTCCTATTTTTCCAGTGTTGCAGTGTTGTCCAGTGTTTACAAACGGTGTGAGGTGTCCAAGCCTTATCCTGGTCTCCAAATTTTACTTTGAAATTGGCCAAATAAGCTTTTTTACAAAATTGTTATGGGTTTTCTTTGCTGGATGAATGTGTACTCCCCACAGATAAAACAAAACACATCAGGCTTATTCATACATTTTCTTCGTGAAGAAGTGTAATCAGTGCCTATAAAAAGGAGACATAAATGTCAGAATAGTTAAAGTACATCTGCAAACAACATGAATAGACCTTGGGTAAAATAAATCAGTATAATGCAAATGATATAATCAAGTTAAAAATGATGCTGTAAAACAAGTAGTCATAAGAGCAATTTATAAAGATATCAGTATCTCATAAACTAGAGCTGCTAGGATGAAATGGAAGACATGTTTAAAATCAGCAGCATCAAAATACCCAAAATCAGGTGGAAAATTCAAGGCACCACGAAAATATGTTTTGTTCCCCAGTGTAATTAATGGAAGTCTAAATCAAATCCAATGTGTGCAAGAACTAATATTCGCAGTGCTAACATTCTACTCGTGGAATAGCTCACCACGTGAATCTTTATAAAAGAGCTTTCGCGTCTCCAGGAGGTCTTTGCCCTTTACGGGATGCTTTAGTCCCCATTCACTCATTCATGGGCATATCGGAAGCTGAGGCAACAATATCTTAAAAAGCAGGTCAATCCACCTTTTAAATTACATACGCATGGCTGTTAATCTTTCAAAGCATATAGCTTAATATAATTAATTGTTCTTCCACACAAGCCGTGTGTTGGACAGGGTTGAAATGTAGAATCGGACGACTGATTCTACCTCTCCACATAGCTTAAAGTTTTACAACAATCGAACGAACTTAGGGAATGTTTGTGAAATTGTTATACATTCAGTTCGTCATTACAGTATTCGATATGCGATATTTAATACATTTTTATTGTTGTTTGTGGCAATATTTGTTTACATCAACTTTTGTATAATTATAAAGTTTGTTTGGGAACCTTGTAGTTGGCTGAACTCTTGCAATCAAATAAACAGGCTGACTTTAGAGTTGGTATGGTTATGACAGTCATCAGTTTTCCTCCTGTGCACTTGCGGTAAGTGATTTTTATGTTATTCGGGGACTTCAAAGCGTATATTTCCGGTGAAATTTCGAAATCGAATGTACATTTATTCCATTATCAAACCATAAATATTACTGATTTGCCTTGCTTTGACATTCCGGAGAAAATTGTGTTTTATATCTGTAATGAATAGGGCTGCGACATCGGAGTCGTTACGTTTGTTTGTAGGCTTACTATAGTCGACTGTTTACAGCGAGAGGTTTACCTCTACAATTGGGTCCTGTGTATCGCCTCACACTGTTCACGTAGAAGAAATGCTAAAGGAAAGGGTACGAAAGTCCACAACGTTGCAGAACTATATATTGGAAAATGTTTTCTCTATTATTAATGAAAACCTTTATTACAAACCGTGCAATGCACAATTGCTTTTGCGCATATTAGGTCGAGTAATGTGCGAAGACATGTCAACACAGACACATAAGACCGTTGTATTGCAAAATGTGAGGGTAAACTGCTACAGCAAGAGTCATCTCCATCAAATCAAACGTTTAATGAACTATGCGCGATTATATAAACTACAGGATACAAAGTTGTAGGTTGTAATTCATTGCAATAAACTGACATAGAATCTTATCCATGTGCGCATTGTGACGCTTTAGCATTAATGATTTAATAAATACATTTCAGTTATATAAGTCAACTATATATATTACAAATAATATTACAGAAATAAATTAAACGTTCGCCGTACTAAAAATCCGAGAATGCGATTACTATTATACCAATGTCCACTATGTAATTCCTGTGAATCCGGTAGTTAATGTTTAATATGTATTCGATTGTACTTTATACGGCAAAGCAAAGCACACTAACATTATCAAACACATGCTGTCCAAGTTTCCACAGCAATGAATTATGTTGGCACGGTTACCTTTTTAAACTCCAGTGACGAGTGAATCAATTAATTTACCTCCCCCGTTTTTTATGAAAGTATTGTACAATGATCTATCGGGTTCTTATACTGAATCGGGTTCTTATACATTACCCTTATACGAGGCGTATTCTAAAACTAAAGTCCGTTTGGTCATAACAACGACATCCCTCATGACACAAGGTTTTTATTGACAGTAATATGTGCCTACATATATACTTTACTTTTCCACATAATCGCCGTTCACATCTGTACACTTGCTGTAACGCTGCACCAGCTTCTTTAATCCCTCGGCATAGAAGTCTGCCGCCTGGGACTTGAAGCAGTTGGTAACGCTCGTCTCAAGTTCATCGTCGGTTTGAAATCGTTGTTCACACAGCCACCCTTTCAAATGCAAGAAGAGGAAATAGTCGCTTATGGCAGGTCGGGACTGTACAGAGGATGGTCAAAGAGTTCCCAACAAAACTCTTGAATCTTTTCTTTGGTTTTGGCAGCGGTGTGCGGGCGTGCGTTATCGTGCAGGGGGATGAAGCCAGACGACAGTTTCCCGCGGCCTCGATTTTGGAGCGCAGTTCTTAGTTTGGAAAGCGTTGCACAATACACGTCAGCTGCGATTGTTGACCCACAGTCCATCAAATCAATCAAAGGACGCTCGTTTCGTCCCAAAACACGATAGCCATTTTGTGATTCGTATACGGCGATTTCTTACACCTTTTTTGTTTGGGTGAACCGGAAAGTCGCCACTGCATTGACTGGTGTTTCGATGGTGCGTTGGTGTACGCTATCCATGTCTCGTCGCCCGTAACAATGTGGAAAACAAAACATCTCCATCTTGTCTATAGCGCTCCAGAAACTGTCGTGCACTACGCACTCGTTGCTCTTTGTGCTGACCGGTGAGCAGTTTTGGCACCCACCTCGCAAAAACTTTCCGATATCCAACCTGTTCAGTGATAATCCTGGGAATTCATCAGCCAGAGCACTAATCGTCAAAAGCCGATCACGAAAGTTTTGGTTCACTTGCTCAACGTTGTCTTCGGTCCGAATACTGGGCCTACCACACCGCTGTTCATCGTGCATATATATGCAGCCATTTCGAAATTCTCGACACCAGCGTTTGTCTCATTATGTCTGGTGTATACACGAAGCATAACTGACGATGGATGTCCACAACTGACGGTCTTTTTGCCAGCAAAAATCTAATCACACCGCGCACTTCACAACTGGCGGGATTTATGATTGTCGCGGTCATTGCGATCTGCTCTCACCAACTGGCAAACGCCTACTGCGTCACACCAACACTGCGGTAGGCTACTCAGGAGCCGGTAGACAGCGCCTCGTAATTGTAATTTCGTATAGTCCCTACTATTCCAAATAACAGAAACATTCATGTAAAAGGATATAAAACATCAACGGAACTTCCGACTACCTTAACCTCTCACCAACAGTTTTCCAAGTTCTGGAAATGCCGCACAGCCTATAAATGCTACCTTTGGGCGGTGGAAGAATTCTCGGTCACAATGGTCGAGTAACTGTTAGATAATTATAGAAGATTCAATTTTAAACCTTTTTACCTTCTTTTTGGTCTTATAATTGTTTAATAACGGCTACACAATTTTCACATAATGCAGAAAATGTTAGCATATACAACACAAATTAAATTAAACTGAGTTTATTTATGGATGTTCTTTAACTGATCTGTGTCCTTAGCATCCCGTTCTATATTGGGCATGAAAGATCGGTAATTTTGCTCAGAGGCCTCTTTATCAGGCTTGAGGTTGTTTTACGTGCCGTAAATCTACGACACGGACCACCGGCTTCACTTCCCTTCTGAAGGAAGCCATGCTAAGGAGTTTTACACCCGAAAAAATCCATGCACTCCGCCGGCTATGAACCCGTGACGTCGGAAACTAGAAGCTAGCATGGTAACCACTACGCTACGGAGGACGACAACATATACAACGAAATAAGATTCCGTACTCCCAGACCACAAAGTTAACCTCTTTGGAAAAGACTTAACTGCGACCGTGGAGAAAAATAATCGTCTCATTTGTTGGTTATATGGTATCACTGATTTCTAATATAAACAGTTTTCTCTCTTTACACAATTATTAACGTGCCCTGCTAACAAACCTGATTATAACATAATAAAAAGGAAGTAAATTAAAACTTTCATACATGAGTATTAGTAGAAAGTTTTGGCATCGAGAAACTTCAGCGCATATATCTATAGAATTAATAATGAAGGTTATTCAGAGGTTTTGAGACTGTTTCATTGCATACACATCTGCAGTATTTGATAAATGGCAATTAAAGAAACAAATATAATACAGCATTAATTGTTGCTATTAAACCATTGCCTTATGTTTGCTGAAGTGTATATACATCTATGTATATTCCTTGCTATAAACAATAATTGGCTTATATCTCTATACCATGCAGCTATTTATATTCTGTGGAGTGAGAACAACTATTTTATGTACTCCATGGTATTATCAACTAAAGTCAAACATGCTTGCAATCTTCGTATGTTAATTTATAACTTCAACGTGTTCATACTGAAGCACAAGGACTTTGCATATCTTGTTTAACCTTTTAGTAATTTATTAAATGAAGCTAGAATGTGCTTCATAGCACTATGTACGTCGGAACGAAGTTGTCTTTTCTATTGTGAAAGAATTATCAAAATCGATTGAGTGATTTTTGAGATTACCCTACATTAACGTGAGGCAGTGTTTTTAACACTAAAATGATTTTAGTGTAATTGGATAATATATATATAATTCAATAACAGCCCGCTTTAAAGCAATATGTATATGTAACAATATATAAACATGTATGTAACAGTCATTTTATATGTTTGTATTATTGTATCCATGTGTAATAATGTTATGTGAATATATTACGTAATTTAATAATGTAGGAGCTGTGAGAATAATAGGTTAAAAGTTGCTAACAATGAGATAACCTTGAGGCAATAATGAATTAGTAAGTTTAAATCTTACTTATGATTCTTGTAAGCAATAATGTAAATTTTGAGACAGTTTAAAAAATAGCAAGTCAACAACCAGAAAAAGCTTTAGTTAAATGAAGGTATTCTATTGGATTAGGAATAGACAATCAGAGACTTGAAATACAGAAATTTACAAGTTTAGGCGCTTGAAATCAATTCAATTGCCTGCCAAGACATCCATGTCTCTAACAAAAATACGCAGCCGAGGCAAACATAAATATATAATATTTAAAAATACAGTCAGATTACAAGGTTAATTTTTTTTTAAACTTGGGGCAAAGGCCACCTCAAAGTACATTTGGGGCGAAGGCTACTGAAAACTGTTTACTATACGTGCGGTTGCAAAACCTCTACAAAGGTGACTATAATTTTGAAACAAGAAAACCATTTTTCAGTTTTCTGAATTAAACATGGAATAAAAGAGTGTGCTTAAGTTGTTTCTTCATAAATACGAAGGTTTTGAAACTAATAATAGATAAACAAATAAATAATTTGTAACTGACATATATACTTACTCCAGTCAATCTCTCTCACTCCTTTTCACTCCAGCCAATCAATCCCGTAGAATTATTAATGCAGGAGTCATTTTTCATTGATATTTTGTAAATTTTGATTCACAAGTCCATTGAATAGGTTTAGAACTACAGTCCATTGATCTGAAAGATTGGTTGTGGTGGACAGTATGGTAAGCAAACGCTCCTTCAACAGCTGCTAATTTCATATCTTTATCACCTAAGCTTTCACTTTTAAAAAACAATTAGTCAGTGCTGTGCTAGAAGAAGAACTTGCACGCACCATTCTTTTGCTTTTTACTATTTACAATTGTGATATATCCGATCGCCCCCCCCCAATGACTTATACTGAAAGTAGATGCACGCTTATTGCATGGAACATCTGAAAGTATTTTTTTAATGTATGTATATTCCTTTTGTATATGACTATTAAAAATACACTTTCGTTTCGGCGGTGGCATATTTATTAATTTCAAGTGTTTTAGTACTCGCAGTTTACCAAAGTTCACTGTGTTTTATTTCACAAATGCAGAACACAGTATTGGTTTCTACCAACGTTACATCTGTAATGAATTTCTTTTCACTCAAGCATATGCGATTAAAATTTTCGTTATTGTTGGCGGCATTCACATCAAACACGAGTGATTACGATTTGTGTGTTGATAGCGCAGACCGGCACAGTTCAATTGTCGTCCACAATTGTACTTTTCCAAGCGAGGTCTGTACATGGTTTCAGGAGTATTTGTATTGTAGACCCATAATACAGGGTTATTCAAAAAGAAGGAACAGACTTTAAATACGTATTTCTAATCAGCGACATATGCGATACATCACTGAATAAATAAAAGTTCAAAATTGTATTTTTATGTGTTCAAAATGAGCACTATTTGTTATGTGAGGACGACCAGTGCTTTTCCGTTTGCATACACAACCATCTTCTACGAATTTATTGTATAAATTGTACATTTTTTATGACGAGACGGCTCGTTGTTGAACAATGGATTCACTCTTTGCATAATGCAGCACACAAAACGACATTTCCTGTGGCGTCGCTATTTTGTCGTAAACAAACACAGTGCCGTTGTAGGCACTGAATGGAACTAATAGGTGGGGCTTAAAACCTTAAACTTTCCTCTATTCAATGATGTGTAGCATGTGTCGCTATCTATTGTCGTTCATTAGAAATTAATATTTGAAGCCGATTCCTTCTTTTTGAATGACCCTATATAAACAGCGCTTTGCTTTGTCAGTTGTTAGTATTTTTAAATTTTTCATTAAACTGATGCAAAACAGGACATTTTGAATTTTTGAGAACTATAGTTAACGGCGTTTTATGCCGATAATAAGTCCTACAAAAAAAGGGACTTCCACTTAAAAAAAAGACAGTCCCGGCTAATACGGGACGTCTGGTCACCGTAATCCCCCCGCCCATCACACACACAAGTTTTCTCTCTTTGTAATATAGTTTCACTTGCTGTGAATTCGGCTTTGTGTTGATCTGTGACACTATGGCTCTCACAACAGAAAAGAAAGTGTTTATCGAGGAGCATAATTTCCGATCATAAAGATTTAGGCGTCAGAATGAACCGAGTTTTCTTCACATTAAAGAACAGTTCGAGGAGAGATAAAACAATGTAAACTGTCATTTGCAAGTTTCGTCGTATGGGATCAGTCCTGTGTCAACGAAAGGGGACAATAGGTCGCCTAAGAACCGTCAGGGACTACTACTCCAAAAAGTGTTAGTCACCAAAGCGTTGATGAACATTACTGAAATTAGTTTGAGCGATACGTTTGCTCAGGAGATGTTTAAAGTACTGGGTGGATTTGCTCAGCGTCCTACAGGAAGGGATGAGCGAGCAACGGTCCACACCGCTGAATAGTCGCTTGTCCTTTGAGGCAGTATTTTTAACACTTGAATAATTTTAATTAAATTATATAATATGTAAATTCAATAACAGCCCGCCTTGAAACTATATGTATGTAATAATTTATAAAAAATGTATGTAACAGTCATGGCATATGCTTATATTATTGTAAACATGTTTAAAAATGTTATATGAATGCATTACGTAGTTCAATAGTGTAAGAGCTGTGAGAATAATAAGTTTAACTTTGCTAAAAATGAGGTAACCTTGAGGCAATAATGAGTTTGAGAGTTTAAATCTTACTAGTCATGATTAGGGCAGCAATAATGTAAACTTTGTGACAGTTTAAAAATAGCCAATCAACAACCAGAAAAAGCTTTAATTAAATGCAGGTATTCTATTGGACTAGGATTAGCCAATCAGATACTTTAAATACAGAAGCTTGCGGGTTTGAACGGTTGAAATATGTTCAGTTGCTGGCAGACCTTCGTAGTGACCGGATGGAAGATGTGTTCTCTAAAGAAATATTACGTTTTCGTGTGAATCGTAAAATTATGTATACGCGTTAACAAAGTGCAAGTATTAAATAAAAGAATCTCACAGCTCTTGATATCAGTGTAGTGCTATTTAATTTGTGTCAAGGATTAATAAAAAGAAGTGAGTTTAAACTTAAAATCTGTGTAAGCCTACATTCTTGTCGCACCACGTCCTGATTAAGAGAAACGTGTCTCTAAAGTAAAACTGACGCAGCCGAGGCAAAAACAAATATAAATAATATCTACAGAAGCAGCTTAATAACAAAGTTAATATAATATTTTAAATCTGGATTGTAACAACAAAAAAATACATCTTCAAATCGGTTTCTCATACGTAACAGCATATTACGTAACAAACAATATACTTCAAATTAAGACCCAAAGCGTGGTGCAAACTTCAACAACAAAACATCTTCTTAAAAATTGACGTCCAAGTGTGGAAATAAATAAATAAACAAACAAACTCCAAGAGCAATACTACTTCAAGTTTGGGTTGCCAAGCGTGGGCTAATAAACTACGTAAATAAATTACGTAAACAGTTTATCAACATCAAAGCATAAACAATATAATTACTTCAGGTTTGGTTCCCATACGTGGGGCATATCTACTTCACCTTGTGTAGCGATGCTTTGGAGACCGCCAATTTTTTGTGGAATTCCATTCCCGTATCCTGCCTGCTTCCTAGACCTCATGACCTCTGACCCCTACTTATGGAGCATGTTGAAAGTATCAGTGTTCAAGAGAAGATAGCGTCGTGATTTTGTGCTCTTACAGTAATCTTTGTTCATCAATAGGTTCAGCAATATTCAGAAACGTTATGAACAATGCATGGCACCGGAAGGTATACATTTTAAGCAAGTCTGTACCAACGCCATTAACTATACATTTCAGTGTCTCCATACTACGTATGAAAAAGAACAGACTGACATGAACAGTTAGGAGTGAAACGAAATTTTATGCTGATCCTATAGATTTCTAACACATATTATCTTCAAAAGATTTTGGAGAATAAAGCAGATACGTTTTTCGTAAAACCTTAAAAATACTTGTGTTGTTCATCGGATGAAAATGAAAGCATGCATTGCTGCTAAATTAATTTGAAAAACCGTGTGATGTTGGAGAACATTTAGCACATGCCTACAAATTAAAATTGCCACACGCAGATTATCCCGTGTAAATTACAGCGCCCCTGTCAGGATCGGTTTCATTGGTATTTTGTATATAATTAAGTGGGTAAATTACCCGAACCAATCGGCTGTTGCACAGGGAAAGAGTGTTAAACTTCAATTATTCCGCTTTTTTATGAAAAGCGTTAATTGTTATATAGAATGATTTAGTGCAGTTATTATCTATTTGAGGAAGGTAATTGAAAAAGTTTAATCTCATTTAGCATTTGTGCCACCAGAAGTATAATACTGTTTTTCATACAGATGTTATTTTTTCTATGGTAATGTTTGATATAAAGTAGGTTAAAAATATAATGGGCTGCATTCACACAAATTTCTCTACTCGCTCTTCGACAACCCTTCTTTTTGTATCTACTTCTTGTTAATCGAGATAAAGTTTCATTACACATTTGCATATTTCGTTGCAGGTATAATAATTATAGAGTAGGCTCAAGTGATAAAGGTGATAGTGGGGCCCCCGAAACCGGAAAAGAGCACCGCAAGTGCCCTTTTTGCTTCTACCGTAACCCCAGAGGGATGAGGGGAGAGACCAGATCCGAATGACGATAGGCCAAAGTATGGACGGGGTCCCTAACATTTCCAGATCGAACCAGCCAAACCAACCTGAAACAATAACACGGAAGGTGAGTACAGGTAATGAAGAAAAGTCGCGGTAGAAGATGAATCACCTCAGGGAAACCACGAAAAGCACATTGGTCAGAGGGAGCGGTGGCCGGGGATCGAATCTGATGCGAGATGTACAGTTCACCGTGGCGCCACCTCGCTCTGTAGGCTAAGTGACAGTGAGATCAAAATGTGATGGCTTTGAAATTTCGTGCCCTTTGCAAGAGCACGAGAACAAAAAAAAAGCGAATAGCGACTTGCCGCGAGTTTCTATATTCACTCCTCTACTAATTAATTGTACAAAATGTTATTCTTCTACATCTTGTTAATTGAGATGAACATACATTACACATTCGTTGTAGATATAAGAAGAGTAGAATAGGATAAAGCGATAGTCAGATTTTTAAAAAAAGATCTGACGTGTTACACTCACATTACTTTTTCTACTCTTGCACAAACTATTTTTACAAACGCTTATTCTCCATATGCTTCATATTAATCAAGATATCGAGATGTTAATCTTATTGCTAATTTTCTTGTAGATGCAAGGAGAATTGGTAGGCTTTAAGCGATAGTCAAATATTTTAAGAGCTGGTTGCTATGTGGAGTATTCCATTCTCTTTGCATCACCAGGACAAAAAAATGAATAACGAATTTGAGAAAAAGTATAATAATTGGAAAATTTAAGGGAATAACAAGCAATATCTCGAAAATGGTTCACTCCAAAAAAAAATATGTATATGACATATATTGTGTTTTTAACGCGATCTGCATTTTTTGTGTAGTAAAATTTTGTCTAAATCTTATTGCTTACCAGTTATGCAAAAGTCGTTCACAATGAAGAATACTTTTGGAGACATTCCCAGAAAATTCAAGATATACAATTTATTTGGCATGAAAGTATCTTAAATATATGATACTTTAATCAAAGTCGTTAGAGCCATTTTTGAGAAAATTAAAATTTTCGAAAAAAGTTCCATGTAAAGGGTAATCTGGGGTGAGGGGATTTTCTTGAAAACCTTCGTGTCGCATCTCTGGACGACACTGAACCTAAATAGCAAGTTTGGTGTTTATCCGACTGTTCGTTTCTGAGTTATGCTGTTCACAGACACACACACACACACACGCGCGGACATGTTTCCAAAAACGCTTTATATGCATTCAGTGCACCTCAAACATGTATTTCCTGTGAAATCTCTGTATCGCATTTTTGGGTGGAATGCAATACTTCCTCTACTTACTATACGTAGTAGAGAAAGAAAAACTGTAAATTTAAATAACGTACCCTTTTAATTAACCGACACCTTAGAGCGCAGTTTTTGGCAGTTGTTTAGGTTGTGGTGGCTTCAATATTTAGAAGGTAACATGCATGTGAATATTTAGCACAGTTAGAACCTACGGCTTCTTTCACACTAAGCTGTTTTAGATGTATACTATCGTGTTTCCCGTCATTACAGGAATTTCGTTCAACGTTGATACTCATTAATGTACTGCTAATACCGAAGTTTCTTTTTAAACAATAACATGGTTTTACAAAGCGATAGCATACTTCACTCTGAAAGAGTTGCTGTTTAAAACTTCATTAAAGTATTAAGTTCCCGAAACAGAGCGGGATGGCACAGGCGGTTGTGTCGTGGGTTCGATTCCCGCTGCCGATCTTTCTGACCCACAGTTTTTTTTTGGGGGGGGTTTCCCGGGTCACTAGACGAAATCTGGAAAGGTTCCTACATCCCCCGAATTTTTTGTTGCACCATTTCACTTCCATTCCCCTTTCACTTCACCTTTTGTCAGCTTGGTCTGTTTCAGAGTTGCAAATGATGGGAGAGTCTCGGCGTTGCATGGCGGGGGAAAAGGATGCTCTTTATAACACTTGGTTCCCCAGAATGTTGCGGTCTCCATGTCCCGGACCCTCCATTGGAAAGCTGCAGGGGGAGGGGAGCTTCAACCTTTAAATAGGTAGTGACCATGCCCTCTGCCCTGTCTTGCCTCCAGGTGCGGCCGATCTCTGTCTCACCTAACCCCACCTTCCCGTGGGCGTCCCATCAGGGGCTTAGGTACAAAAGATCTTTGTAGGTCCAAGTGCTAAGTTTTCGGAATATCCTCAAATAATCGTGTGTTAAATTCACACTATCATTTATTTTTGTGAGGTATTACAATCTATTCCTACGAAACCTTACTTTTCTATCCACTTCATATTAATCCCAATAAGCCTTTGCAGAGAAAGTTTCATTGCACATTTCGTTGTAGATATAAGGAGAATACAGAAAGCTGAATTGAATGCCATGTGCATTTATGTGCTAGTCTTGAAATGCTATACTCTTTCCGTGACATCTCGAGAACAAACTGAATAGCGGCAGCACTTTAAAACATGACAAAGTAGTGAAAAATTCAAATCAATAATAATGGATACCTCGGATATGGCTGATGCCAAAGAAAACGTTATTAGAAATAGCTTGTGTGTTTTAAAGAGATGTAGATGTTTTGTATAGTACGATTTTGTCTTTATCTTATGGTTGACCCTTATACCAAATTATATATAGTTCTCTCGAATAAAAAAGAGGACTTCACAAGCTATTCCCAGAAAATTCAATATATATATATATATATATTGTTTATGAAACACCCTAAATGTATGCGACTTTAATCAAAGTCGTTAGTAATTTTTGAGAAAATCAAAATTTTCACGGGGTGGCCGGATTTTTTTTTAATCTTTAATGTATATTTGGAAGACACTGAACTGAAATAATAGTTTGGTATTTACCCGGCATTTAGTTTTTGAGTTGTGCTGTTCACACACACATACACGGTCCTTTTTAAAGGTGCTATATTTTTGGGTTCAGTGGGCCTCAAAACATGTTTTCCTGGTAAAATCTTGACATCCAATTTTTGCGTGGAATATAATATTTAATCTACTTACTGTATGTACATGGCAGAAACAACAACGTTCATAAGGTGTTTTCTGCTGTATTATTTTAACATAACATTTCATTAATAAAATCTTAGAAGAAAAGCAAACGAAGGAATTAAAAGTCATTCGAACCAAAAAGAAGAGTATGGGATATTTACACGCTCCTTTGTTATCTTATAACATGAACCTCAAGCGCGGAAAAAAGCGTGCTTTTTTAACCTTCCTGTTTTTTTATTAATTTAAATATTAATAACAGAGCAGGTCTGCAAGAATGTGTAGGGAATATTCAAAACGAGAGAAAAGAATGTAAATTTTACAAAGCCTGTTTTCTAGGGACTTGAGGGAGTTAAAACCCTGCGTGTTTTAATTACTGGTGTAATGAAAAACGAAATCACGTGGGCCGTGCAGTGTGAGTGATGAAACCCCTTTCTGTTGTTTTAATAAGCTTACCCTAAATATTTCTTTATGAGATCCTAAATAGGATACCTTGCAATCTCGCTTTTTTATTATAAACTATCTTTTTCTATAAGTAGGTACTTATTTACAACGTAGGAAAGGTGATTCCTAATGAAAAATACAAAATCTTGAAATTCCTAAATTTGATATGCTTACTAAGAAAACCTTCATTAAGTTCGACAAAAACAGTAAAGACGTTGTATTATTATTATTACTACTATTTTAAATTTTACTTATTAGACATCGCTTATCCATATTTCTTCTGTAGACTGAAATTGTTGTCACCAAAATTTAAACAATTGGCTTGCGCCGTATACTTGACGCATTCCCACGAAAGACATATTTAGAAATATGATGGCATATTGTGTCGGTTATAATTTTATTTTACAAGAATGTGATAAATATAGTTTTATAAAGTTCAAAAACTTCAGGACATAATTCTCGCGTAATTTCCGGAGCTTATGTAAGCAGGGGTTATATCATAGATTTTTAGGGGAAATGTTTACTTCAAGTTCATGGAAAGTTCGGCACGTGGAGAGATTGTGTAAATTATGCTGACTCCCGCTTACGTCGGTGCTGTCTAAAGCACCTAGTCAGCATACCCATCGGGTATTTAAACTTAGTTTTTCGACGGCTTGGGCTCTGCCTATGCGTGACGATCGGCTCTTTAAATTTATTTTGTGATAGTTTACATCTTCGACACAGCGCCTAGGCAAGACGAAAATGGAACACCTGACAACTTACATCTGCCAGGTAAACGCATACATTATCTAGCTCTCTCCCTCTTATTTATTAGAAAGACTAAAGTCTCTCTAGGAATCATAGTTACATGTCTAACAGTGTCAATCTGTACCATCCCTCCAGCTACCCGCAACCGATAACCCACTCAATGAAAGCCTTGAGCTACCCGTTCGCCCCATTCATTCCCGTCACCAGCTAGCGGTGCAGATGTCCCATTTACTGATGACACCGTGGTATCGTCACAATACTGTAAATACACGCATGATATGGTAACAACTTGCCTGATATTTGAAAAATGAATTTGTATTTTAAAGTTTAAACCATCTTTGAGCTTTTTGCTTTATTAATTTGTGTTGTCTTTTATGTTATGAAGTTTTCAAACCCATCATGTGGATATAAATAACTGCTCAGAAGTAAGATAGAAATATGCACGACTTTCGTTGCATTTTTAATATTCCAGTATCTGAAACATATATCCCTTTCTGTAGTATCCATACCTTGGTATCAAAGACTGTAGCGAATGTGTTGACTTGTTTAATAAAATATAAATATTACTGTATCCAAGCATTGTATGTAAAATTTTAATTAACCAACACAAAAGTGAATATGTAACATCTTTTCTTCATCACTACTTAAAAATATCAAAACAAAACATTTTATAGAGAAGTGAACCAGATGCTGTGCCCTGTGCTCGTAACCAGCTGTTCACTTCTGATTGATTTCCGTCACGGTGTTAAAGTGCTTACCTCCATGATGACCTTTGAGTCAGCGGAACATGTGAAAATCACTTGGGAAAAGATCTGGTGAATACAGAGGATGCGAGAAAGCTTCCCAGTTGAATCTTCTGAGCTTTGCCTGGATCAAGATTCAACTTGGAAATTTTCTCGCATCCTCTGTATTCACCGGAGCTTGCTCACATGTTCCTCCGACTCAAAGTTAAGCACTTTTAACACCGATGATGAAGTCAAATCAGTGAACAGCTCGTTGCGAGCACAGGACCCGACCTGGTACAACACTGGCTTGGGAAAACTTATGTCACGCCCTCAAAAATGCTTGGAAAACGTGTTTACTATGTAGAAAAGTAACAGAAGGATTGTGCAATATAAATAAAATTAATTAAACATGATCAATTGCGTGTAGTGTTTTTTTATAAAATAGGAAAAATTGCTTATTGGATGCCCCTCGTATGTTTCCTTTTTCGTGCTGGCTGTTTATTCCTCTCGTGATTGTCTCACTCACACATGAAGGAGTTGAATTTTGTATATGCCTGTTGTAGCCCCGTCAATAATGTTACAACTTTAAGGTCAGCATACATTGAGACCTTTATGGTCTTCGTAGTTTATTTTGTGTAATATGTCTCTTTCATGTTTACCGAATTTGCGAGAGGAATTGACCGATCTATGTTGCCAGTAATACGCTTCCTGCTTATCAGACGGAAGGCGGAAGGTCGCGCTTTCTAAGTTCCGATTGCAATGTTAAGGTCTTCATCCAGGCACCAATATGAAGTGTTTATAAGGGTCTGAGGATTAAATTATTGGTAGCAATTATCATTTTTACATTAAAACGAAAACCATAGAGACAAATTGCTAATAAAATTTAACAAAAAATGCACTTTTTTCCAATTTCGGAGGTAGCTGCAACTAAAACGGTACGTGTTAGAGAAATATGACTAACATATTTGGATTCGGCGATATCGGATAAGGTACACACAACTTCTTTTCAAAGAGATATTTTTTTTTATTTTTTTGCCGATCAGTGTAACTTAATGCTCTGGTTTTATTGATGCATTTTGCTCAGAAATTGAGGAAAGTTACGGAGCTGAAATTCCTATACAAGACTATGTTTTCTATATTAAAGGCTTAAACTGTTTTATCGCATGAAAGACTAAAGCTCCTATCTTTATAATTTCAATAAAAGCATGTGCTTTATTATTAATATTATTATTACTTTTTTATTTTACTTTCATGTCTTTGCTTTCTTTTACTTTCTCTGCGGACATATATTAGGGAAATGAAGTGTTTTATTCCACCCAAAAGTTCGAATTTCGTCGGAAATACATGTTTTGGAGTTCCCTGAACGGAAAAGAAAGCATTTTTAGAGGACAAGTCTGTGTCTGTCTAAGACCGGACAGCATAACTCAAAATCAAATGTTCCTTTAAGTACCAATCAAGGTATCAAGTTCAGCATCTTTGAAGTACCACACGAAGATTTTCAAGTAAATCCCCAACCCCTAACTACGCTTGAGGCGGATGAGTTTTCGTTTGTCTTCGATTTATTAACAGGAAAGAGTCTACCTCTAATTTCTATAATTTTTATAACTGGTAATTCATAAGAGGAAGAGACTATGACTTAATAAGAATTATAGAGGCATACAATGTATGTCATTTTTGTAGCATTAGCCATTTCCGAGGTATTCATGGTTTCAATTTTCCAATAGTTTATACTTTTTAAGTGCTTGATCACCATTCCTTTGTTTATTATGATGTCGTGGAAAGAGTATGGAATTTCAAAGGCAGCATGTAGTGACTTCTTTTTTTTTTAATAATGATTTGACTTCGCTTGCCTCTTTTATCTGATTTACCTACAACGAAATCTCAGCCATTTTTTCGGAAGTTTATCTCGATTAACTTGAAGCGATGCTAAAATAAGCGTTTTCAATAATAGTTTTTAGAAGAGAGATACAAATTGACGATAATGGTTAGAGAAATTAGTGTTGAAATGTCTAAATATTTTAGTCCTTGTAAATTAAGACACGGCGGCGCCGTAGACGAGTCTATAAGCTTAGGCGCGGTTGTAAGTCTTAGGGGTGTAAGGTCTGTGTACGAGGAGGGCAAACCGACTAAATAAGTAATTAAATAAGAAATAAACTGCGATAAAAGCTTTGTGTAAGTCCTAATTCGTATCTTCCACCGCTTCTGAAAAAAAAGCGTACCTAAAGTTTAGAAATTTAAACAGTTTACTGTTTAATTAAGCAAGTAAGAAAGCAGGAATAAAACCTGTATTTTAAATGTCACGCTTCCAGCAAATCTGAACGACTGGAATTTCTCTGTCTGTAAGTGTTTATCCAAATTGTAATAGACATTGCTTCTACTCTTATCTCTGCCAAGTTTAATAGCTTAAAACAAAGCCATGGAAGGCATTGATTTATTGGAGGAACTATTTCCCAGCTCTACCTGCTCGAACACGACATCAATTTCATAACCGTGCTTTCGAGTACTAAACAAGTAGATAATGAAAACGCTGTTTTACCGTGGCGTTGCTAAAGAGCTTTAAATTCCTGCAGGAGTAACGTTTAAAATTCTCCACGTGATTTACCTGATTACGAAACGCAAAAAAAAACCCATCAGGAGGGAAAGTACTGAAGGGAGGGCATTGTCAAGGGCGCGTCTTTTGTTCCCAGACTTACGACAAGCGTCAATTAATGGCCAAGTTTCTAGAAACCACGTGATTTGATTGAAAAGCACGTCATGTTGCGTATAAAACGTTTGGCGGATAGATGAGAGCGATAACTGGGCCACCCTTAGAGTGAACAGTAACACGAGTGTGTTTTAAAGGGTATATTTAACAGCATCACGCACATTGCGCATATCACAACTTTGAATTAAGATCGCCAACTTGGAAACTTATCATATATCTCTTGCAGAAAGTTTTATGTACACTGACATGCATAAAAGGTGGCCCATAGTGGAGCGCACCTGTTTATGCTGGTACTGACAAATCTAGCCTCACCCTCTGTTAGTGTAACCTCCTCCGTTCCGTGAGGATAATTCTAACCACTGGGTTGGCAACCCTCCCCAAAATATGGCCGAACTATCGAAGGGTAACATTACAAGCTAGCTATCTATGCTATTACTAGCGGAGTACCGTTGACTCGACTATCGCAGTTGCCGTTAACACCGAATCCTAAAGGTTTGTTGTATTACCTCCTATCACTATTGGTTTAGTTAAATAGGAGCGGCACTATTTATATTTTGAGCCTAATAATTAAAAGAAAGTAATTTCTGATTGAAAACTGCTTTATTGTTTTTCAAAATATTCTCCTTTATGATCAATACACTTTTGCATACGTTTGAACCATTTGTCAAAGCATTTATTCCAATCTTCTCGAGACACCTCCAACACATGGTTTTTGAAGGCATCAATGGTTTCTTCTCTCAACGAAAATCGTTGCCCATGCAATTTATTCTTGATGTTCGGGAACAAAAAGAAGTCATTGGGTGCCAAATCAGGACTGTATGGCGCATGACCCATCAATTCGATTTTTTGAGCCTTCAAATACTCTGTTGTTAGACGACATATGTGTGCGTTCGCATTGTCTTGATGAAGAACGATCCTACGGTTCTTGTTGGTTTTCCTTACTTCACCGAAGACTTCCGGCAAACAAATGGTTGTATACCATTCTGCCTTGGCCGTTTTACGTTCCTCTAAAGGCACTGTTGCCACATGGGCAGTTTTGCTGAAAAAGTAGGCGACCATTTGCTTCGAAGTGCTTCGAGTGCGAACAACTTTTGTTGGATTTGCTTCATCTTGAAACATCCATACAGTCGACTGCTGTTTACGTTCCGGCTCATACGCATAGATCCATGATTCTTTTGATGCACCGCCATTGTATTTCTTCAGCATTTTTGTACACCAATCTACACGAGCATCTTTTTGAGATTGCGTCAAATTATGTGGGATCCAACGAGAGCAAACCTTTTTCACGACTAAATAATCATGCAATGTTTTATATATGCTGGTGGAACTAATGCTTAGGGTTACCTCAATCTCACAATATGTCGCATGACGATCTTTAATTATTAGTGTTTGCACAGCATCAGTGTTTTCTGGCACAACTGATTTTGAACGACCTTCACGAACTTCATTATTGAGCGAACGGCGGCCACGATTAAATTCGTTATACCAGCGTTTCATAGTGGCAAAGGATGGAGCTTCGTCGCCAAATGTGGAAGTTAGTTGATCGGTGCACTCTTGTCTTGATACACACCACGTCGAAGGTCGTAATAAATCATTGCACGAATATTTTCACGAGCTAATTCCATGTTTTTGTTCACACACAAATTTCAAGTTAGTGCAAACAAAACAAATAACAATCTATTGACAAAATGTTTGAAGTAGGTTATGGTAAAACATGTCAAAATTTCCATTGGAAACGTCAGAGGGCACCTACAACATTCAGGGTTGCCAAGGCTCAAAATATAAATAGTGCCCCTAGTCCTGTCTCTTTAATTAGGGAGAGTAATTTATTAACTAAGTTTTCTTTAGGAAAATCATCATTTGGGTTACCCAAAATTTAATATACTTTCCTAAGCCATGCTTTACATTTGAGGATTATATGTGAGGTAGTTTCATCCTCGTTATTGCAAGGAGTGTTTTTAAAGTAAGTACCGTTAATTAAAAAAAAACTGATTAGTTTCCGAATACTTTATTATCATTGATTACCTTACACCTTACACTAATTCTCCACCTAGTCATCGCCGTTATTTATGCACTTGTCGTAAATCAGTTTTTGTATGCCTTCGTCAAAAATGATGCTGTCTGTGATGAAAATCAAGTCTGCATTTCTTGTTTCACATCATCGTCATTGAAATGCTTTCCCCCAAGGAATTTCTTGAGATGAAAATAGCCTGGTGTCAAATCCGGACTGTAGAGAAGGTGTCGAATTGTTTCCAACCAATTAATGCGATCAGATCTTGATTTGTTTGGCTGTGTGTGGCCGGGCATTGTCATGAACCAAAAGTAATCCACGCGAAAGCATTCCATGCTTTTTGTTCTGTACTGCACGACGGAGATTGTCTCACAATAGACGTCTTTGTTGATTGTCGCATTCCTGCGCAAGAATTCATCAGCAAAGCACCTTGCCTGTCTCAGAAAACCACGCACATGAACTTGCAAGTGGGTATCGCTTAAATTTCTTCTTCGGGGGAGATGTTGTGTGCCTCCGCTCCATGGATCGTTGCTTAGATTCAGGAGTGATGTGAGATACACATGTCTCATCACCTTTAACGATGTGCGTTGGCAAATCATAGCCTTCCTCAGCTTGTCGCGTGAGAAAAGTCAGTGCAGCGCCAGATCGCTTATTCTTGCGCTCATCAGTAAGATTTTTGGGCACCCATCTTGGGCACAGTTTCCGAAATCCTAAGCGTTCTGTCACGATGGTGTAGAGGACTGATCTTAAAATTTGGGAAAATGCGAAGACCAGGGATTTATGATGAAACGTCTAACTTCGCGAATGTTTTGCTCCGCGGCTCATCATATACATTTCACGACCTTCTTAAAGTGTCTAACCAACCTCCTCACCATTCCGTCACTCATTATTAAAATCGTTAGCAATGTATAAAAAATAAACATTTTCTAAAAATATTCAATGTAAAGCGTAGTTGGGGTGTGGAGATTTTCTTGAAAATCTTCCTGTCGCATTTTTGGAAGGTACTGAATCTAAATACTAAGAGTGGTGTTTATCCGAATTATCGTTTTTGAGTTATGCTGTTCTTACACACACACACACACACCTTATTCTAAAATCACTTTTTCGCATTCAGAGGCCCCAAAACATGTATTTTCGGTGAAATCCCGGTATGGAAGTTTTTACTGGAATGCAATACCTTCTCTACCTATTATGTACGTGGTAGAGAAAACAAAACTCTTATCTTTTGTTAGTTTTTGAGCACCATGCTCTAAAATTATCAAGTTAGATTCAGATCGGTGAATAAGGCATCATGAGACCGTACATTGATGAGAGGCGTTCGCGTGTATAATCGGCGCAACAGTTCTAGACACGTGAAAATCTTAATGAGAGCTATGATGCGAGTTGCTTACCAGATCAGATGGAGACCGGTGGACTGCATGCTGCAGGAGTGCGTGGGACAGTCATCGTCAAATATCCACACCGGTTATGCACTGCTTTGCGCTGATAAACTTAGTTATATACAGTATATTAAAATCCACGCTTAATATAAAAAACGCTGTCAATCATTGCCTCCAATTCTTCCACACCTAACAACCCTTCCTCTTCTGCAGAATCACTCACATTATTGCCGTCATCGCTGCTGTCACTACTTTCTGCACCATTATCTTGGATGAGAATTCTTTCTATTTGATTTTCTGCAATTCCGTATTTTTCGAAATAATGATTCTTAATTTATTCAACATGTCGACATACATTTTCCCATTCTGGCCTTCCAATTTCAGCAAATTCCTGGCGTTATAACTGCTCCACATATTTTAATTTAAAAGTCATATTTCTGCATGCCACCCATTTTTTATATCAAGCCAGATTAATTCGATTGGGTTTAGATCTGGGTGATGCGATGGGAGTCTAAGTACATTATGGCGATGTTGTATTACTATCTGGTGAAGTATGTATGACGTCTGAAGCTGTTTGTTGGTTTTAATTAAGTTATATAGCTTTGTTTTACTCATGCTTTCTTCTAAAGCTATATTATGTCTAAGTAACCAAGCTCTCATTTCTTCTTTCAATGAATTTGAGGTAGGTGGTTTGTCAATTGAGTGTTGACGCATTGTGAAGCATTGTCGATGACCAAAACAGACTCAGCAGGCATATTAGGTCTCAACATGGCGTTGATTCACTTCATGTACTTTTCTGTACTCATTTCTTGATGAAAATCTCCTGCTGTTTTTGCAACTTGTAAAAGAAGGGCATTTGGAACGAAGCCGATCTTTCCAACAGCATGAACGATAATAAGGATTTGCTCTTTAGCAACAGGAACCTGCAACCTAATTCGCTATCGTCACTCCAACTTTTAGATGCTGTACGACTGCTTGTATGTATGACTCATCTTCATACACTATAGTATTTTTTTTAAATTTGTAGCACCACCTTAAAAATTGATGCTGATATAAGTACACACTGATATAAGTACATATAAAATTATACTCATTTGGAAAGGTAGAAGCAGACTGAAAAATTCAATGCTATAGCCGGGATTTGAACCACGGATCTTAGGCTTTCCGTGTCGTTGCTCTAACCGACTAAGCTATCATGGCAACATTTACTTTTTATTTTTTTATTTTATTATTTTATTTATTTATTTATTTATTTTGCTTTTCTGTTAGAGTTCTTCTATTTGATTTCGGTTTCTTCCACTTGAACCCTAAATCTTCAATAATTTTTCTGAGATTTGTAGCACCAGCATGTAAGTTTCTGCTGTCTTTCAGCTTGATGAGCAATCTGCTTATTGTTAGCACAGTTTTTCTTCCACATAGGAATTGTGAATCGTGCGCCGAATGACGCATTCGAAATCGTCTATTTCTGTAATACGTTTAGGGACCTTATGTTTCTTCCCAGGTGTGTTAAATGGTACTCTTTCATTCATATGTTTTTTTCTTATCTTTGAGAACTCTGGAATCGGAACTCGGTGAAACACCAGTTGCTTTGACTACTCTTTCTTTCATTCTCTTAAGGCTTTTGTGGAACTCGGATGAACATATATTTTCTTCCTTCATCTCTGCTTCTTGCTTCATGAAGTCGAGGACATTTGAAATTATTTCCCTACTTTGACTACGTAACACCTTACCACTTAACTTTGAAAACATAGGAGCCATGGTTATAAATATAACAAATATAAAATAAGTACCATTTAGATACTGCAGCTCTCTTTAAAATTACAACCAGATGCAGGCACTTTCTATGCAGACTGTATGTGTTACGCACTGTGAGTAAGCAAAGGTATTATATCGCTTTCGTTGATTAAGCTAAACATAAACCATTCCTAGGCTCGGCAGCTGGGGTAGCAATCAAGGTCACGATTCCAGAAGTTTTGCGCGAGTAATACTTGTCTTGTAATTTTAAACGGGATCATCATGGATACTTTTCGTAAGAGCCTTACATGGGCCACTTTTACACAGAGCTGTTTGCGCATATCAATAAGGGATTTATAGATAGTACCGCTTCACCATATAGAACCCAACTGAAGTGTCTGTAAGGATTTGTATGGCATCCTTGATAGATTTAACGACCCATTACCGAGAACATCCATTTTGGGGAGTGTCAAAATATTTCACGCACACTTCCGTCTGTTATAACTTAAATCAAAACCCTTGGCAATATTTCAGTTGCCTCTCTCAAAACGCATTGGTCCATATATTACACGAGCTCGGCCGTCTAAGAAGGCTGCATCGTCTTTGAAATTCAATTACTTGTTCGCAGTGGAAAACGAGAGGTGTTTCTGTTGAGCTGGTGGTATGTGGCAGGTTCCCGCGGCGCAGGTACACCACACGTACTGCTCCCCTACCAGTTCGGGTAATTACTTCTCAGTCTTGCTCCATAAATACAGAAATTAAAATGGTGATGGATTAAACCCAAAACACAAGATTCTGCACCGCAAACTTTAATTACAAGCTGCGCTCAACCACAACGCATACCTTTGTGGAACTTACTGATCCATCAAAGTTTCAAAAACTAGCTCTAGTGACATGCCTTTTCACCTTTTAAATGTGTTCACCTACACCTTTCAGCGTCGATTTATTCTTCTGTTACTCCACATGTATCATAAAAGAAGTCCCAAATTTTAAATTAGGAATTTGCAAATAAATTTAGTGTGTTACATTCGCATGACTTTCTCTACCCACTGTCATTTATTTTTATATAACTTCAACAGACTACTGCTCTTAGGAAAGCTTATTTTTAATTTCTCTACTATGTGTAGTAGGTAGGGGAAGAATTACATTCCATCCAGAAAATTGAGATCGAGATTTCACCGGAAATACATGTTTTGAGATGCCCTTAATCCAAATAAAGCTTTTTTATGTCTATCAGTCAATCTGAGAACAGCATAACTCAAAAACGAAAAGTCAAATACTAAACTTGGTACTTGAATTTACTATCTACCAAAGATGCGACCCGAAGATTTTAAAGAAAATCCCCACCCCAGACTACCCTTTGCATGGAATATTTTTCGGAAATTGTGGTTTTCTCAAGAATGGCTAACGGTTTTGATTAAAATATCACATGTTTAATATCTTCATGGCAAACGAAATGTATATTTGAATTTTCTGTGAATGTTTCCTAAAGTTCTCCTCATTCTGAAGGTTTTTCGCATAACTGGTAAACCGTAAGCGACAGACAAAATATTACTCCACAAAAATAGAATTACTCCACAATTTTTGTCATATGCATTTTTTGTGGAGTGAATCACTTCCGAGATATTTCTTGTTATTTGTATATACTGAGGCTTTCACGGCCGGCGTCATAACTAAATCAATTACAACTATCCGGGCTTGTGGGCCGTGGCCTAGAAGGCATCGTAGATACCGACGTTTCGCCAAGTACAGCGCTTGGCATCTTCAGGGTGAAGTGATTCAGTGTCTCCGACCACCGCACTTGTAACACAGAGTAGACGAGCTAAAAGCTTTAGATTAGCCAGTATTTTCAAGTTTCAAGTGCAATCACCTGGCAATTATCCTTTGTATTTGCATATGTTTAATAACTCGACTCGGTTTGGTTAGGTTTTATTACTTTCTCTAATACGTATAGTAAGTAGCGGAAATACATGTTTTGAGACCCCCTGAATCCAAAAAAAAGCATTTTTAGAAACATGTCCGCGTGTGTGTCTGTGTGTCTGTCTGTAAACAGCATAACTCAGAATCGAACAGTCGGATAAACACCAAACTTGGTATTTAGGTTCAGTATCTTCTAGATGCGACACGAAGGTTTTCAAGAAAATCCCCCACCCCAGATTACCCTTTACATGGAACATTTTCCGAAAATTTTAATTTTCTCAAAAATTGCTATAACGATTTTGATTAAAATATAATATGTTTAAGATATTTTCATGACATAAGGAATGTATATCTCGAATTTTCTGAGAACGTCTCCAAAAGCATTCTTCATTGCGAACGACGTTTGCATAACTGGTAAACCGTAAAAGATAGACAAAATTTTACTACACAAAAACTGTAGATCGCGTTAAAATACACAATATATGTCATTCCCTTAAATTTTTCAATACTTATAATTTTTCTCAAATGGGAATTCTTTATTCATGTTTTTATGTCCTGGACATGCAAAGAGAATGGAATACTTCACATAGCAACCAGCTCTTAAAATATTTGACTATCGCTTAAAGCCCACCAATTCCCCTTGCATCTACAAGAAAACTAGCAATAAGATTAACATCTCGATTAACATGAGGCATATGGAGAATAAGCGTTTGTAAAAATAGTTTGTACAAGAGTAAAGAAAGTCATGTGAGTGTAGCACATCAGATTGTTTTTTCATTGTGTGTTTTTACATGATTAATTACTCATTGCGCTCGCATTATCTGTTCACAATGCAAATCGCCACACTTCAATTTAACACAGTTTGTTCTAGAGTTAACCTATAGGTTATATTGGCAGCCTTCTGCTGTCCTCTTCTTTTACCTACTATAACCTACATAAAGATTAAATGGCTGCAATGATGAATTTTGAATGAACTGAAATGGAAGAGCCAAGTGCAATTGCAGAAGCAGCAGAAAGAGTAACACTAGTAGTGCTTACTCAAAAAATCCAGAAAGCAATATGATATGGAATTTAATCGCTACATTAGCTAATGTAAGGCAGAACATGTAGAAAATAATTTCACTAAAATGACTGCTAGAGAATCAACAAAACATCAAAACATCTAGCATTTTTAATGTAATTTCTCTTGTTTCAAGAACCACGTTCTTAATGTGATATGTGTTAGATTGTGCTGTTATGTGTTCTTTTTATGTTTTGTATCTGTATTATACATCCAGCCAGTCACTTTACGTTGCTTGTCCCCTTTGCTTAACGCTCTCTTTGGTGCTCTCTTTTTTTTTCCTCTGTGGGTTGCTGACGTGGCATGTGCTTGGGCCGTACGCGCTGAGTGGTGGATTTCTGTCCGCATTGCAGGGATAGCTCTCTGCCCGGCAACTACTGATGCGGATTGTGGAAGTTTTTGTAATGAATTTTTAAGGAACGTCTTTGTGATTTTCGGTGGATCGACCTTATGTAAAGGTAGGCTTTATTATCAGTTTTATGTCCTGGTAATGGTGAGTGAATTTTGGGGCGGAAAACGTTATGTGTGTTTGAAAATAAGAGTTCGTAAAGTGACTGGCTCTTGGAGTTGTTCATAGGTTTAGTGTGTTTTGTTTCTTTTCCAGTTGAGTTATATTTTCAGTACGTGATTTTCAGTGTATAGTTAGTTTAAAATTTGTGATAAGAGCTTTACACAGTTGTGCAATTTGAAAATGCATATTTTGATTCATGAAGGTAAAAAGCATCAGTAGTGTGAAATTTGTGAGAAAAGCTTTTGGCATTTGTCGTCTGAAATTGCATAGTTTGATAAAAGGAGGGCAAGAAGCAATATAAGTAGAAATTTGTGAGTAGAGCTTTACATATTTTGGGCACTTTGAAAATGCATAGTTAATTCAAAATTACAGATATTCTGTTGTGTAAATTATGAGAGCAGTAATTGCAGTTAAAACCCAGTTATGCTGAACCCATTTATGCTGAACTTTGTAACTGAAAACGGTTGGGTTGTAAAGCTATCTACATCTAGCTTAGCTGGACTTTGAAGCTCTCGGTTTCCTGAATTTCATTAAAGTCTGTTTCGGTCTTGTTCAACATTCTTAGCTAGTCTTTGACTAGCTAAACATAATTAAATTTTTTGGTCTGATGTTTATAGTGGCCTTGTTTTATAAACTTTCTAAATTGATTTGGTTTGTTGAATTTTTGGATTTACTTAATTTTGCTGTATTTAAAACTTGCCTTTACTGCTCTGCTCAATTGGTTTTGGTTGCTTTACTCTTTAAGCCATTTTTGTTTTACAGTTATTCTTTTATGGTTGCTTTACGGTTCTGGTTATTAATGTTTGTTTATTATTATCATTAAAGTACCCAAAAACAAACTTATCAATAGTAGTATATTTTTGAGAGTTCTGGTTTCCTTTTGTTTTCCCCTACGGCACTCGTTAGGGCTTCCCTTTTCGTTTGGCCGGGGTTCCCTAACTCAGTCAAACAGCGGAACCATTGCAAATTACTGGTAGCGTGGTTAATTGATTTGTCTGTGTTGGTTAGGGAATATTTTTGGGTTTGTTGTTTGCTCTGTATTCTCCGGATCTCATTTTCTTACTTGTACCATATCCGTAGTATCAAGATGGCGGTATCGGTTAGTAATGTGGACAGATTACGGAAAGGTGAATTGTGGGTAGAGTTGGTTGTACGTGGAGGTCAATGTTCTATGACAACTGAAGTGGCTATTATGTTGGATGTTTTTCGACAAATTAAGGATGCTCCAATAATTACTGTTTCTATTGATCACGTGATAGTGACTAAGTGTGAGTCCACTTGCTCGTTGGCCTTAGCAGAGATTCAGGATAATTTAATGGATTTTGGGCGCGAGGATTCTCCCTCTAAGACACAGTTGCTCCGGTGGCAAGTTAGAATTCGACATTACTTGTTCTATTTAGATTATGTCTTACAGAGATACCCTACTTTTCAGTCATGTATAGCGTTGCAAAAGTTAAAGGATCAGTTTAAGGAATTAGCCCGTAAAGTGGAGGAAGATTTTGGGACTTCACAGGAGGATACTGGGTCGTCCCCCTTGTATAATCAAGGATTGTCAGATGTGGTTCAGCCTTCGATTGCGGTGTCTGCGTTTCGGCCACTTAGACTCGCTCATCCCCTCCAGCAATTCGTGGAGGGCGTTCACTTAAACGACATTGTTGATGTACCATCAGCTTTACAGTTTCTCTATTTTCTTGTTCGATTGACGCTAATGGCTAACCGTTATTTGGTACCCACGGCTCAAGTGATAGAATTATTTTCTGTCAAGGTGTCTGGGATAGTTTCGGACCTGTTAATGCGGTGTGCTGGTTTGGCCGACCCTGTGACCCGCTTTCATTTGGCCCTATTAGACATGTTCATTCCACGTAGGGAATGCACGAGGATAATGCAAGACGTATATTTTCGTCCTCAGGGTCTAACGGAACCGTTTACAGAATATATGGTTCGGGTTAAGGAAATTGCTTTAGTGTTGGTGCTCCCTGATACGGAAGCGGAAATTTGTGATGTCATTTTATCAGGACTCAATCCAGTCGTCAGGTCGGCTTTGGTTTTAGGACCTCGGCCGTCAAATTTGCAGCAGTTGGAAGCATTGGTACCTAAACTCAATGAAGTTATGCTTGTTGATAGGCTGCGTCTGTCAGAGCCTCCGGGCTCATTAGCAACTCCTAATACCACTGTATCAGCTCCTTCTTCGGCCATTGTTCCGGTTTCTGGTCGTCGGGCCACTATTAAATGCTTTCAGTGTGGTCAGGAAGGCCATGTTCGACGAAATTGTCCCAATAGGAGGACCGTGAATCGGGGTTTTCTTCGTGTTTCTAATCAGGGGCGACAGTTTCGACCTTTATGACGCCAGAAGGTTAAGTCGACCATTTGTTTGTCTCGGCGTATTTGTGGTTATCCGTTTTCGGGTAAACCCTTAGTTCAAGTTTCTCTTGAGAAGTTGCCTTTATTGGCGTTATTAGATTCCGGAAGTTCTGTCTCTTTGATTCAGCTTGATTGGCTTAGGTTAAATTTACCATGTATTATGTCGCGTGCAACCACGTGTCAGTTGGTTTGTTTGATGGTCAATGGTCAGGCCTTTCAAGTTACTCAAAAGGTATCATGTACTATACGTTTCCCACGTTTTACGTGGAAACATAGTTTTTTTGTCGTTCCCAAGCTTCCTTATGCATGTGTCCTAGGTGTCGATTTTATGTCAAGGACTGGGATGGCTATTGATTTTTCCACTAGGCAGATCGCTTTTGATTTTGCTCCCCGGATAAAGTTGGACTTTGTGAGGGATTTTAAACCATCTCGGCCCCCTTTAACTTTGGGAGATATTAATTTGGTAACCCAAAATTGCGCAACTTCTTCTCTGTCTCATTTGTCCCCTGAACAGGCAAAGCAAATAGAGCATTTAGTTGGGGAATTTGATTCATTGTTTACAGATGTTTTAGGGGTCACTCATTTGACTCAATATGAAATTCAGTTAACTGATTCTACTCCGGTCAAGTTATCTCCATATAAGCTCACACCACCGAAGATGGCTATATTAAAAGAGAAAATACAGAAGATGCTTGACCAAGGGGTTATTAGACCATCTACTTCAAATTACAGCAGCCCCATATTTCTAGTACCGAAGGGAGATCAGGATTTTAGACCGGTCATAGATTATCGTCTCTTGAACAAAAGAATCCTTATTGAAAGTACCCCTTTGCCCGATTTGCATACAGCTGCTCATCATTTTTCGAAGGCTCGCGTTTTTACGACCCTGGATTTGAACAATGCTTATCATCAGATTCCTTTGGCTGAACATTCCAAGCATCTAACAGCTTTCGCTACCCCCTGGCGCCTTTATGAATTCAATAGGGTCCCATTTGGTTTGGCTACGGGCGCGCAAGTCCTCACTCGTTTGCTGGATAATTTGTTTTCGGACATAAAATTTAAATATTTGTACCATTACTTAGATGATCTTGTAGTATATTCCGAGGATTTTGACTCACATCTTGTTCATTTACGTGAGGTCTTTCGTCGCCTACAGAGCGCCGGGTTATCAGTTAAGCAGTCTAAAGTTCATTTTGCTACCTCTCAAATATCATTTTTGGGCCATATGGTTTCCCCTTCTGGTATTACCATAGACCCAGATCGCACTAAGGCTATTAGAAATTTTCCGGCACCCAAGAATAAGCGTGAGGTGGCTCGATTTTTGGGAATGGTTAACTTCTTCTCTAAATTTATTTCAAATTTTTCTACTCGGGCGGAACCTCTTAATTGCTTACGTAGGAAAGGGGTTACTTTTGCGTGGGCCGAGGAGCAGGAAGCGGCATTTGTTGATCTAAAAGAGGCTATTTCAAACCCTCCTGTCTTGGCTTTTCCAGATTTTGCTATGCCCTTTATTTTACAGACGGATGCTAGTGCTAGCGCGCTAGCGGCTGTTTTGTTGCAGGAAGTTCCTGAAGGTCGTCGTCCCATTTATTATAGTTCGCGTACTTTATCTCCTGAAGAACGTAAATTTTCTACATATGAATTAGAAACCTTAGCGGTGCTTTTTGGATTGGAGAAGTATAGGGTGTACTTAGAACATGTGCATTTCTTTTTAGAGTGCGATAACCAGGCTTTAACGTGGGCGTTAGCTGTCCCAAGGAAGACAGGTCGTCTTGCGCGTTGGGGTGTCCGGATAGGTGCCTTTAAGTTTACTCCTTCCTTTATCAGAGGTTCAGAAAATTGTATTGCGGATGCTCTTACCCGGGTATTTTCCGAACCTACTGAGGAGTGTGTTTATTTCGAGACTTTGGATGCTCCTGCGGATACTCAGATTGAGAGCTTCTCATTTTCGGCATTTCCTGAAATGTTTGTCAGTATACCTGAACTTCAACTTACCGATTCTGGGTTGGCCTCAATTATTGAGCAAATTAAATCAGGAGTTTCACTGCAGGATTATAAGATTCATGAGGGTGTTTTGATGGGAAGAGCTAGTTTTGATCGGCGTTATAAAGTCATAGTTCCGAAGGCGGCTATTCCCATGATTCTCAGTTATTTTCACGATTCTCCTTTCGGGGGTCATTTAGGCATTGCCAAAACCAGAAATCGAATTCGTGAACAGTTTATGTGGCGGGGCATGGATTTCGATGTAAGAAAGCATGTTAAGTCTTGCCGCATTTGCGCATTGTCCAAACCCGCGCAGGCTACAAATTGGGGATATTTGGCTTCGGAGGTTCCCTCCGCGCCCATGGAAAAACTATTTGTAGATTTTATCGGACCGTTCCCTCGTTCTATTCAGGGAAATATTTTTGCATTGGTGCTTACTGATGCTTTCTCAAAGTTCGTATGGATTTCACCTCTGAGTGCTGCTACTGCTCGCCTTGCTATTCGGGAACTTGGAACAATATTTGGATCTTTTGGTGCTCCTCAATATCTGGTCTCTGACAACGGTTCGCAATTTAAGTCGCGTCTCTTTCGTTCCTTTTGTTTTGATTGGGGTATTAAGCATTTTACTACTACCCCTTATTACCCTAACCCCTCATTAGCGGAACGGGTCAACCGTAACCTTAAGTCCGCTTTAATTGCTTATCATCACCAGCAGCACAATTGCTGGGATAAATACTTGAAGCAACTTCAGTTTGCTTTCAATTCTGCGAGACATGAGGTTCATAAGACGACGCCGTTTTCATTGTTATTTGCCTACCAACCTGCGTCTCCTTTGGCTAATTTGTGGGCGTTAAATGATTTATTACCGGCTGACAATTCTCCGCATACCATTCGTACTAATTGGAAGGCTGCCTTGAATAATCTGCGTAGAGGCCACTCTATGAGAAAGCAGCGATACGATCCGTCCCGTCGTCCCTCCCCATTCAAAGTGGGAGATGTTGTTATGTGCCGTAACTATCCTCAGTCCTCGAAAGCAGATGCGTTTGCCGCGAAGTTAGCTCCTTGCTATCTTGGCCCGTTTAAGATTCTCAGAATTTATAAGGGGGTGTCTGTTCTTTTGCAAGAATTGTCTTCTTCCTGCAGGCGCCGCGCTCACCTGTCTCAGCTTAAATTGTATAACTCGGGGTAGCAAGTGAGTCACTTGGCTTTGTCCTGATGATGGGTGACTCACTTTCAGGAATTAGCGATCCTGCCCCATGCGAGCTCTTGATTTGTCCCATTCCCTTAACCGGGATAAATCCTGTCCCATTCCTCTCCCAATCATCCTTTCTTATCCCTTCCATATTCATGAAAGCTCCCAATTATACTTTCCTTTCCTCCTACAGTAATGGTATCTTTTCGGATGTTAGCATATAGAACTCCAGTGATTTGTCTTCAGATCTTTGACACATGAGAATATCACTATTGCATACTTGCCAACTTTTACTGTTTGCCCGTAAAATGTACGGTTATGTCCGTGTGCTAGGGCTATTCAAGAGTCAGTCACTTGCGAGTTCCTGAATATTTTGGAGGAATTTATGATTTCCTTTTCAAGTCAGTGTGCAAGATAAATATGGTAACATGTATGGTTACCTATTTCTGAAAGTTTTGCCTCATTTCCATTCGCCCTTGCTGGGATATTTAGCTGTTGCGCAGAGCCTACATTTGCTGTTGATCCTGTTATTTTGAGTGACCTTTTGTGTTCCTATAAATTTGGCTCGAATTTAATATCCTTTGTTCTTTTTTTAATTTTTGGGGGTAATATGTTAAATTATAATTATATATATTTATAAGGTCACTTAATTTCAGTGGGTGTCAGCTTAATTAAATTGTTCTTATTGGGAAAATTTTCATGCTTCCACACCGGTGATGCCCTGCCGGTATGCCCTGTTCACCTGCCTCTCCCCAGTTATAGTTTGTGTGGGGTCGGGGCAAGTGAATTATTATTTTGTTGTACATAGTTGTTATATAGTGCATTATGTCTCATAGCTGTTTCATTGCATACCATGTTTAATTCTTGTTCTATAATTGTAAGGATATACTTGTCTAATTTAAAAATGCACATGGTTTATTGTGAAATTCAATATTTATATGTCTATAAAATTATAATTGGTTGACGATGATTTAGTTTGTATATGTAAGTTTATATTTTGCTTTGTGAGCCCCCTCTGCTGCTTTGTTTTATTATGTTTCAGATTCTTATCCTTCTCGGCTACCATCCCTTTTTCCTTCCTCGTGCTACTCTGTGGGGACACGTTCTGGACCTTTGAGTTGCGATGTGCTGACCGCTGTGCAAGTTTCTTCTGCTCTGGTGGTGTGTGCAACCGGGTGGTCCTACGTGGGAATTTCACCGTCGGACGCTATTTGTGGGTTTAAAATTCTGAAGCCTGTGCCTCCTCTTCCGGATCCTGACAACTTTATACATGTTTTGGCCCGCTTCAGTTTCTGCCTTAGCGTTAACCGTCTGCTGTGTCGGCGTTTTTAGTAAAGAAAAATCTATTCTCCTGGTTAGCGGCTTGTCCGCTGAATGTCGCTGCCAAAATCATGATGCAACTTTTCACCTATGACTGTTCCTGGGAGTTATATACTTAAGCTTTTATCATCTCCTTGGATGGCTGCCCGGTTGCTACGTCGTGGGATATATACTGTTGGGGTTTGCTTGCCTCAATTATGGTCTTCTCCTTGTGTGTTCAGTGTCAGCTACTGAAGTTTGCGGACTGTATGTGTGGAGTTACCTTCTTCGTCTACTTACAGTGTAGCATGTTCCTTCTGTTTTCCTAGTTGTTTCCCCTTTTGGCTACTTATTGTTCCCTTTCCTCGAGTTCCTATAAATGGTTATTTTTTTTTCTTCTCGCAAGCTCGCAGATTGGGGGGGGCTATTGTGCTGTTATGTGTTCTTTTTATGTTTTGTATCTGTATTATACATCCAGCCAGTCACTTTACGTTGCTTGTCCCCTTTGCTTAACGCTCTCTTTGGTGCTCTCTTTTTTTTTCCTCTGTGGGTTGCTGACGTGGCATGTGCTTGGGCCGTACGCGCTGAGTGGTGGATTTCTGTCCGCATTGCAGGGATAGCTCTCTGCCCGGCAACTACTGATGCGGATTGTGGAAGTTTTTGTAATGAATTTTTAAGGAACGTCTTTGTGATTTTCGGTGGATCGACCTTATGTAAAGGTAGGCTTTATTATCAGTTTTATGTCCTGGTAATGGTGAGTGAATTTTGGGGCGGAAAACGTTATGTGTGTTTGAAAATAAGAGTTCGTAAAGTGACTGGCTCTTGGAGTTGTTCATAGGTTTAGTGTGTTTTGTTTCTTTTCCAGTTGAGTTATATTTTCAGTACGTGATTTTCAGTGTATAGTTAGTTTAAAATTTGTGATAAGAGCTTTACACAGTTGTGCAATTTGAAAATGCATATTTTGATTCATGAAGGTAAAAAGCATCAGTAGTGTGAAATTTGTGAGAAAAGCTTTTGGCATTTGTCGTCTGAAATTGCATAGTTTGATAAAAGGAGGGCAAGAAGCAATATAAGTAGAAATTTGTGAGTAGAGCTTTACATATTTTGGGCACTTTGAAAATGCATAGTTAATTCAAAATTACAGATATTCTGTTGTGTAAATTATGAGAGCAGTAATTGCAGTTAAAACCCAGTTATGCTGAACCCATTTATGCTGAACTTTGTAACTGAAAACGGTTGGGTTGTAAAGCTATCTACATCTAGCTTAGCTGGACTTTGAAGCTCTCGGTTTCCTGAATTTCATTAAAGTCTGTTTCGGTCTTGTTCAACATTCTTAGCTAGTCTTTGACTAGCTAAACATAATTAAATTTTTTGGTCTGATGTTTATAGTGGCCTTGTTTTATAAACTTTCTAAATTGATTTGGTTTGTTGAATTTTTGGATTTACTTAATTTTGCTGTATTTAAAACTTGCCTTTACTGCTCTGCTCAATTGGTTTTGGTTGCTTTACTCTTTAAGCCATTTTTGTTTTACAGTTATTCTTTTATGGTTGCTTTACGGTTCTGGTTATTAATGTTTGTTTATTATTATCATTAAAGTACCCAAAAACAAACTTATCAATAGTAGTATATTTTTGAGAGTTCTGGTTTCCTTTTGTTTTCCCCTACGGCACTCGTTAGGGCTTCCCTTTTCGTTTGGCCGGGGTTCCCTAACTCAGTCAAACAGCGGAACCATTGCAAGATTCAGGAATTAATGCAATATTATTGCATTTTACAAATTCGAGCACTGTGTAAAAAAATAATATATGCCGCAAATGTTAAAAATTGGTTTATTTTGCTCGTAGGACTGCGAAACTCTGCATCATTTCTACTCGCAAAATAAAACCCTAATTTTATCCCTTGTGTTATAACCTACTATTCTATCGCAACGTACAATAATTATCGTAATTACTCATTGTAACATTGTGGAATTGACATTGGTTTCTTCTGTGTGTGTAATAATCATAATTATTTTCTTAACGCCAGTTATAATTGACCTGCTTTTCATACAGGACTTGATGTCTGTTTCACGATGTTGAACATTGTCTTAAGTAAACTCGGTATCGAATAAACGGAGACACAAAATTTACCCTTCGAACGTGGTCAGGTGATTGGGTGTCACTTGTGTCAGAAGTCTGTACGCGAGATTTCCACACTCCTAAACATCCCTAGGTCCACCGTTTTTGATGTGATAGTGAAGTGGAAACGTGAAGGGACATGTACAGCACAAAAGCGTAAGGCATCAGGATCCACTCCAAGTACTATGACAGTTAAGCGTGAGGTGAGAAACCTTGGATTCCATGGTCGAGCGGCTGCTCATAAGCCACACATCACGCAGGAAAAAGCCAAACGAGGCCTCGCTTGGTGTAAGGAGCGTCAACATTACAGGATTGAACAGTGGCAAAACGTTGTGTGGAGTGACGAATCACGGTACACAACGTGGCGATCCGATGGCAGGGTGAGGGTGTGGCGAATGCCCGGTGAACGTTATCTGCCAGCGTATGTAGTGCCAACAGTGAAATTCGGAGGTGGTGATGGTGGTATGGTGTAGTCGTGTTTTTCCTGGAGGGGGCTTGTATCCCTTGTGTTTTGCGTGGCACGATCACAGCGCAGACCCACATTGATATTTTAAGCACCTTCTTGCTTCCCACTGTTGAAGTGCAATTCGGGGATGGTGATTGCATCTTTCAACACGATCGAGCACCTGTTCATACTGCACGGGCTGTGGCGTAGTGGTTACACGACAATAACATCCCTGTAATGGACTGGCCTTCACAGAGTCCTGACCTGAATCCTATGAACATCCTTGGGATGTTTTGGAACGCCGACTTCGTGCCAGGCCTCGCCGACCTACATCGATACCTCTCCTCATGGGCTGCCATTCCCCAAGAAACCTTCCAGCACCTGATTGAAAGTATTCCTGCGAGAGTGAACGCTGTCATCAAGGCTAAGGGTAGGCCAATAGCATATTGACTTCCAGCATTACTGATGGAGGGCGCCAACGTCATTTTCAGCTAGGTGTCCTGATACCTTGATCACGTAGTGTATAAGAGAAACACACAAAAAACTGCAAATTAGCTCGAACCCTTGGAATGCTACAACATGTGCTCACTACATCGTGGAGGTGGACAGTTTCAAGATAGAATTAATAGTAGATAATCCAGCAATATGAATATGCAATCGACTCCTCCCCTCAGTGAGATTCATAGTTAACCATGTAAGAAATATCTTTGATTTTGAAACCATTAGTAACATGAAGTTCTATTTAAACAGAACTGTGAACTGCTTCGTTTTAAATAAATAGTGTGTGTGTGTGTGTGTGTGTGTGTGTGTGTGTGTGTGAATCTCCCGGCATATTTTCCTATCCAATCGATCTTTTAAAAAATGTTCCACATTTGCGTTAAGTATTATTCAGCTGTATTCTCTCTAAAATGAAACAAAATGCTCCTTTTTTTCGAATCAGAGATTGCACTTTGTGCAAAGCCCGAGCCAACATTTGCTTCGCGCTCCACAGAGAATCTATTGTTATCTGTAATTACGAGAACTGAAATTCCAGCGATGGACTGTTTGATTTGAACTTTGGACATGGTTTGAAATGGAATTAGGCACTTTATTGTTACAAGACCAGGCTTTGTGATCTCTTTTAGAGAGATTGAAGTAGCCTTTGTTATATTCCTGCAGCCGAGATAAATCTACATTTCAGAAAGGAAATAAAAAGCTCTATATTGTGTTTTCATTAAAGCTCGTGCGGTAGCTTACAGAAAATTTCAGAAAGAACGAGAAACACGTTAAAGCAGATCGCTTAAGCTGCAATTTAGCCGCTCAGATTGCAGACTTTTCTTCTTAGAACAAATTGGAGCACTAAATTGTTCGTGTAGAGACACACTCAGTCCGAAAGAAATGCTAGTGATGTATTGCATTTAATAATTTGTTACAGAAAGAAAACAGCAATTGTAAAAATGTAATATAATAACACTTTACAAGGGACTGTACGCTAGAAATTATTCTCAGTATTGCTGTTTTAGTATTTAGGTCATAGTATTTTCGACCAATGAAACGAAAGGAAACGCTGATTTTCTGTCTTTAATTTATTATTTTGTGATTGTTTCACCTCTGCGCAATATCCAATGAAATAGTCACAGTGTCTGCCAGAATGTTGTGGATCTGTTTTAACAACACTTAAACTAGATTGCCTCTACGGGCGAGTGGTCAGCGCTTTGGTTTCTCCGGGTTTGGTGAATCTAGTCCCATTTGAATATTTCTAAGATATTTGAGTACCATTTTCGTGATGGATCGGTTGGTTCCCTCGACTCATAATGTTAGGTGACAAAATTTCCCCTCCCACTTTGTACGGACTTGGGACCGTGCAAACTTTTAGCAGGTTGGTGGGTTAAAACTTTTGTCTTGAATCGTTGGTAAGAGCAACTTGCAATCGTTTTATCATGCAGGTAAAAGTTGCAACAAAAAAGAGATTCACGAATTTAAATCTTAGTATGTCCTGGTTATTTAATTTTGTCATCTGTTCCCTCAAAAATATTTCTTTTTCATTGTTTTTGTTTCTCTTTTTACTTCCTCTACTACGTATAGTAAGTAGGGAAGTATTGCAATCCACCCAAAAATTTAATATCGAGTTTTCACTATAAATACATGTTTTGAGACCCTCGAATCCTAAAAAGCATTTTAGAAAAAAAAATGCGTGCGTCTGTTTGGACGTGTCTGTGTGTCTTTGAACAGCAACTCAAAAACGAAAAGTCGGATAAATACCGAACTTGGTATTTAGGTTCAGTATCTTTCAAAAATGCAAGACAAATATTTTCAAAACAATCCCTCTCACCCCATACAACCCTTTAAATGGAACATTTTTAAAACATTTAGTATTTCTCAAAATGGCTCTAACGATTTTGATTAAAATAGCACATGTTTAAGACACTTACATGGCAAATGAAATATATATCTTGAATTTTTTGGGAATGTCCCCAAAAGTCATCTTCATTCTGAATTAATTTTGCATAACTGGTAAACCGTAAGAGATAAATAAAGGTTTACTACACGAAACATGTGGATCTGGTTAAAACACACAATTTATGTACTACACATTTTTTTGTCGAGTGAACCATTTCCGAGATATTCCTTGGTACTTGTTTGAATTTTCCAATACTTATATTTTATTTCACATGAGAATTCGTTGTTGGTTTTTTTTCTGTCCTGGACATACAAATAGAACGGAATGCTCCACAGAGCATTCAGCTCTTAAAAGATTTACTATTGCTTAAAGCCTACTAAATTCCCCTCGCACCTACAAGAAAATTAGCTATAAGTTTCTGCAAATGTTGTTCTCAATTAATATGATGTAGATGGCGAATAACCTTGTAAAAACAGTTTGTACAAGAGTAAAGAAAGTCATGTGGGTGTAACACATCAGATTGTTTCCTGTACTTCGTAACTGAACATAGACATTTGACTGAATGCCGGTCAAAACATCAACGAAGCTTTAAATTTTCGGGTGCGAAGTGTAAAACAAGTAATTTGGCATGGAGAAGATTGATAGCTATTTGTTGTTCGATTTGTTGTAGTTGTGAAATCAGTCCAAGTTGCAGGGAGAAACATTGGATCTGCCGTAGTGTATCTCTCCAGGATGTAATCACAGAACTCCTGTATTTTTGTGTCCTGCTTGTACAGCCATCACATCTTCGACAAAGCTGTCCTCTACCTCACCCGAGTTTAAAAAGTGAAGTTCAAACAAATGTTTTAAAAATGTACCTTTTTGTGAGTTTGATTTGTATTCCTTTTAATACAATTCCATACACCAAAAGGTTGTATTTTGCAGCAACAATTTTACTCTAAATGGAAACGATACAACCGAAGGCCAAAAAGCGTTGAGGCATGTGAATAGCTGCTTCATAGTCTATAAAAATCACTTCTGATGAAATTGTTAAACCAAGTATTGCACAGTGAGTTGCAATACGACGGAAGAATTTTACACAGGTTTCAATTGCCTTATTTGGCAGCAGAAAGAAACCAGTGGCACGTAAACATCATTTACTAGTGCATGAATAGTAAACAATAATTGTATAAAACTTGGGACAGCCTTTAAATGTGCCATCTACATAAATGTAAGCCTTATACAAAGTACGGTTAAGTTTGTTGAACAACCAATTATATAGGTTTCACTATCATTAAGAAAGGCTCACGGTTGTTGGCGAATATTTCCATTTCTTGCGGTACGGCATGTGTATTTGTGGCACTTTTGGGGAGATTGGGGTGAGTGCGAGCGTGTGTATTATGTATATTCCTTTTAATGAGGGACGTATCTGCCATCGTTAACGTTTCTATGTCACCTTTAGTTCGCAGTGTAACAGTTTTGATGGTTTACTACAAACATCTGTCGTGGCGTATCTCTTTAAAAATTTGCTAAGCTTCTGTAAGTCTGGTCTCAGATTCATAACCATGATACATTCTCAGATTATCAGGCTTTCTGTTATAGAATTATTTTCAATTAACTTTATTTAACACTTACACGAGTTCAAGGAGCAGTCCCACCGCCGAATTCCATCCTTCAAAGTTTTATGGTAGCGAAACTTGTAACCACCAACTACGAAAGGTTGCATTTTTCTCACTGATCATCACCTTCACCATCTCTTCCCTGTACTAAACGCTATGACTGCTGACTGTACACTGATCTATGCTGCACCATGCCGTAAATTCCCTGCGTACTGAGTGCGACCGGTATAGCCAACCATAGTGGACTCATACCGCATGAATTAAAACATTTGGGATTCAATTTACCGCTCAAATTAAATTGAGTTTTATTTTTGAACGCTGTTTAACTTCTATGGTCCTTAGCGTCCCATTCTATATTGAAACACCAAGAAAGAATTTCCCGAATAATTCCCAACTTGTTGGAAGTGTAGAAGAGTGTTCAAGCAATAAGTGATTAGGTTTGCAGAGAGATAGGGTACACGCAGGCCGAGGAGAGCCCTCTCATGCCGGTCCGACAAGGACAGTTTTGCATCCAGTGTAGTCAGTGTAGTCAGCTGTCAAATAAGATGAAAACAATAAAGTCGACGTCAAAGGGAGCCATATCGGCATGTGAGTGAGTTCAAACGGGGCAGAATGGTCGGTCTCCGGGAAGCGGGTTTGTCATACCGTGACATTTCGGCTCGTACAGGGCATGCTGCTACGACAGTGATGCGTGTGTGGAAGCAGTGGATAGATGAAGGTCGTACGCAGCGAAGAGCGGGTACTGGACCACGGAACATGACCACAGCACAGAATGACCGTCATCTTGTCCGCATGACCATAACGGACCGTACAGCTTCATCCACAGTGTTGGCTCCACTGCAACAGGTGTGGACTTGTCTGCATCAACGGTTCGTCGCCGTCTGCTGCAGGTTGGACTGGTTGCATGCATGCCATTACGTCGGCTTCCATTGTCCAGAAACCAAAAGCTCCTCCGGCTGCAATGGGCACGCGAACATCACACTGGGGTGCTGAGTGGCAAAATGTAATCTTTTCGGACGAGCCCGTTTCAACGTGTGGCAGTTGATGTATTCGGTGGTACCATGGTGAGCGCAACCTGTAGGACTGCATTGTTGAGCGGCATAGCGGACAAACATCATGTGTGATGGTTTAAGGCGCCATTGGTTACAACAACCGATCTCGCCTCCTGCGAAGTGAGGGAACTTTGAACAGCAACCGGTACCTAACGTGGTTGTAGAGCCTGAGGTATTTCCCCTGCTTCAGGTATCTCCACAGGCCACATTTCAACAGGTCAATGCCCGGCCACATATTGCGAGGAATGTACAAGCCTTCTTCGAAGAGCGACGGGTACTATTGCTTCCCTGGCCTGCACGTTCGCCTGACATGTCGCCCATCGAACATGTCTGGGATATGGTTGGTCGGCACCTGCTACGTCACGCTCCTCCAGTAGCCAGTGTCACGGATTTGTGGGCTCGAATACAAACTGCGTGGAGGGAAATCCCTCAGGAACTTATTCAGAACCTTTTTGATTCAATGCCATGGCGTATAGCAGGTCTAATTGCAACGCATGGAGGCTACACCAAATACTGAATATTAGGGCTCAAAGGTCATGTATAGATTTGAAAAGTTTATCATTTGTTACTTGTCATGTATCTAAGGTATTAAATTCATTGAATTCATGCGTTTCCTTCTTCGTGTTCCAATTTTCACAAACGGCAGTGTATATTGGGCATGAAAGTCCGGTAATTTGCTCAGAGGCCTTTCCATCCGGCTTGAGGTTCTTTAACGTGCCGTAAATCTTCACATGGGACCACTGGCGTTACTTTCCTTCCGAAGGAAGCCATGCTAAGGATTTTTTTCACCCGAAGGAATCCATTGTGCTCCTGCCATGCCCGTGAGAAAAAACGAGTAGCGACCTTCCACTTGAGAAAGGTATAGGTATATGAAATTTCAAACAAATAAGAGAGAATATCTCAAAAATAGTTAACGTCACAAACCATTTTATTTTACATAAATTGCTTAAACGAGATCTACATTTGTGTAGTAAGATTTTATCTATCTGGTGCCAGTTATATAAACGTCATTCCGAATGAATAGGGTTTTCCCAGAAAATTTAAGACATACAGTTAATTTGAATAGAAACATCTTGTGGTATTTCAATCAAAACAGATACAGCCATTTTTGGGGAAATCAAAATTTTCATTTTCCATGTAAAGAGTAATTTTCAGTGGAAGAGTTATTTGGAAATCCTCGCATCGCATTATTGGAGGCTGCTAAACTTAAATATCAAGCTTGGTACTTAATCCATTTTTCGTTTTTGGGTTATGCTGTTCACAGACACAGACATTTTTCTAAAACTGCCTTTTTTTTTATTCGGGTAGCTTCAAATCACGTATTTCCGTTAAAATCTGGGTATCGAACTCTTTTTTGTGAAATGCAATCCCCTACTTACTGTAGATAAGTAGTAGAGGAAGTAAAAATCTGATGTGTTACATTTACATGACTTCTCCACCCTCCATTGCTTATTACTTGGTTAAATTTCTCTAAGGTTTATTTTCCTATCTACTTTATTTTATCGAGATAAACCCTCCTGAAAATATCTGCATTTCACATTTCCTTATAGATACAAAGCGGATCGCGATAGTCAAATGTTTTAGAATTGGACCGTGTACGCTGACCTCAAAACTCCATACTCTTTCCATGACATCACGAGAAAGAAGTGAATGTCGACAAGACCTAAACAGAATGGGCAAGTATCGAACAATTCGAACCATTAACAATCTCGGAATGCCTCAAATAACCGACACCACAAAAAAAGTTATTTGAAATAAATTGTGTGTTAACCAGTTATAAAGGATTATATAAAATTCCTTCCGAATAAACAGGATTTCATCGGATATTTCCAGAATTTTCAAGATATACATTTTATATGTCATGTAAATATGTTTAGTGTATTGTGACGAAGCCAGCGGCCAATACCATAACCTTCAACGCAACACTAGCTGACGTAAACAATTCCAGGAAGGCCTTCTGGCCGTAGGATGATCGTTCTGAATCCTTCTGTTCTTGGGCTTTCTAGAACATTCAGCATGACTTTCCAAGAAGTTTGCAGCCGTATATAAGGGAGTGTGCTCGCAATAGGAGTCGAGTTGAAAGCTAAGTCAGTTGGGACTCCAGTGCGAGTTGTGGTTGTTAAGTTAAAGTGAGCCAGGCAGTGAGGATACTTCGAACGAATTGGTGACGACCGTTGTGACGTGCAACGATTGCTACTACAGAGCGATGGGTTGTGAAGGTCTTGTGTTCAACTCCCGAGTGATGTGAACCGTCTTGTAGAGGATTAAACACGTGAACTTGACGTTTCATAGACATTTTCAGAGGCGGTCAGTTGCCAGCTTTCTGAAGATGTTCGCCAGAATTATGGCGACACGTTAAATGCACATGCTTTTACTCTTCTAATACGCCATCCCAGCCTGTAAGGCATAATTTACTTCATTATTTCACCATGTGGATAATTTTTTCAGCGTTGAAGGATACTCACAGGGTATACGTAAAACCAGAATTTGAAATATTATCCGGAAAGTTTAAGGAGTTCAAAAATACTTTGCACAATGTTTGGTTATTATCAGGAGTATCATAAAGCCTTAAGAAATTACATTTTTAAGGGACGAAAATCATACAAACATCTACTAAATTATTGTATAATAATTTCATACGAAATTAATTAAATCGTCAAAAAGCAACGCCGGATGGACAAGCTTAGGTAACTAAATACAATTGAATGTACAGATACTCCTTTTTAATGAAATTCTTCCAATAATAAAAACATCTATAAACTGTCTTTTGTTTCAGCGAGTTTTAAAGAGACCCCGACCTATCAAAAAGAGAATATTGGGAAAAAGGGTAATATAAATATTTTCCTACAAATGAAGGAACCAAAACGGGTCACCTTGCCTATGTATTCCACACTCTATGTTTGTTTGTTCGCATTTTATTTTAGGATGGGGCGCTAGTGATTTTGGTCGGTAAAGGGCCCCATTACCGCACTAAAATAACCTCCTGATTGAAAAGTTAATGAATACATCGGCCGCCAATACATAGTTCCCTTTGATGGTGCACCATCCTATCATCCCTACAATTTTAAATCATATTTTCATGTGCTGCAGAGGGCGGGGTGGTGTGAAGGGCAAGGTTTTGTAGCCCTTTACAAACCACCACTCGTGAAAAAGGGAAAGAGAGATATACATATTTCCATGTGTGTTTTTGGTATTTTCATCAAAGGGTTTAATGAGACCACGCTATGACGGAAGACGTTTTTATGTGCAACATTTTTAATAAACACTGGTTGGTATGCCAGTATTGATTACCAAATGTGCTTAATAACCAATGTATGAGCTCTGTTTTTGTAATGTGCAAAGCCCAGCACACCTGGTGCTTATAGATTCCGCCCAATGCTTGTTTTCCACGCTGATACTATGTTTGGGTTTCAGATTTTGTATCTACTGGTGACACGTTATTTCTAATACTTTCTCAGTGCATTTCTTTGTGGACTTTATGAGAAACACTGCTTCTCTCTAGCTAGTCGTTAATAGGGTATTAGAGTGACTATTTAGCCCGTGGCTCCGATAATGAACGGCTTCCTGTTGATAAAATCTAAGGGTTCTGGTCAATGTTGTCAACACAAATTCGGTTGCCGGTTTCAATATTAAAATTAGCAATTAAGCATATCTCAGCACATAAAGTCTTTGACCAATACAATTTAATATATCACTGTATTGAACAAACTAATGAATAGCATCATTCCAGAGTAATTAACAAATTACGTAACGCAGAGCCAACAAGAGAATGTATCATCTCTAATAACAGTATTCTCATTATTTAACAAATAATAAAACCTAACTACTTAGGAATTATATTTCATAACCTTAGTTGTTTATTGCCATGCAGCTGTTACAAATAAGATGTAATTTTTTACAGTTCCACAGGCATTTTTGCTACTTATAATAATCCGGTAAACTTCAGAGGGCTTTATATGGCAAAAATACATCTGAGCTTTCTCCTATATTCCGTAAGTAGTTAGGTTTTAGACTTGTTTTATATTCGTTGAAATAGTTGAACCATGTGTTATTCCTTGGACAAAGTCACTGGTGACTTGCAGTCGATCGCAGATCGTGACTTGCAGATTATTATGTATGATAATTAATGCGAGTCAGTTGGAGAATTTTATGTCCTACGCATGTTGCTATGGTGGCTCAATGCTTAGAGCAACCGAACGGAAACCGGGAGATCCGTGGTTCAAATCCCGGCTTTAGCATTGAATTTTTCAGTCGTCTGATTCTACCTTTCCAACCTTGCCTACACCCTTACCAGTGTGGAAAAACAATTAATTCTTCTTTTACACATGCCGCTGGTAGGTAGAATTACACTGAAAAATACATTGCCGTTACCGGGATTTGAACTACGGATCTTTGCTGGTCTAACCAACTAAACTATCATAGTAACATGCTGGTATGACAGTAAATTTCGCAAGGAGTGGTTATTTTTCCTAGAAATGTGAGTCATTTGGGGAATTTAATGTCATACCGGCATGTTAAAATGGTAGTTCAATTGGCCAGAGTGGCGGCACAGTAAGTCGAAGATTCGTGGTTCAAATCTCGGCTATTGCATTAAATTATGCCTGATTCTACTTTTAGCCTACACATGGCAAGTGTTAAAGTACAAAATTATTGTTGATTGATCTAATAATGGTTAACTATGAAGCACGGGAGTTTATACTAGGACGCCTGAATTTTTTTACGTGAACGCTTGAAGACCCTAGCAATAAAAACAACGTATGAATATTATAAACACTAAGTGAATGGCATTCATTAGCTGTGTAAGCATTTCATTTTCTCATAAGGAGTGTCTTATTATTATAATTTTTCATCTTACAAGCTTTTACTTCTTTTCACCACAACCTCCTACTTACAACTGAGTTGAACGAGGAACGCAGTTCTGGTAATAAGGCATTATTGCTATAATTTCTAAACACAAACATAGTTGTACAAGCATATATGTTGTAACCGTTAATATAAATCTACTAGTCGGCCACGATATGAATGCATTCGGTGGGAAGGGTAACTAAACAGTTGCAGAACAACTGGGCGAGGCATCGGAAGAATAGTCAGGTTAAAAAAAACATCCGCAGTTCCGAGTTTCATTTACTGGCGAGGCTGAGGCCTGAAAATGTAGTGCTGTTTTCATTGTACAGCTATAAATTCCCCTATCGCCTTGCCCTTTACTCTCTCTGATCCCTAGCCTGGTATGGTCAACAAAACAGCGGAGCCCTCCACCAAGCGCACTCATATCAGTGGCCGACTAGTACTCGTCATCGATATCGCATTTAGCTATGAAAAAAAGCATCGATTTGTATAAGGGAGTCAATACGACCCCTCCAGGCGTTTAGATGAATGACATTGTACGTTCCTGGTGATTGTAGTGAGGACATAAAGTGAATAAAAGTCACAGAAGGAAGCAGTTTTAATTAGTTTTTTCTACCAAAAGTAGAGATCAAATTCTAATTAGTGGTCAAACTGACCTCTCCCCTTGTTAGTGTTAAAGCACTTCGAAACTGAAAGTCGCCATTTCGGTAGGTATATTATCTCAAAATGAATTTGAGAAGGCTTTGTGGTTTAAGGGGGACAGCATGTGATTCAGTTGGGGAATTTAATGTATAGGGTCTTTCAACAAGTGTCCTATTTTTGAACTTAAATGAAATACGTTCTGTAAATGATAGAGGTTTATTTATTTTTTTATTTTGGAACATAATTAATGTCATTAGCTGTGGAAGAGAACATCAGTTAAGTGACCGCCGCGACTGCGTTGGGTTGCGCGTATACGGTTGTCCCAATTTTCAATGACAGAAGAACGTAAATTGGGTCCAACTTCACGAATAACACGCGTGATGTTATTCATAAGATCATTACTGTTTATGGCTTGTTGACATAAACTCAAGATTTAACATAGCCCTACAAGAAGTAATCCAACGGCGTTAAATCACATGACCTCGGGGGCCAGTTAACATCACCACCACGGGAAATGATGAAACCTCTGAAATTCTCCTTCAAAAGATCGATTGTTTTGAGAGCAGTATGACATCCATACCAACCAATTGAGGCCAAAAATTGTCCCTTATAAGACCCAGGTATCTTTCTCCATTGAAAGTTAGAGCTTCTCCATCGTTTTCTTGGAAAAAATATTGTCCAATGATTCCACCATACCAAAATTCACACAACACAGTAATCTTTGGGGATGACGTGGTCGTTCTTGAATCTGCATTGGATTGTGATTGCTCCAATAGTGGCATGGATGGATGGAATGGATGGAATGGATGGGATGGATGCTAAAACCTGTTTCTTTTGTTCTCTCTATCTACCGTTGCTACTTAGTCTTACTCCCAAATAAACAAAATTTCTGACAACGTAACTTTCCTTAACTTTCCAGCTCATTTTTCATCCTTTCTCAACTTATTACCCTTTTTAAATACCATTATATAATGTTGTATAACTTGTAAACGTCAAGTGATAGTTGAAAAGGCACCAGACCAAAAATGTAGATGTCTTTAGTACATATAATTTACTTAAAATGAGTTTTTTGTGCCATAAGGCGTTTCTGAGATATTCGTTATTAAAGGTTCTAATTGTTTAATTCTTGTCATCTTTTAAAGTCCCAGCGATTTTCAATTGTTTCCCGCGATTGCATGGAAACAGTATGGAATTTTAAGGCAAACATATAGCGTCCAGTTCTTAAACATTTGACTATCGTCGTTATTTTGTATGTATAATGAAATATGTAATGTAGCTATTTTTGCAAATTTTTATTTCTATTAAATGTGGTAGATAGAAAAATAAGCTTTAGTAAGAATAGTTTGCATTTCCACTAATAAAGATAGAGGGTAGAGAATGTCATGTGTATGTATCATATCAGATTTTTTTATGTGTGTAATGTGGCTTTAACAACAAGATAAAATCACGACTATAATAAGTTTTGCAATTCATTACATATTTTGGTTATAATAACCAAGTTAAAGACATTCTTGAAGAAGGTTGAATTGCCGTAAGCGGGTTGAGTTGTTCTCTCTCCCTTTCATAAATCCAGAAGGCTTTTTTCCAAAAGTGTGTTTAGAATGGTGTTAGAATATTTATTTTCGATGACATATTAAATTCGACTTTTGGATGGAATAAGGAAGTTCACACTTCCTCTATCTACTTTAAAGTATTAGAGGTAGCAAAGCTGGTTCTAATTGCATGAAAACTTCAAAATAAGTTACAGAGTAGTAGGATTCAAGTTGGCCTTAACCTCGACACCTCATTACAGAGTTTCATAATGTCATTACGAGTACTTACTCTTGGAATATCTTTTCAAGAAGTAGCCATTTAAAAGTCTCCTATATTTATGCATATTTTGGTTGAAATGCCTAAAATTACAAAACCATTTTTCCTCCTATTTCAGTAGCGATTACCGTAGGCTAAAATAATGTCTCTACTCGTAGATGCAGACATCTTGAAGATGGTTTTGGTTAGTTGTCACATTACATTTGTGTTTGGTTTAGGAACTGCACGCAGACAAGGACGCATACAAACAGTTTCTACCATGTTAAGGTGCACATCACAGGATGATCCGCGTGGTTGCTTACGATACGAGCGCTCTGTACCGTGTATATCTACATCGGGAGCAAAAGAGAATATTTGGAATAACGTACAGCATCTGACTTCTCTGTCTCTGAACCCGTCCAGAATTCGAAATGAAAACTTGCTTTTGAAGCCCACACATGCACACACGCACAAAGATTGTCTCTTCGCTGTCCCACCGTCTTCGCGCACACACGCGCACGCACACACACACACACACACACACACACACACACACACAGGTTATAAAGCATGACGATTCTTCGTGCCCACTCGGCCTCCTGTATTTTCACCAGGAGACCACTTGCCTCTTCTCTTTTATTTTTCCTGTTCTCATCCTTTCTGTTATTTTCCTGCCATTTGCTCTTCCTCCCATATATATAAGGAAAGTTTGAAATCTCTGCCTGTATGCAATACACGATCAGATATCTGGTGTGCAGTAATGAGAAAACCACAAGCGGTATGTATGACAGCTCGGATTCCTTGCTTTTATTTTGTGTCAGGCACGGCCCCCTGAAATCAATACCGCCAGCCTACAAGGGAGGCACCGTCCTTAACGAAAGCGCTAATGAGGCAGGAAAGGCCACGCTGCTTGTTTTTAAAACAAAAGACTGAGGTAAATAATACTATCAGTAAGCTACTCGCATCCAGTTACCGTAATGTTTATCAATTTTACAAAAAATGCTGCCACTTCTTTGTCACAACGTGGCTCCAGAAATGTTAAAGAGCTCCCTAAATCCAAGGCTGGATAAAATATAAATTACAACTTTTACAGTAATGTTAGTATTTACTCAGTTGCTTATAGAGACTAGAGGAAGTCTTTTGCTATGGCAGTGAAATAAACTATTGTAATGTGCTAAGTTCACATGACTTTCTGTTCCCACTATCGTTTATTGTAATATATGTTCTGCAAGGTATTCATACAATTTCTATTTCCTTCATGTTTAATAAACCTTTACAGAAATAGTTTCATTAAACATTTCCTTGAAGGTGAAAGAGTTACTGGAAGCTGATGTGATGGTGAAATATTTAATAGGAAGGTCGCTAAAGTTCTGGTTTTGAAATTACATACTCTTTCCATGACATCACGATAAATAAACGAATGGAGACTTAGCACATTAACTAACCTAAAAGTATTGGAAAATTCAAACCAATGCAACAAAATTACGGCAATGGTTAATACTACACAAATTCTGGCATAAACTATGTGTGTTAATAAGGCCTTTTATACAAGTTCTCTCTATCATTTAAGGTTTACCAGTACAACATTATACCGAGTGATAAGTTGAGAATTGATAAGTTATGCAATCCCGGCGTTGTATCAGCTATGCCGTAAACACTGTTCACTGCATCGCGTCGTATCAATTTCGGCCGAAATGATTGCTTTGCAGCGCTGTGTGTGCAGTCGTAGCGCAACAGTGTGCGCGTTGGACTTCTACGGTGAAGGTCCCAGGTTCAAATACTGCCACTTGAAGGTACCTTTGTGTTTAGTAAATTTGGCGAGAACTAATACTTTGCCATGGAAATGTCGTTTCAATTAATTAGTTTAATTATGTGAATTTAATTAAAACACAAACTGTTACTTGTTAGAATATGCTTTAATGAACATCGTAAATACATGCAAGAAATGAATAAAAACCTCATTTATTCGCAGGCGTGATTTGAACTTCGGACATTCGCCACGACTTTCCAACATGTTAACCATTGCGCTACTACGTCAATAACGAACATCACCGTAGCCCTAATCAGCGGGCTGGTGATTGCAGTGTCAGCACCTGAATTTCGCATCGTCTGTAAAATGAAGGGTTGCGTAGTTACCAATCCGCAGGATGAGAATACTCAACGCGGTATAAAATGCATTCCGGGTGAAGAGGGCATCAGAGGGTGTGCATAAAGAATTTAAAATAATTATTTTATTAGTTATGTAAATATCTCAAACATATAGTATTATAATCAAATGCTAAGACGGAACAAGCACAAGTGCCTAGCCCCTGACGTGTAGAAAAAGAACAAGATCAAAAACGTTAGGGCCGTTTTTTATAAGATCGAAAAAACAAAACATTTCCATATAAAGATAGTTTGGATTTTTTCGGAAACCTTCGCGTCGCATCTTTAAATTAAAATTAAATTGAGTTTCATTTATAGACGCTCTTTAACTACTATGGTCCTTAGCGTCCCATTCTATATTGGGCGTGAAAGATCGGTAATTTTGCTCAGAGGCCTCTTTATCAGGCTTGAGGTTATTTTACGTGCCGTAAATCTACGACACGGGACCACCGGCTTTACTTCGCTTCCAAAGGAAGCCATGCTAAGGATTTTTACGCCCGAAAAAATCCATCGCCATCCGCCGGGTTTGAACCCGCGACCTGGAACTAGAGGCTAGCACGGTACCACTAGTCCATGGAGGACGACACGTCATCGCATCTGTGAAAGAAGTTGAACTTATATACGAATATTAATAGTTATAGTTTTTGAATGATGTTATACACACACGCGCGCAGGCACTCGCATATACGCAGCCATGCGCTCATGGACTTTTTCTTATTGTTTTTATTTGGCGGACTACAAAACATGTATTTCCGGTAAAATGTTGATACCGTGTTTTTGTCTGGAATACAACACTTGCTGTATCCTCCAAAACTAGACAGTAGAGAAAGTGAACATCATTATTAATGAACGAACGCAACACAAACAATACACAAGTACACCCCATTGTAATACGGATTGTACCGATATATACATTAAGAACATTTTTACTGCTGGAAGTTGAAGGCTTCATATAGCAGCATTCTACACATTCAGTATTTTGTTCACCGCAGTTTAGTGTGGTTTTATATCCTACCAGGAATTCCAATGACATTGTCAATCTTCTTCTGAATACACCCCTGATACACCTCCACCCACCTGATGACTCAATCTGGAAACATTAGGATGCAACAAAGAAAGTATGAGCGAGTATGAGTACGATAGGTGCGGCAACATTTCTCTTCACTGCGACCTTTGCAGATCTACTGCGCATCACCGATCCAGAAGTCTTACGTTCATAATGAAATGAATCATATTTTGGGCCGGATGGCTGAAAGTTTCTCCAGTCTTGGAAACCGAGTTCCAAAAATGAGGGAACTTGGTGAGCAAGTGATGGTCATTCGCATAATAGATGGGCAGCTGTTTTATCTGCCTATTGACACCATCTAGAGACAGGAATGACGTGCAGGTTGCCTCTAAAGGGACAATGTCCTGTAAAGAGACCCGTTGCCCACGAGAGCTTTCCCTGCTTAATGTTAGCAGTTCTTGCGTCTTGCTTCGACCAATCTGCGTACCAGAGCTTTTGATTGCCTGAAACCTACAGATCAGTTCCAGTATATCCCGTGTTCTCTGATGACAGCCCCGGTACTGGTACAGGTCCAATAAACTTCGCTCAGTTTCCTTCTTAGCGGCTTTATATGCTCTTTTATTGCCCAGAATTCCCACATGCCCTGCGCCCATTTCATCTACACTGAAATGTGGGTATCCAGTGCTGTGAGGGATTCGTGGAATCCTAAATGAACTTAACCAAAGGTTATAGAGGCCTTCAGGTCTGCCTGACCATCTGAGAGTATAAGACTATTACTATAGTGCCTTCCAACGGCCAGCTAAAATAGTAAACATCTCTGCCTGAAAGTGCGTGGCACATTCACCCACGTTAAATGGTGGCTTGTTACCATTGCCATAGAAACCAGCCAAATATGGTTTTGGGCTCATCAGTATATCACTTTGGCCCACATTTTCTTCAGGTTTAAACTATTATTCTCGTTTACTTCGTTTAGGATAAGAGACAGTAACATTTTTGTAAACAAAAAGCAAGTATTGCCCAACAGGCTTCTACAAGTCCAAAAGACGTGTAAGCTTGGCAACTAAGTGATCTAAATGGTCTTTCCGAGTCAATTTTTTGTCCAAAAGAAGACCATGGCATTGTGATGATTGCGGTATAGCCTTATTAAATGCAGTAGGTGCCCTTAAACCAAATGAGCAGTTGAAAACCTTTTGCACTGGCTGGTATAACGTTCGGGTTAGGAATTTCCAAGTATGTGGCTATCGGCTAGACATTTTCGAAAACTTACTAATACCAGTCACTCCAAATGTGCATTATCCACTTCTATATTGAAAAAAAATCCTGCCATGTTTAACTGCCAAATAATTTTAAAAGGCGTGAGAATATACGTGAGTTTTGTGTTTGAAATTATCTATCATAAAAAACTGTTACAAAATGAGTTTCAGCAGGATAATCGTTTTGCTGTATGTCACTATAACGTTAAACATGCCTACAAATTTGCTGCTCATATCTACAAGTACATAGATCACGTTTTGCTAAAGGATCTTCTGTTTACCTTATACTCTACCGCAATGGCAATCACGAGGATATTGCTTAATTAGGTAAATTTGGACGAATAAACTTGCAGGTACAAAATCAATTTGATATAATCGAATTCTCTTTTTACGTTCTCTACCATGTACCTAGTAGGTAGAGAAGGTATTGCATTCGAATCCAAAAATTCTTTTCCGAGATTTCACCGGAAATATATATTTTGAGGATCCTGAATACAAAAAAAAAAGAAATTTTAGAAAAAGGTTCATGTTTGTATCTGTGTATGTGTGTGAGAGACATTGTCTGTGGACAGTATAACTCATAAACGAAAAATTGGATAAGTACCAAACCTAGAATTTAAGTTCGTACCTTTCAAAGATGCGACACAAACAGTTACAAAAATCCCCTTACCCCAAATTACCCTTTACATGGAACATTTATCGACATTTTTGTTTTCTAAAATATGACTAACCATTTTGATACCATGCATTTAAGATATTTGCATGACAAATAAAATGTATATCTTGAATGTTCTGGGAATAGCCTTTGAAGTCCTTCATTCTGCAGGAATTTTGTACAGTCTTGTGCAACTGGTAAACGTTAAGCGATTAACAATAATGTACTACACAATAAATGTAAATACCTGTAAACACAACTTTTAAACACACAACTTTTTTGTGGCATCAGCCATTTCTGAGATATCCGCTATTTATGGTCGGAATTGTTCAATACTTAGCCACTTATAAGTCCTGTCAACATTCAATTGTTTCTAGGATTCAATTGAAAGAGTGTGTAATTTTAAGGCCAGCATATAGCGTCTAGTTCTTAAATATTTGATTATCGTTGTTTCCTTTGTAACTACAGGGTGGACCATTTAAGTTGACACTGTACAATATCTCCAAAACGAAGCGTTGTAGAAAGTAATGTCTTTGATAAAAGTTTCTTGACATGGGGAAAAGTAAATGCCATTAGTCATGTTTTGTTTGGAGGACGTTATGTCGGTCATTTTAAGGTCAATTTAATTTTTTTAAATGGGAACCTACATTTTTTGTTTTCTCATCAGAAAATGGTTTATAAAAAGCTGTTTATTTTGAAATGAGGAATAAGGAGGAAAAAAGTTGGTTCCCATTACGAAACGTATCTTGACCCTCAAATGACCATCCATAGATGCTCCAACCATTCATTGAGCTCTTCGTAAACAGCCATTCAAAATTTTCGTTGTTATTTACGCTGGTGTAAGAGCGTTGCAAAGTGATTTATACAAATGTTGCTTAGTTTTTATGAAGACTGAGAAAACAACATAAAAAGGTATGTTCCCATTTAAAAAAATTAAATTGACCCTAAAATGACCATCACAACGTCCTCCAAACAAACCACTACTAATGGCATTTACTAAATTTACACTACATTCCCCCATAATATTGTCGCACCTCAGTTATTGATAATAATAATTAAATGATAGAGCTAGAGGAAACCAGAATCTTCACACTCTAAACTTTAAACATGAGTAAGCATTCATTAAATAAAACCCTGATAACACTTTTGTTACATAGGATTATAAAAGGTAAGGTAACCTATTCAATTAAATCAACCCATTTCAAACTTGGATGGTTATTGAGTAGAAATACATAGATTGAAGTTGCCTGTTTCTTCCAACGCGGTACACCATGTGACCACATCTTATCTCTTCGAGTCAGTTGTGTAAAGAGAAAGACACCTATACTGTATTCACTCTTAGGTTGATCCGCGTCAAAACAAACCCCAAGGGACCAGTACACCGTTATAATGTATCCTTCCGCCATTCGCACTAGAAATACTGTATAACACTTTCAGACCATATGCGGTGACTAGCATATTCTATTTAGGGTTAAAGATGATAAGATTGATAGTTGTAACAAAACAAACGTTTTCACATATAATAATAGTTAATTCTAAAATACATGACCGAAAAATAAATTAATAGGTATGCGATAACTTAATTTATTCACTCTCTGGAAGCGGCACTTTATTAAATGCTGGTGGCTCATTTTAAAAAAGAAATCGTGCACTGTTACGCGAATTGCATTCCTCTCAAGATCACTACATTCTTGCATCACGTATTTCATATGCTTTCTTTTTCTTTTTTTTCCGGGTGTAACCACTTTTCTCGTTTCAGATTTTTCTGCACAAGCATTGTTTATACTTGTACTCGAAGCACCGGTGAACTCGGAAGTTAATTTCGCCATTTCTTTCGCGGAAAGTGTTGGATATTATTCACATAACTTATAATAAAGATTCAACACTTGTTTTTTCACCAATAGTCAATGGTTTACGCGGCTATAGTTTTACGTAATTCGAGCGAAAACACAAGAGCGAATTCACCGTCCTCCATGATACTAAACACAACTGCTCGTTTCTGGCTGTAAACAATATTCTGCGCTACCCGGATGTCAGGTGGCTCATACAAGTTGCATCATGTGACTTGCAGCTCTGTTTTACGGTATAAATCAGCGATAAATAAAACCTTAGGTATTTGTATAGAATATTATACTATTTAAGGATAAATGTATTCTAAAATTCAGAGATTAGCATGGGACTACTTTCCTGGGCACATTGCTACCGTGTTGCAATACGGTGCACTGACCACGTGGGTTTGTTTTGCCGCGGATCAACCTAAGAGTGAATATAGTTTACTTGCCTCCCCACGATTATAGAATTAGCCCCTCCCTCTAACGACACGTCACATCCTGTCCGTGTTACCAACCTAATATACCATGCTGCCAACACTAGAATACCCAATGTTACCAAGTCACAATATCAAGCAACTTTTGTTCAAGACATTTCTTCTACATCGCTTAGTTTTGGAGATGATGTAAATGGTCCATCCTGTATAATGAAATATATAATGTCGCTATTTCTGCAAAAGCTTACTTGGATTAAACTGAAGTAGATATAAAATTATGCTTAGTTAGACTAGTTTGTAAACCCACTAATAAACGATATAGGTTATAGAAGGTCATGAGAATGTATCACATCAAGTTTCTCTGCCTTTTACTTTGTCTACTACGTTTAGTAAGATGGGGAAGTATTGCATTCCACCCAAAAACTCGATACCGAGATTTCACCGGAAATACATGTTTTGAGGCCTACTGAATCCAAAAAAAGTATTTTTGGAAACATGTCCGTGTATGTGTCTGTGTGTGTGTGTGTGTGTGTGAACAGCATAACTCAGAAACGAACAGTCCAATAAACACCAAACTTGGTATCTAGGTTTAGTATCTTCCAGAGATGCGACACGAAGGTTTTCAAGAAAATCCTCCCACCCCAGATTACCCTTTACATGGAACATTTTTCGAAAAGTTTAATTTTCTCAAAAATGGCTCTAACGATTTTGAATTAAATACATAAGTTTAAGACATTTTTATGGCAAATGAATTGTATATCTCGAATTTTCTGGGTATGTCTCCAAAAGTGTTCTTCATTGTGAACGACGTTTGCATAGCTGGTAAAGCATAAGAGGAAGACAAAATTTCACTACAAGAAATGTAGATCGCGTTAAAATACACAATTTATGTCATATACATTTTTTTTTGTTGAGCGAACCATTTTCCAGATATTTCTTGTTATTCCCTTAAATTTTCCAATACTTATACTTTATCTCAAATGGAAATTCGTTATTAATTTTTTTTGTCCTGAATGGAATACTCCACATAGCAACCAGGTCTTAAAATATTTGTCTTATCGCTTAAAGCCTACCAATTCCCCTTGAATCTACAAGAAAATTAGCAATAAGATTAACCTCCCGATATCTCGATTAACATGAAGCATATGGAGAATAAGCGTTTGTAAAAATAGTTTGTACAAGAGTAGAGAAAGTCATGTGAGTGTAACACATCAGAATTATTTTGACCAGCCATACACCGGAATCAGCATCATCTGTCGCTTGAAGGTAGTAATACAGATTTTCTAACTTCCGTAATAGAAATAACGGTGGATAATGAAACGGCGGTTTATGGTTTCTTGACTTTAAACCCCCATTGCTTTGAAGAAAACCCTGGATCCTTAATTGGCTTTGTACAAGATTTAGAGGTAATTATTCGTATAATAAACTAGTTTTTGTAGATAGATTTCATTAGAAAGACTAATAACAGCGTATCTCTGAAGGGTAAACGACTTAATAAAGGTGATCTCTGGGATGCTAAAACGTTTCTAGGAGTACATAATTATAATGAGCATTCGGATTACAATATCAAGATTATTCTCAAATTTTGCCTGCAAGCGACTGACCAATCACATATCAAACTACGCTACAAAGGGACTGAACATCTGCACATCAATGACAGTAATACCAACTGACGCATACGTTATTGAAAACGCAGTGCATATTCTGTTACGCTATCCACCGCCGGCAAAACTACATTTTAATACTTACACAGAAGCATTTGCTGCATTTTATCCATTTGAGATAAAAAGGATTGCTTGTTTTTTCTCTTTACAATGCGTAACTAGCATGTTAGATAGATGCAAAAAGCAGCAGGAATGGAGATTAGCACCATTCATTCCGACCGGATTTTCCAATATAACAGAAAAAGCTACAAAAGAAATCCGATGGGTTTTAATCATACCACTTTGTATATCCACTACATCCATCTATTCTGCAAATTATCACACAAAAGCTTGTTTGTGTTTCTATTCCGTGTTAATCGTGATAAATGTTGGTAGAATTACTTTCAATATACACTTTATAGTAGATAGTCTTTTTTTTAATTTATGGACGCTCTTTAACTGCTGTGGTCCTTAGCGTCCGATTCTATATTGGGCGTGAAAGACCTGTAATTTTGCTCATAGGCCTCTTTATCAGGTTTGAGGTGTTTTTACGTGCCGTAAATCTACTACACGGGACCACCGACTTTACTTCCCTTCCGAAGGAAGTCATGCTAAGGATTTTTACGCCCGAAAAAATCCATCGCCCCCCGACGGTTTTGAACCCGCGACCTCGGGAACTACAGGTTACCACTGCACCACGGAGGACGACAGATTAGATACAGTAAACTAGCGGCTGATAATATAGTCAACTGCTTTGTATTTGACGCAACTTGATATCGCATACTCTCTACATAAGTTCAAGGAAAATAAAAGAACGGCACTTGAAAGCGTATCGCTTAAAATACGGTAAAATTCAAGTAACAACAGCCAATATTTCGGAAGCGACTAAAGCTGCGAAAATACTTAGAAAATGTATACTTCACTGGGTTGTAAACTTCTTACTATACTCACATTTTTTAACTAATTTTGAATTGAAACTTTAAAATTGTATTGCTCTGGAGAGTTTTAGCGGGTCAGAGATTAAGCGTAAAAGTAGCTAACGCTTTGCTAAATCAGCAACATCATTGCTACTTGAAGCGAATACTTTGACCCAGGATTACATAGATTGTACAAGGAATAATGGCTTGAAGATATATTCATAAAAATAATTACCAACCGTATTCTTTACTTTAATAAATTAACACGTCCATATCACACAAATGGTTACAATTATCAACCCTTGTTCATTCCCTATTTCATTTTAGAGTTTACATTTTCAATGTTTATTATTCAATTACAATTTTTACCATTTTGCTTCCTGCTCTCACATTTAAAGATTAATAGTAAAACGCCCAAAATAAATATATCTATCCGACGATAAGTCTTTACCGCTACCCAATTACAAAAGAGAATTTTAAATATATTTAGCCGAAAGAGAATTTTGTGTACCGTGTCGAATGCTTCTATCTGACGTGATCCTGCTTGTTTCCCTCGGTGAAGGCAGACTATTTCGTCCTCCTAGCCAGCACGTTGGAGCGGATCGAGAGTGTTTTTTGCGCGTGCGCAGTCGACGAGTCCAATGACGTGAACTACTACGTGAGTCCAAACTTGTGCTGGTTCTTCTTCTTGTAGCGAACTGTTGAAGAACTACTACGTTGATCGTTGCATTCGGCAGCGTGTTTTTGATACATGCCCGTCGCGTAATGTATATTTCTCCTGGGAGGTTGGATTTGGCACATACTAAATCATTGATTTAGCTAGAAGTAGGTAAATCAATATAAAATCATCACTTCTGTGCTATGGAATTGTCCGGTTTTGATTGAAAGCCACCAAGGAATTGTGTGTAGAGCTGAATGTCGGCTGTAATGCCTTAGACAAGATGTCACGCGACCTTAATTGTCGCAAAGTGTGTGAGATGGGTTCCGTGGATGGTTTTACAAGACTAAAAAGCGCATTGAATGGAAATTTGTCGGGACCTACTGGACCAATACGGTGCTGAAGGTGATAATTTTCTGAACTCCATCATCACGAAGATTAGACGTGGTGTCACCGCTACAAGTCAGAATCTAAACGGCAGTCCATGGAGTGACGACATTCGACTACTCCAACAAAGTAGTAGTTCAAGACGCAGCCATTCACAGCCAGCAAGCCAGCATGTTCAGATTTTAACGAGCGTGGCATGCAGGCTCTTGTTCATCGTTGGCAAAAGTGCATAACGAATGGTGGTGGTTGTATGGAAAACTAACACAATGTAGCTGAAATCTTGCTCTATTTAACTGTATTACTGTGCTCTCTGTATCTGTTATAGTTTCCATGAAAATAAATAGAAGACATTATTTTCGGAATAATGTGTGTAGTGTAGTGTAGTGGTGGTATTTATTAAGTATTTAGTATTACATTAATTGCATAACACAGTCACATGGGTCATAAGACCGTACATGCTCTCTAGAAAAATACCTGGTCTGTATACGTGACTTGCAGTATCAACCAGAAAACAATTATTTTTTTTTATAATCACCGCACTATATACATACATATAAAATTGAAAAAACACTCTGAATCACACACTCAAACACACACACACACACATAGTCGCGCACAAGTACTCAAGCACCACATATGTTTAAAGAAAAATTACATAAACACCTTATCTCTTAGTACACGTACTTCCATTAAGTATGTGCCCAAGCTTGGCCAGTTTTGTCTGTTTAGGATCAAGTCCCAGCATGCTGTCCTCCGTCTGTTGGAAGCCAAAAATACTTCCGGTAATAGTTTTTTCCTAATACCCTCCGTCCGCACGCATGCTGCCAAAATATGCGTCCAGTCTTCTTGTTCCCCGCATAATGGGCAAATCCTCCTGCCATCGTCATCAACAATCTTGCGAGCTTTCCACCCTCCCAACCTAAGCCATGCTATTCCAGTCCTCTGTTTTAGACTCAATTCCAAAATATATGTTTCCTTACCCCACCTAGTTTTAATACGTTGTGAAACTTGGACGAACATTCACTTGAAAACGAGAATATAACAAGAGAATTTAAGTTTGAGACAGAATGTGATGCAGTAATTTGTATCACAAATTACTTAAATGTAAAGAATGATTATAATATGAATATGCATTTTTATGTGACATTGATTTGAGATGTTTATTGATTGTAATTATTGTTGAGAAGTAAGTTTATACGGCCTTACTGAAACTGACAATAATAGCGTGCAATAATGCAGCGAGGGGGTGAGCTGTTTATCATTATTAGAGACGAGGAAGTTACGTAATGTTGGCGCGTTTTTCTTTAGAATTTGCTGGAACATTATACCTAGAGCATATGTATTCATAATTTTCATTGAATATAAAAATAGACGCTAATGTTGGCGCGTTTTATTAGCCAATAGCAACTCATAACCTTTAGGCATATCGGGGTGTAGGAGTATAAAAAGGGCTAGGTTAGAGGTAAAGTCACTCAGTCCGTCAGTTCACCGAAAATATTTGTATGCTACACGTCGCCTTCAGTCCGTCAGTTCGTCGAAAACATTTGTACGTTACATGTTGCCTTCATTCAAGCAGAAATATCGGCTATCGATTCGCAAGTTACGCGTAGCAGAGTTATAAAAAATCTCAAGTGTTGTAAAGTTAATTATACAAAAAGTTGAAGTACGCGAATTAAGAATGATCAGTAATGAAGTTATTATAACAGTTTCAGTTTGGCGAGTGTCAAGATCAATGTGTAAATGTGATAGTGAGTGTGTTCGACAATAAAAGTGTAAAACAAATTCCTTCATTAGTGTTATCTTTGGATAAAAGACTCCTTTCCGTTTACACAACCTGTATAAAGAGAAGTGCTCGACCAAAAAGATAATAGCTAGCCGGAGGACAGTGAACAAAAATTAAATAAAATAACAGTAGCATTCTTTCAAACAAACACTAATACTGCCGCAAATTGCTAACACCAGATGGAGCTTACAAACCTAACAAAGAATCACGTCACAAAATGGCTTCACCACGTGGAGTAAACACACATACACAAATAACATTATAAATTTACCATCGCAAATTGGCTTCCAAAACGTGGGGCTCAACAAATAAATATAACATTTGAAGTATACCACCACAAATGTACCCGAAGTAATTTTATTATGAGCTAAATTTTTCAGTGTATAATTTGATATGTAAATGATATATGTGTACAATGTGAAAACCATGTAAATAGTAATTTTGTGTATAATGTAATATTTGTCGTGTACATAATGTTCCTGTTTAACTAAGTTTAGAATGTCTTGAAATCTGCAGTTAGGGTAGAAATATGCCGTTCGCATGTGCAGCGAAACGAGAACTTTTGTGTTAATCTAGGGTAGGGTTTTATGACTCTATTTGTTTCCGCTCCGGAAGAATGGAGCGAGGCAAATATAACACAGAACGGCAGTTAGATTAGATTCATAACTAGGCGTGGATAATCGATTGTCACATCGCCACATTGGTTAATGTTGATGACCTTGCTAATGTAACCTCTATGTGTAACAGCTGTTAGTAAATTATTAATCTGATTTTCGTGTAAGTACCTTTTCTCTGGTACTCCAAATATGGTTCAGTTCTAAAAATACCCTTGTAGTTGTTTCATTGTAGTTGTAGATCACGCAGTAAAGGTTTACTTCAAGGCATGAAAGCTATAGTATCCTATAGGATTTGAATGTGGATGAACACACTGAAAATGAAAGATCAGAAAAACTACTTTAAGAGGCATTTAATGTGTATAGACATTGATATTTTACTCCTTATGGTTACTGCTAAACTTCATAGGTGTCTAAAATTTGGCCAAATTTAAAAATATCGTATAAAAATCAAAATAGGGTTTCTCTTGAAAATGACCAAAATTTCACCCTTAAAAGGACTTGTCAATTTTGTATGGCATGTCACTCCTCAAAGTTTCCGGTCAGGTGTCTTGTTACAACATGTATATCTTCACACATAGTAGAATATCTTTGAAAAGGAAACGCGTTATCCATACATCCTTCTTTTATTATTTATTTTCTATTTCTTCTTTTCTAAACTATTAATGTACATTTCCATTAAAATGAGGATAAAGGGTACTACCACTTCTAAAAAAACGTTACATAAACTTAACCTATCTTGTTTTTCTTAGTGTGAGTCCAGAACTCTTGGGAGGGACTGTACACTAGACGGTCTCTGTGTTTGTCTTCCTTTCTTGACTCAGCTGGGCGTCTTCCCAGCCTCAGCAGGAGAAGAATAAAAACGAAGGGGAAGGTATCGATGGAAAAATTCCAAGCTGGAATGAATCGTCATCATCTTGTGTCAACATGCTATGAGCCGTTCCAGGAATATTCTTTGCTCATTGACGCGGTAAACTCGCCGAGATCAATGGCTCGTCGCTTCTTTTGTTTCCGTTTAACTATCATGCACAAGAAACCGTCATCTTCTTCACACACAGATTTCTTATTGCGGCTCCGTAGTACTTGGGAAGGAACGTCGTTACCACCAAGAATCATCTCTGCATACTCCTACAGGTTTGTTTTAGACAACACAAAAGAGTGTTTGCATTTTCTTTGCTCATTCTTTTAGCTTGATCATCTCTGTGTCCCCTGTACACAGGCATTAAATGACAGAAAAGAATATAGAGTAATTTAATGAAGTCAATTTTTACTTTCTCTACTACGTATAGTAAGTAGGGGAAGTATTGTATTCCGCCCAAAAATTCGATACCGAGATTTCACCGGAAATATATGTTTTGAGACCCCCTAAATAAAAAAAAACATTTTTGGAAACATGTCCGTGTGTGTGTGTGTGTGTGTGTGTGTCTGTGAACAGCATAACTCAGAAACGAACAGTCGGGTAAACACCAAACTTGGTATTTAGGTTCAGTATCTTCCAGAGATGCGACACAAATTACCCTTTACATGGAACATTTTTCGAAAATTTAAATTTTCTCAAAAATGGCTATAACGATTTTGATTAAAATATCATATCTATAAGATATTTTCATGACAAATGAAATGTATATCTTGAATTTTCTGGGAATGTCTCCAAAAGTATTCTTCATTGTGAACGACTTTTGCATAACTGGTAAACCATAAGAGATAGACAAAATTTTACTACACAAAAAATGTCAATCGTGTTAAAATATACAATTTATGTCATATACATTTTTTTGGTTCAGTGAACCATGTTCGAGATGTTGCTTGTTATTCCCTTAAATTTTTCAATAATTTTCTCAAATGGGAATTGGTTATTCGTTTTTTTGTCTTTGATATGCAAAGAGTATTAATCTGTGGCAAAAAGAATGGTGCTGCACATAGCAACCAGGTATTAAGAGATATGTCTATGCTTAAAGGCTACTGTATTTCTATATTGCCCTTGCAAATACAAAACAAGGGGAACATAGTAGGCCTTAAGCGATAGTCAAATATTTTTAGAACTGGTCACTATGTGTAAAATGTAATTCCCTTTGCATGTTAAAAGATCGTTTCTGCAAATGTCTATCTGGATTAATATGAAATAGATGGAGAATAAGAGTTTGTAAAAATAGTTTGTACGAGAGTAGAGAAAGTCATGTGAGTGTAACACATCAGATTTTTACATTTGTGTTATAATAATATAATATAATAATAATAATAATAATAATCTCATAACACTACAGGCCATAAGGAACCTACCTACCAACCCTCTCCGGTCTCACGCCCACGTACGCACGGCAGAGGTGGGCGATCATCTAACCGGTACGGGGAGGTGGTGTGGCAAGCGTCACGATTCCCCAGCCAAAATCTTGGCCTCCATGGCCGAGATCGCTGCCTATCGCGGCTCCTCACTTAACTCACGATGCTAAGTGGGCACCAGTCCTATATCCAGAACTTAAAATTCGCATTCCCATAGATGGGATCGAATCCGGACGCATTCCGGGACCAGGAGTCAGAACACCATGAGAACGTGTAATAAACGTGCATTAATTTACTTCTGTAAAGCAATATTTATATTGTCGTAGCCTCTACTAAATACTACTCAGAAATTGACGGAAGGGACACTCGCTTAGCAAAAAGCTAGCGGTAAATTAACAAGATCTTCAACATGGCGAGGCTACGACGGAGACGCAGCTAAGTTAAATACCACAATAATTGCTATTCCAAAACACTACCTGGCTTAAGGGAAGGAAAGGACACTACTCTACCATAAATGAAACTTTCCTAAAATGGATGGCTACTGGATTTAATGTATAAAGAGGGATTACAATACTTACACTCTCAGCCCAATGTCTGTCGGCGAGGCCATCGTGCCTGAGCACGAAGAAAGCAGTTACACGTCTTTCCTACTCGGAGCTCACTCACTGACTCCTTCTCAAGCCCACGCTAACCTCAAGCGTCAGTGACGCCATCCCCTCCCTAACACTTAGTTCCCCCTACTCCCAAACCAACTGCCATCTCAAATCTCGGTGCCCAGAGAGTCGTGTATCCTATCATCTTTGCATATGCCACAATATGTGGATAGTTTTTTATTCAACAGATGAAAACTGGATATTATCGCGCGTATGTGTTCCATTTCGGCGATGTAAACCTCTTAAAATTTACAAATACTTTTGAACAATTTTGATAAACCTTGTTTTTCAAATACCCCCAAAGAAAGTATTTATACACAGAGATATCTGGGTGTCTTGGAGACCATATGTTGTCTTCATTTTTCAAGATGACTTTGTTTCCAAAGATCCGAAGGACAGCTGTCATAGAAATTCCAGCAATTGGCTAATCCGTTGTAGATATTATAGATTATACTCGCGGAAAAACTAATGCTAGTCGAGTTGAAATGTTACAAAAACGGTTTGATGCTTTGCATCATGGACTGGAGGATTGTCGTCGCAGAAATGGAAGCCATTTGCAGGACATTATATTCAAGAAATGAAATGTTTTCTTGTGTTTCCTCAAATTACATACTTTTGAGATTAATATTATATATTTATTAATTTATACAAATAATATTACCAATGTTACTACAGGTTGTAAAGGTTTGGTTCGCTTTAATCATCTTGTATTAAGGAATATCGAGCCCCCTCCCCCAAAAACATGTGTTTTATCGCTATTCTTACTAAGTACCTACGTTTATGCAAGAGCATTTATAAAATACTTGATTAATAAGGTTCAAAATGATGACAACGCAAAAATCAGTTTTCATATACACTCTAGATGGGTCTATTTAGCAGAGAAAATAGGATGCATAGGTCATTATGAAGGTGGCTGTCGTTTCATTTGTTACTACTTGTGGGCAATGTGAACTACTGTGTTAGAAAATCCGTAGTTTTATTATTAAGAACCCTATTTGAATTTGAATGCTATAATTTAAAACAGGTCTAAGCATTATAAGACTCCAGAAAGTAATTGTTTCCAATTTAAAATTTCTAAGCAGCCAAATTAACGGACAGGAAATTTTTATTTTGAATACTGCATTAAATATACAAATTATACTAAATTTACGTGTTTTACCGATTTACAGATTTACCATACTATTAGTATAACATTTTTTGAAATTTGCAAGTATTGTTTAACTTTTACATTTGTGGAGTTTAGAATATTATTTTGAATGCGCTTGTTGAAACAAAGTTTGGCGTAATACCTGATAGTACTGTGAAAATAAGTTTTAATTTAGGGAGAAAAAATGATAAGGTATTAATATTTTTACTAAATTTCCTTATTAACGCCTAACTTCACAAATTTATTCCTACATTAGTTTAAACCACATGTCTGTACCATATACCGTTTTTTCCGTTTTTGATAATGTACATAAGATCATGGTATGGTCATGTGTCTTCACTTCTTCTCTGACCTGAAGAAGAAAAGGAGAGAGAGAGAGGAGAGAACAAGCATTAGACGATACATGCGCTCAAATGTGCAACAAAAAACTAACGCACATATATATCTATATCAAATATCACCGTGAAATGGAAGTTGCTGCATGCATCTTTGGTGTAAATGATCACTTACATTCCATGTTATGTATGAAACCGTTCTGTTCCTAGACTCAATTTGTGGATCCAATTGATATGGTAACTGTGAATAAATTAAGCATACAGTGTGATTAACTGGAAGCCTGGAAGAAACAGCATTTGCAGCCTAATTAGTCGCTTTTAAGGGTAATATTTGTGATAACTGAAATTCCTTTTGTAACTTATCATAATATATAAATCAAATCAGGCAGTCGCTTGTAAGTACTAAGGAATGTAAGCTCTAACAATGGGAAGGGTAAGAGAGAAGGAAGAGGATGATATAAATCCAATGAAAGAAGTTTAATGATTATTATTCAGGTATCTCATGATAGCTCAGAAGCACAGCATCCGTACGGACAGAAGAAAATCCGTGGTCCGAGCCCAGCAGCGATAACGAGTTTTTATATAAGATTCAACAGTAAAAGAGTTAAAGACGATGAATCAAAGAGAAAGTAGGGGCAAATATAAATATAAGGAGAAGAAAATACAACATTTTTAAAGTAGGTATGTACAACGAGGAATAAAATGGGAATAGGACGAAAATGGGGAAAACGTTGAGGAAAGTAGCAGAAAGGCAATTGACTTAAAGAGGAGAGGAGATAGATAGAGGAGGAAGAAAAGCACAGCAAAACAAAGTAACAAGAGGAAGACAATTCTTGAGAGGATGCTTTCATTTTCTAGAGGACGACACGAGCGTCCAGCTCCAATCGAGTTAGCGTTCCGGGACAGTAAAGCTGTTCCGGTGACTGCATCCAATAGCAGTCTGGACGGGCGGTTTGCCGATATGTCACTCAAGGAGCCGCAGTGAGATTTTATCATTTATTTTACCTGTCACAGTTCACATCTTGCGAGATTTTACTTTAGATGAACTTAGTTTTTTTTATTTAAATTGTCTAGATTATTTTTCAAAGCAAAAATATTCAGATCATTATCGAGTTTGCTAGTAGATCAACATACCTTCGATTCAATTGGCAATTAGGAAAGTATTGAATGATTTTTGAACCACACTGTATTGAAATAGTTTATTGCGATATAAGTGCGTTAGATATTACTGGAGAACGAGGAAGCGTTTCTACTTCTGAGATTCTCCACACACTTAACACATGTGTATTACATACTACATTTTTGGCTATACTGAATAACAGAAACAGTAGGTACTTACGCGAAAATAAAATTGATAATTTACAAATAACTGTTGCATATGGTGGTACCATAGCAAGGTCACCAATGTTAACCAGGGTGGCGAACTAGCGATCGATTACCCATGCCTGATTGTTGACCTTAACAAATAATTAACCTGTAGCTCGTAAATAGGTGCTGAATGAATTAAATCTTAATTAAATATTAAAAAATAGATGTATTTTAATAATATACGATTTAAATTGTAACATTCAGTATTCCAGATCTGCAATAATAAGCATATAAGACATAAGAGGATCTGATATACTTCATGCATATACGTGTAGTAAAATACACCAAACACCCAGGTAGCTTAGGTTACGAGCAATGAATGCGGAAATTCAACTTTCCACCATGGCAGCATGAATTGGAAATGGATAAAAGAGTTACTATCGCCAAAAACCTCCTTGTTTCTAAATTGAAAACCGTAGGAAAAATAAATATGTACAAAAAACTAGTTTCCTAGAACTGATCTCAAATTAGACATTACGGATCTGGGCACAATGCAAAAACTACACATAACTGTTTATATGATAAGTAAAGTTTTGTTTCTAATGAGTCCACATGAGAAAAAGAAAATATGATGTGATGCATTCACACACTTTCTCTACCAAGGACATATTTACGTATGATGTTCATTTTAGCAATATTGTAACTCTTCATAAAAAGTGATTCTCCTATCCTCGCTACGTTATTCGTGATCAAGCAGAGAGGTTTCAGTAAGTAAACCATCAAGTTAGCAACGCTTCGAGGATTGGAGGAGAGAGAAAAATGAAATTAAATTTTATTTATGGACGCTCTTTAACTGCTATTGTCCTTAGCGCCCGATTCTATATTGGGAGTGAAAGACCTGTAAGCCTCCATAAGGCTTGAGGTTCTTTTACGTGCTGTAAATCTACGACACCTTCTGAAGAAAGCCATGCTAAGGATTTTTACGCCTGAAAAAATCCATCACCCTCCGCCGAGTATGAACCCGCGACCTCGGGAAATAGAGGCTAGCATGGTAACCACAACACCACGGGGGTTGAGTATATCTATTCTGCTACGTTACTCATGATCAGGCAGAGGGGTTTTAGTAAGTAAAGCATTAAGTTAGCAACGCATCGAGGGTTGGAGGCGAGAGAAGTGGAAGCGGTTGTCACGTTGCAGTGTTCTCTGAAAACAAGCATGATATACAAGGGGGACCATTTAGTTTGAAACTGTACAATACCTCCAAAACGCGTTGTAGAAAGAAATGTCTTGAATAAAAGTTGCTTGATATTATAGGGGAAAATAAATGTCATTAATCATGCTTTGTTTGGAGGACGTTATGGTGGTCATTTAGCGTCAATTTAATTCTTTTTAAATGGGAACGTACAATTAGCGTCCGTTTAAATTGACCAACACAAATAAAACACGACTAATGGCATTTACTTTCCCCCATAATATCAAGCAACTTTTATTAAACATATTTCTTTCTACAGCGCTTAGCTTTGGAGATGTTGTACAGTCTCAACTAAATGGTCCACCCTGTATAATAAAGATGAGACATTTCTAAAGGCGTTTTTGAGAAAATAAAAGATAACGAAAACAATTGCATGTAAAGGGTAGCATGAGATATGAACATTTTCTTGAAAATCTTCTTGTATATTTGGAAAATTCTGAACATAAATACACGGTTTGGTGTTTAACCACCCCCAGCAGGAAGGAACCACAGGGGGCTGCAGGTAGACAGGCCACAGAAATGCACAGTTTCAGGCTCGAAGACCCGTCCCACTGCTGGAGCTGCCTAGAGAGGCTATCAACGATCCGTCGACGACCAAACAGCCCTCTAGGGAGTACTCTCTCCAAGCGCCATCTGTCCGGCACCGCCATACGCCACGAAGCCTAGAAGCAAAGCTTAAATATGAGAAGGAAACGGAATGAAAGGGAAAGAAAATCGTGGTAGATGGGAAACTACGCAAGCATTCGCCTACTGACCAGGGACAACCATGAAAACACAAGGAACCTCCCGAATGTGAGCCTTACAGCTACCGTGGACCCACCTCGCCCATGCCTACAGTACACAAGTGCTGGAGAAAGAAAATATCGTATTTTCAAAAAAATTTCATATGCTCGGATGTTCTGGTTTCTGAACTTAAGGACTCCCAGGTTCAATTTCTAGCTGGAGAATTTTTCTTTAACTAGAATTATATCTGTCTGGGAGTATGCACGTGATAGTCAATGCGAGTGTGTTTCGTAATAAAAATTATTGAAGCTGAGCATTACCACTTCGAGTCCCAGAAGCTACCGACTATTTTGCGCAACTGTACTTTATAAAGTTGTAGAACACTTTTTCGGGAGGATATTGATGAAGTTTGTGTTTAGCCTTTCGCAGGATAATGCGCACCGAATATAATGTATTCCTCGTCAATACCTTTCCATATTCATTAAAATTTCACCAATATATGTCGCCAGTAAAGCATTTGAATATAAATCCAGCGCGATAATTTTATGCCATAATATATAACGCCTGAACTAGGTCATTCTCCAAGAATTCAATAGGTACTTAAAATTCAATATTCATTCTTCAGTAATGTGTCACCGCTGGTTTATAATTAAACTCCATTGTGATTTCCCAGCACTGTAGATCGTCTCGTGACGTGATGGATTGACGGCAAGGCCCTCATCCTCATATCACTACTCTCAGTCTGGACTGTCACTGGGTTAAAACCCAGGCTCCTCACATTTGCTGTCTGTTTTCAGTAATTTATACCCATTAGTTGATCCATTAGTGCAGCAAAGCTGATGTGAATGAGTGATAGTTGATTAAGACGAAGTGAATTATGTGTCAGTGGTGGTCACACAGGACTCTCTGACGTCACGTGGATATTCTCAGCCTCTGTCTAGAGCTAGACGATTCGCAGATTGCCTAGGTTCATTACAGGTGAAACTAATCTACAAATTTGCGAGTTAAATCATATAGCCTACTTATTAGAAACCATTAGCAATTTATAACAAAATATGAGTAGAAAAATGAATGTTAAACTTTTACAATAGTTATTGAAAATATGGTAGAGAAAGTCATGTGATTATAACACATGTTGTTTCTTGCTGTGTTTTCTAAACCTATTAAATATATTATCTTTCGTTAAAAATCTGGTAGTTTCAGGTACAATTAAATTTTATTTTATCTTTGATGGTCAGCTGCTAAGGGTAGTCTGTCACACATCCGTCACTGAATGAGAACGTAGCAGAGAAACAAACGGTTTGGGTTTCCTGACTAAAAATAACGACGTATATGAGTTAAAGGAAGTCACCTTAGAGAAATGACTATGATACACACGTGAATCCCATTGAGATTGCCTGTCAAATTGTTTATCCATACACTACTTCTACTGTATTGCATACCACCCAAAAATTCGTTTTCGAGATTTCACCGGAAAGATATGTTTTGAGGCCCCTGTATACATTTTGTTTTAGAAAAAGGTCCGCGTGTGAGTCTGAACAGCATAACTCAAAAACGAAACGTCGGATAAATACCAAACTTGTTATTTAGGTTCAGTAAGATATGACACGAAGATTTTCAATAAAATCCCCCATCCAAGACTACACTTTACATGAAAAATATTCGAGAATTTTTATTTTCTCAAAAAATAGCTAACGATTTTTATTAAAATATCAGATGTTTGAGATATTTTCATGACAAATAAAATGTATATCTTGAATTTTCTGGGACGTCCCCAAAAAGTCCTCTTCATTGTGAATGGTTTTTGCATAATTGGTAAACCGTAAGCGACAGATAGAGTTTTTGTACACAGAAAATGTAGATCTCGTTAAAACACACAATTTATGTCATATACATTTTCTTGTGGAGTGAACCATTTCCGGGATATTCCTTGTTATTTGTTTGATTTTTTCAGTACTTAAATACTTATACTTTTTCTCAAATGGGAATTCGTTATTCGTTTTTTTATGTCCTGGACATGCAAAGAGAATGAAATGCTCCACATAGCAACCAGTTCTTAAAGGTTTGACTAGGCTTAAAGCCTACCATATTCCCCTTGCATCTACAACAAAATTAGCCATAAGATTAACATGAAGTATATGGAGAATAAGCGTTTGTAAAATAATTTGTATAAGGCTAGAGAAAGTCATGCGAGTGCAACACATCAGATTTTATCGATTGTAACGTTTTTTGATCCCCCCTGTCCATGCTGTTATGGTGGAAAGTTGAATTTTCTGCATTCTGTGCTGGTAATCTACCCTATCTGCCCGTTTTGCCTACTTTGCTGGAAGTATCTGCATGACCTATAGTAAATCCTCTAACATTTGCTTATTATTACAAGCATCCAATGTAATCCTATTTGATAGTTGAATTTTACCATTTGGATATTATCTGGATCTTTAGGATAGGAAGGAGCACCTCGACCTATGCAGATCTTTTTGTGTCTATGTCTCTGACGGGACACCCCGGATGGGAGGGATGAGGTGAGAGGAGACAGAGGACAGCCGGATGACGAGGCACGACAGGCAGAGGGCAGGGTTCCTACCATAACAGGTTTAGACTCCCAGGATGGCAACTGGTGCGACTGGCTCCCCCCCCCCCCGTTGTGAGCTTACACATCCCCTGGAGGGGGATCCGAGACTCGGAGACCGCCTCCATTCCGGAGGACGAAGTTTACTGAGAGCATCTTTTTCTCCTGTCGGGACCTACCGCCGACACTTGCAGTCCTGAAAGAGACCAAGCAGATGGAATAAGTTAAATGAGAATGGAGGTGAAATGGAAGGACAGGAAATTCGGGAGATGTAATGATCCTTCCCAGCATTCGCTTGACCTGGGGAAACCCCCTGAAAATTCCAAGGCCAGGAAGGTCGGCCACCCTCGACCTCCCGAATGCCATTCCGCTTGGTTAACTGCTAATTACGGTTTAATTGAGCAGCTAAGAATGAGCTGTAAGTTGTCGATTTTTTAAAGGTCAACAACCAGGCATGGATACACGATGCCAGTTAACACTAATGTGAGAGTTGGTGACCTTGCATGACCAATTGTTGATGAACTACCATGTGCAACAGTTGTTAGTAATTTGCATATGTACTATATGATTTACTATGTATGCCGAGCGCGTCTACTGCCGAAAGAGGTATAATATGCGCATAACTGCTTAACGTTCTCATAGTTACAATTACAATTTAATTGTAATATGCAGATAGCTTCTCATAAAAGATATGGAAATGTTGTCCTACTCTATCTATACATTCCTACAATCTTCTCAGGAAATTTGCATTCACAGTTGAGTTCAATATCCGAATTACTCGTCTGATGCTTTACTTTAGTTTGTTGCATACACCTTAATTCTTATTTTCTCCATTGATAAACATTGCATATAATTAAATCAGGGGAAGGTGAAAATTTTCCTATTTTCACGCATATCTCGAATTAAATTTAACGACACCTCAGCGGTACGCTCGGTAGCAAATTCATGTTGGAAAAATCTAGGAAGATATTGAACGTCTGTCAGGTTCAAAAAGTGGTGAAAGTCAAGCATTACTTAATCTGAATTTATTACTTTCTCTACTACGTATAGTAAGTAGGGGAAGTATTGCATTCCAATAAAAAATTCGATAACCAGATTTCACAGGAAAAACATGTTTTGAGGTGCACTGAATGCATATAAAGCATTTTTGGAAACATGTTCGTGTGTGTGTCTGTGAACAGCATAACTCAGAAACGAACAGTCGGATAAACACCAAACTTGGTATTTAGGTTCAGTATCTTTCAGAGATGCAGCACAAAGGTTTTCAAGAAAATCCCCCCACCCCAGATTACCCTTTACATGGAACATTTTTCGAAAATGTTAATGTTCTCATAAATGGCTCTAACGATTTTGATTAAAATATCATATGTTTAAGATATTTCCATAGCAAATTAAATATATATCCCAAATTTTCTGGGAATGTCTCCATTCTTCATTGAACGACTTTTGCATAACTGGTAAACCATAAGAGATAGACAAAATTTTACTACACAACAAATGTAGATCGCGTTAAAATACACAATTTATGTCATATACATTTTTTTTCGTTGAGTGAACCACTTTCGAGATATTGCTTGTTATTCCCTTAAACTTTCCAATACTTATACTTTTTCTCAAATGGGAATTCGTTATTATTTTTTTTGTCTTGGTAATGGAATGGAATACTCCACATAGCAACCAGCTCTTAAAATATTTGACTATAGCTTAAAGCCTACCATATTCCCCTTGCATCTACAAGAAAATTAGCAATAAGATCTTTATCTCGATTAACATGAAGTAGATGGAGAACAAGCGTTTGAGGAATAGTTTGTACAAGAGTAGAGAAAGTCATGTGAGTGCAACACATCAGATTTTTTTTCTTTAAATAGATAGGCCTATTATTCTGTATGCTTTTACTGCACACCAATTTTCGAGTCATGCAAGGGAATCTCGTGCATAAAATCGGGTTTCTCTGTACTCCAATATCTGCTATCCTACGACAAAACATAGGCATACAAATGAAATTTACCTGACTCTGAGATCACATAAAAATAAAGTCTATACAACAAACTGCATACATTGGATAAACTAAAAGAAAACTTCAGGCGAGAAATTTATTGAATTTCGGATATTAAACTCTCCAGTGTGCATGAAAATTTCTTGAGAAGATGCCAGAAATGTGTGGATAAGATATATGCTTATCATTATAATTGCAACTATGGGAACGTGAGGTGGTTGCAGGGCTAACTGTTTCAGCGGGAGTCTAAGCTGCAGCGTCCGGCGCGCGAGCTGTCACAGCGTGAAGAATAAGCACTGTATTATTTCAGTGTAGAGTTGGGTGGGTTTCCTGCGCTGTACGCTGTGGGATAGAGTGTGGATCTGTAGTTTCCGGCTATGGTTCGATCCCATCCGTGGTAGTGCGGATTTTAACTCCGGGTATAGCACCGGTGACCACTCAGCATCGCGAAGAAAGTGAGGAGCTGCGATATGCAGCGGTCGTGCCCTCATGAGCCAAATATTCCGGCTCACGATGTCGGGATACGTGATGACCTCTTCGTATCGCTTGGATGCTCGCCCACCTCTGCCGTGTGTGAGTGAGTTTAAGGCCAGCAGCCGCGTTGGCACGCCCAGGCCCTTCGCGGGCTGTTCAAGTGGGTGTGATGAAAAAATACTTCTCACTATGTTTCATTCAGTGCTGAATACACAGCAATATATCAAAGATACATATGTTGTCTTAAAATAAAGTAATTCCTAATATTATTTTTTTATGTAAAAACTACTTCTGCTTATCTCTGGTTCTCAATTTTGTGTGAATTTAATTATATATCTGAATATATAATGCACTTGAAATCATTTAGTTCCCAACACCACTTAAACATGTAGGTTTAAAGTGTTTAGCGTTTAAAGCACGTGAATGTTTTCACTTGCTACAATAGTGTTCTACGTGATGCCGATGGCACCATTAGTACTCTTGCTATGTATGGCTGGCTAATTGTTATAAAAGTGGTTATTTTTTAGTTATAGCGACGGAAAACTACTTTGACCCAGAAATGTTACTGCACAGTGCAAGAGCAGATGCATGTTAATTAAGGTGAGTGAATTTCATTGAAAACGAATATTATAACGAACATGACAGCGTGTGAATGCGTGACAGAAGATTGACATGCGAAACCGGTGTGACGTTATTGCAACAGAGAGCCATGCCACGTCATAAACCGCAGTACAACAAGGGCATACCTCACATGCTGTGAACAAATTCACGGAAGCAAGGAATGAAGGAAGCACTAATAGTATTTGGATGTACAAGAAGTGCCTCATTGGAGAAGGAGGAAGAGTTTGAGAATACGAGACGAAATGGAGTATTTCCTACTTCCGAAATTCTCTAATGCGCTTAACCATATTTTCGACGATACTTAATAATCAAAATAGTGATGTTAATTATGAGTCGAAATAATGTTAAAAAGCCTTCACTTACATCATGATGGTCAAAGGATGAACGATCGTTTCAAGGCTGATATGGCCCTATCTTCAGCGTGTTTGGTAGTTGCTTTCGCTACTACTTCCTAGGTAGCGAAGGTGTTGAATTGCACCCAAAATTGAGATATTGAAATTTCAGTGGAAATATATATATATTGAGGTCCACTGAACCCCCCAAAAAGCATTCTTAGAAAAAAGTTTGTTTGAGCGACAGAGGGAGAAGCATAACTCAAAAACGAAAATAAACTGATAAAAAATTCAGCATCTTCCCAGGATGTGATAAAAACTATTTATTTTCTTATTCTTTGGATTAACCCCCCTTCATATGACTTATACCCCCAAGGACTTACAAGCCTATGAAAATCGCAGTCAGTTTGGTCGGCCCTGAGGGTTTGAACCTGGGACCTCCTGAATGCGGGTCACAGGGTTACCGCTTGAGCCTTCCGCTCGGTGACTGGAATATTTTAGAGAAAATTCCCCAACTCAAGATGTTCTTTACATGGAAAATGTTTCCTTCAATTTTTAATTTTCTTAAAATGGCTAAAACGATACTCATGTAGGTATAGGATATTTGCATGACTAATGAATTGTCGGTAATATTTTGAATTTTCTATGCATAACCTGTGAGCCTCGAACAATAATCTTTATCTTTATTGAGTGTTGAGCTAATACAATACATTTGGTCATGATCAGCGTCGAGCCCTGGCTCCTTTTGCCGATCGTACCCAAGTTTCCGCATTTACAAAACATGTGTGTTGGGTTAGCCTCATATCGCTAACAGTTTCTCTTTTAAAGTCCTATACTGCTTAGTGTTCTTCTCCCCTTCCCATCTCCTTCCCTTGCTTCCTCCGATCGTCTTTGAGACTCCACTATCAGCGGAAAATGGAAACTATTAGATGCAAATTAGAGAATACTTATTTGTAACCCGTACTGATTGTCCATAACAACACTTGCTCGTTCATATTAAGAAATGTACCTCTCCCTCCCATCCATTACCGTCCTTTATATCTAAATCATTCACTTCACAATTTCATAAAAATCTATCACTTGCTTATCCATACACTTGTCTTTACTTTCTCTAATTTGTTCCCTTCTATTCATTCTATAGTCACGCTCCCTCCCTATTCTATTTACTCCCCATTATTACTGCTTCTGTTTTCCTCTGCTTCCCACAGAGCCTGCACTATTTCTATACGTATGGCACACTTTCCTACTCCATAATGAACACTAATCACTAACTCTTGCTTTAATTATTTCGAAGATTAATATGGATGACCTTATATACAAATAGAAGTGAGACAGAGGGGCCTGCAGTGGCTAGAGCACAGCGCGCACGTAGGCCACAGAAGGCCCTTTGTTTTCAAAGTGACCGCTGGGAGGAAGGGTAGAAGGGGAGATTTGAAGGGCTACCAGATCCTGATGACGATGTGCGCTAGCAAGGACGGGTGCTTAACGATTCCAATAATACAAATCCTGAAGCCGACTTGCCTTGTCTTGGCCACCCGCAACCTTGAGGTTCTTGGGAGCAGAAGAGGAAGGGGCTCCCACCAGTCCCTCCAAGTGCCAGGGAGAAATCTTTCCATAGCGGAGATACTATTGCCGTGCCGCAATACACCCATCGCCGTCACGTGGCCCTACAACCCTGAAACAGATGAAAGGAAATGATGGGCAGCAAATTCGTGGTAAAAGCGAAACCTTCGCCATCGACCCAAGAAAACCCAAAAGAAAACCGGCTTGATAGGAATCGAACCCTGATCTCCCGAATGCGAGCCTCACAAATTACCGCGGAGTCATCTACCTTGGTGTGTATACAATGAACTTGATTTATTTACATGAGAGCGAGAGAGAGATTGTTTTACAGTATTTTAAGAATTCGCTAAAATGTACCAGATGCTGATAAGTAGATTAACGACGTTTGTTTTCCAGATTGTCGTCTAACTTACAATGGCATAGCAGTATGAATAATGCAGTCTATTACGCTATGCAGCAGTATATAATAGTACTGCATAAAATCTTTTGAAATTTATTTAGTTTTAGGACATAATGTTTTCAATGCTTGCTCATTTTTATGTCAATATGTACTAGATACCAACAATGCCCAAAGAAAACACTAATTATCTTGGATGTACGTTGTACAAACCTATAGGGTGTAATAAAACCAACTTAATGTTGGGTAATATAACAGTAGATTTCTTTCTCCTCTAAAATTGGTTATCCATTTGGAGTTTTATATCTTTTGAAAATAAGCTTATATATAATTAATCTTTTGGCACAAATTGGTGGCATGTTGTGCTCATTATGATGATAAATATAAAGTATAAAATGACAATGGAACATGTATTCAGGTATCTTCCCAGCCACAGTTCTGACATAGGTTAACACTTTATTTAAATAACACAAACACACTTTCATTCATACTCCAGACTGTTAAGAAACCTTCCCTGTTAGAGAAAAATGGCTCCAATGGCTCCAACCCGACTGAGAATTGAACCCAAGATACCTGGAACAGGCAGGTGATCTACAAACTAAATCACGATACCATTCACTATTTATTTTTATTTTAAACCTTCTCTAAACCTTCGTTTCTTGTAACAAGTCCCGAGAAAATAAAATAAGCCTATGGAGATAGAAAAAATACGAAATTTAAGTTTACACTAATGCTTGTTTTAAGTATTGCTAAAAGTGAACAAAAGGTTTGTTATAGATTAATGTTGTATACAAAGTGGGTAAAGAAAGAAAGAAAGAAAGAAAGAAAAAGAAAGGTTGTAACATCGAGTAAGATATCAAACGGTAGTGTCTATGCTTCGCATCTGATAAAGCACGTGTTTACATCCCGTATACCGGCCAATCTCACTAGGTTTTATTCCTGATTTCTCTCAGTCGTCAGGTAAATACCCGATTGGATATTCAATACCACGATCCAAAGTTTACCGACAGAATAAAAGAAATGCAAATGAAATAAATAGTAATGGAAGGCAACTATACAACTAAGCCATCTGCTTAACATGACGCTGGCTGTATGTAGCATACCCGCAGAATGGTAATCCATCTCATGTTTAAATAAATAATTACAAACCAGATAGCGCAGCTAAAGTCACTAGTCTGCTACACAGTTGCTCACCTACAGGAAAGCACCATAACATTTAGTGTTAAAGCGACGTTAAAAAAGAAAAAGAAAGAGCACAGAGTTTAATTGTTTTATAGTATTTTTTCATGTACCATTTTGTACTCCACGTATCATACAACGGTGCATGGAACATCGATAAGACAAGAGCAAGGTACTTCATGAATGTGCTCTTCAAGAAGTAGGGCAAGCCTGCTGAAGAATGCGCAGAGTCCTTCTGCGCCGATCGCCTGAGGTGACGTCAGCGCCATACCTCTCCTCCAGCCGGTTCCGTCGTGCATTGAAAGTGTCTGGTAGATAGAAAGGGGAAGCCAGTGCGAATAGTGGTTATTCAGATCGAACACCTCGTGTAATATAAACAAACTTTGCAAAATTGTTTGTTTCGGCTTCGTTTAATTCATGGTATGTTGTAATATTATAAATTCTAATTGTGTCAAATTAAAGTTAACAATAAAAAGTAAATAATTCTGAAAGTGTTCCGTAATCTTTAAAAGGTTTAATAATTTTTAAAGTATTTAATAATTTTAACGAATTTAAATTGTGGTTATGTAAATTAGAATTTGTTGTCAAATGCAGAGAGGCACGTTTGCACAAACTTTTACGAATGCACTCGTGCCATGTTATACGATTGTCAGTTTCTTGGCTGATTTAAATTATATAGCGAAACTTGTAAGAGTTGAGTTTATTAACGGTATTATATGACAGTAATTCCTTTTGTAATATCCTGTGTTACGCATTTAAAATCTTACACCCTTAGGGTATTTGGCTCAGTACACCGCAAAGTGAGTTTTAGAAGGCAAATAGTTAAAACATTTTGATAGTTATTTCTGGTATTAGCCTTCACCATTTATAACAGATATCAGTATGAAGCTTAATAAAACTACGGTGCATTCTGTAGAAGGCTTCATCATGTAAAGGAACATTTGTGAAGGCAAAGTACATTCTTTTGAAAAAGTTATTTCTTATATTCGTTTAGAATATTTATTTCTTGAATTTTCTAAAAATATTTCAAACTATTATGGATGGTAAAGAAGCGATTAGGAATTACACCTGGGCTCCTTTCCTCTGAACAACAGTCCCCTCGATTTCCATAAGTAATTTATGCACTGTTGAATGGTGTGGTGCTGTTCGCCGATTGCTGGGCCTCGGGAAATGAAGGCATTTTCGTTACACCTGCATTAAAGGGCTATATTGCCAAATATAATAAAAACATCTCGGTAAGATAGACAAGTCACCTCTCATTTACTATGAAATTTATCAGCAACGAATATAAATCAGTTAAACAATAAATAATTCGAAATGTATAGGATGGAGGTAAAAATTTAGATATCGAAGGTGAAAATACATGAAGGGCACTCCTTATATAAGTAATATAATTAAAGATAGCAGTTAAAAATGTCGTAAATAAAACAAAAATAATTGGTTTGCACCAATTAAATCTCTAGTTAAACTATATTACAAATGTTATGAATATTCATATGAGGAGAAAGGGACGTATCAAACCAGTTCTGATTTTTATTCTACAATCTTCTTCACTTTTGTGCCGTTATTGAACGAAGTGTTTATAAAGAGTCAGCGCTTTTCATTTATTTGCTGTCCATCTAACCTAATTCATTACTTCTTGCAGCCCAGAAATGTAAATATTGCTTCAGCTGTTCTTAACTATTCGTTGAAAACACGAAGAGTCAGTGATGTATTATTCATCAGAAAACTTCCATCAGGTAAACTAATTGGATACGGTTGGCCCACTTACACGCTTTCCATCTTTCTATATCAGCTTGTAGTAGATTAGTAATTGTAAGAATTTGGAGCCCTAACGTTTTGAAAATTCGAGGGGAGAGGGACATGCACAAAGCGTTTGTGTATGTATGCATTCTCCAGCATTACTGAGTTACTCACGGAATATTTTAAAACGTTACGGCGAACAAATATTTATGCACCAATATGGCTACGTCAGTATTTGAACACCCTTATTTTCTGAAAACTAATTAGGTCGTCGTAATAATTCCTTTAAAATTTCTCAGTGAGAAAAATCTGATGTGTAACACTCATATAGGGGATGCAGCCTAACTCAGGTCACAAAAAAAGATAACGGATGCGCATGTCAGGACGGTCAACATTATAACTTGATTCACTAGATATATAACAAGAGAAATTATCAAATGAAGCAATATACAGTACTATCCACGGACAAACTCATAGATAACTCATTAATGTAATAAGATATCTAATTCACAGCTTCTCAGCATCAACACATTAATAATTTCTTTCTTTAATATTTTTTGTTCTAAGTTTTATGTGTTGTGTGTTTTCTTTGGTAGTATTGTACGTATAATAATTAAGAGGATGTTAAAAACACATATATTCATAATGTACACATGGTAGAGAATAAGTATGTAACGTTATAACACATAGAATGTAATATGAGAGGAAAAGGTCATTATTAGCTATATTACCAGTAATATAAAATTACGAGAACTGCAGTAGTATCTACGTAAGCAGGTAACGAACCTTGGATTCATAATTAAGACGATGGAAGTTTGCAAACATATATATATATATATATAACATAAACTGTTATTGGATAGTAACACCAATCCGGTACATTGATACATGCTTATAATTCAAATATGTACGCTAACAGAAGCTTGTCAGACTTCGAGCAGGAAGGCTGTGTGTAAGCTCGGTTCTAAATAGACGCTAAAACTACGTAATTAAAGTCTACCAGTTATATATATTTTAACATGACAAAGGTAATAGTGATTTGTGAATATGTACATGTGGTTTATCTAAAATAAGAGTGGAATGATTAAACCGAATACGTGTGTGCAAAAAATAGGTTAACATTCTCCATACCCAACCCTGACAAGACACAAGTGCTCTCTGACACAAATACAGCAGTCGTGGCACAATTATAAAATAATAATTACAGCATACTAACACACACACACTCGCACACTCACACACACATTGAAGTAGATGGTTTGTTACGTTATTTGCACCATGCTTTGGGCGTCAATTTTAAGTAGGTTGTATTCCTGCTACGTATGTAAAAGCCGATTTGAAGCAGGAGTATTGAAGGAGTGTATTCTATTTCAACTGCTGGTGCCGAACTTCAAGTTTGTTTGCAACCGCAAATATGGTAAACAGTTTTCGGTAGCCTTCGCCCCAAGTTTAAAAAAATATTAGCTTTGTAATTTGACTGTTTCTTTAGATATTATATATTTATGTTTGTCTGGCTGCGTCAGTATTATTGTTAGAAACATGGATGTCTTGGTAGGGTTGTGGTGCAACAAGAATGTAGGCTTACACAGATTATAATTTGACTTCACTCCTTTTATTAATGCTTGACACGATTTAAATAACACTTCACTGATATAGAGCTGTGAGGTTCTTTTATGAATTATTTGCACATTTTAACACGTAAACTATTTTCGTCTCACACGAATACGTATTATACTTCTCGAGGATGTGTCTCGCGTCCGGTTAGGAACACTTGTTTACAGGCAACTAAACTGATTTCAACCGCCTAAACTTGTAAATTTCTGTATTTCAAGTCTCTGATTGGCTATTCCTAATCCAATAGAATACCTTCATTTAACTGAAGCTTTTTCTGGTTGTTGATTGGCTATTTTTAAACTGTCTCAAAAATTACATTATTGCTTCGAAGAATCATAAGTAGTATTGTTAAACTCTCAAACTCATTATTGCCTCTAGGTTACCTCATTGTTACCTCATTGTTAGCAACTTTTGATCTATTTCTCACAGCTCCTACATTATTAAATTACGTAATACATTCATATAACTTTATTGAACATGTATACAATAATATTAATATATACAATGACTAATATACACTTTTTATATGTTGTTACATGCACATATTGCTTTAAGTCGGGCTGTTATTGAATTTATATATTATATAATTAGACTGAAATTATTTAAGTGTTAAAAATACTGCCTCAACATACACAAGAATACATATATATGATCATCAGATTCTAGTCTACAAGAATGTCGTGATTCACTACAAGAGTAGGTAATACAAGACGACCTACAGGTACGTAAAACAGCATCCATCATCTTCAACGTAGTGGGGTACTACCAAGGAGGTACTACCGCTACACAAACAACGTGTTTGCAAAAGATGCACTATTTCCGTTTTCTGGTAGTATTGTGAATTGTCTTATCAAATTATGTATTGCTCGTTAATATTTTGTTCATTGCAAAGATTTAGCCATCAGCTTTCTTCTCCATCATAATCATTGATTACCTATAACCTAGATACACTTTAAGTGTTAAATTAAGCACCGAACTGTACCATGGACTTAATTTATGTAACGTGGTATGTTAGTAAACGTTGCAAATTACTGTACTGCAATAGTATAAAGAACAGCTAATAGTTATATTTTAATGATTTCAGCACACTTACCTAAACCCAACAATTACGCTCTTCGTTCTCTTCTAGAAGATCCTCTTCCTCTAAAAATAAAACTCCACACAGACAACGCTTACACCAAGAAATTGCAAAACAATTCAAGATTTCTAGTTAACTGTACAGGTAGAACCTAATGATTAAGAATAACCTAATAGCCTAATGACCTAACGTAGTAATAATTAATGGTTCGTATAATTATCCTAACTAATATAACTAATCTAAGTAGTACTATAAGAATATATGACAATTTGGATTATAATTAATATAACATATGATTATAGGCTTTCACGGCCGGTGTTATTAGTAAAATTTATTTTATATTATAATCAATGTGTCGGTTTGGTGACCAAATGGTCAGCGTGCAAACATGAATCCCTCGAATATAAAAACAGGACGCCAATGTATCAGATAAAATATAACTAGCCTTCCCAATACATACAACAGGTGCGTATTGTTGCCGATTATGAATGGAACCTAATAACTCGAATATCACCACATTTTAGTGATGTATCCCATAATGGCGAGAAAATGTCAACGTTGCACTTAAGTAAGCTCTCGTATATTGTAACCTCTACAACTTACTCTACGCATTACTAATTCATCAGCACACGTTATGATAAATGTCCGCCTAGAAATAATTTTACATTAAGCAATTTGAAAGCATCATTGGAATGTTTTATATAAAAGTCTAATGTTTTTATAATTTATTTTTAAATTACTTAGATGACGTACCAAAGTAAACTTCACTCTGGAAAAGCATGAACTTAGGGCAAAGAATAAATTGGAAATGGCTATTGCTGCGAAGATGTTATTTAGCATAAATTATATATTTTATGAACTCAAAAATCTTCCTTTTGATTTATTATATCTACTATTAGATAGAGGAAGTATTACATTCCACCTAAAAATTTAATACCCAGATTTTGCCGGAAATACAGTTTTGAGACTCCCTGAAAAATGTATATTGTCTAAAAATAAAATGGACTTTTTATTTTCAATTTCAGGAGTTTATTTAAAGAATTAATAAACTAGATTTATCTGTATTTTAACATCGAATAAAAGGAAATAAAAAAGGTTGTAGAATGTTGGTAACAATCGTTATATTCAAGAGATGATGGCGTAATACTAATGCTAAATTGTGGCGAAACTAGAGCTTAAGAAAAACAAACCTGATGTGTTGCATTCACATTACTTTCTCTACTTACTCTTCAACTATTCTCAATAAAGCTTAATTTTCTTCTTCTTAATCGACATCTTTATTACAAATTTACTCATTTTGTTGTAGGTATAAGAAAGATATAGTAGGCTAAAGTGATAGGTTTTTAAAAAGCAGATCGCTAGGTGATGGCTTTGAAATTCCCTGTTCCTTGTATGACCAAGACAAAACGCGAATAGCTACTGACAATTTGAAAAAAACAATAAGCATTTGAGAATCCAAAACAATGACAAAGAATATCTTCGGAATGGTTTAACCAAAAAACTCCTTCCCAATGACAAGGACTTCAAAGGCTCTTCCCCGAAAATTCAAAATATACATTTAATTTGTCACGCAAATATTTTAAATAACGTTACATTGATAAAAATCGTTAGACATTTTTGAGAAAATAAAAATCAACGATAAATTTCCATGCAAAGAGTAGTTGAGGGTTCAGATCATCCTATGGAAGATGCTTAAGTTAAATATCAACTGTGGTATTTAACTGATTTTTCGTTCTTGAGTTATGCTATTCAGAGAGACACACACATGCACACATACATAAACACGCGCGCACGGACCTCTTTCTAACGTGATTTTTTCTTGTATTCAGAGGAACCTCAAAATTTAGTTTTCCAACCACATCTCCATATGTTATGTTTGGATGGAATTAAATACTTTCTCAGCTTACCATGCCTAAGTAGTACAGATTACAAAATGTGAAATATGTGGTGAAAGGTATGCAGGACGGTTTTCTACAGAAGTAGAGTAGAATAGTGTATTTATTGGTGTTAAAGATTTTACATTTTACATGTTCAAACTCATCGCGCGGGTCAGATAGACCATACGTGCTTACATAATGCACTGTAGTTCGTAGTTTTCAGACTATATTCATCACTAAACTTTAAAGTTAATGATATTTACAGGAAATAAAAAAACAAAATAAACTAACAAAAAGCACACAAACAAAACAGAAGAAGAGAAAAACTTGTTCACAAACACAGGCTACTGTTTACAAAACAAAGACCCGCCCCCTAATCCATTAACCCTCCCCCTCCACCCTTGACCCTCTTTCTTACACGATCTGAGCTGCATAACCTTTCGTAAAAATGTACCAATTGCTTCCCCCTCACTCTCCAAACCAGCAACGTCCAACACGTTTATAACTCTCCCCTTGAGTTAACAAAGGAACCTAGCAGATACTTTCTCCTCAACTGTTCTGTCTTAGTGCAAAACGCCAGAATATGAATGAAAATATATGGAAATAATCTTATGAAATTATTGTATATAACAATTGAAAATGTTGAAATGAAAATAAATGTTGATCCTTTATTGAATTGTTTTTGCCAATTAATAGTTTAAATTCTTCATGAAGTTTATTAATAATTAGATACCATAATATTTTATTATGAATCCAAGTTTTTTCCTCTCTACACCAGGGACAGATTCGTATACCTTCTTCGTTAATGAATTTGATCGCTCGCTTTGATCCCGATCAGAGCCAAGCAAAACCCTCGTTTGCAGGTTCTATTTCTGGAAAAATATATATTGTTCTATACCCCATTCTGTTTTTAGTTTCGCCTGTAAGTTTAATGATACTTTCTCATTACATTGTGACGGTGTCTGTTGTCGATCTGTATCGTTAGTCGCTTCTGTACTTTACTGCACACATTCTCTCTATTTCCAGGTCCGTCAAACCAAATATTATCCATCCCTATTCTCTTTGTTTTCGCTGCGCAGGTTTTGTCCCCTTCCATTCTAAGGTATTCCTTATAGCACACTGATCTCATAATAAAGACATTATAGTACTAATATTTTGGTAGGCAAATAATTTATTATTATCATCTTATTATTATCATTACCAGATTCCTTTCATACTTTTAAGAAATGTATACAAAATATTTCGTTCGAACTGAATAACTTGAGGTTCAGGAAATAATTGGTTTTTCTTGTTGATTTTGAACATTTGTATAAAAGTTTAACGGAGCGAGGTAGCGCCGCAGTAACGTATGCGACTCGCATTCTGGAGGTCCGGGGTCAATCTGACCGAAGGTTTTTTCGCGGTTTTCTTCGGTCGCTGGGTTGGATAATTTGATCCACAGAGTATTCCTATCATGATTACATTTCATTTCTTTTTCTTCACCGCCATACCATGCATTGGACTGATTATCCATCCTGAATATGCTATGATCTAGAGTTTCAGCTTTAGTCCATTCTTCAACTTTGGTTACATCTGGAGTTTATTTATTAATTCGATTTAGTAAAGCTTTTCCAAATTGATTACTCCTGAAACTAGAGGTGAAGTTGATTAAGAAGAGGAACTTGAAGAGCATTAAAAGGAGTAATTGGATGATTAAATCAAAATGTTGTTTCATTTAATCGTCCTGGAGTGGCATCAGCTTTAACTACAGTTCTTGGAACTGCAGTGGATTACATCTTCTGATGAAAAATCGATTTAGAGTTGCATTATCTACTGCAAATCCCCTTCATACTCATTGTACTAATTCAATTTGAAGAAAATAGTTGCTTCGTTTTGTTGCGTTATCTACTGCAAATCCCCTTCATACTCATTGTACTAATTCAATTTGAAGAAAATAGTTGCTTCGTTTTGTTATTTGCCCCACGTTTTGGGAGGCAATTTGAAGGTTTGTTGCTGCTACGTATGGAAAGTCAGTTTGAAGATGTATTATATTTCGACTGTTGGGGAGCCGAACTTGTAGTAGTTGCAACCGCACGTATGGTAAAAGGTTTCCGGTAGCCTTCGCCCCAAGTTTAAAAAATATTAACTTTGTAGCTTGACTGTTTCTTATAAAATATATATTATATATATATATAACATATATATTATTATATATATATGTTTGCCTCGGCTGCGTCAGTATTTATTTTTAGAAACATGAATATCTTAACACGGTGTGGTGTGAGTGAAGAATGTAGGCTTACACAGATTATAATTTTTTCTTCACTCCTTTTATTAATGCTTGACACTATTTAAATAACACTTCACTGATATAGAGAGCTGTGAGATTCTTTTATTAATTACTTGCACTTTTTAACACGTAAACTATTTTTGTCTCACAGGAATACGCATTAAATTTCTCGAGGACACATCTCGCGTCCGGTTAGGAACACTGTCTACAACCAACACGTCCAGTTATGAGCGCTGTCTACAAGCAACTGACTTGATTTCTACCGCTTAAATTTGTAAATTTCTGTATTTCAAGTCTCTGATTGGCTATTGCTAATCCAATAGAATACTTTTATTTAACTTAAGCTTTTTTCTGGTTGTTGATTCGCTATTTTATAAAATGTCACAAAATTACATTATTGTTGCTCCAAGAATGACTAATAGTATTATTACACTTTCTTACTCATTATTGCCTCAAGGTTACCTCGTTGTTACCTCATTGTTAGCAACTTTTAACCTATTATTCCCACAGCTCCTACATGATTAAATTACTTAATACATTCACATAACATTATTGAACATGTATACAATAATATAAACATATACAGTGACTGTAATATACACCTTTTATATATTGTTACATATACATATTGCTTTAAGGCGGGCTGTTATTATATTTTTTATTATATAATTTGACTAAAATCATTTAAGTATTAAAAATTGAGGTATTTTATATATTTTATATCACAGCACTGTGAATGCCAGAGTGATTGTAGTGTAAATTAACATTATTGTATGACAATGATTTTAGATGTTTATCAGCCATAAGAATTCTTAGGAAATAAGTTTACACGGCCTCACTGAAACTGACAATAGAGTGGGTAACAATGAACCGAGGGGGTGAGTTGTTTATGACTAAGAAGAGACAAACAAATGACGTCAGGGTAGCGTGCCTTTCTTTAGAAATGGAGGGAATATCTTCCCTAGAGCATATGTGTTAGTAATTATGATTGGCTGACAAAACAGACGCTAATGTTGGCGCGATTTGGTAACCAATAGTAGCTCTATTATAATGTTTAGGCATTTCGGGGAGAAGGAGTATATATTCTCGAGCTATAAGCATGTTTTACGCAGTTCTACAGAATCATTCACGAGGTACACGTCGCGCAGTCTTGAAGAATCTCTCGTTAGGTGAATGTCATAAAGTTTGGAAGAATCTCTTGCGTCGTAAACTTAGTTACAAAATGTGAAGTACGCGGCAACTAATACGACAGTAATTACATTTGGAAATATAACAGTTTCAGTCAGACTTTTATAAAGATTAAAGAAGTGAACTATTAATTAAATCTGACGGCAATAAAAGTGTGAAAACAAATTCTTTTATCAGTGTTATCTTTTAGTAACAACTCCTTTCCGTTTACAGGCCCTGCTCAGAGATATTTGCTCGACTGAGTAATAATAGCTAGCCGGAGGACAAAGAACCCAACTCTTAAAATGATAAAACAATAATAGGCGCCCAGTAAATAAGATAACACGAAGAGATTACCGCGACGAAATACTGCCTCAAATTCCTAAGTAAGGAATGGCAGATAATAGGTTTGCTTGCTCCCCGACAGGCTACTGATCCAAGGTCTTGGCTTGTAAGTCCTTGGGGGTGTAATTCCTATAAAGTGGAGGATAATATGCTGAAGAGGATAGTTAAGTTAATTTTGGAATCGAATGTTAGCAACACCATTGTAAATTTCTAAGTTCTCTCAAAGCATTAATAAGTCAAACCAAATGTATGCATACATTCTATGTTAAAATACTTTACGATTCTATTGTGAATAGCACTTGTGACCTTAAACATTGTTAATGAACGAAAGATTGAAAGCCGCTTCAAGGGCTATGTTGCACAGCTTACATTTGTATCACCCAGTTGGTTCCAAAGTTAGAGAGCTGTCAAATGTGTTCATGTTTATACAGCGATCGTTTGATGCGAGAGCTGAGCTATAATAAAGGCCATGAACCCGTGAATGTTGTTAGATTTACTCCTGTTTCATTACCCTTTACTCTGGCACGACATGGGAATACGATAAGCGACAGTGTTCGGGTTATGATACAAGACCATAAGGTCGGAGGTTCAAGGGAGATGTAATTGTTCCACGGCTGTCTGTTCATTAAGGTTCATTTCCTGCTTCCCTTAATGGTACATTCAACCTTAACGTTACTGCTCTTGATGAGGCTCCACACATTCACTGCATGATTATGTATCCCATACTTACATGGAAAGAAGGGACAAAGGCATTTCTGCCGGTTTATTGTTCTGCAAACGAGGAAGCTGATTTCTAGTAAAGGTACCGAAATCCTTTCATGGCCTCTCCTAGATTCTCTAGATTTCAGAAGTCACTGCGTAGTTATTTCTACAATCAATCATTTGAAGGTATTGTATTGTGCTATGCTTATACTAATTGAAAAGAATTTGAAGTCCTGCACTCAAAAATTCAGACATTCCACTGTAATAAGCAGAGAACAGTAGGCTAAGAGAGGGATAAGCAGATTTTCAAAAGCAGTTTTCTATGTAATGGCTTTGAAGTTCCATGCTCTTTGCATGAGCTCCTGTGAAACAAAGGAATAAATCACAAACACATAGATGAATCGATAAAACAGAAGTGAAAATATATTCATATTTCTTGAGTCGACATATTAATAAAATTTCACGTGGGTCAAATTCTTACTAAACAAATTGGACAATTATTTCAGGTAGCATTCTACCTATCTTCAACAATTGAATCGGCTACGCTTGGTTTTCTCCATCTCTTGCTGAGGTGTCGTTGCGAAACTCCTCTGGTGGTATTAGCAGGAACTGCATGACGTCATCTATAGGAGGGATCTCAAAATTCAAATATTTATGTTTATTGATTATAATAACCCTTCTCCTAAGCATACAAATCTACGTGTTTAATCGTTAATTAAATACAGTGAAAGCAGAATAAGTTTTTCTACGAGAAATTATCTCCCTTTCGGATATAGGTATCTTGCAGAATTATTTTGTTTTTAACAATACATTTTATAAACAAACACATAGTCTAGCTATGGGAAACCCTATATCTCTTTTTTTAGCTCATATTTATATAAAGTCCTTAGAAATTACTATTGCTAAGAAGCATCCATATGTATTCAAATGCTTGCGCAGGTATGTAGATGTCTTGATGTGGTCCCAGCCCATTTGACCAATGGTGCATCGACTATTTGAAAGCATACAATTCACTATTGACAATTTTATGGACAAATCCTTAATAGAACAGCAGTTCGTGTTTTCTAGATTCTAATATCAGAAAGATAGACACGAAATTTATACTTAGTATCCAAAAAACCTACCCATGATAACAACTATATTAAAAGGAATAGTTTCAACCAACTCAACACCAATATGCAGTTATCCATTACCTGACATACAGATTAGTTAAAACACCGATATAAATAATAAAAACAATCTGATGCGTTACACTCACATGACTTTCTCTACTCTTGTAGAAACAATTTTCACAAACGCTTATTCTCCATATGCTTCATTTTAATCGAGATGTTAATCTCATTGCTAATTTTCTTGTAGATGCAAGGGGAATTGGTAGGCTTTAAGCGATAGATAAACCTTTTAAGAGCTGGTTGCTATGTGGAGCATTCCATTCTCTTTGCATTACCAGGACAAAAAAAATGAATAACGAATTTGAGAAAAAGCATAAGTATTGGAAAATTTGAGGGAATAACAAGCTATATCTCGAAAATGGTTCACCCAACAAAAAAATGAATATGACATAAATTGTGTATTTTAACGCGATCTATATTTTTGTGTAATAAACTTTTGTCTATCTCGTATGGTTTAGCAGTTATGCAAAAGTCATTCACAATGAAGAATACTTTTGGAGACATTCCCAGAAATTCAAGATATGCATTTCATTTGTCATGAAAATATCTTAAACATATGATATTTTAATCAAAATCGTTAAACCCATGTTTAAGAAAATTAAAATTTTCGAAAAATGTTCCATGTAAAGAGTAATCTGGGGTGGGGGGATTTTCTTGAAAAACCTTCGTGTCGCATCTCTGGAAGATACTGAACCTAAATACCAAGTCTCAACTTTCATTTCTGAGTTATGCTGTTCACAGACACAGACACACACACGGACATGTTTCCAAAAATGCTTGTTTTGGATTCAGGGGGCCTCAAAACATGTATTTCCGGTGAAATCTCGGTATCGAATTTTTGGGTGGAGTACAATACTTCCCCTACTTACTATACGTAGTAGACAAAGTAATATATTGGAAAAGTGAAGCATAAAAAAAAAACAATATCGTGTACCACAGAAGAACTTTTAAGAAATTTTAGTCTATTTTTAAAGTTTTTAGAATACGACTAGCTCCACAGAACAAATATAGTTTAAATAAATTACTGAATAATCCTTTGAAAAAGAAGTTTGACTATAAATATATCAGGTATTTATAGTATTGAGCGCATACCTTGTGTCAAGAAATGCATTGGACAAACAAAACGAAAGTTTATGATTTGACTGAAACAATACTTAGAAATATTAAACTAAAACAATGTGACCGTTCAGCTGTAGTGTATCATTTTTGGGAAGAACATCATGACATTGTTCAAGAAATGAAACTTCTTAAAAACGTTAATAAACACGTAGGTTTGGATGCTTGCGAGAAAGTTCATATTGTAATACATAAACATAAATGTTCGAAATTTGAGATTCATCCCATAGATGACGTCATGCAGTTCTTGATATAACCACCAAAGGAGGGTTCGTAACGAGACCTGGACAAGACATGGAAAACGCAAAGAGCTTAGTCGACTCAGCTGCTGGAGACAGGTAAGATGCTAGATGAAACAACTGCCCAATTTGTTTATTAGGAGTTTGACGCGGGTGAAGTTGTATTAATGTGATGACTCAAGAAACTGAAAAGGAGTATAAGTATATGAAACTAGAAAAAAATTATTTCAGGTAAATTGTATGCTTTAATGAGATCTACACTCCTTTATTGGTAAGATTTTGTCTATCTCTTACACGTTATCAGTTATACAAAAATCTTTCAAAATTACGACGACTTCCCAGACTTTTCCCAGAAAATTAAAGATACACATTTTATTGTGGCCACAGCACCTATTTAGCTGCTTTACGCATACGCAGTTGTGGGGACGGGTTAGGTAGCGTGGATAGCGAGCTATCAAGCCTCTGACCAGCTCATACCATGTAGATTTTGGGCTCTGAAGGAGACGTGCCCCGGTTGGGGTGGCCAGGGGACAGGATTGTGAAATGTAAGTAAGGTTTGCTAAAAATAAATAGTGTATGGTGCAGACTAAATCCTTTATGTTCTCTTCTTCTCCACAAACAGTTTTAGTCTGTCCCGGATTTCCCTTTAATGCCAAGCGAGCGCTATCGTTGAACTAAGATTTAACCTTCTATTTTAAGTAAAACATAGGAATAGGCATTTTCAGGTTGTTAACATTCCCGAGAAGTAGTTTGGGGTACTGGATCCAGAATGTATATTCACGTGATAGTCCATGCATTACATGTTGGTGGAGGTAATATGTTACATTATTTGTAATGCAGGTATCTTATACTTGTGGTATTTAAATATAAAAAAATTGCGGAATGTTTTCCATTTAATGGGTAGTTTGGGTTTGGGAGATTTTATTGAGAATCTTCCTGTCGCATCTTTGGTGTAGTGAGTGAAAGGTTTTTTTTCTCACAAATATAAAGTGAAGCGTTAAAACAGAAGTTTGGTGTATTCTATTTTCATTGAAATCTAAATGTATAAGGCCGCGTAAATGAGTATTGCAAATCCTGGCAGGAGTAATAGCGTCACGTCCTGGGGGTATAAATAGGAAAATGTTATTAAAATCATTCTTACTTGACTATCTTATTTAGACGGCACCTTCGTGAGGAACGCGTACAGTTTCCTTAAAATACGGAAGAGTGTGAAAAAATGTAGCTAAGATTTCTTGGAAGGACAGAAGAACAAGATGTTATTTTAATGTATGAGATTCCGAGAAAGAAATCGGCTCAGATAAATAGGCCAAGGCTTCTGAAGTCATAATTTTATATTTATGAACCACAGGCAAAAGTTATAAGGAAGTTTATTTAAATCTGCGTTATTATTAATTATCTCTGATAACCATGCTCTAGAGATAAGAACAATCAGCCAGTAGGAATTTGCAGAAACTGCACGCATCACAGAGGAGAGATAACATCGGAGATATTGTTAATATCTCTCAGCCGCACTAACCTTCTAGCAGAGATCACTCGTTATTTGTTGTCCTAGCTCCTTAGTTTGGAGACAGGCTGAGTCACTTCAGAGAGCGGCTATTTGATATATTTTCAGTACTAAACTAAAACCGCCGAGTACCACAGTTTTATGGGGTAATTCATTCCAGCCATTAAAACAATACACCTTTAATTGCCTCTAGGGACAAGTGGTCAGATGTTTGCTTCTAAATCCAGAAGCTGGATTTCCATTCCTAGATGGAAGGAAATTTTCTTGTTTGGTTGGTAGAATAACTTATTTTCTATCCTTCTCAGAGCCTGGAAAATATAAATACACGAAAAATGCATTCTAAAATGCTTTGTTTCTACGCATCCGGCATAGTGTATAAATAATGTGAAGAAATGGAATTAATTGTTCTTCCACACAAGCCCTGTGTTGGACAAGGTTGGAAAGCTAGAATCAGACGACTAAAAATTCAATGCCATAGCCGGGATTTGAACCACGGTGGTACACTACTTTTCCAATGAAAAGAAATTTGAGATTATAAAGGGTACCAAAATAAACACTTTGAGGATAACAACAAAGGGATCGCAGAAGCCTTTTAAATACGCTACATGCATCAAAATTAAGTCCCTCATGTTAGATTCCCCGATTGTGAAAACTGTTTGTGGCGTGCCGGATGTAAACAAAACGCACTCTTGGACTAGTCACTGTCACTAGCTGTGTCTTATAATAAATTTAGTTTTTACTTATGGACGCTCTTTAACTTCTATGGTTCTTAGAGTCCCATTCTATATTGGGCGTGAAAGACGTAAATCTTGCTCAGAGGCCTCATCAGGCTTGAGGTTCCTTTACGTGCCGTAAATCTACGACACGGGTCCACCGGCTTTGCTTACCTTCCGAAGGAAGCCATGTTAAGGATTTTATGCTCGAAAAATATCAATCGCCCTCCGCTGAGTTTGAACCCGCGACCTTCGGAACTAGATGTTGGCTGATACCCCTAGATCACTGAGGAAGATAGGTGTGTGTGATGTGAAGCTTACTGGATAATACGGTATTACTTGTCTTCTACAGTACCATACGCGATGTAATGATTAGTTTTTCATTGTTTACCAGTACTCAGTTGATACAGCACATACACCCTTATCGTGAGAGTTAAATTTCATTTTGACAGTCAATGTCAGATTTCGATTATGTTCCTGCTGCGCTCTTGTTACAATGCTTATTTTGGTTGTGCCTTTCTTTGTTTTCCGCATCCTATGTATGTGTCTATATACAGTGTGGACCATTTAAGTTGGAGCTGTACAATATCTCCAAAACTAAACGTTGTAGAAAGAAATATCTTTAATAAAAGTTGTTTGATATTATGGGGGAAAGTGAAACCCATTAGTCAAAGTAAAACCCATTAGTCGTGTTTTATTTTAAGGACGTTATGATAGAATTTTAGGGTCAATTTGATTTTTTAAAACGGGAATCTACAATTAGGGCCTAAAATGACCATCACAACGTCCTCCAAATAAAACACGACTAATGGCATTTACTTTCCCCTACAATATCAAGAAACTTTTATCAAAGACATCTCTTTCTACAACGCTTAATTTTGGAGATATTGTACAGTCTCAACCAAAACGGTCCACCCTGTATATTTCAAGAACGATCACATTAAGTAGCTGACATGCATAATAAAAACAGAGACATAATACAAACGCTATGCCTATTGAGGCAGTATTTTATATCATAACATGCTGTGAATGCCGAAGTGATTGTAGTGTAAATTAATATTATTGTATGTACAGGATTTTAGATGTTTGTTAGCTATAAGTATTGTTAGGAAATAAGTTTACACGGCCTAACTGAAACTGAGAATAGAAGTGGGTAACAATAAACCGAGGGTGAGTTGTTTATCACTAAGAAGAGATAAACAAATCACGTCAGGGTAGCGTGCCTTTTTTAGAAATGGAGGGAATATCTTCCCTAGAGTATATATGTTAGTAGTAGTGATTGGCTGACCAAATCAGACGCTAAAGTGGGCGCGATTTGGCAACCAATAGCAGCTATATTATAATGTTTAGGCAATTCGAGGTGAAGGAGTATATATTCTCGAGCCATAAGCAAGTGTCGCGCAGTTCTGAAGAATCTCTCACGAGGTGCACGTCGCAGAGTTAGTTAAAAAAGTGTAAAGTACGCGAAGTAATTGGTGCGCGGAAACTATAACGACTGTAGTTACATTCAGAAATATCGGAGCTTCAGTCAGGCGTGTATAAAGATTAAATATGTGAATTTTTAAGTGTGACGACAATAAAAGTGTAGAAACAATTTTTTTTATCAGTGTTATCTTTTAGCAACAACTCCTTTCCGTTTACACGCCCTGCTTAGAGATACTTGCTCGATTGAGTTATAATAGCTAGCCGGAGGATAAAGAACCCAAATTTAAAATAATAAAACAAGAGGCGCCCAGTAAATAAGATAACACGAGCTATGAGAACTGCGACACTATAAAAGTCCTTCCTCAGGCCAAGAGAAACACAAATGTAAACACACTATCTTGACAGTGACAGGCCGATGTGTGTGTGTGTTTTGTAAATGGAGGTACTTATTATTCTAAGCAAGTTGTCTTTTTAATGTCCTCTGTATTTAAGGTAACCCTTCAAGCAACCCATTTAACTTCTTAGGCACTATTGTTAGAAGTTCTTCGTATACTAAATTATTGACAAACAAAGCGAAAAATAAAAACAATGGAGCTGGCTCAGCCATAAGCGTCAAAAAGTTCAACAAAATAGATGGTACAAAAAGACGTCTGCACAACTAAGATAACTTGCTAACAAGTTACCTAGGAATCTGGATGCTATAGAAAGCCCATCTGTTCAGCACCTGCAGGATGCCAAAGAGTACATTCCGCAAAAATTCAATAGCAACAAAATAGATTGGTGCAGGAAGGCAGTTATGCAACTAAAGTAGATAGTACAGGAAGGCAACTACGCAGATAAGGCCATCTGTCTGGCATACAGCAATCTTCAGCATAACAAATAAAGAAAACAATCTGGCTACCTCCCACAGGTTTACTCTCAGCAACTGCCGGATTAAACTAAAATAGCCATTAAATTTGAAATTAAAAGCTTGTTTGTTAGAGCTCGAGAGTGTCGCTTGTTCACTAATTTCATCCTGAGTCTAGGATTTGCAGTAGGTATAGGAGAATATTCTCTTTTTCCATGAGATTTCACCACGAGCGCTGCTAAAGGGGTCTACGTGATGTGCAGGGTAAAAGTTTGGATAACATTTTTCATCTCTTGTAGTGACCTATAAAGGAAAGTACGGTCTACAAGATTGGAAATCCTCTTCCTCACGTCACACAACTGCAGGCAGTGGCGTTATCTTCCCCTTTACGATCTTTGGCAATGAAGACAGGCGATATGTGTTGTAATAAATGTGGGAAAAAGCAGAAAGACAAGCTACTCTACCAAACTTTCTGTACTTTCTCTCGAAAATGTGGTATTACTAGCAGAGGAAAAGATAATTTTATGAAACATGCTAATCAAGGTCCCTCACTATTCACTAAGATTAGAAATAATGCAACTGGGACAATAAAGTAACAGTTCTTTTGTATAGAGAAATGAGCTCTTATGCAAGCGGATAATAGCAATTGAATACAAAGCATTTAGTAGACACGACGCATGAACTAGGAAATACATTAGTAAAACGATTAATGCAGACTCAAACACTGCATAAAATTGAAACTTGCATGTTACAATGAACTAAAGAAAAGTAAATGGAAACATTTTAAATTATGATATTGAGAGAATTAAATATATAAAATTAACAGACAAAATAGAAATTTAAACGTTTTAAAAAAGTAAGGTTATGGAGGACTATATTGAACGCACTATGAAATTTGTTAAGGATTATAAAAGAAAGTGCCCATAAAAATTTAAAAATATTGACTTAATACATAAAAGACTAGCTGGATTTAATTTGTCCGAATTTAACAAGATACAAACACAGTTTGGATAAAAACATTAGGTTTCTTTTAAAAAACTTCTTACATATTTTATAAAATACTGCTTGGTTTAATTAAAAAGGTGTCAAAAATAGTTTACTTTTATGCCTAAAACCAAAAACTGTTTAAATAATCAGGATTTCTATTAAAATTGTGCTCAATTTTCATTAAAAATATAACTAATATCAATATTTTCCCCTCTCACGTGAAGAAACACTCACTATAATCTGTGTTCTTAAAAGCGTGTTGCTTTCAAGTTAATCCACTGGAAAGAAAAAAAAACAAACAAAACTACATATCTCCAGCTGTTCAACTTTGATTTAAACGCTTCTGAGGCTACTAATAATAAACTTAGTTAACAGCTAAGCAGTATTCATTAAAACGACCAGTGATGGCGAATTTGGTCACCAATAGGCAGATATTTTCAGGAGATTTAAATGTGACGACTTCACATTTAGAAATATCCGTTTATAAGCGTGTAATATATGAAATAAATAGTAAAAATTCTGCTGGGTTTTGGTTGTAATATACGATTACTGATCTCAACAATCGCAAACTTTCTGATGACACTCTTACAATTGGTAACATGTAAACATATAACATGAAATATTTTCAAAACTTCTAACTCTAGAAGGAGAAATATACACTACGTGATCAAATGTATCCGGGCACCTGGCTGAAAATGACGTACAAGTTCGTGGCGCCCTCCATCGGTATTGCTGGAAGTCAATATGGTGTTGGCCCACCTTTAGCTTTGATGACAGCGTTCACTCTCGCAGGCATACTTTCAATCAGGTGCTGGAAAGTTTCTTGGGGAATGGCAGGCCATTCTTCACGGAGTGCGGAACTGAGGAGAGGTATCGATATAGGTCGGTGAGGCCTGGCACGAAGTCGGCGTTACAAAACATCCCAGAGGTGTTCTATAGGATTCAAGTCAGGACTCTGTGCAGGCCAGTCCATTACAGGGATGTTATTGTCATGTAACCGCTCCGCCACAGCCCGTACAGTATAACAGGTGCTCGATCGTGTTGAAAGATGCAATCGCCATCCCCGAATTGCTCTTCAACAGTCGGAAGCAAGAGATGCTTAAAATATCAATGTAGGTCTGCGCTGTGATCGTGCCACGCAAAACAAGGGGTGCAAGCCCCCTCCAGGAAAAACACGACCACACCATAACACCACCACCTCCGAATTTCACTGTTGGCACTACACACGCTGGCAGATGACGTTCACCGGGCATTCGCCATACCCACACCCTGCCATCGGATCACCACATTGTGTACCGTGATTCATCACTCCATACAACGTTTTGCACTGTTCAATCGTGTAATGTTGACGCTCCTTACACCAAGCGAGGTGTCGTTTGGCATTTTCCTGCGTGATGTGTGGCTTATGAGCAGCCACTCGACCATGGAATCCAAGGTTTCTCACCTCACGCTTAACTGTCATAGTACTTGGAGTGGATCCTGATGCAGTTTGGAATTTCTGTGTGATGGTCTTGATAGATGTGTGTCTATTACTCTCTACGACCCTCTTCAAATGTCGGCGGTTTCTGTCAGTCAACAGACGAGGTCGGCCTGTACATGTCCCTTCACGTTTCCACTTCACTATCACATCAGAAACAGTGGACCTAGGGATGTTTAGGAGTGTGGAAATCTCGCGTACAGACTTCTGACACAAGCGACACCCAATCACCTAACCACGGTCGAAGTCCGTGAGTTCCACGGAGCATCCGAATCTGTTGTTTCACGATGTCTAATGATTACTGAGGTCGCGGATAATGAGTACCAGGTAGTAGGTGGCAGCACAGTGCACCTAATAAAAACGTATGTTTGTGGGGTGTCCGGATACTTTTGTTCACATACTGTATATATATATATATATATATATACATACATACAAGCTCTGTATTTTAATGAGTTCTACATTTTTTCTGTAGTAATTTTTTCTCTCTCTTTTAGCTTCCCGGAATATACTAAAGTATACAACATTCAATCAGATTAATTTAGGACCTCACATGAGATTTCAAATAAACTTAAATATATACATTTTATTTTCGTGGCAAATATCTCATATATATGCATTTTAATAACGTTGTTGGACCAGTTTTTGAGAAAATATGAAAAAAGGTTTTTCTACATAAAGGGTAGTTTGTAGTGGAGGAATTGACTATCGCTTAAAGCCTACCATATTCTCCTTGCACCTTGAAACGGCAACTCTAGGCCGGGCCCGAGAACTGTAATTATAGATAATTTATTAATTAACTTTTATTGATGTTAAATCGTACTATGTAAATATATTTTTCTCATACTGCTTGTATATTTTAAGAAGGGTGATTTAACGTTATGTATCTATCTAGGTTACTAATATTAGTAGAGTTATAAATGGTTTAATGTAAATAATTTAAGCGCTATATTAAAATACTGTCCACGAGGGAATGTTTTAGCTACAGGAATAGTGCTTTCGAAGGCAGAAAACCTAGTTTTATTACCTCTCTTCGGTCGCCGTGCTATTATTCCTACAGCGAGGGTGTAGAGCCTTTGTCCCATTATTTGATAATTCGCCGTGACCAAGTGAGTGAGACAGACAACCTAACGGTAAATGTAGGAAAAGCCGCGATTTATATTAAACTTGGACCAATGAGATCCCTGAAAGTTTATTCGAAATAGTTAGACGCGTCGAGTCGCGCTAAAAATGGACCAATAGGAAAGGAAGCGGCCTCAGAAGCCTGAGACTATAAATGGATCTGTTTGGGGAAAATTCGGGACAGTTTATGTCAGGTGTGGTCAGGGAGAGATGCTGCAGGATGTGTGAGATATCGCGCCAAAAAGACAGTATTGTCAACAGTTTTATCATGGAATTTTAGCATTGCAGTGCGACAGTTTTGGTAATGTGTGGTCAGGGAGAGATGCTGCAGGATGTGTGAGATATCGCGCCAAAACAGGGAATCAAAATAGTTTTAGCAACACACCTAAGATCCGCTACTCTGAAAGCGACAATAAGAATAGTTATATTTCGTGCCATATCCACGCCATAGTTTAACAGCGGTGGACAGTATTTTACAGCGGCAATACCAGTTTTGTATACTACGAGTGTTAATTAAATAAAAAGAAACGGCAGTGTCATCTTTTCATAAACAAAGCAAGTCTATGTCTTCCTATATCACCACCCGAGATCTACGTTTTCCTTTACCGAGGATAAGTCCATGCTCCCATATAGTTTAAAAAAAATTACTGCATCTAGCCGAGGATAAATTGAAGAGAACCAACCCACTGAGAACTTCTGGAAGCAACGGGAGAAGCATCAAGGTAAGCCTAACAGCAACGGATGAGGAGGTGATCGCCGCAACCTACAAGAAAATTAGCAATGAGATGTTTATCTCGATTAACATGAAGTATATGGAGAATAAGGATTTGTAAATATTGTTTGTATCTACAATAACCGTCATGCGAGTGCAACACATCAGATTGTTTTTTTATTTGGATTATGATAACTTCCTTCATCTCTCATAAGTAGGAGATAGAAGAAATGAGTTCGGAAAACGAGAAGTCCGGCGAAATTCAATTCCAGTTGGGCACCATTTTAAGTTGGAGATTTTCATGGAACTTTTTTGAAATCTTTCTCCTCTCAAAACTGGCTCAAACTTTTTTTTATTGAGATGTTTTTATGATACAAGAAATTCATGTTATCGATTTTGTATGAATCGCTGAAGTAGTTTTTAATAGGTTTTATATAACTGGGAATTGTTAAGGGTTAGTTAAAACTTACTAAAGTAAAAATGAATTTACAATTCATGTTCAATAAACTTGTTTCGTAGTATTAGCCCAATCCGAAATACCAGTTGTGGTTCTAAGTTGACTAGTACGTCATGTGTGTAGCGTGTTTGAAAATGTGCGACTGTTCCCTTTTTTCCCTTATGAGTACATTTTTAACAAAAGTCGACTTCTAATATAACTATATCAGTTTTGCATCCGCATCTTGAGGCAGTATTTTTAACACTTAAATGATTTCATCTAATTATATAATATATAAATTCAATAACAGTGCGCCTTAAAGCAATACTTGTGTGTAAGAATATAAAAAAGTGTATATATTACAGTCATTGTATATGTTTATATTATTGTATACATGTGTAATAATGTTATGTGTATGTATTACGTAATTTAATACTGTAGGAGCTGTGAGAATAATAGGTTAAAAGTTGCTAACAATGATGTAACAATGAGGTAACCTTGAGGCAATAATGAATTAGAAAGTTTAAATGCTACTTGTGATTCTTGGAAGCAATAATATAATTTTTGTGACAGTTTGTAAAATAGCCAATCAACAACCAGAAAACGCTTTAGTTAAATGAAAGTATTCTATTGGACTAGGATTAGCCAATCAGAAACTAAAATGAAGCAAGATTTACAAATTCAGAAGTCAGTTTCTTGTAGGCAGCGCTCCTAACCGGATGGGTTGCTTGTAGACAGCGTTCCTAACCGGACGCTGGATGCGTCGTCGAGAAATTTAATACGTATTTTGTGTCAGACAAAAATAGTTTACGTGTTGAAAGGTGCAAGTAATTAATCAAAAACTCACAGCTCTCTCTATATCAGTGAAGTGTTATTTAAATCGTGTCAAGCATTAATAAAAGGAGTGAAGTCCAATTATAATCTGTGTAAGCCTACATTCTTCATTCGCAACACTCCCTGCTGACATTCATGTCTCTAACAAAATATAAATACTGACGCAGCCGAGGCAAACATAAATATATAATATTTGAAGAAACAGTCAAAATTATAAAGTTAATACTTACTTTTTAAACATTTGGGGCGAAGGCTACCGGAAACTTTTTACCATACGTGCGGTTGCAACTACTTTAAGTTCGGCTCCCCAATAGTGGAAATATAATACATCTTCAAACTGGCTTTCCGTACTAGCAGCAACAAACCTTTTTCAAATTGGCTCCCAAAGCGTGGGGCAAATAACAATACAACAAAATAACTTCTTCAATCTTGCCTACAAGTTCCGCGTGACGTAACTTGAGACTACGTAGGTATTAATGTTCATAAGTAAACTACAGTGGAATAGAATAAATGACTTTTATAGCTGCTGACAACTAGAAAGGCTGTACATGTCATTCTTCAAATCAGAGACTGATTTGAATGTGAGTAAAGCTTATGAAAACCCTTTTTCTATCTTTCACAGGTAGAGTAAACACTCTTTGAAATGCAGAAACAGGTTTTCTTTTTCTGGTGGGTGAGGAAACCGCACTTTAAGAGTAAGAGTAGGGCCGCCGCAGTATGTAATGTAAGATTCTTTTCCGGTGTCGCAGTGAAATTGTTGCTGCATTGAGAGAACGGTATTAACATTGCTAGAGGTGTGTATTCAGCAAATTTTTGAATGTTTATAATAGCAACTAATACCGAAACACACTTTTCTTTTCTAAGTTTTAATGAAACAATAAGAGAATATAAATATTTTAAGATGCATTATGGAAGTAATATAAAATTCCAAATAGGGATAGTGTACAACTATACAAAACGGTTCAGATATTCAGTGAGAACACACGAAGTAAAATGGAAGTTTATAAACACTTTAAACTTATACAATAAAACAAAGTAAACCGTTTTAAATAAACGACATTAACATCATAGCTATCTTATTGCTTTCTCTAAAACTTGTCTAAAGCAACTAGAGGAGATAAAATACCGAGATTTTACCAGATATACAGTTTTTTAAACTCCCTGAATCCCCTCCCAATTAGAACAACGTACGTGTGTCTCTCTATCCGTCCCTCCGTCGTGAATATCATAACCCAAAAAATGAGGAGTCAGTTACATTACCAAGGATATGACACAAGAGTTTCTAGAAAATCTCCTTCCCCAAACTAAAGTTCACATGGAAGGAATTTCGTTAATTTTTGTTTTAAAAATGGCGCAAACGATTTTGATTAAAGCATCATATGTTTAGGATATTTTCATAAGCACAAATATTGAATTTTCTGCAAATAGCCTGTGAAGTCCTCTGCATTCTGATTGCATTTGCATAATTGGTAAACCGTAAGCATTAGATAAAATCCCACTACACAAAAGTGTAGAACTCGTTAAATCACAAAATTTGTATGAAATAACATTTTTGGTGGTGTTAATCATTTGCGAGATTTGTTTTAGTGTTTTGAACTTTCAAATTGTTATACATTTTGCAAGTGGTAAGTTGCTATTAGTTTTCCCTAATACAAAGACCAGTAGGATTTCAAAGCCATCACATAGCGATCCGCTTTCTAAAGCTCTTTGACTATCGGCTTAGCCTTCTCTATTCTTGTTATACATATAACGAAATGTATAAATCTGTAATCATATTTTATTTCTATTAAGAAGAAGTGGATGTAAGAATAGTTTGTAGAAGAAGAGCAAAGAAAATCGCGTGAGAGCAACACACCAGTGTTTTGTTTTATTTAAACATCAATAAAATGAAGTAAAAACGATATATAATGTGACTGTCTACATACCGAAGATACGAACGCCTGATTGTGAACGTGTAGGAGATACCACATCCATGTGAGGCGTGTGTGTGTGTGGACGCTAATGCGTCGTCGCAACTTAAGGCTTAATATTATGACTTGTTCAAAGCTAAGCTGCTAAAAATTGGAGAAACGAGGCGTTTAAGGAAGAAAGTGAAAACAATAAAAGCTATATATTAGTGGCTGTTTTATCGCTTAATTCAGTAAGGTTGGGTCCATCGTTCCGGATGGGAATTTCGAAAAGTGTGCACATTCTTTCTGTTGAAGTAAACGTTCATAGACTAAAATCCCATTATAGTTCTTCTTTGTCTTTGTGCATAGAATCACATTTTTACACTCTCATCCGGTATGTGGGATACTTGGAAATTTCCAATGGGTAGAGAAAGGCGTGTGCTATACATTAGATTTTTTCCTTTCCTTTTAAACTTTTTAATGTGTTAAAGAAGAGCAGTTGAGTATGAAGTCAGCGGAGTCTTTGCACGAGTTTGAAGTTGCACGCGTTGCCCTAAGCCGCAGCGTGACCTTACTAGGCCCTCCAAATTCCTTTTTTAATAAATCAGGAAAGTGTCTATTAAATCTCCGTTTCCTTTCAAACTTTTTCCTCCCTCCTTCCTAAAAGTCGAAAAGCACACCACTGCTTTCACATTCTTTTTCTCTTTTCAGCAAACTTCGTGTGTCCTTTTCTTGCCCTCCCATCTTTGCTGCTTTTGTCTTACCCTGAGCTGCCTTTACAATTTCTACATTTCTACTCTCGCATTCTCCGCCATAATGATGGTTTTTTTCTTCACTCCTTCCTCTTTTCTTGAACCGCTTCCCCGTTTTCGACCCAGCAAACACAAAAACCATCATCACTAGCAAAACAATTGCGGTCATCTCCGCGTGGTCAGAAGTTGGTATTGCTGTTCACTGAAGCAAAGGCAGATTTCTTACAAACTCCCGCAGGAATAACAGAACCTTAATTTTATGCACCGCAGGAACAAAGGTGAACTGAACCGAGTGAAATCAAAGCAAATTTCCCCGTCCTATGAACTCGGCCAATTAAACTAGCCCTTCTGACGCTGTTATTACAGAGCATAAGAAGCGGGGCTTTCAAGTTTACACAGCGAAAATCTATATAGCATAAATTTTACGGTCGTGTAATGATATTGATGTGTAATAAGAACCGAGAAACGAAATTCAAAACAGTCTTCAAGGTCTCCTGACCTTATAAGGTGTTTCGATTCCGCCTCCTTTTTTACACTCTCTAGTAAGTAGAGCAAGTATTGCATTCCACCCAAAAATTCGATAGCGAGATTTCACCGGAAATATATGTTTTGAGGATCCCTGAATAAAAAAAAGCATTTTTGGAAACATGTCCGTGTGTGTGTGTCTGTGTGTGTGTGTGTGTGTCTGTGAACAGCATAACTCAGAAACGAACAGTCGGATAAACACCAAACTTGGTATTTAGGTTCAGTATCTTCCAGAGATGCGACAGGAAGGTTTTCAAGAAAATCCCCCACCCCAGATTAACCTTTACATGGAACATTTTTCGAAAATTTTAATTTTCCCAAAAATGGCTCTAACGATTTTCATTAAAATATCATATGTTTAAGATATTTTTATGACAAATAAAATGTATATCTCAAATTTTCTGGTAATGTCTCCAAAAGTATTCTTCATTGTGAAGACTTTTGCATAACTGGTAAACCATAAGAGATAGACAAAACTTTACTACAAAAAAAATGTAGATCGCGTTAAAATACACAATTTATGTCATATTTTTTTTGTTGAGTGAACCATTTTAGGGATATTGCTTGTTATTCCCTTAAATTTGCCAATACTTATACTTTTTCTCAAATTCGTTATTAATTCTTTTTTGTCCTGGTAATGCAAAGAAAATGGAATACTCCACATAGCAACCAGCTCTTAACATATTTGACTATATCTTAAAGCCTACCAATTCCCCTTGCATCTACAAGAAATTAGCAATAAGATTAACATCTCGATTAACTAGAAGCATATGGAGAATAAGCGTTTGTAAAAATAGTTTGTACAAGAGTAGAGAAAGCCATGTGAGTGTAACACATCAGATTTTTTCTAAAAAAATTTTTGTAAGTATAAATAATTTTCATCATTCTTTAAATACATTAAGAGAAATTGGTTTATTTAATAGTATAGTGGGCTGGACATGAATAATTTACTGCTTATTATATTTAGGAAAATTAGTAAGTACTGCGAAACATTATTTCTGCACAATACATTCAATATTATCCCAGTTTTTGTTGAAATAATTAGTTTTCATAAAAAGCAATCGCAAAAAACAACATTAATTTTGAGCATTAACGCAAAAGATAGATTTTAGGCTATTGGTTTTCTTTAAATTTGTTTATTGTCTCACAATGTACTCACAACATATTAGCTAAAAGTAAATTTATTAATTTCTTTACTTTAGACGAATTTTATAGTGTGTAAGGGGGTACTATTTGTAGCCATTTTAGTAAAGAGAATAAATTTTCGCATCAGCCTTCAAACTCTATACCTGTAAGGGTTTTAATTCCTTAAGGCCTATGTAACATATATGTATTTGGACACCATTTTTAATGCGCTGCGCATTTAAATTACTCTGTTTTAGTAAACGACGCGTCATTTTTTCGAGTTAAATTTTTTTGTTTGATATTTTTCCATATTCAAAACCTATCTTCTCCTACAAAAGTATAGATATACATCTGAAACTTCCCCACAATCCACTTCAGAATGAGGGTAATAAAATGTTCAATTGGAATTTTGATGTCAATCATAGTTTATTTTAAGAAAACATAATAAGCATGTGCTGTTTTACATTGACTTTTTCACATTGCACTATCAATAATGTAATTGTAACAAATGACACTTATACTTTAATATCTGTCGGAGTAGACAGATTTTGATTATAGCTAATAAAACTGATCTAATTTAATATTTGAAGAATGAAATTACGTATTGAAATATAATTTTCTACCGACACTTCTTTAATTGCGAGTAAAGCCTGTCAAAAAATTATACTTATACCTCAAAGATTTTATAAAATCACTTTTCAAACCTCGGTGGCGCCTTGAGTAAAGTATTATTAACACTTCTAATTTCTTATTTGCACATATTCAGGTGAAGTCGCCACATTAATTTTACATTTCTTATTCATTTGTGTAAGCACACGAAATTTAAGTATTAAGTTTTAACAACTAATCAAATAACTGTAGTTGGAAATGAAAATATTGAGATTTTGTTACGCCAAAAAGACGAAAAAAAATTATTTTGTAGTAAAACTTGCAACCATTCCAGTTTCAAAACATTTAGAATACAAATAATTGTCATAAAATAACAATCAACTATAGGGTCTTTCAACAACTGTGTCCTATATTTTAACTCAAATAAAACACGTTCTATAAATGATAGAGGTTTATTTACCTTTTTATTTTGGAATATAATTAATGTTATTACGTGTGGAAGAAAACATCAGTTAAGTGACCGCCGCGACTTCGTTGGGTTGCGCGTATATGGTTGTCCCAATTTTCAATGACAGAAGAACGTAAATTAGGTCCAACTTCACGAATATCACTCGTGATGTTATTCACAAGATCATTTACTGTTTTTAGATTGTTGACAAACTCGAGATTTAACATAACCCCACAAGAAGTAATCCAACGGCGTTAAATCACTTGACCTTGGGGGCTAGTTAACATCACGGGAAATGATTAAACCTCTGAACTTCTCCTTCAAAATATCGATTGTTTTGAGAGCAGTATGAAATTTGACACCATCTTCCTGGAACCAGATGTTTCTGAGATCCATACCATCTCATAGTCCCTTATAAAAGCCCGGTATGTTTCTCCATAGACAGAGCTTCTCCATCTTCATCTTGGAAAAAATATGGACCAATGATTCCACTATACTAAAATCCACAGCACACAGTAACCTTTTGGGGATGAAGCGATCGTTCTTGAATCTGCATTGGATCTGCATCTGCTCCAATAGTGGTAATTTTGTTTTTCAACACAACCATCCATCCAAAAGTGGGCTTCGCCGCTGAAGATGATTTTTTCGACAAAAATCCGGGTCAGCTTCCAACTGCTCCACAGCCCAGTCAGCGAATACATGGCGCAACCTATGGTCGTTGGGCTTTAGTTCTTGAGTTAGCACCATTTTGTAAGCGTGAAACTTCAAGTCCAAATGCAGAATTCGTCAAGTTGTGGGTCGGCGAAAGCCCCAATTCTTGCGCTCGACGAGCAATTGCTTTGTTTCCGTTCTCGCGTACACTCTCACGAACAGCACCTATGTTTTCGTTGGAACGCTTACTTCGATTACGTACAGGCGTTCTTTGATCGCTGATAGAATCACTTCTTTCTAATTTATCGATCAAACGCCGAATCCTTCTCTCGCAGGGACGATTATGCACACCGTAAACTTCACGCCATACACGGAAGGTTTGGCGAACAGATGATCCATTTTGATAATATATTTTCACAATTTCTACGCGTTGCTGAATTCTGTAACATTCCATGGCTATTTGTCAATAACAACTGTAGCCACATGAAAAAAATGACTGCTGTAACTCAGTAACAACGACAGCTATCACATGTTAAAGATAGGATAATTTTGTTGAAAGACCCTTTACATCCAGAGTATTTACTGTTTCCGCATAACTGTAGCTATAAGATCCGGCGTTACCTGCCTGACTCGGATTCTTTCGAATTGAATAGCTCTTGATCTCGCCTTAGATTCGGTTGTAAATGTCGCACTGCTAAGAAAGGTCACCGCTTTCTGTAGCAATTGCATACATCACATCTAGAGCCGCTGTAGTTTTGCTTCTTGGGAGCTGAACATCCAATACGTATCTTTAAACTGCTTAGAAAATCTTAACTGTTCTTCAGGTTAGCATACAAATAAAAATCAGCCTGGAAAGTTGGACTAAGAATGAAAAATCTAATGTGATACTTTCACATAACCTCCTCTATACCTTAATAGTGGGTGTACAAACTAATCTTACTACAGCTTATTTTTATACCTACTACATTTTAATTAAAATAAACTTTTGCAGAAATAGCCACATTACACATTTCGTTATAGATACAAAGAGAATAGTGACAGTCAAATGTTTAAGAACTGGACGCTATATGCTATTTCGTATTGTTTCCATTGAAGTAGGTTGTTGCTTCATGTATGGAAAGCCAATTTGAAGTAGGAGTTGTATTAGTTCAACTGTTCAACTGTTGGGGAGCCGAACTTGAAGTAGTTGCAACAGCACGTATGGTAAAAAGTTTCCGGTAGCCTTCGCCCCAAATGTACTTTCCGGTGGCCTTTGCCCCAAATGTTTAAAAAAACATTAACTTTGGAATTTGGCTGTTTCTTTAAATATTATATGTTTATGTTTGCCTCGGCTGCGTCAGTATTATTGTTAGAGACATGGATTTCTTTGCAGGGAGTAGTGCGACTAAGAATGTAGGTTTACACAGATTATAATTTTTACTTCACTACATTTATTAATCCTTGACACAATTTAAATAACACTTCACTGATATACAGAGTTTGAGATTCTTTTATTAATTACTTGCACTTTTTAACACGTAAACTACTTTCGTCTCACACGAATACGTATTAAATTTCTCGAGGACGCATCTCGCCTCCGGTTAGGAACACTGTCTACAACCTACGCGTCCAGTTATGAGCGCTGTCTACAAGCAACTGATTTCTAAATTTGTACATTTTGCTCTATTTATGTTTCTGATTGGCTAATCCTACTCCAATAGAATACCTTCATTTATCTAAAGCTTTTTCTGGTTGTTGATTCGCTATTTTATAAACTGTCACAAAATTACATTATTGTTGCTTTAAGAATGACTAGTAGCATTATTGAACCCTGTAATTCACTATTGCCTCAAGGTTGATTCGTTGTTAGCAACTTTTAACCTATTATTCTCACAGCTCCTACATTATTAAATTACGTAATACATTCACATAAAATTATTGAACATGTATACAACAATATAAACATTTACAATGATGGTGATATACACCTTTAATACATTGTTACATACACATATTGCTTTAAGGCATTGCTTTATTGAATTATATATTATATAATTAGACTGAAATCATTTAAGTGTTAAAAATACTGCCTCAACATACCACTTGAAAAAATATACGTATTTGAAAATTCAAAACGATAACTAAGCATATCCGAAATGGTTAAAGCGCAAATTGATTGTGACATAAATTTTGTGCTTAAATGAGATCTACTTTTTTGTGTAATAAGATTTAGTCTATCATACGCTTTACCAACTAATACAAAAGTCAGTCAGAAGACATTCCCAGAAAATTCAAGATACACATTTTGTTTGTCAGTTTAATATAAAGAATATCCCTTTAAAAAAAATCTGATGTTTTGCTCCCACATGACTTTCTCTACTGTTTCACAAACTATTTTTACGAACGCTTATTCTCCATATACTTCATGTTAATCGAGATAAACATTTGCAAAGTGTTTGTTGCTAATTTTATTGTAGGTGCAAGGGGGATTTGGTAGGCTTTAAGCGATAGTCAACTATTTTAAAAGCTGGTTGCTATGTGGAGCATTCCATTCTGTTTGCATGTCCAGGACATGAAAAAACGAATAACGAATTCCCATTTGAGAAAAAGTATAAGTATTGGAAATTCAAGCAAATAACAAGGAATATCACGGAAAAATGCCATATTTATTAACGTTTACCAGTTATGCGAATGTCATACAGAGTCAAGAGAACTTTTGGGGGTATATCCATAAAATTTAAGATACACATTTCATTTGTCATGAAAATATCTTAAACATATTACATTTTCATAAAAATGTTAGGGACATTTTTGAGAATATCAGAATCGAAAAATGTTCCATTTAAAGGGTAGTCTGGGGTGGGGGGATTTTCTTTAAAATCTTCGTGTCACATCCTTGGAAGATACTGAATTCAAATACAGAATTTGGTATTTATCGGAGTTTTCATCTTTTAGTTATGCTGTTCACAGACATACACACGCGCGCACACACACACACACACACACACACACACACACACGTGCGCGCGCGCGCGGAGACATGTTTTCAAAAATGCTTTATTTTTATTCAAAATATGTATTTCCGGTGCAATCTCGGTATTGCCTTTTTGTGTGGAATACAATACGTAGTAGAGAAATAAAAATCGTTAGACTCAGTTTTTTTCCCTTCTCATAACTATCTTGCGTCAACACCCAACCGACGTTTTTCTAACGATAACAAATATATATATATATATATATATATATATATCTGCTGTATAATATACTATTCATATCTCATTATTAAGGTTACCTTAGTTATCGTAAATATTTTGCTATAAATAATCTCGTTTTAAGCAATAAGGAATCGGTAGCATGCATTATAGAGAAAACAAAACTCAAATGTTCACATATCGTAAATCAGTTTTTTTTTACTTTCTCTACTACGTATAGTAAGTAGGTGAAGTATTGCATTCCACCCAAAAATTCGATACCAAGATTTCACCAGAAATATATGTTTTGAGGCCCCCCTGAATCCAAAAAAGCATTTTTGGAAACATGTCCGTGTGTGTTCGTGTGACTGTGTGCATGTCTGTGTGTCTGTGAACAGCGTAACTCAGAAAGCAACAGTCGGATAAACATCAACTTGGTACTTAGGTTCAGTATCTTCCAGAGATGCGACACGAAGGTTTTCAAGGAAATCCCCCCCAGATTACCCTTTACATGGAACATTTTTCGAAAATTTTAATTTTCCCAGAAATGGCTCTAACGATTTTGATTAAAATATCACATATTTAAGATACTTTCATGACAAATAAATTGTATAGCTTGAATTTTCTGGGAATTTCTCAAAAAGTATTCTTCATAGTGAACGACTGTTGCATAACAGGTAAACCATAAAAGATAGACAAAGGTTTACTACACAAAAAATTTAGATCGCGTTAAAATATACAATTTACGCCAAATGCATGTTTTTTATTAAGTGAACCATTTTCGAGATATTGCATGTTATTCCCTTAAATTTTCTATTACTGTTTCTGAAATGGGAATTCGTTATTAATTTTTTGTCCTGAACATGCAAAGAGATTCGAATGCTCTACATAGCAACCAGCTCTTAAAATATTTGACTATCGCTTAAAACCTACCATATTCCCCTTGCATCTACAAAAAATTAGCAATAAGATTAACATCTCGATTAACATGAAGCATATGGAGAATAAGCGTTTGTAAAAATAGTTTGTGCAGAGTAGAGAAAGTCATGTGATTGTAACGCATCAGATTTTGTTTCCTTCTTAATATCTTTGAGTGAAAAAGTAGAATCCCATATCATGTTTTACAGATGACACATGGAAAATCTTAAATACTTGACAAGGAATCCGTTGATAACAGCTGGTGCTATTTGACATAAATTATATTCTTTAATGTGTCATCTAGTAAAGGTAAAGGTACGTACCACGGAGGGGTCCCCCAGAACCGGGGCAGAGCACCGCAAATAGGCCAGTCGGCCCTTTTGGCTTCTAAGGTGACCTCTGGGAGGGAAGGATGAGGAGAGAGACCCAAAGGGCGACTGGGTCCGAATTCCGACAGGCGCATGCATGTAACCTTGCCAGATAGAACGCATCCGACGACGCCCGGTCCCTGCCCACAAACCACCAACCTCCAGGTTCTTCCGAGGCGGAGCCCCATGTTTAGGAGGGACCTAACGGAGCGGTATCGGAGCGACGCGTTTATAGAGCGCAAGTCATTGCCAGCCGCAATCCGCCGATTACCGTCGCCTGGTCCTACAACTCCGAAACAGATGACAAGGAAGATTAGGGGTACAGGAAATGAGAGGAAGGAGAATCGTGGTAGAAGATGAACCACCCCAGCATTCGCCGGGAAACCACGAAACCCAGAGTGGGCGGTCGCCGGGAATCGATTTGGTTTGCAATGTAGTAAGCTTTTGTCTATCAGTTTAAAAGTTATAAAAATGTTTACAAAATTCGTTCTAAAGAAGAAACCTTCACACGCTATTTCCAGAAAATTTAAAGATGCAGACATCTATCAAGTGAGCAAGTAGGTATCTTAAACATATGCTATTTTATTCCATATAGTTGAGAGAGATTTTTGAGAGATTATGAATATAACGATTTTTTTTATCAACGTGAATAGTAGGTTGCAGAGGGACAGTTTTATGTTTCCTTTTCCTTTTTTTTTTTTAGCATGCTGCATACTTATGCTTAGATTCCAAATTTAGCATTTATCAGAGCGGAGCATTTTCTAAAAATGATATTTCCTGTTGAAATTTCACATTTTGATGCAGCCTTACATCCACTTTAATACATGTTGATGGTCGTATAAAAGTGTGGAAAAAGGAAGTACCTCCAGGAATGCAATTAAATAAGACTTCATATTTAAACTTAATGTTATCCGCAGACCTAGCGGGATGTCTCAGATGGTGACAGCTAAGCCCGCATTCGGAAGGTCACGGGTTCTAACCCCCAGGGCGGACCAATCCAACCTAAGGTTTCTTCGCGGCTTTCCCCGGTTGCTAGACAAGTGCTGGTTTGAGTAATTTGATCCAGGATTTTCTTATTCTCCCTTTCATCGCTTCATTTCATTTCCTCCTTCACCGCCATCGTGGATATGCTGTGACCCAGAGTTTGCTTGCTCCTCCACAGCCACCTGACCAAAGATTTTTATTTATTTATTTGTTTATGGATGTTCTTTAACTACTGATCGTCAGTGTCTCATTCTATATTGTGCTTGAAAGGTCGGTAATTTTGCTCAGAGGCCTCTTTATCAGGCTTGAGGTTCTTTTACGTGCCGTAAATCTACGATACTGAACCTCTGGCTTTACTTTCCTTCCGAAGGAAGCCATGCTAAGGGTTTTTACGCCCGAAAAATCCATTGCTCTCCGTCGGTAAATCTCGGGAATTAGAGGCTAGCATGGTAACTACCACACCACGAACTCCTGACTGAAGGCATTGATTTGTAGCGGTTTAGGGTTGAAGAATAAGTATAAGAAGTTATACGCAGATAATGCAATACTGCACAATAGCTCCGTTTATAAATTGTACCAGCAAGGCAATAAATATAACTTAAAACTTCCCATAAGGCAAAAGTAATGGCACACCAAGGAAAATACCCAGTGAGAACAAAAATATGTATGGAAAATAATATCCTAGAACAAGTCGTAAATTTTAATTACTTGGACTGCGAACTAGGTTTCGATGTCGATAGAGATATAGAAAATAAGATAAATAAACTTTAGCAAATGTGGAACCAAACAAGAACTCTACAAAATAAAACGAGGAAAGAAAAAAAGCTCTACAGTACGATGGCGATCTCTGTGCTCATGTATGGCAGCGAGTCTAGGACATTACGATAAAACGACAACAGTAAAATCCAGACAGCGGGGTACCAGATTTTTACGGAGAACTAGAGGATGCACTAGACTAGACTTAATAAGAAGCGAAACAATTAGAGAAGAACGGAATATTTATGAATTATATGATTAAAAAGCAGAAAAAAACATAATTTGAAAGAGAACATGAACTACATGAGCGAAGAAAGAATACCAAATTTAATTAATAATTATAAACCTTCAGTAAAAAGATGGGAGTAAAGTGAAGAATGTGGGAATAGGTGAAATGCCTAATCCTTGAAGTGAAGAAGAAGAAGAAGTTTTGGTTGGAATACAATATTTCTTCTTCTTAGTGGAAGAGAAATAAACACACTGAAAGCAAGTGCAGTGGTAATACACTGAGATAATTAATTTATTCTAATATTTAAATATCTTAAGAGTATTTCCATCGTTAATGTATCATTAATATTAATAATATCATTTTATCACTAGCATAAAATAGATATAAATACAGATCCAGAATGATCATCATATATAGGTGATATAAATAATAAAATCGCAGACCCAACGCAAACTCTATACATGATGAAAAAAACGTATTATATTCCTTAAAATATGTACCTCATAGAGGGATTACAGACAAAAAAAGCTTAATAGCACTTTGTTCTGTGATCATCCGTTTTCGAAAGAAAAAAAATATACTTTTCCAAATTAGATGGTTTATTCCACGATTATGAAGATACTAGTTTGTTATTGAAAGATAGATAGATTAACCCATTTGCTGACCCAATTTCGGTAGTAACTATATGATATCATAGAAGGTTTTGAAATAATTAATCATTTTCCGAACACCGTTTAGCAGACGTAATGTGGTTGGAGGCCTAGGCAACGTTGCTAAGCCAAGGTAGGTCAGTGTGAGAAACGGCTCCCGGAAGTACACAAAACAGCATACCTGAACTAAGGGGTTTTGTTTTCCACACAACCCTTAATCCAAACAAGCACGACGAAGGGTAACTTAAATTAAATTAAATTAAATTGAGTTTTATTTAAGGAGACTCTTTAACTGCTATGATTCGTAGCATCCCATTCTATATTGGGCGTAAAAGGACGGAAATTTTCCTCAGATGCCTCTTTTATAAGGCTTGGGATTCTTTTAGTGCCTAAATCTACGACACGGAAGCACCGGCTTTACTTCCCTTCCAAAAGAAGTCATGCTAAGGGTTTTTACGCCCGAAAAAACTCCATTGCTCTCCTCCGGGTTTGAATCCACGACCTTGGGAACTAAGGCTAGCATGGTACCCCCAGACTACGGAGGACGCCGAAGAAAGGATGTTGTAATGTTTTGGCGAAATGAAACGTACAATTTGGCAGCAATTGGCCTACACTAACAGTATGGAAGTAACGTCTTCTTCGTCCACTAAAGCATTTCGCAGTCGTTGATTGAAAAGCACACCATATTTATGTCAGCTCCACTAAAAATTGAGTGATTATTAGAGCAACATCGTACTACGCATGCTTAGTGCAGCACAAGGTTTACGACATGCCAGCCTTTACAAATCGTGGGTACTTGATAACGTTTATCTACACTCATGAATTACGCGTCACGCATAGAAAGTGAAGGCTTGTTTACGCGCTGACCTACTTCTGGTTTTGAAAGGGAGAGTCTCAGCCCCGCTACCAGCTACACGCTGCAACGTTGCCAGAACGTGCGTTTTATGTTCTCCAGCTAATAAGATCTGTAACTGGTTTAAACTAATGTCACGAGTTCCCTTCTTTCCGGTATTCGGGATATAAAGTCGTTCTTTATGAGAAATATATAGACAAAGCAAAACGTCTAAGTGATAACTACACGTAAACCGTATCCCCATTGCATTGTAATTTCGGATCAAAGTATATTGCCGAGTTTTGATGCAGAGAAATTAATATGGGTAAAAATGTTTCTTGCATTTCCTGAATAATCTGGTCTCCAAATTTCTTCGTCGAAATGAAAGTCTGGATGAATAGAGCATATATTATTGTTCGAAAACCATATTCCTCAAAATAATCTACAAGCTTGCTTGTGATTCTTCCTGAAACTAGGGTTGGTAATTATTGAACCTACCACATGAAAAACATGGAAATATGCCCGCAAATAATGTGCAGACCAGCCGCATTCTGTGGATAAAGACCATTTATGTAAGAGATAAAAGAAATTTCGTGGTTGAAAGATCAAAGGCCCAATATCAACTCCCTCCCTAATACTTTTTGTCCATATTATCAAATCAACTCCGCGCTCATCCACAAGCGAGGTCGGTTCATACTTCTTTTGTGCAATACACATGGAAAGTGAAATTAACATCGACTGTATGTCTGCCAGTTAATTGGCAAGTAAAAGTTTCATAGAGCGCTCCGTGGAGCAGGTTATGAATGTACTATGTAGTCAAACGCGAAACAGGTTTCCATGCCGCAGGTGAATTTTATATTTCAATGGAAATTTTACTCTCCCGGTTAACATTTTCAAATACACCAAGTTCTTATCGCCCCGTCCAAGGAATTCAATGCAGGGATTGAACTATCGTTCTTTATTAGCAAAACCTGCTGGTTATGGTTCCACTCAACAATGAAAAATCAGATAAACACCAAACATCTTTTGAAAATATCTGGTGAGAGTTTTCCACCAGATTTCATCTGCACAAGCAGCTCTTTAAACGAAAATATTGGGCTATTTTTTATTTCTTCAAAAGGGCTCTAATTATTTTGGTTAAAGTTTATTATATTCGAAATATTGCCGCGATAAATGACAGTTATGTTATGAATGTTTTGTAAATAGTTCGCAAAGTTCCTTCGTTAAGATTGAATTCTTTTAACTGGTAAGAGATGGACGAAAATGTGGTGTAGAAAAAAGAACACGTTAAAATATGAAATTTGTATCAAATATCTTTTTATATCTGTCGTCTTTGAGAGATGTTTTCCTGTCTTAATTTGAATTTCCTTTTGCAATACGTTTTTGAAGTTTTAGTTCCCCTATTTGTATTCTCAGCACCAAAGGCTATTCAATATGAATATCAAAGCTTGCATATTAATTGCAAATGTCCAGACCGTCGCATCATCATCACACACACACACACACACACACACACACACACACACACACACAACCACATACACACATAATATCTACGCCCGCGATATTTTATATAATAATTTTACATTTTATATAATAATTTTACAAGACATTTACTTTCTCCCATATCAAGGAACTTTTATTCTAGACATTTATTCCCATAACTCCTAGTTTTGGAGATATTGTACAGTCTCAACTTAAATGGTCCACTCTGTATATATTAATATATTATATATTTTTTGCACATACACACACACACGCACAAACACACTAGCGGACTTTTGTAAAGCATGCTCTTCTTCGGTTTAGGGATCTAAAAACGCGTATTTACAGTGACGTTTTTGGATGAAGTAGTACTTCCACTTGCCTGCCAGAAGGTGGTAGAGAAAGTAATAAGCTTGGTAGATTAAGTTTTAGTACAGCAATGTAAATAATTCAGAACGAATAGAGCAATTCATGCGATTGAATGAAATCTGAAACTTTCCCGGCGCCGTTGTTTTTAACTCTGTAACCTGGCTGATACCCCGAAAAGATATATTTGAATCTGTTGTTTTTAACTCTGTGATCTGGCTGATAGCCTGAGAAGATATATTTCGATCAGGTTGCTTTTTACTCTGTGATCTGGCTGATAGCCTGAGAAGATATATTTTAATCAAGCTGCCATTTACTCTGTGATCTGGCTGATAGCCTGAGAAGATATATTTCAATCAGGTTGCCTTTTACTCTGTCCTTTGATATTTTATATTTATTATTAATTATAAGCTTAACTATAAGATTTACTTTAATATTTTTAAATCATCCAATATATATAGGATCTGGCTGATAGACTGAGAAGATATATTTCAATCAGATTGTCTTTTACCCTGTGATCTAGCTGATAGCGCGAGAAGATATATTTCAATCAGGTTGTCTTTTACTCTGTGATCTGGCTGATAGCGCGAGAAGATATATTTTAATCAGGTTGTCTTTTACTCTGTGATCTGCCTGATAGCCTGAGAAGATATGTTTCAATCAGGTTGTCTTTTACCCTGTGATCTAGCTGATAGCGCGAGAAGATATATTTTAATCAGATTGTCTTTTACTCTGTGATCTGGCAGATAGCCCGAGAAAATATATTTTAATCAGGTTGTCTTTTACTCTGTGATCTGGCTGATAGCCGGAGAATATATATTTGATCAGGTTGCTTTTTACTCTGTGATCTGGCTGATAGCCCGAGAAGATATATTTTGATCAGGTTGCTTTTTACTCTGTGATATGGCTGATAGCCGGAGAAGATATATTTGATCAGGTTGCTTTTTACTCTGTGATATGGCTGATAGCCTGAGAAGATATATTTCGATCAGGTTGTCTTTTACTCTGTGACCTGGCTGATAGTCCGAGAACGTAAATTTGAATGAGGTTGTTATTAATTCTTTGAAAAGGCTAGTAGTCGAAGGCTATATATGTGAATCGGTTTGTTTTTAATTCCTTTACAATCCTAGAAGCCCAAGACGATATATTTGAATCGGTTTGTTTTTAATTCCTTTACAATCCTAAGAGCCCAAGATGATATATTTGAATCATGTTGTTTTTAAGTGTTAGACCCGGCTGGTAGCCCGAGAGGATAAAGTGTTGTGAATGCTATACAATTTCAACTACGTAGTAGGTGACAATATTCTAGGCAATCTCGAGTACATGTCTCTCTCTCCCAGAGCAGGTGAAAATTTGCACCATGCTCGAGCTAACACTTGCTCCTTTATTCCACAACTGGAAGGTGTCGTGCTTATATTGAAGTTAGGTCGTTTACCTCCCCCAGTCTTTGTGCTGCAGATAACCTGTTTGAAAGACACACTCTAATTTATTGTCTGCTGGCTCATCCTATATCGCAGTACTTTGTTCTTTGAGTATATTGTTCATGGGATAATGAGTACGATATTAGAGAATCTTTTGAAATAGCACGGACCGGGATGGCATTATTAATCTTTTTTTATTCCTTTCTCAGGTGTCGTCATAAATTGTCAATTGTCTTTTGGCGTGCTTTGCTTTGGAACCAAGCAATTTGTCTTCAAAAGAGCCAATTAATTTCCACATTCAGTTTTGGGTCAAAGAGTTTAATAATTGTGTTTCTACTTTGTTTTCAGGTACGTAATAAATTTTGGGACATAAACACGTCGTACGCTGAGCATGGTGAGTACACTTCTTTGTTATGTAAATGTAATTCTGAGAAAATGTAACCTAAAGGATTGTAATTTCCTGACGTACATAGAGAGACTGCAGAAGTTAAGTAATTATTGATATAAGCTTAGGTCTTTCAATGTATGAGTAAATAAAATCGCTTAAAAGTTTCGGAATAATTAACGTTTCTCTAGGCTTGACTTTTCGGATACTACTTAGAACTTTCATATAATATGTCTCGTTAATTTATTCTAGGGTAAATATACATATTCCATTTAAGAAGAAATCTTTGAAAATAAATATCTTCTTATATTCTTTACTTAGGAGATATTTTAAAGCGTGGTTACATTCAAATAGCGTACAAATAGTATTAATGTACTGATTGGTTTTTAAGCTAGCCCAATTATTTACCACCTTATGAAAATAACAGAAATGTAGTGTAGATGCAAAATTTAAAAACTGAACATCATTTAGCTTAAAAGAGTTGATATCGGGCACGATATCTTGTTTAAATTTATATATTACACACAATATCAGTAATATTTTTGCCATGTTTAACATTCTAGTTTAATATTAATCTTTATTGTTATAAATTCACTGTTATAATAAAAATCTTCCACACGGTGTATTTTATACATGCACATAAAAATTTAGTTTTAAATTATATCAAATGTTTCATATTAACACGACTTATTGTAGAAAAAGTATTATTTTTCTACACTCCAAAATTCTTAATTGTTCATAAATAAATTTATTTCACAAAATTGGAGTATTTCAATTCCCTTTTGTTTTTCTTTAGTTTTGTGCCACCACAGGTTGTACAAGTGTTGGTGCGTAAAAGTTTCAAAATACGATTTCTCGTAAACCACTTGCACTAGAATCCTGCAACAACGACCATTGACATTCTTATTTACCCTATCGTTATTTATTTTGTTGATGTAACTAGGCATTGTTCCATTTAAAAAATTGTATGATTGCTCAAAAAATAGACTTTCTCAGTATTGCTAAAACATGTTTATACGCTAAATGTATGAGCTCCTGACTACCAATCAATGCTGTGAAAACTGCACATCAATAGCACTTTCCATTTCCGAAGTATTTGCGGTGCAAGTTTTAGGTGATTCAGGTGATTATTTCGGGAAGTGCAAAAAGAATTCTGTTTTACTGCGACGCTAATAGCGTTGGTAAAAATTATGGTACCAATCTGTTTGGTGTGGGGAAAAGCTATAGTGAAAGACATCCTCACCAACAGCCACTTAGACCTTACCAAGTCTTACCAATTCAAGGAATGTGTAGTACTGCTCACAAAGGACGGTAGGTGAATTTGTTTTGGGTCCCTGACCACTGTGGTATTATACACAATAAAGAGGCAGATAAACTGGTCAAGCAAGTGACCGAAAACTCCTCTATCGGACCAGGACCAGTCATTCGTCTGCGGGGTCACTGTGTCAAGACCGCTCTTTGCCAAGAAGCTAGTATGAAACAAAAACACTGGCAGAACTTCTGAAATAAATTCGCGCAAACCTAATCAAATTCGTACTTGTGTATTAGTATAGTCACATTAGTATAGTTGCTAGTTATGAAACCTTCAGGAAACATCTTCAGGCTATGACGATTTTCAGTGCAGACTACAAAATACCTACTTTACAGCGTGAAGCTCTAGATAGGCGAATGAACTTATTCTTCGAAGGCACTCTACCCTCAGTAGCTAGACACAAGCTACAGTGGTTTCACTCGCTCTCGATCCCAAATTTACGCTCAAATTTACACTTAATTAAATCAAAGTAATCACCGTAATTAAAAATACTACGGACATACCTTGGTGTATGAGAAGCTAGTGACATTAAATAAAATGTTTGAAGTGATGGCCATGAGCTTCGAGATATGCCTGGCTGGTTTATTTAAGCCTGATTATTTGTTTGCAGCCAGTAGTTTGCTTTAAAAAAAAGTTAATCAGTTCATTTTTCATTTTAACTTGTATTCTCAGAAAAGTACTCATACTTTAACGCCAAGTACTTGTGAAGAATGAATTTTTTTATGTACTATAATTTTTGGGCTTGTACATAGAATATAAATAAAATGGAGCGCACAACACTTCTTAAATATTAAATATTAGTTTATAACTAATAATTTTTTATGTGCTGACACAGAATACCCGTTGTACGAAACGGTTTATTGCGACTTAAAAACCTATATAAGAAGATAGGCATTGATAAATTTGAATTAATATACGTCAAGAGAATTATATATGTGCTATTGAATTTCTCAATTTTCATCAATATGTCTTAGGCATAGGCAGCGCCGTGGTCGAGTGGTTAGAACGCTCGCCTCCCACCGAGGCGACCCGGGTTCAATCCCAGGGATTGCATATGGGATTTGTGGTGGACGAAGCGGCGTCTGGGCGGGTTTTCTCCGGGTTCTCCGGTTTCCCCCGCCATTCATTCCACCAACTGCTCCATCATCACCTTTCCTTTCGTCCATTTCACCAAACATTTCGTTTCATCTACTTCCTTCATTCCATACCAGGCATCGGGCTGATCACCCATCCTGGATGCTCTGTCTGATCCATGAGTGTCTGCTCCTCGACGGGCCTCTGACCCCAGGCACCCGCTTGTAAGTCCTGGGGGGTGTAAGTCCTAAATAAGAGGAGGGTAAACAGATAATGAATGAATGAATGTCTTAGGCATAATGTTAAACTCCTTATTGTTACAAAGGTTTATACTTTTTAGCCCAGCATATTAAATTCGTCTGAAAGTTTCAAGCACATAAGTTAAAACCTCTGGCACACACAACATTTTGATTAATTAAAAATGTGAGGCAATATTTTAATACTTATGATTTCAATCTAATTATATAATATAAAATTCAATAACAGCCCGCCTTAAAGCAATGTGTATAAATAAAAATATAAAAACTGTTGTAACAGTCATTGTATTAATGTTTATATTATTATGTACATGTTTAATAATGTTATTTGAATGTATTACGTAATTTAATAATGTAGGAGCTGTGAGAACAGAGGTCAAAAGTTGCTAACAATGAGGTAACAATGAGGTAACTTTGAGGCAATAATGAATTTGAAAGTAATAATGCTACTAGTAATTCTTGGAGCAACAATAATGTAAATTTTGAGACAGTTTATAAGGAGCCAAACAACCAGAAAAAATCTTAAGTTAAATGAAGGTATAGTTAAATAGAGTAGATACATAGTAGCTGGTTAGCAGTTGTTAAGTTTTGCTGGTTTCCAGCAAGTGAAGATAAATATGGAATACATGGTTATGATTAAGTTTTGTTTACGCCTTTACTCTTATATATTTCTATTCTTTTTCTATCTTTCTATTTTTATTTTCATTTTATCCACTTCGTGTAGTCTGTAGTTATTTTATCTGAAAACATTTTATGTAATATAAAATATAAAGGTGTTGTGAGAATAAATGTGAAGTTTGAGTTTATGTCTCGGTGTATTAACCGAGGTACCGGGGTAATATGTTCAGATTTTATTTATTTATTATTTCTGCTACAAGCAATTCCTACAAAAACTTATTTTTCTGTCAACTTCTTTTAAACGAGATAAGCATTTGCAGAAATGGGTTCATGTACGCACTTCGTTTAGGTACAAGGTGGATATAGGGTGCTGAAGAGATATATGTTTGCAAAAGAGATCGCTTTGAAATTCCATAATTTTTGCATGACCACGAGAAACGAAAGAATGTTGAGTAGGCCCTTCAAAAAATATACGTTAAAAAATTGTAGCGATGAATACCTCAGAAATGGTTAATGCCACTAAAACGGCGATAAACGTGGTGTTTTAACATCTACATCCTTTGTGTGATACATTTTTGTCTGTTTCATAGCTTACTAGTTATAGAAATTTTACACAGAAAGAATAAGACTTCACAGATCATTCACATAAAATTCAAGGTATACACTCTTAGTGATGTAAATAACTTAAACATATGGTATTTTAATTAAAATCGGTAGAGGCATTAACCAAATATTTTATATGTAAAGAGTATTTTGGGGTGAGGATATTTTCTTGAATATCTTCGTGTGGAAGACACTGAATTTAAATAACAAGTTTGGTATTTAACCGATTTTCATTTTTAAGTTATGCTGTTCATGGACTCACACACGCACGCAGATTTTTCTAAAAATGTTTTTTTTTTGATTCAGGAAGCCTCATAACGTGTACTTTCGTTGGAATATCTGAGTCGAAAATCATATAGGGGTGATAGGAAAATTCGCGGAGCAAATTATGCAATCCAGCATTCTCCTAGCGACCGAGGAAAACCGTGAAAAAACCTTCGGTCAGATTAATAGGATTTGAACCTGGAGCTCCAGAATGTGGCCACAGACGTTACTGCCCAAACCAAAATCTGAATCTTCGTCGATTTTTACCAATTTCACTGATGCATTCGCTTAAATATCTGGGATTGTATAAAGCTTTCATTTTACCATTTAATGGCAGTAGTTTATAAAATACTGGCCTGGATCTCGCAGAGTATCAAACAGCAACATAATGTTTCAGAAAATTACAAATTTCCGAAGGCTATTCATTTGCGCATATTTCCCCCCACAGTTCAACAACAACTGCTGCTTTGTTTCATAAGGGGTGCAATGATTGGAGCCGCAGGGGGTTGCATCTGCATCTGTCGTTTTCCCTGTTCGAAAAAAAAAGAATCACGTGCTCTCTACTGTATCCTGGAATTTACGCTTCATAAACTAATGAGCTTTAATTGAGTTGACGAGGAAGATTCCAATATATCTCATACGGCAGAGAATGAGGTGCTGAACAATTGGTTACTTTATAAAACCTCATAAGGAAAATGAGATTTTAGCATTCTTTACAGAAGGAATCTACTTACAAAGTGGCCGCCGTTCGAGAAATCGAATGTTCAAATTCTATGTAGCGGTAAACTTCGGTTTTATCTTCCTTTTTTCTCTTTCTTTTTTTCGTTCTGTATCATGACCTCAAAATTTCTCCCACAGATTAAAAAGGAATAAATTTGAAATACACGGTACAAGAAAACGACTGCGTCACTAAAGTCATCATCCATCAAGAAGTTACTCGAGATGATACAACGAGACGATTAGGCAACTGAGGTCGTTTGTACGATATCACACTGACGGGTACGTACAGAGAACAGCTATCTTATGTTCACAAGAAAGTCCTTGACACATTAGATCAAGGTCAGTAAAATGAATGTTGCACGAAGGCGACTCCACAACTAAGACCACCTGTCAGGCACACACTGAGTTAATGGTCAATCCAACTTGGCATTACATTCAGCACTTTCCTTCAATACTTGTATTTTCTCAAAAACGAGCGAGGTGGCACTGCGGTAACATGAGCGTCTCGTATTCGGGAGATCCAGGGTTTAAACCTCCGTGACATACCAAACTGACTGTAGGTTTTTTCATGGTTTTCCTCGGTCGCTAGGCGAATGCTGGGTTGGAGAATTTCATTTGCGAATTTTCCTATTATCTCTTTCATTGCTACATTTTGTCTTCACCGCCATACTAGGCATAAGGCTGATCACCTATCCTGGGGATACTATGATCCAGAGTTTGCTTGGCATTGGCTTATTAGTCCTTGGGGGTGTAAGTCCTACATTGAGATTACTGCTCTCACCCAGACGCGCGCGCGCGCACACACACACACACACACACTTCCTCTCTTTATAACATTAATATAGAATAGGGTCACAATAACACATGACAGACAAATATGCCATAGAACTGTTTTACGTATTACAGAAAATTACTAAACAGTAGTAATCTGTTGAAGAAATATATGGAAGTATTTTCTCAAAACTAGCTTTAACGATTTGGATAAAGGTATATATTTAAGATCTTTTCATGACTAATAAAATTCATCACTTTGGAATTTTCTCTGGAAACTGAAATCCTCTTCATTCTGAATGAATGTTGTACACTTCTGTATAACTGGTAAACTATACGAGGAAGTTAAATCACAAATAAAAATATTGATTTCATTGATATACAAATGTATGCCAAATAACGGGTTGGCCAGGTTGAATTGTCGTGCGGCATTATAAAGTATCTTATGTGTTTCTTGTTTTTTCGCCGCACGGGTTCATCAATAACGAAGAACTGACTTGCGATAGCCAAGCAATTATGTTCGCTTCCATGATTGTGTGTATGTAACCCAGTCCAAAATACTTAGTTTGAGGTAATTTCTATTTTAAATTTTGTCATGAATAAGGTAACGTTAATAGAAGAAGCACTTTTTATATGGATGCTGTAATACATAAGGGATTATTTAAAACTAATGCGTGCTGACAATCGGGTGTGTAAGACTCATTAGATTCACTTTTTAACGTAAATTAGTTTAAAAGTGGAAGGAAATCGTGACCCCAGAGCTTCTTATCAAACGATGTAAAAAGCTGTGCGCCCACTTCTGCGCTGTAGGAGTAGCATATCTGCCTAGCATTCAAGAAGTCCCGAGTTCGAATCTCGGTTATGGTGAGTTACCTGTATAAGGTTTTTCTGTTTCTTTTCCTTTATCCTGAGAAGACGAATGGAGGGTAACTCTAAGCTGTAGGCACCCTGGGCTCACGTGATCATCATTTCAAACATTTCGTTCATTCACCGTCCGACATGGCCTACCCAGTTAATGGACTTAATTAATCATTAGTTATTTACGTAACTGTGTATAAAAGTGAGCCTTTTCAGGATGATACCTGAAAAAAACACTTTCCTGCATTTACGTGCAACAATTTGTTTCTTACTATGTCGAAATGCTTTATATGTTGGTTAAATGTTGCACTGTATATTATGCTGGACATAGGCTCAGTCATATATTTCACATGCTGATTGCGGGGCCATTGTATTAATATGTTGGTGTTGTATAACGGAAATTAACTAAGCGGATAAGTTCAAATTGACGTATTGGTTTGGAGACCGAAAAACATGAAGTTTTAGATAATAGTACCCTCCATCCGTATTATTTCCCATACAAACTACTCTTACTAAACCTATTTTTCAATCTACTACATTAAATCCAAATAAACCTTTACATAAATAGCGGCGTTAACCATTTCGTTATAAATACAAAGAAAACAAAGACAGTCAAAGGTTTAAGAACTGGACGCTATATGCTGACCTTAAAATCTCAGTGTTTCCATGCAATCGTGAAAATAACTGAAAATCGATGGGACTAAAAGAATGACAAGTACTGAGCGATTCGAACTTTTTATAACCGATATCGCAGAAACAGCTTATGCCACAAAAAAACTTATTAGAAGTAAATTGTGTGTTTTAAAGAGATCTACATTTTTCGTGCAGTAAGTTTTCGTCTATCACTTAACGTTTACCAGTTATACAAGATTATACAAAATTCCTTCCAAATGAAGAGAACTTCCTAGGCTATTCCCAGAAAACTCAAGATATTTACATGACAAACAAAGTATATCTTCCATGTATGTTATTTTGGTCAAAATCGTTAGCTATTTTTAGAAATTCAAAATTTCGAAAAATGTTTCATGTAAAGGATAGTTGTAGGTAGGGGTATTTTCTAGAAATTCTTCGTATCGCATCTTTGGAAGATATTAAACTCAAATGCCATGTCTGGTGTTTATCCGATTTTTCGTTTTTTCGTTTTTGAGTCTGTTCACACACAGACATGCTTCCAAAAATGCTTTATTTGGATTCTATACGTAGTAGGAAAAAGTAAAAAAATTCTTATGTGTTACACTCACATGACTTTCTCTACTCTTGTACAATCTATTTTTACAAACGCTTATTCTCCATATGCTTTATCTTAATCGAGATATCGAGATGTTAATCTTATTGCTAATTTTCTTGTAGATGCAAGGGGAATTGGTAGGCTTTAAGCGTTTAAGAGCTGTTTGCTATGTGGAGTATTCCATTCTCTTTGCATTACCAGCACAAAAAAATGAATAACGAATTTGAGAAAAAGTATAAATATTGGAAAATTTAAGGGAATAACAAGCAATACCTCGAAAATGGTTCACTCAAAAAAAATTATGTATATGACATAAATTGTATTTTAACGCGATCTACATTTTTTGTGTAGTAAAATTTTGTCTATCTCTTATGGTTTACCAGTTAAGCAAAAGTCGTTCACAATGAAGAATACTTTTGGAGACATTCCCAGAAAATTCAAGATTTACATTTTATTTGTCATGAAAATATCTTAAACATATGATACTTTAATCAAAATCGTTAGAGCCATTTTGAGAAAATTTTCGAAAAATGTTCCATGTAAAGGGTAATCTGGGGTAGGGGGATTTTCTTGAAAACCTTCGTGTCGCATCCTTGGAAGATACTGAACCTAAATACCAAGTTTGGTGTTTATCCGACTGTTCGTTTCTGAGTTATGCTGTTCACAGACAGACACAGACACACAGACGCACACACGGACATGTTTCCAAAAATGCTTTTTTTTGGATTCAGGGGGTCTCAAAACATGTATTTGCGGTGAAATCTCGGTATGGAATTTTTGGTTGGAATGCAATACTTCCCCTACTTACTATACGTAATAGAGAAAGTAATACTCCATGCGTTAGGAGAAAGCAACAACTTATTACCACCAAGTATCTAAAGTGCCGGCATAAACATGATTGGCACCTAACTGTAGAAAGAAATTACTAATTAAAATGGGTTTCAATGAAAAAAAATACTTTCCTCAGAAGTCGATTCTTTGTCATTGTCTTTTAGTCCCTCTCTCTCTCTCTCTCTCTCTCTCTCTCTCTCTCTCTCTGACACACACACAGACAACGTCCTCACCATCAGTGTTACGAACGTAGGTACGAAAATCCATCAAAGCAGACAAAGCAAACGTGTAATGACTTATGAAGTTAGATTAAGCCGTAATCCTGAAAAGAGAACGACCTTTCTGTCTTCACAGCGCACACCTTCTTTTTTAAAAGTTCTTTTCAAGAGCCCTTGTTGAACGCGCGAGCAGCATTCGTTTAAAAAGATGGCCACCAATGACAAACGGCGTGCTGGAACAGTAGACATTACCCGTAAGATATTACATCACCTTCGAGTGCAGTGTTTCGTAAAGAAACAAGTGTAGTAATAAGAGTCAGGGTTTAAAGAAGAATGTGACCAACAGAGAACGTGTGAAAATGTTGCGTGGATGCTTCTTTTCCTAGGAAAGGTTTTACAGACAAAACCTGAGGGAAATCAGGAGGCCAACAATAGTGTACTGTGATACAAGTGCGGTAAGTGCGCTCTCATTGGAGAACAGGAAAGGGCATTTTGTACTTCCGGGATTCTCCAATGCATTAACGCATGTGTATTGCATACTGTTTTTTTTTCGACGATAGTGAATAAAAAAAACAGTACTTACTGAAAATAAAATTAGTTATATACTAATAGCTGTAGCACATGGTACCAAGGTCACCTACATTAACCTTTGCACTCTTTATCCGTTATGGTATCCTCTATTCACATTATTAAAAAGAGATGCCTCTTATAGGAAGTGTTCGGAGATGATGGCAAGACCGGCACAAGTAACTGCCAACAATCATTTGTTCACAACTAGGTTTAATTAACAAATGGTCACCTCAAGACAATATACACATCGTATCCAGCATCAACACATAAAATTTCCATACTCATATGTTTTCAGAAACCAATATGTTATTAATAAGATTACGCAAACCATGTACTTATTGGAGAAGGGGAGATAAGGTAGATTATCATAACATAAATATATAAATAAGTAACGGATTTACTGCAGTTAGCTCGATCGCTATAGCTCTTCACCTCACGATTGCCTGGCCATTAAACAGATCAAGCGCCACTAAGGTATAATTCCCCTTATGCGGCAAAGTAAGTCTCTGACAATTATAGATAATTAAATAAACTTGAACACATTAACAGTTCACATAACTCTGAAAAACCTTAGCATTTAGTAAAAGCTGGACAAGAGAACTCAATTTGGATAAAGCATAAAAAATCACAAGAATTAAAACAATGAAATATTGCCTAAAACGGCCAAAGGAACTCCACACTGCATATAAAAAACTTTTACATTTACATGACATTCTTTACCCTTTATCGCTTATTAATGGGTATACAAACTATTCCTAATAAAGCTTATTTTTCTACTACATTTTAATCCAAGTAAACCATTACAGAAATAGCTACATTACACATCTCGTTATAGATACAAAAGGAACAGCTATAGTCACATGTTTATGAAATGGTCGCTATATGCTGGCCTTAAAATTCCATACTCTTTCCAAGACATCAAGAGAAACAACTAAAAATCGATAGGACTTTATAAGAAAGGCTAAGTATTGAACGATTCGAACCATTAATAACGGATATCCCGGAAGTGACTTATGCCACAAAAAAGGTCATTTGAAATAAATTGTGTTTTAGCGAGATCTATATGTTTGTGGTGTAGGACGTTTTCGTCTTATCCCTTGAAGTTTACCTGTTATGCAATAGTATACAAAATTTCCTTCCAAGCTATTCTCGAAAATTCTAGATATACAATTTGTTTGTCACGTAAATATTTTTAATATATCGCATTTTAATAAAAGCCGTTAGAGCCAGTTTTCAGAAAATCAAAATCTTCGTCTCTCACACACACACACACACACACACACACACACGAACATACGCCCACACGCACACCCCCTTAGTTCTAAAATGCCTTCTTTTTTATTATTCAGAGAGCCTCAAAATGTATTTTGGGTGAAATCTTGGCATCGAATTTTTTGATGAAATGCAACACTTCCCCTACTATAGTAAGTAGTAGAAAAAGAAATTAAATCTGCAATACGCCATCCTGGCACCTTGTTTCCTACACCAGCACGTGTATTCCAAAATTTGTTATTTATTTAAATATTTCTTTCAATTTATACATTATTGTGCAGATTTTGCTTATATTCTAGTGAATACAAGTAGAAAATTAAAGAAGAAGGAAAAAGCAAAGAAAATAGATAGAATAAGTAAACTAAAATAATAATTAAATCAAAACTATACTCATTACAGTTAAATTTAAAATCAATAGTATATAATCAACTACTGTTACTGGTATCCAACTATTCCTAATTTCTAAACTAAATAAAATAAGGACAAATCTCTATTCTAAATTAAGCTATATTCTAACCACTGGTGTCCAGTGGTTACGGTACTGGTAATCAGTACCCAACTACCTTAATGTAAATATTAATTTTCGACTATTAATAAGAATTTACAAACTCTTTTAATATCATAGCAAGTTATAAGCGTTATGTGTACTATTATTTATTCTATTTATTCATACTAACAATTTTAACAAAGTTCAAAATTCAATCTGCTATTTTTCTTTTTAAAAATCTACTACTTTCAATACTTTTCCTCAAAATATATACTTTAACCTTTCAGTTTTCTTAATATACTTTAAATATTTACAGTACTTAATAATTTTATTAAATTTATCGCTCACTCTGAGTTAAACTTAACTTTCATTTTCACTTCGCTTAACACAATAATCACTGTATTTATTACTTTGCTGTAAAATCATTATTTCGCTTTCTCTTTAAGAACCATATTCCACTTCACTTAGCTCTACAATCACTTTAGCTCCAATTACCACCATTCACACCACGTTCCCTCCACCTTCTTCTTCTTCTTCTTCTCCTCCTCCCTAAAGACCAGAACTGCTCCATTCACCACCTCCTGCTCCTAACTTCTATTCCTATTTACTATTGGCTCCTCCCCCTCATCATTATCATCATCATCATCCTACCATCGTAAGTAGTAGAAAAAGTAAAAAGGGTATTATATATTAAAATATTTACAATACGAATATCTGTATTTCAAGGATAGTCATCGTGAAGTAACTGAATTGTTGAGTGTTTGTAATGTTATACGCTGTACGCAAAATAGTTATTTGTCATCCGGCTGTTGCAAAGGGCTATAAAAACGCTTAATAAGAACTCTATCTTCTCACTTCGGCAGCAAGAGCAATTAAATTACGTCGAATTAAGGATTTCCACTTCACAAACGTTCCCACTTACCTCAGGAACCTAACCCTGCTCCTGGCAATGTTGCTCTTTCTGTGTTACAAACAAAAAGTCATCGACTGAAGAACTTGGAAGAGGCGGTTGCATCCAGAAGAGGAGCTTAAAGTTTCGCCGAAGTGATTCAGATATTGGTTGTCGAAGATGAAACCCTGTATTTGGTGCAGTGGATTAGCGAGAAATGAAACCAATGAATGTAATTGTGGTATGATCCAAAAGAATATCAAACCGAAGGTAAAAGTGAACCGCAATAAACTATAGTACTTAGCCTCCCGGTGGTATTTGCTGAGTTTTCCCGATAAGTGTCACTTCCTCCGTCTCGCTGAGCTTGCTTCATCTTGTATTCAGAACTGCAGAGCTGCTAACATATGATTAACAAACACCGCTATAACTAGCAAACAGCATCATCCTTTGGCGAATAACAAATATTTCTTGCACCCCGAGGTTAGGCTATACATCTAGGTTAGTGTGTGTGTGTGTGTGTGTGTGTGTGTGAGAGAGAGAGAGAGAGAGAGAGAGAGAGAGAACGGGATGATAGGGTACTGTGGTATCGAAATTTAACACTAGGTTAGGCTACTACGCCAAGGTTTGTGTGTGTGTGTGTGTGTGTGTGTGTGTGTGTGTGTGTGTGTGTGTGTGTGTGGGTATGGACGGCGTTCAGATAACCTGTTCTCGTGAATTACACCTGTACCCCTTTGGTTGACAACTTATGTGGAAGAAGAACAACAATGTATTAAAACATCGCCAATCTAGTAGATTTGCCTGAGTACGATAGGTTAGCAACTTCCTACGCACATGCGCACTATCGACAAAATGGCGAAGTTTGTTTTCATTAACCAAGAATTTTACTATAAAAGAAAGGATCCTGAAATGGACGGGCGGGTGTGTAACAGGCTCTGGAAGTGTCAACATCGGCTACAGAACACAATTCTAAGGTAATCTTACTCATCCTTTTACGCGTTTTAAGACTATTTAACGGGAAGTAAGTACTCTAGTTTCACCGCAAACTAAATATTAAATAGTGTATTGCATTACAAGTGAAGTAAGTGCGTCATTGGAGAGCGGGAAAGAGTTTAAAATGCGAGACAAGTCAAGTATTTTCTAGTCCGAGATTCTCCAATGCGCTTAACCATGCGTATTGCATATCAGTTTTGACCGATAAATATAAATAGCACTTATGCGAAAATAAAGTGAATAATTTACTAACAGCTGTTGCACATAGCGGTTCCAGTAGCATGGTTATCAATATTAAACCTTGGTGGGAAAGTGGCAATGGCTTATCCATGCTTGCTGTTGATCTTTAAAAAAAGCAGATAACTTGCATCTCATACTTATCTGCTTCATAACTTAAATCCTAAGTACTTATTAACAAATAAAAGGAAGTAAAGATCAAAGTAAGATTTTATTAGTAAAATTGAACTATCAAATGTGATTATATTCCACATATACAATAATAAATTGAGACAATATTTTATATCATAAGATGCTGTAATTGCCACAGTGATTGTAGTGTACATTAATATTATTGTATGTACAGGATTTTAGATGTTTGTTAGCCATAAGTATTGTTAGGAAATAAGTTTACACGGCCTCACTGAAACTGGCAATAGAAGTGGGTAACAAAAAACCGAGGGGGTGAGTTGTTTATCACTAAGAATAGGTAAACAAATGACGTCAGGGTAGCGTGCCTTTTTTAGAAATGAAGGGAATATCTTCCCTGGAGCATATATGTTAGTAGTAGTGATTGGCTGACCAAAACAGACGCTATAGTGGGCGCAATTTGGTAACCAATAAGAGCTATATTATAACGTTTAGGCAATTCGAGGTGAAGGAGTATATATTCTCGAACCATAAGCAAGTGTCGCACAGTTCTGAAGAATCTCTCACGAGATGCACGTAACACAGTTCTGAAGAATCTCTCACGAGGTGCACGACACACAGTTCTAAAGAATCTCTCACGAGGTGCACGTAACACAGTTCTGAAGAATCTCTCACGAGGTGCACGTAACACAGTTCTGAAAAATCTCTCACGAGGTGCACGTAACACAGTTCTGAAGAATCTCTCACGAGGTGCACGTAACACAGTTCTGAATAATCTCTCACGAGGTGCACGTAACACAGTTCTGAAGAATCTCTCACGAGGTGCACGTAACACAGTTCTGAAGAATCTCTCACGAGGTGCACGTAACACAGTTCTGAAGAATCTCTCACGAGGTGCACGTAACACAGTTCTGAAGAATCTCTCACGAGGTGCACGTAACACAGTTCTGAAGAATCTCTCACGAGGTGCACGTAACACAGTTCTGAAGAATCTCTCACGAGGTGCACGTCGCAGAGTTAGTTACAAAAATGTAAAGTACGCGAAGTAATTGGTGCGCGGCAACTAAAACGACTGTAGTTACGTTTGTAAATATCACAGTTTCAGTCAGGCGTGTATAAAGATTAAACATGTCAATTATTAATTAAGTGTGACGGCAATAAAAGTGTAGAAACAAATTTTTTTATCAGTGTTATCTTTTAGCAACAACTCCTTTTCGTTTACACACCCTGCTTAGAGATACTTGCTCGACTGAGTTATAATAGCTAGCCGGAGGACTAAGAACCTAAATTAAAAAAAATAATTAAACAATAGGCGCCCAGCAAATAAGATAACACAAGACGAGTACTGTGACAAAATATATCAAATAAAGATAAAAGAACATTTAATATAGTTCATGGACATACTTCCAGCAGACACTATCGTCAAAAAACATAATCAATTTATGCATGCCAGGCCAGCGGATGCTGAAATTTTCTTCGTCTACTTTTTATATATTCCTATTATCTGCACACAAAATTAGCAGTGCAGCGAGAAGTCTCCTTTAATAAATGCCAAACATTTTTTTATCAACATGAAGTTTCACTTAAAGTAAAATAGGTGGATTAGTCTTGTATATTTTGTCTTTTAATGTACTGCAGAGATGATGACATTTGGTATTAAATCAATGAACTTGGGAGTATTATTTTCTCTAGTGACACATGAATTTTCCTCGAAGATTTGCGCGCAGTATGTGTTGTGGCGGAGTCCTGCTGTAAAGTCGGGAAACTACGTCCGTCCTTGGTTAATTGCTCCAGGAGAGGCTATAAAATTAAGTGCTCATACCTAATTCTGTTAATTGTTTCCTCAATGTGACCTACTTGCTGCCTGGGTAGTTTTTTAAACTCGAATGGCGATTTAATTAATTCCATTTACCTCACCCCTCGTTCTTTATGATGGAGTTATTGTACAATGATCTAGAAGATTTTAATGGCAAATCTCCCCTACACCCGTTTTCTAATTTTCTACAGCCCCGTCTATTCCTGAAATATACACACAAAAGGATTAGAAACATCTGCTGAACGTCTGACTTCCTTTACCCTCCCCAACAGTCTTCGCAGTTCTGAAAATGCTACATAACCTATAAGTACTCCTTTGGCAGTGAAGCAATCGTCGATCGGTATGGTCCAGTCATTTTTATTTTCTCTACTACGTATAGTAAGTAGGGGAAGTATTGCATTCCACTCAATAATTCGATACCGAGGTTTCACCGGAAATATATGATTTGAGACCCCCTGAATCCAAAAAAAAGCATTTTTGGATACATGTCCGTGTGTGTGTGTCTGTCTGTGAACAGCATAACTCAGGAACGAACAGTCGGATAAACACCAAACTTGGTATTTAAGTTCAGTATTTTCCAGAGATGCGACACGAAGGTTTTCAAGGAAATCCACCCACCCAGATTTAAATGGAATATTTTCGAAAATTTCTCAAAAATGGCTCTAACGATGTTGATTAAAATATCATATGTTTAAGATATTTTCATGACAAATGAAATGTATATCTCGAGTTTTCTGGGAATGTCTCCAAAAGTATTCTTCATTGTGGTAAACCATAAGAGACAGACAAAATTTTCCTACACAAAAAAGTGTAGATCGAGTTAAAATACACAATTTATGTCATATACATTTTTTGTTGTTGAGTGAACCATTTTGGAGATATTGTTGTTATTCCCTTAAATTTTCCAATACTTTCTCTCAAGTGGGAATTCGTTATTCATTTATTTATGTCATGGACATACAAAGAAAATGGAATGCACCACATAGCATTCAGCTCTTAAAATACTTGACTATCGCTTAAAGCCTACCAGTTCCTCTTGCATCTACAAGAAAATTAGCAATAAGATTGACATGAGGTATATGGAGAATAATCGTTTATAAAAATAGTTTCTACAAGAGTAGAGAAAGTCATGTGAGTGTAACACATCACGTATAGTAAGAATTGTATTCCACTCAAAAATTCAATGTCGATGTTTTAAGGGCCACTGAATAAAAACAGTATTTTTTGAAAAGTTGTCTGTATTTGTGTAACCACGTAACTCGAATACGAAATGTCGGATAAATCACCAAACTTGGTATTTAAGTTCAGTATCTTTCAAAAATGCGACACAGGATTTTCAAGAAAACCCCCACCTCAAACCACCCTTTACATGGAACATTTTCCGAAGTTTTTGATTTTATCAAAACTGCCTCAAACGATTTTGGTTAAAATATCATATACGTATTAAAGATATTTTACATGACAAATAAAATGTATATCTTGAATTTTCTGGAACAGCCTGTAAAGTCCTGTTCGTTCGGCAGGAATTTTATATAATCTTGTACAACTGGTAAACATCAACTGATAGACGCAAACCTACTATATGAAAGATATAAATCTCCTTAAAATACACAATTTTTATGGCGTAAGCCATTTCTGAGGTATGCGTTATTAATAGTTAGAATTGTTCAATACTGTCATTTGAAGAGGGTCGTAAAGAGTAATAGGCAGACATCTATCCAGATCATCACACAGGAATTCCAAACTGCATCAGGATCCACTCGAAGTACTATGACAGGCGTGAGGTGAGAAACCTTGTATTCCATGGTCGAGCGGCTGCTCATAAGCCACACATCACGCAGGAAAATGCCAAACGACGCCTCGCTTGGTGTAAGGAGCGTCAACATTACACGATTGAACAGTGGCAAAACGTTGTGTGGAGTGACGAATCACGGTACACAATGCGGCGATCCGATGGCAGAGTGTGGGTATGTCCGGTGAACGTCATCTGCTAGGGTGTGTAGTGCCAACAGTGAAATTCGGAGGTGGTGGTGTTATGGTGTGGTCGTGTTTTTCCTGGAGGGGGCTTCCACCCCTTGATTTGCGTGGTACGATCACAGCACAGAACTACATTTAAATTTTAAGCACTTTCTTGCTTCCCTCTGTCGAAGAGCAATTCGGGGATGGCGATTGCATCTTTCAACACGATCGAGCACCTGTTCATTCTCCATGGGCTGTGGTGGAGTGCTTACACGACAATAACATCCCTGTAATGGACTGGCCTGCACAGAGTCCTGACTTGAATCCTATAGAACACCTTTGGGATGTTTTGGAACACCAACTTCGTGCCAGGCTTCACCGACCTACATCGATACCTCTCCTTAGTTCCGCACTCCTTAAAGAATGGGCGGCCATTCCCCAAGAAACGTTCCAGCACCTGATTGAAAGTATGCCTGAGAGAGTGAACGCTGTCATCAAGGCTAAGGGTGGGCAAACACCATATTGACTTCCAGCATTACCGATGAAGGGCACCACGAACCACTTTTGATCACGTAGTCTACATACACGCACACATGCATAAAAATCTTTCTATGTTTAGAATATTAATATCTATATATTATTCTCTTGCGACACTAGCTTTTCCTTGCAGGGTTTCTCGAGAGTTAAGTGAGGTTTCCAGTATTTCAGTATCGGCTATTTTTATGGAGTGTAATGTGTAAGTGAAATTGTGCTTCACCTCTAGAAAAAAAAATGAGATTAGGATCAAGTCCTGTGCTATAAGCACACTATTCAAATTGCAGTTACAAACCTGCTCCTGAATGTGGATAACGCGTTTTAAGCTCTTGGATTACAAACAATTTCCTTCGTTAAACTTTTAACTGTTGCAGTAGAGACACAGTAAATTTTGTGTGAAAGACGCATTAGTTATGTTTTGGTTGACAGATTTTTAGTAACTGAGTGTTACATCCAAGCTTTGTTTTATTGCCACCTCCAATATCCAGTTACTCATTTGTATGCCATTGTAAGTTGTAAACATTACAACTAAACTTTGAGACAGTACGTTCTGCATAGCTAAATATAAAATTATAACCACAGGGAAAATAAATATTAATAACAGTAGGCATAGTACTATTAAATAAGACTGGAAAGTGAGTATTACATGTAAAGACGAATATGGGTTGAAAAGACAGTGCCAGCAGCAGACACGAAACGTGTTGGTGAGAAGAGAATACGCTTTGATAGTGTATCGTTAGGTCGCCTGAAAACCAGATGTTTAGAAAAAGCCCCAAGCATCCAATAAGAAAGAAGGTATAAATCATGCGATAGTGAAATGGGGAGATAGGAAATTTGAAATAAAGAAACACGAGAGTTTATAAGACACTTCTTCTTCGTAGTATATCCTTGGAGATGGTTCTTAAACAAATATTCCGATGGATAGGGGCGACTGTATGAAGCACAGCAGTAAAGAAATGTGCGTGTGTTTGTGTTGCGAGTTAATATCAGGAGTCAAATTTTAAAACGGAGACGGGAAATAAACGGGCAGGAAAATGAATCAGTCGTATTAAACACCGACCCTAGATCCAAGATCTATGAAAGTTCCTCAACTGGCATCGAACCTGGGACCATTCCTGCAAATCCTGTGCCTCCAAATAGGCGCACAGAGCCTCCCAGGGTACCGCTGCAACTTCAAAGCAGTATTGTTACTACCTTTACCTAAGTTATAGGGACTGTTGCATTCAATCCAAAAATTTCATATCGCGATTTCATTGGAAATAAGAGTTTCGTGGTCACAAATAAGCAGTAATACAAGAAGGTAGTTGTGTGTGTTCTTTTTTTAATATCATGGCTATAAACAAATAAAAAAATGATAGAATGTACCAGTAAATCATCCACCCCTAGCTATTTTTGAGTCCCTATCCCTTGAAGTCCCTTAGGTCCAACTTTGACACACTTTTGCATCTCGTTTACGTATTTAGATAAAGACTAAGCACAATAGAAAGGCAGTTTGGGGGATGTAAGTTACTCTGGATTGAAGTTCACCTCAAAAACGTTAATTTGATTCAGCCAAAATTATATACTTTCACCTAGATTATACACTGCTACCAACCCCTGAAACTTCCCGGTGAATCAACTGCCTATTACATGGATTCAGAATCAAAATTAGTCCAAAGCCATATAGTGCAACTATAAAACTAAAGAAGCGTTAGGTTAACAAGAGGCATGCCTACACCCAAAACGGCTGACGTTCAGTCACGTTACACAGTGCGTGCTAAGCTTAAGATTTTAATTCTGCTGTGAATTTTGGTGTTTGATTAATAATCTTGAAATATCTTAGTTATGCTAAAAGGTAGGCGTTACAAGATGACACCACAGTCCGTCGAATACAGCTAAAGTAGAATTTGAAAGTTGCACTAATTCAAGGATCAAAGTTGCTCAATGGTTTAATGTCCATCCATTCAGTGTTTCTAACTGCATAGGTTGCAATGTTACAGAGGAAATTAAATTGTTTACCTCCTGGCTTTCTTTTCTAGGGTTTGAGAGTAGATATTTTCCCAAATTTACTGTATGAAAGTTAAAATAGTTTATACGGCTAAGATTTTGGTAGTATATTGGAGAGAGTTATAAGTAATATTCATTTAAGTAATACACAATTTTGAGAGAGAGCTGACATTGAATGAATAAAAACCACTATACAGCATAGAATGCAGTATATTGCGTTAACAAATTAGGTGTTGAAAATCTGTATTGGTTTTAACCCCTTTTTCTGAGGCATAAAGAAGTAATAGTGAATAATAGTGTCGGATACCGGGGTGAGGCCAAATGTTTGCAGCTAGATATTACATTTCAGTTAACCCAGGATATACCTGCATAGGTAGCAAGAGGACCGGAATCTTAAACTACGCATTTCAGAGCAGGCGTGGGATATTTATAACAAGGTACGCAGAATTTCACATTAAACTATTACCTGTGGTTTATTCAGTATAAGCACAGTAACTCTGCATCACACACAAAAGATAAAAAGGAAGAAATTGAAGGGAAATGCCACACACATGAGGCTACATTCACATACAACCTTACAGACTCAACACTCGACAAAAAGTGACGTTCACCACACAACGCACAAAGAACTAACGCTCACTTCCCTCACTCTAGCCCTCGCCACGCCAGACGAAACTTCAAAACCCAAGCCGAAGGAATTACCCTAACAATACTGTAACCAACGATGCAATAATGTGTCTGGCGTGACAATACACACATATACACATCACAATAGCATTAATAAAAATCAGTGCATGAGATTTTAACTGCTATTATTCTTTGAGGCCACTTACTTTATTTCCGAGGGTTAATCCACTCCATCACATGGAAATATTATTGGGACACTCAAAACGAAGCATTTCTATATTATTCTGCATTTAAAGCTCTCTACAGCTTGTGGAACATTTAGTAATTAATGTTGGTTAGCCTCAGTAGCCCTAATGATTATAATTAAGATCTCCCATATAGTGATCTCACAGATAACTCTAAATATGGCTTGAGTTTTCTGATACTTTACGCTACATGATACTTCATTCTCATTTCCGGAAAACTTTAAGAGAAAATAGAGACCCAGGTCTCATTATGTTAAAAAAATGTGGCATTAACCACTTCCGTAGTATTGCTGTTATTGGTTTAAATTTTCACTTCTTTTTATTTTTTCTACTACTTATAGAAAGTGGAAAAAGTAATGCATTTCATGCGGAAATTCTATATGAGATTTCACCGGAAATACATATTTTGATGCCCCCCTAAATTCAGAAAAGCACTTTTAGAAAAAGGTCCGCGTGTGTATCGTGTGTCTGTGGGTGTATCAAAAACTAAAAGTCGGATAAATACCGAAATTGGTATTTAGATTCAGTATCTTTCAAAGATGCGACACGAAGATTTTCAAGAAAATCCTCTCACCTATCATTTACATGAAGAATTTTTCGAAAATTTTGATTTTCTCAAAAATGGATCTAACCATTTTGGTTAAATTATATATTGTTTAAGATATTTTCATGGCAAACGAAATGTATATCATGATTTTTGGGAATGTCCCCAAAAGTTCTCTTTATTCTGAATTAATTTAGCTTAACTGAAAACCACATATATTTTTTTACTAAACAAAAAATTTAGATCTCGTTAAAACACACAATTTATGCGAGATACATTTTTTTCCCAAGTGAACCATTTCCGAGATATTCCTTGTTATTTGTTTTAATTTTCCAATACTTATAGTTTTCCTCAAATGTGAGTTCATTATTCCTTTGTTTTTATATGTGCTGGACCTGCAAAGAGAATGGAATGCTCCACATAGCAACCAACTCTTAAAATATTTGACTATAGCTTGAAGCCTAGCATATTCCCCTTGCATCTACAAGAAAATTAGCAATAAGATTAACATCTCGATTAACATGAAGTAGATGGAGAATAAGCGTAGAGTAGAGAAAGTCATATGAATGCAACACATCATATTTTTTGTAGTACTCTGAAATGTAAAGTAGTTGCTTCTCATTAGCATGAAAATGGTTTCTATATGTCTAGCATTTTTATCGACCTGATTTTTAAATGTTGAGCGCATCTTACACTACAAAATATATTATTATATGCTTCACAGTTTGATGTAATTGAAATTTTAAATGATTTATTGTTGATGTATTATCATTAACATATAGAGAAATAAGCTTTTGTATGAATTATTTGTAGTGAAAGTGTATAAAAATGCTCGGAGAAAGTCGATTGAGTATTAAGCATATTTCTTTTTTATATTCTGATATACTTCGGTTTATATTTTTAACTGAAATTCCTTGAACATTTAGTAAGTAAAATTAAAACACAACTATTCTTTTGAGGGCGCCGGGGTAGCTCAATCTCTCGTACTGAGGGTCCAGGGTGTGATTCCCGGCTCTGGGGTGGAGATTTTAAAGCTAACCTTTCCACGTCTTCACCTCTGACTTGTATCCCCAAAGACCAACGTGGTTTGGAGTCCAAGGTAAAAGCTGTAGGTCCTCTCATTCCACCGCTATCCTCATTACCACTCTGTCATAGGAGGCAACGGATTCCGCTCGCCGGGTGTCTCCACCTCAGAAATGGGTCCAGTCATCGCTGGAGGTGGAATGATATCCCTCGAAGGTCATAGGCCATATGGGGAGAGTTAGAAATGACGACTTTTCTTTTGATATCAATTAATTATTTTTAATTTTAATGGTGAATTTTAGCCTAAAGTTTTTAATTGTATCTTAATGTCTGTTGACACGATAGCGATAATAAGTATGAAAATAAAGATGGTAAAACAAGAACATAAAATAACAATCAAATACTCGTATCTAATTGTCTGTTTTGTGCATCCGAACTTCACGAGGTCGTGGTGTAGTGGTTACCATGCTAACCTCTAGTTCCCGAGTCGAGGGTTCAAACCCGGCGGAGGACAATGGATTTTTTTCAGGCGTAAAAATCCTTAGCGTGTCTTCCTTCGGTAGAGAAGTAAAGCCGGTGGTCCTGTGGGATGGTAAGGACCACATCAGTTAAAGATCGTCTATTAATAAAACTCAATTTAATTTAATTTTTAACCTCACGAGATTAACATTGGCGAGAGAGGCAGACATTTTTGATTACAGTACCAAAAAAATTAAATATTTTTATTCTGTAGAAAAATATCACATTATTCCTTAAAGCTGCAAGTGTAAGCTTTAGTACGAGTAGTGTATATCAAGATATGAAAACAGAAATAAAATGTTACAGCATATGTAATTTCATGTGGTGAGAAAGAATATATGGCACTGTATAGTAATTGTGTGAATACGCTTTACTCCTTGGTGAGGTATGGTAAGGGTATCCCATTTGTATGTAGACAGTGTACAAATGCAGATGCTCATTGGGGAAGTTAAACGCCTGTTGATCACGTAGCATCCTAGTTAATCCCGGGAGGTATAGCCCTCCTCTAGCATATATTAGTTTGACATTGTATCGCACGTAATCCCAGCCAGAGTGAGAAACGGCTTTACTCTGCTTTATGAACACGCGTGCTACATTTATATCTCTAGACATTCTTTTGTAATTATGGCTTTAACTTGCGCAGCGCTATAAGCTTAGATGTCATTCCAGCTTAGGGGTTGTGCTGCGGTATACAAAGTGATTTTGCAGAATTAGTTTCAGTATGTAATTACGTTTTAAACGTATTTACCACGTAGAGAAAGTATTGTATTCCACCCAAAAATTTGATATCGAGATTTCACCTGAAATACATGTTTAAGATCCCTGAATTAAAAAAAAAGCATGAATGCAATTCAAAAACGAAAAGCACGATAAATACAAAACTTTGTATTTAAGTTCAATATATTCCGAGGATATTACACGAAGATAACAACAAAATCCCTCCCACGAACTGCCCTTTACGTGAAAAAACATTAGATATTTTTGATCTTCTCTAAAGTAGTAGTTCTAATACTTTTGAAATACCACTATATATAGGATAAATAAAAAGTATATCTTGAATTTTAATAGAATAGCCCATGATTACTTCATTTGCAAGTAATTTTGTATTATTTTGCATTATTTTGCGCGAAACGCGCCAGAGAGAGATGGCTTTGTTTGAAGTTCCCGTCCGGTACGAGGCCAGCCCTGCCTAGCTAGCTAGCCAGGACAGGGTTGGAGAGGGGGGATATATATAGTTAGCGTTACTTGAATGTGAGTGTCACTTTTTTTGAGAGTGTAAGAAGCGCGCATGTGGCCAGTCCGCGACTACGAGGCATCTCCCCTCATCCTTTGTTTCCCTAAATGTAATGTAGAGCCGCCAAGTGTTTTATCAATAAATTACAGGTAGTGTGTGTTACTTAACATTTGTGTGTTATGTCAAAAAACCTCACGCCTTCATCTGAATGTAGGCACCAGTCGCGGTCCTCTCGCCGTTTGTGAGCTACGCTCCCCCATGTGCGTGTTGGGGTGATCAAAATTTAGTAATTTGCTGGGAACCTTTAGGCTCTCACCCCAGCATGTAACAATATATTTCGGAAAATTTTCGAACTTTTGTTTGTAATTTTTTTTGGGGGGGGGGAGATTGATTTTCAAAACGAAAAAACAGCAAGGCAACCAAGAGTGAAAAACACGTACCTGAAGTTTGTCATGTAAAGTTATTTAATCGATGCAGCGCTTTAAAAATGGTGTCCAAACCGTTAGCTGCATCCATCCTAGAGGAATAAAATTTAATAGAAGTGTACATTGCATTCTTTGCACAAAATGCACGTGTTTTATTTTACCAAAACAGTAGCCCTCCCTTAAACAAAAAGCATAGTTTTGTACCAAACGTGTGCCGATGTTCGCCACTGGTTGTCTCCTTAATTATTTAAATGTTGCAGGGGTAAAGCTGTAGCCCACGCGAGTAATCGTGCTACGCGTAAGCTCGCTGGTGTCAGCAGGTTAGTATTTGAGCTGATATTGAAAACTATGACATTGATGCAGGCAACTATGTCATAGAAGACTAGCATCAAACACACAATCCAGCGATGATGGTGACAGTTGCTTAGACAATTTAAAATGGAGGAAATAAAATCCGACTTGGAACATTAGAGTATGAACATGCATCGTTATCAGACATTTCTAAGTCGTATAGAGGAAATAATAAATACATACATGTCAGTGTTTACATTCACACAAACGTTCTCTACCCGCTATCGTTTAGGTTTTTATGGATTTTACAAATTCTTTCTACGAACATTTCTTTTTATCGAGATAAACATTTGCAGAAATAGTTTCATTCCTCAATTGTGGGTGCAAGGGGATAGAGAAAACCAAATCGTTAGTCAGATGTTTAAAAATGTTATACTCTATATTTTCATAACATTATGAGAAACAACTATTTATACCAAAATAAACCGTGTTTACTTCTTCTTCTTTCTCTGTTTAACCTCCTCTTATGTAGGACTTACACCCTCCAGGATTTACAGTCGGGTGCCTGGGGTCAGAGGCCCGTCGAGGAGCAGACACTCGTGGATCAGACAGAATATCCAGGATGGGAGGTATGGGAGGAAGGAAGTACATGAAACGAAATGATGGTGAAATGAACGAAAAGAAAGGTGATGATGGAGCAGTTGGTGGAATTAATGGCGGGGGAAACCGGAGAACCCGGAGAAAACTCGCCCAGATGCCGCTTTGTCCATCACAAATCCCACATGCGGGTCCCTGGGATTGAACCCGGGCCGCCTCAGTTAGAGGCGAGCGGAAACCGTGTTTTAAAGATTTCTAAAATTTTTATGTAGTACTTTTTGTCTCTCTCTTATGGTTTATCGATTATAAAAACTATTTCCTAAGAAGAGGACTAAAGAGGCTGTTTCCAGAGATATCAGGATATACATTTCATTTGGCACGAATCTTCCAGATTGTTATTTACTAATTGGAGGTTAGAGTTACCTATTTTTTACACGCACAAATAACCAGTCCGTCGTCTACCCTCCATCTCTGGATTTGACCATGCTTCTCTTTGCGGATGATCAAACAATAATAGTAGCAGATGAAAATAGTGGCAAAGAAGTGTCTGTAATTTAAATCAAACTGTCATAAAATATAATTTAGAAATATCGGAAAGCAAAACTAAAATCATGGCTTTCTATGGTAAAGAACCAGTGAGAATTAAGATAATTATACATGATAAAGCAGGGGAGCAAATAATGAATTTTAATTATTTGGGGGTAACAATTGGCCTTAAAAATTAGTTTTATTTATGGATGCTCTTTAACTACCAAGGTTCTTATGGTCCCATTCTATATTGAGCGTGAAAGACCGGAAGTTTTGCTCAGACACACCTTCATCAGGCTTGAGATTCTTTTACGTGCCATAGATCTACGACACGGGACCACCGGCTTTACTTCCCTTCCTAAGAAAGCCATGCTAAGGATTTGTACACCCAAAAAAACTCCATACCCCTCCGCCGGGCTTGAACCCGCGAGCTTAGGAACTAGAGGCTAGCACGTTACCTCTAGACCACGGAGGACAACAAAATTGGTCTTGATGCAATAAATAAAATTAAAACAAAATTTAGTATGTTTCAACAGATATGTGGGACAATTAAAAGGTCATAACAATAAAAGTAAGAAGAGAAACCCTGTTGAAAATTTACAAAGTAATCGTAGTAGCGGAGCCCAATGCTGTTACATAGCTCGGAATGCTCTATAATAAACAAAACTCTCGAAAGAGAAATAGAGATAGCTGATATGAGATTTTTAAGGTTTGTAGCAGGATCTAGTTTATTGGATAAAAACGGAGATCAGGAAATTCGAAGTTAATTAAAAATCCTTACTATAATGAACCAGAATGGAAAAGAAACGTTATACCTCTGAATATTTTAAAATATAAACCAAAAGGTAAAAGAATTCGTAGCCGACCTAATAAGAGATGGATCAACCAGTTTTACTTTATTTAAATGGAGACGAAACAGAATGATAATACTCTAATCCGTGAATAATTATGTATGGTATTTCATTCAAAATAGAGCCATTTTTGAAAAAATAAAAAGTAAGTAAAATTTTACCAAGCAAAGGATAGTTTGGAGCAGAGTTATTTTCCTGAAAATCTTCGTGGGGAAACTTTGGAGGATAGTGAGCTTAAATACCAGATTTGGTAATTATCCAGCTTTTCCTTTCGGGGTAATGTCGTGCACACACGGAGTTTTTACTAAAAGTGGCCTTTTTGGATTCAGGGATCTCAAAACATGTATTTCCGGAGAAATCTTGGAGTCGAATTTTTGGGTAAAATGCAATAAGTACTCCTACTTATATGTAGGTAAGCTATAGACAAAAGTAAAAGAATGTGGCGCACACCAGGAGACCAAAATAATAACATTGGCACAGGCAGCAGAAGACTTCACATTTATTAAAGACGCGTTTAACCAGTATTTAAAGAAGCTCAGTGAAACTAGCCATAAATACCCAACTGGAAGTTTAATACGTTAGTAGAAAGTAAACCTGTTACGTCACGCTACAATGAAGGTTTTCGCAGAGTGAAGTACGGCGATATTTATCACATTTTCTCATCACACTGTACAGGTGTTTTACGGCAAGTTTCCACAAAACGTTTTATTATAGCTGCTTTACTCCTCTGCAAAACCAAACACTTCTTCAGTACTCAAGTTGGAGAAGAGCGCTGAAACACTCCATTGTTACATGTCAGCCGTGCGCCACCAACACTTTTATGTCTGCTTAACAAAGCGTAGAAACCCTTCTCACAGAAGTCGGGACAAGTGCGGCCACCTGCTTTTACCTGTCTCTCTAGACTATCCTATCTTCGTGTTTAAAAAGGCAGGTTTGATAATGTCTAGCAGTATGTGCAGTGACTCTACCTTCAAACAATTCTAGCAGCCAAATTAATGGAGAGAAGATTCTGTAAACAACAAACAATCTACAGGAATTGTTTTTCAACACAAGCCGTGTGTAGGGCAAGGTTGGAAAGCCAGAATTAACATTTTCCCTGATAACCACAAGGAGATCTCAAATTGTATTGAGATGACATAACCCAATGGCGACTTACAATGCTGTAAGTCTCGGGCTTCATAGTTTAACTATTAGGTTATGCGAGTCAGCTAGAAAATTTAATGTCCTACGCGGCTGTTACCACGGTAGCTCGGTTGGTTAGAGCAACCTGACGGAAACCGGATGATCCGTTGTTCAAATCCTGGCTATGACATTGAATTTTTCAGTCCTCTGGTTTCTCCCTTTCCAAACTATATTACAGTTTACGTGTTCTAGCATTTTGCAGATTTTTTATTTTATTAGATTTTATAACACTTACACACCTATAGCAAATAGAGGAAGTAATTATATGCCATAAAAATTCGGAATATTGATTTAGTTAGAAATGCACGTTTCAAGTTCCCTGAATCCAACATGCAATTTTTACTTTCTCTGCCACCCACCTATAATAGGTAGAGTAAGTATTGTATTCCACCCAAAACTTCGAAATAGCACTGAGGCTATTTCGAAGCCCACTCTTGAACCCCCTAAAAAGCATTTGGGAAAAATTCCCATGTGTGCCTGTATGCGTGATCGCGCCTGTGAATAAAAATAACATGATGAAGCTAGGTGAAGAGTTTAAAGTTATAATAAGACTGTAAAACGTAAAAGTAATGTTGTATGGTGGAATTGTTAGAAAAAATAATTAAATAAAATAACTATTGTAGTTGTATACAATACCTGATAATAAATTATGCATAAATTAAATAAAATTATACATTAATAATAGTAATAAAGTAATTAAATTAAACAATTTGAATGGGATTATAATGGGATCACAAAATAGCATACAGAATATATTGTTGAATATTTTATTAAAGTAATAAAATTTTAATATTAAGCAAAGTAAAAATAGGTTAAAGTAAGACTAAAGAAATGGCTTACACACATAAGTGGAGAACTCGTAAAGAAATATAAAAGATGGAATACATTCGTGCTGGATACCGGTAGATAATATTACATCTAGAAAAATAGTTTCGTTAGGGGTAGTAGCTGGTTTCTAGTTACTTGTTTTTGCTGGCTTCCAGCAGATGGAAATTAGTTAAAATATGGGTACTTATGTGTTAATAACTTTACTTTTTATTTTTCTCTTATGAGTTTTTGTTTTTATCTAGTTATAAGTGAAATCTGTAAAATGACGATGTATATGTGATATGTTTATTGGTAAATGTGGAATAAGGTATAAAGGTTTGCAATGCAAGTCCCGGTATAATAAACCAGGTACCGGGACAGAGTATTTCAGATGTGGCTGTGAATAGCATAATAAAAAAAATGTCGTTAGCTATTTAAATTCCAGGTGTTCTAAAAGATGAGAAACAAGATCTTCAAGAGAACCCCTCCCCATTACAAACTACTCTTTACAGGTAGTATAGGCTATACAACGGAGAAGCACACCTTGCACTCTGCAACGTGTACATTATGCTGATCATCCGCAAGGAGGTAGAGATGAAGTGAAGAAACAACAGATGGCTACAGGCCGCAGGCACAGAGACGCGCGGAAGTCCTAACAGTTTGTGTTTCGAAGACCCGTCCCACTGCTGAAGCTTCCAGAGGACGATGAACGACCCGTCTAACAAGAGCTTTCTGGTGTCCACGGGGAGTACTCTTTCCTTTGAGCATGCAACGGTGCCATCTGTCCGGCATTGCCACGAAACCTAGAAGCACACCTGAAAGATGAAAATGAAACGGAATGAAAGGAAAGGAGTCGCGGTAGATGCGAAACCATCCCAGCATTCACCTAGAAAAACATGAAAAGCCCAAGATCAGTGTGCAGGAATCGAACCCGAGACCTACCGAATGCGAGCCTCACAGGTTACCACGGAGCCATCTTGCTGGGTCATTTGACACTTATAGAAACTATAATTATATGTTGATGTGGAATATATATTTTTTTTCAGAGAATGGGTATGATCGATAAGCAGAACTGTCTTCCTGTTTGCCGCAGGCAAAATAATGTTTAGGTCTTGGTAAACAGGCTCTGCTCCTGGAGTCGATGTTTAGTATCGATAATAATAATCATAATCTCCTTTTCTTCTTCTCTCCTTCTTGAGGCACAATACAGCAAACGTTTTCTCCCTTTTCTTCGCATCAGACATCCTTCATATTCCTTTTGCTTTAGGCTGAAAAGTTGAAAAGGTCTCCTCGGTCTATGTTTATACAGGAATCGTGTTTGCTTTCACTTGTAAATCCGACAACGGCAGAATGATAAAAGAAGGAGAAGCATCAAAATAAGAAATGCAAGTTAAGAGAGAAAGCATAGCAAGCAGAAAAAGATAAGGAAAGAGGATTGTGAAAAGATTCAGGAAAGAAGGAAAGGTTGGGATGAAGTTAAGAAGTTCTATACGAGATGAAAATAAGTTTGTGCACCACCATTCTTCACTCGGTGCGCCCAGCTGCCCGGATTTAACTGCTTCCCTCTGTACATCATAGCCCGAGGGACAACGCTTTCCTCAAAATATGGGGTCTTATCCCCCCTCCCCGAATAAAGCATTTCACGATAAGGCAAACGTCAGAGACTGACTTCTCCAGCTGATTGTTTTTAATGTGTACAAAGTTAATATTCCGAGGCACATTTCATGCATTGTCTCAGCTATTTTATTCTTTAATCGAAGTTTCTCATTTGAAGAAGGATTATATTTACGTTATTACTTTATTAGCATCAGCTTTGGGCGCCAATTTGAAGATTGCAGTTCCACTGTTAGGGTGCCAAATTTGAAGTAGTTGCAGCCCCACGTGCGATACAAAGTTTCCGGTGGCCTTCGCCCCCACGTTTAAAAATCAACTTTGTAATTTGAATGTTTATTTAAATATTGTATTTGTATGCCTCGGCTGCGTCAGTAGTAATTTGCAGAAACATCTATCTCTTAGCAGGGGGTGGTATGGCTAAAGAATGAAGGCTTACTCAAATTATAATGGTATTTAACTTCGTTTTATTAACCTGTCACACGAATAAATAACACTTCACTGATATATCATACTGTAGAGCTGTAATATTATTTATTAATTTCACTTTTTAACACGTAAACTTTATTTTTATTCTTGCCGTAATGAAGTTGTATGTCTCACACTTAACCTGTACCGTATCGAAGTGCTGGGGAACGCTGCCTAGTAGTGTCTGGCTTCTACCGCTTAAATTCGTACATTTACTATATTTCACGTCTCTGATTTGCTAATTGTACTCCAATAGAATACTTTTATTTAACTTAACTTATTCATTATTTAAATATTATATTATTGTTCCAAGAATTATTAGTAGCATTATTAACTTTCCAATTCATTATTGCCTCAAGATTACCTCATTGTTAGCAACTTTCGGCTTCTATTCTCACACCTCCTACATTGTTAAGTTACGTAATACATTCACATAACATTATTATACAGGTATATAATAATATAAACATTAATACAATGACTGTTATATACATTTTACATATTATTACATACACATATTACTTTAAGGCGGGCTGTTATTATACTTTTTATTACATAATTAGACTAATATCATTTAAGTGTTAGAAATACTGCCTCACGATTAATTTTAGATTTTTGCTTCGGCTAAGCTGAAGTTTAAAGATTTTGTTGTTAAGCTTTGTGTATTTCGAAGTAAAGAATTCTAAGCATGTTGCTTATTACAACTTTTACGAAAATATTTACTTAAACATTTATAGTTATGATATTTCTGACAAATTTTATTTACAGAGTGTCTGTGTGATAAATATTAATGTCATTCCTTAATTTTTACTTTCGCTGCCAAGTACATAGTAGGAAGATAAGGTATGGCATTCCAACAAAACAGTTCGATACCAAGATTTCACTGGAAATACATGTTTTGAGGCCCTGAAAAAAGAAGTTTTTAGAAAAATGTCCTCGCGCGCCTGTGTATATATGTGTGTGTGTCTATGAACAGCTAACTCAGAAAAAATTGAATAAACGCCAAACTTGGTATTTAAGTTCAGTACCTTCAAAGATACGACATGAAGGTTTTCAAGAAAATTTCTCATCCTCAAACTACCCTTTACTTGGAATATTTTTCAAAATTTTTGATTTCCTGGAAAATGGCTCTTAACGATTTTGATCAATATACTATATATTAAAGATATTTACATGATAAATAAAGCGTATATCTTGATTTTTCTGGGAAGTGCTTGTAAAGTACTCTTCATTCGGAAGGAATTTTGTGTAATCTTGTATAACTGGTAAGCGTTAAGCGACAGACGAAAACATACTGCACAAAAAATATAAAAACAAACAATTTATTTCTTGTGCCATAAGCTCATTTCCGTGATATCCGCTATGAATGGTTCGCATTGTTCAATACTTTTGTCATTTTTTAAAATTCTGTGACATTCAGGTCTTTTTTGGGACTACACGAAAAGAGTATGGAACTTTAACGACAGCTTATAGCATCCAGGTCTTAAACATTTGATTATCGCTGTTCTCTTTGTATCTATAAAGAAATTTTTCAATTTAGCTATTTCTGCAAAGGTTTACCTCAATTAAAATGAAGTAGAGAGAAACATAAGCTTTCGTAAGAATAACTTACATAGTCACTAATACATTATAGAGGGTAGAGAAAGTAATGTGAATGTAAACACATGTTACTTTTTGGGATGCACAATTTTTTCGGTAAACTCTCTTTTCTGTTTACTAACCTCCAAATGGTCTATGGTTAATGCCTCTGATGCTGATTTTTCTCCACAGTTTAAGATTTTCTATCAGATAGCTTTAGCTAACTTTTGTATTAATTTCGTGCTTTTATGCATTTTCTGAAATGTAAAATTGAGGCAGTATTTTTAACACTTAAATAATTTCAGTCTAAGTATATAATATGTAAATTCAATAACAGCGCGCCTTGTAGTAATATGTGTATGTAATAATTTGTAAAATGTATGTAACAACTATTGCATATGCTTATATTATTGTAAACATGTTCAATAATGTTATGTAAATGCATTTCGTAATTTAATAATGTAGGAGCTGTGAGAATAATAAGTTAAAAGTTGTTAACAATGAGGTAACAATGAGGTAACCTTGAGGCAATAATGAGTAAGGAAGTTTAAATGTTACTAGTCATTATTAAAGCAGCAATAATGTAAATTTTGAGACAGCTTATAAAATATCCAATCAACAACCAGAAAAAGCTTTAGTTAAATGAAGGTATCGTATTGGAGTAGGATTAGCCAATCAGAGACTTGAATTACAGAAATTTATCCAGTATTAAAATATGATTGGGGATTATGTTAGTGTATTTGGGGAGGATTGTATATTCAGAGTTTGGTAGCATATGGCCGTGACGTAGGGTTTAGATGGAGGAGTTATCAGGTATATACTAACAGACATCGACGCTCTCTGCCTTTTTAGTGCGTGTACGGCGGTTAGCACACGCCTTTCTTCCGTCGACCACCAGGAAATGCCGTTGCTTTGTTTTTAGAATAAATGCACTTAACTGTTCTTTGAATTCGTGTTGAGTTCTAGAAGCTATTTTCCCCTTTCTTTCCTGTTCATGCAGAATTAGGAGGCTTGAAATAACCAATGGGTGAAATGGAATTGGATTCGGTCCCATGAGCGATCCTGTAATCACATAAAAAAATTCCCGGTACCGTGCTGTATTATCTGAATTTGTTTGAGATCGCAAAAATATGTAATCAACTATTTTGTTTCACTTTTATGGCATTAATGGAAATTAAAGTCCTATGCTGTCAATGTTAAACCTGCTAAATTTATTCATCTCGTGAACTATTTAAATTTCGAGACAAACTTTAACAGGCTGCATATGTACGAGCATGCCTTCTAAAAACACAGTTCTAATTTTACCCAATAGGTCCGTTTATTAAGGAAGATAGTATTGTTTTATTAATTATACCATGGAAATCGAACCCGGACCTCATGAATTCGAGCTTCACACTTTTACCGCGGAGACGTCTCGCTCGGTTAAATACCAAGTTTGGTATTTAACCGACTTTTCATTTCTGAGATGTGCTGAACATAAACAAACACATGGAAATTGTTCTTAAAAATGCATTTATTTAATTCAGGGAACCTCAAAACATGTACTTCCGGTGATATCATGCTATCCAATTTTTGTGTGGAATGCTCTATTTGCTATAGGTAAGAAGAAAAAGTAATAAAAAGTTAGGAAATGTTTGCATTATTTCTGGAATCATATAGACTAACGATAAACACGTGGATATTTTTATTATCTAGCACCTCTGTAGAGTAGCTGCAGTACTGTATGTTAACAATATTATTGCAATTGCTTGTACTCGCAGTTACTGCGGTTCTTTCTGGGGGACCTCATCTGTGTGTAGTACATTAGATTGTGCCCTAGAACAGAAATCGATTGTAAACTCGCCTGTTTTGCAGCCATCATTACTTGTTACCGTAGAAACGGCCAGCTGCGCCTAGCCCACGTCCAAAGTTAGTGCTACAGACTGTCTTGCTATTAGCAGGAGCCTCTCGTGCGCCAGTAAACTTACTTAAAGCAATGGTCCATACGTTATCACGCGCTCTAGCTTTTTCCTGTACGCGAATAAACGTTTCAAATTAACATTGCCACTGAAATACATCTAAACAAGGAACGAGCGACCCATGCGCCATGTGATTTCAGCGATGTCGCAGGCCTCGTAACGTTTGCAGAGAGAGGGGGAGAGAGAGTGAGTGAGAGTGACCATAAACCTTGAAACAGAGTGCGGGAAAGTTCTCCAATATGTATAAAAAAAGCCTGACATGGCACACTCGCACGACCTACTCTATCCATTACAAATCCAAATGCTATATTTATTATTCCATTCATATAAACATTATTTTTATAAGCGATGTTATTCATTATACAGCGCTTTTCCTTCAACTGTGGCCGCTGTGGACAGGTCATGCACCGGCCGCCGCGGTTTCGACTGCCGCGAAACAGTTATAATATCCCCGCAACACCTCACGTTCTCATATTTACAGTTGCAATTACAATGATAAGCACATACCTTATGATAAGAACTATTGAAAATGTTTCCTTTTATATCTGCAGTCGTCCTCCGTGGTCTAATAATAACAACAACAATAATAATTTTATTCACCATTTAGTAATTACAATAATTACAATAAGTTTCGTCACATAAAATAATAGCATAAAATCTATGCAGCATTTGTTACATTATAAAGAATACAGTTTTACAGTATTAAGAACACAATTTTACATGTCACATTTACTTGCTGTCTCAAATTTCTGTACACTGTACAAAGGATGTTTTATTAACCATTTGTACACTTTATCTTTGAAAACTAGAAAGTTCGCATTCGCTGTTTTTTGGGGAAGTAAATTGAAAAATGTTATGCCTATTACTTTATGATGTTTTGAGGACTTCTTTAGTCTATGGTACGGCATGTCTACGTTATTCCTATTACGTGTATTATATGTATATCACTTCTTATATCATAGGTATGTAGATTTTCTTTTGCGTGCACCAAAACTTCATAAATATATAAATTCACAACTGTAGGGATTTCTAGCGCCTTGAACAATGGTTTACAGTGTCTATTTTCTTTGAGTTTGTCAGGATTCCTATTACTTTTTTTGAATCTTTAGCACCTCCACTATCCGTGAACTTCTGCCCCATAATACTAGAATACCTTAAGATTCATTGAAAAAATGAAAAATAGGCCATATAACAAAAATGTTTGAATCTGCAAAAAGAAATACCATGCAGGATAACTTATTACATACATAATCAAGGTATGGATTCCAGGATAGATATTTGTCAATTACGACCCCAAGTAGTTGAACACTATATCACAGGTATTGTGCATATGTTTTAATCTGAAAATTATATTTTGTATTTTGGTAGCATGCATAAAGAAGCCATTAATTCTAAACTATGTTTGTGCTTCCTGCGTGGTTTCATTAACCGGCTGTATTAACAGATTATATTCTTTATTTACATTAAGGAATGTTGTGCCATCTGCACAAACAACTGCATGAAATGGCTAACATTTAGATATATCATTTATCATTATTAAAAAAAAGCAGAGGCCTCAGCACCGAGCCCTGCGGAACTCCAGTTTTCAATTCGTTTATGCTAGAATGCTTGCCACCAATTGATACCACCTGTCTCCGATCATCTAAATAGGATTTAAACATTCTTAAGCTTTTCATTTTGACTCCATATATTTCCAACTTTTTTAGTAAAATGTAATGTTGTAGAGTATCAAATGCTTTGCTTAGGTCACAAAAGGAGTGGCCTGAGCTATATTACCTTCCTCAAAAACTTGATATATTTTTTTCTATTGGTGTATCAACTACCAGTATTGTTGATTTTGCTCTGCGATATTCAAATGATTACTAGAAAATAAGTTATGCTTTTCAAAATAATTTTGTAGTTCCATAATTTTTGCTATTCTGGGAATTATTGAAATGAGTCTATATTTTGTCACACTTTCTTTATCGCCTTTTTTATGTATTGGTATTACTTTAGAAAATGTTAGTTCTTTTGGGAACACCCTTCGCTAAAACATTATATATACATATGGTAAACGGGACATCAATATATTGTATTATTTCTTTAATTAGATTATTAGAAATATCGTATATGTTCCTACGTTTCTAACTCTTTAACCTTTTTGTGTTTTTTTTAACCTCCAGACATGTTACATCTCTGAGCGAAAAACCCTCATTTTCATTCCCTATTGTTACTTCATTCATAAAGCTCATAGCAGCATCTGGAAATGATTTTACCTTTAAAGTTATATCTTCTACTCAATGCAAAAGGAAACTGTTGAATTCGTCAGGAGCTACTCGTTTGTCTATTCCCTCTTGTTATTTTTGCCTGTTATGGAGTTTATGACTGACCAGGCTGCCTTACTTTTGTTGTCAGGCTTTCTATCCCTGACTGATGTGCATTTCTCTTTGCATCAACTAGCGCTTTCCTATATCGTTTTCTGTAGTCTTCCATTGTGTTTAACTATACCGTTTGGTGTTTTTACAGATATATTGCATAATTATTCATTTATTCTTCATTCTTTCTAGCTCTAGGTTATACCACTTGTATGTACTAATTGTTTTTGTTATTTTCTTACCATTTACAAGTCTTTTTTTACTTTCTCTACTACGTATAGTAAGTAGGGGAAGTATTGAATTCCACCCAAAAATTCGATACCGATATTTCACAGGAAATACATGTTTTGAGGTGCACTGAATGCATATAAAGCATTTTTGGAAACATGTCCGTGTGTGTCTGTGTGTGTGTCTGTGAATAGCATAACTCAAAAACGAACAGTCGGATAAACACCAAACTTGGTATTTAGGTTCAGTATCTTTCAGAGATGCGACACGGTTTTCAAGCAAATCCCCCCACCCCAGATTACTCTTTACATGGAAAATTTTTCGAAAATTTTAATTTTCTCAAAAATGGCTCTAAACATTTTGATTAAAATATCATTTATTTAAGATACTTTCATGACAAATAAAATGTATAACTTGAATTTTCTGGGAATGTCTCCAAAAGTATTCATCATTGTGAACGACTTTTGCATAACTGGTAAACCATAAGAGACAGACAAAGTTTTACTACACATAGAATGTAGATCGCGTAAAAATACACAATTTATGTCATATACATTTTTATTGTTCAGTGAACCATTTTCAAGATATTGCTTGTTTTCCCTTAAATTTTCCAATTCTTATACTTTTTCTCAAATGGGAAGTCGTTATTCATTTTTGTTTGTTCTGGTAATGCAAAGAGAATGCAATACTCCACATAGCAACCAGCTCTTAAAATATTTGACTATCGCTTAAAGTCTACCAATTCCCCTTGCATTTACAAGAAAATTATCAATAAGATTAACATCTCGATATCTCCATTAACATGAAGCATATGGGGAATAAGCGTTTTCAAAAATAGTTTGTATAAGAGTAGAGAAAGTCATGTGAGTGTAACACATCAGATTTTATTATTTTGCAAGAGTTATTAAATAAATCAACTAATTTTGTAAAGAAGACCTCAAAACGTTGTTTTGCTGATCCTTGAAAGTCACCAAGCATTGCTTCCCAGTTCACTCCTGCTGAATTTATTTATATTTTCTAAGCTCAGATCCCTAGTTTCTTTAACAGTTTTTTCTACTTTCTTTAAAATATTTTTTTTCAGTGTTAACATTGAAAAATAGAGCCTGATGGTAATGGTATCATGCTGGCCTCTGGCTCCCGAGATCATGGGTTCCAACCCGGCGGAGACGGTGGATTTTTTTTGGGGGGCGTAAAAATCCTTGGAAGCCTTCCTTCGGAAGGGAAGTAAAGTCGATGGTCCGGTGTCGTAGATTTACGGCACGTACAAGAAGCTCAAACCTGATAAAGAGACGGAGAAAACGTGTGCGGGTATCTCATTATGGTAGCTCTGGAATAAAGATTAGGTACGGAACGGCAAATACCCATGGTTCAGGTCCCAGCTTTGGGTGAATTTTCAAATGATTCTACTTTCCAATTTATTTAAACTAACATCATAAAGAGAAAATGTGTGTGTAGATTGGAAAATCTCAAAGGCACTCAATCGATTTTTACAATTCCTTCACCATTGAAAACCCCTATTCTTCCAGATGCCCTAAGGTTATAAAATGTTTGCAAATTCATGTCGCCAAATTTCAATCCGTTTCATTGACTATGGATATCAGAGGCTACCTTCGGCACTTTATTGCAAATATGGCAGATTTTCAATGATTTTAAGCCCAAAGGGGTAAATGGAGAGATTTAAATATTTTAAAATTGTATTTTATGGGGCTTAGGGGCTTGTACACCCACTCAAGAAAGTATTCGTCTGCGCTATACAGTTCAAGTAGCAAATTAATGGAGAGAAAATCTATTTTTTTCGACAAAAAGCTAAAATGGCAATACAGTTTCCGTGTTTTGGTCGTTTTTCAGATAGTTTATTTTATCAGCTTTATAAATTCTTTAAAAATATGCCAAAATTATAACTTTTTTGAATGTGGTGTTTTCAAATTTTTTCATGCATTGGGTAGGGAATGTTTAAGCATACATCTATATATTTTCATCGTGATATAAGTTAAACTGGTGGAGAAATAGATTTTTAGAGTCTAAAAATGTGAACCGAAAATAAGAAATTCAAGCAAAAACTTTGAAAATTCGAACTTTGACATCCTATTCCTCCGTAAAATGAAGTCCTATTTTCACAGAAAAATCAAGCAATATACAAAAAAAAATCTCTACTCAATGCATGCAAGATAATTTTGAAAACGCCACCTACAAAAGAGTGAAATTTTGGCATTGTTTCAAATATTTATAAAAGTGATATAATGAACGATCTGAAAAACCGCCAAAAAACGTAAATTGTATTACCATTTGATCTTTATGTTGGAAGATAGGTAGATTTTTCCTTCCATTAATTTGGTTGCTGGAAGTTTTTAAAGTAGAGACGAATGCTTTCTTTAGGAGGGTGTATATCGTTCATATAAACACGTTTTGCTAATATTTCACTGAAGTCTTGTTAAGTAATATTTTTGGTATGGTTTGGCAATACTCGGTACATTTGGATTACAAAAATGATAAGGTACTCTTATATTCACTCCTTATTTACAACTCCTAACATACAAATATAGATTCTTTAGCCCATTTAGATAAAACTTTATACTCTTATAGTAAGACCAACGAAAATTATAGGTAAACTACCTTACACTCTAAAACCATACCCCTACTATATGTTCAACTCATTATGTAGAAACCTGCACTGTGTAAGCATACGGTCAAAATACTAAACAATTTTATTATACAATAGGCTAGGTTACAACTTCCAAAAACAACCTAATCCTTCTTCTTAATTCATTTGTCCACTTTTCAGCGATTACTTATTTTGAATTATATAGCACTCGGAATTTGTAAAAGGTATCCTTACTTTAATTTCAACCCCTTATACTATACTGCTTGGTCAGCCAGGGCACTTGTACTGTAGGACTTGGAAAAAATTATAGGATACTACATAACTTGAAAAAGCTACCCATGCTCATATTTTTCAACCCCTAATGTACAAATTGTCATTATTTGATAAATCTGGACCAAATGTTGGACTAGTTACGACTTTAAAAAATCACTTTATCCTTATTTTCAACCCCGTACTTATAGAAAGTACCAACGCAGCGCCATGTAAGAAAGGTAGAGCGTAGCTCAGTCGGTGGAGCACCTGCCTGCTATGCGAGAGATCCCGTGTTCATTCCCGCCTGGAGAGTGGGAATTTTTCTCCAGCCAAGATTATTCTCTATCCTCCCCAGAGTCTGGAAATATGAATGAGGGTGTCAATGTGTGTGTGTGAGTGTGTGTGTGTGTGATCTAATGACTGAAAACCCAAAAGTGCAAGAAATCCAACTACAAGAGAATACGAGTTAACAACATTGACAATAGGCAATAAGTTCCAAAGGAAATACCGCCAATAATATCAACGTAGTTAAAGGTATAAATGGAAAAAGAAAGAAAGCTAGTGAACTGATAAAATCAGGAGTTTCTAAGGACTGAAATTGCATTAAACAACAAATGAACTAAGTATGAACAGTTAAAATTAAATTAACTTTAACTGATGTGGCCCTTAGCGTCCCATTCTATATCGGGTGTGAAAGACTGGTAATTTTGCTCAGAGGTCTCTTTATTAGGCTTAAGGTTCTTTTACGTGCCGTAAATCTACGACACGGGACCACCGGCTTTACTTCCCTTCCGAAGGAAGCCACGCTAAGGAGTTTTACGCCCGAAAATAATCCATCGCCCCCCGCCGGGTTTGAACTGACGACCTCGGGAACTAGAAGTAACCACTACACCAAGGAGGGCGTCAATTAGTGTTGCAAACAACAGGGAACTATAATACCTTCTGTAAAGGAAAGAATGCTATGGATGTAGTTAATTATATTAAATTAATTTCTATGGAAATGAAGTTAATTTCGATACAAATACACACACAGATAAGCATTTCAGACAAGAACTGGGGAAAAAATTAAAGCAATAAATACATTAAGAACATACATTTCCCTTTAAAGACACTGAAATTGAGAAATTATAGCAAGTGTAGCTTGGTGAATTTCTTGAAGTACAATTTATTGTTTTGAAATAAAGAGATGGTAAGTGATAGTTTTAATGGTATGTATGCAGAGAGGACGTTTCCGCAGTGTGAGCCGCAAGATGACGGTTTCCAGAGAGAGGAAGACTGCCGCAGCCCGTACCGTCGCCACGCATGGCAGATTGCAGATGTCTCCATACTCACGTTCCGAATACTAATACGCCGTTACAAATATCAATATCGCCCTGCACCTCTGTGTTTTTCTTTTGTTGCTAAGGCGATAATGTCTCGTCAGCTGCAAGCCGGGAGTGCCTGGCGTCGATACCACTTGTGCACAATACATCTTTTATAGCAAGGCATTCTTTTGCTGTTATTTACAGGAATAAATCTTGTAACATAAATTGAAATAATTTACTTTAATACTGTATTTTAATTTCTTTTTAAGAAACGCAGAGCTTTCTCGCTAACTAACTACAATTTAACTGTTTAAACTGTTCCACCATAGTGAGTTTAGGAAGATTAACGTAACCGTATTTTGGAACGGTTCCCTGAATTTCCAAACAATCACAGATCCAGTAATACATTTCCAAAACAACAGTTTTCCAATCTTGTACCTGCGTTATCATTTGATTAGGGTTTAACGTCCACTCTTACACAGAGCACTACAGGATGTAGACACTGTTGGTACATGAAATTAAATGATAATCGAGAAAGGAAATTTGTGAAGCAAACATTCCAGGCATAAGTTTAGGGTACCTCCTCGGCATTTGTCAGTTACTGAAGAAAACTTCGAAAATCCCTCAGTCGGGGGGAATGGACCTGACGGTATTTAAACCGCAGACCTCCCGTTCACGAATCTGTGCGTTAATGACCTCTGCTACCCAAAGCTATTGTTCGAGATGTGTTATAACTAGTTCCAAAACTAACACTAAGGTACTCTACATTGCACTGCAACAGTATACAGCGCATTACAGGTGTGTGTATATGATGAAAGACCTTGAAACTGTCCTTGCTTCTAAGTTGCAATAGAAGCCAACGCCCACTGAAGTTTCCCAGCCAATCATATTTAATTATGATATTGAGCTCTTGCGATACACACATGAAAGGTAATCATCCGAGCACCGTTCCATTTTGCAAACCATGTCCGAGAAGGGTTGAATCATGGATTTCCAGGCCGATGGATTGGCAAAACTGGACCCAACGCATGGCCCCCTAGAAGTCTGGATCTTACTCCATTGGACTTTTACACTCAGGCCTATGTCATGAATGAAATCTACAGGGAAATAATTGAGAATCTTAATCACTGAAATCGAAGTGAGCTGAAATTAAATTTCCCTTAGGGCCTGTCGTACTGCTAATGGTAATTACATTGATATTCTCTAACGTTATGTGTAATATGAGTTACTGAACTGAATAAAATCACCTTTAATCCATTACATATAATGTATACTCCACAAAAAACTCGCAGAACCCCATCATTCATTCTCGAAAGCCTTTGTATTTTAAAATAGTATTTTTATTGTAAAAGGAGAAAATGTATGATTACAGATCAAGTGACCCTTCTTCGAAAAATGGACATTCCTTAACGCTTATCAGCTCAATGATGGCATAAGGAATCTTTATGCATAATTGTTGTTGGAAGGGCTAATTTTCCATAATTCTCCATCTATGTTGGCATGTCTCATGTCTTAGTGTTTCTCCCTCAATTTATTGTTATTAACATAACCTATTATAAGAAAATGAAAAAACAACATATATTTCTACATGTGTTCCGCCACAGTACTGCTAAAGTAGTGTAAACATCCACGCATACCAATCACCATTTATTTTAGAGGGACCACCCTGTCATTTACCACGGACTTACTAACACCAGAGGAAGAATTCAAACTTAGGAAACATTGTGTATTGAAATATCGACCAGCGATGATCAATACTTTAGCCAACTGAGCTACGCATCCGAGATCAAGTAAATCAAGTTTCAGGAGCACAACTAACTACCGTATGTTTCAAAACTAGTTTCAACCGAATATAAATCGGGATCGGGGATAAAGTTGGATAGTCATAGAAGTATAGTCATAGACGATTATAATTTGAATGCCAGTCTAATGTCTAAAATATAATGCTATGCAAGACTAAGGAAAATGGGTTTGTTAAAATGTTCATGAATTTGTTTGTATACTCTTCCCAAAAGGAATTAGTTTTCTCTGTTATAAATAAGGAGAAACAGAAATTTAATGTAGAAAAACTAATTCCTAATTTGTAAGAAAAAATGTATGTATATAAACCAAGATTAAAGCTGCAGGTTGGGACTTTAATTAGAAATTCTTCTGCACAGTAAAATGCACTCTGAGGTAATATTTGTGCTCAAGATGGGAAAGCTGCCTTCGAACCAATGCGTTAGTTTCAGTCTATACTGGGTGGACCATTTAGGTTGAGACTGTACAATATCTCCAAAACTGAGCGTTGTAGAAAAAATGTCTTTAATAAAAGTTGCTTGATATTATGGGAGCAAGTAAATGCCATTAGTCGTGTTTTATTTGGAGGACGCTGTGGTGGTCAATTTAGGGTCAACTTAATTTGTTTAAGTTTTTTTATGTTTTCTCATTCCTCATATAAAGCTAAACTTTTGTATAAATCACTTTGCAATTTTTCTTACACCAATGTAAATAAGAGCGAAAATGCTGAATGACTGTGTGCGAATAGCGCAATGAATGGTTGGACCATTTATAGAAGGTCATTTGAGGGTCAAATTGTGCTTGGTAATTGGGAACCAACATTTTTTATTTTGTTACCTGAATCCTCATCACAAAATAAACAGCTTTTATAGATCATTTTCTAATGAGAAAACAACATACAAAATGTAGGTTCCTATTAAAAAAATTAAGTTAACAGTAAAATGACCAATAACAACGTCCTCCAAACAAAACACGACTAATGGCATTTACTTTGCCCCATAATATCAAGCAACTTTTGTTTAAGACATTTCTTTCTACAACACTTAGTTTTGGAGATATTGTACAGTCTCAACTTAAATGGTCCACCCTGTATAAACATACTGAACCACTGAGGGGTAAAATATATTTTTCTGATGTTTCACGTGAACTGGTAAGGCAAGGAATATATAATAGTGCAGGAAGTACGACTTTACACATGCCCCATTATTACTTTCTGTATTACATATCTGGTATGCAGAGAAAGTATTGCATTTCATCAAAAATGTGGTATCGAGATTTTTCATTAAAAATAGGTACACGTATTGATGCCCCGTGTATTATAAAAAACATTTTTAGAAAAGGATCCGTGTGTCTGAACAGCATAATTTAAAAAAGAAAATCGGATGAATACCAAACTTCTTATTTAAGTTGAGTATCTTCCATACACCCGATACGAAGGTTTTTAAGAAAGTATCCCATTCAAACTATAAAAATATTTTTAAAGTTTTTATTTTCTCAAAAAAGGCAATTAAGGATTTTGTTTAAAGTAACACACCTTTAAGATATTTACCTGTAAAATGTATAAGTATTTTCATGTATTCGGAAGGAGTTTCGTATAATTTTTTTATAACCGGTAAACGTTAGGAGATAAGACAAAAACCCACTACACAAAAAATATACACTTCTGCAAAACACACAATTTGTTTTAAAGTACTTATTTGTGGCATCAGCTACTTCCGAGATATCCGTTATTACTGGTTTGAATTTTTCATTAACTTCTGTGGGACATTGAATTCCCCAATTGACTAAGGATATTTACCAGACACCAAGGCATCTCACTAGACATAGCAATCTCAATGGCCACTTGCAATCGCAAATACTTTATTATTGGATACACGGCTTTCTTTCTTTTGTTGCAATATTTTTAATATTATATACTTAACTGTTTAATTCGTTACACTAATGCGATTAGTTATACTTTTTAAAGATCTAACCTCGTCTAGGCATATTTCTTTTAATATAGAGTCAACTGAAAGGTTCAGTGCTACAGCCGGGATTTGAACACGGTTCTCCCGCTCTCTGTGAAATTGCTCTAACCATTGAGCTACTGTGCATCATGCCGGTGGGACATTGAATTCCCCAGTTGACTCAAGTGGTTTTCTCAGGTAAACCACCAAGGCATCTCACTTGTGATTATTTTAAAGTACTGTTGCTATTCAGGTGTTTCCATGATATCATAGAACGCTTACACAATTTCAAGACCAGCGCATAGTCACTCGCGTTTAAACACCTGGCTGTTTATTCGGCTTCCTCTATGCCGTTTTACCTACAACGAAAAGTCCAGTGAAACTATTTTTGCAAAGATTTATCTAGATTAAAATGTTTGTACAAGAGTAGAGAAAGTCATGTGAGTGCAACACATCAGATTTTTATTCATAATAATCAATCTTAGTTGTGGTAATATGAAATCCTCCTCGGACCTTACGGTTTGTCGTATTTCTCCCAAATTCTTAATTTGGGGTTAGTATAGAAACATAAAGAAACTTTTATGCGAGATTTCTTAATTTTAATTATTTTAAGAGACAAAACAAAACAAAAAAAACCAATACATATTATTGAATTTTTAAAGTTTTTTCAATGTGAATTATGGAAAATAATTAATTTCAGCTGCAATATTTAATGCTTTTAACTACTGCATACCAAATTTGAAAATTCGTAATTTCTAAAGCTTTCCTGAAAATGCTTTAAATCCTTGAGTTTATTTTCGTGTTCGTTTTATAAATTTACTTATTACCTGATAATATTATTTCAAGTCTAAATATGTCGTCCTCCGTGGTGTAGTGGTTACCATGCTAACCTCTAGTTCCCGAGGTCGCGGGTTCAAACCGACGTAGGGCGATAGTTTTTTTTTGGCCTTAATTTGGCCTCCTTCGGAAGGGAAGTGTAGCGGGAAATCGTTGGTCCTCTGGTTGATGCTCTCCGCTGCAATATCCTGGTCTTCGGCTATTGCTATACAGCGGCTGATAATTTCTCCATTCCTAATAATTTACCTATCTAACTAATTTCACTGATCTCAGGTTTTCGTAGGTGAGGCAAATTAAAATACACTGCATTTCTCTTAAAATGTGGTTTATTATCAATAAAATACTTATGGGCGGCTAGCTTTTCCCATCTGCAACAATTCCCACCATAATAATAATAATAAATTGGAAACCTAATCTAACTGCACACGCTTCCCACCCATATGCACACACGTGCGTCCGTCGTCCAGAGAGTATCACTGTGTGTCGACGAGATTGTATAAGAGAGTGAAAATATGGGGTTTTCTTTTCCCTTTTATACCCAAACCTAGTGACGCTCACCTTCGCGCCTTAGAATGTAACGACATTTCTTATTGGTCCACAGACCGTGTTATCTTATTATGTGTGAAAATATTCTGCTCCAAAACTTTTCGCACGCTCGCCCAAATGACGCTTCCGGAAGCGGATTCAATATCTCTATTCTTTCCTTTCTGTGTTTGTCTCTTTCTACTTCTGGTTATTGCTTCAAGTTCCTTGCTCATTAGCTTGGTGAAAGGTGGTGGCCTCTACCTAGAATTACTTTTTACCTGGAATTAGCTAGCTCGCCCGTCCCTTACTTATCTCAGTTACAATCTGTTGTGAATATTATAACATCTTTCTTGATGAATTAAATTATTATGTGCAATTATTGTTTGATATTGATTTATATACCTATATATGTGTGTGGGTATATCCCCTTTCAGAAGTAAAGCCGTAGATTTACGGCACGTAAAAGAACCTCAAGCGTGATAAAGAGGCCTCTGAGCAAAATTTGTGGTCTTTCACGCCCAATATAGAATGGACGCTAAGGACCACAATAGTAAAAGAGCGTACAATAATAAAACTCAATTTCAATTCTAAAAATGCAGAACTTAAAGAAAGAAAGCAAAATAAGATCCAAAAGGAGAGAAAAACACACTAACCCGATTTCAGTATGCCGTGAATAAGATTCAGACTGTGTGAGTGTGGATATGTGATGGGGTGTGTGTGTGTGTGTGTGTGTGTGTGTGGGTGTGTGGAGGAGCGTGCGCGTGTGCGTATTGTAGTAGAATATGCGGGACTCATAATTTATTGTTCTTTTACGAATTCATGAAGACATGATTTATTTGCACGGGCCATATTAAAAAAATCTGATGTGTTACATTCACATGACTTTTTCTACTTTTGTACAAACTATTTTTACAAACGCTTATTCTCCATCTACTTCATGTTAATTGAGATAAACATTTGCAGACTATCTTATTGCTAATTTTCTTGTAGATGTAAGGGGGATATATATTTACAAGGACAATACCGAAATACAGTAGCCTTTAAGCATAGACATTACTCTTAATAGCTGGTTGCTATGTGCAGCACCATTATCTTTGCCACAGATTAATACTCTTTGCATATCCAAGACAATAAAATGAATAATGAATTCCCATTTGAGAAAGTAAGTATTGAAAAACTTAATGGAATAACAAGCATTATCTCGAAAATGGTTCACTCAACAAAAAAATGTATATGACACAAATTGTGTATTTTAACGCGATCTACATTTTTTGTGTAGTAAAATTTTGTCTATGTCTTGTGATTTACCAGTTATGCAAAAGTCGTTCACAATGAAGAATACTTTTGCTGACATTCCCAGAAAACTCATGATATACATTTTATTTGTCATGAAAATATCTTAAACATATGATATTTTAATCAAAATCGTTTGAGCCATTTTTGAGAAAAGTAACATTTTCGAAAAATGTTCCAAGTAAAGGGTAATCTGGGCTGGGGGATTTTCTTGAAAACCTTCGTGTCGCATCTCTGGAAGATACTGAGCCGAAATACAAAGTTTGGTGTTCACAGACACACACACAGATACACAGACAGACAAACACACAGACACACATACGCACATGTTTCCAAAAATGCTTTTTTTGGATTCAGGGGGTCACAAAACATATATTTCCGGTGAAATCTCGGTATCGAATTTTTGGGTGGAATACAATACTTCCCCTACTTACTATACGTAGTAGAGAGAGTGAAAATATTTCTCTCAAGTATTAGTTAGTTCTATTTTAAGAGCGAATTGTTCAGTTAAAAACAATTTCAGTGATGATACCATTTTCAGATACAGAACTGAGGGACGAAGAAAATTTGCAAACGGTTCTAGTTGAAGTACAGGACATTATTTTGTAATTTACATGTCAAGTAAGAGAGGGACAGTTTTACTCTTTTTAATCCTCAAGTTCTATATTTTCTCTGTCTTTCCTAGAGACATTTTGCATTTTATTTTCTTGATGTTGTTTCTTACTTCTTGCTGTGTCAATCAAGTGTGTCTCCGCTTCCTTCTTGATTAATTTTATATGCTTTTTTATTGTTCATTTCCTTCCTGTTCACTCGCACGTGTTTTATTTTCCTTTCCCCTGTTACTTTTATTTCTTCGCTTCCATTTCCTTTAGTCTCCACGGGTGTTTCATCTTTTACGTTGCCATAATTTTGGGCGTTATGCCGTTGAAAAGCACTTCCTTGCCAGCCACGTAGCCCACGGAATCTGAGGAACATTTCCATCCTTACGACTCCGGCCGTATATCACTTGAAATGCGTTTTCCATGTAGCCAATTTTTACTACAGCGCCGGTTCCGCGATTCCGGACCGCCACTATGCATATTAATAAAGCAGGTCAGAGCGCTGCGTGTCGCATTTTTGTCCACGTTTTTATGGGCTCGGCCCGCGAATTGTCTCCGTGATCAATCACCATCCATCCTTTGGCTTGCTATTGCTAAGTAGTCTACACACGCGTGCAGTACGAGCCGTTTTTGCTTTAAAAACATATATCTATGTGTTGCATACACTACCTACTATATTTTATTTTTATGTAGCTTCTCGCACTATTTCTACGAAAGTTTAATTTTTTTCTACTTTATGTTTATAGGGAAATAGTTATCTTTGCAGAAATAGTTATATTACACATTCTATTGTAGATAAACATAATTATATAAAATTCCTTCAAAATTATACTTCAATATACACTTTGTATTTACCATGTAAATATCTTAAATATATGGTATGTTAATAAAAATCGCTACAGCCATTTTTGAGAAAGTAAAAAATTTGGAAAAATGTTCGTGCAAAAGGCAGTTTGGGTGTGGGAATTTTCTCGGAAATATTCGTGTGGCATTTTTGGAAGATCCTGAACTAAAATTTCAAGTTGGCATTCATCCGACGTTTTGGTTTTGAGTTAACCTATTATCCATTTTTCAAAAAATGCTTTTTTTGTATTCAGTAGGCCTCAAAATAAGTATTTCCGTGAAAACTGGATATCGAATTTTAGGGTGAAATAACCTACTTCCTCTACATGGTGTAGAAAACAATAAATAAATAAATAAATAAAAATGAGGGGTGTGCTGAACTTCGTCAGGTTGGGTGTGCGTAGAGCTATACAACTCTATGTCCAGTGTCTGTGTTGACTTTTGACGAACAGTCGGGTGCAAAAACGGTGCCGATATGGGGAGCCGCGGCTTAAGTCGGCAATCAATAATTACACACCTGTGCCGCGTTTTCCATTCCTCGTTCGGTTACAAGGTTAATGCTTGAATGCCAAACCAATAAGAACCGGACTCATTCAGGGACAGTGTTTAGGAGGCACATTATTTCAACCATTCAGGTGCCCCTTTCATCGCCCAGCTAGTTCTGACATTTCTTCATAGGGTAACGCTAGCATATCGGACTTCAGCTAAAACCAATTAGAGGATGTCTCATCTAAGCCGGGCGCGGAGTACAAATAATGAGAGATTCTGCCAAATTCAAGAATGTTGTTGCTATTTTCTGTATTTATAGTACTTTTGACTATTAGGTCATATCGTGACTTATATCCATACATACAAGTACAAAAATAATACATTGTATACTTTACGTTGATTAAATAATACAATAATTTTAATACATTGTTATAAAGATATTTTACATTATTAAATCTTGAACACAGCTAGAACAGTATAATCTATTACCTATTATACATTTTTATTTGATGTGTTATATTCAAGTCTTGTTATACGAGTTTGATGTCCTTCAAGAAAAAAATATATCTTCAGAGATGTTATGTCTTCTTCTCTCCATGCTGCTTCTGCATTTAGTGATGAGGTGTTCGATGGTGATACGGCAATTGCAGGTCTCCCAGTGAGGAGCATTTTCTTTGAAAGAATGGAAAACGCTAAAAGTAACCAAAAGCATCGGCACGTTTTTACTTTATCTACTACGTATAGTAAGTAGGGCGAATATTGCATTCCAACCAAAAATTCTATACCGAGATTTCACCGGAAATATATGTTTTGAGACCCCCTGAATCAAAAAAAAGCATTTTTGGAAATATGTCCGTGTGTGTGTGTCTGTGAACAGCATAACTCAGAAACGAACAGTCGGATAAAACCAAACTTGGTATTTAGGTTCAGTATCTTCCAGAGATGCGACACGAAGGTTTTCAAGAAAGTCCTCCCACCCCAGATTACCCTTTACATGGAACATTTTTCGAAAATTTTAATTTTCTCAAAAATGGCTTTAACGATTTTGATTAAAATATCATATGTTTAAGATATTTTAATTACAAAGAAAATGTATATCTTGAATTTTCTGGGAATGTCTCCAAAAGTATTCTTCATTGTGAACGACTTTTGCATAACTGGTAAACCATAAGAGATAGAAAAAATTTTACCACACAAAAAATGTAGATCGCGTTAAAATACACAATTTATGTCATATACATTTTTTTCTTCAGTGAACCATTTTCGAGATATTGCTTGTTATTCCCTTAAATTTTCCAATACTTTTTCTCAAATGGGAATTCGTTATTTATTTTTATGTCCTGGACATACAAAGAGAATGGAATGCGCCACATAACAACCAGCTCTTAAAACATTTGATTATCGCTTAAAACCTACCATATTTCCCTTGCACCTACAAGAAAATTAGCAATAAGATTAACATCTCGATTAACATGAAGCATATGGAAAATAAGCGTTTGTAAAAATAGTTTGTAAAGGAGTAGAGGAAGTCATGTGAGTGTAACACATCAGATTTTTTATTCTATTCTTTCAGTATTTTACTGTTTGAAGACTGTTCACAAACGACTTAACTAACCTTTTCCGAAGGTTATCTTCCGCTGTTGAGTTAGCCTGCCTCTAACGACACACTCTTAGAGTCGAGGTTAGCTGAAGCATCACTCTTTACTCTTAGGAGTGGTCCCACTACTCAAGCGCGGTTCTTCAGCGTGACCAGAAGGCTGTCGCGGTATGAGGTGCGAGAGACGGTTTCCTGTCCGGAAACCGGAATGCCGGATTACGGCGTCCCTTGTGTTGCAGACCCGCCCATCCCGACACTATTTGCAGTCACGCGACTCTCAGCAGTCACGCCAATGTTAAAAATGTCCAGATCATCTCCAGGAAACAAAGGGGAAGAACATGACATCCTTTATTGTTTTCATGGGCCCAGCGGGTCGCAAACAGGCCATGCTTGAGAAACAATACATATCTTGCGCAGATTTGTTATTAGGCTCCGAACAATGGAGTGCACACAAGAGCTAGGGTAGACTGCAGCAGTCGCTGATTGTTCCTTGCTTGAAAGGCGTATTAGGAAGGCGGTGAAAGAAAGAAATAGAGGGCCTGTCTTCTGAACCACTCGCTGGTTCGTAAAATCAGCACTCACATGGGATATTCTTGATACTAAACGTTCAGAACTATCAGAAAACATGTTTAGAATACAAATCTTTGTATGGTATAAGGATTTCTCATACAAAACTTTGTGTAATACCATAAGAGGTATATTTTCAAGTCCTGAGAGAGGAACACTAATGAAGGGAACAAGCGAAGTATCAACACAAAATCTTGAGTTACATTCACATGACTTTCTCTGCCCATTATCGTTTATTTGATATAGTTTTCAAACAATTCTTACGAAATCTTATGTTTCTGTCTATTTCATGTTAATCGAGATAAAGCATTGCAGAAATAGTTCCATTAAACATTTAGTTGAAGGTACAAGAGGGGCGGAGGAAACCGAACCGATAGTCAAATGTTTAAAAGCTAGTAACTATATTCTGGCCTAGAAATTCCATACTCTGTTCATTACATCGCGAAAAACAATTGAATAGCGAAAGCATTTTTAAAAGTTATCTAAATAGGTATTGAACAATTCATTTCAATAATAACAATCATCTGGAAGTAGATGATGCAACAAAACGTTATTAGAGATAAATTGTGTATTTTAACTAGATCTATATTTTTTGTGTGGTATGTTTTAGTCTATCTGTCATAGTTTTCACGTTACAGATTAGATTAGAGCGGGGGCAGGTAGTTGGAGTTTTATGGATCTGCCGTACGTCAATAGCTAATTGTGCAACTCATTGGAAAGGATGCTTTCATTGTTTCCCAACATCTGTTTGCTGAATGAGTTGTATCCTTTGCATCATATTAACGTCCTTTCCTAGGGCTTCCCTAGGAAACAAGAAACAGTAAATCTCTTTCTTGTCAGGAATGGGCAATGGTTCATCTTTGTGGTGTCGTAGTTTACGTAGATCTTTCCCGAAGTAAGCATGTTCAGAAATTACTGTGACTGCTTTCCTTATTGATGTTCTGTCCAATTTCAGGATGAAGAGAAATGGAGAAAGAGTGTTGCACGGACTTAAGATCAGTTTCCTGGCTTTTCTTTGTTCAGGATAGGTTTACCACTTGAGGTGGTGTCTTTCCCTAATCCATGTTTTTACCGAGGTTTTGGCAGTAGGTGTACTGATACCAACCACGAGCTCAGGGCTAACATGGCGTTTCTCAACACATATTTTAGCCAGCTGATCGTCTTTTTCATTTCCAAAGATACCCTGATGCCCCAGCACCCACCGGAGTTCGAGCCTCTTACTAGATGACAGAGCAATCGGAACATTTGCCATACCAGTTTTGATTTTACCCTCTGAGAAATATGCTTTGAAAGCACTTTATACAAAATTACAAAAGATTCCTTCAGAACGAAGAGGACTTCACACGCTATTTTGAATAATCAAGATGTCTATGGATTTTGCTTTTCATGCAAAATTCTAAAATGTATAACATTTTAATCATTGTCGTAAGTAATGTAAATTAAAAAACAAGTTTGGTATTTACCAAATTTTTCGTTTTTTGGGTTATGCACACATATAGGGTTTAAATTCTTTTTTTATTCGAGGAGTCTCCAAAAGTACATTTCAGGTGAAACCTCAGTATCGAATTTATGGATGGAATGCAATACTTCCTCTTACCCACTACAATAGGTGGCAGAGGGAGTAAAATATAGTTCAAATAAGATTACAAATACATGGTTTTAGGATCGGTTTGGCAGTTTAAGCTTAAGCAAGGCTCAAGCTTTGGTTGAAACTTTGAGTTTCACAGTAGGGTAACCGGGTTCGGCTTTACTGAGCTGAACAAATTTCATGGAACAGTAAAGCTGGTGACACTTGTGCATGCGCATCGAGTGAATTCCCATCGTTGACGCTGTTCCTAATACGCTTTTGTAGGTTATCCAGCAACTAAAGTTAATATAACGAAAACGCACAGTCAAAACGTAGATATTTATTTTTCCAAAAGTAGCCATTCTCCTTGAAATTGTGAAAAGTATAAGCATATACGAGGCCTGATCAGAAACTAAGGCTACAAAGCCTGCATTAAAACGTGTACATTTTATTTCATACCACCAATACAGCCAACTGATAGTACATACGATAGTACATCGTACATTAGGTCATTTTTCGACATAGTCTCCATATCTGTTTAGTCATTGGCATTGAATTTGAATATAGCCTCCTGGTAAAAACCCTGTCCTTGCATGTTCAGCCACGTTGTCGCTAAGTGTTTAACCTCCTCGTATGAAGCAAATCGTCGGCCTCTTAGGTGCTCCTTCAAGTGAGGAATAAGGTCGCTTGCAACGAGGTCCGGGCTGTAGGGAGAGTGATCGATGATGTCCCAGCGAAACTGCTTCAACACGTGCTGGTCTTCTGGACTGTTGAGTTCGCGCGTTGTCGTGAAGGAAGGTGACGCCCTCGATGAGAAGTCATTGCCGTTTCCTCCTGACTGCTTTGCGCAATAGTATCAAGATCTTGTAGTATCTGTCAGCGGTCACTGTGTGCCCTCTTTCCAAATACTCCACGAGTATGACATCCTCCCAGAATACTGTGGCCATCACCTTCCCGGCAGATGCCGTCACCTTAAACTTCTTTGTCTTTGGATAGGAGGGGTATTTCCAATCCGCTGACGACCGCTTACCGCTAGGGGTGTAGTGGTGGATGTATTTTTTGTCACCCTTGACAGTGTGGTGAAGAAAACTGTTCTCTTCCGTGAAGAACCGTTATAAAGTTTACAGACTTATCCCCATGCACTTCTCCTTGTGTTGTTTGGACAGATTTTGTGTAACCCATCGGTAACAAACTTTCCAATACTACAGAATATCGTGAACAATGTGACGAACGCTTCAGAACGACATTCCCATTTCTACCGTCATATGCCGTAACGTGATCTTTCTGTTGTCTGAATCAGATGCGACACGCGAGCTGTGTTCAAATCTGTGCTGGGTCGGCCACTGTGATCCTCGTCGGTGACGTTTTCTCCATCGGCCGCAAACTTTCGATGCGACATGCTGTTGACACATTACAGCCTCTCCGTAAACCACAACCACCTGCCGGTGAATTTCAACCGCGGTTACATGTTCGCCCAGAGAAATCAAATTACGGAGCGGAATTCTTCGCGAGACCAGTTTCCCAAACAAGTCGCGTTGTAACCTTAGTTTTTGATCACACCTCGTAATAGAGTGCAAGCAATCGGATAAATTACTATGGAGTAAGAAAAACTAAACGTGGGTAAAAATTGCAATACGAAGGGTGGGTTAGAATTGTGAAACAATTTTGATAGATCTGCATATAACTTCAATGTTAGGACAAGCAGAGGGCTGTTTCTGAAACATAAAGCAATACGTTGTGTGTAGATGTAATGCTAATGAGTGCAACAATTTATACGATGTAAGTCATATGATGCCAAATTAAAATTTGCTTCTTACCAGTCGGTTTTATGTTAAATTCTATTATTAATAGTTTGTGGCACTATCTATGCCGACTATTTACTTAGTGAAAATCTTTCGCAGAATCCTTGGCCATTCCATGCGTGAAAATGGTTTGGGTGTATTCTAAACATTCTAGATTGTCTTCTGTTGTGCATATGGGCTACAATATTTTACATTTCCTCATCAAAATATTGTCTTCTTCAGATAACACGGTGATTTTTAGCTTAAACTTCAGTTCAGCTGATTTAAGCCAAGACATATAAGCTCAGCGTATCGCTTGAACTACGTACTGTAAAACTCCATTGTAGCTTAAGTCTCAGCTTAGTTCCGATTCGAAGCTTAAGCTTAAACTGAGCCTTATCTTCCGTTACGGAGGGTACCTGCTTCCCACGAGGGGGCGTCCCCGTGAGGAAGGATAAGTTGAGAGGAGACACCGAGCGGCCGGATCCAGGAGCGACGGTACGGCAATGACAGGGTCCCTAAGTTTCTAGATACATATATCCCGGCAGATGGACAGACAGACCGGGGAACCACCCCAGATAGAGAGGGTCCAATGCCCCTCAAGAGTCGCAAAGAGCATCCTTTTTCCTTGCCACGCTGCACAGAAACACCATTACCGGCACTTCCGACCCTGAAAGAGACCAACGGGATGAAGGATGACTGAAATGAAGAACGGAACGAAATGGAGGGCCAGGAAATTCGGTGGCTGAAAGAAATCACTCCAGCATTCGACTGAAGACCCAGGAAAATCCCCGAAAAAAGCCCATGGGTTAGAGTGGGGGTTCGCCGGGATCGATCCCGGGACTATCCCGCGTGGGTCAATCCGGGCCTGCCTTACATAGCTTTTAAGCGAAGTTTATTTTTAAACCTGCCACAGTTTAGCTTTATTGAAAACTGCCGAAGTTAACAAAATAAATAAAGGGAATCGAGGACCCATGCCCTATATTTTGGTTAGAACATGCTTGGGGTCGTGAAATATATTCGCTGTAGGGGAGTAGTGAGAGAAAACAGCTTGAAAAGAAACGTTTTAAACAAACGTTAACATTATTCTAAAAGTTAGAAGATGTAGAGGAAAATGCGAGTTTTATTCCGTTACAAGGTACATACCATAATCTTAATGTTGAGTGTGGGAGAGGAGGTCGGGAGTTTTGCTTTTCTTTGGTCTCTGTTTCGGAAACTCGGTGAATGTTAGGGGAAGACAAACAAGCGACTATATCGGCCAAGTTAAGTGCTGAGCTCGAAGCAACTATGTGCACTCAATTACAGAAATATCTCATCCTCTCCTTGCAGCTGGTAACACCATACTCTTCATAAACTAGACTGCTAATTTTCTTCACAAGGCCCTCTGTTACAAATAACATTACGCGCTCGATTTAACGTTGAATCATGCAAACCGTATGCGAGCAAAGGCTGTTTCTGTACCAACAAAGGAGAACGTAATTGTTAATTTAAAGGGGAGATGAGGTAAGTTGCGCATGTGGTTTGTTTTTCCTTTGCGATGATATATAATGAGAAAGGAAACTGATTTAATGGCGTTGCTTTGAAATAAAGCGCACATATCACCGTACCGGCTGGCTAAGTTATTGCATCCCAGTCTTATTTCACAAACATAGTGGCTGTCTCATTTTTTGCGCTGGAAAATATACGCGTAAGGTCTTTACTTGCCCTAACCGTATTAACTTTTGTCCCCCCTCTCTCTCTTTTAAATCTTCATAAGAAAAAGTTAAGAGGATATTATCCAACGTCAGCATTACGTTAAAGGTCTTGTAACCGATTGAGATGGCTCCGTATTAACATTTTTGGAAACATGTTCGTGTGTCTGTGAACAGCATAACTCAGAAACGAACAGTCGGATAAACACCAAACTTGGTATTGAGGTTTAGTACCTCCAGAAATGCGACACGAAGCTTTTCAAGAAAATCCCCCACCCCATATTACCCTTTACATGGAACATTTTTCGAAAATTTTAATTTTCTCAAACATGGCTCTAATGATTTTGATTAAAATATCATATATTTAAGATATTTTCGTGACAAATGAAATGTATATCTCGAATTTTCTGGGAATGTCTCCAAAAGTATTCTTCATTGTGAACGACTTTTGCATAACCGGTAAACCATAAGAGATAGACAAAATATTACTACACAAAAAATGTAGATCGCGTTAAAATACACAATTTATGTCCTATACGTTTTTTTATTCAGTGAACCATTTTCGAGATATTGCTTGTTATTCCCTTAAATTCTCCAATACTTTTTCTCAAATGGTAATTCGTTATTCATTTTTTTATGTCTTGGACATGCAAAGAGAATGGAATGCGCCACATAGCAACCAGGTCTTAAAAGATTTGACTATCGCTTAAAGCCTACCATATTCCCCTTGTACCTACAAGAAAATTAGCAATAAGATTAACATCTCGATTAACACGAAGCTTATGGCGAATAATCGTTTGTAAAAATAGTTTGTACAAGAGTAGAGAAAGTCATGTTAATGTAACACATCAGAGTTTTTAAAATATAGAGTCAGCTGAAAATTCAATGTGACAGCAGGGATTTGAACACGGTTCTCCCGCTTTCCATGCGGTTGCTCTGACCATAGGGTTACTGTGACAACAGTGGGACATCGAATTCCCCAAATGAGTTGAGATGTTTCCCAGGTCGACCACCAAGGCATCTCACTAGAGTTAGCAATCTCAAAGGCGACTTGCAATCCCAAATACTTTATTACTGGTTACATGGGTTACAAGTTTTATTATTGTATAATTAATTATAATTCATTACAACTAATGAAATGTATTATACTTTTTACTTTCTCTACTACGTATAGTAAGTAGTGGTAGTATTGTATTCCATCCAAAAATTCGACATCATGATCTTACCAGATATACATGTTTTGAGGTGCCCTGAAATGTGTCTGTCAGGCTGTGAAAAGCATAACTCAAAAACAAAAAGTCGCATAAGTACTATGTTAACTATGTTAACTATGTTCCAAGAATGCGACACGAAGATTTTCAAGAAAATCCCCTTCCCACTTCAGACTACCCTTTACATGGAATATTTTTCGATCATTTTGATTTTCTCAAAAATGGCTCTAACGATTTTGATTAAATATCATATGTTTAAGATATTTTCGTGACAAATGAAATGTATATCTTGAATTTTCTGGAAATGTCCCACAAGCCCCTTTCGTTTTGAATGGTTTTCGCATAACTGGTAAACCGTACAAAATTTTATATCATAAAAACTGTAGATCTCGTTAAAACTCACAATTTATGTACTGTATATTTTTTGTGGAGTGAAGCGTTTGCGAGATATTCCTTGTTATTTGTTTGAAGTTTCCAATACTTATACTTTTTCTCAAATGGGAATTCGTTACTCTTTTTCTTTGTCCTAGTAATGCAGAAAGAATGGAATACTCCACATAGCAACCAGCTCTTAAAATATTTGACTATCGCTTAAAGTCTACCAATTCCCCTTGCATCTACAAGAAAATTAGCAATAAGATTAACATCTCAATTAACATGAAGTAGATATAGAATAAGCGTTTGTAAAAAGAGTAGAGAAAGCAATGTGAGCGCAACACATGAGATTTTTAAAGACTTAACCTGGTCTGGACATTGTTTTTAATACAGAGTCAGCTGAAAAATCCAGTGTCACAGCCGGGATTTGAACACGGTTCTCCCACTGCTGTGTCTTGAGTCAGTTTGGTAATTCAATGTCCCATCGGTATGTTGCCACAGTAGTTCAATGGTCAGAGCAACTGCATGGAAACCGAGAGAATTGTGTTCAAATCCCGGCTGTGACATTGAAGTTCAGGATATCTTTATTTTTTTTTTATTATTATTATTATTATTATTATTATTATTATTGCTGTTTGCATCTCTACGAAAGGAAACTCGCCTAACACTTCTTATATTACTCTTTGTTCATCCCTAACGGGGAGAGTAAATGCATTCACTGCGCATAAGTAATCCTACTCGCTATTTAATTGTCAACACTGAAAATTATGTAACTAAACTGCACTGCTCTTCAAGATGGCGTGATACGGTATTCCCTTTATTTTATTATAATCTGGCCAACTAAGTGACTTGCAGCACGTATATAAATATATAGAATTCCTTGTAGCTTATCTTCCTTTCTTTTCAATTTGGTAATGAGCTCAAAAGGAGAAATGCACGAAAACAAGTTATATGTGGAGCTGAAGTAGGTTTGTTACTTCACGTATGGAAAGCCAATTTTGAAGTAGGAGTTGTATTGTAGTTCAACTGTTGGGGAGCCGAACTTGTAATATTGCAACCGCATGTATGGTACCCGGTAGCCTTCGCCATAAATGTACTTTCCGGTACCCTTTGCCCCAAATGTTTAACAAATATTAACTTTGTAATTTTTACTGTTTCTTTAAATATTATATATTTTTGTTTGCCTCGGCTGCGTCAGTATTATTGTTAGAGACATGGATTTCTTTGCAGGGAGTAGTGCGGCTAAGAATGTAGGTTTACGCAGATTATAATTTTTACTTCACTACATTTATTAATCCTTGACACAATTTAAATAACACTTCACTGATATAGAGAGCTGTGAGATTCTTTTATTAATTACTTGCCTTTTTTAACACGTAAACTACTTTCGTCTCACACGAATACGTATGACATTTCTCGAGGACGCATCTCGCGTCCGGTTAGGAACACTGTCTACAACCAACTGACTTCTGAATTTATAAATTTTGCTTCATTTTAGTTTCTGATTGACTAATCCTAGTCCAATAGAATACCTTCATTTAACTAAAGCTTTTTCTGGTTGTTGATTGGCTATTTTATAAATTGTCTCAAAAATTATATTATTGCTTCCAAGAATCACAAGTAGCATTAAACTTTCAAATTAATTACTGCCTCAAGGCTACCTCATTGTTAGCAACTTTTAACCTATTATTCTCACAGCTCCTACATTATTAAATTACGTAATACATTCACATCACATTATTAAACATGTATACAATAATATAAACATATACGACTGTAATATACACTTTTTATATATTGTTTTATACACATATTGCTTTAAGGCGGGCTGTTATTGAATTTATGTATTATATAATTAGACTGAAATCATTTAAGTGTTAAAAGTACTGCCGCAGATTTCATTAACATAATTGATTATGCAAAATATGATTGATGTAATAGCAAAAAATGTACAAGAACTTGCAACAATAAATTACGAAAGCATATACAGTGGCTAGAATTTTAAACCTGTAATGTTATTTTGTTTTTAAAATGTAATACTTACCCATATAGTGCGATTATGATCCGCTGCTATAAGCGAGTTTTCGTTTCAAGTAATAGATAACACTTCCTTCTAAGAAATACTTTAGTAGTAATAGGCTACCGTTAACAGGTGACCGCAATTCGTTATTTGTTATCCTTAACACAAAGTAACTATTGCAATTATAACCGTTAGACGAACATAATGGTTTGTCATACATCTAGCGCGCTGCAATTGCGCTCCCCATTCCCATATATTTAATGTATGTATATATGCTGCAAGTGCTAAGGTTGTACATGTTAAATGGAAAATATTCTGAAATATCTTTGTAGACCTACAATTTTTACTTTGTAATATCTTTAAGCCGCATACATGATATTACTGGTTTCAATTCCATGGAGGGAATATTTTATTAAAATATTTACCTGTTACTCTGCGCTCGCTTGCTCAATCCTGCAGAACTCGAGCCTCGATCGTCACTAATGTCGCAAATTAACAAATACTTATTTAATGGATAGCTATGAAATTCTCGCCTGGTGTGATGAAATAACGTTTTGTGTATCTATGAAGCTAGTTGAATATGGGAAAACCATTTTAATTTGCAGAGACTTACCTCGTAGAATAATCTAGATCACATAGTCCAAATTAATCAACCCCTGAATGCAGGCACCCATCTCTCTATTGTCAGCCGAGTTCATAGTGGCTACATATTCAGACAATGTTTCAATACAATAATGTACCATGCCATTAGAACCAGTGGTTTATGCATTAACCCCAGGAACAGGGCCATCAATGCACCATATCGCCTTAGCCATCAATTTTGCACCGTCGCTGAGCTTAAACCTTCAAGAAAACATGCAATTTCGGAGATATATTGCAATTTTACTCGTGATGTGAAAACGTACTTCGTGACCAAAAAATATTCATATTTTGAGCATTAAATACCTAGACAACTTTTGGTCACTATGTTTGCTATTATTGAAAATATCATGGAAATAAGTAGCTCTGAATGTAGTGTAGCAGATCGTTACGATAACTTCTTGAACTAATGTAAGCGCCTCTGGAGGTAATTGCCGGAACTAAACAGTGTAACTAGCTTGTTGAATCAGACTTTTCGTTTTCACTCATTGAGCTTCTGCAATACATGCTTCGCGCGAGTTAGTCATCTTTACCATACAGAGTGAGTTTTAACTCCACCGACAAACTACAGGGTGTCATTCCTGACTGGAAATTGAGTTCATATCACATTGTGTCGGGAAAAACATAGTTTCCACGGTATACGTTATTCATACAATAAAGATCATTCATTTAAAAACTACGACAGGTAACACATATTGGTCGACCAAATCTAGTTCTTCTTATCCTTTACTCGCACTATCGATTTTTTCATATTACGCAACTAGCTTTATATAGCGAAATAAAATTCTGATGTGTTACATTCACACGACTTTATTTACTCTCTAGCGTTTATTATTGTGTTTATTATAGTTTATTATTCTTATGAAATAGCTACATTACACATTTAAATACAGATACAAAGGGAATAGCGATAGTTAAACGTTTTAAGAGCTGGAAGCTATATGGGCTTTAAAACTCTATACTCTTTCCATGGCATCGCGAGAAACAATTGAAAATTGATAGGGCTGAAAAGGAATGGGTAAGTATTGTAAAATTCCATCCATTAATAACGAATGTCTCGGATATGGTTTATGCTACAGAAAAGATATTTGAAATAAATTGTGGGTTTTAAAGAGATCTATATTTGTTGCGTAGTATGTTTTCGTTTGTCGCTTAAGGTAAGTTCCTTCCGAATGAAGAGGACTTCAAAGGCTATCCCAGAAAATTCAGGATGTAAATTTTATTTGTCATGTAAGTATTTTAATATATGGTATTTTACTAAAACTCGTTAGCCATTTTTTAGAAAATCATAAATGTGGAAAAATGTTCCATGTAAATGGGAGTTTTGGGCGGGGATTTCCTTGAAAATCTTCGTGTCGCATCTTTGGATGGTACTGAACCTAAATACCAAGTTTAGTATTTATCCTACTTTTCGTTTTTGAGTTATGCTGTTCACAGACACACGCACTGACGTTTTATAGGTTTTTTTATTCTGGGGACATCGAAATATGTATTTTCGGTGAAATCTCTGTATCGAATTTTTTGGTTGAATACAATACCTCTACCTACTAAGTACGCCAATTGGATTCCACAATAAGCCTTTTGGGCTGAGCTGCGGGATGTCGACAAAGCTCCGGCAAAAACCTACCGTTATATATCTATTAGGTATATGGTAGAGAAGGTAAAACGAATTAATAAAAGTTGACTTACGTTCGGAAAGCATAATCAATACTATAGCAATCTCCCCACCCCCCTGCTCAAGGCATGCAAGGACTGCATGTTATGTGAATGGGGATGGATGTTAGCGTTGTAATGGTGTCATGGCAGTTTGATTACTAGATAGTATATAAAACACCCGGGGAACATGTAAACTGCTAAATTACATGTCAACTAATTAAAAAAATACAGAAAAACTAAAATTCGTATATATTAAGAACCTAATTCATTATCAATATATAAACTATTTTAATACCTATATGTAATATTACAAAAGTGTGTTTTTATCCCGTTCACTTATATTTAAATTGCCACCTAAAATGCTGTAATAACACAAAGGAATCAATAAAGGAAAATAGAGTATCGAGTATTGTATATAAAATAATGCCTTATTTAAAGCATTGGTAAGAAATTTCAGGAAAAGCATCCATATATTAAATTAGTCATTAAAATGTAACGAGGCACTAATTAGATTTTGTTATCAATGAGCAACTCAGATTATTACATAACCGAAGAGAAAATTATTTCAACATTATTGTAAATACTCTTTTTTGGACTATATCAAACAACATGACATTCTGTATGTTGAAGAAAATTAGAAGATGTTATCAAAAAATTATTTTTAAACATGAAGCACCGTCGCTATATTTAGAACATCACTGAACCGGAAAATGAATCTTATTGCATATCTTGGTCAAATACTTTCTACTCCCACGATGTGTGACCCTCCGGTTGTTTTATTTTAAATTCAGTTTTATTTATGGACGCTCTTTAACTGCGTCCCATTCTATATTGGTCTTGATAGACCGGTAAGTGAGCTCAGAAGTCTCTTTATCAGGCTTGAGGTTCTTTTACGTGCCGTAAATCTACGACACGGGACCACTAGCTTTATTTCCCTTCCGAAGGAAACCATGTTAGGGATTTCTACGCCCGAAAAAATCCATCGCTCTCCACCGGGTTTGAACCCGAGACCTCGGGAACTAGAGGCTGGTATGGTAACCACTACACTACGGATAAAATTAAATTAAATTGAGTTTTATTTATGGACGCTCTTTAATTGCTGTGGTCCTTAGCGTCCCGTTCTATATTGGGCGTGAAAGACCAGTAATTTTGCTCAGAGGCCTCTTTACCTTGAGGTTCTTTTACGTACCGTAAATCTACGACACGGGACCACCGGCTTCATTTCCCTTCCGAAGGAAACCATCTTAAGGATTTTTACCCCCGAAAAAATCCATCGCCCTCCGCTGGGTTTGAACCCGCGACCTCGGGAACTAGAGGCTGGTATGTTAGCCACTACACCACGGAGAACGACACCCTCCGGTTACTTTATCCCACTATTTGTGGACGCACGTTTAGGACCTATTCCAGTTCAAATATTATGTCTAAAAACTTTGACTAAAAGCTAAAACAAACTTTGTAAGAGAAAAAAATCTGATGTGTTACACTCACATGACTTTCTCTACTCTTGTACAATCTATTTTTACAAACGCCTATTCTCCATATGCTTTATGTTAATCGAGATATCGAGATGTCAATATTATTGCTAATTTTCTTGTAGATGCAAGGGGAATATGGTAGCTTTTAAGCGATGGTCAAATATTTTAACGCTGGTTGCTATGTGTCGAATTCCATTCTCTTTGCAAGTCCAGGACATAAAAAAATGAATAACGAATTTGAGAAAAAGTATAAGTATTGGAAAATTTAAGGGAATAACAAGCAATATCTCGAAAACGGTTCACTCAACAAAAGAAATGTATATAACATAAGTTGTGTATTTTAACGAGATCAACATTTTTTGTGTAGTAAAATTTTGTCTATCTCTTATGGTTTACCAGTTATGCAAAAGTCGTTCACAATGAAGAATACTTTTGGAGACATTCCCAGAAAATTCGAGATATACATTTCATTTCTCATGGCATTATCTTAAACATATGATATTTTAAACAAAATCGTTAGAGCCATTTTTGAGAAAATTAAAATTTTCGAAAAATGTTCCATGTAAAGGGTAGTCTGGGGTGGGGGGATTTTCTTGAAAACCTTCGTGTCGCATCTCTGGAAGATACTGAACCTAAATACCAAGTTTGGTGTTTATCCGACTGTTCGTTTTTGAGTTATGCTGTTCACACACACAGACACACACACAGACACACACACACACACACAGACACACAGACACACACACGGACATGTTTCCAAAAATGCTTTTTTTTGGATTCAGGAGGTCTCAAAACATGTATTTCCGGTGAAACCTCGGTATCGAATTTTTGGGTGGAATGCAATACTTCCCCTACTTACTATACGTAGTAGAGAAAGTAAAAATGCAGGAAATGTTCCTACTAAATTTCTAACTTCACTTGGAATTTTTTCTCAGAAAGAAAAGAGTATCAGGAAATGGTGCCGTTTATAGTGATTACTTGGAACTACTTTTCCATCGGTTTGGAAAATGTTGGCTTCCGCGGTGCATTACCGATATTTTTGGACCCGGATGGGGTGCGAGGGACGTAGCGATGTTTGCTTCTCCCCCAAAGTGAAAATGGATGCGAGTAAGAAAGTTAGGGAGAGTCCTGGAGCGTGTAAGTGAAAAGTTTACCAGCAAGAAATTCAAACGTGGGATCCCGAGCATCAGCCTTGCTCTGGCGAACTTCTTAATACAGTGACAGAAAATTAAATGATACTTCGTCTCCAAATTGAGGAGCCCCGACTCCAACTTGAGGCTGTTTTCAAGACGAATTACTTACTTCCCTCAGCGATACAGCGAAACTTTCGGTCCGCGTCTTCCAATGACTTTAAATTGGTAGAACTGTAATAGATGGGACATTATGAGAAGCTGTCACACTGAAAACATCGAGGTGTAAGTTGTCTAGAGAAGCAATTAAGATAATTCGATATCCCTCTCAGTGAGTTAATTCTTCTTCATTCACTCTGAATAAACTAGTAGAAATATGAATAACGCTAGGATAAGAACCGCAGAAGTATAAATGACGATAAGCCATGGAAAAAAGTCCATAGTTACACCCAAAATGCTCTTTCGGAAGAGCATTAGTTTTATTTCAAGGTGCTTTTGCTATTACTGAACATTTATTAGCATCTCTATGTCATATCCAGCATTCACCTGCGCCATTTGGGTTTTCGTACCTAGAGGTGCTAAATATTGTGGAAAGTATTGTTGCGTAGGAGCTAGGAATTGAAAGGAATCACAGTTACATAAGTTAACAATTTATTATAATGGTTTTGCATTTGTTAACAATTCCATCATCAGCTTGCTTTAACATTTTTAAAATTTCTGAATTACAAATACCATGCTCAGAGACAATAACGTAATGTACTCTTTCACCTTTTTAGAATTTAAGTTGCCCTACAAATCGAGAATACTTCTCAAATAACGAATAATATAGTGCAATGTTACACGAACCAAAAAGCTTTGAATGCTTCTCCCGTGAATGTGAATCTAGAAACACCAAGAGTAAAAACGTTAAGTTTTGCAGCTTACCAAACAGTTGAAAATAATTTAGAAAAGCCAGAAGGTTACTCTTGGTGGATTACGCCGAATCTCGCCATTACGAAAACAGAACACGAGTCTGGGTGCTATCCACTCGGTCCCTGGCTGACGAATCCAATTGCTGCCTGCCCAGGAGTTGCTGATGTTGACCACGAACTTGTGGAGCTGCCATCAATAGCGTAAAGCAAACCAGCCAATGGTAACTCTGCACGACGCTTTGAGTTGTGCCATCATGAATTACGCCATGCATGACGACATCTGTCTCAAAGCTTCGGTTGTTAACTGTTTCCCTGTTTCTCTATGACCCATGTCATCATTTCCGAAGCATTGGACCGTTCTTGTGGTGATTGCGTAGAAAAACGGCACACACTGCAGAAGCTTTATGCAGAACAGCAGAATGATGCAGATATTATTTCGAAAGATTTCAAGAAATGTTAGAATCTCACCGCAAAACTAAGTGGGATTGCAGTTTCGGTGTAATTTTTACTTTCTGTACCAACGTATAGAGTAGGTAGAAAAGGCATTGCATTTCACCCAAGCACTATTAGAAAAAGGACTGTGTGTATGGAACAGCATAAATAAAAAGTGATAAAGTTGGATAAATACCAAACTTGATATTTAAGTTCAGTGTGTTCCAAAGATGCGACACGAAGGTTTTCATGAAAATCCGTCAACCCAAACTACCCTTTACATGGAAAATTCTTCGAAATTCTTTATTTTTTGAAAATTAGCCTAACAGTTTTGATTAAAATGCCTATCTTAAAGATATTTACATGACAAATTAAGCCTGTAAATTCCTGTTAATTCAGAAGGAATTTTATATAATCTTATATAACCGGTAAACGTTGAGCGATAATATACTACACAGAAAATGTGGATATCCTTAAAATATATAATTTATTTGAAATAGTTTTTTGTGGCATAAGCCTATTCCGAGTTATCAAATGTTAGTGGTTCACATTGTTCAATACTTTTTAATTCCTTTAAAGTGGTGTCGACATGCAGTTGTTTTCCGCAATTGCATGGAAAGAGTATGGAATTTTAAGGCCAGTACATTGCGTCCAGTTCTTGAACATTTGACAATCACTATTCGCTTTGTATCTGTAACGAAACATGTAATGTAGCTATTTCCTTAAAGGTTTACCTCGATTAAAATGAAGTAGATAGGAAAATAAACTTTCGTAAGAATAATCTGTATACCCATTAATAAGCAATAGAAAGTAGAGAAAGTCATGTGAATGTACCACATAAGATATTTTGATAATATACCACAAGCTGTTTGCATGCAAAAGTTGGAAAGGTGGAATCAGACTAAAACTCTCAATGCCATAACCGGGATTTGAAACACGGTAGCTCACTGGTTAGAGCAGCGGTACAGTAAGCCAAAGATCCTGGTTCAAATCCCGGCCATAGCATTGATGTTTCTCACTCTGATTCTATCTCTTCAGGACAATACTTTGTGAAGAAATATATGCTCTCTGGCACTCTCTCAACTGCATCTAGCTTGTTCTCCATCATTAACCATGGCTCGTAGAAGTAGTATTATATTCTAATAAAAATCTGATGTGTTACACTCACATAACTTTCCCTACTCTTGTGCAAATTATTTTTACAAAAGCTTATTCTCCATATGCTTCATGTTAATCGAGATATTAATCTTATTGCTAATTTAAGGGAATAACAAGCCATATCTAAAAAAATGTATGACATAAATTGTGTATTTTAACGCGATCTACATTTTTTGTGTAGTAAAATTTTGTCTATCTCTTATGATTTACCAATTATGCAAAAGTCATTCACAATGAAGAATACTTTTGGAGATATTCGCAGAAAATTCAAGATATACATTTTATTGATCATGAAAATATCTTAAACACATGCTACTTTAATCAAAATCGTTAGAGCCAGTTTTGAGAAAATTAAAATTTTCGAAAAATCTTCCATGTAAAGGGTAATCTGGAGTGGGGGGATTTTCTTGAAAACCTTCGTGTCGCATCTCTGGAAGATACTGAACCTAAGTACCAAGTTTGGTGTTTATTCGACTGTTGCTTTCTGAGTTATCCTGTTCACAGACACACACACACACACACACACACACACACAGACAGACACACAGACACACACGGACATGTTTCCAAAAATGTGTCTCAAAACATATATTTCCGGTGAAATCTCGGTATCTGGGTGGAATACAATACTTCCCCTATGTAGTAGAGAAAGTAAAAAATTTGATATTCAGTTCCCATCAGAAACACACTCAGCTTTGGGTTGGGTGACATTTTCTGAAAGTCTTCGTTTCGCATCTTTGTAAGATAAATGGAGTTAAGTATCAAGTCTGGTACGAATATGAATTTTTTATTTTTATTCATGTTCTTCACAGCTACGTTATATACACAGCCTGTTTTTTGCTCATGAGACCTCAAAACGTACATTTTCGCTGAAATATCGAATTCGAGCTTTTGGATGGAATGCAGTACTTCCTTTGGCTACCCTAGGTAAGTAATAAAATAAATCATTTAAGTATTCATTTATATGACTTGCACTATCCATTACCCCTTAGGATGTAGGAAATGTTTATAGAAGCGGGACAAGGTAGTCTCAACACATGGAATTACACCTTAAGTGAGATAAATTACCACTGCATTAAATTTAGCAATGGTTTTTCCTGAAATTTTTATGAATTATTCTATATATCATGATAATTATTTTACGTGGTTGTTTGCTTTTATAACTTATGTAGTTGAGTCCGTAAAAATATTTCATATTGAACAAAAATAATAAAGTTCACTCTTAAAACATGTAAAATCATGTACCCTTTTTCCTAATACAAAAGTGTGATTCTGTATTGCAAGTAGTACGTTTGTTTCTTAATATAATCAGCTATCTTCTGAACCTCAATCATTTAGTTATGTATATCAGTTCACTAGAAATTTAATAAAAATAGTTATTTGCAAATTTAAAAAAAGAAAAAAATGTGGAAAATATGCAAGGTTATTGCTTTCTTAATATCACTATTATACATTCTGAAATTATGATTGTGGTTCAGAAACTTTAGCTATTTGTTGTATACATGTACCGAAAATTTCAGGTCTTTACCTCTCATACTTTCTGAGAAAAGGGTTTATAAGTATTCAAAAATGTTGTTTTTGGAAAACTGAATTTAAAGTTTGAACATTTAAAGTTTGAATTTAAATTGTTCACACACTTCAGTACATTGTTTTAAAAAGGGGCGTTACATGACAGCTTTAAAGGAATGTAGACTAGCGTTTAAATGGTATTTAAATGTCTTAAAAACCTCTTAACACCTGAAAAGTATATATTTTATGAAACTGAAAATAATAGAGATTGTATTACTGCTAAAACAAAAAAATGTGACTTTTCACCATTTCAGAGTACCTTGTCCCCTTAAACTACTGTGAGTACAGCCTCCGGGAGGCAGGGGTGAGTTAAAGGAGCAGTAGGAGGTCCTAGCTCGTAGGCAGACAGGCTCACATAGACGCACAGAACTCCCTAACACTTTCAGTTTAAATACCCGCGCACCAGTGACGAGGAATTCCAAGAGGACGACCGTACCTAACGGGCGGGACAGCTCATTGGCGTTCACGGGGAGAGATCTTTACAACGCGCATGCATCCACGCCATCTGCCAGACACCGCCAGCACCGCAGGACCTGAAAGCAGGCTTGAAACGTGAAATGGAGATGAAATGAGAGGAAATGGGGGAAAGGAGTAATCGTAGTAGAATACACCACTCCGGCAATCGCTTAGGCGACACAATGACAGAGCGGGCGGCCACCAGGAATCGAACCCGGGACCTCACATGATACCGCGAAGCCATCTTGCTTGGTTCCATTATTGTTTACTTCTCTCTCTTCTATCTGCCTCATATAAATCAACATAAAGGTTTGCAGAAATGGTTTCATTACACATTTCGTTATAGTTACACGAGGGATACAGGAGGTTAAAACCGTAGTCATATGTTTTAACAAGCCGGTCGCTATATGCTGAGTTTTAAATTCCATACTCCTTGCGCGACAACACTAGGAACGAAACAATGATGATCAAGAACTTATATGTTTTTAAGTATTGCAGAATTAAATGATTAGTGCTACAAAAAATTATTTCATTTCCATTGTTTGGTGCAGTAAGCTTTTGTCTATTTCTTAAAGTTCTCAAAGTATACAAACTATAAAATTTCATTCAGAAAAGAGGTCCTCAGGGGCTATCAACAGAAAATTTAAGGTATACATTTTTAGTAATATTAGTATATTTTTTTACCTTCTCTGCTACGTATAGTAAGTAGGGGAAGTATTGCATTCCGCCCAAAAATTCGATACCGAGATTTCACCGGAAATACATGTTTTCAGGTACCTTGAATGCATATAAAGCATTTTTGGAAACATGTCCGTGTGTGTGTCTGTGTGTCTGTGAACAGCATTAGTCAGAAACGCACAGTCGGATAAACACCAAACTTGGTATTCAGGTTCAGTATCTTCCAGAGATGCGACACGAAGGTTTTCAAGAAAATCCCCCACCCCAGATTACCATTTACATGGTACATTTGTCGAAATTTTTAATTTTCTCAAAAATAGTTCTAACGATTTTGATTAAAATATCATACATGTTTTGAGGAGCCTTGAATGCATATAAAGTGTTTTTGGAAACATGTCCGTGTGTGTGTGTGTCTTTCTGTCTGTGAACAGCATTAGTCAGAAACGCACAGTCGGATAAACACCAAAATTGGTATTAGGTTCAGTATCTTCCAGAGATGCGACACGAAGGTTTTCAAGAAAATCCCCCACCCCGGATTACCTTTTACATGGAACATTTTTCGAAAATTTTAATTTTCTCAAAAATAGCTCAAACGATTTTGATTAAAATATCATATATTAAGGATACTTTCATGACAAATAAAATGTATATCTTGAAATATCTGGGAATGTCTCTAAAAGTGTTTATAGTGAACGACGTTTGCATAACTGGTAAACCATAAAAGATAGACAAAATTTTACTACACAAAAAATGTAGATCGCGTTAAAATACACAATTTATGTCATATACATTTTTTTTTGCTGAGTGAACCATTTTAGAGGCATTGCTTGTTATTGCCTTAAATTTTCCAATACTTACACTTTTTCTCAAATTCGTTATTCATTTTTTTTTGCCCGGTAATGAAAAGAGAATGGAATACTCCACATAGCAACCAGCTCTTAAAATATTTGACTAAAGCCTACCAATTCCCCTTGCATCTACAAGAAAATTAGCAATAAGATTAACATCTCGATATCTCGATTAACATGAAGCATATGGAGAATAAGTGTTTGTAAAATAGCTTTTTACAAGAATAGAGAAAGTCATGTGAGTGTAACACATCAGATGTTTTTTAATAAAAGCATTAAAATATTTTTGCGTAAGTTAAAAATAACGAAGATATGGCATGTAAACGGTAATTTGAGGTGGAGGCAGTTTCTTGAAAATTTTCCTGTCGCTTTTTGGTGAGTTAAAAATTTTAAAATGAGTTTCTTTTTATGGAGTACAATATCTACGCATTGGAAAACCGAAGTGTGACCCAATGCCAGAGGTTTGGTTATCATTCAATTTTGATAACTTGATCAGTCTGTCGGACGAAAATGGTTAGTAACGTAGTCTAGAAATAAATAAAATGTTTTAGTTGAGACCGGATTGGGACATTTTCCAACAAATAGTAGCGCTGCAATTGTCTTGTACCAGCAGCTTTGTTACTTTATCGATCCTGACATGAAAATGGCAGAGACTGTAACTGTGTACCTTATCCACAACTTGAACTTGTTGAGAGTCGTTTGTAAGACCGGGTTGTCATGGAAACTTTTCACATTTCTCACCCAATTTCATCTTCGTTTCCGAGCAATAAATGCTTTTTGTCAGTGAGAAGAGTTATGCCACGCTCTGCGTTATTTCTCTGCCATCTCCGACTTTTGGTGTAACATTTTGAAATTTATTTACCGAGTGTTTTCTGAAACTGTTCTTTTTATTCTCTGAAAACTGCAGAGTGCAACATAGTTTAAAATAGTCTACTCTGGCTTTCTCTACGGTAGACAGAGGGAGTACTGTATTCCAGTGATTTCAATAAAAAAAATTCGTACAGTATTTTTATACACCGGGGTGAGGCCAAAAGGTTTGCAGCTAAAATATTAAGTTTTTACCCCGGCATAAACATTGGGGGAGGTAGCATTAGGGCAACAAGAGATACCAGGAACTTGCTGCACAAAGCTAAAGCAGGCTTGGGATGTTTATAACATAAATGCATATTTAACACATTACCTGTGGTTTATTAAAATAATCATGCTGCCGCTACATTGTGCACAAAAGGTTACAGATAAACGTTGGAGGGAGATGCTCCACACACACACGGACCACGCACGCTACATACACAAACCACACACTCTGAAGATACACACAAGACTCTCGCTACTGGTCTGACCCACGCTATCAGACAAAAGAGGCACGTCCCTCAACTTGCTTTCACGTCCCGTGACTAGGAGGTGGAGGGTAATGCCACGTGGACATGAATTCAACTCTCAAACGAAATAATTAGTTCAACAGTGCCCTTCTATACAGCAGTAATGTATCCGACGCGATAATGCATACACATACGCTACAGTATTTCACTGGAAATAAATGTTTTTGATCCTTAAAAAGTTCATAAAGGGACCTAAATATGTGTATCTGTGGATTTTATTGTTTAAAAACAAAAAGGTGGGCAAACACTAAACTTGGCGTTTAAATCTAGCATCTTTCAAGAATGTAATATGATTATTTTCATGAAATTCCCCACCTTTACATGGACTTTTACTTTCTCCTCTACGTATAGTAAGTAGGGGAAGTATTACATTCCACCCAAAAATTGGATATTGAGATTTCACTGGAAATACATGATTTGAGATGCCCAAAGATGCTCTACATAAGATATTTAAATAAGTGAAAAATAATATTATAAGTAAAAAAAATATTATTAGGAGATAAATTGGTAATTTATTTATGAGATTTTTTGAATTTCTCTTTTACTAAGGTTTTATTATTCGTAGTTAATTTTTGTATATCGTGGTTTAAGAAAATATTTTTAGATAATTTTCTGAATATATGAATGTTTAATATTGAATAAAAAAAAAGGCATTTTTAGAGAAAGATCCGTGTGTGTGTGTGTGTCTGTGACTCATAAACGAAAGGTTGGATAAATACCAAACTGGTATTTTGGTTCAGTAACTTTCAAAGATGCGAAACAAACATTTTCAAGAAAATCCGCACCCCTCTTTACATGGAACATTTTTCGAAAATTGTTATTTTCTCAAAAATGACTCTAACGATGTTTAAAATATTTACATGGCAAATGATTTTTCTAGGAATATCCCCAAAAGCCCTCTTCATTCTGAATGACTTTTACATAACTGGATAACCGTAAGAGCTAGGCAAAAGTTTACTACACAAGAAATGTAGATCTCGTTAAAATACACAATTTTTGTTGTGTACATTTTTTCTGTCGAGTGAACAATTTCTGAGATATTCCTTGTTATTTGCTTGAATTGTTCAATGCTTATACTTTTTTCAAACGGAAAATCGTTATTACTTTTTATGTCCTGGACATGCAAAGCGAATGAAATGCTCCACATAGCAACCAGCTCTTAAAAGATTTGACTATCGCTTACAGCGTTCCATATTCCCCTTGCACCTACAAGAGAATTAGCAGTAAGATTTATGCAAAGGTTCATCTCCATTAACATGAAGTAGATGGAAAATAAGCGTTTATAGAAATAGTTTGTACAAGAGTAGAGAAAGTCATGTGAGTGTAACAAATCAGATTTTTCACAAAGACGTTCCTGGCGATTTAGAAACATTTACCTGAATAGAATATATATCTTGAATTATCTATGAATAGCTTAAGTTTTCTCTATTTTGGTAGAATTTTAAGCGAAAGTATATTGCAGGATCAAATGTGGACAATTTCTGTCAAACGTTTCCTTTTCCTATCGTTAGATTTTCGAAATATCCCTTCTAATTGTAGTGCATCATCTGATAGAACGTTTGCAAATGTTGCAATTATTTCTTCATCTCCATCGTAAGGGCTGATTTTATTCCTTCATACTTCCAATGTTTACATTTGAATATCGTTTACGCATGCTATATTATGCAACTAAGTCTAATTTGAGATCCTGGGTACTTATTAATATTTATGTCTTTTGTACCTCGTTGTTTTATGTAACAATGGACCAAGAGATCCATTTTTATGTAAGATTTATGCCGCAAAGATACTTTGAGAGGCAATTTTGTCCGGTATCCGACATAAGATTAATTTCTAAAACGCATGGTTGTCTATTTCTGGAAATAAACTGCCCTTCAATTTAGGAGCAGATTGAAGTAGTATTTTTAACACTTAAATGATTTCAGTCAAATATTATATAATATAAAATATAATATCAGCCCACCTTAAAGCAATATGTGTATGTAATAAATATAAGATGCATATTACAGTCATTGTGTATGTTTATATTATTGTATACATGCTCAATAATGTTATGTGAATAAATTACGTAATTTAATAATGTAGGAGCTGTGAGAATAATAGGTTAAAAGTTGCTAACAATGAGGTAACAATGAGGTAGCCTTGAGAAAATAATGAATTAGAAAGTAATACTACTACTGGTGATTCTTGGAAGCAATAATGTAAATTTTTGTGACAGTTTATAAAGTAGCTAATCAAGAACCAAAAAAAGCTTAAGTTAAATAACGGTATTGTATTGGACTAGGATTAGCCAATCAGAAACTGAAATTGGGCAAATTGTACAAATTTAGGCGGTATAAATTAGTTCAGTTGCTTGTAGACAGCGCTCATAACTGGACGCGTTAGTTGTAGACAGTGTTCCTAATCGGACGCGAGATGTGTCCTCGAGAAGTTTAATATGTATTCAGTGTGAGACGAAAAGAGTTTACGTGTTTAAAAAGTACAAGTAATTAATAAAATAATCTCACAGCTCTCTATATCAGTGAAGTGTTATTTAAATTGTGTCAAGGATTAATAAATGTAGTAAAGTAAAAATTATAATCTGTGTAAGTACATTCTTCAGCCGCACCACGCCTGCAAAGGAAGCCATGTCTCTAAATACTGACGCAGCCGAGGCAAACATAAATATATAAAATTTAAAGAAACAGTCAAATTACAAAGTTAATATTCTTTAAACTTGGGGCAAAGCCCACCGGAAAGTACATTTGGGGCGAAAGTTACCGGAAACTTTTACCATACGTGCGGTTGCAAATACTTCAAGTTCGGCTCCCCAACAGTTAAACTACAATACAACTCGTATTTAAAAAAGTGGCTTTCCATACATGAAGCATGGTTCCCAAAGCGTGGGACAAATAACAATACAATAAACCTTCCTCAAGATATGAAGCTGGAATCACAAAATTCGCCTGAAGCAACATATATTTTCTAGCGTAAAAAGAAAACGCACCGATAATAGTGAATGAGCAATATGTTTGTCACTAAATTCTTGCATATCTCGAAGACTTTAACCGAGGTTCACATCAAGGTTTATGTGGTTCTTCAATTCGTTTTTTGCGTTGCATATCGGGAAAATTTTATTCTGTGTATATTAAGGGTAATGTGAAAGGTCGCTCACTCGATTTTGGTTATTCTTTCAGCATTGAAATCCCCTGTTTTTTTCAGATAGATATAAGATATGTATTATTTCCAAAAGTTTTAAAATTGGATGCCTTATGATGGTTTGTATTCATGTCACACAGTTTTAATCCTGTTTCATAGCAGATTAATATGAGAGGATTGTTTGCTATTTTGCACTTTATTGCGAACATGGCAGATTTTTAATTACTTTTAGTCCCAACGGTAAATGGGGAGGCTTAGAAATTTTAGAATTGAGATATTGGTGGAAGGGAGTTGCATCAATGAACTTCATTGTCAAGGATAGTTCTTGGAATAATTTTGTAAATTTCAGAAAATAAGATACCCTACAACTTTGAAAAGCTTTATCTACCTTCAATCCGTATTTTGAATATTTAACACACAAATCGACACTTTTTGATCTACCCAGAGAGAATTTTATACATTTTGTATTATAGGACCAAAAAATTACCCTTACTATGGAATTAATTGTTCTTTCATACAAGCCGTGTGTTGGACAGGGTTGGAAAGGTAGAATCACATGACCGAAAAATTCAATGCCATATTCGGGATTTGAACCACGGATCTCCCGGTCTCCGTCCGGTTGCTCTAACCACTGAGCTACCATGGCAACATGCCGGCACGCCATTAAATTCTCCAGCTAACTCGCATTTTTTCCCCGGTAAACCACAAGGAGATCTCAAATTGTATTGAGATGCCATACCCCAATGGCGACTTACATTCTTTGTAAGTACTTAAGTCCCGGGCTTTTAGTTTCAACACATCTCCCCTCACAATTCATATTTAATAATGTAGGAACCCCAAACGTTGGGAAATAAATCTAGGAATGTGTAAGTAGATTTGTGTTATGGATTTTGTACAGTGAAAAACCCACGCCTTCCTCTTAACCTCCACACCACGTTTCGGTCCTCCGCGGCCAAGTGTGTATACGTCCCCTCAATGTGCGTGCTGGGTACTAAAAATTAATTTAATTTTTCATGTGAACCTTTAGGCCTCCACCCAGCATGTAACAATATTTGCCAAGAAAGAAACCACATGACTTAAGCAGACAGCTTAAGTATCGAATAGCAGTAGCAATTTGTGGAGCGAATCGTCCCATAAGGATAGGCTAATGTTTTTCTCTCTATTCCAGTGTCTAAAGTTACAACATTTTCTCTGTGGAGTGCTGCAGAATTTGTAGTACAAAATGATAGATGTGGTACGGTTTTAGTGTATATTTTAATTTGTACATATTTGTGCTAACAGTGTTAAAATGTGCTAGTTTAAAAAGGAAAATCGTTAAAAGTTTATAAGACTCCATAAAAACTCATTGCCATTTTTTTGGCAATTTTTGCCATTTAGTCTCCCCTTATAGGTTATACAGCACGAGGGACACCTCGCATACAGTGACCTACATAGATCTATTGTGGTTACCATTCTCCATAATGAGGAATGAAGTGAAGGAACCACAGGAGGCTACAGGCCTCAGAGACACTCGAAAATCCCTAACAGTTCTAGGCTCAAGGACTCGCCCCACTGCTGGAGCTTCCTAGAGAGAGCAATGAACGACAGCCCTCCAGTGTTCACAGAGAGTACTAGTTCTTTCGAGCAAGAATATGTGTCATCTGTCCGGCACCGCCGTACGCCATGAAATCTAGAAGCACACCTGCAAGTTGAGAAGTAAACGGAAAATAAATCGTGGTAGATGAGAAATTAGCCTAGCATTCGCCTACCGACCAGGGAAAACAACGAAAAATCCAAGGACAGAGTTAGTGCTGTACGGGAATCGAACCCGATGCCGCTTGGTTAATATCTCCTTAATGAGTAACAAGTAAAACTTTCAGAAACTCTTGCTGCCACTTTGTAGGATATAGAAAACACGTACATTTTCGGAAATATTTGGTCTTTTATGTGGGTTTTGTAGTATTAGCATAACAGTTTTAGTGCAGCCAAGAAGGCAGCGTATTGAAATACAGATAAGAGTTACGACCTGCAAGCCGACCGATAGCGCGAGCAGAATGCAGGGACCTCTCGTGCTCCCTGCAGACTTAATTTCACAGTCCAGAAGAAAAGCCAGTACGTGGTGTGGTGTTACTATTGCTATTTTGCTCTGCGGGGTAATAAAAGCTCGTACCGGAGCGAAGATGGGACACAAGCCTCTTGGAAGTCTGGAGTGACTGTCCAACATTACGTAGAAATCACATTAAATTTGCACTCCAGTCTCCAGAGAGGCTAGTAAATTAGTAAATTAAAGCCGGGAAAGTGAAACTGTTCCACAGGGCGCCGGGGGTGGTCCCCCCCCCTTTCCTGTTTTCTCTTTCAGCTGTTTAAAGATGAAATGCCCAGTTGCGTAACGTAATACATATTTTGTTTCTGTCCTGTTTGAAACTTGTGTTTAAATTCTATGCTTTTCCTGCTACCGTGTATAATTTAATGGGTAGAATTAAGCAAGGTGCAACTTGATCCTTCCTCCTGAGCTCTGCTTTATTCTAGAATAGGCGCACATGTACTGCAAGAAACTGCGTACAAGCAAACGTAAGCTATAATGAATTGTCAAACTTGGACTTAAATAATAAAATGTTTGGGTACTTAAACAATTTGCTATTATTATTATTATTATTATTATTATTATTATTATTAAATCATACACACCAGTCATACCACAACCATCGTCATAAACGTAAGCTATGTAATTGTCAAACTTGGATGCTTAAATAATAACTTGAATAATAATAATAATAATAATAATTACGGAAGTTTTTGGGTACTTAAAACATTTATTGTGATTATTATTATTATTATTATTGTTATTCAATCAGTAAACTGTCTTTGTTTATTCAGCTTAAATCCATTGCACTATTCTGCCATATTAGAAAGAAACGATAAAGGTATTAGTTGGTAATTACAGTTAAAATTCTGAGGCAGTATTTTTAACACTTAAATGATTTCAGTCTAATTATATAATATAAAAAATAACAGCCCGCCTTAAAGCAATATGTGTATAATATAATATATAAAATATATGTAACAGTCATTATATTATGTTTATATTATTATGTACATGTCTAATAATGTTATGTGATTGTATTACGTAATATAACAATGTGGGAGCTGAGTATAGAAGCAGAAAGTTGCTAACAATGAGGTAACAATGAAGCAATGAGGCAATAATGAATTGGAAAGTTTAATAATGCTACTAGTAATTCTTGGAACAATAATGTAATATTTAAAACAGTTTATAAATAGCCAATCAAAAACTATAAAAGCTGAAAGTTAAATAAAAGTATTCTATTGGAGCAAAATTTGAAATAGAGAAATTTACAAATTTAAGCGGTAAACGCCAGATGCTGGAAGGCAACCTTCCTGAGCAGTTTGTTCGCTCGGTACGTATTAAGTGTGAGACATAAAATTCATTACGGCGTGAATAATATAAAGTTTTCCTGTTAAAAAGTACAATTAATAAAAATCTCACAGCTCTACAGTTGGGTATATCAGTGAAGTGTTATGTAATTGTGTGAAAGAATTAATGAAACGAAGTTAAATACTATTATAAGTTGTGTAAGCCTGCATTCGTTAGCCGTTCCAGCCCTGCTAAGAGATGCGTGTTTCTACAAATTACTACTTACGCAGCCGAGGCAAACATAAATATATAATATTTAAAGAAACATTAAAATACAAATTTTATTTTTTTTAAACGTTGGGGTGAAGGCCACCGGAAACTTTGTATCGTACGTGGTTGCAACTACTTCAAGTTTTGGCTCCCGCAGTGGAACTACAATATAACTTCTTCAAATTGGCGCCCAAAGCGCGGTGCTAATAACGTAAACATAATATTTCTTCAATTCATTTTTAGTATGTTCTGCAGGAGGGAAATTATGTATTCTTTCAATTGATCTATTTGATTTAGCTTTTTCTAGAGTAGCTCATATTTGTCGAGATGTAAATTATAGATGATTAACATACACACCAGTCATACCACAACCAACCTTGGATCGTCATAAATGCAACACACAGTGATCGGATTCTGTGTACTTTTATTGGACCTAAGTATTTACAACTGCAGCTTTCAACGACAGTAGCAATTTTGTTACAAGTGCATACAATGCACATCCTTCATTCACATTACCTTTTATACTTACTCTTCTAAAACTATTCTTAAGAAAGCCTATTCTTCTATCTACTTCTTTTAACCGAGATTAACTTTCAATACAAGTTTACATATGAATAAGAAGAATACATTAGGTAAAGCAATGCCATGCTGTTTGCATGGCTATGAGAAAAAAAAGAATAGCGACTTACTACTTTAAAATACAAGTGTTTGAAAATGCAAACCAATAACAAAGTATATCTCGGAAATGGCTAACACTACGCCATTTTCATTTGATATAAATTGTGTGTTTTAACCAACGGTGCATTTTTTGAAGAGTAAGACTTTGTCATGTATTAAGATTTACCTGCTATACAAGATTCATTCAATGGAGAGGTGTTCGCAGCTTATTCTCAGACATTTTAAGATATACGTTTTATTTTTCGCACAAATGTCTAACATGCGGTGTTTGAAGCAAAATTATTAGTCATTTTGGGACAATTAAGCGTAATAAAATTTTTTCTATTTAATGGGAAGTTTGAGGTAGAATGATTTATTGGAAAATCATCCTGTCACATCCTTAAAATACGCTGAATCTAAATACCATTTTGGGTATTAACCAATTGTTTTTCAAGAACAGACACACACAGACAAAAAAACTATACACAGACCTCCTTTTTAAAGTGTTTTTTATTATTATTATTATTATTATTATTATTATTATTATTATTATTATTATTATTATTATTCAGGGAGCCTCTAGACGTGTATATACGGTGAAATCTCCATATCGAAGTTTTGGTGAATTACTAGGTACGTAGTAGAGAAAGTAAAATATCCAGATGCGCAGTAATACAGCATTTTTAAATTAAAAGAAAATATTACTGACTGGTTCATAAGTGTCTTTAAAATAAATTTAAATATTGAATGACATGTACCCGACACGCCTCAATTTTTTTTAATTCTGATGGCATAAATCCCAATTTAATTTCCTTTATTATGATGGCCAATACCTTTACTGTTTGAAGTTTAACCCATCCCTCTATTTTGTTGTACGGGTTGCCTATCTCCAATGTATTAGTGATGCTATATTAGCTTTCAATGAAGGAAATATTATCGTGTGAAGGTGTTAGTACAGTTAGGTATTCAGCCTGGAAGAACTCATTGAGAATTTTCAGAAAACTCTATATTTTGAGAGTGTAAAAGGAGGATTTTTATTCAGAAAAGATATCAAAGGATACCAGAAAACAGCACAGGAGTAATAACAGCGATGGATGTAGAGAATTTGACTATATGGAAGTGGCTTGTTCTAGGTTAACTGCAAACTTTAATTTAGGTTTTCGCGAAATGTATTTTCTGCAAACATTTTTACCGTTTTCTCAAGAACCACATGCTCTACAATGATAACATTTTTACAACTCATTTCTGGGTTACTTCTAGCGATACTTATTTTCTTATAATCCTAGCATTAAAATCATGGATGCAGGATGTTTTGTACTAAAATATAGGTGAGCAAGTAGTATATTCATTAGAAGTTTAATAAAAATTAGGAAATCGTATCCACGTAAGATAAAAACCGTCAGTGCAATTAGAAATCATTGCTTTAATGTGTTTAAAACTTTTACACCTCTAAAACACAGATTTCTCTGAAAAAATAAATTAAACTTCTTAAATTTAACATTGTAAGCAACTTCCGCTTAAATTAAGTGCATTAACGTTACTAGTTTATTATTGGAAATATTACTTTAGAACCCTACCCTTTCTACCCTTTTAAACTTGTGTTAGTTGCTAAGGCATACGTATAACAAAATAGCTTTTAAAACTTAAAAACCAACATTTAAGTCTTACTGCTTTTAACATTCCACATACTAATTTATTTCATTATTGTTAATAATATTACGTTTTCTGGACATCAGTATACCATACAGAATATTTGTGAGATAAACCCTCTGAACACAATATTTTATTATTCAGAGTTATTATACTTAATGTAGTACTTCTATAAAAAATAAAATAAACTTATAAACAGGATATAGAGTATTAAAACTGAGATGACTTAAACACCAGATCATTGGACCCTGATAAGAATTTATGAAACGACAAACTAAGATAATCTAAGTACTCGCTTTCTAGAGTTTATGTAGGCTATATAAACTGAGATAACTAAATTAATGAGATATCTTAATTAATATGGGTTTATCCGAAACAGTAATTAACAAAACATAAGCTACCGTAAACTGAGATAACCTAATTACATTCTTGTTAGAAAATATAATAAACGGAATTCAGCCAATAAATTGCGATAAACAGAGCTAAATTAAATAAAGACATTTTGGGCTCTCTGATAAATGGTATATAGGGACATAAACTGAGATAATTCAAATAAAGCTAAGTTAAGGTTCATCAGAGGAAATTGGTGGTAAGGTATTTAAATTTACTTCAGTTGCAAATAAATGAAATATATGCAAGGATAAACTGGGATAACGTAAATAAAGTCTTGTTAGGAACTACCTAGGTATAATAAGCAGTATATAAGCAGCGGTAAACTGAGGTAATCCAAATAAAGACTTTTTAAAAGCTCAAAGTTCTAAGCTCACTAGAGACAACGGGTAGCAAAGCATTGCAAATTGCCCCAGTGGGTATCTAGCATTATATACAAAGATATGGAACCCTAAACTGAGATAACCCAAACACACGCATGTTAGAAATCTAAAGCCGGAGGCAAGTGTCGACTAGCAATACAAATTGTCAACATCGGACATCCAGCTGTACGCAACTATACACGGAGATACAGGTATATAACGGAGATACGCTGTAGCAGGTAAACATTCATACTCCTTTGAGAAAGGTTTGTTGCTGCTACGTATGGAAAGTCAATTTGAAGATGATGTTCTATTGAAGGAGGTGTATTATATTTCAACTGTTGGGGAACAGAACATGTAGTAGTTGCAACCGCACGAATAGTAAACAGTTTCCTGTAGCCTTCGCCCCAAATGTACTTTCAGGTGGCCTTTGTCCCAAGTTTAAAAATATTAACTTAGTAATTTCACTGTTTCTTTAAATATTATATATTTATGTTTGCCTCGGCTGCGGCAGTATTTGTTAGAGACACGTTTCTCTTAGCAGGGTTTTGGTGCGGCAAGAATGTAGGCTTACACAGATTATAATTTTACTTCACTCCTTTTATTAATACTTGACACGATTTAAATAACACTTCACTGATATAGAGAGAGCTGTGAGATGTTTTTATTAAATATTTGCACTTTTAACACGTAAACTATTTTTTCTCACTCAAAATACGTATAAAATCTCTCAAGGACGCATCACGCATCCGGTTACAATCACTGTCTGCAGGCAACTGACTAGATTTCAACCGTCTAAACTTTTAAATTTCTGTATTTCAAGTCTCCGATTGGCTAATCCTACTCCAATAGAATACCTGCATTTAACTAAAGCTTTTTCTGGTTGTTGATTGGCTATTTTATAAACTGTCAGTAAAATTACATTATTGCTTCCAAGAATCACAAGTAACATTTAAACTCTCAAACTTATTATTGCCTCAAGATTACCTCATAGTTACCTCATTGTTAGCAACTTTTAACTTATTGCTCTCACAGCTCCTACATTATTAAATTACGTAATATATTCACATAACGTTATTACACATGGATACAATAATATAAGCATATGCAATGACTGTTACATACATTTTACAAATTATTACATACACATATTGCTTCAAGGCGGGTTATTATTGAATTTATATAATATATAATTTGACTGAAATCATTTAAGTGTTAAAAACACTGCCTCACATTTTAAACATTCTAATAAACAGTGTATAGGAAATAATCTGGTATAAGTTAATTTAATATATTTAGAAACTCCCATAAATAGGTTTTAAGCAACAATTAGCTTACACCAGCAAAAGTGTTACTTTCCAAAACTAGTGAGAAATAAGGAGTGGCCAACAATAGGTGAAGATTAACTTATACGACAGACTGTCCACTAACACTCCAAGGTCAATTGCGCAGACATCAGAAGAAAACCTTGTAGACAAAAACAACCTATAGTATTCACATGCCTCTCTCTCTCACTCTTCTAGAAGCTATATATAAAAGCTTATTTGCCAGCCTCTGTGGTGTGGGGGTAGTGTGTCCGCCTCACATTCAATAGGTCCCGAGTTCCAATCTCGGTTAGGTTGAGCTACCCGGATGAGGTTTTCCCTCATCCTGAGAAGATGAATGTTAGGACCTCGAGCTCATTTGAACATCATTCATTTCAAGGACTTAAACTTCAAGGCCTCCCCCCAAATGTTTATTCTTCTATCTACTTGTTAATCGAGACAAACTTTCATTATAGATTTACACATTGCGTTGTAGATATAACAAGGATACAGTGGGATAAAGCGACAGTCAGATTGTTAGACTTACCGCTTGAAGAAACTATCAGTCTTTGAAAATGAAAACCAATCACAAGGAATATCTCGGAAATGGTTAACAGAACAAAAAGGTTTACATAATTGTAAGCCTTACGAAGTTTACATTTTTTGTGTAGTAAGATTTTGTTTTATCTCTTACAATTTACCAATTAAATATACAAAATTAATTTAGAACGAAGAGGAGTACACAGATTATTTGCAGAAACTTCAAGATATACGCTTTATTTCCAATGCAAATATCTTACGCATATGGCACTTTAGACAAAATCGTTAGAACCATTTTTGAGGCATACCAAATAATGAAAACTTATCCATGTAAAGTGTTGCTTAGGATGGGAAAGTTTCTTGAAAATTTTCGTGTGGTATTTTTGTAGGATGCTGAGCTTAAGTACCATCGTATTTAACCGACTTTTCGTTCTTGAGTTATGCTCTTCACACCACACACACACACACACACACACACACGTTTTTCTTTCTTTCTTTTTTTAGATTCCAGGAGCCTTAACATGTATTTCCGGTGAAATCTCGGTAATGAATTTTTAGGTGGAATACAATAGTTCATTCATTTACTATAAGTAGTAGAGAAAGTAAAAATGAAGTTCTAGGTATGTCAACTCTCGTGTTATGGTCAGTGAGATGTCAATAATGACGCACGCTGGAGTTGGAAACTTCAAGGCTGCAACTGTTTATACTCAGGCCTTGCGAATCACTTGAAGATCCTTCTACCGCTATACATTTAATCTCTCATGTGAATGAAGGGCTTTATGGTAGAACGAGAAGTTAACCTTTAGCGCATTAGACGTGCCTAGGTGAAGAGAAGGATGGGAAATGCTTGAGGCATGCATCCGTGCGATGGGATTGATGGTTTCTGGTTGTTGGTTCTGCAAGGCTATAAAATAAAAACTGTTACGCTTAGAAGATAACTTTTTATGCAATTTTACATTCGGTATGTACAGAGTGTCACTGTAAGTGCGCGACCTTCTGTACCATGCATGCTTCCAAATGAAGAATATGACATTATAAAACCATTACGTTTTCGAAAGCCGGTGAGTATGTATAAAACTCTATTGCAATCTTTCCCTCCCAAAAGTAAATCCTGTTAGAATATATATGGTAGATAAAGGATGTTATTTAGCTCTACGTTATTTAAAGTCTTCCTATCTGAGACTTTGAAAAATTGGAGAAGGAAATAAGGTCCCATGGGTATACAGATAAATGTCGATACATTGTATTCATTAAATTTTGCCTACGACCAAATTATTTTTGCTGAAGATGGACATTATACAAACTATGTGTTTAGAAAACTATTATTGTTACATGTTAGGTAGCCTACAAGCTCATATGAAAATTAAATTAATATATAATACACAGCGCACACATTGAGGGGGCGTATACTTGGCTGCGGAGGAGCGAAACGTGGTGTGGAGGTTAAGAGGAAGGCATGGGTTTTTCACTGTTGAAAATTTATAACACATAGCTACTCACACATTCCTAGATTTAGTTTCTAACCGTTTGGGGTTCCTACATTATTAAAAATGGAAGGTGGGAGGATATGTCCGCCGATCCAAAGACCGGCTTACACACGCGGTCCGTTCCTCACGGAATCCCAACTGAGATTTACGCTATCACCCACTACTCGTGACTAGCAAAGCTACCAGCCAAGAGTGACGTAATCAACAATGTGTCTGATAAGGGCAGTGTAGAACAAAAATGTATCCTACTAAACTATTAATACGCCACATCATAACAATATAAAAACTGGGGCTTACAATTAAATTTAACTAAAACGGAGACATAGTTGTTGGAGTAATAGGTTAATGACATCGTGATGGAAGGAGGTAGTGACACCGAAAATTATCATAGACTGTAAAAAGGAAGGGTTGCTGTAAGAAAATTACATTCTATACTTTGGAACAAAACTATTCATAAGAATGCAAAGAGAAGAATATAGGATATCGTATATAAATAAATAATTGAAAGTGTTGTGTTGTATGGCTCTGAGTTCTTGGAGGTTTCGAAGAGAAAAGAAAACAGATTAAAAACGACGTAAATGGATTATTGAAAAAGTTGTTTCTAGACTTCATAAAATCTGAAATGAAAGTATACCAGAGCAGCTGCAAATGGTGGCAGTAAATATTATTGAAGGAAGACGTTTAAGTTGGTATGGTCTTCTCAGAAGAATGTCACCGGAGAGTTTGTAATTAAGAATAGAGGAAGATCATAACTGATGTGGAGTGATGCAGTAAGTGAATAGTTACATGGAAGAATAATGAGAGATGATGATTGGAAGGATAGACGAAGATGGAAACGTGGGTGCGAGAGGCACCATTTGAAGTAAGCAAACTTGCTTAAAAAATCTGATGTGTTACACTCCCATGACTTTCTCGACTCTTGTACAAACTATTTTTACAAACGCTTATTCTCCATCTACTTCATGTTAATCGAGATAAACATTTGCAGACTCTATCTTATTGCTAATTTTCTTGTAGATGTAAGGGGAATGTATATTTACAAGGGCAATTTGGAAATACAGTAGCCTTTAAGCACATACATATCTCTTAATAGCTGGTTGCTAGGTGCAGCACTGTTCCCTTTGCCACAGATTAATACTCTTTGCATATCCAAGACAAAAAAATGAATAACGAATTCCCATTTGAGAAAAAGTATTGGAAAATTTAAGGGAATAACAAGCAACTTCTCGAAAATGGTTCACTGAACAAAACAAATGTATATGACATAAATTGTGTATTTTAACGCGATGTACATTTTTTGTGTAGTAACATTTTCTCTATCTCTTATGGTTTACCGGTTATGCAAAAGTCGTTCACAATGAAGAACACTTTTGGAGACATTCCCAGAAAATTCAAGATATACGTTTTATTTGTCATGAAAATATCTTATACATATGATATTTTAATCAAAATCGTTAGAGCCGTTTTTGAGAAAATTCAAATTTTCGAAAATTCTTCCATGTAAAGGGTATCCTGGGATGGGGGGATTTTCTTGAAAACCTTCGTGTCGCATCCCTGGAAGATACTGAATCTTAATACCAAGTTTGGTGTTTATCCGACTGTTCGTTTCTGAGTTATGCTGTTCACAAACAGACACACACACATACAGACACACAGACACACATAAACACACGGGCATGTTTCCAAAAATGCTTTTTTTGGATTCAGTGTGTCTCAAAACATGTATTTCCGGTGAAATCTTGGTATCGAATTTTTGGGTGGAATACAATACTTCCCCTACTTACTATACGTAGTAGAGAAAGTAAAAAGGTAAGTGAAATTCTCGGAATGACACAAAGCTCACGATTCAAGAATTTATCCCACTTAAACGTATGACAGCATGTGATGTGTTCCTTTGCTCATTTCAGACCAGTCTAGAACGTGAACACTTATCTGCAGCATCTCCTCTAGTTGTTTGGTACTGATGGCCGGGTCATTACGTAACTGCCCATTTGTGGCCGGGAAATGACCACAACTTGTGGACAGTCAGCCACACTTGTCTCGACTTCCTGCTGAGATAGGCAAGCCATTCCCGTGATCGCCATAACCCCTTTGTAGCTTCAGATGAGCCATATTACATGTAAACAAATCGTAGAAGGCTCCCTTCCTGGCGTTTTCAGATCTAAGACAGCTGTGCAAAAGAAACTGCCACTTCGTCAAGCTTCTTGAGGGGAAGGTGCACTCCAAAACTGCTAACAAGTACTGAAAATATCATTTTTAATTTCTCTAGCACCTACTTAAAGAAGGAGGGAGCATTGTATCCCAGCCAAAAACTCGATGTCAATACTTCAGCAGAAATACATGTTTTGAGGTACCTGAATCCCAGTATTTGCGCGCGTGTGTGTGAACAGTATAGCTCAAAAGCATAATATCAGATAAATAGCATCTAAAATTTCCTTTACCTGGACACATCTTCATTATTTTCTATTTTATGAGAAATGACTCGCGATTTTTATTTAAACACCATATGTTTAAGATAATTACATAACAAATAAGATATATATCTTGTATTTTTGGATAACCCGTAAACTTCTCTTCATTTGAGCAAGTTTTATATAAAAGTATATAACATTGTGAAATAAAGAGTGCCTACATAAAAATGTACACATCTTTAAACCACAAAATTTATTTTAAATGACCTTTTTTCGGATATTCTTGTTACTGTTAAATATTTTTGAAGAGTCAAAGTTACCATTTTTTTGTTTTTTTTTTCTCATGGTGTCCTGCAGAAACTGATACTCTAAATGACTATGAAATGGATACAAATAAAATAGTAAATTCCTAAAAAAGCAATAAATAGAACTCTGCTAATCATCAGTTCATATAAGCATTGGGTCTTTTATTAAAAACGACTAATATACAATATTCAAAATGTGCCAAATCCAGATATATACATTTCTGCTTAAGTAAGTCTGTAGTCTCTCTTGATTTTCCTTATAAGAATAATAATATTAACAAAATAAATAATAGAACTACATAACCTATTAACAGAAAATTGAAGATACCATCTCTGTGATAATCCATATCTTGGGAACAAAATAACACAGACTTTCTGTGTTCCTCTGACGAGAATGTGTGTAAGGAATGTGTTGATATCAACAATTCTATCGCTATCTGAGAAAGATTACGGCTCTACTTTCAACATATCAACAAGACTTAAGGCCTCTTATAAAACATACGCTCTTCTGCTAGTAATGCTGAATGGCCAGTTGCTTTTGTTTGCTTTCTTCGTTACAGATTTTAACAACATTAGCAGCTATTTCTCGAGCTTGACTGTAGAGTTCTACCTTTCTTACTGGGCATTGTAAATAACTTTATAAATCACTACAAAACACTTACACACTGGGATACTAACGTTGTGCGATGTTTTTTGATGCAGTAATTTGTATCACAAATTATTTAAATGTAAAGAGTGATTATAGTATGAATATGCATTATTATGTGACATTGATTTGAGATGTTTGTTGATGGTAATTATTGTTGGAAAGTAAGTTTATACTGCCGTATTGAAACTGACAATTATAGCGTGCAATAATGCAGCGAGGGGTTGAGCTGTTTATCATTATTGGAAACGAGGAAGTTACGTAATGTTGGCGCGTTTTCCTTTAGAATTTGCTGGAACATTTCCCTAGAGCATATGTATTCATAATTTTCATTGGATATAAAAATAGACGCTAATGTTGGCGCGTTTTATTAGCCAATTGCAGCTCAGTTATAATCTTTAGGCATATCTGGGTGAAGGAGTATAAAAGGTAGGTTAGAGGTAAAGAGCCCGTCAGTTCATCAAAATTCTTTGTACACTACACGTCGCATTCCCGTCAGTTCGTCGAAAATATTTGTATGATACACGTCGCCTTCAGTCCAGCAGAACTATTACACGTCGGCTATCGATTCACAAGTTACGCGTAGCAGAATTATGAAAAATCTAAAGTGTTGTAAAGTTAATTATACAAAAAGTTGAAGTACGCGAATTAAGAGTGCTCAGTAATGAAGTTATTATAACAGTTTCAGTTTGGCGAGTGTCAAGATCAATGTGTAAATGTGATAGTGACTGTGTTCGACAATAAAAGTGTAAAACAAATTCCTTCATCAGTGTTATCTTTGGATAAAAGATTCCTTTCCGTTTACACAACCTGTATAAAGAGAAGTGCTTGACCGAAAAGATCATAGCTAGCCGGAGGACAGTAAACCAAAATTAAATAAAAATAACAGTAGCATTCTTTCAAACAAACATTAATACTACCGCAAATTGCTAACACCAGGTGGAGCTACAAACCTAACAAAGAATTACGTCACAAAATGGCATCACCACGTGAAGTAAACACACATACAAAAACATTACAAATAATACTGTCGCAAATTGGTTCCAAAACGTGGGGCTCAATAAACAACAATATATACAAATAACATTACAAGTAAAACACTCTCAAATTGGCTCCCAAACGTGGGGCTACAACAAATTAAATATAAAAATAACATTAAACCACTTCAAATTGACTCCCAAACGTGGGGCTCAATAAATAAATAAATACAACATAAATACCACTTCATTTTAATGTAAATATTAGATCTATTTATGACATCGTGAGCTGCCACATGGCTCCATCCTCCCTCCCTCTTCTGGAGAGCAGAACACCCGCAAACATTTTCTCGTCAGAGACCTTCAGTACAATTCTTGCGCAGCAGTTTAATGCTTTCTCCCCATCATCGAGATGTCAGGGCGTACTTGGATGACATTTTACCTGGACATTGAGTAGGTCGAAGAGGTGCCACTGAATACCAAACACGGTCTCCAGACCTAACATCTCTGTACTTTTACCTATGGGTAATGAAGTTGAAGAATGAAGGATGCGCTACGAGAATCCATCGAAGCATCGTGCGCAACCGTCACACTGGACACACTGATATCCGTGGTTCGCTCAGCTGTTGACGCTGTAGAGCTGCTGATGATGATCACTTTCAACACACAAAATCACTTATACCTGTTGAGAAAGGATTAAACTACATTACTAAGTCTATGCCATTTTGTTCCTAAGATATCGATTGTCAAAGGATGAGTACATAGTTTTGGACCCCTTTGTAGTGTTATTCGGTGTGGGGGAATTCCACTAAGATTTTCAACTAAAAGGAGTCTCCGCTTAAATACTAAGTACACTTTTCTTTTATTGAGTTACACTGTGAATATACACAGGCGTACGTGTATTTTTTATCCGGTAATGTCACAATATCGCACTATTAATGTGATGAACAGGGACAGCACTCTGTCCCAATTCGCCGCGAGGTTGACTAGTAGTGGTGTATAGAGTACTACGATATGAGTGCGTTCGGTGGGAAGAGCAACTAAACAGTTACGGAACAAGTGGGCGAGGCATCGGAAGGTAAAGGAAACATCCGCAGTTCCGAGATGCGTTTACTAGCGAGGGTGAGGCTAGTACTGTTTTCATTGTGCGACTGTACGTTCTCCTATCGCCTTGTCCTTTACTTTTCTCCGATCCCTAGACCTTGATGACGTTAGGCATGTCAACAAAACAGTAGCACTCTCCTTCAAGCGCACTCATATCATGGCCGACAGTACCTGTGTGTATTAGTAAATAAGAGCAGTCCATCGACAACACGCGACTGTTCCCTGGTATAGATTGGCGGAACAAACATAAAACATTTTTATTAAATGTATATATATATATAATATAATATACGCCGGAGTGAGTCCGAAAGGTTTGCAGCTAAAATATTAAATTTAGTTACCCCGGCATAAACAGTGAGGAACGTAACTCAGTGGCACACGAGAGATACCAGAAACCTGCTGCACAAAACTAAGCGGCGTGGGATATTTACAACATTAAAAATACATAAAGTTTATATTTACCTCTTATTTATTATAATAAACATGGTGCTCTACATTATACATAAAACTTACAGAAGAACACTGGGGAGATGCCCCACGCACACTCCCTCACACACACGCAACAATTCCCTTTGAGGACCTACATTAGACACTGGCTACTAGTGAAGTCAAGCCACACACAAAGAGACTATTCCCTTAAAGAGAATCGTATCACATCGCTGCGATCCTACATAAAAACACAACTCACTATGCAAATTCAGCAAAGAAATAAACCCTTCACACACTCAGATATAAAAAACTTACCTTAATCCACAGATACACACACAACACACAAAAGAAATTTACACACGCGCTAGCACACGAAAATTTTCTTCTTCGCAGCGATGTGATGACAAATATTACCCAACATGTTGTGTACACGACGACTCCAACAAAAATGTTATAAACCGGGGTGAGGCCGAAAGGTTTGCAGTTAAAATATTAAATTTAGTTAGGATAATGACAAGCACATTCACCACCTCCATATCGGCGCCAACAAATGATTTGTTTTAGGTGTGGCAACCAGGTCACACAGCAAGATTTTGTTCGAAGCAGGTTTCTGGTATCTCTCGTGTGCCATTGAGTTACGTGCCCCAATGCTTATGCCGGGGTAACTAAATTTAATATTTTAGCTGCAAGCCTTTTGCCCTCACCCTGGTGTATAACAATAATTAATTGAAATTACTTATACTTTTTAAAGACCTTAGCCTGGTCTTGGTAAGGTTTTAATATAGAGTCAACTTAAAAATTCAATGCCAAATTCGGGATTTGAACAGGGTTCTCCCGCCCCCCGTGCGGTTGCTCTAACCATTGAGCTACTGTTGCAACATGACGGTGGGACATTTCCTCAAATGACTCAAGTTGTTTCCCAGACAGACCACAAAGGCCTCTCACTAGAGATGACAATCTCAGTGGCGACCTGCAATCGCAAGTACTTCACTGCTGCTTGTTTATGTGTTTCTGAGGCTCTTGCGATTGGAGGTCGCCACTGAGATTGTCATCTCTAGTGAGAGACCTTTGTGGTCTATCTGGGAAACAACTTGAGTCAATTGGGGAATTCAATTTCCCACCGACATGTCGGCACAATAGCTGAATGGTTAGAGCAACCACACGGAGGGCGGGAGAACCGTGTTCAAATCCCTGATGTGGCATTGAATTTTTCAGTTGACTCCATATTAAAAACATAAAACATTTCTACAAGTTACCACTGCATATAATATGTATCATCTAGCATATGCTTTGATTATTTAGATGTTTACAAAATTACTTATACACATACAGAACGAGTTGGTCAAATTACACAGCAGTACTTGTAATCCAGGTACATGACTCTGATACATCCTGTATTTCGTTACAATATATAACAATGAGCATTTTTGATCCTGAAAAGTTGAAATTCCTTCATGTTTTCACTAAAAATACGTTTGTACTACGAGAAAGTTTGTTCAAGATGGCACGATGCTATATGTGGATGCTTAAAATAAACACTATTGTCTGCGTTATTGAAACCAAGCTCCTGCTGTTTAGTTTACACACTTCTGAATAGCCATAATCGAATACTAAACAAATTAAACGTACACTCGTTTCCATTTATCCCGTCACCGCAGCTTTGGGAGGCATTTTACTAACCTCTGGGCGGGTGAGTACTCGCAGGGAGGCGTGTGTCTGGAGCGTTCTGCCTTTGTTGTTCGATCAAGCAGTGGCGTGTGTTAACCGTAGCTCACGCGACATATGAACATATTTCGAAGGTGCATCGCGGCAGATGTGGGTATGTGCGAAGCCAATATGCCATTGGCCAATTCCATGCAGCATTCGCATGGACAGAGTATTAAAATAATGTAAATGTGTCATCATTGAGCGTAAGAAGTATAATTTGCTTAAGACATAATTACAGTCATTAAAAATCTGATGTGTTACACTCACATGACTTTCTCTATTCTTGTACAAACCATTTTTTATAAACTCTATTCGCTATCTACTTCATGTTAATCGATATAAAAATTTGCAGAAACTATCTTACTGCTAATTTTCTTGTAGTTGCAAGAGGCATATGGTAGGCTTTAAGCGATAGTCAAATATTTTAAGAGCTGGTTGCAATGTGAAGTATTCCATTCTCTTTGTATGTCCAGGACATAAAAAAAACCAATAACGAATTCCCATTTGAGAAAAAGTAAAAGTACTGGAAAATTCAAACAAATAACAAAGAATATCTCGGAATTGGGTCAATCGATAAAAGATGTATACCACATAAATTGTAAGTTTTAACAAAATCTACATTTTTTGTGTACTAAAATTTTCTTATCTCGCGATTTACCAGTAATGCGAAAGTCATCCAGAATGAAGGGGACTTTTGGGGACATTTCCAGAAAATTAAAGATATAGATTTCATTTGACGTAAAATATCTTTAACATACAATATTTTAATCAAAATTGGAGCCATTTTTCAGAAAATCAAAATTTTCGAAAAATGTTCTATGTAAAAGGTAGTCTTCGGAGGGGGGATTTTCTTGAAAATATTCGTGTCGTACCTTTTTAAAGATACTGAACCTAAATCCAAGTTTGTATTTATCCGACTTTTCGCTTTTGAGTTATGCTATTCACACACACAGACACACACGGATCTTTTTCTAAAATTTCTTTTTGGTGGGGTTTCAGGAGCCTTAAAATTTGTATTTCCGGTGAAATCTGGATATCGAGTTTTTGAGTGGAACGGTATCATTCTCCTACTAACTATATGTAGTAGAGAAAGAGAAAATACTATTTCATGGAGTTATTGTTTTTTAGGTTAAGATCTTTTAACCGTTTAAACACATATTGGACGATGAATGAAACAATGCTCAATGAGCCCGGATCCACAGAGCTTAGTTACCCGACATTCGTCTTTTCAGGGTAAGGGAAAACCCCGAAGAAACCTTATGCGTGTAACTCACCCTAATCGAGATTCGAACCCTCTTGACACACAAACCCACACCACAAAGGATGGAGAAATTTTACAAAACAGTGTTTTATTTAGCTGTATATTTGGATTCGGCAGATGATTCCAATAATCTCCAGTAACATGTAGTATATGTAGTGTCCTCTATGAGAGCAAGTGTAATGTATTTCGTTTTACATTATATTGCCATTAAAATATTTTTTGAGGAGATATTGTCCAAAACAGGGTTTTATTTAGTTACATATTTAAACTTCGTTATTGTAAGTGATGGCGAGTAAAGTTAGTATTCATATGCAAATAATCTAGAACTGTGCACGTAAAACGGACGCCACTGCATGCTGGAAAATGTAAACAGATACACACACCTCTTCGTTGGTATACACACTCCACTAGTGCAGGCCAGTAGAATGCTGCTTGAAGCTACGGTGGCGGCATAAATAGAAACGAGTGTACCTTCCTTCTCCATCGCAGTGAAGTACCCATGACCTCTGTGATGTCAATCTAGGCAAGCAAGAATCAAACTAAAAGACGTCCACGCTAGGACAAAGTTCCATCGTCCTATGCCTTGAGTAAAGGATAAATAAAGGAATGCGAAGGTAGAGGAGGCAGATCCAGATAACAAATGTTTAGGTGGAGGATCAAGAACAAGAAGGTGTTGTTTAAAAGTTATTTTGGGAAATTGTAGATACTTCCATCACTAAGATGGAACGTAAGCTGAAACTGCCGGCCTACGTCCACCAGAGAACACGGGCCCTTAGGGATACAAACAACAAATTGCAGGCCCCTTGCGATATTGGCTGTTATACCCCACACGCCCACACGTGTATGCATTTGCTCTTAATTTCCCGGGGGTTGAAGGGGCAGAGGAGAGATTTGAATCTTGCCAGGAAATGGGAATCCATAATTCCTGCAAAGCAACGTGCCTCCTCCCCCTTGCCTTGGGTTATATAAACACAACCGCAGAGCTGCAAGTTATTGTGTGCGCCGCCCCTCTTTTGTTTTTGGCTAGGGCTAAGGTGATGTGCGACGAGCAATTTCGTCTTTAGGACGCCAATGCTCCAGAAACCGAAAGATGCGTATAGCTATCTAAAGGATGTGCGTTAGTAAGCTATCAAAGGGTAACTGAAATTTCGTAGGAAGTGCTTAAAATGTCCTAGAGATAGCGGAGGAAGACCACGCAATGTTTTCAATCCCACAACCATCCGGGAAAATAACAAGGATATACATAAGCGCGTTACATTCACACGAATTTCTCTACCCACGATCGTTTATTTTTATAGTTACACAAAATATTCTTACAAAAGCTTACTTTTCTGTCTACTTGATGTTAATCGAGATAAATATTTGCAGAAATAGTTTAATTACACATTTCGTGGTAATTACAAGGGGATTGAGGTAATCGAATCGATGATCAGATGTTTTAAATCGGGATGCTGTATGCTGACTGAAATTCCACCCTTCTCATGAATTCGGGAGAAACAACTGAATGGCGACAGCACTTTAGAAAAATTACAAAGTAATGAAAAATTCAAAGCAATAAAACCGGATAGGTCAAACGGTATTTGAAATTAAATTATGTGTTTTGAAATGCTTTTTCTGTATGGAAGGTCTTTCTTTGATAGTTTGCTAGTTATAGAAAATTATACAAAATTCGTTCCGAATGAAGAGGACTTCAAAGGCTATTTCCATAAATTTAAGATATATATAGATTTTATTTTTCATATAAATATCTTAAATATATAGTAGTTTTATTAAAATCGTTAAGAGCCGTTTTTTGGAAAATAAATTTTGAAAATTCTACTCACGTTATCTCATTATATTTTTGTTTAGGACTGATTTCAAATTAAGCAAGAATAGGCTAGTTAAAAGTTTACAATAGGCGCGAAAAACATTCCATTGTTTATTTGTAGTAAGAAGCTCTTTTCAATTGAAACAACGAAAGAATGGCAAAAACTAAAATATCTGCAAGATTTTTAAGCGTGTTAGATAGCGTTCTCACACTTGGGATAAAGTTTAACTTGCAACATAGAATATTTCCAAAATAGCCGAGGATACGAAAAAAATGGTTTGTCAGAAATAAATATTTTAAAGAGCTCTAATTGTTTTCAGCAATAGGTTTTTTTCTATTTGTTACATTTTCCTAGTTATATAAAATTGTACAACATTTAATAAAATAAAGAGGACTACACAGGACATTACCAGAAAACTAAAAAATTAAACTGAGTTTTATTTATGGACGATCTTTTAACTATCATGGTTCTTAGCGTCCCATTCCATATTGGGCTTGGAAAACCGGAAAGTTTGCTCAGAGGCCTCTTTAACAGGCTTGAGGTTCTTTTACGTGCCGTAAATCTACGACATGGGGCCACTGGCTTTATTTCTCTTCCTAACGAAGCCATGCTATGGATTTTTACGCCCGAAAAAATCCATTCTTTCCTCCGGGTTTGAATCCGCGGCTTTGGGAATTAGAGACTGGTATGGTACCCCTAGACTACGGAGGACGACACGGATTCTAGCTATATATTTTGTCATGCCAAATTTATAATGCGTAAGGTACTTTAATTGAAATCGTTATTGTTAGATTTTGAAAAAATAAAAAATGTGGAAAATATTTCCTGTAAAGGATAGTAAGGTGTGTTTGGTGGGGGATTTTGTCGTATCTTTGGAAGAAGTTGAGCTAAAATGACATCTATTAAGACCTAAACTTTTTTAGTTACGCTGTCTATACACAAGCACGCACGCACTCGAACATTTTTCTTATTACTTTCTCTACTACGTATAGTAAGTAGGGGAAGTATTGCATTCCACCCAAAAATTCGATACCGAGATTTCACTGGAAATACATGTTTTGAGACCCACTGAATCCAAAAAAAGCATTTTTGGAAACATGTCCGTGTGTGTGTCTGTGTGTGTGTCTGTGTGTGTGTGTGTGTCTGTGTGTGTGTCTGTGTGTCTGTGAACAGCATAACTCAAAAACGAACAGTCGGATAAACACCAAACTTGGTATTTAGGTTCAGTATCTTCCAGAGATGCGACACGAAGGTTTTCAAGAAAATCCCCCCACCCCAGACTACCCTTTACATGGAACATTTTTCGAAAATTTTAATTTTCTCAAAAATGGCTCTAACGATTTTGATGAAAATATCATATGTTTAAGATACTGTCATAAGAAATGAAATGTATATCTCGAATTTTCTGGGAATGTCTCCAAAAGTATTCTTTATTGTGAACGACTTTTGCATAACTGGTAAACCGTAAGAGATAGACAGAATTTTACTTCACAAAAAATGTAGATCACGTTAAAATACACAACTTATGTCATATACATTTTTTTTGTTGAGTGAACCGTTTTCGAGATATTGCTTGTGATTTTCTTAAATTTTTCAATACTTATACTTTTTCTCAAATTCGTTATTCATTTTTTTTATGTCCTGGACATGCAAAGAGAATGAAATGCGCCACATAGCAACCAGCGTTAAAATATTTGACTATCGCTTAAAAGCTACCATATTCCCCTTGCATCTACAAGAAAATTACCAATAAGATTGACATCTCGATATCTCGATTAACATGAAGCATATGGAGAATAGGCGTTTGTAAAATTAGATTGTACAAGAGTAGAGAAAGTCATGTGAGTGTAACACATCAGATTTTTTTTTACTTTCTCTACTACGTATAGTAAGTAGGGGAAGTATTGCATTCCACCCAAAAATTCGATACCGAGATTTCACCGGAAATACATGTTTTGAGACCCCCTGAATCCAAAAAAAGCATTTTTGGAAACATGTCCGTGTGTGTCTGTGTGTGTGTGTGTGTCTGTGTGTGTGTCTGTGAACAGCATAACTCAAAAACTAACAGTCGGATAAACACCAAACTTGGTATTTAAGTTCAGTATCTTCCAGAGATGCGACACGAAGATTTTCAAGAAAATCCCCCCACCCCAGACTACCCTTTACATGGAACATTTTTCGAAAATTTTAATTTTCTCAAAAATGGCTCTAACGATTTTGATGAAAATATCATATGTTTAAGATAATGTCATGAGAAATAAAATTTATATCTCGAAATGTCTGGGAATGTCTCCAAAAGTATTCTTCATTATGAACGACTTTTGCATAACTGGTAAACCATAAGAGATAGACAAAATTTTACTACACAAAAATGTAGATCGCGTTAAAATACACAATTTATATTATATACATTTTTTTTTTGAGTGAACCGTTTTCGAGATATTGCTTGTTATTTCCTTAAATTTTCCAATACTTATACTTTTTCTCAAATTCGTTATTCATTTTTTTATGTCCTGGACAGGCAAAGAGAATGGAATGCGCCACATAGCAACCAGCGATAAAATATTTGACTATCGCTTAAAAGCTACCATATTCCCCTTGCATCTACAAGAAAATTACAAATAAGATTGACATCTCGATATCTCGATTAATATGAAGCATATGGAGAATAGGCGTTTGTAAAAATAGATTGTACAAGAGTAGAGAAAGTCATGTGAGTGTAACACATCAGATTTTTTTTAATTCAGAGGACCTTAGTTTCCGATGAAACCTCGCTATCGAATTTTGGTTGTAATACAATACTCAATATTGGTATGTCCACTATAGTTAGGATAGAAAAAGTAAAGCGTGGGATGTAAATTTAACTCTTTTATAAATATCTTATGAAGTCCTTGCTATTCATACTTAATTTCATCTAAATAGAAAACTGTAAATGAGAGAGGTGGAGGGAGTGAAGAAGGGAGAGAAACAGACAGAGAGAGAGGTTAGAATTACTACGAGAATAATGTAGACCTTGTTAGTATAACATTTGTGCTAAAAGTCTGCTTGGCATTTTCGAAATATTTGCTGTTGTTCCTTATAATTAAACAATATTTTAAAGTAGCACACTGTGAGATATTAAGAGTTTGTTCCTTTGTTTCTCAAAGAGTAGGACATACCAAGAGATGGTATATATTCGACTACATTGTAAATACTCACTGTCTTCGCCTTAAGTGCTGTAAGATGAAATACATGTAAAAGTAAATTGAAAGTATTTTAAAGCGCAAACTTAAAGCATAATAATTGAAATCAATCTGTGAGTTAATGTAGGGTACTCATTTAATTTGAACCTGCTAAGTAGTTTCTGATAAAAGGATACATAGGCGGCTTAGGGATCGCTGTTCTGAAAAGAAAGCAGAATACATCTGAATCCTATTAGTGAAGACTTGCGTACATTGCAGTCTGTAGGTACTTGCGTCACTGTTGAACCCGCGTTAGGCAGGTATATGTGTTGCCGTTATTCTAGTGCTAGGCGCCGGCGTAATGGCGGGTATCAGTTTTATCATTAGTGATAAAGTCTACAACACACATAAGATGTAATTGGGCGAATGCGGTGGAACGGTTATTGTGTCCAGAGGATTTCCATTATGGCGGAGGAGCCGTGTGTGGACTCTATTACCTCTCGCGCCATCTTCACCCGGCTTTTTGTCCCACCGCTGCCACCAATTTAACGAGAAATTACTGCGGCGCTTACGTAAACCCTGCTATTTTGCATCAACAGTTCCACTCCTGTATACAGCTGTTCTTAAGTCCGTACAGTATTACTGCAGAATGAGTCTTCCCTTTCGTTTGCGAGGTCGCAGGTGACTTAGTTTAGCAAGTCGGGTTTCGTACACAAATACTTAACATGAGTATTTGCATTTAAATAAATAGCATTTTTAATCTAATAAATTTGGTGCGGACTTATAGACTTCAAAATTTATATCAAATGACATTGGAATTGAAATTCTTCTAGTAATTTTATATTTTGGTGAATAATTGACGCTAAAGAGTACATAGGCTAATTGAGGTTATTTTGTCTTATTTTAAAAATCTGTGTCCGTGTTTGTGTGCAAGCGCGCGAGAGTGAGAATGAGAGAGAGAGAGAAAATATGACTAAAACGAATAATCGGATAAACACAAAAATTCATGTTTAACTCTAGCATGTTTCAAGTATTATATACGAAACTTTTCATGTATTTCCCACCACCTAAAGCTCTTTAAAGAACAGAAATGTTTCTAAATTTTTATTTTCTTAAAACTTTCACTGACCGTTTCTTAAATTTCTGTTGCCTTTTCAATAACAACGCTGCCCATATGGTCAACGACATTCGGAGAAACCTCGTTCTACTAAGTCATGGCTGGACACATTTGTTAGCTGCAGCAGCGGGTGGTGTCCGTTACCTCCGATGATAAGATGATGATGAGGAGGATAGTGATGGAACCTACAGCGTTTACCGTTTACTTTAAACCACTTTGGATCTTGGGGTTACTTCATATGAGCTAGTCAGATGTAGCGGGAATGCGTTGTTCTCTGGTTGATGCCCTCTGCTGCAGTGTCTTGGGCTTCGGCTATAGCTGCTCAGCGCCTGTTGATTTCTCCATTCCTAATAAATTACCTATTTAACTAATTTCACTGCTCTCAGGGTTTTCGTAGGTGACGCAAATTAAAATACACTGCATTTCCCTTGAAAAATGTGGTTTATTATCAAATAAATACTTACGGGCGGCCAGCTTTTGCCATTGTAACAATTCCCACCATTATAAAATTAGAAGCCTAATCTAACTGCACACGCTTCCCATCCCAATGAACACTCGTGCATTTGTTGTTCAGAGAGTATCACTGTGTGTCAACGAGATTCTACAACAGAGTGAAAATCTGGGGCTTTCTTCCTCTTTTTATACCCAAGCTTAGTGACGCTCACCTTTGCGCCTCAAAATGTAACGACATTTCTAATGGGTCCTTATTATGTATGAAAACATTCTGCTCCAAAGTTTTTCGCAGTACGCGTCCCAGTGACGCGTCCGGAAGCAGATTCAATATCTCTGTCTCTTTTTATTTTTCCTTATTGCTACCAGTTCCTCGCTCATCAGCTTGGTGAAAGGTGGGCTCTACTAGAATTATCTTTTACCTGGAATTAGCTGGCTCACCCTTCCCTTACTTATCTAACTTACAATCTCCTTTTTACATTTCTTGGCTGCTACATATCTTTCTTAGTGAATTATATTATTATTTACAATTCTTGTCTAATATTGATTTATATTTCTATGTGTATATGTATATATACACTACGTGATCAAAAGTATCCGGACAACTGGCTGAAAATGACGTACAAGTTTGTGGCGCCCTCCATCGGTAATGCTGGAAGTCAATATGGTGTTGGCCCACCCTTAGCCTTCATTGCAACGTTCACTCTCACAGGCATACTTTCAATCAGGTCCTGGAAGGTTTCTTGGGGAATGGCAGCACAGTCTTCACGGAGTGCGGAACTGAGGAGAGGTATCGATGTAGGTCGGTGAGGCCTGGCACGAAGCCGGCGTTCCAAAACATCCCAAAGGTGTTCTACAGGATTCAAGTCAGGACTCTAAACAGGCCAGTCCATTACAGGGATGTTGTTGTCGTGTAACCACTCCGCCACAGCCCGTGCAGTATGAACAACTGCTCGATCGTGTTGAAAGATGCAATCGCCATCCCCGAATTGCTCTTCAACAGTGGGAAGCAAGAAGGTGCTTAAAATGTCAATTTAGGTATGCGCTGTGATCGTGCCACGCAAAACAACAAGGGGTGCAAGCCCCCCCCCAGGAAAAACACGACCACATCATAACAACACCACCTCCGAATTTCACTGTTGGCACTACACACGCTGGCAGATGACGTTCACCGGGTATTCGCCATACCCGCACCCTGCCATCGGATCGCCACATTGTGTACCGTGATACGTCACTCCACACAACGTTTTGCTACTGTTCAATCGTGTAATGTTGACGCTCCTTACACCAAGCATTTTCCTGCGTGGTTGTGGCTTATGAGCAGCCGCTCGACCATGGAATCCAAGGTTTCTCACCTCACGCCTAACTTTCATAGTACTTGGAGTGGATCCTGATGCAGTTTGGAATTCCTGTGATGGTCTGGATAGATGTCTGCCTATTACTCTTTACGACCCTCTTCAAATGTCGGCGGTCTCTGTCAGTCAACAGACGAGGTCGGCCTGTACGCTTTTGTGCTGTACATGTCCTTTCACGTTTCCACTTCACTATCACATCAGAAACAGTGGACCTAGGGATGCTTAGGAGTGTGGAAATCTCGCGTACAGACTTCTGACACAAGTGACACACAATCACCTGACCACGTTCGAAGTCCGTGAGTTCTACGGAGCGTCCCATTCTGCTGTTTCACGATGTCTAATGACTACTGAGGTCGCGGATAATAAGTACCAGGCAGTAGGTGGCAGCACAATGCACCCAAGATGAAAAACGTATGTTTGTGGGGATGTCGGATACTTTTTATCACATAGTGTATGTGTGTGGTATATCCCCTTTCACAAAGGTGAAGACTTGAATAAGGCTGACTTAAAATCCCTAGTCCAGAGCCGGGAATTGAATCATGGGCTCTCAGCAAGAGAGTCACGAAATCGCTGAGCTGCCCCGTCTCCCTGTTTTAAAATGTCAAATGTTTGATATACCGGCATGACAAATAAAATGTATATCTTGAACGTTTTGTTAATGGCCTGTGGATTCTTCCATTTTATGTAATTATAGAACTATGGTAGAGAGCTGAAGAGAAAAAAAACTTTTTTGCAATTGTTAGTTTGAATTAATGCATTTTGAAATGTCATGTGCTTCTTTTGTTTCTCACCACTCATACAAAGAGCATGCAATATTGCGGCAGTAGAGTGTCGCTCTTGATGTCCTCTTATGTGCTTAACACGCATAATGAAGCTATTTCTGGCGAAAGTACTTTATCACGGCGAGATCCCTTCTCTAAAAGTAAACCGTTTTTTTTCAGTGACCTCAGTAGATGTAGTTCGGTTAAAATCTTGATACCAACCAATTCATATTTCGATCAATATTTGTTACTGATACTTCTTTATTGGGAAAAATCCAAAAACACGAGTATGAGTAGGCGGTAGAAAAAGTAAGAATAAAGGTCGGATCTGTAAGTTCACATGACTTTCTCTTTCCCACTCTTATACAAACAATTCCTTCAAAGGATTATTCTTTCATCTGCACCACGTTAATGGTTAATGGAGATAAACAATTGCAGAAATGGTTTCATCACATATTTTGTAGCATATACAAGGAGAATAATGTAGGCTTAAGCGATATTCGAATCCTTTAAAAGTGGGCCGTCTTGCGATTGCTTAGAAATTCCGTTCTTTTTGCATGATCACGAGAAAAAAAGCAATAGCAACTTAGCAGTTATATCAAGTATTTGGAATTAATTAAAAACAATAATAAAGAATATCTCGGAAATGTTAATGCTACAAAAATTGATATAAAGTGTGTGTTTTAATGAGACCTGCATCTTTTTTGCAGTAGGTATATTTTTCTTATCTTAAGATATAAAATTTATACAAAACTCATTCAGAATAAATAGGACTTAACAGGCTATTCCCAGAATATTTAAAATGCGCATTTTATTTTTCAAGCGAATATCTTAAAGATACGGTGTTTTAATCAAAATTTGTATGGGTCATTTTTGCGAAAGTAAAAGACAATGAAAATATTTCCTAGTAAAGGGTAGTTTTGAGTGGGAGATTTTCTTGGTATTTTGAGTTTGTACATTTTTTTCAACTGTTAGTTCTGTAAATTCTCCCCTTCACTTCTTTTATCCAGTTCAACCACGCTGAGAGTTCACTTAGTTCACACTGTCACTTCACTAATGCTTCACTTCAACTAGTTCAACTTCCCCGTCAGTTCACTTTCCTTCTTGACGTAGCAGCATGATGTAGCCAATTCTTCCGGACGGTTCACTTGGTGGGGAATTGAACACCAGACTTCTTCAATCTCTTCTGCAACAGCAGTACTCATCGCACGTCGCAGTTGTCGTAACAAACTCACTCGTAGAACTGCACTTTTCATCGCACCGGAAACGCATTCGCTAACTCATTGATTGACTCAACTCTCCGACTGCATCTGACTTAATGCTCGCATATAGCCACTGGAATCTTCCATAGAGCATTCTAGAACTATCTGGAGGTGAGAGGGGGCAAGAAACTTCCAGACGATTCTGGTTACCTGCCAGTAGCGCTCCCGGTGTTTACGCTGACAAGCGTTACTTATCGTTGTTTATCCCCGACTGTCTATCCCGATAACTTTGTACCATAGCCATTGCGTCACAGTGTTTAACCTAGTTTTAGTTCTTGAGTTATACTGTTCATGGACACATATACTAACCTTTTTCTAAAAGTGTCAAAGGACCTGAAAACGTGTATTTACTTTGGGCGGATTTTTTCATCAAAAGTTCAATGTGACAAAAGTATCATTCATTACAGTCTGTTAAAAATGTTATACACATGACAAAGTTTGAAAAATATTGGTGATTTGCTAAGAAATTGCACTTTTTGCCGTATTTCCTCTTGTTATTCACCGTTTTATATAAAGCAGTAACGCTTCTGAAGTCACATATTCAGAAAGAGCTATGGCATTGCTTTTCTGTCAGAAGCCACTTTCGTTGGTGTATTTTCTCAAGCCGTAAAGGTTCCCTACATGAACTGCTTGACGTTTGCGGTGCCTTCCAATAAACAATGTTTATCTTCCGTCGTAAAAGCAGTAGATATTTAAAACGCCGATAAATGTTCCACTCTTTTAGAAACTGGGGGCAATTTCCCTTGCGAATGACGCAAGAGAAGGGAAGAAAAAATTAATTCCCTTTCAATTACCGTCATAACGCCGGGACGTTAAAAAGGAAGAAGTCATAAAAGACACACCTAAGATTACAGTGCTCTGTAATATCAATGTTAAAAGTTGCTTTTACAACTTTTTAAGGATTGTAAACTTACGACGGCCCTAAAATATTTCTGTAGCGACTGGCATTCCCTCCGATAAGATGCCAAGGCAAGAGATGCTATCTCCATCATGCCATTCAAGCATGCTCTGTACTTTGTAACGTACACGGTCATTCAAAATAATACACCCACTCCATGAGTGATAACTAAGATTATAAATTGTTGCCCATATTTCGTGACTGTGTTAGATATTGATTTCTTACATATTTCACTAATTCCTCAGAAATACGCCACTCATTTGAGGAATTACAGAAGGCCTGAACTGTAAGAAAGCTATTTTCTAAAATACCAGTGAAATCCAGGAAGCATCAACGTTTGACATTAATAATTTAAAAATAATATTTTGTTAAAACACACGTCACTTTTAAAGTCGAGGCTTGCTTTATTTCTCCACATAATCACTGTCGTTATTTAAAAATTCGCTACATCTCTCCAAGCACTTTCGAATTCCGTGTTGTAATCGGTTGACACCAGTCAATTAAGCCAAGATTTTTGGGCACAGTTCTACCCAGAAAAGAACGAGAAATGTTTGGAAACGAAATCTCGAACTCATTTAGGGTTATAAGTCTTGTCTTGCAGGATTTTGTTGTTCACTTATTCTTCAAATCACCGGTGATGACTAACGGGCGTTAGAGTCGAGTTTTGTCATTTGTTTGTCCATTGTTGAACATTTCATAGCACTTTCGCATATTTCTTTTGTTCATCATACAATTCCTTTAGTTGACGGTAAATTTCTATAGGTTTTAACTAAGCATTAAAACATCAAATAATACCTCTCACCTCACAATTGACGGGACTTTGTATCACATAGTTTGTTTTAAACATTCACAGAATGCACATTGGCAACCGTTTCGACTGGTACTATTACAACAATCAGAAAAGATGTCAATGAACTCTTTCGACCTAGAATAGAAACCCGATAGCGATCTGCGCAGCGGAAATACGCAAACGGTCGTTACTTCCTGGATTACCTCGTATTTAATATTAGAGAGACATATTTAGCACAGATACTAATGTCGTTCTCCATGGTCTAGAAGTACTATGCTACTTCTAGTTCCCTAGGTCTCGGGTTCAAAACCGGCGGAGAGCGATCGATTGTTTTCGGTCGTAAAAATCCTTAGCACGGCTTCCTTCGGAAGGTAAGTAAAGTCAGTGGTCCCGTGTCGTAGATTTACTGCACGTAAAAAAATCTCCGGCCTGATAAAGAGACCTCTGAGCAAAATTACCAGTCTTTCACGCCCAATATAGAATGGGACGCTAAGGACCATAATCGCTATAGAATGTCCATAAATAAAACACAATTCAATTCACTGATACTAGTAGCCGTTAAAGGTATCTGTGTAGGTTCAATGTGTAATTTTATGTTCGAGTTATATAAAACAAAATGTATTGAACTGCATACATGTGTAATTTTTAAAACACGTTTTTTAAAGACTTATCTAACAAATAATCCGACAGAGACTATTATAATAAAGAACAGTTTGATTTATTTTCAAGTATTTTATAATGCAAAGTGGAACACTTTAACAAAATTGGCTGATTATTATCCAAATTACTTTTTAAACCAAAGCCTACGTAAACAGTACAATTAGATATTTTTTCGCCCATGATATTTTTTTTATCCACTTTCCGTTCATGCTGTAAAGTTGAATTTTTTGTATTTAATGCTGGTAACCTGACCTACGTGTGTGCTTTGCCTGGTTTACTGCACAGCTATGCATGAACTGTATTAAATCCACTAACTTATAGAAAACATTAATAAAGTCAACATAAATATCAGTTTGTCTGTCGTTTCAGGCCAGCTCTCCCGGAACTGTATGTACTAAGCTTATTGTGGCTATGTATTTTGCATACACAATTCAAGTGATGAGAACCTTCCAGATGGTTGCTATAGTGCTATAGACGTTTCTCGACTTCTGGAAACAAACATCTGAACTAACCATTTATAATGTGTCGATGTAGCTTTAAATCTCGACATGAGAAGGGGAAGTATTTTAATATATCCACTTAGAAAATCAGATTTATTACATTCAAGTGACGTTTTCTATCCGCTAATGCTTGTGTTATTATCCCTTCGGCAACATATTCTTACAAGAGTTTATTTTTATGTCTACTTCATGTTAATTCAAATAAACTCTTGCGAAAATGTTTTCATTACATCTTTCGTTTTACGTACAAGGGGGATACAGGAGGCAGGCTTTGATGCTCTTACGATATCTCATGAAATAAAATGAAGGGGACAGCACTTTGGAAACGCTTTTGTTTATAGCATTAAAGACGTAAAGCAAGATCTAGAAGGAGATGTATCGGAAATTATTAATGCTACAAACAGTTGAGTTTTTTTTTGTGTACTAAGCTTTTGTGTATCTTTTATTGGCTTACTAGTTGTACAAAATGATTTCCGAATGAAGTTAAGTAGGAGGATTTCCTGTTGTGTCCTTGAAAGATGTTGAACTTCAACACAAGTTTGATATTTTCCCACCAGTTTGCTTTCAAGTTATGTTATTTATACACACACTCACACACTGAATAATAAATCTGTAATAAACATTTTAAGGGACGGTATACTAGTATGGTACAGGAGGATATTAATGTGTATTTTTGTAGTGTTTGTCCTTACTATATTTGCACCTCAGGCAGTAAAAACTGGTGATACTTAAAATGAGAGGAAATTTGGAGAGGAAACATTGCAGGCCCAAGTTTAAGGTCCTCCCCGGCTAAGGAAAACCTGGAAAAGACCTCGGCGACAGAGGGGGGTCCTGGCGGTACATTAATGTGTATGTGTTATATAAGTATTCACTTTACTTTCATATTCATTTCTCTCCAATGTGATTTTTTGTTCAATAACTAGTTTAATACCAAATATTAGTTTATGTGAATTAAATAGTTACTGCAAGTATTTATGAAGCATTTGGATGTTTCCATGGAGTTATTTTGTAAGATACGCTGCTATTTATTTCAGCACGAATATTACAATTTCTTTCTTATAAATATTACTTGTTGCACCTCAAGATTTGGAAATTTGTTAGTCGTTTACATAGTAAACGTGCTCTCAAACTTGGTTGAATGACGTTATTAGGAAATAATTTATAACTTTTAGTAGAGTGTTCCTTTAAGAGCAGAATTCTACTGTCATCCTATGCCTATAGCAAAAAAGCTGATTTTATAGAGGTACTGAAAGTCGTAAGATTATAGTGTTATTACCATCACAATCTTCTTCTTATTCTTCTTCAATGTATAAAGCTATTGCTCTGTTCCGCTTCCTTATTGATCTTGCCATCTTTCCAATTTATCTTCCTTTTGGGTTGTAGGTCATAGCCGCTTTTGTTATTCTTGTGATTGATCTTCTATATTTGTGACATTTCCAACTACATTGATATTATTTTCTGCTTTCAGTTCATTTCTAATACCTTGACTACTACTCGTAAATCTTGTTGAATTAGCGTTATTATATTTTAACAGACATTATTTATTCAATAAACATTTATTACGCACTTTCTTTCTGTATCTAAAATTTTTCTACGCGAGTGTATATTCACAACTGATTTCAATAAATTCTCCGAAAAACAGCTTGTGGCACTCCGCTGCGTAAATGAATTCGCTGATGTAAATCCAAACAGAGCACGCCTCTGGATACCTCCGAGGCCGTCGCCTACAGTTTCATTAAAATGAGCAAATATTTAGGGATGGGACCGCTGTATTCCCATTGTCACGAAATATTTTAATCACACGTATTATTGTGTTATGCTATGCTAATTTAATATTGTCCCAGGGTATGTATACAAGATGATTTAAAACCAGCTGGAAATTTATGGCGTGTGGAATTAGTACCGTTGAAATGAGATTTCCTCGAACAATACATTGTAAACATGGGAAATAGTTGAACGCGCTGTTGAATGCTGGATTTTAAAACCACCCACCCCCTGGTTCTTGGGATGATCCCATAGGAAATAAAACGTTTTATATCTTGTAACATCAACACAAATGCTCATGTACTGTGAATGTGTTTTGTTTTGCTTGTGGAAATTATCATCCAGGTGGCAGCATTGGTCACACTCACGTTATTAACGCCGGTTGTACGTTCCTCATTCCACTTACAGAAAACACACGAACAAATCACAAACCTCTCTTTGCATGATAAAAAACTAAAATAGTGTATGTGGTAACAATAAGCGCCTGCAGGGTGAATAAATGATTTGTTGCGAAGGTTTAAAATGTGTCAGTGTTAGGCTCCTCTCCCTGTTATCACTCTTTATTCCTGTGCACTGTTCATCTCCATTTATTTTTTATCTTGTATACAACAGCTGTCCTAATTATGCATAGGCTTTGCTAAACATTTCTTTGTGAAGGTTTCTCTTTACATTTTAAATAATTTTGTCTATAATCTGTACATTCATTGATTAGGGTTATCACATTCGAATACTGCGTGTTCTAAATCTTTACATTATGCATTGGAAATGTTTGAGAGCGAGATGGGGTAAAAGCGCAGGCAGAATCCGGGTGGCCGGGCTGTGTTGTCGGACAACATAGTCATGTGCTCTCTTTGCCCTGACGCAGAAAAAATTGAACACCTTCTTCAGCAGCTAATTTACAGTATACCGGGTGAGTCTTCTCAGCCTGCGAATTGAGAAGTTACGCAGTCCCTGCGTGGTATAGGCTATACTGTAAACACTGTCCACTCTATCGCATCGCATCGTATCAGTTTCGGCCGAAATGACTGCTTTGCACCGCCGTACGTGCAGTGACTTGCACTCGAAGCGCAAAGCGTGCGCGTTGGCCTTCAGTGGTGCAGATCCTAGGTTCAAATACTGCCACTTGAAGATACTTTTTATGTTTCCTAAATTTAACGAGAACTCATAGCTTGGCATGGAAGTATCGTTTCACTTAATTAGTTTAATTCTGTGAATTTCATTAAGATACAAATTGTTACTATGCAAATCTACTTTCTAGTGCATTTGGAAAAAAAGAAATCACGATTTGGTAAAACGTTCTCGAAACAAGACTCATTTATTCGCTGGCGTGATTTGAACTTCCGACCTTCACCGTGACTTTACATCATATTAATCATTGCGCTACTAGAGCACGTTAGCAACGAGCACCACCGTAGCCTAATCAGCGGGGTGGTGAATGCGGTGTTAGCACCTCCATTTTGCATCGTCTGTAAAATGAGGGTTGCCTAGTTACCAATCCGCAGAATGAGAAGGCTCACGCGGTATATGATGTTTTCGAGTCACCGTTCACTTTGTTCCATTAGGCAACCCGAATGACATCGGAGATATTAAACCATCTCTACTATTTTTTCCTTACATTATGTGGAACTGCTTGCTTGTGTTTCAGTTATTTTATTTAAAAGTTATTCTGGTATTGCTAACACTGTCACTGCGTACGAGGCAAGTGTATTGTTATACCAACGTTTAACTTGGTTTGTTCATCGACCCAACCGACATACTTTTTCGTATTATTAATTACATACTGTGGCGTATCAGTAAGTTCATTGTCATTACCAGAGGCACTGTTGTGTTGCATTGTCGCTACCAGTCATAGCATTATTGGGTTTCTTTGATTTCGTTTCTTAACTATCCCTTCTTTTGGCGCGAACCACGGCAAAGGGAGGGCTCTGTTGAAGTCATCTGGTATGACGCCAACCCTGGCTGTCGCGGCTAGACACGGTTGGAGGGGGAGATATAGATGGCGTCACTTGAGTGAGAGCGGTTGTAGTAGCAAGACGCGTGTGTGGTCAGTCCACGACTTCGAGGCATCTCCCTCCATCCTCTCTTACTAGTTCATAATGTAGAGTCGCCAAACGTCTGTTAATACATTCGGGTAATGTGTGTTATACAATGTTTTTGTGTAATTCAAAACCTCACGCCTTCCTCTAAATTTACACACCAAGGTCCCGGTGTTCTTGCTGTTAGCGAGTTGCGTTCCCATGTGCGTGCTGGGGTGAACTAAATTTATAAATTTTCTGGAAACCTCTTGGCCCACACCCTAGCATGTAACAATACTTCGTTTAGTATTATGTTTATAACAGGAATACTAATGCAATATGTATTACTATATTACAGTATACTACTACAACTAAATAATAATAATAATAATAATAATAATAATAATAATAATAGTATACTCTATACGTCCCGTCCATCATGAATCACATATTGAATCTGAAAATTACCTGTTTAGGTAGCTGTTCTGACCTACATATCCTAGCTTGTTATGTATAAATAGTTAGGAAGTTGTGGGTTCCTAGGTTCCAATCCCGCAGAGCTTTTATCTGTAATAAAGTTTATTCTTTAATTATAACCCCCCTCCCACATACACACACTACTACAATTAAGAGCCATAACTCATAACTCACTAAAATTTGTACTACCCTTGGAAGCTTTGCAACATACAACTAACATTATCGACGCGACAAAAATTGAAATTGAGTTTTATTTATGGACGCTCTTTAACTGCTATGCTTCTTAGCGTCCCATTCTATATTGGGCGTGAAAAAGCGGACAGAGGCCTCTTTATCAGGCTTGAAGTTCTTTTATGTGCCGCAAAACTGCAACACGAGAACCACGGCTTTATTTCCCTTCCGAAGGAAGCAATACTAGGATTTTTACGCCCGAAAAAAATCCATCGTCCTCCGCCGTGCTTGAACCCACGACCTCGGGAACTAAAGGTTAGCATGGTTCCTCTAGAGCGCCGACGCGACGTATACACAACTGTGAGTAATAACCTCGAAAGGGATGGGGATTTGGGATCATGGGCACAAACACACATATACCTTTCTCTCGTAAGAATATTGTTTTTAGATTCAGGGAGCTTCAAAACGTGTATTCTCGGTGAAATCTTGGTATTAAATTGTTGAGTGGAATGCAATACTTCTTTGTTTATTATAGATAAGAGGTATTAGAGAAAGCAAAACTGAAATATCATTTACATACTAAAATTCATTCTTGAATCAGATCTACCTAAGTATACGGGCGAGGATACTCAAGAAAATTACCTTTAAACAACCCTTAATATACAACAATTTTAATTATCCTTTATTTTCTCTAAATTAGTTCCAACAATTTTATTCACTATGGTATACTTGAATAACAATTAATTATTTTTAATTTCCTCTAGAGTCCTCTGCATTCTTATTGAATTTTATATAACTTAGAAACCACAAAAGATATACAAAAGTTTACTGAAGAGCTAATTAAAATATAAAATTTCTCTTGAATAATTATCAGCTGTTATTGAAATATTCGTTGCTAATCTTAATGAAGCTTCTTTGAGAAAAAGTAAGACTCTTGTTTTTTTAACGATGGGTTCATTAGTGACAAAAATTAACTTCTGATATAAAAAAATGGTTTTTCTTCGCATGTAACAGAGTTCATATTGCATGATTTTAAATCATTTCCATTTAATAGTGTATCGTGATTTGAAGTAGTTATTGTCTTTACGTTGTTGCTGCTACGTATGAAAAACCGGTTTGAAGTAGGAGTTGTATTAAATTTCAACTGTTGGGGAGCCGAACTTGAAATTCGTTACAACCGCACGTATAGTACCCGGTTTCTGGTAGCCTTCGCCCCAAGTTTAAAAATATTAGCTTTGTAATTTGACTGTTTCTTTAGATATTATACTGATGTTTGCCTCGGCTGCGTCACTATTTGTTAGAGACACGTTTCTCTTGGCAGGGTGTGATGCGACAAGAATGTAGGCTTACACAGACTATTATTTACTTCACTCCTTTTATTAATACTTGATACGATTTAATTGACACTTCACTGATATAAAGAGAGAGCTGTGAGATGTTTTTATTGAATTCTTGCACTTTTAACACTAAACTATTTTTTTTACTCAAAATACGTATAAAATCTCTCAAGGACGCATCACGCATCCGGTTACAATCACTGTCTGCTGGCAACTGAATTGATTTCAACCGTCTAAACTTGTAAATTTTAGTATTTCAAGTCTCTGATTGGCTATTCCTAATCCAATAGAATACCTTCATTTAACTAAAGCTTTTTCTGGTTGTTGATTGGCTATTTTATAAACTGTCACTAAAATTACATTATTGTTACTCCAAGAATCACAAGTATTACTGTTAAACTTTCTTACTCATTATTGACTCAAGGTTACCTCATTGTTACCTCATTGTTAGCAACTTTTAACTTATTATTCTCACAGCTCCTACATTATTAAATTGCGTAATATATTCACATAACATTATTGAACTTGTTTACAATAATATAAGCATATGCAATGACTGTTACATACATTTTACAAATTATTACATACACATATTGCTTTAAGGCGGGCTGTTATTGAATTTACATGTTATATAATGAGACTGAAATTATTTATGTGCTGAAAATACTGGCTCAAATTATATAAATACGATAACATATAAAAGATATCTATGCCGTTTTTCCTTCTCTAAATAAATATTGTTTAAAGGATTGAAGATTGGAAGATTCGAGAAAACATTTTTTGAACAGGTACATTGTTGCTGTGCTCAGAAGCAATCTGCTCCAGCATGAATAACCCACCTCCAGACTTCATGGAGACAACGCACTCTATCCACAGCGTCCTGTTGCACTAATCTTTCAAACAGACTGGTCTATTGCTGCTATTATTGCCTGTCTGGTTCTAGAGCCAACTCCACTAAGTGATTATTTAATTTTCGCGAAAAGGTCAAAATGACATAGGCTCATATCTGGGGAGTACGGAGCTTCACCGCGAAATAAATTAACCACAGGAGCACAGGAGGTGTGGGAACGAGCACCATCATGTAGCAAAATAGGATGAGAATTCAGGAGATTTGAAGGTTTACGAACGCACAGTTGGTTCTAAATGGTAATATGCACCATTCACAGATTTCCTGCAGGAACTGAATGAGTGAGGGACACCGTCAAAATCATAAGCAACTATGAACATAACTTTAAGTAGATCCTGTTCTTGGCCATGGGGGATTATGTGCCGGCACTCATTTGGATTCTCTCTTCAATTTTGGTTGGTAGCATCGAACCCAGGTTTCATCTAAAGTTATTATACGTCGAAGGAAACGCTCGTCCATAGCGTTCTAAGTGCAATCTTGCAGTTTTCCATTTTCTGCGACATGTTTTCCTCTTCAAGATTGTGTGGAACTCATCGAGTGCAAGTTTTCCTCATCTTTAACTTCTTAAGTATGTGAAGAATCGTACCAGGAGCAATTCCAACTTCCCTTGCTATCAATATAAGTCCAACAACGGTGTTCTTCCAGCAGCAGCGTTCACGTGCATGTCATCACTTGCTAATTGCGGTCTGCCACTCTACCTTTTTGATGAACATCTTCCCTACCTCTTTGAAGTGCATGCGCCCACCCAGCCACGGTGAGCTACCATAAGCTTCCAGTAATGCTGCATGACATTGTCGAGCGTTCTTGCCTCTTGCAATCTGAATTTTAATTAAGCATCTTTTTTCGTATTTACTAACATTTTAGAGCACTGCAGATGACAGTCGACAAGTTAAACCCACTACAAATATCTTGTAATAACAATACGAGGAGCACTACTTATATTTTGAGCCTTGGCAACCCTGAATGTTGTAGGTGCCATCTGACGTTTCCAATGGAAAGTTTGACTTTTTACCATAATATACTTCAAACATTTTGTCAATAGAGCGTTATTTATTTTGTTTACACTAACTTGAAAATTGTGTGTCAACAAAAACATGGAATTAACTCGTGAAAATGTTCGTGCAATGATTTATTACGACGTTCGACGTGGATTATCAAGACAAGAGTGCATCGATCAACTAACTTCCACACTTGGCGACGAAGCTCCATCCTTTGCCACTGTGAAACGCTGGTATAACGAATTTAATCGTGGCCGCCGTTCGCTCAGTGATGAAGTTCGTGAAGGTCGTCCAAAATCAGTTGTTGCGCCAGAAAACATTGATTCTGTGCAAAAACTAATAATGAAAGATCGTCATGCGACATGTTGTGAGACTGAGGCAACCCTAGGAATTAGTTCCACTAGCATATATAAAATATTGATGATATTGCCGTAAAAAAGGTTTGCTCTCGTTGGATCCCACATAATTTGACGCAATCTCAAAAAGATGCTCGTGTCGATTGGTGCACAAAAATGCTCAAGAAATACCATGACGATGCCTCAAAAGACGTATATAAGATTGTAACAGGTGATGAATTATGGGTCCATGCGTATGAGCCGGAACGTAAACATCAGTCGACTGTATGAGTGTTTCAAGAAGCAAATCCAACAAAAGTCGTTCGCACTCGAAGCACTTCGAAGCAAATGTTCGCCTGCTTTTTCAGCAAAACTAGCCATGTGGCAACAGTGCCTTTAGAGGAACGTAAAACGGTCAATGTCTAATGGTACACATCCATTTGTTTGCCGGAAGTCTTCGGTGAAGTAAGGAAAACCAACAAGAAGCGTAGGATCGTTCTTCATCAAGACAGTGCGAGCGCACACACATCTCGTCTAACAACAGAGTATTTGAAGGCTCAAAAAATAGAATTGATGAGTCATCCGCTATACAGTCCTGATTTGATACCCAATGACTTCTTTTTTGTTCCCGAACATCAAGAATAAATTGCGTGGACTACGATTTTCGTTGGCAGAAGAAGCCGTTGATGCCTTCAAAAACCATGTTTTTGAGGTATCTCAAGAAGACTGAAACAAATGCTTTGACAATTGGTTCAAACTGATGCAAAAGTGTATTGATCGTAAAGGAGAATATTTTGAAAAACAATAAAGCAGTTTTCAATCAGAAATTATTTTGTTTTAGTTATTAGGCTCAAAATATAAATAGTGGCCCTCGTACTGTCTTCACCCTCACACATAACACGCATCCGATGCTCTTCTTTCTCATTATTATCAGCTTGCATCATCTGTCGCTGATAGCGCCACATACATACATAGTTTGCTACTAACTATTAAATGACCCATTTATATTGTGGCGGTTATAGTTTTATTTTACAATAGTATGATGAATCTAATTTTATATAGTTGAAGTTATATAGAACAAAATTTAAGTAAATCTATGAAATTGGCTGTAGTATTCTTGAGTCATTTCCAGTATGCTTATGTCAGCAGCGGTTTGGTGGGATGATTTTTGAGGGAGTGATCATCTCATATTCGACAAGTGGGTGGATTATGCAATTCATGCTGACACTTGTATACATCATTGCTGGTTGAAGTACTAGTCAATATACTCCTGGGGCATTTAACCTTAATAGTTTCTTTATGGCTGGGCTCTGCCTATCACTTGCCTTGCAGGACTCTGCGACGGTCAGCTCTTTAAATTTATTTTTTGCTAGCTTACAACTTCGACGTAGGCTCTAGGCATGACGAAGATCGAACGCCGGACTTGTTCCTTCTACAAGCTATCTAACGCTCCACCTCTTGCAATGTAGCTTAAACTAGTTATTAGAAAGATTAAAGCCTCTCTTGGAATCAGAATTACACTTTCACATTTTTACCACCTTTCCAGCTATCCGCAACCTATAACCCTCTCGATGACGTTCCTGAGCTTCGTCCCCGTCATCCTCACCTCTGGTGTAGGCACTGGGTTGGGCAAAGTGACTTTACGTCACTATAATTTATTATTATAGGCACAAAACTTATGTTTTAAATATATTTTAGAACGTTACTGTATCTGCCATTTTGTACTATCAATTCTGCATCACTTAACAGAAAAAATTCACAATTCCTATACCTTTTCGAGAGGTAAACTTTAGTCCATCGTTTAGGGGAAGACTTCCTCTAATAATTGGTGCTGCTGTACTACAGCCATTTGGTTTGTTTCTTGGTGAACATATTGATATATACTGACGTAAGGCCAAAAGGTTTGCAACTAGATATTAAATTTTAGTTACCCTGGCATACACATTGGGGGCCGTAACATCAGTGGCAATAGAGGAACAGGGTCTTAACTACACATTTTAGAGTAGGCGTGGGATATGTATAACAAAATACACAGCATTTCACATTAATTACCTTACCTGTGGTTTATTGAGTATTCACACTGTGCCTCTACATGGTACACAAAAGATTTAAGGAAAGACATTGGAGGGAAATGTTACACACACGAGGTCACATTCACACACGCTTCCATACTCAACACTCGACCTGAATAGACTAACGCCACGTTATCCACACAAAGAAATAGTAACCCTTACTTCCCCCCCCTCTATGTCCATCTCTGGCCAGGAGCTGGGGAGAGACATCAGGCCAGACAAAATTCAAAACCCAAGCCGAAGGGATCACATCAACAATATGCCACTACGAAGCAATAATGTGTCCAACTTAACAATGCACACACATACACGCCACAGTATGAATGTTTTCTGCATATTTTCTTCGAACACTTTTTCTGTGAATAGTATTTTCTGGTTTTCTCAGAAACTATTTTTTATATATTTGTATTTCCTTTTCTTTCAGTTTAACGTCCTTTCATCAGGTAGTTCATATGGGACGCAGAAACTATTGAGGGCTACTAACTACTTCTTAATAAATAAACTTATTATACAAAAGCAGGTCAGAGAACCTAGAAGACATTCAGCTACAGCCAGTAAAATTCAGTCTGATGACTCATTACCTTACGTTTACACTACTTTTCCACATAGTCACTGCCGTTATTCAGGTACCTTGTCTTAACGGGAAACCAGTTTTGTATACCTTTGACAAAGAATGATGCCGCCTGCAATGAAGTCAAAGTCTGCACTTCTTGTTTCATATCATCGTCGTGGAAATGTTTTCTATCGCGGAATTTCTTCAGATGATGAAACAGGTGAAAATCGCTTGGTGCCAATTCCGGGCTGTAGGGAGGGTGGTCGAATTCCTCCCAACCAAATGATGCAATCAGAGTTGAGTTTGTTTGGCTGTGTGAGGCTGGGCATTGTCACTCATTGTTTCACCATAAACCTCACACTACTGGCGATGAATGTTTGCTGGTGTAACATTACTCGGATTCAAAAAAGGAATCACTGATCTGACTTCACAATCGGGGGTCGTTTGATTGCTTTGAACATTTTTAATCGTTCTAATAGGTGCGTCTGGCTTCCTAATGAATGGAGGAAATGATAGCGCACGCTCAAAATCGCGACTGCCGTGGCAAAAAATTAAAACAGTACTTAGTTTAAAAATACGCTCGTAGTTTCTAAGATAACGAATGTATTATGAATTAAGGGAATTTAGTATTGGCTGGGTAGAGCTGTTAATACCCCCTTAACTATTTTAATAGCAACATTACAATACATATAAGATGCCGCGGCACATGCGTTGAGAACGGCTGGTCCAGGGGTTATGGCGAACTTACTGAAATTCATTTTTCTTCCGGTCGTTTTCCCGTTCTGACATATTGAGAATTTTTGTGACCATTGCCCTCCTCGATATTCAACAGAAGGTAGCGAAAATGTGAAGTGATATTAACAGTGAAGTTCACAGATCTGCAGTTCCTTACTTTACTACAGCATGGGCCATGGGGCCAGTCTCGTTTTGCTCGTTTTTAGCCTCTGGGTTATATGCCAGGTCTCCGGTGTTGGCTCAACACGTTTTTGCTATATCACTGAGAAATGATGGACACACTGCAAGAAGAGAGTTTACCTATGCGTTCTCTGCACGTGGTGTTCATCACTTGATATCCTTTCATACTAGTTTCTCTGATAAATAATATATTTAAGCTTTTTTTAGTGTTCAGCTACTTGCAGGTAGGAATATACAACTAATTTGTAAACAACAAATTGTATCTTTTCGTTACTTACCTAAATTGATATCCAATCATAAATAGTTTGTTAATTGAGATAATGCTTTGCAGAAATCGTTTGATTAGTATTTCCTTGTAGGTAAAACAGGGATTGAGGAAACAGAATTGACAATGAAAATTTTAAACGTGAGCAGCTGTATACTGGCCTTGAAATTCCATACTCTTTGCATAACTTCGCAAGAAACGCCTGAATAATTGTTTAAAGTAACTTTTGAAATGACTTGTGTATTAAAAAATTCAAACCACAAAACGTTTATTTGAAATATAATTATACCAAATTATTTTCCAATGAAAAGGCTTCACAAGCTATTCCCAGAAAATTGAAGTTAAACATGTATTTGTCATACAGATATCGTAAATACATGACATTCAATCAAAACTTAATGTATTTTTTTTAAAAAAATGCAAAACTTTAAGTAATTTTGTCCTTTGAAGGGTAGTTATAGTTGGGGAGATATTTTTTAAATCTTCGTGTCGTGTGTTTGAACTGTTGTGAACTTAAATTTCAAGTTTGGTATTTATCAAACATTTCCTTCAAATTTATGCTGCACACACACATACACACGGACATTTTTCTGAAAGAGCTTTTTATTTATTGAGGAAGCTTCCGAATATGTATTTTCGGTGAAATCTCGACATCATATTTTGGGTTGATTACAATACTTTCTTACTGGGTACATGATAAAGAAACTAATAGTACGCAATGTAACTGTGATATTTGTATCAATTTAATACCACTACTACAAACACTGCTACGAATATCATTACTTCCATTTCTTCTAGAACTATTTCAAACACAACTACTATCCTACTACTACAACCACCAATAGAGCTACTTCTGTCATAAAAACATTAGTACTACTAATACCACTACTGCTACCACCATCACTACTACACTACTTATGTCATAAACACCACCACCACCACCACCACCACCACCACCACTACTACTACTACTATTATTATTATTATTACTACTACCACCACTACTACTACTACTACTACTATTACTACTACTAAGCTGCTGCTATCACCACTACTTCAACTATTTGTCATTAAGACAACTACTTTTACCAGTACTACTCCTGCCGCCATCACCCCCACCGCTACCACGACCACCACTATTACTACAACTTACTACTAATACTACTAATATTACTAATACTACTATTACCACTACTACTGTTACTACTACTACTATTACTACTACTACTACACTATTACTAAAACAAGTATTACAAGTACAACCACTACCACCACCACTACTTCAATTATTTTTCATAAAGACGATTACTGTGACTAGTACTATTACTGGCATTACCCCTACCACCACCACCACTACAATTACTACTGTTCATAAATACCACCACGATTACTACAACTAGTAACTACTACTACCACCAACACAATACTACACTATTATTACAACTAAGATTACAAGTACAACTACTACCAACACACTACTACACTAACTACAAGTAATATTACAAGTACAACCGCTACTACCACCACTACTTCAATTATTTTGTCATAAAGACGATTACTATTACTATTACTGTCATTACCCCTACCACCACCACCACCACTACAATTATTACTGTGATAAATACCACCACTATTACTACAACTAATAACTGCTTCTACTACTGCTATTACTACTACTACCAACACACTACTACTTACTACAACTAATATTACAAGTAAAGCTACTACCACCACCACTACAGTTACTACTGTCATAAATACCACCACTATTACTACAACTGCTGTCCATTCCAAACCAGAGTGCCTTTCACTGAAAACAAACTTTTCGTATTATCCGCGCGAAAGTAGTTCGCAATCCCCGCCCATAATAGCTGCTTGTTCCCCTCCGACGTGCTTGTTGAACACTGTTTAAATCTATAAAAACGCGCCCTGTGTGAGAATCATAGTTCAAACATGCAATCTGAGGTAACAATCGATTTTATAAGTATCCGGCAATGAACATTTTACTTACGTTAATCACAATCCTCGGGCAAAAGTGCAACACCCAAATCCGAATCCTCCGAAGATGACTCAGCTGCCATATCGGAATCAGAACTACTCTCCAAAATAATGAAAAGCTTATCCACAATTCCACAGCACTGTCGCACTTAAAACAAGTACCCACATTTTATCCTATTCTATGCTATATTATGTCTGTTTATATTCAGTGCTCGCTTTGGTTACACTTCTCCTGAAACGCCTGTAAAATCCGATATTAGTTTCGTAATATGTAATAATGTAAGTGTCGGGTATTTTTCTAATAGTGAGTTGAATATATGAAGTATTGTTTGTTTTTAGCCCTTTTTAACTGTTTCCCGCTTTTGTGTTTGAACAGTTTGTTCGCAGAACGCACCTTCCTCTGCCATGAGAACTCTAATACCAACTGACTAAATCACAAGATTTGACTGAGCTGAGCATATGTGTGTTAGTGTATTATGAATGACTGTCCGCTTATCATATTTCGTGTGTTACGCAAAGTGTTTATTGGATACTCAGATAGCACCTCTGGCAATTCATTGCTGCATTTCTTGTATATGTAAGAGAGTGGCAGTCATGCATACAGTTGGTATTAACAAACAAGATGCTCTCGGCGTTAGCGCAATAGCAGACGAAAATCATGTTTTGTAATCTCTTAACAGCTAGAATAGATCCATTACCTTTAGCAATGAGTTATTATGATAACCGCAATAAAATGGGCAGTTATATATTTTTCCTGCCCTAATATTGGAGGATAAAAATCATGTATTAAGGAACTATTTTGTTGGCGTAAGAGTGTGTTCTTGGGTTCGTGACAAGCAGAAGCACGTGCTTCTGTTTACATTAGAGGGAACTCTGGTTTGGAATGTACAGTAGTACCTACTACTAGTCAGAGACCCAACAATTCACATGAACAACAATCGCATCAGCCGTTCACGAAGCATGCGGTACTTAGGAGTTAGCCTTGATGAGGGCCTCCTATTCAAAGAGCACGTAAAGGAGTGTACCAAGAAGGCGACCGCCATCATCCATAAAATAGCACGTCTGGCTAGAAACCATGGAACAGTTCCATACACAACAATCCGCATGTATAACAACATGTTACTGGCACCTATTGCAGGCTTCGCGGCCAGCGCATGGGCCCAAAGACTGTTCCTCTCCACGGCCCAAAAAACCCTAAGACGCACACAAAGAAAGATGCTTCTCCATCTATCTGGAGCATTCTCAACAACACCAACAGACGCCCTGCTGGTCACACTCGGCATTATGCCGATTGACTTAGAGATACGAAGAAGAGCAGCGACCTACTGGCTGAGGAAAGAGAATCTAATAAGGGCGGCTGAGATGACTGGAGCTCCTGTGAGAGACGAACTAGACATACTAGAAATCCTGAGAGAGGAATGGCAGGTGGAATGGGACGCCAGCGACACCGGAAGAAGGACATATGAAATCCTACCCAGTATAGAGGAGCGGATGAAGGATCTAAACTACCTACAACCATCAAAGGGCCTCATCCACTACATTACAGGTCATGGGCCATACGCGACATACCTACACCGATTTGGACTCAAGGACAATGATGCCTGCACCTGCGAAGCCAGGGAAACCCCTGAACATGCAGTCTGGGAATGCCCGCTGACTACTACGACCAGAACAACAGCACTATCCCACTTGGAAAACAGGCAAATCAACGAAATCATCAGAAGTAGACGACTCTGGAGATGGCTTAATAGAGCGACCAACACCGTGTCTCTGAAAGCCGCAAACAATTACAGAAGACGTAGAGATAATGGACGCTGAAAGAACTTCCGGATAAGACAACCCTAGACTTAGTCATTTGAACTAGATATAGATTACTTAATAACAACTTAGCTTAAAATAGTATGTACGTTAGACTTAAATATTCCTTGTAATAAATAAAATAAGTATGTAAACTCGATGTACAAGAAATTAATAAAGATGGATATATAGCCTGAGATATAAAAAAGGACTCAGGTAAAAAAGAATAAGGAGGCCGAGGTCTTGCTGAAGAGCAAGATCTCGGCCTTTTTTTTTTTAAAAAAAAAAGTACCTGCTACTACTAATACTGCTACTACCACGCTGCCACCACACTACTACACTATTACTACATTTGCTGCGAAGGTCTACCCAGGCAAGTGCTGAAGCCCAAGTCCCCTACTAACAACCCAGGGTCAGCACCATCCGAGCGGCCCTTCAACCGTGAGGGTTTTCCATGAGGCCAATACCTTGTTTACTAAAAAGGGCCCCCCCGCTCTCGCGGGAAATGGAACTGAATACGCCACTTATGCGCGTCACCCTTAAAAGGGTGACTACCAAAAGCCTCGGTAGGACCGACAGCAATCTAGCATGCCGTCTACCAACTCTCCCTCATGGTTGATGCCGGAGAACATCGAGGCGTCTCACAACCCCGCCTTGGCGGAAGACCAGCCAGACGTACCCAATCTCCCATGGGTATCGGGAACCCCTGCCCCGCCGAGTCCAACCCAATTCGAACAACTCCCTATCGGGAGGAGCTCGAATGTTCGGCCCAGCGTTTTTCTAGAGTTCACAGCGCTCGCACCACGGCAGCTGAAGGGGTCAGAACCCCTCCCCCACGGGAACACTACTCTTGCTAGTACAACTACCACCACCAACACCACTACTACAATTATTTGTCATAAAGACGACTAATATTGCTAGTACTACTACTGTCACCACCCTTACCACCACCACCACCACTACTAGTACTACTGTCATAAATACCACCACTATTACTACAACCACTACCGATTATTATTGTTATTATTATTATTTATTATTGATAACTTCTCTCCAATTCCTGAAAGCTCGAGTAACTTCATCGATATAACACGGCTGATAACAGAGAAGCTCTTATCAGCAATCATCACCTTGAAAGTATGTTATCTTTTTAATGAGTTTTAAACCTTCTATTATTATTATTATTATTATTATTATTATTATTATTATTACTATTACTATTATCACCATTACTACTATTACTATTACTACTACTACTACTACTACTACTACTACTACTACTACTACTGCTGATACTGATACTGGAGAAACGCTTAAAAGTGCACGTTTGTGTGAAAATTTGTAAAGTGACAATGAAAGGAAACGTATTTATGGAGCAGCCGTAGATCGATAGATAAGTTACGTGTTTCTTTTTTCGTTTCCTATTCTGTGGTAGTTGCTACTTCCAATTTAAAGCAGCAACTGTGGTTTTCTAAAAGTGCTGTCATTATTTCCAGTTATCGCTTAAGTACATCAAGAAGCAAAGTTGAAGTTCAAGGTTGTCTACGCTTTCTCTTTCTGATTGTCACGAAATTTAATTTCACAGGAGTTTAGAGGTGAGCCCACAAAACAAGCTCTCTCACTGTGACTCAGCTCGAATAACAAAGGCCAAGATGCTTATTCAAGCGTATTGATTTCGAAAAAGAATGCAAATGCCCTAAAATTACAGTTATCCGTATTTCAGAATATGCTTGGGGCACACTTGTACTTTACTAAACGCTGATTTGCGCTTTCTCGAGCAATCCATTTTAAATTAAGGCGGAAATGATACCAAAATAGAGAACTTATTTTTAAAATCTCTGCTATGGCACACTCGCACTGCATTTTATTTCGTTGCAGACGTACATTTATTTATTTATCACAGAATGATTAAGAAATTATTTCTCCATCCACGTTATATACTATACACTTTTGCCCTTAAACAATTTCGAGTTATACTTTAAGGCTACAAAATGAGGAAACAACATTTGAATGTTTGTATCAGAGATATGTAAAGTCAGAAGTGATAGTAACGAGCTATTGTGATGGAAAGCAAAAAATAAGAATCATGCACCTTAAAACACGCTGTGTATGATGACACTTTTGCATTTGATACATACAACATGAAACATTAGGAACACAACTGACGCCACGAAAAAAGATATTTGGCACATTGCATATTTTAAGCATCTCTACATTGTCCTCGAAATACGATATTGCCCATCTCTTATTGTCTCCCAGTTTTATAGAATTATAAAAAAACTCAATCAGAATAAAGTAGACTTCACAGGCTATTCAGAAACAAATTCAGGATACATATTTTATTCGTCGACTCAAAATATATGTGCTATTTAATTGAAAGTCATAAGTCATACCACACGCGGTTGGTTTTCTAAAACAGCCTTTCTTTTATTTCAAGGAAGCATAAAAACATATATCTTCGATTACTTTTAGTAGAGTATAATACTGCTTTTGCCTACCATAAATAAACTGTAATGATAGCCTCCTTCCTGTTAGTGATAAATGGTTGTTAAAGTTGTTAAAAATTGGCAATACTGAGATAATACACATTTTGTAGAATTCAGTTGTTTAAAAAAAAAGGCGATAATTATTCGCTAACACTGGTCTACAGGAGAAAAGATAATCATTGGAGATAAAAACAAGCTTTTTTAAACCACTTAACTACACTAATTTTAAAAATGTTCTTAGTTTTTCTGTATAAGGTATCGTTTTTTCTGTACAGCTAACAAAAAAGTTGAAAATTTAGTAAATAGTTTGCACTGGAAATTTCTTGAAATAAATAATTAACAAACTTTTTCTCAGCCTAGTGGTAAATACCGACAAAATTAGCGTTAATCACTGCATTGCACACACTCACAGGTTGTTGCTTTTCTGCGGTGTTCCTAGTTTGCATTTTCTCGGTACAGCTTCCAGAAAAAGTCTGTCATCATGGAGTCATTCCAAAATTCCTGATATATTTGCCCCATTGCCTTGATATGTTTATCCTTGGTAATCGCTGATTTCACTAAGATTATATGCGAAAATATCCAAGTGGTAATGTAGAAAATGTAGCCTAAGTGACATCGCTTTGTACTCAAAGTTTCTCCAAACTTTCTTTGTATTTGTCCAAGGAATTATTACAAACCCACACAAAAATCTCCCAAGCAGCCTTTTCTTCATCATTTAGAGTTTTCACAAAAGCATAATCTTTGAAGATCTCTTGTATTTGTAGTCCCCCAAGAATCCTTTCTTTTGATTTTACTGATGAAATCTTGGGAATCTTTTTTCACCTAAATCCCCTAAAAGTTGTCTTGCCCATAGGTTTTATTATGTTCAGTTTATTATGAAGTGGAAGAAGAAATATTTTATCCCGATTCACTAAAGGCATACTTTCAACACTATGTCTTCCTGGTTCATACTCGTCCCTTAGATACCAATGTCATGTCTCATAATGCACAACTGTAGCTCGGCTATCCCATAGTTATAGGAAACAGCAGAGCTTCGTAAAGAGTCCTTGCATGTTTATGAAGATACCAGTGATTTTCAACTCCCCATAAACGCTCATTGGTGAAGCTTACATTATTTGGCATCCAAGAGTATTTTGATGTCATCATGTCTTCCAAGTTAACGGAGTAACCAATTGAAATTAGCGGGTTTTGTATTCCCATTGTGCAGTAATACTGTTTTCAAACGTCGCGCTGAAGAATCAATGAAAAGTCTCCAGTCAGTGGCAGTATGTTCCTCTTTCAACTCCTTGAAGAGACAATTAATATAATTGTAAAATACCGTAGGACCATTAACTGAAAAACAACTCTTTAACACACAGTTTGTTTCTCGACAGAGAGACTATACATGCCTCTCCAGAAGATTTCTTTGTTTTCGTCTAGAGGAGAGTAACGCTGATTTTTCTTTAAAAGAGACAGGTCTCTTATGAGGTAATTCAATTCCTCCTGATTAAATGGTTTGTGGTATTGAAATCTTAGCATGTGATGCGTACTCGCTGACGGAAGATTATACTCTTACTTCGTATGTTTATTCGAAAAACTCTAAGCCACAATTAGTTATATATTTGGTTGTAGGAAATTATGCTATTAAAATTTGTGTCCTTGCTGGAAGTCAGGGACAAAGTGTTTTAAGTTGTAAAACCTTTAAATTAACTCTTAAGTTCGAAAATGGGATTCATTTTCTCTTATTGACGAAATAAATATATTAATCCGTCAGAGACCTCAACTTCAATTGGACATAAAGATCTAAAACACTCGAGTAATGTTTAATAATGAGTAGAATAAAATTATGAGGTGATTTAAAGTAAATTGACTTACCCTGTATAAATTCAAAAATATAATTCACTGTTTACAATAGCATTAGATAGAATACTGACTGGTCAGAATTAAGACAAAATTGTATACAGAATGTGGTCTCACTGGTTCTCAAGATCAAGGTTCGTAGAAAACTGAAATGTACCTGCATTCTCACTTCCATTATGACTATAAGGTTTGGTAGTGGGGTGGGAGGCGTTTACATTTGCCAATATTCAACCGCATACAACCTGAGATAGAAGGGAATTGCACCCTCCAGGAAAGTGAATAGATACTGTACCTTCACATGATAATTCAAATAGCTTTCATAAATTTAAAAATATAGTTTTTAACTTACAAGACCAAAGGATGGTATAGTCCGCATTTTAAGTTTTTCTTTGGCAAAAATTACGTATAAAACATGGTTCATCTGGAAAACTATACCTGATGTGGGAAAACTATACCTGATGCGGGAAAACTAATTGCATACTTGAAATCAGCACATAAGATCGATTTATCTTAAGATCAACCTGTTATTATTTCTGGACGTTGGGTTTTTGGCCAGTGTATTCATAAAATCTAGCAGCATTTATAAGTGTAGAGTTTAAAACATGGTAATGCTCAGAGAAATAACAGGGAATATTTTGGAAATGGTTAATTCCACAACAAAGTTTTTGACATATATAAAACCTCTTCCTGCAGCAAGTTTCTGCGTATTTCTGTGAACTTCGCAACCATATCAGGTTTGGTCAGACTGAAGAAAATTTCAAAGGTTATTAAGGAAACTTATACTTCATGTAATTTCAGATTCCTCCACAAGTGAATCCTTAAAAGGTATTTGATTTCAAGTACATAATATAAAGTTTCGTATACATTTTGATTTTCGTTTTATATTTCCCTACCACATACCTAGTAGGTAGAGAAAGTATTGCATTTCATCCATAATTTAAAAACCTATTTTAGGTTCAGGATCTTGATCATCCCATCTTGAGCTATCCCTTACATGGAATATTTTTCCATATTTTGTATTTTATCAAATATGGCTCTAACGCTTTTGATTAAAATACAATATATTTAAAATGTGTACATACATATTTAATTTACTGGGAAGCTTGTGAAGGCTTCTTCATTCAAAATGAATTTGGTATAAATATGTATAACTAGTAAATGTTAAAATATAGACAAAAACGTAGTACACGACAAAATGAACATCTTTTTAAAACACTTTAAAATAACTTTTTCTGACATTACCAGTTTCCGAGATAACAGTTTTTACTAGTTTAGTTTTGTTTTAAAGCGTTGTGATTCGTTGCTTTTTAAAGCGTTGTCTTATTCAGCAGTTTTTCGGTATATTGTGGAAGGATTATGAAATTTCCAGGCTAGCATTAGCGACTAGCGTTTAAACATCTATCAATTCCGATTCCTCCTTGTATCTACAATGAAATGTGTAACAAAACCATAGTGGTACCGTGCTAGCCTCTAGTTCCCAAGGTCGCGGGTTCAAACCCGGCGGAGGGCGATGGAATTTTTCGGGCGTAAAAATCCTTAGCATGGCTTCTTTCGGAAGGGAAGTAAAGCCAGTGGTCCCGTATCGTAGATTTACGGCACGTAAAAGAACCTCAAGCCTGACAGAGAGGCCTCTGAGCAAAATTACCGGTCTTTCATGCCCAATATAGAATGCGACGCCAAGAACCATAGTAGTTAAAGAGCGTCCATAAATAAAACTCGATTTTAATTCTTTTTTGCAAAGATTTACCTAGGTTAACATGAAATAGATTGGAATTAATAGAAAAAATAAGCTTTTTATAAGAATGGATTGTAGAAACTATATAAAATAAACGACAGTAGATAGAGAGAGTCATGTGAATGTAACATTTGTTTCAGGCAGAGAAAATTCAAACTTTGTTTTTGGTTAAAATCTTGCAATGGAATTTTTGAGTCGAATCAAGGCATTCTCAGTCTTTACTTCAGCAAAGAGCAAGTAAAAATACGGCCCCTAGCTTGTAACAACTCTGAACGTCGTGACAACGTTCTGTTTCCAAGCTGACGTCACGAGAGAAGCAGATCTAGGTTGAAACTGGAGTACCTTATGTAGCATCAAATATTGAGGAGTAGAAATGTTCGGACTCCTTTCAAACGAATGTCCATTCGCATCTTTGTCTTCCCTTGCGTTACAACGCGCAAAAGAAATGCCGTTCAAGAATAAAAACAGGTATGAGTTCTGCACTACCCTCCCATATAAAAGGTTGCACTCTTCGAAATTAAATTTCCGCTTGTTGTAGCGGTGATGACATCCATCCCCCTACCCCTTAGGGCTCTCTTTTCTCCATCGTTTCCACCACTGTTTCTTTTTTTCACTTCCCCTTACTTTAATGCGGCCTGGAAAAAAAAAATTAATATAAGTGTCACGTGAGGACCTCCTCGCTTGCTCTCTGCCCCTTCACTCCCTTTCCTCCGCGCCCCACCCCAACTACCGTTTGCTAGAACGGGGTGAGAAGATAGACGGGGAGAGGATATCAGGAGAATAGAAAGCACAAAAGGAACAAACAGGAATTGTAAATTATTTATAAAAAGAATATTTGGAGCCGATGTAGGATAAAAGCAATTTTGAGAGCGTTGGGGTCCATGAGAACAACTGTTGAAACAAATTTATCACGAAACATTTGAAATGGGTATGCAATAATTAAAACTATGGGTTGCAAAACTAAACTGCTTCCAAAATTATCACATATAATAAACATGATTCCAAAAACAACTTATACGTTATGTGATAGCTGAAACAAGTTTTACAAAATTAGTTTCACTGTCAGGAAGTCCTAAAATTAAAGGTATTTGCAGTATTGCAGACCCCGGAGGAGATTGTTGGAAGATCTTTGAGGACGGAACAGGCAGTTTTTTGTCTATACCTTGGAGATACTGTCGACTGTCCTACGCCATAGTGGCTAGAGCGTGGAGCTCTGGTTCCGTCCACGGAATGCGCCCGGGTTCGATTCCAACTATGGCGGTGTGGATTCTAAGTTCCCGGTATAGGACTGGTGCCCACTTAGCATCGTGAGGAAAGTGGGGAGCTGCGATAGGCAGCGATCCCAGCCACGGAGGCCAACATTCTGCTTGGGGGATGCGTGATGCTGGCAAAGTCACTTCCCGTTATATGTTGGATATCTGCCGTGCGTACGTGGGCATGAGGTCGGCAGGTAAAAGCCTTTCATGGGCTGTAGCGCCACGGGATTAAATTATTAGTTTTGCTAATATACTGTCATCTCTCAATTCATTACTTATTATTTCATTTATTCAATGATTTATCAACTCCTTATAGAAACTTTATTTTTTATAATATAATCTGCGTTTGTTGCTCTGTTAGCCTCCAACATACATTAGAATGTACGGTAATGCAGCTATTTTATACAGCTTTATCATAGGCTCTATTTGTTTTATTTCTCACCGTGTGCAGAATTGTTCTACAAAAGTGCTTGAATTTATTTAGCTTAATCCCTTTCTCGAGTATGCAATGTCAAATTCTTAGCATATAAAATTAATTACTTGTTTTGCTATTTTATTGATATTTACAATTTTTGTTCTTAAAGGTTTGAGATTCGAAAGCCAACGCTTTAGTCTTCTCTGTGGATATTTACATATTATATTCCACACACAAAATAATTTCTATAATTTTTTATTTGTTTCTGCTTTTTTGGGAAGGGATTTCAGACTGTGTAAGTTACATTCATTTGCTACTAGAGGTCTGAAGCTGGGATGTACTTTAAAACAGGATATGCGACAACAATATCTCGCAGGAAATGCATTTAGTGTTTAGGGTTTAGGGAGTGAGAGAGAGAGAAAGAGAGACCGATGGGGACTACGGGGTGTATTCTTAAAATAAGTACCGTTTTAATATTTTACCGGTGAAGCGCTGCTGTCACGCTTTTAGGCATGCGCAACCACTTCTTCCGAAAGCCAGACGCAGCTGTGAAGGATCGTCACTTTGTGTTCTCCTATTGTTGGAGCGTTTCGAAATGTTCACAAGACTCGAACGACCCGCCGACTGAAGTCAGATCAGTGATTCGTTTTTTCAATGCGAGAAATGTTACGCCAGCAAACGTTCCTCGCCAATTGTGTGAGGCTTATGAGGCAACGATAATGAATGACGGAATGGTGAGGAAGTGGGTTAAACAGTTTAATGAAGGTTGTGAAAATGTGCATGAGTCACGGATCGAGCCGACCGTCTGAAATCGCGGATAGTTTGGTGCAGGCTGTGGAAAAAAACATTCGTGAGGACAGACGTTTCACCATATCGGTGTTGCCTTCGCATTTTCCAAACCTCAAGGTCAGTCCTCTACAACATTGTGACAGAACGCTTAGGATTTTGGAAATTGTGCTCAAGATAGGTGCCCAAAAATCTTAATGATGAGCACAAGAATAAGTGATCTGGCACTCCACTGACTTTTCTCAAGCCACATGCGGAAGAAGGAGATGATTTGCTAACGCACATTGTTACAGGTGATGATACATGGGTGTCTCACATCAATCCTGAATCAAAGCAATATTACCCCACGTATGGAAGCCAATTTGAAGTAGTTCTTATTTTAGGAGGAGTTGTCTTTCGAGTGTTGGGGAGCCGAACTTGAAGTAGTTTCTACCGCGCGTATGGTAAAGTTCCGGTAGCCTTCGCCCCAAGTTTTAAAAATATTAACTTTGTAATTTGACTATTTCTTTAAATATTATATATTTATGTTTGCCTCGGATGCGTCAGTATTATTGTTAGAGTCATGGATTTCTTTGCAGGGAGTAGTGGGGCTAAGAGTGTAGGCTTACACAGATTATAATTTGTACTTCACTCCATCTATTAATTCTTTAAACGATTAAAATAACACTTCACTGATATATATATATATAGAGAGAGAGCTGTGGGATTATTTATTAATTACTAGCATTTTTTAACACGTAAACTATTTTTTCTCACACTGAATACGTATTAAACTTCCCGAGGAGTGTCTCGCGTCCGGGTAGTAACACTGTCTCCTAGCAACTGACTTCTGGATTTGTACATTTACCTTATTGCAGTTTCTGATTGGCTAATCCTATTCCAATAGAATACTTTGATTTAACTTAAACTTTCTTTCTGGTTGTTGATTGGTTATTTATAAACTGTCTCAAAATTTACATTATTGTTGCTCCAATAATGACTAGTAGCATTATTAAACTTTTTTTACTCATTATTGCCTCAAGGTTACCTGATTGTTACCTCATTGTTAGCAACTTTTAACCTATTAGTTTTACAGCTCCTACATTCTTAAAATACGTAATACATTCACATAACATTACTGAACATGTACATAATAATATAAACATTAATATAACGACTGTTACATTCTTTTTATGCATTATATTATACACATATTGCTTTAAGGCGGACTGTTATATTTTATATTATATAATTAGATTGAAATCATTTAAGTGTTAAAAATACTGCCTCAACTTCCCCCGTGAAGAAGAAATTCAAACAGACATCCACTCGTAAGATCACGTGCACGGTTTTCTGGGACAGACAAGGTGTTTTGCTGAGACACTACGAAAGCTCCGTCGTGCAATACAGAACAAAAGACGTGAATGCTTTCGCGTAGAATCCTTGTGGTTCATGGCAATGCCCGGCCACACACAGCCAAACAAACCCAAGATCGGATTGCATCAATTGGTTGGGAACAGTACGACACCCTCCCTACAGGCCGGATTTGGCACCAAGCGATTTTTATCTGCTTCTTCATGTGAAGAAATTCCTTAGTGGAATACATTTCAACGACGATGATGTGAAACAAGAAGTGCAAAGTAGGCTTTCATCACAGGTGGCATCATTCTTTGACAAGGCGTACAAAAACTGGTTCCCCGTTACAAGTGCCTGTAGAACAGCGGAGACTGGCGGAGAAGTAGGTAAAGTGTAAGTTAATAAATGGTAATAAGGTATTTGAAAAATAAAGCTCTGTTATTTCTTAAAAAAACTATGGGTACTTTGAGGCAGTATTTTAACACATAAATAATTTAGTCTAATTATGTAATATGTAAATTCAATAACAGCCCGCCTTGAAGTAATATGTATATGTAATAATTTGTAAAATGTATATAACAGTCATTCTGTATGCTTATATCATTGTATACATGTTCAATAAAGCTATGTGAATGTATTACTTAATTTAATAATGTAAGAGCTGCGAGAATAATAAGTTAAACGTTGCTAACAATGAGGTAACAATGAGGTAACCTTGAGGCAATAATGAGTAAGAATGTTTAATAATGCTACTAGTTATTATTGGAGCAACAATAGTGTAATTTTAGTGACAGTATATAAAATAGCCAATCAACAACCAGAAAAAGGTTTAGTTAAATGAAGGTTTTCTATTGGAGTAGGATTAGCCAATCAGAGATTTGAAATACAGAAGTTTACAAGTTTAGACGGTTGAAATCAATTCAATTGCCTGCAGATAGATGTACTAACCAGACGCAAAAAGTGTCCTCAAGAAATATAATATGCATTCGTGTGAGATGAAAAGCAAGTTACGTGTTAAAAATTGTAATTAATTAATAAAAAGAATCTCACAACTCTCTCTGTCAGTGAAGTGTTATTTTAAATCGTATCGAGCATTAATAAAAGGAGTGAAGTAAAATTATAATCTGTGTAAGCCTACATTCTTAGTCACACCACAAGCTTGCTAAGAGAAACGTGTCTCTAACAAATACTGACGCAGCCGAGGCAAACATAAATATAATATTTAAAGAAACAGTTTAATTACAAAGTTAATTGCTTTTTAAACTTGGGGTAAAGGGCACCTGAAAGTACATTTTGGGCGACGGCTACCGGAAATTGTCTACTATACGTGCGGTTGCAACTACTTCATGATCGACTCTCCAACAGTTGAAATATAATACAACTCCTTCAATACAAACTACTTCAAATGGACGCCCATACGTGGGGAAAATAACGTAAAGAAAGACAACACCTTTCTCAAATTGACGCCCAAAGCATGGTGCAAATAACGTAACAAACAACTACTTCAAATAAGCTTTTCCATACGTGAAACAAACTATCTACTTCAACTTTAAAAATACGCCCCTATGGTTTCCTTCATGTAACGTTTGCCAATAATTTTCTAACTTGTATTTTCATTAAAAATAGACATTAAGTGGCAAGGCTACGTAAGAGATGGGACAGATTTCTTGATAATCATTCGGTATACTTAAAGATTAGCATACGGCTTGCCTTTGCTCTACTTCGCGTGGAGTGAAACGACTTCTTTGCTTTCATTCGTTTGAAGTGATACGTTCATTTGTCAATGTGAAACATTGGCGACAGAGTAGCATAATAGCATTGTTAGAGTTTAAAATAAGCATTCCCTCTCACTTAGTGGTGTTCATTTCTGATCTAAACAATCTGCATGGTTCATTCTTTCTCTTCAGCTATGTGTGTGACTTTTTATAAGTGGTAGATCAATTTGTTGTAATAAAGAAAGGAACGGAGCCCTAGTCCTGCTAAGATGAAGAATAAGAACACGTAGGAAATAAAATCTGATTCTAAAATAAGCATACAAATAAACAATTACTAGAAAACTGAAAAGCGTTATATAAGGTATAAATTTCATTTGGAAAATTTGCTATAGAATATTTCATAAATCTTTCACAGTTTGCAGAATTGTAAATTTTGATTTGACAATTTTTACAACATGCTATTATTTTCTAGCTTAAAACTGGTTTCAGGGTACATCTAAACGTGTATTTCCAGTGAAACATAACTCTAGCCGCTTGAAAAAGTAGATAAGGAAAATGTTGTGTAAAACTATGGAATAGCATGTCAGCGATCCGCCACTCGCCAGTTAAATATCTTCATCCCATGCGTGAGGCGGACCGTGCGTGATGCAGGTTGCCTTATTACGTTCTCCCATGTCAGGCGTTATTACCTTGGGAAACTTTTGAATTTTTGTTGCTTTTCTTGCCTTTCCATTCTGCTCCAGAGGAAATTGGTGGCAAATTTTACAAAAGTGCACAACCGACTTTCCCATTAGAGCATTTATTCCAGCTTAATACCTTCACATGCTTTCGGACATTAGTTGGATATTATGTTTGGTTAGTATTGATTCTAGCAGAACAGAAACATGCAAATACACATGTGTATCGTTGAAGTATTACGTCATTGGTGACGTTTACCTCCCTGTTATACTTTTTCTACCACTTACAGACCAGAAAGAATATTGAATTGCGCTTTTGTGTCAAGATTTCATAGGAAATGTTTGGAGTTTGGAAGCCCCTAAATCCACAAAAAGTATTTTAATAAAAATGTGCTCTCGTATTTGTCTATGTATCTCTGAACAACGTAATGCTGTTCATATAGTCCGGAACATTTTCAGGGATGAAGAGCGAAGATTTTCACGAAATTTCAACCACTTCGAAAAACATTTACATGTCAATGTTTCGGTATGTTTTATTTTCTCCAAGCATCTCTATTTTGATTAAAGCGTCAAAAGTTTGAGATATTTATATGACGAATAAAACGTATATCGAGTATACCAGGAAGAGCCCCCGAGTTCTCCTTCATTCATTGCATTTTGTGTAATTTCGTTTAAATTATAATGATAAGGAATTTTGCAAATAAAATATACTGCTTATGAACAACCTCAGTTAATAAAGTTTTGTGTTATTAACTAGTTTCCAAATATTATTTATTTTATATTTTAGCCTTTGCCAAACTAAAGTCTACATAGATAGTTCTCCATGTATGAACTTTTGAACTCGCGCGAATCTCCTTTTTTTTTGCACACGAGCTCATGACAAACAAGCAGCGATATGAAACGGATGACTAACGTTTCTGCATGTTGTATGAAACTATGGACAGATAAATACAGCTGAATCGGTAAATCCTGGTTTGAAATAATTTATGGATGAGCATTTTTACCTTCATTAAAGAGGAAGTGAACGGTATATAATATGTAAGGATACCTGATATGAGAGTGCTACCTAACGTAAGATGCTTGAAAGTTTGCGATTCTTATTTTTTACTTTCTCTACTGCCTACATATAGCAGGTAGAGGAAGATTTGTATTCCAACCAAAAATTCCGTTTGAATACTTTCTGGAAATACATGTTTTGGGGTCCTCCGAATAAAACTATTTTTAGAAAAGGATATGTATGTGTGGGAACAGTACATCTCAAAACGAAACTTGGTTAAATACCCTTCTTGGTATCTACTTTCAGCATCTTTCAAGGATGCGATACAAAGAGTTTTAAAAACATCCCTCCATCCCAAACTACCCTTTACTTGGAAAATGTCGATAACATTCAGCATAGAGGTCCAGGCCGGAGACGCTATACATATGGCACACACGCATACACATCAAAGGCTCCCCTTTATTGCTTTAATATGACTACATATAATGAACAGTAATGGACGTTGAGGTCCACATGTTTTAATGCATTTGTGGAAAATATTGTCACTTTTGTTCCATATTAGTCACTAGCCCAACTCGTATCGCCTGCATCCTGCTTGAAGCATCATGGAAGCGTTGTCCTTCTATTGAAATACCTGCACAGCTAAGGGCACCCGGTACTGCCAACACCAGGTGACTGAGGGCTCTAAGCTGCAAGGATAAGCCCAACGTTGAGGGCCCTAAGCCACAAAGCGTAGCCGATGTCTTTTATAAGTAGATGGGAGCTGAAGGCCTCAACTGCGGAGCGACGACAGGGCGTGGCCATAGGATCTGCGCGACTAAAACTCGAGTGATCCACGTTAACACACATTCTTACCTTTTATTCTGGCGGTATACGCCATTTCACTAGTCATACTTTATGCATGCGGGATCCTAAAACTCTTATTCTCTCCCTTTATCTTATTCGCCTCATTTTCGCTACTTTTAATATGTTGGTGAACTGAGTTACCACCATTTTGCGTCATTTTGTCCATGAAGGTTGGCTACACGTCCTTCAAAAGTATCAAGAAACAAACTAAATTAAATTGAGTGTTATTTATGGACGCTCTTTAGCTGTTAAGGTTCTTAGCGTCCCATTCTATATTGGGCGTAAAAGACCGGAAGTTTTGCTCAGAGGCCTATTTGTCAGGCTTGAGGTTCTTTTACGTGCCGTAAATCTACGACGCAGAACCACCGGCTTTACTTCCCTTTCTAAGGAAGCCATGCTAGGGATTTCTCGCAGGGAAAAAAATCAATCGCCCTCCGCTAGGTTTGACCCCGCGACCTCGGGAACCAGAGGCTAGTGTGATACACCTAGAGCATGGAGGACGACACCGCCAGAAGGGATGGCGGGCAAAATGACTTCGCTCGAGCAATATCTAACACACCAGTATACTCCACATACTACAAGAATTACTCGAAATACTACATAAACCTGATTTTTTTAATAAATAAAACATTACACTTTTTCCCATAACCACATACTGAATCAGCGAGGAAGAGAGAGAGAGAGAGAGAGAGAGGGAGAGAGAGAGAGAAATGCTCCTACAAAAGAATCTAGATATCGTTAAAATGCACAATTTATCACAAATAAAACTTTAGATGTTCTTTGCTATAGGTTTGAATTTTCGAATACTTAGCTATACTTTTCTTCAAGTAATTATTCGCTATTAGTCTTTACCTTCACATTTTACCATGTACATAGTAAATAGACAAATATATTGCATTCCACCCCACAATTCACTGGAAACACATGTTTTGAGAGCCCCTGAATGAATAAAATAAAACATTTTTTAGAGAAAGGTCCATGTGGTGTATGTGAACAGCATAACTTAAAAGCGCAAAGTCAGATAAACATCAAACTTGGCATTTGGATTCAGTACCTTCTAGAGATACGACAAGAAGATCTCCAAGAAAATCCCACTACCCCATGCTATAATTTACATGGAAGATTTCTCTAAATTTATTTTTTAACAAATGGCTCTAACGGCTTTGATTAAAGAGCCACACAATAATAATATTTACATGACAAATAAAATGTATATCTTGAGTTTTCTGGGAATAGCCTTTGAAATCCTCTTCATTTGGAATTTTTAATAATCTTGTATAATTGGTAAACGTTAAGCGATAGACGAAACATACTATACAAGAAATGTAGATCTCTTTAAATCACACAATATTTATTTCAAATAATTTTTTGTAGCATAAGCCATTTCCGAGATATCCGTTATTAATTGTTCGAATTGTTCATTACTTGGTCATTCTTTAAAGTCCTTTCAACATTCAGTTGTTTCGCGCGATGTTATGGAAACAGTATGGAATTTAAGGCCAGCATATAGCTTCCGGTTGTTAAATATTTGATTATCGCTGTTCCCTTTGTATCTATAACGAAATGTATAATGTAGCTATTTCTGCAACGGTTTATTTGGATTTAAATGAAGTAGATGAAAAATAAACTTCAGTAAGTATAGCTTGTATATCCACTGATAAGCGATAGAGAATAGAGAAAGTCATGTGAAAGTAAGGTATCTTTTGTCATAGCCAGGTAAACGACATGGAATTTCAAAGTCATCACATGGTGTTCTTCTTTTTAAAAATCGTAATATAGTTTTAGCTTACTATATTCTTCTTATACATACAACTAAATGTGACAATGTAATAACTTTTTTAACAAGAAGTAGATAAGCCTACCTCTGTGGCGTGAAGGTAGCGTGTCCGCCTCACATTCAAGGTCCCGAATTCGAATCTCGATTAGGGTGTTACCCGAATAACGTTTATTTCTGGGGTTTTCCCTTATCCTGAGAAGACGTATGTCGGGTAACTCTAAGCTCTAAGGACCCCGGGTACGCTTGAGCATCATCTCATTCATTGTTATATGATCTATCAGGGTAAAAGGAGTTAAAAGTAAAAAAATCTGATGTGTTACACTCACATGACTTTCTCTACTCTTGTACAAACTATGTTTACAAACTCTTATTCTCCATCTATTTCATATTAATCGAGATAAACATTTGCAGAAACGATCTTTTGACATGCAAAGAGAATTACATTTTACACATAGCGACCTGTTCTAAAAATATTTGACTATCGCTTAAGGCGTACTATGTTCCCGTTTTGTATTTGCAAGGGCAATATAGAGATACAGTAGCCTTTAAGCATAGACATATCTCTTAATAGCTGGTTGCTAGGTGCAGCACCATTCTCTTTGCCACAGATTAATACTCTTTGCACATACAAGACAAAAAATGAATAACGAATTCCCATTTGAGAAAAACGTAAAGTATTGGAAAATTTAAAGGAATAACAAGCAATATCTCGAAAATGGTTCACTCAACAAAAAATGTTTATGACATAAATTGTGTAATTTAACGCGATTTACATTTTTTGTGTAGTAAAATTTTGTCTCTCTCTTGTGGTTTACCAGTTATGCAAAAGTCGTTCACAATGAAGAATAGTTTGGAGACATTCCCAGAAAATTCAAGATATACATTTTATTTGTCATAAAAATATCTTAAACATATGATATTTTAATCATAATCGTTAGGGCCATTTTTGAGAAAATTAAAATTTTCGAAAAATGTTCCATGTAAAGGGTAATCTGGGGTGGGAGGATTTTCTTGAAAATCTTCGTGTCGCATCTCTGGAGGATACTGAACCTAAATACCAAGTTTGGTGTTTATCCGACTGTTCGTTTCTGAGTTATGCTGTTCAGAGACAGACAGACACACACACACACACACACACACACACAGACGCACAAAAAATGCTTTTTTTTGGATTCAGGGGGTCTCAAAACATATATTTCCGGTGAAATCTTGGTATCGAATTTTTGGGTGGAATACAATACTTTCCCTACTTACTATATGTAGTAGAGAAAGTAAAAAATAGATACAAGAAACAACTTTTGCATGTCAAGTAGAAGAGTGTGTATAGAGAATGTTATCTGAATGCAAAACATATGTTTTGTTTCTATTTCTTTCACTAGAGAGCGCTGCTATGGCATATCTTTTCTTTACAATATAGAAAATCATTACTTAAATTTAAGAGTAAGTATAGAGGTTTGAATTCCATGCTCAGGTTTTGTTTCATTATGTTTCGTAGCCATGATAATTAAACACACAAAACATGGCAACTCGCGCATGAAAGCTTTTTGTGTCTTGGGATTCGCAAAAGACAGTTTAGCGTTTAAGTTGAGCGGGTGTATAAGTGAAGATTCGGTTTTAACACCCCTTCTAGTATCAACATGCGCAAGTGGTACAATCAGCTCCAAAAGACAGAATGTCTCTGTAAAGGAAAGAGCACCGGACGAACGCGTGATGAGAATGTGGAGAGAATCAGAACGGCTTTAGCGAGCAGTACTAAAACAATCAGTGCGGCAGGCGAATCGAGGACTAACAATTCCAACAGTGACAGTGTGGAAGGTGATAGCGCTACCTGCAGATCTTCCCGAGTTGAAACGGTTGAGTATTGCAGCAGTAAGATCAGTTACACCAGACTTGCTAACGTCAGTGTGGCAAGAAATGGACTATCGATTGGATGTCTGCCGTGTCAAAAATTGACCCCATACTCAACACTTGTAATTTCATTGTTCACTTTATATGCCCTTTTAACAGCTAGGTTAAATCGACGGCTTTTGCCTTTGTAACAGCAATTGTTCGCCATGGCAATCGTGTTTACTGGTTTAGTATTTGTGTTTATCTTATTAAAGAAAACCCCATCCTCCGGCCGGGAATCGAAACCGGAATCTCTGAATTAGTACTTGTAATTTGTGTTAGGTAACTTCCACAGTTTTTATTAAATGTTTTATTATTTAAATTAATATGCCGCGGAGAAAATATAAGTTTATAGCTCCTATAACCATCTATCAACATCTGCATGTCTGGAATAGCGTAAATTGCATAGAATAATAATAATAATAATTTTTATGAGTTTTGTAATGCGAATTTGTAATGAAAACACAAACTTATGACATCACATTTTTAGTTATGCTGTTCATAGACACACGCACAAACAGGAATCACAAGCCCCGCTGCTCTGCTCATGAAGGGTGCAACCGAGTGACAGTCCACTATATGGTTTTTTCCACTAGGGTCAATGCCTTATTAATTTAAAAAGGCCCTCCCCTGACGCAGGGATGCAAGTGGATACTCCACTTACCCACGTTAACTGCAAGGGGTAGTCTACCAGCTCTCCAGATAGGTACCAGAGGACATTAAGGCATCTCACAATTCTTCCTGGACATCACCGCCCAATCTCCCAAGAGTATAAAAAACCACTGCCCGTCGAGACCAACCCAATCCGAACAGCTCCCCTTCCAGGGACTCAAATTTGCCGCCTGAAGTACTTCAAGTAACGTCAAAAGTACCAGCGCTCGCACCAAGGCAGCTGAAGTGGTCGGAACCCGCTTCCTATGGGAACACGCGCGCACACACATACACACACTTTTACCAAACATTATTTTTTACTCAAAGTCCCTCAAAACTTGTATTTATGGTGATGTTTGGATCTCGAATTTTTGGTACGACTGTAATGTTTCCCCTACGTGATAGAGAAAGGTGAAAATTTCATCCAAGGGAAGAAAAAATGTAGGAGAAAGGAAATAACACAGCAGTATTATTGAATATAGAAAAGAATGAAGGAAATAATGTCGGAAGCAGAATGGCTGGTTTAAGTTAATAGACCGTTATATGGTTGTTTCCATTCCTGGGCAGTAAAGGATAGCGCGAAGAAAACGCGGTAAGGAGCGGCCACTGAAGCCCATTAGCATCCTCGTGATGCGAATAGACGTAACCCTCTCAGTAACAGAAGATTGTATCCTTTTTCCTTTCTCCCGAAGAACGTGGGTCGCATGCCGCAGTAGAGGGTTGTCCGGATTCCGAACACGAACACAATTGTCCGCAACTGGACCGGATCATTCCATTCATCGAAAATCAATTCGTCGTCGTGATCGTCCCGTTGCCTTGCCCTTCTCGTCAGCCTCTCAACTCAATAAAGTTTGTCCGGTAAAACATTGACAACACGTCACTTGGACGACGGGAACGTCTTGCAGGTATCGACTCATTATTCCCCCTTTTCGTCTCCGTCCCCCTGTTCCCAATCCTTTCTCTTCTAATGTTGTTGGAGGCCGCTCATCTCAAATTGCCTCACCATGTTTTTCTTGGACGTAAAACGCTGACGCTTTCTTTAAGAGCTTTTAAGAATCCTACAGGCTCCAAAATCTCCTGAAGGTACTCTGCAGAATCTTACACAATTAACGGGAACTCGCTGAGTATCAACAGATAATAAAACCAGTCCTGAATTTCCCTTTTGGGGTCCTATAGTAAATAGTTCAAACCGTTCAACAGACTGCAGGGTAATCTACTTACAAGAAATAGGAGCAGTAAAGGAATGAATTGCAGGCTGCTTTATAGGCAAAATGTCACCAACTTACTAAACACACAATGTTTAAAAATCTGATGTTACATTGAGGCAGTATTTTTAACATTTAAATGATATCAGTCTAATTATGTAATATAAAATATAATAACAGCCCGCCTTAAAGCAATATGTGTATGTAATAATATGATATATATAGTGTATGTAACAGCAATTGTATTATGTTTATATTATTATGTACATGTATAATAATGTTATGTGAATGTCAAGTAATTTAACAATGTAGGAGCTGTGAGCATGGAAGCCGAAAGTTGCTAAAAGTGAGGTAACAATGAGGTAACCTTGAGGCAATAATGAATTAGAAAGTTTAATAATGTTACTAATAATTCTTGGAACAATAATGTAATATTTAAAACAGTTTATAAATAGCCAATCAAAAACCGGAAAAATCTTAAGTCAAATAAAAGTATTCTATTGGAGTAGGATTAGCCAATCAGAGACTTGAAATATATGAAATTTGAAATTCACGCGGCAGATGCTAGAAATCAGCGTTCTCGAGCAGTTCGCACGGTACGTATTCATACGGCGCGAATAATATAAAGTTTACATATTAAAAAGTACCAGTAACAATAATCTCACAGCTCTACAGCAGAATATATCCGTGAATTGTTACTTAATCGTGTGAAGGATTAATAAAAGAGTGAAGTGAGCAATTACAATTTATGTAAGCCTTCATTCTTTAGCCGCATCACCCCCTGTTAAGAGATACGTGTTTTCTGCAAAAATACTGACCCAGCCGAGGCAAGCATACAAATATAATATTTAGATAAACATAAAAATTACAAAGTTGATTTTTTTAAAAGTGGGGCGAAGGCCACCGGAAAGTGAACGTGGGGCGATGGCCACCGGAAACTTTGTACCATACGTGGGGCAGTTACTTCTTCAAGTTTTGGCTCCCCAACAGTAGAACTACCCTCTGCATATACAATACACCTTCTTCAACATTCACGAGTTTCTTCATCCCTTCCGCAACAAACTATTCTTAAAAAAACTTATTCTCCTCTCTAATTCATGCTAATCAAGATAAATACTTGCAGAAATTATTTTATTGCGTATTTCCTTGTAGTAACAAGGGAAATAAGGGAACAATCAAATCTTTTAAGAACATGTTGCTATGGATGGCTTTGGTTCTTTTTATATGACCACATGAAGAAAAAACGAATAGCAATTTTGCAGTTGAAAAAGAATTGAGGTATTTGACAATTCAAAGTTATAATAAAGAATATCTCGAAAATAGTTAACGCACAAAAATTTTTATTTGATTTAAACTGTGTGATATAATGAGATTTGCAGTTTTGTGTACTCTTATAGCTTACAACTTATAAAAACCTATTCGGAATTAAGACGACGTCACAAGTTATTACCAGAAAATTTAACACATACATTTTATTTATATATCTTAAATATACGGTACTTTAATCCAAATAATTAGAGCCATTTTTGAGAAAATCAAAACCAACGAAAATTTTTCCATGTAAAGTTTGGAGTGGGGGCATTTTCTTGAAAACCTTAGTGTCACATTCTTGAAGGAAATTGGTTCCAAGTTTGGTATTAAACCTAGTTTTCGTTTTTGAGTTGTGCTGTACACACACACACACACACACACACACACACACACAAACACGGAGCTTTTTCTAAAATGGTTTTTATTAATTCAGGGGACCTCAAAACGAGCATTTTCACTGAAATATCTGTAAAATGTTTGGGAGGAATGCAATAATTCCACTGCTTTCTGTAGGTAGGAAGTGCAGAAAGTAAAAATGCGACAAATAATTATTAAAATTTTCTAAAACAGTATGTGAACAGGGAGCGGAATTCAAATCACTGGGTATGGAAGTCAGTTCCATATACTCTCTCCCCTGTTGATTTTAGACATAGGTACATTTTATAAGATTATTTTTAAGAACATTAAAAAAGGAATAGAATCCATAAGCAGCAAGTTTGTTCTTTATTTAAGGGAAAACAACAATATGGCAACATTTATTAATTACTCTTTAACCATTAATTTGTTTTACTAGAAACGTATAACAAGTGAGAATCATGATATGAAAAACAGATTATGGGAGCTTAGCTTACTCACATATCCCTCAAAGAAAGTAACTGAAGCTGTTATCATTGTAATCATAATTCCTGGTAGAAAACATCAGTAAATGAAGATAACATATTTAATATTGTATTCAGATTCTTTTTTAACTCTTATTACAATTGACTTTCATTATTTTTCTTTGAAATTAACAGGGAGAGAATAGAAGAGAAAAACTGATTTTTCACGTTAAATCCCTTTGACCAGGTGTTTTTACTTCCATTCGTTCTCTCTCTATCTATATATGTATGTATAAATAAATATGTATATATATTTATATATGAGTATATAATTAAATATATATATATATATAAATATAAACCTCCGGAAGGTAGGAATGAGGCGACAGATTATGAATGTCGGACACATCTGATAGGAACAGGAGCAGCGCAGGGTGTCCCTAGCTTCTAGGTTGTCTATTTCCGTCCGCCCATTGATGCACTCCCTAACATCAAGGTCAGGTTCAGGCAAAAGTTTCTGTGCCAGGGAAGAAATGGCTCTCTTCAAAGTAGATCCACCGCATACTCCGCACATCACCGTACAACGCGCCTGACCTTGCAACATGCAAGACCAAAGGGAATGAGGGACACAAAGATTCATAGTAGTATGAGCCGTGTTTTTTAAGCATGTACCGATAATTTTTAAAATATAATAGAATATTATTTACCAAATATTTTATCACTCATTGCCTTACACTACTCCACACAGTCACTCCCGTTACTTCGGCACTTGTTCTAAATAGAAACTAGATTTTGCATGTCTTCGTCAAATAATGATGCCGCCTGTGATGAAATCCAGACCTCCACTTCTTGTTTCACTTCATCATTTTCGTTTAAATGTTTTCCACCAAGTAATTTCTTCAGAAACCTCATACAAATGGCAGCGAATGTTTGCTGCCGTAACATTTCTCGTATTCATCAAGCGAATCACTGATCTGAATTCACAGTCTGCAGGTCGTCGATTGTTTTAAACATTTCGAAATGCTCTAACAATAGGAAAACACAAAGTGGCGATCCCCACAGCTGGCTTCCTAATGAATGGAGGAACTGATCGAGCATGATCAACATGCGACTGCAGCAGCAATGTATCAAAACGTACTTGCTTTAAAAACACGCCTCGTCTTGTATATAATCGACACCAGCATTCGTCTACCGACGTTATAAATCCACAGGGTCAATTTGACCGTACTCGAAATTTTCCAAGCTCGGAGGTTAATCCAAGGCACGACGTTCATTAGACGACCGAATAAAAAGGAAATATCCTCTGAAACCTTCGCCAAGACTTTTTTATTAATATGGCATAAAAAAACTTCTTTGTATATGCATGAACTGGTGAAAATTGAATAAAAACGTTCACGATTTTTATATGTTGTTTCACACTGATGCGTGTTCCTTTGTAAAGGTCACTGAGGTTAGGCCATAATGTTCGGAGTTCTATTTCTCGCTCTTTGTTTGTTATGTGATTCAAAACATTCCTAAAACCATGTCTTGTTCAAACTATTTTTTTTCAAAACATAAAGAAAAATACGAAAAAACATTTATAGGGAGAGAATGTGGGAAGTTATTGTTCTATAACGCTTATATCGACATAGGTGACTGAAGTTGCTAAGGTACGAACTCGTAAACGACAGGTTAGCAGTTCAAATCCCACAACAAACCCTCTACCCCGACCAGATTTTCCTCAGTTATAAATGGCAAATGCCGGGGAGGTCTGTAAACTTATATCTGAAAGCTACCTTCCCGATTATAATTTAATTTAGTTTCATGTAAAATTATGATTTTGTAGTAAGTAAGAACGTTAAACACCACTCAAACGAACGTCTGGTACACTTACTGATCGTAGCTCATAAATGTCAAACTGAACTAACTAGGTATATAAGGAAAGCTCTCAACTATGCACGCTACTACGGTGAAGTAAGCAAGCTCAATGACATCTTACACATCCCTGGTACCTACACTACGTGATCAAAAGTATCCTGACAACCCCACAAACATACGTTTTTCATCTTAGGTGCATTGTGCTGTCACCTACTGCCTGGTACTCATTATCCGCGACCTCAGTAGTCATTAGACATCGTGAAACAGCAGAATGGGACGCTCCGTGGAACTCACGGACTTCGAACTAGGTCAGGTGATTGGGTGTCACTTGTGTCAGACGCCTGTACGCGAGATTTCCACACTCCTAAACATCCCTAGGTCCACTGTTTCTGATTTGACGAAGTGGAAACGTGGAGGGACATGTACAGCACAAAAGCGTACAGGCCGACCTCGTCTGTTGACTGACAGAGACCGCCGACTTTTGAAGAGGGTCGTAAAGAGTAATAGGCAGACATCTACCTAGACCATCACACAGGAATTCCAAACTGCATCAGGATCCACTCCAAGTACTATGACAGTTAGGCGTGAGGTGAGAAACCTTGGATTTCATGGTCGAGCGGCTGCTCATAAGCCACACATCACGCAGGAAAATGCCAAACGACGCCTCGCTTGATGTAAGAAGCGTCAACATTACACGATTGAACAGTGTCAAAACGTTGTGTGGAGTGACGAATCACGGTACACAATGTGGTGATTCGATGGAAGGGTGAGGGTGTGGCGAATGCGCTGTGAACGTCATCTGCCAGCGTATGTAGTGCCAACAGTGAAATTCGGAGGTGGTGTTATGGTGTGGTCGTGTTCTTCCTGCAGGGGGCTTGCATCCCTTGTTGTTTTACGTGGCACGATCACAGCGCAGACCTACATTGATATTTTAAGCACCTTCTTGCTCCCCCTATTGAAGAGCAATTCATGGATGGCGATTGCATCTTTCAACACGATCGATTCCCTGTTCATACTGCACGGGCTGTGGCGGAGTGGTTACACGACAATGAGATGCCTGTAATGGACTGGCCTGCACAGACGCCTGATTTGAATCCTATAGAACACCTTTGGGATGTTTCGGAACGCCGACTTCGTGCCAGGTCTCACCAACCTACATCGATACCTCTCCTCAGTTCCGCACTCCATGAAGAATGGGTTGCCATTCCCCAAGAAACCTTCCAGCTTCTGATTGAAAGTATGCCTGCGAGAGTGAACGCTGTCATCAAGGCTAAGGGTAGGCCAACACCAAATTGACTTCCAGAATTACCGATGGAGGGCGCCACGAACTTGAACGTCATTTTTTTTGCCGGGTGTACGGATACTTTTGATCACGTAGTGTATGTAGTGCAAGCCCTTTCACGGCCGGTTACCCTTTAACCTGCAATGTTTTAAATTCTGAAATAGAAAGTATTCTGCTAGATAGTGTATCTCGATTCAGGTTGCTCACAAGATCTCTTACATTACATTAAATTAGTGTTTGAAATATTAGTGGCGAGTTGTCTTTAAACCACGGTATATTCCTAAATTATACGATTTTAAGTTCATTTTCTCAAATCCTAATAATAGATGCAAGCACAAACTTTAGTTAGGTCACAGGCTATAAATAAATGCAAACAGTACTTTTGTGCTTTCTTTTAATAGTTAAAAGTTCGACTACTTTAGCGCTCCATAGGACGCCGCAACAACGGATTTAGAATTTTATTTCGACTCAACTGTGCATTGTTTCCATATCACTTAATATCTTTCTCCTTTGAAATTTATGTAGGTAATATAATAATATATTGGGAAGATCAAATAAAAGACGGCATGTACAGGATATGTAGATTGCTAAGATAGAAATGTCTAATGCATGAATGAAGAAGATTTATAAATGTCTTTGAAGACACTTAAATAGTGGCTTATACAAACAGACTAATTGTTACTTACAGCTTCAGGGGAGGAGACCATATCACCAAGATAAACAACTTCCACTGAGGAAATAATGAGTTAACAGTTGGTTAATTCAGCATAAAAGCCATTGTTTACTTTTTCTACTACGTACTGTAAGTAGGGGAATTATTGCATTCTATCAAAAAATTCGATATCAAAATTTCACCGGAAATACCTGTTTTGACGCCTTTCAATCCAAAAAATCATTTTTAGCAAAAGGTCCATGTCTGTGTGTGTGTGTGTGTGTGTGTGTGTGTGTGTGTGTGTGTGAACAGCATAACTCAAAAAACTAAAAGTCGGATAAATACGAAACTTGGTATGTAGGTTCACTATCCTTCAAGAATACGTCACAAAGATTTTCAACAAAATACTCTCACCCCAGACAACCCCCCTTTACATTGAACATTTTTCGAAAATTGCCATTCTCTCAAAAATGACACTAACGATTTTGATTGAAATTTCACAAGTTTGAGATATTTTCATGGGAAATGAAATGTATATCTTGAATTATTTGGGAATGTCTCCAAAAGTCCCCTTCATTCTGAATGAATTTTGCATAACTGGTAAACCGTAAGAGAGAAACAAAATATAGATTTCGTTAAAACACACAATTTCTCATCTACATTTTTTTCTCAAGTGAACATTCCCAAGATATTCCTTATTATATGTTTCAATTTTCCAATACTTACACCTTTTTCTCAAATAGGAATTCCTTATTCGTTTTTACTTTCTCTACTACGTACAGTCCCCCGAATCCAAAAAAAGCATTTTTGGAAACATGTCCGTGTGTGTGTGTGTGTGTGTGTGTGTGTGTGTGTGTCTGACTGTGAACACCATAACTCAGAAATGAACAGTCGGATAAACACCAAACTTGGTATTTAGGTTCAGTATCTTCCAGAAATGCGACACAAAGGTTTTCAAGAAAATCCCCACCCCAGATTACCCTTTACATGAAACATTTTTCGAAAATTTTAATTTTCTCAAAAATGGCTCTAACGATTTTGATTAAAATATCATATGTTTAAGATACTTTTATGACAAATAAAATGTATATCTTGAATTTTCTGGGAATGTCTCCAAAAGTATTCTTCACTGTGAACGACTTTTGCATAACTGGTAAACCATAAGAGATAGACAAAATTTTACTACACAAAGAACGTAGATCGCGTTAAAATACACAATTTATGTCATATACATTTTTTTGTGGAGTGAACCATTTTCGAGATATTGCTTGTTATTCCCTTAAAATTTTCAGTACTTATTTTCTCAAATAGGAATTCGTTATTCATTTTTTTGTCTTGGATATGCAAAGAGTATTAATCTGTGGTAAAGGGAATGCTGCTGCACCTAGCAACCAGCTATTAAGAGATATGTATGTGCTTAAAGGCTACTGTATTTCTATATTGCTCTTGTAAATATATTATCCCCTTACATCTACGAGAAAATTAGCAATAAGATAGAGTCTGCAAATGTTTATCTCGATTACATTAAGTAAATGGAGAATAAGCGTTTGTAAAAATATTTTGTTCAAGAATAGAGAAAGTCATGTGAGTGTAACACATCAGATGTTTACTTTCTCTACTACGTATAGTAAGTAGAGGAAGTATTGTATTCCACCCAAAATTTCGATACCAAGATTTCACCGGAAATATATGTTTTGAGACCCCCTGAATCTAAAAAAAGCATTTTTGGAAACATGCCCGTTTGTGTGTGTGTGTGTGTGTGTGTGTGTGTCTGTGTGTCTGTGAAAAGCATAACTCAGAAACGAACAGTCGAATAAACACCATACTTGGTATTTAGGTTCAGTATATTCCAGAGATGCGACATGATGGTTTTCAAGAAAATCCCTCCACCTCAGATTACCCTTTACATGGAACATTTTTAGAAAATTTTAATTTTCCCAAAAATAGCTCTGACGATTTTGATAAAATATCATATGTTTAAGATATTTTCATGACAAATTAAATGTATATCTTGAATTTTCTGGGAATGTCTCCAAAAGTATTCTTCATTGTGAACGACTTTTGCATAACTGGTAAACTATAAGAGATAGACAAAAATTTATTACACGAAAATGTAGATTGCGTTAAAGTACACAATTTATGTCATATACATTTTTTGTTGTTGAGTGAACCATTTTCGAGGTATTGCTTCTTATTCCCTTAAATTTTACAATATTTATTTTATCAAATGGGAATTCGTTATTTATTTTTTTGTCTTGGATATGCAAAGAGTATTAATCTGTGGCAAAGAGAATGGCGCTGCACATAGCAACCAGCTATTAAGAGTAATGTCCATGCTTAAAGGCTACTGTATTTCTATATTGCCCTTGTAAATATATATTCCCCTTACATCTACAAGAAAATTAGCAATAAGATAGAGTCTGCAAATGTTTATCTCGATTAGCATGAAGTAGCGGGAGAATAAGCGTTTGTAAAAATAGTTTGTACAAGATTAGACAAGGTCATGTGAGTGCAACACATCAGATTTTGTTATGGTATTAATATAAATTACCTATACAGAGCCCTTCGACTGTCCCGAACGACAATGATTAGAACCAACCTATCTCTTGGCCGCTACAGACGTTATCAAGGAGGTAGCAATAAGAAGCAACCTATTGCACACTGCAGCATTTGCAGCCCACATAAGAGAAAGGAATAAAAGGAAAAGGCTTTATCATACGCCAGTCATAAATTCAAAAGAATAAATGGAACCAAATGGAAACAAAAGTGGCACCACACGGCTTTTCACTTAAGAATCTGCAACCGAAGAGGATATTACCAGGCGTCATCTCAATGTTCCTGCACACTATGTGGACAACAATGCGAACAGTATCATCTACTCGTCTGCAAAGCAAGGACAAACTCGCTAACAGTATATGCAGATGACAAAAGCTTTGTGTATGTACACATGTTTCCATATATGCCGTCCCTACAGCTTCAGGCGGCATGTTACCACCATCTCAGTGGCGCGTACATAACAGGGAGGATGTGTTTGGAGCGTTCTGCTTTTGTTGTTAGACCAAGCAGTGGTGTGTGTTAACTGTGACTCACGCGAAGTATGCAAATATTTCTGAGGTGCATCGGGGAGGAATTGTGGGTATGTGAGAAGCCAATTTGCCATTTGAAGACATTGATAAGGCATTTCCATGCAGCATTTGCACAGTTCGAGGGTGGATAAACGTCTGGCAAACAGAAGGCCGAGTGTCTTAAGGATCACAGAAAAAGATAACGGTAGCCAAATAAAATCACGCCGAAGAAGCTGATGGCTTGTAGCAGCATCCCGAAGTCTCCACTTGGTACACATTCTTTCACGGATTGCTGCACGAAAAGCGATCCTTTCCGCCATCGAGAGCTGTGCGTGGGATTCGCTCTGCGGGAGCTTACGACAATTCGAGAAGCATGGGAAACCACAATATGAATGGACGAAAAAGTTGTTGGTTGTGAACCCAATCACCAAAAAAAATTTTGGGGGGCCTATTGGCTCTCGAATGGTTCCAGAATTTCGACAGGTGACTAGAAAATACGGATGCATCACATGTTCCCTCTTGGGGTGGATTAGAGCTATTGGTTCATGAACGCTCTGTGGTATGTGACAATCCTTAGAGATGTTGTTATCACTATGTGCGAGTAGTCTATCCTGCAGATGAAGTGCCCGTTATTCGTATAGTGAAGGATAAATAGTTATAGTGGAATAATTCCTACACGGTACGGAACCTCTTTGCCGAGCACCCGATGTTCTTGTTCTTAACTGGCCACCAAGTCACCAAATCTCAGCATCATCGAGAATGCGTTTTGCAGGATGCTTCAAGTTTGCAACCTCCAAAAATAAGAACCAGAGTCGTGCTCTCTGGAAACACTATCATGAAATGTGGGAACATTTACCTTTAGAGTTAGAATTCTTACAGCGCCTAAGTGATTTAGGGCCTAGGTGGCTAAATCAAGTATTGGACAAATTATTAAAATAACGTCTAGTAAATGTGTCCCCTTGAGAGTAAAAAGTGTTATTATTTATTTAAGTTCTACATTATACTGTCTTAAAATAGATTTTCATGGAGAAATTGTCAACAAAGCGATTCATTCAGTTGTATATTTAGATTGGACAGGTAATTCCAATAATGTGTAGTAAATGTGTCCTCTTGGAGAGTAAAAATTACAAAGCATTTCAGTTTTACATTATATTGCCATTAAAATATATTTTCGTAGGGATTTGTGCAAAACGGAGTTGTATTTAGTTATATACATACATGGTTATTATGAGTGACGAGGAGTAAAAATATTTTCAAAGTTATATATTCATATGTGTACAATCTAGAACTGGGCAGGTAGAACAGAACGCCACTGCGTGTGTGAAAAGGTAAACAGATACACGTACCACCTCCTTGCTATGCATATTTCACATGTGAAGGCCATTAGAATGCCGCCTGAAGCTACGGTGGCGGCATAAATGGAAGCGAGTGTACCCAGTGTGTTTATTAAATTGCATATAGCTTCAGGCGACTCACTCGTGTAGTAACCGTATAAGAATATTTATTAGTAGCGACTTGATTACGGAGTAATTAAAACACGAAGAGTTTATCGGATATTACACTCTCTCCATGTTGACACGCATTGAGCATCGTCCTTCATTTGTTTCTAACTGCTAGAGATTCAAAACAAAGATTTTCTTTCAGAAACGTGCTAGGTAAGCTCAAAAGCTTTGGGATACTAGCTTTGATTGGTATGAATATTCCACCACAAAAATGAAATTTTCCTCAAACCATAGATCCTGGGTTCCATTTCCAGTTGGACCGGGAAATTTTTAACCAGAATAATTTCCTATTCTCCGCAGAGTCTAGAAGTGTGGAACTAAATGTCAATGTGTTTAATAACAAAAGTATTAAAAACCAATGTTATGAATATCTACAGCTTTTTAAAGAATACTATAAACATCATCAGTGTTTCTCTGTCAAAGCTGCTGATGTCACCACATAAGTTAATGGGGCTATACAAATAAAAAATACAGTTTAAAAAAATATAGGTTACATTCACGTGACTTTCTGTATCCTCTATCATTTTATTAGTGGGTATACAAGCTATTATTACTAAAGTTTATTTTTCTATCCACTATATTTTAATCCAAATAAATCTTTGCAGAAATAGCTATATTACACATATCATTATAGATACAAAGGAAACAGCGACGGTCAAATGTTTAAGAACTGGATGCTATATGCTGGCTTTAAAATTCCACACTGTTTCCATGTAATCGCGAGAAACAACTGAAAATCGACACGACTTTAGTGCATTGAAAAATTCGAAATATTAATAACGATATTTTTGGAGATGGCTTATTGCACACACAAAAATAGTTGAGATAAATCCTGTATTTTAAACAGAGTTACATTTCTACTTTCTCTAATACGTATAGTAAGTAGGGGAAGTATTGTATTCCACCCAAAAATTCGATACCGAGATTTCAGCGGAAGTACATGTTTTGAGACCCCCTGAATCCAAAAAAAGCATTTTTGGAAACATGTCCGTGTGTAGCCTGTGTCTGTGTGTCTGTGAACAGCATAATTCAGAAACGAACTGTCGGATAAACACCAAACTTGGTATTTAGGTTCAGTATCTTCCAGAGATGCGACACAAAGGTTTTCAAGAAAATCCCCCCACTCCAGATTACCCTTTACATGGAACATTTTTCGAAAACTTTAATTTTCCCAAAAATGTCTCTAACGTTTTTGATTAAAATATTATATATTTAAGATATTTTCATGACAAATGAAAAGTATATCTCGAATTTTCTGGGAATGTCTCCAAAAGTATTCATTGTGAACGACTTTAGCATAACTGGTAAACCATAAGAGATAGACAAACTTTTACTACACAAAAAATGTAGATCGCGTTAAAATACACAATTTATATCATACACATTTTTTGATGAATAAACCATTTTCGAGATATTGATTGTTATTTCCTTAAATTTTCTAATACTTTTTCTCAAACAGGAATTCGTTATTCATTACTTTCTCTACTACTATAGTAAGTAGGGGAAGTATTGTATTTTTTATGTCCTGGACATGCAAAGAGAATAGAATGCTCCACATAGCAACCAGCTCTTAAAATATTTGACTATCGCTTAAAGCCTACCAATTCCCCTTGCATCTACAAGAAAATTAGCAATAAGATTAATATCTCAATTAACATGAAGCATATGGAGAATAAGCGTTTGTAAAAATAGTTTTTACAAGAGTAGAGAAAGTCGTGTGAGTGTAACACATCAGATTTTTTGTACAGTACGTTTTCATTTATCGCTTTATGTTTACCAGCTTTACAAGATTATGTAAAGATCCTTCCTAAAGAAGAGACCTTTATAGGCTATTTCCAGAAAATTCAAGATAATACATTTTCTTTGTCGTGCAAATATCTTAAATACACCGTAATGTAGTCAAAATTGTCAAAAACATTTTAGAGAAAATGTTCCTTTTAAGGGAATTTTCTTGAAAATCTTCGTGTCGCATCGTTAGAAGATATTGAACTTAAATGCCTATGTTTCGGTTTTTGGAGACACATGGGCCTTTTTCTAAAATGCTATCTTTCTATTTAAGGGACATCAAAACATGTATTTCCGGAAAATCCTGATACCGAATTTTTGGGTTGAATGCAATACCTGTTCTGACTGGTGTCTAGAAAGACGCTAGATACTGATAATGACAGAGAAAATAAAATTGAAATTAATATAAGTGCTGGGGTAACGAAGATTGGAATATTTGTAAATAAAAGAGAAACCTTGTAAAAGAAGTGTTTATGCCCGGAATAAGTCTACGATTAGCACAAAAACATGCAAATTATATTTACTTTCCTGCATATCCTCGTACTGTTTATTCACAGCATCTTAAATTTCAGAGCTTTTTTAATGAAAAACAAAAAACATCTTATACCTTTATCGTTTATTGTTGGGTATACCAACTATTCTACTAAAGCTTATTTTACCGTCTGCTATATTTTTATCCAAATAAACCTTTACAGAAACAGCTACATTACACATTTCGTTAGAGATACAAAGAGAATAGCGATAGTCAAATGTTTAATCGCTGGCCCCTGTACGTTGGCCTTAAAATTCCACATTGTTTCCATGATACATCGAGATAAACAACTGAATGTTGACAGGTCTTTAATGACTAAGTAATGAGCAATTTGAACCATTAATAACAAATATCTCAGAAATGGCTTATGCCACAAAAAGCTTATTTGAAATATATTATGCATTTTAAAGAGATCTGCTTTTTTGTGTAGTATCTTTTCGTCTATCCTTTGTTTACCAGTTATACAATATTACAGATAATTTTTCCGGAATGAAAAGGACTTCACAGACAATTCCCAGAAAATTTATTATAAGCATTTTATTTATGATCAATATCTTCAATATATGGTATTTTAATAAAAATCATTATCATTCCTAGAAGATAACAAATCTCGAGAAATGCTTCATCTAAAGGGTATACGTGGTGGTGGATATTCTTGAAAATTTTTGTGTCGCATCTTTGGAAGTTACTGAATTTAAATTCCAAGTTTGATACTTATCCGACTTTTGGTTTTTGAGTTACACCGTTCAAACATACACACACCCACACGCACACGCACACACACACACACACACACAAACACGAACATTTTGCTAAAAGTGCAAGGGACCTCAAACCTATATTTCCGGTGAAATCTCTATCTACTACGGACGTGATAGAGAAAGCAAAAATAAATATACCATTTTGACACCAGGATTCAGTGTTTATTATCAACAATGTCTTTGGAATATTTGCAAACTTTATTCTCTCTCGTCATCCATGGATTCACGGAAGTTGCTTGTGTTCCTTACATTAAGGCTGTTATGAACCAAAGGTGCTACACCACGTTTCTTCTGATAATACTCTCAAGCACGTTTGGAAATAATTAACTCAGAATTGTTGTCTGTACCAATATCTAAAGAAAGGTAAAGTGTGTGAGAAAGGGAGAGAGAGAGAGAGACAGAGAGAGAGCGAAAACCTCAAAAGAGATTTGGGTAATTTTTTTGCCATTGAGAATCGCTGTTCTTCTCGCTGAATATACACTGCCATGTGTGAAAATTGCAACACCAAGAAATAATTTCCCGAATAACTCCAAACTTGGTGGAAGTGTAGAAGTGTGTGAAAGCAATAAGTATTAGGTTTACAGAGAGATGGGGTACACGTAGGCCGAGCAGAGTCCTCTCGTGTCGGCCAGACAAGGTCAGTGTTGCGTCCAGTGTAGGCAGTGAAGAGCCGTCAGAAAAGGTGGAAACAATAAAGTGAGTGCCAGTATGCTTCGTCGACGTCAAAGGGAACCATATCGGCATGAGAGTGAGTTCGAACGGGGCGGAATGATCGGTCTCCGGCAAGCGTGTTTGTCATACCGTGACATTTCGCCTCGTACAGGGCTTGCTGCTACGACAGTGATGCGTATGTGGAAGCAGTGGATAGATGAAAGTTGTACACAGCGAAGAGCATGTACTGGACCACGGAACATGACCACAGCGCGAGTTTATCGTCATTTTGTCCGCATGGCCATAACGGACCGTACAGCTTCATCCACAGTGTTGGCTCGACGCTGGAACACTGCAACAGGTGTGAACTTGTCTGCATCAACGGTTCGTCGCCGTCTGCTGCAGGTTGAACTGGTTGCATGCGTGCCATTACGTCGGCTTTCATTGTCCAGAAACCACAAGTCCCTCCGACTGCAATGGGCACGTGAAAGTCACTGGGGTGCTGAGTGGCAAAATGTAGTCTTTTCGGACGAGTCCCGCTTCAACGTGCCCTATAGAGATGGCCGCATACGTGTCCGGCGGTACCGCGGTGAGCGCAACTGGAGGGCTGCATTGTTGAGCGATATAGCGGACAAACACCAGGTGTGATGGTTTGGGGCGCCATTGTTACAATAACCGTTCTCGCTTTCTACGAATTGAGGGCACTTTGAACAGCAACCGGTACCTAACGGTGGTTATAGAGCCTGGGATATTCCACCTGCTTCAGACATCTCCACAGGCCACATTTCAACAGGACAATGCCCGGCCACATATTGCGAGGAATATACAAATCTTCTTCGAAGAGTAACGGGTACCATTACTTCCATGGCCTGTACGTTAGCCCGACATGTCGCCCATCGAACATGTCTGAGATATGGTTGGTCGGCACCCTCCAGTAACCAGTGTCACGGATTTGTGGGCTCGAACACAAACTGCGTGGAGGGAAATCCCTCAGAAACGTATTCAGAACCTTTTTGATTCAATGGCACGACATATTGCAGGGCATGAAGGCCATACCAAATACTGAATATTAGGTCTCAAAGGTCATTTATGGACTTGCAAGATTTATCATGTGTTACTTGTCCTGTGCCTAACCTGTAATATTAAATTCATTGAATTCATGCGTTTCCTTCTTGCTGTTGCAATTTTCACAAACGGCAGTGTGGTTTGTAAGATAGCTTCAAAATTAAATCCTAAATTACTAAAACCGGTTTACATTTGGAGTACGCATTATGGTATTAAAGTATGGGGATTCAATTAAGGCTGGGAAGTGACAAATATGATACACAGTAGGTTTTGTAGGGAAGTCTTAGGTCTGCTGCCAAGTGCAACTGCAAAGGACGTAACCCAAACTGAACCGACAAGATTGCCAAGGAAGGGTGTGATTATGGAAGGAGATCTTAAATATTCGTTTAGAAGCTTGAATTTAGAAGGTAGTTCCTTATTAAGACAATGGTTGGAATACCAAGAGAAGAGCTTTAGGAATGCTGGATGGATTAACAGTCTTCAAAATAAGCTAGGGAGTAACGGATTGGGGAACTTTGGAGAAGAGAAGAAAATAATGGTAAAGCTTTTGGAAATCAGCAAAGAGAAAATCTGAGGATGGAGAAGTACAACGATGGTTTACTGAGATAACTAAAAAAAATCTCTGTAGCATTCACTTGACTTTATCTACTCATTATTCTACAAACCATTTTTATAAAAACATGGTCACTTCTTGTTAATCGAACTTTCGTTAAACATTTCGTATTATGTAGAAGGAGCAGTATGTAAAACGTAGTCAGATGTTTAAAAGCGTGTCGCATTGTGATGGCTTTGTAATTCTAGCCTCTATGCATCACCGCAAGAAAAACCAATTGCGACTTACCACTAACAAGAAGTAAAGCTATGTGTAAATTCAAACTAATAAAAAATATTATCTCGGAAATGGTTAACCCACAAAGAATGACATGCATTTTGTGCTTTTAAAGATATCTACCTTTTTTGTAGTACGTTTTTGTCTATCACTTTCGATTTAACAAGTCTACAAACTTCATTCAAAATTACGTAGATTTCACGGGCTATTCACAGAAGATTCAAGATATACACTTCGTCATGCAGATATCTTAAACATGGGCATTTTAATCAAACTCGTTAGTCTTTTTTGAGAAAAAAAATAACGTAATTTTTTTCATGTAAAGGGTTGTTTGGGTCAGGAAGTTCGGCGGTGGGAATCGAACCCACGATCTCCCGGATACGAGCCATCCCGATCAGTAATGGTAGTTTTAGTATTTATGTAATATTTAGTAAGCAACCAACCAAAATTTGTATAAAACAAACTTCTATTTTGTGAATTCTAAGATATGATAATATGACTTACAAGATCTTGGGCTGAATGCTAATTGTTAATCACATTTATTAATTTAGAATAAATATCTTTATTTATTATTGAATATATTTATAAAAATTTACTTTTATCACTATAATGAAAATTGAATGGTTTATTCTAAGCTATAGAAATTAAGATATTTATGCTAAACTAATAAATGTGAATCCAATACAAGATATTTAAATGAATATAATTAAAATTAAATTAATAACAATAAATAAAATATTAAAATACCAACATGCGTGAGACATGCTCAGTTTGACTTTTTCTTGAGATTGAAAAGTGCACTCACATGCCACAGAAAGGGCGCGCGAAAATAAAACACACATCTAATATATTTTACTCCAAATAATATTTCTACATGACCACGATAGAATGAGCAGAACAAAACAGATCAAAACAAATACAATCAGATGTGTGATATTTATTTTCATTTATTCTCAGTTTTATTTTTCAAATACTACAGATGTGTATACTGAAATAGATATAAAAGCGTCTTAAGTAATATTTAGTCTAATTCTATTGATATTTCTTGGTCAAAATGTTGATAAGAATTTAACACCACTTGTAATTATACCTACATATTTTTCAAAAGCCCTCAGAATAGCTACATTAAACACTATGGTTGAGTGGAAAGAGTAGGATTTAAGACAGAATATGTAAATGTTTATATTTTAATTCGAATGAGTTGGAGAAAAACAAATTTACCTACAAGCCTTGTGACGCACCGTACTCAAGTTAGGGACGCACCGAGAGTTCGCATGGGAAGGGGAAGCGACTGCGACCTTGCAGAGTTGTGTGTAAACAAATATGATCAGCACCCTGCTTCGAAAGCAGGTAAATCAGGATTACGGAGTATTTTAGAAGGAGGTAGGCACTGTATGTTTAGCTGCTGTTAGTGTGCAATTAGTTTATGAAAGCTACGAAACAAACATTTCAGAAGTTGTGCATTTTGAAAGTAATATCCGCTCTTATTAGTGTATGACAAAGACCATCGAAAAATACTGGGATTGAGGAGGTTAAAGGGCAACTTTCCTCACTGTTCCTTTCTCATAATTCACACGTTCCTTGTGTTTCATTGAATTACAATGGTTTGTTTATACGTCTTTAAGCTCTGTTACATCTAATGATTTCGCCATTTGTGCTAAAGTGTTACCTGCCACATTCCGACACAAATGATTCTAATTTTAATGTATAAACCCTTCTTTGCTATAGGCATGTTGCTACAGTTCTCCGCTGGTGTACATTATGCAGCGAATAAAGGGAACAAATGCAACGAAACCGTCTGTTGGAGAGGGGAAGGGTGTGTCCGTCACAGTACCTGACATCACCTATAATCATGCGGTGACAGGATTGCTCTGTTTATTTACTAAAACCTCCTGCTGCTTAAACATATCATGCTTATTTCCTTTCCTTATACTTCATGTTGCTTTAGTGAAACGTGTTTTAATGTTTTTCATTGTGAAAATTTAAGTTATGCTTAGAATTACTCAAGAGTATGTTCCACAAGAAGAATTTAAAACAACAGTGAAATGAAACATAGATTCGTGATTTTTGAACCACTTAGACTGGCTAGGACCTTAATTTACTTTAGCTTTCGTATAACTTTCACGAATTCAAAACAAGGGGATTAAAAGCCACATCCAGCCAAATTTGAATTTGCTAAGTTTATGATCCATTATTTCAGAAACTTTAAAAGATATTGGACTGAAAGTTTTAAATACAGATGCATGCTTCAATACCATAATTCGTGTCTTAAAGAAGATAGGACTGTTTTTACAGACATAAAACTTTTTCTCTCTATTTTACTTTAATTTAAGTACATGGTCATATCGCGAAAACCTTTTGATTGACATATATCAGGAATTATTTTTGTTTAAAAAATATCCAACCGCTTTTAACACCAAAATAGATCTACAACAGTGTTAAGGTTTTTTCATCTATCATCGTAAAATTTAATTTTGCTATTTTCAATAGTTTCTGAGACGGCCATTTTCATCAGAAATTGTCATTCACAGAAAAAAGTTGTTGAAAGCAAGATTACGGAAAACAAACTCGCATATATTTGTAAATAAATGAACCAGATGGCTTGGACATATGAAAGCTGGCGGTACCCATTCGTATTGCAAACCTATCTCTAAACGGAGAGCTAAAAGTTTCTCTTTACACCAAAGAATTGCATTTTTTTTCTGTGAAGTGATGCAAAATGCAGATGTAGTACCATTTTTAAAAACTGAATTTAAAAATGCAAGTATTGTACCTAAAATTACAAAATATAATTCAAATTAAGGACGAAATTCTACAAAATATAATTTTTTGCCACTTTTCGTTAACTAATCTTCTCTTACTGAGATACAATAATAAAACTAATGTTTTCTTGAATATTTGATTATTTCTTAGCAGTCGTGAAGTGTTGCATATCTTCCAAATACCAGACTGAACATTTTCAATTTTATTCCTATACAGAGGGGTTACGAAAGCTAGCTCTTGAGTTTTGCTGAATATTATTACATTTTTATCTTTTAATATAGAATAATAGTTCTAAAAGGGGTTTTAAGCACCTCTACCCTTACTTGCGACATATGCAGGATTTTCATCGAGTAGGGTCGATTGTGCCACCGTGTAGTACACGTCGTTCTGAAGCTATCAGACAGGCTTGAGGTCACGTTAAGGAAATTAACTGGCGTTTGTGTTAGCGACTGACAAATATAAATGGCTGGATGTTTCATAACACACCTTGCCCTTCCGACATTCTTCTTTATGAGTTAGCATCTATTGTTGTCTATCGACGTAACGCATGTCATGTTGGTTTAGTGTTTTAAGTTATTTTCTTTTTTTCATCCCCAAGGTAATTCTAGTACATCCGCCCTCTCGAGTAGTACTTTTCACCACACATGAATCAACTCACGAATCGCTGCATAGACGAACTCGAAATAAATGTATTGTCTAGTTTAAAAGTGGCTGAAATCGGTACTAAGTTAATGTTAATTGAAATGAAGAGCCTTTAGAAATTATCTATTATAGACAAAGGATTAAAATACAAAAACAAACAAAGAAGGCAAACAAAGCTATGCGTTCGTTTTAAATGTAGTTGAAATTGTTAAAAATTTAAGGGTAAATATAACATGCATTTGCATTTCTGTTTTCTGACGTTTCATCCATATTATGTTGGGCTTCTTCTGGGCCACAGCCGCAAACTGCCAGCATTATATATTACTACTAATTTAAAGAAGAACTGTAATCCAGTGAAGGTGTAAAATATACAAAACAAACAAGGTTGTCGAATTATAAAACAAGAACATTAAAGCACTATTACAGAAATATAACATTTATTCATATTATAAGGGTCTTCAGATTTATTCGACCTTTACCGCCAGTTGGTTTAAATTAATGACGTAATTATTAGTATACCAAGCCCCTTGTCTCAAAGGGGAGGTGCGGAATTGAGCTTCGGGCTGCATACGTTTCCGACTTCGTAAACGGGTCGATGTACTGCGGCGGTGTAGAACTGATTTTCACTACGGCATTTTGTGCGTTCTTACTACGCGAGATGGAAGTGACCACGATCACAGAATTTGCACGGTTGAGTGCTACTTCCAGACTGGAAGGATACGAGGGTGATTCTATCATTACGATATTGATCGCTGTGTGAATGATTTTCTCCGTTCTTGCTCAGAATTTCATCAAGTCCCGAGATAAAACATGATAAAAACAAAAAAGTGGTCTTTATTAACACAAGAGGAGTAAAAACTAAAATCTTTAAACATATTTAAAATATTGTTTGTTTTTTTTATTTAAAAAAATTCAAAGTTCTGTCATTAAAGCCTAGATGCTCTACGCTACAAAACCTATCAGCATATATGCTGATATTGCGAGTTTACGAGTCGCAAGCAAAAGAAGTTCCAAATATAAATACTAGATATGTACTATACAAGTCCCATTTCACTAGGGTGACCTCTAAATTGTTGATATCCATCCCTTCCATCCATCTTTCGCTGCTCCTTGGCTAGAGGCAGTGGTGATAAACTTGCTTCAAAGTATTGACCTCATGCGCAGACAACCGACAGGCGGCAACGGCCGAATAAATTTGAAGACCCCGTATATAGCCAAAAATCTTGATAGTCAATTTCACAAAGTTACTGCACTTTGTTTTGACACAGAAGAAAAATAACTGAAATTTAACTCTATAGCATATTTACAATAATGTTTATTTTTTAAACAGCAAACGTAACTGCTGTTCACCCGATGCCTATGACACTGTTCTTTTCGTAGGTGGTTCATTGTTTGTGAATTTGCTTGCAAACCATCTTGCTTACGTATATGTGCGCAGTTTCAGTTGGTACTGAAAATTTAAAGCATATCTTTCTCCCTGCTTCAGTACAAACCTTCTACCCATCTCTCTTGAAAACTACTGAAGTAGGCCTAAAGAGTTACCAAAAGAAATAAAATGTCCACTCTTAACCCTATAAATAGTTTCACGCTACTGGGCCTTCGAACTATGCCAACCAATAGTCGTATTGAACTTAAGAGGTTCCATCTTACTCACTTGGTCTTTGTCTTTAGCTAATTTTATTTCCTGAGATAAGTGTTAGATGCGGTCAAATATTGGTAAGGCAACAAAAAAGAAAAAAAGCAACGTTGTTGATTTTAAGATACGCGAGATATTTTCCGGCAGTGAAGGGCACTCTTAAACTTTTCACCACCAGGCAAGGAAGTTTATACGGATTACGTAGTTTACTGGTCAGCACACCTAAGCAAGGGAGAAACAAATATTTTGCGAGAGTGTAATATAGTTGAGGCTTAAAAATAAAAGGAAGACACCATATTTTTACTTTCTCTACTACGTATAGTAAGTAGGGGAAGTATTGTATTCCACCCAGAAATTCGATACCAATATTTCACCGGAAATACTTGTTTTGAGACCCCCTGAATCAAAAAAAAAGTTTTTGGAAACATGTCCGTGTATGTCTGTGTGTCTGTGAACAGCATAACGAACAGTCGGATAAACACCAAACTTGATATTTAGGTTCAGTATCTTCCAGAGATGCCACACGAAGGTTTTCAAGAAAATCTCCCCATCCCAGATTACCCTTTACATGGAACATTTTTTTGAAAATTTTAATTTTCTCAAAAATGGCTCTAACGATTTTGATTAAAATATCATATGTTTAAAATATTTTTATGACAAATGAAATATATATCTTGAATTTTCTGGGAATGTCTCCAAAAGTATTCTTCATTGTGAACGACTTTTGCATAACTGGTAAACCGTTATAGATAGACAAAATTTTACTACACAAAAAATGTAGATCGCGTTAAAATACACAATTTATGTCATATACATATTTGTTGTTGGGTGAACCATTTTCGAGATATTGCTTGTTATTCCCTTAAATTTTCCAATACTTATACTTTTTCTCAAATTCGTTATTCATTTTTTTTGTCCTGGTAATGCAAAGAAAATGGAATACTTCAGATAGCAACCAGCTCTTAAAATATTTGACTATCGCTTAAAGCCTACCAATTCCCCTTTCATCTGCAAGAGAATTAGCAATAAGATTAACATCTCGATATCTCAATTAACATGAAGCATATGGAGAATAAGCGTTTGTAGAAATAGTTTGTACAGGAGTATAGAAAGTCATGTGAGTGTAACACATCAGATTTTTATAGTCCTTTCATTAATTTCAAAACTATAGGAATTAGCACTATTTTTAGAGATGAAAGCTATTCATTATTTGGACTATAATTTAATGAAGAACAAACAGATTATGATGTCTGATGTTATGTAAATGAACCCGCCTAAGAAGCCAGTGTAAGGCAGTCTAGTGAAGTGATCTAGTCTAGTCTAGTTAGTCTAGTTCTAAGGCTGTGGCTAGTTCTGTTTAAGGTTCTTACTGCATTTTTTGTTAATTAAATTCATTCTACCCTTTAGCTTCTATGATTATCTTTAAAAGCATTTAACGCCCAGTAGTACTGCACATGGCACCACAGGCGGTGGACACTGATGATGCATGAAATGAAACAACCGGGGAAAGGAAATTTTGGAAGGAAACGTTCCAGGCCGAAGATGTACCTCCCCGACATTTTTACTTTCTCTACTACGTATAGTAAGTAGGGGAAGTATTGTATTCCATCCAAAAGTTCGATACCGAGATTTCACCGGAAATACATGTTTTGAGACCCCCTGAATCCAAAAAAAGCAGTTTAGAAAACGGTCTGTGTCTGTGTCTGTCTGTGAACAGCATAACTCAGAAACGAACAGTCGGATAAACACCAAACTTGGTATTTAGGTTCAGTATCCTCCAGACATTCGACACAAAGGTTTTCAAGAAAATCCCCCACCCCAGATTATCCTTTACATGGAAGATTTTTCGAAAATTTTAATTTTCTCAAAAATGGCTCTAATAATTTTGATTAAAATATCATATGTTTAAGATATTTTCATGACAAATAAAATGTATATCTTGAATTTTCTGGGAATGTCTCCAAAAGTATTCTCCATTGTGAACGTCTTTTGCATAACTGGTAAACCATAAGAGATAGACAAAATTTTAGTACACAAAAATATAGATCGCGTTAAAATACACAATTTATGTCATATACATTTTTTTTGTTGAGTGAACCATTTTCGAGATATTGCTTGTTATTCCCTTAAATTTTTCAATACTTATTTTCTAAAATGGGAATTCGTTATTCATTTTTTTTGTCTTGGATATGCAAAGAGTATTAATCTGTGGGAAAGGGAATGGTGCTGCACCTAGCAACCAGCTATTAAGAGATATGTTTGTGCTTAAAGGCTACTGTATTTCTATATTCCCCTTGTAAATATATATTCCCCTTACATCTACAAGAAAATTAGCAATAAGATAGAGTCTGCAAATGTTTATCTCGATTAACATGAAGTAGATGGAGAATAAGCGTTTGTATAAATAGTTTGTACAAGAGTAGAGAAAGTCATGTGAGTGTAACACATCAGATTTTTCAGTTATGAGGACTGTCCTAGCGCACCTATGATAAAGGAATATTTGCATTCGAGCCAGAAGTTCGATATAGAGATTTCACCATAAATATATTTCTTGAGGTCTCCTGAGAACGCAAAAAACGCCCCCCCCCCGCGCGCTTGTGTGAGAGAGAGGGAGTGGAGAGAAAGAGGAATAATTATCTTAACATATCTAAATGGGTTTCCGTTTAAGAAAGTAATGAGGAGATTTTCAAGGAATTTCCCCTCCCTACTCCAAAATCATGTTTTTTTTAAATGTTCTTGATAAAATTTTTATTAGAATATCTCATTGTAGAATATTACTTAAATAGGTGAGGAAAAGCCGGTGATGTTGCACATCCATTTTGTTTTTCGAATAATAGAGCTGAAAAGATTACTATTACCTTTAAAATAGCTAAATAAAAATATATTTTCCCACAATGGCTCTGAATTCTGCAATTCAATTAAGCAATTATCGCTTAAAAATACTGGTACTATATCACTAGGCTATGAGATGAGCAATGACACTAACATTTACCCCTGTCTCTCTTTCTCACCCTCCCCGAGGCGCACCCACGGTCTTTATCTCTTCCTCATAACTATGGCAGGTTATTATACCGATAGTATCTCGCTCCAATTTCGTTGAAAGTACAGTCGGAGCTAAAAGCTGGGGGGATGGAGCCAAGCCCATGCTGGTTTAAATTCTGGTGGATGGCACACATCGATAGAAATTGTTTGAAAAGCTGTCTTTATCTGTGAAGAAGAGGAATCTTGGCGATTTGCAGGGGCACGTAAGAATGCAATGTAAAGCATTTACGTCAATATTTTACCTCATTGGATCGGTCAGTAGACTGGACTACATGTGACGTAGCAGTGCTTGTATGCCGCAAAACTACGCAAAGAAATGATTACAAATAAGGAGTACGAAGAGAAGGGAAGGCTGACTGGCTGTGTCGTGTTTTACAATCAGGGATGTACAAGCCACCAGATAGCTCCTCTGATATAAACGACTTCGCTTTTTCCCTTACCTCAACTGCCTTGAGTTCTTGGGAATTTCTGTCCTGTACCGGCAGCAAGGGAGGTGTGTTTTTTGATGTCAGTGGACATTCAGTTAGTTGACACCATAATACAGGACTATGGGTATGTTGGCCTCTACTGGCGTATGGAAGAAGAGAATGGGTAGATAAATTTCTGCTTAATGCAACACAGTTCAGATCTGAAACGGTTGAAAATGGGGAAGGAGGCTGTGAGGAGAACCAAGTAAATTCTGCTGAGTTTTTTATTTTTGTTGTATTTTAAGCTATCAAGCTATTTATTTGTTTTTTATTTATTTATTAGTTTTTTCTGTAGCCTTGGGTAACACAATATGGGGGAAACTGTATATTAAACATGTTTTTTTCTTAATGTTTTCTTATTTAAAATGTTATACAAGATACTATTTTCCTTTTGTTTCTAATCCCACTCCTTTTCTGTAGTGATTTTATTTTCCCCAGAGGAAGTATTGTATTCCACCCAAAAAAGCAATGTCACTGGAAATACGTGTTTTGAGGTTCCCTGAGTGTGTGTGATTGCTACAGCTTAAAAACGAAAAGACTGATAAATACCAATTTGGTATTTAAGTTCAGTACCGCTCAAGAAGTAGACACGAAGATTTTCAATAAAATCTCTCATCCAAAAAGGGGGGAAATGTTTCCTTATTTGTGAATTCCCCAAAAATGGTTTCAAACTAATTAAAATGCATATTTTAAGATTTTTGTATCACTAATTTCTGGCAATTTACTGCGAATAGCCTCTAAATTACTCTTCATTCGAATAAATTTTGTATAATTTTGTATAATGGATAAACTATAAGATATTTAAAAATACTCGGATATAAATCTTTTTAAAACATACAATTATTTATTTCAAATAACTGCGTTGTGACAGTAGACATTTGCTAGGTGCTCCTTATTACTGGTTTCAATTTTTCAATACCTTGTCAAATTTACTTCCCCTACCACGTACATAGTAGATAGAGAAAGTATAGCATTCCACTCAAAAATTCGAAACCGGTATTTCACTGGAAATACATGTTTTGAGACCCCCTTAATCAAAAAAGCAGTTTAGAAAACGGTCCACGTGTGTGTGTGTCTGTGAGCAGTATAACTAAAAAACGAAAAGTGGGGTAAATACCAAACTTGGTATTTGGGTTCAGTACCTTCCAAAGATCCGACAGAAAGATTTTCAAGAAAATTCCCCAACCCCAAAATTATTCTTTACATGGAACGGTTTTCGAATTTTGCGATTTTCTCAAAATGGCTATGAGGATTTTGATTAAAATAACATATATTAAATATATTTACATTGAAAATAAAATGTATATCTTGAATTTTCTGGGAATAGCCTGTGAAGTCCACTTCATTCGGAAGGAAGTTTGTATAATGTTGTATAACTGGTAAACGTTAAACGATAGATGAAAAGGTACTGCACAAAATATAGATCTCTTTAAAACACACAATTTACTTAAAATAAGTTTTTCTGTGGCATAACCCATTTCTGAGATACCCGTTATTAAAAGTTTGAATTGTTCAATGTCATTCTTTTGAAGACTCGTCGATTTTCAGTTCTTTCTTGCATGGAAGCACTCGGAACTTTAAGGCCACCGTAAAGCGTCCAGTTCTTAAACGTTTGACTATCACTGTTCCCTTTGTATTTATAACTAAATGCGTGGTTTAGCTATTTTTGCAAAGGTTTATTTGGATTAAATCTAGTAGATAGAAAAATAAGTTTCAGTAAGAATAGATTGTGTACCTTCTAATAAACGATAGAGAGTAGAGAATGCCATATGAATGCATCACATTAGGTTTTTAAAATCTCTTCAGTCTCATGCATTCCTCTTGCACAAGGGTTAATCCAGGAAATAAACATAGTTTGGCTTTAATATATCCAGAAAACATACCTTAAAAAAAAGTCTCGCATAGAGTTGAACTTCCCTTTGTTTCTCCATATAATTACCTACGTTATTGAGTGTTTTATCTGTCCACGAGCTTTAGAAGTCCCGTGCTACTGGCAGTTTATTAAGCCAAGATGTTCGGACACATTTTCTCTAAGGAAGGAAACAGAATTGTTTAGGACAGATATTTGTAACTGATCTAGGGTTACACGCATCTCTTCTACGATTTAATTGGTCACTTGGTTCTTCAAAACATCTCTGATCAGCGACAGATGTCCAGGTCGAGTTTCGTCATGCACATGTGTTCGTCCATTTTATTTATTTACTTTTTTAATTTCATTTATTTTTGGTCGCTTTAACAGCGTGGTCATATCGCCACCTTTTAACTTTACATTATAGGGAACGTGATAGTAAGTACAAAATGGTAACATCTACACTTGACAATAATGCAAAAAGTTTATATTCTCTTATAAACATCAGAGCCTTTTTCATTGTTTGGTGGTTATTTAGAGCAGTTGTACATTTAAAACTCCTTTCTCACATATATTTCGTTTATCAATATATACTTCCGTTATTTGGCTGTAAATTTATGCATCTTTCAACAACTGAGCATTCAAAAATCCAATAGCTCTGACCCCACGATCGGCGGGACTTTGTTACACTCAGTGGATTTTGAACAATCACAGAATACGCAACAACAAGTTGTTTTACCTGGAATTCAGATAGCACTGAGAAAATATGTCGAAGAAACCCTTTGACTTGATGGATTTCCCTTGTTCCTACAACGAAATCTATAACTCCAACGTTTTTATCAATTAACTTGAATTAGATAGAAAAAAAACTGATGTGATCCATTCATATGAATTTCTCTACCCTCTATCTTTTATTAGTGTGTATATAAACTATTCTTACTAAAGTTTATTTTTCTATCTCCTAAATTTTAATCCAAATAAACCTTTGCAAAAATAGCTACATTTCGTTATAGATACAAAGGGGACAGCGATAGTCATATGTTTAAGAACAGGACCCTATATGCTAGCCTTAAAATTATATACTGTTTCCATGTAATCACAAGAAAAAACTGAATGTTGAAAGAACTTTTAAGAGAATGACCAAGAAATGAAAATTCGAACCATTAATAACGGTTATCTCGGAAACAGCTTATAGCACAAAAAAAACTTATTTTAAATACATTGTGTATTTTAAAGAGATCCAGGATTTTTTAGTACGCTTTTGTCTGTCGCTTAACGTTTACCAGTTACAAAATATTATACAAAGCTTCTTTCAAATGAAGTACACTTCACAGAGTATTTCTAGAAAATTTAATATATACATTTTATTTGTTATGTAAATATCTTTAATAAATAGTATTTTAATCAAAATCGTTAAGAACCATTTTTTAGAAAATGAAAATTTTTCGAAAAATGTTGCATGTAAAGGGTAGTCTGGGGTGGGAGATTTTCTTGAAAATCTTCGTGTCGCATCTTTGGAAGATACTGAACTTAAATACCAAGTTTGATGTTGATGCGACTTTTCGTTTTTGAGTTATACTGTTCATAGTCTCACACCCGCGCGCGCGGGCTTTTTTTCTAAAAATGTGTTTTTTTTTGGATTCAGGAGGCCCCTAAACATGAATTTCCGGTGAAAATTTGATATCGAATTTTTGGGTGGAATACAATACTGCCCCTACTTGCTATACGTAGTAGAGAAAGTAATAAGTCTTATCATATTTTTATATAAGCTATATACTTACATATAAACGATTGTGGCTAAAGAAAATCATGGAAATATAACATCAGATTTTTCTCTCTATATATTGCCCTGTGGATTATAAGAGCGCATACGGTTTGTCGGAATCTATTTTTGTTTTTAAGTATCTATCTCTGAAATAAATGCACTTCAGTCATTCGTTTGTTCATTATGTCGCTCTTAAGAGCCATCAAATCGATAAAAAGTCGTTTGCAGGAAAGTCGAGAGTAAATTTGATAATATTGTAAAGAAAACTTCTACTAGCCTTTGTATCTATTGGAACAATTTCATTATAAATTAGCTATTTTGGTTCAAAATCATCGTTGCTGCATTTTTGTTTTTATTACTTTAATTTTTGTCGTATTACATAACTGAGATGTTTACTTGTACATGCTTTAAAACATTCACAAACGAATATTCTAGAAGATGAAACGCTTTATTGGATTCTATTACAAAAACGCGATCTCTTGATCCCAATAAAAGCATATTATCTGGTCTGGAAGACATCCTCGTCTGAAGTGAGGGGAGGAAGGCAAACAAATTGGCTTTATGCAATGGAAATGTTATCAAGAGTGCAATTACAAACGAAAAGGCCTCGTTAAAAGTTACAAGTTTGGAGAGCATTAATGAGAACCTGGTGAAGTCAAGAGTGATCTGTGGAACGGAATGAATAGGACTTATAATGCACACACGCAGCATGTGAAATATCGAGGAAGACTTGGGGAGTGAAACGGCAACTCTAGGCCGGGCCCGAGAACAGTAATTCTAGATAATTTACTAATTAACTTTTATTGATGTTAAATCGTACTATGTAAATATCTTTTTCTCAATACTGCTTGTATATTTTAAGAAGGGTGATTTAACATTATGTATCTATCTAGGTTACTAATATTAGTAGAGTTATAAATGGTTTAATGTAAATAATTTAAGCGCTATGTTAAAATACTGTCCACGATGGAATGTTTTAGCTACAGGAAGAGTGCTTTCGAAGGCAGAAAACCTAGTTTTATTACCTCTCTTCGGTCGCAGTGCTATTATTCCTACAGCGAGGGTGTAGAGCCTTTGTCCCATTATTGGATAATTCGCCGTGACCAAGTGAGCGAGAAAGACAACCTAACGGTAAATGTAGGAAAAGCCGCGATTTATATTAAATTTGGACCAATGAGATCCCTGAAAGTTTATTCGAAATAGTTAGACGCGTCGAGTCGCGCTAAAAATGGACCAATAGGAAAGGAAGCAACCTCAGAAGCCTGAGACTATAAATGGATCTGTTTGGGGAAAATTCGGGACAGTTTATGTCATGTGTGGTCAGGGAGAGATGCTGCAGGATGTGTGAGATATCGCGCCAAAAAGGGAATCAAGTCAAATTTGTCGTGTCAGCTTAGTATTGCATTTTATTCGAGAGTTTTCGTAATGTGTGGTCAGGGAGAGATGCTGCAGAATGTGTGAGATATCGCGCCAAAACAGGGAATCAAAATAGTTTTAGCAACACACCTAAGATCCGCTACTCTGAAAGCGACAATAAGAATAGTTATATTTCGTGCCATATCCACGCCATAGTTTAACAGCAGTGGACAGTATTTTACAGCGGCAATACCAGTTTTGTATACTACGAGTGTTAATTAAATAAAAAGAAACGGCAGTGTCATCTTTTCATAAACAAAGCAAGTCTATGTCTTCCTATATCACCACCCGAGATCTACGTTTTCCTTTACCGAGGATAAGTCCATGCTCCCATATAATTTAAGGAAAATTACTGCAGCTAGCCGAGGATAAATTGAAGAACCAACACGCTGAGAACTTCTGGAAGCAACGGGAGAAGCATCAAGGTAAGCTACAGCAACGGATGAGGAGGTGATCGCCGCAAACTGGCGCCATAACGTGGAGCTCGAAGGGAAGACCACAAACGGATGACTAGGAAACAACGAATAGACGAAGAATCTTCAGAGGAAAGGGGCACAGCAGAACAAAATTACAACGCGAACTTCTAGTCTACCTACGTGGGACAACAAAACGGCTGAGAACATCGCTTCTAGAACTTCACCAGGATTTGAACCCGGAACGCATCAGTTAACATTAAAAAAAAATACAGGTTAGAACATTTATTCAAAAACAAACAAAAAGGCATGCAGAGTAGTGATTCAGTTTTGTGAACACATGTTATTGAGAGGGGGTAAAGTCATTACTAAGGAGGTAGAACTTGCTAACGGAACCATGAGTAGGTCAAGGGAAGATTTGAAAGAACTGGATGGGGAGGCTATTGTCAGCATAACAACAGATGGAGAAAATATGGGTGCAGCAGAGGTAGAAGTTAGACTGGAAAGGCAATCACCGATTGAGCAGGTCATTGACGCAGGTCCAAACCAGCTGCTAATATTGCTTCAACATTTGAGCGCAAAGATAGATGAGCAGACTAAGGAGTCAAAAAGAAATTTGAGTGAACAAAGTAAGGATTTAAGAAATTTGAGTGAACAATATAAAAAGTTAGAGAGCATAGTAGATGAGCATAGTAAGAACTTAGAAAGCATAGTAGATGAGCGGGGTAAAAAGTTAGAAAGCATAATAGATGAACGGGGTAAGATCTTAAGTGAACATAGTAAGAACTTGGAAAGAATCGTAAGTGAACATGGTAAGAATTTAGAAAGAGTCGTAAGGGAACAAGATAAGAATTTAGAAGGGAAATCAAATAAGCAGAATAAAGACTTAGAAAGAATCGTAAATAAGCAGAGTAAGGGCTTAGAAAGAATCGTAAGTGGACAAGATAAGAATGTAGAAGGTGAATCAAATGAGCATAATAAGGACTTAGAAAGAATCGTAAGTAAGCAGAGTAATGACTTAGAAAGAATCGTAAGTGAACAAGATAAGAATTTAGAAGGGGAATCAAATGAGCAGAGTAAGGACGTAGAAAGAATCGTAAGGGAACAAGATAAGAATCTAGAAGGGAAATCAAATGAGCATAATAAGGACTTAGAAAGAATCGTAAACAAGCAGAGTAAGGACGTAGAAAGAATCGTAAGGGAACAAGATAAGAATTTAGAAGGGAAATCAAACGAGCAGAGTAAGGACTTAGAAAGAATCGTAAATGAGCAGAGTAAGGACTTAGAAAGAAAATTGAGTGAACAGAAAAAGGATTTCGAAGGGAAATTAAGTAAGCAGAATAAGGACTTAGAAAGAAACTTAAGTGAACAAAATAAAAATGTAGAGGGGAAATTAGTTGAGGTGATGAAGGGGAAGTTAATAGAAACACTTGAAGGGAAATTACTACAGATACTAGAAACTAAAGATCCGAAAACACTAACGGGAGAAGAGACGTTAAAGAAAGCTTTTGAAATAATGTCAAAAAGGGCGCAGAAAAGAAAGGAGGAATTTAAAACAAAGAAGCGAAAGAAATGGTTGATCGAACTTGGAGAATTAGTATGGGTATAAAAAAAAAAGAAAGAAAAAGAAAGACATAATATCATTGATCCTGACTCTACAGTGCCTGGAAAGGAGAGTTTTCACATGTGAATTAATGAATTATCTTAAGCAGTTGTGCAGAACATTTTTTTTCATTACTAAAGAGACTTGAGTATTAAATGCTCATTAGTGATAGTGAAGAAGAACAAGAAACACCTTTGCCATTAATATGTTTCAGTTTCTTTCTGTTTGAATAAGTTTGTCTTAAGGTTGAAACAGCTTTTATTGTCAGAATATTTATTATTTTTTTATATTTAGCAATATTTGCAAATTATTAATTGGTTGGTATGCTAGCAATATGATGACAGTTTTCTTTAAACCTATAAATTAGTTTTATTAATTATAAAAAAAAGAGGTATCATAGAATGGAAAATTTATTTAAAGGTCCATACAGGGTGATTTACATTTGAGTTACAAGAAATAAAGAATTCCAAGATCGTAGGGAGATATCATAAACAGTTGCTCAAACCGTACAAATGTTTAGAGAATGAGAAGGGTGAAGAATGTAATGAAAATAGTCAGGTTAGTTTTACTCGAAATGAGGTAGCAACCCTGTGAACAAATAGTAAAGGTAATACACCCGAGAAATAAGGATGTAAAGAAGTAACTAAATGCATAATAATTATTATGTACCAACATGTATGTAAATAGATTTAATTTTAGAACTTAATTTGGGTATTAGAGTATTTGTTTGCGTTACAAGTTATTCGTGTGCGCGAAGTGTATTGTGTATATGTCTCTCGGAAACCTGTTTTTAAATGGTGAGAGGGGATCAACCATAACAAATGTAGAGTGAATGACCCAAATATAAACACCACTGGTGTGGCAGAACCCTTGTGAAGGAACAGGTATAGCGAAGGGTCTCTGTCAACAAAACAAACCTACAAAGGCCATAATCAGAGGAATTATTCTGGAAAAGAAAATTGTATCAAGTGCTGAAAAATTTATTCTTTTCCAGAACAGGGCAATTTGAAACGGCAACTCTAGGCCGGGCCCGAGAACAGTAATTCTAGATAATTTACTAATTAACTTTTATTGATGTTAAATCGTACTATGTAAATATCTTTTTCTCAATACTGCTTGTATATTTTAAGAAGGGTGATTTAACATTATGTATCTATCTAGGTTACTAATATTAGTAGAGTTATAAATGGTTTAATGTAAATAATTTAAGCGCTATGTTAAAATACTGTCCACGATGGAATGTTTTAGCTACAGGAAGAGTGCTTTCGAAGGCAGAAAACCTAGTTTTATTACCTCTCTTCGGTCGCAGTGCTATTATTCCTACAGCGAGGGTGTAGAGCCTTTGTCCCATTATTGGATAATTCGCCGTGACCAAGTGAGCGAGAAAGACAACCTAACGGTAAATGTAGGAAAAGCCGCGATTTATATTAAATTTGGACCAATGAGATCCCTGAAAGTTTATTCGAAATAGTTAGACGCGTCGAGTCGCGCTAAAAATGGACCAATAGGAAAGGAAGCAACCTCAGAAGCCTGAGACTATAAATGGATCTGTTTGGGGAAAATTCGGGACAGTTTATGTCATGTGTGGTCAGGGAGAGATGCTGCAGGATGTGTGAGATATCGCGCCAAAAAGGGAATCAAGTCAAATTTGTCGTGTCAGCTTAGTATTGCATTTTATTCGAGAGTTTTCGTAATGTGTGGTCAGGGAGAGATGCTGCAGAATGTGTGAGATATCGCGCCAAAACAGGGAATCAAAATAGTTTTAGCAACACACCTAAGATCCGCTACTCTGAAAGCGACAATAAGAATAGTTATATTTCGTGCCATATCCACGCCATAGTTTAACAGCAGTGGACAGTATTTTACAGCGGCAATACCAGTTTTGTATACTACGAGTGTTAATTAAATAAAAAGAAACGGCAGTGTCATCTTTTCATAAACAAAGCAAGTCTATGTCTTCCTATATCACCACCCGAGATCTACGTTTTCCTTTACCGAGGATAAGTCCATGCTCCCATATAATTTAAGGAAAATTACTGCAGCTAGCCGAGGATAAATTGAAGAACCAACACGCTGAGAACTTCTGGAAGCAACGGGAGAAGCATCAAGGTAAGCTACAGCAACGGATGAGGAGGTGATCGCCGCAGGAGGGGAGAATCTGCTGTACGTCTTCCGACTAATGGACCAGGGATGGCTGTCATTGCTGTTTGTATATCTAAAGAAATTCTTGTATGCATTACCCTAAGGCATTTTCCTAACTTATGCTCCGAAAAACCCTAAATGCTCTGTGTGGTCGCTCCAGGAAGACAAAATGTTAGTTAAATTAAAGAATAAGAAACAAAAAGTAGATTGTGAATGTAATATGCATATTTGCCAAGTTAAGTTCCTGCCTCCTCTAATAGAGCACACTTAGTAGTTTAACTATAGTGTAGTTCCGGAAACATGATAACTAAATTAGCTTAAAACGTCTTTTGCGCAGCTAGAGATAGTACTTACACGGCCAATGAAAGAGAACACGGGGGTTAGAACGGGTAGAACTGAACGCAGTTGCTGTTGATACTAATACTGATGGCAAAGTGAAAGAGGCTTGAAGAACGGAGAAGAATTTTTTGCTACAACACGCTCTTGCCCCTCCCTCCATCTAAGTTCGGATGCGCCAATATGCTCTCAATAGTTGATCAAAATTATCGTACCGCGGGGGTCAGAACGACGAGCTGAGCGAGAAACAGACCTGATTAACACACATTTCGAGGAAAAATAAACATGGATGTATTTCAGTGGATCTAGTTATAATGATTAACTTGGAATAACTGGAATTATTGTTGCTCTCGCCAGCTTTGTAACAAAACTCGTGAAACAAAGTTTACATATGGCCATATTCTGACAATAATAGGTGCATTGTAATATTCATTCATTCATTATCTGTGGACTTACACCCCCATGACTTACAAGCGGGTGCCTGGGGTCAGAGGCCCGTCGAGGAGCAGACACTCGTGGATCAGACAGAGCATCCAGGATGGGTGATCAGCCCGATGCCTGGTAGGGAATGAAGGAAGTAGATGAAACGAAATGTTGTTGAAATGGATGAAAGGAAAGGTGATGATGGAGCAGTTTCTCCTTTCCGGTAGGGCCTAATTTACTCCGATACTTATGTATATATAGTGAGTATATATTTAGTATTATACACACAGTGTTACTTTATAGGAACAGGAAAAACATGTACCGCAATGAGGCTCATGCGATTGTTGTACTGTAGAAGATTAGACTGAAACTGTTCACAATAAAAGCCGTTCTACTACTACGAATTGCTCTGTCGTATGAATTTACCTATTGAAGAGACTAAGGTGAGTATTGTTTGGCCAAATACCGGTTGCTACATGGGAGATGTAACTCAAAGATAAGAGCAGTCTACTGGTGGGGGGGGGGTGTTCCGGTGACAACAAGAAATCCAAGTAAAGTTACTGCTCATGCACTGAGATCTTTATTCTATCCTTAAGGTCTATGGCCCAGTCCATAAGCACCTCAGCACTCAGCGGACGATGAAGTTGCTCGTTTTTCACAAGTTGCGCGAATACTCGTTGTGACCACGACCGGCGTGGAGACTTTCTGTATCGGGTGCCGTGGTGGTCTGTTCCTGATGACCTCATTTCGGTCAGCGTAAATATACTATGCCGTGAGGCCTCAGCGTTCTGTTAATTCAGATTCACCTGTACCCTGATTTCGTCACTTTCCGGTGTGTTATCTCACTTAAGAGTTCCAGACCTAGGACACTACAAAACTTCACACTCTTAAGTTAATAATTTGAAAATTTTTGTAAACTCTTATCACATTATAATTCCTGATTTTAAATGCTTGTTTTCGCCACGCCACCTTTGCAATTTTTCCAGGTCATATTCCAGGTCACTGGGAATAAATTTAGTTCCTCGTTTATTAACCTAGAATAATAAAATTTGGCACAAATGTCCAGTGATGTATGCTCAGTAATGTATAGTATTCAAATTTTATGAAAGTAGAAATTGTATTAAATTTTATGGATCTTCCTTAATTGAATATTTTCTTTACAGTCATTAAATATACTTCCATACTGTTTATTTGTCGTCCTCCGTGGACTGGTGGTACCGTGCTAGCCTCTAGTTCCAAAGGTCGCGGGTTCAAACCCGGCGGAGGGCGATGGATTTTTTCGGGCTTAAAAATCGGAAGGGAAGTAAAGCCGGTGGTCCCGTGTCGTAGATTTACGGCACGTAAAAGAACCTCAAGCCTGATAAAGAGGCCTCTGAGCAAAATTACAGGTGTTTCACGCCCAATATAGAATGGGACGCTAAGAACCATAGTAGTTAAAGAGCGTCCATAAATAAAAAAAAAAAAAAAAAAACTGTTTATTCTATATTTTTCAGTGGTACACAGTTTGTTCCTTGCTTAAGGTTATTATCAGTGAACTCGGTAGGCGTATGAAAACATTACAGATAATTTTAAACCTAATGACATGAAAACTTTGTATTTGACTCCCTTTAGTAATTTTAACTTTTTTTGGTTTTTGTTTTTCATTTTTCTTTCTGTGTCGAGAACATATCGCCTCAAGCAGATATTCTGTGCAGACAGACTTATTATACATCAGCCTAAGTTCTTTGAAATAAAACAATTTCTCTTCGCGGATAGATATGTTTTTTTTACGAAGCACTTGCCGTAGGTTACCTCAATGTAGCTTACACATGAGCTGATTAAACCTTCATGCCTACAAGTACTATTGATTTATTAATGCCCTTTGGTCTTCCAAGAAAAACCAATAACGTACTATTAACGGCGTGTTAGAAGTAGCTTTAACGCGGTTATGTTAAATTCGAAGGAAAGAAAATATAAATAATGAAATAAAATAATGAAATAAATTATGTTTTGAAAAAGCTGCATTATACATAACTTAGTTTAATTCAATCAGGAAATTAATGGGTTTAGTATATAGGGAGTTTCAAAATCCAGTATAAACATTACACCAGTACAAACACATTTTAATTTTTCGGTTTCGTTCCTATAAACAAAGAAGCAATCTGATGTGTTACATTATCACGATTTTCTCTACCCTATGGTTTATTTTTTGTACAGTTTCTACAGACTGTTCCTTCGAAAGCTTATTTTTCTACCTACTTTATATTAATCGAAATATTTTTTTTCAGAATTAGTCCAATTATATATTTCGTTTGTACTACAAGGGGATGGAGGAAAACGAATTGATAGATGTTTAAACGTTAATCGATATATGCTCTCTTGAACTTCCATACTCTGTCCATAAAATCGCGAGAAAAAAACGGAATAGCCACACCACTTTAAGAAAATTACAACCTGTAAGAAGTTCAAAACAATAATAATAATATCTTAAAAATGGATGATGCCACAGAAAAACTTATTTGAAGTTGTCGTTTTTTAAAGCACTGTATATTTTTGTATAGTACATTTTCTGTCTATCTCTTATGGTTTATCCCTGTACAAAAACTACATAAAACTCCTTCCGAGTGATGAGTACTTCACAGGCCATTTCCAAAAAATGCAAGTGTGCGTGTGAGCATACGCGCGCGTCAACGGCATAACTAAAAAAAATTCTGATGTGTTACACTCACATGACTTTCTCTAATCTTGTACAAACTGTTTTTACAAATGCTTATTCTCCATATGCTTCATGTTAATCGAGATATCGAGATGATAATCTTATTGCTAATTTTCTTGAAGATGCAAGGGGAATTGGTAGACTTTAAGCGATAGTCAAATATTTTAAGAGCTAGTTACTATGTGGAGCATTCCATTCTCTTTACATGTCCAGGACATAAAAAATGAATAACAAATTTGAGAAAAATTATAAGTATTAAAAATTTAAGGGAATAACAAGCAATATCCCGAAAATGGTTCACTAAAAAAATGTATATGACATAAATTGTGTATTTTAACATTTTTTGTGTAGTAAAATTTTGTCTATCTCTTATGGTTTACCAGTTATGAAAACGTCGTTCATAATGAACAATACTTTTGGAGACATTCCCAGAAAATTCGAGATATACATTTTATTTGTCATGACAATATCTTAAAGATATGATATTTTAATCAAAATCGTTAGAGCCGTTTTTGAGAAAATTAAAATTTTCGAAAAATGTTCCATGTAAACGGTAGTCTGGGGTGGGGGGATTTTCTTGAAAACCTTCGTGTCGCATCTCTGAAAGATACTGAACCTAAATACCAAGTTTGGTGTTTATCCGACTCTTCGTTTTTGAGTTATGCTGTTCACAGACACACAGACACACACAGACAGACACACACACGGACATGTTTCCAAAAATGCTTTTTTTGGATTCAGTGAGTCTCAAAACATGTATTTCCGGTGAAATCTCGGTATCGAAATTTTGGGTGGAATACAATACTTCCCCTACTTACTATACGTAGTAGAGAAAGTAAAAATTCTGATGTGTTACACTCCCATGACTTTCTCTACTCTTGTACAAACTATTTTTACAAATGCTTATTCTCCATATGCTTCATGTTAATCGAGATATCGAGATGATAATCTTATTGCTAATTTTCTTGAAGATGCAAGGGGAATTGGTAGGCTTTAAGCGATAGTCAAATATTTTAACGCTGGTTACTATGTGGAGCATTCCATTCTCTTTGCATGTCCAGGACATAAAAAATGAATAACAAATTTGAGAAAAATTACAAGTATTAAAAATTTAAGGGAATAACAAGCAATATCCCGAAAATGGTTCACTAAAAAAAATGTATATGACATAAATTGTGTATTTTAACATTTTTTGTGTAGTAAAATTTTGTCTATCTCTTATGGTTTATCAGTTATGCAAAAGTCGCTCACAATGTAGAATACTTTTGGAGACATTCCCAGAAAATTCAAGATATACATTTTATTTATCATGAAAGTATCTTAAACATATGATATTTTAATCAAAATCGTTAGACTCATTTTTTAGAAAATTAAAGTTTTCGAAAAATGTCCCATGTAAAGGTTAATCTGAGGTTGGGGGGATTGTCTTGAAAACCTTCGTGTCGCATCTCTGGAAGATACTGAACCTAAATACCAAGTTTGGCATTTATGCGACTGTTCGTTTCTGAGTTATGCTGTTCACAGACACACACACACACACGGCCATGTTTCCAAAAATGCTTTTTTTTGGATTCAGTGAGTCTCAAAACATGTATTTCCGGTGAAATCTCGGTATCGAAATTTTGGGTGGAATACAATACTTCCTCTACTTACTATACGTAGTAGAGAAAGTAAAAACGAGAAGTCGGATAAATACCAAACGTTTCTAAGCTTAATATCTACCAAAGATGTAAGAAGGTGTTGTTTAAGAAAATTTCCCCATTGCAAACTAAGCTTTATATTAAAAAAAAATAATATATATTTTTTTATTTTCTCAAAACTGTGTCTACGATTTTAATTAAAGTGCTATACATTTAAGAACGTCTACATACAATGCGTATCCTTAGAGAGGATCCAGTATGCAGACCATGTAGCAAAGAGGATGGAACTGCCTCTCATAGAATCTTCAAGCACTGGGTAATGCTTGGGAATGATAAATTCAAATGATGATTTTCCTAAAGAAAACTTAGTTAATAAACTACTGTACCAAATTAAAGGAACAGGACTATTTAATTAAAATAATAGGATAGGAAACAATAGAACTAACTCTTACGTTTCACTATTATGGGCAATCACAACCTACTTAGTCACTAAAATAGTGAAGTCATACATTTAATATACGTATTTACATGAGCAATAAAATGTATATCTTGAATTTGCTGGGAATAGCCTGTGAAATCCTCAAAATTGGAGAGCAATGTTGTATAACTTTCTATAACAGTAAACCATAAGAGATGGATAAACACTTACCAAAAAAAACAAGTTTAGTTTAAGCATCAGCCATTTTAAGGATATTCTTATTGTGGGTTTAAATTTTTCCGTACTTCTTGTGTTTTGTTTAAAATGATGTTGCCATTCACTTGTTTCTCGCAGTTTCATGGAAAGAGTAGGGTATTTTAAGACCAGCATATAAATGCTTGCTTTCAGTCATATCGATTCATTTTACTTTATTCCCCTTGTCATTGCAACGAAATGTGTAATGGAACTATTTCTCAAATGTTTATCTTGATTAACATGAAGTAGATGGAAAAAATATGATGTGATGCATTCAGATGACCCTCTCTACCCTCCATCGTTTATTAATGGGTATACAACCAATTCTTACTAAAGCTTATTCTTTATATACTACATTTTAATCCAAATAAACGTTTGCAAAAACAGCCACATTACACATTTTATTATAGATACAAAGGGAACAGCGATAGTCAAATGTTTAAGAACTGGACGCTATATCCTGGCCCTAAAATTCCATACTGTTTACATGCAATCGCGACAAGCAACTGAAAATTGATGGGACTTGAAAACAATAACAAACAGACACATTAACAATGGATATATCGAAAATGGCTGATGATACAAAAATTTATTTGAAATAAATTGTGTGTTTTAAAGAGATCTACATTTTCTGTGTAGCACGTTTTGTCTATCGCTTGCTTAACATTTATCAGTTATATAAGATTGCACATAATTTCTTCCAAATGAAGTAGACTTAACAGGCTATTCACAGAAAATTCAAGATATACATTTTATTTGTAATGTATGTGTCTTTAATACACTACGTGATCAAAAGTATCCGGACACTTGGCTGAAATTGACGTACAAGTTCGTGGCGCCCTCCATCGGTAATGCTGGAAGTCAATATGGTGTTGGCCCACCCTTAGCCTTGATGACGGCGTTCACTCTCGCAGGCATACTTTCAATCAGGTGCTGGAAGGTTTCTTGGGGAATGGCAGTCCATTCTTCACGGAGTGCGGAAGCGAGGAGAGGTATCGATGTAGGTCGGTGAGGCCTGGCACGAAGTCGGCGTTCCAAAACATCCCAAAGGTGTTCTATAGGATTCAAGTCAGGACTCTGTGCAGGCCATTTCATTACAGGGATGTTATTGTCGTGTAACCGCTCCGCCACAGCCCGTGCAGTATGAACAGGTGCTCGATCGTGTTGAAATATGCAATCGCCATCAACGAATTGCTCTTCAACAGTGGGAAGCAAGAAGGTGCTTAAAATATCAATGTAGGTCTGCGCTGTGATCGTGCCACGCAAAACAACAAGGGGTGCATGCCCCCTCCAGGAGAAGCACGACCACACCATAACACCAGCACCTCCGAATTTCACTGTTGGCACTACACACGTGGGCAGATGACGTTGACCGTGCATTCGCCATACCCACACCCTGCCAACGGATCGCCACATTGGTACCGTGATTCGTCACTCCACACAACGTTTTGACACTTCAATCGTGTAATGTTGACGCTCCTTACACCAAGCGAGGCGTCGTTTAGCATTTTCCTGCGTGATGTGTGGCTTATGAGCAGCCGCTGGACCATGGAATCTAAGGTTTCTCACCTCACGCCTGTCATAGTACTTGGAGTGGATCCTGATGCAGTTTTGAATTCCTGTGTGATGATCTGGATAGATATCTGCCTATTACTGTTTACGACCCTCTTCAAATGTCGGCGGTCTCTTGTCAGTCAACAGGCGAGGTCGGCCTGTACGCTTTTGTGCTGTATGTCCCTTCACGTTTCCACTGCAATATCACAATAGAAACAGTGGACCTAGGGATGTTTAGGAGTGTGGAAGTCTCGCGTACAGACTTCTGATACAAGTGACACCCAATCATCTGACCATGTTTGAAGTCTGTGCGTTCCACGAAGCGTCCCATTCTGCTGTTTCACGATGTCTAATGTCTACTGAGGTCGCGGATAATGAGTGGCAGGCAGTAGGTGGCAGCACAATGCACCTAAAATGTAAAACGTATATTTGTGGGGGTGTCCGGACATTTTTGATCACATAGTGTATATGGAATTTTAATCAAAATCATTCTAAAAAGTGTTGCATGTAAAGGATATTCTGGGATGGGAATATTTTCTTGAAATTGTGAATTTAATATGACATTTCGTTTTTGAGTTACATACATGCATTCATGGACTTATTTCCGATGTAGGAGTCCTCAAAACATGTACTTCCACTGAAATCTTTACATGGAATGTTTGGGTGAAATTCAATACTCCGTTTACCTACTATGTGTAGGTGGCAGAGAAAGTAAAAAAGATTAGTCTTACATTCACATGACTTACTTTGCCCTCTATCGCTTATTAGTGTGTATAAAAATTATTCTTACGAAATCTTAACTATCTGTCTACTTCATTTTAATCGCGATAAGTCTTTGCAGAAATATCTACATTACATACTTCGTTATAGATACAAAGAGAACAGCGATAATCAAATGTTTAAGAACTGGACAATATACGCTGGTATTAAAATTCCATACTGTTTCCATGCAAGCGCTAGAAACAACTGAAAACAGGACTTGGAAAAAATGACTAGGTATTGAACAACTCGAACCATTAGTAACGGATATCTTGAAAATGGCTAATAGCCCAAAAAGGTTATTTGAAATAAATTGTGTGTTTTAAAGAGATCTACATTTTTTGTGTAGTGCGTTTTCAACAATGGCTTAAGATTTATCAGTTATACAAGACTGTAGCAAATTTCTTTTGAATGAAGAGGACTTCAACAGCTATTCCCAGAAAATTTAAGATGTACATTTTATTATTCATGCAAATATCTATAATATCGTTAGGGCTATTTTTAAAAAATAATGAAATCGAAAAAATTGAGAAAGTAACTATGTTTATATATACCATGTATATAATAATGTAAATTATAATGTAAAATAATATTACTAAGTAAAATACTGTTTATATAAATAAAAGTTAAGGCATATGTTTTATGTAAGTGCAAGTGTAGCTGGAGCTGTGGAACCCTTGTTAAAAGCCGGCAAACTTATCTTTTTGTTAGAATTAGCCCAGGCAAAAAGGACTTGTACGGGAAAGTCATAAAAGTGAGACCTTGAGTCTTTATGAAATAGAAAAGGCTACAAGCAAACACAACATATTTTGTAGAGAGGTCACATGTTTACAAACAACGAACAATAACCTGGTAAGTCTTCTAGAAGGTTCCAAGCTGAACGAAGAGAGACAATGAGATTTTAAGGAAGAATATGTTTAAAATGTTTAAGTGCAGCAAAGTTACTTGTAGAGACCCCATCAGCCAAGGCGGTTGCGTATAAAGTGCTGCGATGTGAATAACATACATGTAAGCTCTCCGAAGCAAGCATTATTAATTACTTCTCATAATGTAGTAGGGACGTTGAAATGTTACCAATTTAAAAGTCCATAGGAACGTGTGATAAATACTACCAGTATTTCTAGAGCACTTATCAAATACTTGATTGCTCAGCAACCGCAAGTTTGTCGCCCGAACCTGGTGGAGCTAGACCGTTCTACAGCTCCAACTAACTAAAGTAATTGTGTATCTTCTTACTAAAACAGTAAACGTGTGTGCCATTAAAGCATTGTGTTCTTCTTTGAGTTAATCTATTGTTAGAGTTGTTACTTCTTACCTTCCTTCCCGTATCACACCCTGCAAAGTTAAACAAGCTCTACCAAAAACCCAAATAACAGCAGCCGTGCCAAGAAATAAAAATAACACTTTAATAGTAACAACTAAAACACAAGATAATTATCAGTATCACCATAGTTCATATATTAATATATCGAACATACTGCGATTTATGCTCTCCCACCACGAGTATACAGCAAAATCTTCCATGTAAAGTGTAGTTTGGGTTGGGACATTTTCTTGAAGATCTTTGTGTAGTATTTTTGGTTTATCTGACTTTTCGTTTTTTTGGTTACGCTGTTCACAGACACATACACAGACATTTTTTTCCAAATATATTTATTTTTATTCACGGTGCCTCAAAGCATGTATTTCCGGCGAAATCTTGCTATAGAATTTTTGGGTGGATTGCAATACCTTTTCTACCTACTAGGTACTTACTAGGGAAAGTAAAAATAATTAATACATTATTCAGAATGAGCAATGGAATTGTGAATTTTTATAATATATTCTTGATAAATCACGAATAAGGTGCATTCTGTTTTAGTTAGAGTAAAGCTATCGAGGAACGTTTTGAGCTGGATCCAATCCCGAAAAGCAACCGTGAGCAGAAGCAGTAATAAGCCATGTCAGATCCTGGTGACAACACGGGCCTGGAATAGACAGCCAACGCACAATCGTTTCCAACTGCTTCGTTTGGTGTATTGTCTTACATCGCAGAGACAGCTCCAGTTTAGGGCACAACAAAGGCTGGAGAGCTGGCTTCGGATTCATTCGCGTTCCAGCTTTTTGCCCGGCTAACCACGCAACTGTCCCGAAGGCACGCTTGGTTTTTAACGTGCGTCCATCGGGAAAGCGCAAAATTCCTCTCTGCTGTCTTCCGCAGGCAAATGTTTGTTTATAATTTAATAACTTTGTTTGCGGAAACATGCGAGTTTTGGCGCTAGAGGCAAATATGCTACCGATTTATACTTCTGTGTTACTAACACCCAAAACGTGCTTTAAAGATGCTGGATCATTATGCGTACATCACTAGCTTTACAGTGTTGAGAATTTTGTGCACTAAAGTTTGAAAATATGTATAAAGTTATCAGGAATGATCAGGAATAAATGTATGTTCATAACGAAGAGTTCGTTCTTCACGAGCGGCGTCTAGAATCAAAGTATCCAGCATGTAAAACATGTATGATTAAGAATAACAGTTATGTTTAATGTCAGACTTGGTGAATGGCTATTGTATATAATATACGTAAAGTTGTGTTAAGTATTCACAAAATCGAACATTTAGTTTGCAGAAATAGATGAAATATTTCATCGGTGTGTTTTAGTTTTAAAGAAAAGCTTATTACACATCAGTGTATAACTGTGACTATCCAGTTTTTCAACTATGGCTTCTTTCAGTTTTTACTGTCACTGTTTTTGACCTGGTTCAACTTTCACTGAGACTTCACTAATGTAAACTAGTTCAACTTCACCGTCACTTCACTTCCCTTGTCTCTCCTTCCGGACGATTTACTCATTGGAGTCGAACACAAAGACTTCTAAAATATTTCGCTCCGCAGTAGCACTCGCTGCACATAACAGCTATTGTTGCCAAATCGCTCGGAGAACCGCACTTGATGTCGCAGCAGAAACGCGATCAAAAGCTCGCTTACTCACTCACTGACCGAATTAACTCAACCAACTGTTCTCGCGAGAACGCACGCTTATATAATCAATGGAATATTCCACAGAAGATTAGAGAACTTTCTGGACACACGTTCGGAGACGGGAGGTTGAAACTTGCAGAAGATTACGGGTATCTACTAATAGCACTTCTGGTGTTTACGTCGGGCGAGAGCGCGACTTATCTATGTTTACTCCAACCTCCCAGTAACCTTGGAGCATAGCTGCTGCGTCACACAGCATAGTGAACAGCTAGTTCCGTTATATCTAAGCAGATTATACTAAAAATATCTTTCTTGTTTATGCATCAGATTTTATGAAATAAAATGTGGCCCATATACTCCAGATGTTCCTGGGTATGAGACAAGTGCTAAACACCAACGTTTCAGGAGCGTGAATATCTCCCACCTTCAGGACGTCTAGCGTGCAATTAGTGTTGAACAACCTTCATTGTGGGAAAACTATGGAATTTCTGATGTGGTTTCAATGAGTTCCTTCAACAAAACAAAAACTTTTGAGGCGATAATATGAACTTTTCTTCATATGTGATGTAAAGAATAACAAAAATGTCAGACGTTTCATCAGAGAAGAAACACGCAGACCTGTCAAGCAAAAGTCGACATGTAATCGATCTGTATAATACGAGGTTTTCTCAAGCACCAAAACTTTCGTAATAATACGTTTCTCAATCATTTTCTTGGACGCATAAGTCACTATTCATAAATCTGAAAAAAATTGTTTATAATTTACATAGAGTAAAGGGATTTTGTGGCCATCCTGTACAATACCGCTAAATTTAGTAAAGCACAGAAATAAATGCTAAGATCAGGTAATTGAAATTCTTTGCATCTTTGTGCTTATAATCAATCTAAAATATATTTTATAAGAAAAAGGTTGAGTTGCAGCAGCGAAATGTCAACTTTCCAAATTTAGCAGAGCGTCGAAGAGAAGGCCTCAATGTTTACTGTTGCTTACAGATGCGCAGACATTTTTAACACCTGTTTAAAGATTTACAAGTATACAGTGTTGCACCACGTTTCTTATTAAAACCAGTATATGTGAAACAGAGCACCTTATGCTTTCCGGTTTACTATACCTAAACTATCCTTCTCATAGGAAACATGTTTTTATTTTATTTTTTCATAAACGTCTAACGGTTTTAATTAAATCACATGTGACAGTTTGACGGGAGGAATAAAATTAATATCTGCATTGCTTTATGAGTAACCTGTGAAGTGCCGTTATTCTGATTTTATAACATAATTGTGTATAACTAGTAAACCACAAGGGAGCTCATTAATATACGCAATTTGTTTGAAACAATTTTCTTTGTAGTAAATATTACCGCTTCTCGAAGTATGCTATGGGCATGTGTATCATTTGAGGAGAGATACTTGAAACGTTCAAAATCTTCTTCTTTTCCTTTCCTTCACAAGAGTTCGTACCACGACCATTTCTCCAAGTCTATAGCTTCTGTATTTATTTCTCCTTGCTTCTTACAAAAAAAGAAAAAAACTTTTATTCCTCTTTCTTTATGTAACTAAGACTTATTGTTTAGTTTGAAATCATTTTAGGTAAAGATGTAACATAAAATAATGTAAGGTACATAGAATAATCAGTTTTTAATGAGTGCTGTAATACATAAGGTATGTAAGCACATTTATAATCGATAAATAAATTTGTTACTATACTACACTTGATTTTTATGGATTATGATGAACAGAAAGCTCCTTAAGTATGTAAAAAGGTGAAATTGTTTTTAAAACTGCCATTTTTACACTATCATATTTAAGACCTATGTAACCGCAATGCAAGTGTTTCGGGTTATTCTACGCTACAAGGTATGTACACTGTAAAGTGTAATAAATCGGCTCGATTGTCGCTAAGCGTGAAATCAGGAACCGTTGTGAAAGACGGGAGTGGAGAGTTACCTAGGGGGCCTACTCCTTCATGTCAACATGATATCATTCCACACAAATAAGGCAGAAGTAGCATCTGGAGGGTTTCCCACGGGGCTGCGGGAGTAGGTATGACGTCAAGTTCGCGAGTCTGGAAAATGTATGCTAACGCGCATTGGCTTACAGGCTCTTCACTTGAACCCTTCGCTTGACATTTGAATAATAAAATATGTTAGGACCACTTGAATCCGACTGTGGAACCAAGTCCCAAGATTTCCACAGCAGGCTACTCTTGCTCCTATATCGTTATTGGGCATGCCGTCTTTTGCTGCAGACCTCTTTTCCAGTATGTTTGTCATTCTTTTTAACATATCCGCCCGCTTCTGCCACCAAATGCACCTGTGAATGCAGAATAACTCGACTGGCCTTTTTAATATATACTATGTCTTGTGATGCCTGCTAGTTCTTTCTTTTACAAAATGAATTATTTATTTTCACTTTTCTGCAACTCTTGTATTTTAATGAATTGTACTGATATTTCATCATTAATAATAAAGTTACACGAATAAACATAATAATAAACGCAGTTATCGCAATAAAAAGCTCAGGATTTGCAGACCAATTTCTCAGATCGCGATAAAAGCGATTGTGATAAAAAAATACATAGAAAATATTTAGATTTGCGTCTCAGCATTCTCTTCTACTGAGTGTTCTTTTCAAAGTGTGTCATGACGTCATTATTTTGAAGCAAGGTTTTTAAAGTGAGCATCAGTTCTAAAGGGGAGGACGTAACGTAGTGCAGTGTGGCGAGGAAGCTATCTAGCAAGCACGGCGTTCAAACTCTAAGGCCAAATAACGTGCCATGCAATGTCACCTACAAAAAAAATGAAATAAACAATAAAAAAGTTTAATATTCTTAATAACTCATACAACGTCCATTCATTCCACACGTTCAAGTTTTTATTTACATTCGCAACCGCAACATACTCTGTTCATAAATTCATGTTGTCTTACGCTAACGATGATAAAAAGTGCTCCACTCACAGCTTTCACTGACCTTCGATATCGATCAAACAAAACAAGGCGCGAAAGAGGTTTTGGTAGCGCTTATAACGTACAGACAGTCATCTATTGCTACGACGTAATTGGTGCACAACACGTTCAGACAACGTTCGTGCTTGCCAGGCAACTTCTCCGACACAAGCGTCTTACGCCTCTACAGAAGTGCAGGACGAATTGAATTCTAGGCTTGGTGTGCAAAGAGTAAAAGACCTGTTTTTTTAAGTATAACTACAAAATACTTTGCACATTAGGCATTGCCCTGATGTCAAAAAGTTGCGCATATTAACTCTAGAAATTATTATAGGCGATGTCACAAACGGTTATGAGTGGGATTTACTAAGACTATGCATTGAATAAAATTAACAGTTATATATATATATATATATATATATATATAAATGATAATTACTTTCTTGCTTGTTATTTAAAATCAAATCACCATTGTATAAGCTATCAGACTAATGTGTTACGGAATACTAACCAATGCCTAGCAACAGTGGGAATGAGAAAATAAGCTAAAATCATAACACAATACGCATTTTTTTCAAGAACGTATTCTATATGGAAATTGACCTATTTGAATATGTATTGATTAGAAACACAATTGGATGACGCAGATTATTAATCGCTGCATTCTGATATTATTACGGTGTAGTAACGAGCTAATGATTTATCCGATAAATAATATACTTGCACGCATACTATAAGTTAAGTGACCGTGATTAGTTGATATCCGAGGATCTGCTAAATGTTGCTGGGCAATATCAAATACGTGGCGTATGAATATTGTGAGAGGTACCGGGATCGATACCCGGCGCCTTCTACATTGTCATTACCAGATACATTGTTGTTTACGTCACTCTTGGCTGGTAGCTTTGCTAGCCACGAGTAGTGGGGGATAGCATCACTTAGATTCCGTGAGTAACGGACCGCGTGTGTAAGCCGGTGGACATCTCCTCCCACCTTCCATTTTTAATAATGTAGTTTCCCAAACGTTTGGGAAATAAATCTAGGAATGCGTGAGTAGATTTGTGTTATGGGTTTTGTGCAGTAAAAACCCACGCCTTCCTGTTAACCTCCACACCACGTATCGGTCCTCAGTATCTAAGAAAGTATACGTTCCCTCAATGTGCGTGCTAGGTATTAGAAATTATTTAATTTTCATGAGAACCTTTAGGCCATCCAACAGCATGTAACAATATAAATGTCGTCATTATTTAGTTTGCATCTAAATAACGATACAGGGGTGCAGCGAATAAAGGAACATACAGGAAAAATATAAGTAAATTCAGCTGTTTATGTTTCAGAGAAATCGTGATCGTAATCATATGTTAGTATGGTCATTTTCATCTTTATTTACCACCTTGACATAGAGTATTAAAACACACACTTACGTTATTTGCACGGTGCCCACCCTGGCGATTCTGTGTAATTGATATGATACTATATCTTAATAGAGAATTATGGTTTATCCTTTTTTTTCAAAATAAAATTAAAAAAAGTAACCATGTTGTGGAATCTAAAAAACTTCATGTATATAACACAAAAAACTAAAATATTTTATAGTACTGTTACATGCATATTTTCACACATAGCTTTTAGTTGAACACGAAAATATTTGCTCATAAGTGCAATAAAATATAGGTAATGAGTTACAACATTTAAGCTCTTGGGCATTGAATCAATAACGACCTCAATATAACTCTGTGGGCAATGACGTCATTCTATACGTCATCGATCATGTACTAAAGGTCGTCACCTACAAAGGATCTTATTGAACACAAATGTGTGCTCAACGCTTTTTGCATCTCAGCCCACACATTTTCTATCGGAACCAACAACTTTTGCTTTAATACCCATCTTAGGGTAATACTCTTGGTGGTAAGGAAAGTGAACATGATGGCACTACCAATAATGTCAAAGAACCAGTAGTCGTATCCACCTACGTTATCCTACAGTCAAAGCACACCTCCTTGGTTGCCCTGAATAGTTTATAGGGATGGAAGTGCACGATGGTAATGTAACCAGCGCATAAAGGTAAGAAGAACTACTTGAAGACGAAAATCCCTGACCACCTTCCCAGACTGGCACTGTGTATAACATCGTGTCAATTTCTTGATAGAAGCACAAATGCAATTAAAATACATTGGAAAGATAGAATTAAACTCAAAAATTAAATGCCATAGCCGGAATTTGAACCACGGACCTTCCGGTTCCGTCCGGTTGTTCTAACCAAATAAGCTACTCTGGCAACCGGCCAACACGACATTAAACTCCCCCACTGACTTGCAATTTTTTCCGAAAAGACTAGATTTTGCCACTCAGCACCCCAGAGACGGTGTTCACGTGCCCGTTGCAGTCGGAGGAGCTTGTGGCTTCTGGGCAATGGAAGCCAACGTAATGACATGTATTCAACCAGTCCAACCTGCAGCAGACAGCGACGAACCGTTGATGGAGACAATTTCACATCTGTTGCAGTGCTCCAGCGTCGAGCCAACACTGTGGATGAAGCTGTACGGTCCGTTATGGCCATACGGACAAGATGACGGTCATACCGTGCTGTGGTCATGTTCCGTGGTCCAGTACCCGCTCTTCGCTACATACGACCTTCATCTATCCACTGCTTCCACACACGCATCACTGTCACAGCAGCATGCCTTGTACGACCCGAAATGTTACGGTATGACAAACCCGCTTCCCGGAGACCGATCATTCTGTCCCGTTCGAACTCACTTACCCGATATGGTTCCCTTTGACGTCGACGAGGATACTGGCACTAACTTTATTGTTTCCACCTCGTTTGACAGCTCTGCACTGACTACACTGGGTGGAACACTGACCTCGTCGGACCGACACGAGAGGGCTCTGCTCGGCCTACGTGTACCCCATCTCTCTGCAAACCTAATCTTTTATTGCTTGCACACTCTTCTACACTTCCACCATGTTTGGAGTTATTCGGAAATTATTTCTTCGGCAATTTTCACAAACGGCAGTGTATAATAGTGATATTAACATTAAACTTAGGAAGAGTTCTCTCCAAGCACTCTCTATTTTGCCTTACAGTTAAATCACACCGGGCTTATTACATTTCACACTTGGCATTTTGTGCGCTTATGGACAGAAAAACAATAGTATGTGTTACATTCATATGGCCTTCTCTACCTATTTTTTCACAATTGTTCTTCCTCGATGTCCTTCATGTTAATCGATATAGCAATTTTCATAAATTTCTTCATTATATATTGTATTGCTTGTACAAGGAGCAGTCAAATCTTTTAAGAGCGAGTCGCTATGTGATAGCTTTGAAATTCCGTTCTCTTGGCATGGCCACGAGAAAATAAGGAATAGCGATTTTCCTGTTGAGAAAAGTACAAGTATTTGAATATAACAAGGAATATCTCGGAAATGGTTAATGCAACAAGAAATTTTATGTACATTATGTGCTTATAGAGATCTACATTTTCTGTGTAGTAAGATTTTGTCTATATCTTCTTGTATATTAATTGTATAAAACTATTTCAGAATGAAAAGGAATTCAAAGACTATTTTCAGAAGATTCAAGATTAATTTAAATTTTCATGCTGATATCTTAAACATATGATATTTTAATAAAAAACTTTAGAGCTATTTTGAAACAAAAAACAGAGTTTTCAAAATATTTCCCATATAAAGGGTAATTTGGGATGGGGGATTTTATTGAAAACCAATCGTATGGTATCCCTGGAAGAATGCTGAAAATAAACACCTAGTTCATGTTTATCCGAAATTTTATTTCGGAGTTAATTCCGTTTCCGTTCTCTAAAAATTCAAGTTTTAGATTACGGGTATGTGTTTCGCGTAAAATCTTTATATCGAATTTTTGGTTGGAGTGCAATATCTTTTCTAGTTACTGTGTACGTGGTAGAGATAGTAAAACACCTTGGAATCCAGGGAATGTGAGGCAGTATTTCTTAGAACTTAAATGGCTTCAGTCTAATTATATAATACAAAATATAATAACAGCCCGCCTTAAAGCAATATGTGTATAGTATAATATATAAAATGTATGTAACAGTCATTGTATTAATGTTTATATTATTGTATACATGTATTATAATGTTATGTGAATGTATTACATAATTTAATAATTATGGAGCTGTGAGAATATAGGTCAAAAGTAGCTAACAATGAGGTAACGATGAGGTAAACTTGAGGCAATAATGAACTGGAAAGTTTAATAATGCTACTAGTAATTCTTGGAGCAACTGTAATGTAAATTTTAAAACAGTTTATAAATAGCCAATCAACAACTAGAAAGGCTAAAAGTTAAATAAAAGTATTCTATTGGATTAGGATTAGCCAATTAGAAACTGAAATAGAGCAAATCGTACAAATTCAGGCGCCAGTTGCGAACCGACGCGATGCGCGTTCCCGAGCATTTAAATATGTATTCAGTGTGAGACGAAAGTTCATTACGGAGAGAATATTATAAAGCTTACGTGTTAAAAAAGTGCAAGTAATTAATAAAATAATCTCACAGCTCTCTATATCAGTGAAGTGTTATTTAATCGTGTGAAGGATTAATAAATAGAGTGAAGTAAACATTATAATTTCTGTAAGCCTACATTTTTTAGCCGCATCACCCCCTGCAGAGACACCTGTTTCTACAAATTAATACTGACGCAGCCGAGGCAAATATATATAGTATTTAAAGAAACATAAAATACAAAGTTGATTCCTAAACTTGGGGCGAAGGCCACCGGAAAGTAAACTTGGGCCAAAGACCACCGGAAAGTGAACATTGGAGCGAAGGCCATCGGAAACTTTGTACCATACGTGGGGCAGTTACTTCATCAAGTTTGGATCCCCAACAGTGGAACTACAATACAATGCCTCCTACAATACTCCTTCAACAGTGGTGCTACTAAAAATAACCTTCCACAAATGGAACACATTTTCTACACCCAAGTTTATATGAGTTGTTTTTCTCCGTATACATAGTCGCCCTCCGTGGTGTAGTGGCTACCATGTTAGCCTCTAGTTCTCGAGGTCGCGGGTGATGGATTTTTTTCGGGCGTAAAAACCCTTCGGAAGGGAAGAAAAGCCGGTGGTTCAGTGTCGTAGATTTATGTCGCGTAAAAGAAGCTCAAGCCTGATAAAGAGACCTGAGGTCCACGCCCAATATAGAATAGGACTCTAAGGACCACAGCAGCTATAAGACCGCCCATAAATAAAACTCAATGAACTCTTTAAAATATGAATTAATGTTCCCAAACAGGTTCGATTCTACCTCTTGCTCGGAATTAGTACCAACACGATCAGGATAGGTCGGATACTGTCTAAGGCACCATTATTGTCTGCTAGTGAATTAATGTGCACACTGCAAGCTTTGCAGTGATTACTCTATTCCATATTTAACAATGTGTCTCCTGTTCCTTGGTTCGAGGTCTGGTTGGTGGTAAAATCAGACAGCTCGCAGATTCATTAGAAGCATCAAGGATTCCAGAACAAATAATGCAAGCGCAGTCAGCATCATTGCACCAACACAGTTGTCAACGTTAGTTTGCTTTCATTTTGAATAGATACAACCAACCAAATATGCGTTTGCATAAGTTTTACATGAAGTAATTAGCGCACTGTGGTCGTTAGTGTCAAATGCTGCTTACATTTTTAAGTCGCACAAGTAACATCTCGTGCGCCATTGATTGCATAATTTAGTGCATTCTCCTTTACCCCGTAATGACAGAAGAAAATCAAGAGATGCTTCACTACTGAAATAAAGTTTAAAGTAATAAAATTGCAAGTAGCTGTCCGTTTATCCAGTTTCTGAGGGTTATACATTTTTACTTACTCTACTACGTAGAGTAGGTAGGGGAAGTATGTCATTCCACCCACAAATTCCATACTGAGATTTCATCTGAAATACATGTTTTTCGGTCTCCTGAATACAAAAAAGCATTTTTAGAAAAAGGTCCCTGCGTGTGGATGTGTCTCTGTGAACAGCATCACTCAAAAACGAAAAGTCGGATAAATACCATACTTGGTATTTCAGTATCTTTCAAGTATGCGACACGAAGATTTTCAAGAAAATCCCCCCACCCCAGACTAAAAATACGTGGAACATTTTTTGAAAATTTTGATTTCTCAAAAATGTCTCTTAAGGATTGAGATTAAAATATCATGCGTTTAAGATATGTATTTTCCTGACAAATGAAATGTATATCTTGAATTCTCTGGGAATGTCCCCAAAAGTCCTCTTCATTCTAAATGCCTTTTGCGTAACCGTAAACCGGAAGAAAGGGACAAAGTTTTTCTACACAAAAAGGATAGATCTTTTTAAAACTCACAATTTATGTCCTGTACATTTTTTTTTGTGGAGTGAGCCATTTTCAAGATATTCCTTGTTATTTGTTTGAATTTTGCAATGCTTTAAACTTTTGTCTCAAATGGGAATCGTTATTCGCTTTCTTTTTTTAATGTTCCACATAGCAACAAGCTCTTAAAAGATTTGACTATCGCTAAAGCCTACTATATTCTCCTTGCACCAATAAACAATAAGATAGTTTCTGAAAATGTTTATATCGATTAACATGAAGTATATGGAGAACAAGCGTTTGTAAAAATACTTTGTACCAGAGTAGAGAAAGTCATGTGAGTGTAACATATCAGATTTTTGATTTCTCTGTCGCTTGGCTATAGTAGATAGAGGAAAAGTATTGATTCCGCTCATAATTTTGGTATAGAAATTTCAGCTTGTATATATGAGAGAAAGCGTGGGAGAGAGAGAGAAAGAAAGAAAAGCATAACAAAAATAAAAAGTTCTATGAACACAAACTTCATATTAAAGTTGAATATCTTTCAAGAATACAACACTCAGATTTTAAGAAATTTACTCTAATCACACCACCCTTTAGATGGAAAACATTAACTTATCTTATTTTTCAGAAACGGTTCTAAACATTTTGATAGAAATCTCGTAGGTTTGAAATATTGGACTTAAAAATAAAAAATCTGATGTGTTACACTCCCATGGCTTTCTCTACTCTTGTACAAACTATTTTTACAAACGCTTGTTCCCCATATGCTTCATGTTAATCGAGATGTTAATTTTAATACTAATTTTCTTGTAGATGCAAGGGAAATTGATAGGCTTTAAGCTATAGTCAAATATTTTAAGAGCTGGTTCCTATGTGGAGTATTCCATATTCTTTGTATTACCAGGACAAAAAAAATGAATAACGAATTTGAGGAAAAATATAAGTATTGCAAAATTTAAGGGAATAACAAGCAATATCTGGAAAATGGTTCACTCAACAAAAGAATGTATATGACATAAATTGTGTATTTTAACGCGATCTACATTTTCTGTGTAGTAAAATTTTGTCTATCTCTTATGGTTCACCAGTTATGTTCACAATGGTAAATACTTTTGGGGACATTCCCAGAAAATTCGAGATATGCATTTCATTTGTCTTGAAAATATCTTAAAAATATACTTTTTTAATCAAAATCGTTAGAGCCGTTTTAGAGAAAATTAAAATTTTCGAAAAATCTTCCATGTAAAGGGTAATGTGGGGTGGGAGTATTTTCTTGAAAACCTTCGTGTCGCATCTCTGAAAGATACTGAACCTAAATACCAAGTTTGGTGTTTATCCGACTGTTCGTTTCTGAGTTATGCTGTTCACAGACACGGGCATGTTTCCAAAAATGATTTTTTTTGGATTCAGGGGGCCTCAAAACATGTATTTCCGGTGAAATTTCGGTATCGAATTTTTTGTTGGAATACAATACTTTCCATACTTACTATACGTAGTAGAGAAAGTAAAAATATATATATTGATTTTTCAAAAACCAGCCCATTTAAGTGAATTTTATATCACTGGAGAAAACACAGAAGAGAAGAGATAGAAATTTACTGGAGATAAAAATTTACTGGAGATAAAATGTATAATCCCCTCAAACATGCAATTTGTGTTGAAAATACCGTTTTTTGCAGCACTAGGCGTTTAAAAATAGCCTCTTTTATTCCTCAGAATTTTCAAACATCTCGAGTGAAGTATTGGTTTCATTGTTTCATTAATAGAATTGTTTACAGTATGACTTTTTATAAAGCTATAATTAAAAATATAATTGAAAACATGGGCTAATAAGGCTGAATGGAGTTGTTCATCTGTGTTTTAATTAAACGTTTTTACTCAACATTTAATTTAGTGCCGTATGAAGAGATTTAATTAATTATTTATTTAGGTATTTATTTTAAATCCTCACTTAGGATTTGAAGCAGCAAAGCTTCGTATTGGCAGTTTGTTGATGTGTGATTATTTTTATATATTTCAAACTGTCTTCAGTCCTTCATTCTATAGTTGTTGTTTAGATAATTGTTGTTCTATTGAGAACTTTGAAACTTTCACAAACGTTTCCACACTGTTTTGCCGGCGGAGATATTAGTTTGCTTTGTGCAAGCTATCTACATACAATACAAAGAAGGAACGTTTCTGTGATTGATTCGCCATTTCAAGTAATGTAGTTTGCTTTTGTTGCCAGAAAGAGATTTTTGCTTTTCTTTTTATGCATTTTACAGCAGCTAAATAACGAACACCTCCTCGTGTACTGCGTGTTGTGCTCTAAAACGCCACCGAGTGAGGCGGTGCTTCGGTAACCTGTGCGATTCGCATTTCGGAGATTTGGGTTCGATCCCCGGAGACCATCCACTCTGATCCATGGGTATTTCATGTTTTCCTTAGGCCGGCAGGCGCATGCTGGGGTGGTCCATCCTCTACCACGACTACCCCACCTATCATTTTCTGCACCCATTGCCATTTGTTTCAGGGTTGTATGATCAGGGACTGTGTTCGGTGGGTTGCGGCGGCTGTCGTCTCTTCCCCGGCGTCGTAGCGGGGCGCTCAGTTAGGTCTCGCCTCCAAATAGGGGGTTCTGTGATTACTGGATGCATTCCGATGGTTTAGGATGCGTTCGATCTGGAAACGTTAGGGACCCCGTCCATGCTTGCGACCGCCGTCATCCCTTCAGGTGTTTTTCCTCATCCCTCCCTCCCAGGGGTCACAGTGGAAGCAAAAAGGGCTGTTACGGCCTACTTGGGGTGCTGCGTTCCGTTTGCGGAGTACCTTCTTTCATCCATACCTTTACCTTTTCTTCAAAACGCTAAACAAAATCTAGATGCTGTGCTTAAAATGAACAAGCTCAGAATTAACATATACATAATCTGAATTATGAAGCAGGATTTTTGTGGTGCAACAATTTGATACGTTATCGTCGCTTATAATGTTGTTCTTGATTCTGCTGCGGTGATCAGCTCGTTCTGTTGTCTCGTGCGCCAGCTTCTCCAGCTATGAGATCTTTCTCTAAGGGTATGTGTGGACGTATTGTTAATGGACAACACCAGTATAAATTGACTGAGAAGTTTATTGTGAACTAATATTTGGAGTTATTGATAAGAGTTGCCGATCATTTGAGATGAAGAAATAGACTGGCTCAGAATTGTAGCCCTCGAAATTTCAACATCTGAATTACTATACCTGTTAACTTGTGTAGCATAAAAGTTGCGGTTGGATATTAGTGTTTTCGCAATATAAGAAAGTAGTAGCGTAACTTACGCGAGTCGCTAAAATGTTATCGGCCAGACCTTTCACAATAGCCTCGAAATCTTCCTCACACAAGAGCTTCGTCACTAAGCGCTTAAAATAAAACACGAGCAGTGCATACCGCTGACCAGAGAGAGTATTGTATGCACAACTGCGTGCACGAAGGTAACAAAACGAATATAATTACCGGAGTCAGAGTAACACACTGATCTAAAATTGCAAAAGCTTCTCCTACATTAAAATTGCTCCCAACACCATTTCACGCCGGGGCCAATACTTGCACGTCATGCACGTCTCTTAACTGTTACCATGGGGCTTGGATGAAATCAGGGAAATACCTTTCACTTCTCTTTTTCGGAATTCTGGCGAACATACTTATAACCTAACGGAATTCCCAGAATCCTTAAGCTAATGCGTTCGTCACTTCGGTTGATGCTAATGACTTTCGCTTAGTTGACTTCCCAATTACCTTTTTTCTTAAATCTTTCAACTCAAGCCTATTACACTATACATTTATTTAATATACGGAAATGATTTATAGCAGTTATTTTTCTATCTTATTGTTATTTCTTTATTTAATCATTTATATGTTCCCGTCAATACTTGCGGTAGCAATTATTTTGATATAGAATGCTCTTAGTAAATGTAAGATTGTACCTCAGGTATATATTATAGGACACTCGTTTCCATATGCCGCCCCTGCAACCTCGAGAGACATTCTGCTGGCGTGCATAGTTCTAGCATACTGTAAGGTATTCATTATAATTATTTTGGGCGCGGAAAAATATTGTACAAGAACTGTGGAGTAAACAGGTCGTACCAAAATAAGCATTTTGAGGATAGGAACAAGGTGTCGCAGAAGTGTGTTTATTGCGCTATATGCATCAACATTAAGTCCGTCATGTTAGAGTCTCGATTGTGAAACCCATTTCTGGTATGTCACATGTAAACAAAATGCGTCACGTCAATAGATGTGTCTGATGTGAAGGCTGCTGGATGGTACGGTGATGCTGAACGCTCGTCTTATTCAGTGCAAAGAGTACAGTACAGTACGTGCATGTAATGGCTAGTTTTTCATTCAGTCCACATTAGTTGAGACGGTACGTACACACTTGACTTGTGAGTTACGTTTTATTTTGACTAGTAAACGAAAATGTTTTGATATAATGATATTATGTTCATGCAGAGTTCCCATTTTACTGCATCTACTACCCCGTGTTCCTAACCTCAAAATGCTTACTTTGGCGTTGCCTTTCTATTCTAAAAGGTTCTGCATATTGTTTTTCCGCACTATGTAGGATGTATCGGAAGGGGACACCTCGCCACTGCGACCAGCTTGATTTACTGCACCTACAACCCCAGGGAGACAGGGATGAAGTGAAGGAGCCTTAGGTGCAGGCACACACGCCCCCAGAGACGCGCAGAAGTCTCTAATATTTCCAGTTTGTACACTCGCGCACTGGTAGAGGTGAAGAAACGCGAGAGAGGGCGACGAAGCGATCCTACCGGGCGGTACAGCGCACTTTGGCGTTTACGGGGAGAAATCTTTACAATCTGCAAGCAACTACGCTATCTATCCGATTCCGCCAACACCACAGGGCTCGAAAATACACCTGAAACATGAAAGGGAGAGAGGAAATGAAAGGAAATTGGGGAAAGGAGAAATTTTGGTAGAATACACCATCTCGGCGACCAGGGAAACCACGAAAAACCTTATGGTCAGAGGAGTGATCACCCGACATCGAACCCGGGACCTCCCGAATGCGCTCACCCTCTATTTATACCAGTAAATACTATTCCAATATAAGAATTTCTGAGAAAACAGCATTTGTAAAACCATAGGAGAGTGCGGGTTGGCGGTAGTTGGTAAATTTTGAGAAACAGTGCTGTAGACACCACAGCTATTTCTGCACTGTCTGGTTTTAAATTTGGCAACACCGAGGGGAGTGAATGAAGATGGTGCGTCGCTTTACGTTTGCCCTTGATTGAGGACATGACGCTGTTGGAGACCACTAAGTTAATATAGACACAAGTGTGGCTGTCAGTCCGGGTCAAGGCGGTGTTGAGACTAATCGACACTGACTTATCACGCTTCTGCCTGTAAACACAAGCAATGCATGGCCCTGCCCGGGGAGCTTGCTTGGCTTTTATTGTAATCCGCGCTGTTATACCTCCTTCCGCTTCCTTCATGACGTAATTTCCGGCGATCTGACAACACCGAGAGAGAGAGAGAGATAAGAGGCAAACACTGCCTCCAATTATTGCGCACCCCTACCCCCCTCATTCTGATAGTTATCTGTGATATACCTTGAGAGTTAATTGAGAGGTCCCATGATATCACCGGCTCCATGACCCTCCGCTTTGAACTTGCACCTTGTTTGCTCTACTTTCAAAACCTGCTTTGTCAGCCCTTAGTTCTCATTAGCACCATGTAAATTGGCGTCGTACTATATCAAGATTGCAAAAGCAGACACCTCCTTTGTGTCTGGGTCAGACTATGAAAAAATCACATGACTTTCTCTACCCATTAGCATTTAATGTCATACCTGTTTCAGGGTTATTAATATGAAAACTAATGTTTCTCAGTACTTCTTCTTAACTCCTTATATCCTGGTGTACCATACGTGATACGACTGTTTTTTTTTCTAATTTCATATTATAGTAACCCTCAACAATATAAACTAGCTAATTCATAGTAAAAATATTTTTAATAATAATTAGCAAAATTTAACAAGCGTGCCATCACACCGATCAGTTTACTTGGGCCCTCCCCATCTTTACCCAGAAGCACATTTCACTGCAGTCGCTGGGACTCTAGCTCGTTTAACAGTCATGGCGCTTCGAATAGCTTCGTTATGGTGCCAGTGAAAGGAATATGAAAACCGGTTTAAGAATTAGAGGAAGGGCGGCATATGTAGTAAGGTAATTCCGGCAATAAAGAATTAATATTGGTAGGTATTCATCCTCAGTAATTTCAATTAGGATGACCCCTTTCGAAAGGATATAGTAAAAATGTTACTATAATATATTGTATAATATTATATAATGTATAAATGTTATGTAAAAGTATGGTAAAACGTTGCAGAAATAGGTACATTACATATTTCTTTGTAAATAAAAAGGGAACAGCGTTGGTCAAATGTTTAAGAACTGGACGCTATATGCTGGTCTTAAAATTCCATAATGTTTCCATGCAATCGCGAGAAACAACTGAATGTTGAAAGGACTTAGAATGACCAAGAAATGAACAATTTGAACATGTATGCAGGATCAAGAATGCCCAATTTGTGTCACAGTACTAATTGGAGAATGCGTTTCTTCTGCTCATATTAGGTTACGATAATTTGACTAGAAATTATGCCACACTATTTATCCGACTTTTCTTTTTGAGTTATTCTGTGCTTGGACAGAGAGATGGAAGACGCGCGTGCCTGGTCTTGTTTTAAAATATGAAATCTAAACATCGAACTTTTTGTGTAAAGTTCAATACTTCGTCTTTCTTGCGTAGGCAGAGAAAGTATAATCGGGATGTAAGGTAAGGATGCAGGGCTATAATAAATATTGTAATAAATGAGAACACAGTTGCTGTTAAACACACCTTAGATGCTCAGTATAGCACAAACGTTGCATTGGGGATACTCAGAACAGAACACAACTGATCCGTCGAATCGAATCACAACTGAACTGGAGTCACAACGTGCAACTGAAGTATACTGGCTTTGTTTACTTTCACTGTCCACTTTTCGCTTCGTAACTTCTTCACTAACTGAACTGTACTCCCAGGTAAGTGTGGCCCCTTAAAACAGGCCTCGCATCCGAAACAGAATGTTCTAGAAAGGGCTATTGTTCCAACGGCTGGTCGAAGGCCCCACTCAGGTACCGGGTCGGGAAGTGCTTACCGGCGGTCCGTAGGTAATTTCGCGCACGCAGTCACGATATTTAAGAAAGCATAATGGATGAAATTAAAAACATCTGTTACCACAATTCTATTCTACTCATTTATTGAATTGAAACATGAACACAGCTCTTATTTTCCAATTTTATTGAGTGGACTTCCCTTAGACATTACGATTATAGAAAGTTAGATGAGAACGAAAAGGGTTTCAGTGGTCTTTGGCAGAAAATTCAAGAAATAAACTTTATTCAGAATTAAAATGTTTTCAGTGTATGTATACTTTAATTAAAATTGTTAGATTTTTTTAAAGAAAGGAAGATAACATAAATGTTTCTATGTATTGTTATTTGGATTATTGTTTATGAGATAGCTAGTTTAAATTTGGACTTTTGTTTTTTGAATTATGCAAAGGCACTGACTGACTTGAGGGACGGACACATACATGGGCAATATATTATACTTCTAGCTTAGGCCCCTAACGTTATAGATAAAAAAGGTAGGATGCTGAGTTGCTCAGTAACTCGAGTCATGAAGCTAATTTCTGAGAACATCGACACAGGTATTCTTTTTCGCCGCTTGTTTTCAATCATCCGACAGTCACGTAGCCCTAAGGTGTACCAGCTGCAGTCAACACGGAAGGAATTACTGTCTGACCGCGCCGGTCATCCCTCAGGGGCAAACATAACATATTTACTGTCGGCGCAAAATATAGTTACTTCCCAGAACTCCAACTCTCCAATTGCTCCCATGACGTGAGTTTATTTCAACATAAAAATGCAGCTGGTCTTCAGTTTAAAAACTTCTAACAGTCAAATTAATGGAGAAAACATTTAAAATTGTCAATATTGGTTTCTCAACTACATGAATCCTGTTGTTGAATATTTTGGTTTCCTATATTTGCTTTAAGTTACAGAGAGAAATTATAGCTGTAGGACTGGTGGACTCTAGTAGGTAAATCTGGAAATTATGGAAGGAGAATCACTATTGCGATTTAGGGAAACGCGCCATTCTTCTGCACAGGTATGCAGTCTATAAATAATATGGTCAGTGGCTGCTTGTAGGCTTGTATTCGTAGAAATTATGTCTGTTACTTATTTACAAACTCGTATTTACTAAAACGTACATACGTTTTGGAAACTTTTTATAGTTTCAAGAAGGTAATATGTTAATAGGAATATTATGCTTCCAGGTGTATCTAGGCAACAAATAATTTTTTCGGCTAAGTTATGAGCATGAATTCTATTCAGTTTTTAATTGATAAACAATACCTTCGCGTTTTACTTTCCCTATCACCTCCCTTGATGATGTATTGTATTTCATTCAAAATATCGATATCGAGTTTTCTTCGAAAATACATGTTTAGGCCTTCTGAATTTAAATACGGATTTTTAGAAAAAAAATTGTGTGTATACATTTTATATGTTTCTAAGTTGAAGGTCGTTCAAGGAGATACACGAAGATTTCGAAGAATGTTTCTCCCTTGTGCGTTTTACTTTGCACGAAAGATATTTCGTTGTTTTTTATTTTTTCAAAAAATAGCTCTAATGTTATTGATTAAGATAGGGTATGTTTAAAAATAACTTGTATAACAAATAAAAAAAAATTGTGCAAATATTCTGCGAAAATCATTCATTTTAGATTAATTTTTTATGCTTTTGTTACTACTACTACTACTACTACTACTACTACTACTACTACTACTACTACTACTACTACTACTACTACTACTACTACTACTACTAATAATAATAATAATAAATATACATCACGTCAAAACAATCTATGGTGAACAATTTTTTGTGGCATTAACAGTTTCCGAGATATTCATCATTCACTTGAATTTTTAAATAATTTATGCTTTTTTGAAGTTCTAAGATCATTCGTCATTCGTTTCTTTCTCATGATCGTGCAAATAGTTGAATTCTATAGCCGTAAATAGCGACCCGCTTTTTAAAGATTTGATTATGGCTTCAGCCCCCCGTATCCCCCTGTACCTACATCTAAATGTGTAATGTAACTATTACACTTAACATTGATCTGGATTAATGTGAATTAGATATAATAATACGCTCTTGTATGAATGATTTTTAAGAGAATGGATAAATGAAATCATATGAGTGTAATATATCAGATTATTTTAAAGAAATGTTGACGATAAATGCTGCCATTTGCAAGAAACGAAGAGGTATAATTAAACGGGATGAAGTTTTTTTGGAATATTTGTTTTCGATAGAAACGGACTGAAAAATTCAGAATCATAGCCAGGATTTGAACCACGGACCTTTGCTCTAACCAACTGAGCTACCATGGCAAAATGCTGGTACGTTATTAAATTCCCCAATTGACTACATTTTAAATTTTATCAAATTCTTTATGATATATCATGGCGATTTAAATCTCATTCATGATTAAATATTATTAAGTCAATAAATGATGATAATTTTCTTTCGCACACGCCTTGTTTAGGCTACAGTTGAAATGGTAGAATCAGACTGAAGTTTAGTCAGAATTTAGTTTTACGCCGTTATTTTGCCATGGTAGCTGAGTTGGTTAGAACAACGGCACGGAAAGTCTAAGGTCCATGGTTCAAATCCCGGCAATGGCTTTGAATTTATCAGTCTGATTTTACCTTTCCAACTTTGGCGTACACACCTCACTTATGGAAGAACAATTTTCAGGGTTTATTTTGTTTACGGGGTAAGTCAGAAAATGTGTATCCTTTGTTGCTTACCTATTGTAAATGTTGACAGGAAGGAGAAAGTTCACAGAAGCCACGTACTGCGGTCTGCTACAATGTAGTACACGTAGAATGAAGGCGAATAGAGTTGGCTGAGCGTGCCGCTGCACCAGGCAACATAATTCTTAAGGAGGAGGTATAAAAGAAAAGTAAAGCTTGGAAATGTTGTCGGATTGGAAGTTGGCGAAGGGAGTTGTGCTTTATTGAGCGACGAGATCTAGAAATAGGAGTGAAGGAAAGAAGTTTTCCAAACTCCAAAGTCTCTTTTTCAAGTGTACTTTAAGCCGTTTCAAGTGAAGTAAGTCGGGGAGGCCGCGATATTTCTTTAGTCTCTTTCGTGCTTTCTCTTTCTTACTTCCATTGCCTTTTCTTTTGTCATCGTAGGTGCTCATGAACGTAAATATAATGTCGTAGCCGTAGCGATCTACGTGTTGACAGTTGCAATGGTTCCGCTGTTTGACTGAGTTAGGGAACCCCGGCCAAACGAAAAGGGAAGCCCTAACGAGTGCCGTAGGGGAAAACAAAAGGAAACCAGAACTCTCAAAAATATACTACTATTGATAAGTTTGTTTTTGGGTACTTTAATGATAATAATAAACAAACATTAATAACCAGAACCGTAAAGCAACCATAAAAGAATAACTGTAAAACAAAAATGGCTTAAAGAGTAAAGCAACCAAAACCAATTGAGCAGAGCAGTAAAGGCAAGTTTTAAATACAGCAAAATTAAGTAAATCCAAAAATTCAACAAACCAAATCAATTTAGAAAGTATATAAAACAAGGCCACTATAAACATCAGACCAAAAAAATTTAATTATGTTTAGCTAGTCAAAGACTAGCTAAGAATGTTGAACAAGACCGAAACAGACTTTAATGAAATTCAGGAAACCGAGAGCTTCAAAGTCCAGCTAAGCTAGATGTAGATAGCTTTACAACCCAACCGTTTTCAGTTACAAAGTTCAGCACAAATGGGTTCAGCATAACTGGCTTTTAACTGCAATTACTGCTCTCATAATTTACACAACAGAATATCTGTAATTTTGAATTAACTATGCATTTTCAAAGTGCCCAAAAAATGTAAAGCTCTACTCACAAATTTCTACTTATATTGCTTCTTGCCCTCCTTTTATCAAACTATGCAATTTCAGACGACAAATGCCAAAAGCTTTTCTCACAAATTTCACACTACTGATGCTTTTTACCTTCATGAATCAAAATATGCATTTTCAAATTGCACAACTGTGTAAAGCTCTTATCACAAATTTTAAACTAACTATACACTGAAAATCACGTACTGAAAATATAACTCAACTGGAAAAGAAACAAAACACACTAAACCTATGAACAACTCCAAGAGCCAGTCACTTTACGAACTCTTATTTTCAAACACACATAACGTTTTCCGCCCCAAAATTCACTCACCATTACCAGGACATAAAACTGATAATAAAGCCTACCTTTACATAAGGTCGATCCACCGAAAATCACAAAGACGTTCCTTAAAAATTCATTACAAAAACTTCCACAATCCGCATCAGTAGTTGCCGGGCAGAGAGCTATCCCTGCAATGCGGACAGAAATCCACCACTCAGCGCGTACGGCCAAAGCACATGCCACGTCAGCAACCCACAGAGGAAAAAAAAGGAGAGCACCAAAGAGAGCGTTAAGCAAAGGGGGCAAGCAACGTAAAGTGACTGGCTGGATGTATAATACAGATACAAAACATAAAAAGAACACATAACAGCACAATAGCCCCCCCCCAATCTGCGAGCTTGCGAGAAGAAAAAAATAACCATTTATAGGAACTCGAGGAAAGGGAACAATAAGTAGCCAAAAGGGGAAACAACTAGGAAAACAGAAGGAACATGCTACACTGTAAGTAGACGAAGAAGGTAACTCCACACATACAGTCCGCAAACTTCAGTAGCTGACACTGAACACACAAGGAGAAGACCATAATTGAGGCAAGCAAACCCCAACAGTATATATCCCACGACGTAGCAACCGGGCAGCCATCCAAGGTGATGAAAAACTTAAGTATATAACTCCCAGGAACAGTCACAGGCGAAAATTTGCATCATAATTTTGGCAGCAATATTAAGCGGACAAGCCGCTAACCAGGAGTATAGATTTTTCTTTACTAATAACGTCGACACTGCAGACGGATGACGCTAAGGCAGAAACTGAAGCGGGCCAAAACATGTATAAAGTTGTCAGGATCCGGAAGAGGAGGCACAGGCTTCAGAATTTTAAACCACCAAATAGCGTCCGACGGTGAAATTCCCACGTAGGACCACCCGGCTGCACACACCACGAGAGCAGAAGAAACTTGCACAGCGGTCAGCACATCGCAACTCAAAGGTCCAGAACGTGTCCCCACAGAGTAGCACGAGGAAGGAAAAAGGGATGGTAGCCGAGAAGGATAAGAATCTGAAACATAATAAAACAAAGCAGCAGAGGGGGCTCACAAAGCAAAATATAAACTTACATATACAAACTAAATCATCGTCAACCAATTATAATTTTATAGACATATAAATATTGAATTTCACAATAAACCATGTGCATTTTTAAATTAGACAAGTATATCCTTACAATTATAGAACAAGAATTAAACATGGTATGCAATGAAACAGCTATGAGACATAATGCACTATATAACAACTATGTACAACAAAATAATAATTCACTTGCCCCGACCCCACACAAACTATAACTGGGGAGAGGCAGGTGAACAGGGCATACCGGCAGGGCATCACCGGTGTGGAAGCATGAAAATTTTCCCAATAAGGACAATTTAATTAAGCTGACACCCACTGAAATTAAGTGACCTTATAAACATGTATATATAATTATAATTTAAAATATTACCCCCAAAGATTAACAATAAAAGGAAACAAAGGATATTAAATTCGAGCCAAATTTATAGAAACACAAAAGGTCACTCAAAATAACAGGATCAACAGCAAAGGTAGGCTCTGCGCAACAGCTAAATACCCCAGCAAGGGCGAATGGAAATGAGGCAAAACTTTCAGAATTAGATAACCATACATGTTACCATATTTATCTTGCACACTGACTTGAAAAGGAAATCATAAATTCCTCCAAAATATTCAGGAACTCGCAAGTGACTGACTCTTGAATAGCCCTAGCACACGGACATAACCATACATTTTACGGGCAAACTGTAAAATTTGGCAAGTATGCAATAGTGATATTCTCATGTGTCAAAGATGTGAAGACAAATCACTGGAGTTCTATATGCTAACATCCGAAAAGATACCATTACTGTAGGAGGAAAGGAAAGTATAATCGGGAGCTTTCATGAATATGGAAGGTATAAGAAAGGATGATTGGGAGAGGAATGGGACAGGATTTATCCCGGTTAAGGGAATGGGACAAATCAAGAGCTCGCATGGGGCAGGATCGCTAATTCCTGAAAGTGAGTCACCCATCATCAGGACAATGCCAAGTGACTCACTTGCTACCCCGAGTTATACAATTTAAGCTGAGACAGGTGAGCGCGGCGCCTGCAGGAAGAAGACAATTCTTGCAAAAGAACAGACACCCCCTTATAAATTCTGAGAATCTTAAACGGGCCAAGATAGCGAGGAGCTAACTTCGCGGCAAACGCATCTGCTTTCGAGGACTGAGGATAGTTACGGCACATAACAACATCTCCCACTTTGAATGGGGAGGGACGACGGGACGCATCGTATCGCTGCTTTCTCATAGAGTGGCCTCTACGCAGATTATTCAAGGCAGCCTTCCAATTAGTACGAATGGTATGCGGAGAATTGTCAGCCGGTAATAAATCATTTAACGCCCACAAATTAGCCAAAGGAGACGAAGGTTGGTAGGCAAATAACAATGAAAACGGCGTCGTCTTATGAACCTCATGTCTCGCAGAATTGAAAGCAAACTGAAGTTGCTTCAAGTATTTATCCCAGCAATTGTGCTGCTGGTGATGATAAGCAATTAAAGCGGACTTAAGGTTACGGTTGACCCGTTCCGCTAATGAGGGGTTAGGGTAATAAGGGGTAGTAGTAAAATGCTTAATACCCCAATCAAAACAAAAGGAACGAAAGAGACGCGACTTAAATTGCGAACCGTTGTCAGAGACCAGATATTGAGGAGCACCAAAAGATCCAAATATTGTTCCAAGTTCCCGAATAGCAAGGCGAGCAGTAGCAGCACTCAGAGGTGAAATCCATACGAACTTTGAGAAAGCATCAGTAAGCACCAATGCAAAAATATTTCCCTGAATAGAACGAGGGAACGGTCCGATAAAATCTACAAATAGTTTTTCCATGGGCGCGGAGGGAACCTCCGAAGCCAAATATCCCCAATTTGTAGCCTGCGCGGGTTTGGACAATGCGCAAATGCGGCAAGACTTAACATGCTTTCTTACATCGAAATCCATGCCCCGCCACATAAACTGTTCACGAATTCGATTTCTGGTTTTGGCAATGCCTAAATGACCCCCGAAAGGAGAATCGTGAAAATAACTGAGAATCATGGGAATAGCTGCCTTCGGAACTATGACTTTATAACGCCGATCAAAACTAGCTCTTCCCATCAAAACACCCTCATGAATCTTATAATCCTGCAGTGAAACTCCTGATTTAATTTGCTCAATAATTGAGGCCAACCCAGAATCGGTAAGTTGAAGTTCAGGTATACTGACAAACATTTCAGGAAATGCCGAAAATGAGAAGCTCTCAATCTGAGTATCCGCAGGAGCATCCAAAGTCTCGAAATAAACACACTCCTCAGTAGGTTCGGAAAATACCCGGGTAAGAGCATCCGCAATACAATTTTCTGAACCTCTGATAAAGGAAGGAGTAAACTTAAAGGCACCTATCCGGACACCCCAACGCGCAAGACGACCTGTCTTCCTTGGGACAGCTAACGCCCACGTTAAAGCCTGGTTATCGCACTCTAAAAAGAAATGCACATGTTCTAAGTACACCCTATACTTCTCCAATCCAAAAAGCACCGCTAAGGTTTCTAATTCATATGTAGAAAATTTACGTTCTTCAGGAGATAAAGTACGCGAACTATAATAAATGGGACGACGACCCTCAGGAAATTCCTGCAACAAAACAGCCGCTAGCGCGCTAGCACTAGCATCCGTCTGTAAAATAAAGGGCATAGCAAAATCTGGAAAAGCCAAGACAGGAGGGTTTGAAATAGCCTCTTTTAGATCAACAAATGCCGCTTCCTGCTCCTCGGCCCACGCAAAAGTAACCCCTTTCCTACGTAAGCAATTAAGAGGTTCCGCCCGAGTAGAAAAATTTGAAATAAATTTAGAGAAGAAGTTAACCATTCCCAAAAATCGAGCCACCTCACGCTTATTCTTGGGTGCCGGAAAATTTCTAATAGCCTTAGTGCGATCTGGGTCTATGGTAATACCAGAAGGGGAAACCATATGGCCCAAAAATGATATTTGAGAGGTAGCAAAATGAACTTTAGACTGCTTAACTGATAACCCGGCGCTCTGTAGGCGACGAAAGACCTCACGTAAATGAACAAGATGTGAGTCAAAATCCTCGGAATATACTACAAGATCATCTAAGTAATGGTACAAATATTTAAATTTTATGTCCGAAAACAAATTATCCAGCAAACGAGTGAGGACTTGCGCGCCCGTAGCCAAACCAAATGGGACCCTATTGAATTCATAAAGGCGCCAGGGGGTAGCGAAAGCTGTTAGATGCTTGGAATGTTCAGCCAAAGGAATCTGATGATAAGCATTGTTCAAATCCAGGGTCGTAAAAACGCGAGCCTTCGAAAAATGATGAGCAGCTGTATGCAAATCGGGCAAAGGGGTACTTTCAATAAGGATTCTTTTGTTCAAGAGACGATAATCTATGACCGGTCTAAAATCCTGATCTCCCTTCGGTACTAGAAATATGGGGCTGCTGTAATTTGAAGTAGATGGTCTAATAACCCCTTGGTCAAGCATCTTCTGTATTTTCTCTTTTAATATAGCCATCTTCGGTGGTGTGAGCTTATATGGAGATAACTTGACCGGAGTAGAATCAGTTAACTGAATTTCATATTGAGTCAAATGAGTGACCCCTAAAACATCTGTAAACAATGAATCAAATTCCCCAACTAAATGCTCTATTTGCTTTGCCTGTTCAGGGGACAAATGAGACAGAGAAGAAGTTGCGCAATTTTGGGTTACCAAATTAATATCTCCCAAAGTTAAAGGGGGCCGAGATGGTTTAAAATCCCTCACAAAGTCCAACTTTATCCGGGGAGCAAAATGAAAAGCGATCTGCCTAGTGGAAAAATCAATAGCCATCCCAGTCCTTGACATAAAATCGGCACCTAGGACACATGCATAAGGAAGCTTGGGAACGACGAAAAAACTATGTTTCCACGTAAAACGTGGGAAACGTATAGTACATGATACCTTTTGAGTAACTTGAAAGGCCTGACCATTGACCATCAAACAAACCAACTGACACGTGGTTGCACGCGACATAATACATGGTAAATTTAACCTAAGCCAATCAAGCTGAATCAAAGAGACAGAACTTCCGGAATCTAATAACGCCAATAAAGGCAACTTCTCAAGAGAAACTTGAACTAAGGGTTTACCCGAAAACGGATAACCACAAATACGCCGAGACAAACAAATGGTCGACTTAACCTTCTGGCGTCATAAAGGTCGAAACTGTCGCCCCTGATTAGAAACACGAAGAAAACCCCGATTCACGGTCCTCCTATTGGGACAATTTCGTCGAACATGGCCTTCCTGACCACACTGAAAGCATTTAATAGTGGCCCGACGACCAGAAACCGGAACAATGGCCGAAGAAGGAGCTGATACAGTGGTATTAGGAGTTGCTAATGAGCCCGGAGGCTCTGACAGACGCAGCCTATCAACAAGCATAACTTCATTGAGTTTAGGTACCAATGCTTCCAACTGCTGCAAATTTGACGGCCGAGGTCCTAAAACCAAAGCCGACCTGACGACTGGATTGAGTCCTGATAAAATGACATCACAAATTTCCGCTTCCGTATCAGGGAGCACCAACACTAAAGCAATTTCCTTAACCCGAACCATATATTCTGTAAACGGTTCCGTTAGACCCTGAGGACGAAAATATACGTCTTGCATTATCCTCGTGCATTCCCTACGTGGAATGAACATGTCTAATAGGGCCAAATGAAAGCGAGTCACAGGCTCGGCCAAACCAGCACACCGCATTAAGAGGTCCAAAACTATCCCAGACACCTTGACAGATAATAATTCTATCACTTGAGCCGTGGGTACCAAATAACGCTTAGCCATTAGCGTCAATCGAACAAGAAAATAGAGAAACTGTAAAGCCGATGGTACATCAACAATGTCGTTTAACTGAAAGCCCTCCACGAATTGTTGGAGGGGATGAGCGAGTCTAAGTGGCCGAAACGCAGATACCGCAATCGCAGGCTGAACCACATCCGACAATCCTTGATTATACAAGGGAGACGCCCCAGTGTCATTCTGTGTAGTCCCAAAATCTTCCTCCACCTTATGGGCTAATTCCTTAAACTGATCCTTTAACTTTTGCAACGCTATACAAGACTGCAAAGTAGGGAATCTCTGTAAGACATAATCTAAATAGAACAAGTAATGCCGAATTCTAACTTGCCACCGGAGCAACTGTGCCTTAGAGGGAGAATCCTCGCGCCCAAAATCCATTAAATTATCCTGAATCTCTGCTAAGGCCAACGAGCAAGTGGACTCACACTTAGTCACTATCACGTGATCAATAGAAACAGTAATTATTGGAGCATCCTTAATTTGTCGAAAAACATCCAACATAATAGCCACTTCAGTTGTCATAGAACATTGACCTCCACGTACAACCAACTCTACCCACAATTCACCTTTCCGTAATCTTTCCACATTAGTAACCGATACCGCCATCTTGTAACTACGGATATGGTACAAGTAAGAAAATGAGATCCGGAGAATACAGAGCAAACAACAAACCCAAAAATATTCCCTAACCAACACAGACAAATCAATTAACCACGCTCTGCTGCCAGTAATTTGCAATGGTTCCGCTGTTTGACTGAGTTAGGGAACCCCGGCCAAACGAAAAGGGAAGCCCTAACGAGTGCCGTAGGGGAAAACAAAAGGAAACCAGAACTCTCAAAAATATACTACTATTGATAAGTTTGTTTTTGGGTACTTTAATGATAATAATAAACAAACATTAATAACCAGAACCGTAAAGCAACCATAAAAGAATAACTGTAAAACAAAAATGGCTTAAAGAGTAAAGCAACCAAAACCAATTGAGCAGAGCAGTAAAGGCAAGTTTTAAATACAGCAAAATTAAGTAAATCCAAAAATTCAACAAACCAAATCAATTTAGAAAGTATATAAAACAAGGCCACTATAAACATCAGACCAAAAAAATTTAATTATGTTTAGCTAGTCAAAGACTAGCTAAGAATGTTGAACAAGACCGAAACAGACTTTAATGAAATTCAGGAAACCGAGAGCTTCAAAGTCCAGCTAAGCTAGATGTAGATAGCTTTACAACCCAACCGTTTTCAGTTACAAAGTTCAGCACAAATGGGTTCAGCATAACTGGCTTTTAACTGCAATTACTGCTCTCATAATTTACACAACAGAATATCTGTAATTTTGAATTAACTATGCATTTTCAAAGTGCCCAAAAAATGTAAAGCTCTACTCACAAATTTCTACTTATATTGCTTCTTGCCCTCCTTTTATCAAACTATGCAATTTCAGACGACAAATGCCAAAAGCTTTTCTCACAAATTTCACACTACTGATGCTTTTTACCTTCATGAATCAAAATATGCATTTTCAAATTGCACAACTGTGTAAAGCTCTTATCACAAATTTTAAACTAACTATACACTGAAAATCACGTACTGAAAATATAACTCAACTGGAAAAGAAACAAAACACACTAAACCTATGAACAACTCCAAGAGCCAGTCACTTTACGAACTCTTATTTTCAAACACACATAACGTTTTCCGCCCCAAAATTCACTCACCATTACCAGGACATAAAACTGATAATAAAGCCTACCTTTACATAAGGTCGATCCACCGAAAATCACAAAGACGTTCCTTAAAAATTCATTACAAAAACTTCCACAATCCGCATCAGTAGTTGCCGGGCAGAGAGCTATCCCTGCAATGCGGACAGAAATCCACCACTCAGCGCGTACGGCCAAAGCACATGCCACGTCAGCAACCCACAGAGGAAAAAAAAGGAGAGCACCAAAGAGAGCGTTAAGCAAAGGGGGCAAGCAACGTAAAGTGACTGGCTGGATGTATAATACAGATACAAAACATAAAAAGAACACATAACAGCACACAGTTTGTTATGAGATCTCTCACATTATAGAAAACACGTGTGATAAGATTATTCTCAATTACAGATTCATATCTTACTATGATGTCAAATTCTATACCAAAGAGCAACAATTCTACTAACATTATTTCGTTTACAACTTCATAACTATTAATTCTTGATACTCCTGTTTGAACTTTTTTTCCTTTCCCAAAACCGCTCCATAAATACACAAATTTCCCAAACTTTTCTTCCCTGAACCTTTTTTCTTAGTTTCAGATAGAACTGTGACATTTTATGCTTCTCATAGAAACAGATGGAACTAGTAGATTAGAAATATGATCTAGGAAGAAACATATTGGAATGTTGAACTCGATATTATGAAGCAGAAACATTTTAATAAAACTATAAAGCTCATGTATAGTTAAAAAGTACAAAATATTACTCTATGGAGCAGAAACTTCGATAATAAATAGTTAAGACAAGACGAAAAAAATATTATTAGATTAATAAACAATAATTAACATAGTTGGATTTTTGGCGGAAAGATTCTTGAATCTCAAGAAGGGTTAAAATTAAAAACCTTAAAATTTCGGGAAATAATAGATATAAAAAAGAATGTATTAGAAATAACAGAAGAGAGAAGATTAAAATGCTTCTGCCATGTTAAAAGAATGGAACACGATAGAATAGTAAGAATGGTGTTAGACTGGGAAGCTGAAGGAAACAGAGTACGGGGAAGAACAAGGGAACAATGGATGGATGGGGTCCAAGGAAGCATGTTCCTACAGGACTAACAGATGAAGATGCAGAGGAGAGGGATTTATAGAGAAAAAACATTATGGATGGGTTAATGGTAGATAATTCCCAAATAAAAATGCCTGATGTATTACACTCACATATTTCTCTGCTCTTGTACAAACTATTTTTTACAAAAGCTTATTCTCCATCTACTTTATGATTATGCAGATAAACTATCTTATTGTTAATTTTCTTGTAGGTGCAAGGGGAATATAGTAGACTTTAAGCGATAGTCAAATCTTTTAAGAGCTGGTTGCTATGTGGAGTATTACGTTCTGTTTTGAGGCAGTCTAAATATATAATATAAAATTCAATAACAGCCCGCCTTAAAGCAATATGTGTATAAATAACATATAAAATGTGTGTAACAGTCATTGTATTGTGTCTATATTATTATGTACACGTTTAATAATGTTATGTGAATGTATTAGGTAATTTAACAATATAAGAGCTGTGATAATAGAAACCGAAAGTTGCTAACAAAGACGTAACTTTGAGGCAATAATGAATTGGAAAGTTTAATACTACTACTAGTAATTCTTGGAAACAATAATATAATATTTTTAAAACAGTTCATAAATAGCCAATCAACAACTAGAAGGGCTAAAGGTTAAATATAAGTATTCTATTGAAGTAGGATTAGCCAATCAGAGACTTGAACTAGATGAAATTTGCAAATTCAAGCGGTAGAAGTCAGTTGCTAGTAGACAGCGTTCCTAACTGGACGCGAGACGCGTCCTCGAGAAGTTTAATACGTATCCAGTGTGAGACGAAAATTCATTACGGCGAGAATATTATAAAGTTTAAGTGTTAAAAAGTGCAAGTAATTAATAAATAATCTCACAGCTTTCTATATCACCGAAGTGTTATTTCATCATGTGAAGGATTACGAAATGGAGTGAAGTAAAAATTATAATTTGTGTAAGCCTACATTCTTTAGCCGCATCACACCCTGTTAAGAAATACATGTTTCTACAAATTAATACTGACGCAGCCGAGGCAAACACAAATATATAATATTTAAAGAAACATAAAAATACAAAATTGATTCCTAACATTGGGGTGAAGGCCACCGGAAACTTTGTACCATGCGTGGGGTACATTAATACTTCTTCAGTTTGCATGTCCAAGACAGAAAAATAAAAGAACAACGAATTCCCATACTAAACTCAGATACCAAATTTGGTATTTATCCGAATTCTCGTTTTTGAGTTTTGCTGTTTTCAGAGAGACGCACGGACGTCTATTTGGATTCAGGGCACCTCAAAACTTGCATTTCCGGTGAAATCCCAGTATCGAACTTTTGAAAGGAATGCAACACTTCCTTTACTCACTATAAGTAGAAGGGAAAGTAAAAATGTGTGATAAGAACTAAAACACACACAAACTTCTAATGTATTTCCACAAACTATTCTTCGGAAAGCTTATTTTTCTGCCTACTTTATGCTATCGAGATGGGATGAGGATTAGGACTAACTGCGAAGGGCAACTTAGCACCTCGACCTACAATATCTTTTGTGCCTGAAGCTCCGGACGGGGTGCCCCGGGAGGGAGAGGTGAGGAGAGAGGGGGCGGCCGGACCAGGAAGCACAGCAGGGCTGAGGGCAGGATCCCTACCTTTTACGGATTGAAACTCCCGGATAGCAGTTGGTCCAACCGGTTCCCCTCACCCCCTGCGACCTTGCACATACCATGGGGGGGGGGAGCCCAGGACTCAGAGCCACCCGCATTCCGTGGGACGAAAAGTTATATAGAGCATGCTTTTCCTCTGCCATGCAGCGCCGAGACTTCCGCCGACTCTTGCAACCCTGAAACAGACCAAACAGATGAAAGGTGAGGTGAAATGAGAATGGAGGCGAAATGGAGGGTCAGGAATTTTGGGGAATTTAACGAATCTTCCCTCATCCTCTTAGCGACTCTGGGGAACTCCCATGAGTCAGAAAGATTGGCCGCAGGAATTGAACCCAGGACCTCCCGAATGCGGGCCACAGACGTTACCGCCTGAGCCATCCCGCTCAGTTTTATCGAGATAAACTTACACTACACATTTTGCACATACTTCGTTGTAGGTTTAAGGATACCCTAGGCTAAAGCAACAGCTGGATTCTTAAAAAAATGAATCGCTATGTGATGCTTTGAAACTCCAAGCTCTTACATGAGCACCAGAAAATATGAATAGCTTGAAAAAGGTTTTAATAATTGAAAATTCAAACACATAACAAAGAATATCTCGGAGATGGTTAATGCTACAAGAATAATTTGACGCCAAGTGTGTGGTTTTAGATTTTTATGCTTTAACTACTACAATTTATCTCTCTCTTACGGTTTACCAACTATACAAAACTCAGAATGACGCAGGCTATTCCCAGAAGATTCAAGAGACGCATTTTATTTGCCGTACAAATATATTAAAATGTGGTATTTTAACCAACATCGTTACAGCTACTTTTGAGAAAATAAAAGTAAGAAAGCATTTAGCTGTAAGCAGTTACTTGGGGTGGGGAGGGATTTTCTTCAAAATCTTCGCGTCTCATCCTTGGAAGATGCTGAACCTAAATACCAAGCTCAGCATTTAAATCTGTTTTCGTTTTTGATTCTTTCTGTTCACACACACGGAGAAATCCTTTTTAAATGCCTTTTTGGATTCAGGGAGTCTCAAAACCTGTATTTTCAGTAAAATCTCGGTATCGAATTTTTTGGATAGAATGTAATACTTCTACCTACTATAGGTATGTAGTAGACAAAGTAAAGACCTTGGTGTTACATTCACATACAAGAGGAGTATCATTTCCTTTCTCATATAGAAATTTAGATCTTGCCTTCGTTTCGGTCGCAAACATCTCATTATTATGGAAATAAATAATGTATTTTGTTTGGTAGTTGTCTGAAAGTTACTTTACACCCTATTTTGAATAAATATTACAATGTACGCAGAAGGTTTAGGTAGAGGTACAGTTTATAACATTTTAACACAAACAATTGCGCTTTGTGATGCTTTAATTTTCTGGTAACTATGATTTAGAGGTTGGATAATCCGATGAACTTAACCCATCTTTCCCCTAGTAAAGTATTAAGTGAATTTGTAATGGATTAAGAAAATCGTGTAAGCGTGCCATGTCAATATTTTTCGATTTTTCAAGATTTTAGTATGACTAAACCGCTTAAATGGTTTCCTTATACTACGAGGATAATAGCTTTTAATAGTCCTATCTGGCAATAATAATTGTTAACGATTTTGTTGTTAGTAATTCTATCCCGTCTTTCCCCTCATTCCCCTATATTCCGTAAGAGCCGTGCATATTCAGATAAATCCTGCACTTCAATTTCCCTTAAGGAAAATCACAATAACATGAAACATTGCAAACAGTTTCCTAGCTCTGTCATATTCCCCGGTATTTGTTGATCAATAAATGGCGCAGTCTAGTGGCATTTATTTGAAATAGCTGGGGAAGCAACTAGGGAGTCGGGCATTGATATGTAGGTTCTGTTTGTTTTTTTCCGTTGTTGCACTGTTTAATTTTAATAAAAGTAGAAACAATACAATTGTGTACAAATATCAACACAACTTTTCCGCACATGTGTGTGTTTTATATTATATTACAGTTTATGTATGCAGTTTATTATATAAACATTAACGTTAGCAACCAGTTCGTACCAGTTCGACATTTTGTACTCCTTTTAGCATATGAAAAACTTCCAAATCGGTAATAATATTGACATTTTAAATTAAGTTAAATTATATAAATGATTACTGGTGTTTCCTTTGTCAGTTTCGCGTAGCTAAGAATTGCATATTTGCACGCGTAATTTATATTATTGATATATATTATGACATTGTCCAGTTTTTAGCTGTCACTTCTCAGTGGCACTTCACTGTTTTTATATAGTACAGCTTTCACTGGGACTTCACTTAGTTTTCACTCGCTTCAATAAGGACCCATCCTCCGCACAGTTCACTCTTTGGGCCTCTTCAATATTTCGGGGAAGCATACTCACTGCACGTCACAGCAGTCACAAACACGCTCGGAGAACGGCACTCTTCATCGCACAAAAACGCATTCGCTAACTTGTTTACTGACCGACTGACTGGGGAACCCGCTGGCTTATATATCGGCGGAAGCTTCCACAGGATATTCTATTGTGTTCCGGACACACGTTCTGGAGACGGTAGGAGAGAATTTTCAGAAGATTTAGTTATCTGCCAATTGCGCTTCCGTGGTTTACACTGGACGAGCGCGCAGCTTATCTCTGTTTACCTCCGACTGACCAGCGCCGACCTCTCAATAACCTTGTTCCATAGCCACTACGCGACAGTATTTATCAAACCCATGATCATAAACATGGAAAGCTAGAGACCTGTAGCAGTAGTTTATTTCGGGAATACGGCATTAACGTTTTCGAGATAACTAAAACACATGTGAACATTAATTTGAGCTTGATTTCACCATTCAGCCACAACCGAGTTGGGGTCAATGCGTATCGTTTTAAAATTTCAAATGGTAGTGTGTATACCATTAAATAGAGCTCTTAAAATAAATAATTTTCACAGGAAGTGCTTTTATTAATTCATACCATTTAAGAAAGAAAATTATACTAAAAGATCCAACCTCTGAAGAGCACATAGCAATGCCATATTGAGAATTATTACAAACATGAATAGAAAATAATTGTTGGCGGGGAAGACCGTATACAGTATAATGCAACCGAGAGTTTTATTTCTTTATTTGCCGCTAATGTACAAATTTCCGGGCTGCCGAGCATATGCATGCTGAGAGTTACCCCCAACGTGCGCGTCTTGCTGCTGATCCACAAGCAACTGGATACTGCAGCCAAGCCACAACAAAAAATAATACATTCTCTTCTCAAATGTAGGGTTGATTTCGAGAAATATCATATTACAGCAATTGTTTTTTGTTTTTTTTCAGGAAACACAAACTCGGGGCTTTGTTTCTAAAATGTTTTCTTTTGCGGGAGGGGTTATAGAGGAGCTCAAACTTGATATTTCCGAAGAATGATCATTATAGAAGTTTTTGGTGAAATATTTCTTCTTCTTCCTACCTCAGGTAAGTGGCAGAGAAAATTAAATCTTGGCTACATCAGTTGAATTTTCCCAAGCAATAGAATGTTTCTCGCCAACTCCATTGATGTAAATGAAAGCATTTCCTAACGATAAGTGCAGTTAAAAAATATTCATTTTAAAGGTTTAATAGAGGACTAGAAGCGGAGGAGAAGTGGACCTAGGCAAATCTTTTGTAAATAGACCCATGGCGGCGCGCCCCCGGGAGGGAGGTCTGAGGTGAGAGTAGACAGGGACCCTGCCCTCTGCCTATCGTGCCTCCTGGCCCGGCCGCCTTCTCAGATTTGAACTCCCTGCTGCCGGCTCCTCTCCCCCCTGTAGACTTACACATCCTCTGGGGGGCGCAGTACCCAGGGACCACTCGCACTACGGGGGACCAAAGTTTACTCAGAGCATCCTTTCCCCTGCCATGCACACGCCGAGACCTTCCGCCGACACTTGCAACCCTGAAAGAAATCAAGCAGATGAAAGGTGAAGTGAAATGAGAATTGAGATGAAATGGAGGGACAGGGAATGTGATGATCTTTCCCAACATTCGCCTGGCGATGCGGGGAAACCCCCGAAAGTACTCATGGGTCAGGAAGGTCAGCCACGGGAATCGAACCCACGAACCTCCCCAATGCGGGCCAGAGACGTTACCGCCTAAGCCATCCCGCTCGGGGGGGACCAAAGTTTACTCAGAGCATCCTTTCCCCTGCCATGCACACGCCGAGACCTTTCGCCGACACTTGCAACCCTGAAAGAAATCAAGCAGATGAAAGGTGAAGTGAAATGAGAATTGAGATGAAATGGAGGGACAGGGAATGTGATGATCTTTCCCAACATTCGCCTGGCGATGCGGGGAAACCCCCGAAAGTACTCATGGGTCAGGAAGGTCAGCCACGGGAATCGAACCCACGAACCTCCGCAATGCGGGCCAGAGACGTTACCGCCTAAGCCATCCCGCTCGGTAAAAGTTCAGTATAGTTTCAAAAACAACGCTTAATACTGTAAATGCTTTTTGTTTAAAATCTTTTTTATAAATAAAATATTATACATCGACCAATTGCTTAACAAATCAAATGTGTACAAAAGTTAGCACTCTTATTCAATTCAGTTTTAAAATAAGCAAACTTTGCCGTCCTTGTGTAACACTTTCTTAAAGAAACACGTGCATTAAGTTCGAGAAACATAGATCTCATTTCAATACAGCTCCTTGAGTCGAAAGGAGAAATGAATACGTACGCATGCGCAGACCACCCAGAAACTTCTCACTTAGATCGGGCCTGTAGACCACGTAACGATGTTTCAAAGTTTTTTGAGAAACGCCTCCTGCGTGCCAAGTAACAAAACGTTCGCCGAAGTAGTGCAAAGTTTAAACAATTTAAAGCCGGCCGCCTTTTGTTCCAGCGTAAGGCAAACTTTATCGCATCTTCCTATTCTACATTCAACTATCTTCTGCAACCAGAAACACAATGAGGTTCGATTCTAGAAGCTTAAATCACATGTTTCAACGTCGATCGTAAAGTCAAGCGATTCAGAATTTGTATAAATGTTCATTGTGAAGCTCATTTTAACTATCTGCTGCGTAGCATCTATGGCTAAGTTGCAGTTTGGAGCGAAATTATAGCTCTGGATTCAATATTTACTGTGATGTAAAGAGCAAACGAGCGTAATAAATTAAACCAATACCTTTAGCTTATACTATCTTTGTATAGTATGCAATTAACTGCAAAGCTCACTAAAAACGGTAAAAATAAGAAACTCAAAGAGCAAACAGGAGGTAAAGTAATATATCATCTGCAATTTACGTAACAGAAAATTTTAAGGAAGTAGACCATGTGAATGAAAATCACTATATACTAGTAAATAATTCACTTTTTACTTTCTTGCCACACAACAACTCTACATTGAGATTTCACCGAAAATATGCATTTGGAGATCTGCTGATTCGAAAAAAATGGTTAAAATATATGTTTATCTGTATGTATTTTAGCAAGATAGAGAAAGAGAGAAGCAATATTTTTAAAAAGTCTGATGTGTTGCACTCGCATGAGTTTCTCTACTCTTGCATAAAATATTTCTACAAACGTTTATTCTCCATATGCTTCATGTTAATCGAGATGTTAATCTTATTGATAATTTTCTTGTAGGTGCAAGGGGAATATGGTAGTATTTAAGCGATAGTCAAATCTTTTAAGAGCTGGTTGCTCCCTTGGAGCATTCCATTCTCTTTGATTGTCCAAGACATTAAAAACTAATAACGAATTCCCATTTGAGAAAAAGTATTGGAAAATTGAAACAAATAACAAGGAATATCTCGGAGATGCTTAACTCCACACACAAATGTATACGCCATAAATTGTGTGTTTTAACGAGATCTACATATTTTGTAAGCAAACTGTTGTTTATCTCTTACGGTTTACCAGTTATGCGAAAGTCATTCAGAATGAGGAGGGCTTTGGGGGACATTCCCAGAAAATTCAAGATATACATTTCATTTGCCATAAAAATATCTTAAACTCATCAAAATCCTTAGAGCCATTTTTGAGAAAATAAAAAACTTTCGAAAAATATTGAATGCAAAGCGTAGTCTGGGGTGGGGAAGTTTCTTGAAAATGTTCGTATCGCATCCTTGGAAGACTGTAAACTCAAGTACCAAGTTTAGTATTTATACTACTTTTTGTTTTTGAGTTATGCTGTGCACAGACAGACACAAACAAGGAAATGTTTCCAAAAATGTCTTATTTGGATTCAGGGCATCTCTAAGCATATATTTCCTGTGAAATATCGATATAGAATTTTTGGGTGGATCCAACACTTCCCCTACTTACTAATGTAGTAGAGAAAGTAAAAATAAATGTTGGGTAAATTCCAAACTTGGTATCTGTTTAAGTTCAATATCCTGCAAGTTTTCATTATTTTTTATTTTCTCAAAAAATGCTGTAAAGATTTTGGTCAAAATAACATGTTTAAGATGCTTGTTCGGCTAATAAAATGTGCATCTTAAATGTTCTGAGAATAACCTATGAAATCCAGTTTATTCTGAGTGTATTGTATATAACTTTATGCAACTTGTAAGCTGTAAGAAATAGACAAAAATTACCACACGAAAAATGTAGATCTCATTCAAACACAGTTTATGTCTAATATTTTGTGGCATCAAACATTTCAGGGTTATTTCTTGTGATTGTTTTAATTTTCCAGTAGTTCACACATTTTAAAATACTAAGTTACCATTATTTATTTCTCGGATGACATACAAGGGTATGGAATTTCCAGGCCAGGAAGTAGTAGCGACCCGCTTTTTAAAAATTTAACTATCGCTTCGCTTCCTCTATCCCACTTGTACAAAGAGCGCCAAAGAAAATCTCACTGCATCTCGAGTCTACGTCACATTATTTATCGTTGTACGTGGCCTTAGGAAGCCATGGCGATTTCATTGGTTACTTTAGGCCACGGTGTAAGGCTGTGCCAGTCTTTCTGCTAAACAGTTACACCAAATAACCACAACAAAGGTTACAAAATGGCGTAAACGAAATATATATTTACGCTCTCGATCGTATTGGCTAGAAGCGAAAGAGGTAGAGTGAGTGCATTCAGTTTGTCATACAGACCTCTTATCGTGATTGGTAGCCCCTTCCTTATCGGCAGGACACACCTTTGAAAGGGTTAAACGCTAAGGGGAAAGCTTGATGAGCGCCTAGTTTAACGAAATGTAGAATGTGTAGTGTGAGAAGATTTTCAGAGGATGCAAATTAAAACTTGAATTGTGTTCATGAAATACACAGCAAGGCAGCACTTTATAACAAAAAATAAACAGAACGTATTCTCACAATGATATGAATGATTGTTGCTGCATATAAACGATCATATCTAAATAATGAGTAAATAAAGCAACATGTTTTCCCTCTAATTAAAACTATAATTGGTTAATATACCTTTACTAACATATTGCGCATCGTAGGAATACAACAGATTATAGACAAAAATAAAATCTAATGTGTTACACTCACATGACTTTCTCTACTCCTGTACAAACTAATTTTACAAACGCTTATTCCCCATCTACTTCATGTTAATCGAGATAAACATTCGCAGACTCTATCTTATTGCTAATTTGCTTGTAGATGTAAGGGGAATATATATTTACAAGGGAAATATAGAAATACAGTAGCCTTTAAGCACATATCTCTTAATAGTTGGTTGCTAGGTGCAACACCATTCCCTTTGCCACAGATTAATATTCTTTGCATATCTAAGACAAAAAAATTAATAACGAATTCCCATTTGAGAAAATTATTGAAAAATTTAAGGGAATAACAAGTAATATCTCGAAAATGGTTCACTCAACAAAAAAATGTATATGACATAAATTGTGTATTTTAACGCGATCAACATTTTTGAGTAGTAAAATTTTGTCTATCTCTTATGGTTTACCAGTTATGCAAAAGTCGTTCACAATGAAGAATACTTTTGGAGACATTCCCTGGAAATTCAAGATATACATTTTATTTGTCATAAAAATATCTTAAACATTAGATATTTTAATCAAAATCATTAGACCCATTTTTGAGAAAATTAAAATTTTAGAAAAATATTCCATATAAAGGGTAATGTGGGGTGGGGGGATTTTCTTGAAAACCTTGGTGTCGCATCCTTGGAAGATACTGAACCTAAATACCAAGTTTGGTGTTTATCCGAATGTTCGTTTCTGAGTTATGCTGTTTACAGACAGACACACACAGACAGACACACAGACACACACACGGACATGTTTCCAAAAATGCTTTTTTTGGATTCAGGGGGTCTCAAAACATGTATTTCCGTTGAAATCTCGGTATCGAATTTTTGAGTGGAATACAATACTTCCTCTACTTATGTACGTAGTAGAGAAAGTAATAAGCCAATTTTATTGTCATAATACGTATGTCATATTTGGTAAGCCATATACATGTACACTTTTATCTCTAGTTTCTAGATGTTTTACGGGGAGTGCCCACTTTTTGAGGAGTATGTAGACAGTCTTCCCCACTTTCCTAGAATATTTTTATCCAGTAAAATCCACTTTTATGCAATGCCGTTGCAATTGCTGTAACAGTGCGACCAGCCTCCCACATATCCACGATACGTCCACCAGTAATTTCACTAGTATACGGGATGGCTGGTTCTGAGACAATAAACATGTTTTGGTTTCAATAACACCAGAAAAAGCAAAGGCATCAACCTCCCCTCTTTTCCTCCTTATTTCTGTGCTATCAAGCCACTACGCTCTGTGATAGGTAAGGTGAAGGACATGCCTTAAAAGACCCCAGAAAACGATACAAAACCCGCCGAAGATTTTCTTTGGCGTTCTGTGTACCTAGAACGAAACGTGTAATGAAATTATTTCTGCGAATGATCTCGAGTAACAAAGTAGATAGTAAAATAAACTTATGCAAGTTTAGTTTGCAGAAGAGAAAGAAAATTAAACGACAATAGGATAGAGATATTTACGTGAATGTTGAGGCAGCATTTTTATAACTAAAATGATAGCAGTCTAATTATATGATATAAAATTTAATAACAGCTGTTACATACACTATATAAAGTCTATGTAACAGTCATTGTATTATGTTTATATTATTATGTACATGTACAATAATGTTATGTGAATGTATTACGTAGTTTAACAATGTAGGAGCTGTGAGAATAGAAGTAAGCTGCTTTACGTAGCAAACAGAATTACAAAGTAGAAAACCGAAAGTTGCTAATAATGAGGTAACATTAAGACAACAATAAATTAGAAAGTCTAATAAAGGCGGCTAATAATTCTTGGAACAATAATGTAATATTTAAAACGGTTTATAAATAGCCAATCAACAACTACAAAAAGCTTAAATTAAATAAAAGTATTCTATTGGAGTAGGATTAATCAATCAGAGACTTGAAATAGAGGAAATATACAAATTGAGGCGGCAGACGCTACAAGATTGCGTACCCGATCGGTACGGTACGTGTTCAGTGTGAGACATAAAAAGTTATTGCGGTGAGAATAACATAAAGTTTGCGTGTTAAAAAGTGCATTTAGCAATAATCTCACAGCTCTAAAGTAGGTTACATCAGTGCATTGTTATTTAAATCGTGTGAAGGATTAACAAACTAAGTACAATACAGTTGTAATTTGTGTAATCCTTGTTCTTTAGCCACACCAGCTCTGCTAAGAGATACGTGTTCTAAAAATACTACTGACGCAGCCGGGGCATACATATATAATAAATAAATAAACATTAAGATAAAAATTTGATTCTTAAACGTGGGGCGAAGGCCACCGGAAAAGTAAACGTTGGGCTAAGACCACCGGAAAGTTTGTATCGTACGTGGGGGCGAACATTCCTAGAAACAATCTCTCGCAAAATAGGTATCCATTACGTGCGTGGCATAAAACAACTTTAGTGTAACACAAGATTGTTTTGGTAAAAGTAGTAGTTCTAGTATAGAGAATGAACCATTTAAGTTGAGACTGTACAATATCTCCGACACTAAGCGTTATAGAAAGAAATGTCTTAACTTGATGTTATGGGTGAAAGTAAATGCTATTGGTCGTGTTTTGTTTGGACGACGTTATGATGCTTATTTTAGGATCAATTTAAATATTTTTTTAAGTTTTAGAAAGGAAGTTTGCCCTTATATGCGGAGATTTTATGTATGTATTCATCATCATCTTCATATTTATCTGCGCCGAGTTACGCAGCCTAGGTTCCGAATCTCCAGAGGTGTAGGGTACGCAGAATTTCCAGAGCAGAACGACATTCGTGACATTAATTCCTTTTAAGGCAAGGTCCCAGCATGTTTTCGCCTCGACTCTTCTTTCTCCCCCGTCGTGATGTGCTCCAGATTCTTTTCCTCCTTCCTTACATCCATTATTCTCTCTTAAGTACTGTTAGTGACTCTTCGAGGTGGTTTAAACGCACCGGTCTTTGCTGATTCTTCGCTCGGTTTCCTTCCAAGTTGGTATTCCTCTTCCTTCCTTCCTTCCTTCCTCCAACATTCAAATATTGCTGCCACTGTCTGCACATGGACAGGATTACCTCTGTAAAGATATGGCACAGCGTTCGTGGGGCATCGGGAGTGGCAAAACACCCGACACACGTCGCTCACATTTAACTGTAAATAATGTTTCTTCATCTTTACTTTCTCTACTACCATAGTAAGTAAGGGAAGTATTCCATATCGAGATTTCACTGGAAAGACGTTTTGAGGCTTCCTGAACCCAAAAAAATACAGAAAGGTCCGTGTATGTGAGTGTGTGGAAAGGATAACTCAAAAACGGAAACGTTGGATAAATACCAAATTATGCATTAAGTTAAAAATCTTTTTTTTATTGTATTTTATTTTGTGTTGCTTTAAACCCTTGTTCATATAACGACGGATCTGTTAGTGGATAACTCTTAGAACGATATGTAATGCACAATTAGCCTTCTAGGTCTCATCTCTGTAACCACCCGCTCCGTCACGTGTCACAGACACCCTAGCGCATAGCCACCGGATCTTCTGTTTCGTGCCGTCCAGTCCAACTGCCGCTCTGATATAGAAAGGCGGACAGTTAGGCTTCTAGGTCACATCCATGTAACTACCCGCTTCATGCCGTGCAGATGGATTAGTGTGCCGTCCCGTTCCAACCGCCGCCCTCACACAGAAAGACGGACAGTTAGCCTTCTACGTCTCAAACCTGTAGCCACCTGCTTCATGCCATGCAGATGGCATTAGGGTGCCGACCAGTCCAACCGTCGCCCTCACACAGAGGCGGACAGTTAGCTTTCTAGGTTTCATCCCTGTAACCACCTGCTTCATGCCGTGCAGATGGCGTTAGGACGCCATCCAGTCCAACCGCCGCCCTCGCACAGAAAGGCGGACAGTTAGCCTTCTAGGTCTCATTTCTGGAAATGCCATCTTGCTTCATCACGTGCCCACAAATACCTCCCAGCACATGGGAGCCGGATCTTCTGCTTTGTGCCGTGCAGATGGGGTTACGGTGTCGTCCAGTCCGTTTACATTGCCTGTAGATACATGGCATAACATTCGCTATTCACACTTATTTTTCATTTTACTATTGTTTTAGACTTAAGTTGGAACTTTGGGTCGTGGTATTAAATATCCAAACCGGTATTTACCTTGACGACTGAGGAAAACCACAAAAAAATCTCAGACAGTTTGGTCGGCACACGTGATTTGACCTCGGGACCTCCCGAAGGCAGGCCACAGACTTTACCGCCTGAGCCATCCCGCTCGGTTATAAAAAATTGTGCAACGATCCGACAAAATGATTTTCAAGAAAACTCCCCCACTCCAAACTACCGCCACATTTTAGATCATAAAATCAAATGTCTATATTGTGTAAGCTGCGTTTTATGTATGTTTAGCGCTTATTTTGATCGTTTTAAAGCCTTTTAGGTATCTAGAAGCTGGTATTTTATATTTAAATTTATGTTGTTTTTCTATTTTGCACTATGTGAAAACTTATGAAATGTGTTTTATTAACATGGAAAACAAAAAAATAAATATTTTGTTTGTTTACAATGCTGGCAATTGTCAGTATCATATCAGAGCCGTCGGTGTGTGAAATTTCCTCCCAGGAGTTCTTTTACACGCTAGTAAATCTACTAATATGGAGCTGTCGCGTTTAAGCACAGCCCCATGTTATTAGATTTACTAGCGTGCAAAAGAACTCCTGTGGGAACATGGAGATAGCTTGGCAGAGAACCATTTTCTCATATCTTCTAATGAAGTGTTACAATTTAGTTAAAATCTGAGGATTATCCACAGACATCATAGCAGAAGTACCATCACAATTCATAGTAAAATAACACTAATTTAAGCTCAAAAGTAAAGGGGGCCCCAGGACAGAACCTTGAGGTACTCCAAGTTTTACGTAAAATATTGGTGATTTATATGAACTTCTCCTGTTTCCAGATATACTTATAAGAGATTTTAAGAGATTTATGTCCACTTAAGAGGGGTTCAAACAATTGTAGTACCAATATTCGCACTCCATAGCCTTCAAGTTTTTCAATAGCAAATCATGATTTGCACAGTTAAATGCTTGCTTTGGTTACAAGGTATTCAAATGGAGTTCGAGAGAATGTTTGTACAGTGATTCCATTGATAACCTTTTCCTAGAAATTTGTGTTTTTTTGGTTTGTATTATGCAATACTTTCCAATTTTTTGAAGTGTTTCTCGTGATGTTATATAAAACGTATAGAATTTACAAGCAAATATAATAATGACCCGCTTTTTAAAGACAGTATCCTGTATCCCGTTGTACGTACGACGAAATACCTAACCAAATGATTTCCGTAAACATTTACATTCTTAAAATGAATTAAGGAGAAAAATAAGCTTTTGTAGAATGGATTTTAGAAGATAGAATAAGGGATAGCTGATAGTGAAGGTAATGTAAAGGTAACAGATCAGAGCCATTTTTTGTTTTGTTTATTATGAGGCATGCTTAGATTAGACTGTAATTCTAGAATGTTACAGCCAAGCACACATAAAACGTTCACTATCATTACACGTCACTCGTTTGTTTGTTACAGTGCACCCATTTCGATCCAACATTGGTGTACCTAAATAAAAATGCCATTCAAACGTGGAGCTAACTCGGTTAAAATCTGTTGATGGAACTGCGCTTCAGCAAATAATGGAAGCTTTTGAAAACGAAACAATTGTATGGACCGGTTTTTCGCCACGCACAGTGCTCCCACAGAATGCTCATTTCGGGGCTCCTAACATTAGTTATCAAATAGTGAGAAGGTGAGGCTTTGAGTTAATTAAATACTCTTTGCGCCATTCGTCATGACCTACTGCATATGCCTTGGCGTATAACAGTAACTCATGTAGAGAGTTACGATGCTGCTGATAATGCAAAATGAGGCATTTCCCAAATAAATATCATTTTCCAAGCCCCCAGCAGCCATCCGTCAGTTTGAAAATGTGACAAATCGATTAAAATGATTGGTTTGGTGGGTGTGCCGCCTATTCACCAATTGATTACTGACGTCCGATTATTCGATTATCGACTTCCCATAATTTGACAGCCACACATCGAGACCTGGAGGCATTTTGGTTACAATTTGCAAATGCAATCAGTGCATGCAAGTCATTTTGGGTAGTGTGTTTATGGGCCATGCAAAGTAGCTGTCTGGCATACAGTTGTAAACTGTACACAATATATTGGGTAATACAATAAAAAGCAAGCGTTTCCTATGAGTTTATACTCACGATCATAAGCACCTTTTAAGAGAGCGTATTCAACTCCGTAAGAATGTACGTTCACATAAGAATAAAAGTATACTTTTCACAGCTTAATTCAGTCAGTTCCTTAGCCGCATTAATTTTGTGCTTCGTGGCGCAGGGGGACTGCGGTTTCAATTCCCACCTTGGATATTGGCGTTTGTGTAAGGTAAATAGGAAAAATAATCAGGACAAACGGAAAACAACAGGACAAGAGAGACAACATATGAAGAAAAATTATGGCTAAAATTCACCTAGTGAACATAATAAGTGATGAATGTGATATCGACATCGTTCTGTGTATACCAGGATGAACTCGGAGATTAAAAAAATATGCTTTAATCTGAATCGGTACGGATGCGTAAGAATTTCGTGATAATCTAATTTTTCAACAAGATAACACCGCTACTCATTTATTTGCTAAACCGCAGCCTTTGCACGACCACAAGGAAAAACAACTAGCGATTTACCACTTAAAAAAGAAAAAGTGTTTTGAAATCCCAACCAATAACGAAAAGCATCTCGAAAATGGTTAACGCCATACAAAAAATTAGACACATTTTATGCTTTAATAAGATAGACTTTTTTGTGCAATAAGTTTGTCAATCTCTTAGGTTACCCCATTTACAAAAGTCGGTCACAATGAAGAGGACTTCACAGGCTAATCGCAGAGAATTGAGGGTATACATTTCATTTATCATATAAGTATCTGTAAATTTATGATATTGTGGCGTATCAGTAAGTATTGCCATACAAAACGCATTATTGTGTCGCATTGTCCAAAGCATTATTGGGTAACTGATTATTTCTTTCGGCTAACGAATTTTATTTTAATAAAAACTGTTAGAGCCATTTTTGTGAAAATGAAAAATAAAGACAAAATGTTCTATGCAAACGGTAGTCTGGCACAATATCTTGAAAAATCGCATACTTGGAAGATATTAATTTAAATACCAAGTTTGGTATTTCACCGAATTTCACTTTTAATTATGCTCTTCACAAACACGTTCCTTTTTAAAAATAAATGCTTTTGGATTCAGGGAGCATCAAATCATGCAATTACGGTAAAATCTAGGTATCCAATTTTTGGTTGGAATGCAAACCTTCTTTTACTAACAACATAAAGTAATAGAGAAAGCAATACAGTATCCTGAAGGCTGGCCTTGTAGCTCAGTTGATAGATCACCTGCCTGCTGTGCGAGGGGTGCCGGGTTCGGTTCCCGGCTGGGAAGTGGGAATTTTTCTCTACCCAAGATTATTGCCTATCCTCCCCAGAGTCTGGAAGTATGGACGAGATGTGAATGTGTGTGTGTGTGTGATCTAATGGATAAAATCCAAAGTTTACCAGTTAACACCACTGTCTATAGGCAGTAATATGTTCCAAAGAAAAGACCACCGTATAAATGGAACTAAAAAAATCCTAAAGAAGATCAGAACAATTAAACTCGAATGTCACTTGTTCTTTCTGCATTATAATTTTCTCTCCGTTACTTTGGCTGCTGAATTTTAAGTGGAAACGAATACGTGTAGGAGTTATTGTATATTTAAGAAACATGCCACATGAAAAGCTCCCCAGGATCTTAATTTATAATGCAAAGGCCGTTTTTACTGTCTATAGCTCCGGAATCAAGAATTTACTGTTGTAAAGGAAGGACATGGCACATACTGGAAACCCTAAGGACACGCAGCAGTATTCTTTAAACTTGGGAGAAAAACTGGGCAATTTTATCCCAGCTGTACATGAATATGCGACAGCACGTTTCAGATACAGTTCATACAGCTTCATCTGGAACATGGCTAAAATAAAAAGTTATTGCAAATGCAGTTCAGAATTGGGAGCTTCGAAATGGGATACTTAAAGAATGGTGTAAAATAATGCACTGGAAGAGAAATGGATGCAGCAAACGTTATAATAGACAAAAGAAAGAACAAAACCGTTGTAATGATATTGCCATGTTAGATAAAATTGCGCTGAAAAAGTAATGGTTGCTGCTGGCAAAAGGAAAGGCAAAAAGAAACGGGAAGAATATAAAATGATGTCAACTGGTAACAAAGAGAAAAGTGAAAAATAAGAGTGAAATAACTCTGGACGAATAAAAAATAAAGGGAAGATTAATTTTATAGCCCCATATTCTGGCTGTATTCAACAATTCAATGTGTCTTTTCTTTTTTTCGTTATTGAACGCGAGTGCTCTGCAGTTATATTTGGGAAGGGAAAATAATAAGTGGCCATATGGAGTCTCATTAGGGCCGTAAGGAGGATGGAGTACTGATGGAATGTTTGCAGCAGGCGCGTAAGCAGTTCCTCTTCTGGTGTTGTGTATACCACATACGCTTTAAAACCAGTTCCTTTCTTACACCATTTCGACGTATTGAGGATGTTCTATATAAATTATAATGGAATTTCTAGCCCTTATTTTACAATTTTAGTAGCCCAAAAAGCAGCCATTGCAAAGAATAGTCATAATTGCATTTTCATAAGGGTTAAAAATCACAGAAAAAAATCATTAACGTTTGAAGCATAAGCATTTTAAAACACTTAGAGATATACACACTTTATTAATGGTCAACAAGAATATAAATTTTTTGTAAATGTCTTAAGAAGAGGAAGAGAGAAATTTCCATTGTTTACATTAGTATTATACTAATGCACTTCATAGAGAGGTAATATGTGTGTTTTACAGATAAAAATATTACAAACCAAGTATTTAAAAATAAAATGAATATTTTAATTGAAAGTAGTCGTGATTAATGAAACTGTTTCTAAATACTTTATGCATATACGAAACTTCGGTGATATAGGCGAAGGAAATGCATCGGTCTTATCAACTTTAGAAATTTGATTTAGATATACGTATTATTCAGAACTTCTTTATAAAATTAATTATGTTGATAGTTAACATTCCAAAGATAGAAAAGCGTATTCTAAATCTGAATATTTTTGCATCCCTTCCTGCTTCAATAATATAAAAATTTCCAAGATTAGCATTTTACAGTACATGCTAAAGTTAAGCTGTATAGGTCAAACATGCTTTGAGATATGTTTTCTCAAAGATCTGTAAATTCAAATTAAAAAAATCGATAAAATTACCTTCATCATATATGTTTAGGGTAAAGATCACTTCATGTCCGAAACGTGGGTGAGTTATGAAATTTCTGACATACGCTTACGCCAGTTACTAGCTAGACACCAATCAGCATTTTGTCGGGTGCTTAACTTTAGAACATTTTGACGGCGGACTCTCGACCGTCCATGTGCCTAGCAGGATCCTGAATTGATCAGATTCTTAAAATGTACTTAATGCTAATTTGCACCTTCGACGTAGGTGCCAGGCACGACAAAGGTGGACAATCGGGCTTCCTCCGTCACTGAGGTAACGGCAAGCTGTCTAATTATTTCCCTCTGAAATGTAATTTAGTGTATATTAGAAAGTTTAAAGATTAGAAAGACTGAGAACATAAATTAAATGTCTGATGATGTCACATTTTCACCACCCTTCCAGATAATACAACCTCTATTCCGATGTCACCTTGTGCTACGTCCCCATCCTATACATGACATATAGTGAAGGCGCTGATGGCGTCGCTGATGATCCTAAAGTGACCCTCATAACATTCTCCAAACCAAATACGACTAATGAAATTTACTTTCCCACATAATATCAAGCAAATTTTATTCAAGACCTTTCTTTCTACAACGTTTAGTTCTGGAGATATTGTACAATCCCAACTTAAATGGTCCACCCTGTATAATTTTGTATAACGGAAAAGCCAAAACAGATGGATGAAAACATAGTACACAACAAACGTAGTACTCGTTAAAACAAACAATTTATTTCAAATAAGTTTCGTTGTGGCATCAGCCATTTGTGAGATATCCGTTATTATTTTAAATTTTTCACACCGGCCAGTTTCTAAAGTGCTGTGATTATTCATTTATTTCTTGTGAAGTCATGGAAAAAGTGTGAAATTTTAAGGCCCGTATTTACCGACTCGATTTGAAGCATTTGACTATCGTTATTCTCTTCTTACTCAACACAAAATTTGTAATGAAGCTGTGCAAATATTTATCTCAATTAACTTGAAGTACATAGGAGGAATAAGCTTTTGCAGAAATAAAATAATCAGCGATTGTGGGATGTTGCACATCCACAACATCGCATTCTTACCACAAGGTCATAGCCATCTACGCAAGTATGTTCTTTTGCGATTTCAACGTGTTATGTTTCAATATAATGCCCTTGTAAATCGTTTTTAGTCATCTGGGAATTGAAATTACTCGTAAAATAAATAATTGAGTTTTATTTATGGACGCTCTTTAACTGCTGTGATCCTTAGCGTCCCATTCTATATTGGGCGGAAAGACTGGAAATAAAAACCTCTTTATCAGGCTTGAGGTTCTTTTACGTGCCGTAAATCTACTATACGAGATTACCGGCTTTACTCGTAGAAGCGATATTGGGGAGGAACTGTGCTTTTCAATGACCAAAAAATTATCAATATTAATTCGTGTGGTTTTCAAATTACCTACACGTACATAGGATTTAACGCGGAGGGGGACTTAACATGTCAACCTACATAGATCTTTTGCACCTATGCCACGGACAGAGGACGACCAGACCAGGGGTCACTACAGGTAGAGGGCGGGTTCCCTGCTATTTACAGATTTAAACTCGCTGGATGGGCACTGGTGCAGTCAGCTTCCATCCCCCCTGTGGGCTTACACATGCCTTGGGGGGCCCGGAAGCTAATACCTCCACTCTGGGGGACGAAGATTTTCACAGAGCATCCTTTTCCCCTGCCATGCACACGCCGGGACCTCTCGCCGACAGGTACAACCCTGAAAGAGACCAAGCGGATCAAAGATGAAGTGAAATGAGAATGGAGGTGAAATGTAGGGACAGAAAATGCAGTGAATTTAATGAGCCTTCCCAGCAATCGCCTAGCGACCCGGGGAAATCCCCGAAAAGACCCGTGAGTCAGGAACGTCAGCCATGGAATTCCAGCCTACGACCTTCCGAATGCGGGACATCCCGCTCGGTAACACGAATATAAACCGCGCAAATTTTCTTTTTTTAGTTAGATATAAGTATAGATTGACTTGCAATGGTATGCATATTGTATTGCTGATGATAACCGAACAAAGAAGTAGAAAAGAAAAGGAATTGGTTGAAAGGATAGAAACATAAGCAAAAAAATCTGATGTGGTACACTCGCATGACTTTCTCTACTCTTGTACAAACTATTTTTACAAACGCTTATTCCCCATATGCTTCATGTTATTCGAGATATCGAGATGTCAATCTTATTGTTAATTTTCTTGTAGATGGTAGGGGAATTGCTAGGCTTTAAGCGATAGTCAAACATTTTAAGAGCTGGTTGCAATGTGGAGTATTCCATTCTCTTTGCATTACCAGGACAAAAAAATGAATAACGAATTTGAGAAAAAGTATAAGTATTGGAAAATTTAAGGGAATAACAAGCAATATCTCGAAAACGGTTCACTTAACAAAAAAGAATGTATATGACATAAACTGTGTATTTTAACGCGATCTACATTTTTTTGTAGTAAAATTTTGTCCTTCTCTTATGGTTTACTCGTTATGCAAAAGTCGTTCACAATGAAGAATACTTTTGGAGACATTCCCAGAAAATTCTAGATATACATTTCATTTGTCATGAAAATATCTTAAACATATGATATTTTAATAAAAATCGTTAGTGCCGTTTTTGAGAAAATTAAAATTTTCGAAAAATATTCCATGTAAAGGGTAATCTGGGGTAGGGGGATTTTCTTGAAAACCTTTGTGTCGCATCTCTGGAAGATACTGAACCCAAATATCAAGTTTGGTGTTTATCCGACTGTTCGTTTCTGAGTTATGCTGTTCACAGGCACACACACACGGACATGTTTCAAAAATGCTTTTTTTTTTTGGATTCAGGGGGTCTCATAACATGTATTTCCGGTGAAATCTCGGTATCGAATTTTTGTGTGGAATACAATACTTCCCCTACCTACTATACGTAGTAGAGAAAGTAAAAATATGTCAGTATAATGACACTGTAGAAAGGGCAAATATAATGAAGACAGTAAAGAAAGAAGCGAAACAAAGCAGAAAGGGGCTTGTAGGGCTTGCGGAACGGAGCTAACGTAGGAAAAAGTTTGAAATTGTAGTAAAATGGCTTTTGAAACGAAGATAGGCTGACTCCATCAGGAAATTTTAGCGTTAATGACACCATATACTTAAATGAAAGTTAGGTTTTACTCTCACCTGAATAAAGATTCTGAAATGTTAATGACATAGCAACGTAATTTGCATGAACTGCTCACTCTCTCTCTTCGTTGCTCTTTTTCCTTCCTGTTTAGAGTTTATACGCGCACAGGAAATAGAGAAGGGAATATTTTTGTGAAAGGAAGGGCAGAAAGAGCCGTGTCCCTTTCAAGGCATGCTGCTGCCGGTAATGAAGCGGGTAATGTATGGATTTGGTATTCAGACAGTGCACCAGGTACTAAGTGGAATAATTAAAGAAAATTTTAATACGTGCGCGTAGTTTAAGCCTTGGCCACGTTCTCTGGCGAGATGTGCCGAGTAGTTTATCATATAAAAATGGAGAGCGGTAAAATGTGCCTCTTAAATGTTATGTGCATAACATTTACCTACACTTGCCTATATTAAAACTGTAACCAAAATTCTGGTCTTTAGACTGGCTTTGCAGCTAAGGAGAGTAACGACAACTCTTAAAACAATATAACTGATCAAGTTTTCTAAGAGGTTGAGGTTTTTCAAACTATCCACAATTACGCTTCCATTGTTATTAATAAACTGAAAGTGTAATGCTCTTTTTACTGCTCTGAAGTACACGCAACCCACTTTGGGCCTAAAACTCTCCCTATTTTTCATATCTATGGCTAGTTCTTCAGAAATCTTCAGAATTACAGCCTGATTTTATCGGTGTAAACTCTATAGAGGCAAAAAGAGCATTTTTAAAAATATTGTCTGTGTGTATCTCACTCTCACTAATTCTCTCTCTCTCTTCCACATACTCACACACACACACACACACATACACACACACACACACACACACACACACAAAGAAACACAGGGAAGAGAGAGAATATTACCTTTATTTAGGGATGATAACTGAGACGTGTGAAGTCAAGACGACAGGTAAAGTTGGGTCGTTATTGGCAGAAACGGCACGCGCTACACTTCGCAACCCAATAAAATTCGGGGGTATTGAGGGAGGTGGGTTGTTATGAAGACACAATACACTGCAACATAATAGCAGTGAAGTACTGGCTGAGGCTGATGCAGTGGGATAACTCCACACTACGATCCAAATGTTATAAATACCAGCGAGAAAACCTGGCTCCTAAGTTTTGGGCAGCTGATTTGGAAAGGGTTTTGAGGAGAATAGGAATGGGTCAGTATGGCAAAGAGCTGAAACAAATGACAAACATATGGAAAGGTGTCAAAAGAAGACTAAGAGACATTAACCAACAGGAAATAGAATAGGATAGTAAAATTAAACCTTCTATAAGTCTAGGAAATGAAATAAAATTGAATTAGGGTATAGAGGCATATATACTAAGGAAGAAAGGAAAGATCAGGAATGGCATGCTTTAGACTGAAGGGCTGGAGGGCAAGAAAATGACTGACGATTCTGGCAGGAGAGTCTGCCCATTCTGTGATTTGGATAAGGACTGGGTACATATTTTGTCGGAATGTGCACAATGGAAGAATCAGCGAACAATTAAACTCAAGAAAAATGCTTAAGTCCGCCAAGAAACAGATTGGCATGTTGGACGCTACTGGTTGACCAGAGGAACTGAAAAAAAACATGGGCAATTTCTTGGCTAAAGTGCGCGAAGCTAGGTCCAATTTGTTCAGTTAGTCAAAGGTAATTTATCTCTATTTTCCTTTTTATTTTTTGTTTTGTTTTCTTTTTTCTTGTTTGTTTTGTCACATAGCTTGTATCTTAAATATGCATGTACGGTCAATGACCCTTGCACTAAATACTTGTGTAATAACTTCAATAATTTGAAACCAACAAAGATAGTTTATCTATCTATCAATATTCCGGTGCCTCGCTCTTGTAGTGCAAAAGTAGCGTAACTACTGTCTCGATTTCCATCCCTTCGCTTTACCCTCAAGTACGAATGCACCACATGAATCACCTTCTCCTAAGAGTTTTACTTTTCCTTACTAGTAACCTACATTAATATACAAAAAGCAGTCAAACAAACGTTGGTATCCTTGGTTCCAGGGGAGAGATTCAAACTAGCGGTCCGGAAGTTGGATCTTTTATCACAGAGTAGCTGCAAGAAAACAACTCTAGAAAAAAAAATAGTCTAGGGTGAGAGGATTGCCTTGAAAATCGTCGGTGGTTTATGGGTTTCTTCTTCTAGACGTAAGCATTTATTAACAACTTTATTAAGTTTGGAATTTATTGTTTTAGTATTATTTATTATTTTATATTTTTATTTAATAACAAGAAGTGAGGAATTGTATATAACAATAATTTTTCGTGTCGCATCTTTGGAAGATACTAAACTCAAATACCAAGTTTGGTACTTATCCGACTTTTCGTTTTTGAAATATTCTGTTCATATACACTGACATGTTTCCAAAAATGCTTTATTTGGATTCAGGGCACCTTAAAACATGTATCTCAGGTGAAATATCGTATCGAATTTCTGGGCGAAATGCAGTATTTCCCCTACTTACTATACGTAGTAGAGAAAGTAATAAAACGGATATTACCTTTAAAATCGCCCTCGTTAGTAACCTGAGTGAAATCATACCGGCCTGCCCAAGCACTGATGCAAAGAACGCATCTGCTGTATCTCCCTTTGTGCGTGCCACTTCCTGCATCCCCACTCAGCATTTTCCTTTCAATGCTTGTAATCCTGTCGCTTCCATTCATCCATTAAATGCTCTAGTAACGCAGAATACCAAAGCAATATAACCTAGATACAATGGATATTTGGTAAAATATGAAACCGCTGAAGCATGAAGCATCGTCACATGAGCGGCGTTTCCAGATGTAAGAGAAAGAGCTCTTTTTTTCAGCCCCTGTTTTGTGAGGGACGGTGAAAATAGCGGGGGAAAAACAAAAATACAATCAACACCACGATGTGTAAACGATGACAATCGAAGAGTTTTCTAAAACCTCGTCAAATGAAATGCATCCAGCGGTGCAAACGCTATCCCAGCACCCGCCGTTATTACTATTATTATTATTATTTATTTTATTTTCCGTCCCTGGCAGTCCATGAATTTTGCTGCGGTGGTTCGCCATTGTTGGAGCCTTGCCTGTCATTTGTCACTGCGCATCCTGCCGGCTAGGCGACGTAGCAATAAATATGCATGGGTCCGTCATTCTAACGTTTGCTGCCATGTCATTCCCCCAACCCCCTCCGGGGGTTCCTAAGTTTTTGGGAACGCCATTTTCATACCAGCGTGTGCGAAAAATAAGGACATTGTTGGCACTTGAAAACGCGGAATATAAATCTAGGCTTGTGGTTGGCGTTAAGAGAGAACATTGATTAAACACCTGAAGAACTCGGACTGAATTACAAGTAGATTTTATAGCGAAGGAGAATCAGTAATCACTAACGCAGCCACGCGTCGTACTCTTCCTTGAAAACATAGGTTCTTTTTGTCAAAAAGTTCGCTTTTGTACGATCCTATATTTCATAATGAGGCAGTGTTTTTAACACTTAAATGATTTCAGTCAAATTATGTAATATGTAAATTCAATAACAGCCCACCTTGAAGCAATATGTGTATGTAATAATTTGTAAAATGTAGGGTAATTCCGGGAGAGATGGACCACTGGTAGAGATGGACCAGTTAATTATTTCTCAAACCGGCCAGTAGAGCGAGTTAGTGGTAGTGTCGCCTGCTAATGGCAGATGAGAATGTGTGACAGTGTTGTTTTCGTCTTGATTTGTTGAAGCATTTCATTTATATACCGCATAATTAAAATCAGGTATGTCAATTTTTTTTCACTATTCATATAGTTAGGTATTATACACACTATTTGATATCACACTTTTACCAAAGCTTCTTAGGAAGCGTAAAACAAGTAAATGTACCCCCATGGCATGTTCTGGTGACGCTGCCCCCAAGCGAAGCAAAATGGCAGGCTGGTCCATCTCTCCCTGAAATTCGGGAGAGTTGGACCAGGTCCTCACGGGAGAGATGGACAATATTTTTATAACTTTAATGTTTATACAATCCTTTTTTGGTAAAACGTTAGTGGTTATAGTGTAATATATAAATAAACATTTGTCTACTTATTGACTAATGACATAGATATATACATATACATGTATATATAGTGTGAGTATCGATAAATCGTTTATAAAAGGAGAAATAGAGATAGATGCCTTATTTTATTATTATTATTATTATTATTATTATTTTAGAGGAATGCCAACTACCTACAAAAGGAAACAGGGCTCTACAAGAGGATGTTGGAGTGTAGACCACTTACAGAAGGCTGTGGATGCAGTAAAAAAGCAAGTTATGGGAATCAACGAAGCTGCTAGATATTTCAAATGATTTACTTTTGACTAATGCTTCAAGTTCCACACGTCCTCAAACTGATGATTTCTTGGGATCTCCTACGTGGAAAATAATTCTCCTAATGAAACTCAAGTAGACAAGGAGACCCAAATACCAACACCACGTAAACTCCTTAATGACATTTCCCCAATAGCAACTTTGAAGAAGAAAACTACACTAAGTGGTAAGGCAGCAAGTGTTAACAAGATACCGAATTCAAAGGAGAATGTTAAGCTTTGGAAAGCTAAGAAGAGTAGAGCTAATGGAAAATATAATGTCTCTAAAACCAAGAGACCAAGAACCAGAAGAAGCGGGAGCGAAAATTCTGATTCCGAAGAGTCCCTAAACGATGATGGTGTTGTATGCAATGATCTTGAAGAGTGGAATGAAAATGAATGTGCTGGGTGCGGAGAGGACTACAGCGCAACCAAAAGCAATGAAGACTGGATCCAATGCCCAATGTGTTCCCGTTGGCTTCATGAGAACTGCACCAAATACGGCATGAAGTGCGACTTATGTGGGAGGAGAGAGTAAATCTAAAAAACATACTCCAAAATGAACTCAGTAAAACAACAAATGTTTGTTCTACATGATAAATGATTTACAATATACCAATAAGTACTAATTACGAAGTATCATTTAATTCTCCTCCTATTTTATGCAGGTCCATCTCTCCCATATACCATGGTCCATCTAACCCGAGTACTACGGGTTAGATGGACCATTTGTGTAATTTTTTTGTTCATAATTTACAAGTCTGTTAATACGTCTTTTGCATGTATACAGCTATATATGGTTTATTGATGCCACCAAAATCATAAGGTACTACCATTTTAACCACTTTTACTAAAAATAAAAGAAATATGGGAAATTCAGAAAAGGGGGTCCATCTCTCCCGGAATTACCCTATATAACAGTCATTGCATATACTTATATTATTGTATACATGTTCAATAATGTTATATGAATGTATTACCTAATTTAATAATGTAGGAGCTGTGAGAATAATAAGTTAAAAGTTGCTAACAATGAGGTAACCTTCAGGCAATAATGAGTAAGAAAGTTTAACAGCACTATTTGTGATTCATGGACGCATTAATGTAATTTTAGTGACAGTTTATAAAAATAGCCAATCAACAACCAGAAAAATCTTTAGTTAAATGCAGATATTCTATTCGAGAAATAGCCAATCAGAGACTTGAAATACAGAAATTTAAAAGTTAGACGGTTGAAATCTAGTCAGTTGCCTGCAGACAGTGATAGTAACCGGATGTGTGATGCGTCCTCGAGAAATTAAACACGTATTCGTGTGAGACGAGAATAGTATATGTATTAAAAAGTGCAAGTATTAAATAAAATAATCCCACAGATCTCGATATCAGTGAAGTGCTATTTAATTTGTGTCAAGGATTAATAAAAAGGAGTGAATTAAAACTTAAAATCTGTGTAAGCCTACATTCTTGTCGCATCACGCCCTGCCAAGACATCCATGTCTCTAAAATAAATACTGACGCAGCCGAGGCAAACATAAATATAATACTTCAAGAAACAATTAAATTACAAAGTTAATATTTTTAAACATTTGGAGCTAAATAAATAAACAACTCCAACAAAACGACTAATTCAATACAAATGTATAAATGGATAATAAAACCAATATTGTTACATACTGGGGCGAATGCCAAAAGGTTTTCAGCTAAGTATTAAATTTTAATCACCCTAACATGTACAAGGAGAAACATAGCTACAGATACAGCGAGAGGACCAGGATCTTGATGTTCACATTTAGCTGAAGGCGTGGGCCTTTTTATAACAAAATACACAAATTTCACATTATTCACATCACCTGTGGTTTAGTTAATAAAATTAATAGTGTCCCTACATCACACACAAGGAAATAAAGAATTGAGGGGAGATGCTCCACACACGACTTACATTTACACTCTTTCACACAAACTCACAGACTCAACTCGCACACGTAAAAAAAGTAACGCCAAAATATTTCCCCTCTCTCTCTCTCTCCCTCTCTCTCTCTCCCCACCTCTAGGTAGGCTGGCCAGCTAGGGGCGGCGAATCGTCATGCCAGACGGAACTTCAAACACAAAGCGGAAAGAAATACTAAAATTACCCCCCAACAATACTGTCGCCAATGCGGCGCAATAATGTGTCTGGCATGACAATAACTGCTAATACCTACTAATACGCCACAGTATTACAATATGGAACCGAAGGCTTGAAACTATTATACAAACATGAAGATAAAGTGACAATAGTAGAGATAAAATATTAGAATAATTGTACGAAAGACTGGAAGGGATAGGATTAGAAATACAGAATAAGAGAAGAGGTTAAATCAAACAAATCAATAATTGAAGCTATAGAAGAGAAACAACTGAAGTGGTTTGGAAATATCTACAGAAAGAGTAAACATTCACGAGATTACAACATATCTCATTAACGAATTTAAACTTTGATCCATAGTTATAATGATCATTTTGAAATGAAATGGAGCTCGACCAGTAAGTTTAACAGGACAAATACTTGCTGTTCTACATTTCGTAGGAAAGGAAAGTTAAGCATACTATAGAACGAATAGTGCGAAAAAATATCTGTGATATATTCACATTACCTTCTCTACCTTCTATCGTTTATTAATGAGTATACAAACTATTCTTACTAAAGCTTGTTCTTATATCTAATACGTTTTAATCTAAATAAACCTTTGTACAAATAACTTTATTACACACTTTGTTATCGATATGAAGAGAACAGCGATAGTCAAATGTTTAAGAACTGGGCGCTGTATGCTGGTCTTAAAATTCCACACTGTTTCCATGCAATCTCGAAAAACAACTGAATGTTGAAAGGACTTTAAAGAATGACCTAGAAATGAACAATTCGAACTGTTAATAACGATATCTCATAATGGCTTATTCCACAAAAGCTTATTTGAAATAAATTTTTGTTTTAAAGAGTGTTACATTTTTGGTGCATTAAGTTTTCGTCTATCGCTTAACGTTTACCAGTTAGACAAGGTTATACAAAATTCCTTCCGAGGAGGACTTCAAAGTCTATTCCCAGAAAATTTAATATATATATATATATCTTATTAGTAGCCTCTAATCAAATGCTCAATGGGAGGTAGGCGACTCGCTTGAAGGTACCAGAAAATTAACAAATTGTAAAAAGGCGAGACTACGACTAGGGACGCAGCTACAATGAAAGCGCAAAAATATTATTAAATACTGACAAAAGGACACTTACATGGTTCAAAATAGGAAGAAGGAGCTTACACTATCGTAAATAAAACAAGAAAGGTCTGGATGGCAAGGGGTTTATTAGATAAGACATGATACTTTACCCCATCTCCTTAGTCCCATGCCTGTCGGGCGAGGCCGCCATACATTCTTGTATGGAGAGAGCGTAACACACGTCTGGTCTGGTTGGCTTCTACTCACTGACTCTCTCCCCAAGCCCAAACCCACGCCACTACAGCGTGAGGATGCTATCTAAGCAACTACCGCCACCTAAACTGCTACCCCCACCTAAACTACAACCGCCATCTCCAATACAGGTGACCAAGGAGACGTATGCGACAATGCCTGCATACGTCACAATATGTGGTATTTTAATCAAAATCGTTAGCTAGTTTTTAGAAAATAAAACATTTCGAAACATGTTCCACGTAAACTGTAGTTTCGGGTGCGTGGATTTTCTTGAAAGACTTCGTGTCGCATCCTTGCAAGATGAGTAAATGAATGAATAGCCGATTTATCACTGAAGAACTAAGGCCTCCTCTTACGAGGGGTAACTCGATACGACTCATGCAGGGAGCTAGTCCGCATAAGTGGTGTTTTTGGTTGCGTTCTTTCTTCCGCACTTCGCACTATTGTTCACTCACTTCTTTGCGACCAGCACTTAATGATCTTGTTTGGGTTCCTCACCTCGCACATTTCTGCGCTTAATTCCCATCAGACACTTGGTGGCTTGTCTAGCACATTCTGCCTCCTTCGGATATCTCTCCAGCTGCTGAGGTCATGTGCAGTCCTACTGCTTTCTTAAAGGCATTGTTTCCTGCCGATGTAGGGGGTCCACATTGTTGAAATGTGTGCCCATCTGTTGTTCTGGAGCCTCGTCACGTGGTCTCCCCATTTCCATTTCAAACTGGTGGCTCGTTGGGATACATCTTCCAGTTTTGTTATTTCCCATAACCTGATATTGGGTACTCTCTTTGAGGGATAGTCCCAACACTTTCCGCTCCATTTTTCTCCGGCAAACTTGAATACGTTTCTTTTGGATTTCCGTCAAATTCCAAGTTTAGTACCCATATAGTAGTGATGGGAATATGCAGGAATGACTCCTTGGTAGGTATTGAATTTAAATATCAAGTTTGGACTTATCTGACTTTGGAGTTATATTGTTCACAGACAACACACACACACGGACCTTCCTTTTTGTATTCAGGGGGCCTCAAAACATATTTCCGGAGAAATCTCGGCATAGAATTTTTAAGTGGAATGCAATACCTTCACTACCTACTATGTAAGTAGTAGAAAAAGTAACAAGGAAAGGCAATGGGCGAAATAAAGAGTGTGTATAGTTAGAGATATATGGAAGAAATGGACGAAAAGATATGAATCCGGCGCCTGACAGCAAAAGTGTTTGAAGAAGTGTATTTTCTAGTCTTTCTGATTATATTTACACAAAAGGACATTTAGAATTCCAAAAAATGAATTCGTTTGTGAGGAAATCCATGTCTACCAACATAATTTTGGTGGCCCTAATAACATACAAAATACACTAGAGCGGGAAATAAAGTACCAATAAACATCCCATGCCTCTTCAATATCTGCGTCTTCTTAATTCAGGTCTTCATGAACTCTTCTTCAAATACTCAATTCCTATTGTCATGCATATAATTATTTTCAAACAATGCGCTTTGAGTTAATATATCAACCATTAAACAAATTACTCAAAGCCTCCTAAATTATAGAATATTGATAAGTCTTCCTATTAGTTATATAGGTGAATATGGGTAACTTCATTAGAAATTGTGTCTTTTTATTAAAAATGTGTTCAAAATAATAAAACACAATAGTACAAAAACTACTATAAAATACCTGTGTATGAACTGCGTAATAGAATTTCGGAAATGGGAAAGACGAACCTCGGCTCTTTTCACAGTTTTCCTCAATTCTACAATAATGCACTCCCCATCCTCAGTATCGCAATATACTGTGTTATACACCGACGTTTGTCAAAAGCTTTTCTTTTTCCCTATGCTTAATCAGCATTGATAAGTTTTCAAACTGCACAGAAGCTGCAGAACGCTTAAAGAGCAATTGACTGGTGTAAATCTGAAAAGCATGCTGACACAAATGTGCCATTGTGGAGAATCTCGTCAAAGGTTCCATGTGATCGCGTCGACTAGCCTCGCAAAATAACTCGATGCCTCAAAACTGATACCATAGTAATTATGTTTTACTTCTTGAGTTTCAATTCTGTCTCGCTTAAGCAGAAGAAGCAGAAGAGTTTATTCCAAATATTATTTATTATAAAGATTGTACGATATTCGGTGCTATAAGGTAATATTTACACCTACATAGTAGGTAGAGCAGGAATTGCATTCCTCCCAAAAATTCGATACCAGATTTCGCCAGAACTACATGTCTTAGGCCCCTTGAATAAATAAAAAAACATTTTAGAAACATCTGCATGCGTGTGTGTATTTGTGAAAATCATAACTCAAAACCGAAAAGTCGCATAAATATCGAACTTGGTATGTTAAGCTCAGTATCTTTCAAAAATTGAGAAGGTTGTATTTTGAAGGAGGAGTTGTAGTTCAACTGTTGGGGAGCCAAACTTGATGAAGTAACTGCCCCACGTATGGTACTAAGTTTCCGGTGGCCTTCGCCCCAACGTTTAAGAATCAACTTTGTATTTTAATTTTTCTTTAAATATTATATATATTATGTTTGCCTCGGCTGCGTCAGTATTAATTTGTAGAAACATGTATCTCTTATCAGGGGATGATGCGGCTAAAGAATGTAGGCTTAACCAAATTAAACCTTTTTACTTCACTCCTTTTATTAATCCTTCACACGATTAAATAACACTTCACTGATATAGAGGGCTGTGAGATTATTTATTAGTTACTTGCACTTTTTAACACGTAAACTTTATAATATTCTCACCGTAATGAATTTTATGTCTCACACTGAATACGTACCGAGCGAATGAACTGCTCAGGTACATTGCCTTCTAGCGACTGGCATTTACCGCTTAAATTTGTAAATTTTACTATTTCAAGTCTCTGATTGGCTAACTTTACTCCAATAGAATACTTTTATTTAACTTTCAGCTTTTCTGGTTGTTGATTGGCTATTCATAAACTGTTTTAAAAATATAAATTATTGTTCCAAGAATTACTAGTAGCATTATTAAACTTTCCAATTCATTATTGCCTCTAAGTTACCTCATTGTTAGCAACTTTCGGCCTCTATTCTCAGCTCCAACATTATTAAATTACTTTATACATTCACATAACATTCATGTACACAATAATATAAACATAATAAATGACTGTTACGTACATTTTATATATATTGTCGTACACACATGTTGCTTTAAGGCGGGCTGTTATTATATTTTATATTATATAATTACTGAAATCATTTGTCTTAAAAATACTGCATCAAAATACAACACAAAGATTTTCAGAAAATCTTCTTATACCAAACTACCCTTTTGCATCGAAATTTTTTATTTTCTCAAAAATTGTTCTAACGATTTGGACACGACGAAGCGGGCGGTTACAGGGATGAGACCTAGAGAGCTAACTGTCCGCCACACCGCGATCTAAGAGTTATCCACTAACAGATCCGTCACGATATGACTCTGCAGTTAAAACGATGTAAAATAGAGTAATAATAATAAAATGCCATGTGTTTAAGATATTTACATTACGAATATGATGTATAACTTGCATTTTCTGAGAATAGGCTGTAAAGTCCTCTTCATTCGGAAGGTATTTTGTATTATCTTGTATAACTGGTAAACGTTAAGCGATAGACGAAAATGCACTACACAAAAAATACGTTTCTTTAAAACACACAGTTTATTTCAACTAACCTTTTTGTGGCATAAACCATATCCGCTATTAGTGCTTTTAATTCTTAAATAATTTGTCATAAAAATTCCTGTCGATATTCGGTTCTTTCTCGCGATATCATGGAAAGGGAATGAAATTTTAAGGCCATAAAATAGAGGCCAGCTTTTATATTTGCGTAACACGTAATTGCACATTTATGCAGAGGTTTGCCTGGATTAATATAAAGTAGATAACAAAATGAAGAATATTTTATATAAACACTAATAAGCGATAGAGGTAGAGAAAATCATGTGAATGTAACGCATCTGATTTTTTAAAAGGTTTTTGGAAATGCTTTCGCAGGTGTACAGAAAACTATAAAAATTCTTTTAAAAATGTTCAAGCCACCTTAAAAGCTTTAGCTACGATAATGGAGTTCACTGTATTTACGTAGAAATATGCAAGATAAAAGTTGTTTACTGTGAATTGTTTACCACTACTCTTAACATATTTGACAGCTATTCTTATATTTTCTTGTCACACATAGCTGGCCATGTATAGGTGACGTGTACGATGAGTAATTTTGGCACATCCAGGCGATGAGAAGTGCCAAACACACGCACCATTCCCATCTCATACCTGCGCACGCGTGCGTCTCTTTGCTTCCCGACTTTTCCTCGCGTGTCAATTTGCATCTGAAAATTCAATTTCCCGTTCGATGAGTGAAAAGACGTTAGCAGCTGAGAAACTCCGCCTTCCCCGCTGCAACCCAAGCGAGAAATTATTCTTTTGTGCAATATTAAGAACTTGGACCTACCGAGCAGAAAAAAGACCTAACTTCTACGAAAGGGAGGAAAAAAAAGAGCATTTTCATATCATGGTCTCATTTTTTGCCTTTCCTAAAGGTGAAGAGCAGATCAGCAACGTGCCTATCTCGCCTCTAATATCATTACGTTAACGTGGTCACGAACCTTTGTTCCCTTCTGTTACGAGCTATGGTCCTGTTGCCAACATGGTGTGTTCTGTATCTTACATGTTAGATGAGAAAACATCAGATCTCAAATTATTATAAGGATACCCATCTGTGAAAAATGCCAAAATATGCCAAAATTCATAAATATGAGTTTAAGTGTTGTTAAACACTACAAACCTTCTATTTTAGTTCTATGTGGTTTTACAACTGCACCACCTTATAAAGCATGTTATATAACAATTTGCCTGTAAGTCTAGCTTCTTACAAAATTGTAATAAAAACACTATACATTTTGTCTACATTAAAGTTGAGGCAGTATTTTTAACACTTAAATAACATCAGTCTAATTATATAATATATAAATTCAATAACACCTTAAAGTAACATGTGTATAAATAGTATATAAAGTCTATGCAACAGTCATTATATTATGTTTATATTATTATGTACATGTATAATAATGTTATGTGTATATATTAAGTAATTTAACAATGTAGGAGCTGTGAGAATAGAAGCCGAAAGTTGCTTACAATGAGGTAATAATGAGGTAACCTTGAGGCAACAATAAATTAGAAGGTTTAATAAAGCTACTAATAATTCTTGGAACAATAATGTAATATTTAAAACCGTTTATAAATAGCCAATCAAAAACTAGAAAAGCTTTAAGTTAAATAAAAATATTCTATTGGAGTAAAATTAGCAAATCAGAGACTTGAAATATAGTAAAAGTATAAGTTTAGGCGGTAGAAGCCAGACCTTAGAAGACAGTGTACCCAACCAGACGCTACTAGACAGAGTTTCAGAGCAGTTAGATACACATTCAGTGTGAGACATAAAAAATTCATTACGGCGTGAATAATATAAACTTTACGTGTTAAAATGTACAAGTAACAATAATCTCACAGCTCTACAGTAGATACATCAGTGAAGTGTTATTTTATCGTGTGAAGGAATAATAAAAGGAGTGAAGTAAAAAATTATAATTTGTGCAAGCCTTCATTCTTTAGCCGCACCAACCCCTGCTAAGAGATACGTGTTTCTGCAAATTACTACTGACGCAGCCGAGGCAAACATATATAATATTTAAATAAACATTAAAATACAAAGCTGATTTTTAAACGTGGGGACGATGCCACCGGAAACGTGAACTTGGGGCGAAGACCACCGAAAAGTATGTATCGTACGTGGAGCTGCAACTACCTCAAGTTTGTTGCCCAAAGCGTGGTGCTAATAACGTAAAGATAATTCTACTTCAAAGTGAACAAACAATTCAAGAGATGACCTAAGTACTAAATTAGCTACAGAGGAGCAGAAAAAGACAAAAGATGGCCTGTGTATACTCGAAGTGCTTTTTAAACTGTCTTTTCTTGGGATTTCATATTTCGGTACACAATGAGCTGTTCAGTATATAAATCAAATAAATTCTGTATACATCTTTTTCAATAATAGGATAAAGAATGATAGATGAATTTTTGTTTGCATTTTAGTTGTGACGTTATTAAAAGGAATATTAAAATTTTGTACATTTTAAGTAAAATATTGAATTACTATATTTAACATTTACTTTCTCTACTGTTTACCACCCATAAATTAGATATCGAGACCCGCGAAACACGCTTTGAGGCTCCCTGTGTAAAAAACAGAAAGGCATTTTTAGGAATGCTGTGATTGTGTGTGTGGGTGTGTGTGTGTGTGTGAGTGAGTGAGTGAGAGAGAGAGAGAGAGAACACCTCAACTCAAAACGAAAAATCCGATAAATACCAAACTTAATAAAATAGCACCTTTATTGTGGAAAAATTAGATACTGTGTTTTTTATTTTCTGAAAAACGGTTCTAAGGATTTTGATTATAATACCAAATTGTTTAAGACGACATGTTTATATGACGAATAAAATGTATAGTTTGAATTTTCACAGGATAACCAATGAACACCTCTTGATTCTGAATGACTTTTTTATAATCGTTAAAGTGTAAGACAAGACACAAAACCACATCACACCAAAAATGTAGCTCCGTTAAAGGATGCTATTTATATCAAATAAAATTTCTTACGGGCTGTTTCCCAGAAATTCTTTGTCTCGTAATTGTTTGAATTTTCAAATACTTATACCCTTTTCAAGTATAAGTCTATTAGTTTTTTCTTATAGTGATGCAACAAGAAATTTTGATGGAACATGGAATTTCAAAGCCATCACATATCATCCGTTTTTTTTTTTTTAAAAAAAACTATCACTTTAAGCTACTATATTTTTCTTATACCTATGAAGGCTGATCAATAAAGACTGACACTGATTTTTTTCACAGATATTTATTACTCCATTTCAATGTTGTCCCACTATTTTTCAAAGTAGTCCCCTTCAACTTGAATGCACTTTTTAGAGCGTCTCTGCCAGTCCTCGAACACATGGTGCAGGCCATTCTTTGTCAGGTCTTTGAGAATCGCCTCACTTTTCTTCAGCACTGCTCCGGAGCTTTGCCTTTAGTGATGGGAATAAAAAGAAATCACAGGTGACAAGATCTCGGCTATAAGGCGGATGCGTACACAGGTAATGTTGAATTTAGCCAAAAATGCCTGGATTTGATTGGCGACGTGAGGCCACGCGTTGTTGTGATGAAGTCGCCACCCATTCCGATGAAATTCTGGACGTTTCCATGCAATGTGCTTCCTCAGTGTAGCCAATACTGACGTGTAATCCGCTGCTGTAATGGTAGCGAAAGGAGGGACAACAATCACAGCAGCTGTGTTGATGTTGACTTCAGTCATAACGGAAGCCGAAACGCCAGGCTCACCATGTTTAGCCCAGAAGACTCGCCCTTCTTTGAAGTCCTTGAACCACCTAAACACTGTTGCACCTTCACCGTATGCTTGCCTCAGCTTTTCGAAAGTTTCGGAGGCTGTATGATTTAAACGAAAGCAGGATTTTATTGCGCTGTATTGCTCCTCTCGTGTCGCCTCCATTTTGTGGTATGCGAAATTCAAGTAGGGTCAAAAATATACAGCATCACTACCAACCTACCAATACGAGAGTGCTGCCGCCTATGGACATTATACATGAAACCCCGTTCTTTTCAAATATTTATAGTAGAGACAGGAAACTATCTAGAACGCTTCAGAAAAAAATCAGTCTCAGTCTTTATTGATCAGCCCTCGTACATCGAAATATTGCTAATGAAAGTTTATCTCGATTAACAAGAAGTAAGCTTGTGTAAGAATAGTTTGTAGAGTAACAAGTAGAGAAAGTAATGTGAATGCAACACTAATATTTTATTTTTTCACACTAGTATTCATTAAATTGCAAGTCCGTACATGTAAGCACTTGGTAGTTTGGTACATACAGATGGACAAAGTGCTGTTAGTGGTTCCGCATAACTAAGGAGCAGAAATCGGACTACAATAGAAAATATTTGTTTTAAGGTGAACTTTGATTGGTGAAAAATCATCAAAAAATACAATTTACGCTTTTTAACTATTTATTATGCCCGAATTCTAGAAAGTTTTCGTGTAAATATTTTTGTTATCGGAATATAAGAGTTACGTGACGAGTGCAAAGAGCGTGGTTGCACATTTAAGGCTTTTTCTGATATTTCTCACATTTTGTCAAAATATTTCAGAGTCTTTTTGCGAGATTGGCTACACATACGTTGAAAAGCTTCTAAATTATTCATTTTAACTAAAATGTACAATATTTGATACAAAAGTACTAAACATAATTTCAGACCAGTTTTTAAGACTAAATTTTCCGGTGCCTTTCTTTCGGTTGTAATATTTTAGATATTTTTAATTGTTTAAAATGCTCCTTCCAATGCAATTTTTAAGTTGTCAAAGTAAATCTTTGGAAATAATTTCCCGAATATGAACTTACTAAATCTAACTGTATAGTTATTAATAAGAAAAATAAGTTATGTGAACCAAGCTATTTCTCTTAAAACCAATTAATTTAAAAGCATGCCTCTCGTCAGTTATTTTTAACTCAATAAGGACTATAAATATGAAATTTTGTTTAAAGATTATTAAAATCACATCATAATAGGCATTCTTTGTAAACATAGCTTAAATTTGTGTTGTAAAATATAGGAACAACTTAACCTGTACCAAACTTTGCGACTACACTTCTCAATACAAACATAAAATGTGCTAATAAATCTAATGCAATACATTTACATGATTTTCTCTACTCTCTCTCGTTTATTAGGGGTATATAAACTAGTCTTACTAAAGCTTATTTTTATATTTACTTCATTTTAATCCAAATAAACCTTTTCAGAAATAGGTACATTACACATTTCGTTATAGATACAAAGAGAACGGCAATAGTCAAATGTTTAAGAACTGGACGCCATATGCCAGTCTTAAGATTCCATACTGTTTCCATGCAATCGCGAGAAATAACTGAATGTTGAAAGGAGTTTAAAAAATAGGGAATTATTGAACAATTCGAACCATTAATAACTGATTTCTCGGAAATGGCTGATGTTGCAAAACATTTATTTGAAATAAATTATGTGTTTTAAAGAGATTCACATTTCTTGTGTGGTAGGCTTTCGTCTATCGCTTAACGTTTACCAGTTATACAAAATTATACAAAATTTTCGATTGAAGAGCATTTCAAAGGCTATACTCCAGAACAATTCTAGATATACATTTTATTTGTCATGTAAATACCTTAATATATAATATTGTAATCAAAATCGTTACCCATTTTTAGAAAATAAAAAATTTCGAAAAATGTTGTATGTAAAGGTAGTTATTTGTATAGGTGAATTTTCTTGAAAATCTTCGTGTCACATCTTTGGAATGTACTAAACTTAAATACCAAGTTTGGTGTTGATCCGACTTTTCGTTTTTGAGTGCTGCTGTCACATCACACTCACGAATCTTTTTCCAAAAATGCTTTGCCGTATTAAGGGCCTCAAAGCATGTATTTCCTGTGAAATCTCGGTATCGAATTCTTTGGTTGAATGCAACACCTTTTCTACCTACTATGTACATGGTAGAGAAAGTAAAGTTCAAAGCACTCAGTAGAATACTTCGGGTATTGGAGAACTCACTCATGGTCTTCATAACTGTAATTTTAGAAGCGTGTATTGTGTGAAAACACTCGCAAAGTGTCATTACCTCGGTGAAGTTGGATAATCTCAGTGAGAGACACTCTCTTGAACCAGTTGCGCTTGTTTCTTGGAATTTTCCCTCTTGTCACGATAGCTGTGTCAGAGCTGTCCACATACTCTTTCAGATATCTCCACAGGGAGAAATCCGAGGAGATCTTGGTGGGCAAGACAGGGTAGACGTTTTAGAGGTATTCCCCCAGGACTAGGTGCATGTCATGGTACTCTTTTAAACCACAACAATCTGTTGCTTCGTTCCTTTTTAGTACACATTGGATTCTTCGTGATTCTGGTAACGTCCACATAGCGTACAAGCAACCAGCACCGAAAAATCTTGTTTCACAATCAAATTAATTTCTAAATAGGACTTTCAAAATACAGACCAAACCTTCAATAATTTTGAAAATATGTTTCAAAACTAACATTATTTAGAAGGCAGCAATACTTTCAAACAAATGCAGAAAATCCTTACACTCTGTATTACTTACAGTCTGGCATTCCAGGGAAGTAGGTAATTCAAAACAATGAAGACGTTATTTTGTTGTAACTTGTTTGCAACACGCTTTTGGCGTCAATTTGAAGTAGGCCGTATTGAAGGAGTTGTATTGTTATTTTTACGTTGTTATTTGCCCCACGTTTTGGGAGCCGAACTTGAGATTCGTTGCAATCACACGTATAGTACCCGCTTTCCGATAGCCTTCGCCCTAAGTTTAAAATTATTATTAACTTTGTAATTTTGACTGTTTCTTTAAATATTATATATTTATGTTTGCCTCGGCTGCGTCAGTATTTATTTTAGAGACATGGATGTCTTGGCAGGGTTGTGGTGCGACTTAAGAATGTAGACTTGCACAGATTATAATTTTACTTCACTCGTTCTTATTAATGCTTGACACGATTTAAATAACACTTCACTGATATAGAGCTGTGAGATTCTTTTATTAATTACTTGTACTTTTTAACACGTAAACTTATTTTTCGTCTCACACGAATACATATTATATTTCTTGAGGAGACATTTTGCGTCTGGTTAGTAACTCTGTCTACGAGCAACTGACTTCTAGATTTGTAAATTTTGCTATATTTCAGTTTCTGATTGGCTAATCCTACTCCAATAGAATACCTTCATTTAACCAAAGCTTTTTCTGGTTGTTAATGGCTATTTTATAAACTGTCACTAAAATTACATTACCGTTACTCCAAGAATCACAAGTAGTATTATTAAACTCTCAAACTCATTATTGCCTCATGGTTACCTCATTGTTACCTCATTGATAGCAAGTTTTAACTTATTATTATCACAGCTGCTGCATTATTAAATTACGTAATATATTCAAATAGCATTATTACACATGGATACAATAATATAAGCATGCAATGACTGTTACATACATATTACAAATTATTACATACACATATTGCTTCAAGGCGGGCTGTTATTGAATTTACATGTTATGTAATTAAACTGAAATTATTTAAGTGTTAAAAATAGTGCCTCAAATATAGTAGTACTAACCGGCTGGTGGTGTTGGAGGTGGTGTCCATCCGCATGAAGACATTCCTGGCATCTTCGAATTAAATTTCCATTCACATGCATAAGTTCGTCTTGGGTAATGTTAATGATTTCTATTTTTATACTGTTCTTAAATTCGTCTGATGTGGGGATGTTTCTATAAACATTTTTTTATGGTTCTCCACAAATGGATGCATTAATTTCGTTAATTTTTTCCTTGTTAGAACATCTCATTTTTCCTTCTTAGGTTTAGCGATCCCATTGTCCTAAACGTATTAACCAAACGTCTAACAGTTTCTCTACCAGGAACTGGAATACCAGGAAATTTCTCCTGAAATCGTCTCTACATGATTCGGTTTTTTACGTACATAAAAATTATTTTGTTCAAGCATGAATTTGTCGGCAGGCATTGCAGTGCTCTAATAACAAGACATAAACACTCTTAAGCAAATCGCACACAACACAGGTGTCTTGAAAAACTTTCACTTTTGAGATGTACAATATCATCTCTCTTTAAAACACGAACACAAAGCAGTGACTGAAGCACAGCCTTAAAGATAACCTAGTCACACACCGCCAGTTGCGCATCGGAAGAGTACCAAAGCTGAGTAGTTCAGCGTGCTACGTATACAGCCTCACAAACGCCCTCACGGTATATGTTAAATAACGTGTATTTTAGGGAACTGTGGAAATGCTTCAACATCCGTAACAGAAACGTTTAAGGCTAGTGCACGATAGCTGAAAATGGAAACCTGAACGAGAACGACAAACTTAAAATACATGTATTATAATGTAAGTATTTTATTGTTCATAATCAATGGAAATATTTTCAGGGTCCCGAGAACGGCAAAAAAAAAGGAAAAAAAAGAAAACACACCTGGTCGAATTTTAACTTAGCATTCTCGTTCCTAGGCACGGTATATCAGATCCATATTTTGCACATTATACTTCTGGCTATAGAAATTATTCAAGGTGGCCGTGATATAAAATAGCCAGTATAGCTCTTAGTTGCAAACTGGGAAAATGCAACTGGAAGAAATGCTAGCACATGTGCGTCCTGACTACATATCCTGACTTCTTCCGTCATCTCTAATTGATTTATATGCAACTAAAAGCTGCTATTGTCTTAAAAAAACAATAGAAAAAATTACAAAGAGCGGCCAAAGCTGATAGAATTGATCAAAGAACAACTTTAATGTACGTTATTAATAAAGGAATGAAACTTTTACGATTAGAGGGATCGGAAATGGATCTCTATTTAGAAAATTTTTAATCTATCGGCTTTTGACTGGCTAAACTGCATTATGTTGGTTGGATTGGAAGAGGTGAAAAAGTATCATTGGTCAGTTACAAACAAATGACGTCCCAATGCGCAAAATCAACTTTCCACTTTGCTATTGAAATGGTCATGGATATGCATTCCCGTTTCTCGTTCTCGGGGCGTTGTGAGCCAAATATTTTATGCTGTTTTGCTTCCCGTTCTCGTTTCCATTCTTGGATTATTGTGTACCAACTTTTATTAGTTTGCAATATGAGTAAACTACGGTGAAGGGCTTGCCTCTACATTGATCTAATTATGAAATTTTACAACATATGCTTTTGAACAAAATCAAAGAACAAAATACTACTATTGCGTAAGGGAAGGTTTAAAGCTTTGTCCCACCAATGTTAAACTTAATAAATTCATAACTCATCTGAAAAACTATGTCCTATACAAGACTGAAATTTTTGCATGTGTATCTTCAAGTTCACTTGATCTACTTTATCGAATAAGTTTCTTTATTAAGAAAGATGTGAATTTTCTATCAGTTATACTATCCCTTGATTCAAATTGATCAGAAGTTATCTTTTAAAAAAATCTGAGGTGTTACACTCACAAGGCTTTCTCTACTCTTGTACAAACTATTTTTACAAACGCTTATTCTCCATCTACTTCTTGTTAATCGAGATATCGAGATGTTAATCTTATTGCTAATTTTCTTGTAGATGCAAGGGCCATTGGAAGGCTTTAAGCGATACTCAAATATTTTAAGAGGTGGTTTCTCTGTGGAGTATTCCATTCTCTTTGCATTAGCAGGACAAAAAAAATGAATAACGAATTTCCATTTGAGAAAAAGTATAAGCATTCGAAAATTTAAGACAATAACAAGCAATATCTCGAAAATGGTTCACTCAACAAAAAAATGTATATGACATAAATTGTGTATTTTAACGCGTTCCACATCTTTTGTGTAGTAAAATTTTATCTATCTCTTATGGTTTACCAGTTATGCAAAAGTCTTTCATAATGAAGAATACTTTTGGAGACATTCCCAGATAATTCGAGATATACATTTCATTTGTCATGAAAATATCTTAAACATATGATATTTTAATCAAAATCGTTAGAGCCATTTTTGAGAAAATTAAAATTTTTGAAAAATGTTCCATGTAAAGGGTAATCTGGGGTGGGGGATCTTCTTGAAAACCTTCATGTCGCATCTCTGGAAGATACTGAACCTAAATACCAAGTTTGGTGTTTATCCGACTGTTCATTTCTGAGTTATACTGTTCACAGGCACACAGACACACACACACACACACACACACACAGGGACATGTTTCCAAAAATGTATTTTTGGAATTCAGGGGGCCTCAAAACATATATTTCTGATGAAATCTCGGTTCGAATTTTTGGGTGGAATACAATACTTCCCCTACTTACTATACGCAGTAGAGAAAGTAATAATCAACCATGTTTTTAAGACCACAGTACAGTACTTTTCCTTCACACTGTAGCTCGCGTGGCCACCACCGCAATTTGAATTCCCGCCAAATAGTTATAATATCCCCGCAACCACATCATGTTCCCATATTAAGAATGACAATTATGGTGATAATTAATAAGCATATACCTTAGCATAAGAGCTGCTGGAAATGTGCTTCTCTATCCGCTTATTTCTGACATCTTTTCAGGATATTTTCATTCACACTAGAGAGTTCGGTATCTGAAATGAGTGAATGTCTCGCCTGTTTTCTTTTAGTTCTTTCGTTCTTTCAAGTTTCTCCATAAATAAAAATTACATACAGTGAAATCAAGGGATCGAGAGGAACATGATTATTTACTAATTACCTTATCTTCAAAACTTTCTTGAATTACGAGTATATGTAATGCTGTGTGTGCGGTAGCAAAGTCTTGTTGGAAAAATCCAGACAGATATTTAAAATCTGTCAGCTGTTAAAAAATTGTGTAAGTCATTGCTGTACCTCATTGCATGTCTTTTTTTTAATATAGCTCCTATAATTCTGTATGCATTTCAATTTTCGCGTCCTGCAAAGGAATCTCGAGTATAAAATCGGTTTTCTCTGTGCTCCAATATCTTTTATTTTGCGAGAAACACGACTATATAAATCGGGCCATGCTTCGTCAAAGAGGAATATTAAGCGCGGGTCAATTACTCTTATCATTTCGCGAAATCCAGTTATAAAAGTTTACCCAACTCTGAGAATCTCATGAAAAATAGGTTGTACTCAACAAACCCCATACATTGGAAAAACTAGAAAACATAAGCGGAGATTTACTCAATTTCGGAAATTGAATTCTCCAGCGTGGATGAAAATTTCCTGAAAAGATGCCAGAAATATGCAGACAGAGAAGGAAAACATTTCCAAAATCTGCTATGATTAGGTAGTAATTGACGATTCTTCTTCTTCTTATTATTATTATTATTATTATTATTATCATTGTAGCTATGAGAACCTGAGTCGGTTGTGGGGATATTGTAACTGTTTTGGCGGGAATCCGAGCTGCAGCGGCCGACGTACGAGTAGCCGTACGGTGGCCACAGTGTGAAGGAAAAGCACAGTAGATCCACAACAGAACTTAGAGGCTGTGTTTGTGATTCTAAAATTTAATTTACCTATCTTCAATAGTTTCTGAGAAAACGGAACATTTGTAGCATAAAATATAATTCACAGAATAAGATACTCAAAGCAAAAATGGGGAAGACAAACTGGCATATGTTTGCAAATAAATAAAACACAGGAATTGAGCATAGAGAACCTTGATATATTTAACAGTAGTACCAATTCTTAGACCAATATCTCCCCTGAAACATGAGCTAAAATGTACCTCTCTACTCCAAAGAGTATAGAAGTTATAATTATTTTCTATGAAGTGGTGCAGAATACAGAGCAATAAATGTTGATGCAGTACCTTTATTAACAATTTATTTATAATATAAATAGTGTACCTGCAATTATAAAATATAGTGTTAATTAAATGGGAAATTCCAGTCTATAAGGCTACGCAAAACGTTTCTCCATTTAGTCCCTCTTAATGCAGTGATGAACATCCAAAACTCTAAATGCAAAATCGTTTAGTTTCGAACACGAGGACGTTGACCCTTGAAGGAAACAAGATTAGCTAAATAGGAGTTTCCTCTTCATAATTAGTTTAAGTGGAAATCAGGTTGGTATGAATGTGGACACTATTATCTCGTGGAGTTAAGTAGCCATGCAATAGTCAGGTAACAAGGCCCTGGTGACCAGCACTCCACGTGATATCAAACATTGAACAACTTGCCCTACCCACCACGCAGGGAGTTTAAAGCCGATCTGGAGGGGAAAAGAAACGCCCTTAGCCGGAGACGAGTACAGATTACATGTTTATGGGACGACAAAGTTTTGTTATCCCACATCATAACCAAAGCCTCTTAATCGATGTTTACATAAAGTTGATTATCCCTTAATGCCACACTCCGGGCAAGGATTACTTGGATCCTATATGTAGGATTTACGGAAGTGGTCTGTCCGCTTAACTACTGCGGCAGCATAACACTTTGGGAACAAGTTGCAGTTGGTTTGCCAGCCTCCTCATTGCTAACAACATGCAAAATCCCCATTTCCCTTTCGCTAAACACGTGGCCTACCTATTGATTCACTCAGCTGACGTAAGCTTCCCCCCGGACAGGACATTATACTGTTAATATTTCTCTCCTTTACGTCGGCTGTTATCCAGGGAACACAAACAGGTCGATTTTGTATGGCTTTAAAATGAAAATGGAGTAATCCCGGGACAATAGAGAGTTGGGTGAGATTTTTAAACATAATCATGCGTGTACAGTAAAAGATTATTTTTACTTTCTCTACTACGTATAGTAAGTAGGGGAAGTATTGCATTCCACCCAAAAATTCGATACCGAGATTTCACCGGAATTAGGCAATTTTGGAAACATTCCGTGTGTGCCACTGTGTGTGTGTCTGTGAACAACATAACTCAGAAACGAACAGTCGGATAAACACCAAACTTGGTATTTAGGTTCAGTATCTTCCAGAGATGCCACACGAAGGTTTTCAAGAAAATCCCCCCGCCCCAGGTACCCTTTACATGAAACATTTTTCGAAAATTTTAATTTTCTCAAAAATGGCTCTAACGATTTTGATTAAAATATCATATGTTTAAGATATTTTCATGACAAATGAAAAGTATATCTCGAATTTTTTGGGAATGTCTCCAAAAGTATTCTTCATTGTGAACTACTTTTGCATAATTGGTAAACCATAAGAGATAGACAAAATTTTACTATACAAAAAATAAAATACACAATTTATGTTATATATATATTTTTTTTTTTGATGAGTGAACCATTTTCTAGGAATTGCTTGTTATTCCCTTAAATTTGCCAATGCTTATACTTTTTCTCAAATGAGAATTCTATATTCATTTCTTTAGCATGAAGCATATGGAGAATACGCCTTTGTAAAAATAATTTTTACAAGAGTAGAAAAGTCATGTGAGTGTAACATATTAGATTTTTGCTTTCTATCTTGCTTACCTAGTAAGAATGGGACGTATTACACTCCACCCAAAAATTCGAATACCAAAATTTCATCGAAAATACACGTTGGAGACTCCCTGAGTTAAAACAAAAAGCATTTTTAGAAACATTTCCGTGTGTCTGAGAACGTCATAACTCAAAATTAAAAAGTTATTAAATACCTAACGTGAGATCTAAGTTCATCTTCCAAGGATGCCGCATGAAGATTTTCAAAAAAGTTCCCCACCCCGAACTACGCTTTACATGGAAAAGTTTCGAATGTTTATTTTCTCAAGAATTTCTTTAAAGATTTTAATTAAAATACGTTATTTTTGAAACATTTTCATAACAAATGAAATATATATTTTGAAGTTTTTGGGAATAGTCTCTGAAGTGTTCATTCGGAATGAATTTATATAATTGGTAAATCATAAGTGATAAACAAAATTTACTACACAATAAATGTAGATCTCTTTAAGCATAGAATTTGTCAGCATTTTTTGTGGAATTAACTACTTCCGAGATATTCTTTGCTATTGGTTTGAGATTCAACCGGGAAGTCGTATGTGTACTTTTCTCAAGGTCATACAAAGAACATGGAATTTAAAATCCATTACATAGCTCACGCTCTTTAAAAATGGCTTTACCTACCATATTGCAAAACCAAATGTGTAAATGATAGTTTTTAAGTTTACTTGAATTACCAGCAAGTAGATAGAAGAATAAGAATAGTTTATAGACGAGCGAATATAGGGTCATGTGTGCAATACATCAGATTTTTATTGAACAATTTTTTAATTTTAAAAAGCGTCTAATTTCCTGTAAAAATGTTCCATCTAATTATATTCTACTTATACACCAAGGTTACATTAAATTTATTATATTTTTTTCCATATTTTAAAAACATTAATTATAACACGTGTATACTGCATTAATTTATTGTGTTTCCCAAGAGTTCTGATACACAGATATCACAACATCAAAACTACTAAGAAAATCTGTCAGCGTAACAAACCTCAAAATAGAAAGCAAAGGAAATAGAAAGAAAAAAGAAGGCGCCCCCAATATACTGTGTCCTTTATTTTTTTCCAGGATACGACCAAATTGTTAAAATTAGAAACATTTTAATATATTGTGACGTGTTGGTAGCACTGGGGATGCTAGTGTTAGCAACACGGACAGGATGTGACGTACGTAAAAGTGAGGGGATAACTTGTTAATCGCTGCGAGGCCAGGAAGTGCCTCTCTGTCTTTCTGCAAGGCAACTGAAGGGATAGTACGTGGTAAACGTGAAGGTCCTCGTGAAAGCAAATAGAAGATGTAATCTGTGAATTTCGGTGTAATGTAGTGGCAATCCAAAGTTGAATACGGTTTGATTATTCGAACAGGTAACCTTACTCCATAATCCTTGTAATTTAAGTGTTATTAAGTATATTTTAATGCACATTTTAGGGTATCCCCGTTGGCCTCGTGGTGATTGTAAAACAATGTAAAATCCCGGGTACCTTTCTGCTCCACCATCTAAATTTAAGTGATTAATATGTGAGGATACGACAATATACCTTAGTAAATATCGTATCCTTTTGTTATTAAAAAGTGTAAATATTTTGCATTGAAATGTAAAGCTTTTCTGTACTATGCCAAACGTTTGTTCCATACCATCTTAATGTTACTTTAATGTTTAATATTACAATTAATTGCATACTTTAGTAACACAATTTAATTTTTTGGAATTCAATCACTCCAATATTATTGTGTTATATATTCTATACCTTAAAACAAACTATTAGCGATTCTTATCCCATTAAAAACTGTAGAATCTCTCAGCAGTTTTGAGTAATCCCATTGCAATAAAAGTTCTATTTTAATATGAATTTACAAGTTTTATTTATTACTTTTTTTCTGCAATGAATTACGGCTGAGTGGAGTAATTTGTAACACATCAGGTGTAAGCGTGATACAGCCATAATCTCTTTTCACAGGTAGCATTTTTGTTTACTCGAAAGCTGAAAAAAGCGCAAGTTCTTGGCTTGTTTACAGATTTTAAAGTCGCCAGGTTAAGTAGCTTTATCTCAGAAAACAAATATATTGTATGAATAAAGATTAACTGCAAATTCTGTGATAGGAACTGCTATCTTCGTAAAGCATGTATTTATCCATGAAACAGAGTTATAAAAAGAGTAAAATATGTCAAAAGTGCCAGGATTACACAGTTTGTTTAGGCTTACAAAGTTTATCGTTTCAAAAAAGTTCTTTTAACTACCGCAGCAAACTTAATATTAAAAGTAAGTTTTTCTCGAATTTCCTTTCATCGTTTTACTTTCACTAACGCAACAGGAACTTAATTTATAAGAACCAGATGACTTTTTACGCTAATTTGTGTTGCAGAACTGTTGTGTTCTCTTTTCTAGATTTCATGAGGGAGAAGTGGAGTTCAAAAGCGTGATTATTTTTCAGGTCTTTTCAGAAGTTCAGTTACAAACAAATAAGAATATGTGTGTATACTGGGTGCGGAAGAACAATCTATAGGAAATTATAGAGTAGAAAAGTAGTACCAAAATAATAAAAAAATCTGATGTGTTACACTCACATGACTTTCTCTACTCTTGTACAAACTATTTTTACAAACGCTTATTCTCCATATGCTTCATGTTAATAGAGATATCGAGATGTCAATCTTATTGGTAATTATCTTGTAGATGCAAGGGGAATTGGTAGGTTTTAAGCGATAGTCAAATATTTTAACGCTGGTTGCTATGTGGTGCATTCCATTCTCTTTGCATGTCCAGGACAAAAAAAACGAATAACGAATTCCCATTTGAGAAAAAGTATTGGAAAATTTAAGGGAATAACAAGTAATATCTCGAAAATGGTTCACTCAACAGAAAAAATGTATATGACATAAATTGTGTATTTTAACGCGATCTACATTTTTGTGCAGTAAAATTTTGTCTATCTCTTATGGTTTACCAGTTATGCAAAAGTCGTTCATAATGAAGAATACTTTTGGAGACATTCCTAGAAAATTCGAGATATACATTTCATTTGTCATGAAAATATCTTAAACATATGATATTTTAATCAAAATCATTAGAGCCATTTTTGAGAAAATTAAAATTTTTGAAAAATGTTCCATGTAATGGGTAATTTGGGGTGGGGGGATTTTCTTGAAAACCCTCGTGTCGCATCTCTGGAAGATACTGAAACTAAATACCAAGTTTGGTGTTTATCCGACTGTTCGTTTCTGAGTTATGCTTTTCACAGACACAGACACACACACGGACATGTTTGCAAGTATGCTTTTTTTGGATTCAGGGATCTCAAAACATGTACTTCCGGTGAAATCTCGGTATCGAATTTTTGGGTGGAATGCAATATTTACTTCCCCTACTTTACGTATTAGAGAAAGTAATAAACACACGCATTCTTTTACAGTACTAGTCACTGTCGCTAGATGTGTCAGATATGAAGCCTACTGGATGATGCCTAATATCGAACGTTTGTTTTGTTCATTACAAAGAGTACATTACAGTGCGCGCATGTAATTGTTAGCTTCTCATTGCGTATCAATACTCATTATAATAGTTGAGACAATAAATACACATCTGTGGTGTGAGTCAAATTTCATTTTGACTGCCAAATGAAGATGTTTCATTAAGTCAGATTACAGTTATGCTCATCAGCGCTCCTGTTAAGGCCCCATACTCCTAACCTGAAAATGCCTTCTACCTGCATTTTCCTGCATATTTGTCTTCCCACAACCTGTATAATCCTAACAAATTGTACAGGTTATCTGTAGGGTTGGATGGATTTTTCCTCTCATCCGTTTGATACTTCGTTTAAAATCCGATGTAATTTACCGGAATCTCCCATTATTGATACGAGTTAACGTAATTTATTTGACTTTTTTAAGATAAATAAAAATAAAATATCAAAGGTGATTGAAGCAAAACATTTGGAATATACAGAGAGTACTTAGATATGTAAATACTTTTTCTACCACACCACTAACGATTGAGTAATGCAGGCTGGTGAGGTTCACCCGTGTAACAGGCTATCCCGCCATGCAAAACTGTCGGAGTAGTTGCCGCACAAGTACGGGGTTGCAGGTTTGGAATGAAATGAATTAATGCGTATCAATCGGTTTCTCATGTTTTTGCAGCTGACAAGAGAAGAGAGGGTTTCCAGTCAAACAAAACATTGTTATTCAAAATACTTAACATGGACATAGCATAATGCTGACAACTGGGAGGTCATTCTACCGCGCAGCGTATTATTTCATAGATGGAGGCAATTTTGCCTTTACAATTTAGTTGTGTAAATACGTTTAATAACTTCGGCAATTGAATATATTATTGACATGATCTTAGTTATTTACAGTTCATTTTCAGGGAAGGTGTAAAGTGTCAGTTATTTTCATCGGGACACACAACTTGGAAAAATAATATAAATAGTATTAAATAAATTTTACTAAGCAGCGGAGGAAGTATAATAACTAAAGTTAAGAAAAATCAAGAAATGACAAACGAGGAAATATTTGTGTTTTTTTTTTATTTCAGGGGCAGTATCGAAGCCCTCTCGACAAAACCACTGCTGGTGTGTGACATCCTCTTACCGGGCCCCATTACTATTTTAGAGAGGGAGGTTAATTTTATTATTCCTGTATATATTTATATGCAGCTTCTAACAGACACATTCCTTTATAATTATTTCAGACATTTCGAATGCCTTTTATATAGAAGGATATTACTTTGGCTGTTAGCCATTCTTGTGGGATCCGTCGAATCTTCCAATTTTCAATAAATATAATACCTAAATTTAAATAGAAAGCCTCCACATTTATAGAATTCTGCATTCAGGCTATCTTGCCCTATTGGTTGTAGACTTTTGGTCTTTCGTAACGCTTCTTGCACGATTATTAGATCTTCTTCATATCTTAGAGAACATCTTCAATTCCATACCTAGTGTTCCATCTTCCCATTCCCATCGTACCAAAGGTCTTTATAATGTTCTAGTCGTGAATTATGCTTAGGTTTGCTGTATCTTTTTCAGTGTTTTTGATGTGCTTCATCAGTTTGTAGCTTAGATTACCAAACATATGTATCATATTAAATTTTTCCAATAAACTTATTCCAAGATTCGTCAATTCGTCAATTATGTGTTCTAGATCTACATTTTTGTGTGGTACATTTTCGTCCATCGCTTAACGTTTAAAAGTTATACAAGATTATACAAAATTCCTTCCGAATGAAGAGGACTTCCTAGGCTATTCCCAGAAAATTCAAGATAAACGTTTTATTTGTCATGTAAATATTTCCATATATGATATTTTAATCAAAATAATTAGCCAATTTTTCAGAAAATCAGAAGTCCTATTCATTCGGAAGATATTTTGTATAATCTTGTATAACTTTTAAACGTTAAGCGATGGACGAAAATGTACCACATAAAAAATGTGGATCTCTTTAAAACACACAATTTACTTAAAATAAGTTTTTTGTGGCTAAGCTGTTTCTAAGGTATCTGTTATTAAAGGTTAGAATTGTTCAATCCTTTTCATTATTTTAAAGTACCGTCGATTTTCGATTGTTTCTCGCGATTGCATGGCAACAGATCTTAAACATTTGACTATCACTGTTCTCTTTGTATCTATAACGAAATGTGTAATGTAGCTATTTCTGCAAAGATTTGTTTGGATTAAATGTAGTAGATATAAAAGTAAGCTTTAGAAAGAACAGTTTGTCTAACCACTAATAAAGATAAGTTACAGAAAGTCGTGTGAATGTATCACATCATATTTTTTATATTGTCGCAGTGCCTGTTCTATGGAAGAGAAACCAAACTAGATGCAGTAACTTCAAACGGAAGGAGATGGTGCCAATTTAGAGATTATGCCAGAAAATAAGGCTACCAGCAGTACTTATGAGATGTGCTCCGAAAGAAAACAGATTTGGGGAGGCTGAGGAAAAGGCATGTTATATTCACATGACGTTCTCTACCCATTCTTCAACAAAATATACCTAACGAAGCTTGTTTTTCGATCTGCTTCATGCTAATTGAGATAACATTAATGTAGGAACGCTTTAAATATACATTTCCGTGTAGATACAAAGGAAGTAGAGGAATACAGTAGAATTAAGCGATAGATTTAAGAGCTGGTTGCTATGTGATGACTATGAAATTCTATTCTCTTTGCATGTCCAGGAGAAGATAACCAATGACTTCCCATTTGAGAAAACTATAAGTATTTGAAAATTCAAACCAATAACCAGGCACCTCGCAATGCAATACATCTCGTCAATAAGTATGTATGTATTTATTTATTTATTGATATAAAGTGACACATAAGTATATTATTGTGTGCTTTAACAAGAACTAAGCTTTTTGTGTAGCAAGATTTTGTCTTATCACTTACGGTTTACTATATACGCAAAAGTATATGCAAACTTCCTAGGCTATTCCCGGGAAGTTCAAGGTATACATTACATTGTCATGCACATATCCTAAACTTATGACATATTTATCAAAATCGTTGTAGCATCTTTTGAGAAAATAAAAAGTAGTTTGGGATGGCGGATTTTCTTAAAAACCTTCGGGTCGCATCCTTGCAAGATGCTGAACGTAAATAACAAATTTGGTATTTAACCACTTTCCATTTTTGAATTACGCTGTTCACACACAGGGGTCTTTCTCTAAAAATGGAGGGGAGGGAGAAGCAATTGGTACATTTTTACAAAAGGTTATGCATCTCAGATCAGTGAGTAAGGAAGAGGGTCAAGGGTGTGAGGGCGAGGGTTAGTGGCTTAGGGGCGGATATAGTGTGTGCTTGTGAACAAGTTTTTTCTCTTGTTCTGTTTTTTTGTGTTTTTTGTTGTTTATCTGTTCTTTTCTTTTCATTTATTGTAAATATCATTGTGATGAATATAATCTGAAACATATGAATTTCAGTGTATTGTATAAGCACGTACGGTCTATCTGACCCGTGTGATCTAGGTGTTTGGACATATAAAATATTTAAGACTATAAATACACTACTATACTCTACTCTAAAGATGCTGTTTTTAGGTTCAGGGGGCCTCAAAAATATATTTCCGGTGAAATATAGACATAGAAGTTTTGGGTGGAATACAACACTTCCCCTACTTATTATATGCGGTAAAGTAAAAATGGCCACCGGAATGGGCTAGGGAGCCTAAAGCTTGAAGAAGAAGAAGAAGAAGAAGAAGAAGAAGAAGAAAAAGGCTGTTCTTGTAAATAGAATACACAAACGTATGCAAACAATTTCTTTGTAGTTAGTTCCGGCAGAGCTATAGACGAACCCCTAGAGGGCCGCAAACGGCCGAGGTATTGAAAGGCGCGGAGGCCACAAGCAGGCGAATTGCCGATCACTGCAGTAGATGAACACCCCGTGAAGTTGTCTATATGAAAGCAATGCATCACGTTATCTTGGGAGAGGAGGTGCAAGAGTCTTAAAACGATTATTTATGTGGCTGTGGGTTATTAGAACCTGTCAGTATGATATACTAGAGCAGAAGATCGCATCTGGTGGCTCCTGGGGGGCGGAGTCCACACAAAGCCTGCCCCGGGCACCACCTCCCTATCTGTCGAGTTCTGATTGCTGCGGAAAAGAGGGGGGGTAAGCCTATCTTGCAGCACCTGCAGCTGACAAACTAATTCCACCATAACAATTCAAATTTCGTACTTTCTCGCCGCGTGCGCTCTACGCTGCTTCAAAACCAGTTGCAGAATAAAGTACGTCTTGATCGGAGAGAGACTGTTGAATTGCTGATGCGATATTAGAGAGAGGCTTCCATGTCGTATATAACCAGAGATGAGGAAAGAAGACAGAAGACAGTCGCGACTAACACCCCAGCGTTCCTGGTGGCCATTTGTAACCACTGGATAATGGCTCCATGATATGGCCAGGATAATAAAACTAATATATAAAAGTTTTGCAGAAAAGGTTTTATGTGCAACTTACTCTCTACTTGATGATGACCCGGTAGGTCATACCGGACGGTTAATGAGCGAAACGGTTGGAATGACGCTGAAATGGGACCGGGACATTACCCGATATTCGTCTTCTCAGGGTAAAGGAAAACCCCGAGATTCGAACTCTGTACCTCTTGAATGTAAGGCAGACACGCTACCCCCACACCACAGAGGCTGCCTAATTTCTATTTCATAAGAATTCAATCTACCTGCTATTTATATTGAGCCTAATGTTTCTCTTCACTATGGTTTCTGTTACACCACAGAATAATAAAACGTTTTGGAACTTTGTATGGATTTAGCGTTATGTATGATAACAATATTACTAGCCCCGAGCGGGATGACTCACGCGGTAATGTCTGTGGCCCGTATTCAGGAGCTCTCGGGTTCAAATCCGTGGGCCTACCAATATGACAAGAGGTCTTTTTGCAGCTTCCCTCAGCCGGCAAGGTAAATACCTGATTGGATATTTAATACCACTACTCAGAGTTCCACTCTAAGTCTAAAACAATAGTAAAAATGAAAAATAGGTGGTAATAGTAAATGCTGTGCCATCTATCCACAGACAATGAAAACAGATAGACTGGACGGCACTCTAATGCGCGGCACGAATCAGAAGATCCGGCTGCTATACGCTAGGGTCTCTGTGGACACGTGACGAAGTAAGATGGCATGGTTACAGAGATGAGACCTAGAAGGTTAACTGTCCGCCTTCTGTATGAAAGCGACAGTTAGACTGGATGACACCCTAATGCCATCTGTACGGCACGAAGCACAAGATTCGGTTGATATGCACTGAGGTCTTTGTGGACAATTGACGAAGCAAGATGGTATGTTTAGAGAGGTGAGATCTAGCACACATCGATTCACGAGTTATCTACTAACGGATCCATTGCAATATGACCATGTACAGCAACAAAAGTCTGATGTGTTGCATTCTCTACTCACTGTCGTTTATTACTTTCTCTAACACGTATAGAAGATGCTGCATTCCACCCATAAATTCGATGCGGAAATTTCTCGGAAATATATGCTTTGAGGCCCCGGAATACCAATAAAGAATTTTTAGAAAAATGTATGTGTGTGTCTATTAACAGCATAATTCAAAAACGAAAAGTCGGATAAATACCAAACTTGGTATTTAATATTTATTTATTTAAATATTGGTATTTAAGTTGAATATCTTCCAAAGATGCGACACGAAGATTTTCAAGAAAATATATCTACCCCAAACTACCCTTTAATGAAACATTTTTCAATATTTTTTATTTTCTAAAATGCCTCCAACGACTTTGATTAAAATACCATATATTGAAGATATTTACACGACAAATATGTATATCTTGAATTTTCTGGGAATGACTCTTGAAGTCCTCCACATTTGGAAGCAATTTTGTATAATCTTGTATAATTGGCAAATGTTAAGCAATAGACGAAAATGTATTATACAAAATGTAGATCTCCTTAAAACATACAATTTATTTCAAAGAGGGAAGTTTTTTTGCAGGATAAGCCGTTTCTAAGATGTCCGTTATTAAATGGTCCAATTGTTTATTTCTTGTTAGTTCTCTTAAGATCCTGTCAATATTCAGTTGTATCTCATAATTGAATGGAAACAGTATGGAATTTTAAGGTCAGCGTATAGCATGCAGTTATTAAACATTTGACTATCACTGTTCGTTTTGTATCTAAAACGAAATATGTAATGTGGCTATTTCTGAAGATGTTTATCAGGATTAAAATTAGTAGTTAGGAAAATAAACATTAAGAATAATTTGTATATTAACTAATAAGCGATAGTGTGGAGAAGATCATGTGAATGTATCACATTAGATTATTTTTATACCAGCTACACTATTAATACAGATAAACAAACGGTTTTTGAAACATTTCGTTAAAAATTATTAAGTATTGAAAAATTCAAACCAATATTAACGGATATCTCGGTAAAGGCTGATACCATAAAAAAGGTTATTTAAATAAAGTCTGTTTTTTATGGAGGTCTACATTTTCTGTATAGTACGGTTTTGTCTATCTCTCATGTTTTACCAGTTACACAAAAATATACAAAACTATTTCGTAATCAAGAGGGCTTCAAAACCTATTTTCAGAAAATTTAAGATACATATGTTGTTTGTCATGTAAATGATTTTTTAATAAAATAAAGAATATCTATGTTTGCATGTACAGTGTAGTTTGAGGTGTAGGAGATTTATTAAAAATCTTCGTGTCACATTTTTGGAATGTACTAAACTTTAAATACTAAGTTTGATACTTTCAAAGACACACATACGGATATTTGTTTAAATTGTTGTCTGTATTCAGGGGCTCAAATATATGTAGGCAATATATCGATATCAAAATTTTGGGTGGAAAAGAATACTTTCTCAACATACTATCCACATGGCATAGAAAGTAATAAAACGTCTACCGACTCTATAAGAATAAAACAATGTAAGAATGAATGACAGTATAGGTATGTGTACCAAACAAGGCCCACCTAAAGATTGAGGCAGTATTTTTAACACCTAAATGATTTCAGGCAAGTTATATAATATAAACTTCAGTAACAGGCCGCCTTGAAGAAATGTGTGTATATAACAATATAAAAAGTGTATATTACAGTCATTGTATTTGTTTATATTATTGTATACATGTTCAATAATGTTATGTGGATGTATTACGTAATTTAATAATGTAGGAGCTGTGAGAATAATAGGTTACAAGTTGCTAACAATAAGGTAACAATGAGGTAACCTTCAGGCAATAATGAGTATAAAGGTGTAATAATGCTACTGTCATTCTTGGAGCAACAATAATGTAATTTTTGTGACAGCTTATAAAATATCCAATCAACAACCAGAAAAAAGCTTAAGTTAAATAAAAGTATTCTATTTGATTAGGAATAGCCAATCAGAGACTTGAAATACAGAAAATTACAAATTTTAGGCGGTTGAAATCATGTCAGTTGCTTGTAGACAGTGCTCATAACTGGACGCGTTGGTAGCAGACAGTGTTTCTAACCGGATGCGAGATGTGTCCTCGAGAAATTTAATACGTATTCGTGTGAGACGAAAATAGTTTTACGTGTTAAAAGTAGCAAGTAATTAATTAAAGAATCTCACAGCTCTCTATATCAGTGAAGTGTTATTTAAATTGTGTCAAGAATTAATAAAAAGGAGTGAATTAAAAATTATAATCTATGTAAGCCTACATTCTTCAGTTGCACCACAACCCTGCAAAGAGAAACGTGTCTCTAATAATAATAATACTGACGCAGCCGAGGCAAACATAAATATATAATATTTAAAGAAACAGTCAAATTACAAAGTTAATATTTTTTAAACATTTTGGGGCAAAGGCCACCGGAATGTACATTTGGGGCGAAGGCTAGCGGAAACTTTTTTACCATACGTGCGGTTGCAACTACTTAAAGTTCGGCTCCCCAACAGTCGAAATATAGTACATCTTCAAACTGACTTTCCATACGTAGTACCAACAACCTACTTGAAATTGACGCCCAAAATGTGGGGCAAATAACGTAAAGATACTATCTACTTCAAGTTTTGGACCGTCCATACGAATAATGGTTAGAGATGGTAGAACAATGTTTTTGGTATTCCATGGTTTAACAGAATTTCTAATATATATTTTGAAAATTGTCTATGTAGGAATTATTTCAAATTTGATTATAATAAGGTACGCATTAAAACCATCGGTTCGAAATAAGACCCCAGTGTGGTACGTAATATAGCTCATCGTTCAACTTTTGAATAACAAGCTGATGATAAAAAATAGATGTACTAAAGTTTCATTTTAAACCTTTTGTTACGTCAAAGAAGGAAAATCAGCACACCTGAGAACAAATATATTAGCAGTGCAACACAAAGCTAGTGAAAATAATTTCAATGAAAATTGGTAAGTTCTTCGTTTAAGTTTCTTGATGAAAAAACTATTAATGAGCTTAGAAATAAACATTACAACTTAACTTAAGCTAACTACACTTTGTATTAAACGTAGCTATACAGGGGTATTCAAAAGAAAGGAACAGATTTTAAATATTCATTTTAATGAACGGCAATAGATAGCGACACATGCGAAACATCATTACATGGAGGAATGTTCAAAGTTTTAAGCCCCCACCTATTAGTTCCATTCAGTGCCTACAGCGGCGCTGGGTTTGTTTACGAGAAAATGGCAACACCACAGGAAAAGTCGTTTTGTATGCTGCAGTATGCAAAGAGTAAATCCATTGCTTCTTTGCAGCATGCATTTCGTTGTAAGTTCAACAAAGAGCCGCCTCATCATAAAAAAGTTACAATTGATACAATAAATTTGTAGAAGATGGTTGCGTATGCAAACGGAAAAGCACTAGTCGTCCTCGCATAACAAATGATGCTCATTTTGAACAAATAAAATAAAACTTTGAACTTTTCTGTAGTGAAGTATCGCAGTGTCACCATCTATTGTCGTTCATTAGAAATTCAGTTCCTTATTAGCACACGTTGTTGCAGTATTAAACTGCTCCATGGCTAGACACACAATGAAGAAATGCGAGAAATTTATACTGAAGCAACAATCGGAATGTTTATGGACTCGGAAACGATGCACAGCAATATCGACAACTGAAAGCAAAAATTTACCGCACGGTTCAAAATCGGCTCACTTTTTGAAGTGCCCAACTTCTAAACTAAAAATGTTGCTTTAGTTATAAGAAAAACCATGTTTTTTTCTGAAAATTTCATATCTGTTGAGGTTTATAATTCCAAATCAAAGCCTCGTTATAGGCCCTGAACCTATAAATTACTCCATCTTTCAGTTTCACCATTCAGTTACACCGCCTATATTCAGTGGCGTTAACGGTAATTGAATGTTTACAGGAATAAATTCCAACGCTTCTTCACAGTTATATGTGGCAGCTATAGAATAGGACGGAAAACCGCCACTGGACGATTTTCAACTTTGGGTTAACAAAACCGGTTTATTAATATCTGCTTGAGAGGGGACGTGAAGGAGGACATCTTCACACTGAGTGTCGGGTACCACGGTAATAAATTAAGCACTAACTTTGTCAGATTCTGTCATTGGATACTCCAGATGAGTACGGGAACACGACTCGCGACTTTATACAGGGTATACACAAATGTTTATACCGTCTTTAAACAACAACATAATTTGGAATTATAGCTTAAATTGAAGAAACACTGTGGAAGTTACAACAACATTAATCCTAAGTATTCAACATGCAATCTATTTGTGACGCAGCATGCATCAAGAACACCTTCCACATTGTCATTATTCGTATTTGCTAGTTCTCGACTCGCCCGCCGCACAGATTGTTTAGTGCTTCTCCCGAAAGCCGTTCTGACTCTCTCCATCTTCTCACTTGACACACGTGACCGTTCGGTGCTCTTTCCTTTACAGACACACATTGTCGTTTGGACCTGCTGCGAATGTTGTAACCAGAAGGAGCGTTAAGACCAAATAAACTATACGCCCGCTGAACTATAAGCACTAGATTAGTTTCGCGAATTCCAAGATAAAAAATCTGATGTGTTACACTCACATGACTTTCTCTACTCTTGTACAAACTATTTTTACAAACTCTTATTCTCCATCTATTTCATATTAATCGAGATAAACATTTGCAGAAACGATCTTTTGACATGCAAAGAGAAGCGACCAGTTCTAAAAATATTTGACCATCGCTTAAGGCCTACTATGTTCCCCTTGTTTTGTATTTGCAAGGGCAATATAGAAATACAGTAGTCTTTAAGCATAGACATCTCTCTTAATAGCTGGTTGCTAGGTGCAGCACCATTCTCTTTGCCACAGATTAATACTCTTCGTATATGCCAGACAAAAAAATGAATATCGAATTCCCATTTGAGAAAATAAGTATTAAAAATTTTAAGGGAATAACAAGCAATATCTCGAAAATGTTTCACTCAACAAAAAAGTATAGGATATAAATTGTTTATTTTAACGCGATCTACATTTTTTGTGGAGTAAAACTTTGTCTATCTCTTATGGTTTACCAGTTAGGCAAAAGTCGTTCACAATGAAGAATACATTTCATTTGTCATGAAAATATTTTAAACGCATTATATTTTAATCAAAATCGTTGGAGCCATTTTTGAGAAAATTAAAATTTTAGAAAAATGTACATATAAAGGGTAATCTGGGGTGGGGGGATTTTCATGAACACCTTCGAGTCGCATCTCTGGAAGATACTGAACCTAAATACCAAGTTTGGTGTTTATCCGACTGTTCGTTTCTGAGTTATGCCGTACACAGGCTGTGGCAGTATTTTATATCACAACATTGTAAATGCCAGAGTGATTGTAGTGTAAATAAGCATTATTGTATGACATTGATTTGAGATGTTTGTTAATTATAAGCATTGTTAGGAAATAAGTTTACACGGCCTCACTGAAACTAACAATAGGAGCGGGTAACAATGTAACGAGGGGGTGAGTTGTTTATTAATTAGAAGAGACAAGCAAATGACGTCAGATTAGCGCGCTTTTCTTAGAAATGGAGGGAATTTCTTCCCTAGAGCATATGTGTTCGTAATTTTGATTGGATATAAATATAGACGCTAATGTTGGCGCGTTTTATTAACCAATAGCAGCTCGGTTATAATCTTTACGCATATCGGGGTGAGGGAGTATAAATTCCGTGCCAGAGACAGGTTTCGTTCAGTCCAACAGAAGGATTCGCGGGTAATACGTCGCTCAGTCCAAAATATCATACCACGGGTTACACGTCGCGTAGTTCAACGGAAGCATACATAAAGTACACGTTACGCAATTCTACAGAATCTATCGCGTCTTAAAGTTTGTTATAAATGTGAAATACGCGAATTAATAACGTGCAGTAAATAAGTGATTATAGTGATATTAGAAAATATAACAGTTTTAGTCTGGCGTGTATCAAGAGTCAGTATGTGAAATTAACTAATTGTGACGGTAATAAAAGTGTAAAAACAAATTCTTTTATAAGTGTTATCTTTCAGTAACAAAATCCTTTCCGTTTACACACCCTGTTCAAGAGATATGCTCGACTGAGTAGTAATAATAGCTAGCCGGAGGACAAAGAACCCAAAATTCAAAATAGTAAAACAATAACAGGCGCTCAGCAATAAGATAACACGAAGTTACTGCGACAAATTGGCTCCCATACGTGGGGCAGATAAACATGAAGCATCTTCCAACTACTAAAAAGTATTCTACTTCAAGACACACACACACACACACACACACACACGGACATGTTTCCAAAAATGCTTTTTTTGGATTCAGGGGGTCTCAAAACATATATTTCCGGTGAAATCTCGGTAACGAATTTTTGGGTGGAATACAATACTTCCCCTACTTACTATACGTAGTAGAGAAAGTAAAAAGCGTTTTGCAAGCGAGTTGTCGTGTTCTGTTTATTTCATTACCATGGCTACAAAACAAAACGTAGAATACCATACTGTGACTTCCTCGGATACATCCACAAGATCACTCAGATATGGAAGCAGCATTGGAACAGCTCATCTACAAGTAAACTGCATGATTCAAGTCTCCTTGCGCTCCTAAATACCCAGTGATTTCCTTTCTTCGCAAGGACCAAGTTGCTCTCACAGGATTACGCATAGGAGACACAGCCATCACCCACTCCTACCTTATACCTCATGATGCTCCTCCGCTTTGTAACTTCAGTAATGATCCACTTACTGTACCTCATATGATTCTGGACTGTTATCACCCGGCCTCCGTGGACTAGAGGTACCGTGCTAGCCTCTAGTTCCCAAGGTCTAGTTCAAACTCGGCCGAGGGCGATGGATTTTTTCGGGCGTAAAAATCTTTAGCATGGCTTCCTTCGGAAGAGAAGTGAAGCCGGTAGTCCCATATCGTAGATTTACGGCACGTAAAAGAACCTCAAGCCTGTTAAGAGGCCTCTGAGCAAAATTTCGGACTTTCGCGTCCAATATAGAATGGGACGCTAAGAACCATAGTAGTTAAAGAGCGTCCATAAAAAAAAAGAACTCAACCATAAGAGTGCAAGACGAAATTGTGAAGTTCCGGACAACATGTGTGACGCCATCAGAAATCCAGTGTTTAAAGACGTGATTAAGTGTATTAAGCAAACTAAGAAATTAGCTAAATTATAATGTTGTCTGAGTAATGTACATTTACAATGTAATTTATTGTAGTGGTTTGTATCCTTATGGTGTCGCTATATAACCAGCGATTTCAGGTGACTTAAAACATGCGCATGTAGAATTCAAACTTTTTTTCCTCAGTTTAAGTTATGATTTAAAGTTATATTGTACTGTGGAGGAAAAAAATTCTGATTCATTCAAATAATTTTCTATATCCTCTTATCATTTATTAATCGGTATACAAATTATTATTACAAATTTTTCTGCCTTTATCAGTTTAATTGAGATAAACCTTTGCAAAAATAGGTGCATTACATTTCTTCCTCCGTTGTGTAGTGGTTACCATGCTAGCCTCTGGTTCCCGAGGTCGCGGGTTCAAACACGGCGGAGGGCGATGGATTTTTTCGGGCGTAAAAATCCTTCCTTCCAGTGGTCCAGTGTCATACTTTTACGGCACGAGCCTGATAACAGGCCCCTGAGCAAAATCACCGGTCTTTCGCGCTCAATAAAGAATGGGACGCTAAGGACCACAGCATTTAAAGTCGTTTCGTAGATGCAAACGAAACAGTTTAAGAACTAGAGATTATATGCTGACCTTAAAATACCATATTGTTTCCATGACATCGAAGGTCGACAGGACTTTAAAAGAATAACAAATTATTGAAGAATTCCATTATCCATTAATAACGGATATCTTGAAAATGGCTGATGCCACAAAAAGATGTTATTTGAAATAAATTGTTCGTTTTAAATAGATATACGTTTTCGTTTATCGCTTAACGTTTGGCAGTTATAACAAGATTATATAAAATTTCTTCCTAATGAATACTTTGCTGGCTATTCCCAGAAAATTCATTTTATACATTTTATTTGTCATGTAAACATCTTGAATATAATCATGGTATTTCAATCAAAATGCTTATCCATTTTTAGAAAATAAACAATTTCCACAAGTCTTACATGTAGATTGGGATGAGGAATTTTCTTGAAAATCTTCGTGTTGTATCTTTGTAGATACTAAACCTAAATACCAAGTTTGGTGTATATCCGACTTTTCGTTTTTGAATTATGCTATTCACACAAACCCACAGGGACCTTGTTATAAAAATAGTTCTTTTCATTCAAGGGGCCTCTCCGGGGAAACTCCATATGGAATTTTTGGATGGAATGCAATAACTTCGCTACCTACTATGTACGTGGTAGAGAAAGTAAAAATGTAACCTCTTTAAAACACAGTTTGCGTCAAATACATTATGTGGCATCCATATTTCCGAGGCATCTGTTGAATTTTTCAATACTGGTGGTGTTTCACGGTTAAATATATAGCGGCCTGCTTTTAAACATGTGACAATCGATTAGGTTTCCTGTATCTCCTTTGTACCTACAACAAAATGTGTAATGAAACTATTTCTGCAAAGGTTTATTTCGATTCACATGAAGTAGAAGAATAAACTTTCTCAAGATTAGTTTGTAGAAGCTATTAAAAAATCTGATGTGTTACACTCGCTTGACTTTCTCTGCTTTTGTACAAACGCTTGTTCTCAATCTACTTCATGTTGATCGAGATAAACAACTTATTACTAATTTTCTTGTAGGTGTAAGAGGAATATGGTAGGTTTTAAGCGATAGTCATATATTTTAAGAGCTGGTTGCTTGAAGCAGCATTTTTAACAGTTAAATGATTTCAGTCTAATTATATAATATATAATTCAATAACAGCCCGCCTTAAAGCAATATGTGTATGTAACAATATATAAAAAGTTTATATTACAGTCATTATATATGTTTATATTATTGTATACACGTTCAATGCTGTTATGTGAATGTATTACGTAATTTAATAATGTAGGAACTATGAGAATAATAGGTTAAAAGTTGCTAACAATGAGGTAACCTTGAGTCAATAATGAATTTGAAAGTTTAAATGCTACTAGTCATTATTGGAGCAACAATAATGTAAAAGTTGAGACAATTTATAAATAGCCAATCAACAACCAGAAAAAGCTTTAGTTAAATGAAGGTATTCTACTGGAGTAGGATTAGCCAATCAGAGACTTGAAATACAGAAGTTTACAAATTTAGGCGATAGAAATCAATTTAGTTGCCTGCAGACAGTGTTTGTAACCGGACGCGAGATGCGTCCTCGAGAAGTATAATACGTATTCAGTGTGAAATGAAAGTAGTTTACGTATGAAAAAGTGTAAGTAATTAATTAAAAAAATCTCACAGCTCTCTGTATATCAGTGAAGTGTTATTTAAATCGTGTCAAGCATTAATAAAAGGAGTGAAGTAAAAATTATAATCTGTGTAAGCCTACATTCTTCAGTCGCACCACAACCCTGTAAAGAGAAACATGTCTCTAACGATAATACTGACGCAGCCGAGGCAAACATAAATATATAATATTTAAAGAAACAGTCAAATTACAAAGTTAATATTTTTAAACGTTTTTTTGAGGGGGCAAAGGCCACCAGAAAGTACATTTGGGGCGAAGGATACCGGAAAGCGGGTACTATACGTGCGGTTGCAACGAACTTCAAGTTCGGCTCCCAACAGTTGAAATATAATACAACTCTTTCAATACAACTTATTTCATGCTATGTGGGAGCATTCCATTCTCTTTGTATGTCCAAGACATAAAAAAAAAAGAGTAACAAATTCCCATTTGAGAAAAAGTATAAGTATTGCAAAATTCAATTCAAACAAATAACAAGGATTATCTCGGAAATGTTTCACTCCACAAAAGATGTATAGGACATAAATTGTGCGTTTTAACGAGATTTACATACTTCGTGAAGAAAACTTTTGTCTATCTTTTTTCGGTTTACTAGTAATGCAAAAATCCATTCAGAATGAAACGGAGTTTTGGGGACATTCCTAGAAAATACAAGATACACATTTGATGAAAATATCTTAAACATATTATATTTTAAACAAAATCGTTAGAGAAAATCAAAATGTTAAAAAAATATTACATGTAAAGGGTAGTTTAGGTTGGGGTGATTTTCTTGAAAAATTTTTGTCGCGTCCTTGAAATATACTGATGCTAAATACGAAGTTAGGTATTTATCCGACTTTTATGTTTTTGAGTTCTGCTGTTCAGGCCCACTTCCACACGACCTTTTTTCTAAAAATGATTTTTTATTTAGATTCAAGGGACCTAAAAACTGTATTCCTGGTAAATCTCGGTATCTAATTTTTTAGTGAAATGCAATACTTCTCCTACTTACTATACGTAGTAGAGAGAATAATTAACGAGATTGGGTGGAGAACTTCAAGTGAAAATAATGCATAATTTTCTGGCTTATATATTCCTCTTTTGCTTTGTCTGGTTGTGTTTCTCGTTGGAAGATTATGGCATAAACCGCTACTCTATTGGGTCGGCGAATAATTTGACATTTCGAAGCAGTTTTCGTATTGTGGTCTGTCTGGAAAACATCAGCGTGCGAACGTCGGAAGTGGAGAGAAGAGGGAAGCGAAATAAACTGCTTTGGGATTCTAAAATAAGAGGCTGGGGCGGAAAATAAACATGGGCAAGGAGCGATTGGCTACCAGTTGCGAATGACTGAAGGAATTAGGCACTTTTAACAAAATTGCTACAGCCCATGGGCAGAAGCTGCCACAGAATGCTAAATGAGGAGCATCGATCTGTGCGACAACAGAGCAGTTAACAGACTTAAAGCTGAACAGCTTCCAAATCCCTGCATGTTTTGTTTCTCCGCAGGATTGTGGTGCGGGCCTACCTTGTGCTATAATCGCTCAGTATACTTCTATGAATTTGTTACTGTGCTCAGGGACGGTAAAGGGAAGTACAATGTAACATCAGTTATACGTTTTCAAAGGGTAATGGCTAAAATAATAGATGAGAAAAGGTGAAAGTAAATTTTCTTATGGAACTGACATTGTTTTATGATTAATTCTCAAGCTAATTATTATTACTTAATATAAGAAACTAATAAATGAAACTAACACGTCAATAATACACACTGGCGTAAGTTTAGGTTTTAGAATGTAGGGGGACACCTACATATATCTATTATGGCTAACACCCCCCCCCCCGCAAGAGGAAGGGATGACGAAGGAACTAAAGAAAGCTCAGGCCGCAGGCAGATAATCCACAGAGACGCAGGAAGTCCCTAACAGTTCCCTGTTCGAAGACACTCCCACTGCTGGAGCCGTCTAGAGAGGACGATGAACACCGGTCAACCAAGCAGCAGGAATACTATTTCCTTTTAGCAAGCATACGCACCATCTGATCGACACTGCCACACACCACGAAATATGAGAAGGAAACAGTATGAAGGTAAATGATGGACAGGAAGTCTTGGTAGATGAAAAACCATGAAAATCCAAGGTCAGAGTGGACGGTCAATGGGACTTCCCAAATGCGAGCATCACACGTTACCGCGGAGGCATCTCGGTCGGTAAATAATAAACATAGTACAGTACTTACGTGCATGCCAGAATTAGTATTCATATTTCAAATTAAAAAAATACAGTTTTGGTGCTTTACACTGGTTAAAAATCTGATGTGTTACACTCACATGACTTTCTCTACTCTTGTACAAACTATTTCTACAAACGCTTATTCTCCATATGCTTGTGTTAATCGAGATATCGAGATGTTAATCTTATTGCTAATTTTCTTGTAGATGCAAGCGGAATATGGTAATCTTTAAGCTATAGCCAAATATTTTAAGAGTTGTTGCTATGCGCAGTATTCCATTCTCTTTGCATTGTCAGGACAAAAAAAAGAATAACAAATTCCCATTTGAGAAAAAGTATAAGTATTGAAAAATTTATAGGCATAATAAGCGAAAACCTAGAAAATGGTTCACTCAACAAAAAACTGTATGTGACATAAATGGGGTATTTTAACGCGATCTACATTTTTTGTGTAGTAAAATGTTGTCTACCTCTTATGGTTTACCAGTTATGCAAAAGTCGTTCACAATGAAGAATACTTTTGGAGACATTCCCAGAAAATTCAAGTTACACATTTTATTAAAAATATCTTAAACATATGATTGATATCTTAATCAAAATCGTTAAAATAATTTTTGAGAAAATTAAAATCTTCGAAAAATGTTCCATGTAAAGGGTAATGTGGGTTGGGTGAATTTTCTTGAAAACCTTCGTGTCGCATCTGGAAGATACTGAACCTAAATGCCAAGTTTGGTGTTTATCCGACTTTTCGTTTCTGAGATATGCTGTTCACAGACACACACACGGACATGTTTCCAAAAATGCTTTTTTTGGATTCAGGGGGTCTCAAAACATGTATTTCCGGTGAAATCTCGGTATCGAATGTTTGGGTGGAGTACAATAATTCCCCTACTTACTATACGTAGTAGAGAGAGTAAAACATTTGTCAATTTTTCTTCGCTTGTTTGATTTTTCCACAATAGTAGATTATATGCACAAATCACAGAAATGCTGCCACCATTTGGACTTTGTGATGATAGAATTGGTTGTGCAATTTCTAAAGCTTGAATTGCTACGTGCAGAATGGGGACATTTTCATTATTTAGGCCTCTTTATCACCATCAACAGTTAACAACCTGTTGTTAACGGTGTACAGCAAAAATGCGTTCCGAAAATATTGATGCCTCACCGAACATGCCTACTGTTTTGTGCTGCCACAGCAAGGATACAGTATACAGAAATCATGCACAGTATATCAACACAGCATAAACATAAGGTATAAATGTGTAAGTAAATTAATATGTTTTGTATATGGGGGCAGAAAATATGTCGTTGAGCTAAATATTAATTGGCAAACTTCGCTGCCTAAAACATGTAACGTATCTCAGCGAAAAACACATAAGTGAATAACGTATAGGACGTTTAATTATATTACAAATGGTTTGCTTACTAAACCAGGTCGTCAAGGAATTAGTGATCTCCACCACTGAACCAAAAAACTGATAAACGTGGGTGAGGTCACATCAGCACATCTTTTAAGTGCGTCTTAGAAATTTTCTGTTAAAAATAGTATAATTATAGCTTTATGCATCTACTCTGCATCTTGAAAAACGTCTCCGAGGCACAACCACCCGAGCGTACCAAGGCCTACTCGCATTGAGGAGGTAGACAGAGGGCCTAGAGTAGGTGGAGCACAGCACCGCAAGTAGGTCACATGGGCCAGTTTTGTTTCTAACTTGACCCCGGGAGGAAGGGATGAAGGAGAGGCCCAAAGGGCGACCACATCCGGACGTCGAAGTGCACTAGCACGGGCTGTCTAACGCTTCCAGCATGGTGCCAATCCTGACGCCGGCTAATTCTGCCTAAGCCCTGAGCCTCCTTGATGTCCCATTGAAATTGAGACATCTCCCAGAAAGGGGGTTCCAGCAGTCCCACCAAACGCCAGGGATAAATCCTTCCAGAGAAAAAATTCCACCGCTTTGACGCAACGCACCAACCGCCGACGCCTGGTCCTACAACCCTGAAACATGTTATGTTGGGGCAGGAATCACATGGTAGAAGGGGAACTATCCCAGCATTTGCCTACCGATCCGGCGAAACCACGAAAAAATGCATGGTCAGAGTGACCGAGGCGACGGGAATCGTACACGAGACCTCCCGAGTGCGAGCCTCGTACTTACCGCGGAGTCATATCGCTCTGTTCTCCGCATAGGACATCATGGACCGAGTGTAGTAATGAGGATGGCCTTTGGTCATTATTTTACCTCTCCCTGGTCCCTCGTTCGCAGCTCACAGTTACTCTTCAATTGGACCCCAAGGATCTCTCGAGGTTAAGTGTTCACTCCGTATTAGGCGTGACGGTGCCGGGAAAAGGTGAGTCCACTCGTTCCATAGTCACTCATCCATAAACCATTATTATTTGTTTAGGCTAATGGTAAGATGGTTGCCTTCACGGTGAGTGTGATGGCGATGAAAAACATCTTTCTAACCACCTTTTTAGTGGCCTTTTTACATTTGTACTTCGTGCTGGCCATTGGTCTCATGCTATTTTAATCAATCTTTGTTTCCTCTGCTCTGCCAGCATGTATATTCTATTGTTTCTTTTACACATTTTATTATATCCGTTATATCACTTTCTTTTCTTATCTTTATTCTGTCCATTTTTGTTTTACCTACTATTACCCTTAATGCATTCATTTTTGTTACTCTGAGTAACTGAGTTTTGCTGTTTTCTTCTCTTGTTTCTATTCCATACACTATTAGCGGTATTACATCAAGTACTGTGTGGATATTTTTATATTAAAACAACAGTATCTTTCCGCATTAATAATAATAATAATAATAATAATAATAATAATAATAATAATAATAATAATAATGTGGAACGATTCTGTTTTGAAGTTTTTTTTAAGTTTCTACTAGTGCAGTCTCTTCTTTATGGTTCAGAATACTGAACTGTGGAAGGAAAAAATAGAGGTATCAGAAATGTAATTCTTGAGTGCGGTGGCTAGATAAAGAAGGACAGAAAAAAATACAGCGATGCAAGAATCAATAAACGGAATATATTTAAACTAAATCATAGTATAAAATATTAAGAAAAACATGACGATGTACGACGGAAGCCAGGATTCTCCATTACCAAGATCCTAGAATACAAACCGAAAGGAAAAACAAAGGAAGACCCATGAAGAGATGAATGGACCAGTTTAGTTTTACTTTCTCTACCTCGTACATACTAGCCAGAGTAGGTATTGCATTTCACCCAAAAATTCGATATCGAGATTTTACCACAAATATATGTTTTGAGGCCCCCTGAATCAAAATAAAGCCTTTTTAGAAAACGCGCGCGCGCATATGTGCCTATGAAAAGCATAACTCAAAAACGAAAAGTTGGATAAATACCAAACTTTATATTTACATTCAATATCTTCCAAAGATGCGACACCAAGTTTTTCAAGAAAATCCTTCACCCCAAAGCACCCTTTACATGTAAAAGTTTTCGAAATTTTTTATCTAAAAATGCCTCTAACGATTTTGATAAAAATACCGTATATAAAGGACAAATAACGTTATTAATAATTTTCTACGAATAACCTATGAAGTCCTCTACATTCGGAAGGAATTTTGTATAATCTTGTATAACTGGTAAATGTTGAGCGATAGATGAAAACTACCGCACAAAAATCTATTTCTCTTTCAAATACACAAGTTATTTAAAATAACTTTTGTGTGATATAAGCCATTTCTGAGATACCCGTCATTAGTGGTTGGAATTATTCATTTCTTGGTCATCGTCTTTAAGTTCTGTCAATATTCAGTTGTTTCCCGCGATTGCACGGAAACAGTATAGAATTTTAAGGCTAGCATATAGCGTCCAGATCTTAAACATTTGACTATCCTGTTCCCTTTGTATTTGTAATGAAAAGTGTAATGTAGCTATTTCTGCACACATTTATTTGAATTGAAATGCAAGTCAAAAGAATAAGCTTTAATAAAAATAGTTTGTATACCCACTAATAAACGATAAAGAGTACAGAACGTCATGTCAATGTATCACATCAGATATTTTTGACCTCGAAAGACCTAATCTCTGACGATTATGTTGTTGGTGTTGTTGATGATGTTGAAGGCGAGGGTTCTCCAGAGTTGTAGGCAGTGGTCTAGAGGATTTTCAGTTTATGATGCCTGTTATGTTGCCTGTTTAACTAGAGTAATAGATATACGGTTTGATGAACTTCATAGCTTATTCGTTGTGTATGGGTTATAATAGTGTTAACTTTTTGTATTTGCAGGTAAGAAGACATTTCTTTGCGGTACATACTCTTCAGAGGTTCAATTAGGAAGTGGTAAGTGTTTTAAGCATGTATATCATATTATATAATATTTAAGCTATTGCTTGGTACAAAAGCCTTACATCTTAATTTTTCACTTTATAATTCTTTTCCACAGAAGTGGTGATTAGAATCAACCAATTTTCAATAAAAATATATGTATGTATATTTGCAGGCTATCTTGCTCCTTAACAATGTGGGCTAGAGCGTGGAGCGCTGGTTCCCGGCTAATCGTAAATTAAGTATACGCATTAACTAAGTGCAAGTATTAAATAAAAGAATCTCAAAGCTCTTAATATCTGTGTAGTGCTATTTAATTTGTATCAAGGATTAATAAAAAGAAGTGAATTTAAACTTAAAATCTGTGTAAACCTACATTCTTGTCGCACCACGCCCTGATTAAGTGAAACGTGTCTCTAAAGTAATACTGATGCAGCCGAGGCAAACATAAACATAAATAATATCTATAGAAGGAGTTTAATAGTAACAAGGTTAATTATTTTTTTAAAAACTTGATTGAACCCGGGCCGCCTAGATGGGAGGCGAGCGGTCTAACCAGTCGGCCACGGCGCCGCCGGGAAGCATTGTATTCCACCCAAAAATTCGATACCGAGATTTCACCGGAAATACATGTTTTGAGACCCCCTGAATCCAAAAAAAGCATTTTTGGAAACATGTCCGTCTGTGTGTCTGTGTGTGTGTGTGTGTGTGTGTGTGTGTGTGTGTGTGTGTGTGTGTGTGTGTGTGTGTGTGTGTGTGTCTGCCTGTGAACAGCATGGCTCAGAAACGAACAGTCGGATAAACACCAAACTTGGTATTTAGGTTCAGTATCTTCCAAGGATGCGACGCGAAGGTTTTCAAGAAAATCCCCCACCCCATATTACCCTTTACATGGAAGATTTTTCGAAAATTTTAATTTTCTCAAAAATGGCTCCAACGATTTTGATTAAAATATCATATGTTTAAGATATTTTAATGACAAATAAAATGTATATCTTGAATTTCCTGGGAATGTCTCCAAAAGTATTGTTCATTGTGAACGACTTTTGCATAACTGGTAAACCATAAGAGATAGACAAAATTTTACTACACAAAAAATGTAGATCGCGTTAAAATACACAATTTATGTCATACACACTTTTTTGTTGAGTGAACCATTTTCGAGATATTACTTGTTATTCCCTTAAATTTTTCAATACTTATTTTCTCAAATGGGAATTCGTTATTCATTTTTTGTCTTGGATATGCAAAGAGTATTAATCTGTGTCAAAGAGAATGGTGCTGCACCTAGCAACCAGCTATTAAGGGATATGTATGTGCGTAAAGGCTACTGTTTTTCTATATTGCCCTTGTAAATATATATTCCCCTTACATCTACAAGAAAATTATCAATTAGATAGACTATACAAATGTTTATCTCAATTAATCTCAGTAAGGTTACTTATATCTTCGAGCGAATGATTGCTATCATCGGATTTACTTGCGGTTGCAGTGGCGTATTGTTCGAAAAATAAAAGTTTTAACCTTATTCGACATTAGTGCATGAAACACTAGTATAAGTTAATTACGATTGTAATATTAAATTATTAAAAAATAAACTCTCGCATTATTTAAGTATATGCCTCTTGAGTAGATAAAATATTTAAAACCACTATGTACTTTAATCTGAATACAAGTTATTCTTCTTCCTTTAAATTTAATTGTATTTTATACATATTACTCCATAATTGATCACTTAAAATTACCACAGTATTATATTTTTAGATGACTGTGCGTTTTCTTATAGACAGAACATTTGCAGTAAAACAAGTTTTGCCAACTTAAATTAAAATGTTGTGATATCTGATTATTGGATATGGTTTTAATTAACATCCCTGTCTCCGCCTTTGGAATGACTGTGCTCACCGAATCTACAACAGTATCAATTTATGTTAGTAATGCAGGCTTTTCTTTATTATTCTTTTCTCAACTAGAATAGAAAGCCTTACAGACGAGAATTCAATACTTTTGGCACGCGACCAAAATTAAGAAAGGAAGCACTAAAGAAAGACCAAGTTGATAGTCTAAAACTCAATATTGTCAATTTTTGGCTTTTGTGATCAATACCTAAGGAAGTATACTCCGGCCACAGGAAGGCAATAAGGGACAATAAAAGTGGCAACAGTAAAAAACGTTTACCCTAGATTCCTCTCACTTTAGTCAGTGGAGTGAGGTAAAGGTAGAATAAGATTTTCTACTGGTGAAACGAACAGCACTCCCATTAACACAAGCTAGGTTACATAAAAACATTTTATGTTCTCAAAGAATACGATTATGCAAACTTATTGTAAAATACAAATTTGTGAAGTATTAGATTCTTTGTAAAAACATATGCATTTTAATATCGCCGAAAAAATCTTTCAACCATTTTCTGTTTGCAGCCTTAGAATATTTCTTTCGTTAATACTACTTTCTCTACTACGTATAGTAAGTAGGGAAAGTATTGTATTCCACCCAAGCATTTTTGAGGCCCCTTGAATCCAAAAAAAAGCATTTTTGGAAGCATGTCCGTGTGTGTGTGTGTGTCTGTGTGTCTGTCTGTGAACAGCGTAACTCAGAAACGAACAGTCGGTTAAACACCAAACTTGGTATTTAGGTTCAGTATCTTCCAGAGATGCGACACGATGGTTTTCAAGAAAATCCAACCATCCCAGATTACCCTTTACATGGAACATTTTTCGAAAATTTTAATTTTCTCAAAAATGCCTCTAAGGATTTTGATTAAAACATCATATATTTAAGATACTTTTATGACAAATAAAATCTATATCTTGCATTTTCCGGAAATGTCTCCAAAAGTATTCTTCTTTGTGAACTTTTCCATAACTGGTAAAGCATAAGAGATACACAAACTTTTACTGTACAAAAAATGTAGATCACGTTAAAATACATAATATATATATTATATACATTTTTATTGTTGAGTGAACCATTTTCGAGATATTGCTTGCTATTCCCTTAAATTTTTGCAATACTTATACTTTTTCTCAAATAGGAATTCCTTATTCATTTTTGCAAAGAAAATGGAATACTCAACATGGCAACCGGCTCTTAAAATATTTGACTATCGCTTAAAACCTACCATAATCCCCTTGCATCTACAAGAAAATTAGCAATAAGATTAACCTCTCGATATCTCGATTAACATGAAGCATATGGAGAATAAGCGTTTGGTAAAATAGTTTGTACAAGAGCAGAGAAAGTCACAGGAGTGTAACACATCAGATTATTTTTTATACAATTGCAATAAATTCGGCCGACAAATTAAAAGAGACTTACTGCCCCAGAAATTACGAAAAGCATTTTGAGGCTGGTTTTGTCCCGCCTATAACTTCTGAATCACCCAAATCAAGGTGATGGACAGACAACATAATGCTGAGTTGACGTGAGTGACGTCATATAGAAATACGCGGGAGGAGGGCATCTCAGACGCAGAAAGGAAAATTCCTTAATTCAAAACAACTGACAATTTTCGGTTGTAGAAGACTATTTACGAATGATATCAAATGAGGAACAATCGATAGTTGAGCGTAAAACAACTTTTTAGACAGCAAGGTCTAAAAGTAGAACTTCTAATATGGTGCATACGAGCTCAAAGCTTTTTACAAGATAAATTACTCATAGCGTTCGCATTATCTGCTCATAATACAAATCGTCATACTTCAGTTTACCGCAATTCCCTGTAGAGTTAACCCATACGTTATATTGGCAGCTTTCTTTGATATAAAACGCTACTTTTTATCTAGCCTACATAAAGATAAAATAACAGAAATTCAGAAGAAACTGAAATGTATGTGAAATTACAGAAGCAGCAGAAAGAACAATAGAACTACTTGCCCAAAAATCCAGAAAGCAATATGACATAGCATTTAAACTCTTCATTGGGTTCTGGCGTAAGGCAAAACACGTTTAAAATAATTTCACTGAAAATGACTGCTAGTGAATCAACAAACAGCCGGCAACTCACTTTTTAACATCATTTCTCTTGCTTCAAGAATCTCGTTCTAAACGTGATGTTTGTTTGTTTTAGGAATCAATATAATATCGATATTTCACAAAGCGCTGCCTAAAAATAGTATATGCCACACGTGTTAAAAGTGGTTTTATTTTGCTCGTAGGATTCCGAAATTCTTCGTTTTGCAAACATACCTACTCCCAAAATAAAACCCTACTTTTACCCCTTGTACCTACTATTACTGTAGTTCACATATCATCGTCGTGTTATAAAATATTGTAGGCAGTTGTAAAATTAAGTCCTGACAGTTTAGCCATCATGAAATACCGAACTAATTTGACCCCACCTATATCATTTACTAAGTTTTTGGTTGCTGTTAATTGAAATTAGGTTTTTATGAAACGCATGAAAGAGGCGTTCTAGTTCCCCGGCTCGTACAGCAATCACTTTCATCAATTTAAATCTCAGGTCTGTAATCTCTTTGTGGTGAGTAAAGAGGGTGTTCTAGTACTCTAGCGCCAATTAAGCGAAATTCAGATAACGCAAGAACTTAAGAGAAATTTTATTCAATTAATAAATCACGTGTTTATAATATTTCACTATAATCCGTTCGATAAGGAAAGCTTGATCATGACTTACGAAGCAGAATATCTAGTTAAAACAAATGGCTCCCAAGCATAAGGTAGCTCCAGCTCTGAATTTCAACAAAACAATCAGCTGACAGCCCCATCGTCTTGATTCTACTTGGGAGGTGACATGGAGCATAGGACTTGCAATTAATCTGAAAATCATTCGTGTTAATATTTATTATACAATATATGCAGTATTAATTTATATTAACATTTTATTTCCCCTTTCTCTGCTGTTTACCTAGGGTAAAGGAAGTTTATACGCAATTAAAAATTCTATATACATATTTGTCTTAAATGCCCGTTTTGAAGTCCCGAAATATTGTAAGAATATATACATTTGTGTGCTTATGAATAACATAACAAAAGCAAAAACTCAAATATCTAACTTCGTATTTAAGTGCGGTATATTTTATGAGATTACACGATGTTTCCAAAACGTATTTCCTATTTGATCAATTTGATGAAATTTTAGAATATATTCAGACAAAGCTAATAATTAATGCTACAGTTTTTAGAGCTCCTGGAGGAATTGTTATGGATAGTTATTTTGTTTCGACAATAGGATACAAATTTGACCCCTATTTTTTAAAAGTTGATATTAACTGGAAATAATGTGCTTCGGATATGTTTACAGAAATGTAAGAAATAACTTCAAATCTGGTTTTTCAGAATATGTATCAGTCATTTTGTCTTGAAATTTTAAGTTTTGATAACTTTCTGTTAGCTAAAATGTTTTACTTAAAATTATATAATTCTGTCTCTAATTAGTTCTTTAATGTGATTCTTAGAGTTATTTATACAAGTGAACTAAGCTTACTGCAAGCATTTAATAAAGATTGAGGCAGTTTTTTTAGCACTTAAATGATATCAGTATAATTATATAGTATAAAATATAATAACAGCCCGCCTTAAAGCAATATGTGTATAATATAATATATAAAATGTATGTAAAAGTCATTTATTATGTTTATATTATTATGTGCATGTATAATAATGTTATGTGAATGTATTACGTAATTTAACAATGTAGGAGCTGTGAGAATAGAAGCAAGCTGATTTTCGTAGCAAACAGAATTACAAAGTGAAAGCCGAAAATTGCTAACAATGAGGTAACCTTGAGACAACAATAAATTAGAAAGTTTAATAATGCTAGTAATGATTCTTGGAACAATAATGTAATACTTAAAACAGTTTATAAATAGCCAATCAAAAACTAGACAAAGCTTAAGTTAAATAAAAGTATTCTATTGGAGTAGGCTTAGCCAATCAGAGACTTTAAATAGAGGAAATTTGCAAATTCAGGCGGGAGACGCTACAAGATTGCGTACCCGAGCAGTCAGTTAGATTTGGTACGTGTTCAATGTGAGACAAAACTTCGTTGCGGTGAGAATAATATAAAGTTTACGTGTTAAAAGGTGCAATTAAACAATAATCTCAAAGCTCTATAGTAGGATGCATCAGTGAAGTGTTATTTAATCGTGCGAAGGGTTAATAAAAGAAGTACAGCATAATTACAATTTGTGTAAACCTTGTTCTTTAGTCTCACCAGCCCTGCTAAGAGATACGTGTTCTGAAAATTAATACTGACGCAGCACATTATATATAACATTTAAATAAATAAACATTAAAATAAAAAGTTGAATCGTGAACGTGGGGGCGAAGGCCACCGGAAAAGTAAAGTGGGGCGAAGGCCACCGGAAAGTTTGTATCGTACGTTGGGCGAACACTCCTAGAAACATATCTCCCGCAATAGGTGGTGCAACCACAACAATTAAACGACATCAAGTTTGGCTCCCATACGTGGGGCAGGAACAACACCTGCAAGTTTGGCTATCATACGTGGGAAAGCACCCAAAGCGTGGGGCTAATAACGTAAAGATAAGCAACTTCAAGATTGCTTTATATATCCTACAAGAAGTAGGAGTAAATAAAAATCTTCGAGAATTCGCATTTACTCGAGCCACATTTCCCTTCGGGTTTACACGGCATTTAAATGTTGTCAGTGTTATCACTTAGAAGTAGACTTCAGTACAATAAATTGTCCTATTAACTGAAGGTATCAAATTTAAAATAAATACTTCTTAACAGAAATCTCCCAGAAATCACAATTTGTGTACCTGTCTGTCCCCTCAAGGAAGCAAGTTGAACATTTAATTGAATTTCCACCATTCTAAGGTACTTTCATATGGAAAATATTTTCCTGATTTATTTTCACAAAGTTTTCTAACGATTTTAATTGTGTTTGGGAAACATTAATAACAAAGTGCATATTTTGAAATTTCTGTATATAGTCTTTGAGTCAGTTTCATTCGCACTCAATTTTGTACCACCGAAAACATTATGAGATATGAAAGTCTTAGTATAAGAAAAATTTAATGCTCATTAAGACAGCAATTTATGCCAAATAACGTTTTCATAGTATTAGCAGTTTTCGAGGTATTTTTGTTAAACTTTTTTCTAGGATGAGCTCTAAGATGCTTGAAAAATGTTATTTGACTTTCGGAATAAACAGACCATTATATTTCCTTTACCAAACCTGTTTTGTCTAATTTCAAGCCATTTCTAGATAAATATATTTCCGGATTAAATTTCACGTATTATTATGTAAGTAATACCTGTGAGGATTATCTTGAGTAAGATATCTAGCACCCTTTTTGCCTTATGGATCGCTCTTCACAGTTTGAGAAACAATGCAGCAAGAGATGAAAAATCCTGTAATGTAGAAAGTGGTGAATACTTGCTCATGATCGTTGTCATGGTTACTGCAGTTCCTGCAATCATAGCCGAGGCTCTGCCCGCCTTCGAAGAAATGTTTTCGTTGCATTATCTCATTCTACGTTCAACAAGAATCCTGCTAAAAGTTTTTACATCACGATTTTACTGCTTAAAGGGAAACACTAGGTTTCTTCGGGTGCACAATTAAAGATGACATAACGTGATATACTGGAATAACTACATTTTATGTAACACACTACAAATAAATAGATTTAGTCTGCGTTACCGCTCGTAAACTGAATGATTATATTAAAAAATACTTAACGTCTGGATTGCTATAATGACCAGTTCGCAAATGTAGTTTTGTTTTTATAATTTTAAGTTTTAACATAGATAATATTAGGTGCCTGATGCTTTAAATTTTCTCAATAAAATATCATTGAGGAACTCTTACACTGGGTGAACAAGATCAAGCGTTACGGTCATTTATTTCGGGAAACACAGCATTAAAATTTACGAGAAAAAGCACTTAAACTAAAACTAATTTGAGTTTGACTTCAGCAGTCAACCAAGTGTGCCCTATGACTTATCACTTAAAAATTTAAAACAAATAGAGTGCCATTAAATAGACCTCTTCAAGGCAAACAACCTTCGTAGGAAACATTTTTATTAATTCATACTTTGAGAAAGATGGTTTCTTAAGTTATTTGCACCACGTTTTGAGCGTCAATTTGAAGTAGGTTGTATTGAAAGAGATGAATTATATTTCAACTGTTGGGCAGTCGACCTTGTAGTAGTTGCAACTGCACGTATAGTAACAGTTTCCGGTAGCCTTCGCCCCAAATGTACTTTCAAGTGGCCTTTGCCCCAAGTTTAAAACAATATTACCTTTGTAATTTGACTGTTTCTTTAAATATTAAATATTTATGTTTGCCTCAGCTGCGTCAGTATTATTGTTAGAGACATGGATGTCTTGGCAGGGTTCTGGTGCGACTAAGAATGTAGGCACAGATTATAATTCACTCCTTTTAATTCACTCATTTCTTTTATTAATTCTTGACACGATTCAAATAACACTTCACTAATATAAAGAGCTGTGAGATTCTTTAATTAATTACTTGCACTTTTTAACACGTAAAACTATTTTCGTCTCACACGAATGTGTATTAAATCTCTCGAGAACGCATCTCGCATCCGTTTACAAACACTGTCTGCAGGCAACTGAATTGATTTCAACCGCCTAAACTTGTAAATTTCTGTATTTAAAGTCTCTGATTGGCTAATCCTACTCCAATAGAATACCTTCATTTAACTAAAGTTTTTCTGGTTGTTGATTGGCTATTTTTAAACTGTCTCAAAGTTTACATTATTGTTGCTCCAATAATGACTAGTAGCATTTAAACTTTCAAATTCATTATTGCCTCAAGGTTACCTCATTGTTACCTCATTGTTAGCAACTTTTAACCTACTATTCTCACAGCTCCTACATTATTAAGTTACGTAATATATTCACGTAACATTATTACACATGGATACAATAATACAAATATATACAATGACTGTTACATACATTGTTATATATTATTACGTACACATATTGCTTCAAGGCGGGCTGTTATTGAATTTACTTATTATATAATTAGACTGAAATCATTTAAATGTTAAAAATACTGCTTCAACTTTTCAAGCAGAAAAGCACATTTCTTTTTTTTTTTTTTTTTTTTGTCGCTAAACTGCAGTTTCCCAGTTGCTTGTAGATGAGAGCAAGATGCCTGACGAGCGCGAGGATATCTCTCAGCGTACAAACGCTTGGCAGCTCGGATATTTATGCGACTTTTGGTAATACCATGAACATGTCAGAACGTTCACTATTTTTACTTTCTCTACCACGTACACATGGGCACGGAAGATATTACATTCCATCCAAAAATTCGATATCGAGATTTCACCGGAAATATCTACATGTTTGAGGCCTGTGTGTGTCTGTATCTGTGGTAAGCAGAACTAAAATACGAAACGTTGGATAAATACCAAATTTGGTATTTAAGTTTAGTATTTTTCAAAGATGCGACACGAAGATTTTCAAGAAAATCTCCAAACCCAAACTACCCTTTACATGGAAAAGCTTCCGAATTTTTTGATTTCCTGAAAACTCACTAATAATTTTGATTAAAATATGATATATGTATTAAAGATATTTACATGACAAATAAAATGTATATCTTGAATTTTATGGCAATATCTTGTGAAGTTTTCTTTATTCGGCAGGAAGGTTATGTAATTTGGCATAACTGGTAAACATTAAGCAATAGACGAAAACGTACTATACAAAAATGTAGATTCTTTTAAAACACACAATCTATTTCAATGAATCTGTTTTGAATAGTCAGCCATTTCCGGGAAATCCATTATTAATGGTTCGAATTGTTCAGTACTAAGTTATTCTTTTAAAGTCCTATTGATTTTCATGTTCACGCGATTGCATGGAAACAGTATGGACTTTTAAGACCAGCATATAGCGTCCAGTTCTTAAACATTTGACTAACGCTACTTTCTTTAATGAAATGTGTAATGTAATAGATTTCGTAAGAATAGTTTGAGAAACTATATAAAATAAACGACAATGAGAAGAGAATGTTTCGTGAATTTAACACACAAAGGTTTTTAAATTTACTTCATAATTCGCCTTGTAATCTAGGATTAAACACGAATCAGATGTGGATGTTCTCCTTAAGAGTAGAACTGACACTTTGTGATATACCGCAGTGCACTGGTGCGACAGGGATGTTACTTGCAGCATAATAAAATGTGTGGTCCTATTGTGAACCTCCTCTCCTTGTCAGAACTGAGCGTAAGTTTGGGTAGCTTTGCCGTTGCTCTTTTTTCTTTCTTTCGCTTGAGCGTTGTTGCTTGGTTGTTTCCAAGGAATCCAGTACCCCAAGAATTGCCCAGTGTAGTACGTATATAAACTATCTACCGGCCATATTGTCTTGCAGACAGAGATGCCTCTTGGACTGTTTGCACAGTACATTATTCAGAGAGTCTGCTAGTTACAGCTCTGAAGTACCTTAAATGGAACCATTTACCGGCACAAAAGGAAAGCTTGGGCAAACACAGATCTCTGCAATGATTGTTTTGAATGTTAAATGCATACTGAGATGAGAGCCTGGGATTCATCCGGATCATTTGCTCCCTTTAATGTCATAACAATTCCTTGGCTGTACAAATGCTGGCGAAGTTCTGGTTCCGTGGAGTTTCCCTTCCATTTTCCTGTTTTTATATGTCCTCCTTTGTCTTACCAGCAAATGTGTTTTAAAACTGTTTAAGGCGAAGGACATAAATTCATTTTACGTCTGTTATTCCGTATATTTAACATGTCTTTTAATATTGTAAAGAGAGAGAATGTGTATATTTGCATGTGTGTAGGTAAATCTCGAAAACTACTCAATCGAATTTGATACTTTTTTCACAATTGAAAAGCCTAAGTCTTTCTGACGGACACGGGAATATATAAAACACCTTCTAATTTCATTTCATAAATTACTAAAAAATTAAATAAAGTTTACAAACCCTGTTATAAAAGAACATTCTTGCAGAGAAGGCCTTAACGTTTAGTTTGGGAATGTCATGGAGTAGAAAACAGTTGTTTCTCCACAGAATATGCACGTACAGGTCAAATTTTTTGTCGTGACACGGCAGAAATGCAGAGGGGAAAGTAGTCTAGGGTAGGTGAGAACACGCGTGGTGATGTCACCTTATTTCACATTGTCCACTCGCCTGCTGCTCTGTTACTACTGACCCAACAGCCCTCCCAGAAATGAATGGACTTGTCCAGTCACTGCGCATACAGATAAGTGCATCACGATGAAAAAAATCTACTTTTAAATTAACACAAATGACGGCAACGTTTAATTCTAAGCAAAACAAAAGAGAATCGAATGTTTATAACGCTACGATACGCATCCGATACCTATTCCAAAACATTTTAATAACCCTCAAGTAAGATATTTTCCTTTATTTCCTTTGTACATAATGGTCTAATTAACTTCGTTAGCTGCTTACAAGGATGAGCAGAAATTAGTGTAAGAATTACCTTAATGCAACTATTACAGAAGTAATGGAGACATACATTAACTACTTGCCCATTAACGGCTAAAGAAGTAACGAAAACCAACTAGTTATCTGTTTAACGGTTACTAAAGAAACAGAGAAGGTTACCGAGCCTGGATGACATCACTCATGCATGTGTCATGGTATCGCTTATCGAGAACTAGTTACCTCAAATCGTTACGCAGTTTCAATCTCCTTCATGAGTGGTTTGTCGATCTAAATACCACCTGGCGAGAAAAATGCCTCCTAAGTATTCGGTTTCTTACATATATTTAACCAATTGAGATTGTCTGAATCTTTTGTAACATAGTCAACAATGTGTGTTTGGGTCTTAATGTTTCTCTTTTCTAGCAAAATCGCCTTTAAAATGTCTTTACCATCCTTTATCTAACCTTCTACGAGTATATTCAAGCTATTACGTGCTTAATTTCAGTCATACTGAATAGTTAATAGTGTAGGTAATAGGTAATAGTAGGTAATAGTGATATATTTTCCTCTGCTATGCCTGCATAGCAGTTCAGCTCACCTGTACAAACTGTATATATTCTGACTTAGTCCAGTTTTCACTGTCACTTCACTAATGTGATCTAGTTGAAATGTCACTGTGACTTCTCTTAATTCACACTATCAATTCATTAATGTGATGTAGTTCAAATTTCCATCACTTCACTTTTCTTCGTGACGTAACCGCGTGTGAAATACGCGCGAAGCAGCCTCTTCTTCGGATGATTCACTCACTGGTGAATCGAACACAGGACAACATTAATCTCTCGCGGAAGCAGCACTCGCTGTACGTCATAACAGTTATCATAAACACACTTGTAGAATCGTGCTCACCAACTCATTAAATGGCTCCTCGCGAGAATGCTCGCTTACATAACAGCTGGAATCTTCCACGGAGTTTCAGAATGTTCCAGATACGGGAAGAAGAGAAATTTACAGAAACTTCTTATCTATCAATAGCGCTTATAGTGTTTACACTGGGCGAGAGCACTTTAGAGTAGAGTAGAGGGTACATTTATTGATCTTAAACATTTTACATCTTCAAATCCGTACATCGTACGGATCAGATAGACCATACGTGCCTATATAATGCACTGTAGTCCATGTTTGGCTACATTCAGCACTTTATACTTTAAGGTTAGTGATATTTTATAAGAATTGGAAAGAAAAAAAACAGAAACTAACAACAAAATTACACAAACAAAACAGAAGAAGAAAAATACTTGTTTACAAGCTCACACTATTGTTTATTAAGCAAGTATCTAACCCTAAGCCACTACTCCTCGCCCTCCCACCCTGACCCTCTTCCTTACATTCCGATCTGAGCTGTATACCCCTTTGTAAAAATTTACTAATCGTTTCCCCCTCTCCCTCCCAACCTGCAAAATCCAGCACGCTTGTAACTCTATCCTCACGAGTTAGCAAAAGACTCTGCAAATGCTTTCTCCTCAGCTGTTCTGGCTTAGTACAATACGCCAGAATATGAACCCAAGTTTCTTCATCTCTACACCAGGGACGGATTCTTATGCCTTCTTCGTTAATAAGTTTGATCGATCGCCACGATCCTTGTCTGAGCCAAGCAGGCCCTTGTTTCCTGACTCTTATTTCCGGACAAAATATATTGTCACATTCTGTTTTTAGTTTTGACTGATATTGTTCCATACACTGTAACAATGTCTGCTGTGGGTCTATATCTTTTAGTCGTTTCTGTACTTTTGTATACACATTTGCTGTTTTCCTAGGTCTTTAAAACCAAAGATTATCCATCCCTATTCTCTCCAGCTTCCTCTTGATTTTCGCTGACCACGTCTTGTCCCCTCCCATTCTAAGCTGTTCCTTATAGCAGACTGTTCCCATAAGTGATTGATCCCCAGTGATAATTCTAATCCACTGCTTGATCGCCCGTAGATTACATTCAATTATTTCACTGTATGCACCATATTCTCTAAAAATGCGCAGTTTGCCGTACTTCTTTTCACATATAAGATACCTCTTAGAAAACCTGTTCTTAACTTGGTCTAGCCTTTCGTGGGTTCCCACCTCAGATCTCTGCCCCACACGTCATTGCGAATCTAACAATTGTCTCTAGCACTTTTACAGGTATATCTGGGATCTGCTCCCAGTACGCAGAGTTTCCGCAGCTCTCATTCCTGCCTTGAGTTTCTCAACTTTGATGTGTTTAGTCCATCTTCCGTTCATTCAAACCTAAGCATACAAAAATCTTTATATTGTCCAGTTTCTCCCCTGGGAGAAGTCAGATCTTTGTTCGGCTGCATACCGAGCTGTTTTTATTTTATTACTGTTTTGTGTTATTTGCATTAAAGGTCAATAGCCATTCGTCACAATAATTCTGTAGTCAGTCTAGTCCCTTTTGCAACCCTTCCAAGTAGTAGAGAACAGTGCCATATCGTCTGCATATAAAAGCTGTGATCCAAATGTCACGGATCTCAGGCGCCTCCACATTTTCTCCTAGCAACATGTCCACTACGTCATCCACAAAAAGATTAAAGAGAAGAGGTGATAAAATACAGCCCAACTAATACTTTTATGGCATTCGAAGCGCTCTGAAAGGGTGTTCAGATTCATGTACTTTAAGCAGAATTTCGCTTTATGATACGAGAGGCACTATTTATATTTTGAGCCTAATAATTAAAACAAAGTAATTTATGATTGAAAACTTATTTATTGTTTTTCAAAATATTCTCCCTTATGATCAATACACCTTTGCACCCTTTGAACCATTTTTCAAAGCATTTATTCCAGTCTTCTTGAGACACCTCCAAAACATGGTTTTTGAAGGCATCAACGGCTTCTTCTGCCAACGAAAATCATTGTCCACGCAATTTATTCTTGATGTTCGGGAACAAAAAGAAGTCATTGGGTGCCAAATCAAGACTGTATGGCGGATGACCCATCAATTCCATTTTTTGAGCCTTCAAATACTCTGTTGTTAGACGAGATGTGTGTGCGCTCGCATTGTCTTGATGAAGAACGATCCTACGGTTCTTGTTGGTTTTCCTTGCTTCACCGAAGACTTCCGGCAAACAAATGGTTGTGTACCATTCGGTATTGACCGTTTTACATTCCTCTAAAGGCACTGTTGCAACATGGCCAGTTTTTCTGAAAAAGAGGCAACCATTTGCTTCGAAGTGTTTCGAGTGCGAACAACTTTTGTTGGATTTGCTTCATCTTGAAACACCGAAACAGGCGACTGCTGTTTACGTTCCGGCTCATACGCATACATCCATGATTCGTCACCTGTTACAATCTTAAATACGTCTTTTGAGACATTTTTGTACACCAATCGACACGAGCCTCTTTTTGAGATTGCGTCAAATTATGTGGGATCCAACGAGAGCAAACCTTTTTCACAGCTAAATAATCATGCAATATGTTATATATGCTGGGGAACTAATGCCTAGTTTGCCTCAATCTCACAATGTGTCGCATGACGATCTTTCATTGTTAGTTTTTGCACATCGTCAATGTTTTCTGGAACAACAACTGATTTTGGACGACCTTCACGAACTTCATCATTGAGCGAACGGCGGCCGCGATTAAATTCGTTATACCAGCGTTTCACAGTGGCAAAGGATGGAGGTTCGCTGCCAAATGTAGAAGTTAGTTGATCGATGCACTCTTGTCTTGATAATCCACGTCGAAAGTCGTAATAAATCATTGCACGAACATTTTCACGAGTTAATTCCATGTTTTTGTTGACACACAATTTTAAAGTTAGTGTAAACCAAACAAATGACGCTCTATTGACAAAATGTTTGAGGTAGATCATGTTAAAAAATGCCAAACTTTCCATTGGAAACTGAGATGGCATCTACAACATTCAGGGTTCCCAAGGCTCAAAATATAAATAGTGCTCCTCGTACATAGCCGGCAATGCTCTAATTATCATCTTCAATGATCCCTTAGCTTATAATTTATACCACAATGCGTTGCGATTTAGAGTCAAAGGCTTTCTTAAAATCAGCAAAGGCACAATGCAATCTTCCCCACTTTTTAGACATCTGTGCGAGAGTGTTAACATTCGGCCAGTGTGTCGGTTTGCAGCTTCTACCGAGGCCCATAGTGTGTCACAATGTATGTAGGAATATAGAAACAAGGAGGTAACAATGCATTGTATGATTTTAAACCATCGCAGTAATCAAAGTGTTGACACAGCTAGAGAAACTTCCTTTTAGATTACTTCAAATAAAAAAAGTCTCTCTGTATTGACATCGTTTACATTGAAACATAGTTAAAGCTAATCGTTACTACTAACATTAACGTAATGTAACTGAAAACGTTATAATCACGAAAACAAATAACTTAATAGTTACTGATAACCGCTAAATGTAACCGTTAACGCACTGTAATTGTATTACCCAAAAATAACTGTCAGGTTCTTAACAGGATATATTAAATAATTGTATAAAAGGAATAAATTGCTAACATTAGAAATTAGTAAGCCGATATGTTTTAATTAACAACTGAGAAGATTGATTTCTTCGATGGTCATTGACTGTATGTCTTTTCCAAAGAGGTTAACTTGGTGGCTTGGGAATGTAGAGTCTACCTATTCACCAGCTTCACCTCCATTTCGTTGTATATGTTGTTTTGTGAAAACTGTGTACCTTTTATGTTATAAAATAACCACTGGACAAAAGAGAAGTTTTTCGACCATTCCGATTAATGATCGTTCCGCAGTTAAGGGAACTTATAAGCTATGCAGCATTTCCAGAACTTGGAAGACTTTCAGAGGAAGATAAGGAAGGTAGATATTTTGCCGATGTTTCACATTATTTTACGTGAATACAAGGGGATTTTTCATTAGGAATTAGGAGCAGATGGGTCTGTACCAAATTAGAATTACAAGAGTTAAAGGGAGGGATTTACCATAAACATCTTACACAGTGCCTTATTTCTGACTCCTGGCCGGCTGCTTCGCGGCCCGCTGCTGCCGGCCGAGTTGAATATTGCGGTATATCAGTAAGCATTGTCATACTAGACGCATTATTGTGTCACATTGTCGACAACATTATTGGGTGACTGATTATTTCTTTCGGCTGAAGGAGCTTTCTCCTTTGGCACGGAGCTTGCCAGAGAGAGAAGGCTTTGTTTGAATCTCGCCCAGTATAACGCCAGTCCTGGCTAGTTAGCTTGTCTGGACAGGGTTGGAGAGGGGGATATATAGTTAGCGTTTCTTGAATGTGCGCGTCACTTTGTGTGTGAGAGTGTAGGAAGCAAGACACTTGTGTCCAGTCCTCGACTGCGAAGCTTCTCCTCTCATCCTTTGTTTCCCTAAGTATAATGTAGAGCCGGGAAGTGTTTTTATCAATATTATATTGATATTTGTGATGTGATATTTGAGATGCCTCGTATAAGAGGACTGGCCACACGCGACTTGCTTCTTACACTCTCACACGCAAAATGGCGCGCAGATTCAAGTAACGCTAACTATGTATCCCCCCTCTCCAACCGTGTCTAGGCAAGCTAGCTAGCCAGAGCTGGCCTCATACCGGTCGAGATTCAAACAAAGCCTTCTCTCTCTGGCGTGTTCCGCGCCAAAGGAGAAGACTCGTTCAGCGGAAAGAAATAATCAAAGTCACCCAATAATGCTGTCGACAATGCGACACAATAATGCGTCTGGTATGACAATATTAACAGACCCTGAACTCAAGCGCATAGCGTGCCGGTATTTCAAGCGCATAGATTTACATGCATACAATAACCACATACGCTTATCACAGAAGGTGTTGGAAATGATGTTCTTGTGTTGCTATGCATCTCTCATACCTTTTAAGAAAATTTCCATTAATACGCGTTAATTCTTCATCTGAAATTGCAGTAATTTCTCTTCTGCTATTGTCTTTCGGTTCTTCCAACGTATGCGGGTTTTTCCGATACACTTTATTCTTTAAGTTCCCCCATAAATAAAAGTAAGGTCTGGGTAGCGCGGTGGCAATAGTCCCTTACTGATGACCCTATCTTCAAAAATTTCAGCAATTAATTTCAACCAGAGATCAGCGTATGTGCTGTAGCAGAGTCTTGTTGAAAATATGTCACAAATATTTCAGGAATGGTTTGATTATTGTATCCCTGTACCTCTGCCCATTAACTTATCCCTAAGGAATATAGGCCCTATAATTCGGTACGCATTCACAGCACACCAAACATCAATTTTCTAGTCATGAAATGGCATTTCGTGTACAATATTAGGTTTTTCTGCACTCCAGTATCTGTTGTTTTGTGTCGATACATGGCCATTTGAAGAAAACCATGCTTCGTCAGTTAACTTTGGGTCTGTAGAGCCATCTGTAACTTTACCCGACACCCAAGTGCAGAAATTTATTCTACTCACAGTATCACGTGGTTGAAGTTCCTGAACTACGGTTACCTTATAAGGTTTTTATTTTAAAATTCTATGGCTTTCCGAGCCCAGAATTATGAAACTCTCGTTTGCTGTGATAACCTACTCAGATTTTTTGGGGCTATGCTCTAAACTTTGTCCTATCTCATCGAGCTTTTCCTCTGTAAGAACATGGCAATTTATTTTGTGTTTCTTATCAAGAATAGAACCCGTTTCTCTAAATCGGTTTACAAGACTACGAACTGTCTTTCTGTGAGGCGCACGGATCTCGGAGAATGCATCTATAAATAGCCGTGTCACTTGTCTACAATATTCTGTCCGTACCTTGGAAGCATACATTAACATGCGGTGTTCTAAAGTAAACGCACTTCTTGGCATAATAACAGGACTATCACACTTTAACCACAAAGAATAAAACACGAGCTCGCATTAGCAACGGTCGCGCATGCACTGACGCGCGGAGTGGAAGGAGAACAGCAGGAGCCAGAACCAGTTAGAAGCACTGTGCGCACGCAGCTATATCTGCCAAAGCGCCGACCAGGAGTCGAAAATAAGGCACTGTAGATAATTGCATAATAATTTAATGAACTGGGGAAGGTCAAATAAGTTAATTCGTCAATGAGTTTAGAAAGCTCCACGTGCGACGTCGGCCAACGAGCCTGTTATAACTTAAGAATACCCAAAAATAAATTTTTGTCCAAACAGAATACTTGTTCAGCTTAAATTCTCTTCTGAATATCGTTTCATATCTCCAATGATTAAAAAGTAAATTATAAAGTAATAATCCACTCTAATTTCAATACGTGACAGTACTACAATGAAGAATGTTCTCGAATGCTTTCTTAAATTTTTTTTATACGCAACAAAAGACTCTTTTTCCGAGAGGTAAATGGAAACACTAAATTTCTACAAACCGCACCTAGTTGTGAAGTAGGCACGTAAACCTCAGCCCTAAGAGGGACGATCATGCAGCCGTCTTTTTCCACGCCAGAGAGACAAACAGGAAGAAAATTGTACTCGCCATTTATCATGCTGAGTGTGTGTTTGGTGGACTACATTCAGAGGATAGGGACGTGCCCCGAATATCAAACGATGCTGTCCTCTACCGTCTAGATGAGGATTAAGGTTAACGAGATTGGAAATGTGCGCACGATGACACTGCTTAGTCGAGTTCGCAACAATTCTACACAATCGCATATTATCTTCCTTTAAAATCCTTAATTTGTTGTAATGTATAGAAAATAAACCGGGCGAGATGGTTCCGCGGTAATGTGTGAGACTTGCATTCGGGAGGTCCCGGGTTCGTTTTCCGTCGGGCGGTCACTGTTACCTTGGGTTTTTTCGTGGTTTTCACAGGTCGATAAACGAATGCTAGTGGTAGTTCCTGTTCTACCACGAATTTCCTTCGTATGTTTCAGGATTGTAGGACCAGGCGACGGCGATTGCTTCGTTGTGGCGGGACGATAGCGTTTGCGCTGTTTAAAGATTTCTCCCTGCGGGGACTCGTTCTCGGAAGCCCTGGAGTGATGGCGCCCGCAGTGTTGGTATCATTCTGGAATCATTAGGGATCCCGAACTTGCTAGAGCGCATCGTCGTCCGGATCTGGTCATCGTTCATCATCCCTTTCATGCCTTCCTCTCAGGGTTACGCATGTCAAAGAGCCCCTCCAATGGTCTACTTGGGTGCTGAGCTCCAGTAGCTGTCCCTCTACGTCTGACTAATTCTAATACATAATAAATCCTGCTTTTTTTTAAAAGAGGTCCTGGTTGAAACAGCCGAAGTCAGTAACTAGCAAGCACCTTGCCTGTAGTCAGTATACCAAACTCTTATGTCGTGCGAACAACAAAGTTTGACCGGTTGATAGAATGTTGGAGTTGGTTCTGCAAACGCAATGAAGCAAGTTCTAAAAGCATATCATTGAAGAGAAGCGGGAGGACTGCCTCACAAAGTCTGGAGTTGTACGGCATCACTAGGCAGGAGTGAACCGGTTCATATACCGTAGTGCAGTCAACTTGCGTCATTATCCCAAGATAACAAGCCTAGTCATAACGATCAACAAATCTGTGACCATCTGATGTCACAGTTTTATGGAAAATTAATCATTAGGAGCAACGAATCCTTGCATAAAACTGCAATTAAATTCATTAAAATTTGTAGAATCAGCATCTTCAGTGGAGGGTAAGGACACATTGCCAATTGCACAAATATTAGATAAGGTATAGCTGGAGATTTTCCGCTCCTCCGGTACTATAATGCAGATTATTTAATTGTTATAACAAACCGGTTTTTGTTTTTTGTACTAGTTTCATTTGAGAAAAACAGATAATTCATGTAATAAGATTTTGACTATCTCTTACAGTTTTCCAATCACAGAAAATCGTCATTCAGAATGAGGAGGATTAGCAGGCTGTAGCCACAAATTTCAAGGTATGCATTTCGTTTGTCATGAAAATACCTTAAGCGTACAGTATTTTAGCCAAAATCGTTAAGAGCCATTATTGAGAAAGTAAACATTTTGGAAAATATTACCCATGTAAAGGATAGTTTGGGATGGGGAATTGTCTTGAAAATATTTGTCGATCCTAGGTAAATTCTGAACTAAAATACCAAATTTTGGCATTTAACCGACTTTTCGTTTCTGAGTTATGCTGTTCACAAACACACACACACACACACACACACACACACACACACACACACACACACACGGACATTTTTCTAAAAAGCTTAGTTTAGGTTCAAGGGTGTGATAACATGTATTTCCGGTGAAATCTCGGTATACAAATTTTGGGTACAATAAGTAGTTGGGAAAGTAAACATACGTATAATTCTGCAGGCCGTATCACTGAGCCTCGGTTGTGACTTTTCGCTGACTTTTTGACAAGTTCTAAATCCCCCTAAGACCGTTGCTGACCAGGCTAGTCTCTGTGAACAGGTTGTTAATGGGGACTCTATGTCACACACCCCGGCCATTGTTGATGCATTAAGCTGGATTACGTAACTAACTGAAGCTTACCAATTGTCCTTGCAGCACCTCTGCAATAGACAATCTGCATTGCCTCTCTAATGTGATGCCTTAAAGCTGTCAGCATCTGCGATCTCAATTCGTAATGAAAAGAAACAGCTGCCACTGGCACATCCTCTCCTTCTTACTTTTAAATTAAATCACATCCGAGACAGAATCAGAAATTAATTTAATAAAGGACAAATCATTTCTCATTTGGTAATAAGCATTTAAAAATTACTTGCATAACTTTGCGATTCAACGAACACTTAATCATTATCAGAACTCGATAATCAATGAGCATAAAAACCACAACACAGCTGTCCTTCCACCATATCCAAAGAGTAAAATGACAAAATCATGCCTTTAAATGGGGCAAAATTTAAACAGAGTATGGAAAAATATTTAAACATCAGCGATATTTGGAAAACCACAGATCTATTACCTCGCATGGTTATTAATGAACTTTACAGATTTCCAGTACTAAACTTTTATCTATTTTTTGTGGTTTACAACTCAATTAAAATTAAATGAGGATGCAACATTCGTTGGCTATGGTCAGGTAATTCAATATTGTCATTTGTTATGTCCATATTTAAAACAAACCTTGTAGTACTTTTTGAAAAAAGTAAAACAAAAAATCTGATGTAATATATTACCATGACCTTCTCTTCCCTTTATTTTTATTAGTGGATATACTATTCTTACTGAAGCTTACTTTTCTATCTACTACATATTAATCCAAGTACACCTTTGCAAAAATAGATACATTTACATTTAATTATAGATACAAAGAGAACAGCAATAGTCAAATATTTAAGAACTGGACGCTGTACGCTGGCCTTAAAATCCCATACTGTTTTTCCAATCCCGAGATATAACTGAACATAGATGGGATTTTAAAAAAAAATATATTTGAACTTTTAATAACGAATATCTCAGAAACGGCTTATGCAACAAAAATGTTATTTTAAGTAACAGTGTGTTTTAAAGAGGTTTACCTTTTCTGTAGGTACGTTTTCTCTATCGCTTAACCGTTACCAGATATACAAGATTATACAAAATTCCTTCCGAATGATGAGGACTTCAAAGGCCATTCTCAGAAAATTCAAGATTTTCATTTTATTTTTCATGTAGATGTGTTTATATATGATATGCTAATCAAAATCGTTAGAGCTATTTTTAGAAAATCAAAATTTTCGAAAAATGTTCCATAAAAAAGGTAGTTGGGGTTGGGGATTTTCCTCAAAATCTTCGTGTCGCATCCTTGGAAGATACTGAACTCAAATGTCAAGTTTGGTATTTATCCGACTTTTCGTTCACAGACAAGTTTACAAAAATGCTTTATATGAATTCAGGGAGTCTCAAAACATGTATTTACAGTGAAATCTCTACATCGAGTTTTAGGGTGGATTACAATACCTTCTTTACCTACTATGTATTTGGTAGAGAAAGTAAAAAGAGATTATTTAATTTCTCTAGGTTCCTTAAAAGCTATACATGCGCAATATTTATCTGAGTGTTAACCTTTTAGTTTTGCTGTCTCCTGTCTCTGCCTCTCTTTTATATATATATATATATATATATATATATATATATATATATATATATATATACTCTTACATTATAGTTTAATGGATAGTTTTTATGGGTCGTTTTCTCTGGAAAGAAATTAAAAAGAAATTTCATGAGCACAGTTAGTAGATATTTAAAACAAATTTCAAATCCGGACTCTCAAACTTGAATATTAAATATTCGCCCTCAGCTTCATCTACAACAGTGGTCGGCACCTGCTGCGCTTGTGACGTAAGAGCCACTTCCAAGCAAACAGCAGCACAGAGCGAGCGGTAGGGACACATCACAAACACGAACAGGCACAGTGACAGATACAATAGCACTGTAGTTAAGGTGGACTGTGACAGTATTTATTAAAGTTAATATGTTAATCATGGCGAAGATACAAGAATGCAGTGCTGAAAGACTCTCAACTCCCAAATTTTCCAAAGTTGTCTACAGTATGTCCCAAATTATCGATATGAATAAGTATGCACAAATATTGGAAGAGTAAATCAAGAGTTTGATGCCGATTTCAAGAGTTTGTAAATCTCTCCATCCATAATCTACATTTGAACACCATTTTCAGTGGGTATTGACAGAGTGCCGTCTTTGCCATTAGAAACAATTGACTTACAAAACAAATATTGACTGAAGGATAGCTTTGTCTTCGTTTTATAGAAATTTCCCCCAAACAAAGTTTCTTCGGATGCACAAGTTTTCTACCAGAATGTTGAGCATATTTGGAACTCCTTACGTATTAACAGTTCTTTTCTAGCATGAAATCATAAACCACAACATAGAAACCAACTTTCTGATCTTTACTTGAAAAACTTCTTCGCTTGAGTGTTAGCCAGACTGTGCCTCCAAATACTACAGAACCATGGAGGAAAGAGGGGCCTGTAGAAAGTGTCGGATTATGGGCAAGGCAGTGATACGGAGTAATTGTGTGTTTCACATATATGCATGTTGTGTATAATACAAAGTAAAATGTATAAAAAAGTATAGCATAAAACAATGTGAGAAAGAGGCAGGCGTAACCTATTTTCAACGTTCCAAAGGAAAAATTGGCACTGCTGCTTAAAGTGTTTGAAGAAACTTCACAACTGCATTTATATAATCGAATTTCACTGCAGTTATGAATTTCCATTACTACATTATACATTGTTTTACCGTGGGTATTTTTTTATACAAATGCATTGTTATTCCTACTGCGATTAATTGAATTTGTAGTTGCAAATAATATGTACTGCCATATATTATTTCAGAGAATAATGGTAGTCCGTTATAGCTCAGGTATCATTGGCGCCACTGGTTAGCTGAAGCCTTTCAGGCCTCCTCTCGATTCTACACAGATATCGCCGGGCAGTGAACAATTTTGCTCGCGACTCTCCTGTCCCTCATTTCATCACCTGTTTCAGAATTGTAGGACCAGGCGACGGAGTTCGTCGGTTTGCGACTGGGCGGTAGAGGCCTCTGTAGAGGTTTCCTCCCTGACACCGTTGCGGAACTCTTCAAATAGAACCCTCCTACAGGTGTTCTCGGCGGGAGCCCAATAGGTTAGGGGCTTCTGGTTGGGTCCGAGCGGCGTCGGATGCGGTAGATGTGGAAACGTTAGGGACCCCGTTCATGCTTGTGTCCGTGGGGTCTATCCCCTCATCTCTCCCTCCAGGTCATGGTGGAAGCAGAAAGGGTCGTTGTGCCCTACTTGCGATGTTCTGCCCCGGTGTGGGTGTCCCTCTGTTCGTCCGTACCTTTACTTTTACTATATCTAAGCAGTAGAGGAAAAGCGTATTTATAAACATTAGTAAAAATATGTGTATAGTTATAAATATAAAAAATGGATGTGTAGATTTTTGTTAAATATGCGTAGTAATTTTTGCAAACCTCGGTTATACCGAGACTTATAATGGACAAGCTATTATCTCTCAGGTTATTGCGTGCTTAATTTCACCCGTACCCTGGTCCAACTACCCTCTCTCTACAGAATATAAGGCGCGCACGTTGTACCATTTAGATATCCGTTACATATTTGAAAGTCAAAAAAGCATATCATCACCTTTATTTAGTGAGAGCTCTTAATATTCCGCCACTGGAAACTGTGAAATAGCGACTGAAGGCCTGTGCATATTGTCATCGCCATAATCATGTAAAAATCCTTTTTATTCAGTGATATCTCAGGAGATAGCGTTTATAAAACAGAGAATCGATCGTGGCCCATCTATTTTGAAATCTCAGGCAAGGGTCTATAGCCTAGTTTTAGCACAGCGACAGCAAAATATATTTTGCCCCTTAAAGAGCGACAACTTATCGTACATACGTGTCTGGCGGGAACAACATTCCTGTCACGTAAGGCGCGGACTATGTCCCAACGTTAATTCAATTAGGAGTGGCGAAATTTGATTTAGTGAGATATGCATGCTGGTCGGCATGTGTCAGTGACGCTAAATATCCCGCTAGCTTCGTTTAAAGCACAACAGGAATGACTTCCTCTAGCAGTTTCAGAAATTCGGAATAACTTTGCATATTACTTAGCGTAAAGAAGTCCAAAGTATATTTTGCTGTCTGTGTAAAAAACTTTAGTTTTATTCATTGTATTCCTGTTAAGATATTTCAGTTCTCTGTACCTTAAACAATAAATTAATTATAAACACTTTTCCCCATTTCTTATAGATCTGTTCTTAGACCCTGTTTTTTACTTATTGCAGGCCAGTCTTGTGTGTAGAATTCCATCCCTGGAATAAGTAGAGGAAATATTGTATTCCATTCAGAAGTTGTATGTCGTGATTTCACCGGTAATACACGTTGAGGCAGTAGTAATTGAAGGGAAGATATAAATAACTAAATAAAGAAATGATAGTAAGATAAAGAAATAATTGCAATACATTATTTCCGTAGACTAAATCGATGTATGATGAAATAAGCCTGATTTGAAAGATTTTTCCAGAGAAAAAGCTAATTAGTGAGTTAAGATAACTAAAGTCATTACCGAGGACAGAACACATTAGCTTAAATATTCTTGGAATTCAGAAAGGTATAAGCTCAGTACTTTGCAGAGTCACTAGACCAGAATTCTGTAGAAGAGAAAGGGAATATAATTCTGAGATTTGGGGAGATAAGCTTAGTAACAAGGTAGGAGACGCACACGTAGAATTTGTAAGTTTGAGGCAGTATTTTTAACACTTAAATAATTTCAGTCTAATTATATAATATATAAATTCAATAACAGCCCACCATGAAGCAATGTGTATGTAATAATTTGTAACATGTATGTAACAGTCATTGCGTATGCTTATATTATTGTATCCTTGTGTAATAATGTTATGTTAATATATTACGTAATTTAATAATGTACGAGCTGTGAGAAATAGGTCAAAAGTTGCTGACAAAGAGGTAACAATGAGGTAACCTTGAGTCAATGATGAGTAGGAAAGTTTAACAGTACTACGTGTGATTCTTGGAGCAACAATAATGTAATTTTAGTGACAGTTTACAAATAGCCAGTAAACAACCAGAAAAAGCTTTAGTTAAATTTAGGTATTCTATTGGAGTGGGAATAGCCAATCAGAGACTTGAAATACAGAAGTTTACAAGTTTAGACGGTTGAAATCAATTCAGTTGCCTGCAGACGGTGCTCATAACTGGATGCGTTGCTTGTGCATCCTCGAGAGATTAAATACGTATTCGTGTGAGACGAAAATAAGTTTACGTGTTAAAAAGTGTAATTAATTAATAAAAAGAATCTCACAGCTCTCTATATCAGTGAAGTGTTATTTAAATCGTATCAAGCATCACTAAAAGGAGTGAAGTAAATTATAATCTGTGTAAGCCTACATTCTTGTCGTATCACAACCCTACCAAGACATCCATGTCTCTAAAATAAATACTGACGCAGCCGAGGCAAGTATAAATATTAAATATTTAAATAAACAGTTCAATTACAAAGTTAATATTTTTTTTAACTGGGGCAAAGACTACCGGAAACTATTTACTATACTGCGGTTGCAACTACTTCAAGTTCGGCTCCCCAACAGTTGAAATATAATACAACTCCTTCAATACAAACTGCTTCAAATGTGTTTCCATACGTAGCAGCAACGACGTAAAGACAATAACTTCTTCAAGTTTTGGCCAGCGTAAGTTGATATGGTAGTTATAAAGTAGGTGTAACTTAAGTAATCTAAAGGCGTGCATTCTAATCAGAGAGGTAGTGAACGACATTCGTTCGTGCACACATTCGTCACTCTGCATGCCTGTGGCGACTCCTGTGTTATTTTAAGCGCTTGTGTGAGCAAAATTTAGCGGGCATGGGGAGCGGTTTTGCCGGTAAGCATTTTAGCGACTCACGGCAAGTTACCCTGCTAGTTTCTTTTGTTTCGGAAACACAAACTTGAAACCGTAAAGTTGATGCTGCAGAAGTTAGCAGGTACAGTAATTCCAATATTATAGTTTTGAAAGCTATGATTCATAATCAGTTTCATTCTTTATCTCCAAACGGTCGGCAACTAGCTACAATAGCTCAAGTATTAGACGGCATTAAACTTCTCAGTCAATTTAAACTGGTGTTATCCTACACATTACGCCCGGCATACACTGAGAAAGTATTCGTAGCTCGACCACTGGAGCAGCTGGCACATGGGAACAGAAAAGCTACGACATAACGACAACATCAGAAGGAGGTAAAGCATACTGCTTCAAAATTTCGCACCATATAGCGACTGTAAAATTCGAATAACGTAGCACGTTATGAAAGCTTTCAAAATCCCTGAATAAAGAATAAAGCATTTTTACGAAAATTATAACCACTTGTATTCACATGACTTTGCCTCCTCACTCTTCTACAAACTATTTTTACAAAAGCTTATTCTTTATCTACTACTTGTTAATACAGATAAACCTTCATTGCTCATTTACACGTTTCGTAGTCGGTATAAGAGAAATTCAATAAGCTAAATCGATAGCTGATGGCTTGAAATTCTGCCTTCTTTGCATGAACACAAAAAATAAAGAATAGAAAAAAAGAATAGCAATCTGTAATTGAAAAATGTACAAAGTATCTGAACAAACCAAAAACAGTGAATATCTAAGAAGTGGTTAGCGATACAGAGATGTTATTTTATATAAATTGTGCGCTTCGAAGAGATTTACATATTTTTATGGAGTAAGATTTTGCGTATCTCTTACAGTTTACCAGTTGTATAAAAGAGGACTTCAATGTCGTCCTAGAAAAATCAAGATATACATTTTATTTTTCGTGAAAATAGCTTAAAGTATTTTATTTTAATCAAAGTCGTTAGAGCTATTTTTTGGCAAAAAAGAAGTAACGAAAAATGTTTATGTAAATGGAGTTCGGAGTGGGGGATTTTCTTTAAAAATCTCAGAATCGTATACTTGGAAGGTACTGAACTAAAATACAAAGTTTCGTATTTAACCGACCTTTCGTTTTTACTTTCTCTACTACGTATAGTAAGTAGGGGAAGTATTGCATTCCACCCAAAAATTCGATATCGAGATTTCATCCGAAATATATATTTTGAAGTCCTCTGAATCCAAAAAAAGGTTCTTAGAAAAAGGTCTGTGTTTGTATCCGTGTGAGTGACTGTTTGTTTGTGAACAGCACAACTGTAAAACGAAAAGTCGGATCAATACTAAGCCTGTGAAGTCTATTTCGTTTGGAAGAAATTTTGTATAATCTTGTATAACTCGTAAGCGCTAAGGGATAGACGAAAACGTGCTACAAAAAAATGTAGATCTCTTTAAAACACACAATTTCATAAATAAACGTTTTTGTGGCATAAGTCCTTTCTCAGATATCCGTTATTAAAAGTTCGAATGGTTCAATACTTTTTTAAAGTCTCGTCGATTTTCAGTTGTTTTCGCGATTGCTTGGAAACAGTATGGAATTTTAAGGTCAGCGTATAGCGTCCAGTTTTTAAATATTTGACTAATGTTTGTATAATGTGGATATTTCTGGAAAGGTTATTGTGATTAAAATGCATAAATAGAAAAATGAGCTTTAGTAAGAATAGTTTGTAAATCCACTAATTAGGATGAAGTATGGAGAAAATCATGTAAATGTATCACATCAGATTTTTTTAGTTCTTCTTTCACAGACATTCACGTGGACCTTGTTCTACAACTGCTGTTTTTTTATTCATGAAACCTCAAAACATAACTTTCGGTGAAATCTTGACTTCGAATGTTTGGATTGAATATAATTGGATTGTAAGGCGGAATGATTCGGCACGAATCCAGTAATGCGGATGTTGTACCGACGCCCCACGAGGGGCGCCCCTGGGAGGGAGGGATGAGCTGAAGGGGACAGCGGGCGGTCGGAACCAGGAGTGACTGTACAGCAATGACAGGGTCCCTACAGTTTCCAGATGTAGACCCCCAGCAGTCGGACAGGTGGAATGGGGACCTCGTCCCACACATAGTCCAACACCCCACAAGGGGCGGTTCTTATATTCCGGCAACCAGTCGAAGGCCGAGGGACGGAGAAAGCGCACAGAGACCATCCATTTTCCCTGCCACGCTGCACCGAAACACCTATGCTGACACTTTCAACCGCTCGGTATGGAATATAATATTTCTCTATTTACTGTTAAGTACATAGTAAAGAAAATAAAAAGGTATTCATGTCTATGAACAGCACAACTGAAAAACGAAAACTCGGATGGATGATGACGAACCTCGTTTTTAATCTTACAAGGATTCAACACGAAGATTTTCAGGAAAATCCCCTCTACCCAAAGTATGGTCTACATGGAAAAATGTTCGTTTTCTTTTATTTTCTCAAAAATGGTCTCAACGATTTCACCTCAACTTTATGACAAATACATTTTTATGGCATTTACTATATCCGTAATATTCGTTGTTATTGTTTGAATTTTCATATACCTACTTTATATTTTTTGTATGTGTTAAGTTACGATTTGCTTCTCTTTGTTTCTCGTGCTTATGCAAAAAGTGTAATTTCAAAGCTATTACATAGCCAACCGATGTTTAAGGGTTTCGAATTTTGCTGAAGCCTACGTGTATTCTTCTAATGTTTAAAACGATATGTGTGATTAAATTATTTATCTTGGGTAGAAATAAACAGGTAGAAGAATAATCTTTTGCAAATATACTTTGCAGAAGCGTGAGTAGAGAAAGTCATATGAATGTAACACATCATTTTTTTTTTTCGTTTTATCCTTTGAATTGTAAACCTCCGTTTAACTTTTATGGTCATAATGCGGGAATTGAGTTGAGAAACAACCTTTAATTATGTTATTGAACTGCATATTGTCGTGTTGTTTAGTCCTTTATGTTTTTTAAACGCTCACATTTATACCTTCAGACTCTTCGGAGAGTAGGGAATGATTCTAACCAAAGAAAACTCCACCTCTTCATCCTAGCCAGAAATCGAATCCGAAACCTCTGGGATGAGAAGCTAGAATGCTAACCACTCCACCACGTAGACTGTAGGTGTCTATGCATGTGTGCGAGTTTGTGTTTCCCTTCCTTTCTTTCCTTTTTTGTTTTTTGTTTCTTTCTTCCTCAAAATCTGCTTTCTGTATCTTGCAGCAGTTCGCTGGAAATGGGTTTTGCAGGACGAGAAGTCATCTCCAGCAAACCTCGTTTCGTAGAATTCTGAAAAGAAATGTTTCATCAAAAGCGTTAGAGTCATTTTTAAAAAAACGCAAAGAAAATGTTTCCAGTTTAAGGTTATTTTGAGATAGGGGGAAATGTTCTTGAATCTTCGCTGAACCTGTATGCTTATACGCTATCTGAAGCTTTTATTTACCCGACTTTGTTTTTTTTAATGAAACTCAGACACATACGCGCACGCTTCTTAAAGTGCTTTTTGAGACTTCATACGAGGGCTGATCAACAAAGACTGAGACTGATTTTTTTTCACAGATGTTTATTACTTAAATTCAATGTTTACATGATCGTTTTCAAATTCGTGCCCTCCTACTTCAATGCAATTTTTATAGCGTCTCTGCCAGTGATTGAACACGTGCTGCAGACCATTCTTTTTCAGGTCCTTGAGAATCGCCTCAATTTTCTTGAACACTGCCTCAGAGTTCTCAATTCGAATACCCCTAAGCTTTGTGTTTAGTGATGGGAATAAAAAAAGTCACAGGGTGCAAGATCGGGGCTATAAGGTGGATGTGGTACACAGGTAATGTTGAATCGCGCCAGAAACTGCATGACTTGATTTGCGACGTGAGGCCGTAAGTCGCCACCCAGTCCGAGAATGCTGTGGTCGTTTCTTTGCAATGTGCTTCCTCAGTGTAGCCAATACTGACGTGTAGTATGCTGTTGTAACAGTAGTGTGAGGGGGAACTGCATGCTGGTAAATCATTCCATTACAGTCGAAAAATGTGATCACCATCACTTTCCCTGCAGATGGAACAACTGTTGCCTTTTTTGGTGTTGGAGAACCTGATAATTTCCACATTGTGCTGGCTTGTTTTCCTTAAGGATCATAATGATGCAGCCATGATTTATCACCGGTGATAATCGATTGAAAAAATCCATCACCTCCATTGTCTGGTATGCGAAATGCACGTAGGGTCTACAACTTAGAGCATTACTACCAACCTACCAATGTAAGAGTGCTGCCGTCTACCAACATCATACATAAGAACCCGCTCTTTTCAAATATTTATGTTACAGATACGAAATTATCACGGAAGCTACAGGAAAAAATCAATCTCAGTCTTTGTTGATCAGCCCTCGTAGATCTCAAAATTAATGTTTTCGGCGAATTCTGCATACGAATTTTAGGGTAGAATGCACTACTTTCTATACCCACTATCGTTATATGGTAGAGAAAGTAAAAAATTGGACCAGTCTTAACTTCATACTGGCAGTAAACATAATCGCTTGGTTTAAAGATTGTGCTCCTTCAACTTGTTTATTCTGCTGGGAGAGCAGCACATTGAAAACATGTTATACAAGGGCTGGATAAAAAGTAAGAAGAACTATTGCTTTTCTCTGAAATGACTTTATTGACAGAGGTGCTTATAGTTATACACCTTCAATATAATCCCACCCGTTATTTATGACCTTTTGCCAAATGTTCTGAAGGCGTAGTATATGATCTGCACATCTATTTATCTTGATGTCCCTATTGACCGTCCTAAAGCATGGACAATGTTATCTCTGGTGTTGTACCGGAGTCTTCGCAGTGGTTCTTTCACTTTGGCAATGAGAATCATAGGGACTCATATCGGGGGAGTACGGTGGATGTTCCAGAATCATTCCAGGGTGTTCCATTGCCAACGTCGCAAGAGGTCCTGGACAGCAGCAGAGGTGTAGTATTTTGCATTGTCATGCAGAATGATGGCGTACTGTTCCATGAAATGTCGTCGCTTCGCCTGAACGTCGAAGGTGCTGTTGCAGGAACATGCAGTAGTAGACAGCGTCTATCGTCACTCTTGGCGGTACAGCTTGATGCAGTATTACCCCATCAGTGTCATACGCCACAATGAACATCACTTTCACAGCATTTTGTGTAGCGCGCACTTTCTTTGGACGAGAAGAACCGGAAGCCTTCGTTCATTGGATTGTCGTTTCAAGTTTGGTCCGTACGAGCGCGCCCAGGTTTCGTCCATAGTGTCGATTCGTCGAAGAAAGAAAGATTTCACCTTCCCTTTGGTACCGGCCCAAAAATTCTGTGCAAATTCATAGCGGTGCCTTTGTTGCACCTCGGAAATTTTATGGGGTTTCCAACGTGCTGAAATTTTTCGGTAAGCCAGAATGCCGTGTAGAATGTGGAGCAGAGTTTTGTGACATACTCCGACTTTTACACCTAACTCGCGCGCAGTCCAGCGGCGATCAACACCCAACATGGAGGCAAGGAGTTGAACAGTTCAACAGCACATTTCATGGGACAGCACCCCATCATTCATGCAAGATGCTACACCGCTGCTGCTGTCCAGGACCTCTTGCGGCGCTGGGAATGGGGGATTCTGGAATATCCGCCGTACTCACCCGACATGAGTCCTTGTGATTACGATCTCTTTCCCAAAGTGAAAGAGCCACTGCGAGGGATCTATTAGACCACCAGAGATGACTTTATTTGTGTTATAGGACGGTCAATACGGGATATCAACAGAAATAGTTGCGCGGATTTTATACGACGCCTTTCGAATATTTGGCAAAAGGTGGTAAATAACGGGGGCGATTATATTGAGAGTGTGTAGCTATTAGGAGAAAAAAATTCAGAGAAAAAATAGGTCTCATTACTTTTTATCCAGCTCTTTTAATTTACTCTATGGATCTTTCTGTTATTAAGTGTGTGTCAAAATGAATAGGATTGGGGGTCAACCACTATTCACAAGAAACTTATGATTTCTGTTAATGGAGTTTATAAGGTTTATCTGAATATTTTTTGAATTGCAAATGAATTCGAGAGAATTTTAGAGCTTACTTTCTCTGAAATGTATACCTTCATCTTTCGTATCCTAGTGTCAGACTTAGCATTGTATCGCTGCATATCTTGTAAATTAGATACGTACTTTAGATATCCTTTTCGTTAAACTTTGGTTGGTTTCTGTTTGTAGCGAAAATATAATGTTACGTCTCTTGGAAGCTGTTTTGCACGTACCTAGCGTCGTGTAGCTGGGCGTCTTGTGGGTGCGTTACTTGGATGTACCTCGGCTTCGATAGATCAGCGGCTGAGCTGTCCTTGACTCCTGTGGAAATAAACTTATTTCAACGTGTGTATCTCAGGCTGTCGTCTCGTAAGAGAATAAAAGATTTGGATTCGCAGAACAGATTTCACTTTACTTTTTACTCAACTCGAAATAAAGAACAATTTCACAAATAGAATACTTTACTTTTACACAATGTATTAATATTCGTTTTTAAACACACATGAAGGTTTAAACTAGTTTCTGCGTAATGATAATTGGTACGCAGGCTTTGCCCTGTTGAGATCAGCAGAGAAGTGAGTTTTTAGGTTAGCTTCACATTAAAGTTTCGTGTATTTTCGTTACGTATCATTATTAATGCTTCAAGCATTACACACATAAGAAACAAAAACTAAATACACCCGTACTGAACAAGATATGTAGTCAAAACTATGCCAAAGTTAAGTCAGAAATAAGAGAGCAACCATTGCGACTTAAAAGAGGAGTGCGACAAGACGACCCTGTTTCCCCTAAACGTTTTACGTGCGTGCTAGAGGACAAATTTCGAAAACTGAACTGGAGCAAAAAAATACGGAGTGCGCATAAACGGGAGCAGCCTAACCTAAGATTCCCTGATAACGTCGTACTGTTCGCCGGATCTCCAAGGGAACTACGATCAATCCTGCAGGAATTATCGGAAATAAATAAAACTGCAGGCCTCTCAATGAACAAACGTAACACACAAATCATGCCAAATGGACTAGCAATCCCAATAAGAGTCGATGGAATGGACCTACAACATGTAAACGAGTACATCTACTTAGGACAACTACTCTCCTTCCATCAGAAAATAGAGAAAGAAATAAGCAGAAGAGTAGCTCTTGCTTGGAAGGCGTTTCTGAAATTCATATTGCTTGACAAGTCACTCAATTGGAGGCTTAAATTTCAAACACTAGAAACCTGTGTCTTTTCAACTCTCCTATACGGCTGCCAAATTTGGATTCTCACCGCCAAGCTAAAGTACATATACCCTCAAGTATGCCAAAGGAAAATGGAGAGGAAAATCTTAGGGTAACTCTGAAGAACAACATTTCAATTACAACTCTCCAATGGATGTTATCAAGAACAGACTTCGTACAAGCCACCAGGAAACAATGGAAGTAGGGGGCCTGTCTCAAGACTAACGGATGACAGGTGGACGATAAAAGCAACGATATGGAACCCATACATAGACACAAGACACCGCGGAAGATCAAGACGCTGATGGGCGGACCTCTTCAAAGAAAAAGCAGGGACACAGTGGTCCAGAATCGCCAGATGCAGGAAGAGTTAGAGAGAGATGTAGAGCCAACTGTGTACTACATTGTAACAGACGGATATCAGACACTGTAACAGTGCAATACATAGACACAAAACAGTCAGTGTAACAGAAAGATATCATTGTAACAGACAAATGTTCCATGACCCATGGTTACTTCTTATGGAGTAGCTCACTGTGTAATGTAAAAGAGCCTTACCCCTCTACAAGGAGGCCTTTGTCCTTAAAGGGACACACCAGGCTTCATTAATTCATTTCTATGGCAACTTGGATTTCTGCAACCTATTCGTCTAAGAAAATTCTAAGAAAATCTACAATGTTGAGCAGTGAAATTTTGATTCATTTTAAGCACTTCATATTGTTAACTTATGGTCAGCTGTAACTATTATAAATACGTACACAGAATACAAAATTCGCAGAGTCGTTTTCTCGAGTATGTTATGTATATGTTGCAGAATGCGATATTGGAAGTGAGAGTGTGGTTATCGTGCTTATAACGCATGTTCCGCACACTAAGTATGCCGTGAGTGATAAGGTGGCAGATTAAAGGTTACGAAGAACGTGCTTCAACAGCATTAAAACTTTCGCATGAGAGCTACCAATTTTGTGAACCAGATCGTTACTTTAAACTAGACAGTTGGGGATATAAAGCAATGCTGGGTATATGATAGCAAATCCTGATCTGAACACAATTCCTCTAACTAATGCAGAAACGTTAATCTACTTCTTGAACTTGGAGTTTATAAAACACAAAGGGATTGGACAACTTTCTGAAGTATTAAGGATATTGACCCGGGTACCAGATATGCCAGTAAAAACATTACAGACCATGTATGAAGCAATGGTTAGGTCCTCATTACTATACGGTAGTGAAGTGTGGGGATGGGAGAGGGTGGATAATGTAAATAAAATACAATGCAATTTCTGGAAGCGCATTCTAGGGTTGGGGAGGGGTACTACAAATTACGGAGTTCTTCGGGAGGTAGGATGCTGGGAAGATGCTGTATTTGCTAAACTAAACGTAGTTAGGTACTGGCTGCGAATAATTAAAGGTGATCAAACAACTCTGAGAGCAATATGTTATCGTCATCAGATGAACAACATAGAGTATCCAAAATGGTGGGCGGCGGGGTTGCAACGCGAATTATAAAAAATTGGCTTAAATGATATCTGGCAAAGGGGTAATGAAAATACACACAGTGCCGTGAGAAAAGTCAAAAGACGACTATGCGATATAAACAGGCAGAAAATAAAATCTGAGTGTAGATAAAGATCAACTTTGGAGCTACAAAATGAAATAAAAACTAGGTGGGGTAAGGAAACATATATTTTGGAATTAGGTATAAAACAGAGGACTGGAATAGCATGGCTTAGGTTGGAAGGGTGGAAAGCTCGAAAGATTGTTGATGACGATGGCAGGAGGATTTGCCCATTATGCGGAGAACAAGAAGACTGGACGCATATTTTGGCAACATGCGTGCAGACGGAGGGTATTAGGAAAAAACTATTAACGGAAGTATTTTTGGCTTTCAACAGACGGAGGACAGCATGCTGGGACATGATTCTAAACAGCCAAAACCGGCCAAGCTTGGGCGCACACTTAATGGAAGTAGGTGTACTAAGAGATAAGGTGTTTATGTAATTTTTCTTTAAACACATGTGGTGCTTGAGTACTCGTGCGCGACTGTGTGTGTGTGTTTGTGTGTGTGTGTGTGTGTGTGTGTGTGTGTTTGAGTGTGTGATTCAGAGTGTTTTTTCAATTTTATATGTATGTATATAGTGCGATGATTATAAAAAAAAATAGTTGTTTTCTGGTCGATTCTGCAAATCACGTATACAGCCAGGTATTTTTCTAGAGAGCAGTACGGTCTTATGACCCATGTGACTGTGTTATGCAATTAATGTAATACTAAATACTTAATAAATACCATCACCACTACTACTATTACTTCTTGAACTCATTCATTATTACCAACAGTGCTGTAAGTATTGTTAGCAGAACTCGTAGCTTTCTTGTAAGAAATGTGTTGAGAGTAATGTAATGCAAACAGAGCGAGGTGGCGCCGGGATAACGTGTGCGACTCGCATTAGGGTGGTCGCGGGATCCTTTCCCGGTGACAACCCACTCTGACCAATGGGTTTTTGCGGGAATTTTGCTGCAGTGGTATCTTGCAACCCCCAAATTTTCTGTCCTCCACTTCGTTCCATTCATCATTTAACTCATCCTTCACTCCGTTAGGCCTGTTTAGCTGTTGGAAGTGTCGGCGATGGTGTTTCCGTGCGGCGTGGTAGAGAAAAAGGATGCTTCTGTGGAACGGTCTCCGTCCCTCGACATTCAGCATGTTTCCGGGGTAAACCTGTTATTAGGACCCTGTCATTGCTGTGTCGTCATTCCTGGTTCCGGCCGCCCGATATCTCCTCCACCCACCCGGAGGAGTCCCCTTGTGGGGCATAGGCACAGTATCCTTACTGGAGCAGTGTCGAGTCCACTTCAGTGATCGGGGGAAAAATGTAATGGGTCATTACATGCAATATTTTAGAGTTGGAACATAAGCATCTCCGATCTTTTTTGTATTAAACTACATGATTCCCGTTTGTTATACGTATACACTATCATATAAGACTCTTTGTAATTGATATTATGGCTTTCAGAAGCACTTGAATTCTTAACCTTCGGACTGACGGACATTTAAAAGCATATTCTTTTATGGAGCGTCCTTAATTTGCAGGAAGAAACTTAAGCATCACAGAGAAGATAACTATTTTTATGTAAATAGTTACTTGCTTGAATTTTAACATAACTTAAAATATAAATCATCGTTAAATATGAATGAACCTTTATGTTTCCTCCATTTTTATTTCTTATGAAGAATATGGGATTTTAGTGCATACGTGTTAAGTTCCCGCCTGTTCTCTGTAATAATAATATATATATATATATATATATATATATATATGCTACTGTCAAAAGAAAATTTCTCATAAGGTTCAATATTGCTTGAAACGTGCAGAACAAGGCCGCACGTGCGAAGACGAAACACAGACCCTGCGTGAGTACGAACAACGGAGATGTTTCAGCCACAACAGCGAGTGCGCAACACCAGTAACATCAGTTCATAATGCTCAAAGTTAAAGAAAATAAACTGTAGAATACCTTGTGGTGTTATAATCCCTTCAGATTGGAAAGACATTCTAAGAAAGTGGGTAAGAGAAAGGTAAAAGAAAGTATGTGCCAAAAAGTTTCGCATTTAGTAATAGGTGATGTTTTTTGTATAACTTGCACTGTTAGGATTTCCAAAATGAAAATCAAATTTCATGAGACGGACTGGAAAGTTCCTTCTTCCACTGAAAAAGGAGTTCGCTAGTACTAGCATGAGGAGGTCCAGTGAAGGGGAATACGCACAAAGAGCGCCAAAGAAAATCTCACTGCACCTCGCGTCTATGTCACATTATTTATCGTAGTACGTGATTTTGCGAAGCCATGGCCATTTCGTTGGTGCAAGGGTGGGCCACTTCTTCAGATAAATAGTTACACCAATAACCACAACAAAGGTCACAAAATGGCGTAGAAACGAAATATCTGTTTATGCTCTCGTCATACATACCTCTTAGTGTGCACACGCCTTTGAAAGAGCTAAAAGCTAAGGCGACAACTTGATGAGCGCCCAGGTTAGCGAAATGTAGAATGTGTAGTGTGAGAAGGTTTTCAGGGGGTGCAAATTAAAGCTTGAATGATATTCATTAAATATATAGCATTCTTTACAAGCATACTAACAAATACAAAGGCATACAGTCGAACATCAAAACATATACACACGTGTTTGTAACAATGTTTTAGAAAAGGTTTACACTATTTACATTTTTATGTATAATATTTTATGGATTACAGTTGATTAAGGTAGAGCACATATTTTCATATTAAATCCCATATGCCAATATCCTTTAAGTAAGTAAGCATTTTGCAGCATAATTGGAAGCTGTTAACTTTGTAGAGATGTCCTGTGGAATTTCGTGTTATTTCCATTTGTTTCTGTGTTTGTCACATTCTATGAGGAGATGTATGGTTTTGTAGAGCTGCGTCAGACAGCTTTAAAATATTTTCACGACGATTTTGTAGCTGTATTAGAAAACCTAATGGAATGGCTATTTCTAAATTTATTTAGGGGATGGAGGATTGCACATTATTAAGTGATAATTATGTATATGACAAAAATATATAAAATAACTACGACAGCAATGAATTTATTATCATTGCAAGCATAATTATAAATAAGTCTGAGTTTAAACATTAAGAAAAATAACTATAAATGAATGGAGAACCATTAGGTCTAAAAATATGATTCATTTTTTGTACTTTTTCAGGTAAACGTCACCTTTTATCCTAGCTACTTGCTGCTGAAATACGCATGCGCGCACATGGTATTGCAATTACAGTTTTACCGGCAGCGAGGTGTACTGTCCGTATGAGGCACCGCCGTGCTGCTGCTATTTGCTAGTGCGGTATTAGTGGACACGCCTCAAACGTCAAGAGATTTGGACCGCATAATAGAGTTCGTTATAACATTAGCGAATTTAGCGACAATACCTACATCCCTAACTGCTAAATTATAATTCAACTAATAAAACCCGCCTTATTAGTTACATCACCTTCTCTATTACTTATCTATTATAGTACGTAGGGAAGCATTGCATTCCGTCCAAAAATGTCATACCAGAATTCCATTGGAAATGTGCGTTTTGAAACTTCCTGAATCAAAACAGAACATTAAACAAACAAAAAAAGTATCCGCGCGCGCGAGTGTGCATATGTATGGTGACCGTGTATCTATGAACAACATAATTCAAAAACGAAAACTCAAATGAAATACCAAACTTGGAATTTAATTTCAGCATCTTCCAAGGATGGGACACGAAGATATTCAATAAAATCCCCGACCCCAAACTACTCTTTATACGGAAATACTTTGCATGAAAAATGACATCTATATATTGGTTCTCCTGGAGCTAGTCTGTGAAGCCCTCTTCATTCTGAATGACTTTTGTATGTTTGGTATAAACCGTAAGGAATAGATAAATCTTACTGCACAAAAAATGTATATTGCATTGAGGCACACCATTTCCGAGATATTCGTTGTTAGAGTTTGAAGCTTAAAACATTACACTTTTATCAACTGGAAAGTCGTTATTGTTTTTTTTACCCTCTATACCATGTACAGAGTAGGTAGAGAAGGAATTGCATTCCACCCAAAAAGTCGATATTGAGATATCACCGGAAATATATGTTTTGAGACCCCCTGAGTAAAAAATAGCATTTTTAGAAAAAGGTTTATATATGTGTGTCTGTAAACAGCGTAACTTAAAAACGAAAGGTAGGATAAACAACTAGCTTGGTGTTTATATTCAGAACTTTCCAAAGATGCGACTCGAAGATTTTCAAGAAAATTCCCCGCACCAAACTACCCTTTAGATGGAACATTTTTCGAGATATTTTATTTTATACAAAATGGCTCTAATGATTTTGATTAAAATGCCATATATAAAGATATTTACAGACAAATAAAATATATACCTCGAATTCTCTTTGGAAATAGTCCGTGAAGTCCTCTTCACTCGGAAGAAATTTTGTATAATCTTGTATAACGTAACCTTAAGTAATAGACCAAAACGTAACACGTGAAAAAAACATCTCTAGAACACACAATTTATATATTACTTTTTTGTGGCATCAGCCATTTCCGAGATACCCGTTATTAATGGTTTGATTTGTTCAATACTTTGTCATTCTAAAGTCCCATCGAGTTTCAGTTGTTTCTCGCGATTGCATGGAAATAGTATGGAATTTTAAGGTCAGCGTGCAGTTCTTAAACATTTGACTATCGCTGTTCTTTTCGTATTATAACGTAATGTGTAATGTAGGTATTTCTACAAAGATCTATTTCGATTATAATGAAACAAATATAAAAATAAGCTTTCGTAAGAATGGTTTGCATATTCACTAATAAACAGTAGAGGGTTGAGGAACTCATGAGAATGTAACACCTCAGAATTTCACTTTCTCTACTACGTATAGTAAGTAGGGGAAGTATTGCATTCCACCCAAAAATTCGATACCGAATTTTCACAGGAAATGCATGTTTTGAGGTATTCCGAGTCCAAATAATGGATTTTTGGAAACATGTCCGTGTGTGTCTGTCAGCCTGTAATCGTAAAGTTGGACGATGCGACACGAAGATTTTCACGAAAATCCCCCCACCCCAGACCACTCTTTACATGGACAATTTTTCGAAATTTCTTATTTTCTCAAAACTGGCTCTAACGATTTTGATTAAAAAGTGCTATGTTTAAGCTATGTTTATGGCAAATGAAATGTATATCTTGAATTTTCTGGGAATGTCCGCAAAAGTCGTCTGCATTCTGAATGACTTTCGCATAACTGGTAAACCGTAAAAGATAGACAAAATTTTACTGCCCAAAAAATGTAGATCCGTTAAAGCACTCAATTTATGTCACATAATTTTTTTTATTGAGTGAACCATTTCCAAGATATTTCTTATTATTTGTTTGATTTTTACAATACTATTCCAATGGGAATTCGTTATTCGTTTCTTTATGTTCTGGAATGCTCCAGATTTGACTATCGCTTAAAGCCTACCACATCCCCCCTTGTACCTACAGGAAACTTAGCAACAATATAGTTTCTGCAAATGTTTACCTGGATTAACATGAAGTACGTGGAAACTAAGCGTTTATAAACATAGTTTGTACAAGGTAGAGAAAGTCATGTGAATGCAACATATAAATTTTTTTCAAGTTTATATTATGCTTACGCATAATTTTCATTGTCAATGATTGACCCCTTGATCAATGTGTGTATACTGTAATTTAAATAAATACACTTATTCATTCATAATTTTCGACTAAACTTTGGCAGTGTTGGAACTATAAGTAAGCTGGAGAATCAAACGCCCACCACCCCCGGTGTTGCAGCAGTAATGTGTTCTGCATCTATGGTGAATATCTTATTGAGAGTGAGAACCACAACCCTCTGCAAAACAGCGACTCTCAACAAGGCTTAATTATGTGGTTTTGAGGGAATCAAATAGTCGAAGGCATTGTTCTACAAACAGACATAATCCTAATAATCTAAGGCGTCTATGGATTACACCGGCAAATACCGCGGCTTCGCGGTGCTCTGAGATGACGCCCATATTAATACGCAGACATTCCATGAATGCCTCACAACACTTAGCAGAAATGTGACCCTGGAGCTCTAGATCTCTCTGCGTTATTTGCGGTAGTCTACAAATAAGCAAGTTTACTGATCAGTCTTGTGGCTTACATCTTCAGCTACAAACTGTATCACTCTGTTTCTAGTTTGAATGCACACGACCAAATGGAACGCAAAAGCACAGTACGTTTAATAAATAACACCGATTAGTTTACTACTCTGTAAAAAACTGCATATTGCGTAACTCGAATAATAACTTCACTGACAATGCAACATTCTAGATTTAACGAAACTTGAGAAGAAAATGTTCAAGTATTTTAGTTCGTTTCGGCTTCATTTTATGAAGAAGATGGTTGCTTTATTTGTTATTTGCCCCACGTTTTGGGAACCAATTTGAAGTAGGTTGTATTGAAGGATGAGTTGTATTATATTTCTACTGTTGGGGAGCCGTACCTGAAATAGTTCCAACCGCACGTATGGTAAACAGTTTCCGGTAGCCTTTGCCCCAAGTTTAAAAAATATTAACTTTGTAATTTGACTGTTTATATATATATATATGTTTGCCTCGGCTGCGTAAGTATTTATTTTTAGAGACATGAATTTCTTAACAAGGTGTGGTGCGACTAAAGAATGTAGACTTACACAGATTATAATTTTTACTTCACTCCTTTTATTAATGCTTGACACGATTTAAATAACACTTCACTGATATAGAGAGAGCTGTGAGATTTTTTAAATTAATTACTTGCACTTTTAACACGTAAAACTGTTTTCGTCTCGCACGAATACGTATTAAATTTCTCGAGGACACATCTCGTGTCCGGTTAGGAACACTGTCTACAACCAGCGCGTCCAGTTATGAGAGCTGTCTACAAGCAACTGACTTGATTTCTACCGCCGAAATTTGTAAATTTCTGTATTTCAAGTCTCTGATTGGCTATTCCTAATCCAATATAATACTTTTATTTAACTAAGATTTTTTCTGGTTGTTGATTGGTTATTTTATAAACTGTCACAAAAATTACATTATTGCTGCTCCAAGAATGACTAGTAGCATTATAACACTCTCTTACTCATTATTGCCTCAAGGTTACCTCATTGTTAGTAACTTTTAACCTATTATTCTCACAGCTCCTACATTATTAAATTACTTAATACATTCACATAACATTGTTACACATGTATACAATAATATAAACATATACAGTCACTGTAATATACACTTTATATATATTGTTACATATACATATTGCTTTAAGGCGGGCTGTTATTATGATTTTTTATATAATTTGACTAAAATCATTTAAGTGTTAAAAATACTGCCTCATTTACTACCAAATAATTGTTTTGCAATTGCATTTACTATATCCAATAGAAAAATATATTTCATGTCAGTTTCCCTGCACATGACGTATTTTGGAGACCCCACCTTGTAGTTGTACATATTATTCACAAATGTGTTTTAGCCCCGTTCTCCAAGGACGCGACACGAGTATTTTAAAGATACTTCCTTTATATGTTTTGTTATACTTACTCGGAACTCGAGATGAGTAACCAAGTATGCCTCAGGGATCTGTATTTGGCCCGATATTATTTTTAATCATAGTAAATGATCTATACAAAAATGTACCTGCTCGCTCCATAGCTTATGCTGATGACTAGGGCCCGCACTTTTAGGTGTAATAAATCTTCATTTTAGGTTTCTTATATACTTTAAATAGGTTTTTTTTAGGTTTTTCTTGATTAAAATACCTTTTCTATGTTTTTCTTTATCGATCAATACAGGTACCAAAAGTTTTTTTTTTCTAGTACATATTTGTAAGATTTATTTTTTGGCATTGTAGTAAATAGTTACATACATTCCCAAATTTTCTGGCGTAAATGATTTACTGTTAACACGTAACACAGTCTTCTATGAAGAAAAGGTTCTTTCAACGGAACATGACGTCATTGGGGCGTAGAACATAGATGCCAGTGTAGCAGATTCTAGGAGTACTTCTCCTGTATAATTTTCTCCCTGCAGTACTGAATTTATGATTTTCATATCTTCAAAACCAGGATTTCATTGAAGAATCATCTGTAACTTCGAAGAACATGTAACTCCCACTGGCCCAAGTATTTCTTTACTGGAAACATTTGCAATGATATCTAGAGCATCTTTTAGTGGCAAAGTTGTACTTTACAACCGGAGAATAGCTTCTGGTATAAAACAAAATGTCTCCTAATATGTGCAAGGAAAGCGGCAAGATTGGGGCACACGAATGATTTCTTAACCTTGTCAATGCAGGAAGCACCTGTTTCATCCATTCATTGCTGACATTGTTAACGTCTTTTAAGCGCTCGGCATAGTAAATGGCAGCAGACAGCCAAGTTCACCAGCGGATAAGTATCGGCTCAGGTGGAAGAGGGGTTGCCGGTACTTTTTCTTTGAACGATTGTATATGTGTTGGGGCTTTTTTTGACGGAGGATATTAAGCTGTTCACGTCATCGAAGTGACTTCTAATCTCCTCCGCAAGGCGGTGCAGGCTGTGGGCCAAGCATTTGACATGTAGCATGGTCGGTAGAAGGACTGTAAACTCCCCCAGGGGCCTTCACCATGTAGGTAGCACTGCCTGTCACTAACAAAAGGAACTTATTATCGTGATTCTCTGCTGGCCACAATATGCGTAAAGCATCCCTCACTGCACTAGTTATTGTACTGCTGTTACTTACAAATAATTAGATGAGAAGTATCGTGTTCATTTGGGTCTAATTTACCTACTAACACATTCAAAATAAAGTGGCCGCAACTGTCAGATGTTTCATCGACAGAACACTAGATATAATGGCCACCCATATCTTTTCTTATTTTATCTAGTGCCTTCTGGTAAATAGAAGCTAAATAATGCTTCTTTAAAGTGTATTCATTAGGTATATTGCGAGCATTGATGTCTTCTAAAAATGTTTTCAAGGTCAGGTTGGTTAGCACATTGGGATATTAGCAGACACCAACTCCTAGCACAGACGAAAGTTAAAGTTATCTTCAGGATTGCCAACTGTGGAAGATATAAGTGCTTGCTTACTGTTGCTGTTGGACCTATTTCTCCTAGCGACATTTGCAGTATGCGTAGCTGCATATTTATGCCTCTCAAGATGAGATTTCTGCTCACTTTTAACCTGAATAAAGTGCAAATCTTAAGTACACTCCAATAAACGTGCTAGGGTATTCCAGAGCAGTTTTTATGAAACTTACTTGCTTGGAGCATGCTTGACAGAAGATTACTCGACCATCCGTAGTGAAATTTAGATCTGCAGATTTCCATTTTTCAGTAATTGATTTAGGCATTGTTTCCGTGTACAACAATTACATTATAAAAGTATTGCAATAATCCATCACCACACTTTCTGCCTGTTGTACTCTTGGTGAACTACTGGAGCCGATCCCGTTACGCGGTTTGCGCTCCTCCTGACCTTCTATCAGCTACATCCAGGTCACATGTGCTACGTTTAACGGTAGTAACCTGAACTATCTACTGGTTATAAATGGTGGAAATAATTCTACGATGAGTTTCAATCGGAAAATAGAATTTTTCATTTTGAAAAAGGAAAGCAGCTATTTAGGTTATTTTAGTGTCAACCCCTCATTTAGGTTTTTTTAGGTGCAATGAAATTCACATATTCTACTCCAGGAAGTGTGAAACGAATATATATATATATATATATATATATATATTGAAATTTAATTAAATAGCCAGGAAAAATAAAGGTTAAAACCTAAAAATCCGGATCCTACTGATTACACAACCTTTATGGTCAATAAATATACTGGACATGATTTGGAAACAAATATTAACCATATTTTATGTACTGCAAAAACCTGGTTTATTAACAATGGACTTAAGATTATTACATTTTATTTGAAATACGAGTGTAAGTCAATAATTATCCGCACATAATTTTTTAAATGTATTATAACAATAGAAACTTAGTTACCTCATTTTTAAACGCAGTCCACTTGCTTCTCAATGCACAAGGTACATAGTTGCACAGGCTCTCTGATGCTCTCAACCGAGCAGTAAACCATGTATGCACCGCTTCCTTCTCTTCTTAGTCTGTGATGAAGCGACAGCACCTTAAGGCATTTTCAAGTGGATCAAAAAAGATATGGTTTACCACTTCATCGATAGTCAAATCTTCGGATCTCCGAATAAGGATACGGACTTGCTCATTGTTGGAGCCAGTAGAAGATATGGATGGGCGTGCTGCTCTTTCCACGTCCTTCAAGTTGTCCGACCATTTTTGAACTCTTCAATCCACTCGTACACATTACGCCAGGGTAAACATTGTCCCCATATTATGCGAAACGTCTTCTTGGATTTCTACTCCTGGAACACCTTCAGGCACGAAAGAGGGATAACCGCACGCTGTTCTTTAGTGCAAACGCCGAGGGGTGTAGCAATGCTTACCATGCAACAATGCAACACTCACTAGAGCGATAACGGCCAAGCATTCCACAAGCGGAGACGAAGGAACAACATTTCGACGTGCGAAACATAAACCGATGCAGCCAACCTATAAAAAATTAAACATAGTGTGCGGATACTTATTGACTTAAACTCGTACAATCAAGTACACCAGAGCTACAGGATGCTTGGCATTCTTGTGGTTAATTCCTTCACCTCAGTACATCATATTGATTATTTGTACAAAAAAAAACGTTAGAATAACATATATTTTGCGTAGTTTAGTTAATTTAGTTCCGGTTGAGTATGTTAATATGTCATATTTCATTTATTTTCAAAGTAATATTAAATTCGGCTTCTTGTTATGAGGCAATTCTGCACATATTCATAAAATATTGGCTATTCAAAAAATGGCGGCAAGAGCTGTGTGAAAAGTATATCCTAAAACTCATTATAAACCATTATTTAAAAAATTGAAAATTATGACCAGTCCCTTTACACATTCTTGAGGTAGTACTTTGGGTCAAGGATAATATTCAGGATTTGTCTAAGCACAAAAGCGATAATAAATACAACACCAGATATTACGACAACCTTGACCCGCAGATACAAATAGAAAAGACAAGGAATAATTACGTATACATGGTCTTCAAAATTATCACTACGTTTCTATTTGATATATTTGTATTGGATAGATAGTCCCTAAAACATATTATTGTCGACAGACAATTTTACAATTTAAGTGCATTATTTTCAGAGCAATTATAAGTATGAGTTGAATTTTATTTTGTAATTTTTATCTGTTATATTATACTGAGAAGTACAACTTTGTATACTTTTTGTTTATACGTGCGTTTTAGACTTACCATACCTAACCAGGCGTAAGGGAGAAGAAAGCCGATGTCACTTGATTCAGCGGTTGTAAACACAGAGTCAAAGTGTACTGGCTGTGTTTCTCAAACCTACCCTGCCGGATACGCTTCAAACAGGGGTGAATAACTCCGTAACGTCGCGTCGGAGGATGGTGGTTGCTTGTGAAGGAAAATTTGTTTTTAGGAGTTGTTGTATTGTAGTTCGACTGTTGGGGAGCCGAACTTGAAGTATTTGCAGCCCCACATATGGTACAATGTTTCCGGTGGCCTTCGCCCCAATGTTCACTTTCTGGTGGTCTTCGCACCAAGTTTACTTTCCGGTGGCCTTCGCCCCAAGTTTAGAAATCAACTAGGTATTTTAATGTTTTCTTTAAATGTTTATATATATATATATATATATATATATGTTTGCCTCGGCTGCGTCATTATTAAATTTGTAGAAACATGTATTTCTTAACAGGATGTGATGCGGCTAAAGAATGTAGGCTTACACAAATTATAATTTTTACTTCACTCCTTTTATTAATCATTCACACGTTAAATAACACTTCACTGCTACAGAGAGCTGTGAGATTATTTATTAATTACTTGCCCTTTTTAACACGTAAACTTTATAATATTCTCGCCGTAATGAATTTTCGTCTCACACTGAATACGTATTAAACTTCTCGAGGACGCGTCTCACGTCCAGTTAGGAACGCTGTCTACAAGCATTGACTTCTACCGCCTGAATTTGTAAATTTTTCTATTTCAAGTCTCTGATTGGCTAATCTTACTCCAATATAATACTTTTATTTAACTTTTAGCCTTTCTAATTGTCGATTGGCTGATTATAAACTGTTTTAAAAATATTACATTATTGCTGCTCCAAGAATTACTAGTAGCATTATTAAGCTTTCTAATTCACTATTGCCTCAAGGTTACTTCATTGTTACCTCATTATTAGCAACTTTAGGCCTCTATTATCACAGTTCCTATATTATTAAATTACTTAATATATTCACATAACATTATTAAACATGTACATAATAATATAAACATAATACAATGACTGTTAAATACATTTTATATATTATTTATACACATATTGCTTTAAAGCGGGCTGTTATTTAATTTATATATTATATAATTGGACTGAAATCATTTCAGTGGTAAAAATACTGCCTCACTTGGCAAAAAATGTTCCTCTCTGCAAGATCTATCGTTCCTCAGGGTTTGTCGCAGAGGCTCTGAAACGTCTTGTATACGTCTAGGAAAGGATGAATTTCATATATTTATTTGCCAAAGGTATTATTATAATTATTATGCACTGAAGACGAGGGATTACAAACATGAGGTCATACCTATAAATAATTTACGTTGTATGTACAATAATATACATGTACTAGTTTGTTATTGAATAAATTAAATAATTTAGAGAAAAGCTGTATTAAAAATTCGATTCATGAGTTTCACTTCTTCCAGGAAACGGTATCTAGTAACTCTCTATTTAATAAACAATTCTCATTAATTTCGGACAAAATGGAGGAATGTTTTGGAATTCTGCTAAAATTTTAATGAAAACAAAAGAGTATGCTGCAGATAAGCTATTGTCAATAAATTCTGGGCATTTTTACATTCTCTACTAATTACATATAATAAGTAGAGGAAGTATTGTACTCCACCAAATATTATATATCAAGAATTCACTGGAAATGCATGTTATAAGGTCCCTTGATTAAAAAAAAGGTCTAGAAAAAGATTCGTGTGTGTGTTTATCCCTGTGTCTGAACACTATAACTCAATAACGAAAATTCACTGGAATAGCAAACTTTGATGTTTAAGTTCTACACCTTTCAAGAATAAGAACAAAGATTTTCAGGAAAATCCCCCACCCCGAACTACTCTTTATATGGAACATTTCTTTTATTCTCTCAAAAATTCTCTAATGATAATATACATATGTTTAGGATATTTGGACGACAAAATGCATATCTTGAGCTTTCTGCGATAACCTAGCGTTTGAAGACTTCTTCATTCTGAATGACTTTTGTGTAATTGGTAAACCGTAAGAGATAGATAAAACTTACTACAAAAATGCATATTTTAAAGTTATTTATATCAAATATTTTTACCGTAAGCATTGCCAATATATTCTTTATATGTTTGAGTTTTCAAATATTTATACATTTTTCAAATGGTAAGTTGCTATTACTTTTTTCGTGAACATGCAAAGAACATGGAATTTCAAATCTATCACACAGTGGTCGACTTTCTAAAAATCTGACTATCGCTTTAGTACTGTATCCTTCTTATAACTGTAACAAAATGTGCAAGGAAAGTGTCTATTTATTAACAAGAAGTAGAGAGAAGAATAAGATTTTGTAGGATAGTTTGCAGAAGAGTGAGCAGAGAAAGTCGTGTGAATGAAGCGCATAATTTTTATAATCACTATGATAATTTTGAAAGCTGGTTTAGAGGAAATTCGCTGAACATTATTAACGAAACAATACTTTTGACTTACTTCAGGGATATAGCTAAAACATCACCTGACTCACTGTGGACCAAGTATTCGATGCAAAAGATTAATTTCGTTAACAGAAACGTAAACACTGGAAACTGCAACAAATTGTGCGAGTTTTTGAACCAAGGTTCAAAAGGATATGAAATTAAACAATTGAAAGTTTTGACCTGAGAGGTGTTAAAACTGCTCGATAAAGCTGTGATTGAAAACTTTTTGATAATCAAGATTGTTCTACTGTTGATAGTTTGGTGGATGCCGAAGGCCGGAATAAGCTAGAGAGAGGTTTGGTTATTGTTTTGAAACCAAGATTGATAAGAAGCGAGAAAGAAACAAGCAGTTTGCGGTTGATTAGGAAATATGTTTTGATACTACCACAGGGATGCTCTGACGGAGTATTTTTCGTGAACTGCACAGCCGTTTGGAAAGAATACATTCCAAAACAATTCCAAGCATAATAGCAATGTATCTGTTTGTCTGAAGCAAACACACATATAAATACGACGAACTTCAGCAACTCCCTTGCGGTTTTAAAGCGTCAGGAAGGATGGTACATCTGTTGATGAACGATATTTAGAAGTTAGCGAAAACGTTGAAAAATAGCACTTCTAGAATGTTAGCTGGTTTTTCCCTCTACGCCACTTCTGTTAATGATATACGTGGATCAGCTATCGTGTAAGTGAATGGATTATCTACAGGCAACATAACCATCAGGGGTTCATTTAATAATTGTAATTTCTCTCTCAGCTCTAATTAATTATATTTTATTGCGTGTCAATGCCTAAATGAAAATGTTTATACCAAGGACGATGAAGTTCAAATTTGAAACCAATTTAATATGTATTTTTTTGTCATAATGCTTTGTAAATTTGCATGAAATGAATACATCAAAATAGTTTGTTTATGTTACCTTTTGTAAAAATCCTAAAGGTTCGAGGGATGCTACGTCTTTTATCTCACATCTAATATATAAATAAATATTCAAAACAAATTAGAGCGCTAAAAAGGAATATCAACGTATTGTTAACTAGCTTTTATACGCTTACAATTGACTGAATAAATAAATAAGATTGAGAAATTTAAATATTATATTGTGTTAAAGGTATTTCTAGTCTCAACATAATGAATAATTATGCATTTAGAAAATGTGCATATAAAATTGAGGAAATAATGAATCAAACTAGAGCTTAAACATACAATAATATTAATTCCTGAAAATAAAATATGTGGCACTTATCAAATAAACTGCATGGATTGCAATCAAATATACAATAGAGAAGCTAAACCTAACTTGGTAACTAGAGTTTAAAAATATTTCATGAATATCTATTAGGTGCAATAAAATTGTTAGAGCAGCGTAAAGATGAATTTCATCCTGTATTTGTGCAAAAACAACCGCACGTCAAGGAATGAAATGAAAGCGATAAATTAGAACGATAAATCTATCAAGATAGATATTTATAATTGGCCCAGATTCAAAGCATTTCTATCAGAGTTGATGCACATGTGAAAAATTAATGGTATTTACTTTTATTTTCGGTAGTTGTAAAGAACATGAAGAAAACCATTAGGTGTTTCTTCAGTGTTTTTGAATGGTGTTGCAAAGTGTACTACTAAAATCAGGTGCTGAAAACATGTGGCGTTATACTGATTAACCCGAATGCATCCAATTTTATCTATTTTACGTTTCATTTAAAGGCAGAAGAAACGTGGCCCGTCCCGGGTTCAAATCCTGTAGACCGACCAATCTGACTGAGGACTTTCGTGGTTTCCCTCAGCCTCTAAGGTAAATACCGGATTGGATATTTAATACCACGATCCAAAGTTCCACCTTAAGTCTAAAACAGTAGTAAAATGAAAAATAGATAGGTAGTATCAGCGAATTCTGTGCCATCTATCCGCAGACAATGAAAGCAGATAGACCGGACGACACCCTAATGCCATCTGCACGGCACGAAGCAGAAGATACAGTTACTATGCACTAGGGCCTTTATGGACACGTGACGAAGCATGATATAGCATGGTTACAGGGATGATACCTAGAAGGCTAGTTGCCTTTTTGTATGAAGGCGGTTAGACTGGAGTACCCTAATGCCATCTGCACGGCACGAAGCAGAAGATCCGGTTGCTATTCACTAGGGTCTCTGTGGACACGTGACGAAGCGGGTGCCTAAAGGGTTGAGACCTAGAAGGTAACTGTCCGCCACACATCGATTACGCACTAACCGATCCGTCGCGATATGACCATGTAGTTAAAGTGGCATAAAATAAATAGAGTAATAAAAAAATACCTTCAGAAAGGTGTATTTAAAGCGTAAGTATAGCCGAAATTTTCCTTGCGCTGAAGAATCCTCATTTACCATTAAATGTCATTATATATCTGTGTGTGGATGGATCCAAATATAAGAAAATTAATGAGAGTATAGCCCCTTGTACACGATCAAACTTTTTTTTCAATTCAAGAGTTTACAAGAAAAATTGTCAAACATTTTTTCAATACGTGCCAAGATTGGACAAGACTTCACAATGTCATAAATGTATATTTACAAGTTGTCTTTTTTAAAACTGAAACTCTTCAGAACACATTAATAAATAATTTATCACGCACAAAGCAATTTACTATTTGCGTCACGGTATAACAGTTTGCAATGAAATATTGTTCTATGGCAATATTATGTAACACTTTCATTTATTATATCCAATGAAATCACATTACGATTATGGAATACAATGGAAATAACACCAACTGATAGGTTAACGACACTATATAACATTGCATTAATGTATACTTAGTTCGGAAATTATTTCTTCATATGCCTTCATCTGCTTCATCTTGTGGTAGCCCCAGAGTCCTAGACATACAGACATAACCAGCTTATGTATAACCTAATCAATTCGCATTCAACATGCCTTGGCCGGGTAGCCATTTGTGTTTACTTTCGCTTTCCGCCATATTGCAGATTTCGTGACGCACTGTAAATACTCGCATTTCATTGGCTAAAGCCATCAAATCATTGTCAAATCTTTGATCGTTTAGAGCATGTTATTATTTGTTTTCAAGACTTTTAAAGAGTTTAACGTATTGAAAGCAATTTGACAAGAAAAGTTGTAGTGACAACTCGTGAAAGGTCTTGTAAAGTATTGAATTTGACAAAAATGTGATCTTGTACAAGCGGCTTAAGAATTGAAACTTCACAGACATTGTTCCTTATAACCGTTCTAATGAAAGGGTCGATTACTAGTAGAAACCGTTTATTGTATCTTATTATGTATATAGATGAAGGGACATTCTTGAAACAAGTAAATCCGAGACTTCAGTAAATCTGAGAACAAATATTTAGCTATTGCTTATTTTCTTATCATAAGTTTAAAACTGCCTAAAACACCTACAAATGTAACAGCAGTTATAAGGAAGTTCTTCAATGCTTAAAGCTAAGTTTGAAACTTTGGCAAGGAAAGAGGTCCAAAAACATGGGTGGCAGCTACAGTAGTTTTGTAAATCACCAATGGGATCTAAAATAGAACCTTCTAGTATTCGGACTTTCAGAAATTCGGGCACCTATATCAGGGATCAATAACACAAAACTATAAAATAGAAACGAATAATATGAATAAAATATATCGAGATATTAATATCAAGCACTTGCCGCCAGATGCGACGATTGTTGGGCATATTAAGGAACAGTTGAAGAGCTTCGAAAGTGAGGCCAGCGTGATATACAGTTCCAATCCCCTAAAAAGGATGTGGATAAATGCACTGCGCGAGAACCCCAAAACCTAGAAAAGGTATATGATGTGTTACATTTACATGACTTTCTTTATCCTGTATATCTTATTAGTGGGTATAAAATTATTCATACTAAAGTTTATCTTCCTATCTATTTCATTTTAATCCAGATAAACGTTTCCGAAATAGCTGCATTATACATTTCGTTATGAAATAGCGATAATCAAATGTTTAAGAACTGGACGCTATATGCTGACCTTAAAATTCCATACTGTTTTCATAACATCACAAGAAATAACTGAAAATCAACAGAACTTGAAAAAATCTGATGTGTTACACTCACATGACTTTCTCTACTCTTCTACAATCTAATTTTACAAACGCTTATTCTCCATATGCTTCATGTTAATCAAGATATCGAGATGTCAATCTTATTGCTAATTTTCTTGTAGATGCAAGGGGAATATGGTAGCTTTTAAGCGATAGTCAAATATTTTAACGCTGGTTGCTATGTGGAGTATTCCATTCTCTTTGCATGTCCAGGACAAAAAAAATGAATAACGAATTTGAGAAAAAGTATAAGTATTGGAAAATTTAAGGAAATAACAAGCAATATCTCGAAAACGGTTCACTCAACAAAAGAAATGTATATGACATAAGTTGTGTATTTTAACGCGATCTACATTTTTTGTGTAGTAACATTTTGTCTATCTCTTATGGTTTACCAGTTATGCAAAAGTCGTTCACAATGAAGAATACTTTTGGAGACATTCCCAGAAAATTGGAGATATACATTTCATTTCTCATGACATTATCTTAAACGTACGATATTTTCATCAAAATCGTTACAGCCATTTTTGAGAAAATTAAAATTTTCGAAAAATTTTCCATATAAAGGGTAGTCTGGGGTGGGGGGAGTTTCTTGAAAACCTTCGTGTCGCATCTCTGGAAGATACTGAACCTAAATACCAAGTTTGGTGCTTATCCGACTGTTCGTTTTTGAGTTATGCTCTTCACAGACACACAGACACACACACACACACACAGACACACACACACACACACAGACACACACACGGACATGTGTCCAAAAATGCTTTTTTTGGATTCAGGAGGTCTCAAAACATGTATTTCCGGTGAAATCTCGGTATCGAATTTTTGGGTGGAATGCAATACTTCCCCTACTTACTATACGCAGTAGAGAAAGTAAAAAGGCAAAGTATTGAACAATTCGAACAATTGATAACGGTTATCTCGGAAATGGCTGATGCCACAAAAAAAAGTTATTCGAAATTAATTCTGTGTCTTAGAGATCTACATTTCTCGTTTTCATCTATCGCTTAACTTTGCAATTTATACATGATTATACAACATTCCTTCCTAGTGAAAAGGACCTCAATGGCTGTTTGCTGAAAATTCAAAATATACATTTTATTTGTCATGTAAATATCTTTACTCTATGATATTTTAAGCAAAATCGTTGGAGCTATTTTTATAAAATCGAAGATTTCAAAAAAATCTTTGACGTGAAGGCTAATTTTGTATGGGGAATTTTCCTAAAAATCTTCGTGTTGCACCTAAATATCAAGTGTGGTGTTTATCCCACATTTCGTTTTTGAGTTATGCTGTTCACACACACATACTTTTTCTAAGAGTGCTTTTTTGGATTCAGGGTGCCTCACAGCCTGTATTTCCGGTGAAATACTGCCTAGTATGTACACTATGTGATCAAAAGTATCCGGACACCCCACAAACATATGTTTTTCATCTTAGGTGCATTGTGCTACCACCTACTGCCTCGTACTCATTATTCGCGACCTCAGTACTCATTAGACATCGTGAAACAGCAGAATGGCACACTCCGTGGAACTCACGGACTTCGAACGTGGTCAGCTGATTGGGTGTCACTTGTGTCAGAAGTCTGTACGCGAGATTTCCACACTCCTAAACATCCTTTGGTCCACTGTTTCTGATGTGATAGTAAAGTGGAAACGTGAAGGGACATGTACAGCACAAAAGCATACAGGCCGACCTCGTCTTTTGTCTGACAGAAACCGCCGACAATTGAACAGAGTCGTAAAGAGTAATAGGAGACATCTATCAAGACCATCACACAGGAATTCCAAACTGCATCAGGATCCACTCCAAGTACTATGACAGTTAGGCGTGAGGTGAGGAATCTTGGATTCCATGGTCAAACGGCTGCTCATAAGCCACACATCACGGTGGAAAATGCCAAAGGATGCCTCGTTTGGTGTAAGGAGCGTCAACATTACACGATAGAGCAGTGGCAAAATGTTATGTGGAGTGACGCATCACGGTACACAATGTGGCGATCCGATGGCAGGGTGTGGGTATGGCGAATGCCCGGTGAACGTCATCTGCCAGCGTGTGTAGTACCAACAGTGAAATTCGGAGGTGGTGGTGTGGTCTTGTTTTTCCTGGAGGGGGCTTGCACTCCTTGTTGTTTTGCGTGGCACGATCACAGTGCAGACCTACATTGATATTTTAAGCACCTTCTTGCAATTCGGGGATGGCAATTGCATCTTTCAACACGGTCGAGCACCTATTCATACATCACGGGCTGTGGCGGAGTGGTTACACGACAATAACATCCCTGTAATGGATTGGCCTGCAGAGAGACTTGACTTCAATCCTACAGAACACCTTTAGGATGTTTTGGAACGCTAACTTCGTGCCAGGCCTCACCGACCTACATTGATACCTCTCCTCAGTTCCGCACTCCGTGAAGAATGAGCTGCCATTCCTCAAGAAACCTTCCATCACCTCATTGAAAGTATGCCAAAGTGAGTGAACGCTGTCATCAAGGCTAAGGGTGGGCCAACACCATATTGACTTCCAGCACTACCGATGGAGGGCGCCACGAACTTGTACGTCATTTTCAGCCAGGTGCCCGGATACTTTTGATCACGTAGTGTAAGTAAAAAACTGACAAGTCGTAAATTGGTCATATTGAACTGAGGAGTTTCTGTTACTTCTAAATTAATTTCATTTTATTTATCTACATTTTTTTGAAAACTAACGTTTGCTTTTATAAATATGATTGAGTCTTACTTACATAAACTTCAGTTACTTCAGTTATTAAAATCATGAAATCTTCTCGGAGACATTCTTCATATAAATCAAAATATTTAATTGCGTTTGACCCTATTCGTGGTACGAGAGGACCAGATATTATAATAATTTTATTGTAATTAAATACTATTAAATAAACTATTTTGGCAGAAATAAGTGAAACAGATTTATAAACGTAAATATGAGTAATCAGCATGATGTTGACTAATGGTTATCTCTTCATCCTCATTTCTGGGGCTAAACTTGCAACTGCTGCCATCTACTGGTAAACTTAGTAACCTTACCGCCTGGCGGGATATAAAAAATATAACTACACTGGATTTTTTATAAATGTAGGTATGTTACACGTGGAAAGTTTGAGCGTGGTCATCAGAAGTTTTAATAATAATTTCTTGTCCTATATTACGATTACCTATCCAAAACTGATATTCTAATGTTGACTTGTCGATTTACTTACATTCAATGTTTCTGTGATGTTCTTTTAATCTAAGTACCTATTGGTCATTCCTATATAGATAAGATCTGTCATAATCATCACATTTAATTGAATATATGCCAGGTTTTATTTCATATCTTATGATGCCAATATGATATTGTAACCTTTGAAAATGTTCTGAAATTTCCTAAAAACGGATGGTAAGTGAAATCCCTACATTTCCAATTTTATAATCTATTTTTCCTTAAAAGTAATAATTTATACCAATTATGCTTTATATCTTGTTTTATCATTTTGTCTTTGGAACCAGAATTAATGCATTTAAATTTACTGTTATGAATATATGACGAAATGCATTCATAGTCTTCCTGTTTTAATGGTATACTGTTAAGTCACTGTTAAACGTCTAAAGACAGCATAATAGATTTCTACAATAAGTCAGTTTTAGGTTTGTATATATGACTCATTCATATTTCTAAAATAACAATACCTTCACAACTAATAGTACTTCCATTTTTACTTTCTCTACTACGTATAATAAGTAGGAGAAGTATTGTATTCTACCCAAAAATTCGATATAGAGATTTTACCGGAAATATATGCCTTCAGGCACCCCGAATAAGAAAAAGCATTTTTAGGAAAATGTCCGTGTTTGTGTGTGTGTGTGTGTGTGTGTGTGTGTGTGTGTGTGTGTGTAAGCAACATAATTCAAAATCTAAAAGTCTGGACAAATGCCAAACTTAATATTTCGGTTCAGTATCTTTTAAAGATGCGACACAAAGATTTTTAAGAAAATCACCCCACTCCAGACTACCCTTTACATGGAAAATTTTTCGAAACTTTTGATTTCCTCAAAAATAGCTCTAACGATTTTGATTAAAATATCATACGTTAATATATTTGCATGACAAAGAAAATGTATACCTTGAATTTTCTGGGAATGTCCTAAAAAGTCCTCTTCTTTTTAAATAGCGTTTACATAATTGGCAAACTGTAAGAGAGAGAGAGAGAGAGAGAGAAAGAAACATTTTTCTACACAACAAATTTAGATTTCGTTAAAACACACAATTTATGCCATATACATTTTTTTGCAGAGTGAAGCATTTCCGAGATATTCCTTTGTTTGAATTTTGCAATAGTTATACTTTTTTCTCAAATAGGAATTCATTTTTCGTTTTTTATGACCTGGATATGCAAAGAGAATGGAAGCTCCATATAGCAACAAGAGCTTAAAAAATTGACTATCGCTTAAAGCCTACATATTCCCCTTGTTCCTACAAGAAAATTTACAATAAGACTAATGTCTCGATATCTCGATTAACTTGAATACATGGAGAATAAGAGTTTGTAAGAATAGCTTGTACAAGACTAGAGACAGTCATTTGAGTGTAACACAGATTTTTAATATTTAAAAGGTTTAATTATTTTCACTTGAAGTTATGGAACGGAACAGAATTACCACAAAACTTCCAGGTTATCAAATATACTTTGTATCTGCTGGATTATCGTCAATAGCGTAAAGCGATTATGATATGCGGTGAGCATGAGAAGTTAGAAAAATTATGTACGGCTAATGAAAGCCAATATGGCTAATAAAGATTAAGCTTTTAATCTAGATTAAACATTATATAAGCTAGATTAGTTCTAGGTTATGCTTGATCAACGACGATTACCGGTTTAATGTGCATTAATCTAACAAATCTGAGATTATGTAACAATAGCATTCTGTGTGGTTCAACAAACTGAATGTAGATAATTCCCCATGATACCTACAAACTGTAATAGATGATGCACTAAATAAGATAGTATATCATGTCAGTCAGATAATCAAAACTGGGTCAGCCACGTTTGTATGTGTCGCGCAGAATAAGAGGTGTTTCGTTTCTGACTGAACATTACACGAATATGGACATAATGACTAGAAATAAGGTCCCAGGATCCGTTTTTCAACCAGTGTGGAAGTACAGAAGAATACATATTTTTTATCTCAGTTTATGACATCTATCTGCATCTTATACCAAACACGTCTGATAAGTAATTTAAAGTCATCATGGCAGTAACTTTGTAAAAATTTTGGAATAAACCCATATGCACGGAAAAAATATGTTCGATAGCTGAATCCAAAGCAATAAATACAGGCTGTCTCACAACGTTTGGACAGATCTTGTGTACACCAAGATCATACTCTTGAGTTGAATTTCTTCTGTATTCGTTTCTTATTGTATATATGGATTAAATTATCACTTTCTCTACCACTTAACTATAGGGAGTAGGGAATGTATTACAAGCAAAAATTCGATACTAAGGATTAATCGGAAATATATAGTTTGAGGCCCCCTGAATCCAAAAAGAGCATTTTTAGAAAACGTTTTCTGTATGAACAACATAACTCGAAAAGGAAAAGTCCTTTAATTACCAAACTTATGTTTAAGTTTCAGTGACTTCCAAAGATCTTCAAGAAAATCCCCTACCCCAAAGTACCCTGTACATGAAAATATTTTCTTTATTTTTTATTTTCTCAAAAATGCTCTGAATATTTTGATTAAAATACATACAATAAATAGTTAAGATGTTTTAATGACAACTGATATGTATATCTTGAACTTTCTACAAATAGGCTCAGAAGTTCTCTTCATTCTGACTGACCTATTGTATAACTCGTAAACCGTAAGGGATGGACAAAATCTTCTTACATAAAAATAGTTAGATCTTGTTGCTTTGTTGAAGTATACCAATGTGAAGTAGCTTTTTTGTGTTAACCATTTCTGAGATATTCCTTGTTATTGGTTTGGATTTTCAAATGTGTATACTTTACCCAAGTGGAAACTCGCCATTTGCTTTCTTCCTGTGTTCATGCAAAGGGAATGGAATTTCAAAACATTAAAAACATTTGACTATCTCTTAAGCCTACTGTATTCCTCAAAATTCCCTTGAGCCTATAAGGTAATGTTTGATAAAACAATTTCTCAAATGTTTATCTTGATTAACATGAAGTTGGAACAATAAGCTTTGGTAAGAATAGTTTAAGAATTCGCAAAGAATGTAATGTGAGCGTAACACATACGATTTGTAGCAAAGGATGTTCTTTTTGTCTGTGAACTGAAAAGCGAAAAGTCGGATAGTTAAACTTGATATTTAATTTAAGCATCTCACCAAATACTCTTTATGTGGAAAATAATTGTTATTTATTGTAGCGTCCTATAATCTACTTGATACGTATACCATCATACTCACCGCCTTCTGGAATATATTTCTGATATACACCAACAAATATTTGACGATAGAGCACTGGGATATGGGGACTGAGAATCACCAGATCATCTGTAATGTAACAGATATATAGTACTTGTGTGTAAACATGTCATTTCTCGCTTCGGTATACAAAAGTACTTTTTAAGTATTTAACGCCCCTTTCATCAGGTCAGAGACAGTTATGAAATGGGTAGAATGATTCTCAAATGATATCTGGCTCAGAGAGCCAAGAGTTGATTGATAGTTGTGTTCATAGATGGGAAGAAAACGCAGAAAGAGCTTTGATCAACGAAACACCTCAATCGAGATTCAAACTCCTGCTTGTTAGAAAGAAGACATGTACCTTCTCAGCACGAAAGTACGCCAAAGTATATGTAAAGGGGAACTAATATTTGTATAAAGGTTTTTAATTCTCGAGCCTGAATGTTTATAGGTGTAGGTTATGCATTGGGGGGGGCCTTCGCACTGAGACCTACATAGATCTACTGTAGCTAACACCGCCCAGGAGGAAGGCATGAAGTGGAGGAACCACAGGAGGCTCGGGCCCCAGACAGACAAGCCACAGGGCGCGCGGAAATCCGACACGTCCCTCCCTAGGATCCACCTAGAGAGGGCGATGAACGACCCATCGACCAAGCAGCGCTCTAGTGTCCAACTCTTTCCTTTAAGCAAGCATCCGCGCCATCTGACCAGCACCGTTGTACGCCACGAAACCTGGAAAATGAGAGTGAAACGGAATGATAGAGAAATTATGTAAAGAAAATCATGGTAGATAAGAAACTACCTACCAACAAGAAATAACGGCGAAAAACTAAGTTCAGAATGGGCGATAGACGGGATTCAAACCCGGAACCTCCCAAATACGAACCTCACGTGTTACCACGGAGCCATCTCTTTCGGTAGCCTAGATGTTTAGGCATTTATAACAATCAAAATAGGTGGGCAAAACAGCTAATAAACATTCAGCAAAGACACGCAAAATTTAAAAAAACAACTCATAATGATATATTTAATAACCAAAAATTATATTAAAGATCGTACAAATTATACATGTTTGTTGCTGCACATTAGCACAAGGTATTGCTGTGAATGTTCTTTTGTTAGACTCTGGCGACATTAATTATTAATTTACACAAATGTAACAAAGAACGTGATTGCTAGATTTGGTAACGTCTGTTGGAAGTAGTCTCATTCTCTTATTATTATTTGAAGCTAGAGTGGATTTGTGCGTTTTTTAACATGTTGATTGATAAAGCCATTTTTACTCTCCCTACTACGTAATAGTAAGTAGGGGAAGTATTGCATTCTATCCAAAAATTAGATACAGCGATTTCACTGGAAATAGATATTTTGAGGCCCGCTGAATAAAAAAATAACATTTTTAGAAAAAGGTTCGTGTGCGCGTCTATGTGGATGTGTGTCTGTGAACAGCATAACTCAAAAACGAAAAGTCGGATAAATACCAAACTTGGTATTTAGGTTCAGTATCTTTCAAAGTTGCGACACGAAGATTTTCAAGAAAATCCCCACCCTAGATTACCCTTTACATGAAAAAAGTTTCGAAAATTTTTATTTTATCAAAAATGGCTCTAATGATTGCGATTTAAATGTCATATGTTTAAGATATTTTCATGAGAAATAAAATGTATATCTTGAATTCTCCGGGAATGTCTCCAAAAGTCCTCGTCATTCTGAATGGCTTTTGCATAACTGGTAAACCGTAATAGATAAATAAAATCTTTGTACACAAAAAATGTATATCTCGTTAAAACACGCAATTTATGTCCTATAACTTTTTTGTCGATGGAGCCAATCCATGGACATTCCTTATTATCTGTTTGAATTTTCCAGTACTAACACTTTTTCTCAAATGTGAATTCCTTATTAGTTTTTTATGTCCTGGACATACAAAGACAATGGAATGCTCCACATAGCAACCAGCTCTTAAAAGATTTGACTATCGCAATAAGATGTATCTGCAAATTTTTATCTGGATTAACATGAAGTAGATGGAGAATAAGCGTTTGTAAAAATAGTTTGTACAAGAGTAGAGAAAGTAATGTGAGTGTAATACATCAGATTTTTTGTCGTCATTATTTATCTTTTACAAACGCTACAGATAAAACTTTTCCATCATTTGAAAGCACATGCACAACAAATCCACTACTAACTGTGAAGTTTACTTTTAAGTGGTTGCTAGAAGTTAGGCATCGTAACTAAATGTTGTTATATCTGATTTCACGCGACAGCAAACTGACCATCACTATTTGTCAAACTGTTTTTCCTACAATACTTCCTGATGCTGGGGAATGCATTCTTAAACTAAATGCTGAACCCCTAGTAAGTCACAAACAATGATACAAAGGATGGTTACATTCAACAACGTAAAGCGGTGACCATCATCTAAGGTTCCCTGAATGTACTAGAAATATTGAAATCTGATGTGTTACACTCACATGACTTTCTCTACTCTTGTACAAACTATTTTTACAAACGTTTATTTTCCATATACTTCATGTTAATCGAGATATTAACCTTATTGCTAATTTTTTTGTAGATGTAAGGGGAATGTGGTAGGCTTTAAGCGATAGTCAAATATTTTAAGAGCTGGTTGCTATGTGGAGCATTTCATTCTCTTTGCATGTCCAGGGGGAGAAAAGAATAACGAATTCCCATTAAGAAAAAAATATAAGTTTTGGAAAATTCAAACAAATTACAAGGAATATCTTGGTAATGGTTCACTGGACAAAAAATGTGTAGGATATAAATTGTGTGTTTTAAGGAGATCGGCAGTTTTTGTGTAGTAAAATGTTGTCTATCTCTTACGCTTTTACAGCTATGCAAAATTAATTCAGAATGAAGACGACTTTTGGGGACATTCCCAAAAAATTCAAGATATACATTTCATTTGCCATAAAAGTATTTTAAACATATTATATTTTAATCAAAATCATTAGAGCCATTTTTGAGAAAATCAAAATTTGCTAAAAATGTTCCATGTAAAGGGTAAGCTAGAGTAGGGAGATTTTCTTGAAAATCAAGGTGTTGCATCTTTGAAAGTTACTGAGCCTAAATATAAAGTTTGAAGGTTTTGTTATTGAATTTTACTGCTGATAGACACACAGACACACAATGGATCTTTTTCTAAAAATGCTTTTATTTTTGGATTCAAGAGACCTCAAAACATGTATTTCCGGTGAAATCTGATATCCAATTTTTGGGTGGAATGCAATACTTCCCCTACTTATTCTACGCAGTATTGGTTATTAAATATATGATATTATAACAAGCAGCTAGACGTTAAAAAGGCAGAATAGGCAAAAAATCTGTTCTGTCACATTCAAGTACAATTTTATCAACACGGCATTTGGTTTAATGCTCAGCAGAAGAGCTATTTTGCCCAACATCCGTGCTCTGGTTATCACACATTTTATAATAGCTTATTTAACCTAAAGGCACCGTGATATCAAATTTTGAGGAAAGATAGACAAACAAAGATATTTGCTTATTCAGAGATAAAATTCAATCTTAGAGCACTCTGACAAAATTTGTTCTCTGCAATATTGACTTGCCGGTATTGCTATTTCTGATGCGAGCAGTCCCTCCCTGCAGAAACCCTTTCAGAAACTCAATAATCTCATCTCCAGACAATTCCAAGGATGTATCTAGAATTTCCCTCTCTCTCGGAGTATCATTTACTTCACGAACCAAATTTCAGTCATTTAATATGCCACTCGGCCGAAGGAAGGGAAAATAGCAACGTTTTAGATAAAAGCCAAGCAGAGATAAAATAAAGGCCGAGGCTATGGATCTCTGGTTCGTAACCTGAAAAAAAGTTTCTGATGTTAAATTCACATGACTTTCTCTACCCACTGTCGTTTGTTTCTATACACCTTCTGCAAACTATTCTTACAAAAACCTATAGTTCTATCTACTTCATATTAATTAAGGTAAGCATTTGTGGAAGTAGTTGCTGGTATAAGAGGGAGAAGTGATAGTCAAATCTTTTAACAGAGGTGTCGCTATATGCTGGACTTTAAATTCCAAGCTCTTTCCTTTACATCGCGAGAAACAACTGAATGGAAAAAATAAAACATTCAAACCAATGACAACCCTATTTCGGAAATGTTTGATCCCAAAAAAAATAGATTATGATGCAAGGTGTAAACGAAGGATTATTTTGCAAGTAGGAATAACAAATTAAAAAAAACAAATAACATGTAATATCTTGGAAATGGTTCATTACGCAAAAAATGTATATGACTTAAATTGTGTGTTTTAACGAGTTCTGCATTTTTTGTGTAGTAAAATTTTGTCTATCTCCTACGGCTTACCATTATGCGAAAGTCGTTCTGAATGAAGAGGACTTTTGAGGACATTTGCGGATAATTCAAGATGTACATTTCATGTGTCGTGAAAATATCTTAAGCATGTGATATTTTAATCAAAATCGCTAGAGACATTTTTGAGAAAATAACATTTTCGAAAAATGTTCCATTAAAGGGTAGCCTTGGTTGGGGATTTTCTTGAGAATATTCGTGACGCATACAAAGTTTGGTATTTATTCAAATTTTCGTTTTTGAGTTATGGTGTTCACAGAATGATAGACATGTTTCCAAAAATGCTATATTTGGATTCAGGGCACCTCAAGACATATTTCCGATGAAATCTGGTATCGAATGTTTGATTGGAATGCAATACCTCCTTACCTGCTAGGTACGTGATAGAGAAAGTAAAAATAATAATCTACCTTACAAAAAATGGACCGAAATCTTACGATATTATAAGGAGCTCAAACGCTTAGAAAAGTACACCTATCTATACTTGCTAACCGAAACCAAACTTGTTATGGTCATTTTCGGTTTTACATTGACATATAACTCATTTAACACTGAAGCAGCAACGTGGTATTTTTAAAAGTTTCCCCTAACTCAAGAATGACTGTGCCAATTGTTAACAAGCTCATTATGTACGCATGTTATATCACCCTATGCAGCAGACTATTCCTTAATAGGGGATTTTAAAACGGATCAGAATCGAAGAGTTGAATTATTTCATATATCATTCATTGATTTAGGTTCAAAGTCTCCTACATAACAAATATTTATCGTCACCCTTCCTTAGGCATAAAACCTCGATACTCTTGAGTTCTAAAGGAATTAAAATAGATGTCTTCGTTACGAATGGGAAAGACTGATACCTTTTAAATTTTTATGCAAAAATATGTGAAACACTTAAGAACGCATTCTTTCTTTATGACAATTATAGCAATTTATATGGCAGTCTTTTATACTTACGAACACACAACATAAATACTATGTTAAAGCTGTTAATTATTTCTCTGAGAAATTATTATTATTATTATTATTATTGTTATTATTATTATTATTATTTCCAGAAAAGTAGTAAACGTATTTTCCCAAAACCATTTGACTTAGCTTAAGTGACACACGTTCTAAAGCTTATTTTATACAACCTGGGTATTTTTTCTGGATTACTTAAGTATGAAATATTTTTTAATCTAAAGTTTGATTTTCTACTTCCAGAAACATAATTATTAGCATTGATCTTTAAATGAGTATGGAGCTTTACGACTTCCTGTATCCATTTTGATATAGTGCTATAAACTATTTTTACAAAAGCTTATTCTTCCACCTACTTCAAATTATTTGAGATAAACGTTTGCATAAGACGCTTATTACACATTTCGTTATAGGTACAAAGGGAATAGTGATGTTCAAATGTTTAAAATATGATGGCCATGTCCTGTCTTGAAATTCTTAGTTCTTTCGCGGCAAACAACCAGCTACAGCACTTTTAAAAAGAAACTATTGAAACATTCAAACCAATAATACACTGCGATCGTTTTACAGTGAGGCCACAGATCGCGCGTTGCATGCTCCGCACACTGTCTATTACACTGGGTCTTTTTTGTTCCGTAACTCCCTTGCTTACTCATGTGATAACATGCATTATATTGAGTACTAACCTTGGAAAGGTAGAATCAGACGACTGAAAAATGCAACGCCATCACCGTCAATTGCACCACGGATCTTCCAGTTTCCGTCACGTTACTCTAACCACTGAGCTACCATGGCAACATGCGGGTACGACATTAAATTCCCCAACTAATTCGCATTTTTCCCGGTAGACCACAAGGAGATCTCAAATTGTATCCAGATTACATATCCCAATGGCGACTTACAATGCTGTAAGTATTTAAGTCCCGGGCTTCATAGTTTCGGCCACTATTAGGCCAATTAATTCCAGTAGTAACCTTGTTATAATTGGTTTTGGAAGTGGTGTCCATTTGCGTAAAGTCATTCCTGGCAGCTTGGAATGAAATTTGCAATCATACGCATAAGTTCTTCTTGCTTAATGTTCATAATATCTGTTTCTATATTATCCTTAAGTTCGTCTGTGGTGTGGGGATTGTTCCCATTAACTTTATTCTAAGGGTTACCCAAAAATACATTCTCAAATTTCGTCAATGTTTTTCTCCGTTAGAACATTTTTGTTTTCTCTACTTAGGTTTAGCGTTTAGCGTTCCCGTTGTCCTAAACTTATTAACCAGACGTCTAACTGGAACCGGAATACCAGAAAACTTCTCCTCAAATTGTCTACACACCTGTCTATATGATTCGGTTTTTACGTAAATGTCGTACATAAAAATTCGTTGTTCGAGTGTGAATTTGTCGACAGGCTTTACAGTAGACTAATATAAGACATTAAGAGTCTTAAGCAAGTCACACACAACACAGATATCTTGAATAAGCTTTCTCTTTGAGGCCCACACATTTTCTTTATAGTACTAACTCAAAGCAGCGACTGAAGTACAGGTGATAAAGATAAACTTAAACACCGCCAATTGCGCATCGGAATAGTCACTGCAATACAGCCTGCTACACATATAACCGGTCTGCGGCCTCGGCTTAAAACGACCGCACTGCTAAAAAATGCCTGATTCTACAAAAAGTTATTTAAAATGCATCCTATGTTTTAAAAATATCTACATTTATTGTGGTGCAATATTTCACCAATTTTACAAAATTATATAAAATTGCTTCCCAATGAAGAGAACTTCACTAGCTCGTATTAAAGAAAATTCAACATACGTATATATTTCACTCGTGATGTAAGTATCCTAAGCATATGATATTTTAATCAAAATCATTACAGTTATTTTTAGAGAATAAAAATACGTATATATAACTCTTTTTTTAAATTGAGAAGTATTTTGAGGTGGGGTGATTTTCCAGAAAATCTCCGTGTCGTATCTTTGCAAAATACTGAACTTAAACGCCAAGTTGGTATTTATCGAACATTATGCTGTTGAAAGGCACATGCACAGACTCACAAACACTCACCTTTTTCTACAAATGTTTTTATTAAGGGACCTCAAAATATGTATTCAGGTGAAATCTGGATATTGCATTTTTGGATGGAATGCAAAAATTCCTCTACTTACTAAATATGTGGTAATAAAAGTAAATAAAATAAATTACTTTATATATTGCGAGCGGTTTAGCCCCACATACGTAATGGATGACAATTTGCGAAAGATATATTTCTAGGAGTGTTCGCCCCACGCTTTGAGTACAAACTTTCTGGTGGCCTTCGCCCCACGTTTAGGAACAAACTTTTGCGGCAGTGTCGTGTGTTAATTTTATGTGTAATAATTATTTTAATGTTTATTTCTTTATTATTTATGCCTTGGTTGCGTCAGTAGTATATTTTAGAACAAGTATCTCTTATTAGGGCTGGTACGGCTGAAGAATGAAGTTTACGCAAATTATAATTGCATTTCACGTTTTTATTAATCCTTCACACGGTTAAATAACACTTCACTGATGTCTCTTACTATAGAACTGTGAGATTATTTAATTACACTTTTTAACAGGTAAACATAATTATGTATATATTATCCTCACCGCAATGAATTATCATGTCTCGCATACAATCACTGAACCCGTACCGAACCGAACTGCGTGGGTACGCTATCTTGTAGCGTCGACCGTTTGAATCTGTACATTTCTCTATTTCTAGTTTCTTATTGGCTACGCCTACTCCAATAGAATACTTTTATTTTTGTTCTGGCTTGCTTTTCACATCCACGTGAGCATTTATAAACTGTTTTAAATACTAAATTGGTATTATTACAAGAAATATTAGTAGCCTTTTTAACTTTATAATTTATTGTTGTCTCAAAGTTACCTTATTGTTAGCAACTTTCGGCTTCTACTTTGTAATTCTGTTTGCTACGTAAGGCAGCTTGCTTCTATTCTCACAACTCCTGCATTGTTAAACTACATTTACATAACATTTTATACGTATACATAATGAAATAAACATAATACAGTGACTGTAATATACACTTTATATATTATAATATACACATATTGCTTTTAGGCGGGCTGTTATTTTTTTACATTATATAATTTGACTGATATCATTTTAAGCGTTAAAAATACTCCCCCAATATAAATAAAGCTAAAATACTAAAGCTTAAAATGGGAAAATTTTCCTTCTTTTGCAGCATAAAAATCTTGCCCACTTAAAATATTTAAGAAAAAGATATTAAGTGTTTCAGAAGCACTACACAAAGAAAAAATATGTTGAAACTGATCGGAAAGGGGAACAGAAATTTGAAACGGCAACTCTAGGGCGAGCCCGAGAACTGTAATTATAGATAATTTAGTAATTAATTTTTATTGATGTTAAATCATACTATGTGCATATCTTTTTCTTATACTGCTTGTATAGTTTAAGAAGGGTGATTTAACGTTATGTATGTATCTAGGTTACTAATATTAGAAGAGTTATAAATGGTTTAATGTAAATAATTTAAGCGCTATGTTAAAATACTGTCCACGACAAAATGTTTTAGCTACAGGAATAGTGCCTTCGAAGGCAGAAAATCTAGTTTTATGACGTCTCTTTGGTCGCAGGGCCATTATTCCTACAGCGAGGGTGTAGAGCTTTTGTCCCTTTATTTGATAATTCGCCGTGACCAAGTGAGAGAGACAGATAGCTTCACGGTAAACTTAGGAAAAGCCGCAATTTATATCAAACTCGGACCAATGAGATCCCTGGAAGTTTATACGAAATAGTGAGACGCGTCGGGGGGCGCTAAAAAATGGACCAATAGGAAAGGAAGCAGCCCCAGAAGCCTGCGACTATAAATGGATCTGCTAGGAACAAATCAGGGTCAGTTGGGCATTTCATTTCAGTTTGGCATTTTGTCATGTGTGGTCAGGGAGAGATGCTGCAGGATGTGTGAGATATCGCGCCAAAAAAGGGAATAAAGATAGTTTTAGAAACACACCTAAGAATCGCTACTCGTAAAGAGATAATAAGCATATTTAAACTTCGTGTCATATCCGCGCCGCGTTTTAACAGCGGTGGACAGTATTTTAACGGCGGCAATACCAGTGTTGTATACTACGTGGGTTAGTAAAATAAAAAGAAACGGCAGTGTCATCTGTTCATAACCAAAGCACGTCTATGTCTTCCTATATCACCACCCGAGATCTACGCTTCCTTTACCGAGGATAAGTCCATGCTCCCATATAGTTTAAAGATATTAAGATGCAGCTAGCCGAGGATAAAATTGAAGAGAACCAGCACACTGCGAACTTCTGGAATTAACATGGGAGATGCATCAAGGTAAGCCTACAGCAACGGACGGAGGAGGTGACTGCCGCAAACTGACTGAGACATTGGACGAGAAGAAAGAATTTGCAAAGGGATACAATGGAAGGAAGGCTGAAGAGAACATTCGAGACAGAAGACGATATCAGAGAGTGGATAGTATTAAGAATTGGACAATATGGAATATGAAGAAGAAACTGGAGAAGAGGGAAGAATGGGTTTGGAATGATACAGCTGCCCTTGGTACAAAACTATAATTAATTGATCCTTCACCTCACTTTCCTAACATTCGTTGGTATTTTCATGTATACAAAACGGCTCTCTATGACTTATTTCTGCATCTGAAAACTTTGAGGTCTATTACATGTTTTTGTGATTAATGCAAGGCAGACAATCTCAAAGCGATATCCAAAAGAATCTGAAATTTCTCTCGCCGTCAAAATATCCCCTTCTCTGTTTTAGAGTATCAGACGAAAAAGAAAGTTCCTGGCGTAATTCATTTCCATCTGCAAGTTTGCGCTACTGTAGGGCGGTGCTGACGCACTCTAAAGAACGGCGCACTTAAAACATTCGCTCCATATGCAGATGTTCGCTCAGTCTCCATCATAAAGTAAAACCTTCACACATACCCTCTATAAATCCTAACAACAGCGATTGGAACGGACATCCGTAACTGATTGGATAAAGTGCCACGGGAAACAAGCTACGACTATCTAGTTAGAAATATACTGCTCTTTCCACGTGCTGTATGTTTTCTCTTCCTGATAACGTTTATAAAGGTGCAATAGAAGGGAAGTGCCTCGATATCTTAACCTCTAATTAACGCGGTGTAGTATTTAAGATTCCATCCATCGGTAACGAAGGCTTTAAACTGCCAACAGCAAAAACTGCTGTCACTAAGTGCTCCCCCCCTTGGGAGTGGTCAACAAAAAATCAAATCAATCACAATTTAAAGAAAAAATAAACACCAGCGAAGCAGGGCACTGGCGCTGCTCCTGAAAAGGCAGCCACTGAGGAGCCTATAAAAATATAGCGCTACCTCCCATCACACCCACGTCATCAAAACCAAACCGCCACCCTACAATAGATCCATCATCCCCATGGTTAAAACCTTCCACGGTTAGGTACATGGAAAAACTCACCTAGGCTTACCACGAGCCTACCAGAGTCCAAGTCCATCCATCGGGATGCGGTTTTTATTTCTCGGTGCCCTCTCAGCTTCACAAGAAAAGTGAGGAGCTGCGATAGGCAGTGATCCCGGCCACGAAGGCCAGCATTCTGGCTCGGGCATGCGTGATGCTCCTCCACCGATCTATTGGATGGACGCCCAGCTCTGCCTTGCACACATGGGCATGAGGCCGGCAGTCGGGTTTGCAGATATAGACCTTTTATGAGCTGAAGCACCATGGGATTATTATTATTATTATTATTATTATTATTATTATTATTATTATTATTATTATAGTAACGAGAAGCCAAGAAACTACGAGCCGACTGCGCGGTGTTTTTCCGCTGGACGTGTGGAAACTGATAGCGCACTTCTGCTGTAAACAAGTTCACGCTGTTGACGTGGTTTTGCTCTGCAGTGTGAAGTACAGTATGGAGTTGACGGTGATGTGATGTAGTTCAGTTATTATTATTACGAGTGATTTAATATTTTATCCTGTACTTAGCCACGAAATATATTATAGCTCAGTATATGTTTTCTACTGCACAGCGAGTATTTATTTATGATTCGTATGTGTTAACTCAGTCAGCTTGCCAAGTGAAAGTACGACTTGTAGAGAGATTTTCAGGTGTAAAAGGTCCAGGCCGTACAACAATCCGTGAACCTTACTTCAGGCCACAGGAAGTGTTCAGGCCAAGAAATCTAAAAGAAGGCGTACGGTTCTTATCGAAGAAACATTAGACGACATCCGTCAACGTTTGGAGAATTCCCCCCAAAAATCACTTAGGCATCTTTCACAACAGGCAATTGTTTCTTATGGCTCTGCTCGAAGAGCTACCAAATTGCTGAAGTTAAAACCACATAAAATAACTATGGCTCATGCTCTTAAACCAGGTGATCCTGCAATTAGGCCACATTTTCTGAGTGGAGTCTCAATAGTGTACACAATGGCGAAATAGATTCATATTTAGTATTTTTCTCGGACGAGGCTTGCTTCATGAATAGGTGTGTGCACAAAACAATCGTTATTGAAGTTCATGCAAGTACTCCTTCATGAAGAAAAAATTGATGTATGGTGCGCGATGAGCGGAGAAAGACTTATAGGATCAATTTTTTCGAGTCAACAGTTGACTTCCGTACATCCGTGAATACAATTTTGACCCCTTTTTTTAGAGAATTAACAGACATGGATAGTGAACTTGTTTGTTTGTTTTTTTGTTTTTATAAGGTTCTGCAACAGCTCATACGGCCAATATTTCAATGAGAACAATTGAAAGTGTGTTTGAGGACAGAATTTTTAGCAAAGATTTGTGGCCCTGGCCCCCTCGGTCCCCCGATCTAACCCTTGCGATTTCAATATCTGGGGTAACTTAAAACATAAAGTGTATAAGACAAAGTCACACAGCCTTGAAGAATTAAAACAAAATATCTGCCAGGAAATTGCCAGCATTTCAAAACGTGAACTACTGCGCGTGATGGATAGTTTCCTAAAGAGGTGCCAAAAATGTATGGACAATGACGGTGGCCAGTTTCAGTAGCTCCTTTCATAAAGTTGGTAAGTAAAACCTTTAAAAGTAGTTTTAAAATCTTATATGGTTTCATCCGGGTCTTTCTATGCAGCGGCAGACGGCAATGAGCGCTGAGGATGCGGACAGGGAAAACACCGCGCAACCGGTTCGCAATTTTTTGGCTCTCCCTGCAGTTGATATTTTGACGTGCCGTAATATCAGGTACATTGTGCATTTAACGCATGTGAACTAGTGCATACTAGTGAATAATAGAAATAGTATTACCGCTGAATAGAATTGATTACTAACAGCTGTTGAACACGGTGGTTTCAGTAGCAAGATTACCAAATTAACATTGGTGCTGAACTGGCGATCGATTATCCTCGCTGGTTGTTGACCCTAAAAAGATCAGTAACTTGCAGTTCATACTTAGCTGCGAGAATTAAATCGTAAGTAAATATTAACACATAAAACTTCACATAAGACTTAAACCGTAAAATTCAATAACAACATAATTATATACCATGTCTAATATACTAAATATAGAGTTCTTCAAAAAGAGGGAACACACTTTAAATATTTATTTCTAATGAACGACACTAGATAGCGACACATGTTATATATCGCTGAATAGAGAAAAGCCCAAAAATTTAATGTTTGTTCAAAACGAGCACCATTTGTTATTCGAGGATGACCAGTGCTTTTCCGTTTGCATACGCAACCATCTTCTACGAATGTATTGCATGAATAGTACATTTTTTATGACGAGGCGGCTCGTTGTTGAACTTATAACGAAATGCACGCTTTAATCAAACAATGTATTCACTCTTTGCATAATGCAGGAGACAAAACGACTTTTGCTGTGGCGTCGCCATTTTCTCGTAATCAAACCCAGCGCCGCTGTAGGCACTGAATGGAACTAATAGGTGGGGCTTAAAACCTTGAACTTTCCTCTATTCAATAATGTGTCGCATGTGTCTCTATCTATTGGCGTTCATTAAAAATTAATATTTAAAATATGTTCCTTCTTTTTGAATAACCCTATATCAAACAGGGTTTAGTATAGATCATAGATGCACATGAGTAAAATAAGCAAAACATGCAAGTAGGTTAAGTTACCAACACTGAAATTCAACTTTACATCATGACAGCATGAATGGGAAGGGATAAAAGAACACTATGATTGAGAAAATATTATGAGTTACATGTTTTCCGACTTATTGTTGTCAAAGACTACATAGCTTCCAGTTTCTATATGATCTCATTTGATTATCGTTTTATCTCTTATGGAACGTAAATAAGAACTCGATAAAATTCCACTGCAGTCATTCTCATCGCACCACGTTGTCTGTGTAACCTTCTCTGTGCATTTCTCTTTTTTAATGTTGTGAACTTTTAATGATTTATTTTGAAAAATAAATATATGGAATGTACAGGTATTTCCGGTATAAAAATAAATATTTATTTATTGAAATTGAAATAGTAGCAATAACAACTGCCCGTATTTACGGGCTGCCATCAATAACAAAGTAAAACAGACAAATTACAAATAAATTCTCTAAATAAAGAATATTAATAAAATGAAGCACAACTACTAAAAACAACAATGCAATATCGACAGTTCAGTTTGTTTTCATTTAATATAATAGTCAAAAAGAAAACTAAAGGCTGCAAAAATGAAATGAAATTGAGTTTTATTTATGGACACTCTTTTAACTACTATGATTCTTAGCATACCATTCTACGAGGGGTGTTTTAAAGCCCCTTGCTTTTTGATATTTTGCCGCTACAGCGTTGCAGTCGCAATTTTGAGCATGCGCAATCACTTTCTCCATTCATTAGTAAGCTAGACGCAGCTGTGAGTGTTCGTCACGTCGTGTTTTCCTGTTATTAGAGCGTTTCTAAATGTTAAAAACAATCGAACGACCCACCGACTGTGAAGTCAGATACAAGAAATGTTAGGTCAGCAAGCATTAATCGCCAATTGTGTGAGGTTTATGGGGAAACAATAATGAGTGACAATGCCTGGTCACACACAGCCAAACAAACTCAAGATCTGATCACATCATTTGATTGGGAACAATTCGACCTCCCTCTCTACAGTCGGATTTGGCACCAAGTGATTTCCATCTGTTTCCTCATCTGAAGAGGTTTCTTGGTGGAAAACATTTCAACGACAATGGCTTTCTTCACCGGCGGCATCATTCTTTGAGGAAGGCATACAAAGACTGGTTTTCCGTTACGACAAGTTCCTGAATAACGGCGGTGACTATGTGGAGAAGTTGTGTAAGGTGTAAGGTAATGAATGATACTAAAGTATTTGGAAACAATGTTGTGATATCTTTTTTTAAAAGATCTGATGTGTTACACTCACATGACTTTCTCTACTCTTCTACAAACTATTTTTACAAACGCTTATTCTCCATATGCTTCATGTTAATCGAGATATCGAGATGTTAACCTTATTGCTAATTTTCTTGTAGATGCAAGGGGAATTGGTAGGCTTTAAGCGATAGTCAAATATCTTAAGAGGTGGTTGCTATATGGAGGATTCCATTCTCTTTGCATTACCAGGACAAAAAATGAATAACGAATTTGAGAAAAAGTATAAGTATTGGAAAATATAAGGGAATAACAAGCAATATCTCGAAAATGTTTCACGCAACAAAAAAACTGTATATGACATAAATTATGTATTTTAACGGGAACTACATTTTTGTGTAGTAAAATGTCTATCTCTTATGGTTTGTCAGTTATGCAAAAGTCGTTCACAAGGAAGAATACTTTTGGAGACATTCCCAGAAAATTGGAGATATACATTTCATTTGTCATGAAAATATCTTAAACATATGATATTTTAATCAAATTCGTTACAAACATTTTTGAGAAAATTAAAATTTTCGAAAAATGTTCCATGTAAACGGTAATCTGGGGTGGGGGATTTTCTAGAAAACCTTCGTGTCAAATCTCTGGAAGATACTGAACCTAAATACCAAGTTTGGTGTTTATCCGATTGCTCGTTTCTGAGTTATGCTGTTCACAGACACACACACACGGGCTTGTTTCCAGAAATGCTTTTTTTGGATTCAGGGGGTCTCAAAACATATATTTCCGGTGAAATCTCGGTATCAAGTTTTTGGGTGGAATACAATACTTTCCCTACTTACTTTGAAAACACGCCTCGTATTTTGCGCATGAAAGACCGAAAATTTTGCTGAGGCCTGTTTATCAGGCTTCAGGTTGCTTCCCTTCCGAAGGAACCATGCTAAGGATTTTCACGCCCGTAAAATCGATTGCCCTCCCCCGGGTTTGAAACCGTATCTCGGGAACTAGAGGCTAGCATGGTGCCCTTAGACTACGGAGGAGGACTAAACGCTGCAAAAGGACTGTTAAACGTGATAATAGAAAATGACACATTTTAATAATTAATAACAGTAGAATATAAACCGTAAAAATGCTAAAAATGATTTCAAAGACGGGCAATTCAGCCTCTTATCGTTGATGTTATTAGTTAACAAATAAAAACGTTTTTGGCACTGTAAACAACTAAGTAAGCCTCTCTCAGTTCTATGTTATTTCGGCTAACAAGAACAAAATTACTGGTCTCACAGTTTACTCGGTGTAATACCTGCCTGCTCTGCTGTGGGGGAGTTTGGAGTTCAATTCCTGGCTGGCTTCCAGAAACATTTTTTTAAACTGGGTTTCTCGGCATGTCCAGACACTAGTCTGTTTGTGTGTGTGTATTATCGGTTGTTTAATAACCAGTTCGATCATTAAAAGTATTTTAAGATATCGCTAGGCATAACCCTGAACACATCTACTAATTCAGAAAATACTTATATAGTAATTAATGTGCGACCAGGAAAGCTATATGGGAGAAATAAACGTGGTAAGGTTAACAATATCTAAGAAATAATAAAAACTGAATTTAATTATCTAATTTTGGAGTTTCTTGCATAACACGTTGTATGAAAGTCGTGTGTATTCTCTTTTATAACACTTGTATAAATTAGCGTATGAGCGATACTTGTGTCACGATCTAAAGGATTACACACTTGTTATACAGGGTGATTTATGAAGAAGTGACACATTTATTTCTTTGTTTCAAAACGAGTTATGCTGGCGACAATTTATTATACCTGAAATGCAGAGGAATTTTGGGAGATTATTTACCTCTATAGCAAATGCTGAAATGTCCTCCATCCTGCATAAAGCACTACTCAACACGTCGTTGGAGGACTCTGTTGTCAATAGCTTGAACCTCCTGTATAATGTGCTTCAGATCGTCCAATGTCTGGGGACGTGTGGCATAAAGTCTGTCTTTTAAGTAACCCCATAGAAAGAAGTCCGGCGATGTTAAATCCGGAGATCTCGGTGGCCACAGGTTCTTGGAAATCATCCTGTTGTCAAAGAAACTTAAAATTAGTGCCATGGATTCATTTGATGTAGGTATGGCGTTTAGCGCCGTCCTGCTGAAAATATTCTTGACTCAGCTCTACATCGTCTAGTTACTCAGCAAACTTCATGAAAATCCGTCGGTACCCTGCAGTGTTCACATTGTTTTCAAAAATTTGATCCCACTATTCTCTGTGCGGATACTGCGCACCAAACTACGATTTTAACCGGGTGCATAGGTGCTTCATGAATAACATGTGGATTTTAACTGGACCAATAACGTGAGTTATTTGAGTTCAATAGCCGGATAAATGGAACCATGCTTTATCTGTGAACCATGTGATGGACAATATGACAGGATTTTGTAAAATGAACGCCTGAAACCAGCGACAATAATTCAGTCGTCTATCCTTATCTGGTTCCTGTAACTGATGGACAACCGTAATCCTATACGGCTTTAGGCCTGCAGTTTTCATAGCTCTCTGTCTGACACATTGAGTTGCTGTACCCTGTCTCCTGCGACAAACGTCTTAATGATTTTTGGTTGACTGATCCAGTCTTGCTCTTATGTCAACAACAAGCGCGGGAAGCCTAGATGAAAGAGTTTTGCCTTTTTTACTCACCAGAGATCCAGTTGTTTCCGATTTGTTTACCAGTCCCAGTATTGTGTTTCTTTGGCGAGGATTCCGGACACCAAATTCTCTGTGGTATGCCCTTTTAGTAGCTGTAATTGAATTCGTAATCCAGTATTGCTTTAAAGGAAAAGTTGTTCATTTAATGTGTACTCCATTTTCACGTTGACTAGAACAAAATCTCAAAAACAGTTTCCGACAATAAAACTAACAATTACGAATAAAACATGAACATCTGCGCATCTAGTGACGGGCAATCGAAACTCCAGAACATTCTGATTAATTTGGTGTATAATTGGGGCATTGAGTGAACTTCAAACAGAAAAATTAAAGAAAAAATGTGTCACTTCTTCATAAATCTCCCTGTATAAAAAAAACTGTTCAAAAACTGAGGGAGAATGAGATTGCAAAATAACGAAGAAAAAACAAATAGTATAAAAATGCTCTTTAATGGACACACGTGCCTTGATATTCTGAACTCAGAATATTTGAATGCATCTGTACCATTGCTTATGTAATATCTTGCTATTATTAAAATTTGGTTAAAAACGCATTATCCAGATATGGAGTATGTGGCCCGAGAGCATTACAGCGTACGGAACAATCAGCTGGCACGTGTTGAACCGAACAAGGTTTATCCCTTGGGCAAGATGTATAGTTAGCGCATCACTTGGGAACACTCGAAAATCGAAGAGATTTGGGAATGTTAACTACACTAACATGCGCAACCACAATAATCTATACAGCTGTATTTCTAACGCACAATATGCCTCCCAGGTGAGGACTTAAACCACAAATCCTGGGCTCAAGCGACTGCATCCACACAACTGTTTCGTGTACGAGAATTCGCTTCCAGTCAGCTGCAGACGCAAATGCTCTAATAAAGGTGAGAAATATTCCATTGTGTTTACCACTAATTACCATAGACACTTTAAACCACTTATTTACTCAATCAGTTTAACCTGCAGCTCCGCTCACGTTGCTGCTCTATGGAATAATTTCAATGACCCTGAAATTCATTCATTCATTATCTTTTTACCCTCCTCTTATGTAAGACTTACACCCCCCAGGACTTACAAGCGGGTGGCTGGGGCCAGAGGCTCGTCGAGGAGCAGGCACTCATGGATCAGACAGAGCATCCAGGATGGGTGATCAGCCCGATGCCTGGTATGGGATGAAGGAAGTAGATGAAACGAAATGCTGGTGAAATGGATGAAAGGAAAGGTGATGATGTAGCAGTTGCTGGAATGAATGGCGGGGGAAACCGGAGAACCCGGAGAAAACCCGCACAAACGCCGCTCCGTCCACCACAAATCCCACATGCAGGTCCCTGGGATTGAACCCGGGCCGCCTCGGTCACGGCGCCGCCTAATCACCCTGAAAAAGGTATTATGAAGCAAACTCCAAGTGTAATTTTGATTTTTTTCAGAACCTTTTTTCTCGTAATTTTTCACTACGTTAAATGTTCCATGTGTCATAACCTTTAACCATTAACATGTAATTTTTAGTAAAACTTTAAGAATGGTTTCTAAAAATCTTGTACACCTTTCAGTACATACAGGTTCATTAGATTAAGCGGCAACTCCACTAGTGGTACCGGGTCGAGGGCGTGCGCCACTCGTCTGCCGACACTTCATCACCGCACGAACCTGAAATTGTTTTTTTTTATTTACGGACGCTCTTTAGCTGCTGTGGTCATTACCGTCTAATTCTATATTGTTATACACCGGGGTGAGGCCGAAAATTTTGCAGCTAAAATATTAAGTTTTGTTACCCCGGTATAAACATTGAGGGACGTAGCTACAGAGGCAAGCGAAAGATACCAAGAACTTGCTGCACAAAGCTAAAGCGGGCGTGGAATATTTATAATTAATTACATTTGAATTCGCATTTCGCTCAGGTTTATTAGGAATTAAGGTGCTCTACATCATACGCAAAAGGTTACAGACAAAACACTGAGGGAGATGCTCCACGCACACACACATGGCAACATGCACTCTTACATACATTCTAACACATTGAAGACTCACGCACGACTCTGGCTACCAAATATGATGCCAAGCCAAGCCAACACACAAAGAGGCTCTTACCTCGACTTGCCTTCACCCCTCCCCCCGACTAGAAAGATGGAATTGCCGCGCCGGACAAAAATTCAACGCACAAACGCAACAATTAGCTCAACAATATTATTCATGGCAATAATGTGTCCGACGCGACAATACTCACATCTACGCTACGATATTGGGCGTTAAAAATCGGCAATTTTGCTCAGAAGCTTATCAGGCTTGAGGTTCTTTTACGTGCCGTAAATCTACGACACGGGATCACCGGCTTTACTTCCCTTCCGAAGGAAAACATGCTAAGGATTTTACACCCACAAAACATCCATCTCCCTCTGCCAGGTTTGAACCCGCGACCTCCTGCGCTAACAAATAGGATGAACGGACGAGGCCAAGTATTATCATTATTATTTCGCAAATACAATATTGAATGTCCCTTACATTGCTTAACGTTTCAAATATGATGATGTAATCCTTCTCCTTCTCAAAGACAGGCATTGCAGCATCTTAACAGATTATGATTCACATAATACATTTCTTCTTGGGAAATGTTGGTTATTTCTTCCCGTATATTCCCGTATTTTATACTTTAAAATGCCCCACAAGTAAAATACCGCAGAGCTCAGGTCTAGGGATCGAACGGACCCACCCCTACACTGATCACTCCGTCAGCAGACGTCAGAAATTGTATCTAAATAAGTCCAAGCTGTATACTGTAGCCCCGTCTTGTTGAAATACGCCGTGCAATCGCTAATCTGTCAATTGAGAGAAAAACTGCTCCAAAATTAAGCTTGGTACCATGCAACACAAATTGTTTTGCGAAAGAAAATAGGGTCATTGTTCTAGCCGTACTCACAGCACACCAAACACCCACCTTAGGGTCATGTAGTGAACTTAGTTGTAAGAGTGTGAGGGAAGCGGCGCAATAGTGAGGACTGGAGTCTCGGGGGGGGGAGGGGGAAGCACGACCGCGATCCAGTGTCGCTAACAGCGATACTGCTTTGTCTGATGACACCGTATTTATTTTACTTTTATGAAATATTTTCATATTTAACAACAAAATATAAATAAATAGAAAAGCTTATATTTCGGGCAGTCCCTCGATGGTTATCAGTGAAGCAAGATGTCCCCTGGACGCGTTGGGGCGTTGCTCAAGGTAAGGTCGTTGAGGGGGCTGTCCTTTTATAGCTTTGGATCTAGCTACCTAGCAACCCTACAAAGAGGGCTGATTGCTGCTTCCGATCTGTGAGCCATGTGGTCATTGCATGGTGTCACATTGCCTCCGAGATCATTGCAGAGTTCGCACGTTCGTATTAAAAAACAAAAGTTTGAAGTCTACCAGTTTAAATTCTATAAACCTATGGAGTACCAACACTAACATATGTGAGTGAGAACTGCACTATCAATAGATCAAATAAAAGAAAAATAGAAGGCAGCTCAAATGAAGTTCATACGTTCAGTAGGAGGTTACAGGTTGTTAGATATTAAAACACAATGAAGAAATAAGAACTTTTGAAGAAATAGAAATTAAATTAAAACAACCTGACAGATATAATTCAGGACTTAAAAACTTAATTGACTTATTACATTGAAAGAATTCCAACCAACAGATTACCATACACACTACTTCATTATCAACCTAAAGGAAAAGAAATATTGGCCGACTATTATCAAGATTCAGAGATTAGATCTCTTGATGTGGAAACAGGTCAAGGACCTATGACCAGAAGCGGAGGAGGACTTAGCAACTCGACCAAAGTAAATATTTTGTGCCTAAAGGGGCAGACCCAGGAGGCACACAGCAGAGGGCAGGGTCCCTACATCTCCCAGGTTGGAACTCCCCGTTGGCAACTGGTACAACCGGCTCCCCTCTACCCCTGCAAGCCTGCACATTTCACGGGGGTTCCGGAACTCGGAGACCGTCTCCATTCCGAGGTACGAGGTGTTTTGCCGAGACTCCAGCCGACACTTGCAACCCTGAAACAACCAAGCAGATGAAAGCTGAAGTAAAATGAGAAAAAAAAGTGAAATGTAGCGACAGGAAATTCGGAGGATGTAATTAACCTTCCCAGCAATTGCCTAGCGTCCCGAAAAAAAACCCCATGGATCAGGAAGGTTTACCGTAGAACCGAACTCAAGATCTCCCGAATGTGAGTCCACGCGCTGCCGCCTGCACCATCTCTCTCAGTGGCCAAAGGCCCAAATCTATAAAGTAAAAGAAGAAAAGTTTATATTTCCCTTGGAAAAGTTTAATTAAAAATCTGATGTGTTACACTCACATGACCTTCTCTACTCTTTTACAAACTATTTTTACAAAAGCTTATTCTCCATACGCTTCGTGTTAATCGAGATGTTAATCTTATTGCTAATTTTCTTGTAGATGCAAGGGGAATATGGTAGGTTTTAAGCGATAGTCAAACATTTTAAGAGCTGGTTGCTATGTGGCGCAATCCATTCTCTTTGCATTACCAGGGCAAAAAAAATGAATAACGAATTTGAGAAAAAGCATAAGTATTGAAAAATTTAAGCGAATAACAAGCAATATCTCTAAAATGGTTCAATCAACAAAAAAATCTGATGTGTTACACTCACATGACTTTCTCTACTCTTGTACAATCTATTTTTACAAACGCCTATTCTCCATATGCTTCATGTTAATCGAGATATAGAGATGTCAACCTTATTGGTATTTTTCTTGTAGATGCAAGGGGAATATGGTAGCTTTTAAGCGATGGTCAAATATTTTAACGCTGGTTGCTATGTGACGCATTCCATTCTCTTTGCATGTCCAGGACATAAAAAAATCTGATGTGTTACACTCACATGACTTTCTCTACTCTTGTACAATCTAATTTTACAAACGCCTATTCTCCATATGCTTCATGTTAATCGAGATATCGAGATGTCATTCTTATTGGTAATTTTCTTGTAGATGCAAGGGGAATATCGTAGCTTTTAATCGATAGTCAAATATTTTAACGCTGGTTGCTATGTGGCGGATTCCATTCTCTTTGCATGTCCAGGACATAAAAAAAATGAATAACGAATTTGAGAAAAAGTATAAGTATTAGAAAATTTAAGGAAATAACAAGCAATATCTCGAAAACGGTTCACTCAACAAAAGAAATGTAAATGACATAAGTTGTGTATTTTAACGCGATCTACATTTTTTGTGTAGTAAAATTTTGTCTATCTCTTATGGTTTACCAGTTATGCAAAAGTCGTTCACAATGAAGAAAACTTTTGGAGACATTCCCAGAAAATTCTAGATATACATTTCATTTCTCATGACATTATCTTAAACATATGATATTTTCATCAAAATCGTTAGAGCCATTTTTGAAAAAATTAAAATTTTCGAAAAATGTTCCATGTAAAGGGTAGTCTGGGGTGGGGGGATTTTCTTGAAAACCTTCGTGTCGCATCTCTGGAAGATACTGAACCTAAATACCAAGTTTGGTGCTTATCCGACTGTTCGTTTTTGAGTTATGCTGTTCACAGACACACACACAAACACACACACAGACACACACACGGACATGTTTCCAAAAATGCTTTTTTTTGGATTCAGGAGGTCTCAAAACATGTATTTCCGGTGAAATCTCGGTATCGAATTTTTGGGTGGAATGCAATACTTCCCCTACTTACTATACGTAGTAGAGAAAGTAAAAATCTGATGTGTTACACTCACATGACTTTCTCTACTCTTGTACAAACTATTTTTACAAACGTTTATTCTCCATATGCTTCATGTTACTCGAGATATCGAGATGTCAATCTTATTGCTAATTTTCTTGTAGATGCAAGGGGAACATGGTAGGTTATGAGCGATAGTCAAATCTTTTAAGCGCTGGTTGCTATGTGGCGCATTCTATTCCGTTTGCATATCCAGGACATAAAAAATTAAATAACGAATTTGAGAAGAAGTATAAGTATTGGAAAATTTAAGGAAATAACAAGCAATATCTCGTAAATGTTTCACTCAACTAAAAAAATCTGATGTGTTACACTCACATAACTTTCTCTACTCTTGTACAACCTAATTTTACAAACGCCTATTCTCCATATGCTCCATGTTAATCGAGATATCGAGATGTCAATCTTATTGCTAATTTTCTTGTAGATGCAAGGGGAATATGGTAGCTTTTAAGCGATAGTCAAATATTTTATCGCTGGTTGCTATGTGGCGCATTCCATTCTCTTTGCATGTCCAGGACATAAATAAATGAATAACGAATTTGAGAAAAAGTATAAGTATTGGAAAATTTAAGGAAATAACAAGCAATATCTCGAAAACGGTTCACTCAAGAAAAAAAATGTATATGATATAAGTTGTGTAAATTTTCGAAAAATATTCCATGTAAAGGGTAATCTGGGGTGGATGAATTTGTTGAAAACCTTCGCGTCGCATCTACGGAAGATACTGAACCTAAATACCAAGTTTGGTATTTATCCGACTGTTCGTTTCTGAGTTATGCTGTTCACAGACACACACACGGACATGTTTCCAAAACTGTTTTTTTGAATTCAGGGTGTCTCAAAACATGCATTTCCGGTGAAATCTCGGTATAGAATTTAATTTTGACTTTAACATATCATATAGTGTTCTAATTTTTACTTTCTCTACTACGTATAGTAAGTAGGAGAAATATTGTATTCCACCCAAAATTCTATACCGAGATTTTTTCAAAAATGGCTCTAACGATTTTGATGAAAATATCATATGTATATACAACCGTAAACCTAAAGGAAGGCGAGATGTGGGACGACTGAGAGGAAGATGGAGCGACCTATTTTAAACATTCAGTTGACTATTAAGGAGGAACAGGCCGAGTGGCCTAATCAGTACTGTTTACGGTGATGGTGATTTCACGTATTATTAGTATCCACAACCTGTGTTGACTTATGCAGCAAGAACGGGCGTTAAACGCTATTTAGCAGGTAAGCAATGTTACTTTTTCGAGCCAGATACTGAGACGAGCGTTACAAACACCAGGGCGTGCATTTCACCGGTGAAAGCGTCAGCAAGATGAATGCAACTCAGGGCCTTTTCTTCGGATGTATTAGGCCACAGCGCTCAAAGCAGTCTTGTAATACTCCTCATTAATCTTTGTTTGCGGGGAGACTTGATAAACAATATCATGGTAGTAGAAGAACGAAATTGTACCGACTGAACAAGATTGGCTTTTTTATGTCGCAAAGCCCAGCGATTTCCAGACTCAGCCAAGATAGGTGCAAGACAAAATCCAAATAAATCTCGCCATGCTATGCTACCAGCCACAGAGGCTCCCGTCAAGTGTTCACTTACGCTATCTTCTGTTCCGGCGTCAGAAATCTGGGCACCCATTTGGCACAGACGCGAGAGATCATGTAGAATGCTGAATGCATTATCATGGTAAATGTGCAACATGTCTGCTAGTCTATTGACTGTTATTCGCCATTCTTCCTGAACAGTGACGGGTGGTGTGATATCGTTCACTGCAGTGGTTGGAGCACCTGGACCGCCCTGCTTTGTTGCCGAGCCCCGACCCTGCTGAAGCTCTCAGAACCACTAAAGTGCGGTTGATTGTGGTAGAACAACGCCATAACTTGCTGTAACGTTTTGTACGCTTTCATGACAAATTTCAGCAGCGAAAACAAAATATTTTAAAGTAAATACTGCTTGATACGAAGCAACTGTACATTACACGTGATTCTGGTGAACACTCGGTCTTTGCTGGCGTCCTGCAAATCCTTGTAACTTGAGGCAGTATTTTTAACACTTAAACGATTTCAGTCAAATTATATAATATAAAATATAATAGCAGCCCGCCTTAAAGCAATATGTGTATAATATAATACATAAAATGCATGTAACAGTCATAATGTTAATGTTTATATTATTATGTACATGTGTAATAATGTTATGTGAAAGTATTACGTAATTTAATAATGTAGGAGCTGTGAGAATAATTGGTTAAAAGTTGCTAACAATGAGGTAACAATGAGGTAATCTTGAGGCAATAAAATAAGAAAGTTTAATAATACTACTTGTAATTTTTGCAGCAACAATAATGCAAATTTTGAGACAGTTTATACATAGACAAACAAGAACCAGGAAAAAGCTTAAATTAAATAAAAGTATTCTATTTGAGTAGGATTAGTCAATCAGAAACTGAAATGGAGCAAACTTTACAACTTCAGAAGTCAGTTGCTTGTAGACAGCGTTACTAACCGGACGAGAGACACGTCCTCAAGAAGTTTAATACGTATCCAGTGTGAGACGAAAATAGTTTACGTGTAAGCCTACATTCTTAGCCGCACTACTCCCTGCAAAGAAATTCATGTCTCTAACAATAATACTGACGCAGCTGAGGCAAGAAACAGTCAAATTACAAAGTTAATATTTTTTAAACTTGGGGCGAAGGCTACCGGAAACTTTTTACCATACGTGCGGTTGTAACTACTTCAAGTTCGGCTTCTCAACATTCTAGATAAAATACAACTACTTTTAAAAACATAAATAAACCTAGTTCAAACTTTCTCCTTAAATGTAGTGAGATCTTTATGAGAGAAGCTTTTGCATCATCACCATCTGTCTACTGTGGTACAATAAAAATATTACTATCAGGCTTTATTGGCTATACCTGTATTAAGATTTTTCAAAGCGTCTTTCTAGATTACGAGTGATCAAAACAGCCTCTCAGCTATTTTTGAAAAGCCCAATGTATTTTCAGTCCGATGGTAGGCTGCAGGATTTCCTTCATACATTTGATAGTATAGGTGTATAGTATTTTTTTATTTCCATAATGCTGTACAAAATTCTTACAAATTTTAATACATTAATTTGAGTTGCCATTTTTTCTTTCTTTGGTCCATCATGCATTTTAACACCCTGGTTATTTATGCATGGTGGGTCATAACAAATTCGTATTGCTTTATTTTTCTAAACCATTTTTACTTTCTCTACTACGTATAGTAAGTAGGGGAAGTATTGTATTCCACTCAAAAATTCGATACCAAGATTTCACCGGAAATATATGTTTTGAGATCCCCTGAGTCCAAAAAAAGCATTTTTGGAAACATGTCCGTCTGTGTGTCTGTCTGTGAACAGCATAACTAAGAAACGAACAGTCGGATATACACCAAACTTGGCATTTAGGTTCAGTACCTTCCAGAGATGCGACACGAAGGTTTTCAAGAAAATTCCCCCATCCCAGATTACCCTTTACATAGAACATTTTTCGAAAATTTTAATTTTCTCAAAAATGGCTCTAACGATTTTGATTAAAATACCATATGTTTAAGATATTTTTATGACAAATAATATGTATATCTTGAATTTTCTGGGAATGTCTCCAAAACTATTCTTCATTGTGAACAACTTTTGCATAACTGGTAAACCATAAGAGGTAGACAAAAGTTTACTACACAAAAAATGTGGATCGCGTTAAAATACACAATTTATGTCATATACATTTTTTTTTGTTGAATGAACCATTTTTCGAGATATTGTTTGTTATTCCCTTAATTTTTTCAATACTTATTTTCTCAAATGGGAATTCGTTATTCATTTTTTTGTTTTGGATATGCAAAGTGACGCAGTAATTTGTATCACAAAAATGTAAATGTCAGAGTGATTGTGGTGTGAATGTGCATTGTTGTGTGACATTGATTTGAGATGTTTGTTGATTGTAAGCATTGTCGTGAAGTGGGTTTATACGGCCTTACTGAAACTGACAATAATAGCGTGCAATAATGTAGCGAGGGGGTGAGCTGTTTATCATTATGAGAGACGAGCAAATGACGTCAGAGTGGCGTGTTTTTCTTAGAATTTGCGGGAACATTTTCCCTAGAGCATATGTTTTCGTAATTTTCATTGGATATAAATATAGACGCTAATGTTGGCGCGTTTTATTAACCAATAGCAGCTCGGTTATAATCTTTAGGCATATTGGGGCGAGGAAGTATAAATTCAGTGTCAGGGTCAAGTTTCACGGAGTCCAACAGAAGCATTCGCGTATAAGACATCGATGAGTTCAACAGAAGCAGTCATGGTGAATACATCGCACAGTTTATCGATTTGCAAGGTTACGCTTAGCAAATTTATGACAAATCTCTCGTGTCGTAAAGTTAATTACACAAAAAGTTGAAGTACGCGAATTAATAATGGGCAGTAAAGAAGTTATTATAACAGTTTCAGTTTGGCGAGTGTCAAGATTAATAGGTGAAAGTGAATAATGTGTTACGATAATAAAAGTGTAAAACAAATTCTTTCATCAGTGTTATCTTTGGATAAAAACTCCTTTCCGTTTACACACCCTGTACAAGAGAAGTGCTTGACCGAGAAATCATAGCTAGCCGGAGGACAGTGAACCCAAAATTAAATACAATAACAGGCGCTCAGTAAAAGATAACACGAAGTGACCGCGACAAATTGTATTCCATACGTGCGGCAGATAAACAGTAGCATCTTTCGAACACAAACATTAATACCGCCGCAAATTGTATCCCAAACGTGGGGCTAACAAACTAGCAAATATATACCGCCGCAAAAGAGTATTAATCTGTGGCAAAGGGAATGGTGCTGCACCTAGCAACCAGCTATTAAGAGAGATGTATGTACTTAAAGGCTACTGTATTTCTATATTGCCCTTGTAAATATATATTCCCCTTACATCTACAAGAAAATTAGCAATAAGGTAGACTCTGCAAATGTTTATCTTGATTAACATGAAGTAGATGGAGAATAAGCGTTTGTAAAAATAGTTTGTACAAGAGCAGAGAAAGTCATGTGAGTGTAACACATCAGATTTTTCTCTTACTCTCCCCATATATCCTCCTATTCTTTTTATATCCCTCTCCTTTTGTATTTTCATTATCCTAACTTTCAATACTTCTTTGTTAACATTCTCCCATTCTTAGGTAAAAACTGATCTCTCCACAACTTAGTTTCTTCACATTAACGCAAATCATTAGCTGCCTCTTCACAAAGAGGACACCTATTCAAATTCGCTGCCTTCCTGTCTCCCCTTAGCCTATATGCACTTAATCTGGACCAGGCCCACCCTTCTCTCTCTAACCTGTTACCTACATTCACATACTTATCGCTTCCACAGTCGCCTTTAATTGTCTATATAGTTCCAAACTTTTCTTTCCTTCCAGATTTTGAAATAATTCTTGTTTCTCTATATCTTCTACTCTGTCCCTCACTTCTTTCCAGAAACCTTTAACTAACCCCTCTCTCTCCTCCCATAAGTAACCCATTCATATTTCCTGTAAAATGCTCCTTATTCCTTGAGCCCAGTTCATCCCATCACTGCATTTTTCTTGTATTATTAAACATTGCCTCAAGATACTATGCTCGTCCAATGATTTCAATCTAAGTATCCTTTCTACTATCATGCCCTTGCTACCTACTCTTCCCAACTCCAACATTGCTGCTCCATTAGGTGATGAAATATATAAACCTTACATACCTTTACAGAACGATCTATATACTTTACCAATCATCTCCCATCCTTTGTCACTTCCCCAAATCTCTGATCCATAGACCATTTTTGCTTCAACTACAGCTTTGTAATCCCTTTCCAAGCATTTAATTTGCATATCTGGTATTTTCTTTAAGCATATTCTTATAGCAGTCATTGATAATCTTCCCTTAGCTACTTATCTTGTGATCATTCCATCTCCCATTACTACTTATTCTCACTCCCAAATAATCAAACTTGTTTACTATTTGCAACTCTTCCCCTTCCACATTCCACGTTTATTCAATATTTAGCGACATTATGGAAGATCGTATGGAGTCTGAAGCGGTTAGATCAGTGCAGGGCAAAGGATTGAATTCTACAGTGTGTATTTCTGACCCACTATAAAAATATTAATTTTCAAAACATGTAAACGCATTTAAACATTTCTTAAATTATATATCAGTTGGTGTAAGAAATACCCTGATGAAAGCAGATCAGTAGATGATCGACCAGTATACAGAGAATATTTCACTGCTATCTTCATTAGTTCCAAAGGAAATTATTTGTATCTTCATTATCGTCGTCATCATTAAAAAGATTGAATTTTCATGAATCTAGGTCGACCCTCCATCTTCCTGAATTACCGACATCTCTCATAGTAGTTGGTCCGTATTATAGAGATTTTCTGGTTATTCTTGTTCAATCGATTCTTGTAAAGCACGCACACCCATCCACCCTTACAACCACACACATTCACATACTTGCATACATATACATACAAATTTTCTCTCTTTATAATACTGATACAGATTACGTACAGTCTGACCTCTTTACATTAATGATGCTTCTCTGATAATAATTCATTGACCTATTCTCTACTGAGAGTTGGTTAGTTGTGTACGAAATTAGCTATGTTAAAAATAAATTCAATGAATTTTATTCTGAACATTGTTTTTCGGTGTTCCTCGTAAAATCCCGTATGTACATATTTAGCGCAATTAATATCAACGGTGGAACTGTTATGTTGTACATGAACACTCCATAGAATATATATAAAGTGATGATGTGAAAAACTTGTGTGACTGTTACGCGTCAAGGGTTTACTCTTTTGTCTCCGCAGTTTTGTTTCGTTTCTCACGTTTTACTTTCTGTGTGTAATATTCCTATGCACTCTGCTGCTATGCAGTAACAAGATGGGATAGTCAAGTCACCGTGACCGTGATGATAATCCGTGACAACGCAAGTGGCGTAGCTGTTCCAGCCGCATCGCCGCTCTTGCGGAAGATGTTTTTGTGAGCGCTACAGAACACTTGTCGCATATAAGAAGCATTCCCTTATCGCGGTTCTTGTGTACATTTTGCTTTCGGCATGCTGCCCACTTGTCGAAGATATAATTAGCCACTTTGTTCTCTGTCTCTGTCTACGCGCACGAGTTAATTTCTCATTCTGGCTCCTTCAGAGGCAGTATATGGATAATACGAGCCGCTCCAGTGCCGAGTTCCACATTCTCTTAAATTATCAGCCAGGATCAGTGAATTACTGTTTCCAACTAAACATACAACTTTTTGAGATCGGGGAAGTGTTACATCCGACCCTAATTCGAACATAGCAGTTTCACGAGAAACAAAAACCTCATGTGTTGCATTGACTTGACCTTCTCAACTCTCTACAAACTAGATAGATGGATATTTTATTTCATTTCGTTAGTTACATAAATTAATTCTCATATAAGTTCCATGATACATAATTTTATCTCTACACATTACCCTTTACATATCATTTTCTCTTTTATTAAGTTACTGCGTTACTAAGGGCCCGCAAACATCCAACACCATGGTTGTCGAGTTATTGTATCCTATTTAATTTTATGATTCAACAATCTACATTTTCTTTCTATTCCCTATTTATAATTTTTTCATCGATTTGTTTCTCACTGCACCTAAATATTTTCCTATTTCAATTAAACATTCCTTTGATTTAACTCTTAACATCCTTTTACCTTAATTTCATTTGGCAATCTAGAACAATTGTTTCTTTGCAATTTTGTTTTTTTATATTCGCTGTTCCTTCACATTCTAACATTAAATGCCAATAATTATTAAATTAAGTAGCCATTTGCCTTCATTTTCTTCTTCTCCTATGCCTTTTAACCTCACCACCCCTGACCTAGCCCATGCAAAGCCCTCTCTCTCTTTCTCATGTCCTTTTAATCTCTGTATATACATATAATTATCTTTTTGAATTAAAACTACCAATTATTTCCTGTCTTTCCATATCTTCAATCCTCAGTCTAACTCTTTTCCAACATCCCTTCTCACGTGATTGTCTATATCTCCAAATATCCCCACACCCTATTTCATTGAGAATTGCTTCTAGGCGCTTGTACCAAGTATCCTCCAAACTTTGTTTTAAAATATTATTATTCTCTCATTCCTCAATTCTCAACCAATATTTCACTATTCTTTCAATAATTTTAGCCTTACTACCAAATCTCCCTAATTCCATTTGTGCAAACCTATTAGTTGAGTCTCTTGGTACACCCAGAATTATTTTACAAAAGCTCCTATGCACTTTATTTACCTGTACACACCCCTCCTCAATACCCCAAATCTCTGCATCATACAGCATTTTTGCCTCAACTACTGCTCCATATACTCTTTCTATCCATTTTACGTGCATTCCAGGTATTTTATCTAAACACGCTCTAATAACTTTCATTGCCACTTTTCCTTTTGCTAAAACCTGTTTCTTTTGTTCCCCCCATCTACCAATGCTACTTATTCTTATTCCCAAATAATCAAAATTTCTGACAACCTCAATTTCCTTTCATTACACATTTCGTTGTAGGAATAAGGAGGATATTGTGGGTAAAGCGGTAGCCATATTTTTATCAATAAATAGGTTGCTAAGCACTGGCTTTGAAATTCTTTTTTCTATGCATGACCACGGAAGATAGAAAAAAAACTTATAGTGACTTTACTCCGGAAACAAAGTATAAGGATGTGCAAATTAATACCAGAAACAAAGACTACTAGGAAACGGTTAGGACAAAAAATATTATTTTACATAAATTGTAGGGTTTAGCGGGATTTAATTTCATGTGCAGTAAGATTTTGTCTATCTCTTAAGGTTTACTGTCGTTTTCTGTGGTGTAGAGGTTATCATGCTAACCTCTAGTTCCGGAGTTGCGAGTTCAAATCCGGCGAGGGTGATGGAATTTTTCAGGCGCAAAAATCCTTAGCACGGCTTCCTTCGGAGGGAAAGTAAGGCCGGTGGTCCCTTGTCGTAGATTTACGGCACAACCTCAAGCCTGATACAGAGGCCTCTGAGCAAAATGACCGGTCTTTCACATCCAAGTTAAAGAGCGTCCTTAAATAAAACTCAATTTCGATTTTTAAAATTCACCAATTACGAGTAAAAAAGTCATTCAGAATGAAGAGATCCTCACAGGCTATTCCCAAAAGATTCAAGATAGATATAAATTTTATTAATTGTGAGGGGAATATCCTAAACAAGTGGCATTTTAATTAAAATCGTTGGTCATTTTGGAGTAAGCCAAAAATAACGACATTGTTGCACGTAAAGGGTAGATTGGGGTGAGGGATTTTCCTGAAAATCTTTGTCTTATCCTTGGAAGACGCTGAACTTAAAAATCAAGCTTGGTATTCCTTTTGGAGTTCTGACTTACACACACATACAATATTTTTCTAAAATGTTGTAATATTGACACACGGAGTCTCAGTACATGTATTTTTTGTCAAATCTCGATATCGAATTTTGAGTGAAATGCAATATTTCCTCTATTTACTATAGGCAAGTAGTAGACAAGACGGCGCCGTGGTCGAGTAAATAGACCGCTTGCCTCTCACCAAAGCGGCCCGGGGTCAATCCCAAAGACCATCATGTGGTATTTGTCGTGGACAAAGTGGCGTCTGGGCAGGGTTTCCTCCGAGTTCTCCAGTTCCCCCGCGCATGTTTCCTTCCAACTTCAATTCATGTGAATACCAGACATCAAACCTTTTGTATAGTAGCATTTTGTCTACCCCTTATGGTTTACCAGTTAACACAAACGTCATTCAGTATAAAGAACACGACATATGCTTTGTTTGTCATTCAGATATCTTAAACATATGCTATTTTAATGGACATCGTTGGGGCCGTTTTGAGAAAATAAAAAAGTAATAAACATCTTTCCATTTGAAATGGGGGCACCTTTTTAGAAATCTTCAAGCCGCATCTTTGGAAGACGATGAATTAACTAGCAATTTTAGTATTTAAACGACTTTTCATTTTTGAATTATAATACTACATAGATAGACACACACGGGCGTGTTTCTAATACTGCTTGTTTTGAATTAAGGAAGCCTGAGAATCTCTGTATCGAATTTTGGGGTGGAAATAGTATCTGTAAGTAGTACAGCAAACAGAAAATTAAATAAAAAAAATACACACACAGAATGTTGTCTAAGCAGCCTTATTAATGGACCTCAAAACGTCTATTTCCGATGAAGTCTAAATAGAGAATGCAATACTCCCGCTTCTTTATTAAAGGAGTAGAGAAAATATAGAAACCATGCAGAAAAATAACTAAAAAGTAGAGAAGAACGCCGTAAAGTTGTTAAGGAAAACCACGGCGGATGTAACTGGGAGAAGCAGAATTCAAACATAAAAGAGCAAAAGGTACATCTGTTTTACTGCGATAAAAAGACAATAATTTGTCGCCCACCTGCGTGACAACAGTTTTTGGAGGATGTCACATTAGCAAGGTCCCTGTGTTTTCCTTATGGGCAGACAGTTATTGGAGGGGGTGGGCACCCCTTCCCTTTCAGCGCACCACGCTGTATGTGGAATTACAACCCCATCCCATTCCTGCGCTATGGACTGGGGAAATTCGTTGACATTCCAATAAAAGGACGCAGTGGAAATCAGAGCTAATTGTAAATCATGGCCATTGACATTCAGAATTAATATTGCTAGGCTACGAGAGAGGGAGAGAGAGAGAGGGGGGGAGAGAGAGGGAGGGCGCTCCAAACTGCGCCATTTTGGGCGTAATGCGTTAGGTTGATAGAAAATGTAATGCAGACCGCCGCTCTTTTTTTGTTTTTTTTCGCATAACATAATAAGGACGGCGCAGGCTAGATGTCGCCATGCACGCTGTTAAAAGTGCACTCATTTGTACAATGCGCGTTTCCACCACAAACGTTGTTCAAATAACGGATTAAAGGGGAGCATTCCAATGCATTTTCACTGCACCCGGTGCATTCAACTTCAAAGGCCACATTTTTTCCCCCTCTGATCGACAAATGTATCAGAAAAAAAATGCTGTGCTATTCACCTCGCATTTTTACCAAGTGCCCCAGTGACCTCAAACATTTTTCACTCAGCGACACCACAATTTGGAAGGCTGCTGCAAACGATTCTTTGGAAGTATGTTAAACGACCGATACTCAGTTGATGATAACAAATCGCCCAATGCGAATAGAAAAATCTTTTCTCGCTCTTACTTGATCCAACGACTGTAGAAAAGGAACCCACGTTCCCTCGTATAAACACTTGAAATATATACTACTTCAAACCTAGTCTACCTTAGCAAAACTATATAGATGTGCATAAGCAGTGCCTGGAAGACTCTGCTTTCATCTAATTGTAAGAATGTTAGTGTCATTTAGTTTGATGCAGTAATTTGTATCACAAATTATGTAAATGTCAAGAGTGATTATAGTGTGAATATGCATTGTTATGTGACATTGATTTGAGATGTTTGATGATTGTAAGCATTGTTGAGAAGTGGGTTTATACGGCCTTACTGAAACTGACAATAATAGCGTGCAATAATGTAGCGAGGGGTGAGCTGTTTATTATTATTAGAGACGAGCAAATGACGTAATATTGGCGCGTTTTTCTTAGAATTTGCTGGAACATTTTTCCCTAGAGCATATGTTTTTGTAATTTTCATTGGATATAAAAATAGACGCTAATGTTGGCGCGTTTTATTAACCAATAGCAGCTCAGTTATAATCTTTAGGCATATCGGGGTGTAGGAGTATAAAAAGGGCTAGGTCAGAGTTAAATTCGCTCAGTCCATCGGAAACATTTGTGCATTACACGTCGTCGCTCAGTCCATCGGAAACATTTGTGCATTACACGTCGGCTCCCAGTCCATCGGAAACATTTGTACATTACACGTCGTCGCTCAGTCCATCGAAAACATTTGTGCATTACACGTTGCTGAATTAAACAGAAAAAGTCATGCTGAATACATCGCACAGTTTATCTATTCGCAGTGTACGCGTAGCAAAGTTATAAAAAAATCTCAAGTGTTGTAAAGTTAATTACACAAAAAGTTGAAGTACGCGAATTAAGAATGAGCAGCAAATAAGTTATTATAACAGTTTCAGTTTGGCGAGTGTCAAGATTTATATATGAATGTGAATAAGGTGTTAAGACAGTAAAGAGTGTAAAACAAATTCTTCATCAGTGTTATCTTTGGATAAAAGACTGCTTTCCGTTTACACACCTGTATAAGATAAGTGCTCGACCCTAAAGATCATAGCTAGCCGGAGGACAGTGAACCCAAAAATTAAACACAATAACAGGCGCGCAGTAAAAGATAACACGAAGTGACCGCGACAAATTGTCTTTTATACGTGCGGCAGATAAACAGTAGCATTCTTTCAAACAAACCTAAGAAAGAATGCCGCCGCATATTTGGCTCCCAAACGTGGGGCTCAATAAATAAATAAACACTAATACCGTCGCATATTTAGCTCCCAAACGTGGGGCTCAATAAATAAATAAATAAATAAACACTAATACCGTCGCATATTTGGCTCCCAAACGTGGGGCTCAATAAATAAATAAATAAATAAACACTAATACCGTCGCATATTTGGCTCCCAAACGTGGGGCTCAATAAATAAATAAATAAACACTAATACCGTCGCATATTTGGCTCCCAAACGTGGGGCTCAATAAATAAATAAATAACACTAATACCGTCGCATATTTGGCTCCCAAACGTGGGGCTCAATAAATAAATAAATAAATAAATAAATAAACACTAATACCGTCGCATATTTGGCTCCCAAACGTGGGGCTCAATAAATAAATAAATAAATAAACACTAATACCGTCGCATATTTGGCTCCCAAACGTGGGGCTCAATAAATAAATAAATAAATAAACACTAATACCGTCGCATATTTGGCTCCCAAACGTGGGGGTCAATAAATAAATAAATAAATAAATAATCACTAATACCGTCGCATATTTGGCTTCACAACGTGGGGCAAAAACACAAGTAAACACAAATACATTAATAACGCCGCATAATTGGCTACCGCAACGTGCGGCTCAATAAATAAATAAATAAACACTAATACCGTCGCATATTTGGCTTCACAACGTGGGGCTAACAACAAACTATAATACAACTTCAAGTTCACAAATATTACGTTCCTTAAATTAATTACTTTTTATTTATTTACTAGCTGTCTTCCTTGTATGGATGGTTTCTGTTGGTAAGGGGCGGAAAATTGGGATGCGAGGTAGTTTTTGTAAGTCATAAATAGCCTACAATTTTCAGTCACACGTATGCGTAAATTTCCAAAGTCAATTGATATAAATATGCATATAAGGGGCTGAAAATATGAGTAGGAATGTGCTTTTAGGGTTGAAAAATTATCCTATAGTTTTTCGGTAAGTCGTCTAGCTCAAATACTCAAATTTGTGCCCTAAATCGCCAAGTTGTATAGATTTGTCTATAATGGATTGTAAATAAAAGGCCAAAGATAGTCGTTAAAAAATAGAAGTACTATATAATTGAAAGTAAGTATGGATAGATTTTGGAAACTGGAAGCCAAACTACGATCTTTGCCAAGTCGATATTTGTAGAATAGCTTTCGTAAGAATAATTGTGGAAAACATTATAAAAGTAAGCGATGAAGAATGGAGGAGTCATATGAATATGAAACATCTTATTTTATATTAGTAGTATCGGTTGTAAAGTGTCCAAATTATGCACATTATTAAATGATGCAGCAATTATTCTATACTTTCTTTTTAACTCATATTATTAATTCACGAATAATTATTCTTGTATTATAACCCTGACAGGCTATTATAACAGCACAAATCATTAGCGTATTTATGTAACACTCTTCTGATTGACGTAGATTTTGAGAATTGTTTAGTCAATTATATTGATAGGCACTAAAAGTGCAAAAATCTGCTTGCTACAATTATTTTATATTATTTTAATGTGCTAACACAACGTGTAATCAAGTGGGAATATGGGCGAAAATTTGAGATTTTATGGGAAAAAATAACTTTTGAATATTATCAAACAGAAATGTCTATTGAAACTACTGTTTTTACCAAAGTTTAAGACCCAAAAACGCTTTTAAATTCAATAAATGACACCAAAAAACGTCTAAAAAGATTCTAATTCACCGGAAACCAAACTTTAGAATAAATGTGTTCAACAAGTCTATATTTTGAGCGTTTTGCTGCATACAGTAATTGATCTTAAATTTATTTCAGTGATCTTAAAACATTTTCTGCGTGTTCCACAAACAGTGTAATCAAACTAAGCAGTCAGATATTTTTATATATTAGGTATTGTTTGAAACAGAACGTGCAATATTATAGTAGGTGTCTCTGGCTGCTTGCTCCACTTTGGACAGGGCGTGTTTTCGCCGCCGGCTGACATGTGCTTAGTCTGAGAAAATGTCTAGAACCCCTATTGGGACGCGGGCATAAATCTCCAGCACCCCATCCCTTCTGGCTTTGGTGAATGTTCTGGAAAGTGCTTCTCGGGTATAAAAGGAAGGATGATCGCTGACCTTACGCCGTTATTGTTGTGCTCTATTTAGTTTTGTCTCGGGGAGTTCTGCTGCATGAGAAAAGTAATGTTCTACGTTACAAGAGTCCTGAGTTTTCACATGGTAGTGAGAGACCGGCAGAGAGAGAAGGCTATGCGCCGTGAATATGTTTTTGTCTTTACGTTGTTTGCCAATTTGAGATGTATTTCATTAGCTCCACGTATGGACGCCAATTTGAAGAAGGTAGTTTGTTACGTTATTTGCATCACGCTTTGGGCATTAATTTAAAGTAGTTTGTATTGAAGGAGTTGTATCGTATTTCAACTGGGAGCCGAACTTGTAGTAGTTGCAACCTCACGTATTGTAAACAGTAGCGTTCGCCCCAAATGTACTTTCAGGTGGCCATTGACCTAAGTTTAAAAAATATTAACTTTGTAATTAAACTGTTTCTTTAAATATTTAATATTTATGTTTGCCTTGGCTGCGTCAGTATTTATTTTAGAGACACGAATAAGTATTAAATCTCCCGAGGGTGCACAAGCAACGCATCCAGTTACGAGCACTGTGTGCAGGCAACTAACTAGATTTCAACCGTCTAAACTTGTAAATTTCTGTGTTTCAAGTCTCTGATTGGCTATTCCTACTCCAATAGAATACCTTCATTTAACTAAAGCCCCCTCTGCTTATTGATCGGCTATTCTATAAACCGTCACCAAAATCACATTATTGCTTCTCCAAGAATCACAAGTAGTACCGTTAAACTTTCTTACTCATTATTGCCTCAAGGTTACCTCATTGTTAGCAACTTTTAACTTATTATTCTGGCGGCTCCTACATTATTAAATTACGTAATATATTCACATAACATTGTTACACATGGATACAATGATATAAGCATATGCAATGACTGTTACATACATTTTATAAATTATTACTTACACATATTGCTTCAAGGTGGGCTGCTATTGAATTTACATATTATATAATTTGACTGAAATCATTTAAGTGTTAAAAATACTGCCTCGGCCGTTAATTGAAGTGCTACGTTTGGAAGAAAAAGTAAATAAACACTGACTAGAGAAAGAGTGGACTATATAACAGTGAGCATGAAGAATATATAAATATAATGCTAAATGCACTGGTCATTTTTAACTTCTCTACCAAATAATTATAGTATGCACAGGAAGTATTGAATCACATCCAAAAATTTCCATTCGAAATGTCATCTAAATATAAGTTATATAGTACACCGAAATCAAAAAAGGTTTTAGAAAAATAATATATTATTAATGATTAGAATCCCAAAAAGAGATAAAATTAGAAGTACAATAATTCGAGAAATAATGAATGTAAAAAGGAATGTATTGGAAATAATAGAAGTAATTCCTAAATAAAAGAAAATAATTAGAAAAAGTGTTGTATGCGTGACTTATTTTTACGTTCAGGAGCTTATCAGGATGCGGCATTTGTTCAGCAAAATCTCCTACCCCAAATCACCATTTACGTAGAATATTTTTATTTATTTTTGAATTTCTCAAAAATGGCTCTTAACACGCTTGAGTAAAATTGGGTGTTTTACGTATTTGCATAACAACGGAATTATACTTTGAAATATTTTTCAATATACCCTACGAGGACCTTTCAATCTAAAGGAATTTTGTATAACTACGAAACCTAGAAGATGGACTAAAACTTACTGTAGAAAATCATCATCATCATAGGCCTATACCTCAAAAATTTCATTTCGGCAGTTTCAATTACTTTTTTTTATCTACCATTTCCATTCATGACGCAGGTCTCGGCTTCATAAGATATAATGGACACTGCCATAGTTTTATATAATGTTAATTTTATTAATTATAAACACTATTAATTATAATATTAAGTATCTCTTCATGTTTTGTTTTTCTATGTTGTTTTATAGTGCCACATATTTTTTTTTAAATTTATATACTGTTTTATCTTAAATCTCTTTTATATTCACAAAAAATATTACTCTGAGGTAGTTAAAATATTTCACATTTTCAAGGGTTCGTTTTTTTAGGAGTATTTTTAATCGGGTCGTGTATTTACCAATAAAGCTCATCACTTTTGTTTTCTCTGCTGAAATAATTAAATTATATTTTGACTTATTTTCTCGAGTTGGTAGAAAGCTAGTTGGAGCTAATCTGTCTTGAGTTTCAGCCAGAATGAGCCTATCATCCGCAAATAGAAGTATATTTAATTTCATCTGCGCTTGTCACTCGGCAACTGTTGCGTATATTAAAACGTGTTGGCGACATTGGGCAGCCCTGTCTTCAACCGTTATCTACTAATAAAGAGTCCCGTTATACATTTTCTTCATCATTAAAATTAGATGTTAAAGATATCCGTTTTCAGCCATTATATCCTAAGGCTTTTGACGTATAATTTTATCGAAAGCTTTTATTAAATCAGCAAACAGTATATGGACCTTTAGTTAAATTATCTTCTTTTTTTGTATTATTGGTCTTATTATTAAGAAACAATCAACACAGGATCTGCCTTATCGGATTCCATGTTTTTCATTGTTAACTCGTAATTCAGTTATTACACTTAGTCTTCTTGCTACAATTTTTGCTGTTTGTTATAGCTTGTACTTATAACGCTGATCCCACTATAATTGTAACTCATTTCTATTTAATTTTTTAAATTATGGTTTTATTATAACTATTTTCCGTTACTCTGGTAACTGTAGGCTGGATTAATCTATATTTAAGAAATTACTAGACGTATTTTAAAACTTTTAGATGCAATGTTATCAGTTCTATGTTAGTTTCATCCTTTTCTGGTGTTTTATGATATTTAAATTACTCTAATATAGTTTCTAATTCCTCAACTGTTATGGGGTCTGCTACATGTGCAGTATTTAAGTGAATAATTTCATAGTTCTTTGAAGTATTGAAGCCAATGTTCTTTTGAAATATTATCTGGTTGTACTGTATCTTTCTGACTTATTTATATGTCATAATTGTATATGTCGCGAACTCATTCAGATAATAAAGCAAGGTTTACCGGAAGCATTTTATTCATTACAGGATTGTACATGGGAGCGTAGCCTAACTATTCATGCATTTACAGTACAAATTTCCTATTTTCTAAGTAAACAGGAACGGCAGAGGAATATTCATACAAGAACTCGACAACTTCAAAAATATACTAACAAATACAAAATCATTACCTGGTGGTCGGAAGAAGATACATGTGCTGCTCAGCCAATTTGACTGTCCAACGACAGCACACGGAAAGAGGAGGAGCTGAGTGTTCTTTAGTATGTACTTGATAGCCCCTCTATCTAACCCTTACGCTACTACCGGTCAATACTGCCGACCCCCGAATGTACAATCTCCCCAAATACATTAGAATAATCCCTAAAAACCCACTAAACATGACAATATGATATTCTCTGATTGTCATGTATATCATGCCCTATATCTGATATGTACTTATCACAACTACCTCGTCATTTTCTAGACTCTCCTTTAGCTATTGCACATTTTCTTCTTATTCTGTTAAACTTTCTTGGGTATTTACATTTAAATATTTAAAATTCGCTTCTTTATTTTCTTTTATTAAAACTTAAATATAATCATTCTATGTTCGTAATCCTTTGCTATTAAATAGTTTCCTTCGTGTTCCATATGCATCAGTTGGAGCCTTTATCAGTATTTGTTTAGGTCTTCCCATTCTGAATTGACATCTAAACTCATCGCTCGTTGATTTAACTTTTCATCCAGCTGTTGGCAGTGTAATATGCCTATGCTCTCTTGTTTCAGTAAATGTATTTTTCCCGTTGTTATTAATTTATTTTACCATCTTTTATATAATTTTATTTTAGTCATTAACATGAAATGATCAGAAGAAATGCAGTAGCTTCTATATACTTTTGTATATAATACTTAGAATGATATGTTATTATTTATCAATATAAGAATAAGAATATACTTTATTGTATATTTAAAATAAATGTATAGCAAAGTAAAACAGATACTCACTAAAAATACAAGTCATAAAATTCGTGAACAGTAAACAAAGATTAGCCAAGACAATAGGTTTAATGTGCATTTTACAGGCGATAGAGTTTAACTGTCTGACTTCCTCAGGTAAGGGATGAAATAAATTTAATGCTGTATATTCAAAGTTATTTTGAGTTTTAGAATATTTACATTTCTTAATATATAATTTAGATCTATTACGAGTTAAGTTAAAATTATGATGAATATTAAACCACTCAAACGCATCTATCAGTACTATTTTTAACATACATAAGACCTAGGGGATAAAGACTGATGGGAGAGTTAAAATACGAAGTTTAATAAAGTGTGCTTTAAAAAGAGATGAAGGTGAAATATTACAAATAATTCTTTATGACCTTTTTCGTAAATGAAGAACTTTTTAGCAATATACTATAACTAAAATGGCAATGTACACATCCAAAACACGCCAGTAAAATAGCGTTTAAGTCAGAAGAGTTTCTGGGCACTCTGAACAGCAATGTACTCTGTGCATTGCCACTGTAAATTAGATTGAAGATAAATGCCTAAAAATCAACCAGAAGCAGATTTATTACACTAGTCTGCATTTTCAAACTTTTTGTCAGATGATTTCTTAAAAGTCAGTGTTCCTGAATCCGGTTTTTATGCTGATTCCAGAAATAACTTCAGCTTTTTTTTCTATCATGTCAGGTTTTTACACAAAATAAGAAGTAATGTTTTGACAATTTTACTAATGAGCGTAGAAATGTATTCAAATACCATTTCACACAAGCTATGTTTTTATTCAAAAAAACATTTTACAAATACTCTAAATAACTCCCCTAATTTATTTCATGACTACATTTTAACAAAACAAGAAGCTAAATTGTTTCATTTAATTTTTTTCAAACTTTCTCTTCTTTGAGACTTCCTTGCATATCCTTGAGGATGACTGTATCTCCTCAACAGCCAACAGTAGTCGGCCATCATGGTTTCATTCCATCTCCCCTGGTACCTCTTCTCCATTTCCTTAATATCTTGGTGAAAACGCTCACCCTGCTCTTCACTATAATGTCCCAGATTTTCTGGAAAGTAGTCGTTATGTGAATGCAGAAAATGCACCTTTACACTCATGTTAAACCCATCTTCTTGAAATTTTCCAACATTATTTCGACAATGGCCTTGTAATTAGGATCTTTGTTATTGCCTAAGAAGTTTTCAGTAACTGATCAGAAGGCGGTCGATGCTTCTATTTCTCTCTCATTCATTGTCTTCCCAAAATCGTCATCCTTCATCAACTTCTTTATTTGAGGACCAACAAAAATTCCAGCCTTTAATTTGTCTTGTGTAACGAAGGGAAATTTCTTGGAAAGGTACTTGAATCAGGGTCTATCCTGTGTTAGAGCCCTTACAAATTGCTTCATCAAGCCCAATTTTATGTGTAGTGGCGGAAGAAATATCTTTATGTCTCTATATCTCTATATTTTTGAAGTGAAATTGTGAAAAAAACTGCACTGGGAGAAAAATACTAAAAGCAGTTTTAAAATCAGCATAAAAAGTGAGTCAGAATCACTTATTAGTTTTCAGTCATCCGATATCATGCAGGCTAGTGTTATAATTCACAGGATTGAAGCTCTACCTCATACCAGTTGTTTTATTAAGATTCGTACTCATTGTTAACATTACACCATTTAATAATTTTAGTTGAACTTTCAGTATATTATACTACGTTGCTCTCTACTTGTGAATATATACTTGTTCACATCTCTATGATTAAGAAAAGAATTTGTGACTTTTAAATTTTTAAACACAGCAACATTTCTCGGGTTTTTTTTCCATTTTTCATTTATGGTCGGTTCTCTGTTTCTCTGTACTATATCATTCACTACTAATTTCCAATTCTAGCACTGCAAACTCCACGAAGACTTGCTCATCATTTTATTTTATGGGTGTGTATGTTTCCGAAGTTCTTTATAAAATTTTATTGCAGAAAACTTGTAGAATATTTTAAAATATGGATTATTTTTTAAATCATTTTTAAATCGTTATTTAAAATTTCCAGTACCTATTTCAGACTACAGACTTCTGAAATATTATGCCCATTGTTTTTTTTTCTCAGGTCCTGCAAACAGTTCAAAATGTCAAGTGCATCTTTTTAAATATTTGACAATCGCATTCGAGTTCTGAATGCTTCTATGTAGCTACAACAATATGTGAATTGACAAATGTTTAGAAACCATTTATAATGATTAACAAGAAGTTGAAAAATAAGTGTTTTACTAAACATTGCACTATAGGTATGAAAATAAAGTACACTGATAAGAGAAATTTGTATAACTAGCACATCAGATTATTTATTTATCTGAATGAGAAATTGAATTCTAAAATTTTATAAAAGAAAATGGCGTTACAGGAAGCCCTTGGAACATTGTGCTTGACACTATAGGGACGATATTTTACTTTGAAAATGCGTGCCTTTTAAAGAATTTATAACTTCAAAGCTATTACTCCAGTAATCAAATATGACAATTTGATGTTTATCTGTGAGTGTGTGTTTGTGAGCGCGTACCGTAAATACTATTTCCAGTTCAAAAACTGAAGAAGATGAAAAACTAGGTCACTTTAATCCGTGCCAAAGCAATAAAGCAAGAAATTATATAAGTTATTGGTAAAAAGGAAAACGAACCTGACTAAACGTTTTTACTTTATCAACTGCCTACTGTAAGAAGAGGAAATATTGTTTTCCATCTAAAAGTCGATATCTATCCTTCACCAGAAACACACATTTTGAGATCCCTAAAAAAAATCTGATGTGTTACACTCACATGACTTTCTCTACTCTTGTACAAACTATTTTTACAAACGCTTATTCTCCATATGCTTCATGTTAATCGAGATATCGAAATGTTAATCTTATGCTAATTTTCTTGTAGATGCAAGGGGAACTACTGGGCTTTAATCGATAGTCAAATATTTTAAGAGCTGGTTGCTGTGTGAAGTATTCCAATCTCTTTGTATTACCAGGACAAAAAAATGAATAAAGAATTTGAGAAAAAGTATAAGTATTGGAAAATTTAAGGGAATAACAAGCAATCTCTCGAAAATGGTTCACCCAACAAAAAAAATGTATATGCATTAATTGTGTATTTTAATGCGATCTAAATTTTTTGTTTAGTAAAATGTTGTCTATCTCTTATGGTTTACCAGTTATGCAAAAGTCGTTCACAATGAAGAATACTTTTGGAAACATTCCCAGAAAATTCCAGATATACATTTCATTTGTCATGAAATTATCTTAAACATATGATATTTTAATCAAAATCGATAGAACCATTTTTGAGAAAATTAAAATTTTCGAAAAATGTTCCAGGATAATCTGGGGTGGGGGGATTTTCTTGTAAACTTTTGTGTCGCATCTCTGGAAGGTAATGAACCTAAATACCAAGTTTGGTGCATATCCGACTGTTCGTTTCTGAGTTACGCTGTTCACAGACACACACAAAGACATGTTTCCAAAAATGCTTTTTTTGGGGTTTAGGGGTCTCAAAACATGTATTTCCAGTGAAATCTCGGTATTAAATTTTGGGTGGAATGCAATACTTCCCCCACTTGTTATACGTAGTAGAGAAAGTAAAAATAAGGTTTTTAAGAGGTAAAGCTGTGTGGTGTGTGTTTGTGTGTGTGTGTGTGTGTGTGTGTGTGTGTGTGTGTGTGTGTGTGTCCGTGAACAGCATAACTCCAAAACGAAAAGGCGGTAAAGCGTGTCAAGCTTGGTATTTAAGCTCAACATTTCTAAAGGAAGGGACTTGAAGATTTTTAGAAGAAGGGAAAGATTTTAGAAACCCAATGAGCAAGACCTTAGTAACCCTTTTTTTCAAAAATGGCTGTAACAATTTTGATTAACATGTCATTTGTTATTCGTTGATATGAGTAATAAAATTTATATCCTGAATTTACTATGAACATCCTGTAACTTCCCTTTATTTTATTGAATTTCGTATAATTTTTACTTTCTCGACTACGTATAGTAAGTAGGGGAAGTATTGTATTCCACCCAAAAACTCGATATCGAGATTTCGCCGGAAATATATATATATATATTTTGAGACCCCCTAAATCCAAAAAAAGGATTTTTGAAAACATGTCCGTGTGTGTGTGTGTGTGTGTGACTGTGAACAGCATAACTCAGAAATGAACAGTTGGATAAACACCAAACTTGGTATTTAGGTTCAGTATGTTCCAGAGATGCGACACGAAGATTTTCAAGAAAATTCCCCCACCCCATATTACCCTTTACATGGAACATTTTTCGAAAACTTTAATTTTCTCAAAAATGGCTCTAACGATTTTGATTAAAATATCGTATGTTTAAGATATTTTTATGACAAATAAAATGTATATCTTGAATTTTCTGGGAATGTCTCCAAAAGTATTCTTCATTGTGAACGACTTTTGCATAACTGGTAAACCATAAAAGATAGACAAAATTTTACTACACAAGAAATGTAGATCGCGTTAAAAAACACAATTTATTTCATATACGCTTTTTTGTTGAGTGAACCATTTTCGAGATATTGCTTGTTATTCCTTTAAATTTTTCAATACTTATACTTTTTCCCCAATTCGTTATTAATTTTTTTATCTCCTGGACATGCAAAGAGAGTGGAATACTCCACATAGCAACCGGCTCTTAAAATATTTGACTATTGCTTAAAGACTAGCAATTCCCCTTGCATCTACAAGAACATTAGCAATAAGATTAACATTTCGATATCAGCTTTTTAGAATACCTTTAAACGATAGTTTGTGGAGAAAGTGTTGCCTTCTTAGACAACATAATTTTCTAAAGCTGATATCGTACAGCAAGAGTTGCAGAAGACCGTATTTTCGGAACACACATCAAGGAAGAAGAAGCACAAAGGAGATAGATGTAGCTCCCATTTAAAACCCGTGAAGCAAATGATCGTAATCTTTAAATGAAAGAAAGGCTTAGCACCGGGCGGGTTGATTGTTCTCTCTGTGTTAGCACAAGCTAAAGGCCGCGCGCGCACCACTTATGCTTAAGGCGGTTTTAGTTTTCGTTCAATCAATAAGGAGGGCCTTTAGGGGTTGGAAGCCTTGCTGTGTACAAAATCAAACATGTGTTTGAGTTGGAACGCAGAGTTTGTTGTAAAGTTTGGAGAAAGGTCAACACCGCTTCTGTGATACATTCGTACCACTGTAAACACACGCACGCGCGCACACACTCGCAAGCACTCCGAAAAAATGTTAGCACCCATTCCCAAAACACACATACCCATTCAGTGCAGAACAGTTAGCCCACGGATTCAACACTAAATCCCAAGCTTTAATTGAAATCGAATAACCCTCCCCTCCTGAATGTAAACCAGGCGAAGTACAGTCCATGCAAACATACACAGTGCTCTATAAACACAGTCTATGCAGAAGTAAGGTAGTACTTCTCACGAGGAACTAGTGATGAATAGAACACACTTTTTCGCTCGCTCTACCTGCTCAGGTCATTGGGTCGAAGGAGATTTGTATCACAAGGTTCCCACTCCTTCTAATCGCCCGCTCTTTTCATGCTTTGAGGCGTGAAATAGCTTTATCTCCGTTGGTTCCAAGTATCAAGTTCATTACGTAAGGTTTAAGTTGAAGCGTGACAATTTTGACGCTACCTGACCGGTCTAGGACTGGGGGGTTGCGCTATTGACAGTCCGAGTGCTGAGAAACTCTGCCATTGTGACCTCCTTCACTGCCTAGTCTCTCAGTATGAGTTGTAGTGTTGTTGCCACTGCACTTGTGCAGTGAAATATGGAAAAATCGTCGACCGTCCTTGCTTCGCTGACTTTCGTATTGTTACAAGCAAATGTTGGTTGTTCTCTTATACATTCTATGTTTCAAACAAAACCACATTTTAAATAGTAAGTTTCAATAGTAAAGGTTTTGAGACTAGGCTGTTAAGTATTACCAACTGTCGTGTGGAATATAATGTTATCTCTTTCTACCTTCACTGCTTCAACTTAAAGCAAATGCACTATAGATTTGTGTAGAAAAGAATGGGAAATGCTTTAGAAAATAAATATATACCTACAGGATTATTAAAAAAAACGAACAGACTTTAAATACTTATTTCTAATGAACGACAATAGATGGCGACAAATGCGATAATCACTGAATAGAGAAAAGTTCAAAATTTTGTTTTATGTATTCAAAATCAGCACTATTTGTTATGAGAGGACGACTAGTGCTTTTCCGTTTGCATACACAACCATCTTCTCCGAATTTATTGTATCATTGTGCATTTTTTATGACGAGGCAGATCGTTGTTGAACTTACAACGAAATGCACTCTGCAATGAAACAATGGATTCACACTTTGCATAATGCAGCATACAAAACGACTTTTCCTGTAGCCTAGCCATTTTCTCGTAAACAAAAATAGCGCCGCTGGAGACACTAAATGGAACTAATAGGTGTGGCTTAAAACTTTAAACTTTCCACTATTCAACGATGTGTCGTATGTGTCGCTATCTGTTGCCGTTCATTAAAAATAAATATTTAAAATCTATTCCTTCTTTTTCAATAATACTATATATATAAAAATTTACATTATGTTCTTAATAGTATTGTTTACTAAATATTATAAATAATTTAAAGGCAATAATCAAAAATATTTACTTTTTGCAGTGAAAATACAATTATAAATCATACTTAGTACTGTTAACAAAGATAATGGTACCCGTCGCTCTTCGAAGAAGGCTTCTATATTCCTCGCAATATGTGGCCGGGCATTGTCCTGTTGAAATGTGGCCTGTGGAGATGCCTGAAGCAGGGGGAGTATCTCAGGCTCTACAACCACCGTTAGGTACCGGTTGCTGTTCAAAGTGCCCTCAATTCGTAGGAGGCGAGATCGGTTGTTGTAACCAATGGCGCACCAAACCATCACACCTGGTGTTTATCGCTACGCCGCTCAACAATGCAGCCCTCCAGGTTGCCCTCACCACGGTAAAGCCGGACACATGCGGCCATCACTGTAGCACACGTTGAAGCGGGACTCGTCCGAAAAGGCTATATTTTGCCACTAAGCACCCCAGTGACGGTGTTCACGTGCCCATTGCTGTCGGAACATCTTGTGGTTTCTGAATAATGGAAGCCGACGTAATGGCAGGCATGCAACCAATCCAACCTGCAACAGAAGGCGACGAACCGTTGATGCAGACAAGCTCATACCGGTTGCAGTATTTCAGCGACGAGCCAACCTGTGGATGAAGCTGTACGGTCCGTTATGACCATGCGGACAAGATGACGGTCATCCCGTGCTGTGTTCATATTCCGTGGTCCAGTACCTGCTCTTCGCTGCGTACGACCTTCATCTATCCACTGTTTCCACACACGCATCACTGTCGTAGCAACATGCCCTGTACGTGCCGAAATGTCACGGTAAGACAAACCCGCTTCCCGGAGACACATCATTCTGCCCTGTTTGAACTCACTCACATGCGGTTATGGCTCCCTTTGACGTCCACGAGGCGTACTGACACTCACTATATTGCTTCCGCCTTGTTTGACAGCTCTGCACTGACTACACAGGGCGCAACACTGACTTTGTCGGTCCAACACGAGAGGCCTTTGCTTGGCCTACGTGTACCCCGTCTCTCTGCAAACCTAATCACTTATTGTTTGCACACTCTTCTACACTTCCACCAAGTTTGGAATTATTCGATAAATTCTTTCTTGGTGTTGCAATTTTCACAAACGGCAATGTATATACCTGGGAAAACAAAAAGATTAAATACATGCAAGTTAGCTTCCAATAATATTTAGCTATTCATTACATTAGAACCATCTTCAATATGATAAAATACAAATTCCAACGCAGGCTTTTTCTCATAACTATGATTACGATATGAGAAATAAAATATGCTCATGGCAGATTCAGGAATATTTGAAAAGTTGCCTATTTAAAATTGTATAATTGATTGTTCGTGGAAAGGAAAAAAATCTGATGTGGTGAACTCGCATGACTTCCTCTACTCTTGTACAAAACTATGAGAGGAAGGGGAGCCAGCTGCACCAGTGTCCATCCGGGGAGTTTAAGTCTGTAAATGGTAGGGACCCTACCGTCTTCCTGTAGTGCCCCTTGGCCCAGCTGCTGTCTGTCTCCTCTCACCTCACCCCTCCCTCAAGAGTGTATGGAGACATATCCGTTAAAAATAGGCGTAGGAAATAATAGCGTATAAAATATTGGAAATGAGATTAAAAATCATTAATATTGGGAATAATTTAAAATGTGAAACCAACTTGTAGCATAGCTGTAGTAAGAATAGGTTAGAAAACGAGCAGTGAAAGTCCATCAACATGCTGGCTAATGCGCACAGGGTTAAGGCTAAAACCTCATAAAACAGAAAGGGAGGGCGGAGAATAGAAAGAGACAGAAATAGTGGTCCACTTCCCGGAACTCGAGGGAGTTGGTAAAACAGAAAAGGAAATATATGCTTAAGAGAAGGACAGAGACATTTGGTTTTGCAGATAAGTCAGCAGGGCGCGTGACTTCAGAAATTTGGCACATTTTATTGCCATAGCATGCTATGTAGCACCACTTAAGAACCAATGGAAATTGCTGTAACAAATAAAGGCGCGAATTCTGCGTTTAGGAAATAGAAAAAATAGTTAAAAAGGTAGGGAAGCCCCGAGGTTGCATGACTATCTGAGATGCTCTCTTGGCATTAGCTTGTGCGCTACTACCATAGCAACTAACATTAGCATCAGTGATGTAATTAAATTGTACAAACAGGTGGAATATGCTACGTATATGGGTGAGAAGATCGTGTGACGAATAACATAAAATGCTAGCGGAAGGTTTAAGCTATAAGATTTAAAAAGCACTTCTTAAGGGAAAATTACTAGCCGCCCAAATAGACATAATGCTCGTCAATAAATCAAGGTTATGAGAAAATCAGTTTATTATTTTATTTTCACCCACAAAATCCCAGAGGTATTATCCAACTAGATAGGATAGGAATTTTTTCCTCAGCTCATCGACTGGCAGCCAGTAAGAACGTCTAGAAAACAACAGAGATCCAGGAGGTACACAAACCTACGTGTAGTCCCGCCGCATGGGGGCGCCCCTTCCGGGGCGTGGGTACAAAAGGTCTATGTAGGTCGACGTGCCAAGTCCCCTCCGTGTTGAACCCTAATCCTATAATCTAGCATCTTTCTTGGTAGCTTGCTTTCATTCGTTCTATTAATAGGATTTTTCCACTGTTTATGATGTTCTATAATTTCTACTATAGAGCTCTTCTTCATTGGTTAATCTCCTCCATTTTACTACTCCCTCAAGAGATTAAAAAATCTCACTTCAGCCGCCTCATTTGTGTTTTAAAATCCAACATTTGTTACCATGATTTTATGCTATTTAAGCTACATGCACTTTCTTGTGTTTTACAAATGTCTTCTAATTGTTCTAGTATGTTGGTAGTGTCTTATTATCCATATCGTTATAATATTTATAACATATCACAGCCAAGATTGTTAAAATGTTATACTTGCTGAATTATTTTATCTTATATTGGTACTATTGTTCTTATATGATATTTTACTATGAGTGCCATTACTCTCGTTTTAATTATATATTCAGTTCCTAGACTTAACATTTTATTTATCTTATATGAAGATTATTTTCAGTTCCCTATCATTATCAAGAGGTCGTCTGCTTAAAGCACTACACTGATATTTATTTACTTTCTCTACCACGTATATAGTAGGTAGAGAAGGTATTGTATTCCACCCAAAAATTCGATACCGAAATTTAACTGGAAATACATGTGTTTAGGCTCCCTGAATTAAAAAATACATTACAAGATGCAACAAAAAGATTTTAAACAAAATCCCCCACCCAAAACTAGCCTTTACATGGAACATTGTTAGAAGTTTTTTATTTTCTAAAAAATGGCTTTAACGGTTTTGTTTAAAATACCACATATTAAGGATATTTACTTGACAAGTAAAGCGTTTATCTTGATTTTTCTGGCAACAGCCTATGAAGCATATTGTATAATCTTATATAACTGGTAAACGTCAAACATTTGACGAAAATTACTACACAAAAATTGTAGATATTTTTAAAACACATAATTTGTCAAAATAAATTTTGTGGCATAAACCATTTATGATATATCCGTTATTAATGGTTCGAATTGTTCAATACTTGATCGTTCTTTTAAAATCCTGTCAACATGCAGTTGTTTTTCGCGATTGTATGGAAACAGTATAGAATTTTAAGGCCAGCTAATAGTGCCCAATTCTTAAATATTTGGCTATCGCTGCTCCATTTGTATCTATAACGAAATGTATATAATGTAGCTATTTCTGCAAAGGTTTATTTGGATTAAAATTAAGTAGGTAGAAAAATGAGCCTTAGTAAGATTAGGTTGTATACAACTAATAAACAAAAAGGGGTTAGAGAAAGTCATGTGCGTGTGTTATTCCTTTCCCATGTTTAACTTGCCATATTCTTATAGCACTGTCAGCATAAACCAATAAGCTTACTAAGATGGATTTAATTTAATAGCTTCTTTGCCAATTGTCTATAGAAAATAGAGGATCAATTGATTTTCATCCAAAAAATTGATGATATAGATATTTCACTAAAAATATATACTTTTGAGTTTGTGTATTTAAAATGTAATTTTTCAGAAAAATTCCTTTGTTGTTACTATTGCTGCTGCTGCTGCTGCTGTATGTTGGGTGTAATAGAGAGAGAGGGAGAGCCAGAGATCAGTATGACTCAAACGCAAAAATTGGATAAATACCAAATTTTTTGTATAAGTTCAGAATCTTATTTGATTTCCAAGAAACATCCGCACACTGAACTTAATATGGAAACGTTTTCGTTATTTTTCTGCGCTCAGGACACATGTCATATATTTTAATAACTAATAAACCTGTATATGGTTAATTCTTGCGATTAGGCTGTGAAGTTCTCTTTAGTCGAATGAATGTTTTATAGTTTACCATAACTGCTAAACCAAAAGAGGTACATTAAATGTAGAGCTCTATAAACCAAGTTATGTGAAATAAGCCTCTTTCTGAATGTTATTTCTGATAAACTGACATTCGAATATATAATATTATCGCCACTATAATTTTATATCATATTCACGTGTGATACATTTAATTCAACACGGCAGTTAGTTATGACGGCTTGATTTTGAGAGATAATTTGCAGCGCTGACCAGCTGAGCAAGAAAATACATTACATGAAGCACTGCTGTGGCTTATTCCGCTTGGCCTAGCGCAACTCATTCAAGGAGATGTCACTACCATCTCCGGAAGGCACTACATGTCTTCCGGTAAACACCATGCTAGGAATTCCATGCACGTCGGTTGCTAGCTGTGGTCTGGAATCTCCAGAATTCCGGTCGCGCAGCGCAACCAATCAGGCTCGATGGGAATCTCTCGTATTTAAACTCTCTACCTCGATTTAAGAAACCTCTCCTCTGCACTCTTTTTAGAATTTAACTGCCCACCAACTTAAAGAGCAACTCTTTCTTTCTCACGCAGCACAGTGTTTGTTGTTTTGCAAATCCGTTCAAATTTGATAACATCTTTCGCGATCCGCTATTTCTTACTACTCGGTAAAGGGGCAGTCCGGTCTAAAAAATCTTATGTGTTACACTCACATGACTTTTCCTACTCTTGTAAAAAGTATTTTTACAAACGCTTATTCTCCACAAAAAATGAATAACGAATTTGAGAAAAAGTATAAGTATTATTAAATGTAAGGGAATAACAAGCAATATCTCGAAAATGGTTCACCCAGCAAAAAAATGTATATGACATAAATTGTGTATTTTAACGCGATATACATTTCTTTTGTAGTAAAATTTTGTCTATATCAGTTATGCAAAAGTCGTTCACATTGAAGAATACTTTTGGAGACATTCCCAGAAAATTCGAGATATACAGTTCATTTATCATGAAAATATCTTAAACATATGATATTTTAATCAAAACCGTTAGAGCCATTTTTGAGAGAATTAAAATTTTCGAAAAATGTTCCATGTAAAGGGTAATCTGGGGTGGGGGGATTTTCTTGAAAACCTTCGTGTCGCATCTCTGGAAGATACTGAACCTAAATACCAAGTTTGGTGTTTATCCGGCTGTTCGTTTCTGAGTTATGCTGTTCACTGACACACTCGGACATGTTTCCAAAAATGCTTTTTTTGGATTCAGAGGGTCTCAAAACATGTATTTCCGGTGAAATCTCGGTATCGAATTTTTGGGTGGAATACAATACTTCGCCTATTTACTATACGTAGTAGAGAAAGTAAAAAAGACTATCATAAGTAATCTAACAAGATGTTGGTTATTCTGAAGTCGCGAGTTAATTTGTCTGAGTATTAACACACCTCCCTGAGATTTAGTTTTACTATTTCAGCGAATAATACAAGAGCAGAAGCTAAAAATAAATCTAAAAACTAACTACTTACGGAACGTATTAAATAACCCTAGTTAAAATTTGCGATACAAGGCCCTCTGAAGTTTATCCGATTCTTATAAACAGCACATCTTTACTATTAAATGTCTTTGGAACTATACAAAAATAAAATGCATGTTGCATGGCAATAAACAACTGTCGTGTAATATAATGCGTAAGTAGTTAGTTTGTAGATTAATTTTTAGATTTTGCTCTTGTATTATTCGATAAAGCAATTCGCAGCTTCAGTTAACAAAATTTAATGGAGAACTATAAGATCTGCAATTATTAAAAACACAATTATTAAAATGAAAAGTTGATGAAATTTCTTTCATTATGAAAATAACAGGTGTGCTATTATTGGAGTTGCTACTAAATTTGTGTTGGCAACACTGACCGAAAACCTTAGATTATCAGTAGGAAGCCGTAAATTATCAGGAAGCCATTGATTATTGGGACCATGAGGTAAATAGTCAGGTTATATATCTAGAAACTTCTGATGCGCAACATCTACATGATTCTCTACACTCATCAAACATTCACATATATCCCTATAAAATTATATTATCTATGCCAATATTAAAAGATAGAAACTTTTATATATACGCTATTCACTTCTACGTTTTTTGCATACATACAATAAATTATTAGACAACGAACTTGTCTATCAATATTTAGCTCAATTATACATTTTTCAATCACACGTTTTATCACAAATAGCCACGTTTTTCTGGTCCCCATGTACAGAATATCTTAAATTGCTAACTCATTTATGCTATGCTATGCTGACGTAGCACAAAACAGTAGGTATTTTGTTCGAGGCAACAATATATTCGGAAGGCATTATTTCTGCGCACATGTTATACAGGGTGAAAGGTGACCTATAATATTTCTTTTTTAAACTATGGAAGAGCACGTTGTTTTTCTATTTTTCCTTAATAATTTTTTCCATAAAGCTTTCCGGTCTTGATATATTTAATAATTTATTTTGAACAATATTGCAGCAAGCAAATTCAACAGATTCACTTTAAATTCAACAATTAACCTGTAATTCTCCAGGTTCTGCTGCCATGGCAACGAACAAATAAACACTTCCGCTATACAAATAAACAGAAAACGACGCTTCATCGTAACGTAATCTAAACATCACACAGAATATGGAACTGAGAAAGGATTTACAATATTACAAAAATTATTATTAGGAACACTTGTTTATAAAGGTAAATAAAAGGTTGAAAAATCAAGTTACAAGGTTGTACTTCCTTTCTTTGTGAATTATAAAGCTCTGTGAATAATAATTAAAGCAAGACAAGAACAGAAAATCAATGGGAACTTATTTTTAATGTTTAGTGACATTATTAAAAAATGTGCACCCCTCGCCAACACACTTGCTTCACAAAGTTTTCTCCAATTCTACTGCATTCTACGAAGTACGTCAGATTGGTCTTTTTTTATTTCTTCTGCTGCTCGAAGTATTCTTTTTGGCAACGTTTCCACATCAAGTACTTCTGTAATGTATATTGAGTTTTCATATCTTCCCAAAGAAAATAAATTCTTGGATTTAGATCTGGCGACCTTGGTGACCATTCCGGGGTATCCAGTATTCTATGTAGATGTTGCGTAGATGGCGACACACGGCTCTCGTCATATAATAGCTACATATCATTTCTTACTGCCAGGGGAACATCGTCAAGCAGAACTGGTAACGTTTCTTGAAGAAACTGAGGATAGTTGGCTTCTGTCAGAACGGGAAGAAGAATCCACGGACCGCTTAATGTGCTTCCTACGATTCCTGCCCAAACATTTACAGAAAATCTGTGCTGAAAATTGTCTTGTCTTATTGTGTGTGGATACTAGTAAGCCCAGCTGTGTAAAATGGTAGTAAGTTACCCCATTTCTGGCAAACGTTGCTTCATCCACTTCAAGAATTTTAAGGGGCAAGTCCCCTCCATGTTAAAGAAACCATTTGGAAAATGCCATCCTTGGCGCATAAACTGCTTCAGAGAGATTTTGGACGTGCTGAGCTAAGTATGATAAGGGCGTAGAAATTTGTCTTTTAATGTTTACAAAACAGTCCAAAGGTATAGGCCGATAGTGTAAGCTATACCACGGCAGCTGCTTCATGATCTTCTTCCATCAAGTGAAGGATTTCTTCTTCTTGTGCAGCATTTCTTTAAACAGCTCCAACATGAGATACACTATCTGTATCGAGAACTCTGTAAGAGAGAAAAACAAATGTCCAAGATGTGATGCTCATATATTTGTAAATCTTTCTCGATAAATTCTTTCCGCGTTATAATGTGTTGCACCGTAAATGATGAAAAAGGTTTTGTTGTAGTTATTGTTATTTGCCCCACGCTTTGGGAGCCGATTTTAAAGAAGGTTATTGTCTTTACGTTGTTGTATTGTTATTTCAACTGTTGAGGAGCCGAACTTGAAATTTGTTGCAACCACACGTATAGTACCCGCTTTCCGGTAGCCTTCGCCTCAAATGTACTTTCCGGTGGCCTTTGCCCCCCCCCAAAAATGTTTAAAAAATATTAAATTTGTAATTTGACTGTTTCTTTAAATATTATATAGTTATGTTTGCCTCGGCTGCGTCAGTATTATTGTTAGAGACATGTTTCTCTTAGCAGGGCGTAGTGCGGCTGAAGAATGTAGGCTTATACAAAATATAATTTTACTTCACTCCTTTTTTATTAATGCTTGACACGATTTAAATAACACTTCACTGATATAGAGAGCTGTGAGATTCTTTTATTAATTACTTGAACTTTTTAACACGCAAACTATTTTCGTCTCTCACGAATTAAATTTCTCGAGGACGCATCTCGCGTCTGTCTACAACCAACGCATCCAGTTATGAGCACTGTCTACAGGCAACTGACTTCTAGATTTGTAAATTTTGCTATATTTCAGTTTCTGATTGGCTAATCCTACTCCAATGGAATACCTTCATTTAACTAAAGCTTTTTCTGGTTTTTGAATGGCTATTTTTATAAACTGTCTCAAAATTTACATTATTGTTTCCAAGAATTACAAGTAGTATGATTAAACTTTCAAATTCATTATTGCGTCAAGGTTACCTCATTGTTAGCAACTTTTAACCTATTATTCTCACAGCTCCTACATTATTAAATTACGTAATACATTCAGATAACATTATTGAACATGTATACAGTAATATAAACATATACAATGACTGTAATATACACTTTTTATATTGTTGCATACACATTGCTTTAAGGCGGGCTGTTATTATATTTTATATTATATAATTTGACTGAAATCAGTTAAGTGTTAAAAATACTACCTCAATGAGTAGCATTTCAAGATCCTCGACATTAGTAAAGTGAGCCATTTTGTAACCGATAATCCGCTGTTTGGGAAACAGCCATAAGCGCAAAAAACATCTGAACTGCGTTTCTTTATAAACAAACAGCTGAAGTGCGCTTCTTTTTATCTTAGTTGCCATGTTGCGTAGTCTCCTGGCTAACGTTGTAGATTCAAGCGAAACAAATTTCGAAAGCTTATAAGTTGCAATAATAGTAAGAGTGCAAATTGTTTGAATTCACAATGCATTTAAACATGCACAAAATATTTATCTTCTAATCTCGTCTAAGAAGTATTTGAAAAGTATAAACTTCGTAAAATCTTCATTTAAAATTGAGATAATATTATGCAATCTTCGCCTTTTTATAAAAAACTATTTCACAAACTGCAAAACTGCACTAATATTATTTGTACTGCTCATTATAGTAATCCTGTTCAAGGAGATCATAGGTCACCTTCCATCCTTCCAACCATACGGTTGTGCAAGTCAATTCTTCCCCAGGTTCTATCTGATGATTGACGGTGATAAATAAATAGGCCTAAATAATAAAACTGTTCCCGGTGTGCACGAAACTGTTTAAGCTGTATAAATTACACAACGATTTTCTTAATAATTCTAAATCCTAAATATACAACAGCATTTCTAAGAAAATTAAATTGAGTTTTGTTTATGGACGCTCTTTAAGTGTTGTGGTCCTTGCGTCGTATTCTATATTGGGCGTAAAAGACCGCAATTTTTGCTCAGAGGCCTCTTTATCAGTCTTGAGGTTCTTTTAAGTGCCGTAAATCTACGACACGGGACCACCGGCTTTACTTCCCTTCCTAAGGAAGCCATGCTAAGGATTTTTAAGCCCGAAAAAATCCATCGCCCTCCGCCGGGTTTGAACCCGCGATCTCGGGAACTAGAGGCTAGCGCATTTTGTTGGTTAGCGCATATAATCGATTAGTGTATGAATGTGTAGAATAAAATCAAAACAAAGATGAATTGACGATTTTTTTGAAACCAGTGTAAAGCACAACTACTATATTATTATAATTTTTAAAAAAAATCAATGATATGCATGTGAGTACTCTAAATAGCGTATTCTTCTCATTATTTATGTTTTGTTTGGTTTATTTCTTTCATATATTAAATAATACATCATTAGTTTGATATAACGTAATAAAACAATTTCAGTTCTGTAAGAAAATTCACATTTAAGTTTTCTCATCTATACGTACAAATGAGGTTATACGTGTGTATACTGTGTGTAGGGTAATCTCGTAAAACAAACTACTTTAACCATTATTTTACCATTGGAAGGCCTTGTTCTTCCCGATTGACCTAAACTATAAATCACATAATTTCAACCCCTAGAGGAATAAAATATATCTTATGAGTTGGTTGTTACAGTAAGTAAATTATAATTGTTTGTGGCTTTAAAACAAGAAGTAACCCGTTTCTTGATTAATGTAATGCTTTACTTAGGCAACTAATAGATAAAAGACGACAATATAACCTTGAAACACACATTGCTGTATAGATTATGAAAAGGCCTTTGATCGGGTAGGTAGAAATCTATTCTGGAATATTATGAAGAAAAGAAGATTTCCTATACATATAATAAAAGTGATATAAAGCTTATATGGAAACACAAGTTATAATAAATACTCGTAAAGCCAAACCTTAAAAATAAATAGAGGTGTAAAACAAGGGTGTACTTTAGCACCCGCATTATTTTATATATAGTGTGGACCATTTAAGTTGAGACTATAAAATATCTTCTAAACTAAGCGTTGTAGAAAGAAATGTCCTCGATAAAAGTTGCTTGATATTATGGGGGAAAGTAAATGACATTATTCGTGTTTTATTTGGAGGAAGTTGTGACGATCACTTTAGGGTCAATTTAAATTGACCCAAATTGAAGGTACCCATTTTAAAAAAATTACATTGAGCCTAAAATGACTGGAATTTACTTTTCCCCATAATATTAAGCAACTTTTATTAAAAGCGTTTATTTTTAAAACGCTTAGTTTTTGGAGATATTTCTACAATCTCAACTTAAATGGTCCACCCTGTGTGTGTGTGTGTGTGTGTGTGTGTGTGTGTGCGCGCGCGTGTGTGTGTGGACGACATAGCAAGACATTGGCAAATAGAAGTAAATCCAGGAATAAGGCTGTACACCGGAAAAAGATATGTAAATGCATTGTTTGTACGTGATCATAACATTATACAAACAACTGAACATAACCTGCAAGAAGCAATATATCGCTTAAGAAAAATATGTGAGAAATTTAATTTAAAAATATCATGTAAGAAAACTAAAGCTATGGCATTCAGAAGAAAATACCCTGTAGGTTCTAAGATTATAATAAATGCCAATATGATAGAACAAATATCTCATTTTAAATTTTTTAGGCCGCGACATAAGCTACGAAAGAGAAAATGGGATAAACATTACTTAATGAATCTAAGATAATGTGTGGCACAATACAAAGTAACTCTACAAAACAAAATAAGGTAAGGGACAAAATTAAAATTCCATAAGCTAATGGCCATATCAGTTTTAACCTATGGAAGTAGATCGTGGACAATAACACAAATGGAGTAACAAAATATACAGACTACAGAGATTAATTTTTTAAGAAAAGTAACAAAGAATTAATGAACGAACATATACAAAAAATGAACAACAATGGACACAGCATATTAAAAGAATGGGAAATGGAAAACCAGTGAAGCAAATAAAATACAAACCAGAAGGAAGACAAGAAATAAGAGACCATAGAAAACATGGCTGGAAGGAAAAAGGAGTAGGCTGCAAGCCTAGCCCTTGATAGCGAAGAAGAATAAGATGATTTACGTAGATGATTTGTTTTCATTCTCATGGGTATATACATTAAATACAGCGTAATACAGATAGTTACATTAATATTCTCATGTACATATCACGTCAAGAATCGGTCTTAGTTGCAGCGGAAATTTAGATATTTTTTGAAATAACAGAAACGTATGGCATCAGCCCGTTTTTATAAACAGCACTTTTAGAATTCTAGCGAGGTGCTGCCACGTATGGCATTACTCCATGCTCGTATAGGGAAGACCATAGCTAACTGTAAAAAAAATATCCAACATGCATCTATACTATGTGAACAAAATTATCGGACACCCCACAAACATACGTTTTTCATCTTAGGTGCATTGTGCTGCCACCTACTGCCTGCTACTCATTATCCGCGACCTCAGTAGTCATTTGACATCGTGAAACAGCAGAAAGAGAATCTCCGTGGAACTCATGGACTTCGAACGTGGTCAGGTGAATGGGTGTCCCTACTGTCAGAAGTCTGTACGCGAGATTTTCACTCCTAAACATCCCTAGGTCCACTGTTTCTGATGTGATAGTGAAGTGGAAACGTGTAGGGACATGTACAGCACAAAAGCGTACAGGCTGACCTCGTCTGTTGACTGACAGAGACCGCCGACATTTGAAGAGGGTCGTAAAGGCAGACATCTCTACAGACCATCACACAGGGATTTCAAACTGCATCAGAATCCACTTCAAGTACTATGACAGTTAGGCGTGAGGTGAGAAACCTTGGATTCCATGGTCGAGCGGCTGTTCATAAGCCACACATCATGCAGGAAAATGCCAAACGACGCCTCGCTTGGTGTAAGGAGCGTCAACATTACACGATTGAACAGTGGCAAATCGTTGTGTGGAGTGACGAATCACGGTACACAATGTGGCGATCCGATGGCAGGGTGTGGGTATGGCGAATGCCCGGTGAACGTCATCTGCCAGCGTGTGTAGTGCCAACAGTGAAATTCGGAGGTGGTGGTCGTGTTTTTCCTGGAGGGGGCTTGCAACCCTTGTTGTTTTGCGTGGCACGATCACAGCGCAGACCTACATTGATATTTTAAGCACCTTCTTGCTTCCCACTGATGAAGAACAATTCGGGGATGGCGATTACATCTTTCAACACGATCGAGCACCTCCTCATACTGCACGGGCTGTGGCAGAGTGGTTACACGACAATAAAATCTGTAATGGACTGGGTGGCACAGAGTCCTGACTTAAATCCTATAGAACACCTTTGGGATGTTTTGGAACGCCGACTTCGTGCCAGGCCTCACCGACCTACATCCATACCTCTCCTCAGTTCCGCACTCCGTGAAGAATGGGCTGCCATTCCCCAAGAAACCTTCCAGCACCTGATTGAACGAGAGTGAACGCTGCGAGAGTGAACGCTGTCATCAAGGCTAAGGGTGGGCCAACACCATATTGACTCGCAGCATTACCGATGGAGGGCGTCACGAACTTGTACGTCATTTTCAGCTAAGTGTCCGGATCCTTTGATCACGTAGTGTACATACTGTACTAGAAAATAATTGATAAAAGTTTCAGTGCATTACATTGGACGTGCTACAGAATATAGGCAGTTATCGTTTGTTATTTAAATAGCTAGGTATAAACAATTTTTCAATATGTTTTAGGTTTGATAGGCCAGCACAGATTCATGATAACTTTGTTTATGAAAACACAGCAAAGTGTGTAGTGTTGACGTGACTGTACAACAGGAAACAACCCCGTTCGATTCTTGGACCCCTTCTTTAATAATATCTGTTGCCTTTTGTGTCTTGGAGCCAGCCAGTCAGTCAGCCGTTGGAAATAAGGGAGCAACTGTTCTCGGTAAATGGCCCTGTTTTTAAAGGTCGGATAACCCTCTACTCATAACTTTATTTTGGTAGGTACTGCTGGCATTTTGTCGGATACCAGATGGTATAAAAACACAACACTGCCTAAGGTGACGTAAACAGAAAAATCTGTCAAAACAGGCTTTTGGAAGTAGATTTGATTAATGTGTGAGCAATGAATTTTCCAAAGTAACTTTATACTTTGACTTTCAAAACAAAATCTGATATGCTGCGTTCACATGATCTACTCTAATCACTATGAACTATTATTACATACCCTTATTCTTCTATCTATCTCATTAATCGCGTTCAACTTTCATTGCAAATTTACACTCTTTGCTGTAGGTATAAGAAGAACCTGGAGGGCAAAGCACTAGTCACATTTTTAAAAACACGGATCGCGATGTGATGGCCTTCAAATACCATGCACCTTGCATGACTACGAAAAAACAAATAGCGAATCACCATTTGAAAACAGTAAAAGCTTTCAAAATCCAAACAAATAACAAGGAATATCTCGAAAATAGTTAACACTACAGAAAATGTTTTCTAAAGAAATTGTGTGCTGTAACGACGTCTATATTTTTGTGCAGTAAGAGTTTGCCCATCGCTTATGGTTTACCAAATATACAAAACTCATTCACAATAAAGAAGATTTCACAGGCTATTACCAGAAAATTAGGATATAATTTACATTATTTTGTCATGCAAACAATTTCAATAGATTTCAATCGTTACAGCCATTTTTGAGAAAATCAAAGCTAACGAAAATTTCTCCATGTAAAGCATAGTTTGTGAAATTTTCTTGAAAATCTTCCTCTCGTATCCTCGCGGACGCTGAACATAAATATCAAGTTTGGTATTTAACCGACTTTTTGTTGTTGAGCTATGCTGTTCACAAACACGCCACAAATGGACCTCTTTTCAAAAATGCTTCTTTGCCTCCGGGATCTCAAAATATGCATTTCCAATGAAATCTCGCTATTGAATTTTTGGGTGGATTGATTTACTTCCTCTACTTACTATAGGTAGCCAGTAAAGTAAAAGTAAATGGTAAAGGAAAAGGTACGGACGAAAGGAGGGGCCCCAGAAACCTGGGCAGAAAACCGCAAGTAGGTTATCACGCCCTTTTTTGCTTCTATTGTGACGCCTGGGAGAGAGGGGTGAGTGGAGACCAAATCCGGATGACGACGGTCACAAGCATGGGCGGGTCCCTAACGTTTCCAGATCCAACGCAATCTGCGCCGCCCGGGCACACCCACATGTCCCCAACTTCCGGGGGTCCCCCGAAGGAGCGCCCGCCCTAGAGCACCCGATGATGGGTCCTAGTGGAGAGTTACACAACGATGCCAGGAAAGAAACCTCTACAGAACACACATGCGCCGTCCAGCCGCAACCCACCGAAACCTGTTGCTGGTCTTATAACCTGAAAAAACTGATGGCTACAGCAAATGAGAGGGAGCAGAGTTGAGGTAGAAGATGAACTACCCCAGCCTGCCGACTGAAAATCCTGTGGATCAGAGTGGGCGGTCACCGGGAATCAAACCCGGGACCTCCCGAATGCGAGTCGTACACGTTACCCGGCGATACCTCCCTCGGTAGTAGAGAAAGTAACAAGAACAACCTAATTTCTAACAATACGAACCCTATTATAAAAGAAGATCCCATATAAACAATGTTTTTGCAAATAACACCTCTTCACAGGGAATTTCTCTGTTCCTCTGATATACGTTCTCATGCTTACCTAGGTCGATAAACTATTTTTTTACTTTCTCTACTACGTATAGTAAGTAGGGAAAGTATTGCATTTCATCAAAAATTTCGATACCTAAATTTCACCGGAAATACGTGTTTTGAGGACTCCTAAATCCAAAAAAATATTTTTGGAAACATGTCCGTGTGTGTGTCTGTCTGTGAACAGCATAACTCAGAAACGAACAGTCGGATAAACACCAAACTTGGTATTTAGGTTCAGTATCTTCCAGAGATGCGGCACGAAGGTTTTAAAGAAAATCCCCCACCTCAGAATACCCTTTACATGGAACATTTTTCGAAACTTTTAATTTTCTCAAAAATGACTAACGATTTTGATTAAAATATCATATGTGTAAGATATTTTCATGACGAATGAAATGTATATCTCGAATTTTCTGGGAATTTCTCCAAAAGTTTTCTTCATTGTGAATGACTTTTCCATAACTGGTAAACCATAAGAGATAGACAAAATTTTACTGCACAAAAAATGTAGATCGCGCTAAAATACACAATTTGTCATATACATTTTTTTTTTGTTGAGTGAACCATTTTCGAGATATTGCTTGTTATTCCCTTACATTTTCCAATACTTATACTTTTTCTCAAATTCTTTATTCATTTCTTTTTGTCCTGGTAATGCAAAGAGAATGAAATACTCCACATAGCAACCACTCTTAAAATATCTGATTATCGCTTAAAGCCTACCAATTCCCCTTGCATCTACAAGAAAATTAGCATTAGGATTAACATCTCGATATCTCGATTAACATGAAACATATGGAGAATAAGAGTTTGTAAAAATAGTTTGTACAAGAGTAGAGAAAGTCATGTGAGTGTAACATATCAGACTTTTTTCGTTATTCTGATATTTCATTTTACAAAATGCTCCTTGCCATGTAATGGAAAGTAAAGCGGTGGTTCCGTGTCGTGGATTTACCACACCTAAAAAAACTTCAAGCCTGATAAAGAGGCCTCTGAGGAAAAGTTATGGTCTTTCACGCCCAATATAGAATGGGACGCTAAGAACCATAGTATTTAAAGAGCGCCTACAAATATAAAACCAGTTTAATTTAACCTGCCACATAATATTTATCATTGCCTTTTGAAACATTCAAAATACGTTCATACATGTACATATGCATAAGATAATCTCGGAGTGGCCATGGTCATGCGTACCAATATTAACTATTTTATAAGTTTTAATATAAAAAAATCTGATGTGTTAGCTTACATGATACTCTCTACCCTTTATGTTTATTAATGCGTATAAATACTGTTCTTGCGAAAGCTTATTTCCTATCTACTTTACTTTAATCGAGACAAACCTTTGTAGAAGTAGTTACATTACACATTTCATTATAAAATGCAAAGGTAATAGCGACAGTCAGATGTTTAAGAACTGAACGTTATATACTGGCCCTAAAATTCCATACTCGTTCCATGCAAGCGCGAGAAACAACTGAGTTTCGGCAAGACTTTAAAGGAATGACAAAGCATTGAAAAATTCAAACCATTAAAGATGGATCTCCCCAAAATTACTGATACAAAAAAGTTGTTTGTAATGAATTGTGTGTTTTATAGAGATCTATATTTTTGAGTAGGGCATTTTGGGGTATCGTTTAACGCTCACTAGATTTACAAGATTATATAAAATTCTTTCAGAATAAAGAGGACTTCACAGCCTATACCCAGAAAACTCAAGATATACCTAAATTTCATTTGGCATTTAAATATCTGCAGCCATTTTTGAGAAATAATAAGCTTTGAAAAATATTCCATGTAAAGTGTAGCTGGGGAGGGGGGATTTTCTTGGAAACCTTAGTGTTCCATCTTTGGAAGGTGGTGAACTTAAATGCCAAGCATGGTATTTATCCGACCTTTCGTTTTTGAGTTATGCTGTTCACAGTAAAACACACACACACACACACACACACACACACTCACTCACATGGACAATTTTATAAAAAGACCTGTTTTGGATTCAGGGACCTCAAAACGTATATTTCCAGTGAATCTTGGTGTCGAATTTTTGGATGGAATGCAATGGAATTTTCTCTAGCTACTATGTACGTGGTACATAAAGTAAAAATTTATAGATCCAGCAATATCCAGTTACTTTTATTATCGGTTTACATTAACTACTAACAAAACACTGTTTCATAAAATAAAGTTTGAAATTTTTAAGCCGATGAAAGCTTATCAAAAGTAATTAGATACATACTATTTGAGCTATGAAACTAGCAAATAATAGACCTCAAGCATATAATGTAGTTCTGAAAGTATTTGACTGTAAAATGTAAAAGTAAACATATTAAACCCTCATGTTCTCCAAAATTAAGAGAGACTAATTGATAGCTAAAATAGCACCAACATTCTTAACAACGTTAATCTAAATAATTTACTTTTTAATGATATTGCATGTGTTTCTGTATTTCATCATTCATCCTCTGCTGTAGCGATTGTTCTTCCTAGTGTAACCTGTTAACGTCAAACTACAGGAAGAAAAATGAATAAGCATTCAGCATTCGGCCCATTTACAGCTGGTAGGGTGAAACGCTTTCGTAAATATTTGTGTGGTATTCCGTTACGCCACGTTTGGTTTCAATTTTTACTTTAAAGTGTTTGTTACTCGTGGATTTGTGCAAACAATGAGAGGTGAAGTTTTTCACGTTCAAATATAGTTAATGCATAGAATTAATTATTCTTTCACACAAGCTGTGTGTTGAACGAGGTTGAAAAGGTAGAATAAGACGACTGAAAAATTCAATATCATAGCTTTGAACCAGGGATCTCCCGGTCTCCGTCCGGTTGCTCTAATAATTAATTAATTCCATTAATTGACCTAATAGTGGTTCAAACTATGAAGCCCGGGACTTAAAGTACTTACAATATTGTAAATCGCCATTGAGGTATGTCATCTCAATACCATTTGAGATCTCCTTGTGGTTTACAGGAAAAAAATGCGAAGCGGCTGGAGAATTTAATGTCGCGCTGACATTTTGCCATAGTAGCTCATTGGTTAGAGCAACCAGGAGACCGTGTTTGAAATCCCAACTATGACATTGAATTTTTCAGTCGTCCGATTCTACCTTTCCAATATAGTTAAGGCAGTTAATATTGTTATGAATATAGGTTATATTATGGATAAACGTTTTGAAATAAAACTGGCTATTTACCGTTTAGGGTATAGTGTAGCTATTTGACGCAAGGTGCTTCTCCAGATTACAAGGGTATATTTTTGCTTTCTCTACCAATTAGCTATAAGTAAGTAGAGGAAGTATTGTATTACACACAAAAGCTTGAGCATTCACCAAAATACACGTTTTGAAGTTTTCTGAGTGCAAAGAATATTGAGGAAAGGTCCATCTATGTGTGCACGTGTGTGTGTGTGTGTGTGTGCGTGTGTGTGTGAACACCATAACTCAAATGCGATGTCATATAAGTACTAAACTTGGTAATTTAAGTTCTGTATTTTCCAAGGATGAGACTCAAAGAATTTCAGGAAAGTGCAATCATTCAAAATTACTCTTTTCATGGAAAATATTCGTTATTCTTTTCTTCTCTCAAAAATGGCTCTTAAAGAATTTTGATTACAATAATTCTGAACAATAAAGAAACTAGACAAAACATCTGCATCTCGTTAAAATGCACAATTAATGTCAAATAATTATTTCGTGACTTTAACCAATTCCGAGGTTATTATTCGTTTGATGTTTTACTTACGTTATAGCTTTTGAAGCGCTAAGCCACCATTCGATTGTTTCCAGTGGCCCTGTGAGGAGTGGAATTTCAAAGTCAGCACATAGCGATCCACGTATTAAAGATTTGACAATCGCTTCAGACATCTGTATCTCTCTTGTACCTACATCAAAATATGTAGGTAGCCTAATCGTTTATGTCGATTAACATGAAGGAGTTGTAGATAAAAGAATTAAGTTTTTGTAAGAATGGTAGAAGAGTGAATAGAGAAAGTAATGTGAATGTTACACATACGCCTTTCTTTTATAACTTACTGCTCTTGCACTGCCATACAAACGCCTTTACATGTAATTCATCAGTCCTGTTTAAAGGTGTGGATGTTCTGAAGCAGGTTCGTTTTTTTTTTTTCATAAATTAGTAGACCTTTAGTAAAAAAAATTCTGATGTGTTACATTCACATGACTTTCTCTGTTAGTGGGTATACAAATTATTCTTACGAAAATCTGTTTTTCTATCTACTTCATTTTATTCGAAGTAGAAATAGCTAGTATGAAATTCGATATTTTAACCCAGTTTTTTCGATTATGTTGTTCCCCTTTCCATCTCTCACTTTCACTCCCTCTATTACACCACATACACCTTTTTCTAAGAAAGCATATTTAGGTTCTAACGACTCCAAAACGTGTATTCCCCACGAAATCAAGATATATAATTTTTAATGGAATAAACTACATACTTCCTCTACATTCTCTAGGTAAGAGGTAGAGAAAATATAGAAAGGAAATAAAAAGTAGTGTAACATTCTTAAAAGGCGTCTACGTCAGCTGTGAAATTTAGCCCATGTTTTGAGTACCAGCATATGTATACTGTACACACACACCCACCCACACACACACACACACACACACACACACACACAAACGTGGATGCTTTTTTTTTTAGCGTGTTCTGTTTTCTTTTTCAGAGAACCTAAAACGTGTATTTCGGTGAAATTTTATATCGACTTTCTGGAAGTAAATATACTTCCTCTCTCTTTTCTAGGTAATTGGTGAAGAAAGTAACAGAAAAACCAAAACATTTAAAGGGATTTTGAAGTGTAAAGATTTTCTTGAAAACTTTATCTAGCGTTATTAAAAGGTATCTGATTGAACTGTGAAATTTGGTATTTAACGCTTTATTTGTATGTATAAGCTATTCTCTCTCTCTCTCTCTCTCTCTCTCTCTCTCTCTCATACATGCGTGTGCGCACGCATTTCTTTTTTCTCTGGATGTTTTGTTTTGGGGACGATTCAGGGAACCTCAAAGTAGGCATTTTTGGCCAGATCTCGATATTGAATGATTGGGTAGAAGCAATACTTCCTTCACCTTCTCGAGTTAATTTATAGAAAAGGTAACAAAAAACAAAGAAAATATGTAAACGAGTTTTGAGGTGTGAAGGTTTTCCTGAAAACTACTGGAGCTGATGTCTGATCAAGTGTGATATCGGGTATTTATCTAAAGTTTTCTCTCACTATGTGTGTCTGCTGCTCTGTCTCTCTCTCTCTCTCTCTCTCTCTCTCTCTCTCTTACACCACACATACCACAGAGGAGAATTTTAGTGTTCCTTTTCTGCATTCAGTGAACCTCAAAAGTGTGTGTCGTCCTCCGTGGTGTAGTGGTTACCATGCTAGCCTCCAGTTCCCAAGGTCGCGGGTTCAAACCCGGCGGAGGGCGATGGATTTTTTCGGGCGTAAAAATCCTTAGCATGGCTTGCTTCGGAAGCGAAGTAAAGCCAGTGGTCCCGTGTCGTAGATTTACGGCACGTAAAACAGCCTCAAGCCTGATAAATAGGCCTCTGAGCAAAGTTACTGGTCTTTCACGCCCAGAATAGTATGGGACGCTAAGGACCACAGCAGCTAAGAGCGCCCATAAATAAAAACTCAATGTAATTTTAATTTCAAAAGTGTGTTTACGATAAATCTCGATATCGAATGTTTTAGTGGAATGCAATATTTCCTCTACCTACCATAAGTAAGTAGTAAATAACACAGTATATGTTTTAAAATGTATAAAGCGTCACTTCATTTACAACATTTATAAACTTGTTTATTTTCTAAGACTCGTGAAACTCTGAAACTGCAGCTTGTACGTAATAAATCATGGCATTTTCACGTCCTAAATTGACCCAAGCACTAGCTGTAATTACAAAACTTTGGTGATTCATGACTTGAAGACATATGAGCCAGTGAACCATGGAGGATCTCTCGACCATAATGTCATGTGAAACACAAACAAGCTGCCTGCTCTGGAAGTAGGACAATCTAGTTTTAGAAAAATAAGGTATTTTCTTTTCCTCCCGCCGGCCTGGCCGAGCCGCACGAAATGTGAAGTTATGAGATTCAGACATGCAGAGCCAAAATCCGTTCTCCCTCCCGCAACGTATTTGTTTTCTTGCTCTTGTGGACACAGCCCTGGGCTTATCGAGATGGTGGGTGGGGGAGGGGGTGTTTCCGCGAGAGATATCAGCCACATCACGTGACGCAAGTGCTCTCTGTATCCCACTTTGTTGTCATGGCAAGAAGTGAATTGATATTCTCTTTCCATTCCTCTCTATTTAAAATGAGGTACTTGAAACTGCTTTCTCACTGAGATACTATTTCCGGAATTGCAATATTTAAAACGAAAAAATAGCTCCTAGGATTTTTAGGTAGACATCGTGACACTATTAACGATATTCTACAAGGGTGCATTTAAAACTATTTCCTTTTATCATTTGTGAATTTTTTTCTGTAAATGTGAGTTAGAAATACGTAATATAAGTAGTGTCATTAACTTTGATACAAATTATACTTGCGAAATTATATTTTCCTATCTACTTCATTTTAATCGAAGTAGAAATAAATACATTGCACATTTCGTTATGGATACAAAGAGAACAGCGATAGTCAAATGTTTAAGAACTGGATGTTATACGATGGCATTAAAATTCCATACTGTTTGCATGATATCGTGAGAAACAATTTAAAGGAATGACAATATATTGAATATTTCGAATAATTAATAACGATCGAAGTCTCTAAAATGGCTGATACCGCAAAAGAGATTATTTGAAATAAATTTTGTGTGTTAAAGAGAGCTACATTTTTTGTATAGTACGTCTTCTTCTATCGCGTAACGTTTACCAGTTATGCAAGATTATATAAATTTCTTTCCGAATGAAGAGGACTTCACAAGCTATTCCAAGAAAATTCAAGATATACTTTTTATTTTCACGTTATATCGTTAGCCAATTTTTAGTAAATAAAACTTTTCAAAAAGTTTTCAATGTAAACGGTAGTTTGTCTCGAAAATCTTCGTGTTACATCCTTGGAAAATACTGAACTTAAATACCAAATTTGGCATACCCGGCTTCTCCTATTTGAATTATGCTGTTACAGGCAGACACACGGACATGTTTTCAAAAATGCTTTATTTGGATTCCGGGCCTCAAAACATGTATTTCCAGTGAAATCTTGATATCGATTTTTTTAGATGGAATGCAATACTTCCCCTGCTTACTGTACGTAGTCGAGAAAGAAAAAAATTGCTATGGGTGGATACGGATAGGTCAAATAAAGGCATTTTAATTATTTGTCAGACTAAAAAATGAGTTATTCCCTCGAAAATAAAGCCTGTGTAACTAAAGTGTAAAATATTCTAAGACCTTTTCGGTCTATTTTGTCTATCATCACGAACAGTATATTCTATTGCAAGCCTGAGAAGTTCCTTTCAATGCAGGCGATCCGCTCATCTTCTTTGCTGATAAGTAAGAGGAGCCGAAAAAACATGGCTGGCACCCGTAGCTCAGTCGGTGGAGTTCCTGCCTGTTGTGCTAAGGATCCCGAATTCAATTCTCGCCTGGGAGGTGGGAATTTTTCTCTAGCTATGACTATTTCCTGTCCTCTCCAGAGTCTAGAAGTATGAATGAGAGTGTGAATGTGTGTGTGTATGTATGTGTTATCTAATGATTAAAGCCAAAAGTTTACCAGAAATCCAAAGACAGGGGAATACGAGTCAATAACATTAGCTATAGGCAATAATATGTTCCGTAGGAAAGGTCACCGATAAGACCATTATAGTTAACGGCGGGGTATAAATGGTACTTATAAAAGGAACGAAGCTCACTCACGCTAATTTGCCAGTTCCCCGCTGACCTGCGTTTATTTGGAAAATCCCCGTTAAGTTCTGCTGCTCTTTTAATGCACGAAGGGATATCTACACACTTGAAATACGTCGCGGTTTGGCCAACTATATTAATAGTTTTGCATATATTTGTACCATATGGGAGTGATGATTACGGAATTCAATTGTTAGTAATTTCCCCGCAGATAAACCAATATAGCATGACAACAGGTTATAGAGACTTCTCCACTCATATGAAGTAAGCACGATATGGACCAACAGTATTCAAGAACGCCGTGGAATTCAACCAATCGCAGCTTTATTACAAGGTAATTACTGCATCCAGAGGAAGCAATAATCATCACACGACAACAATACCTCCTTCATAATTTGTTTGCTGCTGCTGAAGCTTCAGGACAAAATAGTAGGTTTCAAATGTACGTGCTTAATTTGCATTTTTGTTCTGTTAGTATAACGCTTTATATTTATTGTTCAGTTTAGACAGTTTGTAATTCAACAGTTAGTATTGTTGCTAAAATGATAATGTGATTCATTTTAAAACAGAACATAAGACGAGATTACTTTTATTCTATATGCTGTTACAACTCTTGTTACTTATATAGATTTTATTCCTTAAGTAGTACTCGTAGATAAGGTTTTGAACTTTGAATAAGTTTGCGAGTGATTAGCATGATATCCTGTCTATCATCTCGAAATGTTTGTGATATTACGTATTACTATTTCACCCATGGCCTCAAATGGGAGATGACTAATCATACATGAAAGAATGTGGTTTTTCAACCAATCGCGTTCCTTATTCGCCTAAATCTCATCCAAATCTCTTTATCCCCATTCTTACGTGCTAAATGTAACTCGTGTTTTCTTGTTTTTTAAATTTGCGTCACTGTCCTACCCAGAGGTGTTAAATATTGTGGAAAGACTTATTGCGTAATAGCTAGGAATTGAAAAGAATCACAGCCACATATGTTAACAATTTATTATAAAGGTTTTGCGTTTGTTAACCTTTCCATCCAACATTTTAAAAGTTTCTGAATTACAAATAATATGCTCGAAGGCGACAATATAATATACTGTTCCACCTTCTTATAATTTAAGTTGCCCTGCCAATCGAAAATATCTATCAAACAACGAATAATACAATACAATGGTACACGAACTAAAAAATATGAATGCTTCTCCTTGAATGTCAATTTAGAAACGCCAAGAGTAAAAAGGTTAAATTTTGCAGCTTACCAAACAGTTGAAAATAATTTAGAAAAGCCAAAAGGTTACTCTTGGTGGATTACACCAAATCTCGCCGTCACGAAACCAGAACACGAGTCTGGGTGCTATCCACTCGGTCTCTGGCCGAAGAGTCAGATTGCTACCTGCCAAGGAGTTGCTGATGTTGACCACGAACTTGATGGCGCTGCCGTCAATAGCGTAAAGCAAACTAGCCAATGGTAACTCTGCACGACGCTTTGAGTTGTGCCATCATGAATTACGTCATGCATGACGACATCTTTCTCGAAGCTTCGGTTGTTAACTGTTTCTCTCAATGACCCACGTCATCATTTCCGAATCATTGGGCCGTTCTTGAGCTATTTGCATAAGTCATGACCAAGGGGGAGGGAAAAACGGCAAAAATTCTGAAAAGATATTATCTTGCACTGCAAGTAAATGAACACTATTCGGACATTGTGGATGAATTAAGAAATTATATACCTACTACTTCGTCATCTACATTAAACATAACAAACAATAAACAGGTTTGTTCCAATTCCTACAGATTTGTAAATGTGTATTGAAAAGTTGTGTTTTTAAATTACGAGTATATTTTTGGAATAAAGAAAATCATAACCTATAATATTGGTTATTGCATCCGTACAATATTACAAGCCTACTTATAATTACCCAAGCCAGAGAAAGTAAATACGAGTAATATTAAACGATCAAGTTAAACTAATCTAATAAACGAAGTGATATCACGTGATTCTGATTTCTTTTCAAACAACGCCGTTTACACTACAGGTAAAGAGAAATATTATATGATTGCATTTTAATAGACGTGCCTTTCGGGTAATTCATTTCATTTCATTCGTCAAAATATACCAGTAAATGCTAATCTTGATTTCCAAATCCTCTACACAAATCCTCTCACTTCGTTATTCCAGAACTTATCAGATTCAGAAATCATTCGTGGCATTACCTATAAAATCCTGAATTAAGCATGTGGAATTTATTTCCGCAAAAAATTCTACATCTTCTAATACATATTTAGAGCTTTCTTAACACATTCAGGAACTTTTGTATTCAGTACATAGACGAGTAACAGAACAGCTATACTTCGTTATATATATAGTAATGTATGCGCGAGTGTTGTGTGTTTCATTTTCACTCAGAATTGTTTTAATAATTTATTATGAAGCTTGGTACAGTGAAAAGATACGCCATATAACGTATCTTCTCACAATTGAATAGTCTATATGGTATCATAAGTTACTTTCCTAGAAGGGGGAGGTTCTGATGGGTTGTGAGAAGTTTTGTTGTTGCTAGGTATGGAAAGCCAGTTTGAAGAAGATGTATTATATTTCGACTGTTGGGGAGCCGAACTTGAAGTAATTGCAACCGCACGTAGGTAAAAAGTTTCCGGTAGCCTTCGCCCCAAATGTACTTTCCGGTGGCCTTTTCCCCAAGTTTAAATATATTAACCTTGTAAATTTGACTGTTTCCTTAAATATTATATATTTTTGCTTGCCTCGACTGCGTCAGTATTTATATTTTTTTAGAGACATGAATGTCTTAGTAGGGAGTGTGTGACTGAACAATGTAGCCTTACACAGATTTTAAATTTTTCTTCACTTCATTTATTAATGCTTGACACGATTTAAATAACACTTCACTGATATAGAGAGCTGTGAGATTCTTTTGTTAATTACTTGCACTTTTTAACACGTAAACTATTTTCGTCTCACACTGAATACGTATTAAACATCTCGAGGACACATCTCGCGTCCGGTTAGGAACACTGTCTACAAGCAACTGACTTCTCAATTTGTAAATTTGGCTCCATTTTAGTTTCTGATTGGCTAATCCTAGTCCAATAGAATACCTTCATTTAAGTAAATCTTTTTTCTGGTTGTTGATTGGCATGTTATAAACTGTCACAAAAATTACATTATTGCTTCCAAGAATCACAAGTAGCGTTATTAAACTTTCAAATTCATTATTGCCTCAAGGTTACCTCTTTGTTAGCAACTTTTAACCTAGTATTCTCACACCTCCTACATTATTAAATTACGTAATACATTTACATAACATTATTACACATGTATGCAATAATATAAACATATATAATGACTGTAATATACACTTTTTATACATTGCTACATACACATATTGCTTTAAGGCGGGTTTTTATTAAACTTATATATTATACAATTAGACTGAAATTATTTAAATGTTAAAAATACTGCCTCAGTTGGAAGTCAACATCAAAATAGAGATAACTTGCTTATTATTCAGCTTTCATAATAAAACAAGTTACATTAAAATACTTTAAGCATATTGTTTGTGTTATGTTTTGTTATAAAGCGTTCTGATAACATGAACAATTTCACTTCAAAAGTTTTGGAATTGAACGCAATAAAATATTTAAAATTTAGATATGATCATTGCATCTTTTCAAAGTATTCTTTATTGCATTTTATACACGTTTCATCCTTTAAAACGCCATTCTTCTTTAGAGAGAGTGCAAATGAATTCTTCGTAAGCAGCTACTGCAGCTTCAGGTGACTCAAATCGTTGACTTATAATTTTATCTTTCATTTTGGGGACTAAGATATGGGCAGTAGGGAGGATATCTGACTCCTGCAAACATTTGGTGGTTTCTTGTGCAGTGTGGGCACAGGCATTGTCATGGTGCAACGCAGACCAGTCTTAGGTCGATTTTTTCTCAGTTCCCCGAACTCTTGTCGCAGACATTTTGTGGCGTACCCTCTGGAAGTAACATCTTTCGTTCCTCAAGCGGAATCTTCTTTTGCTGAGAAGAAGGAACACATCATCTTCTTGCCAACACTTCTCGTTCACTTCACTTTGTTGGGGGATCTTCTCCTGGGAAGACCCAAACCGATGACTGACGTTTAGTTTCTGGATCATAGTTTCCTGACGTCAAGTTTTTCTTTCAGGATTGTTTCAACTGCTGTCGATTCCAATATTTAGGGCTTCTTGAATCTGACCATATGTGCAACGATGATCTTCCCGTAACCACACTTTCATCCATTGTTGTGTAGCCGGCCGTCCTGTTCGGTCTTCATCTTCGAGGGAATCCCTTCCTTTTCAAAACTCTGCAAACCATCGATAAATGGTGGATTGCGAAGGGCAAAGATGCCCAAATGCACGATGCAGTCTTTCAAGGCATCTCTCTCCCCATAACCGACTTTAAAGTCATAGAAAATCAAATCACGGAAATGCTCTCGCTTGAGATCCATCCTAGCGCATGGCGTAGCAACACCTGTTATACATACACACGGGTGCTGACGATGCACATTGTTGGAGCGCTATCTGAACTTCAGTTAGGAAAAGCTGCTTTGGCTTACCAAAATTTTAGCTTTATTTATGGACGATCTTTAACTACTGTGCTCCTTAGCGTCCCATTCTATTTTGGGCGTGAAAGATCGAAAAATTTTTCCACAGGCATCTTTATCAGGCTTGAGGTTGTTTTACGTGCCGTAAGTCTACGACACTGGATCACCGGCTTTACTTCCCTTCCGAAAGAAGCCATGCTAAGTATTTTTACGCCCAAAAATATCCTCGCCGGCCGCCGAGTTTGAACCCGCGACCTCGGGAATTAGAAGCTAGCATGAATACCACTACACCACGGGGGCTTACCATTACTCTGGCTTGTCATTATTCATTGTTGCCCACTCTCAAAACTTTCAGAGTAACCTTCGTAACTGCCTCACTCTGTATTTGATTAGCACACTCTATAAGTACGGGGTTGAAAATAAGGATAGGGGTGATCTTTTTTTTTTTTTCGACAAGCACTGCAGTCCAAGTGCACAAATTTGTGCCCTGGTTGACCAAGGAGTATAGTTTTATCTATAAGAGGTTGAAAATACGTAAAGTAGCTTTTAAAAGTGTAGACTGGAATATAATCTAAAATAAGGTTTAGTTGGTTTTTGTAAGTTGTAACATAACCTGTTACGTTTGAAAATAAAGTAGCTTTTAAAAGTGTCGAGTAGCACATAATCCAAAATGAGATTTAGGTGCTTTTTGGAAGTTGTAGCGTAACCTGTTGTGTTTGAAAATAAAGTAGCTTTTAAAAGTGTCGAGTAGCACATAATCCAAAATGAGATTTAGGTGCTTTTTGGAAGTTGTAGCGTAACCTGTTGTGTTTGAAAATAAAGTAGCTTTTAAAAGTGTCGATTAGCACATAATCCAAAATGAGATTTAGGTGCTTTTTGGAAGTTGTAGCGTAACCTGTTGTGTTTGAAAATAAAGTAGCTTTTAAAAGTGTCGATTAGCACATAATCCAAAATGAGATTTAGGTGCTTTTTGGAAGTTGTAGCGTAACCTGTTGTGTTTGAAAATAAAGTAGCTTTTAAAAGTGTCGAGTAGCACATAATCCAAAATGAGATTTAGGTGCTTTTTGGAAGTTGTAGCGTAACCTGTTGTGTTTGAAAATAAAGTAGCTTTTAAAAGTGTCGAGTAGCACATAATCCAAAATGTGATTTAGGTGCTTTTTGGAAGTTGTAGCGTAACCTGTTATGTTTGAAAATAAAGTAGCTTTTAAAAGTGTCGAGTAGCACATAATCCAAAATGTGATTTAGGTGCTTTTTGGAAGTTGTAGCGTAACCTGTTGTGTTTGAAAATAAAGTAGCTTTTAAAAGTGTCGAGTAGCACATAATCCAAAATGTGATTTAGGTGCTTTTTGGAAGTTGTAGCGTAACCTGTTGTGTTTGAAAATGAAGTAGCTTTTAAAAGTGTCGAGTAGCACATAATCCAAAATGAGATTTAGGTGCTTTTTGGAAGTTGTAGCGTAACCTGTTGTGTTTGCAGTGTTTTGATCATGTGGGAACAAAAGTGCGGATTTCTACATAAGCGGTTGAAAATATAGTAGGGTTAGTTGTTTACAGGTATGAGATGGTTTATAATTTTTGTTGGTACCTATAGTATAAGCGTACGAAGTTTCATTTAGATAGGCTAAGGAATATTGATGTGTATCTTAGGGGTTGAAAATAATACAGGTAGTTTATGATCTTTGTCAAAAACAAACAAAAAATAAATGATGTGATACATTCACATTACTTCCTCTGCCCTCTATCGTTTATTAGTAGGTATACAATTTATTATTACTAAAGCTTATTTTTCTGTCTACTACATTTCAATCCAAATAAACCTTTGCAAAAATAGGAATATTACGCATTCCGTTATAGATACAAAGAGAATAGTGATAGTCAAATGTTTAAGAACTGGACGCAATATGCTGGCCTTAAAATTGTTTCCATGCAATCGATGGGATTTTAAAAGAATGGCAATATTGAACAATTCGAACCGTTAATAACGAACATCTCAGAAACAGCTTATAAAAAAAGCGTACTTAAAATAAATTGTGATTTTTAAAGAGATCTACATTTTTTGTGGTAAGTTTTTGTCTATTGCTTAACGTTTAGAAGTTGCACAAGATTATACAAAAGTCCTTCCGAATGAAGAGGACTTCCTAGGATACTTCCAGAAAAATCAAGATATGCATTTTATTTGTCATGTAAATATCTTTCATATACGATATTTTAATCAAAATCGTTGAAAGATTTTTCGAAAGTTTTGATTTTCTAAAAAATGTAAAGGGTAGTTGGGTGGGGGGAGTTTATTGAAACTCGTGTCGCATCCTTGGAAGACACTGAACTGAAATACCAAGTTTGGTATATGCCCAAATTTTCGTTTTTGAGATATGGTGTTCACTCATACACACACATGGACATGTTTCCAAAAATCCTTCATCATTTTGATTCAGGGGGCCTCAAAACTGTTCTGGTGAAATCTCGGTATCGAAGTTTTGAGTGGAATGCAATACCTTTCCCACCTACTATGTACATAGTCGAGAAAGTAATATTACTTGATAAATCTTCAGTGAAGTACGAGGAAGATGTGTAATACGAGCGATATACAATCCCCCTAAATAACTTAATTTTAAAACATGGTAAGCCTTCCCATTTACCTCTTTGAATGCGAAGTCCTTTTTTTTTTTAGCATACTTGCAATAAGTGTCAAAAGTAGCCTCTAATGTTCGTATTCAACGAAACAGGATTGATATTTGGGGAAATGAATATGAAAAAGAAGCCATTAACCCCCAGTTTTCAAATTTTTGGAAACATTATATAGCCTCTGACCATCTGCAAGAATAGGAATGTTCAATATTGAAAGAGTTATCTAAATAGGTTGAGTGGTTTTTGAGATTATCCTACATACACATACTTTCTTTATAGTATTAGCATAGAAATGATTGGTGTGGTTAAGCCACCTACTTATGGTATAGTTTCCATCGCATAAAAAGCATGAGGAACACACAGTTACTTGTACTATAAAAATTGTACTTGTATTTTAATTTTTATAAACGTCCAAGAAAGAATAGATCTTATGTGTTAGTTTCCACATTAATTTCTCTATTCTCTCTACTACAAAGTTATTCTTACAAAAGTTTACTTTTTTCCCTACTTCATGTTAATCGAGATCAAGCATCATCAATACGTAGCCCTAGGGAGCCGGCTTTACCTGTTCCGCTCCCGTTAGCATCTGCCACAAGGAGAGCTGAGCAACAGGCCGGTTTGTAAACCCAGTGGCGTTTCCTGTAACTGCACGGGAGTAACTTTGCGATACAAATGGATTTGAAATTATGCAATCATATTGTTTTACAGAACTAAATTGCTTATATGATGACTTATTATTATTGGCGGTGGCGACGGTGGTAAATAACACACTTAGCACTCTTCAATGTGGCGAGACATTGCTAATCTGAGCATTGCATCTTAGAAGGGATTATATAAGCAAGAATAATAAATTATTAATAAAAACATAATTTGTATGTTCAAAGGGTAAAATAAATAAGTTGTGAGTTTGACCAGCATGAACAAATTCAGCAACAACAATAAATTACAGTACGATAAGATATACTGTACTTACATCAACAAACGTTGTACAAATTAGTTACTCCAATAAAGCTGATCTTTCTTTCCCTTGGTATTTTTCATGCCGATTCGCATAACAAGATGAATAATGGCGCCGCAGAATAAACTTTTTATATGGTTTAACATCTTCTTACAAAATGAACACTATACACCATTATATTCTGCTGTGATAAAATAGGCTTCCTCCCAAGCAGGGTTTACCTACGCTTTGACGTACTGTCCTCCAAGTAAACTAAATTTTCCGATGGAACCGCCGCTGCGCTGACAGACGGTATGAATGTCCTCAACATTTTTTCCCTATCCTCCTCTTTCAGTTGCTCCCATCACGCTTGTGTACTGAGCAGGTAAGCTCCCAACCTCTGCTCGGTACTTAATAGCTGATCGAAATGGTAAATGATTGCATAAATAGTTTTATTATGCACTTCGTAGCAGGAACGCTGGCGCCAAATCTAAATTACAATTAATCTCGTTTTAAGGTTTACCCTCAGTGGCGTGATTTTGTTTATATTAAATTAAAATTATGTGTTTACTTGTGTATGGAAGTTCTAAAATGAAAGTCCTGTATACCCATCTGTATAATAATCGGTTTGATCATATGTGAATGAAAAGGCAACATACACACACATAAATGCTATTTTTAGCTTCAGGATAGACCATTACTAACTTTGACATTTTATATTTAAGCAAAACAGAAAATTAAAACAAATTTACAGTTTGAATAATATCTCTAGAGTCCACAGTATATTATTTTGACACTTTATTACATATTTGTTTGCATTATATTTTCAGACTTTTAGCACAACATTATAATTTCCAGCACATGGTATCATTGCTGTATAAACATTTGAAGAGGCATATCAATTGTATTGTTTGTTGTATATATTACTTCTGGGTAGTTACTTTTTTAAACATACCGTATCCGATAACCATATAACAATTTACTGCCATTTGCAGTTTGCGCTTCCTATGCAAAATAAACAATTGGCAAATAACGTACCGTTATATGATTAAATTATTTAACTCAGTAGCTCGTATATGCCGTTTGTATTACGCTCAGCTTATTTCTCCGCGTGGCCTCGGTGAAAAAGGTTGGAAGTGAGAATCCTTATGGAAATGCTAGCCTTATGGGCAAAGGAGCGTTACTAACATTTGTGGCTGGGACGCCAGATGGCAGAAATGTCCCATCTCGCGCCATCTTGCAGCAAAATTATCTATTCTTCAGCAAACAGAGGTGCACACTCCCCACATATTATATATCAGTTTCGAATCTGCAAGCTCAGAGGAGATTTCCATTCCTTTTTTTTATATTATTCCTGGGCACAAATTCACCAGATTGTATCTCTGATGTGTTTATTTCTGGAGCAGCTACCATGGAGCTAGAATTTTGTGTTTCCTTTTCTGCTAGAGAAAGGAAAACAAAACAAGAAATTCATGGCTACATTTTCTTAATGCGATATTTATTCGGGTGATTGCGTTTCCATGTTGGTCTTATCCAACTGTACATACAGGGTGGAAAAGTTTGATTGTGCTTCTTTCGAGGGACATTACTGTGTAACTATTTAGTCCATGAATGATTGACCGCTCTGATATATAAATACATAAGAAATTTCAACCTGCACAGCTGCCTATCGTCACAAATTTACCTTTTTCGTTTTATCAGTTTTATTTTCGCATATACGTGAACTGCTTTTTATGTAAATTCAGCACAGCAGCGCAATGAAATATCTTTATAGCTTCTTTGTACATTTAATTGGTATTTATCCTCTTTCGGGTGTTTTCAATGTTGCTACTAAAGCGTTTATTCCAAGAACATTAATGATACTTATTTTCAGTGTCATATATTTAACATATTGGCATGAGAAACAAAATTTGCATAGCTATATCTTAAATTTTCTCTTACTATTCTCGATTTCTCTTTATTTTATAGATGTATATTTTTGCACATAAAGGATCTCATTAAAGCACAAAATTTATGGCAAGATTTTTCGTATCGTAGCTGTTTTCAAAATATTCTGTATTATAACTTTAGATCTTATCTAAGTGTCACATAACGGACATGCTATAAAATGTTTGCGATTGTTGCTTTATTTCCCTTACTTTTATTTACGTCGCAAGAGCTTGTCATCAACATGCTACAAAGCAATTAGAGGTAAAAAATCTGATGTGATACATTCAAACGACTTTCTCTACCCTCTATCGTTTATTAGTGGGTATGCAAGCTGTTCTTACTAAAGCTTATTTTTCTATCTACTACTCTTTAATCCAAATAAAGCTTTGTAGAAATAGCTACGTTACACATTTCGTTTTAGACACTAAGACAGCGATATTCCAATGTTCAAGAACTGGACACTATATGCTGGCCTTAAAATTCCGTACTGTTTCCATGCAATCGCGAGAACAAGTGAATGTTGAAAGGACTGTAAGATAATGACCAATAAATGAACAATTCCAACCTTTAATCAAGGATACTTCAGAAATGGCGTACACCACAAAAAACTTATTTGAAATAAATTGCATGTTTTAAAGAGATCTAAATTTTTTGTGTGGTACCTTTTCGTCTATCACTTAACGCTTACCAGTTATACAAAATTATACAAAATTTCTTCCAAATAAACTGAACTTCAGACGCTATTTCCAGAAAATTCAAGATATGAATTTTATTTGTCCTGTAAATATCTCTCATGTGTAGTATATTAATCAAACCTACTACAGCATTTTTTTAGAAAATCAAAATTTTCCAAATATCTACCATGTAAAGGGTAGTCGGGTCGCATCTTTGGAAGGTACTAAACTCAAATACCGAGTTTGGTGTTGCTTCGACTTTTCAGTTTTGAGTGATGCTTTTCACAGACATATTGATACATGTGCGGATCTTTTTATAAAAAAGTTTTTTTATTCAGGGAACCTCAAAACATGTATTTCTAGTGAAACCTGATATAGAAGTTTTGGGTGGAATACAATATTTCCCCTACTTACTATACGCAGTAGTGAAAGTAAAACAAAAATCGACGGGACTTGAAAAGAATAACTGGACAAATTAACCATTAATAACGGCTTATGCTACAAAAAATTATTTAAAAATAAATTGTGTGTTTTAAAGAGATCTACATTTTTGTATGATAGCTTTCGTCTATCGCTTACCGTTTGCCAGTTATACAAGGTTTTGCAAAATTTCTTACGAATGAAGCCTTCACAGGCTATTCTCAAAAAAGTTAAAAATATACATCTTATTTGTTATTTAAATAACTTTAATTTACCGTGTATTAATCAAAATCGTTAGCAATTTTAAAATCTGTTGTCCTAAATGTTGCATGTAAAGGGTAGTTTGCGGTGAGAAGATGTTCTTGAAAATCTTCGTGTCGCATCTTTGGAAGATGCTGGAACTAAATACCAAGTTTGGTGCTTATCCGATGTTTAATTTTTGAGTTATACTGTTCAAACACACGGACCTTTTTCTAAAAATGCTCTTTTGGATTCAGGGGGGCCCAAAAACATGCATTTCCGGTGAAATCGCATGTTATGTGCTATGAATATATATTCATTTGTCATCGGTAGAAAAAGTCACGTGAGTGAATCGCATTGGACTTTTGCATTGAATTAAAGGCTTATCGAAAGAGTTTTGTGGCGAATCCATCACATAATTAGCTCTCTTGGCGAGAAAATAAGAAGCCAAGCAGTCCCATTTGCGTTAACAAGGCCTGACGTAGTCACCTTGCTATACCATTTGTTTTCGTAATTGGCTGATAGATGGCCTTAACTGCTTCATCGCTCTGTTGTATACGCTCCATCTCTTTTAATTGTAAATTGGCCCGCAGTGAGAAAGAAATAAACCGTTCATTTGCCGGGGAAAGCCACAAAGGATCCCATTTAGATTAGATGGCCATGGGAATCGAATCTGAGAGTTTCCGGATGAGATGTTAATAAATTATTGCCTAACCGAATCTATTCAAGAGGTTTACTAAGTTTGACACACAATGAATCCAAATTTACTTTCTCCATCGTTTGTTTGTAATAGGGTAGGTATTCCGTCCAAAAATCCGACATCGGGATTTCATCAAAAACACACAGTTTGGTGCCCTATTAATCTGAGGCAGTATTTTTAACACTTAATGATTTCAGTCTAATTATATAATATAAAAGAATAACAGCCCGCCTTAAAGCAGTAAGTGTATAATACAATATAGTAAATGTATGTAAGTCATTGTATTATGCTTATATTGTTATGCACATGAATAATGTTATTGAATGTATTAAGTAATTTAACAATTTAGGAGATGTGAGAATAGAGGCAGAAAGTTGATAATAATGAGTTAACCTTTAGGCAATAATGAATTGGAAGGTTTAATAATGCTGCTACTAGTAATTCTTGGAACAATAATGTAATATTTAAAACAATTTATAAATAGCCAATTAAAAACTAGAAAATCTGAAAGTTAAATAAAGGCATTCCATTGGAGTACGATTAGCCAATCAGGGATTGAAATAGAGAAATTTACAAATTTAAGCGATAAACACCAGTCGCTAGTATACAGCGTTCCCAACCGGACGCTAGACGCGTTTCCGAGCAGTTCAATGCGTATTCAGTGTGAGACGAAAGTTCATTACGGCGAGAATAAAATAAAGTTTACGTGTTTAAAATTGAAATTAATAAACAAATCTCCCAGCTCTCTATATCGGTGAAGTGTTATTTAATCGTGTGAAGGATTAATAAAAGGAGTGAAGTAAAAATTATAATTTGTGTAAGCCTACACTCTTTAGCCGCATCACCCCCTGCTAAGAGATACATGTTTCTACAAATAACTACTGACGCAGCCGAGGCAAACAAAAATATAAATAATATTTAAAGAAACACAGGTTATTCCTAAACGTTGGGGCGAAGGCCACCGGAAAGTGAACTTTGGGGCGAAGACCACCGGAAACTTTGTATCGTACGTGGTTGCAACTACTTCAAGTTTTGGCTCCCCAACAGTGGAAATATAATACAATACAACCTACTCCAAATTGGCACCTAAATGTGGGGCTAATAACGTAAAGATTGCACCTCTTCAAATTATAGTGGGAGAACACTTCTTCATTCCAAGAAGCAAACATTTTCAGAAAAAGATGCCAATATGGTATTTTTGGATGGTATAACTCAAACAAATGCTACAAATATCAAAATATTCTACTTAGGTATGGGACCTGCTAAATATGGAAAGGCCTTTACGAAATTTACCTTTTCCACAAATAAAGCTATATTTTTAAAAACTTTCGTTATCGTTCATCTTCTTAAAACTGCTCTAACGATTTCATTAAAATATTATGTCCTGAGATATTTGCATTATACATCTTCAAAACTTTACTACTAAATATACATAGCTCTTTAAAATACATAATTTCTGTGAAAAATAAAACGTTTTCATAGAATTAACTAAATCTGAAGTATTCTGTATTGCGTGTTTACATTTTCCTAACTTGAAGGGAATCGCCCTGATGGAGCATGTTTGAAAATTTGCTTTTCGTATTTTGTTCTTTCCGTTCGCATGAGTTTCATTACTAACAAACCAGAGTTCATTCGGAATGTATTTTGTACCATTTTTGTTATCTGGTAAGCCATAAAACGTAGATAAAACTTATTGCACAAAAATCGCAGTTCTCTTTAAAACGCGCAATTTATTCAAAATAACCTTTCTTTGTACCAGCAGCTATTTTCAAGATCATAGTAATTTAAATATTTCAATATTTTTTAAAGTGCTGTCGGTTGTTTCTTGCGATGTCACTGAAAACGTATAGCATTTCAAGGTCAGCATATAGCGACCTACATTTTACATATTTGACAAACGCCACAGCCCGCTGTATCCACTTGTTATGTACAGTGAAATCTGCAAATATTCTTCTTGATTAACATGGAATACATTGAAAAATCTGATGTGATACATTCACGTGACTTTTTCTACCCTGTATTCTTACTACAGCTTGTGTTTATGTCTACTACATTTTAATCCAAATAAGACTTTGCAGAAATAGCTACATTACTTCTTCTTTCTCTGTTTAACCTCCTCTTATGTACGACTTACACCCCCAGGACTTACAAGCGGGACACTCATGGATCAGACAGAATATCCAGGATGGATGATCAGCCCGATGCCTGGTATGGGAGGAACGGGGTAGATGAAACGAAATGATGGTGAAATGGATGAAAGGAAAGGTGATGATGGAGTAGTTGGTGGAATGAATGGCGGGGGAAACCGGAGAACCCAGAGAAAACCCGCCCAGACACCGCTTTGTCCACCACAAATCCCACATGCGGGTCCCTGGGATTGAACACTCTCTCGGTGAGAGGCGAGCGGTCTAACCACTCGGCCACGGCGCCGCCCTAGCTACATTACACAAAGAGACTGCTTCAGTTAAATGTTTAAGAACTGGACGCTATATATGGCCTTGAAGTTCCATAGTGTTTGCATGTAATCGTGAGAAGTAGTAAATGTTGACAGGGCTTAAGAGAGTGGCCCAGAAATGAACAATTCGAACATTTAATAACGGATAACTCAGAAATGGCTTATGCTACAAAAAACCTTATTGGAAATAAATTGTGTGTTATAAAGAGATCTACATTTTTTGAGCAGTACCTTTCGTCTATCGCTTAAGGTTTACTAGTTATACAAGATTATACAAAATCCCGTCTAAATTGAGTGGACTTCACAGGTTATTCATAGAAAATTCAAGATATACACTTTATTTGTAATGTAAATATATTTAATATATGATATATGAATCAGTATCATTAGAGCCATTTTTTATAAAATAAAAAAAATCGATAAAATACCTTACTTACTCTACCTAGTGGAGAAAGTAACACGCTTATATAACAAAACTTTGTGGAACAGACATAAAAATAAACGAAAATGGCTAGAGAGTCATGTGAATGTAACACACCAGTTTTTTCTGTGGTTTTTCTCCCTCAAATTAAAGTCGAAGTATTTTTAAATGTTAAAATGTTTAACTTAAATTTTAAGTCCTAGAGATGACAATATTTCTAATGTTACAAAACATGTGACTTATGCATCGCAACTGCTATGTGCTTCCACCATTGGCTAGAGTGCTTATCTCTAAGGATGTCGTCATTCTGGGACAGTCTTGTAAATATCAGGAAAGTTGGGGCCGTTATTCTTTGCTAACAAGTTTGCGATCAATTTTATTTCAAGTGGAGTTGGGCACAGGGCCAAGTTTACTTGGAAGATAAAAGTCGATTAAAACTTTTTTGTTGTGTTTCTTGAGAATGGCGATGGAGGGGACGAAAAGGTACACTTGCGTGCCTGATCGTGTGCAGGGAAGAGCCTTAAAACTCGTTAGCAATTTTAGATCCGAACAGGGCATTAGACGGCATTTTGTTATTATTGGAGTTGTTGTTCAGGAAAGTATTGATGTTTACTGGCTACGCTATTACTCACACGAAGGTCCCTGAGTGGCTAATACGAAGTACGGTTATAGCCCGGCATATAACCCCATTCCTTACCGCCTGTGTGTGCAGTCATGGCATTCAAATTGACTCCACGTACTTGAATACGTCATATCAATTTACGTTGGTCAAATCTTCGCTCCCATTTCGTCAAGTTAATTGTTTGTTTGGACATCTTATATTATCAGAATATCCTATTGTACAATAAATACTGTAAAATAAACTTTTATTAAGTGATTAACACATATCTGTATGTGCTTAAAATTCAATCTGTATATTATAAATTTTAATCATCTACCTCCGTGGTAAGGGGGTAGTGTGTCGTCCTCATCTTTCAAAGATACGAAATTTGAACCTCGTTGGAATTACGATGTTGTTTTCTTTCTTTTTTATCCCAGTTGTTTTCCTTTATACTGAAAAGTCGATAAGCTCTATAGCCCACAAATACTTGCAGCATCACTTAATCCATTTCATTTATTTACCATCCAAAATAACATACCTAATTAAAAGGCGTTTAATTAAAATAACCTGTGGTGGAGGCGCCCTGTGGGCGGAATCCGTTGTCTCCGACGGTAGCGTCATAAAGATGGCGGTGGAATGAGAGGACCTACAGCTTTTACCGTGGACTCCGAACCACATTGTGCCATTGGGGATACTTCACATGAGCAAGCCAGATGTGAAGGCGTGGATAGGGCCGACTTAAAATCGAACCCCGAACCCTTAGCACGAGGGCCGGAGACGAAACCACTGCGTTACCCCGGCGCCCAGTTTCAAAAGTTAATAACAGTGCACCTTTCTGCCATTCTACAAAATATTATGAACCACAGAAAACGATGTTTACAGTGGCAAGAGAGATCTAAATCTTGCTTAAGTAACAATTTTTTTTTCAAATTGAAAACTTTTCAAAGCTTTAACAAATTTCCGCTTAGTCCTTGTGCTCTCTCCTAAGCTCAGCATTCAAACCAATAAATCACATGGGTAAAGTTATGCAATTAATGTGCAAATGAGCTTGGGGATCTAAAGCACTAAAGCTACCTGATATTCATCTAAGCACTGAGGAAAGGTAGGGTGCTTGTCTCAACCAGCATTCAAAAGTGCTGCATGAGAAGAAAGAATTGTAAGTATTGGTAATAAGAAAACAGAATTAATAAAATAGCTGGTGTGGATACTCTAATAATAATCATAATAATAATGCAAAAGTGGTATAATTCTTTAAACATTCATCATATCAAAAGTTTATAAATAAAGAAACCTTCCAGAAAAATCGGATGTTGTACTTCACACGAGTTTCTCTACCCACAATATTGTATGTATTATCTTCTACAAAGTATTATTTCGTATATACTGCGATTTAATCTACATTTTTTGTCTTCTGTTACGGTTTTCTAATTAGGGACAGAAAATTACAACCATTTTTGAGAAAATAAAAAAATAGAAAAATTCTCCATGTAAGGATAGCTTGGGATGGAGAAATTTTCTTGAAAAGTTTCATGTCGTGTCATTAGAAAGTGTTGAACCTAAATACCAAGTTTGGTGCTTATCCGACTTTTCGTTTTTGAGTTATGCTGTTCACAAACACACAAACGGAAATTTCTCTAAAAATGCTCTATTGATCCCTGAAAAATGTTATTGTTTCATGTATGGAAGCTTATTTGAAGTAGTTTGTATTGAAGGAGTTGTATTATATTTCAACTGTTGGGGAGTCGAACTTGTAGTAGTTGCAACCGCACGTATATTACCCGCTTTCCGGTAGCCTTCGCCCCAAATTTAAAAATATTAACTTTGTAATTTGACTGTTTCTTTAAGTATTTAATTTAGGTTTGCCTCGGCTGCGTCAGTATTATTGTTAGAGACATGGAAGTCTTGGCAGGGTTGTGGTGCGACTAAGGATGTAGACTTACACAGATTATAATTTTACTTCACTCCTTTTATTAATGCTAGACACGATTTAAATAACACTTCACTGATATATATATATATAGAGAGAGAGAGAGAGAGAGAGAGAGCTGTGATATGTTATTATTAAATACTTGCAGTTTTTAATACGTAAACTATTTTTTCGTTTCACACGAATACGTATTAAATTTCTTGAGGACACTTTTTGCGTCTGATTAGTAACGCCGTTTACAGGCAACTGAACTGATTTCAACCGACTAAACTTGTAAATTTCTGTATTTCAAGTCTCTGATTGGTTATTCCTAATCCAATAGAATACCTTCACTTAACTAAAGCTTTTTCTGGTTGTTGATTGGCTATTTTTTAAACTGTCTCATAATTTACATTATTGTTACTTAAATAATGACTATTAGCATTTAAACTTTCAAATTCATTATTGCCTCAAGGTTACTTCATTGTTACCTCATTGTTAGCAACTTTTAACTTATTATTCTCACAGCTCCTACATTACTAAATTACGTAATTGTATTCACATAACATTATTACACATGGATACAATAATATAAACATTTAAAATGACTGTAATATACACTTTTTATATATTGTTACATACACATTTTGCTTTGCGGGCTGTTATTGAATTTACATATTATAGAATTAGACTGAAGTTGTTTTAGTGTTAAAAATACTGCCTCAACCCAGGGGGTATCAAAACATGTATTTCCAGTGAAATCTCGGTATCAAATTTTTGGGTGGAATGTAATACCTTCTCTACCTATTAGGTACGTCCTAGAGAAAGTAAAAATTATCTAATTTGTTAAAGTCTTGGTCAACCGCAAGAGATTCAAAGTGCACCTGCTCGTACCAGATGGTTAAAGCTTCTTCACGCTTGATAAACGTGTTCTATAAGTCGGAAAAAGCTAAGCAAAGCGAAGTCAAGTTGCTCGACTCTGGGACGAATGATATTTTTCTACTATCCAATTTGAATTGAATATATTTAATTAATGGATTATTTTATTACATTTAAAAATGAACGAAAATATTAGGAATGAAACATTGTGAATGTTCATAATTATAAAGGGGGGTCCTAATTTAATTGCACGCTGTACACTTATTGATGTTTACTTTACATATCTCTTTCTTAATTTCAAAATCTTTGCTGAACAATTAATATATTACTGTATAAACTGATTATCCTTTAGTGTTTGTAAAAAGGTAGAGAACCAACGAAAACAAACCAAAACAAAGAGGCTGAAGATGGATTTTTGGGTAAAATAATTATTGTGTTGTTTCCCGCAATGAAATTACTAGAAATGCGAATGTAAAATGCATTCAGACTTTGTGAATAGTTTGGATCTGCATACCCAATACAACTATGTAGCATGGTGCTTTGGCTTATGTTTTTGTTACCAGAAATATATATATGTCATATCTTCCTTAACTCTCTTTCTCCACGTGCAGGTATTCTTCTGCTGATACCTACTAAAGTACTTACTTCAGTCCCCAGTCCAAATATCAGTATTAGTATTTCAGGTTAGGTCGAGATGCTAAGTGAATAAATTTATGGACTTTGCTCCCTATCTAATTGGCAAAATTTACTTCGCGCTTTGTCCGGTAATACGCACCTTGTGTATGTGTTGTTCATACGGGAGAGCCACCACCATATGAACGAAAAACATAGTGGTGGTTGAGGCAGTATTTTTAACACTTAAATTATTTCAGTCAAATTATATAATATGTAAATTCAATAACAGCCGGCCTTGAAGCAATATGTGTATGTAATAATTTATAAAATGTATGTAACAGTCATTGCATATGCTTATATTATTGTATCCATGTGTAGTAATGTTATGTGAATATATTACGTAAATTAATAATGTAGGAGCTGTGGGAATAATAACTTAAAAGTTGCTAACAATGAGGTAAAAATGAGGTAACCTTAAGGCAATAATGAGTTTGAGAGTTTAAATGTTATTTGTAATTCTTGGAAGCATTAATGTAATTTTAATGACAGTTTATAAAAATAGCCAATGAACAACCAGAAAAAAAGCTTTAGTTAAATGCAAGTATTCTATTGGAGTAAAAATCAGAGACTTGAAATGCAGAAATTTACAAGTTTAGACGGTTGGAATATAGTCAGTTGCCTGCGGACAGTGTTTGTAACTGGATGCGAGATGTGTCCTCGAGAAATTAATTACATATTCGTGTGAGACGAAAAATAGTATACTTGTTAAAAAGTGCAAGTATTAAATATAAGAATCTCACAGCTCTCGATATCAGTGAAGTGCTATTTAATCAAGGCTTAGTAAAAAGGAGTGAATTAATGCTTAAAATCTGTGTAAGCCTACATTCTTGTTGCATCACGCCCTGCCAAGACGTTCATGTCTCTAACAATAATACTGACGCAGTCGAGGCAAACATAAATATTTAATACTTAAAGAAACAGTTTAATTACAAAGTTAATATTTTTTATACTTGGGGCAAAGGTCAACTGAAAATACATTTGGGGCGAAGGCTACCGGAAACTGTTTACTATACGTGCTGTTGCAACTACTACAAGTTCGGCTCCCTAACAGTTGAAATATAATACAACTCCTATAACAAACTCCTACCTCAAATCGGCTTTTCATACGTAGCAACAACTCCTAAAACAAACTACTTCTTCATGGTTACACCAAAGTTCGCGATTAAAGCGAGCATTCATTCCTTAACAATGTTTATGATTCACTAGTTATATAAACTTGGGTTTCTGATCCACAGGAGGTTATGTTATGTTTAGTTTTTTTTTAAATATAAATTTAGGTTAATTAGCATCCGGAAAATTTCGCTTATAGAAAAAAATCTTTTGGAAGAAGAAGATCGCAATTTTCGCGGAGTTCCTAATACTGGTGGGTTGGCACTTTCTTCCGCGCACTAGTAACCAAATGAAGCACTGTTGACAATGTAGCGACTTATTTCGCATATAAGAAAGTGTCTTAAAACGGAGGGTGTTGTGTGGTTCGCAGGCTTCCAAACTGTTAACATTTAATGGAATTAATTGTTCTTTCACACAAGCCGTGTGTTGGACAGGGTTGGAAAGGTATAATCAGATGACCTAATAGTGGTTGAAACTAAAAGCCCGGGACTTAAGTACTTACAATGAATGTAAGTCGCCATTGGGGTATGACATCTCAATACAATTTGAGATCTCCTTGTGATTTACCGGGAAAAATGCGAATCAGCTGGAGAATTTAATGGCGTGCCGGCATGTTTCCATGGTAGCTCGGTGGTTAGAGCAACCGGACGGAGACCGGGAGATCCGAGGTTCAAATCGCGGCTATCGCATTGAATTTTTCAGTCATCTGATTCTACCTTTCCATTGTTAACATTTAATTTTAAATTGTGTAATACGTGCATTTGCATTCCCCTAATCATCATTTTGTGGAATTTCCATTGATTATTTATTGAAATGTTACTAAATTTATAATGTGTGGATATTTTACATATTTAATAAGTAAGATGGTACGGGTCGTACAGATATCTTAATTATACAACTGCCATACGAGGGGTTGGGTAACTCCATATCTCTTAAGAAATAAATTATCTTGCAGAATTACATCTTTTGTATTGAAGCGAATACTTTGACCCCTAGATTACATGGATTGTACAAGGAATAATGGCTTGAAAATATATTCATAAAAATAATTAACAACCGTACTCTTTACTTTAATAACTCAACACGTGAATATCACACAAATGGTTACAATTATCAACCCTTGTTCATTCACTATTTCATTCTAGAGTTTACAGTTTCCATATTTATTATTCAATTACAATTTTTTACAATTTGCTTCCTGCTCTCACATTTATAGATTAATAGTTAAACGCCAAGAATAATTATATCTATCCGACGATAAATACCATTTACAAAAGAGAATTTTAAATATATTTAGCCGAAAGAGAATTTTGTGTACCGTGCCGAATGCCTCTATCTGACGTGAACCTGCTTGTTTCCCTCGGTGAAGATAGACTGGTTCGTCCTGCTACCCAGCACGTTGGAGCAGATGTCGAGCAGATCGAGAATGTTTTGCGCGTGCGCAGTCGACGGGTCTCGTGGCGTGACCTACTACGTGAGTCCAAACTTGTGCTGGTTCTTCTTCTTGTAGTGAACTAGTTGCAGAACTACTACGTTGATCATTGCACGTCTTTTTGTCGCATTCGGCAGCGTTCATTTGATACATGCCCGTCGCGTAGTGTATATTTCTCCTGGGAGGGTGGATTTGGCACAATACTCCCCCCCCCCAGAGGCGACGGGTAGAACGGGAACAGGAACGTGCGCTGTTGATATGATGATTTGTAGTCTCGTCTGGCCAATCCACGCAATCCACTCGACCTGGCACAGCTCCCCACCGTCCATATGGTATATGTAAAACAAGACCAAGCAATGAAGTAGACAGAAGCATTCAACTCGATTTACATATCATACGTACATTATATAACAAAACAACGTCCAAATATACGTAAAATGTGAGTGTAGAAGCATTCACATTTTATCGTTTTAACTCTAGAATGAAGAAAACACATTAAAATACATAAACCTAAAAAAAAGCCAGCATTTGATATTCTGTCAGCAACAATGAGAATATATATCAAAACCTGCTTTTATGCATAAGGCGTTTCATTTCCTTTGTTTTTTTTTTGTTTTTTTTTTGTTTTTTTTTTTGTTTCAGTGTAATTACTGGACTTACATTAGTTACCTCACCTTAAAACAGGTGAAGTTTACAAATAAATATACAATGAGATGAATAAGATGAAAGTTAAACATGAATTTTACAATATATGTATAGATAAAATAACTAAAAATGTAAAAAAAATTTTTGTTTGTCTTTAAAATTTTCACAACGATAAAAAGTCTATCTATATAGTAGGCAGCACGTCATTAAGTAATCATCGTCAGCTGTGAGGAAGCGAACCCGCTATGCCGACGATGACCATTTAATAAAAAGGTGCTGCCTATCTGCGAGGAAGCGAGGATTTATATCACGGTACCAGGTACCGGTTTTAATTGAGTAACATGAGCTGTGGTAATCTTCCCAGTAACACAATCCTGAAGTTGAACTGAAACTTGGTTAACTATCTTAACGATCCGAAAAGGTTCTACATACCGAGGGGCTAGTTTCTGTGGAAATCTTTTACTAGAATCACTCAACTGGTGTGCCTGTAACATCACTAAATCCCCAATTTGAAATGTACTCTCCTTGCGGTTACGATTATATCGGACCTCACGTCGCACATGATCTGCACGTAAATTTTGTAAAGTATTTAACCAAGTTTCTCTATCTTTGTTTACATCTCCCGACTCCGGGAATAAATCGGACAATTTCCACTGATTGACCAAAGGACAAGAAGGTTGAAAACGAAACATTAGTGAAAAAGGAGTTGCCTGATGGGCTTCATGAACTGCCGTATTTAGAGCAAACTGAAATTCGGCACATCAGTTATCCCATTGATAATGATGGCCTGAGTGAAATGCAATCAACATACTCTTCAAATTTCTGTTTACACGTTCCGCTAATGATGGCCGCGGATAATAAGGCGATGTTCGCACAAAATGTACTCCTCTTTCAAACAAAAATGTACGAAAATTGTATGCCCGGAAATAAGATGCATTATCAGTAACCAGTGTTTGAGGATTACCAAAAGAAGCAAATATACGCGATAAAACCAATGTTGTAGTAAATGCTGTTGGAGCCCGAACCGGATACAACCACGTAAATTTTGAAAATGCATCTACCAAGACTAATATATATATATATATGTATTGCCGCTAGAAGAACGTGGTAACGGACCCACATAATCAAGAAATACCCTCTCCATGGGATACATCGATATCTTGGAATGTAAATGACCCACTCAAGTATTTTGCGCTGGTTTAGCATACAAACATATCTCACATTTGCGAACATAGTTCTTAATGTCGGTGTACATCTGTCGCCACACAAAATAAGTGCGTATTTTCTGTTTTGTTTTAAATACACCTAAATGCGCACCATGTGGCGATGTATGAAAATATTGTAAAACCACCGGTACTAACAAACGTGGTAACAATATCCTAACCAATTTAGACCTTGGGAGTGTTGCATACAAAAGATTATCCTTAAAATAATATCCTTTAGGAATATTACCTAAGCTACACTGTTCCCAAATAGGGCCCAACATATGTTGAATGATCTTCCAAGGATGTAAACAGTGTAGGGAAATCTTTTGAAAAGCTTGGACATAAGAAAAGTGGTGCAATAACCTGATTATCCTCTACCGGTGGTTCAGCAAACATGCGCGAAAGTCCATCGGCTATAACATTTTCATTGTTAGGAATATGTTTGACTGTAAATTTAAAAGACACAATTCGGGTAGCCCAACGCGCTAGCTTCCCTTTTCCTAGCATGTGATAATACCCAAGTCAAAGCTTGGTTATCACATTTCAAATGGAAGGTGCGATGTTCCAAAAATGGACGAAATTTTTCACAAGCACTAAGCACTGCTAAAGCTTCTAACTCGTACACCGAGTAATTTCTTTCCGTCTGCGAAAGACAACGCGAAATATAATAAATTGGCTTTCGCGCTCCTTCTAGCTCTTGAAGCAATACCGCCGAAATAGCATATCTAGAAGCATCGGTTTGAAGAATAAAAGCTTCTTCAAAATTTGGCATTGCCAACACTGGCGGATTCATTATAGCTTCCTTTAATTTGTCAAACGCTTTCTGATGAATTGAGTTCCATTCAAATCTTACGGCTTTTCGTCGAAGAGCATTCAATGGTTCGGCTATTTCAGCAAAATTTGGAATAAATTTAGAAAAAAAATTCACCATACCCAAAAACGATGCCAATCGTTTAGTTGATGAAGGAACTGGAAAACACCGAATTGCCATAGTTCTTTCTGGGTCTACAGATATTCCCTGAGGAGAAAAATATGTCCAAGGAAGGAAATTTGATTTACAGCAAATTTAATTTTGGACGGACCGACTGTTAACCCAGCCTGACGCAAACATTGAAAGACTAACCTTAAATGCTGCAAATGTGATTGGATATCTGGAGAATAAATAACTAATCATCCAAATAATTAAATACAAACTGAAACTTGTATTGCCCCAAAATATTATTTAATAAACAAGATAAGTCTGTGCTCCCGTTGATAAACCAAACGGGACCCGTTTGAAGTGATATAAGTCCCATGGAGTTGAAAAAGCCATAACGGGACGTGACACTTCATCCAAAGGTATTTGATAATACGCTTGATTCAGATCTAATGTAGTAAAAACTTTTGCTTCTCGAAAATAATGAGCTGCCGTATGAAGCTCTGGCAAAGGCATGGCATCTACCTGAATATTTTGGTTTAATTTACGATAATCCACCACCAATCGAGATTCACCATTCGGTTTCGGAACCAGAAAACACGGGCTCGAATATGAACTCTTGGAAGGTTCAATAATATCTGCTTTTAAAAGTTGCTCAATTTTGGTCCTTAATATCTCTACTTTCGGAGGAGTGCATCTATATGGCGACGAACGAACTGATGTAGTGTCTAATAATTGAATATGATATAGAAAATCTTTTACTCGGCCTATTTTATCTGTAATAACATCCTGAAACTCGTGCACCATGTCTACAATAGGTTGGCGATATTGTGATTTAAGATGTAATAATTGAGAATGTAAGTCAACGACTTGCATTGATAATGATGGTGCTAGACTAAACGAGTTTGATCCCAAAGCAAAGGGAATTTGTCGTTCCGGTGCAAACGAAAAATGCAAAGTAAGTGAAAAAAATCCAGTACAGCCCGTGTATTTCTAAGAAATGGACAACCCAAAATAAGGTTCACCGGTAATTTATGAACCACCGCACAAATTATATTCCACGAGAACTCTGCCATTTTAATATGCACCTCTATTAACCGAATAATATTGAACTCCGAACCTGAAATTGTAATACCTTTTATCGTAGATTCTTTTATTAATCGCTCCCATTTCGGCAATAGACTATCGAGAAAATATTTATCTATTATATTTAAGGATGATCCGGAATCAATGACAGCCATTGTACACTTACGAAAACAAGAAATTTCTATCATTGGTAATGGCAAATCTCGGCGGCCTTGAATCGACGATTGCCCTGTAAATTTATTCTTTTTGTGTTCTAGTCATAAAGGACGTCTCGGTTTATTACGTTGGAAACAAAATTGAAAAGTGTCCACTTCTACCACAATATGTGCATTTTCTACCATCTGCTCCCAAAACTGTATTTAAAACTCCCGGTTTCACACTTATATCATCTGTATTCTGATTAGTATATGTTTGAAAATGTAAAGCCGTGGATAAGTGCTGCTGAAAAAGTTCCCTTGATGGAGCTAAAGTTTGCCAGAGTTTAAACATTTCATCCAATTCACTATACGAAGTTGGTAGCTTATGCAATATACCTTGTAATCGTGTCACCCCATTTAACCCTGAAATAATCAATTTACAGACTTCTGCTTCGGAATCCGATACTTGAAAAACACGTGCAAACAATTTAACCCTTTCAATAAAGATAAGCAATTCTTCTAATTCTCCTTGTGGTGCATAATAATGCTGCATTAACAATTGCATCCGAACTCGTGGAGGAAAGAAAAATTCCAGTATGAACATATGAAATTGCGATAATGAACTCCTTTGCATTTGCGCCTTACGAGCCAAAAAAACTATTTTCCCTTCCACAATATTTAGTAATAACACATATACATCGTGTTCCGCAATCTGAAATTTTCGACATAAGTCCTGCAATTGAAAAAAGAATTGTAAAAAATTCACAGCCTGATCTGCCGTATTTACCACAAAATGTTTTCTCTCTATTAAACCTTGTACCGGATGATCTAACTGTAATGATCGAAAGGATATCGTCGATATGTGGCTATCTAATACCTCTGAAGTCGCAACAGTTCTGTCACCTAATGAAAAATTTTGTTCCACATCCGAGCCCAATTCGACTGTTTTATCCAAAAGCGACCCCATATACTCCGTATAATAAATAACAAGTTCTTGTAAATGAGCTTTAATATCCGATGTATGCTTCGACATTATAAATAATTGAAGCCTGCAAATATGATATGTCATCCGTGCTTTAAAACGGCGTAATGTAGCTTGTGAAATACCTGTGCTTTGTTCCCCAATTGAATTTTGTATTTCTTGTAATTGAAACTCCGAAGTTTTAATTAACTCTAAAGTTTCTTGTTTCGAAAAAGCATTTACATTAAGTGTACTATTTCGGGCTTCTTTTAACGTTTTCAATATATTAGCTACAGTATCTGATTTATCAAACGGTAAATCTCGAACCATTAAATGAAAACCCAATTCATCTTTACGTAATAAATCCAAATTTTGTAATTCCATGTTATCTAAAGAGCAGAAAGCAATATCAAGTAAACGTATTAGATCAAAATAATTGCCAATAATTATCTATTATCCACCTAAAAATTAGGATATAATCGTGCAGACGGTCACTATTTAACTGCCATGCCGAAATTCCCCATGCGCTCTGCTGCCATTTTGAAGCGAATACTTTGACCCAAGATTACATGGATTGTACAAGGAATAATGGCTTGAAAATATATTCATAAAAATAATTAACAACCGTACTCTTTACTTTAATAACTCAACACGTGAATATCACACAAATGGTTACAATTATCAAGCCTTGTTCATTCACTATTTCATTCTAGAGTTCACAGTTTCCATATTTATTATTCAATTACAATTTTTTACAATTTGCTTCCTGCTCTCACATTTATAGATTAATAGTTAAACGCCAAGAATAATTATATCTATCCGACGACAAATCTTTACCGATACCCATTTACAAAAGAGAATTTTAAATATATTTAGCCGAAAGAGAATTTTGTGTACCGTGCCGAATGCCTCTATCTGACGTGATCCTGCTTGTTTCCCTCGGTGAAGACAGACTGGTTCGTCCTGCTACCCAGCACGTTGGAGCAGATGTCGAGCAGATCGAGAATGTTTTGCGTGTGCGCAGTCGACGGGTCTCGTGGCGTGACCTACTACGTGAGTCCAAACTTGTGCTGGTTCTTCTTCTTGTAGTGAACTAGTTGCAGAACTACTACGTTGATCATTGCACGTCTTTTTGTCGCATTCGGCAGCGTTCCTTTGATACATGCCCGTCGCGTAGTGTATATTTCTCCTGGGAGGGTGGATTTGGCACAGTATTTCATCACAGGTATTTATTTGCATTCTTCTTACTTGAACACATTTGAAGAAATTGGTTTCTGATGTCGTCAGTGTTCAATTGTTTTACACTAATTTCACTTTAGCTCATGTAAAGTTTAACATGTTACTCGTACAGTAGTATTGTTTACTATTTCTTTAGTTTACATGCAGAATGTCTGACGCGACGGTGTTGCTTCCTTGACTTCTAGACTTATCGTACCATCTGACAGTTGAGTGTATCTCTCGATAACACTGCGAGAGAGAAACTTGGGCAATTAGGAGGGATTATTGCTACATACACAGTTAAATTAATCGTCCTCTTGAGTTACTTACAGTGTACTGTTAGGTAACATCCAAATATGAAGAGTATAAACGTGAAAATAAATAAAATGACTAATGTCAAGACCTGAAATAGTCATATTTGTATGATTCAGTAACGAGACAAGCCTATTTTGTAGTTATGAATAGCGATAATTACAGCATGGTGTCCATTGTTGAATTTGGAAATTGCGGTTAAGACAAAATTATAAAACACATTCATTTACTTTTTTAAATCAATATCTTATATATATATATATATATATATATACGAAGGCGGATTAATAAGTCCATGGCTTTCACGAGACATAGCGTTCTAATCACAGGTTTCTTGTTTGTCCCGGGTCTTACATCTATTCTGGGTATAATGCAGAAATACGTCGGCATTTGTTTCTTAGAACATTATTGAGAGCGTCTAAAATACGCAGATGAATTTCGTGTTCTGATAAATCACTACTTTTTGCGTGGTAAGACGGTGAGGGAAACGGGGTCCCTGCTCCAACACAGCATAGTTTACAAGTGGTTCACTGAATTTCGATAAGAGATGCCTAACGTATAGGACGGCCGGTTGAGGTCACAACAGAAGAAATGGTGAACAGAGTAACTGCCGAGTGAAAATCCGCGAGATAGCCAAGACCGTAAACATCTCGAGTGAACGGGTGTATAACATTCTGCACGAATTTTTGGGTTTGAGAAAGCTGTCAGCAAGATGGATACCGCAACTGGTCACAGTTAAGAACAAGCGGAATCGTATGACCATTTCACAGGGATGCTTGAATATGTTCCAGTGCAAATGAGTTTTTACAGCGTTATATCACGGTTGATGAAACTTGGATCCATTACTATCAACCTGAAACCAAACAACAATCAAAGCAGTGGATTTCCTTCGGCAAACCTGTTCCAAAGAAACGAAAACCATTCCGTCGGCAGGAAAACTCATGTCAGCTGTCTTTTAGGATTCACAAGGGGTTATGGACATCCACTACCTGGAAAAGGGTAAAACGATCACAGGTTCATATTATGCCGAAATGCTGGATCAGTTTCACAAGGAATTGTTAAAGAAACACCCCATTTGATGAAGAAAAAGTTCTCTTTCCCAGGATAATCACCCGCACACAAGTCAGCTATTCCCATCGTAAAATTTGTGGAATTGTGCTGGGAACTACTACCTCATCCAGCATATTCTCCAGATTTGGCTCTGAGCGACTTCTTCCTCTTTGCGAACCTGAAAATTTGGCTCGCTGGGAAGAAATTCACGTCCAGTGAACGCAGCATGGCAGAAACAACCTCATATTTTGCAGACTTCGAAAAATCACAATTTTTGGAAGGGTTAAAAAAAACTGGAGAAACATTGGACAACGTGTATTGAATTGAAAGGAGACTAAGTTGAGAAACGAAAGCGATTGTTTGGAAAAAATTGCTATTTTAATTAAAAATTCACTGACTTATCAATCCGCCCTCGTGTGTATTTATATATACACACATTAATATAACACAAGGTGATACGCGCGGGTGTTCGAATAGATTTTCCTCACGAGTATAGAGAAAAACTGCATGTAATCGTGAGTAAATAATCTAAAACTTTGTAATTAAGAAATAAATATTGTGACGGAATTATCTGTTTTGTAATATTTTAACTCTGGTTTTTGTTTTAAATAATACGAATATCTCGCTCCTTGGTATTCTGTAATTAATGTTAAATGTTGAAACTATTATTTCCTGGTATTTTTGTTTCTTCTATCAAAATTATCATTCTAAAGTATGGACTGTGTTGCCGCTTTAATAACTTACCTTATGATATTTCTCCGTGTGGATTAAGATAGGGAAATTTGAAGGAATTGTTAACGAAGCTTTGTAAATAACAAATAACAATTAATTTAATCCTTGTCCGGTTGAGGCCGTATTCTCTACTATAAATACGAGCTTAATTAAATAATTCAATTAATTTCCAGTCATCATTAATATAATTCACTTTACTATTAATGTAACTTCTAAAGGATTATGGAGTACAAAAATGTATGTTGTAATAATATTTAGTCAAGACCAGTAGCTTTTCGTGCTTACAACTAAAAGGTTATTTATCTAAAGTTGTTTAACTAAGAAGTTGCAAAGTAAAGCTTATTAAACAATATAAGTCAATCATAAAGGCCAAGAACTTAATATTTGATGTAAGTTAAATATAAGTTACCGTTCCATTTTAAAACAATTATTTCTACATATTATATAATGAGCTAGTTAACAAGCTACGACAATGAATAATCAATAAACTTCATGCATTGTTGTAGCCAACGCAGAAGGAAGCGAAGCTAAAATGTGATTACAAGTTATCTAGTCTCAGAGTTGGTGGACGAATCGCTAGAACGCTTAGATACTCCTTGATATTACGCATTAGAAAGTCTGAAGTACTATAGAAAGACAGCTTTAGTATAAAAATATAAATACCTGTTATGTAATATAACAGTGACATACTATAGTGTTAATATATTCAAGTAATATACAAGTGAAACGTATCGTTCCAAACATTAGTAATAGTAAGCGCCTGCCGTAAAGCGCTAGCCGCGGCTTATTAAACAATATTAACATAAATGAACAATTCTAATACACACAATATTAACAATAACTCACACATAAAGCATCGTCGTCCAGAGGCAAGCACAGGATACTATCCATAGACTCGCGAGCAGAGTAGAGAAGATTTTGTACACAGGTAGGTCTGGCGTACTGTTTGATGTCTTTTAAAATAACGGGAATTTCTTGTTCCTTAGAATTTTGCACTTAATGGTCAATTTTTGAAGTGTTGATTAAAATTCTCTTGAATAATTTAGTTTGTTTTACTAAAATATTCATCATAAAACGTAGTGGTGGTTCCATTTTAAAACATCTACTTTTATCCCTAGAGGAATTGTCCGATACCCTCTAATATTTTTCTTGGTAACCGCTGTAACATTCAAGGTAAGAAGTTGTTTGGTTGTTAATTAAACATTGGCAATAGCTTAACAAATAAACCCAATCCAACAAACCAGTAAATTTGTGCAAACAATGTGATATTAAAATAAACTACCTCGCATGTGATTATAATGTATGGTGATGAAAATCCACGAGTTAACAGCCCTTTATTCTCCAATGTTATTATTTTCCGAATCGCTAGTAATTATTTTAAATTTATTATTGTCGCTTTAACATTAAAGTCATAGCGCGACTGCACTAAATTTTAAAAACGACAATATTTTGAAACAAATTACAACGTTGATTATATAACACTATACAGTTTTATTTATTTTAAAAGCTTCACTATGTTATGACAGATGGTTGAATCACTCAAGGCCATCGAGAGGTTAGCAGGACTACCACACTAAACACTAGGCATTCTTGACATGACTCGTGTTATCTTTAAGCGATCGTCAGATGTTTCACAAGTAAAACAAAGTCGCTGCTGTAAAGACAGTTGCACGTCGACAGTAACTTTTCTTGTTTATTTGAATCAATAACCGTGGTGTAAAGTTTACTGTATTTGTAAGTTCGTTGTCTTTTAAACAAAATATGCATCACATGACGATCAAGAGGATGACTAAATTAATGGAATGAGTTTTTCAACAGCGTCGAAATGTAAAATGATAAAGCTATGTGATATTCTTCTTAAGCGCTCAGAAAGAATCCGCCAAATAAAAGTGAAACGGGCAGTTGGACACAAAACCTTTCGAAACAGGACTCGTAACGTGAGGAACAAGGGTACAATCTCAAGGTCACCATTACTATTTTACTTATAAGTGAGGTAAGTACCATCGGAGCATTGTTTTTATGTTGTAACAAAGTTGTTTTCTCTCGGGTAGAAACCGATCGATAGAATGTTGAAGAACACAACTGCCCCACTCCCAGAAAGAATTAATTTATGTCGCAAAGTGATTAAAGTAAAATATAACCGTAGACTACCTACGCAAGTACTTAATCTTAGGTTTAATTTTTATAACAATGTGCTAACACTTCTTCTTCTTCAATAGTGACATTATTGCTTTACCGTTTCATCTTCCGAGCTGAAGAACACAAAAAAGTACAGTACGAGCCTTCTCTTTATTTAACAGTATCTGTCCCCTTGAATGAAGATTTAAATAATTCAATATTTTCTATGCAAAGCAATTGGTAAACTGGCAAAGTAGCACTAGTTGTTTGAAGAAAGTGTAAAATGAGTGAACAAATGAGGAATTATATTGAAAATATATAAGTCCAATTTCCGTGTTTTTGATTAAATGTTTCCAAATTTACTAAAAAGATTATTTCGTAAGTATTCGTATTTGTAGTGCAAATAGTTTGCGATTTATCAATTAATATGTAATATTCCAAATGTCAAAACACGTGACTCGTTATGTCTTCAACGAGTAAAGCAAAGTACCTAATTAAAAGGTGGAATTATACTGGACCCAAATCTTTGTTTCTCCGTTACCAAAACTTTCAGCTGTTTTCTTACATTTATGTGTTATATATTTTAAGCAACTCAGTTTTACACCAAAAATATACAAAAATTTCGGTTAATAAATAGAAAATTTAATGTTCCAAATACCAGCACCACAGGCAGATAGGCACCTAAAATATCACAGGATATATCAACCCAATATTAAACACAAAAAATTGAGAAATTATATGATAATTTTAAGGACACTACGCTGATAAAACAAAACATATAAAAATTGAAAAATTTCCACAATTTCAGCATCGTTTTATCTTAACCTTTATTTGTGTCTGTAAACAAACAGCTGACCACTGCTATGACACCGGGTCATTACATTGAACCGTGCGTTTTGTTGTCCTCTCACTTGAGGCTACCTATTATTACACTGCATACTCGCGTGCGGGCAAACAGTTAATCATGTAACCGACTAATCCGTTAGATGGGGCGATTGCAGAACGGTTGCTTCTGTTTGGCCTGGTTCATTTTTTACAGGATTATCGCCACATTCCTCTCGTATAACAACGTACCCATTTTTAATTTCTCTTCTACTTATCTAGTAAGTCCACCTTCTTCCACCCAAAAAATTCGATACCGAGATTTCACTGGAAATGCATGTTTTGAGGCCCCTGAATACAAAAAGAAGCATTTTTAGAAAAAGATCCGTGTGTATGTCTGAAGAGCATAACTCAAAAACGAAAAGTTGGATCAACACCAAACTTAGTATTTAAGTTCAATATCTTTCACAGATGCGACACGAAGATTTTGAAGAAACTCCTTCCACCCCAAAACCCTTTACATGGAGCATTTTTCGAAATTGTTTGTTTTATAAAAAAAGCGTAACGATTTAATAACAAATATTAAATATACGTATTTACATGACAAAGTGTAGGTATATCTTGAATTTTCTGGAAATAGCCTTTAAAGCCCTCTTCATTCGGAAGGATTTCTGTATTATCTTGTATAACTGGTAAACGTTAAGCTCTAGAGGAAAACGTACTATAGAAAAAAATCTGATGTGTTACACTCACATGACTTTCTCTACTCTTGTACAAACTATTTTTACAAACGCTTATTCTCAATATGCTTCATGTTAATCGAGATATCGAGATGTTAATCTTATTGTTAATTTTCTTATAGATGCAAGGGGAATTGGTAGGCTTTAAGAGATAGTCAAATATTTTAAGAGCTGGTTGCTATGTGAAGTATTCCATTTTCTTTGCATTACCAGGATAAAAAAATGAATAACGAATTCCCATTTGAGAAAAAGTATTATTGGAAAATTTAAGGGAATAACAAGCAATATCTAAAAAATGGTTCACGCAACAAAAAAAATGTATATGACATAAATTGTGTATTTTAACGCGATCTACATTTTTTGTAGTAAAATTTTGTCTATCTCTTATGGTTTACCAGTTATGCAAAAGTCGTTCACAATGAAGAATACTTTTGGAGACATTCCCGGAGCCATTTTTGAGAAAATTAAAAATTTCGAAAAAGTTCCATGTAAAGGTAATCTGAGGTGGGGATTTTCTTGGAAACCTTCGTGTCGCATTTCTGTAAGATACTGAACCTAAATACCAAGCTTGGTGTTTATCCGACTGTTCGTTTCTGAGTTATGCTGTTCACAGACACACACGGACATGTTTCCAAAAGTGTTTTTTTGGATTCAGGGGGCCTCAAATAATATATTTCCAGTGAAATCTCGGTATCGAATTTTTGGGTGGAATACAATACTTCCCCTACTTACTATATGTAGTAGAGAAAGTAAAAATGTAGATCTCTTTAAAAACATACAATTTATTTCAAATAACCTTTTCTTATGTCAACCATTACCGAGATATCCGCTATTAATGGTTCGAATTGTTCAATATTTGGGCATTATTTTAAAGTTCTGTCAACATTCAGTTATATTTTGCGATTCCATTGAAACAGTATGGAATTTTAAGGCCAGGATATAACGTCCAGTTCTTAAACATTTGACTATCGCTGTTCTCTTTGTATCCACAATGAAACGTGTAATGTAGCTATTTCTGCAAAGTTTTATTTGGATTAAAATGTAGTAGACAGAAAAATAAGACTTAGTAGGAATATTTTTACACCCACTAATAAATGAAAGGGTGGAGAATATCATGTGAATGTATTACATCAGTTTTTTCCGATAATAGTGTTTTTTACTTTCTCTACTACGTATAGTAAGTAGGGGAAGTATTGCATTCCACCCAAAAATTCGATACCGAGATTTCACCGGAAATACATGTTTTGAGAATCACTGAATCCAAAAAAAGCATTTTTGGAAACATGTCCGTGTGTGTGTCTGTCTGTGTGTCTGTGTGTCTGTGTGTCTGTCTGTGTGTCTGTGTGTCTGTGAACAGCATAACTCAAAAACGAACAGTCGGATAAACACCAAACTTGGTATTTAGGTTCAGTATCTTCCAGAGATGCGACACGCAGGTTTTCAAGAAAATCCCCCCACCCCAGACTACCCTTTACATGGAACATTTTTCGAAAATTTTAATTTTCTCAAAAACGGCTCTAACGATTTTGATTAAAATATCATATGTTTAAGATATTGTCATGACAAATAAAATGTATATCTCGAATTTTCTGGGAATGTCTCCAAAAATATTCTTCATTGTGAACGACTTTTGCATAACTGGTAAACCATAAGAGATAGACAAAATTTTACTACACAAAAAATGTAGATCGCGTTAAAATACACAACTTATGTCATATACGTTTCTTTTGTTGAGTGAACCGTTTTCGAGATATTGCTTGTTATTTCCTTAAATTTTCCAATACTTATACTTTTTCTCAAATTCGTTATTCATTTTTTTATGTCCTGAACATGCAAAGAGAATGGAATTCGCCACATAGCAACCATCGTTAAAATATTTGACTATCGCTTAAAAGCTACCATATTCCCCTTGCATCTACAAGAAAATTACCAATAAGATTGACATCTCGATATCTCGATTAACATGAAGCATATGGAGAATAGGCGTTTGTAAAATTAGATTGTACAAGAGTAGAGAAAGTTATGTGAGTGTAACACATCAGATTTTTTTATTAATTTCCCTTACATGTTATTATGCGTGGGAAATTTAAATGCTGCATTTATTGTTGCAGTCGTGCAATATAATCATATTTGATTGTTAAATAGTATTTGATTTCCTGACCATTTAAGGCAATGCATTTATGAAAATCCAAAAATCTTGTTCTCGCTGCTTTTTCTTTTTTAGCATATACTTTGAACGAGTGCAACTTTAATGAGCTATGTCAAACCGTTTTTATCCATAATAATTAATTACCTTTTGATACCGTACGAGTGTTATGAAATGTCACTTGGACCCTGCAGTTTATTGTCCTACTCCAAAATTTTTAATTTGAGCTTAGTATACAAACATAAAGAACTTAATAGTTTAAAACTTAAAAGGCTTAGGAGAAATACATTTTTTGAACGCAAAATACTGAATTTTTCAACTTTTCAGTGTGGTTTATGGAAAATAATTTCAACTAAAATATCTAATACGTGTTTAATAGTGCACAATAATTTATGTTATAATGTTAGGAGCATTTTTAAAATTGAGAAATGCTGAAAAAATACAAAACAAAAGGTATTAAGAAACATTGAGTTTAAACTTCAATGCGGTGCTTTACCTAAATGGTATGGTTTAAAATTGGTGGTAGAAAAACACCAAATATTTTGCGTAAAAGTACAAGTTATTGGCATAATAAAAATGCAAAAAACAAAATATCAAGAATCTTCCAATTTTTTACCAAATTTCATAAAAATTGCCTTAAATCATACAGTTGTAACTTCCCTTTATTTGTTAGTTACGATTTATACTTCACACAGCATTACAATATAAGCCATTCCCTTCAATTGTTCACTGACTTGGTCAACGCAATCAGGCATGACTAATCGATTACCAGTTCGCAGAGGCTAGAGCTTTTATTTCTGCGTAAATATTATCTACTATCAATCACAATCATTAAAAATAGCATACAATACACATACATGAAGTGCTTTGTAGGGATTCTGAAGTCTTGTATTTTCACACCTCTTCCTTTGTTATAAACATGCACTTACCGCACTTGAATTGCGATGTTTGAGAACTATTGTAGCTTCTGGTACCTTTCCTAATGACTTTGAAGATTTTTTGTTGTGTTATGATATATAGGTCGCAACATTAGTAAATAACCTATGATTGCTTTAAAATGTAAGAAATACTACATTAATATTTAGCAAAATACATCAATATAATTACAAATTGTATATCATATTAATTACAAAATAATTCTAATGTGATTAATTATTTTAGTCACTTTTCTTACCGAAACAACTGCTTTTATCATGCTTAATATGTTATATATCTGAAACAGTGAGGTAATTTAGGTTTTTTTTCAGATTTCTCTCTTAAATCTAATCTTATAGTTTTTTAGTGTTATTTGAAAACAGCTGTGAGGTATTTATTTTTCATCTTTATTTAATGATTTATTCATTGACACATTCTCATTTGTTTATATCCTTTTCTGCTGTATTTGGAATATATATTTCTAATTCTTTTACAGTCATTTGTATTTACTCTACTTAAGAACCTAACTAAGATAAAGGAAGTATTGAATTCAACCCCAAAATTGAATATGAAGATTTTACCAGAAACAATGATTTTAGATCCTCTGATGCCAAAAATACTTATACTATTGTCCCCCTACTCCTCTCTCTTCTCTGTCTCTCTCTGTCTTTCTCAATATATATATATATATATATATATATATATATATATATATACCAACAATTTTTTAGTGTGGGGCGTTTTCAGGCGCTTTTAAATATGTGTTTCCAGTGAGTACTCGACAGAACCTTTGGATGGAATAAATACTTACTCTATCTGGCATAGTTAGAAAAAGTCAATATTATTTTTCCCCACCAGGTGTGTGTTTCTATTAGGGCACATACATTGGAGTAACTAATGAGACACATTTTATTTGTTTAGCTTAATATGCATACTGTGTATAGAACATCTTGATTCTTTTTATTTTTAGAGCTATACCATCAAATTGTTTTGATCTTTTTAGACTAGTGAAAATAATTGCTTTCTATTCTGTTCCCTGATGGATTGAAAAAATGTATTGTTGTATTTTTGTTTGCCCCACGCTTTGGGAGCCAATTTGAAGAAGTTTTGTTGCTGCTACGTATAGAAAGTCAGTTTGAAGATGATGTATTATATTTCGACTGTTGGGGAACCGAACTTGAAGTTCGTTGCAATCGCACTATGGTACCCGGTAGCCTTCTTCCCAAATTTTAAAAATATTAACTTTGTAACTTGACTGCTTCTTTAAATATTATATATTTATGTTTGCCTCGGCTGCGTCAGTATTATTGTTAGAGACATGTTTCTCTTAGCAGTGTTGTGGAGCGACTAAGAATGTAGGCTTACACAGATTGTAATTTTACTTCACTTCATTTATTAATGCTTGACACGATTCAAATAACACTTCACTGATATACCGAGAGAGAGTTGTGAGATTTTTTTATTAATTACTTGCACTTTCTAACACGTAAACTATTTTTCGTCTCACACTGAATACGTATTGAATTTCACGAGAACACATCTCGCGTCCGGTTAGGAACACTGTCTACAACCAACGCGTCCGATTATGAGCACTGTCTACAAGCAACTGACATGATTTATACCACCTAAAGTTGTAAATTTCTGTATTTCAAGTCTCTGATTGGCTATTCCTAGTCCAATAGAATAATTTCATTTAACTAAAGCTTTTTCTGGTTGTTGATTGGCTATTTTATAAACCTTCACTAAAATTACATTATTGTTGCTCTAAGAATGACTAGTAGCATTAAACTTATAAATTCAATATTGCCTCAAGGCTACCTCATTGTTACTTCGTTGTTAGCAACGTCCAACCTATCATTCTCACAGCTCCTACATTATTAAATTACGTAATACATTCAGATAACATTATTACATGTATACAATAATATAAACATATACAATGACTGTAATATACACTTTTTATATATTGTTACATAGGCGGGCTGTTATTGTATATATGTATTATATAATTAGACTGAAATCATTTAAGTGTTAAAAATACTGCCTCAGGATTTAATTGAAAGAAATTCTAAAACACTGTTTTGGAATATATGATGCAGTTGCTTTATTTTTTTATCTAAATTTATTATGCATACAGCATGGCTACTTGTACCACCCTCTGAAATAATTGTTATTACCTGTACCTTTTTGCTTAAACAGTTCATTGTTTTTAATTTTCTTTTGCTTAGGATTATAAGATACATTCTCTGGATATATTATTCTGGTATAACAGTGGCTTCTCATATTAAAACAGATTTTGATACTTTTTGAGAACTACAATGTTTATTATACATTTTGTAACACTTTTTTATTATTAACGTATGATTGGACTTCTATCAATGTCAATAACTATATTAGAACGTTTAGTTTTTGTTTTTATTTATTGTCTTTTATGCATATGAACATAAATTACTAATTTGTTCATTGTGCTTATTGCAGTGTTTGGGTTAATACTGAGTAAAATTGGAAAGTGAAATCAGACTAGGTGCCTCACATGGCTATTCTGAAAGAACAATTATATTTCCTTGGAGAAACAATCTACCTTTTGTAATATGCTTGACCGTGCGGAGCTTTAGAATTTACTGCTTAAAAAGTCAATGCATTTATTTAGATATACAATTTGTTTCTCTATAGAAATAAACATTTGTTTTAAGGAAATAAAAAAAACTCCTTAAAACTCGCAAATTATTTCAAATAATTTTTTGTAGTAACGACCATTTCCGAGATATCTGTTATTAATGGCTTGAATAGTTCAATAGTTGGCCATCGCTTTAAAGTCATTTTTCAGTTGTTTCTCGTGATATCGAAAAAAAAATGCAATTTAATAGCCAGCGTATAGTGCCCAGTTCTTAAACATTTGACACTATATAGATACAAATAAATGTATCTATAACAAATGTTTAATGTAGCTATTTCGGGAAATGTTTATCTCGATTGAAATGAAGTAATTAGGAAAATAAACTTTCGTAACAAAATTTTGTACATCCACTAATAAACGATAGATTGTAGAGAAAGGCATGTGAATGTAACACATCACATTTTTAAATTACTTTATTCACACATACACAGAAAAATCTTTTTCTAAACATTTAGGTCCAGGGGAACTAAAATAATTGTTCTCCAAAGAAATTATAGCATTGAATTTTTGGGTAAAATATAATATTTACTGTACATACCATACGCAATAGATATGTAGAAAGTATGAAATGCACCCGTATGAGGCTCTCAAGACAGCTGGTCTTAAAGTTAAAACTCGTGTAATGTGAAAGCAATGAAATGAAGATCGCTGAAACAAGGCAGTAGTGACATCACTTTGAATGTTATATAAATGCAACTATCGCCCTCTACACAAACAGAGCGTGTAAAACAAACAAGTGGGATTGTCTATTAGCATAACGGCTTGTTCCTCTTTTTGTGACGTTATATCGTTTTGTTGTCTGTTGCAGTTGTGACGGTGGACATGCAGGCCGTCGAGGGCAAGAGCGTCGAGTTGCCTTGTAACGTCACAGGGCCAGAAAAGGTGTACATGGTGTTCTGGTTTAGGGACGACGCGGGAATCCCCGTCTATAGGTAAGTCAAGAAAACAATCTTTATCATCTGCATTAGTAAACGAGACGCATGGACCATTTCCATTCATACGTCGCATATTTGACATCGACCAATAAGGTTTAGCAATGCCTCGAATATCGACCAATCACCGTGTTTATCTTGTAATATGCTTGCAACCATGGTATTTTCTTCGATAAAAGGTCAGGTCCTTACTGAACCATAATAGTATCAGTATGCAGTGATTAATGGGCTACGTCCTGGTTGCCAGACGACCCGGATTTGTGCTAAATGTCCCACGTCCCGTTCAGTTCCTTACGGGACGGTAATTGTCCCATATTTCGGAGTATTTTGAAACTTAAAATGCCCACTGATATATTTCTTTATATTGCAAAAAGTAATTCCCAAAATTTATAGTTGCTAGTGTTGGTACTGACCTATTTACAACTGGTTTATTATCTAGAAATTTGGCAATTTTTGCGGATTGGTCAGCCTGGCGGATATGATGCCTAATAATTAACAACTGCTATACTGCTACGAGGGTTGTCCAGAAAGTAAACTCCATTCATGCATAGTACGAGAATTATTGGGGGTAGCGCTGCGATTTCGACATCAGCGTGCGCAGTGGCTCAGTACGCTTCTAGCTGTGCAAGGTGGAACATCGTACTCTCGTGTGTTTGCTAGTTATAACCTAGCAACATGAGCGCTGAAATAACAAATCCCGGCAAGTGTGAAGTGCGTGTGAAGCGTGAAAAGGCTAAGATGAGTGATCCAAAACAAGCATCGTGGTGTTCTGACACCTTGTGTTGTGTTTTTTGCATGACAATACTCGCCCTCACACAGCAAACAACACAAATGAACTTTTGGCCAAGCTCAAATGAGACGTTTTTGACCATCCCGTAGAGCCCGGACTTGGCCTCAAGCGACTTCCATCTGTTCCTACATGAAAAAGTGGCTTGCATCTCAGCGCTTTGGCAATACGAAGATCCTCACTACGGCGTGACAGATTAGCTTAGTTCACAGGCGGCAGAATTTTATGCAGAAGGCATTTCAAAGACTGTGAAAAGGGATGACAAGTGCTTGAATCTGTTTGGAGACTATGTAGAAACATAGAGAAAAGCTGTAATTCTCAGATGTATATAATAAAACTTTTGTATGTATTCCGGTTTCATGTTTATTTCAAAACGGAGGTTATTTTCTCTACAGCCCTCGTATTTTTCCCTTTTCACTTATATCCTTCAACAACGAAGGGTCTTTGTTAGAAGCTTCTGAAGTGAACACAAACACGTGGATATTTTGTTGGAATACAGAAGTAAGTTAATAATGGAAATGCATAGGTATTGAAACGCAGAGATGAGCATGTTACAAAGATAAAAACTATGTGTTTTTTTCATAAGGATTGGGAAAATGAGACTAAATTTAGAATTGGTTAGTTTGCAATGGCGACGATAAATACAAAACATTTTGTAAATGTTGCCGTAAGGGTTTCTGAAGTGTACATAGGAGAGACAAATGCGCATCTGTCCCTTACGGTAGAATTTTAATAAGATGAGACTTCTGGCACTTTCTGGAGGGGTATGTTTCCATGGCAACGTTCCCTCCGTTGTTGCTCTCGGCAGTAAGATGCCACCAGCCTCCTTTCCCTTCGCCTACAAGCTGAACTTTGAGGGGTAACGCCTTGTCATGTTGGCATGGTTTACTACTTCTCGCTAGCATTACGTCCCAGCGAGATTATTACAGTTCGGCGAGTTATTCCAAATTCTCCGCTTAGAGTGAAAGGTCAAGAGTCAACAGGTTGTTTAAATGGCACTATAACTTGATTTCAGATATCTGCCAACCCTGGCTATGACTGCAGTAGTGTTTTTAATCATTGTTCATTTACATGGTGTCAATTGCGAAATAAATTGTTATTGGAAAGAATTTGTTTAATGTGTTCTGATGATAGCTTATTTTGAAGTTAAATATTGTCGTGACCTCTAAACACACTAGCTCAATGGGGGGTAGAGCGACTCACAACTCAGGTACCTAAGAATCTGAAAAGTTAATAATTTATATTATGCGAGGTCACGACGAGGGACGCAGCTAAGAGAAATGTGAAAAATATTAGGAAAATACCTAGTAAAAGGATTACTACATGGTGCAGATGAGAGAAGGGATCTATCTACTATGATAAATTAAACAGAATAGAAGTGGATGGCAAGGGGGTTTATTAATAAAAGGGGATACAGTACCTCCTTGTTCCCATGTCTGCCGGTAAGGACGCCATGCCTGAACGCATGGGTAGCGCGTACACAACACAACCTGCCTCTTCCAGTAACTAGCCACGACTGTGTCTACTGACTGACTGACTGACGCTAACTCAGCGTGATGACGCTATCTAAAACTCGTTTATCCCCACCACTCTCTTACACAATACCCGATCTGGGCAGCCAAGGTCATATACGCAACAATACTTGTATAACACAATATTTTGCCATTTCCACAGTTGTAGCATTAGACAATATCCCATAACACATTCAATTGAGCATTCATTTAGTAGAAATGCATTCATTTAGTGATCTAAAAGGTGTCACAATGATTTGAGTTTTTACAGTACAAGTAAAATTATGTATATAACCTGTTACATTTTATTGATGTAATACGCATAATATACACTAAGAGAGATTACGAGTTTCATCAGATACATTCATAACCGCTTATGGGATTACTTATGATAAATACACCGTTGCTTATGTGAATTTTCAGAGGATCTGAAGCTCCAGTTGTAGTTTTATTAATTAAGGAAATAAAGATAAAAATCAAATAAAATACCCACAAATGTAATATTAAGGTATTAATAATTAAAAAAATGACTTGCAGGAAAGAATCTCTAGTCCGCATTTTAATTTCCGTTAAAAAAGTTCGAAATTAACACGATTTACGGGTGAGGCAGTATTCTTAACACTTAATGATTTCAGTCTAATTATATAATACATAAATTCAATAACAGCCCGCCTTAAAGCAATATGTGTATGTAACAAGATATAAAAAGTGTATATTACAGACATTGTATATGTTTATATTATTGTATACATGTGTAACAATGTTATGTGAATGTGTTACGTAATTTAATAATGTAGGAGCTGTGAGAATAATAGGTTAAAAGTTGCTAACAATGAGGTAACCTTAAGGCAATAATGAATTTGAAAGTTTAATAATGCTACGTGTGATTCTTGGAAGCAATAATGTAATTTTTGTGACAGTTTATTAAATAGCCAATCAACAGCCAGAAAAAGCTTTAGTTAAATGAAGGTATTTTAGTGGACTAGGATTAGCCAATCAGAAACTAAAATGGAGCAACATTTACAAATTCAGAAGTCAGTTACTTGTAGACAGGTTCCTAACCGGACGCTAGATGCGTCCTCGAGGAATTTAATACGTGTTTTGTATGAGACAAAAATAGTTTACGTGTTAAAAAGTGCAAGTATTTAATAAAACAAATCTCACAGCTCTCTCTCTCTCTATATCAGTGAAGTGTTATTTAAATCGTGTCAAGCATTAATAAAAGGGGTGAAGTAAAATTATAATCTGTATAAGCCTACATTCTTCAGTCGCACCACTCCCTGCTAAGACATTCATGTCTCTAAAAAGCCATAAATACTGACGCAGCCGAGGCAAACATAAATATATAATATTTAAATAAACAGTCAAAATTACAAAGTTAATATTTCTTTTAAACATTTTTTGGGGGCAAAGGCCACCGGAAAGTACATTTTTTGGGGGGCGAAGGCTACCGCAAACTTTTACCATACGTGCGGTTGCAACTACTTCAAGTTCGGCTCCCCAAAATTTGAACTACAATACAACTGCTACTTCAAATTCGCTTGCCATACGTGAAGCAACAAACCTTCTTCAAATTGGCTCCCAAAGCGTGGGGCAAATAACAATACAACACAACTACTACTCTTTCACGGGATAACACAGTTGGCAACACAAGAAGAAAACAATCGCAGTACGAGGTGATGAAATTGATGAATCAGACAGCTGTGATTGTTAAAAATTCAAAGCATTTCTATACTAGATTAGCACCTGAAACACGAGTGAAACAACTGCCATTACAGCGACATGTTTCTTTCAAATCTTCATGTTGCAAGCTTCGAGATGCTGGACTTAAATACCAAGTTTATTCCAAAATTCTCAAGGAAGTATTGCATTCCACCCAAAATATTCGATATGGAAATGTCACCATATATACATCTTTGAGTCCCCTAAATTCAAGACTGGTACACGAAGATTTTCAAGAAAATCTCTCCACCCCAAACTACCCCTTACTGGAAAAATTTTCGGGTGTAATGTTTTAATTAAAATGCCATTTGTTGAAGATGTTTGCGTGATAAATGTAATGTATATGAATAGCCTATAAAGTCCTTTGCACTTTATGATTTTTGTATAACTGATAAAACGTCAGAGATAAACAAAATCTTGCAACACAGCAAATTAGATCGTTAAAGCACATGTATTAATAATTTCGGTGTAGCCTTTGTTATTAGCTTCAGTTTTCAGATAATTATAGCTTACTCCAGGTGATAAGCTATTATTCGTATTTTCTCTTGGTCATTCAAAGAGCATAGAATTTCAAAGCCATCACGCAGCGATCCGCTTTTTAAAAATCTGAGTATCGCTTTAGCCTATTTTATCCTTCTTATACCTAAAACTAAATGTGTAACGGAAGTTTAACCAGATTATCAAGAAATAGAAGAATAAGCAGTGAGTAGAGAAAGTAGTGAATGCAACACATAAGACTTTTGTTTTTATTCAGGGAACCTCTTAAGTGCGATTTACAGTGAAATATTTGTATCGAAATTTTGGGTGGAATGGAATATTTTCTCTACATACTTTAGGTAGTCGCCGGAGAAAGTAAAAAGTGAAATAATTGTGGTATACGGTAGGAAAACGTTAATGTTAATTTAGATCGCGTGACGGGGTGGAAAATTGTCCCTGTGTGTGCACATACTGCAGATGGCAAGTACTCGACTTTCAGATGCAGAGCTACCAGTGTGCAATGTTGCAATGGCGGAATAAATGTCATTAAATCTAGCACAACAAAACGAATTGAACGAAAAACATCTGATGTGTTACACTTACATGACTTTCTCTACTCTTGTACAAACTTTTTTTACAAACGCTTATTCTCCATATACTTCATGTAAATCGAGATGTTAATCTTATTGCTAATTTTCTTGTAGGTGCAAGGAGAAATGGTAGGCTTTAAGCGATAGTCAACTATTTTAAGAGCTGGTTGCTATGTGCAGTATTCCATTCTCTGTGCATTACCAGAACAACAAAAAATGAATAACGAATTCCCATTTAAGAAAATAAGTATTGAAAAATGTAAGCAATATCTCTAAAATGGTTCACTCAACAACAAAAAATGTATATGACATAAATTGTGTCTTTTAACGCGATCTACATTTTGTGTGTACTAAAATTTTGTCTAGCTCTTGTGGTTTACCAGTTATGCAAAAGTCGTTCACAATGAAGAATACTTTTGGAGACATTCCCAGAAAAATCGAAATATACATTTTATTTGTCATGAAAATATCTTAAACATATGATATTTAATCAAAATTGTTAGAGCCATTTATGAGACAATTAAAATTTTCGAAAAATGTTCCATGTAAAGGGTAATCTGGGATGAGGGATTTTCTAGAAAACCTTCGTGTTGCATCTCTGGAAGATACTGAACCTAAATATCAAGTTTGTTGTTTATCCGACTGTTCATTTCTGAGTTATGCTGTTCACAGACACACACACACAGAGACATGTTCTCAAAAATGTTTTTTTGGATTCAGGGGGTCTCAAAACATGTATTTCCGGTGAAATTTCGGTATGGAATTTTTGGGTGGAATACATTGCTTCCCCTAATTACTATACGTAGTAGAGAAAGTAAAAATAGAAAAGAAAAGGAATATATTATATTGTTCCTGTAACTAATTTCTACATACTTTAAAAGGAGCGTATTCTATCATCTTCCATCTCGTAAGCCAGTCCCTTATACATTTTATTATGTAGGTAAATTTCGTGCGAGTTACACACGGGGCCACGGAGAAACAACGTTTTGCTGCCGTATAAGATGACGTTCTGACCTGCAAGGAAAAGAAATCAATAATTGGGTTTCTATGGCGAGTCTGTGGTGGGAGATCTGTAAGATACTGTGTTGATGCCGTCCCACTCTCCCATGCTTGCCGTTGTAACAACTCCACAAAAATTTGCATATAAAGCTCACATCGAGATGGCTAACTCTGATACCAAATTTCCTGCTCTTACATTTACAAGTCGATGAATAGTTATAATATCCTTGCTTTACCAAGCTTGCATGGGCATCCTCCGTACGGCCCTAGATTGATGGGCAATAAACAGGGGTGGCCAACGTCGACTCTAACAACAGATGTTTCTGTTATAAGGACGGGACCGAGCAAGGTGGCATCGCGGTAACGTCTGCGTCTCGCATTCGGGAGGTTTCGAGTTCGATCCCGGCAACACCCACTCTGATCTATGGGTTTTTCGTGGAGCAGGCGAATACTGGTGTGGTTTTTTTCTACCACGATTTCCTTTCCCGCATTGCCCTTTCGTTCCGTTTACTTCTCATCTTTTAGGTGTTCTAGGTTTCGTGGCATATAGCAGTGCCGGACAAATGGCGCGAATGCATGCTCAATGAAAAGAGTGTTCTCTTTGGACGCCAGAGGGCGCTTGATAGTTGGATCGTTCATCGCCCTCTCGCGGCGGCTCCAGCAGCGGGACGGGTCTGTGAGCTTGGAAGTATTAGGGACTTCCGTGCGTCTCTGTGGTGGTCTGCCTACGGCCTGTAGCCTCCTGTGGTTACTTCACCTCATCCCTTCCTCCTGAGGGTGGTGGCTACAATAGATGTGTGCAGTCACTGCGCGCGAGATGATAGGACGCGACGAAACTTGGTGACGAAATAGAACAGGAGAGGAAGAACAAGAAAGAAATATTTTATTTTTTTCTTAATGGCCAATTACAAATAGTCTATAACGGAAGAAGTTTTAAGGATACTCGTTACTGAAAATGCAGATTTCTACAAATTTCAACATAGTTATAGTATGATAGTAAAATATGCAACAAGTGAATAAACTTGATAACTGTGACAGGAGTGAATGTTTGTCGCACTCACTATTGTCACTGCGACAATTTTCACGAGTGTGGTATTAAGATTATCCTAAGTTGAATACAATATTTTATTCAGTTTTAGCATTATAAATTACAGGAAATAAATCATGAAATATTTTGGCATCCATACTGACATATAAGTGAGAGCGTCTTCATATGTTATGAGACGTTATATTCTCTCCCTGCATTCAACTTGTTATTACCTGGCGTATTGAATCGATAAGCAAGACATTCACTTTGCTTGCTTTCTCTTCCTGGGAGAGAACAGAGCACGTGCTAGGGACTGTGATGTAGCCTATTATCAGCATAGCACGGTAAGTAATTAGACCTTCAGATCTTAATTATTCTACATTTAATAATGTGCAGAGGTTTTGCATCTTCGTTGCTCAGATAAAATAATACCTTAAAATGAACTCTGCACAGCTTCTACAAAATACTTTCCAGCGCTACTGTAATTGCATTGGTAAATCTAAGAGCCAAATCAGATATTATTATCAGTTTCTTGTAAACTCAAGACTAAATATTTTGTCACGTATTTATAAAATTCAAGCTTCCTTGTAAGGATTACGGATATTGATTTTAGGATATGAGGCTGGAACTTTCCGCTAGTATATCCAAAAATTCATCAGTAGTCTTGTAGTAGATATAACTCGACCACGATATTATTGTACTTGACTCGCGGAAACCTGCATTCAAATACACACGAAGCCAGCGAAGTGCAATAATATTGGTTCGAGTTATACTAGGAAATGATGGAGTGGAATCCAGTATTTTTTGGTTTACCTGATTCTCCACTTGAGTGTGTGTATGTAGCAGTAAACCGGTTTATATACTGTAGTGCAATCAACATTTGTTATCGTACCAAAGTTAAGCCAGAGCTCCATTCGCCACATGTGCCTTCTCCTAAGCAAATAAGCGTTTTGATGGAGAGCTTCCTTGGGTAACAGACCAAGAAACGGATTTGGACTTAACTTACCTGCTTTTCAAAGTTTATTCACAATCAGGAGAAATCACCACTTCCAAAGCTCTGTCTCCAAATAATGCTCTTATTCTTCATATAATGAAACCCATGCTGTCATAACTGTAAGATTCTTATTTACTTAAAGAGAAGACAAAAGAATTATCCTTCTACCTATAAGAAAGCTCACATTTTGGAAGTATTGAATAATGTTGTGAATTGTAAAATTTGACATAAAGCGTGTGCTCTAATGACATCTACATTTTGTTATGTTTGTCTATCTCTTATGGTTTTTGTAGCTGTAGAAACTTATATAAAATTAATTCGAATGAAAAAGACTTCATAGACTATAACAAAATTCAGTATATACATTCTATTTGTCATCTAATATATGGCATTTTAATCAAAATCATTAAACCCGTTTTGAGAAGATAAAGAATAACGAAATATTCTCTTAACAGTCCTTAAATACTAGGTTTATATCGTTTTAGAGTTACCATATTTACACACACACACACACGTTGAAAGTTTTCTAAGAATTCTTTTTTTTGCATTCAAAGGACTTCAAAACAGATTTAACTGAAAACTCGATATCGAATTTTAGATGGAATGCAAACCTTCCTCTATTTGCTATAGAAGGCAAAATAAAATTGTTTATCAACGTTAGTATTCCAACAATTATTTAAAATAGTATAATTTAGGAATAGCTCAAATTTTGAATTAATGGTTTTAATATAATTGCGCTTATATCTTAAGTGGAATAATTCGCTTGTACAAATAAAGAAGTAAAAGCAGAAAATTGTTCTGAAATCTTTGCTAATTGCAGAAAAGTAAAATAAATGGAATGAGTATGCCACTAGTATAAAACAACGATGAAAAGTAATGTATTTCTGAAACTTTAGTAGATGATGTATGACAAGAATTGCACTGCAGGTAAAGGACGCATACAGAAGCAGCGACCATTGTTCTGTCCCATCTTCTCTATACACCAAAATATGACTGCCTGCGGTACAGTTAAACTGCACTCGTCCCTGTTTGCATGGCCGGGTGTTTGTCCGACGAGAGTTTATTATTATCTGCACATCTCGTGGTGATTTGTGGGCCAGAAGAAGGACCTTGTGATATTTGCTTTTATCTGGTGCTGAAAGTGGCTCGGAGTTCCCTGCGGTCGTGTTTGTTGTTGATGGTGCCACAGAGATATGGCCTGACCTCCAGGGATATGGAATATCCCACTTCTGGTACCACTTCTCTCGTTGGCGGATTCACGTCTTAACACAAGCGCTTTAGTGCAGAATAACTTCATCATATGCACGCCTAGCTAGAAAATAGCCAAATAAAATAAGCATATTTTACTAGGCACAAAATTAAATACTATAAAACCCTCACGTGACCAAAATGTTCCTTCTAGATGCATTCGTTGCGCTGCATAGTATTAATTTTAATTTTTATTCGCATGAAGTAATATATAAAATACTGTATACTCTATAAATGGTCCATAACTTAGGGATATCTATCTATAAAAATGCTAAAAATTACCAAATTTTTTCGAGTCAACAGTTGAAGCCCGTACATATGTGAATACAATTTTCAACAAGACTCTGCAACAGCTTATACGGCCAATATTTCGATGAGAAAAATTGAAAGTGAGCTTGAGAACAGAATTATTAGTATAGATCTGTGGCCTACTCGGTCTCCCGACCTAACCCTCTGCGATTACTATATCTGGGGTAACTTGAAACAAAGTATATAAGACAAACTCACACACTCTGGAAGAATTAAAACAAAATACCCGCCAGGAAATTGCCAGCATTTCTCAACGTGAGCTACAGCGAGTGATGGATAGTTTCCTAAAAGGTGCCAAAAATGTATGGACAACGACGATGGCCAGTTTCAGCATCTCCTTCCATAAAGTTAGTAAGTAAAGTCTTTAAAAGTAGTTTTAAAAATGTTGTATGGTTTCATCCGCGCCTTTCTATGAATGCGGCAGACGACAGCGAACGTGAGGATGCGGACAGAAAAAATACCGCGCAGTCGGTTCGTAGTTTTTTTGGCTCACCCTGTACAAAAGCATTTCCAAACAGACATTTGCTGTATATTCGCAGTTAACCTTGCGAAAGATCGACAAAATCTGTCGCCATTCCTCACTAATATCTATTCGTAATTTGCCAATGAGTTGACAGAACTAGCATAGGTATGCTTATTGGTGTGATACACAGGACAAGGCGTGATAGCACCTACAAGATGACAGTACCACCCAACAAAATGGAGTCATGATGTCATGAGATGGTCTAGAAATGGTAACAAGTGCGGTTTGTCCAAGGAAGCCGTGTTGATTTCTTCCTGTCGTTTCTCTACGACGATTTAAAACAAGTCATATAGCGAATTAAATGTCTTTCTGTAAGCTAGTTTCTATAAAATTATGGTAAAAATCTATAAGCTTTTCCAACACTAAAGTGAACAAAGCAATAAAGAGATGCCTCAGGAGTTCTTAAATGCTAAATTAGCGACAGAGGACCAGAAAAAGATAAAGAGAGTCTGTGTATCCACTAAATGCCTTTCATACAGCATAAAGTTAGAAACATTATTATCTTGCCGTTATAGTTTTTAAAGTTTTTAGCTAAGGTTTTCATTTATCAGCAGATTCTCATTTTCAAATTGTTACACAAGCTGTAATTGGTATAAATGAATTAAAGTTTGTATATCTCCTTGTAAATAATAGAATAAAAAGTGATGAGACAATCTTTGTGAACATGCTTTGTTGTGATGCTCTTAAATAATAGAACTAATATTATGTACATTTTAAGCAAAAAAAAAAAAAACTAACATAAGTCTCATTTGAACATTTTCTTTTCTCTGAAACTAGTAGCATAATTAAAAATTCATCTCCACATTTGATTAATATACTATTATAAAGTTTAATAATTATAACATATGTTTATAATAATAATTGCATCGTGTGGAGCAATTTTTACTTTCTCTACTACGTATAGTAAGTAGGGGAAGTATTGTATTCCACCCAAAAATTCAATATCGAGATTTCCCCGGAAATATATGTTTTGAGACCCCTTGAATCCCAAAAAAGCATTTTGGAAACATGTCCTTGTGTGTGTGTCTGTGGTTATCAAGAAAATCCTTCAAACACCAGATTACCCTTTACATTGAACATATATCAAAAATTGTAATTTTCTCAAAAATGGCTGTAACGATTTTGACTAAAATATCATATATTTAAGATATTTTCATGACAAATAAAATGTATAGCTTAAATTTTCTGGGTATGTCTCCAAAAGTATTCTTCATTTGTACACGACTTTTGCATAACTGGTAAACCATAAGAGATAGACAAACCTTTACTACACAAAAAATGTAGATCGTGTTAAAATACACAATTTATGTCATATACATTTTTGTTGTTGAGTGAACCATTTTCGAGATATTACTTGTTATTCCCTTAAATTTTCCAATACTTGTACTCTTTCTCAAATGGGAATTCGTTATTCATTTTTTTGTCCTGTACATACAAAGATAATGGAATACTCCACATAACAACCAGTTCTTAAAAGATTTGACTATCGCTTAAAGTCTACCATATTCCCCTTGCATCTACAAGAAAATTAGCAATAAGATTAACATCTCGTTTAACATGAAGCATATGGAGAATAAGCGTTTGTAAAAAATAGAGAAGGTCATGTGAGTGTAAAATATCAGATTTTTTCAAAACAATAACAAATAATAAGCAGATTACTCTCTGGGGAACTAATATAAAATTATTTTAGTGTACATGTTATACAGTTTGCTCTGATTTCTGTAGTAACATTTCAAACGAATCGAACTGAAATAGTATGTTTTAGAAATTTCAATGGACATTATTTAGTAAATTAATAGTATGACAATGTAATAAAAAATAATTAAATATGCAATAGGTAAGCTCATTCAGTGATGCTAGAAACAGCCAACGTTGAACCAGTGTCACTGATGTGCCCGAATTTTGTCTGTTAGGATTTGTTTTGCACCGAGAAGATTGCTCAGACGGTAACGTCTATGGCCCGCACTCGAGGGATCCCGGGTTCAAACCCCCTATCATTCCTTTCATCACTACATTTCATGTCCTTCACCGCCACACCAGGCATTGGACTGATCACTCATCCTGAGTATGATCCATAGTTGCTTGCTCCTTGACAGGCTACTGCCCCAAGGCATTGGTTTGGAAGTCCTTGTGGGTAGTCCTACAAGAGGAGGGTAATCCGTTTAAGAAGAAGAAGACAAACGAGGATTTCTTTCGCATTGAAATAAGTGCAAAAGCATGAGGCTGTCGCACTAAAACACTTAACGACGCGCATTTGGCTGCTCAGCCAAATGTATCTCCCAGGTCTATCTTAATAATCAAAACAAATGTGGTTATTATTGCCCACATTCAAAAACCCCGAGTTCGAATAACGGTTAGGGCTAGTTATCGGATAAGATTTTTTTCCGGGATTTTCCCTTTTCTCTTGTCAAAGCTCATTTATGCCTCATTTCGACCAATACGTTCATTCAATCTTCCGGCTAAAAGTCGTTAAAAATATTTGGCTATTTCTAGACACTACGAGATAGCTGTACCTGGCTCATATTGCTGCATTTTATTGGATATTGGAGGTGAACCGTGATGTTATGAAGATGGTGTTAACGGCTTTTGTTGCTTTCCTTCAGTCCTGACTCTGGATAGCTATGCAGCGTGGATTATTGAGAAAATTCGTCATCATCCCCTTAAAATTTGAGAGCTATTACTTAGGAGCCATTTTATAATTTGACGTTACTGAAAAGGCTAGTTTATAAAAATTTCAAAAACATTATATATATAAAATATATTTTCAAGAAAATAATGAAAATATGAACATGGAGTCATATGTAAAATATGTTGAAGACATGACAATTTTAACATTTAAATTCTACACCTTATTCCTAGAATACGGTTCTTTACAGCAAAATCTGAAGATTTCTGTAGCATTAAACATTTTACTGGAGGAATATAAATTATGTAACACATTTAATTTTCTAAAAGTGAATCATATATTAGATTGTTAAATCCCTAAATCCAAAAGTATACTTGGTATAAATAAAAGGCTCTTTAGATCATCGACTTTTAAAGCACGTATGCGGAGTTTTACAAAGAAATTTAACAAGAATTTCATTATGAGAAACATTTTTAGTGTCAAAAAATGTAGGAAACAAGAATGCCAGAAAAGCAAGTTTTAAAATTTTGCGCTCTATTTCCAGTCACCTGTGCACGTCATTTAAATGTCGAGGTATAGCATTTAAAGGACCAGAAAAGCAAACCTACAATAGCACCGGTATTCCTCATTGCTTGGGAAATTTTTCTATGAATCGTCTCAAAAAGTGGTCTGTCTAGAATTCAGTATCGAAAGTTCCCTTACACTCATGATTGTAAGCAATTGCGTTGATGTGCTAAAGAAATTAATTTATTAGAAAAAAGTCACAATTATATATTTTTTCTGAGTGTTGCAAGCTTCTTCTTTTTAACGAACTCAATTTGTTCTACACCTTATTTTTCTCTATCCTATAATTTATTTTATATATATTCCACAAACTATCTTTATATAGTTTATTTTTCTATTTAATTCATACTAATCGAGATGTATCATCACTCATTTCTTTGTAGGAACAAGGAGAGTAAAGGGAACTGAATCGTAGTCAGCTGTTTAAAACCGGGATGCAATGCTAGCGTTTAAATCCCATGCTCTTTGACAGCACTTTAAACATGAACGTATAGAAGAATTCAAACCAATAATGTCGAATATCTGGAAATGGCTACCGCAAAAATATATTTTAAATAAACTGTATGTTTTAAACAGTGTGATTTTTTCGGTAGTGCGTTTTTACCTATCCCTTATGATTCATCCAAAATTACTTACTAATGAAGAGGACTTCACAGGCTATTCCCAAAAAATTCAAGATTTTAATTTTTTGTCGTGTAAATATCTTAAATAATTGTTGTTTTAATCAAAATCGTTAGGGCCGTTTTTGATAAAATAAGAAATATCGACTATTTTTCCGTGTAAAGGGTAGTTTGCGGTGGAGGGGTTTTCTTTAAAATCTTTCCGTTTAATCTTTGGAAGATGTTGAACTTAAATACGAAGTTATATATTTAACCGACATTTCGTTTTTGAGCTATGCTGTTCACACCACACAGTAACAGCTACCTTTTTCTAAAATACTTTTTATTCCCAGGAGGCTTCAAAATATGTGTTTTTAGTGAAATCTCGACTTGATATGGAAAGTATTTATAAATTTATATTATTATTGCAATCCAAAAGTTTATAATCTGTTGCACTGTTTTATAAACATTTACTCGCATACTAAGGCTATAATACCTATTCATATATAATGATACCCTGCGAATTCTTCTAGTAGTTTTAGATCTGGAACAAATAACCTAAAGCCAAATACTACCTTTTAACTTTTTGAGCGTATATATGTGTTACATTTTTAATCAAAAACGACTGAACCGATTAGACGAATTGTACTGTAGGTCTCATTAAGGGAATTAATAATAACATTAACTTCTTCCCTCAAAGGGCGAAAAAAATAATGAGGTACGCGTTTTTTACTTTTTATTACGTTTTTTTAATTCTACATTAATAGTTGCAACTTTTCCAAATAATGAATACCTTATAGAATTTCATTACTACTTTTCACGTACATAAGAAATATAGACGAATTACATTTCTGCACATTTTGCTTACAATTTCTGTTGCCATAGGAAACTGCATACCTAGATCACATAAGCATAGGGATCGGGCATAAATTTACACCTATAAAACTTTTTTAGTTTCTCTACTACTTATAATAAGTATTGTATTCCAATTAAAAATTCGATGTTGAGATTTCCTCACAGATATATGCTTTTGAGACCCCTTGAGCATCCAAAAAAAAATCTGATGTGCTACACTCACATGACTTTCTCTACTCTTGTACAAGCTATTTTTACAAACGTTTATTCTCCATATGCTTCATGTTAATCGAGATGTCAATCTTATTGCTAATTTTCTTGTAGATGCAAGGGGAACATGGTAGGTTATAAGCGATAGTCAAATCTTTTAAGCGCTGGTTGCTATGTGGCGCATTCTATTCTGTTTGCATATCCAGGACATAAAAAATTGAATAACGAATTTGAGAAAAAGTATAAGTATTGGAAAATTTAAGGAAATAACAAGCAATATCTCGAAAATGGTTCACTCAACTAAAAAAATGTATATGACATAAATTGTGTATTTTAACGCGATCTACATTTTTTGTGTAGTAAAATTTGTCTATCTCTTATGGTTTACCAGTTATGCAAAAGTCTTTCACAATAAAGAATACTTTTGGAGACATTCCCAGGAAATTCAAGATATACATTTTATTTGTCATAAAAATATCTTAAACATATGATATTTTAATCAAAATCGTTAGAGCCATTTTTGAGAAAATTAAAATTTTCGAAAAATCTTCCATGTAAAGGGTACTCTGGGGTGGGGGATTTTCTTGAAAACCTTCGTGTCGCATCCTTGGAAGATACTGAACCCAAATACCAAGTTTGGTGTTTATCTGACTGTTCGTTTCTGAGTTATGCTGTTCACAGACACACAGACAGGCACACAGACACACACACGGACATGTTTCCTAAAATGCTTTTTTTGGATTCAGGGGGTCTCAAAACATGTATTTCCGGTGAAATCTCGGTGTCGAAATTTTGGGTGGAATACAATACTTCCCGTACTTACTATGCGTAGTAGAGAAAGTAAAAAAATCTGATGTGTTACACTCACATGACTTTCTCTACTCTTGTACAATCTAATTTTACAAACGCTTATTCTCCATATGCTTCATGTTAATCGAGATATCGAGATGTCAATCTTATTGGTAATTTTCTTGTAGATGCAAGGGAAATATGGTAACTTTTAAGCGATAGTCAAATATTTTAACGCTGGTTGCTATGTGGCGCATTCCATTCTCTTTGCATGTCCAGGACATACAAAAAATGAATAACGAATTTGAGAAAAAGTATAAGTATTGGAAAATTTAAGGAAATAACAAGCAATATCTCGAAAACGGTTCACTCAACAAAAGAAATGTATATGACATAAGTTGTGTATTTTAACGTGATCTACATTTTTTGTGTAATAAAATTTTGTCTATCTCTTATGGTTTACCAGTTATGCACAAGTCGTTCACAATGAAGAATACTTTTGGAGACATTCCCAGAAAATTCGAGATATACATTTCATTTCTCATGACATTATCTTAAACATATGATATTTTCATCAAAATCGTTAGAGCCATTTTTGAGAAAATTAATATTTTCGAAAAATGTTCCATGTAAAGGGTAGTCTGGGGTGGGGGGATTTTCTTGAAAACCTTCGTGTCGCATCTCTGGAAGATACTGAAGCTAAGTACTAAGTTTGGTGTTTATCCGACTGTTCGTTTTTGAGTTATGCTGTTCACAGGCACACAAACACACAGACACACACACACACGGACATGTTTCCAAAAATGCTTTTTTTTGGATTCAGGAGGTCTCAAAACATGTATTTCCGGTGAAATCTCGGTATCGAATTTTTGGGTGGAATCCAATACTTCCCCTACTTACTATACGTAGTAGAGAAAGTAAAAAGGATTTTTAGATAAAAGCCCATATATGTATCTGTAAACAGCAAAGAAAAGTTATTTAAACATCAAACTTGGCATTTAAGTTCAGCATTTTCGAAGGATGCCACACGAAGACTTTCAAGAAAATCTCTCAACCCTAGCTACCCTTAGCATGGAAAATTATCGGAATGTTAGATTTTCTAAAAAAAACGCTTTAACTATGTTGATTAAAATATCATATATTAAAGATATTTATATGAAAATAAAATGTCTATGTTGAATTTTCTGGGAAGACTCTGAAGTTCTCTTCACTCGGAAGGAATGTTATATAATCTTATAATCTATGGTAAAAGTTAAGCGATAGACGAAAACGTACTATACAAAAAATATAGATCCCTTTAAAACACAATTTATTTCAAATAACTTATTTTATTACATCAGCAACTTCCGGAATATTCATTATTAATGGTTCAAATTGTTCAATACTTTCCTTAAGTCCTGTCGATTTCCACTTGTTTCTCGCGATTGAAGTAAAACAGTAGGGAATTTTAAGGTCAGCATATAACGTCCATTCTTTAAGATTTGACTATTTCTGTTCCCTTTGTATCTATAACGAGTTGTGTAATGTAGCTATTTCTGCAAAGGTTTATCTCCATTAAAGTGAAGTAAATATAAAAATGAACTTTCGTATGAATATTTGTATGGACAAATAAACGACAGAGCACAGAGAAAATCATATGAATGTAACACAACGAATTTTTATATATGTTTAATTTTTATTCAACTTCCAGAATAAGCAGTCTTGTTATCCTCGCGCAATCCTCGCAGAAACTTGGACTACGTCGAAAGTAGACCGTGAGGAAAACACAGAAAGAGATAGAAGCAGGGAGAGATAGTAGAGTAGGAAAGGAGAGAGAGAGTGAGAGAAAATTTATGCTTTCCAGGCCAATAACTAAACAGCTTTATATTCGACCATAAACCTCCCAACTCATGTAAATATGACATGTTTGACAAGGAGCGGAGCACCCGTGTTAAATTTAACCGCCCTATTTGTCCGCGAAATGAACCCCATTGTGCTAAAAAGCCTAACAAGGAAGTACTGGTATAAATCTGAAATCATAGGAACCGCCTATCGCCAAAGAAAACGAATCAGTTTTCAAAACATTACCTTACATGTACGTTGCACAGAGTGAGGGGGAAGGAGACGATTAGAGAAAGAGTGAGAGTGGGGAGAGAGAGAGAAATGGAGAGTAAAAGTAAAGGTACTTATCACGGAGGGGTCCCGGAACTGGAACAGAGCACTCCACGCAGGCCAGCCCGCCCTTTATGCTTCCAATGGAACCCCTTGGAGGGAAGAATGAGGGGAGAGACCCGAAGGGCGACCAGATCCGTATGACGACGGGCGCAAGTATGGACGGGGTCCCTAACGTTTGCAGATAGAACGTATCCGACGCCACACCTTCCCTGCCCACCAGCCACTAACCTCCAGGGTCCCCCGGAGCGGAGCCCACTTGGAGGAGAGAACTGACTGGGCGGTACAGCGGTGATGCCACAGAAGAAACCTTTACAGAGCGCAAGCCACCGCCCAGTCGCAACCCGCCGAACACCGTGGCCTGGTCCTACAACCCTGAAACAGATGACAAGGAATATGATGGTACAGGAAATGAGAGGAAGGAGAGTCGTGGTAGAGGATGAACCACCCCAGCATTCGCCTGGCGACCCGGGTAAACCAGAAAAACCCATGAACTAGTGTGCACGGTTGTCAGGGATCGATCCCGGGACCTCTCGGATGCGGGCCACAGACGTAACCGCCTGAGTCATCCCGCTCGGTGAGAGATGGAAGGAGAGGAGTCTCGAATTTGGAAGAAAAGAGAGACGAAGGGAACGAAAAGAGTGGGAGAGAGTTAGTGAAGATATACGTGAGTAACAACAACATCGCTTCTGATAGTTTGTTTTTAAGTTTAGCGTCCTTTAACCTGGGAGGTCATATCGGACGATGAACGAATGAAATTGGTGAAATAATGCTCAAATGGGTCCGGGGCTATAGAGCTTAAAATTACCCGACATTCGTCTTCTCAGGATGAAGAAAACCCTGAAAAAGCTTATCTTGACAGAGATTCGAACTCGGGACCTCTTAAATGTGAGGCAAACAAGCTACCGTCACACCAAAGAGGTGAAATGTTTCTGATAGTTGTTAACTATTTCCGCAAAGCGTTGAAATATTTATTAATACTCTTAAATATAACTGCTTATTTCAGAGATCCCCATCTTGAACAGCAACCTTTACTACTGTGTTTCATGCAGATAGACGGGAGGGCACTGCGGGTTTTCAAAGATACACCTGCACATTTAGAAAGAGGAGGAATTTATAGGCATCGTGCTCAAGTTTATGACACAAGCGTTTAGTAGAATATTCTTTGTATTCATCGATTGGTAGCGATAAGATCTGCAGTAGGCCTTTCGCGTGTCTAAAACGATAATAATTCCGCTACACTACAGCCTTTTCTTTCCTCCACATTGGGCGAAAGTTTATGTTAACGTAGAAATAAAAGCAGCACACAAAACTTCAGATACCTACTTTCTTTATGATTGTTATGTTCCTTTTAATAAAATGGAATAAGATTCTAGAGACAAAACAAAGCTTGTGTGTATGTATCTGTTTATTCCAGTGGAGTTACCGAAAGTTACTTCACTTTTACACCATTATAAATGCAAATAGTACAATAATGTTGCAGAAATTAAAGATGTATGTTGCTGCTACCTTCTCTAATAATTCTAGCTTACTGTCATATCGTTATTCATAAAAAAGCATGTTTTTCCAACTACTCCCTATCATCATAATGTTCGATACACATTTTGCTATAGACACATAGAAGCATACAGGACTCTAGGATGATAGTCAAATGTTTAAAAAGCATTTGGGTATTTGTGTGTATGCTGGACTTGCCATTGCTAACTCTTAGTGGTTGATGAGAAACAAGAACGAATAAAATATTTCAGAACGTAAAATTCAACCCCACACCTGTAAATAGCTTGTAAACGGCTAAAAACATAATGAAATATTTATGGCGCACCTATATAGAGAAAATAGTGCAGGTCTTATGGCAACATCATTCCTTATGTCTTGAAATATGTAGCAATAGCATTCATTTTTACTTTCTCTACTACGTATAGTAAGTAGGGGAAGTATTGTATTCCACCCAAAAATGCGATACCGAGATTTCACCGGAAATACATGTTTTGAGACCCCCTGAATGAAAAAAAAGCATTTTTGGAAACATGTCCGTGTGTGTGTCTGTGTGTGTCTGTGAACAGCATAACTCAAAACGAACAGTCGGATAAACACCAAACTTGGTATTTAGGTTCAGGTTCCTCCAGAGATGTGACACGAAGGTTTTCAAGAAAATCCCCCCACCCCAGATTACCCTTTACATGGAAGATTTTTCGAAAATTTTAATTTTCTCAAAAACGGCTCTAACGATTTTAATTAAAATATCATATGTTTAGGTATTGTCATGACAAATAAAACGTTTATCTTGAATTTTCTGGGAATGTCTCCAAACGTGTTCTTCATTGTGAACTACTTTTGCATAACTGCTAAACCATAAGAGATAGACAAAATTGTACTATACAACAAATGTAGACCGCGTTAAAATACACAATTTATGTCATATACATTTTTTTTGTTGAGTGAACCATTTTCGAGATATTGCTTGTTATTCTCTTAAATTTTTCAATACTTATTTTCTTAAATGGGAAATCGTTATTCATTTTTTTTTTCTTTGATATGCAAAGAGTTATAATCTGTGGCAAAGGGAATGGTGTTGCACCTAGCAACCAGCTATTAAGAGATATGTATGTGCTTAAAGGCTACTGTTTTTCTATATTGCCCTTGTAAATATATTTTCCCCTTACATCTACAAGAAAATTAGCAATAAGATAGAGTCTGCAAATGTTTATCTCGATTAACATGAAGTAGATGGAGAATAAGCGTTTGTAAAAATAGTTTGTACAAGAGTAGAGAAAGTCATGTGAATGTAACACATCAGATTTTTTGAAACATATCCGTGTGTGCGTGTGTGTGTGTCTGTGAACAGCATAACTCAGAAACGAACAGTCGGATAAACACCAAACTTGGTACTTAGGTTCAGTATCTTCCAGAGCTGCGACACGAAGGTTTTCAAGAAAATCCCCTTAGTTACCCTTTACATGGAACATTTTTCGAAAATTTTAATTTTCTCAAAAATGGCTCTAACGATTTTGATTAAAATTACTTATGTTTAGGATATTTTCATGACAAATGAAATGTGTATCTCGAATTTTCTTGGAATGTCTCCAAAAGTATTCTCCATTGTGAACGACTTTTGCATAACTGGTAAACCATAAAAAATGTAGATCCCATTAAAATACAGAATTTATGTCATATACATTTTTTTTGTTGAGTGACTCATTTTCGAGGTGTTGCCTGTTATTCCCTTAAATTTTCCAATAAAATTTTCCAATAAATTTTCTCAAATTCGTTATTCATTTTTTTTCCTGATAATGCATAGAGAATGGAATACTCCACATAGCAACCAGCTCTTAAAATATTTGACTATCGCTTAAAGCCTACCAATTCCCCTTGCATTGATGCAGTAATTTGTATCACAAATTACTTAAATGTAAATAATGATTGTAATATGAATATGCATTTTTATGTGACATTGATTTGAGATGTTTATTGATTGTAATTATTGTTGAGAAGTAAGTTTATAGGGCCTTACTGAAACTGACAATAATAGCGTGCAATAATGCAGCGAGGGGGTGAGGTGTTTATCATTATTGGAAACGAGGAAGTTACGTAATGTTGGCGCGTTTTTCTTTTAGAATCTTCTGGAACGTTTCCCTAGAGCGTATGTATTCATAATTTTCATTGGATATAAAAATAGACGCTAATGTTGGCGCGTTTTATTAGCCAATAGCAGCTCAGTTATAATCTTTAGGCATGTCGGAGTGTATGAGTATAAAAAGGTAGGTTAGAGGTAAAGACCCCGTCAGTTCATCGAAAATCTTTGTACACTACACGTCGTCTTCAGTCTGTCAGTTCGTCGAAAATATTTGTATGATACAGGTCGCCTTCAGTTCAGCAGAAATATTACACGTCGGCTATCGATTCACAAGTTACGCGTAGCAGAATTATGAAAAATCTAAAGTGTTGTAAAGTTAATTATACAAAAAGTTGAAGTACACGAATTAAGAGTGATCAGTAAGAAGTTATTATAACAGTTTCAGTTTGGCGAGTGTCAAGATCAATGTGTAAATGTGATAGTTAACGTGTTCGACAATAAAAGTGTAAAACAAATTTCTTCATCAGTGTTATCTTTGGATAAAAGATTCCTTTCCGTTTACACAACCTGTATTAAGAGAAGTGCTTGACCAAAAGGATAATAGCTAGCCGGAGGACAAAGAACCAAAATTAAATAAAATAACAGTAGCATTTTTTTAAACAAAAAAACTAATACTGCCGCAAATTGCTAACACCAGATGGAGCTAACAAACCTAACAAATGAATCACGTCACAAGATGGCTTCAACGCGTGAAGTAAACACACATACACAAACATTATAAGAATTATACTCGCAGCATCTACAAGAAAATTAGCAATAAGATTAACATCTCGATTAACATGAAGCATACGGAGAATACGCGTTTATAAAAATAGTTTGTACAAGAGTAGAGAAAGTCATGTGACTGTAACACATCAGATGTTTTTTCCTACGTGGAGACGTAGCGGGAAAACGTTGTACATAATTTGTAGGGCGAAAGCGTTGTTCCTCTGGTTGATGCCCTCTGCTCAACGGCTGCTGATTTCTCCATTCCTAATAAATTACCTATCTAACTCATTTCGCTGGTCTCAGGGTTTTCGTAGGTGACGCAAATTAAAATACACTGCATTTCCTTTAAAATGTGGTTTATTATCAAGTAAATACTTATGGGCGTCTACCTTTTCCCATTGTAACGATTCCCACCATTATAATAATTAGGAGCCTAATCTATCTGCACACGCTTCCCACCACAATGCACACACACGTGCATCTGTCGTCCAGGAGTATCACTGTGTGTCGACGAGATTCTATAAGAGACATTTTAAATGAGGCTTGCTTTGAGAGAATACAAAATAACGAAAATGCAACATCTTTTTGACTTCCATTAAAAACAATACTTCCATTTCTTTCCTACCCCAAATATTACAAGATTTATAACGCCCTAAACATACAAGTGTCCTTTTAAAATATCATATACATGCATTTGTGAAACTAAGTAAATGCGTTTTCGTATTTCCTTTATTACTATTATTATTATTATTATTATTATTATTATTATTATTTACTAGTATATTTTTTGATACTGTAAAGTAATCTATTTTTGCACTATTAGCGCTGTTGTAAGTGTTTCGAAGTTTTTCTTGCCGAAGTTGGATTTGATAATGATCGATAAGATTTCAAAATCAATATTTTCAACAAATAATTTCTTAGTAAAGCAGTGCCTCCAACAAGGTTAATATTTAGATAAAAATATGAACATGCTAATACAATTTCTGGGTTATTAGGCCCTATATACTGACGCAGGAACATCAAAATGTAACCAAAGTCGTTTTTTTATTGCTGTCATCCTCATTCGATTTGAGCTTTTCGCTTGAGTTAAGCCGGCGAAAAGCCTTTCAGTAGCGGTGCATAGAAACAAGGCAGGAAATTAAGTTAAAACAAACGAGGACAGTCATCCCTGTCGGTATTGCCGATTTTCCGGCTGAGATTGTGTTAAAAGCAATATGCGATACATTTATTTTCTTCTAGTTAAGAGAAGGCTAGCTTTTGCGATATAATACATACATAATGCCTGAATTAACACTTTATCCTCAGATATCCAAATATTATATGTTTTAAAATAAGGCGATTAAGAATGGAAAACACAAACTTGCAGAAAACAGTGCCAGATAAAATAAGGGTTTAAAACATATATTACTTTCTCTATTCTTGCTCTCTAGCCCACAAAGTTTTTAGTGTGTGTGTGTGTGTGTGTGTGTGCGCGCACGTGTATATGTGTAATTTGTATGAGGGAGAAAAAGTGCAAAAATGTAACGTTTATGGACATTAAATTTGTATTTCATTCTAGGAGTTACGAAAAATGCAAAATCTCGATTTTCAGAGACAACTCCCTGAAAAAACATTACTTTCTCTACCATGTACCTAGAATGTAGAGGAATTACCTATTGGATTGCACTCAAAAGTTCGATACCAAGATTTCATCGGAAAGATATGTTTTGAAGTGAATAAAGGAAAAGAGTTTTTTAGAAAAAGGGTGTTATGTAGTGCGTTAATGTTTAACAATAAAATAATGAAAATAATGTGTCGCTTGATTCGTGATAAACCGTCACGTGCTCGCGACCACTTTTCTTCTCCTCCTTGCAAATGTAATTTACGTCCTTCGTTCCTGACGGAGGTTGCATGGTCAGCCAATCAAACTACTTTACTGCTTCACAGCATAATTTAAAGTAAACTTGGTGAGTTTTTCCTTCAATCAGTGTTGGTTTGATTGTTTAAGTCGAGTATTTAGCTAATAATATAGGAATGAAATTGCGGAGATCATTTGTAGCAGCCCTCAAACAATTTAATACAGTTGTTATTAAAACCGGTGATGATAAATGATATCCAGGCCTGGACAAATGATATCTAGATTGAACCATAAATGTCAAAGAGCAATAATGACGCACACTACGGGAATACATTTCTGGAGCAAAGTTTTATTAAGGCAGGTGCGTCGAGAAGTTCTCGTCCACTAACTACTCAATAGATGGACACATTCTCCTCGAGTTGTAGCTCCTTTGCTGAATAACGATGAGCAAACGCGTCCCAAGTAGGTCGCAAGGCGAAGTTTCCAATGAATAGCCAATACCAACACATGCCGATTAAATTACGTGCCACGAGGAGAAATTGTGCAAACGTTGTACGCCGTAATCTTCGCTCTTCTTTCGTACTTCAGGTTCCTTCATGGAGTTAGTATTCTTGTGTAAATAATTCAATAAGTCTCGTCTGATACCACCTATATGTATTCATGTCACGCTATTAATTTGCCACGGCAAGATCGTATCTTTCCTGTAGATATCGGTTTGCTATGAGTCACTCATGTTGCTCTTGGCTCTGCACTAAAGGATGGCCGAAAGGTAACGCTTACAAACGTAACGGCACCAAAAGTAACTAGCGATTATAAAAGTAATGGCGATAGAAACTACATTCACTGCCTATAAAGTGACTCCGGAAAGAATTTTTCATTTACTTTACATTAGTTTTAATGGCGGCCATTCCTTTAGAACTTATTACTTATTGGCAATGGTGTTAACTTGTATAGCTCTTGTCGTTGGGTTTCTTGCACTTTGGGTATTTTAATCATTAGACATTCGCCATAACGCATTCACACTCACAGGCTCTGGGGAGGATAGGGAATAATCTTGGCTAGAGAAAAATTCCCACCCCCCCAGCCGGGAACCGAACCCGGACCCCTCGCACAGCAGGCATGTGCTCTACTGACTGAGCTATGGGGCCAGCCAGAAAGTATTCGCCTCCACTTCAGAAACACTCTAGCAATCAAATTAAAGGAGAGAAATAAAAGGTTCAGAAGGAACAACCACTATTAGTGTATACAGAGTGTATCTTTTTTTGGTGTCATATATTTGGGGGACATATTTCTGACATAATAACAGTAAAAAAACGTATTTCAGAGTTACAACACAAATTCTAAAGTTACAAAAATTGCTCGAAGTGGCTTCCTCTTGCTTCGATGCATGCAGTAAGCCTGCATTCCATGTTCTGGCGCACGCTATTGAAAATTCCTGGTGTGTTTCGTATTTGGTGAAATCCAGTTTGGATACGTCCTCGTAAAATGTCAACATCACGTACAGGAATCCCATAAACCAAGGACTTCAAATGTTCCCAGACGATGAAATACACTGCATTCAAATCAGGCGATCGAGCAGGCCATGCAATGGTTTCCCCTCGACCAATCCATCTTTGCGGAACTGGATAATTCAAAAACTTTACTGAAATGAGCTAGAGCACCATCGTGTAAAAACCATATTCCTTGGATGATGTTCAGAGACACATTATCAGTTAAGTGATGCAACTCATTTCTGAGAAACTGGAGATAGCTTTGATCATTCAGATGCGGAGGGCAGAAGTAGGGACCAATAAGGTGATCATGAATGATTCCACCTCAAATATTTGAGAAAGAACCTCTGTTGATGGTTGACCTGTAGTACTGCATTAGAATTTTCGAAAGCCCAGTTATGAGTGTTATGAAAATTGAAGATGCCGTCGCGAGTAAAACCAGCCTCATCCGGAAATAAGATACAGGCTAGAAAATTGATGAACACAGCGCACTGCTGTAACATGCGTTGACAGAAACGTCTTCTTGGCTCCGCCTCATTCAATCCTTGCACACGTTAAAGGTCATACGGGTACAGAAGATTTCCATGCAGAATTCTCCAGATAAAACATACTAACTCTTTCCCTTACAGCCATAAGTCTTTTGTTTTGTGATGGGTCTGCATCCACAGCACGAAGAACTCGTTCTTCAAGCTCAATGCCTCGTACCGCTCTTACCCCCCACCATCCCTAGTACTCCTCTCATGCGCCATTCTCTCTCAAGCGTTGGTGAATTCTTGCGAATGTTCTTGCACACGTAACTGCCTGTCAGGGCACCTCTCTGCATAAAGTTCACGTGCTCGTGCTGCATTGCCGTCTGCGCGGCCATACGTGTAGTGTATATCCGTCTCTTCACTCGTGGAATACATATTTTTTTACCTATAGCAACGAAACGGTTGATTTTCAGATCCATGTACATATGAACGTATTTTACTGTTTAGATGTCAGGAACACGTCCCCCAAATATATGACACCAATAAAGATACATCCTGTATATTGTGGCGTTTACATGCTTTTCATTTTATTAGATTTATGTTTTTATTTTCTCTAGTTACCTATAGTAAATAGAGAAAGCAATGTATTCCATCCAAAGATTCGATATCAAGGTTCACCAGAAATACATGTTTTGGGACTCCCTGAATAAATATTAAAAATAATAAATCAGTTTTAGGAAAAGGCCCATACTCATGTATGTGTGTGTGTGTTTGTGTGGCTGTCTGTCTGTTTCTCTGTGAATAGCATAACTAAAAAACTTGTTATTTAAGTTCAGCATCTTCCAAGGATCCGACACGAAGATTTTCAACAAAATCTCTAAACCAAACTACCTATACATGAAAAATTTTTCGTTGCTTTTATCTTCTCAAAATGGCTATACTTATTCTGATTAAAATATACATGTATAATTTGCATAATTATAAATATTCTTTAAAAGGTTTATCCCCTTTAAAGTTAAGAACGGTAAATAATTAAACATTAAATAATAAATAAAAATAAATTATTATAAAATTGATATTGAATTACAGAATGACTTGCTAAAATTATTATAAGAAGAAAGTAAAAATCATCATAATGTCAATCTCGGTATTAAATTTAATAAACCAAATCAAATGTATATATTCGTTTTTCTGGGAATAGCTTGTGAAGTCCTCTTCATTCGAATGACATTTCCATAGAAATTTGTAAACTGCGATAGATAGAAAAGAATTTACTACACCAAAAATGTAGATCTCGTTAAAGCATCAATTTAATCCACATAAAATCTTTCTAACGTTAACCATTTCCAAGATATTCTTTGTTATTGGTTTGAATTCTATTACTAATTTCTTCAAGTGGCAAGCTGCTCCTCGGTTTTTCTCGTTGTCGTTCACAGAGAATGAAATTTCAATATCACTACGAGTATATAGCAACTTTTTAAAAATCTGACTCGTTCTACTATATTCACTTATACCTAAAAAAAAATTGTAATGTATTACATTCACATGCTTTCCCTACATCTAGCGTTTATTAGCGGGTATACAAATTATTCTTAGGAAAGTTTATTTTCCTATCTACTTAGTTTTAAACGAGATAAACCTTTCCGTAAATAACTGCATTACTCACTTCGTTATAGATACAAAGGGAACAGCGACATCAAATCTTTTATAATTGGACCTACATGCTGGACAAAATTCTATACAAACCATGAAACGCGAAAACAACTAAAAATCGACAATACTAAAAGATTGGCTAAGAATCGGGCAGTTCGAATCATTAGTAGCAGATATTTCAGAAATTGCTAATAACATAAAAAAAAGTTATTTGAAATAAATTGTATGTTTTAAAGATACAGTTTTCTTAGTGCGTTTTCGTCTATCGCTTAATGTTCACCAGTTGTACAAGATTACACAAAATTCCATCCAATTGAAGAAGACTTCTCAGGCTATTCTCAGAAATAAAGTGAAATAATTTTTCCCTTAAATGCAAAGCTTAATCCTCTTTAATAAAGAAAATCGATGGTAATTAAAAGTAAATTTAAAATCTGTACATAACACATAAAGTAAACGAAAAGTGTTAGTACTCAAGTAACGTTTGACCCAAACAGTTCTCTAGCCTTAGCCGTGTTCCTGGTTGTATGTTTAATTTTGTGATTCTTGATTTATTTTATTTTTTATTTATTTTTTCTCTTGAGCTACTTTGATTGGATTGGGAAAAGGAGGGGATTCGGCACCGATCCAGTGAATCCGGATATTGTACCGACGCCACGAGGGGGCAGGATCGATGAAGTGAAGGGAGACACCGGACGCCCGTAACCAGGAGTGACGGCAGAGCAATGACAGTGTCCCTACAGTTTTCAGATAGAGACCCCGCCCCACACAACTCCAATTTTCCATCAAGACGGAAAAAAGTGCACAGAGGGCATACTTTTTCCCTGCCACGCTGCACCGAAACACCACCGCTGTCACTTGCAGCTCTGAAATAGACTTAACGGGATAAAGGGTGAGTGAAATTATTATTGGAACGAAATGGAGGGACAGAAAATTCGGGGGATGAAAGAAGCCACTCCTGAATTCGCCTGACGACCCGGGAAAACCCCGAAAAAATCCATGGGTCAGAATGGGCGATGGTTGAGTATCAAACCTGGGACCTCCCAAATGCGGGCCGCAGACGTTACAGCCTGAGCCATCCCGCTTGGTCTTGAGCTTCTTGCTAAAAAGTGTAATAAAATATATGAATGTTGTTTCTGGTTGCCCCATGCAATTGTATGCATAATGTTTAATTTGAAATTCTTTCCAGTCAAATGTTTATCGTCATTAATTTAACGTGCAGAGAAAGATCATGTGAGTGTTGTAAATTCTGATGTTTTAGCCGATGGCTTCGATTCTTCCATTATTTACAATTATTAACTGCTATGATTTGAAATTGTGCCAGTGCTTCTGTGATAAGAACTTGTGACGTTGAAATCCTCTACAGTTCAAAAGCAATTACGTAAGTTTAGGAACAATGGCATTTATACGCGGCCTTTAGTAAACACTAACCGGGCGTAGCTGACGTTGATAAAAACAGTATCGACAGACTTTTCCTCGGAAACTCATTTGTTTATTGTGCGTACGAAAAACAAGGGAAACTTTATACGAGAAAGTTTATGCATTAATGTCTATTGTTTTAATTCCAGAGATGCTATTCCCAGTTTTGCCTTCCCTCGCGGCATATAACCTACAGCAAAAATTTCCAGTGTATAACGGCGTTGCTAATCAGCAGAAAATTACTAGCTTGAATCATTAGCTCTAAGCGAATCCTTGGCAGTTAGAAACGGATTTAGGTTCAGAGATGGGCTTGAGCTTTTGAAGAGGAGTCTATGGGAATCGGGAAGTGCACGGTCTTTAGCTGAATGAACTTAGGATAAATGGGTGCACTTCAAACCATAATACATCTACACAATATACACAAAAGTCTACAGTTTATGGATCAAGGCCATGGGTCTGTAAAGTTCAAATTGTGAGTAAGTTAAAAAATCAGACGTGTTGCACTCATATGACTTTCTCTAGTCTTGTAGAAACTATTTTTACAAACGCTTATTTTTCATCTACTTCATGTTAATCGAGATAAACATTTGCAGAAACTATCTTATTGCTAATTTTCTTGTAGGTGCAAGGGGAATATGGTAGGCTTTAAGTGACAGTCTAATGTTTAAACAGCGAGTTACTATGTGGAGCATTCCATTCTCTTTGCATGTTCAGGACATAAAAAAAGAATAACGAATTCCCATTTGAGAAAAAAGTAAAAGTATTGGAAAATTCAAACAAATAACAAGAAATATTTCGAAAATGGTTCACTCTTGTGTGCTCTAACGAGATCTACGTATTTTGTGAAGTGAAACCTTTGTCTATTTCTTACGGTTTACCAGTTATGCAAAAGCCATTCAGAAGCAAGAAGACTTTTGGGGACATTCTCAGAAAATTCATGATATACATTTCATTTGCCATAAGAATATCTAAACATATGATATTTTAATAAAAATCGTTAGAGCCATTTTTGAGAAAATCAACATTTTTACAAACTGTTCCATGTAAAGGGTAGTCTGGGTAGGGGAGATTTTCTTGAAAATCTTTCTGTCACCTCTTTGAAAGATACTGAACTTAAATGCCAAGTTTGGTATTTATCCGACTTCTTGTTTTGGAGTTATGCTGTTCGTAGACACGCACATACACACACACACACACATACACATACACGGACATTTTTCTAAAAATTATTTTTTTATTCAGGGGGAATCAAACATGTATTTCCTGTGAAATCTTGGTATCGAATTTTTCTTAGAATGCAATATCCCCCTTACTTACTATACATAAAATGACAAACTACAACCATAAAAAAACAGCATAACCAAGCAGTTTCAACTGAAGTATCTGGATATTTTTCAAATTCCTGCCATAATCAGGAACTTAATCTTTTAGCTACGCTGTATGCTATTCCATTGTTGATGCTCCTGAGGGGCACTAAACTGAAGTCTCAGGAGACAGATATTTTAATTTTGATTTAAGAAACCTTTTATTCTGAATGTTTGTTATGGTTTGTAAATAAAATCATGAGTGCAACTTGGAAAACGTAGGTTATTCTTCTTATATTCGTGGAATTTTATCTAGAGCGTGTGGAGTAATGGTCTTTTCACCCGTGTAAAACTTCCATTTCAGCCATGAGTTGAACAAATAACCATGTTAGATAGAATGACATAAAACTAGTGTGATAATCTTCATTGTGAGCAAGTTTGGTTTCAAGTACAATCGCTGGCAGTTAGCCTTTGTAATTTTCACGTGTTTTATAGCTCAACTTGGTTTGATTAGGTTATGCTTTTCATTACGTCTTTTTACATGATTAATTTCTCGTGGCGCTCGCATTATCTGTTCACAATACCAACTGTCATACTTCAATTTATTGGAATTAATTGTGGAGTTAATCTGTACGTTATATTGGCAGACTTCTGCTTCTCTGAAGCGTTATTCTTTTATTTATCTAATCGATATGAAGATTAAATGGTGAAAATTACAAATTCAGCAGAAACTGTAACGGAAGAGCCAGGTGAAATTATAGAAGCAGCAGAAAGAATAACACTAGAAGTACACTACGAGATCAAAAGTATCCGGACACCTGGCTGAAAATGACGCACAAGTTCGTGGCCCCCTCATTCGGTAATGCTGGAAGTCAATATGGTGTTGACCCACCCTTAGTCTTGATGACAGCGTTCACTCTCGCAGGTATACTTTCAACCAGGTGCTGGAAGGTTTCTTGAGGGATGGCAGCCCATTCTTCACGGAGTGCGGAACTGAGATGTATCGATGTAGGTCGGTGAGGCCTGGCACGAAGTCGGCGTTCCAAAACATCCCAAAGGTATTCTATAGGATTCAAGTCAGGACTCTGTGCAGGTCAGTCCATTACAGGGATGTTATTGTCGTGTAACCACTCCGCCACAGCCCGTGCAGTATGAACAGGTGCTCGATCGTGTTAAAAGATGCAGTCGCCATCTCCGAATTGCTTTTTAACACTGGGAAGCAAGAAAGTGCTTAAAATATCAATGTAGGTCTGCGCTATGATCGTGCCACGCAAAACAACAAGGGGTGTAAGCCCCCTCCAGGAAAAACACGACCACACCATAACACCACCACCACCTCCGAATTTCACTGTTGACACTACACACGCTGGCAGATGACGTTCACCGGGCATTCGCCATACCCACACCCTGCCATCGGATCGCCACATTGTGTAACGTGATTCGTTACTCCACACAACGTTTTGCACGCCAATGTTCAGTCGTGCAATGTTGACGCTCCTTACACCAAGCGAGGCATCGTTTGGCATTTTCCTGAGTGATGTATGGCTTATGAGCAGCCGCTCGACCATGGAATCCTAGGTTTCTCATCTCACGCCTAACTGTCATAGTACTTGGAGTGGATCCTGATGCAGTTCGGAATTCCTGTGTGATGGTCTGGATAGATGTCTGCCTATTACTCTTTACGACCCTCTTCAAACGCCGGCGGTTTCTTTCAGTCAACAGACGAGGTCGACCTGTACGCTTTTGCGCTGTACATGTCCCTTCACGTTTCTACTTCACTATCACATCAGAAACAGTGGACCTAGGAATGTTTAGGAGTGTGGAAATCTCGCGTACAGACATCTGACGCAAGTGACACCCAATCACCTGACCACGTTCGAAGTCCGTGAGTTCCACGAAGCGTTCCATTCTGCTGTTTCACGATGTCTAATGACTACTGAGGTCGCGGATGTTGAGTACTAGGCAGTAGGTGGCAGCACAATGCATCTAAGATGAAAAACGTATGTTTTTGGGAGTGTCCGGATACTTTTGATCACATAGTGTACTTATAAAGCATATGACATATTATTTAATCGCTTCATTGCCTGGTGTAAGGTAAAACATGTTAAAAATAGTTTCACTAAAATGGCTGCTAGCGAATCAGCAAAACATCTGACATCTCGATTTTTTAACGCAATTTCTCTTATCAAAAGCCGCGTTCTAAACCTCATCTCTGTTAATTTGAAGAATAAATATGATATTATTATTAATATTTTACAAATTCAATCGCTGCCTAAAAATAGTATATGCCACAAGTGTTAAAAATGATTTTATTTTGCTCTTACGGCCTTCGTTTCGCAAACAATCCTACTCGTAATATAAAACCGAACTTTTAACCCTAGTATCATAATCCAGAATTATTTTGTAAAGTGTATATAATAGAACATAAGTATGTGTCTTTATTGTAGATTATTCTTTTGACTTTTCATCAAACAACGGATTTGTAATTTGCCACTCGTAAAAGAATCCTATTTCAATCTAAGTTGCGTAAGTAATAGTTATTCGTTTTTTTTTCTTTTTGTTTCTTTGTTCCATTTAACGTCATATTGGCGCTTTGTCTTTGGAAAAGTTGCTCATCGGCAATGAGTCCTTTTTCAGTCGTTTTATTGTGTATCTTTGAGTTTGTTTACTTTGGTTTTCTTTATAAACATTAAATTCACACACAGGATCACTGTATTTGGAAGCTAGCATGCTGAATACTATACCTTAGAGGCAGTAAACTATTCTTTTGAAAACTGTATGTTACATAATACAAATATTTGTCTAAATTTGATACTGTTCTTTTAATTTTTCATCAAACCACCGATCTGAAGGTTTTTGTACAGATAAAGCGTTGTTTCTTTCCGCAAATATTCATTAGGTTAGTAGATTTTTAATATTTCAAGTTTAAAAACATGTCACGAAAGAATAAATCACACAAGCAATAGAAAACCCATCTTCAGCATATTACCTGTGTTTCATTCTATCTAAAGCATTCTTACACAAATTTGTTGATTGACCACAGGGTGCGTTACGTAATCCTTTTCGATGCTTCACTGAACACAAATTAAGTAATAACAGGCTTTAAAGAAAAATCGAAACGGGGAAAAAGTTTCAGACGTTACATTCACATAACCTTCTCTGCCCACTATCACTTATTTTATGTATTCTAGCAAAAGTTTATTCTCCTATCTACTTCAAGTTAATTCAGACAAATGTTTGCATAAATGGGTTTACACGTTTCGTTTAGGCACAAGGGGAATAGCGATAACCAAATGTTTAGAAATTGTTCTGGCTTTTGAAATTCCATGCTCCTTCCACGAAATCGCGAAAAACAACTGAATAGCGACAGTAGTATAAAGGAATTACAAAGTGTTGAAACATCCAAACCAGTAATAACGTATATCTCGAAAATAGATGTGCAACAAAACAAATTATTCGAAATAAATTGTGTGTTTTAAAGAGATTAACGTTTTGTAGTAATTTTTGTTTATTTCTTATAGTTTATCTGTTATACAAAATTGTAGAAGATTTCTTCCGAATGAAGGGAACTTCACAGGCTATTCCCAGAAAATACAAGAGACACATCTGTTAGTAATGTAAATGTCTAAACATATGGTATTTTAACCAAAATCGTCAGAGAAATTTTGAAAGTTTTTCCATGTAAAGTATTTTTTTGGGATGGGGAGATATTCTTGAAAATCTTCGTGCCGCATCTCAGGAAGATGCTAACTCAACAAAATAAAGCTTAATATCTGTCCAATATTTCGTTTTTGAGTTCTGCTGTGCACAGGCACAGACGCGCGCGGGAACATTTTTCTAAAATATTCAGGGATTTCAAAACGTGTTTCTGGTAAAATTTCTATATGAATATTTTAGTGAAATACAATACAACCTCTACATACTATAGGTAAGTGGTGGTGAAAGGAAAACTATAGTGTCCAAAATCTCGCCAAAATTCAAATTCTGACTGTGATTCTAACTCCATGGTAATTTTTATGGACACTCCCTTAAAGAACTCTAATGATGAAAGAAGCTCCATATAATAATTTGACACAGATTATTTACACACACACACACACACACACACACACACACACACACACACACACACACACACAGTTTGATAGAAAGCACGTAAATATCGCAGCCCGCTAATGGTTTGCAGAGACAGTATAGGCAAGTCCCGGATGAGATAGGAACCCTGTCCCTCCTAGCTTAAAGTCCCGTTCATGTACGTTTTTCTCGCTTCGTTTTCCAAGAACACACGCTGTGCGTCCAACCCTGGATTTTTGTTTGTCCCTCTTCACACGCGATTCAGTATTTTTGTCTTTTGTATTTCTGAAATCCTCTGGTTTTACGCTCCTCGGCTGTTTCCCGGTTTATGTTCCTTTTTCTTTCTTTCATTTATATTGTCTGACATCGTCGTTTATTTTTGTCTGAATGTCAGTCTTAATTTGTCGTCTGCAAGTATGAAGTGAAGGAAATTTTCTGGATATAGAGGAAATTATTAAAGGGGTTAAACAAGGGTGCACAACATATTTTTATACGTCACTTGTTTCTCGTGGAAAGTAAGCAATTCATCAAGCTTCTGAAATTACCCAGCAGAATTGCAGCGTATGTCAGAAATAAGCTTAACTGACACGCGTAGCCAAGGTCGTTAAGGCACGAACTTGTGATTGGGAGGTCTGCAGTTCAAATCCCACCACTACCATAACTAAGGCTTTCTCCTAGGCTGAGGAAGTACGTTTAACTTAGGCCTGGAACGTTTCCTTCGCAAATTTTCTCTCCCAATTATTTCATTTCATTTATCAACACTGCCTACCACCTGTGGTACTGACGTAGTAAGAGCGGACGTTAATACTATCAAAAGAAGTAATGATCTTGGCATTTGAATACATTGAATGTTTTATAAGAGTCTAGTTCTAGTTCTAGTTTGAGAAGGGTTGGGTTTTATGCCGAAGCACTGCGACCTTAAGATCTATTGCGCATCCTCCCTTTCATCAGTTAAGTAGTCTGTTACTCGATATGAACTTAACCAGACTGCTAATTGAGGCTTTCGATAGTTCATCTATCTTTGAAAAGTGATTGCCAAAAATACTTGCTCTTTGATTCGCAAGAGCAGGGCAATCACATAGTAGATGAGTAACAGTCTCATCTCCTTCTAGACATCTACTACAGATAGGGTTGTTAAACAATCCCATTCTGTATAGATTAAATTTTAGGACACAGTGTGCTGTAATGAATCCTGTTGCCCATGCAAGTCTTCTTCTACTAAGACCGCGCAAGTACAACTTGGAATGTCTCCAACCCTCAATGGAGTTCCAGTAGTTCTTGTGTTCTGCTTGAGCCCAGCACTTAGTAGCCTGTTTCTCTGGTCTGTAGGACACTCCCAGTACAGGCTCCGGACCAAAAAATGGGATTTCACTGCCAATCTTGGCTGCTTCATCTGCTTTCTCATTGCCTGGTATACCTGTATGTCCTGGCACCCACATAAGTTGAACCTTATTGTGTTCAGCCAGTGTCATTAAGGATTCCCGGCATTCTGAGACGAGCTTTGATTTTATTGATGGTGATTCAAGTGCTTTAATAGCAGCTTGACTGTCTGAGTGGATAAGAACACTTCTATTCTTATATCTCCTTTTAATGCTTTCCATGACACTGGCTAGGATTGCATAAACCTCAGCCTGGAAAACTGTAGCTAAGGTACCAAGACTATAAGAAATCTTGGTACCATTACCGTAAAGCCCAGCCCCCGTTCCCGATTTATAGGAGTCTAATTATTTATTTATTTATTTATTTTAAGTTCCATTTATATCCCGCCTTTAATTACAATGTTCTTATCGGCGGCCTTTTCTTTGGTACATATTGGCTATAGGCAATGGTGTTAACTGTATTCGCCTGTTGGATTTCTAGTAAGATTTATAGATCGCATATACATTTACACTCTCATTCATACTTCCAGACTCTGGGTAAGGTAGTAAATAACCTGGCTAGAGAAAAATTTCCTCACCCAGCCGGGAATTGAACCCGGACCCCTCGCACAGCAGGCAGGTGCTCTACCGTATAATTTATTGATTCGTTTAGTGTTATTCAATTTATTCAGGGTTATACAGTTATATTGTAAGTATCTTGAAATTAATATGCTTTGGTATTATGACATAATCTTCTGACGAACTTGTTTCCTGTTCTATGCCGTCGTAGAGCAAACTTTTGTCTACGAATTGTGTTGTAGACCACACTTCAATTCTCGGCTGTCTTAACTACCGCTTACCTCTGACAGATAGAGAAAGTATTTTAGTTATCCGGCAATTCTTCATATAGATTTTAATGTGCTCTGAATCAAAAGATGCGCCTCTAGAAAGAGACCCGCACAGACGTATATAAGCGTCTTATAAATAGCGTAACTTGGAAACACAAAATAAATATCAAATTTCATACTTTCACTCAACATTAAACAACCCCGGAAATTATTCAAAAAAATATCTCTAAGCTAAACACACTTTACGCCGAGAACAGTCCTAACTTTTCATTTTATGAAAAATGTCTCAAACGATTTTTATTAAAATCTCATATGCTTGAGATATGTCCTATGCAAATAAAATACATTTATGGAATTCCCAATTAATTCCTGTAAATTATTATTTATTCTTTCTGTATACTGTGTGACTTAGAAGCAATAAGAGATAAACAAAAATGACTTTAGAAAAACTGGAGAGAGTATGAAAATATACAAGGGCACTAGCCTTTCCCAATATTCTTTTAAAAATCGAATAATTACGGAAATTATGAACATTCAAAAACTATTATCGAAATGTGACAGAGAGAAACGTTCAAAATGGAGTACAATACGAAAAAAGAACGAAAGTTTTGGAGTGGGTACCTGAAGGTAAAAGGAGAACCATCAGAATTGTGAATAGATGGTATTAGGAATATAAATAGGAGGGAACTTATGGGAAAAATATGGAAGACAGAAATCTTTGGAGGAGTAATGCTTGGATTGGAGAACAACTAATGTATTCTACAAAGCACTCAAACCAGACTTTTTTCGAAATACCCTTGTTATTTTTTGAGTTTTCTCAGAAAAAATTTCGAAGATAACATAAATGGTATTAAGAGCAGTATGAATAGGACAGAGATGTGTAAGATAGAACCCCATCAAGATTACCTTGGGTTGAAGAAAAACGAATATGTCGTATGAAACTTCTAAAAGAAAAGACTTTCTCGGAAATATTCATTGTTAAACTTTTAATGTTTTTCCAGCTTGAACTTTCAAACGTATTTCAAAAAAATCTGATGTGTTACACTCACATAACTTTCTCTACTCTTGTACAAACTATTTTTTCTCCATATGCTTCATGTTAATCGAGATGTTAATCTTATTGCTAATTTTCTTGTAGATGCAAGGGAATTGCTAGGCTTTAAGCAATAGTCAAATATTTTAAGAGTTGGTTGCTATGTGGAGTATTCCATTCTATTTGTATGAATAACGAATTCCCATTTGAGAAAAAGTATTGGAAAGTTTAAGGGAATAACAAGCAATATCTCGAAAATGGATCACTCAACAACAAAAATGTATACGACATAAATTGTGTATTTTAACACCGTCTACATTTTTGTTAAGTAAACTTTTGTCTATCGTTTATGGTTTACCAGTTATGCAAAAGTCGTTCACAATGAAAATTCGAGATATACATTTTATTTGTCATGAAAATATCTTAAACTTATGATATTTTAATCAAAATCGTTAGAGCCATTTTTGAAAAAATTAAAATTCCATGTAAAGTGTAATCTGGGGTGGGGGGATTTTCTTGAAAACCTTCGCGTCGCATCTCTGGAAGATACTAAACCTAAATACTAGGTTTGGTGTTTATCCGACTGTTCGTTTCTGAGTTATGCTGTTCACAGACACACACACACACGGACATGTTTCCAGAAATACCTTTTTTGGATTCAGGGGGCCTCAAAATATGTATTTCTGGTGAAATCTCAGTATCGAATTTTTGGGTGGAATACAATACTTTCCCTGCTTACTATACGTAGTAGAGAAAGTAAACATGTATTCTTCCCACCCCTCTTCAAAGGCCTATTTATAAACAAAACTGCCTTGAATATACATACAAGGTTGTGTTTTGTTTTTGCATATTACATGCAGCATAGTCGATCTTGCTTAATCTGCATTTCTAGGCAAACTTTATTTGGAAATAACGTAAAGTGGCTAGGAGAATAAGCTTTCATATGAATAAATAGTGCGTATAAAAGGAATACGTATGGATTTGTAATGCATAGAGGGAGTTGTGTGTTCGGGTCGCCTATTATTGGTGGCGGTGGGGATGGTGCTGGTCAATGGAGGGGGCACTGGAGCTCAGTCCTGCACGTATGCCGTTGTAGGTTCAGTTGTGACTTACGTGGCCCCTGGGAAGAAGGGAGACCCTAAGTGCGACCTGTTCGGACGAAAATGCATGCTAGCAAAGACGGGACCCCTAACGATTTCAGAATGACACCAGTCCTGACGCCGTCGCGAGCGTGCCTGTGCCTTCGGGATTCCGGTAGGGGCACCAGTCTGCCTTCCAAGGCCACGGAAAAATCTTTTCACAAAGTAAACTCCACCGTCTTACCATTTCCTGGTCCTACAACCCTGAAACATATGAGGATGAAATAGGTGAAACGCAATAATGGTGACAGAAAATTCGAGGTAGAAGAGGAACAACTCCAGCATTCGCCTAACACGAAAAATCAATATTGGATGCCGCGACGGGAATCAAACCCGGGAGTTTTCAAATGTGAATCTCTCAAGCTACCACGGAGTGTTTTTGTGAATTTGTAGATTGGTTTTGGAGGAGGATAGTGTAAGTAAAATGAAACAAAGGTTTATCCTCCCCAAAAAATTCAAATAGGCTATTATTATTATTATTATTATTATTATTATTATTATTATTATTAATACTGAGTATAATACTTTCATGTGAGTGCGATTGTGTGTCTGTTCCAGAAAGTAACTGATTGGCTTATCTCAAGAATTCTGCTGTAGAGAATATTGTTCATTTTAATTATTTGGTGTAGACATCTCAATTGAATCTCAATATCCAATTTGGAGGTGGACTATAATACGCTACCTTAGGTATAATCTAAGTGGTAGAGAAAGTAATAAGTGAAGGTCCTGTGACTGTTACTCCTTGTATACTTTTCTGCAGTATACCCTCCCACAACTACTTCCCTGATACACTGTGCAAGTTCCCTGCGGGAGTCTTCAAGATGTTACTAGGCAACCGCTATGAGCTGGCGGACAGTCTTGCCGGTTTTAATCTGTAATGGCCCGGCTTGAACTGCAACGAAAGCAATCTCGCGACATTGAAGTAGATGTTCTTAATGAAGGAAGAAAAAATAATCTCTAGGATAACATTGCACTTCACGGTTTGCAATGCGTAAAACAAAGAAGTACGAGAACAAGGTATAAAGAGAAAATGTGGAAAACCATTGATTAAGAACGAAGCTGGGACTACTGAAAATAGCTGTAAGCTTCCACATGATTTTCTCTACTCCCACTTCTGTAACTTCTATAGCTATTCTCACAAAATCATATTCCTCTAACTACTTGTTATTACAGATAAACCTCCATTACTCACATTTCGTTGTAGATATAAGAAGAATGCAGTGAGCTAAAGCAATTGTCAAATCTTTTCAAAGTTTATTGCTATGTAAATGCTTTGAAATTCTGTTCTGTTTACATGAACTCGAAAAAGAAATACAGTAAAAAATAACAGCAATTTAAGCTGAGAAAAGTGTAAAATACCTGAAAATTCAAACCAATAACAAAGAATACCTCAGAAATGGTTAACGCTACAAAAACGTTTATTTGATATAATCTATGTGCTTCGACGAAATCTACATTTTTTGTACAGTAAGATTTTCTTTATCTCTTATAATTTACCAATTATATAAAAGTGGTTGCCAGAAAATTCCAGATATACACTTTAATTGTCATGAAAATATCTTAAACATATTATTAATTAGCGGGGTGAGGCCAAAAAGTATTGCAGCTAGATATTAAATTTAGTTACTCCGGCGTAAACATTGGGAGACGGAGCTCAGCGGCAACGAGAGGACATTTCTAAAGCAGACGTGGGATATTCATAACAAAATACACATAATTTCACATTTACTGTGGTTTATTATAAAGTTACCTTGGTGCCATTACATCATTCACAGGAGATTACAGAACAGACATTGGAGGGAGATGTTCCACACACACACACACACACACACACACACACACACACACACACGATCCACGCACTCTACCACCACTTGCCCTGAAGAGTGCGTCGATATCCCTGCCTATTGTTTCGACGTGGCTTCGTCTTGTAGTCCTTCTCGCTGTTACCCTGGCTAGATGGATCTCAGCGGTGATGTTTGCATGGGCTCTGCCTATCATGACATTTGATAAGCTCGTTGATCTCAGTTGTGGCAATGGGAGCTTATAGAGGAATTGATTACACTGGAACGTTTGCTTTAGGACTATTTATTATTACTTCCTCACTCTAACACTACATACTGTTCCTGTTCACATATCACCACTGTCTTCCCCTGTGTACTGCCTTCTCAACAGTACTGTCTTACACTGTGGACGGTCCTCTACTAAAAATCAACGGTAAAACTGCCGTTATAATATTTGCCTCGCTCCATACATCCGGAGCGGAAACAAACAGAGTCATAAAACCTTTACCTTTATTTTCTTACACAAAAGATACCGTTTTAGCTGCACCTGGAAACAGCATGTTTCTATCCTAACTGCAGCTTTCAAGACATTCTAAACCTAGTGAAACAGGAACATTATGTACACGACAAATATTACATTATACAAAAATTACTATTTACATTGTTTTCACATTGTACACTTATATAATTTATAGATTAAATTGAACACTGAATAAATTAGTACATAATAAAATTAATTCCGGCACATTCTGTCTCATAATGCCCCAATCGTGAATGTTAAAGAAAATTTTAAATCGTTGTTTCTTTCTTTACATTCTAACGATTCCTTCCTAAGCTAGACATTTATATCTTAATTTTAATACAAAATATTTTACTTCATCATCCATACAGCATTCCTTTTGACATTTCTAATATTTCACACACACACATTGTTCTTTATTCACAACTTATACCTCTGACATTTTTTTCTCGCCCCAAATAACACTTATTGTTGTCCTTTTTCTGTGTTACGTTACACTAATACTAGATTTTAACATGTCTATATGAGTAACAAGTAATATAAACAATATATTTATTATAAATTTATAATATATTCAATATTCCTAATATTATATTTTATATACAATACAATGTTAAGCAATTTTATTTTTATTTACAACCATTTCAACCCTAGTTAGCAACCTAGTTGAGCAACCGTATTATACCTAACTGGTTTTCAGTTTTACTACTCATTTACTGGTCTTTCTTCTTTCTTTTCTACCCGTTACTTTTCATTTTCCTCTATATTCTTTAGTTGTTGTTCTTCCGATGGTTGTTTATATTTCTTCAACAAGGTTTTATGAAATATTCCTAAGCTTTTTCCATTTTTAATATCAGCAATTTCAACAGTATCCGTACCAAATTTCTTGATGACTTCATACGGTCCCTTGTAATGGATCATTAATCTTTGGTTTTCCTTCTTTATTTTATTGGACAATGATTTATTACGCAATAGTATGTTATCACCAATCTGAATAGTCCACTTATTTTCTTGCTGTTTATTGTTCAGGCCATTGACATCGTTACATTTCTGAAGAATTTCTTCCTTTTGTCTCTTTCTCCCGTTGCTGGGTACCTGTGCTTACTACCTGGAAATCGGTCGGTATAGCTGTCCCTTCCTGAATAAAAGGTCTCTCTGTCCGTTTTCTTCTACAGTACGCATACTTACTATTTCGGTGTTGTCAATCATTATTTTCTGTACGAAGAGTTCCGAGTCAACACGTTCCATTTCTTCAGGCGTGCGTTCAATTGGAATAATTTGTTTCTTAATGAAAGGACCACTTAAAATGCGATCTTCCTTTTGAATAAAAGCACTATGCTTTTCAAAATCAATCTTAATTCTATATTCCTCTAAGAAATTCTGTGTGACGCCTCTGTGATCCCTAACCATTACGTCACAATCTAGTTTAACTGACTGTATTACTATCCATGTGATGGCGGCCATCTTGAACAGGTGCTACTGTGATTTCCTGTCTGCCATCACGTTGATTTTGAACTGGTTGCATTCTTCCACGGTTGTTTGTTGTTCGTACTGATCTATTTGATCTTTCACCATCGGAATGATATCCATTGTATCCAGATCTCCAGTTATTTGTATGCCCCCTTGAATTGTGTGAAAATTCGTTTCGGCCACGAAATCTTTGCCTTGGAGAAAATCTATTCTCGAATTGCATGAAGTTTATGCGTTCATGGCGATCTCTTCGGTTATCTACTCGATTTCCATGCTGGAACTGAGGGATCTGAGTTTCATATCTGTTACGAGGTCTGTTTTCTCTCCCTGATTGTCCCCTACGTCCTTGGTGATTATTGTTTCGGCTGAAGTTCGAGTTATGTTGCGTATTTTCCCAAGAATTTGAAGATTCAGTTTCTTGACTTTCTAATGCAGAAATTAGGTCTACCATTTCAATTAACGTTTTAGGCTTCGCGACCAACAAAGAACGTTGAATATAAATTGGAAAATGCTTTGCCATCATATCCATGAGATCTAATTCCGGTACAGGAGGTCTTAAGTATTTAATATACCTTGCATTATGCAAAAGGTAATCTGCCATGCTCATATTTTCTCTGGGAGAATAGTAACCATAGCACAGTTTTACTCTTAATTCTTGTTGTTTGCTCGCGCTCCAATATCTATTGAGGAACAGATGTTTAAAATATTCAAAATTATTTTCAGAACCCATCGCGATCATTATCCAATTCAAAGTATGTCGGTCCACGCATTTTCGAGTTATCATCATCTTTAATCCCTCTGGAACATTTTTAAGTCTAAAGTATTCTTGTAATTGCTCTAGGAAGTAAATTGGTGAGTCCTCATTGGCATCCGAAAAAGTAGGTAGAGGTAGGTCACTCAACACGTTGCTATTATAAGATTGCATACCGGAATCTATTGTTTGACCTAAGGTCCCTGAAATTACATTGTCAGATTCAGAACTTTGAATGGCACCCCCTGTTGCTTCACTAACATTGTTGGAAAATACAGAAGAGGTTTCTCTACGTCCATTACCTTCACTATTAAATACATTGGAGACATTATTGTTCATAGAACTACTGTTATTATTTACATGCATACTATTAATTTTATGTAGTAACACATCAACAGCTTTTTGTGTGTTCTGACAATTTGCATTCTGTTTCTTAATTTCCTCTGCCAACTTGTCATTTATATCTTTTACTTGACTTAAAATCCCATCATTAGTACTATGCATTTTCTCACATATTTCCTCACGAACTGAATGCAATTTATCATTCCACCCCTGCATATTTTCTACCTGTTGAGCACTTATCTTTTCTTCCACCTGTTTTATCCTGTTGGTAATATTTACATGCATTTTATTTACTTCTTCCTTGACTTTATTTATCTCTACTTCTTGTTTCGACATTAGTTTATCTACCCTTTCTGATTGTTTCCCTATCTCTTTAGATATTGTGCTTTCCCTATCTTTAGCTTCCTTTCTAACCTGATTAACTTCTCCTTGGATTTTAATATTAATTGTTTCCATTTGTCCTTTAAGCCTCTCTTTCATTTCACATATTTCTTGGTTCACCTTTTGGCTGATTTCCCCTCTTAAGTTCTGAAGCTCACTACTTTGCTTGTGAATTTTCTGATTTAGTTGCTTCATTTCCTCACTCAATTTCTGACTTATTTCCTCTTTAATATCTTTCATTTCACTACTAAATTTCTGATTTATTTCCCCTTTAATGTCTTTCATTTCACTACTTATTTGTTTCATCATGAACATAAGTATCTCGAAATTACTCTGTTCTAAGTTTTGTGTGGAGGGTTGAGCATTATTTTCTACCTGACTGACATCTACTCTATCTACCTGCTCTGGACTGGGTTTCTCTGAATGTTTAGGTTTGAAAGTGGGTCACTGAACCTATCATCTGGGCTTTCTTCTAAATTCACCTCTGTAGAAATGCTACTCAAGGGCATATTTACTACTTCCGTTTGATCGTATCCAACTTCCATATCAGGTTCTGAATAGCTCTCCCTATCCTCCTGACTTTTCTCAAAATTCTCACCCTTATCAGACATTTTCCTACGTATTACCTTATTATTACGTAATAACATAGATTATATAGCACTATTACTAGATTTACAATTTAACATGAATATTAATCTGACCTTTTTTTGTTCTTTCTTTCTTCTTGTAGTATATTGTAGCGGTTTTTATTCTCTTGATATGATTTTCTTTTCTTAATTTTATGCCCCTTCCTTCCTAAGGCACATTCACTACTCTGCACATATCACAACACTGCACTAAATATTTCCACAAGATTCTTCTTTTCGCTTCACGCTGTCTTCGCTGTGCTCCTCTCCTCTGCTCGCTGTCTTGGTGTCATCTTCTTCTTTCTTTCCCGCGTCTCCTAATTCCTTTTTGATGATTCCTATTCTCTCCTCATTTGCTCCATTCAGGCCCCACGTTGGGCGCCATTTATGCGTCGGTATCCCTGCCTATTGTTTCGACGTGGCTTCGTCTTGTAGTCCTTCTCGCTGTTACCCTGGCTAGATGGATCTCAGCGGTGATGTTTGCATGGACTCTGCCTATCATGACATTTGATAAGCTCGTCGATCTCAGTTGTGGCAATGGGAGCTTATAGAGGAATTGATTACACTGGAACGTTTACTTTAGGACTATTTATTATTACTTCCTCACTCTAACACTACATACTGTTCCTGTTCACATATCACCACTGTCTTCCCCTGTGTACTGCCTTCTCAACAGTACTGTCTTACACTGTGGACGGTCCTCTACTAAAAATCAACGGTAAAACTGCCGTTATAATATTTGCCTCGCTCCATACATCCGGAGCGGAAACAAACAGAGTCATAAAACCTTTACCTTTATTTTCTTACACAAAAGATACCGTTTTAGCTGCACCTGGAAACAGCATGTTTCTATCCTAACTGCAGCTTTCAAGACATTCTAAACCTAGTGAAACAGGAACATTATGTACACGACAAATATTACGTTATACAAAAATTACTATTTACATTGTTTTCACATTGTACACTTATATAATTTATAGATTAAATTGAACACTGAATAAATTAGTACATAATAAAATTAATTCCGGCACATTCTGTCTCAAGAGACACACACACAACTGACCCACGCTAGTGACGCCACCAGACAAAGAAGCCAGCAACGCTACTTGCCTCCTTTTCCTCTATCCACCCCTGACTAGGAGGTGGGAAGAGATGCCGCGCCGGACGAAATTAAAACTCCCGAACGAAATAATTATGACCAACAATGCCATGCTACAAAGCAATAATGTGTTCGACGCGACAATGCACACATACACACACACGCTACAATATAGTATTTTAATCTTAAGCGTTAGTCATTTTTGCGAAAATAAAAAATAACAAAAAATGTTCCATATAACGGATAGTTTGAGGTGTGGGAGTTTCTTCAAAATATTCGTGTCGCATCCTTGGAAAGTCTTAAACTTAAATGGCAACTTTCTAATTTAAACGATTTTTCCTTTTTGAGTTATGCTGTATATACGCACGCACAAACGCGCGCGTGGGGGGATTTTTTCTAAAAATGTTTTTTTAGGGCGAGGGGGCCGCAAAATATGTACTTTCGGTGAAATATCAACATAAAATTTTTTTGACAAAAGTGTATGTGTAGAAATGTGTTTATTGGACACTTACACAGACACTCTTGTTACAGGAGTCTGTCTTTCTGTGAACAGTGTAAGTAAAAAACGAAAAGTCGGTTAAATGCGAAACTTGATATTTAAGTTCAACATCTTCTAAGTATGCGAAACGAAGATTTTCAAGAAAATCCTCCATCCCAAACCGCTCTTTACATGAATAATTTTCATTTTTTTTGAGCTTCTCAAAATCGCTCTAACGATTTTAATAATTAAAATACTGCATGTTTAAGACATTTTCATGACTTGCAATGTATATTTGGAATATTCTGGAAACAGCCTATGAAGTTCTCTACATTCAGAAGGTATTTTGCATAATTTTTAAAAGTCGGTATACTTACACCCAAAATATGTAAGTATGTTTTAAACACACAAATTATTGCAAATAATTGTATTTTGGCCTCCGCCATTTATAAGATATCCGTTGTTATTGATTGGAATTTTGCAATACAATTGTCATTTTTGGAGAAGTCTTCATTCAGTTGTTTCTCGCGATATATGGAATTTCAAAGCTGGCATTTAGTGGCCCGTTGTTTAAATATTTGAATTAAGCCCTTGTATCTTCCTTGCCCCTACATTGGAATCTGTAATGAAACTGTTGCTGCAGACATTTATCTCGAAATACATGAAGTAGATAATAGAATGTGATGTGATACACTCAAATGAATTTTATCTACTGATATAATAATCAGTAATGCTTTAGTTCGTATTACTAGGTAACAAAACCTATACTTTATATTCTAACAAAACACGCTAAAAGTCATAAAATACAGGTTCAACAAAACGTAGAATACACTCTTTAATGTCTTTAGTTTTCCAAATTTACTGATGCCAGTATTATCATTAAACAAAACAGTTGATCTCACCATGGATATTCACTCCAAAGACTCGATGCTTTAATACTTTTCGACTTCTCATAAAAATACATCAACTTGTTCTTTGTCTTTGACTTGTCTGGAAGTATATTAATAGTTGCATCTTGGACTACTTTTAGAATTTGTCCTGCACCATGAAAATCGTCTTATTTGCTCGTTTTTACTTTAAATTCACATATGAAACTAGCGTCCGAAATTGCAGATTATAACAACAAAGTTTGTTGATTTATCGCGTCTTTTTTTTTCCAAAGCCCCACATTACTCTTTCTCTACACATATCGTTTCCGCAATAAATAAATATCATTAAACATACTAAATATACAAATATACTAAAATAATCAGAACGTTGATAAAATATTGTACACAATACGTTACAAATTAGATTTAGTAACTAGTCCTCTAAATAACTATCTCTAACATCTATCGTTTGTTAGGGGGTCACAAAGTATTCTTACTAAAGCTTATATTTCTATCTACTACATTTTAATCCAAATAAATCTTTGCAAAAATAGCTATATTACACATTTCGTTATAAATACAAGAGAACAGCAATAGTCAAATGTTTAAGAACTGGACGCCATATGCCGGCCTTAAAATTCTATATACTGCTTCCATGCATTCGCGATTAACAATTGAAAATCGATGGGACTTTAAATGAATGACAACATTTAATAATGGATATCTCAGAAACGGCCTATCCCCCCAAAAAACCTTAAGTAAACACTGTGTTTTAAAGAGATCTATATTTTTTGTGTGCTGCAGTTTCGTATATCGCTTAACGTTTACAAATTATACAAGATTATACCAAATTCCTTCCGAATGAAGAGGAGTTCCTAGGCTATTCCCAGAAAATTCAAGATATTCATTTTATTTGTCTTTCATGTGCGGCATTTTAATCAAAATCGTTAGAACCATTTTTGACAAATTATTTTTTTCGAAAAATGTTGCACGTAAAGGCAGTTGGCATGGGGTATTTTCTTGAAAATCTTCGTCTCGCAATCTTGGAAGATACTTTACCGAATACCAAGTTTGGTATTTATCCGTTCGATTTTTAGTTATGCTGTTCACAGACCGACACACGCACGGATATGTTTTCAAAAATACCTTATTTCGATTCAGGGGGCCTCAACACAATTCTTTCGGTGAAATCTCGGTATCGAATTTTTGGGTGGAATGCAATACTTCCCCTACTTACTGTATGCCTCAGACGAGAAAACGTTTGCAAGGTGTTCTGCGCTCCGGAGGAGTGAGGGGGGCTGTACCACGTCGCAGCTCATAATGTCATATAGATCTACTATCTGCATTGAAAACATCGCGCGTCGCAGGGTGTTTCACTTGGAGCAGTGTGAAAGTGTTTTCTAATGATTTATTAAGTTATTTACAATGCCCAGTAAGAGGTACAAAGTAACCTCTGTTCATTCGTTCGCCGATTGAACCTTCAATTGTATTCAGGATTGCTAGCACAAGAGCGAATGTTTTCTAAAATACATTAAGCCTTGTTGATATGTTGGAAGTAGAGCCGTAACGTTTCTCAGATAGCGCTAGAATTGTTGATGTCAACACATTCCTTACAGCCACATTCTTGTCAGAGGAACACAGGACTATGCGTAGTAGAGAAAGTAAAAATAATCCTTCGAAAGAATAGTTTGCAGAATCGATATAAAAATAAAGTATAGTATTCAAAGAAAGTCATGTGAATGTAACTAATCAGATATATATATATATATATATATATATATGTGTGTGTGTTACTTTCTCCGCTACGTATAGTAAGTAGGGGGAGTATTGCATTCCACCCAAAAATTCGTAATCGAGATTTCAACGGAAATACATGTTTTGAGGCCCCCTGAATCCAAAAAAGCAATTGTAGAAAAAGGTCCATGTGTGTGTCTGTGAACAGCATAACTCAAAAACGAAAAGTCGGATAAATACCGAACTTAGTATTTACCTTCAGTATCCTTTAAGGATGCGACACGAAGATTTTCAAGAAAATCACCCCACCCCAGACTATCCTTTACATGGAACATTTTTCGAAAATTTTTATTTTCTCAAAAATGGCTCTAACAATTTTGATTAAATTATCATATGTTTAAGACCATTTTATAGCAAATGAAAAGTATATTCTGAATTTTCTGTGAATGTTCCAAAAAGTCCTCTTTATTATAAATGAATTTTGCATAACTGGTAAACCGTAAGAAATAGAGAAAATTTTACTACACAAAAAGTGTAGATCTCGTTAAAACACACAATTTATGTCATAAACTTTTTTGAATTTTCCAATACTTATACCTTTTCCCAAAAGGGAATTCTTATTCGTTTTTTATGTCCTGAACATGTAAAGAGAATGGAATGTTTCACATAGCACCCAGCTCTTAAAAGATTTGACTATCGCTTAAAGTCGACCACATTCCTCTTGCTTCTGTAAGGAAATTAGCAATAAGTTAGTTTCTGCAAATTTTTCTGTCGATTAGCATGAAGTAGATAGAGAATACGCGTTTGTAAAAATAGTTTGTACAAGAATAGAGAAAGTCGCGTGAGTGCAACACATCAGATTTTTAATTTTAGGAAACATTGAAACATGCGTGGGTTGCTCTGCTACTTTAGGTACCTAAGAGGTAGAAGGTAATAAAATTTCGAAATCTCTTCCTTCTTTATGGGTAATCCGTTACTTCCTCTACCATACATACAGTAGAGAAAATAAAAAGACATGCCTTTGTGATACGTTTACACACAGGGACAAAGCCAGCCACTCCTGTGTATGTAGAACAGCTAATTTTTAATTTGTGTAGCGTGTATAAATGTAATAACCATAACAGTAAATGTGATATGGGACGGGTTGCTGCTGCAACATACTGAATCATTCAATGTTCCCCTGGAATTAATTTATTGCTAATTTTTTCTTCCTCTCGCTTTCTCTTCACATTCAGCATTGTGACTCGATTTTTTTACTCCTTTTTAGTGTCGGTATTTTGACTCCTCTCCGAAGCTTCCTGGCCAGCTTCCCCCTTCTCTCTTTCTATGAATATTTGCATCTCCATAATCAACAGAATGAAGCTTCACTCCATTGGAAGGACATTGTGCAAAAAAGAGAGAGAGAGAGAAAAAAATGTTCGCTCCCGAATTTTGAAATATGAATAATTCTCGGTTAATAAAACATCAGCATGCGGACATAATACATTGGACACCCCCTTTCCAAATGAAACGTTCGAGTTCAATTAAGGGGGTGTATTGCAATTCCATTTGCGTGTGTTGGAATAATTACTGAGTTTTGATTAAAATTTGAATTTTCGATTTTATTTATTGCCCTAGAGGAAGACGAGGTTTCAAAGCAGGACTCAAAGGGTTTTGCAGGAGATTTTTGTCTATTTTTTATGCTTCGTAACCTTCAACAGTTCTTCGGTGTTTAAAATTTGCGTCATGCATTCTTAGGTTACTTTTTTCACCGTAGGGATAACATATTTGATAGCTGAAATGCCTTAGACAGCTAACTTATTTGTATCATTGGCTAAGGCTAAGTTTTTCTACACAAAGACATCATAAGCATTTATACAGTCAGATAAAATCAGCAAAGCTTACTGGCTTGCATCGTCTTAAGCTGTGTATATATAGTTGAGCGAAAGCCCGAAACAGGACGCTGCTTAAGCTGAATTTTTTTTCAATCCCAGTCGAGCCCGCCATGGCGCGAACATCAGAGCGCTCCACCAGCTCAAGGAATGATGTAGAGAAAGCAATATGGAGTTAACTGGGCACATGCAAACACACCGCGAATGCAGCGTGTGCAATCTTTTCGTGTGAAGAGGGGAAACCGACCAGCCATGGATCGGACGAGCGTCTCTCTATGCACTGTCATTGTATACAGTTATCGGATTACGCTATGGAATTCCGTACAAAGAACAATGGGTGCACTTATCGACGGTGTTTCATTGACACCTTTAAGCTTTAAGGTGCCTCTAGTATCCGAGCGAAGCGAACTGACATGGTCACCAAGAATCAAAAGGAGATACTGTGGTTGACTCAGGAGAATGGCTGCAAGTGTGCAGTTGACTAAGGAGCTTCTTGCCTATGATGCAAATAGTGTAACACCAGCAGTTTAAAAGTACTGTCAACAAGTGCAGATTCACATGTGCATGGTTATAACTGTATTGATTAAGATGTATGCAGGGTTTACAGGTTTAATTATTGAAAGTATGCTCATAATTGTTTTGTTTGATGCGAATAATATAATGTATTATGGATGATACTTCGTGTAATGTTTTTTTGTTTCGGGAAAGAAAGGATAAGTACGTTTTGGAACAGGGTGTAAAACAATAGAGCGTCAACCACAAGGTCTTACCTAAATTCCTGAATACGTTTGCAACACTGTTCAAGCTGAAATGTTTTCAGCCCGAGGCAGACACTCATTGCGCTTTCCGGTAGTTCAAGAAGTGACTTAAAGAAAGCAGGTTGTTCTGTGTGCATCCAAACATGTGGCAATTGTAGCACGAACATTCTTTTGATGTGGCGAGGCAAACCCGACCAGCAGTGGTTCGGGACGAAGTGTCTCCGTGTACTGCAGGTGGCAAGATCAGGCTTTAATTAAGTTAGAGAATTCCGCAAGATAGAACAATGGGTACAGCTTGCGACGGTGGTCGGCTTGCAACTTTAAGTACCATCACGCGAACGAACTGCAGGAATAGACACAGGTGACAGCCCAAGAAGGTATTCCTCCTCACTTCGTATGCTTTCTCTTTACCTTACAGCGAGCACCACGCTTGCAGTTGAGACGCTCCTGACAGTCGTTAATAAGGCAATTATATGAACGGAAATATTGGATTTTCTATTTGCATTATAGTTTATAGTTTCTTTTCATTGATGCCTTGACCGAGTGGTGCAATAACATAAAAGACCAGTAGGAGTCAAACTAACACTAAACGGATTTAGCAGTCTTTTCGACAAAATGTAAACCAGCAAATAAAACATCTCTAAAGTTTACATGTTTTCTTCTCACGCGCCCACCCTTTGTTACTTAAACTGCCACTCAAACGAGTGCTACCAGCATGTGAGAGTCAACAAGCTCTAAAGTTCTAATGAAATACCGCTGCGTTTCGTTACGTTAAGTATCGTGAAAACAAATTAAAAGGAAATGAGTTGATGTGCAATATGCACATGACTTTCTTTATCCATTCTTATACAAACTGTTATTTCAAAAACCTATTCTTCTACCTACTTCTTGTTAATCCAGATGAATGTTTGCAGAAGTGTATTTATTGCACATTTCGTTGTAGGTACAAGACAAATACAATAGGCTGAAGCGAAGGTCAGATGTTAAACAGGGGTTTGCTATGTGACGACCTTGAAGTTCCACTGATTACACTAGTCTGCATTTTCAGACTTTTTGTCAGATGATTTCTTAAAAGTAGGTGTTCTTGAATCAAGTTTTTATGCTTATTCCAGAAATAACTTCCGTTTTTTTAATATCACATCAGGTTTTTACACAAAATAAGTAATGTTTTAACAATTTTACCAATGAGCGTAGAAAAGTATTCAAATACCATTTCACACAAGGTAAGTTTTTATTCAAGAAACATTTTAAGAATACTCTCAAGAACTCCCCTAATTTATTTCATGACTACATTTTAACAAAACAAGAAGCCAAAGTGTTTCACTTAGTTTTTTTCAAACTTTCTCTTCTTTGACTTCCTTGCAGATCCTTGAAGGTGACTGTCCTTCCTCAACATCCGACAGTAGTCAATCATCATAGTTTCATTCCATCTGGCCTGATACCTCCTCTCCATTTCCTTAATATCTTGGTGAAAACGTTCACCCTGCTCTTCACTATAATGTCCCAACTTTTCTGGAAAGTAGTCGATATGTGAATGCAGAAAGTGCACATTTACACTCATGTTACAACCCATCTTCTTGAAATTTTCCAACATTGTTTCAACAATGGCCTTGTAATTAGGATCTTTGTTATTGCCTAAGAAGTTTTCAGTAACTAATCAGAAGGCGGTCCATGCTTCTATTTCTCTCTCATTCATTGTCTTCTCAAAATCTTCATCCTTCATCAATTTCTTTATTTGATGACCAACAGCCTTTAATTTGTCTTGTGTAATGAAGGGAAACTTCTTGGTAAGGTACTTGAATCAGGGTCCATCCTGTGGTAGAGCCCTTACAAATTGCTTCATCAAGCCCAATTATATGTGTAGTGGCGGAAGCAATATCTTTATATCTCTATATTTTTGAAGTGAAATTGTGAAAAAACTGTATGTGATAGAAAAAAAACTAAAAGCAGTTCTGAAATCAGCATAAAAAGTGAGTCAGAATCGCTTATTAGTTTTCAGTCATCCGATATCATGCAGACTAGCGTTATATGAGAACGACGAAAAACCGAATAGTGATTTAGCACTTGAAAAAAGAATTAAAAATTCACACCAAAAAGGACAAAAATATGTGGTATAGTAAATGCTACAAAAATATTTTGATGCAGTAATTTGTATCACAAATTACTTAAATGTAAATAATGATTGTAATATGAATATGCATTTTTATGTGACATTGATTTCAGATGTTTATTAATTGTAATTATTATTGGGAAATAAGTTTATACGGCCTTACTGAAACTGTCAATAATAGCGCACAATAATGCAGAGAGGGGGGTGAGCTGTTTATCATTATTGGAAACGAGGAAGTTACGTAATGTTGGCGCGTTTTTCCGTTGAGAAACTTCTGGAATATTTTCTCCCTAAAGCACATGTATTCATAATTTTAATTGGATATTAAAATAGACGCTAATGTTGGCGCGTTTTATTAGCCAATTGCAGTTCAGTTATAATCTTTAGGCGTATCTGGATGCAGGAGTATAAATAGGGTAGGTTGGAGGTAAAGTTATGCAGTTCATCGAAAATCTCAATACATTACACGTCGCCTTCAGTCGGTCAGTTCATCAAAAAATCTGTGTACACTACACGTCGTCTTCAGTCAGCCAATTCGTCGAAAGTATTTGTACGGCAAACGTCGGGTATCGATTCACAAGTTACGCGCAGCAGAATTATGAATAATCTAAAGTGTTGTAAGGTTAACTATACAAAAAGTTGAAGTACGTGGATTAAAAGTGATCAGTAAGAAGTTATTGTAACAGTTTCAGTTTGGCGAGTGTTAAGATCAATGTATAAATGTGATAGTTAACGTGTTCGACAATAAATGTGTAAAACAAATTTCTTCATCAGTGTTCTTTTTGGATAAAAGATTCCTTTCCGTTTACACAACCCTGATCAAGAGACATGTTCGACCGAGAAATAATAGCTAGCCGGAGGACAGTAAACAAAAATTAAAATTCTTTCAAACACTAATACTGCCGCAAATTGCTAACACCAGATGGAGCTACAAACCGAACAAATGAATGACGTCACAAGATGGCTTCACATGAAGTAAACACGCATACACAAACATCACAAGTAATAACATTATAAGTAATACCGTCGCAATTTATTTAACATAAATTGTATGCTTTGAGACCTACATTTCTGTGGAGTAAAGTTTTGCATATCTCTTACGGTTACACAACATTATAGAAAATTTATTTCGAATGAGGAATACTTAACAGGCTATTCACACCAAATATTACTTGTATGTTTTATTTGTTATGCAAATATGTTAAACAAGTAACATTTTAATCAAAATCGTTAGAACAGCAATGTTGAGAAAATAAAAAATAATTACGAAACATTTTCCATATAAAGTATAACTTGAGGTGGGGGATTTTCCTGAAAATCTTCATGCCACATTCATTGAAGGTACTGAAGTGCCAAGTTTCGTATTTATCCGACATTTCGTTTCTGAGTTATGCTTTTCAACGATAGTCACACACACACACTTACGGATGTTTTTCTAAAAATGCTTTTCTTGAACGGAAGGGATCTCACAATCCCGATTTAGAACTTTTGGAGCAATACACTTGGTATATACTTCCTCTAATTCTTACATGCATTCATTCATTCATTCATTATCTGTTTACCCTCCTCTTAGGTAGTACTTACACCCCCCAGGACTTACAAGCGGGTGCCTGGGGTCAGAGGCCCGTCGAGGAGCAGACACTCATGGATCAGACAGAGCATCCAGGATGGGTGATCAGCCCGATGCCTGGTATGGGATGAAGGAAGTAGATGAAACGAAATGTTGGTGAAATGGATGAAAGGAAAGGTGATGATGGAGCAGTTGGTGGAATGAATGGCGGGGGAAACCGGAGAACCCGGAGAAAATCCGCCCAGACGCCGATTCGTCCACCACAAATCCCACATGGAGGTCCCTGGGATTGAACCCGGGTCGCCTCGTTGGAAGGCGAGCGGTCTAACCACTCGGCGCCGCCGCCTCTAATTCTTACAATTAAAAAAAAAAGAAATCAAAACGCACCTATCCATAGAGCATTTAGTGCATCTGCTACGTACAAAACTTGAAGAGGAAATTCATATCATGCGCATGATGATTATTATTATTATTATCATCATCATCATCACTATCATATCTAGATTACCCGCAGATGCCTACCTTTACTTCAGTGCTTTAAGCTGAATTAACTTCTCCTTCATTCACTTTTCGAAAAAGAAAAAGAAAATATTTTCTGTCCCTTTTTGCATCTTTCCCACTAGATTTCTCTAACTGACTGGTTAAATAATTTCTCCCTGAGCTTGGGTTTAGGTCAGAGGTGGGCATTTGCACACTCTAAGTGTGAAGTCCTACAGACTTTCTCTCTCACCTCCTGCTGCTCTTAGCAAAGAGCGATTATGTAATGGCTAGCATGTAAACATGGATAAGTTCCTTCTAACACTTCCCAAGCGTATCTGCCCAACGCTGATTAGTATTACAGTGTTTAAACCCTATAGACTGCATACACGAAGGTGTAAACGGAAACCTTTTTGTGAATTTCTTCATATGGGAACTATGTAGATTTCTTTGTCAAGCCCGGTGGAGGGTGATGGATTGTTTTGGGGGGGATAAAAACCCTTAACATGGCTTCCTTCGGAAGGGAAGCACAGACGGTGGTTCCGTAACGTAGATTTACGGCACGGAAAAGAACCTCAAGCCTGATATAGAGGCTTCTGAGCAAACTTTCCGGTCTTTCACGTCCAGAACTGGAGTACTTAAAGAGCGTCCATAAATAAAACTCAATTTAATTTATTCCTCTTTGTAGTACAAATTCATGAAACAGAATTATGACAAAAAATAAATGTTGTTTGAAACTTGTCTTCAAATTAAAGGAAATATGCCCAGAAAAGTCGTTATATTCCGGTTATTTTTCGGCATTCCTTGCCCTCTCTCACAAAGGTTCAAATTTCACTATATGTAGCGGCTGGCAACGTTGTATTTGGATTATGTGAAATACAAAATGTGCGCACGTGCTATACTGTACATGTTGGCACGGCATAGTCCAGTCATTCCATGCTTCAACTGTAGTATGAAGTCCAACGGGAACCACATTTATCTGGAGATGAAAGAAAAAGAGGGACTGGATTAATAATGTAAGGCCTTTACGACGGGATCACATTTATAATTTATCTGGCGACTAGCAGGCCAGCAGCGGCAGGTAGAGGAGGTTTCTTTGTGACAGGCTAGCAAAGTGACTGACCATAGTACCTGTCTTTTAACTTTCGTTTTCATATTATGTTAATTACGCACCTGGAAGTTTACACAAGTGTTTATAAATTTCCTTTTCTGAAAATATATATGTAAGGTATATGCTTCTCTGCTTACTAATTTGTGTTTTTTAATTTATTTTCCGTTACACGTTTATTTAATGTTTCCCTAGCATTTCGTTTAATACATGTATGTTTATGTATAATCTATAACCCTTATATATTCTATCTAAATCGTTTGTTAACTTCACGTTCTTCCTTAGGATACGTTGTCACATTTAGTATTTTTGTTCTGTACAAATTGTAATTTAGCTGAGGTAACGATTTCGTAACAACGGCTGAATAACTAACCACACACACGCCTCATACGGCTACGGTTTTCTGTTGTCTACTCGGAACCATGCATTCATATCTTTGGTATAAAAATCATTACCAACTTTGTATCTCGTTTGCATTCTATTTTATTGGATGTTTAAATAAAAATAAGATAGCCTAGTCTTTAGTCTCAGTTATTAATGTTTAATTGTTTTATTTAACTGCATTTATTTCACTTGTTAAATAAAATTGCCCATTTTACTTTTGTTTTCAACGAATACTTTGAAAAACATCTGAATATATTTTTATGTCTGGTCGTTATAAAGGTGATGTACTTATTTATTTTCACTTAAGTTGATAATAAGTAAATGTTTCAGCTAAAGTATTTCACTTATTGTCTCATTCAAAATTAAACAAATGTGTTTCGGGTTTAGCTACTTCATTAGACATTACGCATTGCGAAAAAATTTATCAGTCTGTTTTGAGAATGAAACATCACTACCAAAATTAATACCTCTCATATAATGCAGATTCCAATTCGCAGCGCTGCCGGAGACAGGGCGCATTTTACTTTGAGTCGGACCTGACTTTTAACTGTTATTTGGTTTATTGTATTTATTGAGAATGACATCTATAGTATTTACAGCTGGAGGAGGAGGAGGCGTAAAAGTGATCTAGGGGAAAACGTTTTGTTGAGGAATCTACATACGTCTGAAAAGGTAGCCTTTTGACGCACAGTGAAGTTAAGATCATTCCCATGGCATAGGAAAACTATGTTACATTTTGTTCAAGTCGACATTTCCAAGCATGATTATAATATTAAAACCAAGTTTACTAATCAAATGTAAAGAATTGTTTGCCTTGGGGGAAATGAGTATCTTCTTTGGATCCTTAAATATTGCCTTTGCTTAGGTATGAAGTTTGTTGAGTAATGTTATTCATAGTCATCCCCTGCACGCACGCACACACACGTGCTATCCTTTAAAGCTGATAATTTAGTCCAAGGGATTTCAAACTTGTAGATATCGAACTTTGGGTGTAATACAAGATTATCGTTCCTGCCTAGTAACTTTGGAGAAAGGAGGGAAAAACTGCTATTTCCTTCGAAACTATTTTACAAGAATAAACTTTTAATGTGTATTATTTTTGATTAGTACAAACAATCTGTAATTAATGGAAGCTATTAAACTGTGCTGCAGGCTAAACACCTTTGCTATAAGGCGTTACTGCCCAGATGGGTGAATTGTTATAAACATTATAGGTATAAATGTATAGGAACGGTACAGGTGAAATATTAACACAGGAATTCCATGACTTTCAAAGATTACCTCTAACAATTTAAATACATAAGTGAAGTCTATCTTTCGCATTTACTGGATTTAAATTACAACAAGACATAACAAGGTTAACCCGACAGTACTTAAATTACTTAAAAATCTGATGTGTTACACTCACATGACTTTCTCTACTCTTGTACAAACTATTTTTACAAACACTTATTCTCCATATGCTCCATGTTAATCGAGATGTTAATCTTATTGCTAATTTTCTTGTAGATGCAAGGGGAATTTGTAGGCTTTAAGCGATAGTCAAATATTTTAAGAGCTGGTTGCTATGTGGAGTATTCCATTCTCTTTGCATTACCAGGACAAAAAAAATGAATAACGAATTCCCATTTGAGAAAAAGTATTCGAAATTTAAGGGAATAACGAGCAATATCTCGAATATGGTTCACTCAACGACAATAAAAAATGTGTATAACATAAATTGTGTATTTTAACGCGATCTACATTTTTTGTGTAGTAAAATTTTGTCTATCTCTTATGGTTTACCAGTTATACAAAAGTCGTTCACAATGAAGAATACTTTTGAAGACATTCCCAGAAAATTCGAGATATACATTTCATTTGTCATAAAAATATCTTAAATATATGATATTTAAATCAAAATCGTTAGAGCCATTTTTGAGAAAATTAAAATTTTGAAAAATGTTCCATGTAAAGGGTAATCTGGGGTGGGGGGATTTTCTTGAAAATCTTCGTGTCGCATCTCTGCAAGATATTGAACCTAAATACCAAGTTTGGTGTTTATCCGACTGTTCGTTTCTGAGTTATGCTGTTCACAGACACATACAAGGACATGTTCCCAAAAATGGTTTTTTTTTTGGATTCAGGGGGTCTCAAAAGATATATTTCCGGTGAAATCTCGGTATCGAATTTTTGGGCGGAATATAATACTTCCCCTACTTACTATACGTAGTAGAGAAAGTAAAAACACTCTCTTAAAAATATTTCACATTGTCGCAGGTTGTCCCGTTTGCCTCAAGAGCGCTGCTGTCACTGACATAGGTTGTACCAACGGCCATTGGTACAGCTCGTGTAAAACGTCGTGACACTCCATAGACGCAAGAATGGAGAAATGAGGATAAGTGGTGAGAGTGGTGGGAGAGAGCAAGGGACCAGAAGTACAGAACTGTATATCAGAACTCGAGGCAGTCACTGACCTCCACCTCTGTTATCATGCAAGTGGGTTGGTCAATGCTATTGCGCACTGACGTTTTATACTAGCTGTACTCAATAAGCCAAATTGCCGTCACTTAATGCATGTAGGTTCGTCTCGTAAGAAGCTGTACCGCATGCAATGCATCCCATCTGGCCATCTCGAGGAAAAGACAAGGGGAGCGATGGCTCAAACGTTAAGAGTATTACGATGTTAATGTGAAACTGAAAAGCATTTCTTACGATCCCTCTTTTAAAATAAAAGTTATCTTGCATTGTTTATAATACCAATTCAGCTGGCAGGACGCTACTGCTATTCCGTGTCTCCTCCCCTTCCGTTCTCGATAAACACGCTTAAAGAAGAGGCCTAGAATCGAACAACTTCATTAGGCACGATAAAGAAAGAGTTGTGGTCTTTCCCTTAGATGTTAAAAACTACGTATAAGCGGGAAAAGAAAACAGATAAAAAGAAGAGAAATCTGGTGTGAATACTTCCAGACTTCTGACCATTATAAAGTTATATACCTCATATTTAATAGTAAAACAACAAAGCAATTCTTCTATACCGTTGTATTATTCACGAAATATTTTTGGAGAAAAAATTTCAAATTAAGCCTGTTACATATATATTATAGATATAATATTTTATTTAACAAAGTACACAATTTGAATTGTTATAATTATGATTCCAGTAGCCTTTAGACTTATAATTGCAATATTATGATTCATTAAATTTTCATATGAATTTAACGAACAATTAATATTTACAGGAATATAAATCCTAACTTTAACTGGTATTCAATGATGACGATTTAGCCGTGGTAACAAACTCTTGCGATAGCGGAAAAAAAGACAGAATCACAAACTGAAGAATTTTCGTCAATATTTCAGAAACGGCTACTCTACGAAAAAAAGAATACTTTACAGAAATTGTGAAGTTAAATAAACTCTACATTTTTCCTCTCATAGGTTTTTATCTATCTCTTATGATTTCCCAGTCATACAAAATAAAACACAGGCCATACACAGGAAATTTAAGTTATTACGGTTGATTTATTCATGGTATTATTTTAAATTGGTATTTCAATTAAAAACATTAGTCAACTTTGAGAAAACAAAAATTAAGAAAACAAGTTAAATGTATTTAAACGATAGTTAGGGTAGCGGAATTTCCTGAATTTTCGCCTGGAATGCTTAAACAGTGTCTGACTCAAGCATGGAATTTGGCATTTATCTGATTTTTACTTTCTCTACTACGTATAGTAAGTAGAGGAAGTATGGTATTCCACCCAAAAATTCGATACCGAGATTTTACCCGAAATATATGTTTTGAGGTCCCCTGAATCCAAAAAATAGAATGTTTGGAAACATGTCCGTGTGATGGTGTGAACAGCATAACTCAGAAACGAACAGTCGGATAAACACCAAACTTGGTATTTAGGTTCAGTATCTTCCAGAGATGCGACACGAAGGTTTTCAAGAAAATCCCCCATCCCAGATGACCCTTTACATGGAACACTTTTCGAAAATTTTAATTTTCTCAAAAATGGTTGTAACGATTTTGATTAAAAAATCATATGTTTAAGATATTTTCATGACAAATGAAATGTATATCTCAAATTTTCTGGGAATGTCTCCAAAAGTATTCTTCATTGTGAACGACTTTTGCATAACTGGTAAACCATAAGAGGTACACAAACTTTTACTGCACAAAAATGTAGATCGCGTTAAAATACACAATTTATGTCATATACATTTTTTTGTTGAGTGAAACATTTTCGAGATATTGCTTGTTATTCCCTTAAATTTTTCAATACTTATACTTTTTCTCAAATTCGTTATTTATTTTTTTTTGTCCTGGTAATGCAAAGAGATTGGAATACTCCACATAGCAACCAGCTCTTAAAAGATTTGACTATAGCTTAAAGCCTACCAATTCCCCTTGCATCTACAAGAAAATTAGCAATAAGATTAACATTTCGATATCTCGATTAACATGAAGCATACGGAGAATAAGCATTTGTAAAAATAGTTTGTACAAGAGTAGAGAAAGTCATGTGAGTGTAACACATCAGATTTTTAGATGAAGATGTGTGTATCTGAAACAGCATAACTCAAAAACGAAAATCGGACAAATACCAAACTTTGCATTTAGGTTCAGTACCTTCCTTCCAAATATGCGATACGGAGATTTTCAGAAAATTCCCCATCCACAAACTACCCCTTGAAGAAACATTTTTCAGATCTTTTATTTTCTTAAGAATGTCTCTAAAGTTTCTGATTAAAATACCATGTATTAAGGACATTTACATTACATATAGAATGTATATCTTTAATTTTCTGGGAACAACCTGTGAAATCCGTCTTCATTCGAAACGAATTTTGTAGTCTTGTATAACTGGTAAACGTTAAGTGATAGACGAAAACGTTATCTTTAAAACACACGATTTATTTCAAGAAACATCTTTTTGTGTCATCAGCCATTTCCGTTATTAATGGTTCGAGTTGTTCAATACTTTGGAATTCTTTTAAAGTCCTGTCGATCTTCAGTTGTTTCTCGCGATGTTATGGAAAGCGTATGGAATTTTAAGGCCAGCATATAGCGTCTAGTTCTAAAACATTTGACTATATCTATTCCCTTTGTAGGAAAATATAGGAAAATAAACTTTCGAAGAGTAACTTGTATACCCACTAATAAGCGATAAGTCATATGAATGTAACGCATCAATGTTTTAGTATTCCTTTCACAGACATGCAGTTAGGACGACAGCTAGATACACCGCGTGCAGGTGCATCCGTTTTTGAAAATGGGTTCACTGGACCTTAAAAAAGAAAATTTGTAATGAGATCTCGATATTGAATATTCGTGTAAGACAAAATACTTCCTCTGCCGAATACATTAAGTGGTAGAGAAAGTATAAGTGTTTTATATCTTAAATATATTATAAAATAATGTTTCAAACAGAACAAAGTTGTTAAAAACAAATGATGGGGTTGCCATTTAAAATGCAGTTGCTGATCATAAAATATGAGGGCGGTCCCAGAAGTACCCGACCTGACGTATATATAGCAGTTCTTGCTTCAAACAAATGACTATGGTAAAAAGTATCACCCTTATAAAGCTTAGGTTTGAATTTTGATGATGATTCGTCGTTTAGTAATTGTTTGGCAGCCATTAATAGTGAACTCTCTCAGCGAATTTGTAAACATGGATAACCATCGTTATGTGACACTATACTTTTATTTGACAGGCCTTAATCCAACTAATATTAAAGCTGAGCTAGATTCTACTCTGGGGGAGTCGGTTCCTTCGTTTACAACAGTAAAATATTGGGGGCAGAGTTTAAGCAAGGCCGGACGAGCTGCCAAGATGAACATCGCAGTGATCGACCAAATGAGGTGACCACGCCAGAAATTGTGAAGAAAATCCACAAAACTGGTATTGGATGTTCGTCGACTGAGAGTGTGCAAACTAGCAGACATCGTAGGCATTTCACAAAGTGCTGTGTATTGCACATTAACTGAAAATTTAGACAGAAGTAAGCTGTTCGTAAAGTGGGTGCCGCGTTTACTCACATCGACAAACACCCGACTGAAACATCTTCACCACGCTGCTTTTGTTCCATTGTTTCACTGCAATAAAGCCGAATTTTTGCGTCGATTCATAACCATGGATGAAACATGGGTTCATCACTTCACACCTCAGACGAAGGAACATTCAAAACAGTGGATTGAAACGGGAAAATCGGCTCCGAAGAAGGCGAAGACAGTTCAATCTCCAGGCAAGGTGATGCCGTCAGTTTTTTGGGATGTGCGTAGGATAATTTTCTTTGATTATCTTCAAAATGGAAAAGCAATCCATCGCGAGTATTATGCAAACTTATTGCAGCGTTTGAATGATGAAATCAAGCAAAAACGGCCGCATTTAGCGAAAAGGAAAGTTCTGTTTCATCAAGACAATGCACCAGTTCATACATCCATTATCGCCATGGCCAAAATCAATGAGTTTAAGTTCGAATTGTTTCCTCATGCACCCTATTCGCCAGACGTAGCCCCCTCTGATTATTTTCTGTTTACAAAGTTGAAGAAATGGCTTGGTGGTAAAAGATTTGCCAACAATGAAGGGGTGGAGTTTGCAGTTGATGGCTGTTTTGCAGAACTCGACGGTTCTCGCTATAAGCAGGGTATCAAAGCTATTAAACATCGCTGGGAAAAGTGTATCGAGTTGAAAGGAGTCTATGTAGAGAAATAAAGATGCTTTTTCCCAAAAATTTTGTGTTCATTTTGTCGAGTGCTTATGGAAGAACCCTCGTAACGTTGGAAATGTGTAACAATATGTAACTAATGTCACTGCTTTTTTACTTTCTCTACTACGTATAGTAAGTAGGGGAAGTATTGCATTCCATCCAAAAATTCGATACCGAGATTTCACCGGAAATATATGTTTTGAGACCCCCTGAATCCAAAAAAAAAGCATTTTTGGAAACATGTCCGTGTGTGTGTCTGTGAACAGCATAACTCAGAAACAAACAGTTGGATAAACACAAAACTTGGTATTTAGGTTCAGTATCTTCCAGAGATGCGACACGAAGGTTTTCAAGAAAATCTCCCTGCCCCAGATTATCCTTTACATGGAACATTTTTCGAAAATTTTCATTTTATCAAAAATGGCTCTAACGATCTTGATTAAAATATTATATGTTTATGATATTTTGATGACAAATAAAATGTATATCTTGAATTTTCTGGGAATGTCTCCAAAAGTATTCTTCATTGTAAACGACTTTTGCATAACTGGTAAACCATAAGAGATAGACACAATTTTACTACACAAAAATGTAGATCGCATTAAAATACACAATTTATGTGATATACATTTTTTTTGTTGGGTGAACCATTTTCGAGATATTGCTTGTTATTCCCTTAAATTTTCCAATACTTATACTTCCTCTTAAATGGGGAATTCGTTATTCATTTTTTTGTGCTGGTAATGTAAAAAGAATGGAGTACCCACATAGTAACCAGCTCTAAAATATTTGACTATCACTTAAAGCCTACCAATTACCCTTACATCCACATGAAAATTAGCAATAAGAGTAGAGAAAGTCATGTGAGTGTGACACATCAGATTTTTTGTTTAAATGAAGAAACATTCAGTATAAGATTGTTTTCTTGAAAGCGTGTTGGTTTAAGGTAATCGGCTGTAATATTATTTTAAAAAGCAAATCTGTACATCATCTATCTGAAAGTTGGGGTTTGTACAGCTGTGCATTGACTACTCTGTTATACGCACTAAGAGATAAAGCAAGCAGGTATTCACATAATAGATTGCGTTTTGAGATTAAAGCAAGGTCATGTTTGGTCCTAGAAGAGATAAAAGAGGGATCAAGAATGCTCCAAAGAGGAACGTGGATTTTATCGATATCCTCGTAAACAATGCACCGAGGATAGCGATGAATGAAATGCTATATATTAATCCTTGGTTCGCAAAAGGCCATTTGGATCCACAAGCAGTCTTTTGTGATTCAGTGTAACGCAGCGGAAAATTAAAAGGGCAATGCAGGAGAGGGTTTGCTCTTTTTTAAAAAGTTGGATTCCATTCCTGTTTCATTTCAGCATTCGTTAGGGCTTTCGTAACAAAAAAAGGTTACCATTCATTGTGATTAAGTACACTATGAAACAAAGATTTTCGTTGCTTAATTAAATTTAACTAGAAGTGATACTCTTGGCTCCAACATTTTCCAATCAATATCCGATTTACTTAATCCCAAAGAGGGTTTGAACGTTTCAAATGCTGGGATTTATTTTTCAACCCTCTCCCTCCTTTTTATTGGCCCTCTGCCTCAACAGAAAGGCTGGGTAACTGATTACAGATGGTAGTTCTAATTTCATGCATAAGTAAAGGAGCTAAAATAAAATACGAGTATATATGTCTTCCACGGTATTTGTATCAAACGGAACTGCATTTTTTAAGGTGTCAGCTTACTAACAAGGGAAAGGCTTCGGCTCGAAAGGCAATTCTTACGTTCTCTACCACTTATCTATAGTAGGTAGGGGAAGTATTTTATTCCATCCAAAAATTCGATATCGAGATTTCAACAGAAATATTCGTATATACTTTGACTTTCATTTAAATGCTCCACCCCCAAAAGATCTTTAGAGAAAGTTCCATGTATATATGTGTACGAGCAGCTGCGAACAGCATAGCTGAAAATTTTACATGAATTTCTCTACCGACTATCGTTTATTATCCTCTCTGGCACCTCATTGTAGCTATAAGAGGTATTGCATTCCACCCAAAAGTTTGTACCGAGACTCAATCAAAAATACATGCTTTGAGGCCCTTGAATAAGAAAAAGCATTTTTAGAAAAAGGTCTATGTGTGTGTGTTGCATACGTGCGCACAACCTTGAACAACATAACTCAAAAACGAAAATTCGGGTAAATGCTAACATTGATATTTAAGTTAAGTTATTCTCTTAAAATGGCTCAACGATTTGAATTAAAACGCTGTTTATTAAAGATATTTACGTGACAAAATGTATTCCCTGAATTTTCTGTAAATAGCCTGATTCGGGAGGAATTTTGTACAACCTTGTATAGCTGGTGTACGCTAAGCCATAGACGAAAACGTACTACACAAAAATTATAGATGTCTTTAAAACACACAGCTCATTTCCCAGATATCCGTTATTAATGGTGGGAATTGTTCAATACTTTGTCACTCTTTTAAACTCCTGTATGCTTTCAGTTGTTTCTCGCAGTGGTATGGCAGTAGTATAGAATTTTAAATCATATAGCGTCCAGTTCTTAAACTCTGAATCGCTGTTACTTTTATACCTGCAACAAAATCTGTAATGTAACCTATTTTGCAAAGCTTTATCCGGATTATAATTAAGCAGATTTAAAAATAAGTACTCGTAAAAAACATTGTATACCCCTAATAAACTATAACAAAGGGTAGATAAACTCATCTGAATGTAACACGGATTTTCTTATATATTTTCTTGCAAGAGCTTATTACTTTCCGTGCTAGGTATAGTAAGACCAAGATTTCACCGAAATGCATGTTTTGAGGCATCCTGAATCCAAATAAAGCATTTTTGGAAACCTGTTCGTGCGTGTGTGTCTCTCTGTGAACAACATAACTCAAAAACGAAAAATGGGATAAATACCAAACTTGGTACTTAAATTTAGTATCTTCCAAGGATGCGACACAAATATTTTCACTCCAGATCACCCTTTACAGGGAACATTTTCGAGCATTTTGATTTTCTCAAAAATGGCTCTAACGATTTTGATTAAAATATCACATGCTTAAGATATTTTTATGGCAAATGAAATGTATATCTTGAATTTTCTGGGAATGTCCCCAAAAGTCCTCTTCATTCTGAATGACTTTCGCATAACTGGTAAACCGTAAGAGAGAGGCAAAATTTTACTGCTCAAAACATGTAGATCTCGTTAAAACACACCATGTATGTCACATACATTTTTTTATGGAGTAAAGCAGTTCACTTTTATTTCTTGTTATTTGTTTGAAGTTTGCAATACTTATAATTTTTATCAAATGGAAATTTGTCATTCGGTTGTTTTTTTTTTTTTTGTCCTGGACATGCAAAGGGAATGGAATGCTCCACATAGCAACCAGCTCTTAAAAGATTTGACTATCACTTAAAGCCTACCAATTCCCCTTGCAAGAAAATTAGCAATAATATTAGTTTCTGCAAATGTTCATCTTAACATGGAGTAGAGGGCGAATAAGCTTTGTAAATATAGTTTGTACAAGAGTAGAGAAAATCATGTGAGTGCAACACATCAGATTTTTTCTCTATAGATTTTGTATGTATACCAAGTTAATTGGGATAAATGCATAAATAGCTGCATTAACCATTTCGTTATAGGTACAAAGGGAGTACCGATAGTCAAATGTTTAAAACGTGATCGTTATGAGCTGGGCTTAAAATTTCACCCTTTCCATGATATCGCGAGAAACGGCTGAATAGCACAGCATTTAAAAAAAAGTGTTGAAAATTCCAAGCAATATTAACGGATAATTTAGAAATAGCTGAAGCTATATAATATTATGTTTTAAAATCATTTAATATTTTTAGAATATATTTATAAATGAATAAAGTAAATCTCATATTGTAACTTGTTAATGTTGGTTATTTTATAACACATTACAATGATTTTTCAATTGTTTCGTTTGTATAGCTACATTCAACTTCCGTACGTAACTTACTGTACGCATTTAACTTTTTATTTATTATATTTAATTAAGAAATACACACACGTTCACGGTTCTAGACTATGCGGAGGGTGGGGAAGAAAGATTCCCCGCTGGGAATTGGAACATAGTCCTCTGCATTGAGAAGCCAGAGCGCTGACCACTTGAAAATAGACATTGTTTGCTACATAGTCAAATGGTTTAGCAGTATTTTTTTGACATTATAAGCTAACACTTTTCAATGTTTAATAAATAGTTGACATTTGAACTAAAACCGTGCATACACGAAAAGTTGAATCATTTAGATAACACACCTAAGGCCCTGAGCGCTTTATTTTATCACTTCAGATTTAATTATTTGTTGCAAATGTTATTTATTTGCACATATATTTTCGTTTCCATGCAAAGGCCTGTGCGTGCGCAAATGCAGAGACAGTTGATTTGTTGTTTGTGATGAAGTTGGCTTGCACGCAGAGCTTCCCTGTTTACCGACAGGGTTTGCGCACAGCGCAAGAAGTGTGTTTTGAATAGCGTTCAGGGAATAAACGCATACATTTTACTTTCACATGGCGTATGGATTTTTCACTTGTGTTGTTTTTCCCCTTGCCGGCAGGAATAGCATCGAAACGCAATGAGAGACAATCAAACATGGAAAATGTTGTTATACTTCATTTATTTGTCATTAAATACACAACGGCAAACGTCTCTCCCGATAGCCTCAAATAATATTTACGACTTCGTTTTCCGAACGGGTTTTAGCTCCGCTGTTATGCATTGTTTTAAAAATATGGCTGTCAGAGTGGCGCCAACTTCTTTCTTTGTCATAGGAAATGTGAGTTTTCATGTTCGGTGGTGCATTAGCGAGCATACCGTTTCATTGTTCTGAATTCTCTTCGTGGGCGAATGAAAACTTTGCTCTTTTTGATCATAGACAAGAGGTAAAAATGGCTTATGTAGCTTGTTTTAAGGTATTACAGCGTGTACTAAGTTGCGTGCTGCTCGAAGGCAAACGCCAAAATAAGCAGCAAATATTTGTTACAAGAAAGATAAAAAAGGAAAACGATTTGTTTTAAAGATCACGAAAAAGATATGTTAACAGGTTGAGATATCATTTGAAAACCAGACACCGAAAAAGCTAAGCGGCTAAGTAGACGATGATATTTCGTTTTACATTTTATATAAATTATTTGGAAATTATGTTTCTATACATTTATACACAAAATAAAACTTTCAGTAATGTTTACATTCCCTACTACGCACTTACAGTAAGTTTAGGAAATATTGTGCTCCGCCTAAAAATTCTATACCGAGATTTTACCAAAAATACATTTTTGAAGCCCCTGAACCGACCCAAAAACACTCTTAGACAAAGGTCCCTTTTTGTGTGTCTGAGTACGGTATAAATAAAAGACGAAGAGTGAAATTTGAAATAAATTGTGTGTTTTAAAGTAATGTACATTTTTTTGTGTAGTACGTTTTCGTCTATTTTAACGTTTATCATTAAAAGAAAATTATACAAATTCGAATGGTGAAAACTTTACAGGTTATTCCCAGAAAATTCAAGATGTACATTTTAGTTGTCATGTAAATATCTTTAATATATGGTCTTTTAATCAAAATCGTTAGAGCCATTTTTTAGAAAATAAAACATTTTAAAGAATGTTTCATGTAAAGGATAATTTGGGGGGGGGGAATTTTCTTGAAAATCTTGTCGCATTTTTGGAAGGTACTAAAACCTAAATACCAAGCTTGGTATTTATTCGGTTTTCGTTTCTGAGTTATGCTGAGTTCAAAGATACACATACGGAAATTTGTCTGAAGATCCTAGGTATCGAAATTTTAGATGGAATCCAATTAACTTCTTTACCTACTATGCACCAGGTAGAAAAAGTAAGAAAAATTAAAGTTCTAAGACATGTGATGTGTAAACTTCAAGAATTAGTGTGCTTCAGCTGATCGTCGCAGAAAGCACTAAATTGACGCTATCCAATAGCTGGCTCGCACAACTTTGAAAATTTTATTAAAAGTCTGATATGTTATATTCATACGTAGTTCCATTCCCATTTTATTTTTATGTAGCTTCTACACATTATTCTCACGAAAGCTTATTTTTCTCTCTACTTCATGTTAATTGAGACTCACATGTGAAAAAATGGTTTCCTTATACATTTCGCTGTAGATACAAAGGGAATATAGGAAGCCGAATTTGTAGGCAGATGCTTATATGCTGGTCTTGAAATTACATACTCTGTGAAATTTCTTTGACTTGAGAAACAAGTGATTAGCAACAGCATTCTAAAAATGGAAAATAAATTGAAAAATTGAAACCAATAGTGAATATCTCGGAAATGAATGATGCTACAAAATAATTTATTTTAAATAAATTGTATGTTTTAGGAGTTGCACATTTCCTGTGCAATATGATTTTATCTATCTCTTATCATTTACCAGCTATAAAAAATTGTACAAAATTCTTTCCAAATGAAAAGGACTTCACGGGCTGTTTCCAGAAAATCATAGATGTACTTTATATTCGTCATGTAAATATCTTATATATTCGTATTTTAATCCAATAATTAGACCTAATATAAGAAAATAAATTTTTTGAAAAAAGTTTCTCATGTAAAGAATATTTGAGAGAGATTTTCTTGCAAATCTTATTGTCGCAAATTTGGAAGTTACTAAACTTAAATACAAAGTTTGATATTTATTGGACTGTTCTTTTTTGAGTTATGCTGTTCGCAGACACACGTGAACCTCTTTATAAAAATGCTTTTTTGAGTACAGGAGGTCTCAAAATGTGTATTTATGGTGAAATCTCGGTATCGAAGTTTGTGTGAAAATTTAATGCCTTCTTTAGCTATAGGTACGTGGTAGGGAAAACAATAAAAAATAAATTAAAACTCTGAAATACGTAATGTGTAAGCTTCAGAACCATTGTCCTCCATTTCTGAGCTTCTTAGAAAACACTAAATAGATGTCGTACAATAGCCCGGAAAATGATATAAAATATGATTAGAAATTACTTGGGATCATACGCTGCAATTGCATGGACATACTGTATATTTTTCCGGCACAACCCTTAGTGTTACTGTTGGCTTAAAGTATAGATATTTCCCAGCGAGTAGGCAGACATAAGGTTACTTGCTTTAATACTGTTGTTTGTAGCCGTTATCTTTCCCCTTGCTCCCAACTACGTGACGCTGAAAATAATCTAGAACAGCCAGAAGGCTCCGTCGCCTCCCAAGTTTTTAATCTCACATGGAATATTAATAACGGCCGCGATAGAAATAAGAAACGCAAACCGGAGGATAACTGTCTCGCACTCTGATGGAGCAGGACTCTGGAATATATTAAAATAATTACAAAATGCACGGAGCGCAAGATTCCTCCAGGCGGAAACGCATAAGGAGGTAAATTAGGAAGCAAAAGCGTTAAATGGGGCATAATTGTGTGTCAAGAACAGCCATAAATATGAGATGCGGTCCGCTCTGCAAACGAACGACCTCATTGGGTGCAGTCTAATGTAAAACTATGGTTTCATCTGATTGTGGCATTTAAATATTTTATAAGCTTCTAGCATGTGAGATGTTTGTTCTTCATAAATTAGGGGTGATTGTGCCATGTAAGTGACTATAACAATTAACAAATAAGAACAGCTTTTAATATAAGTTTCTTTAACCATGAATGAACAGTTATATGCTGAGTGCGTCAATATTTTGTATTCTGTGTTCATTTTAATATTCCCAGTGGCTTATATTTACGAAAATTAAGTTGAGTTTTATTTATGGACGCTCTTTAACTATAATGGTTCTTAGCGTCCCATTCCAAATTGGGCGTGAAAGACCATAAATTTTGCTCAGAGGCCTCTATCAGGCTTGAGGTTCTTTTACGTGCCGTAAATCTACGACACCGGACCACCGGCTTTACTTCCCTTCCGAAGGAGGCCATGCTAAGGGTTTGAACCCGCGACCTCGGGAACTAAAGGCTAGCATGGTACCACTAGTCCACGGAGGACGACCGCTTCAATAATTACTTTCCCAGACATTGCCATTATTTTTTTAAAATGTTTGTTAACTATGGACACCTATTAGTGGCATGTAGTTGTGCTAATTGTAGATTAACATGTCAAAATGATATGACCGGGCACGTTTACTCAGGTTTTTGCTCAGCGGCAATTTTGATTTTCTTTCTTGTTTAATTTTTTTACATGTAACTATGAAGAATACACAAATAAAACTACACTTCCTTATTTATATATTAATTAAGAAGGATTTAACAGCAAACCGAATGCTAATATAACCACGTGCTTTTAAACAGAGAAAGCAAGTAATATCAAAACTAAAGAGCATATTTTCCATGTTCTGGTATGGAAACAACAAATAAGATAATTTCGCTTCTTATACTGCTATCCAAAAAGATTTACTATTGTTATAGTATACAGACCAAGATGTCTCATAGAATAAATGGGAATTTAATTAGACAAAATCTTACGAAAATCCGCCTAAGTCATGGCATACGACATATTGCACCGGCAGGGCCTGCCACGCCCACCAAGGAGTATTTAAATAGCGCAGACCTTTAAATATGATGTAATTAAGACGTCATAGGACTTTGAAGCTCTGAATACATGTACTTTAATATGTATAGTATTTATCAACAAAACACAAAAAACCCAATAAGCATACTTTAACTGAAAATGGCTGACATTTCACCTTTCACCTCACTTAACTTCTTTGGTAATATTGGAGGCTTTGACTTGAGAAAACAATTATTGTGTTATTGCTCACTGAACTGTATGGTTTTGTAATTTTTACTTTATCTGCCATGTACATAGTAGGTGAAGAAGATATTGCATACTACCAAAAAATTTGCTACCCAGATTTTGCCAAAAATACATGTTTTGAGGACCGCTGAATAAAAAAAACATTTTTAGAAAAAATGTGTGTATGTGTGTGAACAGCATAACTCAAAAATTAAATGTCGGATAAGTACCAAACTGGGTATTTGTGTTTAGTACCTTCCAAAGATGCGACACAAAGATTTTCAAGAAAATCTCCTCACTCCAAACTACCCTTTACATGTAACACTTTTTCAAAATTTTTTATTTTCTAAAAATGGCTCTTGATTTTGATTAAAATACCATATACTAACGATATTTACATAAAAATAAAATGTATAATTTGAATTTTCTGGTAATAGCCTATGACGTCCTCTTTATTCGGAAGGAATTTTGTATAATATTTTATTTATTTGTATAAATAACACAGTTTGTTTCAAATAACTTTTGTTATGCATCAGCTACTTCCGAGATATCCGTTTACTAATGCTTCGATTTGTTCAATATTTTGTAAATATTTTAATGTCCCATCGATTTTCAGTTGTTTCTTTTGATTACATGGAAACAGTATGGAATTTTAAGGTCAGCATATATTGTATACTCTTAAACATTTGACTGTCGCTATTCTTTTTTTATCTATAACGAAATGTAGCTACTTCTGCAAATGTTTGTTCATCTTGATTAATATGCAGTATATAGAAAAATAAACTTTCGTAAGACTAATTTGTATACCCATTAATAAACAATAGAGGGTACAGAATGTTATATGAATGTTATATGAACTATAATGTGATTGGAAATAGTTGAAATTTCACCCATTACCGCCCTAACTTTTCTGGTATACCGAGGGTTTTGACTTGAGAAAACAATAAGGATGTTATTACTTGCTAAATTGTAGGACATTTAACGTTGGTTTTATAATTTTTTAACATTAAGCACGCTCACATTCATACTTCCACACTTGTGAGGGATAGGTAATGATTCTGGTTAAAGTAAACTTCCCCGCCCCAGCCGGGAATCATACCCGGGATCTCTGGGTTGAGAAGCTAGAACGCTGAGAGTTCAACTGCAGAGGCAGCTCTGAAATATTGTTTATGGGCGAATTGGATATTAAATAATCATAACACACATACATTGACATACCGAACTCTGGGCATACCGAGAAACCCTGTTTAACGGGAGATTAAAAGTCTTATCCCGCCCAATGTTACATCTGTTAAATCCATTATACATCATTTAAGAATCTATTTAATATATCAGAATGAAAAGTTTACAACACAAGGATTCTAAGTTCACGTATCTACTTTTGTACTAGTCGGCCACGATATGATTGCGTTCAATGGGAAGAGGAATTAAATTGGTACAGAACAAGTGAGCGGGGCATCGGAAGGACAGTCAGGTAAAGAAACCATCCGCAGTTCTGAGTTGCATTTACTAGCCAGTCTTAGGTCTATAAATGTACTCGCAGTGCCGTTTTCATTATGCAACTGTACATGCTCCTAACGCCTTGGCCCTCACTCCCCCCTGATCCCGACATGTTGACGACGTTAGGCATTGTCAGCAAAAATAGTAGCGCACTCATATCTGGCCAAATGGTGCAATAAGTTTGTTTTCTACGAAATTTATTAACAATAAATAAAATAAACTAACCAACTATCTCATTAATAACAAAGATCCACAACAGTCGTTAAAAGTTGTTTTATCATCCTTAATTTAATTGGTTATCATCATAATTTCTGAGAAATCGTGTAATTTATACCAGAGAACGTCATTCATAGAAGAAGCTGTTCATAGCAAAAAAAATCTGATGTGCTACACTCACATGACTTTCTCTACTCTTGTACAATCTATTTTTACAAACGCCTATTCTCCATATGCTTTATGTTAATCGAGATATCGAGATGTCAATCTTATTGCTAATTTTCTTGTAGATGCAAGGGGAATATGGTAGATTTTAAGCGATGGTCAAATATTTTAACGCTGGTTGCTATGCGGCGCATTCCATTCTCTTTGCAAGTCCAGGACATAAAAAAATCTGATGTGCAACACTCACATGACTTTCTCTACTCTTGTACGCACTATTTTTACAAACGTTTATTCTCCATATGCTTCATGTTAATCGAGATATCGAGATGTCAATCTTATTGCTAATTTTCTTGTAGATGCAAGGGGAACATGGTAGGTTATAAGCGATAGTCAAATATTTTAAGCGCTGGTTGCTATGTGGCGCATTCTATTCTGTTTGCATATCCAGGACAAAAAATTCAATAACGAATTTGAGAAAAAGTATAAGTATTGGAAAATTTAAGGAAATAACAAGCAATATCTCGAAAATGGTTCACTCAACTAAAAAAATGTATATGACATAAATTGTGTATTTTAACGCGATCTACATTTTTTCTGTAGTAAAAGTTTGTCTATCTCTTATGGTTTACCAGTTATGCAAAAGTCGTTCACAATAAAGAATACTTTTGGAGACATTCCCAGGAAATTCAAGATATACATTTTATTTGTCATACAAATATCTTAAACATATGATATTTTAATCAAAATCGTTAGAGCCATTTTTGAGAAAATTAAAATTTTCGAAAAATCTTCCATGTAAAGGGTACTCTGGGGTGGGGGGATTTTCTTGAAAACCTTCGTGTCGCATCCTTGGAAGATACTGAACCCAAGTACCAAGTTTGGTGTTTATCCGACTGTTCGTTTCTGAGTTATGCTATTCACAGACACACACACAAACACACAGACACACAGACAGACAGACACACAGACACACACACGGACATGTTTCCAAAAATGCTTTTTTTGGATTCAGGGCGTCACAAAACATGTATTTCCGGTGAAATCTCGATATCGAAATTTTGGGTGGAATACAATACTTCCCCTACTTACTATACGTAGTAGATAAAGTAAAAATCTGATGTGTTACACTCACATGACTTTCGCTACTCTTGTACAATCTAATTTTACAAACGCCTATTCTCCATATGCTTCATGTTAATCGAGATATCGAGATGTCAATCTTATTGGTAATTTTCTTGTAGATGCAAGGGGAATATGGTAGCTTTTAAGCGATAGTCAAATATTTTAACGCTGGTTGCTATGTGGCGCATTCCATTCTCTTTGCATGTCCAGGACATAAAAAAAATGAATAACGAATTTGAGAAATAGTATAAGTATTGGAAAATTTAAGGAAATAACAAGCAATATCTCCAAAACGGTTCACTCAACAAAAGAAATGTATATGACATAAGTTGTGTATTTTAACGCGATCTACACGTTTTGTGTAGTAAAATTTTGTCTATCTCTTATGGTTTACCAGTTATGCAAAAGTCGTTCACAATAAAGAATACTTTTGGAGACATTCCCAGAAAATTCGAGATATAAATTTCATTTCACATGACATTATCTTAAACATATGATATTTTCATCAAAATCGTTAGAGCCATTTTTGAGAAAATTAAAATTTTCGAAAAATCTTCCATGTAAAGGGTAGTTTGGGGTGGGGGGACTTTCTTGAAAACCTTCGTGTCGCATCTCTGGAAGATACTGAACCTAAATACCAAGTTTGGTGCTTATCCGACTGTTCGTTTTTGAGTTATGCTGTTCACAGACACACACACACACACACACACACACACACACACACACAGACACACACACGGACATGTTTCCAAAAATGCTTTTTTTTGGATTCAGGAGGTCTCAAAACATGTATTTCCGGTGAAATCTCGGTATCCAATTTTTGGGTGGAATGCAATACTTCCCCTACTTACTATACGTAGTAGAGAAAGTAAAAATGAATAACGAATTTGAGAAAAAGTACAAGTATTGGAAAATTTAAGGAAATAACAAGCAATATGTCGAAAACGGTTCACTCAACAAAAGAAATGTATATGACATAAGTTGTGTATTTTAACGAGATCTACATTTTTTGTGTAGTAAAATTTTGTCTATCTCTTATGGTTTACCAGTTATGCAAAAGTTGTTCACAATGAAGAATACTTTTGGAGACATTCCCAGAAAATTCGAGATATACATTTCATTTCTCATGACATTATCTTAAACATATGCTATTTTAATAAAAATCGTTAGAGCCATTTTTGAGAAAATTAAAATTTTCGAAAAATGTTCCATGTAAAGGGTAGTCTGGGGTAGGGGAATTTTCTTGAAAACCTTCGTGTTGCATCTCTGGAAATTACTGAACCTAAATACCAAGTTTGGTGTTTATCCGACTGTTCGTTTTTGAGTTATGCTGTTCACAGACACACACACAGACACACATACACACACAGACACACACAGACACACACACGGACATGTTTCCAAAAATGCTTTTTTTGGATTCAGGAGGTCTCAAAACATGTATTTCCGGTGAAATCTCGGTATCGAATTTTTGGGTGGAATGCAATACTTCCCCTACTTACTATACGTAGTAGAGAAAGTAATAAAGAAAATAAATTAGCATATATTTGCAAAAAAATAAAATAAAAACGAAGAAGAAAAATAAAAAATAAAAAAAGAAACCACAGTTCGTGAACTCTGGGAATCATAATGTGAAATTGTACAGAATTCACAGTACAAAATGGCAGATGAAGTATATTTTGAAAAAAGTATTTAAAACAACTATTATGCCTACAGTCATAAAATTTATGTCAAATTAAAGAGGAATGTTAAATTTATAAGGCTACGCAAAAAATAAACGTCACTTTTTGCAATTATGGTATTTAGTCACCCCCTAAAGAAACATTTTCGGGCCCATCCAGGAATCGAGTCCAGGACACCTCGTACAGCAGGCAGGCCAATGGTTAAGCTTTGTTTCTTAATTCAGTGTGTGGGACTATCAGGAGAACACGCGGCTATACCGACTAAGCTACGGGACAGTCTTCCGTTATTTTGATGCGTTTATTCGTTTCTATTACTAAGAACCTTGCATACAATTGCTTTAAACCCATGTGTATTTTTACTTTTTCTACTACGTATAGTAAGTAGGGGATGTATTGTATTCCACCCAAAAATTCTATACCAAGATTTCACCGGAAATACATGTTTTGAGATCCCCTGAATACAAAAAAAGTATTTTTGGAAACATGTCCGTGTGTGTGTCTGTTAACAGTTTAACTCAGAAACGAACAGTCGGGTAAACACCAAACTTGGTATGTAGGTTCAATATCTTCCAGAGATGCGATACCAAGGTATTACAGAAAATCCCCCCACCCCAGATTACCCTTTACATGGAACATTTTTCGAAAAGTTTAATTTTCTCAAAAATGGCTCTAACGATTTTGATTAAAATATCATATGTTTAAGATATTCTCATGACAAATGAAATGTATATCTCGAATTTTCTGGGAATGTCTCCAAAAGTATTCTTCATTGTGAACGACTTTTGCATAACTGGTAAACCATAAGAGACAGACAAAATTTTACTACACAAAAAATGTAGATTGCGTTAAAATACACAATTTATGTCATATACATTTCTTTTGTTGAGTGAACCGTTTTCGAGATATTGCTTGTTATTCTGTGAAATTTTCCAATGATTATACTTTTTCTCAAATTCGTTATTCATTTTTTTTATGTCCTGGACATGCAAAGAGAATGCAATGCGCCACATAGCAACCAGCGTTAACATATTTGACTATCGCTTAAAACCTACCATATTCTCCTTGCATCTACATGAAAATTACCAATAAGATTGACATCTCGATATCTCGATTAACATGAAGCATATGGAGAATAAGCGTTTGTAAAAATAGTTTGTACAAGAGTAGAGAAAGTCATGTGAGTGTAACACATCAGATTTTTTTCTTTAGTTCCATTTATACTCCGTCTTTAACTGAATTGGTCTTATCCACGGCCTTTCCTTTGGAACTTATTACCTGTTGGCAATGGTGTTAACTCGTGTCGTTGAGTTTCTTGCATTTTCGTTTTTGATTATTAGATCATACACACATTCACACTCTCATTCATACTTCCAGACTCTGAGGAAGATAAGAAAAAATCTTGGATAGAGAAAAATTTCCATCCCCCAGCCGGGAACTGAACCCGGAACACAGGCGGGTCCTCTACCGACTGAGCTACGGGGCCAGCCCATTTGTTATTTTGCGTAGCTTGTATTTCAGCTCCACATGAATATTCTAAATTTGTCGATGCAGTTTTATGGTCTATAAATTACACCATTTTTACTTTCTGTGCTACTTAACTATAGAAGGTAGAATTATCTATTGTAACCTAGCCAAAAGTTTGGTATAAAAGTTCACCCGAAATACACGTTTTGAGGTTTCCATATATTTTTTTCAGAAAAATGGTCTATCTTTGAATGTATATGCGTGTGTCTAATTCACTGCAAACAGCATTACTCAAAAAACGAATAAATACAAAGCTTCGTATTTCAATCCTGCAACTTTATAAGATGTAAGGTCTAGATTTTTATAAAATTTACTGCATCCCATACAAAGCTTTCTAGGAAATAAATCTTAATGATCCCTTCTCTCAAAAATGGCTTTAACTTCGAGTCATTCTAATGACCACTATATATATATATCAAAGAAGACTTCAAAAAAACTAAAGATGTTCTTGTTTTGCATAAATCATTCCTAGAAAAGCTACGAGAGTAAATATCAATGAGTAAAGAGATTCGTTTGACTTTTAGACTTTCGATTTGTTCCACGTCTGCGGACCCTATTAAGACACATTATAGAAATACTTTTAAAATATTCTCTGTTGCACAAAATAGGAAACATATTTTCTCTTTTACAAAAATAATTTACGTCAAGAAATTCTTAGAAATTGTGTATATATTCAGTATTATTATTTGATCGTAGTTGCCTTGAAGTCCATATCAGTGGACAACAGAAATTCCCGAGATTTAACCTGCCCCTTTAGGTCCTGCAACTTCTCGGGCAGGGCTGTTCTGGAGAAGTTGTCCGCAATTTTATAGGCGCAACAGTACTTTCAGCCCAGTAGGTACTTTTTTGTTACTAGCATTAGACTTAAACAGAGATACGATGATGTAGAAGGTTGCTGCGCCCCAGAACCGCAAGGCTTTCACGCCACTTTTGCCATAAGCACATTTCTGAGGTTAGTTCACAACAGTCGTTAACATGGTTTCTAACTTGAAAATCGTCCCTCTTATTAAAATAAGGTTCCTGCTCCGTGGGCTACTGTGGAGCTCTGATTTCTGGCTATGGAATGCGCCCGCGTTCGATCCCACCCATGGAAGTGCGGATTTTAAGTCCCAGGTATAGGACCGGTGCCCACTCAGAATCGTGAGGAAAGTAAGGAGCTACGATAGGCAGTGATCCAAACCACGGAAGTCAACATTCTTGTTAGGGGATGTGTCATGCTGGCCACATTACCTCCTCGTATCGGATGGATGATCGCCACCTCTGCCGTGCATACGTGGGCGTGAGGCCGATAGTCGGATTGGCAGGTCTAGGCCCCTTTATGGGCTGTAGCGCCACGAGATTATTATTAAAATACATCTTAGTAAGTTTCATACTCCGTGATTCGAGTAATGTAGGCATTTTTGACAGCTGCATTTGGGTAATTTTTATAGAAAAAAGTGATTATCGCTAGGCACGTAATTTCAAATCATCCTTTTGTTTGTTTAATTTCGTGTATTACCGCCATTGATAATTATAGTAGAAAAATTTACACCACAATTATACAGGGTTATTTAAAAACAAGAAACAGACTTTAAGCATTTATTTCTACTGATCGATAATAGATGGCGACACATGCGATACATCACTGAATAAAGGAAAGTTCAACATTTTATTTTATGTGTTCAAAATGAGTACCATTTGTTATGTGAGAACGACCAGTGCTTTTCCGTTTGCATACGCAAACATCACCTACGACTTTATTGTATCAATTATAATTTTTTTATGACGAGGTGGCTCTTAGTTGAACTTACAACGAAATGCACGCTGCAATGAAACAACGGATTCACTCTCTGCATACTGCAGCACACAAAACTACTTTTCCTGTGGCGTTGTCATTTTCTCGTAAACAAACACAGCGCCGCTGTAGGCACTGAATAGAACTAATAGTTGGGGGCTTAAAACTTTGAACTTTGCTCTATTAAATGATGTGTCGTATGCGTTGCTATCTATTGTCGTTCATTAAAAATGAATATTTAAAGTATATTCCTTCTTTTTAAATAATCCTGCATTATAGCAGTATAATATAATATTTTTGAAAATTTTGTTTTCACTTTTATCGCGGAGATGCCTTCCAAGTCCAGACTATTAAGTTATTCAGAAATAAGGCATACTTTATTCATTTTAATAATTTATTCTGTATTATTATGGTCACTTACAGCCATAAAATGTAAATTATTAAAATAAATTAACAAAAACATTTCGATTTTTATAGTTTTTATTGATATAATATGGCTTTGATTACAAATGAGTTCTAATGGCATTTCAAGTTTCATAGCGCAATTGTAAACCCAGAAATGAGATACTAAACGTAAAGGTTAGTATATAAAGCCAAAATATTTAACAATTCCATTTTCAAATCGAAGAAGTAACAGCTTCAGTTTAAAGAAATGTTTTTAAGGTACGTGTAAGCATTTCTGCTCTGGAAGTGGGAACCCGAATCTTGCTTCACTATGCCTCGGATATGTATGTGATCCTAGCCTGAAGTTAAAATGTTTTGTCAACAAACCAGCTTTGCTATATAGGGGTTGTCACATGGCATTACGCTTGAGCAACTCTTGCTGTGGAAGTACTAACACCCTCCAGCCTAAAACTCTGTTGAACGTATAAATATGTCGATATCATTACATCTTATTATTGGCTATGTGAGTTCTACTGTAAGAGAATAATAAGAATACTGAACCACGAAGCGAAGAAAGAAGACTATGATATTTGTATTTTGTACTGTTTGAAAACAAAATCCTATGTAGGCAAGATAGCTTCTCTGACTTAAAACTTCGACAGAGCTGAAAAATTGATATAAATACGGCTCAAAGTTGTAAAATATTGACGTGTAGGTTTATATAGGTATATTGGTTGCGTATGTTTCATTTTAATTCAGAGCCTTAGTGAATATATCATGAGGGAGGCGAGCTGTTTGATTTCCCATTCGAGGCATTAAGTATTTATTTGCATGCAATGATGCACGGATATTGGACCAAAAAAATCAATCGGGAGTTAAGATACAGTGCTGTACAACTACACAGAAAGTATTAAAATAAATTATTTAAAATGCAACGAAATAAATATTACGAATATCCTTTATATTCTATGCTACATGTCCCATTAAACTTACAACCCGTAGCTTCACTCGCATTCTTATATTAGCTGTGAAAGTTCTTTTGTTTGTGATTCTCCCCCATGCTGATTCCTTCTTTCTTTGTTTCATTCTCCCCCTGCATGTGGAAGCTATAAATATGCTAATGCGATGTTGCCAAAACCGGCAGTAAAATGCTGTATTCGGTTGTTAGGAAAATCAAAACAGCTGTAAACATAACATTAAACAAATGTACTTGTTCTTTATTCTTGTTACGCGTTCCGTACTACATTATCTCAATGGTAAGAAAACGGCGATATAGGTTCCAGAACGATAACACATCAGGCAGTAGCTATAAAGGTTATAACATACGAGATGTTACTAAAGTCCAACTTTGACATTTTTCCACCATTATGGGATGTCACTAGAATCTGGTGATATTCGAGCTAAAAGATTAAATTGAGTTTTATTTAAGGACGCTCTTTAACTACTGAAGTTCTTAGCGTCCTCGTATATTAATCGTGAAAGACCGGCAATTTTGTTCAGATGCTTCTATCAGGCTTGAGATTCTCTTCGTGACGTAAATCTACAACCACCGGCTTTACTTCCCTTCCGAAGGAATCCATGCCAAGGATTTTTGCGCCGGAATAATCCATCACCCTCCGCCGGGTTTGAACCACAGGAACTAGAGGCTAGCACGGTACCCCTAGACCACGGAGGATAACTGATATTCAAGTTGCACCTGTTACACGTATTGGGGGGGGGTAAGTTATGTTGTATCTGCTATTTTTGTGCCTTGTTTTATATTCCCAAGTGTTCAAACTTTACACGCCGACCATTTAGTCACCAGAGCTGCGCTGAGTATAATATTAATTGTATTACTCTTTATATTATATTAGTTATAGTTATATTAATTAGGCTATTAGATTAGTTATTAATTATTAGGCCTTACTTTTGCAATTAACTACAAATTTCAATTGTTTTTCAATATTTGTTGTAAGCGTTGTTTGTTTACGTAGGGTTTTATTTTTACAGGAAGACATCTACGTAGAAAAACAAACATCCAAGAAATTCAATTGTTTACGAAAGTATGCAGAAATCATATTAAAACGTCAGTACAAGTTTTCTTCATACTATTACAGTACAGTAATTTGCAACGTTTAATAACAAACGCATATAATTAGGTCCTTAGCACGGTTCAGTTAATTTAACGCGTTATAGTAATCAGCCATTATGGCGGAGAAGGAAGGAGATGACGAAACCTTTGCACTGAGTAAAAGAACATTACAGAACAATGTACATGATATGGCAATTTAGCAGAAGACCAAAATAGTGCGACTTTTGTAAACAGATTTTCCGGTAATTTCTCCGGTTATACGAGTATATCTAGTGACTCGAGTTAATACTTGACCGCCCTGACTTGCGGCATCAGCCACCTTTTGTTTTTAGCAGCCTTAGTTACGCTGCGTCCCCATAGTTTAGGCATACGTATAATAGTAACGAAAAATTATCTAGTTACTTAACTACTATTGCGGATGACTCAGCGGTAAAGCCTAGGCTCGTATTCGGGAGAAATTAACCCTAAAACTGTTCTTTTCAGCAAAACTTTCGTGGTTTTCTTACGCTTACACGTAAATGGCGAATTTATGTACCGTTTCCATGATCTCCCAATTCTACGAAAGAGTAAAACTTTAATAAAATAGTACACCGCGACATCCCCAAGGCTAATCACCATCGATAGAAACAAAACCCCTGGAACAGTAGGAACCTCTAAATTTATCAAAATAGCATTAGTAAATTACCAGCCTAAAGGTGTCTTCATATGACAAGAAGCTAAAGACACAATAAATACCCTTAAACGTTCTCTTATAATCGTCCTATCGAATATATTTTTACTTTCTCTATCATGTACATAGTAGCTAGAGAAGGTATTGCATTCCACTCAAAAATTCGATACAGAGATTTCACAAAAATACGTGTTTTGAGGCCCCCTGAATAGAAGAAAAGCATTTTTAGAAAATGGTCCGTGTGTATGTGAACAGAATAACTCAAAAATGAAAAGTCGGATAAACGTCAAACCTGGTATTTATGTTCAGTACCTTCTAAAGATGCGACACAAAGATTTCCCCCGAACTAGGCTTTACTTAAAACATTTTTTAAAATGCTGATTTTCTAAAAAAATGGCGTTAGCAATTTTGATTAAAATACTACATATTAATCATATTTAAATGACAAATAAAATATATATCTTAAATATTCTGGGAATAGGCTTCAAAGTCCTCTTCATTGGGAAGGAATTTTGTATAATCTTGTATAAATAGTAAACGTTAAGCGATAGACGAAAACGTACTACACAAGAAATGTAGATCTCTTTGAAACATACAGTTTACTTCAAATAACTTTTTCTGTAGCATCAGCCATTTCAGATATGAGTTATAATGGTTCACTTGTTCAATACGTTGCCATTCTTTTCAAGCCCTTTTGATAATCAGTTATTTTTCGAATTGCACGCAGAGAGTATGCAATTTTAAGGCCTGTACATACTCGTAGCGTTCAGTTTTTAAACATTTGACTATCGCTATTCTATTTATATATATATATATAACAAAATGTGTAATGCAGCTATTTCTAGAAATTTTTACCTTGATTAAAATAAAGACGATAGGAAAATAAACTATCGTAAGAATAATTTGTATACCCGCTAGTAAGTGCTAGAGGATAAGAAGGTTATGTGAATGTAACACATCAGAATTTTTTAAACTTTAGCGTCGTTTAACCTATTGAAATTGCATCTATTTGTGTTCTTATGGAGATGAAAAGGTACTACAGAACCTCCAGGATGAGATAATAAAGGCCAGGGTGACACATTGCAGTTCCAGATGTGAAACACCAGCTTCATACAGGTATGCACTGCTTCACCCCTCGAAAAGAATGATACACAAGACCCCTTCCGAGGTCTTGACAACCCTATAGGCGCCATGGAGAATTACTGTAAAAGGCATGCCTAGCCAGTAAAATGTTACTACTGAAACATTACCATAGAAAACCATGAAAAACCCACGAAAGGATAGAGTTGCAGTTGAAATGTATGAAACGTGGGAAAATGTTTATGGAAATGTTGGAAAGCCAATCCAGCATTCGCCTTAATAGATAAAGAAAGCCATAAAAATCTTAACCAAATTCCGTTTTGGACCGAGGATCTCTTTACTGTGAGACATATCGCCGTTTAGCTGTGCCTTACTTGTTTCTAAACTTAACCTCGCCTACGTCTGGGTCATATAAAATTTACTTTTGAGGAAATATGCCACTTACTTTAGCATTTGGCAAAATAACTATTATATACTTATCCGTTAATGTGTGTAGGTTTTTGCTGCACGTTTGTGGTCTCCTAACACATGAATTCATATTGTTCTCTCTTTTATTTTTGTGACCATATTGTAATGCGCTGATTAGATGTGATGTAATATTATAGCATCCATAATACTTCAGTAACTCTTTATGATCTTACTCGGCGGCGTGCGCAGCTCCCCTATCGCCCAAAACTTTTAACACCTTCGAATCAGCTGTCCACTGAGATCACTCCCCAGATAAACAATGGAAATACGTATATTTAAAATAATATAAATCCTATTCATTTTAATTTTAATATTTTAATAAATTGAAATTATTTCTTTTGCTTCAATATGTGTGGCTTTCACGTTACCTGCAAAAAGCAATAAATACGGCGTAGATTCAACAGTACTTGCATATGTTGCAATGCTCACAAATACAATTAAGGTCCTCCTATCCGAATCAGCAATCCGATCCTTGTTAATTACACACAACAATAAGGTAAAATCCTTTTTTAGAAACTCTCAACGTTTTGAAATTGTAGTACGGTCGGCCAACTACGGTATGGAACTTGCCTATAATGGTAATTAAGACGCTCGTACGAACATTTTGAAACTTACTACCTTGTTACCTAATATACAATCTTCTTTCTTCTCATGGTGCCAGATAACAAACCATATTATGTGTTTCATTCAAAATGTGATTATTCCGTCATTCTTAGGAATTCTTTCAAATTAAGCAAGACTTACTGGTACAGCATACTGAAACTGTTCAACTGTTTATACGTGATAACAAGTTTTTGCGATGGCAAGAAAAGAAAGGGAAGGTGGAAACAAGAATAGCAAACTTTCAAGCATGTCTTTTAGATGGAATATGTATTTCGAAAACATGAAAAAGTTTATTTGACACATACTGTGTATTTCAATGGATAATATTTAAGCTTTTTCTGGGAAACATTTGTGTATGTTTTAGGGTTACCTTGTAGTTCAAAATTTTACAAAATTCAATCAAATAAAGTAACTTCATAGACTATTCACAGAAAATCCAAGGTTATCATTTAATTTCTAAAGTCAATATGTTTTAATGCCGTTTTTGAGAAAATAAAAAATAAAAATATATTTCACGTAACGTGTATTTTTGAGCGGGGAATCCTTGGAAAACACTGAACTTGTGTGGTACTTATCAAGAATTTTCGTTTTTTGACTTGTACTACTCGCAGACACACACGGACCTTTTACTATGTATTTTCAGGACTTGGGGGATTTCGAAACGCGTATTTCCTGTGGAATCTCGATATGCAAATTTTGGGTGGAATGCAATATTTCTTCTTATTACTATAGCTAAGTGGTAGAGAAAGTAAAAATCTGATATATTACATTCATAGGGCTTTCTCTGTCTACTACAGCAAGTAGAGAAAGTATTGTATTCTGCCCAAAAAATAGATGTCGAGATTTCATTAAAGTACATGTTTTGAGACCACCCGAAACCAAAAAACTAGTTTTAGAAAAAGGCATGTTTGTGTGTGTATCCGCAAAGAGCATAATGTAAAAGCTAAATGTTCGATAAGTACCAAAGTTGGTGTTTCTGTTTAGCATCTTCCATAGACACGGCATGAAGATTTTTCAAGAAAGGGAAACATTTTTTCCCTTACATGAAAGATTTTTCGAAATTTTGTATTTGCTCAAAAATGGCTCTAAGGGTTTTGATTAAAATGTCCATATTTAAGCTGTTTACATGGTAAATTAAATTTATACCTTGAATTTCCTGGGAATAGTCTATGAATTATAAGTTTGTATAGCTGGTAAGCCATAAGGGGTAGACAAAAACGTACTGCACACAAAATGTAAATCACTTTAAAATATACAATTTATTTCAAGTAAGTTTTTTGTGGTATCAGCCATTTCCGAGGTATCCGTTATTATTGGTTTGAATTTGCCAGTACATTTCCATGTCTTTTATGAGCTCAGAGGATTCCAAAAGTGTAGTTCCTATGAAGTAGCTACGTGGGTGGATCGAAAAGTAACGCACAATATTTTTTTCTCCTTTAATATTGCAGATGGAATGTTGCAATTTCACACAGATATAATTTGAGGTTTTTACTACGGATGGTATTTTTTGTTGCATGTGCAGCTCTAGCGAGAGAAGCGGGAACTACCCACAAAGATGGCACACATATTGCTGTCATCCACGTGTGAAGAGCAGAAAAGTGTGGCTCGATATTTGTGGGCCAAAGGGCATAAACCGAGTGATATTCACAGGGACATGCGTGGCGTGTATGGGGATGATTGTATGGACCGTATCAATGTCTCCAGGTGGTGTGCATTTTTCCTAGAGGGCCGTGTGAACCTTAGTGTTTCGTCACGCTCCGGGAGGCCGGTAACAGCTGTAACCCCGCAAAATGTCACAGGTATTGAGGCGGCAATTTTAACGACCGACGTGAGCAACTGCGAACCTTATCCAAACAGTTCAACATCTCCTATGGTGCAGTGTACGACATTGTTCATGCCACGTTGAAAATTCGTAAGGTTAGTGCTCGCTGGGTGCCTAAGAACCTGACAGGCAACCACAAGGGCCAACGAATGATGACGAGCTTGGATCACCTAACGCGGTACACCGCAGATGGGCATGACTTTCTGAAAGGAATCGTCACTGGTGATGAGTCGTGGGCATACCACTACACACCCGAAACCAAGCAGGCAAGTATAGAGTGGAAACATGCTGGTTCCCCAGTGAAAAAAAATTTCAAAGTGACTCAATCTGTTAGGAAAGTGCTTGTGACGGTGTTTTTGGATATGCATGGTGCTGTATTGGTAGACTTTGCTGAACACAATACCACTGTGAATACTGCAGCCTACATGAAAGCTTTGGTGAAGTTGCGTCGCGCTCTTCGTGACAAACGCCACAACATGAATTCTGACGATGTCAAAATGCTTCATGACAATGCTCGCCCCCATGCTGCTGTTGCTGCCGTTCGTCAGAAAATCACTAAATTTGGTTGGGAGGTGTTCGAGCATCCACCATACTGTCCGTCCGACCTTGCACCGTCGGACTTTCATCTGTTTGGTCCCATGAAGAAATTCCTGGTCGGTCAATGCTTTGCGACAGATGCGGAAGTGAAATCAACAGTCCACATGGTGATACTCCAAAGAAACGGACTTCTACGAACAGGGCATATTGAAACTGGCATCACTATGGGAGAAATGTGTTGAGAAAATTGGTCACTATGTCGAAAAGCAGGTAAAAGGTGTAAGTTCATTTGTGCTTTTTTTATGTTTTTTGTTTTGTTTTAACTATTAAACTTTTTTGTAAAGCAAATTATTGTGCGTTACTTTTCTATCCGCCCTCGTATATCGAATTTTTGGATAGAATAAATATTTCATTTTAACTATTATAGGTAGGTGGTAGAGAAGGTAAAAATTGCATCAATGGCAAAACTGGTGTAACAAAATTCTGTTCTATTTAAAGTCTGGCACTGGTTTGCCCTCCGGGCAGGACAGTTCGTTTCTAAAATTCTCCGTGGAATATTTCATCTGCTGCTGACTTCATACACAGCGAGTTGTACATATTAGATATACAGAGAGAAATTTTGCCTCTCGTTACAACCGGTTCCGGCATACGCAGTGACCAACAGCATGTATCTTTGAACACGGAGAAGCCAGCCGATGACGAGGACGGAAATCCCATGGATGTGGTGGAGGTCGCACTGTGTGGTATCTACTGGCAAATTCATGCTGCTACAGGACATGTTCAGCTGCTACATATTTCAAACACTTGCTGTTGCGGCGTTCTTTTCGCTTCACTTGCCGCGTATTAGTCTCAACAGTTGTCATCGACTATATTCCCAGCACTAAAACTTTAACGTGCACACATCTAGAGAAAGCCAGTACCTGTCACTTTCTTGTGTTTGTTTGCTTTGGGAGGCAACCGCAGCGCGAACTGTTTACAAAACCGTTGAAATAGCAGTGATGTGAAGTATTCAGGTCACTTCATCTTGATGCTGTGACTGAGAACACTGCATATCAGCCACGTACTGTAGGTTTCTGTACAACCCATAGATTATTATTTTATGAGGAATTATCGTTCCTTTCTATAAAAAAAATCTGATGTGTTACATTCACATTATTCTCCATATGCTTCATGTTTATCAAGATGTTAATCTTATTGCTAATTTTCTTGTAGATGCAAGGGGAATTGGTAGGCTTTAAGCGATAGTCAAATATTTTAAGAGCTGGTAGCTATGTGCAGTATTCTATTCTCTTTGCATTACCAGGACAAAAAAAATGAATAGCAAATTCCCATTTGAGAAAAAGTATAAGTATTGGAAAATTTAAGGGAATAACAAGCAATATCTCAAAAATGGTTCACTCAATAACAAAACGTATATGACATAAATTGTGTATTTTAACGCGATCTACATTTATGTGTAGTAAAATTTTGTCTATCTCTTATGGTTTACCAGTTATGCAAAAGTCGTTCACAATGAAGAATACTTTTGGAGACATTCCCAGAAAATTCGAGATATACATTTCATTTGTCATAAAAATTCTTAAATATATGATATTTTAATCAAAATTGTCAAAGCCATTTTTGAGAAAATTAAAATTTTCGAAAAATGTTACATGTAAAGGATAATCTGGAGTGAGGAAATTTTCTTAAAAACCTTCCTGTCGCATCTCTGGAAGATAGTGAACCTAAATACCAAGTTTGGTGTTTATCCGACTGTTCGTTTCTGAGTTATGCTTTTCACAGACAGTCACACACACACACGCGGATATGTTTCCAATAATGATTTTTTTGGATTCAGGGGGTCTCAAAACATATATTTCCGGTAAAACCGCCGTATGATTTTTGGGGGGAATACAATACTTCCCCTACTTACTCTACGTAGTAGAGAAAGTAATACTTCCATTGCAGCATTTTCTTCTTTTCATATTTATTCATCACTATGTCTAGCCAGAATGTAACGCAAATGTAAAGATGATGCATAAAGTTAAGGCGTTGACAATGCTACCCCGTCACAAAAAAGACGAATTTCATTGTATGCATACTTGATAACCTTATTCATGTATATTTAATGGCATGACTTTCCCTACTCACTCTTCTATAAAATATTCTTACTAAATCTTATTCTTCTCTCTACTTTTTGTTAATCGAGATAAACAAACATTACACGTTTCAGTGTAGGTATACCTAAGAAGAATACAGTAGGCTAAAGCGATAGCCAGACTTTTATAAAGGGAATTGCTGTGTAATGGCTATGAAATTTCATACTTTTTACATAACACCAGAAAAAACAAATAGCGAAGAAAGCATAGGTGTTTGAAAATCCATATCAATAACGCAGAATATCTCAGAAATAATTAACGGCATACAAAAAGAATTATTTAACATAAATCGTGTGTTTTAACGACATCTACATTTTTGTGTGGTAAACTTTTGTCTTACCGAGCGAGTGGCGCCGCGGTAACGTGAGGTCCCGGATTCAAACCCCTGGGGCCGGCCAATCTGACCGAAGTATTTTTGCTATTTAATTCGGTCGCTAGGAGAATGCTGGGTTGAATAATTTGATCGCGAGTTTTTCTAACATACCTGTCATGGCTAAATTTTATTTCCTCCTTCATCTCTATACCAGGCATGGCGATGAAAAAGGATATATATCCTGAATCTGTCTGTTTGCTCCTTGACGTACAAGCAAAGGCATTGGCTTGTAAGTCCTTGGGGGTGCAAGTCAAAAAGAAATGTAATCTGAAGATGATGATGATTTTGTCTACCTCTTATAGTCTTCCAATTACACCAATGTCATTCAAAATGAAGAGGACTTCAGAGATATGCCCAGAAAATTCAAGATATGCATTTTATTGTCATACAAATATCTTACACATTAATAAACATTGTTACAGATATTTTTGAGAAAATAAAAGCAAGAAAGAATGTCATGTGGTGGAATTTCCTTTAAAATATTCATGTTGCATCATTGGGAGATGCTTAACTTGCAAGTCAGGTTTTTATCCTGATTTTCTTTTTTAAATTATGCTATCCATAGACAAACACACACGCATACATATATACTCACGAACCTTTTTCTATCTTTTGGTACTCTGGGAGCCTCTAAACGTGTATTACCGGTAAAATCTCGATATACAGTTTTTGGATGGCCAGAGAAACTAACAGTGTTGCTGTAAAATTAAAAAAATATGTATCAACGTGTAGGGTTTTAACATTACGACAGTGCAAATCATCACTCTGTACGCACAGTTAATTTCCTAGCGTTTATATGCTTGAAATTTCATTGGCTATTACAGAGCCCAACGTAAGAATGCTCGTTAAGTGTTCTGTTGATAAAGGAGACATACCGTGTATAGTGAAGGGCTTGCAAATAAGCAAGGGAATCCTCTTCAAAGCGGGGCGTGGCCACGGAATTATTAACAGCCGGTGCAGGTTTGCCAACTCTCGCAGTCACAACATCCTCGCCCCTCTCTCTTCCTCTCAACGTTTGAAGGAAATTGCTTTTCCTGTTTATTGCAACGCCTTGCGAGAGCTTGTTGTATCACAGATATCTCTCCCAGGATTGCCAACGTAGATTCCCTGCGTCATATGTATCTTTGAAGATGTGGGTCACAATAGTTTTACTTATTGTACACTCGCTTCTATTTATGCCGTCACTGCAGCTTTGAGAAGCATTCTAGGCTTCATTGGTAGAGTATGTGTAGGAAGGAGAAGGTGTGTGTATCTGTTTACCTTTTCGCGCATGCAGTTGTAGCATTTTGTTATATGTGCACAATCCTAGATTATTCACATATGAATATATAACTTTAAACAATAACCGCTTATAATAACCGCGTTTAAATATATTATAACTAAATAAAACCTGTTTCGCACATGTCTCCACGAAAATAATTTAATGCCAACATAATGTAAAACTGAAATACGTTATGCCTTTTACTTTCAAAGAGGACACATTTACTAGACTTGGTTGGAATTAATGTGTTCAATTTAACTATACAACTAAATAAAACATTGTTTCGCACAATTTCTCCACGAAAAAGTATTTTTAAAGATAATACAATGTAAACCAAAGTAAATTATACTTTTTACTCTCAATGAACTGGCAACAGAAATAGATTTTTGGAGGAAGTCTGCTTAAGAGGTCGGCTATCTAAGAGAGAAAAACTAAAATTGAATTTTGAGCATTCAAATTTTCTTTTATAATCCCATTTCTAATTTTGTATTCAACAGAAACAATTAGAATGGTATGGGCATGCTAAAAGAATGGAAGATGAAAAATTACTCAAAAGAATAATGGAGTGGACACCACCAGGAAGGAGGGGAAAAGGAATACAGCATAGCACGTGGATTCAAGGGTTAGAGGGGCAATGATGGACTGGGAAATTGAAGATTTATGGTGCAACAGACAAGAATGAAGAAAAGTGATAAGATGTTAAAAACTGTAGTCTTGGGGTGCCGGAAAAATGTTTGTGTATTGCAAAACCGGAAATATACAGCCATTTAAGTTGAGACTGTACAATATCTCCAAAACCAAGCGTTGTAGAAAAGAATGACCTGAATAAAAGTTTCTTGGTATTATGGGGGAAAGTAAATGTGTGTTTTGTTTGGAGGACGTTGTGATGGTAATTTTAGGATCAATTTAATTGTACCCTAAAATTAGGTTCTCATTCATTGTTTAACCTCATCTTATGTAGGACTTACACTCCCAGGACTTACAAGCGGGTGCCTGGGGTCGGAGGCCCGTCGAAGAGCAGACAGAATGTCCAGGATGGGTGATCAGCCCGATGCCTGGTATGGGATGAAGGAAGTAGATGAAACGAAATGACGGCGAAATGGATGAAAGGAAAGGTGATGATGGAGCTGTCGGAATGAATGGCGGGGGAAACCGGAGAAGCCGGAGAAAACCCGCCCAGACGCCGCTTCGTCCACCACAAATCCCACATGCGGGTGCCTGGGATTGAAGCCGGGCCGCCTCGGTGAGAGGCGAGCGGTTTGACCACTTGGCCACGGCGCCGCCAAATTAGGTTCTCATTTAAAAATATTAAACTTACCCTAAAATGATCATCATAACGTCCTCCAAACAAAACCGGATTAATGGCATTTACTTTTCCCCATGATATCAAGCAACTTCAATTAAAGACATTTCTTTCTACAACGCTTAGTTTTGGACATATTGTACAGTCTCAGCTTAAATGGTTCACTATGTATACTCTCTCTCTCTCTCTCTCTCAAAAAAAAAACATATATACTAGCCATGACTTTTGTCGCGGTATCGTTCGTGTTATCTTATTTCCTGAGCGCTTGTTATTATTTTACTATTTTGAATTTTGGGTTTTTTGTCCTCCGGCTAGCTATTAATAATCAGTCGAGCAAATCTCCTGAACAGGATGTGTAAACGGAAAGGAGTTGTTACTAAAAGATAACACTGATAAAAGAATTTGTTTTTACACTTTTATTGCCGTCACACTTTATTAATTTTACATAATTACTCTTGATACACGCCTGACTGAAACTGTTATATTTTCGAATGCACCTATAATCACTTATTTTCTGCGCATTATTAATTCACGTATTTCACATTTTGTAACTAACTTTACAACGCGAGAGATTCTGTAGAATTGCTTAACGTGTACTTCGTGAATGCTTCTGTTGAACTGCGCGACGTGTAACTCGTGAATGCTTCTGTTGAACTGCGCGATACCTGTCTCTGGCTCTAGAATTTATACTCCCTCACCCCGATATGCCTAAACATTATAACAGAGCTGCTATTGGTTAATGAATCGCGCCAACATTAGCGTCTATTTTTTTATCCAATCAAAATTACGAACACATATGCTCTAGGGAAGATATTCCCTCCATTTCTAAAGAAAGGCACGCTACTCTGACGTCATTTGTTTGTCTCTTCTAATTGATAAACAACTCACCCCCTCGTTTCATTGTTACCCGCTCCTATTGTCAGTTTCAGTGAGGCCGTGTAAACTTATTTCCTAACAATGCTTATAATTAACAAACATCTCAAATCCTTATCATACAATAATGTTAATTTACACTACAATCACTCCGGCATTCACAGTGTTGTGATATAAAATACTGCCTCACTTTAATACTCTGTACAACCTCCATTCTTGTCCAATACGTGATTTAACCGCCTAGGCAATGAATCAATCACTCGTCACCCTCTGAGAACACTGTTATGAAATGTAGGAACCAGAGTTTAGAGCCAGAGTTCTTCCAGCACCTAAGTGATTCAGTGTCTAGCCGGCTAAATCAGGCATTGGTCAAGAATGGAGATTGGACAGATTATCAAAATAATGTCTAGAAAACATGTCCTCTTTGAGAATAAAAAGTATAATGTATTTCAGTTTTGCTTATGTTGCCATTAAAAATATTTTGTAGTGGAGATATGGTGCAAAATAGGATTGTAGTTAGTTGTATATTTAAACATGGTTGCTATAAGTGATGATGAGTAAAGCTATTGCTTAAAGCAAGACTATTGCTAAAGTCATAGTTATTCACATATGTGAATAATCTAGAATTGTGCATGTAGAACAGGACGCCACTGCATGCGCTAAAAGGTAAACAGATACACACCTCCTCGTTGCTATAAATACTCTACCTGTGAAGGCGAGTAGGATGCCGCCTGAAGCTGCGGTGACGACATAAATGGAAGCGAGTGTACAACTCACCTGCAAGGGTCAAGTAGTAATTACATGCAGATCTCAGTGTTAGAAACTTTGTCAAGTTTGTTGGAGTAACCCCTTTTGTCTTTGTTGATACAGTTGCTCCAGTCTACAGATAACAGTGGATGACTCCTTTAACAGCTTCTAAACCCATAGAGCCGAATTTATAAGAAACAGAGTAACACTTCAGATTGGTAAAGTGTTTGTGGATTTTAATTCATACTGATAGATGAAGTACATTGATTCCAGGAAGTCAGTGACTCCTGTTTAAAAAATTCTACCAGTAAAATTAACGGAGAGAAAATTCTGAATTTTAATACGCAAAAGGAACAAACGATATTACAATTCATCTTTTTCACGTGTGCTATTTACAAAAGTATTTTATATACGTTTGTGTAGTATAGCAATTTTTACTTTTTCTACCGCGTACCTGGCAGGTGGACAAGATATTGCACTCCACCGAATTGCATTCTACTACAAAGAAAACACAATTTGTGTTACATATTTATTTTCCTTAGTATTAGCACTGTTCGAAATATTCCTTGTTATGTTTCTATTTTCCCAAGAATAAATGCGTTCGTATTGAAAGTTTGCCATTTTTTCCCCTTCTCATCCTATAAGCTCGTTCCTACGACTTATGATATAAACAGCTGAATGTTATTTCCACGTGTTGTATGTAGGAATCACTTATTACATGACAGTATAATATAGAAAGGCATATACACACATGAATTTTAAGAGGGAGAAAAAAGTCGTACATGGTGCATATCCATTTTCTTTTTTCTTTATTTATTTTCATTTTGTATTTTGTAATTTTCTAGTAATTCCTTGTTATGCTTGGTGAAACAATGAATATCCTTTACTTAAAGTTGAGGTTATTATCACACATTTTAAACTTTCATACATGCAATGGACAAACCTTATTGTTCTGTGGCAATCTCACTTGCCACACTATAAGAATTAGAGAAATTAAATTATTCAAACATAATAAAATATCAATTGCAGAACTATGACGAGCGCAATTTGATCATTTTTCTCGTCTTCTGAGAAAATCTTTCGAAAATCTTTCAATAACTTTATTGGCCCAGTTTTATATATACCTTCTAAGAGCATTAATTTTACTAACCAAGACATTTTGACTTTGAAAATATATCTCATGCTGTGGGAGTTTTGTTGGTTATTAAAACACACAGACAAAGGCTATGATAGTCACAAAATATATAATTGTTAACATTGAACAACTGTGATTGGTTGAAATCCAATATTTTCCACCATAAGTATTGGTTTAAATAGTTCCAATATAGTCGCACATTTCCATAGCCACCTCTAAATGCTATTTTCATTTTGGGGGCTTTGATGAAACATTCCGTCGTTTTTTACTTTCTCCATCACGTACATAGTGGTAAGGAAGGTATTGCATTCCACCCAAAAATTCGATACCGAGATTTCACCGAAATACATGTTTATAGGTCACCTGAATCCCCCCCCCAAAAAAAAACATTTTTAGAAAAAGTTCAGCGCGCGCGCCTGTGTGTGTGTGTGTGTGTGTGCGCGCGCGCGCGCGCCTGTGGTCAGTGTTCTGTGTGTGTCCGTGAACACCATAACTAAAACACGAAAAGTCTGATAAATACCAAAATTGGTATTTAAGGACAGCATATTCCAAAGATGGGACACGAAGCCTTTCAACAAAATTCTCACACTCCAAACTAGCCTTTACGTGGAACAATTTCGAAATTTTTTATTTTCTAAAAATGGCTTTAACGATTTGATAAAATAATATACATTAACAATATTTACATGACAAATAAAATATCTTGAATTTTCTGGGAATAGACTATGAAGTCAACATTCAGTTGTTTCTCGCGACTGCATGGAAACTGTATAATTTTAAGGCAAGCATATTATAGCGTTCAGTTCTTAAACATTTGACTATCGCTGTTCTCTTTGTATCTATAACGAAATGCGCAATGTCGTTATTTCTGCAAAGATTTATTTAGAGTAAAATGTACTAGATAGAAAAATAAGCTTTAGTAACAATAGAATTAAATAGAAGAACAATTAATCCCATTAGTTGACCTAATAGTGGTTGAAACTATGAAGCCCGGACCCTAAAGCACTTGCAACATTGTAAGTCACTATTGGGGTATGTTATCTTTATACACTTTGGGATTTCCTTGCGGTTTGCCGGGAAAACTGCGAATCAGTTGCAGAATTTAATGTCGTGCCGACAAGTTGCCATGGTAGCTCAGTGGTTAAAGCAACCGGACGGAGACCAGGAGATCAGTGGTTCAAATCCTGGCATTGAATTTTTCAGCCGTCTGATTCTACCTTTCCAACTTTAATAAGAATAATTCGTATACCTACTAATGGACGATAGAGGGCAGAGAAAGCCACGTGAATGTGTTACATCCGATTTTTTGGTATGTGCCATAGGTAGCAGAACGATGATTGTGTGCTATAATTACGTATCCAGCAGCTGTATGATTAGATGAGGTAAATAGCCAGTAACATTTTCCACATAAAAACAGAATAGCCTGCGCACCATGCAGTAAAACGGAGTAATAAAGTGTGATGGAAAGGTGGAACGAAGTTTGACATTGTTTCGTCCTGTTACTTGGAGAGAAATGGTTCACAAAGTTTTGGCGCACATTTTCATACACCCTGTGAAAATGAGTTGAACGTGAAAGAATATTTTAAAATGTGATTTTTCATTCAATAGTACGGTTCTGAAGGTTCTTAAATAAAAAGAAAAACGTAATAAATGAAGTCTGAACGGTTATTTGAAAGAAAGGAAGTTTTTAGAATAAAAAGAAAAAGGCAGGTAGAGTTTTTGAATCTTAGCATTCTCTTGTTCCAGAAGGTATCGTCTTACTTCACGTTTCTCTTCGAGGGGGAAGAGGAGGGTGGGAGGAAAAGAGAGCGCACAAGTTCTACACATTTCATTATTTCGAAGTGCTATCCACTTTCTTCTCACGCGCTGCTTATATCTGCACAGTCTTACCGGGTTTATTTCTCGATTTCACTTCAGCTCCCTCTTGTTTTGAAAGTTAGATGAACGCAGGAGTTTGCTGGAAATTATCTTCCATTCAGGACGTCAGAAGAGGAACAATGCCGTGTTTCATTGAAGAGCTTCCAAGAACCCTCCCCCCACTCCCGCCCTTCCGTGCAAAAACTTCCCAGTCAAGATGATCACGAGGAAGTGGACAGACTTTACTGGCCTTGGGCAGGCTTACCAACTTCTCGGCTCCATTAGAGATTGCTGACTCATTACAAAATAAAACTTCACTACGACGCATGCACAATGCCGGTCTAATGCTGTTGACAAATTCATGCTAACCTTTACAAGGGCATATAGCGGAAATGTAGGACAGAATTGCTTACTCTGAGTTAATGCTTTTCCAGAACTAGAAACGGCCTTATTTAACTATATAGATAGCTAAACCTAAACTCTTAGCAGACCAAATGAAAGTCGTCTTGCTTGAAATTATTGATCTTCAAAATAAACATGTAATTATGAAGAACTTATTATAAAGGTTTATTAGATTTTATTTACAACTAGAAGTTCTACTGGATTCATCTCATTAACTGATTCAAACCCGTCACAGACGCGTGGCTGTGAATTTGGGTTTCTGTTCCCGATATAACAAGCTACTGGGTGGCGTTTCTTCCTAGTTTTCTGTATTCCCGAAAACTGAATGTCAGGTAATTATTGTGACAAATGAAAACACCCTTAACTCCTAACACACTTTACTTGAAATGCCTTGCAAGCCTCGCTTTGCATCTGCGACTCGCTTGTAACTACCTCGTAACTGACGCACATTTATTTTGTGCCGTCCTTTATCCCCCATTGGTAGGGAGACATGTTATGTCCAGAATTTACCAGAACGTAGATGGCGAACTTCTAGAAGAGTAGCCATCCAAAGAGTCTTCCAATGTTTGGCTGACTGTTGAAGAAGTTTATTGTTAGCTCCACGTATGGAAAAGCCGATTTGAAGTAAGAGTTGTATTGTATTTCAACTGTTGGGGAGCCGTGCACTTGAAGTAGTTGCAACCGCACGTACAGTAAACAGTTTCCGGTAGCCTTCGCCCCAAGTGTACTTTTATATAGCCTTTGCCCCCAATTTGTTTTTAAAAAAAATATTAACTTTGTAGTTTGACTGTTTCTTTAAGTATTATATATTTATGTTTGCCTCGGCTGCGTCAGTATTATTGTTAGAGACATGTTTCTCTTAGCAGGGTTGTGATGCGACAAGAACGTAGGCTTACACAGATTATACTTTTACTTCACTCCTTTTATTAATACTTGATACGATTTAAATAACACTTCACTGATATAGAGAGCTGTGAGATTCTTTTTATTCATTAATTACACTTTTTTAACACGTAAGCTTATTTTTCGTCTCACACAAATACATATTATATTTCTTGAGGACATTTTATGCGTCTGGTTAGTAACTCTGTCTGCAGGCAACTGAACTCTAAATTTGTAAAATTTTCTCCTTTTCATTTTCTAATTGGCTAATCCTTCTCCAATAGAATACCTTCATTTAACTAAAGCTTTTTTCTGGATGTTGATTGGCTATTTTATACACTGTCACTAAAATTACTTTATTGCTTCCAAGAATCAGAAGTAGTATTGTTAAAGTTTCAAACTCATTATTGCCTCAACTTTACCTCATTGTTACCTCATTGTTAGCAATTTTTGACCTATTTCTCACAGCTCCTACATTATTAAATTACGTAATATATTCACATCACTAGACTTAGGGATATAACATAGGAAACCAATTTTTACTTTCACTATCATGTACATACTACAGGGTTATTAAAAAAGAAGCAATAGACTTTAAATATTTATTTCTAATGAACTACAACAGATAGCGGCACATACAAAACATCATTGAATAGAGGAAAGTTCAAAGTTTTAAGCCGCGCCTATTAGTTCCATTTAGTACCTACAGCGGCGCTGTGCTTGTTTACGAGAAACTGGCGACGCCACCGGAAACATCTTTTCGTATTCTGCATTATGCAAAGAGTGAATCCATTGTTTCATTGCAGCATGCACTTCGTTGTAAGTTTAACAACGAGCCGCCTCGTCATAAACAATTTACAACTGATACAATAAATTTGAAGAAGATAGTTGCGTATGCAAACGGAAAAGCACTAATCGTTCTCGCATAACAAATGGGGCTAATTTTGAGCACATAAAATAACACTTTAACTTTTCTCTATTCCTGATGTATCGCACTTGTCGCCATCTATTGTCGTTCATTAGAAATTCATATTTAAAGGATCTTCCTTCTTTTTTAATAACCCTATAATTAGAGAAGGTATTGCATTTCAGCCAAAAATTTTATATCGAGATTTCACGGAAAGGCATGTTTTAAGGCCCCCTAAGTAAAAAAAAGCCTTTTTAGAAGATCCGTGTGTGTTGTGAACAGCATAACTCAAAAACGAAAATCTGGATCAAATCTAATTTGGTATTTAAGTTCAGTACCTTCCAAGGATGCGACACCAAGATTTTAAAAAAAGCCCCCACCCCAAACTACCTTTTACATGGAGCATTTTTCGAAATTTTTTATTTGCTAAAAATGGCTAAAACGATTTTAATTAAAATAGATACCATATATTAAAGACATTTATAAAAATGTACATGTTGAATTTTCTGGGAACAGCCTGTGAAGTTCTCTTCATTCGGAAGAAATTTTGTATAATCCTGAATAACTGATAAACGTTAAGTGATAGACGAAAACGTACTACATAAAAAGTGCCGATCTCTTTAAAACACACAACTTAATTCGAATAATTTTTTTGTGGCATAAGTCATTTCTGAAATATCCGTTATTAATGGTTAGAATTGTTCATTTCTTAGTCAATCTCTTAAAGTCCTGTCAACATCCAGTTGTATATAATGTGGCTATTTCTGCAAAGGTTTATTTGGAGTAAGATGTAGCAGACAGGAAAGCAAGTATTAGTAAGACTAGCTTGTAAACCTATTAATAAACGATAAAGGGTAGAGAATGTCATGATGTATCACATCAGATTTTTTACTTTCTCTACTACGTATAGTAAGTAGGGGAAGTATTGTATTCCACCCAAAAATTCGATACCGAGATTTCACCGGAAATACATGTTTTGAGACCCCCTGAATCCAAAAAAAGCATTTTTGGAAACATGCGCGCGTGTGTGTGTGTGTATCTGTGAAAAGCATAACTCAGAAACGAACAGTCGGATAAACACCAAACTTGGTATTTAGGTTCAGTATCTTCCAGAGATGCGACACGAAGGTTTTCAAGAAAATCCCCCCACCCCACATTACCCTTTACATGGATCATTTTACGAAAATTTTAATTTTCTCAAAAATAGACCTAAGGATTTTGATTAAAATATCATATGTTTAAGATATTTTCATGGCAAAAGAAATGTATATCTCGAATTTTCTGGGAATGTTTCCAAAAGTATTCTTTATTGTGAACGACTTTTGCATAACTGGTAAACCATAAGAGATAGACAAAATTTTACTACCCAAAAAATGTAGATCGCGTTAAAATACACAATTTATGTCATATACATTTTTTTGTTGGGTTGAACTATTTTCGAGATATTGTTTGTTATTCCCTTAAATTTTCCAATATACTTTTTCTCAAATTCGTTATTCATTTTTTTACTCCACATAGCAACCATCTCTTAAAATATTTGTCTATCGCTTAAAGCCTAGCAATTCCCCTTGCATCTACAAGAAAATTAGCAATAAGATTAACATCTCGATATCTCGATTAACATGAAGCATATGGAGAATAAGCGTTTGTAAAAATAGTTTGTACAAGAGTAGAGAATTTCATGTGAGTGTAACACATCGGACTTTTTTATTTTATTGCCCAAAATTAAATCCTTTTAATTCCAATAAAAATACTCAAAAACAAGCGTTTTATACTATATAAAAGATATTTAAATATGTATGCCATTTCATTTTATTGAAAACCTTAATTAGAATGTGCATGTAATTAAATACAAGCATGTTTGGTTATTGTTAAGCTTTCTCTGTATATCAGATATTAAAACTCATCTTCTGGCTGTCCTGCATATCATCATCCGGCTTGAAACCAGTCTCCGCCGACAGCGGGTACTTGTAGGTTGCCAAGCAACACAAAGGAATTACTAGAACCAGATAAAGGCGGGGTAGAGGTATTTTTACAGTTCATCACCTAAATAAACCACTGTTTCTTATATCCGCTCGTTTCTGTGTACTCGTTATGCTGTAAGTTCAGATACATACGATAACTTGACTAACCAGAAATTAATTTTAATATCATTACACTAGGAAAGAAAATAAAACTTGCAAACTTCCTGGTTCCTAAGCCTAAGTGGTCAGTGTTTTATTAGAAATTGTATTATAAGTGAGATAACCGAACGAGATGGCTCCGTGGTAACGTGCCAGGCTCGCATTCGGGAGGTCTCGGGTTCCATCTTGGGTTTTTTCGTGGTATTCACTGGGTGGTAGATGAATAGTGGGGTGGTTCCTCATCTACGATTTCTTTCCATCATTTCCCTTTCGTTCCGTTTCCTTATCCACCTGGTGTGCTTTTAGGTTTCGTGGCGTATAATGGCGCGGATGTTTGCTCATAGGAAAGAGTGCTCCCAGTAGGTTCTAGAGGGCTGCTTGTCGACGAGTCGTTCACCGCCTTATCTAGGCAGCTCCAACAGTAGTACAGGTCTTCGAGCCTGGAATTGTTATGGACTTCCGCGCCTCTTTGTGGCCGTCTGCATGCGGCCTGTAGCCTGCAGTTCCTTCTCTGCATCCCTTCCTCCTGGGGTGGTAGTCACAGTGGATCTTTGTAGGTCTAAATGTGCAAATTGTCCCCCTCCATTGAATAACCTATAAGCGAGATACAGCAAAAGTTCCTTAACAAAAGAAACAAGGAGTTTAACATTACTCTGCCTAATATGTTCCCTTGTTTCATAGATTCAGGTTATATACCATGAAGACTCACATGCACCTTTATTGATACATAACTGGCTAGACAAGGAAAGTCTTCAACACATAGTGTTTCTTGCAAAAGTCTGTTTAACGAATTGTGTACACTGTATTCAACACACACTCGTATACTCACTGATGGATCCAGACTTCATGATCATAATAGATGTGCAGTGGTATTCCCTGATTACACCATACAATAGTATTCCCAACTAACTTTCGTCTATTCTTGTGAATTGTTTGCAGTTCAACTCTCATTGGAACACATACTACAAAAATATAATCTACATAATATTCTTCGACTCGTTGAGTGCTTAACATCCCTTCAACAAACCTCAACCCCTCAAAATATTGTTAAAAGACTTCAGAAACTGTACTACCAAATACTAATCTGTGGTAAATCAGTATCATTCGCCTGATCTCCAACTCATGTCGGAATTCTGGGAAATAAATCAGCTGATCAGGCAGCCAAAGAAGCCACCAAACATCCCTCTCAGGACATCAAGATCCCACACACCGACTTCATAAAAAATACTTGCATTAATCAATGGAGACAAATATGGAAAGTCACATCTAGAAGCAAGTTACATTATGTCTACATTTCCGAGACCAAACTCCAACTCTATCATTTCAAGCGCAAAGACCCAGTTGTATTAACTCGACTACGTATTGGACATACTTCTATAACGTACAAACATCTCCCCAACCGTGACCTTCCTCCTGTGTGCGACTTCTGCAGATCCAACCTCACAGTTCATCATCTCGGCACAGCCTGCCGTCGCTATGTACAACACAGAGAAAGATGTGACATCCCCAACAGCTTACCAGACGCCGTAAATTCCGCACAACACAGAACTTTAAACCTTATGAAAGCGAAAAAGTTGTATAACAATGTTTAACGCCCCCATCTAGAGAATTTAATGCTGTATGTACTATTACTGTTTAAAATATTCTATATTCATTGAAATCCTGTTCTGTATTCTAAAGTAGTCGCGAAATGACTTTATAGTTGAGGAGACAATAAATAATATATTATAATACTGTACAGGCTGGCCGCGTAGCTCAGTCGGTAGAGCAACTGCCTGCTGTGCAAGGGCTCCCGGGTCGATTCCCGGATGGGGTGGAAATTTTCTCCAGCTAAGATTAATCCCTATCCTACCCAGAGTCTGGAAGTATGAATGAGAATGTGTATGAACTAATGATTAAAAAACAAAGTACAAGAAACCCAACGACAAGAATTACACAAGTTATCACCATTGCCAATAAGCAATAAGTTCCAAAGAAAAGACCGCCGATAAGACAATGTAGGTAAAGGCGCGGTATGAAGGAAACTAAAAACAAATCTGATGTGTTACACTCACATGACTTTCTCTACTCTTGTACAAACTATTTTTACAAACGCTTATTCTCCATATGCTTCATGTTAATCGAGATAAACACCTGCAGACTCTATCTTATTGCAAAGTTTTTTGTAGATGTAAGGGGAACATATATTTACAAGGGCAGTATAGAAATACAGTAGCCTTTAAGCACATACATATCTCTTAATAGCTGGTTGCTAGGTGCAGCACCATTCTCTTTGCCACAGATTAATACTCCTTGCATATCCAAGACAAAAAAAATGAATAACGAATTCCCATTTGAGAAAATAAGTATTGAAAAATTTAAGGGAATAACAAGCAATATTTCGAAAATGGTTCACTCAACAACAAAAATGTATATGACATAAATTGTGTATTTTAACGCGATCTACATTTTGTGTGTAGTAAAATTTTGTCTACCTCTTATGGTTTACCAGTTATGGAAAAGTCGTTCATAATGAAGAATACTTTTGGAGACATTCCCAGAAAATTCAAGATATACATTTTATTTGTCATGAGAATATCTTAAACATATATTATTTGTCATATTTTATTTGAAAATATCTTAAACATATGATATTTTAATCAAAATCGTTAGAGCCATTTTTGAGAAAATTAAAATTTTCGAAAAATGTTCCATGTAAAGGGTAATCTGGGGTGGGGGATTTTCTTGAAAACATTCGTGTCGCATCCTTGGAAGATACTGAACCTAAATACCAAGTTTGGTGTTTATCCGATTGTTCGTTTCTGAGTTATGCTGTTCACAGACAGACACACAGACAGACAGACAGACACACAGACACACACAGACACATACACACGGAAATGTTTCCAAAAATGCTTTTTTTTGGATTCAGGTGATCTCAAAATATGTATTTGCGGTGAAATCTCGGTATCGAATTTTTGGGTGGAATACAATACTTCCCCTACTTACTATACGCAGTAGAGAAAGTATAAAAGGGAAAATGTTTGTCGGATGCGTTTCCTAGGTTTATTTTATTGCTTAGTTAAGCTACAATTCAAAAATGCAAATATAAGTTCATTTTACTGTGCTTATGGAAAGTTTCGTTTTTCGTTTATGGAAGGAGCCCCCGCTTTGACAGTGCACAGTATAGAGCTGAAAGACATATTACAGTTTTCAAAAACAGTATCAAAAAATTGACACGGAGATGTTCCAACTGAAATTTATTTCCTGGAGTGTATAGTCGTTAAGATGTTAAGTACAAATTCTCATTACGAGGTGGAGCTGCCACTTTCTCATCGGGTGCGGAGGGAAACAAATTTCCGTGTTCCTGGAAATACAGACATTAATTTGTTCCCTGCTAATCAGTCACAGAAACTTATTTCTCCACGATGTTTTTAAAACATTTCATATTTTCATAATTTATACGAAAGTTTTGCTTATTTCCGTTCCGGAAAAAAAGTTATATAGAGAGTGAAATTATACAGCATCATAATTAAAAATGTCCAGGGTGAATGTAGGGAGCGAAATGAGCAGGATAGCATCATTAGCATGAGCGACAGAATGAAGTTTTATTGTTACGTACTTATTCGTTAATTTGTTCCGAGATATAGGCTAATGAATGTATATTTTTATACACCAGTGGTTCCCAAACTGGGGCACAAGCATCTGTTTGGGGCGTCAACGATTTCCAGGAAACATAGACGCCTCACCGAACAGATGGCTCTATAGTAACGTGTGAGGTTGCATTCGAGAGGTCCCGAATTCGCTTTCCGTCGACGGCACACTGACTTTTTGTAGTTTTCCCCGGTCGGTAGGAGTGTTTTTCTCCGATCGTAGTGATATTTCTCATCTAACGCGATTTCATTTTCCATAATTTCTCTTTCATTCCGTTTCCTTCTCAACTTTTAGGTGTGCTGCAAGGTTTTGTGGCGTATGACAGTGCCGGACAGATGTCGCGGATGCCTGCTGAAAGGAAAAGGTTATTCCCAGTGGAGTCTAGAGGGCTTCTTGGTCGAGGAGTCGTTCATGGTCCTCTGCCTGTGGGATGGGTCTTCCTGCCTGAAACTGTTAGGGACTTCCGCGCGTCTCTGTGACCCTCTGCCCGCGGCCTGTAGCCTCTTGTGGTTTCTTCACTTCATCCCTTCCTCCTGCAGGGTGTTAGCCACAAACGATCTATGTAGGTCGCAGTACACGAGGCTTCCCCATTGTTGTTTTAACTTATAACCTATACTTACACGGCTTACTTAGAACAAAAGGAAAATACTGAGACACAGTCATGGCCCGAGCTTATCGCTTGAAAGGCGACCGATACCAACTGGCCGGATAAAAATATAAGGACATGGAGGAGTGCTACGTCCTAACATAAATTCCAGAAGAACTATTGAGAGATAACTAGATTTTTCTGGATGTATCTTGTCCCGTCTCACGAGAACACTATCAAAACTCCAGCGGCTGTATCTAGGCGAGCGTACTCGCGACAGTGAGTGAGAGAACGAGATGTTCTTGATGCGACGGAGATTAGAGAGGTCTTGTGTTCGAAGCCCCAGCGAGCGAGAAAGAAGGAAGAAGACGCTGATTCGCGCGAGTTTCATTACGCCGCTAAGTCGCGAGGAAATGTGAAGTAACATTGAAAGTTCAACTAGATCACATTAGTGAAGTGACAGTGAGAACTGAACTAAGTTACATTAGTGAAGTGACAGTGAAGACTGAAGAAAGCTACAGTATGTTAGGTATCGCTTAAAGCGACAAATTAAAATGTTTTCTTACATTATCAGTGTATGGCAAACATAAAAATCTGATGTGTTACACTCACATGACTTTCTCTACTCTTGTACAAACTATTTTTACAAACGTTTATTCTCCATATGCTTCATGTTAATCGAGATATCGGGATGTTAATCTTATTGATAATTTTCTTGTAGATGCAAGGGGAATATGGTAGACTTTAAGCGATAGTCAAATCTTTTAATCGTTGGTTGCTATGTGGCGTATTCCAATCTCTTTGCATGTCCAGGACATAAAAAAAATGAATAACGAATTTGAGAAAAAGTATAAGTATTGGAAAATTTAAGGAAATAACAAGCAATATCTCAAAAATGGTTCAGTCAACGAAAAAAATGTATATGACATAAATTGTGTATTTTAACGCGATCTACATCTTTTTTGTAGTAAAATTTGTCTATCTGTTATGGTTTACAAGTTATGCAAAAGCCGTTCACAATGAAGAATATTTTGGAGACATTCCCTGAAAATTCGGGATATACATTTTATTTGTCATAAAAATATCTTAAACATATAATATTTTAATCAAAATCGTTAGAGCCATTTTTGAGAAAATTAAAATTTTCGAAAAATGTTCCATGTAAAGGGTAATCTTGGGTGGGGGGATTTTCTTGAAAACCTTCGTGTCACATCTCTGTAAGATACTGAATCTAAATACCAAGTTTGGTGTTTATCCGACTGTTCGTTTCTGAGCTATGCTGTTCACAGGCGCACACAGACACACACGGACATGTTTCCAAAAATGCTTTTTTTTGGATTCAGGGGGTCTCAAAACATGCATTTCCAGTGAAATTTCGGTATCGAATTTTTGGGTGGAAAAATTATATTAGAGGTACATATTAATTACAATTACGATTGTATGGTATACGTTATTTTATATGTCCTTGTGTGGGTTTTATATCCACTTGCAATTTCTTAAACAGATGCACTCCAATCAGATAAGAATCCTTTTAGTTGCCCTTTGTTTACTTCTGGTGCTATAGTTTTATTTGCTTTATTTCAGTGATCAAAATTAAGGAGCTGCAGACTTGCTGAGAGAGAGAGAGAGAGAGATGATTTTTTTAAAAGTTTTCTGATAAATTGTAATATAGATGGAATTAATTATCTTTATTACATGTTTATTTAAACCTTTCTTATGAACAACACATACAGTTTAAGAAACAGTTTAATATTGAGAGAGTTCGATTTGTATATATTTTAGCTTTATTCTTGTTTCAGCCATACACCTTTACTTTTTCTTGAAATTAGCTACTATATACTGTCATACTATCTATTGTATTTATTAATTACTTATTTACCGTAAGGGGACTGAGAAATGCAAAACTTTGAGAACCACACACACCTAAATCACTTAAAAAAATCTTATATATTACATTCACATGCCTTTCTCTGCTCACACTTCTACAAACAAGTCTTACAAAGGCTTATTCTTCTATGTCCATGTTGTTTGAGATAAACATTTGCAGAAATAGTTTTATTGCAAATTTCACTGTAGGTACACGGGAATACAGTAGGCTTAATCGATAGTCAAATCTTGTAAAAGCGGGTCGCTTTGTGATGACTTATATTTCGTTCCTTTTGCATATCCACGGGAAGAAGAATAGCGACTTAAATTATTTGGCAATTTAATCCAATAATAAAGACACCTAGGGAATGGTTAATGCCACAAACAATTATTCCACATAAATTATGTGTTATAACGAGATCAGCATTTTTTATGCAGTAAGTTTGTGTGCATCTCTTAAGGTTTATATAAAAGTGATTCACAATGAACAGGAATTCAAGGCTATTCCCATAAAGTTTAATGTACACGTTTTGTCATACAAGTATCTTTAACTTGTATTTTAATCAAAATCGTTAGAGCGATTTTGAGAAATAAAATAACGACAATTTTTCCATGTAAATGGTACATTAGGGTAGGGGTATTTTCTTGAAAGTTTTCGTGTCCCATCCATGAAAGACATTGACCTTCTACACCAAGTTTAACAGGCTTTCCGTTTTTGAGTTATGCTGTTAACACACACACACACACACACACACACACACACACACACACACACACACACACACACATGGACTGTTGTGCAATAATACTTTCTTTGGATTCAGGGAGCTACAAAACCTTTATTTTGAAGTTGATATTTTTTTTACTGTTTTTATTAGCCTCACATTTGGGAAGACAATTTGAAGAAAGTATTGCTTATGTTGTTACACTTCAAGTTTAAAAATATTATATTAAATTTATTAAACTGCTTCTATAGTTAGTATTTATGTTTATGTTTGCATCGGCTGCGTCAGTATTACTTTAGAGACACGTTTCTCTTAATCAGGGCGTGGAGCGACAAGAATGTAGGCTTACACATATTTTAAGTTTAAATTCACTTCTTTTTATTCATCCTTGACGCAAATTAAATAGCACTACACTGATTTTAAGAGCTGTGAGATTCTTTAATTTAATACTTGCACTTTGTTAACGCGTATACTTAATTTTCATTTCACACGAATACGTAATATTTCTTTAGAAAACACATCTTCCATCGGTTGCTATCAAGGTCTGCAGGCAACTGAACATATTTCAACCGTCCAAACTCGTAAACTTCTGTATTTCAAATCTTATTGGCTAATCCTAATACAATAGAATACCTGCATTTTACTAAAGATTTTTTTCTGGCTGTTGATTGGCTATTTTTAAACTGTCACAAAATTGACATTATTGCTGCCCTAATCATGACTAGTAGCATTCAAACTTTCAAACTCATTATTGCCTCAAGGTTACCTCATTGTTAGCAACGTTAAACTTATTATTCTCACAGCTCTTACATTGTTAAATTACGTAATGCATTCACATAATATTATTGAACATGTTTACAATAATATAAGAATTTGCAACGACTGTTACATACATTTTAAAAAATTATTACATACATATTGCTTCAAGGCAGGCTGTTATTGAATTTATATTATATAATTTAATTTAAATTATTCAAGTGTTAAAAATACTGCTTCAATTTTGGGTGAAACCTCGACTTAAAAATTTTGTGTGGAATGCAATACTCTTTAATATTGGTAAGTAGGAAAAATTTACCAGCAGTTTTGTTATTGGCGTGGGTGATTATTTAGAAAGGTAAAGGAATTATCTTTTCACTTTGTCAAACGATAAATTAATTACTCTCGTACCATATACGGTAAACGTAAAGGTACAGACGACCCGCACCCGGGGCAGAGCACCACACGTGGGAGGCAACGGGCCTTTTTGATTCTACCACGACTCCTGGGAGGTAGGTAGTAGGTAGGTAGGTAGGGATGAGGGGAGGGACCCGAAATGTGACCAGACCCGGATAACGACGAGCACAATCATGGTCGGGGCCTCTAACGTTTCCAGTTCTAATGGAACCTGACGCCGCCTGGGCCCAACCACAAACCTCCTAACCCCCGGCGGTCCCTCCTGGTGGGGCCCACTCGGAGGCGGGACTTCACTGAAAAGTCCGACAATGACGCCAGCGGAGAAACTTCAACAAAGCACACATCCACCGCCCCGGGGAAACTACGCAAACCCATGATTCAGAGTGGGCGGTCGCCGGGGATCGAACCCGGGATCTCCCGAATGCAAGTCGCAAACATTACCGCATCGCCAACTTGGTTGGTCACCATACGGAGTACAGATGACATTGCTTTCTACGGTTCACCGTTGATTCGTATAATTACTTCAAAAAGGGTTCTAAAGCACAGCTTGCCACAATAAGAAAACTGATTCACTGTTGTTTCTACATTTAATTTTAGTTTTATTCTGCTGCAATAGTTTGTTCACAGTACAATATAGCTTATACACACAAGGGACAAATGGTTGGCTAACAGAAATGAGAAAAACGAATCGCTAGAAAACAGAAATAACAAACAGTTTAATAACAATAGCGCTCTGAAAACAGAAACCTTGTAAACTAGAGAGCAGAATATTTTGTAGACAAAAAATGTAATAACATGGTAGGTATGCATTGTCTGGAAAACATGCATAGGTTCACAGAAATCAACATTCTAATGTATTAGATTCACATCCCTTCTGTACCCCCTTCTCTACAAGTCATGCTTACAAAAGTTCAGGCTTTTATCCACTTTGTTAATCGAGATAAACCTTTGCAGGAACAGCCTCATTACACATATGTTATAGATACATGAGGGATATAGTATGTATGTTGAAGTGATGGTCAAATTTTAATACATTTACATGACTTTCTGTACCCTCTATAGCTTATTAGTGGGTATACAAATTATTCTTAAAGAAGTTCTTTTCCTTTCTTATTCGTTATAATCCAAATAAACCTTTGCAAAAATAGTTGCATTACACATTTCGTTATAAATATAAAGGGAACAACGATAGTGAGTGTTTAAGAAGTGAACGCTGTATGCTGGCCTTGCATTTCCATACGTTTCCACGACATCGCGAGAAACAACTCAAAATCCGCAGGATTTTAAAAGAATGGAAATCTTGAACAATTCGAACCATTAATAACGGATATCTTAGAGATGTCTAATGTCAAAAAAGAAAGTTATTTGAAATAAATTGTGTGTTTTAAATAAGTCTACATTGTTTTAGTTTGTTTTCGTACATCACTTGACGTCCAATAAAGCTTTTATAAATTTCCTTGCGTATGAAGAGAACTTCACATGTTATCCCCAGAAAATTCAAGGTACACATTTTCTTTGTCGGTAAATATCTTTAATGGGTATATAGTGCTTTAATCAAGATCGTTAGAACAATTTTTTAGAAAATAAATTTCGAAAAATTATCCTTGCAATGTCTAGTTTGGGGTGGAGGGATTTTCTTGAAAATCTTCGTGCCGCATTTCCTAAAGCTACTGAATTTAAATACCAGGTTTGGTGTTTATCCAACTTCTCGTTTTGGAGTTACGTGTTTACAGATATACACACAGACACGCGGAGCTCTTTCTAAAAATTCAAGAGACCTCAAAACATGTATTTTCGGTAAAATCTCGGTATCGAATTTTTGGGAAGTAAGAAAAGTATAACATTTGGAATGCTATACTTTCTCTACCCACTATGTACATGGTAGAGGAAGTAAAAAGTGGGCTGGTGGTACTTTCCGGTGGCCTTTGCCCCAAATGTTAAAAAAATATGAACTTTGCAATTTTGACTGTTTCTTTAAATATTATATATTTATGTTTGCCTCGGCTGCGTCAGTATTTATTTTAGAGACATGAATGTCTTAGCAGGGCGTGGTGCGACTGAAGAATGTAGGCTTACACAGATTATAATTTTACTTGATTCCTTTTATTAATGCTTGACACGATTTAAATAACACTTCACTGATATACAGAGAGAGCTGTGAGATTTGTTTATTAATTACTTGCACTTTTTAACACGTAAAATATTTTTTGTCTCACACAAAATACGTATTAAATTTCTCGAGGACGCATCTAACGTCCGGTTAGGAACACAGTCTACAAGCAACTGAACTCTGAATTTGTAAATTTTGCTCCATTTTAGTTTCTGATTGGCTGATCCTAGTCTAATAGAATACCTTCATTTAACTAATGCTTTTTTCTTGTTGTTGATTGGCTATTTTATAAACTGTCCCAAAAATTACATTATTGTTGCTCCAAGAATTAGCAGTAGCATTTAAACTTTCTAATTCATTATTGCCTCATGGTTACCTCATTGTTAGCAACTTTTAACCTATTTTTCTCACAGCTCCTACATTACTAAATTACGTAATACATTCACATAACATTATTACACATGCATACAATAATATAAACATATACAATGACTGTTATATACACTTTTTATATATTGTTACATATTGCTTTAAGGCGGGTTTTTATTGAATTTATATTATATATTTAGACTGAAATCATTTAATGTTAAAAATACTGCCTCAGAAAAGTATAGCTTTTGGAATGCTATACTTTCTCTACCTACTATGTACATGGTAGAGGAAGTAAAAAGTGGGCCGCATTACCACGAGAAATAAACGCATGAATAGGTGAATTAAAAACTATAAGAAAGAATTTCTATGAAATATTTAATGCCACAAAAGTTTTATTAGACATAAATTGTGTGTTTTAACGAAGTTAAGTTTTGTCTATGTCTTACGGTTTAACAATCACACAAAAATATAGGAAATTAATTCAGAATGAAGAGGCCTTCACAGGCTATGCGCAGAAAAGTCAATATTTGTATTGTTTCTCATATAGATATCTTAAACATATGGCATTTTAATAAATATCGTTAAGACTCATTTTTAGAAAATAAAAAGCAACGAAAAATGTTCCGTATAAAGGATAGTTTAGGTGGGGGAATTTTCTTGAAAATGTATGTCGTATCCTTGGAAGATGAATTTAAATGCCAAAATTGGTATTAAAATTGATATTATCTGACTTTTCATTTTGAGTTATACTGTTCACAGACATACACAGACATCTATTTGATGGCCAAATCTCGACATCAAACCTTTTAATGGAAGGAATACTTCCATTAAAATTCATAGTGACCAAGCGAGGTGGCGCCGCGGTAACGAGTGTGACTAGCATTCGGGAAGTCTCGGGTTCGATCCTGGCGAATTCTGGGATGATTTTTCTAATACCACGAACTTTTCCGGCCCCTTATTCCACATCATTTCATTTCATATCACCTTTCGAGGTATGGGGCTTGACTGGATAGTTTGGTGGTGCGTGGTGCGCGGTGGATGTGACTGTTTCTTTCTCCTCTGGCACGGAACTAACAAGCTATTTGTACCTGTTCGTCAGGAGGAGCGCTGGGGCGTGCCTGCAGGAGTGTTTCCATCTGTAAACATCTGCAATATTCTCCCTGCTGCTACTTGGTCCGGCAATTGTTATTAACATCCCAGGAGATTTATTATCGTTTCTCAAAAAATCATGTGACATATTAAGCACAGTGAGAGGAGAGAGGACGACAAAGAAGGAGGCGAAGGAGTAAAACGGATGCGAGTAGCCGAGGTCGTTAAGATACAGACACGTTAGGGCACGGTTCAAATCTCCCCAGGACCGATCTTCCTGACTGAGGTTTTTTTTCTTCAGGTTTTCCTCAGTCCTCATAACTGGCTAATGTCATGGAGGTACTGTAAACTTAGTCCTGTAACGTTTCCTTACCAAACATCTATTCCCAAATTATCATCATTTCATTTTATCTATCAGCAGTGTCACCGCCTGTGGTGCCGTATGCAATAAGAACGGGCGTTAAACACTACTAAAAACACATACAGGAAAATGGTTTTATTCAGGGGGCCTCAAAACATGTATTTCCGGTGACATTTCAATATTGCATATTTGTTGGAATACAATACTTCCTCTATCTTTCATAGGCATGTGGTAGGGAAAATGAACATTTTGGTAGGATAGCAAAACTTTTACGTTTTCGCTTTTATTAACTTCCCAGAAACAGCAGTTTTATTGCCGGTTTTCAAAACACCGTATGACAAATAATTTTGCACACAAGAAGAAGGGAGGGCGAGAGGCAAAGGTGCAAACAGAAAGGGAAGAGAGAAGGTGAGTGGGAGAGAGAATAAGAGAGGGACAAAGAAGATGAGGGAGAGTGCTGACAAGTCAGGGAGAAAGTGGAAAAAATAAAAGATTCTTCGCAATCAGGGTTAGTGGATCTACGAGTTCTTGTAGTGTAGATTAAAATTATACATTATGGCCGCGTAGTTTAGTCGGTAGAGCACCTGCATATTGTGCTAGGGGTCCCGGGTTCGATTCCCGGCTCGGGGGTGGGAATTTGTCTCTAGCCAGGATTATGCCTTATCCTCCCCAGAGTCTGGGAGTGTGAATGTGTTCATGATCTAATGATTAAACACCAAAGTGCAAGAAACCCAATGACAAGAGTTACACGAGTTAATTGCCAATAGGCAATAAGTTCCAAAGGAAAGGCCGCCGATAAACCAAATAGTTAAAGGTGGGCTATAATGAAACTTTAAAAAAAATAAAATAAACAAATATTTTTTATGTTTGTTTATTTTAATGCTTATTTACGGAATAGTAGGACACGTTGGTATTAGGTATGCCAAACTATCAAACTTAATCCAAATGACAGATAGGGAACAAGGTACATGATCAAACATAACATCAGCATTGAATCCTCAAGGGAAATCTGCAGCTTCGCAGGGAATTACTGCCGCGAATTATCTCCTGCATTGATCAAAATTCGTCGCGTTAACTTTCGGAAGGCGAATGAACGTTTTTAACGAAATAGAATGTTGCGTACTGCGACACTGGTTACAGAAACAAATTTTGCCCGCTACAGCAGGATTAGTATAATGTGACTAGGTGGGCACTGCTCCACTCGACTGGAAAAGGTTAGGGGCGGCGGAGCTGCCTAGTCGTATCATCTGCTATCCCTCAACGTCCATCGTGCTAGCGCACGCGATTTCATGGTGCATGGGTACTACGGGCGGTGTAGTCTGCGAGCAACAACCGCTTACATCACATCGTTAAAGAGAAACAACGGCATCTCAAACTGTGGGACGTAGTGCCAGAGAGGCACGAAGGGAGGGCGCAGATACCTTTCGAGATTCAAAAATCTAATCACACATATTTCTGTGTTTGCATAGATGTTCCGAAAATTATTGTTAAAAACAATATTACTTTCTCTACTACCTACTAGGCAGAGGGACTATTGTATTATTCCACCCAAAAATTCGATGTCGAGATTTCATCGGAAATTTAGATACATTTTTGATACCCCCTGAATAAAAAATCATTTTTAGAAACAGGTTTGTGTGTATTTGGACAGCATAACTCAAAAACGAAAGTCATTCCAAACTTGGTATTTAAGTTCAGCATCTTCCAAGGATGCGACAAAAACATTTTACAGAAAATCCGGCACATTAAACTAAAGAGCATTTCTAGTTGTTTTTTGTTTTTTCAAAAATGAACGTATGAATCTTAATTAAAAATACCATGCGTTTAAGATATTTTAGAACAAATTAAATGTGTATCTACATTCCGCGAATGTACATATACGTGAATTAAATGCCCGAGTTCTATCTTAATACACATATGTTCAGGCTTGAATATCTCTTGTAAAATGTAACAAGCAATGAAACCGCAGCCACAGAAAAAAACCAGTCCGTAGGTCCTTTTGACCCAGGAATTAAATGAGTCAAAAATGACACGTGAAGTTAAATTCATATAAAAGTCAACCAGAATTGTAAGAGATTCAAAGAGATAGGCAATACTTAATATATTTATAATGTTATATATGTAATTGTGCTAAAAATGTTTACATTGTGAATTACTAGAAAGTGCTGTGTTAAAGATTTGAAATACTTTCAAAGAAGTCATGTTATAAATTAATTTGTTTTGTATGAAGCAAATAAGTAGAAGACAATTGAATAGTGATAAACAGAAAAATATGTTATGCTAAACGAAACGAAAACAATGCCTTTATAGAAAGAATTACATAACAGAAGTGTAAATAGGCATTTAAAAGAGAAATTTAAAAAGTAAACATATAAAACAAGGAATTAGTATTGTTAATCTTTATTTGTATTCAATGTAAAATTGTTCAGCGCAAATAATTTGTAAATAAGTTAAATATTTATTTCCTTAAACATAACAACCGAATATGAAAGTAAACAAATTTCAAACCTTTTAGATACTCTTGCAAACATTTTAAAGAAGGACGACATATCAGAATGCAAAAGGAAGTTAATTTCAAATATTATTGTTAATATATCGCTAAATATATAAGCAAAGAATATTGCCTTCAATATAAGGGATATAAAATGAACTATTGAGCTTAAAGAAGGGAATGGCTAAGTAAAATAGGAAACAGAAAAAGAGAATTACTATATTAGTAAAATGTCACATTTCTTTAAAAAGAAATAAACAGCTTTATGTAAAACTGAATCATTATTGACACTGTAATTTATTGCCTTACCTTCTTAAAGTTGTAAGAAAAGCCTTAGCAGATTAAAAGAATTTCATGATGACAGATAAGCTGATATGTATTTCAAAAGCAGATAACTAGCCGGACAAATATGATTAAAATAAAAGTAAAACTTCCACTGAAACATTATAACGTAACGACAGCTAGAAAGACAACAATGACTAAAGCTGCACACCGCCAAAACTTACAAGCTTGCCACAGCTGGCTGTTACCTTACTACCAACATATTTACCGAAGCGGGGATTTAAATTCAAGTAAATGATGTAAGAAATTCGCACATTTGAACATGAATGTTATTTTAATCTTTTTTGGCGTATTCCACTATAAACTTTGACCTGGTCTTGCATTTCAATATATAATATCTTCCACAGGTATTATTGCACAACATGCATACACCCTCTGTGCTTGGTTCATGCACTTTCTTTTGTTTGCAAACCTTGAAATGGAACCCATGTACGGCCATTCCTGTCACCAGATGTCTCATTTGGTAGTTCGTATCTTTCCAGTTTTGGTTCGTCATAGCCCCGGTACAGAAAACATCTTCCCATATTTCCTCCCTTTTCCGTTCCAATATCCCAAGTACTTCTTTGTAACCATTGGTGGCTCTTAGTATTATATCTTCAAAAAGGAAACTTTCTCCTGTTAACACGTAGGCCAGTCTGGATCTCCTGTGTTTTGGAACTCCAAACACTCTCTTTAAGAAGGTTGCGTTGATCTTTTCTATTTTCTCCATCTAATGAGTCGTGATGTATTTCCATACTAATTCTAGTCCGTACGTTAGTCCTGGCAGACCTTAAACCAAAATGATTTCATTGCATCATTACGACATTTCTCTTGAAGTTGTTCTTATTTTGGGAGTTGTATTGTAGTTCGATTGTTAGGGATCCGAAATTGAAGTAGTTGCAACCGCACGTATGGTACCCGGTGGCCTTCTCCCCAAGTTTAAGAATATTAACTTTGTAATTTGAGAGTTTCTTTAAGTATTATATATTTATATTTGCCTCGGCTGCGTCAGTATTATTGTTAGAGACATGGATTTCTTTGCAGGGAGTAGTGCGGCTAAGAATGTAAGCTTACACAGATTATAATTTGTACTTCACTCCATTTATTAATTCTTTAAACGATTAAAATAACACTTCACTGATATATATATATATATATAGAGAGAGAGAGAGAGAGAGAGAGAGAGAGAGCTGTGAGATTATTTATTAATTACATGCATTTTTTAACACGTAAGCATTTTTTTCTCACACTGATACGTATTAAACTTCTCGAGGACGTGTCTCGCGTCCGATTAGTAACGTTATCTACTAGCAACTAACTTCTGAATTTGTACAATTTGCCCTATTTGTTTCTCATTGGCTAATCATACTTCAATAGAACACTTTCATTTAACTTAAGCTTTTTTCTGGTTGTCTCAAATTTACGTTATTGTTTCTCCAATAATGACTAGTAGCATTATTAAACTTTATTACTCATTATTGCCTCAAGGTTACCTCATTATTAGCAACTTTTAACCTGTTATTCTCGCAGTTCCTACATTATTAAATTATGTAATACATTCACATAACATTATTGAACCTGTACATAATAATATAAACATTAATACAATGACTGACACATGCATTTTATATATTATATTATACACAATTGCTTTAAGGCGGGCTGTTATTATATTTTATATTATATAATTTGACTGAAATCATTTAAGTGTTAAAAATACTGCCTCACTCTTAAATGTCTTATTTCGTTCATGGTTTTGTTTGCTGCGATTATTCGTTCTGTCAAGTGAATTCTGAAATTCCTAGCTGTAGTTTGTTATCCTTGAAGCTATCTGATTGCTTTAATTTTTTTCCCTTTATATGCTACTCCGCCTGTGTTTAGTAGCTTTCCTCCATCCTAAATATTACCAATTCTGTTTTTTCCTTGTTTATTTGAATCTCATTGGATTCAGCCCAGTCTGCGAGTATAATATAAATAGCTCTTTGAAGTTCTTCTCTATCCTCTGGTGCTATAGCCATATTATCAGCATATATGTGTATTCTTGCAACTGTTTCTTCACTTATCTTATCCCCTGCGTCCGCGGTGAAAGCGTTAAAAAGTACTGGTCTTAAAGAGACCCTCTTTGCAAATCATTTGTTTGCTCGATCCAATTGGAATTTCCTATACTGTCATCAATTTGTATTTCGTTGGCTGCTAATATGTTAGATATCTGTTTCGTGAATGTTGATTGTCCAATCATAGTTTCTAATTTCTTAATAAAAAGTTGTCTGTTAATAAGGTCAAAAGCCTTGGAGTAGTCGAAAAAAACATGTAATTTCCTTTCTTTTTTTCTTTTCTTTCTTTCTTTTAAGTCTGTTGTATGTCCTTGAGGAGGTTTTCAACTTCCATTATCATTGATCGTCCTTTCCTAAACCCGAATTAGTATTTAGGTATATGTGATTCCGTTAACATATTTTACTTTAGTAGTCAAAATTCTCGTGAACAGTTTCAGCACTGATGATTCAAGAGCCACTCCTCTATATGAGAACGGATCGTTTTTATCCCCTTTTCCTTTACACAATGTTCTCACAATGGTTTTTCTCCAAGCTTCTGGTATCTGTCCTAGGATCAAGCATTTATTAAATAGTACTGTCTATACTTCGGTTAGTTCTGCCGCTGTCTGCCTAAGGTGTTCATTCTTTATCTCATCCAACCCTGGAGTCCTATTATTTCTTCCTCTCCTCTCCTAACGTCTTGTAATTATACACTAACTGTTTTTCTCTTCCGCTGAGTGGCATGTATACTGTTCTTGTTCCCCTGTCACATAACACCTTTTTTACATGTTCCTCCCATACGTCCATTGATATATTTGGTTGGCACTTCTTTGTCCTGGGTCTCTGTGTTCGGAGGGGATCATTTTCAATTTCTTGTAATAGCCTCTCGTGCGACATTTCGGAAAATTACGTCTTTTTTCTTAAGATTAGGTCCTTATATGTCTTCCTGGCTGTATGAAGCTCTTTCATGGATTCCTGGCTTAGTATTGCTCTTGCTCTATGTAGCCTTTGCATAGTTTGTTTCCTTTGTTGGTAGCATTCACTGTCAAATCATATCTTCGACTTCCGTTTCTTCAGTGTTGGTGTAGTGTATATTCCCTTATCATTTTCGTTGCATTATCTATACATCCCTGAGCTGTGGTTGAAGAAGTAATTTTGTTGTATTGTTATTTTTACATTGTTATTCTGCCCCACGCTTTGCGAGCCAATTTGAAGAAGGTTTGTTGCTGCTACGTATGGGAAGTCAGTTTGAAGAAGATGTATTATATTTCGACTATTGGGGAGCCGAACTTGAAGTAGTAGCAACCACACGTAGTAAAAAAAAGTTTCCGGTAGCCTTCGCCCCAAATGTACTTTCCGATGGCCTTTGCCCCAAATTTTTAAAAAATATTAACTTTGTAATTTTGACTGTTTCTTTAAATTATATATTTATGTTTGCCTCGGCTACGTCAGTATGTCTTAGCAGGGAGTAGTGCGACTGAAGAATGTAAGCTTACACAGATTATAATTTTACTTCACTCCTTTTATTAATGCTTCACGCGATTTAAATAACGCTTCACTGATATGTTGTGAGATTTTTTTGTTAATTACTTGCACTTTTTAACACGTGAACTATTTCGTCTCACACTGAATACGTATTAAATTTCTCGAGCACACATCTCGCGTACGGTTAGAAACACTGTCTACAAGCAACGCGTCCAGTTATGAGCGCTGTCTATAAGCAACTGGCTTGATTTCTACCACCTAAATTTGTAAATTTCTGTATTTAAAGTCTCTGATTGGCTATTCCTAATCCAATGGAATACTTTTATTTAACTTAAGCTTTTTTCTTGTTGTTGATTGGCTATTTTATAAACTGTCTCAAAATCTATATTATTGTTGCACCAATAATGACTAGTAGCATTATTAAACTTTCTTACTCATTATTGCCTCAAAGTTACCTGAATGTTACCTCTTTTAACCTATTATTCTCACAGCTCCTACATTATTAAATTACGTAATGCATTCACATAACATTATTGAACATGTATACAATAATATAAACATATACAATGACTATAATATACACTTTTTATATCTTGTTACATACACATATTGCTTTAAGGTAGGCTTTTATTGAATTTATATATTATACATTTAGACTGAAATCATTTAAGTGTTAAAAATACTGCTTCATGGTATGTCTCGTGTTAATTAAAGTAAATACAAGTTGCAGAAAACGAGGAGATAAGATCCAGGACCAGAGACAAACCCAGGACAACGAAGGAGCAGATAATCCGCATAATACCACAGTTTAATCCCTCGGTCAATTTAAAGAGCCAAAATAAGTCTTGCAAGTAACAGGATCGTTAGTGTTTCTGTAACCAGTTCCAAAAGTAACGCTTTGATCATAGAGAGTAGATGGTGTTAAAATACAAAGGGTGCATGTTTATGATGCTGTATAATTCAAGCAGAAATAGACGGCAACGCTCACTGGAAACCTTTAGGCCAATCAGATTTAATTGTGCTAGTGAGCTCTTGCGAGACACCTGAGATATGATTTTGGAACATATAATCATTATTATCATGGAAACATACCCGACGGTTAGCTCGATGATGATGATGATGATGATAATGGCAATGATGGACTGCATTCTTTAACACGAGTTAAGTGAATAATTACGTATAATTAGCATTTAGATGTAACGCGGTTGTTAACAGTACGTTGTGAATTCGAGCATGTATGTCTGACGATAGGAATGGGATGGTGAGAGCAAAGGAGGGAGCATCGTGTTGACAATAATCCTTGCGGAACGAAGAATCACGACTTGTTGAGGGGGTAGTCCAGTAACAGCGGATCAAGAGGATCTTGCTGTTGCGGTTATACCTAAATGGTAAAATACTTGTGGACGTTAACACTTAGGAATGGACAGATGGAGGGATCTCCAGTATCGAAGCACAAAAAATTAAAGTGAGTTTTATTTATGGACGCTCTTTAATTGCTATGGTTCTTAGCGTCCCATTCTATATTGAGCGTGAAAGACCGGAACGTTTGCTCAGAGGCCTCTTTAAAAGCCTTGAGGTTCTTTTACGTGCCGTAAATCTACGACATGAGTCCACCGGCTTTATTACGTGACCCCTGAGAGGAAGGATGAAGGGAGAACCGAAGGGCGACCAAATCCGGACGACCATATGCGCTAGAAAATACTTGGTCCCTCACGATTCCAACGTGGTAACAATACTGACTGGCTAGCTCTGCCTAAGCCAGTCACAACCCAAGGGTCCCGTGGCAGTTGAGATAACTCCTAGGAAGGGGACCTCAGTGCCAGGGAGAAATCTTTCTAGAGCCCAGAATCCACCGTCCTGCCGCAACACACAAATCGCCGTCGCCTTGTCCTACAACCCTGGACGATGAAGTGAAACAGATGAAAGAAAATGATGGGATAGAAAATTGACAGGAAATTCGTGGTATAAGGGGAACCACCCCTGCATTCGCCTAGCGACTCGAGGAAACCACAAAAAAACAAAAACAAATTGATCAGAGAAAGCCATCTGATCGGTTACTAAAAATAACTATTTTTCTCACCTATACTGCCTGCATAGGTGGAGCGTCTGCACAGCAATAACATTTTTAATAGTTTTTAGATTCCATAACTTTGCTACCGGCAATAGAGGAAAGAAATTGTACGTCTGATTATCTCCTTTTGTCGTTCAAAGGTTGACCGACACTTTCACATGTAAAATATTAATGAATAGATATAGCGCTGCATAACTTCTGCAAGACAGACGATGATTCTTTGCCGGTGATTATGATACTTTACGACGGCATTTGACTCGTGAGTAGTAACGTAAACAAAGATGCGGTAAGTATTGCATCTATCGCTGTGGAACAGCGATTTATAATGAAATTTCTTGTGAAGGAGAGGGTGAAATCTGCTGAAATCTGGCGTAAACTACAAGCAAAAACATCATCCAAAAGAAAGTACAGCGCTGCCGTCTGCTGGATTTCTTCACGAACTGTCTTCTAGGACATGAAATGTGTTACCCATGTGAATTTTTGGGAAGGTGCCACAATTAATGCGGAGTACTACTCAACGATGTTTCATGATGCTGTACGACAGGTCGTTCGGAAGAAAATATCTTGTTCAAACATGCCATTCTTCTCCATATGTCACACAACATGTTGACTTAGGCAACACTGGCCAACATGCATTGAGAAGTTTTACCCCTCATCATACATTTCAACTTGTTTGGCCGTTTTAAAGAGATTTGAGTAGGACATACATCCAGACCAGACAGAAGGGTTTAGTAAGTAAACAGAGCAATCGTGTCACCGCACGCAGTATACGTGACTTATTGCAACGGACACACTCCTCCTCAATCAAACAGACGGTTTCATTGCTACAGATGCACCAGTGGGGAACTGTGGCAATATGTATAAAGTGAAGAAGAGTTCATGCATCAGAAACATCACAATAAGCATCGTTTGTAGCGACGGAACACTTGACATAAAGCCGAAACCATTAGATGTCGTATTAGAGCTCAAAGGACGTTTGAAACATCTGTTAAACAAACTGTAATCAATGAAATACAAGGAACTTGACACATTATTAGAAAGAAACAATGAGGAAAGTGGTGTTTCAACCGTCTCAGCTCCAAACTATAAATCAGAATTTTTCAAACTCTAATAAGAGTGGATATTGCTTTAAAACATGTACAGCTTTCGATGTAAAAGAAAAGACAAAGTAACTCAGACTTCTGAATATTAATGCATACAGTTAAAAAATCTTATGTGTTACACTCACATGGCTTTCTCTACTCTTGTACAAACTATTTTTACAAACGCTTATTCTCCATATCTTCATTTTAATCGAGATATCGAGATGTTTATCTTATTGCTAATTGTAGATGCAAGGGGAATTGGTAGGCTTTAAGCGATAGTCAAATATTTTAAGAGCTGGATGCTATGTGGAGTATTCCATTCTCTTTGCATTACCAGGACCAAAAAAAATGAATAACGAATTTCCATTTCAGAAAAAGTATAAATATTGGAAAATTTAAGGGAATAACAAGCAATATCCTAAAAATGGTTCACTCAACAACAAAAATGTATATGACATAAATTGTGTATTTTAACGCGATCTACATTTTTTTTTGTGTAGTAAAGGTTTGTCTATCTCTTATGGTTTACCAGTTATGCAAAAGTCGTTTACAATTAAGAATACTTTTGGAGACATTCCCAGAAAATTTGAGATATACATTTCATTTGTCATGAAAATATCTTAAACATATGATATTTTAATCAAAATCGTTAGAGCCATTTTTGAAAAAATTAAAATTCCATGTAAAGGGTAATCTGAGGTGGGGGATTTTCTTGAATACCTTCGTATTGCATCTCTGGAAGATGTGGTTTATCCGACTGTTCGTTTCTGAGTTATGCTGTTCACAGACACACGCACGGACATGTTTCCAAGAATGCTTTCTTTGGATTCAGGGGGCCTCAAAAATTATATTTCCGGTGAAATCTCGGTATCGAATTTTTGGGTGGAATACAATATTTCCACTACTTACTATACGTAGTAGAGAAAGTAAAAATGAGGAAACTTTATTGCACATCAACAGTAGCTAAACATACATTGCTTTTTCCCTTCTAATACTCCTTAATAATGGTCTATCTGACATCGAAGTCGAGTGTACTGCCTTCAAACTATACGTCATACTTTCTTATAGTGAACACTGCAAGATCAGAAGCGCTTCCACCTTCTCAGTGTGTTCCTAACTAGATTATTTACTAAATAAAACCTCTTTGTCTGATTCCATACAAATGAGCTCGAAAAATCTGATGTGTTACACTCGTGTGGCTTTCTCTACTCTTGTACAAACACTTATTCTCCATCTACTTCATGTTTTCTTTAAAACGTTTTATTTAGGTTCGTTTTAACCTTCCTAGGTTTTATCTCGACCTTTCATGTACAGTTGTATACATTATTGGATTACGGTATAGTACTTACACATTATGTATATAAAAAGGTTACAATTTGGTTAAATTATTTGATGGATATTAATTAATTGAAGAAAAATAATTACTTTCTGAATGAAAGTTGCATCAATGAGTGCTACAGAAATATTTCTGGGCATACCAACCTGATTTTAAAATTTTGGACATGTTAGTATATGTGCTACTGCTAATGCTGTTTTACATGTTTCACAAATTGGTGGAGAGCTTCTATTTAACAAATAAGAGTGTGTCAGTTTAGAATGCCCAATTCGTAGTCGGGATATTACAACTTGGTTTCGCCGCTGTAGCTGTCTTATTGGATATTCTTGAGTTGAAGTTCCACGTGCTCATGAAGTTTACTTGTAGAATTGTTCATCCAGCTGGTCAGCCATTCTTTTGTATTTTTTTTCTTAAAGTGTGTGTCTGCATCTTGGAGAGGTTTTGATATCAGTATCTTATGTTGGTAGTTCTGTAGCTTAATCGAGATAAACATCTGCAGAAACTATCTTATTACTAATTTTCTTATAAATGCAAGGGGAATATGGTAGGCTTTAAACTATAGTCAATTATTTTAAGAGCTGGTTGCTATGTGGAGCATTCCATTCTCTTTGCATGTCCAGGTTATAAAAAACCAATAACGAGTTCCCATTTGAGAAAAGTGTAAGCATGGGAAAATTCAAACAAATAACAAGGAATATCTCAAAAATGGTTCACTCGACAAGAAAATCTATAGGACCTAAACTATATGTTTTAATGAGCCCTACACGTTCCCAGAAAATTCAAGATATACATTTTATTTGTCATGAAAATATCTTAAATATATAATATTGTAATCAAAATCGTTAAAGCCATTCTTGAGAAAATCAAAATTTTCGAAAAATATTCCATGTAAAGAATAGTCTGGAGTAGGGGGATATTTCTGAAAATGTTTTTTGTCGTATCTTTGAAAGACAATGAACCTAAATACCAAGTTTGGTATTTATCCGACTTTTCGTTTTTGAGTTATGTTGTTCAGAGACACATATACACGGACCTTTTTCTAAAAACTTGATGTGTTGCACTCACATGACTTTCCCTACACTTGTACAAGCTATTTTTACAAACGCTTATTCTCCATCTACTTCATGTTAATCGAGATATCGAGATTTTAATGTTATTGCTAATTTTCTGGTAGGTGCAAGGGGAATATGGTAGGTTTTAAACGAGAGTAAATATTTTAAGAACTGGTTGCTATCTGGAGCATTCCATTCTCTTTGCATGTCCAGACATAAAAAAACGAATAACGAATTTTCATTTAAGAAAACGAATAAGTATTGACAACTCAAACAAATAACAAGGAATATCTCGGAAATGGTTAGCTCGACAAAAAAATAATATTATGATATAAATTGTGTGTTTTAACGAGATCTACATTTGTTGTGCACAACAATTTTATCTATCTCTTACGTATACCAGTTATGCAAAATCTATTCACAATGGGAAGGACTTTTGGGGACATTCCCACAAAATTCAAGATATACATTTTATTTGTCATGAAAATTTATTAAATCTACGATATTTCAATCAAAATCGTTAGTCATTTTTGAGAAAATCAAAATTTAGGAAAAATGTTCCATGTAAAGGGTACTCTGTGGTGGGGGGACGTTTTTGAAAATCTTGGTGTCGCATGTTTAAGAGATGCTGGACCTAAATACCAAATTTGGTATTTACTTGACTTTTCGTTTTTGAGTTATGCTGTTCACAGACACACAGACAGACATACACACAAACACACATTCGAACCTTTTTCTAAAAGTGTTTTTTTTTTATTCATAGAGGCTGAAAACATGTATTTCCTGTGAAATCTCGGAATCGAATTTTTGGGTGGAATGAAATACTTCCCCTACTTATCATATGTATTAGAGAAAGTAAAAGCTGTTCAGCAGTGGTTACCACCCACTCTTCTACTCCAAGGGAATCGGGGAACTTCCCAAACGGTGTACGGATGCTCAGATGGTGATACGTTAAAACAACTGGCATAGTTTTGTGCTTCTATGTGTGTATACTTCCTGTTTAAAAATTTAAAGGCTAGTTAACCGCGAACAACCTTAGTAGCAATAGAACAGACGTGGAAAACGCTTCAATATTTCAAATCAGTGCTTTTATATGTAGAACGAAAGCAACTGTAGTTCAGCAATCGATTAATTGTACCCCTTCAATACGGGGGAACAGCTGTTGTGAGAAAGGAAAGCTTGCAGCAAAGTGAAACAGCCATAGAAACAGAGGTAAGGATTAAGCAGGGGAAATACATGAAGCAATGAATGAATGCTTGTACAGGACTGATACAATAGCTTGTGAATGAACAATCAAGGTAGGGGAGAGGATTTGCGTGTTAGGATGCATTATGTCAGTGTTTATGTCTGCTGCCTGTGTTATCTCGTCCTGTGTATGTAACGCGCACGTGTGTTTGTGCAAGTGTGTACATGTGTTTTGCCTCGGTATGTACGTCATGCACCCACTCTCATGTTATCTAGGGCGGGGGATCCACCTTGATCTTGCTTTCACCAACACAATTTACTGAATATCACATCTTCAACATATCTCCACATACATATATTGTGGCCTTAATGAGGTAATTATCACGTTATCCTCGGGCATTTAGTTATCTCAAAAGCTGCTATAAAAGAAGCCTACGAATAAATACTTGAGATGATTTGTATAGTATACTATAACTAGCATTATAGTAGGTAATGCAAAAACGTTCTCTACCACGTACATAGCAGGTAGAGAAGCTATTGCATTCCACCCAAAAATACCATACCGAGATTTCACCTAAAATACATGTTTTGAGGCTCTCTGTATAAAAAAATGCGTTTTTAGAAAATAAGTCCGTAGTGTGTGTGACTGTGAGCATAATTCAAAAGCGAAAAGTCGGAAAATACCAAATTTCGTATTTACGAGGGCAGTCTCAGAAGTACCCGACTTGATCTATAGATAGTGGTTGTTGTTTCAAACAAATGGGAGTTTTAGAAAGTACCAACCTTAAAAAACTTAAATCTGAAGTTTGACGATGTCGTTTAGTAATTGTTTGGCAACCATCAATAGTGAACGCTCTCAGCAAATTTTTTAAACTTGGATAAAACTGGTCATCGTTATGTGATACAATACTTTCATTTGAAAGGTCTTAGTCCAACTAATATTAAAGCTGAGCTAGATTCTACTCTGGGGGAGTCTGCTCCTTCGTTTACAACAGTAAAATATTGGGTGGCAGAGCTTAAGCGAGGCCGTACGAGCTTCCAGGACGAACATCACAATGGTCGACCAAATGATTTGACAACGCCAGAAATTGTTAAGAAAATCCACAAAATGGTATTTGATGACCTTGACTGAGTGCGCGGGCTAGCAGACATCGTAGGCATTTCAAAAAGTGCGTACATCGCATACTGACTGAAAATTTAGACTTGAGAAAGCTGTGCGCAAGATGGGTGCCGCGTTTACTCGCAATGGAACAAAAGCAGCATCGTGAAGATGCTTCAGTCGAGTGTTTGGCGATGTTTTGCTGCAATAGAGCCGAGTTTTTGCGTCGATTCATAACCATGGATGAAACTTGGGTCCATCACTTTACACCTGAGACAAAGCAACAGTCAAAATAGTGGATTGAAAGAGGAGAATCGGCTCCAAAGAAGGTGAGACAGTTCCATTTGCAGGCAAGGTCATGGCGTCAGTTTTTTGGAATGTGTGTGGAATAATTTTCATTAATTATCTTCAAAAATGAAAAGCAATCAATGGCGAGTATTATGCAAACTTATTGCAGTATTTGAATGATGAAATCAAGCAAAAACGGCAGCATTTAATGGAAAAGAAACTTTCGTTTCATCAAGACAATACACCAGTTCATACATCCATTATCACCATGGCCAAAATCAATGACTTAAAGTTCGAATTGCTTCCTCATGCACCTTATTCGCCAGGTTTAGCCCCCGCTGATTATTTTCTATTTCCAAAGTTGAATAAATAACTTGGTGCTAAAAGATTTGCCAACAGTGAAGAGCTGAAGTCTGCAGTTGATGGCTATTTTGCAGAACTCGATTGTTCTTAGTATAAACAGGGTATCGAAGCTATTGAACATCACTGGGAAAAGTGTATCGACCTGAAAGGACACTTTGTAGAGAAATAAAGATGCTTTTTCCCAAACGTTTTGTGTTTCCTTTGTTAGGTCGGGTAGTTCTGGGAGAACCCTTGTAGTTCAATACCTTCCAAAGATGCGACTTGAAGATTTTCAGGAATAACTCTCCACCGCAAACTACTCTTTACATGGAACATTTTTCGAAATTTTTGATTTTCTAAAAAATGGCCCTAACGATTATGGTTAAAATATCATATATTAAAGATCTTTACATGACAAATAAAACGTATATCTTGAATTTTATGGGAATAGCCTGTGAAGTCCTCTTCATTCGGAGGGAATTTTGTGTAATCTTATATAACCGTAAACGTTAAGCGATAGACGAAATCGTTCTACACAAAAAAAATAAAACAAAAAAACATGTAGATCTCTTTAAAACACACAATTTATTTGAAATAATTTTATTGTGTCATAAGCCATTTCTGAAATATCCGTTATTAAAGGTTCAAATTGTTCATTACCTGGTCATTCCTTTAAGTCCTGTCAACATTGTTTCTCGTGATTACATGGAAACGCTATGGAATTTTAATTCCAGCATATAGCGTCCAGTTGTTAAACATTTGACTATCACTGTTCTCTTTGTATTTAAAACGAAATGTGTAATTCTGCTATTTCTGCAAAATTTAGTTGGATCAAATTGTGGTAAATAGAAAATACGCTTTAGTGAGAATGGTTATCCAGGGTCTGTGAATGCTTTTATTCACTCAGGAGTTGAAATTGAAGAAATAGCATTGTTACGTTATTTTTTTTAACACACTTTGGGCGTCAATTTGAAGTAGTTAGTTGCTGCTACGTATTGCAAATCAGTTTGTAGATGCTGTATTATATTTCAACTGTTGGGGATCCGATCTTGAAGTAGTTGCAACCGCACGTATAGTACCCGCTTTCCGGTAGCCTTCGCCCCAAGTGTACTTTCAGGTGGTCTTTGCCCCAAGTCTAAAAATAATAGCTTAACTTTGTAATTAAACTGTTTCTTTAAATATTTAATATTTATGTTTGCCTCGGCTGCGTCAGTATTATTGCTAGAGACTTGGAAGTCTTGGCAGGGCGTGAAGCGACAAGAATGTAGGCTTACACAGATTTTAAGTTTTAATTCACTCCTTTTTATTAAACCTTGACACAAATTAAATTGCAGTTCAGTGATACCAAGAGGTGTGAGATTCTTTTATTTAATACTTGCACTTTTTAACACGTATATTATTTTTGTGTCACACGAATACGTAATTAATTTCTCGAGGACACATCTCGCGTCTGGTTAGTAACTCTGTCTGTAGGCAACTGAACAGATTTCAAGCGCCTAAGCTTGTAATTTTCTGTATTTCAAGTCTCCGATTGGCTATTTTTACTCCAATGGAATACCTGCATTTCACTAAAGCTTTTTCTGGTTGTTGATTGGCTATTTTTATAAACTGTCAGTAAAATCACATTAATGCTTCCAAGAATAACAAGTAACATTTAAACTCTCAAACTCATTATTGCCTCAAGGTTACCTCATTGTTAGCAACTTTGAACTTATTATTCTCACAGCTCCTACATTATTAAATTACGTAATACATTCAAATAACATTATTGAACATGTATACAATAATATAAGCATATGCAATGACTGTTACATATATTTTACAAATTATTACATACACATTTTGCTTCAAGGCGGGCTGTTATTGAATTTACATATTATATAATTAGACTGAAATTATTTTAGTTTTAAAAATACTGCCTCAAAATTAGAAACTGTCTTAAAGCCTGGGTCCTTGGGGTAAAAAAAGGGTTGAAACAGTGTTGAGACACGTCCACAATTTTACTGTTTTTATACGAGTACAGTTTTTCATTTTTTCCTCTACAGTGTAATGTAAAGTGAATGAGCTAAAGAGGGTTTATAGGAGCAGCGGAGGGAATGATTTTGGGTTTGCTTCCTGAAGTACTCATGGGCAGTCGCTGATTAAGGTAGTGAGTGAACCTTGTTTCTTTTAATCCTATTCGACCAAACGCTATATTCGGTTACAGACGTTAACGCCTGAGCCATCCCACACATTTCTAACGTATGACCTAACTACCACGTAGAGAGGAAAAGAGACAACAAATGGAGCATTAATTAATGAAACAGTACTAATAAAGCACATTCGACTCACGTTTCTCGAACATCCATTAATGGAAAAATCCACATCAGCATCTGATTCTACAACGCAGGTTTAAACATAAACAGAATTGTTTTTCATCATTTTGTTAATTTTCCCCTTGTAATATTTCAGATACGAATTAACTGTGGACTCAGTCGCAATGTAACGTGTATGAATAACAGTCAATGTTGACAAACTGCAGTCTTCCGTGTAAATGAGCTAGGTCAAGCAGTAAGTGAACAGTAATCCAGTTGCACGTGCTCTCGTTATGATGAGTCAAATTTAAACACGAGAGATAATTCCCCCATCTATTTCACGACACTGTGACGTATTATCTTCTACAAATAGATTAGTGCATCAATACACGCTGGTAACGAACTTCGAAATGCGTGCCGACAACTTTTCCTGGAATTTGTTGTAATTCTATATGCGCAAAGAGACATTTTATCTGCAGTTCTGGTAATTTTTAGAAGTTCTCTCATTTAAGGGGAGATTAAGAGCCCTATCCCGTCTATGGAACATTCCATGTGTAATCGATCGGCAAAAAACCTCGCAATTTTTGTTTCCGTTTTAATTTTTCCTGTTAGTAAGGAGTGCTAAGGAAAGTTTATTTATCAAATATTAGCATCTAAACTCCAACGGTTAACGCATTATTGAACGATAAACGTAACGTATTAATTCATTTTGTCATGCTTTAAGTGCGGATAGCCCCGGAACCCTTTATTTCAGAATATTGCAGAAAATCTCATTTTTTAGATAAAAGTCCGCATTTCATTACAGCATATACTAATTATTTTTATAAAGTTAACAAAAAATATATACAGTTTTTACTTATTTTAAGCGTCTTCGGATTTTTATAAAACTAAAATATTAGACTCACAATAATTCATAGTGTTATTAAGAGAATCTGTCAATATTTGTAAAGTGGTAATGTTAGGGTGTTCGTAGTTATAACACAAAAAGTGAATAAACGTAGCGATTTACGTGGATGATGAGCAAGCTCTCTATGAATCTGTAAGGAGTTATTCAGAATCGCATACTGTTAGTAAGCGGTTTCATTCTTTAACCCTATGCACAGCAGATTGATTGAACTGCAGTGCAAAACAAACATGCGAGAGCGACCATGAGCGCGTAAAATAAGTTAAAATATTTTAGACGAATCCTACCAGTCATCATTACAGTCAAATATATGTTTGCGTTTAAATTACGAAATCTTATCATATATAATACAATTACTTTTCTTAATCCGTTACCGCTTGCACCTGAAAAAATAGAAAACTCTTCACTTAGATAAAAATAAAAACAAGATGTTCACTTATAGGTATGAAATTAAAGTTTAGAGAATTAAAATAAAGATCAGTTTAAATAATTATGTTTAAAGATTTCTGAGTTACAACAGCTTGATATTGGGAATTTTAAGAAGATACCAAGAATTTAAACAATTTTAATTCCAAACTATAATTTTCTGAATTTTAAGAGTTTGCATAATGCATTGTATCGGGCTTGACTCCAAATACAAAAAGTTTCGTTTCGTTTCAAAACTGCACGGTCGATTCTCCTTCTATTTCGGATGGTTTGAAATAGAATGTCTCAATGTTAAATGTGCTAAATTCATGCATCATCATCTCGGAAACATGAGAGTGAAATTTTTTCTGGATGTAGATGAATGCCTTCTAAGTTGACTGATAATACTTTTATTCAATAAATTTGCTTGTTAAGGAACATATTTTGATTAAAATTTATTGTAATCTATATTTTTAAAAATAACTAATCATGTTATTAACACAAGGGAGATCAACAATAGCACTTGGAGTTGGTTTTTATCAACAGTAATCTCAGTAGAATTTTTAATTTTATCGTTATAGAGAGAAAATCAAAACTCGCGTGAGATTTTGTTGGCTGTCTCAAAATTAAAAGTAGGTATATAAATATTGCAAGAAATAAATAGAATAAAATATTAATTATCTTGCTAAATTAAGTATGCTGCTTCCATATACTTTTTCTGTATTTTTGTGTTGTTTGTTGTCGTGCTGTTTTGGTGAAACTAAGTTTGTATATCTATATGGAAAACAAATGGCGATCGTAAAACAAAACACGGAGGTGATAAAAACACACAAGTGCTAGAAAATGATAAACATTGATACCGTAATTATTGACAGGAATAAATAAATAATTAAATAAAGAAATAGTAATAAGATAAAGAAATAACTGCAATAAATAATTTCCGTATATTAAATAGTGTATTGTGTAATAAGCTTGAGTTGAAAGATTTATCCAGAAATAAGAAGATAATTAGCAAGTCATGTTAAGGAAAGTCATTAGCAACATCGAGGAACAAAAGCATTAGCTTAAAGATTCTTAGAAGGCAGTTTAGAGTTATGTTCAGTACGTTTGAACAGTCACGAAGGCACAGATTCTGAAAAAGGGAGGTGGAAGGTATTTCTGAGAGTTTAGACAGGTCCCCATAGAAACTATTCAGAGACGCATACGTAATAGTTTAGAGATTGGCTCGCGTATGAGGTAACCTTGTTGGAGGAGTTTGAGTTAATATAAGGGCGTGAAGTTCTAATCAGACACATTCGTTCGTGCACTGTTTTTATTCACACATTCGTGTATACATTCGTCACTCTGGATAATTTGACAACTCCTGCGTTATTTTAAGTACTCAGTGATGCGCTGGTGTGAATAGATTTAGCAGCCATCGTGGGTGATTTTGCTGGTATGAATATATTTTACTCCAAAACTTTTCACACACGCGTCTCAGTGCGCGTCCGGAAGCAAATTTAATGTCACTGTCTCTCTCCTTTCTATATCTGTCTCTTTCTATTTCACCGTATTATTTCAACTTCCTTGTTTATTGGTTTGGTGCAAGGTGGTGGGCTCTACCTAGAATTACTTTTTACCTGGAGTTAGCTAGCTCACCCGTCCTTTACTTATCTAAGTTACAATCTGCTTTGTACATTGTGCTAAATATTCTAACATCTTTCTTACTGAATTATATTCTTATGTACCCTTCTTGTTTGATATTGATTTATACGTCTATATATATATATGTGTGTGTGTGTGGTGTGTTATATCCCCTTTCAGGGTTATTTATACTACAAAACGTCATTCACAGATAAAGTTTTTCAAAGCAAAAAAGGAGAAAACAAACTCGCATACATTTGCAAAGAAAGCTATGTGTGCTTGGGTGTACAGAAGCTTCCGTATTTAGCAGTACTACCAATTTGTAGAGCAAAACGTCCCCTAAAAGATAGGCTAAAGTTTAGCACTCTATACCAAAATGGAGTTAAGATTCGTTTTTGGGAAGTGATGCAGAATTCACAATACAAAATGGGAGATGCAGTGCAATTTTTAAAATATATTCTAAGTATACGTATTATGCCCATATAAAATTAAACAGACTGCACAAAAAGAAGTAAAGGTGTTATTTTTTGACAAATTCTGCCATTTAATCTACCCTTAAATAAACAATATTAACACTATAGTTTTAAAGTAGGAAAGATCGAAACAGGCATACAATAAGATATGCAACAGTGGTACCACCCTATGGTAATTATGGCAATTATGTTAATGATATTGATTGTCACCTCGGTAATTACACGAGCGATTATGCTAATTGTCATGTATTCAAATCCCTTGCAATGTAACAATGCGTACTGCACAATACCTTCATTCTTATGCAAGTTTTTAATCATCTATAGCGGCGGCCTCGGTTGGGAAAACCCTCGCAAGGCTTGTCTCGCAGCCTCAAGGCTTCACTGCTGTTCATATACCCTTAGTCAATGTTTGGATAACCGGTATTTCAAATACACTTTTATGAATACTAAACTTTTCTATGTTTAATTACTCTGTGTACTTAAAAATCAAACTAAGAAAATGAACTGATTCCTGAAAGGAAAGATCACCGTGTTTATGCTTTAGCATTAAAACACAAACAATTCATCATTACATTCCCATTAGACTAAGATAAATATAAAACCTTTCGATTTCTATTCATCTCAGTTATCCTACCATCTGGCAATAGGGCTGGATCCAATAGACTCACGTGGGAGACATCTCTGCGCGGTTTCGTACTTCTGATTCAAGGGAAAAATAATTTTTACTTTCTCTTCCAACATACCTAGTAGGAAGTACTGTATTCCACCCAACAATTAGATACCAATATTTCACTGGAAATACTTGTTTTCAAGCTGCTTGAATCCAAAAAATACAAACAGCATTTTTTTTTTAAAAAAAAGGTCCTTGTTTCTGTGTACCTGTGAACAGTATAACTCAAGAATGAAAAGCCGGATAAATACCAAACTTGGTATTTATGTCCTGTATCTCCAAAGATGTGACACGAAGATTTTTATCATACTCCGCCTACCCAAAAATACCCTGTGCGCCAGGGACGCCCAACCTTGCAGAGAGAGGGGATAAAGGTAGTTTCCCTTCCCACTCATTTTCACTCGTGCTGCCAAGGTCTGAAACATGGTTGGTTTAGCTTGTCAGTATCTTCAAATATAGTATTTGAGGTGAACTATGGACTTTGAGCCCTAGCTCTTAACAGAACAGGTTGGGTTTCACTGCTTTACTCGGTATATTTCTCGAAATTACTGATTTTCTCTAAAATGGCTCTAACGATCTTGATGAAAGTGCCATAGATTTAAGATATTTTCATTAAAATAAAATTTAATATAATATTATCTGAAGTCCTATTCATTCGAAACAATTTTATATAACTGGTAAGCCATAACAGATTGACAAAAATGTACACAAAGGTATAGATCTCTTTAAAGCGTAGAATTTATTTCAAATTTATTTTTGTAACATCAGCCATTTCCGAGATGTTCTTTTAATTGGTTACTGTTTTTTAATATCTCGTAATTTTGTTAAGTTCTGTCGCTATTCAGTTGTTTCATTATATAAAGGAAGACTAGGAAATTTCAAGACTAGCATATAATGCTCAGCTTTTACAAAGCTATCTATCCCGCTTGCACCAACAGCTAAATGTGTAATGAAAGTATTTCTGCAAAGCTTTATCGATTTACATGAAATGGCATCGCTTGTAGAAGTTATATGAAAATAAACAATAATGGTTAGGGAAAGTCATTTGAATGTAACAAATCAGATTATTTTAGTAGTAGTTCTGGCCGCTCAAGTTCCAAAAAATACTGGGTTCCAAATAGCAAGGACATCCACCAGTATTTTCGCGTAACCATAATACAAGTACTCGTGGACCACTGTTACTTTGCGGACTCGGGTTCTTATGTAATTCTCCGTTCCATGCATTATATCTAACAATTTCTTACAATTAACTTCTAATTTAACGTATGTTAAAAACATACTAATCCATGTGCTAATGATAACATGTTCCAAAACAGCATCTCGGATGAAATTGAAGGCTTCTGCGGCCTTTGTCCATAATAACTTGTCTTCCGGTGAAGGCCGTGTCACGTTTGATAAAACTACCGACGTTTCGCCCTTCATGTTGAGGGATTCTTCTGGGCACTTGCTTGCACTCTTATTTATACTGATAACAATATTGAGATTTTAGCTGTATGTGGCCGTTTCTCACACAGAACAGTAGCAGAAAGCGTAGAAAACCTTTTAAACATAAAAGTTTGTTGAATAGAGATGTAAAACCCCTTTATGAAGCATTGAAAACATTGCTCACAGAATGCAAAATTAGTTGCAAGCCAATTTAAAGCATGAGTAGGATATTGTATTTAATATATTTGCATGACAAATAAAATGTTTATCTTGAGATTGCTGAGAATATCCTGTGACGTTCTCTTCATTCGAAACAAATTTTTATAAACTTTTGTACAATAGATAAACACTAACAATAGCTTAATACAAAAAAAAGTTAGATCTCGTAAAAACTCTTAAGTTATACCAAATTAATTTTGTTTTGAAGTTTTCAAATATTTAGAATGGAATTTCGGAGCCATTACATAAAGATCTGACGATCTCTTCAGTCTCCTGTATTCCCTTTGCGTCTACAACCAAACCTGTAATAAAAATATTTCTGTACCCTTACGGCTAGTCGAGGTCGTTCAGAAATGGACTCCTGAACGCGAGCCTGCGATTCAAATCGCGACAGAACCATCCTTCCTGGCTGTTGTTTTTTTCTAGGTTTTCCTCAGTCCCCATAATTAGCAAATGCCGGGGAGGTAACCTAAACTTAGACCTAGAACGTTTGCTTTGCAACATTGTTGAAACCATTTCTACGAGTATAAACCTCGATTAATATGAGGTAAGTAGAAAAATAAGCGGAATTAATTGCTCTTCCACACAAACCGTGTGTTGGACAGGGTTGGAAAGGTAGAATCAGACGACTGAAAAATTCAATGCCATAGCCGGGATTTGTCCAACACACGGCTTGCGTGGAAGGACATTAATTCCATTAATTGACCTAATAGTGAATGAAACTATGAAGCCCGGGACTTAAAAGTACTTACAATATTGTAGGTCGCTATTGGGGTATGTCATCTCAATACAATTTGAGATCTCCCTTTGATTTACCGGGAAACATGCGAAACAGTTGGGGAATTTAATGTCCTACCGGCCTGTTGCCATGGTAGCTCAGTGGTTAGAACAACCGGACGGAGACCGGGAAATCCGTGGTTCAAATCCCGGCTATGACATTGAATTTTTCAGTCGTCAGAAAAATAAGCTTTTGTAAGAATATATTTCGCCTTGCATCCGTCTCAGATGCTGAACTTAATACGAAGTTTGATGTAATTCGACTTTTGGCTTTTGCTGCACGTACATAGAGATATACACACACGGATAATGACCTAAAATGATTTTTGGGTGGTTCCAACCGATAATGGAATGAGTGGAAAGCAATTCTTGCACTAGTATGATAGGTAGCCACAGAGAACGAGCCATACCCTAGAATTGACCATTATAGGGTACATGAAAACAATTTTTGCTACAAAATATCCAACCATCTTCGTGAAAAATGCTTCGCATTATCACAGATGGACCACCCTATGCGTTTCTTGTAGCCGTTTCCCTCCTCCCTTTTTCCTATTTCTTTTCTCCCTGGAGGAAACGTCAACCGAAGTGTTCACCGCTTCACATTGACAGATTAACACCTTTCACATGTTTTATTTACATAGCAGATGATTGATGAATCCTGAAGAGATGGACGCCTAGCCGATGTTTTGTAATGCAGTTTGTGCCGAGCGGGCATAAGACGCTGAGAAGGCTCCAGACATTGACAACTTTATCCAGGGCCATCTCGCTTCATTGAATCTACCCTCGAGAGGGGAACAGGGTGTTACACAATTTCCTCTTCATTATACTCCACACGTAACAGCTGAATACACGTCACGCACTGACAAGCGACAGAAAAAAAAGTTATTCTTATGGCTTCGATGTAATATTCTGGGGTCGGGAAGTAAACATAACAGCTGATATGGGTGTGAGCGCAGCGGTAAAAACGAGCTTTTGCCATATAGAAGATGCTGAAAATGCATATATGATGGACCATATCTCATACAGTCCTTATATGGGTCTTTAGGTTTATTCGGCCGCTGTTCCTGTCGGTTGTCACCGCATATCAGCACTTTGAAGCGAGTTTATAGCAGTACCTCTAGCAGAGGACTATTGAAAAATTAGTGGAAGGGGTAGATTAACTAATTTCGAGGTCACATTAGTGAAATGGGACTTGTATCGTACTTTTCCAGTATTTACATTCGGAACGTCTTTCGCTTGCGTCTCATAAATTCGCAGTCTCACCATGTATGCTGATAGGTAATTCAAATAATTGGACGGTTTTTGTAGCGTACAGTGTCTCGGCATAGCACTCAACCATGCCAGTTCTGTAATTGGGTGGTCTTTTCCAACTTGCGGGCAAAGAACGCACAAAATTTCCTAGCGAAAACACTTCTGCACAGCCGCAGTACACCAACCTGTTTGTTTACGAAGTCGGAAACGCAGGCAATCCGAAGTTCAATTCCGCACCTCCCTTTTGAGGATCGTAGAATTAATAATGTCATTCATTTAAACCGACTGTCGGTAAAGGGTGAATAAATCTGAAGACCTATTGTAATATTTTGGTAACCAGAAATAAATAACAGCATGTACGGCAGAAGTATTGCAGTAGCAAGACAAATCCATGCTCTGCAGAGGAACTAAATTGTTTAGAAAAATTCTGATGTGTTAACATTCACCCGACTTTTTCTATATTTTTATTTTTATACAGCTTCAGAAAACTCTTCTAACAAAAGTCATTTTCCCATTTACTTCATGTTAATCCATATAAATATTTGCAGAAGTAGTTTCATTACACATTTCGTACGAGAGAGATGCAGCAGACAGAAACAATAGTTTTATGTTTAAAGGCAGGTCCCTTTTTAAAACGCCTGTAGGTAGTATCAGCCTACTGTATCCTTACACGACGACTTTTTTTAAGGTACCTTTCTCGTGATTTTGAGTCTGCGCTAGCACTTACTCCAATCTTTAGGAAGTCATACGCAGCTGTAAGTGATCGTCACTTTGTTTTCCTGTTGTTAGAGAGTTTCTAAATGTTCAAAACAATCGAATGACGCGCCGACTGTGAAGTAAGATCAGTGATTTGTGATTTGAATACCAGAAATTTTAGGTCAGCAAATATTCATTGCCAATTATGTGAGGTTTATGGGGAAACAATAATGAGCGACAATGCACGACCAGCATACAACCAAACAAACTCAAGATCTGATCGTATTATTTGGTTGGAAACAATTTGACCACCCTCCCTACAGTCCGGATTTTGCACCAAGATATTTTCATCTATTTCTTCTATCGAAGAAATTCCTTGGTGGAAAACATTTCAACGACGATGGTGTTATAAAATAAGAAATGTAGACGGCCTTTTATCACAGGCGGCATCATTATTTGATGAAGGCATACAAAAACTGGTTTCTCGTTACAAGTGCCCGAACTAAGCGGTGACTAACTATGTGGAGAAGTAGTGCAACATTGTAAGGTAATGAATGACAATAAAATATTTGGAAACTAGAGTTATTTTTTTACTTTCTCTATTACTTATAATACGAAGGTTCCGTATTCCATTCCACCCATGTAATTCACCGTAAATACATGTTTTGAGGACAAATAAACCATTTTTGGGAGCATGTCCGTGTGTGTGTCTGTGTGTCTGTGAGCTCAACAACTCAAAAACGAAAAGACGGATAAATACTAAACTTGGTAGTTAGATTGCATATCTTTCAAAGACACGACAGGAATATTTTCAACAAAATATCCCATCCCAAACTACGCTTTACATAGAACATTTTTCGAACTTTTTGAGTGTCTAAAAATTTGCTGTAAGGATTTTGATTAAAATACGACATATAAACGATACATGGCAAATAAAATGTATATGTTGAATTTTCGGGGAATGACATACGAAGTCCTCTTCATTCTGAAGCAATTTTGTATAATCTTGCGTAAGTGGTAAACTTTAAGGGATAGACGAAAACATACTACACAAAAAATGTAGATCTCTTTAAAACACGCAACATTTTTGAATAAGTTTTTTGTGGCATAGGCCGTCTCTGAGACATCCGTTATTAAAGGTTCGAATTGCTCATTTCTTGGTCATTTTCTTAAAGTTCGTTCAACACTCAGTTGTTTCTAGCGATTGCATGGAAATAGTATAGAAGTAGATAGAAAAATAAGCTTTAATAAGATACTTTGTATACCACTAATAAAGATAGAAGATAGAGAAAGTCATGTGAATGTATCACATCAGATTTTTACTTTCCCTACTACGTATAGTAAGTAGGGGAAGTATTGCATTCACCCAAAAATTCGATACTGAGATTTCACCGGAAATACATGTTTTGAGGTGCACTGAATGCACATAAGGCATTTTTGGAAACATGTTCGTGTGTGTGTGTCTGTGTGTGCGTATGTGTGTCTGTCTGTGAACGGCATTACTCAGAAACGAACAGTCGGATAAACACTAAACTTGGTATTTAGGTTCAGTATTTTCCAGAGATGCGACACAAAGGTTTTCAAGAAAATCCCCACCCCAGATTACCCTTTACATGGGACATTTTTCGAAAATGTTAATTTTCTCAAAAATGGCTCTAACGATTTTGAATAAAATACCATAAGTTTAAGACATTTTTATGGCAAATGAATTAATTGTATATCTGGAATTTTCTGGGAACGTCTCTAAAAGTATTCTTCATTGCGAACGACTTCTGCATAACTGGTAAATCATAAGAGATAGATAAAATTTTACTACACAAAAAATGTAGATCGCGTTAAAATACAAAATTTATGTCATATACATTCTTTTGTTGTTGAGTGAACCATTTTCGAGATATTGCTTGTCATTCCCTTAAATTTGCCAATACTGATACTTTTCCTTAAATGGGAATTCGCTATTAACTTTTTTTTGTCCTGGTAATTCAAAGAGAATGGAATTCTCCACATAGCAACCAGCTCTTAAAAGATTTGACTGTCACTTAAAGCCTACCAATTCCCCTTGCATCTACAAGAAAATTAGCAATAAGACTAACATCTCCATATCTCGATTAACATGAAGCATATGGAGAATAAGCGTTTGTAAAAATAGTTTGTACAAGAGTAGAGAAAGTTATGTGAGTGTAACACATCAGATTTTTTTCAATTATTGTCACTTACTTTAAAACCACGCCTCGTATCTACAACAAAATGTCTAATGAAAAACTATTTCTATTAATAAGAAATAGGAAGAATAAACGTTTATAAGAATAGTTTGTAAAGAGTTTTTTTTTTGTATATTTGTAGTACAATATATAACTACATAACAGGTGGCGAAAATCGTTTGATTGTTACATGTTAGATTTTATTTATCTAGAGGCAGCAAAGTATACTTTTCCAGGATAAGGTTACAAAAGAACAAAGGCAGGAGATACTTGCAGTTTTGGCTGCTCCGGTATGGCCAAGGTGGTTTTAACTATCGATTTTTCAACATTCCCTTGGCTCTCTGTGTGCATTTCGCTTGTTCCCAGGTGAGAGGGAAGAGGCTAGTTCACACGCCTCGACTGGCAGAGCCCCCTTCTCTCTCTCTCTCTCTCTGTATAGTTATTCCACCGTGCTACATGGTCCAACTTCTCTCCCTGCTAACACCACTTTCCTCAACGACAAGAGATTTCCTAATTAACATCGCATTCCACATTTTATCTTCATCAAACTGTTATGTCCGCTTTATTTCATTATGTTGCATTACTTATCTGCATCCTTGTAGTGGGTATGTAATTTAAAGCATGCTAATCTTGGCGACATTCCAAATATAAAACCCCTAAAGTCGAATTTGCGCCAAGTTTGCAGTTACAATAACCACACATTTCATGCAGTACGTAGAATATCGTAGCTAACGCTTACGGGTTTCCAGTCGGCACCTCATGGCGTGGAAAAATTTGGGTTCGAGTCCAATTTCGGGCATGGAAGCTATTCAAAAGGAAGGAACAGACTAAATATTTATTTTTAATGAACGACAATAGATGGCGACACATGCGATACATCACTGAATAGAGAAAAGTTCAAAGTTTTATTGTATATCTTCAAAATGAGCACCATTTGTTATGCGAGGACTACCAGTGTTTTTCCGTTTGCATACGCAACCATCTTCTACGAATTTATTGCATCATTTGTAAATTTGTTATGACGAGGAGGCTCGTTGTTGAACTTGCAACGAAATGCACGCTGCATTGAAACAATGGATTCACTCTTTGCATACTGCAAAACGAGTTTTTCTGTGGCGTCGCCATTTTATCGTAAACAAACACAGCGCTGCTGTAGGCACAGAATGGAACTAATAGCTGGAACTTAAATCTTTGAACTTTCCTCTATTCAATGATGTTTTGTATGTGTCACTATCTATTGTCGTTCATTAAAAATGTATATTTAAAATATGTCCCTTCTTTTTTAATAATCCTGTGGTTTCGCAATACAGTATGATTACACCACTTCAAATCCATTTTCATCGCAAAGTTACTCCCGTGCAGTTAGAGGAAACGTCACTGAGTTTACAAACCGGCCTTCTGCTCAGCTTTTATTGTGGCTGACGCTAACGGGAGCGGGGCAGGTAAAGCGGCTCCCTAGAGCTACCTATGGGTTATAACGGGAGAGCCAAGAAACTACGAACCGGCTGCGTGGTTTCTTTTCCACTGGGCGTGTGGAAACATGATGACGACTGTTGCTATAAACAAGGTCACGCCTTTGACGTGGTTTTGCTCTGTGTGTGAAGCGCAGCATTGAGTTAACGGTGATGTGATGTAGTTCAGTTATTACAAGTTATTTATTATTTTGTTCTGTACTTAGTCGCAAAGTATATTATGGCTCAGTATATGTTTTCTACTGCACAGTTTGTATTTATTTATGACTCATGTGTGTCAGCTCGCCAAGTGAAAGTACGATTTGCAGAAGGATTTCCAGGTGTAAAAGTTCCAGGCTGTACAACAATCCATGAACTTTAAAATAAACATCAGGCCACAGGAAGTGTTCGGGCTAAGAAATCTAAAAGATGGCGTACGGTTCTTAGCGAAGAAACATTAGACGACATCGGTCATCGTTTGGAGAATTCCCCCCCCCCAAAGATCACTTAGGCGTCTTTCACAACAGGCAGGCATTTCTTATGGCTCTGCTCGAATAGCTACCAAATTCCTGAAGTGAAAACCACATAAAATAACTTTGGCACATGCTCTTCAACCAGGTGATCTTGTAATTAGACGCACATTTTGTGAGTGGAGTCTCAATAATGTACAGAATGGCGAAATAGGCCCATACTATTTGATATTTTTCACAGACAGACTTCGTTCCACCTTCATGGATATGTGTGTACACAAAATAATCGTTATTGGAGCTCTGACAAACCTAATATTGTTCATGAAGTATCCATTCATGACGAAAAAATTGGTGTATGGTGCGCCATGAGCGGAAAAAGAGTTATAGGACCAATTATTTTCGAGTCAACAGTTGACGCCCGTACATACGTGAATACAATTTTCCCCCCTTTTCTTAGAGAATTAACAGACAGGGAGCGTGATTTTTCCGTTTTTCAACAAGACTGCAACAGCTCATACGGCCAATATTTCGACGAGAACAGTTGAAAGTGTGTTTGAGGACAGAATTATTAATAGAGACTTATGGCCCCCTCGGTCCCCGACCTAACCTCCTGCAATTTCTATCTCTGCGGTAACTTGAAACATAAAGTGTACAAGAAAACTCGCACACCCTGAGGAATTAAAACAAAATATCCGCCAGGAAATTGCCAGCATTTCTCAGCGTGAACTACGGCGAGTGATGGGTAATTTCCTAAACAGGTGCCAAAAATGTATGGACAACGACGATGGCCAGTTTCAGCACCTTCTTTCATAAAGTTGGTAATTAAAGCCTTTATAAGTGGTTTTAAAAATATTGTATGGTTTCATCCGCGCCTTTCTATGATAGCGACAGACGGCAACGAGCGCCGAGGACGCGGATAGGAAAAACGCCGCGCAGCCGGTTCTAGTTTTTTAACTTTCTGTGTACTATAGGTATCACTCCACCCGGAACCGGTTGTCTAATTTTGTTTTAAATAACATTATTTTGGAATAAATTGTTCTTCCACACAAGCCGTGTGTTGGATAGTTGGAAAGGTAGAATAAGATGACTGAAAAATTCAATGCCATAGCCGGGATTTTTCAGTCGTCTTGTGTGGAAGAACAATCAATTCCATTAATTGAATAATAGTAGTTGAAGCTATGAAGCCCGGGACTTAAGTACTAACAGCATTGTAAGTCGCCATTGGGGTATGTCATCTCAATACAATTTGAGATCTCCTTGTGGTTTACCGGGAAAAATGCGAATCAATTACGGAATTTAATGTCGTAACGGCAAGTTGCCATGGTAGCTCAGTGGTTAGAGCAACCAGATGGAGACCGGGAGACCCGTGGTTCAAAAGCCGTCTTCGGCATTGAATTTTTCAGTTGTCTGATTCTACCTTTCCAAAATTATTTTGCAGTTATTGAACATCTTCTTCTCTTCTAAATTTCAAGGCTTAGACCTATAGCCTGTTTATTTACTATTACTATTATTTACTTATGCGACGCTTCTGCTTACGGTGCGAAGAGACTCAAGTTCGATTTCTGGTACTGGCATTGGAATTTTTTCCTACTGCTAGAAGTCGTGATAACAGATACACTTAGGTTCTTGGGACCAATGAAGGAGCTTTTCTACTGAAACAGTGGTGGTTGAGGTCATGGAATCCCTATGTAATAAGCGGCCTTATTGACCACATGCCGGCCGTATTACCGCCCTCCGTCCAGGATATTCTGGGTGTGGATGGAGGGAGGTGGAGTTTGCAGCTGCCGTGCAGTTGTAACGTTATTCGCAATTGGATGAAGCGAGTATTTATTTATTATTACTGGCATTACTATGTACTGCTATGAATGTATCTATTCTATTACAATTGTGCTATATAGGGCTTATCATCACAGCCTAAAAATGTGATAAATTAATCTTTTTTGCCTTTAAAACTTCTTCCATAGAAATGGAAAATAATCATTTCTGATTTTATATAAAATGGCCCTAATGATTTTTATTAAAATGTTATATGTTTAAGCTATTTACATGATAAATAAAGTGCATATGTTGAATGTGGTGATTTTTTTCGCCTTAATTCGAAAGATGTTTCTCGGACTTAAAAATAAATTCCGAACCCAACCCGCGAGCTGGCCCAGCCTAGTCCGAGCCCTTGAAGACCTGTAATTTCAACTACTGTATTTTATAGTGTACTTAGTTTTCCGTGTGTCGCTGGTTAATGACGTCATGTGTTTACATCAAATTCGGTTCTAAGAGTGGAGCGATTGTATGTAAACATGTTTATTGTGATAAATGTAAAGTGGATAGAACGCTTCCCTTTTGCATGAATATTAAAACGTATAAGGGTACCTACCAGTGAAATGGTGTTGAACATTGGCCATGTAAGTGTACCACATCTAGATTTATTTGTATGCTGCCTTTTTGTGGAAATCGTTTTGAATTTGAAATATTCAGGAAAGTTTTGAGGGGTTTGATGCTTACCTTGACAAACAGATCGATTTTAAGTATCCTAGAACCGGGAAGCCGCAGGATCTGCTTATTAGACGGTCCTTGAGAGCTTCTGCCAAGACTGGTGCGGAAGTGAGTCGAGATCTTAACTCCGTCTATTCAGCCTTCCCCAGTGCCACTCGTGACGAGTTAATGAGTGAACGAAAGTGATACTCTATCAACAACAATAACGGCACGGGTATATTCCCTTGTAATTAGTAAAACTTTTTATATCCTTCCTGAGGCTGCAACATCACTGTCCAAAAGAACGCCCTTAATTGGATGAAGCGCGCGCTAGCTCCTTGTTGAAGAAGACGGTATCCGTTTCAATCGATACTGTACGGATCCTAGAAATATAGGGTTATTTAAAAAGAAGGAACAGGTTTTAAATATTCATTTTTAATTAACGACAATAGATAGCGAAACATACGACACATCATTCAATAGAGGAAAGTACAAATTTTTAAGCCCTGTGAATGTTTACGAGAAAATGGCGACGCCACAGTAAAAGTCGTTTTGTGTGCTGCGTTATGCAAAGAGTGAATCCATTGTTTCATTGCACCGAGCGTTTTGTTGTAAGTTCAACATAGTTTTCGCATAACAAATGGTGCTCTTTTGAACGCATAAAATAAAAATTTTGAGGTTTTCATTATTCAGTGATGTATCGCATGAGTCACCATGTATTATCGTTCATTAGAAATAAATATTTAAAGTCTATTCCTTCTTTTTGAATAACCCTGTATCACAAAAGCACGGCTTTATGGGCACGTCATTTAAGTTTACATTCTTGAAGCAGAATATCACTTCGCTTTAGCTTTTAGAGGAGATTAAACCAGTTTAGTGTTTTTAAATAACACTAATTTATGTTATAGGAGATTAAAACAATATTTTAATATAGAGTGAAAACTTCAACGACGTTTTGAATATATTTTAATATCGTGTGGTATGCTTTATTCCATACTAAAATTCAAATAAGAGTAATTATTTTAACCAACATGTAAATTTATAGTTGCTGGATGTGAACATAATGGCAATGCTGTTTGTGTCGGAGATAATGGATACAAATAAACTAAAACTGATGGTAAGCTACATATGTGTAAATTGAAGTGTATACAGGGAAAATATTTATTCCTAAAGACGTTCTAATGGATACTCAAGAGTGCAGCGAATTCACTTTTTCATAAGATAAAGATACCAGTCATTTTTGTAAGTGGCGAGAACCAAGGAAGGCAGTAAACGAAGATACTGTTCTAGCATCTTGTGCATATTGAGGTGCTATCATTGATCGGCTGGTTTTTTTTCACCTTGTCATCGAAAGAGTGTGAAATTTCAAGGATAGCACATAGTGACCCACTTTTAATCACTGTTGTATTTCTTCGGTTTCCTGTATGTCTTTTTACCTAGGTACACGATATGTATAACGAAACTAATTCTGCAAACGTACATCTCTATTAACATAAATAAGATAGAAAAATCAAATATGATATATTCACATGACTTTCTCTACTCGCTATCGTTTATTAGGGTACACAAATTATTCTTGCTCAGGCTTATTTTTCTCTCTCCTACATTTTAATTCTTATAAACCTTTGCAAAATAGCTACATGATACCATTTCGTTATAGATACTAAGGGAACAGCGATAGTCAACTGTTTAAGAACTGGACGCCATAAAATTCCAATCGCGAGAAACAACTGAATGTTGAAAGGAATTTAAGAGAATAATCAAGAATGAACAATTGGAACCTTTAATAACGGATATCTCGGATAAACTTATTTAAAATATATTTAATGTTTTAAAGAGATCTACGTTTTTGTGTAGTACGTTTTCGTCTGTCGCTTAACGTTTACCAGTTATACCAGATTATACAAAATTCTCTTACAATAAAGAGGACTTCAACACTATCATTTCAACTACAAAGACCAAGTTGTATTAACTCGACTACGTATTGGACATACTTCTATAACGTACAAACATCTCCTCAACCGTGACCTTCCTCCTGTGAGCGACCTTTGTAGATTCACCCTCACAGTTCATATCTTTACAGCCTGCCGTCGCTATGTACAACACAGAGAAAGATGTCACATCCCCAACAGCCTACCAGACGCTCCAAATTCAGCACAACAAAGAACTTTAAACTTTATGAAAGCGACAGAACAGTACAATAATGTTTAGCACACGTATCTAGAGAATTTAATGTTCCATGTACTATTACTGTTTAAAATACTGTATTTTCATTGTAATCATGTTCTGCATTCTAAAGTAGTCGCGATATGACTTTAAATTTGAGGTGACAATAAATAACATATAAGTTGTCACAGGCTATTCACCGAAAATTCAAGATATACATTTTATTTGTCAGGTAAATATCTTTAATATATGTCATTTTAATTAAAATGTTAGGCTTTTTTAAAAAATGAACAATTTCGAAAAATGGACCATGTAAAGACTAGTTTGGAGTGAGAAATTTTATTGAAAATTTTGTGCCGCATCTTTGGAGGATATTGAACCTAAATACCAAGTTTGGTATTTATCAGACTTTTCTTTTTTAGTTATGCTATTCGCAGGCACATGTTTCCAAAAACGCTTTATTTGGATTCAGGGAGCCTCAAAATATGTATTTCTGGTGAAATCTTGTATCGAATTTTTGGGTGGAATGCATTACTTGCCCTATTTACTATACGTAGTAGTGAAAGTAAGAATATGTTTTGTAAGAATATTTTGTAAAAACTACATACAAATAAACGATAGTGGGTAGAGAAGGTGATGTGAATGTAATACAAGAATTTTTTTAAAATAAGCTATAATTTCCACCATCACTCAGCCTGTGTATACTTTTATAAATGAAGTGCTTATTTAACTGAAACCTAACACCTTCTTATACCCTTAAGTGCTGCAATTTAAATCTTGAACAGATTCCAACCAATGAAGGATGTCACATTTACTGAAGCAGACTTCGTTGCTACTCCAACTCCATACAGTAGGAATCCATTCATGTCTAACTTTAACCAATCAAAGCCATTTGAATATCTTCTCCACGTGGAAGGCGTTGGTTCCGCTTTACTGCAGTGAACACCTTAGGCGCGATGTCATTCTAATTATGAAATGGACTGTACCTCCCTATGAATCCTCTCCTTTACCCCCACATAATTATGTCTTACAGCCCCGGCTATTAGTAGTAAGGGTTGAAAAATCCCCTGATATTCTCGCAAAAGGAAGTGAAACATCAGCGGCACCTCTGACTTCCTTAACCTCACCCCAGCAGTCTTCCAATTTCTGAAAATTCTGCATAGTCTATAAGTACCCTTTGGCTATGGAGCAGTGTTCGATCGGAATGATCGGTCGTCCGCCGTGGTCTAGATGTACCTCGATGGATTTCTTCGGGCGTAAAAGTTCTTAGCATGGCTTCCTTCAGACAGGAAGTAAAACCAGTGGTCCCGTGTCATAGATTTACAGCACGTAAAAGAACCTCAAGCCTGATAAAGAGACCTCTGAGAAAAATTACCGGTCTTTCACGCCCAATATAGAATGGAACGCTAAGGACCATTGTAGTAAAGAACGTCCATAAATAAGACTCCATTTAATTTTGATCGGAATTGTCGAGGAACTTGGTAGGTAATTGCAGTAGGTAAAACTTAACGTTTGTAACTTAACTTTAAATTTTGTAACTTCTCTTTCGTCCCATAGTTATTTAGTAACGTAAAAGGTACACAGTTTTCATATAATACATAAACCATTAACGTATACAACTAAATAGAGGTGATGTTGATGAATATATAGATTCCGCACTCCCAGGTCACCAAGCTAACCTCTTTGTAAAATATATTAGTCTGCGATCATCGAGAAAGCCGTTCTTCTCACTTATTAATAAGAAGTACCGATTCATTGATTTCTAATGTTAGCAATATTCTCTGTTTATACAATTATTTAGCATGTCCTACTATTGAAGTTGATTACACCATAAGCACAAAGGAAATGAAATAAATCCTTCTTAAGGGAGTGTTGTTAGAATATTTTGGTATTTGCATCGCATGCGTATCGTGGCGTTATATAAGAATATAACGATTACCTTTTGTTCCTTGGAAACGATGAATAGATAGACTGAATTACAATTGAAGCATTATTCGTCGACGAAATTACCTTATTTACGAAACGTACAGATAAAATATTGTAGTGCCCACATTACAAAACAACCTTGAACAACTGTGTGTCTCAAAACAGGTCCGAATAACCGCACTTGTGCTAAAGATTTACTTTTGTAACTTGTATCCTAAATAACTATTACACTAGTTCCATGATATCGGATGACTGAAAACTAATAAGTGATTCTGACTCACTTTTCATGCTGATTTCAGAACTGCTTTTAGTTTTTTCTATCACGTACAGTTTTTTCACAATTTCACTTCAAATATAGAGATATAAAGATATTGCTTCCGCCACTACACATAAAATTGGACTTGATGAAGCAATCTGTAAGGGCTCTACCAAAGGACGGACCCTGCTTCAAGTATCTTTCCAAGAAATTTCCCTTCATTACACGAGACAAATTAAAGGCTGGAATTTTTGTTGGTCCTCAAATAAAGAAATTGATGAAGGATGAAGATTTTGAGAAGACAATGAATGAGAGAGAAATATAAGCATGGACCGCATTCCGATCAGTTACTGAAAACTTCTTAGGCAATAACAAAGATCCTAATTGCAAGGCTATTGTCGAAACAATGTTGGAAAATTTCAAGAAGATTGGGTTGTAACATGAGTGTAAAGGTGCATTTTCTGCATTCACATATCGACTACTTTCCAGAAAATCTGGGACATTATAGTCAAGAGCAGGGTGAACGTTTTCGCCAAGATATTAAGGAAATGGAAAGGAGGTATCAGGGGAGATGGAATTAAACTATGATGACCGACTACTGTTGGATGTTGAGGAGGGACAGTCACCTTCAAGGATCTGCAAGGAAGTCAAAGAAGAGAAAGTTTGAAAAAAATTAAATGAAACACGTTGGCTTCTTGTTTTGTTAAAATGTAGTCATGAAATAAATTAGGGGAGTTCCTAAGGGTATTCTTAAAATGTTTCTTCAATAAAAACTTACCTTGTGTGAAATGGTATTTGAATACCTTTCTAAGGTCATTAGTAAAATTGTCAAAACATTACTTATGTTGTGTAAAAACCTGACGTGATAGAAAATAAAACGGAAGTTATTTCTGGAATAAGCATAAAAACTTGATTCAAGAACACCTACTTTTAAGAAAAGTTTGAAAATGCAGACTAGTGTTATTATTGGTGACTTAAACAAGATACCTATATACACACAATCGGAGGGAGAGTTGAAGGTAAAGTTACGGACGAATAGAGGGGCCTCCGCAACCGCGGCAGAGTACAAGTAGACCACTACCTCTTTGCTTCTATCGTGACCCCTGGGAGGGAGAGATGAGGTGAAAGACCCGAAGGGCGACCAGATTCGGATATGACGACGGGCGCAAGCATGGGCGTTTCCAGATCCGACGCCGTCTGAGCCCCCCACAAACCGCCAGACGTCCTGCGGTCTACCTTGTAGGGCCCTCCGGACAGGTCGTAACAGGGAAGAAACCTATACTAAGCGCATATGCACCGCCCAGCCGCAACTTGTTGAATACCGTCGCCTGGTCCTACGGCTGGCAATGAAGGAGATGATAGGTATAGGAAATGAGTGGCAGGAAAGTCATGGTAGAAGAGGAATCATCTCATGATTCGCCTACCAACCCGGGGAAACCACGAAAAACCCGTGGGTCAGACTGAGCGGCCACCGGAGATCTAATCCTGGGCCTCCTGAATGGGAGTCGCACACTTTATCGCGACGCTCCTCTCTTAGTGAGAGAGAAAGAACTGCAAGCTACTTTGGAACAATCTTGCTATCTAGCTGTCTTACAAGTCACTTAGATGCGTTCCTATTTTCTGTTGAGTAATAGCGCTGTAAAAAGCACAGTAGCTAAACAAGCATTGTCTGTAAAGAAAAAAAATAACCAACAACTACTAACTTATTTAAATATGTTGGTGTGAGAAAACATATGAACCAGTTCATCCAACGCGATCGAAAAAATTACTTTTGGCATACACAGAAGTTATATACTATTTGTATCTAAGGACTTTTCTTGAACATTTAAGCTTCCTGAAAGTAAACGTTATCACCCTGGCGGTATCTAAGGGCCAAAAACAAAGCGTACAGGCCACTTGCAGGATTAACCATCAGTTAAGAACTTCAAGTGGCCACAGTTGTCTCATAGGCATAATGTTATAAAGAAATTGCAATGTCGCCGTGAAAATGTGCTTATATTGTCCCGATAACGAGCCACCACTGCGCTAAGCACGAACGCGGGTGCAATACGCGAGCAGAAAAAGCCGTGTAGAACCTTCGCGGTCAATTAGCAGGAAGAGGAGCCTTGCGTGCCATGCAGATATCAGCAGACAGAGCATTCTCCCCCACATTACTTTTAACAGCCCTTAAAAATAGTAGGGAGCAACGCGAGGTTTTGCTCGTTAGCTAGGTATGCTCTAACTTTGTGCCTCCACTGCTCTTATTTTCTGCTTATCGAATCCCCTCCCCATTTACAACTGGAAATCTTTTTAAACTAACTTCGCGTTCTCCGCTGGTATAAAGAACGTCAAGGTTTTACTGCTGGTTAATTGTTATACAGGGTATAACCAGTACAATATCTGGTACGGCGGTACGAAAGAAAGGTTCTTATCAGAGGAAATCTAGAAGCAAAACCAAAGGAGACCAACCGGCGCGAGAATGAATCTTCTTGGTTGTTTATAATTTTGTGGGAGAAAGTTTGAGCGGCTGAGGTCAACTACACATACTTTTCAAAATACGCGTGGGAAATGCACCTGCAAAACCAAAAATCAAGGGTCGTATGTAAAGTAATGCACACTCAGATATAAACCGGGCCGAATAACAACAAACGTCTTGAACTACAAGCACAGTCGTCCTCCGTAGTGTAGTGGTTACCATGCTAGCCTCTAGTTCCCGTGGTCGCAGGTTCACACCCGGCGGAGGGCGATGGATTTTTTCGGGTGTAAAGTTCTTAGCGTGGCTTCCTTCGGAAGGGAAGTAAAGCCGTTGGTCCCGTGTCGTAGATTTACGGCACGTAAAAGAACCTCAAGCCTGATAAGGAGGCCTCTGAGCAAAATTACCAATCTTTCTCGTCCAATATAGAATGGGACGCGAAGGACCACAGCAGTTAAAAAAAACACTTACTAGGATTGTTCAAAATTGACTGCCTGTACAATTTGTTTGTTTTTCACTGAATTTATTTATTTATTTAACATTTATACAGAAAATTAGAGGTATTCTCCGTCAGTGTAAGCATCTTTGCCATCGTTCTGGCAGCTTACGTGTGGATATCCCGGCGGCATTGGTGGACAACTGCTCGAAGCGCGCAGTTTGTGGTTAACTTCTTATCCCACTTGACCTATTTGACTGCATTAAATAGAGCATAGCCGCTAGGGGTAACATTCTGTAAATAATAATGTATTGAAATACTAAGACATTACATGTATTGGACTGCCCACTGAAGTTGGCTCTGGCCACAGTTCAGATGGGCAACCCATCTTAAGTTTAATCTTCATTATTTACATTATACATAATGTATATACTCATAAATGATTATTCCTCTACTCTTTTAACAGAACATTTCCATTTTTGGTTTTAACTTTTACAAACATGACCCTGTTTTCTTACAGTATTTGCCTAAAATTTTATTTATGTGAATTTTTCTACAAGGGCTGGATAAAAACTAATGAGAACTACTTTTTTTTATCTGAAATGGCTTTATTGACAGAATTACTTATAGTTACACACCTTCAATGTAATCATCTCCGTTATTTTTGACATTTTGCCAAATGTTCGGAAGGCGTCGTAAGCCATCTGCGCGTCTATTTCTGTTGACCGTCCTATAGCATGTATGATGTTATCTCTGGTGTTTTACCGTATCCCTCGCAGTGGTTCTTTCACTTTGGCAAGAAGATCGTAATCACTGGGACTCATGTCGGGTGAGTACGGTGGATGTTCCATTGCCAGCGCCGCAAGAGGTCCTGGACTGCAGCAGCGGTGTGCCATCTTGCATTGTCATGCAGAATGATGGAGAGCTGTTCCATGAAATGTCGCTTTCGCCTGAGCGCTGGACGAAGGTGGTGTTACAGGAACGTGCAGTGGTAGGCAGCGTCTATCGTCACCCTTGGTTGTACAGCGTGATGCAGTATTACCCCGTCAATACCATATGCCATCACTGTCACAGCACCTTGTGTAGCGCGCACTTTCTTTGGACGAAAAGAACCGGGAAGCCTCCATTCATTGGATTGACGTTTCAAGTTTCGTCCTTACGAGCGCGCCCAGGTTTCGTCCATGGTGAAAATTCTTCTAAGAGAGTCGTTACCTTCCCTTTGGTATTGGCCCAACAAATTCTGTGCGAATGCATAGCGGCGCCATTGTTGCACCTCGGAAATTTCTTGGGGTTTCCAACGTGCTGCAATTTTGCGGTAACCCAGAATGTCGTGTAGAATGTGGAGCACAGTTTTGTGGCATACTCCAACTTCTGCTGCTAACTCGCGCGCAGTCCATGCGGCAATCAACGTCCAACAAGTAAGCAAGGAGTTGAACTCTTCGGATAAAAAAATAGTTCTCATTACTTTTTATCCAGTCCTTGTATTCGTCTATAAAGTAGGAGTTGGGCAAACAATTTGGGAAACAATATAGAAAGTAATAAATTAGGTAATGTTTGAGGAAAAAGCCATATAGGTAATAAAGGTTTGAAAAAGGCGCAAGAAAAGGATATGAAGACATTGATATACGAGTACAAAAATTGTTCAGTCAACCACAGAGAAGAGATCATAATGTTTTATGTTACAATGAAAAACATTTGGGAAAGAGAGAGGTATATAGAAAATACCAATAAAGAAGAAAGAAGGGATTAGCACGGCTAAGAGCAGAATTGTGGAGGGGATAAATGTCAAAGAAATGGACATTCACTGGTTGAATGTCCATTATGTGGTGGAAAAGAAGATTTACAACACATAGTACTTAAATATAGGGAAGCTAAGATTTGAGAAAAGATCCAGTAGATATGCAGGATGAGGTAGGTAAGCCTTAGTTTACCAAGGATGGCAAGGGTCTTGCGATTGACTTGTGGCCGAGATTGTCTTGGAGAAGAACACCGCACACCCGTTTTCCGTTGGTGAATGCGGAGTTGGGCAGTGAATTGCAGTACCGATGACTGTTGATGGTCGTATTAGGAGGGGAGGCAATCCAGAAGGAACCTTTCCTGATCACAGAACAATCGTCATTTGCTTGCGGACTAACAGTCCAGATTGTGACTGCTTGGGACAGGCTTCCAATATGCTTCCGCTTCTTAGATAGGTGTTTCTTTTCTGGATCCCGTTCTATCCCATGTAACCTCGCCCGTATCTCATAACTATCACATGCACTCGTAGCCTCTCATTGTCTGCTCTCGTGAAATAGGTTGTTGTGCAATACAAACTAGTTCTTTATTTAATATTATCGTTTATCTTAATATATTCTAGAAGAATTGTAAAGTTTACATTTACATAAACGTGTGAATCAAGTATATTACGTAACAGAGTTACTGCATATGGGCTGCAGGCAAATTATCATTAAAAATCTGATGTGTTACACTCACATGACTTTCTCTACTCTTGTACAATCTATTTTTACAAACGCCTATTCACCATATGCTTTATATTAATCGAGATATCGAGATGTCAATCTTATTTGTAATTTTCTTGTAGATGCAAGGGGAATATGGTAGCTTTTAAGCGATAGTCAAATATTTTATCGCTGGTTGCTATGTGGCACATTCCATTCTCTTTGCATGTCCAGGACATAAAAAATCTGATGTGTTACACTCACATGACTTTCTCTACTCTTGTACAATCTAATTTTACAAACGCCTATTCTCCATATGCTTCATGTTAATCGAGATATCGAAATGTCAATCTTATTGGTAATTTTCTTGTAGATGCAAGGGGAATATGGTAGCTTTTAAGCGATAGTCAAATATTTTAACGCTGGTTGCTATGTGGCGCATTCCATTCTCTTTGCATGTCCAGGACATAAAAAAATGAATAACGAATTTGAGAAAAAGTATAAGTATTGCAAAATTTAAGGAAATAACAAGCAATATCTCGAAAACGGTTCACTCAACAAAAGAAATGTATATGACATAAGTTGTGTATTTTAACGCGATCTATATTTTTTGTGTAGTAAAATTTTGTCTATCTCTTATAGTTTACCAGTTATGCAAAAGTCGTTCAGAATGAAGAATACTTTTGGAGACATTCCCAGAAAATTCGAGATATACATTTCATTTCTCATGATATTATCTTAAATATATGATATTTTCATCAAAATCGTTAGAGCCATTTTTGAGAAAATTAAAATTTTCGAAAAATGTTCCATGTAAAGGGTAGTCTGGGGTGGGGGGATTTTCTTGAAAACCTTCGTGTCGCATCTCTGGAAGATACTGAACCTAAATACCAAGTTTGGTGTTTATCCGACTGTTCGTTTTTGAGTTATGCTGTTCACACACACACAGACACACAGACACACACACACACACAGACACACACACACACACAGACACACACACGGACATGTTTCCAAAAATGCTTTTTTTGGATTCAGGAGGTCTCAAAACATGTATTTCCGGTGAAATCTCGGTATCGAATTTTTGGGTGGAATGCAATACTTCCCCTACTTACTGTACGTAGTAGAGAAAGTAAAAATTGAATAACGAATTTGAGAAAAATTATAAGTATTGGAAAATTTAAGGAAATAACAAGCAATATCTCGAAAACGGTTCACTCAACAACAAAAATGTATATGATATAAGTTGTGTATTTTAACGCGATCTACATTTTTTGTGTAGTAAAATTTTGTCTATCTCTTATGGTTTGCCAGTTATGCAAAAGTCGTTCACAATGAAGAATACTTTTGGAGACATTCCCAGAAATTTCGAGATATACATTTCATTGCTCATGACATTATCTTAAACATATGATATTTTCATCAAAATCGTTAGAGCCATTTTTGAGAAAATTAAACTTTTCGAAAAATGTTCCATGTAAAGGGTAGTCTGGGGTGGGGGTATTTTCTTGAAAATCTTCGTGTCGCATCTCTGGAAGATACTGAACGTAAATACCAAGTTTGGTGTTTATCCGACTGTTAGTTTTTGAGTTATGCTGTTCACAGACACACACACACACACACACAGACACACACACACACACAGACACACACACAGACACACACACACACACACACAGACACACACACGGACATGTTTCCAAAAATGCTTTTTTTGGATTCAGGAGGTCTCAAAACATGTATTTCCGGTGAAATCTCGGTATCGAATTTTTGGGTGGAATGCAATACTTCCCCTACTTACTATACGTAGTAGAGAAAGTAAAAATAAGTAGAAGGAGCCTTAGATTTAAACCTGCCTCTCCGGATGAATGCACGTGCATTTACCATGGCAGTGTTTTATCAATTTTATCGCATAGGACTGGTTTATCTTATACATCGCCATTCAAGGGTACACATTAGCCAATCAGGGAGAAAGGAAGCGCAAAACAATACATGTCAGCTGGTCAGGTTATAAGAAACAGAGGTTAGTCGAAGGTGACCAGAGGCTGAAAAAACTAGCCGGATCCGCAATGTACAGTTCATGTAACTGCTGGCATACCTTCAAATGCTTCTGTTTCTATGCAAGGCTGAGGCCTGTGGGGCACCCACTATACAAACACGTTAGTCATCTTAAACTCCTCATGGACGATAGGTACAGAGCACCCTGTTGCACCCTTCAATTCATCGAAAGTGATTCGCTTGTTATGCTTTATCAAATCAGATATATCTGGACATTGCCTGAATGCCTGCTCGTGCTGGACGTCCTGTACTTATGCGCTTTTCAGCTCAGCCCTTGCCTTCTTTAAACTCAGTAATCCAACGAAATACGGATCTATGACTTGGCGCTGTTTTACAATATACAAAATGTTGTGAAACCTCTTCTGAATGTCCAAAACAGACGCTTCTTCCCTCCAGAGAAACAGCACTGTCCACCGTTGCCCATGTTACATTTATGCTGTCAACATCTCCTTGGCATACCGCAGCAATTGACATTGCGTTGGCGTACCTGTGGGACGTACCAACATCCTTTGGGCAGAATAGGCCCATTCATCGGCATACATTTCCAACTCCCACTTTTCCACAGTTATGGGGGGGGGGAGTGCCAATTATTTTTGGGCGAAATAAATAACTCTTTTTTCCCAGAAGGTCAGAGGTAAGGGTTAGACTGACTTAGCTGGGTAGTTACGTAGCAATTCAGTTCAAAGCACTGTTGGGTATTTAACCCTTTGATACACAATGGCTTCACCATGGGATCACCGTTTATTTTACCCTTTAAAGCACATTGGTTTCATCAAGTAATAATTTCTTTAATCCTTTGGAACCCAGTGGTTTCACCATCAGATCACTATTTAAGGGTCTACAGACTACTCTAAAGAAAGCTTATGACTGTATCTACCACGTATCTTAGGTAGGTAGAGAAGGTGTTGCATTCCATCAAAAAATGCTGTGTCGAGATTTCACCGGAAGTACACGTTTTGAGGTCCCCAAAAAGCATTTTTAGAAAAATGTCCGTGTGTGTACGAATAACTGTGTGTCTGTGAACAGTATAACTCAAAGATGAATATTCGGATAAATACTAAACTTGGTATTTAGGTTTAGTACCTTCCAAAGATACGACACAAAGATTTTCAAGAAAATCCCCCAACCCCAACCAGCGTTTCTATGGAACATTTTTCGCAAATATATAGCCTGTGAGGCTATTCTTCATTCGAAAGACATTTTCTATAATCTTGTATAACTGGTAAACGTTAAGCGATAGACGAAAACGTACTACACAAAAATGTAGATCTCTTTAAAACACGCAATTTATTTCAAATAAGTTTATTTGTGGCATAAGCCATTTCTGAGGTATCCGTTATTAATGGCTCGAATTGTAAGGCCAGCATATAGCGCCCGGTTTGTAGTAAAATTATATTTTACATTTCTTATGTATTACATATTAATTTGACTGTCGCTGTTCCCTTTCTATCTATAACGAAATGTGAAATGTAGCTCTTTCTGAAGGTGTATTTAGATTAAAACGTAAGTAGTATTAGTCCCGGATGAGCCAATTGTTTTAACGATAATCCTGCCGCTAGGGGCGCTGGTGTCGCTAGTGTCGGTGCGTGCGACGGCGGCGGCGGTAAGTTTGAAAAGCGCCCTGAGCGGTAGGATTATCGTTATTGCAATTGGTTCATCCGGGACGAGTTGAAAGAATTGAGGATTAGGGTAAGGTGAAGGAGGAAGAGGAAGTGACGTGGAGTGTTTTGATTGGTTCGTTAATTTGGGGTGGAAGATGAAGGAAGGAAGATGGAGGAGTATGGAGGTCGCGTGATGGAGAGGAGCTGGGTGGCGAGGTGTTGTCTGTGCGGAGGTCGGGACTGAAAGAGGGAAAATATGGGGGAGCGAGGGATAAAAAGTGTAACAGAAAGTGACGTGTGAAGTTGTGATTGGTGGGAATAAGAAGTGATGTTATTGGTGGAAAGGAGCAAATGAAGGTTGTTGATTGGTAAGAATAAGAGAGATTATGATTGGTGGAAAGAAAAAGGAGTGGGGTATGTTGGAGGTGATGGGAAAGGTAAGTTTTGCTAGCAACAAGATTTGCAAAAGCCTGTCGTGAACTGATCAGCAATTTTTTTTGAACGTTGGATGGTAGTTTTCTTGAGTGGATAGAGAGATGGGGCGATATGAGATGCGGTGGCGAAAATGGGAACTAAACAAGGTGGTTGAGACAAGAGGTTTAAGGACGAGGAAATTTGGAGGTTAGTGGTGAACATGGCGGTCGCAAGAGGTGGGGGTAAGGAGTTGCGGTGGTGAGAATGGGAACTAAAAGAAGATGGCGGTAGCAAGAGGTTAGAAGAGTAGATTTTGAGGTTAAAATACTGGGAACTAAAAATGGCGGAGGGTCTGCGACAAGGAGATGCGGTGGGAACTAAACAAGATGGCGGTCGCAAGAGGAGGGTAAGGAGATTTGAGGTTACAGTACCAAAACACGAAAGGATATATTCCTACGCCAAGCAGGTCCGAAAAATAATTATGCGTGTGGTACTTACCTGTTACCGGTATGGATGCGTCACCAAAAGCGCGGCACGCGAGGCGGAAAAATAAAAGCAAACTGTTTTTGAAAATGCTTAACCAGCTTTAAGATCAACCAACATCACTACGCACTGATATACCTAGGTTTTTAAAGCGGTACAGACACCCTTTGCAGAGGCGTAATTTAACTATACCAAAACCTGGTACTGGACCATCGTGATGGTCGCTAGCGTACGTAGGAGCAGGGTTCTCATAGCCGGTCGAAGCGGTCAAAAACGTGTACGACGTAGGTGTTCACAGTAGCTGCTGTCGAGTCAACCGTCGAGGTGTGAATAAACGAGATCTGTTCTCGCCGGCAATCTGGTTCGGAGATGTGAGCAGCGGCGAGGTGTTGTCTGTGCGGAGGTCGGAACTGAAAGAGGGAAAAGATGGGGAGCGAGGGATAAAAAGTGTAACAGAAAGTGACGTGTGAAGTTGTGATTGGTGGGAATAAGAAGTGATGTTATTGGTGGAAAGGAGCAAATGAAGGTTGTTGATTGGTAAGAATAAGAGAGGTTATGATTGGTGGAAAGAAAAAGGAGTGGGGTATGTTGGAGGTGATGGGAAAGGTAAGTTTTGCTAGCAACAAGATTTGCAAAAACCTGTCGTGAACTGATCAGCAATTTTTTGAACGTTGGATGGTAGTTTTCTTGAGTGGATAGAGAGATGGGGCGATATGAGATGCGGTGGCGAAAATGGGAACTAAACAAGGTGGTTGAGACAAGAGGTTTAAGGACGAGGAAATTTGGAGGTTAGTGGTGAACATGGCGGTCGCAAGAGGTGGGGGGTAAGGAGATGCGGTGGTGAGAATGGGAACTAAAAGAAGAGTCCCGGATGAGCCAATTGTTTTAACGATAATCCTGCCGCTAGGGGCGCTGGTGTCGCTAGTGTCGGTGCGTGCGACGGCGGCGGCGGTAAGTTTGAAAAGCGCCCTGAGCGGTAGGATTATCGTTATTGCAATTGGTTCATCCGGGACGAGTTGAAAGAATTGAGGATTAGGGTAAGGTGAAGGAAGAAGAGGAAGTGACGTGGAGTGTTTTGATTGGTTCGTTAATTTGGGTGGAAGATGAAGGAAGGAAGATGGAAGGGTATGGAGGTCGCGTGATGGAGAGGAGCTGGGTGGCGAGGTGTTGTCTGTGCGGAGGTCGGGACTGAAAGAGGGAAAAGATGGGGGAGCGAGGGATAAAAAGTGTAACAGAAAGTGACGTGTGAAGTTGTGATTGGTGGGAATAAGAAGTGATGTTATTGGTGGAAAGGAGCAGATGAAGGTTGTTGATTGGTAAGAATAAGAGAGATTATGATTGGTGGAAAGAAAAAGGAGTGGGGTATGTTGGAGGTGATGGGAAAGGTAAGTTTTGCTAGCAACAAGATTTGCAAAAGCCTGTCGTGAACTGATCAGCAATTTTTTTTGAACGTTGGATGGTAGTTTTCTTGAGTGGATAGAGAGATGGGGCGATATGAGATGCGGTGGCGAAAATGGGAACTAAACAAGGTGGTTGAGACAAGAGGTTTAAGGACGAGGAAATTTGGAGGTTAGTGGTGAACATGGCGGTCGCAAGAGGTGGGGGGTAAGGAGATGCGGTGGTGAGAATGGGAACTAAAAGAAGATGGCGGTAGCAAGAGCTTAGAAGAGTAGATTTTGAGGTTAAAATAGTGGGAAACTAAAAATGGCGGAGGGTCTGCGACAAGGAGATGCGGTGGGAACTAAACAAGATGGCGGTCGCAAGAGGAGGGTAAGGAGATTTGAGGTTACAGTACCAAAACACGAAAGGATATATTCCTACGCCAAGCAGGTCCGAAAAATAATTATGCGTGTGGTACTTACCTGTTACCGGTGTGGATGCGTCACCAAAAGCGCGGCACGCGAGGCGGAAAAATAAAAGCAAACTGTTTTTGAAAATGCTTAACCAGCTTTAAGATCAACCAACATCACTACGCACTGATATACCTAGGTTTTTAAAGCGGTACAGACACCCTTTGCAGAGGCGTAATTTAACTATACCAAAACCTGGTACTGGACCATCGTGATGGTCGCTAGCGTACGTAGGAGCAGGGTTCTCATAGCCGGTCGAAGCGGTCAAAAACGTGTACGACGTAGGTGTTCACAGTAGCTGCTGTCGAGTCAACCGTCGAGGTGTGAATAAACGAGATCTGTTCTCGCCGGCAATCTGGTTCGGAGATGTGAGCAGCGGCGAGGTGTTGTCTGTGCGGAGGTCGGAACTGAAAGAGGGAAAAGATGGGGAGCGAGGGATAAAAAGTGTAACAGAAAGTGACGTGTGAAGTTGTGATTGGTGGGAATAAGAAGTGATTTTATTGGTGGAAAGGAGCAAATGAAGGTTGTTGATTGGTAAGAATAAGAGAGGTTATGATTGGTGGAAAGAAAAAGGAGTGGGGTATGTTGGAGGTGATGGGAAAGGTAAGTTTTGCTAGCAACAAGATTTGCAAAAGCCTGTCGTGAACTGATCAGCAATTTTTTTTGAACGTTGGGTGGTAGTTTTCTTGAGTGGATAGAGAGATGGGGCGATATGAGATGCGGTGGCGAAAATGGGAACTAAACAAGGTGGTTGAGACAAGAGGTTTAAGGACGAGGAAATTTGGAGGTTAGTGGTGAACATGGCGGTCGCAAGAGGTGGGGGGTAAGGAGATGCGGTGGTGAGAATGGGAACTAAAAGAAGATGGCGGTAGCAAGAGGTTAGAAGAGTAGATTTTGAGGTTAAAATAGTGGGAACTAAAAATGGCGGAGGGTCTGCGACAAGGAGATGCGGTGGGAACTAAACAAGATGGCGGTCGCAAGAGGAGGGTAAGGAGATTTGAGGTTACAGTACCAAAACACGAAAGGATATATTCCTACGCCAAGCAGGTCCGAAAAATAATTATGCGTGTGGTACTTACCTGTTACCGGTGTGGATGCGTCACTAAAAGCGCGGCACGCGAGGCGGAAAAATAAAAGCAAACTGTTTTTGAAAATGCTTAACCAGCTTTAAGATCAACCAACATCACTACGCACTGATATACCTAGGTTTTTAAAGCGGTACAGACACCCTTTGCAGAGGCGTAATTTAACTATACCAAAACCTGGTACTGGACCATCGTGATGGTCGCTAGCGTACGTAGGAGCAGGGTTCTCAAGCCGATCGAAAGCGGTCAAAAACGTGTACGACGTAGGTGTTCACAGTAGCTGCTGTCGAGTCAACCGTCGAGGTGTGAATAAACGAGATCTGTTCTCGCCGGCAATCTGGTTCGGAGATGTGAGCAGCGGCGAGGTGTTGTCTGTGCGGAGGTCGGAACTGAAAGAGGGAAAAGATGGGGAGCGAGGGATAAAAAGTGTAACAGAAAGTGACGTGTGAAGTTGTGATTGGTGGGAATAAAAAGTGATTTTATTGGTGGAAAGGAGCAAATGAAAGTTGTTGATTGGTAAGAATAAGAGAGATTATGATTGGTGGAAACAAAAAGGTGTGGGAGTGGGGTATGTTGGAGGTGATGGGAAAGGTAAGTTTTGCTACCAACAAGATTTGCAAAAGCCTCTCCAGAACACATCAGCAATTTCAGCAGACGATGTGCGTGGCGATAGGCCCGCTGCGATGAAAGAGCTGCAAACTGCGCGATAACTTGAAAAATATTGCCCGCCGTGACGCATTGCGCGCGCGCGCGTTTACCGTAAACCGTTACAGTTGCCATACTTATATTACCCGGCTTTCTTTTTTTTCTTTTCTTTTTTTCTTTTTCTTTTTTTTACGTTTGTTTTTTAAAAAAAATAACTAGTTTTTCGGGGGTTTTCTCTGGTTGGTAGACGAATGCAAGCTCTTTCTGCTTTTTCACAGGTTTTCCCTGGTTGGTAGGCGTTTGCTGTAGTGGTTGACGAAGCCCTTTCTAATTTTCGAGGTTTTTTCAGGTTTTTCGTGGTTGTCCCTGCCCGGTAGGCAAATGATGAAGTTTTTGCTTGTCAGCGCACGGATACTAGGCACATACTCGCACACACACACACACACACGTTGCAGTTGCCATACTTATATTATTCGTCTTTTCCTTTTTTTCTTTTTGTTTTTTCGTTTTTTTAAAAAATAACTAGTTTTTGGAGGTTTTCTGCGGTTGGTAAACGAATGCAAGCTCTTTCTGCTTTTTCATAGGTTTTCCCTGGTTGGTAGGCGTTTTCTGTACTGGTTGACGAAGGCGTTTCTAATTTTCGAGGTTTTCTCAGGTTTTTTAGCGGTTGTCCCTGCCCGGTAGGCAAATGATGAAGTTTTACCTTGTCGGCGCACGGATACTAGGCACGTACTCGCGCGCACACACACACACACACAAACGTTGCAGTTGCCATACTTATATTATTCGACTTTTCCTTTTTTTTTTTAAAATAACTAGTTTTTTTGGGAGTTTTCTGCGGTTGGTAAACGAATGCAAACTCTTTCTGCTTTTTCATAGGTTTTCCCTGGTTGGTAGGCGTTTTCTGTAGTGGGTGACGAAGCCGTTTCTAATTTTCGAGGTTTTCTCAGGTTTTTTAGCGGGTGTCCCTGTCCGGTAGGCAGATGATAAAGTTTTTCTATAATGTCGTCGTTTCGGCTTGTGGCGCACGGATACAAGGCACGTACTCGCGCACACACACACACAGACAGACAGTCACACAGACAGGCACACACACACGGACATGTTTCCAAAAATGCCTTTTTTTTTGGGATTCAGGAGGTCTCAAAACGTGTATTTCCGGTAAAATCTCGGTATCGAATTTTTGGGTGGAATGCAATACTTCCCCTACTTACTATACGTAGTAGAGAAAAGTAAAAAAAAGTGTAAGTATTGTCAAATTTAAGGAAATAACAAGCAATATCTCGAAAACGGTTCACTCAACAAAAGAAATGTATATGGCATAAGTTGTGTATTTTAACGCGATCTACATTTTTTGTGAAGTAAAATTTTGTCTATCTCTTATGGTTTCCCAGTTATGCAAAAGGCGTTCACAATGAAGAATACTTTTGGAGACATTCCCAGAAAATTTGAGATATACATTTTATTTCTCACGACATTAACTTAAACATATGATATTTTCATCAAAATCGTTATAGCCATTTTTGAGAAAATTAAAAAAAAGTGTACTATCTTGTTTTCATGGGTTTACCAGATCGGTAAGCGTTAGAATACTCTTAGAGCTTTTTTTTCAGGTTTTCGCGGTTGTCCCTGTCCGGTAGGCAAATGATAAAGTTTTTCTATAATGTCGTCGTTTCGGCTTGTGGCGCACGCATACTAGGCACGTACTCGCGCACACACACACACACACACACACACAGACAGACAGACACACAGACAGGCACACACACACGGACATGTTTCCAAAAATGGTTTTTTTTTTTTTTTTTGGGGATTCAATAGGTATTGGAAAATTTAAGGAAATAACAAGCAATATCTCGAAAAACGGTTCACTGAACAAAAGAAATGTATATGGCATAAGTTGTGTATTTTAACGCGATCTACATTTTTTGTGTAGCAAAATTTTGTCTATCTCTTACGGTTTATCAGTTATGAAAAAGTCGTTCACAATGAAGAATACTTTTGGAGACATTCCCAGAAAATTCGAGATATACATTTCATTTCTGACGACATTAGCTTAAACATATGATATTTTTCATCAAAATCGTTAGAGCCATTTTTTAACACAAAGAGAACGGGATTTCACAAGTGAAACAGTACTGTGATAACGATACCAAGAAACTAATTATTATTCACCCACTGAAACACATAAAAAAAATCTTATGTGTAACACTCACATGACTTTCTCAACTCTTGTACAAAGTATTTTTACAAACGCTTATTCCCCATCTAGTTCATGTTAATCGAGATAAACATTTGCAAACTGTATTTTATTGCTAATTTTCTTGTATAAAAAAAATCTGATGTGTAACACTCACATGACTTTCTCTACTGTTGTACAAAGTATTTTTACAAACGCTTATGCTGCATCTAGTTCATGTTAATCGAGATAAACATTTGCAAACTCTATTTTATTGCTATGTGCAGCACCATTCTTTTTGCCACAGATTAATACTCTTTGCATATCAAAGACAAAAAAAAATGAATAACGAATTGCCATTTGAGAAAATAAGTATTGGAAAATTTAATGAAATAACAAGCAATATCTCGAAAACGGTTCACTCAACAACAAAAAATGTATATGACATAAGTTGTGTATTTTAACGCGATCTACATTTTTTGTGTAGTAAAATTTTGTCTATCTCTTACGGTTTATCAGTTATGAAAAAGTCGTTCACAATGAAGAATACTTTTGGAGACATTCCCAGAAAATTCGAGATATACATTTCATTTCTCACGACATTATCTTAAAAACATATGATATTTTTCATCAAAATCGTTAGAGCCATTTTTTTTAATACAAAGAGAACGGGATTTCACAAGTGAAACAGTACTGTGATAACGATACCAACAAAACTAATTATTATTCACCCACTGAAACACATAAAAAAAAAAATCTGATGTGTAACACTCACATGACTTTCTCAACTCTTGTACAAAGTATTTTTACAAACGCTTATTCCCCATCTAGTTCATGTTAATCGAGATAAACATTTGCAAACTCTATTTTATTGCTAATTTTGTTGTAGATGTAGGGAAAATATATTTACAAGGGGAATATAGAAAAACAGTAGCCTTTAAGCACATACATATCTCTTAATAGCTGGTTGCTATGTGCAGTACCATTCTTTTTGCCACAGATTAATACTCTTTGCATATCAAAGACAAAAAAAATGAATAACGAATTCCCATTTGAGAAAATAAGTATTCGAAAATTTAAGTAAATAACAAGCAATATCTCGAAAACGGTTCACTCAACAATAAAAATGTATATGACATAAGTTGTGTATTTTAACGCGATCTACATACTTTCGTACTCACCTATAACAGATAGAGGGTAGAGGTCGTACGAACGTAGCACTTTGAGAATTTATATTCAACAGTTGGTGTTACTCCTTAGAAAGGAAGTATCTGCTGATTTTTATTTAATTCTTTACATTTTACATAACACGTATGCACTGGCACAACACAAAAACACTACACACGATACTCATAGTTTTAATATTTGCACTAATAGCATCAGGAATAACTGAACTCTGCAAACAGTCATTTCCCATGTGCAGCCTTACGTACAAACAACGTGTGTGTGCTGATCTATGTGTAAAAAGAGCCTGAGAGCGGATGTACGTCAGCGGTAAAATCTTTTAAATGCATTTTTATTGGCGATGGTAGAAATCGTGCAGTGGTGGATCGTGAAAATTCATATAAATGGATGTATCACCTCATAATAAGCCTCTATATACCAAGAATATTGAGTTTTTAAAAAGTCAGCAACTGTACCTGTGTTTCTATACGTGAACGTCAGATGGCAGCTTCGATACGTGTCCACGGAGACCTTAGTGCTAGGCAACTGTACCTCTGTTTCTATACGTGAACGGCAGATTGCAGCTTCGATACGTGTCCACGGAGACCTTAGTGCTAGGCAACTGCACCTCTGTTTCTATACGTGAACGGCAGATTGCAGCTTCGATACGTGTCCACGGAGACCTTAGCGCTAGGCAACTGCACCTCTGTTTCTATACGTGAACGGCAGATTGCAGCTTCGATACGTGTCCACGGAGACCTTAGTGCTAGGCAACTGTACCTCTGTTTCTATACGTGAACGGCAGATTGCAGCTTCGATACGTGTCCACGGAGACCTTAGTGTAGGCAACTGTACCTCTGTTTCTATACGTGAACGGCAGATTGCAGCTTCGATACGTGTCCACGGAGACCTTAGTGCTAGGCAACTGCACCTCTGTTTCTGTACGTGAACGGCAGATTGCAGCTTCGATACGTATCCACGGAGACCTTAGTGCTAGGCAACTGCACCTCTGTTTCTATACGTGAACGGCAGATTGCAGCTTCAATACGTGTCCACGGAGACCTTAGTGCTAGGCAACTGTACCTCTGTTTGTATACGTGAACGGGAGATTGCAGCTTCGATACGTGTCCACGGAGACCTTAGTGCTAGGCAACTATACCTCTGTTTCTATACGTGAACGTCAGATTGCAGCTTCGATACGTGTCCACGGAGACCTTAGTGCTAGGCAACTGCACCTCTGTTTCTATACGTGAACGGCAGATTGCAGCTTCGATACCTATCCACGGGGACCTTAGTGCTAGGGAACTGCACCTCTGTTTGTATACGTGAACGGCAGATTGCAGCTTCAATACGTGTCCACGGAGACCTTAGTGCTAGGCAACTGTACCTCTGTTTCTATACGTGAACGGCAGATTGCAGCTTCGATACGTGTTCACGGAGACCTTAGTGCTAGGCAACTGTACCTGTGTTTCTATACGTGTCCACGGAGACCTTAGTGCTAGACAACTGTACCTCTGTTTCTATACGTGAACGGCAGATTGCAGCTTGAATACGTGTCCACGGAGACCTTAGTGCTAGGCAACTGTACCTCTGTTTCTATACGTGAACGGCAGATTGCAGCTTCGATACGTGTGCACGGAGACCTTAGTGCTAGGCAACTATACCTCTGTTTCTATACGTGAACGGCAGATTGCAGGTTCGATACGTGTCCACGGAGATCTTAGTGCTAGGCAACTATACCTGTTTCTATACGTGAACGGCAGATTGCAGCTTCGATACGTGTCCACGGAGACCTTAGTGCTAGGCAACTGTACCTGTGTTTCTATACGTGAACGTCAGATGGCAGCTTCGATACGTGTCCACGGAGACCTTAGTGTTAGGCAACTGTACCTCTGTTTCTATACGTGAACGGCAGATTGCAGCTTCGATACGTGTCCACGGAGACCTTTCGCTTCAGGTGACAAAATAACACTAGGCACTTGTGTGCCGTGGTGTAAGCCGCAATGACGGCATTGGTAGTGTGGATCTCCTTGGGGCTCTCCTCGGAGTTACCTCAACACCACGTACATGACCTGGTTCGTCACGGGGTACGCAGGTCTGCACTACCACTTCCTCGGCGTTGAGCAGGCCCAGGAGGCGATCGTACCGGTACACCAGCTAGCACGTGGACATGTTATCGCGCTGTGGTGTTGCGTGTGCGAGGTATGGAAACTCAAGGACGCAAAACATGCACGACCGAGGGTTAAAAAGCAGAACAAGTAGTGACGTGGAGCGTTGTGATTGGTGTAAATAAGACGATCTCTGATAGGTGGACAAATTGAAATAACGTGATGTGATAGGCGAAAATAAAATCAAAGGTGATTGGATGAAAAATGACGAGAAGGAATTAGCGGTGAATTTGTGAACTAAGATGGCGAAGATTTTTTTTTTTAAAAAAAAGGATAATATAAGTACGGCAACTGTAACGGTTTACGGCAAACGCGCGCCGCGCAATGCGTCACGCCTGGGCAATAAAACAAAAATCATATTGAGCAAGATGCCCGGCGTGACGCATTGCGCGGCGCGCGTTTGCCGTAAACCGTTACAGTTGCCGTACTTATATTATCCTTTTTTTTAAAAAAAAAATCTTTGCCATCTTAGTTCACAAATTCACCGCTAATTCCTTCTCGTCATTTTTCATCCAATCACCTTTGATTTTATTTTCGCCTATCACATCACGTTATTTCAATTTGTCCACCTATCAGAGATCGTCTTATTTACACCAATCACAACGCTCCACGTCACTACTTGTTCTGCTTTTTAACCCTCGGTCGTGCATGTTTTGCGTCCTTGAGTTTCCATACCTCGCACACGCAACACCACAGCGCGATAACATGTCCACGTGCTAGCTGGTGTACCGGTACGATCGCCTCCTGGGCCTGCTCAACGCCGAGGAAGTGGTAGTGCAGACCTGCGTACCCCGTGACGAACCAGGTCATGTACGTGGTGTTGAGGTAACTCCGAGGAGAGCCCCAAGGAGATCCACACTACCAATGCCGTCATTGCGGCTTACACCACGGCACACAAGTGCCTAGTGTTATTTTGTCACCTGAAGCGAAAGGTCTCCGTGGACACGTATCGAAGCTGCAATCTGCCGTTCACGTATAGAAACAGAGGTACAGTTGCCTAACACTAAGGTCTCCGTGGACACGTATCGAAGCTGCCATCTGACGTTCACGTATAGAAACACAGGTACAGTTGCCTAGCACTAAGGTCTCCGTGGACACGTATCGAAGCTGCAATCTGCCGTTCACGTATAGAAACAGGTATAGTTGCCTAGCACTAAGATCTCCGTGGACACGTATCGAACCTGCAATCTGCCGTTCACGTATAGAAACAGAGGTATAGTTGCCTAGCACTAAGGTCTCCGTGCACACGTATCGAAGCTGCAATCTGCCGTTCACGTATAGAAACAGAGGTACAGTTGCCTAGCACTAAGGTCTCCGTGGACACGTATTCAAGCTGCAATCTGCCGTTCACGTATAGAAACAGAGGTACAGTTGTCTAGCACTAAGGTCTCCGTGGACACGTATAGAAACACAGGTACAGTTGCCTAGCACTAAGGTCTCCGTGAACACGTATCGAAGCTGCAATCTGCCGTTCACGTATAGAAACAGAGGTACAGTTGCCTAGCACTAAGGTCTCCGTGGACACGTATTGAAGCTGCAATCTGCCGTTCACGTATAGAAACAGAGGTGCAGTTCCCTAGCACTAAGGTCCCCGTGGATAGGTATCGAAGCTGCAATCTGCCGTTCACGTATAGAAACAGAGGTGCAGTTGCCTAGCACTAAGGTCTCCGTGGACACGTATCGAAGCTGCAATCTGACGTTCACGTATAGAAACAGAGGTATAGTTGCCTAGCACTAAGGTCTCCGTGGACACGTATCGAAGCTGCAATCTCCCGTTCACGTATACAAACAGAGGTACAGTTGCCTAGCACTAAGGTCTCCGTGGACACGTATTGAAGCTGCAATCTGCCGTTCACGTATAGAAACAGAGGTGCAGTTGCCTAGCACTAAGGTCTCCGTGGATACGTATCGAAGCTGCAATCTGCCGTTCACGTATAGAAACAGAGGTGCAGTTGCCTAGCACTAAGGTCTCCGTGGACACGTATCGAAGCTGCAATCTGCCGTTCACGTATAGAAACAGAGGTACAGTTGCCTACACTAAGGTCTCCGTGGACACGTATCGAAGCTGCAATCTGCCGTTCACGTATAGAAACAGAGGTACAGTTGCCTAGCACTAAGGTCTCCGTGGACACGTATCGAAGCTGCAATCTGCCGTTCACGTATAGAAACAGAGGTGCAGTTGCCTAGCGCTAAGGTCTCCGTGGACACGTATCGAAGCTGCAATCTGCCGTTCACGTATAGTAACAGAGGTGCAGTTGCCTAGCACTAAGGTCTCCGTGGACACGTATCGAAGCTGCAATCTGCCGTTCACGTATAGAAACAGAGGTACAGTTGCCTAGCACTAAGGTCTCCGTGGACACGTATCGAAGCTGCCATCTGACGTTCACGTATAGAAACACAGGTACAGTTGCTGACTTTTTAAAAACTCAATATTCTTGGTATATAGAGGCTTATTATGAGGTGATACATCCATTTATATGAATTTTCACGATCCACCACTGCACGATTTCTACCATCGCCAATAAAAATGCATTTAAAAGATTTTACCGCTGACGTACATCCGCTCTCAGGCTCTTTTTACACATAGATCAGCACACACACGTTGTTTGTACGTAAGGCTGCACATGGGAAATGACTGTTTGCAGAGTTCAGTTATTCCTGATGCTATTAGTGCAAATATTAAAACTATGAGTATCGTGTGTAGTGTTTTTGTGTTGTGCCAGTGCATACGTGTTATGTAAAATGTAAAGAATTAAATAAAAATCAGCAGATACTTCCTTTCTAAGGAGTAACACCAACTGTTGAATATAAATTCTCAAAGTGCTACGTTCGTACGACCTCTACCCTCTATCTGTTATAGGTGAGTACGAAAGTATGTAGATCGCGTTAAAATACACAACTTATGTCATATACATTTTTATTGTTGAGTGAACCGTTTTCGAGATATTGCTTGTTATTTACTTAAATTTTCGAATACTTATTTTCTCAAATGGGAATTCGTTATTCATTTTTTTTGTCTTTGATATGCAAAGAGTATTAATCTGTGGCAAAAAGAATGGTACTGCACATAGCAACCAGCTATTAAGAGATATGTATGTGCTTAAAGGCTACTGTTTTTCTATATTCCCCTTGTAAATATATTTTCCCTACATCTACAACAAAATTAGCAATAAAATAGAGTTTGCAAATGTTTATCTCGATTAACATGAACTAGATGGGGAATAAGCGTTTGTAAAAATACTTTGTACAAGAGTTGAGAAAGTCATGTGAGTGTTACACATCAGATTTTTTTTTTATGTGTTTCAGTGGGTGAATAATAATTAGTTTTGTTGGTATCGTTATCACAGTACTGTTTCACTTGTGAAATCCCGTTCTCTTTGTATTAAAAAAAATGGCTCTAACGATTTTGATGAAAAATATCATATGTTTTTAAGATAATGTCGTGAGAAATGAAATGTATATCTCGAATTTTCTGGGAATGTCTCCAAAAGTATTCTTCATTGTGAACGACTTTTTCATAACTGATAAACCGTAAGAGATAGACAAAATTTTACTACACAAAAAATGTAGATCGCGTTAAAATACACAACTTATGTCATATACATTTTTTGTTGTTGAGTGAACCGTTTTCGAGATATTGCTTGTTATTTCATTAAATTTTCCAATACTTATTTTCTCAAATGGCAATTCGTTATTCATTTTTTTTTGTCTTTGATATGCAAAGAGTATTAATCTGTGGCAAAAAGAATGGTGCTGCACATAGCAATAAAATAGAGTTTGCAAATGTTTATCTCGATTAACATGAACTAGATGCAGCATAAGCTTTTGTAAAAATACTTTGTACAACAGTAGAGAAAGTCATGTGAGTGTTACACATCAGATTTTTTTTTATACAAGAAAATTAGCAATAAAATACAGTTTGCAAATGTTTATCTCGATTAACATGAACTAGATGGGGAATAAGCGTTTGTAAAAATACTTTGTACAAGAGTTGAGAAAGTCATGTGAGTGTTACACATAAGATTTTTTTTATGTGTTTCAGTGGGTGAATAATAATTAGTTTCTTGGTATCGTTATCACAGTACTGTTTCACTTGTGAAATCCCGTTCTCTTTGTGTTAAAAAATGGCTCTAACGATTTTGATGAAAAATATCATATGTTTAAGCTAATGTCGTCAGAAATGAAATGTATATCTCGAATTTTCTGGGAATGTCTCCAAAAGTATTCTTCATTGTGAACGACTTTTTCATAACTGATAAACCGTAAGAGATAGACAAAATTTTGCTACACAAAAAATGTAGATCGCGTTAAAATACACAACTTATGCCATATACATTTCTTTTGTTCAGTGAACCGTTTTTCGAGATATTGCTTGTTATTTCCTTAAATTTTCCAATACCTATTGAATCCCCCCAAAAAAAAAAAAAAAGCATTTTTGGAAACATGTCCGTGTGTGTGTGCCTGTCTGTGTGTCTGTCTGTCTGTGTGTGTGTGTGTGTGTGTGTGTGTGTGTGCGCGCGAGTACGTGCCTAGTATGCGTGCGCCACAAGCCGAAACGACGACATTATAGAAAAACTTTATCATTTGCCTACCGGACAGGGACAACCGCGAAAACCTGAAAAAAAAGCTCTAAGAGTATTCTAACGCTTACCGATCTGGTAAACCCATGAAAACAAGATAGTACACTTTTTTTTAATTTTCTCAAAAATGGCTATAACGATTTTGATGAAAATATCATATGTTTAAGTTAATGTCGTGAGAAATAAAATGTATATCTCAAATTTTCTGGGAATGTCTCCAAAAGTATTCTTCATTGTGAACGCCTTTTGCATAACTGGGAAACCATAAGAGATAGACAAAATTTTACTTCACAAAAAATGTAGATCGCGTTAAAATACACAACTTATGCCATATACATTTCTTTTGTTGAGTGAACCGTTTTCGAGATATTGCTTGTTATTTCCTTAAATTTGACAATACTTACACTTTTTTTTACTTTTCTCTACTACGTATAGTAGGTAGGGGAAGTATTGCATTCCACCCAAAAATTCGATACCGAGATTTTACCGGAAATACACGTTTTGAGACCTCCTGAATCCCAAAAAAAAGGCATTTTTGGAAACATGTCCGTGTGTGTGTGCCTGTCTGTGTGACTGTCTGTCTGTGTGTGTGTGTGTGCGCGAGTACGTGCCTTGTATCCGTGCGCCACAAGCCGAAACGACGACATTATAGAAAAACTTTATCATCTGCCTACCGGACAGGGACACCCGCTAAAAACCTGAGAAAACCTCGAAAATTAGAAACGGCTTCGTCACCCACTACAGAAAACGCCTACCAACCAGGGAAAACCTATGAAAAAGCAGAAAGATTTTGCATTCGTTTACCAACCGCAGAAAACTCCCAAAAAAAACTAGTTATTTTAAAAAAAAAAGGAAAAGTCGAATAATATAAGTATGGCAACTGCAACGTTTGTGTGTGTGTGTGTGTGTGTGCGCGCGAGTACGTGCCTAGTATCCGTGCGCCGACAAGGTAAAACTTCATCATTTGCCTACCGGGCAGGGACAACCGCTAAAAAACCTGAGAAAACCTCGAAAATTAGAAACGCCTTCGTCAACCAGTACAGAAAACGCCTACCAACCAGGGAAAACCTATGAAAAAGCAGAAAGAGCTTGCATTCGTTTACCAACCGCAGAAAACCTCCAAAAACTAGTTATTTTTTAAAAAAACGAAAAAACAAAAAGAAAAAAAGGAAAAGACGAATAATATAAGTATGGCAACTGCAACGTGTGTGTGTGTGTGTGTGTGCGAGTATGTGCCTAGTATCCGTGCGCTGACAAGCAAAAACTTCATCATTTGCCTACCGGGCAGGGACAACCACGAAAAACCTGAAAAAACCTCGAAAATTAGAAAGGGCTTCGTCAACCACTACAGCAAACGCCTACCAACCAGGGAAAACCTGTGAAAAAGCAGAAAGAGCTTGCATTCGTCTACCAACCAGAGAAAACCCCCGAAAAACTAGTTATTTTTTTTAAAAAACAAACGTAAAAAAAAGAAAAAGAAAAAAAAGAAAGCCGGGTAATATAAGTATGGCAACTGTAACGGTTTACGGTAAACGCGCGCGCGCGCAATGCGTCACGGCGGGCAATATTTTTCAAGTTATCGCGCAGTTTGCAGCTCTTTCATCGCAGCGGGCCTATCGCCACGCACATCGTCTGCTGAAATTGCTGATGAGTTCTGGAGAGGCTTTTGCAAATCTTGTTGGTAGCAAAACTTACCTTTCCCATCACCTCCAACATACCCCACTCCCACACCTTTTTGTTTCCACCAATCATAATCTCTCTTATTCTTACCAATCAACAACTTTCATTTGCTCCTTTCCACCAATAAAATCACTTCTTATTCCCACCAATCACAACTTCACACGTCACTTTCTGTTACACTTTTTATCCCTCGCTCCCCATCTTTTCCCTCTTTCAGTTCCGACCTCCGCACAGACAACACCTCGCCGCTGCTCACATCTCCGAACCAGATTGCCGGCGAGAACAGATCTCGTTTATTCACACCTCGACGGTTGACTCGACAGCAGCTACTGTGAACACCTACGTCGTACACGTTTTTGACCGCTTTCGATCGGCTTGAGAACCCTGCTCCTACGTACGCTAGCGACCATCACGATGGTCCAGTACCAGGTTTTGGTATAGTTAAATTACGCCTCTGCAAAGGGTGTCTGTACCGCTTTAAAAACCTAGGTATATCAGTGCGTAGTGATGTTGGTTGATCTTAAAGCTGGTTAAGCATTTTCAAAAACAGTTTGCTTTTATTTTTCCGCCTCGCGTGCCGCGCTTTTAGTGACGCATCCACACCGGTAACAGGTAAGTACCACACGCATAATTATTTTTCGGACCTGCTTGGCGTAGGAATATATCCTTTCGTGTTTTGGTACTGTAACCTCAAATCTCCTTACCCTCCTCTTGCGACCGCCATCTTGTTTAGTTCCCACCGCATCTCCTTGTCGCAGACCCTCCGCCATTTTTAGTTCCCACTATTTTAACCTCAAAATCTACTCTTCTAACCTCTTGCTACCGCCATCTTCTTTTAGTTCCCATTCTCACCACCGCATCTCCTTACCCCCCACCTCTTGCGACCGCCATGTTCACCACTAACCTCCAAATTTCCTCGTCCTTAAACCGCTTGTCTCAACCACCTTGTTTAGTTCCCATTTTCGCCACCGCATCTCATATCGCCCCATCTCTCTATCCACTCAAGAAAACTACCATCCAACGTTCAAAAAAAATTGCTGATCAGTTCACGACAGGCTTTTGCAAATCTTGTTGCTAGCAAAACTTACCTTTCCCATCACCTCCAACATACCCCACTCCTTTTTCTTTCCACCAATCATAACCTCTCTTATTCTTACCAATCAACAACCTTCATTTGCTCCTTTCCACCAATAAAATCACTTCTTATTCCCACCAATCACAACTTCACACGTCACTTTCTGTTACACTTTTTATCCCTCGCTCCCCATCTTTTCCCTCTTTCAGTTCCGACCTCCGCACAGACAACACCTCGCCGCTGCTCACATCTCCGAACCAGATTGCCGGCGAGAACAGATCTCGTTTATTCACACCTCGACGGTTGACTCGACAGCAGCTACTGTGAACACCTACGTCGTACACGTTTTTGACCGCTTCGACCGGCTATGAGAACCCTGCTCCTACGTACGCTAGCGACCATCACGATGGTCCAGTACCAGGTTTTGGTATAGTTAAATTACGCCTCTGCAAAGGGTGTCTGTACCGCTTTAAAAACCTAGGTATATCAGTGCGTAGTGATGTTGGTTGATCTTAAAGCTGGTTAAGCATTTTCAAAAACAGTTTGCTTTTATTTTTCCGCCTCGCGTGCCGCGCTTTTGGTGACGCATCCACACCGGTAACAGGTAAGTACCACACGCATAATTATTTTTCGGACCTGCTTGGCGTAGGAATATATCCTTTCGTGTTTTGGTACTGTAACCTCAAATCTCCTTACCCTCCTCTTGCGACCGCCATCTTGTTTAGTTCCCACCGCATCTCCTTGTCGCAGACCCTCCGCCATTTTTAGTTTCCCACTATTTTAACCTCAAAATCTACTCTTCTAAGCTCTTGCTACCGCCATCTTCTTTTAGTTCCCATTCTCACCACCGCATCTCCTTACCCCCCACCTCTTGCGACCGCCATGTTCACCACTAACCTCCAAATTTCCTCGTCCTTAAACCTCTTGTCTCAACCACCTTGTTTAGTTCCCATTTTCGCCACCGCATCTCATATCGCCCCATCTCTCTATCCACTCAAGAAAACTACCATCCAACGTTCAAAAAAAATTGCTGATCAGTTCACGACAGGCTTTTGCAAATCTTGTTGCTAGCAAAACTTACCTTTCCCATCACCTCCAACATACCCCACTCCTTTTTCTTTCCACCAATCATAATCTCTCTTATTCTTACCAATCAACAACCTTCATCTGCTCCTTTCCACCAATAACATCACTTCTTATTCCCACCAATCACAACTTCACACGTCACTTTCTGTTACACTTTTTATCCCTCGCTCCCCCATCTTTTCCCTCTTTCAGTCCCGACCTCCGCACAGACAACACCTCGCCACCCAGCTCCTCTCCATCACGCGACCTCCATACCCTTCCATCTTCCTTCCTTCATCTTCCACCCAAATTAACGAACCAATCAAAACACTCCACGTCACTTCCTCTTCTTCCTTCACCTTACCCTAATCCTCAATTCTTTCAACTCGTCCCGGATGAACCAATTGCAATAACGATAATCCTACCGCTCAGGGCGCTTTTCAAACTTACCGCCGCCGCCGTCGCACGCACCGACACTAGCGACACCAGCGCCCCTAGCGGCAGGATTATCGTTAAAACAATTGGCTCATCCGGGACTAATACTACTAACGTAGTATATAAGAGAATAAGCTTTAGTTAGAATAGTTCGTATACCCACTAATAAATGTTAGGGTGTAGAGAAACTCATGTGAAAGTATTATATCAGAATTCCTTTCTATCTACTTCATGCTAATCGATATAAACATTTGCAGAAATAGTTTCATTACAAATTTCTTTGTAGGTGCAAGGGGAGATACATCGATCTTAGGCAGGTCACTCTATGTTAACCTTGAAATTCCATACTCTCTGCATGACATCGCGAGAAACAACTGAACAGCCACAATTTTTCAAAAATGACAAGGCATTGAAGAAATTAAACCAATAATTACGGAGCTTCGAAAATGGCTGATCTACGGAAAACGTTCTTTGATATAATTGTTCTTTTTAAGAGATCTGCATTTTGTTATGGTTAAAGCTTTTGTCTAACTCTTATGGTTTAACTGTTATACAGAATTAATTACTAAATTAACTTACTATGAAAATGATTGGCCATTATCAAGGTATTTATTTTATTTGTTATGCAAATATCTTGAAATATGTGGCAAACTAATAAAAATCGTTAGAGCCATTTTTGAGAAAATAAAACATCGATATTTGTCCATATAAAATGTAGTTTTGGGTGGGGAAATTGTCTTTAAAATCTTCGTGTCGCATATTTGAAATATATTAAATTAAATAGGTACCAAGTTTTGTGTTTATCGACGCTTCGCTTTTGAGTTATGCTGTTATGCACACAGAGAGAGAGAGAGAGAGAGAGACGAAACTTTTTCTAAAAGCGCCTTTTTTGGATTCGGCGAGCCTTAAAACATGTATCTCCGTGAAATCTCTATATTGCATTTTTGAGTGAAACGCAATACTTCCTCTACAGTAGGTAAGTGGTAGAGATAGTTAAAGAAACAAAGTAGTTGTTACATGTATAATTGAAAAATCTTCTGGTTAGTAACTTGACGTTTGTTTATAAACATAGTTGTTTGATTTAAATAGCCAGCAGCTGAGAGAAAACCAATAGAAGCATTCTACACTGCTAATTCACTAACTCAACAATACTGTTTATTCCACTTGGCGGTCTGCAAATTCCGATTCCCAAGAGGGAATTGATTTTTTTCACTCTGGGTTTGCTCAGACCGCCCAACAGAGGGGATCAGACTATAGCAATGATTAAAACATGAAATATGAAAGAACCGCGACTGATGTAAACATTAGAGTTTTTATGCAGCGAATTTCATCGCTTTGTCTCTCTCTTGTGAAACACCAAGTTTCGTAGAATCGAATTCTCATCACTACACGAAGTCCTGATATTGTTTTAAATGTTTATGGGCGAAAAAAGTGTAAAACTCGAAAGATATTAATGACCTGAAGTAATATTTACAAGAGAACATATTTAACTGCGTCAGTTCTGTATATCTGGATAATTATCTCAGATACATACATCAGTAAAGCAAGTTCCGAATTCGAACTAAAACGTTCACTTAAAAAAAATTCTAGGATCCAATCTATCAAAAGCGTGTTAGAAGAGCGTGTCTGTGTGTTTGGAAAAAGCAAAATACAAAAAAGTTCCGATGGACACTATATTTAATATTTGAAGGTAGATTTGTTCAAACTAGTTATAATAGAGCATTAATTTTCGTGGTCTTAAGCATCTAACGTACCAGGAAAAGAAAGCTCAAAAATAAAAACCGACTGGTATATTAAATGTCCGAAGTGATGATAATCTTAAATTTGTCATGTTATTCCTCTAAAATACAGTAAACATTGTGTTATATTAAAATACTTACTGAAGTAAAATAATAAATTATGCATCACTTTTAATTTTTTAAAAATCAAGAAAATGTTTTTACAGCTCCTCATCTGCCTTCAAAGAATGCATACTATAATTTAAAAGGAATTCATTAAAACTTGCATGAGAAATACTTTCAGAAATTAAGTATTCAAGAAAACCAGGTTTTAAAATTGCACACGCCGCTTTCATTGCGTTCGTCTATTTAGAGGTTGGTTTGGGCATTTAAATGGCCAGAGGGGAAAACAATTCTAAAATACTGTTTATAATTTTTTTATGCAAATCTTAACACATTATGCTGTTGAAAAATTTGTCCGTCCAACATTCGGTATCTAGAACGTACTTAGGTTTTAACTTTAAAAAGATAGTAACTTTCTAGATGAAGAAAATATACACTTTTTAGGATTTACAGCACTTTGAGATATTCAAATGTAGTTTTCAATGGCATGCATGTCAATCTAAATGGCTGTGGCAAGCTTCTCTTTGAACTTAATTTTCTCAAAGCCACATTTTAGCGTGATAATGCACCATCCCATCAGAAATGTTTAAATTTGAGAAGTAAACTTTTGTATGCTTATGCACTATATGAAATAAATTTTGGAAAGCGTACATAATTTTCGGAAACAAATCATACTAATCATAATAAATTAACTGAAAAAAATCTGATGTGTTACACTCACACACTTTCTCTACTCTTATACAAACTATTTTTACAAACGCCTATTCTCCATATGCTTCATGTTAATCGAGATATCGAGATGTTAATCTTACTGCTAATTTTCTTATAGATGCAAGGGGAATTGGTAGGCTTTAAGCTATAGTCAAATATTTTAAGAGCTGGTTGCTAAGTGGAGTATTCCATTCCCTTTGCATGTCCAGGACATAAAAAAATGAATAACGAATTTGAGAAAAAGTATAAGTGTTGGAAAATTTAAGGGAATAACAAGCAACATCTCGAAAATGGTTCACTCAACCAAAAAATGTATATGACATAAATTGTGTATTTTAACGCGATCTACTCTTGTCTATCTCTTATGGTTAAACAGTTATGCAAAAGTCGTTCACAACGAAGAATACTTATGGAGACATTCCCAGAAAATTCAAGATATACATTTTATTTGTCACGAAAGTATCTTAAAAATATGATATTTTAATCAAAATCGTCGGAGCCATTTTTGAGAAAATTAAAAGTTTCGAATAATGTTCCATGCAAAACGTAATCTGGGGTGGGGGATTTTCTTGAAAACCGTGTCGCATCTCTGGAGGATACTGAACCTAAATACCAAGTTTGGTGTTTATCCGACTGTTGGTTTCTGAGTTATGCTGTTCACAGACACACACGGACATGTTTCCAAAAATGCTTTTTTTGGATTCAGGGGGTCCCAAAACACGTATTTCCTGTGAAATCTCGGTATCGAATTTTTGGGTGGAATGCAATACTTCCCCTTACTTACTATACGTAGTAGAGAAAGTAAAAAGAATTGAGAAATTTCTAACAAAACGAGGAAAAAAAAACTTTTCCTACCAATATGTTAAAGTTGAGGTATTTTTTACGCTTCACTGCTTTTATAACTATAATAGAAACATGCAAAAACATTCTGGTTCTGTATTGCTGATAATGTATGTGAAAGGTTTCATGAAATCTACTTAGGAAAACATGAATGTGTTTGTAATATAAGCTATTGAAGTGAATAAAGTAAACTAAATGTGAAATGAAACCTGCTTTAGTCAAAGCAAATTGGAAGTGTATTCACCTAAAACTCAATATGGCGCTTCTGGCTTATGCTCAGAATACCCTGTTCACTTAAACCAGCCCTTTTAAAGATTACAGGCCGAAAGCCTTTTAAAGAAAATCTCCTGTACTGAAAATAAATAAATAAATAAATAAATAATTGAAGTTTTGCTTTGAAGTAAATCCTTATTATCAGAAGTGCTTATAACATTATAAATTAAATATCTCATGTTTGATACTTTGGCAAAAAACATCCTATTAAAGTTTCCCTATATTTTTCCTCTTTATTCTACATGAATTTTCCTTAAGTGGGAAACCATAAAAGATGACACAACAACTTTCTAGAAATAAATGTAGCTCTTATTAAACAAACCATTGATATATAACTTTGGCTGTTGTTAGTTTGAATGCGTTGGCATGTTAAGCAGTTCACTTTGAAATGTTATGTGGCTGTTTCCTTTGTTTCCCGAGAACACCGTCAAGCAATATAAAGATTAGAATTCGGCTTATACAATGAAACCATACATCTGAAAGTAAGGGCAATTAAATACTGGAATACGCATAGTACGGGGAGATCAGGCACTTGTTTCAGAGAGCAAGTACGGGATACGTGTTAGGCAACGAAATTGTGAAGAGGTTTAGAAGAAATTGGAATGGGGTACATTTGGCTACAGGGGAGGGACTTGGGACGTAGCGGATGGAAGATAATTCAGAGACGACTATGTGATATTGACAGACAATGTACGGCTAAAATTTCACTTACTACAGTGTCAAATAATGCGGGGCGGGAGGAGGGAGGTCTATTTAGATAACTAGGCGAGAGGAAAGAAGTGGTTTGCCGTGGCTAAGATTGGACGCCTGGAAAGGCAACAAATTAACTGGAAACACCGGAGTGAGAATATGTCCACTCTGTGGTGAAAGGGAATCATTTTCTGGCTGAGTGCAAGGAAACGGAATTGCTAAGAAAACAATATTTACCAGTTTCTGGAATCCAGTAGGGGAATGGAGGTTGAACGCGGGCTGTCATAAATTGGGTTTTTTTTTTATCTAAGATTCGGCTTAGGAGGTTAATTGCCCTGAAGAACCGAAGAGGGGGAACGCTACATAAGGGTCGGGCCACTGTGTATATTTGTAATATAATTATAATTCATGCTTATTATTATTATTATTATTATTATTATTATTATTTTGTTTTTTCTTCCTTCATTATGTTACTTCATAATACATACTAGTACATACTTATGTATACATAGTAAATATATGTTTAGTATTATACACACAGTGGTAGATTATAGAGACAGGAAAAGCATGTACGACAATGAGGCCCAAGCGATTGTTGTATTGTACAAGTGGAGGCTGAAACTGTTCACAATAAAAGTACTTCTACAACTACTTATTTTTAAATTGTCACGCCATTCTATTGGAGACGTCGTAACTACAATATAATGCAAATTGAAACGGTTATACGCATGTATTCATCACGATTATAGTTTTCCGTGAATAATTTATTAAGAATGAAAACAAATAGTAAAATATGGAAGAAATGACGTAATAATATTTGTATTTCTTAATATTAGTTTGGCTTGTAGTCTCAAACTGGATGCTTTCATTCATTTTCTGCTAATAAATGCAGACATTTCTAGACGAGATGGTATCTCATATTATAACATTGCCCCGGCGCTCCATCATGTTTGCAGCAGTCGATGATAACGGCTATGCACTCCTTGACTAACCATTTCACTGCACACTATGTTCACAAGTGTCTGTCTGTCAGCTGCGCTCTGACAAACGATCTGACCCGTCTACAACTGCGTCGTAAGCACGGTGCCAGAACACATCCATCTATCCATAACCCTGTCACCAAGAAGTCCCTGCCGCAAGCATTTCGCTCTCTCGCTAACATCACGGTGGTCGAAGAAAAGTGTAACACATGTAACTGTTACTTTATCATAAGACATCACGAGGGATACGAGATTTAAAAGGTCTGTCGCATTCATTTCTTTCGTTCTCCATTGTTTAAACTAGTAGGCAAAGGAAGCATTCTACTTATTTACCCAAAAGTAATTTGTCAAAACTTATACTGACTGCCTCTGTGGTCTGGTGTTTAGCATGCTAGCTTTCAAATCCGGAGGTGGCAAGGTGGGAATTTTTCTTTAGCCAGGTTTACTTCCCATCCTCCCTAGAGTCTGGAAGTATGAATGAGAGTGTGACTATGTGCGTGAATTTATGGATTTGGATTTTGGATTTATTGTGCTAAGAGTTTTACAATTTGATTGTCTACTGCACCTTGACCCTGGTCACTCATTCAGTAGACAATCACTACTGTTTATTTACATTTTACAATTTCTTGTCAATAAATTATCTTGCTCTTTTTTTTCATGTCCCATTTCCATTGTTTTTCACTTTTCATTTATTGATTACTTACATTCACTATAGTTTTACATTCAAAGTATGATGTGCTACCTCTTACTTTTCTCTTTCCACTGTCCAAAACCATTTGTTTTTTACTTTACGCAAAAACTGTCCAATGCTTCTAGCGTCCTTACATATCATTTCAATCATAAGTGTATTTCTATCCCCCTTCAACCACTTCTTATTAAAAAATTCTTTTCTCCAATTTTCTGTTCCTTGGCACTTAAATACTATGTGTTCGATGTCTTCATTACCACCACATATCGGACATTGGTTCTGAGGAATACCCTGTCTTAGCCCTTTTGCTCCGGTTCTTACCCATGCAATAAATTCTCTCTCTTCTTTATTTACTATGTCTATATATTTTTCCCTACCCCATGTATTTTTCATTGACCTATAACAAACTAATGAGGTCTTTTCAGCAATCTCACTGAACATGATTTGTATTTCTATATCTTCCAGTCTTTTCCTTCCTTTTTCCAAAATGTAATGTAATTCTCTCCTTAATGTAATTACGCAAGGTAATACCACCCAACTGTAAAACGATGAACTCATTGCTGATTGAGTATTGCTCCAAAAGTAAAAAGCCGCCGAAATGACTTTAGATGTTTAAGGCAGCATGGATTTTTACTTTCTCTACTACATAGAGGAAGCGGTCAACTTCATTATCAATAAAAAATTGCATGTGTTACATTCATATGACTTTCTCTAACCTCTATCCCTTATACAAACGATTCTTATTAAAACTTATTTCCCTATCTACTTAATTTTAATTCAAATAATTTTTTGTATAAATATCTACTTTATACATTTCGTTAACATACAAAGAGAACAGCGATAGTCAAATGTTTAATGGACGCTATATGCTGGTCTTAAAATTCCATACGTGTCCACACAATCTCGAGAAACAACTGTATTTTGAAAGGACCTTAAAGAATAACGGTAATGAACAATTCGAACCATTAATAACGGATATCTTCAAAATGGATGATGACACAAAAACTTTATTTGAAATAAATTATGTGATTTAAAGATCTACATTTCTTTTGTAGTACGTTTTCTTCTATCGTTCAACGTTTACTAGTTGTACAAGATTATATAAAATTCCTTCTGAACGAAGAGGAGTTCAAAGTTCCAGAAAATTCATGATATATATTTTATTTTTCATGTAAATATCATTAATTTATGGTATTTTAATAAAAATCGTTTGAGCCCCTTTTTAAATACAAAATTATTGAAAAATGTTGCATATAAAGGTTAGTTTGGCGTAGGGGATTATGTAAAGGTTAGTTTGTGGTAGGGGATTTTCTTGAAAATCTTCGTGTCGCATCTTCAGAAGGTACTGAACCTAAATACGAGGGGCACTATTTATATTTTGAGGCTTGGCAACCCTGAATATTGTAGGTGCCATCTGACGTTTCCAATGGAAATTTTGACATTTTAGACCATAATCTACTTCAAACATTTTGTCAATAGGGCGTCATTTGTTTTCTTTACACTAACTTGAAAATTGTGTGTCAACAAAAACATGGAATTAACTCGTGAAAATGTTCGTGCAATCATTTATTACGACTTTCGACGTGGTTTGCATGATTATTTAGCCGTGAAAAAGGTTTGCTCTCGTTGGATTCCACATAATTTGACGCAGTCTAATAAAGATGCTCGTGTCGATTGGTGTACAAAACTGCTCAAGAAATACAATAGCGGTGCGTCAAAAGACGTATATAAGATTGTAACAGGTGACGAATCATGGATCTATGCGTATGAGCCGGAACGTAAACAGCAGTCGACTGTATGTGTGTTTCAAGATGAAGTAAATCCAACAAAAGTTGTTCGCACTAGAAGCACTTCGAAGCAAATGGTCGCCTGCTTTTTCAGCAAAACTGGCCATGTGGCAACAATGCCTTTAGAGGAACGTAAAATGGTCAATGCCGAATGGTACACAACCATTTGTTTGCCGGAAGCCTTCGATGAAGTAAGGAAAATCAACAAGAACCGTACGACCGTTCTTCATCAAGACAATGCGAGCGCACACACATCTCGTCTAACAACAGAGTATTTGAAGGCTCAAAAAATCGAATTGATGGGTCATCCGCAATACAGTCCTGATTTGGCACCCAATGACTTCTTTTTGTTCCCGAACATCAAGAATAAATTGCGTGGACAACGATTTTCGTTGGCAGAAGAAGTCGTTGATGCCTTCAAAAACCATACATTGGAGGTGTCTCAAGAAGACTGGAATAAATGCTTTGACAAATGGTTCAAACGGATGCAAAAGTGTATTGATCATAAAGGAGAATATTTTGAAAAACAATAAAGCAGTTTTCAATCAGAAATTCCTTTGTTTTAATTATTAGGCTCAAAATATAAATAGTGTCCCTCGTACCAAGTTTGCTGTTTATCCAACTTTTCGTTTTCAGTTATGCCGTTCACAGACACACACACGGACCTTTTTCTAAAAAATGCTATTTTGGAATTCAGTGTGCTTCAAAACATATACCTATTTCCGGTGAAACCTCGGTATAGAATTTTTGGGTGGAATACAATACCTCTCTGCCTACTATGTACGTGGTAAAAAGTTAGAAATTTAATTATGGTTTTACAAAAGCAGTCGAAGGCACCTAGCCTATAATGTTAATTAAATTGTTCCCGTCTTAATTACTTCATTATAGCTCGAATATAATATATAGGGTGCAGAGAAACCTGACGATTTTTAAAATAAAGCAACTCAAAATTTAATTGAATGAAATGTGCTTAATAACACTAGATACCTATATACTACATTTCATGCCGTTTTACTTTTTGAAGATTATATCTCTGAGCTGTCTTCCTCCAGTTCTCACACACTCATTCATTTTGACTCTTCAGATTTCTCATTACTCTACGAATTAGATCAGTTTGAATTAGATATATCTCTTCTGAAATTCATTTAAGTCATTGATGTTTCTATGTCTTGAGGCATACATTTTCTACAGAAAGTAGTTACTAGCTGTCAAATCGGGCGAAATCTTGCTGGTCACTGCACGTTACTATTTTGCGATACAACATGCTCTGCAAAAACTGTACCCAACTTATTCATTTTTGCTCTCGCTGTATGAGCTTTGGTCCCATCCTACTGGAACCATGCAGAATTAATCTCAATGGCTCCTCTCTACAACTCAGGTACAGGAAAACCTGTATCAATTTCCGTATAATGCTCTGATGCAACACTTAGAACTTTACCATCTTCATCCTCAAACAAATATGGCCCTATCACTCCAAAGGCAAGCTATCCTGCACCATACCGTAACTTCTTCGCAATAAAGAGATTGTCGATGATCCAATCTGGGATTTTGGACTCCAATATCTGAAGTTTTGGTTTTTAACACTGCCTGACAAATGAAAGTGTGCTTCGTCGGCCATCAGGAGAAGATTGAGCTTCTTTTCCATAAGAAGAAGGAGAAACTGCTCCGCGAAATGTGCCCAAGTGCAAATTCTGCTCTTTTAATTGGTGAACAATCAGCACTTTGTAAGGATGGAAGCGTAGATTATGGTGAAGTCCTCTGTACAATCTGGTGTCCATAAAGTTAGGCTTTCAGGGGTGGACAATATAAATATGGAATTGTAGAAGTATGGAGCTAGATTAAAAAATTCTGATGTGTTACACTCACATGATTTTCCCTACTTTTGTACAAACTATTTTTACAAACGCTTACTCTCCATATGCTACATGTTAATCGAGATATAGAGATGTTAATCTTATTGCTAATTTTCTTGTAGATGCAAGGGGAATATGATAGGCTTTAAGCGACAGTCAAATCTTTTAAGAGTTGGTTGCTATGTGGAGCATTCCATTCTCTTTGAATGTCCAGGACATAAAACATTTAACAATATCTCGAAAATCGTTCACTCAACAAAAATAGTGTATATGATATAAATTGTGTATTTTAACGCAATCTACATTTTTTGTGTAGTAAAATTTTTTCTATCTCTTATGGTTTACCAGATATGCAAAAGTTTTTCAGAATGAAGAATACTTTTGGAGACATTCCCAGGAAATTTGAGATATACATTTCATTTGTCATGAAAATATCTTACACATATGATATTTTAATCAACATCGTTAGAGCCATTTTTGAGAAAACTAAAATGTTCCATGTAAAGGGTAATCTGGGGTGGGGGAATTTTCTTGAAAACCATTGTGCCGCATGTCTGGAGGATACTCAACCTAAATACCAAGTTTGGTGTTTATCCGACCGTTCGTTTCTGAGTTATACTGTTCACAGACACACACAGACAGGACATACAGACACACACACGGACATGTTTCTAAAAATGCTTTTTTTTGGATTCAGGGGGTCTCAAAACATGTATTTCCTGTGAACTCTCGGTATCGAATTTTTGAGTGGAATACAATACTTCCCCTACTTACTATACGTAGTAGAGAAAGTAATAAGACTATTGCAACTACTGAATACCGTATGGAGTGAAGGTAAACTCCCAGAGTAATGTGATAATGCAAAGATAATTTCGGTTACGGCATACAAAATATATGCAGCCACACTAAAAATTTGCAACCTATAGCAGAAGCAATACTAGGTGAAGAACAAAACAGTTTCAGGAAGGATAGATCATGCATTGATACAATTTTCAATGCGAAACAGATCTTAGAAAAAAAGAACAGAATATAATTTAAAAACGTGTCTATTATTTTTAGTGAAATGCAAACCAAAGGGAATCACGTTAAATAATACTAATGTGGACACAATCATATTTGCAGATGTCTAAATGTTATTGGCAGAGAAAGAGGAAGACATTCAAAAAGCACTGTTTAATTCGAATGAGATAATAAAAGAATATAATATGGAAATTGCGGGAGAAAGAACAAAGGTAATGGCGCGGTAGGTAAAGAATAAGTCCAGATTAAGATTGTAATCGGAGGAAAAATAATTGAACAGGTCCACCTATTTGGAATCAGAGATATCACAAACTCTCGTAGAAATATCAGGAAAGATATTAAGTTAAGACTATATAGAATATCTAAGCCTGCATTGAAATACGCGTATGAGACATGGGTGACAAAACGCAAGCTAAAATCAAGATTGGAAGCATCTCAGATGAGATTTTTAAGGTCTGTATTGGGTGTAAGTAGAAAGGATCGACTCCGGAATATAGCTATAAGAGAATAGTTAGATGAAGGAAACATAGTGAAAGAAATTAAATGGTACCAGAAAAGTGAAAAGGTCACGTTCTAAGGATGGAACCTTCGAGATTACCACGGCAAGCACTACCTTATAAACCATTTGGACGAAGAAATATTGGACGATCCCGTATGAGGTGGAGAGAACAGGCCCCATCCATGTTAGGGATGAAGAAGAAGAAGAGTTTTACGACTTCGCCTGTCTCCTTGTAGACGTTTGTGGACTTCTGGGAACAGCTTTCCTCAGTTTTCATTACATTTTCAATAGTCTCGGTGTTTGTGTTGTTCGAATGGATCCCGGAAGTTTCTTCTTCTGTACAGACCCCGTTTTACGTATGTTTTTAATCCACAACTTTGTGATTGGATTAGGAACCGCACTGTGACGTGGAATATTAAACTTCCTTCCAAATAGACGAGTTGTGAAAACAAATTCTCAACATTTGAAATATTCCGCAACAAAAACCAGATGTCTTGCTTTCTAAAGCTCCATTGCAACTAAAATGGCATCATTTAATTCAACAGCTTTCTTTTTCTCCCATATTCCACGCGAAAATGACAATTGGAAACCTCTGTCCCACCCCATATTAAATTATTACTCGCGCGCTCTTTGAACAACAAGAGGGAGTCCGTGTTTGTGAACATGAGTTTATAAGCTAAAATAACAAGTGCCACTCTCTATTACACCTTATACAGAGTGTTTCAATGGGGTGTCCCACTTTTTAAATAGCAATTTCTCCGTTTTATATTCTAAGTGTATTATTCAAATAAAACACGAAATCAGAAGTTTCAGCGGATACCACCAATTAAATGAAGTAGATAATTCAGCAGCGTGTACTTATTGTAAAAAAAGTCTGATGTGTTACCTTACATGACTTTCTCTACTCTTGTACAAACTATTTTTACAAACGCTTATTCTCCATATGCTTCATGTTAATCGAGATATCGAGATGTTAACCTTATTGCTAATTTTATTGTAGATGCAAGGGGAATTGGTAGGCTTTAAGCGATAGTCAAATATTTTAAGAGCTGGTTGCTATGTGGAGTATTCCATTCTCTTTGCATTACCAGGAGAAAAAAATGAATAACAAATTCCCATTTGAGAAAAAGTATAAGTATTTGAAAATTTAAAGGAATAACAAGCAATATCTCAAAAATGGTTCACCCAACAAAAAAAATGTATATGACATAAATTGTGTATTTTAACGCGATCTACATTTTCTGTGTAGTAAAATTTTGTCTATCCCCTATGGTTTACCAGTTATGCAAAAGTCGTTCGCAATGAAAAATACTTTTGGAGACATTCCCAGAAAATTCCAGATACACATTTTATTTGGCATGAAAGTATCTTAAATACAATACAATAATAATACAATAATATGTTAATCAAAATCGTTAGAGCCACTTTTGAGAAAATTAAAATTTTCGAAAAATGTTCTATGTAAAGGGTAATCTGGGTTGGGGGGATTTTCTTGAAAACCTTCGTGTCGCATCCCTGGAAGATACTGAACCTAAATACCACGTTTGGTGTTTATCCAACTGTTCGTTTCTGAGTTATGCTGTTCACAGACAGACACACACACGGACATGTTTCCAAAAATGCTTTTGTTTTGGATTCAGGGGACCTCAAAACATATATTTCCGGTGAAATCTCGGTATCGAATTTTTGGGTGGAGACAATACTTCCCTTACTTACTATACGTAGTAGAGAAAGTAAAAAATATACTTCGAAATCCGTTTCCACCACACAAAGAGCTTGCCGACTTGAGTGCAAGGTTCACGATGATCCTGATAGAAAGGCAACTATAAAGTTAGTGGAGAAGCTTGAACAAATGGTTCATTAATCAGTGAAAAAGGGAAGCGTAATCCTAAATAATTAGTACCACAGCGAGCGCTCTGTAGATGTTCGTGAACAGTTGCTTTATTCCCCACGAAGGCTATTACTATATCTAGGAATTTATGTTAATTACCCGTTTTTATGTGTAAGAGTAACGTAAAACTAGCTAAATATCACCACGTTTTATATACAATATAAATGTATGGAAAGGGCTTTATTATGTCTAAAATGTCTATTTTGACCATTTAAACCCATTTAAAAGTTTAAAGCTTAAAATTTCCTATTCTACCATTTTTATTGTTTAATTTGTAAGCAGTAAAAAAGAAAAAAGTATTAATATCAAAGGGTTTGTTTGATTCAAAGATTTTGTAGGTTGTGCGAATAAGACATTCCAGGATAAAGAATGGTTTATTTAAGCACCTTAGTAGGTAAATTAACTGTTTTAGAAAGGGAAATAGAATACTTTCCCCCTCTAAGTCTCATTGTTGCCCATTGCTATTTATCGGTGACTGCAGTACGGCAGAAACTCCTTCTAAAGAGAAAGTAGGATTACTTCAAGTTTTCTTGTTGCTTTTTAAAATGTATTTCATACAGTTCTTTTCTACAGTTCAGTTGCCGTTTTTAATGAGGTGTTGTGTTTTGCAAACAATGTTTTGGGGCCTGGCTCTTTATAAGCTCTAAAGCGTTTAGGTTACAACGATATATATGTATTGTAGGATGCATTTCCACTATGATATATTTAGTAATTTTGAAAGTATCTTTTTTCAACTTTACAAGCTCAAATTTCCTAAAGAACAACTTTGGACCATCCACCTTGGGTGGGTGAAGAAAACGCTGGAATCCAGGAAAACGAGATGGCGGAAAAACTAAACTGGCCAAACAAGCAAGAGGATACACTGGATGTCTCAGTAACCCCCCCCCAGCCCGCCATAAGCATCATTTGGACTATGGAAGAGGAAGACCTTACCAAGTGGACAAACAGCGACAAAGGAACTGAACGCAGAAAGCTCTCCGCGAGCACGCGCCAGATACTAAAGCAATACATTCCGCTGACTGCAGATCTGACAGCAATGCTAACTGGTCATGGGAAAACTCGAGCGTTCCTGCATAGATTTGGCATCATGGAAGATTCAATGTGCACGTGTATGCTAGGTAAACAGACTATGTGACACCTTATTACTCCTGCCTAAAGTAGAACAACAACGAACTAGGCTCAAAAATAAATTTAAAAGTCCATAGCCTATGGCTCAACACAACCTCATCATCAAATATCATAAACAGTTTGCAGAGTTCATAAAATCAATAGATTTCTCTAGATTGTGAATATTTCACATAGTTATTATGTTACATTACATTGTGAATATTGTACATGCCTAATTTTAGTTCATACTGCAGCAGCTATCTTAGGACAATGAACTTATAGGGTAAAAAGATCCCTAACAGCACAGCATAATAAATCACAATATACTAGTAACCAATAGGAAACTTAGGTACAAGAAAGACACGAAGAAGAACCAACAACGCCAGTGATTAAAATTAACCTGTAGTATCGTTAATGTAATGAAACACGCTGTATATAGAACAAATAAAAGAAAAGGAAAAATATCTGATGTGTTACGCTCGCATGACTTTCTCTACTCTTGTACAACTATGTTTACAAGCTTATTCTCCATATGCTTCATGTTAATCGAGATATCGAGATGTCAATCTTCTTGCTAATTTTCTTGCTATGTGGAGCATTCCATTCTATTTTCATGTCCAGGACAAAAAAATCTTATGTGCTACACTCACATGACTTTCTCTAATCTTGTAGAAACTATTTTTACAAACGCTTATTCTCCATATGCTTCATGTTAATCGAGATATCGAGATGTTAATCTTATTGCTAATTTTATTGTAGATGCAAGGGGAATTGGTAGGCTTTAAGCGATAGTCAAATATTTTAAGAGCTGGTTGCTATGTGGAGTATTCATTCTCTTTGCATTACCAGGAGAAAAAAATGAATAACAAATTCCCATTTGAGAAAAAGTATAAGTATTTGAAAATTTAAAGGAATAACAAGCAATATCTCAAAAATGGTTCACCCAACAAAAAAATGTATATGACATAAATTGTGTATTTTAACGCGATCTACATTTTCTGTATAGTAAAATTTTGTCTATCCCCTATGGTTTACCAGTTATGCAAAAGTCGTTCGCAATGAAAAATACTTTTGGAGACATTCCCAGAAAATTCCAGATACACATTTTATTTGGCATGAAAGTATCTTAAATACAATACAATAATAATACAATAATATGTTAATCAAAATCGTTAGAGCCATTTTTGAGAAAATTAAAATTTTCGAAAAATGTTCTATGTAAAGGGTAATCTGGGTTGGGGGGATTTTCTTGAAAACCTTCGTGTCGCATCCCTGGAAGATACTGAACCTAAATACCACGTTTGGTGTTTATCCAACTGTTCGTTTCTGAGTTATGCTGTTCACAGACAGACACACACACGGACATGTTTCCAAAAATGCTTTTGTTTTGGATTCAGGGGACCTCAAAACATATATTTCCGGTGAAATCTCGGTATCGAATTTTTGGGTGGAGACAATACTTCCCTTACTTACTATACGTAGTAGAGAAAGTAAAAAATATACTTCGAAATCCGTTTCCACCACACAAAGAGCTTGCTGACTTGAGTGCAAGGTTCACGATGATCCTGATAGAAAGGCAACTATAAAGTTAGTGGAGAAGCTTGAACAAATGGTTCATTAATCAGTGAAAAAGAGAAGCGTAATCCTAAATAATTAGTACCACAGCGAGCGCTCTGTAGATGTTCGTGAACAGTTGCTTTATTCCCCACGAAGGCTATTACTATATCTAGGAATTTATGTTAATTACCCGTTTTTATGTGTAAGAGTAACGTAAAACTAGCTAAATATCACCACGTTTTATATACAATATAAATGTATGGAAAGGGCTTTATTATGTCTAAAATGTCTATTTTGACCATTTAAACCCATTTAAAAGTTTAAAGCTTAAAATTTCCTATTCTACCATTTTTATTGTTTAATTTGTAAGCAGTAAAAAAGAAAAAAAGTATTAATATCAGAGGGTTTGTTTGATTCAAAGATTTTGTAGGTTGTGCGAATAAGACATTCCAGGATAAAGAATGGTTTATTTAAGCACCTTAGTAGGTAAATTAACTGTTTTAGAAAGGGAAATAGAATACTTTCCCCCTCTAAGTCTCATTGTTACCCATTGCTATTTATCGGTGACTGCAGTACGGCAGAAACCGCTTCCAAAGATACTACAGGTTTACTCTGTTGCTTTTTAATGTATTTCAAACAGTTCTTTTACGTTTCTGTTCTTAATGCTGTTCTTTGTTACCCGTCGCTATTTATCGGTGACTGCAGTACGGCAGAAACTCCTAAAGAGAAATTAGGATTACTTCAAGTTTTCTTGTTGCTTTTTAAAATGTATTTCATACAGTTCTTTTCTACAGTTCAGTTGCCGTTTTTAATGAGGTGTTGTGTTTTGCAAACAATGTTTTGGGGCCTGGCTCTTTATAAGCTCTAAAGCGTTTAGGTTACAACGATATATATGTATTGTAGGATGCATTTCCACTATGATATATTTAGTAATTTTGAAAGTATCTTTTTTCAACTTTACAAGCTCAAATTTCCTAAAGAACAACTTTGGACCATCCACTTTGGGTGGGTGAAGAAAACGCTGGAATCCAGGAAAACGAGATGGCGGAAAAACTAAACTGGCCAAACAAGCAAGAGGATACACTGGATGTCTCAGTAACCCCCCCCCAGCCCGCCATAAGCATCATTTGGACTATGGAAGAGGAAGACCTTACCAAGTGGACAAACAGCGACAAAGGAACTGAACGCAGAAAGCTCTCCGCGAGCACGCGCCAGATACTAAAGCAATACATTCCGCTGACTGCAGATCTGACAGCAATGCTAACTGGTCATGGGAAAACTCGAGCGTTCCTGCATAGATTTGGCATCATGGAAGATTCAATGTGCACGTGTATGCTAGGTAAACAGACTATGTGACACCTTATTACTCCTGCCTAAAGTAGAACAACAACGAACTAGGCTCAAAAATAAATTTAAAAGTCCATAGCCTATGGCTCAACACAACCTCATCATCAAATATCATAAACAGTTTGCAGAGTTCATAAAATCAATAGATTTCTCTAGATTGTGAATATTTCACATAGTTATTATGTTACATTACATTGTGAATATTGTACATGCCTAATTTTAGTTCATACTGCAGCAGCTATCTTAGGACAATGAACTTATAGGGTAAAAAGATCCCTAACAGCACAGCATAATAAATCACAATATACTAGTAACCAATAGGAAACTTAGGTACAAGAAAGACACGAAGAAGAACCAACAACGCCAGTGATTAAAATTAACCTGTAGTATCGTTAATGTAATGAAACACGCTGTATATAGAACAAATAAAAGAAAAGGAAAAATATCTGATGTGTTACGCTCGCATGACTTTCTCTACTCTTGTACAACTATGTTTACAAGCTTATTCTCCATATGCTTCATGTTAATCGAGATATCGAGATGTCAATCTTCTTGCTAATTTTCTTGCTATGTGGAGCATTCCATTCTATTTTCATGTCCAGGACAAAAAAATCTTATGTGCTACACTCACATGACTTTCTCTAATCTTGTAGAAACTATTTTTACAAACGCTTATTCTCCATATGCTTCATGTTAATCGAGATATCGAGATGTTAATCTTATTGCTAATTTTATTGTAGATGCAAGGGGAATTGGTAGGCTTTAAGCGATAGTCAAATATTTTAAGAGCTGGTTGCTATGTGGAGTATTCATTCTCTTTGCATTACCAGGAGAAAAAAATGAATAACAAATTCCCATTTGAGAAAAAGTATAAGTATTTGAAAATTTAAAGGAATAACAAGCAATATCTCAAAAATGGTTCACCCAACAAAAAAATGTATATGACATAAATTGTGTATTTTAACGCGATTTACATTTTCTGTATAGTAAAATTTTGTCTATCCCCTATGGTTTACCAGTTATGCAAAAGTCGTTCGCAATGAAAAATACTTTTGGAGACATTCCCAGAAAATTCCAGATACACATTTTATTTGGCATGAAAGTATCTTAAATACAATACAATAATAATACAATAATATGTTAATCAAAATCGTTAGAGCCATTTTTGAGAAAATTAAAATTTTCGAAAAATGTTCTATGTAAAGGGTAATCTGGGTTGGGGGGATTTTCTTGAAAACCTTCGTGTCGCATCCCTGGAAGATACTGAACCTAAATACCACGTTTGGTGTTTATCCAACTGTTCGTTTCTGAGTTATGCTGTTCACAGACAGACACACACACGGACATGTTTCCAAAAATGCTTTTGTTTTGGATTCAGGGGACCTCAAAACATATATTTCCGGTGAAATCTCGGTATCGAATTTTTGGGTGGAGACAATACTTCCCTTACTTACTATACGTAGTAGAGAAAGTAAAAAATATACTTCGAAATCCGTTTCCACCACACAAAGAGCTTGCTGACTTGAGTGCAAGGTTCACGATGATCCTGATAGAAAGGCAACTATAAAGTTAGTGGAGAAGCTTGAACAAATGGTTCATTAATCAGTGAAAAAGAGAAGCGTAATCCTAAATAATTAGTACCACAGCGAGCGCTCTGTAGATGTTCGTGAACAGTTGCTTTATTCCCCACGAAGGCTATTACTATATCTAGGAATTTATGTTAATTACCCGTTTTTATGTGTAAGAGTAACGTAAAACTAGCTAAATATCACCACGTTTTATATACAATATAAATGTATGGAAAGGGCTTTATTATGTCTAAAATGTCTATTTTGACCATTTAAACCCATTTAAAAGTTTAAAGCTTAAAATTTCCTATTCTACCATTTTTATTGTTTAATTTGTAAGCAGTAAAAAAGAAAAAAAGTATTAATATCAGAGGGTTTGTTTGATTCAAAGATTTTGTAGGTTGTGCGAATAAGACATTCCAGGATAAAGAATGGTTTATTTAAGCACCTTAGTAGGTAAATTAACTGTTTTAGAAAGGGAAATAGAATACTTTCCCCCTCTAAGTCTCATTGTTACCCATTGCTATTTATCGGTGACTGCAGTACGGCAGAAACCGCTTCCAAAGATACTACAGGTTTACTCTGTTGCTTTTTAATGTATTTCAAACAGTTCTTTTACGTTTCTGTTCTTAATGCTGTTCTTTGTTACCCGTCGCTATTTATCGGTGACTGCAGTACGGCAGAAACTCCTAAAGAGAAAGTAGGATTACTTCAAGTTTTCTTGTTGCTTTTTAAAATGTATTTCATACAGTTCTTTTCTACAGTTCAGTTGCCGTTTTTAATGAGGTGTTGTGTTTTGCAAACAATGTTTTGGGGCCTGGCTCTTTATAAGCTCTAAAGCGTTTAGGTTACAACGATATATATGTATTGTAGGATGCATTTCCACTATGATATATTTAGTAATTTTGAAAGTATCTTTTTTCAACTTTACAAGCTCAAATTTCCTAAAGAACAACTTTGGACCATCCACTTTGGGTGGGTGAAGAAAACGCTGGAATCCAGGAAAACGAGATGGCGGAAAAACTAAACTGGCCAAACAAGCAAGAGGATACACTGGATGTCTCAGTAACCCCCCCCCCAGCCCGCCATAAGCATCATTTGGACTATGGAAGAGGAAGACCTTACCAAGTGGACAAACAGCGACAAAGGAACTGAACGCAGAAAGCTCTCCGCGAGCACGCGCCAGATACTAAAGCAATACATTCCGCTGACTGCAGATCTGACAGCAATGCTAACTGGTCATGGGAAAACTCGAGCGTTCCTGCATAGATTTGGCATCATGGAAGATTCAATGTGCACGTGTATGCTAGGTAAACAGACTATGTGACACCTTATTACTCCTGCCTAAAGTAGAACAACAACGAACTAGGCTCAAAAATAAATTTAAAAGTCCATAGCCTATGGCTCAACACAACCTCATCATCAAATATCATAAACAGTTTGCAGAGTTCATAAAATCAATAGATTTCTCTAGATTGTGAATATTTCACATAGTTATTATGTTACATTACATTGTGAATATTGTACATGCCTAATTTTAGTTCATACTGCAGCAGCTATCTTAGGACAATGAACTTATAGGGTAAAAAGATCCCTAACAGCACAGCATAATAAATCACAATATACTAGTAACCAATAGGAAACTTAGGTACAAGAAAGACACGAAGAAGAACCAACAACGCCGTGATTAAAATTAACCTGTAGTATCGTTAATGTAATGAAACACGCTGTATATAGAACAAATAAAAGAAATGGAAAAATATCTGATGTGTTACGCTCGCATGACTTTCTCTACTCTTGTACAACTATTTTTACAAGCTTATTCTCCATATGCTTCATGTTAATCGAGATATCGAGATGTCAATCTTCTTGCTAATTTTCTTGCTATGTGGAGCATTCCATTCTATTTTCATGTCCAGGACAAAAAAATTCTTATGTGCTACACTCACATGACTTTCTCTAATCTTGTAGAAACTATTTTTACAAACGCTTATTCTCCATATAGGCGGCGCCGTGGCCGAGTGGTTAGAACGCTCGCCTCCCATCTAGGCGGCCCGGGTTCAATCCCAGGGACCTGCATGTGGGATTTGTGGTGGACGAAGCGGCGTCTGGGCGGGTTTTCTCCGGGTTCTCCGGTTTCCCCCGCCATTCATTCCACCAACTGCTCCATCATCACCTTTCCTTTCATCCATTTCACCAACATTTCGTTTCATCTACTTCCTTCATCCCTTTAAGGATCTAAAAATTTCAAGTCTAGTTATTACCACAGCTGTCACAAGAGACCGGTTAGTGTGTGATGATGTGCTGCAAGACTCCGTTCTCAGAGCGCGACAGCAGTACACGAGCTGATCGAAACGACAAAAAGCGTTTGTAACTGCTTCTTCAACTTTGAGGGAAGACACCCAAACATATTAGAAGTAATCTGATTATCCGATGAATCTTGATCGTGTCTCAAGACTATTTAAATTGTCAAAACGCAGAGATATGGATGTCAGAAAATCCTCATGTGTACCCTAAGTCACCACTATATCCAGATAAAATTGTAATTTGACGTTCATTTTTACGGCCTGGGGATCATTGGACCAAGAAGAAACTTGTTTGAAGAAACTTTAATACTGATGTGTGTAAAAGCATTTTCATGGACTTCATGGAGAGCAGCCGGACAACATGGAAGTTATGTAGGGATATTTTCAACATCCTATACCTCTATTGAATCTATGGCGCACAGCAATAGCTTCTTCGAGGACGGTGTTATCTCTGAAGATTTGTGGCTTCCAAGATCGTATATCTGACTTCAAGGCAAAAGTCTGCAGAAACAGACCGTGAATCATCAAGTATCTCTGAAAAACATAAACAATATCGATGTAGACATCTTGACGCCTCTAATCTAGCAGTATGTTGAAAAGGTAAAGATAAAGGTAAGGGCCCCTGAAAACAGGGCAGAGATCCCAGATAGGCCGAAACGCTTCTTTTTTCTTCTAGCGTAAAGTCTGGGAGGGGCGGAAGAGGAGAGAGACCTAAAGTCGTCTACATCCCGATGACGACGGGCTCGAGCATGGACGGGCCCTTAACGTTTTCAGATATAACGTATGCGACTCCCGGCCGTACCCACGAGTCCCTATCCCTCGGCCTTTCCCCCTAGTGGGGCCCATTTCGGAGCTGGGGCTCGGCTGAATAATCCCGACCGACGCTGGTTAACAAACCTCTACAAAATGAACATCCACCGCCCAGCCGCAACCACCGAGCAATGAAGGAGATGATGGGTACAGGAAATGATGGACAGGAAAGTTATGGTAGAAGAGGAACTACCCTGCATTCGCCTGCCGACCCGGGGAAATAATGAAAAAACTCATAGGTCAAAGTGGGCGCTCGTTCGAACCCAAGACCTCCCGAATACGAGTCATACACGTTAACGCGGCGCCAACTGGCTCGGTTATGTCGAAAAGGACAGTAATGTGTTTCTAGAAGGTTGGAGGACATTTCCAGCGTATCTTATAACGCCGTTGCTTCCCACAGAACCTCTCACTCGCACTTGATTACTTTCATATTAGTCACTCAATACACTTGTTTAAAAAGTGAGACATTCTAATGAAACACTCTGTATTCGTTACACTGAACACCCTGTGTGGAAGAATAAAATGCATACCTACGAGACCTACACTACTGCATTGCACACCAAGTCCACGTTATTTCTGGCTGAAAGGTGTACACAGCACATGCTAAGCGCGTAAAACGTGACGATCTGGCATTTTCACAAAACGGCGAAGCAGCAGATGTTCCGAAAAGGTGGCCGGTATTCCTCGCCCGCCTTTCTAATCGTATACATACTGAGTGGAGCACTGACATTAAGCCGATTTGGAAACGCTAACATAGTTTGCAGGACGGCATAGCCTTGTCCGGGACAAGATCTCCCCGGGGTGCTAACACGGAGAGTCAAATCATACGGATCAACGGTTTCCGATACAGTTTGCTTTGCAATTGAAAACGCAAAACAATATTTGAGTGTTTCGATCATATCTGCTTTTGACTTTGTTTTCAGTCTTTACGTATATATTTCGGCTGCAGGCCTTGGGGGTAACGAATTTATCACTGGGAGGCATTTTTTTTTATTTCCGCTGAGACCACGGAAAGGCGGAACAAAAAAAATGGAAACATAAAAATTAATTAAAAATAGAGGTGTGGTTATTGACATCTCTTCATTTGTGGACCTGCGACGAAACATTTTCATTCCCGTCCACGTGAACGGAATGTGAACACCAGGGTTGGTATTCTTCCGCGAGAGACGACATCGATGCGTTGAAAACTCGGAGCAAATGGAGAGTTTTTACTTTATTTACTACTTACATTAACTAAGTAGAGGAACTATTATATTCCATATAAGAATTAGATACCTAGATTTCACCGAATGCACGTTTTGAGACTCCGTGAATTCAAAGAAAAGAGTTTTTAGAGAAGGGTCCGTGTGTCTATGAACAGCACAACTCTAAAACATGATATTAAAGTTCAACACCTTCCAAGAATGCGACACAAAGCATTTCAAGAAAATACCTCCATCCCAAACTGCTTAGAGAAAAAAAAACGTTATTTTTTTATTTCCTCACAAATGGCTAACACGATTTTTTTTATTAAAATGCCATGTGTTTAATATATTTGCATGACAAATAAAATGTGCATCCTGAATAGTCTAGAATACTCTGTGAAGTCCTCTTCATTTGTTTTGTATAATTGGTAAACTTTAAGAGATAGACAAAATCTTGCTACACAAAAAATATAGATATCGTTAAAACAAACAAAAAAATTGTGTAATATTTATGGAGTTAACCATTTCTGAGATATTTGTTGTTGCTGGTTTGAATTTTCAAATCTCTTACTTTGTTTTATTCTCTTGTCATGCACAGAACATGGAATTTCAAAGCCATCACATAGCGATACACTCTTTAAAAATCTGACTAGCTTTAGCTACTGTACGTATAGTAAAGTGTGTAAATGTAAATTGAAAATTAATTTGGATTAAAAAGAAATAGAATAATAAGTTTTGTAAGGTAGAGGAGTGAGTAGAGAAAGTCACGTGAATGCAACACGTAAGTTTTTTAAGCTCTGACCATAAACAGAGACGCCCAATGGCAGCATTTTTCATTACAGTTGGTTTGTCTTACAGTAATCGCATAGCGTGTGTATGTGTTAACACGCTATTCACGGCCGAGTCTGTCGCGTTTAGATTGTACACAGAAGCAACATTTAGCAAGGAACCTATTAGTGAACCTTTGAAAATGTTTAGATGACTAAACTACTAAAAGGGACATGTTAAAGAAAATAGTTACAATTATGACTTTCCCTATCCTCCCTGGAACCTGAAAGTATGAATGAGTGTGTGAATGTGTGTGTGTGTGAATTTAATATAACAACCAAAAATAATACCAATCCAAACATCAACACTACTGTAAGCAGTCAACAGCACTGCAGACCAGCAATTGTTCCAAAGGTAAAGAAGCCACCGATATAACAGTGTTAAACGCGGCATACAAATGGAACATTAAAGAAATGAAGACTTTTATTACTTTGTCACCTACCTACGTGTAGTAAATAAGATGAATCATGTATTCCACCCAAAATATTGATGACAAGATTTCGCCGAAAATACATGTTTTGAGACCGCCTGAACCCAAAAAAGCATTCTTAGAAAGGGCTCTCTCTGTGTTTGGTTATGCGTATGATTGTGAACAGCATAACTTGTAAACGAAAAGGCCGACAAATAACCAAACTTGGTATTTAAAGTCAGTATTGAGGCAGTATTTTTAATACAAATAATTTCAGTCTAATTATATAATATGTAAATTCAATAACAGCCCGCCTTAAAACAATATGTGTATGTAACAATATATAAAACATGTATGTAACAGTCATTGTATATGCTTATATTATTGTATACATGTAGTAATGTTATCTGAAGGTATTACGTAATTTAATAATGTAGGAGCTGTGAGAATAATAGGTTAAAAGTTGCTAACAAAGAGGTAACCTTGAAGCAATAATGAGTAAGAAAGTGTAATAATGCTACTAGTCATTCTTGGAGCAACAATAATGTAATTTTTGTGACAGTTTATAATATAGCTAATCAATAACCAGAAAAAGCTTAAGTTAAATAAAAGTGTTATATTGGATTAGGAATAGCCAATCAGAGACTTGAAATACAGAAATTTACAAATTTAGGGGGTAGAAATCAAGTCAGTTGGTCGTAGACAGTGTGTCTAACCGGACGCAAGATGTGTCCTCGAGAAATTTAATATCTATTTTGTGTGAGACAAAAATAGTTTACGTGTTAAAAAGTGCAAGTAATTAATAAAAAATATCTCACAGCTCTCTCTATATCTGTAGTGTTATTTAAATCATGTCAAGCTTTAATAAAAGGAGTGCAAATAACGTAAAGATATTATCTACTGCAGTATCTTCCAAGGATGAGATACGCATACTTTCAAGACAACCTCTGAATCGAAACTACCATTTACATGCAACTTTTTTCATTGTATTTTATTTGCTCAAAAATGGCTGTGATGATTTTGATTAAAATATCATACATTTAAGATATTTACCTGATAAATAAAATGTATATCTTTAATTTTCTGGGAGTAGTCTTTGGAGTACTTTTCCTTGAGAATGATTTTTGTATAATTTTACGACGTTCAGACCATAAGAAATAGAAAGAATGTACTACACAAAACATGTAGACATCTTTAAAGGAACCAGTTTAGTTCAAACAACTTTTTTCTGTGGCATCAGCCGTTTCCGAGATATCCGTTATTATTGCTTTGAATTTGTTAACGCTTTTGTGATGTTCTTGCTGTCGCTATTTAGCTATTCCTCTCATTATCATGGAAAGAGATATAATTTAAAGGCCAGCATGTGCCTAGGTTTTAAGCATGGAACTGTGACTCGGTTTCCTCTATATGCTTTGTACCCGCAACGAAATGTGTCATGAAACTATTTCTGTAAAGCTTTTATTTAGATTAACATGAATGAGATAGAAAAGCAAGCTTTCTCAAGAATAGTCTGCAGAAGCGGCATAAAAATAAACTCATAACATAATTTTTTTTACGAACGTGAATAAAGTAAATGCAAAATCGTTTACATAGTATCTCAAGCAATGAAGATAGGCACAATGTACAAGAAAACAGGGGAAAACAGTAAAAGACGTTAATACGCTATGTGTGTGATGCTAATTTTACCATTGTATTCCAGTACATCAGATGTGCATAGTGAAGTTGAGGCAGTATTTTTAACACTTAAATAATTTCAGTCTAATTATATAATATGTAAATTCAATAACAACCCGCCTTAAAGCAATATGTGTATGTAATAATTTGTAAAATGTATGTAACAGTCATTGTATATGTTTATATTATTGTATCCATATGTAATAATGTTATGTGAATATATTACGTAATTTAATAATGTAGGAGCTGTGAGAATAATAAGTTAAAAGTTGCTAACACTGAGGTAACAATGAGGTAACCTTGAGTCAATAATGAGTAAGAAAGTTTAACAGTTCTACTTGTGATTCTTGGAGTAACAGTAATATAATTTTAGTGACAGTTTATAAAATAGCCAATCAACAACCAGAAAACGCTTTAGTTAAATGAAGGTATTCTATTGGAGTAGGATTAGCCAATCAGAAACTAAAAAGGTGAAAATTTTACAAATTAGAGTTCAATTGCCTGCAGACAGAGTTACTAACCAGACGCAAAAAGTGTCCTCAAGAAATATAATATGTATTCGTGTGAGACGAAAAGTAAGATTACGTGTTAAAAAAGTGTAATTAATTAATAAAAAGAATCTCACAGGTCTCTATATCAGTGAAGTGTTATTTAAAATTGTGTCAAGGATTAATAAATGTAGTGAAGTAAAATTATAATCTGTGTAAGCCTACATTCTTCAGTTGCACCACAACCCTGCTAAGAGAAACGTGTCTCTAACAAAAATACTGACGCAGCCGAGGCAAACATAAATATTTAATACTTAAAGAAACAGTCAAATTACAAAGTTAATAGTTTTAAAAACTGGGGCAAAGGCTACCGGGTACTATATGTGCGGTTGCAACTACTACATGTTCGGCTCCCCAACAGTTAAAATATACTTAAAATTGACGCCCAAAGCGTGGTGCAAACCACATAAAGACAATATCTACTTCAAAGTTTACTGTTGGCATCAAAACCTCTGGATAATCTTTGTGATAATACTATAGTCAAATGTTGGTATTCTAATTTCTGTAAGCCGAAAACGCATTACGGCCTTCATAAGCAATTTCCTTTTATTAATTGTATAAAACTATATATTGCCTTCATTTAATGCCAAGGCCGCGGATCGCGCGAAGGCAATCTTGAGATCGTCGATTGAAATTACCATTCACACCATAAGTTCTTCTTGCGTAATGTCCATACGTTCTGCTTTTAGATTTTCCTTTAAGTTCATCTATGGTGTAGCTCCTATAAAGTATATTTTAAAGCGTTTAGCGATCCTGTTGTTCTAAATTTATTGACCAAGTATCTCTCAGTGTCTCTACCCGGAACTGGATTACCAGGAAATTGCTGCTGAAAGTATCTATTCACCTGTCTACATGATTCAGTTTTCACGTATGTAACGTACATAACCATGCGCTGTTCAAGCGTGAATTTGTTGACAGGCGTTGCCGTGGACTAATAAGAGAATAACGTTCCTAAGGAAATCACACACAACACGAAGACAAAGCAACGACTGAGAAACTCGCAGTTGATAAATGTACCCTTGATATGTCCTGCGCTGCTTCGGCGCAGTGGCATAACACCGAGGTCATTGCCGTCTCGGCCGATACGCATACGAGGTATGGCGTATAAGGCGGTTGTGGCCTTGGCATAAAACAAAGGCACTGTATAAAGAAGGAAAATGCACTATTCGGAAACTACTCGGCTAATATTTATAATTCATGACTTAGAGAATTATAAGTTACAAATAGAACCTGCAGCTTTGCTCGCGTTATTACCTTAAGGAGAGATTAAAAGCCTTAACCCGCCAATGTTAAATTTACCAACTTCATGGTCCATTATCTGAGGAACTATTCAAGATATCAGACTGAAATTTCTACAAATTGTAGATGCATACATTTTAACTTCACTGTTCTACTTTAATGCAATAATGTGGTTTATTTAGAAGATATGGTTTTTTCTAAATTAGGCAATTTGTTATTCAAATTTATTAGCAATAAATTTTTTAAAGTATAACAAACCAACTTATTAATGTCAAAATAGATTAATATCACCACTGAGATACTGTTTTAATCACATCAAAATTTCTTTTAGCTACTTTAAACAGTTTTTGAGGAAACGGATCAGTGATATCAGAAAATGTGATTCAGAGAGAAGACTGTTCAAACTAAAATTGGAGAAAAATATGCATGTATTTACAAAGCAAACATCACATTGCACGAACATGCGGAAGCTGCCATATTAGAAGTGGTACAAATTTGTAGAGCAAAGCTTCCCCCGAAAGAAGAGCTAAAAGTTGAGGCAGTATTTTTAACACTTAAATGATTTCAGTCAAATTATATCATAAAAAAATATAATAACAGCCCGCCTTGAAGCAATGTGTGTATGTAACAAGACATAAAATGTGTATATTACAGTCATTGTATATGTTTATATTATTATATAATGTTCAATAATGTTATGTGAATATATTACGTAATTTAATAATGTAGGAGCTGTGAGAATAATAGGTTAAAAGTTGCTAACAATGAGGTAACCTTGAGGAAATAATGGATTTGAAAGTTTAACAATATTACTTATAATTCCTGGAAGCAATAATATAATTTTTGTGACAGTTTATAAAATAGCCATTCAACAACCAGAAAAAGCTTTAGTTAAATGAAGGTATTGAATTGGACTAGGATTAGCCAATCAGAGACTTGAAATAAAGAAATTTACAAATTTAGGGGCAAGAAATCATGTAAGTTGCTTGTAGATAGTGCTCATAACTTGACGCGTTGCTTGTAGACAGTGCTCATAACTGGAATCGAGATGTGTCCTCCAGAAATTTAATTCGTATTTTGTGTGAGCAAATAGTTTACGTGTTAAAAAGTGCAATTAATTTACAAAAGAATCTCACAGCTCTTTATATCAGTGAAGTGTTATTTAAATCGTGTCAAGCATTAATAAATGGAGTGAAGAAAAACTTAAAATCTGTGTAAGCCCACATTCTTCAGTTGCACCGCTCCCTGCCTAAAAAAATATATAAATACTGACGCAGCCGAGGCAAACATAAATATATAATATTTAAAGAAACAATCAAATTACAAAGTTAATATTTTTAAACATTTTTGGGGGGCAAAGGCCACCGGAAATCACATTTGAGGCGAAGGCTACCGGAAACTTTTTACTATACGTGCGGTTGCAACTACTTCAAGTTCGGCTCCCCAACAATCGAAATACAATACAACACTACCCTATAATTAACCTAACTTCAAATTATCTGTCTACTCCAAAAAGGTATCAGATTTTTGTTATTTTTCTGTGCCTACAATGCTACAATACGAGGCGTGTTTTTAAGTAAGTACCTATAAAGTTTAAACAATAACAAAACATTATTTTCATATATTTTATTATCTTTCAGCACCTTACACTACTCCTCCACATAGTCATCGCCGTTATTCAGGCACTTATCGTAGCGGAAAGCCTTAAGCAAAGAATGATGGGGCTGTAGTGAGGGTGGTCGAATTGTTCCCAACCAAATTATGCAATCGGATCTTGAGTTTTCTTGGCTGTCTGTGGTCAGACATTGTCACTCATTTCACTCATTATTATTTCCTCATAAACTTTGCATAGTATGCAATGTATGTTCGACATGTTTATTGACTGTAATTTTAAGAATTGTTTCTAAATAAGATCTGCATTAGTAATACATATGGACCTATGAAATTAAAATTAATTTTATCTAGGGCAGGGACGGTGTTGTTTCCTATAGTTGGTGTAACATTTGAGTTACTCATTGTTACAAATGATTTGTGCATGGCTTGGTTTTTTTTGGAAAACACTTCTTGCACTCAAAAAAAATACTGATCTGACTTCAGTCGACGGGTGGTTCGATTGTTTTAAACATTTCGAAACGCTCTAACAACAGAAAACACAAATTAACGATCGCTCCCGGCTCCGCCTGGCTTCTTAATGAATGAGGGAAGTGATCGCGCACGCTCAAAATCGCGACTTCAGCGCTGCAGCGGCAAAATATTAAAACGGTATTTATTTTAAAAAACATTCCTCATATATATCAAACTAAAGGGGAAATTCCAGTTTATAGCAATACACAAAAAACTATTTTTTTTTCTCCCACAACGTTCGCCATTTAGTCTTAACTGCGGAGATTCTGCTCGTTATCACTCCTCTCATTCCAGCTTTACCTCCCTTCCCCACTCTCTCCTCCACTTTCTACCTGTTCCTCCCTCTCTCTCGCTATCACACTCTCTTTCCCCCTCTCTTCCTTTCCATTCTATTTTCCATTCTCTCACTTTCTCCCTCTCTCTCATCCTTTGTCGCCTTCTTTCTCGCCGTTTTTTATGTGCAATGTAAATTATGCCATGCTACATTTTAAAAACCAGTAATAAAACTAAATACGAGTATAAATTAAAACGTGAGGTTTAACAATACTTGTACGTACCTCCTCCTTATACAGGGTGAGCGGCTTAAATGTTTAACATTAAAAAAGTTTATAACTTTAGTTGTATTATATTTGAATGGAAATTCTTTCATATATGATTATTACAGGGCTTTAGTTTTATGTTAGGACAGCCACACGGCGATTTTCCATTCGGCTGTTACGTGTGCATCGGCCGGGCACGTCGCTGCTATAACTCCCCTTGCTAAACTAACTATGCAAGCTTTATATCTCTCACATATTATTACTGCCTAATGTAAAAAAACTTATCTTATATGAGGTGCTGAAAATGGTGTGCTCCCGTGGCTATCGGGCATCGTAACTAGAGAACACATTTCGATTCACACGACTTAGTTCGGCCACTGAAATGTCTCTGACTTCGTGTGTTATGTTTTCCACCAGTTCTTCAAGTGAGTGAGGATTTGTTTTGTCGACTTTCTCCTTCAGGTTACCTCACAAGTAAAAGTTACACCTGTTAACTTGGGGAATGAGAGGGCATACACCAGCACTAATTACTCCTACCTTCAAACACTTCACTAGTTTTACTCATGGAGATCGCTGCTGTATGAGAGTTGCCGAATCTAATTGAAACATTCATATGCTTTCTCTTTTTCTATCAACTAGCGTGAGAATGGAGTTAAAATGTTACCTCGGTACCTCTCGGCATTGACTGCTCGAAGGAGATCGGACGTATTATTCTTTTTGCGTTAACAGTCCAATTTTCCTATCGTAAAGAGGGATATTGCCACGCCTTTAATTTGAAGGGGGTTGAGGACATGCATTTGGAAGCCTAGCAGGATTAAGGGTTTGTGAGCAACTCTGAATGGCAAGACACAATTAACAAAAACGATAACAGATTTATTATAATAAACGAGTAGACATAAAGACAGTGAGCAAGTAAGCCATTTTTAGGATTAAGTATTTAAGAAAATCAGTTTCTAGTTAGCTAGTGCCATTGAGCAGATGTTACGCTGGTTGCCATACCCAAAGGTCAACATCTGGGCAGCGCCTCTGGCCGCACCTGGGTTGTTCCTATCAAGACTGCCATCCCCATAGATTTATGAAAGGGTTTTTATATCATAGATAGACGCCTCCACACAGGACATGGCCATATATGGAGAGTTAACCTCTACTCTATGAGTTGGCATCAACCCACATAATATCACAAGGATTGACTGGCACTGGATGTCCAGCTCATGCATCCTGTGTTGCACCATGTAAAGTAAGAATGCAAGAAGTAAGCTTTACATGAACCAAATTCTAAAGAAAAGTAATTTTTCAGGAAAATAATTTAACTTAACTTGACCCATGCATTACATCATTATTAATGCGATTCAGATTATCAGAACACCAATAGCGGGTATTCTGGGCTTTCAAACGGCCATTTACGTGGAACCACGCCTCGTCGGAAAAGAACACTAGCTGAGGATCGATTAATCCTTCTGCCACTGACTAAAGAATCCGTTCACAATAATGTATTATTGCTGCAGCGTCACCTTGTTTCAAACAATGGACTCGTGTACACTTGTAGGGTTTCAATTTCAGTGATTTTGTTGCTTTATGGGCAGAAAGAACTGAAATTTCTACTTGTTGTGGTAACTTTGTGAAGCGATTTTGTTGGTGTATGCTCAAGAGTTGTGCCTATTTCGTTTAACGTTTCCTCTGTTAGAACTGTACGTTTCCGCTTGTGTTTCTGTTTGCTACAGAAACTGTGGTCTCTCCACAATGTCGTGAATTGCATTTCTGGATTAGGGCAATTGACCAGGAAACTGAAGAGTACATTCTGCGCGAACACGGCGAGCACATTCTTACTTAAAATAACTTTTGCACACCAAACGTGATGACGTGGTGAGGGGAGGGATAGCGATGCAGCTAATAACCGAGTGGAAAATCCCCGCGTTCCTGACAAAGAGATAAAGCTTGAATAGTTAGTTTAAAATGGGAGTTATAGCAGCGGTGCGGCCGGCTGATGCACACGTAACAGCCGAGTGGAAAATCGACGCGTGACGGTTCTGACATAAAACTAAAGCCCTGTAGGTCTCTTGCAATTTACGAACATTGCTTGCAACTATGACAGCAATGATTCACGTGATTATAATGCGCAAAGACAGCGATGTAGAAACCGCAAAAAAAGATTTCTGTATTCTCGGACTGGCTGAAACGAAATCTGTAAACCGTGTACAACATGTTCCCATCTATGGGGCAAACAGTTTGGTAGTCTTTTATCTACCTGTGGGAAGCATAGTAAAGGAATGTGTCTGCGGAAAATATGGAAAGTATTCTACAGCATGAGGCAGTATTTTTAACACTTAAACTATTTCAGTCTAATTATATAATATATATTCAATAACAACCCGCCCTAAAGCAACATGTGTATATAACAAATATAAAAGCGCATATTACAGTCATTGTAAATGTTTATATTATTGTATACATGTTCAATAATGTTATGTGAATGTATTACGTAATTTAATAATGTAGGAGCTGTGAGAACAATAGGTTAAAGGTTTTTAACAATGAGGTAACAATGAGGTAACCTTGAGGCAATAATGAATTTGAAATTTTAAATGCTACTAGTCATTATTGGAGCAACAATAATGTAAATTTAAAGACAGTTTATAAAATAGCCAATAAACAACCAGAAAAAAACTTTAGTTAAATGAAGGTATTTTATTGGAGTAGGATTAGCCAATCAGAGACTTGAAATACAGAAATTTACAAATTTAGGAGGTAGAATGGAAGTCAGTTGCTTATAGACAGCGCTCATAACTGGACGCGTTGGTTGTAGACAGTGTTCCTAACCGGACGCGAGACACGTCCTCGAGAAATTTAATACGTATTCGTGTGAGACGAAAATAGTTTTACGTGTTAAAAAGTTATATCACTGAAGTGAAATTTTAAATCGTGTCAAGCTTTAATAATAGGAGTGAGGTAAAATTATAATCTGTGTAAGCCTACATTCTTTAGTTGCACCACAACCCTGCAAAGAGAAACGTGTCTCTAACAATAATACTGCCGCAACCGAGGCAAACATAAATATATCATATTTAAAGAACAGTCAAATTACAAAGTTAATATTTTTAATCATTTTTTGGGGGGCAAAGGCCACCGGAAAGTACATTTGGGGCAAAGGCCTCCGGAAAGCGGGTATTATACGTGCGGTTGGAATGAACTTCAAGTTCGGCTCCCAACAGTTGAAATTAATACAACTCTTTCAATACAACCTACTTCAAATTGACGCCCAAAGCGTGGTGCAAATAACGTAAAGATAATATTTACTTGAAATTGGCTCCTAAAACGTGGGGCTTATAAAAAACGTAAATATACTATCTATTTCAAGCATTCGTAAGTACAAATTCACATTGAAGTGCAAAGAAATCCACTCGAAGTGCCATTGCAGAGCATGGTATTCCACAAATTAAATTAAATTGAGTTTTACAATGGACGCTCTTTAACTACTATGGTCCTTAGCGTCCCATTGTATATTGGACGTAAAAGACCAGAAATTTTTCTCAGAGGCCCCTTTATCACGCTTGAGGTTCTTTTACGTGCCGTAAATCTACGACACGGGACCACCGGCTTTACTTCCCTTCCGAAGGAAGCCATGTTAAGGATTTTTACGCCCGAAAAAATCCATCGTCCTCCGCCGGGTTTGAACCCGCGACCTCGGGAATAGGAATTGGTATTCCACGATCCATAGTTCATGATGTGCCAACAAAATTCAGTTACATCACGAATCTATCCCAAGGACAAATGTAAACGACAGACGTTTACTACAGATGTTTTGAATAAACTTGAAGAGGACGGTACTTTCCTAGATAAGATGTGCCTCTTTAATGAAGTAACATTCCACATGAGATTCCTGAAGTCAAAAGAGGCTCACCAAAAGTCATCATTTGCATTTTTAGAATAGCAACTTACCATTTGAAAAATGGTATAAGTATAAGTATTTGAAAATATAAAATGATTAAGAAATTCTCGGAAATGTGTAACATCACAAAAGAGTTTAGTTCACACAAACTATGTACTTTAATGAGATCCACACTTTTTGTGTAGTAGGACTTTGTCTGTCTCTTAGGGTTTACCATTTACACAAACGTTATTCAGACTGAAGAGGACTTCACAGATTATTCGCATAAAATTTAAGATATACATAATATTTGGCATGCTAATATCTTAAACATATGGTACTTTAAAAATAATATTTTAAGAAATTTTTGTAAAACTAAAAAATAACGAAAAATCGCCCGTGTAGACGTAGTTTGTTACAGTTATGCTGTTCAGACAGACAGAGACACAGCACACATAGACGTTTCTCTAAAAATGTTTTTTTATTCAGGGCGCCTCAAAACATATATTTCCGGTGAAATCTCGGTATCTAGTTTTTGGGTGAAATGAAATACTTCCTCTACTAAGTCTAGATAAGATGCAGAGAACGTAATAATAAACGCTTGTTTATATTACTTCAGTTCATCGCGTATATTTAAGGAGTGTGCTGTAAATTGCGGTTCAGTATTTCTCTAAACAGGATATTCTTCCCTTTCCGCGTTAAATGTTGTACGCTGTTCAGAAACACTCGTTTATAAGGCTAAAAAAACTTTCCGTAATAAAATTTATTCTTAAAATCGTGCTCGCTATACGCTGGTGTATTTCGGCGTAAAGACATTAAGAAGAATTTAAAGACTGTTGCAGTATTCCACCAACAAAAACGTTTGTGCTTTATTTGGATAAAATTTGACAGTTATCATGCACCCCGCTTAATCCTGGAATTATACCCTGCGCAATGTTCCATTTAAGGATTATCGCATAAAACCTCCAAATAGTGAAAAATTATGCAACCGCCCTGTAATTTCCCGCTTTGAATAACAGTTTCCGATACAAACAATGCAAAGCCCATGTGCAAACTCCCTTTGTTACAGATTTTCGCATGGGAATGCTTAATTCCGGTTTTAGCCTTTTTATTTGCAAGACCATCGTGTTTATGCAGCAATTCAGACCTTTTTTTATAAATAGTCAATAACCTTACACTTCCAATTTAGATAAAAATACAGCGGTTATTGGATTCTTTTTCTTTGTACTGTGTGTGCTGGCTAGAGGGCAAGCTCAGAGGAGCTGGCTTCAACTAAAACTTGTGCAGTAATTAGCGGACTGTGTCAAAAAGAGTAGGGATGGGTTTGGTCGCTAATCTCGAATTTCCTTGCATAGTAGACGCCCTTGGGACCTTAACTTCATTTTAAATAAAAGGTTTACTTCCCGTCGAATAAGCAAATCCTCTTTCACAATGTGTTTCTAGCAAGATAAAAAAGTTGGAGCTTAATGCTTCCCCACTATACATTTTCACTTGGTTGAACTTTTCTAGATCACAAACAAATTAAGTAGCGCTATCGTTAATTATTTTGCGTGTATACCAGCCACCCTACAATGGTTTCAAAAATATATATTCCTGAAATAAAATATTTTGTTAAGAAATGTCATCCGCATTTTACTAAACAGTAGTTTACAGCACATCTTTTCTAATATAAAAATTTCCTACCAAAACGCAAGACTATAAAATGTTTATATTTATGTTGTACTAGCAAAATCTGCAACCCTCCTCGCGTTGTTGCGTTAATTGTAGAGATTCTAGGCTGTGTCGCTCCCTCTCTCAATGTCACACTGTGACTCACCCTCTTCCCTTCTCTTTTCTTCTATCCGTCCTTTCTCTCTCCTTCCCCTCTCCCTCTCATTAATTCTCCCCATCTCTATCTTTACACTTTATCCTCCATTCTCTCACTCTGTTTCTCTCTGTTGCCTTCGGTTCATCTCTCTCTGTGCAATGTAGATATCATGTGTACGTTTTAAAACCGGCAATAAACTCCTTTTTCTATTGTGTGAGGGTAGCTGTCCACCTCACATTCAAGAAGTCCCGAGTCGATGCTTCTGGGATGTACAATGATCTTTTAGTCCTGAATACTTAGAATTGAGAGGGAATTGACAATAATGACACCCCGCTTTTGTTTCATATGTCGGCACTTTATGAAGCCAGTCCTTAAATTCTTCATCTTTAAACCACTTTTCTGAAACTGCTGTGTATATGAAGGTTTCTTGGGCATTCTTAACAGACACGCGCGGCTGTATCACCGTAAGTAAAAGTTATTGCTGCTTGCTCAAAGTAAAAATAGTAAACCAATGAAAATGACTGGCAGATGATTCACTAGTGATACCTGCTGTAACACTAGAACGGTGCAAACATATTGTTTAACTTCAGTCCCTTGTCTAATATTATCAGAGGGGAGAGATCTTGTTATGCAGCAATGGTCAGATAACGCTGACTACGTATTTTGTAATTACACTGTCGTATTGAAGTAGCCCATGATTTCATCGTTAAATCTTTCAAACGTTAGCATTTAAAAATTAGATTGAATCACTTTGATTTTTAAAATATTTCAATGAGTGGAGGATTACATAAAATCTTCCAGATATTCGGATTTCGGTTACAAGAAAATTTTCCAGCTTTAGAGAATTCAAATCGGCCAGAATCACCGAAAATCGGCTGAGTTGGCAGAGCCAAAGAAAAACTCACAGCAGCTCGCGTCTACGTCACATTATTTATCGTTGTACGTGACATTGCGAAGCCATGGCCGTTTCATTGGTTGCTTTAGGCCACGGTGCAAGGATGCGCCAGTCCTTCTGCTAAATACTTGCACCAATAACCACAACAAAGGCTACAAAGCGGCGTAGAAACGAAATATATGTTCACGCTCTTGATCGTATTGGCTAAAGGAGAAAGGGATAGAGTGAGTGCATTTAGTGTCATACAGACCTCTTATCGTAATTGGTAGCCAATACCTTATCGGCAAGTGCAGGACACGCCTTTGAATGGGTTAAAAGCTAAGGGGAAAGCTTGATGAGCGCCAGGTTATCGAAATGTAGAATGTGTAGTGTGAGAAGATTTTCAAATTAAAACTTGAATGGTATTCATTAAATACATAGCAATACTTCATAACAAAAAATAAATAGAACTGTATTCTTACAGTGGTATCAATGCTTGTTGCTGCATAGAAGCAAACATAACTAAATAATAAATAAAGCAGCATGTTTTCCCTCTAATTCAAACTATAATTGATTAATACACATTTACTAACATATTGCTGATCATAGGAATACACCAGGATTATAGACAAAAACATAGCCCAATTTTATTGTTATAATATGTATGTCATATTCGGTAAACCATATACATATACACATTACCTCTAATTTCTAAACATGATCGGTCAATTATAACAAAAGAGTAATTTGCATTTAGTAAACGAATATCATCATCTGCGGATGTTTTACGGGGATTGCCCACTTTCTGACGAGAATGTAAACCGTCTTCCCCACTTTCCTGAAATATTTTTATCCAGTAATTTAATATAAGAACATTTTTATACACTACCGTTGCGATTGCTGTAACAGTGCGACCAGCCTCCCGCATACCCACGATACGTCCACCAGTAATTACACTAGTATACAGCATGACTGGTTCTGAGACAATAAACATGTTTTGGTTCAATAACACCAGAAAAAGCAACGGCATCAACCTCCCCTCTTTTCTCTCTTATTGCTGTGTTATCAAGCCACTACGCTCTGCGATATGTAAGGTGAAGGACACGCCTCAAAAGACCCCAGAAGACGATACAAAATCCGCCGAAGATTTTCTTTGGTGCTGTTTGTACAATAGATCAAACCCAGTCACGAGACCGCAATCTCCGGCGATCATTCTCTTAACAATACCCTTAATGTTCGCTGATGATTTCTCGAGTATTTTTGGTTTTTTCCAAGTTGGCGTCTCTTTATCCTCCTCCCAAAAAGAAGGAAGAAGAGAAGGCATATCCATTATTATTGTTTTATTTTCGTGTATTTATTATTTCTCCCTTTTTTATGCATTTGGAAGCATTTACTTTAGTGAACATAATATTAAGGATGTCATAAATAATTATTTGTGGTAAAAGTTCTTAGATCTAAGACGCTTTTTCACAGAGTAAGACGGTTCTCCTGAACGCGATGATTCAAAAAGAAAGAAACAAACAAACAAAGGAACAAATGAAGGAAAAAAGAGGATTTACAAATGTGATTCATACAAGTCTTTCTTCTACTACAGCACATCATTTGTATTAAATTTGTATTTCAAGATGGAGAGATCACAATTTCACGTTCGTCGAAAGGATGTCATAAATAATTATTTTCGGTACAAATTTTTAGATCTAAAACGATCTTTAACAGTGTAAGACAGGTTCTTCTGAACGTGATGATTCAAAAAGAAAGATAGGAACGAAGGAAAATGAGGAAGGAAAGAAAGAAAAAAGAGAATTTACAAATGTGATTCGTACTAGGGTTTCTTCTACTACAGCACAACATTTGTATTTCAAGATGGAGAGATTACAGATCACAATTTCACGTTCATCGAAATTGGCCATTGCTGACTGAGATTATGGATTAGTTTACTTCACTTTCATACATTAGTGTTCAATAGTTTACACCACCTATTACTATGCCGGTAATGAAGCATTGATAGCGCACCATAGCACTAAAATGCTGATATACCATATTTATTCTGCCTCAAATGGAAACATTCCGTTTTTTTCCCGGCCGAGACACATGGGGAAAGCATATGATAGTCCCCCAACGCATTAGGAATCTATGCGCTTGCCAGCCTAAAGGTTTCATCGCGCGACCTACCGCGTTATAATATGGGGTCACTTTGCGTCCTCGACTGTCCTGGGAAACCAGTAGTAATGGAGTTTACCGTGTGTGAACACGGCCACAGGGCATGTTACTGGGCCTCGTCCCCTGCCTGGATAAGTGACCCCTTTCTGCGTGGGACCTCCATTATTGTACTGGGACTAAAATGTCAGAAAACAAATTAATAGCGAGAAGCATGGGCTTCTAAGAATATCCAACCTAAACCACGCTCCATTATCTAAGAAACAGACCATTTCTACTTCTTCTTCTTCTTCCTCCTTTTACTTCATGCAAATATTAGTCCATCTCCTACTGGGTCGTCCCATTCCTTCTCGTTGTAGATGTTCTCCCCAATTTTTGCCATATCCTTAAGATTTTGTAATTTGTTATGTAAGTATTTAACTTTTCTCTTATTTGTTAATTTGGTATCCAGTCTCTTCTGGTACATTCCCTAACTCGTAAAAATTTCATATATGCTACTTCGATGCTGTTTTCATATTACTTTCTCTACTACGTATAGTAAGCACGGGAAGTATTGTATTCCGCCCAAAAATTCGATACGGAGATTTCACCGGAAATATATGTTTTGAGACCCCCTGAATCCAAAAAAAGATATTTTTGGAAACATGTTCGTGTGTGCGTCTGTGTGTGTGTGTGTCTGTGAACAGCATAACTCAGAAACGAACAGTCGGATAAACACCAAACTTGGTATTTAGATTCAGTATCTTCCAGAGATGCGACACGGAGGTTTTCAAGAAAATCCCCCCACCCGAGATTACCCTTTACATGGAACATTTTTAGAAAATTTTAATTTTCTCAAAAATAGCTTAACGATTTTGATTAAAATATCATATGCTGAAGATATTTTTATGACAAATGAAATGTATATCTTGAATTTTCTGGGAATGTCTCCAAAAGTATTCTTCATTGTGAACGACTTTTGCATAATTGGTAAACCATAAGAGATAGACAAAGTTTTACTACACAAAAACATGTAGATTGCGTTAAAATACACAATTTATGTCATAAACATTTTTTGTTGAGTGAACCATTTCCGAGATATTGCTTGTTATTCCCTTAAATTTTTCAATACTTTTTCTCAAATGGGAATTCGTTATTTATTTTTTTTGTCCTGGTAATGCAAAAAGAACGGAGTACTCGACATAGCAACCAGCTCTTAAAATATTTGACTATCGCTTAAAGCCTACCAATTCCCCTTCCACCTACAAGAAAATTAGCAATAAGATGAACATCTCGATATCTCGATTAACATGAAGCATATGGAGAATAAGCGTTTGTAAAAATAGTTTTTACAAGAGTAGAGATAGTCGTGTGAATGTAACACATCAGATATTTTCTTGTGTACTCATTATGCACTTCTATATAAAGAAAGGGGTCGGCACAGTCATCACTTCGTATAACTCCACACATCTGATGCCTCTATAATTTTATGTCTAAATATTGATCATAATAATTAGATGATAACATTGTATCCTAAATAGTTTTGTGTCTATTGTATTAGCTTATTACAATTTTATTTAATAGGGTTATTTCCCATAAAAGCTATAGTTTTTGTTTTTTTTCTATTGAGACATTTAATATATATTCTGAATATTTAAGATATAGAATTTAAAAACAGTAATTAGTTGCTCTTTGCACAAAATGTAAAGGAAATACCTGCTTTTTATCCAGATTTCAGTATTATAAAATAGTTCATAAACGTAATAATGGACATTTCGTGTAAAATACAAGTGAAATAGCTCTTGCATTTGGTGGTAGCTTTAAATACTGAATTCTTGAATTTTCTTTAAACAGTGTAAAGCATTCATTCGAGGATGCCACAAATCCATCCAATTATGCGCACCAAACTAGAGGAAAGAGCCGAGCAAAGCGACGTTACCACTTTTCTTACTCGAACTTTTATATTTTTCTCAGTCTGCTTACATATCATACAGTTCTGCCCTGTTTCCACAGCGGCGGGTCGCGTATTCATTTCTCTCTCTCTCTCATCCAATCTTTCATTAGGTCTATATTAAATACACTAAAATGAAATTAAATTTTGCATTCAGTGCAATGTACATATTTATTTAAATTTAATATTAATTAAATATATATTATTTAGCACGTATTTTGATTACAGGCAGTAATTACTTTCAAGAGAAACATTATGGCAATGTTACCTTAAAAGGCAAAAGTGCTGTTCTTGCATTTCAAAGGTTATAATTTGTAATTGCATCTTACGAAACGCTTACTAATATATATATATATATATAATATATATAATAACTTAGAAAGTAAGTTAGGTGAGAAAATCGTGAACACATTTAACGTAATTATGGCCTTTTTTTAACAAAAACCGATGTAAGTTTGTTATGAAGTAACCATTCCAACACCAAGCAAAATGGACCCGGGGTAAAGTGTGAGGCTCACAATCGGTAGGTGCTACGTTCGATTCCCGTAGGCGTAGACCGACCACTCTGACCACGGTATTTGATCGTGTTCCTTCCCCCCCAATCGGTGGGCGAATGCTAGAGTGTTTCCTCTTCTACCATCGTTTCCTGTCCCCATAGTTTTCTTTCACCTGTTTCACCTCATCGTTTGAGGATTTAGGACTAGGCGCCGGCGGTTGGTGTGTTGTGGCAGGACAGTAGGTTTGCGCTGTGAAAAGATTCCCCTTGGCATTTGTTGGGACTGCTGAAACTCATTCCTTCCTGTGGGCGTTTCGTCTACACCCGGGACACACAGGTTCCGGGTGACTAAGGCAGGGATAGCTGGCGTCAGGATTGATGTCACTTGGAATAGTTGGAGACTCCGTCCTTGCTACCGCACATCGTCGTCCGGATCTGGTCAACCTTTGCATCTCCCTTCCTCCCAGGGGTCACATTGGAAGCGTAAAGGGCTCACTATAGCAAATGTGCGATGCTGTGCTCCAGTTAATTGAGGCCTCTCCGCCTGATTACTCCTAACTAAACTTTGCAATACATATCGTTCGTCTACACATCTTAATGTCTTGATAGGAAGTGTTATGCAGGGCTATTTAAAAATAAGGAACAGATTTTGCATATTTATTTATAATGAACAACAATAGATACCGACGTAGAGGAAAGTTCAAAGTTTTAAGCCCCACCTATTAGTTCCATTCAGTGCCTACAGCGGCGCTGTGTATGTTTCCGAGAAAATGGCGACGCCACAGGAAAAGTCGTTTTGTGTGGTGCATTATCAAAGAGTAAATCCATTGTTTCATTGCAGCGTGCATTTCGTTGCAAGTTCAACAAAGAGCCACTCCGTCATAAACAATTTACAATTGATACAATAAATTCGTAGAAGATGGTTGCGTATGCAAGCGGAAAAGCACTAGTCGTCCTCGCATAACAAATGGTGCTCATTTTGAACACATAAAATAAAACTTGAACTTTCTTCTATTCAGCGATGTATCGCATGTGTCGCCATCTACTGTCGTTGATTAGAAATGAATATATAAAGTCCGTTCCATCTATATGAATAACCCTACATTTTACAAGACAATACGTTCCTATGATATTATTTGATAAAATAGCAATAAATTGTTTATTATATGATACTGATGAACTTAAACCTTGCTTATTTTTATAGGTTAATTTCATGATCGCAATGTATACTTTTACAGAAGCATATACTGAACTTCCTTCTTTGATGTAGACCTCGTAGTTTTCAACGTGTGTTCTTAAGATTTAAAATATCCAACACTAATGGCCAGTTTCATCAACAATCGTTCATAATTTGAACGGTTGTTTATTCGCTGAGAATCGTTTAACTTTCATGTTTGTGTTTCTTCAATCCAGGTTTATTTTGTCGATTGCCATATTCATTGTCAAAAATGACGTATTTTTCAGCCTTAAATTCATTGAAGATTCGTTATAAACAACACAGGTTCACTACAGGTGGAATGTCAGGAGTTAACAAAGGTAATTTTAGATTTATTGCTGCTCATGCTGCTATGTAGCAGTGAAAGGGAGAGATAATTTAGATGCTGAATTATTGTATACATACTTGCCATAAAATCTTGGGCTGAACTCGTAATATCTGCGGAGAAATGACCATTTTTAAACGTTTCCAATTGTTTTATTCATCTACTCTTCAAAAATAAAAATTGTAACTTTAGGAGTTAGTAATTTCTTTCCATTTTCCACGAAGCGACGTCCCGTTATTTTGTTATTTTCTATTGTCTCCTTTCCTATCAGCAATGAGGCTTATAAATAAAGCTTTTGGACAGTAAGACCTAAAAATAGAACATCCTAATACAGTGCAAACGAGCTAAAAGCATGATAAACTTTAGTTTCAAATCCAATCACATGGCATTTACCCTTTGTATTTGTACATGTTTAATAACTCGACTTGGATTAATTAGGTTCTACTTTGTCTTTTTACGTGATTAATTTCTCACGGCACTCCATTATCTGTTCGCAATACAAATTGGCATACTTCAATTTATCGCAATTCGTTGTAAGTTAATCTAATCGTTATATTGGTAGCCTTCTGCTTTCTTTGATATAGAACATTATTTTATCTACGATAATTTACATAAGGATTAAATGGCGGAAATTAAGAATTCAGAAGAAACTAAAATGAAAGTAAAATTACAGTAGCAGCAGAAAGAATAACATTAGAAGTACTTGCCCCACAAAAAAATCCAGAGAGCAATATGATATAGCATTTATTCGCTAAATTGCCTGGTGTAGAGAAAATATGTTGAAAATAATTTCACTTTATTTGTCTAGTTTCTTGAACCGCGCTCTAATCTGATTTCTCTTAGTTTCAGGAATCAATATAATATTATTAATATTGTTTTTTTACAAATTCGAGCACTGTCTAAGAAACAGTATATGCCACACGGGTTAAAAGTGGTTTTATTTTGCTCTAGGACATTCCTACTCGCAAAATAAAACCTTATTTTTACCCCTTGTATCATAACCTACTGTTTCTCGTCAATAGAATTTTTTTCCACTTTTTTGCAAGAACCTACAAATATGATATGTATTACTGTTCTCTATGTGGATAGTTTTTTATTTAATCAACAAACGGCAAAAACTATATTAAAACCTAGAGCTAATATTAAAACATGAAACTATCGAGTGGTTATACAAATAGAATTTTTTCCATAAGCTACAAGGTATATTTGTTTCAATATGTAGAAGTAACTACGTCAAAGCAAACGCGCCGTCATTTCAGTGTGATCAACGATGGTGAGACAGAAAGTTTAGACGACGCGCTAGGAATAAACCAGTTATTTAGAGTACATTCGTCATTATTCAGACGAAGTTTGATGAAACTGGGCACCTATTTACGGTGTTATTGATATCCCGTGTAGAAGAGTTTAAAACAAATCAAGTCAAATTAGTAAAAATAATGATAATAATAATAATAATAATAATAATAATTTATCACATTATAGTTCACAGAATCCGTCACTTCATGAAAATTATCTTTGTAACATACTTTATGGTGGAAACCATGCACGCCAACCTCGTTACATGTTTTGATTCAGTCCTGTCCAACTCCTGTCTGACATGGTGCTTGTTACGTGAAGACTTCTTCGACCTCACTTCTTATCCTAGGTTTTCTGCCATCAGCTTTCTGCAGGCCTCGTTTCAGGGAGTAGTAGTTCGTAGTAAAGATCTTCCATCAGAGAGGGCTCTCTCGTCACAATGTATACATATCCCGATGGGATGTATTTCGACATTCCAATTACTCGCATGAGGAAAGTAAACTTCACTTTCTCCCATTCTTTTAGGTCCTTCTTTGTTAGATTCCTTCTAATTTATCTATGCCATATGTTAGAAGTCAAATTAATAACTAAAATATTAAAACAGATCATTGTTGACCTTTATTGTTATTGTAAAAAGAAAAACTAATAATTTAAAAGACTGATGTCATTTCCATGCAATTGTCCAAGTGGTAGCATTTTGTGCTCTATGTTGATTTTTGTGGTTACGGAGTGAGCCAAGTTTAATTGCTGTGGTTCGGATTCGAGAGGTGGGTTCAAATCCCGTGGGCTGACCAATCTGACTGGATTTTTTGTGATTTACCTTAGTGCCATGGCAAATATCGAATTGGATATTTGATACCAGGACCAAAATTTTCACCTTAAGTATAAAAAATGAAAAATAGATGCTAAAACGAATCTCTGCCATCTATCCACAGATAATGAAAGCAGGTGGATGACATGTAAAACACTAACAGCCGCCACACACGAGTCCACAAGATATGTCCTAAAGTTCTGTCAGATATATCACGCAGTTAAAGGGACGTAAAGTAATGCATAGAGAGAGAGAGAGAGAGAGAGAAAAAAAAGCTTAATTGCATACGACGTGAAACATTTGGATTCTGTTACGGTTTTAGTACTTGATCAGATTTAACTATGCCTAACCAAATGGAATACAGAGGGTTATTCGCAATCTATGGTAACAAACTTAACAGCCCCTTACCTTATGAGAAACCACGCCTCCACCAGCAGTGATGTTCTGTCTGGCAGCCTTTAGCTTGAGCTATCAATCTGCAGCATAGCTTACACTGAAACAAACTTCAACGAAATACAGGGATGTCCAGTTTATTCCATTACTCCTGACAGCTTTTCAGAGACCATCCAAAGTTCGCGGCCGAAAAGGGCTCTTTTCAGTAGCCCAATTGCATAAAACTCCTATCAGTGATGCATCACATGGCTTAACACGGATGTCACTGAAAGGTACGGAATGTATTCCCATTTCTCTCTCTATGTTCTCCAAAAATTTGTAGGTTGAAGCAGACGTATGGCTTCATGCCTTATTCTGATGTAACCAGACTTTATTTACATCTGTAGTATAAAGAGCAGGGATTTCTGCATGGAAAATTGGCATCAGGACGCTAGTCTGATAATATGCCGAGTTGATTTTCACATTTTTATGTACAAGACGAATGGGTTAATTTGCCATTGTAATCGTACCTTGCGAAACCATTGGGCAAATTTTCGTTAGTTTCCTTATACCAACTTTCAAACTTTTTGCCCCCTTGGTCGGTAATATATAGCCTAGAGTTTGCTGCAGTCACTTAGATAAACACATGCCTCATCTAAAAAGACAACAAACATCCACTTTTCACCAGCTAGGTATCGTTCATACAGCTTTCTGCTGTTAGTGGCACGTTCTGCAAGTGTTTAGGTAACAGCTTATATCCCCGGGTCTTTTGTCACTTTTCAAACCTTGGTTGATTATGGTGTTCACAGTAGTAACAGAGATCCCTAATTACAGTGTCATGGCCCTCTGAGTTGCAGGATTTGGTCCAGAGGCATGGGCCTTCACCTTCCAAATTATCTCGGGGTGCGACTGGCGGCCGGTCGTGGATTTCCCTATTTGTTGCCCTTTGGAATAAGCCTTTACTTTTTTGTTGCGTGCTCATGAGATCACCTTCTTGGATATGGTACAACCACGCCTCTTTCACTGCTTAATAATCTTATAATACAAGCATTTTGCATCGGAAATGGCAATAATGTAACCTTATCAGTTTGTTTCTATTTTTGACGCCATTTGATGTAGCATGAACAAGAGTACACAACTGAGCAAACAATGATACGATCATACTGCTGAACTTTCATTCGGTTCCACATGTTTTAGCGCGGAGCTTGTGCTCGTCTGATATTGTTACCTAAATCGTACCACAGAACAACCATACTCGCCTTAGCTCTTATTTTGTTGTCGCTCACTCGGTATTGCAGGACTCTAATCCCAATATCACGATTTCGTTTTGTCCATAAATGAATTCTTCACCTCGGGCAAACTCGTGGAATTTCGGGGGATGGCTTGTAGAGATGTTTGCCAGTTACGATATAGCTGTAGGGTGAAACGAGAATTTCTCTCCGATATGCATTTCAGGAACTTGTATGGCGGGACACGGCCTCCTTCAGGTGTTTGTCCGAAAAAGAAATAGAATCGCTAGCGTTTACTGGCTCCACGTTGAAATACATAACGATTACTGTAGTATTTATAGTTTCTGAGAAAGGTCTGAGGGGAAGGTTTCTGTACCTCAGTGGGCCCATGTGGGATAATGGGGGCAGTAAAGAGACCCCAGAGCGGTTTTAGTGCCTCATTACACGCGTATGAGAATCCTTAAACGGCGGCAGAGTTGGTGAAGCAATAAAGTTTCTGCGCTTTCTCATTAGCGGACCCACCGAGTTTCCTCCTTCATATTAATGGCGACGTTTCCTAACTGAGAAAAGAACTCGTGAGTTTTATGCTTCATTTTCCGCCGTCTTATTTATTAATTTACGGCTTTGGACTACAGTTGGAGTGAATGCCGAACTCCTGAAGATACACAAGTGTGTCGTCATAGGCACTAACAGCGTATTTTGCTTGCCCTGGATGCTATTGTTTTTTACAATTTATTACTATAATTATTAGTAGTATTATTATATTTCATGAATACTTTCTCTGGATTTTAATAAAATATTTCAGTCTATACCTATTGAAAGAAAATTCTATCTTCCTTGTGGATAGAAAAAGCGAAAGTGTTTACCCGGGTAATATGTGACTTACCTAAGAATGTGGTAAAACATTATGATATGATATACATTATAATCACATGATTTTCTCTGCCCACTGCAATTCATAAGTCATAGTCATTTATATAGTTTGCAAATTATTCATAGAAGTATTTTTATAGTTCTTGTTAATCAAAATAAATATTTTCCGAAGTGGTTTTAATACACATTTTTTAGTAGCTACATAGAAGCATACAGAAGCAAGAATTCAAACTTCTAAAAATAAGCTGGCAATGTTATGTATGGCGGACTTGATATTTTGAACATCTCTTTTCATGGCCTTAAGAGAAACAGAAGAACGAACATAACATTTCAAAAGTGTGTAGCTTGAAATACTGAAAACTTCGACCAGGTTAAACGTACAAAAAACAATTTAACACAATTTGTATATTGTAACGCTACCAAATGTTTTCTAAAGAAAATTTGTTATAATTTTATAGTTTTACAAAAATCATTTAGAATGAAGGGATCTTTACAGAATGTTCACAGAAAAGAAAATATAAGTTTTATTTCTCAAGTAATTATATCAAACATATGATATTTTAATAAAAAATAGTTAGAGCCGTCTGTGAGAAAATAAAAAAACAAGGAAACATTTCTATCTAAAGATTATTGAGGTCTGGGAAATTACACTACGTGATGAAATGTATCAGGACACCTGGCTGAAAATGACGTACAAGTTCGTGGCGCCCTCCATGGTAATGCTGGAAGTCAATATAGTGTTGGCCCACCCTTAGCCTTGATGACAGCGTTCACTCTCGCAGGCATACTTTCAATCAGGTGCTTGAAGGTTTCTTGGGGAATGGCAGCCAATTATTCACGGAGTGAGGAACTGAGGAGAGGTATCGATGTAGGTCGGTGAGGCCTGCGTTCCAAAACATCCCAAAGGTGTTTTATAGGATTCAAGTGCAGGCCAGTCCATTATTGGGATGTTAACTACTACGCCACAGCTCGTGCAGTATGAACAGGTGCTCAATCGTGTTGAAAGATGCAATCGCCATCTCCGAATTGCTCTTCAACAGTGGGAAGCAAGAAGGTGCTTAAAATATCAATGTAGGTCTGTGCTGTGATCGTGCCACGCAAAACAAGGCGTGCAAGCCCTCTCCAGGAAAAAACACGACCACACCATAACACCACCACCTCGGAATTTCACTGTTGGCAATACACACGCTGGCAGAAGACGTTCACCGGGCATTCGCCATACCCACACCCTGCCATCGGATCGCCACATTGTGTACCGTGATTCGTCACTCCATACAACGTTTTGCCGCTGTTCAATCCTGTAATGTTGACGCTCCTCACACCAAGCGAGGCGTCGTTTGGCATTTTCCAGCGTGATGGGTGGCTTATGAGCACCCGCTCGATCATGGAATCCAAGGTTTCTCACCTCACGCCTAACTGTCATAGTACTTGGAGTGGATCCTGATGTAGTTTGGAATTTCTGTGTTATGGTCTGGATAGATGTCTGCCTATTACTCTTTACGACCCTCTTCAAATGTCGGCGGTCTCTGTCAGTCAACAAACGAGGTCGGCCTGTACGCTTTTGTGCTGTACATGTCCCTTCACGTTTCCACTTCACTATCACATCAGAAATAGTTGACCTAGGGATGTTTAAGAGTGTGAAAATCTCGCGTACAGACTTCTGACACAAGTGACACCCAATCACCTGACCACGTTTGAAGTCCGTGAGTTCCACGGAGCGTCCCATTCTTCTGTTTCACGATGTATGACTACTAAGGTCACGGATAAGGAGTACCAGATAGTAGGTGGCAGCACAATGCAACAAGGTTGAAAAAACCTATGTTTGTGGGGGTGTCCGGATACATTTGATCACATAGTGTTTTGGCGTACACACACATGCTCGCGCAATCACATAGAAACATTTTTCTAAAATGCTTTTCTTTTTGTGCAGGGGATCTCAAAGCGTGAATTCTAGTGAAATCCGAATATCAAATTTTTTAACCGAATTAATGTTTCACTATACTACCATAGATAAGTGGAGAGAAAATAATAATTGCATACGCTCTTTCCCTTAGAACAAAAGTTAATGATTACGATACCGAATCAATAGGACTTACAGCAAGTCACCATTGCAGTTTAATCATTCCTTCCTCCTTCCCATTCTCTTCGGCCGTAGTAAGCGAGCCACTTTACTGTGCACCATAGAGCAATTGGTTGATATCACTTGATACATACAAACCTCACAATGTTACTGAGCTATTACTTCCCTTAGGATAGTATGCAGGCATAAGATGCAACATTATAACGTGATTTTTTGGAAAGCCCATACATAACTGACAAGTTTTCAGCAATTTGTCTGAGGGTTATTTTGCAACAGGTTAATTTGCACTGAATCATTGATTGTTAGCTATATAACATACTATTTTAAGTTATCTACCAATTTGTATGTTTATATAACTAAGTTTTACCTAAGACAAATACTATTCGCTTTATATCGGAATCCGTTTAGGTCTATATGTTAATGACAATACTTTACAATTTAATAATATTCTGTTATTAAAATGATTTAATTTATCTAAGTCTCCTGCAATACACTTCCTGCAAACTACTGCTAATAAACAAATCATTCTAGTTGCAATTTGTATTTGCATGAACTTAGGATGTATATGAAATCATATTATAGATAACATTCACGTGACTTTCTCTAGCCATACCATTTACGAGGGGTAATTAGAAACTAAGTTTAAAGGTCGATATTCCTGAAGTTTCGTCCGTTATGGAGAAATTTGTAGTGTGCGGTGATTGTAATGCATTCGGTTAGCAACTGTGTAGAGTGTAACAATCCGCCACCTAGAGCGCTAGTTGTAGAGGTTTACGGAGAGATTTTAATGTCTCGTCAGCATTCGCAGAATGGTGTCGAAAGTTTGCGGTCGGTAGAGAAAACGTCACCGACGAGTATTGCTGTGACCGACCCGGCATAGAATCAACAGATTTGAACACAGCTCGCGTGGAGGAGCTGATGTAGGACAACAGGAGGATCACGTTACGGCATATGACGGTCACATTGTTCATGATATTCTGCAATTCTGGAAAGTTTTTTTCCCAATGGGTTCCACGAAATCTTTCCAACCAACACAAGAAGAAGCGCATGGGAGCAAGTCTACAATTTTTGTAACGGTTCTCCACGGAAGGGAACAGTTTTCTGCGCCAGATTGTCACGGGTGACGAAACATGGATCCACTACTGCACCCCAGCAGTAAGTGGTCGTCAATGGAATGGAAACACCCCTCCTCTCCAAAGACAAAGACGTTTGTGACGCCATCTGCTGGGAAGTTGATGGCCAGGTTTTTTAGAACAGCGCAGGTGGAGTGTTTGGAAAGAGGGCACCCAGTGACAGCTGACCGATACTGCGAGACCTTAACATTATTGCGCGAAGAAATCAGGAGGAAACGGCAGGACTTCTCACCGAGGGCGTCATTTTCCTTCACGGCAACGCGCGACTTCATACAGCCCAGAAGACCATCACGCTGTTGAAGCAGTTTCACTGGGATGTCTTCGACTTCCCTCTCTACAACCCGGACCTCGCTCCAAGGACTTTCACCTCTTTCCTCACTTGAAGGAACACCTAGGAGGCCGACGATTTGTTTCAGACGAGGAGGTGAAACACTTTGCGACAACGTGGCTGAACAATCAAGGACAGGGGAGAATATTCAAACTCGTCGCACAAAGCGACTGAGGCCCAAACCGATATGGAGACTATGTCGAAATATAAGCCAATGTATGTAGGTACTATCAGTTGGCTGTATTGGTTGTATGAAATGAAATGTACGTTTCACTTAGTTTCTGATCACACCTCGTGTTCCATGTTTCTTCTATTCATCACATCATTTATATGCAGGTTTTTTTCCTGTATATCCTCTTAGTTATAATCATGCGCTAATGTTGTTTTTATAGGCTGAGGGCATTAAACTGTTAGTCGAAAATTCTATACGAGCCCTTTGAATGAACTCCTGGGAAACAAACAACAACGAGACCACTTATCATTTCACAGTGTATTGCTTAAAACTTGGTGAATTCCAAATAGCTATAGTAAATGTAACGGAAATGGTTAATGCCACAGCATTTAATTGGATATAAATAACGTATTTTTCCTGAAGTAAGTTTCTTTGATTCTTTGAGTTTTCCTATTGTATATATTTTATTCAGTTCATTTCTAGTGAAATCTCTGTATCGAGTTTTTGTGTTAAATTCAGTATTCTCTTCTATGGGGAAGCTTTAAGAAAGTAACCGGTTCCCTCTTTCTCACTTTAAATATCGTAATTATTATTCCGGTGTATAACATTAGTAATAAGATTATTATTATTATTATTATTATTATAATTGTTGTTGTTGTTAATTTCTTGTGAAATAACTCGCAAAGGGATGTGAAACATCGGTGAAAACTCTGACTTCTTGAACCTCCCCCAGACGGTCTGGAAATGCTGCATAACCTTTAGTACTCTTTGATGGTGGTACAATCATGTGCCGGAATGGTCGATTAATACTTTATATAATTACAGTACGTGAAATGTTAAACTTTTGTATCCTGATTTTGGTTCCATAGCTATTTAATGACATAAAAGCTACATAATTTTTACATTATGGAGAAATCCTTAACATGTACAACGACATACACTTGAAACTGGAAAATAAGAAGAATCCCACTCCTGGGCCACCAAGATCCATACTCTGTGACCAACGAGAAAATAATCTCAGTTGTTAATTATAAAATACCGATTCACTGAGTTATAATGTTAACATGCCCTGCTAACAAACCATATACAAAGGATATAAAACCAAACTTACTTACGTGAGGGTTCTTAAATATTTTAACATTGGAATTGTATGCTTATCATACCGTTATAAACAGATTCGATTCTCTTTTATTTTGTCGTGTCTTAGTAGCTAAATCGTGACCATTTATATATTGCTTAGAATGGAAATATCGCCTTAATTTGTCTTATTGCACATCCATATTCAGTGGAGTAACAAACAACTATTTTCTTCTCCGTGGCATTCTCAATGATTAATCAACGTCTTCTTTGCAAGTATTTTTTTATAACCCCAATGTGTTCTTATGCTATCTCACAGGTTTGCAAATCCTTTTAGTCTTTGAATGCTGTATGAATTGAAATTATAAAGTGTTTTATAGCCATGTCCGTCTGAGAGATGAAATGTTATATTTGTAATATTATTTAATTTGTTGAGCCCCACGTTTGGGAGCCAATTTGCGACGGTATACTTATAATGTTTGTGTATGTGTGTTTACTCAACGTGGTGAAGCCATTTTGTGACGTGATTCTTTGTTAGGTTTGTAGTTCCATCTGGTGTTAGCAATTTGCGGTAGTATTAGTGTTTGTTTGAAAGAATGCTACTGTTATTTTATTTAATTTTTGTTCACTGTCCTCCGGCTAGCTATGATCTTTTTGGGTCGAGCACTTCTCTTTATACAGGTTGTGTAAACGGAAATGAATCTTTTATCCAAAGATAACACTGATGAAGGAATTTGTTTTACACTTTTATTGTCGAACACAGTCACTATCACATTTACACATTTATCTTGACACTCGCCAAACTGAAACTGTTATAATAACTTCATTACTGATCATTCTTAATTCGCGTACTTCAGCTTTTTGTATAATTAACTTTACAACACTTTAGATTTTTCATAACTCTGCTACGCGTAACTTGTGAATCGATAGCCAACGTGTACTTTACAAATATTTTCGGTGAACTGACGGACTGAAGGCGACGTGTAGCTCTACCTCTAACCTAGCCCTTTTATACTCCTACACCCCGATATGCTTAAAGATTATAACTGAGTTGCAATTGGCTAATAAAACGCGCCAACATTAGCGAATATTTTTATATCCAATGAAAATTATGAATACATATGCTCTAGGGACAATGTTCCAGCAAATTCTACAGAAAAACGCGCCAACATTACGTAACTTCCTCGTCTCTAATACTGATAAACAGCTCACCCCCTCGCTGCATTATTGCACGCTATTATTGTCAGTTTCAGTAAGGCCGAATAAACTTACTTCTCAACAATAATTATAATCAACAAACATCTCAAATCAATGTCACATAAAAATGCATATTCATATTATAATCATTCTTTACATTTAAGTAATTGCATCAAAGAACAAGGCTTATCAATGGTGAAAGAATTATTAAAATTGGTTGAGTTGTTTTTGAGATTACCTACTACTTACATACACATACATACATACTGTGGCATATTAATTTTATTGTCATTACCAGACGCACTGTTGTACTGTATTGTTGCTACCAGACATAGGGTTATTGGGTCTCCTTAGATATATTTCGGCTTAACGGTCTCTCCTTTCGGTGCGGATCACGCCGAAGGGAGAGATCTGTTTGAAACCGTCTGGTATGACGTCAGCCCTGTCTGGCTTTGGCTTTGGTTGGTGGGGCAAGATAGCGTCACTCGAGAGTAGGTGGCCGGTCTACGGTCTGTGGTATCTCCCTTCATCCCGTTTCCTTTGTTAACTATGTAGAGAAGCCACACGTCTCTGTGAATAAATCCTAGTAATGTGTTTATGTAACCTTCCAATGTAATATAAAAACCCACGCCTTTCCCTTAAATTTACACACCAAGGTCCTGGACTTTTTGCTGCCAGCAAGTTGCGGCCCCCCATGTGCATGTTGGGGTACGATGAATTAATCATTTTCTGGTAACCTTTTTGGCCTTCACCCCAACATATAACAATATATACATACGTACATACATACATACATACATACATACATACATACATGTACGTGCATACAAAGTTTCTCTCTTTATAGTATTAGTACAGATACGTAAATACATTGTGATCACGGCAAGTACACTGTTTGTAATTTGAGACGAAATAAGTAACATGGAACTGAGGTGAAGTAAATATATTTAGTTCAATAAGTTCGTATAAGTACATGTGTAATTCCCAAGAAAACAGATGCAATTTTTTCGCTGAGACCTTTAGCAGCACAGAGCTGCCTGCATGAAAAATGTGTATGTGACATCAAGTAGTGATAGCGTGTATGTACCCCGCTGGGTTCTCTTGTTGGACGCTGAAACGGGAACCAGAGCGTCGATTTCCCGCCGGGTGGTGCTGCCCTGTTTTGTCTCCATTGTCTGTAGCTTGTGCTGCCCCCGATAACATCACATTCCTCATTTTCACTTGTTTAGCAGCACCATGTAGCTCGTAAGGGCTCATCGAAGTCGAGCCCTAGTTAGGGATCACAATACGCACACAGTTTACATTAGGTGTGGTCAAAAAGTAACCAAACAATGTAATTTTATTATAACTGTTACAGAATTAACGAGGACAATAACCGCATTAGTTACATATAAGAAAGTATTCATTGTTATCGTAGGAACGCATTAGCTAAACGCCATTACCTAGTACCATTCTACTCCTCAAGATAGCGTGAAACATCGTCTATAATACCATCTGCGATAGCAATATGAATCAATTACCTTGCAGCATGCAATATAAATATTTCGAATTTCTTGTAGCTTTCTTATTTTCCCTACTACTTACCTACAGTAAGTAAAGGAGTATTGTATTTCACCCGAAAATTCGATATCGTGATTTCACCAGTTCGTGATTTTCACTTTTTGAGACTCCCCGTATAAAAAAAAAATATATTAAAAACGCCTTGTTTGTGTCTGTCTGTGACTAGCATAACTTGAAAAGGAAAAGTAAGTTGAATACCAAACTTGGTATTTATGTTCAGCGTCTTCCAAGGAATTAACAAAGATTTTAAGAAAATCCCTCCCCAACACAAAACATCCTTTACATGGAAAAATATTCGTTATGTTTCACTTTCTCAAAGAATAGCTTTAACAATGTTGATTAAAATATCATATGTTTTAGATATTCGCATGATAAATGAAATCTATGCTGAATTTTTTGCCAATAGCACGAGAAGATCTCTTCACTCTCATTGAATTTTGTATAGTTGCTAAACCGCAAAACATAGATCTTTATCATTCCTTACATTGTTATTCCTTAGATACTTTTATCCCTTGTCCCTCCCCCCACAAAAAAAATCATATCTTACAGAAAGCTATATCTTGTTAAAACACACAATTTATGTCAAATTTATTTGCGGCGTCAACAATTTCCAAGATATTCTTAGTTATTAGTTTGAATTCTCAGGTATTTTTGCATTTTCTGTTGGTAGGTCGGTATCCGGTATCGTGTTCATGCGAACAGTAAGGAATTTAAAAGCCCTCACATAGCCAGTATTTGATTTTTAAAAATCTGACTATCGCTTTAGCCTACTTTAACCTTCTTACAAATGTGTAATGAAAGTTTATCAACAAGAAGTAGAACGAAGAAAATATTTTTAAAAATAGTTTGTAGAAGATGAGTAGAGAAAGTCAACACATTAGATCTTTCTGCCTCATTTCCAATTCAATCTATTAGTCCAAAGTCCTAAATGGCCTATAGAGACTAATGACATCTGGAGGTATTTTACACTTGTAGTTGATAATTACATATAAAGATATGCTCAAACAAAATATATAAATAAATATTACGAAAACAATATATGGCAACCTTTTTATCTGAAATGTAATTATCTTTAGTTTTTAAGGTACAATACTTTGGATAATTTATTCCGTTTCACTTTCTCTGTTACTTACCTATAGTAAGTAGAGGAAGTATTGCATTCCATCCAGAAATGGGTGCATCAGAAATGCACTTTTGAGATTCCACTGAATCCAAAAAATCTCTTTTAGAAAAAAGGTCCGTGTGTGTATGTATTTTTCTATCTGTCTGTGAACAGCATAACTCAAAAACGAAAATTCGGTTAAATACCAAACCTGGTATTTAAGTTCAGCACCCGCCAAAGACGCGAGACGAAGATTTTTCAAGAAAATCCCCTACTCCAAAATATCCTTTAGTTGGAAAATTGTTCGTTATGTTTTATTTTCTCAAAAATGACTGCAACGAGTTGGATTAAAACTTGACATGTTAAAGATATTTTTATGACGAACGAAATGTATACCTTAAATTTTCTGGGAATATCCAGCGCAGTCCTATTTTTATAAATGACTTTTGTATGATTGCTAAACTAAGAGACAGACAAAATCTTATTACACAGAAAACGTATATTTCGTTAAAGAATGCGATTTATAACAAACTTTTTGGTGCGTTTTTGGTTTGAATTCTCAATACTTATACCTTTTCCAAGGAGTAAGTTGCTAATTGTTTTTCCTCGTGGTCCTCCATAAGGGGAGGGTTGCGACCCCTTCACCTGCTGAGGTGTGGGCGCTGCAGTCCCTGAGCACTCGTGATACTTCTATAAGGACACTGGGCCCAACATCCGAAACCCTTCCGTAAGGTAGTTTGAATTGGGTTGGTCTCGGCGGGGCAGTGGTTCCCGATATCCATGGGAGACTGGACACGTCTGGCTGGTTTTCCGTCCAGGCGGGGTTGTGAGACGCCTCAAGGTCCTCCGGTACCGCCCTGGAGAGCCGGTACACAGTGTGCTAGGTTGCTGTAGTTACCACCGAGGTATCGATAGTATTCTCCTTTCGGGGTTGACGCGCGTAAGTGGCGTATCCACTTCCGCCCTGGGAGATCGGATTAAAATTTTCAGGTGCTGACCCAAAGGAAAGGCCTTAGGGGCCAGGGAGAGTCACTCGGATGACACACACTCCTCAGGGTTGCAAAGGGTGGGCAGTGGCCTCCTGTGGATTTCTACTTCCTCGTGGCATACAAGGACATGGAATTTCAAAGCTATCACATGGCGACACGCTTTTTAAGAACCTGACCGACTGTACTCTTCTTATATCTAAAATGTATATAAATACGTAATGAAACTTACAGGAAGTAGATAAAAACATAAGGTTTTTTAATAATAGTTTCTAGAAGAGTGAGTAGAGAAGTCATGTGAATGCAACACAAGTATTTTTAAACTTCTGTGGTCATTTCGGAAGCTTAGACTTGTAGAATAAACAATGCTGTTAACACTCGTGGAGTTTTTAGTTGGTTTTGTTAATTTCTATCTTACAATACACTCCTCTTCACTCCCACGTTGATACCTCCAGACGCTGCGGAGGGTAGGGAATGCTCCAATTACAGAGAAGTTCTCCTGCCTACTGAGGAATAGAATCCGGGACTTCTGGTTTAAGGAATCAGGATGCTGATTACTCAGCCATAGAGGAGACACTCTTTAATATTTATAGTGACCATACTCTGCCGCTATAATGCGTTCAGTTAACGGAATAATAGAAAATCCCTCTCAACAGAGATACATTAGCAGTTACTGTTACTGGTAACAGGTAACTACCAACTGAGGCGTTAATGTGTTAATCGTTACTTGTGACCGTTAACGCAAAGTTACTGCGACAGTTATAACCGTCGATGCCACACATCTAATTTACATTAATGCAGCACAATGGTGACTGTTTCACAAGAGATGTAACTCAAAAATTTCACAATATCTGCCTTTGGCAAAATGTTGGAATCCTCGGATCGCTGGTATACTTAAAGCAATTAAAAAATATAACGTAAACAGTACAGCACATGCTGTTATATGTTGCTATTGTAATTTAGTTTTTCGTTTCATCTCTACAAAGTTACACAAGTATCGCAAATAACAATACATACTTGCTAGGAATATAGCTTAGAGACAAAATATGGAACACTAGAATAAGGGAAGTCACCAACTTGGTAGATGCTTCTCAACGAGCCTCCAATCTGAAATGCGCATGGGGAGGCCACATGGCGAGGCTTCAGAGCACCAGGTGGGCATACAGTGTAGTCACTACATATCGGAAAGAGACGGCGAGGAAGATCCGGAACGAGATGGGCCGACACCTTTGAAGAAGAAAGCGGTAGGAGCCCGCTGGATGAGAACACCAAGGAACCGCAGTGACTGGAGAGACATCCGAAAGCAAGCGATGAGTATGAACATCTAGTGTCCGTTGCAAGGAAGTGAAAAGTGAGTGTAGTCGGGAGTGACTTAGTGAATGGGCAGCGGCAATTCTCAAAGATGAAGTTAGACAATACTTTCACTTATGGTACATCTGAAATCGAGGCAAAAAGCCTCGCATTTCTTTTTTGCTTTGTAATTTTTTTCCAATTAATAAGAGGTGCTAAGGAAAACTTATTTAGCAAATATTAGCATCTAAAACCCAACGGTTGTCACCTTATTGAACGACAAATGTATCGTATTAATTCATTTTGTCGCATTTTAAGTGCGCATAGCTCCGGACCCCTTTATTTTAGAATATTGTATAAAATCTCATTTTCTAGATAAAAGTTCGCATTTTATTACAGCATATAGCAATTAGTTTTATAATATTCACAAATATCTACGAGGCGTATTCCAAAACTAAGGTCCATCTGGTCATAATAACATCACTCATGAGACAAGGTTTTTATTGACAGTAATATGTGCCTACATATATACTTTACTTTTCCACATAATCGCCGTTCACATCTATACACTTGCTGTAACGTTGCACCAGATTCTTTAATCACTCGGCATAGAAGTCTGCTGCCGGGGACTTGAACCAGTTGGTAAAGCTCGTTTTGAGTTCATAATCGGTTTGAAATCGTTGTCCACCCAGCTACCGTTGCAAATGTAAGAAGAGGAAATAATCTCTTGGTTCCAGGTCGGGACTGTACGGAGGTTGGGTAAAGAGTTCCCAACGATACTCTTGAATTTACTCTTTGGTTTTGGCAGCGGTGTGCGGGCGTGCGTTGTCGTGCAGAAGGATGATGTCAGACGACAGTTTGCCGCGGCGTCTATTTTGAATCGCACGTCTCACTTTGTTAAGCGTTGCACAGTACACGTCAGTTGTAATTGTTGACCCACGGTCCATGAAATTAATCAACAGGACTCCCTTTTCGTTCCCAAACACGATAGTCATCATTTTGTGATTCGTGTATGGCGATTGCTTACACTTTTTAGGTTTGGGGAACCAAACTGCATCGACTGTTGTTTCGATTCTGCGTTGGTGTACGCTATCCATGTATGGTCGCCCGTAACAATGTGGGAAAACAAACCATCTCCATCCTGTCTAAAGCGCTCCAAAAAATTAGTCGCGCAACACGCATTGCTTGCTCTTTGCTGACCGGTGAGCAGTTTTGGCACTCTCCTCGCACAAAGTTTCTGATATCCAAGCTGTTCAGTGACAACAGTGACGATTTCATCATGACAACGCGCGGCCTCGCGTCGCAAAAGTCGTGCAGTTTTTGGCTAAATGGAACAGTACCTGAGTACCGTATTCACTTTATATTCCCGATCTTGCACTCTGTGATATTGCTATTGCTATCATTAAGTGGAAAGCCTGGGCATTAGATTTGAGAACTCTGCAGCAGTGCTCAAGAAAAGTCGGGCGATTTTCAAAGACCTCACAAAGACTGGTCTGTTCGAAGACTGGCAGAGACGCTATAAAACTGTATTGAAGTAGGAGGGGAGTACTTTGAAAAAGATTATGTAAACATTGAAGTGGAATAATAAATATATGTGAAAAAACCAGTTTCAAACTTTGTTGATCGGCCCTCGTAATTCCAAGTAATAAACTAGTATTCGAAACTGTCTTCAGTAATACCATGAGTGCTGATAGTTTTTGGCAATTTAGTTGAGGTTAACAAATGCTTGTTTTCATAATTATTTCGACTTATTTAATCACAGAAAGCACGAGTTGGAAAGCTCAATTAAGTTACCTAATAAACTCATAAGCAAGAGGAAGATTGGGTAAGATAACTACAATTCCGAGAACAATATTATACTTTGGTAGTTTTAGTATAATCACTGAAGTAACTGTTTCATCTCCTTTTATGCGGCGTTAGATCTTGTACCGCTTCTTTTATATTTGGAATTGGATATCACCATATCTGGTCAGTTTTACAGCTTGTATCAACCACCAATATGAACAGGATAATGCATTAGATTTGACTTCCTAGATCTATAGTCCAATCGAAGCAGAGATTGTGGAAATAAAGAAAGGGATGTAGGAGAAGAAACTTGAGACGGCTGAAAGGCGCTCCTGTATAATAACTAGGGCCCGGATTTCTAGGTTTTAACCTATATTTTTCCTCGTTATTTAATTAACACATTTCAAGATATATGTTCGTTTCACACTTCCTGGAGCAGAATATGTGAATCTCATTACACCTAAAAAAACCTAAATAGCTGTTTTCCCTTTTTCGAAATGAAGAATGTTATTTTCGGATTGAAACTCATTCTAAAATTATTTCCAGCACTTATTTGGAGTAGATAGTTCAAATTACTACAGTTAAATGCAGCATATATGACGTGGTGACACCTGGATGCAGCTGACAGAAGGTCAGGTGGAGCGTAACCTGTGTAACGAGATTGCCTCCAATCGCTCACTGAGAGATCAACAGGCAGAAAGTGTGGTGATTGATTGTTGCAATGCTTTTCTAATGTAATTGTTGTATAGTGAAACAATGCCTAAATCACAATTATTGAAAAACTGGATTGCTGCAGATCCACGGTTCACTTTTGTTAGTAACGGTGACAACATGTTGAACGCCGGGGGGGGGCTTCGACAGTCCTTCCACCCGACCATGTTACGTGCTTGGCCCGGGCTGCACCACCTTAAGGAGGAGATTAGAAGCCACTTCGATGGCGTGAACAGCCTAATATCTTCAGTCAAAGGTTTTCTTAAAAGCCCCAACACATATACAATTGTCAAAGAGAATGTACCAGCAACCCCTCTTCCACCTGAGCCGATACTTACCCGCTGGGGAACTTGGCTGTCTGCTGCCATTTACTATGCCGAGCACTTAAGACATTAAAAATGCCATCAATGAGCTGGATGAAACAGAAGCTTCCTGCATTGTCAAGGCTAAGAAATCACTCGATTGCCCCATTCTTGCCGCTTCCCTTACATATATTAAGGCATATTTTTGTTCTATACCAGGAGCTATTTTTCGGTTGGAAGGTACAACTTTGCCACTGAAATCTGCTTCGATATCATTGGTAATGTTTCCAGTAAAGTAATATCTGGACCAGTGGGGTTTGCATGTTCTTCGAAGTTGCACAAGATTCTTCAACGAAATCCTTAGTTTTAAAGATGTGAAAATCCTCAATTCGTATTGAAGGAAGAAACGTATACAGGAAAAATACTCGTAGAATCTGCTGCACTGGCATTTGTGTTCTACGCTCCAATAGCTCATGTTCCGTTGAAAGAACTTTTAGGATGTGTTACGTGATAATAGGATATCGTTTACACCAGAAAATTTGAGAATGTATACAACTATTTACTGCAAGTCAAAAGATAAATCTTCAAAATAATAACAAAAAAATTGATACCTGTATTGATTCAGAAAGCAAAACATAACAAAAAATCTGATGTGTTACACTCACATGACTTTCTCTAGTCTTGTACATACGCTTATTCTCCATGTGCTTCATGTTAATCGAGATATTAATCTTATTGCTAATTTTCTTGTAGGTGCAAGGAGAATTGGTAGTATTTAATCGATAGTCAAATCTTTTAAGAGCTGGTTGTTATGTGGCGCATTCCATTCTCTTTGTATGTCCAGGACATAAAAAATTAATAACGAATTCCCATTTGAGAAAAAGTATTGGAAAATTTTAGGGAATAACAAGCAATATCCTGAAATGGTTCACTCAACAAAACAAAATGTATATGACATAAATTATGTATTTTAACGCGATCTACATTTTTGTGTAGTAAAATTTTGTCTATCTGTTATGGTTTACCAGTTATGCAAAAGTCGTTCACAATAAAGAATATTTTTGGATACATTCCCAGAAAATTCAATATATACATTTCATTTGTCATGAAAATATCTTAAACATATGATATTTTAATCAAAATCGTTAGTCATTTTTGAGAAAATTAAAATGTTTGAAAAAAGATCCAAAAAAGGGTAATTTGGGGTGGTGGGATTTTCTTGAAAACCTGCGTGTCGCATCTCTGGAAGGTACTGAACTTAAATACCAAGTTTGGTGTTTATCCGACTGTTCGTTTATGAGTTATGCTGTTTACAGACACACACACGGACATGTTTCCAAAAATGCTTTATTTTTGGATTCAGGGGGCCTCAAAACATGTATTTCCGGTGAAATCTCGGTATCGAATTTTTGGGTGGAATATAATACTTCCCTTACTTACTATACATAGTAGAGAAAGTAAAAAAGATATTTTAATCAAGATAAACCTTAAAAAAACTATTTTAAGCATATAAGAATTCTAAAATGAAGGTTTATTCTACCTAAAAATCCGTGCCCTAATAATAACTCACAAGTTGGTTTTAACAACTACAGCTCTGTTCACAAGCCACTTCTACTATAAACACTTTGTGTAGACAGTATCTTCTGTCGGCAAGTTACTGAGTAAGGAGGCGTGTTTCATGTTCCCTGCAATGTGTTGTAAGTCTAGGAGTTTGTGAAGAGACGGATGCAGTCATTAAGGGATGTGGATCAAGCCGAAGGGGTGCTCTATCGAAGGCGGGACCGTGGAAAGAAGAGGTTTTCTTTCTTCCCCGGTGGCCACGGCGGCGTGAAACTCGATTTCCTTGGCAGAGGAGGGAAGCTGGCTGTAAACAACACGGGCGCCGCGTGGGAGAACACAAAACCACAATCTTGGCGCCCGCCCTGGAACACATTAAAGCACATGGCGGTAAACCCAATGTGATTACGTTGTAGGACCACAGGAGACACCGCAGGCTTCCCAGCTGACGCCGCCTCAACCAGTTACCTACTCAATATCCTCGCACCGGAATTTTTGTGCTAATATTTATCGAGGCAACAGCTTCTTTCCACTCTGCTTCCAGTGGCGTGACTACTGCCGGAGCTGTAACACAAGCCTTGGAAACGTGAGAAAAAACACAGTGCAGTGCTATTGTACGTTATTATCCTTCCCCTTCCTACTGCTTCAGTCAGCAAATAGATTTAGCCAAACCGGAGTCTGAAGTTTACCAGCAACGATCTGCAGTGGTGCAACATGAGTACATAGCAGAGATATAACTGAGATTTAAAAAGCAAGTATTTTTGTTCCTCGGAATAGCAACATATGGCAAAATCGATATCAGAATATGGCATGCGCTGGACATTTGTTAAATCCATAAATGTTATTGCAGAAACATGTTAAATGCCAAAGGATATCTACTGCTCCGGAGGACTTGTTTACCTTAAATATGGCAACGGTGAAAACAGATAGCTAGAAAGAGACCAAGGAATAATCTATTTATTAAAGTTCCCAGGTAATGCGATCTAGAGAAGAGCGGTAATGTAATTCAAAGACAGTTGGAATTTCCAACAACACTCATTTACACGTAAACACGGCGAATGTTATTAAACAGTAAATACGATTATGCAAAAGCGAAATAGCTAATCTCTGTAACACCATATTTATATCTGTTCAGTATTTTATTTCTCGCTAAATTCAAAACTACCTAACTTTTTCTGCGGGAAGTTGTATTGAAAGTAATTACAAATTTTAAAGTTTATTACAATTTTTAAGAATGTGTTTCTGGTAGTGTTTGTTTCGTATAGTAGAAAAGTAATTAAAATTTTGTGCAATTTTTGCATGTCCACGCAGCGGAATGGTTCGTCCGCTCGTCAAACCATTTTAGATCATGAAATAGCAGAGAGCATTGCTAATTTTCTCTGTGCCGTGATCTGAGTGTTCTCTTCCCCCGGAAATAAAGGCAGCACCTAGTGTCGAACTACGAAAACGCTAAAACACTGCTTGCATATGCATTTAGGAATACATGTAAACAGCCAATCACAATTATATCTGCGTAACGACTAAAATGTAATGTGTAAATGAACAGTGAATGAACAGTGTGGTTAAACAGTGAACAAGTAAGAAAACAAACCAGACACAATTACTCTAAATAATTCCTTTCCATTCCATTTTCTTCTCATTGCTCTAGGTTTTGTGGCGCATGGCGGTGCCGGAAGATGACGCGGTTGCATGCTCAATGTTAAGAGTATTCCCCTGGACACCAGAAGGCTGCTTTATTGGTGGGTCGTTCTTCGCCCTCTCTCGGCGGCTCCAGCAGTGGGGCGGGTCTGCGAGCTTGGAAATACTAGGGACTTCCTCGCGGCTGTGTGGCCTGTCTGGCTACGGCTCTTAGCCTCCTGTGGTTCCTTCACCTCATCCCTTCCTCCTGGAGGGATGGTAGCCACAATAGATCTCTGTAGGTCGCAGCACGTGAGGTGTCCGCCTCTGTTGAATCACCTCTATTCCTTTACTCTAAATAAACATGTACATACAACGCCTAACGTGGAGTAACTCCCCACGTAGAAGAAATTAGCTCTCCTTTTCCAATAGGAGGCCTTTCCCCTGCCATAATGTACTCATTACATTTGTTACTCTATGTTGTGTAGTAACAAGTTACTAAGAAAATAAAACAGTATATAATAGTATATTATGATACAAGGGGTAAAAGTAGGGGATTATGATACAAGAGATTTTAACACGTGTGGCGTATACCTTTTTCAGACAGCGCTCGAATTTGTAAAATATCAATGTTATATTTATTCCTAAAACTAACAGAGATGATCTTTGGAACTCATTCCTGAAACGATAAATGACATTAAAAAGCGAAATGTCAGATGTTTTGATATTTTATTGATTCGCTAGCAGTCATTTTCAGGTAAATTATTTCCACCATGTTTTGCCTTACACCAGGAAATAAAGTGGTTAAATACTATATCATATTGCTTTCTGGATTTTCTGTGCAAGTAGTTCTAGTGTGATTCTTATTGATGCTTCTGTAATTTCACTTCCATTTCAGTTTCTGCTAAATTCATAATTTCCGCTATTTAAAATTTATGTAGGTTATCGTATATAAAATAATGACGTTTTATAATCAAAGACAGTAGAAGGCTGCCAATATAACGTATAGGTTAACTCTACAACGAATTGCAATAAATTGAAGTATGACGATTTGTGTTGTGAACAGATAATTTGAGCGCCATGAGAAATTAATCGTGTAAATGTACGTAATGAAAAATAAAAACCTAATCATACCAAGTCGAGTCATTAAACATGTGTAAATACAAAGGGTAATTGTCATGTGATTGGACCTGAAACCAAAGTTGAAACGTTGCACAGACTTGAAATACTAGTGCGATAATCTAAAGCTTTTTGCTCGTGTGCGCTGTTCTATGCTGTCTAAAAGAGTAATTTACAATTTGAGACTGTTAATCGTTTTAGTGTTTATAGGCTAAGTAAGAATACGAATTGCTTTTGTAAGCACGATACATTATGAAACACTTTATTTGTCAACGACTTTGTCTAGTTTTGTGAAAATATTAGTGGTAATTCTGAAGAAGCTTGAATTCGAGTTAGAAGCAGTGAATCGCTAATTTTCGTTACAACGCCGCTAAAGGTTACCAGCTACCTAGTACTATTTTTAGCCTTATTAACAAACAAGCAAATGTTTTAGAAAGTACCTACTAAAACTCTGATGTGTTATATTCACATGATTACCTCTAACCACTCTCCTACAAATTATTCTTACAAAAACTTCTTCTTCGTTATACACCTTCTTAATCATTATTAACACTTGCAGAAGCGGTTCCACTGCACTTTCGTTGTAGCTATATGAGGGATAGTAGATAGAAGTGATGCCAGATTTTTAGCAAGGGGATGCACATTCTCTTTTCGTGCTATCGCCGGAAACAACTGAATAACGACAGCACTTTAAAATGACAGAATATTGAAAAGTTCAAATCAATAGCAGAAATCTGAAACGGTTCAACCCACCAAAACGTTATTTGAAATAAATTCAATGCTTTAAAGAGATCTGTGTTCCTGTGCAGTAAGCTGTTGTTTACTCCTTATGGTTTACCTGTTATAAAAAATTATACAAAATTATTTTCAAATGAAGAGGACTTCACTTTTATTCCTAGAAAATACGTTATACAAATTATTTATCATGTAAATATGCGGTACCTGTTTTCAATCAAAATCTTTGACGCCATTTTTGAGAAAAACAGGAATATGGAAAATGTTTCCATGTAAAGGTTAGTTTTGGGGTGGGGAGATTTCTTTGAGAATCTGCATGACGCATCTTTGGAAGATATTGAACTTAAGTACGAAGTCTAAATTTTCGATTATCCGTTTTTTGGATTCAGGAGGTCTCAAAACATGTACTTCCGGGTGAAATTTCGGCATCAGATTTTTGAGTGGAATGCCTATCTACTAGGTATTTCTTAGAGAAGTTTAAAGTATATAATAAACAGAAAGCAATGTATAACCTTCAATTAAAAGGCGAACAAAGCCAATGAATATTAATATCGAGTTAAATGTTTATCCAAGCTGATGACAGTATTGAGACTATTCAAGAGGTATTATTCTTCTTTAACGGATTACCCTCATCACTTAGGATTTACACTCCCAAGAACTTTAAAGAAGTACGTAGTCTGTTGAGGTGCAAGCAAACTCTGGATCATAGCATATACAGGATGGGTGATCAGCCCAATGTCTGGCATGGTGCTGAAGAAGAAATGTAGCGATGAAAGGGATGATAGTAAAGTTCACGGATCAAATTATCCAACCCAGAATTCGCCTAGCGACTGAGGAAAACCCCTAAAAATCTTCGGTCGGATTGGTGGGCCCGGGGGTTTGAACCCGGGACCTCACGAATGCGGTCCAAAGACGTTACCGCCTGAGCCATCCCGCTCGCCCTCTGTATTAAAACACGAAAAATATAGATCTTAAAATTTGAAGCATATAACAGAGTTAGGTAGCTTACTGTGATGATGAATGCACAACGGCCTAAAAACGGACAAGATGTATGATTGTGTTTCTAGCAGTGTACAAAACAGGTGTATCAGATAAACGTATGTGTGCATGCCGGTATCCACAGATCAATAGTCACTGCAAACCAGCAACCTCCCCCCTCCCTCTCCCATTCTCTTCTCCGGTACCACCACCCTCTAGCGTATAAAATGTCAGTGGGTAAAGATGACAATAACATATGGGCAACAAAACAAATCATTGGATTTACTATCCTGGGATCAACAGACGAGAAACTTTACCTCCCAAATGTCTGCAAGAAGTATTTGCATTTCTCCGTGAAGGATGACGTAAGATTATGTTCGTTATCAGGGAAAGCAGGTAAATTTTGTCTGCCCTTTCAGGGGAATTGAGCTTGTAGGAATAAGCACATAGTTCGTGAGGCAACACTTCCATTAGTAAGTTATTGCGAGAATTTAGCAACTTGCAGAGACTGCAAACTCATCTATGGAAGTTGCACAATGAATCGTCTCTGATTTAAAAAATTCTAACAGCCAAATTAACAGAGAGAAAATTGTTATTTTTAATATACAGAAATAACAACGTATATTACAGCTTATAATATGTTACGAGATGTTTATTTAAGACTTTTGATTTTATTAATTTGTATTTTTTCCAATTAGGTACATCATGTATGATGTTTGCACCACTGGTTTGGTTTTCCCAGAGGGGAAAGTTACTGTGAAAAGGGACTATTGCGTAGGAGCTAGGAAATTACAAACATTTACTAACACATAAATTAACAATTTATTTTAAAGTGATATATCCGTTTACAATACTTTAGTCAGCTTGTTTTACCATTTTGTTTTACAAAATAATATGCTCAAATACAATGTGATATTCTCTTTCGCTTTTCTACATTTAAAGTTGTCATCTGAATGTAAACATTTTATAGAAGAGCAACGAATATAATAAAGTTACAAAAATGCAAAATATAAATGCTTCTTCCGTACAAGAATTTACAAAACCACCAAGAGTTAAAGGTTGAATTTCAAAAAGCTTACCGAACAAAGTTTAAAGATAATTTGAAAAGACCGAAAGAATGACTCTTGGTGAATTATGCCAAAAAGCTCGCTGTCACGATGTCTAGTTGTTCCCTGCTCGGTTCCTGGCCGAGGAGCGACTGCTGGTGCCTGCCTACCCAGGAGTTGCTGGAAACGGCGACGAGCATGATGGCACCGGCGTCAGTGGCGTGTCGCAAACCAGCCAATGATGACTTGTCCATGATGCTTTACATAGTGAGGTGATGCATTACGTCACTCATGGCGATCTGTTCGAAACTTTAGATGTTACTTTCTCTGTCGACGAATGGCGTCATCATCTCTGCAGCATTGCGACGTGCTGGTTGCATAAGCCATGGCCATGAGGGAGGCGAAAGCAGCAGATGTTTACACAATTATTTTTTCGACGATAGTGTTTTCAGTGTTCATGCTGTGAGCATGGGAAGTGAAATGTCCTGTATTCAGTGCTAGTAATTTAACCTACTTACATGTTTTACTGCACGTTTGGCTGCACGTATGTGCACGAACTACATTAAATTCTTTAAAATTTTATATATTTGTTATTGTAAACATAGAATATAATCATAACTGATGTTTGGACTTTAGGGTTTAAATCTTTACTTCCTTTTTGTTTGTGAATACAAATAAATTCATGCAGCAACTGAGTATAAGCTGCAATTTATTAATATTATAAGGTGGATGAAGGTGATAATGATGAACTAAGTGGCCTCAGTCAAAAATAAGGTTCCGATATAACGTATCACTTCTTTGATATTTGCTCTTCTTACATCCTCAGGTTCCGAGTAAAAGGAGCCTAAGGATAAACATCCATGCATGGCATAACCTTCGCAATTGCATAGTATATGCTGGAAAGCTTCATATTCCCTTCGCATTTCCTGTATAAGTCCCTTTATATGTAGATGTTTGCGCAGTGTGTTATGGCTCTAAGATAACCACCAACCTCTCTGAGCTTAGATCCAGTTCTCTTCAATAGAATCCCACTCTGCTTACCTCCAGGAGCCGAAATTAATTTATGAGCTTGCCTGGCAGCAGTTTGTTTATTTCAATACTCAAGATGATCCCGATAGGTTAACTGGGTTACACCACACTTGACACTTCTGGGAAAGACGTCATAAAAGGACTTGGCTCCTGTAAAATTAAACCCCGAACCCTCTTTGCGAGCATGCCCACCATCTCAATGCCAGCAAGCCCGGGTACCCAAACCAGGGTGACTGGTCAGCTGGCACATAATCCATCCAACCTCCTTTGGCACTGCCACACCAATTTGGAAGTGGCTTTAGCCGCTTTGAGAGCATTCAAAGCTGCATAGCTATTCGAGCAGATTGTCACTTCCGGCTGTTTGGCTCGCAAAGTTTAAATATGCATTACACAGCCTAAGATTGTATACAGGGTGGATCATTTAAGTTGAGACTGTACAATGTCTCTAAAATTAAGCGTTGTAGAAATAATTGTCTTTGATAAAAGTTTGCTTATATTATGGGGGAACGTAAATGTCGTGTTTTATTTGGAGGACGTTTTGATGGTCATTTTAGGGTAAATTTAGTTTGACCGGAATTTTAGGTTCCCGTTTAATAAAATTAAATTGACCCTAAAACAACTATCATAACGTCCTCCAAACAAAGCACGAATAATGCCATTTACTTTGCACCATAATATCGAGCAAATTTTATCCAAGACATTTCTTTCTACAACGCTTAGTTTTGGAGATATTTACAGTCTCAACTTATATTATGGTCCACCCTGCATACGTATCTCAGACTGGAAAACAATGACATATCTTGCCAGGGGAATGGCAAGGCTAGTTCTAGGGCCCCAGGCCCCAGCCCCCGCCCTGCCCCTATCGGGAGCCATCAGTGAACCACGTTTGGCATCCAGTTTTCAGCGGAGACCCTTTCTCTGGGTCCCACTCCTTCCTGGAAGGCATCAATATTTAAAATGTGGGCTTAAATCATACCCAGTCCTCATCAAACCCCTCCCATTAGGGTAATAGAATGTATCTCCTGAAGGCCAGGCGTGGATAATCAACTTTGTCACCAAGGTGACCTTGATACTGGAACCACCATGTGAACATCTGTTTATTTTCGTGTATTATTTATATTCTCCACTCGTCGAAAAAAACAGCCGCAACAACATTCGTTTCGTTAGGGGAAACTTGGAAGTAAAAATACTGGGCTTTTTCGTAGCTTCAAACTTTTCCTTTTTCTCCAATAGTGTGCTTACAATAATTGTATTGCAGTATAGTGCACGTGCATGAATTTAGTAGTGCAATATGTTTGGTAAAATCTTACTGGTAACTGAAATTCCTGCAAAAACCTATATTTAAGCACACTATATGCTTGCCTTACCGCATTAAAATATTTATTCAAAAAGATAACCATCATTTCAAAAGTATTCATTGCATCTCCGAATATTATTTTGGTGTTTCATCGTGCCTCTATTTCGTTCAGTTGACATGTGGTATTGTTGAACTCGTCTTTTGTTAAAAACAAATACACGCTTGACTTTATTCAAGAGAATATGGACAGCTGCCCTACTAGTAAATAATTGTAACATGGAGGAATTTAGGATAGAATTTTACTGAGCTTTTTTTGCAGTATTTCATTTACGCACCCGAAAGAAATATCAACTGTCCTACATTCACAGCACTTTCTCTTCTCACTCCTTCGCAAACCATTCTACCCAAAGTTTATTTTCCTATTTCCTCTTAATCGAGATAATCACTCTAGAAATAGTTTCAGCACATATTTAGCTATAGGAGGCTGAAACGACAGTAAAGTGTTTAAAAAGCGGATTACTATATGCTGAAGTTCCACTTTTTGTTGAGCAACAGAAAGGAAACGAAGAGCAACTTAACATTCAAAAAGTATAATGTATTGGAAAGTTCTAATGAATAAAAAATAATATATATGTGGCTTACCAATAATAAAAATATTACTTTTCATTGAGAATGAACTGGGCGCCACAGGCTATTCTCAGAGAATTCAATATATAATTTTATTAGCCATGCATGTATCTTAAACTTGTGGTATATTAGTCCAAATCGTTAGCCATTTTTGATAAAATAAAAATATGGCTTTATGTGAAACTTCTTTAGTCGTGCTAGGACAAATTGGTCTGGATCAGGCGAAAAGTGAAATGCATGAGTTGGCCTGATCGAGACTCCAACCGGCAGTAGAGAAGAAAGAGAGGGAGAATCATTTCTACTCTGTCCGTCATATACGTCATAGACAGTCAACGTGTATGCACCGCGTGTACTGTGTTAATACGTAGTGTAGGGAAACAGTAGACGCTTGCGTATTAAACTATATATTAGGTATATTAAACAATGCAGGAGTAAATGATGCCCTTGAACTCTTTCATAAAGTCTTATTGGCCTACACTATTGAAGGTGCAGCATTGTTGGAAAAAGAGCAAAATGCCAATGATTGTGAGTGGTGATTCCAACTTCAATTCAGACGAAGCTCAACCATTGATAAGATTTCTGAATGAAAAGTTCAAGTTAAAATTGAACATTGGCAGAAGTCAGTATACAATCAGATCCGGCATTGCCATCGACGCAGTATTCGCTGTTAATTAGAAGATTTACAGTCTAAATTATTTGTATCATACTTTAGCTATCATAAACGCATAATTTCTTTCTTAGAGTTTGAATTAATGGAAATTGGTGAATAAAAAGAGTATTCCATTTAAGAGGGATTTTTTAATCAATTTTTTTTCAAAATGCTCAAGTGGAAGAAGTACAAGCTTTTTTTAAGAATATGTTTAGAAGATTTGACAGAGAAAGTCATGTAAATGGAACAAACACGCTACATAATGGCATTGACAATTACCCGGAATTCACATTCATCACAGTTTACCCTTCATTTATATCCTGCATACCATAACAATACATACTGAAGATTTAAATGCGAAATATAGGGTATTTCAACAAGAGTGCCCGATCTTTAACATGTGATAGCTGCCGTTGTTATTGAGTTACAGCAGTCATTTTTGTCATGTGTTGTTTTTTTTGTGTGTTTCATTTTTTAAAATACAGTTGTTATTGACAAATAGCCATGGAAAGTCACAGCATTCAGCAACGCGAAGAAATTGTGAAAATTTATTATCAAAATGGATCATCTGTTCGCCAAACCTTCCGTGTATTGCGTGAAGTTTACGGTGTGCATAATCGTCCCTGCGAGAGAACGATTCGGCGTTTGATCGATAAATTTGAAAGAAGTGGTTCTGTCAGCGATCAAAGAACGCCTGTACGTAATCGACGTAAGCGCTCCAACGAAAACATAGGCGCCGTTCGTGAGAGTGTACGCGAGAACGGAAACAAATCAACTGCTCGTCGAGCGCAAGAATTGAGGCTTTCGTCGACCACAACTTGGCGAATTATGCATCTGGACTTGAAGTTTCACGCTTACAAAATGGTGTTAACTCCAGAACTAAAGCCCAATGACCATAGGTTGCGCCGTGTATTCGCTGACTGGGCTGTGGAGCAATTGGAAGCTGACCCGGATTTTTGTCGAAAAATCGTCTTCAGCGACGAAGCCCACTTTTGTATGGATGGTTGTGTTAACAAACAAAATTTCCACTATTGGAGCAATCACAATCCAATGCCTATTCAAGAACGACCGCTTCATCCCCAAAAGGTTACTGTGTGGTGTGCTGGAATCATTGGTCCAAATTTTTTCCAAGATGGAGAAGTTCTGTCACCGGAGAAAGATATCAGGCTCTTATAAGGGACTATTTTTGGCCTCAATTGGATGGTATGGATCTCAGAAACGCCTGGTTTCAGCAAGATGGTGCCACATGTAATACTGCTCTCGAAACAATCAATCTTTTGAAGGAGAAGTTCAGAGTTCACGCGTGCTATTCGTGAAGTTGGACCTAATTTACATTCCTCTGTCATTGAAATTTGGGTCAACCGTATACGCGCAACCCAACGAAGTCGCGCGGTCAGTTAACACACTGTTCCCTTCCACACGTAATGACATTATGTTCCAAAATAAAAGAAGAAATAATATCATTTATAGAACGTGTTTTATTTAAGTTCAAAGATAGGACACTCTTGTTGAAAGACCCTATATATTACGACCAATCTGACCAAAAGTTTTTTCGCGCTTTTCCTCGGTCGCTAGGTGAATGCTGGGCTGGATAATTTGATCCCGAAATTTTCAATTATACCTTTGATCACTGCATTGAATTTACTTCCTCATACCAAGTATGTATTGATCACCCATCCCGAATATGCCACGACAGGTTTGCTTGCTCCTCGACAAACTACCGTCCCAAGGCATTGGTTTGTAAGTCCTACAAACAAGATGGTAATCTGATGAAGGAAAAGAAGTTTATATTCATACTAATAGGACCCTTACTCTATTTTGTGTTAGCTGCAGAAGTTTTCTCTCTCCTACTCTGTATCTCAATTTCTCTCTCTCTCTCTTTCTTTTTCAATCCTTTGTAACCTCTTTTTCTCCATCCGTCCATCCATCTCTCTCACTCCCTCCCTCCCTCCCTGTATGTCTGTATTCGTATGATGCTTTCAAAACCGACAATAATATTAATTTTTCTTGGATGTTTCGTAAGAATTAAAACCCATATAATGTAACAATATACAAACTTGTGCCTGTTTCTCGCGTCAGTTGTGTTCCCCAACAAAAAATAATAGCAAAAATCCAGAATTTGAAAGCGGTTAATTAATACGAATAATACTAAGAAAAATTTCAGATGATTCCATAACTATTCATTCTGCCTAAACGACGAGGAGCCTGATTAATGGATTATAAACACTTGCTGAATAACCTGTTTCAAGCAACTTAGCAATAAGCGAGATAATTTATACATCTTTTTTACTATGTGCCTCATTATACCTACACTCCCCTTGGAGAAACTAATTAAGATGCGACACAGTTCGCTGTTTAAATACACCTAGCATAATTTAACATTTGGAAGCTGGTAGAGATGTCACCCTTTAATCCGGAAAATCGTAATGGCTATATTGAAAGCAATTTGTGCAGTATGTTTGTATCTTTCATAGCTTTGTATCAACGCGCTTTCAAAAATAGAAATGTTGGAATCATGCACTTTACATTCTAGTGAAGTGAGAGCAGTTGTGGCTGCTTGGGAGAAGAATATACGCCGTGTTTCTTAAGCAGACTGTGAATGCGTTGCTATATTACCACAATGATATTAACTTTTGTTAATGGTACTTAATTTCCAAGACAGTTTTTCTTTTTTTTTTCATTTTAACTTTCTCTCTGCTCTCTGTAAGAAGAAAAGGTATTGTATTTCGACCCAAAATTATATACCAAAATTTCACCGGAAATGCATACTTTGAGCACCCTGAACCCAAAAGATTTTTAATGAAAGTAAGTGGTGTGTGTCTACAAACAGCATAATTGAAAACTAAAAATTCGATAAATACCAAACTTGTTTTAAAGTTCTAAAGATACAACACGAAGATTTTAAAGAAAATTCCCACGCTCCAAACTTACCTTTATAAGGAAAATTTAAAAAAAGTTTCCATAGAAATATTATTTAAAATAAACTGTGTGTTTTAACTAGTGTGAGTTACTACATTTTCCTGTAGTATAGCTTTAGTCTATTTTTATAGTTTAAACATTATACAAAATATTGCATTTATTCCGAATCGAGAGGACTTCACTGGCTATTCCCAGAAAATTTAAGGTGGTTACGGTTTTTTCGTATAAATATCTAATACGTATGTTATTTTAATCAAAGTTATTACAGCAATGTTTGAGAAAATAAGTAATGGCCTTCAATTAAGAGACTAATGATTATGCAACCTTTGTACAATCAAGTACTTCGATACTTCAATTTTTTCCATGTAAAGGGCAGTTTGGGCGGAGGGATTTTCTTAAAAATCGTGGTTTCGCATCCCTGGAAGATGCTTAACTTAAATACCAAAATATAACATTATTCGTTTTTTATTTATGCTGTTCATTCTCACGGAGCATTTTTTCTAAAAATACTGCTTTTGCATTCAAGGAGCCTTAAAACATATATTTCCGGTAAAATCTTGACATCGAATTTTTGGGAGGGATGCAATAGTTTTTCTTACCTACTTAAGAGAAAGTCAAATTTCAAGTTATAGGCTTATTAAATGCACAAGTATTTTAAACCAACCACATTACATGTGTTTGCTGAGATCACAGATAAGTTAAAAGTGAGACCCCGATGATCAGTTCTAAGCTTCACGTTCTGAATTTACGCAGCGGGTTATTTGTTTTCCCGGAGGTAAAAACGGCATGTTTCCCAAGGCTACAATAATCAAGAAGATTGCTGTGACGTTTTGCCCTGCTTTAAAAAGGTCACCTGTCGAAAGGCTGCGATATGATTTGCTCGGGAACAATTTCGCTGTTCAGTTGAGCAGATCGACAGGCGCGCCATGATTGGACGGCTAATGACATGCCATGCGCGGTCGACGTGCTCCATGGTTAAAAATTCTAATCAAGTTGGAATTTTCCGTTTGGGACGTGTAAAATCCTGCAAGCAATCAGTCATCCGTCTGCAGTCCAAGTCCTCATTAGATACGCGATGCATGGCAACCTGAGGATGGGTTCCAATGTTGTTAAACCTTTGTGGTCCTGGGCAATCAGACAACACATAATTCCACCGGTTACCTGCATTTTAACGATTCAGCTCTTCAATTAATTTGACTTTAGGCCCCTTTTTTCATGCACATTCAACTATCTTGCATAGAATAGCAACAAGCTTCAGCATTTGGAAACTTGATGCACGTGGTAGAGAAAGATAATGAAACTGCTAAATGGGATGATTATTAAGGGTAATAGATTGTATGCCACTAAAAATTCCTTATCGAGATTTCACCGATTTGATAATCCATGTTTCCAAAGAAATTTCCCAGTAGGTAAAGGAAGTATTGAATTCCACCCAAAAATTTGTACCCGAGATTTCACTGAAACTACGTGTTATGAATCCCCTAAAACCAAAAAAAAGCACTTTAAGAAAACAGAAAGCGTGTGTGTGTGTGTTTATAAGGGCTGTCCTAGAAGTACTCGACCTAACAAAGAAAACACAAACATTTTGGGAAAAAAGTCTTTATTTCTCTACATAGTCTCCTTTCAGCTCGATACACTTTTCCCAGCGATGTTCAATAGCTTCGATACCCTGTTTATAGTGAGAACCGTCGAGTTCTGCAAAATAGCCATCTACTGTAGACTCCAGCTCTTCAATGCTGGCAAATCTTTTAGCACCAAGCAATTTCTTCAACTTTCGAAATATAAAATAATCAGAGGGGGCTAAATCTGGCGAATGCATGAGGAAGCAATTCGAACTTTAACTCATTGAGTTTGTCTATGGCGATAATGGATGTGTCTTGATGAAACAGAATTTTCTTTTCCGCTAAATGCGGCCGTTTTTGCTTGATTTTATCATTAAAATGCTGCATTAAGTTTGCATAATACTCGCCACTGATTGTTTTTCATTTTTGAAGATAATCAATGAAAATTATTCCACACACGTAGCAAAAAACTGATCCCATGAACTTGCCTGCAAATGAAATTGTGTCACTTTCTTTGGAGCCGAGCCATGGATATGAATTGGCACAAAAACTCGGCTTTATTGCAGCAAAACATCGCCAAACACCCGACTGAAACATCTCCATGAGCTGCTTTTGTTCCATTGTGAGTAAACGCGGCACCCATCTTGCGCACAGCTTTCTCGTGTCTAAATTTTCAGTTAGTGTGCGAAGTACAGCACTTTTTTAAATGCCTACGATGTCTGCTAGCTCGCGCACTTTCAGTCGACGGTCATGCAATACCATTTTGTGGAATTTCTTCACAATTTCTGGCGTGGTCACCTCATTTGGTCGACCACTGCGATGTTCGCCTTGGCAGCTCGTACGGCCTCGCTTAAACTCTGCCATCCAATATTTTACTGTTGTACACGAAGGAACAGACTCTAGCTCAGCTTTAAAATTAGTTGGACTAAGACCTTTCAAATGATGGCCAGTTTTATCCATGTATACAAATTCGCTGAGAGTGTTCACTATTGATGGCTGCCACACAATTACTAAATGACGTAGCATCATCAAACTTCAGACTTAAGCTTTATAAGGGTGGTACTTTCTACCACAGTCTGTTATTTGAACCAACCACAATTATCTATACATCAGATCGGGTACTTCTGGGAGTGCCCTCGTAATAGTCTTAATGCCCGCTCTTAACTCATATAGCACCACAGGTGGTGGGCACTATTGATACATGAAATGATAATTGAAATGAGAAATTTTGGAATGAAGCGTTCCAAGCCCAAGGTTAGAGTACCTCCCCGAGGTTTGCCAGTTATGAGAACTGAGGAAAACCTGGAGGAAACGTCAGTCAGGGAGAACGGTGCCGGCGGAATTTGAAGAGCTGACTCCCCATCCAGGAGTACGTGTCTTCAACGACTTCGGCCATCCTTGTTGGAATATGTGTATGTGTGTGTAACCAAAAAAGTAAAATTATGTTAATTAGTGGGGTATATAATGGGATATGTATGCTGGTAGTAAGTTCAGTATCTTCCAAGGATTCGAAACAAATCAATAAAATTCCCTCACCCTAAACTGACTGAACGATGCACATATAGGTATGAAGTTACTAGATTCGTAATGATTTAGGTGGTGGTCTGCTAATAATTTAGGTATTAAGTCACAAATAGCATATTTCCAGGCTTCCAATTTTCATATTAAGCAATATCATAAACTATATATTTTTCTTTTTAGTATTGGTTTCTTTTGAAGATAAAAACGTGCTACTATACTAATATTTTCAAATTAATGTAAATAGAAATGATGTTCTAACATATTTCTAAATTATTACTTTGTCTACTACTTATCTACAGTAATTAGAGGTAGTAATGAATTCCACCCAAAAATTCGATACCGAGATTTCATCGGAGGAAATGCACACTTTTAGGTCTCCTATAGCCCCTCATAAAATAAGTTGTGTTCTGATACATTCATGTGACTATCTTCCATCGTTTATTAGTGAGATACAAATTATTACTACTCAAGCTTATTACTTTCTCTACTACCCAAAAATTCGATACCGAGATTTCACCGGAAATACATGTTTTGAGACCTCCTGAATCCAAAAAAAGCATTTTTGGAAACATGTCCGTGTGTGTGTCTGTGTGTGTCTGTGTGTGTGTGTCTGTGAACAGCATAACTCAAAAACGAAGAGTCGGATAAACACCAAACTTGGTATTTAGGTTCAGTATCTTCCAGAGATGCGACACGAAGGTTTTCAAGAAAATCCTCCCACCCCAGACTACCCTTTACATGGAACATTTTTCGAAAATTTTAATTTTCTCAAAAATGGCTCTAACGATTTTGATTAAAATATCATATGTTTAAGATAATGTCATGAGAAATGAAATGTATATCTGAATTTTCTGGGAATGTCTCCAAAAGTATTCTTCATTGTGAAGGACTTTTGCATAACTGGTAAACCATAAGGGATAGACAAACTTTTACTTCACAAAAAATGTAGATCTCATTAAAATACACAACTTATGTCATATACATTTCTTTTGTTGAGTGAACCGTTTTCGAGATATTGCTTGTTATTCCCTTAAATTTTCCAATACTTACACTTTTTCTCAAATTCGTTATTCATTTTTTATGTCCTGGACTTGCAAAGAGAATGGGATGCGTCACATAGCAACCAGCGTTAAAATATTTTACCATCGCTTAAAAGCTACCATATTCCCCTTGCATCTACAAGAAAATTAGCAATAAGATTGACATCTCGATATCTCGATTAACATAAAGCATATGGAGAATAAACGTTTGTAAAAATAGTTTGTACAAGAGTAGAGAAAGTCATATGAGTGTAACACATCAGATTTTTTACTTTCTCTACTACGTATAGTAAGTAGGGGAAGTATTGTATTCCACCCAAAATTTCGATACCGAGATTTCACCGGAAATACACGTTTTGAGACTCACTGAATCCAAAAAAAGCATTTTTGGAAACATGTCCGTGTGTGTGTCTGTCTGTGTGTCTGTCTGTGTGTCTGTGTGTCTGTGAACAGCATAACTCAAAAACGAAGAGTCGGATAAACACCAAACTTGGTATTTAGGTTCAGTATCTTTCAGAGATGCGACACGAAGGTTTTCAAGAAAATCCCCCCACCCCGGACTATCCTTTACATGGAACATTTTTCGAAAATTTTAATTTTCTCAAAAACGGCTCTAACGATTTTGATTAAAATATCATATGTTTAAGATATTGTCATGACAAATAAATTGTATATCTCGAATTTTCTGGGAATGTCTCCAAAAGTATTCTTCATTATGAACGACTTTTGCATAACTGGTAAACCATAAGAGATAGACAAAATTTTACTACATGAAAAATGTAGATCGCGTTAAAATACACAATTTATGTCATATACATTTCTTTTGTTGAGTGAACCGTTTGCGAGATATTGCTTGTTATTCCCTTAAATTTTCCAATACTTATACTTTTTCTCAAATTCGTTATTCATTTTTTTTATGTCCTGGACATGCAAAGAGAATGGAGTGCGCCACATAGCAACCAGCGTTAAAATATTTGACTATCGCTTAAAAGCTACCATATTCCCCTTGCATCTACAAGAAAATTATCAATAAGATTGACATCTCGATATCTCGATTAACATGAAGCATATGGAGAATAAGCGTTTGTAAAAATAGTAGAGAGTAGAGAAAGTCATGTGAGTGTAACACATCAGATTTTTTTTCTAGTACTACATATTAATCTAAATAAACCTTTGCAGTAATATCTATATTACCATTCCGTTATAAATACAAAGGGAACAGCGATAGTCAAATGTTTAAGAACTGGACGTTATGTGCTGGCGTTAAAATTCCATACTCTTTTCATGCAATCGCGAGAAACAACGGAATGTTGACAGGACTTTATGAGAATGACCATGAAATGAACAATTCGAACCTTTAATAACGTATATCTCAGAAACGGCTTATGCCACAAAAAAACGTTATTTGAAATAAATTGTGTGTTCTAAAGAGATCTACATATTTTGTGTAGTACGTTTCCGTCTATCGCTTAACGTTTGTCAATTATGCAAGATTATACAAAATTTCTTCAGAATGAAGAGGACTCCCTAGGCTATTTCCATAAAATTGAAGATATAGTTTTATTTTTCACTTAAATATCTTTCATATATAGTATTTTAATCAAACTGGTTAGAGCCATTTCTTAGAAAATCAAAATTTTCGAAAAATGTTCCATGTAAAGGGTATTTTAAGGTGACTGATTTTCTTGAAAATCTTCGTGTCGCATTCTTGGAAAATATTGAACTCGTATCAAGTTGGGTATTTATCCGACTTTTCGTTTTTGAGTTATGCTGTAAAGATGAAATTAATAAAACAAAACTTATAAATATAAGACATGTTCAATCCAATAATAATGTAATAGTAATTGAAGAAGTATTTAATCTAACAATTTCTCATCCAACAAAAATAACTAAATAATTTACACACAAACGCGCGCGCGCGACATGTTTCCAAAAATGCTTTATAAGAAGGCTCCCCTATCCCAATATAATGTTTATATGGAAAAAACTTTCCATATTCTTTTATTTTATCAAAAATGGCTCTAACAGTTTTTATTGAAATACTTATATTTAAGGTATTTGTATCACAAATGAAATATATATCTTGAATTTTCTGAGAATAGCCTGTGAAACAAACAAAATTTTGTATTTCAGTTAAACCATAAAAGATAGGTAAAAACTTAGTACACAAAAGGTAGATATTTCGAGATATATTATTGGTTTTAACCTTATGATGCTTTATTTTTAAGTGTTGTATCCATTCAGTTTGTTTGCCTGATGTCGTGGAAAAAGTATGGAGTTTCAAGGCCAGCTTTTAGCGACCGGATTTTAAGCATGTGACTTCCTGTATTCCGCTTATAGCTACAGTGAAATGTGTAGTAAACTAGTTCTGCAAAAGTTTACTTTGATTAGCATCAAGTTATTTGAAAAACAAATTTTCGTAAGAATAGTTTGTAGAAGCTATGTAAAAGTAAACAACAGTGGGTAATGAATGTCATATGAATGTAACGCTTAATTGGGGTAAATTAAAACTGATAGTACTCTAATAATTTATTACGTAAAGTATGCTGTAATTTATAGCACACATACTAGATGGCCCCCACAAGCCGTCCTTAGTTAAAGTTAGTTTATACCGGATGCCGAAAGGTTTGCCTAAGTATAACTACGATGGGGACTTTATACCGACAGAAAGGAGACCGCTAATGAAGGACCACTGCTTGAAAACGAACACTTTAGCAGCTATTACTGGTCCCAGAGCTCCTCCTGTGGAGAAACTGCCTTTTATATGAGGTGTTCTGAGTTCGATTCCTGGCTGAGCTCCAGAAAGTTGTCTTTAAACAAAAACATTTCACTGTATGCCCAGGGTGTGGTGTTTGAGTGTGGGCGTACCTATGTGTGTGTGTGTGTGTGTGTGTGTGTGTGTGGTGTTATCGGTTATTTAATAACCAATTCTCCCATTAACAAGAATTCAGGATTGTTACTTGACGCAAACCTAAGCACACCTGTTAAATCATTTAGCTCTGTAACAGTTAATCTACATCAGCACAGTAATCGGCACCAATTGATGGCGCAAAATTAACAAGATTAAACGAAATTCTATTTTTATTATATTTATGTACCTTTAAAGCTGCATTAAAATAAAATTACTTTCTATTACTGCCTTATTTATAATAAGGATGCACTAAAGCATGCTTGCACCTTGGTGAACGAATTGATGTAAGGGTCTTTCAGGCCCACGTTCTACCTGGAATTATTCATCATTTCTTAATATCATCTCTGTACAAAATAAATAAATAAATAATAAAATGCGCAGAAGACAGACCCCGCATCTAAAAATATTCAGAACACAGACTTCGAGCTTCAGCTGCAATTTGGTGCTTCATAGCACACATCGTAACCATATTTGTGTGCTCGTTATTGGCGAACGTTACGTGAATGGCCTGGCTCGAACTGCATGCAGATGACTACGCGACGCTTATCAAAACGAAACTACCACTTAAACACCGCAGACAGCAGCACTATCTCAGTGACCTTTCGCTTTGTACTTGCACTGCCCCTTTGAACAGCAGTGATGCGGCAACTTTTTTGCGCCCATATATGCGGGAAACATAAACTGGTTTGTTTGGGCCACCTGATATAATGTGTTTTGGCATGCTGACATCAGAATTTATATTTTATCGACTTTTGATCAGAGTTACCCTGGATTATTCTAAAGCATGGATCCTTACAATAAGCAGAACAAGGCTTAACCGATAAACTGCTTCCTTTGGCTAGAATTAATGAAAAAGGAACAAAAGAATATTCGGGTAAGTTTTAAGCCAGTTGCAAACTCCATAATTTTGGAAATAAACGCCTGAATGTTAAGGGGAGTTGTTCCAAACACTCGAGGCGTATTTTAATATACCTACTTTGTGCTTGTTGCACGAGACGGTGGAAACCAGCCAAGAAAATTTGCTTCCTCCCAGTAACCTCATCTGCACGTAAGTTATATGGGAGCGTTATTAAGGGAACCAGCTTTTAGTAAGCGTCTGGGAGAGGAATTAGCGGGGGCTGACGTCGTCTCCACCCCTCAACTTTCAAACAAATTATATTTTATCTTTTAACGGCATTTCGTAGTAGCACACAATGTGGCATAGTTACGATTCTTTGGCGATAAACTCTAATACACTGTCATTAGAGCATGAGGCAGAACGTCTGTTGTAAACAGGCATTACCAATTTAATATGCATTTAACCCTGAGTGCATGGTTTAGTCATTTTTACTTTCTTTACCACATACATGGTAGGTAGAGAAGGTATTGCATTCCATCTAAAATTTCGATACCGAGATTTCACCGAAAATACATGTTTTGAGGCCCTCTGAATAAATAAAAGGCATTTTTAGAAAAAAAGGTCCGTGTGTGTGTGCTTGTGAACAGCATAACTCAAAAACACAAAGTCGCATAAACAACAAACTTGGTATTTAGGTTCAGTACCTTTCAAAGGTGCAGCACGAAGATTTTCAAGAAAATCCGCTACCGCAAACTATCCTTTACAGGCAGCAGATTATTCGAATTTTTTTGTTTTTTAAAAAATGCCTCTAACGCTTTTGATTAAAATGCCATATATTAAAGATATTTAAATAAAAACTTAAATGTATATCTTTAATTTTCTGGGAATAGCCTTTGAAGTCCTGTACGTTCGGAAGGAATTTTATATAATCTTGCATAAGTTGTAAACGTTAACGGATAGACGAAAACGTACCACACAAGAAATGTAGATCTCATTAAGACACGCAATTTATTTCAAATACTTTTTTGTAGCATCAGCCATTTCAAAGATATCAGCTATTAATGCTACTGTTTATATAATACTTTGTCATTCTTTTTAAGTCCCATCGATTTTCAATTGCTTCTCGCGATTGCATGGAAACAGTATGGAATTTTAAGGCAGCGTATAGCGTCCAGTTCTTAAACGTTTGACAATCGCTGTTCTCTTTGTATCTATAACAAAATGTGTAATGTAGGTATTTCTGCAAAAGTTTATTTGGATAAACATGTGGTAGATAGAAAAATAGCCTTTAGTAAGAATAGCTTGTATACCCCTAATAATGATTGAGGGTAGAGAAAGTCATGTGAATGTACCACAACAGATTTTTACATTCTTTAGTGCTTATGTGAGTAGATGAAGTATTTCATTCTTCCGCTGAAGTAAGAACAAAAATTATGATGTTTTGCATTTACATGATTTTCTCTAATAATTTTTCTACAAACTTCTTGCAAAAGCTTATTTTATCTATATGTCAAACGAGATAACTTCCATTACACATCATGTGATGGCTTTGAATTTCTGTGCTCTTTGCATGACCAAAAGAAAAAATCTGATGTGTTACACTCACATGACTTTCCCTACTCTTGTACAAACTATTTTTACAAACGTTTATTCTCCATATGCTTCATGTTAATCGAGATGTTAATCTTATTGCTAATTTTCTTGTAGATGTAAGGGGAATATATATTTACAAGGGAAATTTGGAAATACAGTAGCCTTTAAGCACATACATATCTCTTAATAGCTGGTTGCTAGGTGCAGCACCATTCCCTTTCCCACAGATTAATACTCTTTGCATACCCAAGACAAAAAAATTGACGAATTCCCATTTGAGAAAATAAGTATTGAAATATTTAAGGGAATAACAAGCAATAGCTCGAAAATGGTTCACTCAACAAAAAATGCATATGCCATAAATTGTGTATTTTAACGCGATACACATTTTTTGTGTAGTAAAATTTTGTCTATCTCTTATGGTGTACCAGTTATGCAAAAGTCGTTCACAATGAAGAATACTTTTGGAGATTCCCAGGAAATTCAAGATATACATTTTATTTGTCATAAAAATATCTTAAACATATGATATTTTAATCAAAATCGTTAGAGCCATTTCTGAGAAAATTAAAATTTTCGAAAAATGTTCCATGTAAAGGGTAATCTGGGGTGGAGGGATTTTCTTGAAAACTTTCGTGTCGCATTCTTGGAAGATACTGAACCTAAATACCAAGTATGGTGTTTATCCGACTGTTCGTTTCTGATTTACGCTGTTCACAGACACACAGACACACACACACGGACATGTTTCCAAAAATGCTTTTTTTGGATTCAGGGTGTCTCAAAACATGTATTTCCGGTGAAATCTCGGTATCGAAATTTTGGGTGGAATGCAATACTTCCCCTACTTACTATACGTAGTAAAGAAAGTAAAAACGAACAGAGACTTAACAGATTATAATGAACAGAAGTACTTTTTATTGTGATGTTATCATATGATAATTTAAACTGAGTCGTTACTTATTAATTCCCATCACATTAGGGCTACATATTAACTAAGGAGCGCTTTCGGGAGATATGTTTCTCCCATCTTCAGCTACGGCCGACTCAAAAAAAAAACAACATATCTCCCGAAAGCGCTGCTTAGTTAACATCTAGCGCTAATGTGATGGGAATTAATAAGTTAACGACTCAGTTTAAATTATCAGTGATTTAACACCTGAAAAAGTACGTTTTTGAAAATTCGAACAAAGAATATCAAGAGTGTTGACCTCACAAAAATGTCACTTGGCATTTATTGTGTGATTTATTGTGATCCATATTTTTTGTCTAGTAAAGTTTTGTGTATCTCTTACGGTTTACCAACGGCACGAAATTCATTCAGAATAAAAAGGTTTTCAAAGGCCATTCGCAGAAAATTCAAAATATGCGTTTCATTTGTCATGTAAATTTCTTAAATGTATAGAATTCTAATCAAAATCGTTAAAGAGTCAGTTTTGAGAAATTAAAAAATAACGCAAAATGTTCTATGCAGTGGGTAGTTTCGGATGGGGTATTTTCTTGAAAATTTTCGTATCGGTCTTTGGGAGATACTGAACTAAATAAACAATATGGTATTTGTCCGACATTTCGTTTTTGTGTTATGCTTTTCACAGACAGACGGATAAATGCACACACACGGAGCTTTTTCTAAAAATAAAAACCTTTTTTTTTAAATCTGGGGGCCATAAAACATGCATTTTCGGTGAAATCCCAACATCGAATTTTTGGATGGAATACAATACTTTCTCTTACTACTATAGGTAGGATGCAGGATGTGTTTATCGGAGGGCGACGCAACGTCCTAATAGGCGGGACATCTCACTCTGTTGTTCACGGGAAGAAATCTCTCCAACGCGCATGCATCCACGCCATCTGCCCGGTACCACCAGCACGACAGGGCCTGAAAGACAAATGGAACGTGAAATGGAGATGAAATGAGAGGAAATGGGGGAAATGTGAAATACTGGTGGAATACATCAACCCTGAATTCGACTTGGCGACCAGGGGAAACCACAAAAAAAAATCCATGGGTGATCACCGGAAATTGAACTTGGCACCTCCCGAATGTCGGTCACAGACGTTACCGCCTAAGCCATTTTCCTCGGTGGGTTGCACAGAAATGAAGAGAGAGAGAGAGAGACAATAAACTTTACCCGTACGTGCATTTATTTCTCTGCCAGTGTGCCAGCAGACTATAACCTCACTTACCTGCAAGGAACCTATGTTATCAAACGATTATCGCGATTAACATAGAGTAGATAAAAATAAGCTTTTGCGAGAATAATTTATAGAAGCTATGTAAAAATAAGCGATAGTGTTTTTAGAAGATCATATGAATATAACAGATGAATATTTTGAGGGGATGGATCATCATTCTTTTATTTCTGGCGGTCATGCAAACAGTGTAATTCAAAGCCAGCAAATAGCGACTCTCTTTTTAAATATCTGAATATCGCTTTAGCCATGTACGTACAACAAAATGTATAATGAAACCATTTCTGCAAACATTTATCTGGACTAACATGAAGTAGATATATACATTTCATGTAATTAGATTGTAAAACAACTAAAAAGGTAAATGATAAGGGAAGAAGTCTGTCCTAAACATACACGCACACACACAAACCGGGGATGCTTTATAAAAGGTATCAGTTTAACTGAATTGGTTTAATTACATCGAATGCATTAAACCAACCATCATAGTCGCTGTTGTGCTATCCTAATTACATGAGTTCAAAAACTTAGCTTAAAGTAAACGTTGATCTATTGAAATTAAGGTTTCATGAAAGATCAATTCAGTGCAATGCAAAATAGCGTTTTAAATAGAAAGCAAATGCCGTATAATTATTTAAAGCTTTTTCAGCAATAGATTATATTTGACATTACATTTAGAATATAAAAGCTTTTACCATTGATAAAACAAGATGCGGTGATTTAAAAGCAATACCGACGTCACATCACATTTTACTTTTAAACTCGTATATCATTAAAGGAAAAGCGAGACGTGGTTCACTGCCAGGATCTGTAGTGAGAATATATATGTAATAGAGTGATTTCTCTTCATTTAAAGCAAATTATTTACTTTTAAAAAATGTATCTTTCCTGATTAATGGCTTTACTGATTACAGCCCTCCTGATGTCATCCGGTCATCGTTTCCATGGTTATTATCTTCTTCTCTTTTCCTCTTCTGTCCATCATCATCTGTATTGTATCATTGTTTCATCTCTTGGCAAATCCAAACAATTTTACGTTTCTTTCTTAAATTTCTTATTGATTTTGTTTCTACCGAGCGAGGTAGCACTGCGGTAACATGTGAAACCTACATTTGGGACGTCCTCGGTTCAAATCCCTGGGACCGACCATCTTGACGAGTGCTTTTTGCATCGCTAGATGGATTGGATAATTTGGTCCGCTAATTATCCTATCATGTCTTATCATCGCTTCACTTCTTCTTCATCGCCACAACAGATATTTGGCTGATCACCCATCCTGAATATGCTATGCTCCAGAGTTTGCTTGCTTTTCGACAGGCTACTGATCCGAGGCACTGGCTTGTAAGTCCGTTGGAGATGATCATTTTGTTTCCTATTTCCACTATTCACTTGCCTACTTTTTGATATTTTGAAACTTTAGCAGGTACATAGTAAGTAGAGAATGTACTTATTGCATCCCCCCAAAAGTCCAAATTTCACCGGAAATGCATGTTTTGAAGCCCCCTGCATCTAAATAAAGCATTTTTGGAAACATGTTCTTGTGTGAGTCTGTGTAACTGTGAACAATGTAATTCAAAAACGAAAAGTCGGAATAATACCAAACTTAGTATTTAATTTCAGTATCTTCCAAGGATGCGACACTAAGATTTTTAAGAATATTCCTCCCAAGCCAACATATGAAACGTTTTAGGAAATTTTTTTAATTTCTAAATGATTGCTGCAACGATTTTAATTAAAATACCATATATTAAATATATTTACATTATACATAAAATGTATATTTTGAATTTTCTGGAAATAGCCTTTGAAGTCCTCTTCATTCTGAGAGAATTTTGTACAATCTTGTATAACTGATAAACGTTAAACGTAGACGAAAATGTACTACAAAAAATGTAGATCTCTTTAAAATACATAGTTCATTTCAAACACGATTTTTTTTCCATTTCTGAGATATCCTTTATTAATAGTGCAAATTTTTCATTTCTTAGTCATTCTTTAAAGTCCTTTCAACATTCAGCAGTTCCTCGCGGCTGCACAGAAACAGGATGGAATTTTAAGGCGAGAATTTTACAACGCCCAGTTCTTAAACATTTGACTATCACTGTTCCCTTTGTACTTATATAGAAATGTGTAATGTAGCTATTTCTGCAAACATTTACTTGGATTAAAACGTAGTAGACATACAAATAAGTTTTAGTAAGAATAGTTTGTATACTCAGTAATTGAAGATAGAGAATCGCATCCGATTTTTTTTACTAGTAGTATAACTGACATTTACTTGTAATGGTGATATGTTAATGTACAGCTCATCATAGAAGGAGTATAATGTTTAGAAATGTGTGTGTGTATATATATAGGTAAAATTTAAATGGCCAAATTCAGCTGTCAAAGTTAAAGAATTTAACATAGTTATTGCATAAACGAACAGTAAAATAGAGAAAACACATAACTAGGTTACGTTACCAGCACTGAATACAGGAAATCAATATTTCCATCATGACAGCATGAACGGGAAATGGATAAAAAGATACTATCGTAGCAAAAATAATTTTAGCGCGACTGCATGTCTTGAAAATATGATATGCTTTAATCTGACTGAGTAACGAAAAACGTTTCGCTTTCAGCGTAAATTGATTATATCTTAGACGAAAGTGAGCAGTGTATAGGCTGATTTTTTTTTTCATCATGAACCCCCTCATTTGCAAGCGCAGAAGCTGGATGAGTGCATTATCTTCTGGGAGGTGTGTAAGTTCAGTAGTAATGGAGTAGTAGCTGTGTACACAATCTGAGATAAGGTGGCATCACCACGCGTTCCGAGTGATTGTAGTACAGTCGCGAGCATAATTATTGTGTTACTATGTCTATAGCTAAAAGTAAATTGCGTGGAAGTAAATTTCTACATTCTCAGACGCGGGAAGTGATACGCAATGCATATAATTACTATAAGGACATTCTAGATCAAGGACAGTCACTTTACAAAGCAGTTGAAGAATCTACCGGTGTGTCTGTGAGCAGTACAACATTAGACAGTACTATACACGTTTACGTTTGTGCTTCGGTTGTGAATCCTCCTATTCCACGCAAAGGGAATACTGCTAGCCGTCTCCCCCTAGACTACCTTCTTCAGGGTCAGGTCGAAAAAATCAGCATGTAATTCCGAAGTAGGTTTCAGTTAGAATACAGAGAAGTTAGAGAATTTATTATAACATATAACCTGGTTTTTCTCTTATAGTAAAATTGATCTCTTCTAAGACCACAAACTATTCGATCCTGAAGAAGGAAAAAGCGATGTCGTGCATCCACAAAATCAAGTTGGCTCTAATGTATGCTTTTTATAATATGGGGAAACTACGAGCATTATTTATATTACATAGCATAGGGGACATTAGAGTAGCATTAGAAGAAAGCTCTCTATTATAAAGCTGGCGATAATAGTGGAGCACAACAGTCTACAACTTACGATGATAGATGATGGAACTGTTTTCCTATGCTCTAAGAGTAGAGGGAAATACTGCTTGCTACATAAAACTCTGCAAGAAAACAAATCCCCTATAATGGATGCATGCAGAGAGTTACTAGTCTCTGGAGAAACCAGACAGCAACAAAACACACAATGGTTATAAAATTTTAAAACTTGCATGAAAGTTAGTCCCACGGCAATTCAACACAACTCCACGTAGTGCATACTTGGTGCAATAGAATCTTTCCAGGACTAAAACGAGACAGTGCAAAGACCTCTATGATCCATCAGCTTAACTTCAGAAAGCTCTTGTTCTGGTGGAACTCTTTGATGGTACAGCTTATTGAAAAATAAACTGTAATGAGTCAAAATGATGTAGAGTAAACCCCCTCCTTAGCAGTTGCACACATATACATTACATACCGTTGTTTTGGAACGTTTACTAAAACGGAACCCTTAAAAAAATCTGATGTATTGCATTCACATTATTTTTGCTCTTCACTTTTTTGCATTTTATTCTTGCAAAAGTCTATTTTCCATTTGCTTCTTGTTAACCAAGATGAACATTCGTTACGCATTTACACATTTTGCTGTAGGTATAAGAAGAATACAGTAGCTTTTGAATAGAGTAGAGTGGGGTATTTATTGGTCTTAAACACTGTAACGTTCAAACTCATAAATGGCACGAGTCAGATAGACAGTACGTGCTTATATAATACATCATAGTTCATGTGTTTCAATCTATATTCATCACAGTGAACCTTATACTTAATGATATTTTATAAGAATTGGAAAGGAAAGAAGAGAAAACAGAGATACTAACAACAAAAATCACACACACGCAAACAGAAGAAGAAGAAAATAACTTGCATGCACATGCTGTTGTTTACAAAACGAACAAATACCCTCCCCTAAGACACTAATCCTCCCCCTCCCACCCTTGTCCCTCTTCCTTAAAATCCGATTTGAGCTGCATAACCCTTTGCAAAAATGTACCAATTGTTACCCCTCCCCCTCCCAACCAGCAAGGTCCAATACACGCGTAACCCTCTCCTTGAGTTAACAAAGGAACCTGGCAAATACTTTCTCCTCAGTTGTTCTGACTTAGAACAATGCGCCAGAATAAGAATCCAAATTTCATACTTTCTACACAAGGGACGGATTATTATGCTTTCTTCGTTGACAAACTTGATCGCCCGCCATAAATCCAGTCTGAGCCAAGCAAGCCCGTGTTTCCTGGCTCTATTTCCGAACAAAGCATTCTATACCCCATTCTGGTTTTAGTTTTGACTGTAAGCTTAATGATATTTTAATTGCATTGTGACCGTGTCTGCTGTCGATATATATCTTTCAGTCACTTCTGTATTTTTTCTTCACACACTCACTCTATTTCCAGGTCCTTCAAACCAAATATTAACCTTGTCTATTTTTTCCAGCCCTCTCTTGATTTTCGCTGCCCACGTATTGTCCACTCACATTCTAAGCTGTTCCTTATAGCGTACTGTTCATATAAGTGATTGATCCCATCTCATAATTCTAATGGAATATTTGGTCGTCCTTACTTAAATTTAATTTTTTCGCTGTGTGCACCATATTCTATAAAAGTGCTGTAGTTTGTCATTCCCTCACCCGAGATACCTTTTAGAAAACCTGTTCTTATTTTGTCTTGCCTTCCTGTAGGTTCCCACCTCCAGATCTCCGTATATATATATATATATATATATATATATATATATATATCATTGTGGATCTAACAATTACCCCATATATTGTCTCTAGCAACCTTACAGGTAAATCTTGGATTCCTCTCTGAGTACGCATTTTCCGCAGCTGCCTTGAGTTTCGTAACCTTAATATGTCTAGTCCATCTTCCGTTTATTGTAACTTCAAACCTAAGTACACAAAACTATTGTCCAGTTTCTCTCATGCATAGGTCCAGTTCTGTTCAGCTGTATATCGAGCTGTTTTAAGTATAATGATTATTGTTTTTGTTTTATTTACATTAACAGACAATAGCCATTCGTCACCTGTCCCATTTATAACCCTTTCACAGTAGTAGAGAACAGTGTTATATCGGCTGCGTATAAAAGTACTGGGATTCAAATGTCGCCGATCTCAGACGCCTCCACCTTTTTTCTTAACCTTTATGGCACCCGAAGCTCTCAGAAACGCACATTATACTCTATGATACATAGCCTACAATGCTCAAATAATTATTTTCGATAATCCCTTAGCTTCTAATTTATATCACAATAGTCAGATTTAATAAAACGGATCACTATACGATGTCTTTGAAATTCCATGCTCTTTGCATGATCAGAAAAAAATCCAATAGTAGAGAACATCTCAGAATTGGCGAAAGTCACAAAACACTTCATTTGACATAAGTTATATACTTTAAGACAGCCAATTATTTTTGTAGTGAGATTTTGTCTCTCTCTTACGATTTACCAATTACACAAACATCATTCGGAATGCAGAGCACCTTAGATGCAATCCTAGAAAATTCAAGATGTGCATTTCATTTGTCATAAAAGTATCTTAAGCATATGGTATTTTAATCAATAAGGTTAGAGCCATTTTTGAGAAAAACAAAATTTTCGAAAAATTATTAATGTAAGCGGATTTTCCTGAAAATGTTCGTACCGCATCCTTGGAAAATACACGAAATTTGTCATTTAAGTTAAGGTACTAGAAAAAGTAATAATAAAAAGATCCGGTTTGATACATTCACACAACTTTCTCTACCAATAAGAAATTCACATACGTTCGCTATTAGTTATGCTATTCATACAAAACACCAATTCTTCTATTCACGTTACATTACCCACGAAAAACACATTTTTGCCTAGGAATTATGTCAAATTAAACAAGAGTTACGCTTTTTGTTACTTTTGTTTTTTCTAAAAATGTATCAACGATTTGGATTAAAATACCATATGTTTAAGGTATTTTAATGACAAATGAAACTCATGTCTTTATTTTTCTGGAAATCACCTGTGAAGTTCCCTTCAGTCTGAATGGATTTTGAATAATTGGTAATAGCAGAGGAAATGAATAGCCCAAAAGTAAACGATGTCTGCATTCCTGTACTTTTATACGCGGATGACATGACTATTTTGTCAGTGACGATAGAAGGCTTACAAAAAGGTATTAATAGGTTGGAAGAATATAGTAAACAATGGGGTTTGGTGGTAAATATTAATAAAACAAAAACAATGGCTTTCAAAAATGCCTATGTGTATGGCAGGGATGAGAAATGATATTACAAGGGGTTAGAACTACAAAACGTTAAACGTTTCTCGTATTTAGGACTAATGTTTAATATGAGAGTAAAATGGAACAAATACCTATCAGTACCTAACTATAATGCATGAGGACAGTTAAATGAATTATTACGTACCCTCTCGCGGATACCTGATGTAGCTGTAGATACATTAGAAAAGATGTACAACTCTATGATAAGGCCGATTTTGTTACACGGAAGTGAAATCTGGGGATGAGAAAGAGCAGAGCATGTAGATAAAACGCAGGTAGCGTTTTGGAAGGGAGTTCTTGGAGCTTCACAAGGCACATCAAATTCGGGGGTATTGAGGGAGGTGGTATGTTATGAAGACACAATACACTGCAAAATAAGAAAATGTTAGCACACAAAGTGTAGATCACATTAAAATATACAATTTATATCAAATGACATTTTTGTTGCCCTAAACATTTGCGAGATGTATTATTTGTTTAAATTTTCAAATACTTGTCCTTTTTTCAAGGGTTAGACGTTTACCGTTTTTTTTCCCGTGGCAATGCAAAGAGCATGTAATTTCAAAGGTATTACATAGTGATTCGCTTTAGCCAACTGTATACTCCTTATATCTATAACGAAATATGTAATGAGTTCGTTTCGATTAACAAGTAGATAGAACAAAAAGGTTTTTTTATGAATAGTTTGTAGAAGATTGGGTAGACAAAGTCATGTGAATGTATTGCACAACATTTTCGAGATAGTACGTAGCATGGTCTGCATCAAATATCTGACGAAACTCTGAGGATTTATTAAGTTTGTTACCGTTCATTAATTCATTATATAACATAAGGCGACTAAGGGCTAGAACCACTTCTTTCTGAAAACTCGTAGGAAAAGCCTCGAGGATTATAGTTACCTTTGTTGTTTCGGGAACGATAGGACATAACGTATTTGAGCCGAGCTAAAGTTTCTCTTGGAGGTTAAGGTGAAGTATGGGGAGAAGGCGGTAGTCGCCAGCACAGAGCTTCTTATTTGTATGCAAATCCATGCCAACGTACTTGCACTGCTCTCCGGTTATTACAGATTCATACCGATGGTGCGCCGGCGCATACATATAAGGATAAAGATTAAAGGGCAGGCAAAACTTGGAGCGTTCCTTTGCTGGGCCGTTATCCCTTAAGGAAAAGGTAGGTACCTCCTCATCCTCCATACACACCGCCCCATGTTCAACTTCAACTTTATCCATCGCTCATCACTAACCGAGCAAGGCAGGGAAAAGCGAAAGTGGTTTTAAGAAGATATCATAAACTCTGATTCTCTTGGTTTGCTAAATCAAATTCCTCTCTCTCTCTCTCTCTCTCTCTCTCTCTCTCTCGTTGAGGTGATGGAATTAAATGTCTTCAACCGGATAACTGGGGTAGATTTAACGGAATCAATGTTAGAACTCAAAGCTCTGCGTTCCCAACAAACACAGGTGGTTTAATCCAAATTCAATTACCACTGACGAAGGAAATTATACGGATTAGTTTCCTAGTCAACTGAAAGGACAGTTGTAATTCGACATGCGACATTAATTTTACAGAGATTTTTCCTTTACCTCCAGAAGCGAATACCGAGTAATGATAGACACTGGGGACATTAAGTAAACCACGATAAGTAGAAACACTGCGCTCATTACATTAACATCCGGCATTGCTTGCATTCCATGTCCACATCTAAGCTGCTGGTTGCGGATTAAGAGAATTTCATTGCTATGCTGTATGTTTATAACCAAGCACGGGCGCATGTATGTATATGGAAATAATGAAGCGTATCCCTTCAATTACCAACATGGGAAGCCGTGGTTCAAACCCCGCCAGGACCGTCCTCCCAGGTTTTCTCCACTCCTCATAACTGAAAATTCAGGGAGTACGCTAAAACATAGGCCTAGAACTTCTCCTTCCAAAATTCCCTTTCATAATTACCATTTCACTTCATATATCACCAGTGCCACCGCCTGTGTTGCCGTATGTAGTAAACGGGGCCTTAAACATTATTTTTAAAAATCTGGTGCGATTTATCCACTTTACTTTCTCTTTTTTTATTAGTGGGTATACAAACTATTCTTTCTAAAGCTTATTTTTCTATCTACTACATTTTAACCCAAATGAAACTTTGTTTAAATAGGTATATTACACATTTCGTTATAAATACAAAGAGACAATCGATAATCATATGTTTCAGAACTGGATGTTATATGCTGGCCTTAAAATTCCATGCAAACGCGAAAAACAACTGAATGTTGACAAGAGTTTTAAAAGAGTGACCATGTAATGAACCATTCGAACTATTAATAACGGATATTTTGGAAAAGGCGTATGCTACAAATAATTTATTTGAAATAAATTGTGTGCTTTAAAGAGATATATATTGTTTGCATACCACGTTTATTCTGTTCGTTAAGTTTACCAGTTATACAAGATTCCTTCGGTTGGAAGAGGACTTCGTTGGCTATCCCCAGAAAATTCAAGATATACATTTTAATGGCCATGTAAATATCTTTATTATATGGTATTTTAATCAAAATTGTTAGAGCCTTTTTCTAGCAAATCAAATATTTCGAAAAATGTTCATATAAAGGTTAGTTTGGGGTGGAGGATTTTCTTGAAAATCTTCGTGTTGCATCTTTGGAAAGAACTGAATCTAAATACTAACTTGGTGTTTATATGAATTTTCGTTTTTTAGTTGTGCATGCACACGAAGCTTTTCCTAAAATACTTTTTCTTTGGATTCAGGGAGTCTCAAAACATGTATTACTTTCTCTACTACGTATAGTAAGTAGGGGAAGCATTGTATTCCACCCTAAAATTCGATACCGAGATTTCACCGGAAATATATGTTTTGAGACCCCTTGAATCCAAAAAAAGCATTTTTGGAAACATATCCGTGTTTGTGTGTGTATGTGTGTATGTGAACAGCATAACTCAGAAATGAACAGTCGGATAAACACCAAACTTGGTATTTAGGTTCAGTATCTTCCAGAGATGCAACACGAAGGTTTTAAAGAAAATCTCCCCACACCAGATTACCCTTTACATGGAAGATTTTTCGAAAATTTTAATTTTCTCAAAAATGACTAACGATTTTGACTAAAATATCATATGTTTAAGATACTTTAATGATAAATGAAATTTATATCCCGAATTTTCTGGGAATGTCTCCAAAAGTATTCTTCATTGTGAACGACTTTTGCATAACTAGTAAACCATAAGAGATGGACAAAATTTTACTACACAAAAAATTTAGATCGCGTTAAAAGACACAATTTATGTCATATACATTTTTTTTTGACTGAACCATTTTCGAGATATTGCTTGTTATTTCCTTAAATTTTTCAATGCTTATTTTCTCAAATGGGAATTCGTTATTCATTTTTTTGTCTTGGATATCCAAAGAGTATTAATCTGTGGCAAAGAGAGTGGTGCTGGACCTAGCAACCAGCTATTAAGAGATATGTCGATGCTTAAAGGCTACTGTATTTCTATGCCCTTGCAAATGCAAAACAAGGGGAACATAGTATGCCTTAAGCGATACTCAAATATTTTTAGAACTGGTCGCTATGTGTAAAATTTAATTCTCTTTGCATGTCAAAAGATCGTTTCTGCAAATGTTTATCTCGATTAATATGAAATAGATGGAGAATGAGTTTAACACATCAGATTTTTTTTCATACAAATGCATTATTATTCCTACTGTGATTGATTGAACGTTGTAGTTAGTTGCAAATAATGTGTACTGCCATTATAGTATCTCAGAAGAATAATGCATAGTCGGTTAAAGCTCAGGCACCGTGCCGTCACTGGTAAACTAAAGTTTTACAGGCCTCCCCTCCATTCTGTGCTCACTACAGACGTCGACGGGCAGTGAACAATTTTGTTCGCGAGTATGACGTCGCATGGCAAGGTGTCTGACTGCTACTACCTTACACTACTTCTCCAAACAGTCACTGTCATTCAGGCACTTCTCGTAACGTGAAACCAGTTGCTGTATGCTTTCGTCAAAGAATGATGCCGCCTGTGATGTAGCCAAGTCTGCACATCATCGTCATTGAAATGTTTTCCACCAAGGAATTTCTTCAGGCAGAGAAACAGATGAAAATCGCTTGATGCCAAATCCGGACTGTAAGGAGGGTAGTCGAATTGACCCCAACCAAATGATGCGATAGATCTTGAGTTTGTTTAGCTGTGTGTGGCCAGGCACTGTACACATTGTTTCCCCATGTTTTTGGCGTAACATTTCTCCAAAAACGAATCACTGATCTGGCTTCACAGTCGGCGGGTCGTTCGATTGTTTGAACATTTAGAAACGCTTTAACAATCATAAAACAAAGTGAGGATCGTTTACAGTTGAGTCTGGCTTCCTAATGAATAGAGGATGCGATCGTGCATGCTCAAAGTCGCGACTGCAGCGCCTTAGCGGCAAAATATTAAGACGTTACTTACTTTAAAAACACGTCTCGTGTATAAAACAAGGTTTTGAATGATTAATTTGTAGAATAGATATGAAAAAATATATTGAACAGAGAAAGTCACGCGATTGTAAAATAGGAAACGTGTTACTTGAAAAAGGTTTAGTTGCTGCTACGTATGGAAAGTCAGTTTGAAGATGATGTATTATATTTCAACTGTTGGGGAGCCAAACTTGTAGTAGTTGCAACCGCACGTATGGTGAACAGTTTCCGGTAGCCTTCGCCCCAAATCTACTTTCAGGTGGCCTTTGCCCCAAGTTTAAAAAAATGTTAACTTTGTAATTAAAATTGTCTCTTTAAATATTTAATTTATGTTTGCCTCGGCTGCGTCAGCATTATTGCTTTAGAGACATGGATGTCTTGGTAGGGTTGTGATGCGACAAGAATGAAGGCTTACAAAGATTATAATTTTACTTCACTCCTTTATAAAATCCTTGACACAAATTAGATAGCACTTCACTGATATCGAGAGCTGAGATTATTTTATTTAATACTTGCAGTTTTTAACACGTACACTATTTTCGTCTCACACGAATACGTAATTTTTTCTCAAGGACACGTCTAGCGTCTGGTTATGTGCACTATTTGGAGGCAACTGAACTGTTTTCCACCGCCTAAATTTGTAGATTTCTGTATTTCATGTCTCTGATTGGCTGATCCTAGTCCAATAGAATACCTGCATTTAACTAAAGCTTTTTCTGGTTGTTGATTGGCTATTTTTAATCTGTCTCAAAATTACATTATTGCTTCCAAGAATCACAAGTAGTATTGTTAAACTCTCAAACTCATTACTGCCTCAAGGTTACCTCATTGTTGGCAACTTTTAACTTATTATTCTCACATCTCCTACGTTATTAAATTACGTAATATATTCACATAACATTATTGAACATGTTTACAATAATATAAGCATATGCAGTGACTGTTACATACATTTTACAAATTATTACATACACATATTGCTTCAAGGCGGGCTGTTATTGAATTTACATATTATATAATTTGACTAAAATCATTTAAGTGTTAATAAATACTGCCTCAGACTAGAACCAATTTATTCGAATTCCTCAATATGATGTTACAGTGACTGATATTTTGAAGCGCAGTTTCCCTGATAGTATTGGTGACATCTCGCATCTTTCCTTGTGTTACACGGTAACAGGAAATTGCACTGCTAATTAAATGTTGTTGGCTTGTTTAACTAGTTGGCGGAACAGCTCGAGTACGGCAAATGAAAGCAAAACGCTGTCCACATAGCGTCTCAGGTAGTGAATAAGAAAACTAACACACCTGGGATGTCTACCTCCCATTAACATACATGCCCAGAGCAATTAAAGTTAGCACTAGTTACGAGAAGCCGTGTTAAGGGCTCCTAGAATTTCTTGTTTTTATAGCTGTAAGGTTTTTGAGTGCAATGTGATATGTCTGCTATATCCTGGACGATATGCCCCTTCTAAACGCCCTTCTGGACGGCGTTAAACGTAGTCGTAACTCCGGTGTATATCTGTTATTGCTCGCGGGTGGTTTACAGCTAGTGAATATGCTTTTCGTTAAAATAAACGCCTCTGCTTGCAAAGACACTTAAACAAGGAGTGTCGGTACATCCGCCAGGATGCGCAGTAGCTGAAACATTTATTACAGCGCTGAAGTTATGAATATTGATAGGATGAGTGCCTATCATATACAGACGTTTGGTTTTGAACTGCTTATACTCGCTTGGGATGTAGTATGTATTGCAGTGACAGATACTGCGATTTCAAGATTTTGCCAAAATACGAGGGCTGTCTAGAAAGTAACATCCGTTTTGAAATAAACATGAAACCCGTATACATACAAAACTTTTATTATATACATTTGAAAGCTACAGTTTTTCTGTATTTTTTACAGTCTCTAAACAGATTCAAGCATTTGTCATACTTTTTCACAGTCTTTGAAATACACTCCACAAAATTCTGCCGCCTGTGCGCTAAGCCAATCTGTCACGGCGTTTTGAAGCTCTTCATCATTGTCAAAGCACTGAGCTGCAAGCCATTTTTTCATGTACGTGAAGTCGCTATGGGCCAAGTCCGGGCTATACGGGGGATGACCAAAAACATCCCATATGAACTTGGCCAAAAGTTCATTTGTGTTGTTTGTTGCGTGAGGGCGAGCGTTGTCATGCAAAAACACAACACCAGATGTCAGAAGACCACAACGCTTGTTTTTAATAGCTCTTCTTAGCCTTTTCACACTTGGCGGGATTCGTTACTTCAGCGTTAGGTTATAACTAGCAAACACGCGACAGTACGATACTCCACCTTGGACAGCTAGAAGCGTACTGAGCCACTGTGCACGATGCTGTCGAAATGGCAGCGCTATCCCCAATAATTCTCGTGCTATGCATGAACGGAGGTTACTTTCTGGACAGCCCTCGTATCTTTAGAGCTAGATCGTCTCAATTCATTCTTAATTAAAGAAAAAATATGCCATTTGTTATACTAAGTGGTGTTGCTTTTGCTTTTATTTCTACTTACTAAAACAGATGAGCATCTATTCGTTCAATCAATGGATGAATTTATCTTTGGTGGACTGTGTATTAAATGATGAACTAACTGGAGAGGAAAATTAAACATAAGACGTAACAAATTTGTTTTACATTTACTAATAAATAATTTATGAATAATAATTAAGCTCTAAAATATAGGAGTAAAAACATTCAGTAAACTCAGTAATCTTCTTCTTCAACGGTTTATCCTCCACTTTGTAGGACTTACAAACCAGGGTCTTGGGCCAGCAGCCTGTCGAGGAGTTTTTTTTTCCGTGGGGGGAAAAATGCATTACTGCATTCGACCCCCAGCCGGAGTGCAATGGCTGGGGGATATGTAAGGTTCGCCGCTCAAAGCACGGAATACCTACTAAAAACCCTACCACGTGTTAGTTGTATATTGCTGTGTCATAACTTGCATTCATGCTTGCATGCTTTTAGTCGGGTCCCGCATAGCACCCCGGTTAGTATGTGAATGGCTACTTAGCTGGCATGCATTGCATGCGAGCGCGTCAAATGTTACTTGCTGGTATTGCCCATGAAACCTGAACAATACCAGTGGGTTATATGCGTTGTCTCTTATGTTGTTAATATGTGCTTAATTTAATTTAACATCTAATTTGTGTGTTGATTACAGGGAGTGCCTGCGTTTCATATGACTTAACGTTAACTTACTGCTAAGTTAGATAAGAATTGTAGTGTAATATTTTATGAATAATTGAAAAATTGCTGTGACTGAGGCCTGTGCTGTTCTTCTCCCGGGCCGTCTCAGCGGTTGCTGAGGACTTGAGGGCTCTGCGACGGGCGTGGACTGAAACAAGGGCAGAAAGTAAGAAAAAGATTAGTGATGAGATATAGAGATAAGAAGTCCTGTGTCAGTGTCCTTGTCACGTTTGCAGTAAATTGTTTAGAAACTGTTGGATTTGTTCTTCCGTGTTGCCTTGGGATAGCGTTCTATCGAATAGCGAGAGTGGTCTGTTATGTTTGTAGTTAACGGAATCGTAGTTTCCTAACGATTTGTCTAAGTCATTGTGATGTACGCGTAAGCTTTTATACATGTCGCAAGTTAACTTTTTAATGAATTCTTCTACTCTGTGCATTTTAAGTTCCTCGTGGAGTAAATCAGATGGCGCTACGTACGGTACCTTAGCTACCATGTGCAAGGTTTTGTTTTGAAATCGTTGTAGTCTCTTGATGTATGTTTTGGCAGCATACCCCCAGACAGGTGCAGCATAAGTAAATATTGGTCGTATTAGTGTTTTATATAACGTGAGATCCATGTTGAGATTTAGCTGGGTGTCCATGTTGATGAGCGGGTAGAGCTTGCTTAATTGGGCGTAGGCTTTTTCCCGTATTTGTGTGATGTGTTTCTTCCACGTTAGACCTTGATCCATTTTGAGGCCAAGCCAGGTTACCGTGTCCTTCCATTTTATGTTTTCACCAAATATGTTAAGCGGCGGTAGCCTGTGCTTCGGGTATCTGTGGTTGTTGCGTTTTGTGAATATTATCGCTTGTCTTTGGAGCGTTTACTTTAATGCGCCATTTTGCATACCAGTCCTCCAATCCATTGAGGGTGTTTTGGAGCCTACTGTGGATAATTTCGGCTTTGCCTGATTGTGTCATGATTGCTGTGTCGTCCGCGTAAATGTATAAGTTTGTGTTAGCGGTTTTTGGAATATCGTTGATGTATATATTGAATAGTGTCGGCCCGAGCAAACTCCCTTGTGGGACTTCTGCTCTGACTGGTCGCTTTGTAGAAAGATGGTTGTTAACTTTCGATTGAAATTTTCTGTTGTTTAAATAATTCGCTATAAGTTTGATTAGCGAGTCATGAATGTTAAGCGCTTTAAGTTTCTTTAATATTCCGGCGTGCCATAATTTGTCGAACGCATGTTCAACGTCAAGAAACGATGAGCAAGCATCCTTCTGTGTCATATCATAGCATATCCAGGATGAGTGATCAGCCCAATGCCTAGTATGGCGGTGAAGAAGGAGATGAAATGTAGTAATGAAAGGTATGATAGGAAAATTCGCGGATCAAATTACTTAATCCAGAATTTGTCTAGCGACCGAAAAAAGCTTCGGTCAGGTTGATCGGCTCCGGGGTTTTGAATTCAGGAGCTCCCAAATGCAAGTCGCACATATTACCGCAGCGCCATCTCGCTTGGTAAACTCAGTAATCAAACATAACGCTTAAATATTACGTTTAAAATTAAATCAAACGTTTTCTAAGTTTTCTCAAAATTAAAATTAATGTTTGCATCAAAAGGTTTATCAGTGAATTACTTATATGATGTTTGAAAATCTACAACGGTGATATGTTCTAGTATTTACTCTATTTTGCATATTGGAAGGTGTGTTTCAAAATGTGTTAGCCAACTCCCAGAAGGAATCCTGGATACGCCTCTGGTCTTCAGATCCAATAAATTCCCCAAAGAAACAAAGGCATAACCGTGTGCGTTATAGGTTATTTACCAGTTAACTGCTTTTCTCATACCAAGGCTTTTCTCGTGCCTTCTAAGGGGCACGAACTGAAAATATGAAATGTGTCACTCATTTTTGAGTCATGTGAGGGCGGATACGTAGGGCAATTTACACGCACAATGCATTGTTGTTGTTTCTAACGTTCCCCATATGGCCTTTAACCTTCAGGAGATCCCTCAATCTACTAAGCGATGACTCGGTCCATTTCTGAGGTGGGGGCACCCAGCGGGCGGAATCCGATGCTTCCGATAGTAGGGTGGTGATGGTGGTGGAATGAGAGGGCCTACAGCTTTTACTGAACTCCTGACCACGTTGGGCCTTGCGTATACTTCACATGAGCAAGTCGGTTGAAGAGGTGGATAGAGTTGACTTAAAATCGTCAACGTGGATCGAAACCCGGATTCTCAGTACGAGAGCCGGAAACGAAACCACTGCATTACCCGGCGCCCTCATAATGCATTTTTATTTACACAATTTGTATATAATACATATTTAGTAAACGGTGTCATTATTCATTCCTATGGTGTTTTTTGTTAAGCCAGACATTAATTATTCTGGATCTTGCATTGCCGTTTTCTGGTTTGCATGCAAAGTAATATGGTATAAAACACAAACAACTGGTTACTTATTTTTTAATTTATATTAAGACCGCAGCCAAAACAGTATTATCAAAAAGTCTATTGACATATACGGTACATAAAGAGAGAAACAGAGGGACAAACAAGGTGAAGAGAATAGACGGAGTAAGTTTGGAATAAAGATGGTACACAGAGGTGAAGAGGGTCACAGACAGATGGAAAAGTCTAGTATTAACGCAATAATGTACGAGCGGAGCTGCGGTAAACAAATAAATAGAATAATACTTATACGAGGGATATTCCAAAACTAAGGTCTGCTGAACAATATGTAACGGATGGTAGGCCTGAATGACGTTTCACGCCTGCAGCGTTGTCTACCGACTCCTGAGGAACCTACCGCAATGTTGGTGTGACGCAGTAGGCGTTTTTCAATCGGTGAGAACAGATCGCAATGACCGCGACACTCGTAGATCTTGCCAGTTTTGAAGTGCGCGATGTGATTAAACTTTTGCTGGCAAAAGGAGTGAGTTATGCCTCGTGAATGGACCGGACATGATGAGTGACAAACAGCTTCGACACTGGTGTCGAGAATTTCGAAATGGCCGTACAAATGTACACATGAATAGCGGAGTGGTGGGCCCAGTATTCGGACCGACGACATCTTGAGCAAGTGAACAAAAACTTCGAAGTGATCGACGTTTGACAATTTGTCTGGCTGATGAATTCCCAAATGTTGCTCGAATCTCACTTTACAGGATTGTCACTGAACAGATTGGATATCGCAAACTTTGTGCGAGGTGGGTGCCAAAACTGCCCACCGATCAGCACAAGGAGCAACGAATGCGTAGTGCACGACAGTTTTTGGAGCGCTATAAACAAGATGGTGATGTTTGTTTTCCCGCATTGTTACGGGCGACGAGACATAGTAGCGTACACCAACGCAGAATCGAAACAACAGTCAATGTAGTGACGCTCTTCCGGTTCACACAAACCAAAAAGTGAAAGCAATCGCCGTACACGAATCGCAAATTAATGTCTACCGTGTTTTGGGACGAAAAGGCGTCCTTTTGATTGATTTTATGGACGTGGGTCAACAATTACAGCTGACGTGTATTGTGCAACCTTTACAAACTGAGACGTACGATCCAAAATCGATGCCGCGGGAAACTGTTGTCTGGCATCATCAACCTCCTGCACGAAAACGCACGTCCGCACACCGCTGCCAAAACCAAAGAGAAGATTGAAGAGTTTCGTTGGTAACTCTTTGACGACCCTCCGTACAGTTCCGACCTGGCACCAAGCGACTATTTCCTCTTGTTGCATTTGAAACGGTGGCTGGGTGGACAACAATTTCAAAACGACGATGAAATCAAGACGATCGTTGGCAACTGGTTCAAGTCCCAGGCGGCAGACTTCTATGCCGAGGGGTTAAAGAATGTGGTACAGCGTTACAGCAAGTGTATAGATGTGAACGACGATGATGTAGAAAAGTAAAGTATAATATATGTATTCACATATTACTGTTAATAAACACCTTGTCTCATGAACGATGTTGTTATTATGGGCATACAGACCTTAGTTTTGCACTACGCCTCGTATTTTTACGAATATACTTGTTAATACATTCCCGTGGTTTTCTCTACCCACATTCATTTATTTATATACACCCTGTACAAAATATTCTTACGTAAGCTTGTTTTTCTGTCCAATTCAAGTTAATTGAGATAATCCTCTGCACAAATAGTTTCCTTATCACTTCATTGCAAGTACAATTGGGATAGAGGAACCCGGATCGACAGTCTGATGTTTAAAAGCAAGTGTCGAGAAATTAAGACTAATAACAGTGATATCAGAAATGGCCCATGAAAACAAAGTCATTAGTAATAAATGTGTGTTTTAAAGAGATCTTATTTTGTCTATTAGGTTTTTGTATCCCGCTTTCTTATGATTTAGCGGCTATACAACATTATTGAATATTCCTTCCTAAGGAAGAGGACTTAATATCTTGACCCAGAAAAATCAAGATGTACATTTTAATAGTCGTGTAAATATCCTAAATATATGGTACTTTAATCAGAGTCGCTAGTGCAATACTTCCTCTACCTATTAGGTACGTGGTAGAAAAAGTAAAAGTTGCTACTTTGTGTGGTCTCATTCCATAGAAGCTTCTTTTGGTTAGCCTGTATCAAATGGCGATAATTTGTTGGAACTTATTGCAATAAACGCGTTTTTGGTGTGTTTTAATGCTTTCAGTACACGCTCATGTCCAGGGTGTATTACTAATTTAAGCTTTTTCTTTTGTTTCAGGTGAGCATCACATTCACAGAAAAGTCAGCGCAGCGCAAGTATTATAATTTAACATTTCCCACCAATTAAAATTATCTGCATTAGATATATCTTGCGCTTTCTTCCCTAGACATGTTTAGTTATTCGTAATTTTGAGGTAAATGATTACTAATGGGTGTTGAAAGTAATTTAGAAACGTTGTCTACTACAGAAAAGCAGGAGAATGAGGAATTTGTATAAAGTAAGATTCTATGACAAGGGAAGAATTTTCTTCCAACAGTCAGAACTGCAAAGTAACTGTGTAAAACTACCTACTGTCCAAACCAGAGTGCCTTTCACTGAAAACAAACTCTTTGTATTATCCGCGCGAAAGTAGTTCGCAATCCAGGCCCCTCCCACGTGCTTGTTGAACACTGTTTAAATCTATAAAAACGCGCCCTGTGTGAGAATCATACTTCAAAATTTTACTTACGTTAATCACAATCCTTGGGCAAAAGTGCAACACCCAAATCCGAATCCTCCGAAGATGACTCAGCTGCCATATCAGATTCAGAACTACTCTCCAAAATAATGACAAGCTTATCCACAATTCCACAGCACTGTCGAACTTAAAACAAGTTCCCAAATTTGATCCTCTTCTATGTTCTATTACGTCTGTTTATATTCACTGCTCGCTTTGGTTACACTTCTCACTAAAGCGCCTGTAAAATCCGATATTACCTTCGTAATATGCACTAATGCAAGTGTCGGGTATTTTTCTAATAGTGAGTTGAATACATTAAGTATTGTTTGTTTTAGCCATTTTTAACTGTTTCCCGCTTTTGTGTTTGAACAGTTTATTCGCACTACACGCACCTTCCTCTGTCATGTGAACTCAAATACCAACTGACTAAATTACAAGATTTGAGCTGAGCATATATGTGTTAGTGTATTATGAATGCCTGTTCGCTTATCATATATCCTGTGTTACGCAAAGTGTTTATACGGTACTCAGATAGCGCCTCAGGGAATTCATTGCTGCATTTCTCGTATACGTAAGAGAGTGGCAGTCATGCATACAGTTGGTATTAATAAGCAAGATTCTCTCAGCGTTAGCGCAAAAGCAGACGAAAATCATATTTTGTAATCTCTTAACAGTTGGTATATGTCCATTACCTTTAGCAACGAGTTCTTATGATAACCGCAATAAAATGTGCAGTTCTATACCTTTTCTGCTCTAATAGTTCATAGTACAATACGTGTATTAAGGAACTATTTATGTTGGCGTAAGAGTGTATTCTTGGGTTCGTGACACGCAGAAGCACGTGCTTCTGTTTACATCAGAGGGAACTCTGGTTTGGAATGGACAGTAGTTGATCAGTAGCATCATATAGAGATTACCTACGTTATATTTTAAAGGTTAGCATCAGGGATGCAAGCATATTAATCAATATACGAGATTTATCCTTCACAAGCAGCCACTGCACGGCTGCTCGCGCGTCCGCCGCCGCAGCTCCGATTCTCGCAAAACAGCTATAATACCCCCGCAGGCGCATCAAAAATGTTGCAAATGTTGTCCTTCCCTATCCACACATTTCTGGAATCTTCTCAGGAAATGTTTACTCACACTCGAGTTCAATATCCAAAACTATGTGAATTTCTCACCTAATGTTTTCTTTTAGTTCTTACACTGTATCGGATTATTGCATATACTTTATTTTTTATCTAAACATCAGAGTAGGGTAAATTACTGTATTGGATTTTGCGAAGTGATAAAGTTATTAAATCACATTTAAAGTCCCTCCCTGATGAAACATGATTCCATTTATATAGCTGTGTTACATCGCAAAATAACAGATATTGTAGCACAGAGAAACCGGATTTTACACACGAGATTCACCTCCTTGCATGACGCAAAAATTGGTGTGCAATAAGTGCATACAGAATAACAGGAGCTATATTTTTTGAACAGACAGTAAATGCAGACATAGAGGAATGTCGTACTCACACCATTTTTACTTTCTCTACTACGTAGAGTAAGTGTTGCATCCCACCCAAAAATTCGATACAAATATTTCACGAAAATACATGTTTTGAGGCCCCTTAATAAAAATATAAAAAGATTCGCGTGTATGTTAAAGTCCGATAATTACCAAACTTGATATTTAGGCTGAGTATCTTTCAAGGATGCAACACTAAGATTTTCAAAAAAATTCCCTACCTCAAACTACTCTTTGCAGGACAGATTTTTCGAATTTTTTTAATTCTCTAAAGAATAGCTCCAATTATTTTGATTAAAATATAACATATTAAAAATACTTACATGACAAATAAAATATATATCTTGAATTTTCTGGGAATAGCTTGTGAAGTACGCTTCAGTTGGAAGAACTGTCGTATAATCTTGTAAAACTGCTAAACATTATGCGATAGAGAATAGACGAAACGTACTACACAAAAAATAAAATCTAATGTGTAACACTCACATGACTTTCTCTACCCTTGTACAAACTATTTTTACAAACCCTTATTCTCCATCTATTTCATATTAATCGCGATAAACATTTGCAGACTCTATCTTATTACTAATTTTCTTGTAGAAATACAGTAGGCTTTAAGCACATACATATCTCTTAATAGCTGGTTGCTAGGTGCAGCACCATTCGCTTTGTCACAGATTAATACTGTTTGTATATCCAAGACAAAAAAATGAATAACGAATTCCCATTTGAGAAAATAAGTATTGAAACATTTAAGGGAATAACAAGCAATATCTCGAAAATGGTTCACTCAACAACAAAAATGTATATGACATAAATTGTGTATTTTAACGCGATCTACATCTTTTGTGTAGTAAAATTTTGTCTATCTCTTATGGTTTACCAGTTTACCAAAAGTCGTTCACAATGAAGAATACTTTTGGAGACATTCCCAGGAAATTTAAGATATACATTTTATTTGTCATGAAAATATCTTAAACATATGATATTTTAATCAAAATCGTTAGAGCTATTTTTGAAAAAATTAAAATTTTCGAAAAATGTTCCATGTAAAGCGTACTCTGGGGGATTTTCTTGAAAACCTTCGTGTCGCATCTCTGGAAAATACTGAACCTAAATACCAAGTTTGGTGTTTATCCGACTGTTCGTTTCTGAGTTATGCTGTTCACAGACAGACACACAGACACACACACGGACGTGTTTCCAAAAATGCTTTTTTTGGATTCAGGGGATCTCAAAACATGTATTTCCGGTGAAATTTCGGTATCGAATTTTTGGGTGGAATACAATACTTCCCCAACTTACTATATGTAGTAGAGAAAGTAATAATCTCTTTAAAACACAGAATTTACTTCAAATAAGTTTATTTGTAGCATAAGCTGTTTTGAGATATCCGTTATTAAAAGTTCAATTGTTCATTACTTGGACATTCTTTAAAGTCCTTTCAGCATTCAGTTGTTTCATGCGATTGTATGGAAACAGTATGAGGGTAGAGAAAGTCACGTGAATGTATCAGATCAGATTTTTTGAACAGCGACCGACGTTGAATGTCATAGATATTTCCAATAAGACACTTCTATCTGTATACCGCTGGTGAGTCGTTATATTTAATTCAGGAAATTTATGAAGGTAGGGTAATTAATAATAACTCCATCGGCTTCGCGATCCCCTAACTTAACTGTTGCGATTTTCAGCTTTGATAAACTTGAAAGATAAACTGTATGCAACAAACCCTCATTCATTGGAAGAACTGAAAGAAAACATCAGGCGAAAAATTCACTCAATGTGGAATATTGAACTCTTGAGTGTGAATGCAAATTTCCTGAGGAAATACCGGAAGCGTGTGGTTAGAGGAGGAGAACATTTCCAACATCTCTTATGATAAGGTGCTTATTATCATTGTAATTGTAACTATGAGAACGTGAAGCGGTTCCGGGGATATTGTACCTGTTTGGCGGTAGCCAGCCGAGGCTGCCGGCGCGCGAGCAGCCGAGCGTTGGCTGCAGTGTGAGGGAAAAGCAATGTATAAGCTATAGCGATATTCTATAAACGCAACAGTCCATATGAACGATGGTAGGAGTTTCTTTCCACATAAAAGTTGAATCCTTCAAATTAAGTTCGTTCATACAGTTGTCTCATAGTTAGCATAGCTCTTAATGCTGGTTTAGTGTGTTTTCTAGCGCCCTTCACGTAAAATAATCAATAGGGAGTAATACAATGTTTATTCTAAGGCTATAATGGCAGGGACCTTATGAAACAACAAAATTAATATAACAAATCTGATGTGTTACGCTCACATGACTTTCTCTACTCTTGTACAAACTATGCTTCATGTTAATCGAGATATTGAGATGTTAATCTTATTGCTAATTTTCTTGTGGATGCAAGGGGAATATGGTAGGCTTTAAGCTATAGACAAATATTTTAAGAGGTGGTTGCTATGTGGAGTATTCCATTTTATTTGCATTACCATGACAAAAAAAATTGAATAAGGAATTTCAGAAAAAGTATAAGTATTGGAAAATTAAAAGGGAATAACAAGCAATATCTCGAAAATGGTTCACTCAGCAAAACAAATGTATATGACATAAATTGTGTACTTTAACGCGAACTACAATTTTTTGTAGTAAATTTTTTTCTATCTCTTATAGTTTACCAGTTATGCAAAAGTCGTTCACAATGAAGAATACTTTTGGAGACATTCCCAGAAAATTCAAGATATACATTTCATTTGTCATGAAAATATCTTAAACATATGATATTTAAATCAAAATCGTTACAGTTTTTGAGAAAATTCAAGTTTTCGGAAAATGTTCCATGTAAAGTGTAATCTGTGGTGGGGGATTTTCTTGAAAACCTTCGTGTCGCATCTCTGGAAGATACTGAACCTAAATATCAAGTTTTGTGTTTATCCGACTGTTTGTTTCTGAGTTATGTTGTTCACAGTCAGACAGACAGACAGACAGACAGACAGATACACAGACACACACACAACATGCTTCAAATTTTTTTTTGGATTCAGGAGGCCTCAAAACATGTATTTCCGGTGAAATCTCGGTTTTTGAATTTTTGGGTGGAATACGATACTTCCCCTACTTGAAATTTATTACCAAGGATTCAGATACACTGATATGCTTCGGAAATGCAATACTGTTTCTGGGCACCGTTAAGAAGCTTTCACAAACAAACCTCGAGGATTCTCAACAGCTTTACAAAACATCCTGTCACACAACGGAAAGAAAAACTCACACATATAGGTCAGCTTGCAAAATCCACCTGATGCATATAATGAAACGACACTACACTCGTTATATCGATATTTTAAATAACGAGAAAACATGTGAATATGCTTAATAAACAATGTTAACAAATGGTAAATTTATTCGAATTTAACACTGTTTAATCTGAAAAAACTGCTAAAATTACATGATTTTTGCGATTGCTTTATAAACAGTCCAATAAACACCAAATTAGAAATAAGAACAGAGAGTGTTGTGAACTCAGCTGAAATGTAATTAGTGTACATTTGTGATGTCATTATACGCTATAATTACCATTAAAACACACAATTTTATAATACACTATCCGGTTTTGTGAGATAAAACTTCACAATAGAAACAAAGGTAACTCTTTCACGAGACGCCTCTGATCAACTCTAGAAGAACAGTTTAACTCAAACACGTACATACACCTTTTTGTATGTAGCTCTAAGCGTCTGAGGCCAAATACTTCCCTTTATTGCCATTTTAGTGACGAAAAGGAAATGGAAGTTCAAAACTACTATTAAAGCTGCATAAATATGGCTTATATCTCAGCGGTATCCAATGCTGAATTTTGACAAAATTGAGTGGACGTCCAGATGTGGAAATAGCACATGAAAGTTTAAAACTTGATTTTCTCATAATCTTGTTTTATGTTTTTTTCCACTGCACAGCTGTTTTACGGTGCAATCACTTCTTTTAGTTTAAAAATGCGGTTGATATAAATAATAGTGATTAATGGTATAAGGAATTAAAACAATGCCTTAATATTGAGTAAAAAATTTGGCGAGGGTGACACCAATGCTGGTTGTCTTGCAGATGATGGACATAAATAAACCGATATTTATAAAAAAATATAAGTGAAAATTCGAATGGGTACGCTAAAGGAAGAAACTCAGGGAGTAGTGAATTCAGTGGTCCCTAAAAATTCTGGTTTTCTATATGAAAAAAGTCTGATGTGATACATTCACATGGTTTTCTCTACCCTCCACAGTTTATTGGTGAGTATAGAAGTACTCTTATTAAAACTTATTTTTATATTTACTACATTTTAATCCAAATAAGCCTTTGCAGAAATAGCTACATTACATATTTCGTTATATATACAAAGAGAACAGCGATAGTCAAATGTTTGAGAACTGGACGGTATACGCTGGCCTTAAAATGCCATACTGTTTCCATGCAATCACAACAAACAACGGAATTTTGAATGGACATTAACAGAGAATGACCAAGGAATAAGCAATTCGAACATTTAATAGCCGATATTACAGAAACGGCTTATAACACAGAAAAGCTTATTTAAAATAAATTATGTGTTTTAAAGAGATTACATTTTTTGTATAAAACGTTTTCGTCTATCGCTTAACGTTTACCAGCGATACAAGTTTATGGAAAACTCCTTCAAAATGAAGAGGACTTCACAGGCTAGGCCCCGAAAATTTGATATATACATTTTATTTTTCATGTAAATTACTTTCATATAGGGTATTATAAACAAAGTCGTCAGAGCCATTTTTTAAAAAATCAGAAATTTTGGAAAATGTTCCATGTAAAGGTTAGTCTGGGTTGGGCATTTTCTTTAAAATCTTCGTGTCGCATCTTTGGAAGATGCTGGTTTGGTATTTATCCAATTTTTCGTTTTTGACTTATGTTGTTCATAGACACACAGTCAGACATACACACGGGCCTTTTTCTAACAATTTTTGGGTCCTCAAAACATGTATTTCCTTTGATAATTCGATATAGAATTTTTGGTTGGAAAGCAATACTTCTCCTACTTTCTATACATAGCAGAAAAAGTAAAAAACACTAAATCTTTAAATATAATTATTTAACAATTTATCCTAAGTGGCCGAATTATTGTGCCACTTCAAAATGTAGGAAAACTCATATGCTAGTTTTTAAATCTCATTATCTGTAATTTTCTGTTAAAAATTTCAACCAGTTTGGGTACCAACTGCAGCGTGTTGAACATTTTCAACGTGCAAAAGCGTAAGAAAATCAAAGTCAATTAAAGAGATTGGAAGTGAATATAGGCTATTAGGTCGTACGCTCTTGGGATTTTAAATTGTCAAATCTTGAAGCTATAAAGGAGTCAGAGCAAAAGTCATAATATAGAATTTAAGCTAAAGATTTCAAGAATTTTTTGGATATAACAAATTTTTAGTTTTTTGAAATGTTTAACCAAATTTCAGAATGGGTACCCGTAACTGTAAAACAAAATACATTTTTCCTCTTACAAAGGGATTTTTAATTCCCTTCACGGTTACTAAACCTCGAGAGACTGTGACATATTGGTGCGTAATCAAGAACTTGAAAATTTTCTTCGATTTAGTTAAACAGGAATTTGGATATATTCATAAAAATAACCAATTGGATTAAAGTGAGTTTAATTTTATAGGTGATTATTCCTTTAATGACTTAATCCTGCTGCCCGTTAATTCCTTTCACTAAAGTAGGAATCGATCCTGGTACTCTCATGTTGAGAGGAGGACGCTGATTTGCTCTATTTGCACGGTCTAAATCCTACGCCAGCTAGAGGTCCCTGTTATCCTTAAGCATTTATCCGTGAGCTGTCGCTTCCCTGAAAGCACCCAAGCTAGCGGATACGTGCTTCCTAGCGCGTGCGTACGTGCAGGGCCAAGAAAGGTACAAAGATAATTCCACTGCAATTGGTTTGTAATCAGTGAGGGTGTGACTTGCCTGTGCAGATTTATGTGCTGTACGTGAAATATAAAATGGTGTTGTATTAACATGAGGCTTGCGTGCGCATGGTCCTCTTGATAGGTCACGTTCAGAAATTGTGGTGTTAACTCCGGCTTCCATCTTCCCGCGATATCGCTCCTGTATATGTTTGGAATCATAATAAAGCATCCTGTTCAATTCCCACCTCGACCTTCTCTGAAATTCACGACAAGCGACCTTTACAAATCGTAATAAGGAAATCGTTTCGTGACCTTATTAAATACATAGTTAGGAATCTTGCATTAAAATGGCTAATGCCTCGGTTTCAGAGGAAATGGCGGTTCAATACTATGCTAAACTTACTGATGGAAAAACTGATATCCTAAAAAGAAACCAATAATATTTTAAAGGAGGAAAAAAAAAGATTTCACTATTTTTAGAATCAATAAACTCAAAATAAGTATTTTTAGAAAAAAACGTAAACGTGTGTGTGTTCGCTTCTGTGTACCCGTCTATGTACAACAACTCAAACCGAAAAGTCGGATAAATAGCAAATTTCATGCAGGAAGTCAAGATATTGAATATGACTCAAATGATTCTGAAATATTAATATCATCAATAACAAAACAATTTAGGCCAGGTAAGCAGCTGAGTGAATTAGGCTAAGTAAATCATAAATAGCTAATATACGCTACGTGATCAAAAGTATCCAGACACATGACTGAAAATGACGTACAAGTTCGTGGCGCCCTCCATCGGTAATACTGGAAGTAAATATAGTGTAGGCCCACCTTTAGCCTTGATGACAGAGTTCACTCTCGCAAGCATATTTTCAATCAGGTGCTGGAAGGTTTCTGGGGGAATGGCAGCCCATTCTTCACGGAGTGCGGAACTCAGGAGAGGTATCGATGTAGGTCGATGAGGCCTGGCACGAAGTCGACGTTCCAAAACATCCCAAAGGTGTTCTATAGGATTCATCTGTGCAGGCCAGTCCATTACAGGGATGTTATTGTCATGTAACCACTCCGCCACAGCCCGTGCAGTATGAACAGGTGCTCGATCGTGTTGAAAGATGCAATCGCCATTCCCGAATTGCTCTTCAACAGTGGGAAGCAAGAAGGTGCTTAAAATATCAATGTAGGTCTGCGCTGTGATCGTGCCACGCAAAACAACAAAGGATGGAAGCCCCCTCCAGGAAAAACACGACCACACTATAACACCACCACCTCCGAATTTCACTGTTGATGACGTTCACCGGGTATTCGCCATACCCACACCCTGCCATCGGATCGCCACATTGTGTACCGTGATTCGTCACTCCACACGACGTTTTGCCACTGTTCAATCGTGTAATGTTGTCGCTCCTTACACCAAGCGAGGCGTCGTTTGGCATTTTCCTACGTGATGTGTGGCTTATGAGCAGCCGCTCGACCATGGAATCCAAGGTTTCTCACCTCACGCCTAACTGCCACCCAATCACCTGACCACGTTCGAAGTCCATGAGTTCCATGGAGCGTTTCACGATAATGAGTACCATACAGTAGGTGGCAGCACAATGCACCTAAGATGAAAAACGTATGTTTGTGGTGGTGTCCGGATACTTTTAATCACATAGTGTATGTTTTATAAACTGAGTCATAATTCTCTTCATTCATTCATTATCTGTTTACCCTCCTCTTATGTAGGACTTACACCCCCCAGGACTTACAAGCATGTGCCTGGGGTCAGAGGCCCGTCGAGGAGCATACACTCATGGGTCAGACACAGCATCCAGGATGGGTGATCAGCCCGATGCCTGGTATGGGAGGAAGGAAGCAGATGAAACGAAATGTTGGTGAAATGGATGAAAGGAAAGGTGATGATGGAGCAGTTGGTGGAACCGGAGAACCGGAGATTGAAGGTCCCTGGGATTGAACCCGGGCCGCCTCGGTGGGAGGCGAGCGGTCGAACCACTCGGCCACGGCGCCGCCCGTAATTCTCTTCATGCTGAATAAAATACACACTACAAACTACAGTTTAAATGGAAAAGCTTTTCAACATTTTTATTTTCTCTACTATGTATAGTAATTAGGGGAAGTATTGCATTCCACCCAAAAATTCCGGAGATTTCACCGAAAATGCATGTTTTAGGCGCTCTGAATCCAAATAAAAGTTTTTTGGAAACATGTCCGTTGTGTGTCTGTCTGTGAACAGTGTAACTAAAAAACGAAAAGTCGGATGAATACCAAACGTGGTCATATTTGAGTTTAGTGTCTTTCAAGGATGCGACACGAAGATTTTCAAGAAAAGCTCCTCATCCCCAACTGCCCTTGGAGCATTTTCTTAAAATTTTGATTTTCTAACAAAATGTCTCACACAATTTTGATTGAAATGCCATACTTGAAAGATACTTACAGGACAAATAGCATGTATATCTTGAATTTTCAGGAAATTCAAGAAGTCCTCTTCATTCGGAAGGAATTTTGTATAATCTTGTATAACTTGTAAATGTTAGGTGTAGACGAAAACGTACCATACGAAAAAAATGTAGATCACTTTAAAATACACAATTTACTTAAAATAATTTTTTGTGGCATAAGCGGTTTCTAAGATATCCGTTATTAAGAGTTCGAATTTTTAAATACTTGTCATTCTTTTGAAGTTCCATTGAGTTTCAGTTGTTTCTCGCCATTGCACGGTAGCAGCATGGAATTTTAAGACCAGCGTATAGCGTCCAATTCTTAATTATTTGACTATCGTGTTTTCTTTGCATCTATAACGAAATGTGTAATGTAGCTATTTCTGAAAAGGTTCATTTGGATTTAATGTAGTAGTTAAAAAAATAATCTTTTATTGGATTAGTTTGTATACCGACTAATAAAGATAGAGAGTAGAGAAAATAATGTGAAAGTTTCATCTCAGATTTTTTATTTTGCAAAAATGGCTCCAAAGGCTTTGATTAAAACACTATCCATTTAAGATATTTAATTACATATAATGTATATCTTGAACTTTCTGGGAATTGCCCATCAACTCTTCTTCATTCGGAAGAAACTTCTTATAAGGTTTGTATAACTGGTAAGCGTTACAGAATAGACAAAAACGTGCTACACAAAACACAAGAAGGTGTTTAAAACACAAGATTAATTTCAAACTCTTTTTATGGAATCTGGCAGTTCTGAGATAACTGTTATTATTTGTTTTAATGTTTCAAGTTACGTTTTTAAGTACTGTCTCTATTCAGTTGTTTCTCGCGATGTTACGGAAAGACTGTACAATTTCAAGGCCAGCATATACCGGTCCGCTTTTAAGCATCGTACTGCTAATTCGGTTGCTTCTTTTCCCCTCGTATCTAAAATATGTAATGTAAATACTTCTGTTGGGTACTAGTAGAATGCCTAGGAAAAATTTGTACTATCGACCGAAAGGAGGTAAAAGAGACCAGGGACGTTCATGGAAGAGATAGATACAGTAGCTGCCGGAATTGGTGCGGGAACAAACCAACAATAGGTTAAGGCTTGAAAGAAGAATACGAACCATTTCTGCAAAAATGTAATGCACAAGTAGATAGAAAAATACGAATTCCTAAGAAGTGTGTGCGAATGGGTAGAGAAAATCATGTGAATGTAACGCATCGCTTTGTTTAGCTACGCGCAAATTTACAATGGTCAATTAACTTTTACCTGAAGGTACTAATTTTTTTTTACCGAATCGCGTAAGTTCATTCCCCTAAAAAAAAATCTGATGTGTTACACGCACATGACTTTCTCTACTCTTGTGCAAACTATCTTTACAAACGCTTATTCTCCGTCCACTTCATGTTAATCGAGATAAACGTTTTCAGGCTCTATCTTATTGCTTTCTTGTAGATGTAAGGGGAATATATGTTTACAAGGGCAATATAGAAATACAGTAGCCTTTAAGCACATACATATCTCTTAATAACTGGTTGCTAGGTGCAGCACTATTCCCTTTGCCACAGATTAATACTCCTTGCATATCCAAGACAAAAAAATGAATAACGAATTCCCATTTGAGAAAATAAGTATTGAAAAATTTAAGGGAATAGCAAGCTATATCTCGAAAATGGTTCACTGAACAAAAAAAAGTATATGACATAAATTGTGTAATTTAACCCATCTACATTTTTTGTGCAGCAAAATCTTGTCTATCTCTTATGGTTTACCAGTTATGCAAAAGTCGTTCACAATGAAGAATACTTTTGGAGACATTCCCAGAAAATTCAAGATATACATTTTATTTGTCATGAAAATATCTTAAACATATGATATTTTAATAAAAATCGTTAGGGCCATTTTTGAGAAAATTAAAATTTTCGAAATATGTTCTATGTAAAGGGTAGTCTGGGGTGGGGGGATTTTCTTGAAAAACCTTCACGTTGCATCTCTGGAGGATACTGAACCTAAATACCAAGTTTGGTGTTTATCCGACTGTTCGTTTCTGAGTTATGCTGTTCACAGACAGACACACACACGGACATGTTCCAAAAATGCTTCTTTTTGGATTCAGCGGTTCTCAAAGCATGTATTTCCGGTGAAATCTCGGTATCGAATTTTTGGGTGGAATACAATACTTCCCCTACTTACTATACGTAGTAGAGAAAGTAATAAATGCTACACTTCACGGGAGTATTTACATGCAAGATTTCGCGGAGCACTTTACCGCGTTTTACCACAACGCAGCGCACTGGTATTTTTTTGGGCCTAACTTGTGACACCATACCTTTGTTTAAGCGGGATAGTGGTGCTCTTTTGAAAACCAAAGAACATTTTATCCCGCTTCTCTATAATAAAGACTGAACCCAAAAAAGATTTGAAATAAAATCTCAGATCAAAAGCCTCCTTTGCCCCTTTCCAAAGTTGTGAGATTTTCAATTTCGTTTCTCCCTGATATTTGGGGTTGACGCGAGGGACTTGTATGCATGATATTGAATAGCGCTATATACTGGAAGAGGGCTGGGAATTTCCTTTTCCTTCGGAAAACCATTGTGATACATTTCATGATTTCTGCCATCCGCAGGAAGATTGCAAAGTGGCAGCGCACACTACTGTGAAACGCTACGTAATCTTTGAAAAGTTACATAATATTGTGGATTGCATTTATATGGAGACCTTGTTCCAATGTGCTGCTTTGCTATGTAATAAACTATCGCGATTTTTGTATGATTTAGGACAATTTCAGTTCTAGGTTCACGCATATTGGTGTGTCATTCCTTACAGAAACTTCTGCTGAAGACTTTTATCTGCTTATTTTGGCCTCAGTTTATCTCGTGGCAGATTTTCTATTATCAATTTCTTTATATGTTCGGAGCATAGGTGTTTTGAGTATGTTAAGGCTGTTACGGGCCATGTTTTTAAAGCAAGTAACGTTTTAATATTTTGTCGCTGCAGTTGCGATTCTGAGCATGCGCGATCCATTGATTAGGAAGCCAGACGCAGCTGAGAATCATCGTCTTTTTGTGCTTTCCTGTTGTTAGAGCGTTTCGAAATGTTCAAAACAATCGAACGACCGCCAACTGTGAAGTCAGATCAGTGATGTTTTTTGAATGCGAGAAATGTTACCCAGCAAACATTCATTGCCAGTTGTATGAGGTTTATGGAAAAATAATGAGTGACAATTCCCGGCTACACACAGCCAAACAAACTCATCGTATCATTTGGTTGGGAACAATTTGACCACCCTCCCTACAGTCTGGATTTAGCACCAAGCAATTTTCATCTGTTTCTTCATCTGAAGAAATTCCTTGCTGAAAACATTTCAATGACGATTATAATGTGAAATAAAGTGTGCAAACTTAGCTTGCATCACAGGCGGTACCATTCTTTGCCTAAGGCATAAAGAAACTAGCTTCCTGTTACGAAAAGTGCCTGAATAACGGGTGAGACTATGTGGAGTGTAAGGTAATGAATGATAACAAAGTATTTGGAAAACAATGTACTGTTATTTTTTAAAGAATTATCGGTACTTTGAAAACGCGCCTCATATACTCACAAATTATCCGAAAACTGCCGCTGTGCAAATGCCTGAACACACATTTTATCTGCACATTAAAAATAATTTTATACAAATTGTATATCTGAATGGGCTCTATGTTTTTGCTGTAGTATGCTTTCGTCTACCTCTTCTGATTTATGCAAAATTCAGTCAGGATGAAGAGTACTTATTTTATTAGTAATGCAAATGCAATTAGTAATGATATTGTAATAAAAATGTCATGGCTAGTTTTAATAAAAAATGAGAAATTTTCACGCAAAGCGTATGCTTTCATAGACCTAAAAATGCGTATTTCCAGTAAAATTTTAGCGTCGAAATTTTTAATGCAATGCAATACTTCGTCTACCTACTGCCGATAGGTGGAGAAGAAAGTAAACATGCTTTCTTTAGAATCAATGGAAGCAAAAACGCACATTTTCGATAAATCTTGATATCGAGTTTCGAATTTTTCGATAGAATACGGCAGTTTTTATACCTGTAATAGATAAGCGATAGATAATGTAAAAATCTGATGTGCTACATTCACTGAGGCAGTATTTTTAACACTTGAATAATTTCAATTAAATTATATAATATGTAAATTCAATAACAGCCCGCCTTGAAGCAATATGTATGTAATAATTTGTAAAAAAAATTATGTAACAGTCATTGCATATGCTTATATTATTGCAAACATGTTTAATAATCTTATGTGAATGCATTACGTCGTTTAATAGTGTAAGAGCTGTGTGAATAATAAGTTTAAGGTTGCTAACAATGAGGTAACAATGAGGTAACCTTGAGGCAATAATGAGTTTGAGAGTTTAAATGTTACTAGTCATGATCAGAGTAATGATGACGTAAATTTTGTGACAGTTTAAAAATAGCCAATCAACAGCTAGAAAAAGCTTTAACAAAATGCAGGTATTCTATTGGACTAGGTTTAGCCAATCAGAGACTCGAAATACAGAAGTTTACGGGTTTGGACTGTTGAAATATGTTCAGTTGCCTGCAAACCTTGATAGCAACCGGATGGAAGATGTGTTCTCTAAAGAAATATTACGTATTCGTGTGAAACGAAAATTCAGTTTACGCGTTAACAAATTGCAAGTTTAAATTAAAGAATCTCACAGTTCTTGATATCAGTGTAATGCTATTTAATTTTTGTCAAGGATTAATACAAAGAAGTGAATTTAAACTTAAAATCTGTGTAAATCTACATTCTTGTCGCACCACGCCCTGTCTTAAGAGATACGTGACTCTAAAACAATATTGAAGCAGCCGAGGCAAAAACAAACATAAATAATATCTATAGAATCAGTTTAATAACAAAGTTAATATAATATTTTTTAAACTTGGAGCGTAACAACAAAAATAAATCTTCAAATCGGCTTTTACATACGTAGTAGCATATTACGTAACAAACAATCAACTTCAAATTAACGTCCATACGTGGTGCAAACTCCATAAACAACGTAAAGAACAATTCTACTTCAAAATTGACGTCCATTACGTGGAGAGAAATAAATAAACAACTCCATCAACTCCAAAAACATCAAGAAACTCCTAAAGACATCAACTTCATCACATGATACTCTTATCTTTATTAGTGGGTATGCAAATTATTCTTATGTAAGCTTATTTTACAATTATTTATTTTTAATCGAGATAAATCTTTGCAGAAATAGGTACATTATACATTTCTTTTCAGTTACAAAGGGAAACGCTATCCTTAAAATTCCATATTGTTACCAGGCAATTGCGAAATCCTGAATGTCGACAGGATTTTAAAACAATGACAAAGCATTTAAGAATGCCCCTCAAACTAGTCAACATCTAGCTGGAGAATGTTGTGAAGAATTGCTTCCAGAATAAGAGAAGAATGGAATCAAAAGGGGCAGCAATAGAATTAATAATAAGATTTGCTGATGATGTGATATTGCTAGCAGAAGAGAAGCAGAGAGCGTGTGTTTAAAATAAGATTATTGGAAGAAAATCAAAGAAGATATAGCCAGTATTCCGACTTGCGTAACGCTGCTCTATCAACTGAGACACCATGGCAAAGCATTAGATTCCCCAACCGACTTAACTTTTTCCTGTAAAACATAAGGTTTAACATAAGACTTCCTCAAATCCATCTTGAGATAACATACCCCAATGACGACCTACAATCTCGCAACTATTTTAAATACCGGACTTTGTGGTTAACAAGAATTAGTTCAATCAATGTTAATTGTTCTTTCATGTGTGCAGGCTAAAGTTGGAAAAGTAGAACCACACTGAAAAACTGAATATCGGGATTTGAACCACGGGTCTTAGGCTTGTCTTGTGGCTTCTCTAAATAACTAAGCTATCATAACAACGTGCCACCATGACATCAAATTCCTCAGCCGACTTATATTCTTTCTTTCCTTATTTAAAATTTTGGCTATGATATTGACATATTGACGTGTATGGAAAGAACAATTAGTTAACAAAGAAGACGTAATTTTGAGTTCCGATGGAACAAATGGAGCTTGGTATTTCAGATGCACTACGTTTAATAACACAAGCTGTAGCAATGGCAAAATGAGTTCTATGAAGCCTTTACGAAGAACTACTAAAGAGATTAGCAAATGACTTTGTGTGTAGTGTGGCATTGTATAGTAGGAAATCCTGAACTTTGCGACGAAGTGATGAAAAATTATATGGAGTGTTTGTAATTCGGATACAGAGAATACTGAAGTGCCTGTGATGGAGAGCCAAAACAAATATTAATGCTGTGTTAGAGAGAGAGACAGAGACAGACAGAGAGACAGACAGAAGGAAGAATAATTCTGAATCTGTGTAGAAAGACGAAATAAAATACTCTGGAACACTGGATGGGAAGAAGCTGCCTGCTGAAACGCGTAACAGAAGAAATGGTAAATAGGAAAAAGCATCGAGGCAGAAAATGATTCGGCAGTATTAAGATAAACATTTTATATGTGCAAATAAGTAGGAAAACTGAAAAAATGGAGGAGTCTTGGTTTATAGTGAAGCTATAATTGATTGCCTGATTCAAGTCCACAGTATTTTGAAAACATCACTGAATTTCGTTAATAAAAAGATCGTATGACAAAATATAATATCACGAACTTTCTTCATATGAGCCACAAGTGATACAATTTCCCTGCTGGTAAGGGTCTACAATTTTCCTTGCTTTAATGGCATACACTTAAAGGATGTAAATTAAAGAAAAATACATGTTTGACAGTCACGGCAAGCAGCGCTATCGCGATTGTAGTCAAATTATGTTAATTTGTACAAAATAATAGCCGAACTCTGTAATCATTTACCATTATATCGACATTTATCACCTGGATTGCTACCTCAACCTTTTCTGTTGCGTAACGACCGCTATTTCAAGTTTACAAGGGATGGTTTCAAGGAAGTTTCATGACGCAAATCCGCACAGATTTTATACCTTTTTAACGAAAAGTATTGCCAATTTGGAACATACTAGCAGTGGCAAAATAATTCCAGGAGGTTAGAACGCCAACTCTTTTTGAATAATTTACGACACGGATTTATAAAAATGGCTGAAACACAAGGTTCACTTTTTGTGTTTCTCTCGGAATAAAAGATGATGAATAGCGTAATGATACAGAATACCATAGCGTGCTGAAAAGGGAAATTCTACCAATTTTTACATATAAGTGATTCTATGAGGAGTAAGGCTACGAAACTTTAACATAAGGATCGTTTTGGAATATTAAGAAAGGGTGTGGTAATTATTCTGAATACTTTTGGAAAACTTTGCATAAAATAAACAATAGAAGAAACAAGAAATATTTACATGAACTATATTCTGTTTCGAACGAGCAGTTCAGTGTTACAAATGGTCACCAACTATTTCCTGAGTTACGAATTTTATTTCTTTATTGGATGTTGATGAGGCGACGTACCTCAGTACTCTTCTTTTTCTTCTTCTTCTTTTTTCAATGAAAAGATTGGGTATTATGCCAAAGTATTATATGAACTGTTGTTCATCTCTTTGTAAGATTTTTTATATCCCGTATTCATGTTGGGACTTAAAAATACGCTTGCAACGGCAGACGATCGGTGACATTCTTTGCAAAAGTCGATGCCACCTCTTCTAGTAATGTATCACTTTTTTTACCATACGCATTTCCACCTAAAGTACTTCTCTGATTTCCTGATTTTTGGTATCTAAGGCTCACACCGAGTATCGATCTTAAGAATCTCATTTCAGCTGCTTCGATATTTTTTTTTATCGCTTAGTCTTAGAATTGGGATCACACACGAAGACTGATTGCGCAGTAGCATTCCTCTGAGCCACGGGACCTTCCAGCACACAGAGTGAGAATGAAAGAGAGAGAAAGTGTACTATCTCTCTGTCTCTCTATCTCTCTCTCTCTCTCTCTCTCTCTCTCTCTATGCAGTAGATTCCATAACCCGCCAAACCTTAATGCTATGTCTAGTTTGCATTCAGCAAAGATGGTTATGATGCAGTATTATGTAGTCGTAATTGGATTTCTTTATTCAAATTTCTTCCCAAAGGAGTATGGAAGCAGCTGAGGTAAAATTTCTAAAACAGGATATAATTTACTGGACCATAGACAAAATGTGCAAATCTGGGAGGAGGTTAATGTATCTTGTATCTTAGATTTAAAGAAATATTCTCGCACATAAAATGTATTAATAAGCATTTATGATACCTCATTTACCTGTCTTAAGTCCTTGAATATTTTATCTTTAAGGAAAATGAAAAAAATCTAATTATTACATTCATGTGAGCTTCTCTAGCCAATCTTCTATAAAATATTTTTACAAAAGCTTATTCTTCTATCTGCTTCATGTTAATCGAGATAAAACTGTGCAAAAAAATTTACACAATTCGTTGCAGCTACAAGGGGTATATGTCCTGCGCTGTGACGCTGTGGGCTAGAGCGTGGAGCTCTAGTTTCCGGCCATGGAATACGCCCGGGTTCGATCCCCTCCATAGGAGTGCGAATTTTAAGTCTCGGATGTAGGACCGGTGCCCACTCAGCATCGTGAGGAAAGTGAGGCCCTGCGATAGGCAGCGATCCCGCCTACGGAGGCCAGCATTCTGGCTGAGTTTTCATTGGATGATCGCCTCACCTCTCTATGAGCGTACGTGAGCGTGAAACCGGCAGTCGGTTTAGTAGGTCAAGGTTCTTTATGGGTGTATAGCCACGGGATTATTATTATTATTATTATTATTATTATTATTATTATTATACAAGGGGAATACAGTATGCTTAAGTGACAGTAAAATCCATCGCCTTTAAAATTCCGTTCTCTTTAAATGCCAACGGGACAATAGGCACTTACTGGTTTAAAAAGTTATGAAGTATTTGATAATTCACAAAAATAGCAAAGAATATCTCTGAAATGGTTAAAAAATCGAAATATCTCTTTGAAATAAGTTGCATGGCTTAATTGGATCTGCATTTTTTGTATAGAAAGATTTTGTCTATCTCTTACGGTTTACAAGATATATAAAATGCATTCAGAATGAGGAAGACTGCACAGGCTATGTTCAGAAAATTTAAGACATACATTTTATGTGTCGTGCAAATATCTTAAGCATTGGATATTTTATTTAACAACGTTAAAGGCATTTTGAGAAAATAAAAAAAACATATAAAGGGTATTTTTGATTGGGGAATTTTCTTGAAAATCTTCGTGTCGCATCCCTGGCAGATACAGAACTTAGTTAAATACTACGTTTGGTATTTATCCGAGATTTCGTTTTTGAGCTGTGCTATGCACAGATACACAGACATGCGAGTTTTTTTTAAAAATTCTTCTTTTATTCAAGGGCCTCAAAACGTGTATTTTGAAGTAGAATATTTGTTGGTAGTAGTTGGAAGATGCTTCATGTTTATCTGCACCACGTATGGAAGCCAACTGGTCGCGGTCACTTCGTGTTATCTTATTTCTGAGCGCCTGTTATTGTTTTACTACTTTGAATGTTGGGTTCATTATCCTCCGGCTAGCTAATATTATTATTATTATTATTATTATTATTATTATTGTTATTATTATTATTATTATTATTAAGTCGAGCATATCTCTTTATCAAGGTGGGTAAACGGAAAGGATTTGTTACTCAAAGATAACACTGATAAAAGAATTTGTTTTTACACTTTTATTACCATCACAATTAATTAAGTTCACATATTGACTCATGATACACGCCAGACTGAAACTGTTATATTTTCTAATATTACTATAATCACTTATTTACTGCACATTATTAATTCGCGTATTTCACATTTATAACAAACTTTAAGACGCGAGAGATTCTGTAGAATTGCGACGTGTAACTCGTGAACGATTCTGATGAACTAAGCGACGTTTAACTTCTGAATGATTCTGATGGACTCAGCGACGTTAACGCGTGGATGATTTTGTTGAACTGGGCAACGTATTACACGCGAATGCTTCTGTTAGACTGAGCGACGTTTAATGCACAAATGTTTATGTTGGACTGATCGATACTTGCCTCTGGCTTTAGCTTTTTATACTCCCACACTCTAATATGCCTAAAGAGTATAACCGAGCTGCTATTGTTTAATAAAATGCGCCAACATTAGCGTCTATTTTTATATCCAATAAAAAATTACGAAACCATATGCTCTAAGGAAGATATTCCCTCCATTTCTACAGAAAAGCGCGCCGATCTGACGTCATTTGTTTGTCTCTTCTAATTAATATTCAACTCACCCCTTCGCTCATTGTTATCCGCTCCTATTGTCAGTTTCAGTGAGGCCGTGTAAACTTATTTCCTAACAATGCTTATAATTAACAAACATCTCAAATCAATGTCACACAATAATGCTTATTTTACACTACAATCACTCTGGCATTTACATTATTGTGATACAAATTACTGCCACATATGCCCCACTAGAAACATAATTATAAATATTTTCAACTTTTTTTGGAAATTTTATAATTGGGTTTTTAGACTCCTGAATCTTGGAACACACGGTAGTTATCACTTGCACTTAACACTGCACACGCATTTAACACACGTCATACATTTTGCCTTTTTCTCGCCACTATTCACTGGCTTGGGTCTAATGTGTTTATATACATACATCTGACATTACAAATTTTTATAGCAAATACTGTACCCTAAATTATTTAGTTACCGTTACAAAATGGTTTACTTCCTTAGGTTGTTGACATAAAAATTTATACATTCAAGATTTTTAACCTGGTTCATTTTGTAATTATTAAACATATTTACCAAAATATTCATCCTCTACACCAATATATTTACATCTCTTAAATCTAGACACAATTTCACATTATCTGTGTGCTACATAAGTATTCTGCTTTAATTATCTTTACCCCATTTTTATTATTTTGTACTCTATATTCACAATACTCTTGGAATTATATCTACGTACTTTTACTTTAATATAACATTAAGTTTTCATTATTACATGCTTCATTTCAAATGCTGTTACAGTTTACTAAGAAAATTTTCTTTTTCCCCTTTAAACATTTATTTTTGTTCTGAATTTATTTCTCCTTTCTCATGACATATATACATAGATAACCCTCTAACATTCCAATACTTCATTCTGAAGTTCAGCTTTAACTATCCTGAATCTACTTTTTTTTGTTTTTTTAGGAGTCATGGCTATTCCCTTTCCTGGATCAAATTGTTTATGGCTAAGCATTACTCGTAGCTGTATCGTAACCTTCCACAATTTATTCATAAATAACCTCTTAAAGGATTCATATGAAATTTCACCCCCTGATACCATATGAAACCAATCTAAAGTTTTCTGAACAACACATCTTTTAACAACTATCATTTTCAATTCTTCAGGTATCTTTTTAATTTGAAAGTACTCTGACAAGTCTGTAATAAACTGTACTGGATTGGAGTTTTCATTTTGAACAACTTGGCACTTGTTAATTTCAGAAGTTAGTTTTTGATTCAAATCTATAAACAAAACTTTAACTTCTTCAGACAATTTATTTCTTTGTGTTACTGACTCCTTCTGTATTTCAGATATCTCCCCTCTGAAATTAACTTGCATCTGAACTAAATCTGCATTCGTAGCCTCATTCATCTCTCTTACCTCACTTGAAATACTATTCATTCGGCTACCTAACTCTGTACATTCTACATCAACATGTTCAATTTTATTATTATCCTCACCTTTTTCGTTAGATATTTCACTGCTCATGTCTGACATTTTCTTTGAAACTTTTCCTATCTCACTTGTTATTATTTCCTGATTTTCATCTCTCATTTTTGGCATACTACTATCTAGCTTCATAGATTTCTTTTAAATTTCTTCCCTGTTTTGATCTAATTTTTGCTTTAATTTCTCATTACTCCTACCAATGTCTTCCATTAATTTCCTATTCCTCTTTTCCATGTTCTGAGTTATTTTTTGTTCTAATTTCTCAAAACTCTGAGTTAGTTTTTGTTCTAAGCTCCTAACAATATCTTCCCTTAATTCCCTATTATTCTTTTCCATATCTTCCCTGTTTTGATCTAATTTCTTATTATTTTCCCTTAATTACCTATTATTCTTATTTAATGTTACACCAATATTTCTCAGCATTTCCATCATCATACTAGCATCAAAATGAACATTTCCTGCTATTCTATTCTGACTTTCTTCACTAACATTTCCTCCCTCAAATCCTACATTGTTTGAGCTATTTTCTGTAACCTGCGTTGAATTACAGCTAACTGTTACATTATCCCCTTCCATAATTGTTTCTTCAGTATTATTAGTAGACATTGTTTTCTTAATCCTACCACTTCTTAAGAACATTTAATTTCTCAAAATTTTTTTTTTAGGATACTCAAAATTTACAATTTTCTGACCTTTATGATGCTATCTGCTGATGTTGCTTTGATGTCCAGCTTCCTGCCCCTCTCTCCTAGATGTATATGTCGCCTCTACGTCGTACTCTGATGAATCTCCGTCATCTCGCTGTTTTGGTATCGTAGTTGAATTCCCCTGTTGCCTTCTATTCTCGTAATTACGATGTCCACTCATCCGCGTCGACGGACGTTCTTGTAGTTATTTCTAGAATCTGCGTCTTGTAGTTCATTTCACTGCTCCATTCGCTCCACGTCCTGGTTCCTTCGCCCCTTCCTGGTTATTTTCGCTCCTTCCTGGTTAATTCGCCCCACGTTCTGGTTAATTCGCCCCACGTTCTGGGTGCCAATTTGAAGTGGATGGTTTGTTAGCCCCGCGTTTGGGAGCCAATTTGAAGTGGAATATATGTGTTAGCCCCTTCCTGGTAGTAGTTGGAAGATGCTTCATGTTTATGCACCACGTATGGAAGCCAATTGGTCGCGGTCACTTCGTGTTATCTTATTTCTGAGCGTCTGTTATTGTTTTACTACTTTGAATGTTGGGTTCATTGTCCTCCGGCTAGCAATTATTATTATTAAGTCGAGCATATCTCTTGATCAAGGTGTGTAAACGGAAAGGATAGCACTGATAAAAGAATTTGTTTTTACACTTTTATTACCATCACAATTAATTAAGTTCACATATTGACTCATGATACACGCCAGACTGAAACTGTTATATTTTCTAATATTACTATAATCACTTATTTACTGCACATTATTAATTCGCGTATTTCACATTTATAACAAACTTTAAGACGCGAGAGATTCTGTAGAATTGCGACGTGTAACTCGCGAACGATTCTGATCAACTAAGCGACGTTTAACTTCTGAATGATTCTGTTGGACTCAGCGACGTGTAATGCGTAGATGATTTTGTTGAACTGGGCGACGTATTACACGCGAATGCTTCTGTTAGACTGAGCGACGTTTAATGCACAAATGTTTATGTTGGACTGATCGATACTTGCCTCTGGCTTTAGCTTTTTATACTCCCACACTCTAATATGCCTAAAGAGTATAACCGAGCTGCTATTGGTTAATAAAACGCGCCAACATTAGTGTCTATTTTTATATCCAATCAAAAATTACGAAACCATATGCTCTAAGGAAGATATTCCCTCCATTTCTACAGAAAAGCTCGCCAATCTGACGTCATTTGTTTGTCTCTTCTAATTAATATTCAACTCACCCCTTCGCTCATTGTTATCCGCTCCTATTGTCAGTTTCAGTGAGGCCGTGTAAACTTATTTCCTAACAATGCTTATAATTAACAAACATCTCAAATCAATGTCATACAATAATGCTTATTTTACACTACAATCACTCTGGCATTTACATTATTGTTATACAAATTACTGCCACAATTTCCAGTGAAACCTCGATATTTAATTTTTGGGTGAATACAATGCTTCCTGTACTAGGCAAAGTAAAAATTACAAAATATACCTACATACCCTGAAAGAGATGAAACAAAATATCCACCAGTAAACAGCATAAATCAGCGGATCCAAAGCGAGTGATGGTAGTTTATCAAAGAGGCAAAGAATATGGATAAATATGATGGTCTGCCCCAGGACCTCCCTTCATAAAACCGTTTAATAAAACAGTAATTAAATATTAGAGCTACTCTGGTTATCAGCCGTGTATACTCACTGCCGTTTGTGAAAATTAGAACACCAAGAAAGAATTTCCCGAATTACTCCAAACTTGGTGGAAGTGTAGAAGAGTGTGCAAGCAAAGTGATTAGGTTTGCAGAGAGATGGGGTACACATAGGCCCGAGCAGAGCCCTCTCGTGTCGGTCCGACAAGATCATTGTTGCGCCCAATGTAGCCAATGCAGAGCTGTCAAACGAGATGGAAATAAGGAAGTGAGTGCCAGTATGCCTCCTCGACGTCAAAGGGAGCCATATCCGCATGTGAGTGAGTTCGAACGGGGTAGAATGTTCGGTCTCCAGAAGAGGGTTTGTGATACCGTGACATTTCGGCTCGTACAGGGCATGCTGCCACGACAGTTTTGCATGTGTGGAAGCAGTGGATAGATGAAGGTCGTACGCAGCGAAGAGCGGGTACTGGACCACGGAACATGGCCACAGCACGGAGTGACCGTCATCTTGTCCGCATGGTCATAACGGACTGTACAGCTTCATCCACAGTGTTGGCTCGACGCTGGAGCACTGCAACAGGTGTGAACTTGTCTGCATCAACGGTTCGTCGCCGTCTGCTGTAGGTTGGACTGGTTGCATGCATGCCATTACGTTGGTTTCCATTGTCCAGAAACAAGCTCCTCCGACTGCAATGGGCACTTAAACACCGTCACTGGGGTGCTGAGTGGCAAAATATAGCCTTTTCGGACGAGTGGGTCCCGCTTCAACGTGTGCTACAGTGCTGGCCGCATACGTGTCCGGCGATACCGTGGTGAGCGCAACCTGGAAGGCTGCATTGTTGAGGGGCACAGCGGAAAAACACCAGGTATGATGGTTTGGGGCGCCTTGGTTACAACAACCGATCTGCCTCCCACGAATTGAGGACACTTTGAACAGCAACAGGTACCTAACGATAGTTGTATAGCCTGAGGTACTCCCCCTACTACAGGCATTTCAAAGGCCACATTTCAACAGGACAATGCCCGGTCACATATTGCGAGGAACGTAGAAGCCTTCTTCGAAGAGCGACGGATATCATTGCTTCCCAGGCGTGCAGTTCGCCTGACATGTCGCCCATCGAACATGTTTGGGATATGGTTGGTCGGCACCTGGTGCGTCACGGTCCTCCAGTGACCAGTGTCACGGATTTGTGGGCTCGAATACAAACTGCGTGGAGGGAAATCCCTCAGGAATTTATTCAGAACCTTTTTGATTCAATGCCACGCGTATAGCAGCTCTAGTTGCAGCGCATGGAGGCCACACCAAATACTGAATATTAGGGCTCAAAGCTCATGTATTGTTTTGAAAAGTTTATCATTTATTACTTGTCATGTACCTAACCTGTGGTATTAAATTCATTGAATTCATGCGTTTCCTTCTTGGTGTTGCAATTTTCACAAACGGCAGTGTAGATGAAATCACTCGAGCTTTTTGCCACCTTGCCTCTGTGGCGTTTTTCAGTTCGAAAGCTCGAGTGATTTCATCGATATAACACGGCTGATAACCCTAAAAGCTCTAATCAGTAACCATCGCTGTGAAAGCTTTAAGTCTTTCAGTAATTAAATATATATCTAAGCTTTTGTATGTTCAAGTCCGCGCCAGTCTACGGTATCCACAGAGCATCATTAGGTTATACAATGGAGGGGATCACTCGCGCACTGCGACCTCCATCCCCCAGGAGGAAGGAATGAAATGGAAGCACCACAGGAGGCTCCAGACTATAGAGACGCACGGAAGTAGCTAACAGTTTCCAGCTCGAAGACCCATCCCACTACTGGAGCTGTCAGAGAGGGCGGTTAATGACGAATCCAACCAAAAACCCTTTAGTGTCTGCGGGGAATACACTTTCATTGGAGTAAGCATCGGCGCCATCTGTGTCGTGAGATAGGTTATTGTTTCCCGTATGGAAAAGCCGACTTGAAGTAGGAGTTGTACTGTATTTCAACTGTTGGAGAGCCGAACTTGTAGTAGTTGCAACCGCACGTATGGTAAACAGTTTCCGGTAGCCTTCGCCCCAAATGTACTTTCAGGTGGCCTTTACCCCAAGTGTAAAAAAATATTAAATTTGTAATTTAACTGCTTCTTTAAATATTATATATTTATGTTTGCCTCGGCGGCGTCAGTATTATTGTTAGAGACACGTTTCTCTTAGCAGGGTTGTAGTGCGACTAAGAATGTAGGCTTACACAGATTATAATTTCACTTCACTTCTTTTATTAAGGCTTGATACGATTTATATAACACTTCACTGATAGAGAGCTGTGAGATTCTTTTATTAATTATTTTGCTCTTTTTAACACGTAAAGTATTTTTCGTCTCCGCAAATACGTATGAAATCTCTTGAGGACACTTTTTGTGTCTGGTTGCACTTTTGCAACCAACTGAATTGATTTCAACCGCCTAAACTTCTAAATTTCTGTATTTCAAGTCTCTGATTGATTATTCCTAATCCAATAGAATACCTTCATTTAACTAAAGCTTTTTCCTGGTTGTAAATTGGCTATTTTTATAAACTGTCACTAAAACTACATTATTGCTTCCAAGAATCACAAGTAACATTTAAACCTTCTAATTCATCATTGCCTCAAGATTACCTCATTTTTAGCAACTTTTAACCTATTATTCTCATAGTTCCTGCATTCTTAAATTACGTAATACATTCACATAACATTATTACACATGGATGCAACAATACAAACATACACAATGATTGTAATATACACTTTTTATATATTGTTACATACACATATTGCTTTAAGGCGGGCTGTTATTGAATTTATATTTATATAATTAGACCGAAATCATTTAAGTGTTAAAAATACTGCCTCAGTCGTACACCATAAAACCTGGAACCACACCGGAAACATGAGAAACCGATGAAAGGGAATCGAGGGAAAGCAAGTGGTAGATGAGAAACCACCCCAGAATTCGCTTACCGAACAGGTAAAACCAGAAAAATACAAGATCAAAGAGGGTGGTGGGCAGGAATCGAACCTAGGACCTCCCGAATGCGAGCCACACACGTAACTAGTTCTGTAAAGGGTATCATTCTCCCCGATATGTAAACTGCGGTATTTCGGTACGCAGTTTATTGGGTTTCTCAGCAAACACTAGCTGGGAACGGTTGGAAGATTATTGAATATTTTTAAATGAAGGTGAGCGGATTTTCCGAATAAAATTTGCTTGCCACGTTAACGAAAAGCGTTCGGAAATTATTTGCAGTACCTATTTAGTACAAATACCGTACAGTCTCTGCGTTCGCCGACTCAGAGGGTGATAGTGCTACTATCACGAGATAATAGGGGCAGGCGTAACAGAACATTTATCGAGAACAGGTACTCGTCTGTTATCTGTTAGGGAAATACGTGGACAAGATGGAAGCATGCCGTCACGGACAAAGACTATTAACAGCCAAGTGTACTTAAACCACTAAGACGAAGTATTCAGCAACGGCGAAAGGTGAAGTGGACAAGAGGAGTTTTGCTGCTCCAAAACGACAATGTGCAGCCACACACCAGTTGGCAAGTTGGTGTCATTGAGGTTGACTGTTACGTCACCCTCGCCATATTCACCAGCTCCATCAGATTATGTCTTATTCGACAACACGAGGGACTTGCTGTGTGATCGAAAATCCGCAAGCAATGACAGCTACAGGCGGTTCTCCATGAATGGCGGCGTAAAAGCCCAAAGATGGTACGGTGATTCAATTACGGCAACGACGAGTTCACAATGTTTGAGATACCACGTGTGTTGACCCATGCTTCAAAATTACAGTACTACTGATATATACATTGACGACCTGATATGAGAATGGAAATTAGATGTAAATAAGAGAATTTACATTAATTTGCACAACGTTATTGCTATTGCTATGCTATTATTGCTAAAGTTATTGCAAGAAGTTATAAAACTATGGGAGGTGTTTTTAAAGTAGGATCTGTTATGCGATAAAATAACAACTACTGAATGTTTTATCTATCTATTGATTTATTCCACTCTATATAACTTTAACTTTATTTCCACATGTTTTTTACAATCAATTAAATTCTCATTCTGGCATAGAATACATTTTAGTGGCTCCCATAATAGAAATTCGCTGTCAGTCTCTAAAACAATCATACAGTTTATAAGATCCAGTTTTGCTGTGTCTAATACTCGATGGTAGGAGAAATTGGTGTGTGGTATCGTTGGTTTTAGGAGATGGGGAATGAAACTAGTGGTCCGGATGTCAGATCTTAATCTAACTTATCCAAAACATACACCCATTTATGTCCTTCAACAGCTGCACATTTCCTAGATGAACTGGCGGCGAAGGTCTGTGGTTCCAAAAACTTATGCTATGCCAAAAAAAATTGGGTAAAAAGATAAACTATCGAAAAATATTTAGTAGTTCGTGCTTTACTGCAAAACGGTCCTTACTTTTTAAACACCCCTCGTATATAAATGTGTATTTATATTAAATAAAAACAAAGTTTATGACTTTCTTGGTAAATAACCGTATCATACAACAAGTAATGAATTCGATACTTGGATGTAGTATTGCATATGGATAATCATACTGGTTTTACAGAGAACATTGAAATAAGCACAATTAAAATTCTATACAACAAAAGCAATTGTAGTTTTACTTTATGGCTAAATGCCGTTGGCTGCCAACAGAACTGTACGACTGTTTGTTAGACAATAGTTATATATGCAACGATCCTATAATGGGAGTTATTAAGACACGAGTGACGAGTAACTTTCGAAGCGACCGAGCGTTGAAAGCTTCACGAGCGTCATAATAACTTTATATGAGAGTTGCATACAATAGTTTTTCTACGACATTTAGATATGTAATAATTATTTAATATTTGGATGCATACGAAAGAAAATTAAAATGTGATAAATCAATTTCTCTAAACGTATTTTAGATGCACTTGAATAACGAGTGAATATCGATTGAAGGTCTCAGGTATTGATTTTACAAGATGGAGACAGAGATGTTATTAGCGAATTTGAAGAGGTGGAATTTAGTTCGATACCTCCAGCTATCCTGAAGGAGGCGAGGAACGTAAGCAAGAATTTACTTCCTGAAAAATCAAAGAAAATGTATGACATGTTCGTGGTTTGGCGAGCAAGAAAAAATATAACTTCATTGTCAGAAAATGTGCTCATAGTTTACTTACTTTGAAGAAATGTCAAAAACAATGAAATCCACAACCGTGGGGATAAATTGTTCGGTATTGAAGACTACTCTAAATGTATAACATGGAACTTATATATATAAGTATAAAAAGTTGTATTAATTGAAATCTGTAGGATATAGAGGGGAAACAAGCAAAAACATTTTCGAAAAATGTAATTAAGACCTTCATTGATGAAACACCTGATACAGGTATGTAACTATAACTATTTTCGTAAAAATAAACTATTTTTCAGTGGCTCCGAGTAGGACAGCATAAGCGGAAAACCTGTATCGAAATGGACTTCATATTGAGACAAGTTTCTAACAGCAAATGAACGCATTTAAGTATGAGAGTTGAAATACAGATATTAATTAGATTCAGTCTTACGAAATAAATCTTTTAAGATACACTATGTGATCAAAAGTATCCGGACATCACCACAAACATACGTTTTTCATCTTAGGTGCATTGTGCTGCCACCTCTTGCCTGGTACTCATTATCCACGACCTCGGTAGTCATTAGAAATCGTGAAACAGCAGAATGGGACGCTCCGTGGAACTCACAGACTTCGAACGTGGTCAGGTGATTGGGTGTCACTTGTCTCAGAAGTCTGTACGCGAGATTTCCACACTCCTAAACATCCCTAGGTCCACTGTTTCTGATGTGATAGTGAAGTGGAAACGTGAAGGGACATGTACAGCACAAAAACGTACAGGCCGACCTCGTCTGTTGACTGACAGCGACCGCTGACATTTGAAGAGGGTCGTAAAGAGTAATAGGCAGACATCTATCCAGACCATCACACAGGAATTCCAAACTGCATCAGGATCCACACCAAGCATTATGCCAGTTAGGCGTGAGGTGACAAACCTTGGATTCCATGGTCGAGCGGCTGCTCATAAGCGACACATCACGCAGGAAAATGCCAAACGACTACTCACTTGGTGTAAGGAGCGTCAACATTACACGATTGAACAGTGACAAAACGTTGTGTGGAGTGAAGAATCACGGTACACAATGTGGCGATCCGATAGCAGCTTGTGGGTATGGCGAATGCCCAGTGAACGTCATCTACCAACGTGTTAAGTACCAAACAGTGAAATTCGGAGGTGGTGGTCTAATGGTGTGGTCGTATTTTTCCTGGAAGGGGCTTGCAATCCTTGTTGTTGTGCATGGCACGATCACAACGCACACCTACATTGATATTTCAAGCACCTTATTGCTTCCCACTGTTGAAGAGCAATTCGGGGATGGCGATTGCATCTTTCAACACGATCGAGCACCTGTTCATACTGCACGGACTGTGGCGGAGTGGTTACACGACAATAACATCCCTGTAATGGACTGGCCTGCACAGAGACCTCACTTGAATCCTATAGAACACCTTTGGAATGTTTTGGAACGCCGACTTCGTGCGAGGCCTCACCGACCTACATCGATACCTCTCCTTAGTTCCGCACTCCGTGAAAAATGGGCTGCCATTCCCCAAGAAACCTTCCAGCACCTGATTGAAAGTATGCCTGCGAGAGTGAGTGCTGTCATCAAGGCTAAAGTTGGGCCAACACCATATGCTTTACCAGCTTTACCGATGGAGGGCGCCACGAATTTATACGTCATTTTCAGCCAGGTGTCCGGATCCTTTGGATCACGTAGTGTATGTCAAAGGTTGCACTTACCGTATTTAGCTTTTATTCCAGTAATGATAAAATAGAGAGTTGTTGGAATAACCTAAGTATCACCTGGAAAATATGACGGAAACTAAACGAGATGTTGTAAGACGGGAACAGGTCTGGTACCTAAACCTTGAAGGAATATGATGGTGACGACGATGATTATAGTGAACTCATATTGTAAATAATTCCGAGCTTTTGTAGAATGAACATTCCTTACTGCTGGTATTGCTGAATCACTGCTTCTCGTTATAGGCAAATTTTTACATTTGAATTTGGCTTTGACCACACTTGGCACACAAACTGGCAATCCTAAAGTGGTTTCACTTGAAGTTTAAAGTAGTTGTAAACAAAACCACGTGACAAGAAAGCACCTTATTGGTTGGTGGACAAACTACAACTTTTCCCGCTTAGCATGTCGCTCTTCCTCTGCATAAAACAGTTCGGTTCAGATCGCAGCATTTTGTGGTTATTATCGTGCAGAAAAATTTAAAAAATCCATTATTCTAACAGCTCAGTTTATGAAATAAGATGTGTTTTTTAAGATTCAACTATAAAAAATTAACTATTATAACACTGGGTTTAAGAGCCCATGCGCAGGCGCTGCAGTTCACTTCCGGTTTCCGGATAAGCCACCAGTGTACTTTTGCAACGTGTTGAGAAAATAGTGTCATTGCTATGAATCCTCTGTGACTGGGAAGACAAACGCGGGAAATGGAAATAAAACAATTGCGTTAAATGCTTTTAACAAAGTCTGTAAAACGCACCCATCTTTAATGGACAATGAATATTTTAGCCATTATTCAGCAATAATTTGCCTTCTTTGTTAGTGATGCAGAATTGTTGCTCAGATTGCTTGCGTCGCGTTTGTTTTCTGTGGTTTTCTAACCTATAGTGCTAATCATTTTCTTAACGTGTTGACTCATAAAAGCTTAAAGCAAAAGTAGTATACCAATATTAGTCATTAAATGAATGATTTCTAAAGCCTGAAGTTAAGAACAGTTTAATCCAGTCACTTAACCACAGATACAGAACTGTTCAGGTACAACTTTTATTTGTTTACTCTTAGTATTATGTAAGGGAATAAGACATACAGTGTTTAAAAGCTAATGATATCCAAGGTGCACAATATACTGTATTCCCATTCTGTCTGAAGCAATTTCCTCTCACGGGTACTTAGTTCCCGTCATCTTCCACGTGGTGCTGCCATGTGCTCGTCGGAGTGATATATTTAAGTTTTGTTTACTTCTCCCTTCAGCTTATAGTGATAAAGGTATAGTATACTGGCATCACATGAACAGTCTTAGCTATGCAATAAGCAGTAATTTAAATCCCTTAGCAAGCAGACAAGTGACAGAATAACAGAGCGGGATGGCTCAGACGGTAAAGTCTGTGGCTCGCATTCGGGAGGTCCCGTGTTCAAATCCCGTGGGCCACCAATCTTCCTGAGGTTTTCCTCAGTCGCCAAGGTAAATACCAGATTGGATATTTAATACCACGACGCAAAGTTCTGTTTTAAGTCTAAAAAACAATAGTAAAATGAAAAATAAGTGGTAATAGCGAATGGTACAGACAATGTAAGCAGTTAGACTGGACGGCACCCTAACGCCATCTGCACGGCACGAAGCAGAAGATCCGGCTGCCATGCGCTGGGGTTCTCTGTGGACACGTAATGAAGCAAGATGGCATTTCCAGGGATGAGATCTAGAAGGCTAACTGTCCGCCTTTCTGTGTGAGGGCGGAGGTTAGACTGGACGGCACCCGAATGCCATGCACTGCATGAAGCAGGTGGTTGCAGGGATAAGACCTAGAAGGTCAGCTGTCCACCTTTATATGAGGGCGGTGGTTGGACTGGACGGAACCCTAATGCCATTTGCACATCACGAAAAGCAGAAGTTTCGGTAGCTATGCGCCGAGGTCTCTGACATGTGACGGAGCGGATGGTTACAGGGATGAGACCTAGAAGGCTAAATGTCCATCACATATCGTTCTAAGAGATACCCACCAACAAATCCGTCGCGATATGACCAGGAAGTTAAAGCGACGTAATATAAAATAGAGAGAGAGAGAGAGAGAGAGAGAAAAAAAAAAGTGACAGAATAACTTCCTTGACCTCGAATTTATTTATGATTCCCGTAGCTACCTTAGCAAGGTTGACATAAACAGTCTTGAACTAATTGTTCTTCCAAACTGGCGTGTATGTAGGACAAGGTTGGGAAGGTAGAATCGGAGGACTGAAAAATTCTATGCCATAGACGCGATTTGAACCACGGTTCCGTCCGGTTGCTCTAATAACTTGAGCTACCGTGCAATCAGACAGAAACCGTGAGATTCATGGCTCTAATCCCGGCTAGGGCATTGAATTTTTGCTTCTCTGATTCTGCCTTTCCATAAACAGTCTTGTTTGCAATCTGTGTACAAAGAAACGTTGGGATATCAGTCGTCTTTTGAAGTTTTAACTGCGCCACACAAATAATATCGGTCTCTGTCTAAGAACTTTTTTTAAGTTCCTCATTTTCTGTTAAAGGAGAATGCAATAAAGATGATACAGGACCAGCGCAATATCCTGACAAAGGACATTCTACGACGGACTGAATCACGGAAGCAGCAAGAAGTAATAAAAACCAGAAGGTATATTTAAACAGTTCCGAATGAGAGATCAGCAAAGCATTTGGCTATATATTCCTTCCTTAAACAAAAGACACTGTAAGCTTCAGACTGAACTTCCAATGCTTACTTTCTTCATTATCCCATACGCTCCTAATAATCATATTTCGATGGAAAGGAGGACTTAAAATCAATTAAAACTACTTTAATCAAATCAAACACTTTCTCTGTCCTCTACCGTTTATTAGTAGGTATACAAACTTGTCTTACTGAAGCTTAATTTTATATCTACTTCATTTTAATCCAAATAATGTTTTGCAGAAATATCTACATTACACATTTCGTTATAGATACAAAGAGAACAGCGATAGTCAAATGTTTAAGAACTGGACGCTATACGCTGGCCTTAAAATTCCATACTGTTTCCATGCAATTGCGAGAAACAATTGAATGTTGACAGGACCTTAATAGAATGGATAAGTATTAAACATTTCGAACCATTAATAACCGAATGTCTCGGAAATGGAATGGCTGAGGACACAAAAACTTACTTGAAATAAATTGCGTGTTTTAAAGACATCTACATTTCTTGTGCAGTCCGTTTACATCTATCACTTAACATTTGCCAGTTATACAAGGTTATACAAAATTCCTTCCGAATGAAGAGGACTTCATGAGCTATTCCTAGAAAATTCAAGATATACATTGTATTTGTCATGTAAATATCTTTAGTATGTGTTATTTTAATCAAAATTGTTGGGCCATTTTTTAGAAAATAAAATATTTGGAAACATGTTCCGTGTAAAGGGTAGTTTGGGATGAGCGAATTTTCTTGAAAATCTTTGTGTTATATCTTTGGAAGATACTGAATTGAAATACCAAGTTTGGTATTTATCTCACTTTTCATTTTTGAGTTACGCTATTCATACATACACACACAGACCTTTTTTCTAAAAAATGCCTTTTCAGGGGATCTCAAAACACCCATTTCCAGTGAAATCTGGATATTTAATTTTTCGGTGGAATGCAATACTCGCATCTTCCCTACTTACTATGTAGAGAAACTAAAAATGTGATGTTACATTCACGTGAATTTTTCTATCCACTGTTCTACAAATTCTTCTTCTTCCTTTCAGGTTTAGGGTTGATCTGTTCCAATCTCATTCCCATCTCAGCATGTCTTCCTATCGATCTTCTCCCTTTTGGTTTATTATTTAACGCATTCCTTGCTAGTCTGCTTGTATCCATTGTTAATTTGGTCTTTCCATATCTGTTTATGATTTTTAATAATTTGTCCTATGGGACTAATCCTTAAGTTTTCTCTTACTTATTCTTTGGTCTATCCCATCTTGTTACACCCTTGACAGCTCTCAAAATTCTCATCCCTTCTGCCTGAATATGACTCTTATCTTTCTATTCTAAAACACCACTTTCACTTCCATAGAGTATTACTGGGACGGTCACGACCTTAAAAGATTTAAGCTGCGTTTCGTTTATAAACTATTCTTAGAAAAGCTTATTCTTCTAGCCGCTTCATAGATTGAAATAAATATTTTCAGAAATGGTTTTATTGCGCATTCCCTTGTAGGTACAAGGGAATGCGGTAGGCCTAAGCGTAGCAAATCTTTTAAAAAACCGTCGCTATGTGGTGACTTCGAAATTCGTTCTCTTTGCATGTCCGCGAGAAAAAAAAGAAGAAAGAAAGAAAGAAAGAAAGAAAGAAAGAAAGAAAGAAAGAAAGAAAGAAAGAAAGAAAGAAAGAAAAACTAATAGCCATTAACAGTAGGAAAATATATGTATAAGTAATTGTCAGTTAAAACCAATAATACATAATATCTCGGAAATGATTAATGCTACAAAAACGTATTTGAACGTGTGCTTTAACGAGATCTATATTTTTGTTGTAGAAAGACTTGGTCTGGCTCTCACGGTTATCAGTATTACAAAAGTTATTCAGAATGAACAAGACTTCACCGGCTATTCCTAGAATGCTTAAGGAATGCATTTCATTTGTGGTGAAAATATCTTAAAGTATGGCGTTTTAATCAAACGTTAGATCCTGTTTTCAGAAAATAAAACGTACCAATTTTTCTCAATACGGACAATCGGAGGGGCTCCCACAACCGGAGCAGAGCATCGCAAGTAGGCCACAAGGGCCATTTTTATTTCTACCGTGTCCTCTGCGAGGAAGGGATGACAGGAGAGACCCGAAGGGCAACCAGATCCAGATAACGACAGGCGGAAGCATGGACGGGGTCCCTAACGTTTCCAGATAGAATGCAAACTACGACCCGTCCGGGCCCACCCACAAGCCACCTGTACTCCCAGTGGTCCTCCGGAGAGGGGCCCATTGGGAGGCGAGAACTAGCTGAGCAGTCCAGCAACGACTCCAGGGAAGATCGCACAGCCACCGCCCAGCCACAACCAGCTTAACACCGTCGCCTGATCCTAGAACCCTGAAACAGATGACAAGGAAAATGTTGGATACAGGAAAGTCAGTGGAACATGACCACCCCAGCATTCGCCTGCCAACTGGGGAAACCATGAAAAATCCATATTTTAGAGTGGGCCGTCGCTGTCGATCGAACCCGGGACCTCCCGGATGCGAGTCGCACACATTACCGTGGCTTCCTCACTCGTCATTTAAAGGATAGTTTGGATAAGTAACGGATAAGGAAAAAATGATTCAGGAGACTAAGATTAAAATACATCTTAACACTGCGACGAAGTCCAATAACTTAACCCTAGACGGACCAAGGGAGGATTAATTTATGTCCACTTTTTTTAGAAGTATTACTGTTATAGTATAGAACATTTTCAGGCCATGGTGTTCTCATTTTGTGTCAGAAATAGTGCAAAGTTAACGATTCAATAAAGACAATCAAGTTTTTTGGTTGAAAACCTATTTATATGGACTAAATTTCGAAGTGGTCACAAAATAGCCCTTCCTTGGTCCAACTTGTAACATTATAAATACATGTTACAACAATGGTCTTATTTTTAGAAACTGCAAACATGTTGTATCAATGTACTTATTTGGAAACCACATTATACTGCATTGTTGGCATTGCTGCATGGATTGAAAACTCATTTTGTAAACAGTGTTATTTCGTCTTTGACCGTTGTTTGATTCAGAAATAGAGCAGATAATTATGGAAAGAGAATCGGAAGCACTTTTAGGACATCACGAGGAAGAAAGTTAAGATATTTTTGATGATTGTGTTAGTGAAACTGAAGATGAAGTTCATCAGATTGAAGACGTAAGCTGTGATTATGATAATGGTGATGATGATGATGACGCAGAACCCAATTTTACTATATGCACTTCAAATGATAATGAAACTGATAGGAATGTTAGTGATAACAACAATAGTGCAAGTGTAGGAATTTGTGAAGTATGTGACTAAAATGGAAGGGTTTATGTAACCAACCCGCCTCGTCCCACGCAAAGAATTATTACAAATATAATACGTCAAAAGATATAGAATTATTTTGTTGCAGCATATATTTTATATAATCACACATTATGTGATCGAAGTATCCGGACAACCCCACAAACATACATTTTTTTCATCTTAGGTGCTTGTGCTGCCACCTACTGCCTGGTGCTCATTATCCGCGACCTCAGTAGTCATTAGACATCGTGAACAGCAGAATGGGACGCTCCGTGGAACTCACGACTTCGAAAGTGGTCAGGTGATTGGGTGTCACTTGTGTCAGAAGTCTGTACGCGAGATTTCCACACTCCTAAACATCCCTAGGCCCACTGTTTCGATGTGATAGTGAAGTGGAAACGTGAAGGGACATGTACAGCACAAAAGCGTACAGGCCGACCTCGTCTGTTGACTGACAGAGACCGATGACATTTGAAGAGGGTCGTAAAGAGTAATAGGCAGACATCTATCCAGACCATCACACAGGAATTCCAAACTGCATAATGATCCACTCCAAGTACTAAGACAGTTAGGCGTGAGATGAGAAACCTTAGATTCCATGGTCGAGCGGCTGCTCATAAGCCTCGCATCACGCAGGAAAATGCCAAACGACGCCTCGCTTGGTTTAAGGAGAATTACAGGATTGAATAGTGACAAAACGTTGTGTGGAGTGAAGAATCACGGTACACAATGTGGCGATCCGATAGCAGCTTGTGGGTATGGCAAATGCCCAGTGAACGTCATCTGCCAGTGTGTGTAGTGCCAACAGTGAAATTCGGAGGTGGTGGTGGCGGTGTTATGGTGTGGTCGTCGTGTTTTTCCTGGAGGGGTCTTGCACCCCTTGTTGTTTTGCGTGGCACGATCACAGTGCAGACCTACATTGATACCTTCTTGCTTCCCACTGTTGAAGAGCAACTCGGGGATGGCGATTGCATCTTTCAACACGATCGAGCACCTGTTCGTACTGCACCGGCTGTGGCGGAGTGGTTACACGACAATAACATCCCTGTAATGGACTGGCCTACACAGAGTCCTGACTTGAATCCCATAGGACACCTTTGGGATGTTTTGGAACGCCGACTTCGTGGCAGGCCTCGCCGAACTACATCGATAACTCTCCACAGTTCCGCACTCCGTGAAGAATGGGCTGCCATTCCGCAAGAAACCTTCCAGCACCTGATTAAAAGTATGCCTGCGAGAGTGAACACTGTCTTCAAGGCTATGGGTGGACCAACACCACGTTGACTTCCAGCATTACCGATGTAGGGAGCCACGAACTTGTACGTAATTTTCAGTCAGGTGTCCGGATACTTTTGATCACGTAGTGTATGTTTCTTAATATACAACATTTCTTACTTAATTCACTTAATAAAGAACTAATACGCAAACGTTGCAAATAGAACCATAAGGGTAAAATATAATGGGCATTATTTACCCTCCATTGGTCCAGCGTGTTTAAAAAAAAGCTTGAGCCACCTAAAGTGAATAATTAATGTTAATGATGCTAGACAGTTCAAATAAATGCAGTGCGAAATGTAGCATAATATCTAACAGAACAACTGCAATGCATTTGGGCGTAAGACAGGTTTGTTCAGAAAGAAGGAACAGACTTTACATGTTTATTTCTAATGAAATACAAAAGATGGCGACAATGCGATACATCATTGAATAGAGAAGAGTTCAAAGTTTTATTGTATGTGTTCAAAATGACCACCATTTGTTATGTGAGGACAACCAGTGTTTTTCCGTTTGCATACGCAACCATCTTCTAGGAATCAATTGTAATTATTTTCGTTGTACTTACAACGAAATGCACGCTGCAATGAAACAATGGATTCACTCTTTGCATAATGCAACACACAAACCGACTTTTACTGTTACGTCTCCATTTTCTCGTAAACAAACGCAGTGCCGCTGTAGGCACTGAATGAACTAATAGCAAGGGCTTAAAACTTTGAACTTTCCTCTATTCAATGACGTGTCGTATGTGGTGTTATCTATTGTCGTTCATTAGAAATAAATATGTAAAGTCTGTTCCTTCTTTTTGAGTAACCCTGTATGGTAGCACTTCCTTTAACCACCATCATCAGCAAACGATATGGGAAGTGAAAATCATTGCCACAATGATGAACGTGAACAAGACAATAAAAATCTCTCTGCTACAGAGACAGGTTGGATAACTGCCAGATAATTGTTAACATGGTGGAAAAATAAAAGAGACCTGGGATATGTATTCAGTACCGTATTAGGTTCTTGCGTGTAAATGCATTTAGAAATATTTTATAAACCCTTCATGTCCTCACGTAATTACAAGGGTTCTCGCAGAAGATAAACCTCCATACGTAAATTCCGTCTACTTAGAGAGACAGACGGACATGCCATTCGTGATGCATGCATTTTTAATGTTGGTAACTCTGCATTGGTCCGACTGGGACCAGGTGTTTTCACATTCTGCGCTTTAACTGGGAATATCCGAGGAATGGTGTGGCTGTTGAATGTACAGTAACCTAATAAGTGTACACATAATTTATTTAGCCCCAATGTTATGAATAAAATAGTATTACAAAGCACAGACCTGTAAAACTAACGGCCACAAAAACTGTTCTCAAACTTTGAGCTATATTTGTTAGTTTTTAGGGAGTACAGAATCCAAAACTGAGATGAGTTCTGTCCATCACGTGCAACTTTCCATAAAATGTATTGACAAAATTTGTCAATATTTACTGTAATCTTCCTATTTAAAAAGTTCTCATAAAGTGAACGAGATTATACTATCCTGCTTTCTAGAGGCAGTACATGTTGATGCCCGAAGGTCCGTATGGTCACAAATAAAATCATTTGACTCAGTGAAGCAAAACTACCTGACAGTTTGATGATGCCCGATGCTCTTTCTGTTAAGTCTAGGTTAGGTATAAAAAATTCTTACTAACAACATTTTATCCTACTCTTTTTATTTTCTCTACTGCTCACTTATAGTAAGCAGAGAAAGTATTCTACACCACACAAAATTTCGATATCGAGATTTCACCCCAAATACAAATTTTAAGGCCTACTAAAAAGCATTCACAGATAAAGGTGTGTGTGTGGGGGGCAGCATTACTCAAAAACAAAAAGTCAGTTAATACCCAACCCTAAACTACCTTAGTTGCCGAGGTCGAGGGTTCAATCCCAGCGGGGCGATGGATTCTTTTCGGACGTAAGAATTCTTAGCATGATTTCCTTCGGAAAGGAAGTAAAGGCGGTGGTCCCGTGTCGTAGCCTTAAGTCAAAGAACATCAAGCCTGATAAGGAGGCCACTGAGAAAAATTACCGGTCTTTCACGCCCAATATAGAATCAGACGCTAAGGACCACAGCAGTTAAACAGCATCCATAAAGAAAGCTCTTTGTTTTTTTTCTAAACTATCCTTTACATTTAACAATTTTAATTAAAATACCATATGTTTAAGATATATGGATCATAAATTAAATGTGCATTTTGTATTTGCTAGGAACAGCTGCGAAGTGCTTTCATTCTGAATGACTTTTTTGTAACTGGTAAACCAAAATAGATAAAGTTCTTTAAAATGTTGATCGAGTTAAAACATACAATTTATATTAATATTCCTTTTTTGTGTCGTTAAACCGTTTCCGAAATGTGTACCTATTTTACTTTCTCCCAGGTGCATAGATAGGAAAGTATTTTTTTCCACCCAAAAATTTAATACCGAGATTTCACCGGAAATACATGTTTTGAGGCCCCCTGAATCCAAAAAAAAATTAGAAAAAGGTCCATGTGTGTATTGGTGAACAGCATAACTCAAAAACGAAAAGTCGGATTGATACCAAGCTTGGTATCTAGGTTCATATTTTTCAGTATCTTGTATCTGAAACAAAATTAACAATAAGACTTACCTGCAAAGATTTATCTCGATTAACATAAGCGTTTGTAAAAATAGTTTGTACAAGAGTAGAAAGTCATGTGAGTGTAACACATCAGACTTTTTACTTTCTCTACTACGTACAGTAAGTAGGGGAAGTATTGCATTCCACCCAAAAATTCGATACCGAGATTTCACCGGAAATACACGTTTTGAGACCTCCTGAATCCAAAAAAAGCATTTTTGGAAACATGTCCGTGTGTGTGTCTGTGTGTGTGTCTGTGTGTGTGTGTCTGTGTGTGTGTGTGTCTGTGAACAGCATAACTCAAAAACGAACAATCGGATAAGCACCAAACTTGGTATTTAGGTTCAGTATCTTCCAGAGATGCGACACGAAGGTTTTCAAGAAAATCCTCCCACCCCAGACTACCCTTTACATGGAACATTTTTCGAAAATTTTAATTTTCTCAAAAACGGCTCTAACGATTTTGATTAAGATATCATATGTTTAAGATATTGTCATGACAAATAAAATGTATATCTCGAATTTTCTGGGAATGTCTCCAAAAGTATTCTTCATTATGAACGACTTTTTCATAACTGGTAAACCATAAGAGATAGACAAAATTTTACTACACGAAAAATGTAGATCGCGTTAAAATACACAATTTATGTCATATACATTTCTTTTGTTGAGTGAACCGTTTGCGAGATATTGCTTGTTATTCCCTTAAATTTTCCAATACTTATACTTTTTCTCAAATTCGTTATTCATTTTTTATGTCCTGGACATGCAAAGAGAATGGAATGAGCCACATAGCAACCAGCGTTAAAATATTTGACTATCGCTTAAAACCTACCATATTCCCCTTGCATCTACAAGAAAATTATCAACAAGATTGACATCTTGATATCTCCATTAACATGAAGCATATGGAGAATAAGCGTTTGTAAAAATAGTTTGTACAAGAGTAGAGAAAGTCATGTGAGTGTAACACATCAGATTTTTTTAGATAGCATGGTCTAAAATTTGACTTATAATTCAGAGCACGCGAGCTAAAATCTTTAGATTATCGTCCTAGAGTGATAACCTTCAGTGTGAACAACTTTGGTTTTAAACTCGGCTTGGTTTGATTAGAGTTTAATTTTCATGGCATTTTTACATGGCATTTAATGGCCGTCGCATTAATTGTTCACAATACAAATCGTCATATTTCAATTTATTGCAATTCGATATAGCGTTAACCCACACGTTATAGTGGCAACCTTCTTGGATCTAAACGCTATTCTTTTATCTAACCTAAATAAAAATTAAATGACGGAAATTATAAATTCAGAAGAAACGAAATGGAAGTGACATTACAGCAGCAGCAGAAAGCAGAACACTAGAAGTACTTATCCAAAAAAATCCGGAAAGCAATATGATATCGCATTTAATTGCTTAATGGCTAGTGTAAGGCTAAACACGGTGAAAATAATTTCACTGAAAATGACTGCTGGCAAATCAACAAAACATCGAAGCATCTTAACTTTTTAAAGTAATTTCGTTTGTTTCAATAACCGTTCTAAACCTCATAGCTGTTGGTTTCAGGAATTAATATAATATGAATGATATTTTATAATTTCGAGCGCTGTGTAAAAACAGTATATGCCACACGTTATAAACGTTGTTTAATTTTACTCGAGATTGTGAAACTGGGTCTCGTCCTTCCTTTCGCAAACATTCATACTCTCAAAATAAAGCCCTAATTTTACCCTTATATCATAATTCACTTTTATTTTCCATATAAATATCTTGAGAATATGATATTTTAATCAAAATCCTAAGAGCCGTTTGCGAAACTCTTTTCCTACATAGGATAGGTTTGAAAATCTTCGTGTCCCATCTTTGGAAAATACTGAACTTAGAGACAAAGTTTGGTACTTTCGGTATTTTTGTTTCTGAGTTATGCACACACGTACACAGACAGGCAGACACACACGCACATGGACCGTTTCTAAAAATGCTTTTTTGGATTCAGGGTGTCTAAATAATATGCATTTCGGGTGAAATATTTACATGTGAAAGTTTTGGCTTCATTACTAGAGCTAGGATAAATATCCATTGTGTGAGGAATCTACGTAATTACCATCCTGCCTAGTACACGTGACGTCGTACTGAATACATGGTGCAAGTCGACAATCAGTAGTACGTTTGCGTTACCTGTATGGTAGAGTTACTCTCTGTGAGCTCTGTGTTTGTGTTCTGTTTTACCCCTGATGCATCTGTTTAAGGTTCAACGTTACTCGTGGCACCCCTTTCCCCTCTTCGCACTATCGATACACACTCACAGCGTGCACACATTGTAAGTCAAAGGATATTTGTCCTAGCTCTGCTCATTACCTACTAGGTAACTAGTAGAGAAACTAAAATGTCATGCTTCACCCCTAAGCACAAGCTGAATTTTGAATAATGGTTCAGGAACCACAAATTGTAAAATATGCGCTGAAGTTTTGGCGGTCTATGAACCATCAATGAGATACTACAGAGAAATGTCGATGCTAAAGGTATATGTGTTGTTCATGGGAAACCGGACAATAACTTAAAAGGGTCTTTTAAAACGTTAAGCATTTAAAGATATGCATAAATAAATGCAAAAGCTCGTGTAATACGGTTATAATTACAATACTGCTATAGAAAAGTTTATTAAAATGACCCCAAAAGCAACTTTTCCTAAAATCATGGTTCATTATTTAGGTTATTCATAAAGGTACAGAACTTAATTAGGTCTGTTTTCACATGGACAAAATGTAGGTTTAATTACTGTGTAAATGAAATGGGTTGTTAAATAATATTATTGAGTTGGTCATAAGTATATTAAACTCGAATATATTTCATGATGAAAACAATTGAAAAAGAGTCCATGCTATGTATATCAGCATTGGGATAAATCAGTATGGTCAACATTATGAAATTGGCATGATATATGAGCAGCAAAAAATTAATAAATAATAGATTGGTTGAAATTCCACGTAGCGGGAGCGTGACAGCCGCACGATGCAGCGATTGCGTTGAGAGACAGCCCCAGTCGGTGTCAGGTCGTGAAGGGCAGCATCAGATTCAGGCGCAACTTCAAAATTCACAACAAACAAATTCTAGCACGGCTATAGGAAGATTCCTAAATTTCCTATTCCGCTTGGAAGAGGGAGCCCTATACAGTTTCAAAATAAATTTTATTTGGGTAAGCAGTTGATTATATAATATAAAATATAATAACAGCCCGCCTTAAAGCAATATGCGTATAAAATAACATAAAATGTATGCAACAGTCATTGTATTAATGTTTATATTATTGTATACATGTATAGTAATGTTATCTGAACGTATTACGTAATTTAATAATGTGAGAATATAGGTCAAAAGTTGCTAACAATGAGGTAATCTTGAGGCAATAATGAATTGGAAAGTTTAATAATGCTACTAGTAATTCTTGGAAACAATAATGTAATATTTTTAAAACAGTTTATAAATAGCCAATCAACAGCTAGAAAGGCTAAAGGTTAAAGAAAAGTAGAGTTCTGTTGGAGTAAGATTAGCCAATCAGAGACTTGAAATACAAAAATTTACAAATTCAGGCGGTAGAAGTCAGTTGCTAGTAGACAGCGTAACTGGACGCGAGACGCGTCCTCGAGAAGTTTAATACGTATCCAGTGTGAGACGAAAATTCATTACGGCGAGAATATTATAAAGTTTTCGTGTTTATAAGTGCAATTATTAAATAATCTCACAGCTCTCTATATCGGTGAAGTGTTATTTAATCGTGTGAAGGATTAATAACAGGAGTGAACTAAAAATTATAATTTGTGTAAGCCTACATTCTTTAGCCGTTTCACAGCCTTCAAGAAATACAGGTTTGAACAAATTAATACTGAAGCAGCCGAGACAAATATAAATATATATAATATTTAAAGAAACATAATATACAAAGTTCATTCCTAAACTTTGGGGCGAAGGCAACTAGAAAATAAACTTGGGTTGAAGGAAACCGGAAAGTAAACTTGGAGCGAAGACCACCGAAAAGTGAACATAGGGGCGAAGGCCACCGGAAACTATGTACCATACGTGAGGCATTCAACCTTCCCAAATTGGCTTTCCATACGTGAAGCTAAAGTGTTTGGTATAAGAGGCCCATGGTCTCCGGCGGCTCGTTGAAGAGTAATAATGTAATTAAAATGTATACGATTTATTACCCAAATCACCCTTATTTCTGTAAAAATACCTTCACAACAGTGAAGAAGCCTGTATAACATGCAATAACCAAAACGTACAACACACAACAGAGTAATGCAATATCCCGCAGACGAAACACATACACTTTTATCACAGTGTGTTCAATCTGATTTATCAGTGTATACAGTACGAAACAAGTGCAGAACTGTTCCCTTACAGGATTGTTCAAAAGGTCGACCACCATGATTGCGGCAGAGTATACAGCGACGTACCATCGACTGCCTTGCACGCTCAAGCATTCCAGTAGTTTCACGTACTACTTTCGCGAGTGCGATAATCCTAACAACCAGGTCCATGCGAGTGTCGACAGGAGTTCCGCAAACTAGGCTCTTCATATGCTCCAGAAGAAGAAGTCCATTGGTATCATGTTTGGGGACCGAGTTGACCGTGGAACAGGACCACCGCGACCAATCCATTGTTGTCCAAACTGTACATCAATATGGTTCTTAACGAGTACAAAGTGTGCCGGCGCTCCGTCATGTTGAAACCACATAAGCTGACGAATTCTCAGCGGCACATCTTGGAGCTGTGGGAGGACACGATGAAGGAGCGTTTTGTACAGGACTCCGTTCAGTGCATCAAGAAGTACGTAAGGTCCGATCACAAAATGGTTGACAATACCAGCCCATACATTCACAGCAAACTGCTGTTGATAAGATCGCACACCAGTGCATGTGGGTTTTCGTAACCCTGCACATGACTATTCCAACTGTTGAACATGCCCTCTCTTATAAACTTGGCCTCATCTGTAAACAACACCAAAGGAGAAAAATTGTGGTTTTCTGCACGTTACTGTAAGAACAAATTTGCAAACTTCAGTGGAAATGAAAATTAAATTGAGTTTTATCTATAGACGCTCTTTAACTGCTGCTGTCGTTAGTGTCCCATTTTATATTGGGCGTGTAAGACTGGAAATTTTGCTCAGAGCCCTTTTTACCGAAATACTCGGAAGGTATCCATAAGAGCCTTGTTTTTCGTTGGATTTCTGGTGCAGTCTGTATTTAGGATGAGTCATCTAAACCTTCTACCGCAAATATCTCTGAAGCAAACATAGGAATTGAAAACAGGACTTTCACAGGCATGGAGGCAGTGGAGGGGCACATTAAAGTAAGTTATATAGGCCATTCAGAAATGTAAGCAAATCATAACATAACCTTGTCGGTTTTAGCTAGAAATCCTGTATTACTTTGACGCAATTGATAGCATAGAAAATAATATTAACAGTGCCGTTTGTTACTCGTCAAAGGTCAATTAAATCACGAGAAATTATAACGTGGATTTTACGTTTGAGATACAACAAAAGAGGTAAACCTTTATTTATTTTCTTTTTTAAGCGTTAAAACAGCATGTTTTGTTTTCAACGCAGTTTATAACAGTAACAATAATATTACGAACCGCTTTTGGTGCATTTTAGTAACTATACGTCAATTTGCGATTGACAGCAACATGAAGCTCGTGCTTGAGACTTAACGATGAACCTCATGATGTGCACCGTGTATATACTTGTAGGTTTAATGTATCACTAAATACAAATGGAACATACATGATTTTGTTTTAATTAAAATGTCATTTCGAATGTTACGAGGGCGACAGTGAAATTTTTTTATAAAATCAAACAAAGGATTAGATTTAAAATATTTAAATTATTTTATTGTTTTTCAAAATATTCCCCTTTAACATAATTACATTTTGCATTTGATGAAACAGTCCTTAAAACAATGATTCCATTCTTCCCGAGACACTTCAGAAACCAGGTTTTTGCAATGTTCCTCTGCTTCAGATGACGAAAAACTTATTCCAGGCATTATATCTTTAATTATTGGAAACAAAAAGAAATCACAAGCTGCTATATCAGGGCTGTATGGTTGAGGGGTCTATGGTGCTGACGTTTAGGGCATCCAAAAAGGGCATCAGTTGGTTAGTTTTGCTGTATGCGACGATGCGTTGTTATGATGTAACATTATTTCCTCTTTTGAGCGTTTTTCACTAACGTTTAAAAAAATTACGGTAAACAGACATTTGTGTCCAATCGACAGTAACGTACGTCTATCTTCTAATGCTATGGTAGCAGTATAGCCCGTTTTAGAAAAAAAATCTGATGTGTTACACTCACATGACTTTCTCTACTCTTGTACAATCTATTTTTACAAACGCCTATTCTCCATATGCTTTATGTTAATCGAGATATCAAGATGTCAATCTTATTGCTAATTTTCTTGTAGGTGCAAGGGGAATAGGCAGGCTTTAAGTGATGGTCAAATATTTTAAGAGCTAGCTGCTATGTGGAGTATTCCATTCTCTTTGCTTTACCAGGACAAAAACATGAATAACGAATTTGAGAAAAAGTATGTATTGGAAAATTTAAGGGAATAACAAGCAATATCTCGAAAACGGTTCACTCAACAAAAGAAATGTATATGACATAAGTTGTGTATTTTAACGAGATCTACATTTTTTGTGTAGTAAAATTTTGTCTATCTCTTATGGTTTACCAGTTATGCAAAAGTCGTTCACAATGAAGAATACTTTTGGAGACATTCCCAGAAAATTCGAGATATACATTTCATTTCTCATGACATTATCTTAAACATATGATATTTTAATCAAAATCGTTAGAGCCATTTTTGAGAAAATTAAAATTTTCGAAAAATGTTCCATATAAAGAGTAGTCTGGGGTGGGGGGATTTTCTTGAAAACCTTGGTGTCGCATCTCTGGAAGATACTGAACCTAAATACCAAGTTTGGTGTTTATCCGACTGTTCGTTTTTGAGTTATGCTGTTCACAGACACACACACACACACAGACACACACACAGACACACACACACACACACACACAGACACACACACGGACATGTTTCCAAAAATGCTTTTTTTGGATTCAGGAGGTCTCAAAACATGTATTTCCGGTGAAATCTCGGTATCGAATTTTTGGGTGGAATACAATACTTCCACTACTTACTATACGTAGTAGAGAAAGTAAAAAGCAATAATTTCGAAAGACCCATTCAGCCGATTGACTTTTGTTTTCAGGATCGTAACAATAAATCGAAGATTTATCATCAGTAACGATATTCCAAACCAAATTTGAATTGCCACCTTGGAATTTTACCAGAGAGCTTTTGCACCAATCAATGCATTGTTGTTTTTGATAGGGAGTCAGTTTAAGTGGAATCAATCGACAACAAAGTTTTTTTGCATTTGACCCATATCAATTCCCAATGTTTTCCGAATAAAATCATAAGATGTCTGTCGTTCTTCTTCAAGAATTGCTGGAACAGCGGCAATATTTTCATCAGTAATTTTTGGGCGTCCTTCACGAAGTTCATCACTAAGAAAAACCGATATCTTTTGAAAAAAAATACAAAATATGCATAAAAATATTTAAATTTCTTAAAGAAACTATTCCTAAAATTATATCCTTTGAGTAACACCTACTAGAAAGGGTATTCCACATAAAGCAAAATTATCAATTATAAATTTATCTCTCGCTAAATACATTTCTAAGCCGATCATCACATTGTTTATGCGTTAATGGCGATTTAAAATCATAAAATATCATAGCCCGAAAATGTTCTCTAGTCAAATTCATTTTTGAGTGAACACAGAATCTTTAAACGATAACAATTTAGAAGTATTAGAGCAAATCGAACAAATTACACGGCAATCAACCCACAAAACATCAGAAAGTAAACATCAGAAAGTAGCTGTCAGATATAAAAAAAAACATTTGCCTTTGGAAACGTGGCTTTCTAAAAATGTTCAGTATCGCCCTCGTAAAGGAACGAAAATCCAGAGTCTTACCTTAGAGGAAGTATTGTGTTTCACTAAAAAGTTCTAAATCGAGAGTTCACCTGAAATACACGTTTTGATATCCCTAAAAAGGAAAGAAAGAAAGAAAGAAAGAAAGAAATTTTTTAGAAAATGGCTCGTATTGGTGTGTGAATGTGTATGTGTATGTGTGTCTGAACTTCGTAACTGAGAAACTAAACGTCGGTTAAATACCAGTCTTGCAAGAATACGATATAAACATTTGCAAATAAAACCCACGCTCCATACTACCCTTTACATGGAAAAATATTCATTATTTTTTATATTCTCAAAAACTGCTCTAAGATTTCGACTAAAGTGCCACATGTTCAATAAATTTGCATGAGAAATAAAATGCATACCTTGAATTTTATGTTAATACGCTGTGAACTACTTTTTGTTTGATTGATTGAATTTTGCGTAGTTTTATATAACAAGGAAATCTTAACAAATAGACAAAAATTTGCTACAGGAAAAAATATAGAGCTCGTGAAAATACACGTTTTGTGACAATCGTTTTCGTAGCGTTAACCATTTTCGAAATATTTCTTGTTACAAGTTTAACCATTCCTAAATGTCACTAGAGGACATGTCTGAAAGTTTGCGATTCGTTCCTTTCCCCTGCACTATCTTTTTTACCATCGCAAAAGCTTGTTACCATGAATAAACATTTGAATGCTGTTTCCGCATATTGAAACCTTCTTAATTAATTTGAAACAGTTCTAGGTAAGAATATATTGTTACGTAATGTAGATCACAGCTTATATTAATAGTGCAACATATAATGAATACATGGAATTTATTATTGCCAGATTCATTAAGATAGGATAGGACTAGTTAGAATAGCGGATATCTAACATCTCAACTCCCAATTGATCTTTTGTGCATACACCCCCTGGACGAACGAATGACGTGAGGGAACCGCAGGAGACGTATCGGCTATAGAGCGAGGCCGGCGCAAGTCGATAGAGACGCACAAGTTCCGTAACAATTCTAAGCTTGACCACCCGGCCTTGGAGACGCCGAAGTCTAGTACGACCGGGGATATACGACCTAACAGTGGAGGCTTGACAGGCTTCCCTCTAGCGCGGCGGAGAAGTTCCAAATCGCAAGTCTTTGCGCCATCTACCGACACTACCGAACTACAGTCTGAAACCTACCTGAAACATGAAAGGGAAACGAAATGAGAGGAAATGGGGAGGAGGAAATCCGTCGTAGAACACACCATTCCGACATTCGCTTATGTCAACCAGGGAAAACCACAAAAAACATGGTCCCAGGAATCAAACCCAGGGCATCCAAAATGTTACCCTGAGCGATCTAGCTCGGTGGTCTTTCAATATCTAGATATCGTGGACGTGAAAACGGTTGCGAGTTTGGAGCTAGTGTTGTGCAGAAAGTGTTTCTCTCAAAACTTGAAAAGGTGTAATCTTATTGCCCTCTACGTTTTAGCAAATGATTTCTAAATCACTGTCAGCATTAAGCTTGTCGAAACTTGTGAGCTTTGATTCCTGGGACAATAGTGCATTAGCAACGCTGTGATGGAAAACAGAGCTGGAAACATAATCAGAGAAGGTTTTGAAACGTCAGATAACAATTCGAATCCCTTTATCTCCCCCAGAGACTTCTAAGTGAACAGAGGAAACGATTGCAGCCATTTTACGTTTCAAAGAGCACGTCGACTCGGTTTCTCTTAATCCAGTCGTTCCTTACAAAGACGGGTGAATCCGTCTGGAAACGTTCCGACAAAGAGGCAGCATGGCCATTGTTAGTTTCCCAGACCACTGATGCGAGCATGTCAATATCGGATATTTGATACATGTCAGAAAACAAGACCCTACACCTTTTGGCTGACCAGTTGGCTTGCAACAGGCTTCATTCTCAGGAGCATGTAGATTCGCGGAGCAAAAAACAAACAAAAATCGAAAAATTCATCTTTTGCACCAAAAGTATTAACGATTCTCTGCTGGAAACTCTATTAGATTATCACCAAATCAGCATAATCCACAGTTCTACTCTTAATATTCCATGAAATCTCTGTTCCTCTCTGCTACGGAAAATAATGATAGTTCTCCCTTTATCTTTTGGGTGTGGTGCACCACACCCATAAATTCAGTAGCGATATTTCAGAAGAAATACATGTTTTAAGGTCCCATTAATGCAAAAAAACCTTTTTAGAAGGAACCCGTGCGTGCGTATGTAGGTGCGTGCGTGCACATGCGCGCATGCCTGTGAATATCATAACTCAAAACGAAAAGTCGGTTTAATACCAAATTAGGTGTTTAAGTTCAATTTCGTTCTCAAAAATTACGCTAAGGATTTAAATTAAAATTCCATAGGTTTAAGATACTTGGATGGCAAATGAAATATACATTTGTAATTTTATGGGAATAGTGTCTGAAGTCCTCTTCATTCTGAATGGTTTTAATAATTGGTAAACTATAAAAATATAAAAAAAGAAATTAGTGCAGAGCTAGTTAAGGCACACAGTTTATATCATTTTTTTCTCTGGAGTTAACCATTTCAGATATATTGCTTATTATTAGTTTGAATTTTCAAATACTTATACTTTTTTCAAACGTTTTTTCTCTTGATCATGCGGAGAGTCTAGAACTTCAAAGCCATCACATAGCAACGCACAATTTAAAAATCTGACAATCGCTTAACCTATGCATATGTACAACTTAATGTGTAGGACTAGGAGCGGAGGGGGGCTTAGAACCTCTCCCTTTGGAGAGGAGACAGAGGGCGGCCGGACCAGGGGGTACGACAGAGCAGAGGGCAGGGTCCCTACCTTTTCCAGATTAAAACTCCCCAGATGGCAGCTGGTGCAACCGGCTCCCCTCTTCATCAAATTTGCACATTTCAAGACCGGGACTCGGAGACCCCCCATTTCGGGGGACGAAGTGTTACATAGAGCATCCTTTTCCCCTGTCACGCAACGCCGAGACTCCCGCCGACACTTGCAACCCTGAAACAGCCAAGCAGATGAAAGCTGAAGTGAAGTGGGAATGGAGGCGAAATGATGGGACAGGAAATTTGGGGAGTAGTGAACTTTCCCAACATTCGCCTATCGACCAGGGAAAATCTCCGAAAATGTCCATGGATCAAGAAGGTCGGTCCCGGGAACAGAAGCCATGACCTCCCGAATGCTGGCCACACATATTGCCACCTGATTGACCCCGCTCAGTAACGGACTGTGTAAATGTGTGTTGAAGGTTTATCTAGATTAACAAAGAAGTAGCTAGAATAAAAAGCTTTTGTAGGAATAGTTTGTAGAAGAGGAGTAGAGAAAGTAATGTGAATGTAAATGCAATTTCATGAAAATATTCGCCGATTATACTTGACAGAGTTTCGGTTTTGTTAACGGGTGCACACATACACACACACGAACAATTTTCTACAAATCCAGTCTTTTAGTTTCAGGGGACTTCAAAACGTGTATTTCCAGTGAAATCGCAATATGGAAATTTTGGCAGAAATACGATTCATGGGCTGACTACCTTATATAACCTGTAGATAATGTAAAAGGACTGAGACCGCACTGATGCGCTTGGGCTGAAGGAACGCTCATCCTGCCGAGCAAATACCAAAACACAATGCTACTCAATCTTGATATGATGAAGCTGGAAGAGACCCTCCACTTTCTTTTCGCATTCTGATGTGCTTTAACAATTTACAGAATGGATGAATTTTGCTCACCTCCTTTATGCTGGAAGTGAACAATAAATACAGGCTTCTGAATGATTTTATCTTAAAAAGGATTTTCGGCTGCCTTTCCTCCGCTGTATTGACGAATAAAATGTAGACGTCAAAGGAAATGACGCATACAAATTGCTTGAGGAGGAAGAGATTGTTATTCAAACAGTCCTACGTTCCAAATTGAGTAAGGGCGCTGTAGAATATTCCTTCAATAGGCTAGCACATCTTCCTCTTTTTCCATTTTCAAGCTAGTGCTTTAAATATTACATGAAAGACTAAATGAAAGTGATTATTTCCTTTTCCCTTCCTGGGATATAAAAGACACTTTTTCCCTCTTGGAAATCCGGAAGAGTTGTACAATGGACATGGAGTGTTGAAAAGAGAAACAGATATTTTGAGAAACGCCTTGAAGTGTACACAATAATGTGCAAATGAAACTTTGCTGAGTTGTAATCTGTATGAAACATGCATACATATATCACCGCGTTATCAAATATGGAAAACAGCAACTATGCACTTGCAGAAACCAAGTATTCAGCATCACTTAAGTTTTTAATCCTGCAAAAAGATACAAAATAAGAGTCCAAAAAGTAAGCGGAGTTAAAATTGTAAAATGCGTTTACATTTTCACTTTCTCTACTACTTACCTATATTAGTAGAGCAAGTATTGCATTACATCAAAAAAATCTGATATATCGCACTCGCATGACTTTCTCTACTCTTGTACAAACTATTTTTACAGACGATTATTCTCCATTTACTTTATGTTAATCAAGATAGACATTTCTGCTTTTCTTGTAGGTATGGTAGGTTTAAGCGATAGTCAAATCTTTTAAGAGCTAGTTGCTATGTGGAGCATTCCATTCTCTTTCTACGTCCAGGACATAAAAGGAATAACGAATTACCATTTTAAAAAAAGTATAAGTATTGCAAAATTCAACAAATAACAAGAATATTTCGTAAATGGTTCACTGGACAAAAACAAAAAAATGTATATGACATAAATTATGTGTTGTAACGAAATCTACGTTTCTTGTGTGGTAAAAATTTGTCTCTTCGTTTACCAGTTATGCGCGTGTCGCATCCTTGGAACATACTAAGCTCAAACACCAAGTTTGGTATTTATCCGACTTTTCGTTTTTGAGTTATGCTGTTCACAGAGAGATAGACAGACACGCACACACACGGACATGTTTCCAATAATGTTTTATTTGGATTCAGGGCGCCTCAAAACATGTATTTCGGGTAAAATCTCTGTGTCGAATTTTTGTGCGGAATACAATACTTCCCTTACTTAACTATACGCAGTAGGAAAAGTCAAAATTAGAAAAATGTCGGTGTCTATGTCGGTGTGGGTGTGTGTATCTGTCTGTAAACAGCAACATTAAAAAAAATTAAGAAAAAAAGAAACGTTTCATGAACGACAAACTCGTTATTTAAGTTCAGTATCTTCCAAGGATGACACACGAAAATATTCAAGAGAATCCTTCCACCCCAAAAAGTGACATTTAGATGCAAGATTGTTAGCTATATTTACATTCTCTACCGCATACCTAGTAGTTAAAAAAGGTATTGCATTTCACCCAAAAATTTTCTACCGAGATTGCACCGGAAATACATGTTTTGATGTTCCCTAAATAAAAAAAGGCTTTTTAGAAAATTTTCCATGTGTGTTTGTAACACAAAAACGAAAATGGATAAATACCACACTTGATATTTAGGTTCAGTACCTTCCAAAAATGTGACACGAAGATTTTGAAGAAAATCACCCCACCATTTACATAGAGCTTTTTCGAAATTGTTTAGTTTCTAAGAAATGATCCTAACGATATTGATTAAAAAAGTCATATAATAAAGACATTTACATGATAAATAAAATTATTTTCTTGAATTTCTTTGGAGTAGCCTACAAAGTGCTCTTTATTCGGGAGAAAATTTGTATAATGTTGTATAACTATAAACGCTAAGCGATAGACAAAAACATACTAGAACAAAAAATGAAGATATCTGAAACCCGCAACTTATTTCAACTAAATTTCTTGTGACATAAGTCATTTCTGAGATATCCATTATTAATGATTCGAATTGTTGATAACTTCGCCATTGTCTTAAAGTCATTTCCGCATCCACTTGTTTCTCACGGTTCCATGGAAACAGAATGGATTAAGGGCAGCGTATAGCGTCCAGTTCTTAAACATTTGACTATCCCGGCTCCCTTTGTACCTTTAGCGATATGTGTAATACAGCTATTTCTGCAAAGGTTTATTTGAATTAAAATGAAGTGGATAGAGAAATAAGCTTGAGTAACAATAGTTCGTATAACCACTAATAAACGACGGGGAGAGAAAGTCATGTGAATGTATCACATAGGAGCTTTTTATTTTCTCAAAAAATGTGTCGAAGTGATTTTTATTAAAATACCATATGTTTAAGATATTTGCATGACAAAACGTAATCTTGAATTTTCTGCGAATAGCCTGTAAAGACTTCTTCACTCTGAAGTAATTTTGTGCAGTTAGTAAATCTAAGAGGTAGACAAACTGTTACTACACAAAAATGCAGATCTGGGTGAGGTACACGATTTATATGAAATAATATTTGTTCTAGCATTAATCATTTCCGGGATATTCTTTGTTATTGGTTTGAGTTTTCAAATGGTAATTCAATATTCTTTTTTCTATTTTCTCGTTGTGCAAAGAACAGGAAATTTCAGAGCCATTGCATAGCGACCCACCGATTTATCTCAATTAAAAAGAAGTAGATAGAAGAATAAAGGTTAGTACGAATAGTTTGCAGAAGAGTGAGTGGAGAAAATCATATGAATGTAACGCATCAGTTAGTATTTATGTTGCCTTATTATTTATACCTTCCTGTTTCATTTGGTTGTTTTTAATTATGGCTTTATCTATCTATATTTACCTATATTAGGTAGAGAATGTATAGAACTACAACCCTAAAGTCCTTTTAGAGATTTCACCGGAAATAGACCAGTGTACCTATTTATGGTTGTGTGTTTATTTATGTGGACAACATAAGACCAAATTTTATATTTAAGTTCATCTTCCAAGGTTTTAACAGATTATTACTTTCTCTACTACGTATAGTAAGTAGGAGAAGTATTGTATTCTACCCAAAAATTCGATACCGATATTTCACCGGAAATATATGTTTTGAGGGCCCTGAATCCAAAAAAAAGTATTTTTGGAAACATGTCCGTGTGTATGTCTGTGCGTCTGTGAACAGCATAACTCAGAAACGAATAGTCAGATAAACACCAAACTTGGTATTTACGTTCAGTATCTTCCAGAGATGCGACACGAAGGTTTTCAAGAAAATCCCCCCACCCCAGATTACCCTTTACATGGAACATTTTTCGAAAATTTTAATTTTCTCAAAAATGGCTCTAACGATTTTGATTAAAATATCATATATTTAAGATACTTTCGTGACAAATAAAATGTATATCTCGAATTTTCTGGGAATGTCTCCAAAAGTATTCTTCATTGTGAACGACTTTTGCATAACTGGTAAACCATAAGAGATAGACAAAATCTTACTACACAAAAAATGTAGATCGCGTTAAAATACACAATTTATGTCATACACATTTTTTTGTTGAGTGAACCATTTTCGAGATATTGCTTGTTATTCTCTTAACTTTTCCAATGCTTTTTCTCGTTATTCATTTTTTTATGTCCTGGACATACAAAGAGAGTGGAATGCGCCACATAGCAACCAGCTCTTAAAAGATTTGACTATCGCTTAAAGCTCACCAATTCCCCTTGCACCTACAAGAAAATTAGCAATAAGATTAACATCTCGATTAACATGAAGCATATGGAGAATAATAGTTTGTAAAAATAGTTTGTAGAAGAGTAGAGAAAGTCATGTGAGTGTAACGCACCAGATTTGGTTTGTATAGTAGCTTTGGAATTAAAACCACCCATTTTCTCAGGAAGTTTAAGCACGATTACATTTGTTTATTCATGACAAACTCCTGATAATGTGTGTCTGCAGTGACTACTGAGATACGTCTCATTTTAACATTACAAAATGATTAATAGCAATAGAAATGTAAAATATTTAAACGCTACTTTCATTTTCTTTACCAATTACCTAGTAGGTAGAGAAGGTATCGTATTCCACCCGAATATTGAGATTTCACCGGAAATACATACTGTGAGGCTTCTGCATAAAAAAAAACAAGCAGTTTTAGACAAAAGTTCGTGTGTGAGTGTGGTGTGTGTGTGCGAGCGCCCGCGCGCGCCTGTGAACATCATAATGGATTATCCCCCACTTTCTAGGACTTACACCCCCATGGACTTAAAACCCAATGCCTTGGGTTAGAAGCCGGTCGAGAAGCAAGCAAACTCTGAATCATACCCTATCCAGGATGGGTAATCAGCCCAAAGCCTGGATAACGGTAAAAAAGGAAATGAAACGCAGTGATGAAAGGGATGATAGGAAAATTTGCAGATCAAATTCCCAGAAAATTCGATATATATGTTTTATTTGTCATGAAAATATCTTAAACATATGATATTTTAATCAAAATCGTTAGAACCATTTTTGAGAAAATTAAAATTTGCGAAAAATGTTCCATGTAAAGGGTAATTTGGGGTAGGGGGATTTTCTTGAAAACCTTCGTTTCGCATCTCTGGAAGATACTGAACCTAAATACCAAGTTTGGTGTTTATCCGACTGTTTGATTCTGAGTTGTGCTGTTCACAGACAGACAGACACACACACGACATGCTTCCAAAAATACTTCAGGAGGCCTCAAAACATGCATTCCCGGTAAACTCTGGGTGTCAATTCTTCCCCTACTTACTATATGTAGTAGAGAAATTAAAAAACGTATTCATTTCAATGAATCTATTAGGTTATTGTTGCCACCTTATATAGCCCAAAAAGCCAATTTTTCACGACTTTGACCAACATCGGAACCCATGTTTAACACGACTTCAAAGGGAATTTTATATAACTCATGAATTCTGAAGGATTTTAAATTCGTAAAACATAAATAGGCTCTAACAGTAAAACTTTGCCAACTCCTGCTACTAACTGTCATGCACCACAGAAACGAATGTAATTCCGAGACATTGCATAAGCTCTTTGGCAACACTCGAGTGATAATGTGTTGTTTAATGCGTTTAGACACGCTATACGCCAAAATAAACGAGGAAAACCTTGAAAGTCAACACATTAGAATATAGGTACGCTACAGATACAATCTAAGTTTCCAAACCGCTTGTATCTCGGAAAACATTCGGTTTAGGTATAGGTTATACAACGGCGAGAGTTACCTGGCGCGCTGGTACCTACATAGATCTCTTATGCTACCACACTCCAGGAGGAAAAGATGAAGTGAAGGAACCACAGAACCCTACAGGCAACAGAGACGCGCGGAAGCCCTTAACACTTCCAAGCTCGAAGATCCGTCCCACTTAGAGTGGACAATGAACCACCCGTCGACTAAGCAGCCCTCTAGAGTCCACGGGAGTAATCTTTCCTTTGAGCAGGCATCCGCGCCATCTGTTCGGCGCCGTCAAACGCCAAGAAACCTAGAAGAAAACCTGAAAGATGAGAGGGAAACGGAATGAAAAGGAAATGATGGAAAGGAAATCTTTGAAAATGAGAAAGAATCCCTGCATTCGCCTACCGACCACGAAATCCACGAACACTTCAAGGTCAAGTGTGCAGTCGACGGGAATCAAACCCGGGACCTCTCGAATGCTAGCCTCATACGTTACCGCGTAGCCATCTCGCTTGGTCGGAAAATATCACTTTTAGGTTTGGTTTTGGTGTTACTGCATTTCATAATCTATACATACGAGTGTAATAAAACATCTCCAGTAATTTTCAAGGTTGTACATATAACCGAAGTTAAGGTGTGTAATGGTCTACACCAGAGCAAAAGTTTACGTTTTTCAATTTTCTTGTACGTGTGTTTGTAACTCGTCTCCATAGAACTGCGATGGCGCTCCTGCCCAAGTTTGACTCACGGTACCGCCAACGGTTTTTTTTTTTTTTTTTTACTTTCTCCACTACGTATAGTAAGTACGGGAACTATTGTATTTCACCCAACAATTCGATACCGAGATTTCACCGGAAATACATGTTTTGATACCCCCTGAATCCAAAAAAAGCATTTTTGAAAAAAATGTCCGTGTGTGTGTCTGTGAACAGCATAACTCAGAAACGAACAGTCGGCTAAACACCAAACTTGGCATTTCGGTTCAGAGATGCGACACGAAGATTTTCAAGAAAATTCCCCACCTCAGATTACCCTTTACATAGAACAATTTTTGACAATTTTAATCTTGATTAAAATATCATATGTTTAAGATATTTTCATGACAAAGACAAATGAAATGTATATCTCGAATTTTCTGGGAATGTCTCCATAAGAATTCTTCATTGTAAACGACTTTTGCATAACTGGTAAACCATAAGAGATAGACAAAATTTTGCTACACAAAAAATGTAGATCGCGTTAAAATACACAATTTATGTCATATACATTTTTTTTGTTAAGTGAACCATTTTCAAGATATTGCTTGTTATTTCCTTAAATTTTCCAATACTTATACTTTTTCTCAAATTCGTTATTCATGTTTTTGTCCTGGTAAAGCAAAGAGAATGGAATACTCCACATAGCAACTAGCTCTTAAAATATTTGACCATCACTTAAAGCCTGCCTATTCCCCTTGCACCTACAAGAATATTAGCAATAAGATTAACATCTCGATTAACATGAAGCATATGGAGAGCAAGCGTTTGTAAAAATAGTTTGTACAAGAGTAGAGAAAGTCATGTGAATGTAACACATCAGGATTTGTTTTCCTGTTAAGGTGTGCACTGAGTCTCGTGAGGTCTTTGTAGATTAATTGAGGAGATATTTGATGGAGATTTAGCGGCTGCGATGTTAGAAATCGCGTCACGGCGTCTGAAGAATATGCTACCTTCTCAGCATAATGTGCTGCAGAGAATGCAACGGCTATGCTGAAGTTTGTCTCACTAACGATTGAACCATCATATCAAACTTGATACAACATACTTTAAGGAGAATAGGGCGTTTGGTTTGAGGTCAAAATTAAAACCCCATTTTTGTTTTTGCTGCAGTAAAATTGTATGTGTATATAATTCCATTGCATTATTACTTTGCCTCATAATTGTATATTTTATAGGTCTCATCCGTCATTTAATTAAAGGGCTGCATCGGTAACGTGCATTTTTCAGTATTGTTCCCTCATACATTGAGTAATAATTTCTACACTCCTTGAGCGGTTAAGAAAAGAAAAGCAATTCCATGACTAAGATAACTCAGTAGGAAAGAAACGAAAGATGAGCTATAACCAGGAGGACCTGGAATATGCAGTTGTAGGTAAACATTTTCCATTCCAACTTTGAAGCCTGTTTTAGGGTTTATTACTTTATTAAACACAGGTGCGCTCGTCTCATAAATTGCATGAGATACAGCCTTAATTATTTTGACAAATCATAAATTTATGAAAAAGTAAAAACTACATATATATCTTAAGAATGGGAGAGGTAGGTTCAAGATTATTTTTAGGTATTGCATTAGAGTATAATAACGAAGAAAAACTTTTTAATGCAAAGGCAAAAATGTGAAAAATTACAGGTGAAAGTTTTAATGCAATATCCGAATAATTTTAAAGGTCGGGTGAACTAAAGTTTACCAATTTAAGATTGATAGAACACAATCTTTCTACTCCCATAAGAACATTAATATATCCTTATAATTGATTTTTATGAGAATTATTGCATAAGAAATGTTTATGCATCCAATTGCTCATACCAATCTTTGTTCACACATTTTTGTTAAGATGAATATATAAGGAACAGTTACAATTTTCCATTACAGTTGGTATACATGAACCACTTGTTTAGTAGATACTGTTGTTTTTCTGTAACCAAGAGTAACGGTGTAATTCCTAATTCATAAGGTCCTTATCTCATGTTGCTGGTTCGGAGAGAAGGAGAAAAGGAGGTGAAATGGAGAGAGGGGAGCTGTAGTGAGAGGGTGAAAAAGTGAAAGAAAAGGATTTCCATATTTAATGCAATAATGCAAACGGAGCTGTGGATTTTGCTACAATTAGACATTTTAGTAATCTGATTTTGAATGCTCTGTTATTAGAGTAATATATATGTATTCATATTGCTTTATAATATTGTGTGGAAAATACGCATTTGCATGTTTAATAACTAAATCATGGCATGCTGTTTGTATCATTGTTGTGCAACTCAGGCAAAAACCAAACATCGCTCAAAACAAAGACTGTTAAAACCCAGGCAGATTCACAAGAGGTATTCCATGTGCAGAACATTTATACTGTCGATTTTACAGGTGATTTTAGTGGTGAGACTCCGAGAAGAGTTTCCCATTTGTGCTCAAGAGACCTATAAAGGCAAGAAGCGGAAAGGATACAAATAATTCAGTCTGAGCTGCAAGATGGAGTGCCGCTGTACTGATTGTGTTGCGCGTAGTGATAGTGTTGTTTATATAGTGCAAGTGCAACAGTAAATATTGACGAGGTCCAAGACACTGTTTCGAACTGGCAATGTGAACCTGAGATAGTGCAAAATGTGGAATATCGAGTTGACGCGGATTCCTGTCGTAACGTCATCGGTTTTTTATCAAGGTAAGAGACTATTTTAACATTAACTTAAATCAGTGCTTTGTGTTAGATGTTAGTGTTATCATTTCGTATTCACAGTTCTAGTGTTTCTTATCTTTTAATGAAATATTCAATAAGTTTCTAGGAGAAAGCTTCATCTTCCTTATGTTGTTAAGAATGTTGGTTAAAATGTAATTTGAACTCGTGTAACTAGAGCAGAAGAGAGCACACAATCGATTTGAAGTCAAAATTTAGATTTTGAGACAATTCATAAAAGATTAACATTCGTTTCCGTGTTATGTCAAAGATTTAGGTAAACATTTTATGGAGTTAGACTTGGGCGTAAGCAACTTCGCCCTCTTTTGGCCAATTTTGGTAATTGTTTGGAATATAATCTAAATATTTACTCTCTTTTCGGTAGTTTTGCTTCATTATTGTGTTCTGTATGAAAAAATATTACATTTTAAGATACTAAATTGTTCCACATACCATATTTTATGATTTGGTCGCACATAGTGAGCTATTAGTCCATTTTTCTCAGGAATAATTATACTAGCGCTTTCAATGTTCCATAAAGTTATCATTAACAAATACCTTCTTGCATTATTTTGAAACGTTTATGCTCAAAAAGGATTAAAATTACTTAACTAACTAAAGGAGTCTTTACTATTCCCTGACACTAAAAATAATCAATGTCAGAAAGCACTGCTTTACAATGTTAATTCCCCTTCCCAAGCTCAGCAAAGCTTCATAATACTGTTACACAAATGTTAGACTTGTATTTCCAAAAGTGTCACAGCAAAGTACACCGAAAGAAATAGAATTTATTGAAAACATTTTTGTTTTTTTATAAGCAAAAGTCACCACATGTTACTGAGAAGCCTGACTTTTACACCTCTGATTTTAACTTCTCTTTGTAACCCTAGTTACGTTGTTGAATAAAGCTTACATAATTAGTGATTTATAGGTTACAATTTATACCTCTATCATTAAAGTTTGGAATAAGCTGGTGCAGTGATATTACGAAAGTAATAGAAGTATTTTCCAAGGTTTGAGAAAATTTAGAAGCAGGCCCATCTTCAATTCTAATTTTGGAAGTTTCATCGCGAAGTTTAAGGAACAGATCTGCCCGACATTTGGTTGCGGGGGTTACCTTAAAGAATGAGTTTTCGTGACCCATCCAAAAACATAAGCAAATGGAAGATGCTGACTGGCAAGGGAATTTCCAGCTTTGCAAGATATTATCTGTAAAATGTTGGTATGGTATCGCAGAATTAATGGAATATGTTGAACAAGAGTATGACGACATACTCCTAATATGTTATAAAAATCAAAACCTTTGTATGCCCCAAAACTGGTGTCTTTTTGTAGTGTTAAGGGTACTTAATACTGAATTTTTGCTAAAAGCCGAAAAAATGACTTAAATGTTTATTGAAGAAAACCTTGTGTTACTTCACATGTGTTTATCAATTTGCTATGTTTATTTTTGTATACCTAGCTTCTGCAGACTATTGTTTCAAACTTTTTTTTTGTATCTACCTCATGTTATTAGAGATAATGGTTTGCACAAATGGTTCCAATCCACATTCCTTTGTCGGTAAAAAAAGGGAAAATACGAGAAGTTACATCATATCTTTAAAAACAGGTCGCTAAATGATGGCTTTAAAATTTCATAGAATAGGATAGGACTAGTTAACAAAGGGGACACATAGCACCTCAACCCTCAATGGATCTTCTGTGCGTACACCCCCGGGAGGAACGGGCAAAGCAGGCCGGTGCAAGTCGACAGAGTTGCGCAGAGTTCCCAAACAGTTACAACTTTGACCACCCGGCCACGGGAACATCGCTCGGAGACGTCCCTCTAGAGGGAGGGGGGGGGAACACGACCCAGTATTGGAGGCTCGACAGACTTCCCTCTAGCAGGGCTGAGAATAAGTTCCAAATCGCAAACCTCTGCGCCATCTGCTCAACACCAACATGAGTCAGGATAGGGAAATTAAATAAGAGGAAATGGGGAGAGAGCAAATCCGTGGTAGAATTCTCCACTCCTCTCCAGCGTTTGCCTATATCAACCAAGGAAAACCACGTAAAAACTATGGTCAGAGTGAGCGGCCACCGGGAATTGAACCCGGGACCTCCCGAATACGAGCTTTACGCGTTACTGCGGAGCAATCTCAATGAGATTGCGAGAAACAACTGAATGGTGACAGGTTAAAGGAAATGATAAGGCATTGTAAAATTCGAACCAATAAAAGCGAATACGAGGGGCACTATTTATATTTTGAGCCTAATAATTAAAACAAAGTAATTTCTGATTGAAAACTTCTTTATTGTTTTTAAAAATATTCTCCTTTTTGATCAATACACTTTTGCATCCGTTTGAACCATTTGTCAAAGCATTTATTCCAGTCTTCTTAACACACCTCCAAAAAATGGCTTTTGAAGGCATCAACGGCTTTTTCGGCCAACGAAAATCGATGTCCACGAAATTTGTTCTTGATGTTCGGAAACAAAAAGAAGTCATTGGGTGCCAAATCAGAAATGTATGGCGGATGACTCATCAATTCGTTTTTGAGCCTTCAAATACTCTGTTGTTAGACGAGATGTGTGTGCGCTCGCATTGTCTTGATGAAAACGATCCTACGGTTCTTGTTGATTTTCCTTACTTCACCGAAGACTTCCGGCAAACAAATGGTTATGTACCATTCGGCATTGACCGTTTTACGCTCCTCTAAAGGCACTGTTGCCACATGGCCAGTTTTGCTGAAAAAGCAGGCGACCATTTGCTTCGAAGTGCTTCGAGTGCGAACAACTTTTGTTGGATTTGCTTCACCTTGAAACACCCATACAGTCGACTGCTGTTTACGTTCCGGCTCATACGCATAGATCCATGATTCGTCACCTGTTACAATCTTATATACGTCTTTTGAGGCGCCGCCATTGTATTTCTTGAGCATTTTTGTACACCAATCGACACGAGCATCTTTTTGAGATTGCATCAAATTATGTGGGATCTAACGAGAGCAAACCTTTTTCACGGCTAAATAACCATGCAATATTTTATATATGCTGGTGGAACTAATGCCTAGGGTTGTCTCAATCTCAGAATATGTCGCTTGACGATCTTTAATTATTAGTTTTTGACCAGCATCAATGTTTTCTGGCACAACAACTGATTTTGGACGACCTTCACTAACTTCATCATTGAGCGAACGGCGGCTACGATTAAATTCGTTATACCAGCGTTTCACAGTGGCAAAGGATGGAGCTTCGTCGCCAAATGTGGAAGTTAGTTGATTGATGCACTGTTGTCTTGATAATCCACGTAGAATGTCATAATAAATCATTGCACGAAAATTTTCACGAGTTAATTCCATGTTTTTGTTGACACACAATTTTCAAGTTGATGTAAACAAAACAAATGACGCTCTATTGACAAAATGTTTGAAGTTTTGTTTTATATAGGAAGATTTTCGTCCACCTCTTATGGTTTACCACAAAATTGTACATTTATTCTGAATTTAGACTTTATAATGTATTAGCAGAAAATGAAGGACATTTTATAAGCAATGTGAACTAATTAGTAACGGTATATTATTGTGACTGTTACACGTGCATTTTTTTGAAGTACTTTCATCCAAAATTAACGACCTGGTTTGAAATTTATTGGCATATCATCTTTGCTCCTGTGCATTTCAAATGACTCAAGGTTTACTTTTCCCTACTAATGAACCGTATTTAGATCATGGTGCTTTTATAGCCGTAAAGCTTTGCCGCGCTGCCTGCCGTGTATCCGTAGGCTTTGTCCTGAACATTTGGTATTTACCTTCCAGCCATTGGAAAAAGGGGAAAAAGAGGAAAAATGAAAACAAAAGGTAGTCAATTCCTTCCTTTTTTGTATCGGAACGCTGATGCACTGAAAAATAAAAAAGTGCGGGCTAGCAGTTATTCGCAGTATTGCTGTATATTGTAGAAGTTCCATATTGGCACAACATAAGGTAGGGGGCGGGGATGAAAAAAAGTTTGGGCACTGAAACTGGTTCCAATTAAGAGTAGAATGTTGCGATAACATGGGCACCGCTGTTACAAACTTCTCTGGCTAATTAAGGCCTGTAAGGGTGCCCAGGGTCTTGGCTAGGGGTAAATTGCACCCTTAGGAAGTGAACACGTCACTTTTTTACCACTCCGAAAACAACAACATTGAGACATGAACTTTGCTCTTCGTTTAGTTATACGAGATTATAACCCATTCTTTTCTCTGCCGCTTTTGTATCTAATGTTGAGGAAATGCTGCCTTCTATATCAAGGTAGCAGGTTCAATTCTGAAGAGCAGAGATGTTTATTTAATTAGGAATATTTCCTATACTCCAGAGCGTCTGAAAATATGAACTGCATAGTAAATGAAAACTTTATTTAATCCAACGTAAAAGAGTACGAACTTCAGAATTAGTTTCCAAAGTCAAAGCAGCTGATACAACCGTAGTAGTCAAAGATGCAAGTTAAGCTCAGGATATCCCCGAAGGAAAAGGGCTTTCTAACTTTATGATACTCACAAGGTACCTTTGGGTACTCACAGGATGCGTCACTTCTCTGTGAATTTCGTCATTTGTGTATTCCTAAACAGTTAACTTTGATTCTTCTACTTAACCGTATGTTATGGCTATAAACTGAAATAAAAAGAAAGAAAGAAAGAAAGAAAGAAAACAAATCTGATGGGTTATATTCCCATGACTTTCTCTAACAACTAATGTGTATTTTTATTTAGCTTCTACAAACCATTCTTTGTTCTATCTACTAGGTATACGTTAATCGAGAGGAACATTTGCAAAAGTGGTTTTGTTACACGTTCCGCGGTGGGTAAAAAGAGAATACAGAATATTTTAGAGCTGGTTGCTATGTGGAGCAATTCATTCTCTTTGCATGTCCAGGACATTATTAAGAAAGAAAAAAATAAAATAAAAAGGAGTTCCCAATTGAGATAAAGAAAAGTATTTGGAAAATTTAAACAAATAACAAGGAATATCTTGCAGATGGTTCACTCCAAAAAAAAATTATGACATAAATTGTGTGTTTTAAGAGATCTACATTTTTTGTGTAGTAAAGCGTTCTCTATCTCTTAAGGTTTACCAGTTACAGAAAAGTCATTCAGAATGAAGAGGACTTTTCGGACATTCCCAGAAAATTCCAGACATATATTTCATTTGCCATGATTATATCTTAAACATACGATATTTTTAATAAAAATCGTTAAAGAGTCTTTTTGAGAAAATCAAAATATTGAAAAATTTTATATAAAGGGTAGTCTGGGCTGGGGGATTTTTTTGAAATTCTTCGTCTCGCATTCCTGGAAGATACTAAACCCCAATATTAACTTTGGACCGACCAATGGTTTTTGAATTATGCTTTTCACAGACACACAATTTCCTAATTATTTTTTTCAATTCAGGGCATCTCAAAACATATATTTTCAGTGAAGTCTCGATATCGAATTTTTTAATGGAATACAGTACTTCCCCTGCTTACTATAAGTAATATACAAAGTAAGAAAAAAGACAAATAGGGGCTTAGATGTTCAAAAAAATATGAACTCGTATCTTACTATATAAACCAACAATAAAGATCATCACAGAAATTGTTAATGCCACAAAAAATATACTGTACATAAATAATGCATTTTTATAAGATCTACGTTTCTTGTGAGGTAAGGTTTCGTCTACCTCTTAGGCTTACATGTTATACAAAATTTATTCCGAATAAAGAGGTCTTCACAAACTTCTTGCAGAAAATTCAAGATATACATTTTATTTGTCACGTAAATAACATAAATATACAGCATTTCCACATCGAAAAGGTTTACAGGTGAAGGATAATTTAAGTTGGGAAATTTTGCTTGAAAATTTTTGTGTCGCATCCTTGGAAGATAGTTAACTTAAATACCAAGTTTGATATTTATTCGACTTTTAATTTTTTGAGTTACGTATGCTGGGGGACCTCAAAACATGTATTTTCGGTAAATCCTCGATAGGACATTTTTTAATGGAATGCAATAGTTCCTGTACTACTAGGTTCGTGGTAAAGAAAATAATATTCTTCTGTGAGAGTGATTTGTAGAAGAGGTAAATAGAAATAAACGAAAGTGGGAAGAGGTAGCGATGTAAATGTAACACACTAGATTAATTATTTCGGTTTTCTTTCAATCGTTTATTAACACGAATAATAGCAATTTATGGTACAAGAGAAAAAACTAATATTTTAATATTGAGTTAAGATTTTAAGGTTGTAAGCTTGCCAAGGGCGATAATACCACTAAAATTTTTAATATATTTAAATCTCGTGTGGCATAAACTATTTATCCACTATGAAAGGTAAATCAGAGCAATTATTTTAATTAAATATGTAGATTTACTGTTGCTGGAGAGGAGCATGTTAGCACCAACGCTGGTTATCTTGTACATAATGGATATAAATAAACTGAAAATAATGCGGACAGTATAAGAGTAAATAAAAATGTGTACAGACATTTTAATAGATGCTCAGTGATTACATTGCTTCCTAAAAACATAGGTCAAAACATTAACGTGCCAAATGTTGGTAACCATGAATTAGAAATTGCCACTATCATTTGTCATCCAATTAAATAATATATATAGCGATATAAATCTAATATGTAATTGTTGAGAATTTATTTCTGTTAATTAGTGTTATTTGAAGTCCAGTCTCAAAAATGAAATAGGACGATTGTAGCACTGGATTAAAACACTTTAATTCACTACTGTGTTTAAAACCAGCATTTGGGTTGCTAGGAACGACGAAACAAGCAACAGGTTATATGACCTTTAGTTTAGTGTAACTAAGCACTTATTTCTGTTTATGAAACAATTCCTGAATGGCTGGTCACGTAGCTCAGTCAATAGAGCAACTGCGAGGGGTTCCGGGTTCGATTCCCGGCTGGAGGGTGGAATTTTTTCTTTAGCAAGATTATTCCTTATCCTCCCCAGAGTCTGAGAGTGTGAATGTGTGCATGATCTAATGATAAAAAACCAAAAGTGCAAGAAACCCAACGTCAAGAGTTACACGAGTTAACACCATTGCCAACAGATAATAAGTTTCAAAGGAAAGTCCGCCGATAAGACCAATGTAGTTAAAGCGGGGTATAAATGGAACTAAAAAAAATCCTAAGCAAAGATACGTTAGTAATATAAATGGATATAAGAAACAAATTTTACTTTTTTATCACGTATATAGTAGATAGGTACAGAGCGGGACGGCTTAGTCGCCAAAGTCTGCGGCTCGCAATCGAGAGGTCCCAAGTTCGATTCCCGGTGGCCGCCCTCTCTGACCATGGGGTTTTTCGTGATTTTCCTCTGGTCGCCTAGGGGAATGCTGGGGTGATGTATTCTACCACGATATCTCCCTTCCCTCCTTTCCTGTCATTTCCTCTTTCAGGCAGTGTCTCCGGGTTCCATAGTACTCTGTAGTAGCCAGAGAGCATGGTCGCTGCGCCATGGAAATATTTCTCCCTGCCAAGGACGGAGCGCTTTGGCCGGTCTGCAAGGGCCACTTCGTCAATCTCTCGCGGCACTCTTCACGTCTACTGGCCGAGTGCGGGTGTTTCGAACTGGAAATGATAGGGACTTCCGTGCGTCTCTGCAATGTCGCCTACCTGAGACCTCCTGCAGCTCCTTCACTTCATGCTTGCCTCCCGGGGTGTAGCTATAATAGACCTAGTTGGTTGCAGTGGCGAGGTGTCCCCCTCAGGTGAATACCTCATAATAGGTAAGTAGAGAAGGTATTGCATTCCACCCAAAAATTCGATACTGAGATTTCACCGGAAATACGTGTTTTGAGGTCCCCCAAATAAAAAAGTAGAAAATGGTCCGCGCGGTATGTGTGTGTCTGTATGTTGGTAGCACAGCTTAGAAACGAAAACTCTGATAAATATCAAACATGGTATTTACCTATAGGTTCAGTACATTCTAAAAATCCACATGAACATTTTCAAGAAAATTCCCTCTCCCCAAACTACTTTACATGGACTATTTTTCTAAATTTTTTAATTTCTAAAAAAGGCTCTAAGGATTTTGATTAAAATACCACATATTAATGATATTTACATAAATTAAATGTATTCCTTTAATTTTCTGGGAATAGATTTTGAAGTCCTCTTCATTCGGAGGGAATGTTGTATAACACTGTATAACTAGTAAACGTTAAGCGATAGACGAAAACGTACTACACAAGAAATGCAGATCTGTTTTAAAACACACAATTTATTTCAAATAACTTTTTTTTTGCCATAAGCCATTTTCGAGATATCCACTTGTGGTTGGCATTATTTATTACTTGGGCATTCTTTAAAGTTCTTTCAACGTTTAGCTGTTATCTCGCGATTGCATGGAAACAGTGTGGAGTTTTAAGGCAGCGTCCAGTTCTTAAACATTTGACTATCGCTGTTCCCTTTGTAAGTATAACAAAATGTGTAATGTAGCTATTTCTGCAAAAGTTTATTTGGATAAAAATGTAGAATAGATTGCATATCCAGTAATAAGCGATAGAGTGCAGGGAAAGTGCTATAGAGAAAAAACCAAATTTGGTATTTAATTTCATCTTTCAAGGTCGGCATGGAAAGCTTTAACAATTTTGTACCAAAGTATCATTTGATTAAGCAATTTTCATGAAAAATGAAATGTTTCTCCTGAATTTCCTGGGAATAACCTCTGAAGTGCTCTTTTACTTTTGAATAAGTGGTAGACCTTAAGAGATAGACAAAATCTTAAGATACAAAAAGTATATCTCGGTTCAAACACACAATTTGTCAAATAAATTGTTTTTTGTGGAGTTAACCATTTCTAAGGTATTCCTTGTTATTGATATAAATGTTCAAATATTTCAACTTTTCTCAAATGAGATTCGGTTTTTCTTGTGGACATGCAAAGAGCATAGAATTTCAAAACCATCACATACAGGCAGCTCTTTAAAAATCTGATATGCTTTTTCCTACTCTATCCTACAACGAAAAGTGAAAATGTGAATTGAAAATGGATTAGATTAGCAAGAAGTGGATAGAATAGTAAGATTCTATAAGATTAGTTTGTGGAAGAATTAGTAGAGAAAGTCACGTGAATCTAAAACATAAAATTTCACATAAGTATGTTAATTTGTCATTAGTAGGGAAAGTCGCATGAATCCATCATATCAGATTGTTTATTTTATTGCTGCTTTATTGTAATAAATTTTTATTATAATAAAGTTTTTCTTTTTCTTTCTTTATTGTTGTGTAGTATTAAAGCTTGTACTGTATGTTGGGCCCGGGCTATTGTTAAGGATGAGTGTGTGTGTGTGTGCACTTAAACGCAAATAAATGCACTCATTCATTCATTGCAACGACAACCCATAACAATGATGGATCAGCTTCAATACAACATAGAAGCAGAGCTTTTTACAGAATATTGGAATGAACATAGTCGAATTCGTTCAGCTTTATTTTTGAACCCAAAATGAATGACAAAGCCAGTTGTTGTAGTTTCCGACATCTCCGTCGCTTTACAACAATGTAATGTGCTAGGTGTGCGAATTTTTTGCTAGCGTTTGAAGATTTCTTGATGCAGAGATTTATGAGGCCGATGATAGTGGCAGTGGTGATACTGGTGATGAATGTGTGGGGATCCAGAGATAGGAATCTGCAGCGTGGCTGGCTGTGATTGATCGAGCGACTGCCAGACTCGCATTTTTTATGAAGTTTCTCCCCGACACATACAGCCCTTGACACAGATAATTAATAAACTTCGAAGGCAGCCCGTGAGCTCTTTCAAATCCCCATGCCTCTTGTCGGAATGTGAAATGGTTTGGGAGTGGGACACGCGCACCCCGTCATATGTATACCTATTATTAATTAACTTGAGTTTAAAAATGTTGTATCCGACCTTTCCAATATTCATGGGCTTGCAGTCAATGGCTGGGATTACGGTTACGTTTTATGTTTTACTGGCTTACAGAATTCCATAACTCAGCAAGATGGATCGGGCGGTATGGCCTTTTGGCTCTAATTCGAGAGATCGCGGAGTTCAAATCCCGTGTACTGTCCTGCCCAACTGCCTGGTTTCCCGCAGTCACCAGGTAAATACTGAAATGTATGTCCAATATCACATCCCAAAAGTTCTATAGAAACAAAAGATATGACACAGTAAGGCAACTATGCAACTAGAACATCAGTTTTATCACACTGAATCATGTGTATCAAAGATTCCATAGTACAGATGCGACAGGATATACGAAGCGGATTGGTAGGTCAGTGATTTTTTTAAAGAAAACAATAATTTTTTCCAAAAATTGAATTTTATTTCTCAACATAGTATCCTTTTAATTCAATATACGTTGTCCAACGTTTCTCCAATTTTTTAACCCTTCCAAAAAATAACGATTTTTCGAAGTCTGCAAAATATGAGGTTATTTCTGCCATGATGTGTTCACTGGACGTGAATTTCTTCCCAGCGAGCTAATTTTTCAAGCTTGTGAAGAGGAAGAAGTTGCTCGAAGGCAAATCTGGAGAATATGGTAGTTGAGGTAGCAGTTCGTAGCCCAATTCCATAAATTTTGCGATGGCAATGGCTGACTTGTGTGTGGATGAAATATCCTGGTGAAAGAGAACCATTTTCTTCACCAAATGGGGGCGTTTCTTTAACAATTCCTTGTGAAACTGATCCAGCATTGCGTGATAATATGAACCTGTGATCATTTTACCCGTTTCCAGGTAGTGGATGTCTATCACTCCTTGTGAATCCCAAAGAACAGCTGCCATGCTTTTTCCTGCCGAAGAAATGGTTTTCGCGTTCTTTGGAGCAGGTTCGCCGAAGGAAATCCACTGCTTTGATTGTTGTTTGGTTTCAGGTTGATAGTAATGGATCAAACTTTCATCAACCGCGATATAACGCCGCAAAAACTCATTTGGGTTGCGCTGGAACATGTTCAAACACTCCTGTGAGATGGTCACACGATTCTGCCTGTTCTCAACTGTGAGCAGTCGCGGCACGCACCTTGCTGATAGCTTTCTCATACCGAAAAATTCGTGTAGAATGTTATACACCCGTTCATTTGAGATGTATACGGTCTTAGCTATCTCACGGATTTTCACTCGGCGGTCTTCCAACATACTATCGTGAACTCTGTTCACCATTTCTTCTGTTTTGACCTCATCCAGCCGTCCTGTGCGCACGGCATCTCTTGTGCTCGAAGGGCCCATCGAAGTTCTGTGAACCACTTGTGAACCATACCATGTGATGGAGCAGCAGAGTCCCCATAATACTTGTTCAGCTTTTCTTCTGTTTCCTTCCCGTCTTACCACGCAAAAAGTAGTGCTTTATCAGAACAGAAATTCGCTTTTCTCCATTTTCTACGAAGCAACACACATCCGCTTATTTTAGATGCTTTCGCAATGTTCTAAGAAACAAATGACTAAGAATTTCTGTGATTATACCCAGAATAGGTATAAGATTGGGTGTAAACAAGAACCTGTGACTAAAACGCTATCTCTCGTCAAAGTCATGGACTTATCAATCCATCCTCGTATGTTGAAGATAAGTTAAATGGGCCAAAAATAGCAAGCAAATAAGATAAAACAGAATACAAGAAAAATAAAGATAAATATCAGGTGTTGCACTCACATGATTTTCTCTATCCACCATCATTTATTTTTCTGTCTCCTATACGCACTAACCTTAATAAAACGTTTATTTTTCTACTTATAGTCTAGCTTATATTAATGAACATAGGTATTTGTAAAAATGGTTCATTACACATTTAGTAATAGGTACAGAATAGTGAAACCTTAAACAGCGAGCCGCTATATTCCAGCTATATAATCTCCATCTTTGAATAATGTCGCTAAAAACAAATAAATACTGACTTAACAGATCAACATATGCGTGATAAATTATTGGAAAATGCCAAAGGCAGTAAATGCCTCGGAAGAGATTAATGTCCAAATTTAAAAGACAAATTGCAAGCTCTCATAAGATTTACATTTTTCTTGCCGACTGTCACTTATGCTTTACCAGTTGTACAAAATTATACCAATGCAATCAGAGTGAAGAGGACTTCATAGGCTATTCATAGAAAAAACAAAGTATACGTTTTATTTTTCATTTAAATATCTTTAATATGCAGTATTTTAATGAAAATCGTTATAGCCATTTTTGAGAAAATAAAAGATAAAGAAAAATCTAATTTATTGCATTCACATTATCTATTCTACTCATCCTTACACAATATGTTCTTACAATCTTCTTATCTTTCCATCTATCTGTCTATCTGTTTTTGTTATTGCTCGTGCCATTTGTATGCCGCCTTTAACATCTAAGGTCATGTCGGCGGCTTTGCCTTTGGAAAAATTACTCATCGTCGATGATGATCATCGTTTACTATTGAGTATCTTTGGGTTGGTCTACATTGGGTTTTCTTTCCAAAATTAAATTTATACATACATTTACTCTCACTTATACATTCAGACTTTAGGGATGATGTGAAGTAATAATGACTAAAGAAAAATTCCTATCCTCAGTTGGGAACAATGCGAATCGTTAATAACGGATATCTCGGAAATGGCTTATGCCACAAAAAAGATTATGTGAAATAAATTGCGTGTTTTAAAGAGATCTACATTTTTATGTAGTACGTTTTCGTATATTACTCAACGTTTAACAGTTATACAAGATTTATAAAATTCCTTCCTTATAAGGACCGGCTATTTCCAGAAAATTCAATACATAAGTTTTATTTGCCTTGTAAATATAGTTAATATATGGAATTAATTGTTCTTTCACACAAGCCGTGTGCTGGACAGGATTGGAAAGGTAGAATCAGATGACTGAAAAATTCAATGCCATAGCCGGGATTTGAAGCACGATCTCCCGGTCTCTGTTTGGTTGCTCTAACCACTGAGCTACCATGGCAACATGCCGGCACGCCATTAAATTCTCAACTGACTCGCATTTTTCCCGGTAAACCACAAGGAGATCTCAAATTGTATTGAGATGTCATGCCCCAATGGCGACTTACATTCTTTGCAAGTACTTAAGTCCCGGGCTTTTAGTTTCAACCACTATTAGGTCAATTAATGGAATTAATTGTTCTTTCACACAAGCCGTTTGTTGGACAGGGTTGGAAAGGTGGAATCAGATGACTGAAAAATTCAATGCCATAGCGAGTCAGCTGGAGAATTTAATGGCGTGCCGGCATGTTGCCATGGTAGCTCAGTGCTTAGAGCAACCGGACGGAGACCGTGAGATCCGTGGTTCAAATCCCGGCTATGGCATTGAATTTTTCAGTCATCTGAATAGATAATATACGCTATTTTAATCAAAATTGTTAGAGCTATTTTTCAGGAAATAAGAAATTCCAAATACATTCTATTCAAGGGTGGTGGAGGAATTTTGTTGAAAACCTTCGTGTTCAATCTTTGGAAGATACTGAACTTAAATACCAAGATTAGTAGTTATCCGACTTTTCGTTTTTTATTTATGCTGTTCACAAACACAACACACGCACAGAAAGTCAGACACATGCATCAAACACACGCGCGCATACATGGACCTTTTTCTAAAAATTCCTTTTTTATACGTCAAAACATGTATTTCCATTGAAATCTCCATATCGAATTTTTTGATGGAATGCAATACCTTCTCTACCTACTACGTACTTCGTAGAGAAAGTAAAAAAACGAATGGTGTTTTATCGCTTGAGAAAAATATATTTGAAAATTCAAACCAATAACAAGGAATATCTCGGTAATGGTAAAGACCACAAAAAATTGTTTCACGTAAACTGTGTGCTTTAACGAGATCTACATTGTTTTGGTATAATAAGATTTTTAGTATATATTACGGTTTGCCAGTTATAGAGAAGTAATTTAAAATGGAGAGGATCTCACAGGCCATTCGGAGGAAATTGAAGATACGCCTTATTATCATTCATTACCTTACACCTTACGCTACCTCCCCACATAGTCACTGCCCATATTCAGGCACTTGTCTGTATTTCTTGTTTCGCAACATCATCGTCGTTGAAATGTTCTCCACCAAGGAATTTCTTCAGATGAAGAAACAGCTGAAACTTGTTTGGTGCCAAATCCAGACTGTAGGGAGGGTGGTGGAATTGTTATCAACCAAATGATGCAATCATATCTTATGTTGGTTATGTGAGGCTGGACATTGTCATTCATTATTGTTTCCCCATAAACCTCGCACAATTGGCGATGAATGTTTGTTGGTGTAACATTTCTCGTTTTCAAAAAACGAATCACAGATCTGACTTCAGTCGGCGGGTCCTTATTGTTTTAAACATTTCTAAATGCTCTAACAACAGGAAATCACAAAGTGACGATCGTTCACAGCTGCGTCTGACTTTCTAATGAATAGAGGAAATGATCGCGCATGCTCAAAATCGTGACTGCGGCAATATATTTAAACGGTATTTACTTTGAAAACATGCCTCATATCATATGGTATTTTAATCCATATCGATAGGGCCAATGTTTCCATGTGAAGGGTAATTTGGGGCGGGGGACTTTCTTGAAACTCTTGGTGTCGAATCTTTGGAAGACGCTAAGCTCTAGTATATAACCAACTTTTCGTCGTGTTTACAACGAAATTTTTATATCGAAACATGCAGCATGTTTATGCTTACTATAAGTAAGAGTACGGGAAGTAAAAATTGTTCATGCAAAGGGTGATCTGTGATGAGGCTCCTCTTGAAATACTTTGTGTTTTATCCTTGGAAGATGCTGACTTTTTGGGAATATTTGTTAGTCAAGAAACCTCGAACGTGCATTTCCGATGAAATCTAAGATATCGAAAATCATAGTAGAGCAGATTCCAATTATAAAATGAATGCGTACATTATCTGTAGTAATACCACAAGTAGTTTCCAAATCATCGATAAATTCTCGAGTCACGAAGTGATGGGAGAATTTATTTGGAGAATTTGGAAATCATGAGTGGCATTTGCTATGACACTTTTAGGAATAAAATGAAGTGATTTACCAAAAAAATCGTGATTAATATAATAAGATCATAACCTATTTATATTTATTTGCAATATAAATGACGTTGTTTTTGAAAACAAGTCAGAATTGCATAGTGACGTTTTGTTTGTATTATCAGCGAAACTTGATCATATACGTATTATTTTCTACTACGTGGAAAATTAGCAGGAATTTGCTATTCTTTTATCTAGGATTGTAATAATGCTCCTAGTAGGGAAAATGTGAAACAAATATAATCTATATTACCAACTTATAGTTTATGACTTTGAGGCAGTAGGTTTAACAACTGAATAATTTCAATTAAATTATATAATATGTAAATTCAATAACAGCCCGCCTTGAAGCAATATATGTATGTAATAATTTGTAAAATGTATGTAACAGTCATTGCATATGCTTATATTATTGTAAACATATTCAATAATGTTATGTGAATGCATTACGTAATTTAATAATGTAGGAGCTGTGAGAATAATAAGTTAAAAGTTGCTAACAATGAGGTAATAATGAGATAACCTTGAGGCAATAATGAGTTTGAGAGTTTAAATGGTACTAGTCATTATTAGAGCAGCAATAATGTAATTTTAAGACAGTTTAAAAATAGCCAATCAACAACCAGAAAAAGCTTTAGTTAAATGCAAGTATTCTATTGGAGTAGGATTAGCCAACCAGACTTGAAATACAGAAATTTACAAGTTTAGACGGTTGATATCAATTCAGTTGCCTGCAGACAGTGCTCATAACCAGACGTGTTGCTTCTAAACAGTGCTCATAACCAGACACGAGATGTGTCCTCGAGAAATTAATTATGTATTCGTGTGAGACGCGTTAAAAAAGTACAAGTAATTAATTAAAGAATCTCACAGCTCTCTATATCAGTGAAGTGATATTTAATTTGTGTCACGGATTAATAAAAAGGTGAATTAAAACTTAAAATCTGCTTAAGCCTACATTCTTGTCGCATCACGCCCTGCCAAGATATCCATGTCTCTAAAATAAATACTGACGCAGCCGAGGTAAAAATATATAATATTTAAAGAAACAGTATAAATACATTTGGGGCGAAGGCTACCGGAAACTGTTTACTATACGTGGGGTTGCAACTACTACAAGTTCGGCTCCCCAACAGTTGAAAAACAATACAACTCCAGAAACAAACAACTACTTCAAATTGGCGTCCATACGTGGAGCAGCAATTTATATCCTTCTCAACTTACTTTACAGAAAAGGGCTGATAAATGTTAACTTGTTTCAATTCATTGATTTATTATGAACATTATTTAAAACACAATTATCTCTTTAATTTTATAGTGTGTTCCTTGTATTCTTGTTTGATTTCCTCATATTGATGCTAAACACAATTTGGAATGTCACCGCTAAAATTTTTCAAGAAATGTGTTTTAAGGAATACCGTATAAAGTTCAATACATTTGAAGACCAGGTGTTTCAAGAGGCGAGGGATGCAAGGATTGCGAAAAGAAAACTACTCCAAAACTTACCCGTAAAAGGAAAGGTTAGTGCAGTGGTTTTAAAGTCCGGATAATATGAAACGATGATTAATTTATGTGATGAGAATACCCCTGAAGGATTACAAATGAAGTTCTTCCTTATCGTTGCGCTAGAATTGTAATGCCTTGTTAATAATCTTGTCTCTATCTTCATTTGAAGCATTGCCAAATATGCTTTCTGCAATTTTTACTCTCTCATACGTATAGTAAGTAGGGGAAGTATTGTATTCCACTAAAAAATTGGATACTGATATTTCACAGGAAATACATGTTTTGAGGCCCCTTGAATCCATAAAAAGCACTTTTAGAAAAAGGTCTGTGTGTGTCTGTAGATATGTGTCTGTGAACAGCAAAAACGAAAAGTCGGATAAGTATCAGACTTCGTATCTTTTAAAGATGCGACACGAAGATTTTCAAGAAAATCCCCCTACCCCAGACTGCCCTTTACGTGGAATTTTTTTTTAAATTTTTATTTTCTCAAAAACAGCGCTAACGATTTTGATTAAAAGGAATTTAAGATATTTTTATGACGAATAAAATGTATATCTTGAATTTTCTGAGAATGTCTCCAAAAGCACTCTTTATTCTGAATGACTCTCGCATAACTGGTAAACCGTAAGAGATACACAAACTTTAGTACAAAAAGTGTAGATCTCGTTAAAACGCACAGTCTACGTCACTTAATTTTTTTGTGGAATGAACCATTCCCGAGATATTCCTTGTTAGTTGTTTTACTTATACTTTTTCTCAAATGGGAATTCCTTAATAGTCTTTTTTTTGTCTTGGTAATGCAAAGAGAATGGAATGCTTCACGTAGCAACCAGCTCTTAAAATATTTGACTATCGCTTAAAGCCTACCAATTTCCCTTGCATCTACAAGAAAATCAGCAATAAGATTAACATCTCGATATCTCGATTAACATGAAGCATATGGAGAATAAACTTTTGTAAAAATAGTTTGTACAAAAGTAGAGAAAGTCATGTGAGTGTAACACATCACATTTTTATGTTTAAATCTAGCGGAATTGATTGTTGTTAGTTTAGTCACCGTAGAATGATACTCCAACCTCTTCAGTGTTAAAAAATCTGTGTTACACTCACATGACTTTCTCTACTCTTGTACAATCTGTTTTTACAAACGCTTATTCTTCATATGCTTCATGTTAATCGAGATGTTAATCTTATTGTTAATTTTCTTGTAGATGCAAGGGGAATTGCTAGGCTTTAAGCGATGGTCAAATTTTTTAAGAACTGGTTATTATGCGGAGCATTCCATTCTCTTTGTATGTACAGGACATAAAAAATGAATAACGAATTTCCATTTGAGAAGAAGTATAAGTATTGGAAAATTTAAGGGAATAACAAGCAATATCTCGAATATGGTTCACTCAATAACAAAAAATGCATGTGATAGAAATTGTGTATTTTAACGCGATCTACATTTTTCGTGTAGTAAAATTTTGTCTATCTCTTATAGTTTACCAGTTCAGAATGAAGAATACTTTTGGAGACGTTCCCAGAAAATTCGAGAAATACATTTCATTTGTCGTAAAAATATTTTAAACGTATGATATTTTAATCAAAATCGTTAGTTGTTTTTGAGAAAATTATAATTTTCGAAAAATATGACATGTAAAGGGTAATCTGGGGTGGGGGGATTTTCTTGAAACCCTTGTGTCGCATCTCTGGAAGATACTGAATCTAAATACCTAGTTTGGTGTTTATCCGACTGTTCGTTTCTGAGTTATGCTGTTCACAGACACACACATACGGACATGTTTCCAAAAATTCTTTATATGCATTCAGTGCATCTCAAAACATGTATTTCCAGTGATATCTTGGTATCGAATTTTTGGGTGGAATGCAATACTTCCCCTACATATTAGAGAAAATAAAAAACGAGCAGCCCAGAGTAGGAGGTCCTAAAGATATTTCGATAAACATTGAGTAGAATCTTGGCCGTGATTGGTGCAAAAGCAGCATTCTTTTAAACGTGATAAGTCAGTTCTCCCATTTGCAGCATGAATGAAATAGTCTCTATTCCTGCAGAAGGGTATAGTACTATAATATTTGTGTTTTTTTGTAATGTAATTAAAGTGTTATTCCTGTTATACTGCGTTGCTTCGTTACTAGTCTGAACTGTTCCTTTTGTAACCACGATCTAACAGACAGTTTCACAACCAAGCAGAAACTCTAGAGTAACTAAACTTGCTCGAGTTATCGCAGCACTAACCTCTGGATTGATATTTTACGCTAGAACCATAAACTGCTATCAGATAAGAGCGTTGTGGCAATTTATATTTTAATTGCTAGGCACAGCACAGTTAGATCAGATAACAAGACTCCGCTAAACCTGTTAATGGGGATTAACGTGGCCCCGTTTTTATTTTTAAAACTCTCTGCTAATTATACAGTGCTTAACATACCTGGGTCGTCCACAAGGGCCCATTCCAATAGTCTATTGCATGGCAACACGTTCGGTAAATTACTGTAATTGGGAAGGTTGGCAATGAAAACCAACGTTATTTTTGCTCATCCCACACCACACCTCGTGTTTAATGGTAGGGCTTAACTGCAGCGTGTTGTGAGGCAAATTAGGCGAGCGAAAATACACCCCCCCGACCTTTTTACTTCCTGACAACCCCCCTTCCCTCACGACACATTTTTTGGAGGTGTACTACGTAGTGAATGCAAATTAATACATGATCGCTTAATTATCTAAATTTAGTAAGACGTTCTTTGATTATTATCAGAAATGCGATGAGTGTATCTAGAAAAACTCTAGATCCCTTTGACCAATAAGGCGTGATAAATTGCATAGAATGGATACAGTATAATCCATAGCTTAAAAGGGAACTCTACGTGCAAGACTAAATAAAATATTGTAATACAATTTTTTTTTTTCTCTCAGCACTAGATTCTCCGTAAATTATTTTACGTCTTTATACTGTGATGCTTTACTGAGCATGTTGGCAACGCGTAACCAGTGCGACCCGCATTTGGGAGGTCCCGGTTCGATCCCCGACGAATTCCCACTCTGACCCATGGGTATTTAGAGGTTTCCCCTGGTCGATGGCGCAAAAATTATATTAAATTGACGTCTAATCTCCTCTTATAGTATGCCCGTTTAAAATGCTTATAAACTCAAAAGGAAAGCGAATAAATTACCTTAGGAGTGATGTGGTCTCTTCTATATCTGGTGCCCACCTACCCGCCCGTTTTAGGTGTTTTATTTATATAGGCAAATCGCGTCAGGAACACAACAAACGTAGCCATTTTTCCGATAAATCACATGCAAAGTGGGTACTGCCAACCTAAATAAAAAGTGAAATGCACTAAATATGCGATGTGCTGTTGTTTCTGCGAACGTGAATCATTCGAGTTTTAGACGCGCAGATCCCTCGGCTACGCTCTGTCGTCACTTCGCATCCGCCGCAACTTGCTACACTCCTCTCCTTCTAAAAAACATCCCTCGGCTACGCTTTGAGGCTGAGGGCCCTCAATCTCTCGGCTACGCCTTGAGGCTGAGTATCTTACCGGCTTCGGTGGTATTATTCATATGTTGGCAGCATTACGTTAGAGCAAGCGTATGACATAGAGTGACATCTGTTGGATTTATAACACATCGTTTTCATCGCTTTGGGCCATACACTAAGAGGAGAATGTCGAAATTGACTTTTACTTATGGGCGCTCTTTAACTGCTGTGCTTTTTAGCGTCCCAATGACCGATAATTTTGCTCAGGAGCCTCTTTATCAGGTTTGAGGTTCTTTTACGTACCGTAAATCTACGACACGGGACCACCAGCTTTACTTCCCTTCCGTAGGAAGCCGTGCTAAGGATTTTTACGTCAGAAAAAATCCATTGCCCTCCGCTGGATGTGAACTCTCGACCTCGGTACCTAGAGGCTAGCATGGTAACCACTATACCACGGAGGACGACGAAATGCGGGTTGGTTCATCTTCTACCAAGACTTTCTTGTCCCACATTTCCTGTACCCTACAGCTTTCCTGTCATCCGTTTCAGGGTTGTAGGAACCAGGCGACGGTGTTCAGCGGGTTGCAGCTGGACGTGGCTGTGCGCTCTTGTGAGGCTTCTTCCTGTCATTTTTCCAGGAACAGCTCAGTTAGGACCCGCCTACAGTACTTTCGAGTAGGCACTCCTTTTGGGGGATCCCGGGGGTTAGAGGCTCGGATGGCGTATGATACGTTCAATCTGGAAAAGTGAAGGACCCCGTCTATGCATGCGACGTCTCATCCAGATCTGTTTGCCCTTTGGGTCTCTCCCCTCATCCCTCCACCCCACGGTAGAAGCAGAAGGGCCGGATGGCCTGCGTGCCGTGATCTTACTTTTTACTATGATGCTTTTGAATACCAACACATGCTTAAGACTGAACAGATTTTCCCTGAACATATTTTTCGTTCTGCACAGCTTACAGTCGATATTTTTGCACAATCCTAATTGAAAATGCTATGAGCTTCACGTCTATGAAATATGATTGTTTAAGGTTACTCTAATCTCTCCCTTTTTCTTTGTTTACATTACAGTGTCTCTGGTCTGTGTTAGTCACTATAAATGACTCTCAACTACATATATTGCCGTTTGATATTCTCTGGAAATACTACGTTTTGAGGTACAGTGAGTATACAAAGTTCTGTGTATGTATGTGTATCTCAGCGGGAGCGTCATTTCAGTTTCTGCTTAGGGGTGGGGGCAAGATTGCCTGAAGCAGTTGTCCAAATTTTTGTGTGAATTTTAACGATTCGTTTAGCCTAAGAGTAAACATGTTTTATTTCTTAAATTGAAATATCTATATTAAAAGTACAGGTCTGGTAATTTTACTTTTGATACAGCAAAATGACCAGTAGCCTATTTATTTCTCATAACTTTGAAGATAGTGTTTTATTAGCTCCGCGTATGGAAAAGCCGATTTGAAGTAGGGGTTTTGTTATGTTATTTATTAGCACCACGCTTTGGGCGTCAATTTGAAGTAGTTTGTATTGAAGGAGTTGTATTATATTTCAACTGTTGGGGAGCCGAACTTGAAGTAGTTTGCAACCGCACGTATGGTAAACAGTTTCGGTAGCCTTCGCCCCAATTTTTAAAAATATTAACTTTGTAATTTGATTGTTTCTTTAAGTATTAAATATTTATGTTTGACTCGGCTGCGTCGAAATTAATGTTAGAGACACGTTTCTCTTGGCAGGGTTGTGGTGTGACTAAGAACGTAGGCTTACACAGATTATAATTTTACTTCACTCCTTTTATTAATGCTTGATACGATTTAAATAACACTTCACTTATATAGAAAGCCGTGAGATTCTTTTTATTAGTTACTTGCACTTTTTAACACGTAAACTATTTTTGTCTCACACAAATACGTATTAAATCTCTTGAGGACACTTTTTGCGTCTGTTTAGTAACGCTGTCTGCAGGCAACTGACTTCTAAATTTGTAAACGTTTCTTCTTTTCTGTTTCTGATTGGCTAATCGTACTCCAATAGAATACCTTCATTTTACTAAAGCTTTTTCTGGTTGTTGATTGGCTATTTTTATGAATTGCCACAAGGTTACCTCATTGTTACCACTTTGTTAGCACTTTTTGACCTATTTCTCACAGCTCCTACATTATTAAATTACTTAATACATTCACATAACATTATTACATGTATACAATAATATAAGCATACACAATGACTGTTACACACATTTTACAAATTATTACATACATATATTGCTTCAAGGAGGGCTATTATTGAATTTATATATTATATAATTAGACTGAAATTATTTAAGTGTTAAAAATACTGCCTCAACTTGAAGGGCCTGTTCACCCCACTGTACCCCTGTGTCTGTGAAGAACATAACTCAAAAACGAAATATCCGATAAATACCAAATTTGAGACAGACACTTCTAGGCGAAGAAAATTCTGATTTTATAAAGTAGTCTTTACTTCAACAACTGTTTATTATTTTTATTTTCTCAAAGACTGTTCCAACGATTCTTATATTAAATCAATTATATAAGATATGAATATGACAAATTAAATGTATATCTCGAATTTTCTGTGGATAGCCTATGAATACCTATTCACACTGATTGAATTTAGTATTATCGATCATAAGAAACAGAGAAACATTACTACAGAAAAAAAATTAGAGTTCCTAAAAATACGGATTTTATGTCAAACAAGCCTTTTTTCGCAGTGTTAATCATTTCGAAATTCTCAATGTTACTTATTTACACATTTCTTATTGTATCATTTTTCGAACATGCTCGAAGGCTTGCTATACTTCTTTCTTATTTTTCTTGCAAAAGCCCGTCCCGCTACCATTGATAAAATTTAAACGTTATTCCCGCATTTCACGTGTAACTAAGCACTAGTTACTTGGTTTGAAATCATTCCTAGGTAAGAATATATCGTAAATAATGCAAAGTGGATAGAAGATTCAATTAACATGCTTATTAAACCGCACGAAGTCACTGCGCCTGTGTTCCATTACGTGCTTGTGGTTTTGTGTAACCTTTATACAGAAATATCGTTTTGCATCCCAACACGTGTAGTAGTTCATAATTATTACACAGCACATCAAAGAGTTCAAATAATAAATACTAACAGGTTAGGAAGGTCTGATTGCGAAACCAATGGTAAACTCCTTCACAAGTTTCAGCAAAGCAAGAGTATAGAAAATCTGATGTGTTACTCTCACATGACTTTCACTACTCTTGTAGAAACTATTTTTACAAACGCTTATTCTCCATATGCATCATGTTAATCGAGATATCGAGACGTTAATCTTACTGCTAATTTTCTTGTAGATGCAAGGGGAATTGCTAGGCTTAAAGCGATAGTCAAATCTTTTAAGCGCTGGTTGCTATGTGGAGTATTCCATTCTCTTTGCATTACCAGGACAAAAAAAATGAATAAGGAATTCCCATTTGAGAAAAAGTATAAGTATTGGAAAATTTAAGGGAATAACAAGCAATATATCGGAAATGGTTCACTCAACAAAAAAATGTATATGACATAAATTGTGTATTTTAACGCGATCTACATTTTTTGTGTAGTAAAATTTTGTCTATCTCTTATGGTTTACTAATTATGCAAAAGTCGTTCACTATGAAGAATACTTTTGGAGACATTCCCAGAAAGTTCAAGATATATATTTTATTTGTCATAAAATTACCTTAAATATATGAGATTTTAATCAAAATCGTTAGTGCCATTTTTGAGAAAATTAAAATTCTCGAAAAATGTTTCATGTAAAGAGTAATCTGGGGTGGGGGGATTTTCTTGAAGACCTTCGTGTTGCATCTCTGGAAGATACTGAACCTAAATAGCAAGCTTGGTGTTTATCCGACTGTTCGTTTCTGAGTTATGCTGTTCAGACACACACACAGACAAACACACGCACATGTTTCCAAAAATGCTTTTTTTGGATTCAAGGGGCCTCAAAACATATATTTCCGGTGAACTCTCGGTATCCAATTTTTGGGTGGAATACAATACTTCCCCTACTCACAATACGTAGAAGAGAAATTAAAAAGGTGAAATTATGGAAATTCATTCATTTACGAATGAATGGCTCGCAATGTAGACAACATTAGCTTTAGATCTACTAACAGTGGATTACATACATTTTAGGGAGTAGAAGTGTATTATAAAATTCGTCGCCTCATTTATACACTAATGAGGATATTCCAACCTGGCAATGTATATGGGTTTGAGTTCAAACATTAAACCGTCATAAATGCTATACTATTTCAGATAGGGGGGAAAAACATCACGATGGGGTTTACAAAACATTGGGGAGATGTCCGCCGTTCTCTAGTTCAGCTTATAGCATTCTGTCAGCGATACCATGCTGATAATGTCTTGGAATACTGGGAATTTCTTGCGAGATGGCACCTTTCAGTTGTAGTGGGGTTGTTGTACTTTACCGCTCAAAAGTTTTTGAACACACCTTATTTTTAGGATTTATTGAAACAATGGAATAAAAAAGACATAATTTGTAGTCACAACAATATATTTAATGAAAATCAGCAATACATGTTAGATTTTGCTTTCTTCAAAGTAACCTCCCCTGATTTAATTACAGCTTCGCAAACTCTGGGCATTCTTTCTATTAAGTGTGCCAGTGTATCTTCAGATATATCCCTCCATATATTTTGCATATTACTCCACAATACATTTACATTAGTGGGTTGTTTCTTTCTTACCTCTCTGTCCACATGATCCCAAAGTAGTTCAATAGGATTGCAGTCAGGACTTTGAGGGGGCCAAACCATGTTCTTCAAGACTTGTGTCTCCTCCAATCGTTCAACCTATCTTCTACAGAGTATAGATGTATGCTTGGGATTATTGTCCTGCTGCAGAATGAACCAAGTGCCAATTAACCGCATTCCAGATGGTTTGGCATGGCGTTGGAGAATATTATGATAATGCTCCTTCTTCATAATTCTTTCTATTTTCACAATATCGCCTGTCCTATTGCCACCAAAACAACCCAATACCAGCACCAGACCACCTCCATGCTTGACTGTAGGGGATGTGCACTGAGGTGCCATGCGTTCATCTTTTGCACGTCGAACAAACTGGCGACGTTTTGAGCCAAATAGCTCAAACTTACATTCGTCAGTAAATAATACCTTTTTCTACTGATCAACAGCCCAGCTTACATGTCGCTTGGCCCATTGTAATCTTTTCCGTTTATTGACAGCTCTCAATAGCAGTTTCTTTGCCGCAATGCAACCTTTCACATGTGCATCCTGAAATCGTCTCTTCACTGTAGAAACACTCGCAGATTCATCCCTCCACTGGTTCAGTTCTGCTGTCAGCATAGGTGCTGTTTTGAAACGATCACGTTTGCTGGTCACTATTAAATGTTTATCCTCACTTTTCGAGGTCACACTAGCCTCCTCTTTTGATAACGCTCCTTATTGCTATTTGTAGTTACATACCTCTTTACAGTGTAATGGACACTTCCCAAGGAAACGTGTTCTTGTGTGGCAACTTGACGCATGGTGTGTCCTGCTTTATGTAAGCTGACTATTGCAGCACGTTTTTCTGCTGAAAGCTCCCTTCTTTTACCCATTTCACACTTTTTAACTGCACAATAACAATGTGTGCCATCCACCTGCTTATGAAGCACTGAAGTGCTGTTCGCAGCCAATACCTATGTACAGATATCTGTGAACGACATCTAGGAAATCACAGACATACTATGACATCCAAAACATTAGGGTAATTGTTCCTATAAGGGTCAACATATGGTACATTTTCAAAATGCAAGTAATTGACAAACAAAAGGTAGCATAGTAAATTTCAATTATGTCTCCATAGATTTCTACCATTTATAATATGACATTGGCGTTGTTTGGCGTTATACACTTGTTAATTGCAGCAAAACAGGCTGTTCAAAAACTTTTGAGTGGTAGTGTATGTGTCAGCAAAAATTCGTTCTTTAAGATAATCCCATAACCAAAAGTCGGTCGTATTGAGATCTGGGGATCGCGGAGGCCACATTATGGGGAAGTGCCTACTGATGATATGATCGCAAACATCATGCAATTGTTTTGCAGGGGAGTAGATGTGGAGTGGAGCGCCATTTTGCATGAAGATTACGTTTTCCATACCGTGATTCCTCAGTCTAGGGACGACATGCTGTAACATGCTGTAGTAGCGTTCTCCGTTTACCGTAACGTCCATTATTGTCTTCTTCGAAGAAATATGAAACAATGAATTGTAAAGTGAAGTCACGCCATAAAGTAACTTTTAAATTATGAAGACCTTGTTGAATTAAAGTCTGAGGGTCATTTTCTGACCGAAGTCTGCAATTACGCCTGTTAATACAACCATTAAGAAAAGTCTGTCCAAAAAAGTTGTACAACCACTCATTACTAATTTCAATCTCTGCAAGTACAAATAAAGCAGAATCATATCTTTCCCGCTTTGCAATTTTCTTTAGTGCAAACGTTGTTTTTCGTTACTATGAATACAGACAAAGATGTTTTCTTAGAATTCTTCAAACTGTGCTATTTCTCATGTGAACTTGCCTGAGCAACACTACTGATTCCATAATAATTATTTCAATTATTTCATTATTTTCAAAAAGCAACACTGACATCATCGATTATTTTTTTTTCTTAACAGCAACAGAACCGGTTTTTTCAAACTTCTGATTAAACTCCCATAATTGCGAATAGAACATGGGTCTGCTATTAAATTGTTGAGAGTTCTTAATTTTCTCAGACCTTAAGTAAGACTTCTCTTGCTTTCATAATAGCATTGAATCAGCTGTATTCTAACATTTAGTGATAGAGCCATGGTTTGAACTTTCCTAAATTCCTGTAGCAGGAGGTAAAATCACTGCTGTTCAAATAAACAAAACGATAGCAACTGTGAAATGCAAAAAGAAATAAATGGAAACCAAACTCCATTGTTTTCCCAACACTACTATGTTTTTCTTTTCTTTTCCTATCTCAAATATAATACTTTTGAAAGTAAAATCCAAAATGTACAATCTTCTTCTGATTACTTTGACTTTTTATCACATACTCAGAAAATAAAACATATAGTGCACCCAAAATATTAACGAGCTATGTCAAACCACTGTTAAGATATTAATTGCTTTCTTAAAAATAAATCACTGTTTATTACGACAATATGAAATGCTCTTTGTGCCCAAAGGTTTATCGTATAACTCCTAAATTTTTAATTTGAACTTAGTAAACAAACATAAAGAAATTTATGTTCAAACACTTTTTAATTTTCATTGGTTTAATAAAATTTTATGAAAGATAATTAATTTCAGCTAAACTACGTAACATTTTAACTAGCGCACAACAATGTTTAAATGGATTCCTGAAGCTCTCCTGAAAATTTCAAGCTAATAGGTTATAAACTGATGTCCAAGCAGCATTTTGAACAGTAAAAAGTGCTGAAAAAGGAGAACAGAAAAATGGAGTTTAAAGTTCAACGCCAAGCTTGAACTAAATTGTACAGGACTAATTAAACAGTCCTTTGTGATTAAAATTATTTAATTGTGTAGCATGAAAATACAAAAGTTTATATGCAGGACACGTTTTGAGACAGCACTCTAATAGATGGACACACACAGGAACGTCTCCTGCGCGGTCTTGGGGGTACCATGTTAGCCTCTAGCTCCCGAGGTTGCGGGTTAAAACCCAGCGGAGGTTGATGCATTTTTTGGGGGGCGTAAGATTTCTTAGCATGGCTTCCTTCGGAAACCGAATTAAAGCCGGTGGTTCCGTGTCGTAGATTTATGGCACGTAAAAGAACCTCAAGCGTGATAAAGAGGCCTCTGAGCAAAATTAACGTTCTCTCACGCCCAATATAGAAAGGGATGCTAAGGACCATAGTAGTTAAAGAGCGTCCATAAATAAAACTAAAAAGGAAAGAAAGAAAACGCATAGGGATCCTCTTGAGACCCCAGGATTGGTCAAAGGAACGTTGGCAGGCATAGAACCCGCTGGGCAAACGAACAAAGGAGGACCTGGGCTGCAGGTGGACCACGATAGTCAAAGAGAGAGAAATTTGGAAACAACTAGCAGGCATAGTCAGTATAATAATAAACTAAGTTGATCTTTACCGGACATGCAAATTCCAGTTCCACTTAAACTGAAAGAGACCTTTGCCCAAAGGATGTATAGAAGCTAATTGTGAATTATAGAGCATACAAAAGATGGGAACACCTCGCGCACTGCGACCTATAAGAAATCTATTGCGGCTACCACCCCCCCAGGAGAAAGGGATGAAGTGAAGTAACCACAGGGGCCTAAAGACAGACAGGCCACAGAGACGTGCGGAAGTTCCTAAACGTTCCTGACTCGAAGACGCGTCCCATTACTAAAGCTGCCCAGAGAGAGCAATGAGCGACCTGTTCAACCAGGGAACTCCCTAGTATCCAAAAGGATGCTCTTTCATTGGAGTAAACATTCACGTCATTTATCCGGCACCGCCTCACGCCACGAAACATAAAATCACAGCTGAAACAGTGAAAGAAACGGATAAAAAGAAACATGAAATCGTGGTAGATGAGAAACCACCCCAGAATTTGCCTACAGACCAGGGAAAATCAGAAAAAAACACAATAAAGTGTGCGAGCTATAGAAATCGAATCCGGGACCTTTCGAATGCGAGCCAATTCCCTCGGGAGTACCTATAATAAAAATGTAAGAAAAAATTAAATTTTCGCAGTTTTTGCCAAGTTTCACAGAGGTATTGCCTTAATTAGTCTATAATTTACGCCATCCTCCATAGCCCAGGGGTACCATGCTAGCCTCTAGTTGCCGAGATCGTGGCTTCAAAGCCGGAGAAGGGCGATGGATCTTGTTGGGCGTAAAAATCCTTAGTATGACTTCCTTCGGAAGGGAAGAAAAGCTGAGGTCCTGTGTCGTAGATTTACGGCCCATGAAAGTTCCTCAAGCCTGATAGAAACTTCCAGGTCTTTTACGACCAATATAGAATAATAACCTTAGTAGTGAAGGAGCGTCCATAATTAAACTAAATTTAATTTTTTCCACACTTTACTCCAAGTTCCTATAACTGCCATTGGAAGAGTATGAGAAGACGGAATAAAAAAAAGTTTAGACAATTTGTCTCGATCTATATTCGAACTCGGAGCCTCTAGGGAGAAGATAAATGCATTACCCTCCCACCATAAGGCTTACTTATGTACTTAAGAAATGTTAACACAAAACTGGAGTTCTTTTAGCGAAAATCTTCCCTTATAATAAATTAGAATAATGCAATCAAACATAATAGGAAATTAGTAAAGAAAAAGGAAGAGGTTATGAAATAAGGAAGAGCAAATATTAGGGAAGTCAGGAGACGATATCTACACGGACGATGTAATTAAAGGTGACTGTTACACGTAGAGGTGTGTACATTAAAGGAGGTGTCCCCCATGAGAAAACACTGCAGCTGTGCAGGTGTGCTGTAAATCAAGGGGTCGCACATACACACCCTCGATTACTATGCAATTACTTCCTCCTCCTCCTACAGAGGGAAACTTCGCTTTCATTGTGTGCGGCTTTTACATAAGAAACACTCACAATGGCCCTTTATCACAACACGAGTAGTCATGCTTTCCTTCTCCCTCATAGATGCTCTCCACAGCACACGGGGTGATAAGGAACAAACAAGTCTTTACCTCTTAGTCATTTATCAAACTAAAGTACAAATGAAAATAAATGCATTAATTTTACGTAGTTGACTGCAACAGAAATTCATTGTGCCAGCAGACAGGGAGTTTAATTATAGTATTCTCTCACAAAACAGAAGTGAGGACCTCTTTCGAATTTCACCATAAATAGCACAATTTACGAAAGTTTAAGCCTCCGTGGAATACTGTTATACCAGGTGGCCCAACCGCACCCTATTTCAAGCATGTATGCACTCTTTCGCACCTTAAAAAATTTGCAAGACTCAACGGGACAATTCCAAGTAAACACAGATCAGTGGTGAACTGGCAAATTAACGTGAGCGAGCTTCCTTTAACTATTTAACTACAATGGTCTCAGCAGCAACCTTTCCTTTGGAACATATTATTCCTTACAGGCAATGGTGTAAACTGTATTCGCTTGTCTTCGGGTTTCTAATAACCTTTGGGATTTAATCATTAGAACACACACATTCACACTATCATTCATATTTCCTGACTCTGGGGAGGATAGGGAATGATCTTGGCTAGAGAAAAATTCCCATCCCCAGCCGGGAATTGAACCCGGGTTCCCTTGCAGGTGCTCTACCGACTAAGCTACGGGGTCAACTGAGCTTTGTTCTACTCGTCTTGCTTATCAGAATGGGCGATGGACAGATCGCGTTCACTGAGAGGCAGTTTTGCAATAGAGTACAGTCTGTGATGATAGACAAAAACAGACCCTTGCACTGAGTGTGCTCTCCGACGATAGGCAAAAATAGACCGAAAAAGTCTTATTCTGTGCAACTGAAGCGGAAAACATTCTATTTTCGAGGGAATAAACTCGCTCTTTACACTGACGTATAATTAAAATGTCCTTATTTCACCTATCCGTATCCGCCAATAGTTATTTTTAAAAATTGTGTTTACGCTGTTTTTGTCTAGACTATAAGCAACAAACATGAAAGCACTTAGTGTTTCAGTGCCATCTTTTGGCTTGTTATTATAAATGTTATTGTTACTAATAGTATTATTAACATCACCGTCATTATTTAACGGTACTTTATGCTGACTTCACTCATTGGACAGGTGTTCAAAATTTTGCCCCTGCTGATTGATATGATGTTCCAACCATCTCTGTATATCCATATGGACGTTTCTGAGACCTGCTGTGGTAGTGGTGGTGGTGGTGGTTGTTTACCTCTCACTTCCCTATTAATAGTATCAATAAAGAACTTTCCTTCCCTCACAATCCCCTTCCCTGGCGAAACAAGTCACTCTTTCACGTCCAACTCTTCTATATCTTCCCCGTTCCTTGTTGTAAGATACAGTAGGTACAGTGACAGATTTTTAAAGAGCTAGTTGCTCTATGAGGCTTTGAAATTCCATGCACTTTGCATGACCACAAAACAAAAACAAAAGAAAACCAAAAATTAATAGCGACTTCCTAATTGAGAAACGTATATCTTTAAGAACTCAAATGAAAGCAAGAATATCTCGTAAATGATGTACTCTAGAAAAAGATGATCTATATTTTTGATGTAGTAGAGATAAAGGTATATATCACAAAGGGGAAACGGGGCCGAGCAACGCAAATAGTCCGTAACGGACCTTTTTGCTTCTAACGTGACCCTGGGTGGGGGCGATGAGGGGAGGGACCCGAAGGGCGACCAGACCCGGATACCTCGGGCGAAAGCAATGTCGGGGTCTCTAACGTTTTCAGAGTAAACACATCTGAGGCCTCCCGGTCCTACCCACAAGCCACTGAACCCCCGGCAGTCCCAATCGGGTGGAGCCCACTTGGTGTAGAGACCTAATGAGATGCCAGGAAGAAATCTCCTCAGAGCGCAAGCCAACATGCAGTTGTAAACCGCCAAACACCGTCGTTGGTCCTACAACCTTGAAACAGATACGGAAGATGAGTACAGGAAATGAGGGTCAGGAGAGTCGTGGTAGGTGAACCAGTCCAGCATTCGCCTGCCGACCCGAGGAAACCATGAAAAACCCATGGACCAGAGTGGGCGGTTAGCGGGGGTCGAAACCGGGACCTCACGAATGCGGGCCACATGCATTACCGACTGAGCCATCCCGCTCGGCTTTTTTATGTAGTAAGATTTTATATATCTCTTACGGTTTACAATTATACAAAAGTGTTTCAGAATGAAGAGGATTTCACAGGTTATTCCCAGAAAATTCAAGCTATTTATATTACTTGTCAGGCAAATGTCTGAAGTATATAATATTTTAATCAAAATCGATAAAGCCATTTTGGTAAACTAAAAATTAATGAAAATATTTCCATCAAAACGGTAGTTTTTGTGGAAGATTTTCTTCAAAATTATCATGCCGCAGCTTTTGAAGATGCTAAACTTAAATACTAAGTTTGGTATTTGTCCAACTTTTCATGTTTTTGGTATGCTGTTCATAGGCACACACACTCATACACATACATGCGCGCGGACTTTTTAATCCGCCTTTTTTAAACTTGATAGCCTCAAAGCAAGCATTTCCGGAGAATTCTCAGTATCGAATTTTCACTTTCTCTACTAAGTATAGTAAGTAGGGGAAGTATTGTATTCCACCCAAAAATTCGATACCGAGATTTTACCGGAAATATATGTTTTGAGACTCCCTGAATCCAAAAAAAACATTTTTGGAAACATGTCCGTGTGTGTGTGTCTGTGAACAGCATAACTCAGAAACAAAGAGTCGGATAAACACCAAACTTGGTATTTAGGTTCGGTATCTTCCAGAGATGCGACACGAAAGTTTTCAAGAAAATCCCCCAACCCCAGATTACCCTTTACGTGGAACATTTTTCGAAAATTTTAATTTTCTCAAAAATGGCTCTAACGATTTTGATTAAAATATCATATGTCTAAGATATGTTCATGACAAATGAAATGTATATCTTGAATTTTCTGGGAATGTCTCCAAAAGTATTCTTCATTGTGAACGACTTTTGCATGACTAGTAAACCATACGAGATAGACAAAATGTTACTACACAAAAAATGTAGATCGTTGTAAAATACACAGTTTATGTCGTATACATTTGTTTTGTTGAGTGAACCGTTTTCGAGATATTGCTTGTTATTCCCTTAAATTTTCCAATACTTATACTTTTTCTCAAATTCGTTATTAAATTATTTTGTCCTGGTAATGCAAAGCACGTGTTTTGAGATCCCCTGAATTAAAATAAAACCCTTTTAGAAAAGGGTTATGTTATGCATGTTCGTCCGTCCGTCTTTCCGTCCGTGTATATGTGACCAACACAAAATAATAATAATAATAATAATAATAATAAAAATAAAGTCTGTAATACTAAACCCTGGCATCTAGTTTCTCAAACCAGGCCTTATATTATCAGACCTTGTAATTTATTCAATCTGAGAAACATTTACAATTTTAAATACAATAGTTGTACAGATTAATTATAAAATAATGTAATAACAAATAAAACTTTAAAATTGTTTTTTAAAAGTTAAGTTTTTGTTTAAATTTATATATCTAAATCCTATAAAAGTAAGTACGTAGTTAAATAATTTTACAAACATTTATAAAAATTATAATAAAATCAATAGTTTAAAAATTTATTTAAACTTCACAAAATACCATATTTAATTTATATCAAAATAATAATAAAGCACTTTTAATCCAAATTGTTACATTTCAAATTTATTTTAATTTTAATTTTTAAATTTTAATTCATTTTCATTTAATATTTCAAAATGCAATAAATTAATAGGTATTAATTAAATATTAAACACTCAAATACAGTTACTGGTATCTAGTTGTTCACTAATTAAAATGAATTTATATCTACATTACCCTAAGCCGCCGGTTTCCCGTGAACAGCACAACTCAAAAACGAAGAGTCGGTTAAATACATTGTGGTATTTCAAGGCCGCTTTTAAACGTCTGGCTATAGTTTCAGCCTCTGTACCCCTATTGTACTTAAAAGAAATATATAATGAAACTATATCTGCAAAGATTATCTTAAGACGAGGTACGAAATAAAAATAAATGATATTGAGTACAGAAAGTCCCATGAATAAAACACATACTTTTTTCCTAATAAACTCTAAGGCATCTCTGTAGATGCACTCTCTAAAGAAATACAATTCATTTGTTAATGAGATCTAAATCCAATACTAGACATCTTAAATCTCTTCTCTGAATGATTCTATCCTTCATAAGCTATAGGGGCAGGTATCCTCAAGTACAGCTTCCCTAGCCCCTTCAAATGTAAGGATTTGAAGCATGTCTCTCATTTACATTATCTTTGACTGAACAAAACTCTTTTCAGTAGCAACGACCGCTGTTGCGTGTCACCGCATTTCACGATTACGTGATTTAAGGCTTATGGTAATAGAGTCAAGTTATGGTAGAAGACCTGTAATATTGAACTTCTTCTGTTAGGCGCAATCGCCTGTTGTATAGGTGAATCAAGCCCTCCTTCCATCTTCTTTTTCGCCGTCCTGGTCTTTTTTTCCTTCTAAGATAACATTATATATATTCTTTATTGTCGCTTCAACTATAAAGTCATATCGCGACTAGTTTAGAATACAGAATATGATTACAATGAAAATAAAATATTTTAAACAGTAATACTACATACAAAATTAAATTTTCTGGATAGGTGTGCTATACATTGTTCTACAATTTTGTCGCTTTCGTATAGTTTAAAGTTCTTTGTTGTGCTGAAATTAGGGCGTCTGGTAGGCTGTTGGGGATATCACATCTTTCTCTGTGTTGTACATAGCAGACTGTAACGAGATGATGAACTGTGAGGTTGGATCTATAGAGGTTGCACACAGGAGGAAGGTCACGGTTGAGGAGATGTTTGTACGTTATAGAAGTATGTCCAATACGTAGTCGAGTTAATACAACTTGGTCTTTGTGCTTGAAATGATAGCTTTGAGGTTTGGACTTGAAAATGTAGACATCGTGTAACTTGCTTCTAGATGTGACTTTCCATGTTTGTCTCCATTAATTAATGCAAGTCTTTTTGATGAAGTCGGTGTGTGGGATCTTGATGTCCTGAGAGGGATGTTTGGTGGCTTCTTTGGCTGCCTGATCAGCTGATTCATTTTCCAGAATTCTGACGTGAGAGGAAGTCCAGGCGAATGATACTGATTTACCAGAGATTGTATTTGGTTGTACAGTTTCTGGAGTTCTTTAGTAATATTTTGGGGGGTTGACTCAACGAGTCGGAGAATATTATATGATTATGTAGGTTATCTTTTATAATCATATATTCCTATGGTAGTTGAATTGTGAGCAATTGGGGTAGACTACACTGTATGGTGTAATCAGGGAAAACCGCTGCACGTCCATTATGACCATCAAGTTTGGATCCATCAGTGAAGAATGAGTGTGTGTTGAATAAAGTGTACACAATTCGTAGACATTTGTCAGAAACGCTATCTGTTGAAGATTTTCCTTGTCTATCCAGCGATGCATCAATAAAGGGGCATGCGAGTCTTCATGGTATATAATCTGAATCTATGAATGAAGAAAACATATTAGGTAGAGTAATCGTTCCTTGGTGTACGCCGAAAAACGAGTTGAAATTTGGGATGTTGTGCAATTCTTTACTCCAAAACCCTGGATACATGTTCATTCGATTTTTTCTTCCTTCTTGCAATCCACTCTGGCACAGACTGGATCTTACACATCTCTCTAATATCTTTATTTCTTACTTGGTCATACAGTCTCTTTCCAGCTATTTTTCTCGGCACTCTCATTTCAGTCGTTTCCATCATTCCTTGTGTTCTTGTGGTCATTGCCCTTGCTTCCAAGCCATAAATCATTACTATTTCTGACAATCACTTTATAAATTTAAACTTTTGTTCCTTTTCTCATGTGTTTATTTCTCCACCATACAATGTTTCTGCTGCTTCTAAAATTTCACGGTTAATGTCTTGAATCAGATTTCCATCGTTTGTAATATTAGCAACCAATTAGTTGAAATGGATAACCTGTTCTGTAATTTTATTTTCAATATCTATTTAGCATTGCAGCGTGTTTTTAAAGTAAGTACCGCTCTAGTATTTTGGCACTGCAGTCGCGATTTTGAACATACGCGACCACTTCCTCCATTCATTAGGAAGCATACATAGCTGTGAGTGATCGTCACTTTGTTTCTTCCCGTTGTTGGAACGTTTCGAAATGTTCAAAACAATCGAACGACTCGCCGCTGCGAAGTCAGATCAGTAATTCGTTTTTTAAATGCGAGAAATGTTGCGCCAACAAAGATTCATCGCCAATTGTGTGATGTTTATGGAGAAATAATAATGAGTGACAATGCGCAGCCACACACAGCCAAGCAAACTCAATATCATTTGCTTGGGAACAATTTTACCACTCTCCCTACAGTCTCGTTTTACCACCAAGCGCTTTTCATCTGTTTCTTCATCTGGTATAAAACATTTCAACGACGATGTTGTGAAGCAAGAACGGCAGAATTGGCTTTCATCACAGGCGGCATCATTCTTTGACGAAGGCATACAAAAACATTTCACCCGTTACAAATGCCTGAATAACGGCGCTGAATTTTAACATGATCTCCATTAACAAAACAAAAGGATTAACCAGTTAAGTACGAGGCATGTTTTTAAAATTATCGGTATTTATTTTAAAAACATGCCTCGTACTTAACTGGTTAATGTTTTTGTTTTGTTAATGGAGATCATGTTAACATTCTGACATTTAATATAGAATTCTTATAAAAGTGTTCAATATTGCAGTCTTAAGTGTTCAATATTACAAAGACTGCAATATTGAACTTAATTTCTATTAATCCATTGGTAAAAGCTTAATATTTCTAGAATAAAATTATAAGTGTATGCTTAATAAGTTACGAAAACATAACATTAGATTAAAATGTTGCAAAATGTAAAGGTCAAGAATATATTTCCTAATGATGGAACATCTTAAAGAAGTAGAACATAAATCGAAAGTGTCCTAATTCGTAAAGTGTAACAACTTTGGATATCCCTGTTTTACATTCGTAGAATTATGAAGATTTTACGTCAAATGCACATTTAATTAAAGCTATTTGGTTGAGAACAAAGGGTAGTTTGTAGTGCATCTGTAAACTTAAACTTACGCGGCAAAACGGCAAACGCTGATTAATTAATCTAGGTGAAGTTTGACTGGAGGCGACGTGCACAAGGAAGTGAAAAGCTTGGCAGTGAACTAATACTAATAAGCTGTTCAGCTCAGTTGCAGTAGTTCTCATACCAATTTGCTATATTTGCTGGAAATGGTTTGAGAATAATTTGATAGGTTACATTCACATTAATTTGCCTACTCATTTTAGTTTAATTTTATATATATTCCGCAAATTAGTCTTACCTACTTTCTCTACCACGTATCGATATTGCCGTTTGTGAAAATTGCAACACAAAGAAAGAATTTCCCGAATAACTCCAAAGTGTAGAAAAGTGTGCAAGCAATAAGTGATTAGATTTGCAGAGAGATGGGGTACATGTAGGCCGAGCAGAGCCCTCTTGTGTCGGTCCGACAAGATCAATGTTGTGCCCAGTGTAGTCAGTGCAGAGTTGTCAAACAAGGTGGAAACAATAAAGTGAGTGCCAGTATGCCTCGTCGACGTAAAAGGGAACCATATCGGCATGTGAGTGAGTTCGAACGGGACAGAATGATCGGTCTCCGGGAAGCGGGTTTGTCATACCGTGACATTTCGGGTCATACAGGACATGCTGCTACGACAGTGATGCGTGTATGGAAGCAGTGGATAGATGAAGGTCGTACGCAGCGAAGAGCGCATGGCCATAACGGACCGTACAGCTTCATCCACAGTGTTGGCTCGACGCTGGAGCACTGAAACAGGTGTGAACTTGTCTGCACCAACGGATCGTCGCCGTCTGCTACTGGTTGGGTTGGTTGCAAGCGTGCCATTACGTCGGCTTCCATTGTCCAGAAACCACAAGCTCCTTTGGCTGCAATGGGCACGTGAACACCGTCACTGGGGTGCTGAGTGGCAAAATGTAGTCTTTTTGGACCAGTCCCGCTTCAACGTGTCCTACAGTGATGGCCACATGCGTGTCCGGCGGTTCCGTGGTGAGCGCAACCTGGAGGGCTGCATTGTTGAGCGGCATACTGAATATTAGGGCTCAAAGGTCCTGTATAGATTTGAAACGTTTATCATTTGTTATTTGTCATATAGCTAGCCTGTGGTATTAAATTCATTGAATTCTTGCGTTTCCTTCTTGGTGTCGCAATTTTCACTAACGGCAGTGTAGTAAGTAGAGAAGGTGTTGCATTCCACCCAAAACATTACGAGCGGGATGTCTCATGCGACTAGTCCCCGGCTCGCATTCGGGAGGTCCTCGGATCGATCCCCGGCCGCTCTGACCTATGGGTTTTTGTCGGGGTTTTCCCGGGACATCAGGCGAATGCTGGAGTGGTTTCTTTCATTCCTCGAATTTCCTGCCCCTCCATTTCGTTCCATTATTAATTTCATTAATCGTTCATCCCTTTGGTTTCTCTCAGGGTCGGAAGTGTCGGCGATGGTGTTTCGGTACAGCGTGGCAGCGGAAAAGGATGCCCTTTGTGACTCTCTCCGTCCCTCGGCTTTCGGCTGGCTGCTGGGGTATCCGAACCCCCTTGAGAGGCATTGCACCTCCTCTGTGTGAGATGGGGTCCTCTGTCTGCCTGTCTGTCTGCCGGGGCGTATCTATCTGGAAACTAAGGCACCCTCTTATTGCTGTGCGTCGCTCCTGGTTGCGGCAACCCGGTGTCTCCTCTCACCTCACTCTTCCTCCCGGGCACGCCTCCTCGTGGGGGTAAGTGCAATATGCTCTCTGGATCAGTGCCAAGTCCCTTCCGTGGTCAATATAATCCAACACAAAACATTCCTTCCATGTGTCTGTCTCGGTGCGCGTGTGACTGAAAAGCATAACTCAAAAACGAAATGTGAATAAGTACTAAACTTGGTATTCACGTTCATACGTGGGCGACATTGAAAATGTATGCCATGTTTCTAAAACAAAAGAAATTTGTTTATATTTTACAGCTACTTTCTAATGCTTTGGGAGTTTATTGCCATGTAGTTTGTTCGATTTGCTCTAAAGTAGTCTGTTAATTATCATCATTTAAAGATTTTGAGTTCACTAAAAAATGAGTTTTGAGACCAGAGAACATTTCTGGAAAATGATTTTTTACAATTTTAAATCGTCATTAAACCTAAAGAATGTGAAAATCGACTTAGAAACGCATGTGGCGAAGAAGATCCATCTAGGGTAACAATTTAAAATTGGTACAGGGAAATCAAAATAGATCAGTTTTTTCTTAGTGATGAATTTCGTAAAGGACGCGCAAGAATGCAAATATTGCCGCTGTTTGAGCAATGCTTTAATAAGATTGACGGGCAGTTTATGAATTTATTCGGGCGACATTGGGCATTGGTATGACTCAAATCCAAAACATTTTTCATCAACAGTTGGGCGTGAGAGAACTTTTGTCGTCAATGGATTCCACAAAAACTGAATCGATCAAAACAACAACGCGTTGATTGTGCAGAAAAACTTTGGAAAAATTCCAAGGTGGCACTTAAATTTGGTTTGGAATATCGTTACTGGTGACGAATCTTTGATTTTATTATGATGCTGAAAAGAAAAGTCAATGGACTCAATGGGTCTTTCCAACAGAACCGACAAATAGGCAGTACTGGTAAGAAGCGGAGGCTAATTCGTTCTAAAACGGTCCATATTGCTACTATAGCATTAGAAGACGTACCGTTTCTGCCGATTGGTACACAAATACCTGTTTACCGCAAATGTTTTAAAAAGTTCGTGAAAAACGCCCAAAGGAAAAATGTTATATCACGACAACGCGTCGTCTTATATAGCAAAACTAACAACTGCGTATCTGGAAGTGCTAAAGGTCCATGGACCCTCCACCATAGAGCCCTGATCTAGCACTTTGTGATTTCTTTTTGTTTCCAAAAATTAGATAAAATGCCTGGAATCACTCTTTCTCCATGAGATGAAGCAGTGGAAAATTATAAAAATCTGGTTTCTGAAGTGCTTCAGAAAGAGTGGAATTATTGCTTTAAGGACTGGTTTCATCGAATGCAAACATGTATTGATATTAAAGGAAAATATTTTGAAAAACAATATAATAATTTACTTTTTTAAAACTAATCCTTGTTTGATTTTCTAAGAATTTTCAGTGTCGCCCTCTTACCCTCCAAAGAGAGGAGGTTGAGAGGATTTTCATGGGATATTTTTCGAAAGCTTTGTTTTTCTAAAAAAACTACTCTAATAATGTTGATTAAAATGCATATGTTTAAGATATTTAAATGCCAAATAAAATGCATCTTTTGAGTGATCCGGCAATAGCCTGTGAAGTCCTGTTCATTCGAAGGAAATTTAGTACAATTTTATAAGCTTTCATTCCTCATAAAAAAATCTAAACAAATTTGTATTAAACACCTTGCAATTTTTCTTACACCAACAAAATCGCAACGAAAATTCTGAATGGCTGTTTACGAAGAGTGCATGAATGGTTGGACCTCCATGGATGGTCATTTGAAAGTCAAGTTACGTTTCGTAATTGGGAACCAACATTGCGTATTTTGTTTCCTTATTCCTCATCACAAAATAAACAGTTTTTATAAACCATTTTCTAATGATAAAACAGCATTGAAAATGAGGGTTCCTATTTAAAAAAATTCCGATATGTTACACTCACATGACTTTCTCTACTCTTGTACAAACTATTTTTACAAACTCTTATTCTCCATATGCTTCATGTTAATCGAGATGTTAATCTTATTGCTAATTTTCTTGTAGATGCAAGGGGAATATGGTAGGTTTTAAGCGATAGTCAAATATTTTAAGCGCTGGTTGCTATGTGGCACATTCCATTCTCTTTGCATGTACAGGACATAAAAAAAATGAATAACGAATCCCCAATTGAGAAAAAGTATTGGAAAAATTAAGGGAATAAGAAGCAATATCTCGAAAATGGTTCACTCAATAAAAAAAATTGATATGACATAAATTGTGTATTTTAACGCGATCTACATTTTTTGTGCAGTAAAATTTTGTCTATCTCTTATGGTTTACCAGTTATACAAAAGTCGTTCACAATGAATAATACTTTTGGAGACATTTCCAGAGTTAAGATATACATTTTATTTGTTATGAAAGTATCTTAAATATATGATATTTCAATCAAAATCGTTAGAGCCATTTTCGAGAAAATTAAAATTTTAGAAAATTGTTCCATGTAAAGGTAATCTGGGGTGGGGGGATTTCCTTGAAAACCTTCGTGTCGCATTTCTGGAAGATACTGAACCTAAATACCAAGTTTGGTGTTTATCCGACTGTTTGTTTCTGAGTTATGCTGTTCACAGGCACACACACAAACACACACATATACACAGACAGACACACACACGGCCATGTTTCCAAAAAACGTTTTTTGGATTCAGGGGGCCTCAAAACATATATTTCCGGTGAAATCTTTTTGGGTGGAATCCAATACTTCCCCTACTTACTATATACATAGTAGAGACAGTAAAAATTAAATTGACGATAAAATGACCATCATAAAATCCTCAAAATATAGACTAATAGCAATTACTTTCCTCCATAATATCAAGAAACGTTTATTAAAGACATTTCTTTTCACAACGCTTAGTTTTGGAGATATTATACAGCCTAAACCTAAATGGTCCATCCTGTAATCACTCCCTTTACTGCAGAAAACCAGTGGTTAGAACGCAGTTTATATTCCTGTGGAACACTTATTTACTTTTCATTTTGTTTAATTTATTAATTATTAACTAGAAAATAGGAATAGCTGGATACCACTTATTTTATTTACTGACTCCCAGTAACCTAGTTGAATATTTGTTTTATTTAAATTTCAATTATACCTATACATATTCTTTTTCACTTTTATTATTTTTATTCTTTTTATTAATCTTATCTTAATTTTTATTTATTATATTATGAGTAAAAACCTATAAACTAATAATGCATAGCATAATAGAAGTGTTCAATTACAACATTTGGAATACACATACTGATTTAGGAAACAAGGCAACAACTCTGCGTATTGCCATTTTATTTTAGTATATTTACTGTTTCTTGCGATGTCGTGGAAAGAGTATAAAATTTCAAGGCCACCATACCGCGACCGGCTTTTTACTTTCTCTATTACGTACAATAAGAAGGGGAAGTATTGCATTCCACTCAAAAATTGGATACCGAGATTGCATCGGAAATACATGTTTTCAGGACCCCCTGAATAAAAAAAAATCAATTTTAGAAAAAAGTCATGTGTGTGTGTCTGTGAACAGCATAACTCAAAAATGAAAAGTCGGATAAATAACAATCCTGTTATTTAGGTGCAGCATCTTTCAAAGATGCCACACGAAGACTTTCAAGAAAATCCCCCTACCCAGACTACCTTTAACATAGAAACGTTGTTAAAAAAATTAATTTTCTCAAAATAGCTATAACGATTTTGATTAAAGGGTGTATATATGTATATATGAATTTTCTGAAAATGTCCCCAAAAGTCCTCTTCATTCTGAATGACTTTTTCATAACTGGAAAACGTAAGAGATATACAAAATGTTACTACACAAAAAATGTAGATCTCGTTAAAGCACACAATTTATGTCATATACATTTTTTTTTGAAGTGAACCATTTCCGAGATATTCCTTGCTGTTTGTTTCAATTTTCTGATACTTATACTTTTCTTCAAATGCGAATTCGTTATTATTTTTTTCTATGTCCTAGATATGCAAAGAGAATGGAATACTCCACATAGCAACCAGCTCTTAACATATTTGACTATTGCTTAAACCCTACCCATTCCCCTTGCATCTATAAGAAAGTTAGCAATAAGATAATTTTTTAAAATGTTTATCTCGATTAACATGAATTCGATGGAGAATAAAAGTTTGTAAAAATAGTTAATACAAGTATAGAGAAAGCAATGTGAGTGCAACACATCTAGTTTTTTAAAGATTTGATTCGCTTCCTGCATATTGTATTCCTCATATACCTACAGAGGAAGATGTAATAAAAGCATTTCTGCAAAATCGATTATCTACTTCAAGTAAACGAAATATAAATATAAATTTATAAAAATTATTTATAAATTTATGTCATATAAATTTAATTCATTTTGTGGAACTATATAAGAATCAAATTCGTACCTAGATTAACATGGAGTAGGTATATAGATGAAAATACTTCTGTAGGATAGCTTGTAGAGTAGATATAAAAATAAACTACAGTGGCTAAGAAAGTCCTGTGAATGTAAAATATCAGATCTTTTTGTTAGGCGCGCCATGGTGAGAGATCGCTCGCCTCTCACCAAGGCGGACCGGGTTCAATCCCATGGAACAGCATGTCTGATTTATGGTGGACAAAGCAGGGTCTGGGCAGGTTTTATCCGGGTTCTCCAGCTTCCCCCGTCATTCATTCGACCATTTTTTCCAACATTACCTTTCCCCTCATTCATCTCACCGCCATTTCATATCCTCTCATACCAGGCTTCGGGCTGATCACCCATCCTGGCTGTTCTCTCTGTGCTCCCCGACAGGCGTCTGACCTCAGGCACCAGCAGGTATATAAACTCGCAGGCACACAAACACAGAAGCTTTTATAAAAATTGTTATTTATTGTCTTCAGAAGATCTCAAAACTTGAATTTACCGTAAGATATTGTTGCATGTTGGGGCGAAGACCAAAAGGTACCAGAAAAAGGAATTAATTTAGATCACCCCAACACGCACGTGGTGGTGGTGCTACTCGCTACCAGTGAGAGTTCGGGACCTTGGTGTGGAGATTAAGGGGAAGGCGTGGGTTTTATACTGCACTGAAAAATTACAATACGCACGTTAGCTTTACATACCTGGGATTTATTCACAACACCTCTGGCGAGTCTACGTATTGAACAAAAGGGATAGAGGGAGATGTCACTAAACCGTAGACCGGCCATACACACGTCTAACACCAACGAACACTTTCCCTTAGAGCGAAGCTTCCTTACGCCCACCAACCGTGTCTAACCGAAACCAGACAGGGTTGGCGTCATATCAAATAACTTCAGAAATCTTTCTCTTTGGCATGGTCCACACCGAAGGGGAAACCCGTTATGCCGAAATATGACTAAAGAAACACAACAATGCTACGTCTGGTAGCAATAATGCAGCACAACAGTGCGTCTGGTAATGAAAATAAAATTAATATACCCCACATCATTAATATAGAAATGTTGGGTGAAATACTTCCTCTTAGTAGCAGAGAACATAATAAAAATCATAATTTGTTTATCAAAATGAGGTAGAACTCACCTTATTTAGAGAGGCTGCAGTTTATTTCTTTGCCGCATGTCTAACGATTCCTCGGTTAAGTCATAAAGGTAATGTAGCCTTACCTGAGCTCAATGAACAAAAAAGTGAGTACAGGGGAAAAGGCAGTATATAGAGGAATTTAGATTATTTCTCGAGGAACGCGAGAGCGTCTTTCAGAAGCAGAATTTCTTTGTGTGCACTAGATGGCAGCATGGAAGTTGAAATGAATTAAGATGAATGCAGCGACCTGGAAAAGAATGTCTTTTAACGCCGCTCGTGCAACACCTGCAAAAGGCACTTCCTAGGAGACGTCAAGAGTTTGACTCCCACGGGACCTCTGGTACCAACTTTGCATTCGAACCCATACAAGAAAAACACCTTTGACACGTTCGGAATATTTTCTCTCTTCTTTGGCGTCCTTCTTTCTTATCTTTTTGCTTGTTGAAGGTCCCAAGTCACCGCTGGTGAGTTAAAAAGGAACTGAAGATAGAGTAGTGGGAATAGTGAACTCGTGTTGTGTTTGATTGCTCTACTTTTCGTCTACACAATCAGATTTCAGCTAAATTACGCTTCTATTCAGATGTATGTATCAAAGTTCTCTTCTACAGTAAGAGTTTAATATGAATGTGTATTATCCACCAGATATCGAGTGTGAAGCTCGCATTCGGAGGCTCCTGGGTTTGAATCCCATCGGCCGTCCATTCTGACCTTGGATTTTTTGTGGTTTTCACTCGTCGGTAAGCGAATTCTGGGGTGGTTTCTCATCTACCACGCTTTACTTTCAATTTTCTTATGTTTCAGGTGTGCTTCTAGGTTTCGTGGGTATGGTGGTGCTGGACAGAAGGCGCGGATGCTTGCTTGAAGGAATGAGTATTCTCCGTGGGCTTAGGGGGTTGTGTGGTTGAGGATCATTCATCGTCCTCTCTGGACTGCTCTAGCAGTGAGACGGGTCTTCGAAATGTTAGGGACTTCGGGCGTCTCTGTGGCCTATCGGCCTTCTACGTGTAGCCTCCTGTGGTTTCTTCACTTCATCCCTTCCTCCTGGTAACCGTAATAGATTCCCCCTCCGTTGTGTACCCTATAACCTATTATCCACCAGATAGTGTAATTATATTGTTAATTTACTTGCTTGGGAAAACAAATAATGGTATTATTTAAAATCTGATGTTATAGCCACACAGCTTTCCCTACCTACTATAATTTATTTTTATATTTATTTTATTCTAAAAATTATTCATACAAAAGTTATTTTTCTGTGTACTTTCTGTTAACGGGAGAGTAATTGGAAAAGATTGCCAAAAAATGACCTTTCTGATTTCCTGTGCCAAATTATACATTAAAATTTCCCCTTTAATTACGCAGAGAGATTAATGTCTGGGCACGGCGTGTCCCCTGGGTACAGACGGTGGGTAAAGAAATATACCGTAGCAGGCATGGCGTTCCTACTGCAAGCACGCGCCCGTTGTTTACATCTGGATTCATTCTCTCTCTTTCAATATAAACAGACTACAGTACAAGGTAAGTTAACGTTATGAAGACCGGTCACTCTGATCCGCCCCTAATTACGATTATGAAAAATTGATACGGCTGCAGCCAATAATAATAGTAATAATAATAACAATAATAATAATAATGTATAACTCATCTGACTAAAGAAAGCTTTTTATGTTTGTTTATGTGTGCAAAATTAAGGAGACCGTGTTAGGGCAAGAACGAAGTAATGCAAATTAAATTACAGTTGAGATTATGGATGGTGTGGAGAAACCAAAAGAAGTTTACGAGCTTGTGCATGTTACCAACTTCTGCTACAGTGACTAACTTCTGCTGTAGTGCAGTAAAAGCTTCGCGCTCTATGTACTTACTATGTTTTATTCATTTGTTTATTTATTTATTTATTTATTGACCTTTAACCGGGTAGGTAATATTGTGGCATACCTACATATTAAAACCAGCTATGCGGTGTAATGTAACGTAATGCTACTGGAAAAATGGGGTAGAATGGGGCCTATCGGTAGAAATGGCGTGGTTTTCTGGAGTCATCCGGACATCGAATCAGGAACTGGTGAAACCTGAAAATGCCTATTCCTACATGTATCTCTAAGGAGAACAAAGGAAGAAACAAGAAAACAAGGCATTGTGCATCATTATTATAAGCGCTCGCTTGGCGTACAGACGATTCTCAGGAGCTTAGCTAAAGTTGCCTATATAAAGGAAGAATGAAAAGAATGATAGCTCAAAAAAAATCTGGGCACACACATAAGGAAGAATGAAAAGGTCGATAGATCAACAAGCACACACATCTGAAATTTATTATAGTAAAACTAGCCTCATTTTACAAGATGAGGTATGACGGTCCACCTGGCTTAGCCTAGCCAGGTGATCGTCGCCTTTGTCTTGGGAGCTGGGAGAGCTGACCACTGTGTCTACTACACTCGCCCGGTTCCAGTTGCTGACTGCCTCGTGTCCCCAAGCTAAACATCGCGACATTAACCACCGCACATGTGTATAACGTAAAACAAAGGAGTTTCCCGACATTAACTCTCTAACATCAAGATCCCCCTCACGGACTTCATCAATTTCATCAAAAAGACTTGCATTAATCGATAGTGACATGGAAAGCCACATCTAGAAGCAAGTTACACGATGTCTACATTTCCGAGTCCAAACCTCAACACTATCATTTCAACCGCAAAGACCAAGTTGTATTAACTCGACTACCTATTAGACATACTTCTATAACGCAAAACATCTCCTCAACCGTGACCTTCCTCCTGTGTGCGACTTCTGCAGATCCAACTTCACAGTTCATCACTTCGTTACAGCCTGCCGTCGCTATGTATAAACAGAGAAAGATGTGACGCCCTAAATTAAGAATAACTTATATTTACCTACAGTAAATAATAGAGAAATTCCAGGATTACTTTTTGCAGATGATTAGTGGTAGGTTCTATTTCAGTAGGAGGTCTAACAAAAGTGTTACATATCATACATTCATTTTGTAAGAAATGGGGTTTAAGAATAAATTTTAAAAAATCAAAGATAATGGTATTTAAAAAGAGCTATAAATTGAAGGAGGAAAGTGGGAAGGGAAGTGGAAGGGGAAGAGTTGCAAATAGTAAACAAGTTTGGTTATTTGGGAGTGACAATAAGTAGTAATGGGAGATGGAATGATCACAAGATAAGTGCCTTAGCTAAGGGAAGATTAACTATGACTGCTATAAGAATATGCTTAAAGAAAATACCAGATATACAAATTAAATGGTGGAAAGGGTTTACAAAGCTGAAGATGAAGCAAAAATGGTCTATGGATCAGAGATTTGGGGAAATGACAAAGGTTTATCTATTTCATCACCTATTGGAGCAGCAATGTTGAAGTTGGGAAGAGTAGGTAACAAGGGCATGATAGTAGAAAGGATACTTAAATATTGGCCTAGATTGAAATCATTGGACGAGCATAATATCTTAAGGCAATGTTTAATAATACAAGAAAAATGCAGGGATGGGATGAACTGGGCTCAAGGAATAAGGAGAATTTTACACGAAATAGGAATGGGTAACTTATGGGAGGAGAGAGAGGGATTAGTTAAAGGTTTCTGGAAAGAAGTGAGGAACAGAGTAGAAGATATAGAGAAATAAGAATTATTTCAAAATCTGGAAGGAAAGACAAGTTTGGAACTATATAGACAATTAAAGGTGGACCGGGGAAGGGAGAAGTATGTGGATGTAGGTAATAGGTTAGTGAGAGATGGGTGGCTCTGGTCTAGATTAAATGCATATAGGCTAAGGGGAGATAGGTGTCCTCTTTGTGGAGAGGCAGATAATAATTTGCAATATATAATTGAATGTGAAGAAACTAAGTTATAGACAGATCAGCTTTTACCTAAAGAATGGGAGAATGTCAACAAAGATGTATTAAAAGTTAGGATAATGAACATAAAAAGGAGAGGGATATAAAAAGAATAGGAGAATATATGAGGAGAGTAAGAGAAAAATTGTTTAGAAAAATAAAGCAATATGAATTTGTTATGACCCACCATACATAGGTGTTAAAATGCATGATGGACCAAAGAAAGAAAAAATAGCAACTCAAAGTAATGTATTAAGAATTGTAAGAATTTTGTATAGCATTATGGAAATAAATATACTTACATTAAAAAAATCAGCACAACAAAGAACTTTAAACTTTATGAAAGCGACAAAATTGTATAACAATGCGTAACACATACATCTAGAGAGTTTAATGCTGTATGTACTATTACTGTTTAAAATACTGTATTTTTATTGTAATCATTTTCTGTATTCTAAAGTAGTCGCGATATGACTTTATAGTTGAAGCGACAATAAAGAATATATAGTAATAATTAACCCTCTAAAATATATTGCTACGCAATTCCCAGTCCCACAAAAATGACTGCATACAATAGCTCTAACAATATGAGTAAATAATTCAGAATTAACTATAAATGTCAATATTAGACGGTGAATGAACAAAAAGGTTGAAGCGTTTCTCAAAGCGGGGTCTCTAGAGCTTAGAGTTACTTGTTCTATAAATTGATATTACTGTTAAATGTGACGGCTTCTGTGTGCTCAAAACATGTGGTGTCTTTCTTTGCAAATATATGTCAGATTATTTTCTATAGTTTTACTTTGAACAACTTTTTCTGCCATATACATTTTCTGGTATATATGACACATTTTATCAGAAACTATTAAAGCTGACTAAATTAAACTTTGGAATAATAAAACAACCTCTAAGTGCTGTTGTGGATCTGTTTTAGTTAATAAGATGGTTGACTATTTGTTTTAAATAATTGCTGATAACGTTTAATCAAAAGATGGTAAAATTGAGAAAAAATCCTATCTCCTGTAACAAATAAGCTTGCTCGATGAAAGTGGGATTAGTATTAAAATTACGCTACGGAGGGGACACCTAGCACCTTGACTCACACAGGGATCTTTGTGCACACACCTCCGGGAGGAAGGGATGAGATGAAGAAACCGTAGGTGGCGTATGGACTGCAGGACTGGCCGACGCAGGAGAAAAATGCGCAGAGGTTCCTAAAAGCTACAGGCTTTACCGATCAGCCGGAGAGCGCTCAACGCAGCCCTTCCAAGCCATCAGAGGGTGCTTACAGGCTCCTCTCCAGCGGAGACCGGGGAAAGCTCGACCCAGCAGCGGACACTTGAGCGACCTTCATCTGACGGGGCCGACAAGAGGTTCTAACACACAAGCTATCTGTCCACAGTCGTCCAACACGGAGCCCCGGAGTCAACTTGTAACGTAAAAGAGGAAGATGAAACGAGAGAGAATGAGGGAGAGAAAAATTTGGGGGAGACAATGATCCTTCCCAACAATAACCTAGTCGTCCGCAGGAATCGAACTCACGACCTCCCGAATGCGGGCCACAGACGCAACCGCCTGACTCATCCCGGTTGAAAGTAGGATCCTGCAAAAATTTCATTAGCAGATATAACATTGGCGGGATAGATATTTTAATCTCCCATTAAGCATGATATATTTTGGCGGAACAAGTGATCATCGCCCATTACACTGCTCTGAAATGGAACACAATATTTGGAAGTTTATAAGGAATAAATATTTCGAAAATGTTAGGTATTTGATATAAGTTGCCTATTTTAATAAGCTCTACATTCTTACATTCTCTCCTTATCTAGTAAGCAGAGGAAAATAAGCATGAGGCGTGTTTTTAAAATAACTATCATTTTAATATTTTGGCGCTGCATTTGCGATTTTGAGCATGCGCGATCACTTCCATCATTCATTAGGAAGCCAGAAGCAGTTGTGAACGATCGTCACTTTGTGTTTTCCTGTTGTTACAGCATATCGAAATGTTCAAAACAATCGATCGACCCGGCGACTGTGAAGTGAGACCAGTGATTCGTTTTTTGAATGCGAGAAATGCTACACCAACAAACATCCATCGTCAATTGTGCGAGGTTTATGGGGAAACAGTAGTGAAAGATGGAATGGTGAGGAAGTGGGTTAGACAGATTAACAAAGGTCGTGAAAATGTGTATGATGAATCGCGGAGCGGCCGACCACCTGTGATCACGGATGATTTGGTACGAGCTGTGGAAGAAAAACATTCGCGAGGACAGACGTTTCACTATATTGGTGTTGTCTTTGCATTTTCTACAGAACTTAATGGTCTGTTCTCTACGATATTGTGACAGAACGCCTAGGGTTTCGGAAATTGTGCACAAGAACAAGCGAGCTAGCGCTGTGCTGACATTTCTCACGCGGCGTACTGAGGAAGGCGATGATTTGTTAACGCACATCGTTAAAGGTGATAAGACATTCTGAATCAAAAGCAACAATCCATGGAGTGGAGGCACACAACGTCCCCGTGAAGAAGAAATTCAAACAGACGATATCCACTCGCAAGATCATGTGCACGGTTTTCTGGGACAGAGAAGGTGTTTGCTGGTTGAATTCTTGCCCAGGAATACGACAGTCAACAAAGATGTCTATTGTGAGACACTACGGAAGCTCCGTCATGCAATACAGAATAAAAGGCGTGGAATCCTTTTGGTTCATGATAATTCCTGGCTATACACATCCAAACAAACTCAAGATCCAATCGCATCAATTGGTTTAGAATAATTTGACCACTTCTTATCAGGCTGGATATGGCAACAAGCGATTTTAAAAAATTCCTTGGCGGAACATATTTCAATGACGATTTTGTTGCAAGAGAAGAAGTGCAGACTTGGCTTTCACCACAGGCGGCATGAATTTGTGACAAAGGATGCAAAAGCTGGTTTCCGTTACAAATGCCTGAATAACGGCGGAGATGTAGTGTAAGATGTAAGATAATTAATTATGTTAAGAGTATCTCAAAAATAATGTTATGTTATTTTTTAAAAAATTATGGTTAGTTACTTTAAAAACACGCCTCGTATATAACTCCAAAATTTCTATATTGAGATTTCACCGGAAAATACACGTTTTTAGGTCCCCTGAATCCAAAAAGTATTTTTAGAGAAGGATCCCTCTCCTTCTCTATGCTTATGTGTGTGAACAGCACAAAATATATACTTAAGAAGTTCAAGTTATATCGCCAGCCACTGTTAACACAATAAGGTGAATAACTCTCACCAAACGAAGCTGGTGTTTGGCTTTTATTATTCCCTGAAATGCGAAGATACCATGTGTTAAGGAGTGCTGCCATATATAAAATAAAATGTTCAGAGGTGAATTTCAGAAAACTAGTGAATTTAGGGAGACTTGCCCTGATCTGATGGTTTCCCACATATGTAAAATGATACAAAATTCAGTCACAATAAAATTACTTCAAGTTTTTCACCTAAAATGTAAGATATATACATTATACTCAGCATGTCATTATCCAAACATAAAGCGTTAGAGCCCTTTTTAAATTCTTTTCCAAACAAGTGCAGCTTGGGTGAGGGCAATATGGTAAAACCTTCGTGTTTTATTTTGAAAGATGTTGGAGTTATACAGTTAACACAAAGTTTGGTATTCTTCTGAATTTTCGGTTTTGAGATTAATGTTTGTCTCTATTTATTTCATCACCACGGATCTGTTGGGAGACACCGCGTGGAGGACAGCCTTCAGGTTTCATCCCTGTACCATACCATCTTGCTTCTGTGCGGGCAGATGGCAGTTTCGACACGTGTCTAGAGAGATCCTAGTGCTAGGTAACTGCATCTCTGCTTCTACACGTGCCGGGCAAATGGCATTAGGGTGCCGTCCAGTATACCTGCTTTCATAATCTGTGTATAGATGGCACAACATTTGCTATTACCATCCATTTTTCACTTTTACTATTGTTTTACACTTAAGTTGGAACTATGGGTCGTGGTATTAAATATGCAATCCGGTATTTACAACAACGAAACAACGAAAAAAATCTGATGGTTACATTCAAATGACTTTCTCTACTCTTGTACAAACCATTTTTACAAACGCTTATTCTCCATATACTTAATGTTAATCGAGATATCGAGATGTTAATCTTATTGCTAATTTTCTTGTAGATGCAAGGGGAATTGGTAGGCTTTATTTTAAGAGCCGGTTGCTATGTGGAGTATTCCATTCTCTTTGTATTATCAGGACAAAAAAAATGAATAACGAATTCCCATTTGAGAAAAAGTATAAGTATTGGAAAATTTAAGGGAATAACAAGCAATATATCGGAAATGGTTCACTCAACAAAAAAAATGTATATGACATAAATTTTGTATTTTAACGCGATCTACATTTTTGTGTAGTAAACTTTTGTCTATCTCTTATGGTTTACGAATTATGCAAAAGTCGTTCACAATGAAGAATACTTTTGGGACATTCCCAGAAAATTCAAGATATACATTTTCTTTGTCATGAAATTATCTTAAATATATGAAATTTTAATCAAAATCGTTAGAGCCATTTTTGAGAAAATTAAAATTTTCAAAAATGTTCCATGTAAAGGATAATCTGGAGTGGGGAGATTTTCTTGAAAACCTTCGTGTCGCATCTCTGGAAGATACTGAATCTAAATACCAAGTTTGGTGTTTATCCGACTGTTCGTTTCTGAGTTATGCTGTTCACACACAGACATACACACGGAGATTTTTCCAAAAATGCTTTTTTTGGATTCAGGGGGTTTCAAAAAATATATTTCCGGTGAAATCTCGGTACCGAATTTTTGGGTGGAATACAAAACTTTCCCTACTTACTATACGTAGTAGAGAAAGTAAAAAACTGTCAGATTGATCGGTAGACAAGATTTGAACCAGGAAGTCCCGAATGAGGGCCACAGACGTTACCTCCTGAGCCATCCCGCTCGGTGGTTTTCAGATTATTTTTCTCACAACCTTGGAAGACTGGTCCCGTAGCTTGTGCGAGGAGTCCCGGGTTCGATTCGGGGCTGGTTTCAGAAAATTGTTCTGCAAACAAGAAAGTAACCATCAGAGTCAGATGTGTGAATATGAGTGTGTGTGTGCCATTTCGACCAGAAACAATATTACAGAATTGCCGCTGGGTACAAACCTGAGCACACGACGTGTCAAGTTGATTGCCAACTATAACAGGCTAACATACAATTAGTACAACTATTTAACACTAATAGGTGTCGCAACGTTAATAAGAATATGAACACAATGGGAATCTAAAAGACGCGCGTTTCTGTGAAATATCTATAACGAAAGCAATACTTCCCCTACCTTAGGAATGCATTAGAGTAAATAAAAGATCAGTTACGGCTTTATCATACGCATATACATATAGATTAAAAGCCGTCTTGATGCTTACGTGTAGTCCAATGATTGAATGCAACAGTACACGCTGTTTCTGGCTGCCGAAGACAGGAAGTAATAACAAGGGGGGATATACAAAATGAAAATGATGGATACCTGACTCTGGTACCAGGTGGCAGCTGATTAAACAAGGCTGAAGGTGTCCCAGACGCTCTTTCTCACCGCCCAAGTGAAAAGCAATAATAAAAGAGTGCAGGCGCCTTTACAACAAAGCCTCTCCAATAACTGTCAGAAACTTGTAACCCATAATGTCTGAGGAAGGCAAACAAAGGAACGCCAACTTGACTTATAGCCTTCATACAGTGTGTATAAACGGCTATAAATACTTCGGGCGCGATATGCAGGGTTTCGGAATTCCGTCCGCTAACTTCCGCGCGCGTGTGTTAGAGAACTGAAAGATTATAAACACTGTGTGTTATACACACTAGATATAGCAAGTGTGATATATCGTCGGTCCCTTCCTAAAATTACGAATCTGCAATCTTTTATTTTGGAGAAAAATCCCTATAAACATATTTTTATCAGTAGTTATCTCACTAAGTTTTGATTTATCTAGAGAAAATAAAAATTCAGGGGGAACTTAATTGTCTATTTCATGAATAGAAGAAAGTATATATAGATTATAAGAAATAAGTACAATAAAATATTAATTACGTAACGAAAATACGTAACTGTCTTGTAAATGTGTTACTGTACTAGTCGGCCACGACATGAGTGCGCTCAGTGTGAAGAGGAACTAAACAGCTACGGAACAAGTGGGCGGGGCATCGGAAGCACGGCTACGTAAAGAAAACATCCGCAGGTCCAAGTTCCATCTACTAGCGAGGCTGAGGCTTGCAAATGTGGTATTGTTTTCACTGTGCAAATGTACATCCTCTATCGCCTTGCCCCTCACTCCCTTCTGATCACAAGCCTTAATGACGTTGGGAATCGTCAACAAAAACTGTGGTGCTCTCCTCGAAGAACACCCATATCGTGGCCGACCAGTGCTCTCACATCATTATGAACACTCCGCCAGATGACAGTAGTATGTTGTGATCGGCTGTTTTGTTACGGTTGTGCCAAAAACTCTATGGACGGCTACTAGTCAAGAAGGCTTTGTTGATACAGTTTAATTTTTACTTTTGCTACTCTTATTGCATTTCATCTAATATTTCGATACCGAGATTTCACCTGAAATACACGTTTGGAGGTTACCTGAATGCCAAACGGTATTTTATATAAAAAGGTGTGATGTGTGTGTTTGTGTCTGTCTGTGAACAGAATAATTCAAGTTTTTAATTCAACATCTTCCAAGGATGCGAGATGAAGATTTTAAAGAAACTGCCCTTTCCCAAACTAACCTTTATATGAAAAAATGTTTTTAGTTTTTATTTTCTCAAAAATGGTTCTAAGTGCTTTGATTAACATCCAAAAGTTTAAGATATTTCCATGACAAATAAAACATATCTTCAATTTTTTTGTGTGAATAGCCTGTGATGTCCTCTTCGTTCCAAACGAAATATGTATTTTTGGTAAACCGAGAGAGAGAGAGAGGGGGGGAGAGAGAGACAGAATCTTACTGCACAAAAAATGTAGATCTCGTTAAAACACACAATAACTATCTCAAAGTTTTCTGTGGCGTCAACGATTTCCGAGATATTCATTGTTATTGGTTTGAATTGTTATGGACTTGAAATTGTCTTAAACTGCTGTCACTACTCAGTTGTTTCTCGCAATGTCAAGGAAACAGTATGGAATTTCAAGCCCAGGTTTTAAACATCTAAGCAATCTGACTATCGATTCGGTTTCGTCTATTTGCCTAGTGCCTACAATGTGTAATTAAACTATTTCCAAAAATCTTTATTTTTAATAACATGAGGTACATAGAAAAATAAGTTTTCCTAAAAAGGAATTCGTAAAAACTTTACACAAATAAACTATAGTACTATAAAAGTGTGTGAATGTAACAAATCGGTTTTTTTTCAACTGGCAAGTCCCTATTCGTTTTTCTCGTGGTCGTGCAATGACAAAGGAATTTCAAAGCGATCCTCTTTCTAAAAATCTGATTATCGCTTTAGCCTACTGTATTCTTATACCTAAGCGAAGTGTGTAAATTTGTAATTAAACTTTACTTCTTAACAAGAAATAGATAGGAGAATAAGCTTTTGAAAGATAGAATTAATTGTTCTTTCACACAAGCCGTGTGTTGGACAGGGTTGGAAAGGTAGAATCAGATGACTGAAAAATTCAATGCCATAGCCGGGATTTGAACCACGGACGGAGACCGGGAGATCCGTGGTTCAAATCCCGGCTATGGCATTGAATTTTTCAGTCATCTGATTCTACCTTTTGAAAGATAGTTTGTAGAAAATTTAGTAGACAAAGTCACGTCATTGCAATACATCAGATATTTTTACGAAATGAAAACGATTCAGAGACTGAATCTCAGCAAATGTGACCCTTCTTATCCAAAACACGGACTAGTTTTTGTTTTAATAATATATGCAAGGTGATGTGTGTTGTTTAAGAAGGCGACTCTGCACTATTTGTCACGCGGTTCGTTCCGCCCGTTTGTTTCACGGGTCCGTGCAACCAAAACAAAAGTCGATTCACTTTATACACTCCGTCGACTTCCTTCCTTCCTGACTGTGCATCTCGCGAGTCTCGCTCTTTGCGTGAATTATAGCGGTGCCTCCAACCATGCAAAGAACCTGCCCGGGGACACGTTTATGCTGTCATATCCTGGCTATCTCGCAGCACAGCAATTATCTCTCTCTCTCTCTCTCTCTCTACTTCATAAACGTGCAGTTTTTACAACCTTTATTCGGGAGTGTCGTGAAGCCACACCTTTGGTTTAGCTTGGAATTTAGCACGTAATATATACGTCTTAATTACAACACTTATTTATTTACCTTCAATTTCTTTCACTCTGCATTTCTACAGTACATTAAGGTTATAGCTAGCTTTCTCTACCACGTACATAGTAGATAGAAAAGGTATTGCATTCCACCAAAAAATTGGATACCATATTTCACCGCAAATACATGTTTTGAAGCCGCTGAATCAAGAAACATGTGTGTCAGTGAACGGTATAAGTCAAAAACAAAAAGTCAGATAAATACCAAGCTTGACACTTAGGTCAGTACCTTCCAAAGATGTAATACACAGACTTTTAAGAAAATTCCCCATCCCAAACTACCCTTTATATGGAACATTTTTCAAAATTTTAGATTTTCTAAAGGATGGCTCTAACAAGTTTTATTAAAATACCACATTTTAAAGATATTTACACGACAAATAAAATGTACATCTTGAATTTTCTGGGAATAGCCTGTAAAGTCCTCTTTATTCGGAAGAAATTTTGTATAATTATGTTAAATGGTAAAGCGTTATCAATAGTCGAAGACGTACTACACAAAAAATGTATATCTCTTTAAAACACGCGTTTATTTCAATTAAGTAGTGAAGTCCTGTCAATATTCAGTTGTTTCTGACACTCTGACTATGGGTTTTTCCGTGGTTTTCCCTGGTTGACAAGGCGAATGCTGAAATGGTGTCTTCTACCACGGCTCTCCTCTCTCCCCCATTTCCTCTCATTTCATCTCCCTCTTTCGTGCTACAGGTTGCCTCCGGGGTTGTGCGTCGGTCGACGGCGAACAGATAGCGCAGAGTTTGCTCTCCGGTCTCCGGTGGAGGGCAGCGCTTAAGTCGCCCTCCAGTAACTTGGGAGGGTCGCCGCCGAGCGTTCTTCGGTCGGGTGGTCAAGCCATTAACTATTAGGGAACTCTGCACCCCTCTATTTACTGCGTCGGCCAGTCCTACATACTCTCCTGCGGTTTCTTCATGTGATCCAACGGGGGTATGTTTACAAAATATGCCTTTCGGGTCGAGGTGCTAAATGTCCTCTCGTCTACTAAACCTAACCCTTACATGGAAAAGTATGGAATTTTAAGGCTAGCATATAGCGTCCAGTTGTTAATCTTTGACTGTCGCTGTTCTCTTTGTATCTATAACGAAATGTGTAATGTAGCTATTTCTGCAAATCTTTATTTGGATTAAAATGTATAGATAGAAAAATAAGCTTTAGTAAGAAATAGTTAGTATACTTACTAATAAACGATAGACGGGTATACAAAGTCATGTAACTGTAATGCATCCGAGTTTTTTTACATTTTACTTCCTCTACTAAGTACACTAAACACAGAAAGTACTGTATTCCACCCATCTCCATTGAGATCTCACGGAAATACTTGTTTTGAGGTCTACTGAAGCAAAAAAGAGCACTTTATATAAAGGTCCGAGTGTTTTTCTGTCGGAAATACATGTATTGAAGTCCTCTGAATGCAAAAAAAAAAAATTATAAAAAGGTCCGAGAATGTTTCTGTCTGTGTTTCTAATGTGTGTATGTGTGTGTTTAACAGCATAACTCAAAACGAAAAGTTTGTTAAATATCAAACTGGAGTATCTTTTAATGGTTTGGCAGGAAAATTTTCAATAAAATACCCCAACTTCACACTACACTTAATATTCAAATTTTTTCGTTATTTTTGATTTTATCAATAATGGTTATAATAATTTTGATTAAAATAACATATATTTAAGATTGAAAAGATAGAATGAGAGGACTGAAAAATTCAATGCCGTAGCCAGGAATTTAATGTCGTGCCGGCATGTTGCCATGGTAGCTCACTGGTTAGAGCAACCGGACGGAGATCCGTGGTTCAAATCCCGGCTATGGCATTGAATTTTTCAGTTGTTTGATGCTACATTTTCAACCTTGTCCAATACACGGCTTGTGTGGAAGAACATTTAATTCCATTTATTTAAGATATTTACATGACAAATGAAATGCGTATCTTGAATTTTCTGAGAATAGCCTATGCGGCCCTCTTCGGAACTAATTCTATACAATTTCATATAACTAGTAAAGGGTAAACAAATGAAAAGTCTGGTTAAAATACACGATTTGCGTTATATACATCTTTTGTTGCAATAACCATATCCGAAATGTTCTTTGTTATTGGTTTTAATTTTCAAATACTTTGTACTTTTTTCAAGTGCTTAGTCGCTATTCGTTTTTTCTCTCTCTGGTAGTCATGCAAGGAGTGTAAATTCAAGCTCTATGCTGGCCTTTTTTAAAAACTCGTTTTTTTAAGATTTAACTATCACTTCAGCGTCCTCTACCTCACTTGTTCTGGCAATTAAATGTGTAATAAAACCATTTGTACGAAATTTTCTCTCCGTTAAAATGAAGTAAACAGAATACTAAGCTTTCGTAATGGTAGTATGATTTTTGTGGTGCGGAGTGGTACCAGTGCTCATTCGTGGACGTGTTGTAATTTCCACCAGCAGAAACATCAAGTTCTGACTATGACTGCTTTCTTTGACTTAATGTATTTGGATTTAGTTCTAAAGACGGAACTTGGCACTAGCGAAGCTTGGGCAGCCCATGCTAGCTTCTCTGGATCGCCAATAATACTAAGTGGACGATCAGACCTATAGTCCTGGGACCTTGTTCATTCTGCTACTGATTTCTACTGCTAGGGACTTGGTGTGTCCCCGAGCAATGTTTAATAGTGCAGAAATTGTAACCGTCCCTCAGGGATGCCGAACCATTGCCGAATCCAAGTGCCTTAATCAGCCGTTCCCTTGCATAGGGGGACCGGAAACTCATATCTTTGTCTAATGTGTGGGAGGCATCTCATTTCACAGAACTATTAGTAAAAATATCGTGTGTAACAATCACACAACATTCTCTACCCATTATCAATTATCTTCATGTATGTTCTGCTAATTATTCACAAGCTTGTTTTTACTTTCTTTACCTCTGCATTGTTTTGGGTAGAGGAGATATTGTACACAAAATCTGAAATCCAGATTTCACTGGAAAACTACCTGTGTGTGTGCGCGGCAATAAACGGCATAACTCAAAAACGAAAAGTCGGTTAAATACCAAGCTTTATATTCAATTTCAGCAGCTTCTAAGGATGCGACGCAAAGATTTTAAACAAAGTTCCATCACCCCAAACTACCTGCCGTTTACATAAATTATTTTACAAACTTTTCGATTTTCTGAAAACTGGCTCCAACGATTTTGATCAAAATACAATATGGAAAGTTAAGTTTTCTGGGAATAGTCTGTAAAACCCTTTTCATTCGGAAGAAATTTGTACAATTTGCATATCTGGTAAACTATATGAGGTAGACAAAATCTTACTACAGAAGTAAAGTAAATTGAGTTTTATTTATGGACGCTCTGTAACTGATATGGTCCTTAGCGTCCCATTCTATATTGGGCGTGAAAGACCGGTAATTTTGCTAAGAGGCCTCTTTATCAGGCTTGAGGTTCTTGTATGTACCGTAAATCTACAACACGGGATCACCGGCTTTGCTTACCTGCCGAAGGAAGCAACGCTAAGTATTTTTACGCCCGAAAAAATCTATCGCCCAACGCCGGGTTTGAACCCGCGACCTCAGGAACTAGAGGCTAGCATGGCAACCACTATACCAAGAGGACGACTTAATACACAAAAAATGTAGATCTTGTTAAAGCACAGAACTTGTCAAACGTTTTTTGTGACGTTAACCATTTCCGAGATATCCTTTGTTATTTTCAAATACTTTTGCCATTCTCAATTGGTAAATCGCTGTTTTTTTTTCTCGTGGTCTTGTAAAGAGTATGGAATTTCAAAACTATTATATACCGATCCGGTTTTAAAAATCTGACTATCGTTTTAGCCTATTCTTCTTATACCTACAGCGAAAGTGTAAATATGTAATGAGAGTTTATCTCGATTATAGAAGTCTAACCTTTTGTAAGAATAAGTTATAGGAGTGTGAGTATAGAAAGGTATGTGAATGCAACACATAAGATTTCCTCCCCAGTTTACATACGAGGGCAGTCTCAGAAGTACCCCACCGGACGCATATATATAGCGGTTGTTGTTTCAAACAAATGACTATGGTAGAAAGTACCACCCTTATAAAGCTTAAGTTTGAAGCTGGACGATGCTACGTTGTTTAGTAATTATTTGGCAGCCATCAATAGTCAACTCTCTCCGCGAATTTGTAAACATGGATAAAACTGACCATCGTTATGTGATACAATACTTTCATTTGAAAGTTCTTAGTCCAACTAATATTAAAGCTGAACTACATTCTACAAGACAAACATCGCAGTGGTTGACCAAATGAGGTGACCACTTCAGAAATTGTGAAGAAAATCCACAAAATGGTATTGATGCGTGAGCTAGCAGACATCGTAGGCATTTAAAAAAGTGCTGTACATTGCACACTAACTGAAAATTTAGACATGAGAAAGCTGTGCGCAAGATGGGTGCCGCAATGGAACAAAAGCAACTTCCTGGGGATGTTTCAGTCGAGTGTTTAGCGATGTTTCGCTGCAATAAATCCGAGTTTTTGCGTCGATTCATAACCATGGACGAAACATGGATACACCTGAGACGAAGGAACAGTCAAAACAAATTGAAAGGAGAAAATTGGCTCCAAACGAAGCGAAGACAATTCCATTTGCAGGCAATCATTGCGTCAGTTTTTTGGGATGCGCGTGGGATAATTTCCATTATCTTCAAAAAGGAAAAGCAATCAATGGCGAGCTTTATGCAAACTTATTGTAGCGTTTGAATGATGAAATCAAGCAAAAACGGCCGCATTTAGTGAAAAAGAAAGTTCTGTTTCATCAAAACAATGCACCAGTTCACACATCCATTATCGCCATGGCCAAAATCAATAAGTTAAGGTTTGAATTGCTTCCTCATGCACCCTATTCGCCGGACTTAGCGCCTCTTTTATTATTTTCTGTTTCCAAAGTTGACGAAATGGCTTGGTGGTAAAAGATTTGCCAGCAATGAAGAGCTGGAGTCTGCAGTTGATGGCTATTTTGCAGAACTCGATGGTTCTCACTATAAACAGGGTATCGAAGCTATTGAACATCGCTAGGAAAAGTGTATCGACCTGAAAGGAGACTATGTAGAGAAATAAAGATGCTTTTTCCCAAAATTGTTGTGTTTTCTTTGTTATGCCGGTACTCCTGGTACAGCCCTCGTATATGACTTGTACGGGCATATACATATCTTGCTTGGTTAAAGAACAAAACCCATTCTGTTTACGTAGCCGCAGCTCCTGAATGCAAGTATTTGTACTGTGTTTGTGCACATTTTCTTAAGTGTGATAACAGTGTTCTCTTTCTTTTCAGGTGAGTACAAACACAAAACGCTACGGCTGCTTGAGTCTGTAACTACGCGAGAGAGTCCCATCCCATGGTAAGCTCACTCCATATTCCATTAAAAACAATGTACAAAGGAAGCATTAATCTGTGACATTCCAGCGCCACTGCTGCAATTAATGTTTTCTTTGAAACCGTTTACATTGTGGCAAACCGTTTGAAGTGCTGAGAACAGAAAAACGGGTGGGGGGGGGTTGCATGTATATCGTGAATAAAAATATCAGTATACGGCTGCAGAGTTTCACAGGTTACAGCTGGACCTGTTTCAGAGCGTCTGTTTAATTTCCGGACAGACAGATATGCATTAGCTTTATGCGCAGCGTTACGTTGATTGCGGACATTTAAATAGTTCCTTTGTGGCGCTTGACACAGATGGAAGCTTCCTGAACTAAACACGAGTGCTTACGATTACTGCTTCTGTTGTATTGTATCGAGGAATCTTCAGTAATAAAAACTGTAAATATTGTTGTCAAATATATCTGAAATAGGTACTAGAGAAGTGCTGTTTCAAATGCACTCGTTTCCAAATTGAAAATAGTGCGGAAAATGGAACTTTACGCTTCAGCAACTATGGATATCAAATAACATCATAAAAATTTTGGTATTGGAATACTTCTACTGGGCTTGTAAACTTGGGGAAAATTAACAGCACTACACTATATAAATTGGTTCCCTCTGCCTACTCAGTTATGTACATACAAACGAAGAGATAACCTATGAACCTTTCTGGTAGGGGAAAGGTCCCTATAGGTCCCTAAATAGTAAATAATAATTATAATTTCAATTCAAATGTTTCAGAAACACTAGCGTTAAAGTGACAAATCCTTGCGCTATAAAAATCCTCAACACAATTTAAAATTAATACAATTATCAATTAAGTAATATTTAAAAAGTGAGATGGTGTAAATCGGTTCAAATTAGGAACGTAGTCCTTAAATTAAACCAACCGTGTCTTAAAATGAATCACATGCCTTTATGCTTAAAAGTATTTTTATTAATACAAAATACACATACTTTATTGTACATTCAAAAACAAATATGCTATCAGCAACAAAAGTAGAGTCCAAAATTGTGATAAGAATAGCAATTTCCTTGAACATTTTGAATTTTTATATAATGACAATCAATTGGTTTTTGAAATAGGTATTATTTGCAAATATGGAGTTTTTACTAATTTTTACTCTCATACAAGAGAGTCCAATTATACACAGTCTTCACAATAAAACACTTTCTTCTTGGCACTAACTTTTGGTGAAGCCATATCCTACAACTCATACACTGGATCATGTCCATCATTTCAGACAATTCACATATTCATGTCATCCACTGTTTTAACATGTTTTCTTAACTTGGCATATTATACGGATATTTATTCACATGTAATACTATTCGCAGTTGAGCAATCCTAGAACTTCAATAGGTTTCCTAAATTGGACCAGTTCAATACAGGGTTCAAACAGTGGTTCAGTTTACAAGCCACGCCATTTTGGAAGCTTTAGCATCTATGTGATAAGGAGAGACGCTGCTTGAAAAAATGTATGCATGGATATTGTTGCTAAATAAAAACTTCATAACATGTAATATATAGATCATCTCAAATTTTCCTAATTGGTTGTATAAGCTTAGCTAAATGAGTCAAATATTACTTCTGAAGCACCAAAAACACACAACACTTCATACAACTGAAACCACAGCTCAGAATGCAAAGTCAACAACTCCAAGCATTAATAGCTGTACACGCTACGCTTCTGATAGGATTATGGTGCCATCTGTCGAACAGTTTGGAAAATATCGGAGCGGTTCAGTTTAAGAGGCGGTTCAAATTAGGGACCTTTCCCCTATACAATTTAATTTAATTCTGAAAGTTAATTTCTAAGTACTGTTGATATGTAAATATTTTGCAATCGGAATTTTTACGTCGCGCGCTGACGTAGTTTTATTTACCTCGGTGCAAGGTGGTACCCCACTGGAATCCCAAATACAAGCAGTATGATGAAGGCCAGGGTTGAGTAGTGTGTAACCTCTCTTCGAATCAAGTGATATGGCTCCGTAGTAACGTGTGAAGCCTGCATTCGGGAGGTCCCGGGTTCGATTCCCGTCGATCGCCCACTTTGACTCGGGTTTTCCGTGATTTTTCTGGTCGGTAGGTGAATGTTGGGGTGGTTCCTCATCAACCCTTATTTCGTTTATATTATTTCCATTTTATTCCATTCCTTCTCATCACTCAGGTGTGTTTCTACGTTTCGTGGCGTATGACGGTGTCGGGCAGTTGGTGAGCATGCTTGTTCAATGCAAAGAGTTTTTCCCGTGGAACTGAGGGCTGCTTGGTCAACGGGACGTTCATCGCCCTCTCTGAGTAGCTCCAATAGTGGGACGGGTCTTCAAGCCTGAAACCGTTAGAGACTTGGCGTTTTCAGATGCAGTACACCACGAAGATATTGGTTCTGACTAAACTTCAATGTTAAATTATGTGAAACTTTTTGGTTCTACAAACAATGTAGTAGAGGGAAACTCTGTTAAGTTTGTTTTGAACTCTCCATTAGCTTAAGCCTGCTTTTATATTAAAACGCATCACATTGCGATAGATGCCTCATACAAACCAATTGTATACTGCGAATCTCTTGCTCAAAATTAAATAGTTCCTGTATTATTTAATTTAGTGCAATATGTCGAATCACTAGTTATGCTATGGAAATCTGTAACCCTTTATATATAGAAACTTTGGAATTAAAGCCAGATCTCTTTTGGGAAGGAAGCACAGTGTTCTAGGATATTTTCCATTTGAGCCGCATTTATCTGGAAAGCGTTTCGTCATAGTTTAACTATATTCGCAGAAATTATTATAATGTTGTCATAATGTACGTACTTATGTGCTATAACAAAACGTGCACGCTAAATTTTCTGTGGATAATCTGTGAAATGATCTTAATTCTGATAGAATTTTTATGTGACTATGAAGTAGAAATTGAGAAGAGGTGTAGATAAACTGAATGTAGAAAAAGGCAGAGATCATTTTGTAATTTCTTTTGATAACTTTTTTTCTAGCATTAGTTATTTCTGAGAAAATCTTTATTGTACGTTTAAGTTTTTCATCGGTGCTCTGTAACATGTTTTGAAGTATGACCCTTCTACTATCTCTTCGCATGAGCTGGTTAATAACAAATCTGATTTGTGAAATTGTAATTTGAAAATTTTCCATATTTGTGTGCAACTAAGTATCACAATTTCTAGACAAGCATTTAACGTGATTAACAAAGAATACGTTGTTATGTGAGTATCTATATTATAATATCGAAAACCACTCAATTAATTTAAATAATTCTTATAATATTGAAAAGCTCTGCTCTTCCCGAAGGATAAAGGCTATAAATTTGAACTCCAAGTTCTGGGTTTTTGATCATTATTGTCACAGTGATTAGTGTAAAGTGAATGGGTGTAAAAATAAAATTAGACTATATTTTATGTCAAACAAACACGTAGATGACCACGATATAACAAATAAACCTTACTAAGAACACAGAAGATAGAGACAAATATTGGCCAATATTTCCTGCTCATATTGATTCTTAGTATGTCACATTTATTTCTGGAATCTTATCAAATACTACCTAAGTTTGCAGCGAAACACTATTAAGACCCCTGAGTAACCTTTATTCTGTACAAAAGTTGTATGTAGTGAATTTTCTCCTAATAGCCCTTACGTAAGTTAATTTTTTTGCATTTCCTCTTTATGTTGTAATCAGCTTTGTTAGCAACCTGTACTAAAAAAATCTGATGTGTTACACTCACATGACTTTCTCTACTCTTGTACAAACTATTTTTACAAACGCTTATTCTCCATATGCTTCATGTTAATCGAGATATCGAGATGTTCATCTTATTGCTAATTTTCTTGTAGATTCAAGGGGAACATGGTAGGTTTTAAGCGATAGTCAAATATTTTAAGAGCTGTTTGCTATGTGCAGTATTCCATTCTCTTTGCATGTCCAGGACATAAAAAATGAATAACGAATTCCCATTTGAGAAAAAGTATAAGTATTGGAAAATTTAAGGGAATAACAAGCAATATCTCGAAAATGGTTCACTCAATAAAAAAAATCTATATGACATATATTGTGTACTTTAACGCGATCTACATTTTTGGTGTAGTAAAATTTTGTGTATCTCTTATGGTTTACCAGCTATGCAAAAGTCGTCAACAATGAAGAATACTTTTGTAGACATTCTCAGAAAATTCGAGATATACATTTCATTTCTCATGAAAATATCGTAAACATATGATATTTTAATCAAAATCGTTAGAGCCATCTTTGAGAAAATTAAAATTTTCGAAGAATATTCCATGTAAAGGGTAATCTGGGGTGGGGGATTTTCTTGAAAACCTTCGTGTCGCATCTCTGGAAGATACTGAACCTAAATACCAAGTTTGATGTTTATCCGAATGTTCCTTTGAGTTATGCTGTTCACAGACACACACACACACACACACACAAGGACATGTTTCCAAAAATTTTTTTTTGTATTCAGGGAGTCTCAAAACATGTATTTCCGGTGAAATCTCGGTATCGAATTTTTGGGTGGAATGCAATACTTCCCCTGCTTACTATACGTAGTAGAGAAAGTAAAAATTCGATGTAAGTGTTTCATATCCTTTGTGAATACCAGGGGTTTTTCATTCGTTATTAGGTTATCACGGGGCTTTACGAAATTACAGTTATAAGGGGTAATGGAAGAAAAAGACGCTAAAAGATCGGAAATTTTGCTCAAAGGCCTCTTTATCAGGCTTGAAGTTATTTTACGTGCCATAAATCTAAGACACGGAGCCCCCAGCTTTACTTCCTTTCCGAAGGACACAATGTTAAGGAATTTTTCGGCCGAAAAACAAAACATCGGCCTCCGCCGGGTTTGAACCCGCGACCTTAGAACTATCGGTAATGGGAAATATTAGCCATAACGATGCTAATTCATTTTAAAAAAACGTTAATGAAGAATACAAGGTGAAGGAAGTGAAACTAATTTCATCGTCATAGTTTTAAAGGCCACCCAACTTCGAGCAATACAGCTAGCTGTATTTTATAAGGGAAAAATTGAATTTTTTTCGGTGCTTATAGATTATTTACCAAGTTCAAAATGTTTCAGTTGCTGTCTTGGACAGGACAGAGATATGGTAACTTTATATGCCTATTTCATTCGAATTTTGATATCAGGGATTATGTGCTTTCCTAATGTGAAAATTCACGTTATTCTTTACGTTATTACGTAATTAGGCATTAAGAAGATGGTTTGTTGCTTCACGTATGGAAAGCCAATTTGAAGTAATTGTATTGTAGTTCAACTGTTGGGGAGCCGAACTTGAAGTGGTAGCAACCGCACGTATGGTACCCGGTAGCCTTCGTCCCAAATTTAAAAATATTAACTGTGTAATTTGACTGTTTCTTTAAATATTATATATTTATTTTTGCCTCGGCTGCGTCATTATTATTGTTAGAGACATGTTTCTCTTTGCAGGGTTGTGGTGCGACTGAAGAATGTAGGCTTACACAGGTTATAATTTTACTTCACTCCTTTTATTAATGCTTCACACGAATTAAATAACACTTCACTGATATAAAGAGAGCGGTGAAATGTTTTTTAATTAATTACTTTCACTTTTTAACACGTAAACTATTTTCGTCTCACACTGAATACGTACTAAACTTATGGAGGACGCATCTCGCGTCCGGTTAGCAACACAGTCTACAACTAACACGTCTAGTTATGAGCGCTGTCTACAAGTAACTGACTTGATTTCTTCCGCCTAAATTTGTAAATTTCTGTATTTAAAGTCTTTGATTGGCTAATCCTACTCCAATAGAATACCTTAATTTAACTAAAGCTTTTTCTGTTTGTTGATTGGCTATTTTATAAACTGCCACAAAATTTACATTATTAACTTTCTTGCTCTTTATTGCCTCAATGTTACCTCATTGTTAGCAACTTTTAATCCATTATTCTCACAGCTCCTACATTATTAAATCACGTAATACATTCACATAACGTTATTACACATGTATACAATAATATAAACATTTACAATGACTGTAATATACATTTTTTATATATTGTTACATACACATATTGCTATAAGGCGGGCTGTTATTGACTTTATATATTATATAATTAGACTGAATTCATTTAAGTGTTAAAAATACTGCCTCAGGCAAAGAATAACGTTATGAAAATAATAATTAATTACAGGACCAAAGCGAAGATACAAAGTTTAAAATGTCATCTGCTGTGCTTGGATAAAAATTATTGAACCAAACGCGAGCAGACTTTCACGGCCGGCGTCGTCAAATAAGCAAAGCATGTCTTCCCGGGTAGGATGTTGTGGTCGAAGATTGAAAACGTGACTGCGGCAGACGAAACACCAGGTTTACATGTTTTTGCTCTTGACGACTACCTTACCCTATCCCGAGAACATGTTTTACCTAATTATTCAAACATTCCTTCTTTTAGTAGTGTTTAACGCCCGTTCTTACTGCATATAGTACTGCTGTGGTGGACACTAGTGATGCATAAAATGAAATAGTAATTGAGAAGGAAACATTTCAGGCCTAAATTTGGGGTCCCTTCTTTCAGTCAGGAAGGGCGGTCCAGGTGGGATTTGAAAATCCGTTCACGGGTCTTTGCCTTAACGACCTCGGCTACCAGTGTCGGTTCAAAACAGTCCATAATTCTTCACAGCTAAGGGTTGGTTTCACCAAACGCGAGTAACTTTTACTCTCGAGTAAAACGTGGTTTACTCTCGAGTAAGCCCTTTGAGCGTTTCACCAACAACTTACTCTGGAATAAATTGCGTATGCGAGAGTAAATCAGAGAGTAAGGTTGCTCGGCGAAATATTGTGTAATAAAGTACAGAGTAACTGCTAGCTAGCATTTTACAATGGCTGCAGGATTGATAAGAATGGTTTTTGAGGACAGTTCTAGAGATGAAGATGAGGATTTTTACCAAAGAGACTGAGTACTTTGGTGAATACTGGATCATCACTATGATCTGGCCTTGGAGGTCCACCACCTACAAATTAGAAGAAAGAATAGAACAAACGCTTACACTACATATTCATGTTGCATATTAAAAAGAAAACAAATGTATCACTTGTCTTATTTGCAGCTATTCTTTTATTAGATAAATCCTTCTTTGCAGTTTTTTTAGCAGCTTTATTAACTGCAGTTCTGTGTCTCATAGTGGTGCCAGCATTATATCTTGCTGCAGCCTTCTACCATGTATCCTTCTTCTGGCGCATAGTTAAACCATCTTTTCTCTATTACACTTATAAATTCTTCTACCACAGAAAGCAGTAGGAGTTTTTCAGAAGAATGACAATTTGGGCTTCTCTTTCGCTTTCCTTCGTCTAACATGATTCTGTAAATTTAACACACAAAAAGTATAATTTAACAGCATAATCTCATTATAACGAAAGTTAAAGTTACATTTTTTTTTCGAAAATGTTAGCTCTTACCATGTATTTCTACTTACCAGTACTTTCGTTTACTTATTTCTCCGTAGCTTTAACCTCTAAAACCTTTCGTTTACTCGCACTAAGTTCCTTAAAATGGCGAAAGAAAGCTGTAAAGATTGCTCGCAAACTATGAGAAACTTCGCGATCGGCATTTTACTGGTGTAATTATTGGAGTACTAACTCGAGAGTACTTTAACCTCCACACAAGCATGTGGAACGAATACATGCCACTCGGGAGTAACAACCACCGGGGGAATGTTACTCTGGAGTTACTATTCTAGACTTTAATCGTGTTTGGTGAAACCGGCCCTAAAAGATACAGACTGTACAACATTTCCAGGATTTAATATTTTCAGGGGGAGGTCAGAATACATCAGTCATGAATAATATCATAGAAGACAGTTTTGGTTTCTTGTCACGAATATCATAAGAATCAAATTAAGGGACAGAAGGTTTAATAATTTCATAAATCAGAAGGGTAGGGATAAACTAAATTAATTAAGGGAAGATTAAAAGCCCTATCGCGGAATCAGACTGTATGTGGTTGCATGTCTTCTAAGTTCACTGATCTAGTTTTAATAAATAGGTTTGTTTCTTAAGCAAGGTGTGATTATTTTCTTAAGTTTATCATCATTTGGCTAAAATTCATCAGCAATTATGTTGCTAATAAGTACCAACCATTTTATTAATAATAAAGTAGAGACAGCACTTAGAGGCTGTTTTAGAGGCCGTCCAAAGTAAAATCGGAGAACACAAACTCTATATAATTGCAAAGAAAGAAAAAATCTTATGTATTACACTCACATGACTTTCTCTACTCTTGTACAAAATATTTTTACAAACGCCTATTCTTCATATGCTTCATGTTAATCGAGATGTTAATCTTATTGCTAATTTTCTTGTAGATGCAAGGGGAATTGGTAGGTTTTAAGCGACGATCAAATATTTTAATAGCTGGTTGCTATCTGGCGCATTCCATTCTCTTTTCATATCCAGTACATAAAAAAATGAATTCCCATTTAAGAAGAAGTATTCCGAAAATTTAAGGGCAAAACAAGCAATATCTCGAAAATGGTTCACTCAACAATAAAAAAGTATGACATAAATTGCGTATTTTAACGCGATCTACAATTTTTGTGTAGTAAAAGTGTGTATCTCTTATGGTTTACCAGTTATGCAAAAGTCGTACACAATGAAGAATACTTTTGGAGACATTCCCAGAAAATTCGAGATGTACATTTCATTTGTCATGAAAATATCTTAAACATATGATATTTTAATCATAATCGTTAGAGCCATTTTTGAGAAAATTAAAATTTTCAAAAATGTTCCATTTAAAGGGTAATCTGGGGTGGGGGGATTTTCTTGAAAACCTTTGTGTCGCATCTCTGGAAGATACTGAACATAAATACCAAGTTTAGTGTTTATCCGACTGTTCGTTTCCGAGTTATGCTGCTTACAGACACACACACAAACAGACATGTTCCCAAAAATGTTTTTTTTTTGGATTCAGGGGCTCTCAAAACATATATTTCCGGTAAATCTCGGTATGAAATTTTTGGGTGGAATACAATACTTCCCCTACATACTGCACGTAGTAGAGAAAGTAAAAATAATTTGAGCACATAGACGCTGCTATACTTAAAAGTATCACTGAATAGTAGAGCAAAACTCTCTTTAAAAGACTAAAGTTTACTTGCTACTCCAAAGTGTATGGGAGTCATGATTTATTTTCTTGAAGTGATGTGGAATTTGTAGTACAAAATAACATAGTACGATATTTAAAATATATTACGTCTACTATGATAAAAAAACATATGGGAAAGTAGCCCAAATTGTACCCGTTTATAGATTTTGTTTATTACAACAAAATTAACCTTTATAAAACGATTTAACAATATTAGTGTGATAAATATAACGTTATCTTCAGGTTTTGATATTAAAACGTTCAAAATCAAAACGTTTAAGTATCTAAAAATGTATACTTCTGAATGTTTGCAAGTGGTACAAATTAGGAAACTGTTTCATAATTTGTACCAGTGGGCTCTTAAATTGGTCCGCACCTTTCATTCTTATACTTTAAGGCAGTGAAGGAATATACAATTGTTGCATTTGATTTTAACTCGATTAAGACGTGTCACTATTTACAGGCATCGCAAAAATAACCTTTTTCATCTTTTTCTTGCCCTCTGCACGCTTTACATGGATCCAATTTTACACTTCATGCACCTGATCATTTCTTATATTCTATCTTCTTTACGCAATTGACAGAACCACGTTTGAGTTTTACCATTTTTTTTTTGTTGCTTTCCCTCCATTGCTGTCACCATCAAAACATCTCCTTTTTACAGATGGTGCCACTGTTGTAGGCACTTCTTTGGCCCAGCTTTACGTATTACTTTATCCTTTGCTGTTTTTAAATTGTCTTTATAAGGATTGTTTATTAGCTCTAAAGCTGTTTGAGTCTGTATTGGAGTCCTTGTTGCTGTTCTTATTGCTGCTTTTTGAGTAAAAGTGATATTTCCATGTTGAACACATTCAGCGAGGCTCTGTAACGAAAAAATAAATAGTACCTACCTAAGTTATTTTAAAAAATAAGTAAATGCCAAGTAAATCTAATATCTATTTTAGAATTTGGTCACCAAATAACACTACGATACTAGTAATTATTTAAGAACTAGATTCGTAAATTGTGCCGGTAAGGTATTGGAAACTCCTATTGGGGCAACATGGTAACCACGCCATTTTGTGTTTTTAATGTTCTTCCTTGTGTGCAACAATAATTACAGATTCGAGACTACACAAAATTAGTAAGTCATCATTATGCACACTCATCGTATGAAGAGCAAAGTTTGTTTTCACTTACCTTAATAACGTAATTCTCTTAGCCACGTAAACAATAAATCTGATGGGTTACACTCACATGACTTTCTCTAGTCTTGTACAAACAATTTTTACAAACGCTTATTCTCCGTATGCTTCATGTCAATCGAGATATTAATCTTATTGCTAATTTTCTTGTAGATGCAAGGGGAATATGGTAAGCTTTAAGCGATAGTCAAATATTTTAAGAGCTGGTTGCTATGTGGCGCATTCCATTCTCTTTGTATGTCCAGGACATAAAGAAAATGAATAACGAATTCCCATTTGAGAAAAAGTATAAGTATTGGAAAATTTAATTGAATAACAAGCAATATCTCGGAAATGGTTCCCTCAACAACAAAAAATGTATATGACGTAAATTGTATATTTTAACGCGATCTACAATTTTTGTGTAGTAATATTTTGTCTATTTCTTATATCTTACCAGTTATGCTAAAGTCGTTCACAATGAAGATACTTTTGGAGACATTCCCAGAAAATTCAAGATATACATTTCATTTGTATGAAAATATCTTAAACATATGATATTTTAATCAAAATCGTTAGAGCCATTTTTGAGAAAATTAAAATTTTCGAAAAACGTTCCATGTAAAGGGTAATCTGGGGTGGGGGGATTTTCCTGAAAACCTTCGTGTCGCATCTCTGGAAGATACTGAACATAAATACCAAGTTTGGTGTTTATCCGACTTTTCGTTTCTGAGTTATGCTGTTCACAGACACACACACAGACACAGAACATTGTTTCCAAAAACTTCTTTTTTGATTCAGGGGGCCTCAAAACATACAGTTCCGGTGAAATCTTGGTAACGAATTTTTGGGTGGAATACAATACTTCCCCTACTTAATATACGTAGTAGAGAAAGTAAAAATTAGATTACAAAATGCTCTTCTTCCATCAAGCAAACCGTTTATTATGACAGAACGCTCAGAACTGAAACAATGGTGCCTAATTGCGAGTAGTTTATGATACCAACACTAGCTTTTAGATGCTAAATGAAACACCAGTTTTATAAACGTGGTACAAATTAGGAACTGGTACAATATAGGCAATTCGTCCCTATATCAATTTAAATTCCAGTTAATAAATCTATAAAAACACAAACAAAAAGCAAAAAAATCCAATAGACTGGCCCCGTAGTTCAGTAGGTAGAGCATCTGCCTGTTGTGCGAGGGGTTCCGGGTTCAATTGCCGGCTGGGGTGGGAATTTTTCTCTAACCAAGATTATTACCCATCCTCCCACAGAGTCTGGAAGTTTGAAGGAGAGTGAGTATGTGTGTATGATCTAATGAATAAAACGAAGTTTATCAGAAATCCGACAAGCGAATACGAGTCAACACTATTGCCTACAGACAATACTATGTTCCAAAGGAAATGCCGCGGACAAGACGATTGTAGTTAAAGGTGGGGATTAAATGAAACTTAAAACACTTACTTTTTACTTTTCGCAATATTATTAATTTAGTCTCTCCTTAAATCGTCGTTGGAGGTTTAAAAAGCCATCAGTGAAACGCCAGGTAAGAACTTGTTACACATAAGATATTCTTAGAATACGGTAATACAGCATGTGTGTAATTTTACGAAAAAGAACATGAATAGAAAAGATTCAGTAACCATTGCTGTAGCTGGCGTTTCTTTAGGAATTGTCGGTCGTGCGGGAGTTGTAAGAGGGATTTTGAGTACCTACGGCGGGAAGCCGTTATACTGCGATATGGCTACTTGTAATGTCCTCTGAAGTTGGCCCTTAACCTCCGGGTCAGGCCATATTTCTGTTGCAGGGCTATCTCGAGCAAGCCATTGAGTGCGACTGCTTCCAGAAACAAAACACTGCCTTGCATGTCACCGCAGATAAAGACTCGCTGAGGCCTTTGTTCCACTCGTACCATCCAGCAATTGTACCAGGTTTAGGACTGAAACGAGCGTTTTCGTTGTTACTCAACCAAAAATAAAGGATTTTAGGGCTGCACTCATAGTTAACATTTATAAAACAAATACCATAGTTAGGGTTACTCAGACACGGAATCGGACATGTATTAAGTGTCTCATTTCAAGAAACGTGAAAAATATTATGTGTTATATTCATCATTCTCTATCCTCTATCGTTTAGTAGTAGATAGAAAAATATTTTTGTAGGAAAGTTTAAGAAAGTTTACTTTTCTGTTTCATTTTAATCGAGATAAACCTTTACAGAAATAGCTATAATACACATTTCGTTAGGATACAAAGACAACAGCGTTAGCCAAATGTTTGAAAACCGGACGCTATATACTAGCCTTAAAATTCTATACTCTTTCCATGGCATTACGAAAAAACAGTTGAAAATTGACAACACTTAAAAGAATGGCTAAGTACTGAATAAATCAAGACCTCAATAACGAATATTTCGGAAATGGCTGATGCCACAAAAAAGTTATTTGAAATAAATTGTGTGTTTTAAGCACATCTACAATTTTCTGCAGTGCGTTTTTGTCTATCGCTTTAGGTTTACCAGTTATACAAGGTTATACAAAATTCCTTCCGAATTAGGTCTTCACAGCCTATTCCAAGAAAATTCAAGATCTACATTTTATTTGTCAGTAAATAGATGATGTTTAATGCATGGTATTTTAATCAAACTCGTTATAGACATTTTTTTAGAAAGTCAAAAATTTCGAAAAAATTTCCACTAGGATAGTTTGGGGTGGGGGGTTTTCTTGAAAATCTGCGTGTCGAATCTTTGGGCGATACTGAACTTTAAATACCAAATTTTGAGTTTATCCGACTTTTCAATTTTGAGTCATGCTGTTTACACTCACACACGTACCTTTTTTACTTTCTCTACTACGTATAGTAAGTAGGGGAAGTATTGTATTCCACCCAAAAATTCGATACCGAGATTTCATCGGAAATTCATGTTTTGAGACCCCCTGAATCCAAAAAAAGCATTTTGGAAACATGTCTGTGTGTGTCTGTGTGTCTTTGAACAGCATAACTCAGAAATGAACAGTCGGATAAACGCTAAACTTGGTATTTAGGTTCAGTAACTTCCATAGATGCGAAACAAAGGTTTTCAAGAAAGTCCCCCCAGATTATTTTTACATGGAACATTTTTCCATTTTAATTTTCTCAAAAATGGCTCTAACGATTTTCATTAAAATATCATATGTTTAAGATATTTTTCTGACAAATAAAATGTATATCTTGAATTTTCTAGGAATGTTTCCAAAAGTATTCTTCATTGTGAACGACTTTTGCATAACTGGTAAACCATAAGAGATAGACAAAATTTTACTACACAAAAAATGTAGATCGCTACACAATTTATGTCATACACATTTTTGTTGTTGAGTGAACCATTTTCGAGATATTGCTTGTTATTCCCTTAAATTTTTCAATACTTATTTTCTCAAATGGGAATACGTTATTCATTTTTTTTGTCTTGGATATGCAAAGAGTATTAATCTGTGGCAAAGAGAATGGTGCTGCACATAGCAACCAGCTATTAAGAGTAATGTCTATGCTTAAAGGCTACTGTATTTCTATATTGTCCTTGTAAATATATATTCCCCTTACATCTACAAGAAAATTAGCAACAAGATAGTCTGCAAATATTTATCTGGATTAATATGAAGTAAATGGAGAATAAGCTTTTGTAAAAATAGTTTGTACAAGTGTAGAGAAAGTCATGTGAGTGTAACACTTCGGATTTTTTCTAAAATGTTTTGGGTTCACGGGGCCTCAAAACGTGTATTTCCGATGAAATCTTGACATCGAATTTTTCGATGGAATACAATACTTCCCCTACACGTAGAAGAGAAAGTAAAAATATTTCCTTGTGTTATACTGTCAATTTCTCTCCTGTTCTGCTGTGAACAGTAAAACTCAAAAAATAAATTACGCTGTACGGTCACACAACTCTAACTACCACACATTCGTTGGCATACTTACCATTCATTAAAAAGTAGCTATTCTGTACATGTTACATTATCCATGATGCATTTTTTCTACTAATTTATAAACAAACTCCCAAACAACACTCAAATGTTTGTCGGAACCACTTCTCTGATTATCCTCCTCTTGGTAGGACCCACACCCCCAAGGACTTACAAGCCTATGCCTAGAGTCGAGGAGAAAGCAAATGCTGGATTATAGCATATCCAGGATGGGTGATCAGCCCTGCGTGTGATATGGTGGTGAAGAAGGAAATTAACTGTAGTATGAAAGGGATAATAAGAAAATTCGCAGCTCAAATTATCCAACCCAGAATTTGCATAGCGACCGAGGAAATCCACGAGAAAACCTCGTTTGATTGTTCGGCTTCGGGGGTTTGAACCCGGAACCTCCCGAATGGGAGTCGCACATGTTACCCGCGGCACAACCTCGCTCGATTTTAGCGGTCCATGCAGGAATAAATTTACAAATAAAAGCAACGACCGCTGGCGAAGGGAAGGAAAGCCGAAGAATCGCAAGTTTATAGGTAATCAATGTCCTATTAATAATTCACGACAATAACCACTCTCCTTCAGATGACGACCTTAAGTTTGAAACATACAGCGTGAAACATATAAAAAACTGTTAACGCTACGAAGAAAAAAAGAACATGATACAAATGTATCTTAATTAGCTCTATCTCCTATGGCTTCCTAATAATGCATAATTACTTTACAAAATCTGAGTGTTACACTCACATGACTTTCTCTACTCTTGTACGAACGCTTATTCTCCATATGCTTCATGTTAATCGAGATGTTAATCTTATTGCTAATTTTCTTGTAGATGCAAGGGGAATTGGTAGGCTTTAAGTGATAGTAAAATATTTTAAGAACTGGTTGTTTGTGGAGTATTCCATTCTCTTTGCATTACTTGAAAAAAAAATAATAACGAATTTAAGTATAATCATTGGAAAATTTCAGGGAATAACAAGCAATATCTCGAAAATGGTTCACTCAACAACAAAAATGTATATGGCATAAATTGTGTATTTTAACGCGATATACATTTTTTGTGTAGTAAAATTTTGTCTATCTCTTATGGTTTACCACCTATGCAGAAGTCGTTCACAATGAAGAATACTTTTGGAGACATTCCCAGAAAATTCGAGATATACATTTCATTTGTCATGAAAACATCTTATACATATGATATTTTAATCAAATTCGTTAGAGCCATTTTTGAGAAAATTAAAATTTTCGAAAAATGTCCCATGTAAAGGGTACTCTGGGGTGGGGGGATTTTCTTGAAAACCTTCGTGTCGCATCTCTGGAAGTACTGAATCTAAATACTAAGTTTGGTGTTTATCCGACTGTTCGTTTCTGAGTTATGCTGTTCACAGACACACAGACACACACACGGACGTTTCTAAACATGCTTTTTTTGGATTCAGGGGGTCTCAAAACATATATTTCTGGTGAAATCTCGGTATGGAATTTTTCGGTGGAATAGAATACTTCCCCTACTTACTATACGTAGTGGAGAAAGTAAAAATCAGTCAGAAATCAGAAGACTTCAGCGGCTATTCATAGAAATTTCGATATATACATTTTGTTTGCCACGTACATGTCGGTTTGGGGATGTCAAAACGTGTAACTCTGGGGAAATTAGAATACCGCAATTTTTTTTAAATACAATACTTCTTCGGAGAACCACAAGAAAGTAGTAGAGAAAGTAATAATCTTTATGGCTAATTTTACACTTTCCTCTTTAATACCATTGTATGTAATGTTTAATCAACTTCAAAATAAACGTGAAAGTCCACTTCCCTTTTCTCTGCTTAACTCGGTCAGTTTTTTGCTCATTTCCGCAGCTTTCGATTTTTTACTAATTAAAAAACTATTGAGTGGTGATGCTGATTACCAAATGCAAGCCGCAGTTTAGGCTATGCTAAACCTATTACGATTCCAGTTAAAACTTATCAGGCCACCTCATTGTTGTTCTTACTACATCTCTCTTTCTATTTGGTCCCGTAGGCGAGAGGTTCCAACCCCTTCAACTGCCGTGGTACGGATGCTGCTGATCCCTAGCATTCATACTAGTTCCGTAGTGAATACACATACACAGGACCGAACATCTGAGTCCGTTTTCAGGGAGATGTTCAAATTGGGTTGGACTCGGCGGAGCAATTGATTCATGTACACAATAGAGGTTGCCTAAATCTAGGCAATGATGGCTGGGAGGGTTTGTGCATATGCCCCTTGCACAATCTTGGACAGTAGCTAGACTGCAAGCTGGACTCCGTTGTTTCCACCGGGGTTCTTCGATAATTTGCTTTTTAGGTTGGGGAGTGTAGATGGAGTATCCACCCCTGTTCCTCGTAAGGTCGGGGGGAGGAGTATTTTTAGGAAACCAGGGAAACCCTGCTTAGGCAGAACCAATTAGATGACTTCTTTCCTACTCTATAAAGGGAGCTTCGGCTTCGAGTAGAGTAGTGTTACCTTATAATTTAGTCTATAATTTATTTGTTGAAGTTCCCTTTGTGGTTTCCGAGCTCTAAATACAGTGCGTTCCTTATATTCCTGGGCCGCAGATCGCGCGTATGCGCTATGCGCACTGTCTGATATGCTGGGAGGTTTTCTGTTCTAAAACTCCTAAAACAATAACAATGGCTACTAACCTTGTTATAAATGGTGTTGAAAGTGATGCTCGTCTATATTGAGACGTTCCTGATATTCCTCGTCGTTACGAGGTCGTAATTCATGAACAATAGTATAGTTTGCATTTTAAAAGTTTAGCATCTCTATGAACAGAGGATTTTGAATCACCTATTTGCTGTGCAGTAAGTCCTATACACTTCTTGTTAGAGCGTTAGAATGATGCACCAATTTTGTCAATTGTTTCTTTTGTTGGAATATTTCTTTTACGCTTCTTAGGTTTAGCGATCCTGTTGTCCTAAACCTATTTACCAGACATCTAATAGTTTCTCTACCTGGAACTTCAATACCGGTAACTTTCTCTTGAAATTGTTTACACGCCTGTCTTTCGATTCGGTTTTTCTTGCATATATCACACATAAACATTCTTTGCTCACGCGTGAATTTTTTGGTATGCATTTCCGTGGACTAATACGAATAATCTAAAGTTGTTTTTGTTTTACTATTTTACATCGCTTTAATTACAAGATCATTTCGCGACGGATCTGTTAGTGGATAACTCTTAGGTCGCGGTGTGGCGGACAGTTAGCTCTCTAGGTCTCATGGCTGTAACCACCCACTTCGTCGTGTCCACAGAGACCCTAATGCATATCAGCCGGATCTTCTACTTCATGCCGTGCAGATGGCATTAGGGGCCGTCCAGTCTACCTGCTTGCATTGTCTGTGGATAGATGTACAGCATTCACTATTGCCACCTATTTTTCATTTTTACTTTCTCTACTACGTAAGGTAAGTAGGGGAAGTATTGTATTCCATCCAAAAATTCGATACCGAGATTTCACCGGAAATATATGTTTTGAGACACCCTGAATCCAAAAAAAAAGCATTTTTGGAAACATGTCCGTGTGTGTGTCTGTGAACAGCATAACTCAGAAACGAACAGTCGGATAAACACCAAACTTGGTATTTAGGTTCAGTATCTTCCAGAGATGCGACACGAAGGTTTTCAAGAAAATCCCCCCACCCCAGATTACCCTTTACATGGAACATTTTTCGAAAATTTTAATTTTCTCAATAATGGCTCTAACGATTTTTATTAAAATATCATATTTTTAAGATATTTTTATGACAAATGAAATGTATATCTCGAATTTTCTGGGAATGTCTCCAAAAGTATTCTTCATTGTGAACGACTTCTGCATAGCTGGTAAACCATAAGAGATAGACAAAAGTTTACTCCACAAAAAATGTAGATCGCGTTAAAATACACAATTTGTGTCATACATTTTTGTTGCTGAGTGAACCATTTTTGAGATATTTCTTGTTATTCCCTTAGATTTTGCAATACTTATTTTTTACTTTCTCTACTACGTATAGTAAGTAGGGGAAGTATTGCATTCCACCCAAAAATTCTATACCGAGATTTCACCGGAAATACATGTTTTGAGACCTCCTGAATTCAAAAAAATCTGATATGTTACACTCACATGACTTTCTCTACTCTTGTACAATCTAATTTTACAAACGCCTATTCTCCATATGCTTCATGTTAATCGAGATATCGAGATGTCAATCTTATTGGTAATTTTCTTGTAGATGCAAGGGGAATATGGTAGCTTTTAAGCGATAGTCAAATATTTTAACGCTGGTTGCTATGTGGCGAATTCCATTCTCTTTGCATGTTCAGGACATAAAAAAAATGAATAACGAATTTGAGAAAAAGTATAAGTATTGGAAAATTTAAGGAAATAACAAGCAATATCTCGAAAACGGTTCACTCAACAAAAGAAACGTATATGACATAAGTTGTGTATTTTAACGCGATCTACATATTTTGTGTAGTAAAAGTTTGTCTATCTCTTATGGTTTACCAGTTATGCAAAAGTCGTTCACAATGAAGAATATTTTTGGAGACATTCCCAGAAAATTCGAGATATACATTTTATTTGTCATGACAATATCTTAAACATATGATATTTTAATCAAAATCGTTAGAGCCGTTTTTGAGAAAATTAAAATTTTCGAAAAATGTTCCATGTAAAGGGTAGTCTGGGGTGGGGGGATTTTCTTGAAAACCTTCGTGTCGCATCTCTGGAAGATACTGAACCTAAATACCAAGTTTGGTGTTTATCCGACTGTTCGTTTTTGAGTTATGCTGTTCACAGACCCACAGACACACAGACACACAGACAGACAGACACACAGACACACAGACACACAGACAGACACACACACGGACATGTTTCCAAAAATGCTTTTTTTGGATTCAGTGATTCTCAAAACATGTATTTCCGGTGAAATCTCGGTATCGAATTTTTGGGTGGAATGCAATACTTCCCCTACTTACTATACGTAGTAGAGAAAGTAAAAAGCATTTTTGGAAACATGTCCGTGTGTGTTTCTGTGTGTGTGTGTGTGTGTCTGTGAACAGCATAACTCAAAAACGAACAGTCGGATAAGCACCAAACTTGGTATTTAGGCACAGTATCTTCCAGAGATGCGACACGAAGGTTTTCAAGAAAATCTCCCCACCCCAGACTACCCTTTACATGGAAGATTTTTCGAAAATTTTAATTTTCTCAAAAATGGCTCTAACGATTTTGATGAAAATATCATATGTTTAAGATAATGTCATGAGAAATGAAATGTATATCTTGAATTTTCTGGGAATGTCTCCAAAAGTATTCTTCATTGTGAACGATTTTTGCATAACAAGTAAACCATAAGAGATAGACAAAATGTTACTACACAAAAAATGTAGATCGCGTTAAAATACACAACTTATGTCATATACATTTCTTTTGTTGAGTGAACCGTTTTCGAGATATTGCTTGTTATTTCCTTAAATTTTACAATACTTATACTTTTTCTCAAATTCGTTATTCATATTTTTTATGTCCTGGACATGCAAAGAGAATGGAATGCGCCACATAGCAACCAGCGCTAAAATATTTGACTATCGCTTAAAACCTACCATATTTCCCTTGCATCTACAAGAAAATTACCAATAAGATTGACATCTCGATATCTCGATTAACATGAAGCATATGGAGAATAAGCGTTTGTAAAATTAGATTGTACAGGAGTAGAGAAAGTCATGTGAGTGTAACACATCAGATTTTTTCTTAAATACATTATTCATTTTTTTTGTGTTCTGGATATGCAAAGAGAATGGAATGCGCCACATAGCAACCAGCGCTAAAAGATTTGACTATCGCTTATAACCTATCATATTCCCCTTGCATCTACAAGAAAATTAGCAATAAGATTAACATCACGATATCTTGATTAACTTCAAGCATGTGGAGAATAAAATAGTCATGTGAGTCTAACACATCAGATTTTTACTATTGTTTTAAACTTAAGGTGGAACTTTGGGTCGTGGTATTAAATAACCAATCCGGCATTTACCTTAGCGGCTGAGGGAAACCACGAAAAAACCTCAGTCAGATTGGTCAGCCCACAGGATTTGAACCCGGGACCTTCCGAATGCTGGCCACAGACGTTACCGTTGAGCCACCCCGCTCTAATGTTATCACACACAACACAAATGTCTTGAATATAGGTTCACTTTTGAGATGCACAATGAACAAATTTTAATTTTACAGCTCGAACTGAAGGCAGCAAGTGAGAGAATATAACAGCTGATAAACGTAGCCTAGAGCTAATGCGCTGCGGACAAAAATACAGAGGTCACTGCGGTGCAAGCGAGCTACGCGTATACGCGATCCATGGCCCAGCTGTAAGTGAAACGCATGGTATTTGACGAAATTAGCTAAATTTAAGCTGGTGAAAGGTATACCTTCTGGGTCAGAATAGGAAGGAGAGGGAGAGGTACATGGATGGAATTATGAGTTTTATATCTCAGGTTGTGGCGCTCCGATGTTCAATGAAGATGCCGTTTGTGTCTTGACAACTTTATTCGCACGCGTATTAGGTACTCTCGTTAGTTCCACTCCAATGATTTGATCCTGACCACACAAAACTTTTAAATCTCCCTGTCAGCAGCCTATCTCGCGAGCTTTTCGGGCGAACTTCTCGTCACTTATTCTGCTTGTTACAAATTGGGTTAAATTGTTATCCAAGACTCAGTAATATTGAGTTTATAGCTCTGTAAAGTCGGACGTCGTAAACTTTCAAATGTCTAGGTACAAATAACGAGGAATTTCGAGATAGGAAGGCCAGATTTGTGTCCCTGGGGTTATATAGTGTCCCAAATTTGCAGGGACTAATAAGAACAATCAATGCACTATATACAATACAACTCGGAGCGCGTGTTGCCATTGATTGGCTGAGAAGTCAGCGAGTCAGGGTTGTAGGTAATTTGGAGTTTTGTGTTCGCATCATCACGATCGGATTTTATGTTTTTGAATATTTTCAAACCTTTGACATCAAATACACACTTTATGCTCTGCAGGTCAAGAAATAATTCCAACTTTTTCCCTAGTTTCATCAGTATTGAAAGATACAACTGCGTAAATTAGGTTGTCGTAAACGTTGCAACGTCATAAAATTCGTATAAACAGCAAGTTGTAAAAACAAAAGCCGTTATCGTGGTCCTGGGGTTTGAAACTATGAGGATATGGAATTTCATTTCATTCGCTGGTTATGCCTTCAATGTTTTCGAAAAAATATCATTGTTAATGTCTCAAATTTTGGGCAATATTCTCGTGCCAAAAAATTTGGCTAAAAGGTGCTTTTAAATTATCGTGAAGAGATAAAAACCTCAAGGCGAAATCGGGGTTGGAAAAAAAACGTTTTCGAGATGTGCTTGTTTTTGGAAAAATTGAAGACTGTTTAAAATAAGATCTGGACCTATTTCTTCGATATTTCAACTTATAAAGGATTTATGAAGCAAAGCTTAACATATTTGTTGTTCGATTAAAATTTCTATCGCCGTGCATTAGTCGAATGTATACGATCATTGCTTGTGTTGTGAAAGACCCAGGTTTGAATACTATTACTTTATTAAGGCTTCTATGTCCTAAACTTTTATAAGATATTAAGATTTTGAAAGACTCGCACAACTGATGTATCTAGCAAAATTGCCAAGTGGTTAAAGACTTTGCCTTCAAAGTGGGAAAACGTTCAGTTCTCATTGCTTGTGTGGAGCATTTTTTTCCTTTGTTCAATAAAATCAGCTAAGATTAAAAGCACGTATTCCAAAATAAAGCGCTTAAAGCTAATGGAGGAATACATGTAGAGACTGTGGTCCAAATGCATGAACAAGATTCTTGTTTCGAATTTTGTTCTTGCTACTGAAGCTTTTCTCTATTTCCAGCAATTAATATCACAATTTTAGTCTATAAAAGGATAACTATAAGAGCGAATGTTCAAGTTCTTTCCCTGGCTGAGTGATGTTGCATACATTAATGACTATATTCTACTTAGAGTTGCGGCATGGTTTAAAGTCAGAAATATATTTTTGGTGTAACACCAAATTTGGGTACTATACAGTATAATTCTTGGTATCATTGTTAATATTGGCTGGATTGGGTGTATTGTAAAAAAAATATTTTTTTTATAATGATGTTACTTTTCAAATGCCAATAGTGTTACAGCTTTACCATATGCTCCAATAAAATACAAATAAATTATTGCTCTTACTAAATTAAATATACAAGCAATTCTGTTAATAAAAGCACAATCAAATATTGCAATATTCTCCATGACATTTGACTTGGCTTATACATTAATGAGAAATACCTGCACGCATTTGCAAAGGAAAGCAAAAATAACATTGATTGTTCTTTCACAACAAAAATCACACAAAGCAAAACTAGAACGTTTTATGCTGGAATTGCGACGTTTTATTAACAGCTGCAACAATTCGCAAAGTTAATGGACGTCTGCATCAGACAACAATTGCAGCTGTTGATTTTCAGTTGGTTTTGGGGCATCCATGGCCACACATGTATCAGAAATTCCAATGTACCAAGACCTGTTTTTCGGTTGTTTGTACGAAATATGTTCGTGGCTTTTACGTGGATTCAGCCATGGTTAAGACCAAGTTCGGGTGATGGTGGTTCATTCAGAAGTTTAGATGCCAACCAACTTATCCGTTGTTTGCCACACAAATCTCTCCACCAGGCAGAAGGTGACATGTTGAGCAGCAGCCCGTAAAGTGAGAGAAAAATTGTCATCACTAGTTTTAAATTCTGTTAAGTTAACCACGATTATTCAACTGTTATGACCTAGCACTATACATAAAACTAAAGACAAGTCGCCTGGTAGTTATGCACAACGGTGATCGTTGCGGTTGTGAAGGTTGCGTATTTTATGTTAATTATACATATTAATGGGCATTATAAATGCATTTTGTATTTTACTTTCTGTACCATGTACATAGTAGATGGAACAGGTACTGAGATTTCATCAGAAATACATGTTTTGAGGCTTCCTGAATTCAAATAAGCAATTTTTGTAAGCATGTCTGTGTGTTCCTGTGAACAGCTTAACTCATAAATGAAGTGTCCGATCAGTACCAAACTTAGTATTAAAATCCAAATTAAAAAATGTATATCTTAAATTTTCTGGGAAAAGCCTTTGAAATCCTCTTCATTTTCGGAAGAAAGTTTTTATAATCTGATATAACTGGTAAACGTTAAGTGATAGACGAAAACGTACTACACAGAAAATGTAGATCCTTTTAAAAGGCACATTTTGTTCCAAAATGAGCCATTTTTGTGGTATAAACGATTTCTGAGATATCTGTTATTAATGCTTCGTATTGTTTATACTTGATCAGTCTTGTAAAGCCCTTTCAACATTCAATATTTTCGCCCGATTGCATTTAAACAGCAATTTTAAAGGCAGCATATAGCGATCAGTTCTTAAAACATTCTACTATCGCTGTTGTCGTATCTATTTATAAGGAAACGTGTAATGTAGCTATTTCTGCAAAGCTTTATTTGGATTAAAATTTAGTAGATAGAAAACAAGTTTGAGTAAGAATAATTTGTATACCCACTAATACACGATAGAGGGTAGAGAAAGTCGTGTGGATGTATCACATCAGATTTTTCATTCTTAAGAGGTCCAAAATGAAAGTGTTGCCTTGCCATTTTTGGAGTCGAAAAACAAGTCGTGTTCAGGGTGTTTTTGGTAAGCTGAAGACTAGTTTAATTTTAATCCATCACTATTTTTTCGATATTACAATCCTTAAAGTGTTGATGTAATAGGTGTTTAAAAGGACCAAGTTTCATTCCCAATATCTACATGTTACAATCAAAATTTCTGATACATAACCTCTCATTTGAAATCTAAAGACCATTAGAATTCATCTTTGGTCTTATATGTTTATTATTTTGAATTTCATACGAGTTATACGAAATTGACTATACTATAAATAATATAATATTCAAAATATTATCGTATAGCTACCAATTTTAAAATTTTCTTCCCAACACTGTTGATTAAAGAATATAATCAAGACAGTAACATCCATATGCACAAGGTTTTGGAACTAAAATTTGAAGAGTTATATGGTACTGTTTAACTCTAACATAAAATAACAGCAATAAAAGCCTTGTTCTTCTGTTACATGCGTTACCTGACCGCATGTTGACTCTTTCTGGCGGGTGTACACGTAAGGTCATGTACCTTACCTCCTGTTGTTTTCTAGACGTTCTTGCCGGTTGCCAAATCGAAGAGCTGAGAAAAGAATTCCTATCCAGCAGGAAAAATACTGATTTGATACATTCACGTGAGTTCCCCTACCGTCTATCTTTACTGTGGGTAACGTAATATTCTCACTAAGGCTTATTTTGTTCCATCTACTACATTTAAATCCAAATAAATCTTTGCAGAAATAGCTTCATCACACATTTCGTTAGGATACAAAGGGAGCAGCGATAGTCAAATGTTTAAGAACTGGACGCTATGTGCCAGCCCTAAAATGCCATACTGTTTCCATTCAATCAGGAGAAACAACCGAATGTTGAAAGGACTTTAAAAAAGTGACCAAATAATGAAAAAATCGAACCATTAATAACGAATATCTCGAAAATGGCTTACGATATAAAATTTTTTTAAGAGTTCTACATTTTTTATGTAGTCCGTTTTCGTCTATCATTTAACGTTTATCATTTAGGCAAGATTATACAAAATTCCTTTCGAATGGAGAGGACTTCACCGGCTATTCCCAAAAAATTCAAGATACATTTTATATGTCATGTAAATATATTTGATATATGGTCTTTTAATCAAAATCGTTAGTCATTTTTTAGAAAATAAATTTTTCGAATAATTTTCCATGTAAAGGGTAATTGGGTGGGGGATTTTCTTGAAAGTCTTCGTGTCGTATCCTTCAAAGATACTGAACTTAAATATCAACTTTAGTACTTATGCAGCTTTTCGTTTTTAAATTATACTATTCACAGACACAGACCTACACACGGACCTTCTTCTAAAAATGCAATTTTTTATATTCAGGAAGACTCAAAAAATGTATTTCCGGTGAAATCTCGGTATCGAATTTTTGGGTGGAATACAATATCTTCTACACCTACTATATACATGGTAGAGGAATTAAAAACCCCTAACATATCTCCCTGGATTAGAAAGTAAATTTCTCCAATCAGGACCTTTGCTTTTAACCATTCGGCCACAACTGCAATTTTGAAAAGCAAGCATTCGATGTTGCGTTTATTCTACTCCTTGTGAATATATAAAACCAGCTGATTTTAGCAGATAATGTAGAGTTAAAAATTGGGAATCAATTCTAGATTGCTCGCAACACAAAGAATGCCTTTATATCACAGGACCGCGACTTTATTCGAAACAATACTCCTATGGGTATAGCCCTTACTGTGTAATATTACTGTGCAGACAATTTCAAACCTACCGGCATTTTAGCGGGCCGTACGTTACGCGCTTACTAGGGAGAACCGATCGCTTACTCACGGGAAGAAAATCAATTGCCACTCAAGCTGTACTTGCCGGTCGAGCACTGTGACATTCTTATTTAAATAATGCCAGTTACAGTAAATCCCTTATTTACAATGGTACGGTACAGTGTCTAGCAACGAATAATATGATTTTTATTTATAGTGGGATTTAAAACAGAAACTATATGTAAGCAATCCACACACTCTTCAAGAGCTTGAGAATGAATTCAGGTGAGTGTTCAATGAAATTCCAGACAGAGTTGCAGAAAGTGTTTCAGAATTTTCTGGACCGTTATTATATTTCCATTAGAAAGACGAGCATCATTTTCAACACTCGCTTTGGTAAAAGGTAAGATCAACGTTATGTTTTCTTTTTCCCTCATAGTGGCACATTATCTGTAGCGACGATAGCCTTAATCTTCGCGATTCATCGTGCATGGGTTTTTCGTATTGTGCGAAAGTATGCTTGCATCTCCCCGTAAACGCGCGCCTTAAGGCCGGTTAGAACGCCGGGGGTTTGAAATGGTCCGGGATGTAAAATACCAGCTGATATGTAGAGAGAGAAAATATTATTCAATCCTAGATTCTTGTAACACAACCCTTTATACCCTGGACTAGAAGTCAAATTATGCTGACTGAATTCTTGTAATGTATCTTATTTATGTAGTGCTTTCTTAGAACACTAGCTGATTTATACAGAAAAAAATCTGATGTGTTACACTCACATGACTTTCTCTACTCTTGTACAAACTATTTTTACAAACGCTTATTCTCCAACTATTTCACAATAATCGAGATAAATATTTGCAGACTCTATCTTATTGCTAATTTCCTTGTAGATGTAAGGGGAATATATATTTACAAGGGCAATATAGAAATACAGTAGCCTTTAAGCACATACATATCTCTTAATAGCTGGTTGCTATGTGCAGCACTGTTCCCTTTGCCCTTTGCCAAGACAAAAAATGAATAACGAATTCCCATTTGAGAAAAAGTATAAGTATTGGAAAATTTAAGGGAATAACAAGCAACACCTCGAAAATGGTTCACTCAACAAAAAAGTATATGACATAAATTGTGTATTTTAACGCGATCTACATTTTTTGTGTAGTAAAATTTTGCCTATCTCTTATGGTTCACCAGTTATGCGAAAGTCGTTCACAATGAAGAATACTTTTGGAGACATTCCCAGGAAATTCAAGATATACATTTTATTTGTCATATATTATTTGTCATATTTTATTTGAAAATATCTTAAACATATGATATTTTAATCAAAATCGTTAGAGCCATTTTTGAGAAAATTAAAATTTTCGAAAAATGTTCCATGTAAAGGGTAATCTGGGGTGGGGGATTTTCTTGAAAACATTCGTGTCGCATCCTTGGAAGATACTGAACCTAAATACCAAGTTTGGTGTTTATCCGACTGTTCGTTTCTGAGTTATGCTGTTCACAGACAGACACACACACAGACAGACACACACAGACACACACACGGACATGTTTCCAGAAATGCTTTTTTTGGCTTTCAGGGGGTCTCAAAACATGTATTTCCGGTGCAATCTCGGTATCGAATTTTTGGGTGGAATACAATACTTCCCCTACTTGCTATACGTAGTAGAGAAAGTAAAAATCTGATGTGATACATTCACATGACTTTCTCTACCTGCTATCTTTATTAGTGGGTATATAAACTATTCTTACTAAAGCTTATTTTTCTTAATACTACTTTTAATGCAAGCAAACCTTTGCAAAAATAGTTACATTTCGTTACAAATACGAAGAGAACAGCGATAGTCAAATGTTTGAGAACTAGAGATATATGCTGGCCCTAAATTCCATACTGTTTGCGTGCAATTGAAAATTGATGAAAATTTAAAAGAATGACAAGTATTGAACAATTTGAACCTTTAATAACGGATATCTCAGAAACGGCTTATGCTACAAACAACTTATATTAAGCAAATTGTGTGCTATGAACAGATCTACATTTTTTGTTTGGTGCGTCTTCGTCTATCGCTTAACGTTTACAAGTTTTACAAGATTATACAAAATTCCTTCCGAATGAAGAGGGCTTCCTAGGCTATTCCCAGAAAATTCAAGATATTCATTTCGTTTGTCATATAAATAGCTTTCATATATGGTATTTTAATCAAAATCGTTGGAGCAATTTTTAGAGAACTAAAATGTTCGAAAAAAATTGCAAGTAAAAGCTAGTTGGGGATGAGGAGATTTTCTTGAAAATCTTTGTGTCGCATCCTTGGAAGATGCTAAACTCAAATACCAAATTTGGTATTTATCCGCTTTTCGTTTTTGAGTTATGCTGCTCACAGACAGACACACACACGAACATGTCTTCAAAAATGTTCTATTTAGATTTGTGTCCTCAAAATATGTATTTACGGTGAATCACGGTATCGAATTTTTGGGTGGAATGCAATATTTCCCCTACTTACTATACGTAATAGAGAAAGTAAAAATGTAAACGTACACCCTGTATTCGGGCTAAGATTTCCATACAAGAACATGTGTCGATGAATTTTGTATATAATTTTAAACTTAAATAATATGTTTTTATTATATGTCTTATTCTATTCATTGTTAAGTTACGTGAACTGCAGCTACATAAATTATTCTCATTGGGTTGAACGTATGTTTCCTGAACAGCAAATACTGCCTTCAGCAATCCAGCCACAGCTGATTCTGTTGCAGTATAAACTTATTCGTCTATTATTGAATGCATGAGAAGACACGAACATATTTGACAACAAAACTCTCAATGTTCGAACTTACATTTGTCACCACGCGACCATAGGAGTTCAGCCATTCAGTCACAAACCTGATACTTTCTTAATTTAAAGAGATTAAAAAACTGAGTTTCCCCCTAATACCTTAACCATTCAGCCAGTAGCAGAAAAATTGCAGAAAATCTTTGGAAATGTTTCTTGTACGCGACTTGTGCTGTTAGTGCTTTTCAACACAAGAAAGCCGCAGCACTTTCCTCTGCATTCGAACCTATGTTTCAACCGTTGACACTGCCTTTTGACCATTCGTTCAGAATCTGATTCTGTGAAAAGGTTTGCATCATAATATCGTAGTAACTTTTGGAACATAGACAGATTTTAACAAAAAATAGTAAAATAACGAGAATAACATTACCAAAAGTAAAGGGATTCGAATCTGCTTGTTCTTCAATGAAAGCAGTGCCTTTACCACGCGGCCATAGTAAAACTAATGTTCAAATCCCATTTGGTGTTTTTACTTTCTCTACTACATATAGTATAGGAAAGTATTGCATTCCATCCAAAAATTCGAAACCAAGATTTCACCGGAAATACATGTTTCGAGGTGTTCTGAATCCAAATAAAGCATTTTCAAACATGTCCATGTGTGTGTGTGAACAGCATAACTCAAAAACAAAAAGTCGGATAAATACTAAACTTGATATTTATGCTTAGTATCTTTCAAGTATGGGACACGAAGATTTTCAAGAAACCCCCACCCCAGACTACCTTTTACATGGAACATTTTTCCAAAATTTTGACTATCTCAAAAAAGGCTCCAAGAATTTTCATTAAAATGTCATATGTTTAAGATATTTTTATGGCAAATGAAAGGTATATCTTGAATTTTCTGGGAGTTTCCCCAAAAGTACTTTTCATTCTGAATGACTTTCGCGTAACTGGTAAATCGTAAGAGATGCACAACATTTTACTACCTAAAAATTTAGATCTCGTTAAAACACACAATTTATGTCATTTTTAGTGACCTATTTCCGAAATATTCCTTGTTGTTTCTTTGAATTTTCCAATACTTATACTTTTTACTCAAATAAGAATTCGTTATTGGTTTCTTTATGTCCTGGACATGCAAAGAGAATGGAATGCTCCACACAGCAACCAGCTCTTAAAAATTTAACTATCGCTTAAAGCCTACCATATTCCCCTTGCACCTACAAGAAAATTATCAACAAGTTTCTGCAAATGTTTATCTCGATTGATATGAGTAGATGAAGAATAAGCGTTTGTAAAAATATTTTAAGAGTAGAGAAGTCATGTGAATGCAACACATCAGTTTTAATAACTGTGTACAGAGAATTATTTCTTTTGTGTCAAGTAGTAAAACCGAAACAAGCAGGATTTCAGGATGGATGTGTATTTAATTGCAATAACCATAACGAAAATATTGCTATATAAGGAAAATACACCAGTTTTATCCATTACATATTCTTTTCAGTTATAGCTCTTATTGACTTAAACATCTTCTGTCCTGAAAAGTACTAATGTTACTCCCTGGTAACAAAAATGAAAAATATCCCTAGTTAGATGGTAGGAGTCAATGCATACCAAGCACACTAAGAGCTTTAGGAATTTTTGACGTATATGACATGTGATTCTCTGTTTTCCCAGCATCTTTAAATGTGCAGCCACAGGCAAATCATTGGTTTAGAATGTTCTTCGTTTTTCTAAGTTCACATGGACCGAAATAAAAAGTAATAATTCGAAATTAGACACGAACTGCCTCCCATCGTGAAAATTTGCTGCGGAAGCTGTCACTTTAACCGCTGATCCACGGAGGCAACCTACCATGTTGATCTTATTTCTTCTGCTTATAGTTTCATATTAATACAATTTAAAAAATAACTTCATAATTTCTCAATACAATTTGAAGCTATTAGAATCGATTATTTGATTATAATTTTTGGTATTCACCAGATGCCCTCAGAAATGACTATGATGAGACAGAAGATTGTATATTTTGAAAACTAAAAAATTCAGAAGGCCACAGTACTCACATTTTGGGTATTTGAACACAAATGTCTCCTGTATCACCACTGAAAGGACTAATATTTTATTACAATTTGAAAATTATTAATATATTTTTGGTAGAGGGGGAGAGAGAGGGTTAATATTTTTACTCCAAATGTTGACTACGAACGAAATACAACATAGATGGTTGGTTGTTCTAGTTATAATTCAAACATTTTAACATTTAGTGTCCAAATGTTTAAGAACCCATTAAGTCTAACGGTTGAAAATGCTATTTTTTAGTTTCAAAGAAATTCAGCTGAAATTTTAATCTAAGCATGTGGTCATAAGTACTGAACAGTTTGTAATTTCAATATTTGTTTATAGTTTTCAAGTTACTGAGTTTCGAAAATGAATTTTAATGTCCTATACCAAATGTTTCGTAGAATTAACTTTTAAAAGTAGTATTTGATTTCCAAATATTCACCTGATTTATCTGAGCATAACAGAAAAATGCATCAAAACATTTTGTGGCAATTTTCGTTCAAAAGAAAATAATTCTTAAAAAGTTATCATTAGAAATTTGTATGTTTAATCATTTCTTCTTTAAATATTAATAATTCTAAAACCTATTGCAACTCAAATAATGTACGTGACAATTACTATTGCGTTTGGGCAGTTGTGTTCGTGTAAACGTCCAAGAAATAAAAAATTAAAAAACTGAAATTTTACCTCGTGACCTATAAAAGTAAACTTCCACAAAATCAAAGGGGAAAATTAAAGTTGAAATTATGGCTCTTGAATATTTTTATGGAAACACAATCCTAAGATTCTGAACAAATTTTAGTGCCGCATTCCCCCTGGTCATGTCATATTACTCTAAATATGACTTCGGAGACATATCTTTCAACTAGGACGTGGCACTTAATTACTGGATGTGCAGTTTGCTGCGTGTTGAATGCTATAAATCACTGCTGCCCATCTAGTAAAGCAACATATCCGGCAGGCGGTGCTCAACACAGCAAGTGTAATGCTAGGCAAGATGTTTCATGCAGCTGTGCATCTCCAGGAGTTTTGTGTGTGCAACTGTAAAGTGACAATGTAGAACACGGTTAATACAGCGCGTGATAGTTAAGGTGTGAAATACTAAAAAATACAATATTTGTACAGTAATGAGTTTTGGTATTTTAAATAGGCTTGAGTGTATTTATAATGGTGCAGACAGGCGTAGGATTGGCGGTGTTGCGGTGTGGAACGTTGGTGTGTGTTTTGTCTCCGGCTGTAGATTCTTGGCCCCTCATGAGTTCGTTCCCCTTTTCGGTGGTGACAGGATGTTGGACAGGGGAAGGATTCTTATATCAGGGGTTTTTCGAGCAAGGAATATTGAGATAGTAAGTAGACGACCTTGGCTGTTGGTCATTTATTCTCGCACTAAAAAGGTAACATACTGCATTCAGTGTGTTACCTTTCATACCATTCATACTCTTTCCCTTTCTCCTACATTACAAGACACAACTGATTACTACTCCAAGGGCCGATTTCACCAATAGATGCTAAATTTTAACACAATGTTAAACTAATTTAATACTGAAGTTAACACAAATTATGCTTCATCAAGCAATGTCAACTTTAACAATGTGTTAAAGTCTGTGTTAAGTTAGCATCCCCATACCCCTGTGTTAAGGCGTTTAACAAATGTTAGAAATTGGAAAATGGCTGCCGCAAACCAAGCTGTTGATGCGAATTTGCTACAGTTAGCATTTTTAATGTTATTCCTAATAAAAGAGTAGTCGTACGTCATAATAAATTTGAGACCCTGCAAAAGGAGGAATTTTAAAAGCAATATAGACTGCCCAAAGGGCCATGACCATGGTTTTATGGGAAATACGAGAGGTATACTACCAACAGATGTACGCTCCTCTTTTTCCTAAGTTTTAATTAGGTACTTAGATTTTATGCTACTAACATTTTTCATTTACTTGTAATAATGTTGGTATTTCCAAAACTATCGTTTGTGGGTTTATCCGGAAGGTTTCCAAAGCAATTGCTTCAAGAAGCAAACTATTTCTTTCAGGTCTGCTTGATTAATCAGCGATAATACGTTTTCATCCACTTTAGTTTCAATGCAGTGTCCACCACCAGTTTTAAACCGTCTTAAACGCTCTTCGCACCTAACGTTTCTGGTGCTGCACTTTATGTTAGTATAAAATTGCCGTAGTTGCTTACTAGACTTGAGAGAAATGCATTCATTCCAATTAAGTTACTCGTGGATTTTGTCCCAGGCTGCAAACATATCCTTGAATGTAAGACCGTCGACTTTTTGCGCTTGACAATACGTTACTTATTAACCAGATGTTAATTAACGCGTTTCAAACAGTGAAACGTTTGTATCAGTTGACATCGTGATTCTAACCTCAAACAACCGGGAAAATCACTTTGCCATGAATGTAAATAGTTGTCAGTACTGACACAGAGAGCGTGGCGATACGTAGACAAAAGTGCAGATACGTAGACAGAAGCAGTGTAGAAGGCCACCGCCTTTTTGAAAGCTAGCGATCGGAGTTGTTTTTGACGTTAACAAAATTTTAGCTAACAAATTGCTGTAAAAGCTTGATGTAACGCAAATTTTTTAATCTTAATTTAAAGTTTGAACACCTTGTTAACAAACAAGATGTTAGAGTATTTTTAACATCGGTTGGTGAAACTGGCCCCAAGTTATTGGAATTATTATTTTAGCCACTGCCAACTGTCCTACGCCCCACTAATGGGTTGACGCTCCTAACCACGAAACACTGATTTTTGTGATTGTTCACTCACTCGCACCGCACTGTATATTAAACTTGGTAACACAGACTTAATTGTTTTTCCGACCACTACGTCGGAGATGAAGTATCTTTAAGCGTCTTAACATCGTGATGATCGTAGAGAGGGTACCACTTCATCTTCCTACGTAGTTCTGTCTAGGAGTTTTTCCTATTTCACGCCCACTTTCTAGGCGGCTTTATCACGTGGTTATTCGCTGCTTTATTTTTCTTACTTGACTTTTATTGGAGAATTTCCTACCAAGACTAGTCCAAATTTCTGTTTCGCATTTGGAAAGTTTTATGGCCTGTCATTCATTTCTAGCATTGGTTTTTACGCTCAAGTGGTTTTGGAGACCGATTAAGCACCTACGTACTGGTGCCTGTATGTCGCGGTGAAATGTTATGTCTTTGTTTGCGAGACACATGTGTTTGCCAGAATTCTAAAGGCAGAAGACCTTTTTCGATGTGTCCCGTTACAGCCTCCGGCTCTCTTAACACACTTGTTTCTAGAATTCTGCCTTTCTGCAGGCTTTAGTCGCTGTGAAATTATTTCCTTACACTACAAGTATAAATATTTGATGTGTATTTATTTATTTATTATATATATATAAGTAATTATCCGGCGCATGTTTCTGCTTCAAGACAGAAAACTCATTAAAGTGCCCGCCAAAAGAGGAACAAAGTTTTGAAGTATAAAATCATCTCTATCCTTAGAAGTAATGTCTTTTCTTGATTATTTTTTCAGTGCTTATTATAACTAAATTGCTCCTTGAGGTGCAAAATTTTTCCAATTACTTTGAAATTTTCATCAAGAAGTCTTAAGGTAATCATAACTGAAAGTTAATCGCAAAACTTTTTCACGAAAGTAAAAATGACGAAGTACGTTCTTTTAGGAATATTCTTCATTTACTAAAAAACTAAAAATAAGTAAATACTTTTGATAACTGCCTCCGTGGTCGAGTGGTAAATGTTCCGGCTTCTCAATACACAGATATCAATTTCTGGCTGGGGCGGGAAAATCTCCTTTACCTAGAATCATTCCTTATCTCCGTAGAATCTGGTAGTATTATTAAGGCAGTGTGTTCAATATTAAAATTAATAAAAAAAAAATCTGATGTGTTACACTCGCATGACTTTCTCTACTCTTATACAAACTATTTTTACAAACGCTTAGTCTCCATCTACTTTATATTAATCGAGATAAACATTTGCAGACTCTATCTTATTGCTAATTTTCCTGTAGGTGCAACGGGAATATGGTAGGCTTTAAGCGATAGTCAAGTCTTTTAAGAGCTGGTTGCTATGAGGCTCATTCCATTCTCTTTGCATGTCCAGGATATAAACAAATAAAGCATTTTTGGAAACATGTCCGTGTGTATGTCTTGTGTGTCTGTCTGCGAACAGCATAACTCAAAAACAAAAGGCTGGGTAAACACCATACTTGGTATTTAGGATCAATGTGTTCCAGGGATGCGACATGAAAGTTTTCAAGAAAATCCCCCACCCCAAACCACCCCTTACATGGAACATTTTTCGAACAATTTTATTTTCTCAAAAACGGCTCTAACGATTTTGATTAAAAATCCTATGTTTAAGACATTTTTATGAAAAACAAAATGTATGTCTTAAATTTTCTGGGGGTGTCCCAAAAGTCCTCTTCATTCTGAACAACTTTTGCATAACTGGTAAACCGCAAGAGATAGACAAAATTTAGTGATAAACAACGTGGATCTCGTTAAAAGACACAATATAATTATGTCATAAACATTTTTGTAGGGTGAAGCGTTTTCGAGATATTCCTTGTTATTTCTTTGAATTTTCCAATACTTACACTTTTTCTCAACTGAGAATACGTTGTTCTTTTTTTATGTTATTGACATGCAAAGAGAATTACATTTTACACATAGCGACCAGTTCTAAAAATATTTGACTATCGCTTAAGGCGTACTATGTTCCCCTTGCTTTGTATTTGCAAGGGCAATATAGAAATACAGTAGCCTTTAAGCATCGATATATACATTAATAGCTGGTTCCTAGGTGCAGCATCATTCTCTTTGCCACAGATTAATACTCTTTGCATATCCAAGACAAAAAAATGAATAACGAATTTCCATTTGAGAAAATAAGTATTGAAAAATTTAAGGGAATAACAAGCAATATCTCGAAAATCGTTCACTCAAAAAACAAAATGTATATGATATAAATTGTGTATTTTAACGCGATCTACATTTGTTGTATAACAAAACAACTATCTCTATCTCTTATACCAGTTATGCAAAACTCGTTCATAATGAAGAATACTTTTGAAGAAAATTCAAAATATACATCTTATTTGTCATGAAAGTATCTTAAACATTCATTCATTCATTATCTGTTTAGCCTCCTCTTATGTAGGACTTACACCCCCCAGGACTTACAGACGGGTGCCTGGGGTCAGAGGCCCGTCGAGGAGCAGACAGAACATCCAGGATGGGTGATGAGCCCGATGCCTGGTATGGGATGAAGTGAAATGTTGGTGAAATGGATGAAAGGAAAGGTGATGATGGAGCAGTTGGTGGAATGAATGGCGGGGGAAACCGGAGAACCCGGAGAAAACCCGCCCAGACGCCGCTTCGTCCACCACAAATCCCACATGCAGGTCCCTGGGATTGAACCCGGTCCGCCTCGGTGGGAGGCGAGTGGTCTAACTACTCGGCCACGGCGCCGCCTATCTTAAACATATGATACTTTAATCAAAATCGTTAGATACATTTTTGAGAAAATTACAATTTTCGAAAAATGTTCCATGTAAAGGGTAGTCTGCGGTGGGGGGATTTTCTTGAAAACCTTCGTGTCTTATCTCTGGAAGATACTGAACCTAAATACCTAGTTTGGTGTTTTTCCGACTGTTCGTTTCTGAGTTATGCTGTTCACAGGCACGCACAGACACACAGACACAAACACACACATACACAGACACACACACGAGCATGTTTCCAAAAATGCTCTTTTTGGATTCAGGGGGTCTCAGAACGTATATTTCCGGTGAAATCTCGGTATCGAATTTTTGGATGGAATACTATACTTCCCCTACTTACTATACGTAGTAGAGAAAGTAATAAAGCATTTTTGGAAACATGTCCGTGTGTATGTCTTGTGTAATGTGTGTGTCTGTCTCTCTGTGAACAGCATAACTCAAAAACGAAAAGTCAGATAAACACCAAACTTGCTATTTAGGTTCCATATGTTCCAGGGATGTAACATGAACGTTTTCATGAAAATATCCCACCCAAACCACCCTTTGCATGGAACATTATTCGAAAAATTTTATTTGTTCAAAAATTGCTTTAACGATTTTAACTAAAGTACCATATGTTTAAGACATTTTTATGAAAAACAAAATGCATATCTTGAATTTTCTGGGGATGTCCCCAAAAGTCCTCTTCATTCTGAACGATTTTTGCATAACTGGTAAACCGCAAGAGATAGACAAACTTTTACTACATAAACAATGTAGATCTCGTTAAAACACAAAATATAATTATGTCATAAACATTTTTTTTGTAAGGTGAACCATTTTCGAGATATTCCTTGTTATTTCTTTGAATGTTCCAATACTTACACTTTTTCTCAACTGAGAATTCGTTGTTCTTTTTTTATGTTCTTGACATGCAAGGAGAATTACATTTTACACATAGCGACCAGTTCTAAAAATATTTGACTATCGTTTAAAGCGTACTATGTTCCCCGTTTTGTATTCGCAAGAATACAGTAGCCTTTAAGCATAGACATATTTCTTGATATCTGGTTGCTATGTGCAGCACCATTCTCTTTGCCACAGATTAATACTCTCTGCATATTTAAGAAAAAAAAATGAATAACGAATTTCCATTTGAGAAAAAGTATAAGTACTGGAAAATTTATAAGGGAATAGCAAGCAATATCTCACAATTGTTCACTGAACAAAAAAAAATTTATATGCCATAAATTGTGTATTTTAACGTGATCTACGTTTGTGTCGTAAAATTTTATCTATCTCTTATGGTTTACCACTTATGCAAAAGTTGTTCACAATGAAGAATACTTTCGGAGACATTCCCAGAGAATTCGAGATATACAATTCATTTACCATAAAACTTGTGGTATTTTATTCAAAATCGTTAGAGACATTTTTGTGAAAATTAAAATTTTCGAAAAATGTTCCATATAAAGGGTAATCTTGGGTGGGGGGATTTTCTTGAAAACCTTCGTGTCGCATCTCTAGAAGATACTGACCCTAAATACCAAGTTTGGTGTTTATCCGACTGTTCATTTCTGAGTTATGCTGTTCACAGACACACACACGGACATGTTTCCAAAAATCCTTTTTTTTGGATTCAGGAGGCCTCAAATCATGTATTTCCGATGAAATCTTGGTATCGAATTTTTGAGTGGAATACAATGCTTCCCCTACTTACTATACGTATTAGAGAAAGTAAAAAAACTACAGTTCATAGAGTAAAAGCACCATCAGTTATTTCTCAAGTCAAAGCCCCAGCAATGACCTTGGAAGTCAAACGGGGCTATACAAATGAAACAATTAAACAAAGCTTTCAAATTCGTTTTCTAAAGTATTTGGTGCTTTATTTGTGTAAAGGAGGATGTTGTAGGTTTGTATTCAGGTGTGCTTGGAACACAGAATCTAAATTTGGTCCCAAAAATTTTGAAAACTGCGCCTCAAAGATATTTTGCTAGAGATTCTTAAACAATCTGTGATACATTCGCATGACCTTCTCTACCCTCTATCGTTTATTAATGTGTATACAAATTATTTGCTCAATATTATTATTTTCTCTACTACGCATAGTAAGTAGGGGAAGTATTGTATTCCACCCAAAAATTCGATACCAGTTTTCACCGGAAATATATTTTGAGACCACATGAATCCAAGAAATGCATTTTTGGAAACATGTCTGTGTGTGTGTCTGTGAACATTTCACAGGTTGGTCGCTTTATGAATTTAGTGTTTTCGTTGGAATCTAAAAAAAAGTTATAATTACCTGTAGTGAACTGAATATTCTACATTTCAGAAATTATCTACAAAATCCGTGGATTGGTCTAAGAACTTGTAAAGCAATTGACATAGTATATTTATTTTGTTTAATGATTGTGTGCTTTGGTTTCACTGCTGTGTATTTTAGGCGGTCATAAAACATGATATATGACATACGTTCCATAAACCAATGTTTAAGTGAATGTATAAGGTGGCAGATTTCTTCTCGATTTCTCCAAAACTGTGAAACTTCATTTTTAGGCCGAGTGTCTCGTGTACAGAATAGAAGGTAAATAAGTGCATTCTGCGTGGTGTCATGTCTATGTTTTTAATTTGTTGAAAATCCTGTTCATCAAACAAACATCTACTTTTGGAGATGTCAGTAGGCCTGCTTTTCATATGCGGAACGCAGGTCGTGAGCTGAGATCTATTGTAGCATTGTAGGAGAACAAAATACAAACGAAATGATATTATGTTGCGTAAACCTTTATGTAGTAATTGCAGTTATTGGCCTTCCACCCTGTACAATTTATGTTATTTAGTGATAGAAGATTTTTACAAATGACAACAGAATTAATTTTAAGATTTTATTTCTTATAATAGTATTAAAATATTTACACAAATATTAAACTCTAAATGAACAGTGCATTACTGTAATTACTTTCAATCATAGGTGCATAATCAAAAACACAATGCACTGTAGTTTGTATTTTCATTAATTGAAACAAATACTACTTGCATAAACATTGCACTTACTTGTATATTATATATTTTTCTGTGTGTTCTTTAAATATTACTTTACATCGAGATTTTAAAGATGCTTAAGTCATTTACTGCACGTTTCTTTGAAGGCTTTCTAAGACATTAATAGTTTTTTCAACCAATAAATAAAAGTCACTAAATCAAAACAACATCTCTCCTTGCATCTCTCAATCAAAATCTACTGAGTTTATCCGTATTTCAGCTCTCCTTATAAACCTTCAAAGGACAGAACTGTTTGAAAAGTTCCAAAAGATCCCATAACCTTATATAAAGTTCAGAATATTCACAAAGGTTCCAAAGATCAGAATTTATTTCTTACTAGATTCTCCCAGTATGTCTGAAGGTTACGTAATCTATAACTTTGTTCCAAATCCCTATAAAAATAACTTTTGGGTTAACAGTGGGTTTTCGTTTGCCTCCTAATGCTTGACTTGAACCACAAGCCCCAGGGATTGGTTTATCGATATGAAATCACAGCACTACTTTTACCCGAGGGGTGACAAATATATATACGTGCAAAGTTTGTGTAAATCCCTCATAGCATGGAAGAGGATTTAAGCAACGTACATAAACTCCAAATATACCTACATAAACACCTACATAGAGATTGACAATTCTTATGTATAGCATTTTTGGGGAGAAGTACGTTTCAACAACAATATTATGCCTGAGTTACAGCTATAGAAATATAAATTGAGGTATTGGTAAATTGCCTGAAAATTAGAAGTAAAAAAGAAAACAAACAAAAGTATGTCAAAATGCTTTCTATACGGACAGTTTTGTAATAGTATATTATGTAACAAGACTTATAATGGTAGTGATTAAGGCGGGCTACCTAGTTTCATTTTTATGAAACGAAAGTATTCAGGATCATAATTTTCATATGCTGGACATAATAACCATTAATGGTCAAATTGTATACGACTGTTTTGGTCGACCACACTATAACTTCAAAGCTTTGACTTTTTACAAAAGGATCTTACGTTATTAATTGCGTGTAATTAAATACTGATCGGATGGCAGCATTGATGGCAGGACCTTAAGCGTGTTGCATCAGATGGCAGTACTGTGGTAACGGGAAAGCAACAGATATTAGCAAAGGAAATGTACTCAGTTTATTTGAATATTAAAATTGAAGTAAACAGAATTTATTTTAAATATACGTATTTTATTGTTTATTTGGGGAATGGATCCCAGTAGGTCCACTGTTTTGAAGATGTTAAAATGTATGGGCGGTAGGGAAGCTGCACGTGCCGCCAAGTAAGCTCAAAATTAGTAGCTGAAGTATTATGGATGCCGTAACAGTTCAGTTACGTCACATGTAATCAACGTATTATAGTGTGGTCAACCAAAAATTAACTTGTTACTAATTGAAATCTATAACTGAGGTAGCCAGTTGTATAAGAAAACGATTTAATAAAATAGTCTCAGGTGTATGGTGGTTCCAGAGAAGGGAGGAGAAGAGAGTGCACATGTGTAAATAAAAGTCATTATTGATGCAACTTCGGTACCGTTAGAGATACTGCCCCACCCAGACGAGACAAATCAGTTCCTTCTTTACCAGATGCTTGAATCTTATAATTATCATCAGCGCCAGTTAGCAAAAGTTTTTATTTCAAAAGCTGGACACCTTGTTTGTTTTAGTTCATACTTTTCAACCACAAATTACTATCAGTCTGTATCTATTTTAACCTTTACAGTAAACAACATGGTATAAGCAATACATTCAGAAACATATAGTGGTATGTTGAACAGATGGCCTATTTATTTTAGTAAGCCTGAAAGTCTGAATACTTACTTTAATAATCGAGTTTTATGAAAGTTATTTTTCGATTAGTTTAAATGTAAAGCCGATGTTTCAATTGAAATTTTGTTAATTTCATTGTTTAAAAATTGTGCCCAATTTCGATTCAATTGAAAAAATTTATCACTGTTTTCTTTTCGTTGTTGATAATAATTTCCAAAATAATTATTCCCGGACTTGAAACCAATATTATTTCAACAGTTAGTATATCCTGGGTTAATTGATTAAATCCTATCTTAAGCATTATTTAAATACGAAGTGAAGATGTCAATTTTGGCAGTCACAATAGAGATAACTTCTTCCTTGCCAGTGACTGTCATTTGCTTAGGTAATGTGAAGGTATGTTCGCCCAAATCATAGGCCACTTTGACTACAAAGAGTTTATTTTCCAGTTCTACTGCTTGTTAAGGTGTCGCTGTGTATCCCGTAAGTATAATCATCATCATCATTATCATCATCATCACCACCAACTTCGTCACTGTCTCATTCTTTTGTATCTTGGCCATTTAGCGTTGAAAATGCATAATTCTTGTCCTGGTTTCTATTCAATCTGCACCTTTATACCAATATGTTGTGGAGGAACTTTTACTGTAGCTACTTGATTCTAGCTGTTTATGTACGCATGAAGCAACTTACGAACCACCTCGTTGTACGAAACTGAAATTTTATACAGCAGAGTTTGAAGAAACTTGTCGACACTTTCCAAATTTTGTTACATCGGTAGAAAATTAAGGAAGAGCCTACTAAAATCACTATTTTGAGCTAATTAATGCATTTAGGGAGCTGGCACCTTTAAAACTCATTCCAAATGTAATCTAAATCGATATAAAATTCAAGGTAGTTTATATGCAGAGCTCACTAAACGTTTTAGATTTTCAGTGTTACTTTGCATAATATTCGCGGTAAATATTATTAAATTATTACTTATATTGCACTACATCGTCACACAAATGCTTCGATAACTAGAGCTATGCAAACATTTACTGTTTTAAGTATATTCCCTTACTTATAACTGTAATGCTAAAAAAGAAAAAAAGTTTATTTGTAGTTTGTTAGCGCTTCATGGACAAAATTCGTCCTGGTATAATTTTTCAATACGTCAAATGCAACTAGAATATGTTTCCTAACCATATGTAGCTTTGCCAAATTTTTAAAATAAAAGTCACAATGAAATAGAACACATACCACTAATTGCTGATTTATAGTACATTAAATTTTAGTTTTGTCAAAAACAATTAGCACCAGAAAGACGAAATTCTTTTCGTTTCAGATGGCGGCAACACTGCTCTCACTTCTTGACACGTGCCCGGTCCATCTGCGTCTGCGCATTAGGCACGATACAAGATGGCGTCGGACCCTGTCACTCCGAGTGTAGAACAGCGCTGTGTCATCTCTGAGAAACCCTGCGCAAGTTAAGTGAACACGTGACTGGAAAAAACAGGCCTGTAGTGGTATGTGTTACTTCAGTGATAATTATAACACAAACAATATCATGTGAAATGTTGCCGTGATCTTACGTATTACAAAAACGCTAATTCTCGTTTGTTAAGCGCCAGAAATGCTTGTTTACATTTCCTAATAGCACTTTATTTGAAAATGTAGATTCTTTGATATATTTCATATAAGAATAATTAGTCTGGGTAGGTGGTCAGGCTTACATAGATTTCATGGGAGAATTTAATGAAATCATATCGAAAACAAAGAAACAGCGCTTAGGCGTTTTGTGCATACAGGCTCCTCCTTTCCCCCTAAAATTATTCAGAAAAAATATTTTGGATAAATTTCGCAGCTCTCCAGGTATATATAACGGACGTCAGTTTACATAAAAATGATTATTTACTACACCTTACATTATTCACGAAGTTTTTTTTACCCTAGAAGTTATTTAAATACTAAGTACTTATTTAAAGCATGCGAAAACAGCATTCGAACGTTTAGTCATGGTAACGACATCTTACTTTAGAAGGCAAAAAGAGAAATCGCAAGCTTCCAAACATATCCGTCTGAATGCATATTTGTGAAAGTGGACATATGCTACATGGAATACTTCGAAAAGGGTTAAGTCTGCGAAAATATTTGTCATAAATGATGCATTTTAATGAGTCTACATTTTCCCTCTAGCAACTTTTTGTCTATTTCTTATGATTTCCTAGTTATTATTACAAAATTATACAAAATTCAATAAATATGAAGAGGATTTCACAGGAAATTCAGAGAAAATTCAGATATATATATTAAATTTTTCACACGAATATCCCAAGCATAGGCAACAGTCACTTTGAGACACTGAAATATAAAATCTACAAAATACATAATATTTATGTATATGAAATATAAGGACAAGTTAGAGGTAGAGAAAATTTCTTGAAGGTCTTCGCCTAGTATGCTTAGAGTATTTGACTGAAGTGACAAATTTTTATAAAGATGCTTTATTTAGCGGAGTGTGTCAGTAGACATCAAAACGTGTATTTTCAGTTAAATTTATATACGGAATTTTTGGCTAAAATATAATTTTTTTCTTCTGCTAGCTATATAGGATCTAAATATAGCTAGTGTGTTACAGAAATGTCCACGTACGTTAAAAAATGACGCGAAAGAAAACCTTGGCACTGCAACACTGTGGCCGAGTGTTGGTGTTCTATTAGTGCAGTAGGTTTTATAGATACAAATGAATTATATATTGGTAATCTAATGTACGTGTTAAAATTATGGGACAAGTAAACTGAGAAATAACATGACAGATTAGTTAACAAGTAAAACGTTCCCTGCGAAGGCAAGTGCATGTGCATAACATTTTCTTTTCAGTCTTATAAAACTGAATACTTACAATCATGACGTATCCTACTATTAAGTTTATTTGTGTAAAAATAATATATTGCTGTAGCTCGTTAAATTACAGAACATCAAAAATAATGGAAAACATTTATCTATTATTTTGTATAACATAAATAGTACACGTATAAATCAAACATAACTCAAACATTACAGAAAATCAGTATAAATTAGATTTCTGAACTGGTTTTTCAAATGTTACGAACTATTTATCCTTGCTGATCCTTGCTTTGTTACTAAAGCATAGTTCGCGTATTGCGTAATACTATTCAAAGCCAACTCTGGAGAAAACTTTGCCAGGGAAATAAATTAGAATTAAATATTAATTAAATTAAATAACTAGTTCCACTGCTGGCTGTACCGCAAATGTTAACCGGACTGCCAGTCTGTCACCAAACCGTGAAACGAATGCGGGTGTTTAAGATAGATTAGATACTTGCTATCTCTTCAGAATGCAGGTAGCAGTGTTTTAACTCCTGCCTCGGTACATAAATTAACACATTTTTTCTTTAATTTTTTTTACTCTATTTTATTTTACGTCGCTTTAACTCCTTGGTCATACCGCGACGGATCTGTTGGTGGATAACTCTTAGAACGATATGTGATGTACAGCTAGCCTTCTAGGTCTCATCCCTGTAACCAGCCGCTCCGTCACGTGTCACAGAGACCCTAGCATATAGCTACCGAATCTTCTGCTTCGTGACCTGCAGACGGCATTAGGGTACCGTCCAGTCCAACCGCCGCTCCCATATAAAGGCGGACAGTTAGCCTTCTAGGTCTCATCCCTGTAACCACCTGCTTCATGGCGTGCAGATGGTATTAGGGTGCCATCCAGTCTAACTGCCGCCCTCACACAGAAAGGTGGACGGTTAGCCTTCTAGGTCTCATCCCTGTAACCACCTGCTTCATGCCGTGCAGATGTAAGTATATTAGTATATGGAAATATCAAATATAAATGTTCTCAATATAAAATAATTTTCAGAAAACTACATTCCAAACTAGCTAAAGTCCAGAAAATAATATTTTCATTTTCAACGTTCAAAAGAATATTTCGAAGTGACAACAACTCGTAATTAAGAAAATCTAATGTGATACTTCCACATTATTTTCTATACCCCTATCGTTTATTAGTGGGTATACAAACTATTCTTACTAAAACTGATTTTTCTATCTATTACATTTTAATCCAAATACATCTTTGCAGTAATACATACATTAACATTTCGTTATAGATACAAAGGGAACGGCGATAGTCAAATGTTTAATAACCGGACGCTACATGCTGGCCTTAAAATTCCATACTGTTTCCATGAATCAAGAGAAACACTTGAACGTTGACAGGAGTTTAAAAGAATGACCAAGTAATGAACAATTTGAACTTTTAATACCGGATATCTCAGAAATTGATTGTGCCACAAAAAGCTTATTTTAAATAAATTGTGTGTTTTTAAAGGGACCTGCATTTATTGTACAGGTATATCGCTTAACGTTTACCAGTTATACAAGGCTTTACAAAATTCCTTCGAATGAAGAGGACTTCACAGATTATTCTCAGAAACTTCAAGATATACATTATATTTTTCATGTAAATATTCTTCATATATGATATTTCAATCAAAATCGTTTGAGCCATTTTTTTAGAAAATAAAAAACAATGTTCCAATTTTGTTGCATATAATGGTAGTTGGGGTGGAGGATTTTTTTAAAAATCTTCGTGAAAATCTTCGTTGGAAGATACTGAATTTTAATACCAAGTTTGGTTCTTATCTGACATCTGTTTTGAGTTATGCTGTTTATAGACAATCAGACATTCTCTCGGACCTTTTTATAAAAGAGTTTTTTGTGTGTGTTTTAGGAACCTCAAAGCATGTATTTGCGATGAAATCTTGGTATCGAATTTTTGGATGGAATGCAATACCTTCTCTAACTACTATGTACGTGGTAGAGAAAGCAAAAATGTAGGGCTTCTTGGAAGTGAAAATGAAATTGGATCCTTTATTAATTTTTTCTCTCGAATGTAATTTAAAGTCATAGTCTGTTAATAATTGAGTTTCACAGTATTGTTCTCCGGGAAGGAATTAGCATTATCAAAAACTTGAGATATTAGTTTATATCGACAATAATTTATAAACTTAATGGACAATCCTGTCTGTTTGAAATAAATTACACTTATAAAAGTATGGAACAACAGACCTTTGGACATACTTAATGTAAAAGCGTTTACAATAAAGACGAAATAAATTACTGCGCTTTATTGCGTAATGTCTTCAATTCCTTTAACTTCTTGTATTTCGTTGAGCTTCATAAATAAATTCAATAGCATAATAATGTTATTGTATATGCTAAGTACTAGCTGGATTATACGATGTTGCAAGCTTTTCAAATTCGAACGACAATTTATTTAATTTACCTCACCGGTTCTTTATAAAATTATTGCAGAATGATCTACAAGATGTTATGGCAAATCCTTCCCTTTACCCCTTGTAATTGTAATTCCGTACAGCCCCGGTTATCCGGTAGTCCCGTGTTGTAGAGTTACGACACGTAAAAGAACCTCAAGCCTGATAAACAGACCTCTGAGCAAAATTACCGATCTTTCATGCCAATATACAATGGGATGCTAAGAAACATAGTGGTTAAAGAGCCTCCATAAGTAAAACACAATTTAGCTCCAATTATTCCTAATAATGGATGAAAAATTCTCTTGATATTCACGCAAAAGGATGTGAAACATCAGCGAACGTCTGACTAACTTAACCCGTTTCCGGTAGTCTTCCTTCTTCTTCTTTCTCTGTAGGACTTACACCCCCCAGGACTTACAGGCGGGTGCCTGGGGTCAGAGGCCCGTCGAGGAGAGACACTCGTGGATCAAACAGAATATCCAGGATGGGTGATCAGCCCGATGCCTGGTATGGGAGGAAGGAAGTTGATGAAACGAAATGATGGTGAAATGGATGAAAGGAAAGGTGATGGAGCAGTTGGTGGAATGAATGGCGGGGGAAACCGGAGAACCCGGAGAAAACCCGCCCAGACGCCGCTTTATCCACCATGCAGGTCCCTGGGATTGAACCCGGGCCGCCTCGGTGAGAGGCGAGAGGTCGAACCACTTGGCCACGGCGCCACCCGGTAGTCTTCCAAGTTGTGGAAATGCCGCATAGCCTGTAGGTACACTGGGACGTTGGAACAATTATCGGTGGAATGGTCGACTAAGTATTTATATAATCACAGTAGGTGGCATTTTAAACCTTTTTACCGTCTCTTTGGCCCCAAAGTTATTTAATAACATTAAAGCTACACAGCTTTCACATAATATAGCAGCCCATTACATAGACAACGAAATAGATGTGAAGCTGGTAAATATGAAGATTCCCCAATTCCAGGCCACCAGTTTGACCGCTTTATGAAAGAAGTATAATCTGCGACCAACGAGAAAAGAATCTGATGTGATACATTTACATGACTTTCTCTACTGTTTATCGTTTATTAGTGAGTGTGCAAACTATTCTTACTAAAGCTTATTTTTCTATCTACTACATTTTAATCCAAATAAACCTTTGCAGAAATAGCTACATTCACATTTCGTTATAAATGGAAGCAGAACAGCAATAGTAAAATGTTTAAGAACTGGACGCTATATGCTCACCTTGAAACTCTCTACTGTTTCCATGTAATGGCGAGAAACAACTGAATGTTGAAAGGACTTTAAGAGAATGACCAAGAAACATTAATAACGGATATCTCAGAAATGACTTATGCCACAAAAAAGACTTATTTGAAACAAATAGTTTGTTTTTAAAGAGATCTACAGTTTTTGTGTAGTACGTTTTCGCCTATCGCTTAACGTTTACCAGTTATACAAGATTATACAAAATTCCTTCCAAATGAAGTGGTCTTCAAGGGCTATTCCCAGAAAATTCAAGATGTGCATTTTATTTATCACGGAAATATCTTTAATATACGGTATTTTAATCGAAATCATCAGACATTTTTTAGAAATCAGAAGTTTCGATGAATATTCCATGCAATGTTGGGGAATTTTCTTGAAAACCTTCGTGTCGCATCCTTGAATGATGCTGAACTTAAATATCATATTTGGTACTTATTCTGCATTTCGATTTTTGAGTTATGCTGTTCACAAAGACACACAGATATGTTTCCAAAAATGCTTTACTTGGATTTGGCGGGCCTCAAAACACGTATTTCCGGCCAAATCTCGGTATCGAATTTTTATGTGGAGTGCATTACCTCCTCTACTTACTATGTACGTGGTAGAAAAAGTGGTAATCAGCTCAACTATTAATTATAAAGTATCGGTTGCCTTATTTATAATGATAGTTGGCCATAGTTTTCTCTCTTTATACAATTACTCAGCAAAACTTGTCAATATGAGGGTTATTAGAATATGTTTACATCGGTATCACATGTGTATCATACCGCAATAAGCAGATTCGATTCTATTTTGTTTTGCTGTGTCCTCTGTTTTTCTTAGTTGCTAAAGCTTGATCATCTATTTATATTGTATGAAGTGAAATACCCGCTGTATTTGCTTTATTGTATGTGCATTATGAATGGAGTAACGATAACTATATTTTTCAACAACTTATAATTCTCAGTGAAAGGACATTGTAGGGTCCTGAGAGGAACGGGCGATTGTAGCTCAATGAATAACAATAGTTCAATGAATATAGCTCAATGAATAACATGAAAACTGCGTGTGCATTGTTACTGTGAGAATGCGATTCAATAAACATGGATCAGTGGACAGTTCTACAATGTGCTTTTGCAGTGAAAAAATGTGTAAAAACGACGATAGTTATGAGGTCACTTGCCAGGTTGTTGTTCATTTTAATTTAGGATACCATGATCTCTTTCCATCTTCTCATTCCATAAAAATGTGGGTTAAGAACTTTGAGGAAGCTGGTTCGACACTGAAGAAGCAACCCCCAGGTAGCAGAAGGACCAAGAGTACGACAGAAAATATTGATGCCCTAAGAGTTGCTGTGAACGGAGGACCAATGCGCTCGGCGGTGAAGCATTCTGCAGCAGTGAACTTATTGGAGAGGATCGTAAGAAGAAGAATCTTCATTTTTATCATTGCAAGCTTCAAGTGGTGCTCAAGCTAAAGGCTTGTGATTTGCTCTCAGAATAACATTTTGTGAAGAGATGTTAAATCACATGAATGAAGATGAATTTATCGACAAATTATGGATGTCTGACGAATCAGTTTTATCTGTCTGGATTTGTAAAAAAAAAAAAAAAAGGAGCAGAATTTCAGATATTGGTCTCGAAACGATCCCCTTCAATTACACGAGAAACCATTGAACAGTGAATGAGAAAATAACTATTTGATGTGCTGTGATTTCTTCTGGGATAATTGGACCTTTCTTTTTTGAGGACGATGAGATAAAAGCAACGACCGGACATCAGCTGCGTATGTGAACATGATTGAAATCTTTCTTACTAATGAAATTACACGGCTTCCTGGTCTCAACAAATCAAGCGCCACTAGTCGCACTGCGTAAGGAGATTTTTCCCAAATCAAATCATCTCCATATAGACATCACCTGGCCAGCAAGATCCCCAGATTTGTGCGATTTGTTCATATGGGGATATTTGAGGGTGCTCTCTTTAAATATCCCTCGCAAAATAATGAAACATAAAGGCCAATATTCGTAATGAAATCACCGATGTTCCACTGGAACATTTTGCATCGCTGTATGCATAACTTGCGGCCGAGGTTTGAAGAGAGTTTGCGAGCTTATGGTCCTCATTTGAAAGATGTTATTTTCAAGAAATAGGCAGAATATTACATTGGTTAAGAACTACATATTGTACTTATAGAAAATTATTTCTTATATAGAATAAACATAATATAAATCTGCCCGTTCCTCTGCCGGACCTGTATATTTTTGTTATGTTAGATACATTCGCCAAATTTGTCAAGATCTATCCAATAAAAATATCAACAATCGTGCGTGCTTAAGCACGGTTTTTAATGTTCATTTAAATATATATTTGAAAGGACATGCACACATTTTTCTACATTCTGGACAATACTATAACAACAGTCACATACGAAGCGTGGTTTTAAAATAAAGTACTGATAACCTTTTGAAACACAACAGAACATTATTTTCCAAATATTTTATTATCATTCAGTACGTTACACATTACACTACTCCACATAGTCACCACCGTTATTCAGGTACTTGTAACGGGAAACCAGTTTTTGTATGCCATCAAAGAATGACGCCACCTGTGATGAAAGCCAAGTCTGCACTTCTCGTTTCACAACAGTCTCGATTTGGCACCAAATAATTTTCATTTGTTCCTTTATCTGAAGAAATGCCTTAGTGGAAACCATTTCAACGACGATAATGATGTAAAACAAGGAGTACAGACTTGGCTTTCATCACAGGTGGCATCATTCTTTGACGAAGGCATACAAAAGCTGGTTTCCCGTTATAAGTGCTTGAAAATCGACAGTGACTATGTGAAATAGTGAGAGGTGTAATAAGGTAATGAATGATAACGTATTTGAAAAATAATGTTCTGTTAATTTTGAAAACATTGTCGGCACTTACTTCAAAAACACTCCTAGTTTTTCATTAGTCAACACTCCCTGAGCTTGCAGACTCTGAACTACAAGTGAGCATACAATGTGCTACTGCCTTCAGAAATCTTTGTCTAGAAGTTATAACTTTGTTTCTTACTGCAATGCGCATAACTGTATACACGTTATTGGCAAATTCGATATTGAGATTTCACCGCAAATACATGTTTTGAGGCTCCCTGAATCCAAAAGTAGTGTTTTGTGTAAACAGTGTGCGTCTGCGCATGGTACAGTGTAAGTCAAAGCCAAAAATCGAAGTTTTTATTACCAATGAGCTCACACGACGAAATCTGCTGTATTACATTCACACGTCTTTCTCTACCCAATATCGTTTATTGTTATATAGTTTCTACAAAGTATTTATTGCAAAATATTATTTTTTATCTACTTCATGTCCATGAAACCAACGAACACTATCTAAAATAAAGAAAGTATCGTTATTATTCACAGTAAACATACGGAGTTCTTTCATTCTTGCCTGAAAGTGCTATTCTAATATCACCCTTTACCAGTTTATATACTTTTTCCCTGCCACACCGCCGCACCGAAACACCATCACCGACACTTCCAACCCTGAAATAGAAATAACGGGGTGAAGGATGACTGAAATGATGAACAGAACAAAAACAAATATAATGAAAGAATAAATATATGAATCTGATTTATGGAAATGACGAGTAGGGGAAGAAAGAGAAAAAAGATAAGCAAACAAAGTTAATTAAATTCGTACACGTGTTCTCAAATAATCGTCAAAAACTAATTCCTGCATTTTTTGAGGAGTTATTCGTGCTCTTAAAAGAAAAAAAATTCCTCAAAAAAATTCAAGGTATACATTTTATTTTTCATGAAAATAGCTTAATGATACAGTATTTGAATCAAAATAGTCATTTTTGGGAAAATTAAAGAAAAATGAAAGATGTTATTTACAATTAGGTGAGACTGCATGTAATATACTCCAGTATACAGGCTTTGTAAGCAGTTTTTAGTATTTCAGTAATTTATGAATTGAAGTTAAAATGATTTTATAGTCATTATCCATCAGAAAGAACAGGGCTTTTCATTGCTGAATAATTACTAAATTGGACGAGTGATTTTTAGATTACCCCACATACCTACACACTCTTCTCAGACACATCCACACACATTTTCTCTCTTTATAACGTTAGTATAGGTTTTAAGATTGTCAAAATAAACATATTAATATTTATATTAAAGACGAGAAGTTATCTCGTCATTTGCTCCACTCATCAGTGTGCTTTACATCATCATGTTTCTTTATAACTTGTTGCTGTTGCAGAGGAAGAAAGAAAGGCTCTTGGGGGGCTCAAGGAGGCTGTAGCCAGAAGTTTGCTCTGAAGACCTTTGGGCCTCGCGGGACTAAATGAGAAGATGTAGATAGAACATTTTGTAAGTCGTAGAAAATGAAATGGCTCTTCGATTTCCAAGTTTCTTCGAGTTCGCTTTCTATTCTCAGGAGATCTTTGTGAGATCTGTACAATCGCTGGCGAGAAGGAATCTTGAGGGAGTATTTCTTTTGCCCATTGTGAAGCGAAGGAAGGCGCTGGATGCCTATTCACCACCTTCTTCAACAGAAGTGCCCATTTCTCGCTCGTGATTGACTCCTCCAGACAGAATAACTTCATTAGAGACATGCCCTGCTTCAGTTTCCATCAATTACATTTGCATCTCGAATTCCCTGAGTAAAAACACGCTTATAATTCAAATGCAATTAAGTTCTTAGGCATTACACAGTCTTAGTTTAAGTATTCAGTAAAACCTATTTCTTTAGTTATTTGAGTATCGTGAAGTACATTACACTTTATAAAATCTTGAAGTTATTTACTGATTTACCTATATTGTGTTAGAAGGTTTATCACAAATCAGTTTTGTGTCATTCAGGACATCCAACCAATTTAATCTCTCCTGTAATCTGTTTACACGAGAGGTATCTTAAAGGAATAAGCTTTCATTATTTAAATTTAGTAACATTCAAATATTTACAGCTTCATATTTACAAACACCGCATCAATATAATACTGGTTCTTTAAGGGGGTTCATGATGAAATTTGGGCCGATTATCAAGGAAAACGAATTAATTTCCTTTTTATTACGAATAATATTTGTTATCAAAACAATTAAAGTAAGGACAGTTATAGAAATTAATTGTTCTTTCACACAAGCCGTGTGTTGGACAGGGTTGAAAAGGTAGAATCAGATGACTGAAAAATTCAGTGGTTGAAACTAAAAGCCCGGGACTTAAGTACTTACAAAGAATGAAAGTTGCCATTGGGGTATGACATTTCAATACAATTTGAGATCTCCTTGTGGTTTACCGGGAAAAATGCGAGTCAGCTGGAGAATTTAATGGGGTGCCGGTATGTTGCCATGGTAGCTCAGTGGTTAGAGCAACGGAGCGAAAACCGGGAGATCCGTGGTTCAAATCCCGGCCATGGCATTGAATTTTTCAGTCATCTGATTCTACCTATCCAAGGACAGTTATAGTTGTTCAGGGTTCATACTGCGATATTATTAGTTGTAGAAGGTAATAGTTTATTTGCATTTATTTCTTTAGTTATTTAAGGCTAGCGTTTTAGTAGGATTTTCGTTTTGTGTGTATAGATATGCTAAAGTTATATTATGCTCTACACATTCAGTCATAAAATTAACAATATAAAAATAGCAATAGTTACCAAGACATTTGAACTGAAGGGTTTATGAGCACAAGTGCTACCTTCTTAACCTCTCGGCCAACGAAACGTTTTTTCGTGCTCTGTTTTCAGTAGCTTAAAAGCGTCAGCACCAAGAAAGATCGTTATAAGGTGACTATTGCGCTGATAGGACAAAGGACCTTCATGTGCATTGTGAACACAGCTGTTACGAAGGTACAAGAAGCTCTCCGATCGTCACTTGGAATCTGGGGATGACTCATTTTTCCCACGGGTGTACATATTGAATTTAACTATACTAACAATAACCATTCATATACGGTTCTAAATTTGTTCGTAAAGAAGATTCATTTGAAAGTTAACGCGTAGAAATAACATGTGCAGTGTTACTATTATTTAACTTGTTCCCTTCTTTTCTTATTTTTCCTATCTAGTAATTAATTACAAGCTTAATTTCGTATAAATCACATAAAATAAACTTTACGAATCTCCGATTCCGACTGGCTGCTGGCAGGCTAAGTTTTAGCCCGAGTGAATTTTTGCTGCGTGCCCACCCTCATCAGTGTTTAAGCGCAGGATGACTATTTTTAGTAGGAAATGATGGTTAATGATGACGGTTATGTTTAGGTAGTAATGATAGAAAGGAGGAAGCATGTAGCTCCTCGAGCTGCCTGTTAGGATGCAGCGGCCCTTCTGGTGTGTTTGTGTTTATCAATTTCTTTGGTGGGATTGAATTTTGAGACCAATCATCTCTTGGGTAGGATTACTATGGAGTTCAGCTTTAGCTGCTGTTGGTGTAACTCCTTGGTTATCTGGTGTGCCCGCATGCCATGTGGGGAACCCTGATGCCGAAGACGGCGAGTTCTAGGGTTGTAATCCCCAAGTGATCTGACCAGGATACTCTGATGGTTTGGTAAACTGGCGTAAAATTTTGTAGCCCGGCGCCTAAATTCATTTTCCACATATGGAAGAGATGAGGATTCGTGTAGTAGTTTCAAGCGAAGGAGCGGCCGACAGAATAGATGGACCGAAGTCCCCTATTCTGCGACCGTTGTAGCCATAGCAGCCAGCTGTCTGCGGCCATGCCCCAGACCTCGCAGGCGTATAGCATGGGGGGGACTATCAAGGCTCGGAAAAGGTGTATCTTTAGGCGAACAGGCATCCAGGGTCTCAGCATCGGGTACAGGGAGGTAATCGCCCCCTGCGCCAGGGCCGAGACGTCTCGGATTGGCATTTAAATTCTTATATAACCCTCCCATGTTGCCCTGCATAATTATGGCATTACGTAATCACGCGAACGTGCGTCTTGTAAAATGAATTTTGTGTTTCTACTTACGAAAATACATGATGACATAAGTTTTGCCTAGGTCGAAAATCCAGACGTAGGAATGTTCGCTGACGAGGGCCTTAAGCCTTCTCGAAGAGTTGTGTCGCCGACTAGAGCTCGAATCAGTCTTCCTTCTCCTGTCTCCGTCGATGATCGCCTCTTCGAATCCAGCCGGGAGGGGAGGGTTCGTAGGTTCCCCAAGCAGCGGAAATGATCTCTTTTCTTGCATGATTCTGTACGGCGATATGAGGAACCTCACGTAGCGAGTTTATGTTAAAGCACAAATTTAGTGATACTTCCATATCCCTTGTCGCAGATGATTATCGTTCTGGATCTGGAAAACCATGCAGACCATCATCATCTTGATTGTAGTGGAGGTGAATGTGCAAAACAACACAACATAGGATGAGGCGAAGGAGGATTTCAACACTGCGCCCAATACCATTCTCCGCCCAGGAGAATATCCCTGAGAGGTTCTACAGAGGAAATGAGGAAAGGCCAGCACGTGACAGCATAGATGATGTCACTAGTTTCTCTAATAACTATATTAAAACATATGTTCTCCCATAGGTGTACTAACGTATATAAAATATGGTGAATAATGGAACGCAGCTGTTTATTTGGTGCTGAAAAATCTAGCCACACTCTCTCCCAGCTTGACTTCATCTTCTCCTCCAACACAATTCTTGCCACTGGATGACAGAATGTTTTATCTCCCCTAAAATTATGGCTGAACTACCAAACGGGCTGAACATTACAAGCTAGTTGTATATGTTCTCATTAACGGAATACGTTAAGGCAATTCATCAAATCTTGGCACAAAAATACAATACCATAAAAACACAGGAAAAAAGACGAAAGTTAGGAGCTTTTAACGAGCGAGATGGCTTCGTGGTAACGTGTGAGGCTCGCATTCGGGAGGTCTCGGTTGCCGTCCTCTCTGACCATGGGTTTTTGTGGTTTTGCCTGGTTGGTACAAGGCAAATCCTGGATTGGTGTATTCTACCACGGATTTCCTCTCCCCATTTCCTCTCATTTCTTTTCCATTTTCATGTTTCAGGTTTATTCCTGAGCTGTAGTTCGGTCGGCGTCGCGAAGATGGCGCAGAGACTTGCGATTTGGAATCCTTTACAGCTTCCACTACTGGGTCGTGTTTCCCCAGGCCAAATAGAGGGATGTCTCCGAGCGATCTCCGTGACCTGAAAATGCATATTAGGGAACTCCGCACGTCGTCTCTCTGTCGACTTACGGCAGCCCACGCGTTTCTGTTCCTTCTGGAGATGTGTGCACAGAAGATCCATTGGGGATCGTGGCGCTTGGTATCCCCTCCGTTAACTGGTCTTATCTATCCTACGAGCTTTTGCTCCTATGCTCTTTTAATAGACTAAACTTTGTATTTTCATACTACAGTACCCTTTCCTTAACGTCGGTTTTCCTATTGCTGTTCGATAGCGGCAGTAACTTTAACCTTGTTTTGATGTCGCTGACGAAAGCTGCTATCGTTCAGTTTAACAAAACATGAAAGTAATTCTCCATTCCTTCCTCCTGAAGGAGCAGTTATGTTGTATTAGTTTAGGCTTTCCTTGTGTACCAATCGAAGCGAACATTTTTCATTAGAGGAGGTATCTTAACCACCCCTTTATTTCGTATTGTTTTAATATCGTCCATTGGCTCGATTTTGTATGCTTGAATTATACTTCAAGTCAGCTTTATAGAGAATTGATAACCGGGAGGATGGAGTGAAAGGTGAGGCAGTATTTTTAACACTTAAAAGATTTCAGTCAAATTATATAATATGTAAATTCAATGATAGCCTGCCTTGAAGCAATATGTGTATGTAATAATTTGTAAAATCTATGTAACATCATAGCATATGCTTATATTATTGTAAACATGTTCAATAATGTTATATGAATGCATTGCGTAGTTTAATAATGTAGGAGCTGTGAGAATAATAAGTTAAACGTTGCTAACAATGAGGTAACCTTGAGGCAATAATGGATTTTAAAGTGTAGATGCTAATAGTCATTATTGGAGCAACAATAATGTAAATTTTGAGACAGTTTTAAAATTGCCAGTCAACAACCAGAAAAAGCTTTAGTTAAATGAAGGTATTCTATTGGAGTAGGAATAGCCAATCAGAGAATTGAGATACAGAAATTTACAAGTTTATACGGTTGAAATCAATTCAGTTGGTTGCAGACAGTGCTCATAACCGGATGCGTTGCTTGTGCGTCCTCGAGAGATATAATACGTATTTGTGAGAGACGAAAAATAGTTTACGTGTTGAAAAGTGTAATTAGTTAATAAAAAGAATCTCACAGCTCTCTATATAAGTAAAGTGTTATTTTAATCGTATCCAGTATTAATAAAAGGAGTGAAGTAAAAATTATAATCCGTGTAAGCCTACATTCTTAGTCGTATCACAACCCTGCCAAGACATCCGTGTCTCTAACAATAATACTGACGCAGCCGAGGCAAACAGAAGTATATAAATATTTAAAGAAACAGTTAAATTACAAAGTTAATATTTATTTTTAAACTTGGGGCAAAGGCCAGCTGAAAGTACATTTTTTGGGGCGAAGGCTACCAGAAACTGTTTACTATACGTGCGGTTGCAACTACTACAAGTTCGGCTCCCCAACAGTTGAACTATAATACAACTCCTTCAATACAACCTTCTTCAAATTGGCGTCCATACGTGGGGCAAATAATGACAATTCAACAACATCATCCAAGGGACAACAAAATATGTTTCTCAAAGGTTGGTTATCTGAAGATGGAAACATTGCGGAGGGAAACAGTAAAATCACAATCACATAAATCTCTTTAGTATTTCTTACAAGTGGACATCCCGCGGTTTCATTCGCGCTAATTTAGCTTTTCCGTTGAGGCAGTATTTTTAACACTTTAATAATTTCAATTGTATTATATAATATATATATTTTCAATAACCGCCCGCCTTGAAGTAATGTGTACGTAATAATTTGTAAAAATGTATGTAACAATCATTGTAAATGCTTATATTATTGTCAACATGTTTAATAATTATATGTGAATGCATTAGGTAATTTAATAATGCAAGAACTATGAGGAAAATAAGTTTAAATTTGCTAACAATGAGGTAACAATGAAGTAACCTTGAGGCAATAATGAGTTTGAAAGTTTGAATGCTACTAGTCATTATTAGAGCAACGATAATGTAAATTCTGTGACAGTTTAAAATTAGCCAATTAAGAGCCAGAAAAAGCTTTAATTAAATGTGCAGGTATTCTATTGGACTAGGATTAGCCAATCAGAGACTTGAAATACAAAAGGTTAAAAGTTTATACGGGTGAAATATGTTCAGTTGCTGGCAGACCTTGGTAGTGACCGGATGGAAGATGTGTTCTCTAAATAAATATTACGTATTTGCGTGTAACGAAAATTAAGTATACGTGATAACAAAGTGCAAGTTTTAAATTAAAGAATCTCACAGCTCTTAATATCAGTGTAGTGCTATTTAATTTGTGTCAAGGATTAATAAAAAGAAGTGAATTTAAAACTTAAAATATGTGTCGCACCACGGCCTGATTAAGAGAAACGTGTCTCTAAAATAAGATGACGCAGCCGAGGCAAACATAAACATAAATACTGTCTATAGAAGTAGTTTAATAACAAGTTTAATAAATATTTTTAAACTTGGAGCGTAACAACAAAAATACATCTTCAAAAATCGGGTTCTCATACGTAGCAGCATATTACATAACAAACAATCATCTTCTAATTGTCGCCCAAAGCGTGGTGCAAAACTCCTACTTCAACAACAATAAGCTCCAACAGTTGAAGAACATAACTTCAAGTTGGCTTCCAAGCGTGAGGCTAATAAATTACGTAAATAAATTATGTAAACAAAACACCTTCTTCAAGTTGGCTCTCATACGTGGGACAAATAAAATAATTATCAACAATAACCTCTTCAAGTTTGGCTCCCATACGTGGGACAGTTAAACATAAATACTATCTAAATCAGCATAATAATAACTTCTTTACCATTCCTGAGGGATTTTCAGAGTAAAAATCATATGTGTAATTTAAGATATATACATACATATGTCGGCATACATACATATACGATACTCTTCCGAGGGTAAAACCGCGGGATGTTCACTAGCTTATAATGTTAGTGGGATTCAATTCATTTATTTGTGAGTTATTATGCAAGTTAATTTTTCTGCGTATTATACTGGTCATTAAGCTTTACCTAGCAAGTAAATAAAACCGAGTTATTATCATTCTGTGTTGTTTATCCAACTTATCACAGCAACAATAAGAACAATAAGCATTAGCTGTCGCGGGCCGGATTGATGACACTGGCGGCCCCGATTTGGCTCGCGGGCCGTCGTTTGAAGACGAATGATTTAGAGGAATGGGCCAATTTTTATCCATGTCAGTGTACATCTTGTATTGAGCGGTGCAGTCATAAAAGCGCATTCTTTCTAGGGGATGTGTAAGCCTTATTGATATGTCGCAATCTAAACCGTAGTCTAGCTGTGATATATCTGTAGTTACTGGTTCTACAAATACCTCGCACAGAAGCTTTCGTGGGTAAAGCATAACAAGCATCCTATAACGCCTTTGTGATGTTCGAGAGGGAGGCATGAGTTGGATTACTAAGGGTTGCCACGAGTGACAGCGGGAGGTAAAACACAGCGTCTCTAGCGCCTCCAGATAGTACTTCGATGACCACCTACGCTAACGGACATGTTCGAAAAGAAGGTTCCAATGCCAGTGGAAATCTTTCTCCTCGGAGCATTTTACTTGCGAAATTGGGAGATATTTTTTATGGTCTAGTAGAGTGCACTACAGCTAAAATATAGAGAGATAGTGTATTCGATGGAAACTGAATGGTTTATAAGGATATATAGCAACAATTAAAGTATCATCAACCAAGGGTAGGGAAAATTAATACTATAAGCAGCTTCTTAGAAAGATTACAGGTTAAGTGCATAAGAAGCTTAAGAAATGGGCAAGACGGTGTTTGCAGATTTGGATTATATATATATATATATATGTACTATTTTAATAAAAATTGCAATCTCGAGTAAGGTAAAAAGATATATAAAACGAACTAGGACATCGAATTATAAAAACAGGCGCTTAAAAACACTATCACAGAGGATCTTATTTCTCTGTGCTTCTGAAGAGCTTTTGCCTGAAATTGTCCTTATTTTTATAATTATATTTTATGTATGTCGTCATACATCAATTAAACGCTTCTAGTGTAAGTAAGAAATGTGACATTCATCTGACATTTCGTTTCTGAGTTTTGCTGTACTGTATAGACCTTTTTTTAATTTTCTTTTTTCGTATTCCAGTAGATCTACATATAGGTAGATTATTTGGGTAGAATGTAACACTTTCTTTAGCTTTGGTAAACGGTGGAGAAAGTAAAAATCTGATGTGTTACACTCACATGACTTTCTCCACTCTTGTACAAACTATTTTACAAACGCTTAATCTACTTCATGTTAATCGAGATAAGCATTTGCAGAGTCTATGTTATTGCTAATTTTCTTATAGATGTAAGGGAAATATATATTTACAAGGGCAATATAGAAATACAGTAGCCTTTAACATAGACATTACTCTTAATAGCTGGTTGCTATGTTCAGCACCGTTCTCTTTGTCACAGATTAATACTCTTTGCATATCCAAAACAAAAAACTGAATAACGAATTCCCATTTGAGAAAATAAGTATTGAAAAATTTAAGGGAATAACTAGCAATATCTCGAAAATGTATATGACATAAATTGTGTATTTTAACGCGATCTACATTTGTTGTGTAGTAAAATATTGTCTATCTCTTATTGGCTTACCAGTCATGCAAAACCCGTTCACAATACCCGTTGGATACATCCCCAGAAAATTAAAGATACACATTTTATTTGTCATGAAAATATATTAAACATATGATACTTTAATCAAAATTGTTAGAGCCATTTTTGAGAAAATTAAAATTTTCGAAAAATGTTCCATGTAAAGGGTAGTCTGGGGTGGAGGGATTTTCTTGAAAACCTTCGTGTCGCATCTCTGGAAGATACTGAACCTAAATACCAAGTTTGGTGTTTATCTGACTGTTCGTTTCTAAGTTATGCTGTTCACAGACAGACACACACACGGACATGTTTCCAAAAATGCTTTTTTTGGATCCAGGGGTTCTCAAAACATATATTTACGGTGAAATCTGGGAATCGAATTTTTGGGTGGAATACTTCCCCTACTTACTATACGTAGTAGAGAAAGTAAAAACGAACAACTGTTAAATACTATAAACTAATGCACTATTATTCATAAAGGTTATATAGTATATATTATATTTGAAAAATAAGAATATAAGAATGGATTGGATTAGCTGCGGAGGGGACTCGGCACTGAGATATTGTAAGGGAGCGTCCCCGGGAGGAAGCATGAAGCGAGTGGAGACACCGGGCTGCCGGAACCGGAGAGACGGCACAGGAATGGAGGTCCCTAAGTTTCCAGGTAGTTTCCCCGGCGGACAGGCAGACCGGGGACCCCACTCCATACAGAGGAGGTTCAACATCCTTCAAGGGGTTAGGATACCCCCCGCAGCCAGCCGAAAATCGAGAAACGGAGAGGGTCACAAAGAGCTTCCCTTTCCCCTGTCGCGCTGCACCGAAACACCTCGCTGACACTTCCAACCCTGAAAGAGACCAACGGATAAAAGTTGAAGTGAAATGAGAATGGAGATGAAATGGAGAGACTGGAAATTCGGGGAATGTAAGTGTACTTCCCAGCATTCGCTGGCGACCCCCCCCCAAAAATCATAGGTCAGATAGGCCGGCCACGGGAATCGAACCCATGACGTCCCTAATGCGGGCCACAGGCGCAAACACCTGAGACATCCCGCTCGGTATGTAAGAGTGATTACTATATAATTCTTGCAATATAGTTTTACTGTTATCCATGATTTATAATTTAATATAATATAATTATGAAGTAATAAATCTATAGCACGAAACACCTATTATGTGTGTAATGTAATAGAAATGCAGTTTAATTTGGAGTTCCAATAATACGGATTTAAAAAGAGAATTTTTTAACGTAATATTCAACACAATATGCATGGAAAGTAGGTTCTCTCACATCCATTGCAGCCAACCTAACTTATCCACTACTTTTACTAACATCAGGCAATTGAACAGCTTACAACCGAACTCACCTAAATCTATTTTATTATTTAGTATAGAATAGGACTAGGAGCGGAGAACTTAGGACTTAGCACCCCGACATACGCAAATCTTTTTACCTAGACCCCTGACAGGGCGCCCACGTGGGGCAGGGATGAGGTGATAGGAGACAGAGGGCGGCCGGAACTAGGGGCACGACAGGCAGAGGGCATGGTGCCTGCTGTTTACGGATTTAAACTCCCCGAAAGGTAGCTGGTGCAGCCAGTTCCCCTTCCCCTGTGGGCTTACTCATCCCTTGGAGGCCCGGGACCCGAGACCACCCCCATTCCGGGGAACGAAGGTTTACTCAGAGCATCCTTTACCCCTGCAATCACACGCCGAGACCTCCCGCCGACACTTGTAACCCAATGAAAGGTGAAATGAAATGAGAATGGAGGTGAAATGAAGGGACAGGAAATTCGGGGGATGTAAGGAGCCTTCTCAGAATTCACCTAGTGACCCGGAGAAACCACCAAAAAAGCTCACAGGTCAGGAAGTTTGGCTGCGGGAATGGAATTTTATTATTTGAATTTATTTTATTATCTATTTAATTTATTATTTTATTGTATCTTACTGGGGTAAGACTCGTACATTTCAACATAATAACATGCCTACTCCCCAAATCACGTAGAAATTACAAAAATGTAAAAGTTATTAGGCTTAAGTACATGTTTACAGTAAAAATAAATGCGTTTTCTTAGTTTGAAAATACTTTGAAAATATTTAAAATCAAATCAATAGCTTATGTGAATGTGAATCAGTTATTTGCCATTGTGAATGTTTATTTCTTCCATTTATTAATACCATTGTATTACTAATTTTTCTGGGTGAAACATATTTCCAGCCCACACCATCAAAAATCAACACAGGACAAAAGATATACATCAGAGAACAAAATATACCTATCATATTCCAGATATGCTAATGAATTTTCACTGACAATTCTGAGGGGAAGAATATTGAAAACGGTCATTTAAGATTCATTTCTGGTAAACACAATTCATTGAAAAAAAATCTGATGTGTTACATTCACATGACTTTCTCTACTCTTGTACAAACTATTTTTACAAACGCTTATTCTCTATCTACTTCGTGTTAATCAAGATAAACGTTTGCAGACTCTATCTTATTGCCAATTTTCTTGTAGATGTAATGGGAATATATATTTACAAGGGCAATATAGAAATACAGTAGTCTTTAAGCACATACATATCTCTTAATAGCTGGTTGCTAGGTGCAGCACCATTCCCTTGCCACGGATTAATACTCTTTGCATATCCAAGACAAAAAATGAATAACGAATTCCCATTTTAGAAAATGAGTATTGAAAAATTTAAGGGAATAACAAGCAATATCTCGAAAATGGTTCACTCAACAAAAAACTGCATATGACATAAATTGTGTATTTTAACGCGATCTACATTTTTTGTGTAGTAAAATTTTGTCTATCTCTTATGGTTTACCAGTTATGCAAAAGTCGTTCACAATGGAGAATACTTTTGGAGACATTCCCAGAAAATTCAAGATATACATTTTATTTATCATGAAAATATCTTAAACATATGATGTTTTAATCAAAATGGTTAGAGCCATTTTTGAGAAAATTAAAATTTCCGAAAAATATTCCATGTAAAGGGTAATCTGGGGTGGGGGGATTTTCTTGAAAACCTTCGTGTCACATCTCTGGAAGATGCTGAACCTAAATACCAAGTTTGGTGTTTATCCGACTGTTCGTTTCTGAGTTATGCTGTTCATAGACAGACAGACACACACACACACACACACACACACACACACACGGACATGTTTCCAAAAAATGCTTTTTTTTTGATTCAGGGTGTCTCAAAACATGTATTTCCGGTGAAATCTCGGTATCGAATTTTTGGGTGGAATACAATACTTCCCCTACTTACTGTACGTAGTAGAGAAAGTAAAGATATCCATTTGTCCAGGAGAACAAAATAATAATTTTATTTTGCTTCTTCATAAAGACAGTTACCTATTTCTGATTGGTGGAAAATTCTAAAGCTTCAATATCTTGCCGACATAACCTCGAGCAGTAAATAACCAAAACTATGCCTTTAATCTGATAATTTTTACGCCTCTGTAAAGCCCATGATAAAAAAACAATCCATTCATTAACTCACCACAATATGATCATTACTTCTTTTAAGCACATTTCGTGTTTTTAAAACGTGTATAAAGCCTGTTCTTACAGCATGTTGATACATTAAATGAAATGATAATTGGGAAATGAAATTTGAGGAGGAAAGGTTCCACGCATAAGTTTAGGGTACCTCCCAGAGTTTTGTCATTTATAAGGGCTAAGGAGAACCTGAAAAAGAAGTTCAGTCAGAGCGCAATATCCTAAGTAATCTCTCGTTTACTCATTAACTCCAGGAAGTGTTGGTCTCCACATTAAAAAATCTTATGTGTTGCACTCACATGCCTTTCTCTACTCTTGTACAAGCTATTTATACAAACGCTTATTCACCATCTACTTCGTGTTAATTGAGATAAAAATTTGCAGAAAATACCTTATTGCTAATTTTCTTGTAGGTGCAAGGGGAATATGGTAAGGTATAAGCGATAGTCAAATATTTTAATAGTTGGTTGTTATGTGGCGCATTCCATTCTCTTTGCATGTCCAGGACATAAAAAACGAATAACCAATTCCCATTTAAGAAAAATATAAGTATTGGAAAATTAAAATAAATAACAAGCAATATCTCGCAAATAGTTCACTCCACAAAAAAAATGTATGTGACATAAATTGTGTATTTTAGCGAAATCTACATTCTTTGTGTGGAAAAATTTTGTCTTATCTCTTACAGTTTACCAGTTATGCAAAAGCCATTTAGAATGAAGAGGGCATTGGGAACATTCCCAGAAAATTCAAAATATTTATTTAATTTTACATGAAAATAGCTTAAACATATTATATTTTAATAAAAAACCTTACATGCATTTATGAGTAAATATAAAATTTCGAAAAATGTTCCATGTAAGGGCAGTCGGGGGTGGAGATTTTCCTGATATCTTCGTGTCGCATCCTTGGAAGATACTAAACCGAATACCAAGTTTGGTATTTATCCGAAATTTCTTTTTTGAGTTATGCTGTTCACAGAAACACACAGACACACATGGATATATTTTCAAAAATACTTTATTTGGATTGGGGGTACTTCATAACATGTATTTCCATTGAAATATCGGCATCGAGTTTTTGGGTGGAATGGAATACTTCCCCTACTTAGTATACGTAATAGAGAAAGTAAAAACTAATTGCTGATAAGTTTAAATCAAAAGATGATATCGCTAAAAAATCCTCAGTAAACTTAAAAGGTATACATGTACATCTTGTAAACATTTCTATCTGATATCTTCAGTAGTTTCTGAGTAATGTTAGCAGATTTATCATTGGAGGGATAGGGTTTCTAATACCCCTTAAATTTGTGATAATTTTCATTTGAACTTTCTGTTAACTATAACTTGAAACGCATACTAAACTATCCCACTTTACAGTGCACTAGACATGCATAAGTCAAAAATAAATCTGACATGATCCATTCAGCATGCCCCAACAAACACAAATATTATTTATATGCAGATATGACTTGTGGTGTTCCATATGTATGGCCGTGTTTAAGAAAGCTTCAGTCATAGGGATGATATACTTGTGTCCTCCTTCCCCTGTTTGGGACCGCGCGGCAAACCTTAGAAAGAACTAGTGGCTTTATCCAACAATTTTCCGTCTGAGTGGAAAGAAGTAGAGGGTGGAAACCTCGCATCGTTTCCTTCAAATGTTTTCTCTTCTCTGAGTCTCTTTCAGCTTCCTCTCAGACCCTTATTTTTATTTCTTTCTTCCTAAGCAAGGATTCCTGGGCGACTTTTAGTTTTCCTTAATTGCCAACTTTTGTTTGGTCGCATTTTGTTGTTCGGTTCCTGAATTAACCTCATTCAACCTGCCTCTCGGCAAAATGTGGTCCTTGAAGACAAGAAAAACGAGATAAAGTGACACACTAGAAGAAACTCTCACATTAACCCATGGAATGCTTATTTATCATGAAACAAATGAGTGAGGGAAACAGGAGACAAAGCACCTGGGTGTCTTAAAGAGGAGAAAAGCGTGTTCTCTCTCTGCACCTTGAGATAACGTACAACTTTTTTCCAAAATCTATGCAAGTAGATGACCAGGGTTACACAAAAAACAAGGTTTCCAAATATTATGGGAGGAAGAATATAGTTTAAAATAAGGTTCTTTGCTTTAATGTTGCATTATTTCTTTATTAATTTCTCTACCGAGTCGTAAGAAAAAGTATTGCATTCCACATAAAAATTTGAGGCAGTATTTTTGATAGCTTAAATGATATCAGTCTAATTATATAATTAAATATAATAACAGCCCACCTTAAAGCAATATGTGTATAATATAATATAATATATAAAATGTATATTACAATCATTGTATTATGTTTATATTATAATGTACATGTATAATAATGTTATGTGAATGTATTACGTAATTTAACAATGTAGGAGCTGTGAGAATAGAAGCAAGCTGCTTTCCGTAGCAAACAGAATTACAAAGTAAAAGCCGAAAGTTGTTAACAATGAGGTAACCTTGAGACAACAATAATTTAGAAAGTTTAATAATGCTACTAATAATTCCTGGAACAATGATGTAATATTTAAAACAGTTTATAAATAGCCAATCAAAAACTATAAAAGGCTTAAGTTAAATAAAAGTATTCTATTGGAGTAGGATTAGCCAATCAAAGACTTGAAATAGAGGAAATATACAAATTCAAGGAGCAGACGCTACAAGATTGCGTACCCGTTCGGTATGGTACAGCTTCAGTGTGAGACATAAAACAATTTATTGCGGTGAGAATAATATAACGTTTAAGTGTTAAAAAGTACAATTAACATTCATCTCACAGCTGTATAGTAGGATATATTAGTGAAGTGTTATTTAATTGTGTGAAGGATTAATAAACAAAGTACAATACAATTATAATTTATGTGAGCCTTCATTCTTTAGTCACACCAGCCCTGCTAAGGGATACATGTTCTGAAAATTACTACTGACGCAGCCGAGGCATACATATATAATATTTAAATACATAAACATTAAAATAAAAAGTTGATTCGTGAACGTGGGACGAAGGCCACGAGAAACTTTGTATCGTACGTGGGGCTGCAACTACTGCAAGTTTGGCACCCAACGTGGGGCTGCAACGACTGCAAATTAGATATAGAAATTTCACCGCATATGCCCGTTTTGAAGTGCACTGAAAAAAGACAGTTTTAAAAAAGTAAGACGAGTATGTCTGTGTCGGGCTGTCTGTGAACAGCGTAACTCAGATACAAAATGTCGAATAATATCAAAATTAGCTAAGTTCAGCATTTTCCAAGAATGCGACAGGAACATTTTCAAGAAAATTTCCCTCCAAACTACCTTATGCATGAAAAAATGTTTGTTATACTTCATTTTCTCAAAAACAATTTAACGATTTTGAATAAAATATCATATATTCAACATATGGTCATGAGAAATAAATTATATGAATTATGTGTAGTCTGGTTTATTTGATTAAATATTGTTTAATTTTATATCACTAGTAAACCTCACCGAATAAATAAAAGCTTACTGCTGGAAAATGTAGAAATGAATGAAATGCAATTTATCTAAAACTATTTTTTTCGTAGAGTTAGCCGTTTTCGAAATACTCCATTCTGCTAGTTTAGATCTTTCCCAACTTGACCCCTACATGGCGTATCTAAGGACATGCTAGGACATCATGTTGTAACAAATCACATGTTGCTGAACTTGAAACCATCCATAGGCATAAATGTATCCTAAGGTAACATGGAATCCGTTTTTATATGAATGTGAATTTTTTATAGGCAGAGAAAGTCATGTGAATGTAGATTTTTTGAAAACTTTGTGTGCGCATGCGCTTATGTGTGTACACGCGTCCTGAATTAGTAAGTATCGGATAAATTTCATACCGTATTCAGATACAGTTGACAGATTGTAGGAGAAGATTCACAAGAACATCTTTACATGAAAAAATGTCATTTTTATTTTCTCAGGAATACCTATGGTAATTTAGACCATTGTACTTTTCGCTACTTTTATGACAAAATGCTAATCTTGAATTTTCTCTGATTGGCCGGTGAATTTATATTTTTTATTGTGTTGAATTTAACTTATTAACCATGTGAGATAGATAAAACTCACTTGAGAAAAAAATCTTTTGCTCATGGAAGTATATAATTTCTACCAATTGACTTTTTAGGAGGATGAGTCATCTCCGAGATATTAATTGTTACTTATTTTATACTTTCCCGAGTGGAAGTGCGAGCTTTGAATATATGGCATGCATCTTTTTCTCTCAGCAATAATCAAAACAATTTACGATATTAACAGCTGTATTTCGTTTCGCATCCTATATGTAGCCAGGTTCATATGGCGTAATTTGGCACCGTTTCTAGACAAATATTATCGTTGTTAAATTAAAGTGGACAGTAGTCAATTTCCTTGAATGATATAGCATACCAGAGATACAAATGCATTTGGAGTTTTTTACTTTCTCTACTACGTATAGTAAGTAGGGGAAGTATTGTATTCCACCCAAAAATTCGATACCGAGATTTCACCGGAAATATATGTTTTGAACCCCCCTGATTCCAATAAAAGCATTTTTGGAAACATGTCCATGTGTGTGTCTGTGTGTCTGTGAACAGCATAACTCAGAAACGAACAGTCGGATAAACACCAAACCTGGTATTTAGGTTCAGCATCTTCCAGCATCTTCGAAGGTTTTCAAGAAAATATCCCCACCCCAGATTACCCTTTACATGGAACATTTTTCGAAAATATTAATTTTCTCAAAAATGGCTCTAACGATTTTGATTAAAATATCATATGTTTAAGATATTTTCATGACAAATAAAATGTATATCTTGAATTTTCAGGGAATGTCTCCAAAAATATTCTGCATTGTGAACGACTTTTGCATAACTGGTAAACCATAAGAGATAGACAAAATTTTACTACACAAAAAATGTAGGTCACGTTAAAATACACAATTTATACAATATACATTTTTTTGTTGTTGAGCGAACCATTTTCGAGATATTGCTTGTTATTCCCTTAAATTGTCCAATACTTATACTTTTTCTCAAATTCGTTATTCATTTTTTTGTCCTGGAATATTCCACATAGCAACCAGCTCTTAAAATATTTGACTCTCGCTTAAAGCCTACCAATTCCCCTTGCATCTACAAGAAAATTAGCAATAAGATTAACATCTCGATATCTCGGTTAACATAAAGCATATGAAGAATAAGCGTTTGTAAAAATAGTTTGAACAAGAGTAGAGAAAGTCATGTGAGTGTAACACGTCAGATTTGTTTTTTATTTATTGACGCTCTTTAACTACTATGGCTCTTAGCGTTCCATTCCATTGGTCGTGAGAAATCGGAAATTTTGCTCAGAGCCTCTTTATCAGGTTTGAGGTTCTTTTACGTGCCGTAAATCTACGATACGAGACCACTGACTTTACTTCCCTTCCGAAGGAAGCCACGCTAAGAAATCCATCGCCCTCCGCCGAGTTTGAGCCCCCGACCTCGAGAACTAGAGACTAGCATGGTACCCCAGGCCACGGAGGACAACACATACATTTGGAGTGAGTATAGGAAGACTTGTAAATGTGCCACATCACACACAGTGTTTTTGTTTGTGTTTTGTTTTGACAGCAACAAGGCGATTCCAGTAATTGTCATAGTATACATTAACTTATTCTCAGCATATTTGTGTCGCTTAAATAGAAGCTGTTAAACCCCTTTTTATTTATTCACATTGATATTATCGCATGTGTTTTTATTTTGAGTTGCCTAGTAATACGAAATAATTTGGCTGCATACCAAAGAGATTCCTATATAAACATCCTTGCCTAGAAGTGGTTTTAAAAATTCAGCGATGTGGACTTGTCATATTTCAAATGCAGAAACAGCACTAGGTGTTAAATCACACCCATTTTTGTCAATAACAAAGTTAAGCCTCCCCCCCGTCCAAAAAAGATGGAAGAGTAACCGTTTTCAAGAATTTAACATGAAAATTCCAGCAAAGTAAGCTTAAACCTTGGAAAAACAACCACAGCGAATATTTCGGAAACGACTAATGCTAGAAGAAGAGCCAGTTGATCTACATTTTTACTTCTGTAGTTTTTATATTATATAAATTTCAATTAGTATGAAGAAAAAGAATATACATTTTAAATATCATTTTTCACTTGATGATGAAAGTATGGTGATAAAATATCATTGACATTTAAATTTCACCTCAAACATAAATAATACTTTAATAAAAAGCAATGTATGAGAAAATAAAATAACGTAATTTTTCTATATACAAGATTATTTAAGGTGGGGAAAATTCTAATTTTTAAACACTTCTGATTTGAATATGAAGTTTAATTTGTTTGTTTTATATTATATTACACTCTGTCTCTGTCTCTGTCTCCCACACGCACACGCCTACACAATTTTTTATCGAATTCAATATCCCTTTAACTCAGACAAGCAGCAGAGAAGAAAGCCAGTTTGTTGTATTTCACGAAAAATAATGTTTTAGTGTAATAAAACTATCAGAAAATAATAAAACAAAGGAATATGAAGAAGCTACAAATTCTGCATACTAATTTCATTTTAATGAGAGTACGTTTAACACGAAAAATTATGTTTGCAAAAGTATAGAAACTTGTCTTTTTCGTTTGAACCTTTTTAAATATAAAAGCTAGCACGCGTATTCAGTACATTTATTTTCCACCATTAAAAGCTTCCAATTTCTCGCACCTTCATTTATATTGCATATTTTACAACTATACACACCAGTTCACCTATACAAATAAATTCCATTCAGTACTAAATCTAATTCTACCGCTACTAAACGAATACGACAAATTAAAACACGAAGTGCAGTTTTTGTTTATTTTTTATTTTGTATTTTAAAGGTAGCCCAGGTTGCAGTCTTTGTTATCATAGTTATCAACCGTAATCTAGTAATTTGATTATAAAGCTGGCGCTATGTACCTAATGAACTATAAACAAATAATGGTGCGTTTGTCAGTAAATTTGAGGAAAATTACACTATGTTGTTTACAAAACAAGCTTTGTGTGCTTTACACTGTTTTCTCTCGTGTACCTAAATTATGTTTGTCATGCATTTATTATGGGAAATGACTATCGAAGTTTATCAGTAATTATGCAGATATTTTAACGATTGCTCAATTGATAGCAGCGAGTTATCACGTTTCAATATTTTGTTTCATACCTTTTTTAAAAATCTCTAAAAGCAGATTATGATTTATTTATTAGCTATTCTGCAATCTATTGATAGAAAGTCTTTGTTTTTGTATGTGTGCGAGCGAAAATGATACTCCAAAACCAAAACTCGAATGAATACCAAAGTAATATTTCAAACATGCAAAAGTTTTTCGTCAAATTCTCCACGCTTATACTATACTTTAAGTACATAAATTTGCATTATATTTTGTTTCTGAAAAATGTCTCTAAAGATTTGTTTAAAATATCATATGTTTCGAGACCTTACATCGACAAATAAAATGTATATCTTGAACTTTCTAAGTGCAGCTTGTGAAGTCTTCTGCATTCTGAATGACCTAAGAGATAGACCAAATCTTGCTACAGAACAAATGTAGACCTAATCAACATTTATATTATGTGTTTAATGATTTTGTTCTTGCATTTTCCCAAATACCAACAAGCTATTTGAATATATTTGAAAGTTTGAAATTTTTCCAGTTATTGCATCAGTTCGTTGTACAACTTATGATGTAAACATTTTAATGTTGTTTCTGTATGCTTTATGTAACTAAGCACCCATTGTTTGCTTTGAAATTATTTATAGATAAATAATTATAGTACTCGTAAATAATGTAACATGGGTAGAAGAATAACTATTTATATTAACAAAATCTGATTTGTTATATTCACATGGTTTTATCCACCCACTATCGTTTATTTTTCCAGATTCTACAAAATATTCTTTTAAAAGCTTATATTAATCGAGTTATACGTTTACAGTAATAGTTTAATCATACATTTCCTTGTATGTGTGCAAAAGGTATATATAAATTCCGAGCCATAGAAAAATATTTAACAGCGGGACGCTATATGTTGGTCTTGAAATGTCATATTCTTTCATGACGTCGCGAGAAACAATTGAATGTGACAGCACTTAAAAGATGAGAAAGTCCTGAAAAATTCAGACCATTAATAAACTGAATATCTCGGAGATGGCCGATGCCGCAAAATCAGTTATACAAAAGAAATTTTCTTTTAGTATATATATTTATTTGTGAAGTAGCTTTTCATCTATTTATTTTTGGTTTATCAGTAATATAAAATTACACAAAAGTCCTTTTGAATGAAGAGGAATTCACAGCTGTTTCCAGAAAATTCAAGATATGCATTGCATTTGAAATGTAAATGTCTGAAATATATGGTATTTTATTCCAAATTGTTACAAAACTTTTTGAGAAAAAAAACCATAATGAAACATTTTCCATAGAAAGGGCAGCACAAGAGTAGTAGTGGTAAGAATATTTTATTTTTAAATCTTCGTGACGCATCTTCGGAGGACACTCAACTTAAATACCAATTTTGATATTTAAGGGACGTTTCGTGTTTGATACGTACATATGCGCGGACCTTTTTCTAAAAATCCATTTTTCAAAATACGTATTTCTCGTGAATTCCGAAATAGAAGTTTTGGGTGCAATGTAATACTTCTTTACCAACTAAGTATGTGGTAGAGAAAGCAGATAATTATATAGAAGAAGAAGGTTGTGTATTAAAACAAAATAACATACTATTCAACATAATATATACCTTATGGAAAAACTGCAGTATGTAAGTATCGAAGTTTGATCAACCATATGGATATTAACTTCGACTTTATATTGTTATTATTATTATTATGTTGGCATGATTGAACACTATGGTAAAAGAAGTATACAATTATACCGAGACGCTTTCTTTGTTTTATTTCAATACACAACGAAAAAGACAGATGTAGAAGTAGTATTACTGGAGGATGTAGTATGTGTTTATCGGAGGACACCTCGCTACTGCAACCAGCTTGATTTATTGTGGCTGCAACTTCCGGGAGGCAGGGATGAGGTGAAGGAGCCATAGGACGTCGCAGGTGGATAGATCCACAGAGACGCGCGGAAGTCCCTAATATTTCCAGTTTAAATACCCGCGCAACAGTAGAGGCGAAGGATCCCGAGACAGGGCGATCCTAACAGGCATGACATTGCGCCCTAGTTTTCACGGGGAGAAATCTCATCAATGTGCAAGCAACTACGCCATCTGCCGGACATCGCCAGCAACGTAAGACCCGAAGACACACTTAAATCATGAAAGGGAGAGATGAAATGAGAATAAATGGGGGAGGAGAAGAAATCGTGATAGATTATAACACTCCGGCATACAACACCTTTCAGGCTGGGGAAAACCACAAAAAAAAGAAAAAAACATGATCAGAGTGGGTGGTCCTCGGGAATTGAACCTGGAACCTACCGAATTCGGGCCACAGACTTGCCGCCTGAGCCATCCCACTGGGTAGTATTACTAATATTTCGCTCTTTTTGTTGAAGTTTACGACTTGCTGAGATAAATATTAGCACAGTTTTCGCTCAATCTTAATGGAAAAATAATCTGACGTGTTTCACTCACATGACACTCCGCACTCTTGTAGAAATTATTTTAAAAACGCTTATTCTCCATCTACTTCATGTTAATCGAGATATCGTGATGTTAATCTTATTGCTAATTTCCTTGTAGGTGCAAGGGGAATGTGGTAAGGTTTAAGCGGTAGTCAAGTTTTTTTTAATAGCTGGTTGTTATGTGGAGCATCCCATTCTCTATGTATGTCCAGGACATAAAAAAAAGAATAATGAATTTCCATTTCAGGAAAAGATAAGTATTGGAAAATAAAAACAAATAACAAGGAATGTCTCGGAAATGGTTCACTCGACAAAAAAAAATGTATGACATAAACTGTTGTGTTTTAATGAGATCCACATTTTATGTGTAGTAAAATTTTGTCCATCTCTTACGGTTTACCAGTTATGCAAAATCCATTCAGAATGAAAAGGACTTTTGGGGACATTCCCAGAAAATTCATGGCATACATTTCATTTTCCATAAAAATATCTTAAAGCTTGATATTTTAATGACAATCGTTAGAGCCATTTTTGAGAGAATCAAAATTTTCGAAAAATGTACCATTTAAGAGTAGTTTGTGGTGGAGGAATTTCTTGAAAATCTTCGCGTCGCATCTTTAAAAGATACTGAACTTAAGTACCAAGTTTGCTATATATCCTACTTTTCATATTTGAATTATGCTGTTCACAGACACATACATAGAGGTTTTTCTAAAATGATTTTTGATTCAGGGGCCTCAAAAATGTATTTCCGATGAAATCTCGATAGTGATTTTTATGTGGAATGCAACACTTCCCATACTTACTATTTGTGGTAGAGAAAGTAATAAAAATTACAAAATTCTAAGATAGTCAATCTTTTTCGCCTTCTGTCAAAGGTTGTGTGTGCAAAATTTGGTCGGAATCGGCGCAACAGTGTGGATTTATATTCAATAAAAAGAGATAAGCAAATTCTCAGAATGTGAATTTGTATGAATAAGGAAAGTGGTGTGCATTACTTAAGATTTTTCGAGTTGGTAAGCGCCTGCAGTATTAGCTGACACTTGCCCTAAAAGCTTGCAGATGACTGGATTATGTTAATAGGCCGTTAAAGCAGGTATGTAATGCCTCAGAGCATAAACATAGAACCTAATTTCCAGCTAGACTATCATGCTTTACGTGGATGATATTGAAATTCAGTCGGCTAATGGGTAACTTTAAACATTTACCACTTAGAGGAGTTATGGGTAGGAAGGTCTCTTAGCCAAGAAGCGCGCGCGGGTCCTGGCCCCAGGGGAATACCGTCGCTTCATGGCTCCCAGAGGACTTGGTATTGGCGGGTAAGGCAGGAAATTAAGTGTTTGTTAGGACAGTAAACAATACGGCGGGGTTATGGCTGTAATTACGTGAACGTTGCGCTAGAATCCGAAAACGTAGCAAATATACCCATTTCCACTGGTTCTGCTCAGATTTAAAATGGAACGCTGGGCAAATTAGAGTGTCCCTTTTAACGAGCATCTACCTGTTCTAAACCCAACATTCGCTTCATTTATTTACCTTTAAAGCGCCCATCTGTTAATTTCAATACAAGAGTGAGGTTCAGGTGAGTTAATCCTGTGTTTAAAATAATGTAGTAACACTGATAAAACTTATGATTTCAGAAATACTCCTAACATCGAACGGTTTTTATTAGACTGAAGGGCAATAAAGTGTAATTCTGTCATTTACTGCAAATACATAATTAAATTGCCTTTGAAAGTTTGTATATTAAACACCTTAAGATTGTTTAAAAAAAAAGAGTATTACATTCCACGAGTTTCTCTACCCAATATCGTTTATTTCTATATAGCTTTTACAAACAATTCTTACAAAACCTGATTTTTATGTTCTTCCTGCTAATCGAGATAAAGGTTTGCAGAAATAGTTTAATTATACATTTATTTATAGGTACAAGTTAGAGGAAACCGAATTGATGTTTAAAGTGCCATATGATGGCCTTAAAATTCCATGACATCGCATCGTGTAAAACAAATGAATAACGATACCAGTTTAAAAATGAAAGGTTTAGAAAAATGTTAACCCACAACAACGGTTATGTCAGAAATAGCTGATACCACAAACATTTTTACTTGAAAGAATTGTGTGAGTTAAACAGATCTACATTTTTTGTGTAGTGTGTTTTTGTTTATCTCTTAACGTTTACCAGCTATACAAAATTATATAAAGTCATTCAATATGAAGAAGACTTCACAGGCTATTCCCAAAAAATTTAGGAAAATGTAAATATCCTAAAAGTTTGGTATTTTAAGCAAAATCTTTAAAGCTATTTTTGAGGAAACCGAAATTTTTTTAAAAAAAAATTATACGAATGGTAATTTGGGATGGGAGGATTCTTAAAAGTCTTCGTGTCGCAATTTTAGAAGCTACGGAACTTAAACAGCAAGGTTAGTAGCCATCGAATATTTTGTTTTTAAGTTATAATTTCCTCAAACACACCACCTACGTAGAGGAAGAGTTCCGACCGCTTCAGCTGCCGTGGTGCGAGCGCTGCGTACGCTTAACACTCGTGGTACTTCTCCTGTAAAGGAGTTGTTCGGATTGGGTTGGACTCGGTGGGCCAGTGGTTCCCGATAGCCATGGGGGATCGGATGCATCTGGCTGGAATTTACGCCAAGACGGGGTTGTGAGACGCCCAGATGTTCTCCGGCACCAACCATGAGTGAGAACTGGTATGCTGGATGCTAGATAACTGTCGCCCCGACCTAGGTTCTTAGGTAGTCATCCCGGATGGGCTAACGTGCGTTAGTGGCATAATAACTACCCTCCCTCAAATAGTAGGCGAAATGGTCTAAAGGGAAGAACCACGGGAGTGGCCGAGGCCTTCCCCTAGCACGCTGAGGGGAGCTTCGCCTCCATATAGTCCTCGACACGAACACATACATACGCCGATAGTTTTCTAAAAAATGCGTTTTTGCATTAAGGGTGTCTCAAAACATGTATATCCGGAGAAATATACATATCGAATTTTTGTGTGGAACTCAATACCTTCTCTACCTACTAGGTACGTGGTAGAGAATGTAACACAAAGAAACTGCTCGTTTGAAAGAATCCTGAGAAAAAAAATCTGATGTGTTACACTCACATGACTTTCTCTACTCTTGTACAAACTATTTTTACAAACGCTTATTCTCCATCTACTTCATGTTAATCAAGATAAACATTTGCAGACTCTATCTTATTACTAAGTTTCTTGTAGATGTAAGGGGAATATATACTTTACAAGGGCAATATAGAAATACAGTAGCCTTTAAGCACATACGTATCTCTTAATAGCTGGTTGCTAGGTGCAGCACCATTCCTTTTGCCACAGATTAATACTCTTTGCATATCCAAGACAAAAAATGAATAAGGAATTCTCATTTGAAAAAATAAGTATTGAAAAATTTAAGGGAATAACAAGCAATATCTCGAAAATGGTTCACTCAACAAAAAAAATGTATATGACATAAATTGTGTATTTTAACGCGATCTACATTTTTTGTGTAGTACAATTTTGTGTATCTCTTATGGTTTACCAGTTATGCAAAAGTCGTTCACAATGAAGAGTTCTTTTGGAGACATTCACAGAAAATTCAAGATATACATTTTATTTGTCATGAAAATATCTTAAACATATTGTATTTTAATCAAAATTGTTAGAGCCATTTTTGAAAAAAGTAAACTTTTCGAAAAATGTTCCATGTAAAGGAATCTGGGGTGGGGGACATTCTTGAAAACCTTCGTGTCGCATCTCTGGAACATACTGAACCTAAATACCAAGTTTTGTGTTTATCCGACTGTTCTTTTCTGAGTTATGCTGTTCACAGACAGGGACATTCTTGAAAACCTTCGTGTCGCATCTCTGGAACATACTGAACCTAAATACCAAGTTTTGTGTTTATCCGACTGTTCTTTTCTGAGTTATGCTGTTCACAGACAGACACACACACGGACATGTTTCCAAAAATGCTTTTTTTTTTGGTTCAGGGTGTCTCAAAACATGTATTTCCGGTGAAATGTCAGTATCGAATTTTTGGGTAGAATACAATACTTCCCCTACTTACTATACGTAGTAGAGAAAGTAAAAAGTTGAAAACTTTGGCTTACTTTTATTGGAGAAAACTTCAATAGCGATTTACACAATAACATTTTTCCGTGAAGTGCGGTATTTAACTTTATATTATGGAATTTATCTTATACTTCTGGCTATTGTTTTAATTTGAATATGTATACTTTATTTGAACTTTTTAGTATCTTACCCGAAACATAGCCTAATTACATCCATACTATGCTTTGGTAAAAATGGGATAAGCACTTATATTAATATAAAAATCTAGTATATTGCAAGCATATGACATTTCTACGCATTAAAGCTTCGTATAATCGCTTATATATTATAATAATCACATGAAACCTGATTCTGTTATTGATGTTACATATTCACGGTACGTTTTTGACTACAGATAACCTCAAATTAAGCAAATATGTATACTCAAATATGAAACAAGGAATATTTAAAGACGGATAATTTTATAAATTAGATTAATTAAAATAAACTGTGTATTTGAAATCGTTCTACATTTTCGACCTGTAAGGTTTTATAAATATTATCTTACGGTTTTCCAATAATGCGAAATTGTACAAAATAAATTCTATTCATAGAAAGCTCCAGATATGCATGTGGTCATGCAGCTATCTTAAATACATATATGTGTTATTTTAATCAAAATCATTTCATCGATTTTCCAGAAAATAAAAACCAAAACGATAGACAGATATGGAGAAAATTACTTTGAAAACTTCAACCAACTTACTTAAGCAGTGTCTTGCTAAAATGTTAAATACAGAGTTATTCAAAAGGAAGGAACAGATTTTAAATATTTATTTCTAATGAACGACAATAGATGGCGACACATGTGATACATCATTGAATAGAGAAAAGTTCAAAGTTTTATTTTACGTGTTCAAAATGAGCACCATTTGTTATGCGAGGACGACCAGTGCTTTTTTCGTTTGCATACCAACCATCTTCTACGAATTTATTGTATCAATTGTACATTTTTTATGACGAGAAGGCTGTTGAACTTGCAACGAAGTACACGCTGCAATGAAACAATGCATAATGCAGCACACAAACCGATTATTGCTGTGGCGTCGCCATTGTCTCGTAAACAAACAAAGCGCCGCTATAGGCACTGAACGGAACTAATAGGTAGGGCTTAAAACTTTGAACTTTCTTCTATTCAAGCATGTATCGTATGTGTCGATATCTATTATAAGTAAATAGGTAAAGTCTGTTTCTATTTTTTTAATAACCCTGTTTGTTATTCATCCGACTTTTCGCTTTTTGAGTTACGCACGCGCGAAAATACACACACACATACACACATACATCATACACATACACAGTTATTACATACATTAATAGTACTTTATGGTTTAAAAGATTAAAACCGTATTCTAATACTGAGTGAAAAAATTAACTTCCGAAGCTTGCCGATGCTGATAATTTTAAGAAATTATCTTCTTCACTTCAAGGATTAGGCATTCCACCTGTTCCGTCTTCGCATTCTTCACTTTACTCCCATCCTTTACGATTCACTTTTTCCTGAAGATTTATATTTATTAATTAAAAGTGGTATTATTTCTTCACTAATGCGGTTTATGTGGTGTTCATGTTTACTTTTTTAATTTTATCATATAATTTATAAATATTCAGTTCTTCTCTAATTGCCTCATTTTGTATTAAGTCTAGTCTAGCGCATCTTTAAGTTTCCTTAAAAAACTCAGTTCCGCTGTCTAAATTTTATATTTGTCTTTTACTTTTATTATCCATAATTCGCTGTCATACATGAGCATAGAGACTGCCATGGTGTTGCATAACATCCGTTTTGTTTCACAAATTTATTGAAATGTATTTATCACATTTTCTAAATCTCTATCGACACCGAAAGACAGCCCAAGTAATTAAAATGAATGACTTGCTCCAGGACACTATTTTCAACGCATAGGTTTGCTCTCACTGGATATTTTCCAGTTGGTAAAGTTTATAAACAAGGGCTGTAGATTTTCTTCGCTATTCTGTAGTATTACCACATCATCTCAACCTTATCTAAATTCTTAACTTGTTATTACTGGTTCTGATTTTGATGTGCCTAAGTTTATAAAACTTTAGTATTTGTATATATGCGTTTAGTTATCTCTAAAGTGTGCCAGGGATGTACCTGTTTGTCCATTTTTTTCCATAAAATAGTTATATTCATAAACTTAAATCCTTTTCAAAGTCAATAAAAGCAATATGAGTCTCTAAATTCCTAAGAACAGTTTTTTCTTCTTCTGAAACAGCATATTTTATAGGTTTTAAAGTATTGTTAATAATATTTACACGAAATTTTAAATACATTTTAATCTCGTGAGGCATACAATATTTTATCCACTACTAAAATGTGAGTAATGATTTTAATTAAATATGTATATTTATTGTTTCTGAATGCGATTGGTGCTGGTGGCACCACTGTTGGTTGTCTTGGAGGCATTGGATGTAACACACTGAAATTGATTGCGGATAGTGCAAGTGTAAATTGAAATGTGCATGGAAAAGGGAGAAATATTTATTCCTGAAGACGTTCTAATGGAAGCTGAAAGTGCAGTGAATTCGTTAATCCTTAAAAGCTCTGTTTTTCTAGTTATGTGTGATAAAACGTACACGTTTCAGAACTGAAATACAAAAAATTGTAGCAATGGATTAAAACGTTTTACTCCACTACTGTGATTAAAACCAGCATTTAGATTGCTAGGAACGATGAAACAAACGATACGGCAGTAACAGATAAAATCATCATTATACATTGAAATCAACTGCTCTTTGAAAATTGAAAACTCCCACTGATGTGTTACATGCACACAACTTTCTCTACCCTCTGTCGCTTATAGTACGAGTAGGTACACACATTATTCTTATGAAAGTTTATTTTCCTGTCTACTTCATTTCAATCGAGACTTTCCGGAAATAGCTGCATTATACATTTCGTTATAGATACAAAGGGAATAGCGATAGTCTAATGTGTTAGAACTGGACGCTATCTCGTATGCTGGCCTTAAAATTCCATACTCTTTACACGCAACCGCGAGAAACAGCTGAAAATTGACAGAGCTTTAAGGACGGCGAAGTATTTAACAATTCGAACCGGCTGGCCCGTAGCTCAGTCGCTAGAGCACCTGTCCCGGGTTCGTTTCCCGGCTGGGGGGAGGTGGGAAATTTTATTCCTTATCCTACCCAGAGTCTGGAAGTATGAATGAGAATGTGAATGTGTGTGTGGTCCAATGATTAAAAACCAAAGTGCAAGAAACCCAAAGACAAGAGTTACACGAGTTAACATCATTGCCATTTGGCAATATAATTTCCAAAGGAAAGCCGCCGATAAGACCAATGTAGTTAAAGGCGGGGTATAATGGAACTAAAAAAAAAGAAAAGAAATCAAACCATTAATAACGGATATCTCGGAAATGGCTGATGCCACAAAAAAGTCATTTGAAGTTAACTGTGTGTTTTGAAGAGATCTACATTTTTTGTGCAGTACATTTTCGTCTATCACTTAACGTTTACCGGTTTTACATGATCATACAACATTTCTTCCGAATGAAGATGACATTACAGGCCATTCCCAGAAAATTCAAGATATACATTTTGTTTGTCATGTAAATATCTCAAATATATGGTATTTTTTATAAAAATCGTTAGAGTCATTTTTAGAAATTAAAAAATTTCGAAAAATGGTCCATGTAAAGGATAGTTGGGGATGAGGGATTTTCTTGAAGAGCTTCATCTTTGGAAGGTACTGAACCTAAACACCAAGTTTGGTGTTCATCGTACTTTTCGTTTTAGAGTTGCGCTGTTCACATACATACACACACACGCACCCGCAAGGAACGTTTTCTAAAAATGTTTTATTTATTATTCCGGGTCCTCAAAACATATAATTCCGGTGAAATCTCGTATCGAATTTTTGGGTGAAATGCAATACATTCTGTACTACTATGTTCGCTGTAGACAAAGTAAAAATTGTTGGAATTGGGCGTGTGTGTACGTTTGTACATACAGATGGGCCGTTTAAGCCGAGACTGCACAATATCTCCAAAACTAAGCGTTGTAAAAAGAAATGTAAATAAAAGTTGTTTGACATTTTTAGGCTCAATTTTATTTTTTAAATGACAATCTACATTTTTTATGTTGTTTTCTCATTACAAAATGGTTTATAAAAGGATGCTTAAGGAATAAAGCAACAAAACAAAAATGTTGGTTCCCAATTACGACTTGACCCTCAAATGACCATACATAGATGGTGCAATCATTCATTGCGCTCTTCCTATACATTCATTCAGAACTTTCGTTACTATTTACGTTAGTGTAAGAACAATTGCAAAGTGTTTTATACAAATGTTGTTTAGTTTTTTATGACGGGCGAGAAAACAACATAAAAATGTTAGTAAACAATTAAAATGACCATCCTAACGTCCTCGAAATAAAACAAGACTAATGGCATTTGCTTTTCTCCATAATATCAAGCAACTCTTATTAAAGACATTTCTTTCTAAAACGCTTAGTTTTGGAGATATTGTACACTCTAAGTTAAAGGGTCCACCCTGTATATACCACACATACATAGGTATACACCTAACATCATCACGTGCTTATTTTGAACAATGAGGGTTGCATAAACTTCCCAACTGTAGATAGAAGTTTATCATATAGAGTTGTTTCGACATCGGCCACACCCCAAGCTCTATATTGAAAGATTCTGAGGACGATCATATTACCTTTGTTTACACGAGAATATTCTCACCGTCGAGGGGAAATATCGTATGTCTAATACCTTTTTCCTTCCCTTCCGCAGGTTTTCTGAACAATGTGATTTCTAAGGGAAATTTCCTCCAAGGAAAACTGATCCTTTCCATTAGAATAAAGCAAAGTACCTCCTTGTTTCGTTCAACAAAAACAACTGAAATTCTATAATAGCTTTTGAAGCCAAACTTTGGAAGTTTAATCTGTTTTTCTTCGGAAATGTTATGCAAGAAACCTTATCAAACACTGAAGTATAATTGAAATGTGGCTAGAGTTGTATGGAAGAGATGTTTACTAAATGAAACAACCTGCAATATTAGTCACACCGCCCCAATCGCGTCATTTGTTTGGTTTCAGGAAAGATGTCTAAGATACAATGTTTAGCAAAATGAGTTATAGCTGAAGTATGTTTTTCAATATAACTTTAAAGAAACTTTGGAAAGGAGGTACACACGAGGGTGGATCGAAAAGTAACGCAGAATAATTTTTTTTAAAAAAAGTTTAATAGTTAAAAAAAATCACAAATGAACTTGCACCTTTTACCTACTTTTCGACATAGTCACCAAATTTCTCAACACATTTCTCCCATCGTGATACCAGTTTCAATATGCCCTGTTCGTAGAAGTCCGTTTCCTTGGAGTATAGCCATCTGCGGATTGCTGATTTCACTTCAGCATCTGTCGCAAAGCGTTGGCCGGCTAGGAATTTCTTCATGGGACCAAGCAGATGAAAGTTCCGACGGTGCAAGGTCCGGACTATATGGTGGATGCTGGAGCACTTCCTAATCAAATTTGGTCATTTTCTGACAAACAGCAGCAGCAAAATGGGGGCGAGCATTGTCCTGATGAATTTTGACATCGTCAGCATTCATGTTGTGGCGTTTGTCACGAAGGACGATGACACATCACCAAAGTTTTCATGTAGACTGCAGCATTCACATGGTCCCGTGTTCAGCAAAGTCCACCAATACAACACCATCCATATCCCAGAACACCGTCACAAGCACTTTCCTAGCAGACTGAGTCGCTATGAATGTTTTCTTCACTGGGGAACCAGCATATTTCCGCTCCATACCTGCCTGCTTGGTTTCGGGTGTGTAGTGGTATGCCCACGACTCATCACCAGTGACGATTCCCTTCAGAAAGTCATGCCCTTTGCGGTGTACCGCATTAGGTGATCCGAGTTCATCATTCGCTGGCCCTTGTGGTGTCTGTCAGGTTCTTAGGCACCCAGCGAGCACTAACTTTACAAAATTTTAACGTGTCATGAACATCGTACACTGCACCATAAGAAATGTTGAACTGTTGCGATAAGGTTCGCAGTTGCACACGCCGGTCGTTCAAAATTGCCGCCTAAATGCCTCTGACATTCTGCGGGGTTGCAGCTGTTACCGGCCTCCCGGAGCGTGACGAATCACTAAGGTTCACACGGCCCTCTAGAAAAATGCACACCACCTGTAGACATTGATACGGTCCATACAATCATCACATACACGCCACGCATGTCCCTGTGGATATCATTCGCTCTATGCCCTTTGACCCACAAATATCAAACCACACCTCTCTGCTCTTCACACGTGGACGACAGTAAGATTTGCGCCATATTTGTTGCGTAGTTCACGCTTCCCTCATAGAGCTGCACATGAAACAAAAACTACGCGCTGTAGTGAAAACTTCAAACTATATGCGTGTGAAATTGCAACATTCCAGCTGAAATACCAAGGCAGAAAAAATTATTGTGCGTTACTTTTGGAGCCGCGCTCGTATATAGCTGCGATCTGTTAAACTACAGTGCGATTATTTTATGGTAAGACCACAGATCGCATGTATACGTGCTCCCTATACTGTCTATTACACTGGTGGTTTTAGTTCCGTAACTTCCTTTTACTTACTCACGAGTGATAGTAACATGCACTATAATGTGTACTAACCCTGTTATACGGGTGTCCATCTGCGTGAACACATTCTTTGAATGAAATTTCCATTCAAACGCATAAGTTCTTCTTTCGTAATGTTCATCATTTCTGTTTTTATGTTGTCCTTAAGTTCGTATTTGGTGAAAGAATTGTTCATATAAACTCTTTTTTTTAGGGTTCCCCACAAATAGATACACCAACTTCAATTTTTTCCTCCGTTAGAACATTTAGTTTTCACTTCTTAGGTTTAGCGTTTAGCGATACCGTTATCCTAAACTTATTAGCCTAACGTTTAACAGTTTCTCTATTTGGAACGCGAATACCAGGAAATTCCTCCTGAAGTTGTCTATATACCTCTCTACATGATCAGGTTTGTACATATGTATCATACATAAAAATTCGTTGTGCAAGTAAGAATTTGTAGGCAGGCATTGCAATGGGCTAATAACAAGACTGTACTCTTAAGCAAATCACACACAACACAGATGTCTCGAATAAAATTTCATCTTTGCGATGCACATCTCTCTTTACAACGGGAACATAAACCAGCGACTGAGGCACAGCTGATGAAAATAACCTTGAACCACTCCTGCGCCGCCAGTTGCGCATCGGAAAAGTACCGAGGTCAATGCAGTACAGCTTGCTACATATACAGCCGGTCTGTGGCCTCACCTTAAAATGCCCGCACGGTACTAAATACATAAGAGATTTACATTCTGTTATTTAGAGCGTCGAAAACGATAGATTATCACAGCCCTCACTCCCAAAAAAACATACTTAAGCTTCGTAAAATCATCTGATTATTTGCATTTAAATGACTTTCACTACTCACTCTTCTAAAACCTTTCTTACAAAAGTTTATCCTTCTATTTCTTGGTAATAGAGATAAACTTTCATTACACGTTTACACGTTTCATTGTAGGTATAAGAAAAATACAGTGGGCTAAAGCGATAATTACATTTTCAAAAAGCACTATAAGTATTTGAGAGTTCAAACCAATAACAAAGAATATCTCGGAAATGGTTAACACCACGAAAAATGTCATTTGAAATAAATTGTCTTATTTGTCATGCAGATATCTTAAACTTACGATATTTCAGTCAAAATCGTTAGAGTTTTTGAGAAAATAGAAAATCTTGAAACATCTTCCATAGATCAGTTTTGGGTGGGAATTTTCTTGAAAATATTTGTGCCACACCTTTTAAAGATACTGAGTGTAAATACACACAGCATTTCATAGAAATGCTTTTTACGGATTCAGGTCCCTCAAAACACTTATTAGTATATACACTAATTCAAATATTCTCTTACTATACACAATTATAAAGACTTCTTTAACAACTACCTTTTGATTCCTTTAATTTGCTTTGACAATGAAAATAGTGACTTCATATGCCGACGACCAAAATTTGCCTTATGTTAGGTGAAAATCGAAATGTTTATTCAACCTAGTACACTGAAATTACTAATGCTGTAAGTTTAACATTAATTTCTGCGATTAACACTTAAGAATTTTTCTTGAAATCCTTTCGTACCTTGCTGCATTAATCAAAAATAGTGGTAAATCCTGCAAACTAGGGGTACTAACAGAAATTTTGCATTGATTTAAAAATATTTTAAGTTTTTGCCTTTCATATAAATCAGTTACGCTCTTTTATGGCAGTCACTGTCATTCTCCTTTTTCTCCCCCCAACTTCGTGATTTGGGGTAGTCGGCCTTAAAGCGACACAGTGCTGATAGAATAGAAGCTCCTTGGTAATAGTATAGGCAAATCTTTAGTGACAACCCTGCTATAAAGGTGAGCATTAAACTATTGCCTTCGAAAGAGAGACGCCACTCGTCGATGTTGCATATATTTCCCATGTCCACTCGCAAATTAATTTATGTACATATTTATCATGCTAGGATTGCATAACGGCTTCGTAATCATACTGCTATTACTGTATTCTAAAGTATTACATATTTTTGCGCAAATAAGTATCCCACAAATAAATGCAATGTGGTATTTCTGAAAATAATACGAAATAGTTGTCCGCATAATCTGTAACTCATTCAAATAGCTGTGCTTGCTGTAATAGAAAGCTTATCAATTCAGTTTTTTATAATCATGACCCCTCGTATTCAAATAAATCCAGTGGCCCATTAACAAAATGACTATACGAAACCACAAGGGTAGGTATTATTCAAAATCATTAAATGCTGGAATGTCTACTGCAGTTCATTTCTGGATTGGAAATGTTATTTTCAATGGCATATTCATAAACTGTTTGGAATTATCGGATATCTAACGTTATTAATGACTATATTTGAATAGGAATATTTTTAAAAAACCTTGTTTATTGCTGCTTTGACTGCATTGGTATGAAAGCGATAGTTATTTGTGCTAATGTGCGGTACCTGCACATCATTCATAATTTCTATTTTGTTTACGTACGCATTCATTGCGGATAGAATTTTCTGCTGCTCATTATAGTTGCTGAAACCTCAGCACTATCAACACTAATAGCACTAGCGCTGATAGTTTTACCACAGTTTAATTGAGATTAACGAATGCCTAACGAACCTTCGGTCTCGAAATAATTATCATGAAAAGATGCACCAGTTTGAAACCGAAATTAAATTGTCATGTAAAACTAGTAGCACGAGTGCTACTCGGCTAGATAATTATACGAAAAACTTATTATGATATTACCTAGTTCAGCGCCAAACGTGTTTGATATCCTGTAGAACGGAAGCAATCTGTTTGTCGCCAACTGTGCTGTCAATTTTATAATTTCTCTCCACACAGAACTCTGAAAATTGGTTCTACACCATACATTTGTTCTTCTTTGTGTTTTCTGGCGTTACATTATCTACAGCTGCTTTTATATAACCAAAATTTCCATCTCCAAAGCGCGGCATTTTCAATTGCTATTGTTGCACTCACATGAATTTCTCTTCTCTTGTACAGACTATTTCTACAAACGCTTATTCTCCATATACTTCATGTTAATCGAGATATCAAGATGTTAATCTTATTGCTGATTTTCTTGTAGGAGCAAGGAGAACATGGTAGACTGTAAGCGATAGTCAAATCTTTTAAGGACTGGTTGCTATGTGGAGATTTCCATTCTGTTTGCATGTCCAGGACATAAAAAATCTGATCTGTTACACTCACATTACTTTCTCTACTCTTGTACAAACTATTTTTACAAACGCTTATTCTCCATCTACTTCATGTTTATCGAGATAAACATTTCCAGGTCTATCAAGAACTGTCGTCGAATAATTCTTTGGGGAGTTTTTTATTTATAGATACTCTTTAACTGCTAGGTTCCTTAGTGTTCCATTTTATATTGGGCGTGAAAGACCCGTAATTTTGCTCAGAGGCCTCTTTATCAGGTTTGAGGTTTCTTTTACGTGCTGTAAATCTACGACATGGGACCACCGGCTTTACTTTCCTTCCAAAGGAATCCATGGTAAGGATTTTTACGCCCGAAAAAATCCATCTCCCTCCGCGGGTTTGAACCCGCGTCCTCGGGAACCACCACGGAGGACGACACAATAACGCTATAACGTGAATCCTCGATTCCTTTCGTTCCTTATTTAGCATAAAGCTATTTGAAACATCTTTCAATAATGCAAAACGTAAAAATGTAAAGGTATCGAAGGTTTATCTCAAAGTATTAGACTTACCAACGAGTATCGAGAGTATCGAGGTATCGACGGTATCGAAGTTCCATTCCTAAATATTGTTTTCTTACAGTTTTGCTATTTCCTCATTTTGTTATTTCTCCGCCACATACCTAGTAGGCAGAGGAAGCATTGCATTCCACCCAAAAACCCGATATCGAGATTTCACTGGAAACATTTCGAGATTCCCAGAATAAAAAAGAGCATTATTAGACAAAGGTATGTGCATGCGCGCGTTTGTGTCTGTCTGTCTGTGAACGGCATAACTCATAAACGATATTCGGATAAATACCAGACTTGGTATTTAAGTTCAGTACCTCCAAAAATGTGACACGTAGATTTTCAAGGAAATTCTCCCACCCCAAACTACCTATTACATGGAAAATGACTCGAATGAATTTGATTAAAATGTTATATATTTAAACATTTTATTTGTCATGTAAATATTTTATACTGAATTTTCTGGGAACAGTGTGTGAAATTCACTTCATTCAGAAGGAATTTCGAAGAATTTTGTATATCTGGTAAATCATAGGAGAAAGATAAAAACTTGCTACAAAAAAAAATCAGATTTCTTTAAAACACAGAATTTATTTTAATTAACTTTTGTGTGACTACGGGCATTTCGGAGATGTTCACTTTTATCGGCTTGAATTTGTCAGTACTTTTGTCATATTTTGAAGTACTGTCAATTCAATTGTTTCTCGCAATGACATGGAAAAAGTATGGAATTTCAAGGCCAGCATATAATAACTTATTTTTAAACATTTGACTATCGCTTTGGTTTCCTTATCAACCTCATACCTACAACGGAAAGTGTAATGAAACTATATATGTCGAATGACATGAAGTACGTAGGAAAATAAATTTTTGTAAGAATAGCTTATACGAGCTATATCAAGTGATAGTGGGTAGTGAAAATCATGTGAAAGTAACAAATCAGATTTATAGTTTCTCTAACACGTACATAGTAGGTAGAGAAGGTATTTTATCCTCCCACAATTCTATACTGAGATTTCACCGTAAATACAGGTTTTGAGGTTCCCTGAATCCAAATAAAGCATTTTTGGAAACATGTCTTGTGTAGCATAACTCAAAAACGAATAGTGAAATAACTACTAAACTTGGTATTTAAGTTCAGTACCTTGCAGGAATACCTCACGAAGATTTTAAATAATACCCCCACCCCAACTACACTTTTCATGAAACATTTTTCGAAAATCTTCTTTTACTAACAACAATAAAACAATGGCTGTAATGATTTTGATTAAAATATCATACATGAAATCTATTTACATGAAAAATAAAATGTAAAGATTAAATTTTTGGGGAATAGCCTAGGAGGTCCTCCTCATTCGTAAGGAATTTTGTATAATCTTGCATTACTGGCAAACATTAAGCGATAGACAAAAACGCACCACACAACAAATGTAGATCCCTTTAAAACACACAATATCTTTCAAATAAGATTTTTTGTAGCATAAACCGTTTTTGAGATATCCGTTAAAGTTTATAATTGTTCAACAGTAATTATTAAGCCTCCTCGATTTTCAGTTGTTTCTCGTGATTGCATAGAATCAGTAATGAAATTTTAAGGCCAGCATATAGCGTCCAGACATTTAACTGTCGCTATTCTCTTTATCTGTAACGAAATGAGTAATGTAGCAATTTTTGCAAAGGTTTATTTGGTTTAAAATGTATTAGATAGAAAAATAATATTTAGCAAGGATAGTTTGTATACCCATTAATTAACGATAGAGGGTAGAAAAAGTCAGGTGTGATTCAGTCAGAATTTTGTTGCAGAAAACTCTTTAATGTTGCACAAAATGTAATCCTTGATTGTACGGAACTGTATTTGAAAAAGAATTGCAAAATTTAAAGGTTTAAAATAACATTTTGGTATATTTTAACAGTAGACTCGATTTTCGTTTTTGAAAATTATTTTCTTCGAAATGTACCTACATAAGACCAAACGTTAATTTCTATTATAATTATACTGTCTAGACTAAATTTGAATTATATTGATTGACATTTTTAGAAATTAGCAATTTCAGTAACGAGTAGATGATCACAAGGGTTGAGGTGTAATATTTGAAAACATATGCTGTTATGTTCAAAAACAGCGTTCGAAGATCCAAAATGTAAATAGATAGATATGGTATCTCTATTGGTTTCAAATTATTGAAGTTATTACACAAGTATTTAGTGCATGGATCATTGACTGTACATGCGTATTTAAGATACAAGATGTGGTAGCAAAATAAACAACAGAAAAAGAAAAAAAATGGAGATAAATTACCTTTGAATAACTGAACAAATCTGACCTAGCTTCGCGCACTTTAGCCAAGAAGTTGTCCATGTTTTGCCAGTTCCTCCCAACATGCCAATCTCTTTCTTGATGGACTTAAGAATTTTTCTTTGAGTTTAATTGTTCACTGATTCTTCCACTGTGCACATTCCGCCGAAATATGTATTCAGTCATTCAAATTGCAGAATGGGCAGATTCTCCTGCCAGAATCGTCAGTCATTTTCTGTGCCCTCCAGCTCCCCAGTCTAAACCATGCCATTCCTGATCTTTCCTTTCTTTCTAAATGAAGTATACATGCCTCTTTACACCAATTCAATTTTATTTCATTTGCTAGACTGAGAGAAAGTTTAATTCTATTTCCTGTTGGTCGATGTCTCTTAGTCTTCTTTTGACCCCTTTCCATATGTTTTTTGTCATTTGTTTCAGCTCTTTGCCATACTGACCCCATGCCTATTTTCGTCAAACCCCTTTCCAAATCAGCTGCCCAAAACTTAGGAGACAGGTTTTCTCGCTGGTATTTATAACATTTGGATCGTAGTGTGGAGTTATCTCCCTGCATCAGCCTCAGCCAGTACTTCACTGCTCTTATTTTACAGTGTATTGTGTCTTTATAACATCCCATCTCCCTCAATACCCCCAAATTTGATGTGCCTTATAAAACTCCAAGAACTCTTTTTTCCAAAATGCTACCTGCCTTTTATCTATATGCTCTGCTCTTTCTCATCCCCAGATTTCACTTCCGTGTAACAAAATCGGCCTTATCATAGAGTTGTAAATCTTTTCTAATGTATCTACAGATACATCCGGTATCCGCGAGAGGGTACGTAATAATTCATTTAACTGCCCTCATGCTTTATAGTTACTGATAGATGTTCGTTCCATTTTCCTCTCATATTAATTTTAGCACTCAACAACATATATCGTTTTGAAAAGGAAAGCAGTTAATCTTTATAATGCTAAATATTATATTTTCAAAATTCTCTAATGCTGCCTACTTCAGTGAACTACTTCTGTAGCAAACCTGACGGTTGGCAAATAAATATGACAGAAGGTAGGCTTTATAAGTTCCTTGTTGCAATTAGATTTTCTAGCCGTTGAGTCGGAACCATCTCTTGAGAGAATACGAGCCGCCGCTATGTCTCTCCCATAAACAATTTACGCTATGGAATCATGTAGAGGTACGCTAACAGCGTTCGGGGCCTCCGCTGACCCGGCAGTTATTCCCTTGTCGTGAAACAGGAAAGCCAACTTACTGGCAATAAAAGCATAAAGCTCTATCTTGTCCCACAACAACAGTAGCCAAGTAACATCTCTCCAGGTGCTGTGTTTAATATCAGGAGATGCTTACTGACACGTTTAAGTAGGTAATGTCAAACACACCAGAAAACACATTTTCATGGAAACATTTTCGTGACAGAAAATGTAATAAGAAGCTGGCTCATGAACATTTGACGATTTCAGAACTAAATTACTGACAGGAGACAAACTAGTAATTATTTCCTGTAAAAAAAATGAATTAATCAAGTGTTACATTCGCAGTAGTTTCCCTACCCATTACCGTCTATTTTTACCTACCTTCTAAAACTATACTTGTATAAGCGTATCATTCTATCTACTTCATGTTTATTGAAATACAAGTTTGCATAAATAGTTTCATTACACCTTTCGTTTAGGCGCAAAGGGAATCGCGATAAACCATATGTAATAAAATCTGATGTGATACATTCACATGACATTCTCTAATTTCTATATTTACTAGTGGGTATACAAACTATTCTTACTTAGCTTATTTTTCTATCTACTACATTTAATCCAAGTAGACCTTTACGAAATAGTTACATTATACATTTCGTTATAAATACAAAGAGAACAGAGATAGTCAAATGTTTAAGTACTGGTCGCTATATGCTAGTCCTAAAATCCCATTGTTTCCATGCAATCGCGAGAACCAACTGAAGATCGACAAAACTTTCAAACAATTCAAACCTGGCTGGTCCCGTAGCTCAGTCGGTAGAGCACCTGCCTATTGTGCTAGGGGTCCCGGGTTCGATTCCCGGCTAGGGGTGGGAATTTTTCTCTAATCAAGATTATCCCTTATCCTCCCCAGAGTCTAGAGTGTGAATGTAATAACAAAAATGCAAGAAAGCCAACGACACGAGTTAACACGGCAAATAGGCAAGAAGTTCCACAGGAAAGACTGCTGATACGACCAATGCAGTTAAAGGCGGGGTGTAAATGTAAATTAAAAAAACTTCAAACCTGACGGCCCCGTAGCTTAAATTGAGTTTTATTTATGGACTCCCTAACTACTATGGTCCTTGGCGTCCCATTCTATAATGGGCGTGAAAGACCGGTAATTATGCTGAGAGGCCTCTTTATCAGGCTTGAGATTCTTTTACGTGCCGTAAATCTACGACACCGGACCACCGGCTTTATTTCCCTTCCGAAGGAAGCCATGCTAAGGATTTTTACGCCCGAAAAAATCCATCACCCTCCGCCGGGTTTGAACCCGCGACCTTGGGAACTAGAGGCTAACACGGTACCACTAGTCCACGGAGGACGATAGGCCCCGTAGCTCAGCCGGTAGAGCAACTGCCTGCTGTGCGAAGGATCCCGGGGTTGATTCCCGGCTGGGGGGTGGGGATTAATTTTGGCTAGAGAAAAATCCCCACCCTCCCAGAGTCTGGAAGTATGAATGAGAGTGTGGATGATCTAATGATTAAAAAACAAAAGAGCAAGAAACCCAACGACAAGAAACCCCGTTTATATCAGAAACACTAATGTCACAAAGAAACTTAATTTAATTAAGTTGTGTGTTTGAAAGAGATCTACATTTTTTGTTTGGTACGTTTTCGTCTATCGCTTAAAGCTTACAAGTTGTATAAGATATATACAAAATTCCTTGGCTATTCCGAAGAACATTCAAGATATTTTATATCTTTCATATACGACAGTTTAATCAAAATTGTTGGATCCAGTTTTTTAGAAAATCAAAATTTTCAAAAAATGTTCTACGTAAAGGTTAGTTGGGGTAGGGGAATTTTCTTGAAAACCTTCCTGTCGTATTCCTTGAAAATACTGGACACCTAAAAATTCGAAACCGAATTTTCACCGGAAACACACATTTTGAGGCCTCCTGAATACAAAAATTTTTATTAGAAAAAGGTCCGCCTATGTGTGTCTGTGAACAACATAACTCAAAAATGAAAAGTCAGATAAACACCAAACTTGGTATCTAAGTTCAGTATAAAAGCTAACAACTGTATGTGTACTCAATTTACATGGCTAGCGGAGAGGGTAGACAGACTGATAGATCGTACGAACAGGAGCTTATCACTAAGTGCATCTTACTGGAGTGTTACGGTAGTCTTGAGGTTCACACTGATAAAAGTTTAACTTAGTTATGGTGAGGGGTGACGCACCCCTGTTGGCCAGAGCTTCGACGTATGAGAATGTTGACCAGAAATGAGTGAGAGTGTCACTTAATTCGGTGGCCGTTAAATACTCTTGTCTGCTGGTAGGGCAGCCCCGTGTCCCACAAGTTGTGTCTCCATCGTTTCACTATGTTATTGGCAATGCTGAGGTAACTTTTGATTCCTTGTTCGAACCTCCTCCATAGCTGGCTACATTAGTATCCTTAAAGCACATACACCGCTTACCACTTCCCTGCTACTAAATAAAACGAGGGAAAATTAAGGTAAGCGAAGTTCTCAGGCGTTCACCTACTTTGAAAACCAGGAAAAAAACCCGAACGCGAATCCAAACACTGCACCTCCCTAAAGCGAGCCACATACTACTACCTGAGCTATTCCCCTTAGTAACTGTAAACTTAGGATAAGTATATAACGCACGGTGACACCTCGCGCACTGCGACCTACGGCGATCTATTGCGGCTCCCGGCCGCAGGCAGACACACCACAGAGACGCGCGGAAGTCCCTAAATCTCCTGCCACAAAGAACCGACCCTCTACTGTAGCTGCACAGAGAGGGCGAAGAACAACCCCTACAACCAGACAGGCCTCTGTGTCTGCCGGGAATACTCTTTTCTTGAAGCAAGCATTCGCGCCATCTGTCCGGCACCGCCACACGCCGCAAAACCTGGAAACAGAAATAAAACATGAGAAGTAAAAGGAATGAAAGGGAAATGATGGATCTGGTAGATAATAAACACGCCAGCATTCACCTACCGACTGGGGGAGACCACGAAAAACCGAAGGTCAGAGTGGACGGTCGACGGGAATCGAACCCGTGACATCCCGAATGAGAACCTTATACATGACCACGGAGCCAACTCGCTTGGTAATTTGAACTTACTGACGAATATTAACATGGCCGGCCAGGGAGTTCTTGGGTCATCCGTGAGAAATGCATTTAAAATGGGATTTCTTTTCATGAGGATGTCATTACCCAGTAAAGATTTGTGATCACTGCTCGTCCTCATTATAACTCGGAATCAATTTGATTGCCACGGACAGAAGAACAAAACGGGCTATGAAAGCGCTCGGCAGAAACGCTACGGCTCTGCCTTGCTCCAGGGTTTTACTACGTTGTTTACAGAAAAATAAAGTGCTTCCTTTACGTTCTGCTGAAGTAGAGGCAATAAACTGCTTCGGCAAGTATACTGTCTCTAAAACCTGTGACGTCAAGCCAGATATTTCGGCTCTAAAGGTTTAGCTTAAAGGTCTTGATCGTCTTCCACTGGAACTGAGACAGATTAAAACTTTGAGTCAAGCTCAGTGACCTCTAGAACTGAGCAGTATTTTGTATGTACACTATGTGATCAAAAGTATCCGGACACCCCACAAACATACGTTTTTCATCTTAGGTGCACTGTGCTGCCACCTACTGCCTGGTACTCATTATCCGCAACCTCAGTAGTCATTAGACATCGTGAAACAGCAGAATGGGAGGCTCCGTGGAACTCACGGACTTCGAACGTGGTCAGGTGATTGGGTGTCACTTGTGTCAGAAATCTACGCGAGATTTCCACACTCCTAAACATCCCAAGGTCCACTGTTTCTGATGTGATAGTGAAGTGGAAACGTGAAGGGACATGTGAAGGCGGACCTCGTCTGTTGACTGACAGAGACCGCCATTTGAAGAGGGTCGTAAAGAGTAATAGGCAGACATCTATCCAGACCTTCACACATGAATTCCAAACTGCATCAGGATCCACTCCAAGTAGTATGACAGTTAGGCGTGAGGTGAGAAACCTTGGGTTCCATTGTCGAGCGGCTGCTCATAAGCCACACATCACGCAGGAAAATGCCAAACGACGCCTCGCTTGGTGTAAGGAGCGTCAACATTACACGATTGAACAGTGGCAAAACGTTGTGTGGAGTGATGAATCACGGTACACAATGTGGCGATCCGATGGCAGGGTGTGGGTATGGCGAATGCCCGGTGAACGTCATCTGCCAGCGTGCGTAGTGCCAACAGTGAAATTCGGAGGTGGTGGTGTTATGGTGTGGTTGTGTTTTTTCTGGAGGAGGCTTGCACCCCTTGTTTTTTGCGTGGCACGATCATAGCGCAGACCTACATTGATATTTTAAGCACCTTCTTGCTTCCCATTGTTGAAGAGCAATTCAAGGATGGCTATTGCATCTTTCAACACGATCGGGCACCTGTTCATACTGCACGGGCTGTGGCGGAGTGGTTACATCCCTGTAATGGACTGTCCTGCACAGGGTCCTGAGTTGAATCCTATAGAACACCTCTGGGATGTTTTAGAACGCCGACTTCATGCCAGGCCTCACTGACCTACATCGATACCGCTCCTCGGTTCCGCACTCCATGAAGAATGGGCTGCCATTCCCCAAGAAACCTTCCAGTATGCCTGCGAGAGTGAACGCTGTCATCAAAGCTAAGGATGGGCCATTACCATATTGACTTTCAGCATTACCGATGGAGGGCGCCACGAACTTGTACGTCATTTTCAGCCAGATGTCCGGATACTTTTGATCACGTTGTGTAGTTCTAGCTGATAACACATCAGAGGAAAATCTTTCCCACCAATGTAAAATTTGCTAAATTCATGACCCCCCTCCCATTATTTCAGAAACAGTTTAGAATATTATCGTACCTCACATATTAATATCACGTGAATTTCTAGAAAGGTAGAGCAGAAAGGTACCCGGGAAATTTACATTTTTTACATTGAACACGAGGCCGACGGGGGCGAGCCTAAATATTCTTTAAAACATGCTTAATAACACTTAAACTACAAGGATTATAGAGTAGGGTTACCTGTTGCAATAATCAAACTATTTTAACTTTGGATGGCCACTATATTGCAGAGAAATTTATAGATTACTTTGCCCAGCGCTACCAACACGTCACAATATCTGCCTGAATTTCTTATAGAATATCGATGCATGCCAAGCCCACTGATGTACTTTTGCACAGTAAGTTACTTTATTTAAGGAATATATTATTAGCCTCGAAACATCTGATATCCATTCAATTATCGAGCGAGATGGCTCTATGACAACGTGCGAGGGTTGCTTTTAGGTGGTCTGGGTTTGGTTTCTGGGACCGGTCATTCTGACCATAGTTTCTCGTGTCTTTCCCTAGTTGGGATGACTTTCTTCTACCACAAATTCCTTTTCTCTCGTTTCTATCATTTCGCTTCCCTTTTCATAGTTCAGGTGACTTAGGGGCTGTACAGTATCGGACAGATAATGCAGATACTTGCTGGTGGGAAAGTTCTTCTCGACTCTGTCAAATGGCAGCCTACCGTGAGCCGCCTGAGGTGGGTGAGTTTTCCCCGGCTACACCAGAGTTGTGGCCGGGTTTGGAATCGTTAGAGACCTCTGCGCGGTTCTGTCGGTCGACTTACCTGCCGCCTATATCCTTCTGTGGTTCTTTCAATTCATCTGTTGCTCGTGGGGTAGTAAGCAGAAAGATCTGGTTCGAGGTGCGAGGTGCCATTTTTGTCCCAGGTCATAGGTAATCGATTCAATTACCTCTATTCTGGTTTTATCTATGACAAAATTTGTAATAAAACTATTTCAGGAAATGCTTATCTCAAATAACATGAAGTTGAATAGTTCGTAAGAATAGTTTATAGAAGTTATATAAAAGTAAGCGATAGTGGTTGGAGGAAGTATGTGAATCTGATGTTACATTTACATGCCTTTCTCTACTCTCTGTTCCGTTTATCCCCTTTACAGAAATAACTGCATTATGTATTTCGTTATAAATACAAAGAGAACAGCCATAGTCAAATGTATACGGTCTGGACGCTATATGCTGGCCCTAAAATTTCATACTGTTTCTATGACATCATGAGAAACAGCTGAAAATCGAGAGGTCTTGCGAAGCACAAAAGACTCTTGAAGAATTCTAATCATTAATAACGATATCTCGGAAATGGCTTATGCCACAAAAAAGTTACATGAAGAAAATTGTGTGTTTTATAGAGATCTGTATTTTTTGTGTATTACGTTTTCAGCTATCTTTAACGTTTACCAGTTATATAAGATTATACAAAATTCCTTCCGAATGAAGCTATTCCCAGAAAATTCATGGTATACATTTTATTTGTCATGTAAATAGCTTTAATATATGGTATTTTAATAAAAATCGTTAGAGCCAGCGTTTAGAAAAAAAAATATTCGAAAAATGTTCCATGTAAAGCGTAGTTTAGGGTAAGGGAATTTTCTTGAAAATTTTCCTGTCGCTTCTTTGGTGTTTATTCGACATTTCATTTTTGAGTTATGCTGTTCACACACACACACACACACACACACACACACACACACACAAAGCACACAGAGACCCTTTTCTATAAAAGCTCATTTTGGATTAATGGGGCCTCAAAACATGTATTTCCGACGAAACCTCGGAATCACATTTTTGGATGGAGTGCAATACCTTATCTGTCTACTAGATGCATGGTAGAGAAAGTAAAAGGTAGTTTGTTAAAATTCGTGCACTTATATAGGTTTTACACACTGTAACAGTGATAATTTAAGGAAACGGGAGTATATATTAGTGGAAATCGCTGAGCAAGTTAAAGCAATCAACTGGTGGGCGTTGTAAACTATGAACTGGAGTTATATTTACTCTCCTAACTAGAGCCGGCTATTTACCATAAGGGCCGCCAACTCAATAGCGTGATTTCATCACTAAAGTTTACAAATATATCGTTAGTCATGAAACTTTACCTGCTATGGTTTTAGCGTGTAACAAACGGACTTCCGTCAGAGCTTCCGCGAACTGAAGCCTTTAATGTCACTTTCAAAAGCGTAATTGAAACCTACCATGTCGAAACAGTGAATTTCAATTATTTTATATTGCTAAATGTGTGTGATTTTCTATTAGACTTCCTCACATAATTCTTTGAACTTATTATTCTTTTATCTAGAAAGTAGACCATTAGCCAGTAAAAGCTATTCTTGTACGCTATAGTTACTGTTGTTACGTAATATACTGCTACGCATGAGAAGCTGATTTGAAGATGTATTTTTGTTGTTATTCTCCGAGTTTAAAAATATTTTTAACTTTGTTATTAAACTGCTTCTATAGATAGTATTTGTGTTTGTATATGCCTCGGCTGCTTCAGTAATGTTTGTAGAGACACGTTTCTCTTAATCAGGGCGTGGTGCGACAAGAATGTAGGCTTACACAGATTTTAAGTTTAAATTCACTTCTTTTTATTAATCCTTGACATAAATTAAATAGCACTGCACTGATATTAAGAACTGTGAGATTCTTTTAATTTAATATTAGCACTTTGTTAACGCGTATACTTATTTTACGATTCACACGAATACGTAATACTTCTTTAGAGAACACATCTTCCATCCGGTCCCTACCAAGGTCTTCAGGAAGCTGAATATATTTCAATCGTCCAAATCCGTAAACTTCTGTATTTCAAGTCTCTGATTGGCTAATTCCAGTTCAATAGAATACCTGCATTTAATTAAAGCTATTTCTGGCTGTTGTTTGGCTATTTTTAAACTGTCACAAAATTTACATTACCGTTGCTCTAATCATGACTAGTAACATTTAAACTCTCAAACTCATTATTGCCTCAAGCTTACCTCATTGTTACCTCATTGTTAGCAACGTTAAACTTATTATTCTCACAGCTCTTACATTATTAAATTACATAATGCATTCACATAACATTACTGTACATGTTTACAATAAAAATAAGCATATGCAATGACTGTTGCATACATTTTTACAGATTATTACATACTTACTGCTTCAAGGCGGGCTGTTATTAAATTTATATATTATATAATTTAATTGAAGTTATTCAAGTGTTAAAAATACTGTCTCAGTCTTGGGTCATTTCCTTTCCAAATTATCACTTAAATTCATGTATCTTTACCTGATGTGCGGTATGTAGTAACAGCGGCCGTTAAACACTATAAAAACGTATACCAGGTGTTAGAAAAAAGTATTCCTTACTTTTAGATGCAGTATGGACAAAACAAGAAAAAAATGTTCAGTAAATATGAGCTCTAAAATGCATACCTAAAGAGCTACGACCACTTGTTTATCTTCGTTTACTGTGAAACACCTCTTCCACTGCAAGCTCTTTGCTATTACCTATGTACGACTACACCAAGCAGTAAACAAATGAGGACAGTTACTCTGTTATTGTTCATGGATACAGCATGCAGTTAATGTTGTTACTGTAAATCGTATTCACAGTTTTGGGTAATTTTAAGGCGTATTCTTTTAGTTCTGATGGAATCAATTTGTGTTTTAATAAGTTTGTGAAATGACTTTACATTGTAGTTTTATCTTGTAATCTTTGGTGTATGCAATCCCTATTAATGATATACAAACACTGCAGGAAGGCGTCATCAATGCCAGCCAGAGCATTCGTGACCAACCTAGAGTCTTTCAGACAGTGCGTGATTTCTTAAGACATCGGACAGAAGCATGCCTTAATCATGAATGGGCACCATATTGAGCATCTCCTTTAGCGATGGTTCACAAATGCAGGTCGTATGTAATCGCAAACAGGTTACTTTAGAAGCTGTGCTGTCTCATAGTAATGTGTCCTCATTTGTTTACTGTATTTAGCAGTTAATACGAAATAGCAAAGAGCTTGCAGTAGAAGAGAGATTTTACAGAAGGAAAGATGAACAAGTGCTCATAGCTCTTAAGGTGTGCATTTTAGAGCCCATGTTTACTGGACTTATATTTCTTATTATGGTCCATACTACCCCCTCTCAAAATATGGAATACTTTTTCTTTAACATTCTGGATATCTATTAATCTGGCCTCATTTTTACTTTCTCTAGTACCTTAGTACCTTTACTTCTCTAGTATTGCATTCCACCCAAAAATTCAATTCGAGCTTTCACCGGAAATGCATGTTTGTAAGTGACCTGGACGAAACTTTTGGGGAGAAAAAACCCAACCATGTGTGTGGTGTGCGTGTGTGAATAGTATAACTCATCCAAAACGCATCGTGTCGTATCATATAAGGATACGCCACAAAGATTTTAAAGTACATTTCCAACCCCAAGGCACTCTTTATAGTTATTTATTATTTTCTCACAAATGGCTTTAAGGATTTTGATTAAAATAGCATATGTGTAATATATTTGCATGACAAATAATATAACATGTTCAGTTTTTTTTGCTAACAGTCTGTAAAGCCCTCTCCATTCGCATTAATTTGGTATAAAGCTGTACGAAAAATCGAGTTAAAACACATTTATGTCAAATGCCTTATTTTTGTGGCATTGGCCATTTCTGAGATACTTGTTGCTATTGTGTTGAAATTTTGCAATACATTATCCATCCATTCAGCAATTTTGCACTATGTTTTTCTTTTGATGACGAAGCTGCGCAAGTAGTTATACCTTCTTTGAGAGGTTTCTGAAATGTTTCGTGTGGCATCTAGCAATTGTCTTCCAAAGCATTTACGTAGGACATTGCCGAGCGGATGTGTCTGGCACTAACGCGTGTGGCCTACATTCGAGAGGTCAGTCCTCGGTGCAGTTGTTTTCTCCGAGCTGTCAGGTGAATGTAGGGTTGCGATTTTCAGAATTTTCACCTTCCTGTCGTTTTTGTCGTTTCATACTTATCATAGTACTGATATCTCATGGGCATATGGTAAGGGCCTTGTTTGATTCGTACGGTTGTTTGTGATATTTATGAAGATTTTCCGCAACTTGACCTCTTCTGGAACCGCATTATCGCCAAGTCGGGAATGGCTTGTGCAGCCCACTAGCCTGAATACGCTGGGGGCGAAGGTACAGGCCCTTGAGCGCTTTGGAAATGTTATGGTTCTGTCATCAACATCGCTGCGAATCACTTCTGATTTCAAAGCCCCTATGCGGCTCCTACCATTCTTCTATCCCTCACGGATGCTAAGTACCTAAAATGGATATGGCAGAGGTTGGGAAATCCCTCCCTTTAAGTTCCTCAACCGAAATTTCTATAGCCTTAAGGCCTTGGTAAAAATGTTCTCCCAGCTTTTCGCTCAATGGAATGAGTTTTTTAAACAAAACATTCAAGTGTGGATTTATAGAACCAGGTTTTAAGGTTTCTCTCTAGTAGTCTTTCATCGATCGTTTTATAGCCGGGGACTGAAAGATCCTAAAGAACTTAGTAAGGCAATCGATACACATCTTATATTTTCACTGTATGGTGCAATCCTTTATCTGATATGTATCATCTTATATCCTGCCCAACAAAAAAGCACTCTTTCATTCCACCGGATACCGAGACGCCTTTCTGATGATCAGTGATAGGTTAACACAAATTTTTTAAATTGTAGTATTGTGTTATTCATGCTGTAAAATTGTCAATATGTTAATATCATGACAGTTATTTAGGATACAAGTTACAAGAGTGAAGCCTTAGTAATGAGTGGGGTCAATTTAAAACATAACAATTCGCAGTGTTTTAAGACCCACGAGCTACTGTCGCTTATTTTGTAGCGTGTTTACTACAATATTTTGTCTACATTTCGTGTACCTAACGATATTTCTTTTAAAAACTCAGAAAATAAATTTATTATAAATTACAGTTTATTCGACTCGGCCAGAGTCTACTTAATCTATCAATATGAATGAGGAATGTTTGCTGGTTAAAAATAACAAATAATGTTGCTGTAGTTTCCATCCTAGATCTCACTTCAAAAATTAAAAATGGGGGAAAAACGAATTTGATAGTCCACCAGCTGCAATATTCGAAGCAGTCGAACATGGAACTTTGGATATACTTCCTGAAGAAAATTAAAAAACCCTATTTAGTCTATTTTTCCATCGTTTCCAAGAAACAAAGGCTAATCATTGTTATTCTTATAAATGGCAAAATACAGCTTTATAAACCGTAAAACACGCTTTCAAAACAAGTGATAGAATAATTGGATTGTGCACTTTCGTAATGGTAGAACGTAAACTGAATTATACTTTTTTGTAATAAATGGTATCTAATAATGTTATTTCAATATAGCTTCTGGCTTCAGTAGACAAAATCCAATGAAATCTCCACCATAAACAAAGAGCTTTTCAGCTATCAGTCTTTACAAATATGATGTGTACAATAGTCGAGTTTTGTAGGCCTTGTCCTCCTGTCCTCCAGGCATTTGAAAATATAGCAAAATGCCCTTCATTTTAAATCAAACGACGAAGTTAGACCTTCACAAAAACACGTATTGTTACTTTTATGAGAAAAGGAGATGTTAAAACTCTGATATGATACATTCACATGACCTTCTTTACCCTCTATCTTTATTAGTGGATGAACAAACTATTCTTCTAAAGCTTTATTACATTCTATACTACATATAGTAAGTAGGGGAGTGTTGTATTCCACCCAAAAATTAGATATCTAGATTTCACCAGAAATTCATTATTTGAAGTACCCTGAATCCAAATAAAGCATTTTTTGAAACATGTCCATGTGTGTGTGTGTCTGTCTGTGAACAGCATAACTCAAAAACGAACAGTCGGATAAATACCAAACTTGGTATTTGAGTTTATTTTCTTCCAAGGATGCAACACGAAGATTTGCAAGAAAATCTCCCCACCCCAACTACCCTTTTTATAAAATTATTTTCTCAAAAATGGCTCTAACGATTTTGATTAAAATATCATATATTTAAAATATTTTGATGGCAAATGAAATGTATATCTTGAATTTTCTGGGAATGTCCCCAAAAGTTCTCTTCATTCTGAATGACCGTAAGAGATAGACAAAGTTTTACTACACAAAAAATGTAGATCATGTTAAAATAAACAATTTATGTCATATACACTTTTTGTCGAGTGGATTGTTTCCGAGATATTCCTTGTTATTTGCTTGAATTTTCCAACACTTATACTTTTTCTCAGGTGAGAATTGGTTTTTCGTTTTCTATGTCTTGGACTTGCAAAGAGAATGGAATGCTCCACATAGCAACCAGCTCTTAAAAGTTTTGACTATCGCTTAAAGCCTAGCAATTCCCCTTGCACCTACAAGAAAATTATCAATAAGAATAGTTCTGCAAATGTTTACCTCAAGTAACATGAAGTAGATGTAGAATAAGCGATTGTAAAAATAGTTTGTACAAGAGTAGAGAAAGTCATGTGAGTGCAATACATGATATTTTTATCAGTTTGTCCTCCAAAGTCATTTTAGCACCTGGTCACTCTGCGAGGTTTCGATCACCAAAAATGGCCCTGCTTGATTATGTTCTACGTTTCACTGTTGTAAAATAATACGTGTGGTACTTGAACTTGTGGTTTGTTTTACAGCCATTAAAAAATTCCTTTAAAAAATAAAGAATTACAACTGACTCGAAATATTTAGGCTGCAATAGCAATTAAATTACGTAGAGTTGGAAGGTTTAGCACCAGAAGCGTTACTGCCTATGTTTGATATGAATGAACAGTGAATTAGTTGCCCTATTTATCTGATTCGCAAGTCAAAGAAAAAATTTAAGTCAGTTTAGAACTTGTGACTCAATTCATAAATACTCTTATAAAAAGTAGTCGTAATCTATATATCCATACATGTAAATATAGCAAAAAACAGAAACATTTGCATATTATCTCTATTAATTCATTTAATATTTGTCTCATGAAGTAAAAATTTGCCTTACATTATATTTAAAACAAAACCTACACTGTTTGTTGCAGTATTGTATTGTACTGTTGATTTTTTACGATATATCTCTGTGATTGACCTTTGCTTATGCATTCTAGTATGCAATTAGCACAATAAATGCAATCTAACACTATATACATATTCAGAAGTAGACAAATCTGCATCAACAATTAGGAAAACATTAACAACTGCTGAAACACTCTATACTGTTTACCCTGGCTGAAATGAGAGCCAATGTCTAAGCAGTCATTTCTCTTTTTGTTTTTTTGGCTCGTGGACGTTTCTTTGTGGACATTGTATCCTGGCAGTGGGAAAAAACAAACAAACTTGTGACAAAGAAGCTCGCTTCATGGCCAAATAAATCCATATCGCTGTTGGAACAAGAGCGGGAAAAAACAACACGATGACAGACGTTACTGCTATGTGTTTTGTTTGAGAAACTTTCCACCTCCTTTTGTTATGGGACCTTGACATCTGGTTCTTTCGTGTCCTCACAGTGTTTCTGCGACCGTGCACACAATTTGCGAAATACGAGAGCCTGTTACCAATTTATTGGTGTGGTATCTTCACTGTATATCGTGATAAAAGAGTGGGCATGTCCTAAAAGAGTGAGCATGCTATGAAAGAGGAAAATAAAAACGAAGATTTAACAAGAGGGAACAATTTTAGTAAGTATATATCACGTTCAGTCCTTAAAGCGCTCTGTACACACGTAACTTTTCTATTGTATCTCTATGACGTTTGACAAGGAGCAGTGTGGCTAGTCCCCTAAGAGGGCGTCCCTGAAAGGAATGGATGAGGTGAAATGTGACAGAGGGCGGCCGGATCAAGAAGTATGACAGCGCAGAGGGCAGGTACCTACATTTTCCAGATTGAAACTCCCCGGTGGCAGCTGCTATAGCCAGCTCCCACATCCCACTGGGGAGACCAGGACTCGGAGACCTCCACCATTCCGGGGAACGGAGTGTTACATACAGCAGCCTCTTTCCCTGCCAAGCAATGTGATGCAGTATTTTTATCAGGTGAATGATTTCAGTCTGGTTATATAATATGTAAATTCAATAACAGTCCGCCTTGTAGCAATATGTGTATGTAATAATTTGTAAAATGTATGTAACAGTCATTGCATATGCTTATATTATACTAAACATGTTCAATAATGTTATGTGAATGCATTACGTAATTTAATAATGTAGGAGCTGTGAGAATAATAAGTTAAACGTTGCTAACAATGAGGTAACAATGAGGTAACCTTGAGGAACTAATGAGTTTTAGAGTTTAAATGTTATTTGTGATTCTTTGAAGCATTAATGTAATTTTAGTGACAGTTTAAAATAATAGCCAATCAACAACCAGAAAAAGCTTTAGTTAAATGCAGGTATTCTATTGGAGTAAAAAAAGCCAATCAGAGACTTGAAATACAGAAATTTAAAAGTTAGACGGTTGAAATCTAGTCAGTTGCCTGCAGACAGTGATAGTAACCGGATGCATGATGCGTCCTCCGGAAATTAAATACGTATTCGTGTGAGACGAAAATAGTATGTGTATTAAAAAGCGCAAATATTAAATAAAATAACCTCACAGCTCTCGATATCAGTGAAGTGCTATTTAATTTGTGTCACGGATTAATAAAAAGCAGTGAATTAAAACTTAAAATCTGTGTAAGTCTACATTCTTGACGCATCACGCCCTGCCAAGACTTCCATGTCTCTAAGACTAATACTGACGCAGCCGAGGCAAACATAAATATTAAATATTTAAAGAAACAGTTATATTACAAAGTTAATATTTTTTTAAACTTGGGGCAAAGGCCACCTGAAAATACATTTGGGGCGAAGGCTACCGGAAAATGTTTACTATACGTGCGGTTGCAACTATACAAGTTCGGTTCCCCAACAGTTGAAATATAATACAACTCCTTCAATACAAACTACTTCAAATTGGCGTCCATACGTGGAGCTAAATAAATAAACAACTACAACAAATGAACTACTTCAAACGCCGAGACTTCCTCCGACGCTTGCAACCGTGTAACAGATGCAAGGTGAAGTGAAATGAGAAAGGAGCTGAAATGCAGGGACAGGAAATTCGGGATACCATTCGCCTAGCGACCCGGGGTACCCCGACAACCAATGGTTCAGGAAGCTCAGCCGCTGGAATCGAGCCCACGACCACCCGAATGCGAGTCTCACGCGTTACCGTCTGCATCACCTAGCTCAGTTACTGCATTCCTAAGGTAGAGGAAATATTGCGCTATGCTCAAAAAGTGCAATATCCCTTCTAAGCTCACGATCTTCTTCTTCTTCGTCTTCTTCAATGGATTACCCTCCTCTTTGTACGACTTACACCCCAAGGACCTACAAGCCAAAGCTTTGGATCAGTAGCCTGTCGAGGAGCAAGCAAACTCTGGATCATAGCATATCCAGGATGAGTGATCAGCCCAAAGCCTGATATGGCGGTGAAGAAGGAAATCAATTGCATTGATGAAAGGGAGGGTAGGAAAATTTGCGGATTAAATTATCCAACCCAGCATTTGCCTAGCGACGAGGAAAACCGCGAAAAACCTTGGTCCCTTAACAATTTAATGTTGCACAAATTGGATGTAAATTAATTTACATTTAGTATCATAATATAATTGTTTTAGCGAACAAGTTTCATAAATTAAGCATATTATTATGTCATTTACATTTTCACTTTCTCTACTACAGTACCTAGTAGGTAGAACAAGTATTTCATTCCAATAAAAAGATTCTATATAGATTTCAGTGAGAATACGTGTTATGAGGTCCGCTGAATAAAACAATCTGATGTATTACACTCACATGACTTTCTCTACTCCTGTACAAACTATTTTTACAAACGCTTATTCTCCATATGCCTTATGTTAATCGAGATGTTAATCTTATTGCTAATTTTCTTGTAGATGCAAGGGGAATATGGTAGGCTTTAAGCGATAGTCAAATATTTTAAGAGCTGGTTGCTATGTGGAGCATTCGATTCTATTTGCATTACCAGGACAAAAAAAAATAATAACGAATTTGCATTTGAGAAAAAGTATAAATATTGGAAAGTTTATGGGAATAACAAGCAATATCTCGAAAATAACTCACTCAGCAAAAAAAATGTGTATGACATAAATTGTGTATTTTAACGCGATCTACATTTTTTGTGAAGTAAAAGTTTGTCTATCTCTTATGGTTTACCAGTTATGTAAACGTCGTTCACAATGAATAATACTTTTGAAGACATTCCCAGAAGATTTGAGATACACATTTCATTTATCATAAAAATATCTTAAACATATAATATTTTAATCAAAATCGTTAGAGCCATTTTTGAGAAAATTAAAATTTTCGAAAAATGTTCCATGTAAAAGGTAATCTGGGGTGGGGTATTTGCTTGAAAACCTTCGTGTCGCATCTCTGGAAGATACTGAACTTAAATACCAAGTTTGATGTTTATCCGACTGTTCGTTCCTGAGTTATGCTGTTCACAAACCCACACACACAGACACATACACGGACATGTTTCCAAAAATGCTTTTTTTGGATTCATTTGGTCTTGAAACATATATTTCCGATGAAATATCGGTATCGAATTTTTGGGTGGAATACAATACTTCTTCTACTTACCATACGTAGTAGAGAAAGTAAAAATATTTTTAGAAAAATGTGCGCGCAACCATGTGTGTGTATGAAAGCATAACCTAAAAACTAAAGCTCAGATAAATACCAAATTTGGTATTTAAGTTCAGTATGATTTAAAGATGCGACATGAACATTAATAAGAAACACTTACCCAAACTACCATATACATGGAACATTCTTCTCATTTTTTATTTTCTAAAAATTTGTTCAAACGATTTTCATTAAAATACCGTATGTTTAAGATATTTACATGACAAATGTAACGTATATCTTGAACTTTCTGTGAATAGCCTCTGAAGTCCTCTTTATTTTGCATAACATAAACTGTAAGAGTTAGACAAAATCTTACTTCATAAAAAATGTGTATCTCATTTAAGAACACAATTTATGCCAAATAAAAGTTCTTGGCGTTAACCGTTTCGGTGAAATTGTTTTTATTATTGGATGGAATTTTCAAATACTTGATATTTTTCTTAAACTGCAAATCCCTATTATTTTTTACTTTCTCTACTACGTATAGTAAGTAGGGGAAGTATTGCATTCCACCCAAAAATTCGATACCGACATTTCGCCGGAAATACATGTTTTGACATCTCCTGAATCCAAAAAAAGCATTTTTGGAAACATGTCCGTGTGTGTGTGTGTGTGTGTGTCTGTGTGTGTGTGTGTGTCTGTGTGTCTGGGAACAGCATAACTCAAAAACGAACAGTCGGATAAGCACCAAACTTGGTATTTAGGTTCAGTATCTTCCAGAGATGCGACACGAAGGTTTTCAAGAAAATCCCTCCACCCCAGACAACCCTTTACATGGAAGATTTTTCGAAAATTTTAATTTTCTCAAAAATGGCTCTAACGATTTTGATGAAAATATCATATGTTTAAGATAATGTCATGAGAAATGAAATGTATATCTCGAATTTTCTGGGAATGTCTCCAAAAGTATTCTTCATTGTGAACGACTTTTGCATAACTGGTAAACCATAAGAGATAGACAAAATTTCACTACACAAACAATGTAGATCGCGTTAAAATACATAACTTATGTCATATACATTTCTTTTGTTGAGTGAACCGTTTTCGAGATATTGCTTGTTATTTCCTTAAATTTTCTAATACTTATACTTTTTCTCAAATGCGTTATTCATTTTTTTTATGTCCTGGACATGCAAAGAGAATGGAATGCGCCACATAGCAACTAGCGTTAAAATATTTGACTATCGCTTAAAAGCTACCATATTTCCCTTGCATCTACAAGAAAATTACCAATAAGATTGACATCTCGATATCTCGATTAACATGAAGCATATGGAGAATAGGCGTTTGTAAAATTAGATTGTACAAGAGTAGAGAAACTCATGTGAGTGTAACACATCAGATTTTTTTCTTTACTTTCTATGTTCAAGTAAAGAGAACATAATTTCAGAGCCATCACATAGCGACCGGCTTTGAAAGATTTGACTATCGCTCTAGCCTACTGCACTCTTCTTAGACCTCTGAGTAAATGAATGATGAAGACTTAGGTATATTAAGAAGAAGTATATAGTATAATACGCGTTTGTAATAATATATTGTAGAATAATAAGTAGTGAAGTCATGGAAATACAAAACCTGGGTTTTTTTAGCCTTGTTAACTTTGCGGTAATGGTGTCATATAGTTGTGCTGATTGCAGATTAAATGTCATAATTATATGATGTGGCATGTGTGCTGAAGGTTTTGCCTAGCGGTAATCTTGAAATATTGTTAAAGGGCAAAACTGATATTTAATAACCATTGACACATACACACACATACATTTGCACACCAGATTCTGCGCATAGAAACCTTCTTGTTTAAGGGATAATTTTTCGAGCTCTAGCCGGGAATCGGATCCCTCGCACAATTAGTCGCTCTATGAACTAAGCTACGTAACCAGGCTATTCTATGAAGTAGGTTATTTATAAAGGGTGGACCATTTAAGTTGGGACTTTACAGTATCTCCAAAACTAAGCGTTGTAGAAAGAAATGTCTTTAATAAAAGTTGCTTGATCTTATAAGGGAAAGTGGATGCCATTAGTCGTGTATTATTTATAGGACGCTGTGATGGTCATTTTAGGGTCAATTTAAATTGAATCTAATTCTAGGTTCTCATTTAAAAATTTAATTGACCTTAAAGGACCCTAAAATGACCATCATATCAGGACTAATGGCATTTACTTTCCCCCCATAATATCAAGCAACTTTTGTCAAAGACATTTCTTTCTACAACGCTTAGTTTTGGAGATATTGTAGTCTTAACTTAAATGGCCCACCCTGTACTTACTTTCCTTTAGTATTATCACCACGTAATATTTATAAATCTATCTGAAGTATTATAAAACATGAAGAAAACATAGGACAAAGTTTCACTACGCAGAATCGTTTGTCAATGTATTAAGAACGTATAGGTAATTTTGTAACAAAAGTTTTGAGAAGAAAGATACATGAAGTAAATTTATGTTTGATTTGTGCTAAGAGACTATATATTTAGTCTAAAATCAACTATGGCTAAATATATCACTGCTCTAGCTTTTATGGATTAATACCTCAGGGAAATTTATCTGTACTGTAATATGGGATGACTTTTGCCCAAGTATCTGTTTAGTATTTTTCATGTATTCGTAAAATACCATAAACTTATGTGACTTATTTTGTAATATTTATTTTGGTCATTTCGACTGCGTGCTCTTATCACGACCTTTCATAATGTTATAATAGATACATTACTTCAACATTAACACAGAAATTTACATGTTTTATGCTTTATCGTGCAGGTCATCCTCAAGGGGCACTGGGGTTAAATTTTTTAATTTTATAGCTATTCACTTGAAAATTACACATTAATATGAGTAAGTAAATAAATAACTGAGCAAAATCTCAATGCTCTAACTGAAATAGTTTTCAGATAATACAATTACATATTTTTAATCAACGAAAAATATGCAAATTTTCTAAAACTGTCTTGCGCATTCATATTTGTCACAGAAGTATTATAGTGACATTTCTGATACCTTCGTACAGTTAAAATAAATGTAAGGATTTTATTTAAGTTGATGTTATTAGTTGTAGATAAATAAATGTTTGTTTTAATGAAGTTGTTTGTGTTAAAATTGTCCTTGTTTTTCAGAATTTTTTGTGAGTCAATCAACAAAGCAATCATAAAATACATGCTTGAATATTTATGCAGCACATTTTAGATTATGTATGGAAATTTACATACAAATTACAGCAAAATTGAAGTGTAAGTAATAAATTATGTGCGTAAAAATCTAAAACCGAGGAAAAACACGGGTGCAGTCGGGTTAAAAGGGAGCCCAAGAGTGATTTAAGCATGCTACTGGACGTTTAAAAGACGTAAAGAATGTTTGGTCAAATGACTCATAAGTATCTATACAATATCTATATGATATAATTAAGAAAGCGAAAATTTTGTCATTTTCATCTAAAAGGTCAGTCCCAGTGTCTCTTAAGAAGCTATATGGAGTTTTTCTTATCTTGTCTGGTTTGTTGACGACATTGGAGAAATGCAGACACTGACTTGTTTTCTACAGTTGATGTACAATGAGCAGCTCACAATGATGTGCTGGATGGCTACTAGTGTGTTGCAGTTGGCACGGGTGGAGACTGGTCTTTGGTTAGAAGAAAAGAGTGCATCAGTTTGCATGGCCATTTCTTAGACAGGAGATGATTACTTGATTTCATCGTTTGAGTGTTCGTAGAGGTTGAAAAGTTATGTCACTTTTGGTATCTTTATAAAGATGGAAAATTTAAAATAGATAATTGTTTTCACAACTGGGCTAAAGTCACCCCATGTTATGGTAATGATTTATTCTGACGTACCTCTCCCCTTAAGAAACGGTATGTCTGTTCTGTATTTTAAAACTTTTGGACGATTCATTATGCTATAAACTTGCGCTGAGTCACCTTCTAGGCGAAGAACAAATAATCTGATCAATATAAAGGCCAAATATGTTTTGCGTTGCGCAGGTGGGCAGTGTGTAAACAGCTTTTCGAGCGCACTCTCCCTAAAAGCCTGAAGATATACGTCAGCAGCTAGTACCGTTACCCTATAGTTATGTGCTTCCTTAGCCAAAACACCCCTCGGAGAAAGTTATTAATTGTGGCTGTGCACGCAGATGGCCTCGTGTGGGCCGACACTCCTCCAGAAATTAATCTGGACTCGTTTTAAACCTGCGCCCTGAAACCTGATAAACTTCCTTCACAACATTTGTTTTAACCCCCGTATATCACACTTGCAGCACTAATCGGATTCAGCATGGCGCTCTGCTTCTTTCTTCAGAAATGTCTTGGAGAATTAATGCAGCCTGGCATTTTTTCTTTAAAAATAAGAGAAACTCGAAATATTGGCACTGGTTTTATACTGCTTTGGAAGCGAACAAGAACCATTCTCAAGTTTCCATGGGAATCGAGCCACTGTTCTTTGGCATTCGTGCCAGCTCGCTAATTGCTGCATTTGTCTTGATATATTCGAATAGGAAGAGGTGCTTAAAACTACCATTAAAATATCATCGGTATAGAGAATTTATTTTCAGCAGATATTTTTAAGGAAATGCTCCCAAATTTTCACAAAATCTTCAAAAGTATCATCAGTTTTCATGTTTAGTTTCCCTATCGCCTACCTCAGTAGGTACCACCCAAAAATTAGTTGTCGAGATTTCAGTGTAAGTACGTCTTGTCAGGGCTTATAATAAAAACAAACAAGTAGACAAAGGTTCATATGCACGCGTGCGCGCGTGCATTTGTATACGAACATTACAACTCAAAAACGAAAAGTCGGATAAAAACCAAACTACATTTTATATTAAACACATTCATTTGTTTACTGAAAAGGCTTTAACAACTTTGATTAAATTATCATATTACTTTCTCTACTACTTATAGTAAGTAGGGGAAGTATTGTATTCCAACCAAAACTTCATACCGAGATTTCACCGGAAATATATATTTTGAGACCCCCTGAATACAAAATAAGCATTTTTGGAAACATGTCCGTGTGTGTGTCTGTGAACAGTATAACTCAGAAACGAACAGTCGGATAAACACCAAACTTGGAATTTAGGTTCAGTATCTTCAAGAGATGCGACACGAAGGTTTTCAAGAAAATCCCCCCACCCAGATTACTCTTTACATGGAACATTTTTCGAAAATTTTAATTTTAATGGCTCTAACGATTTTGATTAAAATATAATATGTTTAAGATATTTTCATGACAAATGAAATGTATGCCTTGACTTTTCTGGAAATGTCTCCAAAAGTATTCTTCATTGTGAACGACTTTTGCATAACTGGTAAACCATAAGAGATAGACAAAATTCTACTACACAAAAAATGTAAATCGCGTTAAAATACACAATTTATGTCATACACATTTTTGTTGAGCGATCCATTTTCCAGATATTGCTTGTTATTCCCTTAAATATTCCAATACTTATACTTTTTCTCAAATGGAAATTCGTTATTCATTTTTTGTCCTGGTAATGTAAAGAGAATGGAATGCTCCACATAGCAACCAGCTCTTAAAATAGGCTTAAAGCCTACCAATTCCCCTTGCATCTACAAGAAAATTAGCAATAAGATTAACATCTCGATGTCTTGATTAACATGAAGCATATGGAGAATAAGCGTTTGTAAAAATAGTTTGTACAAGAGTAGAGAAAGTCATATGAGTGTAACACATCAGATATTTAAGGTATTCACGTCGGAAGTTTAGCTATACAAAAGTGATGTATACTGTATGTAATAGGTCTAAAAATTTCTAAATCAGGTACTAAATAAGGCGTTGCTTTGAATCATGAAGTAATATATTTTTACTTTCTCTACCATACATCTTTAGTAGGTATCGATTTGTATTCTATCGACAATTGGATATCGAGGTCTCACCAGAAATGCTTATTTTCAGGTGTCTTGTATCGAAAAACAGCATTAAAAATGTCGTGAGAGAGAAAACATAACTTAAAAACGAAATCCTAAACAAATATCAAAGTTGACATTTAAGCTCATGAAATCCCCTACCCCAAATGGGTATTATTATTTTCTCAAAAATGGGCCTTCGATTAAGTGTTATATGATTAAGATATGTGCACGATTAATAAAATTTTTACCTTAAAATTTCTGTCAATAAAGTCCTCTTCGCCTGAATTCTGTAGCAGTTGGTATAACTGCTAAAGCGTAAGAGACAGACAAACTTACCACAGAAAAAATTCACAATTTATGTGCTTTTTTGTGCCATTGACCACTTCCGAGATATTACTTGCTATTGGTGTGAATTTTCTAATACTTTACGTATATTTTAAACGCTCATTGATCATTCCTTGATATCTCGTGAAGTCAGGGAATTTCAAAATCAACATATACTGGCTCGCTTTTTAAAGATTTGATTACTACTTGAATCTCCTGTATCCCCCAAACACATACAACGAAATTTATAATAAACTACTTCTGCAAACTATTATTTCGATTAACATGAAGCAGAGAGAAAAATAAGATTTTGTAGGAATAGTTCCCAGAAAACTTATAAAAATAATAAGAAAATGATAAAAGTGATAAGATGTTAAAAATTCTAGTCTTGGGTGTAGGAAAAATTGTTGTACATTGTAAAACCGGTAATATATATATATATATATACATATATATGTATATATGTATATATATAATTTATAAAAACTAGTGACAGAAGTAGAGAAAGTCAGGTGAATGTAACACGTCATATTTTCTTTTTTGCACTTTTTCTCTCCCTTACAGCTTTTAAACGCGCTTCGCTTACTTTTCGTAACTCCCGCTTCGAGTCTAATTATAACTATTGCCTGCAAGCCACTATTTGCGACACGTTTTCTTCAATGTACAACGAAAATACATGGAAATATATGTTTTGAAGCCCTGAATAACAAAAGCACTTTTTGAGAAAAAGTGTGGGTTTGTGTGTGCGCGCAGTGTGTCTATGAATAGCATAACTCAAAAATCAAAAGTCAATTAAACAGCAAACCTAAATTCACATCTTCTAAAGATGCGACACGAATATTTTCAAGAAAATTCCCCCACTCTATACTGATCTTTGCATGGAAACATTTCCCTATTTTTTATTTTCTTAAAAATGGCTCCAATGATTTTGATTAAAGTACTACACGTTTAAGATATTGTTGTGACAAATTAAATGCATACTTTGAACTTGGTAAACCAATTATACAACAGACATTCAGAATGAAGTGGATTTTATAGGCTATTCACAGAAATCGATGTATTTTATTTATAATTTATTGGTTTTTAAGCCTTGCCTAGGAAAGGTTTATAACCAATAATGTTTCTGATTAATTTTGTTATGTACAAAACGTTGATAGGAAAACTACACATTTAAGAGTTAAGTGGATTTTTATTACGCAGACCGATTACCACGGGAAAGGTTATAATTTCGTTCACACTGCAGCTAAAAGGATGAGCTACTACTGAACCTTTTTATTTTCATTTGTACTTTCATTGACACCTCGAAGAATTAGTTTTATTGCCGGTTTTTAAAATGGCACATGACATGTACACTGCAAAGAGACATGCAGAAAACCTGACAGATCACGAAAGAGTGAGAGAACGGAAGTGAGATGGAAGGAAGAGAGAAAGACCGATGGAGCAGGAGAGGGTGTGAGGGACAGTGAGAAAGTGAGAGATGGAGGTACATAAACTGTTCCTACACAAAAAATATAATATATGGTTTTAGCACGCAATTTGTCAACTTTCTTGTGGCATTAAGCATTTCCGAGATATCCTTTTTGTTATTGTTTTGAATTTTCAGAAACCTATAGATTTTTAAAATAAACACAAATTCTGACTTTCCAGTTTGGAAAAGCATAAATATTTGAAACTTTAAACGAATAACAAAGAATAACTCGGAAATAGTTGCTCCATAAAAAAATGTTATTTCACATAAATTGTGTGCTTTAACGAGATACACATTATTTGTGTAGTAAGATTTTATCTATCTTACGATTTACTATTTATATAAAGGTAATTCAGAATGAAGAAGACCTCACAAGCTATTCACAGAAAATTCAAAGTATTTATTTTATTCGTTATGCAAATATTATATACATTGCTCTTTGAATCAAACTCGTTAGAGCTACTTTGAGAAAATAACGAAAAAATTTCTATGTCAAGGGTATATTGGGGTGAAGGTATTTTCTTCAAAGTCTTAGTGTCGCATTCTTTCAAGAAGCTGAACTTAAATACCAAGTTTGGTATTTAAACGACTTTTCGTTTTTGAGTTACGGTATTCTTTTCACAGACACACACGGATGTTTTTACTTTCTCTACTACGTATAGTAAGAAGGGGAAGTATTGTATTCCACCCAAAAAGTCGATACCGAGATTTCACCGGAAATATATGTTTTGAGACCCCCCGAATCCAAAAAAGGCATTTTTTGAAACATGTCCGTGTATTTGTATGTGTGTGTCTGTGCGTGTGTGTGTCTGTGAACAGCATAACTCAGAAACGAACAGTCAGTTAAACACCAAACTTGGTATTTAGGTTCAGTATCTTGCAGAGATGCGACACAAAGGTTTTCAAAAAAATCCCCCCACCCCAGATTACACTTTACTTGGAACATTTTTCAAAAATTTTAATTTTCTCAAAAATGGTTGTAACGATTTTGATTAAAATATCAATTGTTTAAGATATTTTCATGACAAATAAAATGTATATCTTGAATTTTCTGGGAATGTCTCCAAAAGTATTCTTCATTGTGAACGACTTTTGCATAACTGGTAAACCATAAGGGATAGACAAAATTTTACTACACAAAAAATGTAGATCGCGTTAACAATGCACAATTTATGTTATATTCATTTTTTTGTTGAGTGAACCATTTTCAGGATATTGCTTGTTATTCCTTTAAATTTTTCATTACTTATTTTGTCAAATGGGAATTCGTTATTCATTTTTTTGTCTTGTATATGCAAAAAGTATTAATCTGTGGCAAGGAGAATGGTGCTGCAAATAGCAACCAGCTATTAAGAGATATGTCTATGCTTAAAGGCTACTGTATTTCTATGTGGCCCTTGCAAATACAAAACAAGGGGAACATAGTAGGCCTTAAGCGATAGTGAAATATTTTTAGAACTGGTCGCTATGTGTAAAATGTAATTCTCTTTGCGTATCAAAAGATCGTTTCTGCAAATGTTTATCTCGATTAATATGAAATAGATGGAGAATAAGAGTTTGTAAAAATAGTTTGTACAAGAGTAGAGAATGTCATGTGAGTGTAACACATAAGATTTTTCTAAACGCACTTTGTTGTGTTTTTGCTTTCAATGGGTCTCTAAACATGTATTTCGGTGAAATCTCGGTATCGAATTTTTGCATAGAATGCAATACTTCCTCTACTTGCTATAGGTAAGCAGCAGAGGAAGTAAAGATTCTAATGAGATAGTGCGGTAATTTTCTCGCTATTGGCTCACCTTGTTAATATTCTCGCGCACACTTCTCATATTTAAGGAAAGCTTTAAGATCTTAATGATGCCTGTTTTAGATCGCGTCTTGGGTAGTTGCCAGAAGTCTGGTTGGTTCCAAGTCACATTCTACCGTGAGGCAGTATATCACATTCCCACCCCCCCCCATGCTTCCAGATATGGAACAGGTTCACAGAAGAGGGGATGAAGAATCACTCCGTTCTGTTTCGGTGACTTCATTGGCGTTTGAATTCCTACAGAACCGATACCGTCAGATTTTATCTTCGCGCTCTTTCATTGTACACCGTGTCGGGGAGAGAAAAAACATTACCTTAACCTTTAGTGGAAGTTTCCCAATTCCTCTTTCTTCGCTTTCTCCAGCTCTTTAAAACGCCAGAGCAAGTACAACTTAAGAGACAAAGAATCTTTCTGTCTCCAGATGATTAATACAACCTTTTACATAAACGTTTGCGATGTTCTGTGCGGAAAATACTAAACGCTTTAGAAAAACAATTTATGGGTATAATACACATATCTTTATTTGCAGATTACATTTTCATTTACTGATCTTCCTTCTATTTACTTTGTACTAAACACATAAAATATCAGTCTGGAAATCATTTCAGTTTAATAAATACAGACAGAACCCGCCGTTATCCTCTCATTATTCCACTAACTACAAAGACTCTGCTCTGTAACCCTCCCTCATCCTCCCTTCAATCTTTCTCTGCTCTGTTTCCTTTTCTCTATGTCTCTGCAGTGTACCTGTTATGGATATCTTTAAAACCGTTAATAAAACGATTTTAACAGCATAGAAACTTGTACCTCTTTATTGTGTTTGTAATGCGATCGGAGCTGTGTTCTTCTCATGGTAGTTAGTTAACGTAATGAAAAAGTAATATGATTCTACTCTTTCGACACTTTGTACATAACAAAATTTATCAGAAACTTAACTAGTATAAACTTTTGCCAAGTAAAGGTTAAACATACTACTAAATAATAAACAAAATATATCAATTGACTTATTTTGCGCCCTATTACAGCTACCACTTTGGGTTAAACATGCACCATATCACAGCAATAGTCTACTTTTTTAAGTGAGACCTAAAGAATATTATATACCAAGTTTCATAACTGTCGGTTTGGCTATTCTTATATGAAAAGGTGTATATAAAAACACACAAACACTCGCACACACTTCAAAAGTACTGTTATTGGCTTCAAAGTGGCGAAATATAGGTTACTTTCGATTCATTGTATGTGTATTTATCATATCAAGATTTTTGTATGTTTATAAGTTCATGAGGGAAAAATAAGGGATAGTTTATTTCAAAATCTTACCTAGTTCACACACCAAATAGACTATAACTGGCCATTCAAACACCTGTGTGTGTGTGTTTGTGTTTGTGTATTTGTCTAGCATAACCCAAATGTGAAAAATCGAATGAATGCCAAATTCATATTTAAGTTTAGCAGTTTTCAAGGACACAACACAAACATTTTCAAGAAATTTCCCCATCCAAAACTACCCTTTACAGGAAAAAATATAGCTTACTTTTATTTTCTAAAAATGGCTTATACCACTTTGATTAGAATATAATGTTTTAGGTATTGACAAGAATAAAATGGACATACTGACTTTTCTGTAAATACTTTGTAAAGTCCTCCTATTGCGATTACATTTTGTATAATTTTGTATAACTAGCAAACCATAAATACAAATGCAAACTTAACGCACGAAAATCCACTTTGAAGATGTTAGTTTGTTGTATTGTTATTTGCTCCACGCTTTGGGATCAAATTTGAGAGGTTATGTTATGTTGGGGAGCCGAACACTTGAAGTACTTGCAACCGCACGTATGATAAAAATTTTCCGGTAGCCTTCGCCCCAAGTGTACTTTCCAAATGTTAAAAAAAATATTAACTTTGTAATTTTGACTGTTTCTTTAAATATTATATAATTATATTTGCCTCGACTGCGTCAGTATTTATATTTTTTAAAGACAAGAATGTCTTAGCAGGGAGTGGTGCGACTGAAGAATGTAGACTTACACAGATTTTAAGTTTTTCTTTACTCCTTTTATTAATGCTTGACACGATTTAAATAACACTTCATTGATATAGAGAGCTGTGAGATGTTTTTATTAACGACTTGCACTATTTAACACGTAAACTATTTTAGTCTCACATAAAATACGTATTAAAGTTCTCGAGGACGCATCTCGTATCCGGTAAGGAACACTGTCTATAACCAACTGAACTCTGAATTTGTAAATTTTGCTAGTCCAATAGAATACCTTCATTTAACTAAAGCTTTTTCTGGTTGTTGATTGGCTATTTTATAAGCTGTCACAAAAACGACACTATTGTTGCTCCAAGAATCACAAGTAGCATTTAAACTTTCTAATTTATTATTGCCTCAAGGTTACCTCATTCATACCTCACTGTTAGCAACTGTTGACCTATTTCTCACAGCTCCTACATTATTAAATTATGTAATACATTCATATAACATTATTGATCATGTACATAATATATAAACATATATGATGACTGTAGTGTACACTATTTATATATTGTTACATACACATATTGCTTTAAGGCGGGCTGTTATTGAATTTATATATTATATAATTAGACTGAAATCATTTGTGTTAAAAATACTGCCTCAACTTCTCCTAAAAATACCGAATGTATGTCAAATAAAAATGTTTGTGGCTCTAACCCTTTTTGGGATATCCGCTCCTGTTTGTTGGAATTCTCCAGTATTTTAACCATACCTTTTTAAATGTTAGGTTATCACGAGGTAGTTAGGCAGAGAATGTGCAATATGAAGGTCAGCATATAGCTACTTGTTTTAAATATTTGACTGGCGTCTTAGCCTGTATGCTCAGGCGTAGTATTCAATGAAACTATTTAAACCAAACTTTAGCGGGAAATTGAAAGAAAAATAAGATTTTAAGATATCTTGGGTAGACAAATTCATCACCTTGTAACACATCGGATGTTAACGCATACGTCAAGGAGACTAACCTAATGTTTTAATTGCACCACAAACAGAAGCTATCAATAAAGATAATAGCTAATTAAGCTAGGCAGAAATTCTCCAGATTACAATTAGAATATAGTTACAAGATAGTAGGTTTTCTTTTGCAAAATTCCTTTATGTCTCTACAAAGCTATTTGGTAATAAACGTTAATACCTTCCGGGTTGCAATGCAGCCCTACTAAAGATAGATATCCTATTATTAAAATGTCAAGCCCATCAAAATCCCCCAATAATCGCCTTTTCTCTGCAACAGCAGTAATGTCTGTTTAAAATTGTGAGTTTTAAAAAGTCACTCTTGACAAAGGGGCACACTGAATTATATAACAGGATTTCTGATGTTCTTTATTCAGTACCTGCAAAGCTTCTCTATCGTTAAAAAATGCAAATTATACGTCACAAACTGGTCCACCTATTTTCGAGAGTTTCAAGAATACATCTGAAAAAATCTGATGTGTGCATTCACATGACGTTCTCTAGCTCTGTAGTTTATTTGTGGGTATACAAACCATTCTTACCAAAGCTTAGTTTTCTATCTAATACATTTTAATCCAAATAAGTTTTTTAGAAATAGCTGCATTACACATTTCATTATAAATACAAAGGTGACAGTGATATTCAAATGTTAAGAGCTGGACGCTATATGCCTGCCTTAAAATTTCATACTATTTGCATGCAATCGCCAGAAACAACTGAATGTTCACAAGACTTCAAGAAAATGATCAAGAAATGAATAAATCGAAACTTTAATAATGAATATCTCGGAAATGGCTTATGCCACAAAAATTATTGGATATAAATGGCGTGTTTTAAAAAGATACACATTTTTTGTGTAGTACGTTTTCGTCTATTGCTTGACGTTTATCAGTCAAACAAAATTGTACAACCTCCTTCCCAATGAAGAGGACTTAACAGGCTATTCCTAGAAAATTCAAGATACACATTTTATTTCTCATGTAAATATCCTTAATATATGGTGTTTTAATAAAAAGTCGTTCTAACCAATCTTAAGAAAATCAGAATTTTCGAAAAATGTTTCATATAAGGGATAGTTGGGGTGGAGGGACTTTTTTTTTTTGTAAATCGTGTTGCATCTTTGGAAAATACTAAACTTAAATTCATTTGGTATTTATCAGACTTTTCTTTTTAAAGTTATGCTATTTAAAGACTACACACACGCACACACACGGGCGTTTTTGTAATTTTTTTTATTCAGGGGGCTCAAAACATGTATTTCCAGTGAAATCTCGGATCCAATTTTTGGGTGTAATGTAATACCTTCTCTACTCACTATGTACGTGGTAGAGAAAGTAATATAGAGTTCAAAACATTGAATACAAGGGGAAAAAATATGTGTTGCATTCACATGGCTTTTTCTACCCCCTCTTCTACAAAAGCTTGTTGTTCTAGCTGCTTCCTTTTAATGGGGATAATCATCTGTAGAAATGCTTTTATTATACATTTCGTTGTAGATACAAGGGGAAACAAGTAGGCTTAAGCGACAGTTAAATCTTTTAAAACCGGGTCATTATGCGATGGTTTTGAGATTCCATTTTCTTTGCAAGATCACGCGAAAAAAAAAGAATACCAACATCTGTATGAGTTGAAAAACATAAAACTAATTTGACAATTCAAAACCAATTATAAATGAAGTAACCATGCGCGCGGCGCTACCTGCGGCCGCCGACAACTGCCTGCGACGGGCCGTCGAAACAATAGCCAGCAAGGAAATAATAGAATAATAGCCAGTGTGGAATAGAAAAGCCTCCTTATATGCCACTCGCTTGTTCCGGAACGTTCGTTTGGGCATATTCTAGTAGGTTCTTGTTCTCGAAAGTTCCGCTTTGTATTCGAGGCCTATATAAGGGATTGTTGTTGCCAGGACGAGCAGTGTTAAATTCAGCTGAGTTTGAGTACTGTTAGAAATGACGAAGTGAACAGTGGACAGTGCAGTTTAATTGTGAGTTGTAATTTAGCAGCTTAATTGTGATTTGATCTGAATGATCAGTTATGTTGTATTCGGAATGTGGCCAAAGTGACTCAAGTGTAACGTTCTTGATGCGTTGAGTGCCTAGTGATAAATAAAGTGTGTTTTCCAGTAACTGGTGCTCTGAATTATTACAATAATATCTCTTTAGCTATTAATACCAAGACAAGTTTTTTACGTAAACTGTGTGCTTTAAGGAAGTATACATTTTTCTGGAGTAAGTTTTTTTCTGTTTCTTGCGGTTTACAGGTCAAACAAAATTCATTCATACTGAAGAGGATTTCAAGGTTATTCACAGAAAATTTAACGTATAAATTTTATTTCTTAAACATGTCATATTCTAATAAAAATTGTTAAAGCCATTTTTGAGAAAATCAAAAATAACGAAAACTTTTGTATGTAAAGGGTAGCTTGGTGTGAGGAAATTTTATTAAAAGTCTTACTGTCGTGATCCTGGAAGCGTCTGAAATTTGTTTCTCACAACTGTTTAATTATGAAAAACTTTATCATAATTAAGTTGAAGTAGACACAATGAAAGTTCGTCTCTTTCAGGTTCGGAAGTGTTGGCAATGGTGTTTCGGTGCAGCGTGGTAAGGGGTGTGACCTCTCTCCGTCCCTCGACATTCGGTAGGCTGCCGGGTATCCGATCCCCCATGAGGGGCATTGGAACCCTTCTGTGGAGGTGGGGTAGCCGGTTTACCTGTCGATGTACATCTAGAAACTTAGTAAACCTGTCATTGCTGCACCGTCGCTCCTGGATCCGGCCGCGGCGTCTCCTCTCGCCTCATCCTCGCTGCCGGGGACGCCTCCTCGTGGGGCGTAGGTACAATATCCACTCTGGATCGGTGCCTCCGTAGCGGAAGATAAGACAAGAGCATATCAGATTGTTTTAGCTTTTAAAATGCAGTAAACTCATAAACATTTGCGCAGCTTATAATAACCACAAATGTTCAAATATAACATCGTTAACGTTATGATAAACAGTTCACTTGGTAGCTATCAAACAAATATCTAAGCAATATACAAATACATTCGCTGATCAGCTTAGCAAAGTCAGAAATATCCGTTCTGACCTTCACAAAGTAATTTTTGTTTGGGTTTCCTTAGGAAGGAAGAAAATATACGAAAAGCAAACATAAATAGCGTGGCTTTTGGTTTCCGTTCTTGAACCACAACTCTCTCAACCGTGATTGCGGTCGAGGTATTTAAAAGCCACAAAACCTATACTACCGGCTTTTTGCTTACGTTTGATTTACCTCGAATGTGGGAACCAATATTTCGCCCGCACTGCTTTGGCTTCAAAGACTCTTTGTGGCACATACGTCAGCAATGTCGCCTTTTCTCGTGTTTCCAGAGGCAACATATTACCGTGGTGTTTGTCAAATACTGTTAAAGACTGGCACTGATTTATAGTTGTGCTTCCCAACCGCTTAGCACGCTTTCCGCATAGGCACACGAATTATATAAGCTTTCTAATGTATAATAAGACTTATGTTCGCACAAAAATTGTAGATTTTAAGTTAGGACTAACCGTCGTAAATGCAGTCCTATTTGCAGATTATCAGGACGTTCTGGCAGATACTGAAGGCAGACTGCAACTAGCTTTTTACCAATTCAATAAAACAATGAATAGGAATGACAATTTAAACGGCGAAATGAAAATTTTGAGGTACGTAACTGCCTGCAGTCTTAAAGATCACATTAAAAAGAAACAATATGAAAAAATTAAAAGTATTTAGTTTAAATGAAAAAAAATCGGGGAATATAAAATGAAATGTAAAAATAATATATCTCGAATACCAGGGAAATGACTCACAAAACAGACCTTAAAATAACAATAATTGGCAATAGAGATGTTGAAAGACCACGTAGACGGTCGAAAGACGCCTTCTGAGCCGAAACAAACCTATGGGTCTATCTTGAAGGCCGTTGAAATACGTTTATTATTCTAACCATCATGTTCACCGTGCTTTTAGAATTTGATGAAGCATTTTTATTTCCAGACGAAGGGAGGAATGGTGGCAGAAAGGAGAGTAGAAAGAGTATTAAAATGACAAAAATCACTAGCAGAGGAATAAAACAACTAAACGTTTCTGACGAGACAATCAAAGAGAAGCAGAGGATGATCGTAAAGGCAAAAAAGGCAAAAGGCTGGGATTACTATAAAAAATCTGATGTGTTACACTCACATGACTTTCTCTACTCTTGTACAATCTATTTTTACAAACGCCTATTCTCCATATGCTTCATGTTAATCGAGATATCGAGATGTCAATCTTATTGGTAATTTTCTTGTAGATGCAAGGGGGATATGGTAGCTTTTAAGCGACAGTCAAATATTTTAACGCTGGTTGCTATGTGGCGCATTCCATTCTCTTTGCATGTCCAGGACATAAAAAAATGAATAACGAATTTGAGAAAAAGTATAAGTATTGGAAAATTTAAGGAAATAACAAGCAATATCTCGAAAACGGTTCACTCAACAAAAGAAATGTATATGACATAAGTTGTGTATTTTAACGCGATCTACATTTTTTGTGTAGTAAAATTTTGTCTATCTCTTATGGTTTACCAGTTATGCAAAAGTCGTTCACAATGAAGAATACTTTTGGAGACATTCCCAGAAAATTCGAGATATACATTTCATTTCCCATGACATTATCTTAAACATATGATATTTTCATCAAAATCGTTAGAGCCATTTTTGAGAAAATTAAAATTTTCGAAAAATGTTCCATGTAAAGGGTAGTCTGGGGTGGGGGGATTTTCTTGAAAACCTTCGTGTCGCATCTCTGGAAGATACTGAACCTAAATACCAAGTTTGGTGTTTATCCGACTGTTCGTTTTTGAGTTATGCTGTTCACAGACACACACACAGACACACACACGGACATGTTTCCAAAAATGCTTTTTTACTTTCTCTACTACGTATAGTAAGTAGGGGAAGTATTGCATTCCACCCAAAAATTCGATACCGAGATTTCACCGGAAATACATGTTTTGAGACCTCCTGAATCCAAAAAAAGCATTTTTGGAAACATGTCCGTGTGTGTGTCTGTGTGTGTGTCTGTGTGTCTGTGTGTGTGTCTGTGTGTGTGTGTGTCTGTGAACAGCATAACTCAAAAACGAACAGTCGGATAAGCACCAAACTTGGTATTTAGGTTCAGTATCTTCCAGAGATGCGACACGAAGGTTTTCAAGAAAATCCCCCCACCCCAGACTACCCTTTACATGGAACATTTTTCGAAAATTTTAATTTTCTCAAAAATGGCTCTAACGATTTTGATGAAAATATCATATGTTTAAGATAATGTCATGAGAAATGAAATGTATATCTCGAATTTTCTGGGAATGTCTCCAAAAGTATTCTTCATTGTGAACGACTTTTGCATAACTGGTAAACCATAAGAGATAGACAAAATTTTACTACACAAAAAATGTAGATCGCGTTAAAATACACAACTTATGTCATATACATTTCTTTTGTTGAGTGAAACGTTTTCGAGATATTGCTTGTTATTCCCTTAAATTTTCCAATACTTATACTTTTTCTCACATTCGTTATTCATTTTTTTTATGTCCTGGACATGCAAAGAGAATGGAATGCGCCACATAGCAACCAGCGTTAAAATATTTGACTATCGCTTAAAAGCTACCATATTTCCCTTGCATCTACAAGAAAATTACCAATAAGATTGACATCTCGATATCTCGATTAACATGAACCATATGGAGAATAAGCGTTTGTAAAATTAGATTGTACAAGAGTAGAGAAAGTCATGTGAGTGTAACACATCAGATTTTTTTTATGTCCTGGACATGCAAAGAGAATGGAATGCGCCACATAGCAACCAGCGTTAAAATATTTGACTATCGCTTAAAAGCTACCGTATTCCCCTTGCATCTACATGAATATTACCAATAAGATTGACATCTGGATATCTCGATTAACATGAAGCATATGGAGAATAAGCGTTTGTAAAATTAGATTGTACAAGAGTAGAGAAAGTCATGTGATTGTAACACATCAGATTTTTTGGATTCAGGAGGTCTCAAAACATGTATTTCCGGTGAAATCTCGGTATCAAATATTTGGGTGGAATGCAATACTTCCCCTACTTACTATACGTAGTAGAGAAAGTAAAAAGTAAATAAAATACACTTGAAAATTCGAAATGAGATAGTGAGGCAACGACAGTTTAAAATATTTGAATTGTATTATAACTAGTATTACAAAAATAAATGGTCTACCTCTGTGGTGAAACCCAAAGATTCAACCCAGAAGTCTCGCCTAACCAGAATCATTCCCTATCCTTCGCAGTGTTGGGAAGTATGAATGCTCTTAAAAGTAAATCGTAATAAAAACCAACTTTAAGAAACCAACAGTTCAACATGTGAAAACACCACACGTCAGTTGATTCTGAAATCAAGGATCCCACCGAATATTACCACAGAAGTTAAAAGACAAATCAAAGTATAATGAAGAGGGCCAAGAGTGGGAGGGGTAGGATTAGGGGCTTAGGGGCGAGTATTTGTTTGTTTTGTAAAGAATAGCGTGTGCTTGTGAACAAGTGTTTTCTCCTCTTCTGTTTTTTGTGTGATTTCCGTTGTTAGTTTATTTATTTTTTCTTTTATTTTAATTACTTGTGGATATCATCAAATTCAAAGTACAGTGTGATGAATATATTCTAAAAATATGAACTACAGTGTATTATATAAGTGCGTAAGTCTATTTGTCCCGTGCGATGTTTAAGTTTGAACGTGTAAAATGTTTAAGACCAATAAATACATTCTACCCTAAAGGGGCTAGACAAATGACACAAGTATATAACACACATATTACACACGGGCGCGTTATTATAATGTCTATATAATAATAATGATAATAATAATAATAAAACTGTTTTCAGCTTGTAATAGAAAACTTTAATTTTGGGGTAGTATTTCCATTGGTGCCTTTTCATTAGTTTATGCAGGTTTAGATACACAAAGTAATTTGCAATTTAAATAAGATAATATTCACTATCCCATTGTTTCAAATATGCATGTTCCGCCTGCACTGCAGTGACATCGGCATTTTTCTGCTATGCACGTGGTGAATGGCCCGCTCAAGACTACTTTTATCGGCTGTGTTGTACTGCTTCAGTTGTTACCTTCTGTTCTGTAAACATTAGAGTTTGTGCATTGTGCATCTCCAAGGTGAAAGGTTATTCAAGAGAGCTGTGTTTATGTGATTTTCTTAAGCGTGTTCTTGTCATTGTTGCTGCTCTTGTCCTGTTAATAGACTACTGAAATGCCTACTGACAAATTTACGCCTGAACAACAAACTTTTATGTGCGATACAACGTAAAAAACCGAATCCTTAGTCAGGTGTGTAGACAATTTCAGTAGAAATTTCGTGGTATTCCTGTTTCAAATAGAGAAATTGTTACACTTCTGGTTCATAAGTTTAGGACAACGGGATTGCAAAACTCTAAACTTGAAGCGAAAACTAAATTTTCTAAGGGAAGAAAAAATTGACGAAATTGCTGCGTCATTCGTTAGTTTATAGGAATAATACCCACACTATAGACCAAATTAAAGACAATATAAAACAGAATTTATGAGAATGATACAAGAAGTTTCATCCGAAGATGCCAGGTATGCCTCAACGCAGATGGACATAATTTTCAGCACCACTTATAACAAGGCACTCATTATAGTGCATGTTAATATCACTTGTGAGTAAGTAACGCGGGTCGTCCTCCGTGGTCTACGGGTGCCATGCTAACCTCTAGTTTCCGGGGTTGCGGGTTGAAACCCGCCGGAGGGTGATGGATTTTATTCGGGCATAAAATATTTAGCATGGCTTCCTTCCGAAGGGAAGTAAAACCGTTGGTCCCATGTCGTAGATTTACGGCACGTAAAAGAACCTCAAGCCTGATAGAGGATTCTGAGCAAACGTTTTGGTCCTTCACGTTCAGTATAGAATGGGACGCTAAGGACCATAGTAGGTAAATAGCGTTCATAAATAACACTCAATTTAATTTAATTTAAGTAATGCGGGAGATATAGAACGAAAAACCTCCCAGTTTAATAGACAGTGAGCGGAGCACGCACACGCATGATCCATGGCCCAGCAGTATGGCGAACGCTCTGTATATTAACAGTATTTTTATAGTCGTGTCAATATTCAGAATGGCAATATATCGTTTCCTTATCCAATTAAGTCCTTCTCAGATGTTATTACTTTTGTCGTATGCATGATTAATGTACACAAAGATTCAAGAAAGGATGTTAATGATATATACACTACGTGATCAAAATTATCCGGACACCTGGCTAAAAATGACGTACAAGTTCGTGGCGCCCTCCATCGGTAATGCTGGAAGGCAATATAGTGTTGGCCCACCCATAGCCTTGATGGCAGCGTTCACTCTCGCAGGCATACTTTCAATCAGGTGCTGGAAGGTTTCTTGGGGAATGGCAGCCCATTCCTCACGGAGTGCGGAACTTTTTTTTTTATTCAAGTCAGGAACTCCATGCAGGGCAGTCCATTACAGGGATGTTATTGTCATGTAACCACTCCGCCAAAACCCGTGCAGTATGAACAGGTGCTCGATCGTGTTGAAAGATGCAGTCGCCATCCCCGAATTGCTCTTCAACAGTGGGAAGCAAGAAGGTGCTTAAAGTATCAATGTAGGGCTGCGCTGTGATCGTGCCACGCAAAACAACAAGGGGTGCAAGACCCCTCCAGGAAAAACACGACGACCACACCATAACACCAGCACCTCCGAATTTCACTTTTGGCACTACACACGCTGGCAGATGATGTTCACCGGGCATTCGCCATACCCATACTCACACCCTGCCATTGGATCGCCACATTGTGTACCGTGATTCGCCACTCCACACAACGTTTTGCCACTGTTCAATCGTGTAATGTTGATGCTCCTTACACCAAGCGAGGTGTCGTTTGGCATTTTCCTGCGTGATGTATGGCTTATGAGCAGTCACTCGACCATGGAATCCAAGGTTTCTCACCTCACGCCTGTCATAGTAGTTGGAGTGGATCCTGATGCAGTTTGGAATTCCTGTATGATGGTCTGGATAGATGTCTGCCTATTACTTCTTTACGACCCTCTTCAAATGTCGGCGGTCTCTGTCAGTCAACAGACGAGGTCGGCCTGTACGCTTTTGTGCTGTACATGTCCCTTCACGTTTCCACTTCACTATCACATCAGAAACAATGAACCTAGGGATGTTTAGGGGTGTGGAAATATCGCGTACAGACTTCTGACACAAGTGACACCCAATCACCTGACCACGTTTGAAGTCCGTGAGTTCCACGGAGCGTCCCATTCTGCTGTTTTACGATTTATAATGACTACTGATGTCGCGGATAATGAGTACCAGGCAGTAGGTGGCAGCACAGTGCACCTAAGATGAAAAACGTATATTTGTGGGGATGTCCGGTTACTTTTGACACACTCAAAAAAAATCAAAATATCTGGAAACAACATGTGGAGAGGATGGATGATAACTGTTATACGAAGTTGGTTTTAAGATATACACCAAACGGCCAAAGAAACATCGGCAGACCTTAAAGAAGATGGACACAACAGTTTAAATGATGAGACTGGAACACGCAAAAGGGCTTAAACCATGAAAGATGATGATGCATATAAACGTAGAATATCCGACATAGAATATTGAACGCAAAATATTTAAACAAAAATAAATGAATATCAACGCGTAAATTACACATAAACTATTTTAGATTATAATTTGAAGGTACTTACGATGAAAACATTTTATCTCCACTCAAACCAAACTTACAATTAATACGTAATGTCAGTTTGGAATAGATCTTTATTGTCTTTTCCCCATAATTACTAGGTGGATGTAGTAATTTTTTACTTATTTGCTAACAAGTATGGCGTGATTGTAATTAATTATTTTGATAATTTCGATGAAACGAAATCTAATGAGAAACCTTAAGGGGGAAAACCACATTTTATTAGAAAATGGCCATTCCTTTATTACACACGGAGCCAAAAACTGGATTCCTACAAAATAATGACGCAGAAGAATAGTGGGAGATGAGATTCCTAAGACCACTTTCTGTTTAAAAGACCAGAAGATGAATAGTAAAATACGTGATGAGAATAACACAAAGTCTTCTCGATATACTTGAGTCCATATAGAAGCGGCATTAGCATCTGATGAAAACAGATATAAACCGCACCCCAGTACAGATATTCCGCCATCAACCAGTTGGCACAAGAGATCTTGGTAGGCCCAGAAAGAGGTTGAACAGTTTTGATTTCTTGGAAATGGAGCAGGTTTAAAATGTTTGATGATGATGATGATGATGATGCTGTTTATGACCTTGGGTAACCGTATGATTTTCTGTTAAGGAGTCTAACGTGATAACCATGCTTAGGATCCGGGTCAAGTTAGCAACCAGTGCATGTGCAACCTTACTTTACAGTCCCGAAAACACAGTACAGTCTAGTGATGTTGGAAAATGAAGTAGTACACCATTTACATCAAAATAACAGACCCAGTGTGTTGTAATCACGAAGCGGATTGTACATGGCCTCACAGATAAACAACACCCAAATGCGCCACCACACTCGATACACAGTATACTTCACTTCGCTCTTGAGTTATCCAGGATTTTTAGCCTGGTGATAACGGTGATAAAGGTAACTTTAAAAAACGACCCTCTGCTGGCCCTTGAAAAAGGGAAGGGATTAGGAATAGTCAGACGGTCAGTGGTCTCCAGCCACTAGAGATCAGCAATTGTAGGCTCTCTGTGACTTACATGGGAGGAAGGGAGGATCCGATGGACGACCAGATCCGTCGACGATGTGCGCTAGCAAGGACGGGGTTCCTAAAAGATTCGAGAATGACACCAATCCTAACGCCAGCACTATCCTGCCTGCCCCATCTTCAACCCGAGAATGAACCAGTTAGCCCCCCCTCCACTCATCGCTCCGCTGCAACGCACTAATCGCCGTCGCCTGGTCCTACAACCCCGAAACATATGAAGATGAAACAGATGAAAGGTGACGCAGTATTTTATATCACAACAATGTAAATGCCAGAGTGATTGTAGTGTAAATAAGCATTATTGTATGACAGTGATTTGAGATGTTCGTTAATTATAGGCATTGTTAGGAAATAAGTTTACACGGCCTCACTGAAACTGACAATAAGAGCGGGTAACAATGAGCGAGGGGGTGAGTTGTTTATTAATTAGAAGAGACAAACAAATGACGTCAGATTAGCGCGCTTTTCTTAGACATGGAGGGAATTTCTTCCCTAGAGCATATGTGTTCGTAATTTTGATTGGATATAAAAATAGACGCTAATGTTGGCGTGTTTTATTAACCAATAGTAGCTCGGTTATAATGTTTAGGCATATCGGGGTGTGGGAGTATAAATTCCGTGCCAGAGACGGGTAACGTGCAGTTTGACAGAATAATTCACGAGGTAAACGTCGCTCAGTCCAATAGAATCATACAAAGGTTATACGTCGCACAGTTTAAGAGAATCGTTCACGCGTTATACGTCGCGCAATTCTACAGAACCTCTCGCGTCTTAAAGTTTGTTATAAATGTGAAATACGCGAATTAATAACGTGCAGTAAATAAGTGATTATAGTGATATTAGAAAATATAACAGTTTCAGTCGGGCGTGTATCAAGAGTCAATATGTGAAATTAATTAATGGTGACGGTAATAAAAGTGTAAAAACAAATTCTTTTATAAGTGTTATCTTTCAGTAACAAATCCTTTCCGATAACACACCCTGTTTAAGAGATTTGCTCGACTGAGTACTAATAATAGCTAGCCGGAGAACAAGAACCCAACATTTAAAGTAGTAAAACAATAACAGGCGCTCAGCAATAAGATAACACGAAGTGACCGCGACAAATTGACTCCCGTACGTGGTGCAGATAAACATGAAGCATCTTCCAACTACTAACAAATATCTACTTCAAAGGAGTCGGTGAGGACAGGAAATGATGGACAGTAAAGTAGTGGTAGAATAGAAATTGCCCCAGGATTCACCTACAGACCTGGAAAAACCACAAAGAAACGTAAGATCAGAGTGGCCGGTCCAATATGTTCAAATATGCTCGAAAAACTTGATAACTGTAGGAAGGTAATGTAAGGTTTGAAGACTTGGCAAAAAAATAAACTGCTGGAAAATGTTTAGTAGTTGTACTTTATTCCAAAACGGATCTTCTAGTTTGTACTGCCATGGAAGTACTTAAGATGCAAGTCAAGATTCAAACTTATACATCTTAGTACCTGGTAAGAAAAGACAGTGGAACTTTGTTCATTTATCTCGAGACTAATGAATGACGCTTATGTCATTGCTATCCCAGGGCCTTCAAACGGCGCCGGATTTAATAAAAAAAACACAAGCGGATTTTAATTAAAAGCACGCTTTTTCAATTCAGTGAATGTGCACCTGGGATGTTGTAAACAGAGTCATTACAACAGAAAGTTGGAATTTCTATGCAGTTTATAGATGAACAATTACGCTTTATGCTCGGGATGTCATGGCAACAGGTAGATTTCTCATCTAGAACTTAAATTCAAAAAACGATTGTTTTTATCTGCCGTAACGGAACTGTATTCCACGAAAGAGATAATTGCTTTCTGAAAATAACTAATAATACTTGTTTGTACAGTTGTGCTTATTTTCGTCCTCCAGCGTACCACCGTGCACACTTCAAGAGGTTTCAGAAATGCGTATTCACAAATAGGCATCTCATTATTAAACTGTAAATTCAGTGACTTTGCTGTCTTCTATATACGCTGGTTGCAGCCTGTGAATTGACACCGCGCACTTGAATCCACCATACAATCAATCTAAGTTTGTAAAGCAGTATTTTGCTCATTCAGTTGATCTCATTAATCCAGGTTAGTTTAGTAATTAAGGTGACCAATAGATAAAACATGATTTTTACCTTCTCTACCATGTTCATGTTCCGCCCAAAAATTTGATACCTAGATTTAACCATAAATACATGTATTGAAGTCTCCTGAAACGAAAAAAAATCCTTTTTTACAAAAAGGCACATGTGTGTGCGTGTATGTAAACAGTATAACTCAAAAACAAAAAGTCGGATAAACACCAAACTTTATATTCACGTTTAGCACTTCCCTAATATGGGACACGTAGATTTTCAAGAAAATCCCCCTCCCCAAACTACACTTTACATGGAACATTGTTTGAATTTTCTGGGAATAGCCTATGAGGTCCTCTTCATTCGGAAGGAATTTTGTATAATCTTGTATAACTGGTAAACGTGAAGCGAGACGAAAATATACGACACAAACATTGTAGATCCATTTAAAACAACAATTTCTTTCAAATAAGTTTTTGTGTGGTATATTCGTTAGTAATGCTTCGCATAGCTCATTACTTGGTCATTATCTTAAAGTCCTGTTAACATTCAGTTGTTTCTGGCGAATGCATGGAAACAGTATGGAATTTAAGGCCAGCATATAGCGTCCAGTTCTTAAACATTTGACTGTCGCTTTGTATCTATAACGAAATGTGTAATGCAGTTATTTCTGCAGAGGTTTATTTGGAATAAAAAGTAGTAGATAGAAGCTTCAGTAACAATAGTTTTTATACACATTAATAAACGATAGAGGGTGGAGAAAGGCATGCGAATGTACCACATCAATTTTTTTCTTTATAAATCGTTAGACATTCCACTTAATATATCTCCTACAATACATTTTAAGGATATTCTACGAAGCTTCATACCAGTGAAACGTAATATTTTGTGTTTGTTCTAAGATATATCCCATCTTCACACCCATCTTTTTAAAATAAAATCTGATGTGTTACATTCACATAAGTTTTTCTAAGCACTGGTTTATTTACGTATAGCTTCTATAACTATCCTTATGAATTATGTACAATATTTTCGTATCCGAGCTGTGCAAAGCGTGTCAGTAATGCATTCAGTAGCACCGGGTAAAATGCCATTAAAATTGTTAGGCGTGTGCGAGATATTGAATATTTTTGATAAAGATATGTGTAAACTGAAAATGTTTCAGCGTTTTACGATTTAATTTAAATATAAACACACTATGGAAACAAAACAAAAAACGAAAAGGGATTATTTGTCTTTTATGACCTAATAAAAGAATAATTATTTCATTAAATATGAATACACAAAAACTACGATAGGAAATCCTCAAATCGGATTATCGACTATGTGGCAATATTTGATGCGTTTCATTGAACGATGTTTCCGCAAATTAAAAATAACTAATGGTAAATCCAAACATAGAATTTGTAAGGCTGAATCTTTGATCGCTCATAACAAAGTAGGCCGAACTGTGTGGAAAGCTCCACAAATGTCTATTGACAGTAAGCCTGTATTACTCTTTCCCTATACCATCAATCTTCAGCTCTCTTTCCGCGGAGATTCTTCCCTTATATCACTCATTTTTCTTCCATATTCCTCCCTTTTCTCGTTTTATTCCTATTTTTATACCCATTTCCTCCATCTGGATCGACCACCTTTATTGTCTCTTTCCACAATACGTCTCTTTTTTTACCATTCTATCCTCCTTCGTGTCCAACTAGTAAATAAAATAAGGAGAAAGCTTGAGACGCCCACTTTCCTGAACTCGTATGGAATCACGCGTAGGGATATTATTTTTATGAAATTTTATGCTGTCGTCTGTCAAAACAACATACGAAAATGATAACTGAATACAGGAACTTTAAAGAATTCACCTCAACTTATTTATAGAAATTCTTGTTCTACAATTGATGAGATTTATTTACTTTTTAAATATATTTTTGGCATATAGGATCATTTTAGTTAAAATATATCTTTTGCTTTCTCTAAGTACTACTTTCAACCCAAAAAATCGATATTGATATTTCACCTAAATACACATTTTGAGGTCTCCCTGATTCCAAAGAAAAACCATTTTTAAAAATAAATGTGTTTGTCTATAAGAGCATAATTCTAAGTCAAAATCTGGTTAAAAACCTACTTGATATTTACGTTTTCCAGGAATATGACACGAAGATTTTCGAGAAAATCCTCCTGACCTCTAACTATCGTTTACATACAAAATATTTCGTTATTTTTTATTTTCTCAAAAAGTGCTCTAACGATTTTTATTGAAATACCACATGTTTAAGATATTTACATGTCAAATAAAATGCATTTCTTAAATTTTATGCTTAATGCATGTGAAGTCATATTCATTATGAACGATTTTTTGCATAAAATGTAAATCGCTATTCGTTCTTTCCTCATGGCCATGCACAGAGAAGGGAATGTCAAAAGCATCACATAGCCTCCTATAACAAAATTTGTAACAAAAGCTTTTCTGCTAGTATTTAAATTGATTAACTTGTGTAAGAATGGCTTGTAGAACAGCGGTTAGAGACAGTTATGTCAGTATAACATACAAAAGTTTTAAGAATTTCTAACATTAAAGAAACATCTTGCACAATGCTATTTAAGAGTAGAGTACAGTATAGTGGTGTATTTATTGGTCATAAAACATTTTACATGTTCAAACTTGTATATCGCATGGGTCAGATAGACCGTGCGTGCTTATATAATACACTCTAGTTCATACTTTTTAAACTGTATTCATCACACTGTACTTTAAAATTAATATTTAAAATAAATAAAACAGATAAACTAACAACAAAAATCGCACAAACAAAACAGAAGAAGAGGAAAAAACTTGTTCCCAAGCTCACGCTATTGTTTACAAAACAAACAATTATCCGCCTCTAGGCCACTAACCCTCCTCCTCCCATCCTTGACCCTCTTCCTTAACAAAGCAGTCTTTCTTAATGTGTGAGAAATTATGGCAGTATTTAGAAGTTTTAAACCTCTCCCTAATGATCTTTAATTTATTATATTACAATTACTTTCTGGCACAAGAATCCCAGTGGGTCAGGATCTGCCTAAGGGCTGCATACTCAAACAATGAGTATTGTGCAGTAATATGGTCTTCATGTGGTCAGAATGCCATTTCCCCTCCCCAAAGCCATCGCATGTCCATCGCTTTAAGTATTTATCTAGAGAAAATAATGCTAAATACATATCACTGAACTCCTCGTGGGAGAATGAAGGTTGTCATTTAGGCCCTAATATCTATTTGAAGAGAAAAATTATTTATTGTTACAAGACATATTTGAAAATTTTAGCGTGGTCTGTTCATGCCAGTTGATACAAGAGAAATGACCTCAAGCTTAAAATCACAATATATTTCCGCCTTAAATATAAGCGAAAGGTGTACAACATTTATACGCGGCGTGTGTTTAAATTAAGTACGGTTTTAAATTTTGCCGCTGCAACCGGGATTTTGAGCATGCACGATCGCTTCCTCCATTTATTAGGTAGCCGGATGCAGCTCTGGGCGATCGCCACCTGTGTTTTCTTGTTTTTAAAGCGTTTTGAAAAGTTCAAAACAATCAAATGACTCGCCGAATGTAAAGTCAGATCAGCAATTAATTTTTAAATGCGAGGAATGTAAACACTCATCGCCAATTGTGTGCGGTTTATGGGGAAATAATAATGAGTGACAATGCCCGGCCACACGCAGCCAAACAAACTCAAGATCTCATTTCATAATTTGGTTGGTAACAATTCCCTCACTACGTCCGGATTTGGCACCAACCAATTTTAATTTGTGTCTTCATTTTAATAAATTCCTTGGTGGAAAACAACGACAACGATGTAAAATAAGAGGTGAAGACTTGACTGTCTTCACAGGCGGCATCATTTTTGACGAAGGCATACAAACACTGGTTTCCCGTTACAATTGCCTGAATAACGGCAGTAACTATGTGGAGAAGTAGTGTAAGGTGTAAGGTAATGAATGATAATAAAGTATATGGAAAATATTGTTGTTATTTTTAAAAAATTATCGGTACTTGCTTTAAAGCACGTCTCGTATGCATGTGGCTAAATGTGCGATTCCTTTCGGCCTTCTTATTAATTTCATTTTCACAAGATAATGAAAGGTAACAAATTTCGCAACAAAAGGAGGTAAATATAAAACAACAATTATTAAAATACAATTCTAATATCATTTAGTACTTTTGCCCAATCATAGAAATTGTATTAGATATATTTTTTTAATCGCGAAATTAAAAATCTTTATTAGCACATTAAAATGGGATCAATTAGTTCTCTGAATTTATTAAACCAATTTTATTTTTGACAAAATGGAGCAGTCTATTAAACTGCACCATTACAACCATTTCCGAAAAATACGGGAATAGCCGACAGATTGCTTCTTACACCATAAAGATGCCATTATATGTTGTTTTGAAATACTCGTGTAGTGTAATTTTTCGATTGCCAAGGATGCTATTAAAGTAATGGAAGAAAGCTAAACAGTGAAGCTTCTGGGCGTTTTGACATTCTTACTGGCGCATTAGTTGAATTTGCTTAAATTCTAAAGAGTTTCGGTCATTGACTCTCCTATATCAGTTAAGAAAATAGTAATAACATTTTCTCACTCTCACCGTCTGTTTTAACTCCTAAACTTAACTATTGAATACCAAGACCAGTTTCTTCTCATTTATGAGTGTTACCAATTGGAAACCTTAAGTTATTTGAAAACAGTAGACCTGAGCTCACCATTTTAATCTAAAGGCAATGACAGAAAATATTCTTTTGAATAAACTGCATTTTATAAAGTATTACAATAATCGATTCTATATATTATCCGGATTATACCCCTAATAATTTAGTCCCTTTGTCCTCTGTCACTATCTAGGAACAAAACAGCTGTTGTGTTGCTCAAAGCTCCCATCGAACTCGAGACCTTACAAGGTTGAGTGTATCCCTGCCATACCTCCTAGCATGCTGACACTGGAAATGAACCCAGGTCCCCAAGTACCAGAGGCAGGAACTTTACCGTAGCGCTTAACAGACTGCGATTCAGAAAATATTTTTCAAAAAATGAAAATATGTTCATATGTGAAATTATTCTCGTAATGAAAACTGAAAATTTCACGTATACAATAGTCTGGAATCAAAGATCAAATTTTTTGCAACATTAAAGTTCTTCCTGAAAAAAATGAAAAGCACAAGTACTTGTATTCTTCTAAAAGACAATTACATAAGTTATTGCAACTATAAATCCAAAACTATAGTTGATATAAATAAAAGTCTCTTTAGATCTTTCCGTAATGTTCAAAGAATATATGTTAAAATTTGAAAGTGTATGAACAAAGATTGACAATAGGAATTTTTAAGGGGATGTACTATTTGTACACATTTATTTAATCGTTATGTTTTTGTATTCAAATGGCAATAGAATAAAAACCGCAATTTGATCCTGACTGTACAATGAGATTTTTTGTTTCATGAATATTAAGAGAAACTATTTTTTCGGAACTAATGTCGCACAGAACTCTGGATATAGCTTCCTAAACGTCTGACTTTTTTTCTCAAAGGTTTTTTTTGCAAAAAGTTGTATTTCCTATCTTAAATTTTTGTTAAAGGAAAACAAAATCATAAGTGTACGTGAACCACTTTAGTGATACGTTCGCCTGATCACACTGCAAACCCGGCATACAGTAAAGAAGGAGAAGTTGCCGAAGTGTCACGGTGGTATAATAAAAACAATTTCCTTGGACCTCGACTACTGCTAGTGTTTACTGCAAAATGCCTATATGTAAGTTTTCGAGACGAAATATTCTACCTCCAAAAAGTAGATAAGGTAGTGCAAACATATGTGCGCCAAATATAAAACAAAATCTTGGTGAACAATGTTGTAAGGGCAAGCCAACCTTGCTAAGAAAAGCGGTAGAAAAGTTTCAGCAATGGCTTGAGAATAATTTTTTTCTTTCATTCATTATCTGTTTACCCTCCTCTTATGTAGGACTTACACCCCCCAGGACTTACAAGCGGGTGCCTGGGGTCAGAGGCCCGTCGAGGAGCAGATACTCATGGATCAGACAGAGCATCCAGGATGGGTGATCAGCCCGATGCCTGGTATGGGATGAAGGAAGTAGATGAAACGAAATGTTGGTGAAATGGATGAAAGGAAAGGTGATGATGGAGCAGTTGGTGGAATGAACGGCGGGGGAAACCGGAGAACCCGGAGAAAACCCGCCCAGACGCCGCTTCGTCCACCACAAATCCCACATGCAGGTCCCTGGGATTGAACCCGGGCCGCCTAGATGGGAGGCGAGCGGTCTAACCACTCGGCCACGGCGCCGCCGCTTGAGAATAAATGTTATTCAAATGCTGACAATATTACTAAAAGAAACATTTGTATTCCCCTGCTTCTCTGTGTAGACAATAAAAGTTTTGGAATAAATAAATAGACTTTAACTGTTTAAATACGTGCGAAGGCTTTTACTAATTTATCAATTTAGCCTGTTTCTTTTTCTGGTTTATTTTCACGTTTCTCCTGGTATATTACTCAGCACATATTACAAATTTTATCTAGTGTTTTAAAATACTACAAGTCCTGGATTAAATATGGTCATTTATGGGGCTTCATCCTAATCACAGTATTCGTATTTTCTCTAGTGCAAAAACTATTCGAAATGAAACTTCATATCGATATTTCACCGGAAATTAAGCGTTATGCACCACCGATTTAAAAAAAAAAAGAAAGCTATCACAGAGGGAGAGAGAGAGAGGTGTGTGTGTGTGCGCGCGCTTCTAATTACTGGAACACTCATTAAACACGTAATTTAGGCCTTTTTTAAATTTATGGACACACTAACTGCTGTGGTTCTTAGTGCCCCATTCTATATTGGGCGTGAGAGACCGGAAATTTTGCTCAGAGGCCTCTTTATCAGGCTTGAGGTTCTTTTACGTGCCGTAAATCTACAACACGGGACCACGAGCTTTACTTCCCTTCAGAAGGAAGCCATGCTAATTATTTTTACGCCCGAAAAAATCCATCTCCCTCCACTGGGTTTGAACCTACAACCTTGGGAACTAGAGGCTGTAATTTAGGTCTAATGTCTCTTTTTTTGTGGCGTTAGACACTTTCATAATATTTTAAAGTGCAAATTGTGTCCGATGCTTCTTTGGTTTCCTGCGACATCTATGTAAACTGTTTTAAAACTAGGGACGTCAAATTAAGAAATATGGCTGGCCAGACATAACTTCGACAAAAACATACTTCACCGTTAAGCACATACAGATACCCTATCCATTTCCCGCCCAAAGCTTTAGTTATCCTAGTTCAGCTAAGCGTTGATCATCAATTCAGATTTATATGTGGAGATACATTTTTATACACCACCGTTAACGTAACGAGAGCGGCAACACTACCAGAAATGGAACCAACGTAAGTGCTCATCCGATATTTATGATTTTAAAATAGGTCATGAAAGTAATATTTTGTTAAACTGAAAGTTAATTATTGAAGCGTGAATGAGCGTGCTCTGTATTTATTAGATATTAAAGGAGGAAAGTGGGCATTAAACAATCTTAACACTGGCACATTCATCTTTTATATTGTTCCTATTATAAACACTTTGCTCTATATAATGTATTTTTTGCAGTCCGTTTTTATTACTTTTCCCTTGCCAGTTCAACCTTTCCCCGCATATTTCCTACAAATTCTTCTCCCTACTTCGTATCCCACACTTTACCGCTTCTGTAATTCAATTTCTATTCTGTACGGCTTCCCAAAAGGTGTGTTCGACCCTGCAGCTGAAGATGATATACAGAAAGTATAAGCAGCAATAGAGATGAAAGATTTGCAACGTATATTATAGATACACGGGAAACGGCGCGTTCCAGCATTTACGACCACAATTTAAAACTCTTATAAAACTCGAGGAGGTTGGCAAGGTAGGTATACATCACGAGGCAGTGCTGCCAACAGAAAAGCGCTACTTCCGTCTAGATTATTGTGACCTCATCAATCACAAGAGTTTTGTATGGAGAGCGTCGATCTATTGTACTCTCAGCTTCCTCGCACCGCGTCTTTTATTATCTATATGTTGCAAGCAACAAAATTACTTTCCCCACCCAGCTGTTGTTTCTATGACGTCGCTAAAATTGAATTTAAAAAGAAGTTATTACTCCGGCGCTGCGTGGCTTGGGTTTTGTGGAATGTGACGTATAAAACACTAAGTGACGACACGCTTTCCTGCGAAAACAATAAATATAGGAAACTCGCACAGAGCCAGCAGACTCTAGTGTTGATGTGGCTCAAGATAAAAGGTGCAAAACCTGGAGGCTCTAGTTCGAGTCTTGAATGTTTTCTTTCTCTTTTACAACTTTCAGTCCGTCTCTGTCATGTACTTTATTCTCTTTTCTTGAATGGGTTTAATTTCCATGTTTTCTTCATCGTATATTTTACTTCACCTACCAGTGCATAGTAGTTAGAGAAGGTATTGCATTCCACCCAAAAATTCAATACCCAGATTTCACCGGAAAGATGTTTTGAGGCCCCTTGAATCCAAAAAAAACAAGTGTTTTTAGAAAAAAGTCCTGTGTGTGTGGCGTTTTTGTTTCAGTATCTTCCAAACATGTGATACGAATTTTCAAGAAAATATCTCCACCTAAAACTACCCTTTGCATTAAACATTTTTGGAAATTTATTATTTTCTAAAAAATGTCTAACGATTTTGATTAAAATACTATATATTTAAGATATTTATATTGTAAATAAAACGTATATATTGAATTTTCTGGAAACAGCCTATGAATACCTCTTCATTCGTAAGGAATTTGTAGGAACTTGTATAATTGGTAAACTAAGCATTAGACGAAAACGTACTATATAAAAACTGCAGATCTCTTTAAAACACACCATTTATTTCAAAAACTTTGTTTCGTGGCATAAGCCATTTCCGAGATATTTATCATTAATGGTTCAATTGACGTTATTTAGTTGTTTGTCGCGATTGCGTGGAAAGAATTTTAAGGCCAGCATATGGCGACCAATTTTTAAACGTTTGACTAACACCGTTTCCTTTGTATCTTAAACAAATGTGTAATATTACCTTTGCAAAGGTTTATCTCGATTAAAATAAAGTAGATAGAAAAACAAACTTTCATAACAATAACTTGTATGCCCACTAATAAACGATAGACAGTATAGAAGTTATGTGACTCTTAACACTTCAGGTTTTTATTTCGTATTCTATTTTCAGAGCTCAGGGTTTTAATTTCTTACCTTTCCAACTAACTATTTGTTTGCATGTCTTGTTCTTTCTTGACGAATTTCTGCTCTTCCACCATTCATCTTCTTCTAACTGGCTTTTCTTGGTCTCTAAGTTTTATATAGGCACTACTGCTTTCCCCATTTGCACATATTCTCTTTCTTTCTTCTTTTATTGTTTTGTGGAGTTTTTCATATTCTTTATATTTTGCAACTCTAAATAGACTTCTCTTTTATGAAATTTCATGCGCTATCTTTATTTATTTATTGCTTTAATTGAATCCTCTAGCACCTATCTATTGTTGTAGAGGAAGCATTGTATTTCACACGAAACTTCGATAATTAGGCGTGTAGAGTTCACGGAATTTATTTTCCTCCGGTCCACTGAATTCGTGTGTATATGTAAGGGAGGGAGAGAGAGAGAGGCATAACTCAAAATGAAAATTCAGATTACTATATTTCATACTTAAGTCTGACACTGTTTAAAAACGTCGGGGGAAGGTTTTCATAAAAATCCCTCCATTGCAATGTACCCTTTATATCGGAAGAAATTTCGTTATTTTTTATCTTCTAAAGAATGCCTTAACGATTTTGATTCAAACATAATATATTTTGAGATATTAATGTGACAATTTAAATATATTCCATAAGATTTTAGTCAATACCTACGACATTCTGTACATGCTTAAGAAATATTTTACAATTTTATATAGATAGGAAATGATAGGAGATAGACAAAAACTTAAGACGTGAAATAACGTTGAGCTAAGTAAAACATGCAATTTTGTGAAATTTTTCGTAGCATTAGCTGCTTTCAAAATATTCTGTTATGCATATATTTTACACTTTTAAGCTGTGATTCTTCTGTTTTCTTTTCTTCTCAAGAGCCTGTCCCTCCAAAACCACTAAACATTTGAATTCGTTTTCCAAATGTTGAATTTAACTTCACTTATTGTTAATTTAGAATCATTCTTAAGTAAAAAATCTGCACTCACATGACTTTCTCTACTCTTGTACACGCTATTTTTACACATGCTTATTATCCATCTGCTTTATGTTAATCAAGATAAACATTTGCAGAAACTTATTGCTAATTTTCTTGTAGATGCAAGGGGAATATGGTGGGCTTTAAGCGATAGTCAAATCTTTTAAGAGCTGGTTGCTATGTGGAGCGTTCCATTCTCTTTGCATGTCCAGGACATAAAAAAGACGAATAAGAAATTCCCATTTGAGAAAAAAGCATAAGTATTGGAAAATTCAAACTAATAACAAGGAATATCTGGAAATCATTCACTCACAAAAAAATTATTTGGCATAAATTGTATGTTTTAGGGAGATTTATATTTTTTGTGTAGTAAAATTTAGTATGTCTGTTATGGTTTACCAGTTATGCGATATTCATTCAGAATGAAGACGACGTTTGGAGACATTCCCAGAAAATTCAAGATATACATTTCATTTGCCATGAAAATATCTTAAATATTTGATATTTTAATCAAAATTGTTAGCCATTTTTGAGAAAAACAAACTTTTCGAATAATAATCCATGTAAAGTGTAGTCTGGGGTGGGGGATTTTCTTGAAAATCTTTGTGTACCATCCTTAGAAAATACTAAATTCAAATACCAAGTTTGGTATTTATCCAGCTTTTTGTTTTTGAGTTACGCTGTTATTTGGATTCATGGTACGTGAAAACATGTATTTCCAATGAAATCTTGTTATCGAATTTTTGAATGGAATGCGAAAACTTCCCCCTTCTTGTTATTCGTGGTAGAGAAGGTAAAAATAACCTGCTGAAAAACATAACGTGGATAAAATCACCACTTTTTGCATGATACTGCAATTCATATTATAATTAACTGTCAAAGTTATTTTTGATCACACCTACACATTCCAGTTTAAGCGCTTTTAATAAAATTTTAGTTTATATTTCCTGTATAAGAGATAAAAAATGATGCTTTTAGTTAGTAGCACGTATTTTGTTTCCTGACTCAAATGTACGGCACCCTTTGAATGATTTTATCTTGACACAGATTTTTATATGCTTGAAAGTATGGTATTTCTATTGAGTATGAGTGAAAATAAATATTATCCGATGATGGTTATGACAACAGGAAGGACTCTTGGAAATGAGGCTGCTTTAAACAGCGTAGGTGCCATGGCCAACATAAATATTCTGCTTTCAATTAGGGCTCTAGGTGGGTGGTGCAGAATTAACGTTTACAAATGCGTGCCTAAGATCAGAATCCCCGACTATTTTGCATATAGAATGAACCGGTGGCAGGAGTTTTAGTTAAGAGCTCACATTTCAAGAAATAGTTGTATCATCTAAGGTTTATTTCTTATAACTTTTTACATTTTTTACTTCCATCGTGACAAGGAGGAACTTATACGTTTAATTGTGATTTCCTCTAGATATGTCTATCCATAAATCCAAAGCATGTAAAGTACATGCTTGACCAATAACTATATTCGAAAAAAGTACAAAAAATGTTGCAACGTAATTTAAGATGTTAAACGAGCAACAAAAAAACTAAAAATTAAACATAACAGATGTTATATATATAAGCAGCATGGAATCGATTACCAGCAACGTGCGAAAACAATAGAATTTTTATATAACTATTCAGTTTTGAACGAATATTTTATAAAAAGTTAATGTTATGCGAAAAGTTTCTGTGAAATTAATTAATTATCTTAATGAAGTAAGCTTTCATCTATCTCTTCCAGTTTCTAAATTAACACAAAAGCCAATTAAAATGGGCTTATTTATAGCTCCTTCAGGTTATACATATTATTGTTATTTTTTTAATAATTATTTATGCCTGTACCTTAATAGCTCATTTTAATAAAAACTGTTACAACGATTTTTTAAGAAATAAAAAAATAACGAAAGTATTATCGTGTACAGCATTGTTTGGGGTAGTGTGTTTTCTTCTGCCTTGCTGTTTCATTTGTATAGACCCGTTTAACTTCTATAGTCATACTGGGAGCTTTGACTTAAGAAACAACTGATAGTTTATTACTCGCTGAACTGTTGGTTTTCCTAACGTTGGCAACTCATTTTTACTTTCTCTACTACGTATAGTAAGTAGGGGAAGTATTCGATACCGAGATTTCATCGGAAATACATGAATCCAAAAAAAGCAGCGAAACATATCCGTGTGTGTGTCTGTCTGTGTGCGTCTGTGAACAGCATAACTCAGAAATGAACAGTCGGATAAACACCAAACTTGGTATTTAGGTTCAGTATCTTCCAGGAATGCGACACGAAGGTTTTCAAGAAAATCCCCTCACCCCAGATTACCCCTTACATGGAACATTTTTCGAAAATTTTAATTTTATCAAAACTGGCTCTAACGATTTTGATTAAAATATTATACGTTTAAGATATTTTCATCACAAATGAAATGTATATCTTGAATTTTCTGGGAATGTCTCCAAAAGTATTCTTCATTGTGAACGACTTTTGCATAACTGGTAAACCATAAGAGATAAACAAAGTTTTACCACACAAAAAGTGTAGATCGCGTTAAAATACACTATTTATATCATATACATCTTTTTTGTTGAGTGAACAATTATCGAGATATTGTTTGTTATTCCCTTAAAATTTCCAATACTTATACTTTTTCTCAAATTCGTTATTAATTTTTTTTTGTCCTGGTAATGCAAAGAGAATGGAATACTCCACATAGCAACCAGCTCTTAAAATACATGACTATCGCTTAAGGCCTACCAATTCCCCTTGCATCTACAAGCAAATTAGCAATAAGATTAACATCTCGATATCTCGATTAACATGAAGCATATGGAGAATAGGCGTTTGTAAATATAGTTTGTACAAGAGTAGAGAAAGTCATGTGAATGTAAACATCAGATTTTTACTATTAAATCTACTACAGCCACTCACACATTCATACTTCTAGACACAGTTTAGAGTCCCTACCTTATAGCATAGGGAATGATTTTGGTTAAATAAAAATATCGGTCCTAGCAGGGACACACATAAGTAATTTCTGGCTTTAGAACCATAATTCTGACCACTCGACAGAGGCATTGCAGTTTTTCTTGGTTTCTAACCTAGGTACGAAATTTTGTGTTTTGCTGCTTTTCGTTCTTGAGTTGTGCTGTTCTCTCTCTCTTTCTCTCTCTCTCCCACATACAGACACACACAATCCGAGACCTTTTTCGTACAATTAATTTTGTTTTGATCAAGGGAGCTAAAAAACGTATATGGAATTTTTAGTTTCAATGCAATAATTTCGCTAGGATGCCTAACCATACACAAGCATACCATAGTAATTGTATACAATACCATATAAAGCATTTAGTAGTCACCAGGGTGACACTGAACTTTTTTATAAAATCAATTAGTTTTCAAAAATTTAAATGATTTTACTCCTTTTAAAATTTTTCCTCTTTAACAGCAATGCATTTTTGCATTGGATAAAACATTTCTTAAAACAGTGATACAGGCTCTTCAGAATCCAGGTTTTTATAGTATTCCGCTGCTTCATCCGAAAAAGAAAAAGTGCTCCCACACATTTTATGTTTATAATTTTTGGAAACAAAAAGAAATTACAAGGTGAAGGTGAAGTTGCATGGTGAAGCGTCCATGGTGCTGAACTTTAGGGCATCCAGACACTCAGTTGTTAGTTTTACTGTATACGACGATGCGTTATCATTATGTAACATTTTTCTTTTTTGGCTTTTTTCACGAAATGTTTCAAAACTTTTCGGTAAACAGACATTTGTGTACCAATAGGCAATAACGGTACGTCCATCTTATAATTCTATACAAGCAATATGGCTCCTTTAGGGGGAAAAAAACTAGCAATCACCTTGTTACCAGCACTGAGAATTGTTCGGTTTAGGTTCTGTTCGAAAGACCCATTGAGCCGAAAGACTTTTCTTTTCAGTATCATAACAATAAATCCAAGATTCCCCTCCAATAACGATATTCCAAACCAATTTTAATGTCGTCTTGGATTTTTTCCAGAATTTTTCTGCGCCAATCAATGCGTTGTTGTTTTTATGTGGAATAAATCGACAAAGGTTTCTGACGTCTAATTACTGACGTAACATGTTTTGGATTTGATTCATACCAATGCTCAATGTCGCCCGAATCAATTAATAAGAAGTTCATCCATCATCTTCAAGCAGTCCTCGAACAGGGAGAATATTTTCATCAGTAATAGCAGTTTATGGGCGTCCTTCACGAAATTCATCACTAAGAAAAACAAGTTCTCTTTTGAGTTCACTGTACCAATTATAAATTGTTACCTTAGATGAGGTTTCTTCGACAAATTCATTTCTATGGCGATCTTCATACTATTTAGGCACTAATGAAGATTTAAAGTCGTAAAAAATCATAACCCGGAAATGTTCTCTAGCAAATTCGTATTTTGGTGATTACAAAATCTTTAAGTGATGATAATTAAAAAAGTATTACAGCAAATCGAACAAACTATACGGCAATAAACTTGCAAACATTAAAAAATAGCTGTCAGCATAAAGACATTTCATTTATTTTTAAAAACTTGGCATTCTAAAAGCTTTCAGTATCGCCGTAGCAATAGTATGAACGTTTAGTATGAACTAATAGTATAGATTAGTTTCATCTACATTTCTTAAAAGCAGAATATGGTATCAACCGTACTGTTTTTACTGAGTAGAATGATTTTACAGTCTTCTGCAAAGCACATGTATTGTTTTTAATTAATCCCTATTCGAGTAGGAGTATTTTACTTGTAAACTTTGTCGCAGTTCTCAATGGCTTGTGTTATTTTATTTGTTGGGCGCTTATTGTTTAATTTTGTTTTTAAATTTGGGTTCTTTGTCCTCCGATTAGCTATTATAACTCAGTCGAGCACGTGTCTCTAAGCAGGGCGTGTAAACGGAAAGGAGTTGTTACTGAAAGATAACAATGACAAAAAAATTTGAATCCAGACTTTTATTGCCGTCACACTTAATTAATAATTGGCATATTTAATCTTTACACACGCCTGACTGAAACTGTGAAATTTACGAATGTAATTACAGTCGATTTAGTTGCCGCGCACCAATTACTTGGCGTACTTTACATTTTTGTAACTAACTTTTGCGACGTGCACCTCGTGAGAGATTCTTCCGAACTGTGCGACACTTGCTTATGGCTCGAGAATATATACTCCATCTCGAGTTGCCTAAACATTATAATATATCTCCTATTGGTTATCAAATTGCACCAACATTAGCGTCTGTTTTGGTCAGCCAATCACTACTGCTAACATATATGTTCTAGGGAAGATATTCCCTCCATTTCTAAAAAAGAAGCACGCTACCCTGACGTCATTTGTTTATCGTTTCTTAGTGATAAATAACTAACCCCTTCGGTTTATTGTTACCCACTTCTATTGTCAGTTTCAGTCAGGCCGTGTAAACTTATTTCCTAACAATACTTATAGCTAACAAAACATCTAAAATCCTGTACATACAATACTATTAATTTACACTACAATTACTCTGGCATTCACAGCATGTTATGATATAAAATATTGCCTCAACTTCACATCGTTTCTTTTTCAAGACCAATAAAACCAACAGACACAAATGAGTGGTTAGATCAGAATGCGTTTGACTGTTTAAGGTCGATACAAATACCAAACATTCCGAACAAGCGCCTGCTCAGGTAAAACTGTATGGAAAATGTGTACCTACTCGGCATTAAAATACCCCCTCTCAGTTTACAGAATTTCATTACCATGTTAGTGCTTTCTAAACACGCAGAGAATGTACATAAAACATGATTATTGTAATTTAGCAGCATTATCATAAAATAAACGAATTCCATTTGAATGCTCATTATCGCTCCCTCTTGACAACTTGCAATTTTCAACAACTGCGTGATTGCAAATGATTGTTCACGGTGCAGTGCAAATGCACATGTTACACAAATATTATCTCTTGTTATGACAAATATAGCAAATGTTGATAGAGAATCGGTGAAAATGGACAGCAAACTCAGACAAAACACTGACAGTTTCCTTAGCAGAAACCTGACAAGTACGAATACCAATTCGATGTATATCTGCTATCTGATGGAGGTCCTCAACCTTGTGATTAAATATATAATTTATAATTTTAAAATCAACAACTAACAACCATTCCTTTGCCAGAATTGAGTAAACAAAATGTACATGATCATCATCAACCTTCAAGATAGGTCCATAGGCCTGTTCGGCTCAGAAGGGATCTTCGCAGTGTCTGCTCATCTTCAAACATCTGGTCCCAAATGGTTTGTTTTGGCAGTCTTTTCTCTGGCATTCCAGAGAGATGATCTGATCAATCCATTTTGTATTCCCTGATTTTGTCATTTTTTTAATATGTATTTTAATTGTTTTCCTATTGTTTCACTTTTAATGTGATATTTAGGATTATATGGAGAATTCAAACCAAGAAACAAAATATCTCGAAATGATTAATGCCACAAAATGGATATTCTAATGAGGTCTACATATTTCTTGTATTAATGTTTGTCTATCTCTTATAGTTTCCTGATTATAAAAGCACATAAAATTTAATCAGAATGAAGCGTGATGTCACAGGCTATTTACAGGGAATTTGTGATATAGAATTCATTTCTCACATCAGTATATCAAGCATGTATTTTTATCAAATTCGTTATATAGTCTTTTGAAAAAATAAAAAGTAATCAAATATTTCCAAAGCAAAGGGAATTCAAAGTGCAGGAAATGACTTAAAATACCAAGTTAGCTATTTGCTCATAGGCATGCACCAACGTGCACGCGCGCGCGCACACACACACACACACACACACACACACACATATAGGTATCTTTTTGTAAACAAGTTCTGTTTTGGGGCTCAGGAATCCTTAAATATCGTGATGCCGGTGAAATCTGATACTTCCCCTTCCTATCATAGGTAATCGGCAGAGAAAGTGTCGTCCTCCGTGGTCTAGGGATATCATGCTAGCCTCTGGTTCCCTAGGTCACGGGTTCAAACCTTGCGGAGGGCGATGGATTTTTTCGGGCGTAAAAATCCTTAGCATGGCTTCCTTCGGAAGGGAAATAAAGTCTGTGGTCCCGTGTCGTAGAGTTACATCACGTAAAAGAACCTCAAGCCTGATAAAGAGGCCTCTGAGCAAAATTACCAATCTTTCACGACCAATTTAGAATGGAACGCTAAGAACCATAATAGTTAAACAGCATCCTAAAATAAAACTCTTTGTAAATCGGTGGCAAAAACTGAGCGTAGCTCTCCAAGACAAAGAAATAGGATGAGGATGTTAGATGGAGAGAGCCTCTAGCCACTGGGGCTCAGCAACCCACGTAGCCATGTAGGCCTTTTTGACTTACGTGATCCCTGAAGGAAGGGATGAAGGATGAAGGGCGACCAGAACTGAAGGACGATACGCTCTAGTAAGGACGGGGTAGCTAGCATTCCAGAATGACATGAATCACACGAGTCTGCCGGTGCCATTAACCCAGGGGTCCCGAGAACGAGCCCTTGAAGGAAGGGCCTCTAGCCGGCCATCCAAACGCCAGGGATCTTTATACTGCGCAAGCTCTACTATCTCGCCGAAACGCCTTACCACCCTGAAACACATGAAGGTGAATCACATGAAAAGAAATACTGGCGACAGTAAATGATGACAAGGAATTCGTGTTAGAAGAGGAACCACCATAGCATTCGCCTATCGACCTGCAAAAGTCACAAAAAAAGAAGCTCCAGAGTGGCCGGCCCGACGGGAATCGAACCCGGAAACTCGCGAATGCGTGCCTCCACGTTACCTCGAAACATATCCAAGATGAAACCAAGAAGATCCTTTCCGAAAAGTTATATCTGGGCAACAGCGATGCAATTCCATAATGAAATCGACATAGCATACTAAGTGAATTGGTATCATTTTAATAGTGCTTTTCATTAAAAACAATTGTAGTAATATTCATTTTACTCATTTTGGAAGTGACGTAATACACCATGGTCCATAAACTGTTAATTTCTTGATTCATTGACATTTGATATGTGAATTCATAAAGCCTCTCGCGCTCAAACATGCAAACTCCATATAGTGAAGTAATTTACACTAAGCCTCATGTGAGATTATAAAACGTTACTGACTTCTCCAACAGCAAATAACCCTTAGGGAGTTTTCAAGTGTACGACCGCGCATTCGTTACCTCTGCCAATTTTAAGATAAGGTAGCTAAAATATTGGACTTTCTGCAGTTTTTTAAATGCCACTGTTTTCATCGTTCAAGTTTCAATGAGACGTCACTAATGTAAACTAGTTCAATTTCTTCACCATTTCACGTTGTTCATAAATGTAGCCTCTTCATCCCGACGGTGCACTCGCTGGGGACAACATAAAGACTTCCACAATCTCTCGTTCCGCAGTAGCACCGGCTGCACGCCACCAACTCCCTCGGAGAACTGCACATGAGTCGCAGCAGAAACGCGCTCATCAACTCGTTTACTTACTCACTGACCGACTCAATTCAACTGACTCTTCTGGTGAGAGCGCTCGTTTATATAGCCAATGGAATCTTCCACAGAATCTTCCAGAACTATTAGGATACACCTTCTAGAGGCGGGGGGAAAGAAAAGTTTCGGAACATTCGGCTATCTGCCGATAGAGTTTCTGGTGTTTACGCCGGATGAGAGCGTTGCTTATCTCTGTTTACCTCCAAACAGTGGGTGCCGACCTCTCGATAACCCTGGGCCATAACCGCAGCGGCACACTATTTATACGGAATTGCACCTAAATTTTCTGTTTGTGTGTCTGGTTTTAGGCAATAAGGCAACAGAGCACTAGCTTGCAATAAAAGTACGTATGATGAAATGTGTAGTTGATGGAAACGCTGTGTTTTATCATGTAGTTTGTTTTAGAATGCCAGAATATTGTCATTCTGCTGATAAATTTCTGCTGTGGGAAAGTATAAATGTACAGAAATTCATAATGGTCCATAACGATTAGTTAGAGCGATGCATGTAACGAGATGACACGAGGGACAAATAACAAAAACATCCCATAACATGTTTTACAATGTTTATGCGCCTCTTATACCTGGAGTGAGAATATGCTTTACGTGGTCGAATTTAATGGCCGAACTTCACAGAGGTAGAACGTTTTCTTTATGAGGTAAGATATGCGCCATTGTGCATTAATAAAATTTTAAAAGAGAGGCAAAGGTAAAGTTAACGATGGAGGGTCTCCAAAAACCGGAGCAGAGCGCCGCAAATAGGCCTCGACGGTCCTTTTTGCTTCTACCGAGAGAGGGATGGGGAAGGTACCTGATGGGCGTCCAGATCCGGATAACAGTGAGCGCAAGCATGGATGGGTTCCCTAACGTCTCCAGATCGAAAGCATCCAACTTCGCCCGGTGGAGGGATTTAACACTTACCCTCGGAATCCCCCGAAGGGGCGGGTCCTAACTGAGCAGTTCTGCAACGACGCAGGAGAAGAAGCCTTCATAGAAACACATCCACCTCCCAGCCCCAACCCGCCGAACACCGTCGCCTGGTCCTACAACCCTGAAACAGATGTCAAGGAAAATTACGAGTACAGTAAATGAGAGGGAGGAGAGTCGTGGTAGAAGGTGAACCACACTAGCATTCGCCTGTCGACCCGGGGAAACCACGAAAAACTCATTGACCAGAGTGGGGGTGGCCGTGCATCGATTATGGGACCTCCCGAATGTGAGTCGCACTCGTTACCACGCCGCAACCTCGCTACGTGAGAGTGTGTGTGTGTGTGTGTTTGTATGTAACCCAAGAGTACAAAACTTTCTGTATAGCATTAGATTCTACTTTAGTAATCTCTATATGACATTTCAATTATTCTTCACTGTGGTTGTTTAGTGTCGCACAAAATAAAGATAATCCAAATATCTTACAGAATATTAGCACTTATGGAGCTTCGTCTGTAATTATGGATAAGGGGAGTAAGTACAGTCTATATCGACAATGTTATTTACTCGAGTATAATATTCTTAGAAACTACTTAAAGTCATAACATGAAACAAATTTTACTTTCTCTACTATGTATATTAAGTAGGGAAAGTATTGCATTCCAACCAAAAATTCGATACCAAGATTTCACCGGAAATATATGTTTTGAGTCCTCGCGAAACCAAAAAAGCGTTTTAGAGAGAGGTCCGTGTGTGTGTGTGTGTCTGTGTGGATGTGTGTCTGTGAGTCTGTGAATAGCATAACTCAAAAACGAAAAGTCGGATAAATACCAAACTTGGTATTCAGTTTCAGTATCTTTCAAAGATGCGACACGAATATTTTCAAGAAAATCCCCCACCCCAGACTACCCTTTACATTAAACATTTTTCAACAATTTTGATTTTTTCAAAAATACCTCTTAATGATTTTGATTAAAATATCATATGTTTAAGATATTTTCATGACAAATGAAATGTATATCTTGATTTTTCTGGGAATGTCCCCAAAAGTCCTTATTGTGAGTGACTTTTGCAAACTGGTAAACCGTAAGAGATAAAATGTTTGTACACAAAAAATATATACCTCGTTAAAAAACACAATTTATGTCAGACACATTTTTTTTGTCGAGTGAACCATTTTCGAGATATTCCTTGTTATTTGTTCGAAATTTTTTATACTTATTCTTTATCTCAAATGGGAATTCGTTATTGGTTTTTTTATGTCCTGGACATGCAAAGAGAATGGAATGCTCCACATAGCAACTGAAGCCGAAATTATGAAGTCAATAATTATAATAATCTGAGAAGGATAGTGATATAAAATAAATAGTAAAATATTTCATTTCAGTGTATGTATAAAAAGGAGAAGCATTGTGAAAATTTTTGACTGTTAAAAGCGACAGAAAGACCAGACAGGCACAGTTTAGCTAATTAGGGACCAGGCCCAGGTATAAAGGGTAAAATAGCTAAAGCCAGTTTCTCTTGAAATTCATGGGTGCAGCTGCACTTAGCCTGGTGAAGGCCACTCTAGGCTTCAGGACGCCGTGTTGTGACCAGCGTTTGAGGGGAGAGTAGGGGAAGTAAGTAGCTTGCTTTTCCTTGTGCAGCGAGGGTAAAAGGCAGTCTGTCCTGAGTGCTTGATGAGAGCGGGATGACATTCTCGTCGTGTGGAGAAGATTGGTGGCGAACATGCTAGAGGGTAGAACGCTTAGCTGTAGTTAATATTCTTCGGTCTTGATAAAGACAAAGTATCATCGTATGCATTTACAAGTGATTGGCAAACCGCAGTATTATTTTAAATAGTGAATAAATGTGTTCTAAGACAGCGTTCGTGTTTCTCTGTACACACCCACGCAGACCCTGAAATTAAGGTTTCATGCAGGAGCAGCCGTGCCAAAAGTAGAACCATCTAGGAGGAGACATGCAGCAACCGTGAGGCAAAGGAAGTGCTTCATTGTTGGAGGACGTAGCGTGGCTGCGTCACAACCAACGACCAGATTTGACTATCCCTTAAAGTCTACCATATTTCCCTTGCGCCTACAAGAAAATTACTAATGATTTAATTGCTGCAAATGTTTATTTAAATTAACATGAAGTAAATGAGAATAAGTGTTTGTATAAATATTTTAAGAGTAAAGAAATTCATGTAAGTGCTACACATCAGATTTTTAAACATATTTTAACTCTTCTCGTCGAAAAAAGAAAGATAATTTATTTGTGAAACGCATTTGGCATTTAAAGACATAATAAAACCTTTTCATAAGGTCAATATAAAATTATTATGGAGAAACCTTGAGGAAAGACAATACCCAAGTCAAATGAAGGAATAAATGTGCAATATAGGAACAACAATACGTCTGAACTTAAACGGAAAATTAACAGCAGAAATTCCCGCTAACATAGGTCTAACACAAGGCCGTAGTCTATCGCCAACATTATTTAATATGGACGACATGTATAAAACATGGAAATTAAATACTTATTCAGGAATTTACCCGGCAAAAAAAATTCAGTAAATTCTTTGCTTTATGTAGATGATCAAGCCATTATACAGGGTAGTGAAGACAAACTGCAAACAGCAATGTTTATTTTATATAGTTTATCAAAGGCCTATAATTTTAAAATATATGTAGATAAAACAAAGGCTGTAGCATTTAAGAAAATTGAGTTTTATTTATGGACGCTCTTTAACTACCATTGTCCTTAGCGTGCTATTCTATATTGGGCGTGAAACAACGGTAATATTGCTCAGAGGCCTCTTTATCACGCTTGAGGTTCTTTTACGTGCCGTAAATCTACGACCACCGGCTTTACTTCCCTTCCGAAGGAAGCCGTGCTAAGGATTTTTACGCCCGAAAACCCGCGACCTTGGGAACTAGAGGCTAGCACGGTACCACTAGTCCACGGAGGACGACTATAGCATTTAAGGGCAAGTTTCCGGTAAAAGCAAACATAATAAAAGAAGGTAAATCAATTGAATAGGTTAAATATTTAAAATATTTCCGGTGTTATGTTCTCGTGTGAAAACGATAGAAAAATTAAATAAGTTCAGAAGTATATCAGAAAATATTCACAAACCTGAAAAACAAGACAAGACGAGATTCTCCCAATTTTAATACTGTAGCAAAGCCAGCCCTGACGTATGGAAGCGAATCCAGAATAAGAACAGAAAAAAAACAAAAGAAAGGAAATTCAGATGGCCGAAATGAAGCTTATAAGGAACACCGTAGGTTATACTGTATTATATAAAAATCGTATGTGTTACATTCACATGACTATCTCTACCCATTCTGCAAAATCTTATTATTCTATATATTTCATGTTAATCGAAATAAACTTTATAGAAGTGGATTTATTACATATTTCCTTGTAGCTATAATGAGAACAGGGGAATAGAGTAGGCTGCAGCGATAATCAAGTCTTTTTAAGAGCCGATGCTATGTGATGGCTTTGAAATTTCGTTCTCTTTACATGATCAGGAGAAAACACGAATAACGACTTTGCATTTGAGAAGAGTACAAGTATTTGAAAATTCAAACAAATATCAATGAATATCCTGGAAACGGTTGAATAAAAAAGCTATTGTGTATATATGCAAAAGTTATTCAGAATGAGGCTCCCAGAAACTTCAAGATATAATTTGATTTCTCATGAAATATATCTTAAACATATGGTATTTTAATCAAAATCGTGAGCCATTTTTGAGAAATTAAAACTTTTCCAAAACTCTTCCAGTAAAACGGTAGTTTGGGGGAAGATTTTCTTGAAAATCATGAACTTAAATACCAAGTTAGGTATTTAATCGCTTTTCGTTTTTGAAATGTGCTGTTCAAGCGCGGGCGGACGTTTTTCTAAAAACGCTTTTAATGGTTTCAGGAAATCTCAAAATTATATTTCCTGTAAAATCTCGGTATCGAATTGGGTGGAATTCAATACTTCCTCTGCTTACTATAGGTAAGTCGCAGGGAAAGTAAAAGAGCGAAATGTGGAAATAGACAAGAAGTACAGTGGAACCACTACTGGATAACGCAACATCAAACGGTAGAAGATGGTGTCAACATTTAGAAAGGATGCCAAAAAATAGGCTATCGATAGCAGCTATGAGATATATTCCGAAAGGAAGGAGAAATTTGGGGAGATCTAGGAAAAAATGGGCACCGAACAGGCTATGGAGCCTAACCCTTGAAGAGAAGAAAAATAAGAAAAAAATTCTTTTTAAGCATGTTGAATTCAAACATATTTAATTGTTTTAGTGTTCGGTTCCATAAAACTTTTTATTTCAACAATTATCAGCTTTTAGTCCTAAAACGTCGAAATTAACGTCTTTATTTTAAATTGAAGAATGCGCTATGTTTTAAAAGCCATATTACTTCAAGACAGTGCTTTAATAAGTAAATTAATTTCACCACTACTTTCACCCAACAACGAATATTGCGGAAATGGTTAATTCTCAGCAACAAAATAATTTGGCGCAGAGTGCCTACGCTGTTTAATAAACTCTAAAAATTTTGCAGTACATTTTTGTGCCTGAAGCTTTTTAAACTAAACATTTTCTTCGATTTAAACTAAGAGTGTTAGTAATCAAAAGATTTAAATCCAAGTAATAAGGTTTAATTTACAAATTTTAAGACAACATACTATGAGCATATTTTTGTAAAAGAGAAAACAAAAATAAATAAAATTTAGTTTAATATTTAATTCGGTTAGCACGGATTTATTGTCGAGATAGGTGGTACCTACTTCCCGTAATAGGTGGCCCTGGGGGGGGGGGCAATTTTAAGCCGACCGTATTCAGGCCTTTTCTTTGACTAGTTTATGAGAAGTACCAACTCGAAGGTCCAAAGTGTTTCGAAGTCCACCGTAATCGCTGTAGGTCCACTCATTCCATCCCCATTCTCATTATCACACGAATAAACGAGTGCAACCATCGCTTGGTTTAATGAGCTAGCCTCTAGTTCCCGAAGTCGCGGGTTGAAATCCAGCGGAGGACGATGAATATTTTTCGGTGGTCCCTATAGTAGATTTCCTTTACGTATAAGAACCTCAAGCCTGATAAACAGACCTTTGAGCAAAACTTCCGGTTTTTCACACCCAATGTGGAATGGACGCTAAAAATCAAACTAGCAAAGAGTGTACATATATAAAACTCAATTTAATAATAAGTTCCTTGGTTGAACGAGGTTTCCCCGAGGGTCATGGACCATATGAGGAGCGCTGAAACATTTGTATATCCCTCTTCTAAGTTCTATGGTCTTATCGCAGGCTTTAACTTGAAAAATAACTGATGGTATTATTATTCGAACTGTAGCTTTTAACTTTCGTTTTACTCGTTTTTAGTATGGAACACATCCGGATTCATAGTTACAGTGTTGGGTGATTCTTGATGAATCTCGTATTTTCTGAAAGTTCATCGTTAACGAATAGGCTAGAGTGTTATATATTTTCAATTCGATTTCAAGACTGAATTTCACGTTTAAAATGTTATCATGTTTTACATATAATATATTACTACCATTAGTTAGATTTAGAGAATATGTAAATATCTTCTTATAAAGACGAAGTTTAACTTTCTCTATTACGTATAGTACGTAGGGGAAGTATTGTATTCCACCCAAAATTTCGATACCGAGATTTCACCGGAAATATATGTTTTGAGGCCCCCTGAATACAAAAAAATGCATTTTTGGAAACGTGTTCGTGTGTGTCTGTGTGTGTGTGTGTGTGTGTGTGTGTGTGTGTCTGTGTGTTTGTGAACAGCATAACTCAGAAACGAACAGTCGGATAAACACCAGACTTGGTATTCAGGTTCAGTATCTTTCAAGGATGTGACACGAAGGTTTTCAAGAAAATCCCCCCACCCTAGATTACCCTTTACATGGAAGATTTTTCGAAAATTTTAATTTTCTCAAAACTGGCTGTAACGATTTTGATTAAAATGTCATATGTTTAAGATATTTTTATGGCAAATAAAATGTATATCTTGAATTTCCTGGGAATGTCTCCAAAAGTATTCTTTATTGTGATCGACTTTTGCATAACTCGTAAACTTTAAGAGATAGACAAAATGTTACTACACAAACAATGTAGATCGCGTTAAAATAAACAATGTATGTCATATACATTTTTTGGTTGAGTGAACCGTTTTCGAGATATTACTTGTTATTCCCTTAAATTTTTCAACACTTATTTTCTCAAATGGGAATTCGTTATTCATTTTTTTGTCTTGGATATGCAAATAGTATTAATCTGTGGTAAAGGGAATGGTGCTGCACCTAGCAACCAGCTATTAAGAGATATGTATGTGCTTAAAGGCTACTGTATTTCCAAATTGCCCTTGTAAATATACATTCCCCTTACATCTACAAGAAAATTAGCAATAAGATAGAGTCTGCAAATGTTTATTTCGATTAACATGAAGTAGATGGAGAATAAGCGTTTGTAAAAATAATTTGTACAAGAGCAGAGAAAGTCATGTGAGTGTAACACATCAGATTTTTTTTATTTTATGTCCTGGACATACAAAGAGAATGGAATGCGCCACATAGCAACCAGCTCTTAAAACATTTGACTATCGCTTAAAGCCTACCATATTCCCCTTGCATCTACAAGAAAATTATCAATAAGATTAACATCTCGATTAACATGAAGCATATGGAGAACAAGTGTTTGTAAAAATAGTTTGTACAAGAGTAGAGAAAGTCGTGTGAGTGTAACACATCAGATTTTTTAGGAATAGTAGTAAAATTTAACACCCGTCCTTACCGCACACGGCATCACGGGCGGTGGTCGTTGACGATACATGAAACGAAATGATAATTGGGAAAGGAAATTTAGGACGTAAACGTGCCGGGCTTATGTTTAGGGTACTTACCCGGCATTTAGAAGTTATCAGGACTGAGAAAAAGCCGAAAAAAGCTCAGTGAGGGAGGGCGGTCGTGGTGGGAACCGCAATATCTCACATTTGCGAGCTTGTCTTTACGACCTCGACCACCCATGTCGATTCTTTGCTAGGAATATAATTCTCTTCTCGGAGAGCCTGGTTCTGCAGTATACTTTTTCTGCCGATGTTTTCACACGTATTCCATAGAAACTTTGAATACAGTACAGTCTTTTATTAAAAAGAAAAATTCTTTACTTTTTACGTGATAATTTAAATTCCTTGTAGATGTATCCCAAATATTTATGTGGCATTAGATGTAAAGAATTGTATGATTCTTTTAAATACTGCTTACTCAACATTTATTGTGTTTTAAGTTGGTCATTGTGGTATTATCACAATTTTTTGTGCTGTGATGGTCATCGTATGCAAGCTTCAGACAATCTATTGTGCCAGCTCCTTCCTTGCTGGAGCCAAGCTCGTAAATATTCGTGCCCCATTCCAAGGACGGTGATGAAGATCCTGTCCCTGAGACACGTCCCTTGCAGGAGAGGTGATTCTCTCCGACGTTATGGTTCCGGTCTTGGAGGAGAGCGAGCGGATCCTTGAATTACGTGTGTGGTACTTGGGCAATTCCAGTGCTGCCTGATTGGCCCATTACCGAGGAATCTGCCAGACTTCGACCACCCTTTTCAACCTCTTCTCTCCTGGAAAATTGTTGAGGCCATCTCCAGCAATCTCTTGCTCCGGGAAACGTGATTGGGCTGCCTTTAATAGTATGAGTATTCCAGGAAATGAAATTTGAGTGCACGCTTAATAAACACAGTTAATGCTTGAATTACCGTACGTCATAAAGTGTGGCTATGGGATAGAGGGGAGAGAAAGTGTGGCTACGAGATAGGGAGGGAGAGAAAAAGAGAGAATAAACACATAAACTGTAGCGAAGACTAATCATAGATAATCAATGTCTAAAGTTTATAAGGCTAATGAAAAAAAAAACTGTTTCGTTCATACGTCTTTCTCTACTCATTCTTCTATAAACTATTGTTACAAAAGCTTATTCTACTATGTACCTTCTGTTACTCGAGATAACGCCCGTTACACATCCCTGTTGGTATAAGAAGGATACACTAGATCAGGATGGCCAACCTATTTTGAGCTTCGGCCAGTAAAGTGATATATTAAAGGTCATCTAAATAAATTTATATTAATAACCAGTTTGAATCTAACTAAACTACTATATATAAGTATAAATTATTCATTGCATTCCACCAAAAATTTCGATACCGAGATTTCACCGGAAATACATATTATGAGACCCCTAAATGCAACAAAAAAAAATTTTTACTTTCTCTACTACGTATAGTAAGTAGGGGAAGTATTGTATTCCACCCAAAAATTCGATACCGAGATTTCGCCGGAAATACATGTTGTGAGACCTCCTGAATCCAAAAAAAGCATTTTTGGAAACATGTCCGTGTGTGTGTCTGTGTGTGTGTGTCTGTGTGTCTGTGAACAGCATAACTCAGGAACGAACAGTCGGATAAATTTAGTTTCAGTATCTTCCAGAGATGCGACACGAAGGTTTTCAAGAAAATCCCCCACCCCAGACTACCCTTTACATGGAAGATTTTTCGAAAATTTTAATTTTCTCAAAAACGGCTCTAACGATTTTGATTAAAATATCATATGTTTAAGATATTGTCATGCGAAATGAAATGTATATCTCGAATTTTCTGGGAATGTCTCCAAAAGTATTCTTCATTGTGAACGACTTTTGCATAACTGGTAAACCATAAGAGCTAGACAAAATTTTACTGCACAAAAAATGTAGATCGCGTTAAAATACACAATTTATGTCATATACATTTTTTTTGTTGAGTGAACCGTTTTCGAGATATTGCTTGTTATTCCCTTAAATTTTCCAATACTTATACTTTTTCTCAAATTCCTTATTCATTTTTTTTATGTCCTGGTAATGCAAAGAGAATGGAATGCGCCACATAGCAACCAGCTCTTAAAACATTTGACTATCGCTTAAAACCTACCATATTCCCCTTGCACCTACAAGAAAAATAGCAATAAGATTAACATCTCGATTAACATGAAGCATATGGAGAATAAGCGTTTGTAAAAATAGTTTGTACAAGAGTAGAGAAAGTCATGTGAGTGTAACACATCAGATTTTTAAAATAAGGTCTGTGTGTGTGTGTGTCCGTGCACGCGTGTGGGCCTGTGAACAGCATAACTCAAAAAGAAAAGGTCGTATAAATACCAAACTTGGTATTTAAATTGAACATCTTCCAAAGGTGCGACACTAAGACTTTCAAGAAAATACCCCTTCCACAATCTGCCCTTTACATGTAATATTTTTGATAAATGTTATTTTCTAAAAAATGTCTGTAACGATTTTTATTAAAATTCCATATTTTAAAGATTTTTACGTGAATAATAAAACGTCTATCTTGAATGGCCTGTGAATTCTTCATTCGGAAGGAATTCTGTATAATCTCGTATAACTAATAAAACGTTAAGCGATAGGTGAAGAGTACTACACAAAAAATGTAGATCTCTTTAAAATGCACAATTTATTTCAAATAACCTTTTTCGTGGCATCAGTAATTTCCGAGATATACATTATTAATGGCTCGATATTCAATACTTAGCATTCTTTTAAACTCCTGTCGATTTTCATCTGTTTCTGGCGATGTTATGGCATGCGTATGGAATTTTAAGGCCAGCATATAGCGTACAGTTTTAAACATTTGACCAACGCTGTTCCCTTTGTATCTCTAACGAAATGTGTAATGTAGCTATTTCCGGAAAGGAGTATCTCGATTAAAATGAAGCAGATAGGAAAATAAGCTTTCATAGGAATAATTTGTATATCCACTAATAAACGATAGAGGGTAGAGAAAGTTATGTTAATGTAACAGATCAGAATTTTAACTTCTGTATTACGAATAGTTACCAGGGGAAGCATTCTATTCCACCTAAAAAGTTTATACCGATATTTCACTAGAAATACATGTTTTGAGGCTCCTGAATCCAACAAAAAGTCATTTTAGAAAAAATGTTTGTCTGTAAACAACATAACTGGTATTTAAGTTCAATACCTTCCAAAGATGTGACACAAGGATTTTCAAGAAAATCATCCCCTTAACTACCCTTTACCTGGAACAATTTTAGAAATTTTCAATTTTCTCAAAAATGGTTCTAACGATTTTGATCAAAATAACATATTAAGGATGTTTACATGTATCTTAAATTTTCTGAAAATAGGAAGGAAGTTTTATAAACTTGTATAATTGGCAAACTTAAAGCGATAAACGAAAACTCGCTGAACAAGAAGTATAGGTCGCTTTAAAACACAATTGGTTTCAAATAAAATTTTTGTGGCATAAGCCGTTTCCGAGATATCCATCATTAATGGTTCGTATTGTTCAATATTTCATTCTTTTTAAGTCCTGTCTGCACTCGGTTGCTTCTCGCAACTGCATGGAAAGAGTATTTAGGTATGCGTATACCGTCTAGTTCTTAAACATTTGGCTATTGCTGTTCTTTACATTTATAACAAAATGTGTAATGTAGCTATTTCTACAACAGTTTATCTCGATTAAAATGAAGTGTATAGAAAAATAAGCTTTTGTAAGATTAGTTTTATACCCATTAATAAGCGATACAAGTAGAGAAAATCATATGAATGTAACACATGAGATTTTTTTATTTTGAAAGAGCATTCATATCATGTTACATTCACACATTTTAAATACGTTGAATTATAACAAACTATGTGCTCACACTGACCACTCAGGCAGTCTTTTCAGCAGTTTTGTTTTGTATAAATTGTAATTTAAGCTGGATTAAAGATAACTCAACAGGCAGGTTGCCTTGAACTCGTCTCCTACAGGTTTGCTAAGTGTTTAATAGATTTTTGGAAATAAAAATGTCATTTCACTGTAGTTGTTGGATAAGTTGACGTGAACCGCCGGTGTCTCTTGTCTACTGTATGGCCGCGGTGACTGTACGGCGTGACTAACATGATGTGGCAGGTTTGCTTGTGTTAGTTTGCCTCTTTACATTGTTAGCACAGAGACTAATGAGAAGGTGCTTGCTGATGCACAAATTTGTTGTGCCCTGGTCTCATTAAGATATGTCGATGTTAACATTGTTTGAACAGGGTTAGTAGCGTGTTAACGCAAATTTAGCAATCATATGTCCTGAAATGCTTCACATGGATATGGATATTTTATGAGCGTTTGCACAGTCACTCCACCTATATCCGTCAAAGTCCATGGCAAGGAAATTAAAACGTAATTTTCGCTTTAATAAACACAGGCTGTGTTTGTTAAATTGTTCTAGAAACGCTCCTGCTAAAAGCAGCAAATAAGACTGGCGGGCCCCGTAGTTAAGTCGGTAGAGCATCTGCCTGGCGTGTGAGGAGTCCCGGGTTCGATTCCCGGGTAGGAGGGTAGGAATTTTTCTATCCTCCCCAGAGTCTGGAAGTACGAATGAGAATGTGTCATCTAAAGTGCAAGAAACTCGACAAGAGAATACGAGTTAACACCATTGCCTTAGGCAATAAGCTCCAAGGGAAAGGCCGCCGATAAGACGAATGCAGTTAAAGGCGGGGTATAAATTGAACTAAAAAAAACAAAAAGACAGTATGGAATGAGTCACAAAACCGCTGCCAATATCGATACACTTAAAACTTGCACGTTAAACTACAAAATACATGATATGAACTACCATTATACGTTTCCGCTCTAACTGTTTCAGAACTGACAGAGTTATCCAGCAAAATACCGTGCGAGTTGGCTCCGCGGCAATGTCCGAGGCTCGTAATCGGGAGATCCGGGGTTAGACTCCCGTTAGGCCAGCCACTCTGATCTGAATTTTATCCAGGTTTTCCCTGATAGCTACGCGAATACTGCAGTGAATTATATTGCTGTGAATTTTCCTATCAACCATTTCCTGTTATTTAATTTTTTTTCATGTTTCAAGGACGAAGGATCAGGCGAGCGGACGGCGAGCGATGCGTCTGGCGGTGGTGTATGCTTTAATCTACCCTGACGTTCGGTGTCTGACGGGCCTTCAGAGAGCTCCTTCGTGAGGAGAGGTAAAACTTTGGGGGCTCCCGCAAGTAATATCTGGAGATGTTAAGCATTCCACCTGTGTTCGAACCCCCCATATCTGGTGCCCTCTCTGCCCTCCGCCTCCTAATAACCACTATCGTAACCAGAAAAATAATGTTTCCGAATTAGGAAATCACTTCCAGACTGCTAATCTCCCGTGGCTAATAAAGACCTGGACATACATACAGGAGCTCCATAAAATTCTTTTATCATCATCTACCTCAAGATAGGCCCTATGGCCTATTCCGATTCAGAAGTCGTCTTGCCATCTATGTCAGCATCATCCGACATCTCGTACTCACCGTAATTTATATGTACACAGGGTGGACCATTTAAGTTGAGACTGTAGAAAAAAAAGTTGCTTGATATTATGGGGAAAAGTAAATGCCAGCATAATTCAAAAACGAAAAGTCGGGTAAATAACCAAACTTGGTATTTAGGTTCAGCACCTTCCAAAGATGCGACCCGAAGATTTTCAAAAACATTTCTCATTCCAAACTACATGGAACTGTTTCGAATTTTTTTATTTTCTAAAAAATGGCTTTAAATATTTTGATTAAAGTACTGTATATTAAGGATATTTACATAACATATAAAATGTATATCTTGAAGTTTCTGGGAATAACCTGTAAAGTCCTCTTCATTTCGAAGGGATTTTATAGAATCTCGTGTAACTGGTAAAAGTTAAGCAATAGATGAAAACATCCACGCAAAAGATGTAGATCTCTTTAAAACAGGATGTGTAATGTAGCCATTTCTGCCAAGATTTATTTGGATAAAAATATAGTCGATAGAAAAATAAGCTTTAATAGAATAGTTTGTATACCCACTAATAAGCGATAAGAGGGTAGAGAAGGTTATGTGAGTGCATCACATCAGATTTTTACTTTCTCTACTACGTATAGTAAGGAGGGGAAGTATTGTATTCCACATAAAAACTCGATACCGAGATTTCACCGGAAATACATGTTTTGAGACCCCCTGCATCCAAAAAAGCATTTTTGCAAACATGTCTGTGTGTGTGTATGTGTGTGTCTGTCTGTCTGTGAACAGCATAACTCAGAAACGAACAGTCGGATTAACACTAAACTTGGTATTTAGGTTCAGTATCTTCCAGGGATGGGACACGAAGGTTTTCAAGAAAATCCCCCCACATCAGATTACCTTTTACATGGAACATTTTTCGAAAATTTTAATTTTCTCAAAAATGGCTCCAACGATTTTGATTAAAATAGCATATTTTTCAGATATTTTAACGACAAATGAAATGTATATCTCGAATTTTCTGGGAATGTCTCCAAAAGTATTCTTCATTGTGAACGACTTTTGCATAACTGGTAAACCATAAGAGATAGACAAACGTTTACTACACAAAAATGTATATCGCGTTAAAATACACAATTTATGTCACATACATTTTTGTTGTTGAGTGAACCATTTTCGAGACATACTTCTTATTCCCTTAAATTTTCCAATACACTTTTTCTCAAGTTCGTTATTCATTTTTGTTGGTCCTGGAATTACAAAGAGAATGGAATATTCCAAATAGCAACCAACTCTTAAAATATTTGACTATCACTTAAAGCCTACCATATTCCCCTTGCCTCTACAAGAAAATTAGCAATAAGATTAACATCTCGATATCTCGATTAACATAAAGCATATGGAGAATAAGCGTTTGTAAAAATAGTTTGTACATGAGCAGGGAAAGTCATGTAAGTGTAAAACATGAGATTTTTTTTAATTCAACTGTATTGTTTCACATGTACTTTGAAATATATGGGTTTTATTTTTGAGGTCTTTTTCATGATTATAAGTTAATTAACATACTAAATAGTTAAAATTTAGTACCTGTTCTATTATTTTATCTTTCATTGCAATGAAATCATTTAAGGGAGTTTAAATTACCCCATTATTAGGAGATTGATTTTTGAACGAGACGGGGTTTCGCGCGTTAGTTAAAAGAATTACTTGTTAGGGGGTAAAACTTTATGTGCCATCTTCCATTTTAGTCCGTATGACGTACCGTGCGATGGGTCAGGATGGCTGAGGCTCCCATTCTGTAGGTTCCGTTTCGATTCCCATTGGACCGGTAACCCTGACAAGGTCGATAGGCGAATGCTACTACGAGTTTTCCTGTCCGTCATTATTTCTCATTTTGTCTCCTTTCAATTTGCTGGGTAGCAGAATTAGTTACGATGGTTGGTGGCGTGTGGTGTATGCGGTGGATGTGCTTTGAGGGGACATCTGTTTATTCCCGGAATGGAACCTTCTGGCCGACAGAAAGGATAGAGGGGAAGCATCGAAGGGTACGTCGAAATGTTCAATCCGGAAACGTTAAGGACCCCGTTGCTCTGCACCTGCCACTATAAAATTTAGTCATCCTTCATATTCTGTCACCCTAGCCTTCCTCCCGAAGACGCAATAGGGCACATTAGTTCAAGCCTATTTTCTACACGGCAGAAATAGTTCCGGGATACTAGATACAACTCCGACAGCACGCTAAATACCGCTGGAGTAAAAGTCTGTTAAACTGATTCTGGTTTGTTTTCCTTTAAGTTTAAACAATTTATGTTTAAATGGAGGCAATGTCTTCATTCTGAACTCAATCATTCAATGGTTTCGTCCTGCTCATGTTTGCGCTGGGCATCTGTGGTCCATAAAAGCAAAGCGTGCCGCTTTAACTGCGATAAGCAGCGTATGTACTAACTCACGCCAATACTATTAAGTTCTTTATACTTATGTACCCTTAGCTCAGCAACCAATAGATTTATTGTTTTCGAAAATATTCTTGTAGTAGGACGTCATTTAACTGTGCATCTCATCCTAGATATATTCGTCCTACAGATATATTACCTACAGTAGGTAATGAAAACACTCTATTTTACAAGAAATACACGTTTATGGTTCTCTTCAATACCCAAAAATCATTTCTAGAAAAAAATCTGATGTGATACACTTGCATGACTTACTCTACTCTTATAAAAACTATTCCTACAAACGCTTATTCTCCATATGCTTCATGTTAATCGAGATGTTAATCTTATTGCTAATTTTCTTGTAGATGCAAGGGGGATATGGTAGGTTTTAAGCGATAGTCAAATATTTTAAGAGCTGGTTGCTATGTGGAGTAATCCATTCTCTTCGCATTACCAGCTCAAAAAAATCAATAATGAAATCCCATTTGAGGAAAAGTATAAGTATTGGAAAATTTAAGGGAATAACAAGCAATATCTCGAAAATGGTCCCTCAACAAAAAAATGTGTATGACATAAATTGTGTATTTACCGCGATCTACATTTTTTGTGTAGTAAAATTTTGTCTATCTCTTATGGTTTACCAGTTATGCAAAAGTCGTTCACAATGAATACTTTTGGAAACATTCCCAGAAAATTCGAAATATACATTTCATTTGTCATGAAAATATCTTAAACATATGATATTTTAATCAAAATCATTTTTGAGAAAATTAAAATGTTCGAAAAATGTTGCATGTAAAGGTTAATCTGGGGGTTGAATTTTCTTGAAAACCTTCGTGTCGCATCTCTGGAAGATACTAAACCTAAATACCAAGTTTGGTGTTTATCCGACTGTTCGTTTCCGAGTTATGCTGTTCGCAGACACACACACACACACACACACACACACACACACACACGGACATGTTTCCAAAAATGCTTTTCCTTTAGATTCAGGGGGCACCAAAACATATATTTGCAGTGAAATCACGGTATCGAATTTTTGGGTGGAATACAATACTTCCTCTACTTACTATAGTAGAGAAAAGTAAAAAACGAAATATCGGATAAATAACAAACTATTTAAGTTCAGTATCTTTCAAAGTTGCGACTCAATTTATTTTCTAGAAAATACATATGATGGTATTGATTAAAATACGTCATATTCAATGAGGAATGACAGATTAAGAATACTTTTTGAGTGAATTTTACATTAATATGAAACAGTCACTGACTGCCCTAAATATAACTATATTAGTAATTAAAAAAAATATATATGCACTATGTGAATAATTCATAAGGCGTTGAATTCCAGATATTCTATAGTAGACAAGTATGCACTATCAAAATAATCACTTCAGCACTTGACAGGCTAAAGGCACAATTATAGAATACATTTTCTCTGTTTCTTCCCCCACATGTCCTGTGAAATGGATGAAAGGAAAGATGATGATGGAGCAGTTGATGGAATGAATGGCGGGGGAAACCGGAGAACCAGGAGAAAACCCGCCCAGACGCCGCTTTGTCCACCACAAATCCCACATGCGGGTCCCTGGGATTGAACCCGGGCCGCCTTGGTGAGAGGCGAGTGGTCTAACGGCGCCGCCTCACTTGAGAACAAATAAAGTGTGTTTTGGTTACAAATATTCAGTGTTAAACGCTCTGGCACATATATCTGTTTGAAATCTCTTGTGTGAAATGTTTTAATGGAAGGCTTTTATGATTATAGTTGTGCTCCCCATTATAACTATTACAAGAATATATGCAGTCTTGTGAACAAAGCCTGCCTGTCCCTCCCGAGCGCTCACAGAAGTAGCCGATTCAATCTCAGTCTCTTCAGACGCCGGCCAAATTTAAATTGATCGAGTGTATCTATATGCTGACGAGCGAAATTCTTGTAGAGTTGTTGGACTGACAAACCTCATGTGCTATTTTTCAACTCCAGGTAATGTAATTAACTTTCAGAAACCAAAGTCACTAAGTTCTCCTGGAGTAACTCATCATTCTGTTTCTGTCTCTAAGCTAAGCTCACCTCATTTCCTAGCACGGTACAAGGACAATCTGATGGTTAGGTTAACTCTGTGCTCACCATGTATAATAAAAATGTACAAAGACTAAATCCCTAGGCTTAAACAGAATCTGCACATAAGCATTAAGAAACGTTGTAATTTAGAACAAAAGCTAACAAGCATCATCTCCTGCTAAAACAATCGCTCATCTCATTCAGTGTTTTCCTGAATACAAACATTGTCGCTTTCTTAATACAGAGTACCGAATTATTAGCGGTGCCTTGTCCGTCCGTCCGTCCGGGCGTCAAACCCGTGTCTATAAGCATGAAATAACTTAGTACATATTTGAAATATATCTGTGTATTAAAGCTAGAAGCGACATTTTTCTGGTAGTTTTCGAATATTCATGAATAATTGATACTAACGTGTATAATAGAATACCCGAAGCCAAAAATTGCGTTTTCTTATTTTCTACTACGTAGTTGTAGTAGGCAGAGGAAGTACTGTATTTTTACCAAAAGTGGAATACCAATATTTCATCGGAAATGCATCTTTGGGGCCCCCTGAACACAAAAAAGCATTGTTAGAGTTCTCCTTATGCGTGTGTGTGGGGGGTGAGAGTTTGTCTGTGAACAGCATAACTCAAAACGAAAAGTCGGTTAAATACTAAACTTAAGTTCAGCATCTTCCAAGGATGCAGCACAAAGATGTTCAAGGAAATCTCCTACCCCAAACTACTCTTTGCATGGAAAAAATTTGAAAATGTTTATTTTCTCAAAAGGTTCCAACGATTTTGATTAAAATACCACATATTTAAAATACTTTCATGACAAATTAAATGTATACCTTGAATTTTCTATGGAGAGCCTCTTAAGTCCTTTTCATTCTGACTGATCCTTTGATAACTTGAAGGTGGTTTTGTTGTCTCACGTATTGAAGCCTATTTGAAGAACGTGTTTTCTTTTAACTTGTTTGCAACATGCCTTGGGCATCAATTTGAAGAAGGTTGTATTGAAGGAGTTGTATTATATTTCAACTGTTGGGGAGCCGAACTTGTAGTAGTTGCAACCGCACGTATAGTAAACAGTTTCCAGTAGCCTTCGCCCCAAATGTATTTTTACTGTTTCTTTAAATATTATATATTTATGTTTGCCTCGGCTGCGTCAGTATTTGTTAGAGACACGTTTCTCTTAGCAGGGTTGTGGTGCGACAAGAATGTAGGCTTACACAGATTATAATTTTACTTCACTCCTTTTATTAATGATTGACACGATTTAAATAACACTTCACTGATATAGAGAGAGAGAGCTGTGAGATTCTTTTCATTAATTAATTACACTTTTTAACACGTAAACTTACTTTTCGTCTTACACGAATACATATTAAATGTGTCTCGCGTCCGGTTACAGTCACTGTCTGCAGGCAATTGACTTCTAGATTTGTAAAGTTTGTTACATTTCAGTTTCTGGTTGGTTAATCCCAGTCCAATAGAATACCCTCATCTAACTAAAGCTTTTTCTGGTTGTTGATTGGCTATTTTATAAATTGTCACTAAAATTACATTATTGTTGCTCCAAGTTTCGCAAGTAGTACTGTTAAACTTTCTTACTCATTATTGACTCAAGGTTACCTCATTGTTACCAACTTTTAGCTTATTATTCTCACAGCTCCTACATTATTAAATTAATTAATATATTCACATAAGATTATTATATATGGATATAATAATATAAGCATATGCAATGACTGTTACATACATTTTACAAATTATTACATACATATATTGCTTCAAGGCGGGCTGTTATTGAACTTACATATTATATAATTAGACTGAAATTATTTAAGTGCTAAAAATACTGTCTCAAACTGGTAAATCGTTGGAATACACAAAATTGTGCTGCACAAAAATTTACATCTCGTTAAAGCACACTATTAATGTCATATAGCTTTGCTTCTGGAGTTTCTTTTCATAGCTATTCCTCGTTATTATTTTGGATTTTGAAATAATTATACTTTACTCAACTGAGAAGTCGTTATTCGTTTATTTGTTATACACATGCAAATATAATAGAATTTTAAAGCCACATATGACGTTACGCTCTTTAAAAATGTTAATATCGCTTTAGCCCATTGTATTCTTCCTATAGATACCTACAACGAAATGTATAAATGTGTATTGAACGTTTATCTCCATCAACAAGAAGTAGACAGATGAAAAAGATAATGGTAAGAATAGCTTGTTGAAGAGTAGAGAAAGTCATGTGAATGTAACAATTAAAATTTTTGCTTTCTCTACGACTCGTCTACAATAGAACTGCATATTAAGATTTCACGGTAACTACACGTTTTAAATTCCAATAAATGCATAAAAAATTACCTCAAAAAATAAAAGTATGATCAATGGCAAACTTGGTGTTGAATCCTTACCTTGGAAGATGTTGAACTTAAGTTAAATAGCAAGATTTTCAAGATAACCCATACCCTAAACTATCCTTTAATTGTAAAATGTTTGGTTATTCTTTAGGTAATAAAAATGAGTGTAACGATTTTGGAGAAACGTTATTTATTAGATATTTCCAGGACTAGTAAAATGTCTGTGTAGAATTTTACTAGGGGCGTTGAAATATGATTAGCACTGCAACTTTTACTGAACAAAAGAATACAGATTATACTACAGGTATTCCCCGCCAATTTCTCTGCACTTTTGCCATCGTTCTGACAGCTTCTGTATTTGCGTAGCAAATCATTCTTTGGGAGTATCCCGGCGCCACTGGTGGACCGCTGTATAAGTTCGTCTTTGGTGGTGAACTTCTTACTCCACATGACCTCTTTCATTGCGTCGAGGAGGGCATAGTCGCTAGGAGCCAGATCCGCCGAATATGGAGCATGTGGCAGCACAGTAAATCCTAGTTCACGCACGGTGGAATGGTCTGGCGACTGACATGTGGCCGCGCATTGTCGCCTTGTAGAAAAACGCCGCGGCCCCATTTTCCGTTGTTGAATGAGTCGGCGGACTTGGTGCAGTGAACCGCAGTACTGACCACTTTTGATGGTCGTATTGGGAGGGAGCCCAATGGAAGTATTGGAAAATTCAAACAAATAACAAGGAATATCTCGGAAATGGTTCACTCGACTAAAAAAAGTAAATGACATAAGTTGTGCGTTTTAACGAAATCTACATTTTTCGTGTAGTAAAATTTTGTCTATCTCTTAAGATTTACAGTTATGTAAAAGTCGTTCAGAATAAAGAAGACCTTTGGGAACACACTCAGAAAATTCAAGATTTACATTTCATATGCCATGAAAATATCTTAAACATATGATATTTTAACCAAAATCGTTACAGCCATTTTTGAGAATACACAAATTTTCAAAAGTGTTCCATGTAAAGAGTATTCGTTTCTTGAAAATGTTCGTGTCGAATCCTTCAAAGATACTACAATCTCAAATAGCAAGTTTGGTATCTATCCCAATTTTCGTTTTTGAGTTATGCCGTTCACAGACGGACAGACACACCACCACCCACCTACTCACACACACGAAAATGCTACAAAAATGCTTTATTTGGATTCAGGCATCTCAAAACATGCATTTCCGGTGAAATCTTGGTATCGAATTTTTGGGTGGAATGCAATACCTCTGTTGGTTAGAGCACGAGGCCCGAGGATCCGTGGTTCAAAACCCGGCTATGGCATTGAATTTTTCAGTTTGATTCTATCTTTCCAAAGTTATTTAAAATAAGAACTTTATAAGCATGCACATTAGCTATGAAGTGTCCCACACCTCTCGAGCTAAGTTGAGTAAAGCACTTGTAACCTCCCTCATAGGCAATATCATGGCCATCACCATTATCAACAACAACGTTTGGACGTTTCGTTCCAATTAATCAAGTCTGTCTCTCCATCTCTGTATTAATATTTCTAAATTCCTTTTCTCTGAAGGTTCATATTCTCTTAATAATTTCTGTCAATCTCATCTTATTCATTGTTTGAACATGGCGTCTCTAATTAATCCTAGTTTGAATATGCCCTTCTATAATTTTAAAAATTTTAATTTCGTCCCTTATATCCTGGCTGCATTCACAGTTCAGCAAAGAGTGCCCAGTAAAAGTTCGCAAAAATATTTCATTTCTGTTGAGTCAGTTTATATTTTCCGCTTTCTATATAGCACCCTTGTTTCGCTTGAAAACTGCTCGTCATAAAATTTAATCTGCTTCTCTTCCGTTGTCTTCTTAATACTTACTTCCCTTATTCTGCGAGCAGCGCATAAAACTGAATTTTTGAAGTTTATTGTTTACATTTCCTTTTTCTAATACAGTAGTCAATGCAGAAAACAAGCATCTAAATACTGTAGCTTTTTCGAAGATTTCATCAATTATTACAACCCTGCTTATGTGTTCTTATCTTTAAACATTAACATTTTTGTTTCTCTACCACCTATAGTAGACAGAGAAGGTGTTATTTTCCACCCAAAAAATCGATATCTAGGTTTCACTAGAAATACATGTTTTGAGGCCCCCTGAATCCAAATAAGTATTTTTGGAAACACACCTTGTGTGTGTCAGAACAAGATAACTCAAAAACGAAATCCCCGATAAATACCAAACTTATCATGCTAGTTCAGTATCTTTCAAGAATGTGACTAAGATTTTAATAAAATCACCCACTCCAACTACCCTTTACACGGAACACTTTTCGAAAAATTAATTTTCACTTTCTCTACTACGTATAGCAAGTAGGGGAAGTATTGTATTCCACCCAAAAATTCGATACCGAGATTTCACTGGAAATACATGTTTTGAAACCCCCTGAATCCAAAAAAAGCATTTTTGGTAACATGTCTGTGTGACTGTGAACAGCATAACTCATAAACAAACAGTCGGATAAACACCAAACTTGGTATTTAGGTTCAGTATCTTCCAGAGATGCGACACGAAGGTTTTCAAGAAAATCCCCTCACCCCAGATTACCCTTTACATGGAACATTTTTCGAAAATTTTAATTTTCTCAAAAATGGCTCTAACGATTTTGATTAAAATAGCATATGTTTAAGATATTTTCATGATAAATAAAATGTATATCTTGAACATTCTGGGAATGTCTCCAAAAGTATTCTTCATTGTGAACGACTTTTGCATAACTGGTAAACCATAAGAGATTGACAAACTTTTACTACATAAAAAATGCGGATCGCGTTAAAATACACAACTTAAGTCATATACATGTTTTTTTGTTGAGTGAACCATTTTCGAGATATTGCTTGTTATTCCCTTAAATTTTTGAATACTTATTTTCTCAAATGGGAATTCGTTATTAATTTTTTGTCTTGGATATGCAAAGAGTATTAATTCCTTGGCAAAGGGAATGGTGCTGCACCTAGCAACCCGCTATTAAGAGATATGTATGTGCTTAAAGGCTACTGTATTTCTATATTACCCTTGTAAATATATATTCCCCTTACATCTACAAGAAAATTAGCAATAAGATAGAGTCTGCAAAATTTTATCTCGATTAACATGAAGTTGATGGAGAATAAGCGTCTGTAAAAATAGTTTGTACAAGAGTAGAGAAAGTCATGCGAGTGTAACACATCAGATTTTTTTAAAAAGTGGCTCTAACGATTTTGACTAAATACCGTATATAAAATATATTTATGTGTCAAGTAATATGTATATCTCGAATTTTCTGAGAATAGGCTGTGAAGTCCTCTTCTTTCGGAAGGAATTTTGTGTAATATAGTATAACTGGTAAACGTTAAGCGATGGACGAAAACGTACCATACAAAAACTTAGATGTCTTTACAACACACAATTTATTTCAAATAAGTTTTTTGTGACATTAAGACATTTCTGAATATCCGTTATTAAACGTTCGAATTATTCATTACTTAGTTATTCTCTTAAGGTCCTATCAACATTCAGTTGTTTCTCGCGAATGCATGGAAACAGTAAGGAATTTTAAGGCCAGCATACAGCGTCCAGATCTTAAACATTTGACTGTCGCTGTTCTTTTTTATCTGCAAAGAAATGTGTAATGTACGAGGGCTGTCCCAGAAGTACCTGTCGTAACAAAGTAAACACAAACATTTTGGGAAAAAATATCTTTATTTCTCTCATAGTCTCTTTTAAGCTCGATACACTTTTCCCAGCGATTTTTAATAGCTTCGATACCCTGTTTGTAGTGAGAACCGACGAGTTCTGCAAAATAGCCATCAACTGTAAACTCCACCTCTTCACTGTTGGTAAATCTTTTACCACCAAGCCATTTCTTCAACTTTGAAACAGAAAATAATCAGAGGCGTCTAAGTCTGGCGAATAGGGTGCAAGAGGAAGCAATTCAACTTTAACTCATTGATGTTGGCTATGGCGATAATGGATATGTGAACTAGTGCATTTTCTTGATGATATAAAACTTTCTGTTCCGTTAAATGTGGCTGTTTTAGCTTTATTTCATCATTCAAACGCTGATATAAGTTTGCATAATACTCGCCATTGATTGCTTTTCCATTTTGAAGATAATTACTGAAAATTATCCTACGCACATCCCAAAAAACCTGACGCCATGACCTTGCTTGCAGATGGAACTGTCTTCGCCTTCTTTGGAGTCGATTCTCCCCTATTAATCCAGCGTTTTGACTGTTCGGCGCAAAAACTCGGCTTTATTGCAGCGAAACATCACCAAACACTCGACTAAAACATCTGCTTTTGTTCCATTGTGAGTAAACGCGGCCACCTTCTTGCGAACAGCTTTCTCATGTCTAAATTTTCAGTTAGTATGCGATGTATAGCACTTTTTGAAATGCTAGCTCGCGCACTTTCAATTGACACGGACATCCAATACTATTTTGTGGATTTTCCTCACAATTTCTGGCGTGGGCACCTCATTTGGTCGACGCTGCGATGTTCGTTTTGGCAGTTCCTGCGGCCTCTCTTAAACTCTGCCACTCCCAATATTCTACTGTTGTAAACGAAGGAGCAGACTCCACCAGCTCTGCTTTAATATTAGTTGGACTAAGACATTTCAAATGAAAATATTGTATCACATAACGATGACCAGTTTTATCCATGTTTACAAATTTGCTGAGAGAGTTCAAGTATAGATGGCTGCCAAGCAATCACTAAACTATGTAGCATCGTAGAACTTCAAACTTAAGTTCTATAAGGTTGGTAATTTCTGCCATAGTCATTTGTTTGAAACAATAACCACTATATATACGTCAGGTTGGGTAGCTTTGGGACTGCTCTTGTAGCTGTAAAGGTTTATTTGGATTAAAATGTAGTAGATAGAAAAATAAACTTTGGTATGAATAGTTTGTTTACCCACTAATAAAGATAGAGGTTAGAGAAAATCATGTGCATGTATCACATCAGATTTTTCTTATACGCTCGATATTTTTAAATTGTAGTTTATTAATTTATTTTATATTAGCTGGCTGCCCGACTTTGAACGGGTAGCTTTTTAAACTTAAATGTTAAGTTCATTAATTTCATTTATCTCCCCCAGCCTTTTATTAATTATTGTACAATGATTTATTAGAGTTTCACGGTGAATCCTCCGCTTTGTCCTTTATAAATATAATTTTGTGAAGACCCCTTTATTCCTAGTAACAGTTGAAACATCCCCTGATATTCCCGCAGAAGAATGTGAAACATGAGTGGAAGGTAGGTATGACTTCCTTAACTCCCCCCACCCCGACAGTCTTCCAAGTTCTACAAATGTTGCATAGCCTGCACATACCCTTTGGCGGTGGAACAATCCTCGGTCCGAATGCTCGATTAACTTGCTAGATAATTATAGTGTGTGAAATTTTACAGCTATGCATCTCCTTTTTGGTGGCATAATTACTTAATAACAAAAGGTACACAATTTTCACACAATGCAGAATATAATGAAATAACATTCCGCACCACCAAGTGAATCTGTTTGGAAAATACGCATAGTCTACCACCATCGAGAAATATAATCTTCTCGGTTGTTAATTATAAAATATCGGGTCACTGATTTCAAATGTTAGTCTTCTTTCTTTATGCAATCATTTAGCATACCCTGCTAACGAGCTTGTTTACAATATAAATACAACGAAAATAAAGGAAAACTTTCTTTCATGAGGGTTATTAGAAGGCATCCAGAAACATCAGTGCATATATCCATAGAATTAGAATAAAAGTTATCCAGAGGTTTGATGATTGAAATGAATTGAATTTTATTAATGGGCGCTCTTTAACTATTATGTTTCTTAGCATCCCATTCTATATTAGGCATGAAAGACCGGGAATTTTGTTCATAGGCCTCTTTATCAGACTTGAGGTACTTTTACGTGCCGTAAATCTACGACACGCGACCACTGGCTTTACTTCCCTTCCGAAGGAATCCACGCTAAGGATTTTTAGCCCCGTTTGAACCCGCGACCTTGGGAACTAGAGGCTACCATGATACCGCTAGACCACAGAGGACGACCGTGATTTTTAGACTGCTTTATTACACACACATCTGCAGTATTTGATAAAATGCAAATTAAAGAAACGTATATAATACATCGTCGCTGTTTAAATTCTTGTCTTCTTATTCTTAAAGTGTTACATCATGACCATTTATGATATTCTTCTACTTTCTCTGTTTAACCTCCTCTTATATAGGTCTGGCCTGGGGCCAGAGGCCCGTCGAGGAGCAGACACACATGGATCAGACAGCCCGATGCCTGGTATGGGAGGAAGGAAGTAGATGAAACGAAATGATGGTGAAAATGGATGAAAGGAAAGGTGATGATGGAGCATTTGGTGGACTGAATGGCGGGGAAAACCGGAAAACCCAGAGAAAACCCGCCCAGACGCCGCTTTGTCCACCACAAATCCCACAAAACCCCTAGGATTGAACCCGGGCCGACTCGGTGAGAGGCGAGCGGTCTAACCACTCGGCCACGGGGCCGCCCATTTATGTATATTCCTTACTATAAAACGTAACTGGCTTTTGATTTTGTCCTCTGCGGAGTGCAGCAACTATTTATATTCTGTAGTATAACAGCTATTTTTGCTATTCCATGACATTCTTAACGTAAAGTCCAGACCTTCTTTTACTTTCTCTACTACATTTGTATTGCATTGCACCCAAAAATTCGATACCGAGATTTCACCGGAAATACATGTTTTGAGGTGGACTGAATGATTATAAAGCATTTTTGGAAACATGTTATGTGTGTGTGTCTGTGTGTGAACAGCATAACTCAGAAACGAACAGTCGGATAAACACCAAACTTGGTATTTAGTTTCAGTATCTTTCAGAAATGCGACACGGTTTTCAAGAAAATCCCTCCATCCCAGATTACCCTTTACATGGAACATTTTAAGAAAATTTTAATTTTCTCAAAAATGGATCTAACGATTTTGATTAAAATATCATATATTTAAGACATTTTTATGGCAAATAAAATGTATATCTAGAATTTCCTGCGAATGTCTCCAAAGTATTCTTCATTGTGAACGACTTCCCATTTGAGAAAAAGTATTGGAAAATTTAAGGGAATAACAAGCAATATCTCGAAAACGGTTCACTCAACAAAAAAATATATGACATAAATTGTGTATTTTAACAAAATCTACTTTTTTGTTTAGTGAATATTGTCTATCTCTTATGGTTTACCAGTTGGGCAAAAGTCGTTCTCAATGAAGAATACTTTTGGAGACATTCCCAGAAAATTCAAGATATACATTTTCTTTGTCATGAAAGTATCTTAAATATATGATATTTTAATCAAAATCGTTAGATCCATTTTTGAGAAAATTAAACTTTTTGAAAATGTTCTATGCAAAGGGTAATCCGCGTTGGGGGATTTTCTTGAAAACCTTCGTGTCGCATCTCTGGAAGATACTGAACGTAAATACCAAGTTTGGTGTTCATCCGACTGTTCGTTTCTGAGTTATGCTGTTCACAGACAGACACACACAGACACACACACGGACATGTTTCCAAAAATGTTTTTTTTGGATTCAGGGAGCCTCAAAACATACATTTCCGGTGAAATCTTGATATCGAATTTTGGGTGGAATACAACACTTCCCCTACTTACTATATGTAGTAGAGAAAGTAAAAACGTTTATTATGTCCTGGACTTGCAAAGAGAATGGAATGCTCCACATACCAACTAGCTCTTAAAATATTTGACTATAGCTTAAAGCCTAGCATATTTCCCTTGCACGTACAAGAAAATTAGCAATAAGGTAGTTTATGCCAATTTTTATCTCGATTAATATGAAGTAGATGGAGGATAAGCTTTGTAAAAATAGTTTGTACAAGAGTAGAGAAAGTCATGTGAGTGTAACACATCAGATTTTTCTTCTTCTTTTTTTTGCAAGTATGTGTTCATATACACGTACAAGGACGTTGTAAGTCCTTAATCTTTTAGTAATTTATAAAATGAAATTTGGAAGTGCTTTATAGCCGTATGTCTATCAGAATAGTATGGGCTTTTCAATGGCGAAAGAATTATCAAAATCGATTGAGTGGTTTTGAGATCACCCTTCCTACACAAGCACACACATTCAAATTTTCTCTCTTTATAATATTAGTATAGACTTTTAATTTAAATTGTAAGTTACATTCTGACTCCGCAATCAGTACTTTGTAGTCAGTTTATGAGTTAATTGCCAAATGGCTAAAATGAAAATTCTCTTTGACATCGTAATTACTTGTGTAACACCATTTCAATTATGATTATTGGGTGAATTACCATGATTATACACGAGGTATGTAACATAATATAAATTTGTTAGGTGTCACTTAAGGATACGTTGTATTTTAATTTAATTTTCTCAAAGCGATTTATAACGGGCAACTAAATGATAAATGCAAATATTTATATTTTTTACTCGTTCTGTGAAAAAATGGTATACTAGAGGCCTTATAAAACCCTTGGCCCGATAAAGAAAAAAAACAAATTTAAGACATACACTACGTGATCAAAAGTATCCGGACACCGGGCTGAAAATGACTTACAAGATCGTGGCGCCCTCCATCGGTAATGTTGGAAGTCATATGGTGTTGGCCCACCCTTAGCCTTGATGACAGCGTTCACTCTCGCAGCCATACTTTCAATCAGGTGCTGGAAGGTTTCTTGGGGAATGGCAGCCCATTCCTCACGGAGTACGGAACTGAGGAGAGGTACCGATGTAGGTCGGTGAGGCCTGGCACAAAGTCGGCGTTCCAAAATATCCCAAAGGTGCTCTATAGGATTCAAGTCAGGACTCTGTGCAGGCCAGTCCATTACACGGATGTTATTTGTCGTGTAACCACTCCGCCACAGCCCGTGCATTATGAACAGGTGCTCGATCGTGTTGAAAGATACAATCGTCATTCCCGAATTGCTCTTCAACAGTGGGAAGCAAGAAGGTGCTCAATGTAGGTCTGCGCTGTGATCGTGCCACGCAAAACAAGCCCCCTCCAGGAAAAACACGACCACACCATAACACCACCATTTCCGAATTTCACTGTTGACACTACACACGCTGGCAGATGACGTTCACCGGGCATTAGCCATACCCACACCCTGCCATCGGATCGCCACATTGTGTACCGTGATTCGTCACTCCACACAACGTTTTGCTACTGTTCAATCGTGTAATGTTGAAGCTTCTTACACCAAGCGAGGTGTCGTTTGGCATCTTCCTGCGTGATGTGTGGCTAGCTTATGAGCAGCCGCTCGACCATGGAAATCAAGGTTTCTCACCTCACGCCTAACTGGCATAGTACTTGAAGTGGATCCTGATGCAGTTTGGAAATCCTATGTGATGGTCTGGATAGATGTCTGCCTATTACTCTTGACGACCCTCTTCAAATGTCGGCGGTCTCCGTCAGTCAACAGACGAGTTCGGCCTGTACACTTTTGTGCTGTACATGTCCCTTCACGTTTCCACTTCACTATCACATCAGAAACAGTGAACCTAGGGATGTTTAGGAGTGTCGAAATCTCGGGTACAGACTTTTGACACAAGTGACACCCAATCACGTTCGATGTCCGCATTCCACGGAGCATCCCATTGCTGTTTCACGATGTCTAATGACTACTGAGGTCGCGGATAATGAGTACCAGGCAGTAGGTGGCAGCACAGTGCACCTAAGATGAAAGACGTATGTTTGTGGGATGTCCGGATACTTTTGATCACATAGTGTATTTTACTTTTTTCCCCAAAATAATTACCTTGTAAACCAGTACATTTAGTCCAAAGACTCTTCAACTTCTTAATACCTCCAGCAAAATAAGTTTTTCCCAATTATGCAAAATAAGTATCAGCTTGCAACCTCGTCACTTGATGTCCACCTAGCCATTTTTTCGTGTTTGGCAACAAAAATGCAATCGCTGGGTGCGCAATTCGGCGAATATTGGAGGTAGAAGCACTTGGAAATGAAGGTTATGCAGTTTTGCTGCAATACACACAGACTGTGTGATGGTACATTATTGTGATGAAAGAAAACTTCCTTTTTCGCAAGGCTTGACTAGTATCCTTCAGTTGCTCCAGTAGTGATGGATCTTCCCTTCTGAAGTCTACACATACCATGCCATGAAAATCTCAGAGAACATAATCATGAATTTTGCTGCAGATGGAACCGTTTTTGCTTTCTTTGGAGCACTTTCACCTGTTATCACAGCACTATTTGGACTGCTCCTTTGTTTCTGGCGTGTAGTTATATATTCCTGTTTTTTGAAATGTTGAAATTGCGTTTAAAAAGACTAAGGATTCTTGATTAGTTTCATTCCCATCAAGCGGAACGCTTTCGCATACCCAAAAATGCTTGTAAAATGTAGTGGACACGGCCAATCGGGATCTTTGCTATGTCAGCCATTTCGAAAACCTTCAATTGGCGATCACAGAGTACGGCCGCGCGAATTTTTGTCACAATTTCGGCGGTAGTATAGGTTTTGGAGCACCCTGAGTGTTGGTCATTTTGAATGGGTGCACGGCTACGCTTAAATTCAGCGCCCACTTTTAACCATCGAAAACGAAGGGGAGGAATCCCTTAATGTGAAATCTAACTCTTTTTGAATCTCTATTGGGATTAAACCCTTCAAAACAAAGTACTTTAATACAGCTTATATTTCCGCTGTAACTCATTATTTTACCAACTTTTTGTAATACCCGCATAATTATATACGTATTAAGGAAGAAAATTAAAGCGTTCTAGGAAAAGGAATGGATCCTAATTGGGCAGGTAGGAATCGCTTGTAACAAAGCGGAAAGGTATTTCCTTTCCTATCTTTATTAACGAAGTTCCAACTATTTCTTCTTTAATGAATTTTCTAGAACGTGATTGACGAAAAAATCCACTAACCTTTACATGTAACCCAGTAGTTTAGAATATTACATCGTTGCTGTATCTATCAGTTGAAAAAGTTTACACTCCTCAACGTTTCCAATGCAATTATACCTATAATTTGACTTGAACTAACTCCACTATAATATTTAGGACTTGAACATTTAACATAACACAATATGAGTTAACTCTACTATAAAATGTGAAATGTTTAACCTTTACGTATTCCTTTCCCCATGTAACAGAATATTTTAAAGAAGAACCAGCATACATTATAGAAATCTCTCTTTGTTTGTTTTTCCCTTCTCACTGCACTCGGATTTAAATGACTTTTGAAGGTTCCTCACCAAAATGATTTTAGTTAAATTTTGACAAGGCCGAAACATAACCTTTTCCACCGTGTCAGACCGTCTCACAGCGTCTCCCCTTTGTCTCTCTTCGTGCCAATTCACCCAGTCCAGGAGAAGCATGAATAGTTCCCATTTCCGTCTTCCCAGTGCTGCCGCCTCACTATTGGCGTGTTTCTCAGCCAATGGTATATTCCGGCGCTCAACGTTGCGCCGTCTTGAATATGCCATACTCTACAGGAGCACCGGATGCTGGATCATACTCTGTTGGCGTCCACGTCCACAGAAAATTTGCGAAAACTGGCACACAATGTGATCCATTATGTAGAAAATGTTCACATTAATTTGTTTGCACGATCGTCACAAATAAGTGACTATACTTAGGCGTCTGAAATATAAAGTGCCAATACAGTGAGGCAGTATTTTATATCACAACATCCTGTGAATTCCAGAGTGATTGTAGTGTAAATTAATATTATTGTATGTACATGATTTTAGATGTTTGTTAGCCATAAGTATTGTTAGGAAATAGGTTTACACAACCTCTCTGAAACTAACAATAGAAGTGGGTAACAATAAACCGAGGGGGTGAGTTGTTTATCACTAAGAAGTGACAAACAAATGACGTCAGGGTAGCGTGCCTTTCTTTAGAAATGGAGGGAATATTTTCCCTAGAGTGTATACGTTAGTAATATTGATTGGCTGACAAAACAGACGCTAATGTTGGCGTGATTTGGTAACCAATAGCAGCTCTATTATAATATTTAGGCAATTCGGGGTGAAGGAGTATATATTCTCGAGCCATAAGCATGTTTCGCGCAGTTCTAAGGAATCTTTCGTGAGGTGCACGTCATACAGTTTGGAAGAATCTCTCGTCGTAAAGTTAGTTACAAAATGTGAAGTACGCGGCAACTAATACGACAGTAATTACATTCGGAAATATAACAGTTTCAGTCAGGCGTGTATAAACATTAAATATGTGAATTCTTAATTAAGTGTGACGGCAATAAAAGTGTATAAACAAATTATTTTATCAGTGTTATCTTTTAGCAACAACTCCTTTCCGTTTACACGCCTTGCTCAGAGATACTTGCTCGACTGAGTAATAACAGCTAGCCAGAGGACAAAGAACCCAAAATTCAAAATAATAAAACAATAACAGGCGTCCAGCAAATAAGATAACACGAGCCAGTTTACTGCGACAAGTGATACCTAAGAACTGTCATACATAGTAATTTGGCCATCTTCACCACATTTCTGAGAACTTTAGAACGCCCTCGTATAACAATAAAATTGTTTATGGATGTACTTCTGAGAAGTTTGTTATTTTCCTCGTTTTGAAAGGATGAATACCTAAGGAGTCATTCTAATTTCCCGCGATTGTAAACCATAAAAACCTTCAGTGAAAGTGAGTTAAAGGTTCATCAATGCTGCATGCGATCTGAAAGTATTCTTTGCTGCGACATTTGCCACCAATAAAACTTCACACCATAAATTGTGTAATCGAACAACTACAATTAAATACGAACTGGTTCTGATAGTGTTTTACTGACCAGTAACGGCCAACAAAGACTTTTTAGATTAAAACTTTGTAATCAAAAAGATACAAGAAAATAACTAAAAGCCTTTAATGTCAACAGGTTTTATGTTTTTCCTGTAAAATTTACTTTTTGTTGGTAGCAACGTTATATGAGTAAATTGTTTAATTAAATATTTAAGAATTTTGTCATTTTCTGTTTATCATAGCAAATTAATACAACTTTATGAAGCATGTGTATCGGGAATAAATTTATGTTATATATTAACCTTGACCTTGTCATTCGCAATTTATTTTCAACTGAAACCAGTTGGCATATCATAGACACTTGTGTCCTTAGAAGCTATTGCACTTAATCTCAGCTTTGTATTTAAAAGGCTAGGGTATTGACAGCATCTAGAAGGATTCCAATATCGGAGGTTCGAATTGTAGATGCGGTTCTTCAAAATCTATGGTAAAGAATGAGGTGAGCTCACGTAAAATAAAAGGCGACTGGTGTGATGTTGAAAGGACTTCAGTAACATTATGGTGTAGCATATGTTCGGCATTCATATTAAAAATAGCATGAATAAATATAAGTAAACTCTCAAAATATGTAGCTGTATTACAGAATATTTGAAACTTAACCATCTTGCGGATATATGCTTCGAATAAAGTGTCGTTAAACTCGAATGAAAGCATTGCAATTTTGGAGCGGTGGAATTAAATGGGTTACAATTTTGCTTATGTTTTAATTTTAACAGTGAAACCCAACTTGTTCTCTCAAGAACTGAGGTACAAAGTCCATAGTTCACCTTCCATATGGGAAGAGGTTGACAAGCTATCGATGGCGAAGAAGAAGCAACGTAGAGTTGCCGAGCCTGCTAAGGCAGGACCCGAGGGACCTGCCAGTCAGGTTCCTCGTCAGCTCAGCTCACCGGCAGTGGCGTTCAACATTGAAGGCCACTCGGATCTTCGGAGCACAGGGACCCACGTCGCTCGTCAGGATCGAGTACGCAGACCCTGGCGACTATGAAGCTGCCTTTAGGACGGGCCTGCCCTTGTTAGGGCGGTGCTTACGAATCGAGGTTAGCCGATTAGAACGCCAGAGCACCCTGCAGGCGCTGCTGTGCCTACGGGCACGAGGAGTCGACCTGCTCAGCACAACCCAGGTGCCGTCTTCTTGCACCCAGCACGACCTACGCCGCCGACGCCGATACTGTGCGACCCGTGGAGGGTCAACTCACTTCACCGGCCAGGCGCTCTGCCCCCTGCATCCCCGCAGGAAGGCATCGCCGAAGCCGCCAGCACCTACGCCGCAGCCAGTGACAGCTCCACAGCCGCCGACACCAGCACCATCACTCACGCCGATCATCGAGGAAGTCCAGGGCCTACGAGACGCCGTTCAGGATCTCCATGCGGAGTTCCTGAACATGACGACGAAACTGATAGCCCTGGAAGAGCTCATCAGGGACCTTCAAACCTCATCAGCTGCCCAACAGGTTTTCCTGGCTGGGCAGTTCGACAGCACCTCATCGAGACTTAAGGCCATCACGGAAGTTATCTGGGTCTCACCTCTTGGAGCCAGGTTTAAGACGAACCCGGAGAGAGTCGCCAAATTCCTGCAGAAATGCAAGGAACAGCAGCAGCAGTATCATCGGTACGATCCTCAAACCTAACCCTCGCCATTCCCACTAGTGTTGCAGTCAGGTTTCATGACTGCAACCTAGCAATTACCTTTACCCGCTCCCGGCAGCTACTATCCTTCACATACTAACACGGGTGCTATGCGGGACCGCAAAAAGCCACGACATTCCACTTTTCCTTCTTCGTTTTTCCAACCGGTGGAGGAGTTTTTAGTGGGTATGCCGACTATTGGTGAGTCTCACACTCTCAGTCCCGACTCCCATCGTGGCTGGGGTCAGTGATTAAATCATTTTCTCCTCCACTCGAAAAAAACAAGCTAAACCAATCGAGTTTGTCCTTGGCAGCACGAGTGGAACTGAGTGGGAATGGTAACTCCCTGCATCCCCTCCCTTTGTAAGGTTGGGTATCCCTGAATTTTAACTAACTCCGCCAAAAAATGTTCTACTGGTTATAAAAGCATGACATAACATATACATTCTCAGAAAGAGACGAACCTGCGTGCGCAATTACGCAAGTGGAGAAGTTAGTGAAGAAATTTGCTACATCAAAAGTAAGTAAAAGATAATCATCATGCAGTATAAGATGATGGTTCAGTAAGAAAGGATGTATCTCATATCGCAGCAGCTACAGCATAGTGGAAGAATCTAGCTGACATTTGGCAACTTTAGGGGCGATACTCCTTGAGCGAACCTGGAATTTCTAAAGTCGATTACACGTGAGACATGTTTGCTGCAGGCAGTTGAGGAATGCTTTGCTTTGTGCGTGTCTGTCCAATTACCCGCAGTCACGCAGAACAAATCTCGCCCTCTCTGCAACAGTGCAAATGCAATCATGTTTGCAACCAAGGTTCCACTTATTTCCCTGGTTACAGCTCATAAATCATTTGGTGGAAAACTTATATGGTTACTCAACAAGAAGAACGTAAGATCTGCTGGAAAACATCTCTGAGCATGCAATGTAACACACTTTTTATGAAAACCTAAGTTTTTGTGTGCTTGAAATGGTCCTGTGCTTTCTTTTCTATAGCGCAGGAATAAACGGCCAAAATTGAAGGAGGGTTTAGCTTCACGAATGGAAAGCCAAACTTGATGAAGTAGGAGTTGTATTGTAGTTCAACTGTTGGGGAGCCGAACTTGATGTAGTAACTGCCGCACGTATGGTAAAAAGTTTCCGGTAGCCTTCGCCCCAAGTTTACTTTAAACTTTATATTTTAATGTCTCTTTAAATATTATATATATTTATGTTTGCCTCGGCTGCGTCAGTATTTTGTAGAGTCGTGTTTCTCTTTGCAGGGAGCAGTGCGGCTGAAGAATGTAGGCTTACACAGATTATAATTTTTACTTCACTCCTTTTATTAATCCTTGACACGATTAAACAACACTTCACTGATATAGAGAGCTGTGAGATTATTTATTAATTACTTGCACCTTTTAACACGTAAACTTTATAATATTCGCCGCAATGAATTTTCGTCTCACACTGATTACGTATGAAACTTCTCGAGGACGCTTTTCGCGTCCAGTTAGGAACACTGTCTACAAGCAACTGACTTCTACCTCCTGAATTTTTAAATTTCTGTGTTTCAAGTCTCTGATTGGCTAATCCTACTCCAATAGAATACCTTCATTTAACTTAAGCTGTTTCTGGTTGTTGATTGGGTATTTATATACTGTCTCAAAAAATTACATTATTGTTTCCAAGAATTACTAGTTGCATTATTAAACTTTCCAATTCTTTATTACCTCAAGGTTACCTCATTGTTAGCAACTTTTCACCTATATTCTCACAGCTCCTACATTATTAAATTACGTAATACATTCACATAACATTATTAAACATGTACACAATAATATAAACATTATTACAATGACTGTTACAAACATTTTATATGTTATTTTATGCACATATTGCTTTTAGGCGGGCTGTTATTATGTTTTATATTATATAATTAGACTGAAATCATTTAAGTGTTAAAAATACTGCCTCAAAATACGTTTTTAGAAGGGCATTTGGGCGCTAGGACAGGCTCTATCATAGTCTTATTGCGTTTTCTAGTTAAGATACACGCCGCATGCACGAGCGCGAGCAACATAGTTCCCATATTACTTTCCCTACTACGTATAGTAAGTAGGGGAAGTATTGCAGTCCACCCAAAAATTCGATACCGCGACATGACTGGAAATACAAATTTTGAGACACCCTGAATCCAAATAAAGCATTTTTGAAAACATGTTCGTGTGTGCGCCTGTGTGTCTGTGAACAGCATAACTCAAAAACGAAAAGTCGGATAAATACCAAACTTGGTATTAAGTTTCAATATCTTTCACAGTTGCGGCACGAAGATTTTCAACAAAATTCCCCTACTGCATACGGTTTACAAGGAATATATTTTCGAAATGTTTGATTTTCTAAAAAAAAAAGACTAATAATTTTGTTTAAAATACCTATCTGAAAGATATTTACTTGTAAAATAAAAGGTATATCTTGAAAGGAGTTTTGTATAATTTTGTATAGGTGATAAACGTTAAGTGGTAGACGAAAACGTACTACAACAAAAACGTATACCTCTTTAAAACACACAATTTATTTAAAACAAGTTGACTGTGGCATAAGACGTTTCTGAGGTTCAAATTGTTCTTTCTATGTCATTCTCTAAAGTCCTTTCAACATTCAGTTGTTTGTTGCGATTGCAAGGAAACGTATGGAATTTTAAGGTCAGCAGATAGCGTCCAGTTCTTAAACATTTGACTAGCTATTGCCTTTGTATTTATAACGAAATGTACAATGTATTCGTTTTTGCAAAGGTTTATTTGAATTAAAATGTAGTAGATAGAAAAATAAGCTTGAGTAAAAATAATTTATATATGCCCACTAATAAACCACAGAGGGAAGAGAAAGTCATGGGAATGTATCACATCAGAATTTTTTCTTGTATCCAAAAATTATATTAAAATACATAATTTTAATCCGCATAGCAAAGTACAGGAAGAACATTTGAAGATAACTGTCCAAAGCGCATCTCAAGTTTACATTTCGAGTTATCGGTTTTCGAACCCAGCATAATGTGTGAGACTCGCATTCGGGAGGTCCCAGGTTCGATTCTCGTCGAACGCCCAATCTAACCCTGGATATTTCGTGGTTTTCCATGAATACTGGTGTAATTTCTTATCTAACATGATTTCTTTTCCCCAATTTTCCTTTAATTCCGTTTCTTTCTCATCTTTCATATGTACTTCTAGGTTTTTGGTGTGAGGCAGTGTTTGCGTGCGTGCTTGCTCCAAGGAAAGAGCATTGCCCGGTTTGTTTGGCTGAACGGGTAAGTTCATCGTCCTCCCTGGGTAGCTCTAGTAGTAGGAAGTGTCTTCGAACCAGGAAATGTTAGGACTTCAGCGGTTCTCTGTGGCATGTCTGCCTGCGGCCTGAGCCACCTATGGTTCCTTCATTTTATTCTTCCTCCTGGGCAGTAGTAGCCTCACCAGGTGTCCCCTTCCGTTGTGCACTGTATATCTCTATCGTTTTTCGATTAAACAAAGGGCACTTTTCGTTTATATTCTTACCCTTGCAGTTTATGAATGAATCACTTCATATTGCGAATATTTCAATTTCTAAGAGAAAACTAAATGCCGTGAGCTCCAATCACAGTTTCAGTTATCCGATACAACATTCAGTTCATCGTGACCAGGTACCTCACACCAGGCTACGTATTAACCATACTGAAATTCATATATCCTTACAAAATATCATCAGCCTACGTGTAAGCACTGTAATTCTATTCTCACAGTTCAGCATGTAGTTACAGAGTGCGCTTTTTACGATGTTCATCGGCTGCTGAACTCTCGATGGCCTTGAGTGATCCAACCTTCTGTCATAACATAGTAAAGTTTGTAAAAGGAGCTAATTTTTATAATTTTACATAATCAAAGCTTTATTGTAGTCGCGATATAAATTTTGGGCCTGCTCTGTAGCTGAGTCGGTAGAGCACCTGCTTGCTGTGCGAGGGGTTCTGAGTTCGATTTCTGGCCAGCGGTTGGGACCTTTTCTCTAGCCAAGATTATTCCCTATCCTCCCTAGAGTCTGTTAATATGAATGAGAGAGTAAATGTAGGAATGATCTAATGATTAAAAACCCAAAGTTTACTAGAAACACAACGACAAGCGAATACGAGTTGAACACCATTTGCCTATAAGTAATAATATGTTCCAAAGGAAAACCCGCCGATAAGAGCATTGTAGTTAAAGGTGGGGTATAAATCGAACTTTAAAGAAATAAAGATAGTAATAATATCAATGTTGAAATAGGACAATATTAACAGTGAAGAGTCAATTGATAACATAAATGAGTCGAAATGATATTAAAAACCTTCACTTACATCATGATGGTAAAAGATGGACGATCGTTTCGAGACTTCAAGGTCTCATCATCAGCAAGAAGACGACTGAGTCTTGCTTCGCAAAATGTATCTGACCCATCTGGACGATTGGAAGGACCTCAGGTGGTAGCTTTCATAACTGCTGAAGGTGAATCAGAATGCTGCTGTCCCGACATCTCTTGTAGTGTAGTGGAACTAGAAGTGGGATGGGCTCCGTCTTGAACTGTTTTCTTCTGAAGGTGAACCAGAAGCGGGTGACGTCATCCAAAGGTGGAATTTCAAAATTTATAACTTGTAAATTATTTTTAATAATGAATACCTTTTCCCAAGCATCCAACATAGATGCATTATATATGGGTTTTAATAGTTCAATGTCTTGACCAATTTCGTGTTGTGTATTCCAAAAATGGTGGAACACAGCTGATTTGACAGTTTGTTTTAATTTAATATTTCTTTGAAGTTCTTTAAGAGTGATTGAAAGGTTACGTTTTCCTCTTCCGATGTAGAACTTGTTACAGTGATCGCATTTAATTTTGTATATACCAGAAAGAGTTTTCTTATCTTTTACATTGACATTTGGCTTATTTAACAAATTATTGATACTGAATCTATTCTGTGGAGCTAGCTTTATTCCATAGGTCTTAAAAACATTTTCAAAATTTTTAAATAATTTAGGATGATAAGTCCATTTCTTAAATACTGATGGTGGTTCTATAATGTTCTTGAGAGTGCTAATCTCTTGTAACTGTTTTTGTATGTATAACGTTTAACCATATTATTGATTGTTTTTGGATCAAAGCCATTCTTTAGAGTTGTCTGTTGAATATGCTCAAATTCTTTCCAATATTCTGATTTAGATAATGGTAATTTGACAAGTCTGTGAATCAAGCTGTGAAAAACAGCACCTTGATGTTGTACAGGATTACAGAAGTTATTCCTGATTATTAGTTCTTAAAATTTTAATATCCAAGAAGGGTAAACAGCTGTTTTCTACTGTTTCCATAGTAAGCTTAATAGAGATATCTTGATTGTTCAGTAGATCCAAAGCTGTATCAATTTGTGACTTAGGAACAATAGCTAGTATGTCGTCCACGTATCTGATCCAAAACTTTTTAATAATAATAATAATAATAATAATAATAATAATAATAATAATAATAATAATAATATGTATTTTCTCTACTACGTATAGTATGTAGTGGAAGTATTGCATTCCACCCAAAAATTCGATATTGAGATTTAACCGGAAGTACATATTTTGAGGCCTACTGAACCCCTCCCAAAAAAAGCATTTTTAGAAAAATCTCCGTGTGTGTGTCTGTGTCTTTGTGGATGTGTGTCTGTGAACTCAAAAATGAAAATTCGGATAAATACCAAACTTGGTATTTAGCTTCAATATCTCTCAAAGATGCGACATGAAGATTTTCAACAGAATCCCCCACCCTAGACTACCCTTTACGTGGAACATTTTTAGAAAATTTTGATTTTCTCAAAAATTGCTCTAATGATTTTGGTTAAGGTACCATATGTTTAAGATATTTTCAAGGCAAATTAAGTGTATATCTTGAATTTTCTGGGAATGCTCCCAAAAAAACCTCTGTATTGTGAATGACTTTTGCATAACTGGTAAACCGTAAGAGATAGATTACATTTTGGTACACAAAATATGTAGATCTCGCTAAACATTAAATTTATGTTACATACGTGTTTTTGTGTCGAGTGAACCATTTCCGAGATATTGCTTGTTATTTGTTTGAATTTTCCAATACTTATACTTTTTCTCAAATGAGAATTCGTTATTCGTTTTTTTATGTCCTGGACATGCAAAGAGAATGCAATGCTCCACATAGCAACCAGCTCTTAAAAGTTTTGACTATCGCTTAAAGCGTACTATATTCCCCTTGCACCTACAAGAAAATTAACAATAAGATTGATATCTCGATTAACATGAAGTATATGAAGAATAAGCGTTTGCAAAAATAGTTTGTGGAAGAGTAGAGAAAGTCATGTGAGTGCAACACATCGGATTGTTTTAAAAAAGTAATCATTTCAATTTAGTCTGGTTAGCTGTTCCACTCAATACTACATTAGTAGCGCAAATATGAAGACAGTAAGCTGCTACCAGGCGTAGGAATTTCCAAGTGTTGCGTCGCCCTGCACCTGTTTGTTTATGTTAGCCTGGAGAATGCAGTCCGTCGGTCACCTCCTGATGACGCGTTGCTCATCACCTCGGCTGCTCGTTGAAGATGTCTGTTTTCGAATACCTGTTGTAATTATCTTTGTGGCAGAAAAATGATTTTGTTGATCTTCAGCGCGTGAAAACTAAAGGCCCAACTGGCTAACAAAATAACTGTAGACGACACAATATATACATTTCAACACACACTTAGTTTTATTCTTCTGAGTGGTAACAGGAAACCTACAACCAACCTTTTAAGCTGTGTGTTAAAGTACATGGTTACGCTTCGACTTCCACCAGCGCATAACTTAATCACTTGTCTAACAGCGTATAACAGGACTTCTGTATGTTTAGTTACTCTCTCCGCGGATTTTTGTATCAGTTTTAGCGCATATTACTCGCGCGGGTATGTTCAAAACTGAGTTACATTCCTAAAGTAATTCCGGCGCAAAAATTTTGTTCCGAGCAGCGCAGATTCCTCCTGCTTTCGAAGTCCAAAGCTGCCTGAATCTCTGATAAGCGCTTCGAATATATACAGTTCTGAGAGGCGCGAATGTGAAGCTATTGGTCCTCGAGCAAGCTCGAATTTACTTTACGTTTAAACACTAATAAATTTCTATTGGCCAACTCGGGGTCACATGGTAGAATACAGTGAAAAATCCCCTTTTGTGAACTATTTCGGACTTTCCCTCGTGTTAGTTGCTTGTGTCCTATTTGCACGCCAGTAGAATAAGAATGCCGATACGGAAACAAAGGATTTTGCCGCCATCTGATAAGCTTCTTTGATCTATGCCGCTAGCCCCGCCCCCTCCCTTTGTGCGCTACTATTTGCCGCCCGGTCGCGTGGCGCTAGCTCCGCCCCCTTCCCTTTGTGTGCTGATCTAATGCCGACAGTGTCTGTGCCGGCAGGTTCTACCCCCTCCCCCATGCGTTCTACTGTGGCGTCATGACTTGATGGAATTGTTTTCTCGAGTCCTGCCGCCCCTCGGCAAATTAATTAGGTAATGTTCGTCAAACATTTTTTTTATGATTACTAAGGTCTGCAGATTGCATCCTCGAGCAATTAAGTTTTTTGATTAATGAATTGTTGACTGGAGCTTGAGTATAAGTAGTCTGCTCACGGTAACAGTCTGTCATGTAATGAAACACTGCAGCCTTCTTGTATCTGGGGAAATCGCTTGTCCATTAGCTGAACATGTTAGACGCTTTCAACACATTAATAGGCTTTTAAGTTTACATTCCGGATCTGTTTACATACATTAGCGAACGACATACTTCCGCCAGGCGGTAACGGTGACCTCCATTAGCTGACCCGTTAGACGCTTTCACCCCATTAGCGAACAATGTCAGTAATTGTTTTCCTAAGTGCTCTGCCCAACACTCAACACTTTAGATTTTAGCGATGGAAATGATATAAAAAGAAGCAGCTTCTCCAACGAGTTCCAAGTTGACCAGGATGCCCGGGTTCGAATTACAAATTCAGCTTCTAATAACTCAGAGACTAATTACGATAAAGACATCAAATAAAGTTTATTACATTAATGTCATTAGATAGTTTCTTGTGAATGTATATTTGGGTACATGGTGTCCAGGGTTCGAATACCGATAAAATGTAATTTAATTATAAATTTAATAACTCCTAAACTAATTAAGATAAAGACGCCAAATAAACTTTATTGCCTTTATTTTATTAGGTAGTATCTTGTGGATGTGTAATTAGATACCTGACGTTCAGGGTTCGAGCCTAATGTTTAAATAGTCATTATCTCAGAAACTAAGAGAGGTAGAGGAATTGACCAAAGCATGATTGATAGCTCCTATGATGGGTAATTAATACTGTATATAATTTTCAATCAGTTGTCCTTACTTCGAATCCCGATCTTTCAATCACTTACTTATTTTTTCTCTATACTCTAGAATATGTCACTTAGATTGATGCTGTAACTGCATACACAACCTTTAAACATATCAAACTAATATTGTAAATAATTTTGTTTCTGGTGTCCAGGGTTCGAATACCGATAAAATGTAATTTAATTATAAATTTAATAACTTCTAAACTAATTAAGATAAAGACGCCAAATAAACTTTATTGTCTTTATATTATTAGGTACTATCTTATGGATGTGTAATTAGATACCTGACGTTCTGGGTTCGATCCTAATTTTAAATCGTCATTATCTCAGAAACTAAGAGAGGTAGACGAGTGAACCAAAGCATGATTGATAGCTCCTATAAGGGGTAATTAATACTGTATATAATTTTCAATCAGTTGTCCTTACTTCGAATCCCGATCTTTCAATCACATACTTATTTTTCTCTATACTCTAGAATATATCACTTAGATTGATGCTGTAACTGTATACAGCACCTTTAAACATATCAAACTAATATTGTAAATAATTTTGTTTCTGGTGTCCAGGGTTCGAATACCGATAAAATGTAGTTTAATTATAAATTTAATAACTTCTAAACTAATTAAGATAAAGACGCCAAATAAACTTTATTGCGTTTATGTTACTAGGTAGTATCTTGTGGATGTGTAATTAGATACCTGACGTTCTGGGTTCGAGCCTAATGTTTAAATCGTCATTATCTCAGAAACTAAGAGAGGTAGAGGAATTGACCAAAGCATGATTGATAGCTCCTATGAGGGGCAATTATTACTGTATATAATTTTCAATCAGCTGTCCTTACTTCGAATCCCGATCTTTCAATCACTTACTTATTTTTCTCTATACTCTAGAATATATCACTTAGATTGATGCTGTAAATGCATACAGCACCCTTAAACATATCAAACCAATATTGTAAATAATATTGGTTCTGGTGTCCAGGGTTCGAATACCGATAAAATGTAATTTAATTATAAATTTAATAACTCCTAAACTAATTAAGATAAAGACACCAAATAAACTTTTATAGGGGAAAGGATGCTCTCCTGAAACATTAGGTCTCTAGATAGAAGTATTTATAGGGGAGAGATAGGGAATACCAGGGCTGATGCTAGGCTAGTCAGATGCTAAAGGAGGGAGGGATATGCTTTATACGAGAGAGATAGGGAACACAAGGAAAGATGCTATACTAAACAGGACTTGAAGGGTAGAATATGAGCGATATAGCAAACCGAGGAGAGGTATTAGGATAGGAGTTTTGAATGATGGAGTAGGCGTTTATATGCGAGAGATAGGGAATACGAGGGTCGATGCTAGGCTAGACGGTGTTGAATGAGGGAATGCATCTTATATGAGAGAGGTAGGGGAATATGAGGAGAAGTGCTAGGCTAGTCGGGAAGGTCTGAATGAGAGAGTATACGTCTATATGGGAAAATATAGGGAAAACGAAGGTAGGTGCTAGGTTGAGAGAGTCTTCAAGGAGGAAAATGCATTTATATGAGAGCCGTAGGGTATACGAGGAGAGGTGCTAGTCTAGACATGGTTTGAGGATTAGAGTATACGTTTATATGGGAGAAATATGGAAAACAGGAGAGATACAAGGATAGACAGAGATTGAAGGAGGAGGAATGTAGGTTTATACTGTAATATAGAGAGTAATTCGATTATAAAACTTTTCTCATCCAGCCTTACAACACTTTTTATATACTTAATTTCTAAACCTTACAAACTTTATATTTGTTAAACAGTAGTGCGCGAGACGGAGAGGGACAAACAGTATATCGGTTTACAGTGAAGTATACGTCCTAACCTATTCCCACCTTGTTTGTTCTGGATCTTCTCATTGTCTGTCATCTAACGTAACCACGTAACAGGACGTAACACAGGAAATCATACATATGGCACATTAAAAAAATAAAGGTATATATAATGAAACATAAACAAGTAGACAGAGGGTCGTCGATACATAGAAAACCAGGAGTTGTATGTACTGAGACCATAGATTAGTATAGGCAAACAACAAAGAAGTGAATTTATAGTGTAAATAGCCTAATATTTTCAAATATTATTATAGTCTAAAAGTATATAACTTAATTATGTATCGAGTATTGAGAAATAAACGTTATTCATTATTCACTAATCTCAGATCACTGCAATTGTATTGAATCAATTCACAATTGCTAATGCCATTCAACTTTCATTTGTCTCTGATACATAAACAAATTGCAAAATGGAGAAGGACGAAAGTAATAAAAAAACTCAGGCAGCAAATTTTAAGAAAGAAGAGAAAGATATATGACCGACATTGTTTTAGAACACAAATTAGTGTTGAAAATAAAATGACTGATAGCTCTGCTAAGCGTAAGGAAGAGACATGGAAATAAATTGCAAATGAATACAATTCTAGGTTAGAAAAAGAAGATAAACAACATTCATGTAAACCAATTTTTAAAAATCAGTTTAACTGAATACATGTAAAAAAACATATCACTTTACAAAAAGTAATGCAGACAACATTTATTTTTTATAAACATTATCCTATTACATTCCTTTACAAAAAACCATACATATTTCCTAAAGGCAAAGGTGATAGTCTAGACATTCTAAACACTCAGTTATATAATCATATACATCACACAGAAAGAGACCATCATTATCAGTAAAAAAACTAAACATCTCAACAATGTCTGAATGATGTATTTTATAAGTACAAGTTTTTTGATATTTCAAAGTTCCTGTTAACCATGGCAGTAATTGATTAACACAATTTCTCGATCCTGTCATGCTATAACTTTAGATGCTTTCAGCTTACTTATAATTTCCTCAATCTCTTGTGTGTGTCTATTATTACCAGCATCCCTCGACGCAATTAGTAACCTCAATATATTTACTAGTCTATTCGGATTTTCAAGCGTTGATATCACTGAATCATCATCATATGAAGATTTCATATTCTCGCAACTTCCGATGTATCCAGATTTTTCACCAACAGTAGTCTCCAGTGAAGGACAGAGGCTTGATACGGTATAACATTCCCCTCTATACATCTTCGGATCTTCAAGTGCAGGTGAGAGAGTCGATTCAGTATAACATGTTGCTCTATGAAACTTAAATCTTGACAAAGAACGATTCTTAAAAATCCGCCCGCATACACAGCATCTAATAACGCGTTTTCCTCCATGTGTAATGTATGAAAAATCGAGTTTCTCATTCGTCAGTTGCACAGATTTTCTCGGGCAGTAGCTCATGCTAAAACTAAAAGAAATTAAATGAATACGTGAATGCTAACGCTCGAAGGAATTAAAAGCGAATGAATGAATTCATAACACGCACCTATGTATATATCCAGGATGAGGACGACGGAGGGAATTGCGATCAATGCATAGCAGGGAGAAAGGATACTCTCTTGAAACATTAGTCATCTAGACAACTATTGTTCACGGAGCCTGTAGACGTCAGGTTGAATGGGACAGACCTCAGGTTCAAATCTTTAAGGGCACGGACCCAGCCTTTTGCCTGTCATGTATACTAAACCATCCTAACAGCGTAACATTACGTTACAACGACACGTAACCAGAACATGGCGAGTGCGAGCATGGAAAAAAGGATGCTCTCTGGGAACATTACTGGAAAAGGATGCTCTCTGGAAACACTAGTCATCCACACAACGGGTTGTCCCTAACATTTCCAGATTTCGGGTCGTTCAACGTCGTGACGCGCCCCTGTCATCTACATTTGGACGAAATTTTACCTCCTGAATTAAAGTTTGGTGATCTGTATAGACCTGTACAACATGCATTACGCTATGTAACAGACTCATCACGTTATGTAACAACACGATCACGCTAGGTAACAACATGTTCACGCTATGTAACAACATGATCACGCTATGTAACAACATGATCACGCTATGTAACAACATGATCACGCCATGTAACAACATGATCACGCTATGTAACAACATGATCACGCTATGTAACAACATGATCACGCTATGTAACAACATGACCACGCTTTGTAACAAAACGATCAAGCTATGTAACAACTGATCACGCTATGTAACAACATGATCACGCTATGTAACAAACTGAGTAAGCTATGTAACAACATGATCACGCCATGTAACAACTGATCACGCTATGTAACAACATGCTCAAGCTATGTAACAACTGATCACGCTATGTAACAACATGATCACGCTATGTAACAACCTGAGCACGCTATGTAACAATCTGATCACGTTATGTAACAACTGATCACGCTATGTAACAACATGATCACGCTATGTAACAACATGATCACGCTATGTAACAACATGATCACGCTATGTAACAACATGTTCACGCTATGTAACAACATGACCACGCTATGTAACAAAACGATCACGCTATGTAACAACACGATCACGCTATGTAACAACACGATCACGCAATGTAACAACTGATCACGCTATGTAACAACCTGATCAAGCTATGTAACAACTGATCACGCTATGTAACAACATGATCACGCTATGTAACAACCTGAGCACGCTATGTAACAACATGATCACGCTATGTAACAACCTGAGTACGCTATGTAACAACATGATCACGCCATGTAACAACTGATCACGCTATGTAACAACATGCTCAAGCTATGTAACAACTGATCACGCTATGTAACAACACGATCACGCTATGTAACAACCTGATCAAGCTATGTAACAACATGATCACGCTATGTAACATCCTGAGTACGCTATGTAACAACATGATCACGCCATGTAACAACTGATCACGCTATGTAACAACATGCTCAAGCTATGTAACAACATGTTCACGCTATGTAACAACATGATCACGCTATGTAACAACATGTTCACGCTATGTAACAACATGATCACGCTATGTAACAACATGACCACACTATGTAACAACATGATCGCGCTATGTAACAAAACGATCAAGCTATGTAACAACACGATCACGCTATGTAACAACCTGATCAAGCTATGTAACAACTGATCACGCTATGTAACAACCTGAGCATGCTATGTAACAACCTGATCACGCTATGTAACAACTGATCACGCTATGTAACAACATGCTCAAGCTATGTAACAACATGATCACGCTATGTAACAACATGTTCACGCTATGTAACAACATGTTCACGCTATGTAACAACATGACCACACTATGTGACAACATGATCAAGCTATGTAACAAAACGATCAAGCTATGTAACAACATGATCACGCTATGTAACAAAACGATCAAGCTATGTAACAACCTGAGCACGCTATGTAACAACATGTTCACGCTATGTAACAACATGATCACGTTATGTAACAACATGATCACGCTATGTAACAACATGATCACGCTATGTAACAAAACGATCAAGCTATGTAACAACCTGAGCACGCTATGTAACAACATGTTCACGCTATGTAACAACATGAACACGCTATGTAACAATACGATCACGCTATGTAACAATCTGATTACGCTATGTAACAACTGATCACGCTATGTAACAACATGATCACGCTATGTAACAACCTGAGCACGTTATGTAACAACATGACTACGCTATGTAACAAAACGATCACGCTATGTAACAACTGATCACGCTATGTAACAACCTGAGCACGCTATGTAACAACATGACCACGCTATGTAACAAAACGATCACGCTATGTAACAACTGATCACGCTATGTAACAACCTGAGCACGCTATGTAACAACCTGAGCACGCTATGTAACAATACGATCATGCTATGTAACAACCTGATCACGCTATGTAACAACCTGATTACGCTATGTAACAACTGATCACGCTATGTAACAACATGATCACGCCATGTAACAACCTGAGCACGCTATGTAACAACATGATCACGCTATGTAACAACATGAACACGCTATGTAACAATACGATCACGCTATGTAACAATCTGATTACTATGTAACAACGGATCACGCTATGTAACAACATGATCACGCTATGTAACAACCTGAGCACGCTATGTAACATCATGATCACGCTATGTAACAACCTGATCACGCTATGTAACAACATGCTCACGCTATGTAACAACTGATCACGCTATGTAACAACATGATCACGCTATGTAACAACCTGAGCACGCTATGTAACAACATGTTCACTCTATGTAACAACACGATCACGCTATGTAACAACACGATCACGCTATGTAACAACATGGACACGCTATGTAACAGCATGAACACGCTATGTAACCATACGATCAAGCTATGTAACAACCTGAGCACGCTATGTAACAACATGATCACGCTATGTAACAACATGAACACTCTATGTAACAACCTGAGCATGCTATGTAACAACATGATCACGCTATGTAACAACCTAATCACGCTATGTAACATGATCACGCTATGTAACAACATGATCACGCTATGTAAATAGGGTGGACCATTTAAGTTGAGGCTATACAATATATCCAAAACTAAGCGTTGTAGAAAGAAATGTCTTTAATAAAACTTGATTGATATTATGGCGAAAGTAAATGCTGCTAGTCGTGTTTCGTTTGGAGGCCGTTATGAGGGTCATTTTGGGTCAATTTATTTTTTTAAATGGGAACCTACAATTAGGGTCCCATTTAAAAAGACCCTGAAATGACCCTCACTACGTCCTCCAAACGAAATACGACTAGCAGCATTTACTTTCGCCATAATATCAATCAAGTTTTATTAAAGACATTTCTTTCTACAACGCTTAGTTTTGGATATATTGTATAGCCTCAACTTAAATGGTCCACCCTATTTACATAGCGTGATCATGTTGTTATATAGCGTGATCATGTTACATAGCGTGATTAGGTTGTTACATAGCGTGATCATGTTGTTACATAGCATGCTCAGGTTGTTACATAGAGTGTTCATGTTGTTACATAGCGTGATCATGTTGTTACATAGCGTGCTCAGGTTGTTACATAGCTTGATCGTATGGTTACATAGCGTGTTCATGCTGTTACATAGCGTGTCCATGTTGTTACATAGCGTGATCGTGTTGTTACATAGCGTGATCGTGTTGTTACATAGCGTGATCGTGTTGTTACATAGCGTGAACATGTTGTTACATAGCGTGATCATGTTGTTACATAGCGTGCTCAGGTTGTTACATAGCGTGATCATGTTGTTACATAGCGTGATCAGTTGTTACATAGCGTGAGCATGTTGTTACATAGCGTGATCAGGTTGTTACATAGCGTGATCATGATGTTACATAGCGTGCTCAGGTTGTTACATAGCGTGATCATGTTGTTACATAGCGTGATCCGTTGTTACATAGTAATCAGATTGTTACATAGCGTGATCGTATTGTTATATAGCGTGTTCATGTTGTTACATAGCGTGATCATGTTGTTACATAGCGTGCTCAGGTTGTTACATGGCGTGATCATGTTGTTACATAGCGTGATCAGTTGTTACATAGCGTAATCAGGTTGTTACATAGCGTGATCAGGTTGCTACATAGCATGATCGTATTGTTACATAGCGTGCTCAGGTTGTTACATAGCGTGCTCAGGTTGTTACATAGCGTGATCAGTTGTTACATAGCGTGATCGTTTTGTTACATAGCGTGGTCATGTTGTTACATAGCGTGCTCAGGTTGTTACATAGCGTGATCAGTTGTTACATAGCGTGATCGTTTTGTTACATAGCGTAGTCATGTTGTTACATAACGTGCTCAGGTTGTTACATAGCGTGATCATGTTGTTACATAGCGTGATCAGTTGTTACATAGCGTAATCAGATTGTTACATAGCGTGATCGTATTGTTACATAGCGTGTTCATGTTGTTACATAGCGTGAACATGTTGTTACATAGCGTGCTCAGGTTGTTACATAGCTTGATCGTTTTGTTACATAGCGTGATCATGTTGTTACATAGCGTGATCATGTTGTTACATAACGTGATCATGTTGTTACATAGCGTGAACATGTTGTTACATAGCGTGCTCAGGTTGTTACATAGCTTGATCGTTTTGTTACATAGCGTGATCATGTTGTTACATAGCTTGATCGTTTTGTTACATAGCATGATCATGTTGTCACATAGTGTGGTCATGTTGTTACATAGCGTGATCATGTTGTTACATAGCGTGAACATGTTGTTACATAGCGTGAACATGTTGTTACATAGCGTGATCATGTTGTTACATAGCTTGAGCATGTTGTTACATAGCGTGATCAGTTGTTACATAGCGTGATCAGGTTGTTACATAGCGTGCTCAGGTTGTTACATAGCGTGATCAGTTGTTACATAGCTTGATCAGGTTGTTACATAGCGTGATCGTGTTGTTACATAGCTTGATCGATTTGTTACATAGCGCGATCATGTTGTTACATAGTGTGGTCATGTTGTTACATAGCGTGATCATGTTGTTACATAGCGTGAACATGTTGTTACATAGCGTGATTATGTTGTTACATAGCGTGAACATGTTGTCACATAGCTTGAGCATGTTGTTACATAGCGTGATCAGTTGTTACATGGCGTGATCATGTTGTTACATAGCGTACTCAGGTTGTTACATAGCGTGATCATGTTGTTACATAGCTTGATCAGGTTGTTACATAGCGTGATCGTGTTGTTACATAGCGTGATCAGTTGTTACATAGCTTGAGCATGTTGTTACATAGCGTGATCAGTTGTTACATGGCGTGATCATGTTGTTACATAGCGTACTCAGGTTGTTACATAGCGTGATCATGTTGTTACATAGCGTGCTCAGGTTGTTACATAGCGTGATCATGTTGTTACATAGCGTGATCAGTTGTTACATAGCTTGATCAGGTTGTTACATAGCGTGATCAGTTGTTACATTGCGTGATCGTGTTGTTACATAGCGTGATCGTGTTGTTACATAGCGTGATCGTTTTGTTACATAGCGTGGTCATGTTGTTACATAGCGTGAACATGTTGTTACATAGCGTGATCATGTTGTTACATAGCGTGATCATGTTGTTACATAGCGTGATCATGTTGTTACATAGCGTGAACATGTTGTTACCTAGCGTGATCGTGTTGTTACATAACGTGATGAGTCTGTTACATAGCGTAATGCATGTTGTACAGGTCTATACAGATCACCAAACTTTAATTCAGGAGGTAAAATTTCGTCCAAATGTAGATGACAGGGGCGCGTCACGACGTTGAACGACCCGAAATCTGGAAATGTTAGGGACAACCCGTTGTGTGGATGACTAGTGTTTCCAGAGAGCATCCTTTTCCAGTAATGTTCCCAGAGAGCATCCTTTTTTCCATGCTCGCACTCGCCATGTTCTGGTTACGTGTCGTTGTAACGTAATGTTACGCTGTTAGGATGGTTTAGTATACATGACAGGCAAAAGGCTGGGTCCGTGCCCTTAAAGATTTGAACCTGAGGTCTGTCCCATTCAACCTGACGTCTACAGGCTCCGTGAACAATAGTTGTCTAGATGACTAATGTTTCAAGAGAGTATCCTTTCTCCCTGCTATGCATTGATCGCAATTCCCTCCGTCGTCCTCATCCTGGATATATACATAGGTGCGTGTTATGAATTCATTCATTCGCTTTTAATTCCTTCGAGCGTTAGCATTCACGTATTCATTTAATTTCTTTTAGTTTTAGCATGAGCTACTGCCCGAGAAAATCTGTGCAACTGACGAATGAGAAACTCGATTTTTCATACATTACACATGGAGGAAAACGCGTTATTAGATGCTGTGTATGCGGGCGGATTTTTAAGAATCGTTCTTTGTCAAGATTTAAGTTTCATAGAGCAACATGTTATACTGAATCGACTCTCTCACCTGCACTTGAAGATCCGAAGATGTATAGAGGGGAATGTTATACCGTATCAAGCCTCTGTCCTTCACTGGAGACTACTGTTGGTGAAAAATCTGGATACATCGGAAGTTGCGAGAATATGAAATCTTCATATGATGATGATTCAGTGATATCAACGCTTGAAAATCCGAATAGACTAGTAAATATATTGAGGTTACTAATTGCGTCGAGGGATGCTGGTAATAATAGACACACACAAGAGATTGAGGAAATTATAAGTAAGCTGAAAGCATCTAAAGTTATAGCATGACAGGATCGAGAAATTGTGTTAATCAATTACTGCCATGGTTAACAGGAACTTTGAAATATCAAAAAATTTGTACTTATAAAATACATCATTCAGACATTGTTGAGATGTTTAGTTTTTTTACTGATAATGATGGTCTCTTTCTGTGTGATGTATATGATTATATAACTGAGTGTTTAGAATGTCTAGACTATCACCTTTGCCTTTAGGAAATATGTATGGTTTTTTGTAAAGGAATGTAATAGGATAATGTTTATAAAAAATAAATGTTGTCTGCATTACTTTTTGTAAAGTGATATGTTTTTTTACATGTATTCAGTTAAACTGATTTTTAAAAATTGGTTTACATGAATGTTGTTTATCTTCTTTTTCTAACCTAGAATTGTATTCATTTGCAATTTATTTCCATGTCTCTTCCTTACGCTTAGCAGAGCTATCAGTCATTTTATTTTCAACACTAATTTGTGTTCTAAAACAATGTCGGTCATATATCTTTCTCTTCTTTCTTAAAATTTGCTGCCTGAGTTTTTTTATTACTTTCGTCCTTCTCCATTTTGCAATTTGTTTATGTATCAGAGACAAATGAAAGTTGAATGGCATTAGCAATTGTGAATTGATTCAATACAATTGCAGTGATCTGAGATTAGTGAATAATGAATAACGTTTATTTCTCAATACTCGATACATAATTAAGTTATATACTTTTAGACTATAATAATATTTGAAAATATTAGGCTATTTACACTATAAATTCACTTCTTTGTTGTTTGCCTATACTAATCTATGGTCTCAGTACATACAACTCCTGGTTTTCTATGTATCGACGACCCTCTGTCTACTTGTTTATGTTTCATTATATATACCTTTATTTTTTTTAATGTGCCATATGTATGATTTCCTGTGTTACGTCTTGTTACGTGGTTACGTTAGATGACAGACAATGAGAAGATCCACAACAAACAAGGTGTGAATAGGTTAGGACGTATACTTCACTGTAAACCGATATACTGTTTGTCCCTCTCCGTCTCGCGCACTACTGTTTAACAAATATAAAGTTTGTAAGGTTTAGAAATTAAGTATATAAAAAGTGTTGTAAGGCTGGATGAGAAAAGTTTTATAATCGAATTACTCTCTATATTACAGTATAAACCTACATTCCTCCTCCTTCAATCTCTGTCTATCCTTGTATCTCTCCTGTTTTCCATATTTCTCCCATATAAACGTATACTCTAATCCTCAAACCATGTCTAGACTAGCACCTCTCCTCGTATACCCTACGGCTCTCATATAAATGCATTTTCCTCCTTGAAGACTCTCTCAACCTAGCACCTACCTTCGTTTTCCCTATATTTTCCCATATAGACGTATACTCTCTCATTCAGACCTTCCCGACTAGCCTAGCACTTCTCCTCATATTCCCCTACCTCTCTCATATAAGATGCATTCCCTCATTCAACACCGTCTAGCCTAGCATCGACCCTCGTATTCCCTATCTCTCGCATATAAACGCCTACTCCATCATTCAAAACTCCTATCCTAATACCTCTCCTCGGTTTGCTATATCGCTCATATTCTACCCTTCAAGTCCTGTTTAGTATAGCATCTTTCCTTGTGTTCCCTATCTCTCTCGTATAAAGCATATCCCTCCCTCCTTTAGCATCTGACTAGCCTAGCATCAGCCCTGGTATTCCCTATCTCTCCCCTATAAATACTTCTATCTAGAGACCTAATGTTTCAGGAGAGCATCCTTTCCCCTATAAAAGTTTATTTGGTGTCTTTATCTTAATTAGTTTAGAAGTTATTAAATTTATAATTAAATTACATTTTATCGGTATTCGAACCCTGGACACCAGAACCAATATTATTTACAATATTGGTTTGATATGTTTAAGGGTGCTGTATGCATTTACAGCATCAATCTAAGTGATATATTCTAGAGTATAGAGAAAAATAAGTAAGTGATTGAAAGATCGGGATTCGAAGTAAGGACAGCTGATTGAAAATTATATACAGTAATAATTGCCCCTCATAGGAGCTATCAATCATGCTTTGGTCAATTCCTCTACCTCTCTTAGTTTCTGAGATAATGACGATTTAAACATTAGGCTCGAACCCAGAACGTCAGGTATCTAATTACACATCCACAAGATACTACCTAGTAACATAAACGCAATAAAGTTTATTTGGCGTCTTTATCTTAATTAGTTTAGAAGTTATTAAATTTATAATTAAACTACATTTTATCGGTATTCGAACCCTGGACACCAGAAACAAAATTATTTACAATATTAGTTTGATATGTTTAAAGGTGCTGTATACAGTTACAGCATCAATCTAAGTGATATATTCTAGAGTATAGAGAAAAATAAGTATGTGATTGAAAGATCGGGATTCGAAGTAAGGACAACTGATTGAAAATTATATACAGTATTAATTACCCCTTATAGGAGCTATCAATCATGCTTTGGTTCACTCGTCTACCTCTCTTAGTTTCTGAGATAATGACGATTTAAAATTAGGATCGAACCCAGAACGTCAGGTATCTAATTACACATCCATAAGATAGTACCTAATAATATAAAGACAATAAAGTTTATTTGGCGTCTTTATCTTAATTAGTTTAGAAGTTATTAAATTTATAATTAAATTACATTTTATCGGTATTCGAACCCTGGACACCAGAAACAAAATTATTTACAATATTAGTTTGATATGTTTAAAGGTTGTGTATGCAGTTACAGCATCAATCTAAGTGACATATTCTAGAGTATAGAGAAAAAATAAGTAAGTGATTGAAAGATCGGGATTCGAAGTAAGGACAACTGATTGAAAATTATATACAGTATTAATTACCCATCATAGGAGCTATCAATCATGCTTTGGTCAATTCCTCTACCTCTCTTAGTTTCTGAGATAATGACTATTTAAACATTAGGCTCGAACCCTGAACGTCAGGTATCTAATTACACATCCACAAGATACTACCTAATAAAATAAAGGCAATAAAGTTTATTTGGCGTCTTTATCTTAATTAGTTTAGGAGTTATTAAATTTATAATTAAATTACATTTTATCGGTATTCGAACCCTGGACACCATGTACCCAAATATACATTCACAAGAAACTATCTAATGACATTAATGTAATAAACTTTATTTGATGTCTTTATCGTAATTAGTCTCTGAGTTATTAGAAGCTGAATTTGTAATTCGAACCCGGGCATCCTGGTCAACTTGGAACTCGTTGGAGAAGCTGCTTCTTTTTATATCATTTCCATCGCTAAAATCTAAAGTGTTGAGTGTTGGGCAGAGCACTTAGGAAAACAATTACTGACATTGTTCGCTAATGGGGTGAAAGCGTCTAACGGGTCAGCTAATGGAGGTCACCGTTACCGCCTGGCGGAAGTATGTCGTTCGCTAATGTATGTAAACAGATCCGGAATGTAAACTTAAAAGCCTATTAATGTGTTGAAAGCGTCTAACATGTTCAGCTAATGGACAAGCGATTTCCCCAGATACAAGAAGGCTGCAGTGTTTCATTACATGACAGACTGTTACCGTGAGCAGACTACTTATACTCAAGCTCCAGTCAACAATTCATTAATCAAAAAACTTAATTGCTCGAGGATGCAATCTGCAGACCTTAGTAATCATAAAAAAAATGTTTGACGAACATTACCTAATTAATTTGCCGAGGGGCGGCAGGACTCGAGAAAACAATTCCATCAAGTCATGACGCCACAGTAGAACGCATGGGGGAGGGGGTAGAACCTGCCGGCACAGACACTGTCGGCATTAGATCAGCACACAAAGGGAAGGGGGCGGAGCTAGCGCCACGCGACCGGGCGGCAAATAGTAGCGCACAAAGGGAGGGGGCGGGGCTAGCGGCATAGATCAAAGAAGCTTATCAGATGGCGGCAAAATCCTTTGTTTCCGTATCGGCATTCTTATTCTACTCACGCCAACTAACAAAGACTTTTACGACCATCTCGATATCTGATTACCATGAAATATATGGAGAATAAGCGTTTGTAAAAATAGTTTGTACAAGAGAAGAGAAAGTCATGTGAGTGTAACACATCATAATTTTTGCAGAGATAGCGTGCAAAACCTAGTTTTATTTAGTAATATATTATTTTAGCTTGGTTATTACAACTGATGAAGAGTAAAGCTATTGCTCAAAGTGCACATAAAACAGGAAATTTTTCGCCGCTGCGTGCGCGAAAAGGTAAACAGATGCATGCCCCTTCTCTTTGCTATACATCCTATGTACAGGGGAAAGTCAAGTGCACCTATGTACAACGAAATGTATATTAAAACCAGTTTTGCAAAAGTTTATTTCGTTTAACACGAGGTAGATTGAAAAATAGTCTTTCGTAAGAATAGTTTGTGGAAGCTATATAAAAATAAACGATAGTAGACGGAGAAAGTCATGTGAATGTGAAGAAATACTAAATAATACAGCTATCTATCGCAATGGACGTTTACAGAAAACATCCGTTATGTTGTCAGAATATAAACTTGATCTAATGCCCAAGGTTACAGTGTTGAACGTTGATCTGTGATAGTTTGGGCTGACTACCACCGTTTGTTTGCTTGTTGCAGTTTCGATGTTCGAGGCAAGCCAATCAGCCAAGCAAGGCACTGGTCCTCGCCGGAAGTGTTCGGAACGCGCGCCTACTTCCGGACAGTGTCGGAGCCTGCGCAGCTCGTCGTCGAGGACATCCGGCGTCATGACGAGGGCGTCTACCGCTGTAGGGTCGACTTCCGTAACAACCCCACACGCTCCTTCCGATATAATCTCACGGTCATAGGTAAGTACATACATCAAACATACGTGTCTCCGCTTATCCCATTACCATAGCATATTTTCATGAAATAAAAGACATTATGATGCTAATCCTCTATAAGTATATTTTAATCTCAAGATCAGGTTTAAGGATCTTGATATTATAAAGGTATAATAATTTAAGAGAATGGAAATGGAAAATAAGAGAGATGATAGATATATGCACCTTTGTGGAATGGACACACACTGTAGTATTCTCCAAGTATTAAATTACCGTCCAGCTGGTAGAAGAAGTGTAAGAAGACCCAGCAAAGATGAAGAGATCAGCTTTAGATCTGTGTAGTCGGAACGGATCTAAAGGCTCGTGAGTTTATTATGATAATTTAGAGACAGGCAAAATATGAAGAAACAATATTATAAAACATATATATTATAGCCAAAACTTCTTATACTTTAAGTGTTTGGAGCCGGTTTAATTTATTAATTTAAAAATTAGACTTTGTAATTTTTTTCCATATTTAATAATAAAATATCAAATGAAATACAACAAATTACATCCTAGAGTTTATAGATTTTAACCATTGTAAAACCCTTAAACTTAAAAACAAAGAAAAATAAGTTACTGGTTTATGTATCCTCGCTTAATGTTAATTACAACATGCCACTAAATACACCGGTTGCGAAAATAAAAACTCTTCAGGAAGAGAGGGTGTTTAATTTCAAACGTGACGTCACAGAGGAAATCGTGGCTAATGAGATAGACCGGCTACTGTGCGAACTGAAATTAGATGATATTTCTAGACCAGTCATGGCCCGATACAGTCGCCTAATATATCCACATTCTAAACAAACAAATAAATTGCTCGTTAAATACATGGAAAACGCACAGTTATATCAAGAAGTATTTAATGTTAGCCATGTTTAAGACTACCATTACTAATTAACCCTGATTCGCGCCGTAGCCTGCCCATCTCGTTAACCCGGGAGGAAATGCTACACTTTCTTAAGTCTGTACTTGACTTGTTGGAAATGTTGGTGCGGGGTTTTACTGATGCGTTTCCTAAAAACAGTGACTGGGTTTTCTAAATCTGTTTCATAGAAAACTGCCCGGTTCACTGCTAGTTTAAAAGAGGAATATCGTAAATAATATTTTACAAAGTATGAAAAATGAAGATATTCACAAAATATGAACATTTTACCAAAATACTATAAAATATAACATTTTTGTCATGTGTATTAATTTCTACACACTGAAAAATGTAAAGGACGCTTTTCCATAATGATAGAAAGCATGACTTAGAATACAAAATTACAAATTTTGCCTACCTCTAATAATAATAATTGACTCCTTACCCTGTGTTAGTGTTTTAGCCTTGGGTTCGATGCACGGGAAGTTAAAAAAAGATAAATTAGACTTCACCGGTTATTCCATTCATATGCGTGTATTTGATATTGACGAATATTGTTTAGTAATGCCTCGGATAATGACCATCACTGTAGTTTATCTTATTATATGCCTGCAAGAATGTGATTTAATTGGATAAAAGTCAACATAAGTATGAACATGCACTTCAGTCCATTCTAGTGCGGTTTCCATTACCAAAAACCAATAGGTGCGCCCCTGTGGTGTGGGGGTAGCATGTCTGCCTCACATTTATGAGATACCGAGTTCAAATCTCGGTTGGAGTGTTATCCGAATAAGGAAAAGGTTTTTACCTTATTCTAAGAAGACGAATGTCAGATAATTTTAAGCTCTATGGACCCCGTGCTCATTTGAATATCATTCACCCATTCATTCTTTCATCGTCCGATATGACCTACTAACGTTAAACTCCCAGCAAAGCAAAAAAGTAAACAAAACTTTTATTTTAATCAATTTACATTCAAATAAAGTCCAAATAAATTATGTTCCTGAAAAAAAAACAATGTATAGTTACTGTGTTTTTATTAACTTATTTTGAAGTTAACTGTTTTCTCATTGCCACTGTTGATGGCATTGGTTAGTATTCAATAACACATTTAATAATTTGGAAAATTTTATCTATATAAGATTAATCCCACTTGAGGTCATGAGTTGCTAAAACTACTGCAAAGTTGAATCAAGCTTAGAAAATTCAATATCACGTCTGAGATTCGAATCAGGAATATTCAGCTCTCCGTGCCGATGCTCTTACCGCTGAGCTACCATGGCGAGCTGCCCGTAAATGCATTAAATCTTCTCATCTGTTTCTGGAGGAGCTGCAATATCCGAAATGCAATACTTGCTATATCGCATGTACTGTTTGAGTTTCCGGTCTTTTTTATATTTAACCAATGCTAAGTTTTATTCATTTCATAATTTTTCTTACGCTGAGCTACCATGGCGAGCTGCTTTCTTATCTGATTCACACATCCCAGAGACTCTTTAGAGACCCTCACATTTCAAGAAATCATACGTAAAGCCGACTTGCAATAACGTGCTTTTTTTATTCGCTGGGCTATTTTCTTTTATAAGGAATGCTATAAATGAACTGTATTGAAAATAATGCCATTTGAAGTAATATATGACTTAGGAGCTCCTCTGCTTCGTTTGTATTACCAATGTTTGCTTTCATATATAGCAGTTATGAACCGATATATAATAATAATAATAAAAAAAATAATAATAATAATAATAATAATAATAATAATAATAATAATAATAATATGGGCAGTTGGATAATTCAGTGGTTCCCTTCATGGCTCTCGCACTCAGGATCCTTGGTTCGATTCCCGGCTGTGGGTAGAGATTTAAGTCCCATTGCAATTCTCTACCTCTGGCAAGCTCATGCCAGTATTCCTATAGCCCATCGTGATTCTGAGTCCACAGTAGATCCCGCGAGTCGCCCTGTTCCTCGCCATTGTTGTCATCCTTCCATTGGAGGTAAGGGCACTATCATGGGTGTCTCCAGCTAATAAATGAATGCAGTCATGGCTTGGTAGAACGAGGTTCCCCCAATGGTTCCAAAAACCACATGGGGAGCACTGGAAGCAACAGTAATACGTAAACTGTTCAATTTCTGTTGGTTTCCTTTCTCTAATTATAGCTTACCAAAATGTCTGCTAACGAAACAACTGATTGCAACTCCGAACGTATAGAAACGTTCAGAATCATATGGGAATACAGTAGCTATTATTCATACATTAAGTTACCGTTGGCTCCTTTAACCCCTAAATGTCCAACGTCTCGAACTCGCCCATACTGGTTTGATTCCTCTATGAAAGCACAATTACTCTCGAGTCCCGTTGTGACCGAAACATGTTTTGTGCAAACCAGAACAAATCCAAAACCTGAGAGTAGAAGATCTCTCTAAGCAAGAAAATATAGAGGAGGAAAATTCAAAAACAGAACTTCTAGAAGCAATAATATAGAATAGAAATTAACTTTTAGTGTACGGGTTCCGGCAAACTGTAACCCATATTTTACCTAAACATATGGAGTGGATCATTTGTATTGTGTAAATGAAGAAACATGAAACTCGTAAGATGTAAAATAGATAAAAAAAGGTTAAGGTAATCACACATACGTTTACAAACCCCCATAAGCGGGGACAGAATGGATACCTCTTGGGAGGTGAGGGCAAAGCTTCAGGAGTCCCGAAAGGTTTATTCGAATGAAGAGTTAAGGTCATTGTAATTTGTTGTTCATTATAAAGTGTTCATTTTCTCCAAATGCTCAGGTGTAAGTTTGAGTTTATCTATTAACACAAGCTGGGAAGGATCTTTCCACGTCTATAGGTGTTATCGAGCAAAATTTGAAAGCACTTACTAACTCTGGGGACATTTCTTCAGCAAGCAGTAAGTTTTCACCTGAAGATATTTATCCACACAACGCACAGTTTTAATTACGGGATATCTCTCTAAAACATTGCACAATTTAGAGCTTAATTTCCCTGCATACTTTAAAAGGAGCATTACCCGTGTATTCTGAACCTGAGAAATGATATGGGTGTCTCCACATAAAAAGTTTATTTCGTCACCAGTGGTTTAAATATTAATTTTAAATTTTAAAAACAATTGCTGGATGTATGGTAAATTATGAAATATGTTGCAACTTCGGAATTATACAATTATATGCACTATAAAACTATACATACAAGCATAGAAGAACATGAAATATTGCAAAACTGAATTCCGTATCACAAGTAAAACGAAACTAAATATACATTGGCATACAAACCTGATGTCTACTTATCACACTTGTATCGCAATAAACTATTATATCATAGCCACTCTTATTTTATTTCTACGCAAGTATGTTTTGTTTTTATTGCTGTGTTGTACCGTGAAATGGTTTCAGCAAATACGAAGGTAAATCTGTTTCCCGCTTTGCATTGCTCAAGAACAAGCAGTGTAATAAATATCTGTCTCCCACAACATTCATCGGATGAATGACGTGTTTAGAAAAGACCAATTTCCTTACGTCTGTATCGGGGGAAACAGATATCGTCTGACACCATCACCCTCGTGGTATCTGCAGACGTCATTTAATTAATTGCATTGCGCGCGCCACAGAAACCGCGAGCAGTTTGTTTCGATTCCCTTGCCAGAAGTGTCTGAAACCAGCGCTGCCAATAATCTCTGTCAGAGAAAACAAAACCTGCTTAACTCCGCAGCGCTGGCAAAAGGCATTTGATTTGCCCTACTGAGTTAGAAACTTGAAGACATTTTGCGGTCATGGTCTGCTCCAGTGTCAAAAAGATATTAAAGTGTAGCAATGTGTTGATTTAAATAGCATAACACAGTAGTTTAGAAAAGGCTCCATTAGTAAAAGGAATGTTTAAAAAATGATAGGACATATTGTCACGAACGTGACTGAGGAGATACATATTATGTTTATTATTTTATATTAATTAACATTATTTTATTAACCTGTCACAAGTTTCTAAATTCATATAGAATCATATTTTATATTTCTTAATTCTGCTCAAGACTTAGTAAATTGTATATATGACAGGAAACAGTGGTTTGCCACTTCTTTTGACATTCAAAGGGATTTCACTATGCCATCATTACGTGTCTTTCTGCACGGCTCTTTGCTGCACCCTGTGGATCATATGATTTTTGGAAAGCCTTAAGCCTATGCATTTACAGGGCGTTGGCAGACCATATTTGGTAATAACTGCCACGGTATTAGAATGAACCCCTCTAGGGTATTCAACTCTATATAAGCAAGCACTCAAGCTCTGCTCACGGGGACTTTGTGTTCTAAGTTGACCGGGACCGCTATGGTACCCGTCGACGGCCGCTGCACGGCCGCTCTTCGGATGGTTTCATTTGGCACCACTAGCGGCTTGACAAAGTCGTGTTGATTATTGGCTCTCCTCATCCGTGACGAAATTTGGTCAAATTTTTCAAAAAATTCAGACATTAGGTTTTATGTGCAAAAATACTTTGAACCTTTAGGTTCAATTATATACCACGGTTTTTGCTCTGAGTCCTTTAAAATTCAAAACATACAATTTAAAAGCCCCAGACCACACTGACTAATGGTCTGTGTTTACTTCCACTCGTCTTGATTTCTCTTACCCTTTTTGGGCATTTAAACGCTCCATATGATGTAGTTTTTAAGCAACCTTGTTAAAATTTTCAGCAGAAAATTAGAGACAATGAACTTTAAAAAACTGGCATATAGTTTTTGCTACCCTTTAAATTGCTCAAGTTATGACATAATTATTTCAACCACCGAAGAGATGGTTAAACTATATTTAAAAGCTTAAAAAATGAATCAGAATGGTGAATAAAATTCTATATACCAGTTTGTACATTAGAATTTAAATCATTGGTAGATTTTTTAGTTTTTCTAAACTACAATTTTTGCACTGTGTGGAAATCTACTAATTAGAATAATTAAAGTAATATATCTATTTTTTTCAAAAATATTAAAGATGTATACATTAAATTTAAAACACTATTATAATCAAGTTAGAGAAAACAATTGAAAACGTTTAGTTAAAAAGTGCAAGATTATAAATTTCAACTATGTGCAGCTTTAAAACAAGTATTTTTACTTTCTGTACCACATACACAGTAGATAGAGAAGATATTGCATTCCACCCAAAAATTTGATACCGAGATTTCATCGTAAATACATGTTTTGAGGCACCTTGAATCCCAAAAAGCATTTTAAAAAATGATACGTCTGTGTGTCTATGTATGTTTGTGTCTGTGAACAGCATAACGCAAAAACAAAAAGTCGGATAAACAACAAACTTGGTATTTAGGTTCAGTACCTTCCATACATGCGACACAAAGAGGAACCCTACCCCCAAACTACTGTTTACATGGAATAATTTTCGAAATTTATTATTTTCTTAAAGAATGGCTCTAACGATTTGAATTAAATTACCATATATTAATGGAATTTAAATGACAAATAAAATGTATATCTTGAATATTTCTCTTCATTCGGGTGGAATTTGGTATAATCTTGTGTAAATAGTAAACACTTAGCGATAGACGAAAATGTGTTGATGTGTTTAAAAATGTGTTTAAAACACACAATTTATTTCAAATTATTTTTATGTGGCATCAGTCATTTCCTAGATATCACTTATTAATGGTTCGACTCATTCAATGCTTAACGAAATGATTAATGTAGCTATTTCTGCAAACGTTTATCTCGATTAAAACGAAGTAGGTAGAAATTAAGTTTTCGTAAGAATAATTTATATGCCTAGTAATAAACGATAGAGAGCAGAGAAAGCCTTGTGAAGGTATCGCATCAGATTTATAGTTAGTACTTATCATCGGTAGAGAAAGCAACGGAGTTTCCTTTATGCTTGATCTCGTATGCTGTAAAAATGGTTATGGAGCGGGTAAAATCTAGTTATAAAGTATAACTAAAGGCCAGAAAGAAAAGGAGCAAAACTAAAAGATTGTAACATAAAATGTGGCACTTAGCAAGCAAGACAAATTCTAACCAAGATGTATTTTGTGAGAAGTTGTGGGGAACTGTTCAACAAGTTTCGAGATCTGAATACAAGAGTTCCATTACACATGACATAAAATACAAGACGATTGGAACAATATGGAAAAGTGAGAAGGCAGAGGAAACATTACCCAAGAAGAGGAGATGGAATGGGTTCCCTCAGGAATGATAAGGACACGCTCCAGGAAGGGATGGGAAGGGTGTCTCAGATATGATGAGAGAAAAGGGACTAAAGGGGAAAATGGAATACAGCAACAAGATATGATGCTGAAATATATTGGAAACTTTGCCCTATAAGGAGCAGGATGAAGAAGATGAAGAAGAAAGGCAGAGGAGTACTCCTATCGGTGCATGCAATTACTTGGAATATTTGCTATGTGCTTCAAATCCTTATATCATGCCCCGGAAGATATACAGGTTATTCAAAAAGAAGGAACAGATTTTAAACGTTCATTTTAATGAACGACAATAGATAGCGACACATACGAAACATCATTGAATAGAGCAAAGTTCAAAGTTTTAAGCCCCACCTATTAGTTCCATTCAGTCCCTACAGCGGCACTGTGTTTGTTTACAACAAAATGGTGACGCCACAGGAAAAGTCGTATTGTGTGCTGCGTTATGCAAAGTGTGAATCCATTGTTTCATTGCAACACATAAAATAAAATTTAAACTTGTCTCTATTCAGTGATGTATCTCATGTATGGCTATCTATTATCCTTCATTAGAAATAAATATGTAAAGTCTGTTCCTTCTTTTTGAATAACCCTCTATTTTTCTAAAGTTTATGCGTGCATAAAAAGGTTTAAAATTCAATTTGCGTTTCAAAAAATTATTTTTCTCGTAAACATTATTGGTTTTGTTTATAAAATGTATAATCATAATTACACTGTTTTATTATTTTCCTTGTTACATATTATTATTATTATTATTATTATTATTATTTTATAAATACACAGAGCTTTCACTATTATAGCACCTCAAAAGCGGTTTTAATAGCGTCATATGATTTCAAAATCTTAAGTGATATTTTATGAGTATTCTTAGATAAAAAATCTGTATAAATAATGCCGTTATACATTAAAGAAAAGTCTGATGTGTTACACTCACATTTACTCTCTTTTACAAACTATTTTTACAAACTCTTATTCTCCATCTATTTCATATTAATCGAGATAAACATTTGCAGAAACGATCTTTTGACATGCAAAGAGAATTACATTTTACACATAGCGACCAGTTCTAAAAATATTTGACTATCGCTTAAGGCCTACTATGTTCCCCGTGTTTTGTATTTGCAAGAGCAATATAGAAATACAGTAGCCTTTAAGCATAGCCATATCTCTTAATAGCTGGTTGCTACATATGTACAGCACCATTCTCTTTGCCACAGATTAATACTCTTTGCATATCCAAGACAAAAAAAATTAATAACGAATTCCCATTTGAGAATATAAGTATGGAAAAATTTAAGGGAATGACAAGCAATATCTCGAAAATGGTTCACTCAACAACAAAAATGTATATGACATGAATTGTGTATTTTAACGCGATCTACATTTTTTGTGTAGTAAAATTTTCTCTATCTCATGGTTTACCGGTTATGCAAAAGTTCACAATGAGGAATACTTTTGGCGACATTCCCAGAAAATTCAAGATATACATTTTATTTGTCATGAAAATATCTTAAACATATGATATTTTATCAAAATCGTTAGAGCCATTTTTTAGAAAATTTGGGGTGGGGGATTTTCTTGAAAACCTTCGTGTCGCATCTCTGGAAGATACTGAACCTAAATACCAAGTTTGGTGTTTATCCGACTGTTCGTTTCTGGGTTATGCTGTTCACATACACACCACAGACACACACACGGACATGTTTCCAAAAATGCTTTTTTTGGATTCAGGGGGTCTCAAAACATATATTTCCGGTGAAATCTCGGTATCGAATTTTTGGGTGGAATACAATACTTCCCCTACTTACTATACGTAGTAGAGAAAGTAAAAAGGTTAAAATATTAAAGAACAAGATGAATCAGCCAGCCATAGGCATCCGTAAATTCAACCCTCATTTTATAGTCTTACCTCAAAACACTACCCTTCTGCTAAAAAGAATTATGTTCTTCAGCATATAGACTCCTTGCACATTTGTTAATTCCTATCCTGACTAGCCCCAATTATTGAGTGTTGAATAAAGGTAAATAAGCTGCAGAAAGCTTAAAGAGCTGTAGTTTTGCATAGATCGGAAAGTGGGACAACATATAAATTTTGCGTTTTGAGTATCCTACCAGCGTTCATAGTGGTTGAGTGATTATTGCTTGGTAAGGTGGACTGGAGAGCGTTGGTTCAAATCTCGTGAGATGATGTAATTTTCATTTATTCGCTATTAATGGAGTATCATCTGATCTGGAAAGGTGAAAACCACAACAGCATTCATCACGTAATTATTACTGTACTATATCAGGACCGTGTAACGGTTTTAATTCACTTAATGTTTGTTGTTTCTCAGGTGCATGGAGGTAATACTGCAAACACTCGTATTAAGTGTATTCAAAGGAATTACATTATTATTATATTCCTTTCGATACACTTAAAATTATCTTAGTAGTTATTTGTGACTTGATTAATTAATTGTTACCAGAAGTACCAATCCTGAGTCTAAACCTAAAGAGAGAGTTAAGAATTTAAACTCCTCTTGAGTTTTGAACTCATGCTCTCCCTTCGAAAAATTGAAGCATAGCCATGACACCACTGAGCTACTTTGAACCTTGAAATAGAGCAGCTTCTGAATTCTACTCCAGATGTATAACTAGACGGACTGGGATGTCAAATCATAACTTTCCTTGCGTGCTATAATCTTTTGGTACTTTTTAAGACTCTAATAGACATTTCAGGATTAATAAACAATGGTGCAAGCTATTATGCGTGTTACACCAAATATACATGTTGTAGTTTGCGTCAGAATTAAAGTATTAATACAGATCATGTGACGTGAATCTACTACAGCCATTTTAAGTATAAATGTCTGCCTTTAATGTTACACATCTCCCACTTTCTTTTAAAATTATTTTCACTGTAGATCCCTATGATTGACTGCTCGCTCATTGGGATATTTCGGGGGTTAGTAGCGGTGTATACGCTGAGTAAAAGTTTATAAAATTATTCAGAAACCTGGTGCAATTCTAGGAAAGTCTAATGCTTATGAGATGGCCTTAAACCGCTTTTTCGCGTGACTTTATGAAGACTTTGTGTAGCTGAACAGGTAAAATGGACGGGAAAAGCGGATCTAAGGCGCATATATCTGTACAGAACTCAAAACGTAAGGGTTTATTTAAGTTAGTATTGATTACAGATCCACAAAATCGCATTGATTTAAAACAAATTCTTCAGGACGAAATTAAAAATACTTCAGTGATGACCATCAGAAACAACCACTCCTAGTAGAAGTGGGAGTGGAAAATACTCGAAGAGAGCCAATTTTGAGCATTTCAGCAAAAATTATCCTTTTTTTTCAATCGCACACCGGTGAGACACTGGATAGAGCTTCCAAGAGAGATAATTCTGAATTTTTTCAGCAGATGGCCTGCTCTCTCAATATGTTTACTAAATAAAAAACAGAATATTGCCCCCTTCATTCTTTTACAACACAATAATTTGAATGTTTTGAATAGATGGTGGGCAAATCTTCGGCGAGGATTAATTTTGAATCCTCTGAGCTTGAATAAGGCTTGACTGACATTTATGGATTTTCCCTTCATGTTAAAACTAAGGTAGAGAAATTATTTTATTTTATTTATTTCATTATATTATTACAAACAAAATTAGAAATGAAGTAATGATGTAAGCCTAAACTTAGACACACATTTTACAAGTTGGTGTACATTTCTTACCAATCGTATCTCAACAATGTGTTGCTGTCAGCCTGGAACCTAAAAGACTCAAACCCTGAGGTTGTCGAGCTATTGGGTCCCGCTTATCTAAGAGCAACTATTATTTGAATTTCACCTTGCTTTCTATTTTTCCTCAGTCATTTGGGTCTTACTTTGCCCAAAGTTTCCTATTTCCTTTATGTTTTTTTCATATTTATGCATTCATAAACGTTTTTCCTTAATTTTTTTGGTTAATTCGACCACTGCTTTTTACCTATCCTCTCTCTGAGAATGCTAGTTTCCTCGCATACCAAAATGATCTGTCAATTATTATCCTTCAAGTTATATAAAGGAGGTTTCTCTAAAGCACTGCCTATTCTTAGACCTTCAAATTTCACTACCTCTATGCAAAGCCCTATCTTGCTGCTTTATCACGTTCATCGACATAATGTTCCCTATTCAAACCACTTTTATTTCTCTGTATGTCCTCAATGAACTTTTAAAAATTAAATTTGCAAATATTTCTTGTCTTTCAATATCTTCTAGTTTTAAGCTGATTTCCTTTGGAAACCATTTTGTAACAATTCTCTTGCTCTCCACATATCCTCAAAACCAACTTTCATCAAGTTTCCTTTATTTTACTGAGTCAAGTATCTTGTTGATTAAGCCTTTCCTGCACTACCAAACATTGATGTAAATGATTATGCCATCTAGATTTGCGATTATAATGATCCAGTATTTCAACACTCTTTCCACGATGTTTACTCTAGTTCCACATCTTGTTAGCTCTGCTTGTGCCACGCCATTGGGTGAAGCTCTTGGTAAGCCCAAGATTTGTTTACGCACACTTCTGTGGATCATATTCACATTAGTCCACGCTTCCTTCAAACCCTAAATATCCATTCCATAGAGCATTTTTGCCTATTGACTATTGTCATATAAACTCTCTGTTTATTTGTATGCCTGGTAATTTATCCATACATTCTTTAATAACTTTTAATGTAAGTTTTCCTTGGTTAGTATCATTCTCTTTTGCTCACTCCAACCACCCTTACTACTTAATCTTACTCCTAGAGAATAAAATTTACTGACTAGGTACCTCAGCTTCCCTTCCTTGCCAGTACCATATCTTATCTTTTCTTAATTTGTTGCCGTTTTTAAATACACCATAATTTTTGTTTTATTTACATTAATTCTTTGAAAAAGTATCTATTGTTTCAATTGATTTACCGTAATTATTGACGGGAATACATAAATAATCAAATAACGAAATTACAAAATAAATAGTTGCAATTAATAACTTCCGTATCTTAAATCAATGCATAATGTAACAAGCTTGAGTTGAAAAGATTTGCCACAAAAAGAAGTCACTTAGCGAGTCGTGTATAACGAAGGTCATTAGAAAACACATTACCTTAAGGCTTTCTGGGAATGCAGTTAGGTTATAAGTTCAGTACGCTTACACAGTCACGTGGGCAGACATTCTGAAAAAGATAAGCGATAGGTGCTTTCGAGATTTTAGTCACGTCCCCTGGTAACCAAAGCAGAGATGCGCAAGAAGACAGTGAATATAGAGACGGGCATCTAAGTCAGAGAGTTACTCTCCCGCTGGTATCGTCAGCGGCACTTACGTGTGTGATTTTAAGCGCCTAGTGACGTGCTTTTGCGGCTATCGCGGCTATCGCGAGGGATCTCGCCGATAATCATTTTGGCGACTCATGGCAAGTTACGCTAATAGTTTCTTTTATTGCGGAACAGAACATTTCAAATCGTGAAATTGATACTGCAGAAGTTAGCAGTTGTCAGTTGTTACAATTTTGAGTGCTACGATACATAATCAGTGTATTTCTTCATCTCAAATGGTCGGTAACTCACTTCTATAATTCAAATATCAGTCACAATAAATTTATCAATAAGTTTAAACTGTTGTCCTTCACATTACACACGCATACTCTGAGGGGAAATACTCATAGCTCAACCACTGGAGCAGCCGGCAGCAGAACCTGGAGACAACGAGAAAAGATGGCAACTACATTCCCCTACCAAATTGTTGCTCCATCGCGGCATTTCGCATTTTGCTTTAATTGTCTTAACTATTCCTATGAGGAATTAAAACATACTAAATATAAGCAATACTGCAACTGGTTTTATTTAATTGTAAATAAACAAAGATATGAAAAATAAGTTACGTTCTTTACCCCAGGTCCCGGAAAACGCCGGGCACTACAGCTAATTAGAGTAAAAAGACAAACTCTGAATGGAAAAAAAAGGAAAACACTTTACGGAAAATCGTGCGTATATTTGTGTGTGTATGACTCAAAAACGAGAAGTCTGATAAATACCAAACTTAATATTTAAGTTCAGGATCTTCCAAGGTTGTTAGCAAAGATTTTTAAATAAATCTGCCATCCCAAAGTATCCTTTACACGTAAACGTTTTCTTAATTTCAGTGTTCTCAAAAGTTCTTAACGATTTTAATTAATATGTTAAGGATATTTGCATGGCAAACATATATGTCTCTTTAATCTGAACAAATTGCGTATAATTCTGTGTAACTGATAAATTATAACAGATAGACAAAAGCCTGCTACGAAAAAATATGTATCCGATTAAAATGTATTAAATGACCTTAGTCATTTCCAGATACTCATTGTTGTAAAAATCCTTAGCATGGCTTCCTTTGGAAGGGAAATAAAGCCGGTGGTCCCGTGTCGTAGACTTATGGCACGTAAAAGAACCTCAAGCCTGATAAAGAGGCCTCTGAGCAAAATTACTTGTCTTTCATACCCAATATAGAATGGAACGCTAAACACCGCAGCAGTTAAAGAGCGTTCATAAATAAAACTCAGTTTAGTTTAATTTAATGCCGTATTTGAATATCACCAGGATAACTCAGTTGGTTAGAGCAATGGCATGTAAAGTCGAAGGTCCGTGGTTCAAATCCCAACTGTGGTCCAAGGGGCACTATTTATATTTTGAGCTTTGGCAACCCTGAATGTTGTAGGTGCATCTGACGTTTCCAATGGAAAGTTTGACATTTTTGACCATAATCTACTTTAAACATTTTACCAATAGAGCGTCATTTATGTTGTTTACACTAACTTGAAAATTGTATGTCAACAAAAGCATGGAATTAACTCGTGAAAATGTTCGTGCAATGATTTATTACGACTTTCGACGTGGATTATCAAGACAAGAGTGCATCGATCAACTAACTTCCACATTTGCGGACCAATCTCCATCCTTTGTCACTGTGAAACGCTGGTATAACGAATTTAATCGTAGCCGCCGTTCGCTCAATGATGAAGTTCTTGAAGGTGATCCAAAATCACTTGTTGTGCCACAAAACATTGATGCTGTGCAAAAACTAATAATGAAAGATCGTCATGCAACCGACATATTGTGAGATTGAAGCAACCCTAGGCATTAGTTCCACCAGCATATATAAAATATTCCATTATTATGCAGCCGTGAAAAAAGTTTGTTCTCGTTGGATCCCACATAATTTGGCGCAATCTCAAAAAGATGCTCGTGTTGATTGATGTACAAAAATGCTCAAGAAATACAATGGCGGTGCCTCAAAATACGTGTATAAGATTGTAACAGGTGACGAATCATGGATCTATGCGTATGAGCCGGAACGTAAACAGCAGTCGACTGTATGGGTGTTTCAAGATGAAGCAAATCCAACAAAAGTTATTTGCACTCGAAGTACTTCGAAGCAAATAGTCGCCTGTTTTTTTTTTAGCAAATCTGGCCAGTGGCAACAGTGCCTTTAGAGGAACGTAAAATGGTCAATACTGAATGGTACACAACCATTTGTTTGCCGGAAGTCTTCGGTGAAGTAAGGAAAACCAACAAGAACCGTAGGATCGTTCTTCATCAAGACAATGCGAACACACACACATCTCGTCTAAAACAGAGTATTTGAAGGATCAAAAAATCAAATTGATGGGTCATCCACCATACAGACCTGATTTGGCACCCAATGACTTCTTTTTGTTCCCGAACATCAAGAATAAATTGCGTGGACAATGATTTTCGTTGGCAGAAGAAGCCGTTGATGCCTTCAAAAACCATGTTTTGGTGGTGTCTTAAGAAGACTGGAATAAATTCTTTAACAAATGGTTCAAACGGATGGAAAAGTTTTTTGATCATAAAGGAGAATATTTGGAAAACAATAAAGCAATTTTCAATCACAAATTACTTTTTTTTAATTATTAGGCTCAAAATATAAATAGTGCCTCTCGTATTGAATTTTTCGGCATGATATCACATTTCCAAACTAATTAAATCTTGTTTGATGCTTGATCAGTATTAAGGATGCCATTTTGTTTTGAATGTTCCACAACAGGAAACAAATGACAGAGAATATTCACAGGATAAAGATGCGTAGAACTGAAGGAAGGATAATTATGGAATTATCACATCCTCTGTTACTATTCTAGGCGTTCTTAACGCTATACCTCCACACCATGCTTACGTTCATAAGAGTTAAATGCTCCTTGTGTTATTTCTTCTCTCTATCCTGCTCCCTTCTAAGGCAGGAAAATGTAACGTTTTCAGTGTTTTAGCATGTCTGAGGCAGGCGGAGTAATGCAGCACTGTTGTGACGCGCTTTCACCATCCACCCAAATGAGCTTTTCCTCTTATGTACTTGAAGCTGCGAATGCATCCAAATACTAGGCGAGAGTTACAATTATTCGTCTCCCCGCGAGCGTTTGCATTGCAGGCAGAATTGTAAACAAACGCAGTCATTATGCATTAACTAACGAAAATGAATTTGCAGATTTTGGCGAGTTCTGTGCACAAAGCGCATTTGTTATTTATAATAACGTTGTAATAGAACTTAAACTGCACTTCAAAACGAATTAAACCGTTGTTCACGGGCGAGCTGGTGCATGCTTTTATTTATTGATGCGCTCAGCTGCACTGTAATATTTAATGGGGCCACCCACTGCACTGCTTAGCCATGCGTTCTAACATTATTTACTTCCTAATTACATCAAGCCTCAACATTAGTACGAAAAGCAGAATGCTGTTACGATTAACCTCTATAATACGCTTATATGTTATTTTTTTCGTTTCCGCTTGCTAAAGTGTGCATGGGTAATAATAAATATACATAATTAGATGATAAATGCCGAATTAGCATTATAGTGAATGGTGCGGAAGAAATGTTGTGAAAAGAAGTGTGCGAATTAATAAATTCTGAGGGGCGTTTGAGCTCGTTCGTAAGCTTTTACCATAAGTGGTAATATGTATAGCTATTGATTTTTCAAAATATTTATTTTAAACAGATTTAAGCAATGTAAACGTGATAAATTAAAATTGCAACTGCTTTTTAAGTCTAAGGGAACACTTTTATTAGCATTTATTCTGTATATATATGGTGGACCATTTCAGTTGAGGCTGTGCAATATCCCCAAAACGAAGCATTGTAGAAAGAAATGTCTTTAATAAAAATTGCTAGATATTATGGAGGAAAGTAAATGTCATTAGACGTGTTTGGTTTGGGGGACATTTGTATGAGGGCTGTTTTTTTTCAACCTCCAATGGGCCATAATTAAAAGACAAGAGTACATAGTCAAATAAATTTATTACCAAATGTTAAGTACAAATGTGTTTACTTTTCAACATATCGCCATTAAGATTGAGACATTTGTCATACCTGTGGTCAGGCTTTTCGATCCCCTCTGCACAGTATGTTGCCGCCGCTGAGTAAGATAGGTACGGACGTTAGTTTGAAGGACTTCACGATTCTCGAACTTCCACCCTCCCAGTCACTTTTTCAGTCCAAGGAAGAGGTGACAATCACTCGGCGCCAAATCAGGGCTGTACGGCGGGTGGTCGAAAACGTCGCATCGAAATTCCTAAAGAATTTGTTGGGTGACACGAGCACTATGAGGGCGGACACTGTCATGAATCAAGACAACCCCAGACTTCAGCTTGCCTCTTCGTTTGTTCTGTATGGCTCTCCGCAGTCGTAATGTCTCGCAATAAACACTGCGAAATCACACTTGGCGGGAGAGTTAATCGTAGCGCCCATGTTTTCGTGCCAAATACTAGGCTCACAATGGCATGATGAAGTTGGTTGTGGCTGAGGTAGAGTGGGGATACGCGCAGTCGCCCTCCACGCACAAACATTTTCCACTGCTCGTGTGGTTGCGCTCCTGCGCGATCGGAGCTTGAAATAAAATAGCCCTCGTACGTTGTTTTCTCATTAGAAAATGGCTTATAAAAACTGTTTGTTTTGTGATGAGGAATAAGGAAGCAAAATAAAGTATGTCGGCTCCAATTACGAAACGTATCTTGACCCCCAAGCTATCCATTGATGGTCTAACTATTCACTGCGCTCTTCGTACTAAGCCATTCCAAATTTTTCGTCTTATTTACGTTGGTTTAAGAACAATTGCAAAGTGCTTTATGCAAATGTTGTTTAGTTTCTTATGAGGAGTGACAAAACATAAAAAGGTAGGTTTCCATTAAAAAAGTCTAATGTGTACAACTTACATGACTTTCTCTACTCTTGTACAAACTATTTTTACAAACGCTTATTCTCCATATGCTTCATGTTAATCGAGATATCCAGATGTTAACCTTATTGCTAATTTTCTTGTAGATGCAAGGGGAATTGGTAGGCTTTAAGCTATAGTCAAATATTTTTAGAGCTGGTTGCTATGTGGAGTATTCCATTCTCTTTGCATTACCAGGACAAAATTTTTTTGCTGTGTTACACTCACATGACTTTCTCTACTCTTGTACAAACTATTTTTACAAACGCTTATTCTCCATCTACTTCATGTTAATCGAGATAAACATGTGCAGACTCTATCTTATTGCTAATTTTCTTGTAGATGTAAGGGGAATATATAATTACAAGGGCAATATAGAAATACAGTAGCCTTTAAGCACATACATATCTCTTAATAGCTAGTTGCTAGGTGCAGCACCATTCCCTTTGCCAAGGAATTAATACTCTTTGCATATCCAAGACAAAAAATTAATAACGAATTCCCATTTGCGAAAATAAGTATTGAAAAATTTAAGGAAATAACAAGCAATATCTCGAAATTGGTTCACTCAACAAAAAAATGTATATGACATAAGTTGTGTATGTTAACGCGATCTACATTTGTTGTGTAGTAAAATTTTGTCTATCTCTTATGGTTTACCAGTTATGCAAAAGTCGTTCACAATGAAGAATACTTTTGGAGACATTCCCAGAAAATTCAAGATATACATTTTATTTGTCATGAAAATATCGTAAGCATATAAGATTTTAATCAAACCCGTTAGAGCCAGTTTTGAGAAAATTAAAATGCTCGAAAAATGTTCCATGTAAAGGGTAATCTGAATTGGGGGATTTTCTTGAAAACCTTTGTGTCGCATCTCTGGAAGATACTGAACCTAAATACCAAGTTTGGTGTTTATCCGACTGTTCGTTTCTGAGTTATGCTGTTCACAGACAGACATACGGCACACAGACAGACACACAGACAAACACACGGACATGTTTCCAAAAATGCTTTTTTTGGATTCAGGGGGCCTCAAAACATGTATTTCCGGTGAAATTTCGGTACGAATTTTTGGGTGGAATACAATACTTCCCCTACTTACTATACGTAGTAGAGAAAGTAAAAATGAATAACCAATTTGAGAAAAAGTATAAGTATTGGAAAAATTAAGGGAATAACAAGCAATATCTCGAAAATGGTTCACTCAACAACAAAAAATGTATATGATATAAATTGTGTATTTTAACGCGATCTACATTTTTTGTGAAGTAAAATTTTGTCTATCTCTTATGGTTTAAAAGTTATGGAAAAGCCGTTCACAATGAAGAATACTTTTGGAGATATTCCCAGAAAATTCGAGATATAGATTTTACCGCATCTCTGGAAGATACTGAACCTAAATACCAAGTTTGGTGTTTATCGGACTGTTCGTTTCTGAGTTATGCTGTTCGCAGACACACACACACACACACACACACACACACACACACACACACACACACAGGGACCTGTTTCCAAAAAGGCTTTTTTTGAATTCAGGGGATCTCAAAACATGTATTTCCGGTGAAATCTTGGTATCGTAGTTTTGGGTGGAATACAATACTTCCTCTACTTACTATACGTAGTAGAGAAAGTAAAAATTAAATTAAGCCTAAAATGACCATCATAACGTTCCCCAAATAAAACACGAAACACGACTAATGACATTTGCTTTCCCCCATAATATCAAACAGCTTTTATTAAAGACATTTATTTGTTCAACGCTTAGTTTTGGAGATATTATACAGTCTCAACTTCAATGATCCACCCTGGAACTAGCGTGCTGGCGTGTTTGTGACACTAATACCACGGTGCGGTTACAGAGACCGCTCACTGAGCGGATGTAATATTCAGCATTATAACATATAGTTTGGTATATTTCATTCCGAAAATAAACGATGGGATATTTTATAGCTAAAATAACTACAATGAACGAAATTTATTCTTATTCACACGTAAACTACATTTCAGAAACACTCGGCAAAATATACGGAATGCGAGGGTGATACTGAAAACTTTTAGAGTGCAGTGTTTCAAAAACAAATGAAATTTATTATATTTCACAGTTACTTTCTAATGTTTTGCGAGTTGATTACCGTGTAGTTTGTTCGATTGCTTTAACAATTTGTTAATTATCATCATTTAAACATTCTGTGTTCACCACAAAATGAATTTGACTAGTGATCGTTTCCGGGCTATAATATTTTCGCCCTTAAATCGCCATTAACGCCTAAAAACGGTAAATATTGGCTTAGAAATGCATTTGGCGAAGAAGCCGCATCTAAGGCAACAATTTATAATTGGGAGAGCGAATTCTAAAGAGATCCTTTTTTTCTTAGTGGTGAATTTCATGAAGGACGCCCAAGAACTGTTACTGATGTAACTATTGCCGCAGTATGAGCAGTGCTTGAAGAAGATCGACATTTTATGAAGTTATTCGGGCGACCTTGGCTACTGGCATGAGTCAAATCCAAAACATTTTACATCAACAGTTAGACGTGAGAAAACTTTGTTGTCGATGGATTCCACATAAACTGACTCCCCATCACAAAATGACAAGGAATTTATTGGTGCAGAAAAACTCTGGAAAAATTTTAAGTGGCGGCACTTCAAATTTGGTTTGGAATAACGTTACTAATGATGAATCTTGGTTTTATTGTTATGATCCTGAAAATAAAAGTCAGTCGCGGTTCAATGGGTCCTTCGAACGGAACCTAAGCCTGCAAAAGTCCAACGTACTGCTGGTAAGAAGATAGTTGCTATGTTTGCTTTCTAAAACGAGCCATATTGCTGCAATAGCATTAGAAGTTAGGCGTACCGTTACCGGCGATTAGTACACAAATGTCTGTTTACCGCAATCGTTTTTAAAAGTTCGTGAAAAATGCCCAAAATGTAAAATGATTTTGCATCATGACAACGCATCGTTACGTACAGCAAAGCTAACAACTGAACATCTGGATGCCCTAAAGGTCAACACCATGAACCCTCCATCATACAGCCCTGACCTGTAACTTGTGATTTATTTTTGTTTTCAAAAATTGAATATAAAATGCGAATCACTTTTGCGTTATCAGATGAAGCATTGAAGGATTATAAAAACTTGGTTTTTGAAGTACCTCAGGAAGAATGGCATAAACCACAGGATTGGTTTCACCGAAAGCAAACATATATTGATTTTAAAGGGGAAAGTTTAGAAAAAAAAACATTAAATAAAAGAAAAAGATAACATATGAAAAATTAAACATTATGAAAATGAAATTAGCAGTTCCTCATGGAATCATAGTGAAATTTGGTGTTTATTGCTTTTTTTCGTTTTGGGCTCGCTTCCTCTCTCTCTCTCTCTCTCTCTCTCCAACTCTCTTTTCTTACACACATACACTTGTTGGCTTTTTTCTCTCTTTACCACTTATCTAGTAGGTAGCGGAAGTATTATATTTTATCCAATGATTCTATATCGAGCTTTCACAGGAAATACATGTTTTGGCGCCCCCTTAATCCAAAAAATCATATTTAGAAACATGTTCGTGTGTATGTGTGCGTGTGTGTGTCTGTGAACACCATAACTCAAAAATGAAAAGTTGAATAAATATTAAACTTGGTATTTAATTTCAGCACCTTCTAAAGACGCAAAGATTTCCAAGAAAATACCCACCCCTTGTTTTTGTTTTTCTCAAAAATGCTCAAACGATGCTCAAATACTATGTGTTTAAGATATTTACATGGAAGATAAAACGTACATCTTAAACGCTTGGGAATAGTCCGTGAAGTCCACGAAGGAATTTTGTATAATTGATAAATAAAAGTACTCTTGCTATTAAGGTGTCTCTCGTGAACTCATGTAAAGAGTATGGAATTTCTACTTTTTTAAGAATAGTACGTAAAAACTATGAAAAGAAAGCAACATTGGGTAGAGAAAGTCATGTGAATGTAAGATGTCAGGCTTTTATAAATTTGCTTTATTTGCGATATCAAATAAATGATTGTGGATTCAGAAAGCTTATTTTATTGGGCTCATTACACTTCAAAATGTCCATTGTTATGAAATTACGATATCGAATTGCTGGGTGGAATATTATACTTAGGTAGGTGGTAAAGTAAAAATCTGATGTGTTACACTCACATGACTTTCTCTACTCTTGTACAATCTAATTCTACAAATGCCTATTCTCCATATGCTTCATGTTAATCGAGATATCGAGATGTCAATCTTATTGGTAATTTTCTTGTAGATGCAAGGGGAATATGGTAGCTTTTAAGCGATAGTCAAATATTTTAACGCTGGTTGCTATGTGGCGCATTCCATTCTCTTTGCATGTCAGGACATAAAAAAATGAATAACGTATTTGAGAAAAAGTATAAGTATTGGAAAATTTAAGGAAATAACAAGCAATATCTCGAAAACGGTTCACTCAACAAAAGAAATGTATATGACATAAGTTGTGTATTTTAACGCGATCTACATTTTTTGTGTAGTAAGATTTTGTCTATCTCTTATGGTTTACCAGTTATGCAAAAGGCGTTTACAATGAAGAATACTTTTGGAGACATTCCCAGAAAATTCGAGATATACATTTCATTTCTCATGACATTATCTTAAACATATGATATTTTCATCAAAATCGTTAGAGCCAATTTTGAGAAAATTAAAATTTTCGAAAAATTTTCCATGTAAAGGGTAGTCTGGAGTGGGGGGATTTTCTTGAAAATCTTCGTGTCGCATCTCTGGAAGATACTGAACGTAAATACCAAGTTTGGTGCTTATCCGACTGTTCGTTTTTGAGTTATGCTGTTCACAGACACACACACACACACACACACACACACAGACACACACACGGACATGTTTCCAAAAATGCTTTTTTTGATTCAGGAGATCTCAAAACATATATTTCCGGTGAAATCTCGGTATCGAATTTTTGGGTGGAATGCAATACTTCCCCTACTTACTATACGTAGTAGAGAAAGTAAAAAGGAAAATAATGCATAAACAGGGTTTGAGCATTTAATGATTTAAAAAGTGTATTGCTGTGGGTCAATGCTGTCCTCTTAGTCCCACTTCTACGTACTGTGTTTGCGGAAACCTATCACTGGCCCACACCACTCTTTTGAACACTTCCGCGGCGATTGTCCTGCCTTCAAGGCGTTCATCAGGTTTCATAGTTATTGACTGGGCGTCTTTAACTGCAACGGTTCCTAATTGGGAAAGGGGGTATCACTATTACGTATGAAGCGATACTATATGTTGCGCACTACCATCCTTCTGATGACATCCCCTTTAAGCTGAAATGCTTACTGCAGCTACATGGCATTTCGCTCTGTTAACATTTTGTCATTTTCGCTCAACAGTACCAGTTCAATTCTCCTTCTGGCAAGGAAGCAATGCATTCAGTTTATGACCCAGTTTGGAGAAGTACCCCGTTTCTATATCCTGTGGGGTCTAACAAGAGAATGGCTCGAGGGCAGTTTGGGTGCAAGGGTTAACCTTAGGCTGACCTTATAAATGCGTCAGCGACGTCTAGCGAAATTGGTTTATATCTAGTTCACCTTTACAAATATTCTCAGTGGGTGGTACTGTTATTCTAGGCCAATTTAGATTCATATATTAGGTATGAATGAACATCTGTTAGAAACGTTTTATGTGTAAGTAAAATCTAAAGTAGCAAGTTTAGGATTTTTTGGAATTGAGTTTATAAAGTATTCAATTTTTTTATAAAGTTGAATTAGTTTTTAAAAATTAATTAGCACAGATAAGAGTACCAGAGCATTCGACTTTACATACTGCTCCTCTATCCCTGAGTTACCTGGAGAAACCCCCGAAAACGATTTGAGGTTGCCTCATCCCGACAAACCTCCAAGGCGTTGTTCTGAGATATGGTGTCTTGCGTTCTAACTCTGAAAGTAATTAACCATGCTATAGGGTTTATTACTCGTTCACGTTGGCCATGTTTACGCTAGCTGTGAAAAACGCGGTTCTTAATATTGGCAGTAGTTCTTCGCTCATTTCGATCCGCATTTGGCCCTCTCATCATCAGGGATGGCACTTTGTCCCAGTTCGCCGCGAGGTTGACTGGTACTGGTGTATAGAATACCTGTGTTTACTAGTACATAAGAGCAGCCCGTTGACAGCACGCAAATGCTCGTTGGTATAGATAGGCAGAACAAAGGTGCAACTATGTGCGCGCCTAGCATTCTCCTTAATTATTTATGTTTACAATATTACTTAAAATATTTACACCATATACAATGCAGAGGAGTTAGTCAAATTACACGCAAGTATTTCAAAACTAGATACACGATTCTGACACAAAATATATTCCGTTATAATCTAGCAATGTGCATTTTGAAGAGTAAAAAAATTAAATTCCTGGTTTTCACTAAAAATATCCTTGTAGTTTGGGAAACTTTGCTCAAAATCTTCGATGTTATAGGTGCATATTTAAAATAAACACTATTGTCTATGTTATTGAAACCAAGTTGTATGCTGTTTATTTTACACTACTGAATCGAATCCTAAATAAATTAAACTACGTTCGTTCTCCGACGCAGCACAAACAGATTGCCCTTTCCGTTCACAGTGCAGTACCTTTGCACCCATGGCCTCCGTGACGTCAGTATAGGCAAGCAACCACCCAACCATAAGACGTCTGCCATAGGACAAAGTGCCGTCCTTGCTGTTACCGATAGCAAATTTTGAACAAGTTGAAACTAAAATCTGGTAGCAGTCTCACATGATTTTCTCTACTCACGATTCTACAAACTATTCTTAGAAAAGTTAATGCTTCTATTCACTGCTTGTTAATATAGACAAGCCTTTATTAGACCGCCTACGTGGTCGTGTGATAGGTGAGCTGACTCTCACCCGGAGATCCCAGGTTCGTTTTTTCTTTAATTAGGATTATTCCCTAGTCTCTATAGAGTCTGGAAGTGAATGTGCGTGTGGAAATAAGTTCAAGAAACTACGAAAATACATAATAACATAACCTAAAAAGTTCAAGGAGTAACACCACCATCGAATATTTAAGTCAAAACCATGACCATAGCATTAAACGAGGCTATAGAATTGGGGAGGTGGAGAAACTTCATTACTCAAACATTTCGTTGTCGGTGTAAGAAGAATACACTAAGCTAAAGCGATGCTCAAGTTTTTCAAGCCCATCTCCGCAGTGTGGGATAGCCTGTCTGTCAAGAGGTGCTGAGTTCGTATCTCAGGATGGGTTACCTAGGTAAGATTTTTCCGGAGTTTTCCGTTATCATGAGGAGACGAATGTCGGATAACTCTTTAAGTTCTAAGACCCTGTGTCCATTTGAGCATCATTTAAACCTTTTCGTTCATTCACAGTCCAATATGACGTATCCTGTTAAAGGACCCGGTTGAACTTCAAGCGGCCCCCCCAAAGAAAAATTAAAGTCGATCGCTATGTGATGGATTTGAAGTTCTCTCTTTGCATGAACACGAAAAGAAAGAAGAAAAAAGAATAATAGAAATTTGAAGTTGAGAAAAGTATAAAGTAATTGAACATTCAAACCAATAACAAAGAATATTTCGGGAATGGTTAGTGCTACAAAAACTGTTGATTGTCACAAATTATGTGCTTTAACGAAATATACATTTTGTTGTTGTTTAGAATTTTGTTTCTCTCTTACAGTTATCCAATTATTCAGATTAAGAGGACGTACAGGCTATTCCCAGAAAATCTAGTGTATAAGTTTTATTTGTCATACAAATATTTTTAATCAAAATCGTTAGGGCCATTTGTTTAGAAATTATTCAAGTCACATCCTTGAAAGAGACTGAGTTAAAATACTATGTCTTATATTCATCTAACTCTTCGCTTTTGAGATTTTCTTCTCACCCACTCTCTCTCTCTCTCTCTCTCTCTCTCGCACACACACGCACATACATACACACACGGAGGTTTTCTAAAAATGCTTTTTATTGGTTTCGGTGCGCCACAAAGCGTGCATTTCAGGTAAAATATCGATATCGGGTGGAATGTAATACTTCCTTATCTGCTATACGTAAGTGATAGAGAAATTAAAAAGATGCTTGTGTTGTTATAAACTGTTTTCTTGAAGTTTAACATTCTTTATCGGACGGTGAATAAACGAAAGGGTTGAAATGATGTCCAAATGGACCCTAGGTCCCTAGTGCTTCGAGTGCCTGACATTCATATTTTCAGGATAAGGGAAAACCCCGAAAAAACCTTATCCAGGAACTCACTGTAACCGAGATTCGAAATCGGAACATCTTGAATGAGAGGCACACAAGCTACTCTCACACTAAAGAGGTATACTATAAGCTAAATTATAATACTAGCCGGTAAGTTTCTGAAAGGACCATCTTGATGTGTAGCGCCGAAACAGGGCAATATGTTTTACATGGGGAACAACTATTTACAATGAAATGTGATCCCTGTTGCCTCTCTTCAAATCTGAATGTGTGCTGTAATATAACCCTGTCATCGCTGAGGCGGCAAATGAAATTTCTGGAAGCAATTCTTGAGCTTCAAACTTCTTGATAGGTACAAAGTCTATAGAGAACACCTCAAGTTCTCGAGCGGGAGAGAACGACGGGAAATCTTCAAATCGCGTTTTCAGCACGGAACCTGAGCCAAATTGGATTTTCTGTATAAGATGGGGAGGGGTTGCACATGAGTGATGAACACGACGCCACTTTTTCTATCCGAGGAGGGAGGGTTTTGTTGGAATGGACCTCGAGTGGAGGGTGACAACGTGGTTTTACTTGTGCTTGACCAAGGAGGGAGATCAGATTCGTAGGCATGGTTACAAGGGAGGAAGAATGCGTACAACTGAGAAAGGATTCAAGGTTATAAGCAATGAAGAACAGAGACGGGAGAATTGAATAAAAGAAAAGAGAGAAAGATTATAAGGTCTTCTACGAACAGTGGCGTTAAGGGTAGATTCTACCGTGTATCTCTGCTTGTAAAATTGTTAAATTTTGGGTTTATTTCTCTCAAAAACTATCAGCAGTAACAACTTAAAAACTTGTCTTCATTTCATTGGTATCTTCAGGACCACAGAGAACCCATTTTTGCTTTTCCACCGCTTACCTAGCGGGTAGAGAAAGTATTCCATTCCAACCAAAAATTTGATACCGAAATTTCAACGCCAATATGCGTTTAGAGGCCTTCCGAATAAAAAACGCGTTTTTAGAAAAATGTCTGTGTTCTGTCTGTGAACAGCATAAGTCAAAAACGAAAAGTCGGATTAATACCAAACTTGGGTTTAAGCTTAGCACCTTCCAAAGATGCGAAAGAAAGATTTTCAAGAAAATCCCTAGCCAAACTATCCTTACATCAAAAAAGTCCATAATTGTTATTTTCTCGAAAATTGCGCTATTGATTTTAATTGTAATATATTTTCCTTACAAATAAAACTTATATCATGAATTTCTGTGCATAGTCTTTGAAGTCAATTAATTCCGAAGATTTTTGTAATACAGTGGATACTTTCTAATTCGAACTCAAAGGGAAAATTGAACAAATTCGAATTATTCAAAGTTAGAATTAACAAATATGCTCTTTATTATAGAAAGTACAAATTTTAATATGTTCATTTCATGGAAATAACTAATTTGTTGTGTTACTACAAGCACATTTTCTTGATACAATAGAATAGTGATACCAGCATAAACCATAACACAAGATTTACAATTTAATTGTAGATTTAACTTTCTTATCTCTACACTGAGTTGCTGTAGCCCCTGGGACCCAAAAGACTCAACCCTGGGTTGCCGAGCTATTGGGACTTATAGCTTAAAATTCAATACCTACTATTATTTAACTTTCTTCTTCCTCTTGCTTGCTAATTTTCCTCAATTATTTGGCTCTTACTCTGCCAAAAAGTTTGTTACTTCCATATGTTTTGTTTTTTTTCGATTTTACAATTATAAGCTTTACCAGTTATCCTCTTTCGTGTTACACAAAGGGAATTTCTCTAGATCGCTCCATATTCTTAAGCCTTTCGATTTAATCACCCCTGTTCTAGCCCACGCAAAGCCTTCTATCACTGCTTTGTTACATATATCAACATAATTTTCCCTGATCCAGTTCACTTTCATTTCTGTATATGTTCCCAATGAACTTCTCAAATTAAACTTTGCAAATACTTCTTGTTTTTCAATATATTCTAGTCTCTTCACTTCTTTTCAGAAACCATTTAGTAACAATTCCCTAACTCCCCAAACATCTCCAAAACCAGGTTTCACCATAACTCCCTTTATCTTATCGAGCCAAGTATCTTTATTATACTACCAAACACTGATGTAAAACATTTTGCTCATCTAGCTTTGTTAATCTAGTCCAATATTGCAAGACTCTTTCCACTACTTTTCCTCTAATTCCAATTCTTCCTAATTCTGCTTGTGTCATCCCATTGGGTGAAGCTCTTGACAATCCCAAAATTTGTTTGCAGAACTTTCTATGAATCATATCCATATTTGCCCATCCTTCCTCCAATCCGCAAATCTCCGTTCCAAAGAGATTCTTGTCTCAACAGTTGCCGTATATACTTTCTTCAAGCATTTTATTTTCATCCCTGGTATTTTCCCATATATATTTTATAGCTTTTAATTCAAGTTTCCTTTAGCTAGTGCCATTTTCTTCTGCTCACTCCACTCAACTCACTGAATTATGTAGGCATAGCCTTAAAGTCAATTCATTCCGAAGGAATATTATAATACACTGGACTCTTTCTAATTCGAACTTCAAAGGGAAATTTTAAAAGATTCGAATTATCCAAACTTCTAATTAACATATATACCCTGTATTATACAACCTTAAAGAAATTTATTTTATGCAAATAAATAACATTCACTGTAACTCACCTTGTTAATTTCCATATCTATCCATGAAATGCGTAGTTGTAATAGTGAGTTGCGTTTCAAGCAATTTAGCAGAAAAAATCACAAAAAATTCTGTTGTGTTACACTCACATGACTTTCTCTACTCTTGTACAAACTATTTTTACAAACGCTTATTCCTCATATGCTTCATGTTAATCGAGATGTTAATCTTATTGCTAATTTTCTTGTAGGTGCAAGGGGAATTGGTAGGCTTTAAGCGAAAGTCAAATCTTTTAAAAGCTGGTTGCTATGTCGAGTATTTCATTCTCTTTGTATGTCCAGGACATAAAAAAATGAATAACGAATTCCCATTTGAGAAAAAGTATTGGAAAATTTAAGGGAATAACAAGCAATATCTCGAAAATGGTTTACTCGACAAAAAAAAATGTATATGACATAAATTGTGTATTTTAACACGATTGACATTTTTTGTGTAGTAAAATTTTGTCTATCTCTTATGGTTTACCAGTTGTGCAAAAGTCGTTCACAATGAAGAATACTTTTGGAGACATTTCCAGAAAATTCATTTGTCATAAAAACATCTTAAATATATGATATTTTAATCAAAATCGTTAAAGTCATTTTTGAGAAAATTAAAATTTTCGAAAAATGTTTCATGTAAAGGGTAATCTCGGGTGGGGGTATTTTCTTGAAAACCTTCGTGTTGCATCTCTGGAAGATACTGAACCTAACTACCAAGTTTGGTGTTTATCCGACTGTTTGTTTCTGAGTTATGCTGTTCACAGACACACATACAGACAGACACACACACACACGGACATGTTTCCAAAAATGCTTCTTTTTGGATTCAGGGGTCTCAAAGCATGTACTTCCGGTGAAATCTCGGTATCGAATTTTTGGGTGGAATACAATACTTCCCCTACTTACTATACGTAGTAGAGAAATGATGATGAGATGGGGATTAAGGGCGCTCAACAGCTAAGGTTATTAGCGCCCTAGTAGAGAAAGTAAAAAAAGCATGCAGTCGAAAATATGTAATACACTATACACAAACAGTACTGTAAACACAGTAGTTTGTTGTGTTTAGTTTTGCGTAACAGACAAAATCTTAAGTTTCATTTATAGATAGAACGAGTTATCGTTTACATTTGGTTGAGCTTCAACAAACTTTCTTAAACCTTTCACCATTCTGAATGCTTCAGAAGCGGACGGAACAGGCTATTCTGTTACGGCATATGATGAGTTGTGCTTTTGTAGAATCTCTCTTCCGTCAGCTCTCCACGTGTTGCAGCTTCATCATCAATATTTCCGCACGTATCGTAACTCACCTCTGACGCTGTTTCTTGCCACGTCTCGGAAGTAGGCTCACCAGGTTCTTTCGGTGTCCACTTCACCATTGTTGAAGCCGGCCTCACGGAAACAATTTGCAATTGTTTGCACTGTAGCCTGCTTCCAAGCTTTGTTTAACATTCTGTTGGCCTCCAGTAGATCGATTTTAGATATTTCCTTGTCATCGCTTAAGATTTTTAGAACACTTGCCGTCGGTACAAATGTCCTCTTGGTCCTTGGCTGCACTGATGGTGCCATGTTGGGGGGAAAGTACAGCTTTTAAGGACACTTTGTAAAGATCGCATGGTATTTTTACGCTTTTCCCAATCGAAAGAAAACCAGTTTTCTCTAGCATTATGCCCTCTAGAAAAGTGAACTTTTACTGGTTATTAAAGAAGGTTTTCTGAGTGTACTGGTATCAAGATAGTTTAGCTAGCTTTAAATATTTTGATTATAAAAATATTTAAATATTGTAAAATAATATCTGATAAAATTTACTTTCATTTATAGGTACAGTTTTCTCTGAAAATAAAGATAGAACTCCACCATTCGATTTATTATTAGTTTTTATAACTAGTTTAAAATGCCCGGTTAACTACTTGTCCATTTTAAGAACTAGATTAATTTTAAAAAGCTAGTCATAAGAAATAATTTTGGTGTTTTTATATTTATATTTTTTTCGTGGGAACCATGTAATTTAGGATCAAAATCTTTAGCCTACTAAATGCAACTAAACGTTCTGTATAACCACAAAAATGTTTAAACTTCTCAGTTAAATACATCTTGAGAAAAGTACCTGAATTTTAAAAAATAAAACTTAGGGAAATCGCAAAAAACAAGGTGAGCACATTGTTACATGCCAATATACAACAACTTCTCTGAACGATAAGAGCCCTTTAAAGGTCCTAATAAAAAATCTGATGTGCTACACTCACATGATTTTCTCTACTCTAAACTATTTTTACAAATTCTTACTCTCCATCTATTTCATATTAATTGAGATAAACATTTGCAGAAACGATCTTTTGACATGCAAAGAGAATTAAATTTTACACATAGCGACCAGTTCTAAAAATATTTGACTATCGCTTAAGGCGTACTATGTTCCCCTTGTTTTGTATTTGCAAGGGCAATACAGAAATACAGTAGCCTTTAAGCATATACATATCTCTTAATAGCTGGTGGCTAAGTGCAGCACCATTCTCTATGCCACAGATTAATGCTCTTTGCATATCCAAGACAAAAAGAATGAATAACGAATTCCCATTTGAGAAAATAAGCATTGAAAAATTTAAGGGAATAACAAGCAATATCTCGAAAATGGTTCGTTCAACAAAAAAATGTATATGACAAATTGTGTATTTTAACGCGATCTACATTTTTTGTGTAGTAAAATTTTGTCTGTCTCTTATGGTTTACCAGTTATGCAAAAGTCGTTCACAATGAAGAATGCTTTTGAAGACATTCGCATAAAATTCAAGATATACTATTTGTCATGAAAATATCTTAAACATATGATATTTTAATCAAAATCGTTAGTGACATTTTTGAGAAAATTAGAAATTTTCGAAAAATGTTCCATGTAAAGGTTAATCTGGGTTGGGGGGATTTTCTTGAAAACCTTCGTCGTATCTCTGGAAGATACTGAACCTAAATACCAAGTTTGGTATTTATCCAAATGTTCGTTTCTGAGTTATGCTGTTCACACACACAAAAACACACACACACACACACGGACATGTTTCCAAAAGTGCTTTTCTTGGATTCAGGGGGCCTCAAAACATATATTTCCGGTGAAATTTTGGTATCAAAATTTTGGGTGGAATACAATACTTTTCCTACTTACTATACGTAGTAGAGAAAGTAAAAATACAATAGGTATCATTTATAATCCATTAAAAAAAAATTTAAACAATCAGTTTTTGAACACAAATTTCTATCAAGTGGTTTTTAGTCTTGGAATCTGAATGTGGGCCTTGCAGTTATCAATAAACAATAAAGTATTCATATTAGCCCTGTACATTGTTTTGTCTAGTTTTCAATTTTCAAAAATTTCCCAGTCATCCAGGCATTTTTGTTAGCCTCATATTGCAAAGGAAGGATTTTCATGGGTACAAAACACCTGGTTTTAAGATTTCCCAATCATGAACAAAGGAAGTTTTTCAGACCCATCCACACTAACATCAACTAGCGCCGATGTTTTGTTTTTCCGCCACTACACTTCTCCCCTTTAAATGTGAATGTTTTGTCCCGCTTCATCCACGTTAAATACGTCTTTTGGTTTGTAATTCCCGATGAATTCAGGTAATCTATTAATCATTCATTAGCTATTTCTCTATTAACTAAAGCGCTCTCATCGCTCACGATTTTAAAGAAAATGTCGTTTCTTTTTTGAAATCCACTGAACCAACCCACACTTGCTTTGAAATTTTGAATTCCCAAGTTTTCTGCTTGGCATACACTAATGGTCCACTCAATAGTATGTTGCGATGACGTGATTGTTTTAATCATTTGAACACACCTCGTCAAATTGAGGAAATTCACCCCCTCGCATGCTTTTCCTACTTCCACCACTGGTTCCAACTCTTCGTTATTTTTTCTTTATTCTTTATGTACATAGATAATGTGTTCGGCAATATTCCATATTCCTTGAAAATAATGCTCTTCTTCTTTATTCCCTGTTCTACTTCCCTGAGCACTTCAACTTTTTACTTTCTGTACACGTTTAGTAAGTAGGGGAAGTGTTGTATTCCACCTAAAAATTCGATACCAAGATTTCACCGGAAATACATGTTTTGAGACCCCTTAATCCAAAAAAAAGCATTTTTGGAAACAGGTCTGTGTGTGTGTCTGTCTGTGTGTATGTTTGTCTGTGAACAGCTTAGCTCAGAAACGAACAGTCGGATAAACCCCAAACTTGGTATTTAGGTTCAGTATCTTCCAGAGATGCGACACGAAGGTTTTCAAGGAAAATCCCACAGATTACCCTTTACATGGAACATTTTTCGAAAATTTTATTTTTCTCAAAAATGGCTCTAACGATTTTGATTAAAATATCATATATTTAAGATACTTTCATGACAAATAAAATGTATATCTTGAATTTTCTGGGAATGTCTCCAAAAGTTCTTCATTGTAAACGACTTTTGCATAACTGGTAAACCATAAGAGATAGACAGAATTTTACTACGCAAAAAATGTAGATCGCGTTAAAATACACAATTTATGTCATATACATTGTTTTTGTTAAGTGAACCATTTTCAGATGTTTTGCTTGTTATTCCCTTAATTTTTCCAATACTTATACTTTTTCTCAAATGGAAATTCGTTATCCATTTTTGTTATGTGCTGGACATACAAAGAGAATGAAATGCTCCTCATAGCAACCAGCGCTTAAAATATTTGACTATCGCTTAAAGCCTACCATATTCCCCTTGCACCTACAAGAAAATTAGTAATAAGATTAACATCTCGATTAACATGAAGTAGATGCAGAATAAGCGTATGTAAAAATAGTTTGTACAAGAGTAGAGAAAGTCATGTGAGTGTAACACTTTAGATTTTTTGGTCAGCGTTAAACTAGTGTACACTCCGCGTTTCGACATTGTGAAAGGAGCAACTATTTAGCCTATAGTTATGTACCAGCTGAAGTTGTTGACTGAAAACAAAGCGCTGGGCAGTGATGTTGCCTTGTGGTAGTTTCTTAACACTAAGCAACTAGGAATGCAGAAAATCGAAGATGAATTCTTGGAATTTTTAACATAGCTCAATAACTGAGACGTCCACGAACCATTAGAATTCAAAATAAGTTTTCATTCACAGTAAATTAAATTGCAACTTCGAATTTTGGCTTAAAAACGTTGAATTAAGGTAAATTTTAAGTTATTTTAAATAGAAATTTCAAGGTGAACATACTTATTGAATTACCCCAAAGTTTGAGTTATCCAATATCTAATTAATCAATCCCTTCTGCACTTTATATAACAGATAAACCATTACAGACAGACAAAAACTTACTACACAAAAAAGTGTATCTATCTTTAAAACAAACAATTTACTCTAAATACTTTCTGTGTTGCATCAGCTATTTCCGAGATATCCGTTATTATTGCTTGAATTTTTCAATAATTCATAATATTTTTAAATGCTGTCGCTATTCGGTTGTTTCTCACGATGTCGAGTAGGGGAATCTTCTTTGGAATCTTCGTTTGGTTTTTATCCGTCTTTTCAACTTTGAGCTACGCTATTCACAGAAACACATGGACCTTATTCTATAAATGGTTTTTTGATATTCAGGTCTCAAAGCTTGTATTTGAAACCTCGGTATCGAATTTTTTTTGGTTAAATGCAATACTTCGTCTACCTAGTAAGTACGTGGTAGAGAAAATAGAAATGGAATACCTAAATATTTTGGATATCCATATTGATGCCATTCTGTTACTAGTTTTGTGCACACTGAGAGCATTTAAAAAGTATTCTAAGTAAATTAAGTTAGACGCTTATCATCAACATCGTACAAACAGGGATTAGATCATGGTGATCGGTTCCGACTCCAGACTAAAGCTGCTACATCCATCTTCTAGCAGGTCTTCCCAGGCTTCGTTGTCCTCTTGGTTTATAATTTAGTGCTCTTAGGGGAATCCTATCATATTCAATTCTGCAGACATGGTTGTACCAGTTTTTCCTGTATTCTGCTATTTTGTCCGTTAGTTTAAATATTCTCAGTTATTCTCTGATATCTTCACTTCTCTGTTTGTCCATTAGAGTATAACCTGCTGCAAACCTTAAGAATTTCATTTCCACAACTTCTATCCGTCTCAAACAATCCTTATTTAGAGTCCAACATTCAAACCCATATAATAGTGCAGCAACTGCTAAAACTTTATAAAATTTCAGTAGAATCTCTTTGCGAACTTTCCTTGATAAACTCTTCTGATTGTTCCACATATATGTTGCAACTGATTTAGTTTTCTATTTACATCTTTTGTTCTCTCCTTGCCAATGAAAACTCCTAAATAATTAAAGTCCATAACGTGTTCAATAGGGATATTATCAATCATAATTTGGCTCTGACAGGATCTTTTCCATAAAATGGCATTATTTTTGTTTTCTCAGCTGGAATTTCCAGATTATGTTCAATAGCCAGTATATTTAAATTGTAAATAGGTCTTTGTAAGTTATCTTAAATGCTTCTTAGAATACAACATAGTACTTTTTTGGCATGTAGTTTAACGTCCATTAACTAAAAGGTTCACATCGGGCAGTGAATGAACGTAATGGTTGAAATAATGCTCAATTGGGTCCGGGTTCCCTAGAGTTTGGTTTTATCCGACATTTGTCTTAGGATAAGGTAAAACCCCGGAAGAAACCTTATAAGGTAACTCCCCTTAACCGAGATTTGAACTCGGGACCTCTCGAGTTCGATGCTACCCTCATATCACTGAAGTGGGCAGCCACAATCTTCTTCCCCTAAAGTATGCAAAATAACAGGCATTAGCGCCTCGCAACGATATCTGCAGTTTACTAACAGTGAAACTATTTCTGCAATATCCATAACCAATCCAGAGACTCGTATGAATGTATAATACAATAACAGTTGCATTCCTCAAATAGTTGGTGTATAAAACGGGGCCAGGATTGTGATTGCCTGCTATTCTGCTCTCCGCAGAGATCGATTGTGGCACAAGTAGGTTATGAAAGCGAGTAAGCCAGTTTTGATAATTAAATCTCTACGCAAATCGCAACAAGCTACATAATATGTGAACCAATAAATTATGCAATGCATCGTTGTCACTGTTGAGAAATAATTTGGAGCGCATGGAATATTCCACTGGACATTTGGTAGTTTTCGATGCTCCAGGCGTCAGTTTATCGGAACGAATATAAACCATAGATAACTACTTGTTTCACTACATATGACTTTCTATTACTTTTACGTGACAACAATATTCCATATAAATATACACTGTTTAAAAATATCATAATTTGGTCTAACCTAGTTGGTTAGTAATCTGAAAAAATAGGTATTTATTTAAGCGTAGCCCATTACTGAAAATAAAACTGCTGCCTGTTTAAAATTATTATTATTATTATTATTATTATTATTATTATGATTATTATTATTGCATTTATTACTTCCTACAATGACTTTATAACCAATATTTTTACTTTCTCTATTACCTATAGTAAGTAGGGGAAGTATTGTATTCCACCAAAAATTCGATACCGAGATTTCCCCGGAAATACATGTTTTGAGGTGCCCTGATTCCAAAAAAGCATTTTTGGAAACATGTCCGTGTGTGTCTGTTTGTGTGAGTGTGTGTTTGTGTGTGTGTGTGTGTGTGTGTGTGTGTTTGTGTGTGTCTGTGAACAGCATAACTCAGAAACGAACAGTCGGTTAAACACCAAACTTGGTATTTAGGTTCAGTATCTTCCAGAGATATGACACGAAGGTTTTCAATAAAATCCCGCCACCCCAGATTACCCTTTACATGGAACATTTTTCGAAAATTTTAATTTTCTCAAAAATGGCTCTATCGATTTTGATTACAATATATGTTTAGGATATTTTCATGACAAATGAAATGTATATCTTGAATTTTCTGGGAATTCTCCAAAAGTATTCTCCATTGTGAAAAACTTTTCCATAACTGGTGAACCATAAGAGATAGACAAAAGTTTACTACACAAAAATATAGATCGCGTTAAAGTACACAATTCATGTCACATACATTTTTTTGTTGGGTGAACCATTTTCGAGATATTGCTTGTTATTCCCTTAAATTTTCCTATACTTATACTTTTTTTCAAATTTGTTATTCTTTTTTTGTCCTGGTAATGCAAAGAGAATGGAATACTTCACACAGCAACCAGCTCTTAAAATATTTGACTATCGCTTAAAGCCTACCAATTCCCCTTGCATGTACAAGACAATTAGTAATAATATTAACATCTCAATATCTCGATTAACATGAAGCATATGGGGAATAAGCGTTTGTAACAATAGTTTGTACAAGAGTAGAGAAAGTCATGTGAGCGTATCGCATCAATATTTTTTATTTTTTAAATCTTCCCCTGTTTTTCCCGGTTTATTATCATCGTGTTTTCTCTATTTCACTATTTACTGCAATTACTGTTTTACACATACACTAACACCCATGCCCATAACGGGATTCAAATCGCGCCCCTCAGCTTGCCGGAGAGCCGAAGCCAAACGCTCAGACAGTACGTTCTGCATAGCTAAATATAAAACGATAACCGTAGGGAAAATAAATATTACTAACAGTAGGAATGGTATTATTAAATAAGACTGGGAAGTGAGTATTACATGTAAAGATAAAAATGGGTTGAATAGACAGTGCCAGCAGCAGGCAGGAAACGGGGTTGATTTTTTCCTCCATTGTAGCCAAGTAAAACAGAATACGCTTTGTTAGTGTACCGCTAGGTCACCTGAGAAACAGATGCGTAGGAAACGTCAGTGCTCTGGTAGCAGCAGGCAACCAATAAGACAGAAGATAGAAATCATGTGATAGTGAAACGGGGAGATAGGAAATTTGAAATAAAGGAACAGGAGATTTTATAAAACACTTGTTCGCAGTATTTCTTTGGAGGTTGTTCTGAAAACAAATGTGTGTCGGCGGATAGGCGAATATATGAAGCGCAGTAATAAAGAAATGCGTGTGGCGAGGTAAAATAAGGAGTTAAATTACAAAATGGTGACGGGAAATAAAGGGGCAGGAAAATGAACCAGTCGTATTAACTACCAACACAAGAGTCAAGATCCATGTGATTCCCTGAGCTTAGCATCGAACCCGGGACAATTCCTGAAATCCCGTGCCGCCAAATCGGCGCACAGCATCTTCCATGCGGTACCACCGCACGCTCCAGCGGCCACGGCTACGATTACCGGCGTTTGAAATAAATATAAACAAAACAAGAAAGAAATTTATAAATAATGAAGTTAATGATGTGAAGGTGTTCTCCACTGAAAATATTTGTTGAAGAAATGTTTAATTTTTTTATATTAACAGCAGTACAACATCACAAACCTAAGAACAACATATCTGATGTATCACACTCCCAAGCCTTCCCTTATCCAAATCAGACTTCATATATTCCCTTATATACAGGATGGACCATTTAAGTTGAGACTGCACAATATCTCCAAAACTAAGCATTGTAGAAAGAAATGTCTTTAGTAAAATTTGTTTGATTTTTTTTATTCCAATTATACGCCGCCTTTAACTACATTGGTCTTATCGGGGTGTTAAGTCGTGTAACTGTTGTCGTTGGGTTTCTTGCACTATGGGGTTTTAATCATTAGATGACATTCCTATTTCCAGACTCGGGGAGGATAGGGATTAATATTGGCTAGAGAAAAATTCTAACCCCCCAGCGTAGAATCGAACCCGGGACCCCTCGCACAGCAGGCATTTGCGTTATTGACTGAACTACGGAGCCAGCCTGCTTGATGTTATGAAGAAAATTAAATGCTATTAGTCGTGTTTTGTTGGAGGACGTTATGATGGTCAATTTAATTTTTACTTTCTCTACTACGTATAGTAAGTAGAAGTATTGCATTCCACCCAAAAATTCGATACCGAGATTTCACCGGAAATACATGTTTTGAGACCCTCTGAATCCAAAAAAAGCAATTTTGGTAACATGTCCGTGTGTGCCTCTGTCTGTGTGTGTGTCTGTGCACATCATAACTAAGAAACGAACTGTCGGATAAACACCAAACTTGGTATTTAGGTTCAGTATCTTCCAGAGATGCGACACGAAGGTTTTCAAGAAAATCCCCCCACCCCAGATTACCTTTTTCATGGAACATTTTTCGAAAATTTTAATTTTCTCAAAAATGCCTTTAACGATTTTGATTAAAATATCATATGTTTAAGATATTTTCATGACAAATGAAATGTATATCTCGAATTTTCTGGGAATGTCTCCAAAAGTATTCTTCATTGTGAACGACTTTTGCATAACTGGTAAACCATAAGAGATAGACAAAATTTTACTACACAAAAAATGTAGATCTCGTTAAAATACACAACTTATGTTATATACATTTCTTTTGTTGAGTGAACCGTTTTCGAGATATTGCTTGTTATTCCCTTAAATTTTCCAATACTTATACTTTTTCTCAAATTCGTTATTCATTTTTTTATGTCCTGGACTTGCAAAGAGAATGGAATGCGACACATAGCAACCAGCGTTAAAATATTTGACCATCGCTTAAAAGCTACCATATTCCCCTTGCATCTACAAGAAAATTAGCAATAAGATTGACATCTCGATATCTCGATTAACATAAAGCATATGGAGAATAGGCGTTTGTAAAAATAGATTGTACAAGAGTAGAGAAAGTCATGTGAGTGTAACACATCAGATTTTTTAAAATGGGAACCTACAATTAAGGACAATTCAAATTGACCCTAAAATGAGCATCACAACGGCCTCCAAACAAAACACGACTAATAGCATTTACTTTCCCCCATAATATCAAGTAACTTTCATTAAAGACATTTCCTTTTACAGCTCTTAGTTTTGGAGATATTGTACGGTCTCAACCTAAATGGTCCACCCTGTATAATGTGCTTGCAAGGTTGATATTTTATTGGATAATATGCAAGTTCATTATTGAAACGTAGTGTTATTACTATTCAGTGATTAACATGCACAATTCAGATAGTGTCAGTTTCTTGATAAATTATGCTATTGGAATTATGTATTGTCTTTACTGCGTTTCGATTTTAGCGCATCTTAATTTTGAGGTTAACTATTTTCCCATTCCAACTGCACTAGCATTGGTAGTACATATTGCATTGTTCATGCAGTTAGTATGTCGTGATCGGAATGGTGTTTAAACACAAGTAACAAAGTAACTATTATAAATAATCTGTTAATTTTAATCATGGAATAGTTTCAATAAATCCCATTTGGGGTTAGGAATTGCATCAGAGAAAATCTTAACCTCTCGTAAGTATACCTGTGATAAAACATGTACCATGCAAAGAAAAGCTAACATAGTTTTATGGAGTAACACCTAACACTAGTTTACCTCGTGAATTTTCAAATTGCTGGTCTTCGTCTTTAACACAACTGTCTTTTGATAAAATGAGTCATATCATCCACAGTACGTGTTCTTCTTGCAAAAACCTTTAGCAACACTCGAAAGGAGGAAATCCATGGGTGTGGAGGGATGATTCAGAGATATTGGTGGCCATTCAAGTGATCCCCGTTGTCCTATCCAGTTGTCTGAAAATTTTTCTTGTAGAACATCCTGCAAAGTTCTTGCGTAGGAGTAGAAGTGCTAATTTCTCAATGCAGAATTCATAGTGTAGGTATAATGTTATAAGCTACTGAAGCACAACCGTCAGCTCTGGAAACTTCTGCTGGAAAATATTCTGCTTTGTTTCGTTCACGGTTGGATTCATATTTTCAAATGTCGATTTTGAGAAGAGTATAAGGCATGTTAGCCACCCTATAGTCGAACTTTTTAAACGCTGTTACGAACATTGTGTGAATGTAGTAATGCAGTTTATGAAAAGAAATGTTGTGCACATAGGAGCTTTTGTTGTCCGAGAGGCTAGTTGCTTCCAGCAGTTGAACCAGGAATTCTCCCTTTGTCAGTGACAAACAAGACCAGCAGCATTTTTGTTCCAGCACGTGTACCACATCGATCCCTGTGTAATGTGTGGTTCATCGTTCGGATGAATGACACCTTTTTTTTTCTCTCTCCTCTCCCTGGCCTTTTTGTCGAACCACTGCCGCCTTCCACTCCACCTAATTCGATAAAGCCTTGTCGTCCTTTACAAACACGGCGCATGCGTGTATATGCAGTGATAACCCGATATGAGACCTACAGACCCCAACTTCCTTTTGATTAATATCCTACCTTCCCCACACATTACCAGCGTTCTGGGGTTAGTTAGGGCTTTGTGTCCTTTAACTAAATCATTACAGACTTGCAACAATCAGCTGTTTACCTTCTCTTATCGGCGGACAAATCTCTCACACGTTCGCGTAACTCCCTCGAGTGGGGGTGAACAGTTTTCGTGAGCCTCTTACAACTCCGCCCTAGCTTTAAAACTGGGTATCAGCAATATATGGAAAATAATATATTTCTGCAATAACATCTGAAGTATTAATTTTAAAAACTCTCATCTACACATTTTAACACAAATAAACCACTGCAGAAATAGCTATATTACACATTTCGTTATATATGGTGATTTATGAAGAAGGGACACATTTCTTTCTTTAATTATTGTGTTCGAAATTCACTAAATGTCCCAATTTTAGCACCAAATTAAGCAGAATGTTCTGGAGCTTTGTTTGCCTGTCTCTAGATGCTCAGATGTTCATGTTTTATTAGTTTTATTGTCGGCAACTGTTTTTAAGATCCTGCCATTTTGTTCATCATATGGTCCACAGATGAAGCATGGTTCCATTTATCCGGTTATGTGAACTCAAATAACTCACGCTATTGGGCCAGCAAAAATCCACATGTTATTCATGAAGCACCTATGCACCCGGTTAAAATCGGAGTTTGCGCGCAATATCCGCACAGAGAATAGTGGTACCAATTTTTTTTTAAAAACAATGTGAACATTGCAGTGTACCGGCGGGTTTTCATGCTCAACAACTAGACGATGTAGAACTGATATTTTCAGCAGGATAGCACTACCTGCGGCCACCGGGATCTCCGAATTTGACATTGCCGGACTTCTTTCTATGGAGTTACTTAAAAGATAGGGTCCCCAGACATTGGACGATCTGAACCACAACATTACAGAGAAGATTCAAGCTATTGTCAACAGAGTCCTCCAACGAGTGGCCAGTAATATGAAACGACTGTTGAGTTGTGCCTTATGCAGGTTGGAGGACATTTTCAACACGTGCTATAGAGGTAAATAATCTCCCAAAATTCCTCTGCATTTCAGGTGTAATAAGTTGTCGCTAGCATAACTCGTTTGAAACAATTAAAGAAATAATTGTGTCAGTTCTTCATAAATCATCCTGTAGGTACAAAGGGCACAGCGTCAGTCAAATGTTTAGGATTCCATACTGTTTCCATGAGATCGCGAATGTTGAAAGAACTTTAAGAGAATGAGCAAGAGATGAACAATTCGAACCGTTAATAACAAATATCTCAGAAATGGGTTATGTCACAAAAAACTCATTTTAAATAAACTGTGTGTTTTGAAGAAATCTAAATTTTTGGTGCACTACGTTTTTGTCTATCGCTTAACGTTTACCAGTTATACACGATTATACAAAACTCCCTCCGAATGAAAAGGACTTCATAAGAAAATTCAAGATAACACACTTTACTTGTCATTTAGATATGTTTAATATATAGTTAGTATTTTAATCGAAATCGTTAGAGCCATTTTTTAGAAAATCAAAATCTTCGAAAAAGGTTCCATGCAAGGGGTAGTTAGGAGTGGGGGTATTTTGTTGAAAATCTTCGTGTCGCATCTTTGGAAGACACTGGACCTAAGTTTGGTATTTGTTTGTTTATTTGAGTTATGCTGTTTTCAGACAGACATACAGACACACACAAACACACACACACACACGGACATGTTTCTAAAAATGCTTTATTACTTTCTCTACTACGTATAGTAAGTAGGGGAAGTATTGCATTCCACCCAAAAATTCGATACCGATATTTCACCGGAAGTACATGTTTTGAGACCCCCTGAATCCAAAAAAAGCATTTTTGGAAACATGTCCGTGTGTGTGTCTGTGTGTCTGTGTGTGTCTGTGTGTCTGTGAACAGCATAACTCAGAAACGAACAGTCGGATAAACACCAAACTTGGTATTTAGGTTCAGTATCTTCCAAGGATGCGACACGAAGGTTTTCAAGAAAATCCCCTCACCCCAGACTACCCTTTACATGGAACATTTTTCGAAAATTTTAATTTTCTCAAAAATAGCTCTAACGATTTTGATTAAAATATCATACGTTTAAGATATTTTTATGACAAATAAAATGTATATCTCGAATTTTCTGGGAATATCTCCAAAAGTATTCTTCATTGTGAACGACTTTTGCATAACTGGTAAACCATAAGAGATAGACAAAGTGTTACTACACAAAAAATGTAGATCGCGTTAAAATACACAATTTATGTCATATACATTTTTGTTGTTGAGTGAACCATTTTCGAGATATTGCTTGTTATTGCCTTAAATTTTCCAATACTTATACTTTTTCTCAAATTCGTTATTCATTTTTTTCGTCCTGGTAATACAAAGAGAATGGAATACTCCACATAGCAACCAGCTCTTAAACGCAATAAGATTAACATCTCGATATCTCGATTAACATGAAGCATATGGAGAATAAGCGTTTGTAAAAATAGGTTGTACAAGAGTTGAGAAAGTCATGTGAGTGTAACACATCAGATTTTTTGGATTCAGTGCGCCTTAAAGCATGTATTTAAAGTGAAATCTCGGTATCGAATTTTTGGGTGGAATGCAATGCTTCTTCAACCTTACTATACGTAGTAGAAAAAGTGAAGATCTGATAGGCTATACTCCCACGACTTCCACATACTATTCCGGAAAAATGCCTACCCTTCCGCCGATTTCATATAAATGGACGTAAACGTTTGCTTAAAACGTTTTACTACACACTAGCTAGAAACCCGTCGTTGCACAGATAGCTCTTTAAACTCATATGAGGTTAATTTCATTTACTTCCGCCAATATTTTTGAAATTAGTGTGTCATCTATGGATATTTATCGTTAATCTTCCCCGTTACCCCTTAAAATTGTATTTTCGTACAGCACCGGCTTTCCTATTACTTGGTCGCCTTACCCTCCCTTGTGTAGGGCTAAACCCCCTAGGACTTACATTCGCGCCTAGGGTCAGAGGCCTGTGGAGGATAGACGAACATTGAATGAAAGAATGAAGAATACGGTACGGAGGATCCCCCGTGTATCAGAGTGAGGAAAAAGATGATATGAAATGGAGGCGAAATGGATGAAAGAAAGGCGATGGTGGAGCAATTGGTGGATGGAATGGTAGAATAACGCAAAGAAAACTCGCCCAAACGCCTCCGCTTCGTTCACCACAAATCCCACATACGGGTCCCGGTATCAAAACTGTCTTGGTGGGGGCGAGTGGTCTAACCACTAGGCCACGGATGAAAAATCCCCCAATATCTACGCAAAAGGATGTGAAACAGTGGCGGAACTTCTGACTTCTTTAACTTCCTCCCGACAGTCCTTAAAGTTCTGAAAATCCTGTATAGCGTACACGTAACCTTTGGTGGTAGGATAATCATCGGTCGGAATTGTCGAGTAATTTTTATTTTATAATTGCAACCTTTAATTATAACCTTTTTACCTTCTCTTTGGTCCCATAGCTATTTAATAACACAAAAGCTACTCAGTTTTCACACAGTGTAGTAACCCTAATATACATGGTGGACCATTTAAGTTGAGACTATACAATATATCCAAAACTAAGCGTTATAGAAAGACATATCTTGAATACAGTTAGAAGTTTCTGACAGTATTTCATTACACTCACATTTGCAGAATTTGATATGATTATTAAAGAAATACATATAACACGCGATTCGTACCGTTAAAAATCGGATCGATTGTCGTTGTCTTCTTTTTACTTAAATGTTACACCATGGCCACCTATGTATTCTTCTTGGAATTAAATGCAACCGGCTTTTGTTTTTACCACTTTCTGTGTAAAACAACAACTATTTTTCATTCCATGGCATTCTCAATGAGGGCTTTGTAAATCCCTTTTAGTCTTCTAGTAATTTAGGAATTGAAATTTAAAAATGTGGTGAAACTGTTGTTTCTATAGCCCCGTTAAATAGTGTTAAAAACGTAAAATAATTATTAAGATTACCTTAGAATTGTTTTTTTGTAGTATACATTGACACTATCAGAGCCTGTAACCTACGCACCTATCTTTTAAGGATCTCTATTTTATAGTAAAATTTTAAAATTGTGATTAACCACAACAAACTTTGAATTTTGTCGATAATGCGCATGCGCGAAGGGAATTGCCAACCTATCGGTTAGGCAAATCTGCTAGATTGCCAATGTTTTGGTTTTATTGTTCTTATTGTTTGCTTCCCGCTGACAGGAACGTAAATTCTAAGGTAGTGTGATGTTGCTAATGTATTGCAGTAAAGAAAATCGCTTGTGGAGTTAAGGGAGGCACGCTCGCTTCGCTGGTATGCTTTGGTGTATCCACTGGTTGCTAATTAACCTAAGCAAGGAGTAGTAATATTAAGGCCGCTAGTCGTCCTCCGTGGACTGGTGGTACCGTGCTAGCCTCTAGTTCCCAAGGTCGCGGGTTCAAACCCGGCGGAGGGCGATGGATTTTTTCGGGCGTAAAAATCGTTAGCACGGCTTCCTTCGGAAGGGAAGTAAAGCCGGTGGTCCCGTGTCGTAGATTTACGGCACGTAAAAGAACCTCAAGCCTGATAAAGAGGCCTCTGAGCAAAATTACAGGTGTTTCACGCCCAATATAGAATGGGACGCTAAGAACCATAGTAGTTAAAGAGCGTCCATAAATAAAACTAAATTTTTAAATTTTTTAAGGCCGCTAGTGCGAATAAAGAGGTGCACGGAGTAATCATTCGCGAAAGGATAGCGCTGTTTGTTAGTCATAGCAGTGATTATTAGTCTTATGTTGGCAGCTCTATAGTACTGAAAACAAGATGACGCAAGCTCAGCAAGACAGAGGAAGCTAGCACCTGTCGAGAAACTCCGCAAGTACAATCGGGGCCATAGATACAAGAGTTTATTGGAAAGTGTTTTATAGCCCATGCATGTCAGAAAGAATATGACATTTCAGTTATGAAATAATTATTAAAATCGGTGAGATTACCCTACGTACATTACAAACCAATTTTTTCTGTATGTAATATTATTATAGATTTAGTTGTAGGGGCAAGAAGGTTAGGTTAAACAAATCTTTATAATATGGATTTAATTTTACAAAGATCAAATATAGTATCACCTTTTAAATGAATCACTATGCTGAGCAAAAGCATAACATCTCCTACAGAGAAACCAACAATAATTTTTCGTAAACACTAAGGTTGGAGATATATCCTTTAAACTCTTTTGTGGGTCGTCCTCCCTGGTGTAGAGGTTACCATGCTAGCCTCTAGTTCCCGAGGTCGCGGGTCTAAACCCGGCGGAGGGCGATGAATTTTTTTCGGACGTAAAAATCCTTAACATGGCTTCCTTTGGAAGGGAGGTAAAGCCGGTGGTCCCGTGTCGTAGATTTACGGCACGTAAAAGAACCTCAAGCCTGATAAAGAGGCCTCTGAGCAAAATTACCGGTCTTTCATGGCCAATATAGATCGGGACGCTAGGGACCACAGTAGTTAAAGAGCGTCCAAAAATAATACCCAATAAAAAAACACTTTTGTAGCGATACGAAACATCGTTTGACCATTGTTCTGTAAGTATCCTCTATAAAATTAATGAAAGAAGCATAGACATACTTTTTGTTTGCACGGTAAGCCACATCCACAGCCGCAATATCAATCCATAACAAAATTGCTCCGTGCACTCAGGAGAACGTAAAGACAAAATGGGACAAGCCAACAAATCTATATTCCCTTCGAGTACAAGCTTACGCAGAAATTACTTTTCATGCTGTCCAATGCTTACTGCAAATATTTCTATTATTTCAGATTCAGCAATACCTTTTACTTTCTCTGCCGCTTTGTATGGTAGGTAAAGGAAGTGCGATTCGATACCGAAGTTTCCCTTGAATCACCTAAAAGGTACTTTTGTAAAAAAGGTCCGTGTATGTGCGTGTATGTGTGTGCACTGTAAAGAGCATAATTCGAAAACTTGGATAAATCCCAAACATCCTATTTAGGTCCGGTATGTATCAAGTAGCGGCGCCGTGGCCGAGTGGTTAGACCGCTCGCCTCTCACCGAGGCGGCCCAGGTCCAATCCCAGGGACCCGCATGTAGGATTTGTGGTGGACAAAGCGGCGTCTGGGCGGGTTTCCTCCGGGTTCTCCGGTTTCCTCCGCCATTCATTCCACCAACTGCTCCATCATCACCTTTCCTTTCATTCATTTCACCATCATTTCGTTTCATCTACTTCCTTCCTCCCATACCAGGCGTCGGGCTGATCACCCATCCTGGATATTCTGTCTGATCCATGAGTGTCTGCTCCTCGACGGGCCTCTGACCCCAGGCACCCGACTGTAAGTCCTACATAAGTGGAGGTTAAACAGAGAAAGAAGAAGATGATGTATCAAGTAATGCAATATTAAAATGTTTACAAATTTTTTCTCTCTTTAAGTACTTAATAAATAGGGTTTGCTTGGCTCAGACGGGGATCATGGCGGGCGATCAAATTCATTAAAAAAATAAGGAATAAGAATCTGTCCCTGGTGTAGAGAGGAAGAAACTTGGATTCATATTCTGGCGCATTGTACTAAGACAGAACAGTTGAGGAGAAAGTATCTACCGGGTTGATTTGTTAACACAAGGAGAGAGTTAAAGCTTGTTAGACAAGCTTGGTACATTTTTACAAAAGATTATGCAGCTCAGATCGGAGTGTAAGGAAGAGGATCAAGGGGGGAAGGTGAGGGTATTTGTTGATTTTGTAAACAAAAGCGTCCGCTTCTGCAGAAGTTTTTTCCTCTTCTTCTTCTGTTTTGTTTGTGTGATTTTTTATTGTTAGTTTATCTGTTTTTCTTTTCTTTTCATTTCTTGTAAATGTAATTAACTTTAAAGTTCAGTGTGATGAATATAGTCTGAAACATGTGAACTACAGTGCATTATATAAGCACGTACGGTCTATCTGACTCGTTCTGTATGAGCTTGAACATATAAAATGTTTAAGAACAATAAATACACCACTCTACTGTACTCTACTTAATTAATGAACAAAAAAATTATTAAATAAAAACGGCTATAACGAATTGTATGATCATTATATTTGAGATATTAATAAACCATTGGAATATATGCTACCTTGCAGTAAATTTCTGTTCATTATTATTGACTTTTATATGCCTTTGTATAACTGGGAAACCACAAGAGACAAACCAAGATGACAAAGGTTTACACAGGAAAAACTATGGATATAATTAAAATAACGTTGTTGTTGTTGTACAGTCATTTTGAAATATTCCAGTTCTCGTGTTTGCGGTTCTTCTCTCTGCTTTTCTTTCGCATACTGTATGTACCCTTCGGAAGATATTGCTCCGTGGTGTCTTGTTTACCTGATTTAAAATCATCTCTATACAAAAATTGTATGCTGAATAAACGTAATATAGGTAAAACAGTAAATTTACATACTAATAAAAAATACTACCTGTGTTATCCCGCGTGTAACAAATGCATTCTGTAAGTGAGACAATGGAAATAAGGACTGCAGGTAGTTTTTGAAAGTCGGGAATTACCTTCGCCGAGACAAGTGTGAGCGTACAGAGTTTCGTCCCGATTAGAGGAGAGGCGCAGAGGATTGAAAACCTAATATGTATAGCAGTAAGTGCATCGATGTGCCAGTCGGTGCAGTTTTATATAAAGAGGTTACAATATACGAAAAGCTACTAAAGTGCAATTTTGACATTTTTCCACCATTATGGTATGTCACTAGATCTGGTTATATTCGAGTTGTTAGGTTCCATTCATAACCGGAAACTCCTCCGAAAATATACACCTGTTACGTACATATATTGGGAAGGTTGGTTATATTCTATTACGTTGGTGCCCTATGCATATCGGTAGGTGTTCAAACTTTGTACGCCGACAATTTAGCCACCAACTGATGCACTGACTATAATATTAATTATACGACTATTTACATTAGATTAACTATATCTAGTTATAGTAATTAGGCTAATTATAGGAGTATTTAATTATTAATTATTATTAGACTGGGTTGTTGTTAGACTATTATTAATTATCAGGTCCTGCCTTTGCAGTTAACTAGTTATTTGAATATTTTTGCAATGTTTGGTGTAAGCGTTGTCTGTTGGCGTGGGGTTTTATTTTTAGATGATTTGCGGAGAAGAAAACTAAGAATTTAATTATTTGGTTTAATAAATACGCCGAAATCATCTCAAAACGTAACTATAAGTTGTTTTTCATACATTACGGTACAGTAATACGATGTTGTATAAATTAAATCCAAAGCACAGTTTAGTGCTTGATTTAACACTAAAAGCCGATCGAGTTTTCTAGTTACGGACGCTCTTTAACTACTATGGTTCTTAATGTTCCATTTTGTAATGGACGTGAAAGATTGGAAATTCTGCTCATAGGCATCTTTTATCAGGCTTGAGGTTATTTTACGTGCCGTAAATCTACGATACGGGACCACTGGCTTTACTTCCCTTACAAAGTCATTTTGCATTGGAAGTTGAAAATATGGAGGAACGTAACATTTAGAAATTGTGTAAGGTAACATACAATTTACGGTGCGATCTAAAGCAAGGTCTAAGTGGAGACAAAGATCACTTTCTTTGGACAGGGAAAGCACCAACAGAGTGGCTCTTCCTGTGAGGATATTTCCACTAGGCCAGTATCTGAGCTGCTATCTTTTCCCTTACACAGGGACAGAAGTGAATACGCGAGTCAACCTCAAAGAAGAACACAACCGAACAATCTCGAAAGTAGAATAGATACGTTCTAGCACACCGTCTCCCAGTTCCCTATGTTGAGAGGCGTCTCATATCCCCGCTTATACAACACCCCAGACGTAATCAATCCCCAATCGCCCTAACGATTCCAACCCAATTCGAACAACTCCCCGAAGGGAGGTGCTCAGACATTCGGCCCGATTACTTCTAGTACGTATGAAGTACCAGTACGAATGCTAGGGATAAGAAGCGCAAGGACTATTGAAATAACCAGAACCTCTCCCCTATGTGGAGTAGGACACACAGTAAAAATATGTGCGAGAGTGTTTTAAAATAAGAAATAGGTGTAGTTTTTGAAACTCGCGAGCAGCCTACAATTTTCACTGGAAACCATTGTGTAAATGTGCAAATTCTTGTCTAAATTGCTCAAATGGTAAAGGAGTTACGATATGAGAAGGGATAACTTTTGATAGCTTTGTCGAGTTCTATAACTCAAATGCACACATTTGGGTGCCGATTGTTCAAAATGGCATAATCTTGTATAAGGGTTCATTCACACAAGTCGTGTGTTGGACAGGGTTGGAAAGGTGGAATCAGCCGACTGAAAAATTCAGTGCCATAGCCGGGATTTGAACCAAGGATCTCCCGGTCTCCGTCCGGTTGCTCCAACCACTGAGCTACCATGGCAACATGTCGACACGACATGACATCTCAATACAATTTGAGATCTCCTTGTGGTTTACCGGGAAAAATGCAAATCATTTGGAGAATTTAATGTCGTGTCGGCATATTGGCATGGTGGCTCAGTGGTTAGAGCAACCGGACGGAGACCGGAGGATGGTTCAAATCCCGTCTATGGCATTGAATTTTTCAGCCCTCTGATTCTACCTTTCCAACTTTTATAAAGGTTTTAAAATAAAGTAACAGTAATTTGTAACGACGTTTTAGTATAAACCAAATCAGTCTGATATCTAGAGTAGTCACGTGTTAAATTTGGGCTCTCGGATCATTAGTATGGTTACCATAGAGCTGCTCAAAAATTGTATATGGTCTTTGTCATTACTTCTTTATGGGCTTTTGCGAAATCTGAACCTGCTAAAATCATTCCTGTGATAAACAAAGTATACTTTTCACACTTTTTATGGAATATACACTGAAAGTACTAGAAACTTCCAATCTTTCAAGTTTGTGGCATTTCTGGTATAGTCTGTGCATTTCAAATATTCCAATATACGATTCATATAGAGTTTCCGGTTTACATAGATCCGTATGCGTGAATCCTAATGGGCCGAGAAATTTGAGTGAGTCATGTGAGAATAGATCACAATTTTTATGAAAATATCCATATTGTTACAAATGGGAACACCTGTTACTGCGAAACACACTTTATTTACCACTTAAGTATTCAATGTAGCACAAACGTTATATTTGAGTCACTTTTAGCTCACACTCGGAACATTACTGAACTTGCACTGTTCACACATGTGGAGAACCATATTTCATATTTAAAAAAGCAAGCTTATAACAGCCTAGTTGTACAGAAATAGTACCCACGAGCACAACAGAAGTGAATAAAACAATAAAATCCCTCAAAAACAAGAATTCATCGGGTTATGACGAAATTACTACTAAGATATTAAAACTACGGCCATAACATTAGCAAACCTTTAAGTCATATATGTAACTTTTCCTTTGTAACAGGGACTTTTCCTGACAGGCTAAAATATTCTATAGTTAAACCACTATACAAGAAAGGGCAAAATTTACAACTGTCAAACTATAGACCAGTATCATTACTAACTGCTTTCTCCAAAGTATTTGAAAAACTTATGTTAAAACGAATATGTCACCATCTAATAAAAAATAATATTTTAGCAAAGGAACATTTTGGATTTAGGAAAAACATGTCAACCAATGATGCCACTTTCAACTTAACGAATGAAATTTTGAAATCACTTGATAATAAAAATAACACACTAGAAATATTGTGTGATCTATCAAAAGCATTTGACTGTGTAAATCATAACATACCCTTATCAAAATTATTCTATTATGACATTAAGAATAAAAAATATCAATGGATTGCATCTTACTTATCAAACAGATATCAAAAAGTCATAATAAATTCTGCAGATAATTCCAAAATATATTCCAAATGGTCAGAAATAAATCATGGTGTTCACAAGGTTTAATTTAGAGTCCATTGTTGTTTCTAATATATGTCAACTACCTCCCCAGAGTAATAAATGAACATGCTCATCCAGTTCTCTTTGCAGATAATACAAGTATTATAATTATATAACACATCATCAGTCGCCTCTCAGAATTATCCAACAGTATTTTCAGTGTGCTAAATAATTTGTTCGATAGTGACCAAATTCATATAAACTTTGAAAACACTAAGTATATAAATTTTCGCACAAAAATAAAAGTATTGCAGACATAAGAATTGAACATGAAGGCAATGAAATTACTGAAACTTGTAGCATAAAATTTCTTGGTCTTATTATAGATCATAATATCAATTTGAAAGACCGTGTTGACTACATCCTACCGAAACTAAGCTCTGCATGTTTTGCAATTAGATCATTAATTCATTTTACAATTAAAAGCATCCTAAAACGTTATATTACGCTTATTTTCATTCAATTATGACTTATGGAATAACATTTTGAGAAAATTCAGTAGAAGCAAAAAAAAGTATATATATATAATTCTTCTGCAAAAAAAGGTAAAAAGAATAATGGCAGATGTAAAGCAATCAACTCATTATAAATCATTAGTCAAAACATTTGGAATTTTAACATTACCCTGTGAGTATATTTTAGCTGTACTTTTAACCGTGGTTGACCGCCCAGAAGTGTTTATACAAAACTCAGACATTTACAGCAAACAAACCATAAATGGCAGGACTCACACAGTCCAAGCAATAACCTACAAGTACTCCAAAAAAGGGGCTTACTACAATGGTATAGTATTATTTAATTCACTTCCAGCATATGTTAAGGAACTTAAAACTAATAAAAATAAAATCAAGTTAGCATTGAAAAGATATCTCATCACTCACACCTTCTATACAGAGGAGGATTTCTTTCATTAAAAAAAATAACTGACTAAAAAATGTTGCTGAGTTTTATAAATATATTAAGTATAAACAATATTGTTTTAAAATTTTTTAGCTCTAACGTACTCTACATAAGAACTACAATTTACTTACATACAAGTACACAATGCAATTATGTATTTATGACGTAATCTACATCCTAGAGTAGACTAGCTTTCTTTAAGCTGGTCTACCTCGCTATAGGGTCTACAAAGAGATGTTATGTTATGTTACTTCGTAACTTCTTAATTGACTGATCTGCCCTGTACGGGCAAGAGCAGTCTCTTATAAGGACCGACATATAAAACGCAACGCTAGAACCGTCCCAACGTAATCTTATGGAACAGTAATTACCTAAACTGCTGGGAATCGGCACATAATTAGTTCGTTATGCGATATTATTTTAAAGGGACCAGTCATTAGTTGCACCGAGCCGGCCAGGTGGGCAAGTCGGGATGCGCTCGTACTACTGGCCCATAGGTAGCACCCGTGTGTGGTCATAGTGGTATGCGTTGTGCGTTTCTGTCTGGCGCTCGGTATGTTTTCGTGTCAGCAGCATGCTTCAATAAAGAATTTGCGATCCTTAGTCTTTTTAATCTGATCTTCGTTTATTTCTGAGTAATGTCCATGTGCAAGAATCGTAACCATTTATAGATCTTTATACCCGATATGCTCAAATTCACGAATTTTCACTTTTTCAGCGTACAAAGCATATAACTCTGCACGACGAAGTTTTTAGAAAAATAAGCTTCTGAATAAAAGATATTTAAACAATTAATTACCAATTTAGCAATAAACTGTAGAGAGTTTTGGAATTTCTTTTTTAAGAAAGGTGAATAAAACAGTTACAGGAATTCATTTCCCCAAAAATTCTTTAATCTGTTTACTACGTGGACAGTTTTAAGGGTATAATATTTTATTGCTAAAATATTAGAAATAATTTTTATCATAAACTGCCTTTTCCGTCTTCAAAGATTATCCAGTCATCTCTTTCTGAACATGGCAAATCTTCTCCTGTTGGTCTATTCCTTCATATTTGTTTCTCTGGCCGTATATCTGTCACTCTTTTTATGTGTTCCTTCCACTGTGGCTCAATATCTTCAAGCTTGTCGTTCATTTTAAAAAACTGATGTTCTTCCCTGTCTGTATTTTTGTGTAATCTAATTTCGTACATATTTAACTTCCCTTAAAAATAACTTCTGAATGCTGTATTTTAGGTTTTGTTTCTTAGTCAAAGTTCTTTCATATATCAGTGCAGGTGCAGCCATCATTAAAACTATATCCCCCAAAACTGCTGCACTTAGGACCTGCAGTTATGTGTATTACATAGGTTTGCATAACTTTTGCAAAAATAACTTTAAAGTTGTCAAGATGCCCTTCAAACGCCTCTCATTATTTTTTCCAGAGAAATGTTGTTGTTGTTGTTGTGGTTTCACAGTAGCTGAAAATCATTTTCAACAGATTATCAAGAAGGAAGGTTTTTAAATTCACATTAATGATTTTAATAGTCCTAACATGTTGACCTTTTGCAATTTACGTAAAATTTAAGCGCAAGCATCAATCATTAGTATGAGTTTACTAATCACGTTGAGAGAGGAAATCCAAAACTACTTGCTAGAAATTTAATCGAGGATAATACCAATGCTCAACCCTGATAATTATTGTGCTTTCAAAGTACTGCAATTTGCCTTTGGATGAAATAATAATTATCTCCTAACGGTCATTATTATCTAGCGGTAGGTTACTCACCTTCAATTTAGGAGATCCGGTTTCGAATCCACGTTTGGTATCGAATAGTGACTTTCGAGGAGCATCAGGTTTCGTTAGGGTATTCTGGTTTCCCATTTCAATCACCACTGCATTGAAAACACTGTGTACAGCTATCATCTTCCCAGAAATTATTAGAACAGGAATACCAGTTTGTCCTGAAGGCTATCACGGTTGTCTGTTAACTCAGTCGAAAGTTTCGATGAAATTATTTCGTCCTTTTCCTAGATTTTTTTGGTTTGTTTAAAGTACATTCTTGTTTGGAACTATTTCACTCATAAGTAAATCATATGACGCACACGTATTGGGTGTCATAATGTGGAACAATAGGAATTCTGAAAATGATTATAAACCTCTTGCCAGCAATAATAACAGTGGTAAACTTCTTTTCTCGGATTTTAAATTCCCCTAAATTTGCTAAATAGAAAATGTCTTTTGCTTCCTTGCCTATGCCTGCTGCTTTCTCTATCACATACATACTAGGTAGGGAAGGTATTGAATTTCACCCAAAACTCCATATCGAAATTTCACCGGAAATACATGGTATAAGCTACCTGAAATTTAAAAAAGAAACTTAAAAGTTCCGTGTATGTGAGTGTATGTATGTATGTGTGTGTGTGTGTGACCAGCATAATCCAAAAGTTATTTAAACCACAACATATTAAAGATTTTTTCATGACAAGTAAAATGTATATCTTGAATTTTCCGGCAAGAGCCTGTGAACTCCACTCAATTCGGAAGGAATTTTGTATAATATTGTATAACTGGTAAACGTTACGGGACAGACTAAAACGTACTACACAAAAAATGTAGACCTCCTTAAAACACAGAACTTATTTCAAATAGATTTTTTGTGGCATTAACCAGTTATAACATATCCGTTATTAATGGATCGAAGTGTTCAATACTTAGCCATTATTTTACTGTCTTGTCGATTTTCAGTTATTTCTCGCGATGTGGAAATAGTATGGAATTTTAAGGTCAGCGTATAGCGTTCAGTTCCAAAACCTTTGATTATCGCTGTTCCCTTTGCATCTATACCGAAGTGTAAAGCAACTATTTCTGGAAATGTGTATCTCCATTAAAATGAAGTAGATAGGAAAATAAACGTTCGTAAGAATAATTTGTACACTCATTAATAAACGAGAGAGGATAGAGAAAGTCATGTGGGTTTAACAGAGATTATTTGAGTAGTTGGCGTCTTAATAATCATGCACTTAGTTGAGTAGCGTGGTCATTTCTTTCTGGATAGGCTACAGAGACTAGGTCACCCCGTTGTACAAGCTTCGTTAGCGATGGTGGTTCAATGTACGAGTAAACAAACTCAAGGTCGCCGGTTTACTGCGCGGGGCGAGGTTACTACTGTCCACTCCAAACCAGAGTGCCTCTCACAGTAAACAAACTCTTTGTATTATCCGCGCGAAAGCAGTTCGCAATCCTCGCTCCTAATGGCTGCTTGTTCGCCTCTCACGTGCTTGTTGAACATTGTTTCAACCTATAAAAACGCGTCCTGCGTGAGAATCATAGTTCAAAATGCAACCTGAGGTAACAATGGATTTTATAAGTATAAGAAAATTAACGTCTTACTTACGTTAATCACAACTCGGGCAAAAGCTCCGAAGATAACTGACTGCCATATTGGAATCAGAACTGCTCTCCAAAATAATGACAAGCTTATCAACAATTCCACAGCACTGTCGCACTTAAAACAAGTTCCCACATTTGATTCACCTCCTCTTTCTTCTATTCTGTCTGTTTATATTCCTTGCGCGCTTTGGTTGCACTTCTCACTGAAACGCCTGTAAAATTCTTTATTAGTTTCATAATATGCAATAATGCAAGTGTCGGGTATTTTTCTAATAGTGAGTTGAATATATGAAGTATTGTTTGTTTTTCGCCACTTTTTAACTTTTTCCCGCTTTTGTGTTTGAACAGTTTATTCGCATTACACGCACCTTCATCTGCCATGTGAGCTCAAATACCAACTGACTAAATCACAAGATTGGAGCTGAGCTGAGCATAAGTGTGCTAACGTACTATGAATGCCTGTTCGCTTAGCATAATTTCCTGAGTTGCACAAAGTGTTTATTCGGTACGCAGATAGCACCTCTGGGAATTCATTGCTGCATTTCTTGTATATGTAAGAGAGTGGCAGTCATGCATACGGTTGGTATTAACAAGCAAGATGCTCTCGGCGTTAGCGCAACAGCAGACTAAAATCATATTTTGTATTCTCTTAACAGCTAGTATATATCCATTACATTTAACGATTAGTTCTTATGATAACCGCAATAAAATGTGCAGTTCTAATCATTTCCTGCTCTAATATTTCATGATACAATACATGTATTAAGGAACTATTTCGTTGGCGTAAGAATGTGTTCTTGGGTTCGTGACAAGACAAAGCACGTGCTTCTGTTTACATCAGAGGGAACTCTGGTTTGGAATGGACAGTAGGAATGGTGTATTCCCTTGCTCGTTCAATGACGAACCATTTGAGGGGAGTTTCTGGATATCTGAATGAAGTGCTGAAGTGGAACGGGGCTTGGACTATCTACTGAAACAGCAGTATTGAAATATATTGATGTTCCTTAATTACCCTGAAAATGTTGCATATTTTTGCGTAAAGTAAGGTTACACAATCATGTTGTGTAAATAATAATATATGTTTTAGTTCCGTTTGCCGTGATTCTAAAAACATTGTTCGCTATTTGAAAGCTTTGTACATATTATAAGCAAGATTTAAAAATAATTTCCCTGTCTGAATAGTTGATATCTCTTGAGTAAAATTCAAATGGCTATATATTGTAAAGATGTTAAGAATATTTTAATGAGTTAAGCTTGGTGAAGTATTAAAGAGGTCGACACACAATGTGTTTTATTACAGCGCTATACGTAGTTAAAGTAATTTAGTTTTATGGTAGGTATTCCTAATACGTTATACTTTAACATCATTACACAGCATGCTATAAAACTTAGAGGGCGTAGATTTATAATTATTACCCATTCTGCCTTGTTTTGTCTTGCCTTTCATGGTAAACTCGCCTCAAAAATTTACACTCCTAAATTACCAGCCCACTACTGCGCCTGAATCCTCAAGTAGAACACTTCAATCCATTAGTTCATCATTCGAATCCAAGATGATAAACTACCTCTTGTTTTGTTTACACTATAAATGAGGATGACTGTGCATATCTAATGATCATGGCATTAAAATACCAATGTGTATACCTTAAAATAATAAAGACGAATCAAAATTTCAATTGAGGCAGTATTTCTAACACTTAAATAATTTAAGTCTAATTATATAATATGTAAATTCAATAACAGCCCGCCTTGAAGCAATATATATATGTAATAATTTGTAAAATGTATGTAACACTCAATGCATATGCTTATATTATTGTATACATGTTCAATAATGTTATATGAATGCATTACGTAGTTTAATAATGTAGGAGCTGTGAAAATAATAGGTTAAAAGTTGCTCACAATGAGGTAACCTTGAGGCAATAATGAGTTTGAGAGTTTAAATGTTACTTGTGATTCTTGGAAACAATAATGTAATTTTAGGGAGTTTATAAAATAGCCAATCAACAACCAGAAAACCTTTAGTTAAAAGAAGGTATTCTATTGGATTAGGAATAGCCAATCAGAGACTTGAAATACTGAAATTTACAAGTTTAGAGATTGAAATCAGTTCAGTTACCTGCAGACAGTGCTCATAGCTGGATGCGTTACTTGTGCATCGTCAAGTAACATAATATGTATTCGTGTGAGAGGAAAAATAAGTTTACGTGTTAAAAATTTTAATTAATTAATAAAAAGAATCTCACAGCTCTCTATATCAGTGAAGTGTTACTTAAATTGTATCAAGCATTAATAAAAGGAATGAAGTAAAATTATAATCTGTGTAAGCCTACATCCTTGTCACATCACAACCCTACTAAGAGAAACGTGTCTCTAACAATAATACTGACGCGGTCGAAGCAAACATAAATATATAATATTTAAAGAAACAGTGAAATTACAAAGTTATTATTTTTTTAAACTAGGGGCAAAGGCCATCTGAAAGTACATTTGGGGTGAAGGCTACCGGAAAGCGGGTACCATACGTGCGGTTGCAACTAATACAAGTTCGGCTCCCCAACAGTTGAAATATAATACAACTCCTTCAATACAAATTACTTCAAATTGACGCCCAAAGCGTGGTGCAAACAACGTAAAGACAATAACTACTTCAAAATTAACCTAAACTTTCCATAGATCAGCTCGATTCTCATATCTTTCTTAGTAACTGATAAATCGATGACTCTTGATAAAAATTTTGAACGTATAGAAGAAACTTTTAAGTTCAATTTTACTTTCTCTACCACTTAACTAGTAGCGAGAGAAGGTATTACATTTCACTTAAATAATCGATATCGATATTTATCAGAAATACATTTTAGTGGCCCCTGATTCGAAAAATAACATGCTTAGAAAAATCTTATGTCTTGCACTCACGTGACTTTCTTTACTCTTGTATAGACTATTTTTACAAACGCATATTCTCCATGTTAATCGAGATAAACATTTTTAGAAGCTATCTTATTGTCAATTTTCTTGTAGGTTCAAGGGGAATATGGTAGGCTTTAAGCGATATTCAAATATTTTAAAAGCTGGTTGTTGCTATATGAAGCATTCCATTCTCTTTACATGTCAAAAACGTAAAAATAAAAATAAATCCCATTTGAGAAAAAGAGTATTGAAAAATTCAAGCAATTAACAATAACCATATACGCATTTTTTGTGTAGTAAACTTTTGTCTATCTCTTACGGTTTACAGTTATGCGAAAGTCATTCAGAATGAAAAGGACTTTCGGAGACATTCCCAGAAAATTTAAGAAGATGATTTGTTGCTGCTACGCATGGAAAGCCGATTTGAAGTAGGAGTTGTATTGTAGTTCAAATGTTGGGGAGCCGAACTTGAAGTACGCACGTATGGTAAAAAGTTTGCGGTAGCCTTCGCCCCAAATGTACTTTCCGATGGCCTTTGCTCCAAATGTTTAAAAAATATTAACTTTGAAATTTTGACTGTTTCTTCAAATATTATATATTTATGTTTTCCTCGGCTGCGTCAGTATTTATATTTTTTTTAGAGACATGAATGTCTTAACAGAAGTGGTGCAACTGAAGAATGTAGGCTTACACAGATTATAATTTTACTTCACTCCTTTTATTAATGCTTGGCACGATTTAAATAACACTTCACTGATACAGAGAGAGAGCTGTGAGATTTGTTTTATTAAATACTTGCACTTTTTAGCATGTAAACTATTTTTGTCTCACACAAAATACATATTAAATTTCTCGAGGACGTATCTAGCCGTCTACAAGCAACTGACTTCTGAATTTCTAAATTTTGCTCGATTTTAGTTTCTGATTGGCTAATCCTAATCCAATAGAATACCTTCATTTAACTAGAGGTTTTTCTGTTTGTTGATTGGCTATTTTATAAACTGTCACAAAAATTACATTATTGCTTCCAAGAATCACAAGTGGCATTATTAAACTTTCAAATTTATTATTGCCTCAAGGTTACCTCATTGTTAGCAACTTTTAACCTATTATTCTCACAGCTCCTACATTATTAAATTACGTAATGCATTCACATAACATTATTACACATGTATATATTAATATAAACATATACAAGGACTGTAATATACACTTTTTATATATTGTTACATACACATATTGCTTTAAGGCGGGCTATTATTGAATTTATATATTATATAATTAGACTGAAATTATTTAAATTTTAAAAATACTGCCTCAAAATTCGTCACATACTTGGAATGTACTAAACTCAAATACTAAGTTTGGTATTTATCCAACTTTTCTTTTTTGAGTTATGCAATTCACAAACACACACAAACACACATTCAAATGTTTTCAAAAATGCCTTATTTGGATTTAGGACACCTCAAAACATGTATTTCGATGAAATCTCGGTATGGAATTTTTGGAGCGAATGCAATATCTCCCCTGTACCTAGTAGAGAAAGTAAAAAAGGCCCGCTTATGTGTTTTGTGTGCGTCTTTGTGAACAGCATAATTGAGAGATGAAAACTTGGATAATTAATATTAAAGTACGTAGCTAAGTTCATAACCTCCACAGACTGCACACAAACATTTTGAGAAAAGTCCCCCCCCCAAACTACCCTTTACAGGGAAAAGTTTTCGGTTATTTTTGTTTATTTCTTAAAAATGGATTTAAGGTTATAATTAAAATAATATCTATATACTGACAAAGAAAATGCATATCTTGAATTTTCTGGGAACACCCTGTGAAGATCTCTTAATTTGGAAGGAATTTTGTATAATTTTATTTAACTGGCAAACTTTAAGCGAAAACCGTAACACTAAAATATGCAGATTTCTTAAAACTCAAAATTTAGCTGAAATATATTTTTCGTGACTTCAGACATCTCCGGGATGTTTATTATGATGGGTTTGAATTTTTAAATATTTTTGTTGTTTTCTGAAAGTGCTTTTGCTATTCGTTCCAAGTTATTGAGACGCAGTATATCCAAAGCTTATGGCATGGAAGACGACTCATTAACCGACCGGTTAGAGACGTAGAAGCGCTCTCACCCAGCGTAAATATTGGAAGCGCTATCCAAAATAACTAAATTCTTCTGGAAGCTTCTTTCCCCCCCCCCCCCGCCTCCCGCGAACGGTCTAGAACTCTCTCGAAACTTCAGCGGTTATAAACGAGCGTGCTCGCGAATGAGTCAATTAGACAGTGAGTTATTGCTCTTGACATTAACTGCTAGTTCTATGAGATCTTGTGTTCGATTCCACAGTGAATGAAGCGGAAAGAAGAGGCTACTTCGCACAGGATTTATTTTTCTTTTCATAGTTGGAGGATTAACAGCAGTAATTCTAGCGAATTCAGATATTGATATTATCCTTCATGATACTTATTATGCAGTAACTCAATTACATTATATTTTTCAATAGGAACCGTTTTTGCAATTACAGCTGGTTTTGTACACTTTATTTACATATTTCATTACGTCACGAGGAAAAATGAAGTGAATGTTAATATTGAAGTAGATCACATTAGTGAAATGACACTGAAAATTCAGCTACATCAGATTGGTGAAGCAACATTGAAAAGTAAGTGAATCGACAGTGAAAACTGAACTATATTATATTAATTAAGTGACGTTAAGAATTAAATGAAGTGGCAGTGAAAGTTAAACTAGATTGCATTAGTGAAGAAACATTAAAAACTAAGTGAAACGACTGTAAAAATTCAACTAGATTATATTAGTGAAGTGACATTAAGAATTAAATGAAGTGGCAGTGAAAATTGAACTAGATTGCATTAGTGAATCAACATTAAAAACTAAGTGAAGGGACTGTGAAAATTGAACTAGATTATATTAGTGAAATGACATTAAGAATTAAATGAAGTGGCAGTGAAAATTGAACTAGATTGCATTAGTGAAGTGACATTTAAAATTAAATGAAGTGGTAGTGAAAATTCAACTAGATCAAATAGGTGAAGCAACATTGAAAAGTAAATGAAGCGACTGTGAAAATTGAACTAGATTATATTAGTGAAATGACATTGAGAATTAAATGAAGTGACACTGAAAATTGAACTAAGTGAAGTGAAAGTGAAAATTGAACTAGATTACATTAATGAAGTAACGCTGAGAACTATGTGAGGCAACAGAGGAAATTGAACTAGATTACATCAGTGAAGTGAAATTGAGGACTAAGTGAAGCAGCAGTGAAAATTGAACTAGATTACATTAGTGAAGGGATGCTGTAAACTAAGTAAAGCAACAGAGAAAATTGAACTAGATTACATTAGTGAAGTGAAATTGAAGACTAAGTGAAGCAGCAGTGAAAATTTAACTAGATTACATTAGTGAAGTGAAATTGAGGATTAATTGAAGCAGCAGTGAAAATTTAACTAGATTACATTAGTGAAGTGAAATTGAGGATTAATTGAAGCAGCAGTGAAAATTTAACTAGATTACATTAGTGAAGGAACACTGTAAACTAAGCGAAGCAGCAGTGAAAATTGAACTAGATTACATTAGTAAACTGACCGAGAATTGAACAAGGTTACGGTGTCTTGACAAGAATATGGAATTTTAGTGCCGGTAAAGTCACTCGCATTTAAACATCTGACTATTTGGGGTCCCCTATTTGCCTTGTACCTGCAACGAAATGTGTAATGTAAATGTTTCTGCACATGTTTATTCGTTTAATATGAAGTAAACAGAAAAATAAGCTTTTATAAGAATAGATTGTTAAATCTATATACAAATAAGTTGTGATGGTTAGAGAAAGCCATGTGAAAGTCACCCATCAGATGTTTTCAATGGATAATGTGGTAAAATTATTTACGTACATAATTTCTTGGATAAGCGTTCGTCACCAGGACAGTGACCTCGTGTTTCTTATACGTTTCCTTAAACCGTTTATTTAGATCAGGAATCTCATTTCCTTTTCTTGCTTGGTACTGAAGAGGGGCTATGCAGCAAGTAAAACTCATTTAGAATGCACTGAAATGTTCAAACTTTCTTTAAGTTTGCAAGAAACAGGAATCTAGAACATGTCTATTCTAAATCCCAATTAATTTAACTCTGCACAAACTTCTAAAATACAAGTCAAAAATGTAAAAAGAAAAATAACCCATTCATAAGGATCTAAAGTAGCTGTAATATGCAAAAGCATTTTAGTAGTACTTTGGAATGTGTTTCCTTTTTAAGCATAGGAATGCGTTGTAAAAATAGTCTAGATAAGAATAGTAAAAAGAATAGCAAAATGTTTCCACTAATGGTATTAAACCCCTGGGGCATTACATGTTGTAGAATCTCTAGTGTTTGCTGGATATGGCTGTAAGCACGCAGATATTATATTACTTCCACGTCTGCTAAAGTTTTCGTACCAACAAAAACCTTTTTCTTGAAATCAGCTCAACTTTCCTAGAAATGTTGCATTAAATCTGCTTGTCTTTACAAAGTAATTTAATTTCACATAGCAACTTTAATTTGTGTTTTTATTAAAGCCGAGCCAATATTCTTTACAAACCTTCCCGCTTTGGTTTTACTGTTTCCATTATTTCCAGTTCAGGTTTTCGGTTCTTCCTTCATCTGTGCAAAAGTGTATTACTAGCAATTCCATGGTCACATAAGTTTTTCCATTACCAATTAAATGAACTCTAATTAAAAATCAATTCCTTTATTTAGAATCACTTGCGAATAATGATGGCATATAGCTATTCAAAAGCTGTCTTTAATAGCGGGAAACACAGTATTGTGCCACGTCCGTGTTTGTTTTTTTTCTTTCTTTTTCTACCACGTACCTTGAGGGTAGAGCAAGTATTATTCCACCCAAAAATTCGATATTGTGATTACATGCTTTGAGGCTGCCTAAATCCAAAAAATAAACGTTTTTAGAAAAAGTCCCTTTGTAAGTATATAACACTGAACTCAAAAACGAAAAGTTGATTAAACGCCAATCTTGTATTTAAGTTCAGCATCTTCTAAGGATGTAGTACGAAGATTTTAAAGAAAATCGGCCTATCTCAAACAACCCTTTGGATTGACCATTTCTTGTTATTCTTTATTTTCCGAAAAAAATAGCTCTTAACGATTATTTAGATCAAAATACGACATATTCAAGACATTTACATGACAAATATAATGTATGGATTTCTGGGAAAATCTGTGACGTCATAATTCTGAATGACTTTATTAAATGGTGTACTGTAAGGGACAGACAAAGCCTGTCGATAAAACACTCAATTGATGTAAAATACATTTATTGGCGTTAATGAATTCCAAGATATTCTTAGTTATTTGAATTTTCAAACATTTATACTTTTCTTAAGTAGTAAGTCGCTATTCGTTTTTTCTAGTGGCTATGCAAAGAACATGAAATTTCAAAAGCCATTACATAGCGACCTGCTTTTTAAAACGTCTGACAATTGCTTTAGCCTTCTTATACCTACAACGAAACGTAAATTGTGTAATAAAGCTTTGTTAATTAACAAGTAGTAGATAGAAAAATAAGCATTTGTAGGAATAGTTTGTGGAAGGCTGAGTAGAGAAAGCCATGGGAATGCAACACGTCAGATATTTCCCTTTTTTGAGAAGTTTGTAGATTTCTGTGCAATGTTTAAAACTAACAGAACTTGCAGCTCTTATTTCTCTCCCCCTCCTCTCTCTCATTCACCATGAGGCGCCCATAGGTACAAGTTATTCGAGGAAGGGGGACACCTCGCGCACCGCCACCTGCAGATATCTATTATGGCTACCACTCCCCCCAGGAAGATGGGATGAAGTGAAGGAAACACAGGAGGCTACAGGGCGCAGTCAGACAGGTCACCGAGATGCGTGGAAGTCCCCAACATTTCCATGCTCGCAGACCCGTTCCACTGCTGGAGCCGCCGAGAGAGGACGATGAACGACCTACCAAGCAAGAGTCCTCTGGTGTCCGCGGGGAATAGTCTTTCCATTGAACATGCATACGCTGCATCTTTCCGGCACCGTCGTACGTCACGAAACCTAGAAGCACACCTAACAGATGAGAATGAAACGGAATGAGAAAGGGAAATAATGGAAAGGGAATCGTGGTAGAGAAGAAACCACCCCAGCATTCGCCTGTCAGCCTCGAGAAAACTACGAAAAACCCATGGCTCAGAGTGGTCGATAGCCATAGAGGTTAATTACACTTAGGAGCTGTATATATGTTCACTAAGGGTGGTATTATATAAGAAAGTCTATTGTGCTAAAAGCAGGAGCAATTTTACACTAAACCCCAAAAATACGTAAGGTGACTTTCTCTTGGGCTTCAGGTATCGTATAAGGTATCTACCGGCCGAACAACACCAGAAGGGCTACTAGAGATAACGGGATTTTTCAGGAACGTTCCACCTCTCGAGCACTCTCTGTAGGAAATTCCAGCAACTATATAAGCGAGCGTACCCGTGAGTCAGTGAGTTTTTGGTGAGACATAAGGTGTTGATAATTCAGTGCGTTCTTCGAGTGAGGTTACCACTATAGCCGTGGCGCAAGGTGTGTGCTGCTACTGCGAGAGCTTAGAGAGATGTTGTGTTCGACTTCCCAGCGAATAAACCATCCAAGAAGAGGTTCTTTGTGCGTATTTCATTACGCTGCTAAGTCATGATTTAAATCACTTTAGTGAAGTGACAATGAGAACTTTGGCAATGAAAACTGGACAAAGTCACAGTAATTACTTTCTTGTGTGATTTAAAATCAAACATCGTGTGTGAGCTGTTAGATCATGGCATACTAAGTAAATAAACAATCGAATGTGCCACTGGATATCAACCAAAAAGGGAGTGAAAAGGGGAATATGGTAGTATTTAAGCGATAGTCAAATATTTTAAGAGCTGGTTGCTATGTGGCGCATTCTATTCTCTTTGCATGTCCAGGACATAACAAAAAAGAATAACGAATTTCCTTTTGAGAAAAAGTATAATTATTGGAAAATTTCATGGAATAACAAGCAATATTTGGAAATAATTCACTCAGTAAAAAAGTGCATATGACATAAATTGTGTATGTTAACGCGATATACATATTTTGTGTAGTAAAATTTTGACTATCTCTTATGGTTTACCAGTTATGCAAAAGTCGTTCACAATGAAGAATACTTGTGGAGACATTCCCAGAAAATTCAAGTTATACATTTTATTTGTCATGAAAGTATCTTAAACATATTTTGTTTTAATCAAAATCGTTAGAGCCATTTTTGAGAAAATTAAAATTTTCGAAAAATGTTCCATGTAAAGGGTAATTTGGGGTGGGGGATTTTCTTGAAAACCTTCGTGTCGCATCTCTGGAAGATACTGAACCTAAATACCAAGTTTGGTGTTTATCCGACTGTTCGTTTCTGATTTATGCTGTTCACAGACACACACACAGACACACAGACGGACATGTTTCCAAAAATGCTCAAAACATGTATTTCCGGTGAAATCTCGGTATCGAATTTTTGGGTGGAATACAATACTTGCCCTACTTACTATACGTAGTAGAGAAAGTAAAAAAGAGTCATGTCTGGAACGCCGAATTCCTACCCGGCACAGCGCCTTGTTTACACCGTACGCAATACAGTTGTGCAGCAAGTTGTTTTATGGCGTTATTAAACATGCTACTTTCCATATGTCTTCTCTGTAGCGCGGTGACAAAGCGTAGGGTGCTTCTGTGTTTAAGACCGCAGGTTAGCTTCTGCATGTAACAAACACTTATTTTTCTTTTTTCTGTTAATAATCTTTAATTAACACATAGGGACTACTTATTTCCGATATACTGTATTTCATACACGGCGTTTGGTAAAGTTCATAATAGAATAGTTATTACGATGGAAAATGCGTGGCTTCACAATTTCATCATGTCGCGTATCTGTATCTTGTTGGGTATCAAGGGACGTCTAAGTGTGTTGTGGCAGCTTCACGATACATTAACAGTGTGCGCGCAATACACAGTAGTATTTGAGAATGTTTTGATTTTCTGTGTGGGGATGAGATATCCTAATGAAATTGTTAAAGTCTTACAGGATAATAATCCTATCCAATATCTCGAAAGGTTTCAATTGGTTCTAAGAGAGGCAGGATATCAAAATGGCCTCCATGTTCACCAGATTTGAACCGTGTTGAAAATGTTGGGCTAAGAGGAAAAGGGAGCTGCACTCGAATTTTCGTGCAGATGCACGAAGAACAAAAGATGGTTTCTGGGCACAAATTCAAGAATCCTGGAATGTTGGAGCTTCTCGTTCACGTTATTACACAGATTTAATTTCATCTACGAGTATATCCCGAAGATTGAGGACGGTAAACCGTGGTCAGGGTTCATACACCCAATATTAATTTTATTTGTTATATATTTTAGTTTTATAAAGATAATATTTTATTTGCATTTATTCCTTCAGTTATTTAAAGTAATGTTTTAGTAGAATTATATTTTTGTATGCATATATATGCCTAAAACTTTGCTAAAGTTATATTAATGTCATATTATCTTCTACAAATCCAGTCATAAAATTAAAAAAATAAAAAATAGCAATGACTAATGCGGGATTTAAACTCATGAGCTCATGAGCGTAAGCAGCGCCTTCGTAACTTCTCGGCCAACAAAATGTTTGTGGAATGCCTCGTGAACACAGCTGCTAGAGGGAACACGAAGCCCTAAGAATGTCACAGGGATGTAGGGATGACTTTTTTTGTCCACGGGTGTATATATGGCGAGATAGTTGTGAAGTAGTCAATAGTAAAATGATTGTTGAAATATCATTGTTAAATTTGAAATATCGGTTTCTATTTAGTAGTATAATCGACTGCGACCACGTCGAGATTATTTCTCTTGCTAAAGGAAGAACAACCATTAGGCACCCTAATCCTGAGATACCAAATAATTCCTCAGCCTTAAACGTCTCACTTACCCGAACAGCCAGTCTCAACTCTGTCCACCCCTCTATCTCTTTCTGCTTCTCTCCAAACTCTCCCGCTTCAAATCTCCACCCATATATTTATTTCTGTTTCACGTATCCATATGGTGTTCTAAAAACCGATTGAAAAATTTTATCGATTCCTCATTCTCAGCGCGATAATCCAACTGCTAGCACCTCTTCTTTTTTCCACCGTCAAGAAGTTTGATCAGCTACATTGGTGATTGAGGTATTTCGTCACAGCAGTGGTTTTCATATAACCTCATTTGACATAAGTAATCACCGTTTGAAACAGCGACTCTGGTGCAACTTTCGGGCACTTACTACTAAACTTTCAACTCTTTATTGAACGTCTGGACTATCTATTGATCCGTGGGTAGAAATACACACAAACATGTTTTAGAAAATGTGTTATCCAATTTAGTTCTTGATAACCGCAGGAAACTGCAATTCTGGTGCTTCAGATTTGAGGTACTTAGATACATTATTTTGCCTTTTAATAAAAATGGTTTGTTTATTTATTTATTTGCTTCATTTTATAGCCCCTATTAATTTCTGTAGTCATATCCGGGGCTTTCATTTTTTTTGGAACAACTCTTTGACTTTTGGTTTTTAAGCTATTGTGTTTTAGGAAACATACCCAAATTCACTCCCACATTCATACTTCCAGACTCTGCGGGTGGTAGTGAGTGAAATAATTAAAGAAAAATTGCAACATCTGAACTGGGAAACGCACCTGGGACCTCTGGGTTGAGTGGATTTATTAACATCCATAACTTGATATTTAAGTCATTAACCTAAATGGTTGCATTAAATTATTATTGTCAATCTAGAGCTCTTTAGCCTTGTTTGTCAGTGTTGACCATAATGGGACATTTACCCTATATTTACATTAATGAAAAAGTCTTTGTGTTAAAATCACCGGATTTTGTGAAGGATCGTCAAGCTTTTGGAATAATTAATATTTTGTAAATCACAGAATGGCTATACACACAAAACGTGAGCTTTAAGTCACTTTTTTATTTCTGCAGTCACAAAATGTTCACTATTAGCATCTGATTTCGATCTGCACAAATAGCATTGAGTACTATTACCTTCACAGGGTTATTTCAAGTTATTCCTGTAGCTCCACTAGTGTAGTTGGTTTCCTTTGATATACCACATCTTTTGAGTGAAAACTCAGAGTGTTAAAACGAGGGAATATCCAAAATGTCGAAAGTCAAATACGTCTTGTCATTTTGAGTCACTTGTTCCCTTTTATCGTATGCACGTGGTTTCTGCAGCATTTGTCTAACTACATCTTTAAATATAACCAAACTATAAACATTGGTTACAACTCAATGAGAAATTAAGCCACTATTAAGGAATGCATACATTTTTGGGACCCTCTGTATTGAGGCAGTATTTTTAACACTTAAATGATTTCAGTCTAATTATATAATATATAAATTCAATAACAGCCCGCCTAAAAGCAATATGTGCATGTAACAATATATAAAAGTGTATATTACAGTCATTGTATATGTTTATATTATTGTATACATGTGTAATAATGTTATGTGTACGTATTACGTAATTTAATAATGTAGGAGCTGTGAGAATAATAGGTTAAAAGTTGCTAACAATGAGGTAACAATGAGGTAACCTTGAGTCAATAATGAGTAAGAAAGTTTAACAATGCTGCTTGTGATTCTTGGAGTAACGATAATGTAATTTTTGTGACAGTTTATAAAATAGCCAGTCAACAACCAGAAAAAGCTTTAGTTAAATAAAAGTATTCTATTGGATTTGGAATAACCAATCAGAAACTGAAATTAGCAAAATTTACAAATCTAGAAGTCAGTTGCTTGTAGACAGTGCTCATAACTGGACGCGTTGCTAGCAGTCAATCTTACTAATCAGACGCGAGATGGGTCCTCGAGAAATTTAATACGTATTTTGTGTGAGAAAATAGTTAACGTGTTTAAAAAGTGCAGGTAATTAACAAAAGAATCTCACAGCTCTGTATATCAGTGAAGTGTTATTTAAATCGTGTCAAGCATTAATAAATGGAGTGAAGAAAAACTTAAAATCTATGTAAGCCTACATTCTTCAGTCGCACCACGCCCTGCTAAGACATTCATGTCTGTAACAAAAAATACTGAGCCGAGGCAAACATAAATATATAATATTTAAAGAAGCAGTGAAAATTACAAAGTTAATATTTGTTTTAAACATTTTTTTTGGGCAAAGGCCACCGGAAAGTACATTTGGGGCAAAGGCCACCGAAAAGTACATTTGGGGCGAATGCTACCGGAAAGCGGATACTATACGAGCGGTTGTAACCAACTTCAATTTCGGCTCCCCAAAATAAGAACTATAATACAACTCCTTCAATACAAACCATCTTCTCAAATTGGCGCCCAGCAGCGTGGAGCTCGAACAGACAAGAATTGGCAAGAGAAAAGCTGAAAAGATGAGATCAATGAACATCAGAGAATTTCAGAAAACTCCAGAGAACATCAAATAACTTCAGAAAACTTCAGAGAACTTCAGAATCATCAACATCATCCAAGGACAGCAACAATTCTTTCAGGAGTACGGGGCACGCAGTCAACAATTCAACTACAATCTACGAGGGAACACCTTCAGTATTCAACCTGCAATGTTTCATATGATATTTCATTTTGACTAGCTCTGTTAAATGCTATCTTATTAAAATTATTTTACCAAACTGTGTTCTTTGTTCGCAATAGGGGAAGGAAATTCCAACATATTCTTTGAACAACTGGGGAAATAAATTAGGTGGTTTTTAATCAAATACCAAAAAGTATTAAATAACCGTATCCATGCAACGCTTCACATAACATTTCCAAAAACCTTGGAAGGCATGTTGCATCGTTTCTATCATGGCGTTTCTATCGAGTTAGCATAGTTTTGTGCCAGTAAACACGCGGGTGGTGTTAAGCGGAATAAAATGCTCGGTGTAACTGTTACACGGTCCCTAAGGGCCACAGATACGGGAAAAAATAAAAAGTGTCCAACATCAATCGGACACATAGGGGTTGGTGGGGGTAGAAAGAGAGCATTCCATGCCCAGCACCATCCACAGACAAAGGAGGACATTGGATAATGAGCGTTTCACAGCTTTTCTGCAAAAGAGATTTATAACCTTTGTAAAAATTGCTTTTACTATGTCCATAGTGCGATATCGTAGCGTTCAATTTAGTACACAAATATTGTAACTATTCTATATAGATTTTCGTAATTCAGCGCCGTAGGTGCCTAAATAACAGATCTCAAGAATCATTGTTTTTAAAATAATGTACTAGAAAAAATGCTGTGATACATTTACATGATCTTCTCTACCCTCTGTCGTTCATTATTGAGTATAAAAACTATGCTAACTAAAGCTTATTTTTATATCTACCACATTTTAATCCAAATAAACATTTGCACAAATAGACTACATTACACATTCGGTTATAGATACAAAGTGTCTTCTTCCGTGGTGTAGTGTTTACCATGCTAGTCTCTAGTTCTCGAAGTCGCGGGGTAAAACCCGCCGGAGGGCAATGAATTTTTTCGGGTGTAAAAATCTTTAGCATGGCTTCCTTCGGAAGGGAAATAAACCCGGATGCCCCATGTCGTATATTTATGGCTCATAAAAGAACCTCAAGCCTGATAAAGAGGCCTCTGAGCAAAACTACCGATCTTTTACGCCCAATAAGAATGGGATGCTAAGGACTATAGCAGCTAAAGAGCGTCCATAAATGAAATTAAAAAAAACACAAAGAGAACAGCGATAGACAAATGTTTAAGAACTGGACGCTATATGCTAGCCTTAAAATATATACTGTTTCCATGTAATCGCGAGAAACAACTGAATATTGAAATTACTTAAAAGAATGATCAAGAAATAAACAATTCGAAGATTAATAATGGATATCTCACAAATGGCTTGTGCTACAAAAAAAAATAAAACGTTTTTGAAATAAATTGTGTGTTTTAAAGAGACGTACATTTCTTGTAGGGTGCGTTTTCGTCTATGGCTAAACGTTTACCAGCTATATAGGATTATTCAAAATTTCTTCTCAATGAAGAATACTTCATAATTTATTCCCAGAAATTTAAGATGTACATTTTAATTGGAATTAATTGCTCTTCCACACAAGCCGTGTGTTGGATAAGGTTGGAAAGGTGGAATCAGATGAGTGAAAAATTCAATGCCGTAGCCAGTACTTGAACCACGGATCTCCGTCCCCAAAAAATTAAATTGAGTTTTATTCTGGACGCTCTTTAACTACTATGGTCCTTAGCGTGAAAAACTGGAAATTTTGTACACAGGCCTCTATCAGATTTGAAGTTCTCTTACGTGACGTAAATCTATTTCTGCATTTGTTGGTGGTATGGGTGGATTTAATCAAATTTCTTTACGTAAAATCCTAGCATTTATTACTGCACACATAAATAATAATAATGTTTTAAATAAAGATGAAAAAGTGCTAATGACACGGGACCACCGGGTAAGGATTTTCAGGCCCAAAAAAATTCATGGCCCTCCGCCATGTTTGAATCCGCGACTTCGAGCATTAGAGGCTCGCATCTCCCGGCTCCGTCCGGTTGCTGTAACCACTGAGCTACCATGGCAATATGCCGTAACAACATTAAATTCTCTAACTGATTCGCACTTGAATTCCATTAATTGACCTAATAGTTGTTGAAACTATGAAGCTGTACCTACTTACAGCATTGTAAGTCGCCATCGGGGTATGTCATCTCAATACAATTTGAGATCTCCTTGTGGTTTACCAGTAAAAATGCGAATCAGTTGGAGACTTCAAAGTTGTGCCGGCATATTGGCATGGTAGCTCAGTGGTTAGAGCAACAGGTCGGGGACCGGCAGATCCATGGTTCAAATCCTGGCTATGGTATTGAAGTTTTCAGCCATCAGATTCTACATTTTATTTCTCATGTAAATATTTTAATATATGGTATTTTAATCGAAACCTTTGCAAGCCAATTGTTAGAAAGTCAGATTTTTCGAAAAAGTTTCTATGTAAAGGTAGTTGGGAATGGGTGAGGTTTTCTTGAAAATCTTTGTGTCACATTCTTGAAGGATATTGAACTTAAATACCCAGAATCCGAGTTTTCGTTTTTGAGTTATGCTGTTCACAGACACACACCGAGACCTTTTTCTAAAAATCCTTTTTTTTGGATTCAGGGGGCCTGAAACATAGGTATATTCCCGGTGAAATCTTGGTATCGAATGCTTGGGTGGAATACAATACCTCCTCTACTTACTATACGTAGTAGAGAGAGTAAAAACAATAATTGCTATCTGTGCCAGACTTACATTTGCCTGGTTTCTTTGGAACAGAGAGCTGCAGTTTTTGACAACCTCAATGTTGTCAAATTGTGAGCCTACAATGTGTCAGGCTCGCATTCGGGAGGACCCGGGTTCGATTCCCGTTGACCGCCCACTCTGACCATGGGTTTGTCATGGCTAGGCGAATCCTTGGGTTGTCTCTCATCTACAACAATTCCCTTTACATCATTTGCTCTTCATTTCGTTTCCCTCTCATCTTTCAGGTCTTCTTCTAGGTTTCGTGGCGTATGGCGGTGCGGGACACATAGCACGAATGCTTGCTCAAAGAAAAGGGTACTCCCCTTGGAGGGCTTTTTGGTCGACGGGTCGTTGATCGCCATCTCTAGGCAACTCCAGCACTGGGACGCGTCTTCGAGCCTGGCAGTCTTACTTTCTCTACTACGTATAGTAAGTAGGGGAACTATTGTATTCCCCCCAAAAATTCGATACCGAGATTTCACCGGAAATATATGCTTTGAGACCCCCTGAATCCAAAAAAAGCATTCTTGGAAACAAGTCCGTGTGTGTGTGTGTGTGTGTGTGTGTGTGTGTGTGTCAGTCTGTGAACAGCATAGCTCAGAAACGAACAGTCGGATAAACACCAAACTTGGTATTTAGGTTCCGTATCTTCCAGAGATGCGACACGAAGGTTTTCAAGAAAATCCCTCACCCCACATTACCCTTTATATGGAACATTTTTCGGAAATTTTAATTTTCCCAAAAACGGCTCTAACGATTTTCATTAAAATATCATAGGTTTAAGATATTTTCATGACAAATGAAATGTATATCTTGAATTTTCTGGGAATGTCTCCAAAAGTATTCTTCATTGTGAATGACTTTTGCATAACTGGTAAACCAGATAGACAAAATTTTATTACACAACAAATGTAGATCGTTTTAAAATACACAATTTATGTCATATACATTTTTTTATTGAGTGAAGCATTTTCAAGATATTGCTTGTTATTCCCTTAAATTTTCCAATACTTGTAATTTTTCTCAAATGCGAATTCGTTATTCATGTTTTTAATGTCCTGTACATACAAAGAGAATGAAATGCGCCACATAGCAACCAGCTCTTAAAATATTTGACTATCGCTTAAAGCCTACCATATTCCCTCTGTACCTACAAGAAAATTAGCAAGAAGATTAACATCTCGATTAATATGAAGCATATACAGAGTAAGTGTTTGTAAAAATAGTTTTTACAAGAGTAGGGAAAGTCCTGTGAGTGTAACACATCAAATATTTTTTTTTATTTTGAAAGTTTATAGTCGTTTTAACATATTAGTCATATCGCGAATTTACAACTTTTAAAATACATATTTAACAATGAAACAATTACGTTATTCAACATACTAACAGCTTTGAATCATTACAATGAACTAGTATATAGAATTGTGACACTACAACTAATCAAATTTATTGAAAATTATATATTGTTATATAAATTCATGCTTTTAAAAAATTCAACTATCTTAGGATGCTGAATAGTTGAGTGCTGTTTGTAAATCATGGAGTATCTGATAGTGTTGTCTCCATTGATGGTATTGTGGACATTCCACGATTATGTGTTTTTCGTTAACAGTATGTTATACTGGAGGCAGGTGGGTGGTTGGTCCTTTGAAAGAAGATAATAGTGCGTGATCTTGGCCCATTCTCAGCCGGGATAATAAAACCTGATCTTGTCTGGAAAGGGATTACTGGGAAGATGTGTCGAAAAACTCGATATTTTATCACGGAGTTTGCTTCTCTTGGAGTCAAGCCATCGTGTGTTGCAGTGTTGGTAGAGCTTCTTTTTAATGGTTGAGATAACACGTGGGCTGGTGTAGTTATAGTTGGGTCTCTTAGTGGATGTTTAGTGGCTTCTTTTGCTGCCTGATCGACCAATTCGTTGCCTTGTATTCCAATGTGGGATGGAATCCATACTAGAGACCTTTTCTTTCCTTGTTTATTGGTTCTATGAGGTAGTGATTGAATTTATTGAGCAAAAATATGGGTTGATGACAGATTGTTTATTGCTAGTAGTGAACTTTTAGGATCTGAATGTATAACAAATAACCTTGAGCATAAATCACAGCTTAAGAGCCTGGAATTGTTGCGGACTGCATCTCTGTGGCCTGTAGCCCTCTGTGATTCCTTTACTTCATCCCTTCCTAGTGGGGTGGTAACCACTAGAAATCTCACGTGTCTCCCTCCGTTGTATACCCTACACCTTTCTTATAAAGGTAAGTGTCCCCTAAATATTTGTTTTCAACTGAAGCGCTGGCCACGGTATTCCATGGAACATATTTCTGGTGCACCCGATTGATAATTAATATGGTATGCTGCGCAATATTTGAACTTCAGATGCATTTAGCAGGTCATCAAGTTATGCACCTCGTCTGTTTAACTTTCCAACTGACCGCACCGCGTTAGCAAAGTGTTTGCTGTTGAACGTGGCAGCTAATACACAAACATCTCTTTGACTGCTGTTGGCAGGATACAAAGATCCTTACCGGGTAATTTAACTATCGTCGCCCAACTACACCTAAGAAACGAATTACGTCACTAATGATGCTTGAGAGTTAAATATTGGTTTACCTTCCATACTACGTATAGCAAATAGGGGAAGTATTGTATTCCATCCAAATATTCGATGTCCAAATTTTACCGGAAATGTACCTTTCGAGGCCCCTGAATCCAAAAAAAGCATTTTTACTTTCTCTACTACGTATAGTAAGTAGAAGTATTGTATTCCACCCAAAAATTCGATACCGAGATTTCACCGGAAATACATGTTTTGAGACCCCCTGAATCCAAAAAAAGCATTTTTGTAAACATGTCCGTGTGTGTGTCTGTCTGTGAACAAAACTCAGAAACGAACAGTCGGATAAACACCAAACTTGGTATATATGTTCAGTATCTTCCAGAGATGCGACACGAAGGTTTTTAAGAAAATCCCTCCACCCCAGATTACCCTTTACATGGAACATTTTTCGAAAATTTTAATTTTCTCAAAAATGGCTCTAAAGATTTTGATTAAAATATCATATGTTTAAGATATTTTCATGACAAATTAAATGTATATCTCGAATTTTCTTGGAATTTCTCCAAAAGTATTCTTCATAGTGAACGACTTTTGCATAACCAGTAAAGTACAAGAGATAGACGAAATTTTACTACACAAAAAATATAGATCGCATTAAAGTACACAATTTATGTCATATACATTTTTTTGTTAAGTGAACCATTTTCGAGATATTGCCTGTTTTTCCCTTAAATTTTCCAATATTTATACTTTTTTCAAACTCGTTATTCATTTTTTTTGTCCTGGTAATGCAAAGACAATGGAATTCTCCACATAGCAACCAGCTCTTAAAATATTTGACTATCGTTTAAAGCCTACCAATTCTCCTTGCATCTACAAGAAAATTAGCAATAGGATCAACACCTCCATATCTCGATTAACGTGAAGCATATGGAGAATAAGCGTTTGTAAAAGCGTTATTTCTACAAGAGTAGAGAAAGTCATGTGGGTGTAACATATCAGATTTTTAATAAACGAATTGCTATATAATGGTATTGATATCTCATACTCTTTGCATTAGCACGAGAAGAAACGAATAGGAATTTATCACTTAGAAAAAGTATAAGTATTTGCTATTCAAATCAAAAATATTCAGAATGAATAGAACCCAAAAGCCCATTACCAGAACATGAAAGATTATACATTTTAATTGCCATAAAAATATCTTAAGCAAATAATATTTTAATAAAAATTGTTAGAATTTTTGATAAAATAAAAAATAAGCATCAGTTTTTTTCATGTTAAGGGTTGTTTGTGGTGTGGGGGATTTTCTTTAACACCTTTGTGTCGCATCTTTGGAAGATGCTGAATTTAAATATCAAGTTTCGTATTTAATCGACATTAATAGTTTGTGTTCACACAGACAGACATAAACACACACACACACACACAGGTATACAGACCCTTTTCTAAAAACACCTGTTTTGGATTAAGGGAGTCTCAGAGCGTTTATTTACAGTGGAATCTCAGTATGGCATTTTGTGGGTGGAATACAATACCTAATTAATATCCATTTCAGGAAAACTTCAATCTCGAATTTTTAGGTAGAATACAGTATTTCTTTTGCCCTAAATAAGCAATAGGGAAAATTAGAAACCAAGGTTGAATCAGTCTAGTAATTTCTTTCTTGAGTCTTGTTAATTTCTCTACCATGTATATAGGTAGAGAAGGATCGCATTCCACCAAAGCATTCGATACCGAGTTTTCAATGGAAATACATTTTTGAGGCACACTGAATCAGAAAAAGCATTTTCAGAAAAGATCTGTGTGTGTCTGTGCACAGCATAACTCAAAAACGAAACGTGCTTGGTGTTTAGGTTCATTACTTTTCAAAGATGAGACACGAAGGTTGCCAACAAAATCCTCTAAAAAAATACTGGGTCTAACGACCTTGATTAAAATTCCATATATTACAGGCAAATAACGTGTATATCTTGAACTTTCTGGAATAGCCTGTGTAGTCCTCTTCGTTTGAAGGAATTTTGTGTAAACGTTAAGTGACAGAGGAAAACTTACTACACAAAAAAATGTAGTTCTCTTTTAAGTACACATTTTATTTCTAATAACGTTTGTGTATTATCGACCATTTCCAAGATATCCGTTATTAATGGTTCGAGATGTTCAATAATTTGTCATTCATTTGAGAAGAATTTTATTAGCCCCACGTGTGGATGCCAATTTGAGAAGATGGTTTGTTACGTAATTTGCAACACGCATTGGGCGTCAATTTGAAGTAGTTTGTATTCAAGGAGTTGTATTATATTTCAACTGTTGGGGAGCAGAACTAGTAGTAGTTGCAACCGCACGTATAGTAAACAGTTTCCGATAGCCTTGGCCCCAAGTGTACTTTCAGGTGGCCTTTGCCCAAAGTTTAAAAGAAAAATATTAACTTTGTAATTTGACTGTTTCTTTAAAATGTTTGCCTCAGCTGCGTCAGTATTTATTTTAGAGGCATGAATATCCTGGCAGGGTTATGGTGCGGCTAAGAATGTAGGCTTACACAGATTTTAATTTTACTTCACTTCTTCTTTTATTAATGCTTGACACGATTTAATTAACACTTCACTGATATAGAGAGCTGTGAGATTCTTTTATGAATTACTTCCACTTTTTAACACGTAAACTATTTTGTTCTCACACGAATACGTATTATACTTCTCGAGGACGTGTCTCGCGTCCGGTTAGAAACACGGTTTGCAGGCAACTGAATTTATTTCAACCACCTAAACATGTAAATTACTGTATTCCAAGTCTCCGATTGGCTATTCCTAATCCAATAGAATGCCTTCATTTAACTAAAGCTTTTTCTGGTTGTTGATTGGCTATTTTTAAATTGTCTCAAAATTTACATTATTGTTGCTCCAATAATGGCTAGTAGCATTTAAACTTTCAAATTCATTATTGCCTCAAGGTTACCTCATTGTTACCTCATTCTTAGCAACTTTTAGCCTACTATTTTTACAGTTTCTGCATTATTAAATTACGCAATATATTCACATAACATTATTACACATGGATACAATAATACAAACATATACAATGACTGTTACGTACATTTTTTATATATTGTTACATACACATATTGCTTTAAGGCGGGATGTTATTGAATTATTTTTATTATACAATTAGAGAAATCATTTTAGTGTTAAAAACACTGCCTCACATTTTAAGGTCCATTAATTTCAGTGATTGCATGGAAACAGTATGGCATTTTAAGGCCAGTGTATAGTGTCCAGTTCTTAAATATTTGACTATCGCTGTTCTCTTTTTATTTATAACGAAATGTGTAATGTAGTTTTTATGTAAAGGTTTATTTGAATTAAAATGTAGTAGACAGTAAAGTAAGCTTTAATAAGGCTAATTTGTGTATCCACTTATAAGCGAACAGAACAGAGAAAGTCTTGTAAATGTATCAAATCAGACGTTTTTCTTATTGAACGTTTGTAGTTGAAGAGGAGAGTGTTTGCATCAATAGTTCTTGTTCCGTGATCATCTGCAGCCTTAGAGTTTATTCCCCTCTTGGTTGAATCCCTTACCGGGACACGTGAAATCCAGCATGTTTCTTGCGGCACGCTGTTAGTCCACCATCATCAAGCCCCTTTTTTATGCGCCGTCACTGAAGCGGCAGCGGACCGGGTCTCCACTGTTTGTTTTCGCTATGTAAACCAAACCCAGAATGCTAATTTTATGGTGTGGCAGCCCTGCTCTTGCTGAAACATTGTTTTAATTAGTTTGGATTTATGGAAAACTCCAATCAGAACATACTTCCATTAACTGAATCACGATGCCATTAACGCGAAACCTTCCTTCGCCTACCGTTTCTTTACTTTGTCGTGTATATCTATGCTTACTGTGCTGAGAGGATGCCACAATATACTCTTACGTCTATGTATACGCTGATGAAAAACCTCTAAATGCACTTTTTACTTTCTTACCATGTACCTCGTGAGTATAAAAGGTACTGTATCCCACATAAAAATTCGGAAATGCATGCTTTGAAACCCGCTTAATAAAAACACATTTTTAGAAAAAAAAGTTCGTATGTGTATGTCTGGAAACAGCACAACTCAAAAACGGAAAGTTGAATAAATATCAAAATTGTTATATAAGTTCAGCATTTTCCAAAGATGCTACACGAAGATTTTCAAGAAAATTCCCCACCCTAAACTACCTTTTACATGGAAAAAATTTCGATGTTTATCTTCTCAAAAGTAGCTTTAGCGATTTTTATTAAAATATTATATATTTAGAATGTATATATTGAATATTCTGGATAAACTCTCTAAAGTCCTGTTGATTCGGAAATACTTTTGTATTATTTTGTGTAGCGGGTAAACCAAAGGGGTACAAGAGCGTACCTACAAAAAATGTAGATCTCTTTAAAACAACTATTCATTTCAAATAATTTTGTGGCATTAGCTATTTCTGAGATATGCGTTGTTACTGGTTTGAGATTTTTCAATACTTGGAGTTTAATTTTGAGAAGTATTCCAAGTTCACTTGTTTCTCGCGATGTCATGGAAAGAGCGTGACATTTCAAGGCCAGTATATAGTGCCAGTATATTATTTCCTTTGTACCTATAATAAAATGTGTAATGAAAGTGTGTAAAATTTTATCTCACTTAAGTTGAAGTACAAAGGAATAACCTTTTTGTGAAAGGTATATAAAGTAAACGGTGGTGGTGGATAAAGGCATGCGAATTTAACAATAGTTTTAACTTATTTCGCTATTCAGTTGTTTTCCCAATGTCATGGAAAGAGTATGGAATTTCAAGGTCAGCATATAGCTACTTTTTTCAAAATATCTGGATTTTTGATTCGGTTTCCTCTATTCCCCCCCCCTTGTACCTACAACGAAATGTAACGGAAGTATTCTGCAAAGATTAACCTCGATTAACATAAAGAAGATATAAAAAGATCTGATGTGTTACACTCACATGACTTTCTCTACTCTTGTACAAACTATTTTTACAAACGCTTATTCTCCATCTACTTCATGTTAATCGAGATAGACATTTGCAGACTCTATCTTATTGCTAATTTACTTGTAGATGTAAGGGGAATATATATTTACAAGGGCAATTAGGAAATACAGTAGCCTTTAAGCACATACATATCTCTTAATAGCTGGTTGCTAGGTGCAGCACCATTCCCTTTGCCGCAGATTAATATTCTTTGCATATCCAAGACAAACAAATGAATAACGAATTCCCATTTGAGAAAAGTATTGAAAAATTTAAGGGAATAACAAGCAATATCTCGAAAATGGTTCACTCAACAAAAAGAAAATGTATATGTCATAAATTATGTATTTTAACGCGATCTGCATTTTTTGTGTAGCAAAATTTTGTCTCTTATGGTTTAGCAGTTATGCAAAAGTCGTTCACAATGAAGAATGCTTTTGGAGACATTCCCTGAAAACTCAAGATATACATTTTATTTATCATAAAAATATCTTAAACATATGATATTTTAATCAAAATCGTAAGAGCAATTTTTGAGAAAATTAAAATTTTCGAAAAATCTTCCATGTAAAGGGTAATCTGGGGTGGGGGGATTTTTTCGAAAACCTTCGTGTCGCATCCTTGGAAGATACTGAACCTAAATACCAAGTTTGGTATTTATCCGACTGTTTGTTTCTGAGTTATGCTGTTCACAGACAGATACACTGAGAGACACACAGACACACACACGGACATGTTTCCAAAAATGATTTTTTTGGATTTAGGGGATCTCAAAACATATATTTCTGGTGAAATCTCGGTATCGAATTTTTGGGTGGAATACAATACTTCCCCTACTTACTATACGTAGTAGAGAAAGTAATGAGCTTTCGTATGAACGGTTTGTAGAACCAGTACAAAAATCTGATGTGTTACACTCACATGACTTTCTCTACTCTTGTACAATCTAATATTACAAACGCCTATTCTCCATATGCTTCATGTTAATCGAGATATCGAGATGTCAATCTTATTGGTAATTTTCTTGTAGATGCAAGGGAAATATGGTAGCTTTTAAGCGATAGTCAAATATTTTAACGCTGGTTGCTATGTGGCGCATTCCATTCTCTTTGCATGTCCAGGACATAAAAAAAATGAATAACGCATTTGAGAAAAAGTATAAGTATTGACAAATTTAAGGAAATAACAAGCAATATCTCGAAAACGGTTCACTCAACAAAAGAAATTTATATGACATAAGTTGTGTATTTTAACGCGATCTACATTTTTTGTGTAGTAAAATTTTGTCTATCTCTTATGGTTTACCAGTTATGCAAAAGTCGTTCACAATGAAGAATACTTTTGGAGACATTCCCAGGAAATTCAAGATATACATTTCATTTCTCATGACATTATCTTAAACATATGATATTTTCATCAAAATCGTTAGAGCCATTTTTGAGAAAATTAAAATTTTCGAAAAATCTTCCATGTAAAGGGTAGTCTGGGGTGGGGGGATTTTCTTGAAAACCTTCGTGTCGCATCTCTGAAAGATACTGAACCTAAATACCAAGTTTGGTGCTTATCCGACTGTTCGTTTTTGAGTTATGCTGTTCACAGACACACACACACACACAGACACACACACACACACACACACAGACACACACACACACACAGACACACACACGGACATGTTTCCAAAAATGCTTTTTTTGGATTCAGGAGGTCTCAAAACATATATTTCCGGTGAAATCTCGGTATCGAATTTTTGGGTGGAATGCAATACTTCCCCTACTTACTATACGTAGTAGAGAAAGTAAAAATATGCGGTAGTGGGTGGCCAAACTCATGTGAATTGGAGCAGGTTCGTCCTCGCGGAGGGAAGGAGAGGGAGAGATACTAGAGGCTTGTGGATATAATGGTGGATATCTTAATCTCAGGTCGTGTTGTCCGATGCTTAGTACAGATGTAGTTTAGGGTTAAATAACGTCCTTTGTTGTATTTCCTTTAGCTCCATTCCCGGTTCGACCCTGCCACACAAACATTTAACATTCGTGTCAGAGGCCGATTTGGCGAATTGTTCGCTATAAACTTCTTTACCACAACTCGCCAAAATTCACGTTTGCCAGTACTACATAACGGCATGTAGTTTCACTTTATGAAATTCCATTGCCCGTTTTTCGTACTCCCGGTCGGTCTCTGTGCGACACCAAAATGCAAGTGCTCTACTTGTCCGAATTACAGATGATGTTACTCGTGTATTATCTTGCCATGCAAGTTTCGTTGCTTCTACCAAGTCATGTGACATTTCAAGTAAATTTCGTCAACGAATGATATTAAAGGAAGATAAGTAATGTTCCTATTGGTCGGTAAATATTATATAAACTCCCAAACTTAGCTTTCACTTATGTTTTTGAAACATAAACGTTCCAAAGGTTCCTATGAGAACCGATGAGATCTCAAGGTAAAACATTTTTCTGCCAAACTCTTTACTTTAAACATAAATCTTAGGTGCCATTGTCCTGTACATGTATACCTGTAGCTACAAACACTTGGGTATTCCGGCGCCTTGGAGAAAGCTATTTCCAAATATGTCTGTTTTTTCCAGCGAACGTACCTATATTTGCGACTGCCTCCGATATTATATGTGCTTCTAATAATAATACTAAAGAGATATAAAAACACTGATTATCTATCATAATCGTCTGCTTGTGTACGTAATCTTAAGTTTCAGAAAGTAATAACGTAAGATATTTCTGCCTGAGTTGATACAAATTAATAGGAAATATAAAGGTTTATATAAATGACAAACATTACGGGAGTAAGAAGGAACATAAGTTTGCTGCCACTGGAGGTAAATAAGCTGAGTGTGAAGTATACGGTGCCGTGATGAGGGGATGAAAGATGCCTTAATTGTGTCACTAAATGCAATTCGCGTACCTAAGTACTTAAGAAGGCAGGAGGGAGAAAAGCCTGGCACTGGAGGAAGCAGGGAGTGTTTAGCACTTCATTGCGTATGAAATTGCCACTCTTATACACAGGATGTACACAAATGGTTATAGAGGTTTTAAACATATATATTTTCTCTGCGGTCTACAATATACTTTTGAATCATAACTTAAATGAAAACAAAAGTGGAAGTTATCATAAAACAAATTACAAGTGTTTATATGGAATCCTTTTGCGACCGCCATTCATCTAGCTGGTTGTCAATTTCTGACATTTACCAAGTCTGCCTGATTCTACTGCTGCTTAATCCTCCTCTTCAACTCAGATAGGTCTGCACGTAGTGGTGACATGTTTTCTTAAGGATAACCATCTGTGAAATTTAAAAAATCCACAACTTCAAGTAGATTAATTTGAAATCAAGGTTTAATATATAATGTGTAGACCAAATATCATGGCTATTTTTAAATTAACCACAGATACTAACTTTTTAATGTTTTAAAAAATTGCTCCACACGACGCAACTACTTTTTGAAAAAATGTTTTATAATTAAATGTTTAAAAGTAAATTGCAGATATCAGTTTTTAACTGTCAATTTATATTTTATTTTCTAAACATTGATTTTCTCCCAAACTAATAGAAAATTTTTTTTGATAAAAGTTGTTTCATTTTAAAAGTACTATCCAATGACACCTTAAACAAACCATGTTTCCATTTAAAATTTCAAAGTTGACCACGAGTACCCATACTTCTGATTTGTTTTGGAAAATGTAAATACCACTAATTGATTCTGTGCATAGATTTTGGTTATGAAGTTGTTTTTTTGTAAACAAGTATCTTACAGTTTTTGAGAAAAACGGGTGATACGGGTACTCTGGGACACCCGGTATAGGCAAAACTTTATTTTATAGGCTTACAGGCTGACATTTAAATTGTAATGACATGCTTTAAAGAACGTGCACCTGCATTCCTGTACTTTTACACGCGATGACATGACAATTTTGTCAGTAACGATAGAAAGCTTACAGAAAGGTATTAGTAGGTTGAAATAATATTGTAAACAATGGGGTTTGGTGGTAAATATTAATAAAACTAAAACAATGGCTTTCAAAATGGTTATGTGTATGGCAGGGATGAAAAATGGTATTACAAGGGGCTAGAACTACAAAACGTTAAACATTTCTCCTACTTAGGAGTAATGTTTAATATGAGAGGAAAATGGAACAAACATCTAGTAGCTAACTATAAAGCACGAGGGCAGTTAAATGAATTATTACGTACCCTCTCGCGGATACCTGATGTACCTGTAGATACATTAGAAAATATGTATAACTCTATGATAAGGCCGCTTTTGTTATACGGAAGTGAAATCTGAGGATGGCAAAGAGCAGAGCATGTAGATAAAACACAGGTAGCATTTTGGAACAGAGTTCTTGGAGTTTCACAAGGCACATCAAATTCGGGGGTATTGAGGGAGGTGGGATGTTATGAAGACACAACACACTGTAAAATAAGAGCAGTGAAGTACTGGCTGAGGCTGATGCAAGGAGGATAACTCCACACTACGATCCAAATATTATAAATACCAGCGAGAAAACCTGTCTGCTAAGTTTTGGGCAGCTGATTTGGAAAGGGGTTTGAGGAGAATACGAATGGGGTCAGTATGGCAAAGAGCTGAAACAAATGACAAAAACATATGGAAAGGTGTCAAAAGAAGACTAAGAGACATCAACCAACAGGAAATAGAATCGGATTGTAAAATTAAACCTTCTCTAAGTCTAGCAAATGAAACAAAATTGTATTAGGGTAAAGAGGGTAAAGAAAAGAAAGGTCAGGAATGGCGTGGTTTAGACTGGAGGGCACAGAAAATTACTGACGATTCTGACAGGAGAATCTGCCCATTCTGCGATTTGGATGAGGACTGGGTACATATTTTGGCGGAGAAAAATTCTTAAGTCTGTCAAGAAATAGATTGGCATGTTGGGAGCTACTGGCTGACCAGAGGAACTGGCAAAATATAGGCAATTTCGTGGCTAAATTGCGCGAAGCTACGTCAAATTTGTTCAGTTAGTCAAAGGTAATTTATCTCTATTTTCCTTTTTCTTTTTGCTTTGTTTTCCTTCTCTGTTGTTTATTTTGTCACCATACCTTGTATCTTAAATATGCATGTACGGTCAATGATCCATGCACTAAATACTTGTGTAATAATTTGAAACCAATCAAGATCCATCCATCCACCCACCCACCCACCCATCAATCCATAAAAATGACTTGAACTAAAGTAGAAAGTTTATGCTATTTAATGAAACTTAAATCCATTTTTATGAATTAAGAATGTTTGGCCTTTTTTTCACAGATGGGTAATCTTGGCACCTTCGACACTGTGTTTGTTGGAATCGCTAGTTCTCGACTCACCCGCGGCATAGGTTTTTTTATAGGATTGCGCGCAAAAGCCGTTCTGACTCTCCACATTCTCATCTGATACACGCGGTCGTTCGGTGCTCTTTCCTTTACAGACACACCCTGTCGTTTGAATCTGATTGTAGCATCTACGAATGTTGATATTAGAAGGAAGTTAAGACAAATGTTTGCTTACATTCCCGCTGAACTGTAACCATTGAATTATGCTTTGCCAATTCCAAGACAAAAAGCTGTTTATTTGTATCGTTACTGTGGCTATAACACAAAACAAAATATGCGCATATAGAATTCAAACTTCCATAATTAATCTTCAATTTAAGTTTTGATTCAGAATTTTTGTATGCAGCAAAAATATATAATTTTAAAACTCCTACATGCATGTGTGTACATCCTGTGTAAAATTGAGTTTTGCTGATAATTGTACGTAACTCAGCAAACATTGTTTCAAAAGCTAACAATTTTATCAATATTGCCTTGTAACGTCAGTCAAATTTGAGGCAGTATTTTTAATACTTACATGATTTAGTCTAATTATATAATATATAAATTTAATAACAGCCCGCCTTAAAGCAATATGTGTATGTAACAATATATAAAAAGTGTATATTACAGTCATTGTATATGTTTATATTATTGTAAACGTGTTCAATAATGTTATGTGAATGTATTACGTAATTTAATAATGTAATAGCTGTGAGAATAATAGGTTAAAAGTTGCTAACAATGAGGTAGCCTTGAGGCAATAATGAATTAGAAGCTTTGATAATGCTACTAGTCATTCTTGGAGCAACACTAATGTAATTTTTGTGATAGCTCATAAAACAGCCAATTAACAACCAGAAAAAAAGCTTTAGTTAAATGAAGGTATTCTATTGGACTAGGGTTAGCCAATCAGAAACTGAAATATAGCAAAATTTTCAAATTCAGAATACAGTTGCTTGTAGACAGCGCTCCTAACCAAACGCGTTGCTTGTAGACAGTGTTCCTAACCGTACGCGAGATGCGTCCTCGAGAAATTTAATACGTATTCGTGTGAGACGAAAATAGTTTTACGTGTTAAAAAGTGCAAGTAATTAATAAAAAAATCTTACAGCTCCCCATATCAGTGAAGTGTTATTTAAATCATCAAGCATTAATAAAAGGAATGAAGTAAAATTATAATCTGTGTAAGCCTACATTCTTCAGTCGCACCACTCCCTGCTAAGACATTCATGTCGCTAAAAGTAAGTACTGACGCAGCCGAGGCAAACATAAATATATAATATTTAAAGAAACATCAAAATTACAAAGTTAATATTTTTAAACTTTGGGCAAGGCCCACCGGAAAGTACATTTTTTGGGGCGAAGGCTAGCGTAAACTTTTTGCCGGTTGCAACTACTTCAAGTTCGGCTCCCCAACAGTCGAAATATAATACACATACTTCAAACTGGCTTTCCATACGTAGCAGCAACAAACCATTTTCTTCAACTTCTTCATTCACTTCTCATTCGTAATTAAAGACAATATCAATACACTGTATATCTCTGAATTCAAGTAATCTTCAGATGTTTGTTTCTGGGAGATTTAGAAACGTACAGAAGGAGATGACGCTAGTAATGTAGCAATCTTCCCGAAGTTCCCAACGCTCACAAGGAGGATATTAGAGCCGATTTACCTGAGGTCATTCAGTCAACTTTAAAAGATCGACCTTCGAAAAGACAATTACTAAACGTTTTGTGACTTGAAGGCAAATTAAGCCGACGAACAATTAAATTTATTGAATTTAATTGTCATTACTATAACTCGGCATCTGTTTATTTGTCTATTTCTTCCTTTGTTTAGAATCGTAGGCTGGTATATATAAATATGTTTGAAGCTTACTGGTGTAAGATATACTAATTTTAAAGTCTCTACATTTGCAGATTTTCATAGTGTGTGCCTTTTTGTAACTTAAGAACCTATTATGACCCTTTTTTGTAATGAGCATTTTTATCAAGCATCATTCTTGTTATTGATGGTTATTAATATTGTTTATTAATGATGTTAATCTTAGTGTTGTAATTAATATTTCGCTCTCTGAGTCAATGAAACATTGTTGACAACATGCCTAAGAATCTTTGTAATACCGGTATTCCTTTCCTAATATTAGCGTTGCATTGTTTCGTGTAATATCGAAAAAGTGGCTCCTTAACACAATAAAGCGTACGGTAAATGGCTACAAAAACTATTGGTTTACTACCGGGAAATCGATAATTTTACAATAAATTAATCACGTTGTTCATGAATACAATGGCTTTATTATTTTTACTTCCCACGTAGGAAAGCACAGCATTGACCTAAAAAGCTAGACATATTTCATTGCAAACGTAATGATAGTCTGCTTGAATAATACTGCAATGAATAATACATAATAGACTCAATAATAATTAGAAACCAGTATGGAGTGAAAAAATGTATTCAAGAGAAAAATCATTTACAAAATGAAAATATTGTTTGCCTTAAAACATGCATTGTAACTAAAATGTGCAAATTTAAAGAAATGTTTATAGTTTACATTTCATTAAGAGAATAGCAAAATTTAGTGAATTTAATATATTATTATATGCTAGGTAGATGGCCTAAAAGTTCAAATGAAAACTAAATTAATTTCTAATACCCAGCACGATTTTGAGGGGACGTATACTCACTTTGCTGCGGAGGACCGAAACGTGGTATGGAGGTTAAAAGGAAGGCGTGGGTTTTTCATGTACAAAATCCATAGTCCAAATCTATTTACATATTCCTAGATTTATTTCCCAACCGTTTGGGGTACCTACATTATTAAATATGAAAGGTGAGAGGAGATGTCCACTAATCCAAAAGCCGGCTTGCACACGCAATCCACTTCTCACGGAAGACAGACGCTATATTCACCATCACTCGCGGTTAGCAAAGCGAACAGCCAGGAGTGATGTCATCCCAATCAACATGAAAGGAAAACAACAATATGTATGGTAATGATAATGCAGAGCAACACTGTGTCTGTAATGACAATGAAACCTCCCCCCCAAATTATTAATACGCCACAATATCATATATACGGGATATGACTATTTTATGTTTCTGTATGATTCTGTCATGTCAGAATGTGTTTTAAAACGGTAAATTAATAAATGATTTTTTCCTAATTCAGTGCTTATAATTACTGATAATGTCTATATTAGTGCCATTTTGAACTTGTTGTAGTGCTGTTTGCCTGTCTATTTTACGTTTTTAGCGCTTGTTGCACCGAGCTCTAGCCACAACACTCATGTATATTAATGAAGGTATCTAACAAGGATTTTCTTCCATTGAAAAAAACTAACCTGGTCCAGTTTGTACAATTCTCTTTATGTGTGCAACAGACTGAAAGAAGGTCTGTAAGCATTAAATTCTGTACAAACAAATGCTAGTGGCCGAGGATGTTTGTTTTAAACGTACATGTTTCTAACAAGTCGTGAGTATTTTAAAAGCTCAGTAAACACAATATCTAAACTGTAAAGAGGAAAAACACACTTAACCTAAGCATGAGCTGAATTTATATTCTCCAGTAGGAGGAATGGTGATCTCTACATAGAGCGAGTATGTGACATTTTGGAATGCAGTTGTCGGTTGCCATGGCAGCAGTGTGTGAACTTTTACGATCGGCTTCATGTTTGGAGTAATATTAGCCGTGTAACATAATATTGTATCTCGCTGTTTGAACAGATCCAAAAGCTAGCGTTGCCTGTACATTTCCCAGTCCGTTAAATATTTGTCCAGACACGATTTCCATGCACAACCAAGCGCTGGCTGCATTAACCCTGAATCACAAGCTCCCTTTCTATACGTATCCACCGCTGCAACATATACATATACAGAGTAAGACACGTTGTAATTGAACTAAGATACGTAGTAACCCATGTGAACGATTTGATATTTCTCACCGGAGCGCACCAGTGAAGTAAGACGTAAATAATTGGTAGGAGACGAGTTTGCGGCACGAGTTTAATGCAGGAGTTTAATCGTGAAAAATCACACGATTTCATGCGCGTATTATAAATATGATTGCAAGTTTAACGTTATACAGCAGCATAGGATATACCGGACAATGAATGAATGCAATTGGTGAAGTGGTGCTCAAATGAACCCAAGATTCATAGAGCTTAGAGCTAATCGACATTTGCTTACAGAGAAGCAGGCAAAATGCTGAAAAGATACCTTAATTGAGCCCGGAACTTCTTGTATGTGAGGCAGACAAACAATTCCCACACAACAGAGGTGACCGACAAGGGTAGCCGATGTCGTTAAGGTACGGGCTCGTGAATGAGAGGTTTACCATTAAAAACCCACAAGGAGGTTCTCCCCAGTCCTCATAACTGGCAAATGCAGGGTAGGTATCCTAAACTTAGACGTGGAACGTTTGCTTCCCAAAACTTATTTCCCAATTTTCATTCCATTTATCCCTAGCGTCACCACCTGCGATTTCGTAAGAAGTAAGAACGTGAATTAAGCAGTACTAAAAACAAAAAATAACCCACAGAGAAGGGCTATTGCAATTTATTTTCATATTAAGTCATACACTATTGATGCTTTATTCCCTAGAAATGTTTTCTCAAACATATTTTACGTAGACACACAACAACACACAGAGGCTAAGACAAACACCTCAGGTCGATAAATGCTAACCTTGATAAGCTCATATAAGCTTGATAAGCTTGATAAGCTTGCTTATATAAGCAAAAAAACCACTGCTCAACATTTAATTGTTTAACATTAGAAAATTGAAAGAAATATTTTGAAATGGTTAATGCCACAGAAATATTTATTCCACTTCAATGGCATATCATCAAAATCTAGATTTTGTCTATGGTAATTTTGTCTGTTCTTATCTTACCTAGATATATACAATCAAACTAGAAAGAAATCGACTTGCCCCAGAATAAAATTTATCACACCAAACATATTTTCAATCAAACCGCTAGAGCTGAAAGTAAAAAATTACGAAACTTTTCTATTTAAAACGTTATTGGGGTAGAAAACTCCTTGAAAATCACGCCTTGCCTGCTAAAAAGGCACAGTTGTGGCAGAACATGCTTTGTACAGCATAACCAATATCGAAGATCGTACTGTTTCATTATATGTATTAACAAAAATATGCTGGGAATTTTTTAGTCTTCTCTTTTAAACTTTGAAATAGAATAAAGTATTGTTATTCAATTTGGTAGAATAAGAATTATTATTCATTTATTTTCGTTAATGTCAAGGTAAACACGTGGGTTCTTTGTGTAACAGTTAAAAACTACTCTATGGATTTTAATATTGCACCACTGGGCGCCGTCTACTTACTGCATTTTGTTTACCATACCCAGAGGGAAAGTTAGCGTGAAAAGGGTCTATTGCTTAGGGGCTAGAAAATAGGAAATATTCACTAACACATAGATTAACAATTTATTTTAAAGTGATACATCCGTTCACAATGATTAAATCTGCATGCTTTAATATTCGTTTAACAAATTGCTGTGCTCAAATACAATGTGTTATTTTCTTTCCCTTTGTACACTTAAAGTTGCCATATGAGCTTAAAGCTTTTGTAACAATGCAACAAATACAATAAAGTTACATGAAATGCAAATATCAATTTTGAAGAATTGTACAAGAATTTAGAAAAGCACCAAGAGTTAAAGATTAAATTTCAAAGCTTACCGAATAAAGCGTAAAAATAATTTAGAAAAGGCCAAAACAACTCTTGGTGAATTGTGACGAAAACCTCGTTGTCACGATGGCTGGTTGTTCCGCCTCGGTCCCTGCGACAAAAGCGACTGCTTGTTTCTATCTGCCCAGGAGTTGCTGGAACCGTCGGCGAGCGTGAGAGCGCTAGCGTTATTGGCGTGTCGCAAACCAGCCAATGATGGATGTCCATGCTGCATTACGTGGTGAGGTGATGTCTTACGTCACTCATGGCGATATGTTGTTCGAAGCTTTGGATGTTTCTATCTCTGAAGCATTGTGACGTGCTGGTTGCATGAGCCATGACCATGGGGGAGGCGAAAATGGCACAATATTAAAGTGCGTATAAGTATATATTTAAGTGAAAACTTATTTTTGACGTTAAAATGTTAAATCAGGTATCTTGGCTTCAGGAGCTTTCATTGTACGTTAAAAATAGAGCAGCCAACACACAAAATATATGCCTGTAATGAAATATCATGAACAAAGGCTAGATTTCCTCCCTAATGTAGTTATGGCTATCCTCCGAAACTCACCTCATGTTTTACGGTGAGGCGGCCATCATCTTATTCCATTTGTCATCCATTTTCTAGGGAAAGCTCGCGTTTGCCAACTGTCTTGTTTTTACTTTAGCTGCTGTTTATACAGGATGGACCATTTAAGTTGAGACTGTATAATACCTCCAAAACTAAGCGTTTTAAAAATAAATGTCCTGAATAAAAGTTGCTTGATATTATGAGGGAAAGTAAATGACATTAGTCTATTTTGTTTGGAGGACGTTATGATGGTTATTTTCGGGTTAATGGTCCACGCTGTATATGCTAAGTACATACAAAAATACGTAGCGAGATTTCTACGGAAATATACGGATTCACGTTTAAATAAAAGCTGTATGTGCATGTGGGTGTAGCAGTACAACTCTAAAACCAAAAGTAGGATACATCCATAGCTTCATAACCCATCAATTAAAAATGCCAGATGACAATTTTAAAAAAAATCGCCCACATAAAAATAGCATTCGTATGGAAAATATTAGTATGTTTTTATTTTCCTAAACAGACACTATCAATCTTGTTTAGTAATTAAAATTATTTTTAAATACTGATTTAACAAATTAAATACACGTCTCGAATTTTCTGTGAAGTCGTTTTCACTTTATTGAGCTTTATTTAGCTGGGAAACTATAAGGGATAGACAAAGGCTTGCCTTAGGAGAAACGCAAACCTCTTAAAATATACAGTTATTGTCAAATAAAATTTTCCATTGCATTAGTCATTTGCTGCTCTGTTCGTTTAAACCTTATAGTACTGTAAGCAGCAACTTTCAAGTATATACTGTTTGTTTTTCCTGAACAAAGCGTGTGTAGTATGAACTCTTCCATATTTAATTTGCTTTTAACGACGGAACGTAGCCCTTACCTCCTCTCCGTGATTTTTACCTGTAATACAGAGCTTTCACTTAAAAGTTATACCGCACGCGCGGTGTTTTGATTCTCGGCGGCTCCAGGCGGCGCTCCCCACTCTTTCCTTACAACTCACGCAAGCAGTATAACCGGTTCGATTTTTTACAATAGATGCATAAAGGTACAGAAAAGATATTTTAGCAGCTTACAGAAGAAGGGAATTCATATCGTTGGTTTCATCAGAATTCTTCAACTTCACATGCAGCAGCGGAGTCCATGAATAAAATTGTTTGGGGATAGGTTGATTAGTGCTGGTGTACGGCCCTCTCGCTCACCAGATTTAACAGTGTGTGATTTTTACCAGGACTGACTGAAGAACAGAGTTTATAGAACAAACCCTCACACTTAGGAGGTACTAAAGGAAGTTGTCACAAATGAAATCGGAAACATAACTTCTTCAACTAATTGCACCCTAAAAGCCTTACAGGCCAATGACTTGGGTCAGTAACCTATTGAGGAGCAAGCAAACGTTGGATTATAGCATATCCAGGATGGGTGACCACCCCGATGCCTGGTATGGCGGTGAAGAGGGAGGAAATGAAATGTAATGAAAAGGATGATAGGAAAAATTCACGGATCAAATTATCCAACCCAGCATTCGACTAGCACCCGAGTAAAACCGCGAGAAAAAAACTTCGGTCAGATAGGTCGGCCCGGGCGGTTTGAACCCGGGGCCTTGCGAATTCTTTGTTACGTTCAGCCACCCCGCTCAGTGAAATCAAAAACATTATAGTGGCCGGAATTAAACATGTTATTCTTTATGTATTTTCCCGATACGATGCCTGTTTAGACGACGTTTCTAGCATTTTATATGAGAGAATATTTATACACTATATTAGGAGCGAAGTATAAGTACATTCAAGGGCGGCCGTGACTCGCCCAGCCGCCGAGAATCAAAACATTGCGCGTGCGGGATAGTTTTTACGTGAAAGATATGTATATAACGAAAATATTCCTAACAAATACTTTTTAACAATAAACAAGAAATAAATAGAAAGATGTGTTAATAATATATAAACAACAAAGAGGAGTGCTCGTATTATACATATGTATACACAGATGTTTGCTTTAAATGTAAGCACTTGAGTAAGTCTCCAATTGCTACACAGCGCCATTAATGGCGACAGTTTTCGGCGGGAAGCGATTATTTCTAGATGGACATAGCGATGCAGTACTCCAGGATATCTTTTCGCTTCACAGGCAACAGCTTCGTCAGCGCACGAGCGCTACACTGGCTCCAGCTTTTTCCCCCCGTTTGTTTTATTTTTATTACAATTCCCTCTCGTGTTTTGTTTTCAAACAGTGAGCTGAATGTTAATAAAGCGCCATTTCCAGTTGGGATAGTTATGGATTCTGTCTGTTCCGCATCATCTCACTCGAAAATACCAGTTCCGATTGAACTGTAAGCTCTTGATGGCCGTTTTCGGGCCGTGACGGCTGATTGCAACAGTTTCAAAAGTCATCTGTGATGTTATTATGTAGCCGCATTAGCTATTCATTATGCTTGCCTGCGTTTATTCGTTTGCATCACTCATTTAGTCGGTCCATTTTTTTCGTTCATAGATTATTCGACATGGATTTCCACTCTCGTTCGATCGTTTGTTTGTTCATGTGCGCAATGAGAGTTAACGGCAATAATTTTGATGCTTAATAGCTTCGGTTTTTAAGGTTCATATTTGATGTGTACAAAGCTGCACTCTTGCAGGAGAGACCGACGGTTATGTTTATGAGCCGACCGGCAAAACAAATACCACCAGACCATCAGAACGGATTATAAATTTCTAGTTAAAAGACAGAATTTCCGCGTGTTTGACTGACAAACAGTACATATTGACGTCGAAGGTCTCATTATGAGCAAAATCGTTGCTTGATAAATCCATGTAAAAGTGATTTGACATTGTTCATCTCAAGCAGGGCACGTGTTCAGGGTGCGAATTGCCTAGTTCTGAGCGGCTGCTGAAAGATACAGTAAGAAAGAACTCAGCCATATTGAAAATTGCATGCTAAATTAAATTCAGTTTTATTTATGGACGCTCTTTAACTACTGTGGTCAATAGCGTCCCATTCTATATTGAGCGTGAAAGATGTAAATTTTGCACAGAGGCCTCTATCAGGCTTGAGGTTCTTTTACGTGCCGTAAATCTACGACACGGGACCACCGGCTTTGCTTCCCTTCTAAGGAAGCCCGAAAAAAATCCATCGCCCTCCGCCGGGTTTGAACCCACGACCTTGGGAACTATAAGCTAGCATTGTACTCCTGAACCACGAAGGACGATGAAGTAGGTGTTTTGTTACGTTATTTGCACCACGCTTTGGGCGTCAATTTGAAGTAGCTTGTATTGTATTTCAACTGTTAGGGAGTCGAACCTGTAGTAGTTGCAACCGCACGTATAGTAAACAGTTTCCGGTAGCCTTCTCCCAAATGTACTTTCAGGTGGCCTTTGCCCCAAGTTTAAATAAATTAACTTTGTAATTTGATTGTTTATTTAAGTATTAAATATTTATGTTTGCCTCGGCTGTGTCAGCATTATTGTTGTTAGAGACATGGAAGTCATGGCAGGGCGTGATGCGACAAGAATGTAGACTTACACAGATTTTAAGTTTTAATTCACTCCTTTTTATTAACGCTTGACACAAAATTAAATAGCACTTCACTGATATCGAGAGCTGTGAGATTCTTTTATTTAATTAATTACACTTTTTCACAGTAACTTACTTTTCGTCTTACACGAATACATATTATATTTCGTGAGGACACTTTTTGTGTCTGCTTAGTAACTCTGTCTGCAGGCAACTGAATTGATTTCAACCGTCTAAACTTGTAAATTTCTGTATTTCAAGTATCTGATTGGCTATTCCTAATCCAATAGAATACCTTCATTTAACTAAAGCTTTTTCTGGTTGTTGATTGGCTGTTTTTATAAACTGTCATTAAAATTACATTATTGTTACTCCAAGAATCACAAGTAGTACTGTTAAACTTTCGTACTCATTATTTACTCAAGGTTACCTCATTGTTAGCAACGTTTAACTTATTATTCTCACAGCTCCTACATTATTAAATTACGTAATACATTCATATAACATTATTGAACATGTATACAATAATATAAGCATATGCAATGACTGTTACATACATTTTACAAATTTTTACATACACATATTGCTTCAAGGCGGGCTGTTATTGAATTTACTTATTATATAATTTGACTAAAATCATTTAAGTGTTACAAATACTGCCTTAACGACAAAAAAAATTGCATGCGTAGAGCAGTTTTGGGGTAGGTGGTATTTTCTTGAAATTCTTCGTGTCGCATCCTTGTAAGGCGCTGAACTTAAATACGAAGTTTCATATCTATACGACTTTTCGTTACTGAATTGTGCTATTCGCACACACATTTTTCTAAAAATGCGTATTTTTTTTAATTCAGGGACCACAAAATGTGTAATTCCTCTATCTATTGTGAGGGTAGAGAAAGTAATAATGCTAACTTTGCATTTATTACCTTGATTTTTAACCAGGAGGCTGAAGCAGTAGGCAATGGTCATCATTTTTGAAGCCGTATACTTTACCTGCTTCTGATGTTTCGTGGTAGCTCTGTTGTCTCGTGCGCCGGCTCCTCCAATGATAGAGCTATGAGTACTTTCTCAAGGTATGCGTGAGCGTATTATTAAAGGATAACACCAGTTAAATTGACTGAGAAATCTAATGTGACAATACTTGAGCTACTGAAGCGAGTTGCCAAACGTTTGAAGATAAAGAATGAAACTGGTGATGAATTGTAGCACTCGAAACTATAACAGTTGAATTATTATACCTGCTAACCTCTGCAAGATTAATTTTACGGTTTAAAGTAACTATTTCCGAATAAAAGAAACTAGAAGCGTAACTTGCCGTGAGTCGCTAAAATGCTTACCTGCAAAACCCTTTGCAATAACCGATAAGTATTACTCACACAAGCACGTCACCGGGCGCTTAAAATAACACGTGACGAATGTTTGCACAAAGGTGTGTGCACGAATGCTAATGTATCCGTGATTAAAAATACAAGCCTTTGTATTATCCTAAGCCACGCCTACATTATAAATGCTCCATCAAAATTCTACCTTATAAGCTGCCAAATCTCAAAACTCTTAAGTACACCTATGTGACATTGTTACTATTCTATGCTTCGCTTTTCTAAGAATTTCCTTCTGATTCGCATTTTCCCAAGTGGCCATGTGCTTATTGCTCTAATGAGCCTCCCCGATTCTCAGAATTTAAGTAACTTTCTCTTTTTCACAATTTTTGCCTACGTGACCCTGCAAACGTACTGAATTTAACTCTAAACTGCATTCCCAGAATCTTTAAGCTATTGATTTTGCTGCTTCGGCTGTCGCTAATGATTTTTCTTAACATAACTTGCTAATTACTTTTCCTTTCCGGACAAAATTTTTAACTCAAGCTTGTTATATTGTACATTGGTTTTGTATATGAACATTTTATTACAATTATTTCTCTATCTTACAATTATTTATTTATTTAATTATTTATAACTTCCTGTCAATAATTGCGGAATCAAGGTTTAAAGCTTCTCTTTTTCCTGCGAGCTTCTCATGTTGAGGGTCGAGTCCCACGCAATATTTTCTTTGCCCTAAGTAACAGAAGGACATAAAAATCATTACTTTTATAATTAATGTCAGAAACTGGTCCGCTGTAACTTTGTCTACAATTACGCATCAGGCCGTGAATGTGGTTACATAACAGGAATATCACATGACAAATATTTACACTTCGGTCGAAAAAATGAAACTGATGCAAACGTGGTGACATTACAGTGCCTTCCATTACGTCCAGAATATCAAAAAACAAAATAACTGAAACTCCATTAGTGGGAACATGTTGGCAACACATTAACAATAAAAAGGGTTGGTCAGCCTGTGAAAGGGCAAGCGACTAACGTGCAGAGCTATAATAAGAGCCAAACACAAAGACAAGCGCTAATCAAAATAAAGTACGGCAGGTGAGAATCGATTTGTTTGCATTTTCCCCACTGGGGAGACTATGAGTTTGCGTCCACAGAATATTGGCAAGTACATTGCCAAGAAGATTGCGTTTTATAGAATGGAGGAACAATTTTGATAAACGAACGAAGCGAGGATATTCCGAAAACCTTCGGTACCTAAAATCCCAAACACGGGAATAATTCACATTTTATGTGGATATTATTAATTATAAAGGGCAACTCCTGCGAACGCCAAGGTGTACCTTCATCAGTTGGTTAATATACCATAATATAGAATAAAACAGTATGTGCAAAAATTAATAAACATAAAATTGTTCAAAACCTTCGGTTTAAATAACTATTATTAACATTGAATTATAAGGAAATCCTGCGGTGGTTAGAGAAGGTATTCTCACAACGAACAATAGTTGGTTTTATTGTTCATTGAATGCCATTTAAGAGCATCCAAGGTTCAAAATGATCATAATTAAACACTTCCTATTTTTAATTAAAATAAATTGCGACTCTTCGTTATTCGTTATATATGAATAAATGAGTGTATTCATTACAATTAAAAGAATACGTTAATTCTTAAAAGTCTCACGTGCCCAACAGACGTAAGGAATTTTATTGTGCACAAAAATAAAGAAAGCAAGATGAAAAATATTCACTACAAGAAAATACCACTCGAATAAAAAACTAGGTGAATAAAATAGGCAGCTTAAAAGCAAACCACAAAACAACGATGAACCCTAGTAACGTGTATTGTTATGCTCTATTATATTATCTATGAACACCAAAGAAATATAAGTAAATACATCACAGCAACAATTCCTGAATAATGATATAAAATTACATGAAAAATAAAGCACACAGCAGGATGAGTTTAGCTCTGTTCGTACCCCCCCCTCTCTCAAATCAGTATCAGATCTCAGCTGTCTCACCTTAAGCAGACATTTTATATTGCCTCAAAGTTTCCTTACCTACCAGTAGCGCTCAAAATGCCCTTAACATCTGGATTCCTACGTAGTCCTTAGGTATGTATCCAGGATTTGCTCCTCGTAAATAGGGCAAATTCTCGTTCTGTTTCGACCAGAAGACTTTATCATTCCCAGTCACCCACGCGAGTCCCTGTATGATGATTTTGGTCCCTGTTTTGATGTTTGCCTCCATACCTCGGCTGTACTTCCAAGAAGTTATCTTTGTGCTATGCCTGTCATGTTATATTCTATAAAAAGTTAATTTGCGTCGAAAGCATTTGAAACGTTTGTGGAATGTACGTCTCTTTAAAGCTTATTTTGCCATGTGTATCTCAGGAAACCTTTGAAGGTAAATTCAATTACTCTTTCAGAAGAACTATCCAGCAAGGGAACAACAGACAATGCAGGTAATGAATATAATGAATTCATAAAACGTGGTAAAACTACTCAAGGTGAATTTCAATTGAGATTATTTTGAAACTAAGGTTTCTAAACCTGTATGCTTTTTCCTTTAAAAAGGAAAAGCTTAAAAGCTATAGCTTTCCATAGTTATAGAAAACAGTGTGTAAAACGAATACACTCAGAATTATATTTTGTCGTGTGATAGAAGCTAAAATAATTTACAGCTTATCTTGAAATTTTGGTAAAGTTCTAATTAAGCTTCTCTTTTTTCAGAGAAGAGAGAAAATATTCACAAATTTAAATGCTGTTAAAATTTAAAATATTCTTGTTCAGTGGCATGATGTAGAATGTTCAAAATTCAGTAAACATCCCAACGCTCTGCTTCAATTAACCCCTGACAAATTGTCAGAAAATGAGTATATCTGATACTACAATAGTTTCTTCTACGCTGCTCTATTAATTAGGGGAAGGACAAAACGGGGTACTTAATAAATAACTTCAAATATCTTATAAACTGTGCATGCTATTTTGTTTGTTATTTAATTATTAATTGCCTGATATGTTTGCTACAAATTGGTAGTGACAAAATACTTTTATAGTAAGTACATCCATAGGAAATAATGTTGTGTTCAGTTTGTGTCAAAGACCCGTTTTATCAGACAGATAAAACAGGATACTTAGATAATAGTGTACATTTTAAAATGTATAATAATGTTAGGAATGTTCAAATTCACTTTATGTGCAGAAATATCAAGTATAAGATTAGTCATCCCCGTCCCAATGCCAGTACACTGTTTATGAGCCTTCACTATACTTACAACATTTTACCTACCCCTCTTAAGACTTAGAATCAGAAAATAGTTCGTTACAATAAATGAAAGCTGAGTTATCGTCTTCTGCTTCATCTTATGATGACGTGTTACAATCCTGCACTATGCCAGCTTGTTTTTTGCCTCTTCTTTCCTCCATCGTTTTCTTTATTTCCTTTTTAAGTTGATCTTGTAGCATTTGACCCATTTAAAGTTTCCTTTTTTGCAGTCTTCATGGATGAGGTAGTATTTTTAAAACTAAAATGATTTCAGTCCAATTGTATAATATATATAATTCAATAACAGTCCGCCTTAAAGCAATATGTGTATGTAACAATATATAAAAAATGTATGTAACAGTCATTGTATATGTAATGCGTAATAATGTTATATGAATATATTACGTAATTTAATAATGTAGGAGCTGTGAGAATAATACGTTAAAAGTTGCTAACAATGAGGTAACCTTGAGGCAATAATGAATTTGAAAGTTTAACAATGCTACTAGTCATTATTTGAGCAACAATAATGTAAATTTTGAGACAGTTTAAAAATAGCCAATCAACAACCAGAAAAAGCTTTAGTTAAATGAAGGTATTCTATTGGAGTAAGATTAGCCAATCAGAGACTTGAAATACAGAAATTTACAAGTTTAGGCGGTTGAAATCAGTTCGGTTGGTTGCAGATAGCGTTACCAACCAGACGCAAAAGTGTCCTCAAGAAATTTGATACGTATTCGTGTGAGACGAAAAATAGGTTTGTTAAAAAGTGCAAGTAATTAATTAAAGAATCTCACAGATCTCTAAATCAGTGAAGTGTTATTTAAATCGTATCTAGTATTAACAAAAGGAGTGAAGTAAAATTATAATCTGTGTAAACCTACATTCTTAAGTCGCACCAAACCCTGATAAGAGAAACGTGTCACTAACAATAATACTGACGCAGCCGAGGCAAGCATAAATATATAATATTTAAAGAAACAGTTAAATTACAAAGTTAATAATTTTTAAACGTGGGGCAAAGGCACCTGAAAGTACATTTGGAGCGAAGGCTACCGAAAACTGTCTACTATACGTGCGGTTGCAATTATTACAAGTTCGGCTCCCCAACAGTTGAACTACAATACAACTCCTACTTCAAATCGGCTTTTCCATACGTGAAACAATAAATATTTCGTCTTTTTAAGGAGACTTTGTTAGGATTCTATCTTTCCGGTTCTTCTATTGGTGATTTTCTCTTTCCCATCCGCCAGAATTCCTTTCATAGGGCATCAAAATAATACGAGAAGACTTGTTAGGTCCTATGAATTAACAGCGATCATAATGTTAATAATAAACATGGTGATAATAATTATAGTATTCTCTAAGTAAATAAGCATTCCTAAGGATGCGAAATATAATAGCATAAAATGGGGTACTGTCCTGTATTATCCAACTTAGTGGTACCCCGTTTTATCCGACAGCACCATGTTATGAAAAATTACACAACGGAAAATTAGCGGGCAATACATTCAAACACACATGGTTATGTAGTGCAGATAGGTCTTAATGTAATAAAAGACTTACTTCACAGTCTTCAAAATAGTGTCTTCCAGGTATAAACACATAGTCGAAAATTACAACACAGCAATATAAAACACTATTTTTAACGCACGAACATACGGTTGCCCACAGCAGATTGTTGCTACCCTCACAATGGTAGTAAACAAATGGTAAAGAAGCTAGTATGTTCAACAACAAATGTCGGTACATGCAAAATGAGAAAACCCTGGTATCTCGTTTTAGTAGACTAACCCTGTTTTATCCAACTCTTCCCTACGCTCAGAAACATACACGATTACTGGGTTCATGCATATCCGCAATTACACACTTACCAGTCCCCTTAAAATTAAATACATATGTGTGTATAGGTAGCTCAGATAAGACACATTAAGTATTTACATTTCCATTATATATTAGGATAATATGAAATAGTCTATAAGATAAGCAACAACCCTAATGCAGAACTGACATTTAGCCATTCTGAATTATAACATGTCCTTAAATCCTCTCAAACAGAATTTTAGTAATAGTAGTTAGATATATTTGCACATAACGACCATAGGCAACTGCAAAAATGACTGTTCAGTGGTTCACCAATCACATCCACTTCTTGAAGTTATACGTGCATCGTGGTTGCCTGTTTCAGGATTTTATAGTTGGCTCTTTAGCTGTAATGTGCTGATCAAAATGAGCTGTGATGACCCTGAATACGACAACTAAAAATACATGAAGCGCAAGGAAAACGCAAATGGTTTCTTAGTAAATACACGTGCCATGGAATTACCTTTAAAACTTAAAGCCCAGATGTTTAGGCATTTATAACAATCACATTAGGCAGGCAAAAAGTGATAATCTCAATATATTTAATAACCAATATTTGGTTAAAATCATTATAAATTATACATTTTTATTTTTGTGTTATCTCAACGTATTTCTGTAAATGTCCTGCCGGCATCAACTAATGATTTACACAAATACAGATGTGGAAGTAGCCTTATTTAATTATCGCCACTCTTTGAAATGAGAGCAGATTTGTGCTTTGTTGTTAACATGTGTTGATTGATAAAATACTTTTTTCTTTTTCTTATTTACTGTCTTTTCATAAACCTTACCACTGACCAAAGAACTTGGAGGAGATGATGTGGCTTATAATGGAGAAAGCATGTAGTCTTTCTAACATCCGCTGATAATCGGCCCAACCTTTGTTAGATGGGCTTTGGGCAGTAAAGTTCCGTATGTCTCCAGTCGCATAGGATAGGATAGGACAGGACTAGAAGCGGAGACGGACTTAGCACCTCGACTTACGCAGATTTTTTATACCTAGGCCACTGACGGGGCGCCCTGAGAGGAAGGGATGATTTTGAGAGGAGACAAGAGGGCGGCCGGACCAGAAGAGGTCACGGGCTGTGGGCTTACACATCTCTTGGAGGATCCGGAGACCGCTCACAGATCGGAGGGACGAAGGTTTACTCAGAGCATCCTTTTCCCCTGTCATGCACACGCCGAGACCTCCCCCCGACACTTGCAGCCCTTTAAGAAGTCAAGTAGATAAAAGGTGAAGTGAAATGAGAATAGAGATGAAATGGAAGGACATGAAATTCCGGGGATATAATGATCCTTCCCAGCATTCGCCTGGCGACCGGGGGAAACCCCGAAAACCTCTGCGTCAGGAAGGTCGGCCACAAGAATCAAACCCACGGCCTACCAAATGTGGACCACAGACATTACCACCTGAGCCATCCCGTTCGGTAGTCGAATAGTAGTGCACCGAAATGCTTGACGCGAAGGCAAACGACGTTGCAGAAACGTTTTTGATACAGTGTTCATGTAGCAGAAGGAATTCCTCCAATCCATTACGTGTTTCTCTTATATATTTTCCGTATGCAAACATCTTCATTAAATTATTGGTGTGGCACATAAACGTGGGGCTAATAACGTAAAAGCTACAACATTCTCAGGGGGACAGTTAGCTTTCTAGGTCTCATCCCTGTAACCACCCTGGCGCATAGCAACTGGATTTTCTGCTTCGTGCCGTGCAGATGGCATTAGGGTGCCGTACAGTCTAACTGCCGCTTTCATATAGAAAGGCAGACACTTAGCCTTCTAGGTCTCATCCCTGTAACCATGTCACGTTGCTTCGCCACGTGTCCACAGAGATCCTAGTGCATAGTAGCCGGATCTTCTGCTTCGTGCCGTGCAGATAGTATTAGGGTGCCGTCCAGTCTACCTGTTTTGATTGTCTGTGGATAAATGGCACAGCATTCGCTATTACCACCAATGTTTCATTTTTACTATTGTTTTAAACTTAAGGTGGCACTTTGGGTCGCGGTATTTACCTTAGCGGCTGAGGGAAACCACGAACACACCTCAGTCAGATAGGTAGACCCACGGGATTTGAACCCGGGACCTCCCGAATGCGGGCCACAGACCTTACCGCCTGGGGCTTCCCGCTGGGTACACTACTTTTCTAACAGTTATTAATGTTTTTCGAACATTTGTTTTAGTGTAAAATAAATTTTTAGGAACTCGTTACAGACTTCCGCCGCCGGTTCAACTAGAAGTTCACAGAGTTCATCTGTTTCTGGAGTTAAACTTTTCTGTGTTGAAAACGAGCTGTTATAATCTCTTATGGTACATAAGCAGCACATGTACGAAAGCTTCTTGTAGGACATAAGCAAGAGTCGGTCTGTTTTGGCTAACACCACATTAAATTGCAGATTCACCGTTGTTTCCTTTCAGCTACTGTGTTCATATAGATCTGACTTCCGGAGCACTAGTTTCAATCACCATCCCCTGAAGTCAACGACACCAATAACATATTTCTCTTACTATAGAATCTTAGACACATACACAAAAAAAGAAGAACGTATATTAGAAACTGAACGATTGTTTTATGGACTGACGCGAACTTCTCTTATGAGGAGCCACTAAAATGTATTTCACAAGAGAATGAGAAAGCATAAGTTGCATAGAATGGAATAAAAAATTAGTTAGCCAAAATATTCAGTAGTTCTTATTTAATTGCATAACGGACCCTACTTTAAAACATCACTCATATACTAATATTATTATTGACTATGTTTTGTGGTAATATTATTAACATTATAGTATTAAACAAATTAATAAAAGACATACTCAAGTAACACACCATCAAAGCTTAATACAAGTACACCAAATGTTCTTGCATAGTACACCACGACAGTGTTAACAATACCACAGAGCCAGTTTTAAATCAGACAACTGAAACAGAAATAAGTGGTCCTAACCCTTTTGCCATTCCTTATATTACCATTTGGGTTGCCTACTCGAACAAAGTGAACGGAGATTCGATAACACTTTGTATGTCATAAAGACGACATACTGTATAACATGTATATTGCATTTATTTTCGAGATAAGACTTTTGTATTTTCTGAAACTGGTATTAAATTTTAAGGTTTATAATTATTCATAAAACACCGTGGTATCAGATACTAACCATATCATAAAAAACATGTGCATATTTGGGAGAGCTCTTAGTCCTTTTTACTTTCTCTACTACGTATAGTAAGTAGGGGAAGTATTGTATTCCACCCAAAAATTCGATACCGAGATTTCACCGGAAATATATATTTTGAGACTCCCTGAATCCAAAAAAAAAATTTTTGGAAAAATGTCCGTGTGTGTGTCTGTGTGTGAACAGCATAACTCAGAAACGAAAAGTCGGATAAACACCAAACTTGGTATTTAGGTTCAGTGTCTTCCAGAGATGTGACACGAAGGTTTTCAAGAAAATCCCCCCACCCCAGAGTACCCTTTACATGGAACATTTTTCGAAAATTTTAATTTTCTCAAAAACGACTATAACGATTTTGATTAAAATATCATATGTTTAAGATATTTTCATGACAAATAAAACGTATATCTTGAATTTTCTGAATGTCTCCAAAAGTATTCTTCATTGTGAACGACTTTTGGTAAACTGGTAAACCATAAGAGATAGACAAAATTTTACTACACAAAAGATGTAGATCGCGTTAAAATATACAATTTATGTCATATACATTTTTGTTGTTGAGTGAACCATTTTCGAGATATTGCTTGTTATTCCCTTAAATGTTTCAATACTTATTTTCTCAAATGGGAATTCGTTATTCATTTTTTTGTCTTGGATATGCAAAAAGTATTAATCTGTGGAAAGGAGAATGCTGCTGCACCTAGCAACCAGTTATTAAGAGATATGTATGTGCTTAAAGGCTACTGTATTTCTATATTGCCCTTGTAAATATATATTCCCCTTACATCTACAAGAAAATTAGCAATAGGATAGAGTCTGCAAATGTTTATCTCGATTAACATGAAGTAGATGGAGAATAAGCGTTTGTAAAAATAGTTTGTACAAGAGTAGAGAAAGTCTTGTGAGTATAACACATCAGATTTTTTTTACTTACGAGCGTAATAAAATGCTTAGGGCTGTTTCTATAAGAGCTATCAGGATTACACAACCCAGAACACAAAATAGTCGTATTTTATGTCAGGAATAACTATTGTCTTCTTAATCTAGAAAATAACATTAGGTGTAGTTTCAGATTCAAAATATGTAATTTCCATTAAAACCAGATAAACATAAGAAATTTAATAAGAATGCCACTATACCATGTCTTATTCCGTCACTTCCCGGACCGAGGTAATGGAATATTCTGAAGTTGAATACAGTAATAATGGAGTAGCAAATCTTACACACCACACCTACGTTATGAGTTGCTGGAGGCTGCAAGCTACATACTTTCTGAAATATCCTTAATACAGGTCGGTATTCCTGTTAAGGCGCACAAAACGTGCCTCAAAGATACAACCTTGTTCACAGAGTGAAAGAGATAGGGGGAGCGCGTGTACTAGACGTATACCTTTGTGATAAAAATCCGCTCCTCCCTTCCCTCCTCACGCACCACTGCCGCTCGATCGCTAGCTCGCTTCTACCCCTAAGCTACCAGGCAACCAGCCAGGCAGGCGTTTCCTTCTGCAATTATGTTCCCGACTGCATAATCATCAGTGGCGGCCGGACAGCTTCTGCCTTTTTACAGCTGCGCAACGTTTTATCTACTTTAACCGGAGAATGCTGCCTGTTTTGTCTATACCAATATTTATTTTCATTTCTCTACCTCCTCTCTTATACACAAACCATTTTATATTATGTATTAAAGCTTTGGATTCATGAGTTTTCTTTTTTTCATCTGATGTGCTATCTGTTATGATTTCACACGTATTACTCAAATGTAATTCTATTCAGATGAAGATTATTTCTCTCCCCATATTGATCGCGATAAATTATTGCATAGAAATTATTTCAAACTATACAGTGGCTTGGTAGCGTGCAAGATGATAAATAATCCCATCTATATTATATCACGTTTTGGTACGAATGAGCACATGCGAAAAAATGAAGTAACACATTTTATTATGTCGCAACACGTTATAGGAAAACTTTAAGAACGTAGCGACAAACATATCGAAAACGACTAATTCCACGAGAAAAGTCATTTCACACAAATTATATATTTAATTGACTCAAAGTTTTCATTCATAATTGTTGTATAAAATTGAAAGGTTATGAAGAGTATTCTTAAAGAAAATCAAGCTATCAATTTTATTCGTCATGTGAAAATCTCAAACACAATAATATGTTAACATAATTCTTTGAGCCAGTTTTCAGAAAATAAAAAGACTTATGAAATGTTCACTGTAAAGGATTGTTTGGTGAGGAGAGAACTTCATAAAAAATGTGCGTTTTGCTCCTTGAATAGACGAACATAAATACGTTTTGTATTTATGCAACCTTTTATTCAAACATCCATATACACATTCTTCTAAACACACAGATTCCGTGCCTATAAGCCCTGGTCCAACATATGAAAATGAAAAATTACCTATAAAGTTGTTGGGCATCTTCTGGGGATGTTAGCTCCTCACTAGTGACGGCCAGAGTGAGAGGTGTTTAAAAGCTCACTTGTTTATCTCTAATGGTTTACCAGTTATACCAAATACCTTCCGGATGAAAAAGGCTTCACAGGATACTGCCAGAAAATTCAAAGATATGTGATTTATTTGCAATTTAAATATACTAAACATATAGTATCGTAATCAAAATGATTAAGAGCCATGCTCGATAAAATCCAATATTTTGAAAAATCTTCGTGTCGCATCTTTGGAAGATGCTGAACCGAAATACCAAGGTTTATATTTATGGAACATTTCGTTTTCGAGTTATGCTGTTCACAGACACACAGGCCTTTTTCTAAGAATGCTTTTTTTTTTTTTTTTTTCAAAAAACGTGCTTTGTGGCGAAATCTCGGCACTGAATTTTTAGGCGGAATACAATGCTTCCTTCTACCTATCAGATAGGGGATAGAGAAAGTCAAAATTTGTTTTATATTATAAATATGTTATGGCCTTCAGTTAATCTGAAGACATTAAATGATACAGCGTAGCCTGTCTGTGAACAGTATTTCTTAGAGCCGTTGAGATACAATGATTTGTGGGGAATTTTAATTTAGTTAGATATCGAACAGGCTCAATTGAATCAAGTTTGACCACGACCTCACCGATCATGTCGAACCTTCCTGCTGGATCAGAACAGCGGACTAGTGAGAATGAAAAAGCACTAGCCGTCCATTTTATAGCAGCACTAATGCCTACTCCATGCTGAGGATTTTATTCCCTCCTTGAAGCATTAAGAAGCCCCGTCCGAAATAAAACCCCCAGATAAATTAATAGGGGCGGGAGTGGCACGAGATAACCATATTATTCATATTCCGTGAGTGTCACGCTGTTAAATTGAGGGCTATTTTTCGGTGGCTCAGCGACGTGTCACGTGAAATAATATCCTTCCGCCGTCTCCTGTTTAATACGCTCAGTCAATCTTGTGTCCCCATCTGTCTCCCAACAATTGCCCAGTTTAAATACTTGCCCGCAACAGAACAACACTGAGGTCAACCGCCTATCAAAACACATTGGCGCTTAATGTACAGCTCTGACGGAAAAATACAAACATTGTTTCAGAAGAATCGTGTTTAAAGTGAATATCTTCCACGTGTTTTGGATTAGAATATGTAGAATTTAGCAGGAGTCCCTAACAAATGAAATATCTCAACTTAAAGACTGAAATGTAATAAAAATATTGACGAAACCTATTCCTGGCTTTGTGAGACCTCTCCGTGAGGTAGGACTATAGGAAACGCCCCTGGAGACGTTAGGGGACCCGCCTGCGCCCGAGGCTGGTACTCCAGATCTGGTTGCCCTCTGTGTTCTTCGTTTCACCCCCTCCTCCCACTGGCTTCCAGGAGCACCATAAGTCTTCTTGTGAACTTCCAGATATCCACAACCTTTGTAAACTTTACAATAAAGATACTGATAAGCCACTCGTTTCTTGTACCTGTGGTCGCAGTGAAAATGTTTAACAGAGTAGCAAAGATACGCCTTGACTTCCTCTACCACTTCACTACACCATGTAAGTCATTAGATAACCGAGCGGATGGCTCAGACGGTAACGTCTCTGGCCCACATTTGGCAGATCGTGAGTTCAATTCCCACGGCTGATCTTCCTGGCCCATGGGTTTTTTTTGGGGTTTCCCCGGGTTGCTAGGCAAATGCTGGGAAGGATCAATAAGTCTCCCAAATTTCCTGTCCCTTCATTTCACCTCTATTCTCATTTCTCTTCACCTTTCATCCACTTAGTTTCTTTCAGGGTTGTACGTTTCGGCGGGAGGTCTCGGCGTGTGCACGGCAGGGGAAAAGGATGCTCTGTAGAAAACTTGGTTCCCGTAATAGGAGTGATTTCTGGGCTCCACCCCCAGGGCGTATGTAAGGACTCAGGAGGAGGGTAGCCGGCTGCACCAATGCCCATCCAGGGAAATTAAATCTGTAAACGGTAGGGACCCTGCCCTCTGCTGTGATAGCCCTGGTCAGGCCACCCTCTGCCGCCTCTCACCTCGCCCCTCCCTCCCGGGGCATAGGTACAAAAGATCTTATATAACGAAACTATAATTTCTATTGCCTGTTACGGAAATCGCGCTACAGTTCACACTTTGAATAGTTAGGAGTTGTTTTAAATGTGTCTGATATAACTGCACCAATATAACTAATTATAAATGTTTTCTATTTTAAACTATTGTTTTGCAATTATGCTATTTATCAGCATCTACCAAGAAACTTTCTAGATTTTTGTTTCCAAAGTTGATGAAAGACTTATGGAATTTAGATATTACATTGTGGTAATTGGAAAAACTTGTGTTCATATTCTAAAGGTATGTATTACCATGAACTTATTTTTCATTGTTTAGTTCTGATTAGGCGGAGAAATCAGTTTAACTTTAGTTAAACGTTTGTTCAAGCATCTCTGTAATTTTTTCTGTACATAAAACAAGATAACTTCATCTTTATGTTTTCCTAAAGGGCGATAAAAAGAGTACGTGACTCTTTTGTACATTACCAGATTTTGTAATTCTGTCTGGCACTTGGCCGCTCGGACTCCGCCCTGCACTGTTACCCAAATAGATCTCAAAGATTTCTCTGATTACTGTGCTGGAAAAAGCATACATTATTTTCATGTCAAGAAAAATGTGAAAGACAGAAATAACTGTGCTTGTCACTGATTAGAGTAGACTGCCCTAGTGACACAATTGGTAAAACCGGGTTCGATTCCCGTCTGGGATCTTCGATAAAGATTGCTCGATATAAATAATTCGAAGGTTTTCACGGCCGGAGTTAATCGAGAAAATATTAAAATCTTCCGGGCTGGAAGACCATGGTCTAAGGATAGAATTAGCCCATAGAGTGTAAACAGTGTAAATAATTTTACCCTTAGACTACGCCTTCCAGCCCGGAAGATTTTAATATCTTCTCGATCGCTCGATATGTCTAGAGTCTGATATATGAATGTGAGTGCGTTACCCTGTATCAGAACTGTCGCTGTGTGGATGCCTGTGTGGATTCCACAGTAATTATACGATTATATTTAATATCATAGTGAGGACACCTATATGGCACCAATTTGTAAGCCGCAGAATTAAAATAAACTGAGTGGAGCAACTTGAATGTTTTGTGATGAATGAGGTCACAGACATTTAACAAGAACGGCAATTGTTGCAATGGAAACATCGAAACAGCATTTCATTTCTGGTCGCATCACCTTAGTTAACAAACCTTACAAAAAGGAAAGTTGGAAATTAATAGTTGGTATTCACTTAAGCTTAAACAGTGTTCCCTGTTTTATCTCATAAAAGTTTCAGATTTGCAAGTTTTGCCAGGAACAACTGAAGAAGTTTTAATGGAATGTACCTGGTAGTATAAAATATGTATATATACTGCTGATCTAGTATATTCTAGGCAATCTGTATTGCTTTGTCAAAAGTCTAATTCTTTCATAACACAGTTATTACACCGAACTTCTGAAACTGTTATTTATACTTTTGATACCTCTAGATGTAATGAGGTTTAATGTTTAAGAGCATGCTTGTATTTAAAAAGTCTGATGTGGTGCACTCACACGACTTTTTCTGCCCATTACAAATTCACAGGTATCTCTAGTACAAAAATTGATTCTTCTGTCCGCTATACCTTAATCACGATAAAATGTTATTTCAAATTAAGCTAAACGGAATTACCTTCATTTATTCCTCAATTGTATTTGTTTGTCTCATAAGTAACGTCGGTTTTTAAGTTTGGCGTTTTATAAGACAGAATTGGTTTTCTTTGGTTCGCCAATGCTATTTACAGGAGCCATGGCTAGCATTGCGTATATTGCGAGATGTGTCAGTCGTCAGTTGTTAATAAATAATCACAAAATGGAAGTTACAAAGTTTGAGATTAGAGTCCTTCTAAAGCACTACTGGAAACAAGATTACAAATCTGCTGCCACGGATCAAAGAAAAATATGTGTAGTGGAAGGAGAAGGTGTCGTTAGTGAGCGTGTGGCACAACGATGGTTCCAACGTTTCAACACTGGAGAAGAAAACACTAAAAATTTACCACGCTCTCGAAGACCTGAATTATGGGATATTGAGAATACACGCAGAGTTTTGGAAGAAAATCAGCAAAAAAGCACTCTAGGCAGTCAGAAGAACGTGGTCCATCAAAAGATATCATGCATCGCCAGATAAAAAACTTGGAAAATGAAACAGAAGCTGTAGATCTGTACCTCATGAATTGACACCTCAACAGGCACAACGTAGAGTGAATATCTGTCGTCAGCTTATAGATAACCCATGGATGACAGACTTACAAGGAGAATTGTCACATGTGAGGAAAAATGGGTCTATTACCGCAACCTTGACGCCTCGATACGGTGGCTCATTCCCCGTCAACCTGCCAAAGCTTCGTTAAAAAGAAATCAGTTGGCCATCAAAGTAGTGTTGTGCGTCTGGTGGAATTTTGAAGGAGTGATTCTCTGGGAGTTTGTTCCAAACGGGCGTGCAGCCAATGTTTATACAATTTTGGGACGGAGATACCCAGCATTAGTTAACCGAAGTAGAGTTCTCTTGCAGCAGGACAATGCAATACCCCATATTGTAAATGCAACCATGACAATAATTCAGAAATTGGAAGAAGTCGAGCTGCTACCACGCCCAGCATGCAGCACTGATCTTGCGCCTTTAGATTACTATCTGTTTCTATCCATGACCCATTACTTGCGTGAAAAAGATTTCGAAAACACTCAAGCTGTAGAAGTGATCTCGCCGAATTCTTCGTATAAAAAACCTAGAGACTGGTGCCGTCGCGGGATAATAAACCTCACTGAAAGATGGCTAAAGACCATAAAATATGATGGTCTCTACTTTGAAGAGTAGTTTAATTTCTTGCCAGAAAACGTTCCAAATAACATTTTGGTTAAAAACGGACATTACGTATGAGACACCATCTATAATATGTATGCAGGATACGTTCCCAAAATCAGATGTTTATTTAAAAAGTTAATTTTTGTGTCTAATGAGTTCACATAAAAAATAAAAAAGAATCCACAGAGTCCAAATTTTATATAGGGTCCCACCTGGATCTGATTAGTTTGGTAAGAAAATGAAATGACAGTAGCGATAATGAAGTGCTATCAAGGCAACACGAACTTGTAAACATGCAATTTTGTTAATATGAACGCTTTGGGCAACTAATGTGCACATTTGTGGTATCAGCATATATTGAAAGTAAGTCCGTTGTAGAAACACGTCTATTTCGCCGTGAGTTTAATGTTCAGAAACACCCGAGGTTTCCTTCAATGAACACAACAGTGAGTTGGTTTAACATGTTTAATGCTACGGGTAGTTGCTACCTTCATTACATGGTAGTGGGCGTTATGTTCGAATTGCAGAAGATACCCAAAGATGAGAAGTCCTACAGGATGTGCTTCATGACATGCTGCGGCCTTGCGCATATCTTATAGGACATTTCGTCGCATTTTGCACAAGAATCTAAAACTGCATTCCTATAAGATTCAGGTTACTCATAAATTGAAACTATAAGAATGGGTGTCTCGATGCCATTTTGCAAGATAATTTACTTTCATTATTCAACACATGATAGTGTGTTAAATAATTTGTTTATGTTAGAACGAGGCACATTTTCACTTACATAGCTTCATCGATAATTTTAGATATTGGTGTGATCGAAATCCTATGGCAATGTATGAGCAACCATTGCATAGAAAAAGATGACCGTATGGTATGCTGTTTCTGCAGGTCAGTTTTTTGAAAGAATTGGAAAAAATTGAGTTTTATGTATTGACACTACTTAACTCTGTGGTTCTTAGCATCCCATTCTATATTGGGATGGAGGACCGGAAATTTTGCTCAGAGGCTTGTTTATCAGGACTTGAGGTTCTTCTATGCGCCGTAAATCTAAGTCACGGGCCACCGGCTTTACTTCCCTTCCGAAGGAACCCATGCTAAGGATTGTTTGTCTGAATAAACATCCATTGCTCACCGCCGGGTTTGAACCCGCGATCTCAGGTACTAGAGGTTAGCATGTTACCACTAGGCTTCGAAGGACGTTCTTCTTTTTTGAAGATTAAACTAAGAGAGCTGTTATGATGAATGGTAAAAGGTATCGATCGACATGTTACAAGCATTAAGAGAAATACTAAGTAAGGACGGGATTTTGTTCCAACAAACGGCACACTGTCGTTGTTGAGAAACTTCGTCCCAAGACGCTTAATTTCTCCATTTGGGAATATTAATTGACCGCCTTGGTCTCCAAAACCTAGCAGCCCCTGAGTTGTTTAAGTGCAAGTTTCAAACTAGAACACACTCTATAGAGGATTGGAAGAAAGAATACAGGCAGAAGTCCAAGAAATCAACGAAACGCCAGGTTTATTATAAAGTGTCATGAATAACTTTAGAACAAGATTACAACAAATTATAAGATACAGAGAGGATCACTTTAAACGCGTGGTTTTCAAAAAATGAAGACATTCCAATAAATTGCATTGTTAAAGTTATACACTGTGTTATTTTCCAATTTTCAAAGCGAATGGTCCATTTACAGCAGTATGTTGAAACTCATCAGAGGAATGGCGACCATTCCACATCTAGGGCCAGGAAAAGTTAAATATAAAAAGTAGACAAAATGATGACAGACGTCATATTCTTTACTTCATCGAGGACTAAATTTTTCCTCCAGTAAGTTTTCAATCATCTCTTTTGGCTTTTCAGTTACATAATATTTACTGAGACTGAAGCCGATCGCATAATGTGCACTTAAACTCATTGGAGCCTTTTTTAAAAAAAATAAGCATAAATAAAACTTGTGCATATGAAGACCTTTCTCGGATGGGGATAATTCCTTATAAGATCTTCTCCTTGAAATTTTTACGAGAGCTGCATGAGTTTAGTATACAATTTGAAATTCGTACACTCGTTTCCATATATGCAGCCACAGCAGCTTCGGGAGGCATTCTACAGGCCTTTACTAGTGTATGTATGTATCTATAGGAAAGAGGAGGTGTGCGTATCTGTTTACCTTTTCACGCATGTAGTGGCGTCCTATTTTACGTACACACCTCCAGATTATTCACATGTGAATATATAACTTTACGCAATAGCTTTACTCGTCAGCACTTTAATAACCGTGTTTATTAACCCCTGTTTTGCAAATATGTCCACGAAAAAACATTGTCAATAACAATATACATAATGTAAAAGTGAAATACATTATACTTTTTACCCTCAAAGGAGACACATTTACTAGAATTATTTTAATTCGGTCTTGTTACATGCTGGGTAGACGCTTAAGGGTTGACATGAACAATTAAATTAATTTTTAGTACCCAGCACATACAGTGTGGGGACGTATACTCACCTGACTGGGAGGACCGAAACGTGATGTGGAGGTTAAGAGAAAGGCGTGGGTTTTTTTCTGGACAAAATCCACAACACAAATCTACTTACACATTCCTAGATTTATTTCCCAACCGTTTGGGAAATGTCCACCGATTCAAGGGCCGGCTTGGACGCGCGATCTGCTTCTCTCGGAATAGTCAGCAAGGCAGACGCTATATCCCCACCACTCGCGGCTAGCAAAACTACCAGCCAGGAGTGACGTCAACAAGAATGTCTGGTAATGGCAATGTAAAACAACATTATGTCTGGTAATGACAATGAAACCCCCAAATTATTAATACGCTACAATCTGTGCAATCTCCATTCTTGTCTGAGACTTGATTTAGCCACCTAGGCACTGAATCTCTTAGGTGCTGGAAGAACTCTGGCTCTAAACGCAATGTTCCCACATTTTATAACAAGTGCTCCCGGGGGCAGTGAGTGACTCAGTACCTAGGCGACTATATCAGCCATTGGAGAAGAATGGAGAGAGGAACAGATTATTAAAATAATGTCTATTAAATATGCCCTCTTTGAGAGTAAAGGTGTAATTCACTTCAGTTTTAGATTATATTAAAAATACTTTTTCACAGAGAAATTGTGAAAACAGTGTTTTATTTAGTTGTATATTTGGATTAGACAGATAATTCCAGTAATGCCTAGTAAACGTGTCCTCTTTGAGAGCAAAAAGTACAACGTATTTCAGTTTTACATATTACGTTGCCACTAGAAACATTTTTTCGTGAATATGTTGTGCAAAATGGGGTTTTATTTGATTATATATTTAAACATGGTTATTATAAGTGATGACGACTAAAGATATTGCTTAAAGTTATATATTCATACGTGATTAATCTAGAATGTGCACGTAAAACAAGATGTCATTGCATAGGCCAAAAGGTAAACAGACGCATACACATCCTGCTTTAAACATACTCCACCTGTGAAGGCCAGTAGAATGCCTCCCGAAGCTGCGGTGACGGCATAAATGAAAGCGAGTGTACTGTTGTTCCTCTTGGGTCACACGGGGAGGAAGAGAGAGAGGGGAGAGAAAAGTAAATTTAGAGTGAAAGTAATTAACATGGGTGTAGCTGCGGGTTCTGATCGAAGTCCTTCCCTTATTTATTGAACTCCCTGTACTGCATCAGTATTGATTTCTTACCACCCTGTGCTGCAAGTTTGATAAAAACTGGGTAACCAAACACATTACCACATTAAACATGAATATCGCTACGTTTCTGATTTACAGCACAATGTTAGAGGAAGTTTGTGTTTAAAGGAGATAGCTCGGGAAGGAGTTTAATTTATCAGTTTTAAGGAGGAGCAGGTCCCTGAGGTACGGGAATTGCCTTCAGTGCTATCAGCACAAACACTCCTGTCCTAGTTTTTATCACTATTGTTCCTGGTCTCACACCATTTTATATTATATAGTCCTCAGAGAAGTTTGGCAAATGGATTCGGAAAGGAAACAAGTACAATTTCATACTAAAATTCATACGAAGAAAAATCTCATGTTATTTCCAAAACATTTTCCCTATCCATAACCCCTTAAGGTATATGTTATAATATTCAAATAAAACAGCAATTATTCCATTCATGCTACATTATACACGATATATTTTTGAGTAGAAATAATCTCAGATTGAGTAATGTGAAGTAGTTACTTGCACAGTACAGGAAACAAAACAAAAAAAAAGTGCTCGTAATCATGTCATTATTATTTTACTACTTACGAACCTCTGCGGGAAAAAATACATAAGATGCTTTATAGACAAAAATGGCAGTTCACAGATGCTTAAGCTTAAACAAACGAATATTTCGAAATTTAAATGAGCTCTACATTTTTCCTGAAGCAACTCTTTACCTTTCCCTTAATGTTTCGCAGTAAAACAAAATTATGCAAAATTCTGTCCGAATGAATAGAACTTCATAAGCTGTTCACAGGAGTATTTCAGGGCATTCAATTTATTTTTCACGTTAATATCTTAAACATGTAATGTTTTAATAATAATTTTCAGTCCTTTTTAGATAACAAAAGCTAATGTAACTTATGTACAGCATAGTCTAGGATACGGTAATTTCATCACAGTCCTGGTGTAGTATCCTTGAAGGACAGTGGACTTTCGTTTTCGTTATGCTGTTCACAGACAAGCATTTACACACACGGAAAGATTTCTAAAAATTATTTTGTGGGGTAAAGAATATTTCAAAACGAGAATTTCCAGTGAAATATTATATCAAACTTTTTGGTAGAATGCAATCCTTCCAATGTCTACCATAAATAAGCGGTAGAGGACGTAAAACCGGCTAACGATATGTGTAAAAATGCATGCTAGAAATAATAGCATGAGAAATTAAATATGTGCATCCCGACCCATATACAGGATGGAAGTGAAACAGCCCTGCGGACTGGGGGAGATGGGAGAGTGGATGAAGATGAACAAAAATCTCCAACACATTTTGTAATTAAATGCACCGTTTTTTGAGAAAAAAATCTTTTATCCAAAACATTTATTATCACTTTGGTGGGGTACTGTTGATTAAATGCTCTTAATTTAAGACTATATTCATATAAAATTGAATAAACAAAAACTTTTTCCTTTGGCGTATTTCAATAGAATAAACGGTTTTTGTGTAAACTAAACTTAAAAATGTCCACAATTTGTTGCCTCCTTAGTTCTGTTAGAACTGGCAACATCGCATCAGCTGCGTTTACTTTCTTCCAACACCGGTGTAGATCGTGGGGAATGTTTACTTAATCAATGCAACTGTTTTTATGTCAAAGCCACAAGTTAAGTTCAGAGCAGTTAAAGGCATGGATAAAAGAAACAAAGGACAGAATATCTTGTTACAGAACAACATACACTATGCCGCGATTTTCAACGTCCGAATATTTGGACATGATCTTAATTTACGGAGAAACAAAGTGAAATTCTCGATCTGCTCAAAGACTCTATGCTGAAAGGTTTCCTAACAGGATCATGGCAAGTGCAGACACATTTGTTGCCGTTTGTCAGCGGGTCCGTGATAAAGGTAGTGTAATTCCGAGTTGTAATTAATGATTTAAAAATAATAAAATAACTATAGGAACCAAACTTATAGTTAATAATAAGTATAAAATATCAAAGGTTAGTCTATAGTAAAATATTAATTTTGCAAATTAATGATAAATTAATAAATATGCCCCAACTTTAACTAAAGTTGAAGAATGAACTAAAGCTGAAACAGGAGGGCGATAACGACATGACGATATTATCAACATGGAAGAGGAAGTGTTAAATTTTGTTGGTGAAACTCTTGATCGGAGCAGTTGCGATATCGATAAGTTCAGATATTTTAAATTAATCTCAATGTGTCGCATACTTGTAAATGCTAATAAATGTTAGTGATTAAGGTTAAGGTCATTTTTTGTTTCTAAGGTTACCAAATAAACAATGGTAGTCCGTGACTGGAATTCATTAGGCACGAATAACAGTGTCAATTTTGTTCACCTACGTTTTTTTTTTAAATATTTTGATATGTCACACATACTCACGTACACAAATCTTACCAGTAACGTTAGTCTTGCAAATTTCACCAACTCAAGTTTTTTTTGCGCTCATAAGCTTATCGTTAAATCATATTGGAGTAACCGTTGGTCAAATTGCTTCTAAAAGCTTCTGCATCATGTTATACAGATTCCTTTTTAGACCGGTAATTACGAGATGTACTTGCTGGCATGAAGCACATTAGTCCCATTTTAAAACGGGTATATTAAAATTTAAATAGAAGCGAACACTTTCCGGTTAGCCAAAACTATAAACAATTCCACAAAAATTTCCTTTAAGCACATTGCAGTGGAGTTTAAATTCACATTATAAATTATACTTTTCTAAACGTTTAGCAATGTTTAGTACCACATTGTTAAATTCAACACAGAATAATGGAGTTAATAACGTAAGAGGTGTTTCACTAAGAGTGCCATAACCTGCCGAATGCTTATTTTCATTTCAAGTAAAGCATTGCATTATCACATAAATATCACTGCAGTATGGCATTGCGTAATAATTAAAATGTACCCCTTAAACTACATACATAGGTAATATGTGTACACAAACAATAAAATTGTTTAATATTAGTAACAATTCAATGTGAGTTTGTTACCATGTCATAACCCTCTCAAGCAGAATAGGCCAGATATTCAGGCATTTAAGCATATCAAATAAAATATTTGTAATCACGTGAGAATGTAGAATTTGAGGTAATATTTACATACGGTGCAGTGAACAATAATCTGACTTTTTCCCGGAACTTTTGTGGTGTCTCCGCGCGTTACTTATATGGTTTTATAGGTTACTGGAATAGTTCAAAGTGCCGCCAGTAGAAGCAGACCACTCAACAAGTTGTGCCACGTTGCCAAATGCTTCTGCTTTTAAATGCGATTATCTTGTTAACGGCGCATTTAATTTCAAAAATGTATTGGAGGTTTTTGTGTATCTACATCCACTCTTCCACTTACCCCAGTCCGCAGGAATATTTTACTTCCATATACACACACACACACACACATATATATATATATATATATATATATATATATATATATATATATATATATATGTGTGTGTGTAATTAGTAGCTATTGTCACGTCAGACACATTATTGCGTCATATTGGCGACAGCATTGTTGGGGTAATTCTTTCGGCTTTGGGTTTGAAGTTCGTTTTGGCATGACGCTCTCCAGTTCTAGCTAGCGGGTCTAGCGAGGTTTGGAGATAGGGAATACGTTAGCGTTACTTTTCTTTGTGTTCTGTTAGCATCACTTTGGTTTTGAGAATCGAGTGAGTGCGTTTGTATGTGAGGAGTGATGTAGCTCGTGTGTGTACAACTCCCCTCATTTCTTTCTTTCTCTCATTTGTGTGCGATATAGGGGCACCGTGATTTTATTGAATAAACCACAGTTAATGTGAGTAATGTGCATGCTGTGTATTTTGTTATAAATATCCCACGCCTGCACTGGAATGTGGTGTTCAAAGTTCTTGTCCACTCGCTGCCTCTGCAGCCACGTCTCCCAGTGAATGCTGGGGTAATTAAAATTTAATACCTTTAGCTGGAAACATTTTGTCCCTCACCCCAGTATGCAACAATGTAGTCACTCAAAAGCGTATTCCTCTAACTACTCTTGATAAGTTTCAAAGTAAATAAAGGTTAGAAAATTAAATAATAAAGCTTGAATTCAGTATTGGTTGATTTATTATGTCCTAAGAATACATTATGTGCTAATGAAGCATTGTTTCCTGTTTTAACAAAAAAAATTATACAAAATCACAATCATCTCCTTTCACTTCAAACATAGATTATCACCAACACATAAAGCTCTCTTTTGACTTAGGGTTATATATTCTTATACTTGGTGGGCCCTCCTTTTCTCTTTGTTACCTCACGGAACCTTCTTGGCATTGATTTCACGGGATTTTCTGTAGTTTCTCTAGTAATTTTCTTCCACTCCTCCAGTAATAGCTCTTTAAGATCATTCTTGTTTGAGATCTTGTGTTTTCGTAGAATGTGCCATACATTCTCAATTTGATTGATGTCTGGTGATTCCGGAGGTGTTTCCATTCATCGTGGTGTGTTGTACTACAACCAGAGCTTCGTGTTCAGGGCTGTGTGTTTGGGGTCATTGCTTGTGTGAAGATATAGCCATCCTAAGACCCACATTGTTCGCACTCTCTGGAAGATGTGACTTCAGTATGCTGATATACATTTTTTGCTCCATGTTACCATCAATAAGCACAGATCGCCTACATCATTCGCATTCATACACCCGCACAAAAGTACAGATCCTCCACCACGTTTAACAGTGGCTGTGAGATTTTTCATTTCCAATTCACAATTTTTCTGTCGCAGTATACTTGCCCTTCCTTTGGATACAAATATGTTAAATTTACCTTTATTGGTAAAACTTACGTTTTTTCAGAAGTCGTAATCATCATTTATGTAACTTTTGACATATTTAAGTTTCTTGCTTCTATTAACCTTGGTTATGTATTTTCTACAGGTTATTCGGTTATTGTATTCAGCCCTTACGAAGAATGTTTCTGATTGTCTGTGGATTTACAAGTTTTCCCATTTCCTTTTCCACTTCTGCAGTAATCTTTCTAACGCTCAATTTAGCATCTATTTTCAATTTTCTATCTGACTTTTTCAGCCTAGTCATGACTGAAAGCCAACCTTTTCTTAGTTTGTTTTTGTTTGATTATATCTATATATGATACCTTTAACAGTAGTAATGGGCCTAAGTAATACTTCAGCTCTTTCTTACTCTGTCATTTCCTTACTTTTCCGTTCCATGCTTTCTGCTCTGATGCTCCCACTTTTTAGGCACAAAACTCACTGGCCACAGTATATGTACACCAGCTGAAGGAGAAAAAATAATCTAATGGCTGGATTTGTTGCTGCCTAGTTTGCCAAATACCTCCAAGTGGAGCGAGCTATAACATTTTGTGTCATTATTATAAACAAAAGCAATATTTGCCAATTTTAAACTTTATCGTTAAAAAGTGGCCAATAACATGTTATAAACCGTAGACATCGGCAGTTAACTGGTCTTAGTTTGCATATAAAATATTTATTAATGCGATATAGTTGAGAGAACAAATACTTTTTTGAATGACTGTATATGCCACGATCGCGTTTATGCGTTATTCGCTCGCGCTGTAGTGATCACAATATCTTCCGATAGCTCGCTGCCTAGCCTACACTTTATCAACGGTGATTGTCAGCTTTCAGTTGCTGTTTGTACATTGTAGGTACATCTCAAAGGTTTAAGCTTATTCCAACATCTGTGTTGTATAAGTTACTTTAGAGTATTCTTACTATTATTTTCGTCCTCCCTGGCCTAGGTGTACCACTAGCCTCTAGTTCCCGAGGTCGCAGATTCAAACCCGGCAGAGGACTTGGGTTTTTCCGTACGTAAAATTCCTTAGCATGGCTTCTTTCGGAAGGGAGGTAAACCCGATGGTCCCGTATCGTAGATTTACGGCACGTAAAAGAATCTCAAACCTGATAAAGAGGCCTCTGAGAAAAATTTCCGTTCTTTCACGCCCAATATAGAATGGCACGTCAATAACAATAGCAGTTAAGGAGCATCCATATTTGTTCACGAAATGTCTACCGAAAACTCCACCCTTGAACAAAGAATTTTTACGTATGACTCTTATGTAAAGACCGAATCATATAGACATGTGTGTAGACAATTTTCCTGGTATTCCAGTTCCAAACAGGGATACTTTCAGATGTCTGTTAATTATTTAGGACAATCAGATCGCTAAACGCTAAAACTAAGAAGCGAAAAATACATTTTATAACGGAGGAAAAATCGATGAATTTGGTGTGTCATTCGAACACTCTCCCAAGAAGGTTCTAAGACGTGTTGCATAGCTAGTGGTTGTTCCAATAACTTCTGTTCATACAGCTGTTACATGTTTAAAATTGAAATCCTACAGAGTTCGTGAATTACAATCTCGTGACGACAAGGAACGCCAGCGACACCTCATTGCAGATGGACATCACTTTCAACCTCACTTATAACAAGGTTAGTACTCGTTATTACTCACAGTAGGTATTTAACGCGGGAGGTTTCGCATGAAAACTCCCCAGTATAGTAGACAGCGCGTGGAGCACGCATACCCGTGATCCGGGTTGGCCCATAAAATAACCTTTCTATATATCACTGTATATTCCTACCAATGATAGTTCCACTGGCAAAGGGTATTTATAGGCTTCGAAGGCTATCGGAGGAGGTTAAGGAAGTCAGACGTTCCGCTGATGTTTTACATCCTTTTGCGTGAATATTGTTACATGCTGGGTTGAGGGTCAAAAGGTTTCCAATTATTAAATTTCGATCACCCAACATGCACATGGGGAAGCGTAGCTCACTAACGACAAGACGACCGGGACCTTGGTGTTTAAATCTAGGTGAGGGCGTGGGTTTTTGGCATTATACAAATATATTAATTAATACACATTACCTAGAATTTACTGACAAATGTTTGGAGACTCTACATTACACTTAGGAAAACAGGATGAGGGGAGATGCCCCAAAGTCGAGGACTGGCCACACACGCGACTTGTTGCTTCAACTGCACGTTCACACTCAAAGTGACGGTAACTATATCCCCCCCCTCCAACTCCGTCTAACGACGATAGCCAGCCAGGGTTGCTGTCATACCAGACAAAATTCAAACAAAGCCTTCTCTCTGGCGTGTTCCGCGCCAAAGGAGGGATCACTAGGCCGAAAAATAATCAAAGGAATCCAGTAATGCTATCGACAATGCAACACAATAATGCATCTGGTATGACAATGCTTACTGATACGCCACATCATCAGGCAATTTTTCGTGCACTGTTAGGAATAGCCCGGGCTGTATGAAATTACAATTATAATAACTACAGGGGAAGATTCAGCATAAAAATCTTATACATCATTGCACAATAATTTCATACAGAACGGGGAGGCTAAACGAAATTTTGTGAAATCGTCATTCGAGTTTATAAAGCCACACGTGCAACTTAGAGTGTCAGTTAGTAGGTATATCATATTTTTATTACACTTGACAGAGCCATTAAAGAAATTTTGATGTGTTACATTCACATGACCTTCCCTACACTCTATAGCATATTAGTGGGTATACAAATTATTCTTGTGAAAGTTTAAATTCCACACTGTTTCCATAACATTGCAAGAGACAACTGAAAATCAACATGACTTGAAAAGAGTGGCTAAGCATCGAACAAATCAAACCATTAATAACGGATATCTCGGAAATGGTTGATGCTACAAAAAAGTTATGTTAAATAGATTGTGTGTCTTAAGCGGACTTACATTTCTTGTGCAGTACGACTTCGTCTATTGCTTAATTTTTACCAGTTATACAAGATTATGCAAAATTCCATCCGAATTTAAATTATATTTGTCACATAAATATCTTTAATATATAGTGTTCTAATCAAAATCGTTTCAGCTATTTTTTGATAATCCAAGATTTCGAGAAATGTTCCATGTAAGGTGTAGGTTAGGGATGGGGGATTTTCTTGAAAATCCTCATGTAGCATCTTTGTTGTTTATCCCACATTTGTTTTTGAGTGATGCTGTCCACCCACACACACACAGACATGGACCTTTTTCTAAAAACGCTTTCTTTTTGGATTCAGGAGGCCTCAAAACATGTATTTCGGTATCGAATGTTTTAATGGGATATAAAACCTTCTCTTTCTACTAGGTAGAGAAAGTAATAACAAACGTTCTTTCATGCATGAGGCATCTGAGGTGCAGGGAATTCCACAAAATGTGGAAAATCACGCCAGCCTGTGGTATTAAAATTCGTAGATATTTATCCAAGTTTTCGCTTTCACAAGCGCGCACAAAAGCTGTCATTCACCTGTTTGTGCATTCATAATACCTCAAAAATATATTTGAAGTGAAACCTTATATAAAATGTTAAGTAAAATGTGTTAGAGCCAGTAAACAGTTATCCTTTACTGTAATAGCTTCACTGAATATAAGCTTGAAATTATTTCAGAACGCTTTGAAAAAACACATTTGCCTGTGTAATGTGTATTCATGTTATTAGACTTTCATCCTAAGATAGGGCAATGAAAAAATTAAGCCCTTTGAATATTTAGGATGTGGAATAGCAGTGCAAAGAACAAGAGCAAATTGAAAAATTTGAATTAAATTACATCGGGATTAATGGACTAATCAAAAGAACTTTGGAAAAACAAACGAAAGCGCAGATACTGGTGCGCTTGTTTGTTGAAGGGAAACTTCTAATGAAAACAAATAAAGGGTCGAATAAAATCAAATGAGCTTCCTTCAATGAATAATAAGAGGACATCTGTGTGGGTTCCGAACAAAAGTTAGAACAAGTTATTTTATGCGAACATTTCCATAGGTTAGGTCTACATCAGAATAAGCCTGGCGTTCCAGAAACTTGACCGATGCAATTTCCATCGCGCTTATGGATGAACGTACTAAATTAATGATATTCAGCGTCTTCTCAATTAAACTCAGGTAGTAGGTACGTTGGAATTTGCAAATAAAAATAATTATAATTTAATTTATTGTTAAAAATGCTACAAGCATTATATCAAGTGCAAAGGAGGGGGATCCGATATAAAATCTGCAAATGAAAACATAATATGAAAAATTTTAATAACATTTTTTCCTGTGAATATTTTTTTCACCGGAAAAAATAACTTTTCGAACAATTGTGTTTTTATCCACTTACCGTTCATGTCTTCATGGGTGGGAAGTTAAAATTCCTACATTCCGTGCTCTTTATAGATGCTAATAAAATGTATTTATCCCTCCAACTATTAACATTATTGCAGACATACAACACAATCATATTTTAACATTTGAATCTTAACGTCATTACTTCCCAATATTTGTCAAAATTTACTTACAATTTAATTCATGCAGCATTTAAGTATAACTCTTTCGGTCCAAGCAGCCGAACAGTTGTTTCTCTTCTTGTCTGACATTGCCAACACTACGATACCTAATTGGATCACCATTTCGCAGAGGATATCGTGGTGCAACCTTGATACTGCTCTTGAACAGCTGACAGTAACTAAGTTTATTTTAGCGTATTATTATTCACCATCGTGGAAAGAATAGTGTAAAATAGGTATACGCTAATAATTTACAGAAAGTTTTTTTGCAAAAATGCATTTACCGCACTTTTATTTCAATACACAATTACATACTTTTCTTCGTATAAATCGCACATGATGAACAGCAACTAAAATACACTCTTTGTTTTCTTCGCCTTCTTCCTTCAGGGCAACGTTTCACAAAAATTTATCACCGTAATGTATGCTGGAATTACGACGTTGCAACAGCAGCTAAACGTATCACCCCCCCTCACACAGACCCCATTACTGCTTGCATTTGCTATCAGGCATTCGCCACATCTACAGCATAAAAGTTATCGATATCGTATGTCGATCTTATTTCCTCTTATTGAATGTTTAAATGAAATAAAATACTTTGTTTACAAACATAACAAAATACAGCACAACTAAATAGGTTCGTATATGACAAGTACTGATTTTCAAACTCAGTGTCTTAAAAAACAATGTTTCCTTTTGGGATACGATATACATGATATTCAATTGGCTATGCCAAAACGTAATGTCCTTTAAATCTCACAATATAGTTTCATTTTTATTTCGCAAAACTGTTTATTGTGAAGTTTCATTATGGCTTGTAAATAAAATCGTGTAGGCAACTTATGGAACGTGGGATTTTCTTATGCATCCGGAATTTTCATCGATTGCTACGCTCAAACTTTCCACTAGTAATAATTGTTAGTTGTTAATGTATTTCATTAAATACTTAAATAAAATCACCTACTTTATTTCATTGCATTTTCTTAAATTCTTGAATAATTTTACTCCAATTTCTCTCAAAGCACCTGAGTTTTTTGTGTTAGTTATAGTCGATTTAATATTAAAAGTTTCGTTGAAATTGCAAGACAGAATCTTCTTGTGAATTAAACAATCCTTAGAAAAGTTAATATATTTCCCGTGACGCAGAAACACTTCACAGCAACATTGGAACAAGGGCGCGCATTCTAGTCTGCAGCAGATTTGATCTTACCTGTGACGTGCAATTTTTCCCAAACACCTGCAAGGGCTAGCGCACTGTTGTCAAATTTTCTGAATTTCAAAGCGTTTTTCTATAAATCCACCAAAGATAAAACTGAAGTCTTGATAAACTTTTTCAATGTATTCTGGTTTAAAGGATGTCATTCATACCTCTTCTATCCGGTTTAACTTTTAAGAGGTTTGTTGACAGCTCTTATTCTTTAATACTATTATTTAGTTCATGAACTGGAATAGTTCTTTTATTTACAATATTAAGGTTCTATGGAGAAGTTTTCTTAACAGTCATCAGTGGAGCCATCATAAATAACGGTGATAAGTTAATGTCTGAATCCATCTTTTAGTTTGTAGACAAAAGTGTCTTGTTTACATTGTTGTCCGTGAATGGGAGATTTCCTGTAAAGTTTTGGCATTCTCTAGTCTCTGTTACTTAGGTGTAGTGGTGTTCTTTCAGTTTCTGCAGTGACGAGAACTCTCTAAAGTATCTGATCTCAACCCAGAAGTCCCGCGTTCAATTCACGGTTGGAGGGTTGGCAATTTGTGTTTGATCCCTTCACAGCTACATACTTCCCGCATCCAGTGACGTGTGGTGCTGATTCTGCCGCATCGACCTTGGAATGTGTTCCGTGCGATTTAAGATTGCAGGGTTATACTAGAGTACTTGCCTCGTATAAGGAGATGCGCCGCGCACGCATTGTAATCACCAGGCATAGGAATTTTCAAGAATTAAAGCTAGGACGAAAGGAAATTAGGATAAACTGTTACCGGACTTTACACTGTGACGTCGTAGATAACAAACCACCCCATCCCTGTACAGTCTATTGGCGTGTGTAGCCCAATGCTAGATCGTGTTTTACCTGTCATCAGTAACTCGTGGTCGCTGTTGTGTATGTTCTATTTATTGATCATGGTTTGAGAGTAGCTAACTTGAAGCAGCTGCTTAAGAATTCCTACGCCTGGTAACCACAGAAAAGTCAAAGTCAACTCAGCATTCAAAACTAGCAGACTTATCGGCAAACTTAAATGAGAAGTAATGCCTATATAAAATGCATATAAACATGAGAATTAGAGTCTGCAACTAGGGAAAAAGTCTGATACGTTGCATTCACATGACTTTCATCACTCACTGTTCTACTACTATTCTTACAAAATTTATTGCTCTATCTGCTTCTTGTTAAACATTTATGCATTTTTACTTTCTCTACTACGTATAGCAAGTAGGGGAAGTATTGTATTCCACCCAAAAATTCTATAGAGATTTCACCGAAAATACATGTTTTGAGACCCCCTGAATCCAACAAAAAGCATTTTGGAAACATGTCCGTGTGTGTGTCTGTGAACAGCATAACTCAGAAACGAACTTAGTATTTAGGTTCAGTATCTTCCAGAGATGCGACGCGAAGGTTTTCAAGAAAATCCCCCCACCTCAGATTACCCTTTACATGGAACATTATTTCAAAATTCTAATTTTCTCAAAAATGGTTCAATGATTTTGATTAAAATATCATATGTTTTAAGATATTTTCATGACAAATGAAATGTATATCTCGAATTTTCTGGGAATGTCTCCAAAGGTATTCTTCACTGTGAACGACTTTTGCATAACTGGTAAACCATAAGAGATAGACAAAATTTTACTACACAAAAAATGTAGATCGCGTTAAAATACACAATTTGTGGCATATACATTTTTTTGCTGAGTGAACCATTTTCGAGATATTTCCTTTATTCCCTTAAAATTTCCAATACTTTTACTTTTTCTCAAATTCGTTATTCATTTTTTTGTCCTGGTAATTCAAAGAGAATGGAATGCTCCACATAGCAATTAGCTGTTAAAATATTTGACTGTCGCTTAAAGCCTACCAATTCCCCTTGCATCTACAAGAAAATTAGCAGTAAGATTAACATCTCGATATCTCGATTAACATGAAGCATATGGATAATAAGCGTTTGTAAACATAGTTTGTAAAAGAGTACAAAAAGTCATATGAGGGTAACACATCAGATTTTTAAGTATAAAAAGGATAGTCAGATTTTTATAAGCAAGTCGATCTGTAATGGCTTTGCAGTTCCATGGTATTTGTATAAAAACGAATAGCGACTTACCACTTAAAGGTATTTGGTAACTCAAACTAATAGTAAAGAGTACCTGAAAATAGTTAACCCCCAAAAATCACGTAAATGCTTTAACGAAATATACTTTTTTGTGCACTCAGGTTTTGTGTATCACCTACGGTTTACCAATTATACAAAAGTCATTCAGAATGAAGAGGGCTTCGCAGGCTATTCCCAGAAAATTCAAGATGTGCATTTTATTTCTGTTATTATTCAAACTTGTAGTATTTTACTCAAAATAGTTACAGCCATTTTTGAGAAAGTCAGAAATAACGAAACATTTTCCAGGTAAAGGATAGTTGGGGGTGGGGGATTTTCATCAAAATTTTCTTATAGCATCCTTCAAAGATGCTGAACTTGAATCCAAGTTTGGTGTTTAACCGAAATTTCGTTTGAGTTATGCTGTTCACAGATGCCCGCGCGCGCACAAACACACATGCACAAGGATCTTTTTCTGAAAGCTTTTCTCTTTCAGGGTCTCAAAATGTCTCTTTCCGGTGAAATTCTGGTATCAATTGTTAAGGTGTAATGAAAAAAGTATAGGCAAGTGGTAGAGAAACTAAAAATAGTATCAACATCCAAAATAAAAGCCAAAAACTGTGTCCAAAGTCAGAAAAACATATCATTCACCTACATCTCTGAGCACGTAGATTTTATCATTAGGGATGAAGAGTCCAAACTTAATCACACATGACGACCACAAAATAACGCAGTTATCCGATGGATATATCTTCATTAGGATTAATTAAATTTATTCTCTATCTTCTGCGGTGTCTGGAGTGAAAGTCATTGAGTTTCAAAGCTATTAAGAATTAAAACAATGTCAAAAACACGAAGTCAAGCCGAAGCTGCCGGTATGACTAGTGTAACCAAAAGTGCCTACATAAAGCACGCAATAAAAACGACAAACGTAAAGAAAATCAAACTTCACTACAGTGCCATTGTCTGAAGAAAACTGTGGTAAACGCTAGGATGAGAACAGTAGAATTCTTCCATAGCTATACACAGTACTTGCAAATCTTTAGACCCGAACTACTGTGCAGGCTACCTTCTGTTACCCCTTAAGAGGAAATTTTAAACCATTACTTCCTCTACCCCTTACCAATGGAAGACACAGAAACTTTTGTTCTCAATAATTTCAAACTTCAGTATCGAGATTTCACCAGAAATAGACGTATCTATGTTCCTTGAAGGCAATTTTAGAGAAAGAGACCCTTGTGTAATGCAATGCAGATAAAGTAAATTACAGGGAAACGTCATTAGGTCTAGTGACGCTGAATTATATAAACAAAATAACAACAAAAAGCTGATGTTACATCCACACGACTTTCTCTACCCTCTCCCGTTTACATTTCTCTCTCTTTCACACACTAAACCTACAAAAATTTATTTTTCCATCCACTTCATGTGCTTTGCAGAAAAAGTTTCATTGTAAATAGATGAGGGATACCAAAGGCTGAAGCGATAGCCAAATTAAATAATACGGGTCGCTATGTGCTTGGCTTTGAAATTCAATACTCTTTCCATGGCTTGCCAGAAACAAGTAACTAGAATCGGTAATGGTTGATGGCACAAAACGCTATTTGAAATAAATCGTATGTTGTAACGAGATATACATTTTTGGTGTAGTAGGTTTTTATCTCTCTCTCTCTCTCTCTCTCTCTCTCTCTCTCTTTTGGTTTACAAGATGTACAAAATCCCATAAAAAATCTGATGTGTTGCACTCACATGACTTTTTCTACTCTTGTACAAACTATGTTTACAAACGCTTATTCTCCATATGCTTCATGTTAATCGAGATGTTAATCTTATTGCTAATTTTCTTGTAAGTGCAAGAGGGATATGGTAGTATTTAAGCGATAGTCAAATCTTTTAAGCGCTGGTTGCTATGTGGTGCATTCCATTCTCTTTGTATGTCCAGGACATAAAAAAATGAATAGCGAATTCCCATTTGAGAAAAAGTATTAGGAAATGTAAGAGAATAACAAGCAATATCTCTAAAGTGGTTCACTCAACAAAAAAAAGTATATGACATAAATTGTGTATTTTAACGCGATCTACATTTTTTGTGTAGTAACATTTTGTCTATCTCTTATGGTTTACCAGTTATGCAAAAGTCGTTCACAATGAAGAACACTTTTGGAGACATTCCCAGAAAATTCGAGATATGCACTTCATTTGTCATAAAAATATCTTAAATATATAATATTTTAATCAAAATCGTTAGACATTTTTGAGAAAATTAAAATTTTCGAAAAATTTTCGATGTAAAGGGTAATCCTGAGTGGGGGGATTTTCTTGAAAAACCTTCGTGTCACATCTCAGGAAGATACTGAACCCAAATACCAAGTTTGGTGTTTATCCGACTGTTCGTTTCTGGGTTATGCTGTTCACAGACACACACATGGATACGTTTCCAAAAATGCTTTTTTTGGATTCAGGGGGTCTCAAAACATGTATTTCCGGTGAAATCTCGGTATCGAATTTTTCGGTGGAATACAATACTTCCCCTACTTACTATACATAGTAGAGAAAGTAAAAATCCATCCGGGATTCACGGGCTGTTCGCCGAAAATTGAGTATATACATTTACATGAGTTATACAAAATATATTTTAAGTATGTATTCTTCTAATCAAAGTCGTTAGTCATTTTTGAGAACAATAAAAATAACGAAGTATTTTGCATGTAAAAGGTGCTTTACTAAACTTAAATAGTCTCCTCCGTGGTCAAGGGGTACCATACTAGCCTCTAGTTCCGAGGTCACTGACTCAATCCCGGCGGAGGGCGATGGATGTTTCTTCGGGCGAAAAATCCTTGTTATGGCTTCCTTCGGAAGGGAAGTAAAGCCGGTGGTCCCGTGTCGTAAATTTATGGCACGTAAAAGAACCTCAAGCCTGATAAAGAGGCCTCTGAGCAAAATTGCCGGTCTTTCACGCCCAATGTAGAACGTCACGCTAAAGGCCACAGCTGTTAAAGAGCATCCATAAATAAATTTAAAAATATGATGTGTTGCACTCACATGACTTTCTCAACACTTGTACAAACTATTTTTAAAAACTTTTTCTCCATATGCTTCATGTTAATCGAGATATCGAGATGTTAATCTTATTCCTAATTTTCTTGTAGATGCAAGGGGAATTGCTAGGCTTTAAGCGATAGTCAAATATTTTAAGAGCTGGTTGCTATGTGGGGCATTTCGTTCTCTTTGTATGTTCAGGACATAAAAAGAACCAATAACGAATTCTCATTTGAAAAAAGTGTAAGTATTGAAAAATTCAAACAAATAACAAGGAATGTTTCGGAAATGGTTCACTCAACAAAAAAAAATGTATATGACATAAATTGTGTTTTAACGAGATCTACATTATTTTTGTTTACAAAGATTTTATCGCTCTCACGGTTTATCAGTTATGCAAAAGCCATTTAGAATGAAGAGGAATTTTGGAGACATTCCCAGAAAATTAAAGATATACATTTTATTTGCCATTAAGGCATCTTATACATATGATATTTTAATCAAAATCCTTAGAGCCATTTTTAAGAAAATACAACTTTACGAAAAATGTTCCATGTAAAGGGTAGCCTGGAGTGGGAGGATTCTTCTAAAAATCGCATCTTTGAAAGATACTGAAACTAAATACCAAGTTTGGTATTTATAAAACTTTTCACTTTTTAGTTATGCTGTTCACAGAGACACATCCACACACACGCACACACACACACACACACAGATACGGACCTTTTTCTAAACATGCTTTTTAGGATTCAGAGGGCCTCAAAACGTGTATTTCCGGTAAAATCTCTGTATCGAATTTTTGAGTGGAATGGAATACTTCCCCTACTTACTATTGATAACAGAGAAAGTAAAAAATTTCAACTGCTTCATTACCAAGATTAGCATTTATCCGATATTGCGTTTCCTGAGTTATGCTGTTGACAAACAGGCACCCACAGCCCTAAAACACTTATTTTTCGGTTCTGGGGACCTAAAACATACATTTGTGGTGAAACCCGAGAAAACAAGAAGCATTTCTTACAAATTGTCAATGTAAACATTTTCTTTGAATAGCATTGTAAATTGTAATTATTTCTACTACTGTTAACACGCGCTGCTCGTACTTTAAGCTTAAGTCTTCGATTAATGCAAACCATGAAGATAATATTTATTAGCAACTTGTTTGCAACACGCTTTGGGCGTAAATTTGAAGCAGTTTTTGTTGAAGGAGTTGTATTATATTTCAACTGTTGGGGAGCTGAACTTGAAGTAGTTGCAACCGCACGTATAGTAAACAGTTTCCGGTAGCCTTCGCCCCAAATGTACTTTCAGGTAGCCTTTGCCCCAAGTTTAAAAAAAATATTAACTTTGTAATTTAACTGTTTCTTTAAATATTATATATTTTGTGTTTGCCTCGGCTGCGTCAGTATTATTGTTAGAGACACGTTACTCTTAGCAGGGTTGTGGTGTGACTAAGAATGTAGGCTTACACAGATTATAATTTTACTTCACTCTTTTTTATTGATGCTGGACACGATTTAAATAACACTTCACTGATATAGAGCTGTGAGATTCTTTTATTAATTAATTGTACTTTTTAACCCGTAAACTTATTTTTCGTCTCACACGAATACGTATTGAATCTCTCGAGGACGCATTTCGCATCCGGTTACAATCACTGTCTGCAGGCAATTGAATTGATTTCAAGCGCCTAAACTTTTAAATTTCTGTATTTCAAGTCTCTGATTGGCTATTCCTAATCCAATAGAATACCTTCATTTAACTAAAGCTTTTTCTGGTTGTTGATTGGCTATTTTTATAAACTGTCACTAAAATTACATTATTGCTTCCAAGAATCACAAGTAGTATTGTTAAAGTTTCAAACCAATTATTCCCTCAAGGTTACCTCATTGTTACCTCATTGTTAGCAACTTTTAACATATTTTTCTCACAACTCCTACATTATTAAATTACGTAATACATGCACATAACATAATTACGCATGGATACGATAATATAAACATATACAATGATTGTAATATACACTTTTTATTATTGTTACATATACATATTGCTTCAAGGCGGGCTGATTGAATTTATATATTACATAATTTGACTGAAATCATTTAAGTGTTAAAAATACTGCCTCAACCATTTGACTACCTAGATATATGCCAATACAGTGCTTCTCAAGAACAAGTTGGCCGCTCGACCAGTCGGCGCGCTTCGACAACTCAACGCCGCCCAGTTGGTTTACGTTTGTTTCTTCTTTTGTCTCACCGAATCTTGTATTAAGTTCAGAAGTTGTTTTAGCGTTTTTAGTGTTAAAAGAATTTTGGTATTTGCATTGTTATAACAATGTCATTAGATTAACACAGATTGTAGTAAAGGATGTTTGTGACTACATAACCTTATAGGGACGCTGAAAGGTAATTTTTAACCGATTCGCAGCTGTGCGTCCTGCAAACAAAGAAGCCGTACGAAAACTTGTGAATAAATTTAACCACGTGCATACTAGGTAGAGGAGTATTGCATACCACCCAAAAATTCGATAACGAGATTTCACCGGAAGTACATGTTTTGAGACCCCTTGAGTACAAATGAAAGCCTTTTTTGAAAAGGTCTGTATGTGAGTGTGGTATGTGTATGTCCTATGTATCTTTGAACAGAATAACTCAAAAACTAAAACTGAATTAAATACCGAACTTGGTGTTGAAGTTCGATATCTTCAAAGATGCAACACTAAGATTATCAAAAACCCCCCTTTCCATACTACTTCCCCCTTCTAAAAATGGCTCTAACGAATATTGATTAAAATTAAAATATTAAAAATATTTCCATGACAACATGTATTACGTTTATTTTCTGGGAATAGCCTATGAAATCCTCTTCATTTGGTACAATTTTTTATAACTGGTAAACATTAATAATAGACGAAAAGGTACTACACAAAAATGTAGATCTTTTCAAAAGTCACAATTTATTTCAAATAACTTTTTATCGCGGCATCAGCTATTTCGAAGATAGATGTTATTAATAGTTTGGATTGCTCAATACTTAGCCATTGTTTTAAAGTCTTGTCGATTTTCGGTTGCTTCTCGCGATATCATGGAAGGAGTGCGGAGTTTTAAGGCCACCGTATAGCGTTCAGTTCTTAAATATTTAACTATCGCTGTTCCCTTTGTATTCATAGAGTTATGTGTGATGTAGGTATTTCCAGAAACGTTTTTCTCAATTAAAATGAAATAGGTAGAAAAATAAACTTTCGTAAGAGTAATTTGTATAGCCACTAATAAGCGAAAAACGGATAGAGAAAGTCCTGTGGATATAACACATCAGAATTTATGAAGAGAAATTAGACAATCTGGAAAATGATGAGAACAATCCGCTCTTAAATCTCTGAAACGGCTTGCACAGTTTCAGTGAACTAAACTCTTTAAACTGAAACCAGACAAGATTACTGCTGTCCACCAGATCAGATAAATTTATGTAACTGGATTTTGAGGAATGTTAATGATGGGGTAGTTGATCCAAATTTAACAATCTTCTCTGGCAAAGCAGGATCCATTTACAATACCATGTATCGACGTACAGTAATCGGTATTGGAGCTTAGAGGAACCCGATTTAGTGCAGCGAATCCCATTACATGACGAGGAAATCGGGGAATGGTACGCGGTCAATGCTTACAGGATAATAGGGTCAATATTTTTTGCAGATACTGTAAATGCAGAACGTTACAGGAATGACATAAACCTTGCTCTGGACAACCGAATGAAGGTGTAGATAATTCCAGCAAGACTTTTCCATGTGCACAGGGCTGAAGAATCATTCAGTTTAATTCAGGAAATATTGGGTTAATAAAAGGGTGTTATGGCAGACTGGGTTCTTAAATCTCTCATCATATATGGACATGCTTGAAAAAAATATTAGTCAGGCCCTAGACGTACTTCAGATAATGTTATGGGACGAATTAAGTTTTCTTCGGAAATTAAAGTTACACGGGAGTGAAAAAAAAGTAAAGAAAAATCATGAAACGGTGCCAGAGTTGTTGGATGCAAGAAGAGGTTCAGCGTGTCTTGGGATAATGTACGTACTAAGAACAGTAAGCTGTCCCGAATTCCGCGGGACAGTCACGTATTTTAGAACTTTTAAAATTGTCCCTCGCGGCACAGCATTTGTTCCGAATTTTCGTTAATATATTCCTTCTCATTCCTGAATTAGATTTCCGAATGTTTCATAATGGATAATTATGCTATTCACCAACTTTCTGCCTTGGGCGAATGTCAAGGTCAGGTATTCGAAATTGGCTTCATACACTTATAAAAGAGCTTCAAGTAAAAACTAAATTTTAATGCTGTATGTGAAAAGATTTTCTATACTGCACTCCGCGATGAAGCAATACCAGTATGACAAAAACTAACAAGTATACATATTTAAAAATAAATAATAAAATTCAGACTTGTTAGGCGCTTCAAAATGTAAATCCATATGCAAGAAAATAAAACGGTTTTAATCTTTATAGTTGTTATTATGGACACCACATTTAATATGTTCTTTTTTAATATTTGTGAAATATTTTAGTAGACCTGGCGCTAATTACTTTCCCTATTGCGTATAATAAGTAGAGAAAGTATTGTATTCCAGCCAAAAATTCGATACCGAGATTTCAATGAAATATGTTATGAGGTGCCTTGAGTCCAAATATAGCATTTATGGAAGCATGTCCATGTGTGTCTGTCTGTGTGTGAACAGTCGGATAAATACAAAACTTGGTATTTGATTTTAGCATCTTCCAACAATACGACACCAAGATTTTCAACAAAATCCCTCCACACGAGACTACCCTTTACGTGGAACATTTTCAAAACTTTTGATTTACTCAAAAGTGACTCTTACAATTTTGATTTAAATATCATGTGTTTAAGATATTTTCATGGAAATGAAAGTATATCTTGAATTTTCTGGGAATGTCACCAAAAATCCTCCTCATTCTGAATGACTATTGCGTAAGAGATCGACAAAATTTTACTATACAAAATATCTGATGTGTTACATTCACATGACTTTCTCTACTCTTGTACAAACTATTTTTTACAAACTCTTATTCTCCATCTATTTCATATTAATCGAGATAAACATTTGCAGAAACTATCTTTTGACATGCAAACAGAATTACATTTTACACATAGCGACCAGTTCTAAAAATATTTAACTATCGCTTAAGGTGTTACTATGTTCCCCTAGTTTTGTATTTGCAAGGGCGATATAGAAATACAGTAGCCTTTAAGCAGAGACATATCTCTTAATAACCGCTTGCTATGTGCAGGACAATTCTCTTTGCCACAGATTAATACTCTTTGCACATCCAAGACAAAAAAAAATGAATAACGAATTCCCATTTGAGAAAATAAGTATTGAAAAATTTAAGGTAATAACAAGCAATATCTCGAAAATGGTTCACTCAACTAAAAAAATGTATATGACATAAATTGTGTATTTTAACGCGATCTACATTTTTTGTATAGTAAAATTTTGTCTATCTCTTATGGTTTACCAGTTATGCAAAAGTCGTTCACAATGAAGAATACTTTTGGAGACATTCCCAGAAAATTCAAGACATATATTTCATTTGAAATATCTTAAACATATGATATTTTAATCAATATCGTGAAAGCCATTTTCGAGAAAATTAAAATTTTCGAAAAATGTTCCATGTAAAGGGTAATCTGGGCTGGTGGAGATACTGAACCTAAATACCAAGTTTGGTGTTTATCCGACTGTTCGTTTCTGAGTTATGCTGTTCACACACACAGACACGCAGACACACACACACAAGGACATGTTTACAAAAATGCTTTTTTTGGATTCAGGGGGTCTCAAAACATATATTTCCGGTGAAATCTCGGTATCGAATTTTTGGGTGGAGTACAATACTTTCTCTACTTACTATACGTAATAGAGAAAGTAAAAATGTAGATCTCGTTAAAACATACAATTTATGTAATATACTTTTTTATGGAGTGAAGCATTTTCGAGATATTCCTTGTTATTTGTTTGAATTTTCCAATACTTATACTTTTTCTGAAATGGGAATTCGTTATTCTTTTTTTTATGTCTTGGACATACAAAGAGAATGGAATGCGCCACAAAGTAACCAGTTCTTAAAAGTTTTGACTATCGCATATTCCCCCTGCACCTACGAGAAAATTAGCAATACAATAGTTTCTGCAAATGTTTATCTCCAGTAACATGAAGTAGATGGAGCATAAGTGTTTGTAAAAATAGTTTGTACAAGAGTAGAGAAAGTCATGTGAATCAGATGTTTGGTATTTATTATGTGTGATAATATATGTTCTTGATGCTTTCTAACTCGATAATATATTATAACGCTGTAAAATTAATATTAAATTGTGTTTTATTTATGGACGATCTTTAACTTTCGTTTTCCTTAGCGTCCCATTCTATATTGGCAGTGAAAGACCGGTAAGTTTGCTCAGAGACCTCTTTATCAGGTTTGAGGTGCTTTTACGTGCTGTAAATCTACGACACGGGACCACCGGCTTTATTTCCCCTCCAAAGGAAGCCACGCTAAGGATTTTAACGAGAATAAATCCATCGCCCTTCGCCGGCTTTGAACCCTTGTAATCTGTTGATTTATAGACTGGTAACTTTTCCGGCACGCTTTGTTCCTAAAAATCCAGAAATGTCCGCACTCCTGGCTCTTGTTCCTTTCTTATGGAGGGGATCACTCTGGTGCTCATTTTCATCATTACTGTAACTGCAGAATCTGAATCATTACAAGTGCGTGTCTTGTGGTACCATACTTGCCTCTAGTTCCTGAGGTCACGGGTTCAAACTCGGGGGAGATCGATGCACTTTTTCGGGCGTAAACTCCTTACCATGGCTTCTTTCGCAAGAGAAGTAAAGCCGGGGGTCCCGTGTCGTAGATATAGGCCACGTAAAAGAATCTCAAGCCTGATAACGAGGCCTCTGAAAAAAAAATTCCGATCTTTCACGCTCAATATAGAACGGGACGCTAAGAACCATAGAGGTTAAAGAGTGTCTATAAATACAATTCCATTTAATGTTTTGAATCATTATATCGTTAGAGATTTTCAGTTACAGAGTTAGTGTATCTAAATGCTCGACAGTAAGATTTCAGGCCAGCAACGGCTAACTCGTATGGGAGAAACTCTGTATATGGATAAAAAAATGTTATTAACCTTTTAACTGCTTATTTGATTTGAACAATTTCTTAAATAATATACAGCTTAGTTCTTCGTAAGTATATCTTGTTGCTTAAAAAGAAGATTCAAAATTAAAAGGCTGCGATTCCATCTATATATCAATTCTTATGCCCAAATTTCAAACCATCTTCATCTTCACCTATTGTTTTACAGTTTAACAAAAATTACAGTTAAGTTTTTGTTTAACAATAACTTGTTTATCTTAAGCTCAGGGTAAAAAAACAACCAACATAATAAAACAAGTTGAACTTTTAAAACTTTAACATTTCTTTCCTTTTTCTCCTCAAATAGGTCCGGTATATATGTCAGATATAGAGCACTTATAATCTTACCTTTAAACAGAGTATTCAATATTAAAATACTAGGAGCGGACCTAGCGCATCTAACTGCCTAGAACAATTCGAAGTATACGTTTAATCGTCACAAAAAATCTTAAGCATATAATATTTAATCAAAATAGTAATATTTTATAAAATGCAAAATAAACAACTTTTTTTACTTTCTTTACTACGTATAGCAAGTAAGGGAAGTATTGCATTCCACCCAAAAACTCGATACCGAGATTTCACCGGAAATACATGTTTTGAGACCCCCTGAATCCAAAAATAGCATTTTTTTGGAAACATGTCCGTGTGTGTCGGTGTGTATGTCTGTCTGTGAACAGCATAACTCAGAATCCAACAGTCGGATAAACAGCAAACTGGTATTTAGGTTCAGTATCTTCCAGAGATGCGACACGAAGGTTTTCAAGAAAATCCCCCCACCCCAGATTACCCTTTACGTGGAACATTTTTCGAACATTTTGATTTTCTCAAAAATAGCTCTAAGGATTTTCATTAAAATATCATATGTTTAAGATATATTTATGGTAAATAAAATGTATATCTTCAATTTTCTGGGAATGTCTCCAAAAGTATTCTTCATTGTGAACGACTTTTGCATAACTGGTAAACCATAAGAGATAGACAAAATGTTACAACACAAAAAATGTAGACCGCGTTAAAATACACAATTTATGTCATATACATTTTTTTTGTTGAGTGAACCATTTTCGAGATATTGCTTGTTATTTCCTTAAATTTTTCAATACTTATTTTCTCAAATGGGAATTCGTTATTCATTTTTACTTTCTCTACTACGTATAGTAAGTAGGGGAAGTATTGCATTCCACCCAAAAATTCGATACCGAGATTTCACCGGAAATACATGTTTTGAGACCTCCTGAATCCAAAAAAAGCATTTTTGGAAACATGTCCGTGTGTGTGTCTGTGTGTCTGTGTGTGTGTGTGTGTGTGTCTGTGTGTGTGTGTCTGTGTGTGTGTGAACAGCATAACTCAAAAACGAACAGTCGGATAAACACCAAACTTGGTATTTAGGTTCAGTATCTTCCAGAGATGCGACACGAAGGTTTTCAAGAAAATCCCCCCACCCCAGACTACCCTTTACATGGAACATTTTTCGAAAATTTTAATTTTCTCAAAAATGGCTCTAACGATTTTGTTTAAAATATCATATGTTTAAGATAATGCCATGAGAAATGAAATGTATATCTCGAATTTTCTGGGAATGTCTCCAAAAGTATTCTTCATTGTGAACGACTTTTGCATAACTGGTAAACCATAAGAGATAGACAAAATTTTACTACACAAAAAATGTTGATCTCGTTAAAATACACAACTTATGTTATATACATTTCTTTTGTTGAGTGAACCGTTTTCGAGATATTGCTTGTTATTCCCTTAAATTTTCCAATACTTATACTTTTTCTCAAATTCGTTATTCATTTTTTTATGTCCTGGACTTGCAAAGAGAATGGAATTCGACACATAGCAACCAGCGTTAAAATATTTGACCATCGCTTAAAAGCTACCATATTCCCCTTGCATCTACAAGAAAATTAGCAATAAGATTGACATCTCGATATCTCGATTAACATAAAGCATATGGAGAATAGGCGTTTGTAAAAATAGATTGTACAAGAGTAGAGAAAGTCATGTGAGTGTAACACATCAGATTTTTACTTTCTCTAATACGTATAGTAAGTAGGGGAAGTATTGCATTCCGCCCAAAAATTCGATACCGAGATTTCACCGGAAATACATGTTTTGAGACCTCCTGAATCCAAAAAAAGCATTTTTGGAAACATGTCCGTGTGTGTAACTGTGTGTGTGTGTGTGTCTGTGTGTCTGTGTGTGTGTGTGTGTGTGTGTGTGTGTGTGTCTGTGAACAGCATAACTCAAAAACTAACAGTCGGATAAACACCAAACTTGGTATTTACGTTCAGTATCTTCCAGAGATGCGACACGAAGATTTTCAAGAAAATCCCCCCACCCCAGGCTACCCTTTACATGGAACATTTTTAGAAAATTTTAATTTTCTCAAAAATGGCTCTAACGATTTTTATCAAAATATCATATGTTTAAGATAATGTCATGAGAAATGAAATGTATATCTCGAAATTTCTGGGAATGTCTCCAAAAGTATTCTTCATTATGAACGACTTTTGCATAACTGGTAAACCATAAGAGATAGACAAAATTTTACTACACAAAAAATGTAGATCGCGTTAAAATACACAACTTATATCATATACATTTTTTTTGTTGAGTGAACCGTTTTCGAGATATTGCTTGTTATTTCCTTAAATTTTCCAATACTTATACTTTTTCTCAAATTCGTTATTCATTTTTTTATGTCCTGGACATGCAAAGAGAATGGAATGCGCCACATAGCAACCAGTGATAAAATATTTGACTATCGCTTAAAAGCTACCATATTCCCCTTGCATCTACAAGAAAATTACAAATAAGATTGACATCTCGATATCTCGATTAATATGAAGCATATGGAGAATAGACGTTTGTAAAAATAGATTGTACAAGAGTAGAGAAAGTCATGTGAGTGTAACACATCAGATTTTTTTTGTCTGGGATATGCAAAGAGTTATAATCTGTGGCAAAGGGAATGGTGCTGCACCTAGCAACCAGCTATTAAGAGATATGTATGTGCTTAAAGGCTACTGTTTTTCTATATTGCCCTTGTAAATATATTTTCCCCTACATCTACAAGAAAATTAGCAATAAGATAAGGTCTGCAAATGTTTATCTCGATTAACATGAACTAGATGGAGAATAAGCGTTTGTAAAAATAGTTTGTACAAGAGTAGAGAAAGTCATGTGAGTGTAACACATCAGATTTTTTGTTGAGTGAACCATTTCCGAGATATTGCTTGTTATTCCCTTAAATTTTTCAATACTTTTTCTCAAATGGGAATTCGTTATTCATCTTTTTTATGTCCTGGACATACAAAGAAAATGGAATTCGCCACATAGCAACCAGCTCTTAAAAGATTTGACTATCGCTTAAATACTACCATATTCCCCTTGCATCTACAAGAAACTTAGCAATAAGATTAACATCTCGATTAACATGAAGCATATGGAGAATAAGCGTTTGTAAAAATAGTTTGTACAAGAGTAGATAAAGTCATGTGAGTGTAACACGCCAGATTTTTGTTATACTGCCCGCGCACACTGACTTTTTTCTATTTTTAATTCAGGGAACCTTATAACGTGCGTTTCGGGTGATATCTCGGTAACTAATTTGGGTGCAATTCAATATCCCTCTGCTTATCGTAGATAAGTGGTATACAGAAAGTGAAAATATACTTTCATTTTTATGATCCTTATGTTTAAGTGCCTGGAATAAAATGCTTTTATATTTTAAAAGTTCTGGCTTCTTTTGACCTGCACAATCTGTACTTCTTTAGAAATAAATTATATTGCCAAATATTTAGCCTGCCAATTTATTATTTCATCTACTTTTTCAAAGAGCACACAAATAATATTAAATACTGAATATCACGCAAAAGCAGCGAATTATCCCACAGATGAAAAGCAATCTTTTGAATTACATTTACCGCAACTGAAATTAAGTTGCCGACTCAACTGAAAAACCTCGTCGAATACAAAGCCACCTGGCTATATTCTTTGTAAATTAAACGCTGTTCTTTGAAGTGATAAAGGTGGATAGCTTTGCGTGAGCGCTAAAAGAGTTTCTTACAAGCCGACGTAAAGAAAATAAGTTTCGGACATGGAGGTATTTTCTGCAACAAATTCCATTTTATGTGGCTTTTCGTGTACCGCGGAGTTATTACTTTCGTCCATTTATCCCTCTTGATCAAAGTGGGGCTGGGGTTTCAAAGCGCCGGCCCATTTCCAAATTAGTTTCCTTGGTATTTATGGACTTAGCGTAAAATGGTTTTTATACCACCCCGGTGTATCCTTTTCATTTTACTTCACGTTAAAGTGAAATGACTGCTACAAAATACTTAACAGATAAACGACTCTCGCTGGGTGTGAGGCCACTTTATGGGCTAATAATAAAAGCGGCAGTAACCTGCCGGAAATGGCTTGGTTCACTCCTTTTATTTTGCAAATTTATCTGTCGTGTTGTTCCTTAACCGAATTTCAGTCATCGATTCCTTTCAAATCTAATTTTACTATTTACCTTTTAATGCGTTTATTTTATTTCCTTTCTCCCAAGATTTAATTGTATTTCAGAAACTATAAATGTGTTGCATTCACATGACTTTTGCAGAAGAGTGTATTGTAGCTCTACTGTTGCGGAGCCAAAACTTGAAGTAGTTGCAACCACGTACGATACAAAGTTTCCGGTGCCCTTCGCCTCACGTTCAATTTTCCGGTGACCTTCGCCCCCTAGTTTAAAAACTCAACTTTGTAATTTTTAATGTTTAGTTAAATTATATATATATATATATATATATATATATATATATGTATGTCTCGGCTGCGTCAGTAGTAATTTGCAGAAACACGTATCTCTTAGCAGGGGTTGGTGCGGCTAAAGAATGAAGGCTTGCACAAATTATTATTTTTACTTTACTCCTTTTATTAATCTTTCACACAATTAGATAACACTTCACTGATATATCATACTGTAGATCTGTGAGATTATTTATTAATTTCACTTTTTAATACGTAAACTTTATTTTTATTCTCGCCGTAATGAAGTTTTATGTCTCACACTTAACCTGTACCGTATCGAAGTGCTCGGGAACGCTGTCTAGTAGTGTCTGGCTGGGAACCCTGTCTTCTATCGTCCGCCGCTTGAATTTGCACATTTTACCTTATATGAATTTCTGATTGGTTAAATCGACTCCAATAGAATACTTTTACTAAACTTTTAGCTTTTCTAGTTTTTATTGGCTATTTATAAACTGTTTTAAATATAACATTATTGTTCCAAGAATTATTGGTAGCATTATTAAACTTTCCAATTCATTATTGCCTTAAGGTTACCTCATTGTTAGCAACTTTCGACTGCTATTCTCACAGCTCCTACATTGTTAAATTACGTAATACATTCACATAACATTATTATACATGTACATAATATAAACATTAATACAATGACTATTACATACATTTTATATATTATTACTTTTAATGCGGGCTGTTATATTTTATATTATATAATTTGACTGATATCATTTAAGTGTTAAAAATACTGCCTCACTTTCCACTCACTCTTCTACAACGCATTCTTCAAAAGTTTATTAATACAGATAAATCTTCATTACTTATTTATGCATTCAGTGTAGGTAAAGAAGAATGCAGTAAGTTAAAGCGATAGTCAACTGTTTCTAAAGTGGTTGCTATGTGACGGCTTTGAAATTCTGTTCTCTTTGCAAGGACACGAAAAATAAAGAAATAAAACAAGAAAATAGTAATTTGTAGTAGAGAGAAGCATAAAGTATTTGAAGATTCGCACTAATAGAAAATAATATCTCGCAAATGGATAACGACAAAGCAAACTTTATTGGAATAAATTGTCCGCTGTAACCAGATCTACATTTATTTTGTGTATTGTTACATACTGAGTAGATAGCCTAAAATTTCACATGAAAATTAAATTAATTTTGAGTACCTAGCGCGTACATTGAGAGGACGTATAGTTACTTGCCTGCGGAGGACCGAAACGTGGTGTGGAGGTTAAGAGGAAGGCGTGGGTTTTTCACTGTACAAAATTCGTAACACAAACCTACTCACACATTCCTAGATTTATTTCGCAGCCGTTTGGGTTCCTTCATTATTAAAAATGGAAGGTGGGACGAGATGTCCACCGATCCAAAGCCCAGCTTACACACGCGATCCGTTCCTCACGGAATCCTAACTGAGAGTGACGCTATCCCCCACTACTGGTGGCTAGAAAGCTACCAGCCAAGAGTGACGTAAACAACAATGTGTCTGGTAATGACAATGTAGAACAATAATGTAACCTGCCAAATTATTAATACGCCACATCATTCAGCTTTTTTCTGTCTCTTAGGTTTACTAATTATACAAATGGCATTCAGAATAATGACGACTTCACAGGTTATTCCCAGAAAATTTAAGATATACATTTTATTTGTCTTGAAAATGTCTTAAACGTATGGTATTTTAATCAAAACCGTTAGCTATTTTGGAAAAAATCAATAATTTCAAAAAATGTTCCATGTGAGAGGTTTTTTGAAGTGGAGATTTTCTTCAAAATCTCCCAGTTTTGGAAGGTCCTGAACTTAAATATCAACTTTTGTATTTAACGGATTTTTGTTTTTAATTATGCTGTTTACGGCACGGTCAGACACATACAGAGAGAGAGAGAGAGAGAGAGAGAGAGACGGACATTTTTCAAAAACCAAGTTTGGAGTTCAGTGACCTGAAATAATGTATATTTTCGGTGAAATTTCCATATCGAATTTTTGGGTAGAGTACAATACTTCCTCTATTTACTGTAAATATGGCAGGGAAAGTAGCTAGTAAAAATCAGCCGAGTAACTACTCACCCTTGTATATTCAGTAGGTCGTCTTTCCTTTTTCCTCGCATGCCCTATGTTCTCGTTGAATACCTCTTCCTGCACCGCAAACGAGAAAACGTTTTCTCTGAAGTTAGAACCATCTCTTTTGACAGGCAATGATCTAAACACAAGAAGGATCTCTTAGCGAGCGGCGAAGACAGATCGAAGCCGCAGTCCAAAAGTGGTTGTGTACATTAAAAAGCTTGTGTGCTGATTCATACGACTTTCTCTACTCATACTTCTACAAACTGTTCTTTAATAAAAAAATGTTCTTCTCTCTCCTTCGTGTTAGCCGAGATAAACTTTCATTGTACATTTCGTTGTGGGTGTAACGAATATACAGTACGGTTTTTTCACTAGAGAAAACTAATAGCTACTTCTCAGTTGAAAAAAAGGTTTGAAAATTCAAACCAATAACAAACTGTAGCTCGGAACTGTTTAACGTCACAAAAATGTCTTTTGAAAGATTTTGTCTATCTCTTGCAGTTTACCAATTATACAACAGCCTTTCATAATCAAGATGACTTCTCAGTTTATTCCAGAAAAGTTCAGGATATACATTATTTTAATAAAAATCTGTGAGGCATTTTTGATAAAATACAAAATAACTAAACTTCCTTTTAATTAAAGGCTGATTAAGGTGGGGGATTCTCTTGAAAACCTTCATGTGATACCCATGGAAGATGCTGAGCTTAAAGCGTACCCAGTTTGGTATTTAACCAACTTTTCCAAACACAGCACATGGGCCTTTATCTGAAAATGCCTTTTTTTATTCAGGGAGCCTCAAAACATGTATTTACGTTGAAATCTCGATACAAAATTGTTGAATGGAATGCAATACTTCCTTTAGTACGTACTTACCAAAAAGTAAAAGATGGATGCCTAGAGAATTATTGCTTGTCTGATATAGCTCATTTTCAAAATCCTTATATGGTAAAATTCCATAGACTAGTTTTAAAGATTTTGAAAGTTATTAATAATAAAATCGATAAAAATGAGTTTTTATTTATGACGCTCTTTAACTGCTGTGGTCCTTAGCGTCCCATACTATAGCGGGCGTGTAAGACCGGTAATTTTGCTCAGAGGCGTCTTTATCAGACTTGAGGTTCTTTTACGTGCCGTAAATCTACGACACGGGACCACCGGCTTTACTTTCCTTCCGAAGGAAGTCATGCGAAGGATTTTTACCCCCGAAAAAATTCATCCCCTCCGCCGGGTTTGAACTCGCGACCTTGAGAATTAGAGGCTAGCATGGTACCCACTACACCACGGAGGATGACATGCGATAACAGTAACAATAATACTAATACTAATAATAATAATAATAATAATAATAATAATAATAATAATAATAAATAGAAATGTAAAAACTCAAAACAGACGAAATTGTTCGCGTAATTTAAATAGGTATTTAAAACTTATTGTCTAATATTATTAAATAATATTGAAAATAAACGAATAGATTTAAGTTTATATTTAGCTTGGAATTTTGAACGTTGCTTCCTAAAAATAGATGGGATACTCCTGGAGGAAGCAATAAATCGGTTTTCTTCGGGCTCCTCACTAACCCGCAATCCTAAAGTTCGCAGCTGTACTACAGTCGACGGATCGCAAGCGTATTCTAGAGAGAGTAAAACGAATTAGATGTATATATTACTTGTGCAGTCTTCTTGGTTTCAGTAAACATCTGAAATTCTCTCTGTGTAAGCCCATTACCAGAGCAGCGTGCTCTTCGCTTTATATTCTTTTTTAAAAACACGAAGTCCGAGTAGCCAGATGTCTCAAACCGCGAGCTCTTTTAATTAATGACTCGGAGACGAGGGCATAAAAATGCTCAGCAAAACAGATGAGCAACGGCCGGCTGGCCAAAATGGATGAAGATGTCAGTGCACGGTGTGATTTGGTTTATTCCCTGCCTCCTGTTTTTAATTAAGAGCTGTCATGGTTTTGCGCTTTGAGAAGCCGCAAGATGGGGAGGTGAGTGATCGGCTTGAGGTTAGAGAGGGGTGGCAGGGGCAATAGATCAATGTGACCTTATCGACTGGGGTCAGGTGTGTCTAACCGAGGAAGTGCCTGCTCCTTACTTTACTCACTACAAAGCAAATACCTTCGCTTGTCTTGCTATACAGGAATCTTGCCGATAAGACTCACTTTTAGCAAAAATACCTGTGGTATTATTTACCAATAAGGCAACAACTCCGCTTTTGGAGCTCATAACACCATGGAAATATGTGTAATAGCTGAAGTCTGGTAGCAGAAAACGCCTTTTTACTTTCCCTACTACGTATAGTAAGTAGGGGAAGTATTGTATTCCACCCAAAAATTCTATACCGAGATTTGAACGGAAATATATGTTTAGAGACCCCCTGAATCCAAAAAAAGCAATTTTGGAAACATGTCTTTGTGTGTGTCTCTGTGTGTTTCTGTGAACAGCATAGCTCAGAAACGAACAGTCGGATGAACACCAAACTTGGTATTTAGGTTCAGAATCTTCCAGAGATGCGACACAAAGGTTTTCAGGAAAATCCCCCCACCCCAGATTACGCCTTACATGGAACATTTTTCGAAAATTTTAATTTTCAAAACTAACGATTTTGTTTAAAATATCGTGTTTAAGATATTTTCATGACAAATAAAATGTATGTCTTGAATTTTATGGGAACGTCTCCAAAAGTATTCTTCATTGTGAACGACTTTTGCATAACTGGTAAACCATAAGAGATACACAAAATTTTACTCCACAAAAAATGTAGATCGCGTTAAAATACACAATTTATGTCATATACATTTTTTTGTTGAGTGAACCATTTTCGAGATATTGCTTGTTATTCCCTTAAATTTTTCAATACTTATTTTCTCAAATGGGAATTCGTTATTCATTTTTTTGTCTTGGATATGCAAAGAGTATTAATCTGTGGCAAAGAGAATGGTGCTGCACATAACAACCAGCTATTAAGAGATATGTCTGTGCTTATATTGCCCTTGCAAATACAAAACAAGGGGAACATAGTAGGCCTTAAGCTATAGTCAAATATTTTTAGAACTGGTCGCTATGTGTAAAAGGTATTGCTCTTTTCATGTCAAAAGATCGTTTCTGCAAATGTTTATCTCGATTAATATGAAATAGATGGAGGATAAGAGTTTGTAAAAATAGTTTGTACAAGAGTAGAGAAAGTCATGTGAGTGTAACTCATCAGGTTTTTTTCTGTATAATACATTTTAATCCAAACAAACCTTTTCTAGGTATAAACTAGCTACATTACACATTTCGTTATAAATTCAAAGAGAACAGTCAAATAGTCAAATGTTTAAGAACTGGACACTATATGCTGGCCTTAAAATTCCATACTGTTTCCATGCAATCGCGAGAAACAATTGAATGTTGAAAGGACTTTAAAGAATGACCAAATAATGAGCAGTTCTAACCTTTGATAACGAATATCTCAGAATTGGTTTATTCCACAAAAAAACTTATTTGAAGTAAATTTTGTGTTTTAAAGAGATCTAATTTTTATTTTATTGTACGTTTTCGTGTATCGCTTAACGTTTAACAGTTGTACAAGATTCTGCAAAATGTCTTCCAACTGAAGTGGACTTTAGAGACTATTCCCAGAAAATTCAAGATATATATTTCATATGTACGTAAATATCTTTAATGTACGATATTTTTATCAAAATCGCTATATCCAGTTTCTAGAAAATAAGAAATTTCGAAAAACATTTCATGTAAAGGGCAGAGTGGGGTGGCAGGATTTTCTTGAAAATCTTCGTGTCTCATCCTTTGATGGTACCAACTAAACTTAAATACTAAGTTTGGTATTTATCCAACATTTTGTTTTTGAGGTATGCTGTTCACACGCGGACCTTTATTTATTTCTTAAATCTGATATGTTGTACTCACATGACTTTCTCTACTCTTCTACAAACTACTTTTATAAACGCTTGTACTCCATCTACTTCATGTTAATTGAGATAAACATTTGCAGAAACTATCGAATTGCTAATTTTCTTGTAGGTGCAAGGGAATAAGGTAGGCTTTAAGCGATAGTCAAATATTTTAAGAGCTGGTTGTTATTCCATTTTCTTTGCGTGTCCAGGACATAAAAAAACGAATAGTGAATTCCCATTTGAGAAAAGGTATAAGTATTGGAAAATTAAAAAAAAAATAAAAAGGAATACCTCGGAAATGATTCATTCCAAAAAGAAAGTATATGGCATAAATTGTGTGTTTTAACGAGATCTACATATTTTGTGAAGAAAAATATTGTCTGCCTCTTACGGTTTACCAGTTATGCAAAAGCCATTCAGAAAGGACTTTTGGGACATTCCCAGAAAATTAAAGATATGCAATTTATTTGTCATGAAAATATCTTAAATATATAATATTTTAATCGCAATCGTTAGAGCCATTTTTCAGCAAATAAAAATTTTCGAAAAATATTCCATGTAAAAGGCAGTCTGTGGTAGGAGAATTTCTTGAAAATTTTCTTGTCTCATCTTTGAAAGATACTGAGCCTTTGGCATTTATCCGACTTTTCGTATTTGAGTTATGCCGTTCACAGACAGACACACAGACAGAAAACAACACGGACCTTTTGTGCTTTTTTGGAATCAGGAGGGCTCAAAACATGTATTTCCGGTGAAATCTCCGTATCAAATTTTTGGGTGGAATACACTACTTCCCTATTTATTATATGTATGTATGTATGTATGTATGTATTTATTTATTCTGCAATTGGGTACTTCCCGGTGGCAGAATTAAACCGTACAAAATTTACATCACCATGACTAGCTTACAATAATAATAATAATAATAATAATAATAATAATAATAATAAACAAGACTAACAATACAAAATGATTAATTTTAAATATTAACAAAGCTTTTAAAATCCCTAATTACTGAACCATTTATAATTTACTTAACTATTCACAATTACTTAACTATTCACCATTTACTTAACTATTCACAATTTACTTAACTATTCACAATTTACTTAACTATTCACAATTTACTTAACTATCTACAAAGTACTTAACAATTTACAAAGTACGTAACTATTTTCGAGGTACTTAACTATTTACAATTGGTCCTTATATTTAGTTACCAGTATTTTCAACCTGGTAGTGTCAACTTTAATAGTATAGTTTGTGAAATGAGTACACTAGTTAATTAACCAACATTTATTCTGCTAATATTATTTCTGAACTGCTTTAAGGTCAGAGGACAGCCCTGAAAGGCTGCTACAGGCAATTCATTCCATTCCTCAATGGTTCTATTAACAAAAGAAAATTTTCCCACGTCGGTTCTGCACTTTCTACCCCTAATTTTAAACAGATGATCGTTTCGACCGTAGTGTGCTGGATTCTCTAACCTTTCTCTAACATCCGCCCAAGCATTTGAACCAGTATAAGCTTTAAATAACGCAACTAATCTATGTTTTTTACGCCTAACTTTTAGCGGTTCCCATTCATTCTCTTCACCTATTGTAAACCCAAAATCTTTACCTCTCCTTATGAATTTTATAGCCCTTCTCTGCACTTTTTCTAAGGAATCAATCTGATTGACTGTATGGGTCCCAACATGCTACTCCATATTCCATAACCGGCCGCACTAAAGATTTGTAGGCTAGTTCCCTGGTCTTTGCGCTCCCCTTTTTCAGTATTCTCATTACGAAATGCAATGCTTTCCACGCTTTCCTAGATGTACTATTTATCTGTTCCCCCCATCCAGCATTACTTGACAAGCACACTCCCAAATATTTGCAGCTGTCCACCTGTGGAATTGGTTCCCCGCCCATTTGATAGTTATGTATAATCTTCCTCTTAGTTCTGCTAAAAACAATGGACTTACTTTTCCCAGCATTAATTGTCATTTTGTTTGCTTCGGTCCACCACCTGATTTCATTTAGGTCGTCCTGAAGAGCAGTCTCATGCATGGAATTCCTAATCTTATTGTAAATAATACAATCGTCTGCGAAAAGTCTTATCTGGCATTTACTGTTTATATGGATATCATTAACAAAGATAAGAAACAGTAACGGGCCCAGTACCGAGCCTTGGGGCACGCCCGAACTTACGGTCCCCCCTTCTGACAGTTCTCTACCTACTCTTACTCTTTGCGTCCTCCCTTTCAAAAATTGTTCTACCCACAATACAACGCGATTATCAAGTCCCGCATTTGCTAGTTTCCGGATGAGTAAACTATGTGGCACTACGTCAAAAGCTTTAGAAAAATCTATCACCACTGCATCAGTCCTTCCCCCTGCATCCACCTCATCTGCCAAATCTTGAATTAATGAAGTTGTTTGACTTTCACATGAATACCCGGATCTAAACCCATGTTGCGCTTTGTTGAACCACTGTTTGTTTTCTAAATCCTCCCGTATGTATTCTGCAATTAGATGCTCCATTACTTTACACACTACCGACGTTAGGCTAACAGGCCGATAATTATTTATTTCTGTTTTATTACCCCCTTTGTATATTGGAACTACAATAGCGGATTTCCAGTCTTCCGGTAGTGCACGGTAGTGCATGTAGTAGAGAAAGTAGAAATGCATAATGCATGTCTTTATGTCATGCAAATTAAATTACAACTTTTTATCTGACAAAACATTATGATTTAAATACTGAATTATTTTTCAAAATTCTCTTTGACCCATTGTTTCGGTCGCCTAGAAATATGAAAATAACGTTCATTTGGGCACGGGTTTGAAAATAGAAAACATACAGCTAGTTTTCACTCTGCAGAAAGTAAGTGAAGCCTTACTGCAATAACTCCATAGAATAAGGACTTTGCTTAAACATTACCGTCGAGCCGCATACAAACTGCTCTTTCCTTTATACTAGGTTAATACAATGATTTTCCCTCAAACTGCGGCCCCACGCGCGCCGGATACCTCGGTCTACCGCCGAAAGAGACCTAATCCCCGTAAAGATGTTTCAAATGTTGTCCTCTGTCCACACAGCTTCTCCTCAAGAAATTAGCATTCACACTTGAGAATTCAACACCAAAACTGAGTGAATTTCTCGCCTGATGTTTCCTTTTAGTTCTTCCAATGTATGGGAATTTGTTGTATATATTGTATTCTTCAAGTTCCTCAATAGATAAAAATCTCATACAGTTAAACAGGGGTTAGTGAGGGCCATAATTCTTTACTAATTAACCTAACTTCAAAACTTTAATGTGTTAAATTTAACGTCTCATCGGCAGTGTGCGTGGTAGCAACTCTTGTTGGAAAACTTCAGACTGACAATGAAGGTCAGTCAACTGTTCAAAAAATGGTCCGAGTTCGACATTGCTGTATCCCTTTGTATTTATTGTCGTATTATTGTGTATGCATTTACTGCACACCAATTTTCACGTCGTGCAAGAGAATTTCTCGTGTAAAATAGGGTTTCTTTGTACTTCTATATTTGTTATTTTGTGACGAAACATAGCATACACATGGGACCATGCTTTGTCAAAGAAGAATATTAAACGTGAATCAATTACTCTTATCATTTCGCAAAATGCAATTACATAACTTTACCCGACTCTGATGATCAATGACAAAAAATCTTATGTGATACACTCACAAGACTTTCTCTACTCTTGTACAAACTATTTTTACAAAGTCTTATTCTCCATCTATTTCACATTAATCCAGATAAACATTTGTAGAAACGATCTTTTGACATGCAAAGAGAATTACATTTTACACATAGCGACCAGTTCTAAAAATATTTGACTATCGCTTAAGACGTAGTATGTTCCCCTTGTTTTGTATTTGCAAGGGCAATATAGAAATACAGTACCCTTTAAGAATTGACACATCTCTTAATAGTTGGTTGCTATGTGCAGCACCATTCTCTTTGCCACAGATTAATACACTTTGCATATCCAAGACAAAAAAATGAATAACGAATTCCCATTTCAGAAAATAAGTATTGAAAAATTTAAGGGAATAACACGCAATATCTCGAAAATGGTTCACCCAACAACAAAAATGTATATGGCATAAATTGCGTACTTTAACGCAATCTATAATTTTTGTGTAGTTAAATTTTGTCTATCTCTTATGGTTTACCAGTTATGCAAAAGTTGTTCACAATGAAGAATACTTTTGGAGACATTCCCAGAAAATTCAAGATGTATATTTTATTTTTCATGAAAATATCTTAAACATATGATATTTTAATCAAAAACGTTAAAGCCATTTTTGAGAAAATTAAAATTTTCGAAAAATGTTCCATGTAAAGGGTAACCTGGGATGGGGGGAGACTTTCTTGAAAATCTTTGTGTCGCATCTCTGGAAGATACTGAACCTAAATACCAAGTTTGGTGTTTATCCGACTGTTCGTTTTGAGTCCCGTAAGGGGGGGTTTGCGACCCCTTCAGCTGCCGTGGTGCGGGCGCTGCGGACCCTTAGCACTCGTGGTACTTCTGACGTTACCAGAAGTACGCTGGGCCGAACATTTCTGAGCCCCTCCCGAATGGGAGTTGTTCGGATTGGGTTGGACTCGGCGGGGCAGTGGTTCCCGATACCCATGGGTTATTGGGTACGCTTGGCTATGTTAATTCCACCCAGGCGGGGTTGTGAGACGCCTCGAGACTCTCCGGCACCAGCCATGAGGGATAGCTGGTAGACGGTAGCTAGAAACTGTCGGCCCCACCGAGGTTGTTCGGTAGTCTCCCCCAGTAGGGTTCGCCCTGCTGGCCTGACGCGCGTAAGTGGCGTATCCACTTCCGTCCCTGCTTGGAAGGGTCGGTGCTAGAGCTTTCTGGCCCGATTTCGACCAGGCAGGGGGGGCGGTATATAAAATAGGCACCGCTCCTAATGGAAAGCCCCACGAGTTTACTCCTGGGTTTGCGAGGGTGTGGTCTCTGCGTTGGCAGACCCGGTCCCGTATTTAGATGTTCGTTTTGAGTATGCTGTTTACAGACACACACACGGACATGTTTCCAAAAATGCTTTTTTTGGATTCAGGGGGTCTCAAAACATGTATTTCCTGTGAAATCTCGGTATCGAATTTTTTGGTGGAATGCAATACTTCCCCTACTTACTATACGTAGTAGAAAAAGTAATAAAGTGTATGCCACAAACCCCATAAATTATAAGTACTAAAAGAAAACACAAGGCGAGAAATTCACTCATTTCGGAAATTGAAGCTTCGAGTGTGAATGAAAAATGTCAATGAAGATGCCAGAAATATGTGGATAGAGAAGGACATTTCCAATATCTCTTACGATAAGGTATGTGATTATTGTCATTGTAGTTGTAATTGCAAGTATGAGAACGTGAGACGATTGCGTGGATATTATAACTATTTCAGCGGGAAACCGAGCTGCGATGTTCGGTGCGCGAACAGTTGTGTTATGAAGCGCGAGCGTGAAGTAAAAAGCACTGTACCAGATGACTCAAACAAACCATCCTTTGCAGATTTATGTTTCCTGCATGCATAGCTTCAAAAGAAGTTGCCGTATCACTACTGTTTAAAGAGCCAATGCAGGTACAAAGCGAAAGGTCCCTGAGGCAGTGTTGCTGTCTGCAGGTGTTTACGTGGTAGCTCAATACTGATAAGAGTTGCGTAGTCGCCAGCATGACAAAAACTAAATGAACACACGGATATGGTTACGATCTGTGTGGAGACGAATCAAAATGCAGCTGAGGCTAAGTTCTGAAGATTTTCAGACGCAGCATGTCTTCTGTGCACATTTTTTATGAACGTACAGGAATAACATTAAGAAAAGATGGACATTCCAGGAAAAATGTGGGCCTCAGAGATACTTATATCAATTCGTCCACCATTGCGGGCATGTTTTTGCATATGCATTATATAAATAATGCAATAATAGAAAAAAATGCAATTCTAACGCACTTTTAAGGTTACACAAATATAATAAAAATAGAATTTTGTTTAAGCTTGTTAACTTTGAAGCACCATCGGTGTCATATAATTGTACTGATTGTAGACTGTGGTTTAGTGCTTACGTAATATGTTTTTACGTAAATTATTAGAACTTGAAGATCTTATATTGTGCTGCTTTTGTTTTGTTTGGTTACATAATTTTAACTGCCCCACGTATGGGAAGCCAATTTGCGACGGTATACTTCAAATATTATTTAATTTGTCGAGCCCCACGTTTGGGAAGCCAATTTTGCGGTGGTATTGCTTATAATGTTTGTGTATGTGTGTTTACTCAACGTGGTGAACCATTTTTGTGGCGTGAATCTTTGTTAGGTTTGTAGCTCCATCTGGTGTTAGCAATTTGCGGCAGTATTAGTTTTTGTTTGAAAGAATGCTACTGTTATTTTATTTAATTTTGTTTCACTGTCCTCCGGCTAGCTATGATCTTTTCGGTCGAGCACTTCTCTTTATACAGGTTGTGTAAACGGAAAGGAATCTTTTATCCAAAGATAACACTGATGAAGGAATTTGTTTTACACTTTTATTGTCGAACACAGTCACTATCACATTTATACATTGATCTTGACACTCGCCAAACTGAAACTGTTATAATAACTTCTTACTGATCACTTTTAATTCGCGTACTTCAACCTTTTGTATAATTAACTTTACAACACTTGAGAATTTTCCTAACTCTGCTACGCGTAACTTGCGAATCGATAATAGACGTATACTTTACAAATATTTCTGCTGGACTGAAGGCGACGTGTAGCATAAAAATATTTTCGGTGAACTGACGGACTCTACCTCTAACCTAGCCCTTTTATACTCCTACACTCCCATATGCCTAAAGATTATAACTGAGCTACAATTGGCTAATAAAACGCGCCAACATTAGCGTCTATTTTTATATCCAATGAAAATTATGAATACATATGCTCTAGGTATAATGTTCCAGCAAATTCTAAAGGAAAAACGCGCCAACATTACGTAACTTCCTCGTCTCTAATAATGATAAACAGCTCACCCCCTCGCTGCATTATTGCACGCTATTATTGTCAGTTTCAGTAAGGCAGTATAAACTTACTTCCCAACAATAATTACAATCAACAAACATCTCAAATCAATGTCACATAATAATGCATATTCATACTATAATCACTCTTTACATTTAAATAATTTGTGATACAAATTACTGCATCAAGATTAACTGTCATGGAACTAAATTACTTAACACGACTACTCAGGTCAAGCAGCAATCCTAAATTCTTCTTAATGAGCGAATTGTGTATTAAATTAACAATAGTTTCATATCAAACACCAGACACTGGGCATGCCGTAAAATGTTTTTGTTTAAAGACAACTTTCTGGAACCCAGGCGGGAATCGAACACGGAATACCTCATATAGCAGGCAGTTTCTGCACGGAATGAAATTGAAGTAGATAGTACCTTTACGTTATTTGCCTCACGCTTTGGGCGTCAATTTGAAGTAGTTGTTGTATTGAAGGAGTTGCATTATATTTCAACTGTTGGGGAGCCGAACTTGTAGTAGTTTCAACCACACGTATGGTAAACGGTAGCCTTCGCTCTAAGTTTAAAAGTATTAAATTTGTAGTTTGACTGTTTCTTTAAATATTATATATTTATGTTTGCCTCGGCTGCATCAGTATTATTGTTAGAGACATGGATGTCTTGGCAAGGTTGTGGTACGACTAAGAATGTAGGCTTACACAGATTATAATTTTACTTCACTCCTTTTGTTAATGCTTGACACGATTTAAATAACACTTCACTGATATAGAGAGCTGTGAGATTCTTTTTATTAATTAATTGCACTTTTTAACACGTAAACTCATTTTTCGTCTCACACGAATACGAATTAAATCTCTCGACGACGCATCTCGCATCCGGTTACAATCACTGTCTGCAGGCAACTGAACTGATTTCAACCGCCTAAACTTGTAAATGTCTGTATTTCAAGTATTTGATTGGCTACTCCTAATCCAATAGAATACCTTCATTTAACTAAAACTTTTTCTGGTTGTTGATTGGCTATTTTATAAACTGTCACTAAAATTACATTATTGCTTCCAAGAATCACAAGTAGCATTATTAAACTCTCAAACTCAGTATTGCCTCAAGGTTACCTCATTGTTATCTCATTGTTAGCAACTTTTAACCTATTATTCTCACAGCTCCTACATTGTTAAACTACGTAATATATTCACATAACATTATTGCACATGGATACAATAATACAAATATATACAATGACTGTTACATACATTTTAAAAATTATTACATACACATATTGCTTCAAGGCGGGCTGTTATTGAATTTACATATTATATAATTATACTGAAATTATTTAAGTGTTAAAAATACTGCCTCAAGGTCTGGGATCAGTAATAGCAGTTATAGAGTTCGTTTTCAAGCACAGGTTTTTCATTTAGCGGTCCCCTCTTTGTCGGTATGGAGTCCCCTTTATAGTACTGCTTAGGCAAAGCTTTTGGCATCTGTGCTATCCGGTACAAACTAACTTCAACTAAGGATGGCTTGTGAAGACACCTGGTATATACGTAGGATGTCCAGAATATATTACAAATGCTATAACAAAGGTAACATCACCTACTTATTAGAATGACCCATGTTGAAATTTATCGCAACCTTTTATATGTATTGTGGCTTCTAGTTAGTGATATTTTAATTTAATTCACGCTAGTATAGGCTTCTTAGTTAAAGAATAAATATCCTGTAGGACCTGCTAAACTGCTAGGAAACAAATGCCTTTTGAAGAAAGATAAAACAGAAAGACATACAATTTCTCTTCAATATTGCGTCAAGCATTTTTTCTTTCTCTACTTCTTACTCAAAGCAGGTAGAGAAAGTATTGCATTCACACAAAAATTTGATATCAAGGTTTCACTGGAAATACAAGTTGTTTTTAGATCCCTGAGTCGAATATAGGCATATTTAAATAAACGTCCCTGTGTGTGTTCGTCTTTGTGCAGCATAACTCAAAACCGAAAAGTCGGCTATGTATCAAACCTGTATTCAAGTTCAACATCTTCCAAGGATTCGACATGAACATTTTCAAGAAATCCTCTCAACCACCAACTACCCTTTGCATGGACAGTTTTTCGTTGCTTTTTATTTTCTGAAAAATGACCTTGAAGGTTTTGGATGTAGACACCGTGAGATCAAGGTATTTGCATGTCAATGAAATGTATATGTTGAATTTTCTGCGAATAGCCTGTGAAGTCCTCTTCATTTTGAATGACTTTCGTATAATTGGTAAACCGTAAGGGACAGAAAAGAAACTTACGCTATACAAAAATCTGATGTGTTACATTCACATGACTTTCCCTACTCTTGTAAAACTATTTTTATAAACGCTTATTCTCCAGATGCTTCATGTTAATGGAGATATCGAGATGTTAATCTTATTGCTAATTTTCTTGTAGGTGCAAGAAGAATATGGTAGGCTTTAAGCGATAGTCAAATATTTTAAGAGCTGGTTGCTATGTGAAGTATTCCATTCTCTTTGCGTTACCAGACAAAAAAAAATGAATAACGAATTTGAGAAAAATTATAAGTATTGGAACATTTAAGGGAATAACAAGCAATATCTTGAAAATGGTTCACTCAACAAAAAAAAAAACGTATATGATATAAATTGTGTATTTTAACGCGATCTACATTTTTTGTGTAGTAAAATTTTGTCTATCTCTTATGGTTTACCAGTTATGCAAAAGTCGTTCACAATGAAGAATACTTTTGGGGACATTACCAGAAAATTCGAGATATACATTTCATTTGCCATGAAAATATCTTAAACATATGATATTTTAATCAAAATCGTTAGAGCCATTTTTGAGAAAATTAAAATTTCCGAAAAATGTTCCAAGTAAAGGGTAATCTGGGGTGGGGGATTTTCTTGAAAACCTTCGTGTCCCATCTCTGGAAGATACTGAACCTAAATACCAAGTTTGGTGTTTATCCGACTGTTCGTTTCTGAGTTATGCTGTTCACAGATACACACACACACACAGACATGTTTCAAAGAATGCTTTTTTGGATTCAGGGGTCTCAAAACATGTATTTCCTGTGAAATATCGGTATGGAATTTTTGGGTGGAATATAATACTTCCCCTACTTACTATACGCAGTAGAGAAGGAAATTATAGGCTCATTAAAACACTATTTATGTCAAGTAACATTTTTATGGCGTTAACCATTTGCAATATGTGTTCATGATTGGCTGAGTTTTCAAACACTAAGTTTTTAATTGCTTAATCGCTATTCACTTTTCTCATACTGCACACGGTTCCGCACCCATATGCAGGTGCATCCGTCATCCAGAGAGTATAACTGAGTGTCGAGGAAATGTGTAAGAGAGTGAAAATCTGGGCCTGCTTCCCCCTTTTATATCTAAACCTAGTGACGCTCACCTTCGCGCCTTAAAATGTAACGACATTTCTAATTGGTCCACAGACCGCGTTACCTTATTGTGTATGAAAATATTCTGCTCCAAAACGTTTCGCACCCGTTCCCAGTGACGCGTCCGGCAACAAAATCAATGTCTCCATCTCTCTCCTTTCTATATTTGTCTCTTTCTATTTCTCATTATTGCTTCAGGTTCCTTGCTCATTAGCTTGGTGAAAGGAGGTGTACTTCTACCTAGAATTACTTTTACCTGGAATTGGCTAGCTCACCCGTCACTTACTTATAAGTTACAATCTACTTTCTACATCTCTTGGCTGCTAAATATTTTAACATCATTCTTGCTGAATTATATTATGTAGAATTCTTGTTTGATATTGATTTACACGTCTATATGTATATATATATATGTGTGTGTGTGTGTGTGTGGTATGTGCCTTTTCATGGTCATGCAAAGCACATGGAATTTAAAAACCACCATAATATAGTATTCACTTTTTAAAAATCTGGCTATAATTTTAACCTACTGTGTTTCATATAAGGAATTGTGTAAATGTGGAATGAAAGTTTATCTCTATTAATAAGAAATAGAAAGAAAACCTTTTGTATGAATATTTAATAGAAGAGTGAATAAATAAGTATATGTGGATGCAACACATCATACTTTTATTATATACAACCCAAACTATTTTCAAGCGAAATTTTCCTTTGGCTTCAAACTGTAGTATAGACTAAAATTGAATTAGTTTTAAATGACCTTTAGACATACACAAAATAAGTCCTTTAGGCACGATTTTTTACTTTCTCTACTACGTTTAGTAAACAGGAGAAGTATTGCATTCCACTCAAAAATTTCATACCGAGATTTTACCGGAAATACATGTTTTGAGAACCCTTTGAATCCAAAAAATGCATTTTTAGGAAAAGACCATATGTGTGTGTGTGATTAGAACTCAAAAATGAAAAGTCGGAAAAGTATCAAACTTGGTATTTAAGTTCAGTATCTACAAAGGATGCGACACAAAGACCTTAAAAAAAAGTTCTCACTCCCAACTACCCTTTACGTGGAAGACTTCTCGAAATTATGATTTTCTAAAAAATGGCTCTAACGATTTTGATTAAAGTACCATACATTAAAGACATTTACATGACAAATAAAATGTATATCTTGAATTTTCTGGGAAATTTTAAGAATTTTGTATAACTGGTAATAAACATTCATCGATAGGAACTTACTACATAAAACATATAGATGTCTTTAAAACAGTATTTATTTTAAATAGCTTTTTTGTGGCATTAGCCATTTCCGAGATATCCATTATTACTGGTTCAAATTATACAATACTTAGGACTTAAAGAATGACTATCAATATTTAGTTGTTTCTGTGATATCATGGAAAGAGTATGCAATTTTAAGACAGTATATAGCGACCAGTTCTTAAACATTTGACCGTCGCTGTTTCTATAACAAAATGTGTAACGTAGCTATTTCTGCAAAGGTTTATTTTCGTTTAAATGAAGTAGACAGGAAAAACTTTCGTAAGAATATTCGGGATATCCATTAACAAGCTATTAAGATAGAGAAAGTCATGCGAATGTTACCTATCAGATTTATTCCATCCCATCCAGACTTTATTTCACCTAATGAAATAAATAACGCGCTGTAAATAAAACCCCGCTATGACTTTATTCATCAGCCAGCTTTCAAGTTTCATTTCCAACTTCGTCACTTTAAAAATTCCACTTTCCTTGCTTGTATATACTTCATCTCTTTGGGCGAAGCTCAAAAATTGTTTGACGAGATTTCTTTGCCTTGCCTCTACATTAACAATTCCGTTTTCTCAGTCCCTCGGAAAGACTTTTCTCGAGAAAGTCAGTTGGAGATTCGCAATCGCCAAGAAAGTCCGCCTAACTGATGTACGGGGCTAAAAGTAAACAAGAAGCCAAGACAGACGCGGAATAAATTAACATCTCTGGGCGAGGGTTTTCGCTCACGGGGATCTAATGAATACAGGAGGCAGCCTTTGTCGCGGAAGGTCCGTCACATTTCTCTGTTTATCTTACAACGTCAATCGAACACTGCCGCTCTGGGAGACTCGCCTCGTATATAAGTTTATGATTGAAGTTTCTATAACTTGTATACTAACACACAATACAAACATCAAGTGGCGGCCAAGCCGAAATATCATTTCAACTGATGTTTCTGTACATTCAATTATTAATCACAGTTTTCTGCTTAAAACAGGTATTTCTTTGTAAATCTACCCTCCTTTTTTCCCCGTTTAGTTTTACTGTCTTGTCTCTGCACGCGAACCACTTATCTTAGTAATGTGTACCATCTGCTAGCATATTTTGACCCGAACCTCTTTCCTTTAGGGCAGCGGTGAATAGCTACTGAGAAACTGACAGCGAGCGGTTAGGCGGCAGCGGCCACATTGTATTGACGTGTGTGACGTCACAGTCTACTGTGCTCTAGTGTATTATATGACTGCGGGCTGCATTAATATATGCAATTCATGTATATCGTGTATAATGTTTCTTTTGCTACGTTTTACCCTATTTTTGTCTTATCTAGTGTAAAAATCAAATTTGATTTAATCTATCTGATTTATTTAGCGAAAACTATAAAATTGAAAAACAATATATTTTCTTATATAACATAAAACTGATATTATTATTTCATATAACTTCTTTATAGAGATAGTAGAACAGCTGAATGAAAAATAACGATTGAAAGCGTAACTTCCGGAACCGAAGGTCAACGCTAGCGAACTGGCACTGGCCGCTCGTGAGCTGCTCTAGTGTACCAAGCCTGCACATGCCTGCTTTAAAGTATATCTCTATCTCGGTGAATTTATTTTACAGTTCCTGATCTGTTTTGGCATTGTTCTTTCGCATTTTTATTTTATCGCTTACCTATAATAAATGTTAGACAGAGGAAGCATTGTATTCCACCAAAAAAATCAATATCGGGATTTCACGGGAAATACATGTTTTGAAGTGACACTCATAAAATCTGTTGTGATACATTCACATGACTTTCTCTAGTCCCTATCCTTTATTAGCGAGTATACGAACTGTTCTTAATAAAGCTTATTTTTATATCTACCGTTTTAATCTAAATAAATCTTTGAAGAAATAGCTACATTACACATTTTATTAATGATACAAAGAAAACAGCGATAATCAAATGTTTAAGAACTAGGCGCTATAAGCTGTCCTTAAAATATCATATTGATTCTAATCAATCGCGGGAAACAGTTGAATGTTGAAATGACGAATGAACAAGGAATGAACACTTCAAAACATTAATAGCTGATATCTCAGAATGGCTTATGTCATAAAAAGCTTACTCAAAATAAATTGTATGTTTTAAAGAGAGCTACATTTTTATATAGTACGTTTTCTTCTGTCGCTTAACGTTTACCAGTTATACAAGATTATACAAAATTCCTTCCGAATGAAGAGGACTTCAAAGGCTCTTCGCAGAAAATTCAAGATACAGATTTTATTTGTCGTGTAAATATCTTTAATATATGGTAGTTTAATCAAAATCGTTAGAACCATTTTTTAAAGAATCAAAATTTTCGAAAAACGTTTCATGTAAAGGGTACTTGAGGGTGGACGGATTTTCTTGAAAATCTACTGTTGTATCCTTGAAGATATTGAACTTAACGCCGCACTTTTCTGACTTTTCGTTTTTGAGTTATGCTGCTCAAAGACACACAGACAGACATACGTACATATTTCTAAAACTGCTTTGTTTATTCAGGGGTCTCAAAACATGCATTTCCGTTAACATCTCGGGCTCCAATTTTGGGTGGAATGCAGTAGCTCTCTACCTACTATGTATGTTAGAGAACATAAAAGCGTCTCTGTGTACATATGCGCGTCTGTAAACAGCAAAGCGTCTGTAAAAACGACAAATCGAACGAATACCAAAGGCGAAAATTTTCAATAAAGTGCTTTCACCCTAAACTACAGTTTACATGGTGGTAAATGCTCAAAATTGCTCCAGATATTTGTTTGAAGCATGGCATGTTAAAAGTGTTTGCAAGAATTATAAAACGTATATCTTGAAGTGCTCCTCATTCTGAATAAATGTTATATAACTGGTAAGCTATAGCGATAAATTGAATGGGTGATCGCAAAAATGGCTAATACTCCTTTTATCAGAAGTGAGGAAAGCCAATCTTTGCAAATACCAATGGAACAAATCGCCCATAGATTCTAGCATACATCCAAAGTTACATTTCCCTTACCGTCTGTCTAAATTGCCAGGTGAACCTAATGTTGCTATAACAAAATAAAATGGCATGTTTCCAATAAACTATCATAAAATTAAAAGCTTTGTATCTGATCACACAGATTTCCTTGAGGTTAATCAAACTCAGAGAGGGCGAATTGCAATTTCTGCAATCGATGGAAACATTTAACCTTTTACTTTCCCTCTCTATCTCTTACCTATAGTAAGTAGACAAAATATTGTATTCCACCCAAAACTTCGATCCCGAAATGTCATCTGAAACACGCGTTTTGATACTCCTTCAATAAAAAAAATTAAAATGGTCTTTGTATGCGTGACTGAGTTTCTGCCTTTGAACAGCATAACTCAAAAACGGAAAGTTAGTTAAATACGAAAAGGATTTAACGAAATGTTTGATTTTTTTAAAAAAATGGCTCTAACGATTTTGAATAAAATAAGAATTAAATGAAACATACGAGCGCGGATTGATAAGTCCCTGACGAGAGATAGCGTTCTAATCACAGGTTTCATTTTTGCACCCAAGTCTTACATGGGTATAATCTCAGAAATTCGTAATTTGTTTCTTAGAACATTGTTGAGAGCGTCTAAAATAAGCAGAGTGTATTGATTCGTACAAAATGGAGAAAAGTGAATTTCGTGTTCTGATAAAGCACTACTTTTAGCGTGGTAAGACGGTGAAGGAAACGGAAGAAAAGCTGAACAAGTATTATGGGGACTCTGCTCCATCACATGGCATGGTTCACAAGTAGTTCACAGTATTTCGATGTGGCAGTTGGAGCACAAGAGATGCCGTGCGCACAGGACGGTTGAGGTCACAACAGAAGAAATAGTGAACAAAGTTCACGATATTGTGTTGCAAGGCTCCGAGTGAAAATCTGCGATATATCCAAAACCGTAAACATCTCGAGTGAACGGCTGTATAACATTCTGTACGAAGTTTTGGGTATGAGAAGGCTGTAATAAACCTTTATTAATTAATAATCTTCGTCTTCCTAAACGGAGGTAATAATCAAAATCTTATGTTATTTATTCGAGGAAGTGCTATATCTGGAGCCCCAAGTATTAAAGGAATTAATCAATTACCAAACCCACCAATTATAATAGGTATGACTATAAATAATCATAATAAAAGCGTGGACTGTTACAATAACATTATAAATTTGATGCTCACAGTTAAGAACAAGCGGAATTGTGTAACCATTTCACAGGGATGTCTCAACATGTTCCAGCGCAACCCAAATGAGTTTTAGCGGCGTTATATTACGGTTGATGAAACTTAGATGCATTACTATCAACCTGAAACCAAACAACGATCAATGCAATGGCTTCGGCAACCTGCTCCAAAGAACGCGAAAACCATTCCGTCGGCAGGAAAAATCATGACAGCTGTCTTTTGGGATTCACAAGGTGTGACAGACATCCACTATCTGGAAAGGAGTAAAACGATCACAGGTTCATATATTGTTAAAGAAAGGACCACATTTGGTGAACAAAAATATTCTCTTTCACCAGGATAATGCACCTGTACACAAGTCAGCCATCGCAAAATTTGTGGAATTGGGCTACGAACTGCTACCTCACCCACCATATTCTCCAGATTTGGCTCCGAGCGACTTCCTCCTCTTTACAAACCTGAAAAATTGACTCGCTGGAAAGAAATTCCCGTCCAGTGAACACAACATGGCAGAAACAACCTCATATTTTGCAGACTTTGAAAAATCATATTTTGGAAGGGTTAAAAAAATTGGATAAACGTTGGAAAACGTGTACTGAATTGAAAGGAGACCATGTTGAGAAATAAAATTGATTTTTTGGAAAAATTCTTCTTGTCTTTAAGAAGTCACTGACATATCAATTCGCGCTCGCATTACAGATATTTACATGAAAAATAAAATGTATATCTTGAATTTTCTGGGAATAGGTATGAATTCCTATTCATTCGGAAGGAGTTTTGAATAATCTTGTATAACTAGTATAACGAAAATGTACTACACAAAAAGCGTACACCCTTTTAAAATACACAATGTATTTCAAACAACCCTTTTTTCTCTTCTTTTTTGTGGCAGCCATTTTCAAGATATCCATAATTGATGGATGGAATTTATCAATACTTAGCCATTTTTTTTAAAAGTCATATCGATTTTTAATTGTTTCTCACGATTACATGGAAAGAGGATGGAATTTTAAGGCCAGCATATAACGTCCAGTTCTAAAACATTGGACTATCGTTATTTCATTTGTATCTATAACGAAATGTTTAATGCAGATAGAAAGATTTATACGATTAAAATGAACTAGATAGGAGAATAAACTTTCGTAAGAATAATTTATATCCACCAATAAGCGATAGAGTATAGGGAAAGTCATGTGAATGTATTACATCAGGTGTTTTTTAACTGCTTTGATTCTTATTTTCTTTATCCATTCACTTCATTTATCGCATTTCCGGTTAAATAAAAATATTCATTTTCTTTTTATTTGTTTTCAATAAACACTTCGATAGTACCTGAATCTTTTCTCTGGATTAACTTAACTCTTTGATTTTTACATTAAGTGCATAATAAGTAAATATGTAAGTTAAAACATATATTTTACAATTCTATTAAAATTAATAAATGTGCTTCTCCTTTCATTAAACATTAAGCGTTCCTAAAAACGATAAGTGTATCTTGGTAACTAAACACACATAGCAAAGTTAATATAACTCCCATAATGCAGTAATTAATTCTCAGGGACGTCGGAAACAAACCGTGCATTCACTCTGCGGCGGACCTGACCATTAAGGTCAAGCGTGATTTTTCCACTCACTTGCAAAGAAAAAGCGTAGTTTCCAAACGTCTATGCATTTCAAAACTTTCTTTCTGGATCTGTGAAAACGCACTCGTCGAGATCTATCTGTAACGTATGATATCTTCCAACCCGTATATCAACGTGTTTAACGGGAAATTGTGTTCTCTATCCCACGAATGTTAAATCGCGTAAATTTATGACCTATTATCCCAAGTACAGTGCCCTCGTTTTATGCCAAGGCCATAACCGCCTTATGCGCGTATCGGCCGAGACGGCAGTGACCTCGGTATTATGCAACTGCTCAAAAGCGGCGCAGGACTTGTCAAGGGTACGTTTATCAGCTGCGAGTTCTCTCAGTCGTTGCTTTGTCTTCGTCTTGTGAAGTGTTTCGATGATGCGTGTGCTGTGTATGCTTTCCTTAGGAATATTATTCTCTTAGTAGTCCACGGAAATGCCTGCCAACAAATTCACTCTTGAACAGCATGTTTTTATGTACGATACATGCGTGATAACAAAATCATGTAGACAGGTGTGTAGATAATTTCAGCAGCAATTTTTTGGTTATCCAATTCCCGGTTGAAACACTGTGAGATGTTTTGTCAATAAATTTAGAGCAACGGGATCGCTAAACGTTAAAGAATAAAGTTTGTAGGAACAATCTTCACGACATAGACGAATTTAAGCACAATATAAAAGCAGAGATTATGAACATGACGCAAAAAGAACTTATGCATGTGAATAATAATTTCATCCGACGATGTCAATGTCTTCACGTAGATGGACACCACTTTCAACAACACTTATAACAAAATATAATAAGGTTAGTATTTATTACATATATGTTACTAACACTCGTGTGTAAATAACGCAGGAGTTACGGAACGGAAAACCCCGCAATGTAGTAGACAGTGCGGAGCACGCATTCGCGCGATTCGCGGCCTTGGCATAAAGCGAAGGCACTGTGTTTAACATGTCAGACGTAAATTGATTTACTTTTATCCAACATGTGTGTTTGTTAAGGAATATATACCGTATTTTGGTTAAAAAGTATCAGAAATTATTGTTTTAAGAAATAACCAACCATATCATTATCACCGAAGTAGATTCAAAACAGCATTTGTAGGTTGTTTTATCATCCTAAAATATTAATTCAGCTGTCTTAAATAGGTTCTGTAAAAATCGGTCACATATACAGAAAAGCTGTCCATAGCAAAAATATTTTTAAACCATATTGCGTGAGCACACAAAAGCTTGCTCAGCCCACCATGTCTGCTTCACATTCATTCACTGTTTACCCTCATCTTATGTAGGACTTAGACCCCCCCCCCAGGACTTACAGGTGGGTGCCTGGGGTCAGAGGCTCGTCGAGGAGCAGACACACTCATGGATCAGACAGAACATCCAGGATGGGTGATCAGCCCGATGCCTGGTATGGGATGAAGGAATTAGATGATACGAAATGATGGCAAAATGGATGAAAGGAAACGTGATGATGGAGCAGTTGGTGGAATGAATGGCGGGGGAAACCGGAGAAAACCCGCCCAGACGTCGCTTTGACCACCACAAATCCCACATGCGGGTCCCTGGAATTGAACCCGGGTGAGCGGTCTAACCACTTGGCCACAGCGCCGCCCCTGCTTCACATTCAAGAAGTCCATATTCGAATCTCAGGCTGAGCTACAGGATAAGGTTTTTTTCGAAATTTTCCCTTATCCTAAGAAGATGCATGTCAGGTAACTCTTAAGTTCGAGGGTTCCTGGACCCATTTGAGCATAGTTTCAAATATTTCTTCATTCATCGTTCGATTTGAACTACCTTGTTAAAGGCAAACTTCCAAGGGCGGGGGAAACTTCCCCTAAAAGATGGGCTAAAATTTACCCTCTAGTTCAAAGTGTATGGAGTTATGATTTTTGTTTTATTTTTTAAAAACATATTTTAAATGTAAATATTTTGCCTACATTTATTATTATAAAGTGTAAATATCAAATTAAAGAGGAAATTCCAATAAATAAGACTCAAAAAGTAAACATCTGTCAATTTTTGCCTTTGATCCCAGCGAAGTGACGCTGCGGAAACCTGTGCGATTTCTTTTGCGAGGTCCCGACCAACCTGACCGAAGGATTTTCGCCGTTTTCCTTGGTCACTAGACGAACGCTGAATTGGATAATCTGATCCACAAATTTTCCTGTCATCTTTTTCGTCACTATATTTTATTTCCTTCTTCACTGCCATACCAGACATCACCCATTTGGGTATGCTATGATAGTGTTTGCTTGCTTCTCGGCGGACTGCTGACTCAAGGCATTGGCTTGTAAGCCCTTGAGGGTGTAAGTCGTACAAAGAGGATGGCAATCAGTTAAAGAAGCAGAAGAAGATTTCCTCTCGAAGTAATGAACATTACGGAATGCACCATGCAAATAAAACAACAACTATACAGACAAAGCAATAAACGGTCCAAACAAAAACGAATGCTGATGTACAAAGCATATGCAAAGCGCCTTATAAGAACAAAGGAATTAATTAAAAAACCTTTATAGATCACTAACATAATGAAAAATATAAAACAAAACGATATACAGGAAATACGAAAAGTATGCCAAAGGAAAACACCTGAAAATAAAGACAAAGTTTGAAGATATTTACGGTACTAAAGAAGTGGGACAAATGAACAGGAGCAAAAAAGCTTGAAAAATAAAACAGGAATCCTAAAAAGCATCGATGTATGAAGATAATGTTAGAAGGGAAGGAAGGAGGGATGAAAGTGACGTCATTTTGCCGAGACACGTCCAATATGGGAGAAGACCTGAGGTTATCTTGGCAGAATTCCAATAGACATCATAAATTAATCAATGTTGATAATTATATCAGCAAAGTTAACAGCAATGGCCCTTCTCTGCAATCAATAACTCTGCCAATGGAGGCTTGGATAAATTATTTTCGGCAGAATTTCATTAATATTGTTCGTTACACCTGTCATACCGTACTCTTGCCACAACCATGCGCGGTATTCTTTCATGCCGTACAGAAATATTTTGGTCAACTCTTCTCATCCTCCTAACTTCATTAAAGCAAAATATATAATGTGTGCCAGAAAGTACTCTCTTGCACTTAAGGATAAATAAAAGTGAACTAGTGAACAAATACTTGAGACACTTACAGAAATTTGTAAACGGCATAGATTTGGACTGTCTGTACAGAAAATAAATATTTACTTTAGGCTAAGGAAGTATTAACATAGGATGTAATTAACATACCACTTTTAGTAATGCAGCATGTATTAAATAAAGGATAGTCTAAATGAAACATATATAGATATACATACTGGTATTTGAATACTTAATTGAATTTACACCAAGTCTAGCTCCTTTAAATCCAAACTAATTGAAAAGCCAAACCTTTATATATTTGAGGTTAATTTAACTTTCTTCTAATAGTGTGTTATATATCGACATATTTGACAGTGTTTCGAGCTAATGTACCTCTAGGGCTTCTGTCAAGAGAATGTAACAGTACGTGTGTGCAGTATTTATGATTGGTTAATTGGATTGCCAAACACTTGAGCTTAAAGTATAAGGTAGATATAACCGCTCTGAAGGCGCTAAGAATGCATATTTACCGTCATTATGCGTCTGTTATCTCCCTCGGCTTACCTTATCTGCCCACCTTATTCCTGGGGGGATTGGCTAGAATGTAAACCTATCGCGGTCGTTTGAATTCCTCCAGTGTGTGTTCACGAAGCACTGACTTGACCATTGACATTACAATTTCTTGTAAGCTTATAGATATTCATTCCCTTATTGCACAGGATGCAACAGATCGCACACACTTTCGCAATGCACAGGAAAATAAAGCGAGGGGGAAAATGAGGATTTAATGTATGAAGCTTTAAATAAGAAGCCTAGAACCGAGCGGGATGGCTCAGGCGGTACAGTCTGTGGCCCGCATTCGAGTTCAAATCCCGTGGCCCGACCAATCTGTCTGAGGTTTTTCGTGGTTTCCCTCAGTCGCCAAGGTAAATACCAGATTGGATATTTAATACCACAACCCAAAGTTCCATCTTAAGTCTAAAACAATAGTAAAATGAAAAATAAGTGTTATAGCGAATGCTATGCCATCTATCTACAGACAATGTAAGTAGTTAGACTGGACAGCACCCTAATGCCATCTGCACGACATGAAGTAGGATTTACAGGAATGAGACCTAGAAGGCTAACTGTCCACCACATATCGTTCTAAGAGATATCCACCAATAGATCCGTCGCGATATGACCAAGGAGATAAAGCGACGTAAATAAAGAAGGCTATGAAACAACAATACATTAATCTTTTAAAATTACCTAAAGAACAATTAAGAAAGACCAACACAAGTGTAGAGTAATACGAAATGTAATATCTAGTTCGCAAACCAGAGTAGTTCCAAAAAACTTCAAACAACGTCACTGTGATCGACGAATGTACAAGGCTACGTCCCTGTTTCTATACAGGGGCATTTACCGAACGCCTGCATAAGAATCATCAGGACACTTTCAAAATCCCAGGATTAAAGCGTCTAAACTTTATGTTAAAAGGATTAATTGGTTCCACATAAGCACCTTCTCCATTCTTCCCCACTTTGCTTTTCGTGTCCCTACAAAAACTATGCATCTTTATGCTTTCATTGAGCACCTTCTCTCATTCACCAATATATCTGTTTAATGAACACTTTCTTCTCATCCACCCAGTTTGTTCCTAGCTATCTTCAGTACTAGACGTCCTTCGTTCGTCCTTTATAAAAGAACGTTATTTATTTATCTGTCCATTTTATACTTTGCTCCATAACCAAATTTAAAGTACTATTAAAATTTCCTCACTTCGTCGCAAGTTTCCTCAATATATGTCACACTTAACACAAGAACATCATTAATCTCAAATTTCCTTCTTGCGTGTTGTAAGCGACTTAACGAGAAGGGGCTGATGTGGAAACACTGGAAACAGAAAAAAAATATATAAGCACACGTTCCTGCACTTAACTAACACGATAAACTTGTTTTGTTACAGTTCCTCCAGAGCACCCGACGGTTTTCGACAAAAGAGGGCGCCAGCTCAATACAACTGTAGGGCCCCACAACGAGGGAGAGGACGTCATCCTAACCTGCCGCGTCATAGGAGGTGAGTACCACTTTCTTCTCAAGTTTTTCGTGTAGGCAGACTATACCATAACCAGTAAAGAGAGTGTGGCACTCATACACTCAGGTGATATTCTAGGTTACCCACATCTTCTCAACCAGTGAGGCGAAGAGATAACTAACGCCCCAGGAGTGCACCGATGTCGCATGTGTGTGACACTAGGTCGCAGTCTAAGCAGTTCCTTTAATGGCAGTGTATGCCTGCGTTTGTTCCTTCTATGTTCTACCGTAGCATTAATTTGTTTTTCAAAGATGCTATGGCAGATACTTTAAGTTTATTCATTTACATTTTCCTAATATGATGGAGGCGTATTTCACAATGAGGCGTATTTCAATTTTATTTTATCAAGCACCTATTTATAAATAGAGGTACTGCACTTCACCCCCAAAAAATGAATATGCTACTGTAAATATATATTTTGAGGCACCCTAAATCAAACAAAGTAGTTTTTAGAAAACAATCCGTATGTGGTATGTGTACAGAATAACTCAAAAACAAAAAGTGGGATAAATGCTAAACTTGACGTTTAAGTTTAGATCTTTCAACGAAGCTACACGAAGATAATTGAGAAAATTTTACCCCCAGGTTACCCTTTGCATGGAAGCAATTTCGTTACCTTTTATTTTTTCAAAAAAGTGCTCTAAAAATTTTGATTAGGATACAATATAACTGAAGTACCTGAATGACGGTTAAAATGTGTATCTTGAATCTTCTGTGAATAGACTGTGGATTTTCATTTATTTACTTAAATTTTTTACATTTTATATGTAACTAGGAAACAATAAAGTAGACGAAATTTTACTGCAGGAAAATGCAGAGCTCATTAAAATACCATATTTGTGTCAAACCATCTCTATTTTTGATAATATTACCGTTTTGAAAATATTTCAGGTTAAAAAACTCCACTTTTACAAAATGAGTGCGTCTTTAATGGATATGTTTGAAAGTTATCTATTTTTCTTCGCCATTTCTTTAGATCGTAAACATGTACATTTGAACACCTAACTAAGCTTAAATGAAAATGTTTCCTAAGCAAAATAAATCTGATTTGATACACTCACATGAATTTCTCTGCCCTCTTATCATATATTAGTGGGCATACAAATTATTCTTACTCAAGATTATTTTTCTAATCCAAATAAATCTTTTCAGAAATAGATACATTACAATTTCATTATAGATACAAAGAGAACAGCGATAGTCAAATGTTTAAGAACTGGACGCTATGCGCTGGCTTTAAAATTCCACGCTGTATCCATGCAATCGCGTGAAACAACTGAATGTTGAAGAGAATGACTAAGAAATGAACAGTTCGAACCTTTAATAACGGATACCTCAGAAACGGATGATTAAACAAAAAAAGTTATTTGAAATAAATTATGTGTTTTAAAAAGATCTACATTTTATGCATAGTCGTTTTCGACTATCGCTTAACGTTTATCAGTTATACAAGATTATACCACATTTCTTCCGAATGAAAAGGAATTCATATGTTATTCCCCGAAAATTCAAGATATACGTTTTATTTCTCATGTAAACATCTTTGTTATATGCTATTTTAATCAAAACCGTCAGAGCCAATGTTTATAAAATAAAAACTTTGAAAAATATTCCATGTAAAGGGTAGCTTAGGGTGGTGAATTCTGTTGAAAACTTTCGCGTCACATCTTTTGAATATATTGAATCTAAATATCAAGTTTGGTGTGTATCCAGCTTTCGTTTTTGAGTTACGGTGTTCACAAGCAGGCACACACAGTGATGTTTCCAGAAATGCTTTATTTGGATTCAACGGGCTTCAAAATATGTATTTCCGGTGAAATCTTGGTATCGAAGTTTTGGGGAAAGCAATACTTGACCTACTTACTATACGTAGTAGAGAAGGTAATGTCATTTATAACGTAATGTGTATAAAAATCAATTTTACGCGAATATTACAATGTATAACACATATACGCGAATTTGTCATTGATAGAGAAAGTCGTGTGAAGTATCGCATCCGAATTTTAATTTATTTTGTAGCATCCGATGTGAATTACAAAAGAATCTCAGAATTAAAAATTTTAAGTCTTGATTGTCTTTCAAATAAAAACAGAAGTAAGGTGTATACTATCAAGTAAATTACAAAGGTAAAAACATAAAGAATTGCATAGGAATTCCGTTTTATTGCGCTTTCCTGAAAACATATGTATTACGCTAAAGACACTTGCCTTTTGAAGTGGAAGTGGTCAATGATGTACTATTCCTTTAATTTTAAGTAATCACTTGGAATGTTTAATGCTGCATCTGTGATTTCCTTTTCATAGTCAAATTTGGTGGTTTAAATGAGGTACTGTCAGCCCCTGCTTATTCATTCTTACAGTTGCCTTGATGATTTAAGGGAGGTCATGGATGAAATTTTATGCACTACGTTTACATACTTTCAAATACAATAGGGTGATAGAATTTTTAAAAGACACCAAAAGTAAAACTTTGAAAGATATTGTTAAAGACGGCGAATGTTGAGGCAGTATTTTTAACACTTAAATGATTTCAGTCTACTTATATAATATATAAATTCAATAACAGCCCACCTTAAAGCAATATATGTATAATATAATATAAAAATGTATGTAACAGTCATGTTATTAATGTTTATATTATTATGTACATGTTCAATAATGTTATGTGAATGTATTACGTAATTTAATAATGTAGGAAGTGTGAGAATAATAGGTCAAAAGTTGCTAACAATGAGGTAACAATGAGGTAACCTTGAGGCAATAATGAATTAGAAAGTTTAATAATGCTACTGGTAATTCTTGGAACAACAATAATGTAATTTGGAGACGGTTTATAAAATAGCCAATCAGAAACTGAAATAGGGCAAACTGTACAAATTCAGAATTCAGTTGCTAGCAGACAGCGCTCCTAACCGGAGGCGAGACTCGTCTTCGAGAATTTAATACGTATTCAGTGTGAGACTAAAATAGTTTACGTGTTAAAAAGTGCAAGTAATTACTAAATAATCTCACAGCCCTCTATATTAGTGAAGTGTCATTTAAATCGTGTCAAGGATTAATAAATGGAGTGAAGTACAAAATTATAATCTGTGTAAGCCTAAATTCTTCAGCCGCACCACGCCTTGTTAAGATATTCATGTCTTTACAAATTAATACTGACGCAGTCGAGGCAAACATAAATATATATAATATTTAAAGAAACAGTAAAAATACAAAGTTAATATTTTTAAACTTGGAGCGAAGGCTACCCGAAACGTTTTACCATTCGTGCGGTTGCAACCACTTCAAGTTTGGCTCCCCAACAATCGAACTACAATATAACTCCTCCTTCAATACAACCTACTTCAAATTGGCTTTCCATACGTGAAGCAATAAATTTCCTTCAATGTCTATTTTGGATAAGGGGAGTATTTCATCTATATGATAAAAACTGATATTTTTTAAATCCACTTGATTATTTTTTTCAGATCTTGCATGCTTTTCATGTTCTAAAAACGTGCACGTAAAAGACGCTGTTTAATTTTATCGGTTCTCTAGCTTATAATAAATGGTACAGATATATTTTGAAACAAACTTTTTTTCAGAAATCCTTCATTAATTAAAAAAGCTATTCAATTAATGAAAAATGGGAGCCATAATACCAGCAGCAAAGGTTATGTACACAAAACTATCGTATTGTTACATTCACACGACTTTTCTACCCATTCTTCTACCGAGTATAATTACAAAAGCTAAAGCTTCTATCCACTGCATACTGATCGAAATATACTTTTGGTTTATTGAGTTTTCTTTTTAAGTACAATGGGATTAGGGGAAAACAATAGGCTTAAGCGATAGTCAAAATTTTTAATAGCAAGTCGCTATGTAATGCCTTTGAAAATCCATTATCTATGCATGACCACGAGAAAGAAACACCAATAGCGATTTTCCTCTTGAGATAAGTAGAAGTATTTGAAAATCCAAACCAATAAAAAGGAATATATGGAAAATGGTTAACGCCACGAGCAATTTCATTTGGCATAAACAGTGTGCGTTTATGACATTTATGTTTTTGTGGAATAAGATTTTATGCATCTCTTATGGTTTACCAATTATAAAAAAGCTTGTTTAAAGTGAAGATTTCACAGGTTACTCCCAGACAATCCAATTATACATTCTATTTGCCATGAAAATGTCTTAAACTAGTTTTTGAGTTATGCTGTTCATAGCATAGATGGTTAACAGACATACTCGCGAACATTTGTTTCCAAAAATGCTTTCTTGGGGTTCAGAGAGCCTCAAAACACGTATTTTCAGTGAAATCTTGGAAGAGAATTTTTAATGGAATACAATACTTTGTATATAAATAAATAAAAAATTAAATACTTCGTCCACGACACCTCTTAAAAGGCATCGACCTACTACCTATATTTTATTCAGATAATAAAATATAATTCTTATGGTTCTATTTTAAATATTACAAGAATTATAAGTCACTATAAAAAGTAGGAAACATTCATAAATTAAAAAAAAGTTTTAAGACTTCAAAAGCCCTGCATATTCATACTAGCGTTATACTTATTCAGTTTAAAACAACGTTCAGTGAAAGTTTCCTGGATATTCATAATGAAGTGAAGTTTAATAGACAATATATACATGATTACAAGGCCAAAAAAAATCTCCCAAGGTACACCAAGTACCATTCTTTCTATAAGGTGAAGTGTTCTTATGAGAAAAACAAACGGCGGTTTTCCTGCCCTCTTTTATTTCAACAGAAAGCTTTGTTTCTTCAAGAAAACTTCCTCCCAAGCCAAGATAACCTCAGTACACAATAACCGCCACTTGGCGCGGTTCTGAAGAAGGTGACTTTTTCATACGTTTTACAAATTTTTCTAAGTTTGAGTTCCTCAAAATTCCACTCTCGGAATTACTTGCGTTAGAATGCATTTGCATGAAACGGAAGAAAAATATCGTACTGCCTTTTAAGTCATTCATTTAAACGCTCTAAGTCTTGAACTTTAAATTTAATTCACATAGAAGTAAGCAGGATATAAGAAGGAAAGCTTTTCAAGAGAAAGTTATATTAAAGTAGCGGTCTCGAAATTTTGTTAATGGGAAATAACATGGAAATATTGTCGCGAATTAATAATTTGGGGGTTTCATTGTTATTATCAGACATATTGTTGTTTTCCTTTCATGTTAAAATTAAATGGAGTTTATTTATGGACGCTCTTTAACTGCTGTCGACCTTAGGGTCCCATTCTATATTGGGCGTGAAATGCCAGTTATTTTACTCAGAGGCCTCTTTATCAGGCTTGAGGTTCTTTTACGTGTCGTAAATCTACGACACGGGAACACCGGCTTTACTTCCCTTCCGAAGGAAACCATACTAAGGATTCTTACGCCCGAAAATACCCATCGCCCTCCGCCGGGTTTGAACCCGCGACCTCGGAAACTATAGGCTAACATAGTAACCACTACATCACGGAGGACGACTCCTTTCATGTTCACTGGGATGACGCCATTCCTGGCTGGGAGTTTTGCTAGCCACGAGTGGTGGGAATATAGCATCTCTCTTACTTAGGATTCCAAGAGAAGCGTATCGCGCGTGCAAGTCGTTCTTTGGATCAGTGGACATCTCCCCTCAACTTTCATATTTAGTAATGTAGCAACCCCAAATAAATCTACGAAGGTGTAAGTAGATTTGTGTTATGGATTCTGTACAGTGAAAATCCCACGCCTTCCTCTTGACTCCACACCACGTTTCGGTCCTCCGCGGCCAAGTGAGTATACGTCCCCTCAATGTACGTGCTGGGCACTAAAAATTAATTTAATTTTTCATGTGAACCTTTAGGCCTCTACCCAGCATGTAGCATTTTTTGTGAAGGTCGCCGTGTTTTTGATGTGTGAAGTAATATTTGCTGATCATGTGTCCACGTGACATGTGAAACATAGTGTTGCATTTTGAGGTAAGTTTGTGAGACGTGAGCTAGTGGTGGGTATTGTGAGTTTCTTTTAAGATTTCAGTGATTTCAAATTTTGGGGGGATTCTATGCTACGCTTCTGCAGAGTGTTTGGTTTCGTAACGTAACCGTTACATAGAAATTCAAAATGTGCATTCCACCACTAGTGATTCAAATACACATCAGTGTTGCTCTTTGTTTATTGTGTTTTTGTTTTCTGTTTTGTACTGCAGTGATTATATGCACTATCCCACAATGAATGAGCTGGTTGAAATCATACACAACGTATGCATTCCTAAAGATATTTCCGGACCAGATTAAAAATGTAATACTTTAAATGTCTAGAACAGATGTGGACATATTGATCCCAGATGTCACCATAGAGGAACACACATTCCACTTAAAGCGTGTTTGCCACTGCCTACTCCGCAACAAACACAGCGACTGAGCTTGGTCGTCCGCAAGGTAGCAAAACACCTGTGCTTAGAACACAGCTCATGACGTCCAAATATAGGTACCCTCAAGTATGCAGGGTTTCACGAGACCCGTTGAAACTGGACATTAGAGACGAGGCAACAAACATAGGAATTGAAGCGGAAGATAGCAAAATTTAGAGCAGTAGGAATTATAGCTGCAACTAGTGGTGTCTTGGAGACGTGAATCAAGGCGTAATAAACTGTTTTGTGAGGAGTACATATAGATACAATAAAGAGCTAACGCTAAGAGGAAAAGCAATCGATAAGAACACGGGGGCACTGAAGAGGATAGAACATTGAAGCGTATATGTATTATAAATAAATAAGTGGTATTATGGTTAGGATCACCACGTTCTGGAGGGTCATAGGGACAGACTGGAGAATTGGAGACACATGCGGTGAATCTGATGGGCCATGGCCAAGTTGCAAAATGATAATGGTGGTGACATGCCGATGCACAATTTATCAAATACAAAACCGTAGTTGTAGTGGTATAGTAGTACCCATAGGATAAAAACTGTCGTAAAACTACTGTTGCAAGTCAGCATTCCACACATTTTTGGCATCCGTAAAAATTAAAATGTTTGGAAACCTCGTAATATAATGCGGCCCGAAATGGCTACATTGCAGCGAAACACACAGTTCTTTTCAAATGGAAAGAATCTTCCTCGCCAGCAAAACAGACGCTCTTATTAACTATGCGTTGCCACTTCGTTACTCCCATTATTTTCATATTTCCTTCCCACACGTACACTGTCTAGAACAGATAATGTAAGCACCTCGCGAAACACACTTACTTTGCCTACACCTCAGGTTTAGCAATAAAGTTCCTGAAACTTTTTGAAATGGAGTTGATTTATCTCTTCCTCGTTTTTGTATCTTTTAAAAAATGTGTATACGTAAAAATAATATTTTTAGCCTGGCTTCGGAATAGCTGACTCTTTGATTGCCACTAAATTCACCGCTTAAGGCCGTTGCACGAATTCATCTGCTAAAGCAACAAGCAATAACTGATTAATGATATGAAGTATTTGAACTCTGAAGGGTAGACATATGGCCCGCTTACCTATCATAAACATGTGGCGGCTGACGTTCTCCAGATGCAGCATTCTGCTTACCAGGCTAAGTGAGATGTTGGCTCTCATCTTCACTAACAGAGAGAGGAAACAAGCAAATCCCTGATGCTTGTTCGGCGTAATTCTTTCAACTCCATCCTGGCAATAGTTTGCATTAATGTACTATGTAATTAGCTAATTACAAATATACGTGAACCACAAATGATTGTCACTGCATCGATTGTGTGGCTGTGATCGAATATATGGTGTATTTATTCATTTGTATTCTGAAAACTATTTGAGTTAAAAATATGTTTACACGGTTGTGTTACAAACGTTACCTCTTCCTCCTGGTGGAGTAATGTTTGAGAAGTTAGAATATTTGGACCCAGTGTAAATGGTATGTATTAGAGACAGATTCACTTGACGTGCGGCTCTTCCTACTATCGGGAACACAATATCATAATACTGCTGGACTCTCATTGGTTGACTGTCTCGCTCAAGGACAGACATCGTCTCATTTGAAAATAAACTTATAAGCCTTCTTCTTCTGCCTTTCCATGATTTATGCCATTGACCTGCTCCAGTCTCACTTCCATCTTCACATAGGTCTTCCTCTCAAACTCTTTGTCGTCCTCTGTCGTGTAGTGTTTAGCATGCTAGCCTCTAGTTCCCGAGGTCGCGGGTTCAAATCCGGAGGAGACGATGGATTTTTTCGGCCGTAAAAATCATTAGCATGGCTTCCTTTGGAAGAGAAGTAAAGCCGGTGGTCCCGTGTCGTATATTTACGGCACGTAAAAGAACCTAAAGCCTGATAAAGAGGTCTCTGAGCAAAATTGGTGGTCTTTCACGCCCAGTATAGAATGGGACGCAAAGGAGCACAGCAGTTAATGAACGTCCGTAAATAAAACTGAATTTAGTTTAATTTAATTTCGAACTCCTTTTCAGTTTACAATCTAACATCTTTCTTCGTAGCCTACTTGCATCCATTCTATTAACATGATCTTTCCAATTTTGTTTGTTCTATAATAGATTATGATACAAAAGGTAAAGGTAGGGTTTTATTTTGCGAGTAGGAATGTTTGCAAAACGAAGGCCGTAGGTCGAGTTTTGTAATCCTACGAGCAACATAAAACCACTTTTAGCACTGTGGCATACACTATTTTTTAGACAGCGTTCGAATTTGTAAAACATCAATAATATTATATTAATTCCTGAAACTTACAGACATAACGTTTAGAACGCGTTCTTGAAACAAGAGAAATGACGTTAAAAAGGCGAGATGTCAGATGTTTGTTGATTCGTTAGCTGTCATTTTCAGTGAAATTATTTTCATCATGTTTTGCCTTATACCATTTAATCGCTTCGTCGGCTGATGTATCATATTGCTTTCTGTATTTTTGGGTAATAACTTCTAGTGTTATTCTTTCTGCTGCTTCTGTAATTTCACTTCCATTTCAGTTTCTTCTGAATTCATAATTTTCGGCATTTAATCTTTATGTAGGTCAGATAAAAGAATAGCCTTTTAGGTCAAAGAAGCTGCCAACATAACGTATAGGTTAACTCTACAACGAATTGCGATAAATTGAAGTACGACAATTTGTATTGTGAACGAATAGTACGAGTGCCATGATAAATTAATCATGTAAAAAAGCATAATGAAAGTAAGCTAATCAAACAAAGTCGAGTTATTACTCGTGTGCAAATACAAAGGGTAAATCTTGAAATCAAAGTTAGTGCGATAATCTAAAGCCTTTACCTCGTGTGCTCTGTGTTAGAAGTTTTAGTTTTAAACCATGCTGTCTAAACATTTCTATTTCGAAGCCTTCGCAGCTAATTAGCATGTTCAGAACTCCATTGGAGGTTTTGGAGCTATCAGAATCAGGGCAAACGGTATACAGAAAGTAGAAGACAGAGGCATTAAGGTGACTGTTATGAACGATATTGCAGTTTATGAAATCTGCTACCCATGCAACACAATTGTGTTTCTCTAAGCTGCATAGTCTTTTACTGTATTAGAATCGTATTTCGTTCACTGCAGTTCAGATTGTGACCAATGAAAACTGAAAAAAATTGAATCAACTAAATCTGAACGATATGGAGGAAAAATTAAGAATTGAAAAATATGAACTTTGAGGAAATAAGGTTCAAGTGTAACCACAGGAAGGTTAGGTGCTTATGAACAGAGCAAATAAGTCAAATTGTTTACAATTTTGTTTTGCTTCTGCGGGAGGGATTCCCGAAGTTGCGAGTCTATTTAAATAGTTATCTACTTGATTTAATCTTCACTCTAAAATGTATCATCTACAGTGTGAACCACCTAAAACTTGCACCGCAAATATTTACGAAATGGAAAGAGCTATTGATGTGTAGTTTTCACAGCATTGATGGTAGTCAGGCTCGTACATTTAGCCTATAAACAGATTTTAATAATACTGAGAAAGTCTATTTTTTTAGCAAAATTACAATTTTTTAAATTGAACAATGCCCAGTTATATCAACAGAATAAAGGTAGGGTAAATTAGAATGTCAGTGGCGCTTGTTGCAAGATTCTAGTGCAAGTGGTTTACGAGAAATCTTATTTTGAAACTTTTACGCACCGACACTTGTACAACCTCTGATAGCACAAACTAAAGAAGAACAAAAGGGAATTACAATACTTCTGTGGATTCTTACAAGTAAAGAGAACATAGCCCTTCAAAGCTTGTGTTCAAAATGACCACCGGCAGCTTCAATACACGCTTCTGGTCTGCTATGGAAAGACTGCTGCACACGTTCTAGCATTTCAGCGAAAATTTCAGAGCAGGCGCCAGTAATACGTCGTTTCATATCGTCTGGTGTACTTCGTATATATCCTTGTAGACAGTGTCTTTCAGCCTTCCCCACAGAAAGAGTGTAAAGGGGTCAAATCCGGTGAACGGGCCGGCCAAGGTACAGGTCCTCTTCGTCCAATTCAACGATTTGGAAACAATCCGTTAAGACAAGCTGTAGTACTTTGTGCACTATGGGCTGAACAGCCATCATGTTAGTACCACAGGTTCCTCCTAGTCTGCAAATGAACGTCTTCTCGCATCTGTGGCAGATGGTCTGTCAGGAGGCTGCGATACTTGTGCGAGTTCATTGTTCCTTCTATGAACAGGGGGCCTATGAGCTGATGGGTCACTATCCCACACCACACGTTTAAACTCCATGGACGCTGACGTTCCGCCTGATGAAGTCAACGGGGGTTGTCAACAGACCAGTAAGTGCATGTTTCTGCGGTTTACCTGCCATGATTAATAAATGTTGCCTCATCACTAAACAAGATACATGATGAATCTGGAGTATCGTGTCTTAATGCCCATGTAAGAAAGTTAACACGATTCTCAAAATCGTTTCCATGCAGCTCTTGATGGAGAGAGATGTGATAGGGATGGAACCTATGTCGATGGAGAATGCGCAGTACACTTGCCTGACTTATGCCACTTCCACGTCGATTGTGCGGGAACTAATTTGCGGATCTACTGCAACGGCAGTCAAAACATTAATTTCTGCCTTTTCTCCAGTCACTTGTTTGTTTCTGTTACGTATTCTAGGTGTTGCAGTACCACTTTCACGTAATTGGTGGAAGAGGTTAATAAATAATTGCCGAGATGGTTGACGTCTATTGGGATATGTTTCCACATACACCGTTTAGGAATGAACTGCATTCTTCCTACACTCTCCATACACCGTGAGCAAGTCGGCTTTTTCTGCATTAGTAAACCCCATCTTCCACTCACAACTTACTGCTTGAACTGTCACAAACTAACTGACCAGAAAGTCGCAATGCAATCATGAACAGAAAACACAATGCAAACAAACATAAAAACACCGCACCTAACAACTAAACAGTTTGAATGGGACAAACAATTGTCGAGATGGAAACTTTTCAAAATACGATTTCTCGTAAACCACTTGCACTAGAATCTTACAACAAACGCCACTGACATTCTAATTTACTCTACCTTCATTCTGCTGATGTAACTAGGCATTGTTCCATTTAAAAATTGTATGTTTGCTCAAAAAAAACACTTTCTCAGTATTATTAAAATCTGTTTGTAGGCTAAATGTACGAGCCTCTGACTACCAATCAATGCTGTGAAAACTGCACATCAATAGCGCTTTCCATTTCCGAAATATTTGCGGTGTAAGTTTTAGGTGATTCACCCTGTATAGCGTATACATCTCCTTGTTTCTAATCCTTTCGAATAAGCGTGTTGTGCATTACTTATGCGATCATATTTACATGAATTGGATATATATTTATTTAAACATTATTTGTGAAATAATTGCCTACTTAAAATACCTGAATTACGAAAGAAGAAGTTTATTACTACGAATAGCACTGTATATTCATTTCTTAAATGCACTATATTGCTAAATCCCAAATAAACTCATGCCTCTTCTATCCACGTTAATACTATCGTTCAGCAACATAGAAAAAACCCTAGGGAGGACTAACTCACCTGGTCATGTATACCCCCTCTCTAACTGCCTTGGGCGGGCATGCCTCTGTGTCGCTGTTAAGCACAGCAGGCCATAATTTTGCCTAGCCTGTTTTATTTTATTCTCGCAAAATCGTTTATCACTTAAGCACACCACGGTTATAACTACCCAACTGTAGAGGCAGAACTAAAGACACAAGAGCATTGCAACAAAGATGCTGAATTTGGTGACTGCTGTGACGTGGCACTCAAAGAGCAAGGCGCAGCGGGTGTGAAAACAAGTGCTTGCATATAACTAGCGATAGCATTAAACATGCACACGATATTATCATGGGATATTTTCCTCGTTAATTCACACGTTTTAGGGTATTTCATAGCCTTCACTTCCCCATCTATCTCTTCAAGGGAATAAGTTCCTCTCTAATTGATTTTCATAACACAAATTATTTCAATTGAAGTTTTACAAAGAAAACTAGCGACTTTAAATTTTTACAGGGAGACCAATCACGCATCATCATCTCAAAATTATGCTCTTTAACATACCTCTTAAGAACCAGAATAAGAATTTTAGTTTTTGAGTTATCACAATGTAAACAAGGTCCTATTAAATTTTTCTACGCTATAAAATTGCTGTGTTTGAAATGACGTGACACTTGTTTCCCGGGTATCAGCCCATTTCCCATTTAAGACACCTCACTGAATAACTCAGTAACTAAAAGACAAGTAGAGTGGGGGCAATTTATCCCCCCTGAATACTCGCGTAGTCCGTAGACCATGGAATTTTACTAAGTTGTTATGCTATAATTCATGTTTGCCAAATTTTGGATTTGCCGGTAAAGTGTACGGGAATGGAAACGTTTTTAAGGCTATGTAGGTAGCTTCAAAATGTAACAACCTTTTACCACGGACATGACAAAACATTAAATTATATTGCATTATATTGTAACATAAGATTACAGACAGAATGTACGTGCTAATTGGTATACCAGCGATCATCTTGTATCTGCCCTTCATCATGATCCTCCTTCACTAAATTGAAACAAAATGCATAGCGAGCGGATTAAAAATTTTATTAGACCACTAGTGACCTCTAATAACCAACGTTGTTGGGCGCGAACTTTTAGTAATGGACGACACGAATCGTGAATTATTTATCTTATTCGCACTCTATGGCTGTGAGTTAAAAATGTCCCACTTTTGTGAGAGTTTTTGTTCATAGATCATGTTATGAAGCGTACAATATGGACATGAAATCTGATAGACTAGGAAGTGGTATTCTGTGCTATAATACATGTTTATTGCGATACCAGGTAGAATTTCAGCTTGTGTGACAGAAAGAAGCAGTACTACCAGATCTTCAAGGATTCCTATAAAACGGAATTCCCATTTATTTTACATGTAGTTTTTACTTTCTCTATTATGCGTAGTAAGTAGGGGAAGTATTGCATTCCATTGAAAATTCAATACCGAGATTTTATCTAAAATACATGCTTTGAGGCCCCCTAAATCCAAATAAACCATTTTTGGAAACATGTCCGAGCGTCCTTGTGTGTTGTGTGTGTCTGTGAACAGCACAGCTCAAAAACGAGAAATCGGATAAATCGGCTCATACCAAACTTTGTATTTGGATTCAATATCTTCCAAAGATACAACACGAAGATTTTCAACAAACCCCCCCCACCCAACTACCCTTTACATGGAACCTTTTTCGAAATTTTTACTTTACCTACTACTACGTATAGTAAGTAGGGGAAGTATTGTATTTCACCCAAAAATTCAATACCGAGATTTCACCCGAAATACATGTTTTGAGACCACCTGAATCCAAAAAAAGCATTTTTGGAAACATGTCCGTGTGTGTCTGTGAACAGCATAACTCAGAAACGAACAGTCGGATAAACACCAAACTTGGTATTTAGGTTCAGTATCTTCCAGAAATGCGACAAGAAGGTTTTCAAGAAAATCCCTCACCCCAGATTACCCTTTACATGGAAAATTTTTCGAAAATTTTAATTTTCTCAAAAATGGCTCTAATGATTTTGATTAAAATATCATATGTTTAAGATATTTTAATGACAAATGAAATGTATATCTCGAATTTTCTGGGAATGTCTCCAAAAGCATTCTTCATTGTGAACGACATTTGCATAACTGGTAAACCATAAGAGATAGACAAAATTTTACTACACAAAAAATGTAGATCGCGGTAAAATACACAATTTATGTCATATGCATTTTTGTAACCAATTTTCGAGATATTGCTTGTTCATTTTCTAAAAAATGGCTCTAACGATTTTGGTTAAAATACCATATCGCATTAAAGATATATACACGTCAAATAAAACGATATATTGAATTTGTTGGGAATAACCTATGAAGTGCTCTTCATTTGAAGGGAATTTTCTATAACCTTGTATAACTGGTAAACGTTAAGCGATAGACGAAAACGTACTACACAAAATATGTTGATCTCTTTAAAACACGCAATTTGTTTAAAATAAGTTTCTTTGTGGTATAAGCCGTTTCTGAGAGGTTATTAGAGGTTCGAATTGTTCATTTCTTGGCCATTCTCTTAAAGTCTTATCAACATTCAGTTGCTACTCGCGATTGTATGCAAACAGATGGAATTTTAATGCCAGCATATAGCGGTCTGTTAAACATATGACTGTCGCTGCTCCCTTTACATCTATAACGAAATGTGTATTGTAGCTATTTCTGCAAAGGTTTATTCGGATTAAAATAAAAAGAAAAATAATCTTGAGTAAGAATAATTTGCATACCCACTAATAAACGATAAGACGGTAGAGCAGCTCATTTGAATGAATTTTTTACATTTACTGCACTGAACATTTCACGCATTCTCAATTTCGTGTCATCGCTTTGCTGATCGAGGGAAAGTTTTAAAGGTTTATATTTCAGGGAGTTTGCGAGTATGCTAGTCCATTTGCATAGAAAATCAGTATAACCGAACACTGTATAGCAGCTACTAGGGTACTCAATCGTGCAGAGTTGAAGTAGGTGAATATTGTTGTATTATTGTTATTTGCACCACGCTTTGGGAGCCAATTTCAAGTAGGTGTATTGCTGCCACGTATGGAAAGCCAGTTTGAAGAAGATGTATTATATTTCGACTGTTGGGGAGCCGAACTTGAAGTAGCAGCAACCGCACGTATGGTAATAAGTTTCCGGCAGCCTTCGCCCCAAATATACTTTCCGGTGGCCTTTGCTCCAAAGGTTTAAAAAATATTAACTTTGTAATTTTTACTGTTTCTTTAAATATTATATATTTATGTTTGCCTCGGCTGCGTCAGTATTTATATTTTTTAGAGACATGAATGTCTTAGCAGGGAGTGGTGCGACTGAAGAATGTAGGCTTACACAGATTATAAGTTTTTCTTTACTCCATTTATTAATGCTTGACACGATTTAAATAACACTTCACTGATATAGAGAGCTGTGAGATTTTTTCATTAATTACTTGCACTTTTTAACAAACTATTTTCGTCTCACACGAATACGTATTAAATTTCTGGAGGACGCATCTCGCGTCCGGTTAAAAACACTGTCTACAGCCAACTGACTTCTGTATTTGTAAATTTTGCTCCATTTTAGTTTTTTATTGGCTAATACTAGTCCTTCATTTAACTAAAGCTTTTTCCGGTTGTTGATTGGCTATTTTATGAAGTGTCACAAAATTTACATTATTGCTTCCAAGAAACAAGTAGCATTTAAACCTTCTAATTCATTATTACCTCAAGGTTACCTCATTGTTAGCAACTTTTAACCTATTATTCTCACAGCTCCTACATTATTAAATTACGTAATACATTCACATAAAATTATTACACATGTATACAATAATATAAACATATACAATGACTGCAATATACACTTTTTATACATTGTTACATACACATATTGCTTTAAGGCGGACTGTTATAATATTTTATATTAAATAATTAGACTGAAATCATTTAAGTGTTAAAAATACTGCCTCAGAGTTAATTCATGACAGTCTAGAATGACGCTCTCTTGGTACCCGACTATGTTTTGCTACACCTGAAATGTATGGATTCCTCACACTCTCTTGAGTTAGCAAAAACAAGAAAAAAATGTTTGAACCTGCACGTCTAAAAATAAAGTGATATGTCTGATATATTTTTGCGTCTTGCAGGATGACAGACTAATACTGTACGCAAGGCTGCTGTTATGTTCTGTGTGGTTAGCAAAGCGCGTCCGACTTTGACACACGGCTGTAATCTCCGTAATGCAGGCCTATGCCATTCATATGTTACACAGGAAAAAGATAGACTTGCCGCTTTTTACGTGCCATCTACTACTCCCTTCTAAATGCAGCATTTCAGTTTTAACCACTCGCAATATTCCAAGAGTGATAATTTTAGGAGGCCGCCATAGCTAAGAAGCCTCTTTCAGGAACAGACACGAGAGAGCAAATCTTATCTTTTGAGTGCCAGCCAGTTGCGAGTCATTTCTCTCACTAGAGAAGAGAAGAGGTTCGTAGCAAAGTATTACTCTTTAAAGTCAAATAACATGGACAAAATAATTTTGACGCAAAGAAACACACAGCAACAAAACCTGATGTTTATACTCACATTACTATCTCTACTCTCTATCGTTTGTTTTGCGGAAAAGTTTCATTACACATCCGTGTAGGTACAAGGCTGGTGTTTAAAAAGTGGGTGTCAATTTGCTGGCTTCGGAATTAATGACAGTATGAGGAACATACGAATGGTATCTTAGCACTTTAGAACATGTAAAATATTGGGAAATTCAAATTAATAACAACGAATATTCGGAAATGAATGTCACCCCAAAAAAATGTATTTTACATATATGACACGCTTTAATGTTTAATATGCTAGGCTTTTTTTGGCTATTTCTATGATTTATCAGTAATACAAAGCTACATAAAATTCATTCATAATGAAGAGGACTTAATAGGCCATTCTTAGAACGTGCTAAATCTACAGTTCGTTACATACATAACTTGAACATATGGTATTTTAATCAAAGCAGTTTGAGGAAGTACTATTAATACTTAAATGATTTTGGTCTAATTATATAATATATAAATTCAATAACAGCCCGCCTTAAAGCAATATAAGTATAAAATAACGTATTAAATTATGTAACAGTCATTGTATTAATGTTTGTATTATTGTGCACATGTTTAATAATGTTATGTGAATGTATTACGTAATTTAATAATGTAGGAGCTGTGAGAATAATAGGTCAAAAGTTTCTAACAATGGGTAACAATGAGGTAATCTTGAGGCAATAATGAATTAGAAAGTTTAATAATACTACTAGTAAATCTTGGGAACAATAATGTTAATATTTTTTTTAAAACAGCTTATAAATTGCCAATCAACAGCCAGAAAAAATCTTAAGTTAAATAAAGGTATTCTGTTGGATTAGAATCTTGAAATAAATGAAATTTGCAAATTCATGCCGTAGAAATCAGTTCATTTGCTTGTAGACAGCATTCCTAACTGGACGGGAGACGCGTCCTCGAGAAGTTTAGTACGTATTCAGGGTGAGACGAAAATTCATTATAATGTTTACGTGTCAAATAAAGTGCAAGTAAGTAATAAACAGTCTCACAGCCCTCTATATTAGTGAAGTGTTATTTAATCGTGTCAAGGATTAATAAATGGAGTGAATTAAAAATTATAATCTGTGTAAGCCTACATTCTTTAGCAGCATCACCCCCTGTTAAGAGAAACATGTTTCTACAAATTAATACTGACCAGCCGAGGCAAACATAAATATACATAATATTTAAAGGGTGAAGACCACCGGAAAGTGAACATTGGGGCGAAGGCCACCGGAAACTTTGTACCATACGTGGGGCAGTTATTTCATCAAGTTAGGCTCCCCAACAGTTGAACATAGCATACAACCTACTTCAAACAAACTTTCCATACAAGGTGCAAATAACGTAATAATAATACTTCTTCAAGTTAAGAGTTTCTTTTGAGAAAATATAAAATAATGAACTTTTTCAATATACAGGGTAGTGTGAGGTGGGAGCATTTTCTTGAAAATTTTCATATCCCAACTTTGTAAGATGCCAAACATAAGTGGATTGGGGTTATATTTTCAGAGACGATACATTTTCATCTACAAATGGGGAGGAAAGTAACTACTTACCGCACCAGAGGAAAACGTTACGACATGAATTACGTGGCACAAACGAATAGCTAAAGTCGCGCATCTGTGTCGTGTTTGGCCTGGATGTCACGAGATGGTCTAGGTGGTTGTGGCAGCTTGATGGCACATTAAATAGCCGCCAGTATAAAGACATCCTAGTAAACATCATGGTTGCTTCTGTAAGGACTAGATATCCCGATGGTATGATTGAATTCCAGCAGGATAACCACACTATCCACAAGTCAGCAGATTTTAAGCTGGTTCCCGCAAGGACAAGATGTCACAGTGATTGATTGGCCTCTTGGTGACCAGATTTGAATCTTATTAAAAACGTGTGGGCAGAGGTGAAGAAAGTTTTGGAATTAAATTGGCCTGCAAGACAACTTAAGACAAAATAGATATTGTGGGATCAAATACAGGGTGCTTGGCATGAACTATCCTCTCGTGAAAATTTGACTAGTAATTTTATATCATCCATAGCCCGGGCAGTAATAGAATCAGAGGTTTTACACATCCAGCATTAAGTTAATTTCTATGTTTATTTGCTCTTTCATTTAGGAATATAATAATTACTTAATTCATATAGTTTGAATATGAAAATCAGAGTGTTTCAGATTTTATGTATGAGCATAAATGTATTGAAATCAAAGTCTTATCAATTATGCATTATATTACAATATGCGTAATAAGCATTGCGTTTCACAATACTTTGCTCACACACACACACACACGCACACACAATATGCTCGGGATACGAACCTCAGTAGGCCTTATTACTACATATACCGCTCGGAACTCAGCACATATTCAGCTGGGACACAACACGAAAGGTGACAGAACAAAAGTAAAGACACGCGTCCCGAGACACCATTGTGAACCGGCCGCGGAAATGATTCGGACTTTGACAAGTATACGTTACGAGAGTCTGCTCATCTATTTTGCTTTTCCTTAGGGAGCACATCTATGTGCGTCAATATATAAAATTATTCTTCGTTTGCACAAGCTCGTTTCTAACAAAAATCTGTTTGAAATATGAACACATCACACTTTAAAATTCTCTTCTTCATAGGTTGTACTTTCAAAATGAAACTTTGTAGAGAAAATTAAGTGATACCTCTACAAAGTGCATTTTTTTTTTTTTTTTTTTTTTTACTTTTCTAGGAACAAAGCTGGACAGAAGCTCTAGAGAAGTCAGGACGTAGAATCCATTACGAATGGATTATCTTACCAGCTAGTCGCTTCATCCCGTGGGTGCTTTAGAATCTAATTCTTCGGCAAATAATAATTCACTTGTGGTTTTAGATCCAAAAGCAAGTAGAATTTACACGTCGGTTAGCTCGAAGCTTCTCCTTTCCATTATTAAGGAAAGTTAACTTAAGCAAGCTGCACACCATATCTTTTAGCCCACCTCCTTGGCGTGGAGGGATGCTTAATATTGGAGAGAGTCGAAGCTCGAATCTTGCTTAGCATGAGTTACTTGGAAAAGTTATTTTCCGAGATGTTCCTTTCTCCCTAAAAAGACAAATATCGGGTAACGCTTACTTCTTTCACCGTCCAATGTAACGTGGTTTCCTCTGAACAGCTATTTTCCAAATTATTCATAAAAATATAATTTTCGGTTTATCTACCTCTTGATAAACGTAAAGGTTTGGGCGCAGATAGTTTCAATATATGTTTATTGTAGCTATACAGGAGGCTGGGAACGACATAAGACACCAGGGGACTATGCCCCTACGTGACCCTGAGAGGTGAGCATCATCCGAGTGACACGCCCACCCCCGAGGGCTTTTCTTTGAGCCAGCATCTGGTTGCCTAATCCGGACCCCTCATTACAGGTTGGAAGTGGATACGCCGCTTACATGCGCCAACACCCTAAAGGGAAGACTACCGAGTACCTCGGTAGGGCCGACAACCATCTACCGGCTATCCAGAACGGTACCGGAAGACCTTGAGGCATCTCGTAACCCCAGCTGTACAAAAACCCGCACAGACGTACCCGATCTCCCATAGGTATCGGGAATCACTGCCCCGCCGAGTCCAACCCGATCCAAACGACACTCTTATATAACGTTCTCTAAAACCGATTAAATGAAGAAGACTTTACAGGATATTCACAATAAAATCAACATGTACCTACATTTTATTTCAATTCCAATATCTCACACACATGATCCTTTAATCAACTTCGTCACAGCCATTTCTGACCAAATAAAGACTAGCAGTACATTTTTAAACGTTTGAAGTGACCTACCATTCAACACAATTTCTTGCACACCCGAAAGTTGAAGCTGTGAAGAGCAAGGTTTCCAAAAGTCTGCTCTTACCAATATGTTTTCGTAGAAAACTATGAAACTGAGAAGCAAAATGCAGGTAAACCCGTTTACTTTCTCTAGCACGCATCTTGTAGGCAGAGAAAGTGTTTCATTCCACACGGAAATACATGTTTTGAGACCGTCTAAATAAAAAAGAAGAAAAATGTGATTTTTTTTTCTTATTTTCTTAGGAAACTGTGTGTGTGCGTACGAATGCGTGTGTCTGTGAACAGAATAACTCTAAAACGAAAAGCCGATTAAATACCAAACTTGCAATTTAATTCACTATCTTCCAGAGATACGACACTAAGATTTTTGATTTCTCCAAAAATGACACGGTTTTGATTAAAATACTATATATTTAGTATATTTATATGGCAAATAAAATGTAAATCTTAAATTTTCTGGGAATAGCATATGAGGTCTTCATTCGGAAGGAATGTTGTATATATGCTAAACCTTAAGTGAGAGGTGAAAACGTACTGTGCAAAAAATGTAGATGCCTTTAAAGCGGAAAATTTATTTTGAAATAACCTTTTCTGTAGCATTAGCCATTTCCAAGATATGTTATTATTAGTTTGAATTTGTCAATGCTTATGTCATTTTTAAAGTGGTGTTGCTATTCAGTTGTATCTTGCGATGTCATGGAAGGAGTGTGAAATTTCGAGGCCTTATATAGCGACAAGTTTTAAGATATTTGACTATCGCTATTCCCTTTGTACCCATTGCATAACGTGTAGTGAAACTATTTCTGCAAAAGCGTATCTAATTTAATTTGAAGTAGATAACAGAATAAGGTTTTGTAAATACAGCTGGTAGACGCTATATAAAAGTAAACGGTAGTGGGATAGAGAAAGTCACGTGAATGAAATACATTAGGTATTTTTCAAGAGATAAGCTGCTATTCGTTTGTTTTACTTTCTCTACTACGTATAGTAAGTAGGGGAAGTATTGTATTCCACGCAAAATTTCGATACCGAGATTCCACCGGAAATATATGTTCTGAGACCCCCTGAATCCAAAAAAAGCATTTTTGGAAACATGTCCGTGTGTCTGTCTGTGTGTGTGTCTGTGAACAAGATAACTCAGAAACGAACAGTCGGATAAACACCAAACTTGGTATTTAGGTTCAGTATCTTCCAGAGATACGACACAAAGGTTTTCAAGAAAATCCCCCACCCCAGACTACCCTTTACATGGAAGATTTTTTGAAAATTTTAATTTTCTCAAAAATGGCTCTAACGATTTTGATTAAAATGTCATACGTTTAAGATATATCTCGAATTTTCTGGGAATGTCTCCAAAAGTGTTCTTCATTGTGAACACATTTTGCATAGCTGCTAAACCATAAGAGATAGACAAAATTTTACTACACAAAAAATGTACATCGCATTAAAAGACACAATTTATGTTATATATATAACAATATATATAAGAATATATATATATTCTTTTGTTGAATGAAGCATTTTCGAGATATTGTTTATTATTCCCTTAAATTTTCCAATACTTATACTTTTTCTCAAATTCGTTATTCATTTTTTTTGTCCTGGTAATGCAAAGAGAATTGAATACTCCACATAGCAACCACCTCTTAAAATATTTGACTATAGTTTAGAGCCTAGCAATTCCCCTGGCATCCACAAGAAAATTAGCAATAATATTGACATATCGATATCTCGATTAACATGAAGCATGTGGAGAATAAGCGTTTGTAAAAATTGTTTGTACAAGAGTAGAGAAAGTCATGTGAGTGTAACACATCAAATTTTTTTCTCTCTCTCTTTCTCGTGGTCGTGCAAGGATCATGAAATTTCAAAGCGATCGCTTAGCGATTTGACATTTAAAAATCTAGCTATCGTTTTAGGCTCCTATTTTATACCTGTATAATATATACACTTTATATACATGTGTGTAATGAAAGTTTAGCTAGATTAACAAGAAGTAAATAGAAGAATAGGATTTTGTAGGAATAGTTGGTGGAAGAGTGGGTGGAGAAAGTCAAGTGATTGTAATATATACAATTTGTTTTTAATGTAGAACTCGCCGAGATGGCTTAAAGGATGATATCTAATAATTTTGTACCTTGTATAACATTTCAGCAGTTCGCGAGTTCATTCATGCATGCCTAGCAGAAACCATAGTAGTATGTGTTACCAGAAGATAAATGCGCCTAAACTCATAGAAACAATGTATCGGTAGCAAATATCTCATTTCTATAATGAACACAAGTCCTTGTGGATCTAAAACGACAGGAATGAGGTAGTATTTCTGTAGAGATCTATGTACCTTTTCGAAAAGGTATGCCTTTCTGCTTTTGGGTATATGCTTTATAACAGGTATGCAATTCATTGAAACCTATGGGCCAACTTTGTCATGTCATGTTTTATTCAAAGGTCTTCTTAAAAACGCCATTTGTGATGCGTGGATCCTGCTTTCATCTCCCTTTCTCGTAAACCTACATTCGCTAACGCACAGCGCTCGTTGGTATTACCTGGATGTAGGACAAAAAGCCTTTAATGGATATCTCTGTGACAGTTGTTACCAACCTAGCACATATGTACCAATTACATATTATGTCAACTACTACTCCTAATATAGATCAGTTTGCTATCGATTCTGTCCTGTCTTCAATGTGTAAGAAATTGAAGGAAAGGCCGGGAATAATAAATTGATTTTCAAACGTGATGAAAAGTAATGAGAGTGGAACGATCATGCAGGTTTCTCTGTTTGTTAGGGCATCACAGAGACAAGCTATTCGTATAGGATGTTTTATTCTACACATTTTCTGATAAACACGGCTTTCTCTCTTTTTTCTTTCTTTGTTTTTGACAAGGGGAAGATAGTAAGTGGAAATTGAAAGATTGGCTTAATTCGACAGGGGGAAAAGTAAGGAACTGTACCAGAATGAGGAACCGGATGGGAAGGAAAGCATTCATAGGATGAAAATGTTGCGGTTTCGCACAGCATCCACCTTAATAAAAGAAAACTGTGATGCTGCCGTCCAATGGACTGGAGCGAGTAACCGCATACCTACTTTGTGGGGATGCAGACATAACTGACTGCTGATTGCGACCCAGAGTGATAGTCGTTGCGAAAGTTGTCATCCAGATTTGCATTCATTGTCGTTTGCCGTTCGTTACTGCATACACCTGTCAAGGACTACCCTGATACGTGAAGGCATTTTTTGGGCATCGTAAGGTGGTTAATCATTTGCTGGAGAGGATGCTGCTCGTGGTACATCTCGGTGAGAGTTTCCCAGGTGCTTCGCTGTTTATCGGTTGGGTGTCGCTGCTGTTCTGTAGGTTCTGGCTGTGAGGTTCATGTAATTCACCTGCAGTTCGGAGCGAGCCGAATTGTCTGGGCGACAACGGAGATGACGCTGTTGCTGTTGTGGCGTAGTTTTGCTGGCGCTTGCTGGATGTGATCCACGGCCACCAGAGCAAAGAGCTCTATCTCGATGCCAATGACCGACTGCAGACGACGTTATTGTGTGCTTGGGTGGTGTGGGCCTCTCGGTGGAGTGTCCAGCGAAGTATAATGCTGGTGTTGCGTATACCCAGAAGACCCTGGATGTGGCCGGCGGTGAACGCTGTCGTTAAGCTGCGTCCCATTTTGAGTCTTCAACGCTCGCTTACGATTTTGGGGGATGCACTTTGAGGCACGCACATTGTATACCAAAAGGAGTGTACCAAGCTTCTTTTTTAACAATTATCAATTCACTCTTCATAAATGCATGCTATGCCGTATCAGACTAAGATCACATTATTTCTAGTCATAAATAATTATATATTCCGTAAATTAATGAGCCAAATTTTATTTTTTCTGCACAGTATTTGGCACATACGAAATATGCCATCATGCACTGTTCCACCTATGGCCTCAGGTCACCTTTATAGTACTGTAGCAATTTGGAGACAAAACATGCAGCATATGCATATAGGTGCGAATGTGATAAAGGGCATACATTCGTCGTTGTTGGTGATTAAATGTTTCTGCCAGTGTATAAAGTTGGCCTTGTACTGTAAACATCTGCAAGTATTTTATAGACACTGATAGCAATAGTTAAAAAACTGAAAGGGCATGTCATTAAGATTTGCACTGTCAGAAATTAGATAATTCAGTTAAAATAAAATTTGAAAACGATCTGGGCATCTCTTCGACAAAGTTACTGTATATAGAATTTAAATTTACTGCTGATATAGATACCACAGATAAATCAGATATTGAATTAATTAAAAGACATCCAAATACTGGATAATCTACTAGGCTCAACCATTCTATATTAAAGACTGCCAGAATGCCATGGAACAAATATAATTATATAACTCTTCTTTCTAATAGATTTAGGATCTCATCAAGAGACTGAAGTTCTCGACGTCTTCGATGCAACAAGGAACCTAGTGAATTACCACATGGTTTAGTAAGAAAGAGCAATTACAATATTTTTAGGGTTTATACACAAGAAATCTATAGACGTGTCCCACTATCTTGAGAGGAAATTTAGGCACCCGGAAGTAGAATGGGTAAAAATAGGCGGGCTCTGACATGAAAACCATACTCGCTTCTTCCAGTACCTTTCACTTCGCCACGTACAAGTAGGACCAGCAATTACTGTTCTTTATCCCGCAAAATTCACTCCTTTACATTTACCGGTCCTGTAAGCCTCTCTGCCCAACAGCGCAAAACACTTTTTCAGCTACTTCCGCCATTATCACTCCAGAAATGAGGCAAACTTCAAAGTTTCTAGAAGACATCCTCTCAAACATCACACCCTTAGTAGAGCTCGAAACGCATGCAATGTATATAACATCTGTGACTCGCATTTGGAAGGTCACACGTTTGATTCCGCGAGGCTTCCAAACTGTCTAGGGTTCTTACTTGATTCCCCCTTAGTCACCAGGTACACATAAGATTAAACATTATGAATAAAACTCCAATTTCTTACCACAGATGAAAAAGGGATATAAGAAAGTCGGTTCTGTAGGAAGGCAACAACCGAACTATGCCTATCATTTCAACATCCACGACTATGTGTATATTCAATGAACAAACCTCCAAGAGCCCGATTGACACATTACGATTTTACTCAACAACAATTAATCGATGAACCTAGAGTAACGTGGCGGCATGACTACAACAATAAACATTATTTGAAGAAGATAGTGGTTACGTTATTGAAAGTCAGTTTGAAGAAGATGAGTATTTTATTTTATTTGTATCACGCTTTGGGAGCCAATTTGCAGAAGATGTTTCTTTAAGTATTAAATATTGATGTTTGCCTCGGCTGCGTCAGTATTTATTTTAGAGACATGGAAGTCTTGGCAGGGCGTGATGCGACAAGAATGTAGGCTTACACAGATTTTAAGTTTTATTCACTCCTTTTTTATTAATCCTTGACACAAATTAAATAGCACTTCACTGATATCGAAAGCTGTGAGATTCTTTTACTTAATACTTGCACGTAAACTATTTTTGTCTCACACGAATACATAATTAATTTCTTGAGGACACTTTTTGCGTCTGGTTAGTAACGCTGTTTGCAGGCAACTGAACTGATTTCAAGCGCCTAAACTTGTAAATTTCTGTGTTTCAAGTCTCTGATTGGCTATTTTTACTCCAATAGAATACCTGCATTTAACTAAAGCTTTTTCTGGTTGTTGATTGCTATTTTTATAAACTGTCACTAAAATCACATTATTGTTACTCCAATAATCATAAGTAGTGTTATTAAAACTCTCAAACTCATTATTGCCTCAAGGTTATCTCATTGTTACCTCATTGTTAGCAACTTTTAACTTATTATTCTCACAGCTCCTACATTATTAAATTACATAATACATTCACATAACATTATTGAACATGTATACAATAATATAAGCATATGCAATGACTGTTACATACATTTTACAAATTATTACATACACATATTGCTTCAAGGCGGGCTGTTATTGAATTTACATATTATATAATTTGACTGAAATCATTAAGTGTTAAAAATACTGCCTCATATTAAATAATGTCCATAAAAATAATGTGAAAATAAGTTACAGATACGAATATGTAGAGTTTTCTACAAGCTCAATTTTCTTCGCTTAAGCTCAATGGGTACTCTATTCATAGGTTCAACATTACAAGTGTTCGCCCCATAGCAATTTTGATAGTTATTTTCGAAAAAAAGTAAAATAAAATCAAGAGTATGTTCTATTTGACCTATTAGTACCTACTATTTACATATAATTCGTGGAATAATCGTGGAATGACACTTCAAAACCTCTTGTATTACTTAACCAGGCTGTGGATCCGGGATAACTTAAGAGTGAAGCATCGAATAGGGTGGAGTGAGATGCGCATTGGGGTGTTGTTTACCTGTCAGGCCCTAAAAATTCGTTTTGTGACTAGAGGTACAATACACAGGGCTTGGGATCAGATAGTCCTATGCCACATAATGTTGGAACTCAGTTATAGGACAGAATATTTAAAAATTCTGTAAGTCACAAATTCTGAACATTAAGTTTTCACACATGGTTCATTACGTTCTTATAAGTGTTTTGAACTTCCTTAAGAAATTTCATTACATAAATAAAACCATTATTGAGAAAAGTAAGCCAAGTACTGCAAAAATGTTGTTTACATGTGGCAGTGGCCTTCCTATTGAATTAGAATTTTAGGTTTCTTTTTTTTTGTTAATAACCATTGAGAATTTGTTTATTTGATTTTTATATTCCATTTATTAAAACATTTCCTCAGAATGATAACTCATGAAAACACAACACTGAACGGACATATTACCACATTACTGAAAACCAACAAAGTTTGTTTTTCACTTTCCTGAAAAGTATTTTTCATGGAGTCACATAACACAAAGGAAAAAATAAAGGAACTACATACACTGCCCACTATAATAGATAAGAAACAACATGCACTATAATAGATCCTCCATATTTGCTCACACTGGTTTCCCCAGGCTTCTCAGTAGGGGTAAGCTGTTGAAGAAGGTGTGATTGACGGCTGGAATGTATGGGAGAAGATTTTGAATACCTTTTAATTTTAAGGGATTTAGTGGGAGCCACTGTCGTTTGTGAAAATTTCAACACCAAATAGGAAACGCATGAATTCAATGACAATGGTTACTGGAGGACCGTGACGCCCCAGGTGTCCACCAACCATATCCCAGACATGTTCGTTGGGCGACATGCCAGGCGAACGTGCAGGCCAGGGAAGCAATGGTACCCGTCGCTCTTCGAAGAAGGCTTGTACATTCCTCGCAATATGTGGCTGGGAATTGTCCTGTTGAAATGTGCCCTGTGGAGATGCCTGAAGCAGGAGGAGTACCTCAGGCTCTACAACCACCTTATGTACCGGTTGCTGTTCAAAGTGCCCTAAATTCGTAGGAGGCGAGATCGATTGTTGTAACCAATGGTACCCCAAAACATCATACCTGGTGTTTGTCCGCTATGCCGCTCAACAATGCAGCCCTCCAGGTGGCGCTAACCACGGTACCGCCGGACAAGTATGCGGCCATCACTGTAGGACACGTTGAAGCGGGACTCGTCCGAAAAGACAACATTTTGCCACTCAGCACCCCAGTGACGGTGTTCACGTGTCCATTGCAGTCGGAGGAGCTTGTGGTTTCTGGACAATGGAAGCCGACATGATGGTATGCATGCAACCAGTCCAACTTGCTGCAGACGGCGACGAACCGTTGATGCAGACAAGTTTACACCTGTTGCTGTGCTCCAGCGTCGAGCCAACTCTGTGGATGAAGCTGTATGGTCCGTTATGGCCATGCGGACAAGATGACAGTCATCCCGTCCTGTGGTCATGTTCCGTGGTCCAGTATCCGCTCTTCGCTGCGTACGACCTTCATCTATCCACTGCTTCCACACACGCATCACTGTCGTAGCAGCATGCCCTGTACGAGCCGAAATGTCACATTATGACAAACTCACTTCCCGGAGACCGATCATTCTGCCCCGTTCGAACTCACTCACTTGCCGATATGGTTCCCTTTGACGTCGACGAGGCAGACTGGCCCTCATTTTTGTTTCCATCTTGTTTGACAGCTCTGCACTGACTACACTGGGCGCAACACTGGCCTTGTCGGACCGATACGAGAGGGCTCTACTCGGTCTACGTGTGCCCCATCTCTCTGCAAACCTAATTACTTATTGCTTGCACACTCTTCTACACTTCCACCAAGATTGGAGTTATTTGGGAAATTCTTTCTTGGTGTTGCAATTTTCACAAACGGCAATGTAGTTTGGTCCCAATGGGGTTTGGTCATTTGATCGACCATCTCTCTTTAACGAAAGCATAGCGTCATTACAAGCTACTTAACAAACATAGTATCTGGACAATTGCAAGTAAACCTAAATGTGTAGATTCTTGAAAACCGAAATTGAATCCCATCAGGATTCTTTGTTGGTTTTCTTATTACATTTACAGGTTTGTATACAGACACAAAGTCATCCTTCTTCATCAAATTTACACAAAATGGATCATTTTACATGTTACATTTCATTACAATATGCCGCCATTCTTCTGGATCATAAATATTTTAGGTTCGATTCTTTGCAAACTTTTCAATTCTAGCAAAGTGACAATCAGATCACAAATGTATGTGTCCTGCTACTAGAAAACGATGTTCAATACTCTCAAAACATTTAGATCGAATGAGATGTACTCATAGTGTAGTTATGTTCCAGTTCTTATTTTGCCCTGGACAATTATCGGAATAAGATGTTTGCATTCCTGGGGCAAGTTTTCAATGTATTTTAGAATGGCACTATCAGTTTCATTACTTCCGAGGTTTGCTGTACTTTCATTCCAGATTAACATATGTCTCTGATCATTTATACAGTTGTGAATATTAAAGTTAAATGCCCACATTTTACGTTTATAAATGGCAGGTACAAGAGAAAGTTTTAGGGTTGGAAGTGCTTGTCGAGATCCATAGAAATCACAACCAATCCTTTTCCAGGGTTTCTTGTAGCTCGTTCTCTTCAAGCTATTCTGCATTCCTTTAGCTTTAGCTAAATGAAGCGTTTGAACTTTAGTGAGTTTCATTTTTTTTCCTCTTGGCAAAAGACTCAGCCTCATTAATTTTTATTGTTACTACGTAACACACCTTGCATGTATCGGATTTCGGCAATTCAAATCCAATATTATATTACCTGCAAAATATTCTGCCATATTTGACTGAACTGACTGGAGATTTTCCATTCTCAATACACCACGGCAAACAGTAATCAATGTATAAAGTGGATATATTCGAGTTGCAATTAAAGTAGGCCCTGTTTGGATTTTCGGCCCTAGAGAAATGTGACGAGGTATAGATTTTGAATGTTCATGAACTCCAGCCCAACACCGTTTGGGTATTTCTTAGGATGAGACTCATGCTTTCCACGTCTATCAAGCTTAGGGCTTGTCATTCCCATCCAATCATGCGTTGAATATTTTTCAAACTATTTGTGCATGTCATGTATGGATGCATGCTCTTGTTTGCAAATTTTAAGATCGGTACCATTTACTTTGATGTGATATGAAAACATATTACCTTTTCTGGAGGTCAGCATAGGACCTCTTATTGGGATAGTCCGCTTAGGCTACGAAGACTTCGTACAGAATCAGAGGTAGCCATTCTGAGTTTTAAAATCTCCTAAATTCCAAAAGCTATGAAATATATCATTCTCTTTACGCTGTAAAAGCGACCAACATGCATTTATGCATTTACGCTTAAGCCTAAGAAAAAATACATGAGCAACAACTAGAGTGTTCGATTCCGAAAACGTCGGAAGCATTCCCTGACGCTGCGTTCACAACACACGATTTAGTTCCACTTTGTGTTCATTTCAAAGCTATGCGATAAGTAGGAAGGTGCCTTTCACTTTGGTTGCATGCATGGTAGCCGAACGGTGAAATTATGTTCCAATTCTCGTAATTGGAACTACCTGGGTTCGAATCCTTGGTGTGAATGTTTTTCTTATTTATTATTTAAATTTTAATTTATTAAATATACGGCAATGTCGTATTTTCCATGCATAAGATATTTATTAATTTTTAGACATTTGTGCATAAAACACAAACAAGTTACTCTTTTCATTTTCAAAATAAGTGCAATATTATAAGAATTCTAAAGTGCATTTCATAGTGTTTCCATGCGTGGAAACAGTATGAAATTTGAAGGCCAGCGCATAGCATCCAGTTCTTAAACATTTGACTATCGCTATTCTCTTTGTACCTATAACGAAATGTGTAATGTAGCTATTTCTGCAAACGTTTATTTGGATTAAAATACAGTAGATAGAAAAATCATCTTTAGTAGGAATAATTTTTTAAATTGTGTACCAACTAATAAAGATAGAAGGTAGAGAAGAACATGTGAATGTATCCCATTACTTTTTACTTTCTCTACTACGTATAGTAAGTAGGGGAAGTATTGTATTCTACCCAAAAATTCGATACCGAGATTTCACCGGAAATATATTTTTTGAGACCCCCTGAATCCAAAAAAAAGCATTTTTGGAAACATGTCCGTGTGTGTGTCTGTGTGTCTGTCTATCTGTCTGTGTGTCTGTCTGTGAACAGCATAACTCAGAAACGAACAGTCGGATAAACACCGAACTTGGTGTTTAGGTTTAGTATCTTCCAAAGATGCGACACGAAGGTTTTCAAGAAAATCCCCCCACACCTGACTACCCTTTACATGGAACATTTTTCGAAAATTTTAATTTTCTCAAAAATGCCTCTAACGATTTTGAATAAAATATCATATGTTTAAGACATTTTTATGACAAATAAAATGTATATCTTGAATTTTCTGGGAATGTCTCCAAAAGTATTCTTCATTGTGAACCACTTTTGGTAAACTGGTAAACCATAAGAGATAGACAAAAGTTTACTACACAAAAGATGTAGATCGCCTTAAAATACACAATTTATGTTATATACATTTTTGTTGTTGAGTGAACCATTTTCGAGATATTGCTTGTTATTCCCTTAAATTTTTCAATACTTATTTTCTCAAATGGGAATTCGTTATTCATTTTTTGTTTTGGATATGCAAAGAGTATTAATCTTCGGCAAAGGGAACGGTGCTGTACCTAGCAACCAGCTATTAAGAGATATGTATGTGCTTAAAGGCTACTGAATTTCTATATTGCCCTTGTAAATATATATTCCCCTTACATCTACAAGAAACTTAGCAATAAGATAGAGTCTGCAAATGTTTATCTCGATTAACATGAAGTAGATGGAGAATAAGCGTTTGTAAAAATAGTTTGTACAAGAGTAGAGAAAGTCATGTGAGTGTAACACATCAGATTTTTTCATTTAGGTCATATAATATTTACTTATTTATTGTTTAGTATGAAAACGAAAGGAAGTGTGTTTTTATATGTGAGCATAAAATCAAATAAGCCTTAGCAATAGCAAATTAGTATGAGTAATAAACAAAGCGTCTGAAAAAAAATATGCCGGGATACGAACCTCTTACTACGTACCGTACTTCGTAAACATAGATTACTCAGAAGTTGTATTGACTTGAGAAGACATATATGCCGCTATATGTAAGGTTTAGCTGAATTACTCAAAAATTATTTCTGATAGAAAAAATCTGATGTGTTACACTCACATGACCTTCTCTAATCTTGTACAAACTATTTTTACAAACGCTTATTCCTCATATGCTTCATTTTAATAGAGATGTTAATCTTATTGCTAATTTTCTTGTAGACGCAAGGGGAATTGGTAGACTTTAAGCGATAGTTAAACATTTTAAGAGATGGTTGCTATGTGGAGCATTCCAGTTTCTTTGTATTACCAGGACAAAAAAAATGAATAACGAATTTCCATTTGAGAAAAAGTATAACTATTGGAAAATTTAAGGGAATAACAAGCAATATCTCGAAAAAATTTCACTCAATAAAAAAAATGTATATGACATAAATGGTGTATTTTAACGCGAGCTACATTTTTTGTGCACTAAAATTTTGTCTATCTCTTATGGTTTACCAGTTATGCAAAAGTCGTTCACAATGAAGAATACTTTTGGAAACATTCCCAGAAAATTCGGGATATACATTTCATTTGTCATGAAAATATTTTAAACATATGATATTTTAATCAAAATCGTTAGAGCCATTTTTGAGAAAATTAAAATTTTCGAAAAATGTTCCATGTAAAGGGTAATCTGGGGTGGTGGGATTTACTTGAAAACCTTCGTGTCGCATCTCTGGAAGATACTGAACCTAAATACCAAGCTTGGTGTTTATCCGACTGTTCGTTTCTGAGTTAGCTGTTCACAGACACACTGACACAACACACACACACGGACATGTTTCAAAAAATGCTTTTTTTGGATTGAGGGGGTCTCAAAACATGCATTTCCGGTGAAGTATTGGTATCGAATTTTTGGGTGGAATACAGTACTTCCCCTACTTACTATACGTAGTAGAGAAAGTAAAAAATTAAAACATATTTATGAATTTAGCTAAAAGTACATCTAAGAATCACACGTTTAAGGTATCAAAAAGAAAAACCATTCCTTTTATCCCCCCCTTCTATCACAGGGAAATTTTGTAATATGAGATACGTGGAACAAAAAATTAACTAAACCCCATAGTCAGCTTTATCTGACACCACAGTTCAGCCACAGCGCCATTAGGGCCATCACACGAAAGACCACAGAGCTAGCGGGTTCGGCAGATGTTTTTGTGCGTAGAAAAATGTCACGAAACCATAAATTTGTGCGTAAATGGGCTCAGGTGACGTTTGTGTGGTTTTCCAGGTAAACCCGAGCCCGCGGTCCGGTGGTTGGTGAACGGCGTCCTGGTGGATGAGGAGTACGAACACAACGCTGGTGACGTCATAGAGAACCGTCTGGTTTGGCCGTCAGTGGGTCGACAAGATCTCAACTCCGTGTTCAGCTGCCAGGCCATCAACACAGTCCTTACGGAACCGCGAGAGACATCTCTCGTCTTGGATCTGCACTGTAAGTAACTAGCGCACCCGCCATACTGCCCACATCCATACATCTCTTGTATTGCTTTATTTTGTTAGGGTCCCTTCTTCCTTGAGGTTTACTTGTAACTAAAATAAAACTGTAACTGAAGGTGATAGGATAATTTTCGATTTATATCCTGGAGAATTTTTGTTGTTCCTTTTCCATACTTTTGTTTTTAATTTTATCGACCTCCCACAAGTCAGCCTAATTTTCAACCTGTAAGATATAGGCAATATATTTCCTGTTCCGTCTCTTTCTAGGTCCGCTTACAGATCTTCTTCCTGTCTGACTCTTCCACATTTGTTTCGGTAGTTCTGTATTTGTCATTCTTTCTACGTGTTCCTTCCTGTGTCGCTTAACATATTTAAATTTTTAGTTCATATTAAAAACCTACAATTCCTCTCTAATGCCTTACAATATTATGTCATTTAGCTGTCCACATCTTATAATTTCTCTTAAAAATGTAATTTCTAAAACCTGTATTTTACGTTTTGTTTCTGATGCCCAGAGTTCACTCCCATAAGTATAGACATGACTTAGTAAAATTTTACTTTTTCTATTTGTATACTTTGTTTATAAAAGTTCTGTTGTTTCTTACGCAGATCTTTTGAAATTTCATGGTTTATTTGCTACATAATAATCTTCACAATTAATTTATTACTCTAAATAGCTAAAACAGCAGACCTGTGCTATTCATTGTTAACTATTACATTCTTTCTTTCTGTTTAAGAGGATTATTCCCATTCTTCCATAAACTTTGTACATAGAAATGCTAAAGTAATCGTTTTGTTTTTGTTTTAGTTAACGGAACCTATTTTGTTTGTAGATTAACGTATAATTGTTGTACAACTTGGCAGTGTGCTCGGATTTTTACGCAGCGGCAATCCTGAATGGCGAAATGGTCATTGAGTAACCGAATCATATATACAAGTTTTCATATTCACACGTCAGACACGGATGTGCCGAGAAAAGAAAACCTTATTGTTTTAAAGAAGAACCTGGCAATCCCCCTCCTATATCAGGGAGGTGTGGTTGAGCTCTCCAACATTTCAAAGTCAGTAAAAATCCACGAATAACTAATTTAGAGGCAAATATATGTTAATGACCGACTGGGATGTTTCAGGCGGTAACCGATAACCTCTGTGGGCTGCATTCGGGAGATCTTAGGTTCAAACCCCCGGGGCCGATCAGTCTGACCAAAGGTTTTTCGCGGTTTTCCTCGGTCGATAGGGAAATTCAGGGTTACATAATGAATCCGCATTAAGCTGATCACTCATCCTGGATATATTATGAGCTAGAGTTTGCTTCTTCTCGACAGGCTACTGGTCCAAGGAATTTTATTATATGTCATTGGGTGTGCAAGTCATACAAAGAGGGAGTAATCCGTTAAAAAACTGAATTTTAGTTATGGACGCTGTTTTACTGCTATGGTTCTTAGCGTCCCATTCTATATATTGGGCGTGAAAGAGCAGAAATTTGCTCAGAGGCCTCTTCATCAGGCTTGAGGTTCTTTCACGTGCCGTAAATCTAAGACACGGGACCACCGGCTTTACTTCCCTTCCGAAGGAAAACATGCTAAGGATTTTTTCCATCGCCCTCCGCCAGATTTGAACCTGCGACCTCGGGAACTAGGGGCTAGCATGATCCTTTAAGGAACATATATAACAAAGAGTAATAATTACTAGCTTTAGAATGCTCCTATTGATCTGAGGGTCTCATTTTAAAATCTAAGTTTTAACAAATGGATTTTTCATGCAAGTTTTGTTGGTATGGAACAGGCTCTCCTACCTCTCTCTCTCTCTCTCTCTCTCTCTCTCTCTCCCGCTCTCTTCCTTTCTGCACTCAGTGTACATAATTACTTGTTAATGCACCAGGCTAAAGAGAGAATACTTAATCATAATGTCTTTGTTATCATGTTTGTTTCCGTTTTTGATCTGAACAGTTGCCTGGAATACTGTGTTAAAGTTTCTTTCAGAAATATGTTAATGTTGTTTGTTTTCTATTTTGCAATATTATTTGAAATTATCTTATTCTATTAGCAGTTGTATTTCTGGTAGTGTGAAAGAGAAGACCTGAAGCCTTAACTACACCAGAATGAATGAATGAATGAATAAGTGGAACAAAAAGGTTAGATTTTTGACGAATGAGGGATATTAAGAGATTACCTATGGTTGAGTGGTCGCGTTCTGCCTTCTGAACTCACAGGTCCCGGGTTCGATTCCCGACTAGGGCGTGGAATTTTTCTGTAACCAGAATCATTCCCCGTGTGCTTCATAATAAAAAGTGCTAAAAATCAACATTAGTAAAACCTACAGTTCAACGAGTCATAACACCCTCATTTGCCCACCTCCGTGGCACGGAATGGCGTGCTTGCCTCACATTCAAGAGGTCCCTAGTTGGAACATTGGTTAAGGTGAATTACTCTGATAAACTTCTTCCGAGGTTTGAATGTCGGGTAACTTAAAGCTTCATGGACCCCGGGCTCATTAGAGCTTCATTTCACCAATTTCATTTATTCATTGTCCGATATGACCTACCGTTAAAGGACATTAAAATTTTTAAAAAATCTGGTGTGTTAAATTCAAATGACTTTCCCTACCCTTTAACGCTTATTAGTCGGTATATAAATTATTCTTACGAAAGTTTATTTTCCTATTTACTTCATTTTAATCGAGATAAACCGTTTCGGACACATTTCATTATAGTTACAAAGGGAATAGCGATAGATAAATGGTTTAGGACTTGACCTTACATGCAGGCCTTTAAATTCTATACTTACTCTTTCCATTACATCGCAAGAAAGAGCTGAAAATCGACAGGACTTGAAAGAAATGTACTGAGCAATTCAAACATTAATAAGGATATCTCGGAAATGGCTGATGCCACAAAAAATTATGTGGAATAAATTGAGTGTTTTAAAGAGATCTTAATTTTTTTGTGTAGCACGCTTTCGTCTTCGCTTAACGTTTACCATTTGTGCAAGATTATATAAATGTCCTTTCAAATGAAGAGAGTTATCCTCCCAAAATTTAAGATATACATTTTATATGTCAAGAAAATATCCTTAATATATGGTATTTTAATCAAAATCGTTTGAGCCATTTTTCAAAAAATAAAAAAATGCGAAAAGGGTTTCACGTAAAGGATAGTTTGGATTGGGGAACTTTTTTGAAAAACTTTGTGTCGTATCTTTGGAAGGTGCTGAATACCAGTTTGGTGTATATCCACTTTTCGTTTTTGAGTTACGTTGTTCACACGCAGACACACAAGATTCAGGGGGCCTCAAAACATACACTTCCGGTGAAACCTCGGTATCAAATTATTGGGTGGAATGGAATACCTTCCCTAGCTACTATGTACGTAGTAGAGAAAGTAAACATCCATAAGTTATTTCGCAAGTAAAAGTCTCCAGTATAACCAAAGTGGTTATAGAAGGCTACCTGGTATATAGATGAAGTAATTAAAAGCGATAGTAACCTCGCACTGTCGCCCCGGAAACGTTTAACAGGGTGGCAGGACCACGCAGATACCAGGCTGTTGTAAATACAGTAATTAGATACACGCCTTATTGGTGACAAGGCTGTATTATCATGCTCCTGATCCTGTCATTGTACTGCAACGTAATTAAAACATTAGGCCATATTTTTGTGCACTCTTTTTGTCTTCCAGTTACTATTGTTTAAATGCATATACATTTTAATTTATCATTAGTTTTACCTGCGCTGGCGCATATGCACCTTCTTCGTTGTGCGTTAGTGAAATAATAACAGGGTTTAGTCCTTCACTAATTCAGTACTGTTTGTAATGTATTACAACATTTTAGGGGCATCTGTCCCTTATCATAAGTGCGCTCCATCAAATTCGCTACCAAAACACACAATATCAATTTCTTTTCTCTCTCAAGTGCGCTTACAGCTTTTAATTTTCATTTAAGATGAGGATAAACATATTCTAGGGGATGTAAACAACAATTCTATGGTATACCGGTTGTTATAAAAGCATATTTTGAAGCTTATTAGTCCGTAGGTTCATTATCTCTAAGTTTTATTTAGATATTTGTTCAAGGACCTGTAGGCTTCTTCTTTCTGTATCTATTTTATAGTTTAACTGCTGAAACAGAAGTTTGTGTTTTGTATCACAGTCCGACAACACTGCTTTTATACCTGGCATTAGACCGACTCTGGACTATCTGCTTTCTCCCCCTCCCAACCCTGCAAATCACTTAAACATTTCCGCGGCTACTTCAGAAATAACTTTCCTGAAACGAATATCGGTGAGAGAGTGAAACAGAGATAGCCTTAAATACAACTCGAGACGTGAAGTTTGTCTCTCTTAGACATTGAAAGTGAGAGTTCTAGCCTGCAGCTTCTCCTTTCCTTTCCCTGTTATCTAAATCATAAACATGCACGAATTGCCAGATGCAGTGAGTGCATGGTACCATGAATTCATTACGAGACAGAACTTTCACCATTATTTTTACAAACTAGACGAGGATCACTACAGCTTTGGGGGGGGGGTGTTAACTATTACATGAAACTGTGTAAATTTTATCAAATAAAACATCAAAATATTCTGTATATTTCAATATATTCTCTCTTCATTCTTACACTCTTTGTCCCACCTGATTTCTGAACACCAATTACCTATATCATACTTATGAAACTTTTGTTAAGGTTTAGCATTATCTCACAAAAAGCATTCATTATTGTGCACTTTGTAGAAAAATAATTTGATTTCGCATTTTTTCCTTTCCTTCTATAAATTCTTTGCTTTTCAATTCTCGTTTATTTTTAATTTCTCCACCACGTACGTAGTAGATAGAGAAGGTATTCCATTCCACCCAAAAATCCACCTGAAATGTATGTTTTGAGTAAACTAAAGGCAATTTTAGATAAAGATCCATTTTGTGTGCGTTTTATTAGCATAACTCGAAAACAAAGCGTCGGATAAATACCAAACTTGATATTTAGGTTCGGTACGTTTCAAAGATGCGACACAAAGATTTTTAAGAAAACTCCCTACCCAAACTACTCTTTACATGGAACATTTTCATTTACTGAAAAGTGGCTCTAACGATTTTGATTATTATATCATATATTAGAAATATTTGTATGAAAAATAAAACGTATATCTTGAATTTTCTAGGAATAGCCTAAGAAGTACCCTTCATAGGGAAGGAATTTTGTACAATCTTGCATAACTGGTAAACGTTAACCATAGGTGAAAACGTATAATACACAAAAAATGTAGGTTTCTTTAAAACACACAATTTATCTCTAATAACTTTTTATGGCATCAGCAATTTCCGAGATATCCATTATTAATGGTTCGAATTATTAAATACTTAGCCGTTTTCAATTCCTGTCGATTTTTAGAAGTATGAAATGTAAAGAGATCAGCCTACAGCGTCCAGTTCTGAAACATCTGACTATCGCTATTCCTTTTGTATCTGTCTGTTGCAGCTATTTCCTCAAAGGTTTAAAATAAAGTAGGTAGGAAATAAATTTCTTAATGATAACTTTTATGCCTAGGCTAGAAAAGGTCATATGAATGTAACACACCAGACTTTTTTCAGGTCTAGTTTATATTTCCTTCCCTAAGAGTTATCTTACAGTTATTGAGATGGAGTTTATAAAATGAATGCTAATGACAGTCCCTTTAGTTCCATATTCATCTATTCGTTCACCTTTGGCATTTTCAATGTTTTAACATTCCTGTTTACATCATCGTGACTCCTTTTATTTTTATCGCTATTTCTATTCTCTGATAGGTGTAATCTTCATTCTGTTCATTTTCATATAGTACTAGTTATTCCCAGAGTAATATCCACCAATGTTCCAACTGTATGTAATCTAAAAACCGTGAAGCTAATTTTATAAATTAGTCTATCAATATCGAATAGAAACTCTCTTGAGAATGAATGTGTTTTCCGCAAGATATGCAATTTATCAACAAAAGTAGGCGAAATGTTTACCGTACATATTGTTAATATTCTATTTATGCATTTTAGAAAATTAAAACCTAAAATAAGAAAGCTTTAGAAACTGTAAAGGCATTTTAAACCGCAAATAAAAATTAATTTTATAAAGCATACAAAATAAGCAGTCTTTAAAACCTCTGCATTGCTTTACTTGCCAGCTAACATCCAAGGTATCTTAGAAGGGACACATTCTGTGAAGCTAAAGAGAAGCCGAGAATTTTAAAATGCACTAGAAATATAATTCCCAAACTTACAATTTTTTCCTAATTTCAGAAACTATAAACACAGCGGTTTTTAAGTAGAAAACCACTTGTTTATTTTTTCTTGACTTGCATTGAATTTCCTTTTGCATAATCTATTTGGAAAATAGAAATCAGTATTGTATCCTAAAGTCGTCAAACACTAGGGTGTTTCAAATATCAAATTTGTTAATCTTAAGATATTCTATGTGCTTTTCCGACCAAAATGTCACAGCATTCTTAATTAATGACATGTTTTTCATTATAAAATAATTAAATTAGGTGATATGATACTATAAGGCGGCGCCGTCGCCAAGTAGTTAGACCGCTCACCTCTCAGTAAGGCGGCCCGAGTTCGATACTGGGCATCCGCATGTGGCATTTGTGGTGGACATAGCGACATCTGGGCTGGTTTTCTCCGGGTTCTCCGGTTTCGCCCGCCATTCATTTCAGCAACTATCCATCATTACCTTTCCTTTCATCCATTTCACCATCTTTTTCGTATAACCTGCTTCCTCGCTCTCATGTCAGGTATCGGCCTGAACACCCTACCTGGATATTCTATCTGATTCAAAGTTTCTGCTCCTCAATAGGCCTTTGACCCCAGGAAAATGTTTGGTTCATTTTCTCTGTTTAAATACGTACTAAAGCTTTTAAAAACTAAATGTCTGGTGAAAATTCATTTAAACAATGTATGTGTAAATGAACAAAAATATTTCCTAGATTTTTATTAGAAAGAATTATAACAATTACTATTTTATGTAAAGAAAGTGTCTATAAGGTCAAAATAAGTAGGCTCATATAATACACAGAAGAAATTAAATGTTAATATCTGTAATGAACATTGAGATAAAGGGTCTAAATTTGGTCTAATTTAATGTGGACAATATAGGAAACGTAGACTACCCCCTTAAAATTTTTCAGCAGGTAAAAATTATCAATATTAAAAACTTTTTAAAAACTGTAAATATTTAACAGTTTTTACAGCTGCAATATTTGCTTGTTTGATTTTATAAAATACCACAATTTTAATGTAAGTTACTGTAATAGTAGCATAAAAGACCATTAGTAAATACACTATTTGCAGTAGTGTTCTTAAAAAGTGCTCTAACATTGTATAATATTTCATTGCCATAAACTAAACTAGTAAAGTTTTGTTTCAGTGCGACCGTTGACCGTAAGGATATTGTCCAAGCAGTCGCCCCTGGTCGCTGACAAGCGCTATGAAGTGTCTTGCGAGAGTGCTGGGTCCAGACCTCCAGCAGTTATCACATGGTATAAAGGAAAACGGCAACTCCGCAGAGTAAAGGTAAGTCGAACTAATCACCCGAAATTAGCATACATTCTATCAACAAATTCAGATATTTCTCCAGTTATTAAATAAAGTTAACTCGTAGGATGCAAGCATTCTGTGTGTGCATACCTCTCACCTATTAAGAAAGGCTCACCATTTAGAGTCATATTATTTCGCATTGTTCATTGGTGTGCAGGATATGGTAAAGAGCGAAATATGTGATTTGAAATATTCTGAATTTTCACCCCCCCCAACGACTTGCATAGAATTGAGGGTGGTCTTCAGATGTTTAAAAACAATTATGCACTTAAGCAAATGTGCTTTTTTTGACACCCGAGGGTGTTCCAAATAGTTTGCAAAATATTGTGACGTAAGAGTGGCGACAACGACATCAGCGGCTTCACCAGACATCACGTAAAGGATAGAGACGTAGCACGCGATAACATCCAGAGGGTTACACGATGTGGTAGATGGAAAGGTGACACTATCAGACATGTAATTCTGTTTCCAAGAGATACGATACTTTAATCGTTCTAATAACATACTAAACAACATTTCATGAGGGAGAGAGAGTTAGGCAGACTGTGGCTCTACCTGGTGGAAGAAGAAGTCCAGCGGTCCGTTTTTGTCGTGTCTAGGGCCTGCGTCTATATCGCAAGTTAGCACTAAGTAAATTTAAGGAACTAGCCAGCACAGGGTCCTGCTAGGCAAGTGATAGCCCGAGAGACAGCCGTCAAAAAGTTCTAAGTTTAAATACCCGACAGTCAGACATGTAATAATCTTTACACTAAACATCGTGCCACCAAACCCCTGCAAGAAATCTAAAGCCAATTTCCTGTATTTATTTAAAGTTTGTCATTAATAAATAGAACTTTATAAAATAATATTTATTTTATTTACTTTTTATTTTTTATTTATTTATTTTTGCAAGCAATATTCCTTAGAATATGGTTATACATCAGCTCAAGCTGTTATCTTGCCATATTCTACCCATATTTCTTTCTTTATAACATAAAAATTATAATAGTAATAATAATAACATAATAATAGTAATATTACCAAAATGATAATCTAATAATATTAATTTTATAATAATGATAATATAGTTACATATCTTAACATCTCATGATGAAATTAATTCACATCTCTTTTTATTGTCCATAATCATTTCTTTTTTACTTTGGACAGGTACTCTCCTACCTTTTTATTATCCTTGTTAGAATCTTGCTTAAGGCTACTTTCCTGTGCAGTTTTAACCATTTCTCATTTATAGTTTGCATTCTCCAATAAATCATATTTATCAAATTCTTTTAAAAATAAAACTATAACCGCCACAATATTAAGTGGTATAGTCTAACAAATGCAGCACTTAACGGTTAAAAAGCACTCAAATTCTTAAGTTAAATAATATGCCATAGTTTTTGTGCACAAAGTATATCATAGCTCAAATCTTATTTAGAAAATAAGTTATATGTTGGCATCACTTTTTTCAAGGCCTGGAAACTACACTGGTATACGGTGTCAAAACTTATCACTTGTCGAAAATGTTACATAAGGGAATTTATAACCATAATTTTATTTTATTATTTGCGAGTTGTTTTATTGTTCCATCTATACTCCGACTTTGACTGCAATGATCGTATCCGAAACATTTTACCTATCAGCAATGGTGTTTACTCGTGTACAGTTGTCACTGAATGTCTGTGTTTCTTTTGGGGAGGGAGGGTTTGTACATTAGGTCGTACACACATTCAGACTTCCAGGCTCTAGGGAGGATAAGGGGTAATCTTGGCTAGAGAAAAATTCTCACCACGCCCAGCCACAATCAAACCCGGGATCCCTCGCACAGCAGGCAGGTACTCTATCAACTGAGATATATTTTATTATTCTATTTATACACCGCATTTAATTGCAATGGTATCTGAAACATATTGCCTAGCTATCGGCAATGCGGTTAACTCGTGTGCAGTTGTCATTTAATTTCTGGTTCTTCTTTGGGTTTGGTACATTAGGTCACACACACACACACACACACACACACACACACACATTCACACTCTCATTCACACTTCCAGACTCTGGGGAGGATACAGAATAATCTTGGTTATAGAAAAATTCACACACCCCAGCTGGGAATCGAACCCGGGACACCTCGCGCAGCAGAAGGTGCTCTACCGGCGAGTTATGAGTATTTGAGTAGTTATACCAGCTTTTTGCTAATGTTCCTGTGTATAAACAAAACACATACATTATAGTTCTGGATGTTTGACTTTTTTGAAGTTATCTTGGCAATAGCATAATTCCAGACGCATAACTAGGTTAATTTAGGCACACAAGTTTATTACATTTGACATGACTCATAGCTCTACTCGCGGCGTTAGTTAAGATATGGAGATTATTTGTAAACATTTTGGAAATGCTTATACACGCATAGAAAATCAGAATGCACGTACACTTCTCCATTCTTCAATTACAGTACACTATTTTTACTTTTTCTACCACGAACCTAATAAGTACATAAAGTATTGTATTCCACCCAACAATTTAATATCGATATTTCACCGAAAATGCATGCTTTAGGTTCCTGAATGCAATAAAAATATGTTTTCTTTAGAAAAAGATGTATATGTGTGTTTGTTTGTGACATAAAACCAATCAAAAGCTATCAGTCACTATGTGATCAAAAGTATCCGGACACCCCCACAAACATACGTATTTCATCTTAGGTGCACTGTGCTGCCACCTAACTCCTGGTACTCATTATCCGCGACTTCAGTAGTCATTAGACATCGTGAAACAGCAGAATGGAACGCTCCGTGGAACTCACAGACTTCGAACGTGGTCAGGCCATTGGGTGTCACTTGTATCAGAAGTCTGTACGCGAGATTTCCACACTCCTAAACATCCCTAGGTCCACTGTTTCTGATGTGATAGTGAAGTGGAAACGTGAAAGGACATGTACAGCACATGTCGTCTGTTGACTAACAGAGATCACCTACATTTGAAGAGGGTCGTAAAGAGTAATAGGCAGATATCTATTCAGACCATCACACAGGAATTCCACTCCAAGTACTATGACAGTTAGGCGCGAGGTGAGAAACCTTGGATTCCATGGTCGAGCGGCTGCCTATAAGTAACACATCACGCAGGAAAATGCCAAAGGACGCCTCGCTTGGTGTAAGGAGCGTCAACATTACACGATTGAACAGTGAAAAAACGTTGTGTTGAGTGACGAATCACGGTACACAATGTGACGATCCAATTGCAGGGTGTGGGTATGGCGAATACCCGGTGAACGCCATCTGCCAGCGTGTGTAGTGTCAACAGTGAATTTCAGAGGTGGTGGTGTTATGGTGTGGTGGTGTTTTTCCTGGAGGAGGCTTGCACCCCTTGTTGTTTCGCGTCGCACTATGACAGCGCAGACCTACATTGATATTTTAAGCACCTTCTTGCTTCCCACTGTTGAAGAGCAATTCGTGGACGGCGATTGCATCTTTCAACACGATCGAGCACCTGTTCATACTGCACGGGCTGTGGCGGAGTGGTTACACGAAAATAACATCCCTGTAATGTACTGACCTGCAGAGAGTCCTGACTTGAATCCTATAGAACACCTTTGGGATTTTTTGGAACGCCGACTTCGTGCCAAGCCTCACCGACCTACATGGATACCTCTTCTCAGCTCCGAAGAAGAAGAATGAGCTGCCATTCTCCAAGAAACCTTCCAGCATCTGATTGAAAGTATGCCTGCGAGAGTGAACGCTGTCATCAAGGTTAAAGGTGGGCCAGCACCATATTGACCTCCAGCATTATCGATGGATGGCGCCACGAACTTGTACGTCATTTTCAGCGAGGTGTCCGGATATTTTTGAGCACATAGTGTATGTATCTAACTTTATCCTTGGAAAACAGAGGTATGATTAACCTAAGAATTTCTTTTATTCTTACTGCAAATACTGTTTAACAAATCTTCGCTTCTTCGTTTTTAGTTGCTTTTTTTTTTTTTTTTTTTTTTGCTCTTTTCGTGCAAAGACATGATTAATATCTACAATTTAGTATTAATTATTAAACCTGTTGATTTGGACAGAGAACGTATGAAGTTACTAAACGCGAACCACGTTTATCGAATTGTTTACAACAGCCGCGAGGGAATAATAGTACACCACTCTGTCAACTCCGTCATTCGGACAGCATTGACTGACGTATAGCAGTAGAGAAAAAAGAACATGGTCTATCTAATGTTTTCCTGTCCAAACCTTCATTCTTACTAATGATAGAATAATCATTTATTAGAGCTCTGTTGGCTAGAGTATAGAGATAAGGAAACATCTGATGTCTTGCGCTCGCATGACTATCTCTACTCTTGTACACAGTATTTTTTATAAAGCTTATTCTCCATATACTTCACGTTAATCAAGATAAACATTTGCAGAAACTAATATTATTGCTAATTTTCTTGTAGGTGCAAGGGGAATATGGTAGGCTTTAAGGTATAGTAAAGTATTTGGTTGCTATGTGGAGCATTCCATTCTCTTTGCACGTCCAGGACATAAAAAAACTAATGACGAATTTCCATTTGAGAAACGAGGCCGTCAGGTGCAAAAATCGCCTTATCCAGGTAAAACGAATTTTCAGAAAACGTGAAAAATTAAAATTTGGCAAACAGCAAACATTTGAAAATTATTTTAATGCAATAATGTCCGGACTAGACCCTTAAAGATGCATGTATTCTCTTGAAAATCAGTTCTCAAATAATATGTCGGTAATTTTGGATAAGGCGAGTTTTGCACGCAACGGTAATGGATTTGGCGAGTTTTGGTGGAAACACAATACTAAATTATAATTAAGTGCAAAAATTTTAGATTTACTTATCAATATTCGTGTTTTTCAATGTTAATAAATGACTTCTTGCAATGTTTGTATAATTATATCCATTTCTGATTTTATTTTAGTTAAAAAAACTAAATTTTCACAATGTTTCACTAATTTCGCGTAAGGATATGAATGAATCACTCCTTTCATAGTTTTCTCACTAAAACTGAGAAGTTTTCATATCACATACATCTTATGACTTGTAAAATTTACATATAATGTTTAAAATGTAATACTAATAGCTAATGTTAAAAAACAAACATATCAAATTCTAAGTTCTCCTTCCTCACTATGCAAGAAACTCTCACAAATAGCATCTACTTCTTTATCGTCATTGGCAATATTGCTTTTAGCTATTAAATTCTTGTAAAATACAGGCTTAATTCATTTTTCATATCTTTGACTTTTTCCTCCTTTACTTTTACACCTACAGCTAAATTCCTTGCAATAAGCATTTCTAAGGTTTTGCCTCGCTTCAGAATGGTCTTACCTACACACAAATCGGACCGATAATTTGCCTCACCTTTCACCAGAACTTTTCCCGAGGTAAAACGTTGTAAAATAATATGTTTAGATGCCTTTAATTTAAAATGCCAGGATCCTGGTGACTTCAATGTTTCCTTTGCAGCGTATTTCCAATCTTGTACTGATACATCTATCCCTAGCCTGATTACCATTCCATGATTTTTTATAGATTTCAACATATTCTTCAGGCCAATTCATAGTGTTTCTCATTTCTATTTCTTTCTCTATTAGCCCGAAAACACGATCAGGAGAGGGATGAATGAATGTCCAGGAATAGCAAAGATTATTTCTATCACCTACACGTTCATTTATTACACAGGCCTATCATAGTAGTGTTCTTATTTTGCTCACAGCAGCCATCTGCAAATAGCCCAATTTTCTTAACCCCGAAGAATCGGATTTGCACAAATGACTTGATAACTGCTGACACAATTTTGTTTGAACCTTTAGGACGTTCATTTTCTGTCCAAATAGAATTACAAACATTCTGATTTGCCAGTGTTGTCTTGGATGAACCCTGAACAATGGAGAAGTTATACTTGTATAACTGCCTGCTGTAGTATGCTGCTTGATCCTGTACTTTTGACAGTACCATATTTTTCTGACAGTCAGATGAAAATGTTGCTACTTTATCATCTTCTTTCAGGAGATCAAAATATACCTTAGCTCTAAGTTTATGTATTCGTTTTGCTATCAGCAAATCAGAACGTTTAGTTTGAGCTGTTTTGCAATTTTATTTTCTCACCATAAGAAAGACAAAGTGAGCATACATCGGAATCAGGGCTTTTAAAAACTAAATTAAATTGTCTATTAAAATATTACGAAAGAAACACTTAGACACTTTCAATGAATTAGATGCTTCTGCATTATACATAAGTCTCATTTTATTAATGCTTAATTCCCTTGGTAAGTACTGCCGTGTTGACGTTTTTCTCGTATAATAATGGACGTCAAGTACTTTAAACTTCTGTATGAATTTAATTACACATTCTCTCTTATTACTATTTTTTGTGACACACGGTCTCCACCTCGGAATTCCTTTGTCGTCACTCCAGTTTCAAGGTGTCTTTTGTACTCTGTCTTTTGATATTTGCAAAATGTCCAGAAAAGTTTTCTGATACACCTGCAATGGCAGACCTAGTACACGTTTCACGTGATGCTTTGTTGTAAAACCCTTCCGAGAACCGCCTTTGACTGCACGCTGCCGTTTAGGTATATTAGTGAACAGTAAGTCAGTATAACGCAGTCTTACTTAATTTTAGAGCTGCAGCTATAGAGGGCTTCGTGGAATTTCCTTATGTCCTGTGTCGAGTTACTGCATTGGAATGACTTGCTGTTGTGATTGCAGGCAGGCAAGCAAGCGTGGGCCGAGGCTTGCTGAATGCCTTTAACAATAGAGACTGTATTGCAAACACATCTGCTTATTCCTATATGAGTCATATCTGTCAACAATAGAAGAATACTACTTAATTGTAGTTCGATCATACATACCTTTCCCTCCTCTCTTTCACGTTTCGATTTATGGGATGCCCGTTTCCTAGTTCTAACCTTTCCACCAACTTCGGGATATCAGAGGACTCCATAATAACACGTCTGCACCTTAGACTAGTCAAAACTAAACTAAAAACAGTTGGAATCACACTGCCAATGTAGGGAAACAGAGAAGCGAAACTGCTATATTTCTTACTGCTGGATAAGGCGAGTTTTGCTCTTCACGCAGCACAATTGTAGGGGAACAAGTATTGCATAAGACAAGTTTTGCTCTGAATTGTAAGATGGATTAGACGAGTTCTGCATCAACCGCCACCATGGATTTGCATTGAACAGCAGTTTTCGGGGCTCTCTTGAAGATGTGTTAGATGAGTTTTGTTTAAACCTGAAGTCACCAGTTCGTAGAGAACTGCAAGGAGTATTGAATCCCATCTCTAACTCAATTTTTATAATTTTTGGATAAGACGAGTTTTGCACTTGACGGCCTCAAACATTACGTATTGGAAAATTCAAACAAATAACAAGGAACATCTCGGAAATGGTTCACTCGAAAAAAAGTGTATATGACGTAAATTGTGCATTTTAACGAGAACTACATTTTTTGTGTAGTAAAATTTTGTATACTTCTTACAGTTTACCAGTTATGCAAAATTCATTCAGAATGAAGACTTTTGGGAACTTCCCAGAAAATTCAAGATATACATTTTATTTGCCATAAAAGTGTGTTAAACATATTGTATTGTAATTAAAATCGTTAGCACCATTTTTGAGAAAATCAAAAATTTCGAAAAATGTTGCATGTAAATACTGGTCTGGGGTGGGGGATTTTCTTGAAAATCTTCGTGTCGCATCTCTGGAAGATACTGAAGCTAAATACCAAGTTTGATATTTATCCGAGTTTTCGTTTTTAGTTATACTGTTCACACACACACACACACACACACACATTTTTTCTAAATGTGCTTTTCTTGGATTCAGGGAGCCTCAAAACACGTATTTCCGATGAAATCTCGATACTTAACTATACGCAGAGAAAGTAAAAAGATGAGAGAAGGCAAGAAGTGGTACTTTATTTGTAAAACGTCTCGTTTGTGTAGGTATTATATGGTTGAGATAAATATGAATGGCTTCGCTTTCGCTCATTCTCCATAATAATCATTGCCACCTCAAATGTGTTCATACCTAAACATCCAGGCCTCGTTATTTCTTTAAGTAAATTAGGAGTTAAACACAGATCACAATTCAGAAAAATGCCACGTTGGGGTGAGGGGCCAGTGGAGTATATCTACTCAGCTTGGCAGTTTATTTATCATTTTCCTGTTGCCAACCGTAGTGCTAAACGGAATATAGGCAAATTTACTACCTGTCTGAGGAATAAGTGCAGACGAGAGGCAGAGGAAATTCTTGCAGAAACATAACAATCAGACCGTGTTACGTCACCATTCCCGGTGCGAAGTAAGTTGAGGCGGTAATAACCTATTGTTTACCTTTGGAGCAAGCTGCATTTTCTGGACGGGATGGCTTGGCTCTTCGGAGTCTCCGGTTAGATGCCCGTCTGTCTCGAAGTACCTCTGGTGCGAGGCGGCTTCTGCTTCAGTTGCTAATCCCCGTCGAATTATTTTTGGATTAGTGATTTTTAGGATCGACTGGGCTGGATCCTCAGGGTAGATACAAGGATCTATGTTATCAGTAGCGGAGATCTATGATCGTGGACAATATAACTGGATCACTGAATAAGTTTAGAACAAGGACACCTGTAAATTTTGAAACTCAACTTTAATTAACACTTATTCAATTTTCGTGTAATACATCACTGTGTTACATTATCTTAAAATAAAATGCCACTGTTATAATATTTCTGGCGTAGCAAACTTTATCTTTTGTGTCTCTCGTGTCATTATCACTTCACTGACGCACGCGCAGTTGTCTAGTTTAATCAAACTTCGCTTAAGAGCGTATAACGTGTGATCTATCTCAACGCCTTCGCGGAAGTAACTTTGATTTACCCGGAATGATAACATCGACGATTACTAAGTCCGCGGAATCAGTGCGCGTGGACTCTTCTCGCTGACAAACGTGGATTCTACGTGGTTCACATGACGATATTGGCGTACAAATGAGTAATTCTGGCGTTATTTATACTAAGCTGCCCACGCTTGGAACAAATAATTTTCCTATCGATTACTATTTCGCGCCGTTGGTGGCGTCGGTCTCCAATAACATCATTTTACACACTTCTGATTGGCTTAAGGGCTCAGACATGTGACCGTGCTTTTCCTGTTTTACTCAAAATTTCGCCTCATTCGCCACCTACTTAGCTTTTTAACCATAATAATGATAGAAAATACATTTCTCTTAGGCTTAAATACAATATACATGTGAGTTGGCTGCATCGGAAAAACAGACATATGCTCTCCCAAGACAGGCTTTTAAGACATGCTAACTAGCTTAACCAGGTATATTTTAATATTGCGATATTTATCATTACAAAAACTAATAATATTTCTGTTCCTATAATACTGATAATAACCTATGACAAGAGTGTGTGTGTGCGTGTGCGTGCGCGCTTGCGTGCGTGCGTGTGTGTAATCTTTATAATCCATTACATTATATGAAATTGATCGGGATGGCAAAATACGGCCTCAATGTACAGGTCTGTAGCAAAGAAATGCAACAGCTGAGTTTGTTGGTTCCAGTGGACAGGTTCGTAAACAAGTCGAAACGCAAACACCGCCATGAGAAATCATATGCTACAAAGTTGAAAAATAATATTCAATGTGTTACAGGTTTGTAAAGAAGAGAAACGTAAAGGTCTAATTATTCCGTTTCGTACGTTGTGTTGATGTTGTGATGGTCAGACTCTATGTACTCTCTTTCGGGCATCTAAACCTGTCTTAAGCTTGCCCTGGGACACTAGCGACCTCACCTGAAAACTGCATTCTTTCTTCAGATAGATAGTACCCACTCGCTTAACACTGTTTACTATTGGACGGAGGGAGGGAGGGAGGGAGGGATGGATGGAGTATCTTTATTGGTTTCAAATTATTGAAGTTATTTCACAAGTATTTTGTGCATGGGTCATTGACCGTACATGCATATTAAAGATACAATAGGGTTAAAAAATAAACAATAGAGAAACAAAACACAACAAAAGGAACAAGAAAAAGGGAAATAGAGATAAATTACCTTTGTCTAACTGAACAAATTTGACCTAGCTTCGCGCACTTTAGCCAAAAAATTGCCCATGTTTTGCCAGTTCCTCTGGTCAACCAGTAGAGCCCAATATGCCAATCTCTTTCTTGAGGGACTTAAGAATTTTTCTTTAATCGTTCGCTGGTTCTCCCTCTGTGCACATTCCGCCAAAATATGCACCCAAATCACAGAATGGGCAAATTCTCCTGCCAGAAACGTCAGTTATTTTCTGTGCCCTCCAGCCCCCCAGTCTAAACCATGCCATTCCTGATCTTTCCTTTCTTCCTAAATTAAGTATATATGCCTCTTTACCCCAGTTCAATTTTATTTCGTTTGCTATACTTAGAGAAGGTTTAATTTTACAATCCGATTCTATTTCCTGTTGGTTGATGTCTCTTAGTCTTCTTTTAAAGTGGGTAATTGCAGTGTTCCCACGCAGAAATCGGACTTACATGCTTGGCAACCCTGACTTGTTTGTGTTTGCATGAAGAGAGTTGCAATGTTTATCTAACACATTCCTGTTGCTAGAATTCTTGACATCTGCGGACTGTATCAAACTACACGATAGTTCTTTTCGCCTTGATTACGTGTGCAATATTTGGTTATAAACGGTGCAGTTTAATACAACACTACACAGCAACGAATCCTCAGACGTTCTATTTTAAAATATTAAGCTTTAGAACACCTGAAAAAGCAGCTTTCATAGGTTTTACAAGCTTTCCAGTAATTTATATACTGCAAAGAGAGAAGAATTCCCATAGATAATGCAGTGATAAGAGCAGAACTGGAGGTTATGCTAGTTTAATAATAACCACCCTTTGTTTAGCCCGTATAGCTAACGATGGCAAGGTTCGTCGCTGAATTGCAAAACAAAACAAGAGAAACTCAGCGCATACAAAATGAAATGGTTGTCCCGTGAGAAACTAGAGGCTGCATAGCAGTGGATAAAGGGAACAATGAAGAAATAAGAAAACTGGATGATAAAATGACAGCATGCGAAAGAAGTGAAATAAGAACATATGGAGTTAATATCCTGGGAGATGCAGCGAAAGACGACAGAGCTTGTGAAGCAGTACGTAGTAAACATGTTTGTGATGTAGTGCAGAAGAAGGAAATAAAGGTTATTGTGGAGGGAAAAGTGAATATTAAAGCAGCTTAGGGTACTACAAAATAGCATTGTTCTTTCTATATAGTAGGGTAAACAATCTGATGTGTTTCACATCACCTTCTATAGCTACACCATTACTATCCCCCCATTTGTACATTCCTTTAGATTCTGCAGCCATATCGGGGAGTTTTAGATTAGACACAACTAATGATATTCATTATTCTATTATTTGTATTTAATAATTTTACCATAAAACAAACATTCACTGCGTATTCACAATTCCAGACACTACAAAGAGTACGAAATAATTTTACTGACAAAGTTTCCCCTGCCCCAGCTGGGAATCGAAACAGGACCTCTGGAATGAAAAGTCAGAACGCTGACTGCTCGACCAAAAAGAAGTCAGCATTTATTTATCAGGATTATCAAAGAGTTGACAGAAAAATAAACGTAAGAAATAAACGTAAAAACGTAAGAAATATACGTATGAAAGTATGTACAGCCAGGTAGGAAATTAACATTTGAAGGCTGAGAAAATAACCAACTGCTTATTCTTGATATGCTTTCTAACCATTATTATAGAAACTTTTTTTACGATAATCTACCAAGAGAGTCATCTGCCCTTGGTTTTGTTTTTGTATTTTTACATGTTAAGAGACGGATGTGCCGTAAGTTCGTTTTCTCCGCCCACTTTACGGCTCATTTACGTAATTAAATAGACGAAAGCTCCACGCCCATTCTGAATTAAAGTTCATCCCCCGAAACAGACACTCCTGGCAAACTTCACTGTTAATATTGTCCCAATTGCAGCAAAGATATAACTCCTGGAAAAGATAAACCAATTCTATGCTATAAGGTTTACTTTGATACCCAACTCTCCGATGAATTAAAATCACCAAAAAAGCAAATTGGCTGATCGAAACAATTAGAGAAATACTTACCGAAAATGGGTGCTGTACACTTATACCATACAGGACAAATTAAATTAACATATCAATTCTAGCGAGAACTATTCGTCCTATTTCTCATACTTTTGATATACTACCACATATAATCGCTTGTGCCACATAAGTGATGAAGTTGAAATGTATAAAAAGGCCTTAAAGACGTTTATGAAGGCTATAACATATGCAATAAGGTTTTAAAGTGGAAACAAGAGCATAACGTTAGATTACAGTGATTTAAAATACTTGAGGTTCAAGATACTGGACGGCTGACTGGTAAAATGACCATACGTTGTTTAAATTGTCCCCCGGTTGTTTGTTGATTTGGACTTGAGGTTTGATATTTCGAAATAAAATATGCTACAGAATATTTCATGCTTAAGTTACAAATAAGTGAAACCGTTTAAAAATTTTAAGTTAGATGAGAAAATAACATTTGGGTTACTATTGGTTCCCCTACAATTTAAAGAATTTCCTCGACGTTCTGGTTGTTGCTTATAACTGTACTAATTCTTATGTACAAATGTAAAGGCACCTAAAATACCATAAGATTAAGTACCACCTCTGTCATATTGACAGGCAACAAACAATTTCGCAATTCACAGAGAAGGTTTCGTTAGAAGTACAGTCTGGGCTAAAATCTGAGTGGAGTGTGGAGCATTACATTAAAACGTGCACCAAACCCATTACACTGGGGCTCGCGTGGCTAAACTGGGAGCATGAATGATAAACATTAATGATGAAAGCGGTTGGAGAATCAGCCCCATTTGCGAACAGGAAGGGTCAGGGTGCATATCTTGGCATACTGTACGGGAAGGAGGAATGGAGGGGAAAATATTTACCGCGAACCTGTACTAGCTCGAATAGAGTTAAGGGCATGCTGGATGCTACTGGCAGGCAGTGAAGTCGGAAGGGATAGGTACATTTCTACTTAAGCCGAGTCAGCTGAGATCTGAGAAGGCTGATAGTAAGGAAGTGGGGTTTAAGAAGAGCTGAACGCTGGTGCTTTATTTTTTTATGGTCAACTATTCACTTATTGCTATGTGTAGAGTATATTTATTCTCTTAACTGTTCTTTGTTTACTATAATAGGACATAATAATGCATCGAAATACGGTTTATCGTTGTTCTGTGTGTTGTTTATAATATTTAAGATGCTATATTTAAATATATTTTACTCTTTTCAGGGAATAATGTTTTCTTGTAGTGGTAATTTTTTCTCGTTTCCATTTTTGTGCTTTTATATTTCTATTATTATTATTATTATTATTAATCTTGCTTATTATTCTATGTATTAATACAGCGCGCAAGATTTACAGATCCGTGATATTGATAGATACCTGTGATATGTATACCATTATTTAAATGCATTCATTGATTCATGCTTTTTTCTCATTTTTTGTTTTTTTGTTTTTTTAACAGTTCCTTCTAGTTATAAAGGGATACACGTAAAAACGATGCACTAGGCTATTCAAACTGCCATTACAGGAGGACACTGCAGCCCTGTGGTGTAATTTCTAGTTTAGGAAAAACGCCACAGGTCCATTTCATCCGCGGGCGAGTCTCTCTCGAAATACCCAGCTATCGCCAATAGCCATTTTTGTCACGCTCTGTGTGTTCGTTACCTTTTTGCAGAAAAGTACCACATGTAAACGGTATTTTACTGCGTTTAAATTAAAGCATGCCCAGTTCTCCACATTCTACCATCATACGAATTATTTAACTTTCACTTAGTAACAGGTCGGTCGGCCTGTGGGCTTTTTCGCCAACTCGCAGAAACTGCAATGCGGCGTGGTTTCCGAGCCCGGGGCCCAGCCTGTCATTCCAGGAATAGCCGACATTCCATGACATATTCATCGTGTCCAGCGTTGTTAAACTCCAAGACTAGCCTCTTCTCACACGAGCATTCTGCAAGCCATGTAAACCAAATGTTTATTGCTCTTTAATTGCTAATGCAACTCTGTAATTTATGACTACATCTATGTAAGCTTCATCAGCCTAAGGTTTCAGCAATACAAAAACCTTCCTCTCCTCCCCACTTTTGCTTTCTCTACCATGAGGCAGAAAACGTATTGTATTCCATCCAAAAATTCGATATCAAGATTTTCGGAACTACATGTTTTGAGGTGCCTTGAATAAAATAAGGCATTATTAGAAGAAAAAAAACTTTCATGTGTGTGTCTGAGAACAGCTCAAAAACAAAATCTCGGATAAACACCAAACTTGGTATTTAAGTTCAACACCTTCCAAAAGTACGACACGAAGATTTTCAAGAAAATCCCCCCACCCAAAATTCACTTTACATGAAAATGTTTTCTAACTTTTTAATTTTCTGTAAAAGTACTCTAAAGACTTCGATTAAAATGCCTGAATTAAAGATATTTACGTGAAAAAATGAAATGTATATCACGGATTTTTTGGGAATAGCCTGTGAAGTTTTTTAAATGAACTTTCATAACTGCTAACGCTAAGCGATAGACTAGAACGTGCTACACAAAAAAATGTAGATCTCTTTAAAACACACAACTTATTCCAAATACATTTTTGTGGCATCGGCCATTTCTGAGATCTCCTTATTATCGGTTCGAATTGTTCAGTACTTAGTCATTCTTTTAAAGTCCTGTAGTTTTTCAGTTGTTTCTCGCGATGGAAGGAGTGTAGGATTTCAAGGCCAGCATATAGCGTCTAGTTCTTAAACATTTGACTATCGCTGTTCCCTTTGTATATGTTTCTAACGAAACGTGTAATGTAACTATTTCTGCTATTTCTCGTATACTACGAACAAACCTTAATAACTTTCTTCCCCGAGTGTCACAAGGGGTGGGCGTAGAATGGGATGTTGGAAGTTTTGTCCAGAACTACACATCTTCAGTCCACCTATTACAGCTATCTTTCAACTAGTTGTCACAAGGGGTGGGCGTAGAATGGGATGTTGGAAGTTTTGTCCAGAACTACACATCTTCAGTCCACCTATTACAGCTATCTTTCAACTAGTTTAATTTTCCAAATCAGACAGCACGTTTTAGTCCATTTTCCTCTAATTCATTAGTTGTACCAGAAACTATTTTGCTTACGTTCAGTTTAAACACTTACACGTCTATGCATGGGATGTTAAGTCAAATTTGCTCCAAACGCAGATTAGTATGAATAAGCAAATGAACACACTCAAATTCTTTTATTGTGAAAACGGTCTTGCAATTTCTCATGGCCTATTGTGACGTAAAAGAGAATAAATTTCGAAATTTATCAAAAAATGAAACTTTTAAATTGTTGTTCAGAAAGTGTAATATCAACCTTCATTGGGTATATATTTTATCATAGACACAAGTATTTTATTTTGAATATTTTCTGCAGAAAACATATTTTTTTAATCCAAAACACTTTGTAGTATAAAGGTAAATTTCAGCCCATATTATAGGGGAAGTTTTGTTTACAAAGTAAATATGGCAGCTTTTGTTTCGCTCAAGCCTTGTGGTTTCTTTTCTTGCAAATATATGTGTTTGTTTTCTCCATTCTTGCTTTGAGCAAAATTTGACAGTTTCTAATATTAATGACCCGTTTACTCTGAAGATGTTATATTGTTGTAGGAGTTGTATCGTATTTCAACTGTTGGGAAGCCGAACTTGTAGTAGTTGCAACCGCACGTATAGTAAACAGTTTCCGGTAGCCTTCGCTCCAAATGTACTTTCAGGTGGCCTTTGCCCCAAGTTTAAGAAAAATATTAACTTTATAATTTAACTGCTTCTTTAAATATTATATATTTATGTTTGCCTCGACTGCGTCAGTATTATTGTTAGAGACATGGATGTCTTGGCAGGGTTGTGGTACGACTAAGAATGTAGGCTTGCACAGATTATAATTTTACTTCACTACTTTTATTAATACTTGATACGATTTAAATAACACTTCACTGATATAGAGCTGTGAGATTCTTTTATTAATTACTTGCACTTTTTAACACGCAAACTATTTTCGACTCACACGAATATGTATTAAATTTCTTGAGGACACATCTCGCGTCTGGTTAGTAGCGCTGTCTGCAACCAACTGAACTGATTTCAACCGCCTAAACTTGTAAATTTCTGTATTTCAAGTCTCTGATTGGCTATTTCTAATCCAATAGAATACTTTCATTTAAGTAAAGCTTTTTCTGCTTGTTGAGTGGCTATTTTTATAAACTGTCACTAAAATTACATTATTGCTTCCAAGAATCACAAGTAACATTTAAACTTTCTAATTCATTATTTCCTCAAGGTTACCTCATTGTTACCTCATTGTTAGCAACTTTTAATCTATTATTCTTACAGCTCCTACAGTATTAAATTACGTAATATATTTACATAACATTATTAAACATGGATATAATAATACAAACATGTACAATGACTGTTATATACACTTTTTATATATTGTTACATACACATATTGCTTTAAGGCGGGCTGTTATTGAATTTATATATTATACAATTAGATTGAAATCATTTAAGTGTTAAAAAATACTGCCTCAACTCAGAAACTACTGAAGATAACTAAATAAAATTTAGGATGATGAAAACAGCCGAAACTTGTTGGAAGTTTTTTAAAGAGTGATTGCAGATATATTTTAACTTTAAGGGTGATATGATTTTAAAAATCATATTTTCCTTAACATACAAACTTACTGGGTAAAAGTAAATGGGTGAATTTAGAAGGCGTGCATCTACATCCCATAAAAACGCAAGTCTTATATTTTAAATAGTTTGAGATAACGGGGTCATGAATTTAGACAATTTAAAATTGGAGAAATAAGGCTTTTAATCTATCCTTAACAAGAAAAAGTTTACAGACAGCTATGGATATCATAAATGTTTAAGTCCCACTTAGCGACTAAGCACAACCTTATTAATTTTTATTGAGCAATAATACGTAGATTGAAAGTGCCTTGACTATTAGCTTACTGCAGAATAAACCAATGCGCACTATCGAACATCTAAACCCCGGCAGTGAATATGTGGTAATTGAAGATATGGTGCTGATGATGCTCAAGACCATACTTGCATCCTTTGAAGAAAAGTTGAAGCTTATACCTCAGCATATTTGTTTAAATACAGACAAATCTGATATGTTACACTCACGTGACTTTCTCTACTCTTGTAACAAACTATTTTTACAAACGCTTATTCTCCATCTACTTCATGTTAATCGAGATAAACATTTGCAGAAACTATCTTATTGCTGATTTTCTTGTAGGTGCAAGGAGAATATATGGTAGGCTTTAAGCGATAGTAAAATGTTTTAAGAACTGGTTGCTATGTGGAGCATTTTATTCTCTTTGCATTTCCAGGACATAAAAGTATTGAACAATTCAAACAAACAATAAGAAATATCTCGGAAATGGTTCACTCCACAAATAAGTGTATATGACATAAATTGTATGTTTTAACGGGCTCTACATTTTTTGTGTAGAAACATTCTGTCTATTTCTTACGGTTTGTCAGTTATGCAAAAACCATTCAGAGGGCTTTTGGGAACATTCCCAGAAAATTAAACATATACAATTCATTTGTAATAAAGTTATCTTAAATATATAATATTTTAATCAAAATCATTAGAGCGATTTTTGAGAAAATCAAAACTTTAAAACAAATTTTCCATCTAAAGGGTAGACTGGGGAAGAGGAATTTTCTTTAAAATCTTTGTGTCGCATCCTTGGAGGATACTTAACTCAAATACCAAGTTTGGTATTTACCAGACTTTTCGTTTTTCAGTTCGCATAGAGATGTTTCCAAAAATGCTCTATTTGGACTCAGGGTACCTCAAAACATGTAATTCCGGTGAAATCTCGGTATCGAATTTTTAGAGAATGCAATACTTCCCCTACTTACTATACGACGACCAAAAACAAAAGAACATCTTCGGGAGTTTTCAGAAAGTCGTTCGAATGGCGTTTGTAATCCTTTGCAAGTCTTAAATAATAGATACTGGAGCAAGTCTTAAGACAGAAGTCTTCCCAGAAAAAGATTAATGCCTGTGTTTAAAGTAAAAGGAGAAAAGTCCGTTCTTAGTTATTAAGTAGTCCAGCAGCGCTTTCATCTCTGGAGTATTTCCCACTCCACGCCGAAATTTAATCCTACTTTATGACTCCTCATGATTCTCTTTTTTATCATCCCCCTGTCTCACCTATTTCTCAGTTAGTGTATATAAACTCGTCAAGTTAATGACAACTCGTTGCCTTATGATATCTGATGCATGAAACCTTTGCCTACCTAAGTTGGCCAAGAAGACTCCTCTTTTTCCTTTTTACGGCGGTATTTACACGAGAAAGTTTAGCGTACCAGAAATACCTCTGCGTCTAACTTAAATACTTTACTTTATAACTCCGTATTTTATTCTGTTTGCTCTCAATTTACTAACTAAACATGTTCTGTGTATTTGGCGAGGAATATTCCCATACGCTGAAAGAATTTCAGGCAAACCTTCAAGTTGTACACCAAACTTTCACTGCTTCTGAGCGGCGAGTGCTAGCTCAGTATTTTGTGCGTATCATCATAGACCAGTGGCCAATTGCAGAAACACTTGCTTAGTTATGCCATTATAATTACTCCTAAGTCCAAGAGAGAGACACAGTATACATAGCCCTGCGAGATGTCTCAATCGCTGCTTAGCCAAAAACAAGAAGAGATTCAAAGAGAGAAATCCAAGATACATGTCCACGAGGTTTTATTCTGGGAAACCTCTCCGTTCCTGGGCAATATTCTCTATGTCACCCTTGATTCCGAAATGTGATACACAGCTTAAAGTAATGAACTTTTAATATTTTACAAAACGTGATCTCTCCGTCATGTTACTAGGTAGAGATAACGCAGCAATTTTATACGTATTGTCAATTTGTCCAGATTTTCAAGTCGTTCTCACTGCCACTTCACACTTTCACTTCACTAAAATGAACTAGTTCAATTCTCCGTCACTTCTTCCTTCGTGACAGTTCACTTCACTCTGGAGTCGAATACGAGACCTCCACAACCCGTCGTTCCGCAGTAATACTCGCTGCATGTCTCAACAGCCGCACCGACTCGCTTGGAGAATAGCTCGATGTCGCAGCAGAAACGCAGTCACTAACTCGCTAGTTCGCTCACGGACTGATTCAACTGAACTCTTCACTTCGCAACTCGACTCGCAACTAACTGCTCTCGCGAGAACGCTCGCTTATATAGACAGTAGAATTTTTCCACAAGGTTCTCGAGCGTTCTAGATTTATTTCGACACACTTTCTAGAAGAGGGAGATAGAAGGAGCTTCCAGAAGGTCCTAGTTATCTACCGATAGCGCGCCCGGTGTTAAAATTGGCGGTAGTTATCGTTGTTTACTCCACCGCTCGGCGCCAACCTCACGATAACCTTGCGCCACAGTACTGTTAGTGCTATAGCAATAAAAGAAAATGGAATATTCTGATTAAGTCTGATTGACAGCAACCAAGAACGGTAACCAGAACCAGAACGACAAGTTGAAATACATACATTCTAATGGGAGCGTTCAGAACTGACGGGAAGCTCTCAAGAACACCGGGAACGCGGACTTCTCCGTAGAGAGTATTTTAGATGGCGCAGACATGAAGCACCCACTAGTGCTCTCTCTAATCGTAACTAGAGACATGAAACTGGAAGAAATTCTAGCGCATGTGCTTCCTTAACTCAGATCCTGACACGCGCAGATCCCATGAGGTCGGTTCTTCTAGTGAAAGGGTCATCTGTGGTTTGTTTATATGCAACTCAAAACTGGGTATTGCCTCAAAAACAAAGCAAAAACCGACAGAAATTAACAAAGGGTAACAAACAAGTTCAATTTACATCATTAAATAAAGGAATGAAAACTTAGTAGGACTAGAGGAATCGGAAATGTAATGGATCCGCATTTAGATAATATTTACTCTGTCGAATTTTTACGTTGGCTAAACCGTATTATGTTGGCTGAATTGGAAGGAAGTGAAACAGTGCCATTGGTCAGTTAAAAACAAATGATATACCAATGCAAAAAATCGACATTACACTTCGTGATCGATATGATCATCGATATGCATTCCCGTTCTCGGTACCGGTTTATCTTTAACAGTATTTTTAAATAGGGTTCTGGACTACGGATTTTTAATTTCTCTACTACGTATAGTAAGTAGGGGAAGTATTGTATTCCACCCAAATATTCGATACCCAGATTCACCAGAAATACATGTTTTGAGACCCCTGAATCCAAACAAACATTTTTGGAAACATGTCCGTGTGTGTGTCTGAGTGTCTGTGAACAGCATAACTCAGAAACGAACAGTCGGATAAACACCAAACTTGGTATTTAGGTTAGGTATCTTCCAGATATGCGACACGAAGGTTTTCAAGAAAATCCCTCCACCCCAGATTACCCTTTACATGGAACATTTTTCGAAAATTTAAATTTTCTCAAAAATGTCTCTAACGATTTTGATTAAAATATCTTATGTTTAAGATATTTTCATGACAAATGAAATATATATCTCGAATTTTCTGGGAATATCTCCAAAAGTATTCTTCATGTGAACGACTTTTGCATAACTGGTAAACCATAAGAGATAGACAAAATTTTACCACACAAAAAATGTAGATCGCGTTAAAATACACAATTTATGTCATATATTTTTTTGCTGAGTGAAGCATTTTCGAGGTATTGTTTGTTATTCCCTTAAATTTTTAAATACTTATTTTCTCAAATAGGAATTCGTTATTTATTTTTTTGTCTTGGATATGCAAAGAGTATTAATCTGTGGCAAAGAGAATGGTATTGCACCTAGCAACCAGCTATTATGAGATATGTATGTACTTAAAGCCTACTGTATTTCTATATACAAGGGGAACATAGCACGCCTTAAGCGATAGCCAAATATTTTTAGAACTGGTCGCTATGTGTAAAATGTAATTCTCTTTGCATGACAAAAGATCGTTTTTGCAAATGTTTATCCCAATTAATATGAAATAGATGGACAATAAGAGTTTGTACAAGAGTAGAGAAAGTCATGTGAGTGTAACACATCAGATTTGCTTTAGTTCCATTTATACCTGGCTTTAAATTACATTGGTCTTATCGGCGGCCTTTCCTTTGGAACTTATTACCTAAAGGCAATGGTGTTAAATCGTATTCTCTTGTCTTAGGGTTTCTTGCACTTTGCGTTTTAATCATTAGATCACACACATACACACACACACACACACATATTCATATTCTTATTCATACTTCTAAACTCTAGGGAAGATAGAGAATAATCTTGGCTACAGAAAAATTCCCGCCCCCTGCCGGAAATCGAACCTGGGACCCCTCGCAGAGCAGGCAGGTGTTCTACAAACTGAGCTACGGGTCCGGACACTACGCAGTTCGATTGGACACAAGAGACATTTTATGGCAAAATTATTCAGTAAATAAAACTAGATAAATAAAATGAAACAAATACGTTTTAAAAATTTGTTTAAAGAGTCATATATTCATTAATGGGAGCTTATTATTTTACGATACAGGTATTCGTAACACCGAGTTCGTACAATTGAAATAACTTAATATAGACGCCTATGGAGATATAGAAAGTGATTTCATGTTTTAGTTTCTCTCCTCTAAGTAGGGGAAATATTGCACTTCATATAAAAATTCGATAACAATATTTCACAGGAAACTGTTGTTTATAAATCCTTAAAAAAAGATTTTTATAAACAAATCCGTGTGTGTGTGTCTGTAATCAGAATAACTCAAAAATGAAAAGTGTGATAAATACCAAACTTGGAATTTAGGTTCAGTACCTTCCAAAGATGTGCCACGAAGATTTTCAATTCCCTCTCCCCTGACTATCCTTTACATGGAACATTTATCGAACTTTTTGTTCTAAAAAATGACTAAAGATTTTGATTAAAATATCATATATTAAACATATTTACATTATAAATAAACGTATAACCTGAATTATCTGTGAATAACCATTTCAGTTGAAAGAAGTTTTGTACGAGCATAATCTTGTACAACTGGTAAACGTTAAGCGATAGACGAAAAAGCACTACACAAAAAAATCTGATGTGTTACACTCACATGACTTTCTCTACTCTTGTACAATCTAATTTTACAAACGCTTATTCTCCATATGCTTCATGTTAATGGAGATATCGAGATGTCAATCTTATTGGTAATTTTCTTGTAGATGCAAGGGAAATATGGTAGCTTTTAAGCGATAGTCAAATATTTTAACGCTGGTTGCTATGTGGCGCATTCCATTCTCTTTACATGTCCAGGACATAAAAAATATGAATAACGAATTTGAGAAAAAGTATAAGTATTGTAAAATTTAAAGAAATAACAAACAATATCTCGAAAACGGTTCACTCAACAAAAGAAATGTATATAACATAAGTTGTGTATTTTAACGAGATCAACATTTTTTGTGTAGTAAAATTTTGTCTATCTCTTATGGTTTACCAGTTATGCAAAAGTCGTTCAGAATGAAGAATACTTTTGGAGACATTCCCAGAAAATTCGAGATATACATTTCATTTCTCATGGCATTATCTTAAACATATGATATTTTAATCAAAATCGTTAGAGCCATTTTTGAGAAAATTAAAATTTTCGAAAAATGTTCCATGTAAAGGGTAGTCTGGGGTGGGGGGATTTTCTTGAAAACCTTCGTGTCGCATCTCTGGAAGATACTGAACCTAAATACCAAGTTTGGTGTTTATCCGACTGTTCGTTTTTGAGTTATACTGTTCACACACACACAGACACACACACAGACACACACACACACAGACACACAGACACACACACGGACATGTTTCAAAAATGCTTTTTTTGGATTCAGGAGGTCTCAAAACATGTATTTCCGGTGAAATCTCGGTATCGAATTTTTGGGTGGAATGCAATACTTCCCCTACTTACTATACGTAGTAGAGAAAGTAAAAAGGAATAACGAATTCCCATTTAGGAGAATAAGTATTGAAACATTTAAGGGAATAACAAGCAATATCTCGAAAATGGTTCACTCGAAAAAAAGGTATATGACATAAATTGTGCATTTTCATGCGCACTACATTTTTTGTGTAGTAAAATGTTGTCTATCTCTTATAGTTTACCAGTTATGCAAAAGTCGTTCACAATGAAGAATACTTTTGGAGACATTCCCAGAAAATTCAAGATATACATTTTATTTGTCATGAAAATATGTTAAACATATGATATTTTAATCAAAATCGTTAGAGCCATTTTTGAGAAAATTAAAATTTTCGAAAAATGTTCCATGTAAAGGGTAATCTGGGGTGGGGGGATTTTCTTGAAAACCTTCGTGTCTTATCTCTGGAAGATGCTGAAGAAGATGCTGAACCTAAATATCAAGTTTGGTGTTTATCCGGCTGTTCGTTTCTGAGTTATGCTGTTCACAGACTCACAGACACACACACACTCACACACACACACACAGACACACACACGGACATGTTTATAAAAATGCTGTTTTTGGATTCATTGGGTCTCAAAGCATGTATTTCCGTTGAAATTTCGGTAGCGAATTTTTGGGTGGAATGCAATACTTCGCCTACTTACTATACGTAGTAGAGAAAGTAATTAGATACCGAGATTTCACCAGAAATACGGGTTTTCAATAAAAAAAATCATTTTTAGAAAAGCTTCTTATGTGCGACTGTGTGTGTACAATCAACAGCATAACTCAAGAACGAAAGGTCTGATACCCCACTCCAAACTACAGTTTACATGGAACATTTTTCCAAACTTTTTATTTTCGAAAAAAATGGCTCTAACGATTTGGATTAAAATACCATATATTGAAGCTATGTACCTGATAAATAAAATGTATATCTTGAATTTTCTAGGAATGGCCAGTGAATCCCACTTCATTCGGAAGGAATTTGGTATAATCTTGTATAACTTGTAAACGTTAAGCGACAGGCGAAAATGTGCTATACAAAAATGTAGACCTCTTTAAAGCACACAATTTATTTTAAATGCGTTTTTCTGTGGCATAGGGTATTTCTGAGATATGAGTTATTAAAGGTCCGAATTGCCGATTTCTTGGTCATATCTGTCAACATTCAGTTGTTTCTCGCGATTGTATGGAATTTTAAGGCAGCATATAGCGTCCAATTCTTAGAAATATCGTTGTTCCCTTTGTATCTATAAAGAAATGTATCATATAGCTATTTCTGTAGTAGAGAGAAAAATAAGATTTATTAAGAATAGTTTGTATACCCACTAAGAAGCGATTGAGAGCAGGCAGTCTGGCGAATGTATCACATCAGATTTGTTTCCTTGAAATAAATATCTATTCGTCAAAATGGCGTTCGTTAAAACGGTATTTACTGTAGTACTTATAGGGTGCCAAAAAAGGAAAGTAATTGATTTTCGTTATAATCGTGATTATACTTTTAAGAAAGTGTTAATCGATAATGAAATTTTATCTCGATAATCAAGAAGTAGATAGAACAATAAGCGTTTGAAAGAGTAGTTTGTGGGAGAGTGAGGAGATAAAGTTATGCGAATGCAATATATCAGATATTAACCAGAGGAACTCAAAGCATGTAATTCAAGTGAAATCTCTGTATCGAAATTTTGTGTGAAGTGCAATACATATTTTTTCGGATCGGAGGGATTCGGCAATGCTCCAGTGTGAACATTCTACTTAAGCCCCATAAGGGAGGGAGGGAAGAGGAGAAACTGAGGGGCCGGAACCAGGAGTGACGCCAGCAATGAAAGGATCCCCACAGTTTCCAAATTGAGACTCCCCGTTCCCAAGGGACGGTCAATATACACCGGCAACCAGCCGTAAGCCGAGGGACAGAACAAGTTCTTTAGAAAGCATCCTTTCTCCATGCCCCGCCGCACCGAAACCCATCGCCGACAATTCCAACCCTGAAACAGACTTAACGGATAAAGGATAAATGAAATGGTGAATGGAAGGAATGGAGGGACAGGAAATTCGGGGGCGGAAAAAACAGCCACTCCAGCATTCGCCTAACGACTCGGGAAACCCCCCTAAGCAGCACATCAGTCAGATGGTGGTAGCCGGAATCGAACCCGGGACGTCCCGAATGCGAGTCTCACGCATTACCACAGTCCCACCTCGCTCGGTCAATGCTACAAGTGCTAGAAAAAGTGAATACAATACTTCCCCTACTTACTATAAGTGAAAATAAAGTTGATCGCTACATCTGCGTCGGTAATGCAGCTAAAAACAGAGGGATCCAGAAAACTGGGGAATGCGGATTATAAGTGGAAGGAAGCCGATACGCGAGTCAAAGATTCGAATTAAATACACTTACTTACCTACCAATATACAGTGTAATAGGCCCCGTTTGGTGCTCTTTACCTTCTTGACTGAGGACATAATAAACCCGAGGCAACATGTTATTACTGATTTGTGTGAACGGCTACTGAAAGAAACGAAACAAAAATCTCAAGCGTACTAAAAGCTCTCGGGTCTCTTATAATATCGATGGAAATATTACTTGGAAAAAAATGAAAGGGAAAAGAAAACAGAATGAAGCAATTACAGAAGTCTGATGAATCTTGTGCAGCACACTGCTAATAGCCCAGCGTGTTTCTGCTATTAGCGTTTTCAATTTCCCTGTCCTAATTTGTTTTCTTCCTCCATTCCTTCGTTCCTTCCTTCTTTGCTGAAGGAAGTGAATGTTTCTTTAAAAGCAACGAAAGGATTACGCTACATCTTTTGGACTAATCATATTTCTAGAGTTTTTTTATCCGAGTTAATCATCCTACACTTTCTCCCTTTGCAAATCAAGGAAGGGCCTCCTCGTCTTCAAACAACCGACTCTAAATTGAGCTGGTCTCTCTTCTACAATCTCGTTTCGCATTGAAAATATTTTGTTAACTGGTCTTATCTTAGCATGAAAATGCTTTCTGTTTTAGCTTTCCTCTTCCTTAACTCAAAGCTTTAGAAACATGATGTTCTTGCTATTTAATTCTTCCATCAGTATCTCCTCTACTGCTTGATTTTGTTTCCGTTCTTTTTATTTTATTTCCCCACGCTACTTAATCCAGTATTCAGAGTAAAGCTATGAGGGCGGTTCAATAAGTACCCATGTTAGGCACGAAGAGGCATCTCTTAAAAACGAATAATTTCTTTCTCAACATATACTGTCGTTTGTGAACATTACAACACCAAGAAGTAAACGCATGAACGCAGGTTGCGCTCACCACGGTATCGCCGGACACGTATGCGGCCATCACTGTAGGACACGTTGAAGCGGGATTCGTCCGAAAAGACTACAATTTGCCCAGTGACGGTGTTCACGTGCACATTGCAGTCGGAGGAGCTTGTGGTTTCTGGACAATGGAAGGCGACGTAATGGCATGCATGCAACCAGTCCAACCTGCTGCAGACGGCGACGAACCGTTGATACAGACAAGTTCATACCTGTTGCAGTGCTCCAGCGCCGAGCCAACACTGTGGATGAAGTTGTACGGTCCGTTATGGCCATGCGGACAAATGACGGTCATCCCGTACTGTGGCCATGTTCCGTGGTCCAGTACCCCTCTTCGCTGCGTACAACCTTCATCTATCCACTGCTTCCACACACGCATCACTGTCGTAGCAGCATGCCCTGTACGAGCTGAAATGTCAGTATGATAAACCCGCTTCCCGGAGACCGATCATTCTGTCCCATTCGTACTCACTCACATGTCGATATGGCTCCCTTTGACATCAACGAGGCATACTGGCACTTCCTTTATTGTTTCCACCTTGTTTAACAACTCTGCACTTACTACACTGGACTCAACACTGACCTTGTCGGACCGACACGAGAGGGCTCTGCTCGGCCTACGTGTACCTCATCTCTCTGAAAACCTAATCACGTATTGCTTGCACACTCTTCTACACTTGCACCAAGTTTACAGTTATTCGGGAAATTCTTTCTTGGTGTTGCAACTTTCACAATTTGCAGAGTAGCTCTCTTTTAGGAATATACACTTCTCCCAACATCCCTGCCACTTTTTAACCCCTCCAAAAATAGGAATTGTCAAACTCTGCAAAATACGCTTCTATTTTGACGAACACTCCGTATTTGATTTAAATGTTTCTCCTCCTTCCCATTTCTTCATGTTTGGGAACAAGAAGAAATCCGGAGCCAGGTCGGAAAAAACGGAGGGGTGCGGCAGCAATTTTGTTCATAACGCAATTCATGCAGTTTGGCGGCAACAACTCCGGATGAATGTGCTGGTGGGTTGTTGTGGTGAAACAGCATTTTCTTCTTCGTCAAATGGGGCCGTATCCCCTTCAACATCTTGTCGAAGCGCTCCAATAATAAATCACTGTGGAATTGTTAGTGATCATTTATCCTTCTTCTAAGAAGTCAATGAGTATGATATCCTTCGCGCCCCAACAAATCGTCGCCATAAATTTTCCGGCTTATGACTGCCTTTGCCCTCTTTGGAGCAGATTCATCAGAAGCAACCCATTGTTTTGACTGTGGCTTGGTTTCTGGAGTATAATGATGAAACAGATCTCACCGATGTTGACAATTCGACGCAAGAAGTCCTTTGGATTGAGCTTATGTTGCTCCAAAAACAGCTTCGAAGCTGGAAACACTACCCGCTTGTCCAGTGCGAGCAATCGTGGCATTCACCGGGCTGACGACTTTTTCATCTCCAGCATATACAAAATATGAATTACCATTCCGGTGATACACATATGACCTCTGCTACTTCGCGCATTTATGTTCGAAGATTAGCGAGAATCATGTCGTGGACATTTTCAATGATTTCCTCGGTAACCACATCTGCCGAGCATCCTGGGCGCTCATCAAAAACGGATGTTGTTGAACCAATATCTAACTATTGTTATAGATGACGAAGGGTGCCCATAAACAGCATCCAATTTCACTTTCATCTCCTGGTACCTTTCTCACCAAAAGTAAAAAGCAAATCGTTGAACGATACTGCACTATTTCCAGTTCAGCGAAAACACGTTGAACGAGCATCTGAAATACCTGCCAAATGCAAACTCACCTACGAATCAGTACCATATTTTTTGGGGGTCGCCTAACAAAGACAGCACACGATGGTAACAGCTACTTGCCATAGCAACACTATTTATTTTTGAACCGCTGTCCCATTCCGAGCTTCATATACGACCATCGGATTCATTTTCTAAAAGTACATTACTCAGTACATAAAATCTGTTCTCATTAATACTAAATATAAAGATAACCACATCTCATTTAAGGGTAGTTGGATATACGTGAAAATGTACAAAATTGGTTATAAACTAAACCATTTTGAATGTCAGGTGTTTACTTTCTCTATAATTTACCTATAGTGACTAAAGAAAGTATTGCTACCACCGAAAATTTAGAGCTTTCACTAAAAATACACATTTTGAGATCCCTGAATAAAAAAATACAATATTTGTGTGTATGTGTCTGTGTGTGTGCGAGAGTGAGAGAAACAGAGAACAGCATAACTCAAAAACGAAAATCTGGTTAAGTATTTAAGTTCAGCATCTTCCAAAGATTCGACACGAAAATTTTGAAGAAAAACCTCCTCCCCGAACTATCCTCACGAAAATTGTCGTTATTTTCTTATTTTATAAAACATGGCAAAATATTTTAATTAAAATACCACGTGTTTAAAACATTTGCCTAACAAATGAATTGTATATGTTGAATTTTCTATGAATAGCTGTGAAGTCCTATTTTTATGCTGCATGACTTTTGTAAAACACAGGGTTTTGGTAAACTAAATTGAACTAAATTCCAAGCACTACAATGGCACCCTTGAAAGGGAAAACAAGAAAATATACACAATTAAAATGTTATTCAGTCATGGCGCTCCCTGTCTTATTATATTGTAGTGAAACATGGACGCTAAAGATCTCGTTTAAGAACTCAAGTTATGCCAATTAAAACTTCTTGTGGCATTAACTATTTCCGAGGTATTCACTGTTATCGGTTTGAATTTTCAAATACTTATACTCTCCTACGGTGGTAAGTCACTATTTGTTTCTTGTCGTGGTTACACAAAGAGCACGCACTTTCAAAGCAGTCATACAGCAACCCACTTTTTAAAACTCTATCGCCTTAGACCTTTTATTCTTCATATACATAAAACAAAATATGCAAATGTACAATGAAAACGTATCTAGATTACAAAGAAGAAAAACATGAATAAGCATTTCTAAGATTAATTTGTGAGTAGAGAAAGCCGTGTGAATCCTACACGTTAAAGTTTTGCGTTAAATATTATCAGAATGAAGTAAACATTTTACAGTGGATTGATAGTGATATTTAGAGAATAAATAAACTCAGAGAGCTGCGTTTTGTGCTTTTCAGCTGATAAAAATAAAAATTTTACATGTAAGTGCAAGTACAGATAAGCATAACTTTCGCAAATATTAATATACTTCCGTAATTGTTTGCAGTGTTATACAGAATATACCATTCTAGAAAGCAGACTATTTTCTTTTAAAAATCTGATGTGTTACACTCGCGTACTTTCTCTACTCTTGTACCAATTATTTTTACAAACGCTTATTCTCCAGCTACTTCATGTTAATCGAATACACATTTTCAGACTCTATCTTATTGCTAATTTTCTTGAAGGACATGAACGTGGTAAGCTTTAAGCGAGTCAAATATTTTAAGGGCTGGTTGCTATGTGGAGCATTCCATTCTCTTTGCATGTCCAGGATATAAAACAAATCAATAACTAATTCACATGAGAAAAAGTATACGTATTGGTAAATTCAAACAAATTACAAGAAATATCTCGGAAATGGTTCACTCCACAAAAAACGTATATGAAATAAATTTTATGTTTTAACGAGATCTACATTTTTGTAGTAAAATTTTGTCTATCTCTTACAGTTTACCAGTTATGCAAAATTCATTCAGAATGAAGATGACTTTTGGCGATATTCCCAGAAAATTCAAGATATACATTTCATTTGCCATGAAAGTATCTTAAACATATGATCTTTTAATCAAAATCGTAAGAGCCATTTTTGAGAAAATCAAAATTTTCTAAAAATGTTCCATGTAAAGTATATTCTGGATTTGGGAAATTTTCTTGAAAATCTTCGTGTCGCATCATTAAAATATGCTGAACCTAAACACCAAGTTTGATATTTTCCGACTTTTGTTTTTGAGTTATGCTGTACAAAGACACAGACAGTTTTTTAAAAAATGTTTTTTTTGATTCAGTGAGCCTCTAAACATGTATTTCCAGTAAAATATCCATATCGAATTTTTGATTGGAATGAAATACTTCCCCTACGTACTATACGAAGCACAGAAAGTAAAAATATGTAATACTTTCATCTTAACTTTTCTTAAACTTTACTTACAAAAAAAAAACAATAATTTTTTCAGAGATATTATAATTAGTCTGCTTAATTTGAAACATATGTAATTGATTGTGACCCTCTTTCTACATTACCTTGTAAGAAATAAAATACCAACTTTCAGCTCTATAGCTCTTGTAGATTTTTACCTATAGAAGGGTATGTCTATAAAAAATTAACCTGCGGAAATTGCATTTAAATCAGTGATAGATTTTTAACAGATGACAGATTAATACATTCCAGCTCCATATTCATTCTGAAGTTGATTTACTCTCAAAGCAGGTTTGCCACTCCAAAAACAAAATTTATTGCATGCGGTTATCTTGTACCAAAACAGTCAGAATTAATTTTGTAATGCCTTTGGGCATATGAAGTGGGCGTGTCAGCTACACGCAACCATCATTAAACGCATGTTTAAATGGCAAATACATCGCTTATGTATATAATGATACAGAAATGCATTCAGAAAATTTCAGAGAATGTTTTTAGCATTACAAATGCGAAATCCATTTTTTCAAATATATTGACGTAATACCTTTATACCCTTAAGGTGTATATTGTGACATACAACAAAAACGTATGTATGCGTTTTTCTCTAGCCACAACAAATTCACATAATTAAAAGTGATTATTGCATCCATCGTATGTTTTTCACTATATTCAGATGCTTAAACCCGTCAACAAGCTCTTGCGATTGGAAGAGAAAAGAAATACTTGCAAGCTTTTAACTTGTCCACCAGATGACGCTGTTACATTTCGGAACTTTAAACCCGCATCATGTATGATTTCGAAAACGACTAATACTAGGATACAATTTATGTTAACACAAATTGCATTTTTAGTTATCTGCGAGGGCAAACAAAAAGTCCTTGCCCCTATTTTTTCTGGTAACTGGTAACATAAGATACATACAGCAAACTAAACATGTAAATATTATTCCTTGTACCTTTCACTATTTTTCCACATAGTCCCTCTGCCGTTTCAGACATTTGTCCCATCGCAGCACTAATTTTGTGATGCCGCTGCGGTAGAAGTCGGCCGTCTGACTACGAAACCACTGTCGCACTGTTGTCTTGACATCGTCGTCGCAAGTGAATCGCTGCCCTGCCAGGAACTTCTTCAGCGGACTGAAAATATGGAAATAACTAGGGGCAAGATCCGGGGTGTATGGTGTATGCTCTAGAAACTCCCAGTGATAGTTCCTTAGCACTGCGAGCCAATCAGAAGAGAACAACAACACAGCCGGCGCCAGCCCCCTCATACCAGCGGGCCAATCAGCAGAGAGCGCCCACACTATAAAGAGAGCGGCACTAACGGCCAACGCATCAGACGCTGCGATACTTTCACCGAGAAGACTTCGTCCGCGCCACTGAAGATGTCCACCGCAGTTGTGGACGAAACGTCTGGGAAATCTTTCTTCAGCAGACCACGGCATAACAGCCCGGAAAATCATATTAGTTATAATTCTGTATTTTGTATTATGAAATATCAATGGGGATAATATTTACATTGTAATGTTGTTTATATCCCTCTGAGCGTAGAATACTTTCAAGAGCGTTGCCAACCATTGCTGCTGCCAGCCATTTTTGTGCGTTTCTGGTCCTCCGGAAAGAAAACGTCGCCAGCTCTAGGAATTCAAAGACTTCTCTAATGCGTCGATACTGCCCTTAACTTCAACATTAATTTTAAATAGCCCTTTTCTCCAGCCTTTTTGGTTTTTATCCTGTAATTTTTGTATTTTAACGAAGATACTTCTTTTTCCTAATTAAATATTTAAATTCTATTTGGCTGTTTGGACTATGTAGAGTTAAACACCACGGTGTACGCAGATTTCAGATGGCTTATTTTACCGGAAATTCTTAAAGTTCTGGTTCAAAACCCGACTTCCACCCACGCTTTCCCTGCCATAAGAATTAAAAGATAGATTTCCGCTTTCGAATAATTCAAGTTTAAAGATCAAAATTTGATTCGTGTCAACAAATTGCTTAATTCGAGTGTCATTAATTGATCGGTAATTTAGTTTTGAGCAAGTTATTACAGGAGCTCACCAATGCTCTGAATTAGCGGTTAAAAACAGAGCATTTTATGGTAATATGACTGCAATATGACGAAGATAATTGATTCTGTAAAGAGATCCACTAAGTTAACTGAGATCTGAAAAAAATAGCAATCAAAAGATATAAACGCAGAAGCAGACAAAATAGGGAAACTACGTGGATTACAGTATATATTATAACGAAGTGGTTATGGCTAACCACTTATGCAATGTAGTCCTGCATCCACAGGGAAGAGAGATGGGTTGACTGGTTCAATCCTCTTTTGTCCCTAAGCTATTTTCCAATGATTAATTACATACTTCTGAGGCTGAAATAAATAAATAAATAAATAAATAAAGTAAATATGAATTTAAGCGATTCAAATAGCAGAATAACAATGGTAATAATAGAAAACGGAATATTTAATAATGGTATATGATGATTGTATAAGTTTAAAAATATGTATGATAATTTTATTTAAATCTTCATTTTATGTTTTATATATAACTTCGAAATGGAAAAGTGGGATATCATATTGGTAGGCAGGAAGTGATTTGTGTCTCAGGCCGGGTTCAGCTACAAGCAGAGAGGTTTGACGTTCTCAGAATTAGTCAGCCATTGCAGATAGTTGAGGCAAAATGTAGGCAAGGAAGTAAAGAGTAATGTGTCACAATTAAGAGAGAAAGTCCTAAATCGGGAGGCAAAGCTTTGAGGCAGTATTTTTAACACTTAAATGATTTCAGTCTAATTATATAATATATAAATTCAATAACAACCCGCCTTAAAGCAATATGTGTATGTAACAAGATATAAAAAGTGTATATTACAGTCATTATATATGTTTATATTATTGTACACATATGTAATAATGTTATGTGAATGTATTACGTAATTTAATAATGTAGGAGCTGTGAGAATAATAGGATAAAAGTTGCTAACAATGAGTTAACCTTGAGGCAATAATGAATAAGAAAGTTTAATAATGCCACTAGTCATTATTGGAGCAACGATAATGCAAATTTTTAGACTGTTTATAAATAGCCAATCAACAACCAGAAAAAGCTTTAGTTAAATGAAGGTATTCTATTGGAGTAGGATTAGCCAATCAGAAACTAAAATGGAGCAAAATTTACAAATTCAGAAGTCAGTTGCTTGTAGACAGTGTTCCTAACTGGACGCGACCTCGAGAAATTTAATACGTATTCTTGTGAGACGAAAATAGTTTACGTGTTAAAAAGTGCAAGTAAGTAATAAAAGAATCTCACTGCTCTCTACATCAGTGAAGTGTTATTTAATTTGTGTCAAGGATTAATAAATGTAGTGAAGTAAAAATTATAATCTGTGTAAGCCTACATTTTTAGCCGCACTACTTCCTGTTAAGACATTCATGTCTCTAAATAAATACTGACTCAGCCGAGGCAAATATAAATATATTATATTTAAAGAAACAGTCAAATTACAAAGTTAATATTTTTAAATTTGGGACAAAGGCTACCGGGTACCATACGTGCGGTTGAACTACTTCAAGATCGGCTCCCCAACAGTGAACTACAATACAACTCCTACTTCAAATTGGCTTTCCATGCGTGAAGCAACAACCTACTTCAGCTTAATTCAAATACAAACGTTCGTCCATTATAAACTCAGTCCGCACCTCTCACGTATTCAACCCACCTGCCTCTCCGTTGGCGCTCAGTGTTCATATTCATCAGCTCAGATGGTTTGACTATGTAAATAAGTGTAATCCTTCTTCGATCATCTAGTAAGCGATATCAATTACTTGAAAGTAACGTCCGCAATAGGTGAACGTTTATTCCGATAAGGCAGTAATAGCTTGTGTAGGGATAAAACATACCATACATTACATATAAATAAATTACGTAAAATAAAAGTTTCAGAAAAAATAAGAGTAGTTGTAGGAATGAACATATCAAAGAAGGAAATAATGATGGAATAAAAGGGAGACTAATTAAGAAAGAATACTCTTAAATATATAGATAGGAATAGTACATAGTAGTAGTATTCCGGTTTCACAACGGTTTTTTCTGTCTTACGGTTGCCCGACGCCATTGTTTTTAGCTCTCCATTGTTTCTCCTCCAATTCCTATACCTTTTTTCGAAAGGAGAAGTAAACAAAACTTAAATATATCACTCCGCCTTGCACATGGCAGCACCACGTGGAGGATGACGGGCACTAATACCCGTGAGAGGAAATTACTTCAGACAGAATGGAATACAGTATATTGCACCGCTTGGAAATCATTAGATTTTAAAACAGTGTATGTCTTATTCCTATATTTTGCCTTACATCCTAAATTTATAACATATAATGCTAAAAGTACACAAATAAAAGTTTTACCTGAACAGTTTGATGCAGTAATTTGTATCACAAATTACTTAAATGTAAATAATGATTGTAATATGAATATGCATTTTTATGACATTGATTTGAGATGTATATTGATTGTAATTATTGTTGAGAAGTAAGTTTATACGGCCTTACTGAAACTGCCAATAATAGCGTGCAATAATGCAGCGAGGGGATGAGCTGTTTATCATTATTGGAAACGAGGAAGTTACGTAATGTTGGCGCGTTTTTCTTTTAGAATCTTCTGGAACATTTCCCTAGAGCATATGTATTCATAATTTTCATTGGATATAAAAATAGACGCTAATGTTGGCGCGTTTTATTAGCCAATTGCAGCTCAGTTATAATCTTTAGGCATATCGGGGTGTATGAGTATAAAAAGCCAAGTCAGAGGTAGATCGCCCTCAGTTCATCAAAATTCTTTGTACACTACACGTCGCATTCCCGTCAGTTCGTCGAAAGTATTTGTACGGCACACGTCGGATATCAATTTGCAGGTTACGTGTAACAGAGTTATGAAAAATCTCAAGTGTGATAAAGTTAATTATACAAAAAGTTGAAGTACGCGAATTAAGAAATATCAGTAATGAAGTTATTATAACAGTTTCATTTTGGCGAGTGTCAAGATCAATGTGTAAATGTGATAGTAAATGTGTTCGACAATAAAAGTGTAAAACAAATTCTTTCATCAGTGTTATTTTTGGATAAGAGACTCCCTTCCGTTTACACAACCTTTATAAAGAGAAGTGCTTGACCAAAAAGATCGTAGCTAGCCGGAGGACAGAGAACCAAAATTAAATAAAATAACAGTAGCATTCTTTCAAACGAACATTAATACTGCCGCAAATTGCTAACACCAGATGGAGCTAACAAGCCTAACAAATGAATCACGTCACAAGATGGCTTCACCGCGTGAAGTAAACACACATACACAAACATTATAAATTTACCATCGCAAATTGGCTACCAGAACGTGGGGCTACAATAATGATAAATAAATAACATTAAACCACCTTCAAGTTTTGCATCTGGGGTTAAAGGTACTGGATTAAACTGTTCTTAACCTTAGGCTTTAGAAATCATTCATTTAATGATTAATATCAGTATACCACTTTTGCTTTAATCTTTTATAAGTCAACAAGTTAAAATGATTAACACTATAGGCTAGAAAACCACATAAAATAGAGCGACCCAAGCAGTTGACTGTTAAAGCAACAATTCTGCATTTCTAACAAGGAAGTGCAATTATTGCTAATAGTGGCCAACAATATTCATTATCTATTAAAGGTGGGTACAGAATTTGTTAAAAGCATTTTACGCATTGTCTTCTTTCCATTTCTCGCATTTATATTTTCCACAGTGGCAGAGGATTCGCAGCCATGACACTCATTTTCTCAACACGTTGAAAAAGTACACTGGCAGCTTATCCGGAAACCGGAAATGTAGTAGTAGTAGTGGTGGTATTTATTAAGTATTTAGTATTACATTATTGCATAACACAGACACATGGGTCATAAGACCGTACATGCTCTCTAGAAAAATACCTGGTCTGTACACGTGACTTGCAGTATCAACCAGAAAACAACTATTTTTTTTATAATCACCGCACTATATATATACATATAAAATTGAAAAAAACACACTGAATCACACACTCAAACACACACATACACACACACACACACACACACACACAATCGCGCACAAGTACTCGAGCACCACATATGTTTAAGGAAAAATTACATAAACACCTTATCTCTTAGTACACGTACTTCCATTAAGTATGTGCCCAAGTTTGGCCAGTTTCGGCTGTTTAGAATCATGTCCCAGCATGCTGTCCTCCGTCTGTTGGAAGCCAAAAATACTTCCGGTAATAATTTTTTCCTAATACCCTCCGTCTGCACGCATGCTGCCAAAATATGCGTCCAGTCTTCTTGTTCCCCGCATAATGGGCAAATCCTTCTGCCATCGTCATCAACAATCTTGCGAGCTTTCCACCCTCCCAACCTAAGCCATGCTATTCCAGTCCTCTGTTTTATACTCAATTCCAAAATATATGTTTCCTTACCCCATCTAGTTTTTATTTCATTTTGTAGCTCCAATGTTGATCTTTGTCTACATTCAGATTCTATTTTCTGCCTATTTATATCGCATAGTCGTCTTTTGACCTTTCTCACGGCACTGTGTGCATTTTCATTACCCCTTTGCCAGATATCATTTAAGCCAATTTTTGATAATTCGCGTTGCAACCCCGCCGCCCATTTTGGATGCTCTATGTTGTTCATCTGATGACGATAACATATTGCTCTCAGAGTTGTTTGATCACCTTTAATTATTCGGAGCCAGTACCTAACTACGTTTAGTTTAGCAAATACAGCATCTTCCCAGCATCCTACCTCCCGAAGAACTCCGTAGTTTGAAGTACCCCTCCCCAACCCTAGAATGCGCTTCCAGAAATTGCATTGTATTTTATTTACATTATCCACCCTCTGCCATCCCCACACATCACTGCCGTATAGTAATGAGGACCTAACCATTGCTTCATACATGGTCTGTAATGTTTTTACTGGCATATCTGGTACCCGTGTCAGTATCCTTAATACTTCAGAAAGTTGTCCAATCCCTTTGTGTTTTATAAACTCCATGTTCTTGTTCCATTTTCCGCCTATATCAAACCTTACTCCTAATTAATCGAAATGTTTATCATTTTGAATTTCTTCCTCCCCATAGGTCCACTTTTCATGTTGGCCGTACACATATCCATTTTTAAAGGTGACTGTTTTAGTTTTAAGAATATTTACCTCCATACCCCATTGCCTACAGTATTGTCGAAGAGCGTTTAAACCAGACTGCAAACCTTTTATCGTTTTAGAAAGAATTACAATGTCATCCACGTACAAAAGAATTGGTATTTTTTGGTCTGCAATTGTCGGTGCATCTATTTATTCCTCCGTCATCATGCTAACAACATCATCAATAAACAAATTAAAGAGTAACGGAGATAGTATACAACCCTGTTTAACCCCCCTCTGCGCTATGTTACATTCTGATGTATTGTGCTGATCGGTCTTGATAACAAACTTAACTTCTTTATACATTGCCCTAAGTCCTATAATCATTTTCCCCGAAAGTGTTAATTTCTCCCAGAGAGCACTACGTTCTACAGTATCAAATGCCATTTTAAAATCTACAAATACAGTATATACCTTACCACCTTTATTTCTCAAATTGTCATCAATTATTGTTTTCAGAACAAAGACATTGTCAATAGTCGAGAAACCTTCCCTAAATCCTGCCTGAAATTTAGAAATCCTATGATGTGTCTTAGCCCAACACTTAATTCTTTGATATAAAATTCTACTGTAAATTTTTCCAAATATAGAGAGCAGCGAGATACCCCTGTAATTTCCTGGAATGCTGTAACTCCCTTTGTCCTTGTAAAGAGGTTGGATAATGGCGGTTTTCCATGCTTCCGAAAATTCTCCGCCTTCAAATATTTTATTGAAGCTTTTTCTATAGAAATCTACCATTTTATTAACTTCTAGCGAGATCTTGAAAAACTCAGCTGACAAGCCCTCTATACCAGCTGCCTTCCCGTTTTTTAAACATTTTATTGCACGAACAACCTCTGCTGTGCTAATTTCATAATCAAGCATTTGCACGATTGGAGCCCCAGTCATCCCTTCAGCGGCCAAAGTATTTAATTGTATCCTTCATAGACTGTTTTAAAGTGCTTTATCCATTCTCCAGCAGGGATAGTTGCCTGAATGGACCTTCGCCTTCGAATCTGTCTAATAACTTTCCACATGTCACCAATTTCCCATTTTCGACTACTTGACGTACCTCTTCTGCCTTTGTGTCCTGCCAAGCTGTTTTGCTCTGCTTTAGGACTTCCCTATATGACTTTCTTAGATTTGCAAAAGAAATTCTACGTTCTTCACCCCCCTCTCTTCTGTATTTGACAAGTGCAGATTCCGCTGCTTTCTTCGCTGTTTTACACTGATCGTTATACCAACTATTTGATGTTAAGCTGTTTGATGCATTACCCCTTCCTGTTAGCATGTGCGCACTTGCTTTCTGTATAATATTAGTTATGTTCTGTATACTTTCAGTTCCTTTGTGTTGATCTACGTCAAAAGATATAATTTCGTTTTCTAAAGTGTTAATAAAAATCTCCTTTCCTGCCTCCCTGCATCTATATTTAAACAATGGCGTCAATGTTTCGCATGCGCTTTCATCCCTTGTATAAGAAATGCCGAGATGTTTTTAGAGTCATTATCAGTGGAAAATGATGAGAGTCAATGCTGTTTTCAACCTTAAAATTTTGAACTAACGGCAATACGTCCTGTGAACACAGAATGTAGTCAATGACACTACTTCCATTCGTATGCACAAATGTTACTTCCCCTGACATGTCCGAACCGTATTTTCCGTTCATTATTTCTAACTCGTAGGCGTCACAAAAGAACAATAACTCTTTTCCTCTTGCATTCAGGATTGAGTCCTTGCTGTTTCTGCCGGGTTTTCTGTTATCTACGTCCCCTTTTTTAATTGTAATATTTTCTTGCCCTATCCTAGCATTCAGATCACCCATTATTATAAGCTTTACATCCTGTTATTCGTCCCTGATTTCTACAATTGTTTCCCCTAAATCTGTAAAGAATTCTGGCTCAGCATACTGGGACGTAACCGGCTGGCGATATACAGTTATAACAACAATATTAATATTAGCTATATTACAATATATACAGGTTGCTCCCCTGAGATGACTGTGTATTTCCTTAATAGACTGTACATAATTACTCTTAAAGAAAGTAGCAACGCCCCCAGAATATCTCCCCCTTCTACCTCTCACTTCTGAACCACTAAAGATACCTTGGAATTCACTTATGTCCACAGTTTCATTGTTTTTTAGCCAAGTCTCTGCTAACCCAATTATGTCCAAGTTATTTACCAAGTTCAAAAATTGACCACTAGCCAGTTTTCCCCTCAAACCTTCCACATTCCAAAACCCCACTGACAGTTGGGCATCTTCATTCTATCTGTTTGTTGTTCTTGTCTTACCTCCTACTCCTAGTGTTGCTGGTTCTCCCTATCCTTTGTGACCTGCAGTTCTTATTCGCCCGTTTATTAAAAGTTTGTCAAATTTAATTACTGCATGACAACCCTGTGATTTTGCATTTATCATATGGCGATGAAGAAATTCTCGTTCTCGCCGGATCTTTTCACTGAAATCCTCTCTTATAAACACACCTGTACCTTTAAGATACTTACTATCTCGGAGAATGACGCATTTGCACTTATATGACAGGAGCTTACATACAATTGGCCGCCTGTTGCCTGCTTTACCGACACGGTGCGCTCTTTCAATATCGTCAGGCCTGAGATGAACTCCAATCTGGGCCACAACTTCTAGCACCTTGTTCTCCGTGATGTCCCAGCTTTCATTTTCTTCTTCCGTTAATCCATATATAACAATATTATTTCTTCTTGACTGGTTTTCTAAGTAGTCCACCTTGCCCTCCAACCACTCACATCTTGCCTCCAACTCCTTCACCCGTGTCTCAGACTTCTCCAGGGATTCCATCATGGAGTTAATAATTCCTAATAGCTCGCTGTGACGAACTTTACTTTCCGCGAAACCACTTTTCACTTCACTCCTCAACTTGTCCAACAGACCTTCAATATTCGCCATATTTGCACAACGCTTCTTGAGTTTACTACTACTCACAGAGCGGACCGGAAACGCGTCTACACCCGACCGCTGCTCGAACAAGACTCCCTATTAACAGGAAATAATATATAGTTCGGAGGATTGCAAAGTGGTCCGGAGAAGTGTAATTTGTACTAAGTAGGACCTTCATTATTATTGTTTATTTAATTGGAATAAATCCAGACAAGAGTAACACGTGGCTTTATTCAGCTATCATTACCCGACCCGAGATGAGAGTAGCTAGGAGCAACAACAACCAAGAAGAAAAGAAGAGTAGCAAGAACTTTTAGCCAGCATCGCGTATAGATACCGCTACAGTCACCGTTATACTTGGCTTGTTTTACTGGACTCTGGCAAATAAATAAATGTTTTAGTGATAAAGAACAATAAAACTATTATTATTTCAAAATCACTGTAATACCCTGGCTCACGAGGTCAGTCCGAGGTAAATGACACACGAGCAACAACACAAGCACCATCCACCACGATTGCCGTGCAAACAGCGAACAGCTACAAATCATAATAATGAATGAAAAAACACAGTTTACACAAGCACCAATCAGCTTAAACAAGTGTTGTTTCTTTAACACTGAGCATAAAACACAAGTACAGTACAGTACCAAAGAATTGAAAGCAAAAGAAGGTAGTAATAAATACAGGAATAAAGGTCCGATTTTCGCACGTTTTCATGTTATGGACTACTTTAAATAAAGACAAAAGAAGAAGAAAAAGTCTGATGTAATATATTCACATGACTTTCACTACCCTCTATTGTTTATTACTAGTTATACAAGCTATTCTCAATAAAGCTTATTTTTCTGTATAGTACATTTTAATCCAAATAAGCCTTTGCAGAAATAGCTACAATTGTGTTAGTTCCATTTATACCCCGCCTTTAACTACATTGGTCTTATCGGCGGCCTTTCCTTTGGAACTTATTGCCTACTGGCAATGGTGTTAACTACTCGTGTAACTCTTGTCATTGGGTTTGTTGCACTTTTGGGGTTTTAATCCTTAGATCACACTCACACACACACACACACACACACACATTCACACTTTCATTCATATTTACAGACTCTAGGGAAGAGTGGGAATAATCTTGGCTAGAAAACCCCTCCCCCCAGGGAAATAGCTACACTACAGATTTCGTTATACATATAAATAGAACAGTCAAATGTTTAAGAACTGGAAACTTTACGCTGGCCTTAAAATTCCATACTGTTTCCATGCAATCGCGAGAAACAACTGAATGTTGACAAGATTTCAGGAGAATGGCCAAGTATTGAACAATTCGAACCATTAAAAACAGATATCTCAGAAATGGCTTATCTACAAAAAATACCTCTGTTTAATAATTCGTGTGCTTTAAAGAGATCTACACCTCTTTGGTAGTACCTATCGTTAACGTTACAAGATTACACAAAACTCCTTCCTAATGAAGAGGACTTCACAGGTTATTCCCGAAAATTTAAGATACATATTTATTTCATTTGTAACATAAAGATATTTAATATATGGTATTTTAATCAAAATCGCTGGGACTATTTTTTAGGAAATCAAACATTTCGAAAAATGTTCCATATAAAGGGTAGTTCTGATTGGGGGATTTTCTTGAAACATCATCGTGTCACGTCTTTGAAAGGTACGGAACCTAAATATCAAGTTTGGTATTTATCCGATTTTTCGTTTTTGAGTTATGCTATTCACAGCGACTTACATACACACACACACACACACACACACACACACGTTCCTCTAAAAGTCTGATATGATACATTCAGATGAATTTCTCTATCCTCTATTTTTTATTACACAAATTATTCTTAATAAAGCTTAATTTTCCATCTACTACGTTTTAATACAAATAAACCTTTGCAGAAATAGCTGCATTACACAGTTCGTTATAAATACAAAGAGGACGGCGATAGTCAAATGTTTAAGATCTGAACGCTATATGCTGACCTTAAAACTCCATACTGTTTGCATGCAATCACGAAAAACAACTGAATGTTGACAGGACCTTAAGCGAATGAACTAGTAATGAACAATTCAAACCTTTAATAACGGATCTCTCAGAAACAACTTATACCATAAAAAACTTATTTGTAATTAATTGTGTGTTTTAAAGACATCTACGTTTTTGTGTAGTATACCTTTGTCTATCGGTTAACGTTACAAGATTATATAAAATTCCTTCTAAATGAAGAGGACTTCATAGGCTATTCCCATAAAATTCAAGACATACATTTTATTTTTCAGTAAATATATTTAATATATAGCATTTTAATCAAAATTGTTAGAGCCGTTTCTTAGAAAATCAACAATTTCAAAAATCTTCCGTGTAAAGGGTAGTTTTGAGTTGGGGGATTTTCTTGAAAATCTTCGTATCGCATCTTTATAAGGTACTGAATATAAATATCAAATTTGCTATCTATCCAACTTTTCCTTTGTGAGCTAAGCTGTACAAAGTCACATACAGACACACATGGATATTTCGCTAAAAATGGTTTCTTTTTTTAGGGTTCAGGCGCCACAAAACATTTATTTCCGGTGAAATCTCGATGACAAATTTTTGGGTGGAATGCAATACCTTCTCTACCTACTAGGCACGAGAAAGTAATAAGAAACCTGTCAAGGATTGGAACCGCATTTAGACTTGGAGCAAAGACTACCAGTGCTTAGCCAATTTGCTACCGTCTGCCTTGAGAGAGGCAGGGCAGTTTATAGTCGGTATAGGGTCTGCTCGTAACGTTCATGTCCTAAACTAATTTGTATTGGCATCTGTGGCTGCTTTTAGAGCCCATTAGCTTCTAACGTTTAATTTTAAGGCATGCTATCATGGTGACCAAGACATTTTTTGATAAATTACTATAATACACGATAAGGCCACTTTCTTCAAAACGAGTGTTTAAAATGGAGTACGATGTGAAAAAAAAGAAGTTCTGCAGTTATCAAACAGCGGTGGGAAAAATGCTGTGTTAGAAAAATACGTCTCTGCTTAATGTTTTTACTTCTATAATTTTATACGATACTTCAACTTATGCAAAACACCTCATTTATGTGTTTATAAGAGGCGTGTTTTTAAAGTAAGTACCGATCATTTTTTTAAAATTAACGCAAGGTTATTTTCCAAATTCTTTATCATTCATTACCTTACACTACTTCTCCATATAATCACCGCCGTTATTCCGGCACTTGCCGTAATAGGAGCTAGTTTTTGTATGCGTTCGTCAAAGAATGATGCCACCTGTAATGAAAGCCAAGTCTACACTTATTTTTTCACAACATCATTGTCGTTGAAATGTTTTCCACCAAGGAATTTCGGAAGAAACACATGAAAATCGTTGGTGCCAAATCCGGACTGTAGGGAGGTGGGTCAAATGTTCCCAAATAAATGATGCGATCAGATCTTGAATTTGTTTCGCTGTGTGTGTCCGGGCATTGTCACTCGTTATTGCTTTCTCATAAATCTCTCACAATTGGTGATGAATGTTTGCTCTGCTTGCATTATAAAAAAAAATTAATAAAAAAAATCACTGATCTGAATTCACAGTCAGCGGTGCTGTTCGATTTTTTTGAAGTTTCAAAATGCTCTAGCAACATAAAAACACTAAGTGACGATCGTTCACAGCTGCGCCTGGCTTTCCAATGGATGGAGTACCGCGAGGGTACTTACTTTAAAAAATCTGATGCGTTACACTCACATAACTTTCTCTAGTCTTGTACAAACTATTTTTACAAACGCTTATTCTCCATCAACTTCATGTTAATCGAGATAAACATTTCCAGACTCTATCTTATTGCTAAGTTTCTTGTAAATGTAAGCGGAATATATATTTACAAGGGCAATATAGAAATACAGTAGCCTTTTGAGCATAAACATTACTCTTAATAGCTGGTTGCTTTGTGCAGCACCATTCTCTTTACCACAGATTAATACTCCTTGTATATACAACACAAAAAAAATGAATAACGAATTCCCATTTGAGAAAATAAGTATGTGTATAACATAAATTGTGTATTTTAACGCGATCTACATTTTTTGTGTAATAAAATTTTGTCTATCTCTTATGGTTTACCAGTTATGCAAAAGTCGTTCACAATGAAGAATACTTTTGGAGACATTCTCAGAAAATTCAAAGTATATATCTTATTTGTCATGAAAATATCTTAAACATACGATATTTTAACCAAAATCGTTAGAGCAATTTTTTGAGAAAATTAAAATTTTCGAAAAATGTTACATGTAAAGGGTAATCTGGGGTGGAGGGATTTTCTTGAAAACCTTAGTGTCGCATCTCTGGAAGACACTGAACCTAAGTACCAAGTTTGGTGCTTATCCGACTGTTCGTTTCTGAGTTATGCTGTCCACAGACACACACACATGGACATGTTTCCAAAAATGCTTTTTTTTTATTCAGGGGGTCTCAAAACATATATTTCCGGTGAAATCTCGGTATGGAATTTTTGGGTGGAATACAATACCTCTCCTACTTACTATACGTAGTAGAGAAAGTAAAAATACGCCTCGCACTCATTTTCGTAAGCATATTTCTTATATTTAACGCTGAATTAAATATTCCCCTTAGTACTACGAAGATTCAGGAGCTTTTGTTCAGAAATGTTGGCATCTTATCCTGCATCTAGGACACAAAATTATCCCACCTTTTCGCAAAAATGAAATTTTTATTTTCTCTATTACCTACCTATAGCAAGTAGAGAAAGTATCGCATTTCAACCAAAATTTCAATTTCCTGATTTCATTTAAATACACGTTTTGAGGTCGCTTGAAACAAATTTTTAGGAAAATGTCCCTGTGTATTTTTGTGGGTGTGTCTCTCCGTCAACAGTATATGTCGAAAACATAAAGTGATTCTTTGGTACCTTCCAAGCATGGGAAAGAAAATTTTGAAGTAAATCTCTACCCTTTATTTTCCTTATTTTTTATTGTGTTTTCAAAAAAGGCTTTGACAATTTTCATTAAAATACATACGTTTAAGATATTTCCATGACAAATAAAATGTGTATCTTAATTTTCCACAAATAACCCGTGCAGTTCTCTTCATTCTGAATGAGTTTTACGTAATTGATATGAGAGACAAAATCTCAATATACAAAAAAAGGTAGATCTCATTAAACTATGTCGTCCTCTGTAGTCCAAGGGGTGCCATGCTATCTTCTGGTTCCCGAGGTCGCGTGTTCAAACCCGGCGGAGGCGATGGATTTATCCCGGCGTAAAAATCCATAGCACGGCTTCCTTCGGAAGGGAAGTAAATTTGGTGGTCCCGTGTCGTAGATTTACGGCACGTAAACAATTCTCAAGCCTATAAAGAGGCCTCCGAGCAAAATTTCCGGTCTTTAACGCCCAATATAAAATAGGAGGCTAAGGACAACAGCAGTTAAAAGAGATTCCATGAATAAAAGTTAATTTAATTTTAATTTCATTAAAGCACGCGGTGTAGCGTTAATCATTTGGATATATTCTTTGTTAGCTATTGGCTTGAATTTTCAAATAGTATGCTTTTATTTTCTCTGCTACGTATAGTAAGTAGGGGAAGTATTGCATTCCACCCAGGAATTCGATACCGAGATTTCACAGGAATGCATGATTTGAGGTCCCCTGAATACAAATAAAGCATTTTTGGAAACAAGTCCGCGTGTGTGTCTGTGTACTGCATAAACAAAAAATTGGGGTTAATGCCAAACTTCGTATTTAGGTTCAGTCTCTTTAAAAGATGAGACGCGAATTTTTTCAAGAAAATCCTCCCACCACAGACTGCACTTTACATGGCACATTTTTCAAAAATTCCGATTTTCTCAAAAATAACTAACGATTTTGATTAAAATACTATATGTTTCATGACAAACGAAATGCATATCTTGAATTTTCTGGGAATGTCCCCAAAAGTCGTCACTGTGAATGGCTTTTGCATAACTGATAAACGGTAGGAGATACACAAAATTTTACTACACAAAAAATGTAGATCTCGTTAAAGCACACAATTATTGTCACATACCATTTTGGAGATATTCTTTGTTATTTGTTGAGTTTTCCAATACTTATACTTTTTCTCAAGTGGATTTTTTTTAATGTCTTAGACATGCAAAAAAATTGGAACTCACCGCATAGCCAACTCTTAAAACATTTGGCTATACCTTAAAGCCTGGCATATTCCCCTTGCACCTATAAGAAAATTAGCAATAAGTTTCTGCAAATGTTTATCTCGATTAACATGAAGTGGACAATAAGCGTTTGTAAAAAAAAGCTAACAACGAATTCCCATTTGAGAATAAGTATAAGTATTAGAAAATTCAAGCAAATAACAAGCAATACCTCGGAAATGGTGCACCCGACAAAACAAAATGTATATGACATAAATCGTGTGTTTCAACGAGATCTATGTCGTCCTCCGTAGTGTAGTGCTCACCATGTTAGCCTCTAGTTCCCGAGGTTGCGGGATCAAACCAGGCGGAAGCCGATCCTTAGCATGCTTCCTTCGGAAGAGAAGTAAAGCCGAAGGTCCCGTGTCGTAGATTTACGGCACGTTAAAGAACCTCAAGCCTGATAAAGAGGCTAGCAAAGTTACCGGTCTTTCACGCCTAATATAGAATGGGACACAGCAATTAAAGAGCGTCCATAAATAAAAAACAAATAATAAAATAATAAAAACGAGATCTACAATTCTTGTGTAGTAAAATGTCTATCTGATACAGTTTACCAGTTTTGTAAAAGATATTCAGAATGAAGAGAACTTTTGGAAACATTCTCACAAAATTCAGGATATACGTTTAATTTTTCATGAAAATATCTTAAATATATGAAATTTTAATCAAAATTGTTAGAGCAATTTTTGAGAAAATCAAAATTTTCAAAAAATGTTCCACGTAAAGGCTAGTCTGGGGTCGCATCTTTGAAAACTACTGAACCTAAATACCAAGTTTGGTATTTATCCGCCTTTTTGTTTTTGTGTTATCATGTTCACATGGGCCTTTTTTTAAAAAATGCTTTTTTTTTATTTAGGGAGCCTCAAAGAATGTATTTCCGGTGAAATCTCGGTATGGAAGTTTTGGGTAGAATGGAACACTTGCCCTACTTACTATACGTAGTATAGAAAGTAAAATACTTTATTTGAATTCAGGAGGCCTCAAAACATGCATATCTAGTGAAATCTTGGTATCGAATTTTTGGGTGAAATGCAATACCTTCTCTACCTACTAGGTACGTGATAGAGAAAGTAAAGATATACAAACGGCTGCAAGATTAAGATAATATTCGTTGAATATCATCTTAGTATTTAGTAATTCAAAGTTGTAAAAGTGAAGGTCCAAATGAAGCTGCATGGTGAAACCTATGGGAAAGAATTTCAAAGTGAATTCTGCAGTCTTGCTCGGAAAGGATACTTTCAAATATGCAGAACAAATTGAACTGAATTTCTAAAAATGACTGATTTTAGCTGTTTTAAGTTTCGAGTCTCATTTGTGGTACATATACTTTTAATTATCTTTAGTAAACAATTAATGCTAATAGATTTCGCTTAATTTAATTCAACTTAAAGAACTGTTATGACATTATAATTATTTCGAAATGTTTATGACAGCAAACAATAGTTTTTATAACTAAAGTAAACTACCAAAACCAAATTATCAGTTTTACGAGCTGTATTCGGTGATACAATTATGATTTGGAAAGGTGACATATTTGTTCCATATTATCTTGTGTAATATGATCATCACGACAGCAATTTATCTATTTCGTAATTCTGAGAAAAACACACACAATTTTAATATATTCCTGGTTCCAAACAGAACCGGGTGTATATCTGAAGTTAAACTACAAGAATTATAACTGCAAAAACATTAAATAGCGGAATAAATCGGAGCAGAAAGCATAGGAATAAAACAAATGAACGTAGGAGAAAAAATTGTCATTCTTCAGAACTTGAGATATGTACTGCATTCTTTGATATGCCTGTTGTTAAAGAGGTTAGTGTGCCTGTCCAAACTCGAGCTTTCTGTGGGTCCCTTCATTGAAAGCAGAAACAATGTGTAAAACGGTTATTACTTTAGAACAGAATTCAGGAAGCTGCGTTTACTCACCAGTCCCATAGTAATCAGCGGCGGTTGTTGACTGTTGCAGGAAGAGTCCAGGGAAAACGTGACAGTGAGCGACCTGAGCTTCGTGCCCACCACTGACGACGATGGCAAATCCATCACCTGCCGTGCTGAGAACCCCAACATCACTGGAGCCTTCCTGGAGGCGAGCTGGAAAATAGACGTAGTCTGTAAGTAGACAATAACAAATGTTTCCTGTTTCCCATTTACTTGCACCGTATGTGACTTGGCAACTAAACTCGCTTCTTTGAATGCAACTGTTGCACTAAGAGATTCAACAGTGACATTTGCAAGTAATGACCTAGGGTTCGAATCACTGAAAGAAAAGAAAAAGTAATTTAAAATCCTCGATCTCTATTGTTCGGTATGCACCACCGTGCGGCTCACAAGATATCCGAGCTCTAGCGTCAGAAAACAGAGTTGCCTTTATTTCTCAAGACGTTTTTAAGGGATAAAACCCCTGCTTCAAATTTTCGGTATAAATCAAAGTCTTAGATTTCCTAAAATCCCTTCATATATGAGTAGGGTTGTTTGACAACACTCACTCCTATATGCTAATGGATAGGTAAGATTTCAAGGCAAAAATATTATAAAACTTGGGTCGTAAATCGAATTATAGACCCTCGGTCTTCTGAACCAGCAATTTGACTGAACTTCCTACACCGAACAAATATACAGGGTGGACCATTTAAGTTGAGACTGTATTTACAAAACTAAGCGTTGTAGAAAGAAATGTCTTGAATAAAAGTTGTTTAATATTATGGGGGAAAGTAAATGCATTAGTCGTGTTTTGTTTGGAGAACATTGTGATTGGCATTTTAGGATCAATTTAACTTTTTAAATGGAAATCTAGAATCAGGGTCAATTTAAACTGACCTTAAAATGACATCACAACGTCCTCCAAATAAAGCATGACTAATGCCATTTAGTTGCCCCATAATATCAAGAAACTTTTATTAAAGTCATTAAGACACGACTTTCTACAACGCTTGATTTTGGAGATACTGTAGAGTCTTGAATGGCCCACCCTATATATATATATATTTATATTGGGTTCACCCCGACATTTATTGTTTAATTTCTCACGACATATCCTGACATTTTCCCCGTACATTTTGAAACCAATTGGTTTATAAGCCAGAAAATCCAGCTTTAAGCTTTAAAAAATTTTGCTTGTTAACCTTTTCTCCTTAACTTAAGGTAGAGGTGGCGAAATTGCCTTCGTTCCCTGAGTTAGAGGAAGACACAAACTTGTGAGTACAAAAAGTGGTCCATTCTGCCAGATTGAAATAGTGCTTTTTATTCCGTAAGATATTCATATTTATCTAATCAACATGCCGACATGGATAGTCGAGATCACTAAGGTTTGGACTCGTGAACGGGAGGTGCGCGCTTGGAATCCCGCCAGGACCGTCCTCCCTGACTGAGACTTTTCCAAGTTTTCCTCAGTCCCCATAATTGGCAAATGTCGGGGAAATACCCTAAACTTAGGCCTGGAAGGTTTCCTTCCCAATTATCATTTAATTTCACTTCAGCACCGCCTGTGGTGCCGTATGTAGTAAAACCGGCCTTAAACACTATAAAAAATCTAATAATTCTAGTTTCTACTCAGCCCTTTTCACGTATCTCTACGATTAGCTTGAAACAAATCCCAAGAAACAGACATGAACCAATGAGCGGTATGAAATGGAGAGTCAGAATTAAGCTCTCTTGATGAATTATACTCTGATTCATTTAAATAAGTAGAAACACCTAGTCCAATGCTACATGATTAGATCTTGTAGAGGGAGGGGTGGATGAGAAAGTAGTTGCTTGCAGCGTTGAAATTCTCAACTACCATTATGTACCTACCTTTATGCTACCAGACATGGTAACAGAGTATAATAATTTTCCCATCGAATTTTTGGCCCAAGAAGATATTGTTTTGATTTATTTGTCAGTTTCAGCAATATCTTTGGCCCAAAAACATTATTATTATCATTATTATTATTATTATTATTATTATTATTATTATTATTCAAGGATTATATCAACTTCAAGACGTTAAAACTGGCTCTACCGTTTGGATAAGGTTTTTTCATGTCTCTAATATCCTCTTGGCTGGTTGGTAACTTGTGTCTTACGTAACAATAATAATAATAATAATAAATAAATAGGCAAATATTGAACAATATAATAAACTTATTGGATGCATAAAAAGAAATTTTGAAAACAAGTATGAGAAGGGAAATGAAACTAAGGATCCATAGGATAGTAGTTAAGTGCCAGTGAAACATGGGTACTTGGAAATCGTGAGAAGTCAAGGTGGGAAGCAGCACAGATCAATATTGGGATTAACAAGAGCAGATCGACTTAGGAATGTTGCTATAAGGGAACGATTGAGTGAACAATATGTGATAGAGGAAATGCAGCAATATTAGCGGCAGTGGAAGGATTATGTGCAAAGGATGCGATCTTCTATGTTTTCTAGGCAAGCATTATTATATAAATCACATGGACGGAGAGATATAGGACGGCCTATATCATAAGATGCATAGAACATTTCCAAGATCCTCTAAACAGCTTTCGTAAGAGCCTAATACTTGTAAGGTAAAAAGAACCATCACCTGGCCCTAGTAATCAAACAGCGTTGTTAAATGAATATTATTGACTATTTAACTCAACGGTACTCGTGGCTACCGAGATAGAAAGGCTACGGCGTGAATCTAACTTACGTAGTAATGGTAGTCTTAAACATGGCTAACATTAAATAGTTTCGTGGTGTAACGGTACCTTTTCCAGGCATTTAACGAGAAATTTATTTGTTTGTTTAAACTATAGATATATTAAACGATGTAATTTCACTTCAACAGGGCCATGACTGACTAGAAGAATCAGCTGATTTCAGGTCGCGCCGTAGCCACGACTAGAAAGAACATAGCCTCATTGGCAGCATTACGCTCCGTTCATCTTTTAGCATCAAATAAGTAATTTGCCAATCAAGTGCCTAGCTAGTCATGCCATTTTGTGTCACCCGGTATCATTCTCCAACTTTGTGTGTTGGGAATGGTCGGACTTTACGGCAACATAGTGCTAATAGAATAGAAGTTCCTTGGATGATAGGCAACCCGAAGAACAAGACAGCGAGATGGGTAAAATCTCGTGTCCCTCTAGTGTCAAACCTGGCCTGGAGTTACGCAAGATGGAAGGTAGAAAGCTGACGTTTGTAGATAGTGTAGCTACGCATATCAGCATTAACTTAAATCCCTTCTTTCCTGTATGGGCCACTTTTTCTCCTCCCAAGTTTGCAGAGTATGCTGCATAAAATAGAAATGGAAATCGCGCAAGAGGAAATGTGGCCTACGGGGTAGAGTGCCAAAGATTATTATTTTCAGTGTACTTTCACTCAAATATTCCAACGTGATCTTAAACATCAGTCTGACAGTTTCCCTTGCAGAACTTGATTGCATAAGGGGGAATGGGGCTCGGAACTGTGTTTTTACAAATGTTCTGGGAATTTACTTCTAATTTTGCTCTTCCAACCCCACCCTTTTGTTGCTGAGAAATGTTTTGGTCTTGGAATTTGGAAAGCAGGGGATTAAATAAAAAAAAGCTCAGCAGAAATATGTCATAATGCAGTGTCATTGTAAGGGACACAATTCTTATCCAAGAAGGAGATTTTTAATTTTTGTAGGGAGGGGGAGAACTGTCGGTGCGAGATAAAGAAACAGTTCCCCCTCCTTAATTACCAGAACGTTGGTCGCTTGCATTGCTTATAATTGCCTGTTATTGCACGTTCCTTGTACCACTTCACGAATCCAATTATACGAGGGACGCGCACGAGGTTTATTCCACCCCTTTCCCGCTGTTGTATTTACAACTGTGGAGGCCATGCCGGCCAGCTACTGCTGCTCTCTGGTGGGCGGCTCGAAAAAAAAAATGAGAGAGAAGGAATGATAATTATTTTTCTGTTCGGAGTTTATTTAGCATTCCTCTCAAGAGAAGTTCTCCGTCCTTCTCTTTCTTTCCACCAGTTAAGAAATAGAACAGAAAACCTTGCAAGGCGCAAAAGGAGAAGGGAACAAGAGCAAAGAAACTTTTGGTCTGTAATAAAAATGTTTCTCACTTCACGGCATTCAGTTGTTCTCCTACTACTTGAAACAGCATTGTTTTATGTCTCATAAAAAGGTTAAAGAAGCGTTCAAATGTTTCTTGCTTCATGAGGTTTCTTCTGCTTGCCTTTATTTAAAACACACCCGTTTTCCGCGCAATTAATTTTTGTTCCGCGCACGAACAGCCACCCAGTGGATAACCTTTGCACAAATAATGCTTTATGGCAACGTTTACAACTTAATGCCACAAGCCAATTACGCTTTACTGCTCTAGCATTACTTGACGTCCAAAGAGACAAATAAAGTAAAACCTTTAAGAGAAGACTGCACAGCCTCTATCTACAATGTTAACTTACTAACATTTGAGTTCAGTCTTTTAACTATTAGGAATAATACCTTTAAAACGAGTTATCAGTTTCATTTACACCTTTAGCTTTATAGACTATCCAATTTATGAACTTTGATTCTATACGAAAACCACAGTGATTCCACAAAATATGTGCGTATTCATCAGGCAAATTAACATAGAGGAAATTATATTTTTAACACAGGGTTATTCAAAAAGAAGGAACAGATTTTAAATATTTATTTTCAATGAACGATAATAGATAGCAACACATACAAAACATCATTGAATAGAGGAAAGTTCAAAGTTTTAAGCCCCATCTATTAGTTCCAATCAATGCCTACAGCGACGCTGTCTTTGTTTATGAGAAAATGGCGACGCCACAGGAAATGTCGATTTGTGTGCTGCATTATGGAAAGAGTGAGTCCATTGTTTCATTGCAGCGTGCATTTTGTTATAACTTCAACAACGAGCCGCCTCTCATAAAAAATTTACAATTGATACAATAAATTCGTAGAAAATGGTTGCGTATGTAAACGGAAAAGCACTGGTCGCTCTCTCATAAGAGAGCGCATAAAATACAATGTTAACGCTTCTCTATTCAGTGATTTATCGCATGTGTCGCCATCTATTGTCGTTTATTAGAAATTACTATTTAAAGTATGTTCCTTCTTTTTGAATAACCCTATATTGTAACGCAGTGGCTACAGCCCAAAGTTGTCACCTACGGGCAGTCGGGGTAAACAACGATAAGTAACGCTCGCCATCGTAAACACCAGGAGCGTTATCGGCAGATAACCAGAGGGTTCCGGAAGTTTCTTCCCCCCTCCACCAGAATGTGTGACAAAATAGTTTAGAATGTTATGTGGAAGATTGTGCTGAGTAAGCGAGCATTCTTGTGAGCTGAGTTGCGCCGGTGAGTCACTGAGGGAGCAGTTGGCAGGTGATTTTCCCACATCAAGTGCGATTCTTCGAGTGAATTTGGGGAGACTGTTGCGGAGCGAAGGATAGTGGAGATCTTGTATTCGACTCCCAACGAGTGAACCGTCAGAAATAAGAGGCTACGTCACAAAGGAAATAAAGTGATGATGGAGAATTGAACGGTTTCACATTAGTGAATCAAAAACTATTGAAGTAAACTCCCAGTGCAGTTCAACTAGTTAAAGCAAAAAAACAGTGAAAATAAAGCAGGTGACAGTTTAAAAACTGGACAAAGTCACAATATGGGACTGTCACAGGACTGGGAACGAACCCCAGGTATCGTAGTGAGCCAACACTTGGGGAAATTTTGAAATCGGGATATGTGGTGAATCTAGATTATCAGAACGCTGACTCCTCGCACTCTAAGATAGTTAAAATGATCGAATTGACCTCACAGTACGTCTGCGATGGTCAAATTCGCGACGAGTCTTTTTGTAATTGGTGCATAAGAAGCCACCTCATCACTAGCCAGATCTGTAATAAGCTGATATACAGTTTGGGGCGTGGGGCTAGGCTAGAATAAAAGGCCCAAGGCATGGACAGGAGAGTTACCCGGAGTTTTCTTTGCCACCACACCCCACACTGACCTTCCCGAGAGCTGCATGCCCCGTAGGCAGATAGTCTACCGCCTCCCAGGCTACGTCAACCGTGTGTAATTCCCTGCTTACAATTTAAAGGAAGAAATGACAGAGCTTCAGATTTTTCAAGCACTTTCATGTTCTTAGTTTGTGATTTCTTCGTGTGTGTTTTTTACAGAATTATTTGACATGCATTTAGTACAGCAAATGTTTTGATATAATACCCGCAATTGTGGCGAAAATGGGTTTTGATCTGAAGGAGGAAACAATGTCTAAGTAAGGAATGATTAACATTTTACTCAGCTCCCTCAAAAAAAGCTTTAGCTTTTACAACATTAGAAATTTATTTCTCCGGGAGTTTAAATTATATGTCGGTAATTTTATATATATATATATATATATATATATATATATATATATATATATATACGAGGGCTGATCAATAAAGACTGAGATTGATTTTTTCCTGTAGCTTTCTTGAGAGTTTCCTGTCTCTATCATGAATATTTGAAAAGATCGGGGTTTCATGTATAATGTCCATAGGGGCAGCACTCTCGTATCGGTAGGTTGGTAGTATTGCTGTATATTCCCTAGTTGAATTTCGCATTACACAAAATGAAGGTGACACAACAGGAGCAATAAAATTTTGTTTTCGTTTAAATCATACAGCCTCTGAAACATTCGAAAAGCTGAAGCAGACATACGGTGAAGATTCACTACCTCGTGCAACAGTGTTTAGGTGGTTCAAAGACTTCAAAGTAGAGCGAGTCCTCTGTGCTAAGCAAGGTGGGCCTGGTGCTTCGGCTTCTGCTATGACTGAAGTCAACATCAACACAGCTGCTGTGATTGTTGTTCCCACTCACACCACTGTTACAGCAGCGTACTACACGTCAGTATTGGCTACACCGAGGAAGCACATTGCAAGGAAACATCCAGAACTTATCACAACAACGTGCGGTCGCAAATCAAGTCCAGGAATTTTTGGCTAAATTCAACATTACCTGTGTGCCGCATCTGCCTTATAGCCCCCAATCTTGTCCCCTGTGTTTTCTTTTTATTCCCATCACTAAAGGCAAAGCTCCGGGGCATTCGATTTGAGAGCACTGAAGCAGTGCTGAAGAAAAGTGAGGCGATTCTCAGAGACCTGACAAAGAATGGCCTGTACCATGTGTTCGAGGACTGGCAGAGACGCTATAAAAAGTGCATTCAAGTAGGAGGGGACTACTTTGAAAAAGATCATGTCAGCATTGAAATGGAGTAATAAATATCTGTGAAAAAAAATTAGTCTCAGTCTTTATTGATCAGCCCCCGTATATATAAAATTACCGACATATAATTTAAACTCCCGGAGAAATAAATTTCTAATGTTGTAAAAACTAAAGCTTTTTTGCGGGAGCTGAGTAAAATGTTAATCATTCCTTACTTTGACATTGTTTCCTCCACACACACACACACACATACACACACAGGGTGGACCATTTAAGCTGAGACTGCAATATCTCCAAAACTAAGCGTTGTAAAAAGAAATATCTGTAATAAAAGTTGGTTGATATTGTAACACCCCTAGCAGTAGTTGGTTACGCTAGGGGGATGATAGCTCAGAAGTAGGGGGATGCGTTGCTACTGGGTGGTAGGTAGGCCGGGGCGGCGCTCCAGGATGTGGGTAGTTAATTACTGCACAGGGAATGCATTGACCCAATAAAATGTATTTGTTTCGCGTGAGTACATGGGGCCCCTTAGTAGGGCAACTTAGACTGGGTGAAGCCCGTGCCAGCAGATCTTAGAGTAAGTGCATCCTTACCTGTTCAACTCCTGTTACGCTGGCGACTCGTGTATGGTAGGCAGATCACAGGTCGTCGACGATACAAGTCACCATCTCTCCGTTAATCACGATACTATTCTACGATTCTCTCACCCATCACACAACGTTAAACTCCATCACTCCCCACTAGCCAGACCGCCGTAGTATATATACCTTTGGAAGTGCTGACTCTGCATTCCTTAGCGCACCTGTGTTGAGTTAACCGCATTTCAACATTTTCTGTTCGGTTACCTGACATAACACCGGTGCTCAACCTGACCCACTACAATATTATGGGGCAAAACAAATACCATTAGTCCTGCTTTGTTTGGAGGACGTTGTGGTGGTAATTTTAGGGCCATTTTAATTTTTTTTAAATGGGAACCTGCATTTTGTATGTTATTTTCTCATTAGAAAATGGTTTAAAAACCGGTTTATTTTATGGTGAAAAATAAGGAAACAAAAACAAATGTTGGTTCCCAATTACGAAACGTAACTTGACCCTCAAATGACCATCCATGGGTAGTCCAACCATTCATTGCGTTCTTCCTACAGAGCCATTCAGAATTTTCGTTGTTATTTACGTTGGTGTAAGAAACATTGCGAAGTGTTTTATACAAATATTGTTTAGCTCTTTTATGACGAGTGAGAGAACAACCTAGAAAATCTAATGTGTTACACTCTCATGACTTTCTCTACTCTTGTACGAACTATTTTTACAGACGCTTATTCTTCATCTATTTCATGTTAATCGAGATATCGAGACGTTAGTCTTATTGCTAATTTTCTTGTAGATGCAAGGGGAATTGGTAGGTTTTAAGCAATAATCAAATATTTAAGAGCTGGTTGCTATGTCGAGTATTCCATTCTCTTTGCATGTCCAGGACATTAAAAAGAAACGAATAGTGAATTCCCATTTACGAATACGCATTGGAAAATTCAAACAAATAACAAGGAATATTTCGGCCATGGTTCAGTCCACAAAAGAAATATATGACATAAATGGTATGTTTTAACAAAATCTACATATTTTTGCGTAGAAAAATATATCTTATGGTTTGTGAGTTATGCAAAATCCATTCAGAATGAAGAGAACTTTAGGGGACATTACCAGAACATTCAAGATATACATTTCATTTGTTATAAAAATATCTTAAATATATGATGATTTAATCAAAATCATTAGAGCCTTTCTGAGAAAATCATCATTTTGGAAAAATGTTCCATGTAACGGTTAGTCTGGGGTGGGAGGATTTTCATGAAAAATCTTCATGTTGCATCTTTGAAAGATACTGAACCTAAATACCAAGCTGGTATTTATTCGACTTTTCGTTTTTGTGTTATGCTGTTCACAGGCGCACACACACACGCACACACACACCCACCCACCCACACACACACACACGGACCTTCTTCTAAAAATGCTTTTTTTATTTAGGGAGCCTCAAAACATGTATTTCAGGTGAAATCTCGGTATAGAATTTTTGAGTGGATTGCAATTCTTCCCCTACTTACTATACGTAGTAAGAAAGTAAAAAGGTAGCTTGCCGTTTAAAAATTAAATTGGCTCTCATGACTATCACAACCTCTTCCAAACCAAATACGACTAACGGCATTTACTTTCCCCCATAATATCAAGCAACTTTTATTCAAGACATTTCTGAAGAAAAAAAAACTGAGTTTTATTTATGGACACTCTTTAACTGCTGGGGTCCTCAGCGTCCCATTCTATATTGAGCGTGAAAGACCGAAAATTTTGCTGAGAGGCCTCTTTATCAGGCTTGAGGTAATTTTACATGCCGTAAATCTACGACACGGGACCACCGGCTTTACTTCCCTTAAGAATGAAGTCATGCCCGAAAAGAAATTCATCGCTCTCCGCCGGGTTTGAACCTGCGGCCTCGGGAACTGGAGGCTAGACATGGTAACACTGCACTACGGATGACGACCATGTAGACAGATAATTCACTGTATTAGTCGGAAACTTTATAACAAATTGCAAACTGTAATGTTTAAATGTTAAAACCAATCTCATGAAAATCTTTATTAAAACTGTTTTTAAGACTTAAATTTATATGCCCACTAATAGCAGATGAGAGGAAGTATTGGATTTTACCCAAAAATTCGATTTTGGAATTACGTCGGAAATGCACGCTTTTAGATGCCTTGAACCAAAAAAATAGAATTTTTAGGAAAATATTAATGTGTATGTGTGTGTGTTTCCGAACAGACAGCAAAAGCTCAAAAACCAAAAAGCGGTTATATTATGTTTTCTTTTTTTGGGGGGTAAGACTTTCAAGATAACCCCCAACAACAATGCATATAACTAGTGTAAAATTTGAAATCTGATAGAAATATAAATGTTTGGTAATAAGAAAGAAATAAAAACGTTAGATGATCTTTATAGGGTCTAAATTTATGCTTTTGGGTTTCTTAATCAAGTATGCGAGAACACGTAACTGAATGTAAACCTATAGTATTAATTTAAATTATTAATAACAGGCAGGCTGTTGCAAAATTGCCGAGTCCAAAAGCACTGGTCTCCCATCCCCGTACTCCGAATGACACTAATTTGCATTTTTACTTTCTCTGTTCTTTAGAGCAAGCAAAGCAGAGGTGTTACATTCCACCCAAAAATTCGATACCCAGATTTAATAAAACAAAAGCATTTTTAGAAAATGTGTGTGTAAACAGCATAACTCAAAAACGAAAATTGTGTATTTAAGTTCCCCAAACTACCCTTTACATGGGCAGTTTATCGTTACTTTTGATTTTCTCAAAAATAATATTGATTAAAACACCATATGTTTAATATATTTGTATAACAAATAAAATGTATATCTTGAAGTTGATTCCAGCCCCGTGATGGTCGCCAAGTGGCCGGTGTCACCTTTTGATGTCGTCTCCAATATCTGCTGTTGATTCTACTGCCGGCTGCTACAGTGGTTCCCGAGAACTTTCTCTCAGGGTATGCGTGGGCGTATCTTGAAAGGATAACACCAGTTTAAATTCACTGAAATATTTAATGTGATCTAATCCTTGAGCTCTTGAAGCGAATTGCCAACCGTTTGAAGATAAAGAATGAAACTGATTATGGGCTGTAGCACTTGAAACTATAACAATTGAATTATTATACCTGCTAACTTCTGCAGTATCACTTTTACGGTCTGAAATAACTTTTTCCACATTAGAAGCGTAATTTGCCGTGGGTCGCTAATATGCTACTCGGAAAGATCCCTCGCAATAGCCGCTAAATCTTTTCAACATCAGCGCGTCACTGAAAGCTTAAAATAACGCACGAGTAAATCACATAATTAATTAAATAAGTCTCAAGAGAGAGTGTGTCTGGTATAAAATGTCTGATATGCACGCCCTTTTGTTAACTCAAGCTCCGCCTACTTATCGCTACCCCTTCGTTACTTTTCAAGTAGCCCAACCTTAAAACTCTAATATGCGTCTCTTACCGTGTTGCTATGCGATACCTCCCCGTCTCTAAGAATTTCATTTAGCTTTCTCTTTTACAAAATTTCTGTATACATGACTTTGCAAACGTATTGAACGTACTGCATTCGAAGAATCTTTATGATTAACCGTTCGCTCCTCAGCTTTTCAACCTTTTCAACTCCTGCTTATTACATTGTACATTGATTTAATATACCACAATTATTTATTGCAATTATTTCTCTATCTTACTATCACTTCTTTATTTAATTATTTATATCTTCCTGTCAATAATTACAGTATCAGTCTTGAATTTCCGGAATAGCCTGTGAAGTGTTCATTCTAAATGACTATTGTGTAATTCATAACCGAAAAAAATATACAAAGTCTTGTTGCACAACAAATGTAGATCTAGTTAACAGCACACAATTTAAGATGAATATATTTTTTGTGGCATTAACCATTTCCGAGATATTCTTTATTGTTGTTTTGAATTTTCGAATGCTGGTAAGTATTCTGCAAATGGCAAGTCGCTACTAATTTGTTTGTTTCACTCGTGGTCATGCAAAGAACTTGGAACTTAAAAGCCTTTACATAACGACCCTTTTTAAAAATCTGACTATCGCCTTAGCCTACTGTATCCTTATTATACTTAAAAGGAAAATATGTGTAAATGTGTAATTAAAGATTATCTCGATTAACAAGAAGTAAATAGAAGAATAAGCTTTAAAACAATAGTTTATATAGGAGTGCAGCACATCAGAAATTTTTACATAGGTACGAGTCAGTACCAGAAGTACCCGACCTGATGTATATATAGCGGTTGTTGTCTCAAACAAAGGACTATGATAGAATGAACCACCCTTATAAAGCTTAGACGATACTACGTCGTTTCCTAATTGTTTGGCAGCTATCAATACTAAACTCTCTCTGCGAATTTGTAAACATGTATAAAACTGCCCAACGTTATGTGATACAGTACTTTCATTTGAAATGTCTTAGTCCAACTATTATTAAAGCTGAGCTAGATTCTACTCTGGGGGAGTCTGCTCCTTCGTTTAAAACAGTAAAATATTGGGTGGTAGAGCTGCCAAGACGAACATCGCAACGGTCGACCAAATGAGGTGACCACACCAGAAATTGTAAAGAAAATCCACAAAATGATATTGGATGACCGTCGACTGAAAGTGCGCAAACTAGCGGACATTGTAGGCATTTCAAAAAGTGTTGTACATCGCATACTAACTGGAGAAAGCAATGAGCAAGATGGGTGCCGCGTTTACTCACAATGATACAAAAGCAGCGTCGTGAGGATGTTTCCGTCGAGTGTTTGGCGATGTTTCGCTGCAATAAAGCCAAGTGTTTGCGTCGTTTCATAACCATGGATGAAACATGGGTCCATCACTGCACACCTGAGACGAAAGAACAATCAACACAGTGGATTGAAAGGGGAGAATATGCTCCAAAGAAGGCGAAGGCAGTTCCATCTTCAGGCAAGGTCATGCCGTCAGTTTTTTTGGTATGCGCGTGGGATACTTTTCATTGATTATCTTCAAAAAAGAAAAAGCAATCAATGGTGAGTATTATGCAAACATCTTGCAGCGTTTGAATGATGAAATCAAGTAAAATCGGCCGCATTTAGCGAAAAAGAAAGTTCTGTTTCATCAAGACAATGCACCAGTTCACACATCCATTATCGCCATGGGCAAAATCAATGAGTTTAAGTTCGAATTGCTTCCTCATGTAGCCTATTCGCCAGACTTAGGCCCCCCCTCATGATTATGTTCTGTTTACAAAGTTGAAGAAATGGCTTGGTAGTAAAGGATTTGCCAGAAATGAAGAGGTGGAGTTTGCAGTTGATGGCTATTTTGCAGAACTCGACGGTTCTCACTATAAACAGGGTATCAAAGCTATTGAATATCGCTGGGTTTCTTCGTTAGGTCGGGTACTTCTGGGACAGCCCTCATACCTATGTAAAAATTCGTTTTATATGAATGCTCTCAATTCAGGAACGACGGTTTAATCGACTTTTAGAATTTGTTTTCACCAAATAATGTAAACCTTAGCTGGTAAAACTTTAGTTTTAGTGTCCTTATGCTTAGAAATTAACAATACCTTAGGCGCGTCCTCTTATTTGCATTTATCTTATTTCTGGCGAAATCACAATCTATCGAATCGAACGCTTAGTGCTTACTGTAACCTAGGAGACGGGCAGAGAAAGTTGAATACCAAGGAGATACAAACAAACAGAAGCAGCACTTCCTTCATCTCTAGGTAGGACAATGATCCCCTTTCAGCTTCTCCAGGAGAAGGAACCGGACATTGCCAGGCTAAGACGCAGTTCCAGCATCTCCCAAGTTGCCCTAATTGAATCCTTAAGTCAGGAGACCTTCATTCGGGTCCCTTCTAATTGAATACGTTCTAGAGTGGGACAATCTTAATGAAGGGGTCAGCAATCAGCATTACCCTCCTACCCGGCATACTCGATTAGCGTACTGAAAGTGAAGGTGGCTCCGGGATAAGATGGGGCCGGTAAGCCATTGTTCTGCTAACAAAGGTGCTACCGTCTTAATACCTCACTGGGGGTGAGTGAGGGATGATTTCCCCTCCGTAGAAATGAAGTCGACCTACAGTAACGGCTCGGCCGTTTAATTTATTGCGTTCACTACTACTACCTACTATTGGAAATTAACGGCGCAATGGATATTAAGGAAGAAATCGTTAAGTCTCCAAAGTGAGGACAAGAATTTATAAGCAATAGATTAAAAAAGTATTATGTAATTACATTCACATGTCTTTCTCTGCTCTCTATCGCTAATTAGTTGGTATACAAGTTATTCTTGCGAAAGTTTGTTCTATGTACTTCATTTTAATCAAGAAAAATGTTTCCGGCAATAGCTACGTTACACATTTTGTTATAGATACAAAGGGAATAGAGATAATAAAATGTTTTAAAACTGCGCTATACGTAGCCACACACATTCCATGACATCGCGAAAGAAACTAAAATCGACAGGACTTAAAAGAATGGCTAGGTATTGAACAATATGAGCCCTTAATAACGGATATCTCGGAAATGGTTGATGTCACAAAAAAAGTTATTTGGAATAAACTGTGTGTATTAAATAGATCTACGTTACTTGTGTAGTAAGTTATAGTCTGTCGCTTAACGCTTACCAGCAATACAGATTATACGAGGCGTGTTGATAAAGTAAGTGCCGTTTTAATATTTTGCCGCTGCAGTCCCGGTTTTGAACTTCCTCTAAGCATTAGGAAGCCAAACGTAGCAGTGAACGATAGTTACTATGTGTTTTCCTGTTGTTAGAGCGTTTTAAAATGTTCAAAACAATTGAATGACCCGCCGACTGTGAAGTCAGATCAATGATTCTTTGTTTGAATGTGAGAAATGTTACGGCATCATTCATCACCAATTGTGTGAGGACTATGAGGAAACAATGAGTGACAATGCCCGGCCACATACAACCAAACAAACTCAAGATCTGATCACATCATTTGGTTGGAAGCGGTTCGGCCACCCTCCCTATAGTACGGATTTGGCACCAAGTGATTTTCATCTGTTTCTACATCTAAAGAAATTCCTTGTTGGAAAACATTTCCACGACGATGATGTGAAACAAGAAAGGAAGACTTGGCTTCCATCACAGGCGGCATCATTCTTTGATGAAGGCATACAAAAACCGGCAAGTGCCTGAGTAACGGCGGTGACTATGTGGAGAAGTAGTGTAAGGTAATGCATAATGATAAAGTATTGGAAAATAATGTTCTGTTATTTTTTAAAAAAAAATTATCGGTGCCTACATCAAAAACACGCCTTGTATACAAAATTCCTTATAAAATTCCAAATATACATTTTATTTTCCATGTAAATATCTTTAATACATGGTATTTTGTTCAAAACTGTTAGAGCCATTCTTTAGAAAATAAAAAAAATTCGTAAAATGTTCTATATAAATGGTAGTTTGCGGTGGGATATTTTCTTCAAAATCTTTGTGTCCCATGTTTGGAAGGTACTGAAATTGAACACCAAGTTTGGTATTTATCCCACTTTTCCATTTTGAGTTATGCTGTTCATAGACACACACGCACATGTATTTTCGATGAACTCTGGACATCGCATTTTTTAGTGGAATACAATATTTCCTCTACTTACTATATTGTAGTAGAGAAAGAAAAACATACCTTGGGATTTTTTATGCAAGGTGTATGCATGCGATAAATTTTGTTTTGTGCAGTGGCAAACCCTCTGTGAGAGTTAAATCATTCAGGATGCATATGCAGCTGGAATGTATTAATTTGTCATAAGTTAGTAAAAAATGTATCACTTTGATGCAATTGCAAAGTTGTTTTTTTAGACATATACTTTCATACATAAAAAAATACTGCAGTTAGAGACTGCAAACGTGGTATAGGGTTCCTGAATATGGTAACGCAAAACGCAGATGTAATCAATACGAGATCTTTAAAGCTGAGTCATTCATCATAATCCTCAAGAAAAAAATATTGATTTTCATATCTAAAGTCAAAAAAGGTTATGTTAAACGTATTACATATATTTTTAAAGAGAATTGTCTGCATTGCATACACTACAAAGTATTAAAAGAATATAAAGTATCCATAGTTGCGAAAATTATGCTTCACCATACTTGCACTTACACGTAAAATTTTTGTTTTCATATGGTGAAAGTATGTTTTTAATAAAAATCAAAAACACATAACAGAATTCTGTATTTTTATTTATACCCTAAATATCATGGATCTATTGTAAATGTTTTTTTAATACTGATAGTATTTACTATCAAAACGGTTCATTTTGCAATTAATTTTGCACTTATTCACGTACACCTACTCTTAATGCAGGAACAGGAAATAGGTTAAAAGCTTTAAAGAAGATTTCAAAATCTTTAATTATTTATCAGTATTCTTGAGCAAAACAGGAGTGCCCATCACCCCAAAACAAGCATACCCCCGTAATGTTTCCGAGACTTCCATTTCCATTATTTATTCCTTTTTATGTCCTGGGGCGTCGCAAAGGGGCGTCTTATAAGTATTATATTAACTATTGTGATACAGGTACACAATAAATTCTTAAATAAATAATTGAAAAGTTAAAATCAATAAAAATCCCAATTTTTACAGAAAAATTGACAAATAAAATGTATTTCAGGTGGTGTATTTTATCCCTTGGTATTTCAATGTATCATATGATTAAAAATTGTAACGAACGTCTTTATATTACCTAAGTTGATTTACTTCAATATGTTTGTATTTCATAAAATTTTTAATCCAACCAAAAATGTCCTTGATGGCCATGATCCCCTAGTGGGCGGCCCTAAAGCGAAAGCAACACAGAAAATGATAGTCCATCCTCTTCAGTAGAAGTTTTGGAACTATAAATCAACGTAAAATACATCTGTTTACAAAACTACCTATAGAATTTGGAAGTTCATTCATCTGTGAAACTATATGATCGGTTAGTTACAGGAAGTACTAACATTAGGAGAAAATGTGGAACGATTTATTAAAACATAAATTATAAATTATGGATACGAGACATTAAGTCTCTTAATGAACTGTTAAAACTCTAAATATATTGTCGCAAATCTCCTAAAAATGAAAATGAAATGAAGAGATTCTCCTTTTAAAGACTTTTTCTAGGCTATCAAGAGAATTGTTGCATTGTGTCGTGCCACTCTTCAACAATCGGGTCGACAATAGGCGGTAAATTTTCGAAAGGCTCTTTGTTGTCCACCGCAAATTTTATTAGAAATATCCTAAGGAAGGATGAGATTGAGGTGAGTCGTGGTATACATCAGTCCAGTGATATTTGTGAAATGTGGGAGTGAAGTCCGGGTAATTCCCAGAAGGTTAAAAGAGAAAAAAGGGAGGAATATATCGCGACGAAGGAGTAATTGTTGCATCAGTTGCCAACTCTGAACATACGAGGGCTGTCCTAGAAGTACCCAACCTAACAAACAAAACACAAACATTTTGGAAAAGAACATCTTTATTTCTCTACATAGTCCTATTTCAGCCCCATACACTTTTCCCAACGATTTTCAATAACTTCGATACCCTGTTTATAGTGAGAACCGGTTCTGCAAAATAGCCATCAACTGCAAACTCCGCCCCTTCATTGTTGGCAAATTTTTTACCACCAAGCCTTTTCTTCAACTTTGGAAACAGAAAATAATCAGAGGGGGGGCTAAGTCAGGCGAATAGGGTGCATGAGGAAGCAATATGAACTTTAACTAATTGATTTTGGCCATGGCGATAATGGATGTGTGAACTGGTGCATTGTCTTGATGAAACAGAACTTTCTTTTTCGCTAAATGCGGCCGGTTTTGCTTGATTTCATCATTCAAACGCTGCAATAAGTTTGCATAATACTAGCCATTGATTGCTTTTCTTTTTTGAAGATAATCAGTGAAAAATTTATTCGACGCGCATCCCAAAAAACTGACGCCATGACCTTGCCTGCAGATGGAACTGTCTTCGCCTTCTTTGGAGCCGATTATTCCCTTTCAATCCACTGTTTTGGCTGTTCCTTCGTCTCAGATTTGAAGTGATGGACCCATGTTTCATCTAGGGTTATAAATCGACGCAACAACTCGGCTTTATTGCAGCGAAACCTCGCCAAACACTCCACTGAAACATCATCACGACGCTGCTTTTGTTCCATTGTGGGTAAACGCGGAACCCATCTTGCGCACAGCTTTCTCATGTCTAAATTTTCAGTTAGTGTCCGATGTACAGCACTTTTTGAAATTCCCGAGATGTCTGCTGGCTCGCGCACTTTCAGTCGACGGTCATCCAATACCATTTTGTGAATTTTCTTCACAATTTCTGACGTGGTCATCTCATTTGGTCGACTACTGCGATGTTCGTCTTGGCAGCTCGTACGGTCTCGCTTAAACTCTGCCACCCAATATTGTACTGTTGTAAACGAAGGAGCAGACTCCCCCAGAGTAGAATCTAGCTCAGCTTTAATATTAGTTGGACTAAGACCTTTCAAATTGAAGTATTGTATCACATAACGATGGCCAGTTTTATCCATGTTTACAAATTCGCTGAGAGAGTTCACTATTAATGGCTGCCAAACAATTACTAAACAACTAGCATCTTCAAACTTGAAACTTAAACTTTATAAGGGTGGTACTTTCTACCATAGTCATTTGTTTGAAACAACATCCGCTATGTATACGCCAGGTCGGGTACTTCTGGGACTACCCACGTATAACCTGAAGACTGAAGTGAAATTAGGACACAAGTTCAGAAAAGGAGCCTTATAGAACCAAGGAAACGTTACAAAATAACAACTGTTAAATAAAATTAAATAGCAAATTTAGCAAGTGGCATGTTTTCAAGATTCTGTAAAACCTTAACCAGACAAATTGTTTAACATTATGTATGGCAATTATTTTGAAGATCTGAAATACTTAAATACAAAAACAACTAACCGGGCTTAATTGGGCAGCTGAGAAATGAAATTTGTGAGTTGTCAATTTAAGTTCATACCAAGATGGATTCAAATGAGCGAAGTCACTTTCATTAGCATACACAAAAGGCAATTATTTTACTTATCACGCGTGCAAAATAATGATATATTACAGCTATTTATTTCAGTCGGCACTCAAGAGTTTTCTACAGAAGCTCTAAATCCTACTTCTAGTATGCGCCCTATCCTACAAGGGCAAGAAAATGCAAAGTTGTATTCTTCTTTTTCTATGTGCATAAAAATATTAATTCGAAAATAAGGCTAGAGATGTTTTAGTTTCTAATTTTAATTTAAAGCTGAAGAAGGAGTTGTATCGTATTTTAACTGTTGGGGATCCGAACTTGTAGTAGTTGCAACCGAACGTATAGTAAACAGTTTCCGATAGCCTTCGCCCCAAATGTACTTTCAGGTGGCCTTTGCCCCAAATTTAAAAAAAATATTAACTTTGTAATTAAACTGTTTCTTTAAATATTTAATATTTATGTTTGCCTCGGCTGCGTCAGTATTATTGTTAGAGATATGATGTCTTGGCAGGGTTGTGATACGACTAAGAATGTAGGCTTACTCAGATTTTAGGTTTTAATTCTCTCCTTTTTATTAATTCTTGACACAAATTAAATATCACTTCACTGATATCGAGAGCTGTGAGATTCGTTTATTTAATACTTTCACTTTTTAACACGTATACTATTTTCGGATCACACGAATACGTAATTAATTTCTCGAAGACACATGTCGCGTCTGGTTATGATCACTGTCTAGAAGCAACACGTCTGGTTATGAGCACTGTTTGGAGACAACTGAATTTATTTCAACCGTCTAAACTTCTAAATTTCTGTATTTCAAGTCTCTGATTGGTAATCCTATTCCAATAGAATACCTTCATTTAACTAAAGCTTTTTCTGGTTGTTGATTGGCTATTTTATAAACTGTCACTAAAATTACATTATTGTTACTCCAATAATCAGAAGTAGTATTATTCAACTCTCAAACTCATTATTGCCTCAAGGTTACCTAATTGCTTCCTCATTGTTAGCAACTTTTAACCTATTTCTCACAACTCCTATATTATTAAGTTACGTAATATATTCCCATAACATTATTACACATGGATACAATAATATAAGTATATGCAATGACTGTTACATACATTTTACAAATTATTGTTACATACACATATTGTTTTAAGGCGTGCTGTTATTGACTTTACGTATTTATATAATTGGACTGAAATTATTCAAGTGTTAAAAATACTGCCTCAAAGCCCATACATAAGGCAGGATTTAATCTTTTATCTTTGCGTCATATATAGATAATATTGGACCAAGCTGCGAAAGTGGATGATTATTTTATGAGTTGCAAACAATTTTCAGATATGTCCAAACATTTTAATCATGTTTCTTTATTTTCAGCTTTAAAGGAAAACAGCTATTTGGCAAATAGTAACACATAGATTGGAATAAATACACCAATGGTATTAAATTAGCAATAGTTTCAACAACTTATTGTACATAAACAAGTACAGGACGTAATTGGTTAACATGATTTAAGCCAGCAAAGAGCTGTTAAAACAGCTTCACACAATGTACGCAATAGTAGAAGCAAAACGTATTCGCTATGTTCGCGTAAATGAGCGGCTAGCGAGAGAAATACGAACGTACGGTTAAGATTCTCCGCTGACTTTATTGGTCAGCATTATTACATGCATTACGCTTATTCAGCACATGTTTCTGCACTGTGGAAAATATCTAGCTCGAAATTAGCTTATGATGGAAAAATGGATAGGTTGCGGAGGTCCTATCTCTTGGTCCCCAAGAACATCTAATTTGAGCGTTTTGCAGTTCTGACACTAGGATGATCCTAAAAGCATATTGAAAATCCCTACTACTGACAAAGTTGAATAACTAAGGAATTGTGATGTTTGTCAACATTTCCGAAATTCCTCAAGCTGTTGCAAAATATATGGAGCTCGGTGTGAAAATACTCGGATGACTTTAGAACACCAACTTCAAAATCTGCAAGTATATAGCATACTAGCAGTAGTACGAAACATTTTTGTTATTGCAATCCGTAATGTGGAATAGGTATACTTGTATTTAATTAAGGGTGTTCCTAGCCAGTTTTACGTTACACTCTGCTCTCTGTTATCAATTAGAACTACGGCGTCTAGTGCACAAGAGATAAAAACCAAACGATATGTCCGTGTGCAAAGTGAATCACGTCACTGGTGATTCGTAACTATGCATTCACAATTATCTCGCCAACGGATCATTTGTGAACCAACGTTCCCTAGACCTTTTGTTTCTACTGGTTTAGTTTCTGCCAACACTTCCTATACACTCTGTAAACTTCATTATCGCAAGAATACAGCACCGCTTCTTTTATATTTTGAATTAGCAGATCACCAAATATTGCTATTTCTACAGTTTGTATTAAGCATCAATAGTGAACAGGAAACGAGATTAAACTTCTAGATCCCTAGTGGAATCGAAGCAGAGATTACATGATTGAAAAATCTTATGTAATACATTCGTATGACTTTCTCTACTCTCTATGGTTTATTAGAGGGTATACAAACTATTCTTATTAAAGCTTATTTTTCTATCTACTACATTTTAATTCAAATACACTTTTGCAAAAATAGCTACATTACACATTTCATTATAGATACAAAGGAAATAGCGATAATCAAATGTTTAAGAACTGGACGTTATATACTGACTCTTACAATGACATCCCGAGAAACAACTGAATGTTCTCATAACTTTAAAAAATAACCGAGAAATGAAAATTTCAAACCTTTAATAACAGATATCTAAGAAATGGCTTATGCCACAAAAACATACTGGAAATAAAATATTTTTGGTGTAGTACATTTTCGTCTATCGTTTAGCGCTTACCAGTTACAGAAAATTATACAAAATTCCTTCCGAATGATGAGGACTTCACAGGCCATTCCGAGAAAATTCAAGATATACATTTTATTTTTCATGTAAATATCTTAAATATAGGGTATTTTAATCATAATCGTTAGAGCCACTTTTTAGAAAATAAAAATTTCAAAAATATTCCATGTAAAGGGTAGTTGAGTGTGAGGAGATTTTCTTGAAAATATTGGTGTTGCATATTTGGAAGATACTGAATTTAAATGCCAAGCTTAGTATTTATCCGACTTTTAGCTCTTGAGTTATGTTGTTCACACACACACACACACACACACACACACACACACACACACACACATGAATTTCAGTAGATGATATGTTTGTTAGTTATTTATTAGCACCACGCTTAGCGCGTCAATTTTAAGTAGGTCGTATTGAAGGAGTTGTATTATATTTCAACTGTTGAGGAGTCGAACTTGTAGCAGTTGCAACCGCACGTATAGTAAACAGTTTCCGGTAGCCTTCGCCCCAAATGTATTTTCAGGTGGTCTTTGCCCCAAGTTTAAAAAAATATTAACTTTGTAATTTGACTGTTTCTTTAAATATTATATATTTATGTTTGCCTCGGCTGCGTCAGTATTATTGTTAGAGACATGGATGTCTTGGCAGGGTTGTGGTGCGACTAAGAATGTAGACTTACACAGATTATAATTTTACTTCACTTCTTTTATTAATGCTTGACACGATTTAATTAACACTTCACTGATATATAGAGAGAGCTGTAGGATGTTTATTTTTAAATAATTGAACTTTTTAACACGTTTGTCTCACAAAAAAAACGTATAAAATTTCTCGAGGACGCATCACGAATCCGGTTACAAACGCTGTCTGCAGGCAACTGAATTGATTTCAACTGCCTTAACTTTTAAATTTCTGTATTTCAAGTTTTTTATTGGCTATTCCTAATCCAATAGAATACATTCATTTAACTAAAGCTTTTTATAGTTGTTGATTGGCTATTTTTATAAACTGTCACTAAAATTCCATTATTGCTTCCAAGAATCATAAGTAACATTATTAAACTCTCAAACACATTATTGCCTCAAGGTTACCTCATTGTTAGCAACTTTTAACTTATTATTCTCACAGCTCCTACATTATTAAATTACGAAATACATTCACATAACATTATTGAACATATATACAATAGTATTAGCATATACAATGACTGTAATATACATCTTTTATATCTTGTCACATACACATATTATTGTAAGATGGGCTGTTATTGAATTTATATTTATATAATTAGACTGAAATTATTTAAGTGTTAAAAATACTGCCTCAAATACAATACTTCCCCTACTTACTATACGTAGTAGAGAAAGTAAAAATGAATGTAGGAGAAAGAAAACCATCATTTATGTTTGTGATCAAGGTGCTTTACACTTATCGATTAATTGGTAATTAAGGCATGGTGAGACCGTACATTGGCTAAAAGGCGCTCACGTGTTATTGTTTACGTTCTGACCTGTATATGCATATAATGCCCCCAGAGATATATTGTTACACATAGTACCACAGTATTCCTTGATAATCCTCTCACTGCTCGTTTCATCACTGCTTACACATACGTTACTAGCTTAGAAAATAGGAAATGACAAAGAGCAGCTGAATTTGTGTAAGAGATTAATGGATTAAGGGATTCTGGAGCAAGGACGGGAGAAACTTTTAGCTTAACTTTATTTTCCTTTTAAATAAATTTTCTCCCATGTTATTTCTCCTGCCCCCACATAAATCTTTCATGCGAACAGACAAAATATTGCGAGAGCATTGACGTAGCGGCTGCTTTATTTTCTTTTTGCCGGCCATGCCTTTTGTCAACGTCCAAACCCACCCTTGTAGCTATCATAACACGAACATGCATCAATATTTGGAGAAATTATAGGAATGAAACCCACACTGCTGCCTCCACTCTTTAATTCCTATTCAAAGCATATTGGTCAAACAGCTAGCCGAATAATCTGCTGTTACAAAAACAGTGGTAATACATCGCATCGGCGGCTCGTTGCACTCTAAGCTGATTTCTGATGGTAGGTCACATTTGTCAAATGAGCTAGAATGTTGTCAGGATTTCAACAACTAAAATTATAGATATATACCAACTATCTTACACGTGGGGATGTAGTTTTAAATTTTGAATGCCGTTTGACATAGAATAAGAAAAAATCTGATGTGTTACACTCACATGACTTTCTCTACTTTTGCACAAACTATTTTTACAAACGCTTATTCTCCATATGCTTCATGTTAATCCAGATGTTAATTTAATTGCTAATTTTCTTGTAGGTACAAGGGAAATATAGTAGGCTTTAAGCGATAGTCAAATGTTTTAAGAGCTGGATGCTATGTGGCGCATTCATTTCTCTTTGTATGTCCAGGACATAAAAAAATTAATAACGAATTTGAGAAAAAGTATAAGTATTGGAAAATTTAAGGTTCACACAACAAAGAAAAGTATATGACATAAATTGTGTATTTTAACGCGATCTACATTTTTTGTGTAGTAAAATCTTGTCTATCTCTTATGGTTTACCAGTTATGTAAAAGTCGTTCACAATGAAGAATACTTTTGGAGACATTACCAGAAAATTCAAGATATACACTTTATTTGTCATGAAAATATCTTAAACATATGAAATTTTAATCAATATCGTTGAGCCATTCTTGAGAAAATTAAAATTTTTGAGAAATGTTCCATGTAAAGGGTATTCTGGTGTGGGGGAATTTCCTTGAAAACCTTCGTGTTGCATTTCTGGAAGATACTGAACCTATATACCAAGGTTGGTGTTTATCCGACTGTTTGTTCTGAGTTATAGTGTTCACAGGCACACACACACACACACATAAACACACACACGGACATGTTTCCAAAAATGCTTTTTTTGATTCAGGGGATTTCAAAACATATATTTCTAGTGAAATCTTGCTATCGAATTTTTGGGTGGAATACAATACTTCCCCTACTTACTATACGTAGTAGAGAAAGCAAAAATCTGATGTGTTCCATTCACATGACTTTCCTTACCCTTATAATCATTAATGGTTATAATCACTATTATTACGAAAACTTATTTGTCTATCTACTTCATTTTAACTTTTGCAGAAATAGCTACATTACACATTTCGTTATAGAACAAAGGGAACAGCGATAGAACTGGACGCCATAGTTTGGCCTTAAAATTCCATACTGTTTCAATGCATTGGCGAGAAACAAATGAATGTGGACAGGACTTTAAAATAATCACAAAGAATTGAGCAATTCAAGCTATTTATAACGGATATTTCAGAAATGGCTGATGGCACAAAAAATATTCGCGATAAATTGTGTATTTTAAAGACTTGCATTCTTTTGTGTAGTGCGTTTTCGTCTATCGCTCAATGTTTACCAATTATACAAGACTATGCAACATTCCTTCCAAATGAAGAGGACTTCAAAGGTTATTCCCAGAATATTCAATATATATTATTTGTCATCTAAATACCTTTAATATGTTGTATTCAGTCATAATCGCTAGAGCCATTTTTTGATAAAATCAAAAGTTTTGAAAAATATTCTACGTAAAGAGTATTTGGGGATGGGGGATCTTCTTGGAAATCCTCGTGTTGCATCCTTGGAAGAAACTGAATTTTAATACCAGGTTTGGTAGGTATCCGAGTTTTATTTTTTGAGCTATGTTGTTCAGGAACGGACACACACACGGATCTTTATATAAAAATGTTTTTTTTTATTCTGAGGGGCTCGAAATATGCATTTTCATGAAATCTTGGTTAAACTTTTACAATGAGTGTGAGGGGGATTTGCAGTATATGATGTAACTTTAAATCAATTTCTCACATTTCATTTTGTTTTGCCATTTATTAAAGAATTTAAAATGCTTTCTGGAAAAAAATTAATGAAGATTCCACTTTTATCTTCACTTCTATTTTCTACGGAAATTTTTGGTGGAATGCAATACCTTCACTACTTACTATATACATGGTAGAGGAAGTAATAGTTCCCGTTACTCCTTACATCTGTAATTCCGTCAAGTCTGTAACTGAAACATCTACCTCAGATTAAATATAAAGTAGTTGTATAAGAGGGGAAAGTAGAATAACTGTAGGAAGAAACATGTCAGCTTAGGAAATGATGAATCATTAAGAGGGACAAATAAGAAATAATATAAAGTTAGAAAACCAATAGCGTTAATAATTATGTAAACGACTAAGCAATATAAGAATATTTATGTGTGCATGCAGAACTTCATGTTGTAAAGGGTAAAATTTGTTCAGAGGCTGAGTAACAGAGAAAGGTAATTAGCAGGCATAGGACTTTCTAAGCATTTGAGCCAGGACGAAAGGAATTAGAATCTAACTGTTACTGGGTTCTATACAGGACGTCGCAGATAACAAACCACCTCTCAGTCCTTGTACGGTCTGTTGGCGTTTGTAGACAGACAGACACACAGCTTTATTCCTGCCCGTAGTGACATGTTGTTTACATTCTTGTATTAATACAATATGATTTGCGTGTAGATAACTTGAGCCAGGTCCTATGGCTGGTAATGAGAAAAACAGGTTACAGGGTAAGCTAAGTAAGTGACTGAAAATACTCATGTTACGTCATTTATGATAAATGTTTGGATAGAGGTGATCTTGAAGATGGTTTGTTACGTTATTTGCACCACGCTTTGGACGTCAATTTTAAGTACGTCATATTGAAGGAGTTGTATTATATTTCAACTGTTGTGAAGCCGAACTTAAAATTCGTTGCAACCACACGTATAGTAAAGTTTCCGGTAGCCTTCGCCCCAAATGTATTTTCAGGTGACCTTTGCCCCAGATTTAAAAAGAATTATTAACATTGTAATTAAACGGTTTCTTTACATATTTAATGTTTATGTTTGCCTCAGCTGCATCAGTATTATTTGAGAGACATGGACAACTTGACAGGGTTGTGATACGACAAGTATGTAGGCTTACACAAACTATTATTTTACTTCACTCCTTTTATTAATACTTGATACATTTAAATAACACTTCACTGATATAGGCAGCTGTGAGATTCTTTAATTAATTACTTGTACTTTTAACACGTAAACTTATTTTTCCTCTCACACGAATACATATTTAATTTCTCGAGGACGCACATGCAACGCACCCAGTTATGAGCACTGTCTGTAGGCAACACGTCTGGTTATGAGCACTGTTTGGAGGCAACTGAATTGATTTCACCGTCTAAACTTGTAAATTTCTGTATTTCAATGGCTAATCCTACTTCAATAGAATACCTGCATTTAACTAAAGCTTTTTCTGGTTGTTGATTGGCTATTTTTATACTGTCTCAAAATTTACATTATTGCTGCTCTAATAAAGACTAGTAGCATTTAAACTTCCTTACTCATTAATGACTCAAGGTTACCTCATTGTTACCTCTTTGTTAGCAACTTTTGACCTATTTCTCACAGCTCCTACATCATTAAATTACGTAATATATTCACATAATATTATTGAACATGTATACAATAATGTAAGCATATGCAATGACTGTTACATACATTTTACGAACTACCAAATACACACACTGCTTTAAGGCGGGCCGTTATTGAATTTACACATTATATAACCAGACTGAAATCATTTAAGTGTTGAAAATACTGCCTCAATCTCCAATTAATCACAATGTGCATAGTTGCATTCATGTTATGAAAATGCAACACATTTGTCTTTCTCTGCGAAGCTAGTGGTCAACACTCTAGCTTCTAAACTGGGTTTTATTCCCATGAGAAGTATTCTTTAATTAGAATCACTACCTAACCTCCATAGGGTCTATAAGTATGAAGGAAACCCTCGATAAGATCTTACAAGTTGTGCAAATGAGTATACTGCAAATTAAGGAATAAAACAATAGGTATTAACTGCATATATCGCTGGTCAGTTTTTGTTGCAATAGAAAAAAAAAGAATAAATAAAGGTTTTTCACAGATGATGTATAATAATGCAAGCTTAGAAAATTTAAAGGCATAACAATGAATATTTTGAAAACGTCTAATGGTACGAATAAAAGTTTATATAAACTGTATGTTTCAATAAGTTCTGTATATTACTTGAAATATCTTTTTCATTCTGTCTTATAATGTTTACGTTATATAACTGATAGGTGAATTTGCTTTAAACCTTCGTTAGAATTCCTAAATGCTGTATTGATTCAAGCATGTAATTTTGAATTCACCCGACGTTGCGCTGCTCACAACATTTAAACAAACCTTTTCTTTGGAAATGCTTTTTGTATTGAATGTATGCACTGAAATCTCGATATTAAGTGTTAAGTGCAATAGAATACTTATACTACCTACCACAGGTATATGGTAGAGAAAGTAAAACTGAGGTGTGAGTGGCTGTTTTTCTGTTTTATTTTATTGAATTTGGAAAACAATGAAATTTATTTACACCATGAGGCAGTATTTTTAATACTTGAATAATTTCAATTAAATTATAATATAATATGTAAATTCAATAACAGCCCGCCTAAAAGCAATATGTATGTAATAATTTGTAAAAATGTATGTAACATCATTACATTAGCTTATATTATTGTAAATATGTTCAATATTTGTATGTGAATGCATTATACAACTTTACAATTAAGAGCTGTGAGAATAATAAGTTTAAAGTTGCTAACAATGAGGTAACAATGAGGTAACCTTGAGGCAATAATGAGTTAGAGAGTTTAAATGTTACTAGTCATGATTAGAGCAACGATAATGTAAAATTTGTGACAGTTTTTAAAATAGCCAATCAATAGCCAGAAAAAGCTTTAATAATATGCAAGTATTCTATTGGACTAGGATTAGCCAATCAGAGTCTTGAAATACAGAAGCTTACGGGTTTTAACGGTTGAAATATGTTCAGTTGCCTGCAGACCTTGGTAGTGACCGGATGGAAGATGTGTTCTCTAAAGAAATATTACGTATTCGTGTGAATCGTAAAATAAGTATACGCGTTAACAAAGTGCAAAAATATTAAATTAAAGAATCTCACAGCTCTTAATATCAGTGTAGTGCTATTTAATTTGTGTCAAGGATTAATAAAAAGAACTGAATTTAAACTTAAAATCTGTGTAAGCCTACATTCTTGTCGCACCACGCCCTGTCTAAGAGATATGTGACTCTAAAACAATACTGATGCAGCCGAGGCAAATATAAACATAAATAATATATATAGAACCAGTGTAATAATAAAGTTAATATAATATTTTTTTAAACTTGGAGCGTAACAACAAAAATAAATCTTCAAGTCGGCTTTACATACGTAGCAGCATATTACGTAGCAAACAATCTTCTTCAAAATTGACGTCCATACGTGGAGAGAAATATATAAACAACTCTTAACTCCAAGACAATAACTACTTCAAGTTGGCTTCCCAAGCGTGAGGCTAATAAATTACGTAAATAAAATACGTAAACAACACAACAACTACAACCATTACTTTAAATTTGGTAGATATCTTAATTTTGAGAACTTGTAGTCAACTGGCAGAACAATGTGTAAATTAAATAAGGTATACAACATTTCTATCACTCATTAGGATCCTTCTTTATGTTGATGAACCGAGAGCGCTGGCGCCCGGTTTCGATTACCGACGACCACCCACTCTGACCCATAGGTGTTTTTGGAGTTTTTCTGGGTCGCCGAAAGAAACCATTCCAGCATTCGCCTATTTTCCTGTTCCTTCCATTGCATTCATCCTTTACCCCGTTAGGTCTGTTTCGGGATTGGAAGTGTCGTCGATGGTGTTTCGGTGAGTCGTGGCAGGGGAAAAGGATGCTCTCTGGAACTTTCCCCGTCCCTCGGCTTTCGGATGGTTGCCGAGTATAAGGACCGCCTCTTAGGAGCGGGGTGTTGGACCCTCTGTGTGGGGCGAGGGCGCCCGGTGTGCCCCTATCCCACTGTCGGTGCGTCTCTCAGGATTACTGTAAGTACCCTGCCATTGCTGTGTCATCACTCCTGGTTCCGGCAGCCCGGTGTCTCTTTTCACCTCCTCCTCCCTCCGGGACGCCCCTCTTGAGGGATATAGGTACAATATCCTCACTGCAGCAGTGCCGAGTCCTCTCGGATATTCGGGAGAAAGAAGATATTGATGTACTCTTTAAAAAGTAAATAGGAAGCTGGGACTCTCATTAGAGTTTAATACGAATTTGTACTGTCAAAATTTATAAAATGGACTTAGTGTTATTATACATTAGAAAACTTCTACTTTAATTATATGTAGTTTTTATACTTGTGCGACCATAGTGTGTCATATAACGATTTAAATGTCTGCTGTAAACCTGCCTTCTTATAAAATAGTAAAAATGTCAAGTTTTGCCAACATTTAAGAGAACAAACCATTAAAGAGGGGTTCAGTAATCTTCAAACACCAAACTACCAAGAGAGAACCAGAAAAACACGAAAGAGTGCTTGTATGTGCATTAAAATCGGAGAAAGTCCCCTATACCTCATTAAGGCTCTAAGATGCGTAATACTTAAGAAATCGATTCATAGTAGATGATGATGTCTCGACTGATGAAAGGTTCCTAACCACCTATCCCAAAAAGTTGTCTTGTTTATTTAGGCGAATTTGGCGATATTTTGATGTAGGTTCTGTCCACTGAATTAAAGTGAAGTTTCGCGAATTAATGGTTCCAGCGTATACAAATTGTATCGGAATGAGGGCATAAAACGAGGAAAAGCGTAAGGGTGAGTGACCTTAAGCTGAGACCGAGAGTAAGAAAATTAATTGTGAGTACCAAATGTTTGAGTTTACTCGCAGATTTTGGGAGAAAGAAGATGAATTAGCGGAGCTATTAATACAGCACCGTGTACTCTGAAGAGTAGTTCGTTGCCAAAGATGCGGAAACCAACTCTCGTGAATGGAAACCAAAACTTAAACATAGTGATGGAACACTCGCTTCGCTCGCGTGCTTTGGTGTAACACTGGTTGCTAATTATCGTAAGCTTATATATAAAATAAACTAACCTCCCATGAATCATAAAGCAACCCAATTCTTTTCCGTTTTAGATGTTTGCTACATTTGAAGGTGTACCTTGGCTGTGTTTTTATATACAAACTGGGGATGCAAGAAAAGCTCCAATAGTGTCTGGGTGCAATGCGTGTGTACGACGCCAATGCCAGTAATGTTTGGTTATAGAACATATTTCAGTTGATTTTGTTGTATCAGAATGGTAAAAGGTGTTGAAATGTTGAAAAATTGTTAAAAAGCGTTTATATATTTAAAAAGTCTGTTAAAAAGTTCATTATGTTTAAAAGATCTGATTCATTGAAAAGATCTATGGAACCTCGACGTATATGGAACGATAGCGCAAAATTCTTTTAAAAGACAAAGTCAGATTTTGTGTTATTTTAGCGCTATAATTTATAAAATCTCTTTTTTAAGGTTTCTTTTGTCGACATATTCTCATTTTCAGATTGTTCTACACAATGTACTTTTTGATATAAAAAAATGAAAATTTGTTTACATGCTTATGGATAACATGTTAAATAAACTGATGTTTTTTACCCATCCTTCAACAAAGTATTTTTACAAAACCTAAGTTTTTCTATCCACATTATTTCAATCAAAATAAGCATTTGCAGCAATAATATTATTACATATTCCCTTGTAGATACAATAGGATTAAGGGTATAGAGTAGTCAAATCTTTTAACAGCGGGTTGCTATGTAATGGCTTTGAAAATCTGCTCTCTTTACATGACCAAGAGAAGAAAAAAAATCTGATGTGTTACACTTATGTGGCTTTCTCTACTCTTATACAAACAATTTTTACAAAGGCTTATTCTTCATATGCTTCATGTTAATCGAGATGTTAATCTTATTGCTAATTTTCTTGTAGGTGCAAGTGGAATTGGTAGGCTTTAAGGGATAGTAAAATATTTTAAGAAATGGTTGCTATGCGCAGTATTCCATTCTCTTTGCATTACCAGGACAAAAATAATTTCTGATGTCTTACACTCACATGACTTTCTCTACTCTTGTATAAACTAATTTTACAAACGCTTATTCTCCATATGCTTCATGTTAATCCATATGACAATCTTACTGCTAATTTTCTTGTAGATGAAAGGGGAATTGGTAGGCTTTAAGCGATAGTCAAATATTTTAAGAGCTGGTTGCTATGTGGCGCATTCCATTCTCTTTACATTACCAGAACAAAAAAAAATGAATAACGAATTTCCATTTGAGAAAAAGTATTGCAAAAGTTTAACGCAATAACAAGCATAATCTCGAAAATGGTTCAATGAACAACAAAAAAATGTATATGACATAAATTGTGTATTTTAACGCGATCTAGATTTTTTTGCGTAGTAACATTTTGTCTATATCTTATGGTTTACCAGTTATGCAAAAGCCGTTCACAATGAAGAATACTTTCGGAGACATTCCCACAAAATTCGAGATACACATTTCATTTGTCATTAAAATATCTTAAAGATATGATATTTTAATCAAAATCGTTATAGCCATTTTTGAGAAAATTAAAAATTTCGAAAAATGTTCCATGTAAAGGCTATTCTGGGGTAGGAGTATTTTGTTGAAAACCTTCGTGTCGCATCTCCGGAAGATACTGGACGTAAATACCAAGTTTGGTGTTTACCCGACTGTTCATTTCTGAATTATGCTGTTCAGAGACACACACAGACACGTTTCCAAAAATGTTTTTTTTTTGGATTCAGGGGTCTCAAAACATATATTTCCGGGAAATCTCGGTATCGAATTTTTGGGTCGAATACAGTACTTCCCCTACTTACTATACGTTGTAGAGAAAGTACAAATGATTAACGAATTCCCATTTGAGAAAGAGTATTATTGGAACATTTAAGGGAATAACAAGCAATACCTCGAAAATGGTTCACTCAAGAAAAAATAATGTATGTAACATAAATTGTATATTTTAACGCGATCTACATTTTCTGTGTAGTAAAATTTTGTCTATTTCTTATGGTTTACCAGTTATGCAAATGTCGTTCACAATGAAGAATACTTTTGGAGACATTCCCAGAAAATTCGAGATATATATTTCATTTGTCATGGAAATATCTTAAACATATAATATTTTAATCAAAATTGCTAGTCGTTTTTGAGAAAATTAAAATTTTTGAGAAATTTTCCATGTAAAGGGTAATCTGAGATGGGGGGATTTTCTTGAAAACCTGCGTGTCGCATCTCTGGAAGATACTGAACCTAAATACCAAATTTGGTGTTTATCCGACTGTTCGCTTCTGAGTTATACTATTCACAGACACACACTCGACATGTTTCCAAAAATGCTTTTTCTGGATTCAGGGGGCCTCAAAACATATATTTCCGATGAATTCTCGGTATCGAATTTTTGGGTGGAATACAATACTTCCCCTACTTAGTATACGTAGTAGAGAAAGTAAAAATAGCGATTTTGTACTTGAAGAAAGCATAAGTTTGCAAATTCACACCACAAGAATTTTATTTGGCATGCATTCTTTACTTTAAGAATATATTTTTTATGGAGTAATATTTTGTCATCTCTTACGGTTTACCGCTTACACAAAAGTCATAGATGACTTCACAGGCTATTACCAAAAATTCAAGATGTGTTTTATTTGCATAAAAATATCTTAAACATATGCTACTTTAATTAAAATTGCTAGTCATTTTTTAGAAAATCAAAATTTTCGAAACATTTTCTATGTAACGGATAGTTTGGAGTAGGAAGATTACTTGAAAATCTTCGTGTTGCATTGAGTTATGTTGTTTATAAACACATAAACGGACCTTTTTCTAAAAATGCTTTGTGGGGGTCCAGGAGCCTCAAAACATGTATTTCGAAGTATATATCGAATACTTACTCTGATTACTGCAAGTACGTACTAGGGAAAGTAAAAATGATTATATGAATGGTAATATGCTTCTGAGGTTATTAAACAATAATACACATATTGTGTAAATTTTCAAGCAAAATCACTGAAGTCCCATATTTAACATTTAATTTTTCCTAAACTATTAGAATAATTAAAAAATAATGTCCATTATGTATTAATACACTATTTAAGAATTTATAATAAGATAATTTTAAAAATAATTTTTCAAAACATTAAAAAAATAATAAAAAGTAATATCTTGGGAACTAATTTAAATATGTATACGAAATTTAGTGTACATATTATACATTGCCATATTGAAATTTCAAATTAATCGAACTAAAATTGTATATTTTAACATTGTTACAGTTGGGTCTCCTTTGCCAGAGGGCTTATTTACATGTTTGCATGTTGGACAGCCCTGGATGACCTTAGGAGCTCGACATTTTGCTGCTCGTCCCTCCGTGCTGATGGTGGTGGACATTAACGGTGCGGGTCACTTCCACTTACTTTCGTCGGAACCCCATAAAAATGCGATAACTTGAAAAGAGCAACCCCCTCCCAACTCATGTATATCCTAGTGTCCTGCGGAAGTCCTCTCTCCATTTATGAGTCCTGCCGCCATCAATTTCCGCACTTCCTTCTGCGACCGTAGCGCTCGAATGAACCCTATTAAACTTGAGTTGATTGAAAACCTACACCTCCTTGCACTTGTGGCTCAAGGGAGAATAAACGCTTTACTTGATTTGTTTACTAAACAGCACAAGGATTCGAACAATGTAACATCTCCGATGTTTTAAGTCTCACAGCTAATCATTTATTTTCATAGTTTTACCTATAAACTATTCATAACAGAAGATTAACTACAAATTTCAGTCCATAACTTATTTATAACTAATACGAACTATTCTTACGAAAATTCTTATATCCACTTCAATTTAATCGAGATAAAAACTTTTGCAGAAATAGCTAACATTGCTGTTTCGTAATAGATACAAAGGAAGCAGCGATAGTCAAATTTTTAAGTACTGGATACCATACACTGGCCTTAAAATACCATACTTTGTCCATACAATCGCGAGAAACAACTAAACTTCGACAGGACCTTGTTATTGTTTTAAAGTATTGAGCATTTCGAACCGTTAATAACGGATATCTCCGAAATGGCTAATGCTAGAAAAAGTTATTTGAAATAAACTGTGTGGTTTAGAGAGAACTACATTTCTTTGTAGTGCGTTTTGTACTATTGCTTAACGTTTAGCAACTATACAAGGTTATACAAAATTCCTTCCAAATGAAATAGATTTCACAGGCTATTCCCAGAAAGTCTAAGATATACATTTTATTTGTCATGTTAATATCTTTAATGTATGGTATTTTAATTAATATCGTGGGAGCCAGTTTTTAGAAATTGGAAAATTTTGATAAATGTTCCATGCAAAGGGTAGTTGGAGAGGAGGCATTTTCTTGAAAATTGTTTTGACGCATATTTGGAAGATACTGAAGATAAATACCAAGTTTGGTATTTCTCCGACTTATCGTTCTTGAGTTATATTGTTCAGATACACACACAAAAATAGAGACAGACACACATACGTGGACCTTTTTTCTAAAAATTTCTTTTTTTAAACCAGGGGGCACCAAAACATGTATTTATGGGGAAATGTTGCTATCGAATTTTTGGGTGGAATACAATATATCATCTACCTACTATGTATGTGCTGGAGAAAATAATTATGTTATGAAAATTTCATTCTTATTTTTCTGTTTACCCTCCTCGTATGCAGAACTTACATCTCCCAGGACTTACAAGGGGGTGCCTGGTCCAGAGGCCTGTCAAAGAGCAGATAAACTTTGGATCAGATAGAATATCCAGGATGGATGATCAGGCTGGTATGAGAACGAGGAAGTAGATGATATAAAACGATGGTGAAATGGATGAAAGGAAAGATGATGATGGAGTTGGAATACATGGCGAGGGAAACCGGAGAACCCGGAGAAAACCCCCCAGACGCCGCTTTGTCCACCACAAATCCCACATGCGGGTCCTGGGATCGAACTCGGATCGCCTTGGTGAGAGGCGATGGTATAGCTACTCGACCACGGCGCCGCCTGAAATTTTTTTTCGACAAAACAAAATCTATTACAGTGAAGGTAAAACAGCTATTTAGGATTCAAATTGTGATAGATGGAAAATTTAGGTACTTCGGTAACGTAATCTCGTTGTTGAATAAGAATGACATGTGTGCAAAATTAAATAAACATAAATGGAATAATAATAAGAAAATCTGGAGGAGTCATATCAAGAAATAGACAAGACTAGATAAAATAATTGCAAAACGAACGATAATGTTTGGTTTGGATACCTGGATATTAAAACAATAGAACGAGAGAAGCCTTGAAGTTCACTAAATGGATTTTTGAAGCTGCCAATAGAAGTTTCGTTTAACAGATCCCGTTCCCAATCAGACTACTAAAGAGTAGTTGGAAGTAATAAGTATAGTCAAGGATATAAAACAGACCGAGGGATAGCTCAGGCGGTAAGGTCTATTGCCTGCATTCTGGAGGATCCTGGAGGTCAACCATCCTCTATATGCTATGATCCAGAGTTTACTTGCTCCTCGACAGCCTACTGACCCAAGGCATTTGCTTGTGTGTTCTTGGGGGAGTAAGTCCTCCAAAGAGGAGGGTAATCCATTAAAGAAGAAGAAATAAAACCGTATAAGCAAAACTGGAAGGAACATATATTAAGAATAAATTACAAAAGAATTTAGCCTATCAGTATAGGTAAGTGGGTAGGATAAATTTGGGCTTGGTGGAGAAGAGATGGAACTGATGCTCGGAACAGGTCCTTTGGACATCTTAAGAAGAACTGTTCATAAAAAACTGGTTTTTCTATCTATTGTCATAAATGCTCCCAGAAATGGTTTAAATACACATTCTGTAACTAGAGGGACGCTAATACGATAGTCAAACATTAAAAACATCGGTCGGTATAATATAGTGGACTTGATATTGTATACTCTTTGCTTGATTCCGAAAAATAGAAGACCAGCACTGGCAAGCGTACTGGAAAATTCAAAATAACATCGTGAATTTTGGACACAAGGTGCACATTTTAATAAGCTTTATACTAATTGTGTGCTGAGCTTTGTTTTTCCATCTTGAATAAATTTCAGTAAGAATGAAACGATTTCAAATGTTATTCACCAAAAAATTAAAGATCTAAAATATATTTTTGGTTTCTCTACTGGGATAATTGTTCACGGGGTAACAATCCTTAGAGGGACCGGTTGCGCAGCATGCGACCAGCCGGCGTTGCGGATGACAAGTACTCCGCAATAAATATAGTACTGTTTGTCGCGTAAGTTATTTCTTCTTCTACTTCACAGTTTTAGTCCATTTAGCCTGTTCCGGCTCCAAAATCTTGTTGTGTGCATCTCTTTTTTGGTCGTCCTGGGTTTCTGTATCCTTGATGTCTCACGTACATAAATTACTCGTTTATGTAACCTATAAATAAGGTGAAAAATATAAACAAAATGTTTTATATTTAATTTCCAGTATAGCAATAGATAGCTTCTGAACGAAGTGACTCTTCTGTACGATTGTTCAAAACCAATTGGTGGGCTTCATTCCTCCCTTTTGAACCAACTGTCCACGCGTTTGGCTCAGTGCTATAAACACCACTGTAATACTAATTTGTTCGGGAAGGAGAATTTGAGACAGCTTGGCATTAGAGATCGTTCATTATTAGCCACCGTTGTTGGAAGCGATTGTTCACTTGATCACAAGACCAGGGTAGGAAAACTGCATGAACACCACTCCTGGGTTATATTGAGTTGCCATTTATTTTCTCTTATTCCATTCAGTGCTCTCAAAAACTGGATGTAATATAATGAAGTGTGAGAAATGAATTGTTGCTGCTACTTATGGATGCCAATTTGAGAAGATGTTTTGTTATGTTATTTATTAGCACCACGCTTTGGGCGTCAATTTGAGAAAGATAATTTTTTACATTATTTACCCCACGTTGGGCACCAATTTGAAGAAGGTGTTTTATTACCTCCAAGTATGGATGCTAATTTGAGAAGATGTTTTGTTATGTTATTTATTAGCACCACGCTTTGGGCGTCAATTTGAAGTAGGTTTTATTTAAAGGAGCTGTATTATATTTCAACTGTTGGGGCACCGAACTTGTAGTAGTTGCAACCGCACGTATGGTAAACAGTTTCCGGTGGCCTTCGCCCCAAATGTGTTCTCAGGTGGCCTTTGCCCCAAGTTTAAAAAATATTAACTGTTTCTTTAAATATTATATTTATGTTTGCCTCGGCTGCGTCAGTATTTGTTAGAGACACGTTTCTCTTGGCAGGTTTGTGATACGACAAGAATGTAGGCTTACACAGATTATAATTTTACTTCACTCCTTTTATTAATACTTACGAATTAAATAACACTTCCCTGATATAGAGAGCTATGAGATTCTTTACTTAATGAATTGCACTTTTTTAACACGTAAACTTATTTTGTATCTCACACGAATACGCATTAAATCTCTCGAGGACGCACAAGCAACGCATCCAGTTATGAGCACTGTCTGCAGGCAACTGAATAGATTTCAACCATCTAAACTTGTAAATTTCTGTATTTCAGGTTTCTGATTGGCTATTCCTAATCCAATGGAACACCTTCATTTAACTAAAGCTTTTTCTGGTTGTTGCTTGGCCATTTTTATAAACTGTCAATAAAATTACATTATTGCTTCCAAGAATCACAAGTAACATTATTAAACTCTCAAACTCATTAGTGCCTCAAGGTTACCTCATTGTTAGCAAATTTCAACCTATTATTCTCACAGTTCCTACATTATTAAATTACGCAATATATTCACATAACATTATTACACATGGATACAACAATATAAGCATATGCAATGACTGTTACATACATTTTGCAAATTATTACATACACATTGCTTCAAGGCGGGCTGTTATTAAATTTACATATTACATAATTTGACTGAAATCATCTAAGTACTAAAAACACTGCCTCAAGTGAATACGCATTTTTAAACAGAAAACAAATCTCAGACTAACAGGAGCTTACGTTATCGGACTCGAACATTCCTGCAACCTAAAGTGGTTTCACTTTAACTTTAAAGGAGTTGTAAACAAAACCAGTGACAAGAGAGCACCTCATTGGCTGTTGGCAAACTACGACTTGTCCTGCTTAGCATGTCCTCTCTCCACTACATAAAACAGTTCGGTTCAGATCGTAATATTTTGTGGTTATTCTCGTGCAGAGAAAGTAAAAAGAAAACATTATTATAACAGTTCAATCTATGAAATAAAATGTGTTTGTTCAGATTCACCTATAACAAAATGAACTGTTATAGCAGTGGGTTTAAGAGTCTATGCGCAGGCGCTGCAGGTCGTTTCCGGTTTCCGGATAAGCTGCCAATGTACTTTTGCAACGTGTTGAGAAAATGTGTCATGACGTAGAATCCTCTGCCACTGTGGAAAATATAAACGCGGGAAATGGAAAGAAGACAATTGCGTTAAATGCGTATTTGACGTACCCACCTTTAATCGACAATGAATATTGTTGGCCATTATTAGCAATAATTGACCTTCTTTGTTATTGATGCAGAAATGTTGCTCGGATTGCTTGGGCCGCGTTTGTTTTCTGAGGTTTTCTAGCCTATAGTGCTAATCATTTTTTTAAGTTGTTGACTCATAAAAGGTTAAAGCAAAAGTGGTATATTGATATTAGTCATTAAATGAATGGTTTCTAAAGACTGAAGTTATGAATAGTTTAATCCAGTACCTTTAACCACAGATGCAAAACTGTTCAGGTACAACTTTTATTTGTGTACTTTTAGCATTATATGTTAGAAGTTTAGGATGTAATGCAAAATATGTCGCGGTATTATGTCGTGTTATCTTATTTGCTGAACGCCTGTTATTGTTTTACTATTTCGAATTTTGGGTTCTTTGTCTTCCGGCTAGCTATTATTACTCAGTCGAGCAAATATCTCTTGAACAGGGTGTGTAAACGGAAAGGATTTGTTACTAAAATATAACATTGATAAAAGAATTTGTTTTTACAATTTTATTGCCGTCACAATTAATTTCACATATTTACTCTTGATACACGCCTGACTGAAACTGTTATATTTTCGAATGTAACTACAATCACTTATTTGCCGCGCATTATTAATTCGCGTATTTCACATTTTGTAACTAACTTCTCGACGCGAGAGATTCTGTAGAATTGCGTAATGTGTACTTCATGAATGCTTCCGTGTAACTCGCGAGAGAGATTTCTTAGAACTCTGCGACGTTTGCCTTGTGAAAGATTCTGTAGAACTGCGCGATACTTCGACTCCGTCTCAAGAATTTATACTCCCTCACCCCGTTATGCCTAAACATTATAATAGAGCTGCTATTGGTTAATAAATCGCGCCAACATTAGCGTCTATTTCGTCAGCCAATCAAAATTACAAGAACATATATTCTATGGAAGATATTCCCTCATTTCTAAAGAAAGGCACGCTACCCTGACGTCATTTGTTTGTCTCTTCTAAGTGATAAACAACTCACCCCATCGCTTCATTGTTACCCGCTCCTATTGTCAGTTTCAGTGAGGCTGTGTAAACTTATTTCCTAACAATGCTTATAATTAACAAACATCTCAAATCATTGTCATACAATAATGTTAATTTACACTACAATCATTCTGGAATTCACAGTGTTGTGATATAAAATACTGCCACAAATATAGGAATAAGACATACAGTGTTTAAAAGCTAATGATCCCCAAGCTGCGCAATATACTGTATTCGCATTCTGCCTGAAGCAATTTCCTCTCACGGATACTTTGCTCCCGTCATCTTCCACGTGGTGCTGCTCTTGTTTGTTACATGCATCGTTGAATGTTCTTATGCTATTTGTTATACCATAAATCGATTTTCTAAGGGGATATATTCACTTCTCTACCACCTGCTTGAAGGAGAGGAACCAAGAATACAATGTCAAGATTTCACCTGAAAGATATATTTTGAGGTCACTAACCCCCTCAAGATTAGAATAACCGCCGTGTGGGTGAAACAAACAAAAAGGATGGAACACGAAAATTTTCAAGAAAATCTCGCCACCCTTCACTACTCTATACATGGAAAACTTTTGTTTATTTTCTCTTTTCTCAAAAACGTCTCTTACGATTTCTAAAATACTATACGTTTAAGATATTGACATGAAAAATAAAATGTACATTCGGAATTTTCTGGGATACCCAGCAAAGTTCTCCTCGTTTGAAAGGAATTCTGCATAACCGGTAAGCCATAAGAGATAGACAAAAACCGTGCTACAAGAAAATCTGATGTGTTGCACTCCCATGGCTTTCTCTACTCTTGTACAAACTATTTTTACAAGCGCTTATTCTCTATTTTCATGTTAATCGAGATAAACATTTGCAGAAATCAGCTTATTGCTAATGTTATTGTAGATGCAAGGGGAATATGGTAGGCTTTAAGCGATAGTCAAATCCTTTAAGAGCTGGTTGCTATGTGACGCATTCCATTCTCTTTGCATGTCCAGGACATAAAAAAGACTAATGAATCCCCATTTGAGTAAAAGTGTAAGCACTAGAAAACTCAAACAAATAGCAAGGAATATCTCGGATATAGTTCACTGAACAAAAAAAATTATATGACATAAATTGTGTGTTTTAACGAGATCTACATTTTTAGTACAGTAAACTTTTGTCTATTCCTTACGGTTTACCAATTATGCAAAATTCATTCAGAATAAAGACGACTTTTGGAGACACTCCCATAAAATTCAAGATATACATTTCATTTGCTATGAAAATATCTTAAACATATGATATTTTAATCAAAGTGCTAGAGCCATTTTTAAGAAATCAAAATGTTCGAAAAATATTCCATGTAAAAGGTAGTTTGGGGTGCAGGGATTTTTTGGGGGGAAAATCTCCGTGTTGTAATCTTTGAAAATTACTGAACCTAAATACCAAGTTTGGCATTTATCTGACTTCTCGTTTTTGAGTTATGCTGTTCACAGATACAGCACACACACGCATCTTTTTTCTAATTTTTTGGAGGCGGGGATTCAGGGCGCCTCAAAACATGTATTTCCGGTTAAATCTCGGTATCGAATTTTTGGGTGGAATGCGATACTTCCCCTACTTAATACGCAGTAGAGAAAGTAAAAAACCTATACTTATTTAAACTGCACAATTTATTTCCAATGACCTCCTTTGTTGCCTTAGCCATTTCCGAGATATCTGTTATTATTGGTATAAATTTATCAATTTGAAATTGTTAAACTGCTGTCGCTATTCAGGTGCTTCTCGCGATGTAATGCAAAGAATATGGAAGTTCATGGTCACCATAAACATCTGATCAGGTATCGATTCGGTATCCTGTATCCCTACAATGAAACGTGTAATGAAACTATTTCTGCAAAGGCTTATCTCGACTAACGTGAAATAAAAAAAGAAGTTAATGTAAGAATAATTGTAGAAGCTGGAAAAATAAACGATAGTGGGTAGAGAAAGTCATGTAAATGCAACAAATCAGATATATTCTATCCATGTTTTCAATCACTTAAGTATTTAGCTCGTTATTTCCCTTACCAGAAAAGAAAAGCTTAAATTTAAAACGTCGCTTTCGATCATTTGTCCTTGTTACGATTTATTTTCCAATGCTAGAGAGTCAGCTCGCGGTGTCGAAGCTGGTACTTCGCGACATAAAGCCGTATCGAGAATCGAACCCGAGACACACGCAACCAACACGAACAGAGCAGAGCGCGACGATAGATTTTTCATCCCGCTTTCCTGGTAATCCGTTTAATAGAGAAATCGATCTGACTGCATTCCATTGCAAACATTCCAGTGTGTTGGCGGATGTCGAGAGTTCCACCAGCCGCTACTGACATTCTAAAGTCGTATTGGATAATGTGCCGCCCCGTTTTAACAGCGACACAGCCTCATGTGCACATGGCACTTTTCCTATAACAAGCTGGTTCAGTTCACCGTTCTGCACGGCAAAACAATCTCGTTTAAGTGCTGTGTTTCAACCCAAAGAATTATATGTGTGCGCTGTACGTTTACCAAAAATATAATCCGATGTGTTGCAATGCTAGAGTTCAAATAAACTCTGGTAGTTGGGATTTAATTAGCTTAATTATAACACAGAAATGGTTTAAATTATGTAACACACGTTTTATCACATATTATGTATATAATACTAGACAGCTGCCCGACGTTGCACGGATAGCTTTTTAAACTCCAATGACAATTTAATTCATTTACCTCCCTTGTGCTTTTTAAATTATTGTGCAATGATTTATACGATTAGTATGGTAAATGCTCCCATTTACCTCTTATAATTGTAATTTTGTACAGTCCTAACTATTACTAATACTGGATGAAAAAATCTGATGTGCTACACTCACATGACTTTCTCTACTCTTATACAAACTAATTTTACAAACTCTTATTCTCTATCTATTTCATATTCATCGAGATAAACATTTGCAGAAATGATCTTTTGACATGCAAAGAGATTTACATTTTACTTATAGCGACCAGTTCTAAAAATATTTGACTATCGCTTAAGGCCTACTATGTTCCCCTTGTTTTGTAATTGCAAGGGCAATATAGAAATACAGTAGCCTTTAAGCATAGACATACATATCTCTTAATAGCTGGTTGCTAGGTGCAGCACCATTCTCTTTGCCGCATATTAATACTCTTTGCATATCCAAGACAAAAGAATGAATAACGAATTCCCATTTGAGAAAATAAGTATTGAAAAATTTAAAGGAATAACAAGCAATATCTCAAAAATGGTTCACTCAACAACAAAAATGTATATGACATAAATTGTGTATTTTAACGCGATCTACATATTTTGTGCAGTAAAATTTTGTCTAACTCTTATGGTTTACCAGTAATGCAAAAGTCGTTCACAATGAAGAATACTTTTGGAGACATTTCCAGAAAATTCGAGATATACATTTCATTTGTAATGAAAATATCTTAAACTTAGATATTTTATTCAAAATCGTAAGAGCCATTTTTAAGAAAATTAAAATTTTCGAAAAATGTTCTATGTAAAGGGTAATCTGGGGTGGGGGGATTTTCTTGAAAACCTTTGTGTCGCATCTCTGGAAGATACTGAACCTAACTACCAAGTTTGGTGTTTATCCGAATGTTCGTTTCTGAGTTATGCTGTTCACAGCCAGACACACAGAACAGACACACACGGACATGTTTTCAAAAATGCTTTTTTTTTTTGGATTCAGAGTATCTCAAAACATGTATTTCCGGTGAAATCTCGGTATCGAATTTTTGGGTGGAATGCAATACCACCCCTACTTACTATACGTAGTAGAGAAAGTAAAAACCTCTGATATTCACGTAAAACATTGGCGAAACGTCCGACAGTCCATAAGTATCCTTTGGCAGTGAAAGAACCATTAGTCGGAATAGTAAAATTAAATGGCGTTTTATTTATGGTGCGTTATGTGGTGTTTTAAATTTGTTGTCACTGTGAAAGTATTTTTAGAAAGAGTATAACACCAACAAATATTGAGTGCTGGGTACATTCATTTTTTTTTACTTTACGACGTAGAAGCGTATACACGTTTCCAAGAAAAATACAGCACTGGATGACTCATACGAAAGGCGAGGAATTTGAACAAGGTTTAAAACTACACCTTTAACAAGTAAAGCATTTGATACTTGCAGCTATATGACTCAAATATATTTTACAAACCATTACCACATTAAAAGAGCATTACAATTCAGTTCACATTTAGTGTCTTTGTTCTTGTAAAACTCGATTACGTGAATTTAACTTTACACATTGCTTTAAATGAACAATTCGCACTATTTCCGAAATTACAGTACACCACACGCACAAAATTTATTAAATTTAAAGCACTACTTAAAAAACAGGATAAGGAATTTGGAAAAAGCCTAAAGGCGTGTGGAAGTAACCGCTTCCCAATGCCACGAGCTAAAGCTTCCTTCCTCGTCGCTAGCGGATTCTGGACTCTTCTCGGCTCTTCGTGCTTGACGGCTACTGGCTAGAATTGCGGAGGAAGATCACTGATGTGACGTCATGCAACAGCAGCTCCGCGCAGCGAGCAACCAGCCCGTCATCTATGGTATGTCGAACATAACTCCTTTAAATGGTAAGGCAGGCCAACCATTCTGGGTGGCATCGTCTCTTCAGCAGGCGAAAGAATCTAGCGATGTCGATAAAGCGGGTGTCAGATGAACTTAGCCACCGCTCAGCCTGATGAAAACGAATGCAATAGGGGAGCCATCCATGGCTCAATGGACGCTTTAACTTCTATGGTCCGTAGCGTACCATTCCATACTGGGCGTGAAAAACCGGAAATTTTGCTTAGGGACCTCTATCAAGCTTGATGTCATTTTATGTGCCGTAAATCTACGACACGTGACCACCGGCTTTACTTCTCTTCCTAAGAAGGCCATGCTAAGGATTTTTACGCCCGAAAAATCCATAAGCCTCCGCCGGATTTGAATCCGCGACCTCGAATGATCGAAATGCTCGAGTAATTTTTTTAGATATTCACAGTAAGTGATATTTTAAGACTTTGTACCTTCTGTTTAGTCCAGTATATATTTAATAACATAAAAGCCATATAGTTTTTACATAATACATGAACTCCTAACGTATACAATGAAATAGAAGTGAAGCTGGTGAATATGTAGATTTCCCACTCCCAGGCCACCAAGTTGACCGCATTAGAAATGACGAATTGTCTGCGACCATTGAGAATAATAACAAGCTTTTAATTATAAAACAACGGTTGATTGATTTTTAAGTCTTAGATGGACACATTTTTCTATCTTTATACAATTTATTTAATGATCCTGATTTTAACATGCAAAGAATATAAAGCAAAACGTTCTTACTTGAGAATAATTAAAACATGTTGCCATTGGTATCGCATGCGTATCGTATCGTTATAACCAGATTCGATTTTCCTTTGTTTTGCTGTGCCTTAGTTGCTAAATCGTGACCATCAATATTTATTAGGGATGGGATCTCAATACTCTTTGGAATCGAAGTAGGTCTAATACTATGAGATACACCTTCGATATTTTTACGATACTTTTAAGTTTTATATTATTGAAAGTTGCAACCTTTAACTGTATGCTAGACAAGGAATGAATGGAGTCGAACTTCACGTTATTGCCTCGCAACCTGTTCCCAAGGAGTTGCTGGACTATAGTTCTTAATAGACATAGACTGCGTTTCTTGTGGATGAATCAATGCAACTTCTTGTGTCTAAACGAAAACATGTAAAACAATGGGATGAGGTGTAGAGGTACTCATGTAACATTAACCGAGTTGTGAATGAAGATGATTTAGCTAGCGCACTAAATCACGTTTTTGCAACAGCTTGGCTTGGTGACTCACTCTGAGCCATTACATTTACCAACTCCTGTGACCAAAATCTGTGAATTCGGCAGAAACACAAGACGTGAAATAATACAGCGCATAGAAATATTTGTTCCTTCTTTCCATGTGTTACTTTGTGTTTACACAAATCAAAGTCGGTCAGGAGCGTAGTTTACAGATGGCGTATGAGTATTTTCTATACTATGGATAGAAAATCTTTTAAAAGAATTTTTCAGCACAAAATATAATTGCATAAAAAGGAAGCAAAGAAATTATTATTATTATTATTATTATCATCCTCGTCATCATCATCCTTCACTATACTTTTTTCACTATGAGGTGAAAGGAGAAGTAAACAAAATTTAAATGTATCACTCCGCCGAGCACATGGCAGCACCACGTGGAGAATGAAGTGAGAGGAAACTGCTTCAGACAGAATGGAATGAGGTATATTGTGCAGCTTGGGGATCATTAGCTTTTAAACATTGTATGTCTTATTCCTATATTTTGCCTCACATTCTAAACCTAACTGTTCAAAAGTGAAATTAATAAAAATCTAATGTAAAGTCTACCATAAAAGGGTTAAAGTCAAGTAGCAGTTGTTACAAAGCCGCCGACATTTTCGGATTAATTTAAACACGCCTATATAAATAAAACACTAAAAGAAAAAAAAAGGAAAAGTAACTTATATGTTGCACCCATATGACCTTTTCTACCCGCTCTTCTACAAACCATTCTTACAAAACCTGTTCTTCCATCTACTTCTCGTTAATCCAGTTAAACTTTCATTACACATTATACATGTCGATGTAGGTATAAGGAGCATACAGAAGCCCATGGTCAGATGTTTAAAAAGCAGGTCGCTATGTGATGACTTTAAAAAAACCATGCTCTTTACACGACCGTGAAAAATAAACGAATGACCATAAAAAGTTTTTAAAAAATATGTTACAATCACATGACTTTCTCTATCCACTATCGCTTATTTTTTATAGGTATAGCTTCTACATACTATTCTTATGAAAGCTTATTTTCCCGTCTACTTTATTTTAATCAAGGAAATACAAAGGATAAGTCAGATATATAAAAGCGGATCGCTATGCGTTGGCCTTGAAATCTGTACTGTTTCCATGACATTGCGAGAAACAACTGATTAACTACACCTCTTTAAAAATGACAAAATTGTTGAAAAATTCAAACCAATAATAATGGTTATCTCGAAATGGCGGATGCTACAAACAATTTAACTCAAAAAGTATGCTTTAAAGAGATCTACATTTTTGTTCAGTAAGTTTTTGTCTCTCTCTCTCTCTCTCTCTCTCTCTCTCTCTCTCTTGTGGTTTATCAGTTACGCAAAATTGGAAAAAACTCCTTCCAAATAAAGAGGACTTCCAGAAAATCCAAGATATAGTTTTATTCGTCATATAAATATCTAAAATACGTATTTTAATCAGAAACCTTAGAGGCGTTTTTGTGAAAAATCAAAAACAACGAATAGGTTTCCATGTAAAGGGTAGTTTGGAGTGGGGCGAAGTCTTACTGTCATATCTGTGGAAGATCCCGCCTTAAATACGATTTTTAGTTTTTGAGTTCTGCTGTTCACACACACACACACACACCCCACCCTTTTTCTGAAAATACTTATGTTTTACATCAATACGGGGGCTCAAATCATATATTTCCGGTGAAGTTGTCGGTATGAATTTTTGGTTGGAATGCAATACTTCCTCTACCTATATGGTAGGGAAAGTACAAACCTAATTATTTTAATTTCAAGGTAATAACATCGAGTAGTTCGGAAATGATTAATGCCACAATAACTTCAATGGACATGAGTCACCGTTTTTGTTTATTAAGTTTTCGGCTATTCTTTACGGTTTACAGTTGCACTAAAATTCATTCAGAATGATGAGCATTTCATTCACTATTCACAGATAATTTGCGATATACTTTTTTTTGTTTGTTTGTTCTGCAAAAAATTTAAGCACATGTCATTTTAATCAAACTCGCTAGCCATTTATAGAAAACAAATAAGGGCTGTGAAGGGTGTTTGGTTTGGGGGAATTTTCGTGTCGCAAGTTTGGAAAATGCTAAACTTATATTCCACGTTTGGTGTTTACCGAAATTCTGTTTTTGAGTTATGCTGTTCATACACACACGCATAAGGAGGAATTTTTTTTCTAGAAATGTCTTTTTTATTAAGGGGACCTGCGAACGTGTATTTGTGGTGATATCTAGCATTAAAGTTTTAGGTGGAATGCACTACTTCCTCTGTCTTATGCAGGTTCAAGAGAAAATAAAGAGAAAGGATATTTCAGAAATGGTTATGTTACAGAACAACTTTCATGTTTTGAAATTGGCATTTCCTTGTATGCGTTTTATGAATTTTCGGTTAGATAATATTTAAGAAACCTCAAAAAACTTGTTTCTCCGATTCTTCGTCGTGTTTTGTATTATAATATAATATTTTAAGAAACATATTTGCAAATGTTAAAAAAAACAATGAAACTACGTAAACCTTAACTGAACGAGGAATTTATCCTGAGTATAATGCAAACCAAAACGTTTAAGAGCTGGATTTTTGTTACCCTTAATAACATTTTACTGAAAGTTATTACTTTTAATTGAACATGCATGTGATACATATAATCACTCGTTGAAGAGGCAATTTCATACTACTTTCTGCTCCAGTCATAATAACAGGTGTGTATATAAAGGGTCTTTCAACAAGAGTGTCCTATCTTTAACATGTGATAGCTGCCGTTGTTATTGAGTTAGAGCAGTCATTTTTTCATGTGGTTACAGTTATTATTGACAAATAGCCATGGAAGGTTACAGCATCCAGCAACGGGTAGAAATTGTGAAAATTTATTATCAAAATGGATCATCTGTTCGCCAAACCTTCCGTGTATTGCGTGAAGTTTACGGTGTACATAATCGACCCTGCGAGAGAACGATTCGGCGTTTGATCGATAAATTTGAAAGAAGTGGTTCTGTCAGTGATCAAAGAACGCTGTAAACGCTCCAACGAAAAACATAGGTACCATTCGTGAGGGTGTACGCGAGAACGGAAACTAATCAATTGCTCGTCGAGCGCAAGAATTGGGGCTTTCGCCGACCACAACTTGGTGAATTCTGCATCTGTACTTGATGTTTCACGCTTACGAAATGGTGTTAATTCAAGAACTAAAGCCCAACGACCATAGGTTGCGCCGTGTATTCGCTGACTGGGCTATGGAGCAATTGGAAGCTGACCCGGATTTTTGTCGAAAAATCATCTTGAGCGACGAAGCCCACTTTTGGATGTATGGATGTGTTAACAAACAAAATTGCCGCTACTGGAGCAATTACAATCCAATGCAGATTGAAGAACGACCACTTCATCCGCAAAAGGTTACTGTGTGTGTGGGTTTTGGTATGGTGGAATCATTGGTCCATATTTTTTCCAAGATGAAGATGGAGAAGGCTTAACTGTCTATGGAGAAAGATACCGGGATCTTATAAGGGACTATTTTTAGCCTCAATTGGATGGTATGGATCTCAGAAAGATGTCATACTGCTCTCGAAACAATCGATCTTTTGAAGGAGAAGTTCAGAGGTTTCATCATTTCCCGTGGTGGTGATGTTAACTGGCCCCCGAGGTCATGTGATTTAACACCGTTGGATTACTTCTTGTGGGGTTATGTTAAATCTCGAGTTTATGTCAACAAGCTAGAAACAGTAAATGGTCGTATGAATAACATCGCGCGTGTTATTCGTGAAGTTGGACCCAATTTACGTTCTTCAGCCATTGGAAATATACGCGTAACCCAACGAAGACCGCCGCGGTCACTTAACTGATGTTCTCTTCCACACGTAATGACATTAATTATGTTCCAAAATAAAAAAAGAAATAAACTTTTTGAAAGACCCTATATATATCCATTCATGTAAACAGTTATTCGTCTATCCTCTTTACGTTAATCGGGAAAAATATTTGCCTAGAAATTATCTCAAAGTAAGTAATATAGGCTTTGTAGTATGCACGTTGCGAAGGTTAAACACAACTGTTTGTGCTGTAACTAATGCTAAAAAAGGAGAAAAGTCTCGCGTTTTCAAAAGGATGCCACATCACAGTTCAACTTGTTAAACTTAAAACAATTCTAACAAAATGTTATTTGACTCAAAGCTGTATATAACTTCTACACTTCTTCTGCAATAAGTTTTTATTTATCCCTTACGGTTTCCAAATTGCGGTATATAAGGTTCAACCGACCGAGGTAATGCCGCAGTAGCGTGTGCGACTAGCATTCGTAAGGTTTCGGGTTCGATCCCGGCTAGTGTCTACTCTGACTTACGGGTTTTTCGTGTTTACCCCGGAGTCGGCAGGCGAATGCTGGGGTAATTTCTTCTCTACCACGATTTCCTTTGCATTTTCCTTTCATTTCGTTTCCCTCACAACTTTTAGGTGCACTTCTAGATTTCGTGGCGTATGGCAGTACCGGACAGATGATGCGGATACATGTTCAATGAAAACAGTACTCCCCGTGGACACCAGAAGGCACTTGATTGGTGGGTCTTTCATCGTCTTCTTTCGACGGCTTCAGCATGGGATAGGGTTTTTTTTTTTTTTGGAAAGGGGAGATAGTTGAAGAGTTGGAAGGGAAGAAAGATTTGGCTTATCTCGCCTGGTGAGGTAAGGAATTCAAGGTGGTAGATAGCAATGTTAAGTGAAGGAAAGAATGGTGGAGTCCCGCATAAGCACCACCGTCATTGTGCGTGATTTTGGTTGCTGCCGGCGGTGCCGGTCAGGCGCATTGGTTGGGTTCTCAGGTGGGCAGCCATGGCACTAGTCCTTGACTGTCAACTGGGGAGTTTGTGGTAAACATTTATTTGAATCTGCGTTATCTGTGTTATCAGCGGTTGTAGCGTCTTTGTGAGTGTGGTTGCCGAAGTAGATGTGATTCTATGTACGTGCCTATAAATGTGTTGCTTTCATCTAGTTTGTTGTAGTTCTCCTCCAGTAGCTGGAGCTTCTGAAGAACAGTGGCTTCGGAATGTTGCTGCTGCTCTCGAAGTCCAGCGATGGCGGCCTCTAGGGCTCCCAGTCGCGTGGGCCGGTCGTTGCAGCTGCTATCTGTGGCGTCATCTGATTCCAGGAGGTGAGTTTCGATGCGTGCCAGCTTGCGCTGACACGAGTTGACTACTGGGTTCTGCTTTTCCTGGACGTTCTGTCGAAGTCGCAGGAACTGTGAGGCAATCGTTGAGAGGTGTCGGATGGTTGTGCGATGTTTGGCCTCCATTGCTGCCAGGCGTGCACTGGAAGACCACTGCAACGCCTCGAGGCGGAGGCCGATGTCCCGTAGGCTGAGTTGTATGCTTTCCACAGCGGTCTGCAGGCTTGATGCTGTGGAGGCGCAGGAAGGCACGTGTTGATGAGGTGAAGCTGAAGTTGTTGTCTGTTTGTTGTGTTTGGCGCTGATGGTGCTGGAAGGTTTTGTGGTTGAGCTGGCGGCGTTGTTTTTTGATGAGAAGCTGGTGTCCTTGGATAGAGCGGGCACTGTGCCTGGCCTGTAAAGTGGCCGTGGCCACTACAGGTGACGCAGTACCTGCGGCGTCGGCGGAGATCGTGGCTTGTGCAGTGTGCAGTTAATGTTGCGGCACCGCAGTAGTGGCACCTGGGAGGTGCGGCGCAGGAAGAGGCGTCGTGTCCTTAGGAGCAGCATCGTCGGCCCTAGCAAGGGCAGGCCGGAACTCAAGGCTGCTTCGCGGTCGGCCAGGTCAGCGAAAATCTGACGAACCAGCGTTGATGGTCCTCGGGATGTGATGAGCCTTGTGGCCTTCAGTGTTGAAGGCCACCGGTGTTGTGCGGCGGTGGGAACGTAGCGTGATGGAAGGCCCCGGGGTACAGCGTGGATACAGCGTCGCTGGTGATGAAGGTGCTGCTGTTGGCTGCTGCGTAGATTGTTGATTTGCGATGGCTGATGTCGGGTTCTGCGGTGGGAGGTGAGGTGTGATGTTAACTGGAGATGAGATTGGCTGCTGTTGCTGTGAATGCCGGGGCGAAGCAGCGACCGTTGCCCATGAAGGCACGGCCACCGGCGGCGTGGAGGCGGCACTCCCGGCAGATGCCAGGGGAGCGGCTGGTGATTCGGCTGCGGCAAGTCCCGGTGTAGCTCCAGCAGCGATCGGCGTGGAGGCTTTCCCTTCGGCGGGTGCAGGAGGGTCAGCGGTGATTTCTGCTGCGGCGGTCCGGCGTGTCTTTCTCTTCCCCATCTTATACCGTGAAAAGTGAAACCCCTCCTGGGATAGGTCAGCGAGGTTGAAAATGTTAGGAACTTCCGCGCGTCTCTGTAGCCTGTCTGCCTACGGCCTGCAGTTTCCAGTGGTTCTTTCACCTCATCACTTCCCCCAGAGGGGCAGTAGTCGCAATAGATATGTGCAGGTCGCAACGCGCGAGATATCCCCTGTTGAATCACCTATACCTATATAAAATGCATGTATAAGGGGCGTTACTTTTTTATAAAATAAATAAAAAATTATGTGTTACACTCACATGGCTTTCTCTACTGCTGTACAAAGTATTTTATAAACGCTTGTTCTCCATCTATTTCATGTTAATCGAGATAAACATTTGCAGAAACTTATTGCTAATTTTCTTGTAGATGCAAGGGGAATTGCTAGGCTGTAAGCGATAGTCAAATATTTTAAGAGCTGGTTGCTATTTGGAGTATTGCATTCTCTTTCCATGCCCAGGACATAAAAAAACGAATAACGAATTCCCGTTTGAGAAAAAGTATAAATATTGGAAAATAAAAACAAATAACAACTAATATCTCGGAAATGGTTCACTCGACAAAAATAATGTATATGGCATAATTCGTGTGTAGAAAATTTTTGTCTATCTCTTGCGGTTTACCAGTTATGCAAATTTCATTCAGAATGAAGATGACTTTTGGGACATTCCCAGAAAATTTAAGATATACATTTCATTTGCCATGAAAGTATCTTAAACATATGATATTTTAATCAAAATCGTTAGAGCTATTTTTGAAAAAAGCAAAATTTTCGAAAAATGTTCCATGTAAAGGGTAGTCTGGGGGGGTTCTTAAAAATCTTCGTGTCGCATCTTAGAAAGATACTGCACCTAAATACCAACTCTGGCATTTATCAGACTTCTCGTTTTTGTGTTATGCTGTTCTCTTTCTTACGCCTTTGTGTTTTCTCTCTCTCTCTCTCACACACACCTTTCGCTGAAGTTTTTTTTTGTTTATGTGATAAGCGTCGGTTATCTCGCATCAAAGTTTATTTATTACGCGAAATGCACTGCAAGCCTTGCAACTTGTTCGCAACTATCTCGTAACCAGCTCGCATTTATTTTCTGCCGTCCTTAGAGTACCCAGTTACTAGGAAGACACATTAAGTAACGTTCCAGAATTTACCAAAATGCAGGCGGCGAATTGTCTTGAACAGCAGCCCATTAATAACTCATGGTGAAAACGAGTAAAAATAGGGTATAAAACATGGATATTTTAGGGAGTGAAATCCTACATAAAATATCTGATGTGTTACACTCACATGACTTTCTCTACCCTTGTACAAACTATTTTTACAAACGCTTATTCTCCATTTACTTCATGTTAATCGAGATAAACATTTGCAGACTCTTATCTTATTGCTAATTTTCTTGTAGATACAAGGGGAATATGGTAGGCTTTAAGCGATAGTCAAATCTTTTAAGAGCTGGTTGCTATGTGGAACATTGCATTCTCTTTGCATGTCCAGGACATTAAATTGGAAACATGTCCGTGTGTATGGCTTGTGTGTCTGTGTGTGTGTGTGTGTGTCTGTCTGTCTGTCTGTGAACAGCATAACTCAAAAACGAAAAGTCGGATAAACACCAAACCTGGTATTTAGGTTCAATATGTTCCAGGGATGCGACATGAAAGTTTTCAAGAAAATCCCACCACCCCAAACTACCCGTTACATGGAACATTTTCTCAAAAATGTTTATTTCTCAAAAACGGCTCTAACGATTTTGATTAAAATATCATATGTTTAAGACATTTTTATGGCAAATGAATTGTATATCTTGAATTTTCTGGGGATGTCCCCAAAAGTCCTCTTAATTCTGAACGACTTGCATAACTGATAAACCGCAAGAGATAGACAAAATTTTACTACATAAAAATGCAGATCTCGTTAAAACACACAATATATGTCATAAACTTTTTTTTTTGTAAAGTGAACCATTTTAGAGAAATTCCTTGTTATTTGTTTGAATTTTCCAATACTTACACTTTTTCTCAACTGAGAAATCGTTGTTCGTTTTTTTTATGTTCTTGACATGCAAAGAGTATTACATTTTACACATAACGACCAGTTCTAAAACTATTTGACTATCGCTTAAGGCGTACCATGTTCCCCTTGTTTTGTATTTGCAAGGGCAATTTAGAAATACAGTAGCTTTAAGCATAGACCTACATATCTCTTAATAGCTAGTTGCTATGTGCAGCACCATTCTCTTTGCCACAGATTAATACTCTTTGCATATCCAAGACAAAACAAACGAATAACGAAATCCCATTTGAGAAAAAGTATTAGAAAATTTAAGGAAATAACAAGCAATATCTCGAAAATGGTTCACTCAACAAAAAAATGTATATGACATAAATTGTGTATTTTAACGTGATCTACATTTTTGTGTAGCAAAGTTTTGTCTATCTCTTATGGTTTACCAGTTATGCAAAAGTCGTTCACAATTAAGAATACTTTTGGAGATATCCCAGAAAATTCGAGATATACAATTCTTCTGCCATAAACATATCTTAAACTTATGACATTTTATTCAAAATCGTTAGAGCCATCTTTGAGAAGATTAGAATTTTCGAAAAATATTTCATGTAAAGGGTAATCTGGGGTGGGGGGATTTTCTAGAAAACCTTCGTGTCGCATCTCTGAAAGATACTGGACCTAAATACCAAGCTTATCCGACTGTTCGTTTCTGAGTTCTGCTGTTCACAGACACTCAGACACACACAGACATGTTTGCAAAAATGCTAATTTTGGATTCAGGGAGTCTCAAAACATATATTTCCGGTGAAATCTCGGTATCGAATTTTTGGGTGGAATACAATACTTCCCCTACCTACTATACGTAGTAGAGAAAGTAAAAATAACTTAAACGCATGAAGATATTGCTTAAATATGTTTTAAGAGCTGAATAAACCCAGAAACTTCATATATTTCTTTGATTGTATTTTTTCGACAGACAAGTTTATGACCTTTTGAACACATGATGAATTATTATTACCAAGCGGGATGGCTGATGTGATTGCGTCTGTGGCCCGCATTCGGGAGATCGTGGATTCGATTTCCGCGGCCAACCTTCCTGACCCATGGGTTTCTTCTGGGTTTTCCCTGGATCACGAGGCGAATGCTGGAAAGGCTCATTGACTCCCTCGAATTTCTCTTCCTTAATTCCCTCTCATTTCATCTTCCTCTTTCACGTTACGGGTTGGCTTGTGTATCGGACGATTGCGGGCCATGACTTGCGTGTTGGAATTTCTTCTCGGCCCCATCATGTGGAGGTCACTTCGAATCTCCACTGCTGGGTCGAGCTTTCCCCGGTCTGGAAAGGGGCCTTTGTGTCACCCTGCGGTGGTTTACTAGGACTGCCTAGTCAATTTTGTAATTATTAGAGACCTCTGCGCGTCTCTGTTGTCTGCATCGGCCGATCCTGCAACCCATACGTCACCTGCTGTTCCTTCATCACATCCGTTCCTCCCAGGGGTGTATGCACAAAAGATCCCTGTGTGAGTCAAGGTGCTAGGTGTCCCTATTATTATTATTTTTATTATTATTATTATTATTATTATTATTATTATTAATATATTATTGGGAATGGATATTCCTAACGCTGCCTTATTAAAATATAATATTCTCTGAACGTAACTTAATTGCCAATACTCGTTAACCCATGCAGGCACGCATTTTGTTCACCCCTGTACAATGCTCTTTCACGCGAGGTCATTGCTATACTACTGATAAAACGCCCTAGCGCCAATGAGCTTACCTTAACATTCCCTACCAAAGCAGACGAACCAATGTCAATGTTTAATTAATACACACTTAAAATTAGACAACGTTTACTTATGCAGAAGACTGCTTCCTGCTCCAAAGTTACGTCAGGTACAAAGAAGCACAATTTGCTCCTCTGCACACAGGTTATGGGCGACCTCTTGCTCATCAAAGAGTCTCGTCATGACTCAAAGCAGCAACTGTTTTATAAAGATAACGGAGGAAGGTTTTCGGAAGACAAACCTTCTAGCAAACAATTTGCTGTTTGTTTTGACTTGTAAAATATTTCAATGTGTACTCCTATAATTAAAGATATGAAATTCCAAGAACATTTCAATATCCTTTTTCTAGGAAATAAGGCTATGTCCACATTTTAAAAACCATATGCACTCGTTGCTTTTGTAACCCATGTTTGAAGTTTTATTGCTTTATTCTTTCGGAATATTTAGATGCAGATCCAGTATTTATTGCTTGTAAAACTACACCCTAACATGTCATAAAATTTCCAGTGATTATTAATAAAACAGAGCTATATAACAACCATACTACCACCATCACCAGCAGTACAACACGCAGATCTGCTTGCGTTTTTGTGTTGAACAGGGAGACCTCTGTCTCTCCTTCGGTCTCTCCCTTCTCTCTAACATAGCTCTCACTCACTCCCATTCCCTTTTTCTCTACTACCTCTCCCAGATTCACCACTAACTCCATCTTTCACTCTCTCCTCATCTCCATAGTAACCCATAACAACACTTTTTAGGGGTGAGGTATTGATAAAGGTTAAGATATAAATAAAAATGTTATAGTATGCGAACTTGTCACCGAGCTGTAACGTGTGAGGTACGCATTCGGGAAGTCCCGGGTTCGATTTCCCACGACCGTCCATCTGACATGAGGTTTCCGTGGTTTTCCCTGGTAGGTAGGCCAATACTCGGGCGATTTCTCATCCTCCGCAATTTTCTTCCCATCATTTACCTTTCATTCCGTTTCCTTCTCACCTTTCAGGTGTTCTTCTAGGTTTCGTAGCATATGACGCCGATGCTTGCTCAAAGGAAAGAGCACAGTCCGTAGACACCAGAGAGCTGCTTGGTTGACGGGTTGTTCATCGCCAACTCATGCAGTTGGACGGGTCTTCCAGCCTGGAACTGTTAGAGACTTCCGCGCGTCTCAGTGGCCTGTCTGCCTGCAGCCTGTAGCCTCCTCTGGTTTCTTCACTTCATTTCTTCCTCCTGGAGTGTGATGGCCTTAATAGATTTATATAGGTAACAGTGCGCGATGTGTTCCTCTCCTTCGTATAACATACCTATACGAATTAGTCCGTGTTTCTTATGCTTGTTACTCATCGGAAAACATGGTAACTGCTTTAAGTGTATGTTTGAATAATAGTAAGGGGAATTATTACAAATCCTTAAATATTCATCTACTTGTCAGAAGCGTGATGCTCTTTTTGTTACTGAATTTTCTAAAAATTTAGTAATGAGCGCAATATTTCGATTTTTACTTTCACTGTCATTTACCTAGTAAGCAGAAGAAATAGGATATTTAACAATATCAGAAATTCGATATCGAGATGTCACCGGAAATACATGTTTTGAATAAAAATCTGATGTGTTACACTCAAATGACTTTCTCTACTCTTGTACAAATTATTTTTACAAACGCTTATTCTCCATATGCTTCATGTTAATCGTGATGTTAATCTTATTGCTAACTTTCTTGTAGGTGAAGGGGAATAAGGCAGGCTTTAAGCGATAGTCAAATATTTTAAGAGCTGGAGACATTCCCAGAAAATTCGAATATACATTGCATTTGTCATGAAAATATCTAAAATATATGATATTTTAATCAAAATCGTTGGAGCCATTTTTGAGAAAATAAAAGAGTAATCTGGGGTGGAGGGATTTTCTTGAAAACCTTCGTGTCGCATCTCTGGAAGATACTGAACCTAAATACTAAGTTTGGTGTTTATCCGACTGTTCGTTTCTGAGTTATGCTGTTCACAGACACACACACGGACATGTTTCCAAAAATGCATTATATGCATTCAGTGAACCTCAAAACATACATTTGCGGTGAAATCTCGTTATGGAATTTTTGGTTGGAATACAATACTTCCCTTACTTACTATATGTAGTAGAGAAAGTAAAAAATCGGATAAATACCAACTTGCTCTTTCAAAGATCTGACAAGGTTTTTCAAGATATGCTCCCATTTCAAAACCAACCTTTGTATGGAGACACTTTTGGATATTTCTACTTTATAAAAAAAAAGCTCTAATGGTTTTGATTATGATGCCATACATTTAAGAGTTTTACATGAAAATAAAATGAATATCTTGAATTTTGTGTGAATAACCTGCAAAGTCATCTTCATTCTGAAGGAATTCTGTATACTTTTGTTTAGCTGTTAGAACATAACAGATAGACAAAAACGTACTACACTAAGAATGATATCTTCAGAACATACTGTATTTCAAATAACTTTTTATGGCATCAGCCATAAGAGATATTCGTTATAAATTGGTTTTAATTTTTCAATATGTTTGTCACTTTTGAAAATGTTATCAATATTCAGCTGTTCCTCGCAATATCATGGAAAGAGTATGGAATTTCAAGTCAGCACATAGCCACTAACGTAATACCTGACTATCGATTCGTCCTCGATCACCCTTGTACCTACAGCAAAATTTCTAATGCAACTATTTCTGCAGAGGTTTATCTCGATTGTTGAGGTAGATAGAAAAATAGTCTTCTTAAGAATATTTTGTATTTTTTGGTAATGTTTAACGGTCGTTCTTACTGCATACGGCAGCGCAGGTGGTGGACCTAGTGATGCATGAAATGATTATTGAAAAGGAAATTGAAGAAGGAAACGTTCAAGTCTAACTTTAAGGACCTCTCTGGCATTTTCCAGTTATGAGGACTGTTTGAAAGCCAGGGAGGTATTTCCTAGCTGGAACTGAACCGCGTACCTCCTGCTTACGAATATTTGCTTTATCGAGATCGGCCAACCGTTTCGGTTGGAATAGTTTGTAAATGCTATATAAAGCGAGGCAGTATTTTTAACACTTAAATGGTTTCAGTCTAATTATATAATATAAAAAATAACATCCCGCTTTAAATCAATATGTGTATAATATAATGTATAAAATGTATGTAACAGTCATTGTATTATGTTTATATTATTGTGTACATGTATAATAATGTTATGTGAATGTATTACGTAAATTAATAATGTAGGAGCTTAAGAATATAGGTCAAAAGTTGCTAACAATGAGGTAACAATGAGGTAACCTTGAGGCAATAATAAATTGGAAAGTTTGATAATGCTACTAGTAATTCTTGGAACAATAATGTAGTTTTTAAAACAGTTTATAAATAGTCAATCAACAACCAGAAAAGCTGAAAGTTAAATAAAAGTATTCTATTGGAGTAAAATTAGCCAATCAGAGACGAGAAATAGACACAATTTAGAAATTTAAGCGGTAAACGGCAGTCGCTAGACGACAACGTTCCTAATCGGACGCTAGACGGCAACGTTACTGAACAGTTTAATACGTATTCAGTGAGAGATATATATACTTCATTACGGCGAGTATATTATAAAACTTACATGTTAAAAAGTGCAAGTAATTAATAATAACCCATAGCTCTCTATATCAGTGAAGTGTTATTTAATCGTGTGAAGAATTAATAAAAGGAGAGAAGTAAAAATCATAATTTGTGTAAGCCTACATTCTTTAGCCGCATCACCCCCTGATAAGGGATACATGTCTCTAGAAATTAATACTGACGCAGCCCAGGCAAAAATAAATAAATATATATATATATATATACATATATATAATATTTAAAGAATACGTTAAAATACAAAGTTTATTCTTAAACGTTGGGACGAGGGCTACCGGAAAGTAAAATTGGGGCGAAGGCCACCGGAAACTTTGTATCGCACGTGGTTGCAACTACATCAAGTTTGGCTCTCCAAGAGTAGAATTACAATACAACTTCTAAAATAAACCTTCCTCAAAAGACAAATTACAGAAAGTAGGAAAAGTCTTGTGAATGTAACACGAACTATTGTTTTACTTCGTGTCGCAATAGAAGCTCCCCGCCTCTTTGGAGAATGTAATAACGTGTCAACTCATAACAACCGATTCTGACACCCTCGAGAGAAAATGTGAAGTACACTCTCTCTCTCTCTCTCTCTCTCTCTCCAAAAAGGTTAATATCAATTACTCATTCAAAGTACCGAGCGGGTGGTAACACGGTAACGTATGCGACACGCATTCAGGAGGTCCTGGGATCGATCCACGCGTCCACCTACTCTGACCCATTGTTTTCGTGGTTTCCCCGGGGTCGGTAGATGAATGCTAGTGTGGTTTCTTCTCTACAACGATTTCCTTTCCATCAATTACCTTACATTCCGTTCGTTTCCTTCTCGTCTTTCAAATGTGCTTCTAGGTTTCGAGGTGTACGGCGGTGCCGAGCGGATGGCGCACATGCATGCTCAATAGAAAGAGTACGCCCCGAGTAGAATTGCTTGACTGGTGGGACGGATCTACCGCACGTCTCTGTGGTCTGTCTGTTTACGACCTGTAGCCTCCTAGGTTCCTTTCCTCCTGGGAGGTGGTGGCCCCCTGTAGGTTGCGATGAGCGAAGTTAAATTAAATTGAGTTTTATTTATGGACGCTCTTTAACTACTATGGTCCTTAGCGTCCCATTCTATATTGGGCGTGAAAGATCGGTAATTTTGCTCAGAGACCCCTTTTCTCAGGCTTGAGGTTGTTTTACGTACCGTAAATCTACGATCGGGACCACCTGCTTTACTTTCCTTCCAAAGGAAGCCATGCTAAGAATTTTTACGCTCGAAAAAATCCATCGCCCTTCGCCGTGTTTGAAGTGTCCCCTATGTTGAATTACCTGTACCTATTCATCTAGAATCGAAACTGTCGCCCTCTCTATAGTCCAGGGGTATCATGCTAGCCAAACCACGCGGCAGGTTTCAAACCCAGCGGAGGGCGATGAACTTTTTTTAGGGCGTTAAAATCCTTAGCATGGCTTTCTTCGGAAGGGAAGCAAGTTAAAGTCCCTGAAGCCTGATAAAGGGGCCTCTGAGTAAAATTTCAGGTCTTTCACGCCCAATATAGAATGGGATGCTAAGAACCCGATACCGTAATTGTTGACATGAAGATTTAGATAATTAAATAAAAAAATGATGGTAAATGGCAAACAAATACTTGCAATAAATCATTTCCGTATATTAAATTAATGTATAATGTAATAAGCTTGAGTTGAAAGATTTATCCGGAGAAAAAGGCCATTAGCGAGTCATTTAAGCCGACTAGCGAACGTGTTAGTATGAAACTTTCTGGAATGCAGTTAGAGATTGGATTCAGTACGTTTGCAAAGTTACGTAGGCAAGAATACTGTAAATTATAAAGGTGAATGAAATTCTGAGATTCGGGGAGCTTCTGCATAGTAGCAGTGCAGATAGGTATAATTAGAGTTTTAAGATTGGACCGCAAGAAAAGGAACGTTGGTAGGGGTAGCGATAGGTAAGCGGAATTTAAGCTAAGAAAAGGCCGTGCATTCCAAAACAGAGTCACTTATTTACTTACTTTTGTGACTCGTATGATGATCGTTGGGAACATGAGTTTCATTTTAAGTAATGTAGTCCTAGTGACGCGCTTGAGTAAGATTTAGGGGCTAGTGCGAGGGATATTTTCGAGCAGAATTTCTGTGACATAAGGCAGTTGACACTTCACACTACTATTATTATTCTAGAAACAATTTAATTTCTTAATATATATAGTCGGCGACTCTCTTCTCCAACTGATTATTTTAGCCAAAATTAAAATTTCTGAACTAACTAAGCCGGTATTATTCTTTCACAATACACTCGCGCATACCCTGAGACAACGAACTTATAGATATACCATCTGAGCAGCTGACTCACGAGACAACGCAGAACAAGCTACGAGATGACATCATAAATCTCATTAATACACAGCACGTAACATTAAAAGTTATAACAATTTGAAGCATAGAAGTTGTTGCACCGAGAACGGCTTTAAGCCATAGTGGTTAAAAGATCGTCCACTCGTCCACACGTCCAGAAATAAACCTAATTTTTTTAGAATCGAAATTGATCACGAACATCTAATTTTAGATTATTATTATTATTATTATTATTATTATTATTATTATTATTATTATTATTTTTATTTGAGGCAGTATTTTTAACACTTAAATGATTTCAGTCTAATTATATAATATATAAATTCAATAACAGCCCGCCTTAAAGCCATATGTGTATAATATAATATATAAAATGTATGTAACAGCCATAGTATTATGTTTATTTTTATTATGTATATGTATAATAATGTTATGTGAATGTATTATGTAATTTAATAATGTAGAAGCTGTGAGAATAGAGGCCGAAAGTTGTTAACAATGAGGTAACAATGAGGTAACCTTGAGGCAATAATGAATTGGAAAGTTTAATAATGCTACTAGTAATCCTTGGAGCAATAATATGTAATATTTAAAACAGTTTATAAATAGCCAATCAACAACTAGAAAAACCTTAAGTCAAATAAAAATATTCTATTGGAGTAGAATTAGCCAATCAGAGGCTTGAAATAGAAAAATTTACAAGTTTTAGCGGTAAACGGCAGTCATTAGACGGCAGTGTACCTGAGCAGTTCATTCGCTCGGTACGTAACCAGTGTGAGACGAAAATTCATTACGGCGAATATAAAATAAATTTTACGTGTTTAAAAGTGCAATTAATAAAATAATCTCACAGCTCTCATATAAGTGAAGTTTTAGTTAATGGTGTGAAGGATTAATAAATGGAGTGAAGTAAAAACTATAATTTGTGTAAGCCTACATTCTTTAGCCGCATCACCCCCTGATAAGAGAAACATGTTTCTACAAATTAATACTGACGCAGCCGAGGCAAACATAAATATATATTTAAAAGTAAACTTGGGGCGATGGCCACCGGAAAGTGAACGTTGGGGCGAAGGCCAGAGGAAACTTTGTATCGCACGTTGTTGCAACTACTTAAAGTATGGCTCCCCAAAAGCAGAACTACAATACAACTCAAAAATAAAACCTTCCTATTATTATTATTATTATTATTATTATTATTATTATTATTACTTCCCTAAATGCAGGGACGTGAGATTCTAACTCAGGCCACAAGAGGTTTTTCGCACATTAGGTAATTAGAGTTTTCTGAGATAGGTACGTTTATTAACTACATATTGGCTACCATCTAGAAAACGATAAAGTACCGTTTACGACACTGACAGAAAACCCAGATGATAAGTAAGTAAGCTGGCGAACAAGTAAAATGAGATAATTACATGCTCATTTGTTAACATGAGCTGCCCGTACATATTTTCCTGCCATGTTCCGGCCACGACCCCACTCCGCAAAGACGTAATGTGGACTCCCGTTACATATCGTTGACGATGAGGGTGAGGAGGCGTGATTGAGGCCAGCGGGTGCGAGGTTGCAATTCGTCTTAGCCAATTAACGGCAGTTCGCTGGCCCAAATCTAACGCCGAGTCAGATGCCAATTAACGTGCTCAATCGCCGTGCAGGCGGCGTCATTAGACGCAGCAGGAATTTACCAGACTGGACAGGCGACGCAATTACTATCGCTCTGTTTACATTCGTACACACGTGGCCACATTCCTTGTGGTCGCCGTCCTTCAATGCATTTCAGTCAATTTCACCGGCATTTCCTGCATTTCTTCAGAGCCGACAAACAAACCACATGCTTGCACAAATCCCTCCGATTAATGTATCACTGACGCTTGCCAGCTGGGCTTTACTTTATCCACCCTTCAAGATACCCATCTGTGAAATTTCAAAAGTCCACAATTTCAGGCCGATTCACTACAAATCATATTTGGGTTTTATGTATATGTACACCAGATTTAATGCATGTATTAAATTAATTCCAGATAGTTAATCCTTCGTTATTACTTTCTCTACTACGTATAGTAAGTAGGGGAAGTATTGTATTCCACCCAAAAATTCGATACCAAGATATCACCGGAAATGTATGTTTTGAGACCTCCTGAATCCAAAAAAAGCATTTTTGGAAACATGTCCGTGTGTGTGTCTGTGAACAGCATAACTCTGAAACGAACAGTCGGGTAAACACCAAACTTGGTATTTAGGTTCAGTATCTTCCAGAGATGCGAAACGAAAGTTTTCAAGAAAGTCCCCCACCCCAAATTACCCTATACATGGAACATTTTCCAAAATTTTAATTTTCTCAAAAATACCTCTAACGATTTTGATTAAAATATCATATATTTATGATAATTTTATGACAAATAAAATGTATATCTTGAATTTTCTGGGAACGTCTCCAAAAGTATTCTTCATTGTGAACGACTTTTGCATAACTGGTAAACCATAAGTGATAGACAAAATTTTACTGCACAAAAATGTAGATCGCGTTAAAATACACAATTTATGTCATATATTTTTTCTTTGTTGTGTGAACCATTTTCGATATATTGCTTGTCATTCCCTTAAATTTTCCAATACTTATACTTGTTCTCAAATGGGAATTCGTTATTAATTTTTTTGTCCTGGTAATGCAAAGAGAATGGAACGCTCCACATAGCAACCAGCTCTTAAATTATTTGACTATCGCTTAAAGCCTACCAAATCCCCTTGCATCTACAAGAAAATTAGCAATAAGATTAACATTTCGATTAAAATGAAGCATACAGAGAATAAGCGTTTGTAAAAATAGTTTGTACAAGAGTAGAGAAAGTCATGTGAGTGTAACACATTAGATTTTTTTTTACTGTTATGAAAGATTGCTCCACATTAAGCAAGTAATTAAACTCTCTGATAATATATAACCAATTATAGATACTAATTTTGTTATTATAATAGTTTTAGACAAAATAAATGTTAAATGTCACAATTAAATTTTTTTGCGTAAAAGTTTACGCTATTTGAACATTGATGTTTAATAACACCACAACTAAGCATATTAACAAAAATTCATCTAGTCAATTTTTACTACTTCTACCACGTAGGCAATCTGCTCAGAAATTCGATACCGAGATTTCACCATAAATACATATTTTGAGGACCCTGAATTCAAAAAAGCATTTATAAAAACATGCCTCTCCCCCTCTGTGTGTGTGTATGTGTGTGTGTGTGTGTGTCTGTGTAAAGGATAACTCAAAAACTAAAAGCCGAATAAATACCAAACTTGGTATTTATGTTCAGTGCTTTTAAAAGATGTGATGCGAATATTTTAAAGAAAATAACCCCGCCCGAAACTACCTTTCATATGGAGCATTTTTCGAAATCTTTTATTTTCTAAAAACATGGCTCTGACTATCGTAAGAATAACATATACCCATTAAATAAGCGATAGAGGGTAAAGAAAGGCATGTGAATATAAAAAATTACATTTTTATTGTGTTAACTAACTTTCTTCTCCTGAATGCAGAAGTTACAGTAAACAAAGAATATTATATTACAACAAAATAACATTAATGTAAGGATAAAATTAAATCTTAGTAAAACACACAAAAGGAATAACAACAAAATAACTAACAATTAAGTGAGAAACTAGCAGAAAGAGAACAAATATAGAAACTTGACTTTGAAAAGTACATTGCAAAAAATGTACAAGCACCTACAGTATTTATATGAAAATCAGATCGTGTGGAACGATTTTAAAATGAGAATGTACCAAGAAATGAAACGCGCCAAAAGAGAGTTAAAAAGTTGTGACGTTTGAGGCAGTATTTTTATCACTTAAATGATATCAGAGTAATTAAAAAATATAATAACAGCCCGCCTTAAAGCAACATGTGTATGTAGTAATATGCAAAATGTATGTAACAGTTATTGTATTAATTTTTATATTATTATGTCCATGTATAATAATGTTGTGTGAATGTATTATGCAATTTAACAATGTAGGAACTGTGATAATAGAAGCCGAAAGTTGTTAACAATGAGTTAATAATGAAATAACCTGGAGACAATAATGAATTAGAAAGTTTAATAATGCTACTAGTTATTCTTGGAACAATAATGTAATATTTAAAACATTATTAATAAATAACCAATTAACAACTAGAAAACTTAAGTTAAATAAAAGTATTCTATTGGAGTAGGATTAGCCAATGAGAAATTGAAATAGTAGAAATATACAAATTTAAGCGTAGAAGCCAGACGCTAGAAGATAGCATACCTGAGCAGCTCGTTTGCTCGATACGTATTCAGTGAGAGATATAAAAACATTAATTACGCGTGAATAATCTAAAGTTTACGTATTAAAAAGTACAAGTAACAATAATCTCACAGCTCTGCAGTAGGATATATCAGTGAATTGTTATTTAATCGTGTGAAAGATTAATAAAACAAAGTTAAATACCATTATAATTTGTGTAAGCCTTCATTCTTTAGCCGCACCAGTCCTTGCTAAGAGATACGTATTTCTGCAAATTACTACTGACGCAGCCGAGGCAAACATACATATATAATATTTAAATAAACATTAAGAATACAAAGTTGATTTTTAAACGTGGGGGCGAAGGCCACCGGAAAGTTTGTATCGTACGTGGTTGCAACTACTTCAAGTTTTGGCTCCCCAACAGTGGCGTTACAACCATCTTCAAAATTGTGCCCAAAGCGTGGTGCTAATAACGTAAGGATATTCTATAACACTTTATAATAACTCCTTTTTTTAACTTCTTAAAAAAGCATTTACTGATAAAAACCCTCCATTTTTACTTTCTCTATTACGTGTAGTAAGTAGAGAAAGTATTGAATTCCAACCACAACTTCGATGTCGCGATTTCATCGGGCACGTGAATTTATAAACATTTATACGTATTTTTCTTTCCAAGGATGACACTATAGGCTAAAGCGATAAAAAGCTGGTTGATATGTGATGGCTTTCAAATTTTATATCTTTGCATGACCACGAGAGAAAACGAATACCGACTTACTACTTCAAGAAAATATAAGTATTTGAAAATTCAAACGAATAACATAGGATTTCTCGGAAATGGTCAACACATAAACCTTTATTTGGCATAAATAGTGTGATTTAACGAGATCTTGAGGTAGTAATTTTAACACTTAAATAATTTCAGTCTAATTATAATATATAAATTCAATAACAGCCCCCCTTAAAGGAATATATGTATGTAACAAGATATAAAAAGTGTATATTACAGTCATTGTATATGTTTGTATTATTGTATACATGTTTTCAATAATGTTATGTGAATGTATTATGTAATTTAATAATGTAGGAACTGTGAGAATAGTAGGTTAAATGTTGCTAACAATGAGGTAACCTTAAGGCAATAATGAGTAAGAAAGTTTAATAATGCTACTAGTCATTATTGGAGCAACAATAATGTAAATTTTTGAGACAGTTTAAAAATAGCCAATCAACAACCAAAAAAAGCTTTAGTTAAATGAAAGTATTCTATTGGTCTAGGATTAGCCAATCAGAAATTGAAATATAGCAAAATTTACAAATTCAGAGTTCAGTTGTTTGTAGACAGCGCTCATAACTGGACGCGTTGCTTGTAAACAGTGTTCCTAACCGGACGCGAGATGCGTCTTCGAGAAGTTTATTACGTATTCAGTGTTAGACGAAAATAGTTTACGTGTTAAAAAGTGCAAGTAATTAATAAAAAAAAAATCTCACAGCTACCTCTATATCAGTGAGGTATTTTTTAAATCGTGTCAAGCATTAATAAATGGAGTGAAGTAAAATTATAATCTGTGTAAGCCTACATTCTTCAGTCGCACCACGCCTTGCAAAGAAATCCATGTCTCTAACAATAATACTGACGCAGCCGAGACAAACATAAATATAATATTTAAAGAAACAGTCAAATTACAAAGTTAATATTTTTAAACTTGGAGCGAAGGCTACCGAAAACTTTTTACCATACGTGCGGTTGCAACTACTTCAAGTTCGGCTCCCCAACAGTTGAACTACAATACAACACCACCATAAAATTAACCAGCTTCAATCTACACCTTTATCTTATCTGTTACGGTTTACCAATTATACAAAAGTATTTCAGAATGAAGTGGAGTCTATTTCCAGAATATTCAAGATAAATGTTTTTTCTTACAAATATCACACATGTAGTATTTAAAAACAAATTCTTAGAGCTATTTTCAAGAAAAACAAAAATAGCAATTTTTCCATGATAAAGGGTAGTTTGGGGTGCAGGATTTTCTTTAAAATCTTCGTGCCGCATCCTTGGATGATCCTGAACTTAAATACCATGTTTGTTGTTTATCCGAGATTTCGTTTTTGAGTTATATTCGCAGACACACACACCAGAGACACACGGAACGTTTTCTCAACTTTTTTTGCAGAGGGCCTCAAAGCAAGTTTTTTTTCTGTGAAATATCGATATCGAGTTTTTCAGCTTTATACAACACTTTCTATACTTGCAATAAGTAGTAAAGAATGTAATTATAAAGCTAACGTTTACAGCAGTTGCAGCCCAAGAAACCGTACCTTGGAGAAATTTTTATCTATGATGGAATTTCGGTGCACTTACCACATACCACTCCAGCCGGAATGCAATGATGTGATGGTGCTAAAGGTACAAAAATCATTCTTCAAACGCCACACTTGCCCAGAATGACAATAGTGTTAATTTCCAATCATGAAAAGTGACGTGCTTTATTGAAACATAAATTTTCATTTGCAATTATCAGGCATTGGAATTTCCAAGCATTAAAGCCAGGACGAAAGAAAATGAAGTTGAAATACCATTGGACTTAACGCAGTGACGTCGCAGGTTATAAACCACCTATCCCTGTACAGTATGTTGGCGTTTACAGACAGCAAGCAAACACCAGACGTGTTTACCTGCCCCTCGGAGTTTTAAATTCTTTTATTGATATTGGCTTGAGTGTAGAGAACTTCAAGCCAACTTCTACACCTTGCAAATATGGATCTTCAGAATATTCAAAATTGATAGTTTCAATGTAATTTTGATTTAGTTTTTTTTCTTGAAAGTGTTACTTTTGTATGTAGCAAAGCGATTTTAGTTGTCCTTCAAACATTGTTCTTGTCTTTTTCTTCTTCTGCCCTTCAAGAATTAGACCTATCGACTGTTCCGGCCTCAATTCCATCTTTAACTGGTCTTCCTATGTCCCTTCCTATAGGTTTATATTGTAAGGCCAATTGGAATCTCTCTTTCTTCCATTCTTTCCAAATGTTCTTTCCATTTTTGTTTTTTTTCTTCTAATTTATTCTTCACTGCACAAATATTCAGTTCTTGCCTAATTACTACATTAGGGATCCTGTACAATTTAGTAACCTTTAACTGTTCGTAAAAATTTCATTTCTGCAGCCTGAACATGACTACAATCCTTTCTCCTCATCACCCAGGACTCACTGCCGTATAATAGAACAGGTAGAGCCATCAACTTATAAAATTTAATTTGTAATTTTTAATGTTCTGCTTTTAGTACCGCAGATACTCTGATAATTTAATACCTATGTCCTTATCTTGGTTAAAGGTAATATAACTTCTTAAATATTAGAAATGCTGAACTTGATCCAAGACCCAATTTTCAATTGCTATTTTATATCTTACTAGGTATTTCCCATGAACTGCTATTGTCTTCGTTTTATTCATTGATATCTTAAAATTATAATCGTTTCCAATTATATTTAAAAGATGGATTGATTTTTGTAATTAATTTTCAGAATTTGCAATCTGACTCCTTTTTATGCTGATTTCAGAACTGCTTTTAGTTTTTTTCTATCACGTACAGTTTTTTCACAATTTTACTTCAGAAATATAAAGACAAAGATATTGGTTCCGCCACTACACATAAAATTGGGCTTGATGAAGTAATTTGTAAGGGTTCTACCACAGGATAGACCCTGCTTCAAATACCTTTCCAAGAAATTTCCCTTCATTAAACAAGACAAATTAAAGGCTGCAATTTTTGTTGGTCCTCAAATAAAGAAATTGATGAAGGATGATGATTCTGAGAAGACAATGAATGAGAGAGAAACAGAAGCATGGACCGCCTTGCGATCAGTTACTGAAAACTTCTTAGGCGATAAGAAAGATCCTAACTACAAGGCCATTGTCGAAACAATGTTGAAAAATTTAAGGAAGATGGGTTGTAACATTAGTGTAAAGGTGCAATTTCTGCATTCACATATCGACTACTTTCCAGAAAATCTGGGACATTATAGTGAAGAGCAGGTGAACGTTTTCACCAAGATATTAAGGAAATGGAAAGGAGGTACCAGGGGAGATGGAATGAAACTATGATGGCCGACTACTGTTGGATGTTGAGGAGGGACAGTCATCTTCAAGGATCTGTAAGGAAGTCAAAGTAGAGAAAGTTTGAAAAAAATTAAGTGAAACAATTTGGCTTCTTGTTTTGTTAAAATGTAGTCATGAAATAAATTAGGGGAGTTCTTGAGAGTATTCTTAAAATGTTTCTTGAATAAAAACTTACCTTGTGTGAAATGGTATTTGAATACTTTTCTACGCTCATTAGTAAAATTGTTAAAACATTACTTATTTTGTGTAAAACTCTGACGTGATAGAAAAAAAACTGAAGTTATTTCTGGAATCAGCATAAAAATTTGATTCAAGAACACCCACTTTTAAGAAATCATCTGACAAAAAGTTTGAAAATGCAGAGTAGTGATATCGTCAGCATAATGTATTTGTTATTTGTTATGTATATTCCTTTTGATGCTCTTTGTATAGCGTCATTGTCTTGTTCTTGTAACAAGGTAATTTCTAGGAGAACATAGCGGTCGCTGCATTTTCAGCCTTCGTCCTCACAAGAAATGGTCAGTAGAATGCAGAAGTGCCGCTAACGTGCGGTCCTTCAGACCTGGAGGACACTACTTTTCCAACAAACAGCTCCTCTACTGGTCTCCAGGGACCTCACCAGACTAAATGCAGTCCTTCCAAGGGGGAAGATATGCAAGCCAGTACCTTGGATCTAACCCGGTCTCTGGAGTAACAAAGGCCGCTGTTGACAGAATGTTCTATTGATTTTGATCAGCTAATGTTGAAACATAGTGAGTAATGGTGTGTCTTTTATCCTTACAGTTCCACCCATCGTCTCGCTGATGCTCGGCAGCACGCTAAACGCGGATGACATCAAGGAAGGAGATGATGTTTACTTCGAGTGTCACGTGAAGGCGAATCCACCCTGGAGGAAGCTCATCTGGCTTCATAACGTGAGTAGATGGGGTTCATTTGTGTTTAGTGAAAACCACAGATGTAACTTGAGTGCATGTGGACGGTAAACGCCGCAAGCGGGCCCTAGGGAGCGATAGACCACGAAGCAAGCGTAAACAGGGTTGCATCTTCAGTCAAATGGGGCAAGTAACAGTGTTGCTTTCCTCCTGTTCTGTAAACTTCCTAGTCAAACAGTCCTCATCAATCTAATTACTCTTCGTCGTTCGTCCAGGTGTGACTGAGATGTGTGGCTACCACATGTGAATGTCACGTGGTATGCAAGAATACAGCACGAAAGCATCATTATCATCATAATCATTCTTCTTCATGGATTAGACTATTCTGTTCCGGCACTATCTAAGCTAAATTATAGCTGGTTTATATTTTAAAATATTTTTGTGCATACGTTCTTTTTCCATTCTTAATACATGTTCATACGAATTTGCTCGATATTCTTCAACTTCGTTCATTATACTAAACATTTTAATTCATTTCGAATTTCTTAATTTTCCTTTTTATACAATAAAGTGTACTATACTAAACATCTTAGAAACCTCGTATCAGCTACCTTTATCCCTCTTTCGAGATTTGTTTATTTTCCATGGCATTCCAATCCACATAACAGCATTCGTACTGCTAATACTTTGTAAAATTTGAACAGTCTTTCCCTTCTTATTGTTATTGTTAATGATCTTTTTATTGTCCCAAATCTCTGTTGAAATAAACTCAATTTTTATTAATTTTATTTTTTCTATTAAGGCCAACTGATACCTCCCAAATAATTATAATTCATTACTTGCTGCACTGTTATACGGTTTATAATTATCGTAATCCTCATTGGTCCTTTACCAAAGAAAACCATGACTTTAGTTTTGCTTTTCGATATTTCTAAATTATATTTTGTGGCTGTTTGATTTAAACTAAATACACTTCTTTGTAAACTATTTTCAACTGTTGCTATTACTATTTCATCATCCGCAAAGAGAAGCGTCGTCATATCCAGCGGCCCTATTTTAAAACTCTGGTTTAAAATATTCTGCCATTCTCTAATAACATTGTCCATATATACATTAAAAAAGAATGGGTAAAAGAGGACACCCCTGGCTGAAGCCTTTATTTATATTTATTCCTTCTTTTCATGTTTAATTTTCACTTTTTATTCTAATTTTTGTTTCAACATACAAACTTTCTATACCTAATATTGAATAATTTGGAAAGCGTTTTTCTTTCAAGATATTCCATAATACATTTGGTTTTACTCTATCGAAGGCTCTTGCATAATCGATAAAGGTAATACAAATAGTCAAATTAAATTCCCTTCCCTTTCAAGAAGCTGTGTTTTTGTGAAAATACAGTCGGAGCAAGATCTTCCTTTTCTAAATCTGTACCTCGTGTAATATGGTGTCGGTTCCCAAAATCTTTGTGTAAATATTATAACAAACGTTAAGCGAACTTATGCTTCTATAATTTTCATATGTACTCCTAGAACATTTCTTGAATAGTGGTACAATAATAGGTTCTCTCTTGAATACTACCAGTTCTCCAGCATTGTTGTTTAAGTTTAATATTCTTTTGTGTAGAGACTGAGGACAATGTTTTATTAGGTGAGGCAATATTTTTAACACTTAAATGATTTCAGTCAAATTATATAATATAAAATATAATAACAGCCCGCCTTAAAGCAATATGTGTATAATATAATATATAAAATGCATGTAACTGTCATTGTATTAATGTTTATATTATCATTTACATGTTCAATAATGTTATGTGAATGTATTATGTAATTTAATAATGTAGGAGCTGTGAGAATAATAGGTTAAAAGTTGCTAACAATGAGGTAACCTTGAGGCAATAATGAGTAAGAAAGTTTAATAATGCTACTAGTCATTATTGGAGCAACAATAATGTAAATTTTGAGACAGTTTATAAATAGCCAATCAACCACCAGAACAAATCTTAAGTTAAATGAAAGTATTCTATTCGAGTAGGATTAGCCAATCAAAAACTGAAACAGGGCAAATTGTACAAATTCAGAAGTCAGTTGCTAGCAGACTGCGTTCTAACCGGACGCGAGACACTACTCGTGAAGTTTAATACGTATCCAGTGTGAGAAAAAAATAGTTTACGTGTTAAAAGAATGCTAGTAAATAATAAATAATCTCACCGCTCTCTATATCAGTGAAGTGTTATTTAAATCGTTTAAACAATTAATAAATGGAGTGAAGTACAAATTATAATCTGTATAAGCCTACATTCTTAGCCGCACTACTCCCTGCAAAGCAATCCATGTCTCTAACGATAATACTGACGCAGCCGATGCAAACATAAATATATCATATTTAAAGAAACAGTCAAATTACAAAGTTAATATTTTTAAACTTGGGGTGAAGGCTACCGGAAACTTTATACCATACGTGCGGTTGCAACTACTTCAAGTGTTCGGCTCCCCAACAGTGGAAATACAATACAACTCCTAAAATTAACCTACTTCATAGGACCATGCGCCTATTTCGACTATATAACCTATTTACTAATGTCAATAAACAAAAGCCTTAACTGATAACTTTAAACCATTATTAATATGATAAATATAATAAATTAGGTTACCACTTCTACCTAGAGTACTCATTTTCCCGTAAGGAATATTTCGAACTTTACATATGTCTACTATAGAAAAAACTTAAAATTAATATCTCATAGCCAAATCATGAATGTCAATGAAATGTATGCACAATGCTATTGAGCGTTGTGGCTGTAAGATACTCTCATAGGCTATCATCGATCATTCTGCAAAATTTGAAGAAAATTTGTCATAGCCGACAATGTAAATTGACTGAATAGTCAAATTTGCGGTTCAAAATTCTTATGAATGTATTCTGAATGCAAAAACAAAACCATGTAGTATCTATTCTTTATTAGAAACTATTCTTAATAAAGGTTAGTTTTCTATCGATATTTTAATGCAAATAAACTTTTGAGGAAATACCTACATTACACATTTCGTTATAGATACAAAGGGAACAGCGATAGTCAAATGTTTAAGAACTGGACGTTATATGCTGGCCTTAAAATTCCATACTGTTTCCATGCATTCGTGAGAAACAACTGAATGTTGAAAGCACTTAAAGAGAATGACCAAGTAATGAACAATTGCAACCTTTAATAACGAATATCACAGAAATAGCTTATGCCACAAAACAACTTATTGGAAATAAATTGTGTGTTTTAAAGAGATCTAGGTTTTCGTCTATCCCTTAACGTTACCAGCAACGTTCCTCCCACCACTTCATAGGCTATACCAGAAAATTCAAGATATACATTTCGTCATTAAATAGGTTTAATATGTGGTATTTTAATCAAAATCGTTAGTCATTTTTTTAGAAAATAAAAAATTTCGAAAAATGTTCCACGTAAGGAGTAGTTTGAGATGGGAGAATTTTCTTGAAAACCTTCGTGTCGCATCTCTGGAAGATACTGAGCCTAAACACCAAATTTGGGTTTTATCCGACTGTTCGTTTCTGAGTTATGCTGTTCACAGACACACACACACACACACGAACATGTTTCCAAAACTGTTTTTTTTTTTTTGGATTCAGGGGATCTCATAAGATGTATTTCCGGTGAAATCTCGGTATCTAATTTTTGGGTGGAATACAATACTTCCCCTACTTACTATACGTAGTAGAGAAAGTAAAAATTAAATGTCATAGCCGGGATTTGAACCACGGATTTCCCGGTCTCCGTCCGGTTTCTCTAACCACTGAGCAACCATGGAAATTTTTCAGTCGTCTGATTCTACCTTTCCAGCGCTGTCCAACACACGGTTTTTTGCAAGAACAATTAATTCCAAATAATTTCTTACTTAAATTATTATGGCTTCACGCTTTAGTTCTAAAGCTATATCTTGCTATAGTTATTACTTGTAGAGAGCCTAAGATAAACAAAATAATTTGAAGGTACCAACCATGTATTTGAAGCGCCTAATGCTTGCTTTTAAACGCTTGGGTTTACATTAGAACCCGGTATACTTCACCAACACCTTCCTTAGGTTACATACGTCACCTCTACCTGTATAATCTGTTAATTGTTAGGAGAATCACATGTAATCAATCTTATTTATATGCAGCAGCTATGTATGGAGCCATTGTTGGCCTTCCGTTATCCCCTATGTTTGTATGTTAATGAGGATGGATACAGATTCAGTTTAGCACGGGATTCTAACCATGGCCAGCCTGTATCTATAGCAGCTGTGCTAGGACTAAGGCGAACACCACAGTGACATATTAGTATTCCTCAGGTATTAGATATGCATCTAATCATAAGATGCGCTTGCCGCGTTGAAGATTATTACAAAAGTGGTGGTGGTTTTATTGTGAACAGTTTCAGTCTACTCTTATAAAGTAGAACGATCGCATGGGCCTCACTACCGTGCATGCCTTTCCTGTCCGTACAACAGTGTGTGTATAATACTAAATAAACACTTACTATACAGGGTGAATCACCTAAAACTTGCACCGCAAATGTTTCGTAAATGGGAACTGCTATTGTTGTGCAGTTTTCACAGCATTGATTGGTAGTCAGGGGCTCGTACATTTACCCTATAAACAGATTTTAATAATACTGAGAAAGTATTTCTTTTAGCAAACATACAATTGTTCAAATGGAGCAATGCTTAGTTACATCAACAGAATAAAGATAGAGTAAATTAGAATGTCAGTGGCGTTTGTTGCAAGATTCTAGTGCAAGTGGTTTACGAGAAATCTTTTGAAACTTTTACGCACCGACACTTCTACAACCTGTGGTAGCACAAACCAAAGAAAACCAAAAGGGAATTTCAATACTTCTGTGGATTTTTAGAAGTAAAGAGAACATACCCCTTCAAAGGTTGTGTTCAAAATGATCACCGGCAGCTTCAATGCATGCTTCCAGTCTCCTATGGAAGGACTGCTATAAACATCATAATATATGAGATAGAAAACAATATATTGCAGTGGTGTCCAACAATAGGCTTTACAAAACATTCGGAAGATGTCCAAAAGAAACTACCAGCGTTGGGCAAACAATTGGATTTACAAAATATTGAGAGTGTGCCAAAATAACATCATTGGGCAAACAATGGGGTTTAAACACATTGGGAAAATGTTCAAAAAACATCAGTTTTGGTCAAACAATGGGGTAAAAAAAATTAGTGTTGGACAAGCAATGAGGTTTACAAAACATTGGGAAAATGTTCAACAAACATAAGTGTTGGGCGAAAAATAGGATTTACAAAATATTGGAAGGAAGCCAATAAAAGCATCAGTATTGGGCAAGCAAGGGGTTTACAAAACATTGGGAAGAAGTCCGCCGTTCTCTTGTTCAACGTATAGCATTCTCTCTGCGACACCATGCACACGATTTTGCAGATAATGTCCTGGAATATTGGCAATTTCTTGCGAGATGGCATCTTTCACTTGCAGTGGGGTTGTTGGTTATGTCAGGAAAACTCGTTCTTTAAGGTAATCCCATAACCAAAAGTCGGCCGGATTGAGATCTGGAGATCGTGGAGGCCACATTGTTGGTAAGTGCCTACTGATGCCACGATCGCCAGACATCTGCGTAATGAATTGTTTTGCATAGTTGTAGATGTGGGTTGGAGCGCCATCTTGCATAAAGATTACGTTTTCCATATCGTGAGTCCTCAGACTTGGGATGACAAAGTTCTGTAACTTGTACTAGCGTTCCCCTTTACTGCAACAGTCCGTCTTATTACTGTCTTATTCCATTATTGTCTTCTTGGAAGAAATTAGGGTCAGTGATGAATTGTGATTATAAATTAACCTTTAAATCATGAAGACCTTGTTGAATTAAAGTCTGCAAATACGCGTGTTAAATCCACCATTAAGAAAAACGTGTGCTTCGTCCAGAAAACGTTGTCCAAGAAAGCATTATTAATTTCAGTCTCTGTGTCGCAGTAATATGTTCGTATTATCTTATTTGCTGAGCGCCTGTTATTGTTTTACTATTTTGAATTTTGGGTTCTTTGTCCTCCGGTTAGCTATTATTACTCAGTGGAGCAAATATCTCTAAGCAGGACGTGTAAACGGAAAGGAGTTGTTACTAAAAGATAACACTGATAAAAGAATTTGTTTTTACACTTTTATTGCCGTCGCACTTAATTAATAGTTCACATCTATAATCTTTATACACGCCTGACTGAAACTGTTATATTTCCGAATGTAATTACTGTCCTACGCGTACTTCACATTTTGTAACTAACTTTACGACGCGAGAGATTTCTTAGAACTGCGCGAAGTTTACCTCGTGAATGATTCTGTAGAACTGCGCGATACTTGCGTTGGTTCAAGAATTTATACTCCCTCACCCCGATATGCCTAAACATTATAATAGAGCTGCTATTGGTTACTAAATCGCGCCAACGTTAGCGTCTGTTTTATAAGCCAATCATAATTACAAACACATATGCTCTAGGGAAGATACTTCCTCCATTTTCAAAGAAAGGCACGGTACCCTGACGTCATTTGTTTGTCTGTTCTAAGTGATAAAAAAACTCACCCCATCGCTTCATTGTTACCCACTCCTATTGTCAGATTCAGTGAGGCCGTGTAAACTTATTTCCTAACAATGCTTATAGCTACAAACATCTAAAATCATTGTCATACAATAATGTTAATTTACACTACAATCACTCTGGAATTCACAGTGTTGTGATATAAAATACTGCCTCATCTGCTAGTACAAATAAAGCAAAATCATATATTTCCCGCTTGTTACTTTGAGTGCAAACGTTGCTTTTAGTTTATACGGATACAGACAAAGATGTTTTCTTAGAATTCTCCAAACCGTGCTATTACTCATCTGAAGTTGCCTGAACACCTGAGCAGCACTCTTAATTCCATAATAATTATTTCTACTTATTTATTATTTACAAAAAGAACCTCAGAAAAATTGCCATCATTTATTACCTTTGGTCTTCCAGATTTCTTCTTATCAGCAACAGAACCAGTTTCTTCAAACTTCGTGATTAAATTCCCATAATGTTCTAAATTTTCTTAGACCTTGAGTAAAAGCATAATAGCATTGAATCAGCTGTATTCTAACATTTAGTGATAGAGCCATGGTCTGAAACTTACAAATTCCTGTAGCAGTAGGTAAAATCACTAAATTTTAAATCAACAGAATGATAGCAACTGTATGAAATACAAAAAGAAACAAATGAAAACCAAAATCCATTGTTTGCCCAACACTGTGATGGTTTTTTTTCTATCTTAAGAATTAAAATATTTATAGCGGTTTAATGTTTTAACGTACTTTTGATGGACCCCACATGCCAAGAGTAACAGAGCGAGGGGAGAAGAATCATTTGTGTATGTATAGGGAATTTGGCTTGAGTAGAGAATGTCGTGTGAATGCATCACATTCCAAATACAACTCGACAGGTGTTAAAATGCACAAAAGAGTCTTGTAGAGTCTCCAGTGTGTGCAACTTTCTCAAGACCTCTAGATCAAAGCAATACTGGCGTGTTGAATAATTGCGCACGCATCTTCCTGGCACGGAACGAATAAAGTTTTCACGAAAACGTCGTGCCTTTGCAAATTGTGTTTTGAGCCATTGCAACGAGCGCTAGGTTTTCAATAGAGAACTCCAGTAGCCACTTCGACAGCCCAACGTGACGAACCCTGGCCTCGTGCCTTCCTTTTTCTTTATTCTGCCCTCTTTTACTTCCTTTCCAAGGTCCTGGTTGGTATTCCAGTACTCCTCCTACAAATATATTTTACTCCTAAAAAGAAATTATAACGAGCAGGACTGAGAGACATCGAAACGCCTACTTTCTCGTGGTTTTAAGAGAAAATATTTAATACATACGTCATATAATTACATCTTTGATTTAGAACCAGTATTAAAAATCTGATGTGTAACATTTACATAACTTTCTCATTTACTTTTATAAGCTTGAAACGTGTTTTTCTGACCCAAGAGGAAATGGATTGAATGTAGGAATAATGGCAGATTTCGACTTAAGAATATATTACATAATGAATTAATAAGCCGAAGTTCCTTCATTTAATAAACTTGTACTTCAGTAACATACATAACTTCCTTTTCTTAAAAACCCTTATTCTTTCACAATTCTTTATGGCTTCAAAACATTAAATTAAATTAAAATAATTACGTACTTGCTTCCTGCACTCACATTCACCGATATATTTGAAATCTAAAACTCCAATAAGTCTATAGTTCGGACGATCAACCTTTCCCCAGTAAATGATTACTAAAAAGAATTTTGAATAGGTCAAGCCAAAAAGGAATTTAGAAATACCGTCCGGAATGCCTTCTGTCTAAACGTTGTCCTGATGTTTTCGACGTGACCTCTCTCACCGTCGAAGAAAGATTGATCAGCCATATGGACTGCACGTTAAGGAGAGCTGCAACTGGCCCGGGGCCTGCGCAGTCGACGACCACAATCGCCTGACGTAATACACGACTCAAATTAACTGCGCGCTTCTTCTTGTTGTTGTCGTCTCCTTAACCAACCACTGCCATAGTCGTTTCACTTCTGTTCCCGTAGATGTCAACCTTACTTTAGTGGAGCCCGTAGTCGCCTAGAGTAGTTTTATCCGGGGAGGGTCAATTTGGCACAAGCTTCCACAAATTACTTTCACAAAAGCTTACGTTTCTGTCTTAATATTAATCGGGATAAACGTTTGCAGAAATAGTTTCAATAAATATTTTATTCTTTAATTTGCTTCTTACTTATTTTAACAATATATTAAGTTAAGGATATTAAATTAATGAAACCTGAATCTTTGCAAGGATATCTAGTGTTTTAATATACGAATTTAATTCGGTGCATCTAGTATGTACCAAGTGGGATGGCTCAGGCTGTCACGTTCAAACCCCCGAGGTCGAACAATCTGGCACAGGGTTTTCTCGCGGTTTTCCTAGGTCGCTGGCGAAAGCTGGTTTGGATAATTTGATCCTGAATTTCCCCTTCATCACAACACTTCATTTCCTTCTTCTTCATTGCCATACCAGGCATTGGAATGATCATCCATCCTGGATATGCTTTGATCCAGAGTTTGCTTGCTACTCGACAGGCTGCTGACCCAAGGCATTGGCTTATAAGTCCTTGGGGGTGTAAGTCGTACAAAGAGGAGGGTAATTTATTGAAGAAGTAGTATTTAGTATTTTATTATTGAAATATTTTTCTTCTTAATTTTAACAGCAAAACGACCCAGTCAAATGTTTACAAGCGTGTTGCTATTTGCTGGCCTTGAAATTCCATACACTTTCCATGAAATCTCGAGAAACAAATGATCTCAAAAATGTTTTTAAAAATCCAAACTGATAATAACGGATATCTCGGAAGTGGCTGTTGTCACAAAAGGTGGTTTCAAATAAATTCTGTGTTTTAAAGAGCTCTACATTGTCTTCGCAGCAAGCTTTATCTGTCTCTTATGGTTTACTAGTTATAACAGAATTGTACAGGCTTCGTGGCTGTCATGACAGCCTGTCTGACATAACCTGCCTGCTCTGCTAGAGATGCCGGGTTCCATTCCCGGCTGGGGGGTGGGGATTTTTTTCTAGCCAATATTATTTCCTATCCTCCCCAGAATCTGGAAGTATAATACGAATGTGAATGTGTTTGTGTGGTGTGTCTGTGAGCTATTGAACAAAACCCAAAGTTTACCAGAAATTCGAGTTAACACTATTGCTTAAGCGCGATAATATGTTCCAAAGGAAACGCCGCCGATAAAATCTTTGTATTTAAAGGTAAGTTAGAAAGGGAACTAAAAGTATGTGCAATGTTCTTTCCAAATAAAGATGACTTCACAGGTTATTCCTACAAAATTCAAAATACACCCCTTATTTGTCGTGCAAATATGTTAAAGATGTTTTAATCAAAATCATTAGAGCCACCTTTGAGAATTTCTAAAATAAGGGAAAGTGTTCCATGTTTCCCCATGAGGGGATTTTCCTGGTCTTCGTGTAGGAAGCCACTGAACTTAATAGCTAAGTTTAGTATTTATCCGACATTACGGTTATGAGTTATGCTATTCAAACACACATAGATACGGACCATTTTATAAAAATACTTTCTTTTTGAATTCAAGAGGCCTCAAAGCATGTATTTTTGGTGAAATCTCGAAGTCGAATTTTGGATGGAGCGCATTACTTCTTATACCTACCAGGTAAAACACATTACGTTTTATACAGACACGACTTTCTCCATATTTCGAAGTATCCCTTTTATCCTGAACAATTCTTATAACAAGTAATTCTTCTATCCATTTCAGTTATAACAGTAACGTTTACCTTCTATTAATTTCAAATTCGGCTATATAGACTTAGATACCCAGAAGATGCGGAAACAGCAATCAGGTGTTTTTATCACGCGTAGGTTTTCGTTTGTCGTGATCTCGTGTTAAAACTTATGCTACGAAAATAATTATTTGAAAATATCTAGATATTCTCTGCAATAACTTATTTTCCATCTATTATAGTTTCCGTATTATATAAACTTCAAAGCGAATAAAGGGCGCATCATGCTATATTTTCAGAAAATTCGAGATACATATTTTATATGTTATACCAATTATAGCGGGAAACGGTGCTGTGCGCTCTTTGTAGCGCGAAATCGCCGGTCCTTGGGTGGTGATGTCAGCAGCAGTGTTTTTCCTCGGCTAAGGATGCTCGTCGGTTGTTGCGTATTCCATTCCTAACTTTTCCTACCTATATCTAATTCTTGATTCTCAGGTTATTGTGGGTGAGGCAAGTTAAAAAATACACTGCGAGTTTTCCTTAATCAATGAAGTTTATTCACAATTGAAATTAATTATGGGCGGTTACCTTTTCCCATTATTATAATCCCACCACTTTAGATAAGTCAGGAGCCTAGCTATCTGCGCATGCACTCCCACCCCTGCACACACATGCTTCTGTAGCACTTCGTACCGACGACAATTCTTAAAGATCCGAACGAGAGAGGTCTTGTCTGCCCTTATATACGGGAGCCTAGTGACGCTCACCTCTGCGTTTAAAAATGTAACGACGTTTCCCATTGGTCCTCAGACCGCGTTATCTTAATATGTATGAGAATATGTTGCTTCAGATCCGTGCGCATAAGTGTCACCCTGGTGCATTGTGGAGCCGGTTCCATATCTCCATCTCTTTCTTTTCTCTATTCTGTTGGCTTGGTGAAAGGTATGCTCTACTTAGGATTATGCTTTTCCTGGAATTTTGCTAGCTCGCCCGTTTCTTACAATTAGCTCTGTACAAATGTTGGATGTTGAATATTTTAACATGCTTCTTGGTGAATTATATTATTACTGTACAATTCTTATGTACGTATAGTATATCCACATTCATATGTACAATTCCTATATATGTATAATATATCCCCTTTCACAATATTTCAATATTTTCATAAAACAAGAGATAACGAATATTTTTCCATGTAATGTGTTGCTTGAGGCGTGGAGAACTGTGTGAAAAGCTCCGCCCTCAATCCTCGTAAAGTGGTAGACTTGAATTCAATTTTGGTTTTAATCCTCCTTTTCGTTTTTGAGTTATGGTGTTCACAGACACATGGACACATAAGCTTCCCCCTCTCTCTCTCTCCCTTTCTCTCTCTCTCTCTCTCTCTCTCTCTCTCTCTTCACGCACACGTACGCGCGCGTGCGTACCGTTTCATTTGCTTTCAGGGAATCTCAAAACGTATATACTTAAAAATTCATTTTTGAGTGGAATAAAATACTGTCTCTACCCACCAGTAGCTAAACGCAGTAACTAAAATAAAAAGGTGGCAATAAAGTGCTTCAGTTAAGTATTGTCGTCGCGCTATTAGATTAAAATGCGCCCGGTCATCCTTGAGAAGCCGGATGTGAGGAACCATGACCCGAAACGTACTACAAGTTGAAATTGTTTGAAAATGTTATACAACATATAAAACCAAGAAAAAGTAAGCTTTTTAATAGTGAATAATTAAATTAGGTTGAGTGCTTTCTGAGGTTAACCACAGTACACAAAGAAATGTTTCCTCTTTGTATACCGCATATATGATTACATCGAGCGAGATCGTCCATGTGGTAGCCTTTGTGACTCGCATTCGTTAGACTGTGGATTCAGATTCCATGTATATGACCTGTTTTGTTTAGCGATTTCTCTCAGCCGTCAATAAAGCATCCATTAAACATTTTTTCCGGAAAGAAAGCATTACAATTCCTAATAATTTGACCCATGTAACATAGCAACAAAGTATTAACGCATGCTAATCTAATTCGCAGTATTCCGCCTCGTCCGTGGTGCAGTGGTTACCATGCTACCCTCTAAGTTCTCGAGGTCGCGGGTTCAAACCTGGCGGAGGGCGATGGATTTTTTTAGGGGTAAAAGTTATTAGCATGGCTTCCTTCGGAAGGGAATAAAGCCGGTGGTCCCATGTCGTAGATTTACGGCACGTAAAAGAACCTCAAGCCTGATAAAGAGGCCTCTGAACAAAATTGCCGAGCTTTCACGCCCAATATAGAATGTGACGCTAAGAGTCACATCAGTTGAAGAGCGTCCATAAAAAAAACTCAATTTATACAATACTTCCCCTACTTACTGTACGTAGTAGAGAAAGTAAAAAAAAACTGTCAAAGCCGTAATTACCGCTGACTTGTGATAAGCTGACTAACTGTAGCACAGGGTGTTAGCTACTAGGGACATCGCACTATTGAACCAATATGTAATCTGAAAAAATAAAACCTTAAAAATAGGTGTCGCCTCTTTGCAAGTTCATTACATTATTGTTAGACGGGTTAAATCCCCTCACCCAGAGATCCAAAAATATAATATCGAAGTATCTCTACCAAGCACATAGTAGATAGAGAAGGTAGTGCATTCCATCCAAAATCCCGATACCGAAATTTCACCGAAATACATGTTTTGAGGCCCCCGGGATTAATAAAAGGCATTTTTAGAAAATGATTGTGTATGTGTTTGTCTGTAAAAACGAAAAGTCGGTTAAGTACCAAATTTAGTATTTAAGTTCAGTATCTTCCAAGGATGCGACACGACGATTCCCAAGAAAGTCCCGCAGCTCAAATACCTTTTACATGGTGCGTTTTTTCGAAATTTTTTATTTTCTAAAAAAATGGCTCTAACGATTTTGGTTAAAATAGCATATATTACAGATATTTATATGACAAATTAAACGTATATTTTGAATTATTTCGGAATAGCCTGTGAAGTCCTCTTCCTTCGGAAGGAATTTTGTATAATCTTGTGTAACTGGTAAACGTTAAGCGATAGACGAATACGTACCACACAAAAGGCGTAGTACTCTTTAAAATACACAATTTATTACAAATAATTTTTTTGTTGCATCAGTCATTTTCAAGACATCCGTTATTAATGGTTCCATTTGTTAATTTTCAGATGTTCCTCGAGATTGTATGTAAATGGTATTGAAGTTTAAGGTCAGCATGTAGTCTCCAGTTCTTAAACATTTAACTAACACTTCAATTTTTATCTATAACGAAATGTGTAATGTAGCCATTTCTGAAAAGGTTTATTTGAATTAAAATGTAGTAGACAGAAGACTAAGATTTAGTAGGAATAATTTGTATACCCACTAATAAACGATAGAGGGTAGAGAAAGGCATGTGAATGTACACATAAGATGTTTTTCTGTAAATCTTTTATAATTACAGGTTAATGTAACACATTGTACCTGTAAATAAAAGGCAAATAAAAATACTACATACATGAAAACAGCGATAAATATTGTGATTCAACAGAGAATTAATCCTTTTTTAACTTATGACTCCATACATTGGTTGGCAATAGTAAGCATACACCACGGAGTGCAACATTAACACACCTGACTGGGTATGAGTCCTGTATCGGAGGTTTAGTCCATAGGGGTGAAGGTTGTATTGGAGAAGTGGAAACAAAGGGCACTAACTCCCCACATGGACACGGTGTGTCACTAGTTGTACTTTTGCGGGAAAGGCGAATTTTCTGATTGGCTGTTTCAAGTTTAGACGTTCGTAACGAACTAAATGGCAGGCACAGAACACCAGAGTAGGCTTTGGTGTAGGTAAAGAAGAAAGGAACCATCTTGGATTTTTATTCTGGAAGTTTTCGTCCGAAGTTTTTTCAACAGGAACAAAGCAGAGACGGTAATCATACATTTACGCTATTTCTGATTGAATGTATATTTGTTGTAATATTGGTATTTTCTATTAACTTCAGTGATATTCGTAGAATGAGGTAGAAAACTTTGATAGTTTATTGTGTGTTACACATTCTTATATAAAATTAATTTTCAGATACATTGAGCCGTCCAGACAGAGGGGATACGCCTACGATTTACATTCCCATCCAGTGCTGTGGTTCGAGTCCCGAATGAGACAGAATCTGAAGGTATGTTATTAAGTTTGAGCAAGTTATTAAGTTTCCAGCATTAGCTGGATGAAAGGTTAAGTTTTTCAGTTAATCAGATATATGATGAATATTTGAATATAATATGAATATATTATATATATTATTATTATTATATATATTCATATATATGAATATGATGAATATAATCGAAGATTTGACCTGAGCTGAGCATATGAGTGCTAGCATATTATGAATGACTGTTTGCTTATCATATATCCTGTGTTATGCAAAGAGTTTATTTGGTACTCAGATAGCACAGCTGCGAATTCATTGCTGCATTTCTCATATAGGCAAGAGAATAGCAGTCATCCATACAATTGGTAATTAACAAAAAGATACTCTTTGATTGTTAATGCAATAGCAGGTAGAATTAAGAAAATCATATTTTGTAATCTCATAACAGTTGTTATATATCCATTACCTTTAAGAATGAGTTCTTACGATAACCGCAATAAAATGTGTAGTTCTATACCTTTCCTACTCCAATATTTCATGATGCAATACGTTTAAGGAACTATTTACATTGGCGTAAGCGTAGTGCTTAGTTTCATGACAAGAGGAAGCATATGCTTTGTTTACATCAGAGAGAACTCTGGTTTACAGTGGATAGTGTGTAATATAATCACAAGGTGTTTGTAACCACAAATTTTTCCTTAATGTAAGCAATTTCTCATTTCAGAAACCTACTTTTAAGGGTAGTTTAAACATGTGTGTTCTATTTAATTCTAGGATATACACAATGGAAAGTTGGAGTTAAGTTGTGGCTATTTGTGTCCAGTGATGGTACTTCAAGAGCATAGAGAGTGACAATGACATTAATAGTGTTAAATGGTGTGTTGAAACTTGCTAATGACATTTATTGCACTGCTAATAGCGATTTAGTGAATGACAAACAATAGCTATACTATTGCATATAATGTGTGCAGAAGTTTCTTTGTAGGAAATGGAGTTAAGTTATTCATGTCAAATTGTATTGCGCTATCTAAGAGTAGAATAAAATAACAAGTGTCAAACATGTGTTATTCTTCCAATTTTCCTGTCAAATTCCACATCCTACTGTTGGTTGGTTGCAAGTTCAAACAAACCATGGAGACAGTTTAAATGCAAAAGATTTTACTATGAAGCATGCAGAAGAAATTATTGCAAGGTGCTTGATCTCATTCACTCTCAAAAATTTAAATGTGACCATTATGTATTATGAAATGGAAACATTCAGCAACCACTATTAACCTCAATAATATTATATAAAAAGCAATGTATGTGCCGACTATTGGATAATTTAAATAAGTTACACAGGAATAAACAGTTGTGTTTTTCATACTAGCCTAGCTGTGAGGTGTTCAGCTGATCATAATTGTGTTCTAATATTGTATTGCTACAGATGACAGTGACAAGTTATTTTATGTGAGCTTTAATCGACTTCTTTAAAAAGAAATTTGAATAACTCAAAGTGCAATCACGATTATTGATGCTCACGTAATTAACTTTGTACGTCATCAGTAGCGATACAGTATTAGAACATATGATCAGCTGGGCAGACAGCTAGGCGGGTATGAAAAATACAGCTGTAGTAGCTACGAGTGACGTCATCATCCGAGAGCACGATTTTTCATAGTTTAGTTCCATCCCCGATCACTACTCACGCTGCGATCGCCTTCGTGTTTCCACCAATTTAACACTAGGGTTGCACTTCTTATACTTTGGTGTTCTGTGGTTTAGTCTATGTACAACTGTTTGCCTCTTGGTCTATAAATAGTTTAAAAGTTGGTTTCTGGCCATGCTCCCAACAAATCCTTTATTCAGTCACTACCAGCTGGCTTACCCGATGTTGCTCGTATAACTTTTTAAAGGAATGACAATAAGATTAAATTCATTTAACTCTCCCCTGTTCTTTATGAAACTATAACACACTTATAGAGTTAATGAAAACTCTCTAGACACTATAAAGAGCAGTGTTGAATAATCACAAACGCCACAGTTTGTAATGACGATTTCTCATGAATGCAGCTGAGTTACTTCCACGTTGTCTTATTCGGGCTGACTATTATCTCAGTTTGGAAGAAATAATAACAGTTTAATTAACGCCAATATAACCTTGTTCATTCTCAGTAACTAACATACATAAATCCACTAAGCAAACAGAAGAAATACAAAACAAAAGAAAGGACAAAATTAACATTTAAAGGAGAAGAAGAGAAAGAATGAGAAACTAGGAATTATGATAATGAATATCGGAGTATGATCGCAGAATGTATGGATATTAACTTCGACTTATTTATTACTCTGTTGGCAATGATTGAGGACCATAAAGACTAGTAGTCCATGTGATTATGTTTAATCCTTTGTGTCATTTTATATCAATACACAATAAATAATAATAATAATAATAATAATAATAATAATAATAATATGAAGATAAATAAAAGTGGTATTAGTCTCATTTGATGTTATTGCTGTTAGCATAGTCCATAATACAGTTCAAAATGTTGTTAATTTTTCAACGAAACGATTGTAGTGCCTTTACATTTGCGCAACTATAGCCACAGGTGGCATAGCTATTTAATTATTTATTTGACTGTGTTAGTGCTCCACGATCGATGTCAGAGAGGAGATCAACGAATAATACGTGAACACGCTATTCCCTTGTTATTTTGTGAGTAGGTGAAAGCATAACTAATTATTATGTTGGTAATGCTCGAGTTATTACATTATCGTTGAGAAACATATGGAATAGATAGTCTTGTGAGATTTTGTGGGCATCACATAAAATTAAATAATTAATCTGTAAAATGGGTCGGAACTTAGAATTCTAAGCTAGACAGTAATTTTCACCTTGTGTCAAAATTTACCTAGGCGAAGTTTGGTCAAAATTGGTACAACGGCGCTGAAGCCGATAAGGAACATACATATATACTACCGAGCGGGATGGCTCAGGTGTTTACATCTGTGGCCCACATTCGGGAGATCCCGGGATCCATCCCTGGCGACCGCCCACTCTAGCCCATGCGTTTTTCGTGGCTTTCCCGGGTTGTCAGGCGAATGCTGGCGTTTCATCTACCACGAATCTCCTTCCTCTCATTTCCTGTACCCATCATCTTCCTTATCTGTTTCAGAGTTGTAGGGTCAGGCGGCTGGGCGGTGGTTGCACTCTGTAAAGGTTTCTATCTTGGCGACGCTGCGGTACCGCTCAGTTAGGTCTCTCCTTAACTTGGGCTCCGCTCCGGGGGACCCTGGAGGTTGGTGGCTTGTGGGCAGGGACCGGGCGGCGTCGAATGTGTTCTTCTCGAAACATTAGGGACCCCGTCCAAGCTTGTGCCCGGATCTGATCGCCCTTCGGATCATTCCCCCTCATCTCTCCCTCCTAGGGGTCACATTAGAAGCTCTATGGGCCGACTGCCTGCTTGCGTTGCTCTGCCCCGTTTCCGGGGGCACCTCCGTGATAGTACCTCTACCTTTACCATACATATATACAAAAATACATACATAGTTTACACACACTGACTTTTATACAGAGTGTTTCAGAAATACTTTTACAAACTTCGGGTATGGGTTCCTTACACCACAAGAAGGAAAAAAGTTCATATGAACATATGTCCCATAATCCTTTGTTTTCTCGTTAGGAGGTGTTCAACACAGTGGTACACTTATAACACACAACACTCATAATAAATGCTCGAAATGTCCTTCTCTTGCTTCTATGCATGCCTGTACTCGTCGAATCATGGAATGCCGCACCCTGTCAAAAACTCCGGGATGGTGTCGAATGGTTTCGCAGGCTTCCATGACACGTCGATGAAGCGTTTCTACATCCGGGATGGCTGCTCCGTAAACAATGATTTAAGGTGCCCACAGAGGTAAAAATCCACAGGATTGAGGTCGGGAGAACGTGCAGGCCATGGAATTGGCCCTCCTCTGCCTATCCATCGGTCATGGTAAATACCAGTGCATCTCGAACAATGCGACTAAAATGTGCCGGAGCCAGGCATTTATCACATTTATCAGCAAAGCGACGATAAACAGCAACAAAGGTTGGATGACTCGGTTGTCTTCGGTCTGGAAACTCCATCTGATAGAGCCGTGCGTCCATTACCATCGCGCGACCATACATAAAAATCATGTCTGCCTGTTCACGAAATGAATATCCAGCAATGGTGGAACGAAACACGTGCAGTTAACTCACTGCATGTACACAATTGAAACGTGAAGACAGACTAATGGCAAATGACAAACGTAAACAAGTCTCCATGGCAACACTTCGCCATCAACCGTATGTAGTACAATGGGTCAATGCCTTCTATGAATGCATAGAGAAATTAAGTTTTGAGGTTGGACCCCGAAGGCCGTTGAACCCACACTTTCATTGTGACAGGAATAACGCGAAAACCAAGGATTATGGGACATATGTTCAAATGAACCTTTTTCCTTCTTTTGCTGTGAGGAAACCATACCCGAAGTTTGTAAAAGTATTTCTGAAACACTCGGTATATTTAGATATTCAAATTCAGTGATCCAGTGGACATCCCCCTCACATGGGTAAATTTTTAAAAGTGACCAGGGAATTAAGGTAATCAGAATTGTGTGTTTCAGTCATTTCGGTTTCAGCCAGCCCTGAAATGCAATCTCTATGTACGTCCCTGTACACAGGTGTTGCATAACGGTACAATCCGCTGCTTTAAAAAAATTCTAAAGTTAATGTAGGGATAAAATAACTTATTTAAAATAAAGTCGCAAATATTACGCAATATTATGTTAGATAATAATAATCCAAACTTTCATTCTATGTCTCCAAGTCGTGTATTGACTGCAGAATTGTTTGGTAACCGGCGGCAGTAACACGTGCAGCGCCCTGGATGACCCACATCATCCAAGCAAGACCAGAGCAATGAAGCCGAGTATGCCCACAAAGGAAAGGGGCCGCGTATAAATGGAAGTTAAACCTGTACTGTCCCATTATTCGGTATAGTGAGGTGTGCTCAGCCCAGACGTCGTAAAATGTTACTGTTTTCGATTTCCTCCATTAAGATTTGTGCTGTAGCGCTCTGCGAAGGGAGGCGTTAAGGCGAAATAGAAGTATGAAATAAAGGACCGGCGCAAAGAGAATATTAATTTTAGCTTTGCCCCTTCAACGTGTGAATGACCTGGAGAATGTAGATCTGTGAGAAGTTCTCTGAAGATTCGTTGGTGTTCTACAATACCATCAAACTGTTTCAGGTACTGCTTAGAAAATCTTTCTAAACGAAACTATGAAATACCGGTTCGACGCGACTAGAAATATTAATGTACAGCATGGAAATGACTGTCTCTGCAGTTGTCATGTCTTAGGTTCGACTCCCGGTTGGGGTGGGAAATTTTTCTTTAACCAGAAGTATTACCTATTCCCCGCAGCGTCTGAAAGTATGAGTGTGGGAGTGAATGTGATCGAGTTTAAGTGTAAAAAGTAATAAAAACCAACCTTAACCAATCTACAATAAAAAACATCAATTATAATTATCATTGTTTTTCAAGTCAAACTTCCGATATGAACACAGAAATTAAAGGAGATTTGCTTCATTTGTATAAGGTAACAAAAACATGGAAATGACTGCCTTCATAGTCGAGTGGTCGGCATGTCGCAGGTTCGACTACCGAGCGAGAGGCTCCGGCGGTTATGTCTGCGGCACGCATTCGGGAGGTCTCAGGATCAATCCCCGGCGACTGCCCAATCTGGCCCAGTATTTTTCGTGGTTTCCCCGGGTCGCCGGGCGAATGTTGGGGTGGTTCATCTTCTAGCTCGACTCTCCTTTCTCTCATTTCCTGCATCCATCATCTTCCTTGTCATCTGTTTCGAGGGTTGTAGGACCAGGCGACAGTGTTCGGCAGGTTGCGGCTGGGTGGTGGCTTGCACTCTAAGTGTTTCTTCAGGTGTCTCCTCAGCATGGGGCTCCGCTTCCGGTGATCCTAGAGGTTGGTGGCTTGTGGGCGGGATCCGTGCTGCGTTGGATGGATTCTATCTGGAAACGTTAGGGACTCCGTCCATGCTTGCGCGTGTCGGCATCCGGATCTGGTCTCTCTTCGGGTCGCTTCCCTCATTCCTCCCTCCCAGAGGTCACGTTGGAAGCACAATGGGCCGAATGGCCTGCGTGCGGTGCTCTGTCCCGGTTCCGGGGGGCCCTCCATTACACGTACTTTTACCTTTTTTACCCAGCTTTAACTCACGGTCGGGGTGCAATACTCTTCTATTATTAAAATCATTCCGTAACCTTCGCAGAGTCTAGAAGTGTGAATGTGCTTCATAGTTAAACCTCAACGTTAAAAAGTGGCGTAAATGAGTCATCAACACCAAGCTGCGAAGTCATTAATCCTTGAGGTCCGTGAGGAGATATTTTTCCCATCCTTCCATAGAACCTGGAGATATAATTGTAGGAAAATAATGAGTGTGAGTTTATGAAGTTAAAAATTCTGATGCGTTATATTCACATGACTTTCTCTAGCCACTGTATTCATTTTTCTATGCTTCTATCTACTTCATGTCAATCGAGATAAACTTTTGCAGAAATAGTTTAATTATACATTTAGTTTTAGGTACAAAGGGACTACAGGAAGCTGAAGCGATAGTCAGATTTTTATAAAGCTGATCGCTATATGCTGGCTTTGAATTCCGTACTCTTTCCATACATCGCGATAAACAACTGAATAGTGACAACGCTTTAAAAGTGATAATGGTGTTGATAAACTTGATAGCGTAATTATTGAGAGGAAGATAGAAGTAATTAAATAAAGACATAATAGTACGCCAGAAAAATAATTCTCATGAATAATTTTCGTACATTAAATCAATCTGTAATGTAGTAAGCATGAATTAAACAGATTTGTCCGAAGAAAAAGGTAATTAGCGAGCAAAATCATTAGCAACACCTAAGAGCGAACGTGTTAGTATAAAGATTCCGGGTATGAGTTAAGGTTATACGTCTGCGGAGTCACATAGACGGAAATTCTTTAAAAGAGAAAGGGAATGATATTCTGAGAGTCGCGGAGATACGCCTAGTAACAGTGTCACACACTTATAAGAGTTATAAGACTGGAGCGCAATTGAAGGTACTTTGGTGGGATAATTCTAATGTAGGTGAAGCTTACGTAATAAAAGAGCTTGTATTGCTAAAATTAATGTCTTGTCTTACTTTTTTACTTTCTCTACTAAGTATAGTAAGTAGGGGAAGTATTGTATTCCACCCAAAAATTCGATACCTAGGTTTCACCGGAAATATGTTTTGAGTGTATGTGTGTGTGTCTGTCTGTCTGTCTGTGAACAGCATAACTCAGAAACGAACAGTCGGATAAACACCAAACTTGACATTTAGGTTCAGTATTTTCCAGAGATGCGACACGAAGGTTTTCAAGATTACCCCACTCCAGATTACCCTTTACATGGAACATTTTTGGAAAATTTTAATTTTCTCAAAAATGGCTCTAACGATTTTGATTAAAATATCATATGTTTAAGTAATTTTCATGATAAATGAAATGTATATCTCGAATTTTCTGGGAATGTCTCCAAAAGTATTCTTCATTGTGAACGACTTTTGCATAACTGGTAAACCATAAGAGATAGACAAAATTTTACTGCACAATAAATGTAGATCGCGTTAAAATACACAATTTATGTCAGATACATTTTTTTATTGAGTGAACCATTTTCGACATATTGCTTGTTATTCCCTTAAATTTTTCAATGCTTATAGTTTTTCTCAAATTTGTTATTATTTTTTTTTGTCCTGGTAATGTAAAGAGAATGGAATACGCCACACAGCAACCAGCTCTTAAAATATTTGACTGTAGCTTAAAGCCTACCAATTCCCCTTGCATCCACAAGAGAATTAGCAATAAGATTAACATCTCGATTAACATGAACCATATGGAGAATAAGCGTTTAAAAATAGTTTGTACAAGAGTAGAGAAAGTCACGTGAATATAACACATCAGAATATTTTTTATGCGGTAAGTTTTGTCTTATGATTTACAGTTGTACAAAATAATACATAATTCATTCCGAATGAAGAGAGCTTCACGAGCTATTCGCAGAAAATTCAAGATATGAACTTTATTACTCATGTAATAGTTTTAAACCTAGGGTGTTTTAATCAAAATCGCTAGAACTATTTTTGAATAAATAAAAGCAAAGAAAATGTTGCATGTGAATGGTAGTTTAGGATACGAGGGATGTTCTTGAAAATATTCATGTTTCATCCTTAAATACGAATTTTCTGAATTATGCTGCTCACAGACACATACGCGTGCGCACGGACGTTTCTTTAAAATCCTTTATTCTTATTCAGTGGGCCTCAAAACATATATTTCGAGTTAAATCTCGATAACACAATACTTCCTCAACCTACTATAGGTAGGTGCAACAAAAAGTAAAAGCACAAAAAGGAATTGGCTCTAAAGGCACAACCAGAATAGTGAAAGACGGATATGCTAATTAAACAACAAGAAGCAAAAAAAAAAAAAAAAAACACGAAATATTTGCAATAGTCTAAAATAAGTGTGTAATTTTTTATACAATGGTCAAACAATTATAAACTTACATTTTATGCCTTAAAATTTCACAAAGAGTTTGGATAATGATTACTTTATAAACCTCGCAACACCAGCGTTAGTTTTATTGTAAACAACATTTTTCAAAACAAAATTAAAAAGCTATGGCAATTATACCTATATTTATTTCCAAATGTTACACGTTATCTGGGCACTGTTTGTCAAACCAGGCCAAACAACTAAAACTGAAATGAAGCTTAATTCACACAGCCCAAGGGACGCCTCGTGAAACAGTCGCTCGTTCTCTTTCCCTGGGCGCTCGCGCGCGTGTGTGTGTGCGCGCGTGCAGGTGAAGTATAAATCAAAAACAAAAAGTCGGATGAATACAGCTTCTCCTTTCAAGGGTGCAAGGCGAAATCACGGACCATACCTTGGATCATACACTTTGACGTTGTTCTCCCAGTCCAAACAATCCCTTGCATGTAACATATTTCATTGTTAAGTATACCGACATTCAAGTAAGCTTTTTGTATATCTGTTATGGATTCAGAGTTATGTAAAAAATCAATAACAATGAAGAAAACTTCACAAACTTTGCATAGAAAATTCCAGAAGTGCTCGTACGTTTTATTTGCCAATTTAACTTTCACAGTTAGGGCGCCGGAGTAGCGCAGTGGTTTCGTTGCCGATCTCGTACTGAGAATAATCTGAAGTTTGAATCCCGGCTCTGGAGTGGCGATTTTAAGTCGGTCCTATTCATGCCTTCATCTCTGACTTGCTCATGTGAAGTATTCCCAAAGCCCAACGTGGTTCGGAGTCCACGGTAAAAGCTGTAGGTCCTCTCCTTCCAGCGCCATCCTCATTATCACCTTAACATGGAGGCAACGGATTCCGCCGGCTGGTTGCCTCAAACTCAGAAATGGGCCCACTCATTACTTGGCGGAATGAGGTCGGCCAAAGTCATAGGTCATATGGGGAGCGTTAGAAACGTCATCTTACGGTTATATATGTGAATCAAAATCTTTACTCTGATGTTTTATAAAATAAGAAACAACTAAAATTGTTGCATGTAAAGGATTGTTTAGGGTATCGATCTGTTTCAATTGTGTAATTTGGTTTCTCTCCGATTTTTAAATGTTGAGCTAATATTGTGCTCACGAAACACGAGCAGGATATCAGACAAAAGCGCGGAATTTTTTCTATATTCTTTTTTTTTCAACTTAGCGGTCCTCAAAATATTAAGTATTTTCTAAAATGTTTTGCTGTACTTCAGGGGACTTCAAAGTATGCATTTTCTTTTGAAATATCAATCTTCCTTTATCTACCATATGTTAAGTACGAGAGAAAGTCAAAGTGAATGAGTGGGAGAGAGAGAAGAAAGGGAGGAAATAAAAAAGTGGTAAGTCCACAGAATGGAACGATTACTTTCAACGACAAATTTAGGGGTTAACCCCACTACACATCATTAGTATCCGTACTGCGAGCCACGAAATATTTTAAGGAGCAATTACAGGTCACATCCGTTGCCGCTCCACTTCATATGTTGTATCCCCAAAAGTGTGCAGTACTATAGAAAGGAAATATATAACCAATGAAAGTTAGAGGAATGTCGTTTTATAGGCAAATAACGCAACATTCATCCATGAATTAGGAACATACAGGAGTGCTATAAACAATTTTAAGGAAAAGTAATCCTCAATTTAGCAGGAAATGATATTGCATTGTGAGGTTATATTATTTTGAAGCTAGGAAAAATATTTTAGAATCCCTTTTCGCAAGGCTCTCAAAACGCTGCTGACGTTAGCGTCTGAGAAGAGACGTCACCGTCCAGTACCGCGTGTGTTTCGTGCCATATGCATGCATGATGGTGGATGCATACTGTTGCCTAGAGCTTTATTTTGGATATGCGATGTATTGATGCACAGAGGAACTATACACAATTTATAGCCTTCCTGCTTCAACATCTGGTTTATTCCGAAACAAAAACGTTCTACCGCATATGCTACACATAAAATTGAACTTAACTACACCATACACTAAAATAAAAGGGAAATAAACATAAGTGTGACTCCGTTTCACACAGCAAAACGTGTTTTATATTTCTCCCAGTCGCGCCAATATAAACGGTCACGTTAGACCAACAAGAATGCCTATGCGACTTCTTAGCAGATTAAACTGTAATTTAATGATATTTAGAGTTATTATTGTCGGAGTCTACGATATGTGGCATTTTCATCCATGTTCTCTATTAAAGAAAACCGTACGAAAAACGCTTATTGAAAGTGTTCCACCGTTAAGATTCGGAATATCATATACAAAACGTCATATGTAACGATCATTTTTCTGGCATTGTGAGTTACTTTAAGCTCCCTTAGGCAATATGGAGGTTAAGTCATTTAAATGCAGACATATTGTATTCTGAAGTCGTGTTTACCTCCCTTCTAGCGCCTCTGTTTTCCTCTTTTCAATTCCCACTTTTCAGTGCTGAGAGTTTCTCCATATGATTCCCTCTACATTTTCCTCCTCGTGCTATTTAATACCTGCTTCCACTCTCGCAGTCTTTTTATGGAGTGTACTCTTTCCAGTTCTTTCTTGGATTCCGCGCCGGTTCCAGCAGACATCCGCTTTGCCCCATTTCTGAAATCCCCGGGGCGTCTGAAAATTTATAGTACTCCAACATTGAATATGTCCTCCCCCCGCCCCTCCTTCTCCTCCGCCACGGACGGTCAGTGACGCCTCTTTACTTTTTCACATCTTCAGCAATGTTGCGACAAAAATTACAAACTCCAAGAGTGTCTCCCGGAGGAAACAGGCTTGCCATAACTCTCCTCACAGCTCCAACTTTACCCAGTCCGTGCTCTGCACTCTCTTTTATTCGTGTCGCAAAGGAAAATATTAGCCAGATTTTAGTACATTCACAGAAGATGATTCATATCCAAGGAATCGCTCTCGTGCACTGAGAAACATTGCGCTACAAAAGATTAACGTATATCTTAAGTAGAGTATGGAATAATATTGATAAAACTCTAGCAAAATATCAACTTCCTTTGGAAAATTATTAAAACAAATTAAATATTCCACTCCTAAATCGGTTACGTGTTTTAAAATAAATGTTTAGAGACAAAAGCTTTTGGGTATTTAGATTTTTATCTTTTCTAGCACCTAATTGCGGTAGGTAGAGGAAAAGTTGCATTCCACCCAAACATTTGATCGATATTTCACTACAAATATATGTTTTGGAATCCCTGAATCCAAAAATAACATTTTTTAAGAAGCACCCTTCTAACTCTCTCTATGTCTCTAGCATAACACAAAAACAAAAATTCAGATCAACAACAAACTTCATATTCAAGTTCATCTTCCTATGATACGACACTAAGACTTGCCCCACCCCAAAACTAGGATAGGACTAGGTAAAGAAGGGGACACTTAGCACCTTGACCCCCAATGGATCTTTTGTGCATACTCCCCCGAGAGGAACGGATGAGGTAAGGGAACCGCAGGAGACGTATGGGCTGTATAGTAGGCCGGCAAGTCGACAGAGAAGCACAGTTCCTGGCTTGACCACCCGGCCATGGGAGGGTCGCTCGGAGGCGTCCTTCTAGTGGGACCGGGGAAACATCACCCAGCAATGGAGGCTCTACAGGCTTCCCTCTAACATGGCCGAGAAGAAGTTCCAAATCGCAAACCTCTGCGCCATCTGCCCGACACCGACCGAACTACAACCTAGTAGTCAGCCTGAAACACAGAAGGAAAATGAACACAGAGGAAATCCGTGGTAGAATACACCACTCTGGCATACCAGGGAACCCATGGACAGAGTAAGAGGACACCGGGATTCGAACCCGAATCCGAGTCTCACACGTTACCGCAGAACCATCTCGCTCGGTCACCCCACTCTAAATCATCCTTTACATAAAAATTGTTCCTTGTTTTTTATTTTCTCAAAAATGATTCTAACAACTCTGGTTATAAAATATATCTATAGCCTGTCAAGTTCTCTGCATTCAGAATGAATTTTGTAAAGACATGGACAAAACTAGAGAAGCCTATAAAACACTCAAGTCACAATGTTTTTTGGCATCAGCCATTTCCAAGATATTCATTGTTATTGGTTTGAATATTTCAGTAATTTAGTCATTATTTTAAGTGCTGTCATCATTTCAGTTATTATTGCTATGTTATGGAAACAGCATGGAATTTCAAAGCCGCATATGGCGACCTGCTTGTCAAACATTTGACTATCGCTGCATCCTCCTAAATCCTCTTTGTTCGCACAACGAAATGTGTAATAAAAGTATTTCTCTGAAAGGTTAGTATAGTGTAGATAGAAAAAATAAGTTTTTGCTAGAATAGTTTGTAGAAACTGGACAAAGATAAACGATACTGCTTTTAGAACGTTGTGTAAATATAACACAAACAGCTTTTTTTACAATAAAATACTATAAACTTGCATATTTTTCATGAATGAAAATCCCATTCAACATTAAATCTAACGTGTAATATTCGCATGTTTTTTTTCTACACACAAATCTTACAAAAGCTAGTTATTTTAATCGAGATAAACATATGCAGAAATGTCATTACACATTTCATTGTAGGTGCAAAGGGAATACAGGAGGCTGAAACGATAGTCAAATGCCTATATTATTGCTTTGTAGTTCCATAATATCACGAGAAACAAAACAATGGTGACTTAGCGCTTAAAAATGTATGGTGATAAAGCATTCGAAAATTCAAACCAATACCAACGAATGTCTACAAAATGGATGTCACAAAATATGTTATTGCCATATAGGTGTACTTTAATGAGAGATAAAATTCTCGTGTAATAATTTGAGTATTTCTTGTGGTTCACCAACTATACAAAATTATATAATATTCATTCCAATTAATTGAACTTTATGAGCTATTTGCAGGAAATTCGGGGATATATTTTATTGGTCATATAAGTATCCTGGACGTATGACATTTTATCATAATCTTCAGGCATTTTTGTGAAAATAATTATTCGAAAGTTTTCTTCTTGTCGCATCCTTGGAAGGTGCTGAGTTTAAATATCTGGCATTTACCCGATATTTAGTTTTTGACCTAGGCTATTCTCTTTCTAACGCCTCTCTCTCTCTCTCTCACTCTCTCACACACACAAACACACACACAAACATACACTCAGTGAAACCCATTCTGATGAATATTTAACCCAAATAATTAGAAGTGCACTGAAAAATAAGTTTTGTGTGAATAATGTTTAAATAGTTATGATAAGGGATAACCCGTAGTGAAATCTCTGCGCCTACGATACGTCACTTCTTTACTTTTCCTACCACCTATCTATAACACTAGTCTGCATTTTCAAACTTTTTGTCAGATGATTTCTTAAAAGTAGGTGTTCTTGAATGAAGTTTTTATGCTGATTCCAGAAATAACTTCCGTTTTTTTCTATCACGTCAGATTTTTACACTAAATAAATAATGTTTTAACAATTTTACTAATGAGTGTAGAAAAGTATTCAAATACCATTTCACACAAGGTAAGTTTTTATTCAAGAAACATTTTAAGAATACTCTCAAGAACTCCCCTAATTTATTTCATGATTACATTTTAACAAAACAAGAAGCCAAAGTGTTTCATTTAATTCTTTTCAAATTTTCTCTTCTTTAACTTCCTTGCAGATCCTTGAAGATGACTGTCCGTCCTCAACATCCAACAGTAGTCGGCCATCATAGTTTCATTCCATCTCCCCTGGCACCTCCTCTTCATTTCCTTAATATCTTGGTGAAAACGTTCACCCTGCTCTTCACTATAATGTCGCAGATTTTCTGGAAATTAGTCGATATGTGAATGCAGAAAATGCACCTTTACACTCATGTTACAACCCATCTTCTTGAAATTTTCCAACAGTGTTTCGACATGGGATCTTTGTTATTGCCTAAGAAGTTTTCAGAACTGATCAGAAGGCGGTATATGCTTCTATTTCTCTCTCATTCATTGTCTTCTCAAAATCTTCATATTTCATCAATTTCTTTATATGAGGACCAACAAAAATTGCAGCCTTTAATTTGTCTTGTGTAATGAAGGGAAATTTCTTGGAAAGGTGCTTGAAGCAGGGTCAATCCTGTGGTAGAGCCCTTACAAATTGCTTCATCAAGCCCAATTTTATGTGTAGTGGCGGAAGCAACATCTTTATATCTCTATATTTTTGAAGTGAAATTGTGAAAAACACTGCACGTGATAGAAAAAATATAAAAGCAGTTCTGAAATCCCATAAACCAGAGTCAGAATCACGTATTAGTTTTCAGTCTTCCGATATCATGCAGACTAGTGTAATAGTAAGACGAGGTATGGTATTGCACCCAAAAATGTATATTATTTCACCGGAAGTACACGTTTTGGGATCCCTGAAACCCTCACAAAGTAGAAAAAGGTTAGCGTGTGTGTAAACAAAAAAGTTAAAAACGAAAAGAATTAAATGCCAAGCTTGATATTTAATTTCAGTATCTTCTAACGATACGGCAGGAAGGCATTCAAGTAAATCCTCCACTCCCCGTCCCAAATGATAATTTACTCACACATGGATAAATTTTCGTTATTTTTATTTTCCCCGAAAGACTATAACGATTTTTTAAAAATGTTACACATTTAATGATTGACGCGTGAACTAATATGAACATCTTGAAATTTCTGTAATTATAAATTTGTATAATTTTATATAACCAGGATCTTAATCCACAGACAGAATGTGACTGTAGGGAAATTAAAGGGCTTATCAAATTTAACAACCTGTGTCAAAATGTTATATAGCGTTAACAGTTTTCGAAACATTCTATGATACAAGTTTCACTTAACGGACATGCTTGAAAGTTTGTGATTATTCCTTCTTTGTCCCCTTTTTCTTTCTTTCCAACGCAAGAGTTTGTTACCACAATAGACATTAATGTTGAAGCCTTTGCTTCATTTTAAACAAGACAAATATCGCGAGAAACGTAGCCGGGATAAAACGTTTTATACAAAGGGTATAGGGTGTTCAACGAAGGGAAGCCGCCAAGAGAGGGCGACGAACCACCCAACAATCAAGCATGCCTCTGGCGTCGACCGGGAATGCTCTTTCCATTGAATTGCATTCGCGACACTTGACCAGCACTGCCATATACCGCGAAACCTAGAAGCACAGTTGAAAAATGAAATGGAAACGGACCCTGGGGCCGACCCTGGGGAAACCACGAAAAATCTATGCGTCAGAGTGGGCGGTCGCCGGGGATCGAATCAGGGGCCTCCCGAATGCTAGTCGAACACATTACCGCGGCGCCACCGCTCGGTTTTTATACGAATACTGTAATATGTGAGTATAATGAATATATTCCCACATCATTAGTAGAGAAAGTCGTCTGAATGTATCATCAAATTTTTACTTTCTCCACCACTAGTATTAGAGAAGGTATTGCATTCCATAGAAAAATGTGATACCGAAATTTCAGCAACCAAAGTAAAAAAGAACCAATTTTTTTTGGAAAACTTGTGTGTGTGTGTGTGTGTGTGTGTGTGTGTGTGTGTTAACAGCAGAACTCAAAAAGGAAAAGTCGGACAAACACCAAACTTGGTACTTCAATTCAGTATCCTCTAAAAAGGTTTCACAATTTCTTTTCCCAAAAAGAATCCTTCCACTCCAAACTACCCTTTACATGAAAAATGTCTGGTAATAAGTTATTGTCTCAAAAACTGCTGTAACGTAATGATTAAAATACCATATATTTAAAATATTTACACGAAAATTAAATGTATATCCTGGATTTTATGGGAATAACGTGTGAAGCTCCCTTACTGGAAGGAATTGTATATAACTGGTAAACGTGATGAGATAAAATAAAATCTAGATCTCCTTAAAACACCCAATATATCTCAAGTAAGTTTATTGTGGCATCAGGCAGTTTGAGATATCCATCATTATTGGTTTGAATTTTTCAAAGCGTTGTGATTTTTTAAGGTGCTGTCGCTATTCAGTTATTTCTCGCGTCATGTCGTACAAAGTGTATTAAAATTTAAGGCCAGCACATAGCGACTCGCATTTAACATGACAATTCGGTTTCCTATATCTTCTTTGTTCCTTCAACGAAATGTGTAATGAAACTGTTTCTATAAATATTTACGTATTTCGTATTTCGATTAGTATGAAGTAGGTGCGAAAATAAGACTTCGTAACAATAGTTTTTAGAAACTATATAAAAAAATCTGATGTGTTACACTCACATGACTTTCTCTCCTCTTGTACAAACTATTTTTAGAAACGCTTATTCTCCATATGCTTCATGTTATTCGAGATGTTAATCTTATTGCTAATTTTCTTATATATGCAATGGTAATTACTAGGCTTTAAGCTATAGTCAAATATTTTAAGAGCTGGTTGCTATGTGGAGTGTTCCATTCTCTTTGTATTACCAGGGCAAAAGAAATTAATATCGAATTTGAGAAAAAGTATAAGTATTGGAAAATTTAAGGGAATAACAAGCAATATCTCGAAAATGGTTCACCCAACAACAAAAAATGTATATGACATAAATTGTGTATTTTAACGCGATCTACATTTTTCGTGTAGTAAAATTTTGTTTATCTCTTATGGTTTACCAGTTATGCAAAAGTCGTTCACAATGAAGAATACTTTTGGAGACATTCCCAGAAAATTCGAGATATACATTTCATTTGCCATGAAAATATCTTAAACATATGATATTTTAATCAAAATCGTTAGAGCCATTTTTGATAAAATTAAAATTTTCGAAAAATGTTCCATGTAAAGGGTAATCTGGGATGGGGGGATTTTCTTGAAAACCTTCGTGTCGCATCTCTGGAAGATACTGAACCTAATGTATGGTGTTTATCCGACTGTTTGTTTCTGAGTTATGCTGTTCACAGACACACAGACACACACACGGACATGTTTCCAAAAATGCTTTTTTTTGATTCAGAGGGTCTCAAAACATATCTCCGGTGAAATCTCGGTATCGAATTTTTGGGTGTACTTCCCGTACTTACTATACGTAGTAGAGAAAGTAATAAACGATAGTGGGTAGAGAAAGCCACGTGAGCATGACACATAAGGGGTTTTAGAGGTGTTTTCGGCTACAATTGTCAGCACATGGAGACCTATTAAAGGCCCTAATATTTCACGAGGCCGCTAATGCGGAAGTAAACACGTGGTCTGTTGAGTCGGTACACGTTGAACAGTGGCAATTAAGTGGCGGGTTACCTTACAAGCGATTAAGCCGCTAGCCTGTATTGTTATCAGCAACAGTAGAGCATGTAAACCTTTGTCTTCGGTCCACAAAGCGAAGTCAATTCTGCGGCTTGGGGCAATATCCACCTCTAAGCTTAACACGACTTGTCCTTGAGGCGGAGTCCCACAGTAGTGGCACAAAGGGAGGCCTCAAGATAGGGCCTGGAATACTTCGGCTTTCCGATTCTTACCCAGTGTGATCATTAGAAACAATATGTAATCAATATTTTGAAAATCTCCAATGCCATATACTCAGATTTAAGTTGAAATTGCTGAAAAACTGGATTTTCCAGAAGCATGTGGCAGTTCCAGATAGACAATCAAGGCAAAAGTCTTGTTGACAATTGGGGGAAAATGGCGAAAATTTGGATTGCTTATTTATACCTTGTAATTTTACATACACTGTTTTATTTAAATTTTCCCATTCCAATTTAGTTTAAACACCATGTTAAAACTTAAAGTATATCTATGCTCTGTATATCACAGTTTTTAATTTAAATATTCTAAATTTTCAGGAAAGATTTACATAATAAGAACTTAATGTTTGTGTAGCTGACAACCGCGTTGCCCAAAAGTCAGTTGACAAATGCTATAACTTTCAGTGATGTAAAAATATTAAAATTAACCTTTTCGAATAGCTGTCATGTTCATCTAAGAGCATTCCAAGAGGAATCCATCAAAAAGAAGGCAATCTTGGACTTCAGCTTTCACATTGGAAAGAGTAGCTGGTCAAATTGATTTATTCATATTTTCAAGTATTCCAAAGATGAGGGTTAAGTCTGGAAAGCATGTTATTTACATATCCGCAAAGAAAAAGTTCTAGGGACGACAAATCAGGCGAGCGTGCAGGCCAAGGCGTTGGACCACCCTGTCGAGTCCCTCAATGTCCAATCTTGCAATTCACATTGTCTCGAACGTTTAGAGGATAGTGAGGAATAGCTCCGTCTTGTTGAAACCATCATTTCTGCCATCTGTCCAATGGCAGGACATCTAGAAGGTCTAATAAAGTTGAACCTACCACTTGAATATTGGTCTACGTTAGCTTCAATACATCATCAACAAGACCACACCACACCACACCATTACTCTAGGAGCACCTGGGTCATTAGCCTCACGCATCTAACCTGGATTTTGCACAGAATTGTGTATTTTGAGTATGGACATCGCCGTCATAAAATAAACACTGAATATAACACGTTTAATAAAGTCATTACCTTTGGCCATAGATTTGGTGATCCAATTGCAAAACCGACGTCGGTGTAGAATAAACATTTTATTTATGGACGCTCTTTAACTGCTGTTGTCCTTAGCATCCCATTCTATGCTGAGCGTGAAAGACGTAATTTTGTTCAGAGACCTCTTTATCATGCTCGATATTCTTTTACGTGCCGTAAATCTACGACACGGGACCACCGGCTTTACTTCCCTTCCAAAGGAAGCCATGCTAAGGATTTTTATGCACGAAAAAAGTCATCGCCCTCCGCCGGGTTTGAACCCGCGACCTTGGGAACTACAGGTGCTACCCCTAGGCCACGTAGGACGACTGACGCCTGTTTAGAGGATCATTGTCATGGATTGTGTAAACATGTTGCAGCTTGTAAAGACGAAAATGTGATGGTTTTAAAAATCTTAAATGTATTTAAAAGTTTACTTATTACTTGAAATGATAGTTTTGTAATTTTTTTGATACCATCTGTTAAACTCATCTACAGCCTGTCTCACAGTTTTGTATTATCAGCGAGAAACAGTAAAAGTTCAACTCTTTGTTCCAGAGTCCAACAACTGATTTGAATGTGTTAGCTTATCTTGTAAATAACAATTTATTGCCTCTTGACAACACATTCGGTTTGTCAACTGACTGCTGGACCACACGCAAGCATTTGATATTATTAATTTTAACATTTTTGTATCACCTGAAAATTATTACATTTGTAAACTAACTTTTGGGCCACACATATTATAAAATTAAGTAATTTATCTGCAATTGAATGTTTTCCATTACTCAAATTGGCAAAATTGTAAATTTCAGCAAAAAGCATTTACAGTAGTCTCGCAAATTCGAGGTTCGTTAAATCCGGGCTTCTTGAAGACACAATCATTTTTTAAACCAGAGGATAGTGATCAGTTTACACGGTTCTCATACGTATGTGCATACTTTTGCACCACCCTACCATTTTGTCTATAGTGTGCTACCTGGTAAGAATTAACCTTCTTTCAATTAGGGACCAGCCAAAAACTGGGAAAACACTTCCATAGTATGTATGTACATACATTGTAGCAAACATTTCATAGCGGAAATACTTTTCAGCTGCAATAATAACACACTGACTACATACATTATAGCAAACATTCCCTAGCGGAAATACTTTTCAGCTACGGTTACAACACACCGACTGGTTTATGACTGAAAATGTTTGACAGTTATTATAAAAAAGCAGCTAGTCTTAATAGTTAACATATGTTTTGTTTAGAGGAAAGGTACCCCTTGCAACCCAAACAGCAAGCCGGGGTTCTGTCAAGTTAAAGAAGTGTTTTATTTTAGTATGTTTGTAGCCTTCTTTGTGGATAGAGTACGTTAGTAGTGGATGCACGTCTTATTTCTAATTTTGTCCACAATGAGTGCTAAATATAAGAGGAAATTTGTACCATTAAAGGTGAAATTACAAGCTTTAAGGAGACTGGTTAAAGGCGAGACAAGTAAAAAGCTTGCAGCGCAATATATGTTGTTGGGGAAGTAACAGTTGATAATGCTTTTAAAAGAAGGTGTATGAGGAGGTTAGAATACGAAAAAAACTGGTGAAGCATTGTTTATCTGGTTCAGTCAACAAAGACAGAAGGGATGTCCAATTTCCGGCCCAATGTTGCAAGAAAAAGCATTATTTTTTTACAAACCAGTTTAAAGAAGTTGAAGATGATTTCATGCGCGAGTGTGGGTTGGTTACAGAGATGGAAGAATAGGTCAGCTTCAGACTTGTGGAGAAAAGCTTTCTGGTGATTCTGAAGCTACAGTGAACTTCTGTAAAAAAAATTTGAACAACTCATAAAAAGTGAAAACCTCACAAATAATGAGTTATACAATTGTGAAGAAACAAGGCTCAACTTTAAAATGTTACCTTCTAAAATATTTGCTTCATACGAAGAACCTCATGCTCCTGGCCGCAAAAAAAGTAAAGAAAGGGTGACATTACTCGCTGCAACAAATGCATCAGGTACACACAAAATTAAAGCTTGTCGTCATAGGCAAGTCCACGAAGCCTACAGCTGTCAAAGGCATTTCCTTTCTCTTACAAGAATCAAAAGAATGCCTGGATGAACAGAAAAATATTAAGAAGTGGTTTTATGAAGAACATGTGCCGGAAACTACAAGGTTTTTGAAGAAAAATGTTTTGTCTAGTAAAGCAATCTTATTGCTGGACAACGCTGGATAGCTTCCAGACGAACAGGAACTGCAGTAAAATGGAGTTCGAGCTTTATTTTTGTCACCTAATATCACAAGTTACAAGTTTGATACAACCGATGGATCACAGAGCTTTGGAATGCTTAAAAAAGTATCGACGCCACCTGTTGCAATCACTTCTACAAGCAACGGAAGAGGATGGAAACATCACTAATTTTCTAAAACGAGCAACCATGAGGTACGTAGTGTATTGGTTAGCAGAGTCATGGGATGAAGTGAAGCCTGAGATGCTTGTGAAATCGTGGAAGAAAATTTTAGAGAGCAATTCAAATGGTGAGAGTGAATTCGATGATGATACTGATTGAGGCAGTATTTTTAACATTTAAATGATTTCAGTCTAATTATATAATATAAAATATAATAACAGCCCGCCTTAAAGCCATATGTGTATAATATAATATATAAAATGTATGTAACAGTCATTGTATATTATTGTATACATGTATAATAATGTTATGTGAATGTATTACATAATTTAATCATGTTGGAGCTCTGAGAATATCGGTCAAAAGTTGCTAACAATGAGGTAACCTTGTGACAATAAGGAATTGGAAAGTTTAATAATGCTACTAGTAATTCTTGGAAATAATAATGTAATATTTTTAAAACAGTTTATAAATAGCCAATCAAAAACTAGAAAGGCTAAAAGTTAAATAAAAGTATTCTATTGGAGTAGGATTAGCCAACCAGAGACTTGCAATAGATGAAATTTGGAATTTCAAGAGGTAGATGTCAGTTGCTTGTAGACAGTGTTCCTAACCGGACGCGAGACGCAATCCCGAGCATTTAAATACGTATTCAGTGTGAGACGAAAATTCATTACTGCGAGAATATTATAAAGTTTGCGTGTTAAAAAGTGCAAGAAATTAATAAATAATCTCACAGCTCTGTATATAAGTGATGTGTTGGTTAATTGTATGAAGGATTAATAAAAGGAGTGAAGTAAATATTATAATTTGTGTAAGCCTACATTCTTTAGCCTTATCACCCCCTGCAAAGAGTCACTTGTTTCTACAAAATAATACTGACGCAGCCGAGGCAAACCTACTTCAAATTAGCTTTCCATATGTGAAGCAACAATACACTCCTACTTCATGATGAAGATGAACCCTGTCACACCTAATAACACAACTTCCAGGTGGTAGTGGAAGTGAAGTTACGGAATGGAGTAATGAACAATTTGAACTTATGGAATCATCAATTGTTGAGATGTTGAATGAGCCTGTAGAAGAAAGCGAGGGGGAAGACATAGAAGAGAGAACACCAAAAATGAGTCATAATGAGGGTTTTTTGTGTTGGAGGCGGCATTGCACTGTGTAGAACAACAACCAGAGGCAACACCGTGCGACACCGTTACTCAAACGATGCAGTGACATTCCACGCAAACGCGATTCAGTATCCTTACTTTTTCAAAAAGTAACCCCATGTATATGATGTACATATTGCGTTTATTTCTATACAAAAACTTTAACTTCACCTTGATTTGTTATTTGTTTCATTTCGTCTTTAATGAGTTTTTCCTATGGTGCTACATATAGCCGAGTTGTCCCAAATTCGAGATACTTTCAGCCCACATTCCTCTCATTTGCGAGTCTCTACTGTATTACAATTAATTTCTAGCGTAATAATTTCTGCAAAACCAGTTCCTTTATGTTGTTTTTTAAGTTTTAAATAAAGTCTAGGACAGATGTGATAAATCATTTGGCACAAAGGCCATTTTGTATTAGTATACAAAAATGATTAATTATAAGTATTATGTCTCAAAGTTTCTCATCATCTCCCAATATCTCAAAATTCTTTGACGTCATTGATTAAAATGTTATATGCAATACTTTATTTTATGTTCTGTATATGTGTCAAAAGTTTGAAGTCAACCAAAACAACATTGTGAATTTTTAGTCCTCCGCAGACGCATTGCCTTACAACTTGCAATTAATAGATAGTTCGTAGCTTGATTTCTGAAAGAAATGAGTTCTCAAATAGCTTTGCAGCTATTGCAGAATCTCTACCCAAATCGCTGAGCATTTTTCTGAGAAATTTGATTACAATGTGAAGTATGGGGAGATCTAATCATTTTCATTTAATGCAAAATATAAGGATACAGAAAGAACTGGTTAACGCATAGAATCGAACGAAGGCATGTGATGCCATTACGGTGCCAAAAATATGTAGTCATAAAGATCAATAATAATTAAAATATTAATAAAACCCGGTAAAATCTGTAATCGAAATACGCTTTTATTTTCAATCCTTGAAAAGTTGAAGATGATAGCATAGGTTCAGTAGGAATTTCTAAAGTTTGCGAGTTCACAAAGACCTATAAACAGAAACCTACGCTATAGTTTAACCCGAGGTTTATTTTACACTATTATCATCGTTTTAAATACTACTGAAAATAATATTTCTGAAATATTCTATTGAAATATATAATCTTATTTTTGCCATTGCTTTTTTTATTTTCTTTGAGAAACCAGCCAGTGATTAGAAAAAGTTCGCTATGAATGTTTCGTTTTTCATTTCTGATCAAACAGAATCATTCTAAATGCGAAACCTGATAAAATTTGTGCTTTAATTTTTTCCTTAATGTGGAATAGAAATTCATTCCTTAACACGAAAGATTAACGTTTCTATTTATTTTCACATTCAAGAGATTGGGTTTCTAGCTGTATAACATTACTTTAATTGTATTACTACATAAAATGTTAAAACACACTCGCGTTTTTATTTCGTTCTACACATTTAATGTGTATAAAGTAAAGCATTAAACCAGCTTGTAAGGGTCGATTTATGCCATTAAAGCATATTTGTAGGAAATATTGTGTGAATATATACGAAAGATAGAGAGAGAGAGAGGGGGGGAAGCACGGTGAGACACTACTTCACATTAAGTATTAAAAGAATCTACAATCACATTGTATTCAGCTCATGCAAGTCTATGGTAAGATAAAACCTCAATTTAGACGTGGTGACACAACGCCCATGTTCGATTCTAGAGACTTCGATTAAATCTGCATTCCAGAGGGGCTTCAATTCTGTTAGGAACAGTTAAAATATTTCTGTAAGAAAAAAAGGGTTAGTAGTTAACTAAGATTATTTTGTGTGTGTGAGTGTGTGAGTGTGTGAGTGTGTGAGTGAGTGTGTGAGTGAGAGTGAGAGTGTGAGTGTGTGTGTATTTATGTATGCGTATATGTGTGAGTAATTATGTATGTATGTTTGTTCAAGTATTGTCATTACAAAATTAAAATCGTGGCTACTTTGAGCCCTGGCTCTTTCCCAGATCATGAAAATGTACCTAGTAACAAAGATTAACAACCATCAATACAATATTACTGGTTATTACACCATCCAAAGAACTCCATGTCATGAATCTGAGCCAATTACATCATTGTCCAATCACCCATTGATCATCCATACACAGTTATTTTTGACTCGATACAGATATCCCCCTAAATTCCTTATTTGCGATTTATCTCTGAACTTTTTTTTTTTCGCTGCTATCTCGATCTTAAACGAATCCATTTTCCTTTAACCGACTCCTCCAGTCCCTTATACCTGGATATTGAAGTAGGATTTGGATGGCGTTTTCGTTACTACACAGTACACATAAGTTATACTCAGATTTCTTCTTATTCCCTTTAGTGTCCATATTTCTTATCTCAACTCTCGTTCATGCCATCCTGTTTTAATTCTCGATATGGAGCAAACAAATCCCCATTCCATTCCAAACAGTTCGTAAGCAATTTTCCCTACCGAACTCTGTTCTCTTATATTGGATTCCTGAGATTCTAAACATTATTTCAAATATGTCCATGTGGCAATTGTTGCACTCTAAATAAAGCATCCTCTTGCACTTACCTTTCCATTTCTAACAGGGCACTAGTACTAAACTATATTCACACTTAGGTTGATCTGCGCCAAAACAAAACCCAGCTGACCAGTGCACCGTTATAATGTATCCTTCCTCCATTCGCGCCAGAAATACTCATACCTTCACGACCATTTGTGGCGAGTACACGCGGCACGTAATGCTAGAAGAATAAAGCTCTTATTCCGACAACTTTAACGGTGACTAGCATACTTTGTTAGGGATTAAAGGAGATAAGATTGACAGTTACAACAAAATAAAAGTTTGCACATGTAATAATAGTTAATTCTAAAAGAAAGTGCGAAAAGGAAAGTAACAGGTATGCAATAATTTACATTTACTCACTCTCTAGAAGCGCACTTTATCAACTGTTGGCGGATCATTTTTAAAAAACGAAATTGTGCACTGTTACGCAAATTGCATTCTTCACAAAATCGTTACATTCTTGCATCGCGTATTTCACACGCTTTCTTCTTCTGTTTTCTTTTTTTGGTATACCTTTTCCTGTTTCAGATATTTCTTTACGAGCACTGTTTATGCTTTTACTCGAAACTCAGCTAATTTCACCACTTCTTTCACGGAATGTGTTGGATATTTCTCACATAACTTATGAATAACATTCAACACTTTTTTTTCACCACTAGTCGATGGTTTGCCTGGCTTATGCTTTATGCAAGTCGAGAAGACGTCAGAGCAAATTCATCATCCTCTGTGATACTAAACAAAAACCGCTGGTTTCAGGCAGTAAACAATTTTCTACGCATTCTCGGATCAGGTGACTCATACGTACTGCATGTTGGAAATTTTAGCTCTGTTTATCAGTATAAATCAGTGTTAATTAAACTCTTAGGTATTTGTATAGAATATTATACCATTTAAGCATAAATTCATCCTAAAATTTAGATTATTAGCATGGGACTACTTTCCTACGCGCATTGCTACCGTGTCGTACCACAGTGCACCGGTCACGTGGATTTGTTTTGGCGCGGATCAACCTAAGAGTGAATACAGTATAGCTGCATTTTGTGGAATACCTGGCATAATTATTTTGAATATAGTTTTCTGAAATCGTCACGTCTTCCTCGAGGAAGACTATCAGAGACGATTTTCGTTATGTACACAATAGGGAGTCAGTGCACAAGAAAACAAGGCCTCCTCCTTATCAAGGTTTAGTGAACTTGAACTGGATATTGATCACCCCTAACGATATAATTAGTGTGGGCTTGTCACGCAGTCAATTTGGGTCATTCTGCGGCTCAGGAAATGTCATTTAACTCAAACAATGACCCTGCAACTGAGGTAGATAAAGTGCTGGGACCACGCTCTATTAGTTTCAAATCAAGGTCCCTAATTACCTCACATCTCCTCTCCTGATGACGATAATGACGGCGGCTTTGCGGTTGGCAGCCCTGCAATGAATCTTAAGTCCTTCGTTTACTCCACAGAATTGATGGCTGCCATCGAGAGGGAGAGAAAAGGATGGCAACTTCCCCCGGCCCACAAGTGATGTTGTATTGTTTTTCCATTCTCGTAAATATCGTTACAAAATGAAGCGAACGCGATGTTCTGTCTCGTTTCGAGGATATTGTGTATTTAATCTATTGTTATTTGTAATCCGCATTACGGTTGGTTTATAGTGGAAAGCTTTGTAGAGCAAAGTTCATGATCATATATAGAGAATTTTTGTGCCACAAGACTCATCCCATAAGCCTACTTTGACCAAAAAAGTTTATATAGTTGTCTCCCATATTATAGCACGGAAAACATTAAACAACTTTATAATTGTATGTAGGGGCCACAATCGACAGATATGATAAAACTTTAGCTGAAATGCTCCTATTAATTTTCCATTTTCGATAAATAACTGACATTAGTGCACTACCTTAAAGCTCAATATAGAATTTTCAAAACCATTCCTTATATATAGATGATATGGTTTCCACTAAAGAATGCTTGAACCAATGGGTATAAACCTGGTATATAAAATACTTAGGTCTCACCTAGGGAAATATCTATGTGATATATTATTACCTTTTCCAAAGCGAGAAAGGGCTCTAAAATTATTTTTTTTTCAATTCAAGAGTTTACAAGAAAAATTGTCAAAAAAATTCTCAGTATGTAACATGATTGGGCAAGACTCGACAATGTCATAAATGTGCATTTACAAGTTATCTTTTTTCAAACTGAAACCGTTCAAAAAACAATAAATAATTTATCACGCACAAAGCAATTTACTATTTGCGTCACGGTATAACAGTTTGCAATGAAATACTGCTCTATACCAATATTATGTAGCACTTTCACGTATTATATCCAACGAAATCACATTCCGATTTTGGAATACAATGGAAATAACACCAACTGATAGGTTAACCACACTATACATTAATGTATACTTAGTTCGGAAATCTGACTGGCAATTATTTCTTCATGTGGCTTCATCTTGCGGTAACCCACGGAGTCCTAGACATACAGACATGACCAGCTTATGTATAACCTAATCAGTTCGCATACAACATAGCTTGGCCAGGTAGCTATTTTTGTTTACTTTTCGCTTTCCGCCATGTTGCAGATTTCGTGACGCACTGTAAATACTCGCATTTCATTGCCTAAAGGCATCAAATCGTTGTCAATCTTTGATCATTTAAAGCATGTCCTTATTTGCTTTCAAGACTTTCAAAGAGTTTAAAAGCATTGGAAGCAATTTGACAAGAAAAGTTGTGACAACTCTTAAAAGGTCTTGTAAAGTATTGAATTTGACACAAATTTGATCGAGTACAAGGGGCTTAAGGATACGAAATAAAAAGCAGATTCAAAATCTTGTTTACTTTTCAGTTTTGTGATAAGAAAATTTAAAACAACAATGGTTACAGATATAATTTTGCTGGCAAACTTTATTATTTACAACGTTTATAGTTATTTACGAAATTTGCGGTTAAAGTAGGATTGGAAAGGTAGAATTTGACGACTGAAAATTTTAATGCCATCGCCGGGATTTGAAGCCCAGATCTCCGGTTTACGTCCGGTTGCTCTAACCACTGAGCACTAACCACTGGCAACATGCCGGTACAACATAAAATTCCCCAACTGATTTGCATTTTTCCCGGTAAACATAATGATATCTCAAATTGTATCGAGATGACATACCCTAATGGCGACTTACAATGCTTCACAGTTTCGACCATTATTAGGTCAATTAATGGAATTAAAGTTGGATTACTTACGCCTGAAAAGATTTACATTACGAGCGTAGGCAGTGATGAAAATCCCACGTGTATAAAAAAAATCCCACATAACACAAGTAGCGTACATCATTTTATTTGCAAGGTATAACAAAATTTCACTAGAAACAGTTTTTCGAAATGAAAATATATTGTGAGATATATAAGTTTAACGCCCGTGTTGAGCAAAACAATTGAATAACATACTCAGCGTGTACATATAGCATAGCATACACAAAGAAAGCTCCTGTTTAAGACATTGAATTTGAAAAATCTGTACTTCTCGCACTTGAAACGGATTACTTATGCTGTTTTTTTTGTCGTGAATGTAAATAAGGAAGTTGTAACGTTTTGCATTACTATTATTCGCATACTTTGGCCAGTTACACGCATTATAATTCTGAATGTTCGGTCATTTTATAGTCATCAGGAAGTATAGTATAGATCCGACCGCGTAACCGGTACAAGGTCATTTAGTACTAAACATTTGGCTTATATTTCAAGGTGTTCCATGACAAAATTGAAAATAAGTAACATTTTTAAAAATTATGGAGGAAAATATCCTTGATGATCAAGGAAAATATTGTAGAATTGGTATCCAATTGTGAATATACTTTCTGGACAAATGTCCAAACCCGATGTGGAGCAAAACAGTTTTTGAAATTTTAAAGGCGCTTTTCCTCATTTTATTTTATTACATTCTTTTATAATTTTAAAATGCTTCCCGTGGTGAATCTTTGCTCAGTTTCTTTCACATTTTCAGTATATCTTCTTTTGAGATAAATGAAAGACTTAAAGAGACCTTTTTATGCTATCAAGTACAATTTTGGATTGAGGATTTTAATAATTCAATAGATTGATTTTAGGAAATTAATAGTCTTACGGTATAATTTTTTTCGAGAGAAAGTTAGTGTAAAAAACTATATTCAATGAATAACATGAAAAGTTAATTATTTTTAATTTGGATTATGTGGAACATTTCACATGCGATTTGATTTTCAGTTTTTGAATATTATTTGCTTTAAAATTAGGTATATGTAAGTGTGAAATTTCTGTTATAATTACGTTAAAAAAATCAGTGATAAGCATGTGAGCTAAATTGCTTGTAGACATATTAATGACTTCAAAACCGAGGTCCCTTAATTTTTATTAACACCCCAGAAATCCCCGAATTTCAAAACGTTAGCTGTCATGTACATGACAGACACGTTACGCGCGCAAACACACACACACACACACACACACACACACACAGAAGTTGCGTAAGAAGCAGAAGGAATTGTTAGAGAGAGTGGAAGGCAGGAGGAGAAAGATATGGAGAGAGTACAATCTCCAAGAGAGAAGAATCTTCACATTTAGCACAATATGTAATGTACTTTTATGATATGATATTAAAAAGGTTTGTCCCTTCTTGTGTAGTGTTTAATCGTTAAATATACTTACATACAACACAGGTTACAGATAAACGGCTAATATAAAATTAAAATAAATGATAATGATAATAATATCGTCTATAAAACCTTTTATAATAGAATAAATGTGAGAGATTTATTTACGAGAAGTCAATATAAACACAAAAAATAAACTGAGTTGCGAATGCTGCATGGAATTGCCCTAGCAATGTCTTGAAATGGCAAATTTGCTTCCCATATACCCACAATTTTTCCGCGATGCACTTCCGAAATATTGCATTCATCGCGTGAGCTACAGTGAACACACACCACTGCTTGGTCGAACAACAAAGACAGAACGCTCCAGACACATCCCTCGCTGCTACGTATGCACTCTCTGAGAAGGTTGGTAAAATGCCGCCTGAAGCTGGAGGGACGATATATATGGAAGCGAGTGTACTACTCGATAAATCTTGCTTGCGTATCGCAATGGTAGCGTTATTATCGCTTTGTTTAAGTGCATAGCAGTGACTGCCGACATCTGTCTATACAAAGTCCATAAACATTTCGTGGTGCCTGTGGATCTTATCCATAGTCAGATAGGTATGTATTATGCACAGTATTGGCCATAAAACGTAATATAATAGATAGAAATATTATATTCTAATTAGCGCATACCAGCATAGTTTAGGTAGTTGCGGTACAAACATATGTTTAAGTATTTCAATTGCCCCCTAACTATGAAGACAAGAATTAATCGAATACCTGCAGGAATATTGACAATTTCCGCTTAATCGTGGTATTCACTATATTATGACCAGGCAGAGAGGTTTTAGTAAGTAAAACATCAAGTTAAACACACCGAGGGTTGGTGGCGAGAGAAGGTGGAAGCGCTTGTGACCTTGCAGTGTTCCCTCTAAACAAATATGATATACAGATTGAAGGCACTACACAACACTTTGACAGCAGATAGACGAAAATTAAGGAGCATTAGAAGGAAAAACGTAGGTTTAGCGAATGGCAGTGTGCAATAAAGTTACTTCATGATTTAATTGAAGCTTTAATACAACATTTTATTTTATTTTACATCGAAAGCTGTAAGTTTTTAAAAGCAATATCCACTCTTATTAGCGTATGACACAGATCCTCCAAAAATTCCGATCCAAGTTTGAAGCTGAGAAGGTTGAAAATCCACTTTCTTCATTGTTTCTTTCCAAGAATATCACACGTTCCTTGTGCTTCATTTAATTGCATGCTCTTTAAGCTCTAATGTTACATTTGATGGTTTCGCCATGTGTGCTGGAGCGTTCCATGCCAAATTCCGCTACAAACAAAGCTTATTGTGGTGTTTTTGACGTATAAACTCTTCTTTACTTTAGACATATTGCCACAATTCGCCACATAAGAGTGCACCAAATAAGTGGAAGAGTAGCAGCGAGACCGTCTGTTGGTTGGGGAAGAGTGTCTCGGTCACTATACTTAACGTCACCTATACTATAATTGCTCTGTTTACTTACTAAAACCCTCTGCTTGGTTAGGACACAAAAACCTGCATCAGTGTAAGCTTCTTGAACAACAGCACAAAACATTCAAAGAGTGCATTGATTATAATATTCCACGTCCTACTACAGAATAACATAACACCATTCACTAGATGCAGCAAATTTAGTAACTTTTTCCTAAGAAGGAAGCTCGGAAAACGCTTTGTTTATAGTGAAGTCACATAACGTGTTTCAGTTCCAGCCGATATGCATGTAAGCTTTCCTGACCAGTATCTTATATTGCAATTACTATTTTTCTGCATTGAGGAGAGAAGGTCATTGTTGACAAATACCCCAGGCCGATCTTCTGCTGGTTATGTCTACATTCAACGGCCGCGAAGTCGAGGTTGACTAAAATATTCAGGGCTGAGAAATGCAAAAGTCCTGGTTCTCTACCTTTTGAATTATTTATGTATTTATTCAGGAGCCCTCTCGTAGAAACCCCACCCTCTCTCTCTCCCCAGGTCTTGATGAAGATGATTATGAAACATGCATGACAGTCGCAGTATTTGAATCTGAGGATTACAAATGCTTAAAGTTTCCAGGCATACGAAGCTGGTTAAGTCAGCAAGGTGGCTATTTGTATTCCCATAGCCTATTAAACATACCTTACAAGAACACGTTGTTTTAAATTACGTAAAAAAATTATACATACATATATGGATATGTGCACTGTTATATTTACATACAAGAACAGCTGAACCGACTAATATGGAATTTAATATATATAAACGTAAGTAAGATCCTCTTAGAGAACAAGTTTTATTAATTTCACTAGTGGGAGTAAAGGTTTTAAGAGACATGGAGACAAAACTCTAAATATTGCGCTAATTCTATTGAGTTCTTTTTAAAATCTGATCTGATGTATTCACAAAATTTTATACTAAAGCCAATTTTCATGATTATTATTATTATTCATATAAAATTATTCTTCTATCAAAATTATATTACTCATGATATATGTCTACCTAAGAATTGATTCAAATTAAGCAAGAAGGTATCAACATGTGGAAACAACATTCAAATATTTATTCGTAGTAATAAGCTCTTGCGATAGAAAGAAAGGAGAGGGAGGAGGGAGAATTCCGGAAACTTTCAATAGAAAGACTCAAAATTCCAACATGAGTACTTCGAAAACTGCGACACAAGTTGTGTATTTTAATAGTCCTACAGTTTTCCTATAGTAAGATTTTGTCCATAGGTTATGATTTTTACACAAAAGTTTAGGCAGCATGCAATCAAATAAAATGGAGTTCACAGAATATTCACAGAGGATTTAAAACCTACATTATAATTTTCATGTCAGTGTATTAAGCATGTGAACATTTTATTCAATAGCTTTAGATCCGTTAACGAAACATTTTCCATTTAAGGAGTAGTTTTTGATGGGGGCATGTGTTTGAAAATTCGTGTCAAATTCTTGGAAGATGTTGAATTCAAGTACTGGTGTTTGTTTTTGAGCTATGGTGTTCATACACAAACAGATAGGTAGACACACGCGCGCGCGTACGTTTGTCTAATAATTACTTTTCATGAAGAAAAAACGTGCACCTCTTTCTAGTGAAGTCTCTATATTCACATTTGAGAGTGAAATATAACACTTTTCTTATCTGCTGTAGATAATTTTAGAAAAAATTTAAAAACGACAAAATTTTATAAACTTAATGCTTTTTAGAATTTTTGTCATTTTCAAGGCTTCTATATGATTAGCATTTAAGCAGTTTTTATCAATTTTTGTTGTCTTCGTGCGTGCTCATGGGTGATTCTTAAATGATTTTGAGTTTTGTATTCTCTGAATACAACAGAAAAAATGTAGTTCCGAACACATAAGAAAATAAAAACAACAGCAAAAGTTTGTTTGATATTAAATCTCTTGCTTATGTTCTAGTATTTATTAACACTCCAGAAAAACAAGTTTATTACTGGTTTTTAAAGCATAATTACTGTAGCCAAATCCGCGTGATACAGTCGGCCAAAACCATTAATTAAGACTGAGCGCGAGGGATTCGAGAAAACAAACCGTATGTACAGTCGGCCAAGCATTAGAAGAGTCTTTGACTGGCTACTCTTCGAGAAAGTTCGCCAACTGCATTCTGGTAAATTCTGGAACTTTGCATGAATGTATCTTCCTATAAAATAGACGGCAGCAAATATATGTTAGTCAGTTAGGAGATAGTTGCGAGCGAGTTAGGAGCCATCTTTAAGTCAGGGCTTCTATACGAGGCTTGTAACGCATTTCGCGTAATAAATAAAGCTTTATATGAGTTAACCGTGTTTTTATTTGTCACAATACATATACGTTGTACAGAGAGGGTGGAAGAAAGAGGTGGAGAAGGGGAATAAAGGGATAGGAGGAGAATTTCATTAATGCTAGCGGAGCTGTGTGTTAGTAAGTAAACTAAAGCTTATTTACAATTGTATTAATTAAGGTATCAAGATTTAACCGCTTAGAAGCATTGAACATCAGTGAATATTTCTAGGGAAGTCGAACGTCACAAATCGCATGTATTGAGTTTATTATACGAATAAAATGTGATGCATTACTATATAAACAATAGTAATGTAGTAATGATACATACGTACTCGCTTTGATATGGATGTTTTGCTATTTTAAAACAAATCGTTATTAGGGTGTAGTGAGTCCACTAGTTATTAAATGGAGCATACTTAACTTAAAAAAAATTACGAGAAACATTTTTTTTCAATCGTTTCATTCAAGTTTGCAAAGAGATTCTCCGAATTGATTAAAGAAAAAGAGGAACGATCTTTACTGCTTTTCTAAGGGATAAAGTTCAATGATCTTCAGCGAATCATTATTATGATAGAGCACATTCCTAGACATGCTAGCCCCTTATCAGACCCATCTACATGCGGAAACGTCGCCTAGAAGACTGTGTAAAGTTTACACCTAACACGTCAAATATTTTAATTTCGACGAGCACAACAAACCCTTCTCTAACAGTCACCTGCATTAGGTTGAATTCTTTACATCCATAGTGCTGCAACAACATTTTCATCTGTTGTACTGGAGGTATGTACTTCAGATTTATCTTTAAACGTCAATTCAACAGTAGTAAACTATAATCCACTTTAATTTGTGTCACAATACTATAGGTCATATCGCGTCATTCACTATTCACATTTGTTTACATAGGCACAATCTGTGCCCGTCCTCTCTCTGAATGCTGAGGCTGTAGTTTAACTTACTAAAATCACTAGTTAGGTTAGTACCTGCCGTGAAGTGTCGCTTAAGCATAGCAGCACGTGTTAGTCCACATACAATAGTTTATTAAGTCAACGGCTGTGTATCAGTTGCGCGCGAAAGGGTTACAAGTTAATCAATCGCGCGAACGGCTTCGACGTAAAAAAATCAGTTGTGCACTAAGACTTGGTGTTAATGAATCAGTTCTAATTAGATGGTAACATTGAATCGAATATGTTGACTACATTAATCACATCAATACTGGAGCTTTAATATCGATTGGTTTGAGAAGTTGAACTAGTTGCAGTTAGATGTTAACATTAAATGTTTTCATGGAATATGTTGGTACACTAGTCACATCAATACTGGAGCTGTAATATCGACAAGTTTGGGAAACTGAACCAGTTACACTTAGTGGTGACACTGAATAGTTTGAGGGCTTTATCGAATATGTTGACTACATTAACCACATCGATACTGGAGCAATATCAACTACTTTGAAAAATTGAAGCAGTTACACTTAGTGATAACATGGAACGATTTGAAAGCTTTAATCGAATATGTTGGATTATCGATACTGGAGCTGTAGTATCAACTAGTTTGAGAAGTTGAACCGGTTACACTTAGTGGTAACATTCAACAGTTTGAAAGGTTTTGGAATATGTTGACTACACTAATTTTATCGATACTGGAGGCTGTAACATCAACTAGTTTGAGAAGTTGAACCAGTTACACTGAATGGCAACATTGAAGAGTTTGAAAGCTTTCAAATATGTTGACTGCACTAATATTAGGCTGTAGTATCAACTAGTTTGAGAAGTTGAACCGGTTACACTTAGTGGTAACAGTGAACAGTTTGAAAGCTTTCGAATATGTTGGCTACACTAATCTTATCGATACTGGAAGCTGTATTATCAACGAGTTTGAGAAGTTGAACCGGTCACACTTGGTGGTAACATTCTACAGTTTGAAAGGTTTTGGAATATGTTGGCTATACTAATGTTATCGATACTGGAGGCTGTATTATCAACTATTTGAGAAGTTGAACCAGTTACAGTGTAGTAACTTTCAACAGTTTCCATCAAATATTTTGGATACATTAATTTGATCAATACTGGAGTTGTGGTTTCAACTATTTTGAGAAGTTGAATCAGTTACAGTTACTGGTAATATTGAACAGTTCGAAAGTTTTCATCAAACATGTTGGCTAGACTAATCTTATCGTTAGTAGAGCTGTAATATCAACTAGTTTGAGAAGTTTTTGTTAAGTATGTTGGTATTGAATTTTTATACGCAATTTGTGGAAATACTTTAAACGCTTGGACGTTAGTGAACACTTAGTAAAAACAATGAACTGTTGTGCAGACTTCTAAGTCTCTACACAATGGGAAGGGAAATGCTGCGAAATCGCAACTGATGAAACCTCAAGTCCACAACGAACCTGATTCCGTCACCTGCCAATCCACGCATTCTTCATCTTATCCAAAACACAGTGAACGTAATGCTACTTCGGTCGCGACCGCAGGGCACTCAACTGAATGTTCTAGTTCAGTGTAGCCAAATAGACTTCCTAGTGGAGTCATTTCTTTTATAGCAGTGCTATTTAAGGGTTAATTTAAAAATCATTTTTGTAGACTGACACAGAGTTCACCCTTACAATTCGGAACCCATTAAATGAAGATGAAGGGATATTTCCAGTAAACCGTCACTCGCTGTTGTTGCGTTGCGAGCAGAACTTTGATGCAGTAACATTTAGCTTGCAACTACTAGGGCTTCCTTTGGAAGAAAAAAAAATTCAATAACCGGGGTTGGTGTGACTTTCTTCCTGCATTTGATCCGTTTGTTGTGCGAGTGGCGGTTTTAAGAAAATAGAGGCAGCCAAGGAAAGCACAGCGGAAATGGGAAAACAATAATCATAATTATTAAATGGAGGAGAGAGAGACGCTCGTGACGTCATGGCACCGGAAATGAGGCAGGAGCGTTAAAGCGCCTTGCCAATTTCCGCCGTGGACTCGCTAGGGCTTGTTGAATCAACTGACACAATGCCAAGGGCTTTTCTTCTGTCATTTATACTTTCCTGCCACTTACTGCTCCAAAATATATGAAATACTGAATGCATCTCAGTTCACGCCGTTTTCATTAGGATCAAAGATACATCATAAAGTAATGTAAAAGTATATAAAACCGCAGCTTATGAAACAGTAGACTGGATTCAGTTTCTCGTAAAAATTACACTAGCGTAGCTATTCCGAGACACTACGAATGCCAGTAAAACTATTTTTCACTAATAGGTAGATAATTATTCAACTGAAAGTTTGTTTTCTAAAATATAACATTTTCGAGCATAAACAGTGTTAAATATGTATTAGTCGATAAAAATTGGTTCTCTGGGCCATTTATTCTCAATCATTTGTTAAACTTCGAGTTTATTAGCATTAATTATGGTTTAGTGAGTAGTTAGAGTTTGGGCTTAAAATGGCATAGATACTTTATAAAGTTAGAAAAAATAATTGTTTTAAGTCATATTTAACATCCATAAGAGGAACGAAGCAGTATTGAAGTATTATTTGTTCAAGGGTCAATTCGAAAGTAATGCCTCCCATTATTATTATATTTTTTGTTGCCTTCGAGTGTCCAAGCCAGATCTTGTTGAAGTAATATTAATTTTTAAACTTTCCCGCTAGTGTCCTGTTAGTTTCATTGTCCTGCAACAGATAGCAGCAGCAGGGTAGCATTCCAAAATGGCTACTGACATAGAGGTGCGTACAAAACAGACACGTGAGATTGAATTCTTACCGCTGAACAAATTGTGCCATTTGAAATCCATCGACACTTGCACGTGATAGAGAGAGCGCCGTCAAAACACTAACTTTAAATACTAGAAATCACGCTGATCTAATACTTCCTTAAGCACTGACGTAAGCGGTGTCAGTGTGATTTTTTCATAATCCATTCTACTTGTGAATATTTGGAAAATATATCCATGCGATATAACCCCTGCTTACATAATTATTCGGGAAAAGAACTTGCCATAATTTCTAAAGTAAATTTTGTTCTCAACATCCCAGCCTTATAAAATTACATTTATCAAAATCTTATAAAATGGAAATATAACCGTCCCAGTATTCACTGCTAATGTAGTAATTACTATATACTAATCATAGAATACTAAACACTATATCAGTTATCCACCCTTCCTAGATACACTTTCTCTTCTTTTTCCCCTTCCTCCACATGGTGAGCTTCATCCAATACTTACTGGACAAGTTGCCTACACTATGCTACTCTACAACATTTCGTTCCTCATGGTTGGTACATCAGCGCGCCAATGCAAAGAAGCAGATATTGTTTATTTTTCTCTCTGCCTCTAAAGAAATATTATTTCCTAAAGTATTACAATTTACTTGTTATGGCAGTGTTTTAATGTGCAGGTTTTTTATAATTCAAAACTAATTTGTTATATACCTTGTCTTGACTAGAGGTTACAATCTTTTAGTAAAATTGATACCAAAGTAGATTCATATATAAATGTGTACTCAATAAAAGAAATAAATCCTGATGTTTTGAGTTTTGATAAATGTATATATGATATGCACATATATACATTAATGAAATATTCAATTCATTCAGCATCGTGCTAGCCTGTAATTCCCAAGGTCGCGGGTTCAAACCCGGCGATGGATTTTTTCGGGCGTAAAAATTCTTAGCATGGCTTCCTTCGGAAGGGAAGTAAAGCCGGTGGTCCCGTGTCGTAGATTTACGGCACTTAAATTAACCTCAAACCTGATAAAGAGGCCTCTGAGCAAAATTACCGGTCTTTCACGCCCAATATGGAATGGGATGCTAAGAACCATAGTAGTTAAAGAGCGTCCATAAATAAAAAACTAAATTTAAATTTAATCCAGATTTTAAGTTGTATAGTCAAATTAAAAAATACATATGATAATTATTAAAAGAATACAGATTTTAAACTTACAGTTACTCCCACATTCAGATCCAAAATAGACGAAGTGGAAGAACAAATGCTTTAGAACACGAATTGAAAGTTAGTTCAGACATAAAAAAAACTCCACAGAAAGTAGATGTAGCTGTAATATGCTCCAAATTACATCACGAACAGCAAATATAAGGCTTCAAAAACTTTCGCCCTAAAATTACTAAACACGATCCTCTACTAAACTAGAGTTTGCAAAAGAATCATGAAGTCAGTACATCAAACAAAATCTTAACCCTTCTGCTGGTGTATAAAGGGAGACCTGTGGTTGCAATGAAAGCTACAGAGAATTTCTACCCTCTGACCCGCAATTATTAGCCTTCCTGAATTTTCCCTTTATTTTCTTTTTTTTTAAGGAACTCTCTGTAGTAGTAAGAAATAAGATTTCCGTTACAAATAGATTGCTGCGCCAACTTTAGAAGTTATTTCACGTCATGGAAAAGAACTACTTTGCTGTTGCAAAGCTATGAAAATGGGTAAAAAGCAACAAAAAGCAAAGTGATTTCCAGCAGCAATATAAAGCATATCGTGTCCCATAATTACAGCAATACCACCCTCTATAACTAATCGCGGCTCATGCCCTTATTTTGTTTTATTGCCCACTCGCTTTTTCATGTAAAATGAACATGCAATGAGCCTGGTAATGTTGCGGACCTGATGGAACAAATTTTGTTGGGGAGGGAAGCACGATCGCCCTTTGAGGCGCCGTGCAGCTATTTTTAAATAAATAATTTGAGAAACGCTTCTTCTCCTTGCAGAAAATTACATTCAAAGTATGGATTCATAATTCATGTAGTAATACTCCGTCCGCCGCTTCTCTATTACAGATATGTTCAAGGAACACCCAGCAGTTGGTTCAGGCGCAATCTCCGAGAATGGCTTGCGTGTCTCCCTGTAAGATCCCATTCACAATCGTAACGTTAGCATAAGGGCAGGCGCACCATCTAATGATCGCATTTGGGGGGGGGGGGTCCCGGGTTCGATTCCCGTTGAACAAGTCACTCTGAGCTTCAGTGTTATTGTGGCTTTCCCTGGCCTGTAGACGAAATAATGCCGCGAATTTTCCTGTTATTTGATTTCCTTATCATATTTCAGGGTCGAAAGATCAGGCGAGTGGACGGCAGTTAAGGCTTGTAGCGGTGCTCGGTGTGTGACGGGCTCTCAAAGATCTTGTCGTGCGAAGAGGTGGCCTGTGAGGGGGTTTACGCCGGCATCAGGATATAATATTGTTATACACCGGGTTTTCTCAGCTAAAATATTAAATTTAGTTACCCCGGCATAAACATTGGGGGACGTACACTCAGACACATACGAGAGATACCAAGAACTTGCTGCACAAACCTAAAGCGAGATATTTATAAATAATACATATTAATTCACATTTAACTCTGGTTTATTATAATTAATAAGGTGCCCTACATTGTACACAAAAGGTTAAACACAAACACTGGGGGAGATGCCCCACGCATACACACGGCAACACGCACTCCTACATACAAACCATACACTCAGAAGACCTACTGACGCTACCACAGGACGCTACTGACTAGACCCACGCTATCAGACAAGGCGCTTCCCTCAATTGCCTTCACCCCCTGACTAGGAATTGGAGGGAATTGCTACGCCGGACAAGAATTAAAAGTTACAAACGAAATAATTAGCTCAACAATATATTATACACAGCAATAATGTGTCCGACGCGACAATACACACACATACGCTACAATATCTGGAAACGTTAGGGACCTCGCCTGATTTCGAGTCACCCACCCTGGATCTGGTCTTCCTCGTGGAGGTTTCCAGAAGCACAATAAGGCGTCATGTGCACCTAAATACCGAAATCCTCCTCCGCTGACTGATAATCAGGCAGAAGAAGTCTTAATCAGTTGATTTCTAGTTATCAACACTCAAACCATTATGAATGCAAAGAATGTAAACAACAGCGGCCATGAGTCACTGACGGACAGGCAAACGCGGTCTGGCGGGTGCTGTCTGCAAACGCCTACAGATTATGTGTAGACGAGGTTGGTTTGTAACCTGCGACAACACTGCGTTAAGTCCAGTAGCAGTACAACTTCATTTCCTTTTGTCTTGGCTTCAGTGCTTAGAAAGCGATATGCCTGCTGATAGCCTTAACCATAACCTTAAAGCAAGGCGTGAGGCATGAAGAAGATTATTTTGTTGTAATTGTTATTATTTGCCCCATGCTTTGGGAGCCTATTTGATGAAGGTTTGTTGCTGCTACGTATGGAAAGTCAGTTTGAAGAAGATGTATTATATTTCGACTGTTGGGGAGCCGAACTTGAAGTAGTTGCAACCGCACGTATGGTACCCGGTAGCCTTCGTTCCAAATGTACTTTCCGATGACCTTTGCCCCAAAAATGATTAAAAAATATTAACTTTGTAATTTTTTACTGTTTCTTTGAATACTATATATTTATATTTGCTCGGCTGCGTCAGTATTTATTTTTAGAGACATGAATATCTTAACAAGGTGTGGTGCGACTGAAGAATGTAGGCTTACACAGATTATAATTTTACTTCACTCCTTTTGTTAATGCTTGACACGATTTATATAACACTTCACTGATATGGAGATTTATGAGATTCTTTTGTTAATTACTTGCACTTTTTAACACGTAAACTATTTTGTCTCATACTGAATACGTATTAAATTTCCCGAGGACACATCTCGCGTCCGGTTAGGAACACTGTCTTCAAGCAATGCGTCCAGTCATGAGCACTGTCTACTAGCAACTGACTTAATTTCTACCGCCTAAATTTGTAAATTTCTGTACTTCAAGTCTCTGATTGGCTATTCCTAATCTGATAGAATACTTTTATTTAACTTAAGCCTTTTTTCTGGTTGTTGATTGACTATTTTATAAACTGTCACAAAATTACATTATTGTTGCTCCAAGAATGACTAGTAGCATTATTATACTTTCTTACTTATTATTGCCTCAAGGTTACCTCATTGTTAGCAACTTTTAATCCATTATTCTCACAGCTCCTATATTATTAAGTTACGTAATACGTTCACATAACATTATTGAACATGTATACAATAATATAAACATATACAATGATTGTAATATACACTTTTTATATCTTGTTACATACACATATAGCTTTAAGGTGGGCTGTTATTGAATTTATATATTATATAATTAGACTGAAATTATTTAAGTGTTAAAAATACTGCCTCAGGCAAGACCATTCAGAATGAAACCGTAGGCGTAAATCAAGAAGCTGGCACGGAGTTCTAGATCAGCGAATTTAATGCGGAAATATTCCGAGTGCGCCACAATATCAAAGTAAAGAACATAGCCTATAATATCCGGTGTGAAAATTCATTTAGTATTTATAAATGAAAAGGAAATAAAAGTATTGAGCTGAGCAATCAACAGAAACAGCGTCTGGCGTCAGCATTTAAAATGGTTTTGCATCGCCAAATGGAAGAGCACCACAATTTTAAAGTAGACAGCGTGAAATCTCGCATCGCGATCGTGTGCTGTTCAGAAGCTGACAGTGCATGCAGAAAGAAATACGGAATTCATCTACACACCCAACGCAAGCATAGATTTGGAGTTTGCAGTTTCTTGCGTTACGTAGCGCGTTGCGTGACTATGTGAATGCTTCCATTAAATAACATGGATGCAAAGTCCTTGTGCTGCGTCTGCACTTCTCTTTGAGGGTGGACTTAAGTGTCTCAGAACTGTCTATTATTGTCTCGTTATGTATACTGACATCGTTTTTGACAACAGTAGAAAGCTACATATGTATGTCTTATCTCCAGAAAGTCTCATAAAATGCCACCTATTAAAATACGATTTCCTTCTTCCCTGTGTTTATACAAACACATCAAACTATGTTTCCTTTAGAAAATGTTCGTGAAGCTACGCTTTTACAATGCTGAGATATTTTTGTACGAGGTCCCCGAGAAGAAATGGCTGGGTTTAGTTCAGGGTTGATAAAAATCCGAGTATTTAAAAAATACCCAAACCGGTGGGTTAAATGGGGTTTTTATGGGTGTTATTGGTTTTTTGGTTTTATTTTTCGTATACACAATTAAATAATTCAATTTAAATTATCTTATGAAAATACTAATCCATTCTTATAACTATTTCATTAGTAAAAAATTTAATTAAACAGCCAAAAAACTGGTAAAATAAGTATCCTTATATTGGTAACCAGAACCAGGTTTCAACTTTAGCTAGTTTATAGTTAAATCTAGCTGCTTGAGCTTTCATTTAGCTATAGAAAATAATACAATTTTAGCATTGCAGAGATAGATATTGTGGCGGTTATAATTTTATTTTAACAGATTTTGGTAAATAGAATTTTATGCAGTTTGAAATATTCAAGAAACACTAGGTTTAAGTCAGGAGATCGTCTTTAGGTTTCTTGTTAGTCATTTCCCGAATGTTGAAGCAGGCAGAGATTAGATGACACGCGGTTTAGGGGAGAAGATCACTTCCTGTCCGACACGTGGGTAAGTTGCGTAATTTCTGCTGACTTATGCTTAAGTCAACTGCCAACTGGTCAGAAATCAGCATTTCGGTAGGGTATTTAAACTTACGGGTTTTTAGAATTAATTGTTCTTCTACACAAGCCGTGTGTTGGACAAGGTTGAAAATGTAGAATCAGGCCATAGCCGGGATTTGAACCACGGATCTCCGGTCTCCGTCCGGTTGCTCTAACGACTGAGCTACCATGGCAACTCGCCGGTAGGACATTAAATTAGTTTCGACCTAATAGTGGTCGAAGCTATGAAGCCCGGGACTTAAGTACTTACAACATTGTAGGTCGCCATTAGGGTATGTCATCTCAATACAATTTGAGATCTCCTTGTGGTTTACCGGGAAACATGCGAATCAGCTGGAGAATTTAATGTCGTACCGGCATGTTGCCATGGTAGCTCAGTGGTTAGAGCAACCAGACGGAGACCGGGAGATCCGTGGTTCAAATCCCGGCTATGGCATTGAATTTTTCAGTCATCTGATTCTACCTTTCCAACCCTATTTCTACAAACGCTTATTCTCCATCTACTTCATGTTAATATAGATGAATCTTTGCAGAAACTACCTTATTACTAGTTTTCCTTTAGGTGGAAGGGAAATATGGAAATACAGTAGCTTTAAGCGATAGTCAAATCTTTTAAGAGCTGATTGCTATGTGGAGCATTTAATTCGCTTTGCATGTCCAGGATATAAAAAAGGCGAATAACGAATTCCATTTGAGAAAAAATATAAATACTGAAAAATTCAAACAAATAGCAAGGAATATCTCGTAAATGGTTCAATCGACAAAAAAATGTATATGACATAAATTATGTATTTTAACGAGATTTACATTTGTTTATTGTGTAGTAAAATTTTGTCTCTCTTACGATTTACCAGTTATGCAAAAGTCGTTCAGAATGAAGAAGTCTTTTGGGTGCTTTCCCAGAAAATTCATGATCTACATACCATTTACCATGAAAATATCTTAAACATATGATATTTTAATCAAAATTTTTAGAGCCATTCTTGAGAAAATTAAAATTTTCTAAAAACGTTCCATGGGAGCATGAGGTGGGAGGATTTTTTTTAAAATATTCGTGTCGCATCTTTAAAAGATACTGAACCTAAATACCAAGTTAGGTATTTATTCGATTTTCCGTTTTGAGTTATGCTGTTCACAGGCACACAGACACACACACGAACCTTTTTCTAAAAATGCTTTTTTTTGGATTCGGGGCACCTCAAAACATGCATTACTGGTGAAATCTTGGTATCGAGAATGCAATACTACCCCTACTTACTACACGTAGTTGAGAAAGTAAAAAAGAAAGAAAACTTGCTAACAGCCTCATTTCTTGCGCTGCCAGTACCACATCCATTGAGAAAATCTTCGCACCTAAGGTTTGTTTGGTCAGAATTAAGAACTAATGTAGGAGAGGAAAAGAGCTTAGAAGTTAGTGATGATCTACAGATTTCTGCATGTTTCCAAAGAGAACTAATTGTAATGTAAGTCATTATTACAATTCTAAAATAAGTTATAACTTTTTCCTGCGAGTGTACATGTTATTTAACAGTGTTTCTTATATTGCAAAAAGTGAAAACCAACTATTAATAAAGTAACTTCTGATGATAATATATAGTTTGAATTAACAAATACCTGGGATTTTTAATTTGTATGAGCCTAATTATGTAAAATGTTTTATGTTGATTAAACGTACATAAAGCCAATAGGCGGGTTTTAATACGGTTTTGACGTTCTATTTAAGTTTACTTTTAAGAAACCTCATGGGTATTTTTGTGTGGAATTAAATTACAACCACCCTGCTTTAGTTAGGTTATTGTGATGTGTAACGAATTGCTGTGAATTGCTTTTGATTCAGTCATTTCAGAGGATTCCGAATAATGTTACTAGGCGAGTTACAATGTGTGGACCAATATCAGCACGAGACATGAAAACGAAATTAAAAGGCTTTCGTTGTTTTCGCATTGTGCGAAATCGTTGCTCTCGCCTGGATTGACGCTGTATTACTCTGTCATCAACAATAACGTTTCTTTTAATTTTACTTGCCTCTTACTCAGATGAGTTTTAAAATGATATTATTTGCCAGGCTTGTTTAACATTAAGCAGATTTCCTTCTGTGTCACTAATAACAATTTTATAAGTTTCAAATGTCGGAAGATTATTTTCTCTCACTCTAGCGAATACTAGTAGGTAAAAGTAGTATTGTATTAAACTAAAATTTTCACACCGAGATGTCAAAAAAAAAAGGAAAAAGAAAGAAAAAAAACATTTTTTGAGGCTCCCTGAATTCAGAGAAAGCATTTTTAGAGAAATGTCTGTGTGTGTTTGTTTGTGTGTGTGAACGGGTAACTCAAACATGGAAAGTTGGACAAATATAAAATTTAGCACTTAACTTCAATATTTTCCAAAATTCGTCAACAAAATTTATAAGCAAATTTCCCCTATCCAAACTACGCTTTACATGTCAAAAGTTTCGATGTTTTTAATTTTCTGAAAAATTTCTCTAATGCTTTTATTTAAAACACCATATATTTAAGACATATGTACATGGCAAATGAATTGTATATCTTTAATTTCCTGGGAATAGCCTTGAAGTCCTCTTCATTCCGAAGGAATTTCGTACACTCTTGTAGGACGGGTAAACAATACGAGATAGACCAAAACTTGCAGATCGCTTGCACAAAAAATCTCATGTGTTGCACTCACATGACTTTCTCTACTCTTGTAGAAACTATTTTTACAAACGCTTATTCTCCATATGCTTCACGTTAATCGAGATAAACATTTACAAAGAATGTTAGATGTTGTTTTTTCACTCCTCACTCCTCATAAAAAAAACTAAACAATATTCGTATAAAGCACTTTGCAATTGTTCTTGCACCAACGAAAATAACAATGAAAATTCTGAATGACTGTACACGAACAGTGCAATGAATGTTTGGACCATCCATGAATGGGCATTTGAGGGCCAAATTACGTTTCGTAATTGGGAACCAACATTTTTTATTTTGTTTCCTTATTCCTCATCACAAAATAAACACCTTTTTATAAACCATTTTCTAATGAGAAAACAACATACAAAATCTAGGTTCCCATTTAAAGAAACTAAATTGACCCTAAAATGACCATCATAGCGTCCTCCAAACAAAACATGGCTAGTGGCATTTATTTTTTCTAATAATATCAAGCAAATTTTATTAAACCTATGTCTTTCTACAACGCTTTGTTTTTGAGATAATGTACAGTCTTAACTAAATTGGTCCGCCCGGTATATTATATATTTTTGGTCCATTATTGGTTGGTTCTTCAAGCCTAAGATTGTCCGTGAGACTGGGAGTGGCTGTAGTCGTTTTCTACTATATTCTCTGTGGAAAGAAATGAACCGGTGTATTAAGAAACAGGAAAAAATTGTTGCAAAGGTGTTCTCCATGTCAGGTTAACTGTTAATGCTAAACACAATCAGCGATTCATTATGGGTAAAAAAGGCGCTAATGGCCTTGTAATTGGGCGCCTTTAAAGATAAATCATCAAGGAAAGAATTGTTAAAAAAAGAAAAAAACTCCATGGTGCAAAAGCCCGTTGCTGGGACAGGGCTCTCCGCCCGGCCGCTGCGTCCCCCACCTCTGCCCACAACAGGCTCATGAGTGGGGTGCAGTACTGGAGGGTTAGACGTGTTCAGCGCCCCGGCCTCCTTTCCTGGAGCCGCTACTTTTCAATCAACCCGCTTCTCAATTGGCCCCTCAGGGGCCTAACGAAGCTAAGTGCACCCCGGGCCTGGTCTCCCAGCGGGAAAAAATCTCCACGCCGGTACCAGGAATCGAGCCCGAGTCTCCGCTTGGTAAGTAGCTGCGGTACCACCGCGCTAAGGAGACGGCCCATTGAATCAAATTTATTTCCAGTTAATCCCAAACTTAGAAATCGAGATTTTACAGCAAATGCACTTTCAAGGCTGAATTCAAAAATATAATTTTTAGAAAACTGTAAAATGTGTGCATATAACTCCAAAACAAACCGTAAATACCAAGTTTTGAAGTAGGTTCAAAGAGTGCAAGCTGAAGATATTTTCCCCCGCCCCTTCAAAATAAATCAACACGTTAAATAACTTATTTTATTCTTTATTTTCTCAGAAAGATTAAAGTATATGTCTAAAATTTAGACATAATGATTAAAATATTGATCTGCAATTGTCTATAAGCAGTTTGTGTCCTTTCTCTCCCCTCCCATTTATGTCACCTTTAACATCTACGTCATATTAGCGGCTTTGCTTTGGAACATTCCTCATGTCAATGAGGTTCTCTCGTTTACTATTTGTCTGTCTGTGGGCTGTCTTTAAATTCACACATGTTCACACTCTCTTTCATAGTGAAGATAGGGAATAATCTTGGCTAAAGAAAAATGTCCACCCTCCAGCCGAGAATCGAACCTGTGACTCTTGATTCTCAATTAATTTTACATTATTGAAAACAACAGGATTACATAAAGACTTAGGCAGGAAAACTTAAGAGCTTATATAAAATATATAGTTTGTATCAAAAATAAGTTTTACGTGACAATAACCATTTCTGAAAAATTCAGTATTGGTTGTAATTTTCACAGGTTAGGTTTTGTTCGATACACCATATTTTGAACAGTAATAAATTACCATGTTTTATCGTATAAGCATATAACCAAAGTATAGTGCAAGCTTTACTGACCGAGATATAAAAGTTTAGCGTTCTCTCCTTACTCTGTGCACTTATAATGTACCAACTTTATAAGGGGATATTTTCGCTGTGTTAATTAGTTGCAAAGGTGAACTTTTGGTATGAATAGTATGTTTGGGGTTTCTGTGGATTGATAACTGGTAGAGGCAGTCGTATGACTGTTATAAACAGATTTTTTAAAGTAAAAGTTTAATTTAAAACATTTGCAGGAGACTCGTTATTGCCTACAAGGAGAGGTGCAATATTACATACATCACAACAAAAGCAATAAAAACTTTTTCTCTCTCTCTCTACTCGTGAAAATTTGTTTCTTTGTTACATCAGTTTTTCTGGAAGCGCTTGAATTGCTGCAGTTTTTGTAAGGATTGTTTTTCCTCTCATTAGAAGTTTTTACCGATGTAAACAACCTTCTCTTGTTTATACCAAAAGCTACTTGAATCATAGAGTTGAAATGTTGATCCACAAGATTTGCCCTCCTCCCGTTTTAAACAATGTTTGAAATTTCACTTCTTTTTTTTTCAAGTGTGCCCTAAGTGCGTGACATTAATCCTGCCTGATGGAACATACTTTTTGATGAAGGGCAGGTAAATCCCTCAACTCACGTGAAACACAAAACTTGGGGAGGGAGGGGACTCCTATGGGAGAGAGTCAGGTTGGAGCAACAAATGGTTATGGCCGAGGAGGAGGAGGCGGTGATACAATTACTGTCAGGAGGCAGGGAGGCGGGGAAGATAAGTGGGCTTGGTCAGAGTGGCCAGTTGACAGGGATGGATCGGAGTCCTGGCATCAGATATCAAGGAAATGACTTCTTTCAGAGAAAAGAGAACAGCATTCCTGACGCTCCCTCCATCTCAACGTGAGCGGCCACACAGTTTCCTCATCAAACTGTTTACCGCCTGTCAATGCTGCCATCTTTTGTTGACTGTTACCCAGTAACCGAGACAATGTCGTGCTGTTTGATATGGTGGCAAACATGCCCATCACCGTGCAGGTCTCTGCTGTGCAGCACTGCATTGCTAGTTCAAACTCTATTGATTGTCAGCCAATGATCGTATGCTTAAACGGTAAAAAATATGATGGCATACATTCAGACACTGATAAGTCCCTTATATATTGCAGTATTCATATCGGAATACATTCTTCTATTTATAATGTGTTACATACGCAAACATGCCTGAACGGCAACTCAACGTTTATTCGTGGTAATAAGCTCTTGTGAAAGAAAAAAAATTCTGATTTGTTGCATTAACATAACTTTCTCTACCCACCCACAAACTATTCTCTCTTACAAAAGCGTATTCCGCTGTCTACTTTTGTTAATCAATATAAAATTTCGTTATACATTTACACATTTGTTGAAGGTATAACAGAGATACGAAGACGATAATGAAAATTTTTAAAACGCCATATTTGTGAGGGCAAATGAATTTGTTTATATTTGACAGCTTCTTTCTAATGTTTTGCGAGGTGATTGTCATATAGTTTGTTCGATTTGTTATAATAGTTTGTTAACTATCATCATTTAATGAATTTGTGTTTACCCAAAAATGAATTTGGCTGGAGGACATTTACGGGCAGACGATTTTAAATCGTCATTAGCGCCTAAACAATATGAAACTCGGCTTAGAAATGCATTTGGCAACAGTTTATAATTGGTACAGCGAATTCTAAAGAGATGGGCTTTTTTTAGCGACAATTTCGTCAAGGACGCCCAAGAACTGCTGTTACTGATGAAAATATTGCCGTTGTTCGAGCAATGCTTGAAGAAGATCGACGGACGTCTTATGAATTTATACGGAAGACATTTGGCATTGGTATGAGTCAAATCCAAAATATTTTAAATCAACAGTTAGACGTCGGAAAACTTTGTTGTCGATGGATTCCACATAAACTGACTCCCGATCAAAAACAACGCACTGATTGTGCAGAAAAACGCGGCACTTCATATTTGCTTTGGAATATAGTTACTGGTATGAGTCTTGGATTTATTGTTATGATCCTGAAAAGAAAAGTCAAGTGCTCAATGGATCTTTACAACAGAACCTAAGTCTACAAAAGTCCGACGAATTTGCAATGCTGGTAAGAAGATGGGTGCATATATTTTTTTCTAAAACGGGCAATATTGTTACTATAGCATTAGAAGATAGACATACCGTTACTGTCGATTGGTACAAAAACGTATATTTACCGCAAAGTTTTAAAAAGTTCGTGAAAAACGCCCAAAATAAAAGTAATGTTACACCATGACAACGCGTCGTCTGATACAGCAAAACTACTGAGTATCTGGATGCTTTAAAGGTCAGCACCATGGACTCTCCACCATACAGCCCTGACCTAGTATCTTGTAATTTATTTTTGTTTCCAAAAATTAAAGATAAAATGCATAGAATCACTTTTTCATCATCAGATGCACCAGTGGAACATTATAAAAACTGGTTTCTGATGTGCTCAGGAAGAGTCGAATCATTGCTTTAAGGACTGGTTTCATCAAATGCAAAAACGTATTGATGTTAAAGGGGAATATTTTAAAAATCAATAAGATCATTTAAATTTTTTTAAAACTAACGCTTGTTTGATTTTCTTAAAATGTTCAGTGTTGCTCTCGTATATTAGGCTAAAGCGATAGTCAGATTTTTAAAAAGCGTTTCACTATACGATGGCTTTGAAATTCCATGTTCCTGTATGGCCATGAGGGAAAACGAATAGCGACTTACCACTTGCAAAAAGTAAGAGTATTTGAAAAGTCACGCCAGCAACAAAAAATTCCTCCAAAGCTGTTAACGCCAAAAATTAAATAGACAAAACTACATAAATTATGTGCTTTGACAAGATCCACTTTTTACTTTCTCTACACTTATAGTAAGTAGGGGAAGTATTGCATTCAACCCAAAAACTCGATACCGAGATTTCACCGGAAATACATGTTTTGAGACTCCCTGAATTCAAAAAAAGCATTTTTGGAAACATATCCGTGTGTGTGTCTGTGTGTCTGGCTATGTGTGTGTCTGTCTGTCAACAGCATAACTCAGAAACGAACATTCGGATAAACACCAAACTTGGTATTTAGGTTCAGTATCTTCCAGAGATGCGACACGAAGGTTTTCAAGAAAATCCCCCCACCCCAGATTACCCTTTACATGGAAGATTTTTCGAAAATGTTAAGTTTCTCAAAAATGGCTCTAACGATTTTGATTAAAATAACATATGTTTAAGATATTTTCATGACAAATAAAATGTATATCTTGAATTTTCTGGGAATGTCTCCAAAAGTATTCTTCATTGTGAACGACTTTTGGATAACTGGTAAACCATAAGAGGTAGACAAAATTTTACTACACAAAAAATTTAGATCGCGTTAAAATATATAATTTATGTCATATACATTTTTTTGTTGAGTGAACCATTTTCGAAATATTGCTTGTTATTCCCTTAAATTTTTCAATACTGATTTTCTCACATGGGAATTCGTTATTCATTTTTTTGTCTTGGATATGCAAAGAGTATTAATCTGTGGCAAAGGGAATCGTGCTGCACCTAGCAACCAGCTATTAAGAGATATGTATGTGCTTAAAGGCTACTGTATTTCTATATTGCCCTTGTAAATATATATTCCCCTTATATCTACAAGAAAATTAGCAATAAGATAGAGTCTGCAAGTGTTTATCTCGATTAACATGAAGTAGATGGAGAATAAGCGTTTGTAAAAATAGTTTGTACAAGAGTAGAGAAAGTCATGTGAGTGTAACACATCAGAATTTTTGTATAGTGATATTCTGTCTATCTCTTGCGGTTTACAAATTATGCAAAAGACATTCAGAATGAAGATAACTTTACCAGCAATTTCAGAAGATTCAAGATATACGTTCTATTTGTCATCAAAATATAAAAAACGTATGGCGTTTTAATCAAAATCGTTAGAAGGGCTTTTTAGAAATCATTATTTTGGAAACATTTTCCATGAAAGTACTTTGGGGTGAATGTACTTTCTTAAAAATCTTCATGTGACATCTTTGGAAGATGCTGAACTTAAATACCAAATTGGTATTTAAGTGACTTTTTGTGTTGGGTTATGCACTTTACAGACACGCACAAACGGACCTTTTTCTATTTTTTTTATTTTTATTCAAGGAGTCTCAGTAGCAACTTTTTATTGGAATGAATACTTCTAGGTACTACAGGTAAGTGGTAGAGAAATTAAAAATGTTGCCATACTGACAGTCAAGCCGCCAGTGTAGTAAGGGACTAAGCAGTACAGTATGTGAGGTTTAAGTTGAAACATTTTGACGCTACCTGACCGGTTCTTGGAGGCGGGGGTTGCGCTAATGGCGGTCCGAGTACTGAGAAACGCTGTCACAGTCTCACCCTTCACTGCCTGTCTCTCTGTGCAGTTTATTTCTTGCCAGTTGCACTCTTGGGTGAAATATGGAAAGTATCCCGACACCTTCGGCCGTCCTTGCTTCGCTGGCTCTTGTATTGTTACAAGCGGATGCTAGTTGTTCTCTTCTAAACTTCATGTTACAACATAACCCAGATTTTAAATAATAAGTTTCAATAGTTAAGGTTTTGAGATTAGGCAGTTAAGGATTACTAGCTGTCGTGTGGAATAGCTACCTCTTTCTACTTTCCTTTTTTCAAACTTAAAGCAAATGCACTATATTACCTGCACAACATCGCTGCATGGGTATATATAGGTGTTGGACGTTACTTCCGGGGACTAAAAACGTGTATTTGCAATAAAATACCGATATAGAATTGTTTGGTGGAATACTATAGTTCCTCTATCTCCATATTATGTAAGTCGCATAAAAAACAAAAACAAAATGGTATCACGTGTCTTAAGTTTATGCAGTTCTGCTGGCTTTTCGTTTTTCATTTCCTTCCTTCCTTAAAGAAGGGGATTAACTACTTAAGGTATTTTGCCTTCCAAAGTTAGTAGTTTGGGTTTTACGAAGTAGTTTCTTTGTTCCGACTGGAACAATCCTTTGGGTTGTTCTTCCCATTTCTCTCACGTAATACTCAAACACAATCCATGTCTACTCTCGCGAAGATTTAGAGGCACCCCTCTGTTATATTGTTTTCACAAGTTATTTATTCAGTGTCTTTATTTCAGTCATACAAATATCTAGGTACAGTCTCTCCCGTCGCAACTTCTGTGCGCTTTCATGCAAACTTTGTACAAACTTCAGAATCTGTCATTTCTTTATACCTTTGTTGTAGAGGTTCATCTAACAATTCGTCCTTGAAAGTCGAGTGTTTCGATTGCTACTAATGCTAATTTAATGTCATTTACCACGGTCATAATAATAATAATAATAATAATAATAACAATAACAATAGGGTACTCAACGAAGGACCCCTAGCATACTGCGACCTCCATATATCTATTGCGGCCACCACCCCTCCAAGAGAAAGGGATAAAGTGAATGAACTACAGGAGGCTACAGGCCACAGGACATACAGACCATTGAGACGCGTGCAAGTCCCTAACATTTCAAAGCTTGAAGACCCGTTCCATTGTTAGAGATGCCTAGAGAGGGCAATGAACGACCCACCAACCAAACAGCCTCTGGTGTCCACGGGAAATAATCTCTCCACTAGTATGTATCTGCGCCATACGCCACGAAACCTAGAAAAACACCTAAAGCTAAGAAGGAAATGGAATGAAAGGAAATGATGGAACGAAAATCGTGGTAGAGAAGAAACTACCCCAGCATTCGCCTGCGACGCGGGGAAACCACGAAAAACGCATGTATCGGAGATGGCGGTCGCCGGGAATGGAATCTGGGACCTCCCGAATATAAGCCGTATATGTACCGTATTAATACTATTGTATACTCTATATGCTAGAATCCTAAGTAGAGTACTAAAATGACAGAGGCTCTCATAGGGAAGAATAGGATGGTTTTAGATGTTAGACCAGACGCTCTAGAACACACAATATATTCATATTACAGCATATATTTGAGATATTTTTTTTTTTAGTTTTTTTATGGACACTCTTTATGAAGACCGGTAATTTTGCTCAGAGGCCTCTTTATCAGGCTTGAGGTTATTTTTACGTGCCGCAAATCTACGACACGGGACCACCGGCTTTACTTCCCTTCCGAAGGAAGTCGTGGTAAGGATTTTTACGCCTGAAAAAAATTCATCGCCCTCCGCCGGGTTTGAACCCACGACCCCGGGAACTACAAGCTAGCATGGTAACCACTACACAACGGAGGACGACGACGAGAGACCACAGAAAAGAATTTTAGGTAGACACATGTTGCTTTTATCGATTTCGAGGAGGCCTTTGACAGAGTAGAGTTAAATTATGGGACAATGGAAAATAAAGGCTTCGCGCAGCTTTATAAGAATATTACAATATAGTAAAAACACTAAAACTACAATAAACATCGGGAAAAAAGATATATCGATAAATCCCGATAAATAAAGGCACAAAACAAGGGTTAGTGTTTCACCCACTCGTTTTAATGTTTATTTAAATGTCACCAAAAGTTGGAGAAGAATTTCCGATAAAGGGATTAAATTAAAGTGCAGTGAAAATGTTTGTTATTATACGCCAATGATGTTACAATACAAACAAAAGAAGAAGACTTGTGTAGTAAGATTTTGTCTCTCTCTTGCGCTTTATCAATTATACAAAAGTCATTCAAATGAAGAGAACTTCAGAGGCTATTCCAGAAAATTCTAGCTAAACATTTTATTTGTAATGAAAATGCTTAAACATACGTATTTTAATCAAAAGTGTTAAAAACAATCTGATGTGCTAGACTCACATGACTTTCTCTACTCTTGTACAAATTATTTCTACAAACGCTTATTCTCCATATGCTTCATGATAATCGGGATGTTAATCTTATTGCTAATTTTCTTGTAGATGCAAGGGGAATTGGTAGGCTTTAAGCTACAGTCAAATACTTTAAGAGCTGGTTGCTATGTGGAGTATTCCATGCTCTTTGCATTAGCAGGACAAAAAAAGGTCTGATGTGTTACACTCACATGACTTTCTCTACTCTTGTACAAACTACTTTTACAAACGCTTATTCTCCATATGCTTCATGTTAATCGAGATGTTAATCTTATTGCTAATTTTCTTGTAGATGCAAGGGGAATTGGTAGGCTTTAAGCGATAGTCAAATCTTTTAAGCGCTCTTTGCATGTCCAGGATATAAAAAAATCTGATGTGTTACACTCACATGAGTTTTTCTACTCTTGCACAAACTAGTTTTACAAACGCTTATTCCCCATATGCTTCATGTTAATCGAGATGTTAATCTTGTTGCTAATTTTCTTGTAATTGCAAGGGGAATTGGCAGGCTTTAAGCGATAGTCAAATATTTTAAGAGCTGGTTGCTATGTGAAGTATTCCATTCTCTTTGCATTACCAGGACAAAAAAAATGAATAAAGATCTTGAGAAAAGTAAAGTATTGGAAAATTTAAGGAAATAACAAGCAATATTTCGAAAATGGTTCACTCAACAACAAAAATGTATATAACATAAATTGTGTATTTTAACGCGATCTACATTCTTTGTGTAGTAAAATGTTGTCTATCTCTTATGGTTTACCAGTTATGCAAAAGTCATTCAGAATGAAGAGGACCTTTGGGTACATTCTCTCCTCCGTGGACTAGTGGTACCGTGCTAGCCTCTGGTTCCTAAAGTTGCGGGTTCAAACCCGGCGGAGCGCGATGGATTTTTTCGGGCGTAAAAATCCTTAGCATGGCTTCCTTCGGAAGGGAAGTAAAGCTGGTGGTCCCGTGTCGTAGATTTACGGCACCTAAAAGAACCTCAACCCTGATAAAGAGGCCTCTGAGCAAAACTACCGGTCTTTCACGCCCAGTATGGAATGGGACACTAAGAACCATAGTACTTAAAGAGCGTCCATAAATAAAACTCAATCTAAATTTTTTCTCAGAAAATTGAAGATGTACATTTCATTTGACATAAAAATATCTTAAAATGTATGATATTTTAATAAAACTCGTTAGAGCTATTTTTGAGAAAATCAACATTTTCGAAAAATGTTCTATGTAAAGGATAGTCTGGGGGGATTTTCTTGAAAAACTTCGTGTCGCATCTCTAAAAGATACTGAACCTAAATACTAAGTTCGGTATTTATCCGACTTTTCGTTTTTAAGTTATGCTATTCACAGACAGACAGACACACACACACACACACACACACACACACACACACACACTGGGACCTTTTTTTCTGAAAATGCTTTTTTTGATTCAGGGGCCTCAAAACATGTGTTTCTCCGTGAAATCTCGATATAGAATTTTTGGGTGGAATGCAGTGCTTCCCCTACTATACGTAGTAGGGAATGTAATAAAGTTCTATAAGATAATGGCTGCTGCTTTACTACTTGTTCATAGCAGTGAAACTTGGGTGATTAATAAGAAAATTACTAGTAGAATTCAGAATGCAGAAATGACTTTCTTGAGGACTAATGGCTGTACAAGATCACATACGTAATGAACATATAAGATATTAAATACAGGTATGTTCTATTACATTATGAAGTTCAACAATATCGAAAAATTAGAAACGGCCAAATAAGAATTCCAAAGTTAGCGTAAAAATACAGACCATCAGGACATAGAAACCTAGGAAGACGTAAGAAAAGTCGGAAAGACATGCTGTGAATACTAAAGAGGCGTCTCGCCTAAAACGTAAGGTGAAGATGGCGATGATGATGTTGATGATAATATGTTAAATTCTCACATTTCTGCCAAAATGTTATAAAAATCTAAATTATGTTGCATATTTACTAGCGCAACTCTCCTTACAGATAAGGATAGTTACCTTCCGACTCGCCTCGCAAGAGTAATGTTACTTTCTGACCAGCTCTCGCTCTTGCAGTTAGGTTATTGTTTCGCAGCGATTGCGCCCGATGTATTTCGAGATTTATCAAGCTAAAATGGGGTAGCACCCTTCGTCCTAGAGAATGTGTGTAGATTATTTCTTATGCGGCTTTATTTGCATATAACTACGGTCAGGAAAACATTACAAGTCATTTGAATAAAATTAAGGTGTTCCGCTCCTTCCCGTGTCGCGTGAAACACGCTGTCTGAATACGTAGCAGGACACAGACAATAACCTCAGGAGCGTTCGTTACCATGTAACACTTTCTGGTAATTCCTCGCCTTCCGCAAATAACCCTATTACAATTTTGGTATAAAAGGCTTCTAGTTTAAAAAAAAGGCTTATGTGTTAAATTCGCATTACTTTCTCTGCCCAATATTCTTTATGTGTATATAGCTGCTACAAGGTATTAATATGAAAGCTTATTTTGCAGAAACAGTTTCATTATATACATTGCGTTGTAGGTACAAGGGGGATAGAAAAAGTATCGATAGTAAATCGTCACTTTGAAATCCCATACTCTTTTCATCCTATCACAAGAACTTATTGGCGGCAGCACCTTTAAAAATGACGAAGCCCTGAAAAAATTAAAGGAATAATACTTTGCATCTCTAGGATTGGCTGATGTCAGAGTAAAATTTATTTGAAATAAATGACATGTTTTAAAGAGATCACCATTTTTTGTGTAGTAAAAGAACTTTGTCATGACACTCCTATACGCAGATGACCTAATGATTATTTCTGATAACGAAGGAATTACAAAAAAGTATGTACGTACTAAATGAAATGAGAAAAAGATATGTAGTATGACAATCGCCACGAACAAAACCAAAGTATTGGCTTTCAGAGGCAATACTCCAGTAAGATCTAAAACAACTGAAGAACAAATTATAGAACAGGTAAACCGTTTTAATAATTTTGATTGCAAAATATTAAATCCAGGGAGAGATAGATGTCCAAAATAAAATAGGACAATTTAATAGACATGTGGCAAAATAAAAAGAAAAAATCTTAAAAACAAAACATAGAAGGATACAATTACTAAATTTTATAAAACAATGGCCACATCCATATATTTATATGGCAGCGAAACTTGAACTTTATAAAGAAAAGCAGGATTCAAGCAATGAGATTTCAGTAATGGGAGTGACAAAGGAAGGTAGAATAAAAAACTTGATGTGTTACACTCACATGACTTTCTCTACTCTTGTACAAGCTATTTTTACAAACCCTTATTCTACATCTATTTCATATTAATCGAGATAAACATTTGCAGAAACGATCTTTTGGCCTGCAAAGAGAATTACATTTTACACACAGCGGCCAGTTATAAAATCATTTGACTATCGCTTAAGGTCTACTATGTTCCCCTTGTTTTGTATTTGCAAGGGCAATATAGAAATACAGTAGCCTTTAAGCATAGACATATCTCTTGATAGGTGGTTGCTAGGTGCAGCAACATTCCCTTTCCCACAGATTAATACTCTTTGCATATCCAAGACAAAAAAATGAATAACGAATTTCCATTTGAGAAAAAAAATATTGAAAAATTTAAGGGAAAAACAAGCAATATCTCGAAAATGGTTCACTCAACAAAAAAAATGTATATGACATAAATAGTGTATTTTAACGCGAACTACATTTTTTGTGTAGTATAATTTTGTCTATCTCTTATTGTTTACCATTATGCAAAAGTCGTTCACAATGAAGAATACTTTTGGATACATTCCCAGAAAATTCAACATATAAATTTTATTTGTCATGAAAATATCTTAAACATACGATATTTTAATCAAAATCGTTAGAGCCATTTTTGAGAAAATTAAAATTTTCAAAAAATGTTCACGTAAAGGGTAACCTGGGGTGGAGGGATTTTCTTGAAAACCTTTGTGTCGCATCTCTGGAAGATACTGAACCTAAATACCAAGTTTGGTGTTTATCCGAATGTTCGTTTCTGAGTTATGCTGTTCACAGACAGACACACACACACGGACATGTTTCCAAAAAAGCTTTTTTTTGGATTCGGGGTCTCAAAACATGTATTTCCGGTGAAATCGCGATATTGAATTTTTGGGTGGAATACAATACTTCCCCTACTACGTAGTAGAGAACGTAAAAATGAAACAATAAGGTAGGAATTAAACATATGCAATATAAATGAAACAATTGTCGATTTTAGAAATAATTGCTTGGAGCGAGGTCCGGGAGAGCGGTCGATGATGTCCCAGAGAAACTGCTTCAACAGCGTGTGATCTTTCGAGCCGTATGAGGTAACGCGTTGTCTTGAAGGAAGATGACGCCCTCGGTGAGAAGTCTTGGCTGTTTCCATCTGATTGCTTCGCACAATCGTTTCAAGTCTCGCAGTATCGGTTAGCGGTCACTGTGCGCCCTCTTTCCAAAACCTCAAGAGTATGACACTCGCGCTGTCCCAAAACGCTGTGGTCATCATCTTCCCGGCAGATGGCGTCATCTTAAACTTCTTTGTCTTTGGAAAGGAGGGGTGTTTCCACTCCATTGACGACCGCTTAATGCTTGGAGTGTAGTGGTGGTCATCCGTGCCCATGTGGTGAAGAAAACCGTTCCCTTCCATGGAGAACCGTTACAAAAGTTGTGCACTTACCCCCATGTTAGTTGGACAGATTGCCTGGAACCCACTGGAACTAACTTTGTATTGGCAATTGTGACGCACGCTTTCGAATAACATTCCAAATTCTACCGTCATATGCCGTAACGTGATCCTCCTGTTGTCCCGAATCAGCTCCTCCCCACAAGCCGTGTTAAAATCAGTTGAAGCCGTGCTGGGTCGGCCACTACGATCCTCGTCGGTGACGTTTTCTTTACCGGTCACAAACTTTCGACACCATTCTGCGACATGCTGACGAGACATTACATTTGTAAACCTCTACCGGCTGCCGGTAAATTTCAGCCGTGGTTATATGTTTTAGCCCACAGAAACAGAATAACGGAGCGGATTTCTTCGTGAGACCGGTTTTCCAAACAAGTCGCCATTTGTCTTTACCTACAACTAGAACTGTAGGTGACGGATGGCTGAACTCTGCGCAGTTGCCAACCACATGTGTTAGAATTACCGCATTTCTCTACGGATGAAACTCTAGGAATATAGACCTTGTAATCTTAGCGTCTGATCACCCCTCGTATATTAAATATATGATATTTTAATCAAAATTGTTGCAATCACTTTTAAAAAATTCCGCTGTGTTACACTCACATGACTTTCTCTACTCTTGTACAGACTATTTTTAGAAACGCTTATTTTCCATATGCTTCATGTTAATCGAGATAACGAGATGTTAATCTTATTGCTAATTTTATTGTAGATGTAAGGGGAATTGCTAGGCTTTAAGCTATAGTCAGATATTCTAAGAGCTGGTTGCTATGTGGAGTATTGCATTACCAGGACAAAAAAATGAATAACGAATTTGAGAAAAACTATAAGTATTGAAAAATTTAAGGGAATAATAAGCAATATCTCGAAAATGGTTCACTCAACAAAAAAAATGTATATGACATAAATTTTGTATAGTAAACTTTTGTCTATCTCTTATGGTTTACCAGTTATGCAAAAGTCGTTCACAATGAAGAATACTTTTGGAGACATTTCCGGAAAATTCGAGATATACATTTCATTTGTCATGAAAATATCTTAAACATATGATATTTTAATCAAAATCGTTAGAGCCATTTTTGAGAAAATTAAAATTTTCGAAAAATGTTCCATATACAGGGTAATCTGGTGTAGGGGCATTTTCTTGAAAACCTCCGTGTCGTATCTCTGGAAGATACTGAACTTAAATACGAAGTTTGGTGTTTATCCGACTGTTCGTTTCTGAGTTATGCTGTTCACAGGCACACACACGGACATGTTTCCAAAAATGCTTTTTTTTTGGTTTCAGGGGTCTCAAAACATATATTTCCGGTGAAATCTCGGTATCGAATTTTTGGGGGGAATACAATACTTTTGTACCTACTGTACATAGTAGAGAAAGTAAAACTCAAGAATATCGGATATGTTTCCATGTAAATTTTCTTGAAAAACTTTGTGTCGAATATTTGGAAGATACTGAACGTAAATACCTAGTTTGGTATTTAACCGGCATTTTATTTTTGTGTTATGCTGCTCACACCACATACGGATCTTTTTTCCAAAACTGTTGTTTTTGGTTTTAGGGGCTAAAAAGCATGGATTTCCACACAATCTCGGTATCGAATTTTTGTGTGAAATACAATGCTATAGGTAGGTGATAGAGAAAGTACAAATAGTACAGCTTAGAAAAATCAATTACAATATTAGTCGCAATAAATCATGTTGTTTTTCCTTGTAGAATTAAATAGATAGGGTACAAAATGAAAGTTTCATCTTTTTCAGGCTGAATAATACAACATATACAATGTTTGTTTTGTATCGATTGGGAAAGCAGTAATAAAGTAGCATATATTTTAGTAATTTTAAACCAAAAATTATATATTTACCACTACGTAGAAAGGTTTCGCAGACTATCTGATATCACAGGCAAGTCGCTGTCCCATTTTCACGTACTTGATACACAGTGTGTGGCTTTATGCAATGTTCTATGTTTCCATTTTCCTAAACATAAATGTTCATCTGAACGAGCATACAAAAGTAAAATTTGCTAGTATTCTCTTTTACTTTCTCTACCACGTAGCTAGTTAGTAGGTAGAGGAAGCATTGCATTCCACCCAAAAAAGAAATGTTACCCAAAATTACATGTTCTGCGGGCACCAAATAAAAAAATAATTTTTAAAAAAGCTTCGGGCATGTGTGTATGTGTGTGCGTGAACAGCATAACGTAAAAACCAAACGCAGGATAAATACCATACTTGGTTCAGTATCTTTAAAAGATGAGACTCGAAGATTTTCAAGAAACTCTCACCACTCAAAACATGGAACACTTTAGAAATTTTATATTCTCTCAAAAATAAATGTACAGTTTTTTATCAAAATGCCATATATTTAAGCCATTTATTGGACAAATAAAATTTTCTGCGAATAACCTATGAAGTCTCTTCATTTGGAAGGAATTTAACACTACACAAGAAATGTAGATCTCTTTAAAATACACAATTTATTTCAAATAATTTTTGTTTTTGGTTTTTTATTTTTGAAACCAACTCTCTGAGATTTCCGGTTGTTAATCGATTTCATTTTTACCTTATCTATCACTAAATATTAAATAGAGAAGCTATTGTATTCCACCCAAAAATTCAATTTCACCGAAAATACATATTTTGAAGCTCCCCGAAACAAACAAAACATTTTTATAAAAAGGCCCGTATGTGTGTCTGTGAATAGCACAACTCAAAACGAAACGCCGGGTAAGAGCAAACTTGGTATTTAAATTCAGTATCTTCCAAAGATACGACACGAAGATTTTAAAGAAACCCCCAATTCTATTTACACGGAAGATACATATCTCAATGTTTTTTATTCTCTAAAAATGGCTGTAGGATTTTGATTAAAATACCATGTATTAAAGACATTTATATGACAAATAAAATTATTTCTTGAAATTTCTATGAATAGCCCTTGAAGTCCTCTTGATTCGGAAGGAATTTTGTATAGTCTTGTATAAGTGGTAAACTTTAAGCGATAAACGAAAACATACTATACAAAAAGGCAGATCTTTTTAAAACACACGACCTATTACAAATAATTTTTTTCGTGGCATCAGCCATTTCTGAGATATCCATTAAAAATGGTTCGAATTGTTCAATGCTTAGCTATTCTTTTAAAGTCCTGTCAATTTTCAATTGTTTCTTGCGATGTCATGGAAACAGTATGAAATTGTAAGGCCAGCTTATTGCGTCCAGTTCTTAAACATTTGACTATCGCTAGTCCTTTGTATCTCTAACGAAATGTGTATTGCAGCAACGGTTTATCTCGATTAAAATGAAGTAGAGAGGAAAATAAACTTTCGTAAGCCTAATTTGTATACCCACTAATAAACGAAAGAGGGCAGAGAAGGTCATGTGAAAGTAACACAACAGATTTTTAACTACTACCAACCTTCAGTTGTATCTCACGATATCATGGAAACAGTATGTAATTCAAAGGTCAGCCTTTTAAACATCTGGATATGGCATTCCCTTTGTAACTATGACGAAATATGTAGTGTAATTATGCATGCAAATATGTTGAAATACATAGAAGAATAAGATTTTGCTGGAATATCATGTAGAAACCGTATAAAAATAAACCTTCTTCCCCATTGTATTGCATGTTTTCATTTAAACACAACAGTAAATGGAATGTTGCATTGACTGACTCACACACAGGAAACGCAATCAAGGTCTATTAAGAACTGTAACTTGAGGCAGTATTATTAACACTTAAATGATTTCAGTCAAATTATATAATATGTAAATTCAATAAGAGCCCGCCTTGAAGCAATGTGTGCATGTAGTAATTTGTAAAATGTATGCAAGTCATTGCATATGCTTATATTATTGTAAACATGTTCAGTAATGTTATGTGAATGCATTACGTAATTTAATAATGTAGGAGCTGTGAGAAATAGGTCAACGAGGTAACCTTGAGGCAATAATGAGTTTGAGAGTTTAAATGTTACTTATGATTCTTGGAAGCAATAATATAATTTTAAGACAGTTTAGAAATAACCAATCAGCAACCAGAAAAAGTTTTAGTTAAATGCATGTATTCTAATGGAGTAGGATTAGCCAATCAGAGACTTGAAATACAGAAATTTACAAGTTTAGAACGGTTCAAATCAATTCAGTTGCCTGCAGACAGTGATTGTAACCGAATGCGTGATGTGTCCTCGAGAAATTTTATGCGTTTTCGTGTGAGACTAAAATAGTTTGCGTATTAAAAAGTCCAAGTATTTAATAAAAACATCTTACAGATCTCTCTCTATATCAGTGAAGTGTTATTTAAATCGTATCAAGCATTAATAAAAGGAGTGAAGTAAAATTATAATCTATGTAAGCCTACATTCATAGTCACACCAGAACCTTGCTAAGAGAAACGTGTCTCTAAAATAAATACTGACGCAGCTGAGGCAAACATAAATATAATATTTAAAGAAACAGTCAAATTACAAAATTAATATTTCTTAAAGCTTGGGGCAAAGGCCACCTGAAAGTACATTTGGGGCGAAGGCTATCGGAAACTGTTTACTATACGTGCAGTTGCAACTACTACAAGTTCGGCTCCCCAACAGTTGTGATATAATACAACTCCTTCAATACTACCTTAAACTAACGCCCAAAGCGTGGTGCAAATAACGCAATAATAATTTACGTCTTCAAAGTGGCTAGAGAAAGTCATGTGAATATAAAATATTATGTGTTTTCTTTTCTTTCGCAAAAGGTTGTTACTATTACGTGAATGTCTTCCCTCCAGCTGATGTAAACATTTGAATGCTGTTATCACATGCTATATTTGAAGTCACTTCTAGGCAGTAATATATCGTAAATAACGAAACATGGATAGTGTTAGATCTCCTCTTCTATTAATGCTATGTTATGCAGGTAAGCTAAATGTGAATTTGTAATGGGCAGGGAAGTCTGTGAATGTATCATATGAGATGTTTTCTGTAATGCGCTCTCCTAGATGGGGCTGCTTATTCAAACAAGAAACACGAGAGCAGTTAAAACTGGAGTTTCATGTCAGGAGGCCATGAAGACATGTAAATGAACGAATGTTAATCCAAGCGCGCTATATTCGTATCACTAGGTGTTGAGATACATACCATTGCCGCTTATTGATTTTTAATGGCCATGCATGTCCTCTTGTTTTTTTGTTTTTATAAATAATACTCGTGCTAGAGGGCAGGAGTGCTCTCAACAGATTCCCGGTGTAATGATGTTCATTCAGAAGCGGCACAAATGGTTCCCCATAATTCTAAATAATTGTGATGCCCCATTAAATGTTGTTAACGGCACATGGAGCTTCTCCCTCCACCAAAAAAAAGCGTGGGAGGGGGTTTTGCAACAGCGTCATTCACACAAACAAGATCGGAAAAGACGAACGGGCACAAACAATGCAGTAGCCCTCTCTCACGGTCGTAATAATAAAAATAAGTCACATTTACTGTACGGCTTACCAACACAAAGAAAATAAAATATAATTAACAAACAACTTCCAGTATCAGAATTTACGATGGGTTATTCAAATTAAAACCGGAAAATGTATGTTATTTCATCTTACACATTCCGAAAGAGTAGATACACTGCATAAAATGGAACTCAGTGTTAAAAATTAGTAATGCAGCACTTGGTCATCTATGGTTTCAGAGAAACAATTCATTCGTCCATAGAATTTGTGGTAAAGCCTTTGTTCTCTGCCGTTCTTTCCTCTCTCTTGACCTCAAGGTTACGAGTCGTGTTTTTAAAGTATCTTAACTTAATTGGTTTCAAATTATTGAAGTTATTACACAAGTATTTAATGCATGGGTTATTGATCGTACATGCATATTTAAGATACAAGGTATGGTGACAAAATAAACAACAGAAAAAGAAAAGAAAACAAAAAAGAACAAGAAAAAGGAAAACGGAGATAAATTACCTTTGACTAACTGAACAAATTTGACCTAGCTTCGTGCTCTTTAGCCGAGAAGTTGCCCATGTTTTAACACTTCCTCTGGTCAGCCAGTAGCTCCCAACATACCAATCTCTTTCTTGAGGACTTAAGAATTTTTCTTTGAGTTTAATTGTTCGCTGGTTCTCCCACTGTGCACATTCCGGCAAAATATGTACCCAATCCTCATCCAAATCACAAAATGGGCAAATTCTCCTGCCAGAATCGTCAGTCATGTTCTGTGCCCTCCAGCACCCCCAGTCTAAACCATGCCATTCCTGATGCTTCCTTTCTTCCTAAGTATATATGCCCCTTTACCCCAAATCAATTTTATTTCATTTTCTAGGCTTAGAGAGGTTTAATTTTACAACCCGATTCTATTTCCTGTTGGTTGATGTCTCTTTGTCTTCTTTCGACACCTTAGTACGTACCAATAATATTTTTAAAGAAATAACAGAATATTATTTTCCAAATACTTTATTTTCATTCATTACTTACATTACTTCTTCGCATAGTCACAGCCGGTATTTAGACTTTTGTAACGGGAAACCAGTTTTTGTATTCCTTTTTGTCAAAGAACGATGCCGCCTCTGATGAAAGCCAACTCTGCATTTCTTCGGTCACAACATCGTTTATATGTTTTTCTCCATGGATTTCCCTCAGATGAAGAAACAGATGAAAATCGCTTGGTGCCAAATTCAGACAGTAATGAAAGAAGAAGAGCAGACTTGGCTTTCATCACAGGCGGCATCATTCTTTGACGAATGCATACCAAAACTGGTTTCACGTTACGACAAGTGTCTGAATAACAACGGTAACTTTGTGGAGAAGTAGTGTAAAGTAAATGAATGATAACAAGGTATTTAGAAAATAATGTTCTGTTAAGTTTTAAAAAACCATCGGTGCCTACTTTAAAAATACGTCTCGTATAATCAGACATAGGTATTCTTAAGCACTTGGTTTCACACATAAACCATTAGGTCAATACAAAGAATATTGTGAGTTTGTCCGGTTTTTCAACTGACACACCTCTAAGTCTCAATGTAGATTTACAGTTTTCATCTATTTCAATTTTCACTGAGACTTCACTTAGTTCACACTATCATTTCACTAATGTTAACTGCTTCAGTTTCCTTCTTGGCGTAATGCAATACGCACCACGTAGCTACTTATTTTGGACGATTCACTCACTGGGGAATCGAACACACGGCTTTCCAATCTCTCCTGCAGTAGCAGTAATCACTGCACGTCACGGCAGTTGTCATCAACTCACCCGGAGAACCGCACTTGACATCGCAGCAGAAACTCGCTCACCAAGGTGCTTAACTGACTGACTGAAGATCAAATTGAAAACGTTTAGAAAAAAATAAGGTTAAAATTGTTAAAAGAAATGTGAAGCAAATTGGAGAAAATACGGAAAAAGTGTAACAAGGCAAACAATAAATAGTGAATCCATGATACTTCCCATTTTATTTACAACAGAGTGTTAAATATAAGGGAAAGAGAAATAATAAGCCACTCCATTATATACATTATATAAATTGTATATGAAGTTCAAAGTATTGATTCATTCAACTCACTGACTCCTGTCGCGAGAACGCTCGCTTATATAGGCAATGTAATCCTCCACAGAACATTCTAGAACTATCTCGACACACGTTCTTGAAGGGGAAAAAGAAATTTCCACGAAACATATCTGCCAATAGCGCTTCTGGTGTTTACGCGAGCGCCATCGCGACTTAACTGTATCTCCGACTTACTGGCGCGGAACTCTCGATAACCCTGGGCCACTGCCGCTGCTCATAATATAAACAGCAGCGGCCACAAGTCACTGATGGGCAGGTAAGCGCGATCTGGCGAATGCGTCTGCAAACGTCAATAGACTTTACAAAGGATGGGGGTGGTTTGTAACCCTCAACGTGACAGACCTACTTCATTTCCTTTCGTCCTGGTCATAGTGTTTTACACTAAAGGCTTTGTATGCTCTTACTTATGGGCCCAAGCAGCGTAGCCAACCTCTAAGATCAATTTCATAAGGCGATGCTCATGGTGTATGATTAAAAAAACTCGCTCGAGTTTTTACTTTCCCCGCTACTTACACATAATAAGCAGAGGAAGTTTTGCACTCCACCCAAAAATTCGATACAGAGATTTCACCGAAAACTCGCGTTTTGAGGCTTCCTGAACAAAACAAAATAAAAATCTGATGTATTGCAGTCACATGACTTTCTCCACTCTTGTACAACCTATTTTTACAAACGCTCATTCTCCATCTAATACATGGTAATCGAGATAAGCATTTGCAGAAACTATCTTATTGCTAATTTTATTGCAGATGCCGCATCCTTGCAAGATAATCAACTCAAAAACCAAGTTTGTTATTTATCTGAATTTTCGTTTCTGAGTTATGCTGTTCACAGACAGACATACACACGAACATGTATTTCCGGTGAAATCTGGTATCAAATTTCTGGGTGGAATGCACTAGTTTCGCTACTTACTATATGTAATAGAGAAAGTAAAAAAGACATTTTTAGAAAAATGTGAGTGTGTGTATCTGTGAAAATCGTAACACAAAAATCAAAATCGCTTAAATACGAGTTCGGCATTTAAATTCAGCATCTTTCCCCACCCTAATTACCCTTCATAGAGAAAATATTAATTATTTTTAATTTTCTCAAAAGAACTTCATAGCGATTTCATTAAAATGCGATATGTTTAAGATATTTGCATGTAAAATAAATGTATATTGGTAAACAGTAAGAGATACTTAAAATATTATTACAAAAAAAATGTAGACCTCGTTAAAGCATGCAATATATGTCTAATAATTGTTTTCTGTTCTACCCTTAAGCATTTCGAATATATTATTTGTTATTTCTTTGTAATTTTCAAATACATACATTTTTCAAGTGGTAAATCGTTATTAGTTTTTTTTCTCGTGGTCATGCAAAGAGCAGGGACTTTTAAAGCCGTGAAGCCTAACATCGCGATACTCTTTTTAAAGATGTAACAATTGCGTTAGCCTTCTATGGCAACGAATCATATAAATGTGTTATAAAAGTTTACCTCAATTAACAAGAAGTAAATAGAAGAATAACTCTTCGCAGAAGAGTGAGTAGAGAAAGTCATTTGAATGAAACGCATCAGAATTTTGTTATGTTGAAATTTCACACTTAATGTAAGAAACACATTTGTATATAAAACTCCTACGTGTGTTTCTCAATACGTAGTTCATGTTACTAGAAACAGATGGCAGGACAATACAGTTATACTCAGAAGGGTTATAAAGGCATAGTTTTAGAAATCTCTACCTGTTTTAAATTCACACAATATAGCCTTTGACTATGACCAATTGACCGAGAGGACACTTAGCACTTAGACCCCAATGGATCTTTGTGCACACACTCGGGAGGAATGGATTAGGTGAGGGAACCGCAGGAGACACGTGGATTGCAGAGCAGATCGGTCAAAGTTGACAGACGCGTAGAGTTGCAGGCTTGACCACCCGGCCACAGGAGGGTTACTTGGAGACGTCCCTCTAGTGGGACCGGGGAAACACAGACCAGCAAGGGAGGCTCGATAGGCTTCCCTCTAGCAGCGCCGAGGAAAGGTTCCACTCCGCAAGCCTCTACGCCATCTTCCCTACACCGACCAAACAGCAGCCCCGGAGTGAATATAAAACAGGGAAATGAAATGAGGGGGGAAAGGGAATCCGTAATAGAATACACCGCTCCAGTATTCGCCTGTGCTACTCAGGGAAAACCACGAAAAACCCATGGTCAGAGTAGCCGGCTACCAGAATAGAGCCCGGGATCTCCCGAATGCGAGCCTCCTCCGTGTTTTGCCATTCACAACAAATGTTTGATAGAAATGATCTCCAACTGATTAGAAGTACGATATAATAAACACAACCCCTAATATCTAAGTCAGTATGTGTTAGAAATGAACCTAAGCATGGGGGATAGCGTATTTTTGGAGAAGTTTCATCAATACGACGTTTCAACCTGGGAAAACTTAAAACATGGAATATTGAATTTTTTGTAAAATGCTAATTTTATGAAAAAAATGCTTATATTGTATATTTTATCAGCACTACACATTTTATAAAGTAGAATTTTATCCAGCACGATGAAAGTTACATTAAACTCGTTGAAAATAAAGAGAATCTCTCAGGTTATTCAAAGAATATTTGATACACAAATTTTATTTATCCTGGAAATATCTTAAATACAGGCATTGAAATTATAATCGTTAGAAGCGTTTTGGAGAGTATTTAAAAGAATAACAAATGTTCCCTGAAAGAGATGTCCCACATTGATTTTCTTGTTTTCGCCCATTTAAACGCGGTTTAAATGCGGTGGGCGTGGTCCACTGACATGGACATTCCGACAGTATTGTCTTTGTCAATAATTTGCCTTTACAGTGTAATCTAGAACAGGTGTCCAGAAAACCTTGAAAATGGAGGTCAGCACCTGCAATATGGGTTGTGAGGATTTGCAGCCTTTGCATTCTTTTTGAAATATTTAAAGCCATCTTCTCCCATTATATTTGTCCGCATTTTGTAAGTAAAAACAGCGGCTCCCTGGGAATATTTCTTGTTCCAATTTTAATCATTTTTCAAAATATGCATAGAAAATACACATGCAGAAAAAAAGATTAATAAACTTTTGTGCAAAAGCAATGCTTTTGAAGTAACTGATAAACTGTACAGATTAGTTAAATATAATTTTTGCATACTATGTAGAACTATAGCATAGAACTATAGAATTTGTTTTCACTTTTTCATAAAGAGATAAACAAAACTTCACATTTTATAATCTTCTACGTGGAGAAGTTTAAATGTCATTTGCTTATCATATAAAATAACTTTTCTCCAAGATCTAATACTTTTTGTATAGACTATGGAACCCAAAGACTTAATGATCTTTATTCCTAGAACAAAAGCTGAGCCATGCAGTGTTGCCAACAGCAAATGCAGCGGATAATAGGATGAGGCGAGGTCATCAAGGAATGTGCTGAACCATAGGTATCTTAGCTGAGATACGAATATTATACCGGATAAATTACAAAACAGTTTTTAAAAAGCCACAATTTATACTCTTCTCCTGCCCGTTGGCTTAAACACGGCTAGAGGAACATTTAAACACAGACATGTGAAAATGACTTATTAACGGTTGTTTTAACGACATAGGAGAATCTCTATATTGGAAATAAAAATTTAAAAGAAAAAAACGTATTTTATACATGTATAGTTGCATGAAAAATATAAATTTTACTGCCTCAACCTTCTATTGTAGGTACAGAAGGTATTGCATTTCAACTAACAAACAAAACATCTGATACCGAAGTTTCAAACGGAAATGCATTTTTTGAGCTCCTTTAATTAAAGAAAAGATTTTTAGGGAAAGGTGCGTGTGTTTGGAGGTGTCTGTGTACAGCATAACTCACTTCGGATAAAAACCGTATTTAAGTTCAGGATCTTCCAAATGTGCAATACGAAGATTTTAAAGAACATCCTTCCACTCCGAACTACTCTTTACAGGAAAATGTTTCGACATTTTTTATTTTCTAAATATAGCTGTTAACGATTTGGATTCAAATACCTTATATCCAAAATATCTGCATGACAAATAAAATGTTTATGTCGAATTTTCTGGGAATAACGTGTTAAATCCTCTTCATTCTGGATAAATTTTATTTAATTTTTATAATTGGTAAATGATGGGAGAGAGAAAAACATATTACATCAAAAATGTAGATCTCCTTAAGGCACGTAATATCAATTTACTTCAAATAACTTTTTATGGCATTACAAAATAATGGATGTTCGAGAAATTCATTATTGGTTTAAATTTTTCAATACTTTAGTCATTTTTAAAGTGCTGTCGCTATTCAGCTGTTTCTTGTGATGTCATGGAAAGAGTATCAAACTTCAAGACTCGATTTTAAGCATCTGACCATCGATTCGGTTTCCTCTATTCCACCTGTTCCTACAACGAAATGTGTAATTAAATATTTCTGAAACGGTTTATCACAATTGACATGAAAAGCAGATAGTAAAATAAGATTATGTGAGAGTAATTTTTAGAAGCTACGTAAAAATAAACTATAGTGGGTAGAGAAAGCCATGTGAATATAACACGTCAGAATTTTTTCACTATGTTGTTAATGAAGTCTGAAGGGATTGAAAAGTGAACTTTTTCTAGTTGTGGTTCTAACTTTAGTATTTTAATTTTGCAGGGTGTAGTGCTGAACCACAATCAATCAGCACGAATCATCAGGAGTAACCAGAGCTTGGTGCTGCAGAAAGTGACAAGACAAAGTGCAGGGAACTATGTGTGTGTCGCAACTAATCCTGAGGGGGAAACCGTCAGCAACGAGCTCACCTTCAGGGTTAAATGTAAGTTACATTATTGCATGCTTGCTGAACTGTCCATCGTTGCCCATTTGTGAAATATGTCCAAAAATTCACAAATATAGAGTTTATTGTTGTTAAACACTACGTACCTTCTGGTTTAGTTCTGTGTACCTTTTATAGCTGTACAATCTTTTAAAGTATGTTATATGGGGATTTAAATGTCTGCCTGTAAGCCTAGCTTCCTATAAAATTGTAGTAAACATGATGTTTTACTAACATTATCATTTAAGAAACGCATTAAGAACCTACGGAGGGTTGTTCACGATCTATGGTAACAATATCAGACGAGCACAATAGCTCCGCGCTGAAACATGTGCAACTGAATGAAAGTTCAGCAGTATGAGTGTATCACTGTGGATGCTCAGTTGTGTGCTCTTGTTCTTTGTGCATTAAATGGCGTCAAAAATAGAACCATTCTGATAAGGGTACCCTTTCCGATGGAAAACACTTGTATTCTAAGATTATTAAGCAGTGCAAGGGGCGTAGTTTTACCATATCCAAGAAAGTGATCTCAAGTGCACTCAACAAAAAAGGTAAGGCCACATCAGGACGTATTCCAAAAAACAAAGAAACACGAAAATCCACGACCGGCCATCGTCGCACCCCGGAGATAATTTGGGAGATGAAGGCCCATGTCTCTGGAAAAAATTCTGCAACTCATAGGACCATTACATTGTAATTAGGGACCTCTGTTACTACTGTGAACACCATAATCAACCAGAATTTGAATCTAGAAAAGTGCCATAAGAGCCAGGGATATAAGCTGTTGCCTCAGCATATTGCAGAACGTGCCACCAACAGCGGAAAACTGTGTGAACGATACCTAGCTGAAGAAAAGTGAATGTTTGTTGTCTTTTTAGATGAGGCATATGTTTATCTAAGTGACTGCAACAAACCCTGGGCTATACATTACCAACAAACCAATTTTCCATACAGATATCCCTGCTCTCTTTGCTGCAGATTTAAATAAAGTCTAATTGCATCAGGATAAGGCCATGCGTCTGCTTGAACCCACAAATGTTTGGAGAACATCGAGAGAGAAATGGGAATACATCCCAAACCTTTCAGCGATATCCGTGTTAGGTCATCTGATGTATCAGTGATGGAGGATTGTGCATTTGGGTTACTGAAAAGAGCCCTTAGAAGCAGACGGCTGCAAACTTTGGATGGTCTCTGGAAAGCTGCCAGCAGGAATGGAATAAACTGGACATCCCTGTATTTCGTAGCAGTCTGCTCCAGTGGAAGCTGTGCTGCAGATTGATAGCCCAAGCTAAAGGCTGCCAGATAGAACATCACTGCTGGCGGAGGCGTGGTTTTTCATAAGGTTTGGGAGTCATAAGTTTGTTACCATAGATTGCGAACAACCCTCTGTAATACTAAATTAGTGGCAGAGAAGCATAAAAAGATGGAGGGCTTTTAAATGTGTTTTAAATAGTGTTGTTTTAGCACTATAATTTCTAAATTCTGTTTTATTCGGTCTCATTTATTGACAGTTCTCATCCTCAGATTGTTCCACACGATGTTTATACCTCCTCATAAACAACAGCATGAAAAAATGATAACATGAATGTTTGCTATTACGCTTAGTTGTAGTAATGACATTAAACGAAGTACTCATATTTGTAAATTTTCAAACAAGAAATTGAAGGCTCATACTCGCCTTATTTTATTCTTCCAGACTAGTGAGATAGCTAGAAATTCGTCTCTAGAATTATCAACATACCATTAAAGAGTTTGATTATAAATCTTTTTCAAAAAATAACTGCATCGTGTGAAGCACTTTTTCATAACTAAAATAAAGAATATAAAAATGAATGTTTCTGGAACTAATATAAAATATGCATAAAAATTTGGGGCATGTTATACATTAAACTCTGATTGTTATATTAAAAGTTCAAATGAATCGAATTGAAATTGTGCATTTTAGAAATTTCACAGATGGGTATTCTTTTCTAGCTAATCTTGCCGGCGGCCTCTCCCTTTGCTACGTCACGCCCATAAATCAAACCATACCAACGTTGCAGATGAGATTTGTGGGTTAGCAAGAAGTAAGGTATGAAAGGAATGTGTTTATGGAAAGGACCGGAACCGAAACGGTTCGTAGGGTGGATGAAGTCACGTGATTAAGCAGCCAATTAAAATGCAGAAGCAAAAGGGGGCGTACGATTTTGATTTTACGCAAACTAGAACACATTATTAGTTACCGTGCATTTGCATTTCCCTTTCAATCCCCAATAATTTGCTGAAATCAGTTTTAGTAATATGGGATATTTAAATCATACTGTTTCTCAGTCACACTAGCACATGAAACTGCATGATGATTGAATAAGCTATATTACGAAATGTGTTCGCATTTGAAAGTTACGTACTAATTGGGGAATTGCGCGAGGTTATCTGGTACGTGAACATGGCTTTCCCCACCTTCTTCCTCTCGGCGCCATGGCTTACCTATTGCTAACAACACTACCATGCTAGCCTCTAGTTCCGAGGTCGCGGGTTCAAACCCGGCGGAGGGCGATGGATGTTTTCGGGCGTAAAAATCCTTAGCATGGCTTCCTTCGGAAGGGAATTAAAGCCGGTGGTCCCGTGTTGTAGATTTACAGCACATAAAAGAACCTCAAGCCTGATAAAGAGGCCTCTGACCAAATTACCGGTCTTTCACGTCCAATATAGAATGGGACGCTAAGGACCACAGCAGTTAAAGAGCGTCCATAAATAAAACTCAATTTAGTTTACACTGGTATTCCGTAATACAACTTCTCACGTAATTACAGCGACTTTCTATTCGCAAAGTTTGGCAGCGTACGGTAACGTAGCCTAGGGAGAGGCTGGCAGCAAGATTACGCTTTTCTATCCTTAGTAACATGCAACTAAATTCAGCTTTATCAAAGCAAACCTATGTTATACAACATGAACTTATTAAAATATATATTAAGTACAACCACTATTTTGTAGTGAATTAAAATCCTCAAAAGCAGAGCTCAAAACACATGCGGTGTGATGTTCACTTCGCCATAGAAAGCAGCACCAGTAATAATTTTTGTTTTTAATCAAGTTCAACATTTTATAGCAGCCAGCCTTAACGTATGATGAACAAATGTACGAAAGAAGTATTCAGATAAGTCCGGAAGCCACAGGGTTTCGAGTTACCTACTTTTTTCTCTCAGCACAGAGGAAAATCCCAGAAGAAAAAAAAAAGGTCAGTAACTCCCCCCAACGAGAGGTTTAAACCCAGAGCTTCCGGGGTCGCAGACATTACCCGACTCTATGAGCTGGGCTATAATAAAATATTTATTGTAATATTGTTCTTTAATAATTGAAAATGTGTAAGCATGACTGTCGTCCTCCGTGGTCTAGGGGCATCATGCCTCTGGTTCCCGAGGTCGCGGGTTCATACCCGGCGGAGGGCGATGGATTTTTTCATGCTAAAAATCCTTAGTATAGCTTCCTTTGGAAGAGAAGTAAAGCCAGTTGTCCTGTGTTGTAGACTTACCGCACGTAAAATAACCTCAAACCTGATAAAGGACCTCAGCAAAATTTCCGGTCTTTCACGCCCAATATAGAACGGGACGCTAAGGACCACAGCAGTTAAAGAGCGTCCATAAATAAAACTCAGTTTAAATTTAAATTTTTGTAAGCATGACTGAAAATTTAAAAGCTTGATTTCACATTTCACGCTTTGTCATAGTAAACCCACAAGAGGTTACGAATTTATCTGATGAAACTCGTAACTTCGAATTATTAAGACTACTCCATGAATAAAATGTAATATATTATATAAATAATAATTGCTCTCTTACTTGAGGTGTATAAAGTCAAATCACCATTGTGTAAGCTGTCAGAAAATGGTATACTGTCATAGAATGAACAATCGAAAATGTTATGGAATACTAATCAATGTTACCAACAGTTGGGGTGAGAAAATAGACACATTTTTTTTAGTTACACAATTATTTAGAAATTTACACTATTTTATTGAGTAGCAATCAAACACAGAATTTTCAAAATATAACGTTGAAGCAACCTGCTAGTTTCCGGTAATGGAAACTAGAAGATTGGACTGAAGTGGATGTTGAGGTAGTAGGATTTCGTAATTTCTCAAGAATTTATGAATGGTACTGTTCAGTTATCTGGCTCAGTTATATGGCTTCAGTTGGCGTTGGCGTCACCTGTTACTTTTATTATTTCTTCCTCGTGTATTCCAAACTGAATCATACTTGATTCTTCTGTCGAGCTGGATGACGTAGCCTAGTAATCATTAATACTATTATACTTCAAAACGAGCTGACGTTTTATTCAATAAAACTGCATACTTGCATATTATAAGATAAATGACCATGAGTGGTCGATATTCGAGACACTGCTAAATGTTATTGATCAATATTAAATATTGTTTCCAGTTTGTCACTGCGTATGTTGGATAGCAGGGTGTAGAACGTCTGGATAATCTAGCTTTCCAAGGGACATATTTTCCTGCAAAAAAGTCTTTGTCATATCGACAATAAATTCTTCCTTGCCCACCTTCAATCTCTTTGTAACCTGGAAAGTGTCTAATGGATTGTTGCGGTTTCATATGTGCTTTTAATCCTGTGATTTCTTTGAGCACTTCCAAGATTTTGCAGTATTTTTGGTTCTCCGTTAGCTCACACATTGCATTATTCGCACATTAATATACACTGCCGATTGTGAAAATTGCAACACCAAGAAAGAATTTCCCGAATAACTCCAAACTTGGTGGAAGTATAGAACAGTGTGCAAGCAATAAGTGATTAGGTTTGCAGAGAGATGGGGTACACGTAGGCCGAGCAGAGCCCTCTCGTGTCGGTCCGACAAAGTCAGTTCAAAGCTGTCAAACAAGGTGAGTGCCAGTATGTCTCGTCGACGTCAAAGGGAGCCATATCGGCATGTGAGTGAGTTCGAACGGGGCAGAATGATCGGTCTCCGGGAAGTGGGTTTGTCATACCGTGACATTTCGGCTCGTACAGGGCACACTGCTGCAACAGTGATGCGTGTGTGGAAGCACTAGATAGATGAAGGTCGTACGCAGCAAAGAGCGGGTACTGGACCACGGAACATGACCACGGCACGGGATGACCGTCATTTGTCCGCATGTCCATAACGGACCGTACAGCTTCATCCACAGCGTTGGCTCGACGCTGGAGCACTGCAACAGGTGTGAACTTGTCTACATCAACGGTTCGTCGCCATCTGTTGCAGGTTGGACTGGTTGCATGCATGCCATTACGTCAGCTTCCATTGTCCAGAAACCACAAGCTGACTGCAATGGACACGTGAACACCATCACTGGGGTGCTGAGTGGCAAAATGGGTACCGTGGTGAGCATAACCTGGAGGGCTGCATTGTTGAGTGGCATAGCGGACAAACACCAGGAGTGATGGTTTGGGGCGCCATTGGTTACAACAACCAATCTCGCCTCCTACGAATTGAGAGCACTTTGAACAGCAACCGGTACCTAACGGTGGTTGTAGAGCCTGAGGTACTCCCCCTGCTTCAGACATCTCCGCAAGCCATATTTCAACATGGCAATGTCCGGCCACATATTGCGAGGAAGTGCGACGGGTACCATTGCTTTCCTGGCCTGTACGTTCGCCTGACATGTCGCCCATCGAACATGTCTGGGATATGGTTGGTCGGCACCTGGTACGTCACGCTCCTCCAGTAACCAGTGTCACGGATTTGTGGGCTCGAATACAAACTGCGTGGAGGGAAATCTCTCAGGAAGTTATTCAAAACCTTTTAGATTCAATGCCACGGCGTATAGCAGCTCTACTTGCAGCGCATGGAGGCCACACCAAATACTGAATATTAGAGCTCAAAGGTCACGTATAGATTTGAAAAGTTTATCATTTATTACTTGTCATGTACCTAACCTGTGGTATTAAATTCAGGCGTTTCCTTCTTGGTGCTGCAATTTTCACAAACGGCAGTGTACATTTGTCTTATACAGAGCTCTCTCATCACTACAATGTACCGATAACACTTTGGATATACCCATTTAAGTTCACAAACTAACGTGGTTAATGACACATACAGTTTTATCAGAAAGAACTCTCCAAAGCCTTTCTTCTAGTTTATCTGCAGCTCAAAACTATAGCAGAACCCTTACACCGTGTTATTTTCACACAACATTAATAGTTTTCTTAAATAGAACGCTGTTAAGCGTAAGAAAGCATTTACGCGCCGGATCAAAACAATTATACCACTAAACAAGTGTCAAGTTCATGGCAATTAGTGTGCGTATTTTTCTTTTCGTTTAAAAATACGTCCCTTTCTGTTTCCATTTCGCTTTGTTTCATTCTTTTATTTTACTTTTTTTTAACTGTCTTATTAGTATATACCCCTTAACTTTGGCCGTCTTTTTGAGGAATTTGACTTGAGAAACATCTCATTGACTGTACATTATTTGATGTTAGCTGGTAATAATTTTTAAACATAAAAGACACTCATACTCAGTCCCATATGCACACTTGCAGACTTTACGGAGCGTATGAAATGATTTTAATTTTAAAAAAATCCCCCTCAGTCAGAAATTGAGGCAGTATTTTTAACACTTAAATGATTTCAGTCTAATTATATAATATATAAATTCAATAACACCCCGCATTAAAGAAATATTTGTATATAATAGGATATAAAATGCATGTAACAGTCATTGTATTAATGTTTATATTATTATGTAAATGTATTACGTAATTTAATAATGTAGGAGCTATGAGAATAATAAGTTGAAAGTTGCTAACAATTAGGTAACAATGAGGTAACCTTGAGGCAATAATGAATTGGAAGGTTTAATAATGCTACTAGTCATTATTGGAGCAACAATAATGTAAATTTGGAGACAGTTTATAAAATAGCCAGCAACAACCAGAAAAAAGCTTAAGTTAAATGAAAGTGTTCTATTGGAGTAGGATTAGCCAATCATAAACTGAAATAGGGCAAATTGTACAAATTCAGAAGTCAGTTGCTTGTAGACAGCGTTACTAACTGGACGCGGGACACGTCCTCGGGAACTTTAATATGTATTCAGTGTGAGACGAAAATAGTTTACGTGTTTAAAAAGTGCAAGTATTTAATAAAGGAATCTTACAGCTCTCTATATCAGTGAAGTGTTATTTAAATCGTTTAAAGAAATTAATAAATGGAGTAAAGTACAAATTATTATCTGTGTAAGCTACATTCTTCAGCCGCACTCCATGTCTCTAACAATAATACTGACGCAGCCGAGGCAAACATAAATATATAATATTTAAAGAAACAGTCAAATTACAAAGTTAATATTTTTTAAACTTGGGGCTAAGGCCACCGGAAAAGTTTAACCATACGTGCGGTTGCAACTACTTCAAGTGTTCGGCTCCCCAACAGTCGAAATACATCTTCTTCAAACTGGCTTACCATATGTAGCAGCAACAAACCTTCTTCAAATTGGCTCCCAAAGCGTGGGGCAAATAACAATATAACAAAATAACCTACTTCAAACTTCAACACTGGACCTCTTGATTCATACAGCATATACCTGGATCTGGCGTGGGAAGTTTATACAAAACAGGATTGACTTGTTGTTAATATATTTTCTGGATTATATTAAGAACAGAAATTGATTTTTGGCGGAGAGCTTCTCGGATCTCAAGAAAGGATAAAATCAGAAATACAAAAATTCGTGAAATGATGGATGTAAAATTTAATTATTGGAAATAATGGAAGAGAGAAGATTAAAATGGTTCGGCCGTTTGAATGGAAAACGACCAAGAGAAGAATGAGTGGATGGGGTCCGAGGTAGCATGGCGTAAAGAGGACTTAACAGATGAAGATGCAGAGGATAGGGATTTATGGAGACATAAAACTATGAATGGGTTGTAGGAAATTACTATATGGTAGATAATTCCTAAATAAAAAATATGCATTTAGGATTCTTAAAATTGCAATATATGCGTAAAATAAGAAATTTCCCTTGAATCGTCAATTACGCTATAGGAAAATGATCCACTGTTTGCCACTAACAAGGAGGAGGTTAGAATCCAAGATGAACGTAGTGTAAGCAGAATTTAAAACAGTAGGAAATATGACGCTAGACGTAGCAATACGAGTGCTGTAAGTGCATTATTGTAGAACGAGCAAGAGATTTAAAATACGAGGACAGTGAATAATATAGATAGTGCGAACTGTTTTCTAATAAAGAAATACCATAACCGTTCAATAAGTGTACAAACACTAAAGCCTATCGAATAAGTATAATAAATAATAATTTGCCCAGAAGAGTGGATTGTTATTGCAAGGCTTAACAGTGGAGATAAGGAAATTCTAAGGCGAAATTGTAACACAAAGAAATTCCGTTTAAATTTTATTGTTTCTTTCAATTTGTACTGCATATATAATTAGCTATTAACTTACACCAAAATATTTAAATTACAAGATGATTTAAGCTATTTATCACATTTATATTCTTAATGCTTTGAAACACAATCAAGTTAAAAATTCCCCTTTCTTCATATACTCTCAAAACTTAAGAAGGTTTAAAAGGATTTGGCTTCACTTCTCATTTAGTGCCACGCGAAATTTAATTAAGCTTTTGTCATTTATTCTGCATAACTCCTGTTTCCCGAAAGATTCCACTGCAATTGCAGAAGAGTAATGTAATACCAATTTTGTAGTGTAACTTTCCAAAAAAGTTAAACTAAAGTTTGAAAAGATCCAAAAACATTACTCAGGATAACCTTGCCGAATTCTCGTCCAAACCCACTCGCCGACTAGTCTAGACTTCTCGCTGGTTCGTTCCGTTCTCTCTCCTCTAAACTTGGGGTGACCTGTTTCCTGTTAACCAACCCGAACGCACGATCGACCACGACGTCGCTCCACCGTGTACTCGGACAGAATCTATTGCTTATCGCTCGAGCTATTCTAATGTTATCCTCTCATGCGGGGGTGGATACGGCTCAGCACTTAAGTAAAAATAAAATTAATTTCTAACAGCTGTTGAACATGAGCTTTCAGTAGCAAGGTAATCAACATTATCGTTGGTGGCGAACTGGCCATCGATTATCCACGCTGGTTCTTGGCCTTAAAACGAAGCAATAACTCCTACTTAGTTGTTACATGAATTAAATAAAAAGGAACTGAAGACGTAACTGTTATTTAACTAGTAAAATTCAACTATCAAATGTGACTATATTCCACGTGTGCAATATTAAATATTTCAAAATTAGATGATTTAATACAGTACATGCACATACGTACAGTAAAATAGGCAGAACACCCAAGTAGGTTAGGTTACCAGCACTGAAAGCAGGAAATTCAACTTAACACTATGACAGTATGAACGGGATGTCGATCAAAAGCTATCGTCGAAAAAAATTATAAAATCGTTTTAAAAAATGGTTACGGCTCTCGATAGAAGCACATTTATGTTTTTGAGACAGACTATAAATTAGAGTAAAGCGCGGAACCGTTATCTCCCTCCACAGGTGCATTATGTGTTAATGGTGACGAAGACGGATATAAGGAATATCTACCATCTAATTGCATAAATTAATAAACCTAAGGGTGAATGCTTGAATTTGTATGCTTCTAACCCTAATGGAAAAATGCCAAATCTTTTACGTGTAAAACTAGTAACGGTTGGAAACTGCAATGGCTACCAGAAGTTGGTGGGTTCTGCAAGTGGATATTGGATCAAGGAAGCGTGTGTATGCCACCTGGAGCGCTAATAGCGGGGTACCAGCAGAAACAAAGATGAACATAGTCGGCCATGCATCATGCATTTGGGTTTTTCTTGTTCGGCACCACATCGTTTGTTTCCCGGTAGGTAGGTGGGATCTAATGACCTCATCTGTCTCTGCCCGACCAACAGACGTCAACAACCGATAACCTCAGGGAAAGAAAGGAGAAGGCCGAACGGCCGGCCCGCCGGCCGGCCGAACAGCCGCGCGAACCAGCCACCTACGCAATTTTTTAAAACCTTCTCCCCAACCTTCCCATGTCGACGTTCAAACAAATGCTTCTGCCTTTGGAAAAGTGCGGCATAACTTTTTTTCTTTCTTTTTTCTTTTAACGTGAAGCCACTAGGGCGAGAAGCGTTTAGCTCATTAGCGATTCCAACAAGAGCAGGTTTTATAATGGATGTTCCTAGCAGTACGTGGGTGGGGGTGGGTTATGTACTAGATTTTATCTCTCATTAATCTGTCTAACCTTTGTAAGATTTTATCAGCATAGTCACTATGAATTTATAGTGAAGGGTAAGGAAATTTGGCTAATGACTGAAAAAAAAACGCTGATGTGTTACACTCACATGGCATTTTCTATCCACTGTTGTCTATTTTTATACGGTGCCTACAAACTAAGCTTCTATCTACTTCAAATTAATTGATATAAGCGTTTACATAAATAGTTCCATTAGACATTTCATAATAGGTATAAAGGGAATAGCGAGTTACGGTTATAAAACTTGGCCAATATAACTCTCCATGACATTATGAGAAACAATGAAATAGCGACAGCACTTTAAACATAAATATTTCAAGCATTCAAAGCAATATAATAACTGATATTTGGAAACGGCAGGTGCCACAAAAGCTTATTTTTTAAATAAATTGTGCGTTTTAAAATTATCTGCATTTTTTATTGTAATAGATATATTTCTGACAATCTCTTAGCTGGTTACCAGTATTTTTAGTTATTATAAATGCCATTTTTTCTAGTTTATATTTAGACGTAGTTAGTAGTTGCAGTATAAATCTGAAACAAATAATTATGTAGTTAAAATTGATAAATGTATTCTTATATAGGAAATAAATTATAAATGTGAATATATACCCCGGTATAGATAACGAGATGCCGGGGCACGATATTCAGATTTAATTTAATTTAATCTCTTAGCTTTAACCATAATACAAGATTACACAAAATTACTTCTAAATGAAGACTTTGCAATGTATTCCCAGAAAATTCAAGAAACACATTTTGTTTGTGATTTAAGTATCGTAAAGTACATTACATTTTAATCAAATCGTTAGAGGCATTTTTGAGAAAATAAAAACTTAACGAATAATAGTTTTGAATCTTTTACGGAAGTGATTGCTATAAAACTTTGTATTTAATATGCCCCAGGTCCTACCAAGAGAATAGTAAACACATAGCATTTTAATTACTTTCACCAAGGTGGGGGTCTAATGGGGACCTAAGTCAGAAAATCGAAATATCTTGCTTATCACCGAGTTTAAAAATATTACAAAGCAAACATTTATAAGCATAGTGATTATGATGCTAAAAGTACTGTTGTATTAAGAAGGGGTACATGAAGAGCATTAAAAGGTAAAATTCTTTGAGGTGGCCAAAAGGATCCTAATTCAATAGTGGGAGTTAGACTTCTATGATAAAAAGTTCAAAAAAATGATACAAAAAAAAATTCTGGAATAATAAATAGGATTATTCCGAGTTGTTATATAAGTATACAAGATTTCGACAATCTAAATATTTAAGAAGCTGCACAAACCTTTTGCTAACATCGTTCATGTAGTTGGACAGTTAAGATGGAAAACAGTATTTTACGAATTTGTTTTTATTTTTATTTTGATCCTGAAAAAGCAGTTTTATTGCCTACTTTAAAAATACACTACACAAAGGGGAAGAGTGAGGGGTAGAGAGTGACGGATAGGAGAAGCAGGGAGAGAGAGAAATGATAGAGGGAGGGAAACGGAACGAGAAATAATAGCATAGTGAAACAAAGCAGAAGATAGTATGAGAGGGGAAGGAAAACAATGGAAAAGGTAAACAAATAGAAAGGAAGGTAGAGAGTAGAAGTGGTAGAGTGATGGAGTAGAGGAAGATAAAGGGAGAGAAGGAGAAAGAGGGACAAGAACCTCCGTAGTTACGAACACAAGCGGAGCTCCGAGTTCTGTTGTGAAGGGATGAAATCGTTTGAACTATTAAACATCAGCTTTTTTTCTGTACGCGCAAGTTTCAAGTTCCAACAGTTCCAACTTCTGAATCATCCTGTACTTTGTTTCTGGCAGGCGAGAATTATCCTGTCGCAAAAGTTTGGAAGTTTACAGCTTCAATTTCATCGTTGCCACCGCCTTCACTACTTCCTCCTTCTTCGGTGAAATTCATATGCCACTTGAGGCAGTTCCTGGAGCTCATAATCCTATTAACGCAATCCTATTCACTTGTACATCGTAAGACCTTCATACGTCGCGAGAGATCTTATTGGCTGGGATAATCATTCCGTTTTATACTGTAAAACTAGCTCCACAATGTTGATTTAGGTATTCCTGTTTGAAGCTAGATATATTTGATACAAGTAGGGATTTTTATATTGTGTAAATATTTATTTGGGAGGCGAGACTGAAGACCGTGCTGGGAAAACCTACAAACAAATTAAATGTGAAACAAAAGTTATTTTAACAGCTCTGGATATCTTTAAATAATTAAGAAACTTTAAATACATTTTTGTTAGAGAAACATGGTAATATTGCGGTTTCACTATAGTCAGTTTATGGGATTTTACATTACACGATTGAAAAATGTATTCTATACAATTTGTTTTCTAGATATCTTGTGCACCAATCCAATTCCTTTTAAAATTATTTCATCCGTATACCCATCCCTAAAAGCTCATGTTATATCGGCTTTGACCAAGAAATTTTAATGTGATGTTTGCTCGGATTGCTATTTATGTTTTTGCATTAAGTTTTAAATTGCACAAAGTTGACTCTGGTATTCACACTTCTATATTATGCAGATAGCAGGGAATTACACTACTTAAAGAAAATTCCCCAGTCCAAGCCAGGAAACAATCCCAATGTCACCACTTCCGTTACTTGAACTTAACTTCTGTTTTTGCTTAATCCATTATCAATCAAATAACTGTGTGGTAATGCATAAGAAGCCTTTATAAAACAGAAGGAACAGTTACATACAAAAAATGCTTCAACCCTTGTTATCGAAAACTAACAAAATTTGTAAATCAGTTCTGATTCCAAGACTACAATGAATTCCTCATTATAGAATTCGTTACAGTCTCTCATTTCATGGAATGGCAGCATTGTGACATGCTGGGCAGAGGCCTAAAAGTTCATTTGAAAAATTAAATTAATTTCTAGTACCCTGCACGTACATTGAGGGGACGCATACTCGCTTGGCTGCGAAGGACCGAAACGTGGTGTAAAGTTTAAGTGAAAGGCGTGGGTTTCATTGTGCAAAATCCGTAACACAAATCTACTTACACATTCCTGGATTTATTCTTCAACCTTTTGCAGTTTCTACATTATTAAAGATGAAAAGTTGGGGGGAGATGTTCACCAATCTGAGGAGCGGCTTGCCCGTGCGATCCGCTCCTCATGGAATAGACTGACTCGACGCTCTATCCCCACCACTCGTGGCAGCAAACTACTAGTCATCCCAGTCAACATCAAAGTGCCTTCCGGCTGGGTGAGCAATGCCCAAGAGAAAGGGGTGCCTGCGGCCGAAACTGACTGAGAGACGAAGATAAGAATATGTATGATAATGACAATACAGAACAACAATATGTTTGGTAATGACAATGGAACCCTCAAATTATCAATACGACACAATTATATATATAATTGTTGTGTGTGCGTGTGAGAGTGTATGCGTGGGGCATCTGCCCCAGTGTTCCTCTGTAACATTCTGTGTATAATGTAGGGCACCTTGTTTATTATAGTAAAACAGGAAAATGTAAATTTATCTATTTTAATGTTCTAAATATCCCACACCCATTTAGTTTTGTGCAGCAGGTTTCTGGTATCTCTCGTGTGCCTCTGAGTTACGTTCCCAATCTTTATGCTGGGGTGACTAAATTTAATAAATTATCAATACGCCACAATATATACACACGCGAGAGATACCAGAAACCTGCTGCACAAAACTAAGTGAGTGTGGGATATTTAGAACATTAAAATACACAAATTTACATTTACCTCTGTTTTATTATAATAAACACGGTGCCCTACATTATACACAAAAGGTTACAGAGGAACACTGGGGGAGATGCCCCACGCATACACTCCCTCACACGCACGCACAACCATTCTCTTTGAAGACCTACATTAGACTGACGCCACCACAGGACGCTACTGCTAGTCTCTGGCTACAAGTGAAGCCAAGCCACACACAAAGAAGCTTTCCCTCGACTTGCCTTCACCCTCCCCCCAACTAGGAAGATGGAATTGCCGCGCCGGACAAGAATTTAACACACAAACACAACAATTAGCTCAACAGTACTATACACAACAATAATGTATCCGATGTGACAATACACACATATACGCTACAATATTTAACTATGGTTTATATTCTTGTAAAGTGCACTATATATAGTTTTACAAAAGAGGAGCATATTTAAGATTTTATTTCAAATAAACCCCATGAATGTTACAAAAATGCTTCACACTCACTGGTTAGGGGTAGTTTGAACATGTTGAGCACATGACAACTATGCAGCTTTCATTGTTAAAGTACAATAAGTCACTGCAGCAATAGATTCAATAGCCGGGATACTCATCATAAACTAATCTACTATCACATATAAAGTTTAATAACTAGGGATCAATTGATTTTCTTGTGCAATGAATATAATTTTGTTTTGAGTTTCGTGCAACAAATGGCGCTCGTTCTTTATTCATACAGTCTCAAGGACCGTATAATTAAAACTTCAAATATCCACCTATCCAATGATACGCATAGTTTTCTTGATATAAAAATCTTAAATTTCTTTACACTGAAGTATTACATGAATGTTAAATTTGCTAACTTAATGACCCTCTATCTCAGAAACTGTTTGAGTATTTATGGTGAAATGTTTATGGACATGGATACATATCTTATAATGTCACTGATCTAGAGTTATAACAATGTTAATGTAAAGGACATTCAATCTTTTTTCTTGATGCTGGATTTTGATTTGGAAATTTATCAGTAATTATGTTTTTCAATTAACCAAGCATCTTAACACCAATGTAGTTCTATAAAAATATTAAGATGTTTTTATAATTCCAAAAGTTATCTTCATAGTTTCTGAGAAAATTGGTCATTTATATTAAAGTAAAAACTTAGAAGTAAATTCACATACATCTGCAGAAACATACATAATACTCCTAGAATCCCCCTGGTTATGTAATCTTGGGCCTCCTCAGCATCCTCTTGTTGAAGCCTGGAACTACTTCTTGCAGATCTGAGCTGTTTGATCGTATTTGGCATGACCAGTTCTTCTTGTCACCTTCAGCTGGTCGAGTTCTCTTAGGATAGTTGCTGTGTTTTGAGGCGGTATAGTCATCATACTCGGCTGCTCAGTCAATGGGTTGTTCTCGGTGTCTGCCTCATATCTAATGAATATCGATATCGGAATATTTAGGAATAAGGTTCGGAATCTCAGGGGTTTTTGTGTTCGTGATGATTGCAAAGAATCCTCGTTACCCAACAAGGAATGCGACAACTTTATCTTCAGCACTGTCTATTTCCTTTGATTATTGCCACAGTCATAATATTAAAGTGTTTCCAGAATTCTGGGAAGTTGTTATGAAATTTATCTGAAGTGCAAATCGGTATGAGTTTCTTGGTCCTCTGCCCGCGATAACTGTTTAACTCCTGACATCTCATCCCGCACTTTCTTCTCGCGGAGATGTTATCATTAGCAAGTATGACACACGCCGATTATCTTCCCCAAGCTCTTTGGAGTATTCTCACGGCCCCCTAACATCGAAAGTTTTAATCTTTTAGGTTAATTCCTATTGGTTACTTTCAAATTTTATTCGTTGGATTTCTCGAACGTGTGTTTGGGACAGCAACCCCGTCCTTGACATGCTTTCTCAGCTAAGCTTCAAAAGACATCTCACCCACGCATGGCTGTGACTGATCCGTAAGAGGGGAGCAGCTGTCCTAGCACAACGCTCCAGAATTATATAATTTACCATATTCGTGAATGTTTCATGAACGAGTGAAAAACATCGCGTTCACTCCTAGATATTATAATACACTAATCCAACTCACATTGCCTATATAAAAGGTTAACACATCATCATACAACCCTAATTCCAAAGTTTTTCTTCTTATAAATGTGTTTCTTTGGCACATGAGGCCATATAATGTTATTAAAAGATTCATTAGCATGCTGTGTCTTGCGATGGAGACACTTTACCAACAACCATAAATGGGCTAGTTTTTCATACACAGGCCATAAATACCAACACCACAGCTTAATCTATTGAATTTGTGTGGTGATAGTCACTAATAGTGCCTGAAACTTCAGCCTGAAGACATTTGTACAAACTGAGGCAGTATTTTTAACATTTAAATGATTTCAGTCTAATTATGTAATATTAATTTAATAACAGCCCGCCTTAAAGCAATATGTATACAATATATAAAAAGTGTATATTACGGTCTACGTATATGTTTATATTATTTAATAATGTAGGAGCTGTGAGAATAATAGGTAAACAGTTGCTAACAATGAGGTAACCTTGAGTCAATAATGAGTAAGAAACTTTAATAATCGTACTAGTCGACCCCTGATAGTTCTGCCATCAAATAGTGGAGTTTGCCTACTACTGTTTCATTTTCCTCAATTGTGTGACCATTTCTTTCTAAAAATATCCAACCTATTCCAGCTTTTTCACTTTGAGCACCATTTCCTCTAAAAGATGAACTAACATTTACCTCCTTACTGCAGAGAGTATAGGAGTTATGAATTTGTGTATGAAGTGATGCAGAGAATGAACTACAAAATGGCAGATGTAGACTCAATTTAAACATTTATTTAAAATACAAGCAAAGTGCTTACAAATATGGTTTATATATCAACTAAAGAGCAAATTACAAAACTGCATAAAAAGATTTAGAACATTTTCTTTGTATGTCCCAAAAGTCCTCTTCATTCTGAATGACTTGCATCGGGCAAAGTTGGGCAAAGTTTTACTACACAAAAAAATGTCACATATTTTTTTTGTCGAGTGAACCATTTCCGAGGTATTCCTTGTTCTTTGTTTGAATTTTCCAATATTTATACTTTTTCTGAAATGGGAGTTCATTATTCGTTTTTTTAATGTCCTGGACATGCATAGAAAATGGAATGCCTCGCATAGTAACCAGATCTTAAAAGAGTTTAGTATAGCTTAAAGCCTATCGTATTCCCCTTGCACCTACAAGAAAATTAGCAAAAAGATAGTTTCTGCGAATGTTTATATCGATTAACATGAAGTAGATGAGGAATAAGCGTTTGTAAAAAATCATTTATATAAGAGCAGAGAAAGTCATCTGAGTAAAACACATCAGATTTTTTAAAACTGCTGTTGCTATTCAGTTGTTTCTCACGTTATCTTGAAAAGGATATGAACTTTCAAGCCCAGCATATAGCGACTCGGTTTTAAACATTTGATTATCACTTTGGTTTCTTGCACATCCCCTTGAACCTACAACGAAATGTATAATGACATTCATCATTAGGCTTACGAATTCTTAAGCAATTGGCTTCAAGTTATACAACAGTCAAACCATTATCAATAGAAAGAACGTACACAACAGAGGTCTAGGTTCACTGACAGGCAGGTAAAAAGCCAGTCTGCCTATAGTCCATGGACAGTTCAATTTCCTTCCATCCTGGCATTAATGTTCAGAATGCCTGCTCATAATAATAATAATAATAATAATAATAATAATAATAATCTTATTCTTCTACTTCTTCACTTCATAGCACACTCAATCAAGTGCCTGCTGCGCCTTCAAGGTCCTCCAGCCATTGTTCCTTGGGTCTGTCTTTAGGATTATATTTCATTATTTGTAAGTTAGTCTTGTATCAGGCATTTCTTTGTTGTGTTCTTTCACTGTTGTTTAAGATCCCTTAATGTACAGACATTTCTTCAAAATTTGATTTTTGAAACCTGTATTTTACTTTACGCTTTTTAGCTAATGTCCAGGCTTCACTTCTGTGTGTTAACGCAGGTGTATCCATAACTATGTAAAACTTCAATTTTGTTTCTTTGCGTATTTTGTTTATAAATGTTCCGCTATTGTTTTACAAATTTTCTGGAATTTACACAGTGGATTGTCTACATCATATTGTGAGGTTACAGTTTTATTTTATAAAACTGTGATTAATTTAAGTTCGAGATATTCACGAAAAAATTGTTCAACTAATTCTATAAAATTGGCTTTAGAATTCTGGCAAGTCATTTCCCAGAAGCTTTTGGGGTTATGATCATATTATTTTTAGGGGAAATAATCACTTCGGATTCATGGAGTGTTCCACTCGTGGGTGGATTATGCAAATCTTGGTGACCCGCTTATGTCAGTGCTTTCTAAAGCATTAGTCAGCATACTCCTCGGATGATTAAGGTTTTTGACGGCTGGGGCTCTGCCTATGATTTGCCTAGCAGTACACTGTGACGGTCGACTCTTTTAATGTATTTTAGTTTACAGCTTCGACATAGGCTCTAGGCACGACGAAGTTGGTGCGCCGGAAGTCTTCTGTCAACCAGGTAAACCTAAGTTCTAACTCTCTCTCCCTCTTACAATGTAGTTTGCACTAATTGCTTGAAAGATTAAAGTCTGTTTTTATATTAGAATTACACGTTTAATAGTATTACCCTCTTACCACCCTTCTAGCTATCCTCTTGATGACATCCCTGAGCTACGTCCCCGTTCTCGTCACATCTGGTGTAGGCGCCGGTTGGAGCAAAGTGATCTGAGTCACATTATGCTTTATCACATCCAATATCACTTCCTATGTAAAAGTGGCCTACCTGTTCTGTACAACCATTATTGATAATTAGTATAATGAAATTAATTCAGCAAACGTTTATCTGCATTAAACATATAGAAAAATAAGGTTTTGTAAGAGTTAGAGACGCTGCATAGAATTAAATGATAGTGAGTACAAAAAAGCTATGTATGTGTAACACATTAGAGCTTTACTCCATTAATACTCCGTTTAAACCACATTATTCCTTCCTACTTTTAGGTACAGTTTTGTATTTCTGCTGGGAGTTAAGGCGCTGGAAACAGACGGCGCTCTGGCACGCATTCCTAATTAATTTCTGGAGGATTTCCTAGTCTACAAAGATACCTAGAAACTTTCTTCTGATGCTGTGCCATTCAGAGATATTACTCTGGACCACTCTACTGGCTGTTGCCATTAAATAAACATGTGTACTCGCTCTCCGTGGAGAATATTTGAAACAAACATGGTCGCACAGAGACCATTACAAGCCACATTAGCATGAGTAAGCCTGCAAGCTTTGTTTCAATGGTGAAAGGTGTGTCTGTCCTCTCTCTGCAAGGAGTCATCTCCCGTTAAGGAGACTAGGATGTCTGCGTTTTGACGTGGTGTAAGCTGATTAGCGTAATGGCTGCACGCATACAGAAAGCAAAGCAAAGAGAAATATGTCCCCTCTCTTCATTAACCCGTGCCCTGTGGTGTGCGTGGTCAGTTCTTGGTCTCAGGACAAACTCCTGCGGGCTTCAGATAGCTTATCTGCCTCTGCAAAACTTTCTCTCTCTCTGTATCCATACACACATCTGTTACGGCCGTTCTTTATCAAAACACACAGCGAGCAGACCTACTGCGGCCTACTTTACCTCAAACTTTAATAGGTATCTTTTTAGCACAACGAGGAGTTTGGAAATGCTCAAAATATCAGTGCAATTTACACCAAAATATTTTTAAAATTATGATGAGCTACTTTCACATGACCTTCTCTACCCACTATTCTTTATTTTTATATAACTTCTACAAACTATTCCTATGAAACCTTATTACTTTCTCTATTACATATAGCAAACAGGGGAAGTATTGCCTTCCACCCAAAACTTCGATATCCAAATTTCACTGAAAATACATGTTTTGAGGCCCCCTGAATCCAAAAAAATTAGAAAAAGGTTCATGTGTGTGTGTGTCTTTGAACAGCATAACTCAAAAAACGAAAAGTCGGGTAAATACCAAACTTGTTATTTAGCTTCAGTATCTTTTAAAGATGCGACACGAACATTTTCAAGAAAATACCCCACCTCTGACTACCCTTTGCATGGAACATTTTTCGAAAAGGTTGATTTCCTCGAAAATAGCTCTAACGATTTTTGATTGAATTATCATATGTTTAAGATATTTTCATGGCAACTGAAATGTATATGGTGAATTTTCTGTGAATGGCCTGTTCATTATGAATAACTTTTGCATAACTGGTAAACCGTGTGAGATAGGCAAAATTTTATTACACAAAAATTTAGATTTCGTTAAAATACACAATTTTTTGTAGAGTGATGAAGTGATGCCTTTGCAACAATTTGTTCACAATCATAACTATTATGCAGCCGATTCTATTTCATATTTTCAGGGCTGAAACTTTGTGTGAATACCCAAAATGTATTCTCACGAGCCCCTACTGGGAGTATCTCCATTAAGAAAAAAAATCTGATGTGATTTTTCCGAGATACTCCTGGTTATTTGATTGAATTTTCCAATACTTATACTTTTTCTCAAATGGGAATTGTTATTCGTTTTTGTTTTATGTCCTGGACATGCAAAGAGAATGGACTGCTCTACATAGCAACCAGCTCTTAAAATATTTGACTATCACTTAAATACCACCATAATTATACTCCTTGCACCTACAAGAAAATTAGCAATAAGATTAACATCTCGGTATACCGATTTACATAAGTAGATGGAGAATAAGTATTTGTAAAAATAGTTTGTACAAGACTAGAGAAAGTCATGTGAGTGCAACACATCAGATTTTTTTTCTTAATGGAGATACTCCCAGTAGGGGCTCGTGAGAATACATTTTGGGTATTCACACAAAGTTTCAGCCCTAAAAATATGAAATAGAATCGGCTGCATAATAGTTATGATTGTGAACAAATTGTTGCAAAGGCATCACTTCATTATAATAATAATAATAATAATAATAATAATAATAATAATAATAATACAACTTGTCTGACGAAAGAAAGCTTGTTTCTTTTTTGTGGTTGTTGGTTGTTGGTTGTTGGTTGTTGTGTATATAATCAACTACACCGTGTTAAGGCAAGAACGAAGTAACGTGTAAATTAAATTGTAGTTGAGATTATGGTGCAGAGAAACTAGGAGAAGTTTTCGCACTTTTAACATTACCTATTTCTGCTACAGTGACTTGACTTCTGTCATAGTGTGTGTGTGCGCGCGTAAAATTATAGTGATAGTGGAAACAGAGTGCGGGAAAAACTTCGCGCGCCGGTGCATTTCTTCAAGTGTGCACCACCCGCACGTATTTCGCTCCATAAGCGTGGCTAACGAGACAGACCAGCTACGGCACGAACTGAAATCAGCTGATAGTTCTAGTCTAGTCATGGGGCGATGGAGTGAAATTACAGTCGCATAATATGTCCATATTCTAAAAAAAAAAAAAAAATAAATTGCTCGTTAAATGCATGGAAAATACGCAATTATATCATGAATCTATTCAACGTTAGCCATGTTTAAGACTACCGTTACTACGTAACTTTACAAGCTCGTCGCTCTATGCTGGCCTTGAAATTCCATACTTTTTCTATGACATCGTGAGAAACAATTGAATAGCGAAAGCACTTTAAAAATGGCAAGGTTTGAAATATTAAAATATATAATAACGGATATCTCGGAAATGTCTGATGCCACATAAAGTTATTAGAAGTAAATTGCGTGTTTTAAGTATCTTATATTTTAGTATATTTTTGTCTATCTCTTACGGCTCGCCAGCTAAATAAAGTGCATAAATTTCCTTCCGAATGAAGAGCTTCTCATAGGCTATTCTCAGAAAAGTCAAGATATACTTTTTATTTTTGATGTAAACATTTTAAATATGATATTTTAATAAAAATACTGTCAGAGTTTTTTTTGAGAAAATAAAAAGTATTAGAAGAATTTTACAAATAAATAGTAACTTGAAGTGGGGAGATTTTCTTCAAAATATTTGTGTCGTTCTTTGAAAAATACTCAACTAGGATTGCTATTTGTCCTACATTTTGTTTTTGAGGTATACTGTTCACAGGAACACATACATATTCATTTAGTTATTTATTCAGGTGCGCAAAAAACATGTATTTATATACATGGGTAAACTATAAACTAATATTAGTGTAATCTTAAAAGTAAATCATAATTTATGAAGCTAAAATCGCTCAATTCCTGTAGTTCAACGGCAAAAAGTACACGAGTCATTAGAAAATTAGTAACAACAGTGACGGTAAATTATGTAAAGGGATAAAACTGAATTTGCTAACCTCAAAATTCAGAGGTTCCGGATTGGATTCCGGGCTGGAAGGGGCAATTTTTCTATATCCGGGATTATTCCCATCCTCCCTAGAGTCTGGAAGTATGAATTAGAGTGTGAATGTGTGTGTGTGTGTGTGTGTGTGTGTGTGAATTTAATGTAATAACCAAAAGTATTCCCAACACCACTGTAAAAAGGGTGAAAACATTACTGATGAACAATATAATTGTTCCAAAGGTAAAAACCCGCCGATATGACCTTAGATGTTAAAGCCGGCATATAAATGGAACAAGAAAAAAATTAAATTTACCGAAGTCGATGACTCGATGACTTTTTAATTTTAAAGTTATTCACTTGATAATTGGTACACTTAATATTGTTACATGCGGGTGGAGCCCAAAAGGTTTCCAGAAAGCGATTAATTTAGATCACCCCAACACGCACATAGGGGTGGCGCAACTCGCTGGCAGCAAAACTCCAGGACCTTGATGTGTAATTAAGGGGAAGGGGATTTATTCACAAACGTTTGGCAACTCTACATAATGAACAAAGGAAACAGGGTAGAGGGAGATGCCACAAAGCCGTAGATCAGCCACACACACGCCTGGCTCCAACGACCACTTCCACTGGAGTGACGCTATCTTCCCCCCCCCCCACCAACCGTGCCTAGCCAAGCCAGATGGAGTTGAAGTCATACCAGACAGTTTCAAACAGATCTTTCCCTTTGGCGTGGTACGCGCCAAAAGGAAAGACCGTTAAGCCGAAATATAACTAAAGAGACCTAATAAAGCTACATCTAGTAGCAACAATACAGCACAACAGTGCGTCTGGTAATGACAATGCAATTAATAATACGTCACAATATAAGTAAATAAAAATGACTGTGCGAAAACTCAAAATTCTAGCTCAAGCAGTATTATGTAATTACATGTTTCTAATTAGCGGAAAAAATGCAAACTTTCTAAAACTGCCTTGTGCATTCAAACTTGTCAAAGAAGCAAAATTTCAGTACAGTAAAAATAAAAACAAGGATTTCGTTGAAGTTGATGTCATTAGTTGTTGAGAAATACATTTTTGTTTTTATGAAGTGTTGGTGTTAAAATGTTCTATGTTCTTCAGTATAAATGATTTTTTATGAGGCAATAAATAAACCAGTCGTAAAATGTATGCTTAAATGTTTAGGTAGTATATCTTAGATTATAACGTATGTAAATTTGCTTACAAATCAGAAAAGCTGAAACATAAAGAATAAAATTCATAACCAAAAATGTTAAACTGAGTAAAAACATATACAGAAAGGAGCCTGTGGGGCTAGAATGGAGAGCACTGTTGATTTAAACATACCGCTGGGCATTTAAAAAGGCGAACCATGAAATATATTTGACAAAACTGATTCACAGCTGTCTATATAATATTTACACCCCCTCAAGAAAGTATTCGTCTGCACTTTTAAAAAAGTTCTAGCAGCCAAATTAATGGAAGGAAAAATGTAATTTTTTCTTGACATAAAGATCAAAGGTACTACAATTTACTTGTTTTGGCGGATTTGCAAATCATTAACTTTATCAGCTTTATACATTTTTGAAAAATATGCAAAAATTGCAACTCTGTTGCAACTGGTATTTTCAAAAACACCATACATGCATTGAGTAGGAAAATTTATTTGTGTGTATTTTTGATTTTGTGAAAATAGGATTTTACTTAGACATTTTCAAGTTTTCGCCTTTATTCCTGATTTTCGGCTAACTTTTTACGAGTTCACGAATTTATTTCTCCACCAGCTTGTCACATGTCGATGAAGGTGTGTGGCTGTATGCAAAAAAAATTGCACGAAAGATAATTTTAAAGACAGCACGTAAAAAAAGGTTGCAATTTTGGGAAATTTTTAAAAAAAATTATAAAACTGATAAAATGAACGATCTGAAAAACCGCCAGAAACTTAAAACTGTATTATCAGTTGCTCTTTATGTCGAAAAAATTAGATTTCTCCAACCGTTAATTTTGATGTTAGAACTTTTTAAACTCCTGACGAATACTTTAATGATATAATTCAGAAATAAAATTTTTGTCGTTTTGACCTAAAAACTCAGTCTCAGCGCACCTTAAAGTTTCGTAATTATTTTGGAGTCAGAGTATAATTAAATTCGCCTGTTTAAATATGTATATCTATAGATAAAATATGTGTTACAACCACAGCCTTTTTCTATCTGCTATAATTTACTTATTTTATATATTTATCATGCAAATTATTCCTAAAATTGTTGTTTTTCTTCCTTTACTTTTTGTTAATGATTATAAACACTCTCCAAGATGGTTCAATACATAATTTATTGTTGCAATTGTATGTCATGACTTGAACAACTGATGGTGTTAGCATCTCCTTTAACTGTAAGTTGTCATTAGCTTTTTATTCACCTATGGCCCAACGCACTCCTTTTCACCATCATAATTATACCACGCCAGTTGGGAATCAAACCGAGGGCCTATGAGTTGAGTAACATTTTTTACTTTCTCTACTACGTATAGTAAGTAGGGGAAGTATTGTATTCCACCAAAAATTCAATACCGAGATTTCACCGGAAATATATGTTTTGAGAGCCCCTTAAACCAACAAAAGCATTTTTGGAAACATGTCTGTGTGTGTGTGTCTGCGAACAGCATAACTCAAAAACAAACAGTCGGATACACACCAAACTTAGTATTTAAGTTCAGTATCTTCCAGAGATGCGACACGAAGGTTTTCAAGAAAATCCTCCCACCCCAGATTACCCTTTACATGGAACATTTTTCGAAAATTGTAATTTTCTCAAAAATGGCTAACGATTTTGATTAAAATATCATATGTTTAAGATATTTTCATGAAAAATGAAATGTATATCTGGAATTTTCTGGGAATGTCTCCAAAAGTATTTTTCATTGTGAACGACTTTTACATAACTGGTAAACCATAACAGATAGACAAACTTTTACTACACAAAAAATTAGATCGCGTTAAAATACACAATTTATTTTGACGCAGTAATTTGTATCACAAATTATGTAAATGTCAAGAGTAATTGTAGTGTGAATATGCATTATTGTGTGAAATTGATTTGAGATGTTTGTTGATTGTAATTATTGTTGAGAAGTGGGTTTATACGGCCTTACTGAAACTGACAATAATAGCGTGCAATAATGTAGCAAGGGGGTGAGCTGTTTATCATTATTAGAGACGAGCAAATGACGTAATATTGGCGCGTTTTTCTTAGGAATTTGCTGGAACATTTTCCCTAGAGCATATGTTTTCGTAATTTTCATTGGATATAAAAATAGACGCTAATGTTGGCGCGTTTTATTAACCAATAGCAGCTCGGTTATAATCTTTAGGCATATCGGGGTGTGGGAGTATAAAAAGAGCTAAGTCAGAGGTAGATCCCTCCCAGTCCATCGGAAACATTTGTACATTACACGTCGTCTCCAGTCCATCGGAAACATTTGTACATTACACGTCGCTGAATTCAACGAAAGCAGTCATGGTGAATACAGAGCATAGTTTATCGATTCGCAGGTGACGCGTAGCAAAGTTATAAAAAAATATCAAGTGTCGTAAAGTTAATTACACAAAAAGTTGAAGTACGCGAATTAATAAGGGGCAGTAAAGAAGTTATTATAACAGTTTCAGTTTGGCGAGTGTCAAGATTAATATTTGAAAGTGAATAATGTGTTAAGACAATAAAAGTATAAAACAAATTCTTTTATTAGTGTTATCTTTGGATAAAAACTCCTTTCCGTTTACACACCTTGATTAAGAGATTTGCTTGACCGAGAGATCATAGCTAGCCGGAGGACAGTGAACCCAAAAATTAAATACAATAATAGGCGCTCAGTAAAAGATAGCACGAAGTGACCGCGACAAATTGTCTTTTATACGTGCGGCAGATAAACAGTAGCATTCTTTCAAACAAACACTAGTACCATCGCAAATTGGCTACCACAACATGGAGCTAACAAACTTAACAAAGAATACCGTCGCATATTTGGCTCCCAAACGTGGGGCTCAATAAATAAATAAACATAATAATACCGTCGCAATTTCATATACAGTATTTTTGTTGAGTGAACCATTTTCGAGATATTGCTTGTTATTTTCTTAAATTTTCCAATACTTTTTCTCAAATGGGACATGCAAAGAGAATGGAATGCGCCACATAGCAACCAGCTCTTAAACGATTTGACTATCGCTTAAAGTCTACCATATTCACCTTGCACCTACAAGAAAATTAGCAATAAGATTAACATCTCGATTAACATGAAGCATATGGAGAATAAACGTTTGTAAAAATAGTTTCTACAAGAGTAGAGAAAGTCATGTGAGTGTAACACATCAGATTGTTTATTATAGCTGTACAGAACCACCAGGACACTAATATTTAAAACGCAACTCGCTGTATGTATGCTGGACTTCATATTTTGAATACGCTTTATATGGCCTGATAAGAAACAAAATGGAAAATGGAAAGGAAATGAAAATAACATTAATGTAAACATTTGAAGACATGATTCGCATGACTTTCTCTACCCTCAATCGCTTATTTGTGGATATACAAATTATTCTTATGGAAGTTTGTTTTCCTATCTAGGCAATTCACTTTAGTTGAGACAAACATTTCCGGAAATAGCTGCATTACACATTTCGTAATAGATACAAAGAGAATAGCGATAGATAATGTTTTAGAACTGGACGCTGTTTGCTGGTGTTAAAATTCCACACTCCTTCCATAATATCGCAAGACACAATTGAAAATCGACCCGACTTAAAAAGAATGACTAAATATTGAGTAATTCGAACCATCAATAACGGATATCTTGGAAACTACTGATGCCACAAAAACGTTATTGGAAATAAATTGTTCGTTTTAAACAGATCTACATTTTTTGCATAATACGTTTTCATCTATCGCTTAACGTTTACCAGTTACACAAGATTATACAAAATTCCTTCCTAATGAAGAGGACTACACAGGCTGTTCCAATAAAGTTCAAGATATACATTTTATTTTTATGTATTTATACCTTCAATATATGGTATTTTAATCAAAATAGTTAGAGCCATTTATCCATTTATTGTAAAATAAAAAAAAATAAAAAAATTGTCCATGGATTACCGGTGAAATCTCGGTACCGAATTTTTGGGTGGAATGCAATACCTTCTCTACCCACTACAAAATTATGTGGCAGAGAAAGTAAATTTTTTTTCGGATTCAAGGGACGTCAAAACATGTATTTCGGTGAACTTTTCGTAGAGAATTTGGGTGAAAAGCAACACATTCTGTATCTAACGTGGCAGAGAAAATACAAATGTATGGCCCGAAATATTGAGGAATGCGTCCAAGAACAGAAAATATCTCGTGAACGGCTAAGCTTTCTCTTGTGGTAAAAAAATCACGGAAAATTCAAAATGTAAATTTTATTCTTAAAATCACGCAAGTTAGATATAACGGAAATTTTCTCGAAGATCTTTGTGTCGCGTTTTTGGAAGATACTGAACTAGATTGGTGTGTATGGAACATTTCGTTTGCGAGTGATGTGCGCGCGCGCGCGCGCGCGCGCGCGCGCACACACACACACACACACACACACACACACACACACACACACACACACACACACACACACACACACACACACACACACACACACACACACACACACACACACACACACACATACCTTTAAATGCCTTACATTACATCAAACTGTTTATTTCTGGTTGAATTATATTGAATTTTTGTATGGAATACATTTCTTCTATTATAAGTAGCACAGATAAAGTAAAACTAATTTCGTCACAACATTTCAGTAACATTTGAAAGACATCATTTAAAATGAGTTTGATGCCCTTTTCTAATTGCTTCAACTGTTGCTGGTCAGATAAAGGCGTACTAACTCCAGCATTTTTTAAACCTCACGAGTAGGCCATATGCAAATATTTGATGTAGCCGCATTACGTTTTTGGCAGAGAGCAAACATGTGGCTACTTTTTGCCCCTTTTTGCCTCTATACAAAAAGTACACCTTCACCTCCCAGCGGTAAAAGTTATGAAACGACTCATGTAAAGAGATGTTGGTCCACAATTGCTGAGGGGGAGGAAGGAGAGCTAATGTTGCTGCAGCCCCCACAACTTCATCATCCTAGAACAATGTGCAGCACTGTGCTGTTCTCGAAGTATCGCAGAACTCATCACTAAAAATGTAGGTATGTAATTTGGGTATCGATTTACATAAACCTATAGGGTAGCAAAATGGCTAATTAGCTGAAACTTTTATCACAGACCTTTTCAGCATACTTATAATATAAAACTGATTTTCGTCGTACTGTGTACCTAACTTATCAGAATATTTTCCAAAAAAATAAAAAAAAATATGAAAATGCCCCACATAGTGACAATTTTAAAATGTTATAGTTTTGTATTTTGCATATTATTTCTTATATATAATTATTTACAATAAAGTATTATTACATGCTGGGTAGAGGCCTAACAATTCACATGAAAAGTTAAGTTAATTTTTAGTACCCAGCAAGTACATTGAGGGAATGTATACACACTTGGCCGATGAGGACCGAAACGTGGTGTGGAGGTTAAGAGGAAGGCGAGGGTTTCCACTGTACAAAATCCATAACACAAATCTACTTACTCATTCCTAGAGTTATTTTCCAACCGTTTGGGGTTCCTATATTATTAAATATGAAAGGTGAAGGGAGATATCCACCGACCCAAAGACCGGCTTGCACGGGCGATCCACTTCTCATGGAATGAATACTCGGCAAGACTGGCGCTATATCCCGCCACTCGTGGCTAGCAAAAGCTATCGGCCAGGAGTGACGTCATCCCAGTCAACATAGACGAAAACAACAATATGTCTGGTAATGACAATGGAAAACGACAATATGTCTGGTAATGATAATAAAACTCCCAAATTATTAATACACCACATCTCCCCCACTTGCAAAAATGAGGCGTCCCCGCCGAAGAAAAAAAGAAAATATAAAAATACAAATGAAATTGATATGTGAATCCTGATTAATTTCCCGATTAACAAAATTTATACATTATAAGAATTGAAACTACACAATGAATTATTTGTAGACCACCAGAGATCCCCGCCCGGCATACGAAATCTCTTCTAAACACCGAAGTCCGGTGCACAAAGCATGTAATATATATCAAAGAATGGCGAAGAAGATTTCTCATTGTTTGTAGCAGATCAAATATGTATATCACACCCGCCGAAGAAGTGATGCAGGTCCATGCAGAACTGAATAAGTAATGTGAAAATATTAAAGTTTATAAAACATTAAAAGCTTTATTGTAAAAAATAAGACAAGCTTTAAATTCCATTCACTATTTGCATACGTTTCGTAAACGTCACGTTTAGGTATTTAATTTACCAGAGGGTAAAACTGCATTTGGATCCTGGTTATACAATGTTAATGGTTTTTTTGTATTTATATTTTTAAAAAGTAACTTTTTTCTCGAAATTTTGCCAAAATTTCAGTATTGAGTACCCCTATAACTTAAACAATAATCTGTTAAAATTAATTTAAACATTTCAGTCCCGATTTATTTTCAACCAAAATCTGGTTTTCAAACTTGTTGGCATATTGCATTAGCTTGTGTCGTTATTTTTGTTACTGCAGGTTTTTGGATTCGGAACACTGAACTTCACTGAGGAATAACGGAGCTTGGCTAGGTTGCAATCCGCGCTTCGGTACTTCTAAAAGGATGGGGTGGGTGTACGTAAAGTAAATAGTGATTAGCAAGTGCTGATGTTAATGTAATTTCGTAACATTGTGGTACAATTCCTGCTTTGTCTTAATATTCTTAATAAGTCTTATCAACGCAGATGCCTATTTAAACGTATGTATTAGTAACGAAGAACTGTCCAAAGCTCAAAATGGCTTACGGTCTTAGGTTGTTTTGCAACCTACTAATTAATAATGAAATCGCCATTATAAAGGTCGTAGTGATTCATAGATTTAAAGGAAGAACCGTGTTAAAAGGAATTTTTGAGTTTTACGAGATGCGATTTTGATCGTGAATATTCCCAAGTAATAATGTGTATTTCATATAATCATCCTGGGAGGAAAGGTCGGATTGTTACCAAACCTGTAGCGAATTTGAAAACTGCGCATATACATGGCATGTGGATTGCATTATACTTGATTTTAAATCAATAACTTAAGTTTAATAATTATTTTTAAACTTCTCCACAAAGGAAATTAATTTATATGTGTATTAAAAACGTAATAAGACACATACAGAAACTTCTTTTTTTATTTCCTTCTTTCTCTGTTTTCCTTTTATATTTATCAATAATTACAAAATACCTTAAGAGAATAAAATAGGTGTATTACACAGCTAGTTACCAAACTGAGGCTTTATTGACGTTGGAGCTAAGATCACGACCACACGAAATTCCTTTTATAACATGTTGCATAGAATATTTTATATACGTTTTGCGTGATTTTCTAAGTTTATTCAGACGGTGAATATTTTGCACCCAAATAGGAATGTAACTTTTGAAATTTAATATACAATACAATGAGCTGCTTTAATCCACTAAGGTTAATGTCATTAGTAGCATGTTTGTGAAAAAAGTAACACAAGCCCTGTTTTTGGGTCTATAATTTTCAAAACTTAATAATATTAGTAATAATAATTTCTAATAATAATTAGATTGAAATTATAGGTGCTGAAATTATTAATGTGATTATTTATAAATGAATTCTTTTTCTAAGTTGTGCTTTCCTTGATTCAGTGTCTTGCTTTAATATTAGCCTATAAAATATGCATATTCTAAATCATTTTGTATGTACCATCCAAAACAACTCGCTTTCTTGCAATTATAATAATGTGAAATAAGGGCATATGATATTCTCCTTCTCAAATACTCTTCCGAGAATGTACTGCTAACAAAATATAGGCTAAGAGCTAAAATCAGCTGATAGTTGTTTGTAATCACTATCCTATGAAGTAAAATTGCATTCCTCTAACACATGCAAATCGTAGTGTTAAATCTATCAAGTTCATTACTCAGAAACTATTTAAGATATAAGTCTAAAATTGCTACAGGATATAGATGCACTACTTTTAGTTCATGCAATAAGTTTGTTTATTGAGGAAATGTAGTTATTTTCTTAATCATACCATCTTTTGATTAAAATTTATGATAAATTATTTTTAATAAATAATCAACAGATATATCCACAACAGCACTTAAGAGATTATTATCATCATCCTAAATTTTAATTCACTTATCTTCAATAGTTTCTGAAAAAACATATAATTTATACCAGAAAATGTCATTAGCAGAAAAAACTGTTCAAATAAACTCTGGAGTAAACAAACTCTAATACATTTGCAGAGAAAGAAAGCACATGGTTTGAGCACACAGAAGTTGTCATATATACACTAGTAGCAATTTGTAGAGGAAACTTTCCCCTAAAACATGGGCTAAAGTTTACCACTCCACCCTAAAGATGTAGTAGTAGTTATGATTTTCTGATTTTCTTTTGTGAAGTGCTACACCATTCTTAATACAAAATGGCAGCTGCAGTACAATTTTAAAAGTATTTAGAATATAAGTATTGTATTTATAACGATAAAATAATCAAATTAAAGAGAAAATCTCAATATGTCTGTAAAAAAAAAATTCCATTTTCTTGAGTGCTTTCACCAATTTTCATGGAACGTTCAGAATTATATGGGTCTTCAAACTTATTCGACCGTTGTCGCTATTCGGTTGTCTGCGCATGAGTTCAATAGTTTAAAGCGAGTTTATCATCAGTGCCTAGTACCAGAGGACTAGCGAAAAGATGAGTGGAAGGTATGGATGTCAACAGTTTCGAGGTCACATTAGTGAAATGGGACTTGTATCGTACCTTTCCAGTATTTGCATCTTTCGCTTGCGTCTCGTAAAGTCGCAATCTCAGCATGTATGCTGATAGGTAACTCAGATAAATGGACAGTTGTTGTAGCGTAGAGTGTCTCAGCTTTAATAGCACAACTTTTCTATTACAATAGAAGAACTTGTTCATATTATTTACAGCAGTAAATGAAATTTCATCATGTTTTGTCTCGGACTTAATGAAATTCTTGGCAAGAACGGAGAAAATAATTCACACAGTGGCCAATATCGCAACGATAGATTCCCACTCGTATCTTTCCGGCTCGAAACTAGCACTCAAACACTGCAAATTCTGTGATTGGGGTCACTTCCACCCCGCGTGCAAAGAGCGCACAAAATATTCTAATGAAAAACAGTTCTACACCGCCGCAGTATATCAACCTGTTTACGAAGTCAGAAACGCATGCAGTTCGAGGTGCATTTCCTCACCTCCCCTTTGAGACAAGGGATAGAATGAACTAATAATGACGTCATTCATTTAAATCGACTAGCGGTAAAGACCGAATGCATCTGAAGGCACGTTACAATGAACTTACTTAGTGTTGATCTATGTTGACCTACCTTATTCATGGATTTAATTCCAGTGTTAATAATAATGCTTATCTTCAACCATGAGAACGTGCCTACCTTCATCAGAAAATAAATAAGGGTCCTGTAATATAGATTTTAATTGATATACTGTATCACAGCGCATTTGAAGGTTATCGAAAAGCCTATACTAATTATAAGCTTACTAAAGCAGAAAATACAACCATTGTAAAACCCTGTTCCTTTAATTTGTTTAGCCAAGATGAAATTTATTTTAACCGACATTTAAATGTTATTGAATTCAGCACTCATCCATCTCCCTGGTCAAACTGTCAGAAGACTCCCTTCAAGAGCTAATCTGTCATAATGACGTAGTTTTAACTTCCTCCCCCACTCTCTATACTTTCTGTAACTTGCTTCTAAAGAAATTTATGCAGTGAAACTACGAAACTGCTCCTGACTGTTAACAAACTACTAATGAATATCAATCTCGACTTAGAAACTCGCTTTCGCTGCTGTTTCTATAAAACTTCAAAATTCTGTCTCTAAATACAACGATATGCGCTTTTCATTGACTCATAAAGCATACGAAGTATTAAATATTCCAAACACTTACCAGGAGTATTATGAGTTTTGGTCCGTTAACAGTTGAATAACCCTCATTAAATAAAAGTGAAACATATGACTTCTCCCAGATAGGAGCTCTGATTGCTGTTTCGGAGAAGTTTCTGCGTTTTCCTCTTCTGTAACAGGAAAAGGTTTTGTTTTATTAGCATCAATGTTATATTACTAAACATTATTACCACAGCAACCGTCCATTTCCCAATTTTAGTTACTGCCAAAACGCCTCTTGATTTAAGTCATACTTTGACTTACACCAAACACCGTTAAACTGCTGCACTAATCTACACAGAGCGCCAAAGAAAATCTTCGGCGGATTTTGTATCATTTTCTGGGGTCCTTTGAGGCGTGTCCTTCACCTTACCTATCGCAGAGCGTAGTGGCTTGATAACACAGCAATAAAGGGGTAAAGAGGGGACGTTGATGCCTTGATTTTTCTGGTGTTATTGAAACCTAAACATGTTTATTGTCGCAGAACCGGTCATGCCGTATACTAGCGAAATTACTCGTGGACGTATCGTGCGTATGTGGGAGGCTGATCACACTGTTACAGCAATTGCAAGGCAGTGCATAAAAGTGTTTTATAGTGAATTATTGGATAAAATATTTCAGGAAAGTGGGGAAGAGGGCACTCACCGTAAAACATCCGCAGATGATGAAATTCGTTTACCATGCAAATTACTCTTTTGTTATAATTGACTGATCAAGTTTAGAAACTAGAGATAAATATGTATCATATGTGAGATACATATTAAGGCAATAAAATTGGGTTATATTTTTGTCTATAGACCTGTTGTATTCCTATGATCAGCAATGCATTAGTAAAGGTATATTAACCAACTATAGTTTGAATTAGAGGGAAAACATGCTGCTTTGTTTATTTATTATTTAGTTATGTTTGCTTCTATGCAGCAACAAGCATTGATATCACTGTGAGAATACATTTCTGTTTATTTTTTTGTTATAAAGTACTACCTTGCTATGTATTTAATGAAACCATTCAAGCTTTAATTTGCACCCCCTGAAAATCTTCTCACACTACACATTCTACATTTCGCTAACTTGGGTACTCATCAAGTTTTCCTCTTAGCTTTTAACCCTTTTAAAGGCGTGTCCTGCACTAGCCGATAATCACGATAAGAGGTCTGTATGACAAACTGAATGCACTCACTATACCTCTTTCTCTTTTAGCCAATACGATCTAGAGCGTAAACATATATTTCGTTTCTACTCCATTTTGTAACCTTTGTTGTGGTTATTGGTGTAACTATTTAGCAGAAGGACTGGCGCACCCTTGCAGCGCGGCCAAAGCAACCAAAGAAACGGCCATGGCTTCGCAAGGCCACGTACTGCGATAAATAATGTGACATAGACGCGAGGTGCAGTGAGATTTTCTTTGGCGCTCTTTGTAAGTGTCGTTAACTTTAAGGCGCTTTACATGACATTAGATCCTTTTTCTATACAAAACTTCACCTTAAAAAAATTCTGATGTGTTACACTAACATGACTTTCTCTACTCTTGTACAAACTACTTTACAAACGCTTATTCACCATCTACTTCATGTTAATCGATATGAAAATAAGCAGGAGCTATCGTATTGCTAATTTTCTTGTAGGTACAAGGAGAATATGGTAGGCTTTAAGTGATAGTCAAATATTTTAAGACCTGGTTGCTATGTGGAGCATTCCATTCTCTTTGCATGTCTAGGATATAAAAAAACGAATAACGAATTCCCTTTTGAGAAAAAGCATCAGTATTGGAAACTTCAAACAAATAACAAGAAATACCTCGGAGATGCTTCACTCGACAAAAAATGTATATGACATAAGTTGTGTGTTTTAACGACATCTACATTTTTTGTGTAGTAAAATTTTGTCTCTCTTACATTTACCAGTAATGGAAATTCATTCATTATGAAGAGGACTTTTGGGGTCATTCACAGAAAATTCAAAATATACATTTCATTTTCCATGGAACTATCTTAAACATATGATGTTTTAACCAAAATTGTTAGCCATTTTTGAAAAAATAAAAAATTTCGAAAAATGTTCCATGTAAAGGGTAGTCTGGGGTAAGGGGATTTTCTTGAAAATCTTCGTGTTGTATCTTTGAAAGATACTGAAGCTAAATACCAAGTTTAGTATATATCCCACTTTTCGTTTTTGAGTTATACTGTCCACAGACACACAGACACATGTCCACACAGTCATACGCGGACCGTTTTTTAAAATTTTTTTGATTCAGGACACCTCAAAACATGTATTTCCGGATAAATCTCGATATCAAACTTTTGGGTGGAATGCAATACTTTCCCTATTTACTTTACGTAGCGGTGAAGGTAATAACATGGAGAAAGATATCTCTCCTTATATTGAACATGCGGGAGGTATAATTAGAACTGTGTTATTGACACGGGTGGCCGGGTCGTTAAGGCAAGCATTCGTGAACATAAGGTATTCGTTTCAAATCCTTTCAGGACCGTCTTCTCTGACTGAAGTTTTAGTCAGTCCTCATAACTGGCAGATATCGGTGACATATCCTAACCTTAGGCCTGGAACGTTTCTTTATCAAATGTCTTTCTCATTTCATTTTATGTACCATCAATGTTCACCTGTAAAATCGGTGTATTAAGAACAAGCGTTAAACACTCGTTTACGTACTAAGTCTTTGAAAACTTTATGTTTGTAAATCTCATTCAGGCTACGAATTAAATATCAGGTATGAAAATTATAGAGAAATCGCAAGACTCCACATACAGGAGCTATGCACAGCTTTTAGAGACGGAGGTATACATTTATGTTGTCGCAGTTCTCATGGCTAGCTATTACCTTATTTGCTGGGCCCCTCTTGTTTTATTATTTTAAATTTGGGTTTTTTGTCCTCCGGCTAGCTATTATAACTCAGTCGAGCAAGTATCTCTAAGCAGGGCGTGTAAACGGACAGAAGTTGTTACTAAAAGATAACACTGATAAAAAAATTTAATCTAAAATTTTATTGTCACACTTAATTAATAATTGACATCTTTAATCTTTATACACGCCTGACTGAAACTGTGATATTTCCGAATGTAACTACAGTCGTTTAGTTGCCGCGCACCAATTACTTCGCGTACTTTACATTTTTGTAACTAACTCTGCGACGTGCACCTCGTGAGAGATTCTTCAGAACTGTGTGACACTTGCTTATGGCTCGAGAATATATATTCCTTCACCTCGAATTGCCTAAACATTATAATATAGCTGCTATTGGTTACCAAATCGCGCCCACTTTAGCGTCTGTTTTGGTCAGCCAATCACTACTACTAACATATATACTCTAGGGAAGATATTCCCTCCATTTCTATAAAAAAGGCACGCTACCCTAATGTCATTTGTTTATCTCTTCTTAGTGATAAACAACTCACCCCCTCGGTTTATTGTTACCCACTTCTATTGTCAGTTTCAGTTAGGCCATGTAAACTTATTTCCTAACAATACTTATGGCTAACAAACATCTAAAATCCTGTACATACAATAATATTAATTTACACTACAATCAGTTTGGCATTCACAGATGTTATGATATAAAATATTGGCTCAATGTCTCTGGTGTAATGTTTGTCTGGTGTTCCATGGTCTGCGTTCACTTTTCGGCTACGGCTACACACCACACCTAATATGTGCATTTAGAAGATTGCTTAATAAACGTTTAGAGAAGGTGTGAATACATAATTGAATGTGGATATGTTTTAATCATCTGTTAAATTAAGAATTAGCATACTTAAGGACTGCCACCTTGCGGATGCCTGAACATATATTTCATACTTAAGATATATTGTACTGACCATAAACGCTTCCAACTGGTACAGCTGAAGTTATTTTCCAGTTAATTCAGTACAATTTAGGAATCTGTTGTAAGATTTCGCCTACAGAATAATTTTCCTATAGGTCGTGAAATAACAGTAACAATTCAAGATGTCTATGATACTGTAGCCATTCCTGGTTCTATCAGAACATAAATTAGTGCATGCTCCCCTAGACCTTGTGTTAAAAGTTTATTTTAAAAAAATTATGGTTACATTCACCTGACTCTCTGTATCCTCTGTCGTTTATTATTCTTACGAAAGTTTATTTTCCTATCTATTTCATTTTAACCCAAATAAACCTTTGCAGAAATAACTGCATTACACATTTCATTATAGATATAAAGGGAACAGCGATAGTCAAATGTTCAAGAACTAGACACTGTATGCTGGTCTTAAAACTTAATACTCTGAAATAGCGAGAAACAACTGAAAATCGACAGGACTTTAAAAGAATGGATAAGTATTGAACATTTCGAACCAGTAATAACGGATATCCCGAAAATGGCCGATGCCACAAAAACGTTTATTTGAAATAAATCCTATGTCTTAGAGATCTACATTTGTTATGCAATAGATACATTTTCGTCCATCACTTATGGTTTACCAGTTATACAAAATTATACAAATGTTCCTTCCAATGAAGAGGGCTTTATAGGGTATTCCCAGAACATTCAATATATACAGCTTATTTTTCATGTTCATCTTAAACATACGATATTTAATCAAAATCTTTAGACGTATTTTTGAGGAAATCGAAAGTTAAAAAAGAATTACCATGTAAAGCGTGGTTTGGGGGGAATTTTCTTGAAAAGCTTTGTGTCGTATCCTTGGACATTTCTGAACTTAATACCAAGTCTGGTGTTTATCAGACTCTTCGTTTTTAGTTATGCTGTTCACATACGCACACATGGACATTTTCCTAAAATACCCTTTTTGAATCAGGAGGACTCAAAACATTAATTTTCGGTGAAATATTGACATATAATTTTTGTGTGGAATGCAATATTTCATCTTACCTACTATACGTAGATAAAATACAGAACTGTTTAAATGTTGTGGGTGAAAGAACTTCATCCCTTCCACTGGAATAATAATATTATGTGCAATGTGCAATGCTGCGGTCCCCTGAGGTGTCGCAACCCACAGTTTGCGAAACACTGCATTGACTCATCAGGAAAATTACTGAATACTAAATTGATATGAATTCCTCGTGCTCCGAACCCCATAGTTCTTAAATTTTCATCATTACTGCAATTTTGCACTATACGAATAAACATCCGCGCTATTATGTTAGAAATAGCTCCGATGAATTATTATTTGCAAACGAAAGCAAGCGATTTGCGATGGTTTTCTGAGAATATCTAGCCCACGTTTGAAAACACATAAACGTGGAAGCGTTCTGCTAACTGTGTCGTGAAATTCCCTCACGTACAACAAAGCTAAAAGCAAAAACAAACACCAGAACGGCACCTAAGCAAAAAAAATCGTGAATACCTCACGCCTCAGAAATCTTCCCTTTTCTCTTTGTCGCCCAATGCTTTGTGAATCCTCCCCCTCCCCCTTTCCTCGGCTTTCAGAATCACTAGAGCATTCTCTTAAACAGCTTTCATCTGTTATTTGTTTTACTTGTGAATAAAATTACAAAAAATGATGTGAGATTGTCGTTGTTTCATAGACGTAACATCAGACCAGCGAGGAAAATTCCATCTCTCTAAAGCACACGAGTAATATGAATTTGAGCTACATTTAGAAAGGACAATAAATTACACACAAAACAATAATCGTAGAATAGTTAATTATAGAAGAAGGAAACTCATATGAGGAGCTGTATGTCCACTAAGCCTGCAGTAGAACTGGATGTGATATGCTATAGTGACATAAGTGACAATTCTTTATTCCATCTTAATTTTGATATAAAAATTCTGATGTGTTGCATTCACGTGGCTTTCTCTACTCACATACATATTATTCTAACAAAAACGTCTTCTTGTTAATCGAGATTAACTTTCATTGCACTTTTACGCATTCTGTTGTAGATATTAAGATAAAGTTCAGTTAGACAGTGGATTGCTATGGATGGCTCTGAAATTTCATGTTCTTTACAAATCCACAAGAAAAACCTCATGTTTTGCACCCTCTCTACTCTTTCTTCTATAAAATAGTCTTATAATGTATTTTTCAACCTGTTTCTTCGAGATAATCTCATTACACATAATATACATATTGTCTTGTAGCATAGAAATAATACGGTAGGCTAAAGCGATAGTCAAGAGTTTTAAAAAGTAGAACAAATGCTATGTGATTGCTTTAAAATGCTATGCTCTTTCCTTGACCAGCAGAAAAAAAAACAAATTAGTGGCTAACCACTTGAAAAAGGTACAAGTATTTAAAAATTCAAACTAATAACAAAGAATATCTCGGAAATCATAAACGCTACAAAAGTTGTATTTCACATAAATTGTTTTCTTTAACGATATCTGTAAGATTCTCTCTCTCTCTCTCTCTCCCTCTCTCTCTCAGGATTACTAATTACACCAAAGACATTCACAAGAGTGATAGGCTATTTGCAGAAAGTTCAAGATATATGCTTTATTTGTCATTAAAATATCTTAGACATATAATATCTTAATCAAAATCGATAGAACCATTTTTGAGAAAATAAAAAATAACGAACAAATTTCCATGTACAGAATAGTTTCGGGTGAGGCAGTATTTTTAACACTTAAATGAATTCAGTCAAATTATATAACATGTAAATTCAATAACAGCCCGCCTTGAAGCAATATCTGTATATAATAATTTGTAAAATGTATATAGCAGTCATTTCATATGCTTGTATTGTAGTATACATATTCAATAATGTTATGTGAATGCATTACGTAATTTAATAATGTAGGAGCTGTGAGAATAATAAGTTAAAAGTTGCTAACAATGAGGTAACCTTGAGTCAATAATGAGTAAGAAAGTTTAACAGTACTACTTGTGATTCTTGGAGTAACAATAATGTAATTTCAGCGACAGTTTATAAAATAGCCAATCAACAACCAGAAAAAGCTTTATTTAAATGAAGGTATTCTATTGGAGTAGGATTAGCCAATCAGAAACTGAAAAGGAGAAAATTTTACAAATTTAGAGTTCAGTTGCCTGCAGACAGAGTTACTAACCAGACACAAAAAGTGTCCTCAAGAAATATAATATGTATTCGTGTCAGACGAAAAGTAAGTTTACGTGTTAAAAAGTGTAATTAATTAATAAAAAGAATCTCACATCTCTCTCTATATCAGTGAAGTGATATTTAAATCGTATCAAGTATTAATAAAAGGAGTGAAGTAAAACTACAATGTGTGTAAGCTACATTCTTGTTGCATCACAACCCTGCCAAGATATCCATATCTCTGAAATAAATACTGACGCAGCCGAGGCAAACATAAATATATGATATTTAAAGAAACAGTCAAATTACAAAACTAATATTTTTTTTTTAAACTTGGGGCAAAGGCCACCTGAAAGTACATTTCGGGCGAAGGCTACCGGAAACTGTTTACCATACGTGCGGTTGCAACTGCTTCAAGCTCGGCTCCGCGGCAGCTGAAATATAATACATCTTCAAACTGACTTTCCATACGTAGCAGCAACAAACCTTTCTCAAATTAGCGTCCATACGTGGAGCTATTAAAATACCTCTTCAGGGTGGGAAGATTTTCTTTATAATGTTCGTGTCGCATCCTTAGAAGATGCTGAACTTAAATACAAAGTTAACCGAATTTTCATTTTATACTGTTCAGAGATAGAAAAACATATCTATATACATGCACACACAGATTTTTTAAAAATGCTTTCTGTGGGTTCAGAGAGCCTCAAAACGTGTATTTTCGGTGAAATCTCGCTATCGAGTTTATGGGTGGAATGTAATAAGTAATTTCTCTATTTACTATAGATAAATAGTGGAGAAAGCAATGAAAATGTTAGTATCAATCATTTCTTTACCTAGTATCACTTCACAGTTATTCCTTAATCAGGTCTTCCAGAATATATACCCTCACATAGGATATTGCGTCTCGGTAGTTGGACACGTCACAGCAGGCCACGCCGTATAAAATCTTACTTCATAGCAAACGCTGAAAATATTGTCCTCTCTCGGCTAGAAGCATTGTGGCGCGTAAACGCATTCCGACTGACATTGTTTTGTTTTGCCCCTAAAACGTTTCTCCTCTCATTTCGAATGGTTTTCTTAAATTCCTTGCACAATTTATGTCATATACAGTTTTTTTTTGTTGAGTGAACCATTTTCGAGATATTGCTTATTATTCCCTTAAATTTTTCAATATTTATTTTCTCAAATGGGAATTCGTTATTCATTTTTTGTCTTGGATATGCAAAGAGTATTAATCTGTGGCAAAGAGAATGGTGCTGCACATAGCAACCAGCTATTAAAAGATATTTCTGTGCTTATATTGCCCTTGCAAATACAAAACAAGGTGAACATAGTAGGCCTTAAGCGATAGTCAAATATTTTTAGAACTGGTCGCTATGTCTAAAATGTAATTCTATTTGAATGTCAAAACATCGTTTCTGCAAATGTTTATCTCGATTAATATGAAATAGATGGAGAATAAGAGTTTTAAAAATAGTTTGTACAAGAGTAAAGAATGTAATGTGAGCGTAACACAGCATATTTTTTTATTAATTATTGGCTCTTTCTTCTAAATAATGATTATTTGCAGAACTGGAGGTGAGGGTTATAAGAAAGTACTCTCCACATATGCATTATGACCAAGCCATTTATAAAACATAAGATATACGAGATGTAGACCTACCACACAAAACTGTAGAGACTATTGATGTATAACTTCTTTTATAGCCTTAAGCTGTTTCCAAACTATTAGTTGTTTCTATATTTAAGTGCTTCCTGTTTGAACGCTAATGCTAATCTCAAAGATACTTCATAGACGTGAGTAGACTCGCATCCAGCTTGCTCCCACTCTGGCAGCAATTGACACTTCTATAGCATTCCTCCAAGCAGCATCAGCCGCCATTTAGGGGGAAATCTCCAAACTGAACAGCCGGCTCGAGGTACTACGCTCATCAACGTGTAAGCGCCTCGTCGCAGTAGAATCACAGCATTGGTCGGCCAACAGACTCTTAACCGCCGCCAACACCATACTCACCAAAATCCAGGTAGCCATCCACGACATAGCCGCCGAAGACGATCAAGGTTCTCCCCTGTTTACAGCCCAAGCTGTATAGAATAGAGAAGTACTTCGAGGACGCAGAGACATAGCACACCGACAATAACAGCAGGCTGATCGCTCTTGAGGCATCAGTCGTTGAGATTCGAGAGCAACAGTTCCAAGCTCACACAGCTGCCACCATTTATACTCCTGATCCGACACAGAGACCTTGACGGAGCTCATCCGAAACTTCTTAAAGCAGCCTACTCAACTGAACAGTGAATCTACTCAACAAAAGCATCACAACCCTCGCCATTGGCAGGAAAATAAACCAGTGACTAAAGACACATTACCATCTTCCTATCTCTTCTCTCCTTCCCTATCTTTCCTTCTTCCTAAGCCTCACTGCAACACAAGGCCCTGACTATAGCCTACCTTCACCTCGAACCGCGTACTGCAGCCCCTATGGAGGCAGCAAACACTTCGATATTTACGGAGGTGCATTTCAGCAATACTTCCTAAAGCCACTCACTTTCTGTTATCCTCTTCTCTTTTCTTTCCTATCTTCTTTAGCTTGTGTTCCCAAAACATAAAAAACCAGCGCCCACCACCATCTATATTTACATTTAAAAACAATTAAAACAAAAAGATTAGAAATGAACCAAGCACGCGCAGACGGGTTGTATAGCCCTCCCTGTTCGGAAGAGAGAGAACTGCTCTCTCAGGGTACAACGGTGCAAAAGGCAGTTGGCGCCTTGAAATAATGTAACAGCTAAACAGGGCACTTCACATGCACGGTTGAGCTAAGCTGCGACTCGAATGCTAGAAACTATTACTTTACGGATCACGGCGGTATTGTGTAACAAGCAAGTAACGCAGTTCCCCACGATCATTTCATCCTCCCCAACAAACTGTGTACTTATGAACAACCGTATATTTGCTCATATCTCACCTTCCTACTTGTACGTTCGAAGCATAAATATGATTATAGAGGATGAATTTATTAAAAATTCTTCTTTCCCCAAATGGATATTGTGGATACAAAGCATACCATATACAGGGTGAATCAGAACTCCACTGACAAGCTTTCAGAGGTTGTGCAGGATACCTTTTGAGTATTTTGGTATAAGGGACCCATGGTCTCCTGCGGCTCGTTACAGAGTAATCGTGTAATTATAATTTATTCGGTTTGTTACCCCAATCACCCTTGTCTCTGTAAAAATGCCTTCACAACCGTGAAGAAGCCTGCATAATATGCAATAATCAATACGTACAACACACAACACAGAGTAGTGCAACATCCTACAGACGTAACACTTACATTTTTATCACAGTGTGTTCAATGTCAGTGTACAGCTAATATGTAACAAATGCAGAACTGTTCCCTTGTAGCTATTCAAAATGTTGACCACCATGATCACGGCAGAGTATATAGCGACGCACCATCGACTGCCTTACAACCTCAAGTATTCCAGGAGTTTGGCGTACTACTTCCGCGGCTGCGATAATCCTAGCAACAAGGTCCATGCAAGTATCGACCGGAGTCTCTTAAACTAGGCTCCTAGGCTATACTTGCTCCAGAAGAAGTCCATTGGTATCATGTCTGGTGACCGAGCTGGCTGTGGAACTGGACCACCCGAGCAATCCATTGTCGTCCAAACTATACATCAATGTGTTTCCCAACATCAAGTGCAAGGTGTGCCGGCGCTCCGTCATTTGAAACCACATAAGCTGAGGAATTCTCAGCGGCACATCTTATAGGACTTGTAGGTGGACATGTTGAAGGAACATTTTGTACATGACTCCGTTTAGTGTTCAGGAAGTACGTAAGGTCTGATCACAAAATCGTGGACAATATCAACCCATACATTCACAGCAAACTGCAGGATCGACACACCAGTGCGTGTGGATTTTCGTAATCCCATACATGGCTATTACTACTGTTGAACATGCCCTCTATTATAAAATTGGCCTCGCCTGTAAATAAAACACAACCAGGAAAACTGTAGTTTTCTGCACATTGCTGTAGGAATCAATTTGCAAACTCCATTCGGGTGGGGAAATCCCTTGTCTGCAATGACGGCACCGTCTGTGGATGATAAAGGTGCAACTGTTGCTCATGTACGACTCTCAGAACAGTTGGTTGGCTTGTGTTCAGAGTTCGTGCAATACGCCAACTAGTAATGGCAGGATTGTCACCAATCGCGTGTAACAGATTCTCTTCCAAATCGGGTGTTCTGGCATACCTCGCACGTCCAGTATCTTCCATTCTAACACGGAAGGATCCAGCTTCTCGTAGGTACCTATATACAGACACAAAAGTACTATGATATGGTAGCCGTCGGTGCGGGAGCTGGTAAGCATAGCGTTGCTGTGTCACTCTTCCATTGCACTCAGTGAACCCATACACAAGGTGCATATCGAACAAGTTTCCAGCAGTAAACCTATCCATACTTCTATGTATCACTATTAGCGCCCAACTAACACTGCCGGAAAAACAAAACCCTAGACAGAACCGAGCAGTACTGAATGAAAACTTGAGGACAACGAGTTAAAGAGGGCAGGTACCTATCAATAGCAGGTACCATGAGTGAATAGAAACAATTCGTTTACAAACAAGACACACGGCACTACAGTCGACATTTGCACTGTTGTGAAGTATTTTCAGTGCAATACAGATGCAAAGTATATTATTGGTGGAAGAAACCAAACGAAATGCAACTGCTGCGTAACGAGCCACCGGAGACTGTGGATCCCTTATACTAAAATATTCAGAAGCTATCCCTGAACAACCGCTGAAAGTTTGTCGGTGGGGTTCTGGTTCATACTGTATAAGATAAGCTCACGAGATCCCTGGAAGGCAAGGGCCTCCTACATTTATGGTAGGGCTAGACGTTGTGGACTCACAGGGTGAGACATTCCTAAGAGTTTCGTTTTCTGTGTATTTCAAAATATTTACTTATTTTGTCCACTTAAACATATACCTAACTTTATTGATTATAGTCTAGTACCCGCCGGTTTGCTCTACTTATTTGCATTTTTGTTCACTTTTATCTTACTTATTCGCTTCCCCTTAAATATTTTTATTGTATTACATTCGGTGTCTCTTTCTACCTTGTCCTATTCTTGTCTTACCTACGTAGCTCCAGGTGAGATTTCGTTTATTGCGCGTACCAAAAACCGTAGCCGAGGTCATTAAGCCATGGACTTATGAGCGGGAACCCTGCTGCTCAAATCCCCCCAGGACCGTCCTCCCTGACTCAGGTATTATTTTTTAGGTTTCCCTCAGTCAAATACACAGGAGCAGTAGAATCTCGTGAGTATAATTTTGGGCGTTCATAACATTGTATATTCAGATAGCTCTGAAAATGTGAAATAGCATTTGCTGAATAAATCGCTGTGATTATGAACGAATAGATACAACGCATGCCGCTCCCAATAATAATAATAATAATAATAATAATAATAACGCATAACCTGTGTGACAAAATAACTTTTGTTTTTGTGGAAGTCTGTGGTTGAGTACATATCTTAATACAAGAATGAGGTCATGTGAAAATTAACTTGTAGTTGTCAGTATGGGTGATGTGGTGAAAACGGGAGAAGTTTCCGCATTCGTACTCGTTACATTCTGCCATAGTGAGCTGACACCTAGTGGCATTGGCGTAGAACTGTAGTGATAGTGAGAAAACGGAGCGCGGAAGAATCTTCGCGTGCTAGTAAATTTGCACGATTGGTATGTATTTGACCCATAAGGTAATTACATTACATACACTATGTGATAAAAAGTATCCGGACACCCCACAAACATACGCTTTTCATCTTAGGTGCATTGTGCTGCCACCTACTGCCTGGTACTGTTATCCGCGACCTCAGTACTCATTCCACATCGTGAAACAGCAAAATGGCACGCTCCGTGGAACTCACGGACTTCGAACGTGGACAGGTGATTGGGTGTCACTTGTGTCAGAAGTCTGTACGCGAGATTTCCACACTCCTAAACATCCCTAGGTCCACTGTTTCTGATGACATAGTGAAGTGGAAACGTGAAGGGACATGTACAGCACAAAAGCGTACAGGCCGACCTCGTCTGTGACTGACACAGACCGCCGACATTTGAAGAGGATCGCAAAGAGTAATAGGCAGATATCTATCCAGACTATCACACAGGAATTTCAAACTGCATCAGGATCCACTCCAAGTATATGGCAGTTAGGTGTGAGGTGAGAAACCTTGGATTTCATGGTCGAGCGGCTGCTCATAAGCCACGCATCACGCAGGAAAATGTTTACGCCTCGCTTGGTGTAAGGAGCGTCAACATTACACGATTGAAGAGTGGCAAAACGTTGTGTGGAGTGACGAATCACGGTACATAATGTGGCGATCCGATGGCAGTGTGTGGGTATGGCGAATGCCCGGTGAACGTCATCTGCCAGCGTGTGTAGTGCCAACAGTGAAATTCGGAGGTGGCGGTGTTATGGTGTGGTCGTGTTTTTCCTGGAGAGGGCTTGCACCCCTTGTTTTGCGTGGCACGATCACAGCGCAGATCTATATTGATATTTTAAGCACCTTCTTGCTTCCCACTGTTGAAGAACAATTCGGGGATGACAATTGCATCTTTCAACACGATCGGGCTCTGGCGGAGTGATTACACGACAATAACATTCCTGTAATAGACTGGCCTGCACAGAGTCCTAACTTGAATCCTATAGAACATCTTTGGGATGTTTTGGAACGCCGACTTCGTGTCAGGCCTCAACGACCTACATCGATACCTCCCCTCAGTTCCGCACTCCGTGAAGTATGGTCTGCCATTCCCCAAGAAACCTTCCAGCACCTGATTTAAATTATACCTGCGAGAGTGAACGCTGTCATAAAGGCTAAGGGTGGGCCAACACCATATTGACTTCCTGCATTACCGATGGAGGACACCACGAACTTTTACGTCATTTTCAGCCAGGTTTCCGGATACTTTTGATCACGTAGTGTATATCAATTGCGCACGCGCTAAGGTTCCTTAAAATGTGCACAAGTCAAGATGTCCTAGCGACCCTGTTGCCATTCTCCATCGAGTTTAGAGGAGTAACGTAGTAGATTTAAACACCGTGGATTTTAAGTTATCGCATATACGATAATAGCATTCAAAGCAAACATAACCAATAAGTTCGCAAGGTGTCACAGGTTAGGGTGTTCACGTGCTCTTATACAGCAGCAAGAGGTACCTTATACTTAGACCTGGAAAGTTTCCTTCCCAAATTTCCTTTCCAATTATCATTTCCACCTGTGGTGCAGTATGCAGTAAAACGCAGGTGTTAAACACTACTAATTTACTGTGCGAAAGTAGTCATGGCGAATAGCCATGTGGTCAGCTACTTGTACTCGCCCACTGCAGCACGAAAACAACTGTTGCGTCGCTGTTTTAGGAACACCTGAGGCACATCAGTTCAACGGAGCACCACCCACGTCTCGCATTGTACACGGTGCATAGTGCAGATCCTCTAGAATACAGTTAACCTGAAGTCAGCTGTCTCTCTCCCTCGGGTTCCAAGATGATAATCAATCGTCGGTTCATATACGTAACGCTTTTCCTTCCAGACCTCAGCTGCTTAGTTACAATAATTTTCTCATCTGATAGTTGGATGATTATGGTTCCTGTGGAAGAATCGGACGTGTAGCTATAATATCCATCCTTCTATGAGACCCATTGATAGAGATGCCGTAGACATGGAGCCCTTATGAGCCCTAGTGTTTCTCTGCAATTCGCTTTGTGGTCAAGCCCCAAAGACATTTGTGTAAGAGTTTCAGTCGCATTATCACAGCTGTCCCAAGAAGGGCTTGCCAGCATTCTAATTAGGCTACCGTTTTTAGTCTTCTTTCCACTCTCTGCTGATGAGACCTTCTGGACAATGGGCCCAACTATTGTGTACTACGAATTTCATAAATTTATCAAAATCGTGTTTTGTGAATAAATTGAGTTGTTCTTAAACACCTTGAGCTCTTACTACCTACAGATTAAATTAACACTGAAGTATATAATTTCGTGACGATTATATGTAGAGAGAGAACTTGTGGTTTGATCACTTACTGAATGATTGACAAGTGAGTGGATTGGTACAACAATGATGTTGTGGAGTTTCGAGTTAAGGTTAACGCTGACGTCTCAATTGAGGCAGTATTTTTAACACTTGAATAATTTGAATTGTATTATTTAATATATATATATATATATATATATATAAATTTGATAACAGCCCGCCTTGCAGCAATATGTATGTAATAATTTTTAAAATGTATGTAACAATCATTGTAAATGATTATATTATTGTAAACATGTTCAAAAATGTTATGTGAATGCATTATGTAATTTAATAATGTAAGAGCTGTGAGAATAATAAGTTTAGTTGCTAACAATGAGGTAACAATGAGGTAACCTTGAGGTAATAATGAGTTAGAGTGTTTAAATGTTTCTAGTCATGATTAGAGCAACGATAATGTAAGTTTTGTAATAGTTTAAAATTAGCCAATCAACAGCCAGAAAAAGCTTTAGTAAAATGCAAATATTCTATTGGACTAAATTAAATTTAAATTGAGTTTTATTTATGGACGCTCTTTAACTGCTGTGGTTCTTAGCGTCCGATTCCATATTGGGCGTGAAAGTCCGGTAATTTTTCTCGGAGGCCTCTTTATAAGACTTGAGGTTCTTTTACGTGCCGTAAATCTACGAGACGGGACCACCGGCTTTACTTCCCTTCCGAAGGAAGCAATGCTAAGGAGATTTACACCCGAAAAAATCCATCGCCCTCCGGGTTTTGACGGTTGAAATATGTTCAGTTGCTGGCAGACCTTGATAGTGACCGGATGGAAGATGTGCTCTCTAAAGAAATATTATGTATTCGTGTGAATCGTAAAATTAAATATACGCGTTAACAAAGCACAAGTTTTAAATTAAAGAATCTCACAGCTCTCTATATCAGTGTAGTCTATTTAATTTGTGCCAAGGATTAATAAAAGGAAGTGAATTTAAACTTAAAATCTGTGTAAGCCTACATTCTTGTCGTACCACGCCCTGTCTAAGAGATACGTGACTCTAAAACAATACTGACGCAGCCGAGGCAAACATAAACATAAATACTATCTATAGAAGCAGTTTAATAACAAGGTTAATAATATTTTTAAACTTGGAGCGTAACTACAAAAATACATCTTCAAATCAGCTTTACATACGTAGCAGCATATTATTAATAAACAATCCAATTCAAAATTGACGTTCATACATGGAGCTGATTAAATAAATAAACTCCAACAGTTGAAGAACATAACTTCTTCACAATACTGGCCACGCTGACTGAGCTTCAACGTGTCTGGATCAAATCTGTCCAGGTTTTTGTTTAACATTCAGACTGCTATTAGGGGTCCAGCTGGACCCCGGTGTTAAACTTTTTAGTTTTTATGAGTGAAATATGTAATTTAGAATTTTGAAATATTTGTAATATGTGACAAATTTAATCACCTTTATTACCATAAAATAGTTCCATAAAATGTTCAATAAATACAACCGTGACAAAATTAAACACAATTTTGGGTCCATTTGCACACGACATAGCAGTTCATGCTTATAAAATTTTCTGCATCTTGAGAGTTTTAAGTTATTCTAGCATGCATTGTTGGTTTGAAATTGTGTGGAAATAGTTCAGTAATCTCCTAATCTGCATTGGAAGGTGTAGTCATGTCGAAACGGAAAAGTGAAGCTTTTAAAAGCCCGATGGCAATTATGTCCAAGAAAAAATGATAGAAAAAGTAGAACAGAAATTCATTTGCGATGCTCACTGTAACAAAATGCAGAGAGTAGTTTGTCTTGGATGTTACAGTTCGTAAACATGAATTTAAAACGCGATGGATTTTTTAGGACGTAAAAATCCTTATCATGACTTCCTTCGGAAGAGAAGTAAAGTCGGTGGCCCCGTGTCGTAGATTTACAGCACGCAAAAGAACCTCAAGCCTGATAAAGAGGCCTCTGAGCAAAATTACCGGTCTTTGAAACTCAGTATAGAATGAGAAGCTAAGAACCACAGTAGTTAAAGAGCGTCTATAAATACGACTCAGTTAAATTTTTTGTCATGTAAGGAACTTAACGGTACTGGAGTACATTATAAAAATGTTAAAAATGCAGTTGTGAAAAATAAAACAAAATAAAGTGAAAAATAAAAAATAAAATAAATTATTTCATTTAATGCGATAGTACTGGTAAATAAAATAATATTGTAATTTGTAATTGAGTTGTTTGTGGCTAATTTTGAGGTACATTGTTGGTAAAAAAATGTTGAGGCATCAGAATTGTTGTTTTAAAATGATTTTATTTGTTCTAAGTAGAACATAAGATAATCACACTGTATTTTAATTCGAGATTTCTGCCTGGGGTCCACTTGGACTCCTCTCAGTGCTTTAAGGAGGTACCAAAGCACTGCAGTCTGAAGGTTAAGGTTAACCTCAGTTTTTGAGGTTTACTGTTTCATTTTTAATTTATCTACCATGTACATAGTAAGTAGGGAAAGCACTGCATTCCTCCCAAAAATTCGATACCGAGATTTCACCGGAAATACATGCTTGGAGCCTCCTGAATTAAAAGAAAAAGCATTTTTAGAAAATAGTCCATGTGTATGTGTGTCCGTTCACCGTATCTGTGAACAGCATAACTCAAAAACGACGATAAACGCAAACTTAGTATTTAGATTCAGTACCTTCCAATGATGCGACACGAAGGTTTTTTTTAGAAAATCCCTCCATCCCAAACTATCCTTTACATAGAACACTTTTCGAAATTTTGTGATTTTCTGAAAAATTAATGCATTTGATTAAAATACCATATATTAAAGATAAAATGTATATCAATCTGTAGCCTGTGAAGAAGGAATTTTGTATAATCTTGTATAATTGGTAAACCTTACGTGATAGACAAAAACGCACTGCACAAATAATATGTAAATATGCCCAAAACACACAATTTAATTACAATAATTTTTTTGGCATTAGTCATTTCCGAGATATCCATCATTAATGGTTGGAATTGTTCAATACTCACGAAATCATGGAAAGAGTATGGGATTTTAAAACCAGGGTATAGCGTCCAGTTCTTAAACATGTGACTATCGCTATTCCCTTTGTATCTAAACCGAAATATGTAATGTAGCTATTTCCGGAAAGGTTTATCTCGATGAAAACGAAGTATGTAAAAAAATATGAACGATAGAAGGTGGAGAAATTATATGAATGTAGAACATCACATTTTTTATTTTCATATCATTTACGTTCAGTTCCATATACGCATGGACAGATTCACATATGCGTAAACACATTTATATAGATACAAATGCCCATGGCGGTAGGTGGTGGATGGAACAAGCAGTCCACTACACCATGGAACACTACATAAGTGCCTTAGCGAGTTGGTCGATCCATGGAGTTCGACCATACTCGCTCATTTGACCCCCCCTCTCTCTCTCTCTCTCTCTCTCTCTCTCTCTCTCACTCTCACTGTTTTAGAGGTAGTCTCATTCACTAACCAAACCAGCAGAAGCCATAAAGTGTAATTTGACCGAACCATCCTAAACTCGCTTATTGCATATTTCCAATAGATAACTCCGTTTACCCCAAGCGTTTGTGTGGCTAAGGATAATCAGAATATCTTCCTTTCAGATGCCCCTACGTGTAAGCAAGACCGCATCTTGGTGGTCGGTGCTTCCCGAGCCGAGAGTCTGGACATCGCCTGCGAAGTGGAAACCGATCCTCCGGCCACGAGCTTCAAATGGAAGTTCAACAACTCCGGGGAGACGCTCGAAGTGGCCCCGGAGAGATTTGCCTCCACGAGCAATGGCACCACGAGCATATTGAGGTACACGCCCGTGTCGGAGCTCGACTACGGAACCTTATCCTGTTGGGCCCACAACGACATCGGCCCGCAGCTCACACCCTGCGTCTTTCAGGTCGTGGCAGCAGGTAAGATCTACCTTTTATTTCCTCCGTTGTTTTAAAATGATTAATACAGGAGCTTAATCTCGTTATAACGTTAAAATTGCTTTTTGAAGCAGGAACAGTGTTTCTGCGGCATTATTAATTACATTGAAGACAGGCAAGATGTTTTTATGTTCCATTTTTATCCATAATTTTTAATACGTTGTACAAAATACAACCAAATTCTCTTATAAACCACTGATTGCGTATAAAAACTTCGATGTTGTTTCAACGTACAAGTTTATGTATAACCTAACTTACAGTGAACAATAGATCTTCTACAGGTAGCTTTTTTGTACCACCAAAGGTTTAAAATGTTAAATGGAGATTACAAACGGAAAATGCTCACAACCCATATTGAAATCAGCAACTTCGCTTGGTAAAGCCACTTTATTTTTTTTTAGCAATAAATATTTCTTTAATATATATTACGTGTTATACTAAATACATTCATTCATTATTGACACAAAAAGAAAACAAATCTGCAAAGGTTTTCAGATTCGTGTATCATACCCACGAAAACATGCCAATCAATAAAATAGGCATAAAACCAAATTACCAATTATTCATTTTTGGCGGGGTTGTTACCTGTCCGTTACCTTAATTCTATCTTATAGCTGGTCTACACAGGCACTTTTTTTTTGGTAATCCTTTGATGAAAGGTGAACGATGTTTATTGGTTGTGTGTGGGTTGCAAAATGTATTATAAGGGGCTGACGCTAAATATGTCAATCTGAAAACAAAATGTTGTAAATCTATACTCGTACCATATATTCTGAATTGCTCTATGCGCTCTAAAACTAGGAGGCGCAAATTGACTGTTTCTGCTACTTTGGAAAGTGAACATTGCAACTTCGAGATGTGAGTCATGTAATCGATCCTTGTAGAATGTCAGCTGTTAACGTTCAGAACTGATGGCGTCAAATCGTGATGGACAGAGAGGTAGACGTAAGAGAGATGCCGACACTCGGGTGCAGAAAAAAGTGTTCCATAATGGACGCAGCGGTCTATGCTTGAACTAACAAGTCTAGCCCCACCCTCCGCCAGCGTGACCTCCTCTCTTACTTCGTGAACAATTCTAGCCATTTGAATGGTAGGCCACTTACCTTAACAAAAGATTGCAGCACCACAGTTCCGTGAAGGCAAAGCTTCGGTGAATTTTGACGCAAAAATAAAATTATACAGTAAAAACTGAAATAAAGACTAAAGTTAAGACATTTCTGTTTGTTTTTAATATGCTTATAACTTTTATTTTCATGCACGCTACCGCTCTCTGTCTCTCTCTCTCTCTCTCTCTTCTCTCTTCCTGTGTGTGTGCGTGTTAGGCTTATAATTTTATCTTATGTTTTCGCTTCAACCAGTTCAAATTGCCAAGAATAAGAAATTATTAAAATGTCCTTTCCCAGAATGGTTTGAAGCCTCCAAAATTTAATTTTAGTGGAATAAACCTCTATAATCTGTGCTCATGCTTCTTATTCGTTGCTTATGGCTTCAAAATAAATTTCATTCTGAACATTTTGCACATTTAGCGGATGAAAATTTCACCAAATCCATTAATTGCATTCCATAAAGCCGAACATATCCGGATTGCAGCAATATTTTTATTTCTAAGCTTTGAAAGGAGATACATTATATATAGAGGAACTGTACATATGAAAGGGGAACCATACATATAAGAATTGTACCGTAATAATTTAAGTCACTAACATGTTAAAATATTCAACATCTAACATTTGTACAGAGCTGATTGTAAGAAACCGGTGAGCTAGCAAAATTCCAGGAAAACATAAAGAGCGTACCTTTCACCAAGCCAACAGGCAGGGAACCGGTAACGGTACGGAGAAATAGAAAGAGACAGATAGAGAAAAGAAAGAGACGGAGATATGGAACTAGCTTCACAACGCTCTAAGATGACGCTTAAGCGCACGGATCTGAAGCCACACATTCTCATACATGTTAAGGTAACGCGATCTGAGGGCCAATAGGAAACTCGTTGCATTTTAAACGCAGAGGTGAGAGTCACTAGGCTTCCGTATATAAGGGCAGAGCCCAATATCTCTCTATCACTGATCTTCAAGAATTCACGTCGACAAGAGTTGCTACAGATGCACATGGGTGCACAAGGGTGGGAGTGCGTGTGCAGATAGCTAGCTCCTGGCTAATTTAAAGTGGTGGGATTATAATAATGGGAAAAGCTAGCCGCCCATAATTATTCCAACTTGAATAAACTACATTAAGGGAAAGTTGCAGTGTGTTTTTTTAACTTGCCTCACCCACTATAACCTGAGAATTAATAAACAGATATAGTTAGGAATGGAATACGCAACAACCGACGAGCACCAATAGCCGAGGAAGCACACTGCAGAAGACCACAACAACCCTGAAACGACGATTTCCCGCTACAGCTTACGAACACATAACAGATTAAGGAAGAACAAGTTCTTAAAAGATAAGCACAAGAACAAGATCGCAAAGGTTTAAGAATAATATCACAAAAAATGAAGAACAAATTGTATTAGCAGCTCGTCATATCACTTCTACATCAAACACGGCTCTGCTATTGTTATTACTGGTAATAGCTCCGAAGCTCACGACAACGTTTCTATATGATTAATGCACGAACACTGAAGGGCTAATTAATTACAGTTTATCCAGAATCCGTCAGAATATTCATGGTATTTATCCATTAAAGTTGTTTTTAATTTCCTTTAATGTCGCAAATAAAAACAGCATGTATTATTCCAAGAACATGAACAAAGAGAGAGAATTCAGAAAACCGTTATCATCATCTAAAACGCTAATTTTCCTGTTCTTCTGAGTTTGTTAAATTGTTTGCAAAAACACCTCCAACAGTTTGAAAGCACGAGGATTCTCAAATAATACACCAGACACGTTTCATTTAACCCGATGGTTGTCATGGTTTCGATGCGTAGTTGTTTCCCTATTTCCATTCCTAGCAAGTTGATGGTACTGGTGAAATAATTAATATATCGCGAATTAGAGGCCGCTGACGTTTTATGACACATGCATTTATTCACGTGACTTCGGCCATTAGTTGCCCAGTGGAGCAGAATTGGGGGACCTAAATGTTTGAGCCTGCATTTTGTATAATCACTCATTTTGTTCCATGTGAAGATCAAATAGCTAATTAACCGCAGTGCATTTTGTTTCACAAAACGACCACCAGGGTTCACTAGCTGCTGCCAGTCATCTAGATAAAAGCTTTTCACTGAGCCTTTCCGCATTAATGAATATGTATTAATTAAGTCACATTTTTTAAATGTGACATTGAAAACTCTGTTTAGTCATTTAGTAATTAATACTTGAAAGAACTGCGTAATGTCCAAAAATAAAGCGTGAAACCTGCGGGTGTTAAAATAAGCTAAATCATAAAATGCAGTTTGAACATAAAAGGAATCCAAGCGTAAACCTAAACAATTATTAAATGCAGGACATATAGCCATAAATATTGCTAATGTACTTGATAAATTTGCACAACGTGGTTCGCGAATAGTAAAGGGGTGCAAGCGCAATAGCAACCCTGCTGGAGAGCCATTATTGTATCTCTTAATGGAACTTCGGTTCAAATACAACGTTTCCTTTTCTGCGGCGTAACAATTTAAGCCCCGGGAAGTGAAAGACTGTACATCAAGAGCTTACCCTAAATCACGTTTCGATATCCCCTGAATCCAGAAATTATGTTCGTAAGAAGTATGTTTGTGTGACCATCAAACTTTCTGTAAATTATATAACTTAAGTTTAAGTTTTAAAACTTTTAAAATTTGTCTAAAAGTAACACAAAATCCTGAAATTCAATGTTTAAGCTGTAAAGTACTTAAGATATTAAATTTTACAAGATCGGCTCAACTTTTTGTTATAGTAATTACTGCCTCACTCGATATACCTTTCCAGTGAACACGCGCAAATTCTTAACCCTTAACTTTAAGTCTCGTTTTCTAACGCCTCCCCCCAAGTGCATTGCAGTATTGAAAATGTCACTAATAATGGTGGACGTTTTACTTGTTTCAAATGCACTCGCAAATTCTGAGAAACCTGTTAAAGAAAAGCACCTATTGGCTTGAAAAGGTAGAATCAGACTGAAAAATCCAATGCTATAGGCGGGAAATTCCGGATTTGAAACTCGGATCTTCGGCTTTCTGTGCCGTTGCTCTAAGCAATTCATTTGCCATGGCGAGATGGCGGTACGGTATTACACCCGTGGACAAAAACAATGAGCCATCCCCAGATTCCATGTGCGGTTCTGAGGGCCTCGTGTACCTTCGTAACAGTTATGTTCATAACGCGCATGCAGGAGTTGTAGAGTGGTCTGTGCCTGTCGGCTGAATGGTCAGCTTATAAGCTACTGAAAACAGAGCTCGGAACGTTTCTTTGGCCGAGAGGTTAAGAAGGCGCTGCTTGCGCTCATAATCTCCTAGGTTCAAATATCGCATTAGATAATGTTATTTCTTATGTTGCTAATTTTATGACTGGGGGTGTGAAACATAATACCTATTGCATTAGTATAACTTTATCATTTTTAAGTTTTAGGCATATCAATGTACAAACATAGTTTACTTACACTTATTTCTGTAGTTCTTTAAAACGAGTGTTTTATTGTAATTATCATCTTCTAAAACAAACAGTAAAAAAATTAATATCGGGTGTGTGAATCCTGAGTACGTATAACTACACTCAATTTTCAGATTATAGATGAAATATAAATCCCTTTACTAACGTGGACGAGAAGCTACAACATACCAGGCTTCTTGAGTTTGTGCCCATAGCATCCTTCGCGCATCTGCAGAGAAATTCCAGCGCAGTTCCGTTTTCACCTTAACCCACACATTTTCAAGCGGGTTAAAATCTGGTGAACAGAGAGGCCAGTCTATCATCCTCATAGCCTGCCTCTCTGAGAATCAATTTAAAACCTTTCGACATATGTTGATACGATGATTATCCTTTACGAATTCAACAATTCCATCAGGATATCTTATTCTTAAAGAGGGAATCAAAATACTCTCAAGCATTACCTTGTATTTGAAAAAGTATTTTATTAGCTCCACGTATGGACGACGCCAATTTTAAGAAGATTCTTTTCTTTACGTTATTTGACCAACGCTTTGGGCGTCAATTTTGCGAGTATAACAAATTGTATATTGTTTACTTCACGCGTGTTGCCATCTTGTGTGACGTCACTCCTTATTTGGTTCGTTTAACTCCATCTGGCGTAGCAATTTGTATCAGTTTTAAATGTCCACCGGCTAGCTATCATCTTTTCTTGGTAGAACTTATATCTCTTGCAGGGTGTGAAGCGGAAAGGAATCTTTTGTCTTTAAATGATACTGATGAAGAAATTGGTTTTATAATCTTTATTGCAGAACACGTTCACGAACACTTTCACAAATTAATTTGGATACTCGCCATACTGAAACTGTTTATAATAACTTCTTATCACATTTAACTCACGTACTTCAACTTTATATATTTAACTGTATAATACTTTATAAGATTTCTCGTACTTCTGCTGCGCGTAACTTGATGAATTTAGAGACCGACATGAGAATCTTGTTGAACTGGGAGCTGACGTGTTATATGTTGAGAATCTTGTTGAACACTGGGGGACCCGCTAACTCGACCTGGCTTATTTATAGGCTTGCCTTAAGATACGCCTAAAGATTATAAATGAAATGCTATTGGCTAATAAAACGCGCCAACATTAGCGTCAATTTTAATATCCAATGAAAACCACGAATACATATGCTTTAGGAAATGTTCTAGAAGCTTCTAAACGAAAAAAACGCGAGAAACATTACGTAACTTCCTGGTTCCCGGTAACGATAAACAACTAACCCCTTCATTGCATTATTGCGTTATTATTGACAGTTTCAGTAGAGCCGTATATTATTATTTACCAATAATAATGACAATTAATAAACCTCTAAAATCAATGTCACATAAAAATACATATTTATATTAAAATAATTATTTACCTTTAAGTAATTTGTGATACAAATTACCGTATCAATTTGAAGTAGGTTGTATTGAACGAGCTGTATTATATTTCAATTGTTGGGGAGCCGAACTTGAAGTAGTTGCAACCGCAGGTATGGTACCCGGTTTCCGGTAGCCTTCGCCCCAAATGTACTTTCAGGTGGCCTTTGCCCCAAGTTTTTAAAAATATATTAACTTTTTAGGTAAACTGTTTCTTTCAATATTTAATATTTATGTTTGCCTCGGCTGCGTCAGTATTTATTTTAGAGACATGGATGTCTTAGCAGGGAGTGGTGCGACTGAAGAATGTAGGCTTACACAGATTATAATTTTACTTCACCCCTTTTATAAATGCTTGACATGATTTTAAATAACACTTCAGTATATAAAGAGAGCTGTGTGATTATTTTATTAAATACTTGCACTTTTTAACACGTAAACTTATTTTTCGTCTCACACGAATACATATTAAATCTCTCGAGCACTCATCTCGCATCCGGTTACAAACTCTGTCTGCAGGCAACTGATCTCTAAATTTGTAATTTTTTTCCTTTTCAGTTTCTGATTGGCTAATCCTAGTCCAATAGCATACCTTCACTTAACTAAAGCTTTTTCTGGTTGTTCATTGGCTATTTCATAAACTGCCATTAAAATTACATTATTGCATCCAAGAATCAGAAGTAGTATTGTTAAACTCTCAAACTCATTATTGCCTCGAGGTTACCTCATTTTAGCAACGTTTAACCTATTATTCTAACAGATGCTACATTATTAAATTACGTAATACATTCACATAACATTTTTAAACATGGATACAATAATATAAACATATACAATGACTGTAATATACACTTTTTATGTATAGTTACATACACATATTGATTTAAGGTGGGTTATTATTGAATTTACATATTATATAATTAGACTGAATCATTTAAGTGTTAAAAATACTGCCTCAAATTGCGCACTGTTCAGTGTATTTTCAAGCTGCTACAACACACCTAGACCGTCCTTCAATATCCAACAACATATATATGCAACCATGATGAAATTATGAAACCACATATTATGCATTGTAATCACTATTCTATAATAAACTTTACCAAATGCCGTGTATGAAATGCAGTATATCGAAAATAAGTCTTCACTGAGTTGATTAAACTTTATTAACAGAACAAACAAAACAAAAAAATCTGATGTGTTATACTCACATGACTTTCTCTACTTTGTACAAACTATTTATACAAACGCTTATTCTCCATATACTTTATGTTAATCGAGATAAACATTTGCAGAGTTTATCTTATTGCTAATTTTCTTGTAGATGTAAGGGAAATATATATTTACAAGGGCAATTTGGAAATACAGTAGCCTTTAAGCACATACATATCTCATAATAGCTGGTTGCTAGGTGCAGCACCATTCCCTTTCCCACAGATTAATACTCTTTGCATATCCAAGACAAACAAATGAATAACGAATTCCCATTTGAGAAAATAAGTATTGAAAAATTTAAGGGAATAACAAGTAATATCTCGAAAATGGTTCACTCAACAAAAAAAATGTGTATAACATAAATTGTGTATTTTAATGCGATCTACATTTTTTGTATAGTAAAATTTTGTCTATCTCTTATGGTTTACCAGTTATGCAAAAGTCGTTCACAATGAAGAATACTTTTGGAGACATTCCCAGGAAATTCAAGATATACATTTTATTTGTCATAAAAATATCTTAAACATATGATATTTTAATCAAAATCGTTAGAGCCAGTTTTGAGAAAATTAAAATTTTCATAAAATCTTCCATGTAAAGGGTACTCTGGGGTGGAGGGATTTTCTTGAAAACCTTCGTGTCGCATCTCTGGAAGATACTGAACGTAAATACCAAGTTTGTGGTTTATCCGACTGTTCGTTTCTGAGTTTAGCTGTTCACAGACACACACACGGACATGTTTCCAAAAATGCTTTTTTTTGGATTCAGGGGGTCTCAAAACATGTATTTCCGGTGAATCTCGGTATCGAATTTTTGGGTGGAATACAATACTTCCCCTACTTACTATACGTAGTAGAGAAAGTAAAAAGTGTTCGCTACATGCGAGCAGCGAACGTGCGGTCTTAACCACAGTAGTACCTTAGGGTTTGCCACAGTGCTACAGAGAAGACACGTGTAAGGTAGCATGTTTAATAATGCCGTATAACAAGGCTACTCAACTGTATTGCTTATGGTGTAAACAAGACGCTCAGCCGTAAAAATTTGGCGTTCAAGACATGACTCATTTTTTGTCCATGGGTGTACATACAAACACAAACATTCTGTTTTTTATAATATTGGTGTAGATGATAATAATAAAGATGCATGGTTATACCACTCTCACACATTAGAGGAAGTTAAACTCTGTATACAGAAAATTTATGCTTGGGGTAGCGAAGGTCACAATTACTTCGGTATAACCAGGAGTACACCTTTTGTCCATCTATGTTACATTCTTTGAGAATATCGTCTCGAATATTGTAAGATAAAAGAAAAACACCCCAGCCTGCAATTTCGGAGGTCTCGGGTTCGATTTCCAGATGAAGGGTGGGAAATTTTCTTTTGCAAGAGTTACTATTTATCCTCGCTAGAGTCTTGAAGTATGAATGGCAGTCTGAATGGGTATGTGAAGTTAAAGAAAAAACCCAAAGAAGCCCAATGATTAAGCAAACAGTAAACCAGTGAACACTATTGCATTAGCAATTATTGCAAAGGCAAAGCTGCCGATATGACATAAGATGATAAAGACGGCGTATAAATAGAACAAAAAAGAAGCGTGTTGCTGTTTATAATACATAGTCACTGTTATTATGTTATGACCTTCCTTGATCAATTCAACCATTAGGTCACTGGGGACATTTTTAATTGCACTGCAGTGTCGCGCAGTGCTCCGTATTATAATTTCCCGTATGCTGTTATATACGACAATTTTCAGATAATTATTACCACTACATTTTGTATTTGCATGTAAGTTTAGAGTATATTACGAACGTACAAGAAGATTAAAGACCACAAAATAAGATTGATATCGTGATATGAATAATTTTACTTCACCTGGAATTGGTTTTAACTGCGACACTTGCTTAAATATACGTATTGCATTGTAATAACCTTTTTTATAGTGTGCGTATAAGACTAATTTCAGCCCGGAATAAAAATAATGGGTCATGAATATTCCTGAAATGTAGCAAACAAAGATTAACAATCTAAAATGTTTAAGAAATTATATTAATAATAATGTTGTGGTTACAAACTTTATTTCTGCAATGCCATATCAGAATGAATAGTCGAAGTATCAGTATATGCTTTAATGTTGAATTTTGTCGAAATAAACTATCTATATTATGCAACAGGACTATAATGATTGTAATATTATTATTGTTATTATTACTAGTAGTAGTAGTAGTAGTAGTAGTAGTAGTAGTAGTAGTAGTAGTAGTAGTCCATTTATTTTACGTCGCTTTAACTACAGGGCCATATCACGACGGATCTGTTTATGGGCAACTCTTAGATTGAGGTGCGGCGGACAGTTAGCCTTCTAGGTCTCATCCCTGCAACCACCCGCTTCGTCGTGTCCACAGAGACCCTAGCGCATAGCAACCGGATCTTGTGCTTCGTGCCGTGCAGATGGCATTAGGGTGCCCTCCAGTCTAACTGCCGCTTTCATAACGAAAGGCGGACAGTTGCCTTCTAGGTCTCATCCCTGTAACAATGCCATCTTGCTTCGTCACGTGTCCGCAGAGACCCTAGCGCATAGCAGCCGGATCTTCTGCTTCTTACCTTGCAGACGGCATTAGGGTGCCGTCCAATCTAACTGCCGCCTTCATATAGAAAGGCGGACAGTTGCCTTCTAGGCCTCATCCCTATAACCACTCGCTTCGTCGTGTCCACAGAGGCCCTAGAGCAAAGCAACCGGATCTTCTGCTTCATGCCGTGCTTCATGCCGTCCAATCTAACTGCCGCCTTCACATAGAAAGCCGGACAGTTAGCCTTCTAGGTTCCATCCCTGTAACCATGTCATCTTGCTTCGTCACGTGTCCACAGAGACCCTAGTACATAGTAACTGGATCATCCAGTCTGTTTTCATTGTCTGTGAATAGATGGCATAGCATTCGCTATTGTCACCTATTTTTTATTTTTACTATTTTTTTAGACTTAAGGTGGAACTTTGGGTCGTGGCATTAAATTTCCAATCGGTATTTACCTTAGCGGCTGAGAGAAAAACCATGAAAAAGCCTGTGAGACGTTACCGCCTGATCCAACCCGCTCGGTAGCATTATAGTCAAGCTTCATACTACCGCTTTTGGTCTAACACACTATAATATCTGAACTTCGAATTTTTACAAAAGATCTTGCCTTCTTAATTGTGTGTAATTAAATGCTGATTATAACTAGAAGAATTTTCCGGGCTGAGAAGTCGTGGTCTACTGGAGTTGTCAGATACAGACGTTTCGTTCACGACTGCGGTGAACATCCTCAGTGGCGTGGTCTAAGTCTTCTTGGTTAAGGTTTGGTCGCAACTGACTCGTTCACCAGAAGACTTAGACCACGCCACTGAGGATGTTCACCGCAGTCGTGAACGAAACGTCTGTATGTGACAACTCCAGCAGACCACGGCTTCTCAGCCCGGAAAATTCTTCTAGTTATAATTTGGACTCCGGCCGTGAAAGCTTACGACTACTGATAAATGCTGATTGCTTGACAAGATGGCAGGAGCTTGAGCGGTTTGCGAGTAGTGCAACAGATAGCAACACTGTTGAGCCCACGCCGTAGTTATTGATTGCTTGCAGGTATCGTGTGAGGTGCGACAGTTTGGTACAGGAATGTAGTTGCCACCCTTTATCGTTGTCTCCAACATCTGCTGTTGACTGCTGCTCCAATGGTAGAGCTATAAGTATTTTACCTTAGGATATGCGTGGGTGTACAACACCAGTTTTAAATTGATTGAGAAATTTATTGTGAACTAATATTTGAGTTCTTGAAGTGCGTTGCCGAACGTCTGAAATGAGGAAATTGTAGCACTCGAAACTATAACACTTGAATTATTATACCTGCTAACTTCTGCAGATGTTATCTCTATCATCAAAAAGAAGCTGTACCAACAGTGGAAGACAGGATGGTTTCAGTCCATCAGAAGCAAACTCCGTGGTATAATATAGAGTTTTTCGACACATCTTCCCAGTAATTCTCTTTCCAGACAAGATCAGATTTTAATATCCCGACTGAGAATGGGCCACACCAAGATCACGCACAGTTATCTTCTTTCATAGGACCAACCACCCATCTGCCACCCGTATAACAAACTGTTAACGACGAAACACATAATCGTGAAATGTCCCCCAATACGATCAATGGAGACAACACTACCAGATACCCAATGATTTACAAACAGCACTCAACTGTTCGATGTACCCTAAGATAGTTGAATTTTTTAAAAGCATCAATTTATATAAAAGTGTATAATGTTAAGTCAATTTGATTAGTTATAGTGTCACAATTTTATGTAATTCGTTGTAATGGTTCAAAACTGCCAGTATCTTAAATAACTTCATTGTTTTATTGTTAAATATTTATTGTATAAAAAGTTGTAAATTTGCTATACGACTAATATGTTAAATTGATTATAAACTTACAAAATAAATAAATTTACGGTTTGAAATAACTCTCTCCGCAATAAACGAAGCTAGACGTGTAAGTCGCCGTAAATCGCTAAAATCCCTCGCGGCAGCCACGAAATCTTAATCACACAAGCGCGTCACTAGGTTCTAGTCTTTATGATATAGGCTACTCTTTATACTATTTTTACTATGCTATTTTTCTTTACATTGTTGATTTCTCTTCAGAATTTATATGAATTTCCAAGACTCTGTTTGCTTTGTATTTGGTTTTCAGCTTGTCTTTTATTCAAGTATTTTGGCCGAAGCACTGATTCTAATTTTGTTAAGTTCACTAAACCTCACTTTCACTGTTTTCTACTTAAGCCTAATTGTTATAATTTTGCACTCATTACCTATTCCAGTTTCGCACTAATGCTTTCCTTTCCAGTTTCCTTCCCCCGTAGACCTCCGTTTTTCTGCCTTTGTTTTAACTCTCTTAAAAGCCATTTTAACCCTATCTTTCTCACTTAACTGAACTTTATCACGGGTTCTATTTCTATGAGACTGTGCCCCTTGCTCGAAAAAAATGTGAACTTTCTTCAAAGTTTCTAGCCTGTCTCCTACCTATCCTTTTTGCTTTTTTATGTCTACTTCTACTTTCTTGTAATAGTTTTCTAGCTACTTGCCTTTCTGCCTCCTATTTCTCTGCTACTTTCTCAATTTTCTACTTTATTGTAATTCTTTTTAGCTGCTTCCCTAGCCTTCTGCATTTCTTTGTCGCCATTTCCCTTTCTATTTCAAATTTCTTTGTTACTTCCTCCCTTAATTTCCTATTTTTGTCTCTGATTTCTCACTAACTTGTTTACAAATTTTCTTTTTAAGTTTTCTACTTCTTGGTCAATTTATTTTCTAACATTTTCTACTTCTCCCCTAACCTGTTCTCTGTTTTCTTTGACTTTGCTTCTAACATGCGTTACCTCCCCTTTAATTTCCTTCTTAAAAATTCTAATACTTGCTGTTGATTTTATAACTTCTCTGTTGAGTACTTTCTAATTTCTCTCTTAGCTCTTCCTCTAATTTCCTTCCTGTTCTTCTTGACTATTTTCTAATCCTGTTGTCCCTTTTATAGGTTTTTACTAGGAATTATGTTTTCTTCCTTCCTCCCTGCTAATTAATTAACATTTCCATTATCACCCTGCATTCACTTTCCATCAGTCCTGAATTATTCACTTTTTCTCCCTGAATTCTATTGTTTCCTGTTTCTGAACTATCCTGCATATTTGGGTGATTTTCCTGTGTTTCTGTTGCCATATTTTGTACAATTTATTGTTTACTGAACATCCATTGCCGCTACAAAATTCTTTTCACCTAACATTTTTCCATTACGTAACCACATTTACACAGAAACATCGAAATAAATACATTTACAGTCAATACCGTGTTTGCTGATGCACTCACTGTTGTTTGCTGATGCCGATGTCTTCTTTCTTGCTGCCTATGTACCTGTGTAGCCTGAGCTACCACCGTTCTTGATTGTCTTCCTTCCTCTCGTGCTGTTGATTACTGGGTTTGATTCTGAATGTAGTCTCCTCAGCTTCTGGTGGTCCTCAATTCGAAGTCCAGTGATGATGCGCCATTTTGATGCTGGATGTGTGATGCCAAGGTGCGACAGTTTGGTACAGGAGTGTAGTTGCCACCAGTCAATAGTATGATGGTGTCGTGAATGTATCGGTCCAAAGGGGGACCTTTTAAAGGCCTTCTCTGAATTACTTTTAGATTTAGTTTGCATTGTTCCTACAGCAATAAATGACGTAATGCAATCTCCGGATCTTGTCTGCTCACGTGGCTTCTAAATAACGCATCAGCAAACATCGGTTGTATAACAAAAACTGGTCCTCTTTGTTGACGAAATTCTGAATTACTCTGTATGATCGGTTGTTTTATATTTAAATCACCAGGAGAATGAATTTAATAGGATTTCTATAGCTTTTTTGCTGAATTTTAATCACTTAAAAATCAGTAACTGGTGGTTTTAAAGCTAACGAAATGACTGGTTTATCATGCATTTTTCTAGGTCTTATTAAAGTTCATAACTACCACATTTAGGTATGTATATAAAAAGTTTCTAAATGAAAAATTCCTATTTATGTTTACTTATACTTATGTTAGGATCAGGATATTCTGACTTTGCAAAATTAATTAATAATTCATAATTGTTAGCTTTCAAGCACAAGAAGCACACTTTCTTAGCACAAAAAACTCATAAAATACCAATTTCTTAAAAGATGGCATATATAAGTTTCCATGAGAGGATTTAAACCATTTTAGTGCCTATAATTTAAGTGGAATACACACAAAAAGACACACATTACACGGGTCTCTGTAACCTGAGTCTAGCAGTCAAGACTATTCATAAAGGCCGGTTCTCAAGTAAACAGGTTAATGATTGCCTGTACAATATGGTGCCTGTGTTTCCCGGGACTGCATTACCATAGAGCTGAATACTTTCGTCATGTCAAGAATCAATTTCAACAATATATTACAGCACTCGACTAAATACGATTATGAGTTTTCCACCAGACGAAAGAGCTCGTCTAACCATGGAGGAGGGAATGGATGAATGAATTAATTTACTGAAATAAAAGTATACAAAATTAATTCCTATCAAACTCACGGCTCCAAGAGGCCGTAAATGCTTTTATAATACGCAGAATAATAAAGCAAGAAAAAAACAGAAGAAAGAAAAAGAAACTCGCTAAAAGTTGCACGAAAAAAGATAAAACATATTCAAATGTAGCATAATAAAAGCAACCGACAAAACAATGCGTATTACGACGCACTGTTATGCCCTACTGTGTTATACAAAGAACAGTTAAAAACAAATCTGATGAGATATTCACATAACCTACTCTATCCTCTATGGTTTATTAGTGTGTATACAAATTATTCTTACTAAAGCTTATTACTTTCTCTACTACGTATAGTAAGTAGGGGAAGTATGGTATTCCAACCAAAAATTCGATACCGAGATTTCACCGGGAATATATGTTTTGAGACCCCTGAATCCAAAAAAAGGATTTTTGGAAACATGTCCGTGTGTGTATCTGTGTGTGAGCAGCATATCTCAGAAACGAATAGTCCGATAAACACCAAACTTGGTATTTAGGTTCAGTATCTTCCAGAGATGCGACACGAAGGTTTTCAAGAAAATCCCCCCACCCCAGATTACCCTTTACATGGAATATTTTTCGAAAATTTTAATTTTCTCAAAAATGGCTATAACGATTTTGATTAAAATATCATATATTTAAGGTATTTTCATGACAAATGAAATGTATATCTCGAATTTTCTGTCTCCAAAATTATTCTTCATTGTGAACAACTTTTCCATAACTGGTAAATCATAAGAGATAAACTTTTACTACACAAAAAATGTATATCGCGTTAAAATACACAATTTATGTCATACACATTTTTTGTTGTTGAGTGAACCATTTTCAGATATTGCTTGTTATTCCCTTAAATTTTCCAATACTCATACTTTTTCTCAAATTCGTTATTCATTTTTTTGTCCTGGTAATGAAAAGAGAATGGAATACTCCACATAGCAACCACCTCTTAAAATATTTGACTATCGTTTAAAGCCTACCAATTCACCTTGCATCTACAACAAACATTAACATCTCCATATCTCCATTAACATGAAGCATATGCAGAATAGCGTTTGTAAAAATGGCTTGTACAGGAGTAGAAAAAGTAATGTGAGTGTAACACATCAGATTTTTTTATGTAATATATTTGCAGAAATAACTGCACTACATATTTCGTTATAAATACAAACGGAACAGCCACAGTCAAATGTTTAAGAGCTACACGCTATACCCTGGCCTTAAAATTCCATTCTGTTTCCATTCAATCGCGAGAAACAACTGAATGTTGACAGGACTTTAAGAGAATGACCAAGAGGTGATCATTTCGAGCCTTTATTAACGAATATGTCAGAAATGGCATATGCCACAAAAAAACTTATTTTAAATAAATTGTGTGTTTCAAAGAAGTTTTATGTGTAGTACGTCCTCGTCTTTCGCTTAACGTTTACCAGTTATAAAAGATTATATAAAACTCCTTCCGAATGAAGGGGACCTCATAGGCCATTCCCCGAAAATCCAAGATACACAGTTTATGTGTCTTCTAAACATCTTTAATATATGGTATTTTAATCAAAATCCTTATAGCCATTTTTTTAGAAAATAAAAAGTTTTCGAAAAAATTTCCATGTAAATGGTAGTTTGGGGTGGGAAGATTTTGTTGAAAATCCGCGTGTCACATCTTTGGAACATATTCAACCTTTGCTTTTGTTTGGTATTATCCGACTTTTTGTTTTTTAATTTCTCTACTACGTATAGTAAGTAGAGGAAGTATTGCTTTCCATTCAAAAATTCGATACCGAGGTTTCACCGGAAATATATGTTTTGAGGCCCCCTGAATCCAACAAAAAGCATTTTTGGAAACACGTCCGTGTGTGTGTCTGTGAACAGCATATCTCAGAAACGAACAGTTGGATAAACACCAAACTTGGTATTTAGGTTCAGTATCTTCCAGAGATGCGACACGAAGGTTTCAAAGAAAATACCCCACCCCAGATTACCCTTTACATGGAACATTTTTCGAAAAATGTAATTTTCTCAAAAATGGCACTATCAATTTTGATTAAAACATCATATGTTTACGATATTTTCATGACAAATGAAATGTATATCTTGAATTTTCTGGGAATGTCTCCAAAAGTATTCTTCATTGTGAACGACTTTTGCATAACTGGTAAACCATAACAGATAGACAAAATTTTACTACACAAAAAATGTAGATCGCGTTAAAATACACCATTTCTGTCACATACATTTTTTGCTGTTGAGTGAACGCTTTTCGTGATATTGCTTGTTATTCCCTTAAATTTTCCAATACTTATACTTTTACTGAAATGGAAGTTCGTTATTCATTTTTTTGTCCTGGTAATGCAAATGGAATGGAATGCTGCACATCGCAACCAGCTCTTAAAATATTTGACTATCGCTTAAAGCCTGCCAATTCCCCTTGCATCTACAAGAAAATTAGCAATAAGATTAACATCGCGATTAACATGAAGCATATGGAGAATAAGTGTTTGTAAAAATAGTTTGTACAAGAGTAGAGAAAGTCATGTAAGTTTAACACATATATTTTTATATGCTGTTCACAGACAGACACATACGGATGTGTTTTCAAAAATGCTTTATTTGTATTCAGGGCGTCTCAGAACCTGTATTTCCGGTAAAATATCGGTATTGAATTTTTGAGTGGCTTGCAATACTTCTACTTACTATATGTATTAGAGAAAGTAATAAACAAACACGCTAACAATAACTATAAAGTTATAGAAACAGCGTAAACAGAGATTAAGAAGACCCAATAGGTGTGTTTAATTTTGTTTACACCTCCCTTCTCTACCATAGCCTTATCAGATCTCAGCTGGCTCGACTTAAGTAGAAATGTACCTATCCCCTCACCATGGCTTCCCTGCCTGCCAGTAGCATCCAACATGTCCTTAACCTGGAGGAGGAAGTGCACAACTGTAGCCACTTGCCTTTAAGATGCCACCAAGACAAGTGCCTCCGAAATACAAGACTACTATGTTGTCAGCCAGATCCAACTCATGTAAGTGCCTGATGCTTCAAAACAATCTGAATTGATTCCATCATCATTTTTATTACACAAGCTGTTTTCATTCGTGGACAACTTCTTCAAACATTTACCTGAATAAATACCGTCACAGGCACATGTTCAATTTTCTATTCCCTACCTAAAGCCACTTGAGATCATGGTAAATGCTACTGTGATTACTGAAATTGCAAATGATGCCCATCTTTGGAACAAATGTGCGGTTTTGGGTGCATAGAAATTACCTCTGATGACTGTTAACCTACAAATTATGTGTGCATAAAGAGAACTGTCCACTTTTGTTCCGAAAATGAACATTAGGAACAGTGTGGCAGTAATTTGTATCACAATAATGTAAATGCCAGAGTGATTGTAGTGTAAAGAAGCATTATTGTATGACATTGATTTGAGATGTTTGTTAATTATATGCATTGTTAGGAAATAAGTTTACACGGCCTCACTGAAACTGACAATAGGAGCGGATAACAATGAGCGAGGGGGTGAGTTGAATATTAATTAGAAGAGACAAACAAATGACGTCATATTGGCGCGCTTTTCTTAGAAATGGCGGGAATTTCTTCCTTAGAGCATATGTTTTCGTAATTTTTGATTGGATATAAAAATAGACGCTAACGTTGGCGCGTTTTATTAACCAATAGCAGCTCGGTTATAATCTTTAGGCATATCGGGGTGTGGGAGTATAAAAAGCTAAAGTCAGAGGCAGATTTCGTCAGTCCAACAGAATCATTCGCGTGTAATACGTCGATCAGTTTAACATAAGTATTCGTGAGTTATACGTCCCGTAGTTCAACGGAAGCATACATAAAGTACACGTTACGCAATTCTACAGAATCTCTCGCGTCTTAAAGTTTGTTATAAATGTGAAACACGCGAATTAATAATGTGCAGTAAATAAGAGATTATAGTGATATTAGAAAATATAACAGTTTCAGTCTGGCGTGTATCACTAGTCAATATGTGAACTTAATTAATTGTGACGGTAATAAAAGTGTAAAAACAAAATTCTTTTATCAGTGTTATCTTTGAGTAACAAATCCTTTCCGTTTACACACCTGTTCAAGAGATTTGCTTGACCGAGAAACAATAGCTAGCCGGAGGACAATGAACCCAATATTCAAAGTAGTAATACAATAACAGGCGCCCAGTAAAAGATAACACGAAGTGACCGCGACAAATTGGCTTCCATACGTTGTGCAGATAAATATGAAGTATCCTCCAACTACCAACAAATATCCTACTTCAACAGCGGAGGTCCAAAAAGAATTAGCAGTTAATTTTCAAGAATGTCTTCAATATGTGAGTGGCCCCAGGTATGCTGGAATCTCCTAAATCAAAGAAGTACCTGCACTGTGTATTTAAATTTGTGTAAGCCCTATTGAGGTCAGTATAATGCCTTCCACATTTAAGTTAATCAAAAGTTATAATACAGTAAATGCAAGTTATGGTTTGCAACACATTCTATTTTTTGATTTCTCTACAGCTTACTTGCTCTAGGTAAAGGAAGCTTTTTATTCCACGTAAAAATTAAATATTCGTATTTTATAGGAGATAAATGTTTTGAAGTTACCTGAAACAAACATAAAAATTTTAAAGTGTGTGTTGAAAGAATACCAAACCTAGTATTTGAGCCTTTCAGAAAATTCTTCACCGCAAACCTTTTTTTTCCAAAACAGCTCTAACGATCTTCTGTATCATTGGAAAAGTGTAAGATATAGAAATAGCCTAGTACACAAACATTTAAAACTTATCAAAATTCAGAATTTGTTTTAAATAAATGGTCTTCATAACGTTAGCTGTTTTCTGAATATTCTTTGCAGTGCGTTAAACTTTCTCTAAGTTAAGTTTGAAACTACAGTTCTTTCTTTTTCATTATATTCGAACGAGTTCATTACTATAACATTCACTTATTACTTCCTAATCCTATTACAAACAACTAAATGTTGTTTCCCAAGTTGCTTGTAACTAAGCACCTTGTTCAAAATAATCTACAATCAGTGATGCTAATCTGTACGATAATTATTATGGGAACGTATGACAACTTTAACGTCGGTAGGACGTACGATACTCGGAAAATATGCATTATTTATAAAGCCGTTAATTTAATGCCTATAAAACCGTTACAAGGTTTTAAGTGTAAATGCAATTAATCAACAATATAAAGAAAAATGGAAAAATCATGTCCATTAATATTTGTTAATAATCCGTCATTATTACTATGCTGTTTCGCTGTTGACAGTGCGTTTAATTAAGCACGCATCCTTACGTGTGATGCATAATTGTTTTAGGTTTTCTCTTCTAAGGCAAAAATAAAGAAATCTGATGTGTTACACTCACATAACTTTCTATACTCTTGTACAAACTATTTTTACAACCGCTTATTCTCCATATGCTTCATGTTAATCGAGATGTTAATCTTATTGCTAATTTTCTTGTAGATGCAAGGGGAATATGGTAGGCTTTAAGCGATTGTCAAATATTTTAAGAGCTGGTTGCTATGTTGAGTATTCCATTCTCTTTGCATGTCCAGGCCAAAAAAATGAATAACGAATTTCCATTTGAGAAAAAGTATAAGCGTTGGAAAATTTAAGGGAATAACAAGCAATATCTCAAAAATTGGTTCACTCAACAACAAAAATGTATATGAACATAAATTGTGTATTCTAACGCGATCTACATTTTTTGTCTACTAAAATTTTGTTTATCTCTTATGGTTTACCAGTTATGCAAAAGTCGGTCACAATGAAGAATACTTTTGAAGACATTCCCAGAAAATTCGAGATATACATTTCATTTGCCATGAAAATATCTTAAACATATGATATTTTAACCAAAATCGTTAAAGCCATTTTTGAGAAAATTAAAATTTTCGAAAAATGTTCCATGTAAAGGGTAATCTAGGGTGGGGGATTTTCTTGAAAACCTTTCGTGTCGCATCTCTGGAAGATACTGAACCTAAATACCAAGTTTGGTGTTTATCCAACTGTACGTTTCTGAGTTATGCTGTTCACAGACAGACACAGATACACACGGACATGTTTCCAAAATTGCTTTTTTTGGATTCAGGGGGTCTCAAAGCATATATATCCATGAAATCTCGGTATCGAATTTTTGGGTGCAATACAATACTTCCCCTACTTACTATACGTAGTAGAGAAAGTAAAAAACTGGGAGTGGCTAGTATTTAAAGTGTGACAGTGCATTTAGAGTCGGTTTTAGTGTTGTGTTTTAGACTTAAAGTTTCACGGATTATTTTATAAGAAATAGACATTTCTCTCAAAATGCATTTGAATGAAGAACATTAAATATCGATACAGCAATATAGTATTGTGAGTATAAAGTTATTTCTTTAAAATGTACGATAATTCAATAAAATCCATAATTATGAGGCGTTGGTACATACCTTCCTATTTTAAGATTGACAAACATATTTCCAACATATGAATTTGCAATATGTGGAAGAAGTAGCGTGAGTATACATGATCATATTTTTTAAAAAACGAGAAACAGCAATAATTTGCTCTTGTTTGAAGCTGTCCAAATACTTTCATAAACGTTTCAGAAAAATGTCAACAGTTCTATTCAAAGCATTTCCTCGAATAATGGAATTAAAATACTGCAGTTCTAACAGCGGCTCTACAGAGATTTAGCGTTGCTCTTAATTGAAATGCAAAACACAAACGAATACAGTCGAAGTTAACAATCAACTTTGATTGAAATTACCTTGTATTTATATTATTCTTCTCTTTCCCCCCCTAGGCAACTTAAATAATAAAATGTCCAGGCCTAAACGTTTTTTCGTTATTCACAGAAACCTGCCAAATTATTTTTTAATTATGCCGGCATGTTAAAACAAATAATTTCTACTAACTCTTAGTTGGCAACCTTTGTAACGAAGCTCGGTCCTGCGTTCCGAAATGTACGTTTTTTTCATGTTACAGAGGTCAATAACAATAATAATTTGTTTAGTATAGAAGCAAAGATAGTAAATTTCATAGAGGTGGACTTATAAAAGCTAAAACGTATTTTAAATCCATCCTAGTGCAACATTTTGTTCTTACGCCAAGAGTAAGGTTTCTGCAGGGAAATGCATGTTACAAGATTGCGCATAATGTATTTAATGGTCGCTTCAGATCTTCAGCAGCTCCATTAAAAACGCCTTTTTTCTGAGGGAGAAGAGACAAAGCCAGATGTAATTACAAAACATCTTCCTCGATACCTGCTTTTCTAGTATACCACACAAGTAAATGCAGATTCGCCGTTATATTTAAGGGAACCATTAGCAATACCTTTCATCCAAAGTTATACAACTAAGACATTTTTTTGGCATAAACCAGAAATACAGGGTGATTTATGAAGAACTGACACATTTATTTCTTTAATTCTTTCAAAAACGAGTTCTGCTAGCGACAACTTATTGTACATGAATTGCAGAGTAATTTGAGAGATTATTTACCTCTATAGCAAATGTTGAAAATATCCTCCATCCTGCATAAGGCACAACTCAACACATCGTTCCATGTTACTGGCCACTCGTTGGAGGACTCTGTTGTCAATAGCTTGAATCTCCTGTGTAATGTTGTGCTTCAGATCGTCCAATGTCTGGGGACGTGTGGTATAAACCCTGTCTTTTAAGTAACCCCATAGAAAGAAGTCTGGCGATGTCAAATCCGGAGATCTCGGTGGCCACAGGTTGTTGAAAATTATCCGGTCGTCAAAGAAACTTGCAATTAGTGCCATGGATTCATTTGATGTATGGCATGTAGCGCCGTGCTGCTGAAAATATCCTTGACTCAGCTCTACAGCGTCTAGTTGCTCAGCAAACTACATGAAAATCCGTCGGTACTCTGCAGTGTTCACATTGTTTTTAAAAAAAATCATCCCACTATTCTCTGTGCGGATATTGCGCGCCAAACTACAATTTTAACCGGATGCATAGGTGTTTCATGAATAACATGTGGATTTTTACTGGCGTGATTTATTTGAGTTCACATAGCCGGATAAATGGAACCATACTTCATCTGTGAACCATGTGATGAACAATATGGCAGGATTTTGCACAATGAACGCCTGAAACCACTGATCCAGTCGTGCTCTTACGTCAACAACTGTGGGAAGCCTAGATGGACGAGTTTTGCCCTTTTCACTCACCAGAGATCCAGTTGTTTCCAATTTGTTTACCAGTCCCAGAATTGTGTTTCTTTGAGGAGGATCCTGAACACCAAATTCTCTCTGGTGCGCCCTTTAAGTAGCTGTAATCGAATCCAGTATTGCTTTACAAGGAAGAGTCGTTCATTTAATGTGTACTCCATTTTCAAGTTGACTAGAGCAAAATCTCAAAAACAGTTGCGGACAATAAAACTAGCAATTACGAATAAAACATGAACATCTGCGCATCTAGTGACAGGAAAACGAAACTCCAGAACATTCTGCTTAATTTGGTGCTAAAATTGGGGCATTTATTTAATTTAGAACAGGACAATTAAACAAAGAAATGTGTCAGTTCTTCATAAATCACCCTGTATAATAGAGCTGTAACCGATAGTGCTTTCATGATTTTCGATTTTGAATGAATGCTATATGTTAGCGCGTGTAATGAGCTGCGCTAAAGCCAGAAATCACATGTTTTCAATTTCGGTGTATGTGTGTGTGTTTACGTTTATATTTTTATGCCAAAAATGACCATAAATTGTCATGAACTTTGGCATATAAAATATCTGAGAAAATATGCTATATGTAATGTTAATTACTTTTTCCAAAAGGGATAGGTTATCGCGGTGTGCAAACAATAGATCCTATATGTTACATTCATATAACGTCTTATACTCTCTATCGTTTATTACTGGCTATTCAAATTATTCTTATAAAAGTTTATTTCTCTATCTACTTCATTTTAATCGACATAAACCTTTGCAGAAATAGTTCCTTTACACATTTCGTTAGAATATAAAATGAACAGCAATAGTCAAGTGTTTAACCACTGAACGCTATACGCTGGCCTTAAAATTTCATACTCCTTCCATGGATTCGTGAAAAACAATTTAATTTCTACTGTTCTTTAAAAGAATGAAGGGTTAAACACGAAGAATTTTGAAAATTATGATTATATGAGAGACCTACAGATTTAATTATCTCGGAACATTATTTTTCTCGGTGGCTACACATTATGTGTCCTTTTCCAAAATGTTTAACTTGATGATCTGGAGTGGGGAATATTCATATTTACCTGTTCCTCACCGCTCCTCCGTCTATGTGGTTATAACTATATATTAATGTTAGGAGTTTATGTGTTATGTAAAAACTGTGGAGCGTTTATGTTATTAAATACCTACGACTGTAAAGAAATGACATCCATCGTGACTATGTAAAAATAGTACATAATTTTGATAATTGTATCATCGCCAAAACTAACTTACAGGTTATACAATATTTCCAAAACTTCCAAGACTGTCGTTGGGAGGCTAAGAAAATCAGAAACACAAACCTGCCGTGAAAAAAATGTTGACATCCGTGGCCTAGGGGTACCATGCTAGACTCTAGTTACCGAGGTCGCAGTTCAAACCCGGCAGAGGGCGATGGATTTGTTCGGGCGTAAAAATACTTAGCATGGCTTCCTTCGGAAGGGAAGTATAGCCGGTGGTCCCGTATCGTATATTTACGGCACATTAAAGAACCTCAAGCCTGTTAAAGAGGCCTCTGCGCAAAAATGTCCGGTCTTTTACGCCGAATATAGAATGGGACATTAAGAACCATGGTAGTTAAAGAGCATCCATAAATAAATACAAATACGTTTTTTCGCCGTGAAAATTCTCGTGAATACCACCAGCGTTATAGTTAAAGGAGGTAACAAATATTCAAAAAATATATTCCATACCTTTCCACAATAATTTCGTTTGCTCAGTCGGCGGAACGCCTGCCTGCTGTGCGAGGAGTCCCGTATTCGATTCCCGGTTGGGGTGGGAATTTGGATTTAGCCAATAGTTTCCTATCCTCCCCAGAGGAGGGATGAATAGGAGGGTGAATTGATCTAACGTATAAAAATCAAGTAAATACCAGAAATCCAATGTCAGTTGTATACGATAGGCAATATGTTCCAAAGGTAAAAGGCCGCCGATATGGCCATTGCAGTTGAAGGCGTAGTATTAATGGAACAATACAGAAATAATAATTTCATGAGGAATAGGGGAGGAAGTTAATTTAAATTAAATAAATAGTTACTTGAGATTTATAAACTCACCCATTTCAACACATACTGAGAATTCGATGATCAAGGGAGATTATTTACTAAAAGAAGTGTTTTCAGATTGTTATACTACGATACAGTGTGATAAGTGCATAATTGGAGAACAAGGAAGAGTTTGAAAATACGAGACAAAGAATCGTATTTTCTAATTCCGAGATCTAACGCTGTGTATTGCATACTATTTTTTCAACGATACTGAACAATATAAATTGTGCTTACGAGTAAATAAAATTAATTAATAACAACTGTCGAATATACTGGTACCAGTAGCAAGGTCAACAACATTAACCTTGGTGGCGGGCTGGCGATCGATCATCCACGCCTGATTGTTGACCTAAAAACGTCAATAACTTACAACTCTTCTTAGCTGCTGCATGAATTAAATCTTTAGCAAATATTAACAAATAAAAAGGAAGTAAAGATTCAATTAAGACTTAAATGGTGAAATTAAACTATCAATTATGAATATTCCACGTCTGCAATTGGTAAGAGGATTTAATATAGTACCTACACATACGTACAGTAAAGTAGGCAAATCATGCAGGTAAGCTATGTTGATTCATGCAGAATTAAAATGTCTACCATTTCAGCATGGACAAGAATGGATCACAACGGAGTGGATCATCACTTTCATTTCCCCCCATCTCTCTCTAACATACCTTATCTATGTTCACTGTGATTAGAAGCTTCTGTGTTTTCCACCGATTTGGTTTATAATCCTTATAAATTTCTTCCAATCTATTCTGTCTAATAGTAGTAGTAGTAGTAGTAGTAGTAGTAGTAGTAGTAGTGGTATTTATTAAGTACTTAGTATTACATTAATTGCATAACACAGTCGCATGGGTCATAAGACCGTACATGCTCTCTAGAAAAATACCTGGCCTGTATACGTGACTTGCAGAATCGACCAGAAACAACTGTGTTTATAATCACCACACTATATACATACATATAAAATTGAAAAACACTCTGAATCACACACACAAGTGCTCCAGCACCACATATATTTAAAGAAAATTTACATAAACACCTCATCTCTTAGTACACGTACTTCCATTAAGTATGTGCCCAAGTTTGGCCAGTTTTGGCTGTTTAGAACCAAGTCCCAGCATGCTGTCCTCCGTCTGTTGGAAGCCAAAAATACTACCGGTAATAATTTTTCCTAATACTCTCCGTCTGCACGCATGCTGCCAAAATATGCGTCCAGTCTTCTTGTTCCCCGCATAATGGGCAAATCCTCCTGCCATCGTCATCAGCAATCTTGCGAGCTTTCCACCCTCCCAACCTAAGCCATGCTATTCCCGACCTCTGTTTTATACCTAATTCCAAAATATATGTTTCCTTACCCCACCTACTTTTTATTTCATTTTGTAGCTTCAATGTTAATAGATAACAGAAGTTGTGTTCAATGATACCTAGTACCCGATTTTCAACAATTTAGTATAATATTCTTACTTTGGCATTATGTATAACCTAATTAGTCAAAACTAAACTTCTAATCTGAACTGTTTTTATTCTTCTTTCGTGTATAGCTTAATTCAGAGTTAATTAGTTAAGCGTAAAGTTTCCAGAAGGATATTGGCTCTGGATTAAACTAGATTAAATCCTAAAGAGTTAAATTCTGAGACATACATAGATATGAATGACATTTATTATTCTTGCATACAATTAATTCCCTCGTGCAAAAAGAGCATGTGATGAATAATTTATTAGGATTTACATCGAAATCGCGTAATTCTTGGAACAGCGAAGTAATTACGAGTCTGGCCTTTTTAGATGCTTTGTAGCGGTAGAGCTTACAGCAAACGGGGTGAAAAATAAACCCATTTTGCGTCCCAGGTAGATGAAAATGTGTGCGGCGAGTTACAACTGCAGTCCAGTTAATGGAGTGAGGATTTGGCGTTAATCTAAAACATGCAGAATTGAATAATCCTGGTGAACTGTGCTGTAATTACTACTGCTCCGCCCAAAACCGACAGAAGTCTGTTGGGAGCCCACGCATGTTAAGAACACATTGTGCTGATGGTAGTTGCCAAACGCGTCTGCCAACAGCGTTTAACCTTGTCATTCTTTTACTCCACGAAACAGTACATTTCAATATGATAATGTTAAAAATAATGATACTCTAAAATTATCAAAATAGGCACTAAAGGCACAGTTTTAGGCACGTAAAATACAGTTTCCATAAGCTAAACGTTGAACCTCATGTATCTAAAACATATTTCCACTTTCCCAAATCACAGCAAGTTTAAAAATCTTGTTTTATACATTCACATGATTTTCTCTACCCTCTATCGTTTATTAGGGTATGGAATTATTTTTACGAAACATTACATTTCTATCCACTTCATTTTAATCGACATACTCTTTTGAGAATTAGCTACATCAGACATTTCGCTACAAATACAAAGGGAATAGTATTAGTCAAGTGTTTAAGAATAAAAATTCCTTAAAATTCCAAACTGCTTTAATACAATTGCGAGAAACAACTGAATGTCGGCAGGATTTTAAAAGAATGACAATGCATTGAACAATGCGAACCATTAATAACGGATATCTCGGAAATGGCGTATGTCAAAAAATAAGTTATTTAAAATAAATTGTATTTTAAAGAATCTACATTTCTTTGTGTAGTGTGTTTTCATCTATCGCTCAACTTCCAGTTATCTACAAGATTATACAAAATTCCTTGCCAATGAACAGGGCTTCACAACTATTTCCAGAAAATACAATATATAGATTTTGTCATGTAAACATCTTTAATGATATTTTAATCAAAATCGTTAGAGACATTTTTCAGGAAACCAAAAATTTTGAAAAATCTTTCATGTAAAGGGTAGCTTGGTGTGGGAATTGTTTTTGAAAATCTTCGTGTCGTATCTTTGGAAGGCATTGAACTTAAAAAACCAAGTTTGGTATTTATCCGAAGTTTTGTGTTTGAGTTGCTGATCACCGACCACAAACACACACCCAGGAACCTTTTTCTAAAATTTCTTTTTTTTTGATTCAGAGGGCCTGAAAACATTATTTCCGTTGAAATATCGATATTGAATTTTTGGGTGGAATGCAATACCTTAACCTGATATGTATGTGGTAGATAAAATAAAAATACAATTAGTTGGTGAGAAATAAGAATCTCACAGTAACAAAAATAGTAAATTTGCTAAATTACTATAGCCAGAAACATTTTATGTCTTAAATTAGGAAGTGTGGTTACTAATACATAATACGAACTTATAAAGCTGAAAAAGACACTCTCAGAGTTGACATGAAACCACCTCAAAATTTTGTTTTCACAACATTGTAAAAGAAATATTTGAATTATTTTTGAAAAAGCAAGAGACAAAACATGGGCGAAAGTGTGCATAGCAACAGTTAATGAAGCGGACGAGGATTGTGCCACTGACCTTTTTTGTTCTTTGAAAGGGATTTCTGCCGTACTGTAGTCATCGACCAATACTAAAGGTTGAAAAAGATACCTAGAGGGGCCAGTATCCTATTTCTGTTTCTATAAAACGAGGTAAAACGAGTAAGTCTAACTGTGAAGGTGCGAAAAAGAACTTTAGCTTTTCTTTTCCTGCAATGTCTCATTCCTAACCAACTATTACAAAGTCTTTGAATCAAACCAACTCCATGATAAGATATCTTTCATTCTTTATGAAAAGCTTTAATCAAACCACAGACGTATTAAACTGGGCATTTTAGGCACCAGAAAACACCTTCCATACATTTATATTTTACATAAAACGAATAATTGTTTTTAGTTTTAGTTTATTCGTACATATACAAAGTAGGCGTTTGGCCTAAAATCCGAGGTGTAAATTAATAACATCAGAAAAAATAAATTTATACAAAAAATTAATGGGGCACTGGCTCTCTACGGTCGTTCTTTTCACAAATAACAGGCACAGATACTAAATAATGTCTCTTCTTAAATCAGCGAGATGACTCCAAGGTAACGTGTAAGTTTGCATATACTCGTATGAGGTTCTTGGTTAAATCCCTTTGAGCTGGCCATCCTGACCTCGAGTTTTTCACGATTCCCATATCAGAAGGCGAATGCTGGGGTGATTCCTCTTCTATCATGAAATTCCTGTCCCCATCAGTTCCTTTCATCTATTTCACCTCCATATACTTCAGGATTGCAGGACCATGCGACGGCGATTAGTGCGTGGCAGCGGCACTTTGAAGTTAGCGCTGTGTAAAGGATTTTGCCTTGGCGTTTGGATGGCCCTTTCTAGGGGGTTCGTTTCCGGGACCTCGGGTTGAATACCTCTGACAGGCTCGCGCCGGCGTCAGGTTTGATGTCATTCTAGAATCGTTAGAAACCCCGTCCTTGTTAGCGCCCATCGTCGTTCCGGATCTGAACCCCATCATCCCTTCCTCTCGGGGTCTTGCAAGACACAATTGGCCTATTGAGATGACCTAAGTGTGGTACTGAGTTCCAGTGGCTAGAGGCCCCTTCCGTCCGATTACCGTATAGTAAGTCTCTTATTGTATGTGAAATTTCAAAGCTGTAGCCATGAAATATGTATTAATTATTAAGACTTGGAGATACGACTGCCTACTGCCCACTTTCACTTTGGGTTTTTAGTGATTTTCCCTGTCAGTGAAGAAATACTAGGGGTGGTTTCTCAACTACCACGATTTCCTTTCCATTATTTCCCTTTAATTCAGTTTCCTTCACAAGTTTATAGATAACTACACACGAGCAGCTTTCAGGAAATGTATGGTCTCATTGATGCCTTATTTATTAATCAAAATCGAACTTAATAGTTTTAAGCACGATGTTATTGTTACTTTCTCTACTACGTATAGTAAGTAGGGGAAGTATTATATTCCAACCAAAAGTTCGATACCGAGATTTCACTGAAAATATATGTTTTGAGGCCCCCTGAATACAAAAAAAGCATTTTTGGAAACATGTCCGTGTGTGTGTGTAAACAGCATAACTCAGAAACGAACAGTCCGATAAACATCAAACTTGGTATTTAGGTTCAGTATCTTCCAGAGATGCGACACGAAGATTTTCAAGAATATCCCCCCACCCTAGATTACCCTTTACATAGAACATTTTTCGAAAATTTTAATTTTATCAAAAATGGCTCTAACGATTTTAATTAAAATATTATCTGTTTACGATATTTTCATGATAAATAAAATGTATATCTTGAATTTTCTGGGAATGTCTCCAAAAGTATTCTTCATTGTGAACGACTTTTGCATAACTGGTAAACCATAAGACATAGACGAAATTTTTCTACACAAAAAATGTAGATCGCGTCAAAATACACAATTTATGTCATATACATTTTTTTGTTGAGTGAACCATTTTCGAGATATTGCTTGTTATTCCCTTAAATTTTTCAATACTTATTTTCTCAAATGGGAATTCGTTATTCATTTTTTTTGTCTTGGATATGCAAAGAGTTATAATCTGTGGCACATGGTGCTGCACATAGCAACCAGTTATTAAGAGATATGTCTCTGCTTATACTGCCCTTGTAAATACAAAACAAGGGGAACATAGTAGGCCTTAAGCGATTGTCAAATATTTTTAGAACTGGTCGCTATGTGTAAAATGTAATTATCTTTGCATGTCAAAAGATCGTTTCTTGATTATCTCGATTAATATGAAATAGATGGAGAATAAGAGTTTGTAAAAATAGTTTGTACAAGAGTAGAGAAAGTCATGTGAGTGTAACACATCAGATTTTTTTTAAAATAATAACTGATAGTTGTTGGTTCTCCTACAGTCAGTTTTATTCCTATAAGCTCTGCTTCGATTTGATTTAGAGATTCAGAAAGCCTATGCTCATGCATTTTCCTGTACACTGCACGATACAGTGATATATAAAAGTACAAAAATGGCATGGTTCTCGCATTTTAACCATCTTACCAACACCCTCTCTTGCTTTTCAAACTCGACTTTCAGTCTCGAAATAATTACCACGACAACAAGAATTCATTAACCTCAAATTATCGGAAAGCTATCAATGCTCGTGGTATTACAGAAGATAATCGTTTCGTACCGACACTAATGCACACAAGAGCATCCATTATAACACAATAAACAATAAAATATCTCTAAAATAAGAAGTGTAGCTGTCCAGGCATAACCCAGTGCTTATATACGAAATTCGTGGGCAGAATAATATTCCCTTCACAATTCCAGGAAAAGCTGGTCTTCTCATCCTTCTGATCCCTTCTACCCGGAGATAGGGAAAATCCATGTTCCTCAGGGAAAACTCGCGGAATGTGCGGAGTCCGTCGACCCTTCTCACATCAGATTAACTACTTTCTTCCAACGCACATCACATGGCCTGTGTAACATTTACAATGCCAGGTGAAGGTCCTAGACACAAGCGAGGCGTTTGTATTCTGTTTATACTTTCGTCAACATAACTGCATGAATGGACAAACAAATTGTATACAGGGCGTTCCGTGTTCTCTCTTCCATTGGTAGTTACGTGTAAGGCTACAGATTTGAGTTAACATTTGTTTAAAGTAGTGACGTTTCATTGTTTATTAATTATTCTATTTTATTCACCGTTCAAGTATTATAAATATACTGAGCTTCATTAAAATTCATTGAATACATTATCTACTTTAAAAGCTTTATGTATAACAGCAACACCTTCTCAAATTAGAGGTCCCGGCTTCGATTCCAGGCTGCGGTCGGGATTTGTTTTTTAAACAGAACATTACCTATCCACCACAGGGGCTGGAAGTATAAATATGGGAGCGAATTTGAGTGTGTTAATAGTTAAAAGCTGACTAAGCCTACTTTAACAAATGCTACAGTTCACTGAGCAATGACATCATTAGTTGTTTCTCAAGTTAAAGCCCGGATATGACCAGAGAAGTTAAAGGAGACTATGCAAATAAAACAATAAAAGAAAAATACTATCCCCATTCATATAAAATGGAAATGTTCTATACCTTTTACATAAATCGCGATAAAAGTTACTGTAATGATTGTTTCAAATCAGCCAATTGGAATTTGCTTGTATAGAAGACGAAGGAACACTGCACAAATGTTTATATCGTAAGTCTGTTTAAGGATTTACTCTCAGCAACGACTCTAGAGAGGCGGGCAGAACAAGATTGCTCATTTAGATAACCTCAGAGAGGTTAAATATACAACAAGATATTTCGAAAACGTTAACGCTGCGAAAGAAAACATTTGACTAAAGTCTGCATATTAATTATCTCCTATAGTACATTTTCGGAATACTTCATTATTGTCCCATTACATGATTCAGTAATTGCGTGGGTACTTTACATGTTAGTTACAAAAAATCTTGTATTACACTCACATGACTCTCTCTACTCTTGTACAATGTATTTTTACAAACGTTTATTCTCCATCTACTTCATGTTAATCGAGATATCAAGATGTTAATCTTATTGCTAATTCTCTTGTAGGTGCAAGGGGAATTGGTAGGCTTTAAGCGATAGTCAAATCTTTTAAGAGCTGGCTGAGAAAAAGTGCAAATATTGGCAAATTCAAATAACAAGGAATATCTCTGAAATGGCTCACTTCAGAAAAAAAAATTCTATATCACATAAATTGTGTTTTTTAACCAGCTCTACATTTTTTGTGTAGAAAAGTTGTGTCTATCTCTTGCAGTTTACCAGTTATGCAAAAGCCATTCAGAAAGAAGAAGACTTTTGGGTACATTCACATAAAATTCAAGATATACATTTTATTTGTTATGAAAATATCTTAAATATATGATATTTTAATCAAAATTGTGAGAGACATTTATGAGAAAGTCAAAATTTTCGAAAAATGTTCCATGTAAAGGGTATTCTGGGATGGGAAATTTTCTTGAGAAGATATTTGAATTCTTGAATTTGATTCTTGAGAATTACTTTGAAAGACACTGAACCTAAATACCAAGTTTTTTATTTATCCGGCTTTTCTTTTTTAGCTATGCTGTTCACACAGACCCGCATGGACCTTTTTCTAAACGTTTTTTTTGGGATTCAGGGGCCTCAAAGCATGTATTTCCTGTGAAATCTCGCTAACGATTTTTTGAGTTTAATGCAATACTTCCCCTACTTACTCTACGTAGTAGAGAAAGTAAAAAATTAAGACGTGGATTCTATTCGTTACGTCAATTTAAAAAATTCCATATTTTAATAAAATCATACTGAACTTTTGTATAAAGTAAAACATAAGGAAACCATTGTTTCTGTAGAGGAAATTTCGTGAAAATGTTCGTTTTATAAAGCACGTGGGCGGAAGCACTTTTTATTCTGTTTATCCGTTTATTTATTTGACTGTTTTTATTTATTAAGAGAAATCTCAAGATATGTAACTACAGATCGAATACAATAATTTCTGTACTTTGCTATTGCGAAAGAATTATTTTCCTATACTAAATGTTATTAATAAGTTTTTTTTTGTTTTATATGCTGGAGCGTTTGATTAAATCGTTTTATTTCAAATACCTACCAAGATTTACATACTGTTTCGAACAATAATTCTGTGATCCCTTCTTAAGAATTTGGTTCTTTTTAAGAGAAGGACAACGGGGGTAGGGATACACAATTGTAAATTTAAACACTTAGGTATGCAACGCCGAGTAGTACCTGCAGTTATTTCATTCTGTAAAGCAACATATCTGGCATACGTATGATATGCAAATTGGCAGGAGCTGTTCAGAACCGAAGCCACCATTTGGATGGTTTTGGGCTCGATTCTCATACGTGTACTGTGGGACGTTTCCTCATTTACATTCAGTCTTTCGGCCACCACGTGGGCCTTGGGGTTTGCTAAACCTTTAACCGAAATGAGTAACGGGGAATTCCCCCGTGTCGGAGGCTGGCCTCTGCCCTGCCATCTGTTAGCTGGGGACACGAAACAGAGCTATTTGACTCCTGGTGACCTCGTGGCTCTCTCTTCGGGAGAATCCGGATCACAGGATTAACTCATTTAGCTTTGGGATGCAAATTTAAAACCTATACGCAGTTTGCAATTTAGAAAGTTAGCAAATCGTTAAAGTGAGAGTAAGCCAAAATATATAAGCTGTAGAGAAAATATAACGAGGAAGGATAAAAGAAGAAATGAACGAGGAGGAAGCTTCTTGTAGATTACAATGTGAGAAAGCGGAAAAACTTGCTGCTGGATAAATGTGAAGCTCATTAAAATATACGATTTACTTCAAGTGAGCATTAGCTACTTATGAAATATTCGCTGCTTTATGATTAACGTTGTTAAGCAATAATTCCTCAAGCTATCTAACATGCTTGGAAATGTGTGACACTCTTTTCTCCCCGCAAGAACGTCTTGCCAATAAAAAGTTATTTCCAATAACAGTCCTTTAGTGTTTCTGCATCTCACAATCTACTACATCCCATAATATAAAACCTGTATTGGCAAACATTTATCATGATTAAAGTTAAATGGATAAGATGTTCACCTTTTGTATGCTGGGTATGATAGATAAGGAATAGTTGTGGATTGCTAAAGTGCAAAGAATGGCCTGTGAATGATACACAACAGAGAGTTTTTTAAACAAACGTGGTGGTGGTATTTGCAATTATAATGCGAAAGTTATATTGTATTTTCACCATTCCATGGGTAGATTCCATGCATTAAATGTGGGGAAAAGTAGTTATTCTTCAGTCATATTTCCGACCGTTTCAATTATAAAACTATAATACTGGATTCCAAATAACCATCTTAAGCTAACAAGTATAACCGTAACAGCAAGATGCTATTTTTCTTCTGATTCGACTTTTTCCGCATCAAGTCGCACATTTTCAGTCCATAACGAATATTGCCAAGCAGCAAGACAATGCTCCCCTCCTTTTCTCTCTCCCATCCTACATTCAACCATGCATGCGTGTTAATGTACTGTTAACACGATGTAAGTCGCGTTATATAGAAATGATTATAATTACTGTTCCAACTCACATTTCCGAGCGGGATGGCTCAGGCGGTAACGTCTGCAGCCCGCATTCGGAAGGTCAAGTGTTCAAATCCCGTCGGCCGACCAATCTAACTGAGGTTTTTTCGTGGTTTCGCTCAGCCGCTAAGGTAAATACCGGATTGGATATTAATACCACGACCCAAAGTTCCACCTTAAGCCTAAAACAGTAGTAAAAAATGAAAAATAGGTGCTAATGGCGAAAGCTGGGCCATCTATCCACTGATAATAGAAGCAGGTAGACTGCACGCCACGAAGCAGAAGATCCGGCTGCTATGCGCTAAGGGTCTCTGTGGACACGTGACGAAGCCGGATGGTATGGTTACAGGGATGAGAACTAGAAGGCTACCTGTCCACCTTTCTATGTGAGGACGGCGGTTAGACTGGACGGCACCCTATTGTCATATGCATGGCACGAAGCAGAAGATCCGGTTGCTATGTGCTAGAGCCTCTGTGGACACGACGAAGCAGGTGGTTACAGGGATGAGAACTAGAAGGCTACCTGTCCACCTTTCTATGTGAGGACGGCGGTTAGACTGGACGGCACCCTATTGTCATATGCATGGCACGAAGCAGAAGATCCGGTTGCTATGTACTAGAGCCTCTGTGGACACGACGAAGCAGGTGGTTACAGGGATGAGAACTAGAAGGCTACCTGTCCACCTTTCTATGTGAGGACGGCGGTTAGACTGGACGGCACCCTATTGTCATATGCATGGCACGAAGCAGAAGATCCGGTTGCTATGTGCTAGAGCCTCTGTGGACACGACGAAGCAGGTGGTTACAGGGATGAGAACTAGAAGGCTACCTGTCCACCTTTCTATGTGAGGACGGCGGTTAGACTGGACGGCACCCTATTGTCATATGCATGGCACGAAGCAGAAGATCCGGTTGCTATGTGCTAGAGCCTCTGTGGACACGACGAAGCAGGTGGTTACAGGGATGAGAACTAGAAGGCTACCTGTCCACCTTTCTATGTGAGGGCGACGGTTGGACTGGAAGGCATCCTAATGTCATCTGCACGGCACGAAGCAGAAGATCCAAATGTTGTGCACTAGGGTCTCTGTGGACACGACGAAGCGGGAGGTTAGAGGGATGAGATCTAGAAGGCTAGCTGGTCGCCTTTCTATGTGAGGACGGCGGTTAGACTGGACGGCACCCTATTGTCCTATGCATGGCACGAAGCAGAAGATCCGGTTGCTATGTGCTAGAGTCTCTGTGGACACGACGAAGCGGGAGGTTACAGGGATGAAATCTAGAAGGCTAGCTGGTCGCCTTTCTATGTGAGGACGGCGATTAGACTGGACGGCACCCTATTGTCATATGCATGGCACGAAGCAGAAGATCCGGTTGCTATGTGCTAGAGCCTCTGTGGACACGACGAAGCAGGTGGTTACAGGGATGAGAACTAGAAGGCTACCTGTCCACCTTTCTATGTGAGGGCGACGGTTGGACTGGACGGCACCCTAATGTCATCTGCATGGCACGAGGCAGAAAATCCGCTTGCTATACGCTAGGGTCTCTGTGGACACGACGAAGCGGGAGGTTACAGGGATGAGATCTAGAAGGCTAGCTGGTCGCCTTTCTATGTGAGGACGGCGGTTAGACTGGACGGCATCCTATTGTTACATGCATGGCACGAAGCAGAAGATCTGGTTGCTACGCGCTAGAGTCTCTGTGGACACGACGAAGCTGGAGGTTACAGGGATCAGATCTAGAGGGCTGACTTTCCGCCACACCTCGATCTTAGTTATCCACTAACAGAACCGTCATAGTCCGTATGACCATGCAGTTAAAGCGACGGAGAATAGAGTAGTAATAATAATAATAATAATAATAATAATAATAATAATAATAATAATAATAATAATAATTAGCTCACATTGTAGAAAATGAGGTCTACCACCATCATGTATCAGCTACCATAACACTAATCATTACAATTACGTTCCAAAGTAGCATCTTAGCTCAATAACATAATTCAATCTAATTGACCGGGAGATTTATAATGGGCGTTGTACTCTATTGGAACTTGGGAGCGGGGTCGACTCCAAAGTCTCACATCATACACATGCAACTAACCTTATCTTTTTCCTACCTTAATCATGCATTGCCTTTGGCAATCGAAGAGCTCAGTAAAACATAAACCAATTGTACCCAATTGAACGCGTTTATGTAATATGAGGAACATCTTTGTACATGTCTGCACTAGCTCAGCACATACGACATGGGTGGCGGAGGTCTCAAGTCGTGAACAGGAGGTCTGTGGTTCAAATTCCATCAGGACTGTTCTCCCTATCAGAGGTCTTTTCTTCTAGGTTTTCCTCAATCCTGAAAACCGCCGAATGCCGGGTAGGTACTCTAAAATTAGGTCTAGTTTCCCTAATGTCCTTTCCCAAATACCATTTCATTTCATGTATTATCAATAGAGTTCTGTTGTTGCATATTTTGTCACATTGTTTAAAATGTAAGCTTTGTGCATATATGTGTTTCATGCTTACCGGAGAAAAATATGCTTATTCTATAGTACCTACCTATAATTGCCTATTCTCATAGTGTGTGTCTTTTCGTAGCTTAAGGGTCTATTATGTGTTTTTGATTTTTGGGGGGTTAATGAGCACTTTTATTACATGTTCTGCCTATAGTAATTTAATTAGTTATGTTATCGGCGGTTATTTATTGATATTATTCATTAATGTGACGCTAACATTATTGCAATTAATATTTCGCGCTCTGAGCCAATGTGTCATTATTGACAATATGCCTGAGGAAGTTTGTAATACCTGTATTCCTTTCCTAACGCCAGCAGTTGCATTGTTCCGCGTAATAATAAAACAGTGGCTACTTCGCACAATAAAGCGTACGGTTAATGGTCAACTACAAAAAAAATGTTGTTTTACGCCTGGAAAATTGATCATTTTAGTATTAAAGTCATCGTGTGTTCATTAATATGATGGCTTTATTGCTTTCTACTTCCCAAGTGGGCGAAAACACACTACTCCCCTAAAAAGACTAGACTTATTTTTTTGCAGGCGCAACAATAGTTTTTAGCAATACTACATAGCAAACTCATAATTATAAGCCAGCTTAAAGCATATTTCAGACAGAAATTACTTAAAAACCGAAAATAAGGTTTGCCATAAAAGATACATAATAAGTAATAACTGAAGGGTGCAAACTAAAGAAACAATATTTAAAGTTTACACTTAATCAAGAGAATATGGAATTTAATAAATTTAATATATGGTAAAAGTAGAGGTACGTATCACGGAGTTATCAGTCGATTCCTTGTGCTTCCAACGTGAGCCCTGGGAGGAAAGGATGAGGGGAGAGACACGAAGAGCGACCAGATCCGGATGCCAACAGGCGCAAGCATGGACGGGGTCCCTAACGTTTCCAGATAGAGCGCATCCGAAGAGGCCCGGTCCCTGCCCACAAGCCACCAACCTCTAGGGTCCCCGGAGCGGAGCCCCACGCTGAGGAGAAACCTAACCGAGCGACGCCAAGAAAGAAACCTTTACAAAGTGTAAGACACCGCCCAGCCACAATCTGCCGAGCATCGTCGCTTGATCCTACAACTCTGAAACAGATGACAAGGAAGATAATGGGTACAGGGAATGAGAGGAAGGAGGGCCATGGGCCAGAATCAACAGTCGCCGGGATCGATTCCGCGACCTCCGAATGCGGGTCCCAGACGCAACCGCCTGAGCCATCCTGCTCGGTTAATATTTGGTATACGGATATTTAATATATTCTCTATACTCTGTTAAAATGTATGGTAAATGAATAAATGATTGTGCCTGCTTCGATCATTATAATTACTGATAGTGTCTGTATTAGTGGCTATTTTGAACATGCTGTAGTGCTTATTTGCCTGCTTGTTTCAAGTTTTTAGCTCTACTCATCGGTATCCATCGCCTGTTATGCCGTATGTAGTAAGAGCGGGCGTTAAACACTACTCAAAAAAGAAAGAAAGTACGGTTCAGCACCGCTTGCTGAGGTGATGTGAAGGTGAGCGTGATGGAATTTACTGACGTACACTATATGATCAAAAGTATCCGGACACCCCCAGAAACATACGTTTTTCATCCTAGGTTTATTGTGCTGCCACCTACTGCCTGGTACTCATTATCCGCGACCTCAGTACTCATTAGACATCATGAAACAGCAGAATGGGAAGCTCCGTGAAACTCACGGACTTCGAACGTGGTCAGGAGATTGTGTGTTACTTGTGTCAGAAGTCTGTACGCGAGATTTCCACACTCCTAAACATCCCTAGGTCCACTGTTTCTGATGTGATAGTGAAGTGGAAACGTGAAGGGACAGGTACAGCACAAAAGCGTACAGGCCGACCTAGTCTGCTGACTGACGGAGACCGCCGACATTTGAAGAGGGTCGTAAAGAGTAATAGGCAGACATCTATCCAGACCATCACACAGGAATTCCAAACTGCATCAGGATCCACTCCAAGTACTATGACAGTCAGGCGTGAGGTGAGAAACCTTGGATTCCATGGCCAAGCGGCTGCTCATAAGCCACACATCACGCAGGAAAATGCCAAACGACGCCTCGCTTGGTGTAAGGAGCGTCAGCATTACACGATTAAACAGTGGCTAAACGTTATGTAAAGTGACGAATCACGGTACACATGTGGCGATCCAATGGCATGGTGTGGATATGGCGAATGCCCGGTGAACGCCATCTGCCAGCGTGAGTAGTGCCAACAGTGAAATTCGGAGGTGGTGGTGGTGTTATGGTGTGGTCGTGTTTTTCCCGAAGGGGGCTTGCACCCCTTGTTGTTTTGCGTGGCACGATCACAGCGCAGACCTACATTGATATTTTAAGCACCTTCTTGCTTCTCACTGTTGAAGAGCAATTCGGGGATGGCGATTGCATCTTTCAACACGATTGAGCACCTGTTCATACTGCACGGGCTGTGGCGGAGTGGTTACACGACAATAACATCCCCGTAATGGACTGGACTACACAGAGTCCTGACTTGAATCCTGTAGAACATCTTTGGGATGTTCTGGAACGTCGACTTCGTGCCATGCCTCACCACCTACATCTCCTCAGCTCCGCACTCCGCGAAGAATGGGCTACCATTCCCCAAAAAACCTTCCAGCACCTGATTGAAAGTATGCATGCGAGAGTGAACGCTGTCATCAAGGCTAAGGGTGGGCCAACACCATATTGACTTCCAGCATTACCGATGGAGGGCGCCACGAACTTGTACGTCATTTTCAGCTAGGTGTCCGATACTTTTGACCACGTAGTGTATGTGGACTAGTTCAATTCCAGGAAATGTTGCGGAATAGTCATTGGATTCAGGTCTTCCTTGAGGACATGAATGAAGTTGCTCGGGGGAGGGTAAGTAGCGCCTATTTTTGTCTTTTAGCGTTGTTTATTTTCGTGCAATTTTTGCATTACACTGGTCGTCAAGCACTTACACGCCGCACTACACATCCCTAACCTGATACAGCCTCTATTCTGTACAGCCAGCTGAATAATTTTGTTGCGATTACCTCTCATCGTGTCTCTTATAGGGTGCCCAGATAAGTATTTTGTGTTTAAGTCACGAAGAAGAATAAGAAGAAGAAGAAGAAGAATGCAAATCTTCTTCAATGCAAATATTTATTTTCTCCTCAAAACTAACATTGTGAAACGCCCATCAGCACAGCACGTGATCTGTAAGTTTGGTTTACTGGGATACTGAACTTTGTTTATTTTCCATTAGTTATTTCTCGGCTTCATAAAGAAGCAGGGATTAAACTTCACTATGATTTACACCTGTTAGTCTTTTTATTTAATACTTCATATGTATAGCCCGTTTAACTTCTATGGTGATACCGGGGGCTTTTACTTTAGAAACAACTTACAGCCGGCGCTTTTACTCTCTCAACTGTAGGGTGTTAACATTTTTATTATGTTTTATATTGGAAACACTCGCATTCACTCCAGCTTTCATACTACCAGACTCTTTGGAGAAAATGAAATGATTCTGGATAAAGAAATAATTCCCTGCCCCAGCCGGGAATACAATCCGGGACCGCTAATTTGAAAAGCCAGAGCGCTGATCACTCGATCACACAGGCAATCCCTGATGGTTTTATTTAGCGATAAACAGAATTTTTTGTGTTCCTAAACTTCTGGATCCCACAGTCTTGGACTCGAAGATTCGTTGGGACGTCGAAAACAAAAGCAACACGTTCACTATACCAGCGACGGCTTCCCTTTGTATTTGTCTTTCCTTCTCGCGTGATTTAATTTGATATACCCTAAATATATTTCTCCTCAGCTTCCTTAATTACGCCCTCCATAATCTTTATAAACATACATATTGTTAAACTATTGTTTCTGTATATACATTACGCGTTAGGCGGGACGTAGCATAGCTTCTTCCTTCCATAGCCTGTTAGCCAAGTGCTGGTACAACCGCGATAACGAGCGCGGAATGAATTAAACTGCATTAGGCAGTAAGTATTCAAAGCGGGAAATTTAAAATGTAGTTAGGAATAAATGAGGTTGAACTCGCGCCGCTAACGATTAAAGTGTTACGGTTGGAAATCTCAGCTAGCTTCGTGGTTTTCCGGCGAGTTTCGTGTATACAGGCGCGTTTTAAAATAAATGCAGCACGATCTCTTTAGTAGGAACGTTATGAAAAATAATGAAGAAGAAGGAGGTGGCAACAGATGGCGGCTAATGGACCCGGCGAGGAAACTAGCCGCACTTTGCTAATGAAAACAACCTCCTCACCCCCCAGTAATGGAGCAGCAATTAGCGGTACTAAGAAAATAGCCGTCCACTAGCCCACCGACACACCTCGTTAATGCGCGCCATGTACAATACCCAGATTCAGAATTGCTTGCATAGTTCCACTACTTTACTGCCACGTGATAATGTTTCACAGTTCTAGCTAGTGTAGTGGGACTTAGTACAGATCCTTGTGGTAACCCGAGCACAAATTACAATTTAGAGGTACCTTAGTTTTAACACACTTTGCCACATATCCTTAAAAATACCTTAAATGTATGTTCTTGATTCGTTAAGCATGAATTATTGTGTCCTACCTAACCAACTCTGTTTAAAACTACCTAAAGGTATAAAATGCAAACTGTGAAGATCTCTACAGAGAGAATAAGGGCCTGTTTTTGCGAAAACCAAAACCTTGTAACCTCTCCTTATGTTAAGAATTCCATGATGGTTCTTCAGTTTCTTTTAGAGGGAAATTCTTTCCCTTCAAGTAAATACCATATATTTTAAATAACTTCAAACCATTAAACTAATGACGTTGTTGTTTGTTTTAAAACATTTGGGAACTCTTAATAGATATGAATGAACTCAGAAGAAAAATGGAGTTCCCTGCCAATTAAATGTGAGATACGGAATTGCGGCTTTTCAGAGGTTCATTGGAATGAAACATCATAAACAGATATAAAATATTCTTTTAATCAACCATACTGCTGTTGCCAACGTTATATACATCCCGTTATACCTCATTTTAGTTTTACTATATCTACCGCTTACTGTTGCTAGATATAAGAGGTATTTCATTCAACTCAAAAATGTTATATTTGGCAGATACGGGAAGTATTTCACTCAACCCAGAAACTTATATTTGGTAGATATAGGAAGTATTTCAGTCAATCCCAAAATTTGGTATTTGGTAGATAGAGGAGGTATTTCATTCAACCCCAAAATTTTATATCTGGTAGATAGAAACGTATTTCGTTCAACCCCAAAAATTGGTATTTGGTAGATAGAGGAGGTATTTCATTCAACCCAAAAATTTTATATCTGGTAGATAGAAACGAATTTCGTTCAACCCAAAAAATTGGTATTTGGTAGATAGAGAAGGTATTTCATTCAACCCATAAATTTCATATTTGGTAGATAGAGAAGGTATTTCATTCAACCCATAAATTTCATATTTGGTAGATGGAGAAGTATTTCGTTCAACCCAAAGATTTCATATTTGGTAGATGGAGAAGAATTTCATTCAACCCAAAGATTTCATATTTTGTAGATGGAGAAGCATTTCATTCAACCCAAAGATTTCATATTTGGTAGATAGAGAAGTATTTCATTCAACCCAAAGATATCATATTTGGTAGATAGAGAAGTATTTCATTCAACCCAAAGATATCATATTTGGTAGATGGAGAAGTATTTTATTCGAGCAAAATTTTGATATTTGGTAGATACAGGATTCATTCAACCCAAAATTTTGATATTTTTCAGATAGAGGAAATATTTCATTCAACCCCAAGCTTTGATGTTTGGTAAACAGAGGAAGTATTTCATCTAACCCAAAAAATTGACATCGAGATTGTATTAGAAATACACGTTACTCTGTCTGTTTGTCTGTGAAAAGCAAAACTCATAAAGGTAACATAGGATAAACATCAAACCTCATGCTTCTGTTAGACCCTATAAAGGCACCAGACGAAAATTCCCAATAATCTCCCCTACCTCCAACTGTTTTTTTGGAGGTGGAAAAATTTTATTTTTTATTTTATTAAAGATGCCTTTAAAGATTTTGTTTAAAACAGTACTCGTTTTAATACTGACATAAGTTATATATCTAGAATTTTCTGTGGATGTTTTGTGACTAGAGCTTTTGTGTTTTTCCCGTAAGCATCGCCGTTTTCATTAAGCTTCTTTTCCTTGTAGTTTTATACAATTAAAGAATCTTACACCCAATATTCCTCTGCTTTCTAGTGCCATTCCTCCTTTGTACCAGAAACAATTCTCACCTGGAAGCAGCTATTGAACGGATTGGTTAATACTGGTATCCCTGTTGCAAGCTTCTCTCTATACCTCCTCTGGCATATCCTTTATTCAGTATAGGGACTAAAACCGTAAGATAGAATTCCGAATGTGTCTATCAACAATGTGTTGGATGATGTATTTAAAGTAGTAAAAACTCGTGTGTTACGTTACTCACTATCGTTTTTATATAGCTTTATATAGCTTATTTTTCTATCTTCTTAATGATAATAGAGAAACCTATAGTTAAGAATAGAGATCTATTCTTAACTAATCTTATGTGATACAATCACATGACATTATCTATCCTCTATCTTGGATTAGTGAGTATACAAACTACTCTTGCTAAAGTTTTTTCTTATATCTATTTCATTTTGATTAAAAATAACTTTTTCAGAAATAGCTACAGTACATATTTCGTTACAGATACAAATGTAATCGTGATAGTAAAATGTTTAAGAACTGGGCACCATATGCTAGCCTTAAAATTCTATGCTGTTTCAATGGAATAGCGAGAAACAATCTAATGTTGACAAGACTTTAAAACAATGGTTAAGTATTGAACAATTCGAACCATTAATAACGGATATCTCGGAAATGGCTGATGCCATAAAAAAACTTACTTGAAATAAATTGTGTGTTTCTAAGAGATCTAAATTTCGTGTGTAGTACGCTTTCTTCTATCACTTAACGTTTACCAGTTATATAATATTATACAAAATTCCTTCCAATGAAGACTCAAAAGCTATGCTCAGAAAATTCAGGATATACATTTTATCTTTTACGTAAATATGTTTAGTGTATGTTATTTTATTCAAAATCGTTAGAGCCATTTTTATAAAATAAACATTTTTAAAAAATGTTCCACGTAAAGCATAATTTGGGGAGGGAGATTTTATTGAAAATCTTCCTGTCCCACTTTTGGAAGGTACTGAAATTAAATACCAAGTTTGGTGTTTTCATTTTTGAGTTTTGCTGTTCACAGACACGCGACCTTTTTCTAAAATGCTTTTATTCAGTGGGGTCTCAAAACATGTATTTACGGTGAAATCTCGGTATGGATTTGTTGGGTGGAATGCAATATTTTCTCTACCTGCTAGGTAGGTACGTGGTAGAGAAAGTAAAACTTGATTTAAGTTTTGAAAAATTCATACCAATAATAATGAAATGTCTGACGTCACAGAAAGGGCTATCTATTTTAAATGAATTGTGTGTTTTACAAGAATTCTACCATTTTTGTTAAGCCTTTTGTTTTCCTCGAATGCTTTACACTTTATCAAAATCATACAATATTATTTCCGATTGAGATGACAAAGACTATTTCCAGAAAATTCAAGTAATGCATTTTATTTCTGATTTAAATATTTAAATTGATAGTACTTTAATTAAAATCGTTAGTCATTTTAGAGAAAATTAAACATATCGAAAATGCTTCGATGTAAAGTGTAGTTTGGGGTGGAGAGTGTAGCGGGAAAACGTTGGTCCTCTGGGTTGATGCCCTCTGCTGCAGTGTTCCGGCTACCTCTGCTCAGCACCTGATGATTTCTCAATTCCTAATAAACTACCTATCTAACTAATTTCACTGATCTCAGGGTTTTCGTAGGCGAGGCAAATTAAAATACACTGCATTTCTCTTAGAATGTGGTTTATTATGAATAAAATACTTATGGGCGGCTAGCTTTTCCCATATAACAATTCCCGTCATAATAATACATCATTAGGAGCCTAATCTAACTGCACACGCTTCCCCACCCATATGCACACACGGGAGTCCATCGTCTAGAGAGTATCACTGTGTGTCGACGAGAATGTATAAGAGAGAGTGAAAATCTGGGGCCTTCTTCTCCCATTTATACCTAAAGCTAGTGACGCTCACCTTCGCGCCTTAAAATGTAAGGACATTTCTAAATGGTTCTCAGACCGCGTTACCTTATTATGTATGGAAATATTCTGCTCCAAAACTTTTCGCACACGCGTGCCAGTGACGCGTCCGGAAGATTATTCAATATATCAGTCTCTTTCCTTTCTATATGTGTCTCTTTCTATTTCTTGCTATTCCTTCAAGTTCCGTGCTCATTAGCTTGGTGAATGCTAGAAAGCTTCTACCTGGAATTAGCTCGCCCGTCCCTTGCTTATCGAAGTTACAATCTGCTTTGTAACTCTCTTGGCTGCTAAATATTCTGACATATCTCTTGCTGAATTACATTATTATGTGCAATTCTTGTTTGATGTTGATTTAAATGTCTATACATATGTATGTATGTATATATATGTGTGTGTGTTTCTTATGAGTTATGCTGTTAATACACACACACGTATCGACACACGTACCATTTTCTGGGTTCAGTGTGCCTCAAAACATATATTTTCAGTGAAATCTCGATAACGAACATTTGACACTTTTTTGGAATGCGATATTCCTCTTACCTAGTACACACAGATAGCTGGAATAGAAAGTAAAAATGCAAAGCCTATGTGACGACAACGTTAAGTAAGCGGCTTAAGAAGATATATTCAAACAGATCGAGAGGAAGTAGAGATGTTAGCAGATCATCAAAGAGATGAGGTAGTAATTGAGATGGATCATGCAGCAGTAAAAGAAGGAAACTACAAATTCGGCAGCAGAAGCTACTGGCGGTTCTGAATGCGAAACATGACGCTGATGTCACCTCCGGATTCAGTTGGTCATAGGGAGTAGGTCCCCAGGCCAGCTGCTAAGCGGACAATGCAGGTTGAAATCCGGCTTTAGTTAAGCTGTCTGGTCTTCAACACACAGGAAGAATGTCGCGTAGCTTTAGTTACCAGAGAAACTCCGTGTTTTTATGTCCCATTTAGGAAAATTGTTTCTTATTCCACTGTGCCACTTAAATCCTCATGGGCCTTTACTTTTATATGTACTTATAGAAAATTCATCTGTGAAAATTTGTAAAGCCCAACATTCTTTTCTGAACAACTGGAAAACTTTTATCAGAGCATGAAAAACTTAGAGGTACTGTAACCTCGTCATTAATAAATTAATAGATTTTAAATGTTTTCGAACAACGAGCACTTTTAGGAAATTAGGACACGTTACCAGAATTATATTTACCTCTTAAAATAATTATGTACTCCAAAATTAATGCAAAATAGGAAGAGGGAGTTCTTATTTGAATATTATTCAAGCACTGCATAAGTGCATTATATTTCTCGTTTCTTTATTTGTAGATCACATATTAAATGTTGCATTAAATACTTTTTTTTCATTTGGTAAGATTTATTTAAAGTTCTGCTTCACAACTTCAAGAAACATCAATACTCGTGGTTACCATGTAAGTGACAATTTATCTCAACCCTAACAACATACAACAACCCTCTTCCCTCTGAATGTGTCCATTTTTAAAAAGAACAAAGTTAACGTCATAGTAATAAGTGCAGTTTTCCTAATTTAAATATCGTAATTTTTTGCGACAGTTTATATTGCTTTTCGTTATGTATATATGAACCAAGACAAGGACTCAATATGCCTTTCATAATAAGCAATAAACATTAGTGAACAATCTCTCGCATATTCTATGCTTCTGCGTATTGGTGTTAACAGTGGTGTAGATGCGGAGGTATCCAGGAGGTCTGAACACTCTGCGAAATATAAAAAAAGAAAAAACAACCCAAATAAAAGTTACAATTGCAAATAGGAATAAAGCAATAGTGTGAAGCCCGATAACTAAAATTAAATATATTACGTATTTTGTTCAGTTTTTCAACTATCACTTTGTATTCAATTCCTACTGTCACTATTTTATTTTTTTATCTGGTTCAGCTTCACTGGGAGCTTTCTTCACTAATATCACTTCACTAAGATGAACTAGTTCAATTCTGCGTCACTTCAATTCCTTCGTGACATAGCCTCGCTCCGCAGTAGCATTCGCTACACGTCACAACAGTCGTCACCAACTTGCTCGTAGAACTGCACCAGAAACACAGTCGCTAAGTCGCTCGCTCACGTTCTGACTCAACAACTCTCTTGCACTCGAAACGCAATTGACTAACTGGCACTAAGGCGACTCACTCTACCGTCGCCACTGGCTCGCACTTGCGAGAGTGCTCTCTTATATAGTCAGTGAAATCTTTCCACAAGTTTCTCGAGCGTTCTAGAACTATTTCGACTCATTTTTTGGAGGAGGTAGGGGAGAAGAAGCTTCCAGAAGCTTCTAGTTTTCTGCCGATAACGCGCCCGGTTTTTACACTGGGGAGCGGTCGTTATTGTTGTTTACTTGACCGCCCGGCACCTACCTCCAGATAACCTTGGGTCATAGCTGCTGCGTCACAATTATATACCCAAGGCTGGGAAGCAAATAAAAGTCTAGTACGATCACAATAAACAACCGACATGCATAGAAACGCAAACAATACAAACGGATTATATATTGCATTACACGTAAAGTCCTTCTTCAAGCTAAGAGGAACGTAAACACACTAGCTTGACAGTAACAGGAGGCGGGAGTAATGCCAACCTACCAGTATAACAACTTTCTTGCGAAAGACAAGGTATAGGAGGATGGGAAGCCTGGACAAACCGAATTGCTTGTAGTGCGCGGGCTGACAGTAGTCTTGCACTTTTATCAGCCTAAAGTTTTAATGAGCAATATTTAAAATAATAAAAACTGAAACAAAACCGGCAGATGTATCCCAACGAGTCAGCAATTTGAAATGGTCACGTGCCGAGACTCCAGAACAACAGATGGGCATACATTTCTATAATGTGGACCCTACATTGGCAAGAGACGACAACGCAGACCCGGAATGGGACGACGCCTTCAAAAAAGCGGTAGGAGCCCACTGGACCTGGATTGCACACGACCGCAACAGCTGGAGAGACATCCAAAGAGGGCAGAAAATGCTAAACCAACCACCTAGTGTCGAATCGGAATTAAGGGTAGGAGTTTGCGAAGTGAGGAACCCCAAACAAGATCATTCAGTGCGGATCGCAAAGAAGTGAGTGAATAATGGTGCGAAGTGCGGAAGAAAGAACCCAACAAAAACACCACTTATGCGGACTAGCTCCCCGCATGAGTCCTATCGAGCTACCCCTCGCAAGAGGAGGTCTTAGCCCGGACAAGTCAGTTATTCATTCATTTAAAATAATCAAGTAGATAATACATCTGGAGATAACACCATTGGATACTGTATGATTTACACTGCCAAATTGTTCAGTTACTTATATACATATATTATTAATATTAATATATATACACACATACGTAGGCGGATTGATAAATCCATGACTTTGACGACAGATAGCGTTCTAATCACGGGTTTCTTGTTTGCACCCAAGTCTTATATTTATTTTGGGTATAATCGCAGAAATTCGTCATTTGTTTCTTAGAACATTGTCGAGAGCGTCTTAAATAAGAGGAGGTGTGTTGCTTCGTAGAAAATGGAGAAAAATGAATTTCGTGTTCTGATAAAGCACTGTTTTTGTGTGGTAACACGGTGAAGGAAACGGAAGTAAAGCTGAACAGCATTATGGGGACTCTGCTCCATCACATGGTTCACAAGTGGTTCACAGAATTTCGATGTGGCCATTCGAGTACAAGAGATGCTGTGCGCACAGGACGGCCGGTTGAGGTCACAACAGAAGAAATAGTCAACAAAGTTCACGATATTGTATTGGAAGACCGCCGAGTGAAAATCCGTGAGATAGCCAAGACCGTAAACATCTCGAGTGAATGGGTGTATAACATTCTGCACGAATTAAGCTGTCAGCTAGACGGGTGCCGCGAATGCTCACAGTTGAGAACAAGCGAAATCGTGTGACCATTCCACAGGGATGTTTGAATATGTTCCAGCGCAACCCAAAAGAATTTTTGCGGCGTTATATCACGGTTGATGAAACTAGGACCCATTATTATCAACCTGAAACCAAACAACAATCAAAGCAGTGGATTTCCTTCGGCGAAATTGCTCCAAAGAAAGCGAAAACCATTCCGTGGGCAGGAAAAAATCATAGCAGTTGTCTTTTGGGATTCACAGGGAGTGATCGACATCCACAATCTGGAAAAGGGTAAAACGATCACAGGTTCATACTATCGGGAATTGTTAAAGAAACGATCCCATTTGGTGAAGAAAAAGGTTCTATTCCACTAGGATAATACACTCGCACACAAGTCAGCCATTGCCATCGCAAAATTTATGGAATTGGTCTACGAAGCGCTACCTCACCCACCGCATTCTCCAGATTTGGCTCCAAGTAACTTTTTTCTCTTCGCAAACCTGAAAAATTGACTCTCTGGGAAGAAATTCACGTCCAGTGAACACATCATGTCAGAAACCACCTGATACTTTGCAGACTTCGAAAAATCATATTTTTGGAAGGGTTAAAAAGATTGGAGAAACATTTGACAACGTGTATTGAATTGAAAGGAAGCTATGTTGAGAAATGAAATTGATTTTTTGGAGAAAATGTTATTTTCTTCACGAGGTCACTGACTTATCAACCTGCCCTCGTATTTCAATTTCAGAGCCTATATTAGTGCCTATTTTTGAGTTTGTAGCGCTTATTTTAAGTTTTTAACGCCTCTTGCGCCAAGCTCTAATCATAAGCTTGTCGTTTTCATATTTGTCTAATTCAAGTGTTACCCACTAGTTGAAATGCAAGTTACTGGCGGCTTTCGAACAACACAGATTCGAAACATATAACCTTCTTTGCGAATACAATCGTCGCTGTTTCATTAACCCAAAAATGTAGGTGTTGGTCATGGTGTGTATTTCATACATTATTTTACGGTCAGTATGTGGACTGTTACTGTAGTGTTTTAAATAAATATTTATGAACATTTCTGCTTATTTCTGATCTATTCAGGCCCTTAGCTCCTTATGTTTGGGGGGGGGGCATAAAATTTAGGGGTGGAGACAAGTAGGTAAGGTATCAGATTTTTGCATAACTCAAAATTCTAGATATTGCTTTCTCCACAGACCAGGTATCATATCACGTTACAATGGGATACAAAACAAAACAAAGATTTCATACAACAAAGAGTATAAATAAAGTTTCCAAGAAATAAAAAAATAAGTTTAGTATCTCATTTAAGGATTACCATACTACGAAAGTGATAGGTGTATAAATAAAAAGATTTAAAACAATGTTCATTTGTACTTGTTCTATAAATAACTGTTGCAGGAATATTTATGCAAGAGAAAAAGAAGAGATACGAGGGCAGTCCCAGAAGTGCCAGACCTAACGAATATATAGCGGCGGTTGTTTCAAACAAATGATTATGGTAGAAAGTACCACCCTTGTAAAGCTTAAGTTTGAAGTTTGACGATGCTACGTTGTTTAGTAATTGTTTGACAGCCATTAATAGTGAACTCTCTCAGCAAATTTGTAAACATGGATAAAACTGGTCATCGTTATGTCATACAATACTTTCATTTGAAAGCTCTTAGTCCAACTAATATTAAAGCTGAGCTAGATTCTACTCTGGTGGAGTCTGCTCCTTCGTTTACTACAGTAAAATATTGGGTGGCAGAGTTTAAGCGAGGCTGTACGAGCTGCGCAGTGGTCGACCAAATGAGGTGACCACGCCAGAAATTGTGAAGAAAATCCTCAAAATGGTATTGGATGACCGTCGACTGAAAGTGAGCGAGCTAGCAGACATCATAGGCATTTCAAAAAGTGCTGTACATCGCACACTAACTGAAAATTTAGACATGAGTAAGCTTTGCGCAAGATGGGTGCCGCGTTTACTCACAATGAAAAAAGCAGCGTCGTGAGGATGTTTCAGTCGAGTGTTTCGTGATGATTTGCTGCAATATAGCCGACATTTTGCGTCGATTCATAACCATGGATGAAACATGGGTCCATCACTTCACACCTGAGGCGAAAGAACAGTCAAAGCAGTGGATTGAAAGGGGAGAATCGGTTCCATAGAAGACGAAGACATTTCCATCTGTAGGCAAGGTCGTGGCGTCAATTTTTTTTTTTTTTGGAATGTGTGGGATAATTTTCATTGATTATCTACATAAAGGAAACGCAATCCATGGCGAGTGTTATGCAAACTTATTGCAGCGTTTGAATGATGAAATCAAGCAAAACGGCCGCATTTAGCGAAAAAGAAAGTTCTGCTCCATCAAGATAATGCACCAGTTCATACATCCATTATCGCCATGAATAAAATCAGTGAGTTAAAGTTTGAATTAGTTCCTCATACACCCTATTTGCCAGACTAGGTCTCTCTAATTGTTTTCTGTTTCCAAAGTTCAAGCAATGGCTTTGTGGTAAAGGATTTGCCAACAATGAAGAGGTAAAGTTTGCAGTTGATGGCTATTTTGCAGAATTCGACGGTTCTCACTATAAACAGCGTGCTATTGAACATCGCTGGGAAAAGTGTATCGAGCTGAAAGGCGACTATGTAGAGAAATAAAGATGTTTTTTTCCGAAAATTTATTGTTTTCTTTCTTAGGTCGGGTACTTTTGGGATAGCACTCGTACCATTACCTACGCTTTAAAAGTGATAACTGAAAATATACAATTTTAAGAATTATATCAATAAAACTAAAATTAAATTCAATAAATTATAAAGAAGCAAAGAAAGAAAATAACAAGCATTGGATAACCTTAGTAATACAGCCTTTTTTCTACAATATTGTCAACATGTATCAATTTAAACACATTTCATCCCAAGGAGGTTGCATTAAAGAAAAATACTTAGACGACTGCAAAGCATCTATTGTCGAAAACACAGGACTACATAGTCATAATCTAAAATTTGGTTTAGGAACGGAACCGTTACATTTAGCAGCATTTAGAAAATTTGTTCTTTAACTGAAAAAGATATAATTATTTTGATTGCTTAGGAGACCAAAAATGTTTGGGTCCGTTCCCCTGGCAACATTAACTTAATTAGCAAAGGTGCCATCGATTAACTACGCCTGGTTGTTGACCTTAAAAGAATCTATAACCTGTAGCTCATACTAAGCCGCTACATGAATTAAATAGTAATTAAATATTAGTAAATTAAAGGAAGTAAAGATCCAGTTAAGATTTAAATGGTAAAATGCCGATATCAAATACAATTGTATTTCATGTCCATAATAATATATATATATATATATATATATATATATATCAAAGTTAGATTATTTAATATAGTTCATTAACAAACCTGCAGTAAGATTAGCAACGCACTTAGGTAGGTTAAGTTACAGCACTGAATGCAAGAAATTCAACTTTCCACTATGACACAAGGAACGAAAAGTAGAAAAAATTATAATGTGTTACATTTGCATGACTTTCTCTAACCTCTATCGCCTATCAGTGCGTATACAAATTATTCTTTCGAAAGTTTCTTATTTCTCTATCTACTTCATTTTAAGTCAGATAAACCTTTCTGGAAATACCTGCATTACACATTTCGTTACAGATACAAAGGGAATGGTGATAGTTCAAATGTTTTAGAACTGGACGATATATGCTGGTCTTAAAATTCCATACACTTTTCATGCAATCGCGAGAAACAACATTTTAAAGAGATTAACATTTTTGTCTGGTATTTTTTCGACTATCGCTTAACGTGTACCAGTTGTACAAGGTTACATAAAATTCCTTCCGAATGAAGTGGAGCTCACGGCTATTCCCAGAAAATTCAAGATATAATTTAATTTGTCATGTATTTTTAATGTATCATATGTTAATAAAATAGTTAGCGCCATTTTTTTTTAGAAAATAAAAGATTTCGAAAAATGTTCCGTTCAAAGGACAGTTTAGAGTATGGGAAAATATTCGTGTCTCATCATAGATATTATTAAACCTAAATACCAAGTTTTATATTTATCCGACTTTTGTTCAAGTCATGGTGTTCATAGTCTACACACACATACAAATGGACCCTTTTCTAAACGTGCTTTATTTTTGGATTCAGAGGGTCTCAAAACTTGTATTTCCGATGAAATCTGAGTAATAAATTTTTGGGTGGAATGCAGTATCTTCTTTACCCACTTTCTAAGTAAACAGACGATATTTTAATACCTATGCCATAAAAAGTGTCTTATATAAGATACCTGTTGCCAGAATTGTATGGTTATGTACAATATTTCTTTTCGTTTCTCGTTTTCTGCCTTTCTTGCAAACTTCACACGATATCACCTAAGTACGAGTAAATAACCCAAAGCTAGAAAGCCATTATCATTTTCTGTCAAATCTACACCGCCTGTTGTGAGCGATGTACTTCTGGACTCCCTCCTACTTTTAACGATGCCATTATCGAGAAACCTTGCTATAGACACCACGGCGTGTTCCTGTACAGATTGAGACTATTACACATCACCGCAGAACAAATCAGACCTACCATTCACCTGTGCTGGCTGAAATATGCACTTCAGCTTTATTTCTAAGATTATTTTTAGATAATTGAAAATACATTTTTTCAACTTTAGTAATATTTAAGTCATTCTCACTACATACGACACCACAAGCGGCAGACTCTGATAATTCATGCAATGAAATGATATTTGGGAAAACAATTTAGGGAAGGAATTCTAAGTCTAAGGTACCTCCCCGGCATTGCCAGTTATGGGGGCTGAGGAAAACCTGGGAAAAAATCTGTCAAGGAGGACGGTTCTGGAGGGATTTGAACCGCGGATCTCCCGAATACGAGTCTCACACGGAGCCATCTCGCTCGGTACCTTTATTTCAAGGATACTCTTACAAGGAAAGTCTCTGGGCTGGAACTAGAATTTTTGGTTCACAATTTTTTTAGAAGCTTTACGTACCACTGTGATTAGGATGGTGAATGCATTTCATTGTGTGACCCATAGTTTGCCCAATATTGGACATAAAATACACTTAAGGTTCCTCAATAAAATGCATAAAACAATATGGAGCATCACAATAGACATACATGGCAAAAGCAGTATCTCAACGATCGACATAATCACATTCTTGAGCTGAACAATCAAATGCCACTTCAATCACATTCTTGAATTCAGTAATACAGGATGAGTTTTAAGTCCACCGACAAACTTCAGGGGGTGTTTCCAGACTGAAAATGGAGCACAAAAGTTCGTATCTCATAACTTGTAGTAGTATACGTTGTGTGTGTTGCTAATGGTGTGATTTAAGCAACGTAGAAGCACAATGGTCCAATATTTATTCCAGGAGCAAGCCGAAGTGGTGTGTGTGTATGGCCAAGCAGGTTGAAACGGTCGAGAGGCAGCACAGATGTACCGAACCACGTATCCTGACAGACAGCACCACTCACATCACACAACACTTGGATTCAGTTTTCGGAGTTTGTGTGAGCATGTGTCCTTGAGTCAGACGAACAATCACGGCGGCCGCAAGACTGTGCGTACACAGATGTGGAGGAACATATTCTCCATGATATTGGGAACAACCCTTGTACAAGCTCCAGGCACTGGCCACCAACATGGTGTAAGCCAAAGGACGATTTCTGTATCCCACATGACAACCGCTCCAACGTATGCAGGACTATCACCGGCGGATTTTCCTTCACGGGAAAGATTCTGTAGCTGGTTTGTGCAACAGGCCCTCACCATTATGGGATTTCTATCTTCAGTCCTCTTCACCAATGAAGTGACCTTTGGTAGAGATGTGCGGCTGATTCCTTGGCGCCTCGCTCAGAAGCCTACGCCTGAGAGGGCACGGCTGACTCTGCGCGCAGCGGTCCGTGGTTAGTACCTCACGCGGGTACGGGTCGTTACCGTACCTGTTTTGAGGTCCTCTCATTGGGCTTCTTCTTCTGCTGCTCCTCCGTCGGCGGATGATGTGCTCGTAATGACTTGGCGTGTGGTTTTCCTCGGCTATGTTGGTTCTCAGTGGAGACGTGCACGTAGACTGCCTTTCGGAAGGATAAGCGTCGGCAATCCAGGTGGTGGGATAAGGACGTCCAGGGGAAATATGAAGCATCACGGAGTTTCACAGAACTGAAATTTATGACTGCCATAAAACAATAACTAATGTCCCTGGTCACTGGGAGCTGATACATTTCTCGCGCGTGGGCGTCACTTATTCCGCGATGCAGCACTACAATTTCACGCGACGATGGAGTACTTAGGCAGGACTCTTTGTTTGGTGTTATTCTTCAGTGCCATCTACCGTGAAAACTATGCATTTCCGGATACAAGGTGATATGAAATTTTGTGCTCCATTTCGTCAGGAATCACTTTCCGAAGTTTGTTGGACTTCAAATTCACCCTGTATGTGTGGGAGTATGGTACCCCGCTGCTTGCCAGAATACTGAAGCGTAGTGCGATACGCACACTGGAGCATACAACTGAACCACTGAGAATACATTTTCATTACGAAAATGCAATATTCTAGTCTATTATCGAAGTAATTGCAAAGAGAACTATATAGTCTGTTACCCTTCTTGTATATATTTTGTATTGCCGGAAGAAATACACATCCAAAGGCTGTATTTGGTTGTTTTCGGTGGAATGATCATGTATTAAATGTATGTATCCCCAAATGATTCACTCACTAATGTTATATCCTTGTTAGCACTTCACGAATCACATAGTAGTATACACTTCTTTGCGATAACATAAAAAATAACCAGGACATTAAAGTGAGGATGGTATGCTTCTGTTATATTTATTTGTTGAGCCCCACGTTTGGGAGCCAATTTGTGAGCGATTTAATGTTGTTTATAACCCACGTTGTTTGTGTATGTGTGTTTACTCAACGTGTTGAAGCCATCTTGTGACGTGATTCATTTGTTAAGTTTGTTAGCTCCATCTGGTGTTAGCAATTTGCGGCAGTATTAGTTTTTGTTTGAAAGAATGCTACTTTTATTTTATTTAATTTTTGTTCACTGTCCTCCGGCTAGCTATTATCCTTTTGGTCAAGCACTTCTCTTTATACAGGTTGTGTAAACGGAAAGGAATCTTTTATCCAAAGATAACACTGATGAAGAAATTTGTTTTACACTTTTATTGTCGAACACGTTAACTATCACATTTACACATTGATCTTGACACTCGCCAAACTGAAACTGTTATAATAACTTCATTACTGATAATTCTTAATTCGCGTACTTCAACTTTTTGTATAATTTACTTTATAACACTTGAGATTTTTCATAACTCTGTTACGCGTAACCTGCAAATTGATATCCGAAGTGTGCCGTACAAATACTTTCGACGAACTGACGGGAATGCGACGTGTAGTGTACAAAGAATTTTGATGAACTGACGGGGTCTACCTCTAACCTACTCTTTTTATACTCCTTCACCCAGATAAGCCTAAAGATTATAACTGAACTGCAATTGGCTAATAAAACGCGCCAACATTAGCGTCTATTTTTATATCCAATGAAAATTATGAATACATATGCTCTAGGGAAATGTTCCAGAAGATTCTAAAAGAAAAACGCGCCAATATTACGTAACTTCCTCGTTTCCAATAATGATAAACAGCTCACCCCCTCGCTGCATTATTGCACGCTATTATTGTCAGTTTCAGTAAGGCCCTATAAACTTACTTCTCAACAATAATTACAATCAATAAACATCTCAAATCAATGTCACATAAAAATGCATATTCATATTACAATCATTATTTACATTTAAGTAATTTGTGATACAAATTACTGCATCAAAAGAAACAAGTTTTTAGGTGTTGTTTTGACATTTAAACTCCAGATACATATATTTGAAGTACGACTGTCTTCAATATCCTTTTTTATTTTCGGGCCGAAGCTTCCTTCCTTCCAGTTTTCCATAGGTATCTGCTTATTACAAGTTCTACATCTATTGCACAACTATGACTTACACAGTGTACAGACTGAACCAAGGCAACTGTTTTTCCCTTTTGTTGATAATGACGAACCGGAAGCTAGTACATAATTGAAGCCACTTTGATCGGAATTCCAAATGCAGTGTGGCTATATTTGGAAACTTTTATCTTCTAGTTTATTTCTTCGACGCAACAGGCGCCAGACTGGCGAACAGCTTCGTCTTCTTGTACATCTACGGCACATTCTACATTCCTTCTTGAAACGTGCTATAAAGTTTGCTGAACATTTAAGCTTTGTGTGCCCAGTTTCTCTTCTTTTCTACATTGCCCAAAATGTCAGGTGCCAGTAATGGATACATTTTCCTTCGTTCCTTGCCATGACAAAGGGTGTGTTGTTTTCCCTCTAGTACTTTAATGACTTTGTTTCTTCTAATCATAAAATGATGTTCATTACGACGTTTCTGCTCTACGTAATCAATTACTTTGATGCTCGATGCACTTTCAGAGATAGATATTCCTGGATCGGTAACGAATCCCCTCCGCTTCACAATGCAATCCAATAGGTGGAGAAGCATGATAATCGTCATAAATACGTCCAAGATGTTCTTCCAAAACTTTAGCTAAATTCTAGCAGTTTTGGGGTTTTTACTGGAGACGGTTCATATTAATGGAACTGATAGCTTCTGTTAACGACTGACCGATGTTTCAACTCCCCGTCCTTGAAGATGTTACGGACAAACCGAGCGATATACAATAAGATGCCATTGAGCATATTTAGGATTGTAAGATAGGCCTGTGCACAGAGCTTTATGAACAAATTCCTGTTCGATCTTAGAGACCTCCCTCGTTAAACAACTGCATTTAATCTTTTCAGAACGCAGAATAGTTGGCGTTGATTTAATTTATGACCAAGACAAAAGCATTAGAGTCTTTGAAAAGTAACTTCAAGCTTCAGGACGCTATAAACTTTATTATATTTTAGGTAGGAAAGATAAAAAAACATTTTTATTTGACATCCAAATAAAAATATTTAGTATGAATTGAATTTAGGTTGAGGAAAAGTCGGAATTAAGTGGAGTATTATTTATGCTGCACTGTGCACAGCAATTTACACCCAGCTTGTCTAATTTCTTGCTGGAGGATATATTCAGATGCCTTAGAATTGTTAGAATAGGCCACTGAAACTACTTCCTTAATGCAACCCAGCAACCGGAGGTTGGTGAATTTGTATCTATAGATTGTGAGAATTTGCTTGGGGGATTGTCAATAAAACCTTTTTGCAAGGCTGAGGTTTAATTAGCTTAGGATATTCTTTCAAAACTTTAAATACTCTTAAGTTTTCTCAAGATTTGGAACTGGGATTTTTTTTATTTTTATTTGTTTATTTTTTTGCTATATAGTAGGACTGGATCTGGTTTGCCGTAAAATTTAATTCCATGGCTTCTAACTCAATTTTTATGTGTTAAATTCACATGACTTTCTCTTATCATGTTTTATATCTTTTGTACAAGACATTCTTGCAAAGCGTTTGTAAAACAGGTTTCATTACACATTTTGTTTTAGATACAAACTTACACAAGACGCTGAAGTCATAGTCAAATAGTTTAAAATCCGGGTCGCTATATGCTAAATGTCACTCTTTCCATGGCATCGCAAGCAATGGCAATTGAATGGTGATGGGACTCAAAACATGATAGAAGTGTGAGAAAATTCAAGTTAACAAGAACGAATGTCTCGGAAAAAGGCGGCTCTGAAATAAATTGTGTATTTTAAAGAGATCTGCATCTTTTGTGTATTAATTTTTCGTCTATCTCTTAGGCACATCTGATAGCCACGAACTGACCGAGCACGTGATCACCAGTCGTTTCTTGAACCGGTTTATAAATTCCAGCAGCGTTAGATCTGAGTGGTCGTGAATATGTCATCTGGATGCATCGACGAGGAAAGTGATCATTTCTTACATACCTATCAAAGCTTCATAAAAGGCATCAAATACTGCAGGTATAAAACGACAAATAAGATAGGACTAGAAACGAAGGGGGGCTTAACAAGTTCACATATATAGATCTTTTGTGCCTAGACCCGTGACGGGGCACCCCCAGGAGGAACGGAGGTGAGAGGAAACAGAAGGCACGACGAGCAGAGCGCAGGGTCCCTACCACTTACAGATTTGAACTCCCCGGGTGCTGGCTGGTGCAGCTGGCTACTTTCCCCCTGTAGAATTCTACATCCCCTTGGGCTCAGGGACCCCTCGCAGTCCTGGGGGACGAAGATTTTCCTCAGAGCACATTTTTCCCCTGTTATGCACAAACCGAAACCTCCCACCGACACTTGCAACCCTGAAAGAGACCAAGCAAATGAGAGGGTGAAATGAAATGAGAATGGAGATGAAATGGACAGACAGGAAATTCGGGGGATGCAGTGATCTTTCCCAGCATTCAGCTAGCGACACGGAGAAACCCCCGAAAAAATCATGGGTCACAAAGGTGGTAAACGACAAATGGTACTCCTTGGGACGCGAAACATATACTCCACGGTTCCATAAGAATCCCTAGTTGCCAGGAATGTGAGTGTGGTTTCCAAAGTGTATTTTGCTTCGAAGAGCTTCTCTCACATTTGTCACACTTTTTAATATTACTTTCAATTTTTTTCAATCAAACAAGATAGCAGTGTTTCACTTAGTCTAAACAAATTATTAATATGCCGCTGTCTCTTCTGTTTTTAGCTGTTTGCAAAGCGTACTAGGGGGCCCCCAGTATATTACGCCGTTGTGTGCATCTCCTATCTACATTTTTTTTCTTCTCTTGCCATTCTTTAGAACTGAACACCGTTCTTTACAAAGCAAATCAGTCACTTCTAACAGTGACTCCAAGTTGACTATGATCTTGTTTTCTGGAATCTGTGCAACACTTTCACGCACCCGCTCTCTCACCAATTTTTCGATCCGGTTTAGAGGCGAAAAATCACGACCCTCCTCTCGACCCATGTAAATGTGCCGAATGAAGAGAACTTCACAGATATACTTTTATTAGTCATGTAAGTATCTTAAGCTTATGTTGTTTTAAATCAAATTAATAAGAGCTTTTTTAGAAAATAAAAAATAAAAATATATTTTTCCATAAATTCAAATTTAATTTAATTTAATTCAAATGGTAGATATACTATATGAAAAAAAGTGTAAAACAAAAGTGCAATGAACTGCGCAGCACAATGATGCGTTTATGCTTGTCATAACCAAAATAATTTTACTTTCTCAACTACATACAGTAAGTAGGGGAAGTATTGTATTCCACCCAAAAATTCGATACCGAAATTTCACCGGAAATACATGTTTTGAGACCCCCTGAATCCAAAAAAGCATTTTTGGAAACATGTCCGTGTGTGTCTGTGAAAAGCATAACTCAGAAACGAAAACCAAACTTAGTATTTAGGTTCAGTATCTTCCAGAGATGCGACACGAAAGTTTTCAAGTAAATCCCCCCACCCCAGATTACCCTTTACATGGAACATTTTTCGACAATTTTAATTTTCTCAAAAATGGCTCCAACGATTCTGATTAAAATCATATATTTAAAATAATTTTAATGACAAATAAAATATATATCTTGAATATTCTGGGAATGTCTCCAAAAGTATTCTTCATTGTGAACGACTTTTGCATAACTGATAAACAAAATTTTACTACACAAAAAATGTAGATCGCGTTAAAATACACAATTTATGTCATATATTTATTTTTTTTGAGTGAACTATTTCCAAGATATTGCTTGTTATTCCCTTAAATTTTTTAATACTTATAATTTTTCTCAAGTGGGAAATGCCACAGCACTTAAAAGATTTGACTATCGCTTAAAGCCTACCAATTCACCTTACATCTACAAGAAAATTAGTAGATTAACATCTCGATATCTCGATTAACTTGAAGTATATGCAGAATAAGCGTTTGTAAAAATAGTTTGTACAAGAGTAGAGAAAGTCATGTGAGTGTGACACATCAGAGTTTTAGTATTACTATGCTTTTGAGTTATAAGTGACTTTAAACAGCCTACACTTGAAACGAAAAGTCAACTTGGGATATCAACAGCGGTTTTGACTTTGCGTTGTAAATGAAATCAAATGCAAATTAGAAGATTTCTAGTAAACATTTTGTCATGATTAATGTAAACTGAGTGGAATAATAGCTTTTTATGAGATGTTGCATGTTTATTTAAGGATAGTTGCTGACTGTTAGTAGTAGAAAGTCGAATGTGTGTTTACACAGCAGACGTTATAATACAGTATTAAGTTATTCGTTTTTAAATAAATTATGCATTAATTCTACGTTTTCTTGGGCTTCTAGACAGGTAAATTGTTGGTTTGAAACCGATGTTTCGAAGGTGTGCACCATCTTCGTTTTCTGAATAAACTGAAAAATTAAGTACGTGGGTGGATTGAAAAGTAACGCACATTAACCTTTTTACAAAAAAAAGTTTAATAGTTAAAACAACAACAAAAATGACAAATGAACTTATACCTTTTACCTACTTTTCGACACAGTCACGAAGTTTCTCGACACGTTTCTCCCATCGTGATACCAGTTTCAATATGCCCTGTTCGAACAAGTGAGTTTCCTTGGAGTATAGCCATCTGTGGACTGCTGATTTCACTTCAGCATCTGTCGCAAAGCGTTGGCCGGCTAGGAATTTCTTCATGGGACCAAACAATGAAAGTCCAACGGTGCAACGTCCGGACTGTATGATGGATGCTGGAGCACCTCCCAACCAAATTTGGTGATTGACTGATGAACAGAAGCAGCAATATGGGGGCGAGCATTGTCATGAAGAATTTTGACATCGTCAGCATCCATGTTGTGGCGTTTGTCAAGAAAGGCACGACGCAACTTCGCCAAAGTATCCATGTAGGCTGCAGCATTCACAGTGGTCCCGTGTTCAGCAAAGTCCACCAATACAACACCATGCTATCCTAGAACACCGTCACAAGCACTTTCCTAGCAGATTGAGTCACTTTGAAGTTTTTCTTCACTGAGGAACCAGCATGTTTCTACTCCATACTTGCCTGCTTCTTTCAGAAAGTCATGCCCTTCTGGTGTACCGCGTTAGGTGATCCAAGGTCGTCATCATTCGCTGGGCCTTGTGATTGTCTCCCAGGTTCTTAGACACCCAGCGAGCACTAACATCACGAAATTTCAACGTGTCATGAACAATATCGTACACTGCACCATAGGAAATGTTGAACTGTTGCGATAAGATTCAAAGTTGCACGCCCGGTCGTTCAAAATTGCCGCCTCAATACTTCTGACATTGCAGCTTTTACCGGCCTCCCGGAGCGTGGGAAACACTAAGGTTCACACGGCCCTCTAGGAAGAATGCACACCACCTGGAGACATTACTACGGTCCAAACAATCATCCCCATACACGCCACGCATGTCCCTGGGAATGTCACTCGGTTTATGCCCGCCGTCATATACACTTCTCTGCTCTTCACACGTGGACGACGGTAACATGCGCGCCATCCTTTTTGGGTAGTTCACGCTTATCTCGCTAGAGCTGCACATGAAACAAAAAATACCCTTTGTAGTAAAAACTTCAAACTATATTTGTGTGAAATTGCAACATTCCACCTGCAATACTAAGGCAGAAAAAATTGTGGGTTATTTTTCGATCCGCCCTCGTACATTGGTAAATAGGTCTGAATTGGATGGATAACTTTTGTCAAAGATTAACAACCATTGAGGTGAATCGGAAAGGAATCACAATTCATTACGTGATCACATAATTGCATTGATGGAAGTGTCTAGTGCACGCCACCGTGAAGGAACTTCAGTAATCAAAAAGAAAGAAAGAACAAGATGCTTCACTTAAGGCTTCATCCCTGTGAAAGTACGCGAGTTACGACAGGAAATTGAACTCTTTCTTGTAATCAAACTTTGCTCAGCTGACACGGGATGCAGTTCTTGCTTTGAAAAAGCAAGACGATTGCATTTCGATTATTTTGCAAGTGCTAACACTCCATACCATGGCAGTGTCTTCTGCCATAGCGTCGCTAATTGAAAATCCGTTCCCAGTATTTGTTTAGCTTCTTGGGTATAGTCTGGAGATGAGGGCAGTCTCCTAGGATTTCACCCCTAGATAACCTATTTTGGAGATCGAGTGCACCGTGGATGTAGGCCATATCTCAGGAGAGTTCGGGGCGGGGATAAAATCTTTACTAGTGTCGTATCTGCCTTGTAAGTATTGGGTTCGATGACAATGTGTCTGTAAAAATTGTTGAAGGAAGCTTTAGCTCTTATTAGAGATATTGTTGAGGAACCTTTATTTATTTATTTTTCGTCAATTAAGTAATCAATGTGGAGGAAGCATGTGTTACAACGTAAAAATCCGACACATATTGAAGTTTCACCGATAACATACGTTTTAAAATTCGCTGAATTCAATAAACACTACGGGTCAACAAGTCAAGTAAGACACAAATGCTAAAGTTGGATAAATACTAAACTTCACAAATATTGCCGCTTATACAAGACTATAAAAATTCCTTCCGAATGAAGAGGATTTAATGAGCTATACCCAGAAAATTCAAGATATAGGTACATTTTATTTGTAATGTATCTTTCATATATGTAAAGGGTTGTTTGGAATGGGGAATTCATTTGAAAATCTTCATTTCGTATTTTTGGGAATTACTGGACTTAAGTACAAAGGTGGCTTTCAGAGGACCCGAAACATTAAGAGAGAAATAATAATAATAATAATAATAATAATAATAATAATAATAATAATAATAATAATACAAGAGACAATATTAGAACAAATAAACTGGTTTAATTATTTAGGTTGTAACGTCTCATGATGATATAACAAAATTAATAAATTCCACCAAATATGTGGCACCATCAAACGAAATTTAAAAAATACCAAGAAAACGACAAAAATAAAATATCGAGCGGGATGGCTCAGGCGGTCAAGTCTGTGGCCCGCATTCGGGAGGTCCCGGGTTCTAATCCCGGGGGCCGACCAATCTGTCTGAGGATTTTTCGTGGCTTTCCTCAGTGGCCAAGGTAAATGCCGGATTGGATATTTCACCATAAGTTTGAAACTACAGTAAAATGAAAAACAAGTGCTAATAACGAATGCTATGCCATCTATCTACAGACAATGTAAGCAGTTAGACTGGACGGCACCCTAACGCCATCTGCATGGCACGAAGCTGCCATGCACTGGGAGTCTCTGTGGGCACGTGGCGAAGCAAAATGGAATTTCCAGGGATGAGACCTAGAAGGCTAACTGTGCATTACATATCGTTCTAGGAGTTATTCACCAACAGATCCGTCGCGATATGACCAGGGAGTTAAAGCGACGTAAAATAAAATAGAAAAAAATGAAATAAAATTTTATAAAGTGATGGCTGTTCAGTGTTAACGTATGAATCCGAATGTTGGACAGTGACCAAACAAATGGAAAGAAAGACAGCAACAGCAGAGATGCGCTTTTTAACACTTGTAGCAGGATATACATTAAAAGACAGAAGTAGAAGTGAAAACATATATAACGAAATAAGAATTTTCAAATTACTAGAACGAATTAAAGAAAATCAAAACAACTGGAAACAACATATGGAGAGGATAGATGATAACCGTTATACGAAGTTGGTTTTAACATATACACCAAAAGGCCAAAGAAACATCGGCAGACCTAAAAGAAAATGGGCGGAACAGTTTAAATGATGAGACCGGAACATACCAACGGGCTTAAACTATGAAAAATGATGAAATACCATGTTTGGTATTTATCCGACTTTTCTTTATTGAGACACGCACACACGCGCACGAGCGGATCTTTTTCTAAAAATGATTTTTTCGATTCAGGGGTCTCAAAATACGTATTTCTGGTCAAATATGGATATCGAATTCTTGTCTACCTACTAGTAAGTGATAGAGAGAGTAACAAACTATCGTCAAAAAGCCATGTTTGCACACCCCTGTTTTCCCCATGTTATTTCTCTAGTAAAAGAATATATAAAGCTGCTGCGATGGACGTTGGTGTCCTGTGATAAATAAAACAGACCAAGAGCGGTTTGTTAATGACTTCCTAACAGGCAGGCAGGAGGCTAGTTTTATGCGCAGACATCTTACACATGGAGCTGTTTTGATACATTATTCACCGTTTCTTCTAATTGAGGAGCGTCAGAAATTCCACATTATGTGAATTTCAAATGCTAATATGTTACAAAACAACCTCAAACAGAACCGAAGGTAAACTTTGCTTTTCCACGGCGAACTTGCATAATGTAAATCTGCTTTCAGCCCGTCACGTAGAGCTTGAATGTCTCTGCAGATATCTGACGCTTCGAAATATTGATACCGACATTGATTTCCTGCAAGGTTTGCTGTATACGTGTATCAGCGATCTCTGGTTTCAAAAATTGAAGTTAAACGAAGAGAAATAAATGTATTTTAATTGGGAAATACAGTTTCACATTCATTTCTGAGGTATTTCAAACGTTTTGTGCAAATATGAATTCTTGCGGGCACATTCCATAATGACATTATTTGTATAATCGAATGTTTCTCCTGCGCCATAGAGGAGTTATTTGGAATGTATTGGTCAGGTTTTCGCACATAAATCGCCTTGTTCGATCTCAATCTGAGGACGAGGATTTTTTGGCACATTTATGGGGCCGGTGCACACTCAACATCGCGAGGAAATTGAGATAGCTATCTGTGAATTTAATTAAGGGGGATGATGAGTGAAATTTCTATTTTGCACAATTATAAAGCTACATACTTAATTTTTGTACACATATTTGGGGTGTTTTGTGGAACTATTTGGAGAGTTTAGTTTTTGTACGTCAATTAGTTTTTGAATTATTGAAAATTTTCTTTCAACAAATTGAAAAATTTCAAAATGAAATTCACTTCACGCTTTTTTGAAAAAATTCGAATTTTTTTACAAAACTAGAAACTCACTTAAAAAATTGACACATGGGTTTTGTAATATCCTAATTTTAAGGGATATTAAACAAATTAATTTTACCTACATAGCAAAAATTTCAAATTTTTTGCAATCACTGTACACGTTTATTTTTTTATCTCAAAAAGTATTAAGTTAATCCTGAATCCTATGCATTAGTTTTTTTATGCTTTATAGAATGTACAGTAAACAGTTCAGCCCTGTAACACCTAATTTGTGGATGTAATTTTGTTTTGAATGAATAGAAAGTATAGAAAAATTTAAAGGAGGGAAAGTGAGTTTAAAAGTTTGCATGCAGTTAACCAGAAATACTGACTTGCAGACCTTCCTAGAAGTTTCCAGCTTAGATGAGTAAATTGTACTCGTTTTTCATTACAAGCACTGCAAATGATTTCTAATTTATGGCATAAGCCAAGTTTTTCAGTGCCAAGTTCTATGTACAAACACTTTTGATTGTGGTCATTACACTTCAGGTCATTCACCAATGATGACAGTATACTGGTGTCCACCGATATATATTTACACTCTTCATTATTTACAGCAGGTATATGCTCACAATTATCCTCCAGCTGTTTCTGCTTTAAATTTTTCTTTTGTAAACCACATTCTTGCTCATCTAACCTTTCATCACTGGTATTATTATTTATACTTGCTTCTGCCTCATGTGTATGAAAAAACATATAATTTAATGTTACACAACATCTACTGGCAGAGTTGTCGTACCGATCACAGTGGCTCAGTGATAAATCAGAACCTAACCTTCACGGAAAACATTCCATAAAAATCGGTAAAAAAAAAAGCGATTTTTTTACTTCTTGCAGCGATTTCATCACCTTCCACTGCCCCTCAGGGACATTTAAGGAGCGCAAACCTTTAAATATGATGTAATTAGAGCAACTTCCAGACATTGTAATGCTTTAAAACTACGCATATATGCACTTCAATCCACCTAGAATCTTTTGGTAGAAAACACACAAAATGTGAAATTCTATAACTTTTTTACTTTCTCTACTACGTATAGTAAGTAGGGGAAGTATGGTATTCCACTCAAAAATTCGATACCGAGATTTCACCGGAAATACATGTTTTGAGATCCCCTGAATCCAAAAAAAGCATTTTGGAAACGTGTGTGTGTGTCTGTGTGTATGTCTGTCTGTCTGTGAACAGCATAACTCAGAAACGAACAGTCGGATAAACACCAAACTTGGTATTTAGGTTCAGTATCTTCCAGGAATGCCAAACAAAGGTTTTCAAGAAAATTCCCCCACCCCAGGATACCCTTTACATGGAAGATTTTTCGAAAATTTTAATTTTCTCAAAAACGGCTCTAACGATTTTGATTAAAATATCATATATTTAAGATATTTTCATGACAAATAAAACGTATATCTTGAATTTTATGGGAATGTCTCCAAAAGTGTTCTTCATTGTGAACGACTTTTGCATAACCGGTAAACCATAAGAGATAGAGAAACTTTTACTACACAAAAAATGTATATCGCGTTAAAGTACACAATTTATGTCATATACATTTTTTTTGTTGAGCGAACCATTTTCGAGATATTGCTTGTTATTCCCTTAAATTTTTCAATACTTATTTTCTTAAATGGGAATTCGTTATTCATTTTTTTGTCTTTGATATGCAAAGAGTATTAATCTGTGGCAAGGGAATGGTGCTGCACCTAGCAACCAGCTATTAAGAGATATGTATATGCTTAAAGGCTACTGTATTTCTATATTGCCCTTGTAAATATATATTCCCCTTACATCTACAAGAAAATTAGCAATAAGATAGAGTCTGCAAATGTTTATGTCGATTAACATGAAGTAGATGGAGAATAAGCCTTTGTAAAAATAGTTTGTACAAGAGTAGAGAAAGTCATGTGAATGTAACACATCAGATTTTTTTACATTTTAACCCGTTTCCCCTCTTAGCAACATTTCAGCTACGAGAAATATGATACTAACCACATTATCTCCCTATTTATATCAACCTCTGCCGTAAGCATGTAAGTGTGAGACTGGAAGTCGGCTATGGCTTATGAAGTTATAATTATTATTTATTCAAATAATTATTATTATACAAGACATTTTTAGCGAACGTTTCTAAGCATAATTCTTCTGTAAAGCTTGTATATTTACAAAATATTAGTAGGTTGGCTATTTAGAAGCTATACCAAGCTTTGCTCTTCTTATCCATGTACATACTATTTAGATGCATTATAATAACGGATCATTTATTGTCTTTTCTTGTCACCCGGGAAATATTTTCAGACAACATAAGGAACAGGCATAAATCTATTAAATGTCTTGCTTATGTTTTAATATTTCATATAACAGATGGAGCAAATTTATTATCATTTTGAAAATTATCCTCTCATTCTAGATGTGTATAAGTAATAAGTTGGAAAATATTAAGGGAGTTATATAGGGAGATGTATTTTTTAAACAATTTGTATCAATTAAAATAATAAATATGAATTAAGCTTGAGTTTGACGTATTTAAATAAATCGATTTTATACTCACAGATGAAGGCTTACAATTGGAATTAAAATTAAGATAGGATGTTTTGCGTAGTGATAAATGCGTTGTGACATGAAAATTAATGACTACTGTGGAGTATTTTATATTACCGCTGCAGGTCATTTTATTTCACTACAAAATAGGATTCCTAGTTAGGTTCTAAACTGGAACTCATTTGGAAACCATTCGAATTTAACACCGGAACGAAAACATGCCCGATATCTTAACATGTTTGTCCCAGCGCCATCTAAAGTACAGTTTCTGTTTCTGTCACTTTTGGCGACATTGTCTAAGACATACAACGTAATTATAGTGCTACCAGTGATATGATTAGGAAATATCTCGTTCCCGCCAACCTAGAAGGATGTTTTTACTTTAACGAAGTTATTACTTTCCCTACTACGTATAGTAAGTAGGGGAAGTATTGTATTCCACCCAAAAATTCGATACCGAGATTTCAACGGATATATGTTTTGAGGCCCCCTGAATCCAAAAAAAGCATTTGTGGAAACATGTCCGTGTGTGTGTCTGTGAACAGTATAACTCAGAAACGAACAATCGGATAAACACCAAACTTAGTATTTAGGTTCAATATCTTCCAGAGATGTGACACGAAGGTTTTCAATAAAATCACCCCCCCAGATTACCCCTTACATGGAACATTTTTCGAAAACTTTAATTTGCTCAAAAATTGCTCTAACGATTTTGATTAAAATATCATATATTTAAAATACTTTCATGACAAAATGTATATCTCGAATTTTCTGGTAATGCCTCCAAGAGTATTCTTTATTGTGAACGACTTTTGCATAACTGGTAAACCATAAGAGATAGACAAAATTTTACTACACAAAAAATGTAGATCGCATTAAAATACACAATTTATGGCATATACATTTTTTTGTTGTTGAGTGAACCATTTTCGAGATAATGCTTGTTATTTCCTTAAATTTTCCAATATACCTACTTTTTTTTGTCCTGGTAATTCAAAGAAAATGGAATACTCCACATAGCAAACAGCTCTTAAAGTATTTGACTATCGCTTAAAGCCTAGGAATTCCCCTTGCATCTACAAGAAAATTAGCAATAAGATTAACATCTCGATATCTCGATTAGCATGAAGCATATGGAGAATAAGCATTTGTAAAAATAGTTTATACAAGAGTAGAGAAAGTCACGTGAGTGTAACACATCAGACTTTTTTGCTATCAACTTATAATTTTGATAGCAAGGGGGTTCCAACACTCAAAACCCCTCCATAGCTGCTATGGTTGAGGTACCGTGGTAAAGTCTTGTGCGCGCTATCCCAAATATTATAGATATAGGTACTTAATAAGCTGATTAATTCCATCTTACTGTCCACATACGGCTAGTGTGAAAGAATAGCTACCAAAATTAAAACTAATAATGGTTAAGTATGCAGTTCACAGATATAAAACACTAGCAAAGTTGCAATTAGCTTATCTCGAATATTTGAGATATTATTGAATCACATGAAAGGATGTAACGCGCATGCGGGAATCTTGCTATGGTAGCTCAAACGGCAAAGCATTAGCACTGACAATAGAAGATTCGTGGTTAGAGTTCTGACCGCAACATTGATTTTTAATTTCTCTGCCTCTATCCTGCTGAATCCAACAAAAGTGTGTGTGTGTGTGTGTGTGTGTGTGTGTGTGTGTGTGTGTGTGTGAAAAACGAAACATTGCGTCGATTAAATACCGAATTTGGTATTTAAGTGTAGCTTTCAAGAAAATCCCCCATCCTTTTATATGTAAAAGCATTCCTTATTTTTTATTTTTCTAACGATATTGCTTTAAATACTATGTTAAAATATTTGGATAACAAAATGTATATCTTACATTTTCTAGGAACGCCTGTGAAGACGTCTTCACTCTGAAGAACTGTTATATAAATGGTACACCGTACGAAATAGACAAAAGTTTACTTCACAAGAGATGTAGATCTTGTTAAAGCGCACAATTTATGTCAGATAAAAATTTGTGTGGCGTTAACCATTTTCGAGATATTCCTTTTCAAGTGGTAAGTCGCTATTTATTTTTTCTTGCGGTCATGCAAGGAGCATGGAATTTCAAAGCCATCACATAGCGATCCGCTTTTTAAAAATCTGACTATAGCTTTAGAAGTTTATCTCAATTAAACAAGAAGTAGATGGAATGAACTTATGTAACAATAGTTTGTAGAAACGTTAGTGGAGAAAGCCATGAATGTAATACATAAAAATTGTTTCACGTCTAATTCAACTTTCCAACAAGTTTTATTGTGATTTCAAAACACTACACGACATGTATGTTACTCAAAGAGAGAGAGCGAGAGAGAGAGAGAGAAGAGGAAGAATGAGTAGGTAAGGTAGAAATGGAGATGGAGAGAGAGAAAAGAACCCGGCAGTTAACGCAGTAACCCGAACAAAGTGGGAGCTCTGCTAATAATAACGCTAAATTATTAAATGAATACGCAAATGAAATTGAATTAAAGTTTCAACCAGGCCCAAGTGTGATTCAAGAGGCAAGAATAGTGTCCCTATAACACCACGATGTTCTAAATGAGTTTCCATTTTGCCCTATACTTTTATTCGCTGTGTTTTCTCTTGTATAACGTGGTTATGGAGATATCTTGTGTTTTTGTATAGGGAGCAGCTGCGACCAAGTTACTGCTCTAATTACAGCGGCAGCGTTGCTAGGCGACACACATATTGTCTAGGTGAGTTACGCCGCACACTCTGTGGTTCCCCACATCGTTATGAGCCTGTTGTTGGCTGAAAAACAAGCCTCTTATCAGCAAGCGGCCGCAGTCTGCTGTTAAAAAGGTCAGTTACGCGGACAGCATCATTCAGACACAAGTTGTGGAAAAACAGTAACAACCAGGGCAACATTTACTGCAGCGTTTTCTCCTCCAGAAGGCCTATAACCTCAAACACCTCAAAGTCATCAGGCAATCGATGGACTTCCGTTTTCAATTATAAATTCACATATTATATAGGTAGTATTCATCTCAAATTCCGTTCCATTCAACTTCTTTACAACGCATTTTACCCAGAAATTACTTCAAGTTAAGCAGTATCTGATTATATACAATATGCGGAAACAGTATTCATATACAGGGTTATTCAAAAAGAAGGAACAGATTTTAAATATTTATTTCTAATGAACGACGATAGATAAAGACACATCATTGAATAGAGGAAAGTTCAAAGTTTTAAGACCAACCTATTATTTCCATTCAGTGCCTACAGTGGCGCTGTGTTTGTTTACGAGAAAATGGCGACGCCACAGGAAAAGTCGTTTTGTGTGCTGCATTATGCAAAGAGTGAATCCATTGTTTCATTGCAGCGTGCATTTCGTTGTAAGTTCAACAACGAGCCGCCTCGTCATATACAATTTACAATTGATACAATAAGTTCGTAGAGTATGGTTGCGTATGCAAACGGAAAAGCACTGGTCATCCTCGCATAACAAATGGTGCTCATTTGGAACACATAAAATACAATTTTAACGTTTTTCTATAAAGTGATATATCGCATGTGTCGCCATCTATTGTCGTTCATGGAAATAAATATTCAAAGTATGTTCCTTCTTTTTGAGTAACCCTGTATAACTTCTAAACACTATTCTTAGGAAAGCTTGCTTTCCTATTTACTTGATATTAATTCAGATAAAGTTTTGCAGATATAGCTACTTTACACATTTCCTTGTAGGTACAAGGGGAACAGAGTTAACGGAATCGATAGACAGATGTTTGAGCCCGGTATATTCGTACTCTTTCCAGTACTTCGCTAGAAATGACTGTCAGTTTTTATGGCACTCTCGCTATTCAAAGCACTGAAAAATTCAACTCAATAACAACGAATATCTCGAAAATGGCTTATAAATGATAACAATGAAATAAGCTGCTGTTTTAAAGATATTTAAAACATTTTTTTTGTACAGTACGTTTTCGTCTGTCGCTTAACGTTAACCAGTTATACAAGATTATATAAAATTCCTTTCGAATGAAGAGGACTTCACAGCCTATTCCCAAAAAATTCTAGATATACATTTTATGTCATGTAGGTATCTTAAATATATTTATTTTAATCAAAATCGTGACAGCCATTTTGTGAGGAAATAAAAAAGAAATTCGAAACATTTTCCACGTAAAGAGTAGTTTGGGGTGGGGGTTTTCTTGAAAATCGTCGTGTCGCATCTTTAGAAGATGCTGAACTTAAGTACCACGATTAGTATTTTTTGAAAATTACGTTGTACAGTTATACTATTCACAGGGACAGGCAAAACAAGAGAAGGCGTACATGCGTGCGCGTGAACCATTTTTTAAAAATCCCTTTTTTGGATTCTGGGGGCCTCAAAACATGTATCCGCCGAAAATTCGACATCAAATATTTTTGATGGAATACAATTCCTCTCACCTTCTATAAGTAAGGGAGAGAAAATAAAAACAGTTAACGCAACATAACGAGGGATAAAACGTGAATTTTAATAATCTCAACATTTATCCCATAGTAAATTGTCTATCTTTCATTTATACTTTCACAACTGCCCCCCCCAAAAGTTGTTTTATGCTATAAGGAATTTCATGTTTTTCCATCTCCAAACCAGTACGTCAAGTTGAACTTCTCCGTTCAGTTACTTTGCATGCTCCAACACCAACATACGAATGGCCCTGCAATGAGCATATGAAACATATGACTTCGTCCATGTCCAACATAATATGAAGTACAATATGTAACCACAGAGCGGGATGGCTCAGGCGGCAACGTCTGTGGCCCGCATTCGGGAGGTCACGGGTTCGATTTACGGTGACCATGGGGGTTGTTCCATGTCACCTAGACGAATGCCGGGGTCGTGTAACACGATTTCTCCTTTACCCATCTCCTCTGATTTCATCTCTCCCTTTCACGTTTAGGTGTGTTTTAGGTCCTGCGGTGCTGGGCAGATGGCGTAGATGCTTGCGCATTGGAAAGATCTCTCCCCGTGAATGCCAGGGTGCTTGTCCCACCCATTAGTTGCTTCTCGGGATTCTTCGCCTGTATTGTTGTGCGGGTGTTCAAACTAGAAATATTAGAGGCTTCTGCGCGTCTCTTGAGCCTGTCTGCCTGTGCACCTGAGACCTCCTATGGCTCCTTCGCCTCATCCCTGCCTCCCGGGGTGTGCAGCCACAATAGATCAAGCTGGTCAATGTGGCGAGGTATCCCCTTAAACACATCCTACAATTGTAACCAATATATAAATTATTTCGAAAAGAATTAAACAAAATGTTGTACATAACTGAGTTTTTTTCAGGACTCGTTTCATTATTCTTATTATTCTTACTCATCCTAAAGAAACTCACTTTTCTGTACAGTTAGTTAAATAATTAATATAAAATTTAGTCCGCAAAAAGAGGAGTTTCGATGCTATTTACAGAAAATTGAAGATGCATATATAGTTTTTCCTTCATGTCAGTATTTTGAACATACGCCACATATTAAATGAAAATAGCTTCAGCCATTTTGAGAAAATAAAAACTAAGGAAGATTTTTGTAAATTGTAGTTGGTATGGCAAATTTCCTTAAAAACTTGTGTATAGCTCTTGAAAGATGTTGGTCTTAAACACAATATTTGGTATTCATGTAATTTTCATGTTTGACTCACTCTCTCTGAATATTTTTTTTCTAAAACCTATTTTTCAGGATTCAGAGATCTCGATACGTCTTTTTTTTGGGTGAAGTTTCGATACCAGATTTTTGGGTGGAATTCTATCTACTTACGCAGATAAGAGGTAGAGAAAAAAAATATTTCCTCCGTAGCTTGCAGAAGAATAGCAATATACACATTTAGGACATAGGTAAACGTTTTACAGTTTGTATGAAATACCACCTCTACCTATAAAAAGTGGGATAGAAAAAGCAAAAACCTCTATAATTATCGGCATAGACGTTACGATTTCTAAGCTCACTCTGCAGCACTAGACTTTTGAAGTAACTTCCTACTCATTCATTTGTTACAGGGAAGCCGTTTCCGGTGCGAAATTGTACGTTGTCCAATCAGACGAGCAGCTCTGTCGAGGTTTCCTGCCAGCCTGGGTTCGACGGCGGACTTCCCCAGCACTTCCTGCTGGAGTTGTACTCCGCGGACTCGGGCGTTCCTCGTTACAACCTCACAAACATGGAGTCGCCAAACTTCTTCCTTGCCAATCTGGAGCCCGATGTCACGTTCAGGATCGCCGTTTTTGCCGTCAACTCTAAAGGACGCAGCTCGGGTGTCGTCCTAGAGGAGGTCACCTTCAGGGATGCCGAAAAACGTACAGGTGAGCTTCAACAGCTTATTCTGCCCTTCTTTTCCCTCATTTGTCTTAATACTGGTGGAAGCCCCGCAACAACAACAACAATAATAATGGCCTGAATGTTGTTGACCCATAAGATGACTTAAATATTTTAAAAAATGTCATAATATTTATAAAAGTGAACCTAAAACTGAGGTTTGTTTAATTTATTAAATTCTGTGTATAGAAAGTTATAAATTAATTTATAGGTGGAATATCTACTATAAAATAGAAAAACTTAAGGTACCTATAAAGATGACATAACTTAGAAGAGTAATTAATATATATTTGTTCGTGGTTCTTGTTTGAAGAACCTGAAAGAGAATAAATGAAAACTGTTTTTGAAGCAGCATTACTCCAACTGCATCATCAACTCTTCTGAGTTCTCAGATTATACAAAACTCATAGCGAATGAAGAGGACTTCACAGCATAAGATACGACACGAGAACAATATAAGCTGACTGCACGCACCATTAACGCGAAAAAGGGAAAACTAACCTGTCTCATCCCTAGTTTGGGACATGAAATCATAACAGTAATTATACCTGCTCCCCTGATATAGTAAAGTTCTTATTTCTTAGATGATACTGAAATATTTGAGGTTTTAAAAATTATCTTTATGTAAAATGTCAGTAATATAGAAGCCTTAAATACTCAATATAAATACAATGACGAAATAAAGACGCAAAGGGCAAGAAATGACAAAATAATCAAGTAAAATCGAAAAAAAAGCTCTAAAAATAGACAACGGCAGAAAATGACCAAAATGGCCTAATAAATATGTATTTCCATAATACGGGACCCATAATTTATTAGAAGATGACATGTTATCAGAATCCGTACCCTGGAGATGATAATAATAATAAAAATGATAATAACTTATATTTTAATAATTGCAATAGGTTTCTTGGAACAAACACATAATATTATAATTAATATACATTGTTCACATGTCACTCTTATTTTCTTGTTCAAAACGTTGTATGACTGTTCTCGTGGTTCATTTGGTAGAACACCTGTTTGCTGTTCCGGGTTAAATCCCGGCTGGATCCCAGAAAATTTTCTTTGATAAAGAAAATTGCTCATTATCTCCAGAATCTGGTGTTTGAATTTGAATATATTTGCGGAATGTTCTGGTTTAAATCAATAACCGGAACAGGACCGTCGCTGGGCGATGCCTGAATTTATGTTCCATAGCCATATTATATAGGACATATTCATCATAATAATGAGCACAATTATATGGTTAACTTGTCTTTTCGTTTTTACTTTCTCTACTACGTGCAGTAAGTAGGGGAAGTATTGTATTCCACCCAAAAATTCGATACCGAGATTTCACCGGAAATATATGTTTTGAGATCCCTGAATCCAAAAAAAAGCATTTTTGGAAACATGTCCGTGTGTGTGTGTGGGTGTGTGTGTCTGTGAAAAGCAGAACTCAGAAACGAACAGTCGGATAAACACCAAACTTGATATTTAGGTTCAGTATCTTCCAGAGATGCGACACGCAGGTTTTCAAGAAAATCCTCCCACCCCAGATTACCCTTTACATGGAACATTTTTTTAAAATTTTTATTTTCTCAAAAATGGATCTAACGATTTTGATTAAAATATCATATGTTTAAGATACTTTCATGACAAAGAAAATGTATATCCTGAATTTTCTGGGAATGTCTCCAAAAGCATTCTTTATTGGGAACGACTTTTGCATAACTGGTAAACCATAACAGATAGACAAAATTTTACTACACAAAAAATGTAGATCGTGTTAAAGTACACAATTTATGTCATATACATTTTTTGTTGTTGAGTGAACCATTTTCGAGATATTGCTTATTATTCCCTTAAATTTTTCAGTAATTATGTTCTCAAATGGGAATTCGTTATTCATTTTTTGTCTTGGATATGCAAAGAGTATTAATCTGTGGCAAAGGAAATGGTGCTGCACCTAGCAATCAGCTATTAAGATATATATATATATATATATATATATATATATATATATTTAAAGGCTACTGTATTTCTATATTGCACTTGCAAATACAAAACAAGGTGAACTTAGTAGGCCTTAAGCCATAGTCAAATATTTTTAGAACTGGTCACTATGTGTAAAATGTAATTATCTTTGCGTGTCAAAAGATCGTTTCTGCAAATGTTTATCTGGATTAATATGAAATAGATGGAGAATAAGAGTTTGTAAAAGTAGTTTGTACAAGAGTAGAGAAACTCATTTGAGTGTAACACATCAGATTTTTAAGTTATGGCGTTCACAGACACACAGTCACACACAAGGATGTGTTTCCAAAAATGGTATATTTGGATCCAGGGGCCTCAAAATATGTGAAATCTCGTTATGGAGTTTTTGGGTGGGTGCAATACTTCCCCTACTTATTATACGTAGTAGAGAAAATAATAAGCCGTAAGAATATTATATTTTGGCACTCTCTCTTATAAGTTACTGATGTAAGTACCAGGAGTGACAATCTGACACACACAAAATCATATAGGAATTCATTTTATCGAGAGTACATCATCCTTTATGTAACGCTATATACAATTTGGAGAAAATTTCATTAATTGAGGATTGTTGGGTAAGCGATGAAAACTCACTTGTTAATGCTACCTAGCAACCGAAAGCCTGATGGCTTCAGATCGATAGCATTTGCAAATCAGGTAGATAAAATGTAACAAATATTTGCGATTACGCTTTATAGTAAGTATGCTAGCATTATTTTAATGCGTTTAATATTATAGATTTTTTCAAACATTAACAGAGTTATTTGAAGCAGCTGTATCATAACATTTAATCATGTAACTGTTGCTTACACCGTAAATACTGTTTTATTTGTATAGTCCACTTTAACTTCTTTGGTCATACGGGGGGATATTTGTTTAAAAATGAAATTGAGTTTTATTTATGGATACTCTTTTAACTGCTGCGGTCCTTAGCGTCCCATTCTATATTTGGCGTGAAAGACCGAAAATTTTGCTCAGAGGCCTCTTTATCAGGCTCAAGGTTCTTTTACGTGCCGTAAAACTACGACACGGGACCACCAGCTTTACTCCCCTTTCCAGGGAACCCTTTCCCCTTTCAGGCTATGACTTGGGAAACTATAGTTCAGCAACTTAGAAAAAACCCTTGGGAGGGAACTCACCTGGTCATGCTCTAACTGGTTTGGGCGGTCATGCTTCTGAGTCGCTGCTTAAGCACCTCATGCCATAATTTCACCTAGCCCGTATTTTATTTTATTTTATTCTCACAAAATCGTTTGTCACTTAATCACACGATTGTTGTAACTTCCAACTGTAGAGGCAGAACAAAAGACACAAGAGCATTGCAACAAAAATGCTGTGTTTGTAGACTGCTGACAGGTCACTGCAAAGAGCAAGGTGCAGCGGGTGTGAAAACAAACGTTGGCATATAACTAGCAATAGCATCTCACATACAGCTGTATTATCATGGGATATCTTCCAAAAGTTAATGCACACTTTTTAGGGTATTTCATAGCCTTCACTCCCCTATCTATCTCTTTAAGGAAAAAGTTCCTCGCTGATTGATTTTCATAACACAAATTATTTCAATTGAAGTTTTACAAAGAAAACTAGCGGCTTTAATTTATTTATAGGGAGACGAATCACACATCATCATCAGCTTCATCTGGAAACTGTGCTCTTCAACATACTTCTTACAGAACTGGAGTAAGGATTTTAGTTTTGAGTTATCACGATATAAACAGGATCCTATTCAATTTTTCAGCAGTATATAATTGCTGTGTTCACAACAGCGACGTGACACTTGTTTCCCGGGTATCAGCCTACTTCCTTTTTAAGACATCTCATTGGATAACTCAGTAGCTAAAGGCAAAATCAAGCAGAGTGGGGACGATTTATCCCTGCTGCATACTCGCGCAGTCCGTAGGCCGAGGGATTCTACTAAGTTGGATTCTATCTTCCTCAGAAGTACGATTCTAAACAGTTATTTGCGTTAGCTCGTAGGGTTTTAGAACATAGACTGCTGACTGAGAGCTTTACACTGCTGCAGCACGCCGCGCCGGCTGATTCGGTGTAACTTAGCACTGGAATCTGATATTCCATAAAGCCTCTCTCCGCCGTTTCATTTTAATGTTACTATGGGTTCAGCTTATTGCGCTAGAAGTTCATTCTTAGCTCTGTGATTTCTGAAAGTGCCTAATGAGAGAACTGAAGAAATGTAGCAATGATTATTGCTTGAATCTATTTAATGTTCCCAAGCATAACACAAGGCAGAAGTCATTACGCTTAGTTACCCTCAATATGCTTAAACACTTAAAAATGTAGAACTTAACTTTGTCACCAGACGCAAAACTACGTGACGCGTGTCGAAAAAGAAGGTACCACTCACTGATAACAGTGATTGTGTGCTTCAAAGTGCCAATGCCGTGAATATTCCAGAAGTGATTTTGAACATAGTGATCATTTTAAGGCAAGATACTGCAATGTGAAAGGTATCCCTGGTACCTTAGTAATGCAACAATAACCAGCTGGTATTCACTTGAGTCTGAAGGGGGAACAGTGCACATTTACATTTTAGTCAAGTTACCTCCCGTAGGATAAAATTGAAATTTTGAATGCTTCTCAGCTGTATGACAAATTTAAGCTACATGTGAATAAACTAGTGCAACTAAGTGCTGTGAACAGTTGACAAGGCATCCAAACACAGACTACTGCTATTGATGCTGCTACTCTCCAGCCGCGCCGCGCTGGAATCCCGCTATGCACCGCTTTCTAAGTAATTTTATTTAAAATTAACTATACAGGGTCTCATCTTTGTTTATATAAATATATACAAAAACTACAGGGATGCTATTACTAATTTTATAGAAACTTAAACTTGGAGGTTAATAGGGATATATATTGTTTAAATGTTTTTATTTTAAAAATTGATGTAAATAGTTAATTGTATCAATTATAATAAATATTAAGTAAAATATTACATATCAAGCTTTGCATTACACTTTACAACTTAATTTTATCACTTATCGTCTGCGAGACATTCTAATTTAAAGGTAGAGAGGTATGCCGCTTTTCACAAGTTGGGTTTTAAAAAATACTGCTATTTAAAATGAAAAGAATTCAAAACATAATTCACTTTGTTTTTGAATCCATGGATAAACTTTTAAGTCAATAGGAGACATGATGGTCAGATTTTATGAAAATGTGTGCGACTTGACGTGAAATAACTCTGTTATACTACACAAATGTTATTGCTTCCTGAAATACAGGATTTCCCAACATTAGTTTCGTCAGCCTTTAACTAAACACATGACATTCACTCCAAAATTCATTCTTCCAGATTCACTGGGGAAAAGGGAATGATTCTGGTTAAGGAAAAATTTCCCGCTCCAGCCCACCTCTGAGTTAAGAAGCCAAAAAGCTGTCCACTGACCGCAGACGGTCTTAAATATTCTTGTTATACTGATAATGAAATAATTATTATGCTTCATTTAAATTTTCAAATGTACTATGCAACACTATTTCTGCAATATATGCTATTATGTAGAATATAATTAGATTAATTACATTTTGAACGTTATACTACATTTTACTAAAGTTTAAAGATAAAAGAATGCATCACTGTGCTCTATAGCGAAATGATACCCTTCTCTAATGATGGTGCTTAAAGAGATATGTTTAGTGTCTAAAGTGTTGTGTCCTCACCCGCCACTCTCCACGCCTTTTATTCTCTCTCTAGCTGTGTACTTCCTTCCTCAGCCAGTAGACAATATGTTTAGTGCAGAAAATAAAGGAAGAAGCGTTTTCCGTTCAATTTCTCAACCTGTCAGAAGCCAGCATATCATGACAAATGAGCGCTGATAGCTATTTGATGCTAATATAATATCACCACGCCCTAAAATATGCACTTAGAGCTTTGGGGGTTTCCGAGCAGGAAAGGAAATTGCTAAAAGGTCGCCCGAAAAATCGGGTTCACTTTTGATCATTACTCAGCACGTAAGTCTGAATATTATCCAAAATATTCTGTGGTACATTGACTCCAGTCTCTGATAGTGCATTGTAACCTTGAGGAGAATATGACACATATTTTAGAGGAAGCTAAAACGTGTAAAATGGAATGGAAAGAGAGACCAAGCCGGATTGTTCGGTTGTAGCGTCTTAGGCCCGCATTCGGTAGATCCTGGTTTCAAATTCGCAAGAGATCACTATCCCGTAGTGGTTTACCCTGGTCGCTAAGCGAATGCTAGATGAATTCTTGCATATCAAGAACTTTCCTGTTCTCCATTTAGTCTCATTTAATTTCCCTCTTCATGTTTCAGGGTTGAAGGATCAGGTGCAGAGGACGGCGGCACATTCGGTGGATGTTCTTTGATTATAAAGGGGTTACTCCCCTGGCATCGGAATATTTTGCCCAAATCTGGCAGGAGGATATGGGCATCGAAGGGATATGCCTGGAGACATTAGGGACCACGAATCCCGTGCCCGCTGCCATCGTATCTGATTGCCCTTGGTACTCTCTCAGCTAATCCCTTTATCTCAGAGGTTAAGCAGACGCAATAGACTTGGTCGCAGTGGTAAAATCTTCCTCCGACATTACCTTCTTCTTCTTTGCTTTACGACATGAGTATAATGCCCTTTCTGTCTCACAGTTGTTCCCTCCACCTCTTTCTGGGTCGGCCGACATCTCTCCTTCCTTTTGGCTGACAATTAAATGCAACCTTGGGCAATCTTATATCCATTCATTCCGATATGTTGCTATTTATTGGGTATACATTAAGTTTTGCTCTTATATTTTCATTTCGTATTTTGTCTACCTTGTGCATCCTTTAGTTTTGCTTAAACAGTTCATCTCTGCACTTTGTAACTTTGTAATCGGTTTACATTTTCCTTGTGATGACCCCTGTCTCACTTCCATAAAGTAATGCTGGAACCGCCATTCATGATCAGGTAGACATGATCAGGTAGAGCAAACAAAGATCGAGCACTAGAAATAGTGTTGCAGCATCAGGCAAGTTGCAACTAGAGATTCAAGGGGAGAATGCAATTATTGTTTTAATATATTTTGGAAGGAGAGCATAAAGACAAAAAAACACCCATGTCTACAATGCAATTTTGGAGCCAATACTACTGCATGGCTATAAAAGTTGGATATCAATAAGGCGGGCAAATAAAGTGTCTGCGAAGAATATCTGGAAACGTCAGGAGGATCAGATGTCGAGTGACGGAATAGGTAACTGCAATACGTATCAGTAAGCAGAGTAATAAAGCACCGATAAACTGACAGGTATGAACTCCATTCGAATACACCACATGGGGTGCGAGTGGGTGGAGAAAGGTCGTAAGGAGAGAGATTCGTGGGAAAATATGGGATAAGATAGTAGGAAGTTGTGAAGCAGATCTCAAGAAGAAAAGACATGGAGATAGAAGACGTATATGCGGTGATCTAAGGCTACATTAAGTGGCACTTGAGGCAGCTGAATGTCTTTTATACGAGCTAGGTGATGTAATTAAGGAATATGTTGTCATAAACTTAAGGAAACTAGCGCATTTATCTTTGGCATCTACCTGAGTAAATATCCTTGACCGAAATGTATTTGAAATTCTGTTTCCTTTTGCTCATTAGATCCTCTCTCTTTCTCTGATCACATTGCATCGATATCAGAGATTCGCTAGGGAGCGTTTTAATTGAGATCAAACCAGAATTAAAGCATACCTTTCTCGTACATCATCAATATATGATAATAATACATTATGTACAATATGAAGAAGGATTATCTTTGAAGGAGGAGTTGTATTGTAGTTCCACTGTTGGGGAGCCAAAACTTGATGAAGTAACTGCCCCACGTATGGTACAAAGTTTCCGGTGGCCCTCGCCCCAAGTTTACTTTCCAGTGGCCTTCGCCCCAAGTTTAAGAATCAACTTTGTATTTTAATGTTTCTTTAAATATTAAATATATTTACGTTTGCCTCGGCTGCGTCAGTATTAATTTGTAGAAGCATGTATCTCTTTGCAGGGGGTGATGCCGCTAAAGAATGTAGGCTTACACAAATTATAATTTTTACTTCATTCCTTTTATTAATCCTTCACGCGATTAAATAACACTTCACTAACATAGAGAGCTGTGAGATTATTTATTAATTACTTGCACGTTTTAACACATAAACTTTATAATATTCTCGCGGTAATGAATTTTCGTCTCACACCGAATACGTACCGAGCGAATGAACTACTCAGGTACGTTGCCTTCTAGCGACTGGCGTTTACATTTGTTTACTCTTGTACAAACTATTTTTACAAACGCTTATTCTCCATATGCTTCATGTTAATCGAGATATCGAGATGTTAATCTTATTGCTAATTTTTTCTTGTAGCTGCAAGGGGAATATGGTAGGCTTTAAGCGATAATCAAATATTTTAAGAACTGGTTGCTATGTGGAGTATTCCATTCTCTTTGCATTACCAAGACAAAAAAAAACAAGAAAAACGAATTCCCATTTGAGAAAAAGTATAAGTATTGGAAAATTTAAGGGAATAACAAGCAATACCTCGAAAATAGTTCACTCAACAAAAAAAATGTATATGACAAATTGTGTATTTTAACACGATCTACATTTTTTGTGTAGTAAAATTTTGTCTATCTCTTATGGTTTACCAGTTATGCGAAAGTCGTTCACAATGAAGAATGCTTTTGGAGACATTTGAGATATACAATTCATTTGCCACAAAAATGTCTTATACTTATGGTATTTTATTCAAAATCGTTAGCCATTTTTAGAAAATTAAAATGGAAAGGATAATCTGGAGTGGGGGGATTTTCTTGAAAACCTTCGTGTCGCATCTCTGGAAGAGATGTTCACAGACAGACACACACACGGACATGTTTCCAAAAATGCTTTATATACATTCAGTGCACCTCAAAACATGTATTTCCTGTGAAATCTCGGTATCAAATTGTTTGGTGGTATGCAATACTTCCCCTATCGAGAAAAGTATATTTGAAACTTGAAACTAACAAGGAATATCCCGGACAGAGTTAACTCCATAAAAAAGTTTTATGTTAGATATATTACGTGCTTTAATAAGATTTACATTTTTTTGTGTAGTAAGATTTTGTCTATCTATTACGGTTCACCAATTATTGTACAAAATCCATTCAGAATGAAGAGAGCTTCACAGGCTATTTCTACAAAATTATTATATGCATTTTATTTATCATATGAATATCATAAATGTATACTATTTTTAACCAAAATCGTTATAGTCAGTTTTGAGAAAATAATGCCAATAGTTTTCCATATAAACGGAATATGGGGTGGGGGATTTATTTATCCTACTTCTACTCTTTTAGTTATGCTGTTCAGAGCGCACTCACATGGAAACCATTTTCTAAAAATGCTCATTTTTTACGCAGAGAATCCAAAACAATTATTTCCGGGAAATCTCTATATAGAATTTTGTTATTAGAATACAATATTTTGTTTACCTATAATAGTCAGGTACGTAGCAAAGAAAATAATAAACTGTTTACAAGTGTATCTCAAAGAATGCCTATGAAATGACATTGGATTGAGAAGTTTGGGTGACTTAAGAAGTTTCGTAACTCCTGCGTTAACTGAATTCTCGTCGTCTCTAACCCTCTCCATATATGGCCTAGGACCTTGAGAGTTACCTCATTTCACCAAGACATGATGATTTGGAGGTATGGTGGAACCCATTACTTCTGACAGTACGGTAATGATAAGGATGGCGGTCGAATGAGGGGACCTACAGCTTTTACCGTGGGCTCCGAACCACGATGGCCTTGGGGATACTTCACATGAGCAGGACCGACTTAAAATTGCCACCCAAAAGCCGGGAATCCCCGGATTCTCAGTATGAGAGCCGGAAAAAAATCGCCGCACAACCGCGGCGCCCCCTGGCTAATTGTTTGTACCAGTAATACTGTTGAATTGCCACCACGGCCAACATTATTGTTGCGTGTGGGCTGAATTCTTCGGACTAGTAAAGCTGTTGAATTTCAAATCTTTCTTTTTTCTTTTTTTGTTTACTTTTATGGTCCTTTAACCTGGAGGTCATATCGGACGATGAATGGAATGTGCGAAATGATGCTCAAATGATCCCGGGGTCCATGGAGTTTAAAGTTACCCTATATGTCTTCTCAGACAAGGAAAAACCCCCGAAGATGCCTTATCCGGGCAACTCACCCTAATCGAGATTCGAACTCAGAACTTCTTGAATGTGAGGTAGACACGCTTCTTTATGTTGAATTCTTCGCGCCAGTAGGGCTGTGTAATTGTCACCACGGTTAATATTGTTGTCTTGTGTGTTTTTTCTTTTATTACTCTATTTATTTTACGTCGCTTTAACTACATGGTCATATCGCGACGGATCTTTTAGTGGATAACTCTTAAATCGAGGTGTGGCGGACAGTTAGCCTCTAGGTCTCATTCCTGTAACCACCCGCTTCGTCACGTGTCACAGACCTTAGTGCATAGCAACTGGATCTTGTACTTCGTGGCGAGCAGTCATTAGGGTGCCGTCCAGTCTACCTGCTGCTTTCATATACGAGGGTTGATCACCAAGACTGAGACTGATTTTTTCCTGTAGCTTCCGTGATAGTTTCGTATCTGTAACATAAATATTTGAAAAGAGCGGGTTTTATGTATAATATTGGTAGGCGTCAGCACTCTCGTATTGGTAGGTAGGTAGCAATGCTCTATTTTGTAGACCCTACGTGCATTTCGCATACCAGATAATGGAGGTGATGCATTTTTTAAATCGATTATCACCGCTGATGAGTCATGGCTGCATCATTATGATCCTGAAGGAAAACAAGCCAGCACAGTGTGGAAATCGCCAGGTTCTCCAACACCAAAAAAGGCAAAAGTTGTTCCATCTGCAGGGAAAGTGATGGTGATCACATTTTTTGACTGTAATGGAATGATTTACCAGCATGCAGCTCCCCCTCACACTACTGTTACAGCAGCATACTACACGTCAGTATTGGCTACACTGAGGAAGCACATTGCAAAGAAACGACCAGAGCTTTCTCGGACTGGGTGGCGACTTCATCATGACAATGCACGCCTCACGTCGCAAATCAAGTCATGCAGTTTCTGGCTCGATTCAACATTACCTGCGTACCACATCCACCTTATAGCCCCGATCTTGCACCCTGTGGCATTTTTTTATTCCCATCACTAAAGGCAACGCTTAGGGGTATTCAATTTGAGAACTCTGAAGCAGTGCTCAATAAAAGTGAGGCGATTCTCAAGGACCTGACAAAGAATGGTCTGCAGCACGTGTTCAAGGACTGGCAGAGACACTATAAAAAGTGCATTGAAGGGGACTACTTTGAAAAAGATCATGTAAACATTGAATTGAAGTAATGAACATCTGTGAAAAAAATCAGTCTCAGTCTTTGTTGATCAGCCCTCGTAGAAAAGCGACAGTTAACATTCTAGGTCTCATCCTTGTAACCATGCCATCTTGCTTCGTCACTGTCCACAGAGACCTTAGTGCATAGCAAGTGGATCTTCTGCTTCCTGCCGTGGAGGTGGCATTAGGGTGCCGTTCAGTCTACCTGTTTTAATTGTCTGTGGATAGATTGCACAGCATTCGCTATTACCACCTATTTTTTTATTTTTACTATTGTTTTAGAGTTAATGTGGAACTTTGGGTCGTGGTATTAAATATACAATCCGGTATTTACCTTAGCGACTGAGGGAAACCACGAAAAAATCTCAGATTGGTCTGCCCACGGGGTTTGAACCCGGGACCTCTCGAATGCGGGCCACAGACGTTGAGCGAGCCCGCTCGGTTGCGTGTTGAATTGTTTGGGCCAGTAGTATTGCCACGATCGTGCCCCGTTTATTGGCCAGCTTCTACATGTTTCGAATCGCAGATCCACTTCAAGACTGACACCAATCGATTACCGCCACTTGTAATGACGACAATGTGAAGAAGCTTCCTGTGAACCTGTCGATTATATCAATGTCAGACATGTAGGGGAGGCTTCGATTTCTGATTCTCAGCGAGCAGTGTTATTCAATTGACCGGTGAACAGATTCCAATAGCTTCAAGTGATCAAGAGATAAATTGCTGCAATTTTAAATCACTGCATGGTACACGAAGTATGTAGGTATCTGAATCCATTCGCCCCTCGTGCCATTTTCTAAATATCCCCACTTTCTGTATCGAACATCCATAGTTAAGTGTAATCATCTCCTATTCCGATAAGGATTCGATAACCAAATTCCCATGAGCATATCCCTTCCCAACGTAATTGGCAAATTGTTACCATTCCTGAAACGGCGCTGCAAAATAAAGCATGTGCTCACCACGTGCGAAAATTAACTGATTGAAAACAAATGCTCCTTTTACACGGTGTTCACAAACACCCATCCCCTTGTAGTTGTACACGATGCTACGGTAATATTGCTGGTATGTTGCAGGAGTTATACAACTTTTAATTGCTTACGGGTTTTGGTTCTGTACATACATGTATGGGAGCTAATCCATTTCAAGTAGAACAAAAAAATGAGAAAACTGGCCTCGTGTTTTTTAAAATCATTAAGAATTTCTACATGTAAAGGAAAACAATTTTCATAAGATTGTCTATGAAATGTTTATACTTAAAATTCGGTACATTTTCTGTGACGTGTGAGTGAAGAATCCTATGTCGGATTTCAGTGAACTAGGATTCGTTTTGAAGCAGAAGGTCTATTGCTGATGGTGGCATATACCGATAAAAAATAAGTACACAATTTTTAAATTTTTTTATGTATTATTATGAACACATTTATAATAAAAATTTAACTTATATACTTCAACCTCTTTCATTATACATTGATTTCAGTTTTATGGAACCCTTTGTATGAAATGTGGAAATAAATAATGAAAGAATAAATAAGCTCTTACTATACACTTACGTCACGTGCAGCTGCCGTCTGCCACAACATGGAAAGAAGCTTGCAGCGAATCAAGTTCACCAATACGTACTGAATTGTTTAAAGCAGTGTTGGTAAGAGAGAATCGTTTATTATGTACAGCACTTCAACTCTTTATCAAAGAACTTATTTTTGCAATTAAATGGAGCTTTTTCTTACCTTAATGTAGTAGATTTTAATATTAAATTATCTTTATAACTAAAACACAGTTTACATGAATGTACCACAACCACACCCCGCAAGAAAATGGCTTGCTTAGGTCAAGAGAACAAAAGAGGGTTGTTTGTTTATTCACTCTCTTATCGTCTCAGGTAGCATTCTCACAACGAAACATGTAACAGCAGACGATCTACAACGTCGTCCTCAGTGGTGTAGTGGTTTACATGCTAGCCTCTAGTTCACGAGGTCGTGTGTTCAAACCCGGCGGAGGGCTTCCTTCGGAAGCGAAGTAAAACCAGTGGTCCCGTGTTGTAGATTTACGGCGTGTAAAAGAACCTCAAGCCTGATAAAGAGGCCAAAGCAGTTAAAGAGCATCCATAAATAAAACTCAATTTTTTGTCCTCGCCAACTCATGATTGTTGAGTGATTGGTACAGCGCGGTCAGCGGGTTTTACGCTGTTTCTATTTACTTTTTTTTCTACAGCTTTCCATTGAAGGTACCATAAAAATGTTAAGTAATATTGTTTTGAAATTAAATGCTGAACAATATGGCATAATTTGTATTCCATTTCAAATTGTGTTTTTCAGAAAAAACATGAAATATGATGAAAATTACATTAAATATAAGTTCTAAAACATCGAATAAAAGCCACCACAAACTACACAATGTTCCCTTTATTTTGATTTTTGTTTTAAGAATTTTACTTTGGATAGTTTCTGAGCTACGACTCTCAGAATCGCGTAATGTTATTAAATTACAGAAACTTTGGGCCTGGAAAAAGCCCAGAACCACTTGTTTATCATACCTGCGATTTTGCAAAACATATTAACTTAACATCTACTTTAGATGACAGAAAGTTGAACCCTGCCAAAACATGCAAGGTTTTCTGCTGTCCGAATTGAATATGTAAAGTACAGTATGTATTATATACATAAAACTCTGTAGATGGGAGTGAGATTCGAACTCGGAACCTCTTTGCTAGAAACCCGCTGCCCTAACCACTCACACACAATGCACAGTTGCGTATGGTACGTTACATTTCAAATCGTCCGAAATAGAGGGAAAATCGACGTTGCATTTTTTAAACGAAACGAAACCTTTGTGCCTGTGGACAAGCCCGATACAATGCTTTATGCAAACTCCTAAAATTTAGATCATATTTTTACAATTAAAATTGTTCAAATTTATCGTATCTTCTTGAAATTTCCAACTTCAAGCTGTTATAACTTTGAAACTTTCAAATTTAGTTGTTTAAATCGAGCTTTAATTTGATTCCATAAACTTTAATTTCATACTGATAAGTAAACATGTTCTTATTTTTATTTAAGTGAAGAAATTTCTACTTCTTGCAAGTGTAAGTCGGTGTGGACCAAGAAAAATAATGAGATTTCGTATGATTCCGTAATTTAAACACAGCCAAACATGTATTTTAATGTAATGGTTACTGATACGGTTTCGTCTAAAATAGCTAAAGAAGCAAATTACTTTACGCGCTCATGGTTGCTCTCGCACGTTTGTTTTGAACTGAAGGTCAGGCAAGCTGCTGTGCATTGTTAACAATGAGAAAATGCTTACTAAGCGGTTTTCGGTTCTGAGTATTTCCTCATAGATTCAGAGCACTTGGTGATCATGGTGCATCAACTACGTAAATCGCTGCGTTTATTCACTTTTTGTGTTATAACTACGAACCCAACATAACCACTTTACCAACATTGTCGACTTATCTTAATAACGCCATTGATTATTCTCAATGTAATATTTAAATTTCATAAAAATCCTAGAGGCTTAAAATAAGTAAACACTGTATATAGATTTTTGTGAATATTAAAAAATAATCAGTATATGCTGTATTCGAATGCGAGTTTTTATCTACAACATGAGATTTTGTACAATATTCTGAAATAGAGGGTCCTGGAGCTATGCGCACTTAAAATGCGACAAAATGAATTAATACTATATATTTATCGTTCAATACGTGACAACTGTAGATGCTAATATTTGATAAATATGCTTTGCTGAGCACCCCTTATTAATAGGAAAAATTAAAATGCAAACAAAAAATACGAGGTTTTTTTGCCGTTCGATTTCATATAGACTGTCCCGTATATGATCAAACCAGCTACCTAAGACGTAATCTTCAGATATGTGATTCATGACAGACGGGCGGATTATTATTATTATTATTATTATTATTATTATTATTATTATTATTATTATTATTATTATTATTACAGCACTATAATATATTACAGAATATTACATTTGTATTCATATAATAAGCATTATAATATATGAAGTATAAAATTAATAACAAACAGTATGTCGGTTATATTGATGTAACAATTACAGCTAAATATTAATACAAGAAACACTTACCTCGTACGCGGTGACGGTGTTAGCAATACCAGAACGCTTTTAAATAAAATAACTGAAACAGAAGCAAGTATTCGTATGTAATGTAATGATAGTACAGCTTGTGTAAAACGTCGTGACACTCCATATGCGCGAGAGAGGAGAAATGAGAAGTGGTGAGTGTGGTGGGGGAGCAAGCGACTAGAAGTGATAGAAGTCTACCAGAACTCGAAGGCAGTCGTACAAGGCGTTGTAAACCAGTGTTCAAGCTTACAATACCACACTTACAGGTGGAACACTGACACACGCCACTCTTATTATGTAAGCGGGCTGGTCGGTGCTATTGCGCATCTATGCCTCAGGAGTGGGGGACTGTCACCACGTTTTACACAAGCTGTAGAGATAATTTACCATTCCTGAAGTTGTAATTTGAGTTGCCTGTTCGAACAAAATGAACCGCAATTTGGGAACACCGTCTATATAGTTTACTGTCCTTTTGTTGTTCCTCTACGCTGACTGTGAGTGGATTAAGTCCGGAAGTTTTTGCTCGGATTTGAAGAGTTCATGCCAAGACGTGTATTGGAAACACAGATCACTACGCTGATTATTCCCATTGTACGACGGTAACTAATGTCTTCGATTGCGCGCCGGATTCTATATCTTAGCTATCTAACCAAACTTGAACTCGAGTCGAGCGCCTTTCAATAGCCCAGCCCATTTAGAGCTTCGTGTTTAATGGAAACAAAGGTAAAATCCTAGTGAATGTTAAAATAACTGTTCTTGCCTATACGTATGTTAACCTTATAACAGTAAGGAGGTATTCAACTCTGTACAAAATTACACTTGATTTGTTTCATTTTGTATATAATATGTCTTTATTTTATTTCAAATGTTCCATATTCTATGTAATATTTAAGTTTATATGCAATTTTTGTACATTTCCTTGACATGTTCTATGTTCACAAGCCTTTATGGCTGCTAGTGAACTCACAGAATACAATCTAATGTAATCTAATCTAATCTACTTGACAGCAGATAGTTACTTCTGATACACTAAATCTACCCTGGCAGGGAAACAAACTTTAAATAATATTGACTATTTGTATACTTGGAAAAGCATACTTGCCTTTTTTCTGAGAATATAAGTAGGTATTATATATAAAATTACACCTCATATATGTATGTATATATATATATATATATATATATATATATATATTTTGCTTGGAGTTTAAAATCCTTTAACCTGGTAGGCCGTATCGAACAATGAATGATTGAAATTATGCAGGAGCATCTGTAAATAACATTTTCTGATATAAATAACCATTTTTTCCCAGAAATTATTGAAGATAGCTAAATTAAATTTTAGGATGATTCAAATAACTTCTAAGTGTTGCTGTTGAACTATTTGTGTGTTACTAATATTGTTGTTTTTAATCTAATTGCTTATAAATCTTAATCAAAAGATGGTATACTTCAGAAAATAGTCCTACCGTCCTAGTAAACAAATGTATTACGTAAAAGTAGATCATTCAACCTATGTATTTACAACCTGCAAAAATGTCAATCTGATATCTTAAAAGAATTTGAGATAATGGGTTCGTGAAGTTAGCAGATTTAACACTAGCTTTTCATTTCCCCTTAATTATTGGGTTTAAATATGGCAATCTGAATAAAACTATAATAATCTATGGCCCCAAGGCAGAGGTATACCTTTAATTGAGTTTAAATATGGAAATCTATTTAAGAATATAATCTCTAGCCTCAAGGTAGGGAAACAATGGTCATTTCTCATCTGACAAGTTGTATTTGTTGACAGCAACTGATGGTGATCTGCCGCTATCGCCTATACTGGGTATGGTGGTGGGAGCAGGGTTAACACTGCTCTCGGTGATACTCCTGGTGGTCGTCAAACTACGAAGGTCCAGAAACAATTCCGCGGCGACGAGGGAAACCGAAAGTCAGCAACTTGCGGAGAAACGACGGCCGATCTCCACAGCTGGAGCTGCTGTCAAAGAACTGGGGCCCAGGGACTCTGCAGACGAGAAGGACCCCGACATCATTCCGGCTAAGTTTGGTGAGGATAATTTGTGCACTGTTAATGAACAAGTAGTATATCGTAGTATGGTTCAGAGATTGTGTCATTTATATTGTGTTCTTATACAGGTTGAAGGAATACCACTTTAAAATATCTTCTTTATTTTAACTTATATTGACGAGCATTGAAGGGGATTAAAAGATGTAACCAACAGGGAATTAATATTATTCATAAAAATGAGTATTTTGAGCACAGAGTCGTATTTTTTTTAATGAAACAACACTAAAGCACAAGCTGCTGTACATCCTTCCACCTACTATCACTGGGAAAGCTGAACAGAATAGACCGGTTTAATTCTTGGCTAGAAAGGAAAAAGTAATCCATATATACAGAAAACAGTTGACTCTGTCTCGGCTCTGTTGTCATTCAAAGGTTAGATACAACGGTGCAAACGCAAAGAGGTAATTAATAGTATACTGCAATACAAAGTGCATCATTGGAGAACCAGGAAGCGAGATTCTCCAATACTTTAACGTATGTGTATAGTACACTATTCTCACGACGATAGTGAATAATAGATGTAGTACGTATGAGAAAATAAAGTTAATTACTACTAACTGTTGAATATGGTGGTTTCATCACCAACATTAACCTTGGTGGCGAGCTGGCATCGATTATGCACGCCTGATTGTTGACCTTAAACAATAACTTGCAGTCCACGCAATATTTAAATCGTAAAATTCAACTATCAAATATGATTATATTCCATGCGTGCAATAATAAATATCTATATCAAAAGTTAAAAAATGTAATATAGTTCATGCACACACACGCAGTAAACTAGGCAAAACCGCAGGTAGGTTAGGATACCAGCACTGAGTGCTGTAAATTTAACTTTCCACCCTCGCCTCCCACCGAGGCGGCCCGGGCTCAATCCCAGAGACCTGCATGTGGGATTTGTGGTGGACGAAGCGGCGTCTGGGCGGGTTTTCACCGGGTTCTCCGGTTTCCCCCGCCATTCATTCCACCAACTGCTCCATCGTCACCTTTCCTTTCATCCATTTCACCCACATTTCGTTTCATCTACTTCCTTCATCCCATTCCAGGCATCGGGCTGATCACCCATCCTGGATGCTCTGTCTGATCCGTGAGTGTCTGCTCCTCGACGGGCCTCTGACCCCAGGCACCCGTTTGTAAGTCCTGGGGGTGTAAATCCTACATAAGAGGAGGGTAAACAGAAACTTTCCACCATGACAACATGAACGGGAAGTGGGTCAAAAATACTATCGTCGAAAAAAATGGTTTATAATAACAACTCTCACAACATTTTAATCACCAGCACGGAATTAGTACACCAAGTTAAGTTCACACCCTGACAACAAATCAGTATTAAATACAAAATTCTCAAAATTACGATATACCTACATGATTTCGCAATCACTTAACTATTAATGCACCACATTGTCATCCAAATTCCCAAATGCTGCAAGAAAGACGTAAAGCAAATAAGTACATGCTGCCACAGTAACAAATTACATTGATAAAGTTTATCAAGCAACAATATAAAACAATAATCTTAGAAATTATTATGACAATCAAGAGCTTAAATAAACCCAAAAGGACTTGCTTAACAGCATATGGTTTGAAATTTTGCGTAAACTATAACAATGACTAAAACCAGCGGAAAGGGAATTTATAAAAGTATATTCCAGCCAAGTTATAATAATTGCCGAAGCAAACCTTTTTATGCTTCGAGACTGCAGAATCACTTCAAATATAACCTTGAAGTGATACGCTGGTTTTAATGTCACTATGAAGTAATATATCGCTCCGCCGCACATGTGCATATGTTCTAGTGAGCAGATGGCAGAGGTTTCACTGAAGGAATGAATACCAATAAGCAGAGGACATATTGTTACTACTGTTGTCATTTAAACATCTTGGATGATACAAACGTTTTTAGCATAAAACTGTATATGCTCGTCTTAGATACACTAGCGACTTCTGAAATTAATACCACAATGCCATCTATGGAAGAGCTTAGCTACTTCTAGTAAAACTAACTAAACACGTAACAATTGTTTTTCCTCACTGTTTAAAGGTTTGCCTTTTCTGTGTTTTACTACTCCATAAGAGGCGCCGTGTGCGTTGTTATACGTCATGTTAACACTCGCAAGCAACAGACTGATTTGGGTGTAACGTTGACCATACTTCAGCAGAGCAGACGCCACGACGTGCGCATAGGGTTGGCATTATCCAAGAACCAAAATCAATGACATAGTCCAAGCATTAAGCAATTGTAGGAACAATGATGTTTAAGAGCATGGAACGCAAACGTGGCTTCTGCTACAGCAGCCGTATTCGATTCTGTTTGATTGCCACTAAAGAAAATGGTCTACTGTTTGGAAGTTGAAGCAGAATTCACAGATCTTGTACGTTTCTTGCTTGTAACATGGCCATTCAGAGTTAGTTTCCCTCCATTGACGATTGAAATGTAACGTCTGTAATGAAAAAATTCAGGATTATTTGGCGTTTAACCTCAAGTATGCGTATGTTTAAATGAGTGCTGAAATTACGCGCTAAAATGTTGCTCGATAATTTCGTAAATGTTTGTAGTATACACATCACTTTTCGTGTTTACGATTGTTTTTGTCGTTCCGAGACGCGAGCAGAGTCCAAAAAGCTTATCTTTCTTAGGTATACTATAATTTCAAAGAATAATGATGTCGCCAGTAACTTGGATTGGGTTCAGGTTCAGAATTACCCTCCACGTGAATGTTAACCTCATGCAAGCCACAGAACTTACAAACACGAGGCAGGCACTAGAAATAAAGAACCGGAAACAGCAAAATCACAAGGAATCGATTATAGTATTGCTTCCGCTGTCACAGTTAGCACGACGATATATCGATGGTCTTCGTCAGCCACGGTGCTGCCATCTGGAGACTTCTATGGTAAGGAATGGTGAAATACTTCAACGGCGTTAATAATAAAAACATTTTTTTTAAAGCGCTCACTGCTTTCGCGAACTTTTATCTCTTCGTACAGGACATTCATCTTCTAGCATAAAATCGCGGATTGTCCGCTACGTATGGCAACCCTATGCGCAGAGAATTGCTAACCTTAAATTATTTTTCTGTTAATTCATTTTTCTTCAATACTCAATTCGTGTTCTATAGCCATGTGCTAACATTTCACCTATATTACCTGCCTAATTGTTACAAATTGCGTATATACAAGGGAACTATTTCTACGCGTGCAAGTAACAAGAACCATGACAGCTCATGTGCGTGCTTGGGTTTGTTTTGGTTCGCTTCAAGCAAAATATACTATATAGCAGGCTGCCTCTCCCTCTCGGAGTGCAACGATGACGTGTTTTCACAGACCTGCCGTCTTACCCGTCTCACAAGAGCTTGGCCGGTGGAGCGACCCGGTAGTGCCACCCGGTCACAAGAGATGTCCCTTCCGCATGGAGCAGCGAAAGCAACTGGCCCAAATGTAGCAGAAATTAAAACTAAATATCATTAACAAAATATTGGAATTTATGGTATATTACTAATACAAACAGTTAACGAGTAAATCACTATTGAACCTTTACACATTAAACAAGCCAAGGCAAATTTGATGCATTAATTTTCTACAAAACAACTAAATAAACAGCTAATGTATTTCTCAAACATGTGCATATAATACATAATATGTACACGTTCAACAGCGATTTACTCTTGATTATGTGCAGTAGAAACAACAGTAAACGCCAGTATTATTTTAACTGTGTTAAGTTTAATTTCTGCTGCGACTTTGTGCTCAAAAGTGTCTTTCTTTCCTGAATAATATAAATTCTCTAAAGATATTGGGATTTTTAGGTACTCAACTCGCCAGTATGGTTTAAAGTATAGAAATTACATTAGTTAGGATGGCAGTTTTAATTGACTACCCTGTATATGTCATACACTTTGTTCTCAGTTATTAATTTCCAGAATAATATGCCAGAGTCACAAATGAAAATATCCGCCTTGAAACCTCCAAAAAATTTTAAGTACGCAGGGTGAAGTGATATCATTGCATAGATTTTAAGGGAAGCTTATTTAGGATATAGGTAATAAGACAGAATAAGTAGTGTTTGGATGTTGATGACGTATAAAACTTAAAAAGATAGATATCTAGAAAATTGCTTCGTCTTTTTGAAAATGCATTCATTAGTGTATAACTTTGCTATATAAAATTAATTTACCAGCCCTTTTAAAAGCATTTGTTTTATATACATGTGTTTTTCTCCTTTGATATACTGTTGTATTGTATTTTTACTTTCTCTACTACGTATAGTGTGTAGGGGAAGTGTTGCATTCCACCCAAAAATTCAATATCGAGATTTCACCGGAACTACATGTTTTGAGTCCCTCTGAATAAAAAAAACCATTTTTGAAACATGTTTGTGCGTGTGTCTGTCTGACTTAGAACAGCATAACTCAAAAACGAAAAGTCAGATAAGTTCCAAACTTGGTATTTGAGTCTACTATCTTCCAAGGATACAGCAAGAAGATTTTCAAGAAATTTCCCCACCCCAGACTACGCTTCACATGGAAAATGTTTGGAAAATGTTTATTTTCTCAAAAATGGCTTTAACGAATTTGATGAAAATATCACCTGATTAAGATATGTTTTTGGCAAATGTAATGTGTATCTTGAATTTTCTGGGAATGTCCACAAAAGTCCTCTTCATTCTGAATGACTTTCGCATACCTGGTAACCGTAAAAGATAGACAAACGTTTACTAAACGAAAAATGTAGATCTCGTTAAAACACAATTTATGTATATATATTTTTGTTTTGTCGAGAGAACCATTTCCGAGATATTCCTTGTTATTTGTTTGAATTTTCCAATACTTATACTTTTCTCAAATGAGAATTCGTTATTCGTTTTTTATGTCCTGGGCATGCAAAGAGAATGGAATGCTCCACATAGCAACCAGCTCTTAAAAGATTTTACTATCGCTTAAAGCCTACCATATTCTCCTTGTACCTACAAGAAAATTAGCAATAAGATAGTTTCTGCAAACCTTTATCTCGATTAGCATGAAGTAGATGGAGAATAAGCGTTTGTAAAAATAGTTTTACAAAAGTAGAGAAAGTCATGTGAGTGTAACACATCGGATTTGTGTGTGTGTCTGTGTTTTAAACGTCCATTCGTACTACGTGCATACGACACCACAGGCGGCAAACACATGGAGAACGCAATGAAATGATATTTGGGAAAGCAATTTTAGGAAGAAAACGTTCCAGGTATGAGTTTAAGGTACCTCTCCAGCATTTGCCAGTTATGAGGAATGAGGAAAATTTGGAGAAAGCTTCAGTCAGGGAGGACGGAACCGCGGTCCTCCCGAATACCACCCTCACACGTTACAACAGAGCCATCTCGCTCGTCGGTATATTGTACGAGGGTCGTCCAATAAGTAAGTTTCCCCATTTTATAAATAAACATTACACACAATTGGTCATGTTGAATTAATTTTATTTATATTGTACAATCCTCCGTTACTTTTTTACATAGCCAACGTGTTTTACCAAGCATTTTTGGGGAGGTGGCACAAGCTTTTCCAAGCCAGTGTTGTACCAGGTCGGGTCCTGTGCTCGCAACCAGCTGTTCTATAATTTGAATTCATCATCGGCGTTAAAAGTGCTTACCTTTGAGTTGGAGGAACATGTGAATATCACTTGGAGCAAGCTCCGGTGAATATGGAGGATATGGGAAAACTTCCAAGTGAATCTTGACCCAGGCGGAGCTCAGAAGAATCAACTGGGAATTTGTCTCGCATCCCCCATATTCACCAAAGGTCATCATGGAGGTAAGCACTTTAACACTGTGACGAAGATCAATCAGAAGTGATCTGCTGGTTACGAGCGCAGGACCCGACTTCTGATTCATCTTCGTCACGGTGTTAAAGTGCTTACCTCCATGATGACCTTTGAGTCAGGGGAACATGTGAAAATCACTTGGGAAAAGATCTGATGAATATGGAGGATGCGATGAAACTTCTCAGTTGAATCTTCTGAGCTTCTCCTTGGTCAAGGTTCAACTTGGAGCTTGCCCCAAGTGATTTTCCCACTTTTAACACCGATGATGAAGCCAAATCAGTGAACAGCTGGTTGCGAGCACAGGACCTGCGACCTAGTAAAACACTGGCTTGGAAAAACATGTGTCACGTTAAAATGCTTAGAAAAGCACGTTGACTATGTAGAAAGTAACAGAAGGATTGTACAATATAAATAAAACTAATTCAACATGATCAATTGTGTGTAATGTGTTTTATAAAATAGGGAAACTTACTTATTGGAAGCCCCTCGTATTGTGAATCTCTTCTCTGTTGCCACTTTTTATCTTCACAAAATATCAAATCATCAGTCGATAACATGTTTTAAGCAAACTCAGAAACCAGTTCGCTTAAATTTCCTTAAAGTGGGGGATATTGGCACCTGGGGAGCATTAGTTAACACAGCCAGTTCTTTGCGACAACAACAATTATTGCAAAGAATGTTGATGCAGAAGACGAAGTTGCTACAAGAAACGAGAAGACAGAAGGAAGCAGGCAAGAAGAAACGGGGTAGAAAAATATTGGCCGGTAAAGCATTTAGCCTGAACGGATGTGACAGCGAAGAAGTGGATGACCCAGCAGTACCAGTGATATCAGAACCAGTATCAACAGCTTCCACGTCTGGTATGTTTCAGGTTAATGAAAAATGTGGAAAATGTCAACTTGTATTGTACATATTCTCAGGTTCTCTTGTATCAAATATGTATTTAAAGGAAAGTCACATGCCAAAGTAACATCAGTTAGGTACAACTTTGCACAAATCGTGTTAATATAAGACAAGCCAAAGTTCCCCCTTTATGGAGTAACAATGGCAATTGAAACATGTCGTCCTCCGTGGTGTAGTGGTTACCATGCTACTCTCTAGTTCCCGAGGTCCCGGGGTTCAAACTCGGTGGAGGGCGATGGATTTTTCGGGCGTAAAAATCCTTAGCATGGCTTCCTTCGGAAGGGAAGTAAAGCCGGTGGTCCTGTGTCATATATTTACGGCACGTAAAAGAACCTCAAGCCTGATAAAAGAGGCCTCTGAGCAAAATTTCCGGTGTTTCACGCCCAATATAAAACGGGACGCTGAGAGCCATAGTAGTTAAAGAGCGTCAATAAATAAAACAAGTTAAATTTAATTGAAGCGTTATTTTTACCTTCTCTATTGCTTACCTATAGCAAGTAGAGGAAGTATTGTATTGCAACCAAAAATTTGATACCGGGATTACACTGTAAATACGTGTTTTGAGGTCCCTATAATCCAAAAACAGCATCTTTATAAAAGGTCCGTGTGTCAGTGAACAGCATAATTCATAAACGAAAAGACGTTTAAATACCAAACCTGGTATTTATGCTCAGCACCTTCCAAGGATGTGGCAAAAAGATTTTCAAGAAAATACCCCCACCCTTTACATGGAAAAATGTTTGAACATTTTTATTTTTCCCATAAAGTCTCTTAAGGATTTTAAATAAAAGCCCATATATTTAGGATATTTTCATGACAAATGAGATATATATCTTGAAGTTCTCTTCATTCTAAATGACTTTTGGATAGCTGGCAAAACCATAAGAGATAGAAAAAATCTTACTATGAGGCAGTATTTTTTACCTTGAATAATTTAAATTAAATTATATAATATGTAAATTCAATAACAGCCCACCTTGAAGCAATATGTATGTAATAATTTGTAAAGTGTATGTAACAGTCATTGCATATGTTTATACTCGTATTATTGTAAAATGTTTAATAATGTCATGTGAATGTGTTATGTAGTTTAATAATGTAAGAGCTGTGAGAATAATAAGTTTAACGTTGCTAACAATGAGGTAACCTTGAGGCAATAATGAGTTTGAGAGTTTAAATGCTACTAGTCATGATTAGGGCAGCAATAATGTAAATTTTGTGACAGTTTAAAAATAGCCAATCAACAGCCAGAAAAAGCTTTAATAAAATGCAGGTATTCTATTGGACTAGGATTAGCCAATCAGAGACTTGAAATACAGACGTTTACGGGTTTTGGACGGTTGAAATATGTTCAGTTGCCTGCAGACCTTTGCAGTGACCGGATGGAAGATGTGTTCTCTAGAGAAATATTACGTATTCGTGTGAAACGAAAATTAAGTATACGCGTTAACAAAGTGAAAATATTAAATAAAAGAATCTTACAGCTCTTGATATCAGTGTAGTACTATTTAATCTGTGTCAAGGATGAATAAAAAGAAGTAAATTTAAACTTAAAATCTGTGTAAGCCTACATTATTGTCCCAGCGCATCCTGCCTAAGAGAAACGTGTCTCTAAAACAATACTGACGCAGCCGAGGCAAACATAAACGTAAATACTATCTATAGAAGCAGTTTAATAACAATGCTACTTAAAATTGACGCCCAAAGCGTGGTGCAAAAACTCTTACATAAACTTCAACACCTACTTCAACTACACAAAGGTCATTTTGCAGTAAGATACCGATCTCATTAAAGCTACAATTTATGTCAAATCCTTTTTGCGGAGTTATCATTTCCGAGATATTACTCGTTATTGGCTTCAATTTTTAAATACTTATACCTACTATTCTCCAGTGGTGGAACACTTCCATACACAATTACGAGATACATTCCACAAGAGTCAATCGAACATTTGGGGAAGAATGGGCCCTTTCATATTTTGTAGCATATAATGTCTGTGTGTATAAATACAGAATTTATCACCAAATTCACTTTCCAAATTGAAGGCTGCCATAACAAAGCGTACTAAACAAAAATGATATAAATACACAATTGAAGTTGAAAATAATACAAATAACGGTTAACAAGGTTACAACTTTCTATATAAAACATTACCTGAAAATAATTATAATCTACTAATATTTATGGAAATGAGTTATTTAAAACAAAAAATTGTATATAAGAATGAATTAGTTTACGTACAATGCAAATTATTTTTCAATATAGCCAGTGGCCCTTTAATAATACTGAGGGCCATTGCTATAATAAATGAATTGTTGAATGTATATTTTCGGCAAAATGATACAAAAAAGCATGGTATAGTACTCCGAATCCAATTAATAAGCAAACATCAATTGAAGCAGGATGATATTTATTTACTATAGAATATCTAAGTATTGAGTATTGTTTGTTCATTTTTCCTGTAAGTTTGTGAGCGATATTAGATATGCTTAGTTCTTCAATTTTATAAAAAGTAGATATGAGATATTTTGAGTTTCAGAGCTTTAATTGTACGAATAATAACGAATAAAGCACTTAATTTTACTTTATCAACTAATGCATACCTTGCATTTAAATAAATAGATATTTCTATTTTTTCAAAACTAAGTATCGCATTACGCCACTGCTCCGATAGAGGGGTGGCTACGTTAGGTACTCTACGGCCCGCTCTCCTGGGTGTGACACGCGGCTTGCCCTACTTGATCTGAAGCTTTAATCAATTGATAAAATATGTCATAACAGTAGCAGGAATATCTAACAATAATCTCCCATAACTTATCAATGGTTATAAATATGTTGTTGAAATCAAAGGAGTAGGTGGTTTGCAGCAATGAGTCGCTGAGATATTCTCAACTGTCTGTACAAAGCGCGCCTAAGCACTAAATCTTCACGTGGACACTATACGCGTGCTCTGCTCACTTTAACAACCCCCAGCGCTGCAAACTCGACTCGGCCGCTCTGTGTTTCTCTTCTACGAAAACGGTTTCCTTTTAACGAATTGTTGAGATGATAAATTTTCATTAGGTTATATCAGAGCTCTCACCCAGAAGAAGAGTTTCCGTCCGCAGCATTCTTTCTTCCCTTTGTCAGACATTTCCCGGAGAGAGGGAAACAGAAGGGGAAATATCTTCCGCCACTCCACATCGATGCCCGTGCAGTACCAGAAAATTTATGGGGTCCCTGTCAATAAAGGAGAAGGGTGCAGGGAGATCTTGCAGAGTCAGTGGCGTAACCTCTAGGATGATGCTCATCATCAGCATCAGCAGCAGTATCACCACAATTCCTATTGCCTTCTTAATTAAGTTCACCGCTAATTCCCGATTGCCTCTTTTCCCATACCTTTTACGTTCATTCCAAATAGCCCATAGGTTCTCAAACGAAGGAAGTGACCGCTCAAGCGTTGTGCGAAATGTTTAAAAAATCTGATGTGTTACACTCACATGACCTTCTCTACTCTTGTACTACAAACTATTTTCACAAACGCTTATTCTCCATATGCTTTATGTTAATCGAGATATCGAGATGTTATCTTATTGCTAATTTTCTTGTAGATGCAAGGGAAAATTGGTAGGCTTAAAGCGATAGTCAAATATTTTAAGAGCTGGTTGCCTTGTGGAGTATTCCATTCTCTTTGCATTACCAGGACTAACAAAAAATGAATAACGAATTCCCATTTGAGAAATAGTATAAGTATTGGAAAATGTAAGGGAATAACAAGCAATATCTCGAAAATGGTTGGTTCACTCAACCACAAGAATCTATATGACATAAATTGTGTATTTTAACGCGATATACATTTTTTGTGTAGTAAAATTTTGTCTATCTTCTATGGTTTACCAGTTATGCAAAAGTCGTTCACAATGAAGAATATTTTTGGAGACATTCCCAGAAAATTCGAGATATACATTTCATTTGTCATGAAAATATATTAAACATATGATATTTTAATCAAAATAATTAGAGCATTTTTGAAAAAATTAAAATTTTCGAAAAATGTTCCATGTAAAGGGTAATCTGGGGTGGGGAGATTTTCTTGAAAACCTTCGTGTCGCATCTCTGGAAGATACTGAACCTAAATATCAAGTTTGGTGTTTATCCGACTGTTCGTTTCTGAGTTATGCTGTTCACATGCACACAGACCCACACAGACATACACACACACAAACACACACACGGACATGTTTTAAAAAATGCTTTTTTTGTTTTCAGGGGGTCTCAAAACATATATTTCCGGTGAAATCTCAGTATCGAATTTTTGGATGGAATACAATACTTCCCCTACTTACTATACGTAGCAGAGAAAGTAAAAAGAAAGCTGAAGTACTTTTCCACATACGGGGTGCGAAAAAACTATGTGCAGAGAATTGTATGGTAGCAAGGAGGAACTAAACTAAGCATTACAGGGTTAGGAGTATGGGTTCGCTGGTGCAGTATAAGAAAACGAGCACTGTCCAACATAATTTATATCTGATTTTATGAAACATCTTCATTTGCAAGTCAAAATAAAACTTAACCCACACAATTGTGTACGAACTGTCTCAACTAATGCGTACTGGTACACAATGATAAACACAATGTGGATAGTAAAGGAGAATAATGACAGAGGGTTTCAAATAGAATCAGGGGGACGTTAATTCCAAAATCCAAACTTATGTCAATACTACAATCTAAAGTTTCAACCACCGATAAAATACCATTCATCCTGCAGGAAGGTGACATTGCACCTAACGTCCTCTATCCACACTGATTATGCTCAAACCACAGGCAGTGACTCTACTATCCAAAAGCCAAACATTCGTAATAAATCAATAACAATAAGATATGAGGTTGTCTCATAAGTAATGTCTGTTTTAAGTTTGGTGTTTTATAAGATAAAATTCTTTTCTTTGGTTCGCCAAGCTATATACAGAATGCCACGGCTAGTATTGCGAGAATATGTCAGTCGTCAGTTGTTAGTTGTTAATACAGAATCACAGAATGGAAGTTACAAAGTTTGAGATTAGAGTCCTTCTAAAGCACTATTGAAAAAAGATCATGAAGGTGCTGCCACGGCTCGAAAAATATGTGAAGTGGAAGGAGAAGTTGTGGTTAGTAGGCATGGGCACAACGATGGTTCCAAAACGAATTATGGGATACTGAGAATACACGCGGAGTTTTGGAACAAAATCCGCAAAAAAATACTCGTAGGCTGTCACAAGAACTTGGTCCATCAAAAGATACAAAACATCGCCAGATTAAGAAACTTGAGAAATCAAACAGAAGTTGTAGATCTGTACCTCATGAATTGACACCTCAACAGGCTCAACGTAGAATGGATATTTGTCGTCAGCTTATCGGCAATCCATGGATGATAGATTTATCAGGAGAATTGTCACGTGTGGTGAAAAATGTCTCTATTACCGCAACCCTGACGCCTCGAAGCAGTGGCTCAGCCCCAGTCAACTGCCAAAGCCATCGTTAAAAATAAATCAGTTCGGCCCAAAAGTAAAGTGTGTCTGGTGGAATTTTTAAGGAGAGACTCATTGGGAGTTAGTTCCAAACGGACGTGCCGTCAATGCAGCTCTTTATTCTCAACAACTAGAACGCATTCATAAAATTTTGAGACGAAGATACCCATCATTAGTTAACCAAAATAGAGTTCCCTTGCAGCAGGGCAATGCAATACCTCATACTGCACCATGACAAAAATTTAGGAATTGGAAGCAGTCGAGCTGATACCAGACCCAGCATACAACTCTGATCTTGCGCCTTAGGGTTACCATCTGTTTCGATCCATGGGCCATTTCTTGTGTGGAAGCAGCTTCGAAAACGTTGAAGCTGTGGAAGTGGGTTTCACCAAATTCTTCGCATCAACAACCAGAGACTGGTAACGTCGCTGGATAATAAACCTCGCTGAAAGATGTCTGAAGACCATAGAATCTGATGGTCTCTACTTTGAAGAATAGTTTAATCTGTCAGAAAACGTTCCAATTAAAGTTTTGCTTAAAAACCGACATTATTTATGAGGCACCATCTACAGATGCCGGTGAACCAACGAATTGCCTATTACTACACCAACCCTATCTCTACCCCTCCCTGTCTGTCATAGGTAAACAATAGTGAGTATTGTCTGCTCAAGTATGTTTTAGCTAATGTTTGGGGAGTCCTTCCAAACAGGTAGACGTTTAGCTAGTGGAAAGAGGTAGTGTTTACTTGATCCGAGACAAGTGATGGGTAAAGACGCGCGATAACGAAAGACTGTCGACTGTTTTCCACTGTACGCACCTCAAGCGGCACGAGTTCAGCATACTGTGTACCCCTCCCACCAGCCAAAGCTTTACTTGAGATATAAGGCCACCCCATCCCATTAGCTAAAGCGTCGGAGAACAGACAGCACTTGTAATCTGGCGGCTGGTGAGGGGTGGTTGTTACACCACAGGTTTGATATGAATCCGCTGAAAAACGGAACCGCTTGCGCATCATGCAATATAGGAGAACTGTAGGAGAGAACTGTAGTGAAGAAATGAAGGGCTCAAGGAACACTGCTCATCTCATTGTTTTCGATCATTACTCTATTTCTTTGGAATATGTATAACTGATTATAGTTACGTAGTTGCTTGTAATAATTACGCCCATAGGTTGTGCAAATGCATCCAGTGACTGTTAATGCAGCTTTCCTCCGAATAGGAAACCTCTCTGCACGCTATCTTTATAAATTATTTCATATTGTTACTTATAATATATCAAATTATTATTTTGAGTAGATAAAGCTTTTAATAATCATTTATTGAATGCTGATTAGAGTGTCTTGATACGATTAATGATCTCAAAAATAATGATATCAGCGCAAAAACCAGTTATTTTACTCTTATTGTAAAATAGGAATGAATGGCCCATTTTCATTCTGCAATTTTCTGGCTAAGAACATTGTTACCATTACTCTTTAAGATCAAGAAGCACTAAAATACATCCATTTTCAGCCAGTAGTAGTAGTATTGCTAGCGCCAAAAACACGATCTCGGCTCTATTTTCCCTCTCTTAAAAATATGTTGTTATTTTTACGATGTTACAGTATCAAATAGTGCGTATCAAGCAATTGGTGGCTTTACCTAGTTGTTAAGCTTTAACCAGATGTTACAGAATAGGTGTGATCGATATTGAGCTGTTAATTTCTCTCTAGTGTGTATTAGTTGACGGGATATTTTAGGGTACTAGTATTTCGCAATATTTTCATCTTTCCTTTTATATATATTTTGTCCATTTCCCTTCATAGAAAGAAGTTAAATAACTGGAGTGGGTTCCCTCCACAGCATTTCTCCACAGCTAGCTGATTTTTAGACATTTAAACTATTTTTTTACCATCATGGTACATATCTGATAGTAATATGTTCAATGACAAGCGGTTTAGATTTTATAGGTATTTAATAATAACCATCTTTTATATAAAAGTTCCTGGCGCTATAACTTTGGTCATTACATTCTGATACTACATAATCTTATAGATCTGACAGTGACATTTAATATTCAATTTTTCTCTCAATGAACGATTAATCAGCTATAAATTTGTAATTACTCTAATTTTATTTTTTTGAGGAAACTAAAATGCTTTAATAATTAAATGGCTAATTCGTAATTATTAAAGTAATCAAACATTGTTGTAAGCTTTAATGCATATATATTTAACTGTCTGTGTACCAAGGTTCAATTCCTTCCGATGAAAACTGTGATGCTGTAAGCTTTGAAATGTTAAGACGTCCTTCTTTTGTTGCTCATGAGCTCATGCAGAGAGAATATAAACTAGTATGTATCGATCTGCCTTTTAGACAATTACCGTTTAAGCCTGCTTTAGGCAAATATAGATACAAACAAAATCATTTCTGTTGAATATTTATTATGGTTAATTAAAGCTATGGTTTTCTTTGAATTTATAACATAGCCATAAGAAATTATAATGGGTGTAGAATGTAAAATGGTTATTATACATTAGCTTTTTTATTTTCTATACCAATTAGAGGAAGTCTTGTTTTCCAGCCAAACATTTGATGTCGATATTTGAGTAAAAATACACGTTTTTAAGCCCTCTGTACCCCAAAAAAGCATTTTTAGAAAAAAGGTTAGGTGTCTGTGTGTCTGTGAACACACAACCGGGAATCGAAGTGTCTTATTAATACTTAACTTCGTATTTCAGTTCAGCATCTTCCAAAGAAGAGTTGTCCTCCGTGGTGTAGTGGTTACTATGCTAGCCTCTAGTTCCCGAGGTCGCGGGTTCAAACCCGGCGAAGGGCGATGGATTTTGTTCATTAGCATGGCTTCCTGCCGGTGATCCCGTGTCGTAGATTTACGGCACGTAAAAGAACATCAAACCTGATAAAGAGCCCTCTGAGCGAAATTGCCTGTCTTTCACGCCCAACATAGAATGGAACGCTAAGGACCACAGCAGTTAAAGAGCGTCCATAAATAAAAAACTCAATTCAATTCCAAAAAGGCTAAGACGAAGATTTTTCAAGAAAATATCCCCACCCCAAATTACCCTCTACATGGCAGGTTTTTCAAAAATTGTATTTTCTCAAAACTGCTTCTAGATCTTTTGATTAAGATATTTACAAGCCAAATAAAATTTATATCATGAATATTCTGAGAATTCCTTATGAAGTCCTCTTCATTCGGAAAGGAATTTTGTACAATTTTCTATAACCATAAAAGATAGATAAAACCGTGCTATACAAAAATGTGCATTTGAAATAAGTTTTCGTGGCATTAGCCATTTACGAGTGTTATTGGTTTCTTTTTTTTCAATACTTGGTTCATTTTTAGAATAATTACTATCGCCATTCGGCTGTTTCTCGTAATGTCATGAAAAGCATATGGCATTTATAAGCTGGCATATAGCGACTAGCTTTTAAACATTTGACTATCGAATCGGTTTTCTCAATGCCCCTTGTATCTTCAACGAAATGTGTAAAATAAGATAGGAAAATAAGCTTTCGTAACAATAATTTGTGGAACCTATATAAAAATAAATGGTAGTAAAGGTAAAGGTACGAACAAACAGAGGGGGGGGGGGCCGAAACCGGGCAGAGCACCTCACGCAGACCAGCCGGCCTCTTGTGCTTCTATTGGTGACCTCCGGGAGATAAAGAGCGACCGATCCGTATGAAGACGAGCGCAAGTACAGACGGGGTTCCTAATGTTTCCAGATTGAACGCATCCGATGCTGCCCGGAGCCATCGAAGCTGTGGCATTCTCCGGGCGGAGACCACTCGGAGGAGAGACCTAACTGAGTAGTCCCCGCAGCGACGTCAGAGAAGAAACCTCTACAGAACACACAGGCACCGACCCAACGACCACCGTCGCCTGGTCCTTTAACTCTGTAACACATGACAAGGAAGATGATGGGTATAGGGAATGAGAGGGAGGGGAGTCGTGGTGGATTATGAACCATTCCAGCATTCGCTTATCGACCCGGAGAAACCACGAAAAACTACGGTCGCCGGGGATCAAGAATTGGTATGCATGTGATGACAAACACGATCATCCCTCCTCTCTGCCAATTTACGATATGTGCACCTCGGTTACACCTCTTGTGACCTTCACATTGGTGCAACGCTCCTTTCTATCCCCGAGTACACACGTAGGCTGCGTGCGTGCCTATCCTCGCTCACAGAAGATGAGGAGCATCGAAAATGTAGGATTACGGCACATTTGGGAATTGGCTATTTATGACACTATAAAGCTCGGAGTCGGGATTAAGGCCCCCAAGGGAATCACATGGCGAAATGCTGTGTATAAAATAAATTTGTATGTAGGTGCTTCTCCAGGTGAGGACAGCTGTCCAAGATGGTGTATGCGTTATGTGCATATTGTGATTTCACGCTCCCTTTATGCACAAAAAGCAAACCCACGTTCATGCAAAAGTCTCACCGTTGAGAAACGTCAGGCAGCGCGCGCGTTTAAAATGCGGTATCGTCATCGCCCGTAGCAGTAATTCTGAATTAATTTCAGCATATCCCTTTTAATCCCTTGGTGACCTGCTGAAAGCTCTTCATTCTGTTTGAGCAGATTGAAAAGTAACCATAGTAACTTCAGAGAGTGTTCATTCCCACGTCCTTCTCTTTCCACTATTGTTTAGGTACTGCGAAGTATTCCTACGAAACCTTGCTTTTGTATCCACTTCTGTTAATCGAAATAAACCTTTCTAGAAATAGTTTCACATATTTCGTTGAAAGTAAAATGGGGATACAGAAATTAAGAATAGGTACCTGTACGGAGAGGGAGAGGGAGAGAGAGAAAGGAAGCTTTTAATAATAAATACAGAAGGTGTCTTCAAACTATCATGTGTCTCCATATGCTGGCCTTGAAATTTCATACAGTTTCCATGACATCGCAAAAATCAACTCAATGCCGGTGCACTAAACAAATTACAAAAAAATTCAAACCAATAATAATGAATATCTCGGATATGACTGATGCCACATAAAAAGTTATTGGATATGAATTGTGTGTTTAATAGAGATCTATATTTTTATAGTTGTAGTTTTTGTCTATATACTATGATTGACCCGTTACGCGAAATTAAATAAAATTGCTCCTTAATGCAGAGTACTTCACAGGCTCCCGGAAAATTCAAGGTATACATTTTATTTTTCACGTAAATACCTTAAATATACAGCATTTTAATGTAAATCGTCAAAGACATTTTTGAGAATATGAGAATTTTTCAGGTAAACGGAGTTTACGGGGATGTTTTTTAAAATATTAAATTCGCATCTTTAGAAGACACTAGACTTAAATGTCAGTTTGCTACTTAACCGGCATTTCATTTCTTATTTATTTACTTTAATTATGCTATTTACAGATACACACACACAGAGCATTCTCTAAAATGTTTTTTTTTTAGGGGGCTTCAGAAGTCAAGGTTTCTGGTGCAACTTCGACATTCCGTTTCTGGGTAGAATACATTTTATTTACTTACTGTATGTACTTAGTAGATAAAATAAATAGTTTTAATATGCAATAAGGACAAACGATATTACAATTGTAAGAGATATTACATCCATGAAAAATGCATATGGGACATTCCATGTGAAATCGAACGACAAAAAACCTCGCATTGTTTGTTTGCGTTGTAATATTTACTTTCTCTGCTACGTATAGGGAGTAGGGGAAGTATTGTATTCCACCCAAAAATTAGATACCGAGATTTCACCGGAAATACATGTTTTGAGACTCCCTGAATCCAAAAAAAAGCATTTTTGGAAACATGTCCGTGTGTGTGTGTGTCTCTGTGTCTGTGTGTCTGTGAACAGCATAACTCACAAACGAACAGTCGAATAAACATCAAACTTGGTATTTAGGTTCAGTATCTTCCAGAGATGCGACACGAAGGTTTTCAAGAAAATCCCCCCACTCCAGATTATCCTTTACATAAAACATTTTTCGAAAATTTTAATTTTCTCAAAGATGGCTCTAAAGATTTTGATTAAAATATCATATGTTTAAGATATTTTCATGACAAATGAAATGTATATCTCGAATTTTCTGGGAATGTCTCCAAAATTACTCTTCATTGTGAACGACTTTTTCATAACTGGTAAACCATAAGAGATAGACAAAAATTTACTACACAAAAAATGTAGATCGCTTTAAAATACACAATTGATGTCATATGCAGTTTTTTGTTGTAGAGTGAACCATTTTGAGATATTGCTTGTTATTCCCTTAAATTTTCCAAAACATACTTTTTCTCAAATTCGTTATTCAATTTTTTTTGTCCTGGTAATACAAAGAAAATGGAATACTCCACATAGCAACCAGCTCTTAAAATATTTGACTATAGCTTAAACCCTACCAATTCCCCTTGCATCTACAAGAAAATTAGCAATAGGATTAACATCTCGATATCTCGATTAACATGAAGCATATGGAGAATAAGCGTTTGTAAAAATAGTTTGTACAAGAGTAGAGAAAGTCATGTGAGTGTAACACATCAGATTTTTCCTGTTAATAAGGGGTGCTAAGGAAAGTACATTTATCAAATATTAGCACCTAAATCCCAACGGTTGTCACGTATTGAACGATAAATGTATCGTATTAATTCGTTTTGTGGCATTTTAAGTGCGCACAGCTCGGAACCCTTTATTTGAGAATATAGTACCAAATCTCTTATTTTAGATAAAAGACCGCTTTTCATTATAACATATACTAATTATTTTTCTAATATTCACAAAATTCTATTTACAGATTTTACTTATTTTAAGCATCTCCAGGTTTTTATAAAATTAAATTGTTAGAATGAGAATAATCCATGGTGTCATTAACGTAAGTCGACTATATTGGTTATGTATCGAACCGCATTTCGTTTGGAATTCCCTTGTCTTAAGAGACTAACCTGAAATCGTTGCCTAAAACTTATAGGGATCTTTCAACAAGAGTGTCCTATCTTTGAACTTAAATAAAGCACGTTCTATAAGTGATAGAGGTTTATTTCTTTTTTATTTTGGAACATAATTAGTCATTACGTGTGGAAGAGAACATAGTTAAGTGACCGCCGCGACTTCGTTGGGTTGCGCGTATACGGTTGACTCAATTTTCAGTAAATTAGGTTCAACTTTACGAATAACACGCGCGATGTTGTTTATAAGATCATTTACTGTTACTGGCTTGTTGACATAAACTCGAGCTTTAACATAACCCCACAAGAAGTAATCCAACGGCGTTAAATCACATGACCTCGGGGGCCAGTTAACATAACCACCACGGGAAATGATGAAACCTCTGAACTTCCCCTTCAAAAGATGGATTGTTTCGAGAGCAGTATGACATGTGGCACCATCTTGCTGGAACGAGATGTTTCTGAGATCCATACCATCCAATTGAGGCCAAAATAGTCCTTTATAAGAGCCCGGTATCTTTCTTCATTGACAGTTAAAGCTTTTCCATCTTCATCTTGAAAAAAAAATGGACCAAGGATTCCACCATACCAAAATTCACACCAAAAATAACCTTTTGGGGATGAAGTGGTCGTTCGTGAATCTGCATTGCATTGCGATTGCTCCAATAGCGGCAATTTTGTTTGTTAACACAACCATCCATCCAAAAGTGGGCTTCGTCGCTGAATTGCTTCCAATTGCTCCATAGCCCAGTCAGCGAATACATAGCGCAACCTATGATCATTGGGCTTTACTTCTTGAGTTAATACCATTTTAGGCGTAAAACTTCAAGTCCAGCTGTAGAATTCGTGTTGTGGTCGGCGAAAGCCCCAATTCTTGCGCTCGTCGAGTAATTGATTTGTTTCCGTTCTCGCGTACACTCTCACGAACGGCACCTATGTTTCCGTTGGAGCGCTTACGTCGATTACGTACAGGCGTTCTTTTTCTTTGATCGCTGACAGAACCACTTCTTTCAAATTTATCGATCAAACGCCGAATCGTTCTCTCGCAGGGACGATTATGCACACCGTAAACTTCACGCAATACACGGAAGGTTTGGCGAACAGATGATCCATTTTGATAATAAATTTTTACAACTTCTACGCGTTGCTGGATGCTGTAACCTTCCATGGCTATTTGTCAATAACAACTGTAACTATGTGAAAAAAATGACTGCTGTAGCTCAATAACGGCAGCTATCACAAGTTAAAGATAGGACACTCTTGATGAAAGACACTTTATATTTGGAGATCGTCAAATCTGAAACGTAATTGAGAAGAATTATCCTTCCATAGAACACTCAGTAGCTGTACCCTCTATTTTCACACAGTTGACTTGTCTATGCTTCTAGCACATAAGAGAGATTAATAAACATTTACTCCATAAATTTCTTAATATCACTAATTAAGATGTTCAATAAAATGTGTACGGCAAACCAACTGGTAGAAAGGATGCCTAATTCCATAAAGCATTTTTACTTTCTCTACCACGAACTAGTCGGTAGAGAAGGTACTGCATTCTATCCAAAAATTCGACATCGAGAGTTCACCGGAAATGTTCATCCCTGAATCGAAATATTTTTTTTAAAAAATGTCTGCGTGTGTATATGTGTGTAAACAGCATAGCGAAAGGTGGATAAGTACAAAACTTGGTATTTAGATTCAGTAACTTCCAAAAATGCGACACGAAGGTTTTCAAGAAAATCTCCCCCACTCCAAACCACCCTTTACTTGGAACATTTTACGAAATTTTCGATTTCTAAAAAATGATTCTAACGATTTTAATTAAAGTATCATACAATAAAGATATTTACATGGCAAATAAAATGTATATATTAAATTTTCTGGCAATATCCTGCGAAATCCTCTTCATTTGCAATGAATTTTGTATAATCTTGTATAATCAGTAAGCGATAGATGAAACCGTACCACACAATAAAAATGTAGTTCCCTTTAAAACATACAATTTATTTCAACTAACTTTTTAGTAGCATCAGCCATTTCCAATATATCCATTATTAATTTTCGATTTGTTCAATACTTTTGTCAATCTCTTTAAATCTCGTCTATTTTTGGTTGTTTCACAGGATTGCATGGAAACAGTATGGAATTTTAGGATCAGCGTATAGCGTCCAGTTCTTAAACATTTAACTATCGCTGTGCTCTTTGTATCCTAAAGAAATGTGTAATATAGCTATTTATGCAAAGGTTTATTTGGATAAAAATGTACTAGAGAGAAAAATAAGCTTTAATAAGAATAGTTTGTATACACACTAATGAAGACAGAGGGTAGAGAAAGTCATCTGAATGTATCACATCAAATTTTTAGATCTTTAAAAACAGCATAACTCAAAAACTAAAAGTCAGATAAATATCAAACTTGGTATTTAAGTTCAGTATCTTCAAAAGATGCAAGACGAATATTTTTACTTTCTCTACTTACGTATAGTAAGTAGGGAAAGTATTGTATTCCACCCAAAAACTCGATACCGAGATTTAAACGGAAATATATGTTTTCAGGCCCCCTAAATTCAAAAAAAGCATTTTTGAGAACATGTCCGTGTGTGTGTCTGTGTGTGTGCCTGTGAACAGCATAACTCAGAAACGAACAGTCGGATAAACACCAAACTTAGTATATAGGTTCAGTATCCCAACTCAGATTACCCTTTACATGGAACATTTTTCGAAAATTTTAATTTTCTCAAAAATGCCTCTAACGATTTTGATTAAAATATCATATGTTTAAGATATTTTCATGACAAATGAAATGTATATCTCGAATTTTCTGGGAATGTCTCCAAAAGTATTCATTGTGAACGACTTTTGCATAACTGGTAATCCATAAGAGTTAGACAAAATTTTACTACACAAAAAATGTAGATCGCGTTAAAATACACAATTTATGTCATGTACATTGTTTTTGTTGAGTGAACCATTTTCGAGATATTGCTTGTTATTCCCTTAAATTTTCCAATAATAGTACTTTTTCTCAAATGGGAATTCGTTATTCATTTTTATGTCCTGTACATACAAAGAGAATGAAAATTCCACATAGCAACCAGTTCTTAAAACATTTGACTATCGCTTAAAGCCTACCATATTCCCCTTGCACCTACAAGAAAATTAGCAATAGGATTAACATCTCGATTAACATGAAACATATGGAGAATAAGGTTTGTAAAAATAGTTTGTACAAGAGTAGAGAAAGTCATGTTAGTGTAACACATGAGATTTTTAAGAAAATTCTCCACCCCAAACTATCCTTAAATAGAACGTTTTTTCTAAATTTTTGACTTTGTGAAAAATGGTTCTAACAACTTTGATAAATACCATATATTAAACATATTTACATGGCAAAATGTATATCTTGAATTTTGTAGGAGTAGCCTGTGAAACCCGATAACTTTTTTGTGGCATAAGTCATATGCGTTATTACTAGTTTGATTTGTTTAATACTTCGCCATTCTTTTAAAGACCTATCGATTTTCAGGGGTTTCAAGGGATGACATGTAAGCAGTATGGAATTTGAAGGCCAGCATATAGCGTCCAGTTCTAAAACATTGGACAATCGCTGTTCCGTTTGTATCTAAAACGAAATATGTAATGCAGCTATTCCCGGAAAGGTTTGTCTGGATTAAAATGAAGTAGATAGGAAAATAAACTTTTGTAGGAATAACTTGTACTTATACCCATTAATAAGGAGTGTAGAGAAAGTCATGTGAATATAACACATCAGATTTGTTAGTAAATGTTGTGCAATGTTCATAAATGGACAAAGTTCATTTAGATAATCACTCAGGAAAACAATTTGAACGTTCTAGAATATGTATTATTTGATTGGGAACTGATAAGTTGTATCGATAAAGAAAACGTATAGAAATACATAAATTCTGTGACGATGGCTCCTAAGTGTACGATAGTGGTATCCTAATTCCGTTATATAAAATAACAATAACGATATACATTGATTCTTTGGGAGTTTATCTAGAGTATCAGCCATTATTAACATTATTGCACTTGTATTACCTCGCAGTTAATTATTTGAAAATATTTCTTAAGCAGCGGTCCCTGTGCTCAGAAAATCCCGAACGTTACATGAAGTTCATTAAACAACACGTTCCGTAGTTTCCGTAGTACGAGGGCTGTCCCAGAAGTATCCCATCCAACAAAGAAAACACAAAAATTTGGGGAAAAAAAAATCTTTATTTCTCTACATAGTCTCCTTTCAGCTCGATACACTTTTCCCAGCTGTGTTCAATAGCTTCGATACCCTGTTTATAGTGAGAACTGTCGAGTTCTGCAAAATAGCCATCAACTGCAAACTCCACCTCTACATTTTTGGGAAATCTTTTACCACAATGCCATTTCTTGAACTTTGGAAACAGAAAATAATCAGAGGGGGCTAAGTCTGACAAATAGATGCATGAGGAGGCAATTCGAACTTTAACTCATTGATTTTGGCCATGGCGATAATGGATGTGTGAACTGGTGCATTGTCTTGATGAAACAGAAGTTTCCTTTCCAATAAATGCGGCTGTTTTTGCTTGATTTCATCATTAAAACGTTGCAATAAGTTTACATAATACTCGTCATTGATTGCTTTTCCTTTTTGAAGATATTCAATGAAAGTTATTCCATGCGCATGCCAAAAAAACTGACACCATGACCTTGCCTGCAGATGGAACTGTCTTTGCCTTTTTGGATCCGATTTTCCCCTTTCAATCCACTGTTTTGATTGTTCCTTCGCCTCAGGTGTGAAGTGATGGCCTGCGTTTCATCCATGGTTATGAATCGACGCAAAAACAACTCGGCTTTATTGCAGCGAAACATTGGCCAAACACTCTACTGAAAGATCCTCACGACGTTGCTTTTTTCTATTGTGAGTAAACGCGGCACCATATTGCGCACAGCTTTCTCATGTCTACATTTTCAGTTAGTGTGCGATGTACAGCACTTTTTGAAATGCCTATGATGTCGGCTAGCTCACGCACTTTCAGTCGACGGTCATCCAATACCATTTTGTGGATTTTCTTCAAAATTTCTGGCTTGGTTACCTCATTTGGTCGACCACTGCGATGTTCGTCTTGGCAGCTCGTACGGCCTCGCTTAAACTCTGCCACCCAATATTTTACTGTTGCAAATGAAGGAGCAGACTACCCCAGAGTAGAATCTAGTTCTGCTTTAATATTAGTTGTACTAAGACCTTTCAAATGAAAGTATTGTATCACATAACGATGACCAGTTTTATCCATGTTTACAAATTCGCTGAGAGAGCTCACTATTGATGGCTGCCAAAGAATTACTAAACGAGGTAGCATCGTCAAACTTCAAACTTAAGCTTTATAAGATTGGTACTTTCTGCCATAGTTATTTATTTGAAACAACCACCGTTTTATATACCTCAGGTCGGGTACTTCTTGGACTGCCCTCGTATCTTCTTGCACAGCGTGCTCAGAGGAATAAACAATTGGAAAAGCAGAACACTTCCGCTATCTGTTGGATACTTCAGAACTACTAACCGTATAGAATGGCGGGATACTGAACTTTTTATCAGGCATTAGGGGTATCATGAATTAGGCATCCTTACCTATATTTCATATTTTTATGACCTATGTTTCAAGCATTCAATAGGCCGTTTACATTTTGAAGCAGGAGAATTAAGCACTTAATTTCACTAAAGAGACAAAATTTCGAATTTTGTTATTTTAACTCTTCCTAGGCTTTTTACGCGTTACAATTACTTTTTGCATTTCTCCTTTCGGTTTGATTGATATGTTTTATTCATATAACTGACTTAGCAAGTTATTATTATTATTATTATTATTATTATTATTATGATTGATTGATTGGTTGTCCCTATTTAGAAATATATAGCAATTCCGAAACAATTTTTGTAGAACTGTACGTACGTACGCTGGAGGTTTCAAGTGCCAATTGCTTGTCTAACTGTAGGTACACGAGTGTAATTTGCTCGCCCGGTCACCTTTGACAGCTACTCTGGCAGATTGCTCTGGAACATAATTGCCCATCCCATTATCGGGGTTAACGCAGAGGTTAATTCCAGCAGCGGGACAGCCCGAGCAGACTGTTCCGGTGCAGCGACCCCTGGTAGTGGGAAACGGCAATGTCATCCTGAGGGAGATGACCAGCCCACCTTATCCCACCGCCGCCGCCGCCTCCACGGCTCAGGCCCCGACTCCAGCCGCTCCCACGCATTGGGTGTCTCCCGGACCGCCTCCAGTAATGGATACCGCGGCGGTAAGTACTCGCTTCATTTTTTAAACTTTCATTCTTTCTTCTATCTTCGTGCCCTTAGAATCATGCATTTTTTTCCAAGTTTAAGCTTCCTTTCCCTTTGTGCCCGCAAATACTATCATTCAAGATGCGACAGATCAATCACACAATAGATGCGTCTAAAGGTAAAGTAATCCCCTCCCCTATGCTGCTGAAATATAAATTGTATTAGCTTATGTCAGTAGCTTTTGAACGGCCAAGTCTTGTAAGATATACAGAGTAACCCTAAGATAGCGCTAGGAAGAATCGCCATGAATGTTATTCGCTCTTTACGTAAGAAAAAGATAATAGAAAGTCAAGTATCCAAATCAAATAAAGACTGCAGTCTGCCAAGGAAGTTTCTGGAGTACGTTTATTTCTATAATTGCATGCACTAAGCGCAAAATAGCAGTGCTCACGTGTAAACGCAAGGAAAACCGGCAAAAAGTATGATTATTGCGGATAAATGCATTACGACAGAAAATTCACTTTAATATCGTTTAAAAGTGTGCTCCGACACTATCCTTTGCCACTATAGCAGTTAAGGGTACTCCGTGTTGAAATTGCTAATTTATATAAATTTCAAACAGCTTATCTGAAGTTATTCAATATAATTACACTCTAAAATTAATGTTCATGGTTCTATGCAGCTCTAGGAAAATAATTTTCGAAAAATGAAAATCGAGTCTCATGTGAAATACCACGAGATGAAGCTTTAAGAGCTTTAGATTTTTAAATTGTCTATATTCATCCTGAATATACATTCCAAGATTAAATTTTTTGTAACATTAAACTTCTCCTGGAATAAATAATAAAGTGTGTAACAGTTCTAATTTGATAAAATCAATTATGTATTAAATTATTAAAATTTCAAATCTAAAATTTTATTTGACGTCAAGAAATGGCTATTCGATAGTTTCATCCACCCTGAAAAAACGCATACTGAAAAACTCGAATGATATTTAACAAAAATGGCAAAAACAAGGTTACCAGAAATTAAAGCTTTAAAATTTCGGTCGTTATTAGCACACACCCGGACACTTCCATTTAAACATTGCATTTTGGCATATAAATGATACCAGAAAAGCAAAACTACAATTGGATCTTAATTCTACTGAGTTTGAGGATTTATTCCATGAAGTGTTTTACGAAATTTTATAGAAAATTTAGTATCGAATCCCTTAATACCTGTCTCAACAAAGTAATTCGCTGCAGTCGGACAGTTGGTCATAGTTGACTTTTCTGTTCAAGTAACGCGCTTTAGAGGTCTACACTATGTTCTACTACAGTGTTCAGCTTGATTGAGTTTTTCTATCACGTGGGCTTTCGAGTCAAGAAAATTTTAAACCAACGTAGCATTCAATTATGCAGCCAGGGAAAACCAGTAGGAATCCTAGTTGGGCTGGATGAAATAAGGATTTTAATATTACTTCTTCCCAAATAAAGGCTCTAGAGTTAATACCAAAACCATCTCGCTTAGTTATAAACGACTTGCTTCAATACGCAAAATATGAGTTAACCTTACAAGGCAGTAGATCATCTTTAAAGCGTATTGTTCTCAGGCAATGTGCACATTTAGAATACTGGCAATAGAATGCGGTCATCATTTGAAAAGTCTGAGTGTATATTCACTAATTGGTTTATTTTCTCTATGCTTATATAAAATTGCAACATAAAATCTATTACACATATGAATTTCTTCTCATAAATATGAATAGTTAAGCTTGTCTTTTAAAGGTCCTGCCCTGGAAATATCAACAGGTAATAGATAAGAAAACAGAAAAATATCATCACTTCAGATTAAGAAAAGAATAAAACATAAGCAGTTATATCCTGTAGGGAAAGACTAAACAGAGCTTCTCAGAGCTTGAAACAAAGTAACAAACAATAGGCACTGCACTGTATAGAATAAAGATGACCAAATTGCGGAGCTAGGTGAAAGACTGTAATACAGAAAATAGTTGCAAATGAATGAAGTTTATGTTTATAACTTAAAGTTTTTGTAGTAAGTTTTGGATCCAATTTAAAGTTACGTAGTTAAATAGCACTACAGAACTACAAGAGACCCAATATGTTTCAGTGCGTAAAATGATGAATTTGCTGAAAAACTTCAAGATATAAGCTTAATATATAATGTACTAGCATACTAGTCTGTAAGTTTTAAAAGTGTTAAATTACTCTAATGTAATTAATTCTTTTTAAAAATTTTGTTAGTTTGAAGTAATAAGTTATTAAAAAGGGAACCACTACGCCACAATAATTGTTTAGGCTATTTGTTACAAAAATGAGCTTAAACAGCTAGCGCGTCAAGTTAAAACTGTTCCAAAATCACCAAATTACTAAATCTAACTTTGCAACATGTTGACTAAAATATTTTATCTACGTTTCGTCCATGCAGAGAAGATTAAAAGTGTAGAAACTAAAATTCTAATAAATTTTCATTGATTTGATTCGACCTAGGCCTACCTTAATGTATGTCTTATTGCGTTTCATAGGAATATGAACTTGTGTTTTAAGCTTTAAATAATGTGTTCCATTCACATTACTTTTTCTACTCACTCTTCTACGAACTACTCTTACAAAAGTTTATTATTCTGTCTACTGCTTGTTAATTGAGATAAAAGTCCATTACACGTTGACACATTTCACTGTAGGCATTAGGATACCTACGGCCTGGAAATAATTATCATAACAAGCATTCGTTAACTTTAATTATATAGCTGAAAAATTATCAACACTCGAGGTATTACTGGAGACAGTACGCCGTATATAAGGGATTACGTCATTGCTTTCGATGAGAGTGTCGAGGATCTTACCTGTAATTTTAACCTCATCGGCCATTTTCTGCCCACGTGATCAAAAAGTGAGCAGAAAATGAACAACTGATATTGTTGGGCAGTACGAAAATATTTTGAAAGACAAGTTCCCACCTTTGTAGAAAAAAAAATTAAAAGGGAATTTCTCCATCGTTTTAGAATAATATGTTTCCGTTTTAATATTCCTATGAGGATAACTCAGCATATTATTTTCATCCTGTGATAAAATACCCAAATGATTACATGAAACGTATGGATTTTAGGATCTTCACAGGCGCACTGAATAAACCCACAGAACATCACTCTATCAGCAGTTTCATCTCAAGCGGAACACTTTCTTCTTCCCTGCCAGTAGCGCCCAGTATACCCATCACCCGGCAATCTCCGAATTAAATGAAGCATCATATTTGTCACTTTTCCCTCCATTCTTCCGTACCCTCACAGCTCGCCAAGATTCCTCCTGCTTACAAATGATACAGACATCGGTAAATATTCTATCATGTGCTGCTTATAAGCAACATCTGCCGTTGATATGTAAAACAAGTTAGAAATTTACGGTCCGTTTACGGCTAGAATAGGGCTATAAAAATAACACTGCTTCTGAGGGGAAAACATAGGGTTCGAGAGGAAGAACAGGGGTTGAATCCACAGCAGGGTAGTTTACCCTCGTCTAAAAAAGCACTAACAGTGGTAACAAGGGTGTCACAATTCACACAGATTGCAAAGCGGGTTTTGTGACCAGAAATGTACATGAGGTTACAATACATATATACATATTTAACACCAGTTGTCTCACGCGGCGTCATAGGGTGGATATTTAAATTTGAAATGTTATTTTTATTACTGTCACCAACCACGCCCCCTATTCCGATTGCAAATTCCAGTGAAGATTCAGTCATGTTTGGATTTTCCCTCCGAAGAGTACGGCACGCATTGGCTTGGAACTATTTATAAAACAAACTTGAAATATTCAGCTACAACTTTGCTACCAACAATTTTTTTTTCAAAATATCTCATTTCGCCCTCGCAAATCTGAAACAATCTTAGCCCAAAGCGAAACTTAGCGTCGTTTATGAGGGTTGAAACTTTGAGAGGTCGGCTTTATGCTTGGCGTGTTGAGCCACCCACCAGAACGCTAGCCTTTCGGTCACTTGCCTACATTAGGTAGAGCTGTTTCATCAAAAAATTCGATCGATATTTCACGTAATAACACGCCTTGAAGACATCCAATAAAAATAAAAACTTATCATTAGAAAATGGTCCCTGTGTGTGTGTGAACAGCATAATACAAAAACCAAATGTTGGATAAATGCCAACCTGGCAGTATGTTGGATACTTTCCTATGATGCGACACAAAGAATTTCAAGAACATTCCACCGCCTCAAAGTACCCTTTACGGAAAATGTTTCCTTACTTATTATTTTCTCAAAAACGTCTGTAACAATGTTAGAAATAACATATTCTTAAGGCGGCGCCGAGGTGGTAGTGGTTTTGTTTCCGGTTCTCGTACTGAGGGCCCGGAGTTCGATTTCTGGCTCTGAGGTGGTAATTTTAAGTCGACCTTCACCTTTGACATTCTCATGTGAAGTATCCCCAAGGCCCAACGTGGTTCGGAGGTAACGGATTCCGCCCGCTGGATGGCTCCATCTCGGAAATGTCTCCAGTGACCACTTGGTGGAATGAGATATCCCCGAAGGTCATAGACGATATGGAGAGCATTAGAAACGAATGCTTAAGATATTTACATACTAATAAAATGCACGTTTTGGAATTCTCTGCCATAGACTATGATTATCTCTTCAGTCCGAATACATTTTGTACAAGTAATGAACCATAAAACTTACTACAAGAAATACAGTAAACCTTCGCTAATTCGAAATCGGATAAACCGAAAACTCGGTTAACCCGTAGTAGCTGCTCGGCCGCTGCCGAATTACATGGAAAAATCTACCGCTTAAACCGAATTTTGGATAATTCGTACTACGAACTAAAATTTGGTCCCCTCATTATATATTCCATAAGTTATTCTTCGTTTTAACCGAATGTGTATGTTGTGCTGTGCACTACGGTATGTTCTGTCACGCATTTCACATAATTTTTCTCAATACTGTACTGTAATTTCTCAACAATGGTTCGATTACTTACTTGCTGCTTATGTATCACTTCCACAGCATATGATGTAAGGGCGGGGAAAGAGGGGGTTGGTCAACAGACCGCACACGGTGTGCGACTCGCTACAATCCACAGAGCTGTTTGTCTCTGCGTGTAAACAGTGAACGTTTTTGTTTTTTCTTTCTCCCCCCCCCCTCTTTCGCCGAAAGAGTTTCGTGCCTATAATGCTCTCACGCTGAAACAAAAACAGCAAACTTTACATATGGTCGATAGTGGAGAGAAACCAAAACACAGGTTGCAGAACTCTTTCAGATTCCGAAGTCTACTCTCTCGTCGATTAAAGGTCCAAAACAGAAAATAGAAGCAAGTCTGACAAGGTATTCATTTAGTGGCAACAGCAAGCGCATGAGACCAGTGCAACATAAGAGTTGGAGGATTCGCTGTTAGAATGGTTCCAAAACGTGCGTTCACATCAAATTCTACTGTCCGGCCCCAAGCTTCCAAAAAAAATAATAAGCTCGGGAAATCCCTCAAGAAAGAAGGAATTTCTGGGTTTGTGTCTTCTGAGGATGGCTATAGCGTTTTCAGGAGGAGGCATAAAATCAGTGGTATCAGTGTCTGTGGGGAGGCACATAGAGTAAACGAGGAAGATGCCAATGGGTGGGCGCGGGAGTTTCAATCTGAGCTCTCCCATCATCACCCAAGAAATGTGTTTAATATGGGTGAAGCAGGCATTTTCTATAACTTGATGCCTGAAAAAACACTACGTGCCAAGGGCGGAAAATGCCATGGAGGAAAACGCAGCAAGCAGAGGCTGGTCTTGTGTTGTAATTCAGATGGTTCTGAGAAGCTCAAACCATTAGTAATTGGAAAATACGAAAATCCACGTTGTTTTAAATGTGTCAACCTATTCAATCTGCCAAGTCAATACGAGAATAACAACAAAGCTTGAATGATCAAATCTCCTGAAGATTCAACAACAAATGGCTGCGAGAAAGAGAAACATTTTGCTAACGTTGGACCACTGCTCGGCACATCAGTTCGATGACCTGAAGCTTCCGAACATAGAAGTTGTCTTCTTATTGGCCAACACCATGAGCCGTCTGCAACCATTGGATCAAGGAATAATCGCCTCAATGAAGCGTAATTACAGACGCCGACTGGTTAAGGCTGCCATCAGTGCAATAGAACTACAAGAACATATCTGTTACTTGGGATGAAGTTACAACAGACACCATAACTAACTGTTTTAAGAAGGCCTGGAAAGCAACTGATAACGCCGCTGAAACTGAACAGGAAACCGATGATTCACATCTGAACTTATAATGTGGATACATTTGGGATTCTGATAATGCTCTTCTACACGCTTACACCCGGTTGGTGCCCTCTTGTACCATCATTATGGAAGATTGGACGTAGACAGACAACATCTGTGCTGCTGAAGAACCAGTCATCTATTGACGATGCAGAAGAGAATAATAATTCTTTACTGCCATCTTCTGAGGCGTAAAATAAAGATAGGACACCGCTATCCCGCGCTAAAGTTGCCACTGCAATTTCTGTTCTCGAGAGATTTGCTGCCACTTCTGATGTCTCCATGGCATTTCAGGCTGTCCTAGCTGTGGCATCTTCAGAGTGTGCCTAATATTACGACCAACGGTCCGCCAAACAACACTTAATTTTTTCAAATTATAGAACCAAAATGTGTAATAGATAAGAGTTGTAACTAAAACATGTGTTCGGATCAAAACTTAGTGTTAAAAGAACGCTATATTTAGTGTTTAAGGTTATTGTTTGTTGTATTATACGACTCATTAATTCAATCAGTACACCATTGTTCCAAATAGTGGCTACTGTTTGAAAGAATACAAGCATTTGGCAGTATACTTTCTCAATTAAACAAATGCCAGATATACCTTATACAGCTGTTATTTTTACTTTTTCTTAGAGGTCATGAATGTGGAACACCCTCATTCGTTGGTACGCATAAGAAGAGATAAAGTGAACTCAACAGTCGTATTTTTCCATTTCAGATAATGCGGGACTATTTTTTACAAAACCTCGTTAATTCAAACTTCATTAAACCGAATTGGCTATTTTTCGGTCCCCTGGAGTTTGGTTAAACGAGCGTGTATTCCTACCGTTTTGTATTTTGCAATATTGAGCATACACTTTTTGAAGTGCTAAATTGTCATTGTTTTGTTTCTCGCAATATCTAACAAAAGAATTTCAAAGCCAGGTTATAGAATTCGCTTTTTATGGATTTGACTATCGTTTTGGTCTCCTCTATATCTCTTATACTTGTAACTATTAACATGAAGTATACTAGGATAGCTTGTAGAACAGATTTTTTTTATGCGGACATGTGATGCTTTAGGAAATGTGCGAAAAATAATTACCTTTTCTAGAAAAGAATTACAGGTAAGGTAATTTCAAGTATTCTAATTTCTAAGTTGGCGTAACCTGAAACAATGTGCCGAGATTTTCCGCTGCATTGTAAGGTATTACTCCATCCGAAACAACACACACGCACACGCCGACTCAGTCTTACTTATACGGGAATAATAAAGGAAGTTTATAACATAAAAGACGTAAATACGTACTAAGAAATAATTTAATTTGTATAGTGCCGAAACTTTAATTCTGAGAAAAAGTTGTTAAAAGAAATGTAGCGTGTAAAACTGGCATTAAAATCTAGAAATACCATAAAGCTGTCACAGAAAATTTTGATTTTGGATAATTGGTATTAACGGAATGACTCAGGCGGTAGCCTCTGGGGCTCGGGAGGTCCCGGAATCTAGTCCCGTTAGACTGGCCACCCATACCTTGGGCTTTTTGGTGGTTTTCCCAACTAGATAGGTAAATATTTGGGTTACTACAACGCATTTTCCTGTCCCTCATCTCCTCTTATTTCCTTTCCAAATACCTCTCAAGTTTTCACGATTAGGCGCGGTGGAAGACGATGTGCGGCGTAGGCAGTAGATGTGCTTTGAAGAGAGGAGCATTTCTTTCCTGAAATGGAATATTCTGCTTATACTTGTCCGGGAGTTTTAGGGGGAAACATCGAAGGGTTGCCGCGCGATACTCAATATGAAAACATTAGGGACCCCGTTGCGCTGCACCTGCCATCAAATCTGGCCGCCCTTCGTGTTCTCTCACCTCATTCCTTCCTCCCAGAGGTTTTAATATGTTCCATAGGCCACAATGCTGAAACTATTCTCCATTTCTAGTCCAAATCCAAAATCAACATTTATAATGGGTTACACTGACGCCAAAAATAGCGTTTTTTTTAACCCTATTAGTGAGTATATGTGTGGGTGTGCGCGGGCTGTATCTCGTTGAAAAAACTGTAGTTTTTAAAACACAATTCTGCTGCAATTGTGGTTGAAGGCACACCTGCAGAGTGGCGGCGATGTACGAAGTGCCTGTCACTGCGGCTTTTGCGAATATCAACTCCGTTGCAGCGATGCGACAGGCGAGACTCAACGTGACACCTGCAATTCTGGGAAAAGTGTTTCGTGCAGCCGTGCGTCACTGGGAATAGTGTGTGGGCCTTCACGGTGATATTCATGGAATGTGACCGAGACAGAACTGTGATTGATCATGTGCTACTATCAGTTAAACATTTCAATCACTATATTGGTTGGAATCTAATATATGTTCTCAAAAAATTGTTGGAACTTCATCGTGCTGTCAAAATGATTTCAGATGGTGCGGAACCTTCAGTTGGCCCCGTGTAAAGGAAATGTAATTATTATTAATATTTGTGGTAATAAACATTTTATAACAGATGTACTCAAGGTTCACAAAGCTTTATAGGCGAAACTGAAATTATCTATGAGAACATACGGATGTTTTGCGCTATTAGTAGAATTTCTCTTACTTAATGCCATATCACAGCGTAAGGAAATGAAGGCAATAGTAAGAAATAGAGAGAAAATAGCAGGAAATACAGGAAGAGCACGGAAGGAAGCATAAATTAAATTAGTTATGGAAAGGTAGAACCAGACTGAAAAATCCAATGCCATAGCCGGTATTTGAACAATGGATCTTCGGATTACTGTGCCGCTGCTCTAACCAACCGAGCTACCATTGGCAACAAGCCGGCACGATATTAAATTCCCCAACAGACTTGCATATTTCCTGGTAAATCGCAAAGAGATGTCATAAATTAGTTATTTGTAAAACCTTGAATCTACTTCCCTCAGTTCCTTACTTTTCGCTGATTTTGTGCACATTGGTTTCCGACTCAAACGCTAATTAATACTCAATATTTAGGTGCCACAAAAGATTAAATAATACGCGTAACTGTAGCGCCATTTTCTGAACTCACTACAATTTTAGAGTTAAAAAATTTAGTTTTATTTATGGACGCTCTTTAACTGCTGTGGTCCTTAGCGTTCCATTCCATATTGAGCGTGAAAGACCCGTAATTTCACTCAGATGCCTCCTTAGTAGGCTTGAGGTTCTACGACACAGGTCCACTGGCTTTACTTCTCTTCCGAAGGAAGCCATGCTAAGTATTTTTACGCCCGAAAAAAATCCATACCCTCAGCCGGATTTGAATCTGCGACCTCGAGAACCAGAGGCTAGCGTGGTAACCACTACACCACGGAGGACGGCAATTTCAGAGGTACCCCACCTATACTGTTCGTATAGAAAAAGCATGCTTACATACCGTTTATACTGATCAAAAATATATACCTAAAATACTTTAAAATTAGATAATTTTTACTGCAGCTTTGATATATGCAGGATGCAGACACAGCACTCTTATATCAGTCTTCGTGAGTAGTATTACTAAAAAAAAATCCGTTTTATTACACACACTAAGCCACCGAATACGTACAATGATAAGGACTCACCACCTCGGGAGAACCCCAAGGGACTTGAGATTCTGACTTGGCACAACATTTATTTTAAAACAGTCAATTGCAAATACAATCAAACTGGGAATAGTTAACAAAGCCCAATTTAAAACAGTACAGCGACATACACTAGAGGACCTAAGCCTGTCAGACAGAATAACCTTGCATGAGTAAATGGATGTTGCGCTACTCAACGTAGGTGGCAAAGTTAAGCAAATATTATTAAGTACTTTAACACCCAAAATATGCACTAGCATATTCTCAGCAATTCGTCAAGTTAAGCAAAAGTTTACTGTAAAGTATTTCACCTCAACCAGACTGAGTAACACTACAGCATAAAGAACGGTGGCTTGCACTACCAAGCTTACATTGAAAGGTTATGTAAGTGCTATTACATTTACAATTGTAGTATTATTCTGTAAACGATTTCACCTCAGTCAAACTGAGCAACACTGCAGCACCAAGAAATGTAGCATTACTATTTAACTTGCCTCTAATGAAATGTAAAAGAATACAACCGATACAAACTGAACTCTTTTTTTAAGGACTTGGGCCCTTCTGCAAAAGCTATGATTTCAATGCAGCCTAGGCTTATTGTGCTAATCCTGTAATGATTGCTACCCCTTCACACTAGTCTTATCTCCCTCACCAGATTACACAGACCCAATAGTGCATTGGGGTAGTAGTCCGCTTTTTCCATTAAAAATTTCCCACATATAACTTAATCGTTACTTACGGGAAAGGAATCGAAAAATGCAGCCACAATTTGCTGTACGGCTGTTCAGCAAACATGGCCTAGAACCCCACATGAGACCTCACCGCGCCCAATTTGCATAACATGAAGAAGGTATTTTTTTATAGGAGTTTGCATCACGCTGAGCGCCAATTTGAAGAAGATAATTTGTTACGTTGTTTGCACCATGCTTTGGGCGTCAATTTAAAGTAGTATATTGCTGCTACGTATTGAAGGAGTTGTATTATATTTCAACTGTTGGAGAGCCGAACATGAAGTAGTTGCAACCGCACGTATAGTAAACAGTTTCCGGTAGCTTTCGCCCCAAATGTATTTTCAGGTGGTCTTTGCCCCAAGTTTAAAAAAGATTAACTTTGTAATTAAACTGTTTCTTTAAGTATTAAATATTTATGTTTGCCTCAGCTGCGTCAGTATTATTGTTAGAGACATGGAAGACTTGGCAGGGCGTGATGCGACAAGAATGTAGGCTTATACAGATTTTAAGTTTTAATTCACTCCTTTTTATTAATCCTTGACACAAATTAAATAGTACTTCACTGATATCGAGAGCTGAGAGATTCTTTTATTTAATACTTGCACTTTTTAATACGTATACTTATTTTTGTCTCACACGAATACATATTAAATCTCTCGAGGACGCACAAGCGTCTGGTTAGTAACTCCGTCTGCAGGCAACTGACTACATTTTAACCGTCTAAACCTGTAAATTACTGTATTTTAAGTCTCTGATTGGCTAATCCTACTCCAATAGAAACTTGCATTTAACTAAAGCTTTTTGTGGTTGTTGTTGGCTATTTTTATAAACTGTCACTAAAATTACATTATTGTTACTCCAAGAATCACAAGTAGTACTGTTAAACTTTCTTACTCATTATTGACTCAAGGTTACGTCATTGTTACCTCTTTGTTAGCAACTTTTGACCTATTTCTCACAGCTCCTGCATTATTAAATTACGTAATGCATTCACATAACATTATTGAACATGTTTACAATAATATAAGCATATGCAATGACTGTTACATTCATTTTACAAATTATTACAAACACATATTGCTTCAAGGCGGGGTGTTATTGAATTTATATTTATATAATTTGACTGAAATCATTTAAGTGTTAATAAATACTGCCTCAAATACAATTCTGTCCATATGGCCTTATTAAAAAACTCCCAAGGAAGTCACTCAAAGAAGCCTCGAACTTAATACCATGGAAATAACAATGAGCATATTAAAACTAGCACAGGGCGATTAGGTTAAAGTATCTTATTTTATCCCTAGAAAAATTAACTAAAGCAAGCCGGCATACTCACCAAGTCCCAAGCAGCCACGGTGGGACAAACCTCTCTCGGGGACTCAATCACATACGAATAACTATCGCGAACCCATTCAATGCCTGCCAGCTCTCTTAGAAAAAAAAAACAAACAAACAAACAAACAAAAAACACGAGGCTGGCAGGCGCACGCCAGAGAGGCAACCTAAGCTCGCCAAAAAACCAAAACCAACCGGCACAAGTCTTTGTTAGTGTATATGTACGTACATGGGGAAACACAATTTCAAATGTTAATGGAAGGAGCACCACCGCAGACTTCAACTTGGGAAAACTTAGACGTGCAAAAGAGAATATTATGCAAATTTTTGATGACAAAAAGTTATTTCTTTATTTTTTAGTGGACACCTCACTTTTTCTGCAGTACGTTTTCTTATCAACCTTTTATTCCTTCTCACTAGAAACCTTCTGCTCCTTCAAAACTGAGATTTTCTTGCTCAGGTTGCAAGGTTAGCTGGCTGAGGTGGTATGCTTCTGAAAAACTGAAAACGAAACTTAGCGTAGTTTTCGAGCATCAAAGCTTTGAGAGGTCGGTTTTATGCTTGGCGTATTGAGCCACCCACCACAACTCTTGGTCTCTCTGATGTCGCCCTCCCATTGCTATTCTTTCATAGCCAACTGCCCAAAACTTTAACGCTCAAAACTGGTCCGAAATATCACTTTGCGCCAAATCGTTTCAATTTCTGAGTAACACACTGACTCAGCCAATAACCCTAACTACCCAAAAGAGGAGAGGTGTCTTGCCAGTTATATGAAGTTCAGTAATAGTAAATAGGATTTAAGCGGCACAGGAAACCCCAAATGCACATTTGATTCCACATTTCAATATCTCAGATTCAGATTTAAATTTTAATCAAAATCCTTACAGCCAGTTTTTAGAAAATAGCATATAATGAACATTTTTAGTAAAGGGTTGTTTCGGTTGGGTAATTTTCTGAAAACATTAGCTTTTCACGCTTATGAGTTCCCTGGCTCACAAATACATACACCCATTTTTCTCTAAAATTATTTTTATCTATTTCCATTCTCTATAAGCTTTCAATTCAAGACGTCGTAAAAAGTGCATTTTCGGTGAATTTTGGGGTCAAATGCAGTCTACTCTATGTTAGAAGTAAGGTAAAAACACTTGGACATTCAAACTTAATTAAATTGTTCCCTCGCTTTAAGATATTTGTATCTTCTTGTCAGTGTGCACTTTCGGTTAGTTTCTTTTTACTTTCTCTGCATCCTACGTATAATAGCTAAGAGGAAGTACCTATTGTATTCCACACGAAGTTTGGTGGCGAGATTTCTCGGGAAAATCATGTCTTGAGGCCCCCGAAAATAATTTTTAGAAAAAAGTGTGTATGTGTGTGTGTGAACACCATAATTCAAAAAGGAGAAGTGGGATAAATACCAAACTTAGTATTTAAGTTCAGAATCTTCTAAAGATATGACACGAAGATTTTCAAGAAATTGGACACTCCAAACTATCCTTAACGTGACAGTTTGTTCCTGCCTTTGATTTTCTCTAAAATGGCTCTAACGATTTTTATTAAAATACCATATGTTTAAAATATGTACATGACAAATAAAATGTATATATTGAATTTTCTGGGAATACCTATGAAGTCCTTTCATTCGGAAGGGATTTTTGTATAACAAGTAAACCATTTGATAGGCAAAAAATGTGGATCTCTTTAAGAGAAGTTATTTCAAATAGCTCTTTTTGTGCCATCAAGTATTTTCGAGATTTACATTGTTATTGGTTTGAATTTTCTTCTTCTTTCTCTGTTTACCCTCCCCATTGTTAAGGCTTACACCCACCAGGGCTTACAAGCAGGTGCCTGGGGTCAGACGCCTGTCGGGAAGCACAAACTATATATCAGAGAGAACAGTCATGATGAGTAATCAGCCTGAAGCCTGAAGAATGAGATGATATGCAATGACGGTGATATGAATGAAAGGAAAGTTGGTGATGGAACAACTGGTGGAATGCATAGCGCGAGAAACCGGAGAACCAGGAGAAAACCCGCCCGACGCCGCTATGTACACCAGAATCTTACATGCTGTTCTCTGGGATTGAACCTGGGCGCCTCTCACAATTTTCAGGCAGTATGCGATGAACAGCACTTTTATAAATGCCTATGATGTTACTAGCTCGTGCACTTTCAATCGACGGTCATCCAATACCATTTTGTGGATTTTCCTCACAATTCCTGGCGTGGTCACCTCATTTGGTCGACCACTGCTATGTTCGTCTTGGCAGCTTGGTGAGAGGCCACCACACCACCTGGTTATACTTCTCATTACTTTGTAATGTTTAAAGTGGGGTCTCTAGACAGAATGTTTCTCATGATCAAGGAAAGAGTGGAATTTCAACGACAGCATATACCGTCCCCTTTTTTAACCATCTGGCTAGTGATTCTGTTTCCTCTGTTGCTCCCCCGTACCTACAACGAAATGTGTAATTAAACTTTTTTCTGATAAGTTTATCTGTTAGCATGAGGTAGATAGAGATATAAGCCTTAGTAAAAATAGTTCTTTCAAGCTATATAGAAATAAACGATAGTGGGTAGAGAAGGTCATATGAATGTAATACATCGGATTGTTTAATCCGTATAACATCTTTCGTTTCAAAATTCCAAATAGTGTTTTGTAACCTCCTCATATCTTCAGACAACCCATATTTGTTGTGGCTGTCTACAAATTAGATTTACGTCAGTGCTAATTAAGAACATTTACGACATAAAACCATGGCCACACCTATATGTTTATATGGTAGTGACAGTGAACAAAAGAGACATTGAAGTCGAATCAAACAACTGAGATGATATTTTTACGGTCAATAATGGGAGTGACAAGACGAGATAGAATATGAAATAAAACAATAACACAAGAATATATAATAAAAAGAATGAATAATAAACTTTAGAAATAATTGGCTAGAACATGTACAAGTGAGAAATACCCAAGAAGAGCTTTAAGTAGACCATGTGGCAGTATTTTATATCACAACATTGTGAATGCCAGAGTGATTGTAGTGTAAATAAGCATTGTTGTATGACAATGATTTGAGATGTTTGTTAATTATAAGCATTGTTAGGAAATAAGTTTACACGGCCTCACTGAAACTGACAAATAGGAGCGGATAACAATGAAACGAGGGGGTGAGTTGTTTATCAATTAGAAGAGACAAACAAATGACGTCAGATTAGCGTGCCTTTCTTTAGAAATGGGGGGAATATCTTCCCTAGAGCATATGTGTTCGTAATTTTGATTGGATATAAAAATAGACGCTAATGTTGGCGCGTTTTATTAACCAATAGCAGCTCGATTATAATCTTTAGGCATATCGGGGTGAGGGAGTATAAAAAGCTAAAGCCAGAGACGGGTAACGCTCAGTCCAACAGAATCATTCGCGGGTTATACGTCGCTCAGTTCTACATAATCATTCAGAAGGCAAACGTCGCGCAGTTCTACAGAATAATTCACAAGGCAAACGTCGCGCAGTTTAATAGAATCATCCACGGGTTACATGTCGCGCAATTCTACAGAATCTCTCGCGCCGTAAAGTTACTTACAAAAAATGTGAAATACTCGAATTAATAATGTGCGGCAAATAAGTGATTATAGTTACATTCGAAAATATAACAGTTTCATTCGGGCGTGTATCAAGAGTAAATATGTGAAATTAATGAAGTGTGACGGCAATAAAAGTGTAAAAATAAATCCTTTTATCACTGTTATCTTTTAGTAACAACTCCTTCCCGTTTACAAACCTTGTTCAAGAGATTTGCTCGACTGAGTAATAATAGCTAGCCGGAGGACAAAGAACCCAAAATTCAAAATAGTAAAAATAACAGGCGCTCAGCAAATAAGATAACACGAAGTAACCGCGACAACCACGAGGTTGGAGAAAAATAGGAAGACCGAACAAACGTTGCATCGACTGATTTCTAGACGCAATTGACTAAAGAGTTCAACACTTGAAGCAGAAGAAGCAGAAAAATACATAACTTACTAACATAAACTCAACCACCTACGAGATTACTGAGCTACAAAGTATAAATTTCTATAAGAAGGAATTCCTATCCTTATCTAAGGAATTTTAAGCCGTTCTAGAATAGATACATGTTTCCCTGGCTTCTGAGGATATAGTAAGTTGAGGATTACCAGGGGAAGTTGATCACTCTCGACATCCCTTATGGCGCACGATGACTCTAGGGACCACTAAGTGCAATGTTTACTGTCCCACACCTGCTACATCAGCCGTTGTCCCTAGAGACCAATTATCCTTCTTGTGGATCTGCCCGCAATAAAATCTACAGCCTCTGATGATAAACAACCTCCCCACGTTGAAAACCGAGAGACGTACATCTTCCTCAAGAGGCTATAAAACTAATGCTTAAAATGCTAAATGGAGTTTAAAGAGCGAAATACTTCTACCCATTACATTTACCATTTCGTAGGTAACTTTACAAGGGCATATAGGAAATTCTAGCGAAGTTTTCTATACTCGTTTAGCCTTTTATCTGTCACTTGACCCTCAGTGATTACCTCAAGGCCCGCTAGATGCCACTTGGGAGAAGCAGGCTCTACTCGACGTTAGCTCTATAAAGGACATTTCAGAAATCATGGTAAAAAGTATACAGATGAGAAGTAAAAACTACTAACCGTTTACTGTTATACTTTGGGGGGAGGGGGGCTTTTTAGACCCGTCACTGAATCAATTGCATGGATGCAAGCTGAGAAAGAAAAACTTAAAAATTTTATGAAGAACAATAAATTCATAATTTTGGCTTCACCACAGAAATGTAATTTAACAATTAAACAAAAAAAGTATTTGAGTATTTACTCTGCTAATAACATATTATCCGAAGCATCTTACAGCAGACTTGACCTTCAAAATGCTAATTATTTGATTGGCCGCAACTACGTAATCTATTCTTGGTTTCTTAGACAACCCTGGCAAAGAAGTCATAAAACTGGCATGCTACCCCATTTAGGCCAAGCAGCAACAAACGAAGATCAAGCTGGTCCTTCAATATTCACTGTTCTCAGTTTTAGGTTTTTGCAAACAATTGCTTGGAAGGTATTCCGAGACAGAGAATTTGGTGAGCGAGAAACAGCTTTGCACTAAAAAAAATCAATAAATATCACATCCACATAACTTTTTTACACCATTTTCTATGAAATATGCTTACAAAATCTTATTTTTCTGTCTATATCATGTTAATCTACATAAACTTTCATTGCACATGTCCAAATGTTGTGGGTGTAAGAAGAACACAGCAAGCTTAAGTGATACTCAGACCACTACCATATACCCATCACCGGATTGCATGTGATAACTTTGAAATTCCAAGTTCTTTGCATGACCACGAGAAAAAGCAAATAGTTACTTACCACTTAAAAAAGTATAAGGACAAAAATGGCTATCGCTACAAAGAAAATAAACTAAAGCTGCACGACTTAACGACATCTATATTTTTTGTGAAGTAATATTTCGTTACATCTTATGGTTTATCAATTATATAAAAGTATTCAGAAAGAATAGGATTTCACGGTCTATTCTCGGAAAATTCAAATATACCTATTTTTATTTACCATGAAAATATCTTAAATGTATTATGGTATTTTATTAAAAATCTCTAGCGCCATTTTATGAAAATGAAAATTTAGTACAATTTTTCTACGTAAAAGGAACTTTGGGATGGTGGGGGAATTTCTTGAAAATCTTCGTATCGCATCCTTGGAAATTTAAACATGGACTTTGAAATTTAACCAATGTTTCGTTTGTCAGTTATGCTGTTCTCTCTCTCTCTCTCTCTCACACACATACACACACGCAAGAACCTTTTGGGTTACGGGACCTCAAAACGTGCGTCTCTAATGGAATCTAGGTATCACACTTTTGTGTGGAATACAATACTCCCCCTACTTATTACACGTAGTAGAGAAAGTAAAAAGATATGTTGCATTCATAAGACTTTCTCTACTCACTATTTTTACAAAAGCGTATTCTTCTATTGATGTGACCCTTTTTAGAAATGTTTTAATTGCACAAAAAGCAAGTCACTATGTAATGGCTTTGAAGTAGGTAGTACTCTTTGCGTAACTACGAGATAGCGACTAGCTCTTGAACAAAGTATAAAATGCATTTGAACATTTAAACCTATAACAATTGTCGTTTTGAAAATAGTTAGTGACACAAAAAACTTAATATGACACAAATTCTGTCTTTTAAGAGATCTATACTTTTGTGTAGAAACATCTGCCTATCTTTTAATGTTTATCAATCATACAAAACCATAAAAATGTATTCACATGAAAAGGACTCAAAGGCAGTTTACAGAAAAATGCAGATATTGTGGCGGTGGCCCAAAGGTTATTTTTTCTTCTTCTTCTTTGTCTACGATTCCCACTTATGGAGGCGGCTGTAAACACCGGTGCCACCATGCACGTGCCGCAAGCACCGGCAGGCTCGTGAACCAAACTAGAGATACTCGCAAAGTTTGCTTCCTGTCCTCACACAGGGCGCTTGCTCCACCTGAGGGAAATAGGCAAGGGCATAGGTTCTGGGGATTCTAAACTATTCACGGCTTCTAGAGTAGGGTGCGGGTATGAGCTAGGGAGTGGGAGTCCTATACAGTTACATGCTACACCACACTGAAGCTAATATGAGATTTAATAAATCTTCATGGCCGGCTAGGGCGTACACATATTTAAATAGCTGAAGCGCTTACCTAAAACACGCAAGATGGTGTCCTATGCATGTGTTTGTACATTGAACTAATACTTTGTTCCAAGTGGTCGCGGGTTCAAACCCGCGGAGGGCGATGGATTTTTTCGGGCGTAAAACTCCTTAGCATGGCTTCCTTCGGAACGGAAGTAAAGCCGGTGGTCCCGTGTCGTAGATTTACGCACGTAAAAGAACCTCATGCCTGATAAAGAGGCCTCTGAGCAAAATTACTGGTCTTTCACGCCCAATATAGAATGTGGCGCTAAGAACCACAGCAGTTAAAGAGCGTCCATAAATAAAAGAATTTACCACGAGTTACAAAACCTGCGTTTTGTTGAAGTCACACCTCAGTCAACTAAGTAGTACGTCGCCCACCGCAAATGACCTCTCGCGATTCAGCAAAAGCCGTTACATTGTCCTAAGGGTGGATGTTTCCTGACGTTGCGACTTCCGTCAGAGGGTTTCTGAACCCTCAGGCCTCATTTCAACCCTCATTTCATGCTTCACATGTGGAAGCCTTTACTGCCATTATTTACAAAACTTATAATTTGTGTGAATAACTAAATATTCATAATAACCAATGCATCGTAATAATATATTTTATTATATCTAAAAATTTTAATCAAAATCGTTAGAGCCGTTTTTCAGATAATTATAAATAATGAACAATTTTCCATGTAAAGTGTAGTTTGGAGTGGGGGATTTTCTTCGCGTACCTTGGTTTACTTTAATAGCAAAGTGTGTAATCAACCCAATTATTATTTTATGAGTTATACTGGTTACAGATAGAATGGCACACACAAGCGCCTTTTATTTTCAAAAATGTTTCTAATTAGGGGTCCTCAAAGTGTGTATTTCGGGTGAATACTTCCTCTACTACTTGCAGGTAATTTTCAATAATTCCCCCTCCTTTTTGCCGACTCTCCACGTTTATGTACATCTGGTAATTTTCCCTTTATTGTGGTAAAGCGTTCCAGTGGCGCATATATCTATCTTTTACGGTGAAATGTATTACTCACGGAATTGTTTTCTGAAATTAAATGTCTGTGTAAGAAATTTCGGGTATTAAAAGCTCTAACATTAAATAGGTCCCTGGACGCTTTTAGGCCACAAATACAAAGAAAATTGGTTAATAAAGCCAAACGCCAACGTCCATAAGCAACCTGGTTCAAAGTACTAATTCCCTAAGTGCAAACTTTTTCCAATCGTTTACCATTTCAACTCCTCATCTCTCCTCGAACGATGACATTGAACGTTATTGCTGCAGAAAATGTCTATCTCTAAGGGAGGGAGAGAACTTAAGACCCTCGTGGAACTCGCGCCCTGTTGGGCAGGAGGACAGCGCGGCATCCTGCCTTCCACCACGTTTTTTATATAAATGCTGGCATGAAACGGAAGTTGAAACTCAAAGTTACCACTAACGTTAAATATCCTGCAAACCTTCTAACCCTGAACTGCATGGAATACTCTTAAGACCGTTACGCCGTAGAATAATGCACGTCTTACTTTGTATTATTTAACGATGTTAGTAAATAGCAGGAACTTTGGTACGCAAGGAGTTCTTTTACAAGCTAGTAAAATTAGTGAAACGAGGCTGTCGCGAAATGTTAAATTTCTGTGCTGCGATCGAACTTGCAACCTTGGGCATAGAAGTCAACGAACATCAAACTGCGCCCACCCAAGACAGATTATGTCTTTGTGGAGGAGAGGTAATCTTTGTATCATAGAGAGCACATTGGACTACTTGGATGCTGCAACGAAGTGAAGAAAAGCGTTTGGAAGCATTTGAAATGTGGATATAGAAGTGAGAGGAAAATGTAAAATGTAGCAATATTTGGATATGAAGCAGTAACTACCTGCTATGTGATACATATAGGGAATGCTGAATGAAGATAAAATTCAGGGCAGAAAAAATACCAGATGATAGAAACAATTAAGACAAACATTTCATAAGTAGAAGTGAAAAGTAGCATGTAAAACAGGTAATATTGATTTGTAACGAAAAACTTGCCCTTAAATAAAAGACTTAAACCAGTCACTGATTGATATTTACATTTTTATACAGTTAGTTTAAAGTTCAAAATGTATACCGACCTAATTTTTTAAGTTTAGGTCTTTTTCTCTGTGAATATCCGAAATGCACTCCCTTCATTTCTTTACTTTTGAAATGAAAGTATACTGGGTGCGAAAAACAATGTGCAGAAAACTGTAGAGTAAAACCCTGTACCAAACTAAGCATTTTGAGGACAAGAACATGGGGTCGCAGAAGAGTTTTTACTGTGCTACGTGCGTTAACAGCAAGTCCGTTGTGTTAGGATCTCTCCGATTATGCAACCTGTTTGTAGCGTTCAGATGTACACAAAAGGCACTCTTGCACAGTACTATTCACTGTCGTTTCTGTGTGTCTGTTGTGAAGCCTACTGAACGATACACTAGTACCGAACCTTGGTCTTGCTCAGTCAGTACATGCATGTAATGGTTAGTTTCTCATTAGTTGAGACTGTACGTACACAATGTTCTTGTGAGTTACCTTTCATTTTGACTGGCAACTACAGATGCTTCATAAAGTCAGATTTCAATTATGTTCATGCAGCGCTCCTGTTATTATACGACATCTGCGATCCTTTGTTCCTATTGTGACTTTGTCCAGTTTTCACTGTCACTTCACTTTTCTTTGCGATGCCGTCGTAGCGGCGTAATGAAATGCGTACGAAGCAGCCTCTTCTTCGGATGATTCACACACTGCGTAATCGAACACAGGACGTCTCTAATCTCTCGCATTAGCAGCACTTACTGTACGTCACAACTGTCGTCACAAGCGCAACCGTAGAACTGCCCTTGATGTTGCATCAGAAACGCACTAACCATCACGCCTAACCGCCGAAATTTTTCCAGAGAGTCTAGAATATTCGGAACGCGCAAAGAAAGGAAACCTTCAGAAGACTCTGGTTAACTCCTAATACCACTTCTGGTGTTTACGTTACCCTTATCTCTCCATATCGCTTTAAACGGATGGGGGGCCGGCGTAATTCAATTGATAGCTCCAGCCATAGCTGGGTCACACTCTCTTCAAAATGTTTATTTTGGTACTGCGTTTCTACCCTACAATTTTATGCAGATTGTTTTTTCACATCCTATATTAAATACACACACACAAACGAATGGGAGAGAAAGACCTCATATATTTTTATAACATATTCCAATCCAAATGAAAACTCGGCATAGATGTTGGAAAGGTAGAATCAGACGACTGAAGAATTCAATGACAGTCGCCTGATTCTACCTTTCCAACCTTGTCCAACACACGGATGGTGTGAAAGAACAATTAATTCCATCAACATAGTTGTTGTTGCTAGTCGATACATCCTTCCTTGAAGAGGACTTCGTGGTGGAAAGATATTGGATTTACGAGGGCGGATGGAAAAGTAACGCACAATAACTTTTTACAACAAAGTTTAATAGTTAAAACAAAAAAAAGCACAATGAACTTACACCCTTTACCTAGTTTTCGACATATTCACCAAGTTTCTCAACACATTTCTCCCATCGTGATAACAGTTTCAATATGCCCTGTTCGTAGAAGTTCGTTTCCTTGGAATATAACCATCTGTGGACTGCTGATTTCACTTCCACATCTATCGCAGAGCGTTAGCCGGCCACGAATTTCTTCATGGGACCAAACACATGAAAGTCCGACGGTGCAAGGTTTAAACTGTATGGTGGATGCTGGAACACAGCAGCAGCAACATCGGGCGAGCATTGTCATGAAGAATTTTGACATTGTCAGCATTCATGTTGTGGCGTTTGTCACGAAGGCTCGACGCAACTTCACCAAACTTTTCATGTAGGCTGCAACATTTACAGTGGTCCCGTGTTCAGCAAAGTCCACCAATACAACACCATGCATATCCCAGAACACCGCCACAAGCACTTTCCTAGCAGGTTGAATCACTTTGAATTTTTTCTTCACTGGGGAACCAGCATATTTCCACTCCATATTCCCTGCTTGGTTTCGGGTGTGTAGTGGTATGCCCACGACTCGTCACCAGTGACGATTCCTTTTAGAAAGTCATGCCCTTCTGCGGTGTAGTGCGTTGGGTGACCCAAGCTTGTCATCATTCGCTGGCCCTTGTGGTTGTCTGTCAGGTTCTAAGGCACTCAGCGAGCACTATATTTACGAAATTTCAACGTGTCATGAACAATATCGTACACTGCACACCATAGGGAATGTAGAACTGTTGCGATAAGATTCGCAGTTGCACGCGCCGGTCGTTCAAAATTGCCGCCTCAATATCTCTGACATTCTGCGGGGTTGCAGTTGTTACCGGCCTCCCGGAGCGTGGCGAATCACTAAGGTTCACACGCCGTCTAGGAAGAACGTACACCACCTGGAGACATTGCTACGGTCCATACAATCATTCCCATACATGCCACGCATGTCCCTGTGAATATCACTCGGTTTATGTCCTTTGGCCCTCAAACATCGAACCACAACGCTCTGCTCTTCACACGTGGACGTCAGTAACATGCGCGCCATCTTTGTTGCGTAGTTCACGCTTCTCTCGCTAGAGCTGCACATGAAACAAAAAAAAACCGTCTGTAGTGAAAACTTCAAAGTATATCTGTGAAATTGCAACTTTCCAGCTGGAATACCAAGGCAGAACAAAATTATTGTGCGTTACTTTTCGATCCGCCATCGTACATTTATGAGGACCGCACTTGAACCCTTGGGCCCATCGCTTGCTTGTGTATTGTTCTCTTAAGTTATTCATTGCCAGCATTTTAGAAATCATTAACAAGTACCGTGTTTATGCAAAGAAGGGATATCATATCACAATGTCGGCTGTGGTGTAAATGGGATGATCTTGCTGCTTCAAGCTGCTTGAGAATGCTTTACAGCTTTGTTTCTTTCTTGCTAATGATTGCTGCTCTCCAGGAATGCTATTTAACATACATTTATCCTACAGCTCTGTACGTGGTTTATACCCATCTAGATAATGTTCCATTTTAACTAATTGGTGTAATTTCTCTTCTCTTGTAGGCCCGTATCTAAAGTCTTCAACTGTAAGTAAACAGAACGCAGATTATTCATTTTGCACCGCTGAATCCACAATAGGCAATACTTACATTTTCACTCACAAGAAGCATTCACGTATATTATTTGCTAGCTTGACTTCATTTTTGAAAAGGCATGCAAATTGAAACCGAATACTTTTATTCTTGCGCATATAGTTTTGTTGCTTATGATGCTTTGGACCCAGCTCCCACTGTTTCAAAATGTACTCAGAATACCACCAAAATAAATTGATAGGAGTATTCACAACTAAAAATTAGCTTCACGTGGTGTTATAGGGCATTATTTTCTTACATTTACTGCTAGCCGTTATAAAATTTAAAATCAACCTCTTTTTAATTTATCAAATAATCACAAAACATTAATTTTATCTAATATTCATTGCTACAAGAATGCAGTTCTTGAATGAAGGGAATTTTAAGATTGAATACTTCCAAAATGTACACGGGCGTCTGACATCACTTGTGCATTATTTCTTCTGCCACAACAAGACCTCAAAATACTGACCTCCAGTAAGACTGTCTAAATGCCCAAGCACATGGTAGCCAAAAAATTATAAGACTGCATCTGTGGTCTGATAACACGCTGGCTAAAAAATCCGGAGGTCCGGAGTTCAATTTCCAGCTGAAGGATAGGAGTTTTTATTAAGCCAGGATTAGTTCCCATCCATCCTAGAGTCTGGACTGCAGAGTGGGACTGCAAATGTGAGCAAAGCCACCAGTATGGCCTTAGATGTTAAAGGCAGCATATAAGTGGAACAAAAGTATATACATCTGGAACTGCAAGTTTAGTAAATGCCTTTTCTGCTTACTTCTAAACATAAGTGGATCAATGTTTCAATAATCCCAGTTTTGTTGTATCAGTTATTGCAAAGTAATCACCAGCTTCAAGAATAAGCTCATGATTACATCAAATTACACTGTCCACGATTGCTGAAGTTAAAATTGGCCAACGCCGTGAAAAACAGTCTTTCTTTCCTCTACAATATGTTGCAATATAACAACAAACTTCGTTACAATGATCTGCGCAACGAATAAGAAGTGTACCTCTCGCTCGTTCATCACTGTCACACCGGGTTGGCAAGGGCTCTAGCAAATGGAAGCAACTCCAACAATAGGAGCATCAAACCTCTCATGCTCAAAAAATATGATGTGTTACACTCACATGACGTTCTCTACTCTTGTACAAACTATTTTACAAGCGCTTATTCTCCATATGCTTCATGCTAAACGAGATATCGAGATGTTAATCTCATTGCTAATTTTCTTGTAGGTGCAAGGGGAATTAGAAGGCTTTAAGCGATAGTCAAATATTTTAAGAGCTGGTTGCTATGTGGAGTATTCCATTCTCTTTGCATTACAAAAAACAAATGAATAACGAATTTCCATTTGAGAAAAAGTATTGGAAAATTTAAGGGAATAACAAGCAATATTTCGAAAACGGTTCACTCAACAAAAAAATGTATATGACATAAATTGTGTATTTTAACGCGATCTACATTTTTTTGTGTAGTCAAATTTTGTTTATCTCTTATGGTGTACCAGTTATACAAAAGTCGTTCACAATGAAGAATACTTTTGGAGACATTCCCAGAAAATTCGAGATATACATTTCATTTGTCATGAAAATATCTTAAACATATGATATTTTAATCAAAATCACTGAGCCATTTTTGAGAAAATTAAAATTTTCGAAAAATGTTCCATGTAAAGGATAATCTTGGGTGGGGGGAGTTTCTTGAAAACCTTCGTGTCGCATCTTTGGGAGGTACTGTACCTAAATACCAAGTTTGGTGTTTATTTGACTGTTCGTTTCTGAGTTATGCTGTTCACAGACACACACACACACGGACATGTTTCGAAAAATGCTTTTTTTGCATTCAGGGGGTCTCAAAACATGTATTTCCGGCGAAATCTCGGTATCGAATATTTGGGTGGAATACGACACTTCCCCTTCTTACTATACGTAGTAGAGAAAGTAATAACGGTTTCTAGTCCCAGATATCGAAGCCGAAGTCGGAATCCGAAAACGACAAGCAGTACATATACAATGCGGATGCGCATTCTGTTGAAGTAGAGCTATGCCAGAGTATTGCACGACTCACTCTCCTCTCTCGCTCCCAACGCAGGAGTCAGAGCTGTTCAACACAATCAGTCGTACAAGGCGATTTTATGCTACATTGTCGAATAAATACCAACTTCGTAATTAAGTCCAAAATCGTTCTAGGATGTAAGACACAGATGTTCACAAAATTCCCCCATGCAAAGAAAAAATTTGTTAAATAATATTTTATCACACACGGCTGTATTGATCAACCTTGGTGAAATATATTGTGATTATGTAAAACATTTAGGAATTATTTCCTGCTGTTCGACTGTTTTTCCCTGTTTTTTAGCCACGCACTTAAAAATTACAGATCCGCTCTTTTGTTTTTAATACACTGTGTAATGATTATTCAATATCAAGACTTACGTATTCGACTTGCTTTTTAATAGTAAATTATCGCAACAGCCTTCTCTATGTGCCTACAAACCTACAACATACATATACCATTTTAGTATATATTCATCAGCTTAGTATTTTTGTATGAATAATATGTAAAAGAGCTCTGGAAATACTAACTATTAGAGAAAAGCCGTGCGACTGCTACACTTCTAATTTTTTTCTTTTGTTTTTATTGTTCCTCGCTTATCTAGAATTCAGTTCTCGAACTTGTATTGCAATATATTGTTATCAATCATGTCAACATTTACGTTATGATTGACAGAAGTATTACTAGCTTGATGTTGTAATCATTATGTAATACGAGGAGTCGTTACATTTTTAATTCACATCACATCTGCACCTGATTTTTACTAAGTAGCGCTTTCGGGAGAAGTCTTTCTCCCATCCTCAGCTGAAAGACGACTGACCTTACAGCTCACTTCCCCTGACCCCAGGAATTGATCCGACAAGTGATTTTTCTGCCCTCTGTTGGGAAAAGTTGTAATCTGGTTGTCTTGAAGTTACTGCCATCTGTGGTGAAGATTAGGAAATCATTTGTCTTCTCTCTTCTCTCTTGCTGGTTGATTGGATGAACTGCATCAAGGAATCTACTGACGGAATTTAAAAATTCAAAATATTCTTGACGTTAAGATGGATGAAAATCGTTTCCCAAATTTCCAGCTGTTATAGGTTTTATTAATTTTATTTCACGTCCTATTTCATAGTTAAAAGTCTAAACATGGTTGGCAACTGCAGATTTATCTATTTGTTTTAATTTTATATTTCTTTGATGTTCACCCAAACGTATTATTAAATTTGTCTTTGTTCTACCAATATATGAACCCTGGCAATCTTGACATGGAATTTGATATATACCTGATTTTTTTTGTATTATTTGCTGTATTATCCAAAGGTGTATTCAACATCATATTTCTCAAATTATAAACATTCTGAGGTGCATACATTCTAAATAATTTTTCAAAGTATTTAAACATGACAGGATGATATGTAAATTTCATTGTATATTAAGTCCTTTTTATTACAGTTCTGTAAAGTGCTGGTTATATGTAAAGTATGTTTGATTTTGTATTTAGTAATTAAATTATTAATAAGTTGCAGTTTAAAATCATTTTCGATAGTCACATTCTTAAACTATTCTAGTTCAGCAAAATAATCTTCTTTTTCCAAAGGAATAATAAGTCTTAAGACTAGGCTTCTAAAAACTGCATGTTGATGTAAAGTAGGGTCACAGAAATTATTTTTATGTAGTTATCCACGTGAGTAGGTTTTCTATAGATTCCAAAACCTATGTTATTATCCTTTCTTTTATAAGTAAATCCAAAAAATCAAGCGCAGATGTGATATGAATTAAAAATAAATTCTGATGTGTTACACTCACATGAATTTCTCTACTCTTGTACAAACTATGTTTACAAACTCTTATTCTCATCTATTTCATATTAATCGAGTTAAACATTTGCAGAAACGATCTTTTGACATGCAAAGAGAATTACATTTTACACATAGCGACCAGTTCTAAAAATATTTGACTATCGCTTAAAGCATACCATGTTCCCCTTGTTTTGTATTTGCAAGGGCAATATAGAAATACAGTAGCCTTTAAGCATAGACATATCTCTTAATAACTGGTTGCTAGGAGCAGCACCATTCTCTTTGCACAGATTAATACTCTTCATATCCAAGAAAAAAATGAATAACGAATTCCCATTTGAGAAAAAGTACGTGTTGGAAAATTTAAGGGAATAACAAGCAATATCTCGAAAATGGTTCACTCAACAAAAAATATATATGACATAAATTGTATATTTTAACGCGATCTCCATTTTTGTGTAATAAAATTTTATCTTTCTCTTATGCTTTATCAGTTATGCAAAAGTCGTTCACAATGAAGAATACTTTTGGAGACATTCCCAGAAAGTTCAAGATATACATTTTATTTGTCAACAAAATATCTTAAACATATGATATTTTAATCAAAGTCGTTAGAGCCATTTTTGAGAAAATTAAAATTTTCGAAAAATGTTCCATATAAAGTTTAATCTGGGGTGGGGGGATTTTCTTGAAAACCTTCGTGTCGCATTTCTGGAAGATACTGAACCTAAATACCAAGTTTGGTGTTTATCCGACTGTTCGTTTCTGAGTTATGTTGTTCACAGACACACACACAGACATGTTTCCAAAAATGCTTTTTTTGGATTCAGAGGGTCTCAAAACATGTATTTCCGGTGAAATCCCGGTATCGAATTTTTGGGTGGAACACAATACTTCCCCTACTTTACTATACGTAGTAGAGAAAGTAATAATGACTCAACCTTTGTTTGATCCATATATATTGTAATATTATTACGAAAATATATGAAAATTATACACCGTAACAGGCAAAATTAGATGTTGAGAGCTGTGTCAGTTCAAAATTTTGGCTTGCAGTGAAATAATAATAATAATAATAATAATAATAATAATATTTTTGTTATTAATTATATTATTATTATTATTTCCTTATTTCTTCACGTACACAAATTTGTAAGGGTCATTTATATTACAGAAATTACTTATTTTCGCATAGTAGTTTACATAGTTCAACTTTGTTAACTGTTGTTCGTAGAGTTCATAATTTTAGCTTATTTATATTTTTTTTTTTAAGTCCGCTTTGTTTAGGCAGCCTGAAATTGGAGGAACTGAATTTTGTAATTCTGTATAGATTTATTGTTTGCAGATTTAGGCCATATCCTGAAACCAGCACGTATCATTACGTTATAGGCACACGTATAAGCTATTACGTAGTCAGATGTTATAAGGCCAGCAAAAACCATTATGAATTTTTATTTCTCTCCTATATCACATTGCTTTAAACTACGCAGGCATCGAGAAAGAATCATCTTTTCCGTTTTATCTACACAGAAAGCAAAAGCAACACCCTGCAGCTTGTTGGCTTTTTCACACTAAGATAAACAAAAATAACTGCTGGTGTTTTAGCCACTTTATTCTCAAAACACGTTAAGCCTACCTTTTGGTGTTTAAAAGCAAGTTCGTGCGAACTGATAACACTCGCAAGTTTGAAAGAAAAATATTCTAATCCTGCTACAGATGCGCTGCGAGGAGATTAAACCTCTGTGATATTTGTAAGGAATTTGCAAGTAAATTACTCCCGTGTAGAAGGAGATGGAAAGAAAGATTAAAACGAATTGGGCATCCCGCTACTGCAGACAGCTTCATGAGGCCGCATTATGAATTCAGAAAACATTCTTTTTTGAATGAGAAACTAGTGGGAAGAGAATAATTTCTTTCAATATTTGTAGTTGCAGCTGTGGAACTATTTCTAAAGCACTAGCATTCTATTTTGGAAGTATAACGTAGCATGTGTGCCTCTAGTGAACCCTGCATAATACAGCAACACGTAATCTATGTAGGTATATATAGCGGGCGAGTCTTCTCAGCCTACGAATTGAGAAGCTATGCAGTCCTGGCGTTGTAAAGGTAATGCCATAAATACTGTCCACTGTATCGCGTCGTATCAATTTCGAAATGACTGCTTTGCACCGCTGTGCGTGCAGTAACTTGCACTCGTAGCGCAACAGTGTGCATGTTGGCCTTCAGTGTTGAAGGTTCCAGGTTCAAATATTGCCACTTGGAGGTCATTTTTATGTTTAGTATATTTAACGAGAACTGACAGTTTATCAGGAAGTGTCGTTTCAATTAATTAGTTTAATGATTTGAATTTCATTAAAACACAAATTGTTACTTCTTAGAATGTGCTTTAATGATCATAAATAAATGCAAGAAATGAATAAAAAAAACATTTATTCACAGTCGTGATTTGAACTTCAGACCTTACCATGACTTTCCAGCATGTTAATCGTTGCGCTACTACACCACGTTTACAAGGAACACCACCGTAGCGCTAATTAGGGGGTTGGCGAATGCGGTGTCAGCACCTGCGTTTCGCATTGTCTCTAAAATGTATGATTGCCTAGTTACCAATCCGCAGGATGAGAAGACTCGCGCGGTATATTATATATTTGAAGCTGAACATGAATTTTCACATAAATCTTGAAAGTCCAAACTAAGAGTAGCATACCAATCGCAACTGCTTAGTCTCTACAATGTCGCCAAAATATAAAATTCTAAAATTACTGCGTTAATTGCTAAAATATTTGTAAAATATGTGTCGATTTCACAGCAATTGGCTGGCTTAAGTCCATAGCCGCCTATATTTTTTGTTGTCAATTAGAATAAAGTATTCATTTACCACTGAAACGTTGATCGTAGCGTTGGTAACCATGTCACCAAATGTTTATCCGCTAAAAAAAAGACGGTATCACAAGTTTAAACTTGTTATTGTATCCTATTTTCGGGAATCTAATGTGCATCCTTTTTGTGCAAATACAGTAGGTATTCAAAGTTGTGTTGCGCTTTAGATCCTAGTGCAAAATTATTCCGTAGTTCGCCGGTAACTGCATTCAAATTTATCATACCTATCTTACGTCATAATGCATTGTTGTCATTCTCGACTTTATTACAATTATCGTTGGCCTATTACTGCAATAATAACCCGAATGCGAACATTGAATTAGCAGCTAGTCAGAAAATGGAGGGCAAACAGATTATCACTCTACTTTCAAGCGTGAAGTTGAAGTAGTTGAATTGTATTGCTGCAGTTGGAGATCCAAACTTAATGAAGTAACTGCCCCACATATGGTATAAAGTTTCCGGTGGCCTTCATCCCAAGTTTACTTTCCGGTGGTCTTCGCCCCAAGTTTAAAAAATTAACTTTGTAATTTTTATGTTTCTTTAAATATTATACGAGTATAATATATATATATATATATATATATATATATATATATATATATATATATATCTGTTTGCCTCGGCTGCGTCAGCATTAATTTGTAGATACATGTCTCTCTTTGCAAGGGTGTGATCCGGCTGAAGAATGTAGGCTTACACAAATTATAATTTTTACTTCACTCCTTTTATTAATCCTTGACAAGATTAAATAACACTTCACTGATATAGAGGGCTGTGAGATTATTCATTAATTACTTGCACTTTTTAACACGTAAACTTTATAATAACCTCGCCGTAATGAATTTTTGTCTCACACTGAATACACATTGAACTTCTCGAGGACGCGTCTCGCGTCCAGTTAGGAACACTGTCTACAAGCAACTGTTTTCTACCGCCTGAATATGTAAATTTCTGTATTTCAAGTCTCTGATTGGCTAATCCTACTCCAATAGAATACCTTCATTTAACTTAAGCTTTTTCTGGTTGTTGATTGGCTATTTATAAACTGTCTCAAAAATTACATTATTGTTGCTCCAACAATTATTAGTATCATTATTAAGCTTTCCAATTCATTATTGACTCTAGGTTACCTCATTGTTAGCAACTTTTGACCTATATTCTCACAGCTCCTACATTATTAAATTACATAATACATTCACATAACATTATTAAACATGTACATAATAATATAAACATATACAATGACTGTAATATACACGTTTTATATATTATTACATACACATATTTCTTTAAGGCGGGCTGTTGTTGAATTTATATATTATATAATTAGACTGAAATCTTTAAGTGTTAAAAATACTACCTCAAAGTTAATCCTTATGCCGAATAAAATGGCGACGAAATGCAGGAAGAGAGTTCAATGTAGCGGAGAGTAAAGTGCACTTATGTCGGCAAAAGGAATTGGTATTATTTGCAACTAAAGCTACAGAAGAATTCATAGAATACTGACAATATTAGCTGTTCATTACAAATGTTTATGTGCTATAAGTATTTCATATTCACTTTAGTATTTATACAAAAGGCATTTACTTAAACTTATCCTATAATTGATGGGAAATATATTTGCCAACCAACTCTTTTTTTTTATTATTTTAATTTTAAAATTTGGGGTGAGCATTAGATTCACGTAAATGCGGTATTATTTTGTTCTACTCAATTGTTATATAGAACTATATGGTTTATTTTCTGTATATTTCTGCGCTTAAAAGTGAGTAATCGTTTAAGAGGACGTCCACGTCGGCGTAATATAGTGCTAAGGGATTCTTCAGCAGCGAGATCCAGAATACGAATACAAAATATAGGTGAAAGAGATGCAAGTCCCTTAGGCCGTAACACTATTCAAAATGAAAACTCTATTGCAGAGTGGAAATTTACTCACAACATTGTGTTTTAAGTTATGTGCAATTAAGTATCTATACCTATGAACATTCCTAATAAATAAATTTCTGCCTTCAACAACGACAGTCTTTAATTCGCAGCTAAATCTGTCAAAAGCCACTAGTACAATAATATAATTTTGAATCCTAACCTTAAATTGAACAGTAACTGTGAAGGTTTATATTGTTTGTTTCTTTTTTTTAGTAGACATGGTAACGAAAAAAAAAAGTGTTTTTTTCTGTCTTGGAATTCACGAAGCAATTCAAACGTTACAGTTCAGTAAGCGTATGTGCAAAGATTTGATCTTAACGACCCTTCTGGTAACCATATTTGTAGGTGGTACAATCAGATTGAAACGGCGGGGTGTCTAAAGGAAAGAGCACCGGACGACCGCGTGTGTCAGATGAGAATGTAGAGAGTCAGAACTGCTTTCGCGCACAGTCCTAAAATATTGTGCATTGGGCGAGTCGAGAACTAGCAATTAAAACAATGAGACTGTGGAAGATGTTATGGAAAAGTGCCACCGTTACCTGCAGACCTATCTGAGTTGAGACGGAGAATTATTGCAGCAGTAGGCTCAGTCACACCAGAATTGCTATCGTTAATGTAGTAAGAAGTGGACTAACGGCTGGATGTATGCTGGGTCACAAATGGGTCCCATACTGAATACCCGTAATTTGTGTTATGGTAATCTCCACAGATGTTCTTCAAATTAAGTTACAATTCAGAATTATATTGTTTACCACAGAGAAAATAATATATAACTTAAAGCTGTTTAATCATTTGTTTGCATCCTATATTAAGAGCTATTCATACGCATATTTCACCTCTTTTATTATTTAAAGTCGTGCGTAGAAAACAATAAAATAAAGGTTTATTTTTACCAAGTTCATACTAATCCAATATACAGAAAGGAAATCGGATCATCCTGGCATAGACCTCAGGTTATTCGGGATTGAAGGCAATAAAAATGTCGATAGATTTGCCAGAAAAGTATACGATACACATTTTATCTACCCTGAACCTGTATTTATGGCACCAAATAGTGGTTAAAATTTCATTTTTAAAATGGACCAGCATTATAAATACTGGGGAAATTTTTCAACACCATAACATGGCAAATTTCTGTAGAAAGAGGCGTGTAAAGAGAGCAATCCAGCAGGCATCATGGTCTCAGAGAATTCAAAAAACGCCTACATCAATTAGGATAATTAAAAAACTGAAACCAATGTGTAGTATCTGTAATGAAGAGATGAAACAGCCATTTCATATGATTTCCGAATGTAAAACATAGGTCAGAAGGAGATACCTGACCCTTGGGACAGTAAATCAAAAGAGAGTTATTAAGATGTCTGTTGGACTTTTTAAGGAATAGCCAGAGATAGAAGCTATAGGTCTACAGGTAATAAGCCGCAGCGACTTCAGGGTAGGGGAGATAAGACCTGACATTTACTCTACTGTACATAAATCAAAGCTAAACTAATCTAATTCAATCGGACAGAAAGGAGCAGACGCTCTTAGGTTCCGCCCTCTGCCGATTGGCAACGCTGTATAAATCGACTCCATAGATTCCGTGGTCAAGATTGTTTTCGTATGTAGAAATGAACAATTTTTAAAGATGTTTAAGTGTACTCTTGTCAGAATTATTTTTTTTTAGTTTGTTCATCCTCATGTTGTGATCGTAATATCAAGACTGTGGTAGATTTGGAAGTGATTTTATATTACGGCATTTCACAACACATTAGGTTCCGAAATGTCCACTCAACTGGAGTTAAATATTAAGACAGAAGAAAAACACAAATAAAATCTTCACGTCATAGTTAACGTTACAGTTATAGATACTTGAATGACGCAATTAGCGGCTCGCCGCTTCCTCGGCACTGCTATATAAAGCAGGTACATGCAGCAGGGAAGGAATGACTCCTCTAGTTCCCGAGGTCATGGGTTCAAACCCGATGGAGGGCGATGGATTATCTCGGGTGTAAAAATCCTTAGCAGGCTTCTTTCGGAAAGGAAGTAAAGCCGGTGGTCCCGTGTCGTAGGTTTACAGCACATAAAAGAACCTCAAGCGTGACAAAGAGGCCTCTGGGAAAAGTTTTACATCTAATATAGAATGGGACGCTATGAACCATAGTAGTTAAAGAGCGTCCATAAATAAAACTCAATTTAATTTAAGTTTATGGACTATTGACACAATATGAATGTTATCCTTATCTCTGTTCACATTTTTATTACTTTTTCTACCACGTACATAGGAAGAGAAGGTATTGGATTCCACCCAAAAAATCGATACCGAGATTTCACCAGTATATGCTCTGAGCTCACCCGAATTCAAAAACAGCATTTATAGAAAAGATCCTGTGTGAGTGTGTGTCTTTGAACAGCATAACACAAAAAAGAAAAGGCAGATAAATACCAAACATGGTATTAAAGTTCAATATCTTCCAAAGATACCACAGGAAGATTTTCAAGAAAATTCCTCCATCCCAAACTACTTTTTACATGGAAAAATTTGGGTAATGTTTGATTTTATGAAAAATTACTAACGATTTTTATTAAAATACCATATATTTAAGACATTTAAATGACAAGTAAAATGTATACTTGAATTTTCAGGGAATAGATTCGTTCTAAAGCATTTTTGTATAGTCTCGTATAACTGGTAAACGTTAAACGATAGACGAAAACGTACTACACAAGAAATATAGATCTCTTTAAAACACAAATTGATTTCAAATAACTTTTTTTCGCCGTTTCCGAGATATTCATTATTAGGTATTAATGGTTCAAATTGATCAATACTTCTCTCATTCCTTTTAAGTCCTGTCGAATTCATGGAAAGAGTATGGAATTTTAAGGCCAGCATATAACGTCCAGCTCTTAAACATTCGACTATCGCTGTTCTCTTTGTATCTATAACGAAATGTGTAATGTAGCTATTTCTGAAAAAGGTTTATCTGGATTAAAATGAAGTAGATAGAAAAATAAAGCTTCAATAAGAATAGTTTGTATAACAACTAGCAAACGATAGAGAGTAGAGAAAGTCATGTGAATGTAAGGCATGAGATTTTTTTAGTTTAACGGCCGTTGTTACTACATATGTCTCAACGGCGGTGTACATTAATGATCGTATAGGAATTCTTAAGCAGTTAGCCTCAAGTTATACACTCTCCAACTCTTACGGCAATACAAAGAATGTAAACAACAGTGGTCTTGAGTCACTGACGCGCAGGTGAACACGATTAAGTACTGTCTGTAAACGCCACGCCTGTGCGAGGGATGGGGTTGGTTTTGAAACTGTGATGTCACTGCGTTAAGCCCAATAACGGTTCAACTTCATTTCCTTTCGTCCTAGCTTTGAAACTTAGGAATACCTATGCTTAGTGATGGCATATGAAATGAAATTATAATTTGGTAAAGGAAATTCGCAAAGGAAACGTTCCAGGCCTAAGGTTAAGCGTGCATACCTTCCTGGCATTTACCACTTATGAACCCCCCGTTCCTTGACTCAGCTACTTCGTTCACGTTCACGATTCCGTGACTTAGGAACCCACGTGTGGGTCTGTCCTCTGCATCTCTAGAGTCTGGCACCTGCTGAACATGATTGAACCTCCACACATTTCTGCAGTCAAAATATTGAAAACACACACACCGGATACTATCTGCTAATTCAACAAGCGTATGAGGTATTGGTTTTTAAACGTCTCCCATAGACAATAATCACATGGATTTAGTTGATTTAGTTCTAGAGAGAGAAGGCCAATAAATTATTGTCATCAAAAACACGCTTTATGCAATTCAGCAATTTTCTTGGTTCCAGGACAGCCTCTATCTCGCTCGTTTACCTCGGTTACAACTGTTAGCTGTCTGTTTCATTTTGTCAAAGACGGATCTAGTTGTTTAAATATTTAACTTACATGGATTTGTTAGCAACAGTGAAACCAGGAAATTCCTGCAAAACTTCCACCTTACGGTCTTACAGATACGGCTCTGTTCGAGGTAAAGTTAGCACAAATACAACTTGTGTAGTACGCATCACGATTACTACACACAGTCAACAACCACATCTGCACATGTTATTCCCACTATACGCTATGTCAAACAACGTTAGACTGAACTGTAAATGTCTCCGTAGGCGTGAGCTAAGCTAACGCAGAGCGAGGTCATTCGACCTGATATCTGATGAGTCAGACCCGGCGGCCGCCAGTTGTGTCATTCAAGACAAACACGTATTTGCAACCCTAATATTCCAACTGAGGGAGATGACTCCGCGGTAAAGTATGAGGCTCGCATTCGGGAGGTCCTGGGTTCGATTCCGTCAGGCCGACCACTTTGACCATGGGTTTTTTGTAGCTTTCCCGGGTCAGTGGGCGAATATTGGGGTGGTTCCCCTTCTAGCACGAATTTCCTGTCTCTCATTTCCTGTCCCCCATCATTTCCTTTCGTCTGTGTCAAGGTTGTGTTACCAGGCGACAGCAGTCGGTGTGTAGCAACAGGACGGTGAAATTTGCTCTCTGGAAACACTTCTCAGTGGCGTTTGGCGCAATTCCTGGGAAGTCCTGTTGCGTGTGCCTTAGACAGAGCTAGCCGGCACACGGTAAAAATGTTAGGAACCCCGTCCTTAATGGCGTACTCTTTCATCCGGATCTAGTCGCCTGTCTATTCTCCTCTTCGTCCCTTCCTCCTAAGAACACGTTGGAAGCAAAAAATGACCTACTATGGCCTGTTTGCGGTGCTGTGCTCTAGCTACTAGAGGCCGTCTTCCTACTCCTAACTCCTACTGTACCACCTAGCATGTGCATTTATTGTTTTCAACAGGAATAAGGCAGATTGGTTATTCTCTATTACTAATCAGTTTTTATCTTTGCTCCCAAATTACTATGCTACATGACGCGACTCCAAGTTTCTGTTAATCAAACCGTATTCGATTCCCTCCCTTGGTGTAAATTTTATATGAAAGTGTTATTGGCTCTGGGAAACCAAGCATTCAAAACTTCATAAAGCAGTGTTTGTACGCTGACGCACTAGGATGGGATGGCCTCCATGAATATCTTGGGTTGGAAGGGGAGGAGTTTACGACTAGAATGGGCCCATAGCGCCTCCTCTCTCAAAATTTAATATTTTATGCTCTATACATACAGCCCACCTTGCTGCAATCTGAATGCCACCCAATGCCTAACAATCGAACACTTTGGGATGGTCCGATCCAGTCGAAAATGGAAAAGAATTTTTACAATGCTTCGGGGCGTGCTCGCAAGAAGGAGCGATTGTAAATGTGCTGGCTGGCGAGGGAAGTGGAAATATACACATTTTTCTTCTTTTTCCTGCTCGCCATTTGCTACAGCGGGGCTCAGGCACTGTGCGTTTACAAATTCGCATCCCAAGATACAACAATAGCGATATGATTGGAACGACCATGATGTTGGGTCAAGACATCTCTCTCTGTCTCTCTCTCTCTCTAGTTCCCTCTCCCTGCTGCAGCTTGAAAAATACTTTCCGGATCGCGGTTACAGCTGGTGCGCTGGCTGCAATAAAGATACTACTATTGATATTTCGACCAGCTTTCAGCGATCTTTGGTGCTTGTTTCGGTCTTATTCAATGTTATCTTGGTGGATCATTGATACTATACTTCCATAATGCATATCTATACCAGGTAATCCACTAGTCCATCATAATTCCGTTTTGTGCAATCCTTAGTTTATAGACAATCTATAAACAAAGGTAAACATTTATTTAGTGCTAAGTTCAATACTGTGTGACCACGAGAAAAAGGCAAGCGAGAGGAATGTGTAGCATCAACACTTTCCTGCGTCCGTGTCATATGTATGCTCGCCGTGTGGATAAGATAAGCATGTTAGGAGGTTATAAACTACTACACGGTGTTGTCAAGTACTCACCCATGGCAAGAGCCAATGCGTTAACACCTATTACGGCGGTTGCTGTTCTACTAGTATCAGATCTGGCAGCATGGGTGGTTCATTTGCACACATAAACACATTTCTTAGTAAAGGTAGTAAACAATCGACAGTACGTGAGCAGACAAACAGTTACAGAACCCCGCTCGCCCGTTCAGGCTCCGTTCGCCTTCTTCTCGTTGTCCAACAGTACATAATGGAGTCTACGGAATCTGGCCATGGCCACTTATGCCATAGACATCCAGAAATTACAGTTGATTTTACACCTCTCTCTCTCTGTATGTATGTATATATATATATATATATATATATATATATATATATATGTGTGTGTGTGTGTGTGTGTGTGTGTGTGTGTGGTAAAAATACTGTCATACTCCAACTGGCACCACGTCACCTTGGATCATCATATTTAAATGAAACTGGTGACATTCGAAAGAAAAACTCAAATATTTTTGTGCATGTCAACAATAGACAACAATGGACGGGATCGCGGGAATCAAACACAGAAAATAAATTCATTCATGTTTGTGCTTAGTCGATTTGGGTTCATTGTTGGGTATTTAGCAGGCAGGTTACATGTGAATGTTTGGTTTTAAAATTGTGTCGTTATTAAAGAAGCTTTAAGGTGTTATGGTGAACCTACAAGAACGTAGTTAGTGTATTTTGGTTATATCATAGCGCGCAGAGTCTGGTGCAGGTTCAGTGAGCTTTTAGGCGAAGGTCTCAACATCAAACCCCTACACCCATGTCAATTTTGAAGTGGTACCGTGATTTTGTGGATCGTGGCTGCATATGTCGTCAAAGGTAAGGCCATTCAGGGAGACCATCTGTCAATGCGGAAATTGTGGAACAAGTGCGGGAGGCATTTGTAGGTAGTTCTAAGAAGTATGCCCGTAGAGCTAGTCAGCAGTTAAACATCCCTAAATCCACCATATATGATCCTACATACGCGACTGAAGTTTCACCCCTACAAACACAAACTGCAATTACTGCACAAGTTGAAACCTGATGACCCTGCAAAACGATTAGATTTCTCTGAACATCTGTTGGTACTAATGGAGGAGGATAATGAAAATCTATCAGAAACAGTAACTTTCAGGGATGAGACAACATTCCATTTGGGGAGCCAGAATCCACATGCCATTTTGGAAGTTGAGACTCCTCTAAAGTGGATGTCTTTTGTGCTGTATCGAAACGTCAGTCTATGACCCATTTTTCTTTCGAGAGTCCACTTTCAAGGTTCCAACTTATCTTGACATGTTCACTGAATGGTTATTTCCACAATTGGAAGAAGGCAAAGAATTTATTTTCCAACAAGATGGAGCACCTTCTCACTGGCATTTACATGTTCGGGAACATCTGAATGAACAGCTTCCAGGTAGATGGATTAGACATGTCGGAAATTATGACAATGTCTTCTACAACTGGCCGCTGAAGTCGCCTGACTTGACGGTCTGCGACTTCTTTTTATGGGGTTACACAAAGGATTGCGTCTATGTATTCCCATTGCCTCAAAACCTGCAAGAAGTGCAACTTCGTATCACTGCTCCCATCCAGTCCATTTGATCAGATGTGTTGGAGCGTGTGTGGCGTTAATGGGAATATCATCTTGATGTTTGCAGCGTCACTCGTGGAGACCACATTCAGTGTCTATGAGGTATAGTACAAAATATTTCAGTTTTTCTTTTGAATGCCATTAACTTTACTCAAATACGACTATCCAAAGCGACGCAATACCAGTTCAAAGTTTGACAGTACTTTTATGGACAGACTGTGTATTTCTCGATCGAATATTTCCATTTGAACCTAGCTTTCCAAAGAAATTCCCCTAATTGCCTTACCTGTGACTGATGTGTTAACATTTAATTAATCACTACAGCTTTAATATGTCTAAGCCATTTTTCTTTGATTAGTTTTTTCCTCCACTCATTGGTTCCTCTACATTCCATCAAAACGTGCACTCCATCTTCGTTATCCCCACAGTTGGGCACATACGTTTTACATTTCCCCTTTGCACCTTTAATTCCCACACTCATAGCTGGAACCATCCAATGGCTTCTCTCTCCGTTTTATTACATAGTATATCTAAATATTGTTCTTTGTTTAGTTCTGTCTTAATCATTTTATAAAAGGCTAATGACCTCTTCTCATTCATCTCAGCCTAAATGTTCTGTCTATCCATATCTTCAAACCTAGATGGGGCGCATATCCAAAACCCCTGTACCATTCTTCTCCAGTTGGTCCTTAATTTTACTCAGCCAGTTAGCAGTGCTCTGGTGCTTTCCCTGGTAATTAAGACAACACCTAAAATATTTTCTTCTGATAATTGGCTTATCCGGTATACTAATATTTAATACTCTTACTATTCCATCCCATTCACATTAGCTTTCCTCATTTCTAAATTTATTCTGCGTTAGCTGTATTTTGAGAATCCCCAACATAAGTTTGCAGAATAATCTTAATATGAAGTCCATTTTCTCCCATACATTTTCTATCCCCCGTATTTCTACTACGTATGACCATCTTGATTCACTAGGGCTAATCATAGACAGGGGCGGCTGGTGACGTTTCACAACATTATCCTTGCAATTTGAAATGCTTTAAGTAATAAATACGGAATAAGTTTCTCACTATAGGCTGATTAATTAACGCAAATAAACAAGAAATGGGAATTCACAATATATAACACATGCACATTTCATGAAGATGCTACAGATCATTCACTCCATGCTTGTCCATGTATCTTCACCACCAAAACAAAACGCAAAGAAAGCAAAACAGGACGTTTTTAATATCACAACCACCTATCCAATCATATTTTTCATATACATCGCTGTTAAAATTCCTGTTAAAAGTTCTTGTTTTTGTTTCAACTACCCGAATGATTTTTAGGTATGATGTGGGCCTGCCAATGCGTTTAATTTCATTCTTTTCCTCCAAGTTTAGCATTGAAAACGGTTGCATTAAAAGAGACTGAATGGAATTCATTGTTTCTCCTTATAGCAACGTTTAGCTGTATTTAGCTAAATAAACCACTTTTATTCATAAATTAAAACCGGATACACACAACACGGCACAAACCACGTGGCATACAGGCAACGTAATTATCAGAGATTCAAGGTAACTAGAGTTAGTAAGGGATGCAATTCAGTAGATAGAAGATCGGAAGTGAGGTAAACTTTTACTGTGAATTCAATAGATGGCTCTATGTATGGGACGAAACGAAAAGTATTGCTTCTGTTGATCATCCTATTCTATGCTCTCTGACTACTAGGTTAACCAACAACATGCAGCTTATGTCCCGCACTTCCCCCCATACACCTCAGCGCTACATTGGTTCGTCATTCCCTATACTTCACAATTATACCAATGTGGGTTGCAGCCGGGAGTGCACTACTTGGCACCTGCAAACAATACAACGCTTGCCAAAGTCCACTCCACAAGATCATGTCAGAATGATAACTGAAATGTATGAATCGTATACGTTATTTACATTAAAGGGAGAGCCAGGACTTTGGTTGTAGCGCAAACGTGCTACCATATTAAGAAGCCGCCCCTGATCATAGACAACCTACAAATATCAGTACCACTTACCAAAATATATGTCTGGACTGACGTTTCAAGCGACAGGTTTATAAGCTGAACATTAGAAAGTGACAAGCTCAATAAAGGAACGAAAATACTCTTAGCTTAGTACATGAACGCTATTAGCTGGTATTATAAGACTATTTACTTCATGAGCCAAGGATTCAATATGGACCAACCCAGTTCACATTGTTTCAGTTTGAACAAATCGCGGTAGATTATCATGGAAATGTTGACGAAATGTGGTTTTCTCACCTGATTGCAATGTTTTGGAAATTGTCGCAGCTAATTCGCAATTGTTTCCCATTTGAAAGCTAACGAAACGAAGAAAACTTCTTAAAGAACATAGAAGAGGTGCTGCATAGTGATAAACTTGTGCATTAAACTCAAATAATGCCTGTTTTCACGCTGTTTATTAAACTTTAATCAGTAAATAGTCTTACCAAATACCACTCGTGGGGATATTGGTCAGATAATCGCGCTCACTCTACGTGCTCGGGAAAATACTGAACTCGCTCGCTGTAGTACTTAAGACTATATCCTTCCCCATCAGGCTACATATACAGTTGTTGAACTAATCACTGTAGCGTTTGCTGCAAGTCCAAAATGCGTTATTTTTTGGTTCGAATTCTTTGTATTTCCTCTACCTCCTATAATTGGAGGAGAAAATATTGCGCCACAAATTCCATATCGAGATTTCACCAGTAATACGCGTTTTGAAATCAGCTGAATTAAAAAAAATCATATAAATACCAAACTTAATATTTAAATTCACCAATTTTCAAACATAGCACACAAAGCATACTAATTCAAGAAAATCCCCCCCATCCAACAACAGCAAGGAGAACTGTTAGTTATTACTTTATTTACTACGTATAGTAAGTAAGGAAAGCATTATTTGCCACCCAAGAATTCAATACCTAGATTTCACCGGAAATATAGGTTTTGAGCCCCGCTGAAACCATATGAAGTATTTTTTGAAACATGTCCGTGCGGTGTATCTATGTGCCTGTCTGTGGACAGCATAACTCAAAAACGAAAAGTTGGATAAACACCAAACTTGGTATTTGAATTTAGTACCTTCCAAAGATGGCGGTACGAAGATTTTCAAAGAATTTCATCACCCGGACTACCCTTTACTTGGAACATTTTTCAAACTTTTGATTTTCTTAAAAATGGCTTGCACGATTTTGATTAAAATACCACATGTTGAAGATAATTTAATGGCAAATAAAACGCATATCTTGAATTTTCTGGAAATTCCCCAAAAGTCCTCACATTCTGAAAGACTTTTGCATAATTGGTAAACCATAATAGCTGGACAAAACTTTACTGCGCAAAAAATGTAGATCTTGTTAAAACACACAATTTGTTATATACATTTTTCTTGTAGAATAAACCACTTATTTGAAGTAAATTGTGTTTTAAAGAGATCTGCATTTACTGTGCAGTACGTTTTCGTCTTCGCTTAACGTTTACCAGTTATACAACATTATAAAAAATGTCTTCAAATTAAGAGGACTTCACAGGTAATTCCCCAAAAATTCAAGATGTGCATTTTATTTGTCATGTATATATCTTTAATGTATGGTATTTTAATCAAAATCGTTAGAGCCAATTTTAGAACATAAAAATTTTCTGTAAATGTTCCATGTAAAGCGTAGTTAAGGGTGGAGGGATTTTCTTGAAAATCTTCGTGTCGCATCCTTGGAAGTTACTGAACTTAAATACCAAGTTTGTACATATCCGACTTTTCGTTTTTGAGTTATGCTGTTCACAGACACACACATTTGCACCTTTTTCTAAAAATGCTCTTTTTTATAATTTAAGGGGCATCAAAGTATGTATTTTCGTTGAAGTATCGGTATCGAATTTTTGGGTGGAATGCAGTACCTTCTCTACCTGCTATGTATATAGTAGAGAAAGTAATTAAAGCATAAATAAAATGGTTAACAGTACATAAATCTGTGCCCTCTACATGCGTTTTTTACACTCTCTACTACGTACAGTAAGTAGGGGAAGTATTGTATTCCACCCAAAAATTCGATACCGAGACTTTACCGAAAATATATGTTTTGAGACACCCTGAATCCAAAAAAAACATTTTTGGAAACATGTCTGTGTGTGTGTGTGTGTGTGTGTGTGTGTGTGTGTGTGTGTGTGTGTGTGTGTGTGTGTGTGTGTCTGTCTGTCGGTGAACAGCATAAATCTTAAACGAACAGTCGGATAAACACCAAATTTAGTATTTAGGTTCAGTATCTTCCAGAGATGCGACACGAAGGTTTTCAAGTAAATCCCCCAACCCCAAATTACCCTTTACATGGAATATTTTTCGAAAATTTTAATTTCCTCAAAAATGGCTCTAACGATTTTGATTAAAATATCATATGTTTAAGGTATTTTCATGACAAATAAAATGTATATCTTGAATTTCCTGGGAATGTCTCCAAAAGTATTCTTCATTGTGAACGACTTTTGCATAGCTGGTAAACCATAAGAGATAGACAAAATTTTACTACACAAAAAATGTAGATCGCGTTAAAATACACAATTTATGTCATATACATTTTTTGTTGAGTGAAGGATTTTCGAGATATTGCTTGTCATTCCCTTAAATTTTTCAATACTTATTTTCTCAAATGGGAATTCGTTATTCATTTTTTTGTCTTGGATATGCAAAGAGTATTAATCTGTGGGAAGGGAATGGTGCTGCACCTAGCAACCAGCTATTAAGAGATATGTATATGCTTAAAGGCTACTGTATTTCTATATTGCCCTTGTAAATATATATTCCCCTTACATCTACAAGAAAATTAGCAATAAGATAGAGTTTGCAAATGTTTATCTCGATTAACATGAAGTAGATGCAGAATAAACGTTTGTAAAAATAGTTTGTACAAGAGTAGAGAAAGTCATGGGAGTGTAACACATCAGATTTTTTTCGATCAAAAGTATTGCTGTTCTGCGTGTTAACTTTACTACATCAAATATAGTTACGAAAACTTGATATAAATTCTTAAATATTTATCCTATGGAAACGTTGTATCAGAACTGAATTTATAAACAAGATCGCTTTTTTATTTCTCCTCGTTAGAACCCAATTTCCCTTTGGAATATTTCATTAAGCCCATCTTCTAGATGAGACCTAAGGAATGCTATATGCCAAATTTTATGACATTCAGTTTCAGTGAAAATGCAAGGTATACACTTAGTATCAATTATTAATAAACAAATCTAAAATTACCAAAGAAAGTTTGGTTTAGTTTTATTATATTTAAGTAAATAAATATATATATTCTATTATCATCACGTCTACCATACAAAGTCACACACCAACGCTCTGTATGGCTTAGTAACGAGAAGACATACGAGGTTTAGTTCATTTTTCATTTGTTTACTACGTACATAGTATGCACACGATTGCATTCCACCCAAAAACTGGATATCGAGATTTCACCGGAAGTATATATTTTGAGCCCCCTGAATAAATAAACGATATTTTAGAAAATGATCCGCGCGGGTCCGTTTGTTTGAGTTTCTGAACAGCATAATTTAAAAACATTTGCTATTGAAGTTCAGTAACTTCCAAAGACGGGACACAAAGATTTCCAAGAAAATTCCCCATCCCAAACTTTCTTTACTTGGAAAAAGTTCCTTTGTTTTTTTTTTTTTTTCAAAAATCTCTAACAATTTTGATTAAACTTTAATATATTACATTGCATATAAAATGTATATATTTAAAGTTTTGGGAATATCCTGTGAAGTCCGGAACTTTTCTTCACCGAAGGAATTTTGTATAATTTTATAACTATAAACGAAAAGAGACAGAGAAAAATCACAACAAATGCAGATCCCTTAAAACCATGCAATTTATTAAACATTCCTTTTTTGAGCATCAGCTATTTCCAAGATATTCCGTGTTATTGGTTTAAATTTTTCAATACTTTGCTAGTTTTACATACGCTGTTAACATCGAGTTTTTCACGAGTTTTATGGGAAGAGTATATAATTTTAAGGCCAGAAAGAGTCAGTTTTAATCATTTGACTATCGCTCCCTCTTGAATGTAACTTATTTCGGCAAACGTTAACGGCTAACATGAAGAAAAGTTTGTAGAAGCTATATAAAATCAAATGAGAGTGGGTAGAGGAAGTCGGGAGTTTAATTCAGCTAGCTGGTTATTTTTGCGCCATCTGCGTCAGTTCCTGCTAGTTCTCATTTCTGGCCGTCGCAAGTCACCTTGGTAGAAAAACAGTGCATTAAATACCTCGACAGCAGCGCTACGTTAGGCACTCAAACGCACTAGTCTAAAGCACTTGAATGATATTTGAAAACTCAGCAGAAATCACATACAGATTCTTTCATATATACACAAATTCACCAGGAAATCCGTAACACATATGCTAAACACATATTTATATATACTCCAAGTCTGACCAGGGTAATGGCTGTGCTGTAATTACTCCGGATACTAAAATTAAGTACAAGCATCCAGACTTGTTCTCTGTTTTCTCCTCTGAGCTGTATGCTGTCAAACAAGCTTTGATTTACATTACCACAGCACAGCATAAACAGGGTGCAATTCTAACTGATTCAGTAAGCACTCCTCAGAGTATCCGAGACCGCTCTACTGACTTTACATTAATCCAAGATATCCAAAGTCTTTACAACCAAATTACTACAAAATAATCAAGAAGTTAAACTCTTGTGGATTCCGTCCCACTGTGGAATATCAGGAAATGAGGAAGCAAATAGGGAAGCCAAAAAAGCAACTTTGCTACCGCCAGGGGAAGAATTGCCAGCGCCATACAGAGATGCTCAAAGTTATTTTTTTAGCAGACCAACAGTCAAACGGAAGCAAGACTGGACCATTAAAACATGAAGCAAACTCCAAATAGTTAGGAAAGTCTCCACAAAACCCTGCACATTGCAGACTCTAAAAAGAAAAGATCAACTGATTATATCACGTTTACAATAGGCCATTCGCGCCTAACCCATTCCTTCTTACTCACCAAAGAAAATGCTCCTCACTGCGAGACCTGCAATTGCCGTATCACCGTCGAACACCACGTCACTAAATGCAGAAGTTATGCCATGGAGAGAAGAAGACATAACATCCCTGAAGATATATTTTTAGCTTTAAACAATCCTACTCATTTCAAAAACATTACTTTTTCTTGAAAGACAGCAAACTGTATAACAAGATTTAAACATAACATACCAAATAAATATGTATAATAGGTAATAGGTTATACTGTTCTACTTATGTTCAAGACTTAATAATGTAAAATATGTTTGTAACAATGCATTACAATTTATGTATTATTTAATCAATGTAAAGTATACAATGTATTATTATTGTACTCGTATGTATGGATATAAGTTTCGATATGACCTAGTAGTCAAAGCGACCATAAATAAAGAAAAATAACAACAACCTATGTAAAGATCTCTGATGGCACGTATCTTGGCCTATATTCTCAGTTCTCAAACATTCGACAGGTGCAGTCGACTGATACAAAAATACAAAAGCCACAATATACACTAGGTGCAGGAGAAGAGATAAATCAACATGAGCAAACATAATAGGAAATTTATTGACGAGAGAAAGGTTAAACAAAAATTGCATGTGCAGCATTAAGTACAAATATTGACAAGAATACCTGGACGCCAGAACAAATATATTAAATAATCACGAAATACATTCCCGGATAAACATAAACGAGCGCAAAAGCACGTACTATACACATAAATGCATCAATTTGTGAAAGTCAAATAGAAAGTGCAAACAGGATACAAATGTAGCAAGAAAAACTCCGAAACAACGGGCGTATCAGCAGAAATAAATGGGAGAAATATGCGCTTTATCCCAAACTCAGGATAGATGGCAGTATATTCAGCAATGATTTAGCCTACGGAAAGCAATCTTCTTTAAAATGCTACTGCAGTGTATATTTATAACACAGGATATTTGTCTAGTCATAACTATTTTATAATAATGTTACTAGACACGTTATTTCGATCGTGTTCAGGCAAGAGGTCAACCCAAACTTGAAACTTTTTTTTACTCCTCGGATTGATTTCTATTACTTGCAGGAACTGTAAAATAATAATAATAATAATAATAATAATAATAATAATAATAATAATAATAATAAAAAATCACAAGTAAGAAGTGAATTGAAGCGAAACTTAAAAATCTGATGTGTTGCACTCACATGGCTTTCTCTACTCTTGTACAAACTGTTTTTACAAACGCTTATTCTCTATATGCTTCATGTTAATCGAGATATCGAGATGTTAATGTTATTGCTTATTTTCTTGTAGATATAAGGGGAATATGGTAGGCTTTAAGCGTTAGTCAAATCTTTCAAGAGCTGGTTATTGTGTGGAGCATTTCATTCTCTTTCCGTATCCAGAACATAACAAAAAGATCTAATGTGATACATTCACATGACTTTCTCTACCCTTTATCGCCTATTAGTGTGTATACAATATATTCATACTAAAGCTTATTTCTCTATCTACTTCATTTTAAACCAAATAAACATTTTCAGAAATAGCTACATTACACATTTCGTTATAGATACAAAGAGAACAGCGATAGTCAAAGGTTTGAGAGCTGGACGCTATACGCTGGCCTTAAAATTCCATACTGTTTCCATGCAAACGCAAGATGAAACTGAAAGTTGAAAGAACTAAGGGAACATCAAGAACTGAACAATTCGAAACTTTAATAAGGGATATCTCAGAAAAGGCTTATGCCACAAAGAAATTTCTTTTGATTAAATTGTTTGTTTTAAACAGATCTACTCTTTTTGTGTAGTATATTTTCATCTATCCCATAACGTTTACCGTTATACAAGATTATACAAAATACCCTCCGAATAAAGAGGGCTTCATAGGCTATTCCCCGAAAATTTAAGGTATATATCTTGTTTATCATATAAATATCTTTAAACAAAATCGTTAGCGCCATTTTTTAGAAAATAAAAATGTTCGAAAACTGTTCGATTTAAAAGGTAATTGGCGTGAGGCGATTTTCTTGAAAATCTGCGTATAGCATTCCTGGTAAGTACTGAGCCTAAATACGAGTTTTGGTCCTTATCCGACTTTTCGTTTTTGAGTTATGGTGTTCACAGACACACACATGGACCTTTTTCTACAAAATGCTTATTTTGAATTCAGGGGGCCTCAAAACCCGTATTTCCATTGAAATATCGGTATCGAAGTTTTGGGTGGAATGCAGTACTATTCCTGCTTGCTATACGTAGTAGAGAAAGTAACAATTTGAACTACTTAACCAATACAGGATGGAAGAGAGCTTATTACATTCCTTCTAAAATGCACTGCAAAGAGATATTACAAACAAAGAGTATAATAGCATTTTGTTCTGTGATCAGCAGTTTGTTTTTCCAAATTAGATTGTTTATTCCACGAGAATGTATGAATATAATATTTTGTTACTTGTAAGATGGGCAGAGTAACGTATTTCTGACCTGGTTTCGGTGGCAACTTCTGACATCATGCAGGGTTTTCAAATAATAATTAATCATATTCCGAACACCGTTTTGCAGACGTAATGTCGTCGAGACACAGGCAACGCTTCTAGGTCAAGCTAGGTCAGTGTGAGAACTGGCTCCCGGACATAACCAAAACAGCATATCTGAACTGGGAGGTGGGAGACTAGCGGTTTTGTTTTTCACACAACCCTTAAGCCAAACAAACACGACGAAAGCGTAATAATATTTGAGTTTTTTTATTTATGGACGCTCTTTAACTAGTATGCATCTTAGCGTCCCATTCTATATTGGGCGTGAAAGATCAGAAATTTTGCTCAGAGGCCTATTTATCAGCCTTGCGATTCTTTTATGTGCCGTAAATCTACGACACGGGACCATTGACTTTACGTCCCTTCCGAAGGAAACCATGCTAGGAATTTCTACGCCCGAAAAATATCCATTGCCCTCCGCCGGATATGAACCCGCGACGAAAGGGTGGTGTAATATTTTGGAAAAATGACAGATACAACTTGGTAGCTATTGACCTACAGTGACAGTACGGAAGTAATGCCTTCTCGTCCTATAAACGTTTCGCGGTCGCTGACTGAAAAATACGTCATGCTTATGTCAGTCCCGCTAGAAGTCGAGTCATTATTAACGTAACGTCGTATTACGCATAAAACGCACATGTTTAGTGATAAAAAAAACCCGAGGTGTGATTATTGGATAATCATGCGTAAACCTCAGAGAGCGTGCAGCCAGCACACGAAGGAGGGCAAGTGAAATACCCGTCGCCGTAGAGGAAGCAATTTTAAATCTTGTAGACGATCAACACAGCAGCAGTAGTCGGGGATTAGCTCACATAGTCGCCATGTCCCAGCTTTTTGCTTTCAGGACGCTAAAAGGTCATTTATTGCTACCGTATCATACACAAGGGTAAAGTGTCTCTCAGTAGTGGATTACGCGCCTAGGCTGGCCCTCGTAAGTTGGTTCCTAGAAAAAGGTACAGTCATCCCACAATTAATTATGGCACGTCGAATGTACCTTTACCACAAAGAAAAAAAAAGGCATTTGCAATTTTCATAACATCCATACATGGACGAAAGAAAATTCTAAAAGTCTCAGGGAGCATCATTTTCAACAGGAAGATGACAAGAATACACGAAACGTTTATCGGCACTCATGAACCATGCGCCAGCGAAAGTGAAGCCTGTTTACGTGCTGGTCTACTTCTGGTTATGAAAGGGAGATTTTCACCCCCGATCCCACTTACCGTTCGGTTACTGCACACCGCAACATTGCCAATATGAGCTTTTATGTTCTCGAAAAACCTAAAGTATTTCCGCAGAAAATGCTCATGGAAAAAAAAATGAAGATTACTAAATGTGTTTCAAATAGTGGGATCTCTAACTGGTTTCAATTAATGCAATGACCTCCCTTCCACCCGCTATAGTCTAAAAGTTGCATTTATCATGGTTTAAAGATTACGGTGCCTCAGTTTTCATAGGTAATATCGAATAAGTTCGCGAGTATCTGGCATTTAATTTGTTAAAGTAAATGCTACTTTCTCTACCCTTGGAGACGTCAAGCAAAGTGTAAAATTTATTGGTGTTATTGTTATCATTATATATATTTTGTTCAGCATTCCTAAGAATTAGAAACTTGAATCAGACTTGAAAAAATTCAATGACAGGCCCGGACCTGAAACGAGGATCTTCAGCTCTCCTGCCGATGCTCTTACCGCTTGAGCTGTCATGGCAACATGCCTACAAGCGCATAAAATTGTATTTTTGGAAATGAAAATAAGATAAATAACTGCAATAAATAATTCTACCTTGTTTGAATACGCTGGAGCTAGCGCCTGCGCAGAAACCTGGGTCAGCCTCAAGCGATGTTAATGGACCGTTTTTGTTTGATTTTTGTGCAAAAAAGGGAGCGGAAGTAAACTAAACATCGCCACAAGACAAATGAGACCGGAGGCTGGGCGTTTCATTTTCAATCAAAGCGCAACACATACAAAAGAAGAGCTTTCCGTCTGCCAGAGAACAACACATAAATATGTAGACAATTGGGACAATGGCAACGCACGTAATGATTACCGTGTCTACGTGTCTGTTAAAAACTCCGGACATCGTTGTCTCTAACAATAGATGGCTTCCCCGTTACTAATAAGGGCACTGCGGGGAGGGGGCAATGTTAAGGTCTTGCAGTCGATAGACAAAACAAAACGCAAACAATAGCAACCGAATGAGCGATAAGGTCAGAGAATTTGGGAATTCCGAATCAAAACGAGACGGAGAATACACCAGCGTTTCTCAAAACGTTTACATTCTACGCTCACCTACGTTGGTAGGGGAAATACAGAGTGAACCAGACCAAATGTCATTTATTTCGAAAAACACGGCATTAAAATTTTCGAGATGCAAATATTTATAGCCAAAGCACATGTCAACTTTCACTTGATCTTGATTTAATCATTCAACCATTATTCGGGTGTGGGAACAATGGCGTATCATTTTTAATATTTCAAATGTGATTGAATGTCAAATAAATGTCAGATTAGTTCTTTAAAGCAAACAACTTTCATAGGAAAAGTTTTTAATAATTATTACTCTTTCAAGGAGAGAAGCTTACAAAAGACAGCGCACCCGAAGGCCGGATACGTAGATAGCAATGCCATACATATTGAGAAATGTTACCAAAATATAACTAAAATTAATGAGACAAAGGAAGCTCAGATGGCCATGCACAGCTCAATGACAATCTTTTCTCCATTTTTACTTTCTCTGCTACGTATAGTAAGTAGGGGAAGTATTGCATTGCACTCAAAAATTCGATACCGAGATTTCACCAGAAATACATGTTTTAAGGCCTCCTGAATAAAAGAAATCATTTTTGGAAACATGTCCGTCTGCGTGCGTGCGTGTGTGTGTGTGTGTGTGTGTGTGTGTGTGTGTGTGTGTGTGAACAGCATAACTCAGAAACGAACAGTTGGATAAACACCAAACTTGATATTTAGGTTCAGTATCTTCCAGAGATACAACACGAAGGTTTTGAAGAAAATCCCCCCACCCCAGATTACCCTTTACATGGAACATTTTTCGAAAATTTTAATTTTCTAAAAATGGTTCTAATGATTTTGATTAAAATATCATATATTTCAAATACGTTTATGACAAATAAAATGTATATCTTGAATTTTCTAGGAATAGAATTCTTCATTGTGAACGACTTTTGCATAACTGGTAAACCATAAGAGATAGACAAAATTTTACTACACAAAAAAATGTAGATCGCGTTAAAATACACAATTTAAGTCATATACATTTTTTTGTTGAGTGAAACATTTCGAGATATTGCTTGTTATTCCCTTAAATTTTCCAATACTTATATTTTTCTCAAATTCGTTATTCATTTTTTTGTTTGTTCTGGTAATGCAAGGAGAATGGAATACTCCACATAGCAAATAGCTCCTAAAAGATTTGACTATCACTTAAAGCCTACCAATTCCCCTTGCATCTACAAGAACATTAGCAATAAGATTAACATCTCGATTAACATGAAGCATATGGAGAATAAGCGTTTGTAAAAATAGTTTGTACAAGAGTAGAGAAAGTCATGTGAGTGTAACACATCAGATTTTTTGGGGTTTAAATAAATAAGTATAAAATGTAATACATGCTTCTAATATAACTGTTGAAGATATTCATATATTATGGTATTGGGTGAATATTTAAATTTCCGGGTTGCCGAGCATGTGTATGTACGCTGAGAGATATCTTCAACGCCCTCGTCATGCATCTTGCTGCTCGTGTCCAAACAACCGGACAACTTTAGTCTAGCCACAACAAAAATAGCTAGGTTTTTCTCCTTAAAAGTATGAATTAATAAAAACGATTTCTACGAAAATTGTTTGTTTTGAAAAGCTCTATCTAATAGTACCTCATTTGACCTCCACTCCCATTTGGAATTTTAAAGTGATACGTTTACTGACACATACCCGGTTGTCTGATGAAACCAGCTGAAGCGAAAGTTCACATGTACTTAAGTTATAAATATTTTTGTGTCCTTAAAATGCCAATGCCGCATCTTCTGGAAAAAAAGCATTACGTGTGCTATGCCTCATCCTGTATATTACTGCACCCAAAAATTCAAATAAAGATTTCACCTGAATTAGCTACATGCTTTTTGGTTCCCTGAACCGTAAAAAGGCATTTGCAGAAAGAGGTCCGTGTGTGTGTGAGATGCTCAAAAACTAAATTCGGATTGATATCAAATCTTGTATTGAACTCCAGCCTATTTCAAGAAAGTAGCACAAAGATTTTCACAAAATGTTTTTACCCCAAATTGCTCTGTAAATGGAAGCATTTTGTTTATTTTTTTCTTTCTTTTCAAAAACCAATCTAACGAATGGATTAAAATATATGTTTGAGACATTGACATAAAAAATGCGTGAATATATATAAATGACCATCATAACGCCCTCCAAACAAAACACGACTAATGGCATTTACTTTACACCATATCAAGCAACTTTTATTCAAGACATTTCTTTCTACAACGCTACGTATTGGAGATATTATACAGTCTCTCTTAAATGGTCCAGCCTGTATAACGATGTACGCGAATTTGTAACGGTTGGAGAAAGTCATGTTCGTGTACTACGTCAGATTTTCTATCTTTGAACTGCAAAATGATATCCACCGTAACAATATTTGAAAGATTTTACATAGCTCTGGCTTTATTCTGTAAATTAACCCACGTTAACGTATTGAACAAAATCAATATAAATTTCTTTTAGAAAAAATAATTTCAAAATGTTCACTTTTTACAGATGCTTAATCACCGTTCTTATGACACAAAAGTATATATTTTAATTACCTAATACAAAAGTAAAATGATTCGTTTTATCGGCGTTTGAGGTTATTGAACTTTACTAAAAACGCTCTTTTCATTTCATTCGTATGTGAATTTCCGATGAAGCGTCCAAATATGAAAAGCAGAAAATGTCATAAAGGCAATTTTAGTATTCTTGCGGTCCATTGTGTTAAGATTGGTAAATCAAATGCTACTGGAATTTTGGGTTTTCTGTGCTAAAGGTTGCAGATTCATCCCAGCCAAGGAGACGAACTTAATATACCAGGTGGCCCAAACAAGTCATCCTTTGCAGTTTTATGTTTCCCGCATACTTAGGTGCAAAATAAGTTGCCGCTTCACTGCTGTTCAAAAGCGAAAGGTCACTGAGATAGTACTGCTGTCTGCAGGTATTTACGTAATATTTTCGTGCTGATAAGCCTCGCGTGGTCGCCTGCGTGCAGTCCGAGCCAGGTTATTCAGACAAAAAGCTATCGTTCAACAATAAGGAACACATGGTTATGATATGGTTACGATGTGTGCGGAGACGCACTAAAATGCATCCGAGGCTCGAAGGCTGTGTTCTGAACATTTTTGGACGCGGCATTTATCGTCTGCGCACCTTTTTTTTTGCGGGGGGATGTACAGAAATAATATTAAGAAATGATGGATCATTCCAGGTAGAGAGTGAGCTTAAGAGGCCTTACATCAAATCGTCCACCAAGGCGGGCATGTTTTCGCACATGCTTATTATGAATGGATTAATAGAAAATAATTTAATTCTAACGCACCTTTAAGGGTACTTACATATAATAAAAATAGAACTTTGTTTAATCTTGTTAACTTTTTGGCTCCAAATGGTGGCATACAGTTGTACTCATTGTCCATTAACTGTATAGAACTAAATGAATTAACACGTGTGCTCAGGTTTGCGTCAAGCGGTAATCCTGAATTCCCGTTAATGGGCGAGGTTATTAAATAACTGATAACATCCCCCACCACACATACACATATTCAAACACCATACTCTGGGCATACCGTGGAATTTTTTGTTTAAGGACAGCTTTCTGGACCCCAGCCGGGAATTGAATCGAGAAAATCTCATATAGCAGGCAGTTTCTCCATCTAATGAGCTCTGGGACCAGTAAAACTGTTTATTTACAACCACTGGTCTTTCATTTAGCGGCCTCCTCTCTGTCGGTTTGAAGTCTTCTTTGCAGTTCTGTTTAGGCAAACCTTTTGGCAACTGCGCTATTTGGTACAAACTAACTTCAACTAAGGACGGCTTGTGTGGGCCACCTGGTATTTAAATGACACGGTCTCACGTCAGTAGTCGCAGTAGTCGCAGTAGTAGCATACAAAAATACTGCGGAACAAAATTTAGGCACACTGGCGGCACGAAATGACCATTGTAGCTGCTAATGTTGGTAAATAAGCATAACAAATGTTAAACTTTGCTTATCTGTTTACAATTAAACTCATTTGTCAGTAAGAGTGGGCTGTTGCTACGTTTCGCTCTGCTATATGAAGTACGAGAGAAAAAAAATGATTCGTGTGCTACATTCACATGAATTTCTCTACCCACTATCGTTTATTTCTTATATAACTTCTATACGCTATTCTTATGAAAGCTTATTTTTCTACCTACTTTATGTTAATAGAGATACACCTTTGCAGAAATGGTTTAATTACACATTTCGTTCTAGGCACAAAAGTGAAGTGGAAACCAAATGGATAGCCAAATGTTCAAAACCAGATCGCTATATGCTGGTCTTCAGGTTCAGGAGGGTTAAGCTATCGAAGCCCTAAGCATCTGACCATCGTCGATCCATTGTGGATTCCTGTATTTTCTAGTATCTCAGATTATCCGCATGTTTTATTAAGGAGGCTAGCTTTCTTAAGGAGAGATTATTAAGTTAATTATTTTGCATAAACCCTTGGTTATATGCTTGGCCTTGAAATTTCATACCCTTTCCATGACAACGCCAGAAACAAGTGAATGGTGACAGCACTTTATGTATTGAAAAATGCAAACCAATAATAATAATAATAATAATAATAATAATAATAATAATAATAATAATAATGGATATCTTGGAAACGATGATACCACAAGAAAGGTTGTTTGAAATAAATGTATGTTATAAAGAGATCTACATTTCTTGTAGAAAATGTTTTCTGTCCCTCATGGTTTGTCAGTTATACCAAATTATTAAAGAAAGAAGAGAAATGGCAGGTGGGGGGTTTAAAGTTAGAAGTTACCAAGGAGTTCGCTTATTTGGGGGCGCGGATGAGCAGTAATGGTGAATGGGTGGCGCCTAGCAGGAAGGTTATGGCCGAAGAAAAGGCGACAATGACAGGAGCAAGGATGTCCAAATGCAGATTAAAAATACCTGCTACGTGGATAGAAAGAACGCACCAGATATGGAAGAAGCAACAATGCTATATGCAGTTGAAATTTGTGGGAGGGGATTTGAATTAAGCAGAAAAATAGACCAGAGCTACAGAATGTTATGGAAAGAACTATTGGGGTTACCAAAATCAACACCGGGGGAAGGGTTAGTGGAATTAGGAAGAACAAGAAGAAAGGGAGCGACACTGGAAAGGATACTGAAATTTTGGTTTAGATGCTTGAAAAAAGATGAAAGGAAAGTTATAAGGAACAACAAGAGTGTACGAAAAATAAAAATAGCTGGTAGACAGGATAGAAAAAATTATGGAGGAGATAGGAATGGAAGATATTTGGAGAGCAGGAGAAAGAAATAGCAACGGCTTCTGGATAACAGTAAGAAACAGAGTGGAGGACATAGAAATGACAAGAGATCTGGGGAAGCTTAGAGAATAAAAAATCACTAGGGTTCTATAGGTTAGTAAAAAGGAAATGGGGAAGAGACGGTATGTGGATTATTGTAATAGAGCGGAAAAAGAAGCGTTTGCATGGATGAGAACAGGATCAATGTACCTGAGAGGGCTAAAAGGCAGAAAAAGCGGAATTTGTGAACTATGCGGAGGCAGTGAAAGCACAGAGCATTATACGACAGAATTCAAAGAATTAGCGCAATAGAGACAAAACGTATAGGAGGAAAAATGAAAAAAAAATATATGAAAGAATAGTAGCAATTAAAATTCTGACAAGAAAAAAAATAAGAATATTTAAAGAAAGTAAAGCAGAAATGAATTTGAAAAGTAAGGGAGATAAAGGTAGAAGAGCAAACGGAGGAGGGAAAGGATGGATTAAGAGAGGTGATGAAGGGTAGCAAGGGTTGCTCAGTTGAGCTATAAGGCCAGGGTGCCAAATGAGTAATATACGTAGAACAGAGCTGGCTAGAAAATTTGTACATAAGTTAGTTTACAATTGAAATACTGTAAAACTGGATTGTGTATAAAATATGTACAAATAAAGTTTATTCATTCATTCATTCATAGGTATAGGTTATACAAACTTGCTTCCGAATAAAGAGGAGTTCAGAGGCTATTTCCGAAAATTAAAGATAAACGTTTTGCTTGTCAAGTAAGTATTTAAATATATGGTATTTTAATAAAAATCGTTACAGCCATTTTTGAGAAAATCTAAAATTCCGTAAAATATTACAAGTAAAGAATAATTTCGTGTAGGATATTTTCTTAAAACATTTTTGTGTCGTATCTTCGGAGGAAACTGAAACTAAATACCAAGTGTTATACTATGGTATTTATGGGACTTTTCGTTTTTACTTTCTCTACTACGTATAGTAAGTAGGGGAAGTATTGTAATTCGATACCGAGATTTCACCGGAAATATATGTTTTGAGACCTCCTGAATCCAAAAAAGCATTTTCGGAAACATGTCCGTGTGTGTGTCTGTGAACAGCGTAACTCAGAAACGAACAGTCGGATAAACACCAAACTTGGTATTTAGGTTCAGTATCTTTCAGAGATACGACACAAAAGTTTTCAAGAAAATCCCCCCACCCCAGATTACCCTTGACATGGAAGATTTATCGAAAAGTCTAATTTTCTCAAAAATGGCTCTAACGATTTTGATTAAAATATCATACGTTTAAGATATTTTCATGACAAATAAAATGCATATCTTAAATTTTCTGGGAATGTCTCCAAAAGTATTCTTCGTTGTGAGCGACTTTTGCATAACTGGTAAACCATAAGAGAGAGAGAAAATTTTACTAAACAAAAAATGTTGACCGCGTTAAAATACATAATTTATGTCATATATATTTTTGTTGTTGAGTGAACCATTTTCGAATTATTGCTTGTTATTCCCTTAAATTTTTCAATACTTATTTTCTAAATGGGAATTCGTTATTCATTTTTTTGTCTTGAGTATGCAAAGAGTATTAATCTGTGGCAAAGAGAATGGTGCTGCACATAGCAGCCAGCTATTAAGAGATATGTCTATGCTTAAAGGCTACTGTATTTCTATATTGCTCTTGCAAATACAAAACAAGTGGATCATAGTAGGCCTTAAGCGAAAGTCAAATATTTTTAGAACTGGTCGCTACGTATAAAATGTAATTCTCTTTGCATGTCAAAAGATCGTTTCTGCAAACGTTTATCTCGATTAATACGAAACAGATGGAGAATAAGAGTTTGTAAAAATAGTTTGTACAAGAGTAGAGAAAATCATGTGAGTGTAACACATCAGATATTTTTAAGTTATGTGTTCATAGACACACACGCACACGTGCGCGCGCTCACACTCACAGACACACACCGCACGGACATTTTTCTTAAAGTGGTTTCTTTTGGGATTCAAGGTGCCTCAAAACATGTTATTTCCGGTGAAGTCTCGACATCGAATGCTTGGGTAAAATATGGCTCTTTCTCTTATCTACTGCAGGTAGATGGAGTGGAAAGTAAAAATTGCAAGGGTGTACTCCGAGTGCACCTGTAGCTGACTGTAATTGTAAGTAGTGACTGGTCATGCAAAGAATTTCTTGAACGTAGAAAACTTGCAGCGATCACACGAAAACAGTCATGCTGCATGTTTACCTAATGAGTGCGGCGACAATATAAAGAACTCGTGAAACCCTGACGCTCCGTGGCACACGCTTTAGGAATCTTCTGAAGGAGTACACAAAGCAGACTTTGTGCTCCACTGGTATCCTGACAGCTTCACGATAAAATTAAAGTGAAATAGGAGGATGAAATTGTAGGCTGCGTTTAACGAGGACAATTCCTTGAGCCCTCGTCTGCAGATTCGTCTCCTAAGGAGCTATTCTCTTCTGTAAGGGTTAAATCCTTCTGCCCCGGGTGGTGGTGGGCGTGAATATGTAAAACAGCTCTGGGGGAGAAGAAATCGTTCGACTTCGAATGAAGGTTAACGAGAGAAAAATAGACTCCCGTTTACTCAACGGTTTGCTGACATTGCAGACAGTATTTGCAGTCAGCGCTTGTCGTACAGAGCGGAGGGGCGACCCATTTGTCGAGACAGAGTCGTTTTTGTTCCTTGAAATAAACTCCAGACTCCTTTGTCTTTCACAGGTTGCTTAAATGGAAATATAAAGGAAATTGCACTGCTTTAAAAGGTATGACTGGAGCTGAAAATATAGTGCTATTAAATTCCTCGAGTTAATATGCTTTCTGCAGCGGGATTTTTCCCTAGCTTTTGTTAGAATCACAGAATAGGGTGTATAACAGGTTGCCTAGAAGTCGCTCAAGTCTTATTTGAACAACCTTGTGTCTTGCAGGTTGCGTGTAACATCAGGCGCGCAAGTGTTTTTAAATACAAGCGTGTGACAGTTGTTTCAAAACTGATGGCAAAAAACTCACAATAGAATCAGACTAGAAATGCAGAAAGGTAAACGTGGATCAACAAATCGTTTACAAGAACAATGCTATTTATTACCGGGCCACCACTTCCTTGGCTGTAGTTAGAAGCAAGTTTTAAAGTCATCTTATAAACGGCTGGATTAGCAACGCTTCAAAGGGATTGAGTTTCAAGATCTAATTAATTGAGTGGCATCATGACCATCCATTCTTTCACTGTTACGGGCAGACAGTGCGAGGTCTAAAGAATTAAGTAGCATTTATGGTAATCTCTCGGGGAAACTGAAAAATTATTGGCATTAAAATCATACAGCACCAGTTTACCATATTCATATTTATCATAACTGAAATTTCAATTAACTTCTCTGACAGGCACTATAGCATAAAATTGATTACTTAGAAAATGTTATGTTGGTACAAGCTTTCAATCACAGATCTTCAAGTTTGTCTCGCATAGCCTTTTCCGGGGTATTTGTTATTGATTTGAATCTTGCAATACTTTAGAATTTCCTGGAGTACTAAAGTCATAATTCGTTTATTTCTTGTGGCCATGTAAACCGTGTAATTTCGAACCAGTAAATAATGACCCGCTTTTTAAAGATTTGAATATCGCTTCAACCTGCTGTATTCTTCTTGTACCTATAACGAAGCGTGTAATGAAACCATTTCTGCAAATTTTCATCTCGATTTTTATGAAGCAAATAAAAGAATCAGTTTTTGTAAGAATGGTTTATAAAGGAGGAAGTAGAGAAACTCATGTTAATTTATACATTAGATTCTGTTATTAATAGTTGCTAGACAATGTAAGGAGATCATAATTAAAAATAATTAAGAAGCGATAAAGGATTTTGAAGTATTTTGAATTCCTATATTCGTATATATTTTCCGTGAGGACTACATAGTTCAACATGTGCTTTATTTTGCGAGAAGGGTTTTTATATTACTCTCCTTCAACTCATTTTGTACAGGCTAGACCAGTAGCGAGATGACATCCTATGTTCAATATGGGAACCTGCTGTTTGATAGCACGATTCAATAATATATTTATTTATTTGCATTAGACACCTGATAAGAGTGATAGAAATGGGTTATGAAATAGATTAGGGGTCGAATTCATAGTCGTCGCTTATGTGAAAAGCAACAAGTATTTTCTTCTAATAAGGAAACGTTTATTACCATTTGGTATTCATAGACGGTACTTAAATGCTCAGCGCTTTTGCTTGCTTACTTACTTCCGAAGCACATGTGGCAACATGGTTCAGCTGTTTCACAGCCACTTGGATGCGCGATGGAATGTGTAAACGAACATGCAGGTCACCGCATAGCCAGCCGCCATTTTCACTGAGCACGTGGTAGAAGTTTGAAATTTTAAATGGTACATTTATTAATTATAGTTAACTTTAGTTTAAACTCAAGTAGTCTGTAAATTTAGTTAAGGTTTTGTAGTAATAGTTATACGGTTACATTAGTTAGGTTGAAAGCATGCCAAAAGGAAAACATTTTAGCGAGCAGGAAAGAAACCAACTAAAAGAGTTGGTGCTGAGATACGAAGACATCGTAGAATGTAGGCAATCGAATGCTGTGTGATGTACTGGCCTTAAGTGGTATTTACTCGTGTATTATTTTAAAAATTAAAACCTGACTTTCTAGCGTAAAGTGTTAGTAGCTAGAAGTATTTACAATATGCATGGAAGGAAATCACAAATGCAACTACTACACCATCTAGCATTAATCAAAGAAGCAAAAGTACCCAATAACTTACAATGTTTGGCTTTAACAGCGGTTTACACGCGAAATCCGAAAACCTCTGTTCAAGATTTTGATAACCCAACGTATATTTGCGAATAATGGTAAAGACGTGCGACTTGTTAAGTGATTCATTGCAGTCATAGTGATTATACAAAATAGGCAATTTGATCGAGAAAAGCGCTGCTGAGATGTACTTTGTTTACTGCAGAAATATTTCTGCATCTTAGTTTTAGGATTTTATTAAATGATTCTGAACAAATGCAGCAGAATCTCGTTTTCTAGGGACCTCAGGACTTTGGGACAACATAAATGAGGAAACGTCTGAACGGAAATCGTTGTCTGAGATTCTATACATTATCTTTATCTGTATCACGTAGCGACTTCATAAGCTCTGTTTGTTAAGGTTACGTTGTTTAGCAGAGGTATTACAACAGCAGGTTTGGTAAACCGATATCGCTTCTTAAATTCAGCATCCCTATGCGTTTCAAGTGAATTCTGCAAATCACGCATATACATTTATTAATGCGCAGCACAATTTTGTTATGAAATTCCATATACTCCACGAAAACGCTATTATCATTAACCTCCGTTGTAGGCAGCTGATACAAGAGGAGTCGGCTCTCCTTATTGCGTATAAGCGAAGGTCGGAGCTTCCTTATATAAATAAGCATTTCCTTATTCGGCTGAGAGAGTGGTGCCTGTGTATTGAAAATCTCTGCTTAAGAATTTCCTTTAAAATAAGCGACGACTAAAAATTCCACCTCAAGTGATGCTTTCTTTGCCTGTTGATAATCTTCTCGACGTATATATGACAAGCAAGTAATAAAGCAAGTTGTTAGTTCTGATGACTGTGCTGGTCATTCAACATGACCTGGATATCTTCCTGGGAACTATTCGTGCAAATACGAAATGACGATATCGTAATACACCGGGACACCATCGTGTTGGAACTTGTCGAGAAAGTTCCGCTGCCAGCTCCTGACGTTAAAAAACCACTCTCTTGAAGACGCTCTTTGTGCCCTTCGGCATTGACATTACCTTCTATGTAAAAAGACTGGGCGGCTGTTATCCAACATTTACCAACCAAACATAAAATGTCCTACTCTCTTAATTTAACAGTTGCAATTGACCTCATCTCAGGACAGCCAATTATAGATAAAAAGAATAGATAAGATAAGAATAAAAGATGTAACCCAACTTGTATTCTAATTTGTAGACTATGAAATTTACAATCGAAATTAGTAACAGAATAGCTCTGTATACACGGTTTTAGTTTGACCATGTCGTATTTTAAGATCCCACTTTTACTATCAGCTGACTAAAATATGCATTTATCTTTACAAAACTGAACAATAGCTCATTGTTTCAAGTAACATGGGCGAATTTTAATTGAATTGAAAACAAAACATCTTAAAACGAAAATCACACGTTAATAACTTCAGCTCTTTAACTTCATAAAAATAAGCTATATAATAGCTTGTCTTCATACATACTCAAACCTCTGCTAAGGTACTAGTCGAATTTCGTGTAAGTGCTATGAAATTTTTATTTTTAACACCCAAAATCTGCAGGCTCACTTGCTTCTCTTATTTCAACTCATCTAATTTGGCATCTGATAAAATATTAAGATGGACTGCTTTAAAATGGCTTTAATTTATAAGAACACATCGTTGGAAAATCCACAATTTCAAACCAACCTTTCTTATTTCTTTATACACATATTTTGCATTATAGAGTAACTGAATTTTATACACATAAGTAAAAGTAAAATTTCAAAAAACGAATAAATTTTTAAAATTAACCTAGAAACTTAATTTATGTTATTAGCTTAAAACTTAAAGAAAAGAGAAAGTTGTTAATCTACCACTTTTTATGTTCATCTTGGTGAATGTTGTACGAGTTCTTTGAGCAGAGTAAAATTATGTTTGAAACGTTGACAAACTTATTTTTTTAAATCTGAGAACTTAAGTAAATGTTACTTAAAAATAATGTAAAACTTAAATCCTTTTAAATGGCTTGTTAAAACAGATTCCAGAAGTTTAGATATATACAAAATGTATTTTTTCAAAACTGAAAAGAATTTGAGTTTAGGTGAAAATAAGAATTGTAATATTGTTATCGAAAATAATATTCTTTCCTTAATTGTAAATTTCCTTACAAGTTGTCAGAAATACGCGGATAGAGATGGATAGCATTTCCAAAATCTCTCATGAGTTTATTATCATTGTAACTGTAAATATGAGAACCTGAGACTTTGCGGGAATATTATAACTATTTTGGCGGGAGTCTGAGCTGCGGCGCTGGCATGGAGGCACCATGCAGTGGCCACAGTGTAAAAGAAAGCCACTGTATCATTCATACGTGAGCCAAACTATCTATGCATGCAGGTCCTTATTGTGTTATGGATTTCAATGATAAAACTAGAGTACAAGTGTTCAACTCGCAAAGACATGCGCTAGCAGGCTGAAATTCCGTCACTTCTACATAAATTTGTCGAACTATTGATGACAAATCTACTGTGTAATTGCGTAGTGAAATAAAAGACACTATAGTATGTTAATGTGAAATATTCTGTCAACTGCAGCATATACTTATTTGCCTTCTTCCTGTTTATATTGCAGTATGCTGGTCCTCCTGCTGTCTCCACATATTCCTGGGATCTGCGCCCCAAGGACCTGCGACTCCCAGGCAGTAGCATGGTAGCTGCTGCTCCAGTCCCTTCAGCGGGAGACCTGGAGCTCAACGGCACAGCCATAAAGGAACGTCTGATGGCCAATCGCCTACCAGAGAGCTGCGTATGATGAGATTACGTGTAACATCCCCCTCCTCATCTACCCTCAGTGTTACTTGTCTCACACTCACTGTGCTGAATCTGTAATCAGAAGCCTAAACTGTTGTCACATCTGCTCAAATACGGTCGGTGAAAAACTCAGCTTTGAAATCACCGAGTTACGTACATGCTAACGAGTCACTTTTATTTGGCTTTACCCCATCAACACTTCATTCAGGGCTCGTAGTGAAATACAAAAAGTGTTCTTGAAAGCGATGTGCAAAATTGTTTTAAAGATAATTTGATTCAGGTTAGAAAATACTAAGACTGATAGGATATCGAGCTTTGTTCTAATTCAACAAATTCTCCAACATCATTATGCTCTAATCAGCAGGTAAAAATACTTTCCAAGCTTTACGATACCATATCAATTTCGTATTGTGCAGAACAGGCGATACAAACTGTCTCTGTGACGTCATGGACCGCTAGTCTCTGAAGAAGCGAAAAGGAATACTTTGGGGTTCTATAAAAACAAAACCATGCGTATAGATAATTTACGTTTCTCTGAATTTAATATTGGCAGTCGATTATCACAACGACTCCGCACTTCACTACTACATAATCTCCTCGAAGCTTAGAGATCAGATATATACATTTTAAAGAGTTCCAATTTAATTGCATCAATGAAAACGATGTGCACAAAGCAGGTGACTTCTATAACTTTATCAGGCATGGACAAGGAGTACCAAAACATTGTATAAAGTCAATGGTTTTCTGGAAAAACGTGCTTTCTCACTTTTTTTTATTTTGAAAGTTTATAGTCGCTTTAACATATTAGTCATATCGCGAGTTTACAACTTTTTATAAAATAAATATTTAACAATAAAATAATGAGGTTATTTAACATACTGGCAGTTTTAAACCATTACAATGAACTAGTATATGAAATTGTGACACTATAACTAATCAAATTGATTGAACAATATATACTTTTATATAAATTTATGCTATTAAAAAATTCAACTATCTTAGGGTACATCGAACAGTTGAGAGGTGTTTGTAAATCATTGGGTATCTGGTAGTGTTGTCTCCATTGATCGTATTGTGGACATTCCACGATTGTGTTTCGTAGTTAACAGTATGTTACACTGGTGGCAGATGGGTGGTTGGTCCTTTGAAAGAAGATAACTGTGCGTGATCTTGGTATGGCCAATTCTCAGTCGGGATATTCAAACCTGATCTTGTTTGGAAAGAGAATTACTGGGAAAAACTCGATATTATATCACGGAGTATGCTTCTCGTGGAGTCAAGCCATTCTGTCTTTCACTGTTGGTAGAGCTTATTTTTAATAATTGAGATAACATCATGGACTGGTGTAGTTATAGTTGGGTCACTTGTTTTACATTATTATTGGGTTGATGCAAAAGTCAATAGCACTTAGAAGCTCAGAAATTAAGTGCAAAAGTTCCGAGTCTGATGATTTTCCTGAAAGTGGAAATACAAAATTTCCCTCTTTGAAGTGACAGAACTATTTTCTCTGTGTGTCTTCACCAATATCATTGTTTCCGTGTACGATACAAATATTTCGAACGCCTCAACTGCCTTGCTCACCGTTAGCCCCAAGAATTTTTTTTCCCAACCTGACACTGCATTTGTTTCATGTCATTGTCTTGCATTGGACAATGTGCTTGATGAGAAACTTTACCTGGATCTGTTGATATCTCCTCTAACCTTTGGATTGCATAAAGCTATCCATTTCGTTTATGGCTAACCTCTTCAAATGTTTCTTCCGACTCTGGCGATATATATTACTTTATTTTATTTTTGATTGCAGAAACGTGAAGTTCTTCACTGACACTTTCATTTCTAACCATGTTATTGGTCTAAGAATATCATCTCAGCTGACCTAATTTTTATTCTTTTTTTCCCCATAACATCTATGCTTCTAATCCATACAGTAGTAACTGTTGAAAACTGTGACATACTTTCTTGTTAAAACCTTGTTTAAGCTCTCTTTTATTCTTCTTCAAATAGATTGTAATTTAGCCACTATATTATTTGTACCATCATAATTTTAAGAGTTATCACAGCACGGATATTTAAAACGGTTTACCTGCTCTCAGGTGGTGTGATCTAACACTACTCTTATTGCGTATATTCCAAGGAATGCTGTTACCTTGGTTTTATTTCTCTATACCATGGATTTCTTGCAAATTTTATTTTACTTGCATATTTCACTGATAATTCATTCTTATATTACGTCAATATTATCTGGTCGCCTGTCTCTACCAACGCATATTGTTACCTGATCAATTTTGGACTTCCGTTCTCGGATTGCACCAGTTTTAATACAAAAATAGTATTAGTATTCTTCAGATGTAAAAAAAGTTAAACTAACTTGTAATTTTAGGTATTTATATGCCAAAACCAACACTTGGAACTTGTGCATAAACTAAAACAGAGTATAATAGGGGCGACATATACCACTTTTAAGAATATAGAGGTCTGCGATTTACACATCGACGAGGCTACCTTACTCAAATGTTTTAATCTAGCCCTAGCCTGCAACTTGGTGAAAAAATATTACGTGGAGATGGAGTCAGATAATGTGTCTAGTACCCTTACTCCTGTGATAAAATGAGTTTACCAACTCTTAAAGTTTTTATATTCACCCCTGTGCATTGCTCAAACTACATATCTCACCGAGTATTGGCTTAATTATTTACGAACAGTTTTAAAACAACAATTTTATTATTTATTATTATTATTATTATTATTATTCCTATTGCTAATATTATAGCCGAAATTTTATAATAATTATCTTACTGCATTTACTGAATCCTCATATTTTATTTGAAAACCAACACAAAAGTGTTATATACAATTAAAAATGATTTTGCTAGAATACACTAGTAAGTGTTAAAAACACATGCCGTCTTCATATGTCATTGTAAAACATGATTTAGTTCAAAAGCCTAATAAAATGCATGTTTTCTTGTTTGCGGCATGTCTTGTGTTTTTACGAAGCTTTGCTAGTTTACAAAGACGATGTCAGCGAAAAATAAATAATAACAGATTTTTAAAAAACGTAGTTGGTATGAGCCTTTGCCATGAGACCATCGAATGATATGAACAGTAAATAAATGGTATATTGGCAAACTTCCAGAATGCACCCACTTTTACGAATAAAACATTTGAACTTCTACATAGTTTCATCACTATGAAAACCAATCTTCTCTAATAAGCACAGACCTATACATGTCAGAGAAAAATTATTAAAAATTATTGTAGATCTTAAAATGTACTTTGGGAATAGGTACTTTGTCATATACATTTGGCTACAATATTTTGGTATGTAACGTTATGTGGTGTATCATCCTCTGCAAATATTATATAAAATAATGGTTTAAGAGTTTGTAAAAATGGTGAGCAAAAAAAAAAAAAAAAACTATCCACTTTAGTCCTCGAGTAAAATATTTACCACAAAATTCAGGGGTAATTAAATGCATATTTGGATCACTTTGACATTTTTCTGAACCCCAATTTCCTTATAAAATAGTAGAAGGGATGCTACCAAAAGTAAGCGGGCAATGGGTGATGGCTCGGCCACTGCTATGTTAAGCTGCTTTGTGTCATAAAGGTATTCGGACGTCACAGTCACCAGTTAGTCGAACCTGTTCTACAAGAAAATCCATATCAAAGCTCCAGGTTTAGGCACACCAATGCGTAAAATTCATAACCTGGCTACACATTAACAAACCAAATAATCATATCTGTCAATAAATCGGTAAGAAGCATGTTTCCATATCAAGATGAGAGGTTTGACACTATTTTTTAAACTCTGTACTTCGGAGCTAAGCATGATTTATGTCAGTATATCACATGTCATATCAATGTATATCTTGGAAGGAATTGTTAAAACAGGTTACATATCCAGATGATACATCTACCTATGCTAAAAGACACAAAACAGTGTTGCGTCCATGACTGTGTGATAGTTTAAGGCAAAATAACGGCAGATTGCGCTATGAACGCTGTTTTATATGAAGAATGAATGTGAAAAAAAACTAAACCAAATATACAAGAACAAGCATTTGGAGTGCATAGGATGAAATAATAATGAATTATTCAGCCTCTAGAGTGAATATAAATGACTGTTAGCATAACAATTAAGTTTTATACAAAACAATGGCCTAGCTTCAGTATCTTAGATTGACTTTACAGACACTGGCCAAACATAACCATTAACAACGATAAAAGCACAAACCCTGGAGGATTAATATTATTATTATTATTATTATTATTATTATTAATCTTTACTTTCCAAAACCCAAACGAAATGCTTTTTTTTCCCGAAGATGAATAAGGCAGTATCAGTAAAGCTCTCTTCAACAAAAGCAACTAGCACTAATCTTTCAAGAAATTTAACCCAATGGCAGGTTTGTATTACGTATATAAAAGTTGTGCATCGACGACACTTCAAAATAATTGAGTAAACTAAACTTTGATTCCAGAATGTACATCTATTGAATGTGGAATGTAGGAAACTAATTTAAGATCAAGATATGTCCTGTCTTAACGCCTCACGTATTTTAATTCAAAGCCAGAATTAACCATAACCTATAATTTGAAAAAATCTCCAATTTAATTGTTTCAAACGAAAGTAATATACAGGGGTTTTTAAAGTAATTCGGATTTCAAGCTATAAATTTTGAAATATCTGAGAAAGTAAAAAATCATTCCTTTGATATTACTGCTATTAAAAATAAGACCAAGTACAACGAGTAAAAATCCGTATTCTTACAAAATAATTAATATCCTTTCATCTATCATGCAATAAAATTACTTGTATGTAGCACATTAAAAAAGAATCCCAAAACAAATGATTGATACGTGATGTAAATAAATCTCCTTTACTGCAGGCATATCAATTCAGTATCAAAGAACGTTTATATCAATCTTAATATTTCTTCACTTAATGTTGCATTTTGAATTTGTAGCATTTTGGACCCTTTTGGTGCCAAACTCAAGCGCGATTTACATGTAGGGCTCACCAAAAGCTCGCGAGTTTTAGGAGAACCGTTGCACATATGCAGTTGATATTTTATATAATTAGTTTGAAGAGCATCAATGTTTGTTCAACATTGAAAGCAGTTTAAATTGACATTCTCCAAAGTGTTAAGGATTTTAGGATTATTTCTCCAAAATATCGACAAGAATACATCTTTAAAGTACTACTACGTTATTTTAGTCATAAAACGAACGCCCCTAAAATGTTATTCTGTTCCTTTCGAGCTTGTTCTGTTTTCGTTTAGCGAGTTCATTATACATATTTGGACACGCACCTACGAGGACTGTCCAGAAAGTAACCTCCGTTTTGAAATAAACATGAAACCCGCATACATACAAAAATTTTATTATATACACCTGAAAGCTACAGCTTTTCAGTATTTTTCTACGTAGTCTCCAAACAGATTCAAGTGCTTGTCATACCTTTTCACAGTCTTTGAAATACCCTATGCATAACACTCCGCCGCCTGTGCGGTCAATATCTTGTGTAAAAGACTCCGAGAAATTTCGGGAAAATGAGAAGAAAGTTCCGTGATTGTGAACCGACGATTCTCACAAACTTTTTCATCAACTTTGTTCACTAGATCATCACTGGCAAGACAAGACCTACCGCTCCTGTCTTCATCGTGAATGTTTGTCCTTCCATTTTTAAACGCTTGTACCCATTGACGGACAGCACCTTCACTCATAATGTTTGGAACCTAAACCGCACACAATTCACGATGAATTTCGGCTACTGAGTGATGTTGTTTTGCCCAAAGAAATCCTATAACGCCACGCACATCACACTTGGCGGGATTTGTTATTTCGGGGCTCATGTTAGGTTATAACTAGTAAACACGCGACAGTACGATGCTCCACCTTGCACGGCTAGAAGCATACCGAGTCACTGCGCACGCTGATGTCGAAATGGCGGCGTTACTCCCACTACTTCACGAGCTTAGCATGAATGGAGGTTACTTTCTGGATAGCCCTCGTAAATGCTCTGTTCGTAATGCAGGAAGAAATGGACACTTCACTGTTATGCTGCTATTCCCCCAACATACCTATTGATACAGTGTGCTAGTAATAATTGAAGGGGTTATCCCAGTTTTATGCAGCACGCATTTAAGCAGTGTCTTCGGACATTTAAGCAGAGCGCTCTCGAGGTGGAAAATGTAAGTTCTGTTGGTCACCTTGAACTTCACATTGTAATAATCTGTAAATACATCAAAATAACTAAATTTAATTTCCTCAGAGCGTTAAGAAAGTGATCGTAAGAATGGTCTTAAATTTAATTTCCAACATACAATTTTACATCCATTATGAATATATGCTCACCATTATGGTAAGCAAAGGCAATTTATAAGTTTATGACTCTTGTGATGTTAACATATTGTAACATAATTTATAAATTACTTATATTTGCTTGTGTAGAACAATTTTATTTGTACATCTGTACAGATTTCTGTGTGTTACTCAAGGGAAAACAAAGTTTATGTAAAATGAAGTAACATCACTCTATCCTTTGTGCCAGAATGCACTGCAAATTCTGCAACGAGGAATAGATATATTTATACAGTATAAAGACTGTAAAATCAATAAAACATTGGAACAATGATGAGAACTGCACTTATGCTCGTACTATATATTTCTGATGGTTATAATTTTTGTACCCAGCAACCCAAATTGTACCGGGTGCAAGTAAGTAGATTGAATGAAAAGAGTGAACCGCTAAACCTAAGCAAATACAAGCCTACAAGCAAATACAGCACCTCAACGTTATAATAGCCTTTAACAACCATTGCTATTTACACTGTAACTGGCAAGTGTTTTCGTCCGCAAGTATTTTGCCAAGACTTAGCTCACATCATGCAAATAAGCCGAACATTTTTATGATGGAATTATTTCTCTCTTTTGATGTTTACGTACTCTGCCTCAATGTAAAGTAATTTAATAAAACATTCATTTATTTTCTGTAGCAAATTTTTACTTTTTCTACTACGTATAGTAAGTAGGGGAAGTATTGTATTCCAACCAAAAATTCAATACCGAGATTTCACCGCAAATATATGTTTTGAGACACCCTGAATCCAAAAACAATTTTTTTTGAAAACATGTCCATGTGTCTGTCTGTGTGTGTGTCTGTGAACAGCATAACTCAGAAACGAACAGTCGGATAAATACCAAACTTGGTATTTAGGTTCAGTATCTTCCAGAGATGCGACACAAAGGTTTTCAATAAAATTCCCCCAACCCAGATTACCCTTTACATGGAACATTTTTCAATCATTTTAATTTTCTCAAAAATGGCTCTAACGATTTTGATTAAAATATCATATGTTTAAGACATTTTCATGACAAATGAAATGTACATCTCGAATTTTCTGGGAATGCCCCTAAAGGTATGCTTCATTGTGAACGACTTTTGCATAACTGGTAAACCATAAGAAATAGACAAACTTTTACTACACAAAAATGTAGATCCGTTAAAATACACAATTTATGACATATACATTGTTTTTGTTGAGTGAACCATTTTCAAGATATTGCTTGTTATTCCCTTAAATTGTTCCAATACGCATACTTTTTCTCAAATGGGAAACCGTTATTCATTTTTTTGTCCTGATAATGCAAAGAGAATGGAATACTCCACATAGCAACCAGCTCTTAAAATATTTGACTATCGCTTAAATACTTCCATATTCCCCTTGCACCTACAAGAAAATTAGCACTAAGATTAACATGAAGCATATGGAGAATAAGAGTTTGTAAAAATAGTTTGTACAAGAGTAGAGAAAGTCATGTGAGTGTAACACATCAGATTGTAATATATATTATTCCTAATAACAATAGTAATGCAGCATATGAAGTGTAAAGTAAGATACACTGTTAAATACACGTATTCTAAAGAATAGCCCAAAAATGTATCCCCAATCTCGATAAATGTTTAAGGTACCAGCTTCCACTAGTGAGCTTTTTTAAGCTTTCAAAATTTCTATCCTTAATGCTGTTATGTTATTAAAGCAACAAAATTTGGGACATTTAAAATAATTTTATTTATCCACTATAAAGAAGTTCAAAACAGAGTTTCTATATTTTTAAAAACATGCCAAATGGCGGCCGTTTCTTTTTAAGATCTTTGTGATCTTTATTGATAACTTTTATGTTTACAACATCCTGCTCTTTAATTCAAACATATTAATAATCATTATTTATAATACTATTTAGTTTCAGAATAACTGTCTCTTAGATCTGAATTAACTACATTATAGTTTGTACATATTAAAAATCTGACGTGTGCACACACATGGAAAATTTAAGAGAATAACAAGCAATATCTTGAAAATGGTTCACCCAACAAAAAAATGTATATGACATAAATTGTGTATTTTAACGCGATCTATATTTTCATGTAGTAAAATGTTGTCTATCTCTTATGGTTTACCAGTTATGCAAACGTCGTTCACAATGAACACTTTTGGAGACATTCCCAGAAAATTCAAGATATACATATTATTTGTCATAAAAGTATCTTAAATATATGATATTTTAATCAAAATCGTATGAACCGTTTTTGAGAAAATTAAAATTTTCGGAAAATGTTCCATGTAAAGGGTAATCTGGGTGGGGGGATTTTCTTGGAAACCTTCGTGTCGCATCTCTGAAAGATACCTAACCTAAATCCAAGTTTGGTGTTTATCTGACTGTTCGTTTCTGAGTTATGCTGTTCACAGACAGACAGACAGACACACACACACACACAGACATGTTTCCAAAAATACTTTTTTTGGATTCAGGAGGCCTCAAAACATGTATTTCTGGTGAAATCTTGGTAATGATTTTTGGGTGGAATGCAATAGTTCCCCTACTTACTATACATAGTAGAGAAAGTAAAAATATATTCATAAACAGTGATATACAAGAATTAATATAAGTAAGATTTAACGCGAATTATCATTACAAATAAAAATAACCGGCAGTGGCTATTCTTTCTGGGGATAGACAATGGAGGTTCGGACACAGTTTGGATTTTGGATTTTAATTAAATTTCTTAACTACATGTTTACTAAAGTAAATATTAGCCTACGTCTGTGATGAGGATCTATAAAGTTTTGTAAGTATTTAAACAATAAATAAACTAAGGAATGGCTTAAGATATACAGAACTGCTCGTTAAAATTGGAAAATTATATTAAAAATAATTTTATTGAGAGACAAGCCGCATCGTTAATCAAAATTAGCTCAATCACATTAAAGGAATGGAAGTGGTCATTGAAAACTTTAGTAACAAATGACACTTGTTTGCTGAACATGTTTTTAAACTTCAAACTTCTGCTTTCTCAAGCACATGTCTCTGAATACATCATGGTATTGAGTACGAAACACAGCTTCCAAACCCAAAAGTTGTTGCTCTTTTCATTCAATCTCATTATTTTCCTGGCTCTTGGAACCCGATTCGACAATTCGAATGCCCCTGGAAGAAATGCCCATCAATAAACTGTATATAACTTGCTTCATTCTGTTTCCGATTTCTTTTTTCATTCAATGACTTGCACACAGCTTGCAATGAGAAGGTGATGTGTATGCGTGTTTCTGTGTGCGTGTGTGTATATATAAATATACTATATTTGTACTTAAATGTACATGTTCATGAAACTGTAAGGATGTGTGTAGACTGTGTCGTCATAGATGATATAGTGTTGTGAATCTGGTGAGCGCAGAAACAGTGAAGGACGAACATTTTTTATTACTTGAGTGGTAGAAACAACATAGTGATGGTTCAACACAAAAGTGTACATTCATCGGAGTTAATCAAATAAAACTTTTCATTATAATACAAGGAAATAAAAAAGACCTCAGTGGTTACAAGAATAAAAACTGACATAGTTAGCATTTATCTTTGTAAGATGCTGCCATTTATTTGAGAAAACTTCAGATTTATTCATTTGTTCAAAACAAAATCCAACATTAATTGTTTGATGTGTTAGTTAGACGATGAACAAAATAATAAAGATGTTGAATGATCTTGAATCTTGAATTATAATATATGTTTCCCTTTAACCATTTTTATTACAGCAGCGTAGCGACAATTGTCATCATATATTTAACCTGCTGGAGCACAAAGTGTACTTCAGATTTGAAAGAGTTACTAACTTCGCATCCTAGGAATGCTTATTGGGTTTGTATTCAGGATTTTTTATTTCAACACTTTTCATTGTATTCGGCTATATCATATTTAAGACATTTAATTAAGAACACCTTTCATCACAATCTATTTTAGAAACTTGCACATATGAAGATAAAATGGCTAAATTCAGAACGGACCATTTAAGTTGAAGCTGTACAATATCTCCAAAACCAAGCGATGTGGAAAAAATGTCTTTAATAAGAGTTGCTTGATTTGGGAAAGTAAATGTAATTGATCTTGTTTTGTTTCGAAGACGTTATGCTGCTCATTTTAGTGTCAATTAATTTTTTTAAATGGGAACCTTACATTTTTTTTGTTGTTTTATCATGAGAAAATACTTCATAAAAATCTGTTTATTTTGTGATGAGGAATAAGGAAACAAAATAAAAAAATCTTGGTAGTTTTGAATATAATTCACAGTCTCAACTTAAACGGTCCATCCTGTACATGTAAACATGTATTTTATGCCAAAATAATATGTCAACATTCCAGATTATTTTTCTAATTAGTTTATCAGTTTTGTATTGGGAAGTGATTTAATGGATATGTGGTGGTATATTGCACAGTTGTCTTATAAATCAGTTAAGATGAACTGCATTCCGGAAACCATTTACACTAGGTTATGGGTTTTTTTACCGACACGGGTAACCGAGGTAGTTAAGAGTACCCAAAATGTTCAATAAGTTCAATCCAGTTTTAGGTACAACAGAACTTTGAGGCTTTACCTTCAAATATGCAGTATGACTTTTGCTCTCAGAGCTTTTTATAGCGTCAACACCTGGATACAAAGTACTTTGGACCTTTATCTTCAATTATGTACTATGACGTTTGCTCTGAGAACTCTTTAAAGCATTTACACGTGGATACAAAATTACTTTGAACCTTTATCTTCAATTATGTACCAGGACGTTTCTTCTGAGAGCTCTTTAAAGCATTAACACGTGGATACAAAGTACTTTGAACCTTTTATCTTCAATTATTTACTACGACTTTTGCTCTGAGAGCTCTTTACAGTGTCAACACTTGGATACAAAGGTACTTTGAACCTTTATCTTCAATTATGTACCTAGTATGACTTATGCTTTGAAAGCTCTTTAAAGTGTTTTCACTTGGATACAAAGTACTTTGAATCTTTATCTTCAATTACAAACTATAACGGAAATAATTGTTCTTTCACACAAGCCGTGTGTTGGACAGGGTTGGAAAGGTGGTTCAAATCCCGGCTATGGCATTGAATTTTTCAGTCGTCTGATTCTAACTTTCCAACACTACATACTATAACTTTGCTCTGAGAGCTCTTTAAAGTGTTATCACCTATATACAAAGTACTTTGAACCTTTATCTGCAATTATGTACCGGATATTTGCTCTGAGAACTCTTTTAAAGCATCAACACGTGGATACAAAGAACTGGAACATTTATCTTCAATTATATATTATGACTTTTGCTCTGAGAGCTCTTTAAAGTGTCAACACGTGGATAACAAAGTACTTTGAACTTTTATCTTCATTTATGTACCAGGACGTTTGATCTGAGAGCTCTTTAAAGCATTAACACGTGGATACAAAGTACTTTGAACCTTTATCTTCAATTATGTACTACGACTTTTGCTCTGAGAGCTCTTTGAAGGGTTATCACCTGGATACAAAGCACTTTGAACTTTTATCTTCAATTATGTACCAGGACTTTTGCTCTGAAAGCTATTTAAAGCATCAACACGTGGATACAAAGTACTTTGAACCTTCATCTTCAATTATGTACTATGACTTTTGCTCTGAGAGCTCTTTAAAGTTTCATCACCTGGATACAAAGTACTTTGAACCTTTATCTTCAATCATGTACTGTGACTTTTGCTCTGAGAGCTCTTTGAAGCGTCAACATGGGGATACCAAAGTACTTTGGACCTTTATCTTCAATCATGTACTGTGACTTTTGCTCTGAGAGCTCTTTGAAGCGTCAACATGGGGATACCAAAGTACTTTGGACCTTTATCTTGAACTATGCACTATGACCGTTGCTCTCAGAGCTCTTTAAAGCGTCAACACATGGATACCAAAGTACTTTGAACCTTTATCTTCAATTATGTACTATGACTTTTGCTCTGAGAGCTCTTTAATGCATCAATACAGGGATACCAAAGTACTTTGAATCCATAGCTTCAATTATATACTATGACTTTTGCTGTCAGAGCTCTTTAAAGTGTCAACATGTGGATAAAAAAGTACTTTTAACTTATAGCTTCAATTATATACTATGACTTTTGCTCTCAGAGCTCTTTAAAGCGTCAACACGTGGTCATTTAAATTTCCATGAGCCCACGGACTAGTGACCTATATTTACTTACAATGCCTTTTACTAGACTGTTTTTTTTCTTATATTTTGTACATTTAAAATATTCCATGCGTTGTAGTTTCTATACAATCTTGTTTAAATTATCAGCAGATACACAATAGAGTATGAACTTAAAAACCGCCATAAGGTTTTTGCTACACTTTTAAATTGCTCAAAATATGACGTTATTAAATCGACCACTGAAGAAAAACGGTTACAGAAAGCACTTTGACGGCTATAAATTTGTGAATATATGAAATTAGTTTTATAATTATACTTGCTAATCATTTTCCGGATGTTTATATAAACAGGGGTTATATCTTATGATTTTTAGGAGAACGATCACCTGAGGTTCTTGGAGAGTTCGACATTTGCAGATATTGTGCAAATCATTATGGCGATGCTGACGTAAGCGCCGAGGTTAACACGCGTCAGCACAGCTACAGTATTTAAAATGATGTTTCGTAAACGAGTGGGGTCTCTGGCGATTTTACATTCCGCCCAGGTAAATCTGGGCGACCTGCTCTCGATTGCTGGATTGCTGAGGTGTGCTCCGTCACATACTTAGCCGGAATCTGCGACGTTTGTCTCTTTAAACTTATTCCGTTAATTTGCAACTTTTCTCCGGTCTCCGAGACAACGCGGAATGGTTCACCCGGATCTTCGACGCTTACTAGGTAACATTGAAAGCTGTCTAGCTCTAGCTCTCTTTCTCCCTCCCTCTCTCTCTCTCTCTCTCTCTCTCTCTCTCTGTAATGTAGCTTAGATAGGTTATTACAGAATAACTAATAATTAGAGACATTAAATTAGAGACATCTTAAGGAATTGCACGTCTATAAGTGTCATCGTTTATACTATATATAGGGGCTATACAGATTTAAGTGTCTCGCTCCCCTCAAACTACATATTTCTCAATGACATACCTTAGCTACCCTCCTTACTCATCCCTTCTCGTCACCCCGGCTAGGGAGAGCAGTCGTCACATGTAGTGAAGACGCCGTAGCCTAGTAGGTGTGGTAGATCTGGTGATCCATTCCGCGTTGTCTCGGGGAGCGGAGCAATGTTGCAAGTTTAACAGAATAAGTTTAAAAGAGGAAGAGTCCAGCAAACCACGTGATGGAGCAACGAGATAGACAGGCTACGGCGCGAATTAGAGTTATGTAGTAATGGTAGTCTGAAACATTGCTAACATTGAATAGCTTCATGATATAACTGTGCGGTTTCCGTGTATTTAACGAGCAATTTATTTGTTTGTTTAGAATATGGATATATCAGGCAACTGCAATTTCACTTCATCAGGACATGATTGGACTAGAAGTATCAGCTGATTTCATTTCGCGCCGTAGCCTGTCTATCTCGTTAGCCACGAGATACGAGGGCTTTCCCAGAAGTACCCGACCTGATGTATAGACAGAGTTTGTTGTTTCAAACCAATGACTGTGGTAGAAAGTACCAACCCTATAAAGATTAAGTCTGAAGTTTGATGATGCTACGTCGTTTAGTAATTTTTTGTCAGCCATCAATAGTGAACGCTCTCAGCAAATTTGTAAACACTGGCCATCTCTATGTGATGCAATACTTTCATTTGAAAGGTCTTAGTGCAACTAATATTAAAGCTGAGCTAGACTCTACTCTGGGAGAATCTGCTTCTTCTTTTACAACAGTAAAATATTGGATGGCAGAATTTAAGCTAGGCCGTACGAGCTGCCAAAATGAACATCGCAGAGGTAGACCAAATGAGGTGACCACGCCAGAAACTGTGAAGAAAATCCACAAAATGGTGTTGGATGATCGTCGACTGAGTGGGCGAGCTAGCACACATCGTAGGCATTTCAAAAAGTGCTTTATATTGAATACTGACTGAAAATTTAGACATGAGAAAGCTATGCGCAAAATGGGTGCCGCGTTTACTCACAATGTAGCAAAAGCAGCGTCGTGAAGATGTTTCAGTAGAGTGTTTGGTGATACTTTGCTGCAATAAAGCCGAATTTTTGTGTCGATTCATAATCATGGATGAAACATGGGTCCATCTCTTCACAGCTGAGACGAAGGAGCAGTCAAACAGTGGATTGAAAGGTGAGACAGTTGCATTTGCAGGCAAGGTCATGGCGTCAGTTTTTTTGAATGTGTGTGGGATAATTTTCATTTATTATCTTCAAAAAGGAAACCCAACCAATGGAAAGTATTATGCAAACTTATTGCAGCATTTGAATGATAAAATCAAGCAAAAACGGCTGCATTTAGCGGAAAAGAAATTTCTGTTTCATCAAGAAAATGCATCAGTTCACACATCCATTATCGCTTTAGTCAAAATCAATGAGTTAAAGTTTGAATTGCTTCCTCATGCACCCTATTCACCAGATTTAGCCCCCTCTGATTATTTTCTATTTCCAAAGTTGAAGAAATAGCTTGATGGTAAAAGATTTGCCAACAATGAACAGCTGGAATCTGCAGTTGATGGCTATTTTGCAGAACTCGACGGTTCTCACTATAAACAGGGTGTCGAAGCTATTGAACATCGCTGGGAAAAGTGTATCGAGCTGAAAAGAGACTGTTTAGAGAAATAATGCTGTTTTTTTTCAAAATTTTTGTGTTTTCTTTGTTAGGTCGGGTATCTCTGGGACAGCCCTCGTACTGTAGCCCGTGCTGGCCACAAGTTAACCTTAGCGCTTAGGTCAGCATCCTCATCATGATTTGCATTATCTCTTCACATGCCGAACTCTCCATGAAACTGAAGTAGTAATTCTCCTAAAAATTATATATGATAAAACCCCTACTTACAATAAGCACCCGGGAAATGACTCGCAAAAATTGTAAAGCCAATTTTGTTCTAAATATCTTGAACCCTATAAAATTATGCATTTCCCAATGTCACAAACATATAACCGTCACAGTATATTTAAAGTTTAATTCTTTTTAAACAATAATAACAGAATAATGAATAATTTTCTATATGACAGTTCTGCGTATTATTAAAGTAATATGTGAGTATTTTAATTTTTTTTAAAATTACAATTTTACACCTCATTAATTAGTGTAATATAGGTATTTTTTTCAAAAACCATTCACATATCTGCATGAAATTTAAGACACACTTAACTATAATTATGGCAGAGCACAATGAGATACAACATTTTGAAAACATTTGGATTAAAACTGCAAGTTTTAGAAAGTTCACCTATGGGTATATTTAGGCACGGACTCGTGGAAGGGAGGTCTGCAGTCAGATCCTGCCAGGGCCGTCCTCCCTGAGTGAGGCTTTTTCCAGGTTTTTCTCAGTTCTTATAACTTGGAGATGCAGGGCACCTAACTTTAAAAATCCAGAGTCAAAGAAACTATAGCCAACGACAATACTTTCCCAAGTCAAAGTTTCCAACAACCATAGAAGTTAACGGGGTTATACAGATTAAGCAACATTAAAATACAGGAATTTAAGCAAAAATAAAACATATTATAACATTGTATGTTATTATTATTATTCACTTCCTAACATGGTCATAATATTGGTTCCGTCTCACAGTTGTTCCAATCACCCGTTTCTGGATAGGCCAACATTTCTGTTTCCTTTTGGTAGATATTGAAATGCAACTTGAGGTAATCTTGAATCTAATATTCCTTGAACATGTTTCGATATTTTTCAAAGGTTCGATTTATTAGTACACATTAAGTTGTGCTCTTATATCCTCGTTTCGTATTTTATCTAATATTATGCATCCTTTTGTTTCTTAAAAGGTCATCTCTGCACTTTACAATTGGTTTTTCATTTCCCTTTTTGTGACTAAAGCTAGGAACTTAAGTGCAAAATATTGGTCAAAATGGTGCATAATTTAGTTGAAAAAGTGCTAATTTAAAATGAAATATTTATTTAAAAAAGTATTAAAGCCAATTGCATGACATATGTGACACAGAATTCACTCGTGTATTAAAAACAGCCTGCCGAAAATGTCACAGAGCACAAGGTCATTTGTCCAGAAAACTGTTAAAACATATAACGTTCAATACTTCAACGTTTTTGTTTGCTTTTGTATTTCTTAGGATACAATTATTAAATAAATACTTGAACGTGGAAAATGAACGTTCCATACCAATACATAAAAGTGGTTCATATTTTGTTTGTAGTTGGTAATTTTGTTTGTTGCAACGTCCTCAATATCACAGTTTTTGGTTAACCTCTGCTTCAGCTTTGGCTTCCAATACCCTCCAATGCTTCCGTCACGTCCATCAGAACAGTTCACTGAACACTGTTCCTCCAATTTTGAAATAACAGTTTCCAGCAAAAAGTACCTATTCAAAGTTCATCGTGTAATTCCTGTTGACCTGTTGATGATGATTATGATTCAAATGATAAATGAGTGACCTCTAAAAGAAGCCAGGCACGCAGGCTCAAGAGCCCATTGTGCCTCACATTCTGGCATTACTCTGGTTCAAGGTTCCGAAACAAACGCACCATGTCCTTGATATCTGCCTTTTTTATAAGTTCAGGTTCCAAAAAGGAAGGACCCCAAGGATACATAATTATGCACAGCGGCATTCGCGTAGTATGTGCTGTGAGGTCTCAAAGTCCCCCACACATTTCTTACATAAAGGATCCTGTACAAGACCCATTACGTGTAAATGTGTGCTCGGAGCATTGTGGCCCGTAAGGTAGCTTCTAAGCTTAGCTCTAGAGAAATATAGAGGAACTCACACTCCTTCCGGTCAGGCTAAGATATAGAATCGCGGGCCTGCTGGCAGTGGTTTGCTTACTCCAGATCTCAAGATTTATTTATTTTTAATTATGGATGCTCTTTAACTACTATGGTCCTTACCGTCCCATTCTATATTGGGCGTGAAACACCGGTAATTTTTCTCAGAGGCCTCTCTATCAGGCTTGAGGTTCTTGTACGTGCCGTAAATCTACGACACCGGACCACCGGCTTTACTCCCTTCCGAAGGAAGCCGTGCTAAGGATTTTTACGCCCGAAAAAATCCATCGCCCTCCGCCGGGTTTAAACCCGCGACCTTGGGAACTAGAGGCTAGCACAGTGCCACTAGTCCACGGAGGACGACAGATCTCAAGATGAGACCTGGATAATCTCATACTTGAAATTTCTAGCACACACTACGCAAAAGGGCTCAGGCCCCATAAACTCGAGCCCTGATCCCCTCCTCCTTAGAGCGTCTACCACCTCATCTTTAATACCAGTATGCTCCGGTACCCAAAGAAGTGTAACCAGGAAGCAGGTACATAGTCTATCTACTTGATGTGCTTTTAACCGCTCTAAGGCTTTGAAAGCTGTCATACTATCGAAGTAGATGTGCAATCCGCTCGTCCACATGACATAGTGTAAATATGCACAGCACAGGCTAAGATAGCAAAGACTTCGGCCTGGAAAACTGTGGCAAATCGCTCAAGGGAAATAGCAAGCCTGATCCTAGGGTCATAGGCTACAGATCCCGTCCTGCCTCCGAGACGGGAACCACGTCCTGCCCTCACCCTTCGGGAGGGACCTTGTCTCTAGGTCCTACTTCTCCCTGGAAGGTATTACCACAGAGCAGGATGGACTTACGTTATACCTAGTCCCTAGCAAGTCCCCGATCTTTTGGGTTATAGGACACTTCTCCTGCAATTTAGAAAGAATGAGTCTGTTAACCTGTTAGTTCTTTACCCTTTTTCAAGTTGAGAAATCATAATTTGGTAAAGCATCTAATAAATTGCGTATAGTCTTAAAATGGTTACGAATAAATACTGCAGCCTTGAACCAAGTAACCCATCTAGCGACAACTGGCGAAAGAGGAAGAGGGAGGTCCTATAGTTTCCAACATACTTTTGTCTCCAGGTAGTTCATTGAGGTGCAAACTAATTTAAAAGCTTTCACCTCCCAGGAATGCACCGAAGTGGAAGTAATACGATACCACGGTAGCATCTGTAAATTCTAATAAAACATTCACTAAGCAGAAATATTGTCCATTTATTTTACACATCAAGTATTAATTTTTATGCAAAACATAACATGGCAAAGGAGCGAAAACAAGGAGAAAATGTGCAAAAGGACACTGAAAATGAAAAAAAAGATGCAAAAAGTGCTGACATTGGATAAAAGGTGCAATCCAAACCGGTTGTGAGTGCTTGTTTTACGGTTTCTTTGCAAGTCAAGTCAGTTTGCACATTTTAACAGAAAAAAAGATTAAGATGCAACACCTAAAATGTCCAACTCCAGTATTGACCCATGTCTCACTTTCATTGAGTAGTTTAGGAATCGCCATTGTTTTATACAAATTTAGCCTTGTTTCCTTTACAAAATAAAACAAAAACAATTTTTCAACGTTCTATGTATAGTTCCACATATCATTGAGAATCTTGCAAGTTTTTTACTAATGTCTCTTTTAGTTCTTGCCAAATAGCTGAAATTGCATCCTAAGTAATTAAACTCTCTAACTTGTTCTACTGGTTTATTTTATACGATGGTTTTTGACATAATCACGAAGAATATACCAAGGGAATATTTGACTGTTATATCTTTACTGGTTCCAGAGAAAATTGTTAGTTAAGTTACTAAACATTAAAGGCTGGCGAGATAGGGCATTGTACCTTCGCTTAAAACCCATGTTTTTTACTTTCTCTACTACGTATAGTAACTAGGGGAAGCATTGCATTCCACCCAAAAATTCGATATCGAAATGTCACCAGAAATATATGTTTTGAGGTGCCCTGAATACAAATAAAGCATTTTTGGTAACATATCTGTGTGTCTGTCTGTTAACAGCATAACTCAGAAACGAATAGTCGGATAAATGCCAAACTTGGTATTTGAGTTTAGTATCTTTCAAGGATGGGCACGAAGATTTTCAAGAAAATTCCCCACCCAATACTACCGTTTACGTGGAACATTTTTCAAAAGTTCTTATTTTCTCAGAAGTGGCTCGAACGATTTTGATTAAAATATCTTACGTTTAAATATTCTCATGTCAAATGAAATGTATTACTTGAAATTTCCGAGAATGCCCCCAAAAGTCCTCTTCATTCCGAATGACTTTTGCATAACTGGTAACCGTAGGAGAGAAACGAAATTTTACTACACCAAAAAATGTATATCTTTATACTGTTTCTCAAATGGGAATTCCTTATTCGTTTTTTTTAGTCCTGGATATGCAAATTGAATGGAACGCTCCACATAGCAACCAGCTCTTAAAAGACTTGACTATCGCTTAAAGCCTACCATATTCCCCTTGTACCTACAAGAAAATTATCAATAAGATAAGTTACTGCAAAATAAGCGTTTGTAAAAATAGTTTGTGCAAGAGAAGAGAAGTTATGTGAGTGCAACACATCAGATTTTTCAGCTTTATATTTCATCCCTTCAGCTTTAATCACCCTTAGCGCATTCAAATTGGGATTTGAAATGAGAACCTTGTATATTGAGGCAGTAAGCGGAAAACACAACCGTCATAGTTTCATTATCAAAATGTATATAAGCTCCGGTAATTAATTTATCATAAAGTCTCTTTTTGCGTGTAGAATGTAATATGTTCAAATCTGGGATACGTATGTTGTTAATTAGAGTTTAATCCTTGCGGTTTGCCTGATAGAACGACTGATACAAAACGCATACCAGACTTTCGTATGGTAGAGCTCAAAAGAAAGGTATCCCTTTAATTCTAATAGGTATGATTCTATAATTAACAAATAAGAATCGTATAAGATACCGTGACTTTTAGGAGAATCGATTCTCATCCTAAAATTGTCACCCGGCAGCGAAAGACACACACTCGCGGGTTGTAAACCTCAGATTGAGCCAAGGTGCTCCCCAGTGATCAGCCATTGTCTTAAATGATAAATTTAGATGAAAATGCCAAAAAATATTTTTTCGGCTAATGATGAATGATAATCTCACTTATAAATGCAAACTACATTTCATTAGGTCATTTATCGCTTGCATAACAATGAAGCCATCGGATTGTCACATTGTGTACCGTGATTCGTCACTCCACACAACATTTTGGCACTGTTCAATCGTGTAATGTTACGCTCCTTACATCAAGCGAGGTGTCGTTTGTCATTTTCCTGCTTATAAGCAGTCGCTCGACCATGGAATCCAAGGTTTCTCACCTCACGCCTAACGTCATAGCACAAGGAGTGGATTCTGATGCAGTTTGGAATTCCTGTGTGATGGTCTGGATAGATGTCTGCCTATTACCCTTTACGATCCTCTTCAAATGCTGGCGGTCTCTGTCAGTCAACAGACGAGGTCGGCCTGTATGCTTTTGTGCTGTACATGTCCCTTCACGTTTCCACTTCACTATTACATCAGAAACAGTGGACCTAGGGGTGTTTAGGGCTGTGGAGATCTCGCGTACAGACTTCTGACACAAGTGACACCCAATCATCTGACCACGTTCGAAGTCCGTGAGTTCCACGGAGCGCCCCATTCTGCTGTTTCACGATGTATAATGACTACTGAGGTCGCGGATAATGAGTACAAGGCAGTACAAAGCACCTAAGATGAAAAACGTATGTTTGTGGGGGTGTACGGATACTTTTGATCACATAGTGTATGTTTTGAGACGCCCTTAACAAAAACACACAAAAAAACATTTTTAGGAAAATGTCCATGTGTGTGCGTGCGTGTATGACTGTGAACAGCTAACCCAAAAACGAAAACTAGTTTAAATGTCAAGCTTGGTGTTTAAATTCAGTCTTTCAAGATTTTAAAGAAACTTCTCTCCACCCCAAACTACCCCAAGGTTAAATAAACCTACTAAATAAACTAAAATAAACTTTCGTAAGAATAATTTTATACCCACTACTAAGCGCCAGAGGGTGGAGAAAGTCATGTGAATGTAATACATAAGATTTTTAGAAAAAGGTCCCTGTGTGTATGTGTATGTCTAAACAGCATATTTAAAAAAAGTCCTGTTTATGCATATGTTTCTTGGGATTGCATTCAAACTGCATGTAATTTTAAGGCCAGCATATAGCGTCCAGTTCTTAAACATTTGACACTATAACAAAATATGCCATATATCTACCTCTGCAAAGGTTTGTCTCGAATAAAACGAAGTAGGTAGAAAAATAAGCTTTCGTAAGAATAGTTTCTATACTCTTTAATAAATGATAGAGGGTAGAAAAAGCAACGTGAATGCAAGATCAGAATGTTTTTCCTCTTCTGGTTTTTCTCTTATCCTAAACAAGCTCTGAACCCTTGGCTCATTTAATTACTCATTCATGACACTCATCGCATTCATTGGTATGTAAAAAGAAAACAAACAAAATAGCTGTTCACTGGAACTTTATTAGACATTTTTATACAGATCATCTCAAATAGTGTATTCACAATGAAATCTCCATGTCAAAGTTTTAGGTAGATGAAATAATTATTTCCTCTACTGTAGGTGTGGCAGTAGGGTAATGTAAAGAGAACATCTGGAAAAAATAATGGTTTGTTTAGTTGTGCAATACCATTCTTTGCTTTCAGTCATTCGGATCGACAGTTCGGCTTTCGCCGTCTGCAGCCGTTTGTCAAAGTCCGGCTGTAATGGCAAGTGCTGTACGAGGGGTCCCGGGTTCGATTCCCGGATAAGGGATGGGAATTTTTATTTAGCCAAGATTATTCTCTATCCTCCCAAGAGTCTGGAAGTGTGAGTGTGCGAGTGATCGATGCGTAAAACACAAAGAAAACCGGAAATCTATTGCCGATAATAGGCAACATTATATTCCGCCGATATGAGCATTGCGATTAAAGGCGAGGTATAAATGGAGCAATAAAAGAAACCCTTAAAAGTAAAACAACGCCTTCCCTACATCAATGAATAAAGGGAAGCTCAAAATGTTTAAAAGTAATCTAAACTACCACTCAGTCCATAAAGCGGTGTCAATTATTCACAGAAGAGTCTGATATACTAATATACCTTCCTCTACACCCCTTTCTTACTAATTACTATTCTTACAAAAGTGTTTTTCTACCTGCTGTACATTAAAGGAGACAGGTGTTGAAGGTGTTTCAACATATTTCATTCTAAAAGTGGAATGGTAGAGGTCGCAGCGATAGATATTTAAAAATTTAGTATGATACATTCACATGGATTTCTCTACCCTCTGTTGTTTATTAGGTATACAAACTATTCTTACTAAAACCTATTTTTCTATCTACCACATTTTAATCCAAATAAACCTTTACAGAAGCAGCTATATCACACATTTCGTTATAAATATAAAGAAAACAGCGGTAGTCAAATGTTTAAGAACTGGACGCTATGTGCTGGCCTTAAAATTCCATACTGTTTCTATGTAATCACGAGAAATAATTGAATGTTAACAGGACTTTCAGAGAATAACCAAGAAATGAACAATTCGAACCTTTAATAACAAATACCTCAAAAAATGAATTATGCCACAAAAAACTTATTTGAAATAAATTGTGTGTTTTAAAGACATCTACACTTTTTGTGTAGTACGTTTTCGTTTATCGCTTAACGTTTACCAGTTATACAAGATTATACAAAATTGCTTCGGAATGAAGAGCACTTCACAGGCTATTCCCAGAAGATTTAATATATAATTTTATTTGTAATGTAAATATCTTTAAAATATGTTACGTTAATCAAAATTATTTGAACCATGTTTTAGAAATCAAACTTTTTGAAAAAATTTCCATGTAAAGGGTAGTCTGGGTTAGGAATATTTTCTTAAAAATCTTTGTGTCGCAACTTTGGAAGGTACTAAACCTAAATAATAAGTCGGTGAAACCTGGTAATCGAATTTTTGGGAGAATGCAATACTTCCCCTACTTACTGTAAGTGTTAGAGAAAGTAAAAAGCGGGCGTTATATGCTGGCTATTAAATCCATCTCTTTGCATGACCATGAGAAACGTTGAATGGCTTTTTAGTACTTAAAAAGGTGTAAAGTATTTGAAACTTTAATTCAATAACAACGAATATCCTTAAACCGATAAATGTAAAATATTTATATCACGTAAATTTTGTCAAGTAATACCATCAAATAAGATTTTTTGGCAATAGCTTGTGAAGTACCTTTCATTCTGAATAAATTCTGTATACTTTTGTGCAACCGATAAACCATAAAAAATGGACAAAATCTTACCACAGAAATAAATGTAAATCTCATTAAAACTCAATTTATTTCAAATAAATTGGCATGTGTGCATCAGATATTTCTGAGATATGGGTTATTATTGGTTTGAATTTTTTACAACTTTATGATTTTTTGAAGTGCAGTTGTTTCTCGCGAAGTCATAGAAATAATATGGAATAACAAGGCCAGCATAAATATAGAAACTACAAGAAATCTGTAATTAAACTATTTCTATAATGTTTTAATTGGATTAACATGAGGCATACAGAACAAATAACTTATCTTAAGAACAGTTCATATAAGCTATATAAAAATAAAGTTTGCTGAACAGAGAAAATCATGTGAATGTAACACAACACTTTTTGCTTTCTTTTTATTATTCAGTATTTATTTATGAATTTTTATTTAAGTACTTCAGGTGATAAAAAGAGCTTTAGTTGTTTTTAATCTTCAAAAGCAAGTTGTTATTAAAATATGGCTTTCTCTATTTAATTTCTCTACTACATATAGTAAGTAGGGGAAGTACCTACTGTATTCCACCCAAAAATTCGATACCGAGATTTCACCGGAAATACATGTTTTGAGCCCTCCTGAATAAAACAAAAGCATCAAAAGCATGTGTGTGTGTGTGTGTGTGTTTGTGTGTGTGTGTGTGCAGATGTGTGTCTGTGAACAGCATAACTCAAAACCGAAAAGTCGGATAAATACCAAACTTGGTATTTAGGTTCAGTATCTTTCAAAGATGCGACACGAAGATTTTCAAGAAAATTCTCCCGTCCCAGACTACTCTCTACGTGGAACTTTTTCGATAACTTTGATTTTCTCAAAAATTGCTCTAATGATTTTGATTGAAATATCATATATTTAATATATTTTCATGACAAATAAAATGTATATTTTAAGTTTCCTGGGAATGTTCCCAAAAGTCCTTTCTTTCTGAAAGGCTTTACCATAACTGGTAAACCTAAGAGTAGACAACCTTTTTCTACACAAAAAAATGTAGAACCCAATAAAAACACAATTTATGTCGTATACAATTTTTTGTCAATATTTGCAAGATATTCCTTGTTATTTGTTTGAATTTTCCAATACTTATACTTTTTCTCAAATAGGAATTTGAGATTCTTTTTTTTTTGTGACTGGACATGCAAAGAAAATGGAATGCTCCACGTAGCAACCAGCTCTTAAAATATTTGACTATCGCTTAAAGCCTACCAATTCCCCTTGTATCTACAAGAAAATCAGCAATAAGATTGCTAGCATCAAGTAGATGGAGAATGAGCTTTTGTAAAAATAGTTTGTACAAGAATAGAGAAACGCATGTGAGTGTAACACAACAGAGTTTTATTCTACTAGTGTTTTACTTTAAGGAGTTCATTGATTTCCTTTCTTTAATATACTGTGTGTTATAAAAGTCCGTATGATCTATTAGTCAAGTTCAGTTGTTAAGAATCTATTTGTATACTTAAACTCAAAACAAGGGTACTCATTTATTAATCACAATTTCTTTAAAAACGTTCTTTTCGATGGAAAATTGCAAACTAGCTGTTACCCCAAATTTGAAATCATCACGAGAACTTATGTGCCCTTTACAATACATAACCAGGATTCACAATCTTTACAGATACAATCAGCTTTTGATATTTTGTAAAGTTCAGGAGATACGAGGAATAAATAAGGAAAACAAAGTTAATTAGATCGTTCGTTATGCTGGTTTAGATTGCCGTTATAACGAGAATCGCGTGAGCAACTGGCATTTGCTAATGAGATACTTACATCTGCCACTTTCTCTTCATGAAAAGCAAAGAAAAACTCTCTAAATGCCATGGCGTCTTTCTGTATTGAAAAGAACATCCGTCCCTGCCGCTTGTAAATGTCATTAAAAACTTTATTATTCCACAAATACACGCGCGTAAAGCATCAACATCAAAAGTGGATCCTATTTTCTCGATATTCAACTGCCTCTGAATTATAGCATGTGTTATTAAATTCTTATCGATCAATGATTTCTACCCAGCGCTCCTTAGCAATATTTTATGCTTACGCCATGTCAAGGCTGAATTCCAACCTCTTATCAACTTTGCGTACACACTGTTTCTTTTTAGGGGGGGGGTGGCTGAGATTTAAATGATGGCGTTTTGATTTGTTCACTATCTTTTACAGATTTATAAATAAGCTTCTTCATACAGGCAACCTTACAGATAAGCGAGAAAATTTGCATTTGAAATGTTTCATGGCAAAACACAGTTACCCTACTGCAGAATGTGGTTGAGTTTCTGAAGGTGGCCTCGACTATGTTGCGCGAGTCATATTCAAAGATTTGTACTAGTTTCTTCGGAAATTTGCAGCGATACTCTAATATTTAACCAAAGCAAGTAAAACAAATCATTTGCTTCAAAATTGAATGAAACAGGAAATAAAATGAATGTTTATTTAATTTACTTACAAGCACTTATATATTAAAAATCAAATAGCTGCGATCTTTTTTAACAGAATGCCTCAGTACCAGAGTTGCCAAATTCACAGGTTTCAAAATTACTGATTGTTGTACAAAAGATTTCTCAAAGAAGTTTTTGTTTCTCTATTATGTACCAAGTGCGTAGCGAAAGCTTTACATTCCATACAAAATAGCAGTTTTAGAAAAAGGTCGCGTGTACTCGCGCGCGCGCGGTGTGTGTGTGTTAAAATTAAATTGAGTTTTATTTATGGACGCTCTTTAACTACTGTGGTCCTTAGCGTCCCATTCTATATTGGGCGTGAAAGACCGGTAATTTTACTCAGAGGCCTCTTTATCAGGCTTGAGGTTCTTTTACGTACCGTAAATCTACGACACGGGAGCACCGGCTTTACTTCCCTTCCGAAGGAAGCCATGCTAAGGATTTTAACGCCCGAAAAAAATCCATCGCCCTCCGCTGGGTTTCAACCCGCGACCTTGGGAACCAGAGGCTAGCACGGTACCACTAGTCCACGGAGGACGACTGTATGTGTGTGTAGCGCAGCTAAAAAATCTGATGTGTTAGAACCACATGACTGCCTCTACCCTCTATCGCTTATTACTGGGAATAAATTATTCCTACGAAAGTTTATCCTCCTATTTGCTTCGTTTTAATCAAGATAAACCTTTCCGGAATAGCTACATTACACATTTAATTTTAGATACAAAGGGTGTAGTGACATTCAAATGTTTTAGAACTGGATTCTATACGCTAGGCTTAAAATTTCACACTCCTTCCATGCAATCGCGCGAAAAACACCTGAAAATCGACAGGACTTTAAAAGAATAGCTAAGTATTGATCAGTTCAAACCATTAATAATGGATATATCGAAAATTTCTGGTGCCACAAAAATGTTATTCGAAATAAATTGTGTTTTGTTAAAAAGATCTACATTTTTGTGTAGTGCGCTTTCGTTTATGGCTTTACGTTTACTAGTTATACAAGATTATACAAAATTCCTTCCAAATAAACAGGGCTTCACAGCTATTCTCAGAAAATTCAAGATATACATTTTATTTGTCATATAAATATCTTTAGTATATAGTATTTTAATCAAAATAATTAGAGCTATTTTAATATCATTCGTGTAAAACAGTGGTCTTCAGAAATTCAAAGACTTTCAAAAAAAATCCCCTCAACTCCAACTATCCTTTATATGGAACACTTTTCGAAACTTTTTATTTTCTAAAAATTGAAATCTCAATATCGAATTTTTGGGTGAAGTGCAACACCTTCTCTACCGTCCATGTGCGTGATAAAGTAAAAACGAAATATCCGATAAGTACTAAAGTTGCTATATAAGTTCAGTTCTTCCAGACATTCTTAGGAAAGTTTATCTTCACATTTGTTTCATTTTAATCAAGATAAATCTTGACAGAAATAGCTGCATTACATACCCAAAGAGAATGAATGAAAAATATTGAATTCACGATAAAATAAACATTGTGAAAGCACAAAATAGGTAACAAAAAGAAAACATTTAAGCAATGTTTTATATATATTATAATTGAAAATAGTTAATTTTGTTAATATGTGATTAATTTAATGCAGGAGTTGCTAAGTTAAATGTATTTATTTTACGATCGTTAGGAATCAGACTTGAGTAAACAACATTCAACTGTTTTAATTGTTAGGAATTTGTTTGAATTGTTCTCACCGAGAAGGAGATGCAAGGAAGTTTAAGATTTGCATCAATTCTCTAGGGAAATTGCTAAGTATTTTAAAGTAATAAAGAATCAATTATTGTACTACAAAGAAAGTAAAAAACTATTCTGGTCAAATATGTAAGTAAACATTTGATGCAATTATATAACATTGTTTGTCCTTAACAAGCACATTCAGAAGTAAGATAAAACACACATTATGGTGGAAGTTAATTTAGTGGATTTGCGATTTAATTAATAAATATCTCGCCTTTAAATACGAAAAGAACCTGAGATAATAATCATTGTTTCCACGAACTGAGCTAGTATCATTTTAAACATCTTAAAATATAACAGACAAAAAGAAAGCTTAACAAATTTGCTACGCGTAACACACGTAGTACAATTACTGAACAAGAATATATACGCCAAAAAATACTTCTACCAGGCTAAGCATAAAATTGTATTACCAACCGCATGAGAGGCGTGGTAAATTCAAAGTCTACAGCATCCGCGTCTTTAAGATCTTCGAGAGCTTCCACCAGCTCCAGAGCATCCATCAGGAGCCAGCAGCGACATCTACACTTACTTTCCATCCAAACCCAAATTGCAATTGAACCTTGACGTCACCAACCAACTCATACTAAAACATTTCGTGGCTATACAAATTATTCTTACAAAAGCATATTTTTCTATTTACTTCATTTTAATCCAGATAAGCCTTTGTATAAATAGCTAAACTAAACATTTTCTTATAGATACAAAGGGGAATACGGACAGTCAAATGTTTAAGAACAGACGCTATATGCCGGCCTTAAAATTCCATACTACTCGCGAAAAAACAGCTGAATATCGACAGGATTAGAATGACAAGGTATTGAACAATGCGAACAATTAATAACGGATATCTCGGAAATGGTTTCTGCCACGTCTATCCTCAAAGTTTACCAGTTATAGAACATACTACAAAGTCCTTCCGAATGAAGAAGACTTCACAGGCTATTTCCAGAAGATTTAAGATATAGCTTTATTTGTCATGCAAATTTCTTTAATATATTATTATATTTTAATCAAATCGTTAGAGCCATTTTTGAAAAAATCGAAAATTCAAAATATGTTCCGTGTAAAGAGTAGTTGGGAGTGAGGGATTGTCTTGGAAATCTTCGTGTCGTATCTTTAGAAGGTACTGAAATTAAATAGCAAGTTTGGTATTTATCCAACTTTTCATTTTTTGAGTTATGCTGTTCACAGACTCACAGGTAGGCAGACATAACACATACGGACCGTTTTCTAAAAATCCTTTTTTTTTTTTGTATTCAGGGTCTCAAAATTTGAATTTTTAGTGAAATTTCAGTATCAAATTTTGGTGGAATACAATACTTTCCCTATTTAGTATGCTATGTAGTAGAGAAAGTAAAAATACTAATCTATTAAGTTTAAATTTTAAGACCTTCCTTCGTAAAACGAACCTTGGCCTTGGTTTCGAAACACAATTAATACATAAAAGGAATGGAATATATCATCATGGGCTCTAGATAAAGAATGCCCTCTTCCGGATCTCTTAAACACGAAGCGATCCTGTTTGAAGAGACAAAGTCCTGACAATAATTGTATTTTACGCACCCCTTGTGTACACGAGTTCGTCAAACAGAGGTTTACGTCCGACAGCGCTTCTGTTTGCTGCCGGCAAACTTGAGAATCACGTCGTATCGGATTCTTTTGTTTATTCAATTTCTAGATATTGGAAAGTGCTACAAGGGACGTGTTCAGTTGCCAATATAACATTCAAATCCGCGGCACATTGTAAACTGCTCCCTCGACTTATTGTTTCCTCTTCCACTTGTCAAGCTATAATTGCTTTAGCTACTTCCGGCCCTTCTCCCCCTTCATAAGGAGCGGCTCGTATTGTTACACAGCTCCTGAGGCTACAATTTTTACATCGGGAGCGGCAAACACGCTCATGCGAGCTCAAGGACCCGTGCTGAAGTTAACGTGTAGTGAGCAAGATAACGCTGGCCAACAACTATTTTCAAAATATTAAAAAGGCTTACTGGTAAAAAATGGGGTTGCTCTAAGAAAACTTTAAATACACCTTATAACATGTACATTAAGCCCATCTTAAATTAGTGGTGAAGTGCTTATAACTTCATCATCTTCAAGCAGAAAAATCCTTGAACAAACTCAAAATCAAGCATTAAGATTAATAACTGGTGGCATTAAATCCACTTCAATTTAAACTTTATTAACTGCTTACTCAAACAAACCCATTATGACAGATCTTCAATGCAAGCCCTTCAAACGTATGGGAAGTTAATAATACTACCAGATTATAAGAAGTGGTATAGCTACCAAAATTCTACACAAAATATACTTGATTTATACAACAGTCAAGAACCTGAAAAACTTGTTAGACTATCCATGTGAAAAAGAAAAACTTCTATCTTGTAACAATCCAATTAATAAAATTAAAGCTGTCATCGACTTTATCTTAAACATTCAATAAAAATGATGTTAATCCCGTCCAAACCAAAATTTTTACCCTTAAACCCCCAATAGAATCTACCCACTGACTGGATTCATATCTATATGGATTACGAAGGAGTAGCTGGAGATTTCTTTTATAAAAAGTGGGGAAATACACAACCAATTTTGAAAGTGAAATTGATACCACATTACATCCCTTCGAAATTTATTTTCTCGGCAACATAAATGTAAAAATGTAGCTATTCTATCGGATGCTAAAGTTGCACTCCAAGGTATTGGTTCTACTACTCAGCACAAAATGGCGAAGATTAACAAAATGCATGATATGAGCAAAAAATACAGAAACTAAATAAAAGTATAGTCTTACAGTGGATTCCCACACACTGAGCTGTTTTTAGAAATGAAATGGTGGATATTTTAGCACAGAAAGGAACTAAAATCAACAAAAATCAACGGATCGTATAAAAGAAAATCATTTCTGATTATAACCAACAGATAACACTTCAAAATCAACAGTCAAAATGGAAGGACGTTTTTAAAATGATCCATCAATATAGCTCCTGAATTTGAGGTAGTATTTTTAATACTTAAACGATATCAGTCTAATTATATAATATAAATTCATTAACAGCCCGCCTTAAAACACTGTGTATTAGTATATAAAGTGCATGTAACAGTCATTGTATTATGTGCATGTATAATAATTTATGTGAATGTATTAACAATTTAGGAGTTGTGAGAATAGAAGCCGAAAGTTGCTAACAATGAGGTAACCTTGAGGCAATAATGAATTAGAAAGTTTAATAATGCTACTAATAATTCTTGGAAAAATAATGTAATATTTAAAACAGTTTATAAATAGCCAATTCAAAACTAGAAAAGCTAAAAGTTAAGTAAAAGTATTCTATTGGAATAGAATTAGCCAATCAGAGACTTAAAATAGAGAAATTTACAAATTTAAGCGGTAAACGCCAGATACTAGAAGGCAAAGTTCCTGAGCAGATCGCTCGTTATGTATTCAGTGTGAGACATATAAAATTCATTACGGCGTGAATAATATAAACGTTTACGTGTTAAAAAGTACAATTAACAAAAATCCCACAGTTCTACAGTAGGATATATCAGTGAAGTGTTATTTATTCATGTGAAAGATTAATAAAAAATCTGATGTGTTACACTCACATGACTTTCTCTACTCTTGTACAAACTATTTAGACAAACGCTTATTCTCCATCTACTTCATGTTAATCGAGATAAACATTTGCAGAGTCAATCTAATTGCTAATTTTCTTGTAGATGTAAGGGGAATATATATTCACAATGGCAATTTGGAAATACAGTAGCCTTTAAGCACATACATATCTCTTAATAGCTGGTTGCTAGCTGCAGCACCATTCCCTTTCCCACAGATATTTTTCTTTGCATATCCAAGACAAAAAAATGAATAACGAATTCCCATTTGAGAAAATAAGTATTGAAAAATTTAAGGGAATAACAAGTAATATCTCCAAAATGGTTCACTCAACAACAAAAATGTATATGACATAAATTGTGTATTTTAACGAGATCTACATTTTTTGTGCAGTAAAATTTTGTCTATCTCTTATGGTTTACCAGTTATGCAAAAGTCGTTCACAATGAAGAATACCTTTGGAGACATTCCCAGAAAATTCAAGATATACATTTTGTTTGTCATAAAAATAGCTTAAACATATGATATTTTAATCAAAATCGTTAGAGCCATTTTTGAGAAAATTAAAATTTTCGAAAAATCTTCCATGTAAAGGGTAATCTGGGGTGGGGGGTTTTATTGAAAACCTTCGTATCGCATCCTTGGAAGATACTGAACCTAAATACCAAGTTTGGTGTTTATGCGACTGTTCGTTTCTGAGTTATGCTGTTCACAGACAGACAGACAGACACACACACACACACACACACAAACACACACGGACATGTTTCCAAAAAGGTTTTTTTTTATTCAGAGGGTCTCAAAACATGTATTTCCGGTGAAATCTCGGTATCGAATTTTTGGGTGGAATACAATATTTCCCCTACTTAGTATACGTAGTAGAGAAAGTAAAACAGGAGTGAAGTAAAAATAATAATTTCTGTAAGCATTTATTCTTTAGTCACACCACCCCTGCTAAGAGATAACGTGTTTCTACAAATTACTACTGAATAAGCCGAGGCAAATATACATATATAATATTTAAATAAACATTCAAATTACAACGTTGATTTTTAAACGTGGGGGCGAAGGTCACGGAAAGTGAACTTGGGGCGAAGGCCACCGGAAAGTTTGTATCGTACGTAGTTGCAACTACTACTTCAAGTTTTGGCTCCTCAACAGGGAACAACAATACAACTACTTCAACTTACCATGAAAAGTTTCTGTTGCTGCATTCCGGATTATCATTGGACATGATTGTTTGAATAAAAAAACTTTACAAAATTAGAATAGTAACATCTCCAAATTGTTTATTGTGCTCCAAGGAAGAAATCCTCATGCAGGTCATGCAACATCTTAAGAATTGTGATACTTTTGTGGCTTTTGAAAATCTAGCATCAAAATATTGGAAAGCAAGAAGGAGAATTAAATTAAATTGAGTTGAGTTTTATTTATGGACGCTCTTTAACTGCTGTGACCCTTAGCATCCCATTGTATATTGAGCGTGAAAGATTGGTAATTTTGCTCAGAAGCCTCTTTATCTGGCTTGAGGTTCTTTAACGTGCCGTAAGTCTCCGACACGAGACCACAGGCTTTACTTCCCTTCCGAAGGAAGCCATGCCAAGGATTTTTATGCCCAAAAAAATCCATCGCCTTCCACTGGGTTTGAACCCGCGACTCGGGAACTAGAGACTAGAATGGTAACCACTACAGCACTTAGAACGCCAAGAATGAGAATGATTTCATTATTAACCCGTGAGCATTAGATACACACGCACAGACAATTATTTTGTTGAATAATATAATTTTTGTGTTCTTGTGTATATGTATGCGATATAAAACAGTAAGTTAATGTTTCGTATCACTGCCACCATATTTACTTTTTCTATCCCTTACTTATACCTATCAAGTAGAAGAAGTGTTATACTATACATCCAAAAAACACGTATCGAGATTTCACCAGCATAACTCAAAGGTGAACAGCATAACTAAAAAAAAAATTAAAAACTTCGGATAAGGTATCAAACGTTGGCATTTAAGGTCAGTATCTTCCAAGGATGCTATAAGATGATTTTTTTAAGGAACTATCCCTACCCTAAACTACGCTTTACATGCAAAACCTTCGTTGTTTTTTTATTTCCTAGGATTTCCTTATGTTTCCTTATATGCAGCAACAAGCATTGATATCACTGTGAGAATACAGTTCTGTTAATTTCTTTGTTATAAAGTGCTGCCTAGCTATGTATTTAATGAATATCATTCAAGCTTTAATTTGCAACCCCTGAAAATCTTCTCACACTACACATTTTACATGTAGCTAACCTGGGCGCTCATCAAGTTTTCCCCTTAGCTTTTAACCCTTTCAAAGGCGTGCCCTGCACTAGCCGATTAGGAATGAGCTACCAATCACGACAAGAATTCTGTATGACAAACTGAATGCACTCACTCTGCCTCTCTCTGTTTTAGTCAATACGATCAAGAGCGAAAACATATATTTTGTTTCTACGCCATTTTGTAACCTTTGTTGTAGTTATTGGTGTAACTATTTAACAGAAGGAGTGGCGCACCCTTGCACCGTGGCCTAAAGCAACGAATAAAATGCCCATGGCTTCGCAAGGCCGCGTACAACGATAAATAATATGACAGACGCAAGGTGCAGTGAGATTTTCTTTGGCGTTCTTTGTACCTACAACGAAATGTGTAATGAATCCATTTCTAATCTCGATTAACATGAAGTAGATATGAAAATAAGCGACAGTAGACAGAGAAATTCATATAAACGTAGCGCTCAGATTTTTAATTATTTTCTGCTGCTACTTCTGCAAGCTGATAGCAAGTTAGCACTAATTATGGAGTAAAATATGTATATGATTTTTTCAGGCTGAATTGTAGAAGCACAAACAGTCCCTGATATGAGAAAATAAATAACATGGCCTTCTGTATCCTAATATTACATTTCTGTGGAGTTTTAAAGCATCCGTTCTTCAGTGGTTTGCTTGCATGAATATGCCTTTTCAAAATGTTCTGAGTAACAAACTTTTGCAGGGTCTGTTACGGGAGAAGAATATATATTTTTATTAAAACGTGTGAAAGGGCGCTTGATTTATCTCGCTGCCACGTAGTTTTCCTTTCTTGAAGTAGGTACAGAGTAAATACATGTGAAAAACGTGCGTCAAGCGTGCTACATGCGTCAGGAAAGAAATGCTCCATAATTACACTCCGCCTCCTTCGCTGCGTTTTAATTAAAGCCAGGGAGTAAATTATGTCGGTCAGAAAAACCCAATATTAATTTTTATTTGCGAGGAAACCAAAACATCGCCTTTCATTTTCATGCATAACAAAACTACATTTCAGATAATAAACGTATATATGTACTTTGCAAATGAAAATGAAACACAAATAATGCGGGTGTATTTATTCATTCCTTCAGGGCTGTTATATTTCCCCTCAATAGCAATTTCAAGGTTGGCTGATATATTTAGGACATGTATAATCTCTACATTTTGTTCAGTGATGTTCTGAATGTTAATTACAACTGATTCAGAGCTTGGTCCAACAACAAACGCATAAAATGATGGAATGATATCAAAGAGTAAAGGCAATCTGTGCAAGATTATTTTTTCTGCAAGGTTGCACCGTAAATCCACAGAATATGAAAATATATAAAAAAGTTTATGCTTGGAAAAATATTTCATTATTTACATCTCCTCTTTATTTTATATAACGAGAACTATAAAAGACAAACGGAAGCCCACAACGGGAAAAATGTACACATAGAGATGATAAAAATATACACAAACTTTTCGCGAAATTAAAATTTCTGAAATATTCACCACTCTGTATTTAAACTTTCCCAGGCTGTAACATTTACAGTGACTCAAAAAAGTATGCTTTCACTTTAACATTTTTAGAAGACAAATTAATCGAGAAAAATACTAATTTTCAATGTGCAGAAATAACAAATGATATTACAGTTCACAAGTTATGCCTTTTTTAAAAAGATGTGATGTGTTACACTCACATGTCTTTCTCTACTCTAGTACAAACTATCCTTACAAACGCTTATTCTCCATATGCTTCATGTTAATCGAGATATCGAGATGTTAATCATATTGCTAATTTTCTTGTAGATGCAAGGGAAATTGGTAGGCTTTAAGCGATAGTCAAATATTTTAAGAGCTGGTTGCTATGTGGAGTATTCCAGTCTCTTTGCATTACCAGGACAAAAAAATGAATAACGAATTTGAGAAAAAGTATAAGTATTGGAAAATTTAAGGGAATAACAAGCAATATCTCCAAAATGGTTCACTCAACAAAAATAATGTATATGATATAAATTGTGTATTTTAACGCGATCTACATTTATTGTGTAGTAAAATTTTGTCTATCTCTTATGGTTTACCAGTTATGCAAAAGTCGTTTTGGAGACATTCCCAGAAAATTTTAGACATGCATTTCATTTGTCATGAAAATATCTTAAACATATGATATTTTAATCAAAATCGTTAAGAGCCATTTTTTAGAAAACTAAAATTTTCAAAAGATGTTCCATGTAAAGTGTAATCTGGGGTGGTGGGATTTTCTTGAAAACCTTCGTGTCGCATCTCTGGAAGATACTGAACCTAAATACCAAGTTTGGTGTTTATCCGACTGTTCGTTTCTGAGTTATGCTGTTCAGACACACACACACACACGGACATGTTTCCAAAAGTGCTTTTTTTGGATTCAGGTGGTCTCAAAACATGTATTTCCGGTGAAATCTCGGTATTGAATTTTTGGGTGGAATACAATGCTTCCCCTACTTACTATACGTAGTAGAGAAAGTAGAAATGTATTTGTCTTTCTTTTGAACATCCTTTAATCACGTAGGTGATATCGGGCGATGTCTGAATGATGCTCAAATGAGCCCGGGTCTACAGAGCTTAAAGTTAACCGACACTCATCTCTTCAAGATAAGGAAAATCCCGGAGAAAAGTTTACCTGCATTACTCACCGTAACCGAGATAATAATTCGGGGGCTTTTGAATGTGAGGCAAACACGCTACCCCCACACCATGGAGGTGGGATCGTATATTTTGTTCAAGCCTGAACTTTCCCGCAAATCATTCGTGCGAGTTTAGTACATTAAATATTTTGCATAATACGTTAAATTGTAACGAAAACGGGTTTTGAATTGGTAGAAGGGGGATATTTCCAAGTCAATATCTTTACTGCAACGTGCTTAATAATCCTCAGGTTTTACAATTTCACATATTTACAATGCCAGTAAAAATTAAAACTGCTAACTTTCACAAATTTCGATCAATTCAGTTTAAGTTTTGACACATGTTCAGCGAAACTATAATAATAACATTGATTTTCAGGCCCTATGTGCCCAACTTACAAGAAAAAAAATCATAAAATTAAGCAGAAAGTTAATCAGAATAAATCCCCAAAAATTGGCATTCTTTAGTTTATTATGTATTTTATAATTCGAATTCTCTCTTTCATTTGGTGTATGTTTTATTATTATGGGTACAATACTTATATTTTTATTATCTCCTTATAATGTTACTGCATTCAAAGTTTTATACTGTGAATTCTGCACCACTTTACAGAAACAATCATTGCTCCTACACACTTTGGAGTAGAGTGATAAACGTTAGCCCACCCTTTAGGGGACGTTTTTCTCTACCAATTGGTATAATGTTAATATTGCAGCTTGTGTGTGCTCAAGCCATGTGGTTTATTTCTTTGAAAATATATAAGTTTGTTCTCTCTATTTTTTCTTTGAGCAGCTTTTTCTGGGAATTTCATGTTCTGTATAAATGATCGGTTTTCTCAGAAACTATTGAAGATAGCTAAATCGAATTTTTGGGTCATAAAAACAATCTTAAAGTGATTTAGTGATTCCACTTTGGTCATACACAGTATGTAGAGAAGGTATTGCAATCCACCCAAAAATTATACACCGAGGTTTCACCAGAAACACACGTTCTGAGGCTCCCGAATAAAAAAAAAGTATGTGATACATTCATATGACTTTCTCTACCCTCCTTCATTTATTAGTGGGTATACAAAGTATATTTGCAAAACTTATTTTTCTATCTCCTACATTTTAATCCAAATAAACCTTTCTATTACACATTTCGTTATAGATATAAAGAGAACTGCGATAGTCAAATGTTTAAGAACTGGACAATACATGCTGACCTTAAAATTCCAAATTGTTTCCATGCAACCGGGAGAAACAACTGAATACTGAAAGGACTTATAAGAATGATCAAGTAATGAACCATTCCAACCTTTAGTAATGGATAACTCAGAAATGGCTTATGCCAAAAAAAACCTATTTGAAGTACATTGTTTGTTTTAAAGAGATCCACATTTTTTGTCTAGTACTCGCTTAATGTTTGCCAGTTATACAAGATTATACAAAATTCCTTCCGAATGAAGAGGACTTGACAGGTTATTCACAGAAAATTGAAGATATACGTATTATTTGTCATGTAAGCATCTTTAATATATTGTATTTTAATCAAAATCGTTATAGCCATTTTTAGACAATAAAACATTTCAAAAAAGTTCCATATAAAGGTTAGTTTGTGGTAGAGGGGTTTCCTTGAAAATCTTCGAGTCGCATCCTTGGGATATACTGAATCTAAATAAGTTTTGTATGTATTCGACTTTTCGTTCTTGAGTTATACTGTTCAGAAACACACGCACATATTTTTCTAAAAATGATTTTTTTTGGATTTAGGGGGCTCTATTTTCGGCAAAATCTCGGTATCGAACTTTGGGTGGAATATAATACTTCCCCTTCTTACTATACCTAGTAGAGAAAATAAAAATTATTCTTAGTAAAAGATCTGTGGCTGTGCACAGCACAACTCAAAAACAATGTTGGATAAATACCAAACTTGGTAATTAAGTTCAGTATCTTCCAAAGGTGCAACACTCAGGAAACTTTCATCACCCCCAACTACCCTTTATATGTCGATTTTCGGTTGTTTCTCACGATTGCAAGGAAGCAGCATGGTGGCCAGCATATAGCGTTAGTTCTTAAACGTTTCATTATCGCTGTTCTCTTTGTATCTATAACGAAATGTGTAATGCAGTTATTTTTGCAAAGGTTTACCTTAATTAAATTGAAGTAGACAGAAAAATCTAATGTGCTGCACTCATATGACTTTCTCTACTCTTGTGCAAACTATTTTTATAAACGCTTGTTCTCCAAATACTTCAATGTTAATCGAGATATCGAGATGTCAATCTTATTCATAATTTTCTTGTAGATGCAACGGGAATATGGTAGATTTGAAGCGATGGTCAAATCTTTTAAGAGCTGTTTGCTATATGGAGTATTTCATTCTCTTTGTATGTTTAAGACAAAAGAAAATGATAAACGAATTCCCATTTGAGAAATGTTTTGGAAAATTCAAACAAATAACATGCAATATCTCGTAAATTCTTCACTCGACAAAAAAAATGTATAGGACGTAAATTGTGTGTTTTAACGAGATCCACATTGTCGTGTAGTAAGATTTCGTTTCTCTCTTACGGTTTACTAGTTATGCAACAGTCATTCAGAATGAAGAGGACTTATGAGGATATTCCCACAAAATTCTAGTAGTTTATTTGTCATGAAAATATCTTAAATATATGATATTTTAATCAAAACCGTTACAGCAATTTTTGGTAAAATCAAATTTTCGAAAATGTTCCAGGTAAAGGGTAGGGGTGGGGGATTTTCTTGAAAATCTTGGTGTCGCATCTTTGAAAGATACTGAACCTAAATATCAAGTGTTGTATTTATCCGACTTTTCGTTTTTGAGTTATGCTGTTCGCAGACACACGCACACACGCACGTGCCTTTTTCTTAAAGTGCTTTTTTTATCCAGGGGCATCAAAACATGATTTCCGGTGAAATATCGGTATCGAATTTTTGAGTGGAATGCAATACTTCCCCTATTTACTATACGTAGTAGAGAAAGTAAAAATGAGCTAATTTTGAAACGTTAATATAAACTGAATCAAAGAATGAGTTTTCTTTACAAGAATATTGTATACAAGAATAACTGCAAACTTACAGCCGGTAGAACAACTGCCTGCTGAGGGAGGAGTGCCGGGTTCTATTCCCGGGTTGGAATTTTTCTCTAGCCAAGATTAATCCCTATCTTCTCCAGAGTCTGGAATGTGAATGGGGGTGTGAATGTGTATATGATCTAATGATTAAAAAACCAAAAGTGCAAGAAACCCAACGACAAGGTTTACACGAGTTAACACCATTGCCAATAGGCAATAATTTCCAAAGGAAAGGCCGCCGATAAGACAATGTAGTTAATGGAGGGGTATAAATGGAATTAAGAAAATATAAAAAAGTAAAACTAATTATGGTTACAGGAAGTCAAATAAAACGTTAGATATCTCTTTTTCGGGGCAAAAATTAAAGAATTCATAAGAACGTAATTTTATTATTAAAAAAATAGGACTTTTAAGATAATTCTTATAATACTGGGTTGATTTTAATGAATAAAAATATTTGATGGCATTTTGCTCGGAATGAGATCCAGTCAGTAGGTAGATATTTCGCTGCTAAATGTCCAAACTTGGCTACGCCCATGATATATTTTTACTGCACTGTTATTTTCCTAACCCGGCGCTACTATATAAATGTGTTGACCTTTCCCTTTATGACGGAAATTTTAAGCGGAGGTGCTTCTTAGACATCTTTTTACTCTGTCAAGCAGTTTACCTTTTCCCTGCTGTCCCGTGCCTAAGGACGCCATTCAGGATGGGCCATAAATATCCTCGCTCCCGTCCGGGAAACTTTTTCAGAGGCAAGAGGAGAAGAAGCGTCCCCTGGGATATACTGCCATATAATGTTATGGATTGTGAAATTCCAATTCCCTTCCCGATTTGTACGTCTCAACTTTTAGACTCGCATAAACATTCACAGAAAAACTTGTTTGTTCAGTTTGTCCGACGGTCAAGAAAAATGGCTGCACAGTTTCCCAAACGATAAGAGACATCTTGTGGCGGGCATAATTCAGACATGTCCATTCCTAAATCCAGGACTATCTGTTTCTGTTTGCATTTGCTTCCTACACATATCAAGCATTTAGATATCAGTTATTCTTTTCAAACAAATAACAAACTTTATTCGGAATATAAGTACTCGATATCTCTTGGTTTGTTCTTGTATTATTTGAATGTGTTATGACTTCTAAAGCGTTCTGCTGGTATAAATTTTACATAGCATAATACTCGTTAATTTAAAATATTCGATGTATTACAAACACATGACATTCTCTATCTACTACTATTTATTTTTATTTCTCTTCTGTAAACTTCACTTGCAAATTCTTATTACTTTCCCTACTACGTAGAGAAGTATTGCATCCCTCCCAAAAAAAATTCGATACCGAGATTTCACCGGAAATATATGTTTTGAGGTGCCCTGAATCCAAATAAAGCATTTTTGGACATGTCCGTGAGAGCGTATCTGTCTGTCTGTGAACAGCATAACTCAGAAACGAAAAGTTGGATAAATATCAAACTTGGTATTTGAGTTTAGTATTTTCCAAGGATGCGACACACAGATTTTCAAGAAAATCCCCCGTCCAAAACTACCCTTAAATGAAGATTTTTTTTTGAAAATGTTTATTTTTTCTCAAAAATTGCTCTAAAGCTTTTATTTAAAGTATCACATGTTTAAGATATTTTTATAGCAAATGACATGTATATTTTGAATTTTCTGGGAATCTCCCCAAAAGTCCTCTTTATTTTGAATGACTTTCGCATAAATGGTAAACCTTAACAGATAGACAAAATTTTAGTACACAAAACATGTAGACACTGAGCGGGATGGCTCAGGCGATAACGTCTGTGGTCCGCAATTGGGATGTCCCGGATTCAAATTCCGTGGGCCGACCAATCTGACTGAGGCTTTTTCGTGGTTTCGCTCAGCCGCTACCGGATTGGATATTTAATGCCACGATCCACAGTTAAGTTTACAACAATAGCAAAACTGAAAAATAGGTGTTAATACCGAATGTTGTGCCATCTATCCACAGACAGGGAAAGCAGGTACCCTAATGTCATTTGCACGGCACGAAACAGAAGATCTGGTTGCTATGCGCTAGGGTCTCTGTGGACACGTGACGAAGGGAGATGGCATGGTTAAAAGGATAGGGCCTAGAAGGCTAACTGTCCGCCTTTCTATATGAAAGGGGCAGTTAGACTGGACGACACCCTAATGCCATCTGCACGGCACGAAACAGAAAATCCGGTTGATATGCGCCAGGGTCTCTGTGGACACGTAGCAAAGCAAGATGGCATGGTAGAAGGCTAACTGTTCCAATTTCTATATGAGGCGGCGTTTGTACTGAACGGCACCCTAATGTCATCTGCACTGCACGAAACAGAAGATCCGGTTGCTATGCGCTAGTGTCTCTGTGGACACGATGGAGCGGGTGGTTACAGGGATGAGACCTAGAAGGCTAAATGTCCGTTACGCCTCTATCCAAGAGCTATCTACTAACAGAACCGTCGCGATGTGACCTGTAGTTAAAGCGACGTGAAATAAATAGAGTAATAATAATAAAAACATGTAGATCTTGTAAAAACTCACAAGTTTTGTCATATACATTTTTTGTCGAGTGGCCTAGTTCCGAGATATTACTTGTTATTTGTTTGAATTGTCCAACACTTATTCTTTTTCTCAAATTGTAATTCGTTATTGGTTTTTTTTATGTTCTAGATATGTAAGGAGAATGGAATGATCCACGTAGCAACCAGCTCTTAAAATATTTGACTATCGCATAAAGCCTACCAATTCCCCTTGAATCTACAAGAAAATTAACAATAATACTAACATCTCGATAAACATAAAATAGATGGAGAAAAAGCGGTTAAAATATAACTTGTACAAGAGTTGAGAAAGCCATGCCAGTGCAGTACATTAGATTTTTTTATATGTATACTTAAGTTAGTTCTTTGCAGAAATGCTTCCATTATACAATTCCCTCTAGGTGTAAACAGGATTCAGGAAGCCGAAGCGATAGAAAAATATTTAATAGCTATCTGGTTTTGAAATTGAAATCAGGAGAAACAAAAGAACGGTGCTTTAAAATTTTAAAAATATATAAGTATTGGAAAATTAAAACCAAATCCAACGAACACAGAAATGGTTAATGCCACAAACAATAAATTATACATTTTAGCTACATGCACATCTTTTGTAGTACTTTTAGTCTATCTCTTATGGTTTACCAACAATACATTCAGAATATAAAGGACTTCACAGGCTACTCACGGGGAATTGAAGATAAAAGTTTTGTTAACCATGCAGATATCTGAAATACATGCTACTTTAGTCAAAACCGTTTGAGCCATTTTTTATTTTATTGAAAGCCTTCATGTCGCATCTTTGGAAGATTCAGTTTTTGTCCGAACTAGTTTGGGTTACGACCACTATTCACATATACAGAAGCATTCATTTCTAAAAATGCTTGTTTTTATTCATGGGACCTAAACACATGAATTTCCGATGAAATCTCTATATTGATAATTTTTGGGGAATGTAGGTAATACTTCTTCTATCTACCAGATAGAAGCTTATTCCAAAACTAAGGTCCGTTTGGTAATAATAACAACTTCCCTCATGAGAGAAGGTTTTTATTGACAGTAATGTGCTTACATATATACTTAGTTTTCCACATAATCACCGTTCACATCTATACACTTTCTGTAACATGCACCAGCTTCAAATGCAAGAGGAGGAGATAGTCGCGTAGTGCCTGGTCGGGGCTGTACGGAGGATGGTTAAAGAGTTCCCAATGAATCTCTTGAATCTTTTCTTTGTTTTTATAGCGGTGTGCCGGCGTGCGATGTGCAGGAGGATGATGCCAGATGACAGTTTTCCGCGGCGTCGATTTTGGATCGCACGTCTCAGTTTGGTAAGCGTTGCACAGTAATTTGAAGTAGGTGTATTGAAAGAGTAATTATATTTCGACTGTTGGGGAGCCGAACTTGAAGTAGTTGCACGTATGGCACCCGGTTTCCGGTAGCCTTCTCCCCAAGTTTAAAAATATTAACTTTGCAATTTGACTGTTTCTTTAAATATTATATATTTATGTTTGCCTCGGCTGCGTCAGTATTTATTTGTAGAGACATGAATGCCTTAACAGGGCGTGATGCGGCTGAAGAATGTAGGCCTACACAGATTATAATCGTTACTTCACTCCTTTAATTAATCCTTGACACGATTTAAATAACACTTCACTGATATAGAGAGCTGTGAGATTATTTAATTACTTGCACTTTTTAAACACGTAAACTATTTTCGTCTCACACTGAATACGCATTAAGCTTCTCGCGTCCGGTTAGGAACGCTGTCTGCTAGCAACTGTCTTCTGAATTTGTACAATTTGCCCTATTTCAGTTTCTGATTGGCTATTCCTACTCCAATAGTATACTTTTATTTAACTTAAGCTTTTTCCTGGTTTTTGATTGGCTATTTTATAAACTGTCACAAAGTTACATGGTTGTTGCTCCATGAATTACCAGTAGCATTATTAAACTTTCCAATTCATTATTGCCTCAAGGTTGCCTGATTGTTAGCAACTTTTAACCTATTATTCTCACAGCTCCTACATTATTAAATTACATAATACATTCACACAACGTGAATGTATTATGTAATTTGCTGAATTAAACGTTCAAAACTGAAATGGTACAATACTTTCTTGTTCGTCTCTAAGCATACTTAAGAAGAGTACATAATAATATAAACATTAATACAATGACTGTTACATGCATTTTTATATATTGTTACATACACATATTGCTTTAAGGCGGGCTTTTATTGAATTTATATATTGTATAATTAGACTGAAAACTTTTAAGTGTCAAAAACACTGCCTCAAATTGCTGACCCACGGTCCATGAAATCAAAGGACGCCCTTTTCCACCCAAAACACGGTAGCCACCATTTTTCTATTCATGTACGATTACTTAAACGTTTTTGGTTTGGATGAACCTGAACAACGTCACTGCATTGACTGTTGTTTCGATTCTGCGTTGGTGTACACTATCCATATTTCGTCGCCCGTAATAATGTGGTAAAACAAACCATCTCCACCTGTCTATAGTGATACAAAACTGTCGTGCACTGGCATTCGTTGCTCTTTGTGCTGACCCTTGAGCAGTTTTGGCATCCACCTCGCACTAAGTTTCCGATATCCAAGCTGTTCAGTGACAATCCTGTAAAGGAGATTAAAGTTACATTTGAGGATTCATCAGCCAGACCACCAATCGTCAAACGCCGATCATTTCGAAGTTTTCGGTTCACTTGCTCAACGATGTAGTCGGTCCGAATACTCGGCCTACCATTCCGCTGTTCATCGTGCACATTTGTGCGGCCATTTCGAAATTCTCGAAACCAGTGTCGAACCTGTTTCTCACTCATTATGCCTGGTCCATGCACGAGGCATAACTCACAATGGTTGTCCGCAGCTTTTGTCAGCAAAAATCTTATCACACCGCGCACATCACAACTGGCGGGATCTAGAATTGTCGCGGCGGTTGCGATCTGCTCTCACCGACTGGGAAACGCTTACTGCGTGACACTAACACTGCGGTAGGTTCCTCAGGAGTCGGTAGACAGCGCTTAAGGCGTAAAACGTTTTCAGGCCTACACTCCGTTAAATATTGTCCACCGGAACTAAGTTTTTGAAATACGCCTCGTACAAGTAAGAGCTAGAATAAGTAAAAATATACATCTGTTGCTTTTATCATATCTTACAATAGACCTAGCTCAATTCTTTTGTAGAGGCATTATAGTGCTACGAAAAGCACGCAAAGTATTTTTTGCTGAATTAAACGTTCAAAACTGAAATGGTACAATACTTTCTTATTCATCTCTAAGCATACCTAAGAAGAGTTAACCAAGCAGTTAATTTCTACACCTCTTTCTACTCAGCATATGTTGTTAACATACATAAGAGTATACAGTATTATCTGTAAATTTCAGATAGAGCTGTATTGTATTACAAATTATTCTACTTCCGGTAAATAATACCATAAGATATTTAGGTACATGATTTGGTATAGTCTGAGGTAAATACTTAATTGCAATGAACTACAATTTTAACTACTATTCGTAGATGTGTTCCTAGTTATTAATTTTCCATACTTTGAAGGTCATCTATGACATGTCTTCTTTGTACACTTAGTCTTAATGTTGTCAAATACCGCAGTTACCTAATCCTTTCTAAATCCAATATTGTAGAATGGTATATACTATGAAAGCTTAATCTTTATGCTAACCAAATTGTTTAGGATTAGGATTCAACGCGGAGGGGGACTTAGCATGTCGACCTACGTAGATCTTTTGTACCTAAGCCCCCGGGAGGGGGATTGAGGTGAGAGGAGGCAGAGGCCGGCCGAAATAGGGGGTATGACAGGAAAAGGGCAGGGTCCCTACTATTTACAGATTTAACTCCCCGGATGGGCACTAGCGCAGTCGGCAACCCCTCCCCTTTCCCGTAAGGTGGGGGGTTGCGACCCCTTCAGCTGCGTACCCTGAGCACTCGTGGTACCTCTGACGTTACTAGAAATACGCTGGGCCGTACATTCGAGCCTCTCCCGAAAGGGAGCTGTTCGGATTGGGTTGGACTTGGCGGGGTAGTGGTTCCCGATACCCATGGGGGATTGGGTACGCCTGGCTGGTTTATCCGCCCGGCGGTGTTGAGACGCCCCGATGTTCTCCGGCACCAACCGGCACCTAGATATACTGTCGGCCTCACCGAGGTTATTCGGTGGTCTCCCCCATTAGGGTTTCCCTATTGACCTACACGCGTAAGTGACGTATCCACTTCCGTCCCTGTGTGGAAGGGATGAGGGGAGAATGGTGTCCTAACCCAGTCTCGACTACGCAGAGGGGCGGTATATAAAACAGGCACTGTCCCTAATGGAAAGAGTCCGCAGACTTGACTCCCGGGTTGCGAGGATGTGGTCGGAGACCCGCTCCCGAGTTTACAGGTTGTCCCCTCCCCCTGTGGGCTTACATATCCCCTGGAGGGCCCGAAATCCGCAGACAGCTCCCATTTCCACACAGCATCCTCTTCCCCGCCATGTACACCCCTAAAAGAGACCAGGCGATGAAAGGTGGAGTGAAATGATAATGGAGGTGAAATGGAGGGACAGGAAATTCGGGGAATTTAATGATACTTCCCAGCATTCGCCTAGCGACCCGGGGAAACCCCCAAAAACGCCCTTAGGTCAGGAAGTTCGGCCACAGGAATCGAACCCGCGACTTCCCGAATACGGGCCACAGACGTTGCCGCCTGAGCCATCCTGCTCAGTTTTCTGTTTTTGGCTGAACTTCCAGATATTACACTCTTATTGTCCTGGTATTTGTTCAGTGGTAAATTTTATTTTCGAAGGTTTTCCTCAGATCGGTTAGAGAAAGAAACACCACATTTGGTTGCAAACTTATAGAAGTATAGTGTTACAATGTGGGGTCATCGACAACATTTTTTGCATGGATGTGTACCACTCTTGGCAGCTGAGGTAAAATATTTTATCACTGATACCATATCGCCATAGATTTTCTTGAAATAAAAGACAAATTCCACAGGGCAGCAACATGGACAGTGAACTCCCTAAGCCATATTTTACATAGGCACGATTCATTGTGACCCCACCTTTGAGTTATTTATTTTAACGACAGCCCTGGAGGCAATTAGTGACCGCAGTGACGCCAACCGACTATTCATTAATTACCTCTGTAGACAAGCGCTGGGGAACTAAACGAAATGGGCTTTCACCGAGAACATTAATTCAAAAACGTACAATTAATGTAATTTAAGGTCAGAGATTGGGCTACCGAGGGTGCTCCTACCCCTGGGAGTACAAGTATAGGTCAGAAAGCGGTCTGCCATTATTAACACATTTCTATTTATTGCAATTGGAATATCTGTTCTAACACTCACCAACTTGTCCTGCAGCAAGGGAGAAGGTTCGTACATGGAAGATCTCCAACCTGCAACAAATATACAGTTTATGAGAAGGTGTGTAACATGCAATGGAGGTGCAAGTTCTTCAAAAACATGAATTTCATAGAATATGGTGTGAATCATGAGTTCTCTTAGCATTTAACGCGTAGTGAAAACGTTTAAGACATAATATTGTTATAAATTACAGGTGTAATTTTGAATTCACATGGAAACGAGGTTCAGGAGTTGCTGTACGGCCAACAAACTCAGTTTATATTCAAATAAAATTTTCTTGATATTGTATTTTTTATTTTCCCTGATGCTTGCCTATAATAGATAAAGTACTTTGTTCAATACTGAGACTTTATTGGAAATATTACAGGATTATTCAAAAAGAAGGAACAGATTTTAAATATTTATTTCTAATGAACGACAAAATTATTGGCGATACATCACTGAACAGAGAAAAGTTCAAATTTTTATTTTGTGTGTTCAAAATGATCACCATTTGTTATGTGAGAACGACCAGTGCTTTTCGTTTGCATACGTAACCATCTTCTACGAATTTATTGTATCAATTGTAAATTTTTTATGACGAGGAGGCTCGCTTGAACTTACAACAAAATGCAATGAAACAATGGATTCACTCTTTGCATACTGCAGCACACAAAATGATTTTTCCTGTGGCGTCGCCATTTTCTCGTAAAAAAACACAGCGCCGCTGTAGGCACTGAATGGAAGTAATAGGTGGGGCTTAAAACCTGAACTTTCCTCTGTTCAATGATATGTCGTATGTGTTGCTATCTATTGCCGTTCATTAGAAATAATTTAAAGTCTGTTCCTTCTTTTTGAATAACCCTGTACTTTGAAATATTCTTAAACCCCCAAAAACTTAATTTTAGACAAATACTTGAGCGTGCGCATTTATTTCTGTGAATATTATATTCTACATTATTACACTATGTGATCACAAGTATCCGGACACCCCACAAACATGTTTTTCATCTTAGGTGCGGTGTGCTGCCACCTACTGCCTGGTACTCATCCATTAGACATCGTGAAACAGCAGAATGCGACGCTCCGTGAAAGTCACGAACTTCGGGCGTGGTCAGGTGATTGGGTGTTACTTGTGTCAGAAGTCTGTACGCGAGATTTCCAGACTCCTAAACATCCCTAGGTCCACCGTTTTTGATGTGATAGTGAAGTGGAAACGTGAAGGGACAAAAGCGTGCAGGCCGACCTCGTCTGTTGACTGACGGAGACCGCCGACATTTGAAGAGGGTCGTAAAGACTAATAAGCCGACATCTATCCAGACCATCACACAGGAATTCCAAACTGCATCAGGATCCACTCCAAGTATTATGACAGTTAGGCGTGAGGTGAGAAACCTTGGATTCCATGGTCGAGCGGCTGCTCATAAGCCAAACACCACGCAGGAAAATGCCAAACGACGTCTCGCTTGGTGTAAGGAGCGTCAACATTACACGATTGAACAGTGGCAAAACGTTGTGTGGAGTGACGAATCACGGTACACGATGTGGTGATCCGATGGCAGGGTGTGGGTATGGCGAATGCCCGGTGAACGTCATCTGCCAGCGTGTAGTGCCAACAGTGAAATTCGGAGATGGTGGTGTTATGGTGTGGTCGTGTTTTTCCTGGAGGGGGCTTGCACTCCTTGTTATTTTGCGTGGCACGATCAACGATCACAGCGCAGACCTACATTGATATTTTAAGCACCTTCTTGCTTCCCACTGTTGAAGAGCAATTCGATGATGGCGTGTTGGAAATGCAGTTGAGCCCGTACGTTAAGCGGTACCTGTTCTAAAACGTCTGACAATGTATACTCCAGAAATGAAATATAAGTATCACTGTACAAACGAGGAGGAGGAAGGTGTGGTCTAGTGACGTAGTCTGAAATAATGCCAGCATAAAGTGCTGTTGGTGGCTCTTCTGCACAGTAGCATGGTGATTTTTACGACTGTTATTGGAACTTAGAATCGGCCAATCGTTGATAAATGTGGCCTCATCTGTGAACAACACTAATGAAAATAATTTCAGTGGCGCCTTAAGGTCCGTTCACAAAACCGCAGGCGTAAATTAAAATCCCTTGGAGTTTAGGCTTGCACCTTTTACAGATAGAAGGGATAGAGCTGCTGCTTTTCGTGCAAGACTTGCCACATACTTGTGTAGTTGGTGACCACATGACGGTTCCTCTTCCAGTGGATGCAGTATGTTTTCTTTGAACTCCGGAGTGCGACGAGCACGTCTTGCACCGCAATCTGCTTGATTCGATATCACAGAAGCACTTTTTTGCAAACGCCGATCTACAGATTGGAAAGTAGTCCAATGGGAATGCTGTCTATTGGGATACATCTGACTGTAAATCCGTGCAGCTATTGGTGCACGACCTCCTGCTACGCCGAACACAAGATACATATCAGTGAGTGTAATTTTGCTCCATGTTCCCCGAGTGTTTAGCTGTTTCAACGTAGTTGTATGTGCTGAAGGTAAATAGGAAATGAGACATGAGTGGCGTTATTGCGTTGGAAAGTACAGCGTTTACCTATGGCTCGAGTAAGAAAAGCCATACCGTACGGTAGTGTTAGTGTCCTGCCAGGTGTCACCTGTTTATGGTAGTATTAGGTATACGCAATGCTACCCCATACTTGGCACCGCTTTTGGGAAGGCATAGTATTTTGTCCTATTGCTTGGTTAAAAAAATCTGATGTGTTACACTCACATGACTTTCTCTACTCTTGTCCAAACTATTTTTACAAACGCTTATTCTCCATCTATTTCATGTTAATCGAGATAAACATTTGCAGACTCTATCTTATTGCTAATTTTCTTGTAGATGTAAGGGGAATATACATTTACAAGGGCAGTATCGAAATACAGTAACCTTTAAGCACATACATATCTCTTAATAGCTGGTTGCTATGTGCAGCACCATTCCCTTTCCCACAGATTAAAACTCTTTGCATATCCAAGACAAAAAAATGAATAAAGAATTCCCATTTGAGAAAATAAATATTGAAAAATTTAAGGGAATAACAAGTAATATCTCGAAAATGGTTCACTCAAAAAAATGTATATGACATAAATTGTGTATTTTAACGCGATCTACATTTTATGTGTAGTAAAATTTTGGCTATCTCTTATGGTTTACCAGTTATGCAAAAGTCGTTCACAATGAAGAATACTTTTGGAGACATTCCCAGGAAATTCAAGATATACATTTTACTTTTTATAAAAATATCTTAAACATATGATATTTTAATAAAATCGTTAGAGCCATTTTTGAGAAAATTAAAATTTTCTAAAAATCTTAAATGTAAAGGGTAATCTGGGGTGGGGGGATTTTCTTGAAAACCTTCGTGTCGCATCCTTGGAAGTACTGAACCTAAATGCCATGTTTGGTGTTTATCCGACTGTTCGTTTCTGAGTTATGCTGTTCCCAGACAGACAGACACACAAGACAGACACACAGAGAGACAGACAGACAGACACACACGGACATGTTTCCAAAAATGTTTTTTTTTTTGGATTCAGGTCTCAAAACATGTATTTCCGGTGAAATCTCGGTATCGAATTTTTGGGTGGAATACAATACTTCCCCTACTTACTGTACGTAGTAGTGAAAGTAAAAATTGGTGGAATTGTTCCACCTGGTTAACTGTTAATTGTGCTTTTTGACCTCACGCGCATACATTGACAACCGAAAACTTCAAGCCAGTTTCGGTTTACGACCCTCCAACCTTACATTTGAGCAGACGCAGCAGTAAGTGAAACCTCGTGCTTGATGATGGTACTTTGACTGTTGAAGAGAAACTCTGACTGTTTGTTCCTACGACGGGAAAAGAAAGAAAAAAGCTTACCCATTTCATATTCGAACTTTATTTCGCATGCTTATTGTAGTTTACAGCCGGTCCGCCTAACCATTCGGCCACAGTACAGCTCTCGGAATGTTCTATGCTTGTTTAGCCGTTCCCCACAACCTGTTAACCATTGCAGTGGCGTGCAGACATATGTTACGATTTTTACCACGACAAAATTTAGAGATGCTTATTCATAGAGTTCAAATAGGGTTTAATTGAGTCCCTAACGAGCTGTATTTCGTTTCTAATACTATTGACACATTTTGGTTCTGGTTTTGATTTATGGACCCAGTCTCGTATTGCTTTGAATGTATACAACTTGCTAACTTGACTTCGTAGACCAGCGGTAGTGCGATAATTCTGAAATGTTCGCGGGAGGGAAGGGGTGAAACATATAGAAATACCTGGTTGGAGTATGGTAAGGTGTCACCTTCCAGGATTGTTGTCCCCATTTTCTTTGATACGACTGCAGACACTGCAGTTTATACGGGCAGGATGAGGAGCAGCTGGATGATATGGAATTGATAGAAGGTTATTTCCAGCAAGATGGAGCAACGTGTCATACATCTAACTCCTCTGTGCAATTTGTTCCCAGCTTCTTTGATAATCTAATAATCTCAAAAGGTCTGTGGACCTCCAGATCTCGTGACCTAACCTCGTCGGACGGTTTCTTATGGGGGCATCTTAAAAACAAAGTGTTTAAGAATAAACCTCGGACAACTGCTGGAACTCCGTGAATCCATTAGTAAGGAAATAAGCAACATTGGCGAGGATACTCTTAGTAGAAGTCACAGAATATGGTGAAACGAGTGCATATATGTATCGATCCCGGTGGAGAACACTTCCAGCATTTGCTCTGAGGAACAGTGAACAATGTAATCTCCCGATTGTGTATTATAGTCTCCCAAAGATGCACACGTATGCATTAAAGTGTTTCAGGTTTATATGGATTACCCTGTATAATGACACCACAACGAAGAATGTTAAAGGAAATTAATCTCATAATAATAAAGTATATAAAATTTCGTTCATTTATACCGAAAAATAAGTCATAGAACAATTTTAAAATGAGAATGCATGGAAATGAAAAAGCATGTTTAAAAATGATAACGTTAAAAATCACTGTTCCGACTTTATCGTGTTTAAAAAGAGACTCATACTAGTTGCGGATGGATCCATTGGAGGCGCTGCAATAAACATTCGAGTTGCGGATACGCGGCTAACCGTAAACATACCAGTTGCATACACGATGTTTGTTGATTACAGTGGAGCGTGGATTGTTCAATGAGAAAGAAAAGCAACTACGTGTGATAGAGCACAAGTTTCGTTTCCATCGAACTATAAGTGATGAAATTCAGTCATCCTGTAAAAAGCCTTGCAAAGCATCCCTGAAAATTGATTTAACAGTTATGACTCGTGAACAGAATACTTCTAACAACCATGAACCTGACGATGTCCACGCTATGCTAAGGCAGAAGATAAGCAGCTCTTTGAAACGTAAGAAGTTTGAACAGTTGTGCGAACGACCGAGCAAAAATTCTCCATTCCGAGATTTCTGCTCATGACTTAAATAGCTTAAATAACAAAAATGTCATTCTGATTAGGAAACCTTTGATGTGTTACACTCACATGACTTCCTCTACTCTTGTACAAACTGCTTTTACAAAGGCTTATTCTCCAACTACTTCATATTAATTGAGATATCGAGATGTTATTCTTATTGCTAATTTTCTTGTAGGTGCAAAGGGAATATGGTAGGCTTTAAGGGATAGTCAATTCTTTTAAGATCTGGTTGCTACTCGTATGTGGAGCATTCCATTCTCTTTGCATGTCCAGGACATAAAAACGAATTCCCATTTGAGAAAAAGTACAACTATTGGAAAATTCAAACAAACAATAAGGAATATCTTGGAAATGGTTCACTCAACAAAAAAAATGTATATGACATAGATTGCGTGTTATACCGAGATCTACATTTTTTTGTATAAAAACGTTGTCCATCTCTTACGGTTTACCAGGTATGGAAAAGTCATTCAGAAAGAGGACTTTTGAAAACATTCCCAGACACTTCAAGATATATGTTTTATTTTTCATGACAGTATCTTAAATATATGTTTTAATCAAAAACGTTAGAGCCATTTTTGAGAAAATCAAATTTTTCGAAAAATATTCCATGTAAAGGGTAGTCTGGGTAAGGGGTTTTTCTTGAAAATCTTCGTGTCGCATCTTTAAGGGATATTGAACCTAAATACCAAGTTTAGTGTTTAACCGACTTTTCATTTTTGAGTTATGCTGTTCACAGACACACATCCATAGACACAGACCTTTTTCTAAAAACGTTTTTACTTTCTCTACTACGTATAGTAAGTAGGGGAAGTATTGCATTCCACCCAAAAATTCGATACCGAGATTTCACCGGAAATACATGTTTTGAGACCTCCTGAATCCAAAAAAACAATTTTTGGAAACATGTCCGTGTGTGTGTATGTGTGTGTCTGTGTGTCTGTGTGTGTGTGTGTCTGTGAACAGCATAACTCAAAAACAAACAGTCGGATAAGCACCAAACTTGGTATTTAGGTTCAGTATCTTCCAGAGATGCGACACGAAGGTTTTCAAGAAAATCCCCCCACCCCAGACTACCCTTTAAATGGAAGATTTTTCGAAAATTTTAATTTTCTCAAAAATGGCTCTAACGATTTTGATGAAAATATCATATGTTTAAGATAATGTCATGAGAAATGAAATGTATATCTCGAATTTACTGGGAATGTCTCCAAAAGTATTCTTCATTGTGAACGACTTTTGCATAACTGGTAAACCATAAGAGATAGACAAAATTTTACTACACAAAAAATGTAGATCGCGTTAAAATACACAACTTATGTCATATACATTTCTTTTGTTGAGTGAACCGTTTTCGAGATATTGCTTGTTATTTCCTTAAATTTTCCAATACTTATACTTTTTCTCAAATTCGTTATTCATTTTTTTATGTCCTGGACATGCAAAGAGAATGGAATGCGCCACATAGCAACCAGCGTTAAAATATTTGACTATCGCTTAAAAGCTACGATATTTCCCTTGCATCTACAAGAAAATTACCAATAAGATTGACATCTCGATATCTCGATTAACTTGAAGCATATGGAGAATAGGCGTTTGTAAAATTAGATTGTACAAGAGTAGAGAAAGCCATGTGAGTGTAACACATCAGATTTTTTTTGTCTGGGATATGCAAAGAGTATTAATCTGTGGGAAAGTGAATGGTGCTGCACCTAGCAACCAGCTATTAAGAGATATGTATGTGCTTAAAGGCTACTGTATTTCTATATTCCCCTTACATCTACAAGAAAATTAGCAATTAGATAAGACTCTGCAAATGTTTATCTCGATTAACATGAAGTAGATGGAGAATAAGCGTTTGTAAAAATAGTTTGTACAAGAGTAGAGAAAGTCATGCGAGTGTAACACATCAGATTGTTTTGGATTCAGAAGGCCTCAAAACATGTATTTGCGGTGAAATATCGGTATGGAATTGTTGGATGAAATGTAATACCTCTCCTACCTACTATACGCGATTATACCTCAACACTTAAAACAACCTATCAACTATATTAGATGGCCATTTGTTAACAATGTCGAGAACAACATTGTAGGGCTGACCGCAGCGAAAAACTTGACGTATTAAATACCTTGTGATATATTATTTATGTACGGTACTTTTACAATTTGTTCCTCCCTATTTAAGCAACTTTCGCGGTTCATGGTTTTAAGAATTATACATAAGTGCCGTTATTTTATTTTTTATTGGCAAGCAAGTCTCTTGATACGTACTAAACAGCCCTTCATCATCTTAGTAATCATTTGCCAGCCAGTTTTTTTCCGAGGGCTGTTTATGTTGACTTTGAAGTGGCTATTCATTCCGCTGTTCTCGCTGTTTGGCCAACTGCGTCTCTGAAAGGATGTCGTTCCACCTTGGACAGGCCTGGTTTCGCAAAATACATTTGGACCGTGTAAAGAAATTTACTAGCCAGGATGTCATTTCTTATCCTTTAAATACATTTTGGGCTTCCCTTTCTCACCTGGCGAGGTAGACAATTGTTTCCTAAATGATTTTATGCTCATTCAATTACACGACGAAGTTGCACGTCAGTTTTCAGATTATGTGTTAGAACAGTACATTGTATCTAAATGTAAATTTCTACCATCAATCACTATGGGCAAAACTCTTCCCTGACACGAACGACGAATACATGCGAAAGTTATCATTCGAAGATGGACGGTATGTTCTATCATTCAACATATTGCTACATAAGGGTGGCGACCAACCCATCGGCACCCTTATCAGTCGTCATGCAAGGTACGGTAACTGAAAGAGTGGTAAGAGCGCCTACGTCGAGATTGCAAATTAACATTAAATGGATTTCAAGAACTGACCCGCAGAGGGTCCGGCTAGGCACATGGTTGGTCGAGAGAGAGAGAGAGAGAGAGAGCTGTCAAAAACCCACGTGTTTAAATACCCGACGATAATGCTGATTAGAGCCTTGTTAGTACAAGACGTAAGCGTATGTCAGCAGAATTTACGAACTAACCCACGTGTGGATCAAGTGATATTTTATCCTAAACTGCGTATAATCTAATCTCTGCTTACTCCGAAAAATGACTAGTAAGAAATCTAAAAACGATTCCCTGTAGTTACTTACACCAAATTTGTCCTGAATATTTCAAGCTGTGTACAATCATATTTATCAAAATATGTCAAAATAAAATTATAACCGTCACAATATTTCAATTATTGGAAGCCATCAGTTAAGTACGAACCACCGCTTACGTAAAAATGAATAGTGAGAATTTGAGAAACATCAGACGAAACAAGAAAACAGTGGACAAGGAGGAATTTCTATAGAAAATGATCCAATTTAGAGAAAGCGAAATACGCACATTACAGTACATCAAAGACGTAACATGCAAAATTCTGCTATAAGAAGGAGCGGTATCAAACAAATTTTTGTTGTAAATATTACAATATTCAGTCACACATTTTTAACCACACCATGAAATTGCAGTGTACTTGGTGGCCAGTCCTCGGTCTGGTTAAATGGGAAGGAAAATCTGCGATACGCAACTCTGCTATCTCAATATTCAAAGAAGCACACAGCTCGGGTGTCTAGTAAACAGCGTAGGTATGCAATTAGTATACATTTTGTGTTTAGTCCACAACTCGCGTACACGGTAAAAAGCATTTAGTGCATATACAGACCCCCCTTTCTTCTTATCAGCTCCTTTGCAGCTAATTTACTCATAGTATTTGAAGATTCCTGAGGTCCCTCTTTAATGCTTCGTTCACTTTAATGATGACAAAACTCATTTTGTATTACAACTGTATAGGTTTATAGGCAGACATTTAAATTGTTGTATGAGCTCCCTTTTAATGTGGTAAAAAAGCTACAAAGCACAAAACTTGAAGGTATATAGTGTTTAGTAACACTAAAATCTATACCTATGAATTTTGATAATTTTTGCCCTTTTTTTCTCAGATGGATTCCTTAAGCTTTGTAGCGGTCTCATCGACGTAGTTTTCGCCGCAATGACTTAGCGGTCGTCTTCAGGAATCGATGTCACCTAATGTCACTTAGTAAGCACACGTCGTTGTCTTAGGATTTAACTGTCGGCGAATCGATTTGAAATTTCCTACGGTGATTATGTCAGGTTAGGATGTCGGAGTGGTAACACCAGAATATTGTCTAGAATGAAACTCACTCCAGAGCATCTTTATGCTAGAAATCCTAAGAGATTCTCTTTTTGTCACTAACACGTGCGATTCTTTAACGCTGTACTCACACGATTATCATTGGTTCACCAATATCAGCTCCGCTAGTTAGTCAATAACTCGGTGCTCTATCATCGTTCTTTAGTCTCGCGTGAACTTGAAAGTCACTTAACAAATATTAAATTATTTATAAGTTTGGATAAAAATTATATCGCCGAATACTATTAGCACAATAGATTAATAATCCACACAACTCATTTCGCCGTTACATAATTGCGCGGAACTTAGCAAATTTAGGAACTTAACACCATTTTCTGAATCGGAGTATTATGTGTTCCCCAGGCAAGAAATTATGACAAACTGTGTAAAAGCCATGCTTACGAATATATACACTGCACTTTGTGAAAATTGCAACACAAAGAAGGAAACGCATGAATTTAATGAATTTAATACCACAGGTTGGGTGCATGATAAGTAACAAATGATAAACTTACAAACATATACATGACCTTAGAGCCCTAATATTCAGTATTTGGTGTAGCCTCCATGCGCTGCATTTAGAGCTGCTGTACGCCGTGGCATTGAATCAAAAAGGTTTGAATAAGTTCCTGAGCGATTTCCCTCCACGCAGTTTGTATTCGATCCCACAAATCCGTGATACTGGAGGACCGTGACGCACCAGGTGCCGACCAATCATATCCCAGACATGTTCGATGGGCGACGTGCAGGCCAGGGAAGCAATGGTACCCTCGCCCTTCGAAGAAGGCTTGTACATTCCTCGCAATATGTGGCAGGGCATTGTTCTGTTGAAATGTGGTCTGTGAAGATGCCTGAAGCAGGGCGAGTACTTCAGGCTCTACAACCACCGTTAGGTACCGGTTGCTGTTCAAAGGGCCCTCAATTCGTAGGAGGCGAGATCGGTTGTTGTAACCAATGGCGCCCCATACCATCACACCTGGTGTTGGTCCGCTATGCCGCTCAACAGTGCAGCCCTCCAGGTTGCGCGCACCACGGTATGCGTGGACATGTATGCTGCCATCACTGTAGGACATGTGGAAGCGGGACTCGTCCGAAAAGACTACATTTGCCACTCAGCACCCCAGGACGGTGTTCACGTGCCCTTGCAGTCGGAGGAGCTTGTGGTTTATGGACAATGAAAGCCGACGTAATGGCATGCATGCAACCAGTCCAACCTGCAGCAGATTGCGACGAACCGTTGATGCAGACAAGTTCACACCTGTTGCAGTGCTCCAGCGCCGAGCCAACATTGTGGATGAAGTTGTACGCTCCGTTTTGGCCATGCGGACAAGATGACGATCATCCCGTGCTGTGGTCATGTTGGTCCAGTACCCGCTCTTCGCTGCGTACGACCTTCATCTAACCATTGCTTCCACACACGCATCACTGTCGTAGCAGCATGCCCTGTACGAGCCGAAATGTCACGGTATGACAAACCCGCTTCCCGGAGACCGATCATTCTGCCCCGTTCGAACTCACTCACATGCCGATATGACTCCCTTTGACGTCGACGAGGCATACTGGCACTCACTTTATTGTTTCCACCTTGTTTGACAGCTCTGCACTGACTACATAGGGCGCAACACTGACCTTGTCGGACCGACACGAGAGGGCTCTGCTCAGCCTACGTGTACCCCATCTCTCTGCAAACCTAATCACTTATTGCTTGCAAACTCTTCTACACTTCCACCAAGTTTGGAGTTATTTGGGAAATTTTTTCTTGGTGTTGCAAATTTCACACACGGCAGTGCATATAGCTACTACTTGCCTCTGGATTTCTGTACATGAAGCCACGCCTTTCTATCTTCTCATTGGTGCTAACAATCATCCTATATCTTTATGGCTCTCCGGTTGAAAATTCGAAGTATAAATGGCAAGAAGACACCGTGCCCACAGTTGCTACTTTCTCCTGAAACTTGGTTCATCCCATCGAAATACAAAGAAACGTTGGATTTTTATAGCCCCACGCTCGGAAAAGTACCATGAACAAAGCGAAGCTACCCTACTGAGTGATTGATATAGCTTTTAATCCAATTACATTAAATTGTAGAAAATTTATCAACTTACGTGTTAATTAATCACTAATAATTGATACACTATAATTAGTTAAGATTTCCTTTTTGTGCAGGTGTGCTCAGAAATATTGCCAGAGCCTTTTGTATTTTCTAAGAGTCAGAGCAAAATACTAGTTTCCCTGGATATACGCCACTGAACACGACAACTGCTATAAAACAAGGTTGGGTGGCAGAAGTCTGTTTTGTTGTGCACGCATGCACAGGGCACGATAAACAGAGAATCTGCTGATGAGAAGAAACGGCCGCGGAAGACACCGGAAGGTCGTAACTATAAAAATGTTATAGAATTATTACACCCTTCAGAATTCGCAACTTTACGAGCTCTTCTTTATAACGATGAGCCATTCCTGAGGAATCAGATGGGAAATAATGTGTACGTCCTACACAACAACAATGCTACAGAATTATGTTCCCCTTGAATAAGGTTTCGGATCCTTTGTTCCTCTCCATTAAACACTGTTATTTCGGAGGCGATTAGGGACGCTAATGCACGGCGAGCAAAAGAAAGTGGGTCTGTGAGCTCCAATACGGAAACAACTCTCCTACTCTGCGTCTCCACTTCTGTCACTGGTTTATATACCCTTTTATTGCATTCAATTGTACAGCTAGATGTATTGTCAAATATTTGTTACCTTCTTTAGAGCTTCCTGTGGTAGGGTAAATACAGCACTCCAAAATGTTGAAAGGTGTCGAGATTGCACCGAAAATGCTTATTATAAACTATATTGAAAAAATAGCTAATTATGTATCAAGTACGCAAAATAAGCCTTTAGCAAATGAACTAAGCATTAAACATTTAAGTACTGGGTAGTCATAATAAAAGAGGAGGGTTCATAAGTAAACTACGGTGAGGCCAAATAAATTCAAATTTAGTGTACATACGTTCCATTCTAAGAAGAAAACAGTTCCAAAAATTGCCACCATAGGTCGAAATGGTGCTATATGGGGTGATGAAGGTCTCAATGTGACATTTCTTTGGATACAGTCATACACTTGTGTACGCAACACTCTCTTTACGTAATCGTGCTTAGCTCGTCAAGCCTTATTACCAAAATAACAGCAATGCCTCCGTTGCGAAGAACCTACGGAGAGGTTCCACGACCATTACTGATTTACGAAAGATGAATCTCAAGCTTTGAACGTACTGGCTCTTTACAAGTGCAACCAGGATGAAGATGCAAATCTGTATGCAACGAAGACTTAGAAACTGTTGCAACTGTTGGGGTGTTCTGCAATGGACAATGCGAATCAGAGACAGGCGTTTGTCGAACATATTCAAGGGCAGTATATTGAGCCCCGTTTGTACGTGTTATTTGTAAAATATTCGATTAAACTCACCAGTAAATTTTTGCTTCCTTTGAGGCAGTATTTTTAACGTTTAAATGTTTTTCAGTCTAATTATGTAATATGTAAATTCAATAACAGCCCGCCTTAAAGCAATATGTGTATGTAACAATATATAAAATATATTACAGTCTTTTATATGTTTATATTATTGTATGCATGTGTAATAATGTAATGCGAATGTTTTACGTAATTTAATAATGTAGGAGCTGTGAGAATAATAGGTTAAATGTTCCTAACAATGAGGTAACAATGAGGTAAGCTTGAGGCAATAATGAATTAGAAGGTTTAATAATGCTACTGGTCATTCTTGGAGCAACAATAATGTAATTTTGTAACAGTTTATAAAATCGCCAATCAACAACCACAAAAACCTTTAGATAAATGAAGGTATTCTATTCGACTAGGATTAGCCAATCAGAAACTTAAATGGGGCAAAATCTACAAATTTAGAAGTCAGTTGCTTGTATACAGCGCTCATAACTGGACGTGTTGATTGTAGACAGTGTTTCTAACCGGACGCGAGATGCGTCCTCGAGAAATTTAATACGTATTCGTGTGGGACGAAAATAGTTTACGTGTTAAAATGTGCAAGTAATTAATACAACAATCTCACAGCTCTCTCTCTATATCAGTGAAGTGTTATTTAAATCGTATCAAGCATTAATAAAAGGAGTGAAGTAAAATTATAATCTGTGTAAGCCTACATTCTTAGCCGCGGTACTCTCTGCAAAGAAATCCATGTCTCTAACAATATTACTGGCGCAGCCGAGGCAAACATAAATATATAATATTTAAAGAAAGTAAAAAATTTCAAATCTAATATTTTTTAAACATTTTGGGGGGGGGCAAAGGCCACCGGAAAATACATTTAGGGCGAAGGCTACCAGAAACTTTTTACCATACGTGCGGTTGCAACTACTTCAAGTTCGGCTCCCTAATAGTTGAACTAAAATACAACTACTACTTCAAATTGGTTTTCCATACGTGAAGCAACAACATATCTCACCTTTCACTCCATATACAGTTCTATTTCAACATCTGGTGGGGATTTTTGGAACGATATTTTTTCTTCTCAGAATGGAATTCCCATTGTCTGAAACGTATGCCTAGCATATTTCAGTTTTATTTGATCTCACCGTTGTTTACTTATGAACCCTCAAACACCCCCTCTTTAATTATGGCCACCTGGTATCAACAAATACTGGATGAGTCCGCTAAAGCGTTCGAGCCCGTGGTGTATACAATAGTTATAATATAATATAAATATAATGGGGAATCAGTCATTTATTGACATATTCTCACAACCGCCTGAATTCTACGCTATGAACCGTACCAACGCGTCCTAGGAAACAATAATAGAGATGCGGATGTAGATGACAGTGCTGATCCCGAACGCTCGTTTCTAAACAACAATCTTGTGACTGAAAATGTGGAAATTTCAATCCGAGCCATAAACACCAAGTTGGAGGTGATGCCAGCAAAATCTCGGCAGCAGTATGGGAAGGAATATATCGCATTTAAAGACTCCTGCAAGTAAGTAGTGTTTCTCTTGTAAACGAAGACACTTCCATATTGCGAAATAAATCTTATAAACAATAAATCGACGTTAACTTATATTTGTCAACAATGAATGTGAAAATGTGAACCATCAATGTTTTTGTGAAAAATGCTGCTAAAGCTTATGATAAACATAACAAAATCCGATGTGTTACAATCATATGATTTTCTCTACTCTTGTAGAAACTAGTTTTACAAACGCTCATTCTCCATATACTTTATGATAATCAAGATATGAGATGTTAATCTTATTGCTAATTTTCTTATAGGTGCAAGGAGAATATGGTAAGCGTTAAGCGATAGTCAAATATTTTAAGAGCTGGTTGCTATGTGGAGTATTCCATTCTCTTTGTATGTCCAGGACAAAATAAAAACGAATAATGAATTCCCATTTAGAAAAAGTATAAGCAGATGAAAATTCAAACAAATAACAAGGAATATCTCGGAAATGGTTCACTCCACAAAAACTGTATGACATACATTGTATATTTTAACGATATCTACATTTTTTGTGTATTATAATGTTGTCTATCTCTTACGTTTACCAGTTATGCAAAGGTCATTCAGGAAAGAGGACTTTTGAGAACATTCCCAGAAGATTCAAGGTATACATTTGATTTTTCATGAATATCTTAAACACATGATATTTTAATCAAAATCGTTAGCGCCAATTTTTGGGAAAATCAAAATTTTCGAAAAATGTTCCATGTAAAGGATAGGCTGGGGTGGGGGGATTTTCTTGAAAATCTTCGTGTCGCATCCTTGGAAGACATTAAACTCAAATACTAAGTTAGGTATTTATCCGGCTTTCCGTTTTTAAGTTATGCTGTTCACAGACACAGACACACACACACACACACACACACACACACACACACACACACACTCATACACGCACATGTTTCCAAAAATACTTTATTTGGATTCAGGACACCTCAAAACATATATTTCCGCTGAAATCTGGGTACCGAATTTTTGGATGGAATGCAATACTTCCCCTACATATTATAATAGACAAATAGAATAGAGAAACCAGTAGAGAAAGTAATAAAGCTTAAATTTCCTGTTTTGTGATCAAGTATTTTGTTTAATACCCTGTCATTCGCACACTTTATCTAGAGCCCTGCACGCTTAATGCTATGAACGGTCCGAGTCAAGCAGGTACATGATTTGTTAAAGGAACAACTGAGCATCACGTGCATGCTCCAGTGTTACCACTTGTGCTAAACTGCATCGCGCTGATGTCGTTGCTCTTTTCTCGTCAATTTAATTTCATCACAATACGCTTTATGTTCGGCTTAATTAGTTGTCAGTAAAATAACCTAAGTCATAAAGGTTAATTTGTTAAACATACGGAATATAATCCCACAATAGCGCTTTAATTCAACGGTTGGCTATCATGGTGAAACAATGGTGTAAAGTCCAACTCACAGCCTTCTATGATATAGTGTAAGGTCAGATTGCATAAAAGACATGAAAACCCCTGTTGCCGTCTACGGCAACAACGATATCGGAGTCGTACTCCGTTGTCAAAGGGTACCATTTCAGCCTCTAGTTTCCGAGGTCACGGGTTTAAACCCGGAGGAGGGCGATGGATTTTTTTCGGGCGTAAAAATCCTGTATGGCTTCCTTCGGAAGGAAGTAAAGCCGGTGCTCCCATGTCGTATATTTACGGCACTTTAAAGGAACCCCAAGCCTGATAAAAGAGGCCTCTGAGCAAAGTTTCCGGTCTTTCACGTCCAATATAGTATAGGACGCTAAGAACCGTAGTAGTTAAAGGGCGTCCATAAATAAAACATAATTTAACACTATCGGAGAGCTCAAGGACAGCTGTTTTAGGGAGCGTGTACTAAACAAGCTTTTCCTCCCTTTGTTTCTTTCTTTTTTACTTTTTCTATCAATACTTATAGCAGGTAGAGGGAATACTGTATTACATCAAACAATTTGTAGCGAGATTTCACAAGACAAATTCATTTTTAAGAAAAAGTTCATGTGTATTCAGAATCTTGCAAGAGTTTAACGAACTTGCGTCCCCCTTCCCCAAACTACTCTTTTCATGGAAAACATTTCCTTATCATTCTTTTCTAAAAAGTGGCTCTAACAGTTTTGGCTAAACTATCATATGTCTGAAGTATAGATATGAAGAATTAATTGCGAAAATCGATTGAAGTTTATGTGAATAACCTCTGACGTCCTCTTTATTAAGACTGATTCCTTTTAACTGTGAATAGCTTGGGAGTAGGAATGCTAAAATGCATCGAATACATGGAAGTAACTTACATATGCCTACTGCCCATTCCAAACCACAGTTCCCTCTGATGTAAACAGAAGCATGTGCTTCGGCTTGTCACGGACCCAAGAATACACTCTTACGCCAACGTAAATAGTTCCTTAATACATGTATTGTATTATGAAATATTAGAGCAGGAAAGGTATATAACTGCACATTTTATTGCGGTTATCATAAGAACTCATCTTTAAAGGTAATGGATATATACTAGCTGTTAAGAGATTACAAAATATGATTTTCGCTTGCTATTGTGCTAACGCCGAGAGCATCTTGCTTGTTAATACCAACCTTATGCATTACTGCCACTCTCTTACATACACAAGAAATGCAGCAATGAATTCCCAGAGGTGCTATCAGAGTATCGAATAAACACTTTGAGTAACACAGGAAATATGATAAGCGAACAGTCATTCATAATACACTAACACACATATGCTCAGCTCTGGTCAAATCTTGTGATTTAGTCAGTTGGTATTTGAGCTCACATGGCAGAGGAAGGTGCGTGTGGTGCGAATAAACTGTTCAAACACAGAAGCGGGAAACAGTTAAAAAGTGGCTAAAAACAAACAATACTTCATATATTCCACTCACTATTACAAAAATACCCAACACTTGCATTATTGCATATTACGAAACTAAATATCGGATTTTACAGGCGTTTCAGTGAGAAGTGTAACGAAAGCGAGCAGGGAATATAAACAGACATAATACAACATAGAAGAGGTTAAAATGTGGGAACTTGTTTTAAGTGCGACAGTGCTGTGGAATTCTGGATAAGCTTGTCATTATTTTGGAGAGTAGTTCTGATTCTGATATGGCAGCTGAATCATCTTCGGAGGATTCGGATTTGGATGTTGCACTTTTGTCCAAGGATTGTGATTAACATAAGTAAAATGTTCATTGCCGCATACTTATAAAATCTATTGTTACCTCAGGTTGCATTTTGAACTATGATTCTCACGCAGGGCGCCTTTTTGTAGATTAAATAGTGTTCAACAAGCACGTGGGAGCGGAACAAGCAGCCATTATGGGCGGGGATTGCAAACTACTTTCGCGCGGATAATACAAAGAGTTTGTTTTCAGTGAAAGGCACTTTGGTTTGTAATGGACAGTAGTTGAACGAGTGTTTCTTAATCCAACGATATAGCGAAAAGGAGTATTTGAAAATATTCATATCAGGCCGATATACTGATGTTTTTCTCTTCTATTTACACAATTGATTTTATAATTATTATTATTATTATTATTATTATTATTATTATTATTATTATTATTATTATTATTATTACCTCCTCCATGACAGAACTTCTGTAGAGTATTTCCTTCCAGGCTTCGACGAGCTTCGGCTACCTCCGACTTTCTATTACTAAATTCAAAGAAATGAAAATATATCCCTCCACTTCTTTCCATTATCGGGGAAGAAGAAACGCTCACATTTGGGCACCCATTAAAGATATACCCGCATTAAACCCAATCTGAATAAGTGATTAAAATGCACCTCAATTATTGTATCTGATAATGTTAAAATTCTGAAGCATGAGAGCCTAAATAAGATATTGCCTGAAAGTATAAAGGTTTGTTTGAGGACAATACTTTAATAGTAAGGTGTTATGTAACTTTTAACAATGTCTGCATAATAAGAATTTAGTTTCTTTTTCTTAACTATCCCAACAAAAGCCGCATACAAACCACAAAACACATACAACTAGCACAGGAACAGTTGAATTAACTCACCACTTAAAAAATCTGTTAAGGCGTTGAGTAAACTACTTTTTTTTCTACTAAATGGAATTAAAAATTCCGTTACATTTCTATGTTGTCACTAAAATAAAATCTTTCTGTATTAGGCCCCTAAATATTCACCTTGCCACACTGAATAGCATAAAATAATTAATTACGATAATATAATAATAATAATATTATTATTATTAATAATAATATTGTAATAATATTGCCAGTTTAGCTGCATATCAATACATTTGCAAAAACACAACATATATTATTCAGGGTGGACATTTAAGTTGAGACTGTACAATATCTCAAAAACTAAGCGTTGTAGAAAGAAATGTCTTGAATAAAATTTAGTTGATGTCATGGGGGAGAGTAAATGCCATTAGTCGTGCTATATTTTCAGAACTTTGTGATATTCATTTTGGGTTAATTCAATTTGTTTTACATGGGAACCTACCTGTTTATGCTGTTTTCTCACTCCTCATAAAAATCTAAACAACATTTGTATAAAGCACTTTACAATTGTTCTTATCATGAATATCATCTTTTGATGAATATCATCAAAATTCTTAATGTCTGTGTACGAAGAGTGCAATGAATGGTTGGACCATCCATGGGTGTGAAGTTACGTTTCGTAATTGGGAACCATTTTTTATTTTGTTTCCTTATTCCTCGTATCAAAATAAACAGCTTTTTATAAACCATTTTCTAATTATAAAACAACATACAAAATGTCGCGAAGCTTCGCTAGTAATAAAATTAGATAAAAACTAATCTTCATACTTAAGTCACGCATTTCTAACGTAATAGTGCGACGAAATTTAAGTAATTTCCAAAATTCGGCTTACTCTTCACTTAGAAACATTTCTTATTTTCATTTCTACAACATTGTTTAAAGTATATTTTAGATATAAATCGCATTCTAGCTAATTTATATTCATTCTCATTAAAATGTGTATAACTGAATCCTATAGAAATGGAAAAAATCTAATACAGAGAAATTGTTAGACATATTTTTTGTTTTAAATAAGAGTATTTACAACATTAAATATTTTCGAAGAGTTTGCTGTTGTTATGTTTTAAAGATTGGTAGTCGTTGTTTTGCTTCTGATGAATTCAAGTAAACAGGTTTATATCATCAGAGATAACATAATAATATACAGTGTTATTTTTCTGAAAAGTTCACAACTGTGTGCCTACAACATTTGTATTTCCGTGATATTACCTAATGTAAAATCTCTGTTGGGAATATTTACACACGACGTAATTAGAATATTATAATTAGTATTGCAGCGGACCGATATCAAATTATCTCAATAATTGAGGAAAATGGAACTAATATTGAAGATCGTAACTAAGTTTCCAGAATATGGTACTAATAGTACGGTCAATTACCTGCTTACCATACAAAACTCTGATGCCATTACCACAGATCAAATCAGTTGCTGCTAAACAATGTTACCTTTGACCGTAAGGTATATAAAAGTTTCGTATTATAATATCAGTCACATGCCAATAGAAGATGCTTATTTAGGTAAAGCTGCTTTCGAGGTGCAACCACATTCCCTTTATTGGATTTCTTTGTTGGAAAACATTTTTGGATCTGGGTTTTGCAATGTGTTTGACCTCTTTACAAATTGGAAGCTGCGCGTCAATGACTGCCACACATTTACAAGGTAGAATCACACCTGTTCCCAGGTTTTTTGAGGGCTCATGGGTTAAATAATAAAGCTAAATAGAATGGTACTGTAAAATGAATAGCTTAATCCTTGAGCTAAACGAAGTACAGGTCACAGATGAGTACCTTAGTAGCTCCTTTTACATGATCAAATTGTTGTCAAATTCAATACTTTACAAGGCAAAGAAGGCTTGCTCTAAACGGTCAAAGATTTGACAATGATTGGATGGTTTTGGCCAATGAAATGCGAATATTTACAGTGCGACACGAAATCTGCAACATGGCTGAAAGCGAAAAGTAAACCAAAATGGCACCCGGTCAAGATATGTCGTATGGGAACTGATTAGGCTATACATAAGCTGGCCATTCTGTACATCGAGGGCTGCGTGGATTACCACAAAATGAAGCAGATGAAGGTATACAAAGAAATAATTACCAGGCAGATTTCCGAATTCAGTATACATTAATGCAATGTTATATAGTATAGTTAACCCATCAGTTGGTGTCATATCCATTGTATTACATAAGCGTAATGTAATTTAGTGTTACATAACATTAGTGAAGAACAATATTTCATTGCAAATTCTTATACCGTGATGCAAATAGTAAATTGCTTTGCGCGTGACAATTTATTAGTGTGTTCTGAAGGGTTTCAGTTTGACATAGACAACTTGTGAATACACATTTATTAGATTGTCAAGTCTTGCCAGGTCTTGTCCAATCTTTACACATATTAAAAAATCTGATGTGTCACACCCACTGACTTTCTCTACTCTTGTACAAACTATTTTTACAAACGCTTATTCTCCATATGCTTCATGTTAATCGAGATATCGAGATGTCAATCTTATTGGTAATTTTCTTGTAGATGCAAGGGGAATTGCTAGGCTTTAAGCGATAGTCAAATATTTTAAGAGCTGGTTGCTATGTGGAGTATTCCATTCTCTTTGCATGTCCAGAACAAAAAAAAATGAATAACGAATTTGAGAAAAACTATAAGTATTCGAAAACTTAAGGGAATAACATGCAATATCTCGGAAATGGTTCAAAAATGTATATAACATAAATTGTGTATTTTAACGCGATCTACATTTTTTGTGTAGTAACATTTTGTCTATCTCTTATGGTTTACCAGTTACGCAAAAGTCGTTCACAATGAAGAATACTTTTGGAGACATTTCCAGAAAACTCGAGATACACATTTCATTTGTCATGAAAATATCTTAAACATATGATATTTTAATCAAAATCGTTAGATCCATTTTTGAGAAAATTAAAATTTTCGAAAAATTTTCCATGTCAAGGGTAATCTGGGGTGGGGGGATTTTCTTGAAAACCTTCGTGTCGCATCTCTGGAAGATACTGAACCTAAATACCAAGTTTGGTGTTTATCCGACTGTTCGTTTTTGAGTTATGCTGTTCACAGACACTCAGACAGACAGACACAGACACACACGGACATGTTTCAAAAATGCGTTTTTGGATTCAGGGGACCTCCAAACATATATTTCCGATGAAATCTCGGTATCGAATTTTTGGGTGGAGTACAGTGCTTCCCCTACTTACTATACGTAGTAGAAAAAGTAAAAACACTTAAAAATTTCTCATATAAGCTATTAATTGAAAGAAAAACTTTTGGTCGTGTACAAGGGGCTGGTCAGGGTGGTCAGTTTGAACAATTTGTAGAACAGGTACTTTCTATTGGCCATAACGGATACAGAAAGCAATGTGACTGATATACGATTCATCCTCAACACTCGCGATACGGCTAACATTTCAGCAGCCTTTCATTTTGAAACACCAGATAGCGCACTACCAGATCTCGTGTAAGAAATGTTCTAGCCATAAAATATCATAGAGTTCACCCATTCGACAGACTGATGATCCATTCTTCTGGGATCGCTACTACCTATGTATAAGAATCCCTTCAACTAGAAAATTGTGTTTTCCTCTCAATGGATAATAAAACTTTAAGGGCTTTGTTCCATTTTATTCATGCGTGGTCAAGTCTGTCGTAAATTTGGTATGGAAAACGTGAATCTGGTACTAGAAATAGATCACGTTATACGTCACAGGCCCCTTTATCGTCAACTATGTATGAGGCTCATAATTGTATTGGTTTTATGCACCTCTAAAGATACATCCGTATATAAACACACAACTGAAGCAGGAAGCGAATAAAAATCGTGATAAAAGCCGTGGAAATGCTGAACGTAGTTCATGTTAGTGAAGCTGTCAATAGCCTTAATTCCAAAAGAACCAATTTATAAAGCTCCTATTCAGAAATGAAACAACCAATCATAAAACTAACATCCACTATTTCAGAATTGAGAATGCTACTAAAACATAGCAGAAACCTGTTGTGAACAAACCCACACACGACCTTTTTTACTCATAATTAAAAAATGTCCATTACAGCATTCATATGACAATAATAACATATCGAATTCTTCTATCCACACTAAGTTTTTTTTAATGTTTTCATTTGTATAGCCCTCTTTAACTTCTGTGGTCATATCGAAGGGTTTGATTTGACAAACAACTTTCTTATTTGGCTTTTTAACAATTTCGAACATGAAACATACATTCACTCCCACATTTATGCTTCCAGACAGTGAAAGATTCTAATAAAAAAAATCTCCAGCCGGGAATCGAACCTGGGACTACTCGACCACAGAGTATTTTTCCTGGGAAAAATTTCAAAGTAAACAATAGGGATTTTAGTTACCTACATACAACATTCGTAAGCAGTATTCACATGTTCAGCCGTGGTCACCAGATCCTCTGATGGAAAGAAAAAAAAATCTGATGTTTTACACCCATATAACTTTCTCTATGTTTGTAAAAACTATTTTTTACAAACGCTTATTCTCCATCTACTTCATGTTAATCGAGATAAAAATTTGCAGGAACCATTTTATTGCTAACTTTCTTATAGGTGCAAGGGGAATATGCTAGGCTTTAAGCGATAGTCAAATATTTTAAGAGCGGCATGTCCAGGACATAAAAGATATATTAAAAACAAAACAATGACGAATTCCATTTGAAAAAAGAAAGTATAAGTATTGAAAAATTCAAACAAATAACAAGGAATATCCTGGAAATGGTTCACTAGACAACACAAACTGTATATGACATAAATTGTGTGTTTTAATGAGGTATACATTTTTTGTATTAAAATTTTGTCTCTCTCTTCCAGATTACCAGTTATGCATAAGTCATTCAGAAAAAATCAAATGTGTTACACTCACATGACTTTCTCTACTCTTGTACAGACTATTTTTAATAACTCTTATTCTCCATCTATTTCATATTAATCGAGATAATCATTTGCAGAAACGATCTTTTGACATGCAAAGAGAATTACATTTTACACATAGCGATCAGCTTTAAAAATATTTGACTACCGCTTAAGGCGTACTATGTTCCCCTTGTTTTGTATTTGCAAGGGCAATATAGAAATACAACAGCCTTTAAGCAAAAACATATCTCTTTATAGCTGGTTGCTATTTGCAGCACCATTCTCTTTGCCACAGATTAATACTCTTTGCATATCCAAGACAAAAAAAATGAAGAACGAATTCCCATTTGAGAAAATAAGTATTGAAAAATTTAAAGAAATAATAAGCAATATCTAGAACATGGTTCACTTAACAAACAAAAATGCATATGACTTAAATTGTGTATTTTAACGCGATCTACATTTTTTGTGTAGTAAAATTTTGTCTATCTCTTATGGTTTAACAGTTATGCAAAATTCATTCACAATGAAGAATACTTTTGGATACATTCCCAGAAAATTCGAGTTATACATTTTATTTGTCTAAAAGTATCTTAAACATATGCTATTTTAATCAAAATCGTTAGAGCCATTTTTGAGAAAATGAAAATTTGTTTTGGTTTGGGGGGGGGAATTTTCTTGAAAATCTTCGTATTACATCTTTAAAAGATACTGAAACTAAGTATGTACCAAGTTAGGTATTTATCCGACTTTTGGTTTTTGAGTTACGCTGTTCACACACACACACACACACACACACACACACACACAGACCTCTTTCTAAAAATGCTTTTTTTATTCCGAAGGCCTCAAAACACGTATTTCCGGATATCGAATTTTTGGAATGCAATACTTCCCCTACTTACTATATGCAGTAGAGAAAGTAAAAATGAGAATTACAAATTTTCAAGCATATTGTAAGAAATGAGAACAACTTTTGCTGCAAAACAACTTTATTTACCAGTTAGGTGCCCAAAGTAGCACAAACGTTGCACTTGAAACACTCTCAGAACAGAACACAGCTGAGCCGTCGATCGAAACATTAAAATTAACAGAACTTCCGAAATCCCGAAGAGTTACAAACTGTCCTATCACATAAACATAGCGGTGAAACGTCGCACGAGTAGGTAAGTTTGCAAAATGCAAACCTCTACTCTACAAAGTCTCACCAAAAACCTACCTCTACCAGCGGATCATATTTGAATCCCGGTTGGATCAAGCTTTTCATTACGGAATTATAGTTAGGATAATAAAAATATAACAATTTAATAACAAACATGTGGGATATAATTTCTAAACCATCCATTCATGCTCTATTTATCTCTGCTACAATCATTCATTATATTTTGTTACTTTTTCATGTCTTTATGGAGCACATAAGCAATAAATGCCCTGCTTATGAACTTTAAAGGCACCAAAGTTTTTACATGTATTACAAAACGCGTATTTCCCACTAGCTGTAATCATATTAAAGGGTATGCATGGTAATCTGCGAAAAATCTGCACATATATAGGAATTCAGCCTTTTATAGTGACTGAATATCCCATTCACTCAAATTCAGAAACGGTGCCAAAAGGTATTTCTACATGAATAAACATTTCAGTAACTCCTTGAAATAACGGTGATTCATTTCTGCCAATCAACACGTGTTCGTCAAAGAAATTGCAAAACTTCCCAGAATTATATCACAGCTGCGATCTTTCTGTTATAACATCAAACAGATCACACAGCGATAAAAACGAGCAGCATGCTGAATACACAGCCGCAACGTGCATCGGCGCCCTCTGGATATAAAGGGGATGAAAAGTAAATGACACGAAATAAAAACAAAAATAAAGTAATCTATAATACATAATCCTGGATCTGGTTACCTAAAGCAGGACGTATACTTCAAATTTGTTGTTTATTAATTAATAATTGTTTTTATTCATAGCTGTGCAGATGTATTCTTAACCTACTTAGCTAAAATAAAACAGTTAAATAAAACAGATATATACATCAAGATAATTCTAATAATGTTTCCCAGTTATTACCATTGTCCTGCGCTGTAGACTAGAGCATGGTGCTCTGGTTCCCGGACATGGAATGCGCCTGGGTTCGATCGCATCCATTGGGGTATAGGACCGGTGCCCACTCAGCATTTTGAGGAGCTACGATAGGTAGCGATCCCGGCCACGGAGGCCAACAATCTAGCTGGTGGATGCGTGATGTATCCCCATATCGGTTAAATGATCACCCATCTCTGCGTGTGTACGTAGGCGTAGGCCGGCAGTCGGGTTGGCAGGTCTGCCCTTCATGGACTGTAGCAACACGGGATTATTGTTTTACTAATACCTTTGCTACTGGGAGCCAGCAGCTCCCCCAACGGGTTGCTACTTGTCATCCACTCCCCTTTAATTTTTTCCAAATTTAAACTTCTAATTACAGACTGGTAACCAACAGCTTTCTTAACCTAAGTGTGCATTTAGTAACTTTATTTAGTTTTTTTACTTCGTTTTTAGTTGTTAATACTCAAAAAATCTTCCATTTTAATTGTGAGCCAGTTTGACTCCATTCCCCGAAGTATCTTGGCTGCCAGTACCAATTTTACCAGCTGGACTTGCCTACTGTATTGCCGGTTGAGGATACGTTACGTCATTCCGTCTGAGCCGACGTCGCTGCTACCAACAACAGTAGTTATCTTATCGGCCAGCACATCTTAGGTGCAATTAACACAGGGCAGTCTAAACGAATAGTAGTGGCGCTGCAGAGAGCTTCTGACGTCATAAGGTACGATCACCTAACTAGCCGCTCCCGTGCAACTACAAGGCACGAGAAGAGAGGAGAGTCGTCTATCACCCAGCGTACCGGACGGATTATAAATGCTCGGCTATTGATCGGGTTATTAAAAATTTTCGTATAATCATATTCATTTTGGCGTATGTAAGATTACTAAATTTAACCTTTGGGAGTGTGGTGGATTTTCTAACGTACAGAGCCAGAGCGAACAAACATTTATATTTTGAAACATTTGCACAAGTGCATAATCAGTAATTTAACGTGCAAGATATAACAGACATGTATACACTTTGTTCACTGAACTAAAGCTAAATTTGTAATGTACTTGTTGTTGAAAAGGATATACTATCTTTATATAGCTACAAGAAAGTTGATATTTATTTCTGTGGTGTACAGGTTTCTTTAGTTTTGAGAAATCCTTTCCTCACTTATATAGTACTTAAATTTAAAAATATTCGTAACCTCTGAAGATACTTCATGTCTGAAGTAATGTAATAAAATGGGTGCAGCATTTAAATATTATCTTGTAAATAACTACTGAATACTGTTCTCGTGGAAATGTATTATTGAGATTATTACTTAAAATGTGGAGATTTAATATTGAATGTTAGCACATGGTGACTGCTATTACAAATTTTTCCTAGTTTAAACTTATAGGAGCTCAATTGTTACTATCTATGTATTTATCTAATTAACTTAATGTAATTAATAGTTAATCATTTAATATTTTTCATTTGACTTCTTCATTCCTTTTACTGCTAATCTCAAACTTATTTAATAAATTCTTCGTTTCTCTCTAAGCTTAATCGTTTTATTTAACATTTAAACTCAACACTTCCCATAAATGATACCAAATACACGGGGTCTTATGATAATGAATATAAAATGTTTAAAAATATCTAATACATCAGACATCGCTGTATATTACAAGTAAAACGCCATGATAAAAGAAGCATCGTACTGCTTCAAGTTACCATTTTCGCTAAAGCTAAAGCTAAAATACCTATTAAGAAATGTACAGTGATGGAACATTTTCGCATTTGTAATACAATGTGTAGTCTTTTATTGGCTTAGAAATCCTTGAAAATTAGTTTTCAAAGCGATTTTGAAGTTTCGATGCAAAGCAGATATTGGATTGGAACAAAGTCACTGCATGAAATTCCTTTTTTTTTTTTTTTCGAGTGGAGGAGAAAGTTATTTAATCACTTACCCCAGCCCCGATGGGAGTCGGGACTGAGAGTGTGGGACTCACCGAAGCGTCGGCATACCCACTAAAAACTCCTCCACCGGATTGAAAGGAAAGGTTTGCTGCGGTACCGCCTAAAGCATCCGCGCAGTCCGAGGTGATGGTTAATACTGGGCCGCAGTGCGGTCGCCAGTGGAGTAAGGATGTTTGCTAGGAGACAGGCTCGCACATATCGGATATGTTAGATTTACACGGGTTCCTCCATCCCCTATTCTACAAACTGTGTTTACAAAAGCTTATTCTTACATCTGATTCATGTTAATCGAGATAGACGTTTGCAGAAATGGTTTTTCTTACACATTTCGTTGCGGATGAAGGATGATCTTAGGCGATAGTGAGGTACATTGCTATATTATAGCTTTTAAACTCTAATCTATTTGCATGACCAGAGAGAAATAACGAATAGCGCCTTAGGAATTTAAAATAAAAGAATGTATATGACATAAATTGTGTATTATAACGCAATCTACATTTTTTGTGTAGTAAAATTTAGTCCATCTCTTATGGTTCACCATTTATGCGTCGTTCACAATGAATAATATTTTTGGAGACATTTCCAGAAAATTCAAGATATACATTTTATTTGTCATGAAAGCAACTTAGTTTAATCAAAATAGTTAGAGCCGTTTCTGAGAAAATTAAAATTTTCGAAAAATGTTCCATGTAAAGGGTACTCGGGTGGGGGATTTTCTTGAAAACCTTAGTGTCGCATCTCTGGAAGATACGGAACCTAAATACCAAGTTTGGTGTTTATCCAAATGTTCATTTCTGAGTTATGCTGTTCACAGACAGACAGACGCACAGACACACACGGAAATGTTTCCAAAAATGCTTTTTTTTTGGATTCAGAGAGCCTCAAAACATATATTTCCAGTGAAATCTTGGTATAGAATTTTTGGGTGGAATGCATACTTTCCCTACTTACTACTCTCTACGAAAGTAAAAAAAAATTAACTATTTAACAATTTGAACCAATAATAAATAATTCGACAAAAAATCTATTTGACATAAATTGTGTGTTTTAATGTCATATACATTTTTTGTGTATAAGTTTTGGTCTTACAAGTTATACAAAAACCATTCAGACCATGGGTTCTTCCACGATTAACACCATTGCCCAACTAAAGGAAAGTATTAGCAGGCGGTGATCAACATCGCCACCTGTTTCGGAGAGAAAGCATTTGAAAACCTCTGCGCAACCAGCTATAGACCACTGAAATAGGGAGTGAGATAAAGGTGACCCAGAGCCGTTAACCTCAAATCACCTCAATAACACTCATCTTAATCCCCATGCGCCACCTAGGTCTTTTCATAAGTGTCGCCGTGGTCATCACGTTGACACACTCGCCTACACTGCACTAGTAGCGAGCGCACTAACCGGGGTGTTCAAGCGCAACACGAATTATCATTGCACGCGTTTTTGGAGAGAATAAAGAGTTTGTACAAAGCTTGGTATTTATCCACATTTTGTTTTTGAGTAGCGTTATTCTCTCTCTCTCTCACTCACTCACACACACACACACACACACACACACAAACACACATGGACCATGTAACTTTCTCTGCTAAGTATAGTAAGTAGGGGAAGTATTGTATTCCACCCAAAAGTTCGATATCGAGATTTCATCCGAAATATATGCTTTGAGGCCCCCTGAATAAAAAAAGCATTTTTAGTAAAAGGTCCATGTGTGTGTGCGTGCGTGCGTGTGTGTGTGTGAATAGCTAACTCAAGTACCAAGCTTGGTATCTAAGTTCAGTATCTTCCAAGGATGCGACATGAAGAATTTCAAGAGAACCCCCCTCCCCTAACTACCGTTTACCTGGAGTATTTTTCGAAAATTTTGATTTTCTAAAAAAACGACTAACGATTTTGATTAAAATATTATATATTAAAGATATTTACATGCCAAATAAAATTTTATGTCTTGATTTTCCTGGGAATAGCCTATGAAGTCCTCTTCATTCGGAAGGGATTTTACAGAATCTTGTATAACTAGCAAACGTCAATCGCGATAGACGAAAACGAGCTACTCAAAAATTGTAGAGCTCTTTAAAACACGCAATTTATTTCCAATAACTTTTGTGTGGCATGTCATTTCCGAGATCGTTATTAATGATTCCAATTGTTCATTACTTGGTCATTCTTGAGTCCTGTCAACATTCAGCTCTTTCTCGAGATGGAATTTTAAAGCCAGTATATAGCGTATATTAAAGCATTTGACTATTGGTGTTTCCTTTGTATCTATAACGAAATGTGTCATGTAGCTATTTTTGTAAGGGTTTATTTGGATTAAAATAAAGTAGATAGAAATATATTAGTTTGTATACCACTAATAAACGATAGAGGTTAGAGAAGGTCATGTGTGTTACTTTAGATATTTTAAATGCTTTTATTCATGGAGCTTAAAACCATGCAGGTGTATCCGGCGAAATCTCGATGTCGAATTTTTAGGTGGAATATAATACCTTATCTGCCTACTAGATATGTGGTAGAAGTATAGGGTCTTTCAACAAGAGTGTCCTTTCTATCTTTGAACTTAAATAAAACACGTTCTATAAATGATAGAAATTTGTTTATTTCTTTTTTTATTTTGGAACATAATGTCATTAACACGCGTGATGTTATTCATATGATCATTTACTGTTTCTGGCTTGTTCACAGACGTTTGATTGCTGACAGAACCACTTCTTTCAAATTTATGGATGAAACGCCGAATCGTTCTCTCGCAGGGACAGATGATCCATTTTGATAATAAATTTTCACAATTTCTACGCGTTGCTGAATGCTGTAACGTTCCATGGCTATTTGTCAATAACAACTGTAACCACATGAATAAAATAACTGCTGTAACTCAATAACAACGGCAGCTATCACACGTTAAAGATAGGACACTCTTGTTGAAAGACCCTTTATATTCTGATGTGTTGCATTTACGTGGCTTTCTCTATTTTCACAAAAGCTTATTTATCTGTCTACGTCTTGTTAACCGAGATAAATCTTCATCATTTACACATTTCTTTGTAGCTGTAGGAGGGATATAGTAGGCTAAACCGATAATCAGATTTCAAAAAGTGGATCGCTCTGGGATGAGTTTGGAATTCTATGCTGTTTGTATGACCACGAGAAAAAAAACGAATAGCCTAAAGATTAAACATGTATACTGTAATGTTACTCAGACTTTGTTTAGGATAACATCTTGTTATCTAATAGCTTACGAAATAAAGCAGAAAGACAATGTGACACAAGGAATCACTGCCATAAGCGATCCTGACAAAACAAAAACTTGCTGCAGAGAACGCTCCGAGTCCCAGTTCACTCCCAGTTGTTTTCCATTACGACGAAAATCCCGGGAGGGAAATTCACTCTCCGACACCCGCCGCGTCATCACGAGCGTCGCGTAAAAGCGTCGTCGCCCTCGGAACTCATCGCGATAAGAAAATCCAAAAGAAATATATTTGCGAGACGAGGAGCAAGTTTATTGGTCCCATGACGTCACAGCATGCACGTGACGAAGTGAGGCAGTTTTATGATCTCACCCTCTCCAATGACGGGCAGAGGACATCGCATGCCAGAATTGCTGAGTCTACACTGCCTCTAGACCGCTCTTACCCCGTGGAACCTAATCATTACATTCTGTGTACCGTCTTATTGTCGTCTCCGTTCACACCATAGCATCATAACTCAGGTATAAGGTCGTAAAAAGTACCTCTCTACCGCGATACAAGAAAAAAAAGAATTCTACCTGTAGCATTTATGACTTTCTATGATATCATTTTCTATCAAAAAGCTCTCACTTATAAATAATCACTTCACTTAAATCACGATAAATAAGCGCCGTCCTCTGTGGTCTAAGAGTACCATGCTAGCCTGTAGTTCCCGAGGTCGCGGGTTCAAACCCGGCGGAGAAAGACGGGTTTTTTCGGGCGTAAAAGTCCTTAGCATGACTTCATCGGAAGGGAAGTAAAGCTAGTGGTCTCGTGTTGTAGATTCAAGGCACCTAAAAGAATCTCAAGTCTGATAAAGAAGCCGGTGAGCAAACTTTTCGGTCTGTCACGCCCAGTATATAATGGGATGTTAAGAACAATAGTTTCCATGAATAAAACTCAAATCATAAATAATTGCCTAAAAACTGTTCCAAATAGGTAGTAAGGGATTTATTATTAAGCAGGAAAAGAAGACGGCATACATCTGTCGATTGTTACGAGTCACGAGCAACAAAGTCAAGTTTCATGGCAGGGGTAACACGCCCAACACCACCGCTATTCAAAGCATTAACATTCTGTAGTAACTGAGGCAGTATTTTTAACACATGAATAATTTCAATAACAGCCCGCCTTGAAGCAATATGTATGTAATAATTTGTAAAAATGTATGTAACAGTCATTGCAAATGTTTATATTACTGTAAACATGTTTAATAATGTTGTGAATGCATTGTGTAGTTTAATAATGTAAGAGCTGTGAGAACAATAAGTTTAAAGTTGTAACAATGAGGTAACAATGAGGTAACCTTGAAGCAATAATGACTTTGAGAGTTTAAATGTTACTAGTCCTGATTAGAGCAACGATAATGTAAACTTTGTGACAGTTTAAAAATAGCCAATCAACAGCTAGAAAAAGCTATAATTAAATGCAGATATTCTATTGGACTAGGATTAGCCAATCAGAGACTTGAAATACAGAAGCTTACGGGTTTGAACGGTTGAAATATGTTCAGTTGCCTGCAGACCTTGATAGTGACCGGATGGAAGATGTGTTCTCTAAAGAAATATTATATATTCGTGTGAATCGTAAAATTAAATATACGCGTTAACAAAGCACAAGTTTTAAATTAAAGAATCTCACAGCTCTCAATATCAGTGTAGTGCTATTTAATTTGTGCCAAGGATTAATAAAAAGAAGTGAATTTAAACTTAGAATCTATATAAGCCTACATTCTTGTCGTACCACGCCCTGTTTAAGAGATACGTGACTCTAAAACAATACTTAAGCAGCCGAGGCAAACATAAACATAAATACTATCTATAAAAGCAGTTTAATAACAAAGTTAATAATATTTTTAAACTTGGAGCGTAACAACAAAAATACATCTTCAAAAATCGGCTTCTCATACGTAGTAGCATATTACGTAATAAACAATCAACTTCAAAATTGACGTTCATACATGGAGCTGATTAAATAAATAAACTCCAAGACAATAACTACTTCAAGTTGGCTTCCCAAGCGTGAGGCTAAAGCTTACGTAACAATAAATTACGTAAATAAATTACGTAAACAAAACACCTTCTCAAGTTGGCTTCCCAAACGTGGAGCTAAATAACTTCTTCATAACTAAGCTATTCTTTTAATTTTCTCTACCACTAGTATTTAAGTATAGAAATGTTGCATTCCATCCAAAAATCTGATATACAGATTTCACCGAAATACATATTTTGAAGTCCCCAAAAAAACAAGACAGCATTTTCAGAAAAGAAGGTGAGAAAAAAAGGCTCGTGTGTGTGTGTGTCTGTGTGTGTGTGTGTGTGTGTCTATGAGTAGTATAACTAAAAAAATGAAATGTCAGATAAAAATAAGTATTTAAGTTTAATAGCTTCCAAAGATGCCAACGATGGTTTTAAAGAAAACCCCCCTACCTGAAACTACTCATTACATGGAAAACGTTTCGTTACTATTTTTTCTCATTCAAAAACAGCTTCAACACCTTTGTTTAAAATATCGTATGTTTAAGATATCTGAATAAAAAATCTGATGTGCTACACTCACATGACTTTCTCTACTCTTGTACAAACTATTTTTACAAACGTTTATTCTCCATATGCTTCATGTTACTCGAGATATCGAGATGTCAATCTTATTGCTAATTTTCTTGTAGATGGAAGGGGAACATGGTAGGTTATAAGCGATAGTCAAATCTTTTAAGCGCTGGTTGCTATGTGGCGCATTCTATTCTGTTTGCATATCCAGGACATAAAAAATTTAATAACGAATTTGAGAAAAAGTATAAGTATTGGAAAATTTAAGGAAATAACAAGCAATATCTCGAAATGGTTCACTCAACTAAAAAAATATATATGACATAAATTGTGTATTTTAACGCGATCTACATTTTTGTGTAGTAAAATTTTGTCTATCTCTTATGGTTTACCAGTTATGCAAAAGTCGTTCACAATAAAGAATACTTTTGGAGACGTTCCCAGGAAATTCAAGATATACATTTTATTTGTCATAAAAATATCTTAAACATATGATATTTTAATCAAAATCGTTAGAGCCATTTTTGAGAAAATTAAAATTTTCGAAAAATGTTCAATGTAAAGGGTACTCTGGGGTGGGGGATTTTCTTGAAAACCTTCGTGTCGCATCCTTGGAAGATACTGAACCCAAATACCAAGTTTGGTGTTTATCTGACTGTTCGTTTCTGAGTTATGCTGTTCACAGACACACAGACAGACACACGGACATGTTTCCAAAAATGCTTTTTTTGGATTCAGGGGGTCTCAAAACATGTATTTCCGGTGACATCTCGGTATCGAAATTTTGGGTGGAATACAATACTTTCCCTACTTACTATGCGTAGTAGAGAAAGTAAAAATGAGTTGTGGTCTTGAATTTTCTACAAATAACCTGTGAAATTACCTTCATTGTGAAAACATTTTCTATAGCTGCAAACCCACAAAAAAATACATAAACGTTTACTACACAAAAAAGTGTATCTCAGTGTTTTATGGCGTTCACCATCTTCGATATATTCATATTTATTGAACTGAATTTTTAAACATGTTATACTTTTTTGAATTTATAAGCTTCTAATTCATTCGTTTGTCGTGGCCATGTGGAGGGTAGAATTTCAAAACCGTCATATAGCGACCCGCTTTTTAAGAGCCGACTATCGCTGCAGCCTCTTGCATCCCCTTTTGTACATCTAACGAAATGTGTAATGAAACTATTTCTGCAAACATTTATTTCGATTAACATGAAGTATATAGAAATATATGGTTTTGTTGAATAGTTTATGAATATGTCACTCTATGCTTGCAATATTATAATAATTCAAGAAGCAGAAAATGACTTGCAGAAAAATGTTTTTGAACTAGGAAATGAGCTAGAAATATATGGACTTCAGATATCAATTAATAACACAAAAGTAATAGTCTTCCAGAGAAAGTGCCCTGTAAAATCCAAAATAGTAATAAATAAAGTATTAGAACAGGTAAAAAAGTGTTACTATTGGAAGTAATATAACATATCTAGACAATCAAGATTGAAATACAAAGGTAAGCAAATCCTAAAATAATTGTAGAATACATATTAGTAAGTACACTAAAAAGAAGAACAAGAAAAGAAACTAGTTCAAATTTTTTATAAAACGGTGTAGATTTCCACCCTAATGTATGGTTGCGATACACGGACTATAAAAAAGGGGAATAAAATAAATGATGCAGAAATGAGATACCTCAGAGCTTAAACGGTGTATAGTAATATAAAATAAAAATGAAATCGGAGTGCAATTAGGTATTGGTCCTATAATGAAAACTAAAGCGATAAAGATTGAGAAAGCATTTGCAGACGATGGACAAAACCCAATATGCCAAAGTGACAAATATCAACCATATGAGAGGAGAGATATTGGAGGACCGACGAGAAGACGGAAGGAGACATGAAGCCGGAACAGGAGATAACTCCTAATTCATGAAGAGATGATAATGATGAATTGTTTGAAGAAGAATGGGCAGAGAAATTAGTGTGATTGTAACACATTGCACTTGCTCTACCACTTACCTACAGTAAATACAGCAAGTATTGTATTATATACACAAATTTGATGTCGACATTTTACAAAAAACACATATTTTGAAATTCTCGGGATAAAAAAAAAAGAATTTTTAGAGAAAGATCCCCATAAAAGGGGCTTATTTATGTGCATAAGTTAGCATAACTCAAAAACAAAATGTCAGATAAATACCAAACTTGGTATTTGAGTCATGTGAATGCAACAAATCAATTCTAATATGTATAACCCAAGACCAAAAACAGCCAGAAAGCAATTCAAATTCGGGAAACTTCGGAAGTACCCACTGTACAACGACGTCATGGATATTTCGAATAACAAAACATACAGCAACGCTTGTATTTTTGTTACAATTAATAATCAAAAACTTGTAAACAACAATTTGCATTCAACTCATTTTAGTACTCTAATAATGCATTTTTATATAATTATATATAATTCACCGTATCCAGATATTCCAAAGAGGCATTTCCTAGCATCCTATTAAATATTTGAAATCATTTCGCTCGCAAAGATTGGTATTCTTAATTCTGTAAAAGCACACCTGAAGCAATTCTGAAGCAGTTTGAAAATGGACATCATTTGCACGGTGTAAGGAATAACGGTCTATCCGGAGAGCCGAATAGTGTCTATTAAAGTTTTTTCCCTTATCTTGCGTATAAAAAACCGGTAATCTCTGAACTATTTGGACCCCGAATTCATTCAATGCTGGTGTTGAAACGGAAATTAAAAAATCTTATGTGTTACACTTACATGACTTTCTCTACTCTTCTAAAAACTATTTTTACAAACGCTTATTCTCCATATGCTTCGTGTTAATCGAGATGTTAATCTTATTGCTAACTTTCTTGTAGGTGCAAGGGGAATTGGAAGGCTTTAAGCGATAGTCAAATCTTTTAAGAGCTGGTTGCTATGTGGCGCATTCCATTCTCTTTGCATCTCCAGGACATAAAAAAATGAATAACGAATTCCCATTTGAGAAAAAGTATAAGTATTGGAAAATTTAAGGGAATAACAAGCAATATCTCGAAAATGGTTCACTCAACAAACAAAAAATGTATATGACATAAATTGTGTATTTTAACGCGATCTACATTTTTTGTGTAGTAAAATTTTGTCTATCTCTTATGGTTTACCAGTTTTGCAAAAGTCGTTCACAATGAAGAATACTTTTGGAGACATTCCCAGAAAATTCGAGATATGCATTTTATTTATCATGAATGTATCTTAAACATATGATATTTTAATCAAAATAGTTAGAGCCAGTTTTGAGAAAATTAAAATTTTCGAAAAATGTTCCATGTAAAGGGTAATCTGGGGTGGGGGGATTTTCTTGAAAACCTACGTGTCGCATCTCTGGAAGATACTGAACCTAAATACCAAGTTTGGTGTTTATTGGACTGTTCGTTTCGGAGTTATGCTGTTCACAGACAGACATACACAGACACACACACGGACATGTTTCCAAAAATGCTTTTATTTGGATTCAGGGGGTCTCAAAACATATATTTCCGGTGAAATCTCGGTATCGAATTTATGGGTGCAATACAATACTTCCCTTACTTACTATACGTAGTAGAGAAAGTAAAAATGTACACACAACTTTCCAACTTAGGATTATCCTAAAAGCAGATCTGCAGACCGAATGTTTCAATAGTAGATTATGATACAAGGGATAAAACCACTTTTTACACATGTGGCGTATACTATTTTTAGACAGCGCTCGAATTTGTAAAATATCAATAATAATAATAATATTATATTGATTCCTGAAACTAACAGATATCACGTTAGACCGCGTTCTTGAAACAAGAGAAATGACGTTAAAAAAGCAAGATATCAGATGTTTTGTTGATTTGTTAGCATTCATTTTCAGTGAAATTATTTTCAGCATGCTTTGCCTTGTATCAGGCAATGAAGCGATTAAATGCAATGTCACTATTGCTTTCTGGAGTTTTGGGGTACGTTCTTCTAGTGTTATGATTTCTGCTGCTTTCTTAATTTCACTTCCAATCCAGTTTCTTTTGAATTCAGATTTCCCCCATTTAATTTTTATGTAGGTTTGATAAAAGAGTAACGTTTTAGATCAAAGAAAGCTGTCAATATAACATATATGTAACTCTACAACGAACTGCGATAAATTGAAGCATGACGACTTGTATTCTGAACAGATAATGCAAGCGCCATGGAAATTAATCGTGTAAAAAGACATAATGAAAACTAAAAGCCAATCAAATCAAATCGAGATATTAAACATGTGAAAATACAAAGGGTAATTACCATGTGATTGGAATTGAAATCAATGTTGGTCACACTGAAAATTATCGCACTAGGGAGCTTTTAGCTCGTGTGCTCTGTGTTAGAAGTTCTACTTTTAGGCCATGCTGTCTAAAAAGGTTTTTATTCACTTATATGTAACAAAACACATTTTTCCGCGAAATTTCGATATCAAATTTTGGTTCAATCCCACAATATTCTCTACCCCAGGTGAGAGATAAAATAAAAATTCCATGTGTTGCATTTACATGACGTTTCTATTCACTGCTCTAAAACATTTTTGTAAAAAGTTATTATGTCTACTTCGTTTTAATCCAGATAACATTTCTCTACACATATACACATTTACGTTGTACGATATTGTAGGTAAAGCGATGGTCAAAGATTTTTGAAATTCTATACTCTGTGCATATCAATAAGAAAAACTAAACAGCGAGTTAGCAGTCTGAAAAAGTATATGACAATTAAGACCAATAACAAAAATATCTCGGAAATGTTTAACACCACAAAAAGTTTTACTTCATATAAATTAGGTTCTTTAACGAGATCTACATTTTTGTGTAGTAAGATTTTGTCTGTATCTTATCCTTTACCGGTTTAAAAAGAACCTCAAAAGCTATTCTAGAAAATTCAACACACACATTTCATTTCTTGTGCAAATATCTTAAACATGGAATATTTTAACCAAAGTTGTTAGAGACATTTTCAGAAAATAAGAAATATCGAAAAATTCTCCCTATTAAGGGTAGTTTGAGGTGGAGGATTCGCTTTTTAAACCTTCGTGTCGTACGCTTGGAAGAAGCTGAACTTAAATACCAAGTTTGGTGTTTAACCGCTTTTTCGTTTTTTAGTTACGCTCTTGACCTTTTTCTAAAAACGTTTATTTTTATTCAGGGAGCCTCAAAACGTATATTTCAGGTAAACTCTTAATATACAATTTTTGGTTTGATTATTATGCTTCCTGTATTAACTATACATTGATAGAGAAATTAAAAAGTAAACGACTTTCCAGCTTTATTCCAAAGACAGATCTACAGACACACGAAAGCTTCAAAATTGATTTTTATGTACTCATATGTATCAACACAGTTTTCTGTGAAATTCTATATCGAGTTTTGCTTCCATTCCACAATATCGTCTACCCGAAGTGACAGATAAAGCAAAAATGTTGAGAAAAATCTCATATTATGAATTTATTGACGAACATTTGCAGTTATTTATAAACATTAACAACCACATCGCGTGCTCAATTACAACCCGCAAGAGGGATCTTGCCATATGAGACAAAAGAACAGTAGGCACAAATGCGCCACTACGAATTAATCCGTGTAGAGAAACCGTATAACGACAATATCTCTTCCTCAGACCCATGAGCACATCATAAGGTTTCCTAGAGCAAACCTTAATGAACCATCACCAAAATGAAGTAGCTTCTACCTGTCTTGCTTCTATGGATTTCGTCTATTGTAACATCTCTTACATCATACAAAACTGGTAAGGGTCATTTTACACACGATGGGTATTTAAAGCACTTGACTGACTTCCTGTTGCAGAAAGCGGTGCTTTGAACATAAGAGAACCCTTAAGAGAAGTATTGTATTTCACCCAAAAATTCGAATCCGAGATTTCACCGGAAATATATGTTTTGAGGCCCCCTGAATAAAAAAACATTTTTGGAAACATGACCATGTGTCTGTGAACAGCATAACTCAGAAACGAACAGTCGAATAAACACCAAACTTGGTATTTAGGTTCAGTATCTTCCAGAGATGCGACACGAAGTTTTTCAAGAAAATCCCCCACCCCAAATTACCCTTTATATGGAACATTTTTCGAAAATTTTAATTTTCTCAAAAATGGCTCTAACAATTTTGATTAAAATATCATACATTTAAAATACTTTCATGACAAATGAAACGTATATCTCGAATTTTCTGGGAATGTCTCCAAAAGTATTCTTCATTGTGAACGACGTTTACATAACTGGTAAAACATGAGATACACAAACGTTTACTACACAAAAATGTAGATCGCGTTAAAATACACAATTTATGTCATACACAATTTTTTTGTTGAGTGAACCATTTTCGAGATATTGCTTGTTATTACCTTAAACTTTCCAATACTTGTGCTTTTTCTCAAATGAGAATTCGTTATTCAGTTTTTTGTCCTGGTAATGTAAAGATAATGGAATACTCCACATAGCAACCAGCTCTTAAAATATTTGACTATCGCTTAAGGCCTACCAATTCCCCTTGCACCTAAAAGAATATTAGCAATAAGATTAATATCTCGATTAACATGAACCATATGGAGAATAAGCGTTTCTAAAAATAGTTTGTACAAAAGTATAGAAAATCATGTGAGTGTAACAGATCAGATTTTTTTCTTTCTTTTGTAATAATAATAATAATTTAGGTATGTCATTGTAATTTTATTTTGATTTATTTTCATGCAGCAGGCTATTTATTTTTGCTTTCTCTACAACGTACCTACTAGGTAGAGAAGATCTTGCATTCCACCCACAAATTCATATCGAGATTTAATTGAAAATACATGTTTGAGGCCTCCAGAATCCAGAAAAGTTTTTAAAACGTTCCATGTGCGTCTGTGTGTGTGCGTCTGCGCATGTGTATCTGTGTGCCTGAGAGCAGCATAACTCAAAATAAAATCTCGGATAAAAACAAACTCGGAATTTAAGTTCAGCATCTTCCAAAGATGCGACACGAGTTTTCAAGAAAATCCTCCCACACTACACTACTGTTTATTTGAAAAACTTTTGGAAACTTTCTAGAGGAATGGGTAGATAAAGTCATGAAACACAGACATTTTTCTCTTTTTTACTGTTATCGTTTTGCAGCTTGAGGCAGTATTTTTAACACTTAAATGACTTCATCTAATTGTAAAATATAAAATATAACAACAGCCGGCCTTAAAGCAATATATGTATACTACAATATATAAAAAGTGTATATTATGGTCATTGTATATGTTTATATTATTGTGTACAGGTATAGTAATGTTATGTGAATGTATTATGTAATTTAATAATGTAGGAGCTGTGAGAATAGAGGCCGAAATTTGCTAACAATGAGGTAATCTTGAAGCAATAATGAATTGGAAAGTTTAATAATGCTACTAGTAATTCTTGGAAACAATAATGGAATACTTGAAATAGTTTATAAATTGCCAATCAACAACCAGAAAAGCTGAAAGTTAAATAAAAGTATACTATTGGAGTAAAATTATCCAATCAGAGACTTGAAATAGAAAAATTTACAAATTTAAGTGGTAAACGCCTGTCGCTAGAAGGCAACGTACCTGAGCAGTTCATTCTCTCGGTACGTATTCGGTGTAGGACGAAAATTCATTACGGCGAGAGTATTATAAAGTTAACGTGTTAAAAAGTGCAAGTATTTAATAAATAATTTCACAACTCTCTATATCAGTGAAGTGTTATTTAATCGTGTGAAGGATTAATAAAAGGAGTGAAGTAAAAATTATAATTTGTGTAAGCCTACATTCTTTAGCCGCATTACCTCCTGTTAAGAGATAAATGTTTCTACAAATTAATACTGACGCAGCCGAGGCAAACATAAATATAAATAATATTTAAAGAAACATAAAAATACAAAGTTGATTCCTAAACGTTGGGGCGAAGGCCACCGGAAACGTTGTACCGTACGTGGTTGCAACTACTTCAAGTTTGATCCCCAACAGTGGAAACACAATACAATACAACACCTACTTCAAATTGGGACTTAAACGTGGGGCTAATAACGTAAAGTTAAATTACTCCTTCAAGCTTATAATTAGTCTGATTTTAAAGCGCCCTCAATCTGATTCAGCATAAGATAAGACCTTATGTCCTTAACTCCTACTAGAATAAATACATATTTCTTAAATTGTCTATCCATAATTGGGAATTTTTATGATTATAGAATATCTATAATTTTCCAGGCAACACAATTTTTTGTAGCTCCTGGTTCCTCAGTTACGTAAAATTTAGCACCAATGAAACAGAATTTGCAGAGTAGATAGAAAAGATAAGTAATAATATTTTATTCATGGTTTAAAATATCTCAAAACGGTATTTCAATCAAACATATTAGTGCTACTTCTTAGGGGGGAAAAATAACAAAGCGTTTCTCAGGTAAAAGGTTGTTTGGGAATTCCTTGAAAATTCCCTTACGTTCCTGAAATTATCTTTTACGTATATGAACTCAAACTTTCGTTATTTTTATTTAATTATTTATGATTGCTTGAACAATTTAGTCTTATCGCGAACATACAACGTTAAAAGCGTAATATATCAATTCTGTATGCTTACAGTAAGGTATTGGATCGGTGCCGAATCCTCTCTGCTTCACAATCCAATCCAACGGTTACATTGTGTTGAAAAATTAAACTTTTGTTATATATATATAGTAGAAATTTCTTACAGCTATCTGAATGCAGGCCAGGAGGCTGGGTAATTTCGAATTTTGCACAGCGGTTGTTATGCCCTTCTTTTCCCTAAGGCTTCCCACAGAGACAGTGTTTTCAGTACACAACACCCCGCGGATATTCGAGTTGAAACCGCGATGAAGCCACTGCACTGCACGCAAAGAATGCACAATGAGTATGGTACTTGCAATATAGGCAGTGACATCCCGCAGTGCTCTGATCCAATAACGTAAAAACGAATGGTATTTTCCAATTTTGCATTCGGCAGGAGAGAAATTCAATAATTGTTTACGCGGAGGTGATATCAATGTATTAGCGGTCGTATTAACTCCGGTTCGAAAGGCCATTCTACCAATAATACCCCATCAATGGCAGTAGGGGTGTTAAAAATTAATGGCGTTGGTGGAACACTGGTCTTGTGCCTAGCTGCAATATTAGTTAAATATCGCACAGAAAATAATGATGGAACGACAGCAAAAATTATGAGAGCGAGGTAGGAACGGTCAAATCAACTCGTGCAGCACGTTTATCATAGGCTTGCAATATTCCTCAAGGATCAAGAGATACAGATCTTCATCTCCTTAATGAAAATGGGAACGTGTGTGAAATGGAAGGGGGGAGGGATCTCGTGGTAAAGCGCCAGTGTATTGCTTACACTTCTATTTACCAGCAGCACGCTTTCAACTTTATAGTCTGCTGCAGAAGATTCTGCAACAACACCTCTCCCTTATCACTGGTGCAAAATTAAACTGCAATAATTGTATAATGAGGCAGTGTTTTTAACACTTAAATGATTTCGGTCTAATTATATAATATATAAATTCAATAACAGCCCGCCTTAACGCAATATGTGTACTTAACACTATATAAAAAGTGTATATTACAGTCATTGTATATGTTTATATTATTGTATACATGTGTAATAATGTTATGTGAATGTATTACGTAATTTAGTAATGTAGGAGCTGTGAGAATAATAGGTTAAAAGTTGCTAACAATGAGGTAACCATGAGGCAATAATGAATTTGAAAGTTTAATAATGCTACTTGTGATTATTGGAAACAATAATGTAATTTTTGTGACATCTTATAAAATAGCCAATCAACAACCAGAAAAAGGTTTAGTTAAATGAAGGTATTCCATTGGACTAGGATTAGCCAATCAGAAACTAAAATGGAGCAAAATTTACAAATTCAGAAGTTAGTTGTTTGCGAGATGCGTCCTCGAGAAATTTAATATGTATTTTGTGTGAGACAAAAATAGTTTAGTGTTAAAAATTGCAAGTAATTAATAAAACAATCTCACAGCTCTCTCTCTCTATATCAGTGAAGTGTTATTTAAATTGTGTCAAGCATTAATAAAAGGAGTGAAATAAAATTATAATCTGTGTAAGCCTACATTCTTCAGTCGCACCACTCCCTGCTAGGACATTTATGTCTCTAAAAAAATATAAATACTGACGCAGCCGAGGCAAACATAAATATATAATATTTAAAGAAATAGTAAAAAATTACAAAGCTAATATTTTTTAAACAGTTTTTTGGGGGGCAAAGGCCACCGGAAAGTACATTTGAGGCGAAGGCTACCGGAAACTTTTAACCGTACGTGCGGTTACAACTACTTCAAGTTCGACTCCCTAACAGTCGAAATACAATACAACACCATCATAAAATTAACCTTCTTCAATAATAACAGTTATTTTTCGGCGATTAGTGTTTTTTATCACTTTCCGTTTATGCTGTCGTGGTGAAAAATTGAATTTCTTACATTAAGTGCTGGTAATCTAACCTTCCTGCATATTTTGTCTGTTTTACTGCACGTATGTGCATGAACTGCATTAAATCCTCTAACTTCTGATATGTTGATTATTGTGGCAACAATATAATTCTGTTTGAAATATAAAATTAGGCATTTCTTATTTAGGGATTACTTCCTTTTCAATATTTCACAATATGTTTACTTAAGATAAAACTACCATCAGGCAGCAACGTTTGTGACCCGCATTCGAGAGACCCAGGATTCGGTTCCCGGTTACCGCCTACTCTGACCATGCGGTTTTTTCGTGGTTTTCTCCTGGTCACCTAGGCGAATGCTGGGTGGTGTATTCTACAACAATATCTCCTTCCCCCCCATTTCCTCTCTTTTGTTTCTCCCTTTCATGTCCTCCTCCGTGGATTAGTGGTACCGTGCTGGTCTCTAGTTCCCAAGGTCACGGGTTCACACCCGGCGAAGGGCGATGGATTATTAGAGGAGTAAAATCCTTAGCGTGGCTTCCTTCGGAAGGGAAGTAAAGCCGGTGGTTCCGTGTTGTAGGTTTACGGCACGTAAAATCCCTCAAACCTGATAAAGAGGCCTCTGAGCAAAATTACCAGTCTTTCACACCCAATATAGAATGGGACGCTAAGGACCACAGCAGTTAAAGAGCGTCTATAAATAAAACTCAATTTAATTTAATGTTTTCTCCCTTTCATGTTTCAGGTGTGTATTCGAATCCTGCGGTACTGGCGGTCTCGGGGAGATAGCGTAGCTGCTTGCGTTTTGGAAAGATTTCTCCCCGTGAACGACAGGGTACATCATCCGCCCATTACAGTCGCTTTATCATCCTCTCTCGGGATTCTTCGCTTCTACTGGTGCACGGGTGTTCAAACTAGAAATGTTAGAGACTTATACACGTCTCTGTTGGCCTGTCTGCTTGCCGAACTGCGCCCTTCTGCACCTCCTTCACCTCATCCCTGCCCCCGGAGGTGTAGCCACAATAGATCAAGCTGGTCGCAGTGGCGATGTGTCGTCCTCCGATAAACAGATCTTACATCCTATGATTTAATTTATGCAACAACTAAATATTACCTCCAAGCTATTGATTTTTAGGATCAACAACCAGACGTGTACAATCCATCGCTAGTTCGCCACAAATGTAAATGTTGGTGACATTGCTGCTGGAACCAATGTTCAACAGCTGTTAGCAATTAATTTTATGTTGGCATATCTACTATTCCTATTATTCGCCTGTCTTTAACTACTATGGTCTTTAGCGTCCCATTTTATATTGGGCGTGAAAGACCGTAATTCTGCTCAGAGGCCTCTTTATAAGCCTTGAGGTTCTTTTACGTGCCGTACATCTACGACACGGGATCACCGGCTTTGCTTCCCTTCCGAAGGAAGCCATACTAAGGATTTTTATGCCCGAAACCGCGACCTTGGGAATTAGAGGCTAGCATAGTAACCACTACACCACGAAGGACGACTACGCGACTTCGTCACGTATTTTCAAGCACTTCCTCGTTCTCCAATCATTCATTTACCTTACTTGTAACGCGATATAGCATCAGCAATTGCTAACGAAAAGTGCACATTTCCCTTAAGTGAAATACGGGTAAAGAAAAAACATATTCTTAGCAGTTGTATAATACGTTTTGTTTCATGCAAAATGCCATTATTCGGTTTAAATACTAAATGGAATCTATGCAAAAGAAGTTGGCAGACATTCATTATGCGATAAGAACAAAATCTGAACGTCGCCTTCTTTTGTTTTCTCGGACAATGGTTTACAAGCCTTTGAATTTAGATTAAGTACACTAGCTCTACGAAAACTTGCGTCATAAATTCCTTCTTTGTACAAAGTTTCGAAAAGCGAAGCTTTTCAAATGTGATGTAATATAACATAGACAATGTCCTGCAATTTATCTATTTCCAATAAACTGAAATTGAGGTGCTTGTCTTTTGTCAACTGTTATGTTTGTTTTCTTTATAATAGAAGTGTTACCAGGAAGTAATAAAATAAAGTTGTGGTTATGTGTCTTGAAGGTATATGAGAGTTTTATTACCAACACGAGAGGAAATCAACCACAAAATCATTAAACAGTTTTGAGGAAATACTGTCCTGTTATCCGCCAGGGGACAAGCAGGAGTGTTTCTACAGTGGCTAATTACGATAACGCGCCTAAGAATGAATTACCATTAAATATTATGTTCAGTTTCTGAGAGTTTGTATTGTACTACTAGTGTGAAAATATTTCAAGAGGTATAAGTTGTGCTTTTCTTTGTTACTCTAAGAAAGGCTTGTACAGCGATATGTTTCAACAGTTATTTATAGTCTTATCTCAATCTACTCACTTTTTCCTAAAGTAAAAATCTAATGTATTACTCTCACATGACTTTGTCTACTCTTGTACAACCTATTTTTACAAACGCTTATTCTCCATATGCTTCATGTTAATCGAGATGTTAATCTTATTGCTAATTTTCTTGTAGGTGCAAGGGGAATAAGGTAGGCTTTAAGCGTTTAAGAGCTGGTTGCTATGTGGAGTATTCCATTCTCTTTGCATTACCAGGACAAAAAAAATGAATAACGAATTTGAGAAAAAGTATAAGTATTGGAAAATTTAAGGGAATAACAAGCAATATCTCGAAAATGGTTCACTCAACAACAAAAATGTACATGACATAAATTGTGTACTTTACGTGATCTACATTTTTGTGTAGTAAAATTTTGTCTATCTCTTATGGTTTACTAGTTATGCAGAAGTCGTTCACAATGAAGAACACTTTTGGAACCATTCCCAGAAAATTCGAGATATACATTTTATTTGTCATAAAAATATCTTAAACATATGATACTTTAATCAAAATCGTTAAGAGCCATTTTTGATAAAATTAAAATTTTCGAAAAATGTACCATGTAAAGGGTAGTCTTGTGTGAGGGTATTTTCTTGAAAACCTTTGTGTCGCATCTCTGGAAGATACTGAACCTAAATACCAAGTTTGGTGTTTATCCGACTGTTAGTTTCTGAGTTATGCTGTTTACAGACAGACACACACACGGACATGTTTCCAAAAATGCTTTTTTTTGGATTCAGGGGATCTCAAAACATATATTTCCGGTGAAATCTCGGTATCGAATTTTTGGCTGGAATACAATACTTCCCCTACTTACTATACGTAGTAGAGAAAGTAAAAAGAGCTACTAAAGCACAAGGATTTTGGTTCGAAAACAAGCATATTCCGATAAAGGGTGGTACAAAATACTTATTATTACACATAGATCTGGATTTTGTATTAGCTGTATTAATATTATGAAGAGAGAAATTTTGTATGTGTGTGTGTGTGTGTTGTGTGTATTTATGGTAATCTCAGAGACCACTTAGCCGATTTTGATAATCCTTTCACCATTGAAATGCTATATTATTTCTGAGCGACATGGTCTATAAAACTTAATTTCATTTCACAAATTACTAAAAGATTAAAAGCAATTTACAAAGTTGTACTTGAATATGTACACATTGGAGTAATAAAACACCATGCATGAGAAGAAGGCTTCGAATTTTAGTTGAGAATGCCATGGGTTAAAAAATATTATTGTTTCTCCACAGAATATGCATTGAAAATGAAACAAATGCCGCGAATCTGGCCAGTTTGCTGTAGTATAAATAGAAAGGATGGAAATTAACAATGAGTGATGTTCAGAATTCATCCGCATGGCATTGTGCATAGGAGAAAAAATAGTGGTCAATACACAAAAGCGCACTGTGTGTAGTATAGCATGTGAAATGTGTCGTATAAGACCTGTGTGTTCTCGGTTTCCCAAACAATATAATTATGCTCGTTGTCTCGGCCACTCACATGAAATGTGGCTTTGCCCATGAACATCATCGATTTATCATTGATTGTCCGCTTCCTACCTCTCACACATCATGACAGCAAAGTAGAGATGAGCTTCGTACTTACGCTGAAAATGCATGTAAACATCTTATGACACTGTTCTAGCAATTCTCTTAACAGGTTGCGTATGGCGTATTTTACTCTGCTGATAAGTGGTGGAGTGGCTTCCACCATTTTGTGTCCTTGCACAATAGCACTGCCAAGACGCGCGGATGAGATGTCTGAAATATCACTCATTGTTAACTTCCATCATTTCCGCTGGTTTTACAACAAATTGATCAGAGATGTGTGCATTAACCTCTTTTCGTTTTACTTTTTCGACATCCTATATATTGGAATGCATTTTTAGAAAAAAACGTCCGTGTATGTGCGTGTAAGCAGCATAACTCAAACACGAAAAGTCGATTAAATACCAAACTTGGTATAAATTTTAGCGTCTTCCAAAAATGTGAGACAGCTATTTTAAGGAAAATCCTCTCTACTCAAACTACCCTTTGACGTTCATTTTGATTTTCACAAAAAAGTCTCCTAGATTTTGATTAAAATACTTTAATCTAACCCAAATAATCTAACATCTTGTTTGTTAACAAAGTGTTCAAAGTTTAACATAAGCTTAAAACTTATGCGTTTCATCAAGCTTTTACAGCAAATTGTTAGCTAACATTTTGTTAACGTCAAAGACAACTGCGAACGCTAGCTTTCGAGAAGGCGGTGGCCGAACTACACTGCTTCTGAACTACTCCGAGGCACTTTTGTCTATGTATTGCCACGGTCTCTGTGTCAGTAGCCGACAAGTCTTACATTAAAGGATAACATTGCAGCCTGGGACAAAATCCACAAGTAATTGGAATGAACGCGTTTCTCCTAACTCCAGTAAGCAACTATAACAATTTTATGCTAACATAAAGTGCAGCACCAGAAACGTTAGGCATGAAGAGCATTTAAGAGGGTTTAAAAGCGGTGGTGGACACTGCATTGAAGTCAAAGTGGAGGAAACTGTGTAATCGCTGATTAATCAAGCAGACTCGAAAAAGTATTGTTTGCTTCTTGAAGCAATTGTTTTGGAAATCTTCCGGATAAACCCACAAACGGTAGCTTTGGAAATACCAACATTATCACAAGTAAATGAAAATGTTAATAGCATAAAATCTAAGTACCCAATTAACACTCAGCATAGGAGAAAGAGGCATGCTTCTGTTGGTAGTATTCTAACCTCTCGTAATTCCCATAAAACCATGCTCATGACCCCTTGGACAGTCTATATTGCTTTAACAATGCTTCCTTTTGCAGGGTTTCAAATTTATTATGACGTACGACTACTTTTCTTTTAGGAATGGCATTAAAAATGCCAATTGTAGCAAACTGCATCAACAGCTTCGTTTGCGGCAGCCATTTTCCAACTTCTAACATTTGTTAAACGCCTTAACACAGGGATACGGGGATGTTAACTTAACACCGATTTTAACACAGTGCTAAAGTTAACATTGTTTGATGAAACAGAATTTATGTTAACTTCAGTGTTAAATCAGTTTAACGTTGTGTTAAAATTTCTCATCTGTTGGTGAAACCGGCCTTATGTCTAATATATTTGCATAATAAATAAAATATATGTACTTATAAGATTTTCTACAGATAAATTGTCTTTTGTTCTTTATTTTGAATGGTTTTGTTTAACTTGTAAACCATAAAAGTATACTGTACAAAAACTGTAGATCTCGCTAAAACAATTTATGTCAAAATATTGTGTGGCATTAACTATTTTCTGGATTTTTTTCGGTGTTCATGAAAATTTGACTATCGCTTAAGCTTACTATATTCTCATTGTACCTACAATGAAATGGTAATAAAACAATTTCTGCAAATAGTTAGTTTATGTATTTTTGGAGTATACTTTCTATACTTGTGCATACCAGAAAAAAATCGTTTGTCAAGTTTTCCAAGTTTTGTGTAATACTAACGTTTCAATAGTAAAATTTTAGTATGTCGTATTGACTGCATAAAAATTTAATAGTATCCTATTTTAATTACATAACCATAGACGCTTGAATACAGACGATTTTAAGCACAGTGTAAGTATACGTCTTGCCTTTCATTGCGGACATTCTCTCTCTCTCTCTCTCTCTGTCTCTCTCTCTCTGTTTCACTTACACAAAGGGATGGTGAAGAGATGTCATCCTTTGAAACAGAGTGATCTAAATGGGTATATTTGAAAAGTTTATGAGCACTATAGATCTGAGAAACAGAATCATTTATAACGGCGCACTTACGTTTGCAGGTAGGCGAGACAGATTCTGCTTGCGAAAGGTCACGTTTCCAGAAATAAGATGACCATTGTAATGTCCCCGTGGCAGCACTGTGAAGAGTATATTTCAATTAAAGCAATTAAAATTCAAATACACTTATTTTAATTTTAAATGAAAGAACGAAAGATAATAAAAATGATTTCACTTACACATTTGCTTATTTACATTTAAATTAAAAAATAGGTACGGGAATTTATAACTATTAGGTACAAAAAAGGTCCACATGGTACTCAAGTATTTAATGAAGTCATAAGCAAACTGTGTTTTTATTTTGGCAATTTAATAAACTGTATAAAAACAACTATTTAAATAACTACACTATCTTGCTTTTATTCAAACACGCGCACAGCTTTTTCAGGGTTGCAAACGCAGGGTTTTAAGGAAGAAAATGAAAATAGCAAAAGTTGTGATTAAGCTGCTGTTCTTTAATATACGAAATAATAAAAGTGAGGTTAACGTGTATAATTGACTACTCTGATGTAAAAAAACGCAACTTTTTAAAATTCTGTGTGTGTGTGTGTGTGTGTGTGTGTGTGTGTGTGTGTGTGTGTGTGTGTGTGTGTGTGTGTGTGTGCATGCGTGCGTGCTCACCACTTGTTTTACCTTTCCACGAACCGATTGTTGGGAAAGTTGGTATTTAGCACGCTTTGGGTCCTACTTAGAGAATAGGCTATATGACAATGAAAATTAATTATTCTTTCTCATATACCGCATGTAAACAAAAGTTGCTAGGTAGAATCAGACTTAAAAATTCGATGCCATAGCCGGGTTTTAAATTATAAATCTTCTGCTTACCATGCCGCTGTTCTAATCACTGAGCTATTTTGGAAACATGACGACATGACACTAAATGTCCAAACTGACACATTTTTTCCGGTAAACCACAAGGTGTTTCCAAATTCATTTTGAGATAACACTCCAATGGCGACGTACAATCTCCTAAGTACCATGGGTTTCAGGATACACGGTTCTGAAAAATCCCGGCTATGTCACTGAATTTTCAGTCAAGTTTTTTTAAAATTAATTTATAGGCGCTCTTTAATCTATGTTTCTTAGCGCCCCATTCCATATTGGGAATGAAAGACCGGAAGTTTTACTCAGAGACCTCTATATCAGGCTTGAGGTTCCTTTACGTGCGTAAATCTACGACACAGGACCACCGGTTTTTCTTCCCTTCCCTTCCAAAGGAAGCCATGCTAAGGATTCTTACTTCCGAAAAAAATTATCGCCCTCAGCCGGGTTTGAATCCGCGACTTCGGGAACTAGAGGCAAATTTTCAGTCTGATTCTACTATTTCAGGTTACATTATACTTTAATTTTCTTGTGCCAAGAGGGAGTTGTGTTTGGGCCGCGAAATATGGAAGTCGAAACATCTCGTTTATTACGGAGTTTTATGAAAAATGTTATACATATAATAAAAGTAAGCATGGTAATTCTGACAAGTTGTGTTATACATAACTTTTCTTTAGGAAAATATTTTAAAAGTTACAGAAATGTTTCGCTACTGTTATTCATATACGTAAACCAGTCACCAATCGAAAGTTTATAGTCATTTTAACACATTAGTAATATTGCGACTTTACAACTTTTTATAAACTTAATATTTAACAACAAAACAATGAGGTTATTTAACATACTAACAGTTTTAAACCATTACAGTGAAGTAGTATATAAAATGGTGACACTGTAACAAATAAAATTGATTGAACATTTTATATGTATATATACATATATACACCGTTTTATTGTGTTTGACCTTTTTATTAACTTTATAGAAAAAGTAATTTTGTTAACCATTTTCTAAAAAAGGTACAATTATGTTAAACAGAGGGGAAGAGAGGGGGCAGAGGGCGAAGGGTGGGAAAGAGTAAGAGAATGGTTGGGAAAGGGAGTGAAAGGATAGAGAGAGAAAGATTGAACAATAAAGAACAGCATAGTGAAAGAAAGTGAAGAGAGAATATGAGAGGGTGCGGGAGGGGGAGAGAGGGAGAGAACGTGAAGCAGGGAAGAAGGAAGAAGCGAGTTGAAAAGAAAGGAAGAGAATGAAAGAGGAAGAATAACAGAGGGGAAGGAGATAAAGGGAGAGAAAAATCTCCAAAGTTAACAACGCAAACGGAGCTGCGGGTCCTGACAATACATAAATAATGCCTTGTGCTACAAAGGCAACTAAAGGACTCCAAATTTCAGCAAGTAATAGCTAATGTTTCTGCACATAATTTGGGAACTTTGCTATACTGCATATTTCGTGTTGTCTACCAGTTCATAAATATTCAGTTCCTTCGATATTGTATCACACTTGTTAAATTTTCATTAGGGCTATAAACAAATCACTTTGCATTTTGGTGTACGTTTACTGACATGAGAAATTTTGAAACACTAAGCTATAAATATGATAGTGCTCGATGGTGTGTTCAGGTCCTTCAGACCGCCATATCAGCCCTACAGAGCTCAAACGTTGGTGGGTGAAATGCTAATGGTTATGGAAATAGATCCTTCCCTTGTCATATAACAACACTTGCTGACTTACATTAGGGATGAAAATTATTTCACTTGCATTTCGTGTGCCCAAAACTCCTCTCACTAGTTGTCCTTATACATTTATGCAAGGGGGAACAAAGGTTGTCGGCAGATGCCTACTCCAGTTTGTCTTAACTTCAAACGACTCCCTATTTTCTACACTTGCAGCTGCCTCCAATATTTCATTCACGTTAAATTAGTCATTACTATGACGGCCCTACTACTAGTGTTATGGTTTCAGCATTAATAGTTAATATATGTAAGAATCTAAGCATTCTCGCTCTCTCGACTATGCACCCTCCAAAAATTCCATACAAAGATTTCACCGGAAATATACGTTTCATCTGAATAAAAAATCTGATGTAATGTATTCACATACCTTTCTCTACCCTCTATCTTTATTAGCGGGTATACAAACTCTCTTACTGAAGCTTATTTTCCTATCTACTAATTTTAATCCAAATAAACATTTGGAAAATAGCTACATTATATATTTCATTATAAATAGTCAAACGTTTAACAACTGGACGCTATATGCTGGTCTTAAACTTTCATACTGTTTACATACAATCGCGAGAAACAACCGAAAATGAATGGGATTTTAAAAGAATGACAAGTAATGAACAATTCGAACCTGGTTGGCCCCGTAGCTCAATCGGTAGAGCAACCGCTGGGGGATGGGAATTTTTCTCTAGCCAAGATTAATCCGTATCCTCCCCAGAGTCTGGAAGTGTGAATGAGTGTTTTAATGTGTATATGATCTAATGATTAAGAAAAAAAAAAGTTCAAGAAACCCAACGACAAGAGTTACACAGTTAACAGGTTGCTAATAATATTCCAAAGGAAAGGCCGCCGATAAGACCAAAAAGGCGGGGTATAAATGAAAGTAAAAAAAATACAAATTTTAATAACGGCCATTTCAAAAACGGCTTATGCCACAAAAAACTGAAATTGTTTGTTTTAAAGAGATCTATATTTTGTGTGTGGTACGTTTTCGTCTATCACTTAACGTTTACCGGTTACACAAGATTATACAAAATTCCTTCCGAATGAAGAGGACTTCCTAGGCTATTCCCAGAAAATTCAAGATATACATTTTATTTGTCATGTAAATATCTTTTATATATGGTATTTTAATCAAAATCGTAAGAAACATTCTTTATAAAATCAAAATCTTCGAAAAATGTTCTATGTAAAGGATAGTTGGAGGGGGAATTTTCTTGAAAATATTCGTGCCGCATCCTTGGAAGAAACTAAACTCAAATACCAAGTTGGTGCTTATCCGGTTTTTCGTTTTTGAGTTATTCTGTTCACAGACAGACACACGGACATGTTTTCAAAAATGTTTTATTTGGATTCAGGGTGCCTCAAAACATTATTTCTGTTGAAATTTGGGTATCGAATTTTTGGGTGGAATGTAATACTTCCCCTACTTACTATAGTAGTAGAGAAAGTAAAAAAGCATTTCTATAAATAGGTGTATGTGCGTGTGTGTTTGAGAAATTGTATGTTCTTGTATGCATGTCTGAACATAATAAAAAAGAAAACTCGATAAATATTAATATTTGTTATTAAATAAAGACTAAATGGCGAAATTTGCCAAAACTTGCACTTCTAATTTTTCTGCGCTCTTATTAATGGGAATCTCCTCTTTATTTTGATATATATTTTATTACTGTGAGCAAAACAGTTATATTTTAAATATACTTAAATATGGAATACATTTGCCATTTTTACTGTGAATTCTGCACCACTTCACAGAAAAAAATTGATTTGTTACACTCACATGACTTTCTCTACTCTTGTGCAAACTATTTTTACAAACGCTTATTCTCCATATGCTTCATGTTAATCGAGATATCGAGATGCTAATCTTATTGCTAATTTTCTTGTAGGTGCAAGGGGAATTGGTAGGCTTTAAGCGGTAGTCAAATATTTTAAGAGCTGGTTGCTATGTCGAATATTCCGTTCTCTTTGCATTACCAGAAACAAAAAAAATGAATAACGAATTCCCATTTGAGAAAAAGTATAACTATTGGTAAAATTTATATGGAATAACAAGCAATATCTCGAAAATGGTTCACCCAACAACAAAAATGCATATGACATAAATTGTGTATTTTAATGCGATCTACATTTTTTGTGTAGTAAAATTTTGTCTATCTCTTATGGTTTACCAGTTATGCAAAAGTCGTTCACAATGAAGAATACTTTTCGAGACATTCCCAGAAAATTCTAGATACACATTTTATTTGTCAAGAGAGTATCTTAAATATACGATATTTTAATCAAAATAGTTAGAACCATTTTTGAGAAAATTAAAATTTTCGAAAAATGTTCCATGTAAAGAGTAATCTGGGGTGGGGAATTTTCTTCAAAACCTTCGTGTCACATCTCTGGAAGATACTGAGCCAAGTTTGGTGTGTATCCGACTGTTCGTTTCTGAGTTATGCTGTTCACAGACACACACACAGACACACACACACGGACATGTTACCAAAAATAGTTTTTTTTGGATTCAGAAGACCTCAAAGCATATATTTCTAGTGAAATGTTACTATCAAAATTTTGGGTAGAATGCAATACTTCCCCTACATACTATACTAGTAGAGAAAGTAAAAATCTTAACTCGTACAAACTTTGAAGTAGATAGGTAAACTTTAGTGTATCTTTAAGGGGGAATTTTTGCTCTACATATCTCTACATGGATCTCCCGGTTTGCGCCATTAGATGCTCTAACCACTGGGCTAACAACTTTATCCTACATACATGGCTAATATGGAGAAAAAAATAATTTCTTAATTGACCTCATAGAGACTAAATTATGAAGCCCGGGACTTAAAGTAGTTACGACATTATAAGTCGCCATTGGGGTATGACATCTCAAAACAATTTGAGATCTCTGTTGTTTACCGGGAAAAATGCGAGTCAGCTGGAGAATTTAATGCCCTAACGGTATGTTGCCATGGTAGCTCAGTAGTTAGAGTAACCGGACGGAAACCGGGAGATCCTTGGTTAAAATCCTGGCTATGGCATTGAATTTTTCAGTCGCCTGATTCCACTTTTCCAACCTTGTGCTATACATATGGGTATTGTTGAAGAACAATTATGTCAACAGCTGACGTTTGCGTATTGTGCAATGATGACTTGGTTCGGAAAGATGGGAGACTGTTAGACCTGCGTGTAAACTGTCTCGGAGCTGATCATAAGGACAGATGTACATCTGGTGGATGTTCCATATGTGGAAACAAGCATCGCTCATTTCTCCATCGCAGCATCAGCACCACTGCAGAGCCATACCCTGTATCTGAACAGATTAACAGCGGAACCTATAGACAGTTTTTGTGCACTGCAATCTGAAATCGCAGGTCGGATACTTCTCAAAACAGCAACTGTGAGGGTATACGTCTCGTCAGGGATATTGTCGTATGTCCTTCAGAGCTAGCCCCCTGATGTTTCAATACCTTCCTTGCAAGAGCACGTGGTACTGCTAGAGGAAACCGACATTGGAATGTTTACTACGTTACACACTTCGAGGAGTCTAGCGATACAATCTCTACTAAAGTTGTTATGTGCGAGTTTTGTCCGGCTTTAGTGTGGTTAGTTGCAATACTATGCCTTCTATTATTTCGAAATTGAAACGAAAACCTTGCACAGCCAGAGCCGCGAAATAGTACCGAACGCTTATGAGTTTATGAAGCAAGAAGCGAACAATAAAGAAGAAGTTTGTTCATCTGGTTATTTCAAGGAAGGTACAAGTCAGGTTTGCAAAAACTACTGCAGTGTCAGTGCGTTCTGTTTCTAGAATTCTAAAGGATAGTGGAAAACACTCTCAAGAAGGTGCTTCTTTTGATACTCTTTTGCCTAATAAAGTCAGAGATGGCCTTGACAAATGTTTTATCAGACTAGAATCCACAATTTCTACGCCCAAAGGGGAACTGTGCCTACAATTGCAAGACTGCAGATAAGGCTGAAGGGACTAATCGGATATGAAGGAAGCCGCACAAGCCTTGGGAGAATATTTCGAGATATGGTATCCAGGGGAAGAAAACCAGAAATAACAGAAAAGTGCTTATTGAAAAGCAGGATATACGCTCACAGCAAGAAAATTATCTGCTATCCCTTTGGCAGTGTAGGGACGAAGGCAGATCTATTGTATATGAAGACGAGACCTACATACACAGTAGCCATACAAATCCTAAAAGCTGGACTGATGAGAGTCATGCGGTTTATTAACACCTATATCTAAGAGAGAAAGATTAATCATAGTTCACGCTGGTGGGAGGTATGGCTTCATACAAAATTCTCTAGTTATGTATAAGTCAAAGTAAAGGTCTGGAGATTTCCACCATGAAATGAACACAGAAAATTACGTTAAGTCGCTGAAAACCATGCTCATTCCTAATCTTCCTCAAACTTCTGTCCTAATAGTTAACAACGCGTATCCTATCACACTCCTTGGGTAGATAAACCGCCAACATCTAACTCACTATAAACTGATATGAAAGCCTGGCTAATAAAAAACGGTATTGCGTTCGAAGAGTCGTTTTCAAAGGCAAAACTTTACGATTTGGTCAAGTTGAATAAGCAGAAAATTGTATGTAATGGATCAGATGTTGATAGAAAATGAACACAGCACGCTCAGACTCCCACCCTACTACCCTGATTTAAAAACTATTGAATTAATCTGGGGAGATTTAAAACAGTGATTAGCAAGTATAAACATAACCTTCAAGATGAGTGATGTGAAAAAGCTGTGCCATCAAAGATTTGACACAATTGGTCCTGTGGAATTGGGAAAAGCTTGCCAAAACGTGGAAACAATTGAGTAACATTATTTTGAAAGCGATTGCATCGTATAAAACATGCTAGAGCAAATAATTATTAAGGATACTGGAGCTGAAAGCCGTGACAGCGAGCATTTCTGGCATAGCAGATGAAGAAGAAGAAGAAGAAGAAGAAGAAGAAGAAGAAGAAGAAGAAGAAGAAGAAGTGGAGGTGGAGGAGAAGGAGGAAGGTGGTAGTTTGTCAGGAGTATAAGAATTGGAAGACAGTGGGTGAACTAGTGAGGTGTAGCTCAACATTTGTTTACGTGGAAACACCATTGCACATTATAAACATTTACTTAAGTGTGTATGGACGTCCCGAAGATTACTATAATTTATACTGACTGTCCACTTCCTTCCACCGTATACAACTCCGATCTCAACTTGCACCATTCTTCGAGCTGTATGTGTCATACATCCATAACGTAAGTGACTCGCATTAAAACTTTCACAATCCAAAATCCGTGGCGCGACCTATATATGACAACCCGGCATTACTTCCATGTAGGGTATTGCTTGACTCGTGCTCAGAAATTAACTTCATCACTGAAGAGATGGCACAAAGGCTAAGACTGAAAAGACTGTGTGGTATTTCTAATTCAACTTTTGAAATTCAAATTGAACCCAAAGCACATCAAATTTCGCTTTGGTGACTATAGTGCTACTGCAGAATGGTCAATTTTACCAAGAATCGCAACAGCTGTGCCTTCTACTTCAATTTAAAGCAATGCAACATTCCAACAAACTTTTCAATAGCAATGTATTGCAATGTATTAATCATGTTGCACCTGCATCTGTGCAACAACAACCATTTCATATTAATATCTGCTGTTTAGAGGAGCAAGCACAAAGATTATGGACCATTGAGAGTGTGTCTATGTAGCGAGTGAACACGTGTCCTCGTGTACAGTCTGGAAGTTCTAGATGTTCTGTGCCGGCTGCTAGTCGGAAGGCTGAGAAATTCCTACCCTAGCTAGTTTGATTATGTGACCTCAGGGACTTTGTAGGTGAAGGCAAATGATTTCCCTTAAACTTTGATTTAAGAGAATGATGCCTATTCAGGCAGCTAGCAAGTTTCCCTTTGAGTGCTATAAATCGTTACACCTTTAATCTTCCCGCTACTATTGAAGTTGTTCTGTAGACCTATCTAATGCGTCCCACCTACACACATACAGAATCTTCCGCCGGTGTGCACAACTTAATCATATCACTGGTGAGTATGACGATTGCTATGTTGGTAGCAAGTGTAACAGTATAAGAGAAAATCAGAGAATGACCAAACTCGGGGCCTCCATCCGATTTTATTCTCGAGGTTGTGATAGGATTTCTTGTTGTTTGGTGGTACGGGATTTGTAGGAATTTGTTGGAAATGGTTCCGGGTTCGGTACTAGCTCAGGGTTCTTGCACGGATCTTGGATCTCGGATTAGTGGTAAATACGACTGTTTTGTTTTCCTACTCCTTTATTTACCGTCACCGTTTTAACATTTTATTTCTGCTATTTACTTCGACACACACACACACACACACACACACATACACACACGCATTTACTATTTGTTACGCTTCGTATCATCGCGCCTATCACGGCCAAGTGTATATTCTAAACGTTTCTGACACCCATCTCCAAGGAACTACCACGAACAGGTGTATATTCTAAACTCTTCTGACACCCATCTCTAAGGAACTATCACAGCCAAGTGTGTATTCTAAAATCTCCTGTTTCTTTATTTCAAACGTTCTATATCTCCCCATTCCACTATCGCCTGATTTTTAGCTTCTTTAATTGGAGGCCTAAGGCTATCTGTCTTTTGGCGAATATTGCCCTTTCCTACACCTCTGCATTCCAGCAACCTAACGGGACACTTAACAATAGAGGGAAAAACCACCCGTTTCCGGCCGCTGATGGCCTTGCCTCTCAACTCTCATTTTCACTTACAGTAACATTCGCTTTACAGTTTTATTTAACAGTATCCTTACTGTTGATATTTGTTCTCCCTATTGTCTTAATATTATTTTACTGCTCAAAACATACTGCTTCAAGGTCGCGGGTTCAAATTCGGCGAATGGCGTAAAAATTCTTAGCATACCTTCCTTCGCAAGGGAAGAAAAGCCGGTGGTCATAGATTTACGGCACGTAAAAGAACCTCAAACCTGATAAAGAGGGCTCTGAGCAAAATTTCCTGTCCTTCACGCTCAACATAGAATGGGACGCTAAAGACCAAAGCAGTTAAAGAGCGTGCATAAATAAACAAAATAAAAAACTCAAACTCCGCTTTTATGTGTTCTCCTATGACGCTGAAGTTCGCACCTTTATTTGTTACATTTATTTCTATTGGTTATTACGTAGCGTTACCTAGCGTGTATGAAAATAAAATGTGCCTAGTTTTGGAAGTCACGCGTTCTTGTTCAGTAAAACCCGTTAAGTTTAACCTTATTCTAAAATACATGTTTCTCCTTCTATTTTACCAACTCTCTCGAGTTCCAGGAATTGGACCACTATTTCCATCTCTTTCTATTCTCACCCTCTCTTTTTATTTTCTGGGGTTTAGCTTGAACCCTGTGCGCAATTAGCGTTATGTCCAGGTGGACTTTCATCCCTCTTTGCAAGCTCGCATGTTCACCAATTACAGCTGTGTTACAAATTGATTTTATATTCAAGTTATTCTTAATCCTGTTATTTCCAATATTCATATACTATTATTTTCCCATACTTATTTGCTATCGGGTATGTCCCCTTACATCTACTGAGCGAGGTGGCGCCGCGGTAAGTCATGTGACTCGTAAACCCCGAGACCGACCAACCTGACCGAAGGTTTTGTGCAGGTTTTGCTTGGTCGCAAAGTGAATGCTGGGTTGGATAATTTGATCCATGAATTTCCCTATCATCCATTTCATCAGTGCATTTAATTTTCCTCTTCTTCGCCGCCATACCAAGCATTGAGCTCATCACCCACCCTGGTTATACTATGATGCAAAAGTTTTCTTTCTTCTCGACAGCCTACTCTCCAGAGGCCTTTTGGGGGGGGGGGGGAGAAAGTCCTACATAGAAGAGAGTAATCCCTTGAAGAAGAAGAAGAAGAAGAAGAGAAGGAGTGTCTAATAATAGTCATAGTAAGAAAGAACCAGAATATGAAATTAATTTTCTAAAACACACAAAAAGAGACGAGAAAGGTAGATTTATTATTCATCTTCCTATCTAAATCAATGCTCCAGATTTATGCAAGCTCTACAACAATGCATTACAGAGGTTAATATTTGGAGCGCAGGTTACAAAGAAATCCTGACTTCGGACGCAATTAATGAACTTATGGATTAGTATTTGAAATTAGGAGATGTGAGGCAACTTGACAAATCATGAAAATCTCATTCCAATGTTTATTATTTACCTCATCACACTGTATCCATATCACCAAGTAAAAACGCAAACTGTTTTTGGTGCGCGGTCAAGAGTTCAAATGTTCCTCCAGTAGTCGATGTTTGTAGCAACATCAATATATATAGTGATATGAAGTATATCTGATTCTCTGGGCATACTTAGTCCCAGTAACATTTTGTACAAATTGTTCTTACAAGAATTATGGCAATTAATATTATAATAGAATGGAGACATTCGTCTTGAATTGCTACAACATTGGATATACTTGCACGGACAGTTGTCCAACCTTGCCAACTTACGCGTAATCAGAATGGTACTTACATCACAAGCTACTAATATTGAATTTGCATGCCCTCTCCGACGCTTCAGAGAAGGCCTATGGAGCATACACTTGTTTTCGTTCGGTACACAAGGGGAACTATCACTGTAAAGTTGCTTTGTTCTCGGTCCAGATTAGCTAGCACCACTAAAGAAGATTTCATTACCTCGTTTAAAATAGTGTGATGCTCTACCTCTTGCGTAACTGTATCGGAAAGTAGTGCCCGCTTTAAAACTGAACATTTAATAATCTATACTATGGACAGATGCCACAGTTGTTTTGGCTTGGATGTCCACATTGGACAACATCCATAGCCAACAGGGTATCCGAGATCCAATATCTTACTTCTGGAGCTTCGTGAAAACATGTCCCACGAGAAGAAAATCCTGCTGATTTAATTTCTAAAGGTGTCCAACCAGTTGACTTGTGCAATGTTAAACTGTGGTGGACTGGTCCAAGATGACTTTCAGAACAACGAGAGATCAGGAATTCCTCCGTTGTGGCACCTGTAGATGTCTATTCTCAAAACGTATTCCTAACATGTCTTACCTTCACATAATTCATTGCTTATGTTTGGCGTTTTAGACCAGAGGTTATCAAACAACAGGAAAATTGACGTTCACTAAGTTTGGAAGAAGTAAACCATGTCTCTAAGCTGTGTGCAAGGTTAGTACAGGAAGAATGTTAAAATTAAACAAGAATTGCACCCTTAAAAGACAATTCTCTTTTCTTGTAGGAGTCTTCCGAGGTCACTAAATCCATACTTGAACTATAAAGGCGTTGTAAGGGTAGAAGGTCGGCTTCATAATTCATTTCTACAGCAGCAGAGTAAAATCCTATAATTTTACCTCTGCGGCAATAACACAATAAGTCAGTTATCATAGCAGAACATATTTGATTGTTACGTGCAAGTCCTCGTTTTCTTTAGAGTTACCTCAGGGTACTGGATACTACGGGCAAGGCAAGCCTGGTCAGTGATTCTAGCTGTCTACGTGTATTAGATAGAAGGAAAATTCAGCTACTTACCTAATGGGGAAGTTACATTCTGAGATGTTGTAGTCCTTAATAGTATTCCTAAATACTATTTTAGAATATGCAGGCTAATTTATTCTTAAAATTGAGGCGAAAAAAGCTCAGCGCATGTTAAGTCTCCACAGCCGCGTTTAGGTTGATACGTTTTGTATCAAGACGAGACATTCCTTTGGTAATTTATAGCGATAATATCATGACTTTTCTAGGTGGCCAAAAGGATTAAACGAGCTCCGTAAATTATTCCATATTAAGAAGCATCAACACCTTGTACACCATCATGCAACTACTATTGGTTTTTATGCGGCAAGCATACCTCCATATGCACTACATCATGGTAGTTTATGCGAAGCAGCAGTACGGTCAAAGAAATATCATCTTCAACAGGCAGTTGAAAAGGCCATATTTAACTTTGAAGACCCAAATCGAGGCTTGAATAAATTGAAGACCTTAACTCCAATTGCTGATGTTCAGATGACACTACATACCTGACGCACCAAACAGGATGGCTCAGGCGGTTACGTTTGTGGTCCGCATTTGGAAGGTCCCGGGATCGATCCAAGGCGGCCGCCCACTCTGTCTCATGGGTTTTTCGTGGTTTACCCGGATCGCCAGGCGAATGTTGAGGTTGTTCATCTTCTACCAAGACTCTACTTTCTCTCATTCCCTATACCCATCATCTTCTTTGTCATTTGTTTCAGGGTTGTAGGACCAGGCCACGGTGTTCGGCGGGTTACGGCTGGAGAGGGTTACGCCCTGTAAAGACGTCTTCCCTATCGTCGCTGTGGTACTGCTCAGTTAGGTCTCTTCTCAGCATGGGGCTCCGCTCTGGGGGACCCTGGAGGTTGTGGGCTTGTGGGCAGGGACCGTGCGGCGTCGGATGCGTTCTATCTGGAAACGTTAGGGACCCAGTCCATGCTTGCACCTGTCGGCATCCGGATCTGGTGGCCCTTCGGTCTCTTCCCTCATCCTTCCCTACCAGAGGTCACGTTGGAAGGCTGTGTGGTGCTCTGCCCTGGTTTCGGGGGCCACTCCGTGATACGTATTTTTACCTTTACATACTTGACGCCAGGACATTTTCTCATTGAAGATACTCAAGCTATTCCAGAGCCTACTCTAATTGATGTTGTTGTTAACAGATTATTAACTTATTGAGCGGCATCTGCTTCAACGGAGGTACCAGTAGTTTTGGCGAAGGTGTTCAACTGATTACCTCCAAATAGCAAATCTTCATCTGTAACCTCCAGTCTGAAAGATTAGTCATTGTGAAGAAAGGTGGTATTCAACCTCTTCAATTGGCAAAAGACGGGACAGTAGTCGCAGTGAAAACAAAGAAGGGAACGGTCCAAAAATCAGTTACAAAATTGTATATGCTGCCTATTCAGTGATAGATTGTAACCTTTTTTATCATTACTTTGAAACATTGAATAGTTCAAATAGGGCGGCATGTTAAGGATATTATGCTGCAATTTGTGTTGGCAGCAGTTGTAATAATGGATTCTGTATTCAACTTTTTTATGTACGCGTAACAGAGAGAAATTATTTATTGTGCAATAAACAGTCTTCTTGCAAACGCAATCAGTGTTAGTATTACTTTCTGAATAGCTCTTACGAAGAAAAAGAAAAAAGTGGAATCGCAAACTTTCCTATAGGTTCTCATAAACCACACTTACATTTGGGAAGCGTAAATATAAACATATTTCCAAAAGTGCTGACGCTAAGGAAAGGAAAATGTGTTTGACTCAGTTCAGGGTTTAGTAGGCTTTTGTCTATCTCTTACGGTTTCAGTTGAACAAAAGTTAATAAAATTAAGCAAAATTAAGCAAAATTAAGAGAACTTCACAGCCTATTCACAGAAAGCTCAAGGTATACCATGCATGTTACATCTTTTTTGTAAATATTTTAAACATGTCTTAATCTAAATAGTTAAAATAAATTAAATTGAGTTTTATTTATGGACGCTCTTTAACTACTATGGTCCTTAGCGTCCCATTCTATATTGTGTGTGAAACACTGGTAATTTTGCTCAGAGGCCTCTTTATCAGGCTTGAGGTTCTTTTACGTGCCGTAAATCTACGACACGGGACACCGGCTTTACTTCCCTTCCGAAGGAAGCCGTGCTAAGGATTTTTACACCCGAAAAAATCCGTCGTCCTCCGCCGGGTTTGAACCCGCGACCTTGGGAACTAGAGGCTAGCACGGTAGCACCAGTCCACGGAGAACGATTTAAATATTTAAGTCTTCATGAAAAAATAAAAAACTTTTTTTTCAACCAAGGGATAGCTTGAATTAATTTCATGAAACTCTTGTATTGCTGAAAGATGCTGGACTTATACGAAATTTGATATTTAATAGATACATACTATTTATCTAAAAATTATTTTATTATTCAGAAGATCTCAAAATTTAAGAAATTTGCGAAGAAATTCCAATGCAGAACAGTGGAAGGAATACAATACTTCCTCTGCCTTCCATAGGTAGGCGGTAGAGATACTAAAAATATTTCGAATTACCACGGTATGTCATGATTTTACGCTACGTAAATCAAACTGGTCAAAAATCTGGCAATGTTCAATTCTTTGTGTATCAAATGTAAATTTCCCATCGGAGCAGTAATGCCAACTGCACGAGTATCTATTGTTCGTGTGCAACTAAATAGGAGCACATGTGCCGAGAGCCTATGCACGTATATTAGTTTTTGAAACCTATTTCCAGTGTCGAATTGTTCGTTAATTGTCTACACATAAATTGTTAGAGAGATTGCGGTTCTGTGCACTTTCATAAATCAAGTGACGCTGTGATAATGCGTGACATGACGCCCAGGGCCAGGGAAAAAATAAAAAGAAAACAAAACATGTGCAGGGGCGAAACAATTGCCGATTATCGGTGCTCAGGTTTCTATGGTTGCAAACAACAGTTTATCTCAGCATGCGCCGGTAAATACGATTTTCAAACAGAAAATTGGAGTAATATCCCGTTAACCAAATGAAATTCTAAATAAAAATCTGATAGTGAACGGTGGAGCAACGTCAATTCTTCGCATCCCTTTTGGCATGAGTTAAACAGCACCGCTTTTTGAGTTGAAGATTTACCGAAACGTTTCAGGATGTCTTTCACACTCCCTCACCAGGAAGTACTAAAACAGACGCAGATGTTCAGCAAATCGGAAAACAATACAATAGTAAGTACATCACATACTATTTTGTAGGATTACAATACGTGGAATTTCCTACTATATACAAGGATTTGTATATTATTGATACTAAACAGCGCTTATGATACTAGGAGCCAGATTATTCTTTTAATATAACGCATTGTCTGTGTATTTTAAGACATTCTTACAACATGACTATTCGTTCTGGTAATGACATACTTATTTATAAACAACCAAAGACTCATTAACACACGCTTCTTAGAAATTATTCAGTAATTAACTTCCTCAAGCGCGGAAGCAAACATAATTTTTATAATTTCAAGTTTGTTTTAGCAGGATATTGAAAATTAAGCCAAAAACAGTTCTAAAATGTGTTAGTTGAAGCTTTAAGGTTATTCTATTATAGTTATACTATGCCACAAAGGTGAAATGTAGATACTATACGTAGTTTCCTTTTATAATTTTAATGGTTAAGCTTAAGGGATACTTCGATTGCTGTGACGTCAAACATAATCTCTTAAATTTGATTTATGAATGTTATTGTTTAGTATATAAGTAATATTTACCAACAATTCTGTGAACTTATTTACTTCCGGATAAAAGTAAACTTCCTGAGTGATTTTGCTGGCATAACCAATATGAGTATATTTCGTAGTACTAAATTATTGAAAAATTAACTCAAGTATCATAATATTTAATACACAAAGTATACTTAGGGTTACAGGGTAAAGTTAACTAGGAATTTTCTATCAAGACATCTGGTTGAAATATTCAATAATCAATATTCAATACCAATATGTATTTAACTGCACGTTCTTTATTTAAAGTACTATTTAAAACCTTTACTTAACGTTACATTTTAAAACTGAAGTATCACAGTATGCATTAAGTAAAGCAAGGATTTTTTTTCTTCTTCAGAGCATTTGCTGTTCATTTGTTCCTACGGTAACCTTTGAAAATGAAAGACTTTCCACAAACCAGAGAGTGTAGCGTAAGATAAGAGATCATAAAGGTTGATTTTATAGGGAATTAAGTGTAAAAGAAAATACTTTACAGCCTGCTATTCCAAAACCACAATTTCTTGTACATCTGGCGATAAATGAATAGTCTTTATCTCTATCTCTGCCTATTGTAGGTAGAAGAAGGTATTGTACTCAACACAAAAAACCCTTTCTAAAAAGTTGATGGTTTACATTCACATGACTTTCTCTGTCCACTAAAACTTTTACAAATAATTCTTACAAAAAGGTTATTTTTCTGTTTCATTTTAATTAAAATAAACATTTGCAAAAATCGATATTGTCCATTTAAAAGGCGGCTGTCTATATGATAGCTTTGAAATTCCATAGTGTATACATAACATCCCGAGAAAAAAATCTGATGTGATACATTTATATGACTTTCTCTACCTTCCATCTTTATTAGCGGGTATACAAACTATTCTTAAAAGAACTTATTATTCTAGCAACTATATTTTAATCCAAATAAACTTTTTCAGAAATAGCTACATTACACATTTCGTTATAAATACAAGAAAAACAGTTGTTTATGAACTGGACGCTATATGCTGGCCTTAAAATTACATACTGTTTCCATACAGTCGCGAGAAACAACTGAATGTTACAGGACTTTAAGAGCAGGACCAAGTGTTGAACAATTCGAACCACTAATAACTGATACCTCGGAAATAACTCGGGCAGCAAAAAAGTTATTTGAAATAAATTGTTTGCTTTAAAGACATCTACATTTTTTGTTTAGTAGGTTTTCGTCTATCGTTTAACTTTACCAGTTATACGAGATTAGAAAATATTTCTTCCAAACGAAGAGGGCTTCATATGCTATTTCCAGAAAATTCAAGATATGCATTTTATTCGTCCTGCAAATATATGCAATGAATGATATTTTAAGCAAAATTGTTATAGCCGTTTTTTAGAAAATAAAAATTTCGAAAAATGTTTCATGTAAAGGTTAGTTTGGTGTGGGGGAATTTCTTTGGAAGATATTGAACCTAAATACAAAGCTTGGTATTTATCCAAATTTTCGTTTTTGAGTTATACTGTCAACATACAACACACACACATACACACACATGGACACACACAATGCTTTTTCTGGGTTCAGGAGGCCTTAAAACACACATTTCCGATAAAATCTCGACATCGAATTTTTGGGTGTAATACGTTACTTCACCTACTTACCATACGTAATAGAGAAAGTAGAAATAGTAACTTTAGCACGTCAAAAATGTATGAAGTATCAGAACATTTATACAAAGAGCAATGAACCTATTCGAAAACGATTAGTTAAATAAATGGAAAATGGGTGTTTTAGCGGCATCTGCATTTTTAGCTTTTGCTATATCTTACGGTTTACCAACAAAATTATACAAAATGCATTCCGAATGAAGTGTTGTTGGGGAGAAAATTCAGCATATATGTACACTTATGTTAAATTTCTTAAACATATGACATTTCGATCAAAATGGTTGGAACCATTTTTGAGCCAATAAACGATAACAAATAATCTTCAACGTCAACATACATAGTTTAGGTGGGTGGGGATATTCTTGAAACTCTTCGTATCATGGAAAATTGTGAATATAAATATGAAATTTATTTATTCCACATTTCGTTTTGGAGCAATGTTATTCACAGAGAAAGAGAGAAAGAGACAGAGGAGAGAGAAATAAGCAGACAAAACTTTTACCAAAAATACTTTCTTTGGGGTCAGGGTGTTCAAAATGTATAAGTAAGCGATAGAGAAAAATTAGGAAAGCATCATGTGTATGTGTGCGCATGCAATGGACATAAAACACACCTCTAACATTTTCTACTGCTTTGGTAGCTATGGTAGAGGAAGTATTGTATTGATCCAAAAATATAATTTCCAAGATTTCACATGACACAGACACGCTACGTCCTCCAACAATGAAGCAATACCTTTGCCTCACGATTGCTGCTTTTCTCCTCCTAGTTGTTTTTACTTTGCCACGACTACTTGCGCATGAAACTTTAATCACTGGGTTTGCGTGAGTGTGTGTACATAGAAACACGAACGCTTTGTTTTAACACCTTTTATTCACCATTAAAATAAGACTTAAGATTTGCCGATCACTCTTAAATTCTTACGATGTTGCTGTGTCTTTTCCAAGACCCAAGATTATCAATTACAGCTGAACGTTCGATCCTCTTGCAAGTTCACACCCAGTCTTCTGAACTCAACGAGAATGTTGTTCCGCACCCCAAGAGGGCCCCAGCGATACAAGGAAGAACTCATGACTTTCACCTCCTGGTCAGTGCAACTGCACACATTATTTCCAGGAAAAACTAGCTCCAGCGGTTTTACCCTTTATACCTGGAGCTGGTCCCTAATTATCTAATCTGTGCCTGTCTGGCCTTTCTGTCGCTTTTAACAGTGAACAATTTTCCCAATGCTTCTTCTTTGAATACATGCACGGATTTTTAAATATTTATTATTTATTTTATTTCGCTATCCTTCCCAGATCATTATGATAATTATTGACTTTATAATTTCGGCTTCACACGGAATATATATGTTGATGTTTCTGAATCCAAAACCGCGAAGAAAGAGCGAGAGGGAAATATTCCGAAAGGCAAAACTCAAAAACAAGTGCGGTAAATACTAAATTTCGTGTCAGGATCCTTTAAAGGATTCAAGACATTGAAGAAGGCGAAGACATTGAGGAAACTCCCCGCCCGAAACAACTGTTTCCTTAGAAAGGGTTTTAGGCGTTTTTCATTTCCTCAGAAATTGCTCTTATTTATTTGATCAAAATATCACCCTTTTGTATGTTTAACGTCGTTCTTACCACAATCAGCACCGTAGGCAGTGGACACTGGCAATACATGAAATGAAGTGATAATTAGGAAAGGAAATTCGGAAAAGAAACGCTCCAGGCCAAATTTTAAGGTACCTCCGCGATATTTGCTAACCATAAGGACTTAGAAAAACCTGGAAAAATCCTGTCAGGGAGGACGGTCCTGGCTGGATTTGAAAGGCAGACCTCTCCTCGTGAGACTGTACTTTAAAGAGCTCGACCACCTGTGACGGTATTGTGTGTTTCAATTTATATCTTTCTTCTTCCTCTTCTTCATTTTTGGACAGATTGCCTCTGAAATACTGTTTGTGCTCTCGAAATTTAATTTTATAAAATGCAAAACTATGAGAGGCAAAACGTCATATAAAGAAAACTGCCGATGTGGATAATATATACAACATTGCAAATAAACATTTTCATCGCATTAACCATTTTAGAAGTATTCGCCATTGTTCGTTTTCATATGTCCACGCTTTAATCATTACGTACATATTTATATATTGTCGTGCTTTTGTTTCTGGAGCATATGGAAGGAGAGGTAATATCATGACTAGAGAATAATTTATAAAGTAACATCCCAGTATTTTCTCAGGCTATATAATTTCTGGTAAATATTCATTATCATAAAGAGGAAGTACAGAGGGAAACAAATTGAATAAAGTGTGAAAAATTCCTAGAACTGGTATAAAAAGAATAAATCAGGCAGAGAGTGTCATATTATTTGTTAAATACCAGATTTATAAAAAGCTACTTGAAATAGAAAGTTTCAGTGTAATCCACAGGTATTCTCGGTGCTATGTGTCAGTCCCTCCATACTTCTAATCATCATATAATTCGTGTCAATTATATTTGTTTGTTGCATTTACTGATGCTAAGTAAAATAACGGTACATATTTACGTATTGTATGTACTAATTGGCATCTGCAAGACTTAATAAGGTTGAAGAGAGAAACTCCAGGAGTGTGTATATGACCGTTTTAGGAGCAACCTGTGTGGCCAGAACCCATGACCTACTTCAACAACCCCAAGCGGCGAATCTCCAGCAACCTCTACGACACCATCATGAACCAGGTTCCAGGATATAACCAGTATTCACATCGTGACGACCGAGTGGACCTCGGCGCCATCCATGAGAACATTTCCCAGCAGGTGAATGATTCGAACGCACAAATGACCGCACTAGATATGGTGTATAAATGATTACTACTCAAGTAGGACTCTCTGCACCCATTTGGTGCAGTTAAACTGGTAGCTAATCGAGTAGCTAGGTTCCGAGGTCGTAAGCAGCTATGTCAGAATTGCTCGCGTTTTGTCTCGGCGTTATGGAACGTGGGGGGGGGGGGATTATAAAAATACAAGACGGTTTTTCTTTTAAATTCGTACGTAATTATTTAAATCTCCATTAAATCTAACTCAAGCACTTGCTACACTCTGTTAACGAATTAATATGGTCAAGTTGCTCTTGACACTCCCATGTAACTACTGGTGACTGTAGTATCACAGTCTCTACTACGTATAGTAAGTAGGGGAAGTATTGTATTCCACCCAAAAATTCGATACCAAGATTTCACCGGAAATATATGTTTTCAGACCCCCTAAATCCAAATAAAGCATTTTTGGAAACATGTCCGTGTGTGTGTGTGTGTGTGTGTGTGTGTGTGTCTGTGAACACCATAACTCAGAAACGAACAGTCGGATAAACACCAAACTTGGTATTTAGCTTCAGTATCTTCCAGAGATACGACACGAAGGTTTTCAAGAAAATCCCCCTACCCCAAACTACCCTTTACATGGAACATTTTTCGAAAATTTTAATTTTCGCTAAAATGGCTCTAACTATTTTGATTAAAATATCATATGTTTAAGATATTTTCATGACAAATAAAATGTATATCTTGAATTTTCTGGGAATGTCTCCAAAAGTATTCTCCATTGTGAACGACTTTTGCATAACTTGTAAACCATAAGCGATAGAGAAAATTTTACTACACAAAAATGTAGACCGTGTTAAAATACACAATTTATGTCATACACATTTTTTTGTTGAGTGAGCCATTTTCGAGATATTGCTTGTTATTCCCTTAAATTTTTCAATACTTATTTTCTCAAATAGGAATTTGTTATTCATTTTTTTTTGTCTTGGATATGCAAAGAGTATTAATTTGTGGCAAAGAGAATGGTGCTGCACGTAGCAACCAGCTATTAAGAGATATATCTATGCTTAAAGGTTGCTGTATTTCTATACTGCCCTTGCAAATACAAAACAAGGGGAACATAGTACGCCTTAAGCGATAGTCAAAGGTTTTTATAATAAGAAATAAACATACTGCTATGATTTTGTGAACCTACTAGCGGCTTTTGCTTCAAAGGAATGCTGATTTGAACCAATTTCGTAAGTTCGTTTCATTTTATTAATTCATATCTCATTGTTCGTTAAGTAGCATTTTATATGTTCCTATTTTAGTTTATAGTTTTTGTTTTCACGGTTTAAGGGCTGTTTCATTTTATTTTACTTTCTCTACTACGTAGAATAAATAGGGGAATTATTGTATACTACCCAAAAATTCGGTAACGAGATTTCACCGGAAATATATGTTTTGAGATCCCTGAATCCAAAAAAAGCATTTTAGGAAACATGTTCGTGTTTGTGTGTGTGTGTGTGTGTGTGTGTGTGTGTGTGTGTGTGTGTCAGTGAACAGCATAACTCAGAAACGAACAGTCAGATAACCACCAAACTTGGTATTTAAGTTCAGTTATTCCAGAGATGCGACACGAAAGTTTTCAAGAAAATCCCCCACCCCAGATTACCCTTTACATGGAACATTTTCGAAAATTTTAATTTTCTCAAAAATGGCTAACGATTTTGAATAAAATACCATAAGTTTAAGACATTGTCATGGCAAATGAATTATATATCTTGAATTTTCGTGAATGTCTCCAAAAGTATTCTTCATTGTGAACGACTTTTGCATAACTGATAAATTATAAGAGATAGACAAAGTTTTACTACAGAAAAAATGTACATCGCGTTAAACTACACAATTTATGACATATACATTTTTTGTTTGTTGAGTGAACTATTTTAGAGATATTGCTTGCTATTCCCTTATATTCTAAAATACTTATCTCAAATGGGAATTCGTTATTCATTTTTTTTGTCCTGGTAATGTAAGGAGAATGGAATACTCCACATAGCACCAGCTCTTAAAATATTTGACTATCGCTTAAAACCTACCAATTCCGCTTGCATCTACAAGAAAATTAGCAATAAGATTAACATCTTGATATCTCGAATAACATGAAGCATATGGAGAATATGCGTTTGTAAAAATAGTTTGTACAAGAGTAGAGAAAGTCATGTAAGTGTAACGCATCAGATTTCTTTCATTCAAGAGGTCCTCAAAACATGTATTTATGATAAAATCTTGATATAGAATTTTTGGGTGGAATACAACACTTTCCCTACTTATACATTAAAAAGAAAGTAAAAGTGCTTCTTTTTTTTTGGATTCAGGGGTTCCAAAACCTGCATTTCCGATGAAATTCTGATATTGAATTTTTAGGAGGAATGCAATACCTTCTCTTTCTACTATCTACATGGTAGAGTAAGTGAACAATCTGATGTGTTACATTCAAATGACTCTCGCTACCCTCAATCATTTATTAATGGATATACAAATTAAATTATTCTTACGAAAGTTTATTTTCCTATCTGCTTTATTTTAATCGAGATAAATCTTTCCAGAAATAGTTGCATTACACATTTCGTAAGAGATATAAAGGGAACAGCGATAGTAAAATGTTTTACAACTAGTCGCTATACGCCTTCCTTAAAATTGCATACTCTTTCCATGATATCAAAAGAAAGAAAAATCGAAATGACTTTAAAAGAATGGCAAAGTATTGAACAATTCAAACCATTAATAATGGAAATGGCTGATGCCACAAAAAAGGTTATTGGAAGTAAATCGTGTGTTTTAAACAAATCTACATTTTTTGTGTAGTACGTTTTCGTCTAGCGCTTAACGTTTACTAGTTATCACGATTATACAAAATTCCTTTTGAGTGAAGAGAGCTTCACAACTATTCCAGGGAAATTCAAGGTATACATTTTATTTATCATTTAAACATCTTTAATTTATGTTATTTTAATCAAAATCAATAGAACCATTTTTTTAGAAAATCAAAAATGTCGTAAAATGTTCTATGCAAATGACAGAGGGAGGATTCTTTGAAAGCCTTTGTCTCGCATCTTTGGAAGGTACTAAACCGAAATAGCAAGCTTTGTAGTTATTTGCCTTTTTGTTATTGCACACAAGGACTATTGTATTCCACAAAAAATTCTGATGTGTTGCACTCACATAACTTTCTCTACTCTTGTACAAACTATTTTTACAAACGCTTATTCTCCATATGCTTCATGTTAATCGAGATATCGAGATGTTAATCTTATTCCTAATTTTCTTGTAGATGCAAGCGGAATTGGTAGGCTTTAAGCGATAGTCAAATATTTTAAGAGCTGGTGCTATGTGGAGTATTCCATTCTCTTTGCATTACCAGGACAAAAAAAATAAAGAAAGAATTCCCAGTTGAGAAAAAGTGTAAATATTGGAAAATAAAAGTAAATATTGGAATAACAAGCAAAATCTCGAAAATGGTTCACTCAACAACAAAAAATGTATATGACATAAATTGTGTATTTTAACGCGATCTACATTTTTGGTGAAAACTTTTTTGTCTATCTCTGATGGTTTACCAGTTATGCAAAAGTCGTTCACAATGAAGAATACTTTTGAACACATTCCCAAAAAATTCAAGATATACATTTTGTCATAAAAGAATCTTAAATATATGATATTTTAATCAATATCGTTAGGGCCACTTTTTAGAAAATTAAAATTTTTGATAAATGTTCCATGTAAACGGTAATCTGGGGTGGGGGAATTTTCTTGAAAACCTTCGTGTCGCATCTCTGGAAGATACTGAACCGAAATACCAAGTTTGGTGTTTATCCGACTGTTCATTTCTGAGTTATGCTGTTCACAAACACACGGAATATTTCCAACAATACTTTTTTTGGATTCAGGAGGCCTCAAAACATTGTATTTCCAGTGAAATCTCGGTATCGAATTTTTGAGTGGAATGCAATACTTCCCTTATTTACTATACATAGTAGAAAAAGTAAAAACTTACCGAGTGAAAAATGTAGTGCTCATTAAAATATACAATTTATTTTAAATAAATTGCTATGACATCAGTCATTTCCGATATATTCGTTGTTATTAGTATGAATTATATTTTGTCTTTTTGTAAAGCTCTGTTTCTTGCGAGTCATGGAAAGACAGCATATAGCAACACAGTTTTTTAAAAATCTGATATCTATTCAACCTTCTCTCCACTTTGCGTGTACAACGAAACGTTTATCTCGATAACATGAAATAAGTAGAAAAATAAGCTTTTTCACGAAGAGTTTGCAAAAGCTATATAAAACTAAATGACAGTGGCTAGAAAAAGTAATGTGTATGTGATACATCCTATTTTTACTTTCCCTATTACTTATCTATAGCAAGTATAGGAAGAATGCTTCCACCGAAAAATTCGATACATGGATTTGACTGGAAACACATGTTTTGAGGTCCTTAAAAATTATTTTCAGAAAAAGGTGTGTTTGTGTGTGTGTGTGTGTCTTTTCTGTAAACAGCATAACTCAAAAACGAAAAGTAGTTTAAATACCAAACTTGGTATTACGTTCGGCATCTTCCATGCATGTGACACGAAGATTTTTAAGAAAATCCCCCTCCTTAAACTACCTTTTACATGAACCTTTTTCCGTAGTTTTTTGTTTTGATTGAAATAACTATTTAAGATACTTTCATGACAAATAAAATCTCTCTCTCTGTTTCTGTTTCGGTGTGTGTGTGTGTGTGTGTGTGTGTGTGTGTGTGTGTGTGTGTGTGTCTTATTCTCAGGAGTTAACAACGAAGTGATTAACCTTTTAGCCTCCCAGTATCTGGAAGCTATATCTCGTTGATTTTGAAGCGTTTACGTTTTGCCAGCTATTCCAATGTCCATTTCATTTTGTTCAGAGCAAAATAAACAATTTGGAGGTGATAATATTTCAATTTTGTGAGGATGTTTTCTCTAACAATCACGTCCAATAATTGGTCAAAAGACAGCAACAGCAGTTTTGCGATTTATATCAGCAACAGTCTTCCATAAGTTTTTATAATCGAAAGTTTTCATTAGGTGCTATTAAATTTAAACCATACTTTTGTTCAAATTTGCCCTTTATAATCCCTTTTAACGATTCATAGGAAGATTTATTCATTTTTGGTGGGGTATTGGTCCCTTTTTGGCTAACATAACAGCCTTTCCATTTCCTTCTGTATCTCAATGTGCTGGGATCAACTCAAAAGCTATTTATCGAACCGTATCTGCTGAACCGTGGTAGGTATTTCATTTTTTGCGTTTCACACAAGAGGTTGACTTCACCGCTTGGATTGCAACTCTTGAGTCAGATAGTATGACAATATTGTTTCACTGTTGAAGCCAGATAAATATATTTTGAAGAGGGTCAAAATAGCTTCAATCTCACCATAAAAAGTTGTACGAGTAGATCTTTCGCAAAATTTTGTTGAAAGAGAATTTACAGTCCCCCAAGCTCCAGCTCCTTCGCTGATGTTAAGAACGGAACCATCGGTATATATATGTGCGACCAATTAACAAGAAGCTTTTGTGAGAATAGTTTGTGGAAGAGTGAGTAGAGGAAGTCATGTGATTACATCAGACTTTTTCAGAATAAGACTGGCACGAAGTTCTGTTACTTGTCGTACGGCATAAGTGTATTCCTGCAGCAAGGTATCTTAGCTTATTCTAGTTCTGCAGCTTCCAAGACGTTCCATATTCATTTCTTCATTAGCTCTGCATAGAATCCCCAAGTTATAACTAAATATTCGTTTTCGGTCTGCAAGACAGTCTCCAGCATTGCAGCTGCATGGCTCCAGTAATTTGCCCAGACTCTTTATATAGCTACAGCCCGATATCTTAACGCCTCGATTTGGGGTTATTTTACTATTTAAGATGGAGTTCCTAATGAGTGAAATTATTGAAGTTTTTCGACGCTCAAATATTAGTTATTTCTTTAAGGAAGGTCACTAATGTTTTAAGCTAAGCACACATTATGAAATGCCTACTATATATTCTTCCAACAGGGTGACAATTTTCAGACAATTGGTTTGAAATTTTCACCAGTTGTTTAGGGAGTAGGCGGCGCCGTGGCCGAGTGGTTAGATCGCTCGCCTCCCCCCGAGACGGCCCGGATTCAATCCCAGGGACCTGCATGTGGGATTTGTGGTGAACGAAGCGGCGTCTGGGCGCGTTTTCTCCGGGTTCTCCGGTTTCCCCCGCCATTCATTCCACCAACTGCTCCATCATCACCTTTCCTTTCATCCATTTCACCATTTCGTTTCGTCTACTTCCTTCATCCCATACCAGGCATTGGGCTGATCACCCATCCTGGTTGTTCTGTCTGATCCATGAGTGTCTGCTCATCGACGGTCCTCTGACTCCAGGCACCCGCTTGTAAGTCCTGGGGGTGTAAGTCCTACATAAGAGGAGGGTAAACAGATAATGAATGAATGAAAATGAATGTTTAGGGAGTAAATATCAGACCTCTAGGTATTCTTAATACGTCTTTCAAAATTGTTTTCTATTTCGTTTATGAACTTTCATTTCGCGTGCTTTTAATGAAATACGCTCATTACTGCAAATAAATCTGAGTGCAGTTCACAATAAAATTATTAAGAATTTTTTTATTTCATGTTTAATTAATGTCGCTTCAGTATCCTAGAGTTTTAATTTTTGTCTCTTCCTTATGGTTCACTACTTAAACAAAATTATACAAAAATACTTCCAAATAAAGCGAACTTAATATGTTATTTGTAAAAAATGTAAGATGAACAATTTATTCCTCCTATAACTATCTTAAACATACGGTATTTAAACCAAAATATTTAAGTATTTTTTTTAAATAGTAACAAATATTCTACGTAATGGGTAATTTAAGGTGAAGGGATTTTGTTGAAAATATTTCTGCTGCATACCTAGAGATGCTGAACTTACCGAGTTTTATACTTATCCGACATTCGCTTTTGAGTTATGCTGTTCTCTCTCTCTCTTTCTCTTCAGTGAACCTCAAAACACGTATCTCTGGTGAAATCTCGAAGTCGAATTTTTGACTGGAAACAAATGCTTCTTCTACTACCAAAGGTAAGCAGCAGAGAAACTAGAAATCGAAATATCTGAATTTTCTGAAAAACCTGATACATAAGGTTAACAATGATGACAAATTTGTCAAAATTATGTTATTAAAAATTTCGATAGATCTATATTCAGTTAAATAGGATAGCTCAGTGGTTTCGTTCACGACTCCCGTGCTTAGAGTCCGTCTTTCGATCTCCGGCTTTAGGATGGCGATTTTAAGTCGGTCCTATCCAAACCTTTAATTCTGACTAGCTCACTTGAAGTATTCCCAAGACCCGATGTGTTTCGGAGTCCACGATAACAGCTGTAGGTCCTCTTGTTAAAATGGCATGGAACAATACCATCAGAGGTAATGAATAACATTCCACGCTGGGTGCCTCCAGCTAATACATGGATTCAGCCATCGCTTGGTGGAACGAGGCTTCCCCGACGGTGGTAAGACACCATATGGGAGGCGTTGAAAAAACATCTTCGGTTATATATATATATATATATATATTATTTTTTTCGTTACGTTATCCATGTGCGGAAACCAGTTACCACGGAAAAGACTATGCTTCCATGGCATAATAAGCATAAACAACTGTTCTTGTGTTTGTGCACAGCTATATGTTTTATGTATTTATTAATTTTCCTGCACTCAGAAAATACAGCTTTATTGCCGGTTTCCAAAACACACGTAACACATGTATGGATAAGAGGAAGGAGAAGGAGATGATAGGGGAAACTAAAAATTGAGTTTCATTTACGGACGCTCTTTTAACTGCCGTGGTTCTTAGCGTCCCATTCTACATTAGACGTGAAAGACCTGTAATTTTGCTCAGAGTCTTTATGGCTTGAGGTTCTTTCCGTACCGTAAATCTACGACACGGGACCACCGGCTTTACTTCTTTTCCGAAGGAAACCATGCTAAGGAATTTTTCGGGCGTAAAAAAGTCCATCGATAGGACGGTAGGGGAGAGAGGGTGGGAGACAAATTGGGAGAGTAAGAGGGGAAGAAAGGGAGATAGATTGAGAGAAATACAGAAAGAGAGAAGAATTTCCTTACTTATCGCAATTACCAGCGAAGTTGCTGGCTCTTCTAGTTTTTAAATATTGTTTCTATCCAATGAAGTGAAATATAATAAAAGTCGTATGGCCCTTTTCATTTAATGCTGTCGAAGAAAAGCAAAGAAAGGACAAGAAAATCTGTAAGTGTGGAATTTAAAAGGTTTGAAAGCGTGATTTTATTCAAATTTCAAACAAACTCTGCACAGATTTTGTTATCTTTCAGTTCATTTCTGTGCACAAATATATTAAATAAGATAATACTGAGCATTCACTTTGTGGTTTTTAGATTTTATCACAGTTTTTTTAAAAGGTTATGTAACCTCGAGTGATACACTTTTAAAAAGGTTTTTGTTAGTATAATTATTTTTTGACCCCGCCCATAAAACACTATCTTATTCAGGTTCTATGATGACAAACATCTTAGAGCAGTTGTCGGACAGTCATATAAAATCTGTGTATTCACCAAGATTCGTTTCTCCAGTTTAGCACTGGTCGCCGACATTATTTTCGGGTTTCACTATCTTCTTCGTTTCATTTCACCGACACTCTTCACTTCTTTCCCTGCCTTCCAACTTATTCCCTTTTATATTTAGTGGTTCCCTTGTCCAGCGATGCGATACTGGCGAGTTTGTCGGTTGGCCCGATTTCTTGAGTTATATTACGATCCTCAGGGGATGTCGTTTGGATGTTGAGGTAATATGGACTGGCTATCAGGCCCGCCCTGTTAAGGCAAGGGATCGATGAAAAAAGTATAAAAGTTGCATACATTCTGACACTCTGAACACAAGTTTAGAATCAAAGTTATAAATGATATCTCAGCTTCAAGACAAAAATAATGCAGTACTTAAAAATGTGAGCAACAAAACATATTAATGGTCAAAGGTTTCAAAATATAAACACTATATTTGTTAAAATCATAAAATGACATAAGCTGTTGAGTAAATAACTTGAAATTTTCACCTTTCCTTCTGAAAATATGATGAGAAAAGGCTTACATACTCGTTCAAAGTCATGTGATGAACATGTGAACTGCAAAATTTAGAGAAAAAAAATCTGATGTGTTACACTCTCATGACTTTCTCTACTCTTCTCAAACCATTTTTACAAACGCTTATTCTCCATATGCTTCATGTTAATGGAGATGTTAATCTTATTGCTAATTTTCTTGTAGATACAAGGGGAATATGGTAGGTTTTAAGCGATAGTCAAATCTTTTAAGCGCTGGTTGCTATGTGGCGCATTCCATTCCGTTTGCATGTCCAGGACATAAATAAAATGAATAACAAATTTGAGAAAAAGTATAAGTATTGAAAAATTTACGGAAATAACAAGTAACATCTCGAAAATGGTTCACTCAAAAAAAAATGTATATGACATAAGTTGTGTATTTAAACGCGATCTACATTTTTGTGTAGTAAAATTTTGTCTATCTCTTATGGTTTACCACTTATGCAAAATTCGTTCACAATGAAGAATACTTTTGGAGACATTCCCAGAAAATTCGAGATATACATTTCATTTTTCATGAAAATATCTTAAACATATGATATTTTCATCAAAATCGTTAGAGCCATTTTCGAAAAATCTTCCATGTAAAGGGTAATCTGGGGCGGGGGGGTTTCTTGAAAACCTTCGTGTCGCATCTCTGGAAGATACTGAACCTAAATACCAAGTTTGGCGTTTATCCGACTGTTTCTAAAAATGCTTTTTTTTGGATTCAGAGGGTCTCAAAACATGTATTTCCGGTGAAATCTCGGTATTGAATTTTTGGGTGGAATACAATACTTCCCCTACTTACTATACGTAGTAGAGAAAGTAAAAATAAAGGAATGGAATTACTAAAAGTTTGTTTCATTGTCGTTTATCGATTGTAGAGAAAATACTTCATTAAACTGAAGTATTTTATAAAATCTGCAACGGAACCACTAAAAGGTTTACTTTCGTTACAACTTATGATTGTAGAAGAAATATTTAATTCAACTGGAAAATGTAATATTGATATTTTATTAGAAACCCGCGATCGAACCTTTCCTGCACCAAAAAGATACAGCTTTAGAAAAAGTTCATGAGCATCCGTGTGTGTGTGTGTGTGTGTGTGTGTGTGTGTGTGTGTGTGTGTGTGTGTGTGTGTGTGTCAGCAGTCAGTCAATTAACAGCAGTCCAAAACTAGAAGGTCGGATTGATAACAGATTTCGTGCTTTAGTGAGGTGCCTTTGAATACCGCAAAGTGAAGATTTTCAACGAATTCCCTTCATTTCAAGTAGCCCCTTACATGGAAAGATTCATATGTTTTATTTTCTCAGAAAATACTTACAGTTTTAATTAAAAATACTCATACATTGAAATTTCAATAAAAAGTGTTGAAATACTTATTGATGTCGCTCTATTTTTTGTAACTGAGAAATCCCGAATGATCCATAAAGCTTATTTCAAAACAGATGAGAACACACGGTTTATGTGAAACAACCTTTGTTCGTGATGTTAATCATTTCCGAAATATTCCCGTTGTTCGTGTGAATTTTTCAGCATTTTGAATAAAGCACTTTGAACTGCTAAGTGATAGTTTTGTTTCCCATGAGCTCATCCAACGGTTCTGTAATATTACAGCGAGCGTTTACTGATCTCGTTCGCCTTCTTCTGTATGCTCTGTTCACCTATAACAAAATGTATTTTGAAACAATTCCAGGGAATATTTATCAAGCAAGCAGATAGAAAAAGGTGAGTTGTAATCACATTGATTTTTCTACTCTCTTTCACGAACCATCATTAGAAAAGCTTATTCTTGATTATAATTTTTGTTTAATCCGAATAAACTTTCATTACACATTTACACATTTCGTTGCAGTTACAAAAAGGATACAGTAGGCTAAAGTGACAGTCACACTTTTAAAAAGCATCGCTATGTGATGGCTTTGAAATTCCATGTTCTTTGCATGACCACAGCAAGAGACGAATAGCGACCTACCACTTGAACAAATTAAAGTATTTAAAATGTTTAAATGAATAACAAAGAATATCTCGGAAAATGTTAACGCCACAAAAAGCATTACATATTTGTCATGAATAGTGTCCTTTAAAAGGATATAAATTTCTTGTGTAATAGATCTGATTACCTCTTACGATTCACCAGTTCTATGAGTCATTCAGAATATAGAGAACTTCAAAGGCTACACGCAGAAAATTAAAGATAAGCATTCTATTTGCCATACAATTATCTTAAATATATGGTATTTTAAGTCAAAGCGTTAAAGCTATTTTTGAGAAAACCAACCACGTTTTCATACAAAGGGTAGCTTGCTGTGGGAGTATTTCTTGATAACCTTGGTGTCGCATCTTTGTTTGATATTTATACGACTTTTCGTTTTTGAGTTATGCTGTTCACGGACACACACACGCGCGCGGACTTTTTTCTAAAAATACGTCTTTGTGTTCAGGGATCCTGAAAACATGTATTTCCGGTGATGTCGAATTTTTGGATGGAATGCAATACCTTCTCTACATACTATGTACGTGGTAGAGAAAGTAAAAATGCTTCTTTTTGACTCAGGAATCCTCAAAACGTATAGTTTTAGTGAAATCTCCAAATAGATTTTTTGGGTGGAATGCAATGTTTCCTCTTCAGGCAAGTAGTAGTGGAAGGAATAAGCTTTTTTTTATCGAGAACTAGTGGAATACGTATGAAAATAATTCATTATATTGGTCAGATGAAGACTTTTTACTGCTGCATTTCGCGTGTTTTCTGGATTAAAAGTAAGCGGAATTTAAAAAACATTATATGGGAACTTTATTCAGTATAAACTGTTATGAAAGACCAAATTAATTAAATAATATTCAACCAATTCCAAAATGTAACACTATTGTTCAAAATTTATCTTAGTGCATATCTGCAATGTTGATGTTCTTACGAAAATTTGTCTGTAAATTCATAGAAATCTTCAATATTGGTTATTTGGTAGTATTTTGCAATATTAGGTAAACGGCAGTAACTATTCATTGAATTTATTTGAACACTCAGGAAAAAGAAAAATGGATTCCAGTACTTGCTTCACTACAGTACGGAAGGCCGAAACTGGAATTTTATGATGTTATGGACGTCAAATATGGTAAAGCCCACGTTATTAAGAACTTCTATAACCGCTTCGGACTCAACATATCACGCGATTTGGAAACATAGTCAATGTAAATTGTGACAATGATTTTAATTGAAAATATTGTATCAAACAAATTACTCTTACTTTAGTTTTTATAGTATTTGAAAACCATGCTATGTTGAAAAATATAAAATAAAATGTATGCTTAGAAACAACGAACTGTGTTATTCTTTAAGAGAATAAATAATAATATAATCCTAGCATCCATTTGTATTAAAAGAATTTTGTGTTACTGAACAAGTAAAATACGTTATACTATAATAGGTATACACAGTCGCGAGGAAGAAATTAATTTCATTTTTTTATTTCAAGAAAGGGTCAGAAAACATTTAAGTAATAAAAGTATATTACAGTAACGTAAAGATGTAAAGTCTAATAAATTTAACCTAAGAAAATGTAGACGTGCAAAGAATTATGTATTATACAGACTAAAGAACAGTTCAGTGGCATAATAAACAATTTTGAGAAAGTTATCATTATTAAATACGAAGGGCACTTGGAGAAGAGTGAAAAGGTGATAGAATTTCTATGCGTTTGAAAAATATATAGCGTTGTGGGAGTAATAAGTGTTTCAAATGTCATCAATTCTGGAGTTCATCTTTCTTCTTTTTTAAGTATATGGCGCATCCAGAAAGTAAGTTTCCCTATTTTGTTTCCTTTGAAGTAAACGTATTTAGCCGAGAAAATTGCCCATGCGTAACAGATCTATGACGTATCGATCATATGCCAGCCGGACAGGTCCCGCCTGGTGCCAGTAGCGCGGCAGCAGCAGTGGCCCGAAATAGCGGCTCTTATTCGTTCTCCCGCCGCCTGCGAGGTTCACTACTGCACAAAACGTACCGCCGATCGAAATTGATCGTCAGCTCTATCAGGTTTATGGCCGAACATCATGAGCATACAGATGGTGCACGGGTGTAAGGTTTTCCGAAGATCGTCAAAAGTGTCCATGATGAAGAACTCAGTGGGCGACCGTCGCTCATCAATGACGATTACTTAGCTCAGCAGCCATTTTACGAAGATATCGCGACCCCAATTGCTTGAAATTGTCACTAAACGCCTGCTGTTCAGGAAATTGTGTGCCAGATGGGCGTCAAAAAACCTGACATCTTAGCACAAAACGAAACGCTTAGAAGCAATACTGACATTTCTGCAGCAGTATCATGATGGCGGCGACAAGTTCCTCTTCAGGATCGTCACGGGCGATGAAACATGGATTTCGCAGTTTATCCCAGAAACCAAGCAGCAGTCAATGCATTGGCGCCACAGTGAATCTCCGGTCAAGACGAAATTCGAACACACTGTGTCGGTTCAGAAAGTGATGTGCACGGTGTTCTGGGACAGGAAGGGCATTCTGTTCATTGACTTCCTGCCCAGAGATGAAACAGTGAACACTGATCGTTACTATAAAACACTGCGGAATATGCGATAGCCATTCAAAACAAGAGGCGTGGAATGTTTACTGCAGGTGTTGCCTACTCCATGACAATACTCGTCCACATATGGCTCGGAGCACAGCAACTGTTCTGCAGAGTTCGGCTGGGAGCTGTTTGAACATCCACCATACAACCCTGATTTTGCTCCCAGTGATTTACATCTTTTCTTGCATCTCAAGAAATTCCTGTCCTCCAGTCAGCGTTTTGACAACGAGGAAGAGCTGAAGACGACTGTCACACGCTGGTTTCATTCGCAGGCGGCAAACTTCTACGACACAGGAATACAGATGCCAAGATATGACAAGTGCCTCAATTCTTGTGATGACTATTTCAAAAGTGGCTGAAACATTGCTGTATCTGTTGCCAGTTAGAGTTTATCATGTAACTATGTTTTCTTTGTTTTAAAAATAATAGAGAAGCTTACTTTCTGGATGCTCCTTGTATTTACTTAAGCTCGCAGAACTCCTTGTTTTTTGGGACCACAATATTACATAAAATCCATTAGATATACAAATCAATAATGGAGCAACAAATAGTAATCCTATAACACATATAGAATATTACATAGGTAATCAACAGTACTCAGTAGTATGACAAATCATTAAGGAATACAAAGTAAAGTGTTACAATTTAAATCGATTTATACATAGAAATATCTTTAGCTAACTAATCGATAGTTTTATGAAAGAACTTTGGATTATTCAAAGCTGTAGTAATTTCTGATATTCCGTGTATCTTCCTGGAAGTACTGTATATGGTACATTCTGTAAGGATGTGGTTTACTGTTAGGAATATTCTACAGGAGCTGCATACTGGTCGACTCACGAGTACATTTAAGAATAAATCTGATGTGCTACACTCACATGACTTTCTCTACTCTTGTACAAACTATTTCAACAAACGCTTATTCTCCATATGCTTCATGTTAATCGAGATGTTAATCTTTTTGCTAATTTTCTTGTAGATACAAGGGGAATATGGTACGCTTTAAGCGATAGTTGCTATGTGGCGTATTCCATTCTCTTTGCATGTCCAGGACATAAAAAAAATGAATAAAGAATTTGAGAAAAAGTATAAGTATTGGAAAATTTAAGGAAATAACAAGCAGTATCTCGAAGATGGTTCACTCAACAACAAAAAATATATATGATATAAATTGTGTATTTTAACGCGATCTACATTTTTGTAGTAAAATTTTGTGTATCTGTTATGGTTTACCAGTTATGTAAGAGTCGTTCACAATGAAGAATACTTTTGGAGACATTCCCAGAAAATTCGAGATATACATTTCATTTGTCATTAAAATATCTTAAACATGTGATATTTTAATCAAAATCGTTAGAGCCATTTGTGAGAAAATTAAAATTTTCGAAAAAATGTTCCATGTAAAGGGTAATCTGGGGTGGGGAGATTTTCTTGAAAACCTTCGTGTCGCATCTCTGGAAGATACTGAATCTAAATACCAAGTTTGGTGTTTATCCGACTGTTCGTTTCTGAGTTATGCTGTTCACAGACAGACGGACATGTTTCCAAAAATGCTTTTTTTTGGATTCAGAGGTCTCAAAACATGTATTTCCGGTGAAATCTCGGTATCGAATTTTTGGGTGGAATACAATAGTTCACCTACTTACTATACGTAGTAGAGAAAGTAAACAATGGCAGTTTTAATACTGATTTTGGAGATTAACTTTATTTAATAGAGTTTTAAGTTACGAGAACATTTAGGCTTTTCTTTTATGAAACCACCGATGTTAAAAGTCCAGCATGTGATTCTATTCTCTGTGATAATGAGACCTGATACTCGGATAACATTCCTAACTCTAGTCCGGGTCCCCACAACTTAGCAGAGTCCCCTCTCCTCATAAATAAGACACTGTAGGGAAATCCTGCAACAAAATGCTGAAAAAGTGTTCTTCCCGTATTCCCCTCTTTCTTAGCATTCTTGGTCGCCTTTCGAGTTAATTCCATGGAGCTCAAATTGAAACTCACACTGCCATACTTCTGAAGCACTCTAGAGGGATTTAAGTATTCGTAACAACAATCTATCACTTGGTTAAATAGCTCCGTGTGTCGCAAGTCGATTACACAGCAGCTGATTTCTTCTTATTTATACACTATCAACTATTCAGGTTCCCTCATTCGCTACTACGCATCTCTGTTCTTCTCCCTTTGCTTCCTTTATGTAGATTTAAACATTTACCGATACTTAGCAACTCATTTTAATTTTTCCAGTACTTTTTCCTAACAACACCCCCATTAATGGTTGCCAACATATTCTTAAACCATCTCCAATGCGTCGACATTTATCCACAACACAGCCAGTCGAAGCCCTGGTTAATGTTTCTGATAAATGTTTCAATAAAACAATGGTGATTATCTTATGCGGACATCTATATAAACACAGAGGAGTGCCTTCTAAAAGCAAATGTCGGCTATGTGCTCCCGTTTAGGATACAGCTGTCCAGGATTCATATCGCGTACCTCTCATAAATAGCTGACTGTCAAACAATTTAGAAAGCTTAGAGAATCCCATAATTAGCACTAATGTCTCTATACAATTAAGGAGGTGGAAATAAATTGGAGTAAGTAATGCCTAAAAGACTCCCTAAAGTAGAGAGACGGGACATTATCAATATTGGGTTGTCGCTTAAAATTGCCTCTACTAGACACTCATTTGTCAGCAACTTGGCAAGGGAATCTTTCCATTAAAATAAGTACATCGCTCCCAATCCTCTTGGGATGAGGGGATCGCACGACAAACTGAGAAGAGGCGGGGCCACTGGGAACCTAAACATCAGCATTATCATCAGAAAATAAAAATCGAGAGACTTTAGCAATTTGCGAAAAGTAATTATTTTGAAATCGCCGAGACTTAGCGAAACAGCTATCAAGAAATCGTTAAATTGCTTGCCAATGTAGTCAGGGATAATACAGAGCAGAACATTAATTTTATTATTATACAATCCTGATGAACAAAGTTTTGTTATTTAAACATGGATAAAAGGTTCAAATATTTTCTAAACGTTTAAGTTAATTCAAGATGTAATACAGGATTACTACCAATGATTCATTCGTATTCAAAACGCTACATTTTTCGAAGCAGAACACGTACAATAGTGGTTGATATATCAAAAGAACCATAAACTCGTCAGGTTGGCATTGCATGCACCAGTTGGCAGCACGAATGTAATGCCTTCACAAAATGGCGACAAAACAACAAAGGAGTTTTGTGTGTTGGAATACGTAAGATGTACGTCTGTTATAGCAAGTAAGGACTATGGACAAGAACCACCATGTAAACAAAGCATTTTGCAGTGGTATCGGCAGTTTAAGAACACTGTTGGTGAAGGTGACAAAGCTCTGTTCCCTCGGCCCCCACATGTCACCTGATCTAACGCGTATGACTTCTTCATTTGGGGATACGTTAGGGACCGCCAAGAACACTGGTGCAGCTCAGGGAACACATCGATGCTGCAGTAATGACCATTGGCAGCAACATGCTACAAAATGTATGTAACGAACTGAACTACTGTCTGGACGTGTGTCCTGTTACCCAGGGGACACACAGAAACAATTAAATTGAGTTTTATATATGGACGCTCTTTAACTGCCATGGTACTTGGTGCCCCATACATTTTTAAAGTGTGAGAAGAAAACTTGAGGTTATGGTACTTTTGTTGTGTCAATCATCATTGTACGCGTAATACTTTGGAAAATATAGCATTTTGAAAAACGATTGAATCATCCTGTATACACAAGGTGTTAAAAGTGTCCCATGTTACTTGAGGTGGTAGGATTGGTCAAATCTAGCTAAACTTTCTTATATTTTTATGTTCGTAAACCAATATATAATGAGATATGGACAATTTTACTACTGTTGAGTGTGTGCAGTATTCTTTGTCTACCTGTTTAAATTCATTGTTCATTTCTGAGTAGTGGTGTATGCAAGTACACTGACAGTGCTGCTGGTATCTGTCATAGTACAAAGTTATCTTACATCAGAGGTTTGAGGTAATGCTTCCAGTACAATAAGGTATCGGAACATTCTTACAGTGTGAGCAAAGTAAACTGCGATATGGAGTCATACTATTCCACGAGAAAAATAGCAGATATGGTATTCCTATAGGTTAGCCAATGTTAGCAATCGACAGGCCCCTGCCATGACATCCACAACGCCACATTCCAAAAAAGTCTGATGTGTTACACTCACATGGCTTTCTCTACTCTTGTACAAACTATTTTTACAAACGCTTATTCTCCATATGCTTCATGTTAATCGAGATGTTAATCTTATTCCTAATTTTCTTGTAGATGTAAGGGGAATATGGTAAGTTTTAAGCGATAGTCAAATATTTTAACGCTGGTTGCTATGTAGCGCATTCCATTCTCTTTGCATGTCCAGGACATAAAAAAATGAATAACGAATTTGAGAAAAAGTATAAGTATTGGAAAATTTAAGGTAATAACAAGCAATATCTCGCACACGGTTCACTCAACACAAGAAATGTATATGACATAAATTGTGTATTTTAACGCGATCTACATTTTTCGTGTAGTAAACTTTTGTCTATCTCTTATGGTTTACCAGTTATGAAAAAGTCGTTCATAATGCAGAACACTTTTGGAGACATTGCCAGAAAATTCGAGATATACATTTTATTTGTTATGAGAATATCTTAAACATATGATAGTTTAATCAAAATCGTTAGAGCCGTTTTTGAGAAAATTAAAATTTTCGAAAAATGTTCCATGTAAAGGGTAGTCTGGGGTGGGGGGATTTTCTTGAAAACCTTCGTGTCGCATCTCTGGAAGATACTGCATCTAAATACCAAGTGTGGTGTTTATCCGACTGTTCGTTTCTGAGTTATGCTGTTCACAGACACACAGACACACACACAGACACACAGACAGACACACAGACAGACACGAACACGGACATGTTTCCAAAAATGCTCTTTTTGGATTCAGGGGGTCTCAAAACATATATTTCCGGTGAAATCTCGGTATCGAATTTTTGGGTGGAATACAATACTTCCCCTACTTACTATACGTAGTAGAGAAAGTAAAAAATAGTGGCTAATCTAGCAACTTGCAGACACGGGATCATTCTCAGCGAGGACGGCAGATTACGGTAGATCTACAAAGTTCGCACAGCTGGATATGGAACAGCGGGTGTTGTGATATATAGAAAATAACCCTCAAACAACTATGCGAAGAATTGCAGCTCCTGAAAGTGGTCACTTCCACATGGATAGTTACTTTATTCTTATCATGCCCAACGCATGCAAGCTCATGCCAAGATCATCATGCCCGATGACAGTTCCGACAATGGCTTCTAGGAGTGTGTGCTGAAGATACGCAGTTCATAGCTTGCATTTTATTTACGAATAAGGCAGTATTCACAAGAAAAGTGGCATAATAAATTACCATAATACACTTGTGTTGGTAGATGCAAATCTTCAAGCAATCATGGAGGTAGGGCAATAGGATTGCTTTAGCATTACTGTGTGGGCAGTAATTATGCGCGAGAGACTCGCAGGGCTGTAGGCTTTACCAAACACATTAACAGGTGCTGTGTTTCACCGATTTCTGCGTTATGAACTACCCATGCTATTGAAGAAATTTGCCCTTGTAAACAGACAACGAAAGTGGTTCATACACAACAGAGTACCACACCATTTTCTATGCCTCGTGGGACAGTAGCTAACCCGAACGTTTCAGGGCGATAAATTGGTAGAGGAGGTCCAATAACATGGTCTTTCCGCTCACCTGATCTGACCCGAATCCTTTGGACCTATTTAAAGTCATTTGTATATGCCCAAACCACAGACAATGTGCACACGTGATAGCAGCATGCGACCAAATCCAAGAGCAGCGAGGTTTGCTCGCAGGAGTTCATGATTCTTTGCAAAGAAAGGCTGAAGTATATGTAGTTAACCGTGATACCACATCCAGCATTTCCTTAGTGTCTATGTAATGGATTGATGGGTATCAAAAGACGGATTGGTGTTGGTTTCCTGACATCTGCTTTTAGGAACCTTATTATAGTTTTTACCAGTCCTACTTTCTGTAGGAATATGGGATAGCATTTTTGAAACACTTCTGTATTTCCAAAATAATAAATTGGAAATGTATTAATATATCAGGTATAAATAAAGATTAAACAAATATTTTGAAATTAAACACACTACTTAGCGGTTTTATATTTTCGTGAAATTTTTTATCATACCTAAAGCTTGAGCATTTGCGATTGACATGGATAATACGAAATGTTCATCTTAATAATTACAAACGTTAGCATTTTGCCTATATTGCGAAAAGTGCCTACATATAAGCGCAATAAGAAGTCCTGCGTCGTGGTGCTATGGGTAACTAAAGCGTGGAGCTCTGGTTCCCAGCCACAGAATGCACCCCTTGGGGATGCGGATTTTAAGTCCCGGGTATAGGACTGGTGCATCGTGTGGAAGGGCGGAGCTGCGACAGGTAGCGATCCTGGCCACAGATACCAACCTTCTGGCTGGGGGATGCGTGATGCTGGCCACATACCCTCCTATCGGTTGCATGATCGTCCACTTCTGCCGTGCATACGTGGGCGTGAGGCCGTCAGTCGGGTTGGGAGGTCAAGCACCATAGGCCAAAGTGTCAAGTTGTTATTATTATTATTATTATTATTATTGTTATTATTATTATTATTATTATTATATTATTAATTTTATGATTATTAAGATGTTATAAGAAAGCGGAATTCAATACAAACTTCTGTCTTCTGCCTTTATTTAAGCTCAAGAACAAACTATAGAAAGCAATTATTCACCATGCTACTACACAACCGGTTACAAAACCATATTGCCCTCCAAATCTGATACATGATTAAATAAAACCAAATGTTTATAATTTTGTAGGAAACAATAATTATATTATTTATATAAACCGGCAAATAAGAGAGTACCTTTCACTCGCGTAGATATACATTTGTATCTTGTAAGTATTATAAAGTGCTAACTTCATAAGTCATTTAATTCTCTAACCCCTATGCGAAAAATAGGGTTGAAAACAATTCTGTAGCTAGATTTTACAATTCGGCGTAATTTAATTCTCTTTGCTGTCGAAATACTGAAGTCATTTGCATTGCAGAAAAATCGGCACATGGCATACATCATGCGTCCAAAAAACGAAATTCTCTTGGTAGACGTTCCACTGGCTTATTTTAGCTTCATCAGCAAAGTCATGTTTATTGTATTTCTCGAAATTTAAATGACAAGATTGTTCTTTTTATGTCAAATGTATATTCCTGCTAAATCCATTTTAGAGGTACTTAGATCAAATAAAGAGCAAAGCAAAATGTTATCGGCTTAGATAACTCACATTATTTTTAAAAACACTCAAACGTAAAATATAAAAGGAACATAAATACATTTATGTATTTATTAGCCTAGCTCATAAATGAGCTTGCCTAGTGACTCAGAACAAAAAAATTTAAACTGAATATTACAAACAATTACCACAAATTATAACGATTATATACATAAAAGAATTACGTTACGAGAACAAAGGTTGCCAAAAAAAACAAAAGAAAACACAAAAAATAACGTGTCAAGCATAAAAGCTTTTATCCAAGAGTAAACGTAACTCGCTTTTAAAAACAAATTTCAATTTGAGCATTACATTTCACATTATATATTTTACGCTTATAAGTGACTTGTAGCAATAAGCAAAAGAAAAATAAATTGGCAGGGTTATAAACTCTTAACGTCTGCAATAATTCAACGCAATTATAGCACGTCTTACTAAAATGAATAATTACATTACAAAAGCACAGTAGTCCAAATCCTACTACTATTACACAGAGGGTGTGTGTATGTAGAATAATCTCAAAACTTAATTCAACCTATTTTGATTATTCTTTCACCATCGAGAAGTAGTATTCTTTTTGACTACATGGGGCTATAAAACACCTTGTAATCGATTAAAATTGATATACAAAGTCTCCTTTGATATTGCCATGGAGTAATATAATTGCTGTACTCGGGGAGTGTAAAACCAAAAGCCGGTTATACTTTATTCCAAGCAATATACATAGATGGGCATTAGGTTACAATTAAGGAAACAGCCCTTAAAAAGCGACAGTCGATTCTGTTTATAATGGTACGAATTATACGTTATATTCATTTCTTTAATTGTCATTTATCAAACGATGCGCATGTGTACGGAAATAGTATCAAAAATCTGAAGTGTTACACTCACATGACTTTCTCTACTCTTCTACAAACTATTTTTTGCAACGCTTATTCTCCATATGCTTCATGTTAATCGAGATATCGAGATGTTAAGCTTATTGCCAACTTTCTTATAGATGCAAGGGGAATTGGTAGGCTTTAAGCTATAGTCAAATATATTAAGAGCTGGTTGCTATGTGGAGTATTCCATTCTCTTTGCATTACCAGGCCAAAAAAAATTAATAACGAATTTGAGAAAAAGTATAAGTATTGAAAAATTTAAAGGAATAACAAGCAATATCTGAAAATGGTTCAGTCAACAAAAAATGTATATAACATAAATTGTGTAATTTAACGCGATCTACATTTTTTGTGCAGTAAAATTTTGTCTATCTCTTATGTTTTACCAATTATGCAAAAGTCGTTCACAATGTAGAATACTTTTGGAAACATTCCCAGAAAATTCGAGATATACATTTCATTCGTCATGACAATATCTTAAACATATGATATTTTAATCAAAATCGTTAGAGCCATTTTTGAGAAAATTAAAATTTTTGAAAAATGTTCCATGTAAAGGGTAATCTGGGGTGGGGGGGTTTTCTTGAAAACCTTCGTGTCGCATCTCAGGAAGATACTAAACCTAAATACCAAGTTTGGTGTTTATCCGACTGTTCGTTTTGCTGTTTATGCTGTTCACAGACAGGCACAGGGACACACACACACACACACACACACACCCACGGACATGTTTCCAAAAATTCTTTTTTGGGGGGTCTCAAAACATGTATTTCCGGTGAAATCTCGTTATCGAATTTTTGGGTGGAATACAATACTTCCCCTACTTACTATACGTAGTAGAGAAAGTAAAAAGTCTGAATATCTTTATTGTAATTCAATAGATGTATGTACTAAAGTTTCTGAATGCCAAAACCTTCTAATAACCCTCATATTAGAACGTTTTACGTAATTTACTTTGTACTTGTGTTATAATCAACTTCGTTAGTAGGGCAAGCTAAATAATTGTGTATAGAGAGAAAGTTGCTAACATCAGGATTCACTGAACTGAACTGAAATTTTATAATTAACAACTGAGAAGGTTATTTTTCTGGATTGTCGCAGATTATGCGTCTTTTTCAAAGAGGTTAACTTGGTGGCCAGGTAGTGCAGAATGTTTTAAATTCACCAGCTTCAGATCTATTTCGTTGTAGGTCTTTAAGGGTTTGTGCATTATGTGTAAACTCTGTAGCTTTTACGTTATTAAATAACTGTGCAACCAAAGAGAGGATACAGAGATTTAAAATATCATCTACTATAATTACCTTAAAAAATAACTCGGCCATCACGGCCAATGATTGTTCCACTACGAAGGATTCTTATAAAATAAGCCGCATATTCAGAATTTGAAAAACTGTCAAGGGGAGGTTGAGGAAGCGGGCGTTCGGCTGCCATTTCACATATTTTTGCGTGGATATCAGGGGATGTTTCATCAATTATTAGGAATAACCGGGGTTGTACGGAATTGCAATTATAAGAACTAAAGGGGATGATTCACCATAAAAGTCCTGTAGATTACTGTACAATAATTTCATAAATAACGGGGGAGGTAAGCGAAATTAATTAATTCGTCATTTGAGTTTAAAAATATAAGCGTGCAACGTCGGGTTGCCAGCTAGCAGCATAATAATTCTTTTCGCTTGTGCTCGTATATCTCACTAGTGCGCATGCATGTACCTGCAACTCAGATGCATGCAGGAACAACTTGCTCCCATCATGCACTATATTTGTTCCGTCTTCTTTACTCTATAGCTCTCACACTAAATTACGCGCAAGTATAGAGTTTGTTATATCTGTTTACTAAACCGGGAACGCGTTGTTCATCTATGAATAGCATTTTGGCATCGTCTAACGCAGTTATTTAATTTATAATCAGTTATTAAATCCACATTATGTCTTTAAACTAGCAAACACTCAACATAGCTTAAGTCAGCGCAGTTATTCTGCCTAGCATAAAAATTCCTGAATATGTTTATTCTTGCCTTGAGACATTCGAATTAGTTCGTGGAATTCCCGTGGAATCACGGGAGTCCAAAACGTGCATCTACGGCGAAATTTCGATACCCAGTACAATACTCCTCAGGTAGTGAGACGGAAAACAATTAACGCTCCCACGATTTTCCGTAAAATAAAAAATTACATATATCTGTTATATATTATTTGTATACAGAATTAGTATGTTTATACATCTTTCTGTTCATAAAGCTTTATTTTTTCTTTTCCGCTTATCCCTGTCATTCCATTCCTCCACCTCCAGCCGTTTTACATTTATCCTCGTCCTTATTTTCTGCATCCAAGTATTTCTGGGCCTACCTTTCCTCTTCTCCCAGTGGAAACCATTCCCAAACTTTTCTGAGCATTCTTTCCTTTTGCATTCTCCTGATGCGTCATTCATATAAAATGTGATTTTTGTATCCATTTTTCATTTCTTCATCATATATTTTTACCCAGGAATGATTTCAAATTAAGCACCAAGTGCTCAGTTACATAAACTATGCGGAAAAGCATTCAAACATTTAGCTGTGGCAATAAGCTCTTGCCATGGAAAGAAAAAAAAAGAAAAGAATCGCAAACTTTCCAGAGTGTTCGTATCAGATGACGTACTTAAACTATAAACGTGCCACGTGAAAGATTTAAAAAAATTTCTAACGCTACGAAAAAGCAAATAAATTTGGGACAAATCTTTTGGTGTATTTAATAAGTTCTTTATCTTTATCACTTGTGATTATCTCTAGTGATGATTTGAATTATACAAAACTCAAGCAGACAAAGGAGATCCTCACAGGGTGTTTCCAAAAATTTCAAACTATATTGGTTACAGTAATATCATATATATGGATTAATGAAATTATAAAACAGTTTTTTAGAAAATAAAAAAATAATAACAATGTTTCGATATAACGCATAGTTTGGGGTGACAGAATTTTCTCTAAAATCTCACTTGGCTTGCTAAACAGTCTCTGCTCAAGTATGGAATTTGGCACTTATCCGACTTTTCGCTTAAAGCTACGCTTTCTATAAAGAGAAAGTGAGAGAGGGAAGTGGGACCTTTTTCTAAAGATGCTTTCTCTTTACTTTTTCTACCACGTACCTCGTAGGTAGAGGAAGTGGATACTGCAATCAACCCAAAAATTATATAACGAAATTTCATAGGAAATACGTGTTTTGAGAGCCCTTAAATCCAAAAAAATTAGAAACGGTTTCGTTTATGTGTGTGTGTGTGTGTGTTTTTTTCTGTGAACGGCGTAAGTAAAAAACGAAAAGTCGGATAACTACCAAACTTGGTATTTAAGTTTAGTGTCCTCAAAAAATGCGACAAACTTTCCAAGAAAATTCCCCTACCGATATATTTTCGATATATTTTATTTCCACAAAAATAGCTCTAACGATTTTGATAAAATGTAAAAATTTTCAGATATTTGCATGAAAAATAAAATGTATATCTAGAATTTTCTGGGAATAGCTTCTTAAGCCATCTTCGTTCTAAAGGAATTTTGAATGAAGGGTAAACTAAGAGATATACAAAAAAAATGAGCCTCTTTAAAATACACAATTTATTTCAAATAGTTTTGTTTGTGTCACCAGCCATTTCCGAGATATGGTTGTTATTGGTTTGAAAGCTTCAATAATTGTCAGTTGTTTTTCACAATGTCAATAAAAAGCATGGTATTTCAAAGCCAGCTTTGTTTTTAATGTTCCATTTGTTTGCTGCTTTAACATCTAAGGTCATATCGGCTCTTTGCCTTTGGAACAATTGTTTATCGCCAATGATGTTCACTTGCTTACAGTGATGTTAATCTTTGGCTTGGTATTTTTTTGGTTATTTTATTAAGTTCACTCACACATTCATATTCTCAGTCATACTTTCAGACTCTGGGGAGGATGAATAATCCTGACTAAAGAAATTAAACCCGGGACCTCTAGATTTGGAAGTTAGCATTCTAACCACCATACCACAGAGGCAGTCGACACACTTTTCTTTTCATAGCAAGCGCTTGTACCACGAATCAACATTTTAATACTCTTTCTGCAAATTTTATCTATGCATATTTTGCTTAATTTGAAATCATTCCTAAGCAAATATATATCTCTCTTGAGTAACGTAACGTGGTTAGAAAAATAATTTTATATGCATAATATAATAACAGATATGTGTGAGTTTGTCATTGGTAGGGAAAGTCATGTGAATGTATCATATAGGATCAGTAGACGCGAAAACGTGTATTTCCAGAGAAATCACGATATCCAATTTTTGGGTGGAGTAATAATACTTCCCTACACAGCACAGGGATGAGTATACGACGGATGGGGACACGTGCACTGTGACCTACGAGAGATCTACGGCGAAACAACCCCCCAGGAGGAAGTATAAAGTGAAGCAACTACAGGAGACTACAGGCCACAGAGACGCGGGTAAATCTCTAACAGTTCCGGCTCGAAGACCCGTCCCGCTTCGGTGCTGCCCAGAGAGGGGATGAACAATCCATCGAACCAGACAGCCCTCTAGTGTCCACGGGAAATACTTCTTCCTTTGGAACAAGCATACGCGCTATCAGCCCAGCACGGCCTCACGCCACGAAATCTATAAGTACACCTAAAACTGAGAAGGAAACGGAATTAAAGGGAAATGAGGGAAGTGAAATCGTGATAGTTGAGAAACCACCACAGCATTCACCTACCGACCAGTGGAAACCACGAAGAAATCGCGTCCAGAATGGGCCATCGACGGGAATCGAATCCGGGACTTCCTGAATGCGAGTCTTACACATTATCGCGGAGCCAACTACCTCAGTCCTATCATAGGTAAAAGGTAGTGAAAGTAAACCTTTATAAGCTTTTTCCGAGGCAGTAACAAGATACTTCAAGTGGCGATGCGAAGCTTAGCTGCACAGAATAAGAAAGGCTAATTCCCTTGTAGCAGGGGATGTTACTGCTATAAAAATAGTGGTTCCCTTCCGTTGCTCAAGCAAAGTGGGTGTGTATGTGTCGAGGGGGCGGAATGCACCGTTGCTTATATCATACATATTTATAAGAAGCGTGAATAATCGATGGTGGAGAAGCGAGTACGACAGCATTAATATGTATATGTTGGCGCGCAGACAAGGGTGACCGCCACCTTCTAGTAAATGTCAAACATTGTTCGCAGTTAAAAGTGCGAGAAGGTAATGGGGCGGTAGCGCTATATCATCCCCTACAACAAGCACAACGATTAATCAGCCTCTGTCGAAACTGAAGGGGCTGTTTCAAACCTCTGCTGCATTCAGCTCTGCACTGTACAACAATCACAGAAATCCCAAGGTTTTAAAGACAAACTCAAAAGTTTTGTATTTCTGTCTCGTGTCCAACATATTCCGCTAAAATATTTAGTAATCCTGCTCCTCTACCTTAAGTATTTATGCGTTGCAATCATGCGAATTACCTATCCATTATCAATTATTTTCGCATCTATCCCACAACATATTTACACCAAAAGTTGCATTCTTTCTGAAGTTCCTGTTAATATCATAAATATTGGCAGAAATGGTTTCATTACATATTTTTCTATCACTTGCCGTTCTATCACAGTGTTTTCTATCCACTTGCCGTTCATGCCGCTATGGTGAAAAGTTGAACTTTCTGCAGTCAGTGCTGATAACCAAACCTCCTTGCGTGTTTCACCTATTTTACTGCACGAATGTGCATGAACTGTACTAAATTTTCTAAACTTTTAATATAGTTATTATTGCACATGTGGAATATAGTAGTATTTGATAGTCGAGTTTTACCATTTCAATGTTACCTGGTTCTTAACTTCATTTCTAATTTAAAATATTTTTATTTACGATTTAATTCATCTGAATCTGTCTTTCATTCATATTGTCAGCCATGTCAGCAAGAAGTTAGGGATATTTACTTTCTCTGCCACGTCCCTAGTGGGGACATTCTTTGAGACATGAATCCAAAAAAGGCATTTTTAGAAAAAGGTTTGCGTATGTGTGTGTATGTGTGTGAACAGAATAACTTAAAAACGAAAAAACTTCAAATAAATACCCAATTGGTGTTTAAGTTCAGTATTTTCCAAATGTGCGACATGAAGGTTCTCAAGAAAATCCCCACCCCCAAAACATCCTTCACATGGAACATTTTTCGAAAACTTTTATTTTCGAAGAAATGGCCTTAACGATTCTGATTAAAATACCATGTTGTAATGATATTTACATGACAAATAAAATGTATATCTTGAATATTTTGGGAATAGTCTGTGAAGTAGTTTTCATTCGGAAGAAATTTTGTATAATCTTGTATAACTGGTAAACATTTAGTCATAGACAAAAACGTACTAACAAAAATTGTGTATCTGTTTAAAACACACAACTTATTTCAAATAATGTTTTTGTGCCATCAGCCATTTCCGATATATCCGTTTTTAATGTTTCTAATTGTTCAACACAACCATTCTTTTAAAGTCCGTCGATTTTCAATAATTGTTTCTTGCGATATCATGGAAAGAGTATGGAATTTTAACATCACTAATAAGCGATAGAGGGTAGAGAAAGTCACGTTAACGTAATGTCAGATTTTTTTAAGATCAACAACCAGGCGTGGATAGTCGATCGCAGTTTGTCACCAAGGTTAATGTTGATGAGCTTACTACTGGAACCACCATGTTGAACACTGTTAGTAATAATTTTATTTTTGCGTACGTACTGTTTCTATTATTCACTATCGTCGAAAAAATACAAGTACGTTAAGTGAATTAGAGAATCTTCGTGTCCTATTTTCAAACCCTTCGTTCTCCAATAATGCACATATCATATCTCATATCAATATGTACATAACGCATATAATAGAAACTATACGACAGTCAAATGTGTTGTATAATATGCTTGCCTTTAATTACACTTTTTGCATTAATTCGGGAAAAAGAAGAAACATCGACACTTTAGCGTGTTTTCTTTCAAATTCCAGAATAGTTCAAAAGAAAATCTGCGAAAAACTCTGAAATGGCTAACACTACGAAAAAAGTATTATAAAAGTCTTGTGTTTCATTTTTTTCTCCAGTTAATTGTTTATTTCTATCCTTTCCTACCTACTCAAAATTAATTAAAGTACCACAAGAATGAAGACAACTTCACAGGTTATTCTCAGAAAAAGTAAGATATGCATTTTATTTCCGGCAATGCCCCAAAGATAAGTTCTCTTCGTTCTGTATTATTTTTCTAAGGGGACAAAGGTTGGGCCCTGTACCAACCCATCCCGGTGACTCGATTACTGGCGTCTCGCATAAGCACCCCGGTTAGTTCCACAATGCGTTTTGGTGGTGTGCAATGCATGCGAGTGCGTCAAGCGATGAGATTCCGGGATGCAGCCATAGAACACCCGGGAAGTTGGTGAGAGGTGATAGTGAAGTGTGTTTGCGTGCTTTATAGATGATGTGCAAAAGGTATCTAACATGAGATATTCTGTGTGAATTTTATTCTATATGAATGTTGTATAATTTTGTAAACCATAAGAAGTAGACAGAAACTTACTACACGTAAAATGTAGATCTCGTTTAAACATTTTGTGGCATTAACTAATTCTGAGATCTGCCTTGTTATTGTTTTTTTTTTTACATTTTAATTGTTAAGTTGCCATTCCTTTCTTACTCGTGATGCCATGCATTTAGAAGAATCTTAAAGCCAGCATTCTAAATACTTGATTGTCGCTTCAGTCTCCTCTATCCCCTTGTACACTCGCTTCCATTTATGCCGTCACCACAGCTTCAGGCAACATTCTACTGGCCTTCACATATGGAGTATGTATAGCAAGCAGGAGGTGTGTGTATCTTTTTACTTTTTCGCACATGCAGTGGCGTCTTGTTTTACCTGTACGGTTCTAGATTATTCGCATATGTACATATAATTTCAAGGAACAGCTTTACTCGTCATCATTTATAATAACCATGTTTAAATATATAACTAAATAAAATGCTATTTTGCACACTGTCTCCACGAAAAAATAGTTTTAATAGCTATATAATGTAAAACTGAATTAAATTATACTTTTCACTGTCAAAGAGGATATATTCACTAGATATTATTGCAATTATCTTTTCAATCTAAATATACAACTACATAAAACACTATTGCATAACTTCTCCATAAATAGTGTTTTAATGACAATACTACGACTGGGTGTGTGAAGATGAGGAGGAATACATGCAGTGACGTATCATTCACGAGTGCAGAACGTGCTACTCCGACTTTTAATCTTCAATGGGGAGAAAAGCATTTCGCTATCCCGTAAAGTGGAAAATCACGTTGTTGGGTTTTTAGTCTAATTACACATCGTTCGCATTATAATATTAGGAGACCTTTCATAAATGCACAAACCGAATAATATTATGCAGACAAATTGATTGGATTGGCTTGCGAAAAAGTGCTGGATAATTTAAAGAAAATCTTACAACCACGAAGTGAGTGTAATACTGTGATAATTAACCGGCGAGACATAGTTCGGTTTTAAAATTGCACAAGCTTCTAAACGTCTTTCAGAAGGAGAATTTGTGAAGCATTGTTCAAGTTTCTAATGTTCAAGAAATTTGTCCTGATTTACTGCATTCCTCCAAAGCCATCAGTTTATCGCGTCGGACGGTCACCAAGCGAATTTCAGAATGTGTTCCGATTTGGAAGAACAACTGAAAACATTTTGCGTCTGTAATAAATTACAATGTAACTTAAAAACACGTGTACGTCGCTGATCAACCCATATGTCTATAGAGCACGCACTTATGCGGAGGAAGGACAGGTGGCTAATAAAGATCGCTCAGGCATATGCCTTAGTCCCCCACCGCTGATTTAGGGGCTGGAAGAACTCTGGCTCTGAACGCAAATATTCCCACATTTCGTGAGAGTGTTCCCAGAGGACAACTCTGGTTCTTCTTTCTAGAGCCTGCCAAATTGAGCCATCCTGGCAAACAAATTCCCGAGGATGTTAAGATCTGGTGACTTAGGTGACCAGTCAGGAACAAGAATATCGCAGAACTTGGCAAAGAACGAATAACGGGCACTTCATCTGCAGGGTAGACTGACCTCAAACAAGAGATAATATTCCTAAGGATAGTCACGTGCTCGTGAGCGTTCATGTTGGCCGTGGTCTCCACGAGGTCATCAGAATCAGCAGCGCTAATCCACCACAGGAGTGAATATGTCATGTGTCCGGATTTTCTAGTCACCTGTCGAAATTTGGAAGTATTCGAGAGGCATCAGGATAAGGTTCAGAACAAAAATATTTTTTGTCCATACATATAGAGTTGTCATAAGCTCCTGCAGAGCGAATCCTACGCACAGCTCTCGATGGCGGTTGGTGAGGAACTCTCTCTGTGCAGCAATCTTGAATGAATGTGTGCTAAGTGGAGCATCCGAGATGATGTTTGAACACTAACTTGTAATCCTAATTGTGCCATGATATCTTTGGTGGTCTGAAAAGGCTGATCTCATAGTGTTGCTACAAGGGCGCCATCAACTTCCGGCGTGGATTTATTTGGCCGTCGGTTTCTTTTGCTGTGCTCTAATAAGATCAATTGCTTACCATTGCTTGTAAGATGTTTATCCACTTTCGAACTGCTGAATGCTACATGGAATTGCCCTATCACGGTCTTCAAATGGCACAGCTTTCCACATGTATATCCACAATTCTTCCACGAAGCACCTCCGAAATATTTGCATACATCGCGTGAGCTACAGTGAACACACGCCACTGTTTGGTCGAACAACAAAGGCAGAACACTCCAGACACACCCCTCCCTGCTATGTACGCGCCCACTGAGAAGGTTGGTAAAAGGCTTCCCGAAGCTGTAGTGATGGCATAAATGGAAGCGAGTGTACCTACAATGAAATGTAGATTGAAACTATTTTTGCAAACTTCATCGCTATTAACATGAAGTTTGAAAGCAATATAAAAATAAAGGATAGTAAGTTTAAATTTAGTTTTATTTATGGACGCTCTTTAACTGCCATGTTTATTAACGTACCATTCTATATTGGACTTAAAGATTGGAAATTTTGCTCAGATACCACTTTATCAGGCTTGAAGTTCTTATATGTGCCGTAAATCTACGACACGAGACCACCGGCTTTACTTCCCTTCTGATGGAAGCCATGCTAAGGATTTTTACGCCCAAAACCTCAATCGTCCCACGGAGTTTGAACCCGCGACCTCGGGAAACTAGATAAACGATAGTGGGTAGACATAGGCATATAAATCAAACATTAGATATTTTCTTTCTCTGCTACGTAGTTTTAGTAAGCAGAGGACTATTGCATTCCACCCAAACATTCGATATCGAAATTTCACCAGAAAAGTGTTTTCAGGCTTCCTGAACACCAAAAAAGCCATTTTAGAAAAACGTCAGCGTGTGTGTCTGTGAACAGCATAGCTCAAAAACGAAAAGTTGCTCAGATTATAAACTTGGTACTTAAGTTCAGTATTTTCCAAACATACGAAAAGAACATGCTGAAGAAAATTCTCCCACCCAATGCTACCCATTACATAGAAAAGTTTTCGTTATTTTTTATTTTTTTAAACAACGTCTAACGATTTTCATTAAAATATCACAGGCTTAAGCTACTTTTACGACAAAATTATATCTTGAATTTTCTGGGAATAGCGTCTGAAGCCCTCTTCATTTCGAATGACCTTTGCGTAATGGGTAAACCGTTAGGAAGAGACAAAATCGTACTGCACAAAAATGTAGATCTCGTTAAAGCACACCATTTATGTCAAATAAATTTGTTTGTGGCTTTGATCATTTCTGAGATATTTCTTGATATTTGTTTGAGCTTTTAAATGCTATTCTTTTCTCAACTGGGAAGTCCGTATTCGTTTTTTTTTTTTTTTTTTTTTTTTTTACTTTCTCTACTACGTATAGTAAGTAGGGGAAGTATTGTATTCCACCCAAAAATTCGATACCGAGATTTCACCGCAAATATATGTGTTGAGACCCAACATGTCCGTTGTGTGTGTGTGTGTGTGTGTGTGTGTGTGTGTGTGTGTGTGTGAACAGCATAACTCAGAAACGAACAGTCGGATAAACACCAAACTAGGTATTTATGTTCAGTATCTTCCGGAGATGCGACACGAAGCTTTTCAAGAAAATTCCCCCACCCCAGATTAGCATTTACATTGAACATTTTTCGAAAATTTTAATTTTCTCAAAATGACTAACTATTTTGATTAAAATATCATATATCTAAGATCTTTTCATGACAAATAAAATGTATGTCTTGAATTTTCTGGGAATGTCTCCAAAAGTATTCTTCATTGTTAACGACTTTTGCATAACTGGTAAACCATAAGAGATAGACAAAATTTTACTACACAAAAATGTAGATCGCGTTAAAATACACAATTTATGTCATATACACTCATATTGAGTGAACCATTTTCGAGATATTGCTTGTTATTCCCTTAAATTTTTCAATACTTCTTTTCTCAAATGGGAATTCGTTATTCATTTCTTTTTGTCTTGGATATGCAAAAAATATTAATCTGTGGCAAAGAGAATGGTGCTGCACCTAGCAACCAGCTATTAAGAGATATGTCTATGCTTAAAGGCTACTGTATTTCTATATTGCCCTTGCAAATACAAAACAAGGGGAACATAGTACGCCTTAAGCTATAGTTCAATATTTTTAGAACTGGTCGCTATGTGTAAAATGTAATTCTCTTTGCATGTCAAAAGATCGTTTCTGCAAATGTTTATCTGGATTAATATGAAATAGATGGAGAATAAGAGTTTGTAAAAATAGTTTATTCAAGAGTAGAGAAAGTCATGTGAGTGTAACACATCAGATTTTTTTACTTTCTTTTCTTTTTCTCCTGGTCATGCAAAGAGAACGGAATTTAAAAGCCATCACATAGTTACATGCTCTTTAAAAAGTACGTACTGTACCGTACAACGAAAATTGTAAATGTTAATTTAAAATTTATCTAGATTAAAAGGGATAGCTAGAATAATAAGGTTTGGTATGAATAGTTTGTAGAAGAGCTAGCGGAGAAAACGGTGGTAATGTAACACTTCAACAACTGTTTAAAATAGTTTTGCGTTATAAACGTGTCCCTAAGAAGACAGCACGAAAGACAAAGTGTCTACTACCGCTTGTGGTTTGGTAATCAGAGCAGGATTACATTGCGGTTCTGGAAGACCGATAATTGACAATTTCGGCGCACGAAATCTGATGGAGATGGCCCCGCGGACGCTACATGAACAACAACTTTATGAACTTGTGCCTGTGTGTGTAAGCGGACATTGTATTTAATCAGGCTTGCTTGGGTCGCAAGCTATTGGCTGGAACGCCTTCCTTTGTCTTTCTCCACTTTTCTTATGAATGCGTAATGAATTCTTCCGAGAGGCTAATGAATTATTTAAAACACCACGTGGCCAAGTTTCCTTTCATTAAATAAAACACCAGATATGTCCGCGGGAAGAGACCTTCTACTTCTTTTCCTAACATTTTACCTATTCCATTTATTCCCACTCTTCTTCCTTTTCTCTTTCCCTTCCTTTTCATTTCCATCACTTCACGAAACTTTATTAAATAAAATGAGTTTCATTTTATTTCAATTTCTCGCAGCTTTCGCCTTGAATATTATTGAAACACTGATTTAAATGTAAACTACCCTCTGTTGTATTTAGCCTCGTTTTCTTCAGCTTGGCATGTCCTTGATGCTTGGTACAGAATCATACAAAGTGTTTGCAATATCTGATGACTCACGTGCATATCTCTACTCCCCTTTCTACAAATCAAAAGTTTTTTCTTCAGTCTATTCCTGTCAATCGAGATAAACCTTCATTGGACACTTATACATTTCATCCACCGCGATTGGATGGAAACAATATGGAATTTTAAGACTAGCATATAGCGGTCAGTTCTTAAACATTTGACTGTCGCTGTTCTCTTTGTATCTATAACGAGGTGTATAATGTAGATGTTTCTGCAAATTTTTGCTTGAATTAAAATGTAGTATATATAAACATAAATTTTAGCAAGAATAGTTTGCATACCCAGTAATTAGAGTTTAGAGAAGGTCATATAAAGTATCAAATCGGATTTTTGCAAGTGGCAAACCACTTTTCGTTTCTAATGTCGATGAAAAGAGAATGGAATTCCAAAGCCATCACATAGCGATACGCTCTTTAAAAAATCTGACTACCGTTTTTGCCTACTGTATCCTTCTTATACCTAAAAAGATTAACAAGGAGTACTTAGAAGTATTAACTGTTATAAGAGTAGTGTATAGACTGGTTAGAAAAAGTCATATGAGTGCAGCACATAAGATTTTCTTCTTTATTTGCTTTTTACTTTCTATACTACGTATAGTAAGTAGGGGAAGTATTGTATTCCCAAAAATTCGATACCGAGATTTCACCGGAAATACATGCTCTGAGACCCATGAATCCAAAAAACACATTTTTGGAAACATGTCCGTGTGTGTGTCTGTGTGTGTGTCTATGAACAGCATAACTCAGAAACTAACAGTCGGATAAACACCAAACTTAGTATTTAGGTTCAATATCTTCCAGTGATGCGACACGAAGGTTTTCAAGAAAATCCACCCCCCACAATACCTTTTACATCGAACATTTTTCGAAAATTTTAATTTTCTCAAAAATGGCTCTAACGATTTTGATTAAAATATCATATTTTTAAGATATTTTCATGACGAAATGTATATCTCGAATTTTCTGGGAATGTCTCCAAAAGTATTCTTCATTGTGAACGACTTTTGCATAACTGGTAAACCATAAGAGATAAATCTTACTACACAAAAATGTAGATCGCGTTAAAATACACAATTTATGTCATACACATTTTTTTTATTGGATGAACCATTTTCGAGGTATTGTTTGCTATTCCATTAAATTTTCCAATAACTATAGTTTTTCTCAAATTCGCTATTCATTTTTTATCCTGGTAATGCAAAGAGAATGGAATACTCCACATAGCAACCAGATCTTAAAATATTTTACTCTCGCTTAAAGTCTACCAATTCCCCCTGCATCTACAAGAAAATAACCAATAAGATTAACATCTCGATATCTCGATTAACATGAAGCATATGGAGAATAAGCGTTTGTAAAAATAGTTTGTACAAGAGCAGAGAAAGTCGTGTGAGTGTAACACGTCAGATTTTTTGTATTGATAATAACAATATTCTTTTAATGCGGTACAATGGTAATTCTAAGGATACTTCAAGTTTACCACTTGATTGCTTTTGTAGCCGATTTATTTTGGTAAATTTCTTCAGTACGCCACGAGTCCTGTAGCTTTTCGGTGGTTTAAGGTTAACGAATGCTTGTTGTCATGAAGAATACTTCGAGACCGAAGATCTTGGAGTAATTATATAATAACAACAAATATGAGTTTGAAAGGTCAATTAGAATACCCAAGTAAAATTATAAGCAACAGGGTGATTTGGTAATGATTACAATATGAGAACGATATTATTTTATGTACTTTTAGTATAATTGCTTAAATGGCTCAGCTGTTTCATCTCGTATACGGCATTAGATCTGTACCTGCCGCTTCTTTCATGTTCTGAATTCGCAATTTTTACAGTTTGTACCAACCGCCAATACTGAACAACAAAATGAATGATAATAACCTTCAAGATAGAAGGAATCGAAGAAGAGATTATAAGAATGCAAAATCAATAAAATACTCGTCAATTGTTACTTTTTGAACACCATGGTTTAAAGCTGTCGCTTTAAGTTCAATTCTGAGTGGTGGAAAGAGCAATGAGACCATGCATTGGCTGAGAGGGGCTCTCGTGTAATTATTTTAAAAGCCTTCAAATGTGCTAAAAATTAGAGCAGTTTTTATGAAACAGTAGTTAGTAGCAAAGTGAACACTGGCCACTTCGTAGAAATATTTATTAAACAGTAATAGTGTAATAGCATTGATTGTTATATGTACCAGCATGTTAAATCTCTCTTTATGCTTTCTCTACTACATATAGTGAACAGGGGCAGTATTGCTTTCCACCCAAAAATTTGATATAGAGATTTCACCGGAAATACAAGTTTTGAGGTTCCCTAAATCCAAAAAGGCATTTTTACTTTCTCTACTATGTATAGTTAGTAGGGGAAGAATTGCATTCGACAGAAAAACTCGATACCGAGATTTCACCGGAAATACACATTTTGAGATGCCCTGAATCCAAATAAAGCATTTTTGGAAACATGTCCGTGGGTGTGCATGTCATTGTGTCTATCTGTCTGTGCACAGCATAATTCAAAAACGAATAGTTGGATAAATAACAAACTTGGTATTTGAGTTTAATATCTTCCAAAGATGCGACACGAAGACTTTCAAGAAAATCACCCCACCCTATACTACACTTTTCATGGAACATTTTTCGAAAATTTAGACTTTCTCAAAATTTGCTTTAACGATTTTTTAATTTTCCAATACTTATGCTCTTTCTCGAGTGGGAGTTCATTATTGTTTCTTTTTTTTATCCTGAACATGCAAAGAAAACGGAATGCTCCACAATGCAACCAACTCTTTAAAGATTTGACTATCGCATAAGACCTAATCCCCTTGCACCTATAAGAAAATTAACAATAAGATAGTTTCTGCAAATGTTTATCTCGATTAACATGAAGTAGATGGAGAATAAGCTTTGTAGAAATACTTTGTATAAAAGTAGAGAAAGTCATGTGAGTGCAATACATCAGATTCTTTTCTAGTGATTTCATATATGTATTACAACACTTTATTACAGCATTGTTTTATTATACGATTACCGCATTTTACATCGCATCGATATTTGGCTACATTTGCTCTGTTGGTGCTTTAGTTACTGTTATAACAAAGCCAAATATACACATAATACTCCGTAAATACCAAAGAAAACTGATCTCAAGAATCCCCTTCGGAAATCATTAGAGGTAAAGACAATGTGAGATAAAAAATACTTACCACCACGCAGATGTGCGCTACTATTGATGGAACATGTGAAGGACGTTTCTGCGACAGAGAGAGGTCCAAAACTGGGCTGTTTTCAGTTCACCTGCAACAGAAGATTTCATGACATTTATGGAAATGGCAATAACTGATTCAGGATAATGAACATACCCCTTGACAGGAACAATACTTTAGTAGTATACGCTACAGGAATTTGAAGCTCTCATTTAGCAATCAAAAGAACAATGTACAAGTGGATCTATTAAAGGTGCTCAAAGTAATTTAAGGGCTTGGTGGAAATAGAAACACAAATTAATTTCTTGAAGTGTGTGATTTTCCGATGCACTAAACATTTCCATGAAGATCGTATTACTACAAAAGACAGGTGCTTCTAAGAGAACTTCGCTCAGAACTCACTTTATTCATTGTTTAGAAGAAGATGACTTATTATTACTAGATAACCTGTGAACGTATATATAATGCTTTTGTTTTGGAAAACTCGATGGGCATGCAGGAAGAAAGGGATAGCTACATATATGCTCCCCTCTCCTCCTCTCAGCTATAACACCAATATTCAACTACATGCATGCGAATTGGTGAGGTATTGTTTGCAACAATGCATACGACTTGTTATTCTTTACGACTCAGTTAACTAACTTGCAAGTCGCATCCGTTTCCAGTACAAAATATAACATAACATTTTGGGACGTTAAGTGTAAGAGCAAAATCAGCATTTTTAAAACACGTATGATGGAGATAACAGCATCACACGAGCTCAAGACATAACTGAATTTGACTGACAGGTCACTGCGCAGTGAAGGTCATCGATCTTTCTGCTAGAAAAATACCTTCGCTGGAACATGTAGTGGCCGATTTCAGTTACTGCGAAACACTGCTTCGCCCAACCTAAGTTTAAGCACAATATCATCTGCTCACCGACGTGTAGCCGAGGTCCTAAGGTACGGACTCGTGAATGGGAGATGTACTGTTTAAATCCCGCCAGGAATGTCTGCCTGACAGGATTTTTCCAGGTCTCCTAGTCTTCGTAACTGGCAAATTCCGGGGGAATACCCTAAACTCGGACCTGAAACGTTTCCTTCCAAAACTTATTTTTCTCTGTTTACTCTCCCCACTGTTAAGGCTTATACCCCCAGGACTTATAAACGGGTGCCAGGGGTCAGACGACTGTCGGGGAGCACAGACTATAGGTCATAGAGAACAGCCAGGATGGGTGATCAGCCTGAAGCCAGGTGTGAGAGCAAAGAAGATATGAAATGACGGTGAGATGAATGAGAGCAAAGGTGATCATGGAGCAATTGGTGGAATGAATGGCGGGGGAAACCGGAGAAAACCCTTCCAGACGCCACTTTGTCCACCACAAACCCCACATGCGGTTCCCTGGGATTGAACCCTTGGTGAGAAGTGAGCACTCTAACCACTCTGCCACGGCGCCAAAACTTACCATTTCATGGATATGACCAGTTCCACCGCCTGTGGTGCCTGTGAATTTCCTAGAAGTTAAACACTATTAAAAAATTCATCATCTGATTAGAATTTTTTCCCATACTGAATAAAGTAAAAACAATGTTCAAATAAAGGATAGATTGGGGTGAGGAAATTTTCTTGAAAATCTTCGTATCGCATATTTGAAAGATGCCGAACTTAAATGCCAAGTTTGGTGTTCATCTAACATTTCGTCTTTGAGTTATGCTGCACAGACACAGGCATGCAAATAGACATTTTCCTAAAAATGCTCTTCTTAGATTTCGGGCACTTCAGAAAATTTAGGAAGAAAGGAAAGATCAGGAATGGCATGGTTTAGGCTGGGGAGATGGAGGGCACAGAAAATGACTGATGATTCTGGCAGGAGAATCTGCCCATTCTGTGATATGAATGAGGACTGGGTACATATTTTGGCGGAATGTGCACAGTGGGAGAACCAGTGAACAATTAAACTGAAAGAAAAATTCTTAAGTCCGTCAAGAAAGAGATTGGCATGTTGGGATCTACTGGCTGACCAGAGGAACTAGCAAAACATGGGCAAGTTTTTGGCTAAAGTGCAGGAAGCTAGGTCAAATTTGTTCAGTTAGACAAAGGTAACTTATCTCTATTTCCCCTTCTCTTGTTCCTTTTTGTTGTGTTTTCTTTCTCCGTTGTTTATTTTGTCACCCTATTGTATCTTAAATATGCATGCACGGTCAATGACCCATGCACTAAATACTTGTGAAATAACTTCAATAGTTTGAAATTAATAAAGATATCTATCTATCTACTTTTAATACTGAAATTTCGATATCGAACTTTTATGTGGGTACAGTGCTTCCTTTACTTACCACTAGTATGTAGCGCAGAAAGTAAACAACCATAGTCAGCATTTTACAACGTTAAATGATCTAAATACAGCTGTGATCTGATACATGTGATAGTTTAGTTTCAGAGAAAAACAAAATGCCAGTATGCTAGTCTCCAAATCCAGAGTTTTGTTTCCCGGCTGAGGGTGGGAATTTTTCTTTAGCCAGGATTAACCCCCAACCTCCCTAGAATCTGACGGTATGAATGGCAGTGTGAATGTGTGTGGATTCAATTTAGTAACCAAAAGTAACACCAACCCAAAGATAACACCACTGTAAACGAGTGAACTTCAATACTGTTGAGCAATTGTTCCAAAAGCAAAGAGCCACCGATATGACCTTAGATGTTAAAGGTGACTTATAAATGGGACATAAAAATGCCATTGAGTGGCAACCGTAATTTGTAAAGCAGCCATTTAACTCTAAGAGTAGTATTTTCAGTATGTTGGAATTAAGTAACTGTGCAACATTTCTAGAATCAAGTAACTGATCGCTGTGCAGGGCTAGGTAGTTCATTGGGCCTGGACGCACGCACCATTCACAATCAAAATTAAGCGTAAGCATAACGTAAACCCAAAAAGATGGGATGCAGTATAACGGAATCGTTCACAATGAATCACGTAAACGTAGAAATACATATTGAATTTAAAGTAAACTTCATAGAAACTTGCGATGTCCAAGCTTTCAAGTTTATGCCTACGTCAAACATAGAAGCTAGACAATCACAGAAGGATTCTCATCACGTGATTATATCGCCATTTCACATCATTTTCTGTCGCCATATGTTGGCTCATCTTTATGTGTAAGATCATGGGCTAGGAATCGCTGGGATATCTATAAAAATTGCAGCAAAACAAATTGCGAGGTAGGTGGTGCTTTTTGTGAGTTTAAGCTCTTGTTTATTTTGATACAAATACATTCAGTCAAACTAAAAGTGGCCGGCCTCTTGAACACTTAAATGTTTACAAAGTCCCTTCCAGTGAGCGCGCCGTACACAACCGTCACTTCTGTGCGCCGCTTTGGCTAATTCTATAACACAAGCCACAAGGCACTGATTTGGGCTATCTCACACCGGCTCCGCGTGTGCAGTGGTTAACTTACTTCTACGCAAGCAGCTCGAGTTCGATTCTCAGTAGCGGATTGTCATCTTTTACTCTTTACCTTGCTCAGTCTTGTGGGAGGGATTTCCCAGAAAACGAAACTATTGCCCACGAATAGTGAACTGCATGGGTAACAGATTCAGGAAAGTTAAAAAGCAGCAGGCAACTGGAGTGACTGGTGAGAATGTGGGGGATTTGTTTCATTTTATTTTTATGTCTTCTTTTGGAATATAAAATTAACGATTTTGTTTTCTTTGTTAAAAGTTAAATCCTTTATTTTATGCTACAAATGTAGCATTTTAACACATCATTAGTTATCTTCCTTTTAGTTTCGTATTGGCCAAAGACCGGAGCCAAAAATAATACAGAAAACGTATTTTAAGGATAAAAAAATGAAGAACACCAGCTATATTTTTACTCATGTACTAAAAAAGAAAACAAAAACAATATGTTGAGCAGCACCACGGGATTTGGACTCTCCACCACTGAGCTAAGAGTGCTGCAGCAGGCGTGCCAACGTAATAAATGTCTGAAATCTAGTATATCAATTATTTTGCTGAAGACTTTTGTGGTTATAGTTTTTTTCTCCTATTAAAACTTCTACAAGAACATACGCAGTCTTGTGATCAAAGCCTGGCTCTCCTAAGTGCTAACGGAAGTACCCGATTCGAGCTCCGTCTCTCAGACGCCGGCCACTTTTAAATTGACCGAGTATACATAACCTCTGGTGGGCTGCGGGGTTACAACGGAAATTATCAAAAATTGGTTTAAAAGTATCTGGCAAGGGGGTAATGAAAATACACACAGTGCCGTGAAAAAAGTCAAAAGACGACTATGTGATATAAACAGGCAGGAAATAGAATCTAAATGTAGACAAAGATCAACATTGGAGCTACAAAATGAAATAAAAAATTGGTGGGGTAAGGAAACATATATTTTGGAATTGGGTATGAAACAGAGGACGGGAATAGCATGGCTTAGGTTGGGAGGGTGGAAAGCTCGCAAGATTGTTGATGGTGGCAGGAGGATTTGCCCATTATGCGGGGAACAGGAGGACTGGAAGCATACTTTGGTAGCATGCGTGCAGACGGAGGGTATTAGGAAAAATTTATTACCAGAAGTATTTTTGACTTCCAACAGACGGAGGACAGCATGCTGGGACTTGGTTCTAAACAGCCAAAACTGGCCAAGCTTGGGCACATACTTTATGGAAGTACGTGTACTAAGAGATAAGCTGTTTATGTAAATTTTTTTTAAATATATGTGGTGCTTGAGCACTTGTGTGTGTGTGTGTGTGTGTGTGTGTGTGTTTGCGTGTGTGATTCAGAGTATTTTTCAATGTTATATGTATGTATATAGTGTGGTGATTATAAAAATAGTTGTTTTCTGGTCGATTCTGCAAGTCACGTTTACAGACCAGGTATTTTTCTAGAGAGCATGTACGGTCTTATGGTCCATGCGATTGTGTTACGCAATTAATTTAATATTAAGTACTTAATAACCACCACCACCACTACTACTCTTTTGATGTGTGTGTGTGTGTTGTCGGTGGCCACTTCGCAGCTGTTTCATCCTCACTTGCGATTGGCTGCTGTCTGGATTTCCGCTTGTGGTTGTGAATGACGACAAATCACATTAAGGTTTTGCTTAAGTTTTACATCGTTACGTTAATTCTCAACGAGAATGTCCCCGTGAAGTTGCTACTGCATCGGCAAAGGTTGGTGGTGTGCTGTTATGATAATACAATCAGATTATTTATTAAACTTGTACGACTATAACAGCAGAATTATTGCAATGAGAGGATAATTTATTTTTCATCCCAGACTGTCGCCCGAACACAATTCTGCAGAGTAGTGGACACCGTCTGTGCAATGATAACGCTCTGTATTAAAGCACAACTGTTTAGTAACTGCACAGACGTTTTATATTTAAAATTTCGTTAACTATGCTGCACGAAAAAAAAGGAACACCTCAGCTTTATCAAATGACAGAGATTTTGGTGCAGTAGCAAAACAGGAGGAAATGGAATTTAAAACTCTGCCTGTACGAGACGACGGCATGTGAACAAGACAAAGCTGGCTGTGGTCGCCTGCTGCTCTCATTACCGAATCCAGTGGCGGCGGCGATCTTGAAAAGACAAAGGCACTGTGGGGAATAAGAAGAAAAGAGGATAATCAAGGGCAGTAAACCTAATTGCTAACAGTCCCACCAACACAGCCTTCATTTTGGAGACACTGGAGGAAATTGCGTTCCTAAAAAAGGGGAATAGCGGAACTGGTAGAGCTTTTTTTCCTCTCTTCTTTCTCCTTCATTTCCCGCTCATTTCTTGTTTTTACCTCCAGTTTTCCGGTCATCTTTCATCTTCCTATAGGAAGAGGGAAACTGCGCGTGCTGGAATGTAGGGAAGCAGAGCATGTCCGAGTTTTATCACGCGTGGATGTTGATGTAATACTCAGCTGTTTTTGATTCTCATTAGAACTCAGGGTACAGAATGCCACGCCAAGTTCAATAGCCACCTTTAGGTTTCTTTCTGTTATGATACATTTTAAAATTAGACTAACACACCTAAGGTGCTAAAGGTAGTCAAGCGGAACTAAAATTTACCTGTCCTACTATCGGGTTTTCTCCACTTGGATTAAAAGCTGAAATGTTACAATTAGTGACTTTTTCTACCCACTACAATGTATTATTATGTAGCTTCTTACCAAACTCTTCTTACAAAATCTCATTTTTCTATTTGACTCCTTTTAACCGAAATAAATGTTCCCAAAATAATTTTATTATACATTTCTTGTAGGTTACAAAGGGATATAGAAAGCAGAAGCGATAGCAAATCTTTAAAGAGCGAGCCGCTAAATGCTGGCTTTGAAATTCCATACTTTTTGCATGGCACCGCGAGAAACAAGTTTAACAGCAGTTAAAAATGACAAAGTATTGAAGAATTCGAGTAATAAGAATGAACAACTCGAAAATGGTTGAAGCCAAAGAAAAATTTAAAACAAAGAATATGTATTAGGCGGCGCCGTGGCCGAGTGGTTAGACCGCTCGCCTTTCACCGAGGGTTCAATCCAAGGGACTCGCATGTGGGATTTGTGTTGGGCAAAGCGGCGTCTGGGCGGGTTTTCTCCGGGTTCTCCGGTTTCCCCCGCCATTCATTCTACCAACTGCTCCATCATCACCTTTCCTTTCATCCATCTCGCACGTCATTCCGTTTCATCTACTTCCTTCATCCCATACCAGGCATCGGGCTGATCACCCATCCTGGACATTCTATCTGCTCCTCGACGGGCCTCTGACCCCAGGCACTGCCTGTAAGTCCTGGGGGGTGTAATTCCTACATAAGATGAGGTTAAACAGCGAATGAATATGTATTAAAGATACCTACATATTTTGTGGATTAAAGTTATTCTCTATCCCTTTTAGTTTACCAGTTATAAAAATTACACAAACTTGATTCCAAATGATGAGAACTGCACGGACTATTTACAGAGAATTCAAAATTTACATTTTGTTAGTCATTTAAATATGTTACAAATATGATATTTTAATAAAATTGTTAGACGCAGTTTTGCAAAAAATTCTTCATACGGTATCCTTGTAAGATGATGAACTTAAATATTAAGTTCGGTATTTACTAAGCTTTCGATTTTGAGTTAACATCACACACACAGCATTTTTTCTCAAAATGCTCTTCTTGGAATTGAGGTATCTCAAAGCATGCACTTCTGGTAAAATCTCGATATCGAATTATTACATGGAATGCAGTACGCCTACTATAAGCAAGCACAAGAGAAAGTAAAAAGAATATATTCTTGTGCTTTAATTGGTAAACTATTAAAAACTACTTCAGATGCTTTAACCGATTCATACCACAATAACACAAGGTATCGTCGATGTGTTAACAGCGTGAATCAGCATCATAATATTGCTTTCACTGATTACATATTAAGGAATCTGCTTCTGTTTCATCCTTGTAAAATAGCATGTCACATGAACGAACCATGGTAATAGGGGCAAAACTTCCCTGTAATTTTGACACTTTCTATAAGGTTATATGTAAACAAGTTCTAAATCAAATCTCAATAACACTCTTACTAGAACACTGTCAATTCACACATCACTAGTGCACAAGAAAGTTTGGCCCGTTGAGGGAATGTTTTTGTCCGTTCTGCCTTCACTAAAGACGCACTTTCTAGAAATATAGTGTTGTCCCATAAGTTCGTTCGTTTTTCGTTACGCTTCACTCGCTAAGAACGCCTGGGAACACACTTCACCCGCAGCGTAGTTGCCGAACTTTCTGTTTACAAACATTAAACACAAGGTGGTTAAAAAAATTAATAACTACTGCAGTTAGGTTTTGTAAACAAACTATTTCCTGTAGTAAATTAAATTAAATTGAGTTTTATTTATGGACGCTCTTTAACTGCTGTGGTCCTTAGCGTCCCATTCTATATTGGGCGTGAAAGACCGGTAATTTTGCCCAGATGCCTCTTTATCAGGCTTGAGGTTCTTTTACGTGCCGTAAATCTACGACACGGGACCACCGGCTTTACTTCTCTTCCGAAGAAAGCTGTGCTAAGGATTTTTACGCCCGAAAAAAATCCATCGTCCTCCGCCGGGTTTGAACCCGCGATCTTGGGAACTAGAGGCTAGCACGGTAGCACTAGTCCACAGAGGACGACGTTTCCTGTAGTATACACCATATTGTCGACAATATATTTCAATTTCCCTGGAAGCTTATAAATTCCATTTCTCCAAAATGTGGGGGTTTTCTAGTTGATGAACTCTTGAGGTTCAGTCTGCAGTCCTCCAAGGAAGTGAGGCGTTTGCCATTCAGGAAATTCTGCGTGGAACAGAACAGATGAAAGTCGTATGGGGCAATGTCTAGAGAATACGGTGGTTGGGGTAACACATTCTATTAAAAATTACGCAACTTTTGACGGATCACCATAGAGGTATGTGGTCTGGCGTTGTAGTGGTGAAAGACGATATCGTTTCCAAATTCCGGTTTTTCTCTTCAATAGCTGCCTTGAGACGGTCCAACTGAGAATATTTCTCGGAATTAATAGTCTCATTATTCGGAAGAAGTTTGCAATACAGCATTCCTTTGCAATCTCACCAATGCATAGCATAACCTTTCTTGGATGCAGCGTTTAGGAACCGATAGTGGTGGCTCCCTTTCTTGCGTCATGGTTTACTCTTTCGGGCGCTCTTGTACACAATCCACTTCTCATCTCCAGTTACCAGCCGTTCCAGAAAAGGATCATTCTGATTGCGTCTCAGTAAGAAGCCACAGATGGAAACGCGCTTAATCAAATTCGCTTCACTCAGTTCGTAAGGAACCCATACATGGCGAATATTTTTTCAAGTTCCTGGCTACAGTAGCGCGAGCTAAATTGAGCTCCAATACCAACACCCGAATTGTCATTAGTCATTGACTTATCATTTCATGAATTCTTTCCACGTCCGTAACCATTGGCCGTCCAAATCGAGGTTTGTCTTTTACGAAGGAATTTCCAGATAGGAATCAGTTAAACCACTTTTGACATACTCGATTCGTTACTGCATCTTCCCCGTAGACAGCACAAATTTTCTGCCGGCATTGTGAGGGGTTTTACCCTTACGATAGTAAAACAGTATAAGATGTCAGAAATGTTCCTTTTTGCTTTCTATAGTTTTTTAAATGGAAGTTCACGCTGTTCCATCTAACGTCAATCACAAACACGCTGACATATCCAATATCGAGTCTGGGTGTTGATCTCTAAGTCGTAGGGGTGCTTAGACAACTATGATAACTTGAGTGTACAGAGGGTTCAGGGTTTTCAGGCGCTATAGATGGGACTTGCGAGCAAAGCGAACGAACTCATGAGACAACCCAATATGTTTGACAAAAGAAGTGGTGGAGAGAGCTCGTGTATAAAAATAGACTCACAGTAAATGCTACAATTATATCTTTGAGAACAAAACAATGACTGTTTTCATAGTATTTTTGTACGAAAAAGGAACCATCATGTACAATGAATTGTAAGTATCTTTCCTAAAATAAAGCAAAATAATTGCATACAATTTGTCAACATTAAGGCGAGATTTAAAGACCTATCCTCCAATGTGAAGTCTGCTAAATTCCTGGCCCATTATCTTAAACTATTAAAAGTATCAATGAAAGTTTTACAGGATGTAGATACAAGCTCAGTGGTATCCAATAAGTTTGTCTATTAAGGTATATAGAATAATTTCCTTAATTATACCATATTTTGATTAATATGTATCAGCAACTATTTTTAACAGCCTGCTAATTACTCCAAAGTATATCCACAATAGCACTTAAGAGGATCTTCCTTAAATAGTTTCTGATAAAATGGCTCATTTATGCAAGAAAATTAATTCACAGAAAAAACTGTTGAAAGCAATATTGTATAAAACAAACTCGGATATATATATATATATATATATATATATATATCTGAGAAAGAAACCACACGACTTGAGCTCATAGGACCTGCAATACTTAACAGGGGTACCAATTTTTAGAGCAAAACGTCCCTAAAAATGTGCTAGAGTTTATCTCTCTGCTACGAAGTGTGTAGGCATTACGATTTTCACTTTCTCTACTACATATAGTAAGTAGGGAAAATATTGTATTCCACCCAAAAATTCTATATCGCGATTTCGCCGGAAGTACATGTTTTGAAACTCTCCTTAGTCCAAAAAAAAAGCATTTTTAGAAATAGGTCTGGGTGCATGTATGTCTGTCTGTGAGCAGCATAATTAAAAACAAAAAGTCGGATAAATACCAAATTTAGTATTAGGTTCAGTACCTTCCAAAGATGCAACACAAAGATTTTAAAAAATTTCCCTACCCCAGACTACCCTTTACATGAAAAACCTTTCGAAATTTTTTATTTTCTAAAAAATGGCTCCAACGATTTTTATTAAAATTTTATATATTAAATATATTTACATTACAAATAAAATGTAAATCCTGAATTTTCTGAGAATAGCCTTTGAAGACCACTTCATTTGGAAGAAATTTGGTATAATCTTGTATAACTGGTAAACCTTAAGCGATAGACGTAAAAGTACTTCACATAAAATGATGTCTCTTTAAAACAAATAATTTATTTTATGGCATAAGCCATTTCTGAGATATACGTTCATTAAAGGTTCACATTGTTCATTTCATAGCCATTCGCTTAAAGTCCTGTCAACATTCAGTTGTTTCTCGCAATTGTATGGAATTTTAAGGCCAGTATATGACTTCTTAAACATTTGACTATCGCTGTTCTCTTTGTATCTATAACGAAATGTCTAATGTAGCTGTTTCTGCAAAAGTTTATTTGCATTAAAATGAAGTAGATATAAAAATAAGCTTTAGTAAGACTAGTTTGTATACCCATTAATAAACATAGAGGGTAGTGAACGTCATGTGAATGATTTTTTTGTTCTTTTCTTTCTTTCTCTTAATTAAATTTCAATATGAAGACGTAATTATTAATTCACAAACATTTTCTTATGTTGTAGGATACACTTTATTTAATATCAGTTGTTTCTCGGGTGTACTCAGAATTTAATGCCAATTGTACGATATTTCCATCAATTATCTACCTCTGCAACACGCAAAAATTACCTTATCTAAAATTAGAAATTTATTTTCCACCGTGTTATAATATGCATATACAATTCTGTGCCAAAACGAACACAGAATTAAGCTAATTTATGAAAATTAGTCGATGAACAAAATTGTATTACACGTTAATATCTAAATTCTTCCTGAATGACTTAAACATTTTCTCTCTAATTTTTCTTTTTTCACAGTTTAGCGTACAGTTCAACAATGCACGTTTTTGCACTGTTTTTCTTTTTGCTTGTCTGCGAAACTGTTCCGTTATCAATTTCTTAGTGTATAACTTTGGAGCACTTAAATATAAAGAACGTACAATTTCTACAATTAGAAGCACAAAATAACCAGCCCGCCAGTAATCAGAAGGTCAGCACCAATTGTATCATAGAATGAATATCAATTTAACAAATGAGAAATTTCTTTAGGAGAAATACGAAGCATGGTGATAATGCATAGACCCGTATTGACACAAAAATTATTAACATTTACCTTTTTAATACTGGATTATTAGCATGCTCTCTATATTGTAACTTACTACTACATTTAATAGTACTATATCAATCTAAATTATATTCAACATATAAAGTGCTTTTCTTTGCCACTGCACGGCTGCTCGCGCGCCGGCCGCCGCAGCTCAGACTCCCACCGAAACAGCCATAATATCCCCGCAACCGCATCACGTTCTCATACTTACAGTTACAATTACAATGGTAATAAGTACATACCTTAACATAAGAGATGTTGGAAACTTTGTCCTTCTCTATACACACGTTTCCGACATCTTTTCAAGAACTCTTCATTCACACCCGAGAGTTCAATATCCGAAATCGAGTGAATTTCTCGCCTGATGTCTTAATTCTTACAGTTTATGGGGGTTTTGTTATATGCGCCTTATTTTTTAACTTAACCATAGATAAAAATCGCATTCATTTAAATCAGGGGATAGTTAGAACGTAATGTTTTACTAATTACCTTATCTTTAAAATTTTTCGTGAATTAAATGTAACGACCAATCGGTATGCTCGGTAGCAAAGCCTTGTTGGAAATATACAGAGACAACATTTAATCAGCTGTTAATAAATGCAGGGAGATGCAGTATTGTTTTTTAAGATATTTTTGGTTTGTTCAAAAGACATATAGGTTCATGTTATTCTGTGTGCATTTACCCGCTGCACACCAATTTTTGCGTCCTGCAAGGCAATCTTTTGTGTAAAATCGGGTTTCTCTGTACTCCAATATCTGTATATTGAGACGAAATATGACGTATAAACGGAACCATGCTTCGAGAGAGGAATAGTAAGCATGATTCAATTATTCTATCATTTTGCAAAATCCAATTACAGAAATTTACCCGACTCTGATGACCACATGAAAAATAAGGTGTGCAATATACTGTAAGAACTAAAAGAAAACATCAGGCGAAAAATTCACTCAATTTCGGATATTGAGCTCTTTAGTGTGAATGAAATTTTCCCCAGCCAGAGATGTGTAAATACTACTGTAAATATGAGAACGTGAAGCGGTTTTCGGGGATGTTATAACTATTTCGGCGGGAATCCGAGCTGCGGCAGCAGGTGCGCAAGCAGCCGTACGGTAGCCATACTGTGGAGGAAAAGCACTGTACAAAATTTTGTATTTGCTTTAGCCCAGTAAAAAGTTTTGGGCTTTTATGCTTTTTAATTTTAAAAGGTAATAGAAGTTTTGACCTGAAAAGTTTATCTTCTGGCAGATGTAGAGCTTCGACAAGAGTGTTCTCAGTTAGTGATATTATCAATTTTTTTTCAGGTTGCTAAATGCTGAGTGCCTATGAGTACTCTCAATGCTGAGTACTCTCACGTTTGGTAAACAAAATTTAAAAGACCGGCGCATTGTTCTTGAGAGCTAAAATTCTCTGTCTCCAAGAGGAATTTGCTTCCAGCAAAATTGTCCTGTGATCTAACAGGTAATACTTCTGCATATATTTATACAGAGCTAGATGCTCTTCATAAATAAAGTACTGTTTTATACATGAACACAAAGCTAAAATGAGTAACCAAAATATTATAAAAATCTTCTAAGAGGTTCTTTTATAAGATCTCTTACACCTGTAGTAAAATTAAAGCGGAACAATTAATGCAGTGTTCATCAGTTGTCTTATTATGGCATATAATCATTAGTAATGAGAATTATATGGGCTAAAAGCCTTAAAATATGCTCTTAAATATGGAGTAAAAGATTAAGAGGTTATATTTTAAAGGTTCTGATTTCTTTACAGATTACGTGCGGTAGATCGAAGAAGCATTATACATCACAAAAAATTCGATATGCATATTGTGACGTATTAATAATTTGGGTGTTTCATTCTCATTACCAGACGTTATTTTCATTGTCATTATCAGAAATATTGTTACTTTTGTTGTTGACTGGCATGACGTCACTGCTGGCTGGAAGTTTTTGCTAGCCACGAGTTGTAGGGATACAGCGTCTGTTTTGCCGAGTATTCCGAGTGAAGCGTATCGCGCGTGCAAGCCGGCTCTTGGATCGGTGAATATCTCCCCTCACCTTTCATATTTAATAATGTAGGAATCCCAAAACAATATTGCACCAGAAATCACACTTGAGGTTCCCTGAATCTCCCAAAAATCATATTGTGAGTGCGAATTTGTCAGCCAGTGTGCTCTTGAAAAAAACTCAAAAACGCAATTTTGGGTAAACACTCAACACTTCTCAGTCAGAGTGTAAGGCAAAACTTTTCCTGAAATGTTCCCAATTCAAACAACAGAAATGGTTTTTTTTCAAAATGGCTATAACGTTCCAAATAAAATATCATATGATATTTTAATTCGGCATCTATGAAGAAGCAAGTTTAAGAATGGGCGATTCTCTTTTTCCGCATGGGCTCATTGGAAACAAAAATTTAATTAGAATTCCACATAAGGTATTGGAAACTTAATTCCACTCTTTTTTAAAAAAATCTGATGTGTTACACTCACATGACTTTCTCTACTCTTGTACAATCTAATTTTACAAATGCCTATTCTCCATATGCTTCATGTTAATCGAGATATCGAGATGTCAATCTTATTGGTATTTTCTTGTAGATGCAAGGGGAATATGGTAGCTTTTAAGCGATAGTCAAATATTTTAACGCTGGTTGCTATGTGGCGCATTACATTCTCTTTGCATGTCCAGGACAAAAAAAATGAATAACGAAGTTGAGAAAAAGTATGAGTATTGGAAAATTTAAGGAAATAACAAGCAATATCTCGAAAACGGTTCACTCTACAAAAGAAATGTATATGACATAAGTTGTGTATTTTAACCCGATCTACATTTTTTGTGTAGTAACATTTTGTCTATCTCTTATGGTTTAACAGTTATGCAAAAGTCGTTCACAGTGAAGAATACTTTTGGAGACATTCCAAGAAAATTCGAGATATACATTTCATTTCTCATGACATTATCTTAAACATATGATATTTTCATCAAAATCGTTAGAGCCATTTTTGAGAAAATTAAAATTTTCGAAAAATCTTCCATGTAAAGGGTAGTCTGGGGTGGGGGGATTTTCTTGAAAACCTTCGTGTTGCATCTCTGGAAGATACTGAACCTAAATACCAAGTTTGGTGCTTATCCGACTGTTCGTTTTTGAGTTATGCTGTTCACAGACACACACACACAGACACAGACACACAGACACACACACACACAGACACACACACACAGACACACAGACACAGACACACAGACACACACACACAGACACACACACGGACATGTTTCCAAAAATGCTTTTTTTGGATTCAGGAGGTCTCAAAACATGTATTTCCGGTGAAATCTCGGTATCGAATTTTTGGGTGGAATGCAATACTTCCCCTACTTACTATACGTAGTAGAGAAAGTAAAAATCTAATGCGATACATTCACATGAGTTTCTCTACCCTCTATCGTTTAATGGGGGGTATACAAACTACTCTTAATAAAGATTATTTTCCAATTTATTACATTTTAATCCAAATAAATCTTTGCAAAAAGAGATATATTACACATCTCATTATAGATACGAAGGGAACAGCGATAGTCAAATATTTTAGAACTGGACGCTATATCCTGGCTCTAAAATTCCATACTGTTTCCATGCAATCCCGAGAAACAGCTGAATATTGACAGCACTTCAAGATAACAGCCAATTAATTAACAATTCGAACCATTACTAGCTAATATCTCAGAAATGGCTTATGCCACAAGAAAGAATTATTTGAAATAAATTGGTCTTTTAAAAAGATCAACATTTTTTGTGTATTACATTTTCGTCTATCACTTAACGTTTACCAATTACACAAGATAATGCAAAATTCCTTCCGAATGAAGTGGACTTCACAGACTATTGCCAGAATATTCAGGGTATACAGACAAGGTATATGTTTAATGTATGGTATTTAATGAAAATATTTAGAGCCATTTTTAGAAAATCAAAATTTTCGAAAAATGTTCCATGTAAAGGATTGTTTGGGGTGGAGGATTTTCTTAAAAATCTTCGTGTTACTTCTTTGGAAGGTACTGAACCTTTACAGAAGCACACGCGCGCGCGCAGATCTTTATCTAAAAATGCTTTCTTCTTTTATTCAGGTGCCTCAAAACATCTGTTTCCGGTGAAATCACTGTATCGAATTTTTGTGTGAAATGCAATACGTTCTCTACCTACCATTAACGTGGTAGAGAAAGTAAAATATATTTCCTAAAAATTTCATTAAAATTAAACTGTCTTGCTCAGAGAATTTAATACGTCAAGAGACACTGAAAACAAATTAGAGAAGTGATGCTTTGAAGTTCAACATTAAAAATATAGCAGCTTCATTTTAAATGACAGCATGCAAAGGAACAAACTGTGACTGAAGTGTATTATCAGCGTTGAATATACAGAACACAAATGCGTACCATAAAGTAAAAAATCTGATGTGTTACACTCATATGACTTTCTCTACTCTTGTACAAACTATTTTTACAAACGCCTATTCTCCATCTACTTCATGTTAATAGAGATAAAACATTTCCAGAATCTATCTTATTGCTAATTTTCTTGTAGATGTAAGGGTAATATATATTTACAAGGGCAATACAGATATACAGTAGCCTTTAAGCACATACATATCTCTTACTAGCTGGTTGCTAGGTGCAGCACCATTCTCTTTCCCACAGATTAATACTCTTTGCATATCCAAGACAAAAAATGAATAACGAATTACCATTTGAGAAAATAAGTGTTGAAAACTTTAAGTCAATAACAAGCAATATCTCGAAAATGGTTCACTCAAAAAGAAAAGTGTATATGACATAAACTGTGTATTTTAATGCGATCTACATTTTTTGTGTAATAAAATTTTGTCTATCTCTTATGGTTTACCAGTTATGCAAAAGTCGTTTACAATGAAGAATACTTTTGGAGACATTCCCAGAAAATTCAAGATATACATTTTGTCATGAAAATATCTTAATCATATGATATTTTAATCAAAATAGTTAGAGCCATTTTTGAGAAAATTAAAATTTTCGAAACATGTTCCATGTAATGGGTAATCTGGGGTGGAGAGCCATTTTTGAGAAAATTAAAATTTTCGAAAAATGTTCCATGTAATGGGTAATCTGGGGTGGGGGGAGTTTCTTGAAAACCTTCGTGTCGCATCTCTGGAAGATACTGAACCTAAATACCAAGTTTGGTGATTATCCGACTGTTCGTTTCTGAGTTATGCTGTTCACAGACACACAGACACACACAGGGATGTGTTTCCAAAAATTTATTTCCGATGAAGTCTCGGTATCGAATTTTTGAGTGGAATACAATACTTCCCCTACTTACTGTACGTAGTAGAGAAACTAAAAAGGCCTTCTTTGTATAATTTCATCCGTATGCTTGCCTTGAAAACACATTTTCACTTTCTCTACCACGTATCTAGGCGGTAGGTAGAGATGGTATTGCAATCCATCCAAAAATTCTATACCAAGATTTTACTAGAAATACATTTTTGAGATCCCCTGAATCCAAATAAAGCATTTTTAAACAAATGTCCGTGCGTGTGCCTGTGAACAGCATAACGCAAAAACGAGAAGTCGCGTAAATACCAAACTTGGTATTTTGGTTCAGTATATTTTAAAGATGCGACACGAAGACTTTCAAGATAATCTTTTCATGAAAATCCCTTGCCCCAACTACCCTTTACATGGAATATTTTTCCAACATTTTTATTTTTTAAGAAATGGATCCGATTTGGATTAAAATACCATATATTAAAGATATTTACATAACAAATAAAATATATTTATTAAGTTTCCTGGGAATAGCCCATAAACTCCTCTTTATAAGGAAGGAATTTCCTATAATCTTGCATAGCTGGTAAATGTTAAGCAATATATGAAAACTTAGTACACAAAAAATGTAGATTCTTATAAACCACGATTTATTTCAAACAAGTTTTATTGTGGCTTAAGCCATTTCTGAGATAACCGTAATTAAAGGTTCGAATTGTTCACTTCTTGGTCATTCTCTTAAAGTACTCTCAACATACAGTTGTTTCTCGCAATTACATGGAAAAGGTATGGAATTTAAGGCCAGCATGTAGCGTCCAGTTCCTATACATTTGACTATCGCTGTTCCCTTTGTATCTATAACGAAATTTGTCATGTAGCTATTTTTGCAAAGGCTTATTTCGATTAAAATGTAATAGATGGAAACACATTCTTTCCTAAGAATAGTTTGTATACTCAGTAATAACGATAGAGGGTAGAAAAAATCCATGTAAATGTATGAGATCAGATAGTTTTAACAAGAACTAATGCTACAAAAATCTCATAATTGCTCTTTATATCCTATTTTCCTGCACGCCAAAACTTTGATACAATTTCTGAACAAATCTACCAAAAAGCTATGTTCCTCATTAATCATTGAAGTGCTGCCTTAATTGCAGAATAATACGGTAAATATTAACATTCCTAGAATTATAGAATTCAGAAGCACGAAACGTTCTCTTTTCCTTGCTCATGTACATACGTCTAGAATTCTTCACCCTTCTAAATGCTAACAAAGTTAAATTGTGTTCAGTTTCACACAAAGCCTGGAAATTCTGTTGCACAATGAAGTCTATAAATTTATATTTATACAGCAGCTTGTTGCTTTGTACTCGATTGTCATTTCATGGCACCCTTTTTGATGCACCGAATTGTTAGTGCCTCATATCATAAAAATTCACATCCATGCTGGACGATTCAACAGCGTTCATCTCCGTTATAACTCACTATAAATATGGCAGTAACAGAATTTTAAATTTCGTTTAAAGTTATTCGTGGTACTAACTGCAATTTTACCACATGCATATTAATACGGTGCAGGAAACAGCTAGCCCAAGCCGCAATGCGTCCATGTATATTTTATTTCCGTCCGCAGCCTCACGCCTCAATTTCAGTGTAAATTCTTCATGTCCGAAGAAGACACGCTCGCCGACTGCTCGATCGCTGCAATAAGTGACTCAAACTTCGACACTTAACTCTCCTTAAGCAAACGTAATGAAATCGTATGATGCAGAAACAAAAATAATAACTGATGAGGAATGTGGTACAAATGTATACACCGATATTCAACCAAACTGGGAACACATAGACATATTAGAGGCTGGGATGATAGACATTGAGCACTGTATCAGTTAGAAAATGTATATGGAACTACCATCGCGGAAATTTCTGAAACGAGAGATGCTATTACGCTGCTGCTTTCACAGAAGTTAAGCGCACATAAATTTTCATAAATGTGGAATAGACCATATTACCATCCCAAAACATATGGCACAATATTACATTTCTATTTTCTCTACCACATTTGATATGAAGATGTCACCGGAAATGTACGTTTTGAGGCCTCCAGTATCCGAAAAAGAAATTATTTTTTTAAAAATTCTGTATGTGTCTGTTAATAAGATAACTCCAAAATAAATATTGGATAAGCACCAAAGTTAGCATTTAAGTTAATATCTTCCGAGGATGTCACAAGAAGAGTTAAAAATCCCTCATCCCGGAACAGACATTTACATGGGAAAATCTTCGTAATTACTTGTTCTACCACGTACATGGCAAGTAGAGAAGATGTTGCATTCCACCCAAAAATTCGATACTGAGATTTCACCGGAAATGAATTCAAAACAAGCATTTTTAGAAAAAGGTCGGTGTGTGTCTCTGTGCATGACTGTGAACAGCATAACTCAAAAACAAAAATTCGGATAAATACAAAACTTGGTATTTAGGTACAGTACCTTCCGAAGATGCAACATGAAAACTTTCAAGAAAATTCATCCGCTGCAAATTAGCTTTTGCTTGGAACATTTTTCGAAATTTATTTTCTAAAAAATTGCTGTACCATTTTGATTAAAACACCGTATATTAAAGATATGAAAATGTGTATCTTAAATTTTCTAGAAATAGTCTGTGAAGTCTACTTTATTCGGAAGGAATTTTGTATAATCTTGTATAAGTTACTGGTAAACATTAAATGATAAACAAAAGCGTACAGCACCAAAAATGTACATCACTTTAAAACGCACAATTTATTTCAAATAATCTGGTGTGATACATTCATACTACTTTCTCTACTCTCTATCGTTTATTAGTTGGTATAAATATTATTCTTACAAAAGTTTATTTTCCTGTATACTTCGTTTTAACCCAATTAAACCTTTGCAGATATAGCTACATTACACACTTCGTTATAGATAAAAAGGGAATAGCGATAGTCAAATGTTTAAGAACTGGACGCTATAGAGGTCTTAAAATTCCACACTGTTTCCTTGCAATCGCGAGAAACAACTAAAAATCGATGGGGCTTAAAAGAATAACAAAGTATTGAACAAATCGAAACCATTAATAACGGATATCCCAGAAATGGTTGATCTACAAAAAAAGTTCTCTTTTTAAATTGTGCGTTTTAAAGAGATCTACATTTTATGTGTGTGTAAAATTAAGTTTTATTTATGGACGCTCTTTAACTACTACTGAGCTTAGCGTACCATTCTATTCTGGGCGTGATAGACCGGTAATTTTGCTCAAGGCCCTCTTTATTAGGCTTGAGGTTCTTTTACGTGCCCTAAATCTACGACACGGGTCCACCGGCTTTACTTCTCCTTCGAAGGAAGCCATGCTAAGGATTTTTATTCCCGAAACAATTCATCGCCCTCCGCCGGGTGGTGTGTGTGTGTGTGTGTGTGTGTGTGTGTGTGTGTGTGCGTGCGTGCGTGTGCGTTACCGTCTATCGCTTAACGTTTACAAGTTATACAAGATAATACAACATTTCTTCCGAATAAAAAAGACTTTACACGTCATTCCCAGAAAATTCAAAATATATATTTTATTTGTCATGTAAATATATTTAATGGATAGTACTGTAATCGAAATCGTTATAGCCAGTTTTTAGAAAAGAAAAAAAATTGAAAAATGTTTAGGGTTTAGTTTATGGTGGTGGGGTTTTCTTGAAAAGCTTTGTGTCGCATCTTTGGAAGGTACTGAATCTAAATACCAAGATTTGTATATATCCGACATTTCTTTTTTGAGTTATACTGGTCACAGAGACACACACGCACACGGACACGCACGCACACACACACACTCGGACCTTTATCTAAGATTTTGAGGCCTCAAAACATGGATTTCCTGTGAAAAATTGGTACAGAATTTTTGGGTGGAATGCAATACCTTCTCTACGTGTTAGGTAAGTAGTAGAGAAAATAATAAACGTTTATAAGATTAGTGCGTAGAAGAGATAAAAACAAACGATAGCGTGTGGAGAAAGTCATCTGAATGTAACACGATTCAACTCAAACCTAAGCAAATTAATTCATTCGTAGAAAATAATGTACTTAAGTTTATAGTGTTAGTCCAAGTAGTGCACAATGTCATATGAAATTTTCGAAAACCAGTTAATTGCTCCACTACATCTCACCTCGGTCTCGCGAGTTGCGCCATTACTCTGACTGCCTTACTGGCATGTGGACAACGGCGGGAGACACATCGCGCACTACGACCTTCGTGAGATCTATTGTGGCTATCACCCCTCAGGAGGAAGGGATGAACTGAAGGAACCATAGGAGGCTACAGGCAGCATAGTCGCGTGGAAGTCCCTATGATTTCCTGGGTCAAGACCGTTCTCACCACTGGAGCTGTATGAGAGTGCGATACCCTGCAACCAAGGAGCCCTCTAGTGAATACGGGGAATAATGGAGCAAGCATCCACTCCATCATTCCGGCACCGCCTTACGACACGAAACCTAGAAGCACACCTGAAAGATGAGAAGGAAGCGGAATGTAACGGAAATCAGAGATGGAAATCGCAGCATTCACCTACCGACCAGGGAAAACCACGAAAAATCCAAGGTCAGAGTGGGTAGTTGACAGAAATCGAACCAGGGGCCTCCCGAATGCGAGCTCACATATTACCGCGGAGGCAATTCGTTCGTGGGAAAATTTGTAAGAATGTGTATGAGCATATAATGGACTTCAAATTAATGTGACGATAATTAATCTACTTTCCTAAAATTAAAGATTAGCCTTTTTGTGCCATTAAAATTATTGTGCTCTACTAAAGCAATCATACTTTTCATATTGTATCTACTCAAGCACTTATTACGTAAGCAACAGCTAGGTACTGTTGCGTTCCTTTGGCTTAGGAACTAGGCTGCCGTTTTTACCTAGCATTTTTATCAAAATATTTACAGTTATGGATAGTTATAAAGTTGCCTGGGTTACCACGTAATTGAAAGATGACAGACTTTTGCAGCACGTACTGAGGCTTTGTTTCGCGTATACTACGAAACCTTATGTGAAGCAAGTCATCCTGTACCGGATGTCCATTTATAACCAGACTTTCCCTCCAAAACATCTGAATACGTCATGGACGGGAGACAGAAACGAGGTAGCCTTTACCTTGCGTATTACGTCGACTTGACGCTAGGTGGAGAGAAGAAGTCGAAGTAGCTTTTTGCTTTTGGTGCAATAGAGCACTACCGAACGAAATAACTAAACGGTGACGTGTGTGGCTTGCATTAGCCAGGTCCCACGTTCAATTCCCGTTGAGCCGACTTCCCTGACCTCGATTTTTTCGCGGTTTTCCCTGGTTGGTAGGTGTATGTTGCGGTAAATTATATAATGCCGCGAGTTTTCCTGTCTCCCATTACTTATCATTTCATTTCCTTATCATGTTTCAGAGTCGAAGGACTACGCGAGCGGATGCTGGCGAGGTGTGTGGCGGTGTAGTTTGCTTAAGGAATTGTATGCCCTGGCGTCCGGTGTGAGACCTCTCAGAGAGATCTCTCCGTGGGAAGACGTAGGCCTGTGTGGGGTCCCGCCGGTGTAAGGATATGTCTGGAGACGCTAGGCTCTATATCCTTCGCTTCACCTCTTCCTCCTAGAGGTTCCCACAGCACAATGGGTCTTCATGTGAACTGAAATACTCTTCCGCTTCCTGATAACCAGAACCATGCAGTTGGTACATATCCTCTTCTCGAAGGTGCTTCGATCTCTTCGACCATAGGTCACTATTTTACAAACATCACACTTGATTCAGGTAGCTCCAAGCTTTTTACTTTCTCTACTACGTATAGTTAAGTAGGGGAAGTATTGCATTCACCCAAAATTTTGATATCGAGATTTCTCCGGAAATACATGTTTTGAAGCCTCCTGAATACAAAAAAAAAAAGAATTTTTAGAAAAAGGTCTATGTGTGTATGTCTGTGAACAGCAAGTCGGATAAATGCCAAACTTGGTATTTAGGTTCAGTATCCTTCAAAGATGCGACACATAGGTTTTCAAGAAAATCCCCCTACCCCAGGCTGCCCTTTACATAGAACACTTTTCGAAATTTTTGATTTTCTCAAAAATGGCTCTTAACGATTTTGATTCAAATATCATGTTTAAGATACTTTCATGGCAAACGAAATGTATATCTTGAATTTTTCTGGGAATGTCCGCAATAGTCGTGTTCATTCTGGATGACTTGCGCATAACTAGTAAACCGTAAGAGATAGACAAATGTTTGCTACACAAAAAAGTGTAGATCTCGTTAAAACACACAAGTTGTGTCATATGCATTTTTTTAGAGTGGACCATTTCTGAGATATTCCTTGTTATTTGTTTGAATTTCCCCTTACGTATACTTTTCCTCAAATGGAATTAGTTATTGGTTTTTTTTTATGTCCTGAACATGCAAAGAGAATGGAATGCGCCACATAGCAACCAGCTCTTAAAATATTTGACTATCGCTTAAAGCCTACCACATTCCCCTTGTACCTACAAGAAAATTAGCAACACGATTCATCTCGATTAACATGAAGTAGACGGAGAATAAGCGTTTGTAAAAATAGTCTGTACAAAAGTAGAGAAAGTCATATGAGTGTAACACAATTTTTTTTTCATTTCGATGAAATCGGTCATTTATTAATCTGCTTCATTGTTATTTCAGTTAGTTACTAATATTGCCTAACATAAGGTACCTTCATAATAAAAGAAGCAGATGACATTTTTCCCGGCCACCCTTTTCATCTGTACCATTGTGATGTCAAGTATTGCCTACAATACTGATCATACCGTCATTACTTCAAACCTTTGCGCATTCAAGTGCTAAAATAATTGTACACCAAGCGTACATCGGTGTAGTTTAACACTCAAGCAGGTTTACTGGAAATTTATACAGATTATCTTTTATTTTTATTATTTTATTATTATACAGTTTTTAATGTGATTTATTTTAAAATTTTGTGCATTTATTAAATCTGCATATAGTCTATTGCTACGCTACTGCATGAGGTGCCCGATTTTAGGAAAAATCGAGACACGTTATACACCACCTGTTTTAAGCATTACACTCTACAGATATTTTGTTAATATTATTATATTCTGCTGATTTAGAAATTCATGAAATATTGCAGAATTACTGATGGCTCCTTTAATAATCATTTTATTTTCTTCATTATAACTGTTACTATTTTAATTGCTTTCTTGCCCTTTCCTGCTTGCTGTGTTTCTCAGTATTAACTTAAAATTAGAGAAAAGTTATTAATGAATGATAAATGGATTAACTTTCAATTTGCTCAATACGTGGTAGAGAAATTGAAAATAGTATTGAAAAATTAATAATTTTTGCATATAAAATACCTAAAAATCTTTTAGTTTATTTTTAAATATTAGTACAATAATAGAATAACAAGAACACAATTAAAATATTCTAAAACTTTGTCTAAATAGATTTGATAGTAATCAGTAATCAATGAATTATCTTCTGCAATTATTTAGCATATTGGAATGTTACAGTTTTTACGTATTCCTGAGATGAAGTCTTATTGCGGGCATCTTCTTAAAATTCTTAAGGTTTTATTGCATTGACTGCCTTGTTTCTAAATCACTGCTTATTTTAGCTTACATGAGCAGTTTTTCAGAATCTTCTATTCTGTTCCCTAAGTATATACTGTAATCTCTACATCATTCGTAACTCTGAATTTATAATTACCTCTAAAGTATTGGTTATCATTTAAAAGACATTTTAAACACCGATTTATATATTTTCACTGCCATTGTTACCTGTTTCATCATTTTTAATTCGACATCCGGACCTAGTGACCAAAGTGCATTTATTTTGCCTAGGAGGGCTAGATATTGCGCGGTTATTTATAAATAATTTCTATATTAAATATGAATTATTTATTTGAAGTTTTTGAACTATTTATAGGTCAAACTTTTTATAAATACTCAAAATCATATCTGTTTAAGCCAAAGGCTGTATATGAGGTTTTCAGAAATTCCCATTTAAGGGGACAAGGTACTCTGAAATGGTAAAAAATCATATTTTTTTGTTTTAGCCATCAATAAAATATCTATTATTTCCAGTTTCAGAAAATGTATATTTTGGGGGGATTAAGATGTTTTGAGATATTTAAATACTATTTAAATGCTAGTCTGTATTCCTTTAAAGCTGTCATGCAACGACCCTTTTTAGAACATTTTTGCATCTTTCAACAATGAACGACTATATCATGCCCAGCGAGCAGTTCAGCAATTAACAAAAGAGGCCAGGACCAAGAGAATGCAATCAGAAAAGCTGAATCAACCCAGGAATGAAGTTGCAGATAATTATGACCCTGGAATGTACTGAAGTGTGTCAGAATTTTAATGTTCAAATTTTAATTAAGTTTTCTCAAAGCAACATTTTTGGATACTTATGTACCTTTTCCTCAGAACGTATGAAAGATAGAGAGCTGAAATTTTCAGTACACGTATACAACATATAGTTAAACGTTCTGAACCACAATCATAATTTTATAATGTGTATTAGTGATATTAAAAAAGCAACAACTTTGCAAATTTTCCACATTTTTACTTTTTTGACTTTGTAAATAATTTTTTTTCGATTTCTAGTGAACTGATATACATAACTAAATAATTGAAGTTCAGAAGATAGCTGATTATATTAAGAACAAGCATGCAAAAGTGTGATTCTGTATTGCGAGTAGTATCAGAGAAAAAGGTACATTAATTCATATGTTTTAAGAGTAAATTTTATTATTTTTCTGCTAAATGAAATAATTTTTACAGTCTCCACTACATAAGATATCAATGCAAACAACCACTTGAAGTAATTATCATGACTTATAGAATACAAATTTCAGGAAAACCCATTAAGAACTTTAAGAACAGTGGTAATTTAACACATTTAAAGGTAATTTCCATGTGTTCAGACTACCTTGTCCCCTTGAAATGCACAGAGCCATAATATAAGATGGTGTGAACTTATTCCTTTTTGATTCACCTTGAATGACCTCGGAATGAAAATGGTGCAGTGCACCACAAGAGAAACTATCTAAGAACTCAAAGCAAGTAAAACACGAGATGGTTATCCTCCGACAGTTCGACAGTTAAGCTTTTGGCAGGAATGCACATCTCATTAGTCATTCTCAAACTGACCTTCAACAGGAGTGTCTTTGAGGAAAGGACTGAGCTAAAACGAGGTCAACACATCACTGTGTACGTGTATTCCTTGGAAAGTTTTGCTTTCCTTTCTATCGTGTTCATGAAATGAGACGACGGTCCACTATGTACAAATTAAGTCAAAGGATTCTCGGCTGTGAGACAGTAAAGTGTCCGACAGCTGCAGATCCTTAATTTCAGTTCCCAAACGCGGAATCTATGCTCATGTGCTTTAATTTAAAATGTGCTGTACATCGGTCTAAAGTGGCCTCGTGTGTGAATAAGTGTGATCAGATTACAATAAACTTTAGACGTCCTACAGATCGTACAAAACGAGAGTATTGCAATAAAAAAAATCTGATGTGTTACACTCACATGACTTTCTCTACTCTTGTACAAACTATTTATACAAACGCTTATTCTCCATATGCTTCATGTTAATCGAGATATCGAGATGTCAATCTTATTGGTAATGTTCATGTAGATGCAAGGGGAATATGCTAGATTTTAAGCGATAGTCAAATATTTTAACGCTGGTTGCTATGTGGCGCATTCCATTCTTTTTGCATGTCCAGGACATAAAAATATCTGGTTGGACCAGGTGTTTATTTGATTACGTTAGCAGTGGATGCTCTTCCATGTTGTGGAAAGGGTCTAAACTCCAATTGATGTTTTTATTTTTCGATTGAACCACTTCCACAGTTTGAAAATTGTCACTTCTATCATCATTGTCTATAGGACGAATGCTATCTTCACTAGTATGGTTTCCTTCTTCTGAAACGTTTTCCGAACTATCAAACATATTGCCTGCAGCTTCCAGTTCACATTCGGTATGCCATGATAAAAGTATTTCACCACTCACTATGATAAGTAAAATTACATCCTCCTTCAACAGTCAATCAGACGTAACTGATTTGTATTCTCCTGCGTTTACTTTATCAACAATGTATTGCTCATTGTTGGAAAAGCAAGCGGCTGCTACATTGTTGTGTGCATTGACTACATATGAGTTTAGATACAGTGGGACATAAAACTTAAGGAAAAACGCCTATTCTCCAAATGCTTCATGTTAATCGAGATATCGAGATGTCAATCTTATTGGTAATTTTCTTGTAGATGCAAGGGGAATATGGTAGGTTTTAAGCGATAGTCAAATATTTTGACGCTGGTTGCTATGTGGCGCATTCCATTCTCTTTGCATGTGCAGGACATAAAAAAAAATGAATAACGAATTTGAGAAAAAGTATAAGTATTGGAAAATTTAAGGGAATAACAAGCAATATCTCGAAAATGGTTCACTCTACAAAAGAAATGTATATGACATAAATTGTGTATTTTAACGCGATCTACATTTTTTGTGTGGTAAAATTTTGTTTATCTCTTATGGTTTACCAGTTATGCAAAAGTCGTTCACAATGAAGAATACTTTTGGAGACATTCCCAGAAAATTCGAGATATACATTTCATTTCTCATGACAATATCTTAAACATATGATATTTTAATAAAAATCGTTAGAGCCATTTTTGAGAAAATTAAAATTTTCGCAAATATTTCCATGTAAAGGGTAGTCTGGGGTGGGGGGATTTTCTTGAAAACCTTTGTGTCGCATCTCTGGAAGATACTGAACCTAAATACCAAGTTTGGTGTTTATCCGACTGTTTGTTTTTGAGTTATGCTGTTCACAGACACACACACACACACACACACACACACACACAGACACACACACACAGACACACACACGGACATGTTTCCAAAAATGCTTTTTTTGGATTCAGGGGGTCTCAAAACATGTATTTCCGGTGAAATCTCGGTATCGAATTTTTGAGTGGAATGCAATACTTCCCCTACTTACTATACGTAGTAGAGAAAGTAAAAAATCTGATGTGTTACACTCACATGACTTTCTCTACTCTGTACAATCTATTTTTACAAACGCCTATTTTCCATATGCTTCATGTTAATCGAGATATCGAGATGTCAACCTTATTGGTAATTTTCTTGTAGATGCAAGGGGAATATGGTAGCTTTTAAGCGATAGTCAAATATTTTAACGCTGGTTGCTATGTGGCGCATTCCATTCTCTTTGCATGTCCAGGACATAAAAAAATATGATGTGTTACACTCACATGACTTTCTCTACTCTTGTACAATGTAATTTTACAAACGCCTATTCTCCATATGCTTCATGTTATCGAGATATCGAGATGTCAATCTTATTGGTAATTTTCTTGTAGATGCAAGGGAAATATGGTAGCTTTTAAGCGATAGTCAAATATTTTAACGCTGGTTGCTATGTGCCGCATTCCATTCTCTTTGCATGTCCAGGACATAAAAAAATCTGATGTGTTACACTCACATGACTTTCTCTACTCTTGTACAATCTATTTTTACAAACGCCTATTCTCCATATGCTTTATGTTAATCGAGATATCGAGATGTCAATCTTATTGCTAATTTTCTTGTAGATGCAAGGGTAATATGGTAGCTTTTAAGCGATGGTCAAATATTTTAACGCTGGTTGCTATGCGGCGCATTCCATTCTCTTTGCAAGTCCAGGACAAAAAAATGAATAACGAATTTGAGAAAAAGTATAAGTATTGGAAAATTTAAGGGAATAACAAGCAATATCTCGAAAACGGTTCACTCAACAAAAGAAATGTATATGACATAAGTTGTAAATTTTAACGAGATCTACATTTTTTGTGTAGTAAAAGTTTGTCTATCTCTTATGGTTTACCAGTTATGCAAAAGTCGTTCACAATGAAGAATACTTTTGGAGACATTCCCAGAAAATTCGAGATATACATTTCATTTCTCATGACATTATCTTAAACATATGATATTTTAATCAAAATCGTTAGAGCCATTTTTGAGAAAATTAAAATTTTCGAAAAATCTTCCATGTAAAGGGTAGTCTGGGGTGGGGGGATTTTCTTGAAAACCTTCGTGTCGCATCTCTGGAAGATACTGAACCTAAATACCAAGTTTGGTGCTTATCCGACTGTTCGTTTTTGAGTTATGCTGTTCACAGACACACAGACACACACAAAGACACACACACAGACACACACACACACACAGACACACACACGGACATGTTTCCAAAAATGCTTTTTTTGGATTCAGGAGGTCTCAAAACATGTATTTCCGGTGTAATCTCGGTATCGAATTTTTGGGTGGAATGCAATACTTCCCCTACTTACTATACGTAGTAGAGAAAGTAAAAATCTGATGTGTTACACTCACATGACTTTCTCTACTCTTGTACAATCTATTTTTACAAACGCCTATTCTCCATATGCTTTATGTTAATCGAGATATCGAGATGTCAGTCTTATTGCTAATTTTCTTGTAGATGCAAGGGGAATATGGTAGCTTTTAAGCGATGGTCAAATATTTTAACGCTGGTTGCTATGTGGCGCATTCGATTCTCTTTGCAAGTCCAGGACATAAAAAAATGAATAACGAATTTGAGAAAAAGTATAAGTATTGGAAAATTTAAGGGAATAACAAGCAATATCTCGAAAACGGTTCACTCAACAAAAGAAATGTATATGACATAAGTTGTGTATTTTAACGAGATCTACATTTTTTGTGAAGTAAAATTTTGTCTATCTCTTATGGTTTACCAGTTATGCAAAAGTCGTTCACAATGAAGAATACTTTTGGAGACATTCCCAGAAAATTCGAGATATACATTTCATTTCTCATGACATTACCTTAAACATATGATATTTTAATCAAAATCCTTAGAGCCATTTTTGAGAAAATTAAAATTTTCGAAAAATATTCCATGTAAAGGGTAGTCTGGGGTGGGGGGATTTTCTTGAAAACCTTCCTGTCGCATCTCTGGAAGATACTGAACCTAAATACCAAGTTTGGTGTTTATCCGACTGTTCGTTTTTGAGTTATGCTGTTCACAGACACACACACACACAGACACACACACACACAGACACACAGACACACACACAGACACACACACGGACATGTTTCTAAAAATGCTTTTTTTGGATTCAGGAGATCTCAAAACATGTATTTCCGGTGAAATCTCGGTATCGAATTTTTGGGTGGAATGCAATACTTCCCCTACTTACTATACGTAGTAGAGAAAGTAAAAAACTCGCGTGAAACAAATTAACCAGTGGCATTCGCAGTGAAGATAGTAATCATCATTTTAAAACTGAATGTTCTGTCACTTCTGTTGATCTTCATCTGCAAAAGAGTGTATGCCACACGTTATAAGAATGTTCTTTATGGTTTTATTTCTGTAACACCGCTTTAACACATTGGGTCATAACGCGATGATACCTGTAGGTTCTTTGAGATCATGTGCAAGATAAATGGCCTTAGTTGGACAGTCGCCTCTCTGTGTCACCTAATTGTGTTATTGATTTTATTGGAAGATGGGCATCTGTGATTGAAGAAATTATTCTTGTGTGATTGGGTTAGAGACTGCTTTGTGATTTCGCACTGTTTTGCTATGCTTGACAGGTCACCTTAGTTGTGTAATTGCCTTCCTGTGCCATCTGCTTAGATGACCTGTTGATGCACGGATTAAATTTCGAGACTCAATAAGCTTCCCTTTCACCAAAGATTAAGCATGCAGAAGCTATAAATAACTATATAAATCACTAACATTAAGGAGAGGCTTTATTATTGGGAATGACACATTAGAATAGATTTCCTCTCTGATTGATCTAGTATCCTGAATTAGATGTACTAGTTTGACACTGGAACCTTCTAAATCTAACTTTTAACTTCCTTAAATATTTTTCTCACCTCAGCTTTTATTTCTGTAATCGAATCGGAGCTTTAAATTTAGAAACAAGTTATAGTGTTCGTAAAGGTAAACGTACTTATCACGGAGGGGCCCCCGGAACCCGGGCAGAGCACCGCAAGTAGACCAGTCGGCCCTTTTGGCTTCCAACATGACCCTTGGGAGCGAGGTATGAGGAAAGAGACCCGAAGGGCGACCAGATCCGGATGCCGACAGGGGCAAGCATGAACAGGGTTCCTAACGTTTCCATACATAACGCATCCGACGCCGCACGGTCCCTGCGCACAAGCCACCAACCTCCAGGGTCCCCTAGAGCGTAGCCCCACGTTGAGGAGAGACCTAACTGAGCGATACCGCATGACGCCAGGGAAGAAATCTTTACAAAGCGCAAGCAACCGCCCAGCCGCAACACGCCGAACACCGTCGCCCGATCCTACAACATTGAAACAGATGACAAGAAACACGATGGGTATAGGTAATGAGAGGAAGGAGAGTCGTTTAGAAGATGAACCACCCGAGCATTCGCTTGGTGACCCGGGGAAACCACAAAAAAACCATGGTCCAGGATGAATTCCGTGGCCCATTGATTGATCCAAGGACCTCCCGAAATTGGGCCACGGACGCAGCATCTGAGTTATCCCGCTCGGTTATAGTGTTTCTAACTTATTGACCCTATATTTTCAGTGTTGGTCTGTATTTTATTTCCTACATCCAAAAGAAGTATTATTATAAAAAGTTTCGCGCACATGTTTGTGAGCACCATAATTCAAACGCGAAATATCAAATACCAAACTTGGTATTTTAGTTCAGCATCTTCCAATACAACACGAACATTTTCAAGAAAACCCTCGCACACCAATTACCCTTTGTATATAAAATATTTTCGTTATTTGTTTTTTATTTCCTCAAAAATGCCTCTGAGAATTTTCATTAAACATCATATGCTTTAAGATATTTGCAAGAAAAATAAAGTGTAGGTATATCTGGAATTTTCTTCGAATAGCCTGCAAAGTGCTCTTCGTTCGCAGTTAATTTTTGTATAGCTTTGAACAACTGACAAACCTTTAAGAGATGAGCAAAAACTTGTCGCACAAAAAATGTAGATCTCGTTAAAACAATTTGTATCAAATACATGTTTGTGGTGTCAGTTGCTTCCGAGATATTTTTTGCCTTAGTTTGAATTTTCCAATACTTTTAAATTTTTGAACTGCTAAGTCACCTTCAATTGTTTCTGGTGATGCCATGCAAAAGGTGTGGAATTTCAAATCCAGCATAAAGTGACCCATTTTTTAAAGATTTGATTATCGCTTCGCCATGCTCACTTCACCTTCTACCCGCAACGAAATATTTGAAGAAATCATTTCTGCAAACGTTTATCTCGATTATCATGAAGAAAGAAGTATAAGCTTTTGTAAGCACAGTTTGCAGAGAAAGTGGACGCAGAAAGTTATGCGAGTGTAACACGTTCCGATTTTTTTTTTCATTTTTTAACTGTAGAAATCAATTGGCACACCCTCGATGTAAAACTCTGCGTATAGAAGTTGCAGTGAGAAGCGAAATAAATAGGACTTAAGATTTCTAGTTACTAAAAATGTTGTTTACATTTCCCCATTTTTAATAAAATTGGACAACTAAGCACCTCATTCATCTAACACTAGAGATATCTACAGAGAAATCAATAAGACATGGCATTTATCGATACATGAATAAAGGAATAACTCCCCATTAGCACGAAATTTTCCCCCAATGAAGCTAAACTGTATCAAACTGTCTTCCTTTCTCTTACAGTCTGTTTGCCCAGTTCTGTAACCTGAAGATTCCAAATGGCGGGGTTGTTGACACGCAGAGCTTATACAGTGGCGATATTTCGGCAGCCATATCGCTTCAAGAGCTGGTGTTGTAAAGAGAAGGAGAACAAAGAAGCCACTGTCAAAAATGCATCACAAGAATCATTGTACAAGAACTATGACCTCAATCGCTGCCAGAAGACTGTATTCTGCCCAAAGACTAGAATGGATTGTGGCAAACCGAAGCAGGAACCTCCTCCCTGCGGAAAACCGTAAGAAGTTATAGGAATTATCATGTATAAAATACCGACTACTTCGGTTGTGTAGAATGCAATGCAGTAGATGATCGATTATCCGAAACAATTGCGACGGGGGTGTTCGGATAACCGATCATTTACGAAAACAAATCGTACCAGTGTCATAAGGGCAATATGAAAGGAACACTGGTATTAAACACAAAACTGTATTATTTATTCTGTAACATACGTCTTACAAATAACACAAGAACTGACTAGCCTAGTTTAACAAGTTCAAACTGGTCATTTAACTACTCCTATAGCTTAGGAAAGAAATCCATTTAGGAAAGGGTGCTTCAGAGCTTAGACTCTATTTTGAACTCTAAATTTCGCAAACCGTTGAACCGGCTTACACCGCTAGAGGAACTTCTATATGGCGCGCGCGCAAATTTGGCTTTGTCAACTGGAATGTTTCGGTTGATCGGTATTCGGATAGTCGATGCTCTACTGTGTAGACAGAAAATTGATCTACATTATCTCTTCCTAAACTTTCCCATTGGTAAACAATGTGGTTTACAAGTTCCCTAGATTTACAACAAATGTTTTTTCTCGAAAGCATTCATAATTGGGAACATGCACGACACTGTAATTATATGAGGTTTTGAAGATTTCACATAGAATCCGAGAATAATACCAGGAAGCAAAAATAATAGGTCTAAATATCATTAAATTACAATCCAAACCTTAAAGAGGTTACGTGAGGCAATAACGTATTTTATTGCTCTGACATCACCATCTATGTTCGCGATTCCGAGCAGAAAGAATTATACACGTCATTCTATGTACAAAGACGACGCACAGTGTTTATTTCCCTTTTATTTTAGTGCATGATGAGCGTAGTTTTTGTGTAGGATATGCAGCAGAATGTTTTCGTTTCGGGATCACCATGAGTTTAAGCTGAAAGGCTTATAGTTCCTCTGTGCAACAATGTCGCCCTCCGGTAGTAGTGGTTACTATGCTACCCTCTATTCCCGAGGTTCAAATCCGGCGAAGGGTGAGGGATTTTTTTAGGCGTAAAAATCCGTAGCATGCCTTCCTTCGGAAGGTAAACAAAGCCGGTGGTCCCATATCGTAGATTTACGCCACGTAAAAGAATCTCAAGCCTGATAAAGAGGCCTCCGAGCAAAATTACCAGCCGTTCACGACCAATATAGAATGGGACACTAAGAACCACAGCAGTTAAACTGCGTCCATAAATAAAACGCAATTTAATTTAATTTCCTGTGTACTAATATATCGCATACCTCCAACAAATTGTTTATTCACGTGCTAAAAGCTTGAAATCAGGAAAGTATTTTGCAATGACGAAGAAATGCCAACGATATCTCAGAGAAATCTACAACGTATTGTTGCAAGAATCGTTTTGATCTAAGTTAAACATATTGTAACAAAGTTTCTGTTTTTGGTGTTTAATTTTTTCTTATGTCGAGTCGTTGAAACCACAAATTTGCCACTTTTAACCTCTCTAAGAATTGCATTTAATGTTTCAGTTGATTTTGAAACCCATTTATTAAAAGGTAGTAACCAATACAACGTCCTGCGCCGTGGCGCTGTGGGCTAGAGCGTGGAGCTCTGGTTTCTGGCCACGGACTGCGTCCGGGTTCGATCCCAGCCGTGGCACTGCGAATTTTACGTCCCGGGTATACGACTGGTGCCCATTCAGCATCGTGAGGAAAGCGAGGAGCTGCGATAGGCAGCGATCCCGGCCATGGAGGCCAACGTTTTGGCTGGAGAATGCGTGATTCTGGCCACATCACCTGCTCATATCGGCTGGAATGACCTCTGCCGCGCGTACATGGGCGTGAGGTCGGCAGTCGGGTTGGCAGGTCTAGGCTCTTTATAGGCTGTAGCGACATGGGATTATCATTAACGAACACAATATTACACAAACAACCTGTATTTTCTTGTGTCAAATTAAGAAACATCGGGTAAAAATACAAAAGTCTGATCATTCTATGCTAAGAAATTAATGTTTCTCGTTATTATCACCATCTTCATGTAACAACATAAACCTTAGTGATTTATTTGCTCCTTTCTTAATGTTATTCTGACGCCATAATTAGAGGTGTCTTGGAGTGTTATAAGCATTACATTTGTGTTTCACAGCGTCAACAACTTGCAGTTATTTTCATTCTCCCCAAAATTACCCCTGTGGCATTCTATCTTTATATAATACAAATTAATGGACAACAAAATCTGTTTATTTAGTCTATAATGACAAAGAGTTTTAAGCCAGATGTTGCGAATGAGAAATATGGTTACTATGTTTCACCGTTATCTTCTGAAAACTAATGATTTTCTGGTATAAACAATGGCGCTGTTGCAACTTAGCAAACTTGAACAATAAAAAGAGAGTTTTATTTATAGGTGCTCTTTGACTATTATGGTTTTTAGCGTCCCATTCTATATTGGGCGTGAAAGACCGGAAATTTTACTCAGAGGTCTCATTACCAGGCTTGAGGTTCTTTCACGTGCCGTAAATCTAAGACATTGGACCATTGGCTTTGCTTCCCTTCCAAAGGAAGTCATGCTAAGGATTTTTACGCCCGGAAAATAATCCATTGCCTTCCTCCAAGTTTGAACCCGCGACCTTGGGCACCACTTTAACAATGAGACGTATAATAGGCAGGTGTGATAATTAACAATATGCTTTTGATCCACGAATTTGGACGCCACAAAACAATCGTTATGTCTGAAAACTGTGCTATCGTTAATGCGTTATCTGATTGTGCTTTTTAAAACCTTCATCCGACATTCTGATTAAAAAAAGCGAATATAAAGCCCTAAGCAACAATATACATCCACCATCATTGGAAGAAAATAATGCTACTTTAGTTCGTACTAGACAGTGACGTCACAATTCAATCGCTTACATCATAACGTTTTGAAGAGCCTTGCAAATTGGATTTTAAAATATTTTTCCTTCCTTTCAAAAGAACGTAAAATTACAACGCAATACCATTTTCTATTTAAAATATGTTTAGCTTTCGTGCATGTTCCCAATTGTTTACGCTATAATCTCCTATAGCTTATAGCATAATACACCTAACCGTCGAATAAAAATTAGAAAACGTTGATCATTTTGGATTGAGTTTCCCCTAATTGCTGTACATGTCGTGTACCATCTTTCAGAGTTGACTGCCGTCAAGCAGGTGTGTTCTTGAAACGCTGGGTTGAAGCGCCCCACTGCTTCTAATATTAATTACATAGCTTGAACCAAATCTTCAGTCCTTTAAGGAAAATTTGAAATCCCTATCCTACCAATGTTAAATTTATTCAATTCATGGCCCGTTATCTCAGAAGCTATTTAAGATATCAGATTGATGTTTTTACGGAATGTATATGTATGCCTTTTAAATTCATTAATCTAGTTTTAGATAATACGTTTGTTTATTAAGGACTGGACTTGACTATCGTAGTCATGAACTTGAGTTTAAATTCCCCGTAATACTGAAATCTAAGAACTTCTTTCATTATTTCATCTGTAACTATTGTTTTAGTTAAATACTCCTTTACCTTTAATTAGGGACAGGACTTTATTAATTAAGTTTTCATCATTTGGGTTTATCAGACCCAATATTGTTTATTAAGGAAAATCTACAATTTCCTTTTCCTCAATTATACCATCTTTTGATTGCAATTTACTAACAATAATTTGTTTTAAAAAGATAACCAAACATGTTGCAACCAAAGTAGAACCACAACATCACTTAGTGTATACAGCACAATAGTATAACAGAAAATATAACTCACAGAAAAGCCTGTTCAAAACAAAAATAAAGAAAACATGCTCATATATTTACAAAGCTAGAAACCGCATGGCTTGAGCACACAGATGCTGCCATACTTAACAGCAGTACCAAACTGTATAGCAAAACTACCCCTAAAAGATGTGTCAAAGTTTATCCCTCCATTCCATTGTTGATTTTTTCTTCTGTACAGTGATACAGAATTCAAAGTGAACAACGGCAGATGCAGTAGCACTTTTAAAAGTATATGTTAAAATGTAAGTGTTGGGCTTAAAATAGTAATATATGCATATATATATTACTGATATATAGGGCTATTAAAATTAAGGAACCAATTTTAAATATTCATTTTTAATGAACGACAATAGACAGCGACACATACGACACATCATTGAATAGAGGAAAGTTGAAAGTTTTAAGCCCCAACTATTAGTTCCATTCAGTGCCTACATCGGCACTGTGTTTGTTTACGAGAAAATGGTGACGCCACAGGAAAAATTGTTGTGTGTGCTGCATTATGCAAAGAGCGAATCCATTGTTTCATTGCAGCGTGTATTTCGTTGTAAGTTCAACAGCGATCCGCCTCGTCATAAAAAAATTTACAATTGATGCAATAAATTCGTAGAAGATAGTTGCGTGTGCAAACAGAAAAGCACTGGTCGTCCTCATATAACAAAAGGTGCTCATTTTGAACACATAAAATAAAATTCTGAACTTTTCTCCATTCAGTGATGTATCGCATGTGTCGCCATCTACTGTCGTTCATTAGAAATAAATATTTAAGTTTGTTCCTTCTTTGTTTCATTTATAGCTATGAATCTGCATATGTATTGGCACTAATGTATCAGAATATCCTCCTTACAAGAAGGATAGCTCTGGAGTTATATAATGTGTAAGCTCCGAGAATTAGGGAGTCTTATTCTTGTGCTGCACGAAAACATTGGAATGACGTAATCGAACCGCTCTCACAACTTGAGGAAACTTTTTTTTCGGTATGCAAGGTACCAAGTAAGCGGATTGATTTGGCCAATGTGCTTTATACAATCCTCGTATATCTTTGCTAGCAAATTGATGGACCTATTGACATCACTTTTATACAGAGCTTTCACGTAAAGGATATACCGCACGCGAGGTGCTTTTATTATTGGAAACTGCGAGCGAGGCTCCCCATTCTTTCCCACACGAGTCGCGCCAGGCGTATTATCGGTCAGGTTTCTTACGGCAAAGCTCAAGAGAGACATTTAGATCCTATTTTTTCAGTAGCTTACAGAAGATGATAAATCATGTGGGTAGTTTGCATAGGATTCTGCAACCACTCATACAACAGAGGAGTCATGATTAAAATTAAGGAAGTGTTTGAAGATAGGGTGATTATGCTCGAGTATGGTTCTGTTGCTCACCGTAATAAACAGTATGGGGCTGCCTGAAAGACGCAGCAAATCCTCACAATTCGGAGGAACTAAAAAAGAATGCCACAAATGAAATCAGAAGCATTGTAGTGGCCAAAGTTAAACTGTCCTTCTGAATGGTTTTCCCTATACAATTCCTATTTCAGCAGCTTCTTTGAAGTCAGATTTTATGTACAATATTAGAAGCGAAGTTAAAGTATGTTCTCGGGTGCCCGCGACACACGCAGCTGCTGAGAATCAAAACGCCGATCGTGCGGGACAGTGAAAGCTCTGTAGTTAGAAATACACATGCTCAAACAATATTCCATTAAATATAGCTTCAAATGGTAGATTGCATATTATTATGCTTTGAACAGTAATTTAAGTTATTGGCTATTTAACTTTGTCTAATATACCTATTTGTGTTTCAAGACTCATTTGATGCAGCAGGTGCATCTCTTTAATGAAGTAGTATAACTGTTTCTACGCGTTAGCGAATGCCGGGCACTAAAATCCTTTATGGTACTATGAGGGCATTCTTTTCTCCACTAGCCTCTCCGTGAGTTGGTTCTAATTTCTGGACAATGACTGCAATCAAATAATAAACTAAAAGCCCAGTCCAAGTGGAATAGGCGTATTCTAGTAATTCAGCCTAAGATAGCGTGAACCCTTACTAAATAATTTATATAATATTTCTGTGACAATAACTAATCAATATACGTAACAGTTTCTGAAAATATTTTTGTTTCTTCCTCCGAAAGACCACGAGACAAACGATATCAACTCTCCCTCTCCAGACATGGAACTGGAGAAAATTATGTCTCTCGCTAGATATATATGTAATTATAGAGACATAAACATGTTTCCTCAATTGATTCTAGCTTCTGAATATGTTTCTGTAACACAGAAAGATGGGCATAACGGATGTGCTGGGGAAGATGATTTGGTTCTGCATAAAGAGTGGTATCGTCGTCGCCGTGGTGTACGCATCGATAGACGCAGGAGTATGGAAGAGTCCGGATGAGACATACGAGCTTGCAAAAGCCATGTACAAGCGTATTCTAGAAATCTTCGGCTATGGTGGTGATGGTGGTGGTAGTGGTGCTGGTGATGAACCCCGTGTAAGTATAAACATCATTACCTTTTATTTAATAAGGCATGTAGGGGAAAGTATCCGAAACTGGGCCTATAGTATCGGAAATTTTATTGACGTGCACTGCATATTTCCCAATTTATGCAATGTCATTAGCACCAGGTTCCACAGAGAGCAAAACAATACATGAGAGCATAAGACTAAAACTTCGAAAGGGAACAGTGAACAGTATTATCAACCACAATTCATTGTACTTTCCTTATTAGAAACCACTTCTTTTATTTATAGTGTTGCAAGATTGGCTTACCATGAATTAAGCCCCTGATAGTCTTTGGTTTAGGTGTATTTTTTTATTAAAGAAGTTTAATAAATATCCTTTAATTAAATATGGGATGTCTTTAATGCGAATAAAGCCAACATTTTAATGCACCGTACGTACAAAGTGCAATGTAGGAAGATGTCAGTAGAACCAAATAAACTAAAAAGCAAATGCCCAAACCTGCTTTTGTGCCTCCTGAGTACTGAGGGAAATTTATTAAAGCAAATTCCACAAGGATTTGAACCCGCGCTGATGCGCATTGGCCACTGCCCCATTACCCAATGCTGCACCTGTGTTATTAAACTTAGCTATTGGGTTAGCTCAAGAGATGCAGGGAAGTTCACAGTCTGTAGAGCACAGTACCTGTTAATAGCATTATGTACTAAGCTATTAGTATTATTTCGTAATAATTTCAAAAGTCCATTAGTATTCCATTGAAAGTTAACACCTACGTATCCCATGTAGAACCCCAAGGCACGCATTATTTAATCCTGGATGGAAACTGGAACGGATTTATAGGAAGAGGAAAATATCGGCGAGATTTGATACTAACATTAAACATTCAGGTTACTGTGCCTTGACACAAACTTAAAGCATCATTGGAATGGTCCATTTTGGGAACTTTCTCCTATTGTGCACCCGGATTTAATATTGTCTATTTGGCAAATGTGCCAAACTAGCATTTGAAGCATGTTGAGAAATTTGAATTAGTAAAATTGTTACAAGGGAAGTTTATCAATTTAAAATTTAAAGCAGGAGATATAGAACAAATGTAGCTAAATTTGTTTTGTTAACAGAAGCCGACTGGAAAAAAATAACCTGCAGCATCTCTTCAGGGCTCAGAGACTTGAAGAAATAGTTGGTAATGTTAATAATTTGCTGTGTAACACAATTTAAAATACAGCCATTTCTAAACTGTAACCGCTATGTTATTGTGTGAGGCATTTTTACATTTCCTGTCAACAAGGTTGGTAATTGAATATTTAGCAGACATTCGTAATAACCATGCGTGTCTTTCTGAACGCAATAATCTCGAGAATCGCTAGTACAATAAAAATTTACAAAACATAAAGCTGAATTCTAAGGAACAGAACATTGCTGGGAATTAATTATTGTGGCATTTTTGTGTGCGATCAGCAGAGTAATCTATAGATATGTTCGAGTATTATCTCTGGACAGGTTCAACCAGTGTGACTCCTAGACTTTCTGCAGGGTACATATTTGTACGCCCACACGAAGATGAGGTCAAATCAAACCAGCTCTACTTTTAATTAATTCTAACTTGGGTTTGACGCGTAATTGCTGAATTATGCGAACCAATCATAAGGTATGCGTTTCACAGTTGTGATTCTAAATATGGAATATACCTTCAAACTTTTAAGATGTTTAACTTTGTAATGTTTAAATTATTAAAGAAACAAATGCATCACTTTGTTGACCAGTGGTATTTAATTTTCTTAGACGACTAAGAATATGTAAGAATCACTTTTATTCACATTCTCCACTCTTTATATGATGCTATACAATTTTCATCCAGGAATTTCGCAGCTTCTTTCTAGAGGAAATACTTGAATATTGGGGCTTGTTGGTCGACTCACCAGCGTACATCATTTGATGTATGTGATACAATTAAATGAAAACGAGACAGGCACCTAGCCCAAAAGAAATCTCCATGAATGCTGGATGCGCTTATCTCACAATAGATACGGCGGCTAATTGCATTTTGTATAACACTATGGTAACTACAAACACCACTAAACAGATTTTGATAATTCTTTCACATTACAAAGCCCAATTCTTTCTGGCGGACAGGGGCTGTATGACACCTAATTTCATTTCATAAATAAAATGCTAAAATATTTACCAGCCTATGTATTAGAATACCAACATACTGAACTTTTAAAAGAACACGCTCGCGAAGAAGCCTTTCGTTATTCGTTGAAAATGCCATAGAGCAGAAAAAAGTTGCTACTCCACAGAAAATGTATGTAAAATAGGACAAATGCCATGGATTTCATTTCAATATATACAGTCACAATCTAACAGCTAAGACACAACAAAATAAAACATAATCTAATCTGTTTATAATGCTACCATACGCATGCGATACCAATGCCAGAATACTTTGCTAACCCTCTCTTAAGAAAGTTATAATCAGGTTTGTTAGCTGGGCATTGTAGTGGGGATTAATGGGAAATAGGATTTTCTTGGTGTCGGGTTTCTTATTCGGCAGGATTGTTGTTGCCGGCTACTCAGGTAGAGGGTTGTTGGTTGGGTGACTCTTATCTCAGGGAGTGTGGATGGGAGATAATGGATGATACTCACAGTTCTCCTCTCAGTGGCCCGTTTATTTTGATGATCCACACTGTTTTCCTTGACCGAATACCCTTCACACAAGACGTGATCCCCCGCTATTGTTTACGTGCTTTACCCTTTCCTAATTATCTTTAGAAGTTGAAACATATCACGACGTGAATTTAATGACTGGACTTTTGTCATTCCTAGCTACCCTTTCCTCACTTTTACTTAACACTAACTATCCAATACATAAATGCTTAAGTTTCGACATCTACACCGTTTCCCTATCTGACACGAAATGATTTTAAGTTCTACATCTACTCTTCCCCACTGTACGACACGAAGTCATGTCTTCTTCCCCACGAAGTGATCCATCTTACACACGTCTGAAACTGCTCTCCGTCATAGATAATTTTTCTATTCTCCGTCTCTTTCCTAGTTTCAATCCTTCTTTTTACTATGCACGTGACTTATAATTTCTCATTGGTCATTTTTCTAAATTTTTCACCGTTTTCCATTGGTTCGTTATATCGTCGAGCTGACCTTGCCCGTGTCTACCACTACCGCCTTACGTTTGCTTGATTAAGTTTTCTGTGCGCTTGACTGCGTTCAACTTCCGTTTCGTTGTTCTAGCTTCCTGTGAGTTTCACCAGATTTCTATAGGACTTAAGCGTTTGCTAATGTTTCCTTTCCTGTATGTTCCTAAAGTATTTCACCCTTTTACAGTTTTCACTAGGTGTCTCTTCGTTCTATGATACGCGTTTTCCTACATTTTATTTTACGTTCTGATGATTTATTCGTATCTGCTCTTTACTTTATTTCTTTCGTAATGGTTTTATTCCCCCCTTTTCTAATCCTTAATATTATCTTTTATTCCTCTTTATTAGTATTCCCCTCATTATTTTGATTAGATGATTATTAATATTCTTATGGTGGTTATGGTTATTATTATTATTATTATTATTATTATTATTATTATTATTATTTGGGCGGATCTTATCACTTCAGCATGCTGAATAATACTATAAAGAAAGAGAATTCCTTACATTAGAAAACAGTGAACAGAAATTTATTTTATAATTACTAACTGAGAATATAATATTTCTCTATAGAGGTAGACTACGTATGTTTTCCAAAGCGGTTAACTTCTAGGAGTGCGGAATTTTCATATTCACCATTATAAAATTATGTTAATGGATATTTCATGTTACTGAAACTAAAATCACAAACGCAAAGCTGTCAATGGAAGCATATGGGAAATCTAATGGAAAATAAAAAGGTGAAGGCATAAAAATAATTTGGGGAAAATAAACATGACGTTCTTTTTGGATTATACATGGTTTCTAGGCTTTCTTTTCTTTTCTTTTTTTAAAACGATACGATCATAGTCAGACTGAGGTTTGACGTGGAAACGCATCGACATCCGCCTTGTTATTGCAAAGAGAGGTATTCTGTCTTTGGTTTGAACGAATCAAGACGTGTTAGGCTGGTTAGGATAAAAGCTGCCTGATGGTCCTATTTCCCACTAGGTAAATATGTTAAGTTTTGGAGCTTATATTTTTCTTTAAGCGTTTTCATCCAACCAAGCGCAATACAAAAGCATTGAGATTGAGATAAATACATCGTGATGGTCAGGTTACTGGAATTCGCCTGCTAAATTCAATACCAGTAACAATTAAAACATTAAATTATTTCTCTATTATTAACAAAGCTTCCTTTAGATTTATAGTAACATGCATTTCTTTATAGCTGGGCCATAAATCGGGTGTATGCTAGTTTGCTTTCACTGCAGTGACCTCGGTATTTTTCCGGTAGCGCACTAGCGGTGAATGACCCGTTCAAGAATACGTTTATCACCTGTGTTATACGATCAGTTGCTGTCTGTAGTTCGAGCTGTAAAGTCGTTGTTGTGCATCTCAAAAGCGAAAGTTTATTCAAGACATGTACGTTGTGTGTGAATTGCATTACATTATTCTTATTAGTCCACTGAAATGTCTACCGAAAAATTCACGCTTGAACAAGTTTTTTTTTATGTACGACACATACCTAAAATCCAAATCGTGTAGAGGCAGTTTCAGGAGAAATTTCCTGGTATTCCAGTTCCAGGTAGAAAAATTATTAGATGCCTGGTTAATAAATTTAGTAAAGCGGGATCACTAAACGCTAAATCTAAGAAGCTAAAATTAAATGTTCTAACACAGGAAGAAATTGACAAAAATGCTGAATCATTCGAACTATTTCCAAAGACGTCTCTGAGACATCTTGCACAGGCAAGTGGCTGTCCAAAAAACTTATGTTTATACAGCTGCTAAACTTTTAAAATTAAAACCCTACAGAGTAACTATTGTTAATGAATAACAACTTGCGACGACGACGACGAATGCCAGAAATATTTCAGTGCAGATGGACACCACCTTCAACACCAGTTATAAGAAGGTTAGAACTCAGAGTGCATGTTAAGATTACTCAGAGTGCATGTTAAGTAACGCGGCAGTTTTAGAAGAAAAAACCCACAGTGTAATAGACAGTGCTCAAGGAAACCTCATTAAATATCTGTAACACTACAACGCCCACTTAGGCATTACAGGGATATTTTTACACCACCAAATCACTGTTTTCGGATGGAACAGAATAAAGAAATGAAACACACATTTAATGAAGACTAAACAGAGCATGTGGTAAAGAGAAAGCAGGTTGGCTTGTTAAAATTCTGACAAATTAAGCGCTAGAATAAAAAGAAACAGCACACTAAAGACCTGATCTTAACCAATTACACGCGGCAGAAACAAGGCGGAAAACCCGATGCTTAAAAAGTTATAACATTCGTTTGTATTCTTCCCAAGGGCCACGTCACTTCCCGGAAGTAACCAGGATCACATCGTGGATGGGGTTAATGTAATAGCTCTTCCATTTGTCACCCTGCCAGGCAATTTAACTTTGAGATTTTTAAAAGCTCCCGAAGTCCTTGGCTTAATAAAGATGCATTCACCGGGAGATGAGATAAAACCTTGGTGTTAATGAGCAACTTGGGTTTCATTTTGTCTGTATTCAAGTCAAATAATGCGGAAATTACATTTAGCTTCCTTCGTCTTTTCCTTCGTATTTTGCTTCATGGTGAAGGGGTTTGAGAGCCCGAGGGTATAAGAGACAGTTTTAGAATAATCTAAAAGGACCTTGATATAGAACTTCAAAGGAAACGCGAAAATTTTGTATGACTAATGGTCAAAAAAGAAATAACAAGCAAGCTTTGATCCTGCCTATCGGGATGCAGGCCTGGGTTTGAATCTTAGTTAGGCCAAGTTGCCTGATTGATGTTACCATTAAGGCATTCTCTTAGCATAAATATCACCGAGGAACGGTCAAAAAGTAATATAACTGTTAGTTTTTAATAGTCACTCGAGAGTTGAAGATATCAATATACAATATATCTTTAGCAGTATTAGGGATAAGAGAGCCTTAGTGTTTTATAGGCAAATTAAAAAGGATTGGGGCAGGGAAAAGTATATTGAAGTGTGCCATAAATTCGAAAGGGAAGGGTGAGCTTGGATTAGATCTGGAACAATGAAGTTATGTGGAATGAAAGGGGGAATGGATTCACAGAAGTGTCCATTATGTGGGGAAATGGAGAATGACCAACATTTTAACTTGGATTGTAATGAGACTAAACAATGGAGAGATCAATGTATACTGTGCAAAGGTAGCATAATCATTAGTCTTTTAATTGAGGGCTGGTATGAATGGTTGAATGCCAGTTAGGTGGTCGAAATTACCGAGACCAGTAATTAAAATGAGCATTGGAAAGCTTAAAAATACAGAAGAGATTATAAAACTGGGTGGACTATTAGATTTATAAGAGGAGAATTTCAAAATTATAAAATTGTATATTTTGCAAGGATGCTTATCAAGTAAATTGGTATATTTAATAAATAAGTGTGTTTTACGTGTAGGTAGTTAGTAACCTGGTGTATAATGTGTTAACAACCACAGTGTTTACTAAATTTGCACCAGGCGCAACTCAAGTATATATGTTGTATATTAGAAAGGAAAAAATTAGCATATTTATATGTAATAGAGATAGTTTTAGAGAATTAAAACAGTTCATGAATAATAGAAGTGAAATAAATTCATTCAGTATTACGTTATAAAATTCACGGAGAAATAACTTAACTAGTTAGTCATGGGTACAAAGGGGACAATAACCACATTCTAGTAGCAACTATTCGGTGTTGTCCCTGAAATTCTAACTAAACGCTATTCCGTAGCATTGTACTGCTCCTAAAGATAGCATAGCACTATCCTTCTACTTCATTAGCAGCATACTATCTATGATTGTAACTAATCTTGTGTCGTCCTTCCAGATCGACCAATTACTTTGGCCATGAACTTTAAGGTGAACAACACACAAATACCAGTTGCATATGCAGTTATTTCACTTAAATTGCATAAATGATAATTATGCAAACTAAGTTTCATAGGAAACAAAACAGAAGCATGGCTTCAACATAATATAAGCCAGAAGTATAACGCTTACGCAACTTTCTCTATACATTGCAAATTCACTTATATCCTTTATGTTATATTAATAAAAAGGTTATTCTTCTACCCACGTTGCGCCATTTACGATACACGTTTGCCTAGAAATGTTTTCAGATTAAGCGATTCTAGTTACATGCAACATAAAACAGCATTCAATTTTTACTTTCTCTACCACGTATAGTAAGTAGGGGAAGTATTGCATTCCACCCAAAAATTCGATACCGAGATTTCACCGGAAATACATGTTTTGAGACTCACCGAATCCAAAAAAAGCATTTTTGGAAACATGTCCGTGTGTGTGTCTGTCTGTGTGTCTGTGTGTCTGTGTGTCTGTCTGTGTGTCTGTGAACAGCATAACTCAGAAACGAACAGTCGTATAAACACCAAACTTGGTATTTAGGTTCAGTATCTTCCAGAGATGCGACACGAAGGTTTTCAAGAAAATCCCCCCACCCCAGACTACCCTTTACATGGAACATTTTTCGAAAATTTTAATTTTCTCAAAAATGGCTCTAACGATTTTGATGAAATTATCATATGTTTAAGATATTGTCATGAGAAATGAAATGTATATCTGGGAATGTCTCCAAAAGTATTCTTCATTGTGAACGACTTTTGCATAACTGGTAAACCATAAGAGATAGACAAAATGCTACTACACAAAAAATGTAGATCCCGTTAAAATACACAACTTATGTCATATACATTTCTTTTGTTGAGTGAACCGTTTTTCGAGATATTGCTTGTTATTCCCTTGAATTTTCCAATACTTATACTTTTTCTCAAATTCGTTATTCGTTTTTTTATGTCCTGGACATGCAAAGAGAATGGAATGCGCCACATAGCAACCAGCGTTAAAATATTTGACTATCGCTTAAAACCTAGCATATTCCCCTTGCATCTACATGAAAATTACCAGTAAGATTGACATCTCGATATCTCGATTAACATGAAGCATATGATGAATACGCGTTTGTAAAAATAGTTTGTACAAGAGTAGAGAAAGTCATGTGAGTGTAACACATCAGATTTTTTAAGTCATAAGTCGCCTTCTCTTAAATGTCAGCTCATGCGAACGAAAAAAAACAGAGTATGTGTTACATTCACACGGCTTTGTCCACCCACTATCGTTTGTTTTGTATAACTTCTATAGGCTGTTTTTATGAACGCTTACTTTTCGTGTTAATCAAAATAAACTGTCGCAGAAATAGTTTCATTACATATTTCGTTGTAGGCATAAAGAATAGAGGAAACCGAATCGACAGTCAAGATGTTTAAGAGCTAGTCGCTGTATACTGGCATAGAAATGCAAACCCTTTCATGACATTGCGAGAAACATCTGGACAGCTACAGTAGTTTAAGAATATTGAAGTGTTGAAAAATTAAAACCAATAACAGCAAATATCTCTGAAATGACTGTTGCCACCGAAAATTTTTTCACACAAACTGTATGATCAGGAGGTCCACATTTTTGTGTAGTTCATTTTCGTCTATTTCTTATGGTTCGCCATCTATAAACACTCTTCCGACTGCCTCTGTGGTCTAGTGATTAGCAAATCAAAAGCTTTCGGGTTAGATTCCAGGCCGTAGGGCAGAAATTTTTCTTTAGCCAGGATTATCGCGCATCTTCCCAGAATCTGGAATTATGAAAGAGAGTGTGAGTGTGCGAGTGTGTGTGTGTGCGCGCGCGCGCGTAAACCTTAAGTCAACCCAAATAAACCAATTATTAACACAAACATTAACGGAGTGAACACCACTGTCGATGAGCAATTGTTCCAAGGAAAACCCGCTGATATGACCAAAGGCAGCGTATATATGCAGCAGAAAAGAACTGTGCGAGGGTTAGATTTCTGGCCGGGGGGTGAAATTTTTCTCTAGCCGAGATTATTCTCTATCTCCACAGAGTCTGGAAGTATGAATGAGAGTGTGTATGTGTGTGTGATCTAATAAATAGAACCCAAAATGTTCAAAGAAACCCAACGACGAGAGAATACGAGTTAACACCATTACCAGTAGACAATAAGTTCCAAAGGAAAGGCCGCCGATAAGACCAATGCTGTTAAAGGTATGTAAATGGAATTTAAAAAAAAAGCTCCATCGTAATGAAGGTGACTTTACTGCTATTTCCGGATAATTTAATACATGCATTTCATTAGTTATGTAAATATCTTAAATATATGGTACGTTAATAAACATGGTAACGAATTTTTTCAGAAAATATAAAATAATACAAAAATGTACACTTGGGTGAAAAAAATCTGATGTGTTACACACACATGACATTCTCTACTCTTGTACAACCTATTTTTACAAACTCTTATTCTCTATATGCTTCATGTTAATCGAGATAAACAGTTGCAGAAACGATCTTTTGACATGCAAAGAGAATTACATTTTACACATAGCGACCAGTTCTAAAAATATTTGACTATCGCTTAAGGCGTACTATGTTCCCCTTGTTTTGTAATTGCAAGGGCAATATAGAAATACAGTAGCCTTTGAGCATAGACACATCTCTTAATAGCTGGTTGCTAGGTGCAGCACCATTCTCTTTGCCACAGATTAATTCTCTTTGCATATACAAGACAAAAAAATCTGAGGTGTTACACTCACATCACTTTCTCTACTCTTGTACAGATTATTTTTACAAACGCTTATTCTCCATATGCTTCATGTTAATCAAGATATCGAGATGTTAATCTTATTGTCAATTTTCTTGTAGATGCAAGGGGAATATGGTAGGGCTTTAAGTGATAGTCAAATATTTTAAGAGCTGGTTGCTATGTGGAGTATTCCATACGCTTTGCATTACCAGGACAAAAAAATGAATAGCGAATTTGCATTTGAGAAAAAGTATAATTATTGGAAAATTTAAGGGAATAACAAGCAATATCTCGAAAATGGTTCACCCAACAAAAAAATGTATGACATAAATTGTGTATTTTAACGCGATCTATATTTTTGTGTAGTAAAATTTCGTCTATCTCTTATGGTTTACCAGTTATGCAAAAGTCGTTCACAATGAAGAATACTTTTGGAGACATTCCGAGGAAATTCGAGATATACAATTCATTTGTCATGAAAATATCTTAAATGTATGATATTTTAATGAAAATCGTTAGAGCTATTTTTGAGAAAATTAAAATTTTCGAAAAGTGTTCCATGTAAAGGGTAATCTGCGGTGGGGGATTTTCTTGAAAACCTTCGTGTCGCATCTCTGGAAGATACTGAATGTAAATACCAAGTTTGGTGTTTATCCGACTGTTCGTTTCTGAGTTATGCTGTTCACAGACACACACACAGACATACAGACACACGCACGGACATGTTTCCAAAAATGCTTTTTTGGGATTCAGGGGGTCTCAAAACATGTATTTCCAGTGGAATCTCGGTATCGAATTTTTGGGTGGAATACAATACTTCCCCTACTTACTATACGTAGTAGAGAAAGTAAAAATATGTGTGGATATAATAAACTGCATGTTTAAGTCGGTAAGGGATTTCCCACACCCCCATTCATGGGTCCACCCCCCACCCCTTACCTAGTTCTAGCAACGCAAGCAGATAGACGGCTTTTGCATAGTCTTTTTTCGCGATGGCTTATGTGCACCAGAGTCTAGGATCCAAGGCGGTTTTAGATTCATTGAGAAAATACAACCAATTCCGTTTTATTCATTGTTCTACCGTAGGCTGGAAAACTAGAATCGGATGAAAAAGGATGTAAAGTCGACACTGGAGTATGTCGTAGCAAGAGAAGTTAAGGATGTCTTGTTTTACGGGGTGTGGAGAATTTCATGACGTGCTATCACAGCGACATCGCAGTTCAGATGGCGGAGAAGTGGTACAGAAAACTGAAGTTCGGTGCTTCGAATCCCTACTATAGCAATGAATTTTTTTTATTCTGATTTTACCTTTCCATAATTAATTCGGAATTAGTATTGTACTAAATAAATGTTATTATTAAAGTTTTGCAAGAAAAGGAATATAAAGAAAGTTGTCAACCATTTTCAAGTAATACGAAAACTATGTTGTGCTATTTTTAATGCTTTTTCGGTTTACGTGTTTCATTTCGTATAACTCAGTTCTCTACCATGTTTGTTTGTAATATTTTATGATTCAAAATCAATGTCTGTTGTCCTTATAGCTGTATAAAATTATTATTACTATTATTATTATTATTATTATTATTATTAGTGGAAGATAACATTAATACCAATAAATAATAATAATAATAATAATAATAATAATAATAATAATAATAGCAACCCCATAATGTCCTAAGCTATTAAATCACTGCTATTAAGAATAAAACACCTTTTTATCTCTACGGAAAAGCTTATTAATTAAACTGTTTTCTTCACGTCCTTTAATTTGCCTTTGTATCCCGTTGTGATGTTTCTTGAAGCTTCTAATGCCAACGGAATATATTATGCATTTATAATTAAATATGCTACCTGCTGCGCGTGTCCAGTGACCACATTTATGCTGGTGGTATTCCTTTCACCAGTTTGACGCTGTTTTTCGACTACTCCATAGCTCAACAGCCCTCGCTGTGCTATAACTTTGCCCAATAGGGGCAATAATTTTCGGTTTGTGTCCATATCCTTTGTTCGTTTCAAATGACATGCATAATAAATAGGAAATTGTTTAAAAATCAATTTTATCTAACCACTCTGCTTTATTAATTACTTGTAATTAAAGTGTACCCTTATGATTTGCGTGCCCTTAATTTTAAGCTATAATTTTATATGACTTATGGTCTGTAAGCTCTACAAGATAAAAATAAATGTCTACTTATAACATAATGTTTGTCTTACCCCCTCCCCGGCTTCCTTTATTCCTTAGCCGAAAATCGACCACTGCATATTAGATAGGGTTTCGGTACCAGACTTTTGACATCAAACTTATAAAGACTGACAGATTTGGCAAATGTCTGCGAGTACCCTGAAGCCATTCAGGTAAAATTCTTCCATTTCCCACACCTTTCGCCGCTCACTTTGTTCAAACTAATAAGAGATTAGCACATCCGTGTAGGTGTGGAACATTGATTATATGGAGATTTCTGCCAACATTAAATAAAGAGAAACACAATAGGAAACCAAAAGCATCGGCACCTTTATTTTTGCACCGGACTATACATAAAGGGTAGTTTGAGAATGACAGATTTTTCTAAAATTCTTTGTGAAGCACAATTGGAAGATATTATGAAATGCCAACTTTGGCATTTATCGGACTTTTCGATTTTGAGTTACCTATGCTGTTCAGACATATGGATCTTTTTCTAAAAAAAATTTCGGGTTCGAGGGCCTCAAAACATGTGCTTCGGTGTAATGCTTTACTTAATGTACATAGCATAGAAAGTAAAACACTTGCACAACTTCTAGCAATTGCAATTTCACAGGAATCCTTAAAATGTATATTACACTACCCATAAATAAACTCATTCTTTGATCCGCATTTACAACAGATGTTTGGCTAAAATGATTTTAAATCATCTAATGTGGACCGGCTTGCATCAATATGAAGAAACAATATTCAGCTATTTATATCACAGGTGGGTTTTATTTGCCATGAGTTCATATGGGAAAGAAGGGCAGAGGGATGGAGAGAGAGACAGAGAAGAAGTAGAAGAAGAATCAGCCAGTTTCATTTGTGCATCGATATCGACTATAAGGGATTTTAAGATACGAGTACTTCGGAAACATTTAGTTCTACGAAGAGGTTATGTATTTTGTTTGTGGTGCCAATATCTCTTTATATATGAGCGTTAATCCAAATCGTCAGATCCAGTTTTTATAAAATTAAAAATAGAGATTGTCCCAGATAAAGGATTATTTGGGTAGGAGATGGCAGGTAGAGAAGGCAAACAGACGCACCCAAATACTTGCTTTAAAACAAGCTCAAAGATTTGAAGATGTATTTTCGGTGAAATTTCAATAACACTATACTTCCTCTAGCTGCCTTAGGTAAGAAGTAGCAGAGAAGACAACATACCCATAAGGCCCCGTGCATCTCATCTTAATATTACTTCTCTTTTTTTTTTCTTTCTTTCTTTCTTGAGTGTAATGTGGCGTAAGCAGCACTCTTGTATATCTAAAGAAAATAGGAGATTATCTAAACCTAAGCCTAAGGTTGCAGTAATAATAAATCAAGAAGTCCATGTTGTGCATTTGATAGTGTTTATACACTCCACATATGCTTATTGTTTGTTATGTGAGGCGCCTCGTTCAAAAACTTCTAGGTCCATGCAATAAGGAACATAAAAAATCTTTCTGTGTAGCTGCAAGCGGGGGGGGGGGGGGTAGCGCAGTGGTTTCGTACCAGCTTTCATTACTCAGGTTCCAGGGTTCGATTCCCGGGCCTATTCACCACTTCACCTCTAACTTGGTCATGTAAAGTATCTCCAAGACCCAACGTGATTGGGAGTCCACGCAGGACCAGTTGAGTCTCTCATTCCACCGGCATCCTCATCATCACCCTACCATCATAGGTATCGGATTTCACCTGTTGGTGCTTTCATCTCAGAAATGGGTCCAGACATCGCTTGGCGGAATGAAGTAATTGAGAAGGTCATAGGGTATATATGGGGAGCTTCAAGTGGCAAACTCAATGCTGGTGGTCGTTTCTTCATGATGTGTGTATTTTATTGAAACCATCACTAAATGATCACGGTTATACATACTAGCTACGTGAATCTATTCGTTAAGACAACTTTATCCGGTCTACAGTAGGTTTGTATCGTGTAGCACTCCTCTATAGCAGTGTCAGCAAACTAAATGTTCTGTGACGTCAGAGAACGCGGCCCCTGTCTCCCCGGCACGGAACGAGAAATTCATTGTAAAGTATAGAAAAGGGATTGGCGAAATTAGGAATAAAGGACTCTAGCGAGGGAAGAGTGTAGCTTGTACTTTGTACACACATAACTATTACATGACTGGCTTTCCGTTTCCTCCACACCCATTGCACGTAGAATTCTCTGCGGCCGCTCCTACGTCACAGAGATTATGCTACATTACATGCAACTGGGTTGGCTGAACTTGATTTAAGCGAAGTTAGCTGTTGTTCCTATTAGCATGGTTAAGTTATTTATTCTTCAAGCGTAATCACTAGATTCATGAAAATGAAACACCAAAAAAGATGTTGACAAACTACTGGAGAAGCAATTTGGCTTTGATTGGGAAGAAGTTTTACAAGAAGATGATAATTTCAACTGATGTCATTGATGAACCCGTTCTCAATCTCCAGAAAGCCCAATGCGAGAAGACTGCAAAAAAAACACAGATTCTCTTGTATTTTAAACGCAAATCTACTGTTTTGTATTGGAGGTAAGAGAAATAAAGTGAACACATGAAATTTAGCTTTCTTGAACAAGAAATTTTGGAATTAACAAACTCACACACTAAGTCCCAATACTTATGTAGAGATGATATTTTTCCTCAAATGAATAACGGTAGAGTTAGGGGTTTAGGACCCCAAAATTCATTTGCACATTGACTTTTATACTTCTATTCATTGCCCAATAAATACGACCTTTACGCTCTGCGCTAATGTGCGAGGCTCGTATTCGAAAGGTCTTGGGTTCGAATACCGTAGACCAGTTACCCTGACCTTGGACTTTTTTCGTGATATAGTTGGTTCCACTTCTAACACGAATTTCCTATTCATTTCATTTCAACTGTTTAACCTTCGTATGTTTGAGGGCTGCAGGGCCTTGTGTTAAAGATTTCACCCTGGCGCCTTGTGTCCCTGTCTGGGGGATGCCCGTTTCCGGGTCGAGGATGGTATCAGGACTGGTGTTATTTAGAATGGTTAGGAAATCCGTCCTTGCTGGCGCGGACCTGGTTGGCCTCCATCCCTTGCTCGTACTCGCGTAAGACACAATGCACATATTGATGTGGCCTAACTATGGTAATGAACACCAGGGGCTGGGATCCCCTTGCCGTCTGACCATCCTATCCTATGACATTTACACCTAAAGCAGTTAATCTTAAAACCTGAAATAAATATGTAAACAACTAGAACTAGAGAACTAGCTCAAATTTATTCCGTAGGGAAATTTTCTTCTTCGGTTTCCCTGGGGTCTGGTAATTTTTACTTGGAAGATTCTGAAACTTAGCGCTTCATTTGTCTGATAAATAGTTGACAGAATGCATTATTTTTGCAGATGCTCACCGCAGCCGAGGTTAAATACAACACGGTGCAAGTTTGGAATAAGGGCGTCAGAATCATATTCAACAGGTTTGCTCACCCTTACGTAGACTAAGACACAAACATGGCCAGGCGAAAGGTCACACGTTAGTGCTGGCTGCGTCTTCGAAGTTATCACCATACGAAGCTAGAATTCATTTCAGCTGTCGTTCAGCTAAAAAAACTAAACTCCTTGTAAAAGTTGTATGAGGTTAGGTTATTAAAAATAAGAAAAAGGGGTGCTGCTTTAAAATTACTATTGTAAATTGTACAGCATTTTCCAAATGCTTTGTAAAACTATGTTCTTGCAAACTGGAAATTAGACAATGTTAATATTTGAGTTATATTTTGTAAACTAATTTATATTTAAACTAAACGGCTTATTTCCTGATGTAGCGATTTTCAGGTTTACGCCGCGTCATGTTTACTCACACCAATATTTCGACCCCTTGTTGATGTCATCTTCATTTCGGATGGTCACCTATTTATACTAGAGGGCTCGAGAAATCTCACCTACCCATTCACCAGCATCAACCGCGAGAATTGGCTAGGCCTTCGTGGCGTACTTTGCGTTTTTTTCGCGGGTCCTGCCAGGGAGTTGAGCTGCCATCCTGACGTGGCCCACTGCGCTACTGATTGGTTCCCAATATTAGCCAATTGGGAAGCCGCATTTTGCTATGCCGGTCATCCCATGTACCACCATATTACGGTGTTGGGGGGTGTTCTCTAAATGGTCTTCTTGCGCGTTTTCCTTATTTCTCGCAAAGTTACACCAAAAGTTGTTGATCTGTGCACCCATGTCTAAATTCAAATTATGGAGATGCCTCACTACTTCTAGAGCCTCGTCATTGTCCTTAACTATCATTTATCTTTTCTTGTCAGTACCCTCGATTCGTCAAATAATATTAAGTGCTTGGTGTCTGCCCCATGTGTGTCATTCTTGTTTGCAGTGACGAGTATGCTCTTTGCTGCGTTCCTTCACCGTCCGGCCAATTTCGCCTATACTTAGTCATATCATAAACTTTGTCATAATTAAACGTGGGTAGCACAACACAGAAAGATAGTATTCAAAACATTTGCATATCATTTATTAACTATAACATTATGAATACACAGAACAGATAGTTACTCAAAATGTCTTCCTTTGGAGGCCACACAGGCCTTCAAATGGCGCGGCCAATCACCTATGGCAGCACGTATGACTTTTATGTCCAAATTCTGAATTTTTTGCTTCAAATCTTATTTTATGGCCTCCAGATTTCTGTGTCGTGACGGCAAGCTTTATTCTCGACGATGTCCCATAGTTGGTAATCCAGGTGATTCAGATTTGGACTTCCCGATGGCAAATCTTGGTGCGAAGGACAATGTTCCCGAGCTTATAGCACCAAGATTGGCCATCGGGAAGTCCAAATCTGAATCCGTTGGATTACCAACTTGGGAAATCGCCGAGAGTGAAGCTTGCTCGTCACGACAGAAATTTGGAGTTCCCCAAAACGAGATTTGAAGCGAAACAGTATAAAATTTCGATGTAAATGTCTTAGTGCCGCTATAGACGATTGGCCGCGCCGATTGAAAATCAATGTGCCCTCCAAAGCAAGACATTTTGAGTAACTATTCATAATATGGTATGAAAATGTTTACAATACTATTGTTCTTTGTTGCGCGATAAATTTGTGAGTGAACTTATGATATGACTAGTTACGAGACTGCTCATAGTTACAGGAAATTCCATATACCCCTGCTACACCCAGGGGGAGTAAAGGATCCTTATTCCGAACCAAGGACTGGTGTAACTTACGTGGGGCAGTAAAAACCGTGCGAATATTTTCTTTTGTAAAAACCTCCATATTCTATCTATGATCCACTGGACATAGGGTAACACCGCTGTCTTTTGATCCTTTCTCTCTCACTTTGACCTGATAGTATGGCGTATCGTTTGCTCTGCCGCTTTCAGTGTCCGATAAACAAGTGCCTTGGAATAACCATTTGTCTGCAGAGCTTTCTTAGAGTATTCCTTTCAACCTGTATAGTCTCCTTGTCACACAACCTAATTGCTCTGGTCGCTAAGGTTTTCACTACGCCTCTCTTGTTGGCTAGATGGTGATGTGATCTTGCATGTAAATAATGCTTGGTGTGCGTTGATTTCCTATACACCGAATGCCCCAGGGTACCATCGTTGTGCCTGGTTACCACGACACCCAAACACGACAACTGTCCATCTACTTCTACTTCCACTGTACATTTTATCTAAGCAATTACTTTGTGTGACCAGAGCAATTAGGTTGTACGCCAAGGAGAGTATACCGCATGCAAGAAGACTCTTAGGAAAAGCTCTAAAGGAAAACGGTCACTCCAAGGACCTCGTTAATTGGATACTGAAAACCGCAGAAGAACAAACCACACGCCACACTATAAGGCCAAAGGAAAAGGGAAAGGATCAAAAGATAGTGATGTTACCCTACATCCAAGGGATCACGGACAGAATAGGGAGGCTATTACGAAAATAAAATATTTTCCCGGTTTTCAGCCCACCACCAAAGTTAATCCGTCCTAGGTTCAGAATAAGGATTCTTTACCCCCTATGCAGGTATCGGGGGTGTATGAAATTCCCTGTAACCGTCGGCAGCCCTATATAGGCTAAACGTGTCGCACCATGGAGGAACGCAGGAAAGAGCGTATTGATCATTGCAAATAGACTCATATTGAAAAGTCAGCTCTCGCCTTACATGCGGGGGACACCATAGCACCTAATATTATTTGACGAAATGAGGGTGCTGGCAAGGAAAGATAAATGGCAGCTAAGGAAAATGAAGGTGGGCCTAGAAATAGTGAAACATCCCCATAATTTGAATTTAGACAAGGTTGCACAGATCAACAACTTTTGATGCAACTTTGCTAGAAATAAAGGAAGCGCGCAAGAAGACGTAAAGCGCGCGTAAAGAGTGTACTTCGCAGAGTCGTAACGATGGTATACGGGATGACCGGCATAGAAAAACGCGGCTTCCTAATTGGCTAATATTGGGAACCAATCAGCAGCGCATTGGACCGTGAAACGATGGCAGCTCAAATCCCTGGCATGGACCCGCGAGAAAAACACAAGTACGCCACGAACACCTGGCCAGTCACCAGGAGGGAAATTCTCGCACCTGCGATTGGAGGTTCATGCGGGCGAATGAGTAAGTGGAATTTTCGGTTCCTCTAATATAAAAAGATGACAATTCGCCTGCGACACATGGCGGCTACCTGCACGGCGCAACCGCGCTGTCATTGCAACGACTAACCCTATCTCATGTCAGACTGCACCAGGCACAAACTGGTCCTTCGTCACAGCTAATACGCTGCTTGTGGTAGCGGTGGCTACTTCATGGGCCAGGCTTCCTGCCCGTATTTTCCAAGATACAACAGCAACACCGTCAACAGTCTCTACGCACGCAGCCCGCCATAGATCGTCAGTCAGCTCACTTGCAATGAAAACCAACCATAGTCTTTCTCCGCCACCATGACACCAAGCCGCCAGGTCGCCGCTAAGAGCGACACTTCGACACCTTGGCCTTCGCCTCGAGGCAATTAATGCACGCTTTGTTGCAAAGGGTGCCAACTTCCCTTCAAATTCTACCCATATCACCACCCCAACTTCCTCACTCTTAAACCCGCCCCCCAAAAAAGCATGCGGTGTAGTGAAGCTCTGAAGAGGACCTCAACAGGAGTTCGAAACGTTGGTGTAAACATGACGATGCGTAAACCAGTAAACAGCTATATAAATGATAATGCCGCGATAGCCTAAAAAACATCTTACTTCTTGATTTAAAAGCAAATAAAGTTTGTATTTAATTTCTCAGTCCTTGAAAGCAAAATATTTCTACGAAAGATGTAGCATTTGTAAAACATAAATAAAGTGCAGCGTTTTAACCATAATGACGTAAAATTATTGAATAAAATATATCACTTAATATCATTAGAAACAGCTATTTATCTCGAGTCAAATTCCAATGCAAAATTACTATGCAAATATTCACTGTGTTATATTTGCATGACTTCCTCTACCGAATATGGTTTATTTTTATATAACTTCTACACTCTATTCCTATTACTTTCTCTACTACGTATAGTATTGCATTCCACCCAAAAATTCGATATCGAGATTTCACCAAAAATACATGTTTTGAGACTCCTGAATAAAAAAGAACAGTTTTAAAAAAAGGTCCGTGTAAGTGTGTGTGTGAAAAGCATAACCCAAAAACGAAAAGTCAAATAAATACCCGACTTGGTATTTAGGTTCAGTATCTTTCAAAGATGCGGCACGAAGATTTTCCAAGAGGATTCCCTCAACACAGACTACCCTTTACATGAAACACTTTTCAAAAATGTTGATTTTTTCAAAAATGACTAACGATTTTGATTAAAATATCACATGTTTAAGATACTTTAATGGCAAATTAAACGTATATCTTGAATTTTATGGGAATGTCCCCAAAAGTCGTACGCTTTCTGAATGAATTTTGCAAAACAGGTAAACCGTAAGGGATAGATAGACAACATTTTTTAACATAAACTGTAGATCTCGTTAAAACGCACAGTTCATGTCGTATACATTTTTTCTGTCGAGTGAACGACTTCCGAGGTATTTCTTGTTATTTGTTTGAATTTTGCAATCCTCTTTCTCAAACGGTAATTCGTTATTCGCTTTTTTTATGTCCTGGACATACAAAGAGAATGGAATGCTACACATAGCAACCAGTTATTAAAATATTTGACTATCGCTTAAAGCCTACCATATTGCCCTTGCACCTACAAGAAAATTAGCAATAAATAGTCTGTGCAAATGTTTATGTCGATTAACATGAAGTAGATGGAGAATAAGCGATTGTAAAAATAGTTTGTACAAGAGTAGAGAAAGTCATGTGAGTGTAACACATCAGATTTTTTTGTGTCTACTTCATATTAATCGAGTTAAACCTTTGCAGAAATTGTTTCATTATGCATTTCGTTGTAGTTACAAGGAGAATACAGGATATCGAATCGATAGTCGAACTTTTAAAAGCCGGCCGTTGTGTGCTGGCCTTGAAATTCCACAACGTTTGTATGACATCACGGGATACAACTGAATAGCGACAGAATTTTTAAGAATGACATTATTGAGAAAATTTAACCAGTATTAACGGATATCTCGGAAATGGCTCGCATCACAAATATAAATTATGTTAAATAAATTGTGTATTTTAAGGAGTTCCGCGATTTTTGCGTAGTAGTTTTTTATGTCTATCTCATAAGGTATACCAATTAAACAAAATTATATAAAATTCCCTCGGAATGAAGAGGACTTCAGAGGCTCTTCCCAGTAAATTCAAGATACACACTTTATTTTCATGTAAATATCTGAAATATGTGGTATCAAATCAAAATCGTATGAGGTAGACTTGAGAAAATAAAAAATGTCCAACATTTTTCGAAAAATAGTTTGGACCGAGCAAGAAGGCTCCGCGGTAATGTGTGAGGCTCGCATTCTCGAGGTCTCGTGTTCGATTCCCGATGGCCACCCACTCTGACCATGCATTTTTCGTGGTTTTTCCTGGTTGACAAGGCCAAATGCTGGAATTGTGTATCCTACCACGGCTCTGCTCACTCCCTGCTTCCTCTCACTTCACTTTCCTTTCATGTTTCAGGTGGACTCCGAGGTTGTAGTTCGGTCGGTGTCATATAATTGAGTTTTGTTTATAGACGCTCTTTAACTGCTGTGGTCCTTAGCTTCCCGTCCCATATTGGGCGTGAAAGACCGGAAATTTTCTCAGAGGTCTCTTTATCAGGCTTGAGGTTCTTTTCTCATAAATCTACGATATGGGACCACGGTTTTACTTCCCTTTCAAAGGAAGCCATGCTAAGGATTTTTACGCCCAAAAAAAATCCATCGCCCTCCGCCGGGATCTCAGGAAGCCACGATCTCAGGAACCAGCTGTCGCTGTCGGGCAGATGGCCCAGAGGCTTGCGCTTTGGAAATGTTTCCCCGGTCCCACTGGAGGACGTTTCCGAGTGGCCAAGCCTGCAACTCTTAGGGAACCTTGGGCATCCTTGTTAACTTGCGCCGGTTTCTCTCTGTAACCCGTGTGTCTTCTGCGTTCTCTCACTTCATGTTTCCCACGGGGATGTATGCACAATATATCCCGTGAGGGTCGCAATGAAGTGTCCCCTCCGTTCACTAGTCTAGTCCAGACCAGCCCGGGGAGTTTGGGGTGGGAGAATCTTCTTGAAACCTGCGTATCGTATCTTTGGAAGACCTGCGATGGCGCAACTGTTTGTTTACTGCCGTATCACAACAACGCAGCCAATCATGTACACTCAGTGCTTTTGGTAATTCTCAAATCAAGTATATAACACGTACAGAAGGCTTCTTTTTGCACGTGGCGAGATTTTAGAATTGGCTTATGGCGAATGCTAGCGATTCTGTTGCACGTGCAGGACTGCACCAATGCTGTTGCATCTTTCCTGCCACTTTCATGGACAGGCCTGAGCAAGTGGGCATCTTGGCTGCATCATAGTGCTGAGTTGAAGATCCCTATTCTTTATACTTGAGTCTAAACTGAAAAATACATGGATGTCCAATGCATAGACACCTATATTTGGTGTTAACACCACATTTCCGACAGCAATGAACGCGAATGCTTCCGGACGTGCTAACGATATAGGTTACAGCGAGAATCAGAGCCATGTATTAGTGGTGGGCTTAAACAAGGCTAACATTGAACAACTTAAGTTACAACCGTATATTTTCCGTGAATTTAAAGATAAATATACTTTTTTTAGAATAGGAACTATTATTATTAAGGCACTTCATTTTACTTCATTGGACCATACTGTGCAACCGAATTCCTGTCACTAATTAAGTGATAATATGCATTCATATCAGTGATTGGTTAAGTAATAATATGCATTCACGTCAGAAATTAAGTAATTATATACGCTAAAACGCAATGATTATTACTTAAGATACTAAATACGTTAAAACGTTATTAAGACAATGTCTGTAAAAAATACGAGTATAGATTCAGAATATAAACGCATTCTGAAGACAAGAAAAAATTTAGAATATTCTTGGAAGCAGAAACTAAGGGTTCAGTGGAAGTCCCGTTAGCCCAGGTCTTTAACCTGAACTAACAATGGGCAGGCATCCGGACAACCGCAATATTCTCCTTCCCTCGGGATAAGAGCGGTGTCAGTTTGTCGGAAAGCAAACTCTTTCAAGACTGCAATATAGGTGTATAAGAAATAGTTAGGGGAGTTGTGGCAATAAAAATGAATGCCAAAACGCGCATTCCTTATTGTTTAATCTTAATTAGTGCACAAGATGTTTCTCCTAGCAAAATAACGAAACCAAATATAATCAGGGGGACCAGGAATTGAGAACTACCAATCATAATTTTCCAAAATATTTAAAACCACGTATAGGAAATAAAATAGATGTTACACGACCAACAAAAGACACGTGACCAAAAAAGAGAGGGGCAAAATATCCAGTGTGGACAAGCTCCGAAAATCATGTGCATGCGGTCGCAAACTTGACATCGCAGCGTCAACATCGTCATGCGAATAATTACATATTGCAACTAAGAAGCTCAAAAAGTCATGTACATCTCTGCCTCAAACTCACAATCAGTGCGTCAACATTGTCATGCGAATAGTTGCGTAGTAAAATTGAGTAGTGAATCGCAATAAATGGTAATACTACAATGGAAATTGGCGCGTTTATATAAAAATACAGCGCATCGAAAGAGAGACTTAGGCGTCCGTTATGCCGGAGTGGTTTGTAGCTAAGCCACTGCGAGTTGGAGAATACTAATCAGATCATAATATATTGAACAATACTTCTAAAGCCGGAATAAGGAAATTATTTTTACCTCAGTCAACACCTACACGCCCTGACACAAAGATCTCATCCCTCCGAGAGGAAGAGACATCATAACCCGCACCTCCATCTCGCCCTCCCCCTCTCTTTTCTTCTCTCACCAAACTACAGCCACGAGTGGACGGCCGCACTGGACAGGAAGAATCAGCTTTTAACTGTTTCTACCACTTACCATGTATGTAGAGAAGGCATTGCATTCCAGTCAAACATTTAATTTTGACATTTCAGAAAAAATACATGTTTTGGTGCCTCCTAAATCCCTCCAAAAAACATGTTTAAAACGGACCCATGTGTTCGTGCGTGCGCATGCGCGCAAGCATGTGTGTCGTGAAAATATAACTAAAAAGCGGGATAAATACCAACTTTGCTATCTTCCGAAGATACGACAAGAAGATTTCCAAGAAAACCCTCTCGTATTTTTTATTCTTTTTCAACAATGGCGCTAACGATTTTGATTAAAGTAACTAATTAAGATATTTGCATGAAAAATAAAACGTATATCTTGAATTTTTGGAAATATCCTGTAAAGTACAGAAACTACACCAAAAAATACACATTATTTAAACACCCAGATAACTCTTTTGTGGCATTACCTATTCCGAAATAACGTTAATATGGGTTTCAAATGTTTAATACGTTATAATTGTTAAATTCCTGTCACTATTCTCTTGTTTCGCCCAATATTCTGGAATGAGTATGGAATTTTAAAGCCATAGCTAACCTCATTTTAAACACCTTTCGACTCGGTTTCCTTTACATCTCTTGTACGTACAACGAAATATGCAATGAAACTATATCTCAAAGGTTTATCTTGATCAAAATAATACAGATACAAAAAAATCTGATGTGCTAAACTCACATGACTTTCTCTACTCCTGTACAAACTATTTTTACAAACGCTTATTCTCCATATGCTTCATATTAATCGAGATATTAATCTTATTGCTAATTTTCTTGTAAATGCAAGGGGAATTGGTAGGCTTTAAGCGATAGTCAAATATTTTAAGAGCTGTTTGCTATGTGGAGCATTCCATTCTCTTTGCATTACCAGGACAAAAAAAAATGAATAACGAATTCCCATTTGAGAAAAAGTACAAGTATTGGAAAATTTAAGGGAATAACAAGCAATATCTCGAAAATGGTTCACTCAACAACAACAAAAATGTATATGATGTAAATTGTGTATTTTAACGCGATCTACATTTCTTGTGTAATAAAATTTTGTCCATCTCTTATGGTTTACCAATTATGCAAAAGTCGTTCACAATGAAGAGACATTTGGAGACATTCCCAGAAAATTCGAGATATACATTTCATTTGTTATGAAAATATCTTAAACATATGATATTTTAATCAAAATCGTTAGACATTTTTGAGAAAATTAAAATTTTCGAAAAATGTTCCATGTAAAGGGTCATCTGGGGTGGATATTTTCTTTAAATCCTCGCGTCGCATCTCTGGAAGATACTGAACCTAAATACCAAGTTTGGTGTTTATCCGACTGTTCGTTTCTGAGTTATGCTGTTCACACACAAACACACACACGGACATGTTTCCAAAAATGCTTTATATGCATTCAGTGCACCTCTAAACATGTATTTCCAGTGAAATCTCAGTATTGAATTTTTGGGTGGAATGCAATACTTCCCCTACTTACTATACGTAGTAGAGAAAGTAAAAATCTGATGTGTAACATTCACATGACTTTTACTATCCCATAATGTTTATAAATTGGTATATAAATTACTCTTAAGAAAGTTTATTTTTCTATTTAATTCAGTTTAATCGAGGAAAACCTTTGCAAAAATATCTACATTACAGGTTTTAGTATGGATGCAAAGGAAACGGCGATAATCAAAAGTTTAAGAACTCGACGCTAGATGCTGGCCTTAAAATTCCATACCTTTTCCATGCAATCGCGGGAAACAACTGAAAATCAACATGACTAAAAGAATAACAAACTATTGAACAATTCGAACCATTAATAATACCGAAAATGGCTGTCACCACAAAAATAACAAAAAAACTTCATTTTAAATAAAGTTTGTGTTTGAAAGAGATCTACATGTTTTTGTTTGTTAGTCTATCGCCTCGTTTACCAGTTCTACAAGATTATACGAAATTCTTTTCGAATGAGGAGCTTCACAGGCTATTTCCAGAAAATTCAATACATCTTTTCTTTATTTGTAAAGTAAATATCTTTAATATAGGGTGTTTACATGAAAACTGTTACAGAAATTTTTGAGAGAATCAAGTATTTCGAAAAATATTCCATGTAAAGTGAAGCAGGAAATGTCGTCGCGTCATGTTTAATACCATTTAATAGCTTGTTTTATTATGTTCAAATTTGTGTCTAAATAATATTTGAGTAATTTTGTAATTTTATCTGTATGGTCAACGTGTTCCTGGCAAGACATTTAGGCAGAAAATGTACGTATTGGGAGAAACTCGGCAAATGTTATTGCTCTGTTTAGCTGCACGCTTTTGTTCGGTAGCAGGAGGCTGAACTTTCTTTGTATCCTTGTTTGCGAGAAGTGACACTACCAGATTCGTGGGAGAAGGAAAAATCATATATAACTCAGTGAAGTCCCGCGTGATGTAATAACGTGTATCACGTGACCATAAACTTCAGCCTATTATGTAAAGTATTGGAAACCCACGCTTCTAGGCCCGCTAATAAGAAATACAAGCTAATAAGGAATGTATAGCGTAGTAGGAACAGATAGGAGTATAGAGTATAAAACTCATCAGAATTTGGATGCCCAGTCCTCGCGATGTGAGCGATGTGAAATCTACGACACTTAAAGGATTTTCCTAGCAAATAGTATCAAAGTGTACAAGTTAATTCCGGGGTTGCGAGAGGAAACCAAAGTATTGCAAGTGACAGCGATAGTGTACCGGTTTACTTAAATTGAATTAAAGCGGTTGCCTAGTTCTATTTCCGGCGAGTATAATAGTTTGATATACCGTGAGGAAACCAAACTGGTATGAGATAGAGCCGCGCGCGTAAAGTAGCCAATGTAAGGCACCGGCGGAGATCTACGTGTCAATATGCGCATTGTTGTATTGGAACATACCACGCGCAAAAACTTCCAAACCAACTTTCGCGTTAACTCTATATACGCGTGCAGTGCTTAGTGGCCGATAGTTAGGCAGTCTCCTGCCACAAACATTAGTAGCAACGAGAGTAGTTTTTTTTCTCTCTCTCTCTCTCCCCCTGGTCGTATCGCGACGGATCTGGTAGTGGATAACTCTTAGAACGATATGTGATGGACAGTTAGCCTTCTAGGTCTCAATCTTGTAACCACCCGCTCCGTCACGTGTCACAGAGACCCTAGCTACCGAATGTTCTGCTTCGTGTCATGTCGACGACATTAGGGTGCCGTCCAGTCCAACCGCCGCCCTCACACAGAAAGGCGGACAGTTAGCCTTCTTGGTCTCATCCTGTGCAGATGGCATTAGTGTGTCCAACCGCCCTGGAAAGGTGGAACTTTGTATCCAATCCGGTATTTACCTTACTACAAAAAAACCTCAGACAGATTGGTCGGTCCACGGGATTTGAACCCGGAACCTTCCGAATGCGAGCCACAGACTTTACGGCCTGAGCCATCCCGCTCGGTCAAGAGTAGTGTTCTCACTTGAAATCATAAAAATTTACGAATTTAGTTTCCCACCTGTTTCACATTCAGAACCTGCTCGACTGAGATCTTCGACCCGCTGGCGGCCATAAACCCCAGCAAGAATTCTACCCTCTCTGATTACCAATCCATAATTAGCCAGGCAAACATCCAATTTAATAGCTTTCTAAACAGCGACGGAACGTGGGATATCTTCAACGTAGCGACGGAGACGCGCGCTGAAGCAGAAGCCACCGCAAGAGGACTTCAAAACAGACGCCAAGAACCGCGCCCCAGCAGACGCCTTGCTTCTCCTACCAGACGAGCGACGGTAAGTCGGGTCGCCAATGAGACAGGCCAAGTCCTCAACACGGACATTTTTCAAAAAAACTAATGTGATACATTAACATGACTTTCTCTACCCTCTATGGTTTATTAGTGGGTATATAAACTAGTGTTACTCAAGCGTATTTTTCTGTCTACTATATTTTAATCCAAATAAACTTTTGCAGAAATAGCTACATTGCACATTATAGATACAAAGAGAGCAGCGATAGTCAAATATTTAAGAACTGGACGCTATACACTGGCTTTAAAATTCCATGCCGTTTCAATAGAATCTCAGGAAACAACTTAATGTTGGCAGAATTCGGAAATAAATGTTTTGCAGATCACTGAATCCAAAAAAGTACCTTTAGAAAAAGATTCGTGGGTGTGTATCAGTGCGTGCGTGCGCGTATCTGTGAACAGCGTAACTCAAAATACCAAATTTGGTATTTATATTTAGTATCTTCAAAGGATGCGACATGAAGATTTTCAAGGAAATCTTCCCATCCCTAATTACCCTTTACATAGAACAATTTTCGAAATTTTTTATTTTCTCAAAATGGCTCAAATTATTTTGATTAAAACACCGCATATTAACAATATTTACATGACAAAATGAATATCTTGAATTTTTTGGGAATAGCCCGTGAGATTTTCTTTATTCGGAAGGAATCTTATATCATATTGTATAACAGGTAAACGTAAATAAGTGCATACGAAAACGTACTACGCAATAAATGAAGATCTCTCTAAAACACACAATTTATTTCTAAGCTTTTTGTGGCATCAGTCATTCCCGAGATATCCGATATTAATGGTTCAATTTGTTCAGTACTTCTGTCATTCTTATAAGTCCTGTCTATATTCAGTTGTTTCTCGCGATTGCATTAGCCGGCCCTCGTAGCCGTTAGCCGCTGGAGCGTGTAGTTCCGGCGCTCCGCCAAGGGCATGGGTGTTTGTGTGTATCTGTATGTGTAATTGCGGTAATAAGCGGTAAAGTAAACAGAAAAACATAGTAATCATACACTGGGTAAACAAGGGAACCTTAAGAAAAATAAATTGCATAGAGAGAGTACGTCCAGTATAACAATAGCATCCAGTTCTTAAACATTTGCCTGTCACTATTCCTTTTGTATGCATAACGAAGCGTGTAATGCAGCTAATTATGCAAAGGTTTGTCTGGATTAAACTAATTAAAAAACTAGAAAACTAAACTTCATAAGAGTAATTTTTATATCCACTAATAAAGGATACAGGGTGGAGAAATCGAAATGAATGTGACATCAGAGTTTTTTCAGCTCATGCTGTAGTCATTTACGAGTATAGCACAATATTTACTGGTCCTGCATTTGTAAATATAAATCAGAGAAATGTTTTTGACGAGCATTAACAATTTTAAATCTTTTACATAATATTTCATCTAGCTTCATCACGTAGCAAGTTCTCCCTTCTTATGTTCACGAATCACGAATATTTGTGCTCACAGCAATAATATTTTTATTCTAGCCATGACATAAGCTATCTGAAATAAAGTAAAGTACATAGCGCCCACAGCGCTCATCCACAGGAAAAGAAGTAAATAAAATACCAAGAAGCAAACACTTCCACAAAAATGAAGATCAAACAGCAAACAATGCATATAAAACATATGCTCAGTCATTCACATAGCCATCTGTTCAACTGAAGTACGGTTTATGATAGCATTCCTCAATTGTAACATTTTTTTTTAATTTTAAATGTCGATAAAAAATAAGGATTAGAGTATATACCGAGCGACCATGCCACGCGTCTCAAGGTATTTAAATGACCGAACGAATGAAGCATCTATTTGAAATGTCTTAAAGCATCACTTAGAATTAAGATATTCATGTGAAACTTTCACATAATTATTCCTCATGAAACCGTAGAGTTTTTTCCTGCGAAGAAGTAAAACTCTAAAACACTTTTCCAAAATGACCAAATATCAGTAGCGCTTCGCCTTAAAGAAGCAGTATAATAACTATTCCATTATTAACTTAACGGAAGGCCGTGTATGAAATGCATCATATCAAAAATAAATAACAAGGAAAAAATGATGAGTTGCACTCACACGACTTTCTCTACCATTGTATAAACTGTTTTTACAAACACTTACTCTCTATCTACTTCAAGCTAATCCAGATAAACATTTGCAGAAACTATCTTATTGTTAATATTCTTGAGGTGCAAGGGGGATATGGTAGTCTTTAAAAGATTTAACTATCGCTGAATAGAGCTGGTTGATATGTGGAGCATTCCATTCTCTTTGCATGTCCAGGACATAAAAAAACGAATAACGAATTCCCTTTTGAGAAAAAATATAAGTACTGGAAAATTCAAACAAATAATAAGGAATATCTTAGAAATGGTTCACTCGACAAAAAAAAATGTCTGGAATATAAATTGTGTATTCAACGAGATCTACATTTTTTGTGTAGTAAAACTTTGTCTATTTCTTACGGTTTACCAATTATGCAAAAGCTATTCAGAATGAAGGAGACTTTTGGGGACATTCCCAGAAAAATCCAGATATACATTTCGTTTCCCGTAAAAATATCTTAAATGTATCATATTTTAATCAAAATCGTCAGAGCCATTTTGAGAAAACCAAAATTTGCGAAGTAAAAGCGTAGTCTAGGTGGGGGATTTCCTTGAAAATCTTCGTGTCGCGTCTTTGAAAGATACTGGACCTAAATACCAAGTTTGGTATTTATCCGACTTTTATTTTTGAGTTATGCTGTTCACAGACAGACACACACACACACACACACACATTGACCTTTTTCTAAAAACGCTTTTTTATTCAGGGGGTCTCAAAACATGTATTTCCGGTGAAATCTCGGTATCGAATTTTTGGGTGGAATACAATACTTCCCCTACTTACTATACGTGGTAGAGAAAGTAAAAAAGTGTTTACTAAATGCGAGAAGCGAACCTGCGGCCTTAACCACAGAAATGCCCTACGCTTTGCCACAGCCCTACAGAGAACACACATGTTTAGTAATGGCGTACAACAACTTGCTGCAGCGGCTACACAACTGCGTTGCGTATGGTGTAAACAAGGCGCTATGCCGTGTACGTGTTAGAAGAATTTGGCGTTCAAGACATTCATTTTTGGTGGGGGGTTGTACACGGGTATACCTTTACCTCCACTAGACCCAAGCACGTCGTGAGTGATTTGACATATGAAATGAGATCTATGTCCCTCACTTCAAGAAAGTTTTGAACCAGTGCTCTTTTCGCTGAAAAGCTATTAGTAGAGGGGTCACTTCACAAACGTTAATGATCCAATAATTAAGCTCGTGAGATTTTAAAGTCATTATTCTCGGGAAATCAAGAAAATAATTCGCTTCTGTCCAAGCTTTTTTTGAAAACTTCTAGTTGCAGTTCTCTATTTCTGCGAGGTGCTTGTTAACACTAAATTTAGTAGCCCTTTTCTCTTACTTTCCTTTTCTTTCTTATTATGAAGATGATTTAAAACTTTTGTTTCTTTTCTTAACAGGCAATTCAATTTGTTCGTTGCAAGTTTTATAGGAGTCTTTTCTCCTCGCGTTTAACGGAACGTAATTAGCTGGAATTTTCAACTCTCATGCTGCTCTTTTTGTGTTACTTTTCACTCTCTTGCTCCTGTTAGCGCGTTATCGTAAATATAATTTCAGTAAAGAGAATGGATGTGAAACAATGGCTTCATGAGCGCCAGCAAAATATAAATGCTGTGTATTTATAAGGCGAAAGGCATTGGGATGGCTAGGCACTTCTGCACGTGATCTGTGAGAGTAAAACATATCCTCGAATCTTATGTTACATTCACATTACTTTCCCTTCTACATTAATAAACTATTATTACAAAGGCATATTCAATATCTACTTCATGTTAATCCCGATAAACATTTGCATAAATGACTTTATTGCATATTTCCTTGTAAGTACAAACCAATTAGAGGAGTACAGCAGACTTAAGCGATAGTCAAATCCCTGAATGAGCGGTAAGCTATGTGATGCCTTTAAAATTCCTTTCTCTTTGCATGGTCAAGAGAAAAAGACGAACAGCCATTTTCTTCTTGAGAAAAGTTCAAAGAATGTCTCGGAAATTGTTAACTATACAAAAATGTATACAGGATGTTAATTAACTATACCGAAATAACTTCAGAGATTATAGACGTATCTGATATAAGCAATTTGAGATAGGCACGGTATGGTCCAAGGCTATACATAACACAATTATATGGTGTTAAACAAATTGATATCAGATGCTGATAAGCCTGGTTAAAACAAAGCCGATGATGAATTGGCTTAGAATGTTTTTAAAACTGCTGCACGAGTACAGAAATATCGAATTTCAGCAGCTCGTTATTAGCGTTCACAAGATTTAATGCCTCTAAAATCTTAACTCTCGAACTAATCACTTGACAGTGCGACACTGAACATCTGCCTTCACGCGTTATGTAGCCTATTCTAGGCGCCTTTCTTTAACTGTTCGGGTGGCTTAATGCGTAATGTCAAAAGCTGATGACGTGAAAGTCATGGGTTCGTTTCCAGTCGTGCAGTTTTTTTTTAATTCCATACGAAGAAGTGCTACGATAGGTGTACTCAAGACGCTATTCCAATTGGCCAGTGCAATAACATTACTGCCATTTTCTTGAATCGGCTCACTCAAAATTAAATTAAGTTGAGTTTTATTTATAGACGCTCTTTAACTACTATGGTTCTTACCGTTCCATTCTATATTGGACGTAAAATAACGGACATTTTGCTCAGAGGCCTCTTTACCAGGCTTGAGGTTCTTTTTCGTGCCGTAAATCCACGACACGGGACCACCGGCTTTACTTCCTCTGCGAAGGAAGCCATGCTAAATATTTTTACGTCCGAAAAAATCCGTCGTCCTCCGCCAGGTTTGAACCCGCGACCTCGGGAACTAGAGGCTAGCATTGTACCCCTAGACCACGGAGTATTACTTCGGCTGACTGAGGTTAGTGTACTGAGGATTGTCTGCGAGACAACACGGAGAACATGTGCACCTTCTCTGAGCCTGCAGATATTTGCCTTATTTACGTTGAATTAAGAAATAACGATTTATGTACTTCCGCACTATGCAGCGAATTGTATCCTGATAGGAGTCAACCACATTCTCTACTTTCCAGGCGCTTGCTGGAGTGTGGAACCTTCAAGGTATAGTCCATTTTATAGTCAGATTGACATCGCAACTAGGTGCTCACAGCAACTGCTACCACGTGATTTACTCCGCGTGGGGAAGATATTCTGATGACTTTGAATGGCTAAAGTTAGATATGAATGGATTCCTACTGAATGGAGTCAGGGTAGCAGTGAACTCTGCTTAGCCAATGTGACATCATTCATTGGCTGGATTTATTTGTCATCATGCTGGTATATTTATTTGTCACTTTAAACAGCATTTTAAAGAAACTTTTGAGAAAATCAAAAAAGACCGAAATTGCTCCATGTAATGGGAAAGGGTGGATGTTCGAATGTATTGAAAACCTTTCTTTTGGACCATTAAAAGAAGTCTGGCTAGTCTCTGAACTTCGTCAGTTATTAGATTTCTGGAATTATTTTTATTTGTTCTGTTATAGACTCACACAGGGCATTCTGTGCTTCAGGGGAGCTAAAGGAGTGTATTTCCTCTGATATCTCTATATCTGAATTTAGGACAAATTCATCTCTTCTTCTACTTATGGTAAACGATACAGAACTTTTGAATCTCCTGAATCGTTCTAGGTTCACTGCCAAATTATTATTTTTATTATTATTGCTATTATTATTAATTACAGTAAACGTACATTACCGTTACATTTACTTATTTTAGGAATATGCAGAAGTTAATTTTCGCACACTTTAGGGCAATCTATATACAAGATACAGCACCACAAAGTGCTATGGGTAATATCTCTTAAATGAATAAAAAAAACTAAACGCCAAGAATTCCAAATCTTATTGGAGCAAGGGACGTTCCAAACTGTAATATGGAAAAATATTTCCAACGGCCCCTTATGGGGCACAGGGGGGTGCAAATCTTATAATTTTAAATGGAACCATTATACTTTTTTATATTCTGGTTCTACGCAACAAACCAAGCAACTTTTATTAAAACATTTATTAAAAGGAATTGTTGCGTTATAGGATATTTTCATTGAAGTTAGTACCTGCACCTCATGAACCCGGGGAATAAAGTATCAAATAAACGGACATGAGTATTGTGGTTTCAAGGCCATCTGAACACAAAATACAAGACATATGTAGTTCATGTTGATTACACTGGAACAGTGATTTTGGTGCCTTACAATTCTGACCTATTTCTGACTATACTTTGGTCACTGATTTCAAAGATGCTCTCAGTTTTGCCCTATCAGCTCTAGTTTTAGAGATACAGCTCATTCACGTTATATACCAATTTAACTTTACTGGTCCGCATATACAACTACATTACTTGTACACAATTAAATACAGAATATATTTGGATGGATCAAGCACATTCTTTTTCATGAAGCAACTTTCTAGCAACTACCATAATTTATTTATACACTAGTCGCATTAGGCTGATTGATTTTCTTCCATCAGATCGCTGAATCCTCGTTTATGTGATTTCCTCCTAAGCATTGATATTGGACATTCGCGCTGGATGCTTCAACAGTAATCGGCCATCATATGTATATCCCATCGTCCACGATACCGTTCTTCCATTATACTTATTTCGTGGTGAAAACGCTCATCCTGTTCCTCGCTTACATCTCCAAGATTGTCTGGAAATCGGTCCAAATGACTGTGCATGTAGTATAATTTGATGCTCATGTTACAACCAAGTGCACAAAAAGCAGTGAGCATATTCTTAACCAGTTCTTTATAGTTAAGAGCCTTATACTTTCTAAGTAAATTCTTTACTACCATACAGAACGACGACCAAGCAGCTGCCTCAGTATCATTCATTGGCTCTTGAAACTTATCATTTATGAGTTGTCGGATTTGTGGTCCATCAAATGTACCAGCTTTTATTTTCTCCATAGTCAATGCAGGACATTTTGTACATACATAACCAAAACATGCTCCATTTCTATTCAACGCCTTGATGAACTGCTTCATTAACCCAAGTTTGATATTCAGTGGTGGCAGTATGATCTTGTTTCTGTCAACCAAATGTACTGTGATGATGTTTTATTCTCCAACGATTATGTTTTCTCTAAGAGGCCACTGTCTTGTCACCCAATGTTCATCTTTAGCTCTTGAGTTCCATAAGCATATAAAGCATGGGTATTTGTACCCACCTTGTTGTCCTAGAAGAAAATTCATCATCTTTATGTCGACACAGATAACCCATTGGTGATCATGGTATGAGATCTTCTCTAGAACTGTAGCTATTGTACCTTGATTTTCACGCATAGTAATTGAGTGACCAATTGGTATTGGCCTGTATGTGTTCCCATTATGCAAAAGAACACATTTCAAGCTGCGTTTGGAGCTATCAGTAAATAACCGCCACTCCGTTAGTGTGTATTTTCTTATACCCGGTTTCATTAAAAGTCCTTAAAGATTAATGCAAAAAACAAATTGGTTTTCTGTTGTGAATAACGGCAGGAAATCTTGTTCTCTTTTGCGATAGATGTCACTTTTGTTCCCGGTAACAATGTTTCTCTGTCAGCCTAGAAGCTAGCAATTCTGATGACTTCTTTGGAAGGCTAAGATCTCTAATGAGGTCATTCAATTCTACTTGATTAAAACCAGATACAACTGATGAAGGTCCTGCGAAATCAGTGTCATTTTGCTCAGCATAGCTTTCAGCTGATTCATCCACTTCTTCTGAAGACTCTGGAAGACTGATAAATACTGGAACAGGTATCTCCTCTGAATGTGGAATGGGAGGTTTTGCAGAGCGTAGAAGGTATACTTCCACGTATTCCGGTTTTTGCTATTGATGCCCTTTACATTTACTGAACAAAAGTAACAATCGTCACTGTGGTTTATTGGTTCCCCAAATTTCAAGCAATTCCGCTTCCCATTTTTCCACTGTCGCAGATGCTCTGTGCATGTTTTACATGCAATGTGAGGTGCCCAAGCCTTATCTTGGTCTCCAAGTTTTACTTTGAAATAGGCCAAATAAGCTCTTTTTACAAAGTCGGTTATGGGTTTTCTTTGCTGGATGAATGTGTATTCCCCACCGATGAAACAAAACACATCCGGATTATTCACACGTTTTCTTCGTGATAAAGCCACGTCAGTGCTTAAAAGGAGACATAAATGTCAGAATAGTTAAAGTACATCTGCAAACAACATGAATAGACCTTGCATAACATAATTTAGTATAATGCAAATAATATAGACAATTTACAAACGGTGCTGTAAAACAAAGTAGTGATAAGAGCAATTTATAAAGCCGTCATCAGTATCTCGTAAACTAGAATGAAATGAAAGACTGTTTCGGAATCAGCAGCATCAAAATACCGAGAATCAGGTGTAAAATTCAAAGCACAACGAAAAGAATTTTTTGTTGTTCCCCAGTGTTATTTATTGTGACACTTTAAAATTCAGAAATTTCATACTCTTTATATGGTCCCTGTATATTCACAGTTAGAGAATACGTTTCCAAAAGAATCACAAAGTATTCAAATGTTAATGGAGGCTACTTTCGGCAATTAATAAAGTAATTAACTAATTATTCTTCCACACTACCATGTGTGTAGGACGAGTTAGGAAAGGTAGAATCATACGACTGAAAAATTCAATGCCATAACCGAGATTTGAACCACGGATCTCTCGGTTTACTGCCGGCATGTTGCCATGGTAGCTTACTTAGTAGAGCAACCGGACAAAATTGGGAGATGCGTGGTTCAAATCCCAGCTATGACATTGAATTTTTCAGTCGTTTGATTCTACCTTTCCAGTTAATAAGGTAATTTAAAATAATCAACTGGGTTTTTTTGTTCTAAACGTAAACATTTATTAATAACTTTAATAAGTTTAGAAATTATTGTTTTAAAATTTTAGTTGACTCGCAACAATATATGGTGCAAAAATAATCTATAATGCAGCATATTCGTTTAGTACTCTTTCCTACTACTTATATTTCAATGAACATATCCTATAACAGCTCAAAAGTTCATTTTAAAAAATATATAATAAAAGCTGCTTAATTTATTGAGGGGAACCAGAGTATAAAAAGGTATCATCGTTCCATTTAAAATTCTGAGGTTGGATTCCTTGTGTGTCATTCGGGACCCCGTGGGAATATTTTTCATAAAACAATTTGGAATGTTCCTTCCCCAACAAGATTTGAAATTCTTGCCTTTTTTCCTATTCATTTCGCCTGTAACACCTTATGTGGGCCACAGAAGGGGTGAAGTAGAGTGAGATATGTTTGGCATCATCCTTAAACAAAGCTATCTGGACAAACAGGATGTTTTGCGCAAGGAAGTCCTTTCCCGGAGATAGCAATCTTCTGCACCTTGAGTGGGTTTCAAGAGGTGGAATAGTTGGGAAACATTGATGGATGACTTCTCCTGGATCCCACAGGGAACTATGCGCTGGAACCTCTTTCTCCAGGCCAGACCACTTCCACTCTCTCAGACAAGGGCAAAAACAATGCAGCAAATCCGCGAATGAGACTAAGACAGTCTCACTTAATAACACTTCAGATTCGCATTAGTGTATCACAATGTGTACCAGCCCATCTCACTGGTGTATGATTGCATACGTCTTAGAGCCTATGTTCAGATCTGGGACATACTGAGCTGCCTGATTAAGCTCTTTTATTTTTTTAAATTTATTTAATATGTACGTTTCATGAAAATCTATATATGTATAATAAAATACAAAACATAGAGATTCAGATAAGACAGGCAATGGCTAGCAACGTATCTTTATACAATTGAAAAGGTTTAACCCGAAACTCTGACAGTTGAGTGCGAAATTTATTGAATTGCACAGAAGGGTCCTACAAAAGGATTTTGAAATTAACCTTATTTTAAATGTCAGATAAACCCCCAACTCTTTGAGCCCCGGCCTCAATGAACTAAATCACTGCTTCATGTGTCGTTTCTGTACACCTCAGATATTACTATGAACATTAACCTTGTAACAACAGAAAACAAAATAAAACAACGAAAATTTGAGGCAGTATTTTTTACACTTAAATGATTTCAGTCTAATTATATAATATGTAAATTCAATAAAAGGCGCCTCAAAGAAATATGTGTATGTAACAATATATAAAAAGTGTATATTATAGTCATTGTAAATCTTTATATTATACGTACATGTTCAACAATGTTATGCGAATGCATTACGTAATTAATAATGTAGGAGCTGTGAGAATAATAGGTTAAAAGTTGCTAACAATGAGGTAATAATGAGGTAACCTTGAGGCAATAATGACTTTGAAAGTTTAACAATACTACTTGTGATTCTTGGAAGCAATAACGTAATTTTAGTGACAGTTTAAAAAATAGCCAATTAACAACCAGAAAAAGCTTTAGTTAAATGAAGGTATTTTATTGGACTAGGATTAGCCAATCAGAAACGAAATATAGCAAAACTTACAAATTTAGGCGGTAGAAATGAAGTCAGCTGGTTTTAGACAGTGTTCCTAATCGGACGTGAGATTTGTCCTCGAGAAATTTAATACGTATTTTGTGTGAGACAAAAATAGTTTAAGTGTTAAAAAGTGCAAGTATTTAATAACAAAAAGTCTCACAGCTCTCCCCATATCAGTGAAGTGTTATTTAAAATCGTGCCAAGCATTAATAAAAGGAGTGAAATAAAATTATAATCTGTGTAAGCCTACATTCTTCAGTCGCACCACGCCCTGCTAAGACATTCATGTCTCTAAAAATAAATGCTGACGCAGCCGAGGCAAACATAAATATATAATATTTAAAGAAACAGTCAAAATTACAAAGTTAGTATTTTTAAACTTGGGGCGAAGGCTACCGGATACCGGGTACTATACGTGCGGTTGCAACCAACTTCAAGTTCGGCTCCCAACAGTTGAAATATAATACAACTCCCTCAATACAACCTACTTCAAATTGACGCCCAAAGCGTGGTGCAAATAACGTAAAGATATAATAATTACTTCAAATCTCAACCCCCAAAACAAGGTAACTTCTGAGTAACGCAAAAACCTCGTTAATACGATGTGGTCTTACTAACCTGTTTTTGCAAACATACATTTCCTTAAATATGTTCTTCCGCACATGCCATGTGTATGCCAAGATTGAAAAGGTAGAATCAGAATGAAAAATGTATTCACATAGTCGGGATATGAACCACGTAGCTTCAGCTTTCCGTGATCAGAGGAGCGGCACGGAAAGCCAAAGTTCCAAAGTTCAAATCCCGGCTATGCCATTGAATTTTTCAGTCTGATCCTACCTTTCGAAATACTGACATTACTGGAGCACTTCATCCCTAATTCTATCAAATATTAATGGAAAAATCCAAAATGGTTCCTCGTTGATTAAAAGTGCTGAGTATGATGCTCAACCCAGAGGTGCCGTATACGATTTCTGTTTGGGATGGAAGAGTTTTTCTTTGTTAAAAATAACTTCGTGTCTCTGTAGCGCCTGGAAGTGGTAATTTGGGAGTGAATGTGTGTGTGTGTTTGTGTGTGTGTGTGTCTATCTGTCTGTCTGTCACTGCAAAAACTAAGTAAAACCAAATGTTAGCTATAGTTAACATCCAGGTCTTATATCATCACAGAAGCTAAAAAGAGGCTGTAGTAATGGAAAGGAAAAGGTTGAAATATTTATATTCTGAACAAAAAACAATTATTATTATTAATTATTATTATTATTATTATTATTATTATTATTATTATTATTATCATGCTTCATCAGGAGAGAAAGCTTGAAATCTGTAAGCAGAAGATTATAATTTATGTACAGCAATGCGTTATAACTGATGTACATTCCTTTCATCTTATTTACTTTCTCTACTATGTATAGTAAGTAGGGGAAGTATTGCATTCCGTCAAAACTTCGACACCGAGATTACACCGGAAATACATGTTTTGAGGACTCCTGAATCAAAAAAGGCATTTTTAAAAAAAGATCCGTATGTGTGTCTGTGTCACTGGGAATAGCATAACTCAAAAACGAAAAGTCGGATAAATACCAAACTTGGTATTTAGGTTCAGTATCTTTCAAAGATGTGGTGAAAGCAACGTGGATGATACTACGAAGAATGTATCCTGCACGCTTAGAGGCAGGAAGATGGCAGTCCCATCACTAAGCTTAACCTGCGCAGCGTTCCAACCGCGGCCAGGGAATTACTTAAGTACTGATCAGCTCCAAATGAAATGTCGGAAGACCCAAGAAACGATGGATAAATCAATAAATTAAACATTTGGAGCACGCAACAAGCCTTGGAAAGGTTTAAAGCATGGTGGAGAAGAAGAAGTAGAAGAAGAAGAAGAAGATCTTTCAAGGATACGACACGAAGGTTTTTCAAGAAACTCCCCCACCCCAGACTACCCTTTACATGGAACATCTTTCGAAAATTTTGATTTTCTCAAAAATTGCTGTAACTATATTTTTAAATATCATATGTTTAAGATACTTTTATGGCAAATGAACTGTATATCTTGAATTTTCTGGGAATTTCCACAAAAGTCGTCTTCATTCTGAATGAATTTTGCATAACTGGTAAACCGTAAGAGATAGAGAAAATTTTGCTTCACATATATATATATCTCACACAATTTACGTCATACGGTTTTTTTTTTTTTTTTTTTTTTTTTTTTTTTGGTAGAGTGAACCATTTCAGGGATATTCCTTGTGATTTGTTTGAATTCTCCAATACTTATTCTTTTTCGTTATTCGTTTTTTACTCTCTCTACTACGTATAGTAAGTAGAGGAAGTATTGTATTCCACCCAAAAATTCGATACCGAGATTTCATCGGAAATACATGTTTCGAAACCCCTGAATCCAAAAAAAAGCATTTTTGGAAACATGTCCGTGTGTGTGTTTGTCTGTCTGCCTGTGTGTGTGTTTGTCTGTGAACAGCATAACTCAAAAACGAACAGTCGGATAAACACCAAACTTGGTATTTAGGTTCAGTATCTTCCAGAGATGCGACACGAAGGTTTTCAAGAAAATACCCCCACCCCAGATTACCCTTTACATGGAACATTTTCGAAAATTTTAATTTTCTTAAAAATGACTAACGATTTTGATTAAAACATCATATGTTTAAGATATTTTCATGACAAATGAAATGGATATCTCGAATTTTCTGGGAATTTCTCCAAAAGTATTCTTCATCGTGAACGACTTTTGCATAATTGGTAAACCATAAGAGATAGACAAAATTTTACTACACACAAAATGTAGATCGCGTTAAAATACACAATTTATGTTAAATCCATTTTTTGTTGTTGAGTGAACCATTTTCGAGATATTGTTTGTTATTCCCTTAAATTTTCCAATACTTATACTTTTTCTCAAATGGGAATTCGTTGTTCATTTTTTGTGGGCTGGTAATGCAGATGAAATGGAATACTGCACATATCAACCAGCTCCTAAAATATTTGACTATCGCTTAAAGCCTACCATATTCCCCTTGCACCTATAAGAAAATTAGGAATAAGATTAGCATCTCGATTAGCACGAAGAATATGGAGAATAAGCGTTTGTAAAAATAGTTTGTACAAGAGTAGAGAAAGCTTTGTGAGTGTAACACATCAGATTTTTTTTAATCTATCGCTTTAACCTACTGCATCCTTCTTATAAACTACAGCGAAATATGTAAATGTGTAATGAAATATTACACCAATTAAAAAGTAGAACAATAAGTTGTAAAAGCGTGAGTCAGAAAGATATGTGAATGCCCACATTTTCAGTGCAACAATCCTTAATTTATGATTTTACGTCTATGTACTTAATTATTTGTCTAAGCCCCTTCGTTATATATGAAAATACATAATGAGCTAATTTTGACAGACCACACTATAATAAGCCGTTTACATGGAACTAATTGTTATGCATTCATAATACTCGAGCGGCGTTCGTAGTTACCCTATCCTAGAATCAAATAAGTATGAACCCAGCTTCAAACATTCCAGTGGGATCCATGCCCCAGATGAGCAATGAAATGTGGGTGTTTAAAATAAAATAAATTCCGTTTACTGTAATTTAAATGTTCTAATAAACTAAGTTAATTTCCTTTGATTCAATGTGTGTCGTTTTCACGTTACCTGCAAAAAAAATCAATAAATACTGCGTGGACTCTACAGTGTACCATTTGTTGCCTACTCGCAAACACTTTCAAGTTCCTGCCAGTGATGCTCTCCGATCAGAATTTAATTACAGACAATAAGGTAAGATTCTTTTGTAAAATCTCAAAGTTTTGAAATCATAGTGTGGTCGATCAAAAAACACCCCTTTTTAACTTGATTATAATGGTAGTTAAGACGCTCGTATAAAAATTATGAAATGAGCGGTAGCTTCGATGGGATCTTATACTATTTTAAATGATAGTATAAACTAAAACAGTGGCAAGTACACGATAACAGTACCAAGGCAATATCGGTAAACATGGATCCATAAAAGAGTCGGTTGCGAATGAATGGTTATGAGCCGACACTGGCTTTATTGTTTCTGCACATGGAGCATCCTCCTACACTTCTTTGGTAGAAAATGGTTGTTCCATTCTGACACAACGCAGCATAGTGACATAACTGCTATGCTATTTCAGACTGTGCACTATATTCATTATGTATAGTCTTGATTTCATTGCAACAGTGCAACATTGTTTCAACGGTTTGAGTTATAAAACCGGTTTTGTTTTCTTATGCCCTGAAATTAAGTGTGTTACTATGACCTTACAAATCTACCATACAACCTAAACTGGACTATGGCTCTATAGTTTACAATTCAGCAAGTACCACAGCTCTTAAAATGCTAGATTCAATCCAGTCTTCGGCATTAAGAATTGCTTTAACAGCCTTACGCACCAGCCCCATAGAGTGCAAATTAGAAGGAAAGTCTCAAGTCCATATACGCAACACGTTGAGGCAGTGTTTTTAACACAAATGATTTCAGTCTAATTATATAATATGTAAATTCAATAACAGCCTGCCTTGAAGCAATATGTGTATGTAGCAATATATAAAAAGTGTATATTACAGTAATTGTATATGTTTATATTATTGTATAATCTAATAATGTTATCTGAATGTATTACGTAATTTAATAATGCAGGATCTGTGAGAATAATAGGTTAAAAGTTGCTAACAATAAGGTAACCTTGAGGCAATAATGAGTACGAAAGTGTAATAATGCTAGTAGTCATTCTTGGAGCAACAATAATGTAATTTTTGTGACAGTTTATTAAATACCCAATCAACAACCACAAAAATGCTTAAGTTATATGAAGTTATTCTATTGGACTAGGATTAGCCAATCAGAAACTGAAATATAGGAAATTTTACAAATTTAGAGTTCAGTTGCTTGTAGATAGTGCTCATAACTGGACGTGTTTCTTGCAGATAGTGTTCGTAACCGGACGCGAGATGTGTCCTCGAGAAATTTAATATGTATTTTTGTGTGAGACAAAAAATAGTTTACGTGTTAAAAAGTGCAAGTATTTAATAAAAGAATCTTACAGCTCTCTCTATATCAGTGAAGTGTTATTTAAATCGTGTCAAGTATTAATAAAAGGAGTGAAGTAAAATTATAATCTGTGTAAGCCTACATTCTTCAGTCGCACCATTCCATGCTAAGACATTCATGTCTCTACAAAATATAAATACTGACGTAACCGAGGCAAACATATATAAATATATAATATTTAAAGAAACATTAAAAAATTACAAAGTTAATATTTTTTTTTTAAACATTTGGTGCAAACAACGTAATAAAAAAACAACTTCAACGTACTGCAACGAGACCACTCTTACATATTTCCTATCAACAACATAGAAAATGCCACAGAATCAGCGCAGCCCTCACCTCAAGGAATTTAACATTACTCTGCCTAATATGTTCCCTTGTTTCATGGTTTCAGATTATATACCATGGAGACTCAAATGTCCCTTTATTCATACATCACTGGCTAGACAAGGAAAATATTCCACACATAGTGTTTCTTACAAACGTCTGTTTAACGAATTCTGTACACTGTATTCAACACACACTCATATCTTCACTGATGGATATTACTCGCGCAAAACTTCTGGAATCCTGACCTTGATTGCCATCCCAGCTGCCGAGCCTAGGAATGGTTTATGTTTAGCTTAATCAACGAAAGCGATATAATACCTTTGCTTACTCACAGTGCGTAACACATACAGTCTGCATAGAAAGTGTCTGCATCTGGTTGTAATTTTAAAGAGAGCTGCAGTATCTAAATAGTACTTATTTTATATTTGTTATATTTATAACCATGGCTCCTATGTTTTCAAAGTTAAGTGGTAAGGTGTTACATAGTCAAAGTAGGGAAATAATTGCAAATGTCATCAACTTCATGAAGCAAGAAGCAGAGATGAAGGAAGAAATTATGTTCATCCGAGTTCCACAAAAGCCTTAAGAGGGTGAAAGAAAGAGTAGTCAAAGCAACTGGTGTTTCACCGAGTTCCGTTTCCAGAGTTCTCAAAGATAAGAAAAAAACATATGGATGAAAGAATGCCATTTGACACACCTGGGAAGAAACATAAGGTCCCTAAACGTATTACAGAAATAGACGATTTCGAATGCGTCATTCGGCGCACGATTCACAATTCCTATGTGGAAGAAAAAACTGTGCTAAAAATAAGCAGATTGCTGATCAAGCTGAAAGACAGCAGAAACTTTTAAGGTGGTTCTACAAATCTCAGAAAAATTATTAAAGATTTAGGGTTCAAGTGGAAGAAACCGAAATCAAATAAAAGAGTTCTAACAGAAAAGCAAAATAAATAAATAAAATAAAAAAATAATAAAATAAAAAGTAAATGTTGCCATGATAGCTTAGTCGGTTAGAGCAACGGCAGGGAAAGCCTAAGATCCGTGGTTCAAATCCCGGCTAGGGCATTTAATTTTTCAGTTTGATTCTACCTTTCCAAATGACTATAATTTTATATGTACTTATATCAGTGTGTACTTATATCAGCATCAATTTTCAAGGTGATACAAATTTCAGAAAAATACTATAGTGTATGAAGATGAGTCATACATACACAGCAGTCATACAGCATCTAAAAGTTGGAGTGACGATAGCGAATTAGGTTTGCAGGCACCTGTTGCCAAAGGTCAAAAACTTGTTATCGTTCATGCTGTTGGAAAGATCGGCTTTGTTCCAAATGCCCTTCTTTTACAAGTCGCAACAAACCACAGGAGATTTTCATCAAGAAATGAATACATAAAATTACATGAAGTGAATTAACGCCATGTTGATACCTAATATGCCCGCTGGGTCTGTTCTGGTTATCGACAATGCTTCACAATGCGTCAACACTCAAATTGACAAACCACCTACCTAAAATTCCTTGAAAGAAGAAATGAGAGCTTGATTACTTAGACATAATATAGCTTTAGATGAAAGCATGAGTAAAACAAAGCTATATAACTTAAAGCCAACAAACAGCTTCAGAAGTCATACATACTTGACCAGATAGTAATACATCGCCATAATGTACTTAAGACTGCCATCGTATCGCCCAGAACTAAACCCAATCGAATTAATCTGGGCTGATATAAAAAATGGGTGGCATGCAGAAATATCACTTTTAAATTAAAATATGTGGAGCAGTTATAGCGCCAGCAATTTGCTGAAATTGGAAGGCCAGAATGGGAAAATGTATGTCGACATGTTGAATAAATTAAAAATCATTATTTCGAAGAATACGGAATTGCATAAAATCAAATAGAAAGAATTCTCATCCAGGATAATGGTGCAGAAAGTAGTGACAGCAGTGATGACGGCAATAATGTGAGTGATTCCGCAGAAGAGGAAGGGTTGTTAGGTGTGGAAGAATTGGAGGCAATGATTGACAATGTTTTTATAGTAAGCGTAGATTTTAATATACGGTATATAACTAAGTTTATCAGCGCAATGCAGTGCATAACGGTGTACGGATATTTGACAATGACTGTCCCACGCACTCCTGCAACATGCAGACGACCGGTCACCTGAACTGGTAGGTAACTCGCTTCCTAGCTGTCATTAAGATTTTCACGTGTCTAGAACTGTTGCGCCAATTATACAGACTTGATGGTCATAGTGGATGTGCAGCGGTATTCCCTGATTACACCATACAATACAGTTTTCCCACCTAACTTCCTGTCTGTTCTTGTGAATTATTTGCAATTCAACTCTCATAATATATAATTTAAAAAGATTACTTACATAGTTACATAATATTATCCGATTCGTTGAGTGCTCTAACATCCCTTCAACAAACCTCAACCCCCCAAAATATTGTTAAAGAACTTCAGAAACTGTACAACCAAATACTAATCTCAGGTAAATCAGTATCATTCGCCTGGACTGCGTCTCATGTCGAAATTCTAGGAAATGAATCAGCTGATCAGGCAGCCAAAGAAGCCACCGAACATCCCACCTCAGGACATCAAGATTCCACACAAGGACTTCATCAACTTCATCAAAAAGACTTGCATTAATCAATGGAGACAAACATGGAAAGCCCATCTAGAAGCAAGTTACACGATGTCTGTATTTCCGAGTCCAAACTTCAACACTTCATTTCGACCGCAAAGACCAAGTTGTATTAACTCGACTACATATTGGACATACTTCTATAACGCACAAACATCTGCTCAACCGTGATCTTCCTCCTGTGTGCGACTTCTGCAGATCCAACCTCATCTCATTACAGGCTGCCGTCGCTATGCACTACATAGAGAAAGATGTGACATTTCTAACAGCCTACCAGACGCCCTAAATTGAGCACAACAAAGAACTTTAAACCTTATGAAAGCGACAAAATTGAAAATAGATAGATGAGGTATCTTTATTGGTTTCAAATTATTGAAGCTATCATACAAGTAATTCATGCATGGGTCATTGACCGTACATGCATATTTAAGATACAAGATATGATGACAAAATAAACAACAGAAAAAGAAACAAAATAAAAAACAATTAAAAGGAAAACAGAGATAAATTACCTTGGACTAACTGAACAAGTTTGACGTAGCTTCGCGCACTTGAGCCAAGAAATTGCCCTTGTTTTGCCAGTTCCTCTGGTCAGCCAGTAGATTCGAACATACCAATCTGTTTCTTGACGTTGTCCTCCGTGGACTAGTGGTACCGTGCTAGCTTCTAGTTCCCGAGGTCGCGGGTTCAAACCCGGCGGAGGGCGATGGATTTTTTTCGGGCGTAAAAATCCTTAGCATGGCTTCCTTCGGAAGGGAAGTAAAGCCGTTGGTCTCGTGTCGTAGATTTACGGCACGTAAAAGAACCTCAAGCCTGATAAGAGGCCTCTGAGCAAAATTACCGGTGTTTCACATCCAATATAGAATGCGACGCTAAGAACCATAGTAGTTAAAGAGCGTCCATAAATAAAACTCAATTTCAATTTCAATTTTCTTTCTTGACGGACTTAAGATTTTTTCTTTGAGTTGAATTGCTCGCTGCTTTTCCCACTGAACGCATTCCGCCAAAATATTCACCAGTCCTCATCCAAATCACAGAATGGGCAGATTCTCCTCATTTGTCTCTAACCCCCCAGTCTAAACCATGCCATTCCTGATATTTTCTTTCTTCCTAAGTTGAGTATATATGCCTCTTTACCCCAATTCAATTTTATTTCATTTGCTGGGCTTAGAGAAGGTTTAATTTTACAATCCGATTCTATTTCCTGTTGGTTGAGGTCTCTTATTCTTCTTTTGACACCTTTACATATCTTTTTGTCATTTGTTTCAGCTATTTTTCATACTGAGCCCATTCCTATTCTCCTCAAACCCCTTTCCAAACCAGCTGCTCAAAACTTAGGAGACATGTTTTCCCGTTGGTATTTATAACATTTGGATAGTGTGGAGTTATTCCTCCTGCATCAGCCTCAGCCAGTACTTCACTGTCTTCATAACCTCCCTCAATACCCCCGAATTTGATGTGCCTTGTGAAACTCCAAAAACTCTCTTCCAAAATGCTACCTGTGTTTTATCTACATGCTCTGCTCTTTCCCATCCCCAGATTTCACTTCCGTGTAACAAAATCGGCCTTATCATAGAGTTGTACATCTTTTCTAATGTATCTACAGGTACATCCGGTATCCGCGAGAGGGTACGTAATAATTCATTTAACTGCCCTCGTGCTTTATAGTTAGGTATAACAATATGTAGCACACCTATCTAGAGAATTTTATCATGTATGTACATTACTGTTTAAAATATTGTATTCCCATTGTAATCATGTTCTGTATTCTAAAGTAGTCGCGATATGGCTTTACAGTTAATGCGACAATAAAGAGTATATGTAATAATAATATCACAATAATTCTAAATATTTTGTAACACATATTTTTGTTGCATTTAAATGTTATCTAGGTAAACGTTTAAATTCCTTGACATTCAACATGTATTTCGTTATTTCTTCCTTGTACTTTATTCCACTATTGCAAGACAAATTTGGTTGACCGATGCGCTATAAGGAATATCAATGTAGTTTCCGTGGAAACGAGAAAATAGCTTAGTTACAGATGTACAAACGATGGAAACCGGAGTATCTCAACTTGTGTTGCTACGTATCCGATTACGGTAGATGGCAGCAGCAATTCAGTAATTAAAGGAGATTATAGGCGCTGGCCACATGCAGTGGTTAGCCAGCGTGGTACTAAGCTCATTACAGAAAGTTCCCAACAGGTGTTTCCTTTCCTGAAGGAAAAAGGACACAGCTGCCTGCAACTACGTGCCGTCTACCAGTGCAATTTTCGATTACTGCTTCCGGGCCAATACTACTCAGGTTTAATGTTTTTATGGAGAGCACTGCGTGTCTGCACAAAAGTGACATAAAGCGACTTTTTCAAGCATTCTCTACGCCTGCATTAAGGTAGCGGAGGTGTTGCATAAAAGTCAATCACTATGTAAGAATACTAAAGCGAGCTAAACAAATCTTGTGTTGCATTCACATGACTTTCCCTACTCAATATTCTATAAACTCTTCTTACGAAAGACTTATTCTTCTATCTACTTCTTGTTGATACAGATAAACCATCCTTACTCATTTTGTTGTAGGTATAAGAAAAATAAACTAGGCAATATTTTCAAATCTTTTCTTATTGCATTAACAGGAAGGAAAAAGAAAGAAAAAAAAAGAGTGGCGATATGCAGTTGAGAAAAGTACAAATTATTTGAAAATTTGCAGGTTGGTAATCATTTGGTTTTTAAAATGCAGCATGGAGTGGAAGAATTTCATGAAAATCCGTTTACATCCTCGAAAGAAGAGATATGTAATGAGTTTGGCATTTATTCAACTGTTTGTACTTGCGACCATCTCTCTTTCTTAGGTTGCTAAGTGGTAATGAAAGCTAACCAGATATCGATAATTAGTACTCTAATACACTGAGAATTATCCAGCATTTTGTTTGTAGGGCAAAGGAAAATCCCAGCAACATACGCTCCGGAAAATATCGGGTGCTAAACGATTGACGCACCTCGGGGGGAGAGCAGCCATCGAGGAGGTACGTGTTGCGGTGGCAAAGGAAACTCCGGATAACGCTTCTGCCCATGCCTTTGGCCCTTTTATTCTAGCCTGAGAGCCTAAGGTTCAGTCTTTAAGTACCTCAGCGTATCACATAACTAATTGATGTACGAGTTGTTTCTTATACCTACACAAACTACAAAATGACTCGCGACCACATCATATTCCGGTCGGGTTCCGATATGATGTCCCCTTGTCACCTCACTTTGATCAGCTTAAATATCCTATGGTGTGAGCGTAAGTATTTTATTCTAAGGTTCACACGTACCATGATTTCAACATATTTGCGATGTTACCTCACTATGATACGTGGGTTTCGTTCCCAGGCCAGGGACGCTACAATATCCTATCCCAGATTTCAACGCTTACCTCCGAATCACATTCCAGATATGCTGTCCAAAATACTGATAACCCCTTGGCCTAAGGAACTTGGCACGGATGCTGCTGAAACTACGTGGCATGGGGGACTAAGCAAGATTTATGTTAGGCAGCCATTGTACATGTAAGAGAGTTGCCCATTATATAATGGCCACATTTTTTCTCGGCATATATATTTATGGAAGTTACTCAAATTTGGTTACAATATAAATCAGGTTTTGTTCTCCATGCATTATTTGTCCACCTGAAAACCGTCAACTAGAACGGCCTTACGCCGGCGTGAAATAAGCCCATGTGTTCCTTGCGACACCAGTTCTTGTTCTACTCACGCGGTCACTTCTTCACTACTCCAATCACGCTGCCGTAATTCAGAAAATGAGATCCATGCAAAGCATCTTTCAGAGATTCATAGAGGTGGAAGTCTGAGAGTGCCAATTTTGGACTTTATTGTGTTCTTGGGTTTTTCAGATGTATGTGAGGGCGTCCATTGTAATTCTACAGCAATATCTCAACCGGTTTCTTGTCAGGATGAAATCGTCTAATACGATTCTTGAGATTATAAAAACTTAATTTTAGACATCTGAATTGATCTAATAAAATTCGTGAAGACTTGTTTTTGAGGGAAAAAAACATTTTTCTATGTAAAGGATGGTAACCAAGTGGGGATTGGGAGAGTTTCGTGAAAATCTTCTTGTCACATCCTTGTAAGATGTTAGCATAAATACCGTATTTAGTATTTATATGATTTTTCGTTTTCAAGATATTCTATTCCTCCTTTCTCTTTCACAAATAGTTTCTAAAAACACTTTTGGAGTTCAGAACACCACAGGATTTCCGGCGAAACACCGATACCTAATTACTTTCTCTACTACGTATACATAGTAAGTAGGAGAAGTATTGTATTCCACCCAAAAATTCGATACCAAGATTTCACCGGAAATACATGTTTTGAGACCCCCTGAATCCAAAAAAAAGCATTTTTGGAAACATGTCCATGTGTGTGTCTGTCTGTGTGTGGGTGTGTGTATCTGTGAACAGCATAATTCAGAAACGAACAGTCAGATAAACACCAAACTTGGTATTTAAGTTCAATATCTTCCAGAGATGCGACACGAAGGTTTTCAAGAAAATCCCCCCACCCCAGATTATCCTTTACATGGAAGATTTTTCGAAAATTTTAATTTTCTCAAAAATGGCTCTAACTATTTTGATTAAAATATCATATGTTTAAGATATTTTCATGACAAATGAAATGTATATCTTGAATTTTCTGAGAATGTCTCCAAAAGTATTCTTCATTGTGAACGACTTTTGCATAGCTGGTACAGCATAAGAGATAGACAAAATTTTACTACACAAAAAATATAGATCGCGTTAAAATACACAATTTATGTCATATACATTTTTTGTTTGTTGAGTGAACCATTTTCGAGATATTGCTTGTTATTCCCTTAAATTTTTCAATACTTATTTTGTCAAATGGGAATTCGTTATTCATTTTTTTTTGTCTTGGATATGCAAAGAGTTATAATCTGTGGCAAAGAGAATGGTGCTGCACCTAGCAACCAGCTATTAACAGATATGTCTGTGCTTATATTGCCCTTGCAAATACAAAACTAGGTCAACATAGTAGACCTTAAGCGATAGTCAACTATTTTTAGAACTGGTCGCTATGTGTAAAATAATTCTCTTTGCATGTCAAAAGATCGTTTCTGCAAATGTTTATCTCGATTAATATGAAGTAGATGGATAATAATAGTTTGTAAAAGAGAAAAGAAAGTCATGTGAGTGTAACACATCAGATTTTTTGGTGGAATGCATTATTTGGTCTACTTTCGATAGGGAGAGAAAGTAAAACCTTGGTATACTTGTGGAGAATCGACTCTCAGCGTAACTGTATCTTCGTTTTTGCTCAAAGACACTAAGCTAACCTCGCTTACCCACATTTATCACATCAGGTGAAGCCTCAAATGAGATTTCACCCCATTACAGAGTACTTAAGTCTTAGACCACAAGTTCAGGGTTCACAAATTGAAGTCTCTAGTTCAAACCAAGCGGAGAGCGATGGATTTTTTTCGGACGTAAAAATCTTTAGCATGGCTTCCTTCGGAAGGGAAGTAAAGCCAGTGGTCCCGTGTCGTAGATTTACGGCACGTAAAAGAACCTCAGTCCTGATAAGGAGGCTTCTCAGCAAAATTACCGGTCTTTCACGCCCAATATAGAATGGGACGCTAAGAACCACAGCAGTTAAAGAGCTTCCATAAATAAAACTCAAATTTAGACCACAAGTTCAGGGTTTAAGTTTACGCGTATCTACTAGTTGAATTCAGTAACACCCGGTATACATAGAGGTCGAATTGGCTAAGAAGCGCTGTGGTGATATTACTCAACTGTGTATAGCGCTGAATTAGAAACACAAGTTCTTATTCTCTTATCAACAAGTATTTACTATCTTGGCTTATGCTTGCAATTGTGCTCCAATGTTTTGGAACTTTTAAGCTTCAGTAATGTATTCCATTTCTACGTTTGAACAGTGCTATGAAACTTCAGCGGTTTCCAACGCAACGCATCATAACAATTTTAAACAAATTATTATACTACAAACGCATTCCCTCTGGCTAATTCCTCCAGGTGAATTAGAACACAGAAGACAACACAATTTTTAGCGGGGTACTTGCCATTAGCACCATCAAGTTTAAACGAAAAATTTAATTAAATATCAAACAAAACTGTTAATCAATGATAAATATTATGCCCGATATTTGTCAATCAGGGTATAAATCATTTCATTCACGCAGTTTTAATTAAAAGCCAATATAAAAAAGAGACTATAGCCTACGTACAATTTGCAATGGACAAAGTTTTTGAACGGAAATTCTGGTAGCCACAAGCAAATATCACTAAAGGCCAAAAAGTAACGCATTTGCAATTCTACGAATATACTGCGTCAACATGAATACGCTATACAATGTTTATATGCAACAGCTACACGACTGTGAATACCCCTTATTATTCAATAAGATTCCATACACAAAAGTTTTCTTTTTTCTATATACTTTACGTTAATACAACTGGCTAATTAAAGGTCAGAAAGGGAGAATTAAAACACACATTCTGCCATATTAAATTCTGAAGTTCTCTCTTCAAGTTTTCAAAGCGTTACACTCAATTGTCTCCGGGTATGATAACTATGTCTCTACTGATCTTCCTTCATTGATCTATTTCTTTATGCATTTGAGAAATAACTTTTAAAAAATCAAGTATGTATACACCTTTGCTTAAATTAAGGTGTCTGCAAGAATTTATATAAAAACTGCCTCAAAAAGTCTATATTGAAGAAATTGGTTTGTTATAGGTATGGAAAGTCAGTTTGAAGATGATGTATTATATTTCAACTGTTGGGGAGCCGAATCTGTAGTAGTTGCAACCGCACGTATAGTAAACAGTTTCCGGTAGCCTTCGCCCCAAGTGTACTTTCAGGTGGCCTTTGCCCCAAGTTTAAAAAATATTAACTTTGTAATTTGACTGTTTCTTTAAATATTATATTTATGTTTGCCTAGGCTGCGTCAGTATTTATTTTAGAGACACGTTTCTCTTAGCAAGGTTGTGTTGTGACTAAGAATGTAGGCTTACACAGATTATAATTTTACTTCACTCCTTTTATTAATGCTTGATACAATTTAAATAACACTTCACTGATATAGAGAGAGAGCTGTGAGACGTTTTAATTGAATACTTGCACTTTTTAATACGTATACTATTTTCGTCTCGCACAAATACGTAATTATTTCTCGAGGACACATCTCGCGTCTAGTCACAAACACTGTCTGCAGGCAACTGAATAATTTCAACCGTCTAAACTTGTAAATTTCTGTATTTCAAGTCTCTGATTGGCTAATCCTACTCCAATAGAATACCTTCATTTAACTAAAGGTTTTTCTGGTTGTCGTTTGGCTATTTATAAACTGTCTCAAAATTTACATTATTATTGCTCCAATAATGACTAGTAGCATTATTAAACTTTCTTAATCATTATTATCTCAAGGTTACCTCATTGTTACCTCATTGTTAGCAACTTTTAACCTATTATTCTCACAGCTTCTACATTATTAAATTACGTAATATATTCACATAACATTATTACACAGGGATACAATAATATAAACATATACAATGACTGTAATATACACTTTTCAGATATTGTTACGTACACATATTCTTTTAAGGCGGGCTATTATTGTATTTACATATTATATAATTTGACTGAAATCATTTAAGTGTTAAAAATACTGCCTCAATATTCACATTATCTTCTAAGTTTCATTAAAATGACAAAAGACCAATGAGTGAAAAATCCTTCCCCTTGGGTTAATATGCTAATGTTTTTGACAAAGAAATGTATGCCATTATTAAATGCATACATGAAAATGGAGATGCTACATTGTTAAACAGATTATTTTCTCATATATACAACCAGCACTGGACTGGACTTAAATTGTCCAAATATGCTCACAAGCCTGGCAGAACAGAATGAAGTTGAGCTCATCTTGTGTGCCACGTAATTGTGGCAGTAAGCGAAATGAAATAGCTCAAAGAGCAGTTTCCCAATTTATTAGACCAAAATTAACTCTAGTGACAACTCGGTGTTTAATAGGAGAGGTTATTAAGTGCTGGTCCAAGGTAGAACATCTGAAATGTGCTTAAAACTCCAGGAAATAAGCATGGTAAACTATTTATTGGGAAGGTATGCAAGATGGGAACTGAAACGTTGCTTAAATGCAACATGTTTCAACTGAAAAGAATTTCTTCACAGGATATGCTCCTGTGAAAAATCATGTGCATGTGTTTCAGTGTAATTTAGAATGTAGATTATGTAAGAAAGGACTGAAACATCCCACCATATTATATGTTCCTGTGAAGCCTTAGGTTCTAATGTTTTTAGAACCAGAAAAGCTTTAATCACGTCTGTCGTGGATTAAAGGAGTCAGGAAAAATGGATTAGTATTAAAACAACACAGGTAGCATATAGGCTGAAGAGCGTCTGGATTGAATGGTGGAAAAATGTATCGAAACAGCAAGAAAAGCCCGTGAAAAACTTTGAAAATTCCTGGAATTAAAAGTTTCTGAGAAAGTGGGCCATATGCTTAGGAGGTAGGTTTTCCTGAAGCTACAATATTAGTCAATAAATGCAGGTTCCCAATAAAAACTTCGATAGCAAGTCCGAGGCAGCAGGACACAGGAACTGAGTTCGCAAAGAAAGTTCTTCCAGTGGAGTATTTTCAAAGCTTTGAATATAACCCTCAGCCTTCTATATTTTCCTATAAATAAATATGCACGAAAGAATCAGCCATAAAGCTCACAATACAATAATAATGACGTCTTAAGATGCTCACAATCCCTAAAAATAAACGTTATGTACGATTTTAATGAATAAAGGCTAAATATTATTCTGGCAAAAACAAAAAGAAAAATTCCTTTTATTTTTTTTACTAATAACTAGAGGAAGTATTACATTCCCCAAAAATGTTATATTTGATATTTCATCGGAAATTCGTGCTTGAGGTTCCATGAGGAGTTCAGAAAAGGTGTGCCCGCACGTGTGTTTGGCCGTCTATCTGCCTATTTATTTATGGACGAAATAACTCAAATATGAAAAGTGTGGCAGTATTTTTAACACTTAAATGATATCAGTCTAATTATATAATATAAAATATAATAATATCCCGCTTTAAAGCAATATGTGTATGTAATAATATGTAAATGTATGTAACAGTCATTTTATTAGTGTTTATATTATGCACATGAATAATAATGTTATATAAATGTATTAGGTAGTTTAACAATGTAGGAGCTGTGAGAATAGAAGCCTAAAGTTGCTAACAATGAGGTAACCTTGAGGCAATAATAAATTGAAAAGTTTAATAATGCTACTAATAATTCTTGGAACAATAATGTAATATTTAAAACAGTTTATAAATAGCCAATCAAAACCTACAAAAACTTAAGTTAAATAAAGGTATTCTATTGGAGTAAAATTAGCCAATCATAGACGTGAAATATACTAAATGTACGAATTTAAGCGGTAGAAGCCAGACACTACTAGACAGCGTTCCCGAGCACTTCGATACGGTACAGGTTAAGTGTGAGACATAAAACTTCATTACGACGAGAATAAAAATAAAGTTTACGTGTTAAAAAGTGAAATTAATAAATAATTTCACAGCTCTACAGTATGATATATCAGTGATGTGTTATTTAATCGTGTGAAGGATTAATAAAACGAAGTTAAATACCATTATAATTTGTGTAAGCCTTCATTCTTTAGCCACACCACCCCCTGCTAAGAGATACGTGTTTCTGAATATTACTACTGACGCAGCCAAGGCATACAAATATAATACTTAAATAAACATTCAAATTAAAAAGTTGATTTTTAAACGAGTGGGCGAAGGCCACCGGAAAGTGAACGTGGGGCGAAGGCCATCGGAAACTTTGTAACGTACGTGGGGCTGAAACTACCTCAAGTTTGGGGCCCAAAGCGTGGTGCTAATAACGTAAAGATATTCTATCTTCAAATTGGCGCCTAAACGTGGGCCTACAAAAAAAAATACTTCAAAGTCGAATGGGTACGAAATTTCATACTTATAGTCAGTCACTCTCCAAGTATACGAAGATATTCAACGAAATTCCCCCACCCTAAACCGCATTTCACATAGAAATTTATTTGATATTTATTTTCTCTCTAACGATTTCGATTAAAATGCCGTATTTTAAAGATACTTTCATGTCATAAAATGTATATCTTGAAATTTTGTATAATGTTGTATAGCTGGAAGCTATTAAGTTGTCTCATAAGAAATGTTGGTTTTTAAGTTTGGTGTTGTATAAGATAGAATTGGTTTTCTTTGGTTCCTCAGGATGCCCTGGCTAGTATTGCGTATATTGCAAGAATGTGTCAGTCGTCAGTTGTTAATACACAATCACGAAATGGAAGTTACAATGTTTGAGATTATAGTAAAACACTACTGGGAATAAGATTATAAAGCTGCTGCAGTCCCTGCTCGAAAAATATGCGAAGTGAAAGGAGGTGTCATTAGTGAGCGTGTGGCACAACGATGGTTCCAACGTTTCAACACTGGAGAAAAGAACACTAAAGATTTACCACGTTCTGGAAACTAAATTATGGGATATTGAGAATACACGCAGAGTTTTGAAATAAAGCCGCTAAAAGCACTCGTAGGCTGTCAGAAGAACTTGGTCCATCAAAAGATACCATACATCTTCAGATTAAGAAACTTGGAAAATCAAACAGAAACTGTAGATCTGTATCTCATGAATTGACACCTCAACAGGCTCAACGTAGATTGGATATTTGTCTTCAGCTTATCGGCAATCCATGGATGATAGATTTACCAGGAGAATTGTCACACATGATGAAAAATGGATCTATTACCACAACCCTGACGCCTCGAAAAAGTGGCTCAGCCCCCCGTCAGCCTGCCAACATCATCGTTCAAAAAAATCAGTTTGGCCTCAAAGTAATGTTGTGTGTCTGATGGAAATTTGAAAGAGTGATACACTGGGAGTTTGTTTCAAACGGGCATGGAGTCAATGCAGATCTTTATTCTCAACAACTGAAACGAGTTCATGAAATTTTGAGACGGAGATACCCAGTAGTAGTTAACCGAAATAGAACTCTCTTGCAGTAGGACAATGCAACACTCCATACTGCACGAACAACCAAGACAAAAATTCAGGAATTGGAAGGTGTAGAACTGCTACCACACCCAGCATACAACCCTGACCCTGCGCCTTCAGATTACCATGTGTTTCGATCCATGGTGCATTTCATGCATGAAAGAAATTTCAAAAACTTTGAAGCTATGTGTATCGCCGAATTCTTCGCATCAAAAACCAGAGACTGTTACCATCACGGGATAATAAACCTCGCTGAAAGATGGCTAAAGACCATAGAATCTGATGGCCTCCACTTTGAAGAGTAGTTTAATTTCTTGTAGGAAAACGTTTCAAATGAAGTTTTTCTTAAAAATCGAACATTACTTATGAGACACTATCTATATAAGAGAGAGAAAAAAGCTTGCTGCCGAAAAATGTAAAACTCGTTTAAATGCACAATTTATGTCAACTTTTTTCATTAGCTACTTCCGAGATATTTGTTGGCACTGTTATATATTTTTCAATACCTTATAATACAGTTTTGGTCTTCTAAGGCAAAAGTCTTTATGTTCCTCCCAATATCAGGGAAGTACTATGAAATATCAAAGTGAACTTATAGCGACCCACTTTGTAAAGATAACTATCGTTTCAGCCTTCTGTATCCCTCTTGTACCCCTACAATAAAATGTTTAATGAAACCACTTCTAAACATTTTTGGATTAACATGATATAGACAGAAAATGAGCTGCAACAGTCTGCAGATGAAAATTAAACGACAGTAGGTGGAAAAGTTCATATGAACGTGAAACATTTTAACTGTGTTATGCATTAGTAACTATCATATTTCCACTGATCTACTATGTAGATGCAATAATAATATTAAAGGTTAGCAAAACTGCACGAAATAGATTAATAAAATTCTTGAAAATAGTGCATGAAAAATAATGGTAGCTAATTGTTCTTCCATACATGCCATGTGGAGGCTAAACTTAGAATCAGTCATAGCCATTGATTTGAAGCACGGTGTTCCGTTTTCTGTGCCATTGCTCTAAGCAACTGAGCTATCATAGTAACAGCCAGTGCGACATTAAACTCCCCAAATGACTCACAGTTTCCCGATAAACCACAAGACGTTCTTAAATTACAATCAAAGTACCTGAATACTTTAAGTTCCGTGCGTATAATTAACTACTATTAGTTGAATCAACGATAATAAATTTACAGGCCGTGTGAAGGCTAAAATTAGAAAGGTAAAATGAGACATAACCTCAATATCATAGCCGAGATCTGAACCATGAATTTTTGTCTTTCCGTAACGTTGCTCTAACAAGCTGAGCTACCCGGCAACACGTGCGTTTGGTAGGGGAATGTAATGTCGTACCGGCATGTTGCCATGGTAGCTCAGTGATCACAGCAACCGGGCAGAGATCAGGGAGATCCGTGGTTCAAATCCCGGCTATGGCAGTCATCTGATTCTACCTTTCCAACCTTGTCCAATACATGGCTTCAGTGGAAGAACAATTAATTCCATTACTTGACGTAATAGCGGTCGAAAGTATGAAGCCCGGGACTTAAAGTACCTACAGCATTGTAAGTCGCCATTGGGGTATGACATCTCAATACAATTTGAGATCTCCTTGTGGTTTACAGGGAAAAATGCGAATCAGTTGCCGACATGTTGCCATGGTAACTCTGTGGTTAGAGCAACCGGACGGAGACCGGGAAATCCGTGGTTCAAATCTCGGCTATGGCATTGAATTTTTCAGTCGTCTGATTCTACCTTTCCAATACACGGCTTCAGCGGAAGAACAATTAATTCCGGCAGTTCAATTGGTTAGAACGACGTTACGGAAAGCCAAAAATCCGCCTTTCAAATCCCGTCAATGGCAATGGATTTTTCTGACTGATTCTAGCTTTCCAAGAAAATTACTTCAGGCAGATTGGATTTAAAGTGGATGCAATGTGCAATTAAGTGTCGAGTTTGACAGTTCTTCTGTGTATCTGTGATGTGAAGGTGCACAATACTTTCCGTCCACAACTGCAGTAAATATGTCTGCACGAGATAAGCTGCTGGTGTTATGGCGCTCAAGGCACACATTTCTCCCACAATCAACGGGTTAGTCCATCAACTAGCATTGATATACAACAGATCGATGCTTTATCCAGTGATGGCGTCAATAAAATCCGAATTAAGAGTATGAAATTGCAAATCATATGAAGGAAAGTGAAAGGCTTAGCTGTTATTAGAATGGCAAATACAGTAGATTATGTTAGGAGTGCCTGCCTTCCTGTAAGGAGCACTGCGTGGAAGGGATTTTCCTCTCGTCGCCATTAATCCGATTACTGCAGTGTGTGCCCTCTCCCAGTAGACCACATCTCCATTTGGAATCTGGAAGCACATTACAGCAAGCTCAACTTAATGTTCAGGCAAGAACTCCGTTCTTCCTGTGCAACATGCACTTAATGTGGTCACCGATCAACGTCACTAAACAGTTTGGTTATATATATTCTTGTGGAAATTGCGGTTCAAGAATTTCGCGTTGAATCATTCCAAGCGAGTCACTCTACCTTCGAGAGGTTAATTATAAACGTTTGTGCTCACCCATGACACGCAGCAAGCAAATATTGACAGAAGACATGCACAGTAGCATATAAACTTTATTATCCCCTATCAGTACTGTAACAATCTCAAACGAGTATTATTAATTAATAAATTAATGCACATATTTTGGAAACAATACTAATATATTAACAGGATATGTAATTTAAATATTTCTAAGAAGCTAATTCGGATACTCAAACTTTATTTGAAGCATTTCTTCAACGGGGAGAGCAACACTGACACTGTTACTGACACTGAAAAGCCATATTGCTTAACAATAAAATACAATATTAAAATTATATTCTACAAACCGACAACCTGTAAACCAGTGTTAAGTTCTAGTGTCCTACGATTAATCTAATACATCAGCCACAGAAGGGGACACGGGATTTAACCCCATCTCCCTGTTTTGTTCTTCAGTTTGCTACCATCATAGGAGCTTCTATTCTATTAGCACTGTGTTGCCGTAAAGTCCCACCATCCCCAACATGCAATGTTTGAGGGAGAAAGGAGGAGAATGGCACCCAGGTTCACAAAACGACTGGTTCTAATCTTTCTGAGCAGGTTATTTGTGTTAAAATTATATATTTTTCCCCTATATATAACTCCTTTTCTATGATGGCAGATACATATTATCCATAATCTTGCTTTTAGGTAATTTAATCTAAATTAACGTATTTACGAATGGACTTTGTCGCAAACGCCTTCGAGACATGCAAGAACCGTTCTGTAGATAACAGTCTTCCATCCATTATTATTATTATTATTATTATTATTATTATTATTATTATTATTATTATTATTACTAGGCCTTTACCCATACCTTTATATCTGATTTTATAATTCAAGGGAAAGTTTACCATTTTATCTATACCTCCATAATAATTACACAAGTATAGATTTAACAGATTTATTTTATTTCATTTCGTATTGACGCAGACACGCTACGTCCTCCAACAATGAAGCACTACCTTTGCCTCACGATTGCTGCTTTTCTCCTCCTAGTTGTTTTTTTTACTTTGCCACGGCTGCCTGAGCATGAAACTTTAATCACCGAGTTTGCGTGAGTGTGTGTGCATAGAAACACGAACGCTTTCTTGGAACACTTTTATTCACCATTAAAATAAGACTTAAGATTTGCCGATCACTTTTAAATTCTTACGATGTTACTGTGTCTTTTCCAAGATCGAAGATTATCAATTACATCTGATTGTTCGACCCTCTTGCAAGTTCGCACTCAGTCTTCGGAACTCGACGAGATTGTTGTTCCGCACTCCAAGAGTGCCCCAGCGAGAGTATCTTCATCAACGCGCGATACAAAGAAGAACTCCTAACTTCCCCTCGCTCCCCTTAAAAATTTCGCCCCAAAACTGAGCGTCATGCAGCTTCTAGTGAATTTCACTTCCTGGTCATGCAACTGCACCCATTATTTCCAGGAGAAACTGGCTTCAGCGGTTTTACCCTTTATACCTGGGGCTGGTCCCTAATTAGCTAAGCTGTGCCTGTCTGGTCTTTCTGTCGCTTTCAACAGTCAACAATTTTCCCAATGCTTCTCCTTTTAATACATGCACTGATTTTAAATATCTTATTATTTATTTTATTTTGCTATCCTTCCCAGATTATTATGATAATTATTGACTTTATAATTTCGGCATCAGTATCTTGATTAACGCTGCCTCGAAAAGCGTTTGTACAACAGAAATTTGCTTGTGTATTACATAAAAATGAACCTGTTTGTAGGTTATTGCTAGAACAACACATAGAAAACACGAATATCCACGTTTGCAAAACCATGGACAAAGGCTAGAATTGCTATGTTTAAGATAGAAATCATGGAATAAAATTTGACACCAGTACCCTACATTTTCTGCCCTTCACCATTTTATTTATTTTTCACACCGATTCTAAAAATTATTTGTATTGACTTTACTACATTGTACCACATTCTGTGGCCTATGCAGCAAACAGACCAGCCAAAGGTGAGTATTATTGCTGTGCTTATAAGGTAAATACTACATTGCGATATGGGTGTGGGAAGTGCATTATCGAGGAATAGTTTGAAAAGACAAGACGAAGCCACAAAAGAGATGCACAATGATTGGAGAGAAGAGAACAACTTCGTGTAGTGAGAGAGATTGCTATAATTCGATATTTGGGTGTCAGAAGATGTGAATAACTTGCAAAGTAACTGAATAAATGTATCTTTCAAACTTACAAGAAGATTATTTTTCACGAAATTTCCTTCCATCTGAAATCAGCTTTTGCATTGAAAATGTCTTCTCTCTCTCTCTCTCTCTCTCTCTCACTCTCCATCCCTCTCTTCCTCTGTCTCTCTCAAGAATATTAATTGGAACCCCATATGGTTGAGATATGTGCATAAAGAAAAAAATCTGATGTGTTACACTCACATGACTTTCTCTACTCTTGTACAAACTATTTTTACAAACGCTTATTCTCCATCTACTTCATGTTAATCGAGATAAACATTTGCAGAGTCTATCTTATTGCTAATTTTCTTGAAGATGTAAGGGGATATACATATATATATATGTATATATATACATATAGATAGAAATACAGTAGCCTTTAAGCATATACATATCTCTTAATAGCTGGTTGCTAGGTGCAGGACGATTCCCTTTGCCACAGATTAATACTCTTTGCATATCAAAGACAAAAAAATGAATAACGAATTCCCGTTTAAGAAAATAAGTATTGAAAAATTTAAGAGAATAACAAGCAATATCTCGAAAATGGTTCACTCAACAACAAAAATGTATATGACATAAATTGTGTATTTTAACGCGATGTACATTTTTTGTGCAGTAAAATTTTCTCTATCTCTTATGGTTTACCAGTTATGCAAAAGTCGTTCACAATGAAGAATACTTTTGGAGACATTCCCAGAAAATTCAAGATATACGTTTTATTTGTCATGAAAATACCTTAAACATATGATATTTTAATCAAAATCGTTAGAGCCGTTTTTTAGAAAAATAAAAGTTTCGAAAAATCTTCCATGTAAAGGGTATCCTGGGGTGGGGGGATTTTCTTAAAAACCTTCGTGTCGTATCCCTGGAGGCTACTGAACCTAAATACCAAGTTTGGTGTTTATCCGACTGTTCGTTTCTGAGTTATGCTGTTCACACACAGACAGACACACAGACAAAACATGTATTTCCGGTGAAATCTCGGTATCGAATTTTTGAGTGGAATACAATACTTCCCCTACTTACTATACCTAGTAGAGAAAGTAAAAATGTTTACTAGAACTACGTGTTAACAGATTGTGCAGTCCTCATATACTGATTCAGACTGGGGCACCATAAGAGTTAGAAAAAAATTGATGTGTTACACTCTTATACAAATTATTTTTACAAACGCTTATTCTCCATATGCTTCACGTTAATCGAGATGTTAAATCTTATTGCTAATTTTCTTGTAGATGCAAGGGGAATTGCTAGGCTTTAAGCTATAGTCAAATATTTTAAGAGCTGGTTGCTATGTGGAGTATTCCATTCTCTTTGCATTATCAGGAAAAAATCTGATGTGTTACACTCACATGATTTTGTCTACTCTTGTACAAACTATTTTTACAAACGCTTATTCTCCATCTACTTCATGTTAATCGAGAAAAACATTTGCAGACTCTATCTTATTGCTAATTTTCTTGTAGATGTAAGGGGAATATATATTTACAAGGGCAATATAGAAAAACAGTAGCCTTTAAGCACATACATATCTCTTAATAGCTGGTTGCTAGGTGCATCACCATTCCCTTTGCCACAGATTAATACATTTTGCATATCCAAGACAAAAAATCTGATGTGTTACACTCACATGACTTTCTCTACCCTTGTACAACCTATTTTTACAAACGCTTATTTTCCATATGCTTCATGTTAATCGAGATATCGAGATGTTAATCTTATTGCGTTTAAGAGCTGGCTGCTATGTGGAGTATTCCATTCTCTTTGTATTACCAGGACGAAAAAAATGAATAACGAATTTGAGAAAAAGTATAAGTATTGGAAAATTTAAGGCAATAACAAGCAATATCTCGAAAATGGTTCACTCAACAACAAAAATGTATATGACATAAATTGTGTATTTTAACGCGATCTACATTTTGTGTGTAGTAAAATTTTGTCTATCTCTTATGGTTTACCAGTTATGCAAAAGTCGTTCACAATGAAGAACCCTTTTGGAGACATTCACAGAAAATTCGAGATATACATTTTATTTGTCATAAAAATATCTTAAACATAAGATATTTTAATCAAAATCGTTAGAGCCATTTCTAGAAAATTAAAATTTTCGAAAAATGTTCCATGTAAAGGGTAGTCTGGGGTGGGGGGATTTTCTAGAAAACCTTCGTGTCGCATCCTTGGAAGATACTGAACGTAAATACCAAGTTTGGTGTTTATCCGACTGTTCGTTTCTGAGTTATGCTGTTCACAGACAGACACACAGACATACAGACACACACACGGACATCTTTCCAAAAATGCTTTTTTTGGATTCAGGGGGTCTCAAAACATGTATTTCCGCTGAAATATCGGTATTGAATTTTTGGGTGGAGTGCAATACTTCCCCTACTTACTATACGAAGTAGAGAAAGTGAAAATGAATAACGAATTCCCATTTTAGAAAATAAGTATTGAAAAATTTAAGGCAATAACAAGCAATATCTCGAAAATGGTTCACTCAAAAAAAATGTATATGACATAAATTGTGTATTTTAACGCGATCTACATTTTTTGTGTAGTAAACGTTTGTCTATCTCTTATGGTTTATCAGTTATGCAAAAGTCGTTCACAATGAAGAATACCTTTGGAGACATTCCCAGAAAATTCAAGATATACATTTTATTTCTCAAGGAAATATCTTTAACATATGATATTTTAATCAAAATCCTTAGAGCCATTTTTGAGAAAATTAAAATTTTCCATGTAAAGGGTAATCTGTGGTGGGAGGATTTACCTTCGTGTCGTATCTCTGCAAGATACTGAATCTAAATAACAAGTTTGGTGTTTATCCGACTGTTCGTTTCTGAGTTATGCTGTTCACAGACACACACATACACACACGGACATGTTTCCAAAAATGCTTTTTTTGGATTCAAGGGTTCTCAAAATATGTATTTCCGGTGAAATCTCGGTATCGAATTTTTGGTGGAATGCAATACTTCCCGTACTTACTATCCGTAGTAGAGAAAGTAAAAAATTAATAACGAATTTCCATTTGAGAAAAAGTATAAGTATTGTACATTTTTTGTAGTAATACTTTGTCTATCTCTTATGGTTTACCAGTTATGCAAAAGTCGTTCACAATGAAGAATACCTTTGGAGACATTCCCAGAAAATTCGAGATATACATTTCATTTTATCATGGAAATATCTTAAACATATGATATTTTAATCAAAATCGTTAGAGCCGTTTTTGAGAAAATTAAAAGTTTCGAAAAATCTTCCATGTAAAGGGTATCCTGGGGTGAGGGGATTTTCTTGAAAACCTTCGTGTCGTATCCCCGGAAGATACTGAACCTGAATACCAAGTTTGTTGTTTATCCGACTGTTCGTTTCGGAGTTATGCTGTTCACAGACACACACACACACGGACATGTTTCCAAAAATGCTTTTTTTGGATTCAAGGGGTCTCAAAACATGTATTTCCGGTGAAATCTCGGTATCGAATTTTTGGGTGGAATGCAATACTTCCCCTACTTACTACACGTATTAGAGAAAGTAACAAGTTATCATTGAAAAATAAAAACCTCATTAAAATATTGTGCCAAATAAAAATTCATAACATTGGCCGTTAGAAGATCGTAAAAATTTTCCAATATTTTTACATCCTCCACTGCGTATAGTGTGATGCAATAATTGCCCCACGTATGGTACAATTTGATGTGGTAATTGCCCCACGTATGGGAGCTAAACTTGAAGTTGTTTAATTGTTGTGATTGCACCACGTATTGCGGGAGATATGTTTCTTGGAGTGTTCGCCCCACGTACGATACAAACTTTCCGGTGGCCTTGGCCCCACATTCACTTTTGTGGTGGCCTTCGCCCCCACGTTTAAAAAATCAACTTTGCATTTTAATGTTTATTTAAATGTTATATATGTATGCCTCGGCTGCGTCATTAGTATTTTTAGAACACGTATCTCTTAGCAGGGCTGGTACGGCTAAAGAACAAGGCTTTCACAAATTATAATTATATTGTACTTTGTTTATTAACCCTGTACACGATTAAATAACACTTCACTGATATACACTTCACTGATATATCATACTGTAGAGCTGTGAGATTATTGTTATTTGCACTTTTTAAACACTAAAATTTATATTATTTTCTCCACAATGAAGTTTTATGTCTCATATTGAACCTGTATTGTACCAATCGGGTACTCAATCTTGTAGCATCTGCCGCCTGAATTTGCACTTTCCCCCTACTTTCAAGTCTCTGATTGGCTAAGCCTACTCCAATAGAATACGTTTATTTAACTTAAGCTTTTTTCTAGTTGTTGCTTGGCTATTTATAAACTGTTTTAAATATTACATTATTGTTCCAAGAATTATTAGTAGCATTATTAAACTTTCTAATTTATTGTTTTCTGAAGGTTACCTCATTGTTAGCAACTTTCTGCTTCTACTTTATAATGCTGTTTGCTATGGAAAGTATTTTGCTTCTATTCTCACTGCTCCTACATTGTTAAATTACGTAACACATTCACATAACATTGTTATACATGTACATAATAATATAAACAAAATACAATGACTATTACATACATTTCATATATTATTACATACACATATTGCTTTAAGGGGAGCTGTTATTATATTTTATATTATATAATTAGACTGATATCATTTAAGTGTTAAAAATACTGCCTAAAGTAAGTAGGGGAAGTATTACATTGAAACCAAAAATTCCATATCGAGATTTCATCGAAATATATGTTTTGAGGCCCCTGAATCCAGATAAAGCATTTTTGGGAAATGTCCGTGTCTGTGTCTGTGAACCCCATTACTCAAAGACGAAAATTTCGATAAATACAAACCTTGGTATTTAAGTTCAATGTCTTTCAAAGATGCGACAAGAAGAATTTCAATAAAATCCTCCATCCTAAACTACCCTTTAAGTGGGACACTTTTCGAATTTTTGTATTTTCTAAAAGATAGCTCTAACGATTTTGATTACAATACCATATATTAACAGATATTTACATGAGAAACCTTGAATTTTCGGGGAATAGCCTGCGAAGTCCTTTTCATTCGGAAGGGATTTTGTATAATCTTGTATAACTGGTAAACTTAAGAGATAGACGAAAACGTACTACACAAAAAAAATCAGATCTCTTTAAAATTCACAATTTATTCCAAATAAGTTTATTGTGACATAATCCACTTCTGAGTTATCCGTTATTAAAGGTTCGAATTGTTCATGTTTTGCTTATTCTCTTATTCAACATTCAGCTGTTTCTCGTGATTGCATGGAAACAGTTTGGCCAGCGTTCAGTTCTTAAACATTTGGCTATCGCTGTTTTCTTTGTATCGATAACGAAATGTGGAATGTAGCTATTTCTGCAAAGGTTTATTTTGATTAAAATGTAGTACATAGAAAAACAAGCTTGGGTAAGAATAATTTGTATACCCACTGATAAACGATGAAGATAGAGAAAGTCATGTGAAGTATCACATCGGATGTTTAGCAATGTAATTTCGAAAGGTTATGTGCACTCGTTTATTTCTCAACAAGTAGCGCAAAAAGTGTGCAATACAAAGGCAATATTTGACTTGGTGTTTAACAGGACGGTCGTTCCAGCCTTGCGTATGTACCTGTGTTTCCTAAAACGGGATGCTGAATCCATCTCTGGGGAATATTTAAACTCATTAACAGGAATTATGTAGGAAAGTACAAAAGTAAGTAACTGATACAGAAAGTAATGCGGTTGCTACATATCAGAATTTGTTTACTTTATTTGCCGCTTACCTATTGGTGGGTAGTTTTCAATTCCTCTTTTTACAAATTTAATATCGACATTTCATCAGAAATCTACCAAATTCAAGAGCTTGCGTTTTGAATTTGGTCTGTGTATGTATGTATGTATGTATGTATGTATGTATGTATGTATGTATGTATGTATGTATGTATGTATGTATGTATGTATGTATGTATGTATGTATGTATGTATGTATGTATGTATGTATGTATGTATGTATGTATGTATGTATGTATGTATGTATGTATGTATGTATGTATGTATGTATGTATGTATGTATGTATGTATGTATGTATGTATGTATGTATGTATGTATGTATGTATGTATGTATGTATGTATGTATGTATGTATGTATGTATGTATGTATGTATGTATGTATGTATGTATGTATGTATGTATGTATGTATGTATGTATGTATGTATGTATGTATGTATGTATGTATGTATGTATGTATGTATGTATGTATGTATGTATGTATGTATGTATGTATGTATGTATGTATGTATGTATGTATGTATGTATGTATGTATGTATGTATGTATGTATGTATGTATGTATGTATGTATGTATGTATGTATGTATGTATGTATGTATGTATGTATGTATGTATGTATGTATGTATGTATGTATGTATGTATGTATGTATGTATGTATGTATGTATGTATGTATGTATGTATGTATGTATGTATGTATGTATGTATGTATGTATGTATGTATGTATGTATGTATGTATGTATGTATGTATGTATGTATGTATGTATGTATGTATGTATGTATGTATGTATGTATGCATGTATGCATGCATGCAATGCATAACTCAAAAAAGAAAAGTCGGATAAAAGCAAAATTTCTACTTATGACATACATAAGGGGGCCTGGCAAAAAGTTGAAGTAAATCACCCCAAATCTCTATCTATGGAACTAATTTGAATTAATTTATATTTTCTCAAATGGCTCCAACAATTTAGATTAAAACGGCATAATATTAGAATAAAAAACTAGATGTTTCTCTTAAATTTTCTGTGAATAGCCTGCAAGTCGCATACATTCTCGTTTAATTACAGCTAATTTTACAAAACGGGCAACTATATATTAGAAAACTTATTTTAGGATAAAAGTGAAACTAGTTAAAATATACAGTTTGTGCCAAATGAGTTTATTTGTAGTGTTCGCTATTTCCGAGTTATTCGATGTAGTTCTTTTTCACTATTTTAAATATACTTCAAAATGTCGTTTAGTTTCTGCTGAGCTATTGCAAAAAGTATGTAATAGCAAGGCGGACATACGCAAACAGTTGACTATCGTATAGGCCTCCTGTATACATTTGTGACCGGCTACAAAATGCGTAATGAAATCACTTCTACGAACATTCATCATGATTAACATAAATGAACTAAAAAACCAACATTTTATATAAATATGTTTCAGGATAGATGTTAAAATAAATAACAGTGGGTGGAGAATGCTGTGTGATTTTAACATATCAGACTCTCTGTGCAGGTAGAAAAGTGAATGTATATTTTATTCCCTTTTACACGCATCATCGTGTTTAAATAGCCATTACTTGAATATGAAACACAAAAATTCATACTCTGTTTAAGGTTACGCTGCGCAAATCGCCAGACGACGGTGTCGTCATCATGCAAAAATAAATTACTCTGCGCAAACAAAATTTTGCCCGTAGGACAAACAGCCCTGTCAATTTTTGGTGCCTTAAGGGAAGAGCAGCTGATAGATGAAATTTTTGCCTTCAGAATTCTTTAGACTACGTGTATGATTTTTTGTTTACGTAAACGTTCATTAGTTTTTGAATTCTAAAAACGTTTATTTATAAAAAAATAGTATATAAAACTGAAACACTTCGCTCAGCGTTTTAGTAAAATGACGTCAATTTTAACAATGTCAGAGATATGTCCATAAAAAATCATGCATTAACCTCCTAATATTGATCTGAAAAAAGCAAAAATATCGCATTCAGTGCCTATCCAAAACTCCAAAATTTTAAAGGCAGTAAATTAATAATGAGAACCAGTGAACAGTTAAACTCAAAGAAAAATTCTTAAGTCCTTCTAGAAGTAGATTGGCATGATGGGGTCTACTGGTTGACCAGAGGAACTGGCAAAACATGGGCAATTTCTTAGCTAAAGTGCGCGAAGCTAGGTTAAATTTGTTCAATTAGTCAAAGGTAATTCATCTCTATTTTCCTTTTTCTTGTATTTTTGTTTTCTTTTATGTTGTTTATTTTGTCACCATACCTTTTATCTTAAATATGCATGTACGGTCAATGACCTATGCACTAAATACTTGTGTAATAACTACAATAATTTGAAACTAATAAGCTAATAGTCTTGTATAACTGGTAAACCTTAAGCGATAGGCGTAAACATACTACACAAAAGAATTTAGATTTCTTTAAAACACAGAATTTATTTCAAACAAGTTTTTGTGGTATAAGCCATTTCTGAGATATCCGTTTTGAATCAATTTCTTGGTCATTCTCTTAACCTGTCAAGATTCACTTGTTTCTCGAAATATCATGTAAACAGAATAGAATTTTAAGACCAGCATATAGCGGTCAGTTCTTAAACATTGGATATCGCTGTTATCTTCGCATCGTAACGAAATGTGTAATGTAGCTATTTCTGCAAAATATAATTTGGATTAGTATGTGGTAGACAGAAAAATAAGCTTCAGTAAGAATAGTTTGTATACGCACTAATAAGCAATATTGGGTAGAGAAGGTCATGTGAATGTAAACACACTAGATTTTGCTTTATGTTCACAGGAACAAAATTAAACATTGTTCTTATTTTTAAAATATTTTTGAACTACTGAACAGGGTTCATGCCAACATAATATAATTCCTGACCGCAGTTATTGTCTGATTACATATAATTAAACCCTTGGTTTAAACACTGGTGGCTGCGTAGTGAAAGGAATGGTGGCTATTCCAGGAGATAAAGGTAAGGGATTCCGAGTACAGATTGAGTCTGTAGCTACATTAGTTCTAATTGTTGGAGTACTGCAGCTCAGAAAATCCCTAAATGCCTCTAAAACCCCCACATCTCCCCAGTGGTCAGTGTATACAGTCATGTTATCGCCCGTGTCTAGTGTAGTCCGGTGGAGTCGATAAAGAAGCGGTGCAAGTGGATATATGTCGCTTCGCAGCCAAGGGTCATTCCTGGGGCGAGAAGAGAAAAGGGAAGTCTTGGTATCTGTAGCAGTTTATGGCCCATAGCTTGGATATGGCCGCGGGCGTGGTCATTTCTTTAACGAGCACAACGCTTCAGAATCTTTCTTTCTCCTCCTTCTCTCGCGAGAAATGAAGCGGTAGGGAGAAGAAGAACATAAAACCGACGAGGGAATGAAGTAGAGTATTCGCTTCCCCTGTGGCCAACACCGATGCAACTGCTACTAAATTCGACCGACTCCTTTGGAATGCCGAAGTGAATGTTATGGTGCCTTGCTGATGCATTTAAGTTCGCGCTCCGCTGCAATTTGTGCTCCAGTTCCTACACTTTATTCTTCCATGCTCAGAATTGATTTATTTATTAACATACAATATTGTCTTGAAGAAGGTGTTGTATTGTATTTCGACTGTTGGGGAGCTGAACTTGAAGTAGTTGCAACCGCACGTATGGTAAAAAGTTTCCGGTAGCCTTCGCACCAAGTATAAAAATATTAACTTTGTAATTTGACTGTTTCTTTAATTATTATATATTTATGTTTGCCTCGGCTGCGTCAGTATTTATATTTTTTAGAGACATGAATGTCTTAGCAGGGAGTGGTGCAACTGAAGAATGTAGGCTTACACAGATTATAATTTTACTTCACTCCTTTTATTAATGTTTGACACGATTTAAATAACACTTCACTGATATAGAGAGAGCTGTGAGATTTTTTATTAATTACTTGCACTTTTTAACATGTAAACTATTTTTCTCACACACAAAATACGTATTAAATTTCTCGAGGAGGCATCTCGCGTCCGGTTAGGAACACTGTCTACAAGCAACTGAACTCTGAATTTGTAAATTTTGCTCCATTTTAGTTTCTGATTTGCTAATCCTAAACCAATAGAATACCTTCATTTAACTAAAGCTTATTCTGGTTGTTGATTGGCTATTTATTAAACAGTCTCAAAAATTACATTACTGTTGCTCCAAGAATTACCAGTAGCATTTAAAATTTATAATTCATTACTGCCTCAAGGTTACCTCATTGTTACGTCATTGTTAGCAACTTCTAGCCTATTATTCTCACAGCTCCTATATTATTAAATTACGTAATACATCCACATAACATTATTAAACATGTATACAATAATATAAACTTATATAATGACTGTAATATACAGTTTTTATATATTGTTACATACACATGTTGCTTTAAGGCGGGCTGTTATTGAATTTACATATTATATAATTTTACTGAAATCATTTAAGTGTTAAAAATACTGCCTCAAGCGTTAACACAGGCTGGCTTTGACATGGCCATAAACTTATAGCGTAAACACACAAGCTCGCAAATTCCAAACTTTAATGTCTATATCTATGTCAAAACTTAAGAAACTGGCCAAGCAGAGAGCGATTCTCCATACACTTCGTCATGTGATTATTCTGCCATCTCGCGTAAGATTTGACACTCTAATTGGGTTTCTGTGTAAGATCACGAGCCGGAGTCATTGCAATATCTGGCCTTCTCTACCCTCTTTCGCTTATTAATGGGTATACAAATTATTCTTATGAAAGTTTATTTTCCTATCTACTTCATTTTAATCGAGATAAACTCTTTCTGAAATAGCTATAGCTACATACGCAATTCGTTATTGTACAGAGTGAGGCAGTGAGGCAGTATTCACAACACTGTGAATGCCAGAGTGATTGTAGTGTAAATTAACATTATTGTATGACAATGATTTTAGATGTTTGTTAGCCATAAGCATTGTTAGGAAATAAGTTTACACGGCCTCACTGAAACTGACAATAGAAGTGGGTAACAATAAGCCGAGGGGGTGAGTTGTTTATCAATAAGAAGAGACAAATGACGTCAGAGTAGCCTGACTATCCTTAGAACTGGAGGGAATATCTTCCCTAGATCATATATGTTAGTAGTAGTGATTGGCTGACAAAACAGACGCTAATGTTGGCGCGATTTGGTAAACAATAGTAGCTTTATTATAATGTTTAGGCATTTCGAGGTGAAGGAGTATAAATTCTCGAGCCATAAGCATGTTTCACGCAGTCTTGAAAAGTCATTCGCGAGGTACACGTCGCGCAGTCTTGAAGAATCTCTCGTGAAGTGCACGCCATACAGTTTGGAAGAATCTCTCGCGTCGTAAAGACACACAGACACACACACAGACACACACACACACACGGACATGTTTCCAAAAATGCTTTTTTTGGAGTCAGGAGGTCTCAAAACATGTATTTCCGGTGAAATCTCGGTATCGAATTTTTGAGTGGAATGCAATACTTCCCCTACTTACTATACGTAGTAGAGAAAGTAAAAAGCATAATTGGAAACATGTCCGTGTGTGTCTGTGAACAGCATAACTCAGAAACGAACAGTCGGATAAACACCAAACTTGGTATTTAGGTTCAGTATCTTCCAGAGCTGCGACACGAAGGTTTTCAAGAAAATCTCCCCACCCCAGACTACCCATTACATGAAACATTTTTCGAAAATTTTACTTTTTTCAAAAACGGCTCTAACGATTTTGATTAAAATATCATATGTATAAGACATTGTCATGAGAAATTAAATGTATATCTCGAATTTTCTGGGAATGTCTCCAATAGTATTCTTCATTGTGAACGACTGTTGCATAACTGGTAAACCATAAGAGATAGACGAAATTTTACTATACAAAAAATGTAGATCGCGTTAAAATACACAATTTATGTCATTTACATTTTTTTGTTGAGTGAACCATTTTCGATATATTGCTTGTTATTCCTTTAAATTTTTCGATACTTATTTTCTCAAATGGGAATTCGTTATTCATTTTTTGTCTTGGATATGCAAAGAGTATTAATCTGTGGCAAAGAGAATGGTGCTGCACCTAGCAACCAGCTATTAAGAGATATGTGTATGCTTAAAGGCTATTGTATTTCTATATTGCCCTTGTAAATATATATTCCCCTTACATCTACAAGAAACTTAGCAATAAGATAGAGTTTGCAAATGTTTATCTCGATTAACGTGAAGTAGATGGAGAGTAAGCGTTTGTAAAAATAGTTTGTACAAGAGTAGAGAAAGTCATGTGAGTGTAACACATCAGATTTTTTAGTTTAGAGTTTAACGTCGTTTAACCTCCTTTATTTTTCATTCCTATACACACCTCTTTTGTCGTGTGTGCGGTCGATGGTTGCTTACAGGTCGCCATAGTAGCTTAGCTGTTTTACGTTCTCATGCGATTGACTGCTGCCTAATTTTTCATTTGTCGTGAGTGACGTTTTGCGCTAAGTTTATGGTTGGTTTTAAATTCTTATGTTAATGCGTAATTTTCATTGTGAATGGCCCTTAAATCAAATTACTCTAAACAATAAAACAATACTGAATGTTGAGTTTAAATAGTCATGTTTGCTTATCCCCACAATGTTTATCACCTTGCTAGTATCTGGTTGTTTTTAGAACTTCCCTAGCATTTGTTTGTCTGCCAACATTCGAAATTGGAAATTCGTTATGGTGTCATAAAACGCACTTTGCGACGTCATTTGCTTCCCACAAAGATTGTCAACTGAAAATGGCGGCCTTATCCAAACGTATAGATGAAGTTAACATTAGTGAAACATATAAAATGATAGACAGCACGACACCAAACAACAAAAAAGAACAACAGAAACAGTATTTCGAACCAGTTTAATAAATTTTGTATTGAGCGGGCACATAAACTGTTGTAAGTTATCTAGCTTATGTTATAGCTTCTTCTATATGAAATAATAGACGTATGGACTGCAATTGTTTTAATAAATTTAACTTTTTTAAAAAATGAAACACTCTAGAATAGTAATTGTTTATAGAGCTCAATGAACATAGTACACCTAGCTAGCAGACACAAATGCTAGCAACAGAAAAGCTATAACCATCCAGCGGATGGTACAATAATAGATTTTAGCCCAGAGATCCTAAGTTCGATTCCCGGCTGGGGTGGGGATCTCATCTTTAACCAGAAGCATTCCCTATGTTCTGTGGAGTCTGGTAGTATGTATTTTTAGTAAGTTGTTTACGAACGTCAAAGGCCGGATATGACCATAAAAGTTAGAGGGGTCTAGAAAATAGATTTTCTAGGCAGTTTAATATTTTAGTATGCCAATATTTTATTGTGTTTATTTATTGTAATATACAAATGCACATTCTTCTAAACAGTAGATTAAATTCCACTAGAGCTTTTATTTCCTCTAGCAAAGGAAAAACCAATAATGGGATTACTGTTGACAAAACAGGAAAGTACTGTCGCAGCAATTTTTAAGCGTAGCATCACACGATTATTTGTATAACTCCTAATAGTTATTCACACAAAACCTTACCTATACTATGTAGAGGAAATACGTTTCTAATTTTAAACAATCATCTATTTCACAAAAAATAGCGTTTTGAGGTCCACATACCCTAATTCTTTTGCATCTATGGGACTTCAAAACATGTATTTCCGATGAAATCTCTATATAAAACTTTTCGGTAGAATACGTACCCACTTCTTCTAGTTAGTATAGGTATGTCGTAGAGAAAGTAAAGTTCTCAACCTTAAAGAAATATAACAATGGAATGCATCTCTCCCAGAAGAACTCTCTATAACAGCTTCAGAGTATTTTGTACGCTTGCGTAAAAATTCCGATTAAATCCCGATGAAAGTCGCGTTGATGCTTTCATAAGATAGTTAAACCGGGAAGCTGACAATAAAAGCAATACACCAACACTTGCAAAGTCTAGTATGACTGTGAGTGCGTAGATTGCTATTGACCGTGTGGGAAATACAGAAATATCTCGTCCAGAATTAGCAGACAAAACCACAGCTACATCTCTCCGACCGCTGCAAAAAATTGTACGCTTTCAAGAACTGATCACAGTACTTATCTGATTGACACCATGTTGTCATTTTTGTTTAATCTGAAATTTTTATCTTAGAAATATCAGACTACCAGAAATGACAGAAAAAGAGCTTTGAAATGCCTTAATCTACAGAACTAATGGCCATTCATATTTTAGCGCGTCAATATGTTGAAATCACTATCGATGCGTAAATTTCCGAAAATTGATTTTTCACCTTCTGAGATAATGGATGCTGGCTAAGTCTATTGTGTAATTTGCCGCCTAAAGCAGAAGTATCTTATGATAAAGTTCTAGACCAAATAGATAAAAAGTTTGATGTGCTGCATTCACGTGACTTTTCTATTCACTTTCCTACAAATTGTTCAAGAGCATCCTCCTCTCTCCAGTTTTTGTAAATATACATAAACTTCCATTGCATATTTCCACATTCGTCGTAGGTATACCACGTATAGTAGCTAAAGCAAAAGTCGTCCTCCGTGATGTATTGGTTACCATGCTAGCTTCCCAAGGTCGCGGATTCAAACCCGGCGGATGTAGACGGACTTTTTTGGGTGTAAACATCCTTAGCATGGTCTTCTTCGGAAGGTAAGTAAAGTCCATGGTTCCGTGTCGTAGATTTACGGCACGTAAAAGAACCTCAAGCCTGATAGAGAGGGTGTGAGTAAAGTTACCGGTCTTTCACGCCCAATATAGAATGGGACACTAAGGACCACAGTAGTTAACTATCGTCCATAAATAAAACTGAATTTAACTAAAGCAAAAGTGAGACTTTTAAAAGGTGGATCACTATGGATGGCTCAGTAAAATCCTGTGCTCTTTTCATGACCACGAGAGAAAATGAATAGTGACTTCAGATCACCTAAGGAAAGAGTAAGTGTTTGAAAATTAAAGCCAATAATAAAAATATATCTCGGAGATGGTAACGCTGCAAACAAGTTAGACAAACTGTGTACTTTAAATAGATCTATATTTTTAGTGTAGTAAGATTTGTCCTTATTATTTTATTTATGGACGCTCTTCAACTACTATGATTCTTAGGTCCCATCTACATTGGGCGTGAAATACCGGTAAGTTTGCTCAGAGGCCTCTTTATCAGGTTTGAGGTTCTTTTAGTGTCGTAAATCTACAAAACGGGACCACCGACTTTACTTCCCTTCCGAAGAAAGCCATGCTAATGATTCTTACGCCCGAAAAAATCCACCGCCCTCCGCCGAGTTTGAACCCGCGATCTTAGGAACTAGAGGCTATCGTGGTACCTCTAGAGTACGGAGGACAACATATTTTGCATATATCTACGGTTTATTAATTATACTAAAGTCATTCAGAATAAAGAGGACTTCATAAGCTATTCCCAGAAAATTATAAAATTCAAAACATACGTTTTATTTGCCATGCAAATATCTTAAACATATAGTATTTTACAAAAATAAAAAGCAACGAAATGTTTCCAATATACAGGGTAGTTTGCAGGGGATTTTATTAAAAACTTTCGCGTCGCATCCATAGAAGACCCTGAACTTAAGTACGAAGTTTGGTATTTAACCTACTTTTGGTTTTTGAATCATGCTATTCATAGACAGACACACATACACACACGGATGTCTTTATAGCCCTTTTTACTTTCCCTACTACGTATAGTAAGTAGGGGAATTATTGTATTCCACCCAAAAATTCGATACCCAGACGGAAATATATGTTTTGAGACCCCCTGAAGCCAAAAAAGCATTTTTGGAAACATGTCCGTGTGTGTCTGTCTGTCTGTGAACAGCATAACTCAGAAGCTAAATACCAAACTTGGTATTTAGGTTCAGTATCTTCCAGAGATGCGACACGAAGGTTTCAAGAAAATAACCCCACTCCAGATTACCCTTTACGTGGAACATTTTTCGAAAATTTTAATTTTCTTAAAAATGGCTCTAACGGTTTTGATTAAAATATCATATGTTTAAGATATTTTAATGACAAATAAAATGTATATCTTGAATTTTTTGGGAATGTCTCCAAAAGTATTCTTCATTGTGCACGACTTTTGCATAATTGGTAAACCATAAGGGATAGACAAAATTTTACTACACAAACAATGTAGATCGCGTTAAAATACACAATTTATGTCATATATATATATATATATATATACATATATATATATATATTTTTTGTTGAGTGAACCATTTTCGAGATATTGCTTGTTATTCCCTTAAATTTTTCAATACTTATTTTCTCAAATGGGAATTCGTTATTCATTTTTTGTCTTGTATATTTAAAGAGTATTAATCTGTGACAAAGAGAATGGTGCTGCACCTAGCAAGCAGCTATTAAGAGATATGTCGATGCTTAAAGGCTACTGTATTTCTATACTGCCCTTGCAAATACAAAACAAGGGGAACATAGTAGGCCTTAAGCGATAGTCAAATATTTTTAGAACTGGTCGCTATGTGTAAAATGTAATTCTCTTTTCATGTCAAATGATAGTTTCTGCAAATGTTTATCTCGATTAATATGAAATAGATGGAGAATAAGAGTTTGTAAAAATAGTTTGTACAAGAGCAGAGAAAGTATTGTGAGTGTAACACATCAGAGTTTTTATTCAGGAAGTCTCAAAGCGTGTATTTCCGGAAAAAATATCGTTATACAATTATGTGTGGAATGCAGTACTTCCTTTTCATACTATAGGTAAATAGCAGATAAAGTAAAAATAATAATTTATAAGCACGATAATAATTCTATAAAATAAAACTAGGGTATATGCTATACCTATTACGCTTTTATAAAACGATTTCTGCGTTCCAATATTATGTGAAAGTGAAGCATGAACAATCAGAACAGAAGAAAGAACTCGAAACAAATAAAATTACATTTTTAAGTTAACTTTAAAACATGAAAAAGGAAATAGCGTAAAACTTATATATACGAATGGAAATTAAAGTTTTAATTTTAACCACAAAGTGAAAGAATATGGACGCAGGTGAATATATGATACACAGACAACAAAACAAAGCAAATGCAACACACAAGTTTATGTGCGTTTGCTTATTAGCATCGCTTCGTCATTCTGTAGGTCCGTAGGCAGAAAACAACTCATCTACCGTTGCGGAGTTGGCGTTTTATATGTATATAGTAGCTCGAAGTAATTTTAATTGGAATCTGTGGAAAATTTAGAATAGCTTAAATAGAGAGACTCCTATACATTTTCAGTTTTTTAGGCGACCCTTTTCACTTAGGTAATTGTGTGCACAAGAATTTAAATAAAAATTGTTAACACTTTTCAAATGTTTCTGAAATTGGTACAAAGTTAGATAAAAGAGCCTCCAAAAATATACCATAATATTATAATCATATAGTCGAAAATTTCCGAATTGAGATTGCAGTTGAAGTTTTCCGAACCAGGGTTTCCTTAACTAAACGAAATACTGCAATCAAATGCGTAGGTACGTAACTGAAATCCGGCTGAAGTAAATAAATACAGCATTTTATTTAAATTATTGTATTGTCATTAGAAGCAGAATACAGCCATCGTACAATTCAGTAGAGTAGCTGAAATGGGGTTAACACTCTTCTCAGTAAATAACTTCGTTATGTGCAAGTGCATGCGACATGGAATATCAGCGGGTTTACACGGCTCATTAGGCCTTAAATAGGTTATACGCATTTAAATAATCTAAAATTTAAAGAAGTTATTTTGTTGTATTGTTACTTACCCCACGCTTTGGGAGCCAATTTGAAGTGGTTGTGTTGAAAGAGTTGTATTATATTTCAACTGTTGGGAGCCGAACTTGAAGTTCGTTGCAACCGCATGTATAGTACCCGCTTTCCGGTAGCCTTCGCCCCAAATGTAATTTCCGGTGGCCTTTGCCCCCCCCAAAAATGTTTAAAAATATTAACTTTGTAACTTGACTGTTTCCTTAAATATTATATATTTATGTTTGCCTCGACTGCGTCAGTATTATTGTTAGAGACATGTTTCTCTTTGCAGGGTTGTGGTGCGACTGAAGAATGTAGGCTTACACAGATTATAATTTTACTTCACTCCTTTTATTAATGCTTGATACGATTTAAATAACACTTCACTGATATAGAGGGAGCTGTGAGATTTTTTTAATTAATTACTTGCACTTTTTAACACGTACACCATTTTCATCTCACACTGAATACGTATTATACTTCTCCAGGACGCATCTCGCGTCCAGTTTGGAACACTGTCTACAACTAACGCGTCCAGTTATGAGCGCTGTCTCCAAGCAACTGACTTGATTTTTACCGCCTAAATTTGTAAATTTCTGTATTTCAAGTCTCTGATTGGCTATTCCTAATCCAATAGAATACTTTTATTTAATTAAAGCTTTTTCTGGTTGTTGATTGGCTATTTTATAAACTGTCACAAAAATTACATTATTATTACCGCAAGAATCACAAGTAGTATTGTTAAACTGTCTTACTCATTATTGACTCAAGGTTACCTCATTGTTACCCCATTGTTAGCCACTTTTAACCTATTATTCTCACAGCTTCTACATTATTAAATTACGTAATACATTCAGATAACATTATTACATGTATACAATAATATAAACATATATGACCGTAATATACACTTTTTATATATTGCCACATACACATATTGCTTTAAGGTGGGCTGTTACTAAATTTATATATTGTATAATTAGACTGAAATAATTTAAGTGTTAAAAATACTGCCTCAGATTGTGTTGAAGAGAATAACTACACCTTTTGTTTTAAAGTTTAATCCTCTCAGATCCATTGATATGCCATAATTCCTGAGAATCACTTAAGATGTTTTCATAAATTAAAAATAATACAAGAGTTACCATTAAAAGTAAGTAAATATTTCAGGAATCCCATAAACTTACAAAACATCCTATCATACAAGGCAACAGTAAGACACCACACAAAAATGCAAAATGCAACCTGCACAGCAGTGTATATAACAGAGCATTGTGCTGGTTGTGTAGGCACTATGTTTTAACTCATGAAAGCAGCGAAGACAAATAACAATGTTAACGAATGATAAGGGAATAATCACAGATGGAATTTATTTGAAATACATTCAAACTTAAGAGTTTATATGGGGAGACTGTAAATATATGGGGTTTTTGGAATTTTTTCCCAAAATGCTCAATGAACACTAGAGTACGAGACACAAAATTCTATGTGGAGCATAAATGCATGGCAAAATTCTACACCGGCTCGTACAACTTTGCACTCTCTCAGGAATCATGCCGTCTCAACTTGATCAAACGAGAATAACCAGGAGTTGTGTGTACACTAGAAGAGCGACAAACCATTATTTTCGTGTAACGATTATACCTGTCGTTCTTTTCCCTAACCGTCAATTAACATCTGATACCGTAATTGTTGACGAAAAAATATAAATAAATAAAGTCAGATAAAGAAATAATTTCAATAAATAATTTCCGTATATTAAAACCATGTATAATGTAATAAGCTAGAGTTGAAATGTTTATTCGAGAAATAGATCATTAGCGTGTGAGGAAGGTGTTTTGTTGTAATTGTTTTATTTCCGGTAGCCTTCGCCCCAAATGTACTTTTACTGTTTCTTTAAGTATTATATTTATGTTTGCCATATTATACTATGTTCGACACTTTGAGGTCAATGACCTGGTGTGAGGTAAATTATCTGGTGTTCAATGATCTGAATGAAGTTTGTTTATTCACTAACATAGCCACTATTAAGCATTTTATTTGCTTCTTTTAACAATTAATTATATTAACACTTGTTACCCTTTCTTTGCGACTTATTCCTTAATGATTTTTATTATTTTCTTACAATTTGTAACATTTTATACCTTACACAATATAATTGCAGTTACTATTAAGATTTATTATGTTTTTCTTACTAACAATTTTTATTACATCTTTTTATCTAAACTCTCTTTTGTTATATTGGCAATTGGTTACTTTAGTAAAGATATTACTATACATTTTTTAAAATTTTTTTGAACTACATTACTTTCCCCTTTTATGTTCCAGATACTTTATTTTCATTTTCTTCTTGTGCCACAGTCTGTTTACATTTATTTTCTTTTTCTTTTTGTGCCACACATAACTTACATACTTTATTTTCTTTTTCCTTTTATGGCATAGACTTTTTAGCCTTGCCTTAATATTATGTTGCACAGTGGTATTCTATAACTTATTCATGAATAAAACTTTAAATGTTTCAAAATTCATTTCACTGTCTGCTACCATATGTAACCATTTTAAGGTTTTGTTGTTCAACCATTTTCCAACAAGTATCATTTTTAATGCTTCAGGCACATTTTTCAATTTAAAATATTCTACTAGATCATGAATAAATTGTACTGGACTTGAGGAAGCATTAAGATAAGGTAAAGGTAATTCATTAAGCACAGAATAATAGTTTAACATCTGATTTGGTACATGCACATGTGTGTCATCATTATTGTTTTGTGTTTGAGAGGCTGATGCTATGGAAAAAGCAGTATCGTCTCTTGTGTTGTTAATTAACAAAGGTGATACACTTCTTTCTGCACTTGTATTATTGTCATGCATTTGATTAGCATTTACAGAATTAGTTACATTTGCATTTACCCTTGGTGTACTTTTACTTAAATTTTCAAAACTATTTCTAAGTTTATAAATTCCTTTGCTACTTTCCTGTACTTTATCTTTAATTTCATCTATCATTGACTTTACATCTCCTTGCCCTGTATTTGCTTCTTTATTTGCATCTTCATTTGTAATTTCTACCATTGTTTTAAATTTTTCACTTTCCTGACTAGTTTCTTGTAGTTTATTTAATTCTGTGCTAGTTTCATTCAGCTTATTTTTTAACTCTTTACTGGCTTCAGTTAACATATTATTTATCCCTACTCTCATTTCATCAATCATATTATTTTGTTCACTTTTATTATTATTCATTTCAGTTATCTTACTACTTAATTCTGTATAAGATTTATTTATTACTTTTAGAAGCCACATAATATTTTGTTGTGGTAAGTTTTCTTGCTCTTGTTGGCTAAATGTCTGAGGGATAGTATTTCTTTCTTTTGTTGTTCCCTGCATTAATATATGTAAAGATCATTGACCTTGCATACTACTGCTATCTCTTTCTATGCCTACCTGTGAATTTACAGATAACTGTTCTTCTACATCTAACCTATTCGTTTGCTCTAGTTCTGATTGTAAAGTTACATTGTATTCTGTAATGACTTATCTATCCTCTCCTACTTCCATATTTTCATTGTTTTCTGCTTATTTTGTATATTTTCTTTTGTTATTTTTGGTTTGGAATTGCTCAATTTTAATTTACCGCTTCTTAGCAGCGTGAAATTATCTTAACAACAATATATTTTCTTAACTATCTTGACAATTATATACATATAATACTGGAATTTTCTGACCTTTTGTTCTGGCTGTTAAGCAAACCTTTTTATTCCGGTGTTCCCTCGTAGATTCTTGTTGAATTGTTGACTGCGTGCCCCGTACTCCTGAAAGAATTGTTGCTGTCCTTGGATGCTATTGATGATTCCGAAGTTCTGAAGTGAAGTCTTGTAGTTTCGTCGATTCTGGTAATTCTATGAAGTTCGTTGATCTTTTTAGTTTTTGTCGCCAATTCCTGCCTCTTCGAGCTCCACGCAGCTGGGCGCCAATTTGAAGTAGATGTTTTGTTGTAGGAGTTTGCACCATACTTTTGGCGTCAATTTGAAGTAGTTATTTTGTTTTAATTGTTATTTGCAACACGTATGGAAGCCAATTTAAAGTAGGAGTTGTATTATATTTCAACTGTTGGGGAGCCGAACTGTAGTAGTTGCAACAGCACGTATAGTAAACAGTTTCCGGTAGCCTGCGCCCCAAATGTATTTTTACTGTTTCTTTAAATATTATATTTATGTTTGCCTCGGCTGCGTCAGTATTTGTTAGAGACACGTTTTTCTTGGCAGGGTTGTGGTACGACTAAGAATGTAGGCTTACACAGATTATAATTTTACTTCACTTCTGTTATTAATACTTGATACGATTTAAATAACACTTCACTGCTTTAGAGAGCTGTGAGATTCTTTTTATTAATTAATTACACTTTTAACACGTAAACTTATACACACGAATACATATTATATTTCTTGAGGACGCACAAGCAACGCATCCAGTTATGAGCACCGTCTGCAGGCAACTGAATTGATTTCAACCCTCTAAACTTGTAAATTTCTGTATTTCAAGTCTCTGATTGAATATTCCCACTCCATTAGAATACCTTCATTTAACTAAAGCTTTTTCTGGTTGTTGATTGGCTATTTTAAAACTGTCTTTAAATAAATTTACATTATTGTTTCTCCAATAATGACTATTAGCATTTAAACTTTAAAATTCATTATTGCCTCAAGGTTACCTCATTGTTAGCAACGTTTAACTTATTAATCTCACAGCTCCTACATAATTAAATTACGTAATGCATTCACATAACATTATTGAACATGTTTACAATAATATAAGCATATGCAATGACTGTTACATACATTTTACAAATTATTACATACACATATTGCTTCAAGGCGGGCTGTTATTGAATTTACTTATTATATAATTTGACTGAAACCATTCAAGTGTTAAAAATGCTGCCTCACGTGTTATGTTAACCAAACTGATTTGCGACAGCCGAAGTAGGGAACGCATTAGCGTAGAGATTCTGGGAAACGTTTGCAAGCACGTAGGCCAATTCTGTAAATTAGAGAGGCAAAAGAAACTCTGAGAAAAATGAAAGACTCAGTTAACAACAAAGCAAGAGACGTGCAAGAAGAGTGGCTAAGCATTGACCGGGCAAGATGTAAAGTTGGAAGGGAGAATAATATGTAGGCGGAACTAAAAGTAGTAAAGGCGTGCAATTTTAGATCAGAGAGTTACTTTTAATACCGGACTGGTACTTACAGTCGTTCGTGCACTCCTTCGTGCACACAGTTGTGCATACATTACTCTGGCTCTGGTACCGTCTTCGGTATGTACTGCTGGTGTGATATTTTAAGCGCATAGAGACGCGCTTGTGTAAGTAAGATTCCGCGGCTATTGCGAGAGGTCTCGCCGATAAGCAATTTAGCTACTCACGGCAGGTTACGTTACTAGTTCCTTTTATTGCGGAAGTAGTCCTTTCAAACCGTAACTTTGCTACTGCAAAAATTAGCAGGTAAAATAATTCAACTGTTACAATTTCGTGTGCTACGATTCATAATCAGTTTCATTCTTATCGCCAAATGGTCGGAAACTCGCTTCAATAACTCAAATATTAGTTCACAATAAATTTCTCAGTCAATTTAAATTGGTGTTGTCCTACACAATACATCCACGCATTCCCAGCGTACTCATAGTCCTACCACTGCAGCAGCTGGCGCACAAGACAACCGAATGAGCTACGAGATCATGGTAGCAGAATAAACAGCGAAGCAGATAAAGTAAATGGCATCAAAAGTGTCGACCATATTCTGCTTCACACCTTAATTTATATCTTCCGATTATCGGTAACATCTCTCTAAGAAATACATTTAGAAGAAAAACTATAAAACACTCTATTGTGTGTAGCTCGAAGCAACATACAGTACTAGCACGGGCAAACTAATACGATAACTCATTAATGTAATAAGATATCTAATTCACAACTTCTCAGCATCAACACATTAATAATTTCTTTCTTTAATATTTGTGTTCTAAACTATGTATTTTGATAATATTGTACGTATAATAATTAAGAGGATCTTAAAACATTTATTCATAATGTATACATGGTAGAGAAAAAGTATATAACGTTATAACATATAAAATATAATATAAAAGGGAAAGGCCATTGTTAGCTATATAACCAGCAATATAAAATTACTAGAAATGCAGTAGGATCTACGTAAACATGTAACGAACCTTGGATTCATAATTAAGACTATGGAAGCCTGTAAACACACACACACACATATACATATATATATAAAACTGTTATTGAATGTACAGGTACATTGAAACATGCCTATAATTCAAATAAGTACGTTAAGAAGAACGGTTGAAGGGAACGCTAACAGAAGCTTGTCAGTGTTCGAGCAAGAAGGTAGTGTCTAAGCTTGTCTCTAAACAGACGCTAAAACTACGTATTTAAAGTCTACCACTTATTTATTTTTTAACATGACAAAGGTAATAGTGAATTGTGAATATCATATGTGGTTTATCTAAAATAGAGGTGAAATAATTAAACAGAATACGTGTGTGCAAAAAATATTTTAACATTCTCTATACCTAACCCTGACAAGAGACACGTGCTCTCCGACACAAATACAGCAGCCGTGGCTCAATTATAAAATAATAATTACAACATACTAACACTCACACAAGAATACAGATATACGATCATCATTCATATTATCGTAGAATGGTAAAATCAAAACCTAAAATGATGGTAAAAATTAATCCTGGTCAGAAAGATCCAAATTAAATAGTGAGTGCAGGTCTTCTGTGATAAAAAGTTCAAAAAAATGAAATGAAGAAAAAAATTTTGATTATCCGTCATGTGATCCCAGTCTACGAGAACTGGGAGTACAGACACCAAGACGACCTACAGGTACATAATACAGCATACATCATCATTAACGTAGTGGAGTCCTACCAAGGAGGAACCGCTACAAGCTTTGGATAATTTATGCATAAGCGATTTAAGTAAACCTCATATTTAAAATGTTATCTACGTATTTGCTGATGCAATGTTTTGCAAATAAATCTTGTTTTGGCACAAATCGCATTTTATATAATTACTATTTACAATATGCAATAACCCCACATGTACATAACATTGGAATGGTTAATTTAGGAGAAAAACAAAAATGTTTATCATGGCTTTCTTACTTGCGTATCACATCATCAATTGAGAGAGAGAGAGACGCTTTGAATATGACGCAATCACACATGTGTGCTCTACCAATTTTATCGTTTCCACTTTATTCGTCAACCGTACACTTTTTTCTTAGTATCGTTACCTGTATTATCGCAAGTAGTATCGCAACTGGGAGGATCTGAGATTGTCGATAAATGCATATTGAGCGAGTTTCTCTAGAAAGCTCAGATTCTCGAGTGATATTTATGACTATTTCATGAGAGAAATAAGAATTTAAATAATTCCCCTAAAATTCGCTCACAAAAAAACGACACATTTATGAATATTTTACCCATTCAGTCATCCATATATGTCGACAATGATAACAGAGAAAAGTGAAATACGGTTCATGAATCATAACTGCACGTACTGTTAGGAATAACAGAAATGCATTTAAATAACCTGAAACAAAGTTTTATTTTTATAATTTTTCTCTCAAAGTTATCAGTTATCAAAACTCAATGAAGGGGTCTCAGCTTGTTTTAATATAACAGTCATTGGTAATAAGAAAATGAAAATATAAAATCGGAATCGTAATTTATATAGCATTCTGCATGATGTCCACCATTGAGGCAGTATTTTTAACACTTGAATAATTTCAATTAAATTATATAATATGTAAATTCAATAACAGCCCGCCTTGAAGCAATATGTATGTAATCATTTATAAAAAAAATGTATGTAACAGTCATTACAAATCCGTATATTATTGTAAACATATTTAAAAAATGTTATGTGAATACATTACGTAATTTAATAATGTAAGAGCTGTGAGAATGATAATTTTAAAGTTGCTAACAATGAGGTAACAATGAGTTTGAGAGTTTGAATGCTACTAGTCATTATTAGAGCAACGATAAGTAAATTTTGTGACAGTTTAAAAAATAGCCAATCAACAGCCAGAAAAAGCTTTAGTAAAATGCAGGTATTCTTTTGGACTAGGATTAGCCAATCAGAGACTTGAAATACAGACGTTTACGGGTTTGGACGGTTGAAATATGTTCAGTTTCCTGCAGACCTTGGTAGTAACCGGATGGAAGATGTGTTCTCTAAAGAAATATTACGTATTCGTGTGAAACGAAAAGTATGTATACGCGTTAACAAAGTGCAATTATTAAATAAAAGAGTCTCACAGCTTTTCATATCAGTGTAGTGCTATTTAATTTATGTCGAAGATTAATAAAAAGAAGTGAATTTAAACTTAAAATATGCGTAAGCCTACATTCTTGTCGCACCACGCCCTGATTAAGAGAAACGTGTCTCTAAAGTAAGACTAACGCAGCCGAGGCAAAAACAAACAAATAATATCTATAGAACCACTTTAATAACAAATTTAATATTTTTTTAAACTTTGGGCGTAACAACAAAAATACATCTTCAAATCGCTTCACATACGTAGTAGCATATTACGTAACAAACAATATCGCCATAAGTGGAGCTAAAAGGGGCAGTTAAACTAAAGACAATATCTTATTCACCATTAACCTGTAGATATGGTTGGTGGCACGTAAAAAAGAAGGAAGTTGCAATAATCTTAAAACAAAAGAATGACCCTGCAAAATTATCGATAAGTGCGACTGTGATTGTTAACATTTCATTACATCTCTTGGTTGAAAGTGGAATCACGTTATATGAATGAAATGGTTCTACAAATATTTTTAATCTCGAGCTTCATTTGTTCGAGCGTTAGCGGAAATTAAAATATGACTAGATATTCAACTCTTATAAATTATTATCAATATTTTATAAACGCATTTTTGGATATATATTTCTTATCGTTTTTCTCATAAAGTATTCAAAATAAAACAAATCCAGCTCCAGATTATCTCAAATTATGTAGCTCTCCGATATTATAGTAGAGATATTAATAATGTAATCTGCTACAGTTTGTTTCACGTTGCCTATAAACTTGAGTGTGCCACAATGAAGACATACTAGCCCACCTTAACGGCCACGAACCTAAAGATTGATGATGATGACCGCCTGGTGATAGACTGAAGGCGAGAAACAATATGATGACAATGGAAGACCATAAAAAATGAAGTATAAAGCCCGAGTGGGCTTATCGTTGCCGTGCCATTAAGCGAGGCCTTAGCTGGGCTCCGCTGTGGGAAAGAAACACCAGTAAATTAACAGAGAGTGAGAGAGAGTGGGATGAGAGTGTATAAACTCTGAGAGAGACGGGCAGCGATAAGCCAACACGATGACGTCTCCACAGTTATAACAACACAATTGTAACAAGATTTCAGCTCCTATGTGCTATTCTAACGCAGAATAGAACTGGTGGTGCATCCAATGATATGTGATGTTGCTATGGACAGCACAGTTAACATACGTATTCAGCTATCAATATAAGTACTTGACGTACGTCTTAAATAAAATACAAGATCAGAAACTGCGTTTAAAATTTTGCAGGACAGTGATGTTACTTTATATGGTTACAAATCAACGTAGTAAATACACAGTACTGAAAAAATTCTTGTGTTACATTCACATACTTTCTCATCCCTCTATCGTTTATTAATGGGAATGCAAACTATTCTCACGAAAGCTTAATTTTTTATCTACTTCATTTTTTTTCGAGACAAACATTTTCGGAAGTAGCTACATTACACATTCCGTTTATAAATCAAAGAGGACAGCGATAGTCAAATGTTTAAGAACTGGACGCTATATGTATACTGCTCTTAAAATTTCATTCTCTGTCTTGTAACCGCGAAAAACAGCTCCATGTCGACAGAACTTTAAAAGAATGACAAAGAAATTAATAAATCAAACCATTAATAATGGATATTCGGAAATGACTAATGGCACAAAAAGGCTATTTGCAATAAATTGTGTGTTTTAAAGAGAACTGCATTTTTAAATTGAATTGAATTTTTTATTTATGGATGCTCTTTAACTACTGTGGTCCTTAGCGTCCCATTCTATATTGGGCGTGAAAGACCAGTAATTTTGCTCAAGGGCTCTTTATCAGAATGGAGGGGTTTTTTACGTGCCGTAAATCTATGACACGGGACCACCGGCTTTATTTCCCTTCCGAAGGAAGTCATGCTAAGAATTTTTACGCCCGAAAAATCCATCGCCCTCTGCCGGGTTTGAACCAGCGACCTCGGGAACTAGAGGCTAGCATGGTAACCACTACACCACGGAGGACGACACTGCATTTTTGTCAAGTGTGTTTTCGTCTATTGCTTAAAGTTTGCCAGTTGTACAGGACTATATAAAATTCCTTCGGAATGTGAAGTACTTCACAGGTATTCCCAGAAAATTCAAGATATATGTTTTATTTGTCATGTAAGTATAAGTAATACGAGTATATGATATTTTAATAAAAATCGTTAAGACCATTTGTAGAAAATCAACATTTTCGAAATATGTCCCATGTAAAGGGTAATTGGGGATGAGGTGATTTTCTTAAAAAATCTTCGTGTCGCATTTTTGAAAGATATATCAAGTTTGGTATTTATCGACTTTGCGTTTTTGAGTTATGCTGTTCACACAGACACACACGCGCGCGCAAGGATCTTTTTATAAAAAAGCATTTTATTTTATTCAGGGGGCGGCTAAAAATGTATTTCTGGTGAAATCTCGATATCGAATTTCTAGGTGGGATACATTCTCTACCTATTATGTACGTGGTAAGGTGAATCCACACTGTTCAACATATCAACAGCTAACATTCAACAATTAACAAAATGTCTCATTCAACATGTTAAATGCCTTCGACATGTAACTGTGAACGTTTAACATTCTATCCACACTAGTTGACGTGTTGGGACAACAAAACATCTTAACTAAAAGCAAAATGGACTCCAGTGATTAGGATTTGACTATTCCTATTTGTATCTGTGCTTGATATGTAATAAAAAGAAAAGTGGAAGGTGATGAGGTTCTATCTTGTTAATGGCACAGGAGTGAAAATATTTTGAATGAGTTTAAAATTCGGAGTAAGTTTGACATCAATTTCTTGAAAACAAGTCAAAGTGACTTCAACTTTGTTTTGAGCAAAGTTTCTAACCTATAATTCACAAAAAGGACACACATTTGAGAGCAGCCATTTCAGCTGCCAGACTTGAACCCTTTTTGCAGTTTTCTAGCAAAGTGAGGTTATTGTTTTTCTTTTACTGATATTGCCTCTGGAACAACAATAATTTGCACATAGTTTCGTATAATTGTCCATCCTTTTTATTACATATATTACAATGTTCCATAATGATTGCCTCAACAAAGATTTTATTAATGAAAGTGTCTTTTCTTTCGTCCATTCCATAACTTCACATGAAGCAAACCAAATCAAAGATGTATATAAACACAGAACAAAGTCAACATGGAACTACCGAAGACAATAGCATGAAGGAATCACAATAGCTGCCATGTTTACAGTCTGTCATCCAATCACATACACAGAGAGCAAATTGACTTAACAAGTTTTCCATTAAAAGCGAAAAACATCCAACATGTTAAAAGTGTCAAGCACAACTCTTTCGGTTAACATGTTAAGTCAATTCTACAATGAAATTTGGCCAACATGTAAACTGTTAGCATGTTGCACTTGACAAGTTTTGTTAAATGTTAATCAGTGTGGACAGGGCTGTAGAGAAATAAAAGAAAAGTTTCACATAACACTTTTATGCGAATGACTTGAGATCTCAATCTCAAGGCTGACTGTAAACACCCATAACGATGTATACCTGGGAATAAGTTTTTACTTCCTTTAGTTCTGAGATTTCACGCAGATTTGCAGCACATCGTTTACTTTACAGAACAGCAGGTGAAACTAGAAAGCTGACTGGCATTAACAAACCTACATGATGCAGTGGCACCTATCTATAACCCCACTTTGCTAAAGAGATGCACTTCATGACTCTCCCCCATCATTGTGTGGCATCATTTTCAGCTGAAGGGGAATTAGGGACTGTATGCCACAAACGTGGGAATACGAAACCGCAGACCATGAGTTCAGTGTTTCAAATTGCTTGCTCTATACTTCCATGAAACCAGTCAATTCTGTATCCTATACGGTTTGCAAAGGTAGCTGTATAGTGCTCTCAGCGACCACAAAGGGCAGATAGCGCCTAATCTAGTCAAAAAGGAATCTGTAAATCTTTTGTGTTTCTGCGGAATTATGAGGGTAATATGGCAAAGATATCAATTTATGTTCAAGCCTGTTTGTGTTATAAACAATGTTTTGTAATGGTCAAAATCGGGCATAATGGACCCCCCATAGCACGCATGTCATAAGGTTGTTTACAATGATGTAATACACTTATTGAAGCGAATGCATGAGTAATTCAACCCATTCTATTTGCGTTTCTCTCCACAAAAGTCTTAAGCCCACTGAAATAACAACTTCTAATTTGAGCTGGCAATGTATACGATGACATCATACCCAAATTACCAAAACTTTGCTAAGTTGAAAGTCGGAATTGTCTTAAATATTGATATCTAAACATTACCATAAGTGTAAGGCTCCAACCGAGAGGGGTTGCTTCGCATTCGAGAGGTGCGCTTTCGATTCTCGTCGGGCCGAACCACTATGGTTTTTTCGTTATTTCCCCGGGTCGGTAGGGAATTCTGGGATAGTTATACTTCTACCGCTAATTTCCTGTCCCTTCATTTCACACCTTTTTCAAGGTTTTAGGACCAGGCGACGGTAGTTGGTGTGTTGAAGCAGGAGGGTGGAATTTGCATTCTGAAAAGATTTATCCGTAGCACTTAGAGGGACTGCTGCCCTCTTGATTCCTAGGAGCTGTGTCATCTACACCCGGAACCCCCCGTTTGCGGGTGACTAAAGCAGACTACTTGGTATCACGTTGGCATAATTAGGGACCTCTCCTTGCAAGCGAATATCGTCGTCTGGATCTGCTCACCCTTCAGATCTCCCCTTTATACCTTCCTCCTAGGTTCACGCTGGAAGCACAAAGGACCCACTGTGACCTACTCCAGTTACTATAGTCACCTCCCTCTGACTACTCCTAACGCCCATCCATACATTAGTCTAGGTTAGTTATGCCTCTCTCGCTCATTGCTGAAGTGTTTTAAACAATCGGAAAACGTAGATAACTAGAAGTAAATATATGATGTGTTACAATCACAGAATTTCTCTAGCCATCAGAAAAGAGCTATATGTTGCAGTTCTAGTAAGAAAAACAGGCATTTTTTGCATGTTTACAGTTGTAGGAACAGACACCACCTGATTAACAGAGTGGGAAATAACATCGACCTAAAAACGAAGCATCCAAAAAAATCACACCAAGCTACGTATACTTAGCAATCAAAGATATTGCACTAGTTGAAGCCTGCAGGAAAGCCTTCCTGGTTTACATAACGTTTCTAGTAAGGTAGTGTTTCATCTAATTAGGAACAACAAGCTGTCCAAGGACTTGCGAGATATGCATGATAATCACACAGTATTCCTACAAAGATCCACCAGCACATTTCTTCATTTTTCACAAAAGTTTCCCATTAGCCGTATTCTCTTATAAATTATGGTTTAACGTGTAAGAGAATGTATGGACTTCTCCTACAGAATCACCAAGACCTAAAAGATACAGTGAAGTACGAATATTATTTACGATTCTTTGGAAAATTTTAATTAATAATTTGGTCACACCCAAGTGGACGTGTGCTCACAATGTGTGGACCTGAGAAAGAAAGACTCTCGTGCACTTAAGGATGCCACCAAAAGAGACGTAACTTCTGAATTGCTTATCCACAATAGAGGAGGCAAGAAACTTTATAGTAAATCGAATTAAGTAATCACACAATACTCAGGCAGAGATGACGCAGCAGGAATAGTTTTTGATTGCATGCAAAACATACCCATTCCTTCTTGAAAAAAATTTTGCACATGGCGTTTTCTATCCATAATATTGCAGATGATAAAGCTGCGTTTTACACATATCATGAAGGTAAGGACAAAAAATGACCTTATGGAAACTGCCGCTTTATACTTGATTTATCGAATACCTGCATTCCACCTGAAGTAAAATTTAAGTGTCTTCAGCGACGCTTGTGGAGTGCAAAATTGTAACCATACATTTATCAGGTTACTTTTGAGTCCAACAATGTCTGGCCGGTTTGAAGTGATTCAACACTATTTTCCATTCTACAGACATAGTTTTCTGCCATGTGACAGAGACTTTGCTGTTGTGAAGAGAGATGTACGTTGCCATGATCGAATGTACAGAACCTTACAGTATGTGAAATCGTCCAAAATGCGAGAGAGAAGAAGCCAGCTTTTGAAGTCAGATTTGTCGAAACTGGCAGTTAATGAACTTCAAGCAAATATGACCCTCTTTGTTCAAGAAGCACACAAAAAGTCTTCAGAATCGAGCAGATTTATAGATTAGCTAGTATACTCATTTTCATTTACAGAAAAAATCAGAATAGAGTTGTTGAAGCATCTAGCTTCATTGATGGAGTGACCACTGATGTTTTTAAACTTTGCAACGGATATGAGAACCTACAGTACGTGAGGCTTAAGTTGAAACACAAACATTTTGACGCTACCTGACCGGTCTAGGAGAAGGAGGTGCGCTAATGACGGTCCCAGTTCTGAGAAAGCCTGTCACAGTCACCCTTCACTGCCTAGTCTCTGAGTACAGTTGTACTTGTTGTGGCCAGTTGCACTTTTATCGGTGAAGTATGGAAAATATCCTGATATCTTCGGCCGTTCTTGCTTCGCTGGCTTTCTCATTGTTACAAGCGGGTGTTATTTCTTCTGTTCTAAATGCAACGTTTCAACCTAGGATTTTAAATAGTACGATTTAAATAGTACTCGTAATTTTCAACAGTAAAGGTTTTGAGATTAAGCAATTAAGGACTACCAACTGTCATGTGGAATATAGGGCTATCTCTTTCTAATTTCCATATTTCAACTTCCAGAAAATGCACTATAATACTGCCACTAGCCTGTGCCTACGACCGCCAAGTTCCATTAACCAGAATAAACTACAGGACGTCGCCAACACAGTACAGTACATTCCTGGTGACCAGTAGGAGTTTTATGACACATTATTGCACTGGTCTGCACATCATGATTCAGAAGAACTGGACTGAGAGTTTGTGAGGGGAAGGAAAGAAGCCCTAACTAGTTGAAGTTTTTCAGTTTTTTACTTTCTCTACTACGTATAGTAAGTAGGGGAAGTATTGTATTCCACCCAAAAATTCGATTCCAAGATTTCACCGGAAATATATGTTATGAGACCCCCTGAATCCAAAAAAGGCATTTTTAGAAACATGTCCGTGTGTGTGTTTGTCTGTCTGTGAACAGCATAACTCAGAAACGAACAGTCGGATAAACACCAAACTTGGTATTTAGGTTCAGTTTCTTCCAGAGATGCGACACGAAGTTTTTCAAGAAAATCCCCCCACCACAGATTACCCTTTACATCGAACATTTTTTGAAAATCTTAATTTTTTCAAAAATGGCTCTAACGATTTTGATTAAAATATCATATGTTTAAGATATTTTCATGGCAAATAAAATGTATATCTTGAATTTTCTGGGAATGTCTCCAAAAGTATTCTTCATTGTGAACGACTTTTGCATAACTGGTAAACCATAAGAGATAGACACAATTTTACTACACAAAAAATGTAGATCGCGTTAAAATACACAATTTATGTTATATACATTTGTTTTGTTGAGTGAACCATTTTCGAGATATTGCTTGTTATTCCCTTAAATTTTTCAATACTTATTTTCTCAAATGGGAATTCGTTATTCATTTTATTGTCTTGGATATTGAAGTGATAAGATCCGCGAGCACAGTAATAATCATAGCCAGAACAAAAGTCTAAGACTAATCCGCTAATAAAACAAAATAAGAAGGAGATAAAAGAGAATATTAAAGATTAAGAAAAGGGGGGAATAAACATTATTACGGATGAAATAAAATAAAGTAGAGACACGTATAAATAAATCAGAAAGTAAAAGAATGTGAAAGGAAACAGACACAAGGAAATATGCCAGAGGCCAAAAACCCTTGAATAAATACACGAAAGGCTAGCAGGAGAAACAGTTAGGTTCTATTGAAATCGACGGCGACTCGCCGGAAAGCGGAACAATGAAACGGATGCGCTATGCATTCATGCGGACAGAAAATCAAATCATCCATTAATAACGTGAAACAGTAGTGACGCTCGCAGTGCATAAGATTGTTGAAATTGAACCAATGGGAGAAAAAGTGCAAAGTAGCTAAAGAACCAATAAGGAATAACAAAAGTCACGTGAATAGTAAAGCCAGGGAACGAAAATAGAAAAGAGGCGTGAAATAGATTTTTGTCTAGGAGCAGGAGCGAGTTTTCGACACGCGAAACATGGAACACTCTGTGTCGTGACGGGATAGGAAGAGGACGTAACATTTTGTGTCGTGAAGAGATAGGAAGAGGATGTTAGGACTTTGTGTCGGGAAGAGCTAGGATGAGGACGTAAAACCTCGTGAAGGGTCAGGGAGAACAAGATGAAATACTTGGTGTAATAAAAGATAGGGTAGCTAGGGATGACAAAAGTCATATTGTGAATAACTAAGAAATAGAATAAAATCAAGGGTAGAAGCACGGAAACTGTAACGGGGAAAAACAGATAGGAACGCGTCTTGTGTAAAGGGTCTTCAGTACGACAACAAGTGTGGATCTTCATAATAAATGGGCCATTGGGAGGAGTTGTGAGTATAATTCACCTCCCATCCACACAATCCCTGAGATTAGAGTCTCACAACCACTCATCCTCTACCTGAGTAGCCAGCAATAATCTCTCGTACCCGAAACCCTACACCAAGACCATACCAACCAGAAAACGTTCCCTTATTTTCCAAACCCCCGCTACAATATGCAAAGAGTATTAATCTGTGACAAAGGGAATGGTGCTGCACCAAGCAACCAGGTATTAAGAGATATGTATGTGCTTAAATGCTACTGTATTTTTATATTGCCCTTGTAAATATATATTCCCCTTACATCTACAAGAAAATTAGCAATAAGATAGACTCTGCAAATGTTTATCTCGATTAACATGAAGTAGATGGAGAATAAGCGTTTGTAAAAATAGTTTGTACAAGAGTAGAGAAAGTCATGTGAGTGTAACACATTAGATTTTTTTTAGAACTGTTTGCTATGTGTAAAATGTAATTCTCTTTGCATGTCAAAAGATCGTTTCTGCAAATGTTTATCTCGATTAATATGAAATAGATGGAGAATACGAGCTGGTAAAAATAGTTTGTTCAAGAGTAGAGAAAGTCATGTGAGTGTAACACATCAGATTTTGTTTGTTTTATTTTCCCTTTATTTTAATTTTGTGTAAATAACTACAAGTAGCACTTGTCTGCATATAGTTAATGATTCAGAAGAACAATGAGAAGAAGATTTATTGCTTCACGTATGGAAAGGCAATTTGAAGTAGGAGTTGTATTGTAGTTCAACTGTTGGGGAGCCAAACTTGAAGTAGTTGTAACCGCACGTATGGTAATATTTTTCCGGTAGCCTTCGCCCAAAATGTACTTTCCGGTGGCCTTTGCCCCAAAAATGGTTAAAAAATATTAACTTTGTAATTTTTGACTGTTTCTTTAAATATTATATACTTATGTTTGCCTCGGCTACGTCAGTATTATTGTTAGAGACATGGGTTTCTTTGCAGGGAGTAGTGCAGCTAAGAATGTAGGCTTACACAGATTATAATTTTTACTTCACTACATTTATTAATCCTTGACGCAATTTAAATAACACTTCACTGATGTAGAGAGCTGTGAGATTTTTGTATTTATTTCTTGCACTTTTTAACACGTAAAGTACTTTCGTCTCACACGAATACGTATTAAATTTCTGGAGGACACATCCCGCGTCCGGTTAGTAACACTGTCTGCTAGCAACGCGTCCAGTTATGAGCGCTGTCTAAAAGCAACGCGTCCAGTTATGAGCGCTGTCTACAAGCAACTGACTTGATTTCTACCGCCTAAATTTGTAAATTTCTGCATTTCAAGTCTCTGATTGTCTATTCCTAATCCAGCAGAATACTTTTATTTCACTTAATCTTTTTTTCCGGTTGTTAATTGGCTATTTTATAAACTGTCTCAAAATTTACATTATTGTTGCTCCTATAATGACTAGTAGCATTATTAAACCTTCTTACTCATTATTGCCTCAAACTTACCTCATTGTTAGCAAGTTTTAACCTATTATTTTCACAGTTCCATCATTATTAAATTACGTAATACATTCACATAACATTATTAAACATGTATACAATAATATAAACATATACAATGACTGTAATATACACTTTTTATATCTTGTTACATACACATATTGGTTTAAGGCGGGTTGTTATTATATTTTTATTATATAATTTGACTAAAATAATTTAAGTGTTAAAAATATTGCCTCAACAAACTTGTTGAAATGCATGTGAGTTAAAGGGAAAAAAGCCAGACTATTCAAATAAGTCGCATAATTTTTTTCTATTTAGTTTTTCCTTTCTGCTTCCATTTTTAAATAAATAAATGGTCCTAAATACCATGCTGATAGTACGTATTTTGCTCAATATTTGATAGTTACAAGCATATTTGAAATTTGCCGACGCACTATTCCTCCAAATATTAATGAGAAGTTAAAAAAATGCATGTACTTCGGGCATTGACAATGTCTTCAGGGTGGATACTTTGCTATGTAACAAATGGAGGATATAAACTTCAACTAGTACCACAAATCACCAATTGTAACTTTTCCTCCAAAGTTTACCAATAAATTCTTTTTTTTTCAAAACTGGGTATTCTGCAATATTGTCCTTTTACGTCTCACTCATTCATTGACAGATCCTGATTTCAGAATCTTCTATCATTTTCTGTGTCCTCCAGCCCCCCAGACTAAACCATGTGAATCTTGGCGTTTCTTTTCTTCTTAAAGTAAGTATATATGTTCCTTTAATATAATAATATCAGGAATAAAAAGTAAAACATTCACGATTTTCTAAACGCAGCTGTTTAGATATCTAGCCCTCAGCATATTTTTAGAAACATCATTTTTATAAGAAGATCGATCCACGGATGGGATTTAAGCTGGATGCTATCGACTAGACCCGCATTGCCTCAGCCAGATGATATCTAAGCGACCCAACCAACGTTCGCTATACGCCGTTCCTGCAGGCAACCAGCTCGACTTTATTCATATTCCCGTAAAGGAAGGTCCTTGACTCGGCAGGGAAAGGACTCTCATCCTTGTGAGGCAGTAAACAAACCAGGCATAAAAATTCAAACGAGCAAACCAATGGTAGGTTACAGAAACTACAAAATTCAAATAAACAGCCTCCTGCCCGTCCTTTACGGCATATGTTCGCTCTTTATTCAGTCAAGATGACAAAAAAATCTCCAAGTATTGATGTTCTGTGGAGGAAATAGGCCTTTCTTGTGCATTCTACACAATAATGCAACAATTTTAATAACTATAATATGTTCTATATTGTCTAGTAAAATTGTATTTAAGCTGAACTGCTAAATTTAAATACCACTGAGAGTTTGAATTTTTAGTCAGAAATCCTAAAACCCTTTGTCCCACACTATATCCAAATGTACTTATTTACAAACTGAAAACAATATGGAATTTTTTCGACCATGGTGTGTTTTGATCCCCTTCCCTTCCATGTTGTCAATGGTGTAAAGTTGAATTTCCTACATTCCTTGCCGGTAACCTATACTACCTGCATGTTTTGCCTATTTTACTGCACATATGTTCATGAGCTATATTAATTCCTCTAACTTTTTATATCATTATTATAAAGAATACAATCATATATGATAGATTAACTTTATCATTTAAATCTTACCTGAGCCCTTACTTCCTGGTTTTGTTTTGTTTGTTTTTTTTTTTTTGTTTTTTTTAATATTTGCTTACGATTCAATTCATACAGCAGTCAAGTAAGAGCTGCTAGTTATTGATCTTTTTTGGCCAACAACCAGGCGTGAATAACTCATCGACAGTTCGCCACCAATGTTCAGAACCTTCTACGGGAACCACCATGTTCAACAGCGGGTAGTAATTAATTTTTTTAGCATAAGTACTATTTCTTTTATTCACTATCGCCGAAAAGTACACAAGGTTAAATGCATTGAAAAATTTCGGGGGTGGAAAATATTCGACTTTGTGTTGTATTTTCAATCTTTTTCTCGTTCTGAAATTATGAATTTACCACACTTGTAAGGTAGAAAATACTGGACTTTGTGTTGTATTTTCAAACTCTTTCTCGTTTTGAATGATACATTTACCACACTTGTATGGCAGTATAACTATGCTGCAGTAGCTATTTTCCAAACTACACCGCACCATGCACCGTGAGAAGACTAATATTGGTGTATTTCAGATAGCAAGAGGATAATACTTCCTCTTAAGGCGTATGCCATATAATGTATGTATGTATGTATGTATCTATGTATCTATGTATGTATGTATGTATATATGTATATATGTATCAGATGGAAGGGCTTTTGGGAGGTGATTCCACGCATTGTAGATTCCATGTACAAAGTCCAATGAAAAATGTGATGCTTTTATTTAGTCTGTGAACGTTACTTTGTTTCGTACAAATGGTAATTTACGCTGAAGTTACGACGTCGCAACAACGGCCTGAGTGACTGACCTCACGCATGTCTCATATAGCTGTGGAATCTAGTCCGCTCAGTATCACGCTGTAAAGACATTTACAAATATTACATTTAATTCTGGTTTATCTTTAATGGTCGTTTAAATAAAAATAACACAGTTTACCAGCTAGTCTCGTTTATTAAATGTTTAAATAAAATAATGCATTTTGTTTTATACATTTATTTAAAATGTCAAATAAAGTGTTTCTATAACATCTTATTCTTCTATCTATGCGTATTTCTTAATCGAGATAATTTTTCATTATGCATTTTGGTATATGTATAAAAATGCAGTATACCAGAAGATAGTCAGAATTTTAAAAAACCGGATCGTTGTATGATAGATTTGAAATTCCATTTTCCTTGCATGGCCAAGAGAAAAAACGAAAAGTGGCTTACCAGATGAGAAAATATCCGATATGGTACATTCACATGACTTTCCCTACCCTCTATCGTTTATTAGTAGGTATACCAACTATCCTTACAAAAGTTTATTTTTCTATCTACTTCATTTTAATCGAGCCAAACCTTGGCACAAATAGCTACACTACACATTTTATTATAGATACAAATGGAACAGCGATGGTCAAATTTTTAAGAACTGTACGTTATGTACTGGTCTTAAAGAGATACTCTTTTCTAGAATTGCGAGAAACAATTGAATATCGATAGGAGACGAGTTATTGATCGATTCGAACAATTAATAACGGATATCTCGGAAATCGCTTATGCCACAGAAAAAGTTATTTGGAATAAACTATGTATTTTAAAGAGATCTACATTATTTTTCCAGTATATTATCGTCTATTGCTTAACGTCTTCACAGGCTATTCCCAGAAAATTCAAGATAAACATTTTATTTGTCAGCTAAATATATTTAATGTATCATATTTTAATCAAAATCGTTACCGCTATTTTTGTGAAAATAAAAAATGTCCAAAACTCCGCCATATAAACGATAATTTGTGGTGGGGGATTATCTCCAAAACTTTCGTGTGGCATCTTTGGAAGTTACTGATCTTAAATACCAAGTTATTATTTATCCGATATTTCGTTTTTGAGTTTAATTCTTCATAGACACACGGATAGATACCCACACATGAACCTTTTTCCACAAATGCTTTTCTTTTTTCGATTCAGAGGGTTTCAAAACATGCATTTCCAGTGAAATCTCGGTATCGAATGGTTGTACGTGGTAGAGAAAGTAAAAAGTATAGGTATTAGAAAGTTCAAAGCAATAACAAAGAAATCTTGGAAATGGTTAACGCTACAAAAAACGTATTTGTCATAAATTTTGTGATTTTACAAGATGTAAATGTTTTTTGTGCAGCAAGATTTTGTCCGTCTCTTATGGCTTACCATTATATTAACGTTATTAAGAATCAAGACGCCTTCACAGCGTATTCTCAGAAAATTCAAGGTATACATATTTCATGCAATATCTTAAACATATGGTATGTTAACCAAAGTCATAAGAGCCATTTTTGAGAAAAGAAAAAATAAAGAAAAAGTTTCCATGTAAATGGTACTTTGTGATTGGGTTATTTTCTTGAAAGTTTCCGTGCCGCAACGCTCGGAATTTTCGTCTGATTTGTGCCGTTCACATACGTGGAACGTTTTCTAAAAATGGGCTTTTTTATTCGGGGAATCTCAAAACATGATATCCGGTATCAACGTTTTGGATCGAATGCAGTACTTCCTCTAAAAGAATTAAATTGAATCCTATTTATGGACGCTCTTTAACTACTGTGGTCCTTAGCGTGCCATTCTATATTAGGCGTGAAAATTTTGCTCAGAGGCCTCTTTATCCGACTTCAGGTTCTTTTACGTGCCGTAAATCTACGACACGGGATCACAGGCTTTACTTCCCTTATGAAGGAAGCCATGCTAAGAAATTTTACGCCCGAAAAAATCCACCTCCCTCCGCCTGGTTTGAACCCGCGACCTCGGGACTACACTACGGAGGAGACAGTTATTCCCCTAGTTAGTATAGGCACATTCTAGAGAAAACAAGAAAGTATTTTTCTTCGATAGATGGGTTGCATGATTAATGCAGCATTGGTTAAAGTTTTCGTCGACGACGAAACTGCTTAGCGCCTTTATTTTGAGAGAATGGATTTACAAAGTTAAAAGATTAATGATAATCGGCGAAATAACGGACTGCTTGAAAGCAAACACAATTTCATTACTCTCTCCTACACCGAAGGACATTACATTACAATCAAATATTCTAAACCACGTCCTGAAACAGATTCCCTGATTATCCGTTTCTTTTGAACGGACGAAGTACGTGCGTATCTAGAAAGCAGGGAATTACGCGACCCAGTTCTTTCCGGAACTGTTCCCTTTTGCTTCAACCCGTGTAAGAGAAGAGTACCAACACAGTTTTCAATTCAGCTTTAAAGAGTTCATAGAATAACGCAAAAAGTAGCTTTATCTTTTAAAAGCCCCCTTTCCTCTTCAGAACGCATTCAAAACTCTCCACTTCTCAAACTACAAAAGGTCCAGAACTTGGGGTCATATGCAATGCAGCGGCTCGAGGGGTGAGAGGCAGGGGGCCATTTCGATGCCCTTCAGACTTCAAGTCCTATGATTTACATCTCGAAACGCTTACCGAAAACCTTTCCATTTCTTCTTCTTGTGAAACTTTCCTGGAGCGAGAATTCTTTTAACCTCGCCTCTCTTTGCCTTCACAGCTGCCCTTTTGTTCGTGCAGGGAAGTGAGCTAAATACGACATTAACCTTCAAGTTTCATTTCTGAGGCGATGGCAGTAAATAAAGGAATATAATAATTACAGAATAAATCATTACATAGCGGAATCAAGCATCCATGCATATTTGAAGTGGTCTATTACAAACCGTATTAAGTTAACCCATGACGAAATTGAGTTTTAAATGATTTTGTATACCCAGTATTCATTTCAAAGTGTGCAATTGCATAACTGTTTTGAGTCAAGTTTTTGAAGAGAGTGGCAGCTCTAATGGGAAGGACGTAACGTAGTACACGTCTGGCGGAGAAGCTGCCTAGCAAGCATCTCAATCCGAAGGATACAAATGCAGTAAGGACATTAATCATAAAAGTAGACCAAATAACGTATCTCGCAATGCCACACGCAAAGTGTAATATAAAATAAACAAAATAAAATAAACAATCAAACACGTTAATCTTTCCTACGTAACCTATCCAACGTCCATTCATTCCACACTGATACTCTATTTGTTTACACTTGTAAAAGGGAGTCGCAACACACACTGTTGAATTAATATTGCCTTTACTTTAGTGTAACAAGTACCCCACGTATAGCATTCAAAGACCTTCGCTATCGACTAAAGAAAACACAGTGCGAAACAGGAGTACAAGATGGATTGAGTCCTAGGCTCAGCGACTAGATAAGTGACGTAATACAGCCTGTCATGACACACTTTGAAATGAGCACCCAGTAGTGCTGAGTATGCTCTATCATAAGAAGTCCGTTTTTGTCTAATCGTATTAAATTGCCTTCAAAAGAATGCATGAAACTGTGTTCATGCCACACCATATTATGTCCAAATCTTTGTCCACGTCGAACCATATTCTGTTTTAATATTAAATGCTCATTCTAAGGTTGTGTCAACTTTCAAGTTTCCTACACTTAAGAAAATTGGTGTCAATTTATAGCATTGATTTCGATATTAGGGTTAGAGGAACACGAAACTTTGAAAGGTGTAATAAGAACAATTATTTCAACAATTACCTATCGTTCATTATTAAACAACATGGCGTGTGTTTCGATCTTTCGAGATGATAAAACAGAAAAACAATTAGGAACACCATAACTATTCAGAAAATATTGGTAATCGTAATGCACAAGTTTAGATTTATTGAAAACGTACTCATATTACCCATGTGAGTCAAACATTAGCTAGGATTAATTAAGACAGTGTTACCCATTATTTACACAATTTACTTTTGTTGAATTTTTACAGATATCGAGGTAAGAATTGTTTTGTTTCTTATGTTCACATCAAATTGTATTTGTTCAAGATATTTTCTGAATTTCAGGACAGTCAGGTGTACATGTGATTTCAAATAGAATAGATCCTGACAAATGAAGTCGCTCAAGTAATTAATAATTCTAGTATTTTAATTTACCGAGCGATGTGGCGCCGCGGTAACGTGAGCGACTAGCATTCGGGAAGTCCCGCATTCAACACCCGGGGCCGACTAACCTGACCGAAGGATTTTTCGCGGTTTTCCTCGGATACTAGGCGAATGCTGGATTGGATAATTTGATCCGCTACATTTCATCTCGTTCTTCACCGGCATACCAGGCATTGGACTGATCGCCCATTACCTGTGATCCAAAAGTTTACTTGCTCCTTGACCGGCTACTGACCCAAGGTATTGGCTTGTAAGTATTTGGTATAGGTGTATATAAAGTAAAAGCGCATATTCGAGTGAATACTAACTAGTATTCTTGAGAGATTCCAATTTTTAAGAGCTGCCAAGCAAAGATTTTTAACTCTCCAAACCCTCTTTATATGAAAATGTTGTGACGCGACGGCTATAGCCCCAGGCTTATCGGGAGGTCAGCGCCGGCCTGTTGAAGTAAACATCGATAAGCACGACTCGCCAGCGTAAAGCCAGGCGGGTTATCGGCAGATAAACAGAACCTTCTGGAAGCTTCTTCCCCCTCCTACAGAAAGTGCATCGAAAAAAGTTCTAGAACGTTCGAGAACTTTGTGGAAAGTTTCCACTGACTATATAAGCGAGCGCTCTCGCGGGAGTTAGTTCGAGTCGACTATCATTCAGCGAGGCCCCTCTGGTGCGACATCAAGAGGATTCTCCTTGGGAGTTGTTGGCGGCTTTTGTGACGTGCAAGGAGTGCAACTGCGGATCGACGGGTTGTGCACGTCCTGTGTTCGACTCCGAGTGAAGTGAACCGCCCGGCGTAAAGAGGCTACGTCACGAAGGAAGTGAAGTGGCGGAGAATTGAACCAGTTCACTTTAGTGAAGCGATAGAGTGAACGAAGATAGTGAAGGTGAACTAGATAAGAACGTATAATAGTGACAGTTGAAAAACTGGACAAAGTCACAATACAAATATTCAATCGTTTTTACAATTTCTATTAAAATATCATGTATGTGAATTACTGGTATGATAAATCTTTGAACTTAAGTTGAATCTAGAAGCCCTGTTCATAATTATCAATCTTTATATAACTTAGAAGCCATAAGAAATAAAAAAGATTACTACAGCTTATGTTTTCCCAAGGTACGCTGGGCAGGTCATCTAACGGACGTCTGATATTAACTGTCGTGTTTTGTTTTTGAATCCTTCGTTTGCTGTAGGCAAGCCACGAGTTTCTCGTTCTGTAATAACGAAATCTACTGCTCTCAGTAGGCCAGGAGTAATCTTCAGAATGTTGGTTCTTCGCTATAGTCTGTTAATATACAGAATTTTTCAAAAGTCGCTTCATATTTTAACTGTTTCTTTCTCTACTATGTACTTACGGTAAGTAGAGTAAGTATTGTACTCCAGCCAAAAACTAGATGTCGAGGTTTCACTGAAAATACACGTTTTGGGCCCTCTGAACCCCCCAAAAAGTTTCTTAAAGAAGGTGTATGTGTGCATGTGTCCATGTACAGCATAACCCTAAAACTTGGTATTTAAGTTCATTATCTTCCAAAGATTAACATTAGTCTTTACCTGGAAAAGTGTTCCATATATTCTATGTTCTCAAAAAATGGCTCTTAACGTTTTGATTAAAATACCGCACGTTTAAGATATGTACATGACAAATAAAACGTATATGCTGATTTTTCTGTGGATAGCCTGTGAAATCCTCTTCATTAATGGAATAATTTTGTATAACTGGTAAACGACAAGAGATAGACGAAAGCTTCTTATATGGAAATTTTAGGTTCTCTTTAAAACTTATAGTTTATTTCAAATAGCTTATTTTGCGGTATCATTCATTTCCGAGATATCCGTTGTTTTTGTCTTGAATTTTTCAGTTTTTACTTTCTCTACCGCGTACCTTGTAGGCAGAGAAGATACTGCGTTTCACCCAAAAATTCAATACCCAGATTTCACTGGAAATAATGTTTTGATGTCTTCTGAATCCCAAAAAAGTAAAATGTCTGTGTGTAGGTATATGTGTGTGCCTGTGTGTGAGAACAGCATACCTCAAAAACGAGCCCAATTAAATACCAAATTTTGTATTTAGGTTCAGCACCTTCCAAAGATGCGATACGAAGGTTTTCAAGAAAATTCCCTGCCCCAAACAACCCTTTTCAAAATGTTGATTTTATAAAAAATTGCTCTAAAGATTTTGATTAAAATACCGTACATTAAAGATGTTTGCATAACAAATAAAATGCATATCTTGGATTTTCTGGGAATAGCCTGTGAAACCCACTTTATTCGGAAGGATTTTTTTTATAATCGTATATAACTGGTAAATGTTAAGCAATAGACGAAAAGAACTACACAAGAAATGTAGATCTCTTTAAAACAAAACAGTTTATTTCAAATAATTTTTCTGTGTCATATCCATTATAAATGGTTCGAGTTGTTCATTACTTGGTCATTCTGTTGCCTTTACAACATTCAGTTGTTTCTCGCGTTTGAATGGAAACAGTAGGGAGTTTTAAGACTAGCATATAGCGTCCATTTCTTAAACATTTGACTATCGCTGTTCTCTTTTTATCTGTAACGAAATGTATAATGTAGATATTTCTGCGAAGGTTTATTGGATTAAACTGTAGTAAATTGAAAGGTAAGCTTTAGTAAGAATAGTTTGGATACGCACTAATAAGCGATGGAGGAGAGCGAAAATCACGTGAAGGTATCACATCGGATTGTTTTAAGTGCTGTGGCTATGCAGTTGTATCTCAGGTTGTCATAGAAAGGCCATTGAACTTCAAGACAATGTGATTAACATCTCACTATCGATTCGGTCTCCTGTATCCTCCGTGTATCTACAACGCAATTTGTAATGAAACTATTTCTCAAACGTTTCTCTCAATAAACATGAAAAAATTTCGGATGTGTTACACTCACATGACTTTCTCTACTCTTGTACAAACTATTTTTACAAAAGCATATTCTCCATATGCTTCATGTTAATCGAGATATCGAGATGTTAATGTTATTGCTAATTATCTTGTAGATGCAAGGGATTGGTAGGTTTAAGCGATAGTCAAATATTTTAAGAGCTGGTTGCTATGTGGGGTATTTCCATTTGAGAAAAAGTATAAGTATTGGAAATTTTAAGGGAATAACAAGCAATATCTCGAAAATGGTTCACTCAACAACAAAAATGTATACGACATAAGTTGTGTATTTTAACGCGATCTACATTTTCTGTGCAGTAAAATTTTGTCTATCTCTTATGGTTTACCAGTTATGCAAAAGTCGTTCGCAATGAAGAATACGTTTGGAGACATTCCCAGAAAATTCGAGATATACATTTCATTTGTTATGAAAATATCTTAAATATATGACATTTTAATCAAAATCGTTGGAGCCATTTTTGAGAAAATTAAAATATTCGAAAAACGTTCCATGTAAAGGGTAATCTGGGGTGGGGGGATTTGCTTGAAAACCTTCGTGCCGCATCTCTGGAAGATACTGAACCTAAATACCAAGTTTGGTGTTTATCCGACCGTTCATTTCTGAGTTATGCTGTTCACAGACACACACACACATGACATGTTTCCAAAAATGCTTTTTTTGGATTCAGGGGGGTCTCAAAACATATATTTCCGGTGAAATCTTGGTATCGAATTTTTTGGTGGAATACAATACTTCCCCTACTTACCATACGTAGGTTTCGTAGGAAAAGTGTTATAAAAACAAAGGATGGTCAATGGAGAAAGTCATGTGAATGTAACAAATCAGATTTTGTAATATTAGGGATAGGAAAGAAACAAAAGCACTATTCAATTGGCAAGCAGAGTGTGTGGGAATTGCACAATAAAAGCTTTCTCCAGCGAGTAACACTGGGACACCTGCTCTAGGTGAATGTCAATATGTAAAAGCCATGATGGCGCGTCAACGTGGTTAACTCTTCAGTGCACATCCGGGATCCGCTTTTCTTTGATTTTTGCATCGGAAATGTCGCTGCGGGAGCGAGTTTAATTAAAAACACACAGTGTTACGGCAGGGGCGAGCTTCTCTCCACACCATATGCCACTATGGGACGACCACACCAGCTGTAATGAGTACGTGACACATACTATCGGTTAAAAATATCCAACAACGTTTTGTTCAAGTAAAAGCCAATAAGATATTTCTGCGCAAAAAAATAAAACGTATAATTGATATTATCGGCTGTTCCACACCTCGCTTTCCTCACTCATTTGAGGAATCTCAAGTACTGAAAGCTATGGCAGAGATCTATTTATAAGGCGTCTATAACATTTGTTTCTTCTTCTTGATGCTACACAATGTATTCAAATATCTAATTCTAACAACTACATTACTTTTATTTGGTTTCGAAACCTCTTCAAACAGTTCATTAAAGCTTATTTTTACATATTGTAGCGTATGTGTGCGCATTGTCGCGTCGGGCGCACATTATTGCTGTGTATAATGGTATTGCTTAACTATTTATTTCGTTTGTAACTTTGAATTCTTGTCCGGCGCGGCATACTTCCCTCCAATTCCTAGTCAAGGGTGGGGGTGAAGGCAATTGAGGGAAGAACCTCTTTGTCTGATGGCGTGGTGTCGCCAATAGCGTTAGTCTAGTGTATATATCCCGAGTGTGTGGTTGTGCGTAGGAGTGCGTGTTGTTGCTGTGTGTGCGTGGGGCATCTCCCCCAGTGTTTGTCTGTAAACTTTTGGGAACCATGTAGCCGCACCAAGGTAACTTTATAATAAACCAGAGTTAAATGTGTTTTCATATGTATTATTTATAAATATCCTGCGTCCGCTTTATTTTTGTGCAGCAATTTCCTGGTATCTCTTGATTGCCACTGATACTACAATGTTTATGCCGAGATAAGTAAATTTAATATTTTAGCTGAAAACCTTTTGGCCTCACCCCGGTGTATAACAATACCTCTCTCTAGTAGGTAAGAGAAAGTACTCTACTGCTCCTAAAAATGCCAAGATTTTGTCTGAAATGTATTTTTGCGGTCCCCTAATCAAAAAATCTTATGCGTTCCACTCACATGACTTTCTCTACTCTTCTACAAATTATTCTACAAACTACGTACTGCATGCAAAGGTAGGTTCCCATTTAAAAAAATTAAATTGACCCTAAAATGACCATCACAACGTCCTCCAAACAAAACACGACTAATGTCATTTTCTTTCCCCCATATCAAGCCACTTTTAAATTAAAGACATTTCTTTCTACAACGCTTAGTTTTGAAGATAGTGTACAGTCTCAACTTAAACGGTCCACCCTGTATAACTAGGAACTTAAATATACAGTAGTCAATAATTCAAAACGGCTAATGCTACAAAAAGTTATCTAACATCAGTTATATTTTTAGGGTTCTATATTTTTCGCATACTAAGTTAACTATATGTTTTAGTTTAACAGAATCACATGATTAAATGCAATTTAATAACTGCCATTCTTAGAAAATTTAAGATATGAATTTATTAATCATCCAAGTGTCTAAATATATCGTATTTTAATGAAAATTATTAGATCAGTCCTAAGACAAATATAATTCACATGACTTTCTCTACCCTATACCGTTTATTAGTGAGTGTACAAACTATTCTTACTAAAGAATATTTTATATGTAAAGCAAAAATCTGATGTGTTACATTCACATGACTTTCTCTACTCTGTATTGCTTGTTATTGAGTATACAAATTATTCTTACGAAAGTTTATTTCTCTATCAACTTTATTCTAATCGACCCAAACCTTACCGGGACATTTCACTGTCGGTACAAAGGGATCAGCGATAGTCAAATGTTCGCGAGAAAAACTTAATGTTGGCAGACTTTTAAGAGAATGACCAATAAATTAACAATTCCAGCCTTTAATGGCAGATCTCAGAAATGGCTTTAACACAACAACTTATTTGAAATAAATTGTGTGTTTTAAAGAGATCTACACGTTTTGTGCAGTACGTTTTCGTCTATCGCTTAAACGTTTACCAGTTATACAAGATTATACAAAATTCCTTCCGGATGAAGACCATTCTCAGAAAACTCAAGATATAATCTGTAAATATCTTTAATATATGGTATTTTAATCAAAAACGTTAGAGCAATTCTTTCAGATAATCAATAATTTCGAAAAAATGTTCCATGTAAAGGGTAGTTTGGAATGGGGAGATTTTGTTTAAAATCTTCGGTCGCATCTTTAGTAGATACCAAACTTTGTATTTAGGTTCATTATTTATCCGAATTTTCTTTTTGAGTAAGCTGCTCAAAGAAAAACACACACAAATCTTTTTTTCTAAAAATCTGACAGTCAAATGTTTTAAGAGCTGGTTGCTATGTGGAACATTACATTCTCTTTGTATGTCCAGGACATAAAAAAACGAATAAGGAATTCCCCATTTGAGAAAAATTATAAGTGCTGGAAAGTTAAAACAAATAACAAGGAATATCTCGCAAATGGTTCACTCGACAGAAAAAAAATATGTGATATAAACTGTGTGTTTTAAGGAAATCTACATTTTTGTGTAGTAACGGTCTATTGCGGTTTATCAGTTACGCGAAAGTCGTTCAGAATGAAGAGAACTTTTGGAGAAACTCCCAGAAAATTTAAGACCTACATTTCACTTGGCATGAAAATATCTTAAACATATTAAATTTTAGATTGGAAAGGTAGAATCAGACGACTGAAAAATTCAATGACATAGCCGGAATTTGAACCACGGATCTGCCGGCTTGAGTGGAAGAACAATTAATTCCATTAATTGACCTAATATGGTTGAAACTATGAAGCCCTGGACTTAAAGTACTTATCTACAACATTGTAGGTCGCCATTAGGGTATGTCATCTCAATATAATTTGAGATCTCCTTGTGGTTTACCGGGAAACATGCGAATCAGTTGGAGAATTTAATGTCCTACCGGCATGTTGCCATGGTAGCTCAGTGGTTAGAGCAATCGGTCGGAGACCAGGAGATCCGTGGTTTAAATCCCAGCTATGGCATTGGATTTTTCAGTCGTCTGATTCTACCTTTCCAACCTTGTCCAACACACAGCTTGTGTGAAAAACAATTAATTCCATATTAAATTTTAATCAAAATCGTTAGGGTCATTTTTGAGAAAATCGAACTGTTTGAAAAATGTTCCATGTAATAATGGTTAGTTTGCTGTGGAGGGATTTTCTGGAAAATCTTCGTGTCGTATCCTTGGAAGATACTAATCTCAAATACCAAGTTTGGTATTTATCCGACTTTTCATACAGACACACACGGACTTGTTTCCAAAAGTCCTTTATTTGGATTCAGAACATCTCAAAACATGTATTTCTGGTGAAATCTCGATATCGAACTTTGGGTGGAATGCAACACTTCCCCTACTTACTCAGCATAGTAGAGAAAGTAAAAATGCTTCTTTTTTGGGTTCTAGGTGCATCAAAATATGTATTTCTGGTGATATCTCGGTATCAAATTTTTGGATGGAACATAGGTAAGCGGTGGAGAAAGAAGAGTGGAGTACAATGGTTCACTTCTTCATCTTAAACATTTTACATATTCAGACTCATACATCGTGTGGTCATATATAGCGTACATGTGTATATAATACACTGTACTCGGCATGTTGCAGTCTATAAAAGGAATTAACTCGACAGGGCAGGAAAAATGGACTTTCTAAAGCAAAGAAGTAAATTTCTCCCAAGAATTTACTCGATAGTAAACACTACAGCAGTTGTTGCCGAGTCTCAGAATATTATAAAGCCTGAGAAGACGTCCCCGTTGTTTGCAAAACAACATTAATTTTAATAACCTAATGGTGGTTCTTTACAGTCGGAACTCATTAAGGAGAATAAGAAAAAACTGTGTGTCAGGAAGCTAAGGAAGAAATGTTTGCCACTAAGAAGAAGTTAAACGCTCCAAGGAAACAAAACATTTCCGCAAGGTTTGAGACACGATGTGAGGTCTTTGCGTGTAGTGTTTGGTATGCGCTAGAAACGTAATCAGTATTGCTTAAGATACTATAGCTTAAGTAAAATATACAATGAGAATATAAACAGATTCAGAAGACAAGGAAAATTGTAGAATATTTTTGGAATTTAGCGGTCTTTAACCTAGACTAATAATGAGCAGGCATCCGGATAACCACAATAGCGTGGCGTATTAATAATTTGGGGGTTTCATCATTACCAGACATATTGTCGTTTTCTATTGTCATTACCAGACATACTGTTGTTATATTTTTTTTAGTCACGAGTCGTGGGGATGTAGCGTCTGTCTTAGGATTCCGTGAGAAGCAGATCCCGTGTGCAAGCCGGCTTTTATATCGTTGGACATCTCTCATCGTTCATATTTAATAATGTACTAACCCCAAACGGTTGGGAAATAAATCTAGGAATATCTATGTTAAGTAGATTTGTGTTATGGGTTTTGTACAGTGAAAAACCCACGCCTTCCTCTTAACCTCCACACCACGTTTCGGTCCTCCGCAAAAGTCAATATACGTCCCCTCAATGTACGTGCTGACTACTAGAAATTAATTTAATTTTCATGTGCACTTTTAGGCATGTAACAATAGTATCCTTGGCTCGGGGTAAGACCGGCGCCAGTTTGTCGGGAAGTAAATTTTAAAGACTGCAAGATACGTGCATAAGAAACACTTAGGGTGCTTATGGCAATAACAGTGAACGCCAAAATGTACGTGACATATCGTTAAATCTTAACCAGTGCACAAGATATTTCTGCAAGCAAAATAACGAGACCAAATAGAAGCAGGGGGCCAATTGAGAACTACCAATCATAATTTTCCAAAATATTTAAAACCACGTTTAGGAAATAAAATAGATATCACATGACCAACAAATAACAAGTGACCAAGAAAGAGAGGAGCCAAATATCCAGTGTGGAGAAGCTCCGAAATCATGTGCATGCTGTCGCAAACTTGTCATCACTGTGTCAACATCGTCATGCGAACATTTGCGCATTAAAACTGAGTAGTGCATCGCACTAAAGAGTAACACTACAATGGAAATTTGCGCGGACTTAGGCGTCCGTTATGCCGGAGTGGCTTGTGGTAATGTCACTAGGAGTTGCAGAATGCCAATCAGATCACAATAAATTGAGCAATAACTCTAAATTCGGAATCAAGAATTTATTTATGTATCCGTCAACACCTACACGCCCGAGAGGAAGAGACATCATAATCCACACCTGCATCTCGCCTTTCCTCTCCCTTCTCTCCGCCCACCAAATCGCAGCCGCCCGGAGAGTGGACCGCCGCACGTAGATTCTCCTAGAGTTATAGATGCAAACCTCAGAGTGCGGTGCTACGACGAATACAAGTTGTGAGAACGATCTGCATAGTACAATTAATCAAATTACCGAATACAGCTCAGGCATCGTCATAGATGGTGGCTTACTGTAAACAAACGCAAGGTCGCAGACCTGGTGAAGGAGGCAGGGTTACTGGCGTTTACGCTTCCTCTTCAGTGGTGCACAATTTGGATTAAATTCTTAAATTCCTTCCTTAGAGTAAAGTGCTGGAATGGGCCATAGACCGACTATTGTTGGATTCGAAATGTATTTGTGGTATTTTACTACCCTCAGAATGTCGTATATTTTTACACAAAGTAATCTATACTGGTGTTATAAAGAGATAAAATGTATACGTATGTGCGTGTATGCAATCTCAAAAACAACTGAGCATATTTTGATAACTTTCACTATTGAAAAAAATTCTTTCTGACGAACATGGGCTATAAAACGCCTTATAACTTCAATTCATAAATTACCAAAAACACTAAAAAGAATTTACAAAGCCTGTGTACAAGAGTATGAGCACATTGGAGCTATAAATGAGCATACTTGCAAAAAAGGCATTTTGCATAGAGTAGCAAATGATGGTTGTTACTCCGCAGAAAACCATGAAAAATAATTGAGGTTGTGGGTTCAAACCTGGCAGAGGGCGAGGATTTTTTCGGGCGTAAAAATCAATTTCGGAAGGAAAGTAAAACCGGTGGTCGCGTGTCGTAGATTTACGCACGTAAAAGAATCTCAAGCCTAATAAAGAGGCCTCTGAGCAAAATTACCGGTCTTTCACGCCCAATATAGAATGGCAGCCTAAAAGCCACAGCAGTTCTATTTATGTGAAATAAAACAAATGCCGCCGATATTTCATTTTAAACTATATACGTATACGGTAAAGATTTAGCAACTAAGAAAACAGAAGACGCAGCAAAACAAAAGACAATCGAATCTGTTTATATCGATACTACACGCATGAGTGACTTATTATTTACCCAGAATGTGAAAATCACTCGTGATATTACAAATAATAATGTGGTTAAAAATAGACAATTTACTTTGCTCCTACGTTATTTGAGTCCCAATTATCCCTGAATTGACTCCATTAAGGAGCGAGAAATTATTGTTTTCCTACGTTGGCGGTTCCTTTGTATTTGTAACTCAAAAGTTCAGTTGTTATTAATGCAGTTTATCCACTTCTGCATGAAACACAGTCTAATAAAATTGGGTGTGTTCGGTTAACAAGAGTGATTATCAAAAACAACTCATAAAAGCTGATAGTTTTCCTTTGTTAATTTAATTTCACTTCTAAACTCAGATTTGCTGCCATAAAATAATTATTTTCAGATATTCGGTAAGGGAATAATATAACAACCACAAACATTCGCTAAGTATAGTTAAACTATTGGAAAACTAACAGCAGCTGCCGTATTACTTAAAGTAACGTCAGGTGCCAATATGAGACTCGGCATAATAAACAAATATACAGTATGTAGGAGAAGGAAACAATACGTTGATTTTATATTGCATAACAATTTTATGAAAAATCTTGTGTGTTGCATTCACATGACTTTCTCTACCCGATCTTCAACAAACTATTCTTACAGAAGCCTATTATTTTATCTATTACTTGTTCATTGAGATGCATTTACATTATACACTGCCGTTTGTGAAAATTGCAGCACCAAGAAAAAAACGCATAAATTCAATGAATTTAATACCACAGGTTAGGTACATGACAAGTAACAAATGATAAACTTTTCAAATCTATACATCACCTTTGAGCACTAATATTCAGTATTCGGTGTGGCCTTCATACGCTGCAATTAGAGGTGCTATACGCCGTGGCATCGAAAAAAAAAAGGTTCTGAATAAGTTCCTGAGAGATTTTCCTCCACGCAGTTTGTATTCGAGCCCATAAATCCGTGACACTGGTTACTGGAGGTCCGTGACGCACCAGGTGCCGACCAACCATATCCCAGACATGTTCGATGGGCGACATATCAGGCGAAAGTGCAGGCCAGGGAAGCAATGGTACCCATCGCTCTTCGAAGGCTTGTACATTCCTCGCAATATGTGGCCGGGCAGTGTTCTGTTGAAATGTGGCCTGTGGAGATGCCTAAAGCAGGGGGAGTACCTCAGGCTCTACAGTCACCGTCAGGTATCGGTTCAAAGTGCCCTCAATTCGCAGGAGGCGAGATCGGTTGTTGTAGCTAGTGGCGCCCCAAACCATCACAGCTGGTGCTTGTCCGCTATGCCGCTCAACAATGCAGCCCTCCAGGTTGCGCTCACCACGGTACCGCTGGACACGTATGTGGCCATCACTGTAGGACACGTTGAAGCGGGGCTCGTCCGAAAAGACTACATTTTGCCACTCAGCACCCCAGTGACGGTGTTCACGTGCCCATTGTAGTCGGAGGAGCTTGTGGTTTATGGACAATGGAAGTGACGTAATGGCATTCATGCATGCAACCAGTCCAACCTGCAGCAAACGGCGACGAACCGTTAATGCAGACAAGTTCACACCTGTTACAGTGCTCCAGCGTCAAGCCAACACTGCGGATGAAGCTGTACGGTCCGTTTTGGCCATGCGGACAAGATGACGGTCATCCCGTGCTGTGGTCATGTTCCATGGTCCAGTACTCGCTCTTCGCTGCGTACGACCTTCATCTATTCACTGCTTCCACACACGCATCACTGTCGTAGCAGCATGCCCTGTACAGCCGAAATGTCACGGTATGACAAACCCGCTTCCCGGAGACCAATCATTCTGCCCTGTTCGAACTCGCTCACATGCCGATATGGCTCCCTTTGACGTCGACGAGGCATACTGGCACCGACTATATTGTTTTCACCTTGTTTGACAGCTCTGCACTGACTACACTGGGCGCAACACTGACCTTGTCGGACCGACACGAGAGGGCTCTGCTCGGCCTACGTGTACCCTATCTGTCTGCAAACCTAATTACGTATTGCTTGCACAGTCTTCTACACTTCCACCAAGTTTGGAGTTATTCGGAAAATTCTTTCTTTGTGTTGCAATTTTCACAAACGGCAGTGTAAAATTACACATCCTTTGAAGATATAAGAACGATATACTAGACTAAAGTGACAGTCAGAATTTTAAAAAGTGTGGTGGCTTTGAAATTCCATACCGTTTGCATGACCACGGGAAAAAACGAACAGCGATTTACCATTTGAAAAAACTACAAGTATAGGGTCTTACAGAGGAGCAGGCGATTTTATATTATGTGCTTTTTCTTATAGCACAATGAATAAAATGTGCGCATTCTGTTACTATGACAATGCCATTCAATAAACATGGATCAGTGGACAGGTCAACACCGACCTTTTGCAGTGTAAATTGTTTATAAATATAACGATAGTTATGAGGCCACTAAACGCTAATTTGGTCATCATTTTAATTTAGGACGCCATGATCTCGTCCCAACTGCTCATTCCATATGGGTAAGAACTTTGAGGAAACTGGTTCGACACTGAAGAAGAAGTCTCCAAGTAGCAGAAGGACCAAGCGTACGACAGAAAATATTGCTACGCTAAGACCAATGCGCTCGACGGTGAGGCATTCTGCTACAATGAACCAATTGGAGAAAACTGTAAGAAGAATATTGCACTTAGATCTTCGTTTTCATCCCTACAAGCTTCAAGTAGTGCACAAATCTTGTGATTTTCTCTCACAAATAACATTTTGTGAAGTGATGTTAAGTCACATGAATGAAGATGAATTTATTGACAATTATGGATGTGTGAGGAATCACATTTTTCTCTCCCTGGCTTTATAAACAGACAGGATTTTAAATATTGGCCTCGAAATAATCCTTCAATTACACGAGAAAGTAACCGTTTGGTGTGGCATGTCGTCATCCGAGATAATTGGCCCTTTCTTTTTTGAGGATGATGAAGGAAAAGCAATGACTGTGACATCAGCCAGGTACGTGAACGAAGATTGAAACCTTTCTTACTAATGAAATTGCACAGTTTCTTTATGTTTCCTGGTTTCAACAAGATAGAGCCACTAGTCACACTGCGTGGACCTCCATGAATGACATAAGGAGACTTTTCCCAAATCAAATCATCTTCAGTAGAGGTGACATCACCTGGTCAGCAAGATCCCCAGATTTAACCGTGTGCGATTTCTTCTTATGGAAATGGGAATACTTGAACAGTGTTGTCCTTAAAAATCGCCCACAAAGTATTCAAACACTAAGGGTCAATATTCCTCAAGAAATCGCCAATGTTCCACTGTACATGTTGCGGCGCTGTATGGAATACTTGTGACTGAGGTTTGAAGAGAGTCTGCTAGTGAATGGTCGTCACTTCAAAGATGTTATTTTCAAAAAATAAACAGCACATTTTATTGGTTAAGAACCACATATTGTAATGTCTTCTTATATAAACATAATTTAAATCACCCGTTCCTTTGCTGGATTCGTTATTTGAAAATTCAAAGCACTAACGAAGACCACCTCGCCATAAAAATTGTATTTAACATAAGTCATGGGCTTATAGTACTTATAGTAAGCAGAGGAAGCATTGTATTCCAACTAAAAATTTGATACTGAGATTTCACCCCAAACATATGTTTTGAGGCCACCAGAACCCAAAAAGGCATTTTTAGAAAAAGATCCATGTGTGTGTGTTTGTGTTTGTTTGTAAACAGCGTAGTTCAAAAATAAGCGTCGATAAACACCTAACTTGATATTTATGTTCTGTATCTTACAATAATGCGACACAAAGGTTTTCAAGAAAATCCCCAACTCAAACTTCTATTTATGCCACTAACGACTTTTAATGGAATACTATATTTTAAAGATACTTTCATGACAAATTGTATATCTTGAAAGTTCAGGAATAGCCTGTGAAGACGACCTCATTTTCATGTCGTTTGTATAAACGATAAACTGTAACACTCAAAACTTTAGTAACATCAAAGTAGATAAAGTTATAAATATTTGGAATTTGTAAAATATTTCCATAAAACCAATAACCTAATCCACTTCAGAGACAAGCAAAGTAAGAAAGGTGTTCCGCTCTGCCTCCTTCACTAACACATAAACCTACTTGAGGTAGACTTTTGCAAATGGATAAGAAAAACGTCCTGAAGTTTGGCAGTCAACATAAGAACAAGAAGCAATAACACTTTATTACATCTGCTCCGCTATTTTATATGAGACTACGGTCCAAAAAGTATGTTAGATCACATTAATTTTAAAACTTTCCTTAGCCAACCATACAGAGAGGCCAGAAGTGGCACAGAGATCCAGAGCATTATTCTTCCAAATATTTAAGCTTTCATGATGAATTATCTCAACCTATGTACTACTCTAGTAGGCATATTCTGGTATCGATTTAAAACATTGTTAAAAACCATATCATTGACAGAAAGAATAAATAAATCGATAGCGGGGTTAATTGGAAATTCATTTGGTTTGTGGCATGGACAAATTTCTTATTTATTTTCTTTGCAATGCTTTCATAATAAGTATTACATTTTAAATACCATATTCATATTGACTAATATTCATGTGCATCGTAATCGGTAAAGAATACGCTGCTATACTGAGGTTTACATAGCGTGGCCTCTCACATATGCAAACAGTTCAGGAGAAGTATTATTATTATTATTTTATTGTAACCTATAGTGCTCTCCCTTCAATGTCCCCTAAGGGAGGGGATAACCCCTTCAACTGTGTGGTGCGGGTGCTGCGGACCCTGAGCCTCGTGGTACTTCTGGAATTACTCGAAGTACGCTGTGCCAAACATCCGAGCCCTCTATCAGGGATTTGTTTGGATTGGGTTGGACTCGGCAGGGCAGTAGTTCTCGATACCCATGGGAGATTGGGTACATGGTTGTCCAAGGGGGTTGTGAGACTCTCAACGTCCTCCGGTACCGCCTTGAATAGCCGGTGTGGACAGTGTGCTGGGTTGCTGTCGCCCCCACCGAGGTCTCGGTAGTCTGTTCCTTTTGGAGTTGACGCGCGTAAGTGGCGTATCCACTTCCGCCCTGTAATGAGGGTGTCGGATTAAACGGAAAGGCCTTCGGCGGTGGCAGTGTCACTCGGACGCCCTCTCCCCTGGGTTACAAAGGGGGCATTGGCCTCCTATGGCTTTCTATATCCCTTCAATACATGCGGAAATGGAATTTCCGATACGCGTATTTTAATTTGAGGACTGGTATCTTATAATGACGTACTACCAGTTTTCATAGCTTCGCTAACGTTGTGTTAACTACGGAGATTCTTCTCTCCCTCTCCCCCCCATTCTCTGCCTAACTCTTCCTCCAGCACTCTCTCGTCCTTTCCCATCTTTGGAAGGTAAATATCAAGTAACGTATTGAAAACTAAACAAAACTGGAAAGGTAAAATCAGACTGAAAAATATGATGTGTTGCACTCCCATGCCTTTCTCTACTTACTCTTCTACAAACTATTCTTGCAAAAGCTTACTCTTCTAACCATTCTTGTTAATACAGACAAACCTTCGTGTTTCATAAAATTAAATTAAATTGAGTTTTATTTATGGACGCTCTTTAACTGCTATGTCCTTAGCGTCCCATTCTATATTGGACGTGAGAGACTGGTAATTTTGCTCAGAGGCCTCTTTATCAGGCTTGAGGTTCTTTTACGTGCCGTAAACCTACGACACGGGACCAACGGCTTTACTTCCCTTCCGAAGGAGGCCATTGTAAGGGCCGAAAGAATCCATAGCCCTCCGCCTGGTTTGAACCCGCGACCTCGGGAACTACAGGCTAGCATGGTAACCACTACACCACGAAGGACGACATTCATTATTCATTTGGACATTTCGTTGTAGGCATTAGTAGAATACAGTTACCTAAACCGAAGTCAAATGATTTCAAAGCCGGTCGCTATGTGGTGGCTTTGAAATTCTGTTCTCTTTACATGAACATTAAAAAGAAAGAAAATAATAATAATAATAATAATAATAATAATAATAATAATAATAATAATAAACTCTTGAGCTTGAGAAAAGTGTAATGTATTTGAAAATTCAAACCAGTATTAAAGAATGCCTCGGAAATGGTTAACGCCGTAAAAAAGTATGACAAACTGTGTACTTTAATGAGATCTATATTTTTTTGTGTAATAAGAGTTTGTCCGTCTCTTACGGCTTACCAATTACATAAAGGTCATTCATAATCAAGACGACTTCACACGCTACTGCCAGAAAATTCAATATATACAGCTGTCATGAAAACATTTTAAACACATGGATTTTAATAAAAATCGTTAGAACAGTTTTGGGAAGAACAAAAACTAACAAAAGCATTTAAATGTAAAGGATAGTTTGGGGTGGGAGACTTTTCTTCAAAATCCTCGTGATGCATCCTTCAAAGGTCTTGAGCTTACATACATACAGAGTTTTGTATTTACCCACTTATCGTTTTCGAGTTATGCTGTTTACAGACCACACACACACACACACACACACACACACACACACACACGGACCTTTTTCAAAAAGTTATTTTTGGGGTTTAGGGGTCCTGTATTTCTGGTGAAATTCTGGTAATTGAATATTTGGGTGAATACAATACTTCATTTATTTATTGTAAGCACGCAGTAGAGAAAATCTTATGTGTTATACTCACACGACTTTCTCTACTGTTGTACAAACTATTTTTACAAACGCTTATTCTCCATATGCTTCATGTTAATCGATATGTTAATCTTATTCCTAATTTTCTTGTAGGTGCAAGGGGAATTGGTAGGCTTTAAGCGATAGTCAAATATTTTAAGAGCTGGTTGCTATGTGGAGTATTCCATTCTCTTTGTATTACCAGGACAAAAAAAATGAATAACGAATTTGAGAAAAAGTATAAGTATTGGAAAATTTAAGGGAATAACAAGCAATATCTCGAAAATGGTTCACACAAAAACAAAAATGTATATGACATAAATTGTGTATTTTAACGCGATCTACATTTTTGTGTAGTAAAATTTTGTCTATCTCTTATGGTTTACCAGTTATGCAAAAGTCGTTCAAATGAAGAATACTTTTGGAGACATTCCCAGAAAATTCGATATATACATTTTATTTGTCATGAAAGTATCTTAAACATATGATATTTTAATCAAAATTGTTAGAACCATTTTTGAGAAAATCAAACGTTTCGATAAATGTTTCATGTAAAGGGTAATCTGGGGTGGGGGAATTTTCTTGAAAACCTTCGTGTCGCATCTCTGGAAGATACTGAATCTAAATACCAAGTTTGGTGTTTATCCGATTGTTTGTTAATGAGTAATGCTGTTCACAGACACACACACGGACATGTTTCCAAAAATATTTTTTTGGATACAGGGGGTATCAAAACATATATTTCCGGTGAAATTTCGGTATCGAATTTTTGGGTGGAATGCAATACTTCCCCTACTTACTTTATGTAGTAGAGAAAGTAAAAATAAAATTGTTATGCCATAGCCGGTATATGAACCAGGGATCTTCTACTTACCGCGCCGCTGCTCTGATCAAATGAACTATTGCGACTCAGTTGTAGAATTTAATATGACGCCGACATGTTACCACTATAGCTTAGTTGGTCAGAGTAACGGCACAGAAGTTAGAAGATCCCGGGTTAAATGCCTGTTTATTTTAAACACAGCGTGGAAGTAATACTCCGGTATTTCTATTTTAGAATTCGCAAAGGGCTTTTAGTGCACATGTCCGAGTTTCGTGCTTATGAAAAGTGACGCTTTAAAGTAATATAAGCTTCCGACACGTAAAGTGAAATAAACAACATCAGTGTGATTCGCGAACAGGAGCGAAATTAACAGTGACCAGGAATACTTGTGCCGTGCAGTGCAGTGCTAAATTATTTCTGCAGTAAATTCTACAATAGTTAACTTAAATTGACTGTGATTCATCAGTATTCTTGTGTTCCAATTCCTCGCTCGAGATCTACACCATAGCATATTTCATAGGCAGAGCTCTTGCTCATCCTTTGAGATGATAATAGCCAGGATAATAATTAATCTCTTAACGGAGAAAGCCGAAGAAGGAGCCACCATCTAGAGAGTACCTCCACACAGGTACAATGTCCACTTCTGCAATTGATAGCCATTCTTCAGTTCTACATTAGTATTGGATTATGAACAAAAGTGAACTGTTTTTACTCACAGAATCGAGGTTTTGATTATACAGAGTAATCCTTGGAGTATTATGAATGTTTTAGTGTGTCCACCGTCAGGATAAAAGGTTAAAATATACGTTGACGTGAAGCATTCCACTTTTGGTAGCGCCGATCCTACGACAACGCCCCGCCGTCGCTTCCCAATTGCAGGCTTTTGGCCTCAACTGTTCTACTCCTCTGCTTCTGAAAAACATCCCTCGGCTACGCTTTGAGGCGTAGGGCTCTTAATAAGTAGCACCAATCAGCTTCGTGTATAATGATCGTGCCCTGCACCTCGATAGTGAAGTCTATGCGAAAATTGAAACCAAAATAAAGAATATCTAGCAAAAAAAGTTTATTTTACATGGGTTGTGTGCATTAAAGAGATCTATATTTTTTTGTAGTAAGAATTTCTCTATATCTTATGGTTTACCAATCATACAAAAATCATTCAGAATGAAGAGAGCTTCACAGGCTATTCCCAGAAAATTCAAGATAATATTCAATTTGCCATACAAACATCTTAAGCATATGGTATTTTCACCAAAACCAATAGAGCCATTTTGAGAAAATCCAAAATAACGAAAACTTTTTCATGTAAAGTGTAGATTGCGGTAGGGAGGATTTTCTTAAAAATATTCGTGTCGCATCCTTGGAAGAGGCTTAACTTAATTGGTATTTAACGGAATTTTCATTTTGCTGTTCACAGACACACGGACCTTTTTTAGTTTCTCTACTACGTATAGTTAAGTAGGGGAAGTATTGCATTCTACCCAAAAATTTGATAGCGATATTTCACCGAAAATACACGTTTTGAGGTGCACTGAATGCATATAAAGCATTTTTGGAAACATGTCCGTGTGTGTGTCTGTGTGTGTGAACAGCATAACTCAGAAACGAACAGTCGGATAAACACCAAACTTCGTATTTAGGTTCAGTATCTTCCAGAGATGGTTTTCACGAAAATCCCCCCCACCCAAGATTACGCTTTACATGGAACATTTTTCGAAAATTTTAATTTTCTCAAAAATGGCTCTTAACGTTTTGATTAAAATATCATATATTTATGATGCTTTCATGACAAATAAAATGTATATCCTGAATTTTATGGGAATTTCTCCAAAAGTATTCTTCATTGTGAACGACTTTTACTGGTAAACTATAAGAGATACACAAACTTTTACTACACACAAAATGTAGATCACGTTAAAATACACAATTTATGTCATATACATTTTTTTTTGTTGAGTGAACCATTTTCGAGATTTTGTTTGTTATTCCCTTAAATTTTCCAATACTTATACTTTTTCTCAAATGGGAATTCGTTATTCATTTTTTTCTGTCCTGGTAATGCAAAGAGAATGGAACACTGCACATAGCAACCGGCTCTTAAAATATTTGACTATCCCTTAAAGCCTACCAATTCCCCTTGCATGTACAAGAAAATTAGCAATAAGATTAACATCTCGATATCTCGATTAACATGAAGCATACGGAGAATAAGCGTTTGTAAAACTAGTTTATACAAGAGTAGAGAAAGTCATGTGAGTATAACACATCAGATTTTTTTTTATATCCTGGACTTAGAAAGAGAATGAAATGCTCCGCATAGCCACCAGCTATTAAAAGTTTTGACTATCGCTTTTAGCGTACCATATTCCCCTTACACCTACAAGAACATTAGCAATAAATAGTTTCTGCAAATGTTTATCTGGATTAACATGAAGTAGATGGAGAATAAGCGATTGTAAAAATAGTTTGTACAAAAGTAGGGAAAGTCATGTGGATACCACACATAAGATTTTTGTCTAAAATGCATTGTTTATTATTATTATTATTATTATTATTTAGAAAGCCTCAAAATGTGTAGTTATGGTGAAATCTCGGTATAGAATTTTTGGGTGGAATGCAATCCTTTACTTAGTATAGGTAAGTAACAGAGAAGGTAAAACTAGCTAGTGGAAGATCAAGCACGTTACAGGTAAAACATGGGTTGAGGTGCATTTAGAACGTTGAGTACGCGACAAACGTTACAGTAAGCAAGGATTAGACAGAATTCGGTCAAGTGTATACCCAGAATGGAAGGGAAAGTTCAGCAGACGTGAAGTAAAGTCTGGAGATTTCTCACTATTACATTGCAGTGTTCACAACTCTGGGTTGTATTTCAACATAGCGCACCATATTTATAGCGAATTGCATCAATCTTGCCATTACTCGCTTTACATTTGCAGAAGGTTAAACAGTCCTTGTTTTCAGTTGTGGCCAGTGGATGCAAGTGGGATTCTCTCAATACGAGACGAGGAAGAACCCACTGAAGATGTGAATGCGTGTTCTATTCTCTATTCACACTACAGTTCACATCAATAAGTTAGCTGTGTTGCCAGTAAAAAAGCCTGATGCGTTACATTCACATAACTTTCTCTGCCCATGTTTCAGCAAATTATTTTTTTTAAAAAAAGCTTATTCTTCTATCTACTTTACGTTAGTTGAGATAAACATTTGTAGAAACGTCTTTATTATATATTCCCATGTAGATATAATGGGAATAGTGGAATACAATACGTTTAGGTGAGAGTCAAATCTTTTAAAAGCTGGTCGCTATGTGATGGCTTTGAAATCCCATTATCTTTTAGTGACCAGGATAAAAAATAAACAGTAAAGACTTCCCATTTGAGAAAAGTACAAGTAATTTAACATTGGAACAAATAACAAGGAATATCTCGGAAATGGCTAATTCCACAAAAAATGTATTTGACGTAAGGTGTGTGCTTTAACGAGATCTACAATTTTTTTGTGTACTAGGTAACATTTTGTCTTTATCTTACGCAAAGGTCATTCAGAATGTAGGGGACTCAGAGCCTATTCTAAGGAAATTCAAGATATACATTTTATTTGTCCTGAAATTGTCTTAAAAACATGGTATTTTAATCAAAATCGTTAGTCACTTTTGAAAAAATCAAAATATTCGAAACTTTTTTCATTTAAATGGTAGAGAATTTTCTTGAAAATCTTCGTATGGTAACCTTGGAAGATTCCGAACTTAAATACCAAGTTTGGTATTTAACCGACCTTTCGCTTTTGAGTTTAGCTGTTCACAGACATACACATAGTCCTTCTAAATTTTTAATTCTATGACCTCCAAACGTGTATTTCCAGTGAAATCATTGGATGGAACGCATTACCTTCTCTATATACCATGCACATGACAGAAAAAGTAAGAAAGAAAAGCAAACTAAACCTGTGATTGTTCCTTCTTTATTTCATGGTATTTCTTGAATGGATGGTTTTTTTTTGGAGAAGTAGAATAGGACTGAAAATTCTAGTCGGGATTTGAGCCACGGAGCTCTGGCATACCATGCCGCTGCTCTAATCAAATGAGCTACCATGGCAACATGCCGGAACATTAGATTCTCCCACTGACTCGCATTTTGCCAGGTAAACCACAAGGCGTACTCATAATTAACTTTGTCTTAATGGCGACTTGCAATATCATAAGTAATTTAAGTCCCGGGTTTCATAGTTAACAATTATTAAATCAATCCATGATATTTAGCTGATGTTGCACACAGGCCGTGTAAAGGCAAGTTGGAAAGGTATAACCAGACTGAAACATTCAATGCATTACCCTTATTTGCTTAAGATTTACCTGCAGGTACGAAGGTTGGGCGGTATCAGGTAAGGTGCTTAAATGTGGCAGTTTTACGGAAGAAAATTACTGTTACAGTCTGATAAAATCGACATTGTGCTCGTGACTGTACTTTGGGGAAGAGCGGAAACTGCAGAAACTGCATGCCTGGATTTCGAAATTACACACCAGTTTTCAATGGCCATAATAACCCCATTCAGAAACTGCACAGCATTTTGCAAGGGGCGTTTTCTCAAACCGGATATTGCACCCCAAGGGATGCACTGCGAAGTAAATATGAAATTCAAGTAAATTACATTCCTATTGCTTTTCTGTAAGTGCTTAGCGTTCCTTTTAACATCTAGGTCTCCAGAGGCGAATGAAATAGGTGAAGTGATTTTCAAAAGACCTGGGGTCCATTGATTTGAGAGTCACCTGACATTTTGTGTAGGAGGATAAAGTAAACGTCTCAAATAATCTTATCCAGGTAATTCATTCTAGCCCAATTTTAAATGCTTGCCTTCCAGGCTGAAAGGAAGATATGTTTCACTTCAAAATAGCTCAAAACATAACGTTTATCCCTTCATCGGCCTTCAAAAATAGTTAGCTATTTATACCAAATGTGAAATATTTACGATTAAAAAAAACATTGTTACTAAAAAAATACTAATAGAAAAATTTAATATTTTTCTTTTCAGATTTGAAAGAACAAAAATATTCACAGAAAAATTGCATAATGCATAACAGTGTTGTAAATTGTGTTTAACAAATGCGAGAGATGCCGAAAAATTTTAGCTATATTTTATTTTATGCTGAAGGGCTCAGGAGCCGTACGCACCAATACTTTGCAGATTCCACATTGAAATAACAGGTGGTTATGTGATATTGGTCTTAAGTGATACTGATACTAGTTTTCTATGATACGATATTATATACTCTTTACCAGATGGCGAAGTAGATGGCGATAGGCGTATGAAATTTGTAGATATTTTGCATAGCTGTGATATGAAATATCACATATTCATTTATTTGATATTTTAATAGCCACACTAAAAGTGCGGAACAAACTTATATGTATGTACACCGGGCACCCCGAGGACAAAAACTGAAATTTTGTAAAGAGCCACCAGCATAAACAGCCGGCATACATAATCAGAACGCAGAAACAACACAGACACTATACAGAAGGAATTTGAAATGCACTGATAAACTTTAGGGAGTGATTCATGACTAGAAATGGAGTGCAAAAGTTCATATCACCTTATGTCCGGAGATGCATAGTTTTCACGGTAGATGGCACTGAATAACGACATGAAACAAAGAGCCTGAATCCCATCCATGTCAAAACAGATGTTCAAAGTGGACCCCATGACGCAATGCACGCGTCCACATAACGCATCATGAATTGCCTCACTCATTCGAATGCGTGTCCGAATATCGTCACAGGCTACGTGGTTACGCTGTTGAAGGATCTGAACATTAGGAACAGGCTCACCGTACACAGTGCTTTTCAGATCCCCCGCACAAGTAAAAATCCAGGAGGTTTAAGTCCGATGATCAAGCAGGCCATGCAACAAGGCCTCCACTAACTATCCAACATCTGGGAAAGATTAATGCGGAAGTGGGCTGGCGTTCCATCGTGTTACAGCTACATTGCCTGTCGTATTGCACATTCTCCAGTAATGGAGACTGAGTGTTTCTCCGTCCAGACAATGTGGAAGAAGAACTGGTGAAAGTAGGCGGTCGTCAATAATCCCTGCCCAAGCAACGATACTGAACCGCTGGTGATGAGACGCTTCAACCATTCTAGTGAGGTTGTTGTAGCCCACAGATGACGATTATGCAGGCTAATGATGCCATCTCCACCAAAGGTCACTTCATCGGTGAAGAAGACTGAAGACAAAAACCCCATAATCGTGGTGACCTGCTGCACAAACCACCGAAAGAATTTTTTCCGTGGAGGAAAATAACCCCTGTGCACGTTGGAGGTGATAAGGATAACAATGATTGTCATGTAGGATACAGATAACCGTCCTCTGGCTTACACCACGTTGGCGCGACAATTACCTGGAGCTTATACCAGGGTTGTTCTCGATATCATAGAGAACATGCTCAACATCTGGTGTACGCACAGTCCGCGACCGCCCTGAGCGTTCGTCTGTCTCAAAGAACCCATGCTCACACAGACACCGAAAAATAGCTCCAAATGTTGTGTGATGTGGGTGCTGCTGTCTGTTAGCTCGATACGCCCGTACTGCCTCTTGACCGTTTCCAACTGCTTGGCCATACACAAACACCATATCGGCTTGTTCCTGGAATATTGTCACATTGCAGAGATCACAACTGCATTCATTCTTTTATTTCAATAGTTACTTTTATAGGCACGTCACATTCTTCTAAATTCTCAAGAAATCATATTTTATATTTTATTAACTTGCTTAAGCTTTTCCAAGCTGTGTACGTGACGGAATATAGTTGGCATATAGTCCCAGAGTACTTTACCGTGACATCACTTCCAGGTTAGAATAGAAACTTGTAGAACAATGTTGCATCATGTGGCATATGCAACGCATGAGATATCACGCGTTTCTAGGTGGTAGCCCACGCAAAACCAGGGCGGCATCATACCATATATGGTAAACGCCGCCAGGACAATAGAGAGACCTTTATAGGGAACCTGATGTGATATAAGCGAGCGTTTGGAGCTCGCCGGGGTCTTTTTCTTTCTCTGGTTGCGCGTCGGGCAAGAGACGCCACGACGGCCGGCTCGTCCGAGCAGTAGATCTCGACAGTGTATCATCTGCGGCATATCCTAAAAGGTAAGCCCCTTATGGGGAAGCATAAATAGATGTTTTGTTTTGTTAGCTCATTAACATACCATTTCCCCCTGGTAATTGTAAGCCAAACACCTCCCTTTTCCGACTTAAATACACCACAATCAATCAAACCAAGACGGTGTTCTGCTTTAGCATCTGGTTCCCCAGCTATGCTCTCCAGTCCCAATTTAAGTTGTGACAATGTATACCGGACCATTGGGCATCTAAGTTGCTTAAATCACACCATCTGCAACACACACTGCAAGTTATGAGAGAATGCAGTCAGCGCCATCCACCGTGGAAATTATGCTTTTCTGGACACAGGTGATGTGCACTTTTGTGCCCCATTTCCAGTCAGGAATTTCCCCTTGAAGCTTGTCGGTGGACTTAAAACTCATCCTGTATTTTGGATTAGAGAGATTAGCGTGAAGAACGATTAGCCTTGGTTTTATGACTATACAAATTATATAATATTAGATGCGGAAAACGAGGTGCAGAAAATTCTAGAATAGAAAAACATTATCGAAATAAGAATTTTGAGGATAGAAACAAGGGGTCGCAGAAGTGTTTTTATCGCACTACATACGTCAACATTAAATCCGTCATGTTAGAGTCTCCGATTTTAAAACCAGTTTGTGATGCGTCAGATGTGAAGAAAAGCATTCTTTACAGTACTCGTCACTGTCGCTAGATGTCTAAGGTGAAACCTACTGCATGGTACGGTAACATCGAAGGCTCGTTTGCTTACTACAGAGTACAGTACACGCATGTAATAGTTTCTCATTGTGTACCAGCACTCATTAGTTGAGACAGTAACGTACACACTTGTGTAAGCTACATGTCATTTTGACTGGCAAATGAAGATGTCAGTTTCAATTATATTCATGAAGCGCTCCTGTTATTATAATGCAGCTACGACCCCGTGTTCCTAAGTTCAAATGCTTATTTTGGTGTTGCCTTTGTATTCCACAATTTTTTTGCACATTGTTTTTCCACAACCTCCCTCTGTCTCCTTCTGTGTGTTGTGTGTGCGTGCGCGCACGCGCGTTTTTTCTGCTATTCATTCAAGAACGACAGAAATGTTTTGAAACATACTATATTAATACATTATATTCCACTTAGTTACTTTTCCAAAAGGAACGGTGCTTCTAGTGAGGTAGGAAGTATATAAAAAATCTGATTTGATACACTCACTTGATCCTCTCCACTCTTGTAAAAACTATTTTTACAAACGCTTATTCTCCACCTACTTCATATTAATCGAGGTAAACATTTGCAAAAACTATTTATTGGTAATGTTCTTGTAGGTTCAAGGGGAATATGGTAGGCTTTAAGCGATAGTCAAAACTGTTAAGGGCTGGTTACTATGCGGAGCATTCCATTCCCTTTGCATGTCCAGGACATGAAAAACAGAATAATGAATTCTCATTTGAGAAAAAGCATAGGTAAGTATTGTAACATTCAAAACAAAAATCTGATGTGTTACACTCACATGACTTTCTCTACTCTTGTACAAACTAGTTTTACAAACGCTTATTCTCCAAATGCTTCATCTTAATCGAGATGTTAATCCTATTGCCAATTTTCTTGTAGGCGTAAGGGGGATATGGTAGGCTTTAAGCGATAGTCAAATGTTGTAAGAACTGTTTGCTATGTGGAGCATTCCATTCTCTTTGCATTAACAGGACAAAAAATGAATAAGGAATTTGAGAAAAAGTATAAGTATTGGAACATTTAAGGGAATAACAAGCAATATCTCGAAAATGGTTCACCCAACCAAACAAATGTATCTGACATAAATTGTGTATTTTAACGCGATCTACATTTTTTCTGTAGTAAAATTTTGTCTATCTCTTATGGTTTACCAGTTATGCAAAAGTCGTTCACAATGAAGAATAATTTTGGAGACATTCCCAGAAAATTCAAGATATGCATTTTATTTGTCATAAAAATATCTTAAACATATGATGTTTTAATCCAAATCGTTAGTCATTTTTGAGAAAATTAAAATTTTCGAAAAATGTTCCATGTAAAGGGTAATTTAGGGTGGGGAGGTTTTCTTGAAAACTTTTGTGTGTCATCTCTGGAAAATACTGAACCTAAATACCAAGTTTGGTGTTTATCCGACTGTTCGTTTCTGAGTTATGCTGTTCACAGACATACAGACAGACACACACACGGACATGCTTCCAAAAATGCTTTCTTTAGATTCAGGGGGCCTCAAAACATATCCCTCAGGGGCTCACCTTATGTGAGTACGGGTTTTTGGCGCACCCGGGGGTTCCCGAGCCAATCACCACATTCATCCCCTCACCCCCATCCGGTCGAGGTGGGTTCTTCAAGTGACCGGTGGACCCAAGGTAGGCTCTCGTGCGTTCTTTGCATTCCATCCATACCGCACCTCACCATCGTTTCTTTCTTCCCTAATCACTTTCCGGCCATTTCGTACCACGACTTTCGCATATCCCTTTTTCTTCCCCGCCGGCCTACCTTGCGTGCGAAACGCCCACACAGTTTTAGTTTCTTTTATCTTTTTATTTAAATCCTCCGTGGACACAGCCTGACGGATACCCGCGCACTGGGTGCGCAGCTGGGTGAGTGGGTAGTGGCGTCATCCCCACCACCCGGGGTCGTCATGTAGGGTTGTTGTTCGTATCCGCTGTTCAACTGCAGTCCCGCGGGGGGGGGCCATTGCACGAGCTGCTGGTTTCCGACGGCGATTGGGTCCCTCTGTCTATGTTCTGGGAGGTGTGACCCTGGGGTGAGCTAGGTATAGATAGGCCACTCACCCAAGCCGTGGTAACGCCCGGGAAGTCAGAGCCCGAGGTCGGAGACGGTTGCAATGGTGGAGGATTTTTTTTCGCTATGGAGCACCCTTTCTCCATTATAAACAACAAGCGCCGAAAAGTTTTAGTAACAGAAGTAGCACCGCCAACAGCTGGTTGTTACTTAGTGATTACCCGTACAGAGGAAGGACAATCATTCGAGAAGGTGAACCCTTTTATCATCCAGAAGGGCATTGACTCAATTGCTGGTCCGGTTCTTTCCTGCACTCGGCTTCGTAATGGTTCGTTGTTAGTGCAAAACAAATCCGAGGCACAAAGTAAGTCCTTGTTGAGCGCCACGCTTCTCCACGGTTATCCTATCCGTGTTGAGAAGCACCGCACCTTGAATTCTTGTCGAGGCGTTGTCACCACGCATAGCCTCGATGGCATATCGGACGAGGACCTGGTCGAATATCTTGCAGACCAGAAGGTGACAGCGGTTCATCAAGTGCAGGCCAAACGCGACGGCGTATTGGTACCCACTCGTACCCTGTTTCTAACATTTGATGGCGTCGATCTGCCCACGAGCATCTCCGCAGGGTACGAACGTATTTCTGTGAGGCCTTATATTCCTAGACCTCTGCGTTGTTTTAAGTGCCAACGTTTGGGCATACGCAAGTCTCATGTAAGAGTGCCGTTAACATCTGTGCATCATGTAGTCAGCCCTCACACGAAGGTGCCTGTTCAACAGCCCCCGTCTGCGTTAATTGTAAAGGGTCACATTCTGCTTCGTTTGCCGACTGTCCGCGGTATTTGGACGAGAAGGCGATCCAGGAGATCCCGGTAAAGGAAAAACTCTCCTTCGCTGAAGCCCGGAGGCGTTTCCATGCGCGCCAACCTTCACTCCTGCGATCTGGCACATTTAGTTCTGTTGTTGCCTCGCCAGTACCACGAGTAGATGCCGAAACTCAGACCTGGACCTTGACTGGATTAACCGCCACTACCATCCGGCCGTCTATTAAAGCTACTGTTACAAGCCCTATAAACCTGGTCCAAAGTCAATGAAGTCGCAAGCCGCTGAAAAGAAGCCCAAGCAGAAACTACGTAGGGAAGATTTTTTGAAAGACCCTCTCACTGCGCGCGGTAACAAAAGTTCACCTTCTCCTCCTCGGAGGTCGCTGTCCCAGGAAGGTCCTGGGACAAGCCGCGCTCAGCGGCACCCCTCACCCATCGCCACCCAGAACCGATTCACGGCGCTTGAATCGGTTTCTGGCACTGAGCGCGTGGGCCCTCCCTCCGAGGACGCTATGGAGTCTGACCAACTCCATACAAAAAGCCCGAGCCCAAAGGTTAAACAAAAGGTAATTTTAAGCCGCCCTTCTAAATAGACAGTTTATCCCCTTTTTCTTAATGGCTATCCTGACCTGGAATGTACGTGGTGTACGATCGCATAGGGCGGAACTACAACTTTTATTGCGTTCCCATTCGCCTATGGTCGTATGTTTGCAGGAGACTAAGCTTCGCCCTCACGATCCTTTTGATCTCCGAGGATATACTCCGGTTCGCTACGACCTCGAACCGGAGGAGGGTACTCCTGCTCATGGAGGTGTCATGTTGTTAGTGCGTAACGACGTTCATTTTAAACCTGTCACACTTACATCTGACTTGCAAGCTGTTGCCGTTCGCTTTCACTTACCCGGCTTTTTGTTTTCTGTTTGCTCTGTGTATTCACCTCCATCGTCTCCCCTCGCTCCCGCGGACATTCGAGCTCTCCTGTCCGCTCTCCCAACACCCTTTCTTCTGTTGGGAGATTTTAATGCCCATCACCCACTATGGGGTTCGCCAAGGGCTTGTGCGATGGGTACTCTTCATTCCGACATTTTTTATCAGTTCAATCTTTCCATCCTCAATACCGGTGCACCTACTTTTATTTCTGATTCTTCTGGCACATTCTCTCACCTGGACCTTACCATTTGTTCCCTCCAGCTTGCTCATCGTCTTCAGTGGAACGTCGTCGCTGACACCTACTCCAGCGACCATTACCCCTGCATCGTTTCTCTTCTGTCGCACCACGTACAGCATTCCAGAGTACCTACCTGGATATTCGCAAAAGCCGACTGGAGCTTGTATTCCAGCCTCGTGCATTTTGACGACCAGCCCTTCTCCGACATTCACCAACTAGTGCAGCACCTTACGTCTATTATTTTCTCTGCCGCCGAACGCGCAATACCCCGTTCATCCTCCCAACCTCGGCGGCCACCTGTTCCGTGGTGGAACGAGGATTGTCGGGACGCCGTTCGTGCCCGTAGGACTGCACTTAGGGTGTTTCGGCGACACCCTACACATGATAATTTGGTGACTTTTAAACAATCGCGCGCCAGGGCTCGTCGCCTTATTCAGGATAGCAAGAAGGCATCTTGGGCTCGTTTTGTCGAGTCTTTTAATCGTTTTACGCCTTCATCCGTTGTTTGGGATAAACTTCGTCGCTTCTCAGGTAAAGTGTCACATTGTACTGTTTCTGGCCTTCAGGTTTCTAATGCCACCATAGTGGATCCGGCTGCCTTTCAGCCGACAGTAAACTCTTTCTCTTACAGGTCTATAACCGTATTTGGCAAAACGGCATTTTTCCTTCCGTTTGGCGCGAAGCCACCATTGTCCCTATACTTAAGCCTGGGAAGGATCGCCAACTACCTTCCAGCTACCGCCCTATCTCCCTCACCAGTTGCATTTGCAAGGTGATGGAGCGTATGATCAACGGGCGGTTGACATGGTGGCTTGAGTCTCAGAAACTTCTAGCGAACGCTCAGTGCGGGTTTCGTCGCTATCGCTCTACCGTCGACCATCTGGTGTCCTTGTCGACGCATATTATGAATGGATTTCTGAGAAAGTGTCAAACCGTGGCTGTATTTTTTGACCTGGAGAAAGCTTATGACACTTGTTGGAGGGGCGGCATTTTACGTACACTTCACGATTGGAATATCCGCGGTCGTCTTCCCATATTTCTTCGGGAGTTTATGACGGACCGCGTCTTTCGTGTACGTGTGGGCTCGGTTTTATCTCGTCGTTTTATTCAAGAGAACGGAGTACCGCAGGGCTCTGTACTCAGTGTCACACATTTTGCGATTGCTATCAACCCCATTGTTGATTGTATTCCACCTGGCATTTCATCGTCCCTTTTTGTTGACGATTTCGCTATTTATTGTAGTTCACGGCGGACCTGTCTACTCGAACGCCGTCTCCAGAGCTGTATCGACCGTCTCTACGCCTGGAGTAACGCCAAAGGCTTTAATTTCTCCGCCGAGAAATCCGTCTGCATCAACTTTTGGCGCCGGAAGTATTTCCCTCCGCCCTCTCTCCATCTTGGGCCTGGGATACTTCCGTTTGCAGACGAGGCGAAATTTTTGGGGTAGATTTTTGACAGGAAGTTGTGTTGGACCTCGCACGTTTCCTTTTTAAAAGCAAAGTGTGACCGTTCTCTTAATATTTTACGTGTTTTAAGTGGCACATCCTGGGGAGCAGATCGGACCGTCCTTCTTCGCCTTTATCGCTCTTTGGTCCGATCCAAGCTTGATTACGGGTGTATTGTTTATTCGTCGGCACGTCCATCTGTGTTACGTCGATTGAATGCCATTCACCATCGTGGCATAAGAGTCGCTACAGGGGCCTTTCCAACTAGCCCTGTACCCAGTCTGTACGCAGAAGCTGCAGAGCCTCCGCTGTCCTTCCGGCGTGAGATGCTTTTGTGCAGCTATGCTTGTCGACTCTCAAGCTTGCCTAACCACCCGTCCTTCGATGTATTTTACGAGGATTCGCTTGATCGCCAATATTTCGTTAGCTCCTCTGCATTGCTCCCTCCAGGGGTTCGATTTCGACTGCTACTTCGGCATTTGGACGTTACGCCAGCGCCGGCCCTTACCCGAGGGGAAACGCGCTTTCCTCCATGGTCGCGCGCTGAGGCCCACATCCACCTTGGGCTAACGTCGATGCCGAAGAATGAGACCCCTGCTTCAGTCCTTAGATCCGCATTTTTAGAACTTCAGGCAACATTCGGAGACTGTCATTTTATTTATACTGATGGGTCTAAGACTGATGTTGGAGTAGGATGTGCCTTTGTTTTAGGTGCGCATAGTTTTACTTTTCGTTTACCCGGGCAATGTTCGATTTATACCGCCGAACTTTTTAGTATCTATCAATGTGTTTTATACATTCAGCGGCATGTCTTACGGCGTTGTGTTGTTTGTTCGGACTCTCTGAGTGCCCTTCAGAGTATTAACGCGCTGTACTCTTACCACCCCCTCGTACAGCGCATTCATGACCTGCTCCATTCGCTAGGTGCCTCTGGCATCAGCGTCTCTTTTATGTGGATTCCAGGTCATGTTGGTATCTCAGGGAATGAGTCGGCCGACGCCGCTGCGAAATCGGCGATTTTATTACCCAGATTTTTTACTTCTGTTGTTCCCTCGTCAGATTCGTGTGTTATTTTACGTCGCCGCATCCTCTCGCGCTGGCGCGATGAGTGGACGGCCCTCCGGGGGAACAAGTTGCGGGAGGTTAAACCTCTTCCGCTAGTCTGGGCTACCTCTTCCCGTGCTTCTCGTCGGGAAGAGGTACTTTTAACACGCCTTCGTATCGGACATTGCCTTTTTAGTCATAGATACCTGTTAAGTGGTGATCCCGCACCTCTGTGTGGTCAGTGTGACGTGCCCTTAACGGTCCGTCACATTTTAACCGAGTGTCAAGTTTTAGCTCCACTGCGCGTTCGCGTGGGTCTGCCTGTTGGCCTAGCCAACGTGTTGGCAGACGACGCGCCTGCTGTAGAATGTCTTTTACGTTTTATCACTGACATTGGTTTTAGCCGTCGCATTTGATGCGCTGAGCGCCTTTTAGCTGTTTGATTTTATATTGTTAGTTTTAATGGGGCCCTTCTCCCCTGACATAAGGCGCTCATGTTCCTTGCATTCTACAGTTCTTGACACGTTTTATTCTTTTAGTGACCATGATTTTAGTGTGTTGGTTTTTCAGATATATTTATTGTTATTCTTGTTATTGTTATTGTTTTTATTCTTATTGTTATTATTGTTATTGTTATTCTATTGTTATTTTTAACTTTTTTGACATCGCGGGTTTGTGTCCCGTTTTTTAATTATGCGGTTTTTTACCTGTCTTTTATATTTTGACCTTATATTTTACACATTGTAAGGGCGCTGATGACAGCAGCAGTTTAGCGCCCTTAAACCGCATATCATCATCATCATCATCATCATCATCAAAACATATATCTCGGTATCGAATTTTTGGGTGGAATACAATACTTCCCCTACTTACTATATGTAGTAGAGAAAGTAATAACAAGGAATATCTCGGAAATGGCCCACTCGACAAAAAAGTGCATATACATAAATTGTCTATTTTAACGAGATCTACATTTGTTTGCGTAGTAAAATTTTGTTTCTTTCTTACGGTTTACCAGTTACACAAAACTCATTCAGAATGAAGACGACTTTTGGGAAAATTGCCAGAAAATTCAAGATATACATTTCATTTGCCATGAAGGTATCTTAAACATATGATATTTTATTAAAAATGGTTAGAGCCATTTTGGCAAAATCAATATTTCCTAAAAATGTTCCCTGTAAATGGTAGGCTGTGGTAATCTGTGGTCAAGGGGCCCCGAAACATGCATTTCCGCTGAAATCTCGGTATGGAATTTTTAGGTGGAGTGCAATAGTTCCCCTACTTACTATACGTAATAGAGAAAGTAAAGATTATAAAAGTGCATATAACTAGTGCGCCTTGAAGACAACAAACGCATTTTTAAAACGTCTGTAGGCAGGTAATCAGTAGGTTGTATAGAAAGGTGAGGACGATTGGGATCGATACAGTATGAAAAAGGTCTCCGTATGTGTCTGTGTACAGCTTAACTCAAAAACGAAAAGTCGGATAATACCAAACTTGGTATTTAGGTTCTGTATCTCTCAAAGATGCGACACGAAGATTTTCAAGAAAATCCTCCACCCCAAACTACCCTTTACATGGAACATTTATCGAAACTTTTGATTTTCTCAAAAACAGCGCTAACGATTTTTATGAAAATTCATTAATTTACGATATTTTCATAACAAATAAAATGTATATCTTGCATTTTCTGGGAATGTCCACAAAAGCTCTCTTCTTTCTGAATGGATTTTGCATAATCGGTAAACCGTAAGAAGTAGACAACATTTTTCTTTACAAAAAATGTAGATCTCGTTAAACACACTATTTGTCATATACAATTTTTTTCCCATGATTGAACCGTTTCAATATATTCCTTGTTATTTGTTTGAATTTACCAATACTTTTACTTTTTCTCAAATGGGAATTCGTTATTCATTTTTACTTTCTCTACTACAAATAGTAAGTAGGGGAAGTATTGCATTCCACTAAAAAATTCGATAGCGAGATTTCAGCGGAAATGCATGTTTTGAGACACCCTGAATCCAAAAAAAGATTTTTGGAAACATGTCCGTGTGTGTGTCTGTGTGTCTGTCTGTGAACAGCTTGGTAGCTCAGAAACGAACAGTTGGATAAACACCAAACTTGGTATTTAGGCTCAGTATCTTCCAGAGATGCTACACGAAGGTTTTCAAGAAAATCCCCCCACCCCAGATTACACTTTACATGGAATATTTTTCGAAAATTTCAATTTTCTTAAAATTGGCTCTAACGATTTTGATTAAAATATCTATGTTTAAGATATTTTCATGACAAATGATATGTACATCTCGAGTTTTCTGGGAATGTCTCCAAAAGTATTCCTCATTGTGAACGACTTTTGCATAACTGGTAAACCATAAGAGATAGACAAAATTTTACTACACAAAAAATGTAGATCGCGTTAAAATACACAATTTATGTCATATAGATTTTTTGTTGAGTAAATCATTTTCGAGATATTGCTTGTTATTCCCTTAAATTTTCCAATACTTATACTTTTTCTAAAATTCATTATTCATTTTTTTGCCCTGGTAATGCAAAGAGAATGGAATGCTCTACATATCAACCAGCTCTTAAAATATTTGACTATCGCTTAAAGCCTAGCAATTCCCCTTGCATCTAAAAGAAAATTAGCAATAAGATTAACATCTCGATATCTCGGTTAACATGAAGTATATGCAGAATAAGCATTTGTAAAAATAGTTTGTACAAGATTAGAGAAAGTCATGTGAGTGTAAGACATCAGATTTTTTTATGTCCTGGACATGCACAAAGAATGGAATGATCCACATAGCAACTAGCTCTTATAAGATCTGACTATCGCTTAAAGCCTACTATATTCCCCTTGCACCTACAAGAAAATTAGCAATACGATTAAGATATCGATATCTCGATTAACATGAAGTACTTGACGAATAAACGCTTGCAAAAATAGTTTGTACAAGAAATACCGATTAACTGACTGAGAAACTGGTGGACATACATACATACATACAGACACACACCCACACGCAAAAATGCGCGCATGAACTTTTTTACTAAACTTTATTTTTTGTACCCGAGGGACCTCTGAAGTGTATTTCCGTTGAAATCTCGATACTGAACTTTGAGATCGAATGTAATACCTCCTCTATCTTAGGTTAGGTGGTAAACAAAGTAAAACTCGTCAGTTATATGTGATTATCCCCATGATATCAGAATTACTCTGGCAGAATTAGAATTCCTAGTACCTTTAACGATTCAAAGCATTTTGCTAGTTCTAGTATCGTGATAAATGTCATTTTGGGCCACTTTCCCAAGCAGTTGTAATTAATGTAATTGCCTCTCTCTTTGCCCTGCGTGTCTGAATTCCACTTGAGTTGCCACTCTGTGTAGGTTAATCCAAGATTATTCAGAGAAGACGCATTTTAAGGAGCTCGTGTGTTAATATAATTTGTAAGGTTGGTGGCAGTCCCCGATATACACGTCAGCTCTCTCTAATTAAAACACATTCCACGCCCCGTACATTCCTCGACAGATCTTGACATTCACACGGTAGGGGGCAGTTTATCTTTCTTGACTTAGTTTACCATCTTGTGAATATCGGCTGTAGTCATCCAAGACTCAGTGTAACGTTTGATTACAAATATAAACGTACTCTGAGGTGGTAGAGATAATTAAAAGCATTTTTCAATTTGTTTTTTTCCAGTTGCTGAGTACATTCTGACAATTTCAGTTGAATAATTATATACATATGTTTTCTTATTCTTCTTGTACCTCAATAATAGTCTTCTAAAGTTTGTTCTGCTTTAAATACTGCCTTCCCAACGTAGTATCGGTCTTCCTATTGAGCTTTTTTCTCGTGGAGTGTAAACAAATACCTGTTTTCTTAATCTCTTTAGATCCATTCTTTCGATGTGTTCATATCATTGTTGTTTTAAGGTTTCAGCTCTTTTATGCAAATTATAGATTTGCGATTGTTCTCTTATATCAGTGCTGTATATGTGATATATTTAATAGTATACCCCAGTATTCGTCTTAAAAACACATCTCTGTAGATTCGATTTTCCATTACCTAGCTCCAGGAGGCAATTCTCACTATCGTATGTTAGAAATCGAAAAATAGAGCTGTATGAAGTCTAAAATGTTCTCTATTTTTGTTTTGTTTTCAAAGTTCTGTAAATAGTACCACACTTATATTGAAATTTAGATAACTTTTGTTTTAATAATGTCTTCGTTATATGAAATGAAACATCCCAAATAATTAAACGTTTTAACTTCCTCAATTGTACTTGCATTTAGTTCAATTTTCGTGTCCTAATAGGATACTATTAGAAAGAAGTCTTAATGCAGTACCACGCAGTTTATTAAGAGAATAATACTATAGGTTCAGGAAAGGATGATCTTGCTCTGATTATGTATTCATACTTAACAATTAAAATAATTGAATTCAATCTTCCAACGCATATATTTATTGATTACGCTAAAGCTTACGATATAGTGTGGAGAAGAAAATTTATGAAACTATGATTAAAAAGGAATATCCATAACACTTAATAAGTACTTTGGAATGCTATACAAAGACATTAATTTGTATACCTTTACAAAATATCAGAAAAAATAGAATCAAGGTGTTCGGGATGTCCAATTTCACCGAATTTATTTAATATTTATATTGAAGTAACCATAGACCAATGACAATGAAAGTCAAATGAACATTTTTAATTAGGTTTTTTTAATGTATATACAGCATTTTCTGACTAGAAGGTTATCGTCTGAAGAAGGTCTACAGAGATCAGTACATACGTCACAATCTATAACTTTAAAAATATCCATTTCTATTTTTTTAAAGTTTGCAATTTCTGGTACATTCCGTAGCTGTGAAAACCACATTTTACCTTCTCTTCTTCATATAGTAAGTAGGAGAAGTATTGTATTCAACCCAAAAGTTCTAAAATATATGTTTTGAGTCCCCTGAATCCATAAAATCATTCTGAGAAGAAGTTCCGTGTGTGTTGTGTGCGTATCTGTCTGTATGTGTTTCTGTGAACAGCATAACCCAAAAACGTAAAGTCGGATAAGTACCAAACTTGGTATTTAAGCTCAGTATCTTACAAGGATGCGACACAAAAATCTTCAAAAAAATCCCCACCCAAACTACCTTTTAAATTAAACAAACTTCGAACATTCTTATTTTCAAAAAATGGCTGTAACAATTTCTACTAAAATAAAAATATTAAATACATTGACATCACAAAATGTGTATCTTGAATTTTCTGGTAATAGCCTTTGAAGTCATCATTCAGAAGTAGTAGATACTATATAATATGTAACGTTAAGCGATAGACGAAAACGTACCACACAAAAAATATAGATCTCTTTAAAACACACAATTTATTTCAAATAAGCTTTTTGTAGCATAATATATCCAATATTAAGAGTTGGAATTGTTAATTTCTTGGTCATCCCTTTCAACATTCAGTTATTTCTCGCGATGTCATCTGAATAGTATGGAATTTTAAGATCAGCGTATAACGTCCAGTTTGATTGTCCATATTTGACAACCGCTGTTCTCTTTGTATCTACAACTAAAGGTGTTGTGTATCTATTTAGAACATTTATCTGTATTAAAACACAGTAGATATACAAAAACTAATGTGTTGCACTCGCATGACTTTCTCTATTCTTGTAAAAACTATTTTTACAAACGCTTATTCGCCATCTACGACATGTTAACCATGATAAGCATTTGCAGAAATATCTTATTGCTAATTTTCTTGTAGGTGCAAGGGGAATGTGGTAGGCTTTAAGCGATAGTCAAATCTTTTAAGCGCCGGTTGCTATGTGGAACATTCCATTCTCTTTGCATGTCCAGGACATAAAAAAAATTAATAACGAATTCCCATTTGAGAAAAAGTAAACGTATTGTAAATTTCAAACAAATAACATAGAATATCTCGGAAATAGTTCGCCCGACAAAACAAATTTTGTATGACATAAATTTGGTATTTTAACAAGATCTACATTTTCTGTGTAGTAAAAGTTTATCTCTCTCTTACGGTTTACCAGTTATGCTTGAAAACTTCGTGTTGCATCCTTGGAAGATACTAAACTGAAATATAAATCTGGTATTTATCAGTTTTTTTTTCCTTTTTGAGTTATGGTATTCACAGACAGACACAGTCGCACAGACGGACATGTTTCCAAAAATGCTTTATTTGGATTCAGTGCACCTCCAAACATGTATTTCCGGTGAAATCTCGTACCGGAAATTTGGGTGGAATGCAATACTTCCTCTACTTACTATACGTAATAGAGAAAGTAAAAATCTAGACCTCATTAAAGCACAGAATCTATGTCAAATAGTGTTGCATACATTAACCATTTCCAAGATATTCTTTGTTATTAATTTGAATTTCTAATACCTACAGCTTAGTTTTCAAGCAGTAAGTTCGCTATTTGTTTTTTCTCGGGGTGATTTAAGGAGCATAGAATTTAAAGGCATCTCATACGAAATGTTTAATCAGTTTATTTCGATTAACAAGAAGTAGGAGAGGAATGAGTTTTTGTGAGAATAATTTCTGGGATAGTGAACGGAGAAATTCATGTGAATTATTTATTTTATTATTTATTAGATACAGTCTGAGAGCACACAATACACATTAAACTATGCCTAAGCGCACAATAAAGTAGGTAACACTTAGAAAACATTTAAAAGGATATCAACACATCAAATATTTTATAAGACCACAGACACATTTCGAAAACATATCTTTATTACAAATGCAGAAATAATGTTGTTATATAAATCCCATACTCCAATTTCATGAATTTTAATTGTCACCACGCACATTTCAGTTTTTTATTAGAAAACAAGTTCAATCACGGTTTCCATGGTTTATTTTTCGTACCATGGTTTATGGAATATGCATTAAACGTTTTGGCCCTCTAATATCCAATGTGCAAAATTCCATTTTGTTTTGAATGTATACAAACACAGCGAAAATTAAATCATGGAATAATGTCTTTATACGCTTCCATTTATTTCAGAAGTAGCATTAGATGCTAGAGGGCTGAAACCTTTACTGCACATTCTGTAAACATGATAAGAAAATAAAAAAAATCTGTGTTACACTCACATGACTTTCTCTACTCTTGTACAAACTATTTTTACAAACCCTTATTTTCCATATGCTTCATGTTAATCGAGATGTTAATCTTATTGCTAATTTTCTTGTAGGTGCAAGGGGAATTGCTAGCCTTTAAGCGATAGTCAAATATTTTAAGAGGTGGTTGCTATGTGGAGTATTCCATTCTCTTTGCATTAGCAGGACAAAAATGAATAACGAATTTCAGAAAAAGTATAAATATTGGAAAATTTAAGGGAAAAACAAGCAATATCTCGAAAATGATTCACCCAACAAAAACATATATATGACATAAATTGTGTATTTTAACCCGATCTGCATTTTTGGAGTAGTAAAATATTGTCTACCTCTTATGGTTTACCAGTTATGCAAAAGTCGTTCAGAATGAAGAACACTTTTGGAGACATTCCCTGAAAATTCGAGATATACATTTCATTTGTCATGAAAATATCTTAAACATATGACATTTTAATCAAAATCGTTAGAGCCATTTTTGAGAAAAATATCATATGTTTAAGATATTTTCATGGCAAATTAAATGTATATCTTGAATTTTCTGTGAATGTTCCCAATGTTCCACAAAGTCCTCTTCATTCTGAACGACTTACGCCTAACTGGTAAACCTAAGAGATGAGCAAAATTTTACCACACATAAAATGTAGATCACGTTAAAACACACCATTTATGTCATATGCATGTTTTTGTGTGTGGAATGAAGCATTTCCGAGATATTCCTTGTTATTTGTTTGAATTTTCCAATACTTGTACTTTTTCTCAAATGAAAATTGGTTCGTCGCTTCTTTTTATGTTGAAGATATGCATTTTATATGTAATGCAAATATCTTAGTGTCATTTAATCAAAATAGTGAATGTCAATTTATAACGTCCAAAATAACGAAAATGTTTCCAAGTAAAGAGGTTTTTTCTGAAAATGCTTTCTTTGGAATCAGGGAGCCTCAAAGCGTGTATTTTGGTGAAATTTCGATATAGAATTTTTGGGTGGAATACAATACTTCCTCTACTTATTATAGGTAAGCAGTATACAAAGTAAGAATGTTAATAACCCTATATGAGTATAGCTAGTTCATTGAAATGTGCACTATTTTAATACACGTTGAAGTCTAAAAGCGAGATAAATAGGAAGTCATTCCTTAGAGGAAAAACGAACACTTATGCTCGGAACGAGAGAATATAAGGACATTTTACTGGAGTAATTTGATTAGGGACAGAGAGCAATGGGGTTTAAGGGCGCACAACAGACCAGGTTATAAGCGCCTTAATTTGATTAGAATTCTATTTTCTACACCAGTGAAAACTAATATTATTTCAATTGTAGAGTTTTTTGCTACCCAAAGTTTGTTCGTTTCAGAAAGCATAGAAAAGTTTTATAAATGCTTACTTATTACTTTCTCTACTACGTATAGTAAGTAGGGGAAGTATTGTATTCCTCCCAAAAATTCGATACCGAGATTTCACCGGAAATATATGCTTTGAGGCCCCCTGAATACAAAAAAAGCATTTTTGGAAGCATGCCCGTGTGTGTGTCTGCGAAAAGCATAACTCAGAAACGAACAGTCGGATAAACACTAAACTTGGTATTTAGCTTCAGTATCTTCCAGAGATGCGACGCGATGGTTTTCCAGAAAATCTCCCACCCCAGATTACCCTTTACATGGAACATTTTTCGAAAATTTTAATTTTCTCAAAAATGGCTCTAACGATTTTTATTGAAATATCATATGTTTAAGATAGTTTCATGACAAATGAAATGTATATCTCGAATTTTCTGGAAATGTCTCCAAAAGTATTCATTGTGAACGACTTTTGATAGGTGGTAAATCATAAGAGATAGACAAAGTTTTACTACACAAAAAAATGTAGATCGCTTTAAAATATACAATTTATGTCATATACATTTTTTTGTTGAGTGAACCATTTTCGAGATATTGCTTGTTATTCCCTTAAATTTTCCAATACTTACACTTTATCTCAAATGGGAATTCGTTACTCTTTTTTTGTCCTGGTAATGCAAAGAGAATGGAATACTCCACATAGCAACCAGCTCTTAAAATATTTGACTATCGCTTAAAGCCTACCAATTCCCCCTACTCTACAACAAAATTAGCAATAAGATTTACATCTCGATATCTCGATTAACATGAAGCATATGGAGAATAAGTTGAAAAATAATTTGTACAAGAGTAGAGAAAGTTATGTGAGTGTAACACATCAGATTTTTTTATACGGTTTGTGATTTTGTTGACAGTTTGTATAAGTCTCTCAGAGCCCGTAGGGTGTAGGATGTGTTTTATCCGAGGGGGACACCTTGCGCACTGCGACCATTTTAATCTATTGTGGCTATGCCTTCCGGAAGGCAGGGACGAGGTAAAGGAGCCGTAGGAAGTCTCAGGTACGGAGGCAGACATGCCCATAGAGACGCGCAGAAGTGCCCTAAAATTTTCAGTTTGAACAGTGGCAAGAAATCCCAAGAGGGCGACGCAGCGACCCTAACTGGTTGGACAGCTCACTCTAGCGTTCACGGGAAGGAATCTTTCCCACGCGCATATATCCACGACATCTACCCGCCACTGGCAGTACCGCAGAACCCGAAAGCACACTTTAAACTTTAAAGGAAGATGGAATGAGAGGAACTCGGAGAAAGGAGAAATCTGGTAGAACACACCACCCCGGAATTCGCCTTGGCGACCAGGAGAAAACCACGAAAACCTCCACGTTCCCAGTGGCATTCACCGTGAATCGAACCTGGGACATCCCGAATGCGGTCACAGACGCTGCCGCCTAAGCTAACTCTCTCGGTCTCACACCCTTACACACGATACGTTGGAGACCTGCATTGAAAGAGATATTTGGAAACCAGTAAGTGCGAGTATAAAGTAAATTGGAGACCGAAGACGAACATTTACAAGCGAAGCACCAACTTTGTGAATACCACTAGTGGGGAGGGGAGTAAGTAAGGAGGGAAAGGAGAGTTAATACCTCGAGATTGCAATTTGGAGAAGTTTGGAATGGGCCGAGAGCCGTCATAAAACAATTACCCTCTCCTTCCTTTTGCTGCCAGTGCATTTGGCAGCAGGTGGTATCCTTGGAGTTTTTACAACGCGTCTGGCCTGATTACTCTCTCTAAGGAGAAGAAGAATCTGCCCACTTAATGTTGTGGCCACTTAGTTCTTGGCCAACAGTCTTCCTAAATTGTAAGACTAAATGAAAAAAAGATTAAGGAGTCCCAATCCTGTCTCTAATTTATCAGCGTGATGACCTGCGAAAGTATTATGATTTGCTTCCAAATCCTCGGCAGCTGAAAAAATCATTTTGCATAAACTTTTCCACTGTGTACGTAATGTGAAGCAGTTTTGCCTATCCAAAGTAATAAATAATTTTAATGTAACATTTATAAGGAATTATATATGTAAGACAAATAATTTTAAGTGGATATGCAGGCATAATTAATGTGAAAATCTGATATGTTGCACTTACATGACTTTCTCCACTCCTGTACAAACTATTCTTACAGACACGTATTCTCCATATACTCCATATTAATCGAAATATCGAGATGTTAATCTTATTGCTAATTTTCTTGTAGGTACAAGGGGAAAATGGTAGGCTTTAAGTGATATCAAATATTTTAAGAGCTGGTTGCTATCTGGAGCATTCCATTTTCTTTGCATGCCCAGGACATACAAAAAGAAAAGAAAGAAAAACAAAAGGAATAACGAATTCCCATTTGATAAAAAGTATTAAGTATTGGAAAATTCAAGCAAATAACAAGGAATATGTCGGAAATGGTTCACTGCACACAAAAAATGTATATGAAATAAATTGTGTGTTTTGTGGGAAAATTTTGTCTATCTCTTACGGTTTACCAGTTATGCAAAATTCATTCAGAATGAAGACGACCTTTGGGGACATTTCCAGAAAATTCTAGATATTCCTTTCATTTGTCATGAAAGTGTCTTAAAATAAGATATTTTGATCAAAATCGTTAGTGGCATTTCTGAGAGAGAGAAAAAAAGATTTTCGAAAAATGTGCCACGTAAAGGGTAGTCCGGAATGCGGGAATTTTCTTGAAAATCTTCGTGTGGCATCTTTTAAAGATACTGAACCTAAATACCAAGTTTGGATTTATCCGACTTTTCGTTTTCCAGTTACGCAGTTCACAGAAACACAACGGGCGTTTTTTTAAAAATGCTTTTTGTGCATTATGGGGCTTCAAAACATGCATTTTCGGTGAAATATCAATATCGAATTTTTAGGTGAAATGCAATATTTCTACTTACTATACGTATTAGAGAAAGTAACAAGCCTAAGTAAAAATACTTTGTATACCCACTAATAAACGATAGAGGGTAGAGAAAGTAATGTGAATGTATCACATCAGATTTTTTCCTTCTAGTTTACTGCTTTGCTGGAAACACGTGCTGCCTCACTTGTACCTATTTTTTGCCGTATCCGAGTGCACTTCCGCTCGTTTATAATCACACCTTGCTTTATCCATATACATCAGTACTTCGGTTCGTATATAATCATATCTTGCTCTGTGTTTTGGTTTTCGGTATCCTTGCTTGTATTACAAATATCATTTTGACTGTTATTACGTTCTCATTTCTCTTACACCCACAGAATATGTTTTATGTTCTTGATATGCAAAGAGAATTACATTTTACACATAGCGAGCAGTTCTAAAAATATTTGACTATCACTTAAGGCGTACTATGTTCCCCTTGTTGTGTATTTGCAAGGGCAATATAGAAATACAATAGCCTTTAAGCATAGACATATCTCTAAATAGCTGGTTGCTACATATGTGCACAGATTAATACTCCCTTTGCCACAGATTAATACTATTTGCATTTCCAAGACAAATAAATGAATAACAAATTCTCATTTGAGAAAAGGTATAAGCAGTGGAAAATTTAAGGGAATAACAAGCAATATCTCGAAAATGGTTCACTCAACAAAAAAGAATAATGTATATGACATAAATTGTGTATTTTAACGAGATCTACATTTTTTGTGTCCAAAACGTTTACCTATCTCTTACGGTTTACAAGTTGCGCAAAAGCCATTCACAATGAAGAGGACTTTTGGGGACATTCCCAGAAAATTGAAGATATATATTCATTTGCTATGAAAATATCTTAAACATATGACATTTTAATCAAATCGTTAGAACCATTTTTGAGAAATCAAAATTTTCTAAACATGCTCCATGTAGAGGGCAGCCTGTGTTAGGAGGATTTTCTTGAAAATGTTCGTGTCGCATCTTTGAAAGATACTGAACCTTAATACGAAGTTTGATATTTATCGATTTTTTTGTCATGCTGTTTACAGACACACAGACACATCCACATAGACGGATATTGTTCTAAAAATGTGTTTTTTTTTATTCAGGAGACCTCAAAACATTTATTTCCGGTGAAATCTCGATATGGGATATTTGGGTGGAATGCAATACTTCCATTACTTACTATACGTAGTAGGGAAAGTAAAAATGAACATATCGAGGTAGGTGCAACGAGCTAGAAAAGGGAATTCTTGTCCTAGAGAAAGTCCGATGTGTCACGAGTTAGGAAAGGCTTAGCAAGGTAACTTTATGGGGGATTCTCTTTGTAGGCTTATTACAGAAAAATGTACATGGCAAAGATGTGGGAGACTTCAGAACAGTATAGCTCAGGGAATTGCCTCTAGAATAACGCGATTTCGGACATGATGTATTTCATAATACAATGAAAAGCTATAGGCATGCACACAGGATGTCGAGTCACATGTTAATATAACCAATTAGAGAAGGTAAGGTATTGACATCAGATATACTTAAATTTGTATAAATAGCGATAGGATATCTAACCTCACAGATTTGGCTGATGTGTCCTCGCGCATAAGAGGAACACGGGGCAGTGAAAACACTTAACCGCTAAGCAGTTGAAACACCCGGCGGTGTCCGTGCTTTGACGTTTATGCCAAATGCATTTAGCCATAGGTTGCACTTACCTAATAGTCTTGCGTTTCTTTGGAGGCTTTTAAAAATTAGTACACAAGATACTTAGAGAGTTAAATAAAACTCTCAGGACACTATAAAGAACAAACAAATCAAAATAGTCAGAAAACACTATGCAAAAGCACTTTTGTACTTTCTCTACTATGTATATATGCAGGGAAAGTATTGTATTCCAACCAAAACGTCATACCAAGATTTCACCGTAAATGCATGTTTTGAGGTGCCCTGAATCCGAATAAAACATTTTTACAAAGATGTGTGTGTGTGTGTGTGTGTGTGAACAGCTGTCAGTCGGATAAATACCAAATTAGTACTTGCGTTTACTATCTTCCAAGGATGCGACATGAAGATTTTTAAGAAAATCCCCCAAACTCAGACTGCCCTTTACATGGAACATTTTTCAAAAATGGCTGTAACGACTTGAATTAAAATATTAGGTGTTTAAGATATATTCAAGACAAATGAAATGTATATCTTGAATTCTCTGGGAATGTCCCCAAAAGTTCTCTTCAATCTGAATGACTTTTGCATACAGTATGTGATCAAAAGCATCCGGACACCCCACAAACATACGCTTAGCTGCATTGTGCTGCCACCTACTGCCTGGTACTCATCCGCGACCTCAGTAGTCATTAGACATCGTGAAACAGCAGAATGTGTCGCTCCGTGGAACTCACGGACTGCGAACGTGGTCAGATGATTGGGTGTCACATGTGTCAGAAGTCTGCACGCGAGATTTCCACACTCCTAAACATCCCTAGGTCCACTGTTTCTAATGTGATAGTGAAGTGCAAACGTGAAGGGACATGTACAGCACAAAAGTGTACAGGCCGACCTCGTCTGTTGGCTGACAGAGACCGCCGACATTTGAAGAGGGTCGTAAAGAGTAATAGGCAGACATCTATCCAGACCATCACACAGGAATTCCAAACTGCATCAGGATCCACCCCAAGTACTATGACAGGTGAGAAACCTTGGATTCCAAGGTCGAGCGCCTGTTCATAAACCACACATCGCCCAGGAAAATGCCAAATGACGCCTCACTTGGTGTAAGGAGCGTCAATATTACACGATTAAACAGTGGCAAAACGTTGTGTGGAGTGACGAATCACGGTACACAATATGGCGATCCGATGGCAGGGTGTGGGTATGGCGAACGTCCGATGAACGTCATCTGCCAGCTTGTGTAGTGCCAACAGCGAAATTCGGAGGTGGTGTGTTATGGTGTGGTCGTGTTTTTCCTGGAGGGGGCTTGCACCCCTTTTTTGTGTGGCATGATCACAGCGCAGACCCACATTGATATTTTAAGCACCTTCTTGCTTCCCACTGTTGAAGAGCAATTCGGGGATGGCGATTGCATCTTTCAACAGATCGAGCACCTGTTCATACTGCAAGGGCTGTGACGGAGTGGGTACACGACAATAACATCCCTGTAATGGACTGGTCTGCACAGAGTCCTGACTTGAATCCTGTAGAACACCCTTGGGATGTTTTGGAACGCCGACTTCGTGCCAGGCCTCACCGACCTACATCGATAGCTCTCCTCAGTTCCGCACTCCGTGAAGAATGGGGTACCATTCGCCAAGAAACCTTTCAGCACCTGGTTGAAAGTATGCCTGCGAGAGTGAACGCTATCATCAAGGCTAAGGGTAGGCCAACACCATATTGACTTCCAGCATTACCGATGGAGGGCGCCACGAACTTGTACGTCATTTTCAGCCAGGTGTCCGGATACTTTTGATCACGTAGTGTAACTAATAAGCCGTATGAGATAGACAAAATTTACTACACAAAAAATGTAGATGTCGTTAAAGCACACAAATGTTTTGTGGACCATTTCTGAGATATTCCTTGTTATTTGTTTGAATTTTCCAATACTTATACTTTATCTCAAATGGGAAATCGTTATTCGTTTCTTTTTATGTGCTAGACATGCAAAGAGAATGTTCCACATATCAACCAGCTGTTAAAAGATTTGACTATCGCTTAAAGCCTACCATATTCCCCTTGCATCTACAAGAAAACTATCAATAAGATTGACATCTCGATATCTGGATTAACATGAAGTAGATGGAGAATAAGCGTTTGTAAAACTAGTTTGTAAAAGAGCAGAGGACGCTTTTTAACTGCTATGGTCCTTATCGTCCCATTCTATATTGGGCGTGAAAGACCGGAAGGTTTGCTCAAAGACCTCTTCGTCAGGCTTGATGTTCTGCAAAAGCACTTCTGAACCACCACAAATACTACAGTTTGTAATTATAATTTCTCGTGAATGCAGCTGAGTGATTTCCACGTTGTCACATTCGGCCTTCCCTGTCGTTATTCACAGAGAAAATCTCGATTGGTAAAAAATAGCAGTTGAAGTAACTTGAAATAATAACCTTGTTTATTCTCAGTAACCAACATACACAAAAGCGCTAAGAAAACTCAGGAAATACCAAAATTAATATACAAAGGAAAGTGCAATAACAATAACAATTGGTACTGCGACTCGTTTGAAGCTGTTGTTATCCATGTCCACTACCATTTTTATATCTGCTTATAAAAGCATCACAAACTTTCCGTAGAGAAAGAAACGCACTTCTTACAAAAAAAATCTGATGTGTTACACTCACATGACTTTCTCTACTCTTGTACAAAGTATTTTTACAAACGCATATTCTCCATCTAGTTCATGTTAATCCAGATAAACATCTGCAGACCCTATCTTATTGCTAATTTTCTTGTAGATGTAGGGGAAAATATGTTTACAAGGGCAATATAGAAAAACAGTAGCCTTTAAGCACATACATATCTGTTAATAGCTGGTTGCTAGGTGCCGCACCATTCCCTTTGCCACAGATTATAACTCTTTGCATATCCAAGACAAAAAAAATGAATAACGAATTTGAGAAAAAGTATAAGTATTGGAAAATTTAAGGAAATAACAAGCAATATCTCGAAAACGGTTCACTCAACAAAAGAAATGTATATGACATAAGTTGTGTATTTTAACACGATCTACATTTTTTGTGTAGTAAAATTTTGTCTATCTCTTACGGTTTACCAGTTATGCAAAAGTCGTTCACAATGAAGGATAATTTTGGAGACATTCCCAGAAAATTCGAGATATACATTTCATTTCTCATGACATTATCTTAAACATATGATATTTTAATCAAAATCGTTAGAGCCATTTTTGAGAAAATTAAAATTTTCGAAAAATGTTCCATGTAAAGGGTAGTCTGGGGTGGGGGGATTTTCTTGAAAACCTTCGTGTCGCATCTCTGGAAGATACTGAACCTAAATACCAAGTTTGGTGTTTATCCGACTGTTCGTTTTTGAGTTATGCTGTTCACAGACACACACACAGACACACACACAGACACACACACAGACACACACACAGACACACACACAGACACACACACAGACACACACACAGACACACACACACAGACACACACACACACAGACACACACACGGACATGTTTCCAAAAATGCTTTTTTTGGATTCAGGGAGTCTCAAAACATGTATTTCCGGTGAAATCTCGGTATGGAATTTTTGGGTGGAATGCAATACTTCCCCTACTTACTATACGTAGTAGAGAAAGTAAAAATGAGAGGCTACAAATTATATAAGTAAATATACGGAATATGATCGCAAAATGAGTGGATATGGGCTTATTTATTACTTTTATGTTAGCCTGTTTGGGCATCTTAAAAACGTTTGTAGTCAATGCCATTATGTTGAATGTTTTTATTTTATATCGATGCACAATAAGTAATCATATGATTTGAAGTAGGATTTATTATTACGTTGTTATTTATAAGCGCACGTATGGACGCCAATTTGAAGTAGATAGTATCTTTACGTTATTTGCACCACACTTTGGGCGTCAATCTGAAGTAGGTTGTATTGAAGGAGTTGTGTTATATTTCAACTGTTGTTGGAAGCTGAACTTGAAGTAGTTGCAACCGCACGTATAGTAAAAAGTTTGCGGTAGCCTTCGCCCCAAATGTACTTTCTGGTGGCCTTTGCCCTAAAAATTTTTAAAAAATATTAACTTTGTAATTAAACTGTTTCTTTAAATATTTAATATTTAAGTTTGCCTCGGCTGGGTCAGTATTTATTTTAGAGACATGGATGTCTTGGCAAGGTTGTGGTGCCTTAAGTATGTAGGCTTACACAAATTATAATTTTACTTCACTCCTTTTATTAATGCTTGACACGATTTAAATAACACTTCACTGATATAGAGAGAGCTGTGAGATTTTTTAAATTAATTACTTGCACTTTTTATCACGTAAACTATTTTCTCACACAAAATACGTATTAAATTTCTCGAGGACACATCTCGCATCCGGTTACAATCACTGCCTGCAAGCAACACGTCCAGCTATGAGCACTATCTCCAAAGAATTGACTTCTAGATTTATAAATTTTGCTATATTTCAAGTCTATGATTGGCTATTCCTAATCCAATAGAATGCTTTTATTTAACGTAAGCTTTTTTTCTGGTTGTTGATTGGCTATTTTATGAACTGTCTCAAAATTTACATTATTGTTGCTCCAATAATGACTACTAGCATTGTTAAACTTTCTTACTCATTATTGTCTCAAGGCTGCCTCATTGTTAGCAACTTTTAACCTTTTATTCTCACAGCTCCTAGATTATTAAATTACGTAATACATTCACATAACATTATTGAACATGTATACAAAAATATAAACATATAGACTGACTGTAATTTACACTTTTTATATATTGTTACATACACATATTGCTTTAAGGTGGGCTGTTATTGAATTTATATATTATATAATTTGACTAAAATCATTTAAGTGTTAAAAATACTGCCTCAAATTAAGTGGTATTTTTGTCTGGTTTGATGCTGTTTCTGTTATCACGTCTAGTATAATTAGTTTGACATGTTAATTTTTTACCAAGCGGTTTTAGCGCCTCTACGCTTGGGAACGCCTAGCCAGAGATGACATTGTTGTTGTAATTATGTATTTACTATGTTATTAAACCATCATCAATGTCAGGGAGGAGAACGAAATCAAGAAATATGCTAACTCACTGTTCCTTTATTATTTGTGTGGCCGTGAAAGCCTAAGTAATCATTATTCTTATGTTGATAATGTTTGAACTATTATAATTGTTGTTGAGAAACATATAGTTGGTCTTCAGAGCTTTTGTAGGCATCAAATAAGCTTAAATAACTAATCGCGTGCAACGGGGCGAAATGTTTTTTTTTTTTCTATACCTAACCACTTTCTGTGGAGATACTTTATGTCTTACGAGAACATAAAATGCACTCGCTGGCAAGGTGTAGCAACCGGTAGCTGGAAGCATGGGTGGTATACTCCTTTTCAAAACGAGAAGTAGGTCAGCGTGTAAACAAGTTTCACTTTAGCTGTACGGCGCGTGGCTCATGAGTGTAGGTAAACGTTTTGTGTTTGTAACTTTCTAATAATTGCATCTGCATCTTCCAATGGCACATTTTGTAACCTAAACTCTAATGCACGCTCAGCATTAAACTTAATTCAGTTTGCAACTAATACTACTAACTTAATGATCCAAACCATCCTTCTGATATGTAAACACAAAAAATACACGTAGTTAGACTCTTACAAAATCTACTAAATTGTGCTTTTAAAATGGATAGCAAAAGAGTAAACAATAAACCAAATTAGTCACACGATCCATAGATAATGTTCAAAACGTTACCCACCTACAAGCTTCATACTTTCATAACCAGTTACTTCGTACACTAGCAAAAACAATTTCATTGTTGCGCATTTAGTCCGCTCCAGATGAATACATTATCGATGCATTCATTGTCAGTAATCGAGGTCTTGTAGACTCTGCTTTTCATATCCCCCTCCCAGGAGAAAAAGTCCAGAGGGTTCAGGTCTGGCGATATTGCAGGGCATACACTAATAACATCAAGGTACTCGCGATTTCAAAAGGCTGGCATCTCGTCAACTTTGTGCTGTACGTATGATTATCTAAACCACCTCGGGGTATTTTATCACTAAACCTGTGAATTTCAATGGGTAGTACAATGTTCTAGTGGAGCTGACATAAACACGTGTGCTTTTCAAGCAACGGCCGCGAAACGCTTATTGAATGATGAAGGCATTACTTCTAAACTGTTAGTGTAGACAAATTAGCTACCAAGTTGTATTTGTCATTTCGCCAAAACATTACACCGCCCTCTCGTCATGTTTCTTTGGATTAGAGGGCTGTGGAAAATAAAACCGCTAGTCCCCCCTAACTATCAGTTCAGGTATGCTGTTTTGTTTACGAACGGGAGGCGGTTCTCACGTGACCTACCTTGATCTAGCAAGGTTGCCTATGTCTCCAACCACATAACTTCTGCAAAACGGTGTTCGGAACATGATTAATTATTTCAATACCCTCTATGATTTCACTAGGTCAGCTATAGGTTACTCTACTCACCTCAAAGTAACGAACGATTATTCGCATGCATTCTCGTGGAATAAAACTTCTAATTTACAAAATAACTATTTTTTTTCGAAAATTGCGATCACAGAACAAAACTCTATTACATACGTTTTTGTTTGTAATAACTCTATGAAGTACATGTTAGAAGGAATGTAGTTACTATTTCGCGAAGGTTACGAGTGAGCGTGAAAATGTAAAATAGCGCGAATTGGAAACACTTGTGCAAAGAGTTATCATTAATACAAGACATCGAACGACAAATATTCTTGTATTTCATACTCCGACTAGCTACAAAACTTAGTTCCCGTAAATATTATCAATTTCAAAGCAAGCTTATTCTATTCCTTAGCTACGAGATCTGCGTTGTGTTCTTATCTGATATTTTCCACTTTTGTCCGTACTTTACTGCCCGAAATCCCAACTTACTTTCTGAACACAAAACTAAGAATCCAAGAAAATATAGCTAGCTGAGGATCACCAGAGAAGGGAAGTGAAACATCGACGAGCAACTTCGTCGGCGATAACAACAAACGTCGTCCAGACTTCCGCAAGGTAGAGCCATAACGTGGTGACGTATCACGATAAGATCACCTCAAATGTTTGGTATAAACTGGCGATCCATCAGGAGTCTTATAATGCTTTAAACACAGAGTATTGCAGGTAGTCGTTAGGTCAATATTTCTTTCCTTGCCCACTATTTACTGCAACCAGAATCAGCTTTCTGCAACCAGATCTTAATACAATGGTTTAATCCATTCCAAAAACAAAAACTGATGTAATATATCCACTTGACTTTTTCTAGCCTCTATCATTTATTAGTGAGTGTACAAACTATTCTTAGGGTCGAATTCATGGTCGTCGCTTATTTCAAGGAAGTCCTTAAGCAGCTATTTTCAATACACAGACACTACTCTTTCAGGCAAATAAGGAAATGCTTATTCATATAAGGAAGCTCCGACCGCCGCTTATATTGCAGCGTATTAGGTAATTAGTAGTTATTGTCATGCCAGGTATATTATTGCGTCGTATCGGCGACAGCATTGTTGGGGTAATTCTTTCGGCTTTGGTTTTGAAGTTCGTTTTGGCATGACGGTCTCCAGTCCGAGCTAGCGGGTCTAGCGAGGGTTGGAGGGGGGGAAGGTTAGCGTTACTTGTCTTTGTGTTTTGTTAGCATCACTTTGGTTTGAGAGTCGAGTGAGTGCGGTTGTATGTGAAGAGTGTGAATGTAGCTCGTGTGTAGCATCTTCCCTCATTGCTTTGTTTATCTCTTTTGTGTGCGATGTAGGGGCACCGTGTTTTATTGAATAAACCACAGTTAATGTGAGTAATGTGAATTCTGTGTATTTTGTTATTAATATCCCACGCATGCACCGGAATGTTATGTTCAAAGTTCTTGTCCTCTCGCTGTCTCTGCAGCTACGTCTCCCAATGTGCATACTGGGGTAATTAAAATTTAATTATTTAGCTGGAAACCTTTTGGCCCTCACCCCAGTATGTAACAATATGCAATAAGGAGAACCGACGCCATCTTGCATCAACTGCCTGCAACGGAGGTTAACGTTAATAGGGATTTGGTGCAGTATATGGAATTTCATAACGAAATTGCACTGCGCATTAGTAAACCAATTTGCGTGATTTGCAGAATTCACTTGAAACGCATAGGGATGCTGAATATAAGAAGCAATATCGGTTTACCAAAGCCGCTGTTGTAATAATCTACTACCTTTGCTAAACAACGTAACCTTAAAAAATAGAGGTTATGAAGTCGCAACGTGATACAGGCTTACTTGAAAAGATAATGTATAGAATCTAGTGTTATAACACTATCCATATGTTTTCTGTTCAGATATTTTCTCATTTATGTTGTCCCAAAGTCCTTATGTTCATAGAAAACGAGATTCCGCTGCACTTACTCAAGCTCATTTAATAAAATAAGATGCAGAAATATAAAGTACATCTCTGCAGTGCTTTTATCGATCAAATTACCTATTTTGCATAATCACTACGACTGCAATGAATCACTTAACAAGTCACATGTCTTTACCTTTAATTCGCAAATATATGTTGGGAAATCAAAATCTTGAACAGAGGTTTACCGATTTTGCGTGTAAAACCTCTGTTAAAGCCAAACATTGTAAATTATTGGGTACTTTTGATTTTCTGATTACTGCTAGATGGTGTAGTAATTGCATTTTTGATATGCTTTCATGCATGCATATACACAGTGTGCATATTGTAAATATCTCTAGCTATTAACACTTTACGCTAGAAAGTCAGGTCCTCATTTTTAAAACAGCCCACGAGTAAATACCACTTAAAGCCAGTGCACACACAGCGTCCGATTGCCTACATTCTACGATGCCTTTGTATCTCAGTACCAACTCAAATTAGTTGGTTTCTTTCCTGCTCGCTGAAACGTTTTCCTTTTGACGTGTTTTTGACCTAACTAATGTAACTATATAACTATTACTACAAATACTTAACTTTCGTTTAAAATCAAGTAGATTGTAAATTTAGTTAACTAATTAATAAATGCACCATTTAAAACTCGCTCAACAGCTGTTGTAAACAAAACAACAACGAAAATGAAAATGGCGGCTGGCTATGTTGCGACTGCATGTTCGTTTACACATTCCTTCGTGCATCCGAGTGGCTGTGAAACAGCTGAACCATGTTACCACATGTGCTTCGGAAATAAGTAAGCGTTTAGCCCTGAGCATATAAGTACCGTCTATGTATACCAACCGGCAATAAGCGTTTCCCTATCAGAAGGAAACACTTATTGCTTAAGCATCTCCTTTTCACATAAGCGACGACTATGAATTGACCCTTATAAAGCTTATTTTTATATCCATCACGTTTTAACCTAAATACACCTTTGCAGAAAGAGCTACATTACACATTTCATTATAGATACAAAGAGACAGCGATAGCAAAATGTTTAAGAACTGGGCGCTATATGCTGGCCTTAAAATTTCATGCAATAGCGAGAAACAACTGAATGTTGAAAGGACGTTAAGGAAATGACCAAGTAATGAACAATTCGAACCATTAGTAATGTATATCTCAGAAATGGCTTATGCCACAAAAAAAGCTTTGAAATAAATTCTGTGTTTTAAAGAGACCTAAATTTTTTGTGTAGAACGTTTTCGTCTAACGCTTAACGTTTACTACTTATACAAGATTATATAAAATTCCTTTGGAATGAAGAGCCATTTTTTGGAAAATAAAAATGTTGGAAAAATGTTTCATGTAAAGGGTAGTTTGTGGTGGAGGATTTTCTTGAAAATCTTTGTGTCACATCTTAGGAAGATTTTGAATCTAAATACCAAGTTTGGTATACATCCAAATTTTTGTTTATGACAGACACGCACGACATATTCCAAAAATGCTTTACTTGGATTCAGCGGGCTTCAAAATCCGTATTTCCGGTGAAATATCGATATCGAATTTTTATGCGGAATGCAATACTTCCCCTACTTACTATACTTAGTAGAGGAAGTAATATGACACTATTGTCTGCAGTATATACTAACGGTAACAGGTTCGTCATCCTCCCTTGTCGAGGGGTACCAGCTAGCTTTTAGTTCCCGAGATGATGGATTTTTTGGGCATAAAAATCCTTAGCATGGCTTCCATCGGAAGGAAGTAAAGCCGGTGGTTCCCTGTCGTAGATTTACGGCAGGCAAAATAATCTCAAGCCTGATAAAGAGGCCTCTGAGGAAAATTTCCGGTCTTTCACGTCCAATATAGAATCTGGTGCTAAGAATCATAGTAGTTAAAGCGCCCCCATAAGTAAAATAAATTAAACAAAAAAAAAGGTAACAGGTTCTACAATTTTGTCTACAATGTTAAATTATCCCAATGAGAGCAAAAAGCACTTTTCACTTCAGAGTTAGACCCAGTTTCATTGATTAAGCTTAAACATGCAATCAGGCATCATAGAAGGCTTAAGCTACAGTGGAGTTTTTATAACGCACAATGCAAGAGATAGGCCGGACTGTGATTTAAGCTGAGTCACTATATTTTCTGAAGATGACAATATTAGTTACGAAGAAACATCAATTACTTTAGCCTATATGCGCAATAGAAGATGAGCTTAGAATGCACATAATGCGTCCAGACCATCCTATGTACGCAGTGACCGAGAACCTTACGAGAGATATCGATTACTTAAACAGACGTCAATGATGGTGCCAGAAATTATTTATGATACAATCAAACATATGTAAAACCCAATTCTTGATACTTTTATCGTATATTTAGTCACAATCATTTCCATCGCATCTGTAACTATTGCTTTAAATTTCAGTAACAAAGCCCTCTCATGAGGAACAATGCTTCTCTCGATATTGAAGTTATATACAAGTGGAAGCATGCTAATTAAAAGTTGGAGATTTCCGAAGTGCTAAAAATCTACAGCATGCAGAGCTGCCGAAATTGTTTCACACCATTCTCCCTATGCTTAGTTTTTCTTACTCCATTGTAATTTGTCCAATTTCTGCATTCTATTATATGCTTATGCTGCTGCACAATTTCCAGGAGAATGCTGATTTCTTGATAAGTAAAGTTAGGAGTACTTTTTGACTCTGATTTTTTTTGTTCATTTTAACTTTATGTTGTTAGATAACCTACAAAAGCTTATTTTAAGAACAACGTCGCCACAAAGAAACGATTGAAATCCGCTCGAGCACATGCGGGACAAACCATGTGAAATCGAACGGCAATAACCATCGTATTTCTTGTTTCCATAATAATTCTCCCTATTAATAAGGGTTGCTAAGGAAAGCATATTTATCAAACATTAACATCTAAAACCGAAAGGCTGTCACGTTACTGAACGATAAACGTATCGTATTAATTCATTATGTCGCATTTTAAGTGCGCATAGCTCCGGAACCCTTTATTTGAGAATATTGTACAAAATCTCATTTTGTGGATAAAAGTCCGCTTTTCATTACACATATATTAATTATTTTATAATATTCACAAAAATCTATATACAGTTTTTACTTATTTCAAGCGTCTTCGGAATTTTATAGATATAAAAATAATCCATAGTGTCATTAAGAGAAGCCGACAATGTTGGTAAAGTGGTATGCTAGGGTATTCGTAATTATAACATAAAAAGTGAATAAACGCACATGAGCTCCCAGCGCTCTGTGAATACTGTGAGGAAATACGCACACTGCTTTTAAGCGTGCTCATTGTTTAACCATGCACAGCAGCTTGCTTGATCTTCAGTTCAAAACAAGCGTACGAGAACGATCATGAGCGCGTAAAGTAATTTACTTCTTTAATGGTTTTAGACGAGTCCTTTTCAGTCAACTACAGTAAATATATGTTTTATTGTGTTTAAATCGCGGAATATTACCATACATAATATAGGGTGGTCTCATAAGTTCGTTCGCTTTTCGTTTCAATCACTAAGAACTCCTGGGAACACACCTCACCCGCAGCATAGCTACGACAGCGTAGTTGCCGAACTTTCCTTTTACAAACCTTAAACACAAGGTAGTTCAAAAGATAAATAACTATGACAGTTACGTTTTGTAAAGAAACCATTTGTTTCCTGCAGTATACACCATTATTGTCGACAATATATTGCCAAGTTCCTGGCTACAGTAGCACGAGCTAAATTGAGGTCCAATGCCAACACCCGAGTTGTAATTCGTGGATTGTTGGCTATCGTTTCATGAATTCTTTGCACGTCCGTAACCATTGGCCCTCCAGACCGAGGTTTGTCTTTAAGGGAGAAATTCACAGCTTGAAATCGACTTAACGACTTTTCACATGCTCGCTTAGTTACTGCATCTTCCCCGTAGACAGCACACATTTTCTGCTGGCATTGTGAGGCGGTTTTACCCTTACGATAGTAAAACAGCATAAGATGTCGAAAATGTTCCTTTTTGCCTTTCCATAGTTTGTAAACACAAAATCACGCCGTTCCATCCAACATCAGTCACAAATATACACTGGCATATCCAATAGTGAGTCTGGTTGTTGTTTTCTAAGTCGTAGGGGTGGTTAGGCAACTAGAATAACTTGAGTGTACAGAGAGTTCAAATTTTTTTAGGCGTTACAGATGGAACTTGCGAGCAAATCGAACCAACTTATGAGAAAACCCAATACAATTATTTTTTTTAATCCGTTATCGCCTACACTTGAAAAAATAGACATGTCTTCATTTAAATGAAAACAAAACAAGAACACGCTTATTTATCAATATGAAATTAAGGTTTAGGGAATCAAAATAAAGCTCGATTTAAATAATTAGATTTAAAGGTTTCAGAGATACAACCGCTTGAGGTTGGGAATTTTAGAAAGATACGATAAATTTGAACAATTTTAATGGCAAAACTACAATATTCTGAATTTTAAAAATTTTCATAGCACTGTATTGGGCTTGTTTCCAAATACAAAAAGTTTCGTTTCAATTAAAAAATGTAAGATCGATGTTCCATCTATTTCGGACGATTTGAAATGGAATGTCCCATACGCAAGAGTTAACAGCCTTTCAGTTCGGTGGAACTTTTCAGCTCAGTAAAGCCTAACGTAGTTGCCTCACTGTGAAAGTTGCAAAGCTTAAACCAAAGTGTAAACCTTGCTTAAGCGGTGTCCGCTAAAGCTTTGGCTTAAGCTTAAACTGTGAAACAGGCCCTTATTGTGGACGCACCAAGCAAAATAGCTACGCGCTAACATATTAGGCTCGCATTCCGGAGGTCCCAAGGACACTCTGAACTTGGGTTTCTTCACGGTTTTTCCTGGTTAGTAACGCGAGGTGGATCATATACCTAATGCTGAGAATTTTCCTGTCCTCTATTTCTTGCCATTTGATTTTCTTCCACTCTTCAGAGTCGAAGGACCAGGCACGTGGACGGCAGGAGAGGATTGGAGAGGTGGAGTTTGCTTTGAGAAACTGTCCGTCTGGTGTATAACGGACCCCCACTGAGACCTCTCCCTGGAGAGAAAGAAGCGTTTTCGGATGGTTCCGTTGGCGTCAAGATGTAATATCTAAAGACGTTAAGTGACACCGTCTGCGTCCGAGCCTGCCACCACAGATCTAATCACCCTCTGTGGCTTTTGCTTTACCCCTTCTCCCCCCGGAAATTCAAAGGTACTATAACCCTTCAGGTTTGCTCCAGTGCCGAAATCTTCCTCCGTTGTACAGCATAGGCACGCGACAACCAGAGTTGACCAAGTCATTTAAGGGAACCTAGGACCAATTATACGATTTTCTACAATTTTTTTCAATCTTTTTAAAATTTTGTATGTTGGTTTCCCTCATTCTAAATAGCATTATGTGTAAATTTCAATAAAATTGATGAAGTATGAGTTATTTTCTGTTTTTCATATCACGATATTTGAAAATTATGAAATGCTCTTTGCGGGACAAATTTTAGTTTTCCATCAGTACCACTTTGTCACATTAATATTTGAACTCCTAAGAAACTATCCTAGTATTCTTTTTTCATTTTGTGCTTTGAGTAACAAATTATTAATTATAATCATTAACGCAGATATTACAGCCTAAAAATTAAATTTTTTATGATCAATAGCCCACTGTGTCCAAGTTTAACGTAGTAGCCCAAAAATGATACTACAACTTCTTTAGATAGAACACTAGAACTATTATGCCAAGTTTCATGCAAAACTAAGGAAAACTGTCCCGCATGGAACATTTGACATATTGAAAAATGTCGTTCTGAGGAAACTTAAATTTTATATTGGAAACCTTTATACAGGCTAATGTACCTGGTGTAAAGGGTTAAAATTGTCCAGAACCATAGCTCATTCCTTCCTCCTTCTTCTTAGCCTCCTCTGATTGCAATTTCATCTTCTTCTTTCTGGTGGACTTCTGCTGTTGTAATGTGGTTATTTTGAACTGCTCTCTTTCTCTTCTTGGGCCGCCTTGTCACAAATTATTTAAGCTGCTTTTTTGCCTCTGAGAGTCGAAGTCTATCATTTTTTAAAAATGCTGTCTTTATATTTTGACCAGCTTTAATACCCATTTTTTGCATAACTGTAAGCCTACCACTACATTCTTCAAGGATAACCAATGAGGTGAGGTGTATTCTTCTTGGAGTAAGAATAAAAATAAAAATAAAAAAATACCTCATGTCAATCGAGTCTGTGTTCGTTCAGAAATTCTAAGCGAGAGAAATCTTCTAACTCATTGTGCACGAGGTTCTGGAAGATGGGGGCCGTGACCTTGGGCCGCCATATTTAAATGACCCATTTAAAGGGCTTACTAACCGTGTAACATACCATGTTTTATATATATATATATATATATATCATTTTAAAGCTAAGGAGTTGTACTTTTTTATAGAATAGAAAACAAAAAATCAATATTTTCGCGGAAATTCACTTCCCGGTGTCCTTAATCCTGCACCCATCCTCTTGGCAAATTTGAATGATTTTTTAGAAAGAAAGTAACTATTTTGCAAGCGAAAACAAAACTAAGCGTGGCAGACGTTTAAATTTCCATGCATGGTTTTTAATAACCCTGCCAAACCCTTTAAAAAGGTTTTATCACCATCAAGCGCATTTAAATGTTTGACTAACATTATAAAGAGTTAAGTTTTTCATAAATAAAAAAACTGAAAATGTTGGCCATTTTGATAAAAAATCTGTCCTGGGTTCCCTTAAATGCGACTTACAGTCATGTAATGTAATATCATTTAGGAGATTCGCGCCTAGATACATAGTGCAGCCTACATTCCCCTTATTAGTGCCTTTAACAATAACTTCACCTTTCTCCTTACTTCACTTGCCACTCGCTAAGTTCCTAGCTGAGAGTAAGAGGAGACTACTCGGCAATGTCGCAGATTGTTCAGTTCGCTGGCACTGAATTAATGGTTCCACACTTGCATGAAGAGTTTAACATGTCCGATTGTACAGGTTAGCTTAGTCATGAATGCTGGTATAACCTTCTTTCTCGTGAGCCTCGAAGGAACAAAGCCTAGCATGAATACCTAAATGTCTGTTATATAATTACCTTTCCATTAACAAATCCTCAATTTGCTGTCAATGTAGAAAGCACCGCGCAAAATAGTTTTTTTGTCCCTCATTCACTCAATGTTATTTACCCATCTTAATGCGGGTCATGGGTGAAATTTTGGTCACTTCTATTATGGAAAAAACCCAGTTTCCTTTTTCTGTACGGTAATACTTATCAGCAACCTTAGATCTACACCAAGATATTTGGAGGTCTCCTTAATTTAAATAGTTTCACAGAAAACCGATTTTTTTTGTTTACCTGTTATTGAATTCAACTTTTGTTATGGAAAATAATTAATTCCAAATGAAGTATTTAAACATTTTAACGAGTGCACAACAGTTTCAGTTTTTAAATCCACAGTTTCAAGCCAATAAGCAGGCATAGGAATTTCTAAGCATTAAAGCCAGGACGGAAGGAAATTAAGTTGAACTGTTACTAGACCATACCTAGGTACATTGCAGGTAACCAATCACCCTTCATCCCTGGTACAGTCTTTTGGCTTTTTCAGACAGCACTCAGATTGGTTTTTATTTATCATTGATCCTTGGCCTCTGTTGTTCACCTTCCTTCTATTCATAATAGCGCTATGGCTGCTAATAAGGTATAAACTGTGGTACAGAAAACGGTGAAAAATGCTGAGAAATGTGAATTGAACGCACAGGAGCTAAATGGCACAGGCCCGATTAAATAGCCATTTATGACTTTAAAATTATTAATATTAAAGATACCAATCGTGTAGCATGAAAGTAAAGTTGATACCAGAATTACTGACATACGATTAATAATGTTATAAATAAATGATGAGATAGATAAATAACTGCAATAAATAATTTCAATTCATTAATAAATAATGTAAGCAGAACGAATTACAATTTTGCTAGTGGATAAGGTCATGTCAGACAAGTTACGTGTTGAGGCAAAGCAATTGTAAGTCAGAGTAGCCAAGGCAGTTATATGTTCCGGTGAACTCAGTCAACAAGAAATCCATTGCTCAAGCTTCAAGTAATTAGAACCCAGTACGTTCAGAAATCAGAGCATTGCACGTATACCAGTTTCTGAAAATTAGAAAGTGAAATAATTCTTAGAATTTACTAAGTCAAAGAGTAAAAGTTGTGTTTCAAATGCCAATAAGGATCTTAAGATTTGGCAACGTGTAACGCAGGACTTTGGTGGAGTAGTAAGAATAATTGAAAATGTTGAAATACAAATAAATGTTGATCCTTTATTAATTTATTTTTGTGGGGACTTAGGTTAATAAAAGAGCGTGTATTTCTATAGTTGGGGTCTTACAGTGTTTTAACTTTTACAGGAGCGTTTTACTGTGATCATTTATCGGCAGTCCGTAACACCTGAAGACCGCATTCGGGTCTCTCAAACTCGGCACAAGAGGATTTGCCGTTTATCATTTCAGCAACTCAGAGCAACTTAAGCTCCTCATTGTTATTACGGAAACAGTTATTTTAAACCATAAATGTCTTGATACTTTAGAAATTAGGAGATACAATACGTCAAGTTATAGTTTATCGTGCTATGATTCGGAAACGTTTAATTCTTCATCTTCAAACTTCGGAAACTCGCTTCAAATAGCTCACGTATTAGCCTCCATTAAATTGATCAGTAAATTTACTAACTGGTGTTGTCTATTCTCACCCACCCATGGGTACCGCCAGAGAAAGATCCCATAGCTCACCACCGGCAGAAGATCCATCAACGAAGGAGATATTGGAGACGGCATCAAAAGTGTCTCACATATAAAAAATACGTCGTCAAAGTTATAAGTGAAATAAAACAAAAACACATAACTCGAATATTTTCATTTTTTTTGGCAAATTTCGCTTTAAATTGCTGCCATTTTAAATTCATTTTATGTACTTTTACCTATATTTTTACTACTTTTATTCACATTCAAGAGCTCCAGTTTTCATGCTAATAGCTTGAAACTTTTGCTGCATGTTATAAAAGCAATTTTTAAAATACCTTCAGTATCACATTTCGGATAAAATAAATATTTTCGGAACTAAAACGCAAAAATGTGTCGATTACATACTAAAAACATTATTTTCATATCCATTGTATGAACTACGTTACTTATGTTTTTAATACATTCAGTATTCATAAAAATGTTTTTTCTGTTGAAGTACATATATGTATGTCAAAGATATTAAAGTTATTATCTAATTTTTTCAGGCCTGTAGCTTATTACTTTCTCTACTACGTATAGTAAGTAGGGGAAGTATTCTATTCCACCCAAAAATTCGATACCAAAATTTCACCGGAAATACATGTTTTGAGCCCCCTGATTCCAACAAGAAAAAACCTCCTTGTGTGTGTGAACACGAAAAGTCAGACAAATACCAAACTTGGTATTTAGGTTTCAATACCCTCCAAGGATGCGACATGAAGATTATCAAGAAAATCTCCCCACCCCAAACTACCCTTCACATGGAACATTTTTCAATTTTTTTTATTTTCTAAAGAATGACTAACGATTTTGACTAAAATTAAATATATTAAAGATATGTATTTACATGAGAAATAAATGTATATCTTAAAATTCTGAGAATAGCCTGTGAAGTCTACTGCAGTTGGAAGAAATTTTATGTAATCTTTTACAACTGCTAAACGTTAAGCGATCGACGAAAATGTAGATCTCTTTAAACACACAATTTACTCAAAATAAGTTTTTGTAGCATAAGCCATTTCTGAGATATCGTTATTAAAGTTTCGAATTCTTCATTAGTTGGTCATTCTTTAAAGTCCTTGCAACATTCAGCTGTTTTGTCGTAATTGCATAGGAAACAGTATGGGATTTTAAGGTCATCGATTAACCCCCAGTTCTTAAACATTCGACTATCGTTATTCCCTTTGAATCTGCAACGAAATGTGTAACGCTGTTATTTCTGCAAAGGTTTATTTGGATTAAAATGTAATAGATAGAAAAAATAATCTTAGTAGAAATAGTTCGTATACCTAGTAATAAATGAGAGAAAGATAGAGAGGGTAAGTGTATCACATTAGAATTTTTTTATGGAGGTAGACAAATTTTGAAAAAAGAATCAATTAGAAAGGTTTAAGTTATAACTTTTTTGAGACATGCACTGGGCTGCATTCTAAATCACAAAAAATGGCAAAGCTTCTCTGTGCTTAAATCTTAGGTATTCTATTTTTATAGTTGGGCCTGGAGAGAAAGCGCACAAGGTTGACGTTCAGAAGTTTTCGGAAGGTTTCGAAAAATTATTCGTTCACTAGCGGTCTGGTGGTGTGCGCCGCTCTATTGTGTGTTTAACAATGAGCTCGCTAGAATAGACTGTTAGCAATAAAGGAATTGGGTGCTTTGTGCACAGTAATTAACCGGAAACGTCTATGGTATATGATTATCAAGGTGTTAATACTGTTAATTCCTGTTGACACATTAGTCACTGCACATTACTATTCAGAACTTCTGTTAAGAATTAGCGCCCTAAACCTTCACAAAACAGAAGGGCTCTACTTGAGCCTGATATACCTCTTCTCTGCGATTGGTAGTGCATGTATTAAGACATTTTAATTGTAAAGCCTATGTAAGATACACAAACATTTTTAAAATCTGAATTTAGTAATATAGTTTAAATGTTCAATAGATGATTGTGAAAAATTTGCAAACAACAGTCAAATCACAATGTGACGTTTTACATTACACTTTCAAAAATATCTAGAGAAAATTTCGATTAAATTTGTCCACAACTGCTGTCATAATGAAGTTTCTAAACCCAGAAGTCCCGGGTTCGTTTCCCGCAGGGCGGAAATTTTTCTTTAACTACAATTATTCCCTATGCTCCGCAGTCTGGAAGTATAAACTTAAGTGTATTTTAACACTGAAATTTAAACCATGGTTGAAATCTACAATTCAACGAGCAATAACACTGTCAGTTGTTTCCAAAGTCAAAACCTCCCACTATAAAAGTGTTAAGTCGGGTAATAAGTTCAACAATTAAAAAATTAATTTTCAAAAAGTGTAAGATTCTGTATAAATCTGAGGTATGAAAAAACAGGGAGCGAACTAAATCATGCGTATTCCTGGGACATATATTATAAACATTTAAAGATATCGTTTCTGTCTTTAAATAATAGTAAGGCTAAAAGCGAGACGTTGTGAAAGACAAAGGCTCTCAAATAATTTACTATGCTTACAAAATATACATTACTCATAGTTTCCAGTAACAAAAGAAAATTTATACATGTATACATGTAAAGCAAAAACGCCTAAAACAACTTTAGCTATGGATTATTTTCGGGCGTAAAAAATCCTTAGCATGGCTTCGTTCAGAAGCGAAGTAAAGCCGGGGGTCCCGATTCGTAGATTTACGGCATGTAAAAGAACCTTAAGCCTGATAAAGTGGTATCTGAGCAAAATTACCGGTCTTTCACGCCCAATATAGAATGGAACGCTAAGAACCATAGCAGTTAAAGAGCGTTCATAAATAAAAAAAACTCAAACACGCTAAATCAAGTCGCAGTTTGACACTTTTGTGGTGTGGGGGTAGCGGTCTACTCGTGAATTCAAGAAGTCCCGTGTTCGAATCTCGGTTAGGGTGAGTTATCCGGATAAGGCTTTTTCTGGAATTTTCTTTTATCCTGAAAAGACGAATTTTGGGATATTTTAAGGCTCTATGGACCCCATTTGAGTATCATATAATCCATTTCATTCCCATCGTCCCATATGACCTAAACGGTTTAAGGGCGCTAAATGACAAAAGTCGCAGCTTAATTACTAGATGGTTTTCTCCCTTCGACTTTCAAAAGAGAGAAAAAATATATAAATGTACATTGCCACCTACCAGGATGTTAGATCCTACATGAGAAATAAAATAAAGCATAACTAAAACAATAAATGGCTTAGTAGTGCCGAAACCAAATTACATGACGTAATTTTAATACATATAAAACGACGTGACCAAATAAAAATAAAAAGCGTTCGTAATGGACATAAAAGACCCCACATACTGCTATTTTACGCAAGGAAGCGCCACCTGAATGCCAGCACTGTCAACAAGCACATCCTCACTGAATATCCAATATAAGAGTATAAAGGAAAACGGTACAATATAACAGCTCATTTTTCAACAGTACTCACTAACACGACATTGATCGAAACTATTCTTAAATTTCTTCATTCTTTAATACAATGTGACTGTAAAATAAACGGACAGAATTTACTTCGTAAAATGTGTTTGTTATTATTCATATAATGCACACAATAGAATTTTAAAATTGTTTTCTAATTAGTATGTGGCAATATAACTGCTTGTAGCCAAGCGAAAATAAATAAATACATTTAAAAAAAAATCTGATGTGTTACACTCACATGACTTTCTCTACTCTTGTACAAACTATTTTTACAAATGCTTATTCTCCATATGCTTCATGTTAATCGAGATATCGAGATGTCAATCTTATTGCTAATTTTCTTGTAGATGTAAGGGGAATATCGTAGGTTTTAAGCGATAGTCAAATTTTTAAGCGCTGGTTGCTATGTGGTGCATTACATTCTCTTTGCATGTCCAGGACATAAAAAAATGAATAACGAATTTGAGAAAAAGTATAAGTATTGGAAATTTTAAGGGAATAACAAGCAATATCTCGAAAACGGTTCACTCAATAAAAGAAATGTATATGACATAAATTGTGTATTTTAACGCGATCTACATTTTTCGTGTAGTAAAATTTTGTCTAACTCTTATAGTTTACCAGTTATGCAAAATTCGTTCACAATAAAGAATGCTTTTGGAGACATTCCCAGAAAATTCGAGATATACATTTCATTTCTCATGACATTATCTTAAACATATGATATTTTCATCAAAATCGTTAGAGTCATTTTTGAGAAAATTAAAATTTTCGAAAAATGTTCCATGTAAAGGGTAGTCTGGGGTGGGGGGATTTTATTGAAAACCTTCGTGTCGCATCTCTGAAAAATACTGAACCTAAATACCAAGTTTGGTGTTTATCCGACTGTTCGTTTTTGAGTTATGCTGTTCACAGACACACAGACACACACACACACACACACACACACAGACACACACACACGGACATGTTTCCAAAAATGCTTTTTTTGGATTTAGGAGGTCTCAAAACATGTATTTCCGGTGAAATCTCGGTATCGAATTTTTGGGTGGAATGCAATACTTCCCCTACTTACTATACGTAGTAGAGAAAGTAATAAGCTGATACCTTGTTTCCATCTCGCACCTCTGCTCAAGCACCGGTGGTTGAAATTCGTGTAAGAGCTATAATATACTTTTCTTAATTTTTCTGAAAGAATACCTAACGGGTTTAACTGCCTCTCTTATGTGGTGGAGTGTTAAAACACTCTTCCATGCTTATTTTAGATACTTAAAATGGCGATTTCTAGACACGCATTCTTATTTCTAACAAATGATGAACGATGCATGGCCTGCTTTAAAGTCTGCATATAAAAATAAAACGCAAAATTTTGCTACGAAAGCAAAAGTTTGAATAAATAATAGGAAATATCTTCAAATAACCGCTACTAACTCATAAACTGACTAAAAATAGATAAAATATTGTAGGTAACGCGTTACAACATAAGCTTTATGAAGTATTTGTCTAAGTAATCATTTTATGAGAAAAAAATCAGAAAATTAGTTTCATTCCTTTCTCACTTTTTTGCCTTCTTACACTTACAGTAAGTAGAGAAAGTATTGTATTACACCCAAAAATTCGAAACCGAGATTTCACCGGAAATACACGATTTGAGAATCCCTGAATCCAAAAAGAAAGCAATTTTAGAAAAATGTACGTATGTGTGAACAGCATAACTAAAAAAAGAAAATCCGGTTAAATACCAAACTTGGTATTTAACTTCAGCACCTTCCAAGGATGTGACACGATTTTCAAGAAAGCCCCTCTAGTCCAAACTACTCTGTATATAGAAATCTTTTCGTTCTTTTTTATTTTCTCAAAAATGTCCCTTAACTATTTTTTTATTAATTACCACATGTTTAAGGCATTGGCATCATAAATAAAATGTATATCTTAAATGTTGTGCGAAGAGTTCTTGAAGTCCTCTTCATTATGCTACTTTTGTATAATTGGTAAACCAAGAGAGAGAGAGAGAAAATCTGCTACCAAAAATGTAGATCTCGTTCTAACACACAGTTTAAATCAAATGTTTATGACATTAAACATTTTAGAGATTACTTATTATTGGCTTGAATTTTCAAATACTCGGATTTTTTCAAGTGATACGTCGCTATTGTTTCTTCTCGTGGCCATGCAAACAGCAGAGAATTTCAAAGCCATCACATCTGATTATTCCTTTAGCCTACTGTACCCTTAAGCTACAACGAAATGTGTAAATACCTAATAAGGGTCTTATCTCGTTTAACAACGAATAGATAGAAAAATAAGTTTTTGTAAGAAAAAGTTTGTAAAAGGGTGAGTAGAGAAATTGATATGAATGCAACATATCATATAAGCTGCTCTACCACGTACCTAGTACGTAGAGAAGATATTGCATTCCATCCAAAAATTCGATATAGAGAATATATGTTTTTAGGTCCCCTGAATCCAAATAAAAGCATTTTTATTAAAAAAGTCCGAGGTGAGTGTGTGTGTTTGTGTGCGCGCGCGTGTGTGAACAGCATAATTCAATAACGAAAAGTCGGATGAAAACCAAACTTAATAATTAGGTTCAGTATCTTCCAAAGATGCGACATGAAGATTTTCTGAAATCGTCCACCCCAAACTACCCTTTGTGTGGAATATTTTTCGAAATTTGTATTTTCCTAAAAACTGGCTCTAACGATTTTTATTAAAATACTATATATGAAAGATATTTAGATGACAAAATGTATATCTTGAATTTTCTGGGAATAGACTTTGAAGTCCTCTTCATTCGGAAGGAATGTTCAATAATCTTGTATAAATGGTAAACGTTAAGCGACAGACAACGTACTACACAAAAATCTGATTGATACTTTCACATGGCTTTCTTTACCCTCTATTATTTATTAATGGCTATATAACTATTCTGACTAAAGCTTATTTTTGTCTAATACATTTTAATCCAAATAAGCCTTTGCATAAGTATCTAGTTACATTACGCATTTAGTTATAGATAAAAATGATCAGCGATAGCCAAATGTTTTAGAACTGGAATTCAGTACGGAATTTTAAGGCCAGCATATAACGACCAGTACTTAAAACATTTGACTATCGCTGTTCTCTTTGTATTTATAACGAAATGTGTAGTGCAGCTATTTCTGCAAAGGTTTATTTGGATTAAAATGTAGTAGATAGAAAAATAAGTTTGAGTAAGAATAGTTTGTCTACCCGCTAATAAACGATAGAGGGTAGAGAAAATCATGTGAATGTATCACATCAGATTGTTTACCTCAAGTGCCACATATCTTAAGCAAATGGGAATATTATTCGAAATGCCGCCCGGTGTGAAGTGTTATCTATGTAGCCTTAGCGAAACTTGGGTAAGTAAACCCGAAGACTGCTCTGAGATCTCTCTTCTAAGCCAGTGCAGGTGAATTAACCTTGTCTCTTTAAAGAAGAAGCCTCTATGTGCAAAGCAATAGACGGTATTAACGATTTTTACCGGTAAAATGAATATTAAGGATCTGCCGTGGAGGAATTGAGTCGTTGCCTTTAGAGGGTAATGTTGTGCGGCAGGATTCTGATGACATTTATTGCCAGCTCTTGCAAATGGATGACGTAATCTTGAGAACGCCGTTCCTTCTTCCTTCTCCTCCTCAATGACGAGAGGTTTAATGAACACGATATTTCACGTGAGTCTGTACCCGGCACAAAGTGCTTCCCCACTCCTCCCTCGGTTTTAAGTAAGGCGCACTTTAAAGTGGTTAAGGCTAAAGCAAGGAAAGCCTGGTTTAACATATTTTCTCTTACCACGTGTTTATTTATAAAACGGCTGCACGCATGGCTTATAGCAAAGATGCTTGGGAGTCGAGAAAGGATATACCACTTAAAACGTTCATTAAAATATACCTAGTGAAGACATTTTGCCTAGAAAATAAAAGTCAATTTACCTCCAAAGGACATAGTAATTAGGGATATATGAGATTAAGACGGAAAAAAATACTAAGATGCCGTTGGATCAAGGAAAACGTTACCTATAGTAGTGGTTCTCAAGCTGTTACAGTTTATGCATATTTGAGTGCAAAAGAAATACGAGGGGCGTCCAATAAGTAAGTTTCCCTATTTTATAAAAAAAAGACACTACACACAATTGATCAAGTTGAATTAATTTTATTTATATTGTACAATCCTTCTGTTACTTTTCTACATAGTCGTCATGTTTTTCCAAGCATTTTGGGGGATTTGACACTAGCTTTTTCAAGCCAGTGTTGTACCAGGTTGGGTCCTGTGCGCGTAACTAGCTGTTCACTTCTGATTTATCTTCGTCACGGTGTTAAAGTGCTTGCCTCCATGAAGTCCTTTGAGTCAGCGGAACATGTGAAAATCACTTGGAAAAAATCTGGTGAATATGAAGGATGCGAGAAAACTTCCCAGTTGAATCCTCTGAGCTCTCCTTGGTCAAGATTCAACTGGGAAGTTTTCTCGTATCCTCCGAATTCACCGGAGCTTGCCCCAAGTGATATTCACATGTTCCTCCAAAGCAAAGGTAAGTACTTTTAACACCGATGACGAAGTCAAATCGGTGAACAGCCGGTTGCGAGCACAGGACCCGACCTGGTACAACACTGGCTTGGAAAAACTTGTGTTACGTCTCCAAAAATCTTGGAAAAACATGTTGACTATTGTGAAAGATATTTATTAACTCCACGTATGGACGCCAATTTGAAGAAGGTTGTGTTGAAGGAGTTGTATTATATTTCAACTGTTGGAGCCGAACTTGTAGTAGTTGCAACCGCACGTATAGTAAACAGTTTCGGGTAGCCTTCGCCCCAAATGTATTTTCAGGTGGCCTTTGCCTCAAGTTTAAAAAAAAATATTAATTTTTTAATTAAACTGTTTCTTTAAATATTATATATTTATGTTTGCCTCGGCTGCGTCAGTATTTGTTAGAGACACGTTTCTCTTAGGCAGGGTAGTGATACGACTAAGAATGTAGGCTTACACGGATTATAATTTTACTTCACTTTTTTCATTAATACGTAATACGATTAAAATAACACTTCACTGACATAGAGAGTTGTGAGATTCTTTTTTATTTATTAATTACACTTTTTAACAAGTATACTATTTTCGTCTCACACGAATACGTATTAAATCTCTCGAGGACGCACAAGCAACGCATCCAGTTATGAGCACAGTCTGCAGGCAACTGAATAGATTTCAACCGTCTAAACTTGTAAATTTCTGTATTTCAAATCTCTGATTGGCTAATCCTACTCCAATAGAATACCTTCATTTAACTAAAGCTTTTTCTGGTTGTTGATTGGCTAATTTTTTTATAAACTGTCACTAAAATTACATTATTGACTAGTAGCACTATTAAAAATTCTTACTCATTATTGCCTCAAGGTTACCTCTTTGTTAGCAACTTTTAACTTATTATTCTCACAGCTCCTACATTATTAAATTACGTAATATATTCACATAACATTATTACACATGTTTACAATAATATAAGCATATACAATGACTGTTACATACATTTTACAAATTATTACATACACATATTGCTTCAAGGCGGGCTAAAATTGAATTTACATATTATATAATTTGACAGAAATCATTTAAGTGTTAAAAATGCTGCCTCACTATGTAGAAAAGTAACAGAAGGATTGTACGATTTAAATAAAATTAATTCAACATGATCAATTGTGTGTAATGTTATTCTATAAAATAGGGAAACTTACTTATTGGACGACCCTCGTAGGTCACATTCACAATGAAAATTAACCGTAAGAAAAACGTGAACTTAAAAGCTAGATGCTATGTATTGAAATTGAACCATTCGCAATGAATCACGTAAACATAAAAATAAACATTGAATTAGACAAACTTAAGAAACTTAAATTTCATCACGTGATCATTCTGCCATTTCCCATTAGATTTTCCGTCGCCTTGTGTTGACTCGCTAACACACTTTCTGTCCAAGATCAGGAATTACTGGAGTATCTATAAACACAACAGCAAAACAAAGTTCTATCGTAGGTGATGATTTTTTGTGAAATAAACATCCTTTAACCGGGCTGCTAGCTTTTCTCTTGTTCATTCTGATTTAAGTATATAACCTCTTTTGACGGTGATCGCTTCCCAGATCGCCGATGAGCTCAGCTTTAACCCTGTCTTGCAATTGGCTGCTGCTTAAGTTTGCATTTGCAGTGTGAACAACAAAACATCGCCTTAAGTTTGTGTCTAAGTTTTCCGTCTTATGTATATTAATGCTTAATTTTCATTGTTAATGGCCCCATACTTTACAGTCCTTAAATCAGTAATGATTAGTTATTTTGTTTCTAGACCAACTATATTATGTTGGTCTAGAACAGAGTTATGTTAACTAGGCTTTGGTTTGGATTGAATCACAGGTCAGTGTTGATGACGATGTTATATGCTATAAATTAAATGGTGGGGGAAAAAAATTGCTGTCAATTGCTAGGATCATTTCATCGCCGCCAGTGCGTCGGAATTTCGTCCCGCAGGAGTTCTTTTACATGCTAGTAAATCTACTGACATGGGGCTGTCGCTTTTAAACACACTTAAAAACCTCGGGCTGGGCTGGGTTTCAACCCGCGAGTTTATAACTTGGGATGAGCATAATTACTGCTCTCGTGTAATCACAGAACTCGGCTTACGCTTCGTTCTTACAAAATACATTCGTATGGTAATGATGCTCATGTCCCACTAGTTGTATAAATAGCTATCAGTAAAATGGGATCTATTCCCGATAAGAAGCGAAGGGTAAAGTGACATTTATATTGGTGCGCATAAAATGTGGAACTGAGTTATTTATACCGCTAGTGACAAAACTCATCACACTGATCCAAGTATATGACAAACAATAGAGCGACGAAAAAGAAAAAGTACAACAATATATTGAAAACCCAATAAACATATAATAAAGATCATGACAGAATGGAAAACACTAGAAACAATCAACAAAAACCGAGAGACGCGTCTGCAAAAAATCGCAATTTTAACAAAGAACTTCTTGAGCAGCAGAGCACGGCGGCGAGAGTTGTGTGACACGGGAAAGTACTACAAAAAAAACATTAAAAAATAATAATAAATAAAAAGAGTACAATATAATGTAGTTAACTAATTAAAAGATAATAACACTAACAACCATGACACACCCTGCGGAAGACACCTGCCTGCAAGCCATCATTTAAAAACTTAGCTTGGCTGAAGAGGGAACACCCTAAACAGCCTGGGTATGGTTTACCATGCCCGAATACCTCATTTGATTGATCTAGCCGTAGCCCCACCCCTACCAGCGTGACCATCTTTGTTTGTCGAGCATAATTCTAGCCACTGCTTTGGCAGGCAGGGTACTTTACCTCCACCAAAGCATGGCTGAACTACCGAAGAGTAACGTTACAATTTAAACCTTATATTTTCATGCTAAACTACCGTTTTCTTAATGTCAGTTTTCTTACTGCCATTTAGTTGCTGATGAAAGCTCTTATATATGTAAATGTAAAAAACAATATATATTATTTATATATTAAAATATACTAAATATGAAAAAAAACAAATGTCGTAGCTGTCATTAGGTTTAACCACACATGCAAAGATTCTTCATACCTTCTTCCAGAAAGTCGAACTGTGTTGTAATTGGTTTAGCCTTTCTTTGTGTACCAATCGTAGCGATACCCTTTCTTAGAGAAGTATCTGAATCACTTCATCCCATGTGAGTTATAAACATCGTTCACCGGTAAGTTTTTATGTCCCTGAATTGTTTTTCAGGCCAGTCACATAGATAATGGTTGGGTGGAGTCAAAAGTTGGTTACCTGAAGGTGAAAACCTTACAGAGGGATCTGTATATATGTCAGGAGAAGTTAAATGAAGTTCGAGAACGATTAGAACGTTCTCTTCAAAAATCTCTTCCACGACTTGCTCAGGAAATCGCAATTTCAATAAGCGAAATTTCAAACTCTCAAAATTAACATCGTACAAGTAACTGTTAGCTTACCTCATTGGTGTGCGGATAGTGTGTCTGGGTCACATTCAAGAGGTCCCGAGTTCGAATTTCGTTTAGGGTGAGTTATCCGGATTAAGTTGCTTTTTTTCGCGGTTTTCCCTTGTGCTGAAAAGATTAATGTCGGGTTACCTTAATCTCTGAGGATCCCGGGCTCATTTGAGCATCCTTTCACCCATTGCATTCATTGACCGATATATCCTACTCAGTTAAAGCACGCTAAACTATTCAAAAAATAAATCGCTGTTATCCATGAAATGCAGCGACATAACAGAATCTGATAAATTTTTGTAATTGGATTTTGATGAATGATATCGAGAAGGAATTGATACAAATTTCATAATATTCTCAGACGATGTATGGTTTCGTTTAAATAGTCATGTTTCGACGCAGAATAGCCGGTACTGGAGCTCCAAGACACCGGATTAACTGCAGTAAAACCCATTCGTGACCAGAAAATCGGGACCTGGTACGCGGTTAAACCGTAGATTATATTTTTTTTGCAGATGTCTTAAATTAAGAATATTGTTATACACCGGGGTGAGGCCAAAAGGTTTGCAGCTAAAACATTAAATTTAGTTACCCCGGCATAAACATTAGGGGACGTAGCATCAGTGGCAACCAAGAGATACCAGGAACTTGCTGCACAAACGTAAAGCGGGTGTGGGATATCTACAAGTAATACATATAAATTCACATTTAACGCTGGTTTATTATAATTAATAAGGTGCCCTACATTGTACACAAAATGTTACACTGGGGAGATGCCGTACTCCTACATTCAAACCACACACTCAGAAAACCTACACTAGACTCTCGCTACTGGTGACGCCACGCTCTCTGACAAAGAGGTTCTACCTCAACTTGCCTTCACCCCCCTTGATTAGGAATAGGAGGGAAGTATGCCGCGCGGACAAGAATTCAAAGTTACTAACGAAATAATTAGTTCAACAATATCATTATACATAGCAATAATGCGTCCGACGCTACAATATATAGGAACCCAAAAGGCAAGCAATGTGAATGCAGGTCAGGATTGGGTTGCTTATTGATGTATATCTCCGGTCGACCTTGTCAGATGGTGCACATAACTAAAATTTTCATTCTGAGGAAGCTTCAAAGTCAGAGGGCGAATTATGTAGTTAGCATTATTATTTAGTTGACTCTACAGAAAAACTGTGGAGAGAAGAAATCGATTCAATTTCTTTTGAACTGCATATAGGATTAATCGACATGATAAATGCCTCATACAAACGATTTTTATAGCGATTCTCCTTGCTCAAAGGAGAAAAAATGTGGGTTACAGTCACACGGCTTCTCTATCCATTCTTCCATAAAATGTTGCCACAAAAGCATATTTTCCTGACTAATTTATGTTAATCGAGATAAGCATTTGCAGAAATGATTTCATTACACATTTTATTGCAGGTACAAGGTACATAACAAAGGCTGAAGAGATAACCAAAAATTTCAAAATCAGGTCACTATATGCTGGTTTGAAATTTCAATCTTTCCATGACATTGCCAGTAATAATTAAATGCTGACTTAACATCAAAAAACTATTAATTATTTGAAAATTAAACCAATAGGAAGTATTTAGAAAATGTTTGACACAAAACAATTCATTTCACATAACCTGAGAGATTTAACGAAATCTGCATTTTTTGTGTAGTACATTTTTTCTATCTCTTATAATTTACCATTATATTAATGTAATACAAAAGGAACAGGACTGCACCTATTTTCAAAAAATTCAAGATATTCGTTTTAAGCATAAGTAGACATAAAAATAAATTTATGTGGGATAAGTAATACGAATGCAACACATCGGGTTTTTAAGATTTTTCCTTGTGTGTTTCAGAAGTTTTCTGCTTAATTAACAACAGGGTTATTAAAACAGAAGCAACAGAGTTTAAATATTTATTTCTAATGAACGATAATAGATGACGACACATGCGATACAGCGCTGAATAGAGAAAAGTTTAAAATTTTATTTTATGTGTTCAAAATGAACACCATTTGTTATGCGAGGACGACAAATGCTTTTCCGTTTGCGTATGCAACCATATTCTACGAATTTATTATATCAATTGTAAATTTTTTATGACGAGGCGGCCCCTTGTTGAACTTACAACGAAATGCACGCTGCAATAAAACAATGGATTCACTCTTTGCATAACGCAGCACACAAAACGACTTTTCCTGTTGCGTCGCCATTTTCTCGTAAACAAACACAGCGTCGCTGCAGGCAGTGAATGAAACTAATAGGTGCGGCTTAAAACTTTAAACCTCTCTCTATTCAATGATATGTCGTATGTGTCGCTATCTATTGTCGTTCATTAAAAATTAATATTTAAAATCTTTTCCTTCTTTTTGAATAGCCCTGTATATGAGATAGTATTAAATGAGTTATAAAACGTCATAAAATAGCAATGTCATATTATTTATTTCCTTTAGTTAGAAATACTTAAGAATAAATTAATTAGTGAGGAAAGTAGTCAATAAGTTGTGAGGTACGGATTTAGAAAAATATACACTCGTGACATTAAAGTTTTAATTATATTTTTCAGTGTAATACTTAAGATTCATTTTGGTTCGAAAAGGTTGAAATTTTCTACCGATTTTGATCCATTTTTACCCCGCGTTCCTTAAAGTCCTAATAAAACTACATCAGATAAATAAACACTCAAAAGTGGAATACAAAAAAGTCTTAATTCGGCCTAACCTAACATAATTGTTGTTCCACGTGGCTCTCTAGTTATGGGCTATAAGCTTTTTAACCCGATGGTACTAAGTATAAGGAATGTAATCAACGTTGACTCCTCAGCAATCATTAGAAAGAGATACACTCAAGCGAAATGTACTTCCTTCTCTCCCATCTTTCGGTAAACAGATCTTTTTATTTTAGTTGGCTTCTTGATTGATGAAAACTTAACTTTCACTTTTAATGAGTTTGCACAAGAGAAAGACCCCTTCCCAATGTACCAGTAATATAGCGGGTGGAGTTTCTGCTATTCCTTTATATAACTTGCGTAGCGATGTACACACAACATTTTATGGAGATTGCTTTTTGGAACGTCTAAAAAAGATTTAAGAGAGGAGCTGAGCTTTCTTTAAGGGAAGGTCGTTATTATGATCCCAAGCGCTAAAAACTGTTTCGGAAACTCTAATTCACAAACGAAGCTAGGGTCGAGAAAACAGATATTATATACAATTTAAAACACTGTTTATATGTTTAGTTGTAAGTAAATACTAGAGTAACCAAGGTATTATCTACGAGGGAAGACCCAGAAGTACCGGACCTGATGTATATACAGCTTTTTTTTTGTTTCAAGCAAATGTGAGGCAGTATTTTTAACACTTAAATGATTTCAGTCTAATTATATAATATATAAATTCAATAACAGCCCGCCTTAAAGCAACATGTGTATGTAACAATATATAAAAAGTGAATATTACAGTCATTGTGTATGTTTATATTATTGTGTGCATGTGTAATAATGTTATGTGAATGTATTACGTAATTTAATAATATAGAAGCTGTGAGAATAATAGGTTAAAAGTTACTAACAATGAGGTAACAATAAGGCAATTATGAATTTGAAAGTTCAATAATGCTACTTGTGATTCTTGGAAGCAATAATGTAATTTTTGTGACAGCTTATAAAATAGTCAATCAACAACCAGAAAAAGCTTTAGTTAAATGAAGGTATTCTATTGGACTAGGATTACCCAATCAGAAACTAAAATGGAGCAAACTTTACAAATTCAGAAGTCAGTTGCTTGCAGACAGCGTTTCTAACCGGACGCGTGATGCATTCTCGAGAAATTTAATACGTATTTTGTGTGAGACAAAAATAGTTTACGTGTTAAAAAGTGATAGTAATTTATAAAAAAATCCCAAAGCTCACTCTCTGTATCAGTGAAGTGTTATTTAAATAGAGTCAAGTATTAATAAAAGGAGTGAAGTAAAATTATAATCTGTGTAAGCCTACGTTCTTCAGCCGCATCACGCCCTTCAAAGAAATTCATGTCTCTAACAATAATACTGACGCAGCCGAGGCAAACATAAATATATAATATTTAAAGAAACAGTCAAAATTACAAAGTTAATATTTTTAAATATTTTTGGGGCAAAGGCCACCGCAAAGTACATTTAGGGCGAAGGCTACAGGAAAAGTTTAACCATACGTGCGGTTGTAACTACTTCAAGTTCGGCTCCCCAACAGTCGAAATATAATACATCTTCTTCAAACTGCCTTTCCATACGTAGCAGCAACAAACCTTCTTCAAATTAGCTCCCAAAGCATGGGGCAAATAACAATACAACAAACCATCTTCTTCAAATGACTATGGTATAAAGCTTAAGTTTGAAGTTTGACGAAGCACCATTGTTTAGTAATTGTTTGGCAGCCATTAATAGTGAATTCTCTCAAGGAATTTGTAAACATGGATAAAACTGGCCAACGTTATGTGATACAATACTTTTATTTGAAAGGTCTTAGTCCAACTGATATTAAAGCTCTGGGGGAGTCCGCTGCTTCGTTTACAACAGTAAAATGTTGGATGACAGAGTTTAAGCGAGGCCGCACAAGCTGCCAAGATGAACATCGCAGTGGCCGACCAAATGAGGTGACCATGCCAGAAATTGTGAAGAAAATTCACAACATGGTATTAGATGACCGTCGACTGAAAGTGCGCGAACTAACAAACATCATAGGCATTTCAAAAAGTGTTGTACATCGCATACTGGCTGAAAATTTAGGCATGAGAAAGCTGTGCATAATATGGGTGCCGTGTTTACTCACATTGGAAGAAAAAGCAGCTGGTGAGGATGTTTCAGTCGAGTGTTTGGCGATGTTTCGCAGCAATAAAGCCGAGTTTTTGCGTCGATTTATAACCATGGATAAAACATGGGTCCATCACTTTACACCTGAGACGAAGGAACAGTCAAAACAGTGGATTGAAACGGGAGAATCGGCTCCAAAGAAGGCGAAGGCAATTTCATCTGCAGGCAAGGTCATGGAGTCAGTTTTTTGGGATGCGCTTGGGATAATTTTCATTGATTATCTTAAAAAAGGAAAAGCCATCAATGGAGAGTATTATGCAAACTTATTGCAACGTTTGAATGATGAAATCAAGCAAAAACGGCCACATTTAGCAAAAAAGAAAGTTCTGTTTCATCAAGACAGTGCACCAGTTCACACATCCATTATCGCCATGGCCAAAATTAATGAGTCAAAGTTCAAATTGCTTCCTCATGCACCCTATTTGCCAAACTTAGTCCCCTCTGATTATTTTCTGTTTCCAAAGTGGAAGAAATGGCTTGGTTGTAAAATATTTGCCAATAATGAAGAGGTGGAGACAGCAGTTGATGGCTATTATGCACAACTCGACGGTTCTCTCTAGCTGAAAGGAGACTATGAAGAGAAATAAAGATGTTTTTTCCCCAATACTTTGTGTTTCCTTTTTTTTAGGTCGGGTACTTCTGGGACAGCCCTCGTATATTAAAGACGACATTGTGGATATGTATATGCGTTCAGGATAATGTTGAAAATCACTCAAGCATTTCTGATGATTCTTTCATTATTGAAAAGTCCTGCTCAAGCTGATGGTCAGAGACTGTAAGAAAAATGCTAAATTTATTTTTAATGTCGGTTTTCGGAGAAGGTTTTCATATGAACGCCATCAAATTTCAGTACAATTGTGCAAAACTGCCTTTTTATTACTTTCTCTAAAGCGTACCACCTACTTCAACAGATTACCCTTCGCTTGGTAGGGTTTACACACCAAGGACTTACAAGTAAATGCCTTAGGGTCAGCAGCCTGTCAAGGAGCAAGCAAACCTGGATCACAACATATCCAGAATAGCTGATCAGTCCACTGCTTGGTATGGATATGAAGAAGGGAATTAAATCTATTGATGAAAGGGATGATACGAAAAGTCACGGATTAAATTATAACTCAGCATTCGCCTAGCGACCGAGTAAAACCGCGAAAACACCTTCGGTCATAATGGTCGCCCCGGGAGTTTGAACCCCCGAATGCGAGCCACAGACGTCACCACCCGAGTCATACACTCAGTCTGATAATAACTTGACTGTCTTCCGGTGAAGGCCGCGTCAAAGGCAGAGCCCAGTAAAATCTCTCAAATGAAGGAAGAACGTCGGAAATTTTGTCAAACGTGACACGGCCTTCAACGGAAGACATTCAAGTTATTATTAGGCTATGGAAGCCTACAATGTTATTTGACATATGTGATATCTAGATTTCACCAAAATGCTTGTGTTGAGGTCTAATGAAAGCCATCTCCTCCCCAAAAAGCCCGTAAATGTATATATGCGTGTGTGTGAACAGCATAACCCCAAAACGAAAGTTCAAATAAATGTCTATCTTTGTATTTAAGATCAGGAACCCTCCAATATGCTATAAGAAAATTTTAAATAAAATTCCCATCTCAAACTATCTCCCATGCAGCATTTTTCCTTTGTTTTTACTTTGTCAAAAGCGGCTAATAACTAATACTACAGATTTAAGGTATCAGCACGATTAAAGAAATATACATCTTGCATTTTCTGTGTATAGCCTGTGTAGTTCTGTTCTATCTCAATTAATTTTCCACCATATAATACAGCGGGTAAACCATAACAAATACACAAAAGCTTACTATGCAAAAAATGTGGAGCTCGTTTAAACACACAGTATTATTAGAAATAAATGTTCTGTCGCATTGATAGTTTTTAAAATACTCGTTGCTATTCATTTAATTTTCCCGTACTTTTACATTTTATAAAGTGCTAAATCAGCATACCTTTGGTTCTCGCGATGCCAGAGAATGGAATTTCAAAACCAGCATATAGTGAAGCGATTTTTAAAGATTTCACAGTCGCTTCAAACTCTTGTATCTCCCTTGTAAAACAATATGTGTAATGAAATAATTTAAGTGAACGTTTAGTTCAATTTACATGACGAATTAGGGGAAAATAAACTTTTGTAAGAATAGTTTTCACAAGAAATAATCAAATAAACGACTGTATGTAGAGAAAGTGATGTGAATGCAACACATCATTTTTCCTCTTGCGCCATACACACGCTAAAATACATATGCATAAATAATGTTTAATAGGAAATGTATCGGTAAACTTCGCAACTTCTAATTTCAGCTCCTAAATTACTATCTGTCTTAAAAGGATATGCAGGAATGTTTATTAAGAGCACGAATATATTGGACAAGATAGCTTTGATTTTTCCTTAAGATTGCGCACAATGAATCCAAGACGTTGTAAGTATTACAAATTGTGTTTGTTTAAAGCACCACTTTGTGGAAGCCAATATGATGGGAGAATGTTATGTTGACTTCTGCGTTGCCATCTTGTGTGACGTCACTCGTTGGTTGGTTCGTTTAACTCCATCTGGCGTAGCAATTTGCATGAATTAGTTTCTAAAAGAATTTAAGGTTATGTATATTGTCCTCCGGCTAGCTATCATCTTTTCTTGGTAGAACTTGTATCTCTTACAGGGTGTGAAGCGGAAAGGAATCTTTTGTCTAGAAATGATATTGACGAAGAAATTGGTTTTATAATCTTTATTGCAGAACACGTTCACGAACACTTTCACATATTTATCTGGATACTCGCCATACTGAAACTATTTGTAATAACTTCTTATCACTTTTAACTCGCATACTTCAACTTTGTGTATTTAACTGTATAATACTTTATAAGATTTCTCGTACTTCTGCTGCGCGTAACTTGACGAAATGAAGGACTGACTTACGATATGTAGTGTACTGAGAATTCCGTTGAACTGGGGACGATGTGTAATGTGTTGAGAATCTTGTTGCACTGGGGGAACGCTCCCTTGAACCTACACTATTTATAGGCTTACCTCAAGATACGCCTAAAGATTATAAATAAACTGCTATTGGCTAATAAAACGCGCCAACATTAGCGTCTATTTTACTATCCAATGAAAACCACTAATACATATTACTTTAGGAAATGTTCTAGAAGCTTTTTTTACCGAAAAGGCGCGAAACATTACGTAACTTCCTTGTTCCCGGTAACGATAAACAACTAACCCCTTGCTGCATTATTGCGTTATTGTTAACAGTTTCAGTAGAGCCGTATATTATTATTTACCAATAATATTTACAATTAATAAACCTCTAAAATCAATGTCACATAAAAATACATATTCATATTACAATCCTTATTTACATTAAAGTAATTTATGATACAAATTACCGTATCAACGTCTGTACACATGCCGTACTCAATGTAGATAATCGTGTAGCAGTCTATGAAAACATATGTATATACCGGGTGAGTCTTCTCAGCCTGCGATGTGATAAGTTATGCGAACCCAGCGTTTGTATCAGCTATGCCGTAAACACTGTCCACTGCATCGCGTCGTATCAATTTCGGTCGAAATAATTGCTTTGCACCGCTATGCCTGCAGTGACTTGCACTCGTAGTGCAACAGTGTGCGCAGTGGTGAAGGTCCCAGGTTCAAATACTCCCACTTGTAGGTACTTTTTGTGTTTAGTAAATTTAACAAGAACTGATATTTTGGTAGAACTGATAGTCGTTTCAATTAATTAGTTTAATTCTGTGAATTTCATTAAAACACAAATTGTTACTTGTTAGAATAAGCTTTAATGAACATCATAAATGACCGCAAGGAATGAATAAAAAAAACAAACTTTTTCGCAGGCGTGATTTGCACTTCCAACCTTCAGCATATGTTTCCAGCATGTTAACCATTGCTCCACTGGATCACAACAAGCACCCTGTCAGCACCTGCATTTCGCAACGTTTGTAAAATGTAGGGTACCTAGTTAACAATCCGCAGGATGACAAGACTCACGCGGTACTACGTTACATTCAAATGACTTTCTTTTCTCATTCTTCTGCATACTTACCTTACATAACCTAATTCTTCTGTCTATGTTTCTTGTTAATAGAGATAATATTTCCTTACACATTTTACTGTAGGTATAGGAAGGATACAGTAGGCTAAAGCGGTGGTCAGATTTTTAAAAACCGGGTAACTATTAATGGCTTTTACGCAAAAGTGAATAGTGACTTACCATATGGAAGAGTACATGTAAGTATTTGAAAATTCAAACCAGATAACAAAGTTGGTGTTTAACCAACTTTTCGTTTTTTAAGTTATGATGTTCACAGGCACATGGATCTTTTTCTAATAATGCTTTTTTTAGGTTTCAGCAACTTCAAAACGAGTATTTCCGGTGAAATCTCGGTATTCAGTTTTTGGGTGGCAACAGTACTTCCTCTAACTGCTATAGGCAAGAAGTAGTGAAAGTAAAAATGGAAATCAGTTGCTATCCTTACGTATACTTCACTCGTTCCGTATGGTACTTACAATCACTCACTAGGTGAGCAACTTTTCTTCTTTATTTTTTGGGGTGAAATAAGCGCCTACAGAGCTAAATTGTATCACCGTTTTTCATTCCTTTCTGTACGTAGTATCACCAACTTCTCACAAGCTATAAGGTTACATCTCTAATGTGCGTGACGCATTAAATAGTGATATTGGCTCGGAGAATGACGATGCATTTGAAACTGGTGATTCAGAATCCGAAGCCACTAAATCTAGCAGGTTTAAACTGTCAGATCCAGAAACGACTTTACACAAACAATCGAAAAACACACAAAAATGAATTTTTGAAATAAAAATTAAAAAACTAATATTCTACCTCGCCTGGTACGAAAAGAAATGGATAGTATAAACAATAAGTATAAAAGTCACTACAATACTTTTACGCCTATCTGTTCTTCAAAACTTAACACCGAAGCGTAAAACATGTCAAACTAGACTAACCACTGGCCACGTTGAAGAAGTTGTTTTGTTGGGGTTGTTTATTTATTTAGCTCCACGTATGGACGCCAATTTGAATTAGAATTGTTCTTTACGTTGTTTGCTGCTACTTATGAAAAGTGTCAATTTGAAGTAGTGGTTTGTTACGTTATTTGCCCCACGCTGGGCGCCAATTTGAAGAAGTAGTTTGTTATAGGAGTTGTATTATATTTCAACTGTTGGGGAGCCGAACTTAAAATTCGTTTCAACCGCACGTATAGTAAACAGTTTCCAGTAGCCTTCGCCCCAAATGTACTTTCAGGTGGCCTTTGCCCCAAGTTTAAAAAATATTAACTTTATAATTTGACTGTTTCTTTAAGTATTTAATATTTATGTTTGCCTCGGCTGCGTCAGTGTTTGTTAGAGACACGGATGTCTTGGCAGGGTTGTGATACGACTAAGAATGTAGGCTTACACAGATTATAATTTTTACTTCACTCCTTTTATTAATACTTGATACGATTTAAATAAAACTTCACTGATATAGAGAGCTGTGAGATTCTTTTATTAATTTTAACACCTAAACTTAATTTTCGTTTCACACGAATACATATTAAATTTCTCGAGGACGCATCACGCATCCAGTTACAAACACTGTCCGCAGGCAACTGACTAGATTTCAACCGTCTAAACTTGTAAATTTATGTATTTCAAGTCTCTGATTGGCTAAACCTACTCCAATAGAATACCTTCATTTAACTAAAGATTTTTCTGGTTGTTGATTGGCTATTTTTAAGCTGTCACTAAAATTACAATAATGTTACTCCAAGAATCACAAGTAGTACTGTTAAACTTTCTTACTCACAATTGACTCAAGGTTACCTCATTGTTAGCAACCTTTAACTTATTATTCTCACAGCTCCTACATTATTAAATTACGTAATATATTCACATAACATTATTGAACATGTATACAATAATATAAGCATATGCAGTAACTGTTACATACATTTTACAAATTATTACATATACATATTGCTTCAAGACGGGCTGTTATTGAATTTACATATTATATAATTTGACTAAAACCATTTAAGTGTTAAAAATACTGCATCAACGTCATACTAAATTGCCGGGCTGCATAGATGGAGACAGAATAACAGTATCCCAAGCTACAAGTATACTCTCTCAATGAAGCTGCAATGACACCAAAATAATACTTTTTGAAAAATTCATCTTTTTTCAGTTGCTATACGCTATAATTCTGTAGAAAAACTTTATTTAGTTAATGTTATTGCTAATATTCAAATTCAAATTGTCAAATAAAGTACTAAACTCTAATAGTTAAATTATATATAAACCGTGTTTCTTATAACCTTCCCTGTTGACATGTATCCCTCCGCCTTGCGTTTCCTTCCCCTTACGGTTGGCTAATGCACACCTTGGGATAGTGACAAACAAGCGTGTGCAGTGCACGGGGAGGCAATGAAAGCGACATAAAGACTGTCATGATAGATGCACGTGCTTTATTCATTCTGAGAGGCAGGTTAACACCGTAGGACCCTCCCATCCGTTTGTTGATAAGGGGTTACGTGCATTCCAGATGCATTAGTTCTGTTACGTGATATATTTAATCCATACGGTTATGAAAATGTAATTATCCTCGAATATATTAAGGTGAATAAGTAACTCTTTTGTATCGCATGATAATCTGTTCCACAACAGCAGCCAATGAGAGGTGACTAGTACACATGATCATTAAGAAGTACGGGACAACGGAACTTAGTAGTAAGATGTTACTAATTGTTATGTTGTTACATTGTACTGTCTCATGCCAATTTATCCTTAATTTGTTAAAGTGTCAAATCATTTATTATACAGTTGCATTGTACTGTATCACACTGTTTATTTGTTATTCCGCTAAAATAGTACTCAATTTGTTATATTTTGCATCATAATGTATCATACAATTTAACCCTTAATTCGATAAGCTGCTACGTTATTTGTTACATTCTTACATTACATGTATTATACAATTGAATCGCCAATTGATAATTTATTATATAATTACATTGTTACCCTTCTTAATTATTGTTAACTAATATACGAGAAGTAATCAGAAATTAAGGTTACAAGGCCGGTAATTCTGGAGTTTCTTCCGTTATACAGAAATTATTAGTTTGCGGTAATTCTAATACCTGTGGTTGGTAACTGTGCAGAGTTTCAGCCACCCGCCACCTACAGCGCTAGTTGTAGGTAAACACAAATGCCGACTCGTTTGGAAAACTGGTCTCGCGAAGATATCCGCTCCGTTATTCGACTTCTGTGGGCAAAACATGTAAGCGCGGCTGAAAATCACCAGCAGCTGGTAGAGGCTTACGTAGAGACTATAATGTCTCGTCAGCATATCGCAGAATGGTGTTGAAAGTTTGCGGCCGATAAAGAAAACGTCACCGACGAGGATCGCAGTGGCCAACACAGCGTGGAATCAACAGATGTGAACACAACTCCCGTGGAGGAGTTTATTCAGGACCACAGAGGATCACGTTACAGCATATGACGGTAGAATTGGGAATGTCGTTCAGAAGCGTTCGTCACATTATTCACGATATTCTGCAATACCATAAAGTTTGTTCCCGACGGGTTCCACCAAATCTGTCCAACCAACACAAGGAGAAGCGCATAGGGGTAAGTCTGCAACATTTGCAACGATTGTCCACGGAAGGGAACAGTTTTCTTCACCACATTGTCACGAGTGACGAAACATGAATCCACCACTACACCCCCTGCGGTAAGCAGTCGCCATTGGAGTGGAAACTCCAAAGAAGTTTAAGGTGACACCATCTGCCGGGAAGATGATGGCCATAGTATTTTGGGACAACGCGGGTGTCATACTCGTGGAGTATTTGGAAAGAGGGCACACAGTGACCGAACGATACTGTGAGACCTTGACACGATTGCGCGAATCAATCAGGAGGAAATGGTCAGGACTTCTTACGAGGGCATCATCCTCCTTCACGACAACGCGCGACTTCATACAGCCCAGAAGACCACCAGCAGTTAAAGCAGTTTCTTTGGGACATCACCGACAACCCTCCCTACAGCCAGGTCCTCGCTCCAAGCTACTTTCACCTTTTTCGATTCGACGATTCGCTTCAGACGAGGAGCTAAAACACTTCGCTACACAACCAAGAACAGGATTTTTACAGGAGGGAATATTCAAACTCATCCCACGAAGCGACACGTGCCTAAACCGATATGGAGACACTGTCGAAAAATAACCGAACGTATGTACTATCAGATGACTGTGTTGGTTGTATGAAATAAAATGTACACGTTTCACTGCAGGTTTGTAACCTTAGTTTTCACCTCTCGTAATGTGATTTTAGAAGTCGCAAAATTATCTTGTAGTTAGACGAGTATTATCAATTAAAAATACTTTTACAACTCAAAAACTATACATTTTGAGGCAAATAATATTCGAATTATACATGAATTTAACACTATCAATCCCGTTCAATGATCACCAAAACTTTTGAGATTGGTACTCCGTCGGGCGCGCACCAATGTGTGTGTGTTTAGTAAAAGAGAAAAACAATCAGAAAGAGCAACGGAAAAAAGACTCTTTCCAGTTGCATGTGGAATCCTAGCAAGGCAGCTGCGTTCCAGACTGCTACATGGTATTCAAATTTCCAGTCTCTTATTTCGAAAATTCTGTAAAAAGAATACCTACTGAATCCATTATTGCCATGGTTATTTCGGTCAATAATGAAATTAAACATAAACTTTCAGAAGAATTAACAAATTCTCATTTGAGAGATTCCTGAGTTAGTCCTGTTAGTGGTGCATATTGTTTGTTTCACCAGCAGAAAGTCTTGCTGTTACCCTTATCTTACCCCCACAAACACAGAATGGCAGGAAACTTTGGGATTTTCATTTCCATCTGATTTCATTTTTACAGTAAAACGAAGCTCCTTCCTCTCTTCTATGGTTGGCTCCTTAGCGAGTGTCTGCAAAAGATCAACACTGACAATGTTGATTCTTAGAGAATGCTAGGCCCTTTGCCTAATAGAGTTCGCATGCCAATACTATTTATGGTTTTATTTTTTGGCACTGTTTCCTGAGAAACGAAATTGCGTTTTAACACAGCGAGATATTACACTTAGCAAGAGCTAATGCTCTTCGACTGTAGATGTACAAATGATTAAAACTCTATGCTATTCCTTCTCACCATGAGAAGAATATCGCATGCTTAGGTTTATTGGAACCACCTCGGTTGTATTCTGTTTATATGCCAAACTGAACAACTGCTCAATATTTGCTTTGTTGGCGACATCTTTTATCTATGTAATTAAAACACAGAGGGTGTCCAAAACTACACTACGTGATCAAAAGTATCCGGACACCTGGCTGAAAATGACGTACAAGTTCGTGGTGCCGTCCATCGGTAACGCTGGAAGTCAATATGGTGTTGGCCCACCCTTAGCCTTGATGACAGAGTTCACTCTCGCAGGCATACTTTCAATCAGGTGCTGGAAGATTTCTTGGGGAATGGCAGCCCATTCTTCACGGAGTGCGGAACTGAGGAGAGGCATCGATGTACGTCGGTGAGGCCTGGCACGAAGTCGGCGTTCCAAAACATCCCAAAGGTGTTCTATAGGATTCAAGTTAGGACTCTGTGCAGGCCAGTCCATTACAGGGATGTTATTGTCGTGCAACCACTCCACCATAGCCCGTACAGCATGAACAGGTGCTCGATCGTGTTGAAAGATGCAATCGCCATCCCCGAATTGCTCTTCAAAAATGGGAAGCAAGGAGGTGCTTAAAATATCAATGTAGGTCTGCACTGTGATCGTGCCGCGCAAAACAACAAGGGGTGAAAGCCACTTCCAGGAAAAACCGACCACACCATAATACCACCACCTCCGAATTTAACTGTTGACACTACACACGCTGGCAGATGACATTCACCGGGCATTCGCCATACCCACAGACTGCCATCGGATCGCCACATTGTGTACCGTGATTCGTCACTCCACACAACGTTTTGCCACTGTTCAAACGTATAATGTTAACGCTCCTTACACCAAGCAAGGCGTCGTTTGGCATTTTCCTGCGTGATGAGTGGCTTATGAGAAGCCGCTCGACCATGGAATCCAAGGTTTCTCACCTCACGCCTAACTGTCATAGTACTTGGAGTGCATCCTGATGCAGTTTGGAATTCCTGTGTGATGGTCTCGATAGATGTCTGCCTATTAGTCTTTAAGACCCTCTTCAAACGTCGGCGGTCTGTGTCAGTCAACAGACGAGGTTGGCCTGTACGCTTTTGTGCTGTACATGTCCCTTCACGTTTCCACTTCACTATCACATCAGAAACAGTGGACCTAGGGAGGTTTAGGGCTGTGGAGATCTCGCGTACAGACTTCTGACACAAGTGACACCCAATCACCTGTCCACGTTCGAAGTCCGTGAGTTCCACGGAGCGTCCCATTCTGCTGTTTCACGATGTCTTAATGCCTACTGAGGTCGCGGATGAGTACCAGGCAGTAAGTGGCAGCACAAAGCACCTAAGATGAAAAATGAAGGTTTGTGTGGGTGATCACATGGTGTATGTGCTTACACTTTGATAATCGATATCTTAGGAACAAAATATCAAGACTTATAATTCTTGCACAGTAATGTAGTTTAATGCTTGCTCAACAGGTATGAGTTATTTTGTGTGTTCAAAGTGATCATCAGCAGCAGCTCTACAGCGTCAACAGCTGAGCGAACTACGGATATCAGTGTGTCCTGTGTGATGGTTGCGCACGATGCTTCCATGGATTCTCGTATCTCATCCAGTGTAGCTGCCTTTTCCCCACAAACTTCATTCTTCAGCTTCATTACCCATAGGCAAAAGTACAGAGTGTAATGTCTGTTGACCGAGGTGGGTATTCAGTAACACCTTTTCGATCAACCCATCGTCCAGGTAAAAGTCATCCAAATACGCCCTGACGTCTTGATGGCAGGAAGAAAGCATTAAACTACTGCAGAGGAATTGTAAGTCTGTGTTATTTTGTTCCCAATATATGGATTATGAAAGAGTGAGTACATAGTTTTGGAACCCTTTGTGTGCAATGGATTTATTAGTCAAGTAAACATAAACATGTACAAGTTCACCAATACAACACTTTATGGATCTAACTGTACTCCTTTCTATGTACTCTTTACATAGAAGGTAGTGTACATATATGTGTGCGTGCGTATTTAGATTTTAAAGCAATTTTAAGTTGAGTACTCCCCTCTGATTTCACTCCTCTTGTAAACCCACAAAAAAGAATCTTGAGCTCTCTTTCTTTAAAATTTATACTCCCCACTTCTTTATTTCTTCTCTCCTGGAACTGGTTTATTCATTTTTCTGCACTTTATGCCGGTTCACACCCGAATGGCACTGAAGGAAATATATAAATATAGAGCGACAAAATCCGCCGCAAGGGCAGCGCACTCTAGTAAGGCGCGGCAGTCACAACGGGTTTAGGGCACCCAGGTTTGGTCGCTGAGTTCATCAAGCGGAGAAACAAGTTCAGTTACTTTGCTTGTTACAGCATAGCTATAGTAGTCAAACTTGATGTGGAATATGCACACCACTAAGTTGATGCTGTGTATTAAAATTTACATTAAATGTAACAGTGGCACAAAGTATTTTATGCTAAAGTAAAACTGAATAATGAAGACTATAAAATGGACCCGATACCTCTTTTTCCAATATCACACCTTATTTTCCTCTCAAATTTCTTTCATATTTGAGAACAGTTGTTGCTGAGGTCGTTGGCCGGCCGGATTGTACTAGCGTTTGTCTTAAGGTTGTCGTGTTTGCCGGTTCCTAATCGGATGACGTCCTAACCTGGGGCTGTGGATTTGCCGAAGCGATCGAGTCTGGTTCTATAGCTGCGGGCGAGAAACCCCACCCCTAACATGTTGGAGACGCCACCCTCGCTCGTACTCTACAACTTTTCATCGTACTGTGCTGCGATTTGATCGTCCCATGAGATGCCAACATTCCGACGTGACTCGAATCTCAAACCTGCGTTATCTATTCCCTTTCACATGCTTACCTTTAATATTACAATACACTTTCCATTTACTACAATACCGTCATGTTCAAATATGAATAAAGGAATATGGATTGCTAAATGTATTTTAAAAAAAACTGTATAAGCGTTTAATTACTTCAGGGAGATTAAAAGCCTATCTCGCCAATGTTCAATCTGCTAAATTCATGATCCATTATCTCACACAGTTTATCTGTAGAAACTGAAATTTCTACAGGTGTAGATGCATGCCTTCTAAGTGCACTGATCTGCTTTCATGCAATATTTTTGTTATTTAAGAAATTAGAATTATTTTAATAATACTATCTTTTGGTTAAAATTTAATAAAATTTATATTTTTAAAAAATAACCAACCAAGTTAGATCCACAAGAGCACTTAGGGGATTTTTATCATCCTAAAATTTAATTTAGCTCTATTCAATATTTCTAGGAAGCGGTTCATTTATACCACAAAATGTCATTCACAGAAAAATCTCTTTAAAGCAAAAATTTAAAAAATAAGCTTACGTATATTTGCAAAGAAAGAACCCACATGGCTTGAGCACATACAGGCTGCCGTACGTAACAGTAACACCAAATTTAAAGCAAAACTTCCCCTAAAAATGGGCTAATGTTTACCACTCGACTCCAAAGTGTGTAGGAGTTCTGCGAAGTGAAGAATTCACATTACAGAATGGCAGATGCAGTACCATTTTAAAACCGCATTTAAAATAGGTATTGTGACTAAAATTATATATATATATAAAATATAGTGTTTCTCCTTCACATTGTAGCCATTGTACGGCTGCTTGTACGCGACCGCGCAGCTCGAACTCCAGGCTGAACAGTTATAATATTCCCGCAACCGCTCCACGTTCTCATGGTTACAGTTACATTGATAATAAGCACATATCTTATCATAAGAGATGTTGGAAATATTGTCCTTTATCCGCAGGTTTCTGACATATCAGGAAATTTTCATTCACACTCGAGAGTCAATATGCGAAATTGAGCGAATTTCTCGCCCTGATGTTTTGTTTTAGTTCATGCAATGTACAGGGTTTGGTGCGTACACCCTAATTTTCATGTCATCAGAGTTGGGTAAATTTCTGTAATTGGATTTTCCAAAATGATAGAGTAATTAACCCACCCTCTGCATTCTCCTCTAACGAAGCATGGTTCCATTTATGCGGTTATATTTCGTCGCAAAATAACAGATATTGGACTACAGAGAAACCCGAATTTACACGCAAGATCCCCTTACATAACGCGAAAATTAGTGTACATGCATAAAATAAATACAGGTTGTTTCAGAAATACTTTTACAAACTTCGGTTATGGGTTCCTTACACCGCAAGAAGGAAAAAAGTTCATATGAACATATGCCTCATAATCCTTTGTATTCTCGTTAGGAGGTGTTCAACACAGTGGTACACTTATAACACACAAAACTCATAATAAATGCTCGAAATGTCCTCCTCTTGCTTCTATGCATGCCTATACTCGTCGAATCATGGAATGTCGCAACCTTTCAAAAACTCCGGGATGGTGTCGAATGGTTTCGCAGCTTTCATGACACGTCGATGAAGCATTTCTACATCCGGGATGGCTGCTCCATAAACCAATCATTTAAGATGCTCCCAGAGGTAAAAATCCACAGGATTGAGGTCGGGAGAACGTGCAGGCAATGGAACTGGTCCTCCTCTGCCTATCCATCGGCCATAGTAAATACCAGTGCATCTCGAACAATGCGACTAAAATGTGCCGGAGCCAGGCATTTATCACATTTATCAGCAAGGCGATGATAAACAGCAACAAAGGTTGGATGACTCGGTTGTCTTCGGTCTGGAAACTCCATCTGATAGAGTCGTGCAGCCTCGCGTCCATTACCATTCGCGCGACCATACATAAAAATCATGTCTGCCTGCTCACGAAATGAATATCCAGCAATGGTGGAACGAAACACGTGCAGTTAACTCACTGCATGTACACAATTGAAACGTTGAAGACAGACCAATGGCAAATGACAAACGTAAACAAGTCTCCACGGCAACACTTCGCCATCTACCGTATGTAGTACAATGAGTCAACGCCTTCTATGAATGCATAGAGAAATTAACTTTTGAGGTTGGACCCCGAAGGCCGTTGAACTCACACTTTCATCATGACAGGAATCAGGAATAACGCGAAAACCAAGTATTATGGAACATTTTATGTGCATATGAACTTTTTACCTTCTTTTGGTGTGAGGAACCCATCCCCGAAGTTTGTAAACGTATTTCTGAAACACCCGGTATAGATAACTGCAGATAGGTACGAGGATCACTCTTGAAAGTTTTGAGAAGGCCAACAATGAGTAGCCAAAGCAGATTTTCCTAACTTCAGATTAAAGTTCAGGTAACATGTGCAAGACTGGGCACGCTCCAACAAGTGCATTGTCAGTACGGCGTATGTATGTATAGCAGATGGATTTCAAGCGAGAGCATTCCGTGCTATGATTTTCAATGACTTTAAAGTCGGTTATGTGGAGAGAGAAAATGCCTTGAAAGACTGCATTGAGCATTTGGAGACCTTTGCCCTTCTCAATCCATCATTTATCGATGGTATGCAAGGGTTTAAAAGAAGAAGGGATTCCCTCGAAAATGAAGACCGTGCAGAACGGCCGGCTACAGTAACAATGGATGAAAATGTGGTGAAAGCAGAGCGCATGTTGAGGGAAGATCGTAGTTGCACATATGGTCAGATTCAAGAGGCCCTAAATATTGGATCGGCAGCAATAAAAACAATCCTGAAAGAAAAACTTGACGTCAGGAAGTTCTGCAGTCACTGGATCCCCCACCACCTCACACATGAGCAGAAATAAGCACTTGTGCAATAGTGCCAGGAATTAACTGAAAAAATTAAATGGAGGAAGATCCAAAAACATATTTAACATTGTGACAGGTGACGAAAGCTGGATTTAGCAGTATGATCCAGAAACTAAACGACAGTCATCGGTCTGGGCCTTCCCAGGAGAAGAGCCCAACTAAAGTGAAGGAACGAGAAGTGTTGGCAAGAAGATGGTCTGTTCCTTCTTCTCAGCAAGTGGCCCCATTGTGACGATTCCGCTTGAGGGACAAAAGACTGTTACTGTCAGATGGTACACCACAAAATGTCTGCCATGAATAGAGAAAAAGGTCCCAAGATGGTATGCGTGGAATTTTGTTGCACCATGACAATGCCTCTGCCCACACTGCACAAAAAACAAGCCAATTTCTGTAGGAGTCAGATATTTTCCCATCCTCCCTACAGTCCATATCTGGCTCCATGCCACCTTTTCTATTCCCCAAAATGAAATAAAAATTATAAGTCAACGATTTGATTCACCTGAAGCCGCAGTAGCTGATTACAAAAAATTCCTCTGCACTCTCTCTAAAGAACAATGGCGTTCAGTATTTGAAAAATGCTTTGAAAGGATGAGACAGTGTATAGAATGCAATGATGAATATTTTGCAAATATACAATGATCACATCTAAAGTTTTAATATGTTATCGCCTCCATTCTCAAAACTTTTAGTGACTATGTACAGGAATGACTTACACTATTTTTTGAACACTGACTGGCGTTGAATGTCAGCCTGGATGTTTATAATACTTTGCTACCGCGTATACAGTTGATGAGTAAGTAAATCTCATTTAGGATTTTTTTTCTAAAAATGCTGAATAAAAACATCAAGAGGGCCTCAAAACATGTATTTCCGTTGAAATGTCAATATCGAATTTGTGTGTGTGTGGTAGAGAAAGTAAAAATCCTAAAGCAATGCCCAAAGCAAAGCCTTTTTCTCCTAGTGGTGTTTTTGAAATGCTTAAGCACCCAAGAGAATCCAAGAGACAGTTAACATATCCCCTGTCGCTCCGGTGTCAGTTAATGAACGTAACAGCTTTCACGCGGACGTCTTAAAAATGTCTTTCCAGGGAAGGTGATTTTGACGCTATTTCATTTTAATTATGTTAATGTTTTTGAAAGGACTTAAGATAATCTCAAGGCGCGAGTCAGAGAGTACTAAGAATTCCGACCGTCTTCTTCCCTCTGGCATATGAAATTCCCAGCAGTTCCTCAAACCTTCCACATGCATACTGCTAGAGGGGAAGGGAGGTGAGAGAAACTTACTTTTTTAAATTACATTAAAATTCCATTATGGAGATTGGAATTTAAAGCCGAATAAAGACAAAGGGAAGAAAAGAAAAGACCTTATAGATAATTTCGCCAAGGCTAAGACCAACTGGAGCTCTGAGAGATTGAAGGAAAGCCATTAATCAATTTCTGTAGTCCCTGGGCGTTTTCATACTAATACTTTTGTTTGCATTGATTCACAGAAGATAGTGTTAGATTCTGTTATTAGGCAAGGAAAGATGCGTAAGGCTATTGCTGTCTGAAGCAGACACAAAAACTCACGTATTTTTGCTTACTCTACTACGTACAATAATTAAATTCGATGTATAGATTCCACCGGAAATATATGCTTTGAGGCCCCCTGAAACCAAAAAAGTACTTTTAAAAAAGGTTCGTGTGTGTGTGTGTGTGTGTGTGTGTGTGTGTGTGAGTAAGCGTATCTGTGAACAGCATAACTCAAAAATGAAAATTTGGATAAATGCCAAACATTTGCATAATGCAGTACAACTGGTAAACGTTGATAGACAAAAACGTGCCACAAACAAAATGTAGATCTCTTTTAAAATACAGGATTTATCTCAAACAATTTTTATTGTGGCATAAGCCATTAGATATCCGTTATTAATGGTTCGAATTGTTCAATACTTAGCCGTTCTTTTAACTTTCTGTCGAAATATAGCGTTTCTCGCAACATCATGGAAAGAGTATGGAATTTCAAGGCCAGCATATAGCGTTCAGCTCCAAAATATTTGACTATCGCTATTCCGTTGTATGCATAACGAAACGTATAATATAACTATTTTTGTAAGAATTTATCTTGATTAAAATGAATTAGATAAGAAAATAAATTTCGTAGGAATAATTTGTATACCCACTAAAGAGCACAGAGTGTAGAGAAAGTAATATAGATGTAGCACATCAGATTTATGCTTTCTCTACCATATATAGGAAATACCAGGTAGGGGCAGTAGTGTTGTATTTCACTCAAAAAGTCAGTGTAGAAATTTCACCAAAAATACATATCTTGAGACCACCTGATTAAAAAAAAAACGTTTTTAGAAATAGGCCAATGTCTTTGTAAACAGTATAACCCAAAAACGAAAAGACGGAAAAACACTACACTTGTTAATTAAGCTCACTGTCTTCCAAACATAAGACACGAAGATTTTCGAGAAAATTCCCCCATCTTAAACTACGCTTTACATAGAAAAAGTTTTTAACGACTTTGATTAAAGTAGTATGTATTTAAGATATTTTCATGAAACATAAAGCGTACAATTTTTATAGCGTGTAAAGCGTAAGAGATAAATAAAATCTTACTACACAGAAAATGTAGATCTTTTTCAAAAACACGATTTAATTTAATTAACTTTTTATGACATTTCCAAGATATCCGTTATTATTTGTCTGTATTTTTAAATACGTTTCAAATGCTGCCGCTTTTCAGTAGTTTTTCGCGATGTAATGGAAGCAGTATGGAATCCCAAGGTCGGCATTTAGTGACGCGATATTAAACATCTGACTTTCTCTCCGACTTCCTCCATCTCTGTTGTACCTACATGTGTAATTAAACTAATTTTAGAAACGTTTATCTCGGTTAACATGAAGTAGAGAGAAAAAGAAGTCTTTGCCAGAATAGTTTGTAGAAGTTACATAAAAATAAACCATAACGGGTAGAGAAAGCCATGTTAATGTAAATTATCAGACCTTTCTGGTGCGATTGATAGAGAAAATTGAAAAGCTACAGATAGAGCTATCCTGCCATTATACATTTCACGCGCTTCTACTTGTTGGTCGCTTTGAGACGTTCCAAATGCATCTTACACTCATTTTTTCCAGCATCCGGAAATCTGGAAAGATAAGGAAACTAAGCAAGGATATATTTTACAACAAAAGAGTTGTTTGATCTACGAAACACTGGTGTTTATGTTAATCGGTTACGTAGCAAAATATCTTGTTGATCTACATTATGGTGATACAAGTCTAACACTGCTCCCGATTAATCCCCATGTTTCTTATGCAACATATCAGAGATAAGAGTAAACCACTGAATAAAATATCACAATGTAAGTTTGTTGCGATTGGATGTAAATAATGTGAGAGTAAGGTAATCAAATTTGAATGCTCAATTTAGTTACTCTATAGCGGTAGCTGAAGCACGGCCTGACTAAGGTATACAGTTGTGGTGAAATGATTATCATGTTAGTTTCTAACACCCGAGTGCCTCCTAGTATGCGCTGAGCTAATCATCATCGTGGGCGCTAGTGCCAAGCAATATGTACATGCTGATTTTTTTGACCTGACCTTGTAGAAACGCAAAGGAGGAGAAGGTAGTTAGGATGTTGGGAGAATGGCTGGCAGTTTCCCCTTATGTGGAATATCAGGAAAGCGTAAGGTTTGCAACCGAAGCACAAATGTATGCATGTACACTACTGTCAAAAGGTGTAGGTACTAATCACATATACACCGGACACTTCAACTGCTTTGTAAAGTGACTGTCCTTGATCTAGATTCTTCTTAAAGTAATTATACACATCATATATCTGATATCGTCCTCCTTGGTGTAGTGGTTACCATACTAGCCTCAGTTCTCGAGGTCGCGGTTTCAAACCCGGCGGAGGGCGATGGATTTTTTTCGAGCGTACAAAGCCTTAGCATGGCTTGCTTCGGAAGGGAAGTAGAGCAGGTGGTCCCGTGTCGTAGATTTACGGCACATAAAATAATCTCAAGCCTGATAAAAAGGCCTCTGAGCTAAATTGCTTGTCTTTCACGCCCATTAGAATGGGACGTTAAGAACCACAACAGTTAAAGTGAGTCCATAAATAAAACCCATTTATATTGTTTTTGAAAATGCAGAACTTTACTTCCATTCAACTTAATTTTAGCTAGAGATATAGTAACACAATTATGCACGCAGCTTCACTACAAGCACTTGGAACGCGTGGTAATGTCACCTTATCTCACATTGTGTACGCACCTGATATTCTGTTACTACTGACCCAACACCCCTCCCAGAAGATAATGGACTTGTCCAGCTTCTGCACATACAGATAAGTGGGTTTGGACGAAAAAATCAGTTCACGCTAAAACACAATTAGCCAAACGAAATGGCTCCGCATTAGCGTTAGAGGCTTGCATTCGGGGGCCAATGTTGGGCCAATTAATTGAGGTTTATTTTTGGACGCTCTTTAACTGCTGTGGTGCTTAGCGTCCCATTCTATATTGGGCGTGAAAGACCGGTAATTTTGCTCAAAGGCCACTTTATCAGGCTTGTGGTTCTTTTACGTTCCATAAATCTACGACACGGAACCACAGCCTTTACTTCCCTTCCCAAGGATTTTTACGCCCGAAAAATCCATAGCCCTCCGCCGGGTTTGAAACCGCGACCTCAGGAACAAGAGGCTAGCATGGTAACCAATGGGCCGGCTACTCTGACCTCGGTTTTTTCGCAGTTTTCTCTGGTTGGTAGGCAAATTGTGTGGTGGATTATACACTGCGTTCGTTATATTGCTGGACCGCGGATCGAATGTATGCGTGCTCCGCGCACTGTCTATAATACTGTTCTAAAACTCCCGCGTTACCTACTCACTCACGAGCTACAGAAATATGCACTATAATGAGTACTAACCTTTTAATAAATTCTGTTGAAACTGGTATCATCTACATTCAGACATTCCTGGCATCTTCGGATGAAATTTCAATTCACACATTTTTCATGGTCACGAGGTTGTAATTCAAGAATTATAGTCACTCTGTAGGGTTTCAGTTTTAAAAAGTAACACCTCTATGAACACTCATTAGTTGTGCAACACGTCTTAGACGCTTCATTGAAGAGCGTTCAATGACGAACAAATTTCATCAATTTTTTCCTCCGTTAGAATATTTGAGGGGCGGACGGGGAAAAGGGTACAAATAATAAAAAATCTGATATGTTACACTCACATAACTTTCTCTACTCTTGTACAAACTATTTTTACAAAAACTTATTCTCCATATGCTTCATGTTAATCGAGATATCGAGATGTTTTATTGCTAATTTTCTTGTAGATGCAAGGGGAATTGGTAGGCTTTAAGCTATAGTCAAACATTTTAAGAGTTGTTATGTACGCATTCCATTCTCTTTGCATGTCCAGGACATAAAAAATGAATAACGAATTTGAGAAAAAGTATAAGTATTGAAAAATTTAAGGGAATAACATGCAATATCTCGAAAATGGTTCACCCAACCAAAAAACGTATATGACGTAAATTGTGTATTTTAACGCGATCTAAAGCTTTGTGTATTAAAATTTTGTCTATCTCTTATAGTTTACCAGTTATCCAAAAGTCGTTCAGAATGAAGAACACTTTTGGAGACATTCCCAGAAAATTCAAGATATACATTTCATTTGTCATGAAAATATGTTAAACATGCGATATTTTAATCAAAATCGTTAGAGCCATTTTTGAGAAAATTAAACTTTTCGAAAAATGTTCCATGTAAAGGGTAATCTGGGGTGGGGGGGTTTCTTGAAAACCTTCGTGTCGCATCTCTGGAAGATACTGAACCTAAATACCAAGTTTGGTGTTTATCCGACTGTTCGTTTCTGAGTTCTGCTGTTCACAGAGATACACAAGGACATGTTTCCAAAAATGTTTTTTTTGGATTCAGGGGGTCTCAAAACATGTATTTCCGGTGAAATCTCGGTGTCGAATTTTTGGGTGGAATACAATACTTCCCCTACTTACTATACGTAGTAGTGAAACTATGAATGTAAAATTAACCCTTTTTTATGGAAATAGAAGTACGTCCTCATGCCTATCAGCAGTACTGGTTACAAGTCCAACACGTTATTATGCAGTTCGTACAAAATAGCAGCCTTGTGACCAAGTTAGAGCAAGCAGACATTAAGTACATTAATCTTTATATAACCCTATTGTGAATATGAAGGTTGAAATATGGAATATAAAGTGCACTTGAGTTGTTTTAATACAAGCAAGGCATTTACGATTATTTTAGAATGCACTGTGAAAGGTTTTCTTATTTTTCTCCAAATCTTGGTTTTCGCACATATACCCTTTTTCCCGTCTGTTCTCCATTTCTTTTTCACTTCTTAGGTTTAGCGTTTAGCGATTACGTTGTCCTAATCACATTAAGCAGACATCCAACAGTTTCTCTAGCTAGAACTGATATACCAGGAACTTTCCCCTGAAATTGCCTACACCTGCCTACATGATTCTGTTTTTGCGTATGTATCGCACATAAAAAGCCTTTGTTCCAACGTAAATTATTCGGTAGGCATTTCAGTGAACTAATAAGAATAATCTAATGTAATTCATATACAACACAACTGTCTTGAATAAACTTTCACTTTTGAGATGCACGATGAACAAACACTAGTCTTTACAGCTCGAACTGAAAACATCAAGTGAAAGAGTATAACAGAGGTGAGAAACATAGCCTTGAGCGGGTCATTCACCTCTAGTGCGCTAGCGGAAAAATATCGAGGTCACTGCAGTGAAAGCGAACTACGCATACACGCGAATCTGTGGCCCGGCTATAAATCGAACGTATGGTATGATGCCGCAAATTTTCCTGTTCCCTAATTCCTGTCATTTCATTCCATTATCATGGTTCAGGGTAGAAGGATCAGGCGATTGAATGCCATGAGGCATGTTAAGGTTGTCGTTGATTCAAAATATACATTGTCGCTGATAAAAATCAATACATAAACAATAAAGTAAAATAAACATGAAGAGAAATGGAAAGATACAAATATGATATGTACAATTCATACACTAGCTTACAAATGTTTAAAATAATATGAGTTTAATAATACACGTACATATGCTAAAACAGCTAAAATCAGTAAACGTTAAATTATAAATGTTTAAATATGAAATTAATAAATTTTATAAACTGCATAGAGCAGCATTTTTATAGAAAATGAAACACAATGTTTCTCAAAACACCTGCTACAAGTTAACAAATGTGACTTACGTTCAAAGCGTGCTCTCACAAAAGCTGGACAATTGAACAGTGTGTGTTCAATCCTTCAGAGCAGAAGCACTGTGTGCCGTTTGTGCCAAATTGACCCTTCCCGGAGAAATGTACTTTAGGCGACTGGGCTGTACTAAAGGAAGGCTGACATGTACGGGAACAGAAGTGACACGACTATGGTAGTGGTTTTCAAGCAGACGACAACAAGAAGAAGAAAGGGCGCAGTTATTTTGGGTCACGCAGTACGTCAGGCGATTGTGGTCGTCGACTGCGCAGGTGCCGGATCAGTTCCATCTAGCTTTAATGTGCTGTTCACAAGGCTGATCAGTCTTTCTTCGACGGCGAGCTAGGTTACGAGGAAAGCAACAGGACAACGTTTAAATAGAAGGCATTCTGGACGGTATTTAATTCATTTTTGGCTTAACGTATTCAAAATTCTCTTTAGTAATTCTTCACTGGGAAAAGATTGATCGTCTGAACCATAGACTTATTGCTGTTAATTTAGAAATATATCGGTAAATGTGAGAGCAGGAAGCAATTCTGTAATTATTGTAATTTAATTTAAAGCATTGAAGCCGTAAAGAATAGTGAACGAATAAGGGTTTTATAAATTGTAATTATCTATGTTATTGAAGTGTGAGTTTATTAAATGGAAGAAATTCGGCTTGTTAATTAATTTATGGAACATATTTTCAAGTTGGAATCTGCCATTATTCCTAATTTAATCCACTTTCTCTTGGGTCAAAGACCACGTTCCACGTTTAATATTGGAATTTTGAATTTTTCAAAGTAGGCGTTGAATTTACCACGATCTGAAGGCACTGGAGTTAATAAAAGTTTCCCGTTATACATTTGCATCTAAGCCTGCTATATCATTTGGAAGAAACAATTTTGCTTCCTAACAATTGCTCATTCCAGAAAGAGAGCATGTCACCATTTAGGGTTCTTTCGACAAAATATGGGCATTTAGTATAACTCTCTAACAAGTTGAAATTACAAGCTCGTTTCGCCAACTAGTCTGCTCCTTCATTCCCTTTTATATCAAAATGTCCTGGCATGCATCCGAAACATATGTGATCGTTGTAATTCAATATATTTTCTCACACACTATGGAGTTCAGCTCTGCTTGTGTGTTACTGAAAATATGGGCGAACGTATTTTTTGTTCATGCACCCTGAACTGCTTTCAATATTGCAAGCAGCTTAGCTTGAAACACAGAATAACATTCCTTTAGTTTTATTTTATTCTGCGAATTCCATCTTCACCCTCATAAATCACAAAGACGCAGCCCACCAGAGTTTCACTGTTGGAGATGCCAGAACCATCAGTGTGTATTGAATACCTGTGAACTCTGATACATGGATAGTAGAATACAGAGCTCACAATCTGCTGGGTAGCCCGCGGTAGTATGATGCGCAGGTAATTCGAATTCCACTCCCTCCAGTTCCTGGGATGAAAACTGTTCCTCTTGAGGTTCGCAGAAGCTGACATGCAAAGTGTTGTAAGGTGTAGAGGTTCCATCCCAGAAATAATAAGGGTAGCTTCAGTTGATATTGTACCGTAATCACGCGTGATGCGTAATACAAAACCTCACTGAATGTGTGACAATTTTGTTGTGTGTATTTTTTGTGCAGAACGTGCTAAAAATACAGTAACATAATAGAGCGCCAGTGTCTGAACAACCCCATAATATATAAACTTCAACATTTTGAAATTTATTCCCCAGGTCGGTCATACTACCATAGTTAGGCTTCTGAATAGTTTTGGTGCTTTGGTTTCCAATTTTTGTGAGACTGTCTGTCTTGGCATTCGGTGCAGGCCGGGCTCTTAGATGTACCTCCTCGTAGTGAGAGGTACGCCACTGAGAGGTGTCACAAAATAATATTAGCCGCGTGTATCCGAGCCTAGATCTGCGCCCTCTGTGTCTTTCGCTTCACCTCTTCCTCCAGAGGTCTCCAGAAGCACAGTAGATGACTGTGTGCTTAAGTATAGAAATCCTTCTCACTTCCTGATAAACATAATCGAAACACAACTGATTACCTCATTAGGGGTGCATTAGGAGAACATGCTTCATAGTTGGAGCAATAGGAAATTTAGGTCAGTTAGACGATGTATTTACTTAGTATTTAAAAATGTTATTAATAAATCCGACGTAATGAAACATGCAGCAAAGTTGTTCGCAGAATCCTTGTTCCTCTGATTCTTGCGTATTCTTAAAAGGAGTGTATTCCAGTTCCTTCATGTCTGTACTGGGTGTTCATTTCAAGGTATGCCATGAAATTGCGTATAACGTCATTAGTCTAGTCGCTGAGCCCTAGAATTCAATGCGACTAGTACTTCCGCAGAGACGTAATGTCGGATAAGTTGCCTATGAAGCAAGGTGCTCAGTCTGTATATGAGAACCTTCCACGTCGCAGCAACAGACGCGATCTGTACTGTATATGTGCTGCCAAAACCTCTTTCCCGCTGTATTTTGTTTGGTCAATTGTCAGTGATAATTGTAAGTGGGGTATTTGTTAGCATCGCTAGGGTAAGGCAACATGAATATGTCTGCAGTGTGTGCCGAGGATCCCTTCTTCGATGTAAATAAAAACATGTGTGAAATGGACATGGGTAGGGTTATTAAAGAACGATTATCATGTTTTATCTTTTTTATTTTATTTTACGCTTTTGTATATGTTTTATTGTTAATGTTATTACCACACTGACTCTCTTCGAATTAAATGCTGTGCTTGCTAGGCAACTTTTCCGCCACACGTGTTCTACGTTACGTCTTTCCCCTTAGAGCTGACACTCGGTTGAAAAATTTTACTCTAAACAATGACGTCATAACGCACTCAGAATTTAAGTCAGTATAGGAAGTTATTTTGCACTAAATGAACCGGTAATACTAAATATATCTGAAACTATACACACTGGTTTTTGCTCAAGAATCTGATTACTCAAATTTAGAATCTGGAACAAATGCAACATCCTCCCAGGGATGCATAGCTACTGAATGCAATTTAGACAAGTGTTGCAGTAATAATAAATCAAATATTTAAGAAACATCAAAATCTCTTCAAGAAAATAGCGGATCCTAATAGCTCTGGATTAATCTACATTGCATATAAAAATACGAGTTTCGTCCAATAAGTAAGTTTCCCTACTTTGTAAAAAACATTGCATACAATTGATCATGCTGAATTATTATATTGTATAATCCTTCTGTTAATTTTTTTACTTAGTCAACATGTTTTTCCAAGCATTTTTGGGGACGTGACATAAGTTTTTCCAAGCCGGCGTTGTACCAGGTCGGGTCCTGTGCCCACAACCAGCTGTTCAACGTTTTGACTTATCATCGGTGTTAAAAGTGCTTACCTTTGAGTTGGAGGAACATGTGAAAATCACTTGGGACAAGCTCCGATAAATACGGAGGATACCAGAAAACTTCCCAGTTGAATCTTCTGAGCTCCGCCTGGGTCACGATTCAACTTGGAGCTTGCCCCAAGTGATTCTCACATGTTCCTCCAACTCAAAGGTAAGCACTTTTAACACCGATGATGAAGTCAAATCAGTGAACAGCTGGTTGTGAGCACAAGACCTGCGACCTGGTACAACACTGGCTTGGAAAAAGTTGTCACATCCCAAAAATGCTTGGAAAAACATGTTGACTATGTAGAAAAGTAACAGAAGGATTGTACAATGTAAATAAAATTAATACAACATGATCAATTGTGTGTAATGTTTTTTTTATAAAATAGGGAAACTTACTTAGTGACGACCCTCGTACATCACATAATCTACATATTGATTAATGTACAAGATTTTTGTCCTTATTACTTATCATATAGCATACATCTGACTTCTAGAATTATGTATAATAATCCTGTTGCTATACTATGAAAATTCAAAAGTACATACATCAATTTTAAACTTTAGATAGAAAATGAGAACTTGAACGACTAGCAGTGTAACTTAATTAGACTACAGATGTACGGATAGTAAGACACTACCATGCCATTATAAGGCACTAGCACCCACACGTAATGACTTCAACTTCATAATTACTAGCCTTATTCTAAAGTTGGTAGCGTTCAGATATGAAGATCATAAAATCACTTTGTGCGGATGTACGAGAGCTCGTAAAGCGAAAACTGCTGCAGTATTTAAAACGCACTAATGGAGCAACGCATTTAACGCGCATGCGCCACGACCAAATGAACTAACACCGACGACCCTTAATAATTATTATTCCATGCAAGAGATACGTTTAGCGCTCGAGTGCTGCAAGCAAGTGAAAGCAACTTTCTACAACACTCTGTACACGATGTTTACCTGCATATGGAACGAGAAAAGAGAACATCGTGTTTGCGTTTGTCAGCTTTATGCTACAAGGCCTCTGCTACCTGCTTTCGGTTACTGCCACACCAGTTAACACTAACGAATATGTTGACATCTGTGTTTTAACACTTGGTTATTAATAAGGAGAGTGGAAGAGTGAACTTTTAATGCTTTGCCGCTTTATGCTTTTCACTTTCCATATCAGTCGTACACTCTGGGATTCAAAAAAAAGGCTGCAGAAGTGCAAATAAAAGCGTTCTTACAATTAAGTTGGGGAGAACTGTGAACTGTTCCTATATTTTTACCCAGAAGATGTTTTAATACATTGTCATGTTACAATAACATAAAAATCAGTAGCATCATGACCACCATTTATTACGAGGTTAAATTAATAATTGAAATCCAGATACAACGTGAAATAACTTCAGTAGTAGTTGAGTGATTGATATATGTACAAGGGAGTAAATAGTCGGTCTTATCCCTACCCCTGCACTGAAGCCCTCTAGGGCTTGTTGTACAGTTTTACCCTCTGGTTAATCCTACCAAATGAGAGGTGTATTAGACCACTTATTAGGTTTTTGCGAGATACTATATGCTTCTTTTGGTTTCAAACCCCTAAAGTTATGTATTACTTTTAGGAAATGTTATACATTCGCAGATTAAATGAGAGGCCGTTTCATTCTCTTAATTACAGGTTCTGCACTTAAGTTCATTTTTAGAGTAACCTAATTTGTTTAAACGTTTGCTAAAATTTCCATGGACGGCCATTAGTCCTGCCACGAACTTTGCCTAATTCCTACTTAGTTTTACGACCTCAATTACTGTATTCTTACATGATTCCTTCATCATAAATTTACCATGTTTCTGTGCACCAGTTTTCCTCATTGATATGCTGGTCTTAGTCCATTTTTGCAATGCAAATTTAACGGTTGATATGGTTATATCTGGTACAGGTTCAGGCCCTACGAAAGGTGTATCTAAATACTTTCCTGGCAATTTGAGGCAGTATTTTTAACACTTAAATAATTTCAGTCTAGTTATATAATATGTAAATTCAATAACAGCCCGCCTTAAAGCAATATGTGTATGTAATAATTTGTAAAATGCATGTAACAGTCATTGCACGTGCTTATATTATTGTATACATGTTCAATAATGTTATATTAATGTATTGCGTAATTCAATAATGTAGGAGCTGTGAGAAATAATAAGTTAAAAGTTGCTAACAATGAGGTAACCTTAAGGCAATAATGAGTTTGAGAGTTTAACAGTACTATTTGTGATTCTTGGAAGTAATAATGTAATTTTAGTGACAGTTTATAAAATAGCCAATCAACAACCAGAAAAAGCTTTAGTTAAATGAAGGTATTCTATTGGATTAGGAATAGCCAATCAGAGACTTTAAAAACAGAAATTTACAAGTTTAGGCGGTTGAAATCAGTTCAGTTGGTTGTAAATAGTGTTCCTAACCGGACGTAAGACACATCCTCATGAAAATTTAATACGTATTCGTGTGAGACTAGTTTACGTTTTAAAAAGTACAAATAATTAATAAAATAATCTCATGGCTCTCTATATCAGTGAAGTGTTATTTAAATCGTATCAATTATTAATAAAAGGAGTGAAGTAAAATTATAATCTATGTAAGCCTACATTCTTGTTGCATCACAACCCTGCCAAGATATTCATGTCTCTAAAATAAATACTGACGCAGCCGAGGCAAACATAAATATTAAATATTTAAAGAAACAGTCAAATTACAAAGATAGTATTTTTTTAAACTTGGGGAAAAGGCCACCTGAAAGTACACTTTGGGCGAATGCTACCGGAAACTGTTTACCATACGTGCGGTTGCAACTACTTCAAGTGTTCGGCTCCCAACAGTTGAAATATAATACAACTCCTTCAATACAAACTACTTTAAATTGACGCCCAAAGCGTGATGCAAATAACGTAACAAACCATCTTCTCAAAGTTTATCGGCATTTTCATTGCCTTTAATCCAGAATGATCTAGGACCCATGCCAGAATGACCTATTATTTCTTCCCAGTCGCCCTAACCCCCCCCCCCAGCTTTCTACAACAAGTTTAGATCTTATTTGAACAGCTTGTATAGCTTTTAGGGTTGCTCGACTATTAGAGTAAATTCAGATGGTTTTATTGATAAATTCCCTGTGCAGATTTTCTTCCAGGCAACTTCTAATAGCATACAGTTCTGCCTGGAAGACCGTATCATAAACGCCTAGAGAGAGAAAACCCGATGTGATACTTTCATATGACTTTCTCTACCCCTTATATTTATTAGCGGGTATACAAATCTTTCTTACTAAAGCTTTTGTTTATGTCTACTACATTTTAATCCAAATAAACTTTTGCAAAAATAACTGCATTATACATTTCGTTATAGATACAAAGAAAACAACGATAGTCAAATGTTTAAGAACTTGAAGCTATATGTTGGCCTTTAATTCAATTGTTTCCATGCAATCGCGAGAAACAACTGAAAATCGATGGGACTTCAACTGAATATCAAGTGTTGAACAATTAGAATCTTTTACAACGCATGTCCCAGAAACGGCTTATGCCACAAACTTGTTTTAAGTAAACCGTGTTTTAAAGAGATCTATATTTTTTGTATGGTAAGTTTTGAGGCAGTATTTTTATCACTTAAATAATTTCAGTCTAATTATATAATATGTAAATTCAATAACAGCCCGCCTTAAAGCAGTATGTGTATGTAATAATATATAAAAAGTGTATATTACAGTTCATTGTATATGTTCATATTATTGTATACATGTAATAATGTTATATGAATGTATTACGTAATTTAAAAATGTAGGATCTGTGAAAATAATAGGTTAAAAGTTGCTAACAATAAGGTAACCTTGAGACAATAATGAGTAAGAAGGTTTAACAGTACTACTTGTAATTCTTGGAGCAACAATAATGTAAATTTTGAGACAGTTTATAAATAGCCAATCAACAACCAGAAAAAGCTTTAGTTAAATGAAGGTATTCTATTGGAGTAGGATTAGCCAATCAGAAATTGAAATATAGCAAAATTTACAAATTTAGGCGGTAGAAATCAAGTCAGTTGCTTGTAGACAGCGCTCATAACTGGACGCGTTGCTTGCAGACAGTGTTCCTAACCGGACGCGAAATGTGTCCTCGAGAAATTGAATACGTATTTTGTGTGAGAAAATAGTTTACGTGTTTAAAAAGTGCAAGTATTTAATAAAACAATCTTACAGCTCTTTTTATCAGTGAAGTGTTGTTTAAATCGTGTCAAGAATTGATAAAAAGGACTGAATAAGAAATAAAATCTGTGTAAGCCTACATTCTACAGCCGCACCACGCCTTGCAAAGAAATTCACGTCTTAACAATAATACTGACGCAGCCGAGGCAAACAGTGTGTTTAGTGTTAATGTACCGCTGAGATATGTCTGTCATGATATCTGTTGGTGCTAGTGTGTTTGACAGCTTTTGTGATATGCATTTGCAACAATTTCAAAGATTTTTCTTCTGTTAAAATATGTCATTTTCTGCTAACTTCTTCATCTACAACAAATATATAATATTTAAAGAAACAGTCAAATTACAATTTTGGAACGAAGGCTACCGGGTACCATACGTGCGGTTGCAACTACTTCAACTTCGGCTCCCCAACAGTTGAAACATAATACAACTCCTCCTAAAAATCAACCTTCATCAAATTGGCGCCCAAAGCGTGGTGCAAACAACGTAAAGACAAACAACCTACTTCAAATTGGCTTTTCATACGTGAAGCAACCATATTCTTCAAATTGGCTCCCAAAACGTGGGGTTAATTAAAAAAACGTAAAAATAACTTCAGTTTTCGTATAGCTTAACGTTTGCCAATTATACAAGATTATACAAAAGTCCATCCGAATGAAGAGGTTTTCACAGGCTGTTCCCAGAAAATTCAAAATGTACATTTTATTTGTTATGTAAATATCTTAAATATATGACATTTTAATGAAATAGAGCCATTTTTTAGAAAATCAACGTTTTCGGAAATGTTCCACGTAAAGGGTAGTTGGAGTGCGGGGATTCTCTTTAAAGCTTTCGTGTCGCATCTTTGGAAGATGCTGAACCTAAATGTGGTATTTATCCAACTTTTCGTTTTTTAGTTAAACTGTTCACAAACACACACATGGACCTTTTTCTAAAAAGCCTTTTTTGGGTTCGGGGGGCCTCAAAACATGGTTTTCCGGTGAAATATCGGTATCGAATTTTTGGGTGAAATGCAATACCTTCTCGACCTACTATGTACGCGATAGAGAAAGTAAACATTTCTCGTCTTGGTCTTACATCCCAGATCCCGGCACCTGTACCTTTATCCATCTGCCAACCATACCAGGTCCAAGGACTGCCATAGGGATGGACACTTTTCATCCTTCTCTCCCTCTAAATGTCACTTTGAAGGGTTTGTTGGAAGTATATTTTGGTAGTGTGCAGTCATCCACATGACCAGAACTGACCGCACATTTTCCAATGCATCAGTGTGACTTCCTGAACCATATTTTGTATCCATTCACCACACTGTAACAGTCTATGAGCCCCTTTTACAGCTCTCTCTCTTGTAACCATATGTCAAGATGAGGTACTATATTAAGCAGGACCTTCTTTCCTGCAGTTGGGGTGCTGTTAATTGTCCCAGTCATCGCGAGGCAGGGTACTTAGGGAGCTCGTTTCCCTTTAAGCACCTCAGCCTAAACAATTTTTCGTGCACTTCCTGGTTTATAATTTACGGATCAACATCTGTATTTTTAGTTATTTGTAGTATTTTCCTCACTAAATTAGGATCTGTTTTGATTTTGCAGTAGCTGCAACAGCTCGGTATCTTGTCAATTCTGTGGCTTTGCATGTGTTTCGCCGTTTCATCGGCTTGTAGACAAAGACGGCAAAAGCGTTCCATATGGTATAATCCCATTTTCTTCAGAAGTTTTCTTGACTTGTGAAGTTATGGAGCGTATAACGCTTCGGAGTGAGGATTTATTAAGGTTAGAAGTAAGTTACTTAATTACTTTCTCTATTACGTATAGTAAATAGGGGAAGTATTGTATTCCACCCAAAAATTCGATACCGAGATTTCACCGGAAATATATGTTTGAGACCCCCTGAATCCAAAAAAAAACATTTTTGGAAACATGTCCGCGTGTGTGTCTGTGAACAGCATAACTCAGAAACGAACAGTCGGATAAACACCAAACTTGGTATTTAGGTTCAGTATCTTCCAGAGAGGCGACACGAAGGTTTTCAAGAAAATTCCCCACCCCAGATTACCCTTTACAAGGAAAATTTTTTCGAACATTTTAATTTTTTCAAAAATGGCTCTAACGATTTGATTAAAATATCATATGTTTAAGATATTTTCATGACAAATGAAATGTATATCTCGAGTTTTCTGGAAATGTCTACAAAAGTATTCTACATTGAGAACGACTTTTGGTAAACTGGTAAACCATAAGAGATAGACAAAATTTTTGCAGATCGCGTTAAAATACACAATTTATGTCATATACATTTTTTTTGTTGAGTGAACAATTTTCGAGGTATTGCTTGTTATTCGCTTAAATTTTCCCATACTTACACTTTTTCTCAAATTCGTTATTAAATTTTTTTGTCCTGGTAATGCAAAGAAAATGGAATACTCCACATAGCAACCAGCTCTTAAAATATTTGGCTATAGCTTAAAGCCTACCAATTCCCTTTGCATCTACAAGAAAATTAGCAATAAGATTAACATCTCGATTAACATGAAGCGTATGGAGAATAAGCGTTTGTAACAATAGTTTGTACAAGAGAAGAGAAATTCATGTGAGTGTAACACATCAGATTTTTTCTCTAGGCTTATTATTAATCGCTTATAGAGTTTATCTCTGCAGGGTAGTCTTGGCCCCATGTTGGCTTACTTTCTTCCACCATATAGTTACTCCATAGCTTACAATGGGTCTTATGGTTATGGTGTATATCCGGTGTATCACTCTAGGGTTAGGCCCTATGTTCCACTACATGCTCTTCGAATGCACATAAAATTAATCTGAGTTATATTTATGTGCGCTCTTTACCTAGTGTGGTAAAGCGTCCCATTCTATATTGGGCGTGAAAGACCAGAAATTTAGCTCAGAAGCTTCTTTATCAGGCTTGAGATTCTTTTACGCGCCGTAAATCTACGATACGGGACCACGTCTTTACTTCCCTTCCGAAGGAAGTCATGCTAAGGTTTTTATGCTCGAAAAACCCATCGCTCTAAGCCGGGTTTGAACCCACGACGTCGGGGACTAGAGGCCAGGAACATGGTACGACTAGATCACGGAGGACGACAATGCACTTTAAGGCACTCTTAGCCCTTACGCATATTTTATTTAGGTGGGGAGACCAGGTCAATATAGATTTCTAGATATATTTGACCTTCTCCAGCTTGATGTCCTACACCTGAAGTTTTATTTTCTCCAAAAATTATTTTTGATTCTTCTTCTGTGGAAGTTATAGAGTCTTTCCAGGGTTAATTGTTAGACTGTGTTCCTAAAACTAGTTTTCCACTTGTAAAAGTGTAGATTGTGTCAGTGATGGAGCGGTTTTTTTTCTTTTTTTTTCAGAACTGCCAAGAATAAGTATGATCACGTCAACCGGATAGCCTTGACAATAGAACCTGCTTAATATTTGTTGTTTAAATTTGGTCATCCACAACCAGATTCCACAGTAATGCGGACAAAACCCCTCCCTGCGGACACCTTCCGATTGCTTCTTAAAACATGATGCTTCCAACTTCCGGTCATCCAGCATGGTTCTTATCCACTTACATAACGTTCTTCTACCCTATGCTTTCTTACTACCTCTACTATTGAATTGAACGGTAACTTAGTATACTTTCACACAAAATCTTTATGCTGAACTTAAATAAAAGCTTATAAACCTCCTAGAAATGTGCTAGAGGAAATTTTTAAATTATTGTTCTGCAAACATTTTAAAAATCTTTAAATTCCGCTTTTACGGAACTAATGTTATATTGACTTGAAAAATATTACTTTAAAATCATCCAAGTATTACAGTAGTAGAAATGAAACTGAGATTCGTTATCTTTCCTGTATTGTATTATTCTTTCAATTATGTTAAAGGTATAGTATTAAAAAGTGGCACATATGTGACATACTGGCTCCAGTAGTCCCTGGTTGCTTAAGCTAGGATCGCAGTGATCCATTGGATGATGTTTACTCTGAGCCAGAACCGTCTGTTTCCTGGCGGCGATACTAGTCTTTGAAGGTGAGGCGGACCTCTTCATTGTGAACTAGCACCCTTTGAGAGTCACTCGTAGTCATACGAGGGACTGGGAGGGAGACCTTGGCTGTAGGATATGATAAGAATTTTTGCAAACTCTTTCTATATGCGGGCGGGCATTATCGTGTAACACTCATTCCAATACATATCTTTCAAACAACCAAGACGGTAAATGTCAAATGCAATAACGTTTTCTCCATCTAAAACTGAATAACTATGTTCTCAGTGTATTTGGATGAATGCAATGCAAACCATAATCAGTTGCACTTACCAGCAGCACACTTAACGCTGAACTACTTCATGACTTACAGACACATCTACCGACGCATACGGTATCTACTGTTGCTTCGAGCAACTACGTTTCTAAACAATTCCAGTTTCATGTGGGTAAACGTTATATAAAAAGTATGAAATATTACATTCGCATGATTTTCTGTACTCGCTCTTCTTACAAAAGATTATCCTTCTATTTAGTTTCAGTTAATCGAGATAAACGAGAGTATAAGGAGGATGTAGGAGGCTCAGATCTTTAAAATTCGGGTCGATATGTGATCTTTGAAATTCCACTATTTGTATCAACATTTTGAGAGAGAAAAACGAGTTACGACTTAGCACTTGAAAACAGTATAAAGTATTTAAAAATTCAACAAAATAACAAATTGTACTTCTCTATTTCAAATTGAGGCAGTATTTTTAATATTTAAATGATTTTAATCAAATTATATAAAAATATAATAACAGCCCGCCTTGAAGCAATATGTGTATATAATAATTTGTAAAATGTATATAACAGTCATTGCAAATGCTTATATTATTGTATCAATGTGCAATAATGTTATGTGAATATATTACTTAATTTAACAATGTAGGAGTTGTGAGAATAATAAGTTGCTAACAATGAGGTAACAATGAGGTAACCTTGAGTCAATAATGAGTAAGAAAGTTTAACAGTACTACTTGTGATTCTTGGAGTAACAATAATGTAATTTTAGTGACAGTTTATAAAATAGCCAATCAACAACCAGGAAAAGCTTTAGTTAAATGAAGGTATTCTATTGGAGAATGATTAGCCAATCAGAGACTTGAAATACAGAAATTTACAAGTTTAGACGATTGAAAACTGTTAACAGTGCTGATAACCAGACGCGTTGCTTCTAGACAGTGATCATAACCAGACGCGAGATGTGTCCTCGAGAAATTAATTACGTATTCGTGTGAGACAAAAATAGTTTACGTGTTAAAAAGTGAAAGTATTAAATAAAACAATCTCACAGCTCTCAATATCAGTGAAGTTCTATTTAATTTTTATGAAGGATTAATAAAAAGGAGTGAATTAAAACTTAAAATCTGAGTAAGCCTACATTCTTAGTCGTACCAAAACCCTGCCGTGTCTTTAAAATAATACTGTCGCAGCCGAGGCAAACATAAATATATAATATTTAAAGAAACAGTTTAATTACAAAATTAATTTTTTTTTAAACTTGGGGCAAAGGCCACCTGAAAATACATTTGGGGCGAAGGCTACCGGAAACCGGGTATCATACGTGCGGTTGCAACGAACTTTAAATTCGGCTCCCCAACAGTTGAAATATAATACAACTCATAGTTCAAATCGGCTTTTCATACGTAGCAGCAAACAACGTAAAGAACAATTCTACTTTAAATTGACGCCCAAAGCGTGTTGAAATATAATACAACTCCTCCAATACTACCTACTTCAAATTGACGCCCAAAGCGTGGTGCAAATAACGTAACAAACCACCTACTTCAAATTTGCGTTCATACGTGGAGGTAAATAAATGAACAACTCCAACAAAACATCTTCTTCAAAATGTTCCACAAGATTAAATTTTAGAAGTGAGTTTTCTTTAAATCATCCATTTCATTTATCTCTTCATAAGGTTCCTGTTTTCATCCTGTCATTTTAATTTTTATTTCTTCATGTTTCTAATACGTCAAAATCTATTTACAACTCTCAAAAGTATTTGTTTGTTAATACTGTCGGAGGATTTGGATAAAAACTCCATCGTGTAGAATTAGCGAAAGTGCTGAGTAAAAGAATTTACAGAAATGCAAATTTTAAAACCAGAAAAGAAATAATTTCTTTCCCTATTTTATCCTGCAGAATATAAAGGTAAATATCAGAATTTGCAATAAATTACGCTATTTTTGGATGCATTCCAAATATCCATTTTCCTCGGTTCTTGTCTTTCCAACCATTTAAGTTTCGGAGTAAACTGCTTCAATCAGACAAGAAACATGTGTTTCAACACATTCCTTCAAGGACATATCAATGGGCTTTTAAATTGGACAGTGCAAACTCACTTTCAGCAAACATGCTTCATTCCTTCTTATTTTCGTAAAATTTATTCACTATTTAACTTTACTTTTAAGCCAGAAGCTGGGCGAGGGGAGACGTGGGTAACGTGCAAGAGTGTTTGCACGCAGCTTACCTTAAGTTAAAACACATAAAAGGAGAAAATATAACAAAAGTACGACAGGTATGCATTTTAAAGAAATTCTATCTATCTGGAATGGCTTTATGAAACAAAATTAAGTCTAATTGATGTTTTCACCGAGAGTGATATTTAAACATACCAAAAAAATATATTCATTTTATTATTCTATTTACAAACCACACATTGACGAAACATGTTTTCAGTCCTTGTCTCGCTGTGTTTTAATTAAAATTCAAATGTCAGAATATAAATAAATAAACAAACACAAGTACAACTGCAATAAACTGGTTCATTCTGTCTGTGTTTTATATTATTTCATCGATCAGACTTTTTTGCACATTAATTGGAAATTCAAATAAATTGAAATATTATTAATTTTATTTACACAATCAACATGGTGTTGAACTTTCCTAAATATAAAGTAAAAGTCCTGAAATGACTGCGCTTTGCTGAGCAGAGTTTAGCCACTATAGACGTCAGAAATTTAATGAAACATTAAATCTCAAAAGATTCTGTACTTTTGTGCTCTGCATTTTTCTACACCTGCAAGCATATTTGTAGGTTAGGATTTCAGGACACAAACAACTTATGTAATCTCAAGACAACGTAGTCTGCTGTAAACATTGCGTACGATAAAAACAGTATGTATTACACTCACATGACCTTCTCTACTCATAATATTGGGTATTATATATACCCTTATACAGAGTGAGCCCAAAAAACTACGAACCGCCTGTGCGATGTTTTACCTTTTCGCGTCCTCGGCGCTCATTGCCGTCTGCCGCTATTCATAGAAAGGCGCGGATTAAACTCTACAATATTTTTAAAACTACTTTTAAAGGCTTTACTTACCAACTTTATGAAAGGAAATGCTGAAACTGGCCACCGTCGTGTCCATACATTTTTGGCACCTCTTTAGGAAACTATCCATCACTCGCCGTACTTCACGTTGAGAAATGCTGGCAGTTTCCTGGCGGATAGTTTGTTTTAATTCTTCCAGGGTGTGTTGGTTTGTCTTCTATACTTTGTTTTAAGTTACCCTAGAGATAAAAATCGCACGAAGTTAGGTCGAGGGACCGAGGGGCCATACATCTGTACTAATAATTCTGTCCTCAAACACACTCAATTTTTCTCATCGAAATATTGACCGTATAAGCTGTTGCAGAGTCTTGTCGAAAAAATGCAAAATCACGCTCCCTGGCTGTAAATTCTCTAAAAAAAAAAAGGGGGCAAAATTATATTCACATATATACGGGCTTCAACTGTTGACTCGAAAAAAATTGGCGAGTGATGGGTAGCTGCCTAAATAGGTGCGAAAAATGTATGGACAACGGCGGTGGCCAGTTTTAGCATCTCCTTTCCTAAAGTTTTCAAGTAAGGCCTTTAACAGTAGTTTTAAAAATGTTGTATGGTTTCATCCGCGCCTTTCTATTACAGCGGCAGACGGCAACGAGAGCCAAGGGCGTGGACAGTAGAAACACCGCGCAGTCGGTTCGTAGTTTATTGGCTCTCTCTCTGTATATACAGGATGGGCCATTTAATCTGAGACTGTAGAATATCTCCAAAATTAAGCGTTGTAGAAAGGAATGCCTTTGATAAAACTTGTTTGATATTAAGCGGGAAAGTCAATCTATTAGTCGTGTTTTATTTGGAGGACGTTGTGATGGAGATTTTAGGGTCAATTTAATTTTTTTAAATGGGGACCTACCTTTTTTATGTTGTTTTCTCACTCCTAACTGAATAACATTTATATAAAACCCTTTGAAGTTGTTCTTAAACCAATGTGAATAACAAAATTCTGAATTTCTGAAACGCTTAGCTTTGGAGGTATTGTAGTCTCAACTTAAATGGTCCACCCAGTATTTGATAGTATTCATATAAAAATAATTATTGCATTATTCACACATTTTTGCCGAATATAATTCCAGACTAAACAACAAGTGCTTGGTTACATAGCTGCAGAAATAGCATTCAAATATTTAAACGTGAATGCAAAGAAAAAAAGTGATACGACAACTTTCAAGCAAGCCCATTGCATGACGTACACTACGTGATCAAAAGTATCCGGACACCTGGCTGAAAATGACGTACGAGTTCGTGGCGCTCTCCCTCGGTAATGCTGGAAGTCAATATAGTGTTGGCCCACCCTTAGCCTTGATGACAGCGTTCACTCTCGCAGGCATACTTTTCAATCAGGTTCTGGAAGGTTTTTTTGGGGAATGGCAGCCCATTCTTCACGGAGTACGGAACTGAGGAGAGGTGTCGATGTAGGTCGGTGAGGCCTGGCACGAAGTCGGCGTTCCAAAACATCCCAAAGGTGTTCTATAGGATTCAAGTCAGGACTCTGTGCAGGCCAGTCCATTACAGGGATGTTATTGTCGTGTAACCACTCCGCCACAGCTCGATCGTGTTGAAAGATGCAATCGCCATCCCGGAGTTACTCTTCAACAGTGGGAAGCAAGAAGGTGCTTAAAATATCAATATAGATCTGCGCTGTGATCGTGCCACGCAAAACAATAACGGGTACAAGCCCCCTCCAGGAAAAACACGACCACACCATAACACTACCACCTCCGAACTTCACTGTTGGCACTACACACGCTGCAGATGACGTTCACCGAGCATTCGCCATACCGACACCCTGCCATCGGATCGTCACATTGTGTACTGATTCGTCACTCCACACAACGTTTTGCCACTGTTCAATCGTGTAATGTTGACGCTCCTTACACCAAGCGAGGCGTCGTTTGGCATTTTCCTGCGTTACGTGTGGCTTATGAGCAGCCGCTCGACCATGAAATCCAAGGTTTCTCACCTCTGTCACAGTACTTGGAGTGGATCCTGATGCAGTTTGGAATTCCTGTGTGATGGTCTGGATAGATGTCTTCCTATTACTCTTTACGACCCGCTTCAAATGTCGGCGGTCTCTGTCAGTCAACAGACGATGCCGGCCTGTACGTTTTTGTGCTGTACATGTCCCTTCACGTTTCCACTTCACTATCACATCAGAAACAGTGGACCTAGGGATGTTTAGGAGTGTGGAAATCTTGCGTACAGACTTCTGACACAAGTGACACCCAAACACCTGTCCATGTTCGAAGTCCGTGAGTTCCACGGAGCGTTCCATTTTGCTGTTTCACGATGTCTAATGACTACTGAGGTCGCGGATAATGAGTACCAGGCAGTAGGTGGCAGCACAATTCAACTAAGATGAAAAACGTATGTTTGTGGGGGTGTCCGGATACTTTTTATCACATAGTGTATTTGGGTAAGTGTAAACATGTAACATGAAAATTGTTAACGCTACAAAAGAAAAGTATCTGTCTCTGTAGTCGAATGATCAGTGTTCTGGATTTGCAACGCGATTAACAGCTGGGCCGGATTTTTTTTATAAGAATCATTACCTACCGAGCGAAGTGGAGCAGCGGTAACGTGTGCAACTCACATCCCGGGTTAAAACTCCCGTGACCGACCACCCTGGTCGAAGATATTTTTCTCGGTTTTCCTTGGTAGCTAGGCGAATGCTAGATTGCATAATTTGTTCCGCAAATTTTCGTATCATCCCTTTCATCACTTCATTTCATTTCCTTCTTCTTCAGGTACTGGGCTGATCACCCATCCTGGATTTCCTATGATCCAAAGTTTGCTTGCTCTCGATAGACTACTGACTCAACGCATTGACTTGTAATACCGTACAAAGAGGAGTGTAATCCGTTGGAAAAGAAGAATTATTCCCTACACTCCGCAGAGTCGAAGTACAAATGTGAAAGAGTTTCCTAATGAAAATTGGAAGAAGAAAAAACGCTAAAAACTTAGTTAACAAGTTAGTTGCTTCTAAACTCAAAAACTCCCAATGTGACCATAAAATTTAAAAGGGGGCTTTAAAAATAAAATTTTAAAACAAAAAAGAGGGAAAAAAAGTTTGACACGCTTTGTGTATTTTAGTGAGATCATCATTTTTATTTTGTCTACTACGTATAGTAAGCAGGGAAAGTATTTCACTCCCACCAAAAACTCGATATCCATATTTCACCGGAAATACATGTTTTGTGGGCCTCGGAATCCAAAAAAGCATGTTTATAAAAAGGTCCGTGTGTATGTCTGTGAACAGCATAACTCAAAAACGAAAAGTCGGATAAATACCAAACTTGGTATTTAGGTTCAGTATCTTTTAAAAATGCGATGCGAACATTTTCAAGAAATTCCCTATACCATAGACTACCGTTTAATTGCAACAATTTTCGATAATTTTTATTTTCTCCAAAATGGCTAACAATTAGATTAAAATATCATATATTTAAGATATTTTTATGACAAATGAAACGTATGTCTTCAATTTTCTGGGAATATCTCCAAATGTCCTTCATTCTGAATGGCTTTTGCATAATTGGTAAAGCTTAAGAGGTGGATAAAATTGTTATACACAAAAAATGTTGATCTCGTTATACACAATTTATGTCATATACATTTGTTTGTCGAGCAAACCATTTCCGAGATATTCCTTATTTGTTTGAACATTCCAATACTTATACTTTATTTCAAATGGGAATTCGTTATTCGTGTTTTTTATGTCTTGGACACGCAAAGACATGCTGGACATGCTTCACATAGCAACCAGCTCTTAAAATATTTGACTATCGCTTAAAGCCTACCATATTCGCCTTGCACCTACAAGAAAATCAGCCATAAGATCTCGATTAACATGAAGTAGACGTAGAATAAGCGTTTCTAAAAATAGTTTATACAAGAGTGGAGAAAGTCATGTGAGTGTAACACATCAGCTTTTTCTTAGTAATTATTGTTCGTGTGTCCTTACTGTTTCCTAGTTGTACAATTTTAAATAAAATTCTATCAATATAAACTTCACTTCATTTGCATAAAATTTAAGATATACAGTTACTGTCCTTGAGTAATATCTCAAATATAATACATTTTAATAGAAATCGTTAGAGCCAATTTGGAAAAAAATAACGACATAACGTTATAAAACAAAGACAAATTTCCTCCGTAAGTGGTGGACTTTTCTTAAAATCTCTCACTGACCCTTTTTCTAGCTTTTTTTGTTCGTTTGTTTGTTTTTGGGGGGATCACTGGCCCTCAAAAGGTGTATTTCCGATGTATTTTTATATCAATTGTTATGACGAATTACACTATCTCCTCTAATCAGTATAGGTAAATGTTAGGCAATTAAAACTGCTTAACTTTTAAATTAATAACACTACTGATTATATTGCATGCAGTCATTAAGTCTGTTTTCCGTCTTTTTAAAAAGAATATACCTTATTAGGTAATACTGTTTCTATGGAAAACTTCCGGAGCAGAACTCCTTAAAATGTTGAAATCTCTCGTATTTCCAGCGCGAATTGTTATCTTTTATAATGAGGGCCATTTTGTGCTTTGTGTGTTATGTTAGAATCAATCGGTATTTCAAGTATTCGTTTGTACAACGTGTAACGGGGAATCATCAGCGTGTCATTTGCATATTTTATCGATTCATACCACACGTGATTTGTGCACTGCTAAACAAACATAAAGACCTCACTTCAAACACTGCGTGCAATCTGAAGCCCCATCCCATCTTTCAGGCATTTCTAAAAGACGCTGTTTCAGTAATACTATTAAATAACAGAAATACCATGGCAGTTAAAGGGAGACTGAATAACCTATCCCTCCAATGTTAAATTTACCAACTTCAATACCCATTATCTAGAAACTATTTAATTATCACACTAACATTATTACAGGGTGTAGATGCAGATCTTCTCAGTTCACTTATCTGCTTTTATAGACAGCATGGCCTAAAAGTAGAACGTCTAACACAGTGCACACGAGCTAAACACTTTTTTAAACTTGTGACCAGCTTTGGCTTCAAGTCTAATCACATGGTAATTACCTTTTGTATTTGAGCATGTTTAATAACTCGCCTTGGCTTGATTAGGTTTTTTTTTTCATTGTGTCTTTTTACATGATTAATTTTCCATGGCGCTCGCATTATCTGTTCACAATACAAATCGTCATACTCAGATTTATCGCAATTCGTCGTAGAGTTAACCTATACGCTATATTGGCAACTTTCTTTGGTCTGAAACATTATTCTTTTATCTACTATAGCCTACATAAAGATTAAATGGCGGAAATTATGGATTCAGAAGAAACTGCAATGGAAGAGACAGGTGAAATTACAGAAGCGGCAGAAAGAATAACACTTCCTCAAAATATCCAGAAAGCAATATGATATAATAGTTAATCGCTTCATTGGTTTATGCAAACCAAAACGTGTTCAAAATAATTTCACTGAAAATGACTGCTGCTAATCAACAAAACATCTGACATCTCGTTTTTTAATGTAATTTCTCCTGTTTAAGAACCGCCTTCTAAACGTGATATCTGTTAGTGTCAGGAATCAATATAATATTGATATTTTACAAATTCGAGCGCTGTCTATAAAATAGTATATGCCACATATGTTAAAAGTGGTTTTAATTTGCCCATATGATTACGAAACTCGACCTACGGCCTTCGTTTTTCCAACATAGCTATTCGCAAAATAAAACCCTAATTTCACCCCTTGTATCATAATCTACTATTATACAACAGTGTGTTTTACTATGGAATATATTACATCTCTCTTAATTATACAATTTTATTAAAATTTATTACCAATTAATTGTTTAAAACATGACCGACCAACTTATTAACAACAAAGTAGATCAATGACACCACTGAGGTGTTTCTGAAAAAACGGGACATTTATATCACAAAATGTCATTCAAAGAAAATACTGTTGAAAGTAAAAATGGAGGAAAACGTCTCGCATATTTTACAAAGCAATAATAATATAGGTTAGACATACGGAAGCTGCCATATTTAGAATTGGCACAATTATAGCACATAATATGAACATCCAGCAATTAGTTGCATGAAAACGTTTCAATATTGCAGTCGTAACAAAACTGTAAAACTATATGGTTACTACATAAATTTGGTGTTAATTGTTCAAATTTATAGTTATACAACACAACAAAACCTTTCAATATTCTTTTTAATACATTCTAAAGAAGACACTATCAAACATACACCCCCAGAATATCATCATCTATTCCATTTTCCGCTTTTTAATTGGAAAGCACACATTACTTTCCACCATATCCTTGATTTTACAGGAATTGATTTCCCTAAAGCTTCATTGCATTTATTAACGATGCCTAATGGCAATTTATCTTCTCCATTTTCAAACAAAAATAGGTATTCAGTATTTTATAATACTAATCCTAGCGTTCTTAATAATAGCTTAAAATGTTCACCAGTCTTTGAACATTCTATTGTTATATGCGTTAATAAGAGAATTCAATGCATTAACAACAAAAATCTGATGTGTTACAGCCACATGACTTTGTCTACTGTGGTACAAATTATTGTTACAAAAGCTTATACCCCATTTACTTCATGTTAATCGAGATAAACCTTTGCGGAACAGCTGGTTGCTATGTGGAGCATCCCATTCTCTTTGCATGTCCGGATTATAAAAAAACGAATAACGAATTCCCATTTGAGAAAAAGTATAAGTATTGGAATATTCAAACAAATAATGAGTATCTCGGAAATGGTTCACTGGACAAAAAACATGTATATGACATAAATTGTGTGCTTTAACGAGATCTACATTCTTTGTGCAGTAAAATTTTGTCTATCACTTACGGTTTACCAGTTATGCAAAATTCATTCAGAATGAAGGTGACTTTTGGGGACATTCCCAGAAGTATAAGATATACATTTCATATACCATGAAAGTATCTTAAACATTATACTTTAATCAAAATCGCTAGCAATTTTTTAGAAAAGTAAAATTTTCGAAAAATTTTCATGTAAAGGGTAGTATGGTTTGGGTGATTTTATTGAAAATCTTCGTGTCGTATCTTTGAAAGATACGGAACCTAAATACCAAGTTTGATATTTATCCGACTTTTTGTTTTTGAATTATGCTGTTCACAGACACACATCTATACACTTTTTTTGGATTCAGCGGGCCTGAAAACAAGTATTTACGGTGAAACCTCGGTATCGAATTTTTGGTTGGAATGCAATACTTCCCCTAATTACTATACTTAGTAGAGAAAGTAAAAAATGCAAGTAACTAGTATGGAAAGCTGAAATTCCATTTACCTATGGCTCGTTGTAAACATTTCAACTCGCAAAGTAAATATTATTTTCATAGTTGCGTGAATAATTACGACGTTTCTGAATAGTTTTGCAGGTGGTTCAAATTACGTTTGATATTAGTACACAGATGTATAAATATTTCATTTTGTTGCTATTTCTTTTCAATTTTGCGGGAAGTTTCTATCAAAATTAATTCATAAGTTTCAAAATAGATTTATTAAATCTAAAAAGGGATATAGGCGGCAAATTTACTTTTAGATGTACTAAATTATACTAATACTAACATTAGAACGACTTTTAAACTTCTTGTTATGGTTTGAAATCTGTAATTTATTTTTCCGGGTTCATCACCCAGGCATATACGGTCTTCTTCCTGCAAATCCCTTAACTGTAAGTCAAAACAATCTTATCGCCTTGCATTTCATATTTCAGACGTAATATTTAACATGGTGAATGTTTGTTGTGCATGAGGCGGCCAGACAGACATTCAATCAGCGAGACATAGAAAATCTAGTAGCACAGCCTCCTGTTGATAATGTCATGACCCACTCTATGCAGTTGACATGACAGGTAATTAGGACTGATATCAGCAGCACTTTTCACCTACCGCTAGTTATTACATGATTAATCTTGCCTCGCTGTACCCCCAGGGCCGTTCTCATCACAGAGCCAAGGAAGGAAGATGATAGATAAGTAGCGACCTCACGAAACACACAAGATGGTGCGCCAGCGCAACATATTCTTGGTAATGGAAAAATGAAAAAGGTTTATACAGGGTGGGAGAAAATCCAGGGCCAATTTCAAGGCAAGTCACTAAATTATGTGTTGAAAATTGGTTACAGATTACTGATTCGCTGGCGATAGTGGTTTACAATACTTTCAAAAATCATTGTACCGAGCGGGATGGCTCAGGCGCTAACGTCTGTGTCCCGCATTCGGAGGTCCCGGGCTCAAATCCCCAGGACAATCTGACTGAGGTTTTTCTGTAGTTTCCCTCAGTCTCTATAGTAAATACACGATTGGATATTTACTACCACAACCTTAAGTCTAAAACAATAGTAAAAATGTAAAATAGGTGATAATAGTGAATGCTGTGCCATCTATCCACAGACAATGAAAGCAGCAGTTAGACTGGACGGCACTCTAATACCATCTGCACCGCACGAAGCAGAATATCTGGCTGCTATGCGCTAGGGTCTCTGTAGACACGTGACGAAGTATGATGGCACGGTGACAGGGATGTGACCTACAAGCCTAGCTGTCCGATTTTCTATATGAAAGCAGCAGCTAGACTGGACGGCACCTTAATGTCATCTGCACGGCGTGAATCAGGAGATCCGGTTGCTATGCGCTAGGTCTCGGTGGATACAACGAAGTGGATGGTTACAGGAATGAGACCTAGAAGGCTATCTGGTCGCCTTCCTATATGAGAGCAACAGGTAGACTGAACGGCACCCTAATGCCATCTGCACGGCACGAGTCAGAGGATCCAGCTGTTATCCGCTAGGGTCTCTGTAGACAGGTGACGAAGTATGATGGCACGGTTACAGGGATGAGACCTAGAAGCTTAACTGTCCGATTTGCTATATGAAAGCGACAGTTAGACTGGACGGCACCTTAATGTCATCTGCACGGCACGAAGCAGAAGATCCGGCTGTTATGCGCTAGGGTCTCTGTGGACACGTGACGAAGCAAGATGGCATGGTTACAGGGATGAGACATAGAAGGCTAACTGTCCACCACACATCGATCTAAACGATATCCACTAACAGATCCGTCGCGATATGACCCTGTAGTTAAAGCAACATAAAATAAATAGAATAAAAAAAAATTATTGTGACGTGTCTCTTTAACGCAAAATAAATAGCTCGGAATCAACATCTTGCATTAGAGTTAAACCGACTTTAATACTTAACTTTTAAGTACTGTATCTCTAAAATTTGAAAAATCAGTGCGGTGTGCTATTCATTGTGGATGTATCCAATCTCACATGGATTGACTACATCCGGTTCGGTATCACATCTGCTCTCTCCAAAGCTTCTTTGGCCTTCCAATCAATCTGTCCCCTCAGACTTATAGTTTAAAACTTGTTTAAGGATTCTGTGAGTCATTCGTAGATGATGATCTGGCCATTTTTGCCTACAGTCTTATATTGGTTGGCATGTTGCTTTAACTCCTAGCTCTTCTCTCATTTCTTCGTTGCGAATACGCTCTCTTGTACACCCGTGGACAAAAAAGTCATCCTACATTCCATGTGACGATCGGAGGGCTTTGTGTACCTTTGTAACAGCTGTGTTCACAACGCACATGCAGTAAATGTGGAATGGTCTCTGTCCTGTGAGTGCAATGGTCACATTATAACGGTGTTTCTTGGTAGTGATGCTTATAAGCTAGTGAAAAATAACATCGAAAACTGTTTCGTTTTCCGATTAGTTAAGAAGGTACCTCTTGCACTCTTAAGCTCCTAGGTTCAAATCTCACAGTGGTTATTGTTATTTTTATATTGTTAATTTTATGATTGGATGTGCAACATAATATTGCTTTAACATAACCTAAGCATTTTAAGTTTTGGGCATATCTATGCACATAAAAACACAATTCTACTAAAGTACTCCTTTAAATTAACTTAATAAATAAATGCAAATAACATATTATCTTCTAAAACTACAACATAAAAAATAAAGAAAATTAATATCGTGCGTATGAAATCTGAGCATTTATAACTGCCCTCATGTTCGGGTTATAGATGAAATTAAATTCCTGTAGTAACGCGGACGAGAAGCTACAACATTTCAGGCTTCCTGAATTTGTGTCCAGAATCCTGTACGAATTCAACAATTCCATCAAGATATCTTATCCTCACAGTGGGAATCAACATATTCTCTCATGTATTACCGCGTATTGCGCACTGTTCAGTGTATCGTCAAGCTGCCACAACACACCTAGACCGTCCCTTGATATCCAAAAAGATACCGATATGCAACCATGATGGAAATTAAGAAGCTACGTATTTTGCATCGTAATTAATATTCTGTTATGAACTTCACCAAATGCTGTGTATGAAATGCAGTATATTGAAAATAAGTAGTCACTATTTACTGATTAAGCATTAACAGAAGAAAAAAATATTTGCTACATGCGAGAAGCGACCCTGCGCTCTTAACCACAGAAGTATCCTACGCTTTGCCACAGCACTACAGAGAAGACTCATGGAAGGTAGCACGTTCAGTAATGTCGTACAACTTGCTGCAGCGGATGTAACAACTGCATTACTTATGGTATAACAAGGCGATGTGCCAGGAGGAGGTAGAACAATTTGACACTCAAGACATGACTCACTTTTGTTTTTGTCCATGGGTGTACCTCCGTTTAGAATCTCATTTCTACTGCTTAAATTTTGCTTTTATCTTTTGCTTTAAGAGTCCATGCCTCGCTTCTATAGAATGTTACAGGTAGAGCCATTACTGAATAAAATCTCAATTTTTTCTCTTTACTAGTTTGATATGTTCTATGTAACTTTCCGCGAACTGCTTGCAATCTATGTAGCCTTTTATCTATGTATCGATCTTTTTCATGCATCACGTCACAGCCTAGATACTGGAAGTGCTTTCTTTATTCTATTGGATTGTCTTCTAACACTATTTGTGTTCTTTCTTTGAACATGATTGTCTTGGTTTTAGTTTTGAAAATTATCATATATTCCTTTTACAAATGATGTTAAGTTGATGCATTTGTAGTGTATCCTTATTGTCAAAATGCAGGACTATCTCGTCCGCAAACACCAACTGATTTAATGTTTCATTTTGTCCCATTTTGATTCCCTTATGTACTACAATTTTCCATTCTTTAAAAATGTTGTCTAGATACATAATAAAATCTGATGTGTTACACTCACATGACTTTCTCTACTCTTGTACAAACTATTTTTTCAAACACTTATTCTCCATATGCTTCATGTTAATCGAGATATTAATCTTATTGCTAACTTTCTTGTAGATGCAAGGGAAATTGGTAGGTTTTAAGCGATAGTCAAATATTTTAAGAGCTGGTTGCTATGTGGAGTATTCCATTCTCTTTTCATTACCAGAACAAAAAAATCTGATGTGTTACACTCACATGACTTTCTCTACTCTTGTACAAACTATTTTTAGAAACGCTTATTCTCCATCTACTTCATGTTAATCGAGATAAACATCTGCAGACTCTATCTTATTGCTAATTTTCTTGTAGATGTAAGGGGAATATATATTTACAAGGGCAAAATAGAAATACAGTAGCCTTTAAGCACATACATATCTCTTAATAGTTGGTTGCTAGGTGCAGCACCATTCCCTTTCCCACAGATTAATACTCTTTGCATACCCAAGACAAAAAATGAATAACGAATTCCCATTTGAGAAAATAAGTATTGAAAAATTTAAGGGAATAACAAGCAATATCTCGAAAATGGTTCACTCAACAAAAAAAATGTATATGACATAAATTGTGTATTTTAACGCGATCTACATTTTTGTGTAGTAAAATGTTGTCTATCTCTTATGGTTTACGAGTTATGCAAAAGTCGTTTACAATGAAGAATACTTTTGAAGACATTCCCAGAAAATTCAAGATAAACATTTTATTTGTCATGAAAATATCTTAAACATATGATATTTTAATCAAAATCGTTAGAGCCATTTTTGAGAAAATTAAAATTTTCGAAAAATCTTCCATGTAAAGGATAATCTGGGGTGGGGGGATTTTTTTGAAAACCTTCGTGTCGCATCCTTGGAAGATACTGAACCTAAATACCAAGTTTGGTGTTTATCCAACTGTTCGTTTCTCAGTTATGCTGTTCACAGACAGACACACAGACAGACACACAGACAGACAGACACACACACGGACATGTTTCCAAAAATGCTTTTTTTGGATTCAGGGGTCTCAAAATATGTTTTTCCGGTGAATTCTCGGTATCGAATTTTTGGGTGGAATACAATACTTACCCTACTTACTATACGTAGTAGAGAAAGTAAAAAAGTTAAAAACGAATTCTCATTTGAGACAGACATACAGACGAACATGTTTTCAAAAATGCTTTTTGGATTCAAGGGGTCTCCAAACATATATTTCCGGTGAAATATCGATATCGAATGTTTTGGTGGAATACAATACTTCCCCTACTTACTATACGTAGTAGAGAAATTAATAATAATGAATTGCCATTTGAGAAAAATTATAAGTATTGGAAAATTTAGGGAATAACAAGGAATATCTCGAAAATGGTTCACTAACAAAGAAAATGTATATGACATAAATTGTGTATTTTAATGCCATCTAATTTTTGTGTAGTAAAGTGTTGTCTATCTCTTAAGCTTAACCAGTTATACAAAAGTCGTTCACAATGAAGAATACTTTTGGAAACATTCCCAGAAAATTCAAGATATACATTTTATTTGTCATAAAAGTATCTTAAATATATGATATTTTAATCAAAATCCCTGGAGCCATTTTTGAGAAAATTAAAATTTTCGAAAACGTTTCCTTGTAAAAGGTAATCTGGGGTGGGGGATTTTCTTGAAAACCTTCGTGTCGCATCTCTGGAAGATACTGAAACTAAATACCACAAGTTTGGTGTTTATCCGACTGTTCGTTTCTGAGTTATGCTCACAGACAGACACATACACACAGACACACACACGGACATGTTTCCAAAAATTTTTTTTTTTGGATTCCGGGGGCCTCAGAACATATATTTCCGGTGAAATCTCGGTATCGAATTTTTGGGTGGAATACAATATTTCCCCTACTTAATATACGTAGTAGAGAAAGTAAAAAAATCTGCTGGGGATAGACTACATCCTTATTTTAAGCCTTGATTTGTTATAATTTCTTTCTTATTGTTTTATAAAAACTCTAAGAATTTCTGCAAATGAAATGGATATCCTCTGCTATCTAGTATTTTCTACTGCATTAACGATCTACTTTCTACTATATTTTGTACATTACATTAAGCAAGCTTATTCCTGTATAGTTTCTGCATTGATTTCTGTGGCCTTTTTTAAAAACGAAAATTGCCTAACTATTTTCCATTCTTCTGGCATCTAGTCTCCAGCAGACATTCATTAAATGTAATAGTCTTAGTTGCAAAATCACTCTTCCATATTTAAACACTACCATGATGCTTTCCCACTTTTCATTGAGTACCTCATGTGATATAATTACATCTACTGTCCTTTCTTTAGTATCTTTATTGCACAGTGGTTATGCTGTCTCGTTATGCAGTAAATCTGTGTAATATTTCTTTTTCTATTCAGTAACAGATATGTACATGTATCTCGCTCTTCTTTTTTAGATGTCTCATGCTATGTGCTGTCTTCCGTGTATATCATGTTCTAGCGATGCTATTCCACGAATCCACGTTAGCTTCTCTTATTTTGATGGAATTAATTTTTCTTTCACACAAGCCGTATGTTGGGCAGGGTTGGAAAGGTAGTATCAGATGACTGAAAAATTTAATGCCATAGCCGGGACTTGAACCACGGATCTCCCGGCCTCCGTCCGGTTGCTCTAACCACTGAGCTACCATGGCAACATGCCGACACGACATTAAATTCTCCAACTGATTCGCATTTTTCCCGGTAAAACACAAGGAGATCTCAAATTGTATTGAGATGTCATACCCCAATGGCGACTTACATTTTTTGCAAGTACTTTAAGTCCCGGGCTTTATAGTTACAACCACTATTAGGTCAATTAATGGAATTAATTGTTCTTCTACACAAGCCGTGTGTTGGGCAAGGTTGGAAAGGTGGAATCAGATGACTGAAAAATTCAATGCCATATCGTTTATTTATGTCCTTTTCAAAGATGGCGTTTGTGACACTTAATCCAATAAACCTTGCAAAATTTCTCAAGGCCGATCCATTTTCATTACTGATTTCTTCACCATATATACCACAAACCATTGGAATGGGTGACTTTCCCCTCTCGCATTCAAGGCCCCTGTAGTTATTATTCTGTCTGTTTTATTATATTTATCTCTTAAGTTTCTGCAGGATATTATAAAATGATTAGCTTCATCTTTCTTCTTTCTTCCTATAATTAACATAAAATCAATTTATATAAATCAAACTCAAGTACCTTTATTTGTTTGTGTATATTTATTAATTCGATTTTGTAAAGCTTTTCCAGATTGATTATTAAAATTCTTACTAGTAATTTCTGTTTTAACAATATTTATATCAGGATTGGGGGAAAGTTTTTAATATGATTTAAATTTATTATTGCTTTATCAACTTTGAGCATAAGTTCTTATTATTGCTAGTTTGCTGCTTCTATTTTAAATCTTACTACTACAATTCCATCATTTTCAAATTCATACTTAGAATCCTTTTTTTCTATATTTAGTCTACCCATACCGCCACTCATTTAACTGTCCTTTCTTCTTCTTCTACTCCTGAGTTGATAATTACATTATCTTCAATATCTTTAGTACCTTTCTATTTCTTTTTAGTTTTCGCGGTCACAGTTACATTAATAGTTCTTAATTTTATTTGCTCTCCAAATACAAATATAAGTTCTTGGGTATAATACATAGCAGTAAAGCTTTTGTCAAAATGCAACCTTCTAACTTGTAAGGTTACTTAAATATTACTTTTTTGAATACGAAAATACGTTGTTCTTATCAAAATTTTACATACTACGCAATTTTTAATAATTATGACAAACTTTTACTTTTTATCTACTCTAGTTAACTAATATGGATTTGACAACACTAAATAAAAGGAGTGGTAAACCTATTCAGTACCTAACTAGTTTCGTAATGAAGCTTCTCTTACCCAACGATTTTGCTAATGTAATTCTTATCTCGAAACTGGTTGCATATTGTGAACCATACATAAATATTAAACTAATAATAATAATAATAATCATAAAGTCGGGATTTATTAGGAATTAAGCTACCAGAATTAGCTGCATTTACAATACCGTCGTCAGAACTCATTTTTCAAAGTTTATTTAATTCACCTAGTACTCATGTTCCTCTGTTTTAAACGAATCGTCTATCAAACCATATTTTGGCCACTATAAACACCTCAAACTATGTATCAATGTAGTGTACTGTTTCAATGATTGCTAATACTACATCTGAAATAAAAATGTAATTTACCAAAGTAAATAAAAAATCGATATTACGTAATTAAAGTAGATGAAACGTTGTACGATACACATATCGTAACTACATATTGCAATTCTCGGCCTGCGGCCTCGTTTGTCGTTCTACTAATCTCATATTGTAATATGAAACGTTACGATATTCGTATTGTAAATTACTATTATACACGTTCAACTGTATAAATATACCTCAAGTATGTTTGTTGCTAACATTTAATGATCTATTTATGTTCTTACACTCCAAATCATTTAATTTTTAAAATATTTCCTTTTTTTCTGAAAATTAAAAATCTTTAAATGCAATATGCACATTTCCTTTAAACCATTACTCAGAAAATATTGAAATAATGAGTTAGTATTCTAGATTCTCAACTTGGAGGTCATGAGTTCGATTCCGGCCTGGGCTAGGAAATTATTTCCTTAATTATAACATTCCGTTTCCTCGATAGGATATGCAAGTATGAACATGAGTGCGTTTCATAGCAAAACTACAAAAAGAATTTTAAAATCTGTGTGTTGCGCCCACACGACACTCTCTACTCTTGTACGAGCACAAACTATTTTTACAAACGCTTATTGCCCATCCACTTCATGTTAATCGATATAAAAATTTGCAGAAACTATCTTGTTACTAATTGTCTTGTAGGTGCAAGGGGAATATAGTAGGAATTAACCGATAGTCAAATGTTTTAAGAGCTGGCTGCTATGTGGAGCATTCCATTCCCTTTGTATGTCCAGGACATAGAAAAAAAACGAATAACGAATTCACATCTAAGAAAAGGTATAAGTATTGGAAAACTCAAACAAATATCAATAAATATCTCGGAAATCGTTCATTCGGAAAAAAATGTGTATGAGATTAGTTATGTGTTTTAATGAGATATGTATTTTTATGTGTAGTAAAATTGTGTCTTATCTCTTACAGTTTGCCAGTTATGCGAAGTCATTCAGAATGAAGAGGGCTTTTGAGGACATCCCAGAAAATTTAAGATTACATTTCATTTGCGATGAAAATATCTTAAATATATGATATTTTAATCAAAATTGTTAGAGGCATTTTTGAGAAAATCCAAATTTTCAAAAAATGTTCCAATTAAAGGGTAGTCTGGGGTGGGGGATTTTCTTGAAAAATCTTCGTGTCGCATCCTTGGAGGATACTATTCGGTATTTATCCCACATTTAGTTTTTGAGTAATGCTATTCACACACACACACACGGACATGTTTACAAAAATGCTTTATTTGGACTCACGAACCTCAAAACATGTATTTCCGGTGAAATCCCGGTATCGAATGTTTGAATGGAACGCAATGCTTCCCCTGCTTAGTATACGTAGTAGAGAAAGTAAAAATTAAAGTTTAAGAAAATATTGTTACATTCACATGGCTTTCTCTACCCATTCAACAAACTATTCTTACAAACGCTTATTATTTTACCTGCTTCATTTTAATCGAGATAAACATTTGTAGAAATGGTTTTATTACATATTTCCCTGTGGGTACAATTGGAGTAAGGGAATACAGTAAGCTTAAGCGATAGTCAAATATTTTAGTAGCTGGTCGCTCTGCGATGGCTATGAAATTTCGTTCTTTTTGCATGACCAGCAGAAAACAAACCAATAACGAATTCCATTACTATTGAAAATTTAAGTATACTATACGACTATAAGTAGATTGTAAATAAAGTAAAAATCTACAGCTCATCGAGTTAAAAGCATTGAGTCAAAGCTTCTATTGTGACCATAAAACAAGTTGTTATGCAAATAGAACAAATGCAAAAAATGTGCATTATAGCAATAAAGTCTTATTCATTAAATTTTATCACGAAAAAAACTTAATTTTGTAATTTTGTATTCCTCCTGGGCAAATTTGACGGCCTTATCTTTTAGCTAACGTTACTTTCCGTTACAAATGCAAGTTTTAGCATCACATTTTACGTTAATCAAGACGCTTGCGATAAATACGTGAGTATTTGAGTTATTTGCCCAGAAGTATGAAAATACAAGCCAAGGACCTATGTTAAACCGCACTGGAACAATGCATTGCGATGGCCGGGACTCTATGTGCCATGGCGAGATGCCCGAACAGCATTAAAACCTTCACATCTGATTCACACAACCCAGAATACCAGGCGATCTCAAATATTCCGATATGCCAGCAAGAATTTTTAATTATCGGGCTTTGTAGGTAATCACACTGGCCATGTGAAGCTGAAGTCGGAGAGTTGAGTTGTTGCGGCATCCTGCCGGGTAGCTCATCAATAGAGCATCGGTGCAAAAAGTCCACGACACTGAATCTTTCATGTCTGATTCAACCTTCTAATATGTGGCCAATATGAAAGAGGAATTATCACAAATCAGGGACATGTTGCCACGTAGTCAAATAATGAACTTACTTAGGTGTCTGAATATCTGAATTCGAACTCGATTGGAATGAGTTGGCCCGATTATCCCCTCCTCAATGGTTTCCTTATCCTCATAAGACGATAGGTTGCAGACTTTTGGCTCAATCAACATCATTATATCCATTTCATTTTAATATTTTAATATTGTTAATAATTATTAAATGTATTTTATTATACTTATTATAACTAAGAATTATTAAATTAATTATAAATGTGGCGATAATAAATTAAATTCAAATAATATTATTATATAATAGCACCTTATTAAGTGTATAACAACAAAGGAATAGTTTATACTTAGGAAAATTAATAGGTTTAAAATTGGAATTGCATTTATAGATTAGGTATCATGCTGACTACCATTGTTCAATATGTTACGAGTTAAGCTGTTAAGCTAATATAAGTGAAAGGATAAGTAATACAGGGTGCTCCGTAACCACTGCTCGTTCAAATTAATACAGGTGGTAGAGAACATCAAAACAAATATATTTCGATAAGGAACATATGGTCCCTGATGACAATTTCTGATGCTAGGAACGATTTACATAGAAGGTAGTTTAGCATGCTAATTACAACAGTGGCATTCACAGGAACTGCTCGAATGCGCGACCATTGGCCTGTATGCACGCAGTACATCGTTGGACCATTGAGTGTCGTATCTGTTCAAAGAGCCCTGGCATGTCCGCAGTGGTACCAGCAGCGACGACAATTCTAGCGACGAGGTCTTCTTCTGTTTCCACATCGGTTTCACATACCAGCTGCTTCATAAGCCCAAAGGAAGAAATCCAGATACGTGAGGTTCGGTAGCCTGGGTGGCCAGGCCACAGGGCAACCTCAGCCGATCCATCGATTCCCGAAGGTGGCTCTCACACGATTCCTCCACCATTTGAGGTGGCTCTCGGATGAAATGGGCTGGCGCCCTATCGTGCTGGAAGTACATTCTTTGTCTAACATTCAGAGGTTCTGGCAACACATATTTCACGAAGATGCGATAGCTCCGTCCGCTGAGGAGGAATGGAAGAATGTATGGTTCAATCAACCTATCGCCGAGAATGCCGTGTTTCCAAGCATACCTCAGAGCCAATCATTCGTACACAGAGCAGATTTGAAGGTCAGTACACATTCCCCGTCAGCAAACGACACAACAGCTTACGTCAGTTCTCTAACATTACAAGTTGACTTCAGAGACCATATGTCCCTTATCGAAATATATTTGTTTTTATGTTCTTTCTCTACCACCTGTGTTAATTTGAATGAGTAGTTTGGAGCACCCTGTCTATGCCAACTGGCAACCAGTTTGTGGGACTGCTGGGTTTCAGCAGGAATAGTAGAAAAGGTATACATTACATTTTTGTTTTTAGTTAGCTAACTAGGTTAAGATTTAATTTGTACCAGAATTAGTAGGAATAAGTAAATAATAGATTAAGAATTTGAAATATACTCATGGGCAAAATATATCCAGATGCCATGATGTGTACTGGTAACTTTATGTAATACATTATTACAAGAATCATTAACTTGCAATTACACAGTACACATATATGATGGAACTACTTGACTCATTCAACCACCATGCTTGAAATATCCGCTTAGCACAGAGATGTGGATTGGTGTAAGAGCTAGGTTTAAAATATTCGCACAAATATAGTAATTGCTTATTGTAGATAAATATCTTATATCTGTAACAATCTTGTAAATTTAAATGAAGCTTTCAATTTCTGTAACATTTAGCAACCTTAAGGTTAATACGTTTCAAGTACAAAGATTCTCGTGTTTGGTCTTTCACCTTTCGTTACCATGCTTAGTCTGTTTTACAATAATTCCTGATTCATTACAAGTATTTTATTTTCTTATGCTGCAAGTGCAGCATGGATACAAAATCACGTATTAAAGAATGTTTCTCCCGCAAGTTTAAAGAATTTAGCACCAAGGGTAAATAGTACACTTTGAACTGCTTACTGAAAATACATGATAGAATTTTGAAATGGCCGAAACATTACCCTTCGTAAAATTACACATAAGCAGAGCTAGATGCTCTGGCGGTCTGCTCGCTCCGTCTCTCGTGGATGACTACCTGCTCTTTGAGGCAGTATTTTTAACACTTAAATGATTTCAGTCAAATTATATAATATATAGATTCAATAACAGCCCGCATTAAAGTATGTAACAATATATAAAAAGTATATATAACAGTCATTGTATATATTTATATTATTGTATACATGTGTAATAATGTTATATGAATCTATTATGTAATTTAATAATGTAGGAGCTATGAGAATAATAGGTTAACAGTTGCTAACAATGAGGTAGTCTTGAGGCAATAATGAATTTGAAAGTTTAATAATGCTACGATTCATTCTTGGAAACAATAATGTAATTTTTTAGACAGTTTATAAAATGACCAATCAACAACCAGAAAGTAGCTTAAGTTAAATGAAAGTATTCTATTGGAGTAGGATTAGCCAATCAGAAACTGAAATAGGGCAAATTGTACAAATTCAGAAATCAGTTGATTGTAGACAGTGTTCCTAACCGGACGCGAGATGCGTCCTCGAGAAATTTAATACGTATTTTGTGTGAGACAAAAATAATTTACGTGTTAAAAAGTAGAAGTAATTAATAAAAAAAATCTCACAGCTCTCTATATCAGTGAAGTGTTATTTAAATCGTGTCAAACATTAATAAAAGGAGTTAAGTAAAATTATAATCTGCGTAAGCCTACATTCTTCAGTCGCGCCACTCCCTGCTAAGACATTCATGTCTCTAAAAATAAATACTGACGCAGCCGAGGCAAACATAAATATATAATATTTAAAGAAACAGTCAAATTACAAGTATTTTTAAATTTGGGGCGAAGGCTACCAGAAACTTTTTACTTTACGTGCGGTTGCAACTACTTCAAGTATTCGGCTGCCCAACATAAGAACTACAATTCAACTCCTTCAATACAACAAACTACTTCATCTTCCTGCCCGGGAGCTTCACGTTCCTTTACACGTCTAGGACAGCGCTGCAATCGGTGATGTAGACAAGCCAACCAATAATAGCCGTGGATCACCTTATGTCGTTGTACCACAGCTGCGTCAGGAATGACATCATACTAGAATATTCCTGGGCGTTGGCAACGTGTCCGGGGGGAGGGGTAGAAGCGGCACAGATGGTACAAGTTTATTTTATTTTCAAGAGAGTCAATGAGTGTCTCTCAAAAATCAAGACGACAAAAATACATTTAAACTTCTGATGTCATGGATATCATAAATGTAAATAAGCTGCAAATTTTAACGCATTGCCATCTACACACAATGCATCACATGAACGTAATGTCGAGCGGATAGAATCCTGCTGATAGATGTAGTGAGCAGTGGTTCATATTGGTAAGGAAATACGAGTACTATAAACCACCTCTGCCACGCCCAGTCCATGCCCCTTACCAGGTTCCAGCACACCACTTAATATTTGTCTTACTTCATATTTTCCTTCTCTCTTGAGCCTGAACTCTACCTGTGTTCAGAGGTAAATGTTTGAGTGCCAGATTTGTTGGCATCAGTCATTCCCATACGAAATCATCCATGGACTGTTGTGGATCGTCGTTGGAGGATGTGCATGTCCTCGAGCTTCTCGGATGAAATGTTGCCGTATTCCTCCCTTTTCGCCGCTCACCTAGGCCTGACTTTTTCTCTCAGGCTAATGCGTGTATGTTGGACTTTTAATTCAAACCAATAAGAGATTACCTACCCATACTGGTGTTGTGTAATAAAAATAAGGAGTTTCTGTCAACATTAAGTAAAGAAAAACGATAGGAACCAAAAGCACCGGCAAGTTTCTGTGCTCTCAGTGGTACACATATAGTTGTAATAACCCACAAATCTCTCTACCAATTCAAAATAGCTATTCCTTATGTACAATATTAATATAAAGATAATTTTCCTTCTATAAGAAAAGTGGCTGCCTAGATGATTTAAAATTAGGCAATGCGGGTTTGGTTACATGCAAGATGTGGAAGCAAAATTCAGTAGCAATATCGTAAGACGAGATGTGTAGGTAATGAGATTATGCGATAAAAAAAGAACCGCACGCTCTCAAACGGGAATCACAAGTGATGCAACAAGCTTCAATCTGGGAAAATATAAAATATAAACAACGAATACTTGGGAAATGATAAGAAAACTATATGTTTATATAAAGTGAGATTCTATATGTTTGCTTAAATGCATTTTAATCTACCTCTTTCGGTTTCCCAGTTATACAAAATTCTAGAATTCTAGGGGAGTTCACAAATTATTATCCAAGATATGCATTTTATTTACAGTGTCAATATTTGAAGCATAGGATATTTTATTCAGAATTCTTAAGAGACTTTGGCAAACTAAAACAAAGAAGATTTTTTTATTTACACAAGGCGTACTTAAAATCAATGGATGGTTGTAAAAACTAAACATCAATTTAAAAAGCAGAAACGTTACATGCTTCGATCAACTACAAAAACCGTAATCCACCCTCTCTTAATTCCGTTAACCTTAAGGAAAATTAATAAAGATAAAAAGAACTGGAAAACTATTGTCAATGAAATTCAAAGTTAATCTCCTAAATTATAAGGCATGAAAATTGCAAAAGGTCAAGTTACGTTTATAACTATAAAATTCTTACAATAGCATATGCAAAACCCCTTAGGGAAGCCTGATAAAAGTATAAAATAGAGCTGTACAATTATTAGAATTGAAATTCTCAATTAATTTAAAAAAATAGCAAGACCAGAATAATCAAAATGTCAGGTTGCCCTTATAACTGTAGAATAATTGCCATAGCAAATATAAAGTTTCTTAAACGGAAACTGGTTATGTGTAAAGTAGAACTATACAATTATTAGAATTGAAATGCCGAATTAAATGATCTAGAACGGTGTTTTCCTCCGTGATGTAGTGGTTACCTTGCTAACCTCTAGTTCCCGAAGTCGCAGGTTCAAACCCGGCGGAGAAGATGGACTTTTTTCGGGCGTAAAAATCCTTAGCATGGTTTCCTTCGAAAAGAAAGTAGAGCTGGTGGCCCCGTGTCGTAGATTTACGGCACGTAAGAGAACCTCAAGCCTGATAGAGAGGCCTCTAAGCAAATTAACGGTCTTTTATGCCCAATATAGAATGGGACGCTAAGGACCACAGCAGTTAAAGAGCGTCCATAAATAAAACTCAATTTAATTTTAATTTTCTGGGACGGTGCCAGATTAATGCCCCTTATCCAGATACAAACACTTTATCACCAAAAAATGACTAGAACATGTGCGGAATCGAGCAATCTTGATAAAGATAGGTTGTTGATACATTACATACAAAATCTATGTTGTAGAACTGTGCGGTAACAATATTTCAAGTCCTTTTCACCAACCAAGCAAATTCTTAAAATTAAACAGTTCAGAATGCTTTCCTCAGCTGATAACATTAGATCAAATTTAGTTTAGTTAAAATTTAAAGCTGCATGCAAAACTAATAAAGTATAAAGCCTACAAAATGCCTATTTAATTTCATAACCGCTTTATTATTACACTAGCAAATATAAACCCGCTTAAGGAAAACATAAAATAGAAAATATAACTGTACAACTATTAGCACTGGAATTCTGAAAGCCTGCAAGTATGAAACTGGAAAAGCTAAGTTACTTTTACCACTGTAAATTATTGCAATAGTAAATGTAAACTCCATAAAGATGGCTGGTAAAGCATGAAATAGAGCTGTGCAGTTATTAAAATTGAAATCCAAAATTGATCTAAACAAAAACAGGCAAGACAGGAAGCATGCAAAATGCTAAGTTGCTTTTATAACTGTAGAATTATTATCATAGCAAAACTTACTTAATGAAATCTGTGTGATGAGGTTGAAAGCTTTTAATTTATGACATTCTATTGAAAACATGTCATTTTTTTCTTACTCGTATAGCAAAACTAGGCTCACTTGACAGTTTAAACAGCAGGCAGCACAGATGGCGTAAATCTACAAGATGGCTATATTGCTAATTTACTCCTTTGTATGCTAGAATCTATGGACAATTTATTTTACTGGCATTTGAAAAAGTTGTAGTTTCTTAGTTCTGATAAAACGTGGTAAACCAGTACCCATTCAAATATACGGCATTAGGGATTGAAATTTAGTAATATGTGATTTCTCCTTTCTGACATGCTATTCTCTCTCTCCCCCCCTCTCTCTCTCTCTCTCTCTCTTCCTGTCCTTGTCCTTTTCGTTGTTGGCTTTTTATTTTTACTTTCTCTACTACGTATAGTAACTAGGGGAATTATTGTATTCCACCCAAAAATTCGATACCGAGATTTCACCGGAAATATGTTTTGAGACCCCTGAATCCAAAAAAAGCTTTTTTGGAAACATGTCCGTGTGTGTGTGTCTGTGTCTGTGAACAGCATAACTCAGAAACGAACAGTCGGATAAACACCAAACTTGGTATTTAGGTTCAGTGTCTTCCAGAGATACGACACGAGGGTATTCAAGAAAATCCCCCACCCCAGATTACCCTTTACATGGAATACTTTTCGAAAAAATTTATTTTCTCAAAAATGGCTCTAACGAGTTTGATTAAAATATCATACGTTTAAGATATTTTCATGACAAGTGAAATGTATACTTCGAATTTTCTGGGAATGTCTCCAAAGGTAATCTTCATTGTGAACGACTTTTGCATAACTGATAAACCGTAAGGGATAGACAAACTTTTACTACACACAAAATGTAGACCGCGTTAAAATACACAATTTATGTCATACTTTTTTTGTTGAGTTAACCATTTTCGAGATATTGCTTGTTATTCCCTTAAATTTTCCAATACTTATACTTTTTCTCAAATGGGAATTCGTTATTCATTTTTTTTTACGTACTGGACATGTAAAGAGAATACAATGCGCCACATAGCAACCAGCTCTTAAAAGATTTGACTGTCGCTTAAAACCTACCAATTTACCTTGCATCTACAAGAAAATTAGCAATAAGGTTAACATCTCGATTAACATGAAGCATATGGAGAATAAGCGTTTGTAAAAATAGTTTTTACAAGAGTATAGAAAGTCATGTTAGTGTAACACATCAGATTTTTTATTTTTATTTTTAATTTTTACTCGGGAAACCTTAAAACTCACATTTCCTGTCAATTCGAATTATTGATTCGAATTCCTTTAAGTGTAGAGAAGCAAAAAGTGTAACGTGTTCAATTATTTTTACTGTTGAGCTTTGGCAGACAAGATTTTGTTAAAATTGTGCCCACTGCAAGAAAACTATCCTGATCAATAAGTTGTGTGTGACGCAGAACAAAGGCGCACGCGTCTACAGTGAATTTATCTTGAAACTGAAAGTGGGGGTGGTAAGATGAGGTGGGAGGGTAAATTTGTGACTTATCTGCTTCATCACTGGAGGTTAGCTTGCCTTGCCTTTGTTATTCGTTAATTAGGGCTATGTACATACATCTGGTGAAGGGTCATAAAGGCGGATAGCAATTACAAGAAGGGAGGTTTTGTTTTTGTCGATGGCCTGGCCCTTCTCTTATGATGGCCAGCATCCCTCCTCGCCCGCCCTTCACCCAAACTTTGCATACGGCGCGGCACAAAGGGAAATAAAAACAACTGACAGTGCGATGGCTGCTGCGCACAGTGTTACAAGTTCATCTGTACGTTTGTCAGAAAACATTGTCTCTCGTAAAATAAAACAACCACCAATATATTTGAAAACCAAAGTTTCTGTGTTACTCCAAAGTACAAAATTTAGTTCACGTATCTGTTAAGTGCAGTATGTACTCGGTTATGTATCTGCATGGAAAGGTACAATGAGGCTGAAGAATTCAATTCTATAGCCAGAACTTGAACCACGAATCTTCAGCTGTCCGTACCGTTGCTCTAATCAACTGAGCTAACACGGCAACATAATGGCACCACATTAAATTTAGCTACTGACTCATTTTTTTTGGTAAAACTCAAGGTATTCTAAACTACGTTTTGAGGTAACATATCCCAATGGTGAATTAAAAAAATCTGATGTGTTACACTCACATGACTTTCTCTACTCTTGTACAAGTTATTTTTACAAACGCTTATTGTCCATATGCTTCATGTTAATCGAGATATCGAGATGTTAATCTTATTGCTAATTTTCTTGTAGATGCAAACGGAATTGGTAGTCTTTAAGCGATAGTTAAATATTTTAAGAGCTGGTTGCTATGTGGAGTATTACATTCTCTTTTGCATTACCAGGACAAAAAAATAAAGAATATGAATTCCCATTTGAGAAAAAGTATAACTATTGGAAAATTTAAGGGAATAACAAGCAATAACTCGAAAATATTTCACTCAACAACAAAAATATATATGACATAAATTGTGTATTTTAACGCGATCTACATTTTTTGTGTAGTGAAAATTTGTCTATCTCTTATGGTTTACCAGTTATGCATAAGTCGTTCACAATGAAGAATACTTTTGGAGACATTCCCGGAAAATTCGAAATATACATTTTATTTGTCATGAAAGTATCTTATATATGTGATATTTTAATCAAAATCGTTAGAGCCATTTTTGAGAAAATAAAAATTAACGAAACAATTTCCATGTAAAGGTTTTTTCTTGAAAATCTTCGTGTCGCATCCTTGGAAGATACTGAACTTAAATACTAAGTTTGGTATTTAACCGACTTTTTGTTTTTGAGCTATGCTGAACAGACACACACACAAACAGGTCGAACTTTTTCTGAAAAGGATGTTTTTGATTTAGGGAACCTCAAAACGTGTATTTCCAGTAAAATACTGATATGGGGTTTTTGGGTTGAATGCAGTACACCCTCTACTTACTACACTAGTGTGCATGATATCGGATAACTGAAAACTAATAAGTGACTCTGACTCACATTTTTATGCTGATTTCAGAATTGCTTTTAGTTTTGTTTATCACACATAGCTTTTTCACAATTTTACTTAAAAAACATAGAGATATAAAGATATTGCTTCCGCCACTACACATAAAATTGGCTTGATGAAGCAATTTGTAAGGGCTCTACCACAGGATGGACCCTGCTTCAAGTATCTTTCCAAGAAATTTCCCTTTATACACAAGACAAATTAAAGGCTGGAATTTCTGTTTGTCCTCAAATAAAGAAACTCATGAAGGATGGAGATTTTGAGAAGAGAATGAATGAGAGAGAAATAGAAGCAAGGATCGCCTTCCGATCAGTTACTGAAAACTTCTTAGTAAATGACAAAGATCCTAATTACAAGGCCATTGTCGAAACAATGTTGGAACATTTCAAGAAGATGGGTGCATTTCTGCATTCACATATCGACTTTTTTCCAGAAAATCTAGGACATTATAGTGAAGAGCAGGGTGAACGTTTTCACCAAGATATTAAGGAAATGGAGAGGAGGTTCAGGGGAGATGGAATGAAACTATGATGGCCAACTACTGTTGGATGTTGAGGAGGGACAGTCATCTTCAAGGATCTGCAAGGAAGTCAAAGAAGAGGAAGTTTGCCTTCTTGTTTTGTTAAAATTTAGTCATGAAATAAATTAGGGGAGTTCTCGAGAGTGTTCTTAAAATGTGTCTTGAATAAGAACTTACATTGTGTGAAATGGTATTTGAATACTTTTCTACGCTCATTAGTAAGATTGTCAAAAGATTACTTCCTATTTTGGTAAAAACCTGACGTGATAGAAAAAACGTAAGTTATTTCTGGAATCAGCATAAAAATTTTATTCAAGAAATCCTTCTTTTAAGAAATCATGTGACAAAAAGTTTGAAAATGCAGACTAGTGCTATAGGTAAGTAAAAATGTGGAGCTGTTAAAATATTGAATGTTTATCTAATTACTTTTTTCGTAGCATTAGCTGTTCACGAAAGATTCGCTGTTGTATGTTTAATATGTTCCGATTGTACACCTATATTGACCACTTACTTTTGCAAACACCATCTCTAGATTTTAAGTGTGGATATTCATATTGGGATAAATATTTTGACCTATTTATCCTGAAATTGCAAATGTTCTAATTTCCTCAAACATATACATCTCTCTTAAGGCAAACGTCTTCCACTCTAGCTGCAGTGTCTACAAAAACCTGAGTCAGCTCCGACTCGGAGCAGGATAAAAAAGACAAGGAAATACGTGCACCGTGAGTTTACCCATTTCTATGTTGTAGATAGCCTTCTCCTCTTCTTGCTTTCTTCTACTTTAGCATTAGAGGAAATCGAATTGGCCGTTTGCGATAAAAGGGCACTACCCAAGGCAGCACTGTAACAAGTATTGGGACTGGCCCGTTAAGAGGGTAAAGTGGAATTAACTAACTTCTCTGTTTCTTTCTGCGCGTGCGCAACACGGACTAGGGCACCGAGTTTGACTACGACGAGCGTGACTTTTCTACTAAGTTTGTTCACTGCCTTAGATACATACCATGGGATAAATAGGCAATAACGCAATGTAGAAAATCTGATGTGTTACATTCACATGACCTTCTCTATTTTTACAAACACTTATTCTCCATATGCTTCATGTTAATCGAGATATCGAGATGTTAATCTTATTGCTAATTTTCTTGTAGATGCAAGCGGAATTGGTAGGGTTTAAGCGATAGTCAAATATTTTAAGAGCTGGTTGCTATGTTGAGCATTCCATTCTCTTTGCATTACTAGGACAAAAAAATGAATAAGGAATTCCCATTTGAGAAAAAGTATAAGTATTGGAAAATTTAAGGGAATAACAAGCAATATCCCGAAAATAGTTCACTCAACAACAAAAATGTATATGACATAAATCTACATCATTTGTATAGTAAAATTTTGTCTATCTCTTATGGTTTACCAGTTATGCAAAAGTCGTTTACAATGAAGGATACTTTTGGAGACATTTCCAGAAAATTCGAGATATACATTTCATTTGACATGAAAATATCATATGTTTAAGATAATTTTACTACACAAAAAAATGTAGATCGCGTTAACATACACAATTTATTTCATATACATTTTTTTTGTTGAGTGAACCATTTTCAACATATTGCTTGTTATTCCCTTAAATTTTTCAATACTTATTTTCACAAATGGGAATTCGCTATTCATTTTTTGTCTTACATATGCAAAGAGTATTAATCTGTGGTGGCAAAGAGAATGATGCTGCACATAGCAACCAGCTATTAAAGTATTTGACTATCGCTTAAAACCTACCAATTCCCCTTATATCTACAAGAAAATTAGCAATAAAATTAACATCTCAATTAACATGGAGCATATGGAGAATAAGCGTTTGTAAAAATAGTTTTATACAAGAGTAGAGAAAGCAATGTGAGTGTAACACATCACATTTTTTTTAGAACTGGTCGCTATGTGTAAAATGTAATTCTCTTTGCATGTCAAAAGATCGTTTCTGCAAATGTTTATCCCGATTAATATGAAATAGATGGAGAATAAGAGTTTGTAAAAATAGTTTGTACAAGCGTAGAGAAAGTCATGTGAGTGTAACACATCAGATTTTTGGAAACATGTTCGTGTGTGTGTCTGTGCGTCTGTCTGTGTGTCTATGAACAGCATAACTCAGGAACGAACAGTCGGATAAACACCAAACTTGGTATTTAGGTTCAGTATCTTCCAGAGATGCGACACGAAGGTTTTCAAGAAAATCCCCCACCCCAGATTAGCCTTTACATGGAACATTTTGATGCAGTAATTTACTTAAATGTAAATAATGATTGTAATATGAATATGCATTTTTATGTGACATTGATTTGAGATGTTTATTGATTGTAATTATTGTTGATAAGTAAGTTTATACGACCTTACTGAAACTGTCAATAATAGCGCAATAATGCAGCAAGGGGGTGAGCTGTTTATCATTATTAGAAACGAGGAAGTTACGTAATGTTGGCGCGTTTTTCGGTAGAAACTTCTGGAATATTTCCCTAAAGCATATGTATTCATAATTTTCATTGGATATTAAAATAGACGCTAATGTTGGCGCGTTTTATTAGCCAATAGTAACTCAGTTATAATCTTTAGGCATATCGGGGAGTGGGTGTATAAAAAGCCAAGGTAGATCGCGGTCAGTTCATCGAAAATCTCAATACATTACACGTCGCCTTCAGTTGCTCAGTTCATCAAAATTCTTTGTGCACTACACGTCGTCTTCAGTTCGTCAGTTTGTCAAAATATTTGTATGAGATACGTCGGATATAGATTCACAAGTTACGAAAATCTAAAGTATTATAAAGTTAATTATACACAAAGTTGAAGTACGCGAATTAAGAGTGATTAGTAATGAAGTTATTAAAACAGTTTCAGTTTGGCGAGTGTTAAGATCAATGTATAAATGTGATAGTTAACGTGTTTGACAATAAATGTGTAAAACAAATTTCTTCATCAGTGTTATATTTGGATAAAAGATTCCTTTCCGTTTGCACACTCTGATCAAGAGACATGTTCGACTGAGAAATAATAGCTAGCCGGAGGACAGTAAACAAAACTTAAAATTCTTTCAAACACTAATACTACCACAAATTGCTAACACTAGATGGAGCTACAAACCGAACAAATGAATGACGTCACAAGATGGTTTCACATGAAGTAAACACACATACACAAACATCACAAGTTATAACATTAAAAGTAAAACCGTTACAAATTGGCTCCCAAACGTGGGGCTATACAAAAAAGTGTTAAATAAATAACACTAAAATACCGTTACAAATTGGCACCACAACGTGGGGCTACAATAATGTTAAATAAATAAACATTAAATACCGCATCAAATTGGCACCCAGAACGTGGGGCAGAGTGACCAGGAAAGGAACCAGGACGTGGAACGAATGCAGCAGTGAAATGATCTACAAGACGCAGATTCCAGAAACAACAGGGACGACAGACTACGCGGATGATTGGACATCGTAATTCCGAGATTACAAGGCAACAGGGAAATTCAAACTACAGGACAACAAAACGACGTAGACTCATCATAACACAACGTAGAAGCGACATACAAATCTAGGAGAGAGGGGCAGGAAGCTGGACATCAAAGAAACAGCAACAGACAGCATTACAAAGGTCAGAGTATCGTAATTTTTTTTTAGAAAACAAAATTGTAACAATCAAATGTACCTTAGGAGCGGTAGGATAAAGAAAACAATGGCTACTAATAATACAGAAGAAATAATTATGGAGGGAGATAATGTAACAGTTAGCTGTAATTCAATACAGGTTACAGAAAATAGCTCAAACCATGTAGAATTTGAGGGAGGAAATGTTAGTGCAGAAAGTAAGAATAGAATAGCAGGAAATATTACTATTGATGCTAGTATGATTATGGAAATGATGAAAATGATGGAAATGTTGAGAAATTTTGGTGAAAAATTAGATCAGATTAATAGGGAATTGAGGGAAGATATTATTAAGAGTGTAGAACAAAAAGTAGATCAGAGTTTTGAGGAATTGAGAGAAGCTATAAAAAAAGATCATAGGAAATCAATTGAAGATATTGGTAGGAGTAATGAGATATTAGAGCAAAAAGTAGATCAAAGCAGTGAAGAAATTGAAAAGAAAGTTACGAAGCTAGATAGTAGTATGCCAGAAATGAGAGATGAAAATGAGGAAGTAATAGTAAGTGAGATAGGAGAAGTTTCAAAGAAAATGCTAGACATGAGCAGGGAAATAGGTAACAAAAAAAGGTGAGGTTAATACTAAAAGTGAGGTTAATGTAGAATGCACAGAGTTAGGAAATCAAGTGAGTAGTATTACAAGTGAGCTAAGAGAGATAAAAGAGGTTATGAGTGTAGATGTGAATCAGGAGCAAGTCAATTTCAGAGGGGAGATATCAGAAATACAGAATGAGACAGTAATGCAAAGAAATAAATTGTACCAAGATGTTCAAAATGAAAACTCCAGTCCAGTACAGTTTAGTACAGATTTGTCAGAGTATTCTCAGATTAAAAAGATAGCAGAAGAATTGAAAATGAAAGTTGGTAAAAGATGTATTGTTCAGGAAGCTTTAGATTGTTTTCAAATGTTATCATGGGACGAAATTTCATATGAATACAAGGGGTTATCCATTAACAAAAATTTGAAGGTTAGGATACGGCTACGAGTAATGTTTAGCCACACACAATTTGATCCAGGAGGGTAAATAGCAATGAGATGTAAAGTAATTGCTGGATAGGTAAAGATGACTTGCAGAGAAATGTATTGGAACGTAAGAGGGTTAACTAAATATATATGTTATTTGAGAAAACAGAAATTTAATTTAAAAAAAAAGGAGAAATAAATATTTAAAAGAAAAAAATAACATTTTTTTGTAACTATAACAGTATTTGAAAATTAAGAATGTAAAGATTGAAACTTAATATGATATTAAAGTAAAAGTACGTAAATACAATTCCAAGAGTATTGTTAAAATAAAGTACAAAATAACAAAAATGGGTAAAAATAATTAAAAAAAACAAAAAAACAAATACTTATGTAGCAAACAGAAAAGGTGAAACATTGTCTAGATTTAAGAGATATCAATATATTTGTGTAAAGGGTGAATATTTTTGGTAAATATGTTTGATAATTAAAAAAAATTCTTGAATTGATAAATTTTTGTTAACAATATAAGAAAGCAAACCATTTTTTGTAACAGTAATTAAATACTTCAGGGTACAGTATTTGCTATAAAAATGTTCTTTTTTTGTAATGTCAGATTAATGTCAAAACACATTAAACCAGAGCCAGTAAATAGTGGCGAGATAAAAAAAAAAACATGTCGTGTGTTAAATGCGTGTGAAGTGTTAGGTGAAAGTGATAGCGTGTGTTCCAAGATTTAGGAGACTAAAAACCCAATTATAAAATTTCCAAACAAGTTGTAAATATTTATAATTATGTTTCTAGTGGGGCATATGATGCAGTAATTTGTATCACAAATTACTTAAATGTAAATAATGATTGTAATATGAATATGCATTTTTATGTGACATTGATTTGAGATGTTTATTGATTGTAATTATTGTTGATAAGTAAGTTTATACGACCTTACTGAAACTGTCAATAATAGCGCAATAATGCAGCGAGGGGGTGAGCTGTTTATCATTATTGGAAACGAGGAAGTTAGTAATGTTGGCGCGTTTTTCGGTAGAAACTTCTGGAATATTTCCCTAAAGCATATGTATTCATAATTTTCATTGGATATTAAAATAGACGCTAATGTTGGCGCGTTTTATTAGCCAATAGTAACTCAGTTATAATCTTTAGGGATATCGGGGAGTGGGTGTATAAAAAGCCAAGTCAGAGGTAGATCGCGGTCAGTTCATCGAAAATCTCAATACATTACACGTCGCCTTCAGTTACTCAGTTCATCAAAATTCTTTGTGCACTACACGTCGTCTTCAGTTCGTCAGTTCGTCAAAATATTTGTATGAGATACGTCGGATATAGATTCACAAGTTACGAAAATCTAAAGTATTATAAAGTTAATTATACACAAAGTTGAAGTACGCGAATTAAGAGTGATTAGTAATGAAGTTATTAAAACAGTTTCAGTTTGGCGAGTGTTAAGATCAATGTATAAATGTGATAGTTAACGTGTTTGACAATAAATGTGTAAAACAAATTTCTTCATCAGTGTTATATTTGGATAAAAGATTCCTTTCTGTTTGCACACTCTGATCAAGAGACATGTTCGACTGAGAAATAATAGCTAGCCGGAGGAAATTAAACAAAACTTAAAATTCTTTCAAACACTAATACTACCACAAATTGCTAACACTAGATGGAGCTACAAACCGAACAAATGAATGACGTCACAAGATGGCTTCAACACATGATGTAAACAAACATTATAAGTAATACCGCATCAATTTTTAGAAAATTTTAATTTTCTCAAAAATGGCTCTAATGATTTTGATTAAAATATCATATTTTTAAGATATTTTTATGACAAACGAAATGTATATCTCGAATTTTCTATAACTGTCCCCAAAAGTATTCTCCATTGTGAACGATTTTTGCATAACTGGTAAACCATAAGAGATAGACAAAATTTTACTACACCAAATGTAGATCGCGTTAAAATACACAATTTATGTCATATAAATTCTTTTTGTTGAGCGAACCATTTTCGAGATATTGCTTGTTATTCCCTTAAATTTTCCAATACTTATACTTTTTCTCAAATGGGAATTCGTGATTCATTTTTTTTGTCCTGGTAATGCAAAGAGAATGGAATACTCCACATAGCAACCAGCTCTTAATATATTTGACTATCGCTTAAACCCTACCAATTCTCCTTGCACCTACAAGAAAATTTGCAATAAGATTAACATCTCGATATCTCGATTAACGTGAAGCATATGGAGAATAAGCGTTTGTAAGAATAGTTCATACAAGAGTAGAGAAAGTCATGTGAGTGTAACACATAAGATTTTTTTACTAAGACAAAGTGTATTTAAATCTACCTGCCCATTTCTTTTCTTTGAAAATGAAATTTGGACAATCCCTGTTGAAATTTATGCCAGTTACTACTCATAATTAACAGTAACATTTTTGACATGTTTCAAAGCTCCAATTTGTATAGTTATTTAAGTATTAATTTTTCATTGGTAAATTCATTGTTCTAATAATGTTTCACAAGGTTCATTTTTATAAATTTCCACATAAAAAGGTCAGGTTTTTTCAATTTGTTTTCAAAATATTATTACACTATCGTTTATTAGTGACTACACAAAATACTAAAGCTTTTTTTTCTAACTACTACGTTTTAATCCAAATAAACATTCGCAGAAATAGCTACATTACACATTTCGTTAGAGATACAAAGGGACCAGCGACAGTTCAAATGTTTAAGAATTGGACGCTATAATCTGCCTTAAAATTCCATAGTTTCCATGCAATCACGAGAAACAACTGAATGTTTAAAAGTCTTTAAGAGAATTGTCAATAAATGAACAATTCGAACCTTTAATAACGGATATTTCAGAAACAGCTTATGCCACAAAAAAACGTATTTTAAATAAATTGTGTGGTTTAAAGCGATGTACATTCTTGTGGAGCTCGTTTTTCGTATTGAGCTTAACATTTCTCACTTATACAAGATTATACCAAATTCCCTCCGAATGAAGAGGACTTCATAGGCTATAATCTTGAAAATTCAAGATATGGATTTTATTTGTCACGTAAACATCTTTTATATACGATATTGTAATCAAAACCGTTAGAACCATTTTTTAGAAAATAAAAAATTTCAAAAACTTTTCCATGTAAAGGATTGTTTTGGGGTGGGGGATTTTTTGAAAATCTTCGTGTCGCATCTTTGGAAGTTACTGAACCAAATACAAACTTTGGTATTTATCCGACTTTTCGTTTTTGAGTTATGCCGTTCACAAACGCACAAACGGACATGTTTCCAAAAATGCTTTATTTGGATTCAGGGTGGCTCAAAGCATATATTTCAGGTAAAAGAAGTATCACATTTTTGGATGGAATGGAATACTTCCTCTACTTACTATACATAGTAGAGAAAGTAAAATTTATATGATCATTTTCTTTTACGCAGTTTTTAGATACTACAAACAATTTTTAAACAAATGCAGCATTTTGAGTGTGGAAAAACTTAACACAAAATAGTGACGAAAAAAGGTTTAATAAGCATGCACCTGCCCATTTATAGCTTCAGTAAAGTGATAGTTTAAATGGGCTAAGTGGAAAAAACTATTTTTTCTTAAAGTTTAGAATGTTTTTTAATTATTCACAACTTTGTTCAAATTTTACAGATAGAATGTGAATTTTTTCTTTGTTATCGAGACCTTTGATGGTTAAGTGGAACAGCTAGAGTTTTACAAATAATAAAATCTGAAATGTCACTTTCACTTAACTTTCTCTGCTCGCTGTTATACAAATTATTCATAGAAAAACGTATTCTTCTGTTCAGTCCTTGAAAATCGAGATAAACCTTCATAACACATTTGCACATTTCGTTGTAGGTATAAGAAGAATACAGTAGGCTAAATCCGACAGTCAGATTTTAAAAACGCGCTTCGCTATATGATGGCTTTGAAATGCCATGATCTTTACATGGCCACGAGAGGTAAAAGAAGTTACGAATGGCGAATAACCGCTTGAAAAAGATATAATTATACGAAAATTCAAACCAATAACCAATAATATCTCAAAAATAAAATTATTTGAGACAAAGTGTGTGCTTTAGAGAGATCTACGTTTCTTTTCTTGTAGTAGGATTTTATTTCTTGCAGTTTATTAATTATACCCGTGTATCCTGTGATTCAGAATGAAGAGTACTTTGCAGGTTATTCCCAGAAAGACTAGTTTGAGGTAGAGAGATTTTATTTAAAATTTTCGTGACGCCTCCTTGGAAGATAAAAATAATCATAAAATAATAATCCCGTGGCTCTACAGCCCATGAAAGGCCTTGACCTGTCAACCCGACTGCCGGTTTCACGCCCACGTACGCACGGCAGAGGTGAGCGATTATCCAGCCGATACGGAGAGGTGATGTGGCTAGCATCACGCATCCCCCAGACAGGATGTTGGCCCCCTTGGCCGGGATCACTTCCTATCGCAGATCTCAGTTTCCTCACGATGCTGATACCGGTCTCATACCCGTGAATTAAAATCCGCGTTCCCATGGATGGGATCGAACTCTTGAGCATCCCATGGCTGGGAACCAGAGCTCCATGCTCTAGGCCACAGACTTCCTGGGAAAACGTTAAGCTTTTTGATTTTGAGTTATGATGTTCACACACACACTTTTTTTCTAAAACCGCTTTTTACTTTCTTTACTATATGTATATAGCAAGTAGGGGAAGTACTGCTTTCCACTCAAAAATTAGATATCGATATTTCATCAGAAATACATCCCCTGAATCCAAAAAAAATTGCCTGTGTGTGTGTCTGTGAACAACATAATTCAAAAACGAAAAGTCGGATAAATTTGGTATTTAGGTTCAGTATCTTTCAAAGATGTGAAACGAATATTTTCAAGAAAATCCCCCACTCCAGACTACCCTTTACATGGAACATTTTTTCAAAAAATTGGATTTTCTCAAAAGTGGCTCAAACGATTTTGATTCAAATATCGCATATTTAAGATATTTTCATGAAAAATTAAACATATATCTTGAATTTTCTGGGAATGTTCCCAAAAGTCTTCTTCATTCTGAATAACGTAAGAGATGGAAAAGATTTTTTTACACAAAAAAGTAGATCTCATAGAAACACACAATTTATGTCATATACAGTTTTTGCGAAGTGAACCATTTACTAGATATTCCCTGTTATTTGTTTATGCTTTTTATCAAATGGGAATTCGTTATTCACTTTTTTTTTGTCCTGGATATGCAAAGAGAATGGAATGCTCCACATAGCAACCGGCTTTTAAAATATTTGACTATCGCTTAAAAACTAGCAATTCCCTTGCACCTACAAGAAAATTAGCCATAAAGTTTCTACAAATGTTAATCTCGATTAACATAAAGTAGACGGAGAATAAGCATTTGTAGTAACAGTTTGGACAAAAGTATAAAGAGTCAGATTTTTTATATAGAAAACCTCAAAATGTGTATTGCATAAATCTTGATATCAAATTTGTGGATGAAATTATAAATATGAAATTAAAATATATAAAATATAAATAGGTATAAAGTTAGCATGGTCAGTCAATGTCATCCACCACAGATATTCATTGTGACGATGAAAATGATGTGCAACTATGAATAAGGAAAATATTTGTATTGTATTCTGCTTTTATCTATTCTATAGACCTAAAATGTCGTCTCTACCGGCCTAAATGACAAATAGCCCATCGAGCTAACCATACTTTAGTAAAAATTGCAAATCGGTAACGGAGCCGTATATCAGCAATATATCGTACTTATTTCGTTTATATAAGCATGCCTGGAGTCCAAGGAAATAGTAACAGAAAAGAAACTGAAATGAAATAATATATTATATGGCCTGCACGGTTTGTTTTGTAATGCCAAGGGAGGCTCAAGGATTTATCGGGATAGAAGGAAATATTAAAGCTCGAGATACAATTGATATGCAGATATTTATGAAGTTATGGAAAAAGCAGGAGTTAAGAACAAAAGACGTATGAGTTCAGGAGAAATACAACAGAGCATAAAAGAGACTACACCCATAGAAATCTGGCTTAAGAAAAGTATTTAGCAACACAAAGCTCTATTGTAGCGCTGCCTTTGTCAAGTTTTTCCGCACTGTTCGGGCACAATTGTCTCTGTTCTTCGATCTCTGTTGTCTAGTTTTGATTTTCCATCACCGTTCTCAACTTTCGTTGGTTTGTATCCGCAAACGACAGTAATGGAAACTGTTGTGGTTTTGCATTCACGTTCAGTGGTTTAGTTACTTGTTTTTGTAATGTCTGCCGTTATACAGCGACTTTAAAGGCCACCAAGTACGAGATACGTCAGGATGGCACGTGAGGTAGTGTGCTGTGAAATATAACGCTTGTTTGTATATTAAAGGTGTTTCTCTCCAGTACTCTCAGCCAAGCAGATGTTGTGAGATTTTAGAGAACACATTTCCTTTGCATCACTTACCAACGATCCTTAGGAACCTCTCTGTTACTGCACTCTTACGTCACACAGATTCTACGGCCTCAAGAATCATTAAGATTGGAAAATTGAGTCTCACTTAAAAACAACTAATGCAATGGCCAATGCTTTTAACATGTAGAAATACCCTTATAGGCATCTAGAATAATAAATTGTATACAAATAGAAGCAAATTTAAATATGATGTGGCGTATTAATAATTTGGGGGGTTACATTGTCATTGGCAGAGATACAGTTTGTTCTACAGTGTCATTACCAGACACATTGTTGTTTACGTCATTCCTGACTGCAAGCTTTGCTAGCCACGAGTGGTGGGGATATAGTGTCTGTCTTGTTGAGTATTCCGAGAGAAGCGGATCGCGTGTGCAAGCCGGTTTTTGGATCGGTGAACTTCTCCTCTCACCTTTCATATTTAATAAAGTAGGAACCACAAACGGTTGGGAAATAAATCTAGGAATATGTAAGAAGATTTGTGTTATCGATTTTGTAAGTAAAAAACCCACGCCTTCCTCTTAAACTCCACAACACGTTTCGGTCCTACGCGGTCAAGTGAGTATCCGTCCCCTCAATGTACGTGCTGGGTACTAAAAATTAATTTAATTTTTCATGCGAACCTTTAGGATTCTACCTAGCATGTAACAATATATCGATCATATTTTAAAAACACGGTTCACTGATTCTACCCATAAGATTCTGCTACATTATGTTAATACATTTGAAATAAGAAAATAAACGGGAAACCTCCATAGGAAAACACTTGCGCGAAGCGCATTCCCTAATATTTGGAAGTTACATTTTTTCCGAGATTTTTCCCAAGCACATTTATAAACGCCTTAAAAAAAGAGCGGTATAGAAAATATGCGACAAAACCAGGTTTCATATTACTTCCAGTGTTTACTGAGTTAAACATTTCTTAAGGATTACTATCTGATTCAACTTAACAATAATAATTATACTATATCCTGTTATTGACTAATCGATATCGTAATATATAATATAACCTTTTAATTTGTATGTTCTGGTAATTCAAATATTTTATTATACAATACTATTTAAATATCTAAATATAACATTTGAATATTATAACACCACAGGAAATACCGGGTGCTACACCGGGGTTGTAACATATCTGTGTAAGTTACGTGCAGCGCTCGGTAAGGGGAGACGTGGGTTCGGGTGAAAATTAAAAATACAGGTAACGTTTCTGCCCACGTTTTCAGACCTTCATTCGATCCTAAGGTCCTGAGACCCAGTCTGTAACTACATCAGCTTATTACATACCTGGTTGGTGGTGAAGTTGCTCTTATTCACAACGTATAAAACTACTCGTCGTGGTAGCATGTGTCGTGCTGATCAGTTTCTATGACCTTAATTCGGACAGTTTAAATATCCTACAGCGTCTCTTTAATCTAAATTCTTCACGTACCCTAATTTGATGCTTTCTCACCGAGCGGGATGGCTCACGCGGTAAAGTCTGTGGGCTGACCAAACTGACAGGTTTTTTTTACGTAGTTTACCTCAGTCGCAAAGGTAAATACCGGATTGGATATTTAATACCACGACCCAAAGTTCCACCTTAAGTCAAAAACAATAGTAAAACTGAAAAGTAGGTGGTAATAATAGCGAATACTGTGCCATATGTCCACAGACCATGAAAGCAGGTAGACTACACGGCACGAAGCAGAAGATCCGGCAGAGTTTCTGTGGACACGTAACAAATCAAAATGGCATGGTTACAGGGATGAGACCTAGAAGGCTAGCTGTCCGCCTTTCTATATGAAAGCGGCAGTTAGACTGGACGGCACCCTAATGCCATTTGCACGGCACGAAGTAGAAGATCCAGTTGCTATGCACTAGAGTCTCTGTGGACACGACGAAGCGGGTGGTTACAGAGATGAGACCTAGAAAGTTAACTGTCCGCCACACCGCGATCTAAGAATTATCTACGACCGTGTAGTTAAAGCGACGTAAAATAAAATAGAGTAATAATAAAAAAAACGTTTTCTCGGCCTCACTCTGATATCTGGGGTTCGTTCCCAGCCCTGGAGCGCTACAATATATTTATATCCCATGTTAGTATATTACACACATTGTATTCTATTGTGATTAAAATGTCAAATAACATAATATACTCTTAATCACTTTAGATTAAATAGGTCTTTCATATCTCAGAAATGTGCCAATAATTTTGTATATTTAAGCGATTTCTGCGTTTATGGTAAAGTGTCTACAGTGGAAAAGCGTCTGTATAGTCTCCTTTTTAAACTTCCTGGCAACAAATAAATGTAAAAACTGCAAATTATATTGCATCCCAGCACCATTCATGGCAAACATTATTACCAAGGGGGCCGTTTGAAACCCACGCAGTCCATTTCTCCAGACACCAGCTGTTCTATATACCCGTTCTATCGTACATAATTATCTAAAATTACATATTTTACCACTTTTATTGTAGACAGTGCATGTACTGTATTCCATCCAAAACGTCTATATTACATGGGAAATAAGCACTTTGAAGTATTTTTATAGAAAAACATCCGTGGTGAGTGTACCTGCCTGCTTCTTTGTTTGTGAACACTATAACTCAAAAATGAAAGCTCGTATTATTATCAAATTTTATACTTAAGACACACTGCATAAACACGCCAAGCAGGATTTTCTAAAAAATACCCCTAAGGTAAAATTTTCTTTTGTTTGAATTTCTTTAAAAAACCAGCTTTAACCATTTTTATAAAATACCATAGGTTTAAGATATGTACACAACTAACAAAATGTATATATAGAGATCTCTACATCCTGCACGAATTTTGTATAGTTTTGTGTAACTGGTAAAACATAAGAGACAGGCAAAGCACGAAAAATGCAGAACTCATTGAAAGATACAAATTTATGTGTAATAAAGTTAAATACTGAACTCCTAAACAAATATAACACCAACCGTATTGCAACACTTTCTCAATTTAATAAATGTGCACTGGATTTACGGATATGCGCTAAAAAATGGAATACAGCAACAATATTCCCCATCCTTAAGAAAGCTAATAGACCAAGTTGTAATAACTGGAGACATAAGCTTACTGGGAACTTGTTATAAATTATAATGCAAAAATAATAAGACGTTTAAACAAAATATCAGAAGTGTACTATTAAAAGAACACCATGGTTTAAAAAAGGAAGATCAAGCACTGATTGCAACTTTGTTATAATCCAGACAGTGGAGCAAAGAAGAGAATTCAATCTTAAAACTCGTTAATTATTTATTTATTGATTATGAGAAGGCATTTCATAAAGTTAAAAGGTTAAAACTACGGGGAATACACTTGAGAAAGAATACCCTGCACAGTTAATAAGAGCAATACGCTGTCTATGTGTTAATAACAGAACTTGCACTGATAAAGGAAATGATCCAAATGAAAAATTCCAAAAATTAATGGTGAAGAGAAGGGTGCCTATTATCACCCACTCTTTTTCATACATGCCATTGAAAAATGGCTGAATATGTTACATTATAATTTTATTCTTAATGGATCACGTATAAAATATTTTTATTTGCGGATGACCAGATGGTTATAGCTAATTTGGGAATAACCTATAGATAACCTTATCATTTCGCCAAAAATTAAAAAAATTGCGTTTACGGATCCCAATATAAAATATCAAAAACTGCAATTGATTCGTAAATTATTGAACAAATCAGCAGCTTTAAACATCTGGTATGTAATATATCATAACGGGGACATGGTTGTCCTTCGTGGTGTAGTGGTTATCATACTAGCCTCTAGTTCCCGAGGTCGCGGGTTCAAAACCGGCGAGGACGATGGACTTTTTTTTGGGCGTAAAAATCCTTAGCATGGCATCCCTCGGAGAAGAAGTAAAGCCGGTGGTCCCGTGTCGTAGATTTACGGCACGTAAAGGAACCTCAAGCCTGATAAAGAGACCTCTGAGCAAAATTACCGGTCTTTCACGCCCAATATAGAATGGGACGCTAAGGACCACAGCAGTAAGAGCTTCCATAAATAAAACTCAATTTTTTTCCACAGACATGGAAGAAAGACTCAATATATATCAATAGGTTTCTGGAACTATAAGATGATATCTAGGAAATAAAACAACAAAGGAAACAAAATTTTATAAAAGAGTGATATTGTCAATATTACTTCCTGTCGCATAGACTAGGGTAGCTTCCGAAAGAGACAAAAGGAATGTAGAAGCGTCAGCAAAGAGGTTTCTACCTCTGTGGCTGGTGTGTGTCTAATTGAACATAAAAAGAGCAAAGAAATAGAAAGAGAAGTTGAAATAAAAGGAGCATTAGATCGTATAGTCAATTGCCGTAAGAATTGGAAAGAACATTTAGACAGAATGGATGAAAACATATTTCCTAAGAAAGCACTTAATTATAATCACAAGAAAAACGAAATATAGGCCATCCAAAATTATGGTGGGTTGAATGATTTTAATTGGAACGGAACGGGCCTGCGGTTCAAACCGTGTGAACATTGCTGATGATGATTAAATGAATTAAATTGGGTTTTGTTTATGGATGCTCTTTATCTATGAGCCGCATCCAGAAAGTAAGTTTCCCGATTTTGTTTCCTTTAAAGTAAGCACATTTAACCGGGAAAATTGCGCATGCAAAGCATATCTATAAGTATCAATCATATGCCGGCCGGACAAGTCCAGCCTGATGACAGTAGCGCGGTAACAGTGGCCCGAAATGGCAGATCTTATTCGTTATCCCGCGCTGCGAGGTTCGGTCATTGTTAAACATAGCTCCAATCGAAATTCGTCAGCTGTGCTAGGACTACGGGCCGAACATCAGGGGCAAACATGGTGAGTCGCTGGTGTAGGCAGTTTTCCGAAAGTCGTCCAAGTGTCCATGATGAAGAACGCAGTGGGCGACCGTCTGTATCAATGATGGCCTCATTGAGTTAGTGAGGCAGCGTATCGTGGAGAACCATCGCTCCGCAGACATCGCGATCCTTGTTGCATGAAATTGTCACTAAGCGTCTGCTGTTCAGGAAATTGTGTACAAAGTGGGTGCCAAAAACCTTACACCCGAGCACAAAACGAAATGCTTAGGAGTAGCACTGACATTCCTGCAGCGGTATCATGATGACGGCGACGAGTTCATCTACAGGATCGTCACGGGCGATGAGACGTGGATTTCGCACTTTACCCCAGAAACCAAACAGCTCACCACCGACAATCCGATGCCCGGGCTCGGTACCATCATCAACTGTTAAGCCACCACTGTTTTCTAGGTTACTGTCAGGGCCTCGGCCATGACCTTTACCTATTCCCCACTGAGGAGTGTGTCCACTTTGGACCTCTCCGTTTTTATTTAGTAATTACCCACGAACCGCAGGTTTGCTTCGGCGGTACCAGTCATCACGATGTCAATTATGCCCCCAATAAATAGCGCCACCATAGAACAAGATCCTTCTTTTCCTCTTCCTTTTTCCTTTCTACAACCTATATATATTTATCTGTTTTTCCTTAAACCTTTATTCCTGTTTCCCCCCCCCAAAAAGCAGCGTCACAGTGGATCTCCGGTCAAGACGAATTCAAACAGACTGCGTCGGTGCAGAAAGTGATGTGCACGGTGTCCTGGGACAGAAAGGGCATTTTTTTCATTGACTTGCTGACCAGAGGTGAAACAGTGAACGCTGGCCGTTACTCTGAAACCCTGCGACGTGCCATTCAAAACGAGACGTGTGGAATGCTTCGTGCAGGTGTCGTGCTGCTCCTGACAATGCTCGTCCACATACGGTTCGGCGCACAGCAACTGTTTTGCAGAAGTTCGCCTGAGAGCTGTTTGATCATCCACCATACTGTCCGATATTGCTCCCAGCGATTTCCATTTTTCCTTGCACCTCAAGAATTTCCTGTCCTCCGGTCAGCGTTTTGATAACGACGAAGAGCTGAAGACGACTGTCACAAGCTGGTTTCATTCACAGGACACAAGAATACAAACGCTGATCCCACAATATGACAAGTGTCCCAATTCTTATGGTAACTATATCGAAAAACAGGTATCTGTTGCCAATAAAGTTTTTCATGTAACTATGTTTTCTTTGTTTTACAAAAAAAAATCTGATGTGTTACACTCACATGACTTTCTCTACTCTTGTACAAACTATTTTTACAAACGCTTATTCTCTATGTGCTTCATGTTAATCGAGATATAGAGATGTTAATCTTATTGCTAATTTTCTTGTAGATGCAAGGGGGATATGGTAGGTTTTAAGCGATAGTCAAATATTTTAAGAAGTGGTTGCTATGTGGAGTATTCCATTCTCTTGGCATTACCAGGACAAAAAATGAATAACGAATTTGAGAAAAAGTATTAAGTATTGAAAAATTTAAAGGAATAACAAGCAATATCTCGAAAATGATTCACTCAATTAAAAAAATATATGACATAAATTGTGTATTTTAACGTGATCTACATTTTTTGTGTAGTAAAATTTTGTCTATCTCTTATGGTTTACCAGTTATGTAAAAGTCGTTCACAATGAAAAATACTTTTGGAGACATTCCCAGAAAATTCGAGATATACATTTCATTTGTCATGAAAATATCTTAAACATGTGATATTTTAATCAAAATCGTTAGAACCATGTTTGAGAAAATAAAACTTTTCGAAAAATGTTACATGTAAAGGGTAATCTGGGGTGGGGGATTTTCTTGAAAACCTTCGTGTTGCATCTCTGGAAGATACTGAACCTAAATACCAAGTTTGGTGTTTATCCAACTGTTCGTTTCTGAGTTCTGCTGTTCACAGAGATACACAAGGACATGTTTCCAAAAATGTTTTTTTTTTGGATTCAGAGGGTCTCAAAACATGTATTTCCGGTGAAATCTCGGTATCGAATTTTTGGGTGGAATACAATACTTCCTCTACTTACTATACTTAGTAGAGAAAGTAATAGGTAAACTTACTTTCTGGATGCGCCTCGTACTATGGTTCTTAGCGTCCCATTGCATATTGGGCGTGTAAGATCGAACATTTTGCTCAGAAGTCTCTTTATCAGGCTTGAGGTTCTTTTACGTGTCGTAAATCTAGGACACGGGCCATCAACTTTACTCTCCTTAGGAAGGAAACCATGCTACCAATTTTACGCCCGAAAGGTTCATCGTCCTCCGCCGGGTTTGAACACGCGACCTTGGGAACTAGAGACTACACTAGACCACGGAGGACGACGACGATGATAACTTTTTTGTAGCTTTAGGCGTTTGCAAAATATTCGTTTTTACTTCTTTAAGATTTTCCAGCTTGAGATGCCTTGCGTCACCAATAAAGCGTCTTATGCAATTCTTTTTCTTGCACGAGTCATTAGTAACAAAAACTGACACGAAATGCGAACAGTTCTGTTTTATTTTCCGTATTATACACACAAACAATTCTAATGTGCTTAAACTGGCAGTAACGTAACGTGAATGTAAGAATTAGGTTTCAGTCCATACTACAATTATATATAAGGGATGATGTGAAGTGGAATGAGTTAGAGAAAGTATGACACATAAGATTAGAAACATCCTCATTCTTTTTCCTCTACCCTTCCTGTTCATTCTGTAGATTTCCTGAAAGTTCTAACAACGTTCGCATTGTGTAAGGTAGTTTCAGGATGAACACAAATGATTATGAGGATTTGAAATCTATATTCTTTCTCTATGGTATATAATTTTGAATCGTTACTTAAATTGAAAACTAATTGTGGAAGTTTGACGTCTACATGTGCAGATTTTGCTTTGTAGCCATGGCAACGAAATAAAAAAAACCCAGAAAAACATGAACTCGCGTGTGAAAATCTTTTTGTTTCTTGGAATTCGCGAAACATAATGCACTTGTTACAGTTCAGCAACGATAGATTTGGTCGTATTGCCCCTGGTAATAACGTTCGTAGGTGGTATAGTCAGATCCAAACGACGTGTGTCTGTAAAGGATGACCACGTGTGCCAGATGAGAAAGTGGAGAGAGCCAGAACGGTTTTAGTGTGCAATCCTAAAAAATCTGTATGGCGGGTGAGTCGAGAGGTAGCAATTCCAGCAATGACAGTGAGGAAGGTGTTAATTATAGTAACTTTTAACAACCATGCTTACTACATATAGCATCACAGGAGGTGACACTGGTGATACCTGCACTGAAATGATATTTTGGAAAGGAATTTTTGGGACGTACCGAGTGGGATGGTTCAGGCGGTAACGTCCGTGGCCCACTTTCGGGAGGTTCCGGTTCGATTCCCGGTGACCGGCCACTCTAACCTTGGGATTTTCTCTTGGTTGTCTAGGCGAATGCCGGTGTGGTGTATTCCACCACGATTTCTTCTCTCCCCCATTTCCTTTCATTTCATTTCTACTTTCATGTTCCAGGTGCCTCTTTGGGTCTGTGGTGCTGCCGGAGTTGGGCAGATGGCGTAGTTGCTTGCGCATTGGAAAAATTTCACCTGTGAACGCCAGGGCATGTCCCGCCCGTTAGAGTCGTTTCGTCGCTCTCTCTCTCTCTCTCTCTCTCTCTCTCTCTCTCTCTCTCGAGATTCTTCGTCTCCACTGGTGTGCGGATGTTCCAACTGGAAATATTAAGGACTTCTGCGCGTCTGTGTGTGCATATCTGCCTGCGAAACTAAGACCTCTTAAGGCTCCTTCACCTCATCTCTGGCGCCTGGGGGATGTAGTCAATAGTTCAAGTTGATCGCAGTGACGTGATGTCTTCCTCCGATAAACACGTCCTACATCCTCCCGGCTGGTTGTATGCCCTGTCACAAATGTATTCCATATTGAACGCTTGTAATTTGTGTTATAGGAATTTCCACAGTTTTTCTTCATTTTAAGTTATGCTTAGAGAAAAACCAAACATTTAATTTCATATTTTAAACCCTGCTTACTATCATTATGGGAATAAGTATCTTAGCGCTTTGTAATGTACAGAATTCAACGCAAGTGACAAAATGTCATATTTCATAATGCGTTTGTAAAATCTTCATAGTTTACGAAAATCTTCACCTGTCTTAATATTTATGGTATTTCGCTTTTAAAATAACTCCCGTTAGCAATGAACCGGACATTACAAATATTCTATTCGGGCTGCACCACCCTTGATATAAGTCAGGTACAGTTACAAAATGTAGTATTTATTCTGTGTGACGTAACGTACGAAATTAATTCTATTATTCTTGGAGAGTTTTTATTTTCGCCCACCGATGCTTTTAGTGGCATATTATAATTTGTATTAAACATGGTCAATGCTACCAGTAACACATTTATTTATTTATTTATTTATTTATTTATTTTGTAACTTTAAGGGGTTTACAATGATTAAAATTTGTAAACTCCATGTAATTTGTTGTATTTCATTTGACATTTTGTTACTAAATATGGAAAAAACCTAGAAGGTTTAGTTTTTTAAATTAATGAAGTGAATCTGCTCCAAACCCTTAAAAGTATTACACATTTTGGTTTTGAAGTATGCATTTTATAATATTTTGGCATTTTTCTTTATATTTTTATGTTTTGGTAATAAAAATAATGTTTTGAGTTTTTATTCATATATTACCTGTCTCTAGTTATTGAAAATTATATTATATACCATAGAGAAAACATATAAGTTTAAAATCGTATTATCATTGGTGTGCTCCTGTATTTAGTGGTAGAATCAACGCATTTATCAGACAGTATAGAGTTTTTTTTTTTATTTTACGTCGCTTTAACTCCTTGGTCATATCGCGACGGATCTGTTGGTGGATAACTCTTAGAATGATATGTGATGGACAGTTAGCTTTCTAGGTCTCATCCCTGTAACCACCCGCTCCGTCACGAGACACAGAGACCCTAGTGCATAGCTACCGAATCTTCTGCTTCGTGACGTGTAGACGACATTAAGGTGCCGTCAAGTCTAACCGCCGCCCTCACAAAGAGAGAGCGGACAGTTAGCCGTCTAGGTCTCATCCCTGTAACCACCTGTTTCATGCCGTGAAGATGGCATTAAGGTGCCGTCCAGTCTAACCGCCGCCCCTAGGCGGACAGTTAGCCTTCTAGGTCTCATCCCTGGAAATGCCATCCGGCTTCGTCATGTGCCCACAGAGCGCCCCAGCGCATGGCAGCCGGATCTTCTGCTTCGTGCCGTGCAAATGGCGTTAGGGTGCCGTCCAGTCTAACTGCTTACATTGTCTATAGATAGATGGCATATCATTCGCTATTATCACTTATTTTTCATTTTACTATTGTTTTAAACTTAAGGTGGAACTTTGGGTCGTGGTATTAAATACCCAATCCGGTATTTACCTTGGCGACTGAGAAAAACCACGAAAAATCCTCAGACAGATTGGTCGGCCCACGGGATTTGAAACTAGGACCTCCCGAATGCGGGCCGCAGACTTTACCGCCTGAGAGATCCCGATCGGTAGTATACAGTTGTTGCAAAGTATATAGATATAAAAATGTCAAAGATGACGTATTTCTTTTAATAACGTGTTCAGTGGCGAGTTCCGATCATTTAGCGTTGCTTGAGCGATTAGAGTATCTTATTTTAGCATCAGGGCATGGTAACAAGAGAGCTGTAATAATCTTCACGAATTGTGGCTTCCAAATAATTTCTTAAACACTTCGTAAAGAATTTCAGTATATATGAATAATACAAATACAGTATAGTTATTAACCAGTTATATTAATTACTTCGCTAATATGTTAGCACTTGAAGCTTTTGTCTTTTGCACCGCAAAATATAACACAACTGCTTCCGACGAAATCTAATAATCATATAAGCTGTTTCAGATGTCTACTCATTGTAGAGGCAAAAATATAACATGTTTCATATGATTTATATATTAACCTCGAAAATAATTAATGAAATATCTAAGTAGAGAACGTAGTGGGAATGTTATATATATGGACGATTTTAGCACCAAGGAATAATCAAGTTCTGGAGAGAAGTAGTCGGATAATTATGTTATTTTAGGCAAATAATTGGCGCTTTTACTTTCTTTTACTGTGGTACTCAGGAAGGCCTCTTTATAAGATAGCCAGCAGCCCAGGATTAAGTTGCAGGAGAAGTTGTGAAGAACGACCATCAGAAAGTGACATATGACGCTGCTACGGACACGCCAATTACCAGCCTACCAGGGTCCGGGTGACGATCAATCCTTGTCTCAGATCTTAACCTATCACCCCTATCTTCGTTTTCCTAAGATTTCTTACTCTCCACCACATGTTTTTAAAACTCTTAGTTTTCTGTTGTGCTTCAACAGATTTTGTAGAATCTTCACATCCATGTATTACTCCCATATTTAACCGACCTGTTCTCATAGTAGTTTTAATGCCCCCTATATGGAAAAGCAAATTGAAAGATTCTCCAGTTTGATGAACAAGTCAGCTTGTTTCTCTACTGAAAACACTAACAGATATGCAGAGTGTTTCAGAATTCAGTCAACAAGTTTTCATGGATTACAAAGAAGTGTTAGACTAAACTTTTATATAGGATACCTACTGTGTTTGAGATCATTGTTGTTTGAATAGATCAAAATCAATAACGAGCCGGTACATCACTGATAAAATTTCCTGAGTTGTGTTACTTGCACGTAATCGTGGCCATGCTTTGTTAAACGCGAGAGATTAAAGCTGGGTTCACTGCAAACGTAAACCATTCATCTGTTTGAGGAAAACATCTTTAACCGCTTGAACGAGGTTTGAACCCAGCACCCCCAGATTGACAGCGAGCACGCTAATGACTGCGCTATTACTATAGTTCACTGTTGTTTATCTCTCTGATACGTATGATTCTCTATGTGAAAGTGGAGGTATCATTGGTGCACTGACCCTTGCTGTAGGAGTATTTTTTTCAGCAAAAGCAAAGGCATAACCTTGTGTTTGTGGAAGAGAAATGAATTATTTTGCTTCAAAGTATGTCTTCCTAGACCATAGGTGTCATGCATCAAGGTGCTCCTATACCATCCCTCTGTAAACCCTGAACGTTTGCCGATCTGTAACACCCTATATAAATTTGCTAAGTTAATCTCTCTCTCTCTCTCTCTCTCTCTCTCTACGTCAGGGGACGGGGCGAGAATACCTCCGTTAGTAGAGTCGCCAAATATGCAACATGTATAACAGCACCTAGCCTGTAGAAAACCAATAGACACCCAGCCAGAGAGGGATAAGCGCTCAGCGACTAAATTACTATCAAGTCCCTATTTCTGTTGTCCCTGCTTAAGGGTGTTCGGTACTGAAATTGCTAATTTCTACAAATGTTCAACTAATTTAGCTTAAGCTTTTATGACAGATTTCTGCAACATAATTACACCATGAAATTAATTTTCACTGTCGTTTATACCAAACTTTCCAAGAAAATTATAATCCCTATTGCTCTTTCACACATACTGTAGTTTAAAGTTGGAAAGGTAGAATTAGATTGAAAAATTCTATGTCATAGCCGAAATTTGAACAACGGACCGTGCCGCTGCTCTAACCAATTGAGGCAACATGTTCGCACGACTATAAATTACCCAAGTAACTCATATATTTTTCCGACAAACCAGAATGCGGCCTCAAATTCATTTTTGAGATAACATATCCTAATGGCGACTTGCATTGCCGTGGTCTCCCCCTCCCGTCCCCTATACCATGCTAGCCGCCAGTTTCCGAGGTGGTGGGTTCAAACCCGGCGGAGACCGATGCATCTTTAGCATGGCTTCCTTCGGAAGGGAAGTAAAGTCGGTGGTCCCGTGTCGTAGATTTACGCCACGTAAAAGAACCTCAAACCTGATAAAGAGGCCTCTGAGAAAAAATTGCGGGCTTTCACGCCCAATATAGAATGGGACACTAAGAACCATAGCGGTTAAAAAGTGGTTTTTAGGTTTGGTTTTATCTGTGATAACCAAGGGGAAAGGTAGGTATTAAGATTAATATTTATAACCAAATCCTTGAAGTTATTATACATGATTTTTTAGTGAATATATGTTGTACTATACCGTATGTTTCAGAAATAATTTTACTAACTTCGGGTATGGGTTCCTCACACCAAAAGAAGGTAAAAAGTTCATATGAACATATGTCCCATAATCCTTGGTTTTCGCGTTATTCCTGTCACAATGAAAGTGTGAGTTCAAGGCCTTCGGGGTCCAACCTCAAAACTTCATTTTTCTATGCGTTGACCCATTGTACTACATAGGTAGATGGCGAAGTGTTGCCATGGAGGCTTGTTTACGTTTGTCATTTGTCATTAGTCTGTCTTCAACGTTTCAATTGTGTACATGCAGTGAGTTAACTGCACGTGTTTCGTTCCACCATTGCTGGATATTCCTGTCGTGAACTGGCAGACATGACTTTTATGTATGGTCCTGCGAATGGTAATGGACGCGAGGCTACACGGCTCTATCAGATGGAGTTTCCAGACCGAAGACAACCGAGTCATCCAGCTTTTGTCGCTGTTTATCGTCGCCTTGCTGATAAATGTGATAAATTCCTGGCTCCGGCACATTTTAGTCGCATTGTTCGAGATGCGGTGACTGGTATGTACCATGACCGATGGATAGGCAGAGGAGGATCAGTTCCATGGCCTGCACGTTGTCCCGACCTCAATCCTGTGGATTTTTACCTCTAGGAGATTCTTAAATCATTGGTTTATGGAGCAGCCATCCCGGATGCAGAAATGCTTCATTGACGTGTAATGTCAGCCTGCGAAACCATTCGACAACAACCCGGATTTTTTGACAGGGTGCGACATTCCATGATTCGACGAGTACAGGTATGCATAGAAGCAAGAGGAGGACATTTTGAGCATTTATTATGAGTTTTGTGTGTTATAAATGTACCACTGTGTTGAACACCTCCTAACGAGAAAACAAAGGATTATGGGACATATGTTCATATGAACTTTTTTCATTCTTGTGGTGTAAGGAGCCCATACCCGAAGTTTGTAAAAGTATTTCTGAAACATGCTGTATATCTTATAGCAGGAATATGGGACAGCTAGCTACTCTGAGCACGAAGGCTGCTTGTGCTGGTACTGGTGCTGCTGTCTAGCTCCTGTGAGAAGCGCTGTAACGTAACATTTTCAGTGCTAACAGTGCTGTGTGGTGATTTTATGGCAGACGTAGTATCTGCAGCAATTAACTATAATATTTATAGTATTAAAATAAAACCTGAAAGGACGAAAGATGAAAGCAAATGAGCAGGAAGTTCGTGATAGAAGAGGAACCACCCTAGCGTTCGCCTACTGACCTGAGAAAACTACGGTCAGAGGGGCCGGCCGGACGGGAACCCGTGGACCTCCTGAATGCAAGCCTTACAAGTTACCGCAGAGCCATTTCGTCAATTTAAAGTTTTATAAAAGAAAATCAAAAGTAATACAAACACAAAGATTAAGACAACTGTGAACGAGGAGCGATGAGCAATTATTGCACAGGTAAAAAGCCGTCGACATGACCTGACAGCTAAAGGTGACAAGTTAATGGAGCCAAAAAAAATATTAAAATGGATTATCAGCCCCTAAAAATGGGGGCAAAGACCCCTTTAGGTAAAATTAGGTTAGTTCTAATGCCTAAGAACATAACGCATACTTTAATTCAGCAGCTACAGAACCCCGAATTGTAGTATCACTCTTCTCCGCTAAGTATCAGCACGGACAGCTGCTCGGTATTCTTATTGTAGGAATTTGGCTCTATCCTATCGTTATGTCCACCGGCACAGTGGACTTAAGTGGACGTCGTTGAGTCACGCACTTGTGAACGGGAGGCCCGCGGTTCAATTTCCGCCAGGACTGTTCTCCCTGACTAAGCTTTTTCCCAGGTTTTCCACAACGCTAATAAGTTGTAAATGTCGGGGAGGTTTCCTTTCCCAATAATTATTCCATTTCATTTATCATCAACAGGGAGAGGTGTTTAGTAAGCAAACCACCAAGCTAGGAACGCTGGGTGGTGGATGCGACTGCGACCTTACACTGTTCTCTGTAAACAAATATGAACAGTTGAAGGCACTACACCCTGCTTTGAAAGTAGGTAAATCAGGATTAAGGGGTAGTATTAGAAGAAAGAAAGCAATGTATGTTTAGCTACTGGTACTGTGTAATAGTTTATGAAAGCTATGAAACAAGCATTTCAAAAGTTGTATATTTTTACTTTCTCTACTACGTATAGTAAGTAGGGGAAGTATTGTATTCCACCCAAAAATTCGATACCGAGATTTCACCGGAAATACATGTTTTCAGATCCCCTGAATCCTAAAAAAAGCATTTTTGGAAACATATCCGTGTGTGTGTGTGTGTGTGTGTGTGTGTGTGTGTGTGTGTGAACAGCATAATCAGAAACGTACAGTCGGATAAACACCAAACTTGGTATTTAGGTTCAGTATCTTCCAGAGATGCGACACGAAGGTTTTCAAGAAAATTCCCCCACCCCAGATTACCCTTCACATGGAAAATTTTTCGAAAATTTTAATTTTCTCAAAAATGGCTCTAACGATTTTGATTAAAATATCATATGTTTCAGATATTTTCATGACAAATAAAATGTATATCTCGAATTTTCTGGGAATGTCTCCAAAAGTATTCTTCATTGTGAACGACTTTCGCATAACTGGTAAGCCATAAGAGATAGACAAAATTTTACTACACAAAAAATGTAGATCGCGTTAAAATACACAATTTATGTCATACACATTTTTTTTTTTTTTGAATGAACCATTTTCGAGATTTTGCTTGTTGTTATTCCCTTAAATTTTCCAATACTTATACTTTTTCTCAAATGGAAATTCGTTATTCATTTTTTTGGTCCTGGTAATGCAAAGAGAATGGAATACTCGACATAGGAACCATCTCTTAAAATATTTGAGTATCGCTTAAAGCCTACCAATTCCCCTTGCATCTACAAGAAAATTAGCAATAAGATTAACATCTCGATATCTCGATTAACATGAAGCATATGGAGAATAAGCGTTTGTAAAAATAGTTTGTACAAGAGTAGAGAAAGTCATGTGAGTGTAACACATCAGATTTTTAAAGATACGCCTGCTCTTATTAGTGTATGACACAGATTCTCAAATAATTCTGATCTGTTGTTCGGGACTGAGGAGGTTGATGGTCCACTTTCCTTACTGTTCCTTTCTAATAATGACACATGTCCTTTGTGTGTCATTGAATTAGTGTTGTTCAACATGATGCTTAAATATTTTGAGCTATTTGTTACATCTTATTGTTACATCTGATTGTTCCGCTATTTGTGCTGAAGTCTTCCGCGCCAGATTTCGCCACAATGATGCTAATTCTGATGTATAAACAGGCATATTGCCACTGGTGTATATTATACAGCGAATAAATGGAACAGCCGCAACGAAACCGGCTGTTGGGGAAGGGAGGGTATGTCCGTCACAGTACCTGACGTCACCTAATCTCCGTGCGGTAACAGGGTTGTTCTGTTTGCTTACTATAACCCGTCTGCCTGATCATCACCTGTGGTGGCATGTATTGTAAGAATGGACGTTAAACCCTACCTCCCTGCCTGCCTGTCTGCCTACTTATACTTCATTATGTCCGCACCAGAAGTCGAGCATCGCTCAGCTGTAGACAGCTTGAAGTTATGTTCACGTTAAAGGCAACCGAACCCGGTCATGCCAAATTGTATAATACGATTGTTAGCATTTTTCATATCTTATGAAGCTAATACTATGTTTACAGGCACCAATGCACATTGCATATCTCTCTCTCTCTCTCTCTCTCTTTCTCTCTCTCCTTCAACAGCAGAATACATTATTAAAGCGACATGTCGTGAGCGCATCTTTCCATTGGATCGCAGTGAACACGTTTCATGTACAAGTCGTGAATTTGCAAAAGTGGTTTTTATACCACAAAACAATGTGATATTTCCCACTTCTGTCAGACGTTAATTACTGCTGCTTTGGCATTTCCTATTCATTATTAATTAAAAATGCTCTGTTCATTTTTCAACTTTCCCTGCAACATAATTACGTCACGATCTTAATTTTCGTTTTAATTAGCTGGTTTTAATTATTATTTGCGTGTGTCGGCGATGATGACTTTTGAGTACAGGCATCCAAAGAAACTAGATCTCTGCTCTCTTTTCCGAAATACTTGCTTTTGTTTTTGTTCGTGTTGCATTGCTTTAATTCTCTTGTTTGAGTCTTAAAACGCGTAATAGAATTAGAATAATATGTAATACAAAACTTTGTCTATAAAATTGTAGTATGATTATACGCTTATATATCAGCATGCATTAATCGGAAGGGAAAATTCCTTAGATTCTACGAACAAAAATATTAAATAAAAACATTTTCCTCTATTAAGGTTTTGGATAATAAAATAAAAAGTATCCGGTATGTTTAAAATTATAAACTACAAATTATTCTCACAGAAGCCCATTTATCAACCTATTTCTTGTTAATGGAGATTAATGTTTACAAAAACTGCTTCATTTCGCATTTCGTTGTAGCTACAAGAAGGGCATAGGAGAAGTCAAATATTTAAAAACCAACTCGCTTTGATATTCCACTCTTTGCATGACAAAGAAACAAATGAATGCTGGCTTAGTACTACAAAGTCGTATGGTTAGCTGTTGCAAAATCCGAACTAATAGCTATGAATATCTCTGAAATAGTTAACGCCACAGAAGATTTTATGTGACATAATTCTGTTTTAACGAAATCTGCATTTTTTTCTGCAGTAAGCTTTTGTTTAGCTCTTGCGGTTTCTAAACCGTATAGAATGATAACAAATTAATCACAATGAAGAGAGATTCACAGATGATTTACAGATAATCAAGAACATACATTTCATACTTTTCATGACAATATCTCAAACGTAATTCGATATAATAAATTATGACTTAAGATAATAAAAAGTAAAAAATTTCACGTAAATACAGTTCTTACCTAACATGATCATTCAAGTATTTTAGTAACAGTTCCAAAATTAACGTTCTGGTGGTACTCTACATTACGACACACAGATGTGTGTGTGTGTGTGTGTGTGTGTGTGTGTGTGTACGTGTGCGCGCGCATTCATACAGGATTGTTCAAAAAGAAGCAGCAGATTTTAAATATTCATTTCTAAAGAACAACAATAGATATAGATACAGACGCCACATCACGGGAAAGAGAAAAGTTCAAAGTTTTGTTTTATATGTTCAATATGACCACCATTTGTTATGCGAGGAGATCAGTGCTTTTCCTTTCGCATATGCAACCATCTACTGTGAATTCCTTGTACCAATCGTCTTGTTTATGACAAGGCGAATCTTTGTTGAACTTAAAACGAAATGCATGCTGCACCGAAACAATGGATTTACTCTTTGAATACTGCATCACGTAGAACTACTTTTCTGTGGCGTCGCCATTTTCTCGTAATCAAACTATAATACCGCTGTAGGCATTAAATGGAACTAACAGATGGGGGCTTAAAACTTTGAACGTTCATCTATCCAGTGATGTATCGTATGTGTCGCTATTGTCGTTCATTAGAAATTAATATATAAAATCTGCTCTTTTTGAATAACCCTACATGATGCCTTGGAACCGACCCTACTTTACTGCTTCCATGTTTCAATAGACGGCAAAAACCACTTGAAATCATTCCGGTCAATCAGATTTAACTATGCTGTTGAGCTCTTGTGATATATGTGTAAATGCTTCTTCTTCATTTAGGACAATGTACTGTTTGTTTCTACTATTAATAACTCTGTTTCCATGATATTGCCGGTCTTCCCACGGGTCATTGTATCTGGTTTGAAGTTCATTGCAACCTTCGGGAGCCGATATTCATCCATTCTATTAACATGGCATTTCCAATTTTTTCTCCTATGTTATCCATCTCGTAACGTCTGTTGTAAATGCAATTCCCCGAAAGGCCGTTTGGAACATACTATCATCGCGGAAACTGACACATAACCGTTACTAATATGATGGGTATGAATTGTTTTGTAGCGATATTTCCGCCGATTAAGAACACATAAAAAGGAACTCTATAATAATTATATCTTAGGAATTATTAATAATTAATTAATATTCGATTTGATAAATTTTCATAATTTTAAAGCCATAGACTTAAAAATTCTATCATTCGAAAGCCCTTCATAAGCTGTAAATATGTTTTGAGTTCCAATAATATTGTTAAATAAATAAAGGCGTAATTTTATAAGAAAAACTGCAAGATTTAGGTAAGAATAAGAGAGCTTCGTTTTAGACTGTCCATTATGTTTTCCCAGCGTGGGGCCATAAAAATCGAAACCTTCTTTTGTACTTCGTGGGTATGAGGCAACGGACGTTTCTTACAGCTAAGCTTTGAATTTTCAACTAGGGAACCAATAAACGTAGAGAATAAGTGCGAGAACCAATAGAAACATAGGAATACGCAGTGACATGTATAAAATTTGGAGGAGAGCAGTCATTGATATATGTGAATGCGAGCGTGATTTTGAGACAGTCTGCCATGATTCTCCGGTAAGGAAACAGGCATCACGTTGAGACAAAAAGAAATGGATAAAAGTTCCAAAACTTACGAAGTGCCGTACCACAGTGCAATCATAAAGTAATGCGTGTGGAATAATTATATAGCGTGTTTGATTGTCGTTGAAATTACTTTACCCAAGAGAATAAATAACTTAACACGCTGCAAGTAATGAATTCAAGTTCGCGGGAATCAAAAGGGCGGTGATAGAGCGCCTTAAATAATGAATAATTAGTCGGAGCAAAACGTTAATGAACCAAAGGGTGAAAATATTCTTATATAAGAACCGTACGGGGTAGAAAAAGAACAAGAATCTTGCAGGTTTTCTGGCAGGAATATGCGTTTTAGTGAGGAAGTGAAAACGTTTTCTTCAAGAATAATATCCTAGTCTCACCCTGATAATATCCTACCCTGACAATAACAGTAGGGTATTTCAGACCGACTCGCCGACAGTTGACCCTGAGATGCGACGTCCATAAGTGCTTCCTGACTGATATCGGCGATCTCGAGTCCTGAAGACTTCACCCTACAACGACGCAGAGGTAAAAGTAACACAACAAAGTAGCGCACAAAAACGCTACAGCTTTAACATAATTTTACATTTAACGACATGTAGTGTTGTTAATACATTACGAATTCGCCCAGTCAAACCTGAATATACAGCGGAAGGGAGAAATGGAAGAGAAGCATTGCAACCCGAAGTAAAAGAACATGAGTCGATCAAGTTACAGTGGACCAAGGGTATTTTACTATTACGGTTGTCTTAAACAGTAAATACTCGTGGCCATATTATACTGCTGCTTTAGAATGATTATTTGGGACTAAAATGATTGGAATCGTTATTGAAAACTAGTCATTTTTCTCACCTCTAGTATATAGACATGCGCACACGCGCTTTTTCTAAAAATGTCGCTTTTGGGATCTCTACCTGCTATTAGCTACAAATCTTTGGTATAATGAAACTTTTATCCTTTTTGGCCAAAATTTGCAACTTTATTACTTCATCTACCACTTACTATAGTAAGTAGATTTCAATATATAGATTTCACCATCAATTTACGTTTCCAGGTCACTGAATCCATAAAAACGAAGTTTTAGAAAAATTTCTACGAGGTTGTTCAAAGAGAGACATAACTTTTGAAAACGCGCGTCAACTGGCACAAGGAGCGGACTGCGGCTATGGAGCACACTTAGTGGTATGTTTAGACAACAGACTGCCACTTGCCTCGTTTCGCTACGTGAGTAAGTGCACAAGCTGTTCGTGAGATTAGTGACAAAGAAGCAGTGAAAGAGCTTGAACAACGTGTGTGTATGTGGTCGCCGCAGTGCTATGAGTGGTTAAAGCGTTTTGAACACAGAAGAATATCGGTCGGTGAGGATCCCAGGTCTGGACGACCCTCCACATCAACAGATGATGACCATGTCGAGATTGTCCATCAGGAATTTGTAACACGTAGTCAGATGGAAAACAGGGATGTCCAACAGGGAATTTTAGCACGTTTGAGCGATGCAGTGGGCAGGAAGAGGCATGAACTGAGAAAAAACTAGAGATTTAGAAGTTGCATCATGACAATGCGCCGGCTCACGCATCGCTCCTTGTCTGCAGCTGTCCGACAAAACATCAGACTCCCGTTGTGCCACATCCATCCTATTCTCCGGACCTAGCCCAAGTAGAGTTTTTCCTGTTTCCGTAACTTAAAACCACTTTGAAAAGACGTCGTTTTCAAACCATAGAGGAGATTCAGGACAATCCTACAAGAGACCTGAGCGCCAAATCCAGAAAGTCCGTTCCAGGAGGCTTTCCAAAAATGAAAGAATAGTTAGGAACGGTGAATTGCCATTAGAGTGGTCTACTATGAGGGAGACATTGCTTAAAATATTGTACAACGAGCAATAAACAGGTTATAGCAAAATTTTGGTCCTTTTTTGAACACATCTCATATGTTTGTACAATAAAACTTAGTAACGAAATTTTGGTTGAACACCATTATTGGAATTTAAATACCATTATTTTCTCAAAAAATGGTAACGACTTTAATTAAACCATTTACATGACTAATAAAATGCATATCTTGAAATTTTTGTGACTAGAACATGAAGACATTTTCATTCTGAATGAATTTATCATCACATTGGATGATGTTATACCACAAGATATAGACGAAACCTTGCTACACAAAAGGTGCATGTCTTGTTTAAACATATAATTCATAACAAATACGTTTTCTGCTTCTTTTTATGAAATTAACCATTTCCGAAGGATTCGTTCTTATTTTTTTTTACTTTTCCGATACTGTATACTTTTTTTGAAATGCTGTTACCTTTCATTTACTTCTCGAGAGTCGTGGAAAAGGTATTAAATTTCAAAGTCAGCATACAGCGGACCTCTTTTCAAATATTTGACTATCGCTTCTGTCTTCTACATTCCATTGCACCTACAACGAAATGTGTAAACAAAGCATTTTTGCCAGCGTTTATTTCGATTAACATGAAGTACATAAAAGAATGAGCTTTTGTAACAATAATTTATAAAAGAGATAAAAATAAATTATGCCTAGAAAAGGTGATGTGGATATAAGACATAAAATTTATTTAATCCAGTTACCGTAATCACATAATGGTTAAGGCCTGCCAAACATTAAGCACGAACTCAACCTAGGTTATTCTGAGATGCACTGCTTGGTATAACTGTAACCTATGCCCCACCCCCATCCCCAAGATACGTCACGCAGAAGAGCTGGGCTGCCAGTTCCGTGACCACTAATAAGTGGTGGATGATCAGAGTCAATCTGTCCAATTGGAGCCACCCTAAGTAACCTTACCACTTCACTCACACATGTGCTTCGTTAGAGCATGTCAAGAAGCAAGTCTTATTTTTGTCTCCAAATGTGCAGCAGGTTTCATGTAAATCTTTAAGGGACATTTAAAAACTGAAAAAAAGAAATTAAAAATGTGATGTGCCACATTCACATGACTTTCTTTCCCCCATTTTCCCTTGTTCTTAAATAGCTACTGTTAACTTTTCCTACGAAAGTTTAAATCTCATATACCTTACAAGTAACTCATGCAACAAAAAAGCCGTTTGAAATAAATTGTGTGTTTAAAAGGGTTATACAGTTTTATAATAGTAAAGTTTTTTTTTTATCCGTTGTACGAAATTATAAAAAATGCATTCCGAACAAGGAGAACTTGCCAGAAAATTCAAGATATTGTGATGCAGTGACTGTGACCCAAGATTATCGGAAAATCGGGCGCCAGACGTTCGGAATAAACAACGATAACGAGCGTTCGCCAACGTAAACACCAGGCATGCTATTAGCATATAAACAGAAGGATCTGGAAGCTTCTTCTTCTTCCCCTCCTCCAGAAGGTGTGTCGAAATAATTCTAGAACGTTCTAGAACCTAGTGGAAAAATTCCACTGGCTATATAAGCGAGCGCTTTAGCGGGAGTTAGGCAGTCGAGTCAATGCGAGTCGAATGTGAGTAGAGCGAGTGCAGCTCTGGTGCGACATCAAGAGCGATTCACCGTGAGAGTTGGTGACAGCTGTTTTGATGTATTACGAGTGCTACTGCGGAGCGACGGGTTATGGAGTTCTTGTGTTCGATTCCCAAGTGAAATTGAACCGTCCGGTGTGAAGAGACTGCGTCACGAAGAAAGTGAAGTGATGGAGAGTTGAAGTAGCTCACCTTAGTGAAGTTAAAGTCTGAATGAAGTGAACTAGATAAACAAAATGGTGACCCATAAGAACTTAGGACAGTGACAGTGAGAAATATGAAGATACTGTTCGTAATTAACAAGTTTGGTATTTTTCCAGCATTTCGTTTTTGAATTATACTGTTCACAGAAACACTCACACACACACACGAAAAGTTTCCTAAATTGCTGCTTTCAGATTCAGGAAACCTTCTAAAAATATATTTTCAGCAAAATGTCGACATCGAATTTTAGGGTGGAATACAATACTTCCTCTTGCCTACTAGAGGTAGATGGCACAGAAACCTCCTCTTAGCTACTATAGGTAGGTGGCAGAGAAAATTATCTTACCTACCATAGGTAATCGGTAGACAAATTTCTCTTACCTGCTATAGGTAGGTGGCAGAGAAACCTCCTTTCACCTATTCTAGGTAAGTGACATAGAAAGTTCCTCTCAGGTACTATAAAATGGGAGGCAGAGAAACTTCTTGCTAGTTACTATAGGTAGTTGGCAGATAAGCCTCCTCTTAGCAAGTATGGTATCGGGTAAACCTCCTATTGTGGGTAGGTAGCCGAGAAAACTCCTCTTACCTAATATAAGTAAGTGGCACACAAATCTCTTCTTAGCTACTACGGGTAGTTTGCAGAGAAACCTCCTCTTACCTACTATTGGTTGGTGACAAGGAATCTTCCTTTTACCTTCTATAAGTAGGCGGCAAGGAACCATCCTGTTAGCCCATGGCTTCGCAAGGCCACGTACAACGATAAATAATGTGACATAGACGCGAGGTGCAGTGAGACTTTCTTTGGCGCTCTTTGGACATGATAGAGGGAGTAACAAAAAGTAAATTAAAATATGCACATAGTTAGATAATGTGTTCTATGAAATTGAGGTAGTATTTTATATCACAACACTGTAAATGCCAGGGTGATTGTAGTGTAAATTAGCATTATTGTATGACAATGATTTGAGATGTTTGTTAATTATAAGCATTGTTAGGAAATAAGATTACACGGCCTCACTGAAACTGACAATAGGAGCGGATAACAATGAAACGAGGGGGTGAGTTGTTTATCAATTAGAAGAGACAAACAAATGACGTCAGAGTAGCGTGCCTTTCTTTAGAAATGGAGGGAATATTTTCCCTAGACATATGTGTTCGTAATTTTGATTGGATAAAAAAATAGACGCTAATGTTGGCGCGCTTTATTAACCAATAGCAGCTCTGTTATAATGTTTAGGCATATCGGGGTGAGGGAGTATAAATTCTGAAGCAAAAGACAGGTAAAAAAAAAAAGAAAAAAAAATGACCAAAACAGGCAGGTACCCCATCCGCTCCAAGCCGCCGGACCCTGAGAGAGAGCCCGAGCCAGTACCCATTGAAGACGATGCCGCGAGCTGCAGCAGCCTGGACAGCGACGCGCTCCATATCGTAGAAGAGCCCGTGCAGCCAACGGAAGAAGCAACAGTGAATGCACAACCGGGAGGCAGCGGAGACGTGCGCCCACGCACACCTAACACCAGCACCAATGCAGAAAACCCTACTACAAGCAGCGCGCTCACCCCTGAACTAAGCACCACGAGGCAGAGCAACGCCCAAGCTGAAACGCCAGCCGCCCGGGAGTACATGACTAGAATCAGGCACGACTTGTCCAAAATCCACATCCCGGACTACTACCGGAACAGCCTCAGCGCCCACACCCGCAAATTTGACGAGCTTTACCGCCCAAAAGAGTACCAAAGCCAATACAGGGAAGGCTACCATGGCTTTAAGTTCACCACGCTGGAAGACTACCACAACTTTTTGCAGCATTGCCGCAGGAACAGAGTCCCGTTCCATGTGACCACGCTACCAGAAAACAGAACATACAAGGTAGTAATTAAAGGGCTATATGGCAGCACAACAAATGAGGAGCTGCAAAACGAACTTAGACGCCTGGGCTTCGAAGTTCAAAAATGCAGCCAACTGTACTCTAGAAGAGCAAGGCGCCGGATACCGACCTTCCTAACAGAGCTTACAAACGAGACCTGCGCCACGGCAATCAAGTCCATAAAAGACATCATGCACTGCAAGGTAAAAATTGAGGACTACGTCCCCCCACAAGGGCCCCCACAATGTGGCAGGTGCCAAAGATTTAAACATCTCACCAGGAACTGTGAAGCGCCACAAATCTGTCCCAAATGCGCAGGCCCGCACACTGGCAGGACCTGCACTGCGCAACAATACAAATGCGCACTATGCAACAGCAACGAGCACGGCGCCAGATGGAGAGGCTGCCCGTACTATAGGAGAATGGTGGACCCACCAGCCAGATACATTCACCCGAGCACCCGGGCAACCGTCACGGCCGAGCGCGGAACCTACGCGGAGCAGCTGAGACCGCAACAGGACAGGTCGCACATCACAGCGAACCCCCCGCACAGGAGCGGTGCAAACCTACAAATCCAGGGCCCAAGCACACAGCCGAGAGAACCTGTAACACCGCCGCCACCCACGGCACCGCCAGCAGCGCCCACGACACCAAGAAAAAGCTCCGCTCAAGCGGCTGCAGCAAGCACACCCGCCAATAAGACGGTAAAGCAGACGACGCTGCCAAATGTGCCGGACAGCCCAGAAAAACGGATGCTGGCACGGCTAGCTTCACCACTGCCAAGTAAAACTGAAAAGGAAATCCAATACAAGCAGCATCACTTCAGAACAAACTTTTTACCTTCACACATACTCAAATTGCTCCGCAATATGGGCAACGAAAGCCTGAGCGCAGGACTGCAAGCCATTGGAGCAGTGGTTGAGAAATTGGCACAAACATACAGCATAGAAAGCAACATGCCCTTCTTCGACATACTCGAGGCGATTGCCGCAACGCTTTTCACCTTGGAGACAGGAAGAAGGCTTTAAAGCAAAAGAAAAAAAAAGCAAGAGAGAGATAAATAAACAAAGAAAAAAAAGGAGAGAAAAAAAAAGTAAGAAAGAAAGAAAGAAAGAAGAAGAAAAAAAAATAAAGCACAAACACAACACATTCTTAAAATGGCAGGACACACACTAACACCCAACACTCTTACAGTCCTCTACTGGAACTGCAGGGGGGCCCGGTCTAAACTACAAGAACTCCGACACTACCTGAACACCAACAATACAGACATAGCGCTACTAGGCGAAACACTCCTAAACGCCAAAGCCCGATTCTCAGTACCAGGTTACAGAGTCTACCGATCGGACCGGCCCAACCGCGCCCCAACAGGAGGAACCGCCATCTTAATCAAGAACAACATGCAGCACAGCCAGAAACACATACCGACACTAAAACAGATGGATGCTACAGCAATCACAATACCCATAGGCTCACAAGACATCACAGTGGTAGCGGCTTACAGCTCACCGCGAACGCTAAACACCGATGACCTAGACACCATCACCTCACTCAGCGACCAAGTAGTAGCCATGGCAGACCTGAACGCCATACACGAAATCTGGGGCGGCGACAAGAACAACCACGAGGGGAACCTTCTACACAACCATATGCTGGAAAACAACTACATCATAGCCCACACAGATGAACCCACCTTCCTGCCTCACAGGCCCGAACACGTGCCACATATCCTAGACCTAGCCATCCTGAAAAATACCCTCTTTCAATACAAGCTCAACCGAATCGAAACACTAGCCTCCGACCACTATGCAATCAAGCTCACCATCACCCACTCCCCCACCTTACACCCAGAAGCACCCCGTCGCAACTTCAACAAAACAAACTGGCCGCTATTTACCCAGATACTGGATGCCAACCTCCCAACAGCGACGGAACTGACGAACCCAGAAGACACAGAAACAGCCGTAACAGCGCTAGAAACCGCAACACAACTAGCCATCGCAGCAGCCACGCCGTTTAAACCACCCCCTAAACGAGAAATAAATCTACCACCAGAAGTCCTATACCTTATGAATGAAAGAGACCATGAGCGGAGAAAATGGCAACGAACGAGAAACATCGTGCACAAAGTTAATATGGAAGTCCTAAACAGCGACATCAAAACACGCATAAACCAACAGATCCAACAGCAGTGGGACCAGACCCTAGCAGACATGCAACCCGGCAACTCACAGATATGGCAACTCACTAAACGCCTCATAAGAGAAACAATCAATATACCACCCCTCCGTAACACCGACAACCCAGGACAGATGGCAGAAACGCCGGAGGGACAGGCGAACACCCTAGCGGTCACCTTTGAAAGAGCCTGCTCACCAAACGAGCCGCCACCCCCCGGTGGCTTCTCCACCATGATCGACGATTGCACTAGAAATTTAACGACCACGCCCACGCACAACAAACTCAGAAAAACGCACCCGTCCGAAGTTAAATGGCTAATAGCCCATCTGAGAGACCACAAAGCCCCAGGACCAGACCAGATACCAAACTTGGTACTCAAACACTGGACACCCGCAGCAATACACCACTTTACGAAAATATGCAATTACTGCCCGCAGCATGGATACTTTCCAAAACAATGGAAACATGCACTAGTATTAATGTTCCCCAAACCCGGAAAAGACAGGCACGACCCAAATAACTACAGGCCGATTAGCCTTTTAAACACGATGAGCAAACTAGCAGAAAAAATAATATTAAAGAGACTGAACGCCTATCTCATACGACACTCCACGATAATACCGGAGCAATTCGGCTTTAGAGCAAAACACTCCACCACTCACCAATTACTTCGCTGCACAGAGAGCATAACTCAAGGATTCAATCAAAAACAAAGTACAGGAATACTCTTTCTGGACATACAGCGCGCATTTGACTCCGTCCACCACCCGAGCTTACTATACAAACTAAAGCAATTGAATCTCACGGACACCTTTGTTAAACTAGCTGCGCACTACCTCAGCGGCCGCACCTTTGCGGTCAAAACGTCAACAGCAACGTCGGAGCCCAGGCAACTCCATGCTGGGGTCCCACAAGGAAGTATACTCTCGCCGGTTCTATTCACGATATACGTAAATGACATCCCAAAAACACCCAACACAACACTACACATGTATGCCGACGACACTGCCATATCAGCACGATCCGTTCAACCGAGGCTAATCCACTCCAGGCTACAAACGGCACTTCAAGACCTGGAACCCTGGCTCCGGCAATGGCGCATTAAAGTCAATCCCACAAAATCACAACTAATGCTCTTCACAAAAAGAACCTCCCACAAGAAACCCTTAACTCCGCTGAAACTTCAACAAAGCGATATCCACTGGACCAACAAGGTGAAATATCTAGGCGTGACACTGGACACCGGACTAACCTTTGGACCACACGTCAAACAAGTTAAGAGACTAGCATACGCACAACTGACGCGCATTTACCCATTAATTAACCGAAAGACGGAACTAAGCACGGCCCTTAGCATCACACTGTACAAGAGCCTAATCAGACCGATAATGACATACGCGGCACCGGTCTGGGGACACTGTGCCCCCTCGCACATACGCACGCTGCAGACGATACAAAACAAAATAATCAGAATGGCCTCAAGAGTACCAAAGAGCACACCCGCAGACATACTGCACGACGAACTCAAACTACACACAATAGAGGAATCTATTAAGAAACTCGCCTACGATCTATACAGACGATCCAAAACCCACCATAACACTCTGATACAAGGCCTAGGCCAGTACACTACAGAAGCAGACAAGCACAAACGACCCCTGTCTCTTTTTGACAGATCTCTTCCCATCACCAAGCAAACTGGCCCCGACCCTGTCACACAGTACCTACTGCATCTTATCCCGCCATGAGGACTGAACGCCCCTATGACGACCACCGCGCTAACATGGAACACGAATAGGTAACTGAAACTCACATTCTATGTTTCCTTCAGGACGAACCCACACCAACAGAGACGACGGCACCGACCCGACACGTAAGTAAGCATGGTCACTTCTACTCTATCACTAAGCACGACACCTAACACAAAATTCCACCTGCATGAGCATGAATACCTCACTAACATACACCAGGCACCAGCACTGGGCCACGAGCCAAGTGATGGCCCTGGATCCACCTCTGCCTGTCTACCCCCTGGTAGGCCGGCGTCTTTCGTAGAGTTACCCACTAACCCCAGGTTGCGCAAGCGGTACCTGGCACCACTAGCACCACTCCCTCTCCCATCCATTAGCTGTAGTTAGTGCATGGTAGGGGAGGCGATGTAGATCCCTTTCGGATGATCGTCACCTGGTGTGGCGGAGGAGGGGCCACACCATAAAAAAAAAAAAAAAAAAAAAAAAAGGTAACGCACAGTTCAACAGAATCATTCACGGGTTACACGTCGCGCAGTTTAACAGAATCATTCACGAGTTACACGTCGCGCAGTTCAACAGAACCATTCACGAGTTACACGTCGCGCAGTTCTAAGAAATATCTCTCGCGAGTTACACGTCAAGTAGATCTATGGAAGCATTCACGAAGTACACGTTACGCAATTCTACAGAATCTTTCGCATCGTAAAGTTAGTTACAAGTGTGAAATACGCGAATTAATAATGCACGGCAAATAAATGATTATAGTTACATTCGAAAATATAACAGTTTCAGTCAGGCGTGTATCAAGATTAAATATATGAAATTAATAAAGTGTGACGGCAATAAAAGTGTAAAAACAAATTCTTTTATCAATGTTATCTTTTAGTAACAACTCCTTTCCGTTTACACACCCTGTTCAAGAGATTGCTCGACTGAGTAATAATAGCTAGCCGGAGGACAAAGAATCCAAAATTCAAAATAGTAAAACAATAACAGGTGCTCAGCAAATAAGATAACACGCACGATACCGCGACAAAATAAAAGAGCTTATTATGCAATAAATGTGATCATTTTAAAGCACACAATGTACGCCAAATAACATTATTAATGATGACATTTTTACTTTCTCTACTACGCATAGTAAGTAGGGGAAGTATTGCAATTAACTCAAAAATTTAATGTTGATATTTCATCGGAAATGTTTTGAAGCCCCCTGAATCCAAATAAAGCATTTTTGGAAACATGTCCATGCCTGTGTGTGAACACGATAACACAAAAACTAAAAATCTGATAATACTTAACTTGGTATTTAAGTTCAATGTCTTCCAAGATGCACAAAGATTTTCAACAAAATCCCCCACCACAAACTATCCTTTCATGGAACATTTTTCCACAATTTTGATTTTCTCAAAAATTGCTCTAACAGTTTTTATTAAAATGTATGTTGTATTTTTAAGATATTTTCATAGCAAAAGAAATGTGTATCTTGAATTTTTTGAAATTTCCCCAAAAGTCGTCTTCATTCTGAATGACTTTCGCATAACTGTTAAACCGTAAGAGATAAACAAAATTTTACTACACAAAAATGTAGATCTCATTAAAACTATAAATTGTATCATATACATATTTTTTTGTCGAGTGAACCATTTCCAAGATGTTCCTTATTATTTTTTTGAATTTTCCAATACTTTTCTCAAATGCGAATTTATTATTCACTTTTTTATGTCCTGCACATACAAAGAGAGTGGAATGCTCCAATCTCTTAAAAGATTTGACTATCGCTTAAAGCCTACAAGAACATTAGCAATAAGATAGTTTCTGCAAATATTTATCTCGATTAACATGGAGTAGATGAAGAATAAGCGTTTGTAAAAATAGTTTGTACAAGAGTAGAGAAAGTCATGTAAGTGCGACATATCCGATATTTACTTTCTCTACTACGTATAGTAAGTAGCGAAATTATTGTATTTCACCCAAAAATTCGATCGATATTTCATCGGAAATACATGTTTTGGTGTCTGTCTTGTTGCTGTGAACAGCATAACTCAAAAACGAAAAGTCGGATAAATACTAAAGTTAGTATTTAGGTTCAGTGCTTTCCAAGCATGCGACACAAAGATTTTTAAGAAAATTCCCACCCCAAACTTCCTTTTCATAGAACATTTTTCGAATATTAATTTTCTAAAAAAGGGCTGTAGCAATTTTTATTAAAATGCAATATTTTTACATGATAAATAAAATGTGTATGTTGAATTTGTGGGAATAGCCTGTGAAGTCCACTTCAATTGGACGAAGTATTGTGTAATCTTGTACAACTGCTAAACGTTAAGCGATAAACGAAAACGTACTACACAAAAAATGTAGATATTTTTAAAACACACAATTTACTTTAAATAAGCTTTTTGTGGTATAAGCCATTTTGAGATATGCGTTATTAAAGTTCGAATTGTTCATTAACTTAACCATTCTTTAGTCTTTTCAACATTTAGCTGTTTCTTGCGATTGTATGGAAACAGTATGGAAGTTGTATACCCACTGATAAAGAGTACAGAAAGTCTTATGAATGTATAACATCAGATTGCTTTGTTATCGGTTTCAATTTACAAATAATTGTCTTTCTTGAGCGGATCCGTATTTTTTATGAGCATCCAAGGAGCATGGTATTTCAAAGCTATCACTTTGCAAGCAAGTCTTTTAAACATCTGGCTACCGCTTTAGCCTATTGTATCCTTTTATACCTACAACGAATGTGTAATGAAAGTTTATTTCGATTAATAAGATGCAATTATAAGAATAAGCTTTTATAACAATTTTATATGCGTGTGTTGAAGTTGTTATTTTGTTGTATTGTTATTTGCCCTACGCTTTGGGAGACAATTTGAAGAAGCTTTGTATTATATTTTGACTGTTGGGGAGCCGCACTTGAAGTAGTTGCAACCGCACGTATTGTAAAAAGTTTCCGGTAGCCTTCGCCCCAAAAATGTACTTTCCGGTGGCCTTTGCCCCAAATTTAAAAATATTAACTTTGTAATTTGACTGTTTCTTTAAATATTATACATTTATGTTTGCTTCGGCTGCGTCAGTATTATTGTTAGAGACATGGATTTCTTAGCAGGGAGGTGGTGCGACTGAAGAATGTAGGTTACACAATATAATTTTTAACTCACTCCTTTTTATTAATTCTTGACACGATTTTAGTAACACTTCACTGATATAGAGAGCTGTGAGATTCTTTTGTTAATTACTTGCACTTTTTAAGAGGTAAACTATTTTCGTCTCACACGAATACGTATTAAATTTCTCGAGGACGCAACTCGCATCCGATTAGGAACGCTGTCTACAACCAAAGCGTCCAGTTACGAGCGCTGTCTACAAGCAACTGACTTGATTTCTACTGCTTAAATTTATAAATTTCTGTATTTCAAGTCTCTGATCGGTAATCCTAGTCAATAGAATACCTTCATTTAACTAAAGCTTTTTCTGGTTGTTGATTGGCTATTTTTATAAACTGTTATAAAAATTACATTATTGCTCCCAAGAATACAAGTAGTATTGTTAAACTTTCTTACTCATTATTGCCTCAAGGTTGCTTCATTGTTACCTCATTGTTAGCAACTTTTAACCTATTATTCTCACAGCTCCTACATTATTAAATTACGTAATACATTCACATAACTTTATTGAACATATACATAATAATATAAACATATACAATGACTGTAATATACACTTTTTATATATTGTTACATACATATATTGTTTTAAGGCGGGCTGTTGTTATTTTTTATTATATAATTTGACTAAGTATTAAAAATACTGCCTCAGTGTTAATAAAGCAACGTTTTGAGCACTCCATTGTCGGTTATTTTGTTGACTGATGCTCACAGATAGAACCAAGCTTTATCCGTAAACAACATTAAATTAAAGCCAATTTCTCTGCTACAAACAGTGTTCAAAATCCCGTACCGAGTGAAATGGCTCGGGTGGTAGCGTCTGTGACTCGTATTTGGGATGTCGCGGTCTCAAATTCTGTGTGCCAACCAATCCGCGATTATTGTTTTTCTTTTTTTGGCGTTTCCCGCATTTATCATGCAATAACGGATTAGATATATAACATAACTCAAAGTTACACCTACAGAGCAAACTATATTGAAATAAAAATAGATTCTACAAAAGGTGACTATAAAACTAAGACCATCTTTGTAGTCGTCTGATTCTACCTTTCCAACCTTGTCCTGCACACAGTTTGTGTGAAAGAACAATTAATTCCACTAAGACCATCTATCCAGCATTATATTAACTACGTGTACACTCAAAGAACAGCTAGCAGTTCTACGATCCCAAGTCCACATTCTACCAAAGCTCAATAGAAACGATACAGATGGCAAGGCAAGGCGACTATGCAACTAAGGCTATCAGTATGGCATACACTGATTCAGATAAAACAACCACTCTACAGTAACCGTCGCGATGACCACAAATGGAAACGACGTTAAACAATTAAAACAAATCAAAAAATTTTATTTCTAGGTGTAGATGTACTCTTGAATTACCTACAATAAATTTTATATTGTTTTATTTTTAATTTGAACAGAATCAAAGAAAATTCTCATTTGTTGTGATAGATATTTCAGTAAATTTAATGACAGTTTTTCAGGGAAAGTCCAATGTAATTCAGAGCTTTTTCTGCGACAATATTACCTTACTTTCTGGATGTCACGTTTTATGCATTCTTTTTATAAATCAATGAACAGTATTAACTCATTCTGGAAGTTTTAGTACCCAGGAATCTCCTTACAATCCGAGCGGATTCTGTAGGCACGTACGACTAATAGTATGTACGTACGAGGCGTTTTTTTAAAGTAAGCATTGATTTAATACTTTGCTGCTGCAGTCGCAATCATTTCCTCCATTCATTAGAAAGCCAGCTGTGAGCGACTTTGTGTTTTCCTGTTGTTAGAGCGTTTCGAAATGTTCAAAACCATTGAACGACTCGCCGATTGTAAAGCCAGTTTAGTGATTCGTTTTTTGAATGCGAGAAATATTACGCCAGCAAGCATCCATCGCCAATTGCGTGAGGTTTATTGGGAAACGATAATGAGTGGCAATGCCCGGCCACACACAGCCAAACAAACTCAGGATCTGATCACATCATTTGGTTGTGAACAATTCGACCACCCTCCCTACGGTTCGGATTTGGCACCAAGCGATTTTCATCTGTTTCTTCATCTGAAGAAATTCCTTGGTGGAAAATATTTCAATGACGATGATGTGAAACAGGAACTGCAGACTTGGCTTTTATTACAGGCGGCAGCATTCTTTGACGAAGGCATACAACAACTGGTTTCCCGTTACGATAAGTGCCTGAATAACGGCGGTGGCTGGAGAAGTAAACGTAGCGAACGACGATAAAGTATTTGGAAAATAATGTGTTATTTTTTAAAAACTTATCGATACTTAAAGAACACGCCTCGTACAATAGCTGAATATCTGTATTTAACTATAATAAATAGGTTGAATAATCCAGCACATGTGCTTTCTCTTAGAAATTATAAGAAAGATGATGCAGCCTGACTTTCAGGCGGCGTTGTCCCAATCTGCGCTTGTCTTTGCTATCACCTGACTTGCAAAGGACGCGGAACCGAGAGAGAGAGAGATTCCAAACTATATCACATATCCAACTACTAGCTTTTTTACTAATATGTCTACATCTCTTAAACTGTAGGACAGTTTCTGTCAAACATAATATATAATTAATTCAAGTTACAGCTTTAAAATCTAGTCTTCGGAAAATTCTGCAACAAGTGTTGTAGATCTGAGTTACTCCTTTTGAAATATTAACATTATTTATACTATTACTTCTTTCTGTAGCACTACGATCCTTTAAGCTCAGCCTTGGCTTCCTTTGTAACAAATTCCCACTACACACGATCTATTAGTTCTGTTCTTCCTGTGCCATGCAGTAGTAGGTTGGAGCATGGCGTTCCGAATCCCAGTACTTGATTCGAGGTTGCACATGGAGATTCCTAATATGTGGCCTATGTATAGACCCGGTGTCCACTAATAACGTGAGAAATATGAGGAGCTTCGACATTGACTCTCTGTATAATTTGAATTATTTTCTACCTTTGCCCTATGCAGATAGGCATCAGGTTGGCAGTCGGTTGGAATTCCTAGGCTCTTCATGGGCTGTTGTGCCACAGCTTACTATTATTATTATTATTATTATTATTATTATTATCATTTATCCATTGTTTTATTTGGTTTCTCCGATCGTCACCCACATGATGTATCTATATTTAGGTCTTCCTTCTCCTCATGTTCCTCTTCCTTCGGTTTTGCTTTGAAACAACTTCTTAATTACCTTTTATTCGTCCATTCTAAAGAGTGCTCAGACCATTCCAATGTGCTGATTTAATTTCAGAAACAACACAAGGTTATTTAGATGTATTTCTTAATTCTGTATAAGTTTTAATTCCCCATTGGTTAACGTCTTTAAAGACTCTATAAATCCATCGTTGAATTTTCCTTTCCCACAAGTTAAGCAACCTTTCGATTTTGTTAGTCAACGTCCGTGCTCCTTATCCGCATTTAATTAGCGACCTGATTGTGGTTTTATACAGCTCGATTTATGATTCGTACATTGCTTATGAGTTGCTAAAATTTCATCTTTTTCCTAAAATATAATTACAAACTTTACTTTTAAAAAGATTTCCTTTGTATGAAAACGTTCCCCACAAGGCCAGTTCAAACGTGGCAAATCTCCTTTATTCGTTACAGAGTTCCCCTTCTCTTCATTCAATTGTCTGCATTATTTTAATGCATGACCTTTTCCTTGTGCTCTCCAGGTCTAACAAAGCACCTCCTCTCAGCGCAAGATAAGTGGTGCTTGCTTTTGTCGAGATGTAGATTAAAAAGAAAATAAAAATGTGGCGTCCATCTCGCTAACTGGGCGTATTCAAGCTAAGCTTTAGGAAAACAAAGGAAGAGCGCACATTCGTTACAGATATATAGCGCTACTTCTTCACACCGTGTGAGCATTGGAAACACTTTACAAGCCTTGGAAACGATCGCTGCATCTCATACTTTTTATTTACCATTTCTTCCATCTCTTCTATTCAAAAAAATGGGGAAAAAATTACAGGAGGACTTGTAATAAGGCACTTCACCCTATTCTACCCCCTTCCCTTTCATCTTTTTTTTCACCACCAAGGGTGGAATGGTGTGCGGGTAGAACAGGGGCGGAGGAAAAGACACAGTGAGAGAGATTCTGAAATATGTATCTGCTCTTTACATGGAAGCTAGCGTATACTTTTTTATTTTGGAGAAGCGGCCGTGTAAAAACAATGCCAATTGGGGATTTTTGCCAGTTTCTTTCCACCCTCTACTCTCAACTAAATCCGTAATACCAAAAATAAAATATGATGCCAACGAACATGACATGTAGTCTTCCCTTGCGTTTCCTCGCTGCTGATCATGACCTACAAAGCTGTAATATTGCTTTTCCTATCTCTCTAATAGGGTAGAGGAAGTATTGCATCTGAAACAAAAATCTACTACAGCAGATTCACCAAAAGCACTTCAAATTCAAAATACAGTTCTGTGCGTTACGTTTATATTGCTCTCTATCCACTCTTCTACAATTTGTTTCAAAAGGCTATTGTTTTGTATACATCTAGTCAATGGAGATAAACATTTGCAGATATGGTTCCATTACAGATTTCGTTGTTGGTACAAGAAGGATACAGTAGGCTGAAGCCATAGTCAAATGTTTATAAAGCTCGTCGCTATATGCTGATTTTGAAATTCCACTCTCTGAATGCGAGATAAAGAGAATGGAGACTTAAAACATGATATTGAAGCAATAATAACGGTCGTCACTTTTAAAGCCGAAAATATACCTAACCTGCTTCTGATGTCATCTCGTAGCTCGATCTTTTGTCTCTGCACTAGCAGCTTGAAACGGAATATACTACACGTATATCGTATATATACATATAAATGAATATTAAACAAGAATTGTACATAGTAATAATATAATTCACCAAGAAATACGTTAAGATATTTAACAACCAAGAATTGTACAAAAGCAGATTGTAACGTAGATAAGTAAGAGACGGGCGAGCTAGCATTTGAATCCGCTTCCTGCGCGTCATGGGTACGCGTAGGCGCAAAACTTTGGAGCAGAATATTCTCATACATTACAAGGTAACGCGGTCTGAGGACCAATTAGAAACGTGGTTACATTTTGAGGCGCGGAGGTAAGCGTCAGTAGGCTAAGGTATAAAAAGGGGAAGAAAGCCCCAGATTTTCACTCTCTGTTTTAGAATCTCATCGACATAAAGTGCTACTCTCTGGACGACAAATGCACGTGTGTGCATATGGATGGGAAGACCTGTGCAGTTAGTTTAGGCTCCTGATTTATTATAATGGTGGGAGTTCGTATAATGGGAAAATCTAGGCGCCTATAAATATTTGATTTGATAATAAACCATGTTCATTAAGGGAAATGCAGTGTGTTTTAATTTGCCTCACCTAGGAAAACCCCGAGACTCAAGAAATTAGCTAGATAGGTAATGATTAGGAATGGAGAATACAGCAGTGACGAGCAGCAATAGCCGAGGACAAGAACACTGCAGCATCAACCAGAGGAACGACGCTTTCCAGATGCAACTGATCAACGATTTCCCGCTACAAGCTCCAATGGTACAGCTACGAGTAGTTTCTCAGGGTATGCATTGGCGTATTTTAAAAAGATAACACCAGTTAAATTGACTGAGAAAGCTAATCTACATAAGACTTGAGATACTGAAGCTAGTTGCCGACAGTTTGAAGATAAAGAATGAAACTGATTATGAATCATAGCACTCGAAATTGTAACAACTGAATTACATACCTGCTAATTTCTGCAGTATCAAAGATACGGTTTGAAATAACTGTTTCCGCAAAGAAAGAAACTAGAAGCGTAACCTGCCTGAGTCGCTTAAATTTTATTCGGAAAGATCCCTCCTGATAGTCGCGAAATCTTACTCTCACAAGCGCGTCACTAAGCGCTTGAAATATTACACGAGGAGTTAGTACAGGTAGCAGAATAACCAATGTATGCACAACTGTGTGCACGAAGGTTTGCACGAATGACTAAGTACCCGTGCCGGTACCAGCGTCTCTCTCTCTCTCTCTCGATTTAAATTGCACGAACATTTATTAATTTTAGCTCCGCCTACTTTATTACTCCCCACCAATGTTATTTCACGCCCGGGCCAAATCTACGTGTACCTCCGTTGCCTTGTTACTAGGGTACCTTCCCAAATTCTGAGAGTTTCTCTTTTGAAGAATTTACGTACGTGACTGTTCAACGTATTGAACTTAACTGTGTTTCAGGAACCTTTTACGCTAATGTATTCTATAAATTTTTTCAACTCCAGCTTTTTACAATATATAGTGGTTTAATAGACGGAAATTATTTATTGCAATTATTTTTCTATTTTACTATTATTTTTATTTAATTATTTATACCTTCTCTTCAATAATTACATTATCAATATAAGTATATTTGAAAATTAAAACCAATAACAGCGAATATCTCGGAAATTGTTAATGCTACAAACAGATGCATTTTACATAAATTGTGTGTTTTAACAAGATCAGTATTTTTCGTTTAGTAAGGTTTTGTCTATTTCTCACAGCTTACCAGTTATACAAAAGCATACAAAATTCATTCAGTATGAAGAGAATTTCATAGGTTAATCCCATAAAATTCAAGGTATATATTTTATTATTCATGCAAGTATATTAAAATTTTGTATTTTAATCAAAATCGTTAGAGCCATTTTTGAGAAAATAAAAAATATCGAAGATTATTTCCATGTAAAGAGTAGTTTTAGGTTTTGAGATTGGAGGATTTTTTTCAATCTTCGTGTCGCATCTTTGGAAGATACTTAACTTAAATTTGGTATTTATCCGACATTTCGTTTTTGAATCATGCTCTTCACCCACATGGATAGTTTTCTAAAAATACCTATTTTGAATTGAGGGGTCTCATATCGAATTTTTGTATGGAATGCAGTAAGCACTTAATGATCCTGCTAGGTATGTAATGGAGAAAGTAAATAGGCATTTTAGTAAACGATTCCTTTGTGTATGTCAGTTTCACTGCGAAGAAATCAACATTAAAGGAAATTATACACGGGTTTATACCTATTACATATTTAAACGTGCCTCATGCATCAATATCATTCATGCAGAAAACTCATGCTTTTATCCACTTACTTTAATCGTGATAAATATCATTTTAGACACACCTTCAAATAAGGCAATGCGGACATATGTAAGTATTTTATACGTAGGATGCAGGGAAAATAAACAGTTTTTTATACAGGATGGACCATTTAAGTTGAGACTGCACAATATCTCCAAAACTAAGCGTTGTAGAAGCAATTGTCTTGAACAAAAATTGTTTGATAGTATGGGGGAAAGTAAATGCCATTAGCGGTAAAAATATTTTTCGTGCTAAATACATAAATTTATCACATCGATAACGTGGTAAAGTTCCTCGAACTCAAATATACAGAAAAGCAATAAAAACCAGGTGTTTAAAATAATTTTAATTGAATTTTATTAATAGAGCTATTTTGGCAGAAAGAACAGAGCAACAGATTTAGAGGAAGTTATGATCGTCACTCCATCTTTTCTCACTCCTCACAAAAGACGTTTTTGTAAAGCGCTTTGCAATAAAACTGTTCTTACACCGCGTAAATAACAACGACAATTATGAATGACTGTGTACGAAGAGGGTAATGAATGGTTGAACCATCCATGAATGGTCATTTGAGGGTCAAGTTAAGTTTCGTAATTGGAAACCAACATTTTTTGTTTTGTTTCTTTATTCATCATAAAGCATACAGCTTTTTATAAACCATTTTCTAATAAGACAACAATATACAAAATGTAGGTTCCCATTTAAAAAAATTAAATTGGCCCTAAAATGACCATCATAACGTCCTCCAAACAAAACACGATTAATGGCATTTACTTTCCCCCATAATATTAGGCAACTTTTATTAAAGATACTTCTTTCTAATACGTTAAGCTTTGGAGATAATGTACAGTCTCAACTTAAATAGCCCACCTGTATATAAGAAATTGAAGTCTGGCTGTCACTAGCTCACCAGAGAGAGAAGTGATATAATCATTCATTTTCAAATTTATTTCATTAATGGTGTAGCAAAGTAGATTTCAAGTACAAAAGATGATAATTTTGAAAATGCTAAGCAAAAGAATAATGTTTGATGCGTACTGTTATTTTAACTAATGCCACACTTTTCTTGCCACACCTGTTAAGGGTTCGTATGGATATAAAATCTAATACAGACGAAGAAGGCCTTACTGATTATTTACAGAAAATTCGAGTTATATATTTTGTTTTTCACGTCAGTACCCCAAAATCGTTGGAGCAATTTTTGAGAAAAAAATAAACAACAAACGACGTAAATGAAACGTCCACACCATCCAGGCAGTTCTGATCTCGGGGAAATACTGCACGAAAAGCATTGTTAGTCTTCCATGTTGTGTCATTTGTTGATTTTCATCATTGCCACTTGCTTTCCGTAAGATTTGCCCACTACTGCGTTTTTTGAAACAACATAACGCTACAGATATAATCATGACGCCGTTAAATTCGAATTCAAAAATAGATATTAACTACTATTGGCCTTTGTGTAATCTGTTATTAGTACTATATACAGAAAATTCCTGAGTGAGTGTGTGTATACGTGTGTACGTACGTATGTATAGAGTAATCTCTGAAACCACTCAACAGATTTTGGCGACTGTTTTGCTGATGGTAAGCCCTGTTATTTTTTATGGACATGGGTTATAACACATCTTATAATTTTAATTCCTAAATGGATAAAAGATAGAAATTGATACCGTAATTATTAATAGGAAGACATAAATAATTAAATAAATAATAGTAAGACAAAGAAATAATTGCAATAAATAATTCTTGTATATTAAATAAATGTATAATGTAATAAGCTTGAGTTGTAAGATTTTCCCGGAAAGAAGAAGGTAATTAGGTAGTCGGGTTAACGAAAGTCATTAGTATCAGCCGAGGATAGAACACATTAGCGTTAAAAGTTCCTGGAACGCAGTTAGGTTATAAGTGCAGCCAAGTAGGCCAGAATTCTGAAAAAGAGAAGTGAAAGGTATTTCTGAGTTTAGCCAGACCTCCATAACAAGGTAACAGAGGCACATGTAGAATTTTTAAGCATTGGCCCGGGCGTGAAATAATGTTGGTGGGTAGTAAAATGTAAGCGGAGCTTAAGTTAACAAATAGACGTGTAATTTAATTTAGAGAGTTACTCTGGTAGTGATCCACAGTCGCAGTGGGCACACACTCTCACGAGATTTATTCAGTTAATAATGTGATTGCTCGTGTGATATTTTAAGCGTCCAATGACTTGCTTGTGTGGATAAGATTTAGCGGCTATCGCGAGGGGTCTTTCCGGTAAGCATTTTAGAGACTCACGGCAAGTCACGCCTCTAGTTTATTTTAATGCTGAAACAGTTATTTCAAATCATAAAATTAATACTGCAAAAGTTAGCAGGTATAACAAGTAAATTTTTATAGCTTCGATTGTTACAATTCAGAGTCAGTCTATTTCTTTACCTTTAAACGGTCCGCAACTCGCTTCAATAACTCAAGTACTAGATCGCATTAAGTTTCTCAGTCAATTTAGTTGTCTTTTCACAATGCATCCACGTATTCCCAGAGAAAGCACTCATAGCTTTACCACTGGCGCAGCTGGTGCAAGAGACAACAAAACGAGATAACATCAGAAGCAGGTAAAGCAAACGGCTTCAAAATTGCCGACCATCGTTCTTGCTTCAAAACGATTTATAAGGTCTGAATACTAAATACCACTGCTTTTAGATATTAACATTGTACATTTATAGATCACAATACAGAACGGGCGACGGCAGCAACAGCAGGAGGACTAACAGCTTCAGTCTATACTTGGCGCCTCATGACTGTACATACATTTCCTGTCCCTGGAATCTTGCAATAAGAGTACAATACTAAACATATAGATTCAGTAACTTCATACTAACGTCATGAGAAAAAATACATTAAAAATAATAAAAATGAATTAAAATTACAAACGTAATACTTTGTCCCTAATAACTCGCTCTTATGTACCGTTCTCCCCTTTTCCGTTCTCCAGAACAATTAACCTCCTTTGCCGAATATTAAATAAATAAATCCCCATTTTGTGACATCCAGCGCTCGTACAACATTATATACAATCAAGCCTTCATTCCCCTACTGGAGTCCAGAAACTGTGGAGATAAATATTGCTTTTGCTTTCTTAATAATTCTTTTTCACTACACTCAGCCAAAATATCTCCATGTTTCCCCTTAAATTGTAACCTATTTTTACCTATGCAGTAACGTGGAGTGTGGTTCGACCGTCCCAATAGTTTCAATTTTTATGACAGAAGGAAGGAACAACGTAGTATAATTTAAAGTCATTTCGATCAGCATGTTGCTCATTTACATGCCACATTCACTAATGAGAATGACAGGTACGAATGCAGAGGACAGCTTTTACAAAGCAGCGTCTTCTAGCCACTGAGATTGAAGTCTTCACGACTCACGTAGAAACGACTATTCTTCACAGGTTAATGATTGGGTACCAGAATCAATGTTCAAATTCCTAAGAGAGTGATATACTCGCGTGCATAAAATGTGGCCCATCATGGAAGGGAGCTGTTTATGTTGGTAATGAAAAACCACCCCCTAACAGCGTGACCACCTCTGTTTGTTCGATAATTCTAGCCACTGCATTGGCAGGGTACTTTAGCTCCCCAAAAGTAGGTATGGCAGAACTGCAGAAGGGTAACATTACAACTTAAATCCTATATATTCATGCTATGATACGTTTTCTTAATGCCGTTTAAAAGCAGCAATTGCTTAACCTTCGTCTTCATGTCGCTGATGGAAGCTCTCATATATGTAAATATCATAGCTGTCATTCAGTTAAACCAGACATGCGTCGTGCTCCGTAGGTAGTTGTTACCATGATAGCCTCTGGTTTGAGGTCGCGAGTTTAAATCGACGAGGGCGATTTTTTTCGGGCGTAAAAATCGTTAGCATGCCTTCATTTGGAAGAAGTAAAGTCGGTGGTCCGTGTCGTAGATTTGCGGCATGTAAAAGAAGCTCAAGCCTGATAAAAGAGGCCTCTGAGCAAAATTACCGGTCTTTCACGCCAAATGTAGAATGGGACGCTAAGGAGCATAGCAGTAAAGAGCGTCTATAAATAAAACTATTTTTCAAATGATTCTTGTCCCTTCCTCTAGAAGAACGAACTTGGGTGCCAATCGTAGCGAAACTCTTTCACAGACGTGATATCCGAACCATCCCTCTATTTTACATAGATTACATATATCGTTCATTGGTTAGTTTTATGTACCTGAATTGTTTTTCAGGCTAGTCACATAGATAACTGATGCCGGCCGGGCGGAGTCGAAAGTTGGTTACCTGAAGGTGAAAACCTTACACAAGGAAAAACACTATGGCGATCTAGAGGAATGGGCCACTTTTTATGCGACAGTGTACATCAGGTGCTAGTTTGGAGTCAAGTTTGAGGCAGTATTTTTAACACTTAAATGATTTCAGTTTAATTATATAATAATATAAATTCAATAACAGCCCGCCTTAAAGCAATATGTGTATGTAACAATATATAAAAAGTGTATATTACAGTCAGTGTATATATTAATATTATTGTATACATGTTCAATAATGTTATGTGAATGTATTACGTAATTTAATAATGTAGGAGCTGTGAGAAATAGGTCAAAAGTTACTAACAATGAGGTAACAATGAGGTAACCTTGATACAATAATGAATGTGATAGTTTAATAATGCTACTTGTGATTCTTGGATGCAATAATGTAATTTTAGTGACAGTTCATAAAATAGCCAATCAGCAACCAGAAAAAGCTTTAATTAAATTAAGATATTCTATTGGACTAGGATTAACCAATCATAAATTGAAATACAACAACATTTACGAATCTAGAAGTCAGTTGCTTGTAGACAGTGCTCGGAACTGGACGTGTTGCTTGCAGACAGTGTTTGTAACGAGATGCGAGATGCGTCCTCGAGAAATTTAATACGTATTCGTGTGAGACGAAAATAGTTTTACGTGTTAAAAAGTGCAAGTAATTAATAAAAAAAATCTCACGGCTCTCTCTATATCAGTGAAGTGCTATTTAAATCGTATCAAGTATTAATAAAAGGAGTGAAGTAAAATTATAATTTGTGCAAGCCTACATTTTTAAGTCACACCACAACCCTGCCAAGACATCCATGTCTCCAAAATAAATACTGACGCAGCCGAGGCAAACATAAGTACTAAATATTTAAAGAAACATTTAATTACAAAGTTAATATTTTTTAAACATTTTTGGGCGAAGGCAACCAGAAAGTATATTTGGGGCAAAGGCTATCGGGTACCATACGTGCGGTTGCAACCAACTTCAAGTTCGGATCCCCAACAGTCGAAATATAACACATCTTCAAACTGACTTTCCATACGTAGTACCAACAAACCAACTTCAAATTGGTGCCCAACGTGGGGCAAATAAGAAAGTAAACTTCTTCAAACTAAATATCGGCAAGTTTCTCGCTTATACAAATATATGGTAACGCGAGAATCTAGTGACGCCTATTACAATACAAGTAGTTTCACATCCAAAAAAAACCATAATTCAGCTTAATTTATACTTTGAGAAATAACAATAATGGAAATCTCTTTGGGGGCATACTGTACACACAAAATATGAAAATATTCCGAAGAATAGCTAGTGTATGGAGGTTTGTTGGGCCCCCATATTACCGTTTGAGGGTTAAAATTCATCGTTGAAAGAGAAAGTATAAAATACAGAATTTCTAGTTAGTTTTTTTTATTCCTCTATAGCTATCCCCGTTTTTGTAAGCATTTCTTTGAGTCTCACAATAATAAGGCAGGGGATAGAGAACGGATGAAAGAAACACGGTGGGAATGCTAGAGCTGGTAATACCTTGTTAAGTTTTTCGACGAAGCGGGAGAAATAGAAAGTGGTGGTGAGCAAAACGTTATTCTGTTCTGCAGAAATGGAATTCTACATGCGGCATTGTTTGGGACGCCGCGCCCTCTAACAATAGAGGCATTGTTGTGTGTGCGCGAGCGAGACCGAGTAAGGGAAAGTGCTGCGACATAAATTTTCATTGTAGATTAATTATTAGTGTTTTCATTGTCTGGAGTGGGAACGGAACGCAATATGCGCTCGTCGTATTTATTAGCCAAACTTGGTTATAATGGAGGTCATTGTTTTTAGAGGGCGATATCTACCGGCCGCATATAATAATGTGTTGCAATTGATACATCGAAAATGTCTGCCGTTATAGCGTTCGATTAATCTCGGCTTTATTAATTACTTTATTATCTTAATTGTTACACTGTTAGTAATCATAATCATTAATGTATATATCCATTCTGTTTTATCTGCGTTGAATTTGCAACAATAAGCAAGGACATACGAGCAATTCCATGCTAAATCGCAAGTTTCGGCGTTACGCATTTGCTCATTCAGTTGTTCATACAGAGGATGTATTTTATACGTGTTATTTGTAACAACTTTACTTGCATTTTTCAGCAAGGTCTCAACTAAATTTTAATTTATTTTTGATAAAATTTGAAGATCGTATAATATATTAACAGAATGGTCATAAATGTGTCATGTGATTTTTATGAACAATTAAGAAATAAAGAAAGCTTATTAATGCAAGCCAACTTTGTTTGCATTTCTTAAAAGCATGCTTTAAGCGGAGACACAATCGGACCTTAATAATTAATATATTTTATATTTATAATATTGTTTAATAATTCACTAGAATTAACAATTAATTTGATTGTCCTTTACATCACAAGCCACCTTTCATTTACATTATCATAAAAAGATTCTGAACAGCGCATTTACACTGTGATGTCCCTCCTGTGGGATTATTTGTTTCTAAAATATTAAAACCCAAATAAAATTAAGTATCTTATCACAGAAATTTACAATATATACATAATTTTATTAAAACACCAGTATTTTTATTTACAATTAGATGCATTCACTGTAAAGGGTATAAATTGCAATGGCAGAAACATAGTATTCCTAAATTTTTGTCATGTAGCATTTTTTTTCAGTGCAGAACAGGCATCAAATTTCAAATATATAGGATTTGATATTCAGGCGAGCACATGTAGAGTTAAGTTAGTACGCCTAACATGGGGCTGGCCCTCACAAAATGAGTTTGGTAGACCTGTTCATTCCGGAAGGCTCAACTAGATGTTGGCAGCTTGACTTTTGTAGATTAGTCCAGAACGTTTAGGTGACTTTGATGATGCTTTTGATAGGAAGTAGGGGTGGGAATGATTCCATATAAAATGATTGGGGATTAATTGTTCGACCTCTTTAGGCAGCAAGATTTTTTAATGTAATAAACAATGTGGTATGCGCTCAGCAGCTGCCTCATGGCAAGGATGAGTTTTGGACGGTGACAAGGCTTTTAAAACCATTTCCATTACCAACGAAGTGGGTTTTTCAGATATTCTATTCACCCAGTTTTCTGTGAAACAGATTAAGTAAACTCAAGTTACTCTTTCCAAAGAGTCAGTGCAGGTGATAGAATGCAGCAATTCCTCTATGTTATACCACGTGCGAAATTAAACACCCTCTATTCTTGAGGAGCTTTTATTTTCATGAACCGATACTTTTAGTGCATATTTTAAGTATTATTAGGCAGGAACAAGAAGTTCTTTTTCTTTTTCCCTAAAATTACGGATTTCACAATTATTAATACCAATAATTTTTATGTAATTTATTTGATTTCATTTGATATTCTGCTATATTGACAACAATCTACAAAAAGTATTTTTTAAACTAATGAAGTAAACATAGTCCAGACCTTTAAGGCATAGGATGTTCTGGCTTTAAAATATATCTTTTATGATATTTTGGGATTTTTCTTTAAATTTTCATATTTAGGCAAAAAATGTCATATTTTGGGAAATGTTCCTTCATATTTTGCCCCTCTAATTATCACAATTCAAATCTTGATAACCATGGCCAAGAAGAAGTGACCCTCAGGACTAGTGCATACACAGTAATGACCAATAAGAGAATTTCATTAGAAAACGAAACACCAATGGAATAGGAGAATAATTATTTTGTAAAAAACAAGTTACATGATTGAAAATAATTCTGGACGAAATAGATATCATGACAGCTATTAAAAAAAACGGTGTTATGTCACTCATTCTCGAGAAGCATATTGCAGAAGCGACTTCAGCATAAAATTTCCATAAATATGGGACTAGCAAAATCTAAGGTTCCACGTATACACACCCATGGGCCAAAAAACGAAAAGGATCATCCCCAGATTCTGTGACGATCGGAGGGCATCGTGCACCTTCGTAGCAGCTGTGTTCACAACGCAGATGCAGGAACTGTAGAATAGTCTCTGCCCTGTGAGTGCAATGGTTACCTTACGGTGTTTCTCGGTGGTGGTGCTTATAAGCTACTGAAAACAGAACACGCAAAAACGTTTCTTGGCCGAGAGGTTAAAAATTGCGCTTATAAATTCCTTGGTTCAAATCTCATATTAGTTAGTGATTTTTTATATTGTTAATTTTATGACTGGATGTGTAGAACATGATATTGCATTAATATAACTTTAGCATTTTTAAGTTTCGGGCATATCTATGCACACAAAAACATAATTCTACTAAAACACTCATTTAAATAACTAAATAAATAAATGGAAATAAACTATTATCTTCTAACACTAAAATACCTTAAAAAAATTAATATCGGGTGTATGAACCCTGAGCACACATAATTACCCTCATTTTCAGTTATAAATGAAATTAAATCCCTGTAGTAACGTGCATGAGAAGCTACAACATCCCAGGCTTAGTGAATTTGTTTCAAGAATCTTGTATGAATTCAACAATTCCATCAGAATGTCTTATCCTCACAGAGGGAGTCAAACTGTTCCAAGTATTAACGTGTATTACGTGCGTACTGTTCAGTGTATCCTCAAGCTGCCACAACACACCTAGACTGGCCCTCGATATCCAGCAAGACACAGATATGCGATCATGATGAATTTATGAAACAGCATATTTTGCAGCGTAATAACTATTCTAATATGAACTTTACCAAATGCCGAGAATGAAATGGAGTATATCGGAAATAGTAGTCCCTATGTGTTGATTAAACATTATTAACACATGAAGAAAAAGCATTTGCTACATGCGAGAAGCAAACCTGTGGTCTTAAACCATAGAAGTACCCTACGCTTTGCCAGAGCGCTACAGAGAAGACATGTGGAAGGTAGCATGTTTAATAATGCCGTACAGCAACTTGCCGCAGCGGCTACACAACTGTACTGCATATGGTGTAAACAAGGCGCTGTGCTGTGTAGGACTTAGAACAATTTGGTGTTCCAAGCGTGGCTCTTTTTTTTTGTCCACTGGTGTACATCGCGAGTTAGAACGAAAAGTTGGTGATAGGGTGAAGTAAACACCTCCGCGGCAATTTATCACGAAGTGCGACTGGAACAACGGTGTAGGGTTCGAATTCATAATAATTCTCAGCGAGGACATAGGGATTTCAGGAGGTAGATGACGCGTATTACAGTCCGGAAAATGCATCAGAAAAGCATATGGTAATTGAGGCAGTATTTTTAACACTTAAATGATTTCAGTCTAATTATATAATATGTAAATTCAATAATTGCCTTAAAGCAATATGTTTATAAAACAATATATAAAAAGTGTATATTACAGTCATATATGTTTATATTATTGTATACATGTGTAATAATGTTATGTGAATGTATTACGTAATTGAATAATGTAGAAGCTGTGAGAAAAATAGGTTAAAAGTTCCTAACAATGAGGCAATAATTAATTAGAAAGTAATAATACTACTGGTAATTCTTGGAACAACAATAATGTAATTTTTGAGACAGTTTAATAATAGCCAATCAACAACCAGAAAAAGCTTTAGTTAAATTAAGGTATTTTATTGGAGTAGGATTAGCCAATCAGAAACTGAAATATAGCAAAATTTACAAATTCAGAAGTCAGTTACTTGTAGACAGTGTTCCTAACCGGACGCGAGATGCGTCCTCGAGAAATTTAATACGCATTCGTGTGAGACAAAAATAGTTTACGTGTTAAAAAGTGCAAGTAATTAATAAAAAATATCACAGCTTTCTCACTATATCATTTATTTATTATTTAAATCGTTATTTATTTTTATTTAAATCGTGTTATTTAAATCGTATCAAGCATTAATAAAAGGAGTAAAGTAAAATTATAATCTCTGTAAGCCTACATTCTTCAGTCGCACCACTCCCTGCTAAGACATTTATGTCTCTAAAAATATAAATACTGACGCCCAAAGAGTGGTGCAAACAACATAATAATATTACTTCATAACAAGTGCGTGTTGTTAATCGGAACCGGTAATTGTCTCTTGGACAGTAAATCAAAATAAAAATTCCGATGTGTTACATTCGCATTACTGTTTCTACACTCTGTGTATGGTTATACAAATAATTCTTAAGAAAATTTATCTTTCTGTCTACTACATTTTAATCGAGATAAACCTTTACAGAAACACTACATTACAAATTTCGTTATACATACAAAGGGAATAGTGATAGTCAAATGCTTAAGAACCGGACACTATACGTTGGCCTTAAAAGCCTATAGATACATGGAATGCAATCGCGAGAAACAACTGAAATGAACTTCAAAAGAATGAAAAGTATTAAACAATTCGAATCAACAATTACGAACATTAGGAAAATGTTTGATGCCACAAAACAAGTTATTTGAAATAATTTGTGTGTTTTAAAGAGATCTAAATGATGTCTATCGTTTAACGTTAATCACTTATACAAGATTATACAAAATTCCATCCGAATTAAGAGGACTTCACAGGCTACTCCCACAAAATTCAAGATGTGCATTTGTCATATAACTATCTTTAATATACCTATAGTATTTTAATCAAAATATTTTAGTTACTTTTTAGATTATAAAAGATTTTGAAAAAGGTACCACATAAGTGGGTGTGGGGGTATATTTTTTAAATCTTCGTGTCGCATCTTTGGAATATGCTGAACTCAAATGCCCATTTTGGTATTTATCCGACCTTTACGAGTAGCTTTTAAGTTATGTTGTTCATAGATACACACACGCGGGGACCTTTTTCCAAAGATCCTTTTGTTGTGTTCAGAGTACTTCAAAACGTGTATTTCCGGTAAAATTTCGGTATCGAATTTTTGGGTTGTATGTAATACCTTCTCTACCTATTATGTATGAGGTAGAGAAAGCAAAAATACGTAGTCGGTAATCGAGCGGGATGGCTCAGGCAGTAACGTCTGAGGCCCGCATTTGAGCGGTCCTGGGTTCGATTCCCGGTGAGCGTGCACTCTGACCATGGGGTTTTTCGTGGTTTTCCACTGGTCGCCAAGATGAATGCTGGAGTGGTGTATTCTACCATGATCTCTCCTTTCCCCATTTCCTCTCCATTTCACTTTTCAGGTGTGGTTTCAGGTCCTGCGGTGCTGGCGGTGTCAGGTAGATGGCATGGATGCATGAGCATTGGTAATATTTCTCCTCGTGAACGCCAGAGTGAGGTGTCGCACCAGTTAATCTCGCTGCGTCGCCCCCTTGAGGACTCCTCATTCACTGGTGCAAGGGTGTTCAAACTGGACTTCTGCGCGTCTCTGTGGAGCCAGGAAGGCAGAACAACAAAATTGGAGATGAAGATAACGTGGCAAGTAATGGAGAGCCAGTAGCATTTTCGAAATTTGGAATAAATAAACTCACCGCTTAATTTGAGCTTATGGTTCGTTCTTTCTTTTATAAATGAGCCAGGAAGAATCACTGAAATTATGATATTCTGACCTCGATCCTAAGACGACGGATCCCACTGAAGAATAGAGTGACAATGTACACCCCTTCTCTATCCCTCCCTCACCCCACCCCCAACCTAAGAGGGCACACACAAATTCTTGAATTAAACCCCAAACACATACACAAATTAAATAACCAATTGTGGCTTCAGCGCAGCTCATAATATACGTTTCCAACATTCATCCAAAATAAGCATAAAGGGTTGGAGTTTAACTGTGGTACAGTTTGTTAGTCGCCACACGACTGTATTTCTTTAGCAAATGTAATAATAAATTTAAAAATTCTTCTCTGTGAAGTAGTATTTTGGTAGTTTTCTTGCCAGTAAGAGCTGGATATTTCTATGGAGAAAGCTTAACTTCATCTCAGCCGTGAATGGACGTAACTAAAAGCAACCCCAAAACTGGCAAGAAGATGTTGTGAATACGCTCACTGCTACTTCAGGGAACGAGTTGTACAAACAGACCGCAGCTAAAGCCAAAAATAATTAACACAATATTTATTCTGGGCTTCTAATCCATTTTCGTCGGAGTAAACTCATCAACTTAAGGATGGAGAGCGAGCGAAAGTTTTGCCCTTTCGTGTACTTTACTAAGTAAGACTCGTTATGAGGCCGACTGTTTGCGCTTGTATTAGCCTCTCAAAGATCTGTTTACCGCGCCGTGGTTTGTTTTTGTAGCTGGCAACACTCACAAGAGAAGGTTTCATTTCTAGTGTGCGTGACGATGTAATCTTCATGGTGCACACTTAGGAAGATTCGACATATCTGTTGGCGAATCCACGTAAAAGAAATCCTACGTGCATCACTCACGCAACTGTCTTCACCCTCACAAATTCACCTGTGTCCCTATAAGTTTATCATCTAATTTCTCACTTTGCATTATTCACAGTAAGTGTTTTCATTGAAATGATTTCAAATTAAACAATATACAGGGTGATTTATGAAGAACCAACACATTTATTTATTTAATGATTCTGTTCGAAATTCACTCAATGCCCCAATTTTAGCACCAAATTAAGCAGAATATTTCGATTGCCTGTCACTATATGCGCAAATGTTCATGTTTTATTCGTAATTGTTAATTTTATTGTCGGCAACTGTTTTTGAGACTTTGTTCTAGTCGACGTGAGAATGGAGTACACATCAAATGAACGACTCTTCCTTGTAAAGCAATACTGGATTATGAATTCAATTACAGCTACTCAAAGGGCCTATCAGAGAGAATTTGGTGTGCGGAATCCTCCCCAAAGAAACACAATAATGGGACTGGTAAACAAATTGGAAACAACTGATGTCTGGTGAGTGAAAAAGACAAAACTCGTTCATCTAGGCTTCCCACTGTTGTTAAATTAAATTGAGTTTTATTTATGGGCGCTCGTTAACTGCTGTGGTCCTTAGCGTCCCATTCTATATTGGGCGTGAAAGGCCGGGAATTTTGCTCAGAGGCCTCTTTAACAGGCTTGAGGTTCTTTTACGTGCCGTAAATCTACGACACGGGACCACCGGCTTTACTTCCCTTCCGAAGGATACCATGCCATGGATTTTTACGCACGAAAAAAAATCCATCGCCCTCCGCCGGGTTTGAACCCGCAACCTTGGGAACTAGAGGCTAGCATGGTACCACTAGTCAACGGAGGACGACCCCACGGTTGTTGTTGACGTAAGAGAACGACTGGATCAGTCACCCAAAAAAAATCATTAAGACGTTTGTCGCAAGAGATAGGGTACAACTACTCAATGTGTCAGGGAGCTGTGAAAAGTGCTGGTCTAAAGCCGTATAGGATTACGGTTGTCCATCAACTACAGGATAGACGACGGAATTATTGTCGTTGGTTTCAGGCGTTCATTGTGCAAAATCCTGCCATATTGTCCATCACATAGTTCACAGATAAAGCATGGTTCCATTTATCCGGCTATGTGAACTCAAATAACTCGCGCTATTGGACCAGCGAAAATCCACATGTTATTCATGAAGCACTTATGCACTCGGTTAAAATGCACAATATCCGCACAGAGAATAGTGGGACCAATTTTTGTTTTAAAACAATGTGAACACTGCAGAGTACCGACGGATTTTCATGGAGTTTGCTGAGCAACTAGACAATGTAGAGCTGAGTCAAGGATATTGTCAGCAGGACGGCGCTACATCCCATACATCAAATGAATCCATGGCACTAATTGCGAGTTTCTTTGACGATAATTTCCAAGAACCTGTGGTCACCGAGATCTCTGGATTTGTCATCACCGGACTTCTTTCTATGGGGTTACCTAAAATACAGGGTTTATGCCACACGTCCCCAGATATTAGACGATCTAAAGCACAACATTACACAGGAATTCAAGCTATTGACAACAGATTCCTTCAACGAGCAGCCAGGAACATTAAACGACGTGTTGAGTTGTGTCTTATGCAGGATGGAGGAAATTTCAACATTTGCTATAGAGGTAAATAATCTCTCAAGATTCCTCTGCATTTCAGATATAACAAGTTGTCACTAGCATAACTCATTTTGAAATAATTAAAGAAATAAGTCTGTCAGTTCTTCATAAATCACCCTATAGTTTTAGTGCAGAAAACACCCTCAACTGTTTTTGTTTTTCCAGTAAACTTTGCACCAGAAGATATACTTCTTGTTCACCAGGCTTGGAACTCAGTCCATTCCGGCTCCAAATTGTTGGTGTCATCTTTTCTTTAGCCCTCCTAGATTCCTTTTTCCCGAGAGTTATACCTCAATGCTGCTTGAGATTATATCCGGCGTTATTTCATATTTCCTGTAAATCTTGATTATACCGTTTAGTTCTTCTATTTTAGCTCTTCGTGAATACTTACATATTTTGTCTTTTTGTCTTTTTTGTGTCCTATAGACCTCAAAAATCGTACAAGTATTTCTGCTGTTTGTATTTTGCACGTACACTTTTTTGTATTTTTCAGGTTTCGCATCGGTAAGTGATTGTGGGTATTGCCATAGACTTGTATAGTTTAACTAGTTTATTACTTTCTCTACTACGTATAGTAAGTAGGGGAAGTATTGTATTCCACCCAAAAATTCGATACCGAGATTTCACCAGAAATACATGTTTTCAGATCCCCTGAATCCAAAAAAAAAGCATTTCTGGAAACATATCCGTGTGTGTGTCTGTGAACAGCATAACTCAGAAACGAACAGTCGGATAAACACCAAACTTGGTATTTAGGTTCAGTATATTCCAGAGATGCGATACGAAGGTTTTCAAGAAAATCCCCCCACCCCAGATTACCCTTTACATGCAACATTTTTCGAAAATTTTAACTTTCTCAAAAATGGCTCTAACAATTTTGATTAAAATATCATATGTTTAAGATATTTTCATGACATATGAAATATATATCTCGAATTTTCTGGGAATGTCTCCAAAAGTATTTTTCATTGTGAACGAATTTTGCATAACTGGTAAACCATAAGAGATAGACAAAATTTTACTACACAAAAAACGTAGATCGCGTTAAAATACACAATTTATGTCATATACATTTTTTGTTGTTGAGTGAACCATTTTTGAGATATTGCTTACTATTCCCTTAAATTTTCCAATACTTAAACTTTTTCTCAAATTCATTATTCATTTTTTGTCCTGCTAATGCAAAGAAAATGGAATTCTCCACATAGGAACCAGCTCTTAAAATATTTGACTATCGCTTAAAGCCTAGAAATTCCCTTTGCACCTACCAGAAAATTAGCAATAAGATTAACATCTCGATATCTCGATTAACATGAAGCATATGGAGAATAAGCGTTTGTAAAAATAGTTTGGACAAGAGTAGAGAAAGTCATGTGAGTGTAACACATCAGATTTTTTTAATGTTCATCGTAATGCTCTTGTTATTTCGTGGTTAAATTTGTTGATCTTTCTATTCGCCTAGTCTATTTCATTAATGTATATTTTAGAGTCAAAAAATAATATAGTGACACTGTTCCAGAATTATATTTTTCAAGACTTTCTTTAAACCTCTAAACGCTATTTTTTACTTCTCGATTGATATTTGCATATTAAAATATGCTACACATTTGTTCAAGCTATATGAAATTTTCTGTAGTTCGTCTTCAATCTTCGCCAACTAGCTCTGATCATCTGCAAAAGGCATTTTTTTAAAAATTCTTTTCCTCATTCAACACCCCCTGTAGTTATTTATATTCTTATTATCTCCTCCATGTAGAAGTTACAAAGTGTAGTTGACAATGGGCAACCTAGTCTTACTGCACATATGATCGGTATTGGCTCTCGCTGGCTGAGCTTTTATTGTGTTCCTTTATATGTTACTACTGGTATTAGATGTAATGGCGTGCCTTTGTCTTTAGGATATTCTATAGTCGTTAACAAATGCCTTACTATAATCAACAATTAATAATAGGTATGTTTCCAGATAAGACGTACTTCAATATTGAAATATGTTAGAATATAATATGGAAAATTTCATAAATTGCCAATACTACAAGAAAGTTATTTGACAGAACTTTAAATAATTACACTAATTATTTCCCTCTCTCTTATGGTGTAGAAGCAATGCAAAACTATTCAAAATCGAATCTGACTTCAAAACTATTTCCAGTAAATTGAAGATTTGCAGTTAAACATTTTCTTAGTCTCAAACATTTAACTTCTTAATTAAAATCGTTACAACCGCCTTTAGTAAAATAAAAAATAAAATAAAAATTTGCTTGCAAAAGACAGTTTGAACATTTTTCGAAATTCCTGTACTTAAATACCGGGATAATAATTTTTTCCTTAACCCTAAGTTCGTATTTGTAATATATGTAAAATCCAAAGAAGAATATACTTGTATGCGAATACTGTAACACAACAGATACCTGTGAAATGAGAACGGCAAAGAAATTTCTGTTAGTGTTGGACTAATATCCTTATTATCATTACTTGTTTAATTCCACATGCATTTGTTTTATCATATATATTATAACTCTGAACATACCATCCTATTATATCGTTTAAGTATCTAGTTCCTTTCTCCATTATTTACTAAACAAAATTACTGCCTATTAAGAGTAGTGTGTACTCCCTTCTGTTCTCTGTTAGTTGTTTTATTCAAATATGTTCTCTTATATGATGCGAGAATCCTCCTCTTCCTATTCATAATAATTATAATAATAATAATAATAATAATTAATTGTATTCCCATTCAGTGACATTTCTAAATTATGCAGTTATAAACATTTGTTTTTCATACTTAAATCAAGCTCTGTAAGTCAAAGAATACTATAGACGCACATTTTTATTGCAATGCTTCCAGAAGTTTTAAAATACTAGTTGTTTTGTTATTTGTATTTAAACGACCCACAGAATGTTTTTAAATTTAGAATGTGGAAAGAATTTAAATACATATTTTGAAACAGAAAATACTACACAAAATTTTGGATGCATTACTTTTGTTATTCTTTTTACTTTTTGAGCAAAACAGATTTAGAGATTTATTCTGAAATTTTACGACTTTTTAAATGGATATATTAATTTGTATGCTGAGGAATATCAAAATTAGATAAAAATCGCTTCTAGCAGTCTCTTCTTTACAGTTTCTATTATTTTTCTTAAAAGCATAAGAAACTGAGCAAACATGACATCTTGTGGAATACTTGAAACCTCAAAAATGTATTAAATACGGGAAGTTTTGCAATTCTTAAGGTTTACTTGGCCTCGTGCTTAGTTTTTTTTTCAAAATTCACAGGATAAGATCCATTTTCTATGCATCAGTGATATAAAACAAACACCGTTTTTGAAACATATAGCTATATGCCAAAACAAAACCTAAACAAAAATATACAATTTTACAATCACCCGGTTTCCAGGTGTAGTCTACAAATTATTTGCAAAAAATCCTTGTTTTCCTACTTATTCTTAATCACGTTAATGCTTTGCGAAATGGTTTCACCGAAACGGGTAGTCAAGACCGTTAGGGCACAGATTCGTGAACGGGAGGTCTGTGGTTCAAATCCAGCTACGACCGTCCTCCCTGACTAGTTTTCTCCAGGTTTTCCTCAAAAGGGACCATTGCCACACTGATGTTGCAGATTGAGTGTGATTTTTATAATGAAAATACATGTAACACAAAATTACTCTGTTTCGGTTTTTTCTTCCATAGGGTGCCTATTCGCCAGGAAAGAAGTTATAAAGTTTTAAGTTGTAGCGGCGACTTTAGGTGTGTCTTCCGCTGGTACTGTGGTACTGCCTGATATTGTGCCAGACGCTTAGTAAATGCATGCAAGGTTGTCATAAGGAAAATTAAGGTCGTATTTCTCGAGTTGAACCATTAAATTCGGAACTGGCAAGCGATATGTGCGAATATACGAATTAAATATATATTACTCATTTTTAAACACTTTTCATATAAAAACATAGGTACAATTTGAACATATGAGACTTTATTACAAATACTTTGCATATTCCTCCAAACTATAAAAAAGTATTTCTATATAGTTTATATAAAACATAAATCTAAACACATCTTTATAGTCCGTGCTTATAAAGGAATAGAGTATTATTGAACTGACGTGAACATACACATGGCATACACATTCAATGTTATAGCAGTTGAATCCTTCATAATTAATGCCTTTATTCCCCAATTAATGTTTAGGGATAATTAACGCACCCACAGTACATGCAGACATAGAACTAATTTAAAGAAAATACTGTATTCCTTCCTCAATATATCAACACAACCGCGGATGGGACGGGATAATAAACTTTGCCTCGCACCAAGGCTATAAGTATCTGCGCGCAAGACCGCACTTAAGATAACTTACAACTAAGATTTCATATAGCAAAGATAAAATCGGCCGCAGTTACATTTCATTTTTTCTCAGTGACGAGTGCCTCCAAGAAAAAAACTGAAGAGATAAACGTTGTACATTTCTGTAGGTTCTCTTGTTTAATAATTTTTAAACACCGATATATACAAAGGATTAGATATTAAGTGAATAATTCTAATGTGTTAATAATGCTTTTCTTGTTAAATTTGGCCTGTGGAGACATGGGTATTCTTATTTTCCCAGCTCGATATGTGCAACATCAATGTGGCAATGGCACCTTGTCAGTCCTAATAACTGGTAAATGCCGGGAAGTACCCTAAACTTAGGCCTGGAAGCTTTCCTTCTCAAACTTCTTTACCCAAATGTAATTTAATTTTGTGTATCATCAGTGCCCACCACGCACGAACGCACGTTAAACAGCACTAAAAAAAGAAATGGTTTCAGTTCGCATTTGTTGTAGTTGCATAAAAACATGCAAGTCGCCACGATCATCAAATGCTTACAATTTAACTTACTATATGTGTGATACACTTGATATTTTGAATACTCTTTGGAGGTCTTGATGGACAAAAATATGGGCACAACATTTGAAACGCATGTAGTATGAAATAATGGAAATTGCAACCAGCGAAAACATCTTTTGAGGCAGTATTTCTTTAACACTTAAATTATTTCAGTCAAATTATGTAATATAAAATATAATAACAGCCCGCCTTAAACCAATATGTGTACTTAACAATATATAAAAAGTGTATATTACATTGTATATGTTTATATTATTATATACATGTTAAATAATGTTATGTGAATGTATTACGTAATTTAATAATGTAGGAGCTGTGAGAATAATAGGTTAAAAGTTGCTAACAATGACGTAACAATGAGGTAACCTTGAGGCAATAATAAATTTGAAAGTTTAACAATACTACTTGTGATTCTTGGAAGCAATAATGTAATTTTTGTGACAGTTTATAAAATAGCCAATCAACAACCAGAAAAAGCTTTAGTTAAATGAAGGTATTCTATTGGGTTAGGAATAGCCAATCAGAGACTTGAAATACGGAATTTACAAGTTTAGGCGGTTGAAATCAGTTCAGTTGCCTGCAGACAGTGTTTGTAACCGGATGCGAGATGCGTCCTCTAGAGATTTAATACGTATTCGTGTGACACGAAAAACAAGTTACGTGTTAAAAAGTACAAGTAATTAATAAAAAGAATCTCACAGCTCTATATCAGGGAAGTGTTATTTAAATCGTATCTAGCATTAACAAAAGAAGTGAAGTAAAATTATAATCTGTGTAAGCCTACATTCTTCAGTCGCACCACAACCCTGCTAAGAGAAACGTGTCTCTAACAATAATACTGGCGCAGCTGAGGCAAACATAAACATTTAAAGAAACAGTCAAAATTACAAAGTTAATATTTTTAAACTTAGGGCGAAGGCTACCGGAAACCGGGTACTATACGTGTGGTTGCAACGAATTTCAAGTTCGGTTCCCCAACAGTTGAAATATAATACAACTCCTTAAATACGACCTACTTCAAATTGATGCCCAAAGCGTGATGCAAATAACGTAACAAACTACCTACTTCACTTTTAAACGGTTAATGCCACAAAAAAGAGGATCTAAGACATATTGCATATTTTGGAATCCTCTACATTTTCCTTGAGTAAGGTTTTGTCAATCTCCTATAGATTCATAATTATATAAAATTAACTCTGAATGAATATGGTTCTTTACAGGCTAATTAGTCATGCGGATATGTCAAATACGATATGTGAATAAAAATCGTCAGAGCAGTTTTTTAAAAAAGACAACGAAACGTTTTCCAGTAAGGGGTAGTTTGGGTATGGGTAATTTGAAAACCCTTGTGTCGCAACGGCATTTAAATACTAAATATTTATCTGACTTTTGGTTTATGAGTAATGCTGTTTGTCTCTCTCTCTTCCTTTCCCTTTTACTCTCACATACACACAGGCACACATTCGCTAAATTTTTTTTCTAACTTTTTTTTCTGGGTTCAGTGGATCTCAAAACGTATATTTACGGTAGAATCTTGATATCGAATTTTTGGGTGGAATGCATTAATATTTCTTCCAGCTATTAGAAGTAGGTAGTAGAGAAAGTAAAAATATTTTGTTTCAAAGAGTTTAGTCATATTTCAGCTATGCGTGTCTATTAACATTACATTTTCTTTTTCTAAATTTGGATCCGCCACTGCAAAGGCGAAAGCTTGGAGCCGAAACTTGTAGTGGTGAACTATGTACAGCTAGGGGCAGCAGAAGCACTATCGGTCGCACTTTCTGCTGCTCGTGACCTGAAGGCACAAGGAAAGCTAATTAGTACCACGACAGATGCGCTTCTCACGACATTTCCCTAGCAAACTTCCCTTTCGTCTTCTTTTTATTTCCTTAACAAATTGTCTTAAGGCGCGTACACACAGGGTGAGAATTATCGAGGGAGATGGGGGACTTCCCATTAAGAAGTCTTTCCTTACCTCATAAAAGCTTTATTACATCTCTACCAGGGATAAGTTTTTACCATCCTCTAGCAGTATTTTTTAATATTTTGTTTAATGGCATTGGTAGGTTGGTCACACTGCCGTGTCAGTGACTTTAAGGAAACTGAGCTGTGATAATATCCCAATTTTCATTGGATAAACCCCTCTTTATAGCGCATTTTTCACACATTTCATTGTTTGGGTGTTTGTGGGCATTTCAAAGCAGTAATTTTCTCTACTATAATGAATTGAACATTAATTTATTTCAATATACGTTGGTATAGCTGGTCTTTTAAAAAATGTGCATCTTTTATATTTAAATACATTTATCTGCCGTAATTTTGTTTTAAAGTTCTCCATTATTTCACACGGTGCTGAAAACCCACAATTTGACAAAATGAATAGATTTTTATAATTATATTTTAAACAACGCGTCAACGAAAAGTTTGCATAAAATGTCATGTGATTCTAATGTATTAAATTAAAGTATAGTAATTTAGGAGAAAATCACTACATTCATTTTAAAGTTTTTGCTCATTAATTTTCCGGATGCAAGGCAATCTTTAAGAGTGTATCTTTCATAATTAATTAGATAAGCGTATCTATATAGCATTTGTGATACATCCCACCGTATACTAAAAATAAAACAAGACAAGATATTAATAATACAAACTATAAAGAAAATGGCGATGCCAGAATTTATGTTTTGTAGTCAGATTTGAGATATAAAAGAATAGTTATTTAGAGGACGTGTTGTCTACAATATTTTATCTACGTTCAGATTATCTTAGTAGGTATATGTTGTATATTTAGTACATTTAATATGTATTTATAAAGCCCTATGTACACGATCAAACTTTTCTTTCAATTCAAGAGTTTACAAGAAAAATTGTCAAACATTCTTCAATATGTGACAAGATTGGACAAGACTTGACAATGTCATAAATGTGTATTTACAAGTTGTCTTTTTTCAAACTGAAATCCTCAGAACATATTAATAAATAATTTATCACGCACAAAGCAATTTACTATTTGCGTCACGGTATAACAGTTTGCAATGAAAGCTGTTCTACACCAATATTATGTAGCACTTTCACGTATTATATCCAATGAAACCACATTACGATCATATAAAACAATGGAAATAACACCAACTGATAGGTTAACCACACTATATAACATTGCATTAAGGTATACTTAGTTTGGAAATCTGTCTGGCAGTAATTTCTTTATTGTCTTCATCTGCTTCATCTTGTGGTAACCCAGAGTGTTCTAGACATACAGACATGACCAGCTTATGTATAACCTAATCAGTTCGCATGCAACATACCTTGACCGGGTAGCCATTTTTGTTTACTTTTAGCTTTCCGCCATGTTGCAGATTTCGTGACAAACTGTAAATACTCGCATTTCATTGGCTGAAGCCATCAAATCATTGTCATATCTTTGATCGTTTAGAGCATGTCCGTATTTGCTTTCAAGACTTTAAAAGTATTGGAATAAATTTGACAAGAAAAGTTATGAAGTTGTTACAACCCTTGAAAAGTATTGAATTTGACAAAAATTTGATCGTGTACAAGTAGCTTTACGGAAACGATATGTTTAGAGAAAGATTAATGTAGGCTTTGAAAAAAAAGACACGATAAATCAGCAAACTTTGTTGTTATATTTTGCAATTTTATGCTAATTTCATATGTGAATTTAAAGTAAAAATGAGGAAGAAGGTGATTTTCACGGTTCATCAGGATAACTTTTAAAATCAGTTCAAGATATACTTCCAGAAAAGTTAAGGAACACTTATTTATGAGTTATACGAAATTGAAGGACTGGTGTGTGGGTAACGAAGCAGACGTAAATAAAGATTCTTTGTTGGCGTATTTTTATAGGAAGTCGAAAAGTATTAAAGCTTCCAGGCTTTGCAGTGAATATTCCATGTTAAGATCAGTTGTTTTGACTAATGATAATATTGATATCAGTAAGTTTGGAAAATTAAAATAATTTTTAAAGGCACAATCTGTAGGTTATCGTTGTAAGAAGTCGAAAATATTGAGTCGAGATGAAGTGACGATTTCTGAAAACTTCGCCTGATGAAAAACGTTTATTACAGAGGATTGCTCTTATATTTGGGATATTTAGAGGGTGTCGTTGGGAAGAATTATATAAATTGACGATTAATAATGTTCAGGATTGGGTTCAGCATTTATTGTGAAGATAAGGGAAACAAAAGCATATATGTGTATCTAGAAGTTTTCAAATTAGTGATGAACTAAATAATGATGATTTGCTTGAAATTTGTAGAAAATATTATGGTATTTGACTTAGTATTACTAGCTGCAATAAGCACTCTGTATTTTATTTAAATGTAAAACGTCGTGCACAAGTGGTTGGCATAAACATGTTTGGGAAGATTTCTAGTAAGATTGCAGAGTATTTGAAGCTGGAAAACGCCAAGGATTACACCGGGCATTGTATGAGACGTTCTTCTGCTACTTTCCTCGCAGACAGTGGTGCTGATGTTCTTACCTTAAAAAGACATGGAGGGTGGCATTTGAATACTGTTGCAGAAGGATACGTAGAAGATGTGTGGAGGGTAAGAAGAAAATGGCTGATTTATTACTTAGGGGAGAAAGTTCAATTACAGGCAAAGTTGTGAAAAACAATACTTCTAATAATAGAGAAAATATGCCTCCAATAAGCATTACAAATTGTAGTGCTTATAATATTACAGTATCTATCAATTAGTGGAGAAAGGTTTTGTTTTAATGCACATTATTATCAGAGAAAATAAGTTATATATGATCAACATTAAAGTGTATTTTATGATTTGTTGAACCTGTATTTTGTGAGAATATAAGTACAGGTTTTGTTGCCTAGTAACTACGAACTAAAGCATCATTAGTAGTAGATAAATAAACTGACAGCAACATACAAGGAGAAAAAATGAAGATTTTAGGAAGAGCAAAAGGGTATAAGTGGGATCACGTAAAGAATAATTTAGTTAGAATAGAACTTACTATGAAATCAATAAATGAGTAGATTAAAAGACACGAATATAAAAGGAATGAACGCGCCCAAAGAAGGGATAATGGGAGAATCCTAAAACTTACATTAAAATATATACCTATTGAAGAGAATGAAGTGGGTAGACAACGAAAAAGATAGTTAAATTCAGTCTGATAATGGAGGGAGATAACCTAATGCTTGGAATGAAGTAGAAGTTGATGAGCTTATTCTTATTATTATTGTTTACTTGCCATGATACATTGGGTTTTAAAATTAGATTGGCATAATATCTAAAGTGCTAAAAGTAGTCAAGTGGAACGAACTATACCACAGTATGGATTTAAACCATGTGAACAAAAAGAAATATCTTTAGTGGACTGAAATACGACATATAATTTGATACTGTCCTACTACTATAAACAGGTGGTTACTGTATTAAATATCGTGAAAAATTGGCTCATTATGGTACGCGTGCCAATAATAGCAATGACGTAGGTATTCCTTATAACAAAGACGCGCTGATATTCTTTTCTCTGCGCAACGAAGATACTCTGCACATTACCTCTGATCTCTCTGTATATTATTATTATTATTATTATTATTATTATTATTATTATTATTAAATATAGAATAGCTGAGATCTGAACTTATAATTAGTTACCTGCTACACCATAGTCATTAACACCTGCTCATTTCTCTTCGAGGAAGGGAATGCATGCAAATGTCTGTCTTGCTTATCGGTTCAACACGCCAGATAATGACAAACGAAATGCTGGCAGAGAAGCTAATGTCTCATTTATGAACATATGAAGGCGCTCTCATGGGTGTAGAATTATTTCACGATGTGTTTACATGATTTATAAAATGTATCCAACTGGTGAACAATCTTAATATGACACTCGTTAAAATTATCGCACTCATTATCATTCGTGCGACAAGCAATTCATTCGTGCCATGATCAAGAAGATGTATGTGTGGCTGGTCCAGTAGATCAGTCGGTAGAGCAACTGCCTGCTGTGCGAGGGGTCCCGGGTTTGATTCCGGCTGGGGGTGGGAGTTTTTCTCTAGTCAAGATTAAATCCTATCCTCCCTAGAGTCTGGATGTATGAATAAGACTGTGAATGTGTGTGTGTGTGAGATAATGATTAAACAGAGTGCAAGAAACCCAAAGACAAGAGTTACACGAGTTAACACCATTGCCAATAGGCAGTAAGGCCGCCGATAGGAGCATTGTACTTAAAGGCGGGGGATGTATGTAGCACTCTACTATCATTAGCTGAGCCATTTGCGACTGCTTCACGCGCCTTAAGCAATCTACTATCAAATATTAAGGGCATGCAATTAATTTGTTTCCAACCACAAAACGAAGAAATCGTGGTTCAATCTTACATCTGCAAATTACAGATTGTTTGTCCATGTGGAGAAATTTGTCACACGCCTTTAGGAGAGAATGCTCTGTCCTCCTGCTTTGTTCAACATCTCAACTATTAAGAATTTGTTGGCAATTATAGATATTAACATCGAAAATTCAGTTTAGCCATCAATGATCAATGTTTCAAGCGCAGCAATAATAATAATAATAACAATAATAATAACAACAATATAATAAGTTACATATCCTAACTTTCAAATTTTAAAAACATATCTTTAATTACTAAACTCTTAAGGTATAATAATTCTCTCATCTCCTCAGTATTGTTGCAGATAGCTTGCCCATAGGGAGACGTTTGTGCTAAGAAATGTTATGAAGATTACCACGGTTTCATTTAACTCGAGAAGAAACAGGATGCTACCAAGTGTTGTCTGGTTGGTGATGAAGTGCTTGCAGGCAGCCCCGTTTCTCTTCCTTGATGGGCTGATCCTTTATTGTGGAACTCACGTACTCCACCCAACAGCTGGAAAAGATGTAATTCACTCCAGGGGCTACAGTAGCACAAGAATTTACAACGTGCTTGCCTGCCTGTCAAGCATTTACTACGTCTTCATCTCTACTTGCAGCTCAAATATCCCCCTTTCTTCTTATTGATTAGATTACGTAGTACAAATTACATTACGCATAGGTTCGTTAACTTTGTGACCTCCTTCGTGCTCTCTTTTTGCTGGATCTGCATCAATAGATCGGTGAAACCGATACCCTTCAAATTCTTATTTTGAACGCAGTTTCCATTAGTCCTTCTCGCGTTGCTTTCGCCTCTATTGTGCATTATCATCCTATATGCTATGTCACCTTTAAATACGTTTTCGTGAATGACACAACCACAAAGCATGCTTCGAGAAGGAACCTTTCCTCATGTGATTGATTCTTGTAATGACTGGAATAGCAGCTATGTGGAGCAAAACTGTTCCATTTATTAGCGCAACCAATTGTCATATTACTTTCTCTCTACGTATAGTAAGCAGGGGAAGTATTGTATTCCACCCAAAAATTCCATACCGAGATTTCGCCGTAAATGCATGTTTTGAGACCCCTGAATCCAAAAAAAGCATTTTTAGAAACATGTTCGTGTGTGTGTGTGTCTGTGTGTCTGTGAACAGCATAACTCAGAAACGAACAGTCGGATAAACACCAAACTTGGTATTTAGGTTCAGTATCTTCCAGAGATGCGACACGAAGGTTTTCAAGAAAATCCCCCACCCCAGCCTACCCTTTACATGGAACACTTTTCAAAAAATTTAATTTTCTCAAAAATGGCTCTAACGATTTTGATTAAAATATCATATGTTTAAGATATTTTCATGACAAATGAAATGTATATCTCGAATTTTCTGGGAATGTCTCCAAAAGTGTTCATTGTGAACGACTTTTGCAATACTGGTAAACCATAAGAGATAGACAAAATTTTACTGCACAAAAAATGTAGATCGCACTAAAATACACAATTTATGTCGTATACATTTTTGTTGTTGAGTGAACCATCTTCGAGATATTGCTCGTTATTCCCTTAAATTTTCCAATACTTATACTTTTTCACAAATTCGTTATTCATTTTTTTTGTCCTGGTAATGCAAAGAGAATGGAATACTCCACATAGCAACCAGCTCTTAAAATATTTGACTATCGCTTAAAGCCTACCAATTCCCCTCGCATCTACAAGAAAATTAGCAATAAGATTAACATTTCGATTAACATGAAGCATATGGAGAATAAGTGTTTGTAAAAATAGTTTGTACAAGAGTAGAGAAAGTCATGTGAGTGTAACATAACAGATTTTTTTATTCACATTTACGATTAAATAGACACTAAACATATGAAATGTTACAGCATTACCTAACAGTAAACATCATAAATAAACATTTTAATGTATTATAATATGAGAAGTATAAACAAAAATATGAGAAAAATTAAAAGTTGTGAATTACAAGTATGTGCACAAACAATTTGAATAAACCTTTTAACTTTCATAAACTGATTGATGGCAGAGAACACACAAGTATACAACTAGTGTCTTACCGTTTCTTCCACCCAGACATCACATCTTTCCCACGAGACTTCACATGCATAACACACACTTTTGTGCCTTGCATTTGGGTCACTTCAAATTCAACCATATTTCCGTATTCCCAACTCTTTCTAAAGTAACTCAATTGCGAATGTAAAAGAAAAAACAAATAACGTTCAGATAATATCAGCGTCCGTTCATTCCTCTACGTCTATGGTACACATTCGATAGATAATGCGCCATTTGGATTACCATCTTCTGTCCTTTCTCTACAACTTCATCCACAGCTCACATTTATTTGTTGAATGATAAAACATTGGCATTATTCAGAGTATTCACACAAACCACAAACCTGCCACTGCAAAAGGATTGCTACAAGTTTTAAATGCCCAGTAAAATAGTTTTCAATAAAACCAATGCATGTTAGTTTTCTTTTGATACCATACGAAAAAAAGTTTGACCTATCGCATTGTTCCAACAGACAATTAAATGTTTACACGCCGATTCACAAAAAATTTTCAATCGGTAATTCATACACATTCTTCGACTTCTGTGAACTTGAATTTCTGCCCTTATCTCTACAGCTTCATTCACAGCACACAGTTATTTGTTGAATTAAGCAACATTTGGATTATCAATTTCTGCCCTTATCTTCGTAGCTTCATCCACAGCACACAGTTCTTTGTTGGATTAAGTAACATTAGGATTATCAACTTCTGTCCTTACCTCTACGGCTTCATCACAGCACACAGTTATTTGTTGAATTAAGCAACATTTGGATTATCAATTTCTGCCCTTATCTTCGTAGCTTCATCCACAGCACACAGTTATTTGTTGAATTAAGCAACATTTGGATTATCAATTTCTGCCCTTATCTTCGTAGCTTCATCCACAGCACACAGTTCTTTGTTGAATTAAGCAACATTTGGATTACAAACTTCTGTACTTACCTCTATGGCTTGATCACAGCACACAGTTCTTTGTTGGATTAAGTAACATTAGGATTATCAACTTCTGTCCTTACCTCTACGGCTTCATCACAGCACACAGTTATTTGTTGAATTAAGCAACATTTGGATTATCAATTTCTGCCCTTATCTTCGTAGCTTCATCCACAGCACACAGTTCTTTGTTGAATTAAGCAACATTTGGATTACAAACTTCTGTACTTACCTCTATGGCTTGATCACAGCACACAGTTCTTTGTTGGATTAAGTAACATTAGGATTATCAACTTCTGTCCTTACCTCTACGGCTTCATCACAGCACACAGTTCTTTGTTGAATTAAGTAACATTTGGATTACAAACTTCTGCCCTTACCTCTATGGCTTGATCACAGCACACAGTTCTTTGTTGGATTAAGCAACATTTGGATTATCAATTTCTGCCCTTATCTTCGTAGCTTCATCCACAGCACACAGTTCTTTGTTGAATTAAGCAACATTTGGATTACAAACTTCTGTACTTACCTCTATGGCTTGATCACAGCACACAGTTCTTTGTTGGATTAAGTAACATTAGGATTATCAACTTCTGTCCTTACCTCTACGGCTTCATCACAGCACACAGTTCTTTGTTGAATTAAGTAACATTTGGATTACAAACTTCTGCCCTTACCTCTATGGCTTGATCACAGCACACAGTTCTTTGTTGAATTAAGCAACATTTGTGTTATCAACTTCTGTCCTTATCTCTACGGCTTCATCACAGCACACAGTTCTTTGTTGAATTAAGTAACATTTGGATTACAAACTTCTGCCCTTACCTCTATGGCTTGATCACAGCACACAGTTCTTTGTTGAATTAACTAACATTTGGATTACAAACTTCTGCCCTTACCTCTATGGCTTGATCACAGCACACAGTTCTTTGTTGGATTAAGTAACATTAGGATTATCAACTTCTGTCCTTACCTCTACGGCTTCATCACAGCACACAGTTCTTTGTTGAATTAAGTAACATTTGGATTACAAACTTCTGCCCTTACCTCTATGGCTTGATCACAGCACACAGTTCTTTGTTGAATTAAGCAACATTTGTGTTATCAACTTCTGTCCTTACCTCTACGGCTTGATCACAGCACACAGTTCTTTGTTGAATTAAGCAACATTTGTGTTATCAACTTCTGCCCTTACCTCTATGGCTTGATCACAGCACACGGTTCTTTGTTGGATTAAGTAACATTAGGATTATCAACTTCTGTCCTTACCTCTACGGCTTCATCACAGCACACAGTTCTTTGTTGAATTAAGTAACATTTGGATTACAAACTTCTGCCCTTACCTCTATGGCTTGATCACAGCACACAGTTCTTTGTTGAATTAAGCAACATTTGTGTTATCAACTTCTGTCCTTACCTCTACGGCTTCATCACAGCACACAGTTCTTTGTTGAATTAAGCAACATTTGTGTTATCAACTTCTGTCCTTATCTCTACTCCATCACAAAACACAGTTCTTTGTTGAATTAAGCAACATTTGGATTACAAACTTCTGCCCTTACCTCTACGGCTTCATCACAGCACACAGTTCTTTGTTGAATTATTCAACATTTGTGTTACCAACTTTTTCCCTTATCTCTACTCCATCACAAAACACAGTTCTTTGCTGAATGGTGCAACATTTGAATTATAAACTTCTGTCCTTATCTCTACTGCTTCATCACAGCACAGTTAGTTGCTGAATTATGCAGCAGTTGAGTTACCAAATTCTGTCCTTTCCTCCAGGTTTCGATACAACACATCTGATTTGTTGGATGATGCAATATTTGTATAATCACCTTCTGTACTTTTCTCTACGCCTTCATCTAGAACCACATTTCTGTGCTAGATTTTGTAATATTTGGATGCCAACTTTTGTCGTTTATTCCTCAGCTTCGTCACGACACGCATTTCTTTGCTGGATGGTACAACATTTACATCAAGCTCTGCAATTACCTGTACAGCTTCGTTTATTTCACACATTTGTCAAATGAGAGCATATTCTGATCAACTATTACTTTAATTTCCTCTGCAGCTTAAAATCGGTTTTATTGGTATGGCTGTCAACCAAACCACGAGCCTGGAGCGTCGGTGGCTTGGGACCCGATAAGTGCTAATCGCGTATTTATGGAATTATACCACTATGGGGAGTATTAGACGTAAAGGAAAATTAAATTACTGTGATCAAAGCTGTATTGGAAGTTCGTAGAATGGAATAAAACATATTTTAAATTCGTCGCTTTTCTGCAATAGGAGGGTAACTCATATTTGAGCGCATAATGAAAACGAAACGAAGACTGAGCAAAGGAAGTGAAGTTTCCATACATTGGAGGAATAAAAAATTACCAGATCACAAACTATTAAAACTGAAAACCTGCTGAAGGGTCGGAGTCTACTTATCTCAATATTGTTGCAGCAATGTTTTCGAACGCCCAATGTATAAACTGCTGATAAGAAACCAGTTGTGGGGTCAATCCAATCCATGCATAACTGTAGACACGTTTGATGTTCCCATTGGCGGTCAAGAAAAGTAATTTTGATAACGTAGGCAAATCATCAATATAGTTCAAACCAAAAACATGTTTTTAAAAAGCTAAATTAACTAAAAGGCAGTCTTATAAAATTATAATGTAAAATATTCATTACACACACGGACTTAACACTGTTACTTCTTTTAAGTTTTCCCGGGTTAGGCAGTGCTGCGTATTCGTGAAATATCTTCGAAAATGTGTTTTACCTGATTGGGCCCCTCCATACTAATATTATAGAGAACATTTGCATATATGTTTGTGTATGTAAAGTAATCTCAAATACCACTCAACCAATTTTGATAATTCTTTCACTACTGAAAAGCCAAATTTGTTCTGACGGTCATAGGCTATGTAACACCTAATCTGATTTCATAAATTACTAAAAGATTAAAACGGATTTACAAAACCCTTGTTCTTGAATAGGAAAACATTTGAGTTATAAAAAGATATATTTGCGAAAAATATCTTGATTTTTAATCGAGAATGCCATGAAGTAGAAAATAGTTGTTACTCCACGGAATATGCATTTAAAATAAGACAAATGTTGCGGAGATTTCATTCCAAGCAATATGTGTATTGTTTGCCACGATCTAGCAATTAAGACATAGCAAGACAAAGAGAATCCAATCTATTTATAACGCTATGATACATATGAAATACTAATCAGTGCTAACGTAAGAATTTTGCTTTATTTTCTCTGCACTTTTGGCGTAAATCAACTTCTTTAGCAGGGCATCTAAATAATTGTATAAGGAGAAAAAATTATAGCATTAGAATTCAATGAACTGAAATTTTTAAATTAACCACTGAGAAGATTATGTTTCCCGATGGACACTCACTATGTGTCTTTTCCAAAGTTGTTAACTTGGTGGCCTGGGTGCAATGAATCTACATATTCACCAGTTTCACCTCTATTTCGTTGTATATGCTAAGCATCTTTGTATTACCTTTTATGTTATTAAATAACAACGGGAACCAAATATACGGTATAAAAGCTTAACATTTAAACTACTGTAATTATATACCAAGTTACTCGACCATTTTGATCAATCGTTGTTCCACAGTCGAAGGATACTTACAGACATGCGGCATTTCCAAAACTTGGAAGACTGTTGGGGGAAGTTAAGGAAGTCAGAAGACGTTCTGCCGATGTTTCACATCCTTTTGCGTGAATATCAGGGGATTTATAACCTTTTATTAGGAATAGCCAGGTCTGTACGAAATTAAAATTGTAAGGGGTAAAGGGGAGGATTTACCATTAAAATATTATAGTTTATATGCAATAATTTTATAAATAATGGGGGAGGGCAGCCAGCTAGTTTCTAATATACACTGAGCTGTGACAAAAATAGTTTTGTTTTCTCATCAACTAAATCCATAATCCTTCATTTGCGGTCATTTAGGGGCAGGCATTCGGTGAACAACGCAATATGAATGGCCTTCTTACTTCAGAAGTAAAATACGTAGCATAATATAGGAGTTACTATTGGATAGAGAAAACTTGTGAAAGTTTCACCTCAGTTTCTTCAAACATACTCTATGCATCACTACGAAATTTCAACGGCGACAATCGAATGACAAAAACATATTTTATCAAAAGACTGCAGAAATAATATACTCAAATATAACACGATAAATGTGCAAGTTACAAGATATTTAAAAAATCAATTAGGAAAGAAATTAATCTAAGATTGCATGACGTTAGATCTCAACCAGACATTTTAAATGGAGGTAAATGCTGGGTTGTAATAAAATTAGACAAAAGTAAGAAGCAGCAGAAATTTGAGTTTTAAGATCATTTGAAGAAAAGAATAAAAAGCGAAGATATAAGAAAAATGTTAAAACATAACGCACTCCGTGATGAAGAAAGCGATAACGTAACAGAAGGAATGGCATAATAGCATATTATGTTGCAAGTACGGTAATTAATTGAGTTTTATTTATGGACTCTTAACTGTTGTGGTCCTTAGCGTCTCATTCTATATTGGACGTGAATGATCGGACATTTTGCTCGGAGGCCTGTTTATCAGGCTTGAGGTTCTTTTACTGCCCTAAATCTAGAACACGCGACCACCGGTTTTACTTCCCTTCCGAAAGAAGTCATGCTAAGGATTTTTACCCCGAAAAAATCCATCGCCCTTCGCTGGGTTTGAGCCCGTAACCTCGGGAACTAGGGGCTAGCATGGTAACCACTACGCCACAGAGGACGAAACAAGTACGGTAAGTGTATCGTTGGAGAACAATGAAGAGACGAGAATACAAGACAAGGTCAAGTATTTTCTTCTTCCGAGACTCTCCATCGCACGTAACACATGCGAATGATTTAATTACCATTTTTTCGACAATAGAGAATAATAGAAATAGCACTTACGCAAAAATAAAAATTACTAAACACCTGTTGAATACGGTGGTTAAGGTAGCAAGGTCACCAACACTGCCCTTGATGGCGATTGATTATCCACGCCTGGTTGTGCACCTTAAAAATATCACTAATTTGCAACTCATACTTATCTGCTGCATTAATTAAATCCTATAAGTAAATATTAACAATTATGTATAAAGGAAGTAAAGACCCAAGTAGGGTCTGAATGGTAAAATTAAACTATCACATATAACCTTACATGTCTGCAATAATAAATATATGAAAGGTTAAAGCAGCCCTGTCCAACCGTGATGTGTTTTCCTGGCATCCTTCATAAGCAAATTTTTATTCCGACGATTTGTAATATTAAATCCATTTTCAGGACAAAACCGTTTCCTCCCGAACATCTTCCCAGTACATATCCATAAAGCTTTCCTTTTTACACTCAAATCTGTACTCATTATTTCTCTGAACAAATAGTAGACCTCAATTGTTGGGAATTGGAGACAGTCACGTGAACGTTAGAACGCTCGCTCGTCAAAATGGCCCTTTTTGTCTTAAATGTTAGCTATGTTTCACAGAATGATTGGGGCAACATTTCTTTTTACGAGTATTATTCACTTGTGATGCATTTTAATTATACTAAAAAAATAGTGCATTTCGCTATTATGATTATGATTTTTTTGCAGGTTTTACCTTTAAAGCCCAGACAGATCACATTGACCCCTTTAAGATAATACTATAATGTTTATTATTACGCCTTACGTTTATTTAATGCGCTCCCATACTTCAGTATTTACTTTATGCTCTAATAATTAATTTTTGTTTATTATTGTATAAATGGACAACAATGGACTCAATACGATTTACCTTTGTCATTCCTTTTAATTTCATGCACTTCCTTATTGAAACCATTTTATTTTATCACGTAATAATTAACTGTTATTCGTATTATTGCGTATGAATATCGACAATACTCACTATACGACGTACTTTTGTTTATCATCCCCTTGCAACGAATCAGTGTCACAAAGGTGATACGAGGCGAAGGTTGAAATGTATCGGAAACGTTATTTACGTAAAGATGAGCTACTTTCAGAGTTACAAAGAGTTCTGGATGGTAGTGAACTTTTTTCTAACGACTCAGAAGAAGAGTTATACCGCAGACAACTACAGAATATGAATCATCTATAGTAATAGTAATCGCACTGATTCTCGCAACATGCTTCCTCTGTTCTACGTCCTGAATATGCGAAGATTCGCTCGCTTCGTAGCACAACAGACGATGAAAAGAATGGAGGTGAAAATGAAGGCGAAATTGCAAAAAAAATCGTAAATGTCTGTTCTTAAATTCTGAAACTGTAATAAAGCTATTTCCAAGTGCACTGTCTGTAAGACGACGCTATGCGGAAAACGCACAAAGAAAACTGAATACAAATGTGTCAACTGTGTAGAAGTATGAATTAGTTAAAATTGCTGTAAACATGAATAATTCAATTTTATATGCATTTAAAATTAAGCAAACTCCCTCATTTGCTTACTCTTGTTTGGGTTTTACGAATTTCAATGAAATTTGTTTATTTTTATAATAATTGATGTATTTGTTTTGTTGCATATTTATTCGCCATTCTGAACCTCAACTGGGATATAAATCGCTTAAAAACATTAAAATATAATAATTGAATACAAATACAATTTTTAAATAATAATCTAGAACATTACTGTTAATGCTATACAGTAGGGTCAAAATGACCCTTCTGGGCGTTAGAGAGGGCAGGAAAAGGCTGGGCGATCTAGTGTGAATCGCAACGAAGCTTTGCCGCAAACAATAATTTCACTCTTTTCAACATTGCCGTTAGTATGATAGCGATAGTCAGTTTTTTAACCAAACACTCAGTATAACTTGAGAACTTGTAAGTGTAGGTTCAATTACGTGTCTTGTGTTGTGATCGATTATTCTTAATACAATTTGCTACAAGACAAAGAACTTAATATTAACAGTAATTGGGAAGAAGAGTATTTTTTGTCGAATTTAGAGGAAAACCGTGTGTTTATTGTGTAACGGATGTGTTTTAAAACTGATTTTGGACGCCTTTTTGAACGCTAAGTTCAAGATATACCTTTTATTTGTCATGTAAATATTTTTAATGCATGGTATTTTAATCAAAATCGTTAAAGCAATATTTTAGAAAATCACAAATTTCGAAAGGTGTTCCATGCAAAGGGTAGTTTGGGCTAGAGGCATTTTCTTTAAAGTCTTCGTGTCGTGTCTTTTAAAGGTACTGAACCTAAATACCAAGTTTGGTATTTATCCGACTTCTTGTTTTTGAATTATACTCTTCATAGACACGAACATTTTTCTAAAAATGCTAATTTTTGGATTTAGGGGGCCTACTAGGTACGTGGTAGAGAAAATAAAAATGGAAACAGGAGTTTCAGTAACCTTTGGTTTTGGATCAGGATATAACTAAATCCTTCAGAAAGGAAAGAAAATATACAAAAACAATATTATATTATGTAACTGCCGTAAGCCATAAAACCAACAAATCTAAGACACATTGCTGTGTTATAGGAAGTACGGTTCTGCCTCACTCCCCCTTTCTTGCACCAAAAAGACGGAGGAAGGCTGAGTGATTGTGCTCCCTCTTTGAGATATCCCACCACCAATTCATCTTGCCTCGTTTCCTGCCATCGCCTAACTCCAAGGGCGCATCGTAATTGAAAATCAAGAAGATTCCTTGAGCAGGCGGGATATGGGCGTGCATGGCCAATGTCTGGACAAGTGCTGCTCTGATAGTCTGTAGAGATTATGTCATGGAAGGTGATGGTAGCGCTTAAAGACATGTTCGCTTTACGTAACTCAAAGTTTCGTGAAAATTATGAAGTAAAACAGTTTTATTTTGTTATATTTATATTCTTTATTTTCATTTGTGACGCTTTAATTGTTCTTATATTCCCCTTATGCACAGCTCTAAGCTCTCGTGTAAATAAGAGTAGTAATGTGCATACCAATGTTGGGCAAAATGTAATCGAGTACTACTTACTTTAGTCAGATACTTGACGATAATTAATATTACAAGGTAATCTATAATCATTAGTGATTACAATTACAGTACTCTGTAATCATAGTGCTACAAGGTTAACAATAAAAAGTATTTTTTAGAATTATTAGTGTTCATTCGCCACTGTGCAATTGTATCACCACCTCTTTGAATGAAATCTATCCCCAGCTTCCGGTACACACACATACATTAATCTGACTTTCTCTACCCTATATCGTTTATTAGTGGGTATACAAACTATACTTATTAAAGCATTTTTTCCATCTACTACATTTTAATCCAGATAAATCTTTGCAGAAATAGCTACATTACGCATTTCGTTATGCAGGATGTTCGGAAATTCCCCTTACAAACTTTTAGACCTTGTAGAGGGGACTGAATAGTCATATTTTGAATACAAACCCATGTCCGGAAAGGTACCATTGCTTTAGTACTTTACTTAGGCGTGACTCAGTACTTCTTTTCTTACAATTCAGTTATTAGGTAACTCTACTAAGGAAATAAACATGAATCTTAATCAATTTTCACAAGTACTTTTGTTTGCAGTTACTGAACATCTGTGTTTCTGTTCTTGCAGGCTGTTTGGCATTCTGATACGCTACAAGTTCGGTCCGATGTGACGACCACTCAAGCTGTTCCACACATTGTATTTACGAATGATGTCAAGTCCCTCCATCACTTCTGGTATCTCTGCAATTTGTTTTGCAGCGACCACAACTCGTGCCAAGATTTCTTCCTCTGGTTCCACAGGGCTAAAATCAGAGTAGTGAAGTAGGATATCTTTGCGTTATTATTTGCACCACACTTTGGGCACCAAACTTGAGGTAGTTACAGCCCCACATATGGTACAAAGTTTCCAATGGGCTTCGCCACAACGTTTACTTTTCCGGTGGCCTTCGCCCCCAAGTTTAAAAATCAACTTTGTATTTTAATGTTTATTTAAATATTATATATTTAAATAAACATTTCGCCTCGGCTGCGTCAGTAGTAATTTGCAGAAACATGTATGTCTTAGCAAGGACTGGTGCGGGTAAAGAATGAAGGCTTACACAAATTATAATGGTATTTAACTTCGTTTTATTAATCTTTCACACGATTAAATAACACTTCACTGATGTATCCTACTGTAGAGCTGGGAGATTATTGTTACTTGTACTATTTAACACGTAAACTTTAGATTATTCACGCCGTAATGAATGTTTTTGTCTCACACTGAATACGTATCGAGCAAACGAACTGCTCAGGTACGCTAACTTCTAGCGTCTGGTTGGGTACGCTGTCTAGTAGCGTCTGCCGCCTGAATCTGTTAAATTTGTACATGTTACTATATTTCAAGTCTCTGATTGGCCAATCCTACTCCAACAGAATACTTTATTTAACTTAAGCTTTTTCTAGTTGTTGATTGGCTATTTATAAACTGTTTTAAATATTACATTATTGTTCCAAGAATTACTAATAGCCTTTATTAAACTTTCTAATTCATTATTGCCTCAAGGTTACCTCATTGTTACCTCATTGTCAGCAACTTTCGGCTTCTATTCTCACAGTTCCTGCATTGTTAAATTACGTAATACATTCACATAACATTATTATACATGTACATAATAATATAAACATTAATACAATGGCCGTTACATACATTTTATATATTATTTATACACATATTGCTTTAAGGCGGGCTGTTATTATATTTTATATTATATAATCAGACTGATTGAGCAGTCTTGACTAAGCAGTTGCATACCAGGCAAACTGACTTTAAATTGTTATGGCACAGAAACGGTACTTTTCCGGACATGGGTTGCTATTCAAAGCATTATCTATACAGTCTCCTCTACAAGTCCTAAAAAGTTGTTGGGGAATTTCCGAACACCCTCTAGATACGAAAAGAATAGCGACAGTCAAATGTTTAAGAACTAGACGCTATACGCTGGCCTTAAAATTCCATACCGGTTCCATGACATCGCCAGAAACAACTGAAAATCAACAGGACTTGAAAAGAATGACAAAGTATTGAACAAATCGAACCATTAATAACAGTTATCTGGGGAATGGTTTATGACAAAAAAAAGTTATTTTAAACAAATGGAAGTTTTAAAGAGATCTACAATTTTTTGTGTAGTATATCTTCTTCTATCACTTAACGTTTACTAGTTATACAAGATTATACAAAATTTCTTCCGAAAGTAACCTTCACAAAATATTCTCAGAAAATTCAAGATATACGTTCTATTTGCCATGTAAATACATTTAACATAATGATATTTTAACCAAAATCATAAAAGCAATTTTTTAGAAAATAAAATATATTTCATTTGAGTGTAGTTAGGGCTGGGAGATTTTCTTGAAAATCTTTGTGTCGTATTTTTGGAAGATACTGAACTTAAATACCAAGTTTGGTAGTTGCTCGACTTTCCGTTTTTGAGTTATGTTGTTCACAGGCTCACACACAGACATATATACGCACTACCTTTTTCTAAAACTGCTTCTTTTTTGCGTTTAGAGGGCCTCAAAACATATTTCCGTTGAAATCTCGGCATCGAGCTTTTGGGTGGAATACTTCCCCTACGTAGCAGAGAAAGTAATAACTAAGATAATCAGTAAAGATAGTATCAATTACCTACTCCTGAAGTACAAAGGAATCAGATGAAAAATACCTCAAATTACACAGTAATTGTCTTAATTCGAGTACTCGTGATTACTTTGTTAATACTTTTATGTGAAATAGTTATGCCCAAATCTGCTGTGTACTCAAATGTTCGTTTCAGGAATGCACGTAATTTTTACTGCAACTTCTCTTTCACTGTTTTTAAAGCTTCGTGCAAAGTAACTTCAATCAATATGACTGAAATTTTCAGAGGAAGCTTAAAAACCTGCGTACCTTAACAGCTTATTATATATATATATATATATATAAACGTTTATTAATAATTAGGGCTAGGATTTCTATGATAGGGCATATATTTTTTGGTAGGACTGACATGTTCCTTAAATACATATAAATGCTTCTTATGAAACGGCGAAATCAATTAACCTAATTTGTTAAGTCGTATTTTTGCATATATACCCATTTCTCTCTGATAAGAGCATATTTTAGTAAGTAAATGGTCATATTCGTCATATTTTCACTCTTTCAAGAAGAAAATAACTTTCTCATGCAATTTATTTCTTCCGTGTTACATTTCTCAGAATTGCGCACCTCATTTTGTTTCCTGGAAAATGGCAAGTATCTACCGTCCTTCCCTGTTTCCTTTGAATTCACAATATGGACTTCACCCTTATGCATCAGTGAGTTTGTGTAAGCTATTGTTACTCTATGAGCAGGTAGCTGATTAAGTCTTAAGTCTTGACCCTGGACTGCAGACAAGTGTCTAATTCACTCATTGTGTTATTCAGTCTTATTGAAGTCGTAAGCGTGTGCTGTACAGTTCAGAAAAAATGCCTAAAGTGAAGCAAAAAGTTCAAGTAAAACTAAAAAACTTGTGTCTCAATATGGTGAGAAAGTATTTTCAAGTGATGGTAAAACACTGTATTGCAAACTGTGCGACGTAAGAGTAACTGCAGAGAAGTCATTTAACGTTCAGCAGCATGTGGCAACAGATAAACACAAACGTGGAGTACAACGGATTGAAAATGAAAAAACACTACAGCGAATGCTCCTAGGGGAATCCCGCTAGTCTTATTTACCATTCTGTGAAGAACTTTGTACAGCTTTCCTTTGTGCTGATATTCCCTTAAGTAAACTAAATCATCAAAAATTTCGTGAATTCTTAGAAAAATACACAGGCAAATCTCTTCCTGATTCTTTCACATTAAGAAAGAACTTTGTCAGCCGAAGCTACGAAAAAACAGCAACAAATCAGACAACAGCTTGTAAATAAAAATATTTGGGTATCAATTGATGAAACTACAGACTCTATGAGAAGATATATTGCAAATGCCATTGTGGGAACTTTGGAAGAAGATGGTCTAGGCGAAAAGTTTCTAATAAACTGTGAAGATTTAGAAAAAGTAAATTTTTCCACCATTTCTAAGTTGTTTGACAGCTCTATGGCTGTCATATGGCCAGAAGGTGTTAAGCATGACAATGTACTTCTCTTCGTAACGGATGCTGCACCTTATGTGGTGAAAGCTGCCGATTTTCTAAAAGCATTGTACAGTAAAATGGTGCATGTGACTTGTTTAGCTCACGCCTTGCACCAAGTTGCAGAGGAGATTCGTAGTAAATTCAGTGACGTTGAAAAATTTATTGGTGTGTTAAAAAGGTATTTTTGAAAGCCCCTTCACGTGTTGCAGCATTTAAGTTGTTAGCTCCAGACATTCCCTTGCCACCATCTCCCATTTGACAAAATGGGGGTCCTGGATTGATGCCTGCAACTATTACTGCCAGAACTTCAACGTTGTGAAAAGCATCATTGATTCATTCGATAGCAGTGAAGCTACTTCAATTGGACTAGCTCAAGAATTAATGTCTAAGGGTGAAATTTCAGGCAAACTTTCAAACATAAAATCAAATTTTGGATTTATTCCTGCTGTCGTAATTGCTTTGGAGGAATCAGAAATGCCACTAGTGAAGCAGATAGAACAAGTGAAAAAAGTTGTGAATAAATTAGAGGGTGTTTGTGGTAAAGTGGGAAAAGAAGTGTCAAAGAAAAAGGAAAAGGCGTTAGAAAAAACGAAGGGTATCATACACTGTGTTCCATTTCAATGATTTTGTTAGGTGAAAAGTTCTCTCTTAATCATTCAGATTTAGATTCAAATGATATTGTTCATTTTAAATAAGCTCCTCTTCAGTCAGCTGAAGTAGAAAGGAACTTTTTGAAGTACAAAGCTTTGTTGGCTGACAATAGGAAATCTTTTTCATTTGAAAATTTGCACAAGGTATTCATTGTGTATTGCAACTCAGAGCTTATATGAAGTAGAATGAGGATGTAAAAAGCACATAGGTTAACTATGTTCCTATAATGTTAATAAAAATCATGGGAATGTCAAATTGCATAGTTTAGATTACTTCTCATGTGCATTTTATTCTCAAATAAATAGTTCGTTATCAAAACTGACTTACTAATTTATTTTACAATAGAAAGTTTACCTCATTTTAATATTGTTAGGTCATATTTATTATGTTATTGTGCATATTTTGGTAAATGTTTGGTCATAAGAGCATATTTGTTTGTGCATATTATGGTGATTTTTAGGTCATAAATACCTACCCCTATTAATAATGTACTAATTATTATTTACTCATTTAATTTACAATTTCCCAACCCTATTTTACATAAAGTATATTAAGATTATAACTAAATTATACATATGTTTAATGTTACAGTTTACACAAACTCAAAAGTTAATAGTACATGATATAAAAGTTCATTATTTCTAGTAACTAAAAAACTTGAAACTATAAACAGAACTTTTGAGATTAAACACATTTCAGATGTGGAATTTAAATATTTAGGGTTTCAAATATGAACAAAATTGAAATAAATTGTTGCTTAATAAATTAACTATATTGTAAAAAATTAATGTAGCAACATTCTTTGTTAAAAATAGTAAATTATTGTTTCTATATATTAATGGCACAGAAGCTTAAAGGTCTAGTCAAGACGTACCTTCTTCTTTTAAAAATAGGACAATAAAGCAAAACTGTTTGTTCCTCATAACGGATGTATAAATTTACATTCCGTTTCTATAATTTAAATCTTTAAAAATTGAATTCAAAATTTCCATGTCCTAATATAAATTGTGTATATACAAAATTTCACGTGAATTTTCGAATGGTTAAGCGAATATTGACCTTTCATATAACTTATATTTTGTGCTGCTAATCCATTGATTATTCCATTTGTCTATTATTAATTCGTTAATTTTCTCTTTGTAAGCCAATAAGGACATGAAGTATAACTGAAGCTCAAACTGGAAGCAGCAACACATTTTACAATAATATAACAACGTAGTAAAATGATTCGATCTACGGACTGAGGGAGTATTCAGGAGTGATAAATCGCCCCCACTCTACTTGTCTTTTGCCTTTAGCTACTGGCTTATGCTATGAGATGTCTTAAAGAGGAAGTGGGCTGATACGCGGGAAAAAAGTGACACATCACTGTTGTGAACACAGCAATTTTATAGTGTAGAAAAATGTAATAGGAACTTACATTGTGATAACTCAAAAACTAAAACCCTTATTTCAGTTCTTAAAGAGCATAGTTTTGAGATGATGTGTGATTGCTCTCCCTGTAAAAAAGTTAAATCCGCTAGTTTACTTTGAAAAGCTTCAATAGAAATAATTCGTATTATGAAAATCAATCAGCGAGGAACTTTTTTCCTTCAATAGATAGATGGGGAATTGAAAGCAACTAAATACTCCAAAAGTGCGAATCAACTTTTGAAAGATATCCCATGATAATACGGCGTGTACGTTAAATGCTATCGCTAGTTATATGCAAACACTTGCTTTCATACCCGCTACACCTTGCTCTTTGCGTGGCCTGTCACAGCAATCTACAAACAGCGCATTTTTGTTGCAATGCTCTTGTGTCTTTAGTCCTACCTCTACAGTTGGAGAGTTAAAACAACGGTGTGATTAAGTGATAAACGATTTTGTGGGAATAAAATAAAACACAGGCTAGGCAAAGTTATGACGTGCGCTGCTTAAGCAGTGACTCAAGAGGCATGCTCACCCAAGGCAGTTACAGAAGATAAATACAAGGTGAATTGCCCCTCCAAAGGGTTTTTTCTAAGTTGCTGAACTATTTCCTATCAGTCCAGTATGTCCTCTTACCCAACATAAACAAATGTGACTTTTGTGATATCAAACTGTTTTTAATTTCTTCAGCCAAAGCATTTAGATTAAGTTAATTATTTATAGTTTTAAGAGCGGTTTGAGAATCAGTGTAGATATAGTGCAACTATTAAAATTTTGAGATTCTGCCCATACCAGTGCTTCCTTAATTGCCAATAGCTCCGCTTGAACAACGGCGATAATCTGTTCTTCTGCAAGTGTACTTCTCGGCCTTCAGAGAATACCACAATTGTCATAGTTTCTTCCCCTCTCCTTCCTTTAGCTCGAGCTAAACCAGCCAAATGCAAGGGTTCAATACCAGCAATCACTAGCGCAGCATCCGTGGATATAGTACCATATGCTTTCATAATACGTAGGGCAAAACCCCCTTGAATTCGTGCTAGTTATTTCTGAACCCGGCGCATAGTATAACTCTTTCGTGGAACTGAGGCACAGTATAAAACTAATTCTTGCACCACTCCTGTATCAATTATATTTAATACATTGGAGTTTAGTTTCTATGTTGAGCGTGAAGCGAAGGTCAATGCATTAAGAAGCGTATTTGTCTTTGTAGCAATATACTCGTATTCAAAATGGGATCTAAATGTCATAAACCTATCAATGGTTACTCCTAAATATGACATTTGATTAACCAAGGTTATATTTTCTTCATTTATTATTATTACTGGCAAAGTGATTTAATTTACTTATTAAACATTTGTGCTAAATGTATTGGAAAACACCCATCTTTTCTGGTGCTTTACAGTCTAATATCTGCTAGGCTTAAAACGAATGATCCATTACAAACCATACATTGCGTTCAAGCCACCACTTTGTTGAATAATTAATTCCCTCTGCGTTTTACATGCTCTTTAAGCTAGAGAAAAACCCCGTTGTTATCGCTAAAGATATAAAATATATTTAAGGTTTAGGTTTCTCACCCTGTACGCCTATATATGAATGTCTAAGAGGAAGATTTTGAATGAATTTTCCACGTCGCTACTAAATGTTTTTGTAATCCAAAATCGTTATGAATATTTTAATTGGCATATTAAACCTGACATAATGAAGTGACAAATACTATTCAGAAAATATTTGTATCTTTCGATTCTTGAAAAGTGTATAAAATTGGAAACTCTAATTCAGATACAAAACTTACTAAATCTGCTGCGTTACTACTTATGTTATTCGAAATAAAGTTTTCATAAATGGTTTCATTACACATTTCGTTGCACACACGAGGGGGGTTTACAAGAGTCTGAAACCATATTCAGATCTTAACAAAGAAAAAAAGTAATAATAAAAACAAAGAAATGGGACGGTATATGCTGGAGTTGAGAATCCATACTGTTTATATGACACAACCAGAAAGAACTGAATGACAGCACTTTAGAAAATTACTAGGTATTGAAAAATTCAACCCAATAACAGAAAATGCCTTGGATATGTTTGATGTCATATAAAGATTTATTTAAAATAAATAGTAATAAACATATTTACATTTTTCTATAGTGTGTTTCCATTTCATGATTAAAAAGTTATAGAAAATAAATTCTGAATGAATATGACTGCACACGTTATTCGAAGAAAGTTCAAGACACGCATTTTATTAGTGATGTAAATGCTTTAAACACACGATAGTTTAATCAACTAGTTCAACAACAATTTTCAGCAAATCAATAACACAACAATTCCTATATTTGGTAGCTAGTTTAGAGTGAAGAATTTTCTTGAAGATTTGTGTGTTGCATCATTGGAAGATGGTGTACTTAAATACGAAGTTTGATAATTATTCGCCTTTTCATTCCTAAATTATGCTATTCTCTCTCTAACACGCGCGCACGCACCTTTTCTATAATTATTTTTATTCAGTGGACCTGAAAATGTGCATTTCAGATGAAATGTCAATATGGAATTGTTTGGTGGAATGCAGTACTACCCCTAACTGCAGTAAGTAGGTGTTAGAGATCTCACTATAATACACAATTTATACCAAGAAATATTCTCTCGTGTGTTTAAATTTTCCCATGTTTATATTTTGATTCTTTAGATTCTCATAACACATTACTACCTGAGAAAGTAGTATTTTAGAAGGAGTTGTATCGTATTTCAAATTTTGGGGAGCCGAACTTGTAGTAGTTGCAACCGCACGTATGGTAAACAGTTTGTGCTTTCAGGTGGCCTTTGCCCCAAGTTTAAAAAAATATTAACTTTGTAATTTGACTGTTTTTTGAGTATTATATTTATTTTTGCCTCGGCTGCGTCAGTATTTATTTTAGAGACACGTTTCTCTTAACAGGTTTGTGGTGTGACTAAGAATGTAGGCTTACACAGATTTTAATTTTACTTCACTCCTTTTATTAATGCTTGATACGATTTAAATAACACTTCACTGATATAGAGAGCTGTGAGATTCTTTAATTAATTAATTACACTTTTTTAACACGTAAACTTATTTTTCGTCTCTCACGAATACATATTATATTTCTTGAGGACACTTTTGCGTCTGGTTAGTAACTCTGCAGGCAACTGAACTCTAAATTTGTAAAATTTTCTCCTTTTCAGTTTCTGATTGGCTAATCCTATTCCAATAGAATACCTTCATTAGCTAAAGCTTTTTCTGGTTTGATTGGCTATTTTATAAACTGTCACTAAAATTACATTATTGCTTCCAAGAATCAGAAGTAGTATTGTTAAACTGTCAAACTCATTATTGCCTCAAGGTTACCTCATTGTTAGCAACGTTTAACCTATTATTCTCACAGCTCCTACATTATTAAATTACATAATATTCACATAACATTATTACACATGGATACACTAATATAAGCATATGCAATGACTGTTACATACATTTTACAAATTATTATTACATACACATATTGCTTCGAGGCGGGCTGTTATTGAATTTACCTATTGTATAATTTGGCTGAAATCATTTAAGTGTTAAAAACACTGCCTCATAGCATATATGCATCACGAAACTGGAAAGCAACACATGTCCATTGAACGCAAACACAATAGATTGTTAAGTTCTAGGAGTAATAAAAGATTTCCATCTGTTGCAGATCGTAACTTGATAATTAATTGTTCCTCCACAACAGCCGTACAAATGCTAAAATGGAAAAGGTAGAATCAGACTGAAAAATTCAAAGGGCTTACCGTGCCACTGCTCTTACCAGCTGAACTACGATGGTTAGCAAAATGAATTTGAGAAAGCCTTGTGGTTTATCGGAAAAATGCGAGTGAGTCAGGGAATTTAATATCGTTCCGGCATGTTGCCATGGTAGGTCAGTTGGTTAGAGCCGCGGCACGGTTGGCCGAAGATACGTGGTTCAAATACCGACTGCAGCATTCAATTTTTCAGCCTGATTCCAGCTTACCAATACTAACAGCTGATCATTACCTCCTGTGTACAACAATACCTGTGTTACGTAACTAGAACAGTTTCCGGACAATATTATGATGGTTAGATACAAGTAGATACAAAAATCTGATGTGTTCATTCACATAACTTTCGCTACCTTCTGTCGTTTATTAGTATAAATTAGGTGTAGAATTTATTCTTACGAACATTTATTTTTCTATATACTTCAATTTAATCCAAATATACCTTTGCAGAAATAGCTACATTACACATTTCATTATAGATACAACGAAAACAGCGATAGTAAAATGTTTAACAAATGGTGGAATGTGCTGCAATTAAAATTCCACACACCTTCTATGTCATGGCGAATAGCAAATGAGTATCGACAGGACTAAATAAATGAAGTACTGAACAATTTGAACCACTAACAACGAATATTTCTGAAATGGCTGATGCCACAAAAAAATTATTTGAAATAAATTGTGTGTTTTATAGAGATCTACATTTTCTGAGTAGTACGTTCTCGTTCTCTTAACGTTTATAAAATATGAAAGCTTGTATAAAACTCCTCCGGGCTATTCCGACTAAATTCAAGATATAATTATTTAGTCATATAAATATCTTTAATATACGTATTTTACTCAAAACTGTTAGCCATTCTTTCAGGAACTCAACAATTTCGAAAAATCTTATTAAAGGATAGTTTGGGGTAGGGGATTGAGGACTTTCATGTCGTATCTATGGAAGATATTGAACTTAAATACCAAGTTTAGTATTTATACGACTTTTTTTTGAGTTCACACACATATACAAAGTTTTTTCTGAAAATGTTTCGAAATAAGGGACCTCAAAACGTGTATTTCATGTGAAATCTCGATATCGAAATTTTGGTGGAATGCAATAGCTTGACTGCCTGAGAAGTAGTAAGTGGAGAAAGTAAAAGTCAGACTTTATTTGAATGTTTTGCGTAAGAAACTCTGAGCAGCTATTGAACATTGGATTTCCTCGGTTAAGCTCATTTGTGGGGACAACTCAATCTGGCGCAGTGTTTCCTACCGGGCCTATCCAATACACACTCGCCATTAGGTATATATATCTACCAGGAATTATACCGAACGTCTTCCAATAAAACGGAACACTGGTGCTCGCTGATAAGGCATAGAGAGTTCAAGGGGCCGTGACGTTTATTGCTGCATCTTCTGAACATGCGTGTTATGTAGAAGAGCCAGCCGTGCCTTATTGCAAGGGACAGCCAAAGTAAAGCTGCGAACGGGTGAAATGAGCGAAATAGGGTATGAGGAGCAAAATTGTAGGAAGGCAAGAGGCAGAGTGTGAAGGAAAGAGAAAAATGGGCGCCCGAGATACGTGACGAGAGCAGAATATCGCCTGAGGAGTCTCAGACGCGTCTATGTCAGTGTCGCACTGGCTCTTTATGGCCTGCATCACCCGGCGATGTTGCCGGTTGCATATATATCGCCCTGTTACCATGGGGCTATACAATATTTATTTCCTTCTGTGAATACGCAATAAAACAACAGCGAATTGCTTTCCCCATAACCACATCTAAACCACGTACATGAGAGGTCTGGAGAAAGAAAATAAAATATTCTAAATGATTCCTCGGGTTCCACAGTGACAATAATATTTCAAAACTTATGATTATTTTTATAATTTCAAAACTGAATATACTAATAGTTTATAGCACTTTTTATATAATCTAATTGCAGAATTAAAACAACAAATAGTTAAATCGTAAATTAATAAAATTAGATAACGGGCACAGCCATTACTAATATGTTCATAACTCAATTCTAGCTAGTATAAATGAAGAAGTACCAAGAAACTTTCAAAGCAATTAAAATATGTCACGATTACAACCTTAAAATATCTACAAAAAGGTTAAACAAATAATTTTTCAAGAAAAACAATTATAAGGTCAAAATACTAACAGAAAACAAAACAACTGAACAAATGCGACAATTCAATTACCTGGGCTATAATATTACATTGCATTATAATAATACAACCAATAAAACAGTACATTTTCAGAGTATCTGTGATAAACTAAAATGAGCATTAAACAATTAAGCACAATAAATACATGTAATGTTTTATTTACAGCCATAACAAAAAACATAGCATAACTAAACAGTTTCAGAAGTACATTTTTTTTCAAATTCGGTGTCTTAAATAGACATTTCCTCTTTAAGACACGCTGCGGTATGCTATTCAATTGTTTATGCGTAATACGGGCCTTAGATTTATATCTCACTGTTTATTTTCATTTCGATTTTGCAAAACTGTGTATTAAGTACCTTTTTATGGTCTGTAAATAAAATTATGCACTGAACTTCAGATTAGATTAGATTAGATTGTATTCTGTGAGTTCACTAGCAGCCATAAAGGCTTGTGAACATAGAACATGTCAAGGAAATGTACAAAAATTATATATAAACATAAATATTACATAGAATATGGAACATTTGAAATAAAATACAAATACTATATGCGTGTTAAGGAAATGTACAATAAAGTTACATATATACATAAATATTACATAGTATACAGAACATTTAAAATAAAATAAGGACATATTTTATACAAAATGAAACAAATCAAGTGTAATTTTGTACAGAGTTGAATACCTCCTTACTGTTATAAGGTTAACATACGTATAGGCAAGAACAGTTATTTTAACATTCACTACGATTTTACCTTTGTTAGTCTGATCATTTTGTTCTATTTGATTTGTAATGCATAGCATTTACTGTCAGTTCTTAATATACATACATTTAAATAACTTCATTAATTCTAGAGCAGATATCAAATATGACTGGCAATTGTCATTAATATTTACTAATACTACTTACAGAGCTATATAAGTATTATCATTAGGATAATTTGTCATTCAGATAATCTTGTACAGAATAATATGCTTTTGAGCATAGGTACTCTTTAACAGCAGTTTTAAAGACATTGAAATTGAAATGGAAATATGTTTTTATAGTTGTAAAAAATTAAAAAATCGTAATTCACAACAAGTTGGGTAAATAACTGTTATAAAACATTAGATGTTCCGTTATTACTTTATGACTGAATACAAAGAATAACAAATATATGGACTGTATTGCAGATCAGTGAAAGGCTACAAATGAGAAGACGGATTATCAAACATTAATATTAAGAGTTACTTACTTGGCTTACCGCTTTCACCAGTTATTAATAAGGAATACCAGGATTGTTTGCAGATGATCTAGTGGCAGGTTCCATATCAATTGTTGGGCTAAGTAAAGCTATTTAAGCAATTGGCAAATATTGTAAAGATTGTGGCTTGAGAATAAACAAAGGAAATTGAAAATCATGATCTTTAAGAAAGGATATTGGGAAGGAACGGAGCTGGAAGTAATGAGAACAATTGACTTTCTAGGAGTAAGGCTCAATAGTGCAGGGGATTGGAGAAAACAGAAGAAAAAAGTACTAGGAAACGGGAAACAAGCAATACAGGTAATCAGAGCATGTATGAACGAAATACCAGAAATGCAAATTGCGTGGCTGGAAAGGATATACAGCACAGTGGTGGAAGCAAGGATGTTATACGCAGCAGGGATACAGGGGCTAGAAAAAGGATGGGAAAATGTAGTTGTATACATAAGAATTTTTGCAAAATAAGCCTCGGATTACCAAGAAGTTTAATGAATCTCCATTCTCCATCTCTAGCAGAAGCAGAACTAGGGATGGTGGGAGCTAAAGGCAAAATGTGTCGCAGTTCTCAGTAGCTTGTGTTATCTTATTTGTTGGGCGCTTATTGTTTAATTACTATTTTTTAATTTGGGTTCTTTGTCCTCCGGCTAGCTATTATAACTCAGTCGAACATGTCTCTAAGCAAGGTGTGTAAACGGAAAGGAGTTGTTACTAAAAGATAACACTGATAAAAAAATTTGAATGTAAACTTTTGTTGCCGTCACACTTAATTAATAATTGACATATTTAATCTTTATACACGCCTGACTGAAACTGTGTTATTTACGAATGTAAGTACAGTCGTTTTAGCCGCGCACCAATTACTTCGCGTACTTTACATTTTGCAACTAACTCTGCGACGTGCACCTCATGAGAGATTCTTCAGAACTGTGTTACGTGCACCTCCTGAGAGATTCTTCAGAACTGTGCGACACTTGCTTATAGCTCGAGAATATATACTCCTTCTCCTCGAATTGCCTAAACATTATAATATAGCTCCTATTGGTTACCAAATTGCGCCCACTTTAGCTCTGTTTTGGTCAACCAATCACTACTACTAATATATATGCTCTAGGGAAGATATTCCCTCCATTTCAAATAAAGGCACGCTACCCTGACGTCATTTGTTTATCTCTTCTTAGTCATAAACAACTCACCCCCTCGGTTTATTGTTATCCACTTCTATTGTCAGTTTCAGTTAGGCCGTGTAAACTTAATTCCTAACAATACTTATGGCTAACAAACATCTAAAATCCTGTACATACAATAATATTAATTTACACTACAATCACTCTGGCATTCACAGCATGTTATGATATAAAATATTGCCTCAAATGGTAGAAAGGGAAATCAAATACTGGTTCAGAATAAAACTACTAGAGAAAAATGAGATATTAAAGCAATGTTTGGTTGTACAGGAGAAAATGGGGAAAAAAAGAAACTTGGATGCACAAGATACAGAAAACATTAGAATAAATAGGAATGAGTAAAACATGAAACAATAAAAGTAAAGGTTTTCGGAAATAAATTAGAAAAAGGGTGGAGGACAGTGAAAAGCAAGAAATTATTAAAAGTTTCAAGGAAAAAACTTATTGATACATTATAAATATTTAAAACGGGATGGGGAAAAGAAAGATACATCGAAGTATGCCACAGAGACCAAAATGGGTTTTGCATGGACGAGGACAGATGTAATCCATTTAAGTGTTCTAACAGGGAGAAGGAGGGGGAGTTGTACTAAATGTAATGGATTACATGACAATTTGCATTATATTCTGATAAAGGAAGAGAGAATTTAATACTAGTGAAATGTAAAAATGTACCAATAGAGTTATAAGTTAGGAAGAGTTTTAATACATGATCAAATGAATACATGGGGAAAGCAGGAAAATATATAGGAAAAATTAGGTTGAAGTGGTTATAAGAAACTTGGATCAAATTGGAGAATATACGCAAAAGCAAGTCAAAAAAGTAAATAGTGGAAAATAATACTTTCCCATTATATATACAGCAGGAGGTTACATATGAGGGGAAGAGAAATAATAAGCAACTCCATTGTATTGTAAACATTGTATAAATTGCATGTATGTTCAAAGTAGACAATAAATAAATCATTCATTCATACTTGGTTTACCCTCCTCTTATGTAGGGCTTACACCCCCTAGAACTTACAACTGCGCCTAGGTCAGAGACCTATACGGGAGAAGACGAATACTGAATCAGAGAATTAAGAACCTGAAACGTGAGATCGGCCTAGCCAGGTATGAAAAGTGGGGAAGAAGGTGATATGAAATGAAGGCAAAATGAATGAAGGGAAATGTGATGATGGAGCAATTGGTGGAGTGAATGGCGGAAGCCGGAAAAAATCCCCCAGACGCCGCTTCGCCAATCACAGAATCCACATGCGGGCTCTAACCACTCGGCCACGGTACCGCCTTAATATTAAGAGCGACCTTAAAATATTTTAACATTATAGATAAAATAGGGAGAAATCAATGTACAAACAATAGAGAAATATGCTTGCTGAGTGGAATGTACAAAATACACGAATGAATAATAACAGCAGAGTGAAAATATTGACTGAGGTACAGTTAAGCAAAGAAAAGGACGAGCATGTGCAGACAATGTAATAAGCAAATAATAGAAAAAAGAAGAGAATAGAACTTGGAAGCCATATGACATTCATCGATTTTGAAGAAGCTTTCGATAGAGAAGATTTACAAATACTGTGGGAGATACTAAATAACAGAGGATACACATTACATTTGCTTGAAGTATTACAAAGTTTATATAAAAACACAAGAACAGTATTTGAAAATTACGGAAAATTAGCCAAAGAAATTATAATAAATCAGGCCTAAAACAAGGATGTAGTCTATTTCCATTGCTTTTTAACATTCGGATAACATTTTTCAAGAGTGGAAAATTTTAGTACATAAGGGAGTCAAAATAGGTCTAAACGAAACATTTGGTATTTGCGGATGAGGTAGTTCTGATTTTTTATAATGAGGATAGACTACAAATTTGTGCATCAACTTAATACCATTTGTAAAAGAAATAATATGGTAATTTCCAAAAATAAAACAAATACAATCCCGTTCAAACACCAGAAAACAACAACAAAAATCTGATGTGTTACACTCACAAGACTTTCTCTACTCTTGTACAAACTATTTTTACAACGCTTATTCTCCATATGTTTCATGTTAATCGAGATATTAATCTTATTGCTAATTTTCTTGGAGGTGCAAGGGGAATTGCTAGGCTTTAAGCGATAGTCAAATATTTTAAGAGCTGGTTGCTATGTGGCACATTCCATTCTCTTTGTATGTCCAGGACATAAAAAAATGAATAAAGAATTCTCATTTGAGAAAAAGTATAAGTATTGGAAAATTTAAGGGAATAACAAGCAATATCTCGAAAATGGTTCACTCTACAAAAAAATGTATATAACATAAATTGTGTATTTTAACGCGATCTACAGTTTTTGTGTAGTAAACTTTTGTCTATCTCTTATGGTTACCAGTTATGCAAAAGTCGTTCACAATGAAGAATACTTTTGGAGACATTCCCAGTAATTTCGAGATATACATTTCATTTCTCATGAAAATATCTTAAACAAATGATACTTTAATCAAAATCGTTAGAGCCATTTTTGAGAAAATTAAAATTTTCGAAAAATGTTCCGTGTAAAAGGTAATCTGGGTTGGGGGATTTTCTTGAAAACCTTCGTGTTGCATCTCTGGAAGATACTGAACCTAAATACCAAGTTTGGTGTTTATCGGACTGTTCATTTCTGAGTTATGCTGTTCACAGACAGACACACACAGACACACACACGGACATGTTTCCAAAAATGCTTTTTTTGGGATTCAGAGGGTCTCAAAACATGTATTTCCGGTGAAATCTCGGTATCGAATTTTTGGGTGGAATACAATACTTCCCCTACTTACTATACGTAGTAGAGAAAGTAAAAATGATAGATAATACTCAATAGAACAAACAAAGCACTTCTAATATCTAAGCTGTGATGTCACGCATGAAAATTAAGATATGGATAAAAGGTTACATAAATGTCAACCCATTCGTGTAACAATACATAGAACAATTAAAAATAAAGCTAGAAAAGACAATTGGGATTTAATTCAGTAACAGTTCTAGCTTTCTATAGAAACGAGGCATGAACTCCCAGAGCAAAAGATAAAAGCAAACTCCAAGCAGTAGAAAGGGATGCTTTCGCTCAGTGAAGGAATGTACAAGAGAGCATATTCGCAACGAAGAAATAAGACATGAGCTAGGAATTAAACCAATATGCCGACTAATACAAGACTATAGGCAAAAACGGGTAGACAATTTTTTACGAATAACTGTCAGAAGAGACCGTAATCCTAGAGGACAAGGATTGGTTGGAAGGCCAAAGAAGGTTGGAGAGAACATGCGAGAACGGAACAAACAGGATAAAGCAATCATGTACGAATAAGATAAATTCATACACACAGACAGAAATAGAAGGAACTATAAACAGATTGGAACAAGTTAGATTTCCAAAACTAATTTTACAAGTTACACCTAACGTATAAAATATGGGGGAAAGCCTACGAAAAATAGAGTTAATATGTTAACAGATCTTGGAGACGATCAGGTAAATTCTTCATCTAGGAAAGCCTGAAAAACATGATATTTCTTAATGAGGATACTGCAAAAGGGGAGAACAAAGTTCAGGGAAACTTTCTATAAGTGTTTAGGCGGCAGGTTTCAGAATATGGAGTAGCATGTTGGAATCCGTATAGAATTAATCAAATTGATTCGTCAGAAAAGATGCAGAGAAGAGCTATAAAATTCATAAAAAAGGTAAATATTTTTGGGCCTACAAAAGGGAAAGAGATTAAATGGGAGAGTATAAAAGTTTGGCGTAAGAGGCATGGTTATGTGCATTATTTAACGCTTTATGCACGAGTGGAGAACCCGACATATTACGAAAGATACGAACTTTTCTTTTAAATTAAGATAAGAAGCCACAGAACTAACGTATAAAAATTCTCTTTTGTTAGTAGAACCACTGAAGAATGGAACGAATTGGCTGTAGCAGCCTCTCAGGGCTGTCCTCTGTCCGTGAGGAAATTTAGGAAAAATCTGAATAAAATAAATGTTATAAAGGTTACTTAGATGTATGTTTGACATTTTATAAATTTGTTGTAAATGCTAGTGGTAAACTTATTGGCTATACTATTGGATAAGTAATTAGTTAATGTAAGTAGTAAAGTAATTAATGGTTTCAAAACTTTAAGCTATTATGTTACAAAACAAACTGGTAGCTACACTAATATGATTCGTTGATAGAACAGTTTTATTCAATTTATTATTTATTGTTCGTTGTATTATTGTTTGTGTACTTATTTTTGTAAAGTTATTTTGTATTTTTAAATCTTCCACCGGGTAATACCCATTTGCAGCGAATACATGCATACATCATCAATGAAGCTTACTTTGAAACATTTTCCTGCCTCAAGGCTTCCTAGTCACATGCCAGGAAAAACACTCTTTAAAATATGGCAACTGCTCAACAACAAAGTGGTTTCTGTTGTTTTGGTATTCCTACTGCTACTCTGGGAAGGATATACGTGAGGATCTTGAAGACCTCTGGACTGATTTGCACTTTCCCTTCTGTTTATACTAGTCCGTTCAGAAAAGTTATACGGGTTTACGGTTAGATAGATCAGTCAGTGTGGAAAAATATTTAAATTAAAGATCTCCCAATTTTCAGAGGTTTTAGTACTGGTATAAAACCTGAATGGCAGATTTCGCCGCTTTATTATTATCCCTAGTAAATGATTTAGTAAATACCCTCTTATTGTATAGACATTAGAGAATGGGAACTCTTATCATTTTAAAATCCAAATTTATGTGAATGCACTTTTAACAATCCTCCAGTACAGCTATTACATCGTTCTTTATATCACTAGGGTTTTCTACATGTGAAATAGTTGCTTAAGAGATACCTAATCTACCCATCCTCTAAAATTAACAATGGAGTGTTTACGTAATTCGGTATCACTTGTATGCCGGAATTTTGTCCTTTTTTATTTATTTACCTGTCAGTAAATCTATTGGCATGATGGTGTTGCATTTAAGTACAGCTATATATCTTGAGCCAGGATTGAACCTGCCACACTGGACACCGAAAAAGACCAAAGAAACTGCACCATTCAGGCTGATTTGCTCCCTTTCCTAAGAGACGGCCAAACTATAAACTTGAACTGAAAGCTCAAATTTAGCTATTTAGTGATGCTTAATAATAATAATAATAATAATAATAATAATAATAATAATAATAATAATAATAAAGCGTATGCTACTTTTATATTAATCTTGCTGATAGTTACTGATAAATAATTTATCAATAAGTAACCAAAAATCTGTCCACAGCTTTTCCAAGAATTACAGCGTAACAAAAGAAACCATAGAACATCTAAAATCAGAATAATTCGCTGTTTATGAAAGGTTAATATTCCAAAATGCATGTTTTCTGTAACCGAACAAGCAATCAAATTATTATGAATTCCTACTGTTAAGTCGTAATCTGACAAAATAATTATTTAGAGAAAGTTATATTTGTAAATTAGAACATGTCCAAAAACATATGAGACATATTCGCACCTTCCACTGGTATAAATAAGGCGGGAATAATTGCCTTGAGATATGTAAAGCATGGCAAAAGTAAGTTGTCAGGTCTCGGGCATATTATAGGCCACTGGTAGATCTGAGCACTTTACCGATATAGCTGTATTGAGGAGAGAAGGAAAACTATTGGTTAGTGGTGTCACTTCACAGCGCGCAGCGAAAGCGGACGTACAGTGAAGAGCGTGTAGTGAATGAGGAAAGGTAGTGTATATTTTGTATCCCAGCAAAAAAGGGGGGAAAAGGAAATATATATATATATATATATATATATATATATATATTATTTGTGAAAGTTGCAACACCAAGAAGGAAACGCATAAATTCGATGAATTTAATACCACAGGTTAGGTACATGACAAGTAACAAATGATAAACTTTTCAAACCTATACATGACCTTTGAGCACTAATATACACTATTTGATGTGGCCTCCATGCGCTGCAATTAGAGCTGCTATACGCCGTGATATTGAATAAAAAATGTCCTGCATAAGGTCCTGAGGGATTTCCCTCCATGCAGTTTGTATTCGAGCCCATAAATCCGTGACACTGGTTACTGGAGGACCGTGACGCCCCAGGTGTCCACCAACCATATCCCATACATGTTCGATGGGCGACATGTCAGGCGAACGTGCAGGCCAGGGAAGCAATGGTACCCATCACTCTTCGAAGAAGGCTTGTACATTCCTCGCAATATGTGGCCGGGCATTGTCCTGTTGAAATGTGATCCGTAGAGATGCCTGAAGCAGGGGGAGTACCTCAGGCTCTACAACCACCGTTAGGTACCGGTTGCTGTTCAAAGTTCCCTCAATTCGTAGGAGGCGAGATCGGTTGTTGTAACCAATGGTGCCCCAAACCATCACACCTGGTGTTTGTCTGCTATGCCCCTCAACAATGCAGCCCTCCAGGTTGCGCTCACCACGGTACCGCCGTACACGTATGCGGTCATCACTGTAGGATACGTTGAAGCGGGACTCGTCCGAAAAGACTACATTTTGCCACTCAGCACTCCAGTGACGCTGTTCGCATGCCCATTGCAGTCGGAGGAGCTTGTGGTTTCTGGACAATTGAAGCCGACGTAATGGCATGCATGCAACCGGTCCATTCTGCATCAGACGGTGACGAACCGTTGATGCAGACAAGTTCACACCTGTTGCAGTGCTCCAGCGTTGAGCCAACACTGTGGATGAAGCTGTACGGTCCGCTATGGCCATGCGGACAAGATGACAGTCATCCCGTGCTGTGGTCATGTTCCGTGGTCCAGTACCCGCTCTTTGCTGCGTACGATCTTCATCTATCCACTGCTTCCACACTCGCATCATTGTCGTAGCAGCATGCCCTGTACGTCACGGTATGACAAACCCGCTTCCCGGAGACCGATCATACTGCCCCGTTCGAACTCGCTCACATGCCGATATGGCTCCCTTTGATGTCGACGAGACATATTAGCACTCTTTATTGTTTCCACCTTTTTGACAGCTCTGCACTGACTACACTGGGCGCAACACTGACCTTGTCTGGCAGACACGAGAGAGCTCTGCTTGGCCTATGTGCACCCCTAACCACTTATTGCTTGCATACTCTTCTATACTTTCACCAAGTTTGGAGTTTTTAGGGAAATTCTTTCTTGCTGTTGCAATTTTCACAAACGGCAGTGTATAAGAAAACAAAAAAAACTGATGTGTCTCACTCACATGACTTTCTCTACGCATTGTAATTTCATATAATTCCTTATATTTTACAGTATTTATATTCTGCTCGCCCTACTTTATTTACAGCAAATTTTTGAAGTGATTTAAAGTTAAGTAATCTAGACTTGGTCGCATGCATGATACGGAAAACAGAACACATTTCTATATCGTCTTTTTTGTTAATCTAATCCTATAAGGGGAAGCAGGAATAATTTTAAAGATGCTTTGTAGGCACCGCATCACAGTTGAGTAGGTAAAACTTCCACATGTAGCAACTCATGTTTTGGAAACGGCTAATTCTAAGGAATAAGTTATAAGGCATAAATTTTATAAGTACTTTAATTAGCTGTACATTTTTCGTGTAGTAAGTTTTTTCTCTCTCGCTTTTTCTCAGTAATACGAAATTAATTCAGAATGAAGAGGACTTCACAAAAACTCCAACGCATTCATTTTATTAGTCAACAAAATATGTTAAACAAATAGTATTTAAACTATATTAGAGCCATTTTTGAGAAAATAAAAGATAACGAAATTTTGCTCCGTATAAAGGACGGTCCGGTGTGGGGGATTTTCTGCAAAATCTTCCTGTTGTATGCTAGTCGCGGGCATGCTTTCTCCAACCGGCTTCAAAGCGAACGGAAAGCTTTGAAGCCTGACCATAAACCCATCAGTAAACGATTAGTAGGGTCTTCCCATCCCTTAAACACAACACGTGGTCCTTTCTCCAGCTCCACCAAAGCAAAGCGTTGTTGCAATGTCATTTCTGCTGTTTCTTTCGGTTTTAGCAGCTGTGACTGTTCGCTCGTGCTTTTCTTCCATGTTCAGCTAAGCTTCTATATTACTTCTTCAGAGAAGTTATATAGTGTTTTACTTAGTGCAGTTTTGTAAGTTTAGCAGTGTTTAATAGTTATTAGCGTTTAATAGTTTAATTAAGATGTGGAGACCTTGGGAAACGAACCAAGTTGATGCCTCTCCGGTCGCACCAGCAAGTGACCCTCTGCCGAATATCAGTAATGCCAAGACCACGAAGAAAAGGGCTACAAAAACTGAATAAGCAAAGCCAGATTTTTATGTGTAATGTTCAAGAACATGTAGAAAAGAACCTTTTATGTGGAAAAATGTTTGTTATTGTTTTGAATTTCTCAAAAACAGCTTAACGATTTTTAGTAAAGTACCGCAAGTTTAAGATATTTGCAGGAAAAATAAAATTTGTATCATGAATTTTATATTCTCTGAATAACTTGTAAAATTTTCCTCGTTCTCAACTTGTTGTATTACTGGTAAATTCTAAGAGAGAGACAAAATCTTACTCTGCGTAAAATGCAATCTCGGTAAAGGACAAATTTTAGGTCAAATTGTGTTAACCATTTCCGAGAAATTTTTTGTTGTTGGTTTGAATTTTGAAATACAAGTTGGAAGTCTCTGTTTGTATTTTCCTCGTGGTCATGCTAAGAGCATGGAATTTCAAAGTCATCATATAGTCATCTGCATTTTAAAAATCTGACTATCGCTTTAGCCTATGTATCCTTATATTTACAACGATATGTGCAATGAAATTTTATCTTATTATTTAAGAAGTAGATAGAATAAGCTTTTGTGAAAGTAGTTTGTAGAAGAGTGAGTAGAGATAATCTTGTGAATATAATACATAAGATTTTTTTTTTATTTTCTTTCTTTTGCCTTCGTATTTTTACTTATCCTGCATTTTATAATAAAGCTATTCATTTAAGTAAACAGAAGATGTCATGCTTATAAATCTTACACCTTAAACAATACACAACTTCTTGTATTAACTTTATATTAATAAAACATTGTTGTGATACAAGTGATAAAAAACTTTTTACCATAGCTCCGCGCACAGCATAATCAAAAATGATGCTTTGATTTGGGAGTAAGAGTTCCTTTCAAAATAAATTAATATTTATGTATTTTAATTATTTAATGATAGTCCAACAATGTATAGTTTATTCGGAACATGTTTCTAAGTTTCTCTCGGATATGTTAACATGCATTTCTATTCTTGTAGCGCAGTATATTAGTTCAGATCATTCATTAGTTCAGTTATATTTTAAAGCGTTTGCAACTTAAATGTAATTACTATGCGATTCATAGTTATTTACATAGTTATTTTGTGTGTAAAGCAAGCAGACAAACTGCATGATTGTATTCTGTACATGTGGAAATCACCTGCAAAGTTTTTCTTTTAAATACTATTTTTAATTTTGGCAACAACGCGCATATGCACATGGACGTCACTAAGATTTTATGGTGCTTGCGGTTAGGGAGGGTAGGGAACAAGTGTTTGGCTACTGCAGAAAGGTCGCCGCTTGGGGATCCGAAGGCTGCGATGACCATATACGTGGGCGACTTTCATTCCAGATTATTGCTGAAGCTTGCTTCTGACCTCCCACATGCATTGCTGTAGCGGAATAATATCTTCACAGGTATATAATTAATTCTATATAATTATTTATTTTATTCAAAGCACAATTAATAAGGTTAAATAAAGCTATATCAGTTTTTGTTCATTAAGTCTCTTAATTATGAAGCTAAAACATCAGCACTTCAAACGCAACTGCATTACTGCATAATATGCTTCACTCTGCATTCGTTTATTATTAATTGTTTTCGCGAACATACACAAGTGATTTATTTCAGTTTACACGTGTGCTTTCCGAGCGCAGATAGCCCGGAAATTATTTTAAGGACTTTAAAATTTGCACGCCTTGACATTAGTGAGCTAGATGAAGTTTATTTTCGAGGCGAGTTGACTTGTAGCGTAAGAGTTGTAACTATTGATAGAGACTGTTAAAATACATGTTATATATTATTGATACTTAATGAATAAAAATATTTCTATGCGAGCATGTATCACGATGTACATGAAGCTGACACTTCCAATGTTTCTATGTGAATAATGTGTAGAATCTATATAAAATGACAATAGTGAGACTAGTAACCTGTACACATCGTAGTGCATAAGTTTAATTTTGTTTTAAGTTTTAATACAAATAAATGTATTGCCAGTGTTATCGCTGAGAGGAGATCCACCATTCTAGAACTATAAATGCTGGGAAGGTCACGCTGCGCTGATTGGCTAAGGCCAATCACTATTTGCGACTACCTATGAGAGTCGAATTTTCGTCACTGGAACAAGAACTCGATAATAGATGAACGAGATATTCCTCTCCCTGATATGAACTTGCGGACTACCTCAAACATCACCGGATAATTTTAACTCATACTGCAATGTTAAGACTACACTTGAAGGGGACTTAGCACTTCGACCTACAAGATATTTTGTACGTGAAACCCCTGACGGGATGCCCCGGGAGGGAGAGGTGACAGAATACACAGGGCGATCGGACCAGGAGGCTTGATAGGGCAGACGGCAGGGTCGCTACCTTTTACTGATTGAAACTCTCCTGATGGCAGTGGTGCAACCGGCTCCCCTCCCTCCCTGCGGGCATATACATCCCCTCGGAGCCCGGACTCAAATACCGCCCCATTCCGGAGACGTGAAATGTAGGGACAGAAAATTCGGGGAATGTAATGAATATTCACAGAATTCACCCAGCGACCTAAGAAAACCCCTAAAAAAATTCATCAAACCCATGACCACACGAATACGGGCCACAGAAGTTACCGCCTGAGCCATCCCACTCGGTCACCGCTGTTACTATGAGATATGTAACAATCTTATGGTTTATGTAAACATTACTAAACTGATGATTATTTCAGTCTTCCTGTCCAGTAGTCTCTTCTTTATAGTGCTTTAACGTAATTTTATAATTTACAGCTAGAAAGCTACCTCGAAGCCCGGTCGTCAAAGTATGAACTTCATTTTTAGATTCGCTGTCTGTTGTAAATACGTGGTTTCTTCAGCTATGCATTTATTTTATCAGAGAGAATCTAAAGTATTCAACAACTGTTTACATAACTCCCAAATACAAAGTAGAAAAACACAGAAGGTACGTCTTTGAAGGGCGAATAGACAACAGAGGAATAAACATTAAGGGGGAGCTCTATCCTGTCAATGTTAAATCTGCTAAATCATGGTCCACTATCTCAAAATATGTAAGATATCAGACTGAGGTGTTACAGCATGTAGATGTATGTGTTCTTGTGAGCAATTAATTTTAAAAAAATAACCAATCATATTATTAACACCAAATTAGATCCACAAGAGCATTTAGAGGTTGTTTTATTATCCTAAAATTTAATTTAGCTATATGCAACTGTTTGCGGAAATCGTCATTTATACCATAAAATGTCAATCACAAAAACAAAGATGTTCAAAGCAAAGATGGAGAAGAAAAGTCGCATATGTTTGCAAATAAAGAAATCACACAACTTGAGCACACGGAAGCTGCCATACGTAACAGTGGTACAAATTTTTTAGAACAAAATTTCCCCTAAAAATGGGTTGAAGTTTACCACTCTACTCCAAGGTTTTTAGGAGTTATGATTTTCTTCCTTGAAGTGTGCAGAATTCATAGTACAAAATTTCAGATACATTACCATTTTAAAAATGTATTGACAATATATACAGAGCAGGTAGTATGCAGCAAAAGAAGAAAAACAGTTCCTATAAACATTGGTCGTAAACCTAATGTCTTCCTAGTTATGTCTTATTTTGTACGAGGACCGAGCGGTTTGGCACGAAACGAATGAGAACACATTGTATGTAGAGGTTTGCTACTATGCAGCACATCGTGTGGTGTATCAAGCAAGAACAGAACACAAGAGTAGTCAAGCTACAATATTCCACTGCGTGCTACATATACATTGCTCTATCAGTCAGGTATGTTTATTTATTGGTGTACGGTAATGCTCAAATTGCGCATTCTTTGTTGTGACACTGCAGAACTGTAATTTGTTTTCTTGTTCTTCTTTGGTCCGGACCACCAGCCCATTTTCATCATGGGTTAGGCGACAGCTAAAACGAATCTTTCATGAGCGATGGATTGGTCGGGGAGGGTCAATACTTTGGCCTTCCGGTTCTCCTGACCTTAACCCTTTAGATCTCTGGTTTTAAGGACATTTAAAGACCATGGTGTATGCAGTCCCCATATATGATGTGCAGATACTACGAGAATACGTGATCAATGACTGAGATGCAATCCGTCAACAACCAGAAGTGTTCCAAATAATGCGTGATTCCATGAGAGCAGGATGGAAGGCTACGTTGCAATGGATGGCGGCCACTTGGAGCACCTGTTGTGAAGGGTTGATCAAAGACATGGTAATCATTGATCGTAGTGTAATAGACCATAACTCAACAGATGGTAAGTTTACGACCAATAGGAATGTTTATATGAACTGTTTTTCTTCTCCTTAACCCTTTTTCCCTGTATGTGTGTTAATAGTAAGGCTTTAAAAAGCTAAAAAATGTCAGCTTTGGAAATTTTTGCCATTTAATCTCCGTTTAAGTTATCGATTTTGTTGTAACTTTTGATACTTTTGGGATTATCAATCTTGTGTGATACTAAGCTGCAACGTCGCCAAACATTTAGTTGCGTAATGGAATATTTAACACGTCTACATGCTGGAAGGACAGGATTTCACCCAGTCACAGCTTTGCTAAGACCATTCGTATGCATTACTCCGAGAATACTATGCTTTTAATGTTAATTTCTGTGGAAATAAAACATACTAGGAAATTGTATATGGTATGTTTATAGTCATTCTGATTTAAATTAATATCAGTAGTGATTGACTAGTTTTTGCACATTTTAATAGTAAGAATAGAAAAATAGTTATATATTAACTGAACTTTCACATAACAGAATAGCATTAGTCTATTCTGTTCACTTTATTATGAAGAGCACTTCCACCCGATATGTAAAGCACCATTCCATCACTGCGCTGATCGGATATGATGGGAGTTCATCAGAGAAGTTTTGCCAGCAGCAGTTTTTATCTACACGTCATACCGTACACAAGTTCCGTCTCACTCTCTCAGGTGACCAAGGGCCATCTCTTCTATTGACACTTTTCTCATTTCCGGTACGGGCTCCCCTCCCGGACTTGGCAAGTAGACTGCATAATGGTCTCCCTCATTCATGTCCGAAACAACTCCTCAAGGCTTCCTATTGTAAGACCCGCAGGCATTGTTGTGGCCTGCTACTGATGAAAATGTCGCCGGAATAATGTGCATAATGGAACCAGAGCGGCCTGTGACCGTTATCGGGGAAAATAAGAAGCGGAAAAATGGAAATGCCAAGACCAGCCGAACAGAAGAAAGTGTTTTTAACGTGCACAGGAACAAGCAGCCACAACAGAAAAGAAGAGTAAAAATCTGATGTTACACTCACATGACTTTCTCTACTCTTGTACAAACTATTTTTACAAACGCCTATTCTCCATCTACTTCATGTTAATCGAGATATGGAGATGTTAATCTTATTGCTAATTTTCTTGTAGGTGCAAGGGGAATATAGTAGACTTTAAGCATAGACATATCTCTTAATAGCTGGTTGCTAGGTGCAGCACCATTCCCTTTGCCACAGATTAATACTCTTTGCATATCCAAGACAAAAAAATGAATTCCCATTTGAGAAAATAAGTATTGAAAAATTTAAGGGAATAACAAGCAATATTTCGAAAATGGTTCACTCAACAAAAAAAAAGTGTATGACATAAATTGTGTGTTTTAACGCGATGTACATTTTTTGTGTAGTAAAATTTTGTCTATCTCTTATGGTTTACCAGTTATGCAAAAGTCGTTCACAATGAAGAATACTTTTGGAGACATTCCCAGAAAATTCAAGATATACATTCTATTTGTCATAAAAATATCTTAAACATATGATATTTTATTCAAAATCGTTAGCCTTTTTGAGAAAATTAAAATTTTCGAAATATGTTCAAAGTAAAGGGTAATCTGGGATAGGGGGATTTTCTTGAAAACCTTCGTGTCGCATCTCTGGAAGATACTGAACCTAAATACCAAGTTTGGTGTTTATCCGAGTGTTCATTTCTGAGTTATGCTGTTCACACACACACACACGGACATGTTTCCAATTTTTTTTTTTTTTTTTTTTTTTTTGGATTCAGGGGGTCTCAAAACATATAGTTCCGATGAAATCTCGGTATCAATTTTTGGGTGGAATACAATACTTCCCCTACTTACTATACGTAGTAGAGAAAGTAAAAATTACGCACAGCATTAAAAGCAAATAGAAGGGGAAAAAATGATGTCCTATATTCACATGATTTTCTCTACCCCTATCGTTTATCTACTTCATGTTAAACGAGATAAACCTTTGGAGACATAGTTGCAATATTCGTCGTGTATATAGGGGAGATAGACGAAACCGAATCGATAGTTCAAAAGCAGCTCGCTATATGCTAGCTTTAAACTGCCATACTCTTTCCACATCACGAAAAACAAGTGAATACTGCGGTATACTCGTGGAGGGAGAGCATAACTCGCAGTATGTCCGATATATTAATATATGATTTAATATATGAACTCTGGCGATACTGATAATTATCTTGTGTTTTAGTTGTTACTCTTAAAGTTTATCTTTATTTCTTGCCACGGCTGCTGTTATTTGGGTTTCTGGTAGAGCTTGTATAACTTTGCAGGATGTAATACGGGAAGGAAGGTAATAAGTAACAACTCTAACAATAGATTAAGTTATTGAAGAACACTATGCTTTAATGGCACACGCATTTACTATCTTAGTAATACTCTACACAGTTCTTAAGTTAGTTGGAGATGTAGAACGGTCGAGCCCTATCACGTTTGTATGCCAAACTTGCGGTCGCTGAGCAATCAAGTATTTTATACGTGCTCTAGAAATAATTGTAATATTTATCACACGTTCCTATAGACCTTTAAATCGATAACCTTTCACCGTTCCTACTACATTATAAGAAGTGAATAATATCGCCTGCTTCTGAGAGCTTATATGTATCTTATTCACATCGCAGCACTTTATACTCAACCGCCCTGGCTGATGGAGACGCTAGAACTAACATTTCTCCCCTTGAAGATTTTAAACCTATTCTTCCTTAAAATTTCATTGTCTGTCTTCGTTCAGCTTGGAACCTTCCAGAAGACTTACCCGGCTATTGTTCTACGTTTGCAAACATGTGGCCTCTCTACAAACATATGTTGTTTTCGCTTGTCGCATTTTCTATTTCACAAAGACACAAGGTCTGGCTTTTATGACTTTCCCGTACAAGTCCTTTTTGCCTGGGCCCTAATTTTAACACAAAGATATGTTTGTCGGCTTTTAACAAGGGTTCCACAGCTCCAGCTACACTTGCACATACATAAAACTTATGCCTTAACTTCTATTTATACAACAAGTATTTCTCTTATTAATACCGTTTCACATTATAATTCACATTATTATATTATATATATATATATATGGCATATATAACCATAGTTACTGTCTCAATACCAACAGCCAATATTAACTGATATATCGAAAATAGCTGATATTTTACGAAATAAATTGTGTACTTTAAAAAGTTTTACACATTTTGCTACTAAGTTTACCCGTTATACAAGATTATACAAAATGCCTTCCAATTTAAGTGGATATCACAGACTAAGCGCAGAAGATTCATGATATATAGTGACTTTGTCATGTAAATATCTTAATGAAAATTGTTAAGAGTTATTTTTGAGAAAACTTAAAATTTCGAAGAATTGTTCATGTAAAGGGCAGTTTGAAGTATGGGAGATTTTCTTTAAGAACTTCGAGTGATATATTTAGAAGATATTTAATTTGAATATAAAACTTGGTATTTTTCAACTTTTCGTTTTCGAGTTATGCTATTCAAGGCAGACACAAATACAAAGTACGCGGGCTTTTTACAAAAAAAAAAGGCATTTTTGACTCAGGGGGCCTTCAAAATATGTATTTCCAACAAAGCTTGGTATCGATTTTTTGGGAGTGAAACATAATACCTTCTCTTCTTACTAGTTATGTAGCAGAGAATACAATACACGGTAAAAAGAAGGAAAACATAGAATAGGTGATATGGCTAGAAACAATACAACACCGAGAGGGATGGCTCAGGCGGTTAACGTCTATGGCCCGCATTCGGCAGGTTCCGGGTTCAACCCGTGGACCGACCAATCCGACTAATCTTTTTTCGTGCCTTCCCTTCAGCTGCCAACGTAAATACCTGATTGAATATTTTATATCACGACCCAAAGCTCCATCATAAGTCTAAAACAACAGTAATACATGAAAAATAGATGATAAAACGAATGTTCTGCCATCTATCCACAGATAATGAAAGCAGGTACACTGGACGGCAAATGTGGAAGGAGAGGTACAGTTGCTGTACACATGCCTCTGTGGAAATGTGAAGAAGAGACCTAGAAGGCTGTCTGCCACACACCGGTCAAAGGTATCTCCTAACGATATGACCATGTAGTTAAAGCGAGGTAAAATAACAAATAGAGAGAGAGAGAAAAAACCAACATCAAATTAAAACAAGGTATATAATTGCATATTTAGACTCATTTTTCTCAACCATGCGACAGATTGTGTTAAATATCCGCTAATCACAGCCATCACTGAACATCTGATTCACCTATTATAAACTAAAAGTCTTCCCCTTTCCTTAGGCTCAAAGTTATCAAGGCAGCAGAGGAAACGAGTACCGAATGGACACCTATTATACCATAAAAGTTTCCTAGTATATTTTTATTACCACAGAAATTACATTAAAAGTGGAGTATTCCAGAAGTAGTGCATACGAATGATTTTAGCAAAGCTGCGACCGGGTGGAATCCTGTCCTTCCAGCATGTAGACGTGCTTAATTTTCAAGTACGCAACTAAATGTTGGGCGGCATTCCAGCTTAGTGTCACATAAGATGATAATTTCAAAAGTATAAAAGTTACAACAATATCGATAACTTAGCGGAGACTAAATAGCAAAAATTGCCAAAACTGACATTTTTTAGTTTTTTACAGACTTACTAATTGCAATTTTTTCTTTAATTTGTTATATACACTGCAGAGTGTCCGGAAAAAAAGTTTCAAAATTACAGAGGAGAAAAAATACAGTTCCTACAAACATTGGTCGTGAACTTAATATCTGCTGAGTTTTGGTCTACTACAGTACCATCAATGATTACCACATCTTTGATCAACTCTTCACAATAGGTGCTCCATGTGGCCGGCATCCATTGCAACGTAACCTTCCACCCTGAGTCTCATGAAATCACGCATTATTTGGAACACCTCTGGTTGTTGACGGATTGCGTCACAGTCATTAAACACGCATTCTCGCAGTGTCTGCGCATGATTTATGGGGACTGTATACACCATGGTCCTTAAATGTCTCTAAAGCCAAACATCTAAAGGCTTTAGGTCAGGAGAACCGGAAGACCCAAGATATTGGCCCTCCCCAACCAACTCCATCGCTCATGAAAGATTCGTGTTAGCTATCGCCTAACCCTATGATGAAAATGGGCCGTTTGGTTCGGTCCAGGGCAGGACAAGAAAACAAATTCCAGCACTGCAGTGTCTGCACAAAACATGCGCCATTTGATCATTACTGTACACCAGACGTAAATAACATTTACCTCAATGCCTTTATCTTGCGATGTTTCTCAAGATGCGTTTCCTATAAACAAGATAATATGGAACTCAATATTATTGGTCAGTCATTTCTTGACACCCATTCTACTTCTTACGCCCAAAAAGACACGAAATTGAAATTGAGTTTTATTTATGGACGCTCTTTAACTACTTTGGCCCTTAGTGTCCCATTCTATATTGGGGGTGAAAGACCGGCCTCTTGATCAGGCTTGAGGTTCTTTTACGTGCCGTAAATCTACGACAAGGGACCACCGGCTTTACTTCCCTTCCGAAGGAAGCCATGCTAAGGATTTTTACTCCCGAAAAAAAATCCATTGCCCTCCGCCGGGTTTGAACCCGCGACCTTGGAAACTAGAGGCTAGCATGGTTACCACTACACCACGAAGGACGACAAAAAAAGGAGTTATGGAATGAAATGACGGACGTATTTAAATAAACAACTCTGAGATTGCATACAACTAAGAAAATCACAAAGAAAAATCTCATGCGTTACAATCAGACGACTTTTTGTATCCGCTATGCACCATTTGTATATTTCTTCTGCAAACTATTTTTATGAAAGTTGATTTTTCTATCTGCTTCATGTTAATTGAAATAACCTCGTGTCAGGAAGCTAAAGCCACGGTAAACCCTTTAAAAAGTCGATTCTATATGCTGGCTTCGAAATTGCATAATGTTTTGCATGACATAACGAGAAACAAAATAACGGTGTCATAGCGTTTTCAAAGAATGTGAAATATTTGAAAAAACCAAATCCAAAGAAACAAACACCTCGTAAATGGTAAATGCCACAATGTTGCTTTTTATAAACGAGAGGTGTATGTTTAGTGCGGTACTTGTCTATCCTTGCGGTTTACCAGTTATACAAAACTCATTCAAATTATGAGGACTTCACCAGTTATTAACAGAAAATTCAAGACGTTATTAGTCATACATATAGTCTTAAACATCTCGTATGTTAATAAAAATTGAGTTATTCTCGATAAACTCAAATATCAAAAAACATTTTCCATGTAAGGAGTAGTTTGAGGTGGGGATGATCTTTAAAATCTTTGTGTCGCATCTTTGGAAAGTGTTGAACTTAAATATCAATTTGGGTGTTTATTCGACTTTTCGTTTTTACTTTCTATTATCACCTATCTTAGTACGTAAGAGGGAGTAATACATCCATCCAAGAATTCTATGTCGATATTTTACCTTAAATACATGTTTTGAGGCCCCTGAAACCAAAAAAGGCATTTCTATAAAACGTTTTGTGTGTGTGTGTATGTGAACAGCATAATCCAAAAACGAAATGCAAGTTAAATACCAAAATTGATGCCATACGAATTCAAGAAAATCCCCCGACTGTAAATGGTCCTGTACTTGGAACTTTTTCGAAATTTTGGAATTTATCAAAAATGGCTGACAATTTTTATTAACATATGTACATATATTTAAGATGTTTACATCACAAGTGAAATGCATATCTTGAATTTTCCGGGAATGGCCTGTTAAGCCCTCTTCATTCGGAAGAAGTTTTGTATAATAATAACTTACTACACAAAGGATGTAGATCTCTTTAAATTACACAATGTATTTCAAATAACTTTACGGCATTAGCCATTTCAGAGATACCCATTGTTGTTGGTTTGAATTTATGAACACTTTGTCATTGTTTTAAAGTGCTGTGTTTATTCAGCTTTTCCCGCGAAAGAATATGGCATTTCTAGGCCAGCATATAGCGACCAATTTTTAAACATTTCAATATCGATTCGTTTTCTTCTATGCCCTTGGTACTTTCAACGAATTTTTGTAATGATACTGTTTCCGCAAAGATTTATCTCGATTAAAGTTTTTGTTTCCTTCACAGATACACATACACACAGATACATGCTATTTTTGGATTCAGGTTGCCTCAAAAATGTATTTCCGGTAAAAGCTGGGTGGAATATAATAATTTCTCTTCCTAGTATAGGTAGCTCATAGAGAAAGTGAAAGTTCGGAACCTGGTCGACACTTGAGATTCCAACTCAGAACCACTTCCTAGTGCAGATTCACTTTCTCAATAAAGCATTAATCTTCAGTTGACACGTTTCAAATTTAATATTTTGAAACACTCTCAAACAAAGGATATAATATTACTGTAAAACTAGCTTTAAAATTTGATTGTGAAGTGTGGACCCTAAGGATAAAGTAGCCTGCCTCCTCGTGGTGTCCCCTGGCTAACGCTAAATATGCTACAACACCTTGCAGAAGTCACCTACTAGAATGCCTAGAATTGAGGAAAGTTGTACCAGATGTGAAGATGCTCAAGTTATATTGGCTAGGAAGGGAAAAATTGATGGATTAAAATGCTGCACATTAGATCAACAACAACAGTATGGGCCCAATGAGAAAATAAAAGGACACTGTAAGTGGAGTAGATGGATTTGATCGTCACCTGGCACGAGTGATAATAAGATATTGATACAAGAGGGAGTTATAGAAAAATGTAAAGTGAAAAGTGTACTTGAAAATATTAAGGAATTCCAGAAAAATTGTACATAGTTACACGGTGGAAGAGATAAAGGCAGACCGAGAGCTAGATGGAAGGATAAGTTCTGAACTTGGATGGGTATTAATTTTCTAAACGTTGATTGGGAAGAAGAAGAAACCCTTACATTGATAAAATGCAAAGTACTTCAGTTGGTAGCCCTGTAGACATCGGAATCTCCATATAAATTTCCCTAGAAAAGTCGCACGTCAAGAGATTTCTTTCTGTTAAACCAATCATCGGTGAGAACTTCTGCTGGAGCGTTTTTCAAAGCAGTATTTATAGAATATCATAATTTGCTCGTTTCTGTATGTTCCTGGTGAAGGGGAGGTTGTAGTGGAGCAGTTTCAGACGCCTTATTTCCCTCATTTGTCAGGCGGGAAGTAACGCTCCCTAGAAAGCGAACCAGTCAAGTGGCATCAGATGCGATTTCTATTGAGTCGGAGAAATTGTGTGTGTCGTAGCGTGAATCCGGTACCTTCATGGAGAAAACAAGATTCCACAACTGCCATGCTACCTTTGGAATGCCTTGCCTTCTATTATCTTTCAGTTAGAGCCAGCTACTGCTCGTCACAATTTAATAAACGAGAAACTAACAACGATTTGATGTCGAGAAGAGCTTAACGTTCATAAGGAAAGTCACCAAACCACTTAAAAGCTCTGGATGCAAGCGAAGAGCTTCGCTTGATTCGAAAGAAAGGATAGTTCAACCGCTGTCATAAGCAACAGCTAGGCTTGTTTAGGGCCACAAGAAAGCGTTTGGTACCTCGCTCCCTTTAGTATCTCCAGTTCGCTGCAATATTATTCCTTCCACCAATGCTTGGGTTATCGATCCAACTTAGAATAGAATACGTTACAAAGTCCAATAGTAGACACACGTTTATAAATTCAATCTTTGATCTGTTTAATTCTTAACGCTGTTCCAAGAAATTATCCTTAAATCAGCAGTCACTTTAGATGCTTTCGAATAATAACATTTTAACATTAACATTAAATCTAGTTGTTTCTTGCTAGGCAAAAATTAAAACGATAGAGAAAAAATAAAAACAAAAAGAAACAATATTTGGCAACTACGCGTTAAGTAAAACAACGAAATATACACTTAGTTTTAAACGTAAAAGCCGTACTTTATAAGTCAAAGCAGAATTCTTTCAAAGTAATTAAATATTAATATACTTTTAAATGGAACAGTCGTACCATAAAGCTCCAACCAGTACCCCTCAGATCAATGCAACTGAACAAACTTAAATAATTTTCGAGAGAGCTGAATAACTAATCGTTACGGACTAAAGCATATTATTTTCTCTACCGCTTACATATAGTACATAGAGGAAGTAATTCAGATGTAAACAGGAAATGATGCATAATGTACTTGGTACAGTGCGCCAGAATTTTTACGACTATATTATGCCTGTATTGATTGTGGTAGCCATCATTTTGGACACCTTTTGTAACGTGACTTGTTGATTAAACATTATCTTTGCTCAACTGAAATATTTGCATAAAATAATTTATTGTCCGTGGCATTTCCAGGCTTGCACCGACCCAGGATCACCTACTAGATCACAAGTTCCCATACCAAAGTAGTTGTATTTCGACCCCTCTATAAGCTCCTTAAGTCTGTGTGCCGTCTTTTGAATTATTCGATTGTATTACCAAATATCATCAATAGTTTTACTTACAAAAAATTTGAAGTATACTGAGAATTCGAACCTAAATAATTCTAATTATAGACTTCCTCTTTGCTCGAGTAGTCAGTTTTCTGGCTACTGAATCCATAGATATTGGGATCAATTCCCGGAAGGGAGGGGGTTCTTTATCCAGAATAATTAATTCCCTATCCTCCGTAGAATCTGGCAGTAATGGGGGAGTGATGAGTGTAAAGTTAATTAAAACACCAAAGTTAAAAAGCTACAGATCACAGAGCTAAAACATCATCAGTAAGTTGTTTCTCAAGGCAAAGGCCCCAAAATACCATAGAAGTTAAATATTGAAGCCGAAATTATAAAGTCAATAATTATCATAATAATCTGGGAAGGATAGCGAAATAAAACAAATAATAAAATATTTAAAATCAGTGCATGTATTAAAAGGTGAAGCATTGGAAAAATTGTTGACTGTTAAAAGCGACAGAAAGACCAGACAGGCACAGTTTGGCTAATTAGGGACCAGCCCCAGGAATAAAGGGTAAATCCGCTGAAGCCAGTTTCTCTTGGAACTAATGGGTGCAGTTGCACTGGTCGGGATGTGAAGGTCATTAGAGGCTTCATGACGCTAAGTTTGAGGAGACTTTTGAGGTGAGAGAGGGGAAGTTAGGATTTTTTCCTCTTTGTAGCGCGGTGGTGAGATTCATTCTGTCCTTAGCGATCGGTGAGAGCGGGACGACATTCTCGTAGAGTTGTGAACATTGGCGGCGAACATGCCAGAGGGTAGAACGTTCAGCTGTAGTTAATAATCTTCGGTCTTGGTAAAGACACAGTAGCATCGTATGCATTTAAAAGTGATCGGCAAACCTTAAGTTTTATTTTAAATGGTGAAAATAAAAGTGTTCCAAGAAAGCGTTCGTGTTTCTCTGTACACATCCACGCATACCCAGAGATTAAGATCTCGTGATCCAGCAGCCGTGGCAAAGTATAAAAAAACAACTAGGAAGAGAAAAGCAGCAATCGTGAGGCAAAGGTATTGCTTCATTGTTGGAGGACGTAGCGTGGCTGCGTCAATATAGTTACGAAATAATTTTAAAAATTCCAATTAACAGACACATGCATCCACAGCAAACAGGTAGAATGATATCTATTCTTATGTGTATCACATATCTTGAAAAACAACTAGAGTACAGCATAAATCATGTGATGTGACGATATCAATGAATGCTTCCGACGTTATCCAAACCGAACTCGCTCCGTATATAATCTAACTCAAATTTTTCCGGTGAATATTAACAAAATAACAAATGCAAATAGATATTATATAAATAGAGTGTAAATAATTACGTAGGAAAATAAACACTCTGCATATTACATGCTGTAAAATTTATCCACATAAAAAATAAAATTCTACCGTCTCTAACGTTTTGAGTCGAGCCCCTGTTCAAGAAGGCCAACATTATAATAAGGTTGTGCCCACTTTATTGCAGAATGTTTTCCATACACGCGAAGCAATGTAAAGAAAGGGACGGGGGGGATGATGCTTGGAGTAGCAAAGTGACTTGAGGGCGACCCTTCCCTGTCCCCAAGAAAGCTTGACAGGTGCAGCAAGCAATACCGGGAGACAACCATGTCACTGCCAGTAAGATTAATGGCGTGATGTACACCTACTGGACAACAGCTGGTAGCCTTATGAAAAATCACGTGTCAATTACAACACTTTCAGGTCTCAAACTGCTGGTATTTGAGCAAAACCTCACAACATGACACAGTTTCACTTCTGGTTCACGCTGGAAGAGGCCTGGCTCCCCTCTTGCGCTTAGTTACCTAAGATGGACCAAGTATTGCATTTCATTCATACTTCGGCAACAAATTTCACGTGAAATGTCCATATTGAGATCTCTGATAGTTGAATCGGAGGATGCAAAAACTAACTTTTACAGAAGACAATGAAACTTTTCCAATTACTGTAAAACATGTTCTGTATGGATACAAAAATCTTGTTTCACATGACTTTCTCTATCTACTATTGTTGATGTTTGTATAGCTTCCACAAACTATTCTTAGAAACCCTGTTCCTCTATCTACTTCAATCAATAGTCGAGATAAAGCTCTGCAGTAATAGTTTCGTTAGCCATTTCAATGAAGCTTCAAGGGGGTTATAGGAAATCGAATTGATAGCACTAAGAACTAGTCGCTATATACTAGCGTATAAATTCCATACTCTTTCCATGACATCGCGATAAAAAACTGAACAGCGAAGACACTTTCAAAAATAACAGCATTGAAAAATTCAAAGCAATAACAACGAATATCCAGGGAGTAACTAATGCCACGAGCTATTTCCAGATTTATTTGTGATGTAAATATTCTAAACGTATGGTATGTCAATCAAAATGTTAGAGTCGTTTTTGAGAAAATCGAAAATTTCGTAAATCATTCATATAAAGAGCAATTTGGGATGGAAGATTTTCTTCAACATTTTAACTGTCGCAATTTTGGAAGATGCTGAACCTGTTTATCGGATGTTTCGTTTTTGAGATGCTGTTCATACGGCGCGCGCGGACCATTTTCTAAATGCCTTTTTCGATTCAGGTGACTTCAAAACATGCATTTACGTTGAAATCTCGGTATATAATTTTTGAACGCGATGAAATACGTTCTCTGTCTACAAAGTATGTGATAAAGTAAAAATTAAGTTACATATGCGAGTCAACATAGTTTGATTTTACTATATTTGAATTCTGTGGTTTCCTGGAGTAGGGAATCAAAAAGTATTTATGATGCACATGTCACTTTTTTGCAAATTATGACTTTCCTGAGGGTCAGTTACACATTTTTCTTGTCACAAATAATAATTTAGTATAATTTTAAAACTGAAATATGAATATTACAATGCAGTATAGGTATATCTTTGATTTGTGTGATTTTAATGTGTTTTCTACTTCTTCGCTTACTGTTGCTTAAGTCAGAATAAAGGTGATGCATATACCATACTACTGCACACTACACATGTCCTGTTTTTTGTATATTTCCAAGAATTCCGGATGGCTTTACGTGCGCATGCTCTGCCATGACAAGACACCTTTTTTGGCAAGGTACTGTGCACCTACCTCTTAGAGCTGATATTCAGCTTAGAGTGGAAATGGCATAAAATGTCACATGTCACCTTTTTGCATCTTACGATCCAATTCTAAAAATGGCCTCTGTCTGTGTGTGTGTGGTGTATTTCTGTCTGTGAGCATCAAAATTTGAAACCGAAGTCAGAAAATATCGATCTTCACACTCCTTGCGTCTCCTATGATGCTGGTAAGGCGATTATTTTTCCGAATTATTAAGAAAGTACTTCTAACTTGAAGAGTTAGCCCAGCGTATGTTAGACACGTTATTTTTCTTCTTGAAATTTGAAATCTGTACGTTTTGTTTCCAGCACAGCATCAGCAACCATAGAGTACGTATGCAGAAAAGTTCAAGCAAGGTATCATATCGTTTTATCATATATAATACAAATGAAAGAATCTAGAGTCGAATGAACTAAACAACAGGCTAAGTGTATTTAGATAGAAAAATCTTAAACGGTTTGCATTCACACGACTTTCTCTACTCAATCTTCTACAAATTATTCTTACAGAAGCTAATTCTTCTATCTACTTCTTGTTAATACAGATAAACCTTCTTACTCAATTATTCGTTTCGTTGTAGATATAAAAGGAATACAATAAGCTACAGCGATAGTCCAATCTTTTCAAAGACGGTTCGTATGTGATGACTTTGAAATTCTGTTCTATTTGCAAGAACCCCAAAAATAAAGAAAAAAGGAATAGCGATTTGGTATTCGATTTAAGAAAAGTACATATAAAGTATCTGAAAATTCACATCAATAACAAAGAATGTCTCGGAAATCGTTAACGACACAAATAAATTGACATAAATTCTGTGCTTCAACGAGATTTATATTTTTGTGTTATATTTTGTCTTTCTCTTACGGTTTACCAATAACGGTTACCAGTTTACGTTTCAGAATAAAGAGAAATCCACAGGCTATTCGCAGGAAATTCAAGCTGAACATATTTCTCATGAAAATAGCTTAAACCATATGGTATTTTAATCAAAATCGTAAGCCATGTTTGAGAAAACCAAAAATAACATATATTACTCCACAAAGTTTAGTTTGAGGTGGGAAAATTTTCTTCAAGATTTTTGTGTCACATCTTCGAAGGTTGAAGCAGTATGTTTTGAGTAGTAAAATAAAATATCAATAACAGTAAGGATGGTGTTAAATAAAGCTGGAAAGCGAATGTTACTGTAAGTGGGAATAAGGGTTGAGAGACAAGGCCATCACCGGCCGGAAACGGGTGATTTTTCCCTCTATTGTTAAGTGTCCCGTTAGGTTGCTGGAACACAGACATGTAGAAAAGAGTCAATGTTCGCCAAAAGCCAGATAGCCTTAGGCCTCCAATGAAAGAAGCTAGAAATCAGGTGATAGTGGAATGGGGAGATAGAACCTTTGAAATAGAGAAACAGAAAAGTTTAGGATACACACTGGCCGTTGTAACTCCTTGATGTTTGTTAGGAAAATGTGTAGGAAAGTTTATAATACATACTTGGTCGTGGTAGTTCCTTAGAGATGGTTGTCAGAAGAGTTTAGAATACACACTTGGCCGTGGTTGTTCCTGGGAGATGTTTGTTAGAACGTGTGTCAGCGGATAGGTGCGATGATATGAAGTGTAACAAATAGGAAATGCGCTGTGTGTGTGTGTGTCGAAGTAATAGAAGGAATCAAATGTTAAAACGGTGACGGTAAATAAACAAGCAGGAAAACAAACAGTCGTTTTCACCACTAACCCTAGATCCAAGATCCATGCAAAGAACCCTGAGCTAGTAGCGAACCCGGGACCATTCCTACAAATCCTGTACCGTAAAATAGCCACATACTACCGCAGAATCGACACACCACCGCAAGGTCCACATCTAAAAACTAGGTTTCATACTTAACCTACTTTGTTTTCGAATTATGCCTTCACAAACACACACTCGCACACACCGTCTTCTAAGATGCGTTTTAAATTCAGGAAGCCTCAAAACAGTATTTTTGGTGAAATCTCGACATCGAAATTTTCGGTGGAATACAATACTCCCTCGTCTTACTTTTAAGTACGCGGTAGAGAAAGTAAAAGTATCCAGGAGAAAAAAGTATTTGACACAGTATTTAGTTTTATTGGAGTTTTCTAAATTAACTTTTAAAACACGAGGATAAGCGAATGTTTGGTACACTCAGAACCTGGTTTAGTAGCTACTGGTTGTATAAAGTTTGGAAGCTTGTACCTTATTCACTTTTAGCAGTGAAATAAGAATTCCTTTTCAAGAAAAAAAACCAATTTTAATTAGCTTTTTAGTTAAGTCTATCGTCACATTTTGATAATAATTGACTAATTTACGAACGGCAATATTTAACTGCAGATAGAAATTAACTAAAGCTGAAAAATATTGCTCCTATGCCCCATATTTACGATTGGTGATATTTACTTACTTAGTGGGCTGACCCTCCTCTTGCTGTAGGGCTTACACCCGCACCTAGGGACGAGAAGCATACGAATGTTGAATCAGATAATCAAGAACCCAGAACGGAGGATAGGCCTGTACCCAGGTATGAGAGTGAGGAATATGATATGAAATGAAGGCGAAATGGGCAAAAGGTAGGTGACGATGGAGCAACTGGTGAATGGCGGGGAAAACATGAGACTCCAGAGAATACCCGCCCAGACACCGCTGCGTCCACCACAAATCCCACATGTGGGTCCCTGAGATCAATCCCGCGCCGCCTCAACGGGAGGCGAGCGATCTAAACACTAGGCCACAGCGCCGTCTTTGAGATATTTATGTAACAAAATGAATAAATCGCCTTACATAAAGTAATTAAACCAGTTTCATTTTTATGGTTTGCAGTTATCGCACTCTACTGCAATCGATTCAGTTAAGTGTTATGACTGATCTGTTGGACCTAACGATGCGTTAAGCTCAGTAACAGTCAAACCGAATAAACAAGGAATTTAAAATATTTTCCACTTGAGTATTTTTTCATTAATCAACTACTTCAGAGCTTTTCCGCTTATAGAATGTTTTAACAGGTCTTCTTCGCATCAACATAATATGATATAGTATATTCACATGGCCTTTTCTACCCGCTATCGTTTATTTTTGTCTGTTCTGCAAACTATTTGTACAAACCATTTACTTCACGCATTTTAGAGTCGTCCTCCGTGGTGTGGTGATTACATTGGTAGCCTCTAGTTCCCGAGGTCGCGGGTTCAAACCCGGCGGAGGATGATGGATTTTTTCGGACGTACAAATCCTTAGCATGGCTTCCTTCGGAAGGGTGGTCCCGTGTCGGAGATTTACGGCACCTCAAGCCTGATAAAGAGGCCTCTGAGCAAAATTACCGGTCTTTCACGCCCAAAATAGAATGGGACGCAAAGAACCACAGCAGTTAAAAAACATTCATAAATAAAACTCAGTTTCTTTTTTTCTCATTTTAGTAAATCTGTTCGTTCTCTCTCTCTCTCTCTCTCTCTCTCTCACACACACACACACACACACATATTGTTAAATACTGGCTAGATAGCCTAAAGGTTCACATGAAAATTAAATTAATTTCTAACCCCAGCACGTACATTGAGGGGACGTATACTTGGCTGCGGAGGCCCGAAATGTGGTGTGGAGGTTAAGAGGAAGGCGTGGGTTTTTCACAGTACAAAATCCATAACATAAATCTACTCACACATTCCTAGATTTATTTCCCAACCGCTTGGGGTTCCTACATTATTAAAAATGGAAGGTGGGAGGAGATGCCCGAGGATCCAAAGCCTGGCTTACACACGCGGTCCGTTACTCACGGAATCCTAACTAAGACAGACGCTATCCCCACTACTCGTGGCTAGCAAAGCTACCAGCAAAGAGTGACGTAAACAACAATGTGTCTGATAATGACAATGCAGAACAACAATGTAGCCCCCCAGATTATTAATACGCCACTATCTTTCCTAAAACGCGTTTTTATGGATCTCAAAACATGTATTTCCAGTGAAATCTTGATATATAGTTTTGGGTGGTAAGTAAAACTTCCTCTATCCACTAGCAGGTGCTAGAGAAAGATGGTATAGTTAAGAACAGTAGGTCAGCGAACTTGCATATAGAATCCGGGAAAAGTTTAGTCTATAACTTTAATAGATTCCGAGATAGCAAAATTGACATTGGAGGGGTAGGGCATTTAATCTCTCCTTAAATGAGTCCCATTATAGCTCTGGAAGACTGTAAATGCTTGCAAAGACACAAAATCGTCCTCTTTCCGGCATTTCTGTGCTAGCATTTATGAATTTAAGGCTCTACTCTGTACAAGCAATCACTTACAGAGCAACCTGCTGCTGCAGACTGAGGGGTTTGTGGCACATAAGCAAATTTCCCTCAGCCATAAAAAAAATCCCTCACCTGTGCCCCAAGACATAACGTAAGAGACTACCAAAGTGACAGCTTAATACACTCAATTATTCCAGGAACCTTAGGGGGAAAGGCCTCGCGTTTATTACCTCTTAACAACGTCCTCTTTATATATTCGACCTTCCAGTAAGTACCAAGAAGCTTACGAAAGCTTTGAACAGCGTAATGGAAAACATGAAAACTGCTGCACGTCAAATTTTTACATTCTCTACCATGAGGTAGAGAAGGTATTGCATTCCGCACAAAAATTCGATACCGATATTTTAGCGCAAATACATGTCCCCTGAAACAAAAAAGTACTTTAGAAAAAGTTCGTGTATGTGTGTGTGTATCTGTGAACAGTATAACAAACTAAAAATTGGATAAATACCAAACTTGGTATTTAAGCTCAGTACCTTCCAAAGATGGGACACGACGATTTTCAAGAAAATCCCCCACCCAAAAGTACCCTTTACATGGAACGTTTTTGAAAATGGCTAACGATTTCGATTAAAATACCATATATTAAAGATATTTATATGAGAAATAAAATATTTTGAATTTTCTGGAAATAGTCTTTGAAGTCCTCTTCATTCCGAAGGAATTTGGTATTATCTTGTTAAACTGATGAACATTAAATGATAAACGAAAACGTACTACACAGAAAATGCAGTTCTCTTTAAAACACACAATTTGTTTCAAATAACTTTTTTGTGGTATCAACCGTTTCCGAGATATCAATAATTAATGGTTCGAGTTGTTCAGTACTTTGCCATTCTTCTAAAGTCTTGTCGATTTTCAATGTTTCTCGCGATGTCGTGGAAAGAGTGTGGAAGCGTAAGTATCCCGTTATAAAACATTTCACTCTTGCTATTCGTAAGAATAATTTATATATCCACTAATAAGCCACAGAGTGTACAGAAAGTCATATGAATGTAACACATAAGATTTTTAAATATCACTAGATACTAACCAAACTGTAAAATTAATGACGCAATGCGAACTACCGGGGAACCAAACCAGAAAGTCCCTTGGTCCATTAGATCATGAGAGGATGTAAAAATAAAACACTGTTCCGGAAATTCGCTAGTGCTGCGGCAGTGGCTCCCTGTTTAATTAAAGTCGCCCTCAAGCTTCTGCATGTGCATAACTCAATCTAGCACCAGTAACAGCCTGGTTACGTGAAATGCGAGAATCCGGATGTACATGGTAGGTAACTGGAAAACCAATACTAATCGTAAACGGGACAGACAGAGCAAGGTATAGCACTGTTCAAAAGTCACTGTGTTTCGTACACCTGTGCGCAAATTGACTAAACACTCGTTGCTTACCTTTATTATTCAATAGTACTGTGTAAACATACATTTTCAACAGAGTAACACAAATACGAATACATATTTTTGGAAAGAGAAATTCCGCTTCCACCTTTATGATTTGTATTGTATTGTATTGTATTGTATTATTTATGGGTGTTAAAGTTGGTGATATATTTATTTAAACCTTGCAATTTTCTCTTGACCAATTCATATTAACTGAAGCATAGATGATTTAGAATATGTAGACCGGAAACGCAATGAAGAATGTGAAACGTCAGGATTTGAGTTTAATTTTGTAAAATACTCCGGGAGAAAAACGAGAATTGATAATTGCAAATACAGGAATTATTAAATATACAGACAAATGTAAAGACTGATAAAATATAATTACTTATGACGGAAGAAATTATACATAAATTAAAGGAATTATTAAAGAAAAGAAAATATACATTATCAAAGTTGAATGCTATATGATGAGATCAAAATGTTATAAAAGAAACCAAGTGGAATATTATTCGACAACGGTACCTTTTTTTTATCGCTGTCGTGGTCATAGATGAATTTCCTGCATTCAATGCTGGAAACTTAGCCTACCTGTATGTTTTGCTGGTATGTGCATGACCTATTACATTTACTATCGCAGATATGGGATATAATCATATCTGATAGTTTACTTTTAATATTTAAACTTACCTTGATCTTTATTTTCTTTTTGTTTGTTAATATTTACTTATGATTTGACTCATACAGCACTTAAGTATTAACTGCAAGTTTTTTTTATTTTTAAGACCACAACCAGCCGTAGATAATCGATCACCAGTTCGCTATGAATGTTAATCTTGGTGACTTTTCTTCTGAAACCACCATGTTTAACTGTTGTTAGTAATTAACGTTATTTTCGTGTATTGTTTTTATTATTCCTCTCGTCGGAAAAGTACGCAATACACATGCGTTAAGTGCATTGAAGAATCTCGCATTGAGATAATGCGTTCTGCGTAGATAATAACCATAATAATGCGAAAGTAAATATTAGTAAGAGTAGGAATAACATTATTAAATAAGACTGGGAAATGAATATTACTTGTAAAGATGAATATGGGTTGAAGAGACAGAGCAAGCAGCAGGCAGGAAACGGGATTGATTTTTATCCATTGTGGCCAAGTGAGGGCAGAATACGCTTTTGTTAGTGTACCGTTAGGTCGCCTGAAAAACAAGTGTGTAGAAAGGAAAGTCAATGCTCTGATGGTGCAAGCATACGAGTTCATGCGGAAGTTTAAAGAGACAACCAATAAGATAGTAGGTAGAAATCACGTGATAGCGAAACGGAGGGGATAGGAAAATTCGAAATAAAGAAATAGGAGTGTTTTTGAAAAGCACTTGTTCGTGGTATTTCCTTGGAGGTTGTTCCAAAAACAAATGTGAGTGTTGGCGGGTAGGCGCGATAGTATGAAGTACAGCAGTAAAGAAATGCGAGGTTCTATCAGGAGTCAGATTTTAAAAAACGTGACGGGAAATAAACGGGCAGGAAAATGAACCAGTAGTGTTAACCGCCAACCCTATATCCAATTCGACAGCCCGAGCTAGCATCGAACCCGGAACCGTTTCTGCAAATCCCACGCCAACAAATTGGCGCACATAACCTCCTATGCCGCATACCCTCATAGTACGTAGAAAATGTTCGACTTCCTCTAGTATATTCAAACTTTCTCTCTCCCTCCTCTCTCTCACCCCTCTGTCTCCCCAATAAAGCAATTACCACACCTGTATCGTAATATACTATTATTACAACTCACTTGCCAGCAGTACTAGTACAGCTTTATATCGATCAAAAGCTTTGCAAACGAAAAATACTTTCAAAAATACATTTTTGGAATGGAAATTGATTATCAGAGAAGGTAAGTAAAACTTTCAAGAAAAGAAAGATTAAGAAATTTAATACAGAATGGAAGTAAAATATAGCACTGCAAAAGGTACATCAATAAGACAACTAATATGATATGCTCACATGACGAGAAAGAATGAATGAAGAAAAATTACCAAGGTTGGCAATAGTGTATACTGCAAGAAGGAAAAGAGGAAAACCAGTGACAACATGAAGAAGGTTATCATGGACTGACTTGTGAAAGACATTTATAAATGATTGTGAATTGATATTTGGCTGTCAGAAGAGGTAAATCGTATTGTAAACTGGATAACAATAACAATAATAATAATAATAATAATATCTATGGTGTTTCTTTTTAATTTCCTGCCAGTTAGAGTATTTAAAGTGGCTTAATTACTGAAGTTTTAGAACCAATATCTATTTTTACTGCACATACAATTCGATCATTGACAGAGTGGGATGGCCTAGGCGGTAACTCCTGTGGCCCTTCTGAGACCCCTGGTTCAAATCCCATGAGCCGAATCTGACTGGGTTTTTTTCTCGTGGTTTTCCTCAGTCGCCAAGGTAAATGCCGGAATTGATATTTAATACCACGACCTAAACGTTCCACCTAAAGTTTAAAACAATAGTAAACATGAAAATAGTAATAGCGAATGCTCTATCATCTATCCACAAATAATGGAAGCAGGTAGGACGGCACCCTAATGTCATTTGTCTGCTACGTGTAGAAGCAGATATACAGTTGCCTAGTACTAAGGTCTCTGCGAACACGTGTCAAAGCCGCCATCTGCCCACTACGTATAGAAGCAGAGGTACGGTCTCTTAGACACGCTACGACGAAGTAAGACGGCATGTACAGGGATAAGATGTAGAAGGCTAATTGTCTGCCACACACAAGGCCACGAGTATCTCCTAACAGATCGGTCGCCACGTAGTTAAACTACGTAAAATAAGTACAAATGATTAAACAAAAATCGATCATTGGGCGAATTTAACCATAAATTATCACGGTAGAATGTTCCCTAAATAACAAGAAACGACTGTACTGTTGCTTGTAGTAGCATTTGGATTCTAGCAACGTTTCCCAAGAGAAGTAACAATACTTCGTCTAAATTTTAACACCATCTACACACAGACTGGAGCAGTTACGTATGCACAAAGCTTTATAGCACATTATTCTCTTTTTCTGAGCTCCTTCTTAAGACGCTATGCAAAAAAGGAAAGGAAAAAAACAAAGAGAAAAGAAGGCAAGGACGAGAAGATGAAAGGACGTGGAACAAAAAGAAACATCAGAAGGCTAAAAGGCGGAGTTTTTGTATGAAGAGAATGATTATTCATGTTTTGCCTGGTCAGGTCAACAGGATTGCTAAAGAAAATCTTTGAACTCCTTTCCTGTTCGTTGTTTATAGGTTTTAACGACGCTTTGGTATCGGATTTATTCTTGTATTTATTATTATTATTATTCTATTCCTTTTTTCTTCTAGTCCGTTATAACGCTTAACTGCCCTAGCCTTTTACTCCTTTGTTTTAAAAAGAAGCGCCCTGAAGAGTTTAAAAGCTTCCTTTCTTCCCTTTATTTTTCTCTGGAACTGTGCCGCAAATATTATCACTATGACAACGTGTCTGAGAACTGCTGACTTAGGATCGTACCTATTCCTGGGAAATAAATAATAATGAAATCCATTATAATAATATAAGGGATACAAAATTGTATCTGTGTGAATGTAGGGATAATATTGTAAATCACTGAACTGATTTTAATAATTCTTTATACTGAAAACCCCTATTCTTCTCTACGGGCATGAACTACAATATATCCTTTAGTTTTAACTCCTAAATTACTAAAGTACTAAAAAAATCTGATGTGTTACACTCACATGATTTTTTCTACTCTTGTACAAACTATTTTTATAAACGCTTATTCCCCATATGCTTCATGTTAATCGAGATATCGATGTTAATCTTATTGCTAATTTTCTTGTCAAATATTTTAAGAGCAGGTTGTTATGTGGAGTATTCCATTCTCTTTGCATTAACAGGACAAAAAATGAATAAGGAATTTGAGAAAAAGTATAAGTATTGGAAAATGTAAGGGAATAACAAGCAATACCTCGAAAATGGTTCACCCAACAACAACAACAACAACAACAACAATGTATATGACATAAATTATGTATTTTAACGCGATCTACATTTTATGTGTTGTAAAATTTTGTCTATCTCTTATAGTTTACCGGTTATGCAAAAGTCGTTCACAATGAAGAATACTTTTGGATACATTCTCAGAAAATTCGACAAATTTCATTTGTCATGAAAATATCTTAAACATATAATATTTTAATCAAAATTCGTTAGTCATTTTTGAGAAAATTAAAATTTTCGAAAAATGTTTCATGTAAAGGCTAATATGGGGTGGGGGATTTCCTTGAAAGCCTTCGTGTCGCATCTCTGGAAGATACTGAACCTAAATACCACGTTTGGTGTTTATCCGACTGTTCGTTTCTGAGTTATGCTGTTCACAGACACACACACAGGCAGACAACGGACATGTTTCCAAAAATGCATTTTTTGGATTCAGGGGGTCTCAAAACATGTACTTTCGGTGAAATCTCGGTATCGAATTTTTGGGTGGAATACAATACTTCCCCTACTTACTATACGTAGTAGAGAAAGTAATTAGTTACAATGCCTGGATATTAGAATAAGTGAGAATCATAAAAGAACATGCTTGCGAATAACTTTTTGTTGACAACGCCATGGAATAGAAAGCAATGTTATTACTCTACAGAAAACACATGTAAAAGTAAGATAAAAATCGCGGACATTTCGTTCCAATTATTACACACTCGTAGATGGTCATGATTTAGCGAAAAAGAACATACAGCAACACATAGGACAATCTAATGTACTTATAACCGTATGCGTATGTGATACTTATTCCAAAACCTTTTAATAACACTTAAGTAAGAAATGTTTGCTGTATTTTTACTTTCCCTACTACAAATAGTAATTAAGGGAAGTATTGCAATCCACCCAAAAAGTCGATACCGAGATTTCACCGGAAATATGTGCTTTGAGGCCTCCTGATTCCGAAAAAGGCATTTTTAGAAAAAAGATCTGTGTGTGTGAATAGCATAACTCAAAAAGTAAAAGTCGGATAAATACCAAACTTGATATTTAGGTTCAGTATCTCTCAAGGATGCAACACAAAGATTTTTCAAGAAAATTTCCCCCAGACTACACTTTACATGGAATATTTTTCGAATTTTTTTATTTTCTCTAACATGGCTCTAACGATTTTGATTAAAATATCATATGTTTAAGATATTTTATGACAAATAAAATGTATATCTTGAATTTTATGTGAATTTCCCCAAAAGTCCTCTTCTTTGTGAATGGATGTTCTATAAATGGTAAACCGTAAGAGATAAAACAACATTTTTCTACACCAAAAATGTAGATCTCGTTAAAACACGTAATATACATTTCCTTTTTGTCTAGTGAGCCTTTTCGAGATATTCCTTGTTTGTTTGAATTTTCCAAAACATATACCTTTTCCCAAATGGGAATTCGTTATTTTTTATTTATTTTTTTTTAATGGCCTGGACGTTCAAAGAGAATGGAATGTTCCACAGAGCAACCCGCTCTTAAAAGATTTGACTATCGCTTAAAGCCTACCAATTCCCCTTGCACCTACAAGAAAATTAGCAATAAGATTAACATCTCGATATCTCAATTAACATGAAGTAGATGAATAAAATAGATTGTTTACGAGTAGATAAAGTCATGTAAGTGTAACACATCATATTTTTACTTTCTCTACTACGTATAGTAAGTAGGGGAAGTATTGTATTCCACCCAAAATTTCGATACCGAGATTTCACCGGTAATACATGTTTTGAGGCCCCCTGAATCCAAAAAAAAACATTTTTGGAAACATGTCCGTGTGTGTGTGTGTGTGTGTCTGTGAACAGCATAACTCAGAAACGAACAGTCGAATAAACACCAAACTTGGTATTTGGGTTCAGTATCTTCCAGGGATGCGACACGAAGGTTTTCAAGAAACTCCCCCCCCAGAGAACCCTTTACATGGAAGATTTTGCGAAAATTTTAATTTTCTTAAAAATGGCTCTAACGATTTTGATTAAAATATCATATGTTTAAGAAATTTTTATGACAAATAAAATGTATATCTTGAATTTCCTGGGAATGACTCCAAAAGTATTCTTTATTGTGAACGACTTTTGCATAACTGGTAAACATTAAGAGATAGACAAAATTTTACTACACAAAAAATGTAGATCGCGTTAAAATACACAATTTATGTCATATACATTTTTTTGTTGAGTGAACCATTTTCGAGATATTGCTTTTTATTCCCTTAAATTTTTCAATACTTATTTTCTCAAATGGGAATTCGTTATTCATTTTTACTTTCTCTACTACGTATAGTAAGTAGGGGAAGTATTGCATTCCACCCAAAAATTCGATACCGAGATTTCACCGGAAATACATGTTTTGAGACCTCCTGAATCCAAAAAAAGCATTTTTGGAAACATGTCCGTGTGTGTGTCTGTGTGTGTGTGTTTCTGTGTGTGTGTGTGTGTCTGTGTGTGTGTCTGTGTGTGTGTGTGTCTGTGAACAGCATAACTCAAAAACTAACAGTCGGATAAACACCAAACTTGGTATTTACGTTCAGTATCTTCCAGAGATGCGACACGAATGTTTTCAAGAAAATCCCCCCACCCCAGACTACACTTTACATGGAACATTTTTCGAAAATTTTAATTTTCTCAAAAATGGCTCTAACGATTTTGATGAAAATATCATATGTTATGAGATAATGTCATGAGAAATGAAATGTATATCTCGAAATTTCTGGGAATGTCTCCAAAAGTATTCTTCATTATGAACGACTTTTGCATAACTGGTAAACCATAAGAGATAGACAAAATTTTACTACACAAAAAATGTAGATCGCGTTAAAATACACAACTTATATCATATACATTTTTTTTGTTGAGTGAACCGTTTTCGAGATATTGCTTGTTATTTCCTTAAATTTTCCAATACTTATACTTTTTCTCAAATTCGTTATTCATTTTTTTATGTCCTGGACATGCAAAGAGAATGGAATGCGCCACATAGCAACCAGCGATAAAATATTTGACTATCGCTTAAAAGCTACCATATTCCCCTTGCATCTACAAGAAAATTGCAATAAGATTGACATCTCGATATCTCGATTAATATGAAGCATATGGAGAATAGGTGTTTGTAAAAATAGATTGTACAAGAGTAGAGAAAGTCATGTGAGTGTAACACATCAGATTTTTTTTTATGTCCTGGACATGCAAAGAGAATGGAATGCGTCACATAGCAACCAGCGTTAAAATATTTGACTATCGCTTAAAAGCTACCATATTTTCCTTGCATCTACAAGAAAATTACCAATAAGATTGACATCTCGATAACATGAAGCATATGGAGAATAGGCGTTTGTAAAATTAGGTTGTACAAGAGTAGAGAAAGTTATGTGAGTGTAACACATCAGATTTTTTTGTCTTGGATATGCAAAGAGTTATAATCTGTGGCAAAGGGAATGGTGCTGCACCTAGCAACCAGCTATTAAGAGATATGTATGTGCTTAAAGGCTACTGTTTTTACTTTCTCTACTACGTATAGTAAGTAGGGGAAGTATTGCATTCCACTCAAAAATTCGATACCGAGATTTCACCGGAAATACATGTTTTGAGACCTCCTGAATCCAAAAAAAACATTTTTGGAAACATGTCCGTGTGTGTGTCTGTGTGTGTGTGTGTCTGTGTGTCTGTGAACAGCATAACTCAGAAACGAACAGTCGGATAAACACCAAACTTGGTATTTAGGTTCAGTATCTTCCAGCGATGCGACACGAAGGTTTTCAAGAAAATCCCCCCACCCCAGACTACCCTTTACATGGAAGATTTTTCGAAAAATTTAATTTTCTCAAAAATGGCTCTAACGATTTTGATGAAAATAATATATGTTTAAGATAATGTTATGAGAAATGAAATGTATATCTCGAATTTTATGGGAATGTCTCCAAGAGTATTCTTCATTGTGAACGACCTTTGCATAACTAGTAAACCATAAGAGATAGACAAAATTTTACTACACAAAAATGTAGATCGCGTTAAAATACACAACTTATGTCATATACATTTCTTTTGTTGAGTGAACCGTTTTCGAGATATTGCTTGTTATTTCCTTAAATTTTCCAATACTTATACTTTTTCTCAAATTCGTTATTCAGTTTTTTACTTTCTCTACTACGTATAGTAAGTAGGGGAAGTATTGCATTCCACCCAAAAATTCGATACCGAGATTTCACCGGAAATACATGTTTTGAGACTCACTGAATCCAAAAAAAGCATTTTTGGAAACATGTCCGTGTGTGTGTCTGTGTGTCTGTGAACAGCATAACTCAGAAACGAAGAGTCGGATAAACACCAAACTTGGTATTTAGGTTCAGTATCTTTCAGAGATGCGACACGAAGGTTTTCAAGAAAATCCCTCCACCCCAGACTACCCTTTACATGGAACATTTTTCGAAAATGTTAATTTTCTCAAAAACGGCTCTAACGATTTTGATTAAAATATCATATGTTTAAGATATTGTCATGACAAATAAAATGTATATCTCGAATTTTCTGGGAATGTCTCCAAAAGTATTCTTCATTATGAACGACTTTTTCATAACTGATAAACCATAAGAGATAGACAAAATTTTACTACACAAAAATGTAGATCGCGTTAAAATACACAATTTATGTCATATACATTTCTTTTTTTTGAGTGAACCGTTTGCGAGATATTGCTTGTTATTCCCTTAAATTTTCCAATACTTATACTTTTTCTCAAATTCGTTATTCATTTTTTTATGTCCTGGACATGCAAAGAGAATGGAATGCGCCACATAGCAACCAGCGTTAAAATATTTGACTATCGCTTAAAACCTACCATATTCCCCTTGCATCTACAAGAAAATTATCAATAAGATTGACATCTCGATATCTCGATTAACATGAAGCATATGGAGAATAAGCGTTTGTAAAATTAGATTGTACAAGAGTAGAGAAAGTCATGTGAGTGTAACACATCAGATTTTTCTATATTGCCCTTGAAAATATATATTCCCCTTACATCTACAAGAAAATTAGCAATAAGATAGAGTTTGCTAATGTTTATCTCGATTAACATGAACTAGATGGAGAATAAGCGTTTGTAAAAATACTTTGTACAAGAGTAGAGAAAGTCATGTGAGTGTAACACATCAGATTTTTTCTAAACGTCATCCAGTTCATGTAATGTAGTGCGGTTATCAAGTTTAAGTAGTCGAATATTATATAGATTTAATTCATTTTGAGAGATTATACAGGAGCCAAATTCAATGATTTCCATTGTACCCTAAATAATTATAACAGATAAAGACTCTTATATCACCTAGCGAAAAATCGCAAATGAATAAGTTTGACTGAAGTCTGAATATCGCCAGCCAAATTTATTTGTTACTGACATTTGTGGAAGCAAATTACAAAGATTTCACAGCAAAAAGACACAAATTTTCTTAGATTAGAACAATAAAGTTTCAATCGAGCTGTTGACATAGGTAAAGTAAACAAAATTGTGGCTTTCATTTTATACTTAATCATGTGAGTGAAAGCGTGCGTATTTGTGTGTGATACCGTGGTAGGTAATGCTAAAAATTCAGCTGGATACTAATTTCAGCATCAAATGTCATGAAAAAATATTGAAAAACCTCTATATTTCGGTTTCATTTCTATCGCCGTTCCTTTGGCATCTAGGTGTTGGTTTTTACGATTCCTGATATACACATTTACAGCTAGTTAATAGATATACAGTAAGGTATGGTTTTCTAAATGATAAAATTCTAGAGTTAATCATCCGATAAAGGGAACTTATTTCTAAATGAACAGCTTCATTTTCGATAAAACTGAATTTTTCAATGCAGCACTAACTATAACAATGAAATTAAGTATTGAACCCAAAAATAGATTTTACCAAGACAACTTAAAATTCAAATGTCAGTAAATACAAGATGACTGCACGCACGGGCGCACACATCTTTATAAACTACTTTTCTGTAGTTAAAGGGTTTTTAAAAGGCGTATTTGCGGTGAACTGTGCATATCGAATTTTTGGGTAGAAGTAAAACCACTTGCCCCTACCATAGGTAAGCAGAACATAAACTAAAAAATTAAATTGGATAAAATCGAGTATTTGGTTTAGTTAATTATACAGTTATTGCTAATAATGAACTTTTATTAATTTGCTGAAATGTTTACCTTTTGAGACAAATTAATACAATTCAGAAATTTAACGCTGTAACTACTGCCTATGCATGTCTCCCTAAATCAATTACTTTTGAATTAATTTGTTATATGTGCAGTGGGAAATACACTTTTATTACAATTTTCTAAACACCACCTGAACAGATGCATTGCAGAGAGGCAGAAGATGGAGAGGGAACGTCAAACGACGAAATGCGAGAAGAGTTGAAGATTATGATATTAAAAAAATCTGCTGTGTTACACTCACATGACTTTCTCTACTCTTGTACAAACTATTTTTACAAACGCTTATCCTCCATATGCTTCATGTTAATCGAGATATTGTCGCATGTGATGTTAGACGGACTTGTTTATTTTACATTACTTTGGATCTTAACATTAATATAGCTCATTCTTCTAAATTCTAATAGAAACCTATTTTACATTTTCTGCCTTAAGAAACTTTCTTAAGATGTGTACGTGACAGGATGTATGTGGGCTACCTCATTTGCGTCATTTCCCATGGAAATTCTTAGAATAATGTTGCCTTTTGCAACATAGAACCGATCACGTGTTTCCGCTCAATCCTACACAACTCCGCTCAATCATACTTATGTATGGCGTCGGCTTACCACAAACAGGATATAGACGTCATTAAGATTGAGTCGGTTCTTGCCTATTTAAGCAAGCGCCTGAGCGCTGCTCGGGGGAGACCGACACATGCTAGACAGGGTCGAATCGCTGCCCGTCAGCATCTTAATCTGCTATCTACAACGATGGGTTCACAGGTCCGTCCACATCCCGCACGACAAGTACTTTCAGGTAAGCTCTTACATGTACTATAGCTTGTTCCCCCTTCAATGTAAACTCAACATTGCAAGTATCTGAACTTAATAAACCAAGCGAGTAAAATTAAGCCAAGCTTGAGATGTTCTACCCTGACACCGCTATTCCCCCTATGTCCATCCAGTCATGGATGTGACAATATGGTGGAGCGCCGGCTTCTGTAAATTATTTTTGAGAAGTATGGTTCGACCCCGTACCTCTGTTTCTTATTCCTTATAAGATGTTTATGGTACAGGCATCGGCCTCTCTAATTAGTGAGTTGACAATATGCCGAAGGTGCCAGCTTTTCGAAATTATTTTAATTGAAAAGTGAGGTCCTATCTTCGGCCTCTCAATTTTAAAAGTTTACAATTTTTTTCGCGGCTCCTAATGCCGAAAACCTAATTTTAAATTTTTCTAGTTATTAAGTTCTTCTTTTTAAATATTCAGCTTACTATCGCAGTATTATTTGAGTGTTATATGTGTTCTTTTCTCCTTTTCATGGAATTATTACCAAAGTATCTTAGCGATAGCCCTATTAGTGCCGAAATCAGAAAGTTAATCCGTGAATATCAGAATATTTTGGATACTAACACTCACACTCAGAACCAAGCGCATATGTCCCATATTCATGTTAGATCTAGTAGACGACTCCGAGGTTTGACTCCCATTCAGTATTTTGCACCAAAGGAACGTAGTTTAAGCGTGGGTGACCTGAACAACACAGTTTTGTCACAAGATTATTTTGAAACGTTACCGTCTTCAGGTTCAAGTTCGACGGAAAACATTATGGCAATGAATACGGCCTCTACGTCGGCAGCACCCTCGGTTCCCGAAAGGACCCAGTGCAAAACAGTCATTACCGCAAATGTGCCTTTTGCACGACCTTTCATTGACCCTAGAAAATTCTAAGGCAAACCCGGTCAGGACGTTGGAAACTACCTCTATAACTTTGAAACCATAGCTACATAAATGGTAGAGAAAGAAAAACCACAATACAACTAGGTAACCAAAGATAGGTACTAACGGCAAGCAACTGAGCGTAAATGAAAAAAAAAAACAGAAAAAAAGTGAACCTTTCATAAATTAAAAACAGATTTAACAGACTCCGTCTATAATATAATTTATCTCCAGCAGTAATCAGACATAAATAAGTAGTTAAATAAATAATACATAATAATAACATTTGTAAGAAACATACAAAAAATAATAATTCACGTTTCCAGACTATATCCGTACTATAAACCACTTAACAGACATTAATTTCAAATAAATAAATAAAAACATAACGATGTTAGTAAAGCCTTAAGTGCAAACAATGATTGATGACTCTTAAATAAATACATTTAAAAGATAAACAAAGTATTGCTAGAGTGAATAGACCAATATGATTCACTTCCTCATTCACATATCAGTCATCGTATCGATCACTCATTCGGATATCTCACTAACATAAGCCCCTGTTCTTTAACAAGCCTTGAACCCCAGACCCTAATGTGTAGAGCACCAAGCAATTTAGCTATTACCTATGTAAACGTTAAACAGAGATAAGAAGAAGCAGAAGAAGAAACAATAGCAGTAGAATTAATAAGAAACGTTAAAATCTTTAGGCTATTCCTGATTCAAAATCTAAAAGAGAAACCACACCTAACACCTTAGGATCACCTAAGGATGTACATTCATAAGAATAATCAGCATATACATACAGAATGTAAATTAACATTAGGTTACTAGTAATGTAGGTAAATGTACAATTTGACCCACTACACCTTCCCCGCTTTACCTTAGTTTAAAATTTTAAACTCAGTTCTTTTACCTATTAATACTTGTAGCAGTACTTAACTCTTAATTGTACAAAATTACTGTTGCATTACCCAGGATAAGCGTTAAAGGCATGTACTTAAATACGCATAGGATAATGATGTTCAACAAATACCTAAAGAATGATATTAGTATCAACAATTGTAATAATACAATTTTCCTTCTTACTTTAAAAAGCTCAAATAATAATCATTGACTAAGTTCCTATAAATTTTTTCATATCAGAGGAAATCAATAATCGATAAACTAATATTATATGTAGCGGATATTCATAAAATTGATCTAACATTATTCAGAAAACCAAAGAATAAAGAATCAACATCCTACGATCAACGCGTATAATAATAATAATAATAATAATAATAATAATAATAATAATAATAATACCACTAACCACTTAATCAATGATAGCAACTGCAATAATAATATTACACACTTCAATTATATCAACATTGTTGTTGATCACACCACAGTAGTATCACAAATAATATTAATAATAATCACAATTATAGCATTACTAATTATAAACTAATGATAACCTCAATCCTAACATTGGTAGTACTTACCATAATTATAAATGACTCGATAACCATAATCTTTGTTAAAGTTTTTTTTCGAATGGCTGCACGCCCCTGAAATTACCTTCAGTATATAGAAAAGACTACTGAAATGGAAATCACTGATAGCACAAATTGACAGCGAAAATGATTTTCCTTAATTTTTTATTATGTTAAAGTTTGTTGTATTCATTACGTCCAAATTATTTTTAATTAAGACTGATTGCTCTTAGTATTCATTAATGCAAACGATGATTTATTCCCATTCCACGCGCATATGCATATATAGTCACCAAATATCTAGTCCATGAGTGTAAGCCCTTAAATCAATACCCAATAGCAAAAAAAAATTTTAACGATTACTCATGTTAATTTTTATAGAATATCGATTACATCGACGGATGAGACGTCTAGAAAGTTCTATATACTTGCACTTCACTCTTCTACCCCTTAAACCTAACGAGACAAAGACCGCATTATCAATTACGCATTAAATATAAGTAAACAACACATCTGTTTTGGCCAACATTGCACGCCACTGAACCAATTAGGATACAAGATCACTCGGCATTTCCTATTCGGCGGAATGTCTATCCACCGGAAATTATTAATGATAGATAACAACCACTAGGTACAGATATACTTGCCCCCTCTCATAAACTAAATAGTCCTTCAATTTTTGTTACGAGACTACGGATGTCACTCGTAGATTTAATTTGTAGTTTACTTTATGTTCATAATTATTTCGGTTCCGAAATTCAGCAAGTGGTATTCCACTGCCTCTTTTGTTGCTTCCTTGCACATCAGCGACACTAATTTGTTTTGCTTACTTCCTGCCACTAACTCACAATATTATACATATGAACACTAATTAGCTTTACGCTATACCTCAGATCCATAAGCTCTGTACATATTAATAATGTGTGATTATCATTAGGTATGGTTACTTACACTTCACTAATATAGTAAGAAACAGCTTGAGGTTACAATTCTTACATTCTCTGCTTAGGTACGCAGCACTTAAAGTGAACAACTATTGCATTCCAACAAAATTTCGATTCCGAGATTTCACTGGAAATGCACGGTGTGAAGTCACCTTGGACCAACATAATCATTTCTCTAAACCTTTTTGCAAACGGTGCTTATGTCAAGGAATACCGTTAACTCCAAAACGGACTTATTCTTTTGAAATGTTACCCCCAGTAATGTAATGTCTATTTTTCAGAGCTGCGATACATAGGTTTACATATTTTCAAATTCTTTTTACTTTTCTCTGTTCTTCGAAACTGGCTCTTACAAATTTTGAATTACAATATTCTATTTTACTTACGTGATGGACACACAGTTTTACATGATTTTGATGCGACGCTCTGGTTCTTGAGGAATGCCACAAGGTGTCAACTGCATCATCATAATCAGCCAACACACGTTGCACACCACTCATGTTGCTTTCTTTAATGTCTGCGTGAAAAACTTCGCGCATACAGACACCTTGAGTTAGATTTCCGGCCGATATGACGTGCTATAACTATTTTGCGGTGCTGCTAGAGTTTCTCCGTGGTTACAACCACATCCGTGGATTTTTCCTACTTAAGTCTCATAAATAACGAATTAGAACTATGGAATTTTTCTGTTCAATACATGTCAAGTTTACGATAAATTGGTTCCTAACAAAAGTAAGGACGATAGAATACCAATTACGACGATTTCTCCTACTATACCTAACTTTCTTTATGTTTAATATACCACCTAAACGATGTAATGCTAGTATGTTTTTCCTTTTAATTTTAAGTATGCTGGTGTTATGGAGAAAGAAGGGTTCTTTAACTCCTATAAAATAAATCAGTACACATTTCTTCTCGTATTTTGAGAATTCCATATAATTTTTTGCATACGTCCTAGTTACCTTACATACTTCACTACAGGTATTTACTTAATGCGTAAATATTGCCTGAATTATGTTCCGCGTTGCGAGAACTTTATTCGGTTAGTTCTTAACTTCAACCTCAGCTTAGGAGGATATATCATTCTAATCTGTAAATACATAATTGCTATACCAGGCTGGTATACGCAAGTAATTATATGCAGGAAACAGTGCTTGGAAAGCATCCTGTTAATTGCGATATTTAGGAAACATAAGTTTCTTACGCAACATCGCTTATATTCATTGACATATATTTTATTTATGGAATATGTTTTAATATTTTTGTCAAGTTATGTTTACAGAAATGTTTTATGTGCCAACTGCTATGCCAGTACGGTTGAATTATCCACAAGCTCTTCGAACACTGTTATTGGACACTCTTCCATATATCGTCAGTTTCCGACGACAGTTTTGGAAGCACACCTTGGACTTATTTCACAATTAAAGGTACGCATAATTCTGTTTTATTTCTGTTCATAGAGAGAAGCATCTCTCCCAGAGAGTGCCTCTTGGGAAATTTATACGGAAGCGACTTCCGCTTAACTTATCTTGGTCATGGTTTGAGAAATGTATATGAGAGTTCTATTATTAACCTTAAAGATACCTAGAGATTATCAGTGATTTTATTACACGCTTTACAGCCGAATTTTAAATTTCAGCATTAACTAAGGGTAAATCATAAGATCCCCCTAGTTTAATGGTACGAACATATGATGAGAGTATAGGGATGATTTTAACAACTCGTTACGCTCTCGGGTTTACCGTCAGGTTCCGTTAGCATTTTTAATTTTTGGAGCTCTTATGTACTTATTAATGAGTTCATGGATAGATTTTGATATCTATGTTTTTCCCGTGCGCACGGATATGATTACAAATATTCAGCAATTACGATTTTTCTGATTGATATCAGTCTTTCTTGCGAATCTGATATTACAGTGAATTTCATTTTGTGTGTGTTTAGAGACACACGTGATTAGTATCAGGATATTGATACTGAGCTATTTTATTTATGCTGAAGTAAATGATTGAGATATAGAGTGTTTGGCTATGAATTACATATGCATAGCAATAATTTTTTCTTTTACGTGGCATAGGTTCCACGTAGGGCTGATTTTCTAAATACCTCATACTGATAACCTCTAGGATATGACAGTATTGCTTATTTTTCTCCCAGAGTGCCAGATATTAAAATAACCATTGTGTGATGTATGATGTAATCTATTTATTATTGTTTTAATATGCAATATTGTATAAATTGCAATTAGCTCTCCTGAGCACTTTATCTGTTCTCTGCATGGTTTCACTTAGGTAGCCATTGCATTGTTGTGTTATTGTATGATTTCCTAGTAAAAGCTAGACTGTTTCCTTATACTATTTACCTCCAATTGAACACAGGTTTGTAGGCTTGAGAAATGCCAGGTGTATTTTATTCTGTATGCTAATAATTTTTTTTAATCATTGTTATTCCCTACGGATTTGGCAGGCCTGCGTCCTTTTTACTACGGAACTTTTACCGACCGTTTCCCATTGACTACCCGTGTACACATTAGACATTCACTTTGAGGCACACCCCCTCACAATGTAACTCTGTGCACATTTTTGAGTTATTCTTGTGGTAGGGTGCTACCTTGAGTCAATTGTTCTACACATTATTTCCGTCCATTTATGGTCGGCGTGGGATGGTAGAGATTATTTTTTTTTCTTTTCTCTCACTTCCCCCATCCTTTTATACGCATTTTTGAATGAAAATGTCTTCTTTTTTTCTCCCTCGTTTTCCTCGGCAACTTTAAGCTTTACAACAATGTGTTCACCTGGTTCTTGATATTAGCAATTAAGCAGCCTTATAGTTTCACAAACGTATTAATTGTTTTGATAATTTATTATTATACACAGGAAACTAGAATTTTCCGTGTATGTTAAACTTTTGTTATGTTATGTTCATTGAAACGAAGTTACACTTTATGTATTCTGTGTGAGGTGAAACATACGTGTACCTACCTGTCTCTGTCTTGTGACAGTAGCTTTTAACGACATTTTTGGCCTATGCTGCCTTGGAAATACTTTGTACACTTTTTTTTTCCACCCTCATTCAGACATTTATGTTGTCTGGCTTGGTTACATGGATGTTTCACCGTGCTCCTGCCTCTCACATGTTTAGCCTTGAATTTGATTAATATTTTTGTTTGATAATTTAAGTGGCACATTGTATATTTCCTTTCTTTCATTCCCCCCTCCGTTGTTTCCCACCGATTGTTTTTCCCTAATGTTATTTAACGTACCCTTGTGATTAGTTTATGTTCCATCCCTAACCCTTATTTCTTTCTTTGGTTTTATGGCTACGGCATGGTCGCCACTTCGACGCGAGGACTACAACAAGGAAATTCACGGCTTCATTTTCATCATGGGACGCACTGGACACTTAACGGCGTACGGGATGCACGATGACATTCTTCAACTATGAGAAAACAATAGAATGCATATGAACAGTTCTCATCGCTGATAAAATGACTCTTCAGGTGCATCCATTAGTATTTAACTGATTACGAGCGCGCACTATCTACGTGGTTTCCGCCGGATTTCCCTGCCGTTGCTGACTTTCTGTGAGGACACATGCACTCGTGTTCCTCTTCTCCTGGCAGTGCGGAAATTCTATAAACATTCCTTGCAGGCGCGTTCGACAAGCATAAACTTGCACTTTTTGGTCCGCCGTTGGATATAGTGCTACAGTGTGTCCTAGACTTACCAGACAATGCAGTGATGTTGTGCCGTGATGGGACTTGTCCTCGCTCGAGCTGGATCTGCGACTCACCTTGTAACCCTCCTTCCTTTTCCATTTTCCCCCTATATAATCCTAACGTTTTTTTCTCTGCAGCCACGTAATGTATAGTGTTTATTACCTCCATGCAGGCAGGGCTATACCTCATTTTTATAATTTTTATCTGATTTAGCACCTAGCAAGTGTGCTGGGCTGCCTAAGTGCCCTGATGTAACTTTGTATTTCTTTATATCTAATTGTACCTCGCTTTTGTATTCGTTTGTTTTGCAATGTTGGGTACCCCTTTGAACTTCATTTCTGCTCTATTTGTTTTTATAGTTTTTAACGCCACCAGGTGGTGTCATTTTAGAGCAGGGGAGTATTGTCGCATGTGATGTTAGACGGACTTGTTTATTTTACATTACTTTGGATCTTAACATTAATATAGCTCATTCTTCTAAATTCTAATAGAATCCTATTTTACATTTTCTGCCTTAAGAAACTTTCTTAAGATGTGTACGTGACAGGATGTATGTGGGCTACCTCATTTGCGTCATTTCCCATGGAAATTCTTAGAATAATGTTGCCTTTTGCAACATAGAACCGATCACGTGTTTCCGCTCAATCCTACACAACTCCGCTCAATCATACTTATGTATGGCGTCGGCTTACCACAAACAGGATATAGACGTCATTAAGATTGAGTCGGTTCTTGCCTATTTAAGCAAGCGCCTGAGCGCTGCTCGGGGGAGACCGACACATGCTATACAGGGTCGAATCGCTGCCCGTCAGCATCTTAATCTGCTATCTACAACGATGGGTTCACAGGTCCGTCCACATTCCGCACGACAAGTACTTTCAGGTAAGCTCTTACATGTACTATAGCTTGTTCCCCCTTCAATGTAAACTCAACATTGCAAGTATCTGAACTTAATAAACCAAGCGAGTAAAATTAAGCCAAGCTTGAGATGTTCTACCCTGACACCGCTATTCCCCCTATGTCCATCCAGTCATGGATGTGACAATATCGAGATGTTAATCTTATTGCTAATTTTCTTGTAGATGCAATGGGAATTTGGTAGGTTTTAGGCGATAATCAAATCTTTTAAGCCTGGTTGCTAAGTGGAGCAGTCCATTCTCTTTGCATGTCCAGGACATACAAAAATGAATAACGAATTTGAGAAGTATTGGAAAATTTAAGGAAATAACAAACAATATCTCGAAAACGGTTCACCCAACAAAAAAAATGTATATGACATAAATTGTATATTTTAACGCGATCTACATTTTTGTTTAGAGTAAAATTTTATCTATCTCTTATAGTTTACCAGTTATGCAAAAGTCGTTCAGAGTGAAGAACACTTTTGGAGACATTCCCAGAAAATTCGAAATATACATTTCATTTGTCATGAAAATATCTTAAATATATGATATTTTAATCAAAATCGTTAGAGCCATTTTTGAGAAAATTAAAATTTTCGAAAAATGTACCATGTAAAAGATAATCTGGGATGGGGGGATTTTCTTGAAAACCTTTGTGTCACATCTCTGGAATATACTGAACCTAAATAGCAAGTTTGGTGTTTATCCGACGGTTCGTTTGTGAGTTATGCTGTTCACAGACACACACACGGACATGTTTCCAAAAATGCTTTTTTTTGGATTCAGGGGGTCTCAAAACATATATTTCCGGTGAAATCTCGGTATCAAATTTTTGGGTGGAATACAATACTTCCCCTACTTACTATACGTAGTAGAAAAACTAAAAAAGGAGCAAAATAACGTCTGTTAGGAATTTATGCCACTAATTTACACACGCAAAAATAGCTTACACAGACATCTTCCTGTAATATCTTAAGTATATTTAAAGAAATCAATTATATCATTATTTATTTTAACAGCATATAAAACACCCAATGATAAATAAATAGCTTATCCATATAAATCTGTATTTTGATGTAGAGGATTATTTATAGACTTTTCTGTTTTTCCTCAATAATGTTACGTAGGTAAAATTATTAATATATCCGATCAACTAGGTGATCAGATATATTAATTAGTATACTAATAAATACCATAATAAAAGTGAAATTGTATTTTTACTTTCTGTGCTACTTCGATGCCAACATTTCGCCGTAAATATACGTTATAAGGTCCCCTGAATTCAATAAAGGTATTTTTGGAATAATTTCTTGTGTGCATGTGTCAGGATAACCAAAAACGAAACATCGGTTAAATACAGAACTTGGCATTTAAGTTCTGCGTCTTCCAAAAATGCGACACAGATTCTCAAGAAAATCCCCCCTCCTTTACATGGAAAATCTTACCCTGTTTTTTCTTTTTCTCAAAATTTACTAACAATGTTTATTAAAATACCATATGTTGAAGATATCTGCATGACATAAAATGCACATCTGGAATTTTCTGGGAATACCCTTCGAAGTACTCTTCATTCTCAATGACTTTTGTATAAGGATAAACCATAAGAGATAGACAAAATATTACTACACAAAAATGTACATGTCGTTAAAGCACACAATTTATGTCGAATAATGCACTTTTTTGTGACGTTAACCATTTACAAGATATTCCTCATTATTGGTTTCAATTTGCAACTAATTACTTCATTGGTTAGTCGTTAATTAGTTTCTCTCATAGCCATGCAAAGAGCATAGTTTTATAGCTTTACCCTGCTGTTTCCTTTTTACTTGCTCTACCACGTACCTTTTAGAAATATTTTAAAAATATGTCCGAGTATGTGGGTGTGTGTACGTGTATGTGTGTGTCTGTGAACAGCATAACTCAAAAACGAAAAGTGGATAAATACCAAACTTGGTGTTTAGGTTCAGTAGCTTTCAGAGATGCGACACGAAGATTTTCAAGAAAATCCCCCACCCCAAACTACCCTTTACATGAAACATTTTTCGGAATTTGTTATTTTCTAAAACAAATAGCTCTAATGATTAATTAAAATACCATATATTAAAGACATTTACATGACAAATAAAATGTATATCTTGACTTTTCTGGGAAATAGTCTATGAAGTCCTATCCATTCGAAGGGAATTTTGTACAATCTTGCGTACTGGTAAAGTGGTACAAAACATGTAGAACTCTTTAAAACACACAATTTATTTCGAATAAGTTTTTTGTGGCATAAGCCATTTCTCAGGTATCGACATTAATTTTTCGGTTCCTGGTCATTTTCTTTAACTCCTTTCAACATTCAGTTGTTTCGCATGATTGAATGGAAACAGCATGGAATTTTAAGGCCAGCATATAACGTCTTAAACATTTGACTATCACGTTCACTATGTATCTGTAACGAAATGCGTAATGTAGCTATTTCTGCAAATGTTTACTTGGATTAAAATGTGGTATATACAAAAATAAGTTTTAATAAGAATAGTTTATATACCCACTAATAAACAATAGAGGGTAGAGAAAAATCATATGTATGTATCACATAAGATTTTTTTATATCTACTTTTGCAAGAATATTTTCGAAGAGTGAAGTAGAGAAACTAATGTGATTCTTGAAAAGTTGAAGGAATTTGGGTAAAAACTATATTGTGTGGAGCATGAAAAACACTAATTGAGAAAATCAGCTTCGAAATTTTGAAGCACCACTTATACCAGAGATGAGTCTTTTAACAGTCACTAAGCCCTACTTCTAGGAACAGTGATGGGTAATAAATGCAGATAATAAAAACCAGAGAGTTTATACGTTAATTGTAAACTTTAAAGTGTCTTTAGCAGTTGGTGTTTCCACTGTCTGAAAAATGTAAATTTGCAAATGCACTGCCGTTGATGAGATGGAATGCAATTTGGGGACAGGAACATGGTTAAGATTAGCGAGGTCCCTAAACAAGAGGGTCTGATGCTGCTTGTCACAGGATTTATCGAGTTGGTCGCGACACTCGACCCTGCACACTGTATAGCTCGAGCGGACATCAACTCCAACGTTCCATTAATTAAATGTAAAAGGTGAAGCAGGCAGTGGGATTAAAGCTGTCTGCGATTCTGACAGTGCCACCGTCCAGAATCAGTAGCTGACTTCACACATGCACAACAAGAAAATAACGATATTACTTTAATCCAGCCTTATCCATTCATTTTCTTCATTCTCTCCTAAGAGTTTAGGGGCATTATCTGACCAATAGCCAGATTCAGCATTGTAATGCATATAGTGGTGACAGTCACGTATCTAGAAATACTAAATAGGAGAGCCCAATTGACTACCTCATATGGTTATATCAGAATTAAGGTCATATTAAAACAGATGCGAACTAAATATTTAAATAAATAACATAATATTTCCATTACCAGTAGTATGCAAATTCTAACGTAAATAATGAGACACAGGTACACAGAAATTGTCCACTCTTTTTAAAAGATAGATATTCAGGTTACATTCCAAAAAATGTGACTGTTATATTAGTTCCATGCATACAACATGTAAATAAAAATAAATCAATTGCACCCAGAAAAATTGTAATATAATAATAATAATAATAATAATAATAATAATAATAATAATAATAATAATAATTTGTGACTTACATGGCATTGAAGAAGCGGTAATCTCCTGGGATGTTTTCTTGTAAAAAGATAAACTACTTCCACTTGCAGGGGATGTTAAGAAGCACCAAATCATTCAGTCCATCCTGTTGTATATTTGATCTTAGATAGGTTTTCACGCACCTTAATATTGAAAATGCCCTTTCGGACGTGCATATTGTTACTGGTATGACGCACATGATGATTAGTAGTTCCCTGATGTTTGGATAGAAGAGCTTCAATAGGCGTTTTGTTGAGTTTCCTAAAAGTTAAACCATATTTTAATTCACCTCGAAGCTCTTTAATACGAGGGCTGTCCAGAAAGTAACCTCCGCTTTGAAATAAACATGAAACCGGTATACATACAAAAGCTTTATTATATACATCTGAAAACTACAGCTTTTCTCTATTTTTCTACATATTCTCAAAACAAATTCAAGCACTTGTGATACCTTTCACAGTCTTTGAAATACCCTCTGCATAAAATTCTGTCGCCTGTGAACTAAGCCAACTTATCACAGCGTTTTAAAGTTCTTCGTCATTGCCAAAGCGCTGAGCTGCAAGCCATTTTTTCATGTATGGAAACAGGTGGAAGTCGCTAGGGGTCATGTCCAGGCTGTACGGGGGATGTCGAAACCGTCCCATTTGAACTTGGCCAAAAGTTCATTTGTGTTGTTTGCCGTGTGAGGGCGAGGTTGTCATGCAAAAACACACCACCAGATGTTTGAAGACCACGACGCTTGTTTTGGATTGCTCTTCTTGGTCTTTTCACGCTTTACACGTACTTCACACTTGGCGGGATTTTTTTATTTCGGCGTTCATGTTGTTAGGTTATAACTCGCAAACACGCGACAGTAAGATGCTTCACCTTGCATAGCTAGAAGGGTACTGAGTCATTGCGCACGCTGAAGTCGAAATGGCGACGCTACCCCCACTACTTCTCGTGCTATGCATGAACGGAGGTTACTTTCTGGACAGCCCTCGTAGTTCCTGGCAAGTCTTTTACGTAAATGCTTGCACCGTTTGCTAAATCTTCAATATCTGAATTCAAGTCATTCTGAACTGTAATCAAGGATTGGGGCTTAAGGATGTGGTTGTATAGTGGACAATTCATTGAAAATCGAATCCCAAAAATGGAAGAAAAACATTGCACCTTTTACTAAATTGTCATCTTAAAAGCTGGAATCAAGGACAGGCGTTTAAGGATGTGGTTGTGTTTATCGCGTGAGATCTGGTGGACAGCTCATTGAAAACGTAATCCAAGAATGGAAGAAAAACATTAATATGATAATGATCTTCTGGAGAAATTGTAGTAAGATATTGCTTCGATAGGTTTGTGTGGATGTTATTCGAAGCACCTTAACTTCTACATCAACATCTTTAGCTAACACGATAGCGTTTTCAAAAACAGAATGACAAGTTTGTTGAGAAAAGCATTCTCTTAAGGTATGTTTAACCCTTTCAAACATTCCGTAGTACTGAACTAAATCAATGCTCGGATCTTGTAATTATCTGGAAAGGCTTACACTTATTTTGAACAATTCAGCTGTGATAATTAGAGCAATTAGGAACTCTAACTTTAGCATAAGGTTGAGTAAACTATGTATGTTTTTACTCAAAGACTCTGCTTCTTCTAGAAATAACAGGATTGCAGGTAAAATCTCCTTAAATTGTGAAATAGTATCATACCGCTCAATCCACCGAGTTGGACCTTTTTTTAAACATGTTTTTTTTTATTCAGGGGCCCATAAAACCTGTATTTCCGGTGAAATATCTATATTAAGGTTTTGGATGAAATGCAATACCTTCTCTACCTAGTATGTACGTGGTAGAGAAAGAAAACTGACGCGCCAATGGAAAAAAAGTAAAATACATTAATTAAAAAGCAACATAATTGCTACTCGACAATGGAAAATAACGAGTGCAAGAATACGTAAGCACGAGACCACTAAACTTTATAATTGGCGTATGCTCTGACAGGCGGGCCAGATCCCCTGACCACCCGGCCCCCCTCTGAATCCGCGCCTATTGTGTATGTACACTAATACGCGGTTAATATGGGAGAAAAGTTACATTGAGTCAGAAAGAATGCATTCTGAAGTGCTGCATTCACATGACTTTCTCTACTCCCTCTCTCTTCCACAAAGTATTCTTACTGAAGCTTATTCTTCTATGTATCTCTTTGTTAATCGAGCCCAACTACGCATTTCGTTGTATTTAGAAGAAGTATACAGTACGTAAAGCGACAGTCACATTTTTAAAAAGCGTATCACAACCTGATTCCTTTTAAATTCCACACTCTCTTCATGACCACGAGAAAAAACGAATAGAGACTTTCCACTTAAAGAAATATGCGCTTTTGAAAACTCAAAGTAATAAAGAATGTCTCAGAAATGGTTAACGTCCCAAAAATTGGTTTGAATAAACTGTGTGGTATTATAGACAATAATATTATGTTGGACAGTGATATGTGTGGAAATACTCCCTATGATAAATTCTTTCAAAGTATTAAATCCACTATATCACCTTTTGAACTACTATGACAAATTTTTAGAATGGTTTCTGAATGTTTTCTGTAACGGTTACCTTCTTGATTTAAAATGAAAGTCTTGCTTCTTGTGCAAAATTTCAAAATCCACACTTGGACTGTTAGATATTTACACTCTTCAATTGTTTTTAAATAGCAAGGAATGTAGATTTAAAAACGAAATCAAAGCTAAATTAAATATAGGTACTTACTCATTGCCAGTAGCCGTCCAAATCGCTGCGTCTGAAAAAAAAAAAAAACAAATGCTATAGAAGAAAGCTAAGCAGCAGCAATATTTGAGATTAAAACATTAATTTAAAATAGTTCCACTAACCTAAGAGTAATGAGTGGTTTCGATTATATCTATGGAAATCAAATATTATTTAATTTAACAAGGCAAGGTGTCGCCGAAATTTGGTGAATGTGAAAATACTCAATTTTATGTCTTGTTTTGTGCATTCTTATTATACTTATAACCGAGCGAGGTGGGGCCGTGGTAACGTTGCGATTCATATTCGCGAGGCTTCAGGTTTGATACCAGCGACCGTCCACTTTTACCCATGGGTTTTTCGTGGTTTACCCGGATCGGCAGGCGAATTCTGGGGTGGTTTCTTCTCTACCATGATTTCATTTCCATTATTTCTCTTTCAATCCGTTTCCTTCTCATCTTCCAGGTGTGCTTTTAGTTTCGTGACGCATGCTCAGTGGAAAGAGACTGAGGGCTGTTTGATTGGTGGGTTGTTCATCGCCCTCTCTCGGCTCCAGCAGAAGGCCTGCGAGCTTGGAAATGTTAGGGACTTCCGTGCGTCTCTGTGGCCTCATGGTTCTTTCACCTCATCCCTTCCTCCTGGAGATAGTAGCCGTTAAATTAAATTATATTGAGTTTTCTTTATGGACGCTCTTTAACTTCTATGGTCCTTAGCGTCCCATTCTATATTGGGCGTGAAAGATCGGTAATTTTGCTCAGAGGCGTCTTTATCAGGCTTGAGGTTCTTTTACGTGCCGTAAATCTACGACACGGGACCACCCGCTATACTTCCCTTCCGAAGGAAGTCATGCTAAGGATTTTTACGCCCGAAAAAATCCATCGCCCTCCGTCGGTTTGAACCCGCGACCTTGGGAACTAGAGGCTAGCACGGTACCACTAGTCCACGGAGGACGACTTTAATTCCGTTGGATTACATATAACCATACTTATAACCAGGGTTAGGACTTTTAGGTGCGCACCATTTTTCTTAGGGTAAGCTAAAGCTGTGCGGAAAGATATCACAGTGTGAAATTTTGTTTCTAGTTGCGAAAAGAGACATTTTTCTCGCACCTTTTTCCCTTTTTTGGAACCTTTACCCCTTTTTGGCACCTTCATCCAATTTTCCCCCAACCATGCCCATAATACCCTTTTTTCTTTTAAGTTTTATTCCAATTTATTCTTTAATTAACGTCTCCTCAGCTTGCTGTGTACGTGCGAATAGTAAGCCTACCTCTTTTATTAAACGCCGCACAGGAATTGAAAGCACACCCGCAACAATGGAAAATAATTGTGTGTTTGACGAAAACATCTTTCTCTCGCTTTACCGCTATAAAGTAGCCCGCAATAATGCAATTGACAATGAGTGATTCTATCCCACCAGAATCAGTAGCCTGCTGTTTGTGAATGTGTTAGTGTGAGAGACGTCACGTGTTTGCGTGGAGGCGAAGGCTGGGCACGCAGAGACGGCAGTAACCTCACCCGCGCAGTTCAGAGAATTATTAAGACTGGGTTCTGCTCGAAACTACTAGAAATCGCTGAGAGTGAAGTTCCAGCATGAATGAGAACATTCTGGTAATTGTCGTGGTGTTATAAGAGAATGTGGATAGCGAATGAGCACAAGAGTGAGTTGTGTGACAGTCGCACTGTGTTAGCAAGTGAACCAGTGTTAGCTCTCCAAACGAGTGTACTAGTACTAGATTTTACCATGCCACCAGTGCTCGATTTATTGTTCTGGCTGAGGAATTCAAACAAGATTACATAAACACTGATGGATCTGTTATGCGATGTACTATTTGTGATTCAAGAATTTTGTTAGATGAAAAACACCAGCGAGATCGCATCAAACTACACATTTCCAGCACTAAGCATTAAATGAACAAGACTCTTCAAGCAAACAAATCACGGCAACCTCTATTACGAAATGCGTTTCAACAGAGTTCTTCAAAAAGCCAAATTTTGAAGGAACTAAACATTGATTTGTGTGCAGCTCTTGCACAAGCAGGAATTCTACTCCATAAGGTGAACATCCAGGCTTCAAGGGATTTCTTGAAAAATACACTAAGATGTCAATGCCCGATGAGAGTACTTTAAGAAAAAACTACATGGAGCCTGTTTACCAAGAAACTATAGAAAGAATCAAGGAGAAAGTGTCTGATTGCAATGTGCGAATCATTATGGATAAAACCATAGACTCAATGGAACGATATGTTTTGAACATTTTAGTTTTTCGCTTAGCAGGGGAGAAAGTTAAGCCCATGTTGTTAAAAGCGTACGAGCTGCAGAAAGCCAATGCCAGTACAATAATGCAATCCATTATGGACTTCTGCAAAAAAAACTCTGGCCTACTGGTATCGAGTTTGAAAAACTTCTTCTTGTGGTTACGGACCAACTCCATACATGATTTCAGCTGTTAACAAATTGAAACCTTTCAACCCAATTGAATGGATAGTTTAGGAAATAGCAATTTCAGTTGTGCATCCCCTTAAATAAACCAGCACCTTATTTGAGCACCCTTTCCCTTCTTTTTTCATCTGAAATTTGCACCTAAAAATCCTAACCCTGCTTATAACCTTTACCTTCATGCCACAATGTTTAATGCCAAAACTTTTAAAACCACAAACGGCTATTTAATCAGTACTTTTAAGTACCGCATTGAACTTTATACTCTAGTTTTCTCAATTTCTTTTTTTCTGTATTTTTCACTATGCATAATGCTCAATGAACACAGTTTAGAATTTATTAGCGTGACATTTTCAGGATAGCTTCAAGAATTATGGATTTAAAACTTGCTGTGCATTGCTTAAAAATATTAAATAGTTCAGTTGAAATTAATTATTTTCCAGAACTCACATCGAAAAAGTTGAACAACTCAATAACATGTATACAAATGTCTTTTTCTTAAACTAATTCCAATAAAACAAATCTGATGCGTTACACTCACATGACTTTCTCTACTTTTGTACAAACTATTTTTACAAACGTTTATTCTCCATATGCTTCATGTTAATCAAGATATCGAGATGTTAATCGTATTGCTAATTTTCTTGTAGATGCAAGGGGAATTGGTAGGCTTTAAGCGATAGTCAAATATTTTAAGGGCTGGATGCTATGTGGAGTATTCCATTCTCTTTGCATTACCAGGACAAAAAAATAAAAGACTAACGAATTCCCATTTGAGAAAATGTGTAAGTATTGGAAAATCTAAGGGAATAACAAACAATATTTCGAAAATGGTTCACTCAACAAAAAAATGTATATGACATAAATTGTGTATTTTAACGTGATCTACATATTTTGTGTAGCAAAATTTTGTCTATCTCTTATGGTTTACCAGTTATGCAAAAGTCGTTCACAATGAAGAATACTTTTGGAGACATTCCCAGAAAATTCGAGATATACATTTCATTGGTCATGAAAATATCTTAAATATGTGGCATTTTAATCAAAATCGTTACAGTCATCTTTGAGAAAATTAACATTTTCGAAAAATGTTCCATGCAAAGGGTAATCTGGGTGGGGGATTTTCTTGTAAACCTTCGTGTCGCATCTCTGGAAGATACTGAACCTAAATACCAACTTTGGTGTTCATCCGACTGTTCGTTTCTGAGTTATGCTGTTCACAGGCAGACACACACACACACGGACATGTTTCCAAAAATGCTTTTTTTTTGGATTCAGGGGCCTCAAAATATATATTTCCGGTGAAATCTCGGTATCGAATTTTTGGGTGGAATACAATACTTCCCCTACTTACTGTACGTAGTAGAGAAAGTAAAAATACCTGCACAAAAAGCATTTTTGCATACTAAGCTCAAATTGAAAATTTGGAACAGTAGGATAAATCTTAAGCTGCAATGAAGTTTTTATATTACCATACAAAAAATGATTAATAGTACTGTGACTTTGTACAGTCTTTCTGTAACTGTCACTTTTCTTAGTTCTCATTGTCACTGTTTCACTGGGAGATCATTTCACTAATACCGCTTCACTAAGGTAAACTACTTCAATACTCTGCCACTTCACTACCTTCGTGACGTAGCCTCTTCACACCGGACGGTTCACTTCACGCGGGAGTCGCACACGAGACCTCCACAATCCGTCGCTCCGCAGTAGCACTAGCTGCACGCCACAACAACCGTCACGAACTCCCTAGGAGAATCCTCTTGATGTCCCATCAGACGCCTCGCGCTGACTGACTCAACAACCCTACTCGACTCGAACAAATTCCCGCGAGAGCGCTCGCTTATATAGTCAGTGGAATCTTTCCACAAGGTTCTCAAACGTTCTAGAACTATTTTGACATATTTTCTGAAGGAGGGGGGAGAACTAGCTTCTAGAAGATTCTAGCCCGGTATTTACGTTTGCGGGCGGACTTATTGTTGTTTACTCCGATCGTCCGGCGCCGTCCTCGATAAACTTCTGCCACGGCCGCTGTGTCACGTATGAATAAAAATATTAATATCTTCACAATGGTTTGTCATAGCTAGTTAAAATATTGTGTGCAGTATAAGTTTTATGTTTTGAGTAAGCAAGCAAAAGAAAACTGCAATATTTTGTTTTCACAGATGAATTGCCTTAATACTATTTTACAAATTAAATGAAATTATAGACACAGTATCTGTTATTATCGAGTACAGTAGTGAAATACGCACTTTTAAATAGCACTTCTGTTGTTTAAAATTTCAAGAAGAAGTAATGTGGTCTAAAAGCAAACAACTATCATAACATGGCAATCAGTTAATGTCAACAGAAGAAAATGAGAACATGTCTAACCTCAAAGGCAACAAAAGGTAAAAAATGTTCTTTAGTAAAAGTGTTCTACCTCCATAATGCGAGGGTAGCATGTCTGCCTCACTTTCAAGAGGTCCCAAGTTTTGATCTCGGTTGAGGTGAGTATTTCTTTTTCCGGAGGCCATAGTCAATGTTATAATTCAAAATAACTAACTACACTTTGTTTACTACACGCATTAGGAAATGCTACAGTTGCCGTTTCGTATTATTACGATATGCGATACTCTTAATGATTCCATTCCATAGAAACCATTAAACCTTTTTTAAAACCATGTTGCTTTTGCTGCATTGGTTTTAAGCCGATAATTACTTCTGCTAATGTGATCAATAGAGTTCACTACTATTGATTGCACCTCGTATACTGCCTCCACCGAGCGGGATGACTCAACGGTTTCGCCTATGGTCCGCATTCGGGAGGTCGTGGGTTCGTTCCCGTGGCCAACCTTCCTAACCCATGGGTTCTTTTTCGGAGGTTTCCTCGGATCTTTGGGAAGGGTCATTACATCCCCAAAAATTATATCCCTCCATTTCATCTCCATTCTCGTTTCAGTTCATCTTTCATCTGCATGGTCTCTTTCAGGGTTGCAAGTGTCGGCGTTTGCATGCGAGGGGGTTTGCATGCGAGGGGGAGCTCTCTGGAAACCTTCGTCCTCCGGTCTGTGAGCGTCTCCTTGTCTCGGACCCCCCAGGGGATGTGTAAGCCTAAGCCCGCACGCGCGAGTTCAAATCTGTAAGGGGTAGGGACCCTGTTCTGTACCCGTCGTGCCTCCTGGCTCGACAGCCCTCTGTCTCCTCTCACCTCTTCCCTTCCTCCCGGGGCTCCAGTTCAGGAGCCTAAGTACAAAAGATCTGCGTAGATCGAGGTAGTAAGTCCCCCTCCGATTCTAGTCTTATCTTATTCTATTCTGCCTCCACACCATCATTCCTGGAGATATCATTTCTTCAATGTTATTTCTAGTCGTTTAGACAAGTTTTCCACAAAGTTTATTTATCGCCCTTGATATTGTTACATACTGGGGCGAGGGCCAAAAGCTTTCCAGCAAATTATTAAATTTTAACCACCCCAACATGCACATGGGGGAAACGTAGCTATAGGTACTGCGAGAGGAGCAGGACCTTGATATTCACATTCTGATGCAGGTGTGGGTTTTTTTATAGCAAAAGACACACATTTTGCATTATTCACATTACCTGTGATTTATTAATAATACATTTAGTGGCCCTACATTACATATACAAAGGGAAACCAAGGAGTGAGGGAAGATGCCTCACACACACGCAACTTACACCTTACACACCAAGTACCACACTCAGACTGACTCTCGTACACGCAAAGAAAAGTAACGCTAAACTATCTCCCCTCTCTCTCCACCTCTGACTACATTCGCTAGCTAGGGGTGGCGAATTGCCATGCCAGACGGAACTTCAAACACAAGGCCGAAAGAAATACTAAACACAACAATGCTGTCGCCAATGCTAGCAATAATGTGTCTGGCATGACAATACACACACATATGCCACATTATTACCACGCATGTTTAGTGGTTTTCATTTGCCTAGTAAGAACTACTTAGTACATCCAAAACAATTATTTAGTGTTTCATTTATATAGGAACACATATCTAATTGCGAAAGGTCTTTTCCTGCAGCTCAAATTTTAATGATACTTTCAGAGCATGTAGGATGAGGATGATTAGAGATGAAGTCGAAGAAAATTTTGACTTCTTGGATTCTAGCCTTTGCGAGAAAACTGCAATTTAAAAAATACTGGGTTCAAATTTTGATCTTAATTTTCAGATTTAGATTTATTTAAAACTAAGATTTAGTGAACACCAAAGAAATATAAAACTGAAACAAATAGATAAATCAGCAGTGGCCAACCATTTTTGGAACAGTAACCATAAAATAGGACAAGAGATAAAACTATTAAAATCTATACAGATTCCTTCACTCTTGCAAATTTGGTAAAAGATTTTTATTCATCTCAATATTGAGAATGCTTTGAATTTTGAAATACCGCCTACAGACTACTTAATTCAGCTGATCCAATCAGATTACAAGAGAGAAAAAAGAAGACATGAGTTCCCAACCTTCACCACAGATAGCAGCAAATCCAACACCACCAGTTTCCAATTCTTCACAACAGAGGGCAGAAGAATCGTCTGATGAAATACTTCTTGGGGTTAGGGGTGAGACCGGTCCTGTAGTCGGCCGAAGCCGATGATGGGAGAAACATATCTCGCGAAAGCGCTCCTAGTTAACATCTAGCGCTAATGTGATGGGATTTAATAAGTAACGACTCAGTTTAAATTATTATCTTATATATCCATGTTTACAATATGTTTGATATGTTACAGAGAAACAAGTGTGAATGTTTCCAGCATATAAGACGGTTTATAAAATGGATAACCTTGAAAACCAAATTTCTAAAATCTTTAAAAGTGCTGGTTTCTGCGACCATTACTCTGGTTTTTATTACATTTCATTACATAGATACCTGATATTGTTTAAACACAGGATATGACCACACTGTGAAAATTTAATCACATATGGACAATGCCAGTGTAACTCTATAAAAAGAAAGACAATTATAAGTTGATTGAGAGCGCAGGGTCAATTAAATTGAAATTTAAAGTAATTCCTAAAGAGAACCAGGAAAAATGGATTCATATTTTGTTATCAGGGATATGTCGTAAGAAGGTATGTATGACAGGGTAGGCAATCTTATCTGAGATTTATTAAAATACATTTCTTTCAGAGTGCATCGAATTTCATAAGGTAGGACACAACTTCTGCGAGCATAATTATGAGAATCCCCCCCAACAAAATATTACACTATCCTAGCTTATAAAAAACTGCAAGAAGTCGACTCATGTCTTCTTTAGCTTTTGCCAAAATATTTGAACTTGCTTCCATGATTATTAATGCCGAATGCTGATTATAATCCAATTCGCATGAAAATTAGCCTAAACATACCATTAACTTCAAAACTAAATGATATGTATTGTAATGAAACTGTTTATAATGAATCATGTAAACATAAAAATAAAGATATATGTAACCCCTAAAAGCTTACTATATCCAAGCTTTCAATTTCATGTTTACATCCAACATAAGGAACTAGGCTATCCGAGAGCGATTCTCATCACATGATCATTCTGCCATCTCACATCAGATTTTCCGTCGGTGTATGTTGCCTGCCTAACTGCCATTCTGTGCAAGATTATTATATATTCGTATACATAAATCGCAGAAAAACAAATTGTGATGGTGGATGGTGCGTTTTTGTGAGATAAACATCTCTTAACCGGAAACCCTTATTCATTTTTATACATGTGCATAACCTCTTTTGTTGTGAGTGCTGTCGGTGGTCGCTACGCCGACCACCATATCGTTACATGCTGGGTAAATGGCCCAAAAGTTCACATAAAAAATTGAATTAATTTCTAATACCCAGCACGCACATTGAGGGGACGTATACACACTTGGCTGCGAGGACCAAAACGTGGTGTGGAGGTTAAGAGGAAGGCGTGGGTTTTTACTGCACAAAATCTATAACGCAAATCTACTCACACATTACTATATTTATTTCCCAAACGTTTGGGGTTCCTACATTATTAAAAATGGAAGGTGGGAGGAGATGTCCGCCGATCCGAAGCCCGGCTTACACACGCGATCCGTTACTCATGGAATCCTGAAAGTGACGCTATCCCCCACTACTCGTGGCTAGCAGAACTACCAGCCAAGAGTTACGTAAACAACAATGTATCTGGTAATGACAAGGTAGAACAATAATGTAACCTCCCAAATTATTAATACGCCACAATATTAGCTCAGCTGTTTCACGCTCTGTTGCGATCAGCTGCTGTTTATGTTTCCATGTGTGGTTGTGAAAGAGAACATATTGCTTAAGTTGTAGCTCTTATGTTAATGGTTAATTTTCACTATTAATATGCCTTATTTCACTTCTGGGCCGAATGTAGTAAATGACAGTGTCGGTATGATGGTTCGTCTTTATAATATATTATATAAATTCGACTCAGTATGAATCAAAATATTATACTTCACAAGGAAGAAATGTATGTTAAATATTCAACTATGCTTTATAATCAACTTGTACATAAAACCTCACTTTCCGCCTTTACAACGTAAACAACTATTTTAAGATTACAACTTGAACTATTTTGAAAGTTGCCCATTTTCAGGTAATTAGAAATTCTAACCACCATATCCCCACAAAATGTGTGCAATACTCATATTTTACTCAAATTTGTGTCGTCATTTTATGATTTTCTTCGAATCTGTAAAGCTGTGTTATAACACTGTGTTGAACAAGTTATTGTGCATACTCTACACATTTTTATTGGCACTGCCTCTTGAACGCAACCAAACTCTATACGAGGTGTGGGAGATTAGGCGTTCCTTATGCCGGCTCTATATATCATGTCTGGTATAGATAACAATGGGGGAGGGAGAGACAAAAAACTGCAGTGGAAGCAGTGCCGCCAACTTGGAGAACTCTTGCTTCTACCTGGCCGGTCGGCCAGCCGCACTAGAGTCGTAAATTCAAACACCCGCCCTCCCGATAAGCTGCGGCCTACTGCTGTACACCAGCTTAAAAGTTCATCCTCCGAGCGAACCTTGAGACTCTACCAACGTCATTTCATTTACTCGTCTCTTACAAAATCACTAGCAGAACGAACCAGTAGCTCCGCTCGCGTTATTGCGTTAACTGCGCAAATTCTCACTCCCCCTTCCTACCTGCCTCTCTCAATCCCTGTAACTCTCAGAAATTCTCCCCTCAGAATCTTAATAACTCTCCTGCCTTCTCTCTCCCTCTCTCTCTCTCTCTCTCTCTCTCTCTCTCTCTCTCTCTCTCTCTCTCTCTCTCTCTCTCTCTCTATGTGCAGTTCCTTTTTCTCGGATGTCAGTAACATTAGCGTATACGTAAAATGTTTAGTATTACCACAGACAAAATTGAAAATTGTTTCCCTATATCACATTCACATCATTATCTCTACACATTCTTTTTCAATCTATTTCCTACGCAAGCATAGTCTTCTATTTACTTCTTGATAATCCAAATACATCTTCATTACACATATTTTCCTTTTAAGTATAAGAAATATACATTCTAAAGGGATAGTCAGATTTATAATTTGATGACTTTGAACTTCCATGCACTTTGCATGACCGCAAGAAAAAACAAATAGCGACTTCTTACCTCAATAAAGTATAAGTATTTCAAAAATTCCAACCAATAACAAAAAATTCCTCTGAAATGGTTAACTGACACAAACTGTGTGATTTAAATAGTTCTAATTTTTTGTGCAGTGAAATTCACGTTTATCAGTTATAGAAACGTCTCTCAGAATGAAGAGGACTTCACAGGCTATTTCCATAAAATTCAAGATATACGTTTTATTTTTCATATAACTACCTTAAACTATTGGTATTTTAATAAAACTCATTAGAGCAATTTTTGAGAAACTAAAAAGTATGACTTTTTTCCCAAGTAGAGATTTAAAATGTATATCTCGAATTTTCTGAGAAGAGCCTGTGAGGTTCTCTTCATTCGGAAGGAATTTTATACTATTTTGAATAACTGGTGAACGTTAAGTGATAGACGAAAACGTACTACACAAAAAGTGTAGTCCTCTTTAAAACAAACAATTTATTTCAAACAACTTTTTATGGCATCAACCATTTCCGAGATATCCGTTATTAATGGGTAAATTTGTTCAATACTGTTATTCTTTTCAAGTCCAGTCTATTTGACGATTGTAAGACGGAGGGTATTAGGAAAAAACTATTACCGGAAGTATTTTTGGCTTCCAACAGACGGAGGACAGCATGCTGGGACTTGATTCTAAACAGCCAAAACTGATCAAGCTTGGGCACATACTTAATGGAAGTACGTGTACTAAGAGATAAGGTGTTTATGTAATTTTTCTTTAAACATATGTGGTGATTGAGTACTTCTGCGCGACTGTGTGTGTGTGTGTGTATGTGTGTGTGTGTGTGTGTGTGTGTGTGTGTGTGATTCAGAGTGTTTTTTTTTCAATTTTATATGTATGTATATAGTGCGGTGATTATAAAAAAAAATTGTTTTCTGGTTGATACTGCAAGTCACGTATACAGACCATGGCTCTTATGACCCATGTGACTGTGTTATGCAATTAATGTAATACTAAATACTTAATAAATACCACTACTACTGGAAATAGTATGGAATTTTAAGGCTAGCATATAACATTCCAGTTCTCAAAAATGTAACTATCGCTGTTCCTTTTGTATTGTTATGAAATGTGTAACGTAACTATTTCTGCAGAGGTTTATTTCGATTAAAAGGAAGTAGGTAAAAAAAAATTAATTTTCATTAGAACAGTTTGTATACCCACTAATAAACAATAGGGGTATAGAAAGAAATGTGAATGTAACACATCAGATTTCTTTATCTCTACCTCATGTTAATCGAGATAAACGTTTACAGAAATGGTTTCTTCACACCCTTCGTTGTAGGTATAAGGGGTATATAGGAGACTAGAGCTATTAGTCATATCTTTGAAAAGCGGGTAGTTATATGCTGACGTTGAAGTTCCATACTTTTGCATTACATTACAAGCAAAAAATCTGATGTATTACACTCACATGACTTTCTCTACTCTTGTACAAACTATTTTTACAAACGCTTATTCTCCATATGCGTCGTGTTAATCGAGATGTTAATCTTATTGCTAATTTTCTTGTAGGTGCAAGGGGAATTTGTAGGCTTTAAGCGATAGTCAAATATTTTAAGAGCTGGTGCTATGTGGAGTATTCCATTCTCTTTGCATTACCAGGACAAAAAAAAAGAATAACGAATTCCCATTTGAGAAAAAGTATAAATATTGGAAAAAGTTAAGGGAATAACAAGCAATATCTCGAAAATGGTTCACTCAACAACAAAAAAAGTATATGACATAAATTGTGTATTTTAACGCGATCTACATTTTTGTGTAGTAAAATTTTGTCTATATCTTATGGTTTACCAGTTATGCAAAAGTCGTTCACAATAAAGAATACTTTTGGAGACATTCCCAGAAAATTCGAGATATACAATTCATTTGCCATAAAAATGTCTTAAAATTATGGTATTTTATTCAAAATCGTTAGAGCCATTTTTGAGAAAATAAAAATTTTGGAAAAATGTTCCATGTAAAGGGTAATCTGGGGTTGAGGGATTTTCTTGAAAACCTTTGTGTCGCATCTCTGGAAGATACTAAACCTAAATACCAAGTTTGGTGTTTATCCGACTGTTGGTTCTGAGTTATGCTGTTCACAGACAGACACACACACACACACACGGATATGTTTACAAAAATGCTTCATATGCATTCAGTTCACCTCAAAGCGTGTATTTCCTGTAAAATCCCGGTATCAAATTTTTGGGTGGAATGCAATACTTCCCCTACTTACTATACGTAGTAGAGAAATTAAAAATGACTGTGAAATTCATTACTCCTGATAAATTACACTTTTATATCCAGTTTTAAAGCTTCCCAGTAAGTGACATGACTTCCTTGATTTTTCTTGGATTGTGTGCGCAATGTACAGGATAAAGCAATATTCGACGGATTATCTATCTTAAGGTTAAACTATACTTCGAATATACATTCTACTGCTATGGTGTTACCATGATTGCCATTTAAATTTATTCCATTTATATGTCTCCTTTACATCTAAGGTCATATTGCAGGCTCTGACTTTACTCATAGCCATTTGCTTCTAATTATATTTTTACTATTCTATAACAATGACTTTTCCTGGAGGTAACATATAACTAACTATAGGGTCAGCCAAAAGACAAACGACATTCCATTATTTTCAAGATGAGAATTGTGTTCCTGATATTCCAGTAATGTTTTCTATTAGCCCGGTAACCAATAACTCAGATATTTCATTATTCCTTTCGTTTTCAAAATAATAATGTGTTCTGGAACTTTTGACTCCCCTATGGATCTAGTTCTTGTCCTCTAAAATCTCTTTCTAGTGAATTTCATCAATTCTTTTCTTTATATTTAGGTAGTCATAATGCGCCCCGAGAACACACTCCAGCCTCTTTCGTGAACCTTAATTGAAATGAAGTCGTTATTAATGAATTTAATAGGACTTTAACTTAATAATGACTGAATATGAACATGTGCTGCCCAGTCTGCTGCTAGAATGTCAGTTCCGAATATTAAAGCGTTATGCTGCGCTTCCACTTAGCTCAAAGTTACCAGACGGTTGTGTCTGTGGCCCGCATTCGGGAGGTCATAGGTTCGATTCCCGCGGTTGACCTTCCTGACCCCATGGATCTTTTCGGGGGTTTTCCCGGGTCACTAGGCGAATATTGGGAAAGCTCTATGACTCCACCGAATTTCTTCTCCCTCATTCCCTCACATTTCATCCTCCTCTTTCACGTTACAGGTTGTTTCTCGGTTGTGTGTCGGACAGCTGCGGAAAAATGGCGCAGATGACTTTGTTCTCGGCCCGATCAGATGGAGGCCGCGAGCCTCCGCTGCTGGATCGAGCTTTCTCCGATCTCCGCAGAAGGGGTCCTGTGAGTCACCCTCCAGTGGTTTGGTAGGGCTTCTTGAGTGCTCTCCGGTTGGGTGGTAAAGCTTGTAACTGTTAGGGACCTCTGCGCGTCCCTGTCACCTGCGGTTCCTTCATCTCATCCGTCCCTCCCGGGGGTGTATGCACAAAAGATCCCTTGTGGGTCGAGATGCTAGGTGTCCCTCCGTAGCGTAATCCTAATCCTATCCTAGCTCAAGGTTATTACCATAATATTCAGTGCAATAGGTCTCTTTAAAGGACTATCTTAACAAAGATTCCGATATTGGTAGTTGGTTGAAATGGCTCTGCGGACTAGCAGAAGTAATTTCAGAAGCACTTGCTGCCCTGGCTTCAATCGCTCTTACAAATGATATTCCCAGATTATGTGTAAACACTTCTGTGGATGAAGTTTCTAGCTTTCCACCTTATTTGTGGCTTCCCATTAAGATCGTGCAACTAATGGTCCAGAATCATTTCATTCGTTTTACAATACTCAACTCTACCCCATACCAACCCAACTATATATTATGTGATGGAAGTCTTAAAAATATTCCAAACGCTTTTAAAATGTTAAATTCAATTAAGAAAACATTGTAAGAAAAGGGACCAAAGAAAAAATTAACCTCGTTATTTCCTATTGCTGAAATATCTAAGAGAAGAAGATAATTTAACAGCAGTATATTAAATATTGTAGGAATGGTAGGAATAAACAACTGTAAGCTTTTTATTTGAGACTTCTGGCAAAGAACAACGGCTTCTAATTTGAAGCACAACAGTTTTAATCGTGCCACTTAACATGTGACAGTCCTAAGCCCATGTATAATGATAAGAGAATGTCTCTTCGGCCGACTAGACAAAACTATTTGCTTTTACTGGTGCAAACAGGCTGTCTTTCTTGGTCCAAATAGACGATAAACAGTGATTATTGGTCCAAGTGGGATGCCCCTATAATAATATGGTATAAGCTTAAATATATTTTTATATATTCACGCCTGTGTAAAAAGTATGACAGGACGTGATAACACCTTGATTAGGCGACTCGCAACACAGTGGAGGAGGAGTAGTTGCCGAGCGCTCGTGGCTGTGAAGCAAGTCAGCTGCTTTGTACGCAGAACTGCTGCTTTACGCAAGCTTAAGCCTGCGACGGAGGCAACTTCTCTGACATCACCTATGCAACGGTATGTGGACTTTACAGGCGATATATTCGTTTTTCTAACAAGGAGACAAAATTCTCAGGAACTTACGCACTTGATTGCGGCAAACATTCAATTTATTATCTAAGATATAAGTACTGTATTCTAATAAAACATTCTATATGATGAATCCCACTGAATCCAAAATAATTTTTTTTAGGAACAAGTACATATAATTGTGCGCGCGAGTGTGCGACCTCCTCCTAAAAATACTTTTTACTTTCTCTACTACGTATAGTAGTAGGGGAAGTATTGTGTTCCACCCAAAAATTCGATACCGAGATTTCACCGGAAATATATGTTTTGGGACCCCCTGAATCCAAAAAAAAGCATTTCTGGAAACATGTCCGTGTGTGTGTCTGTGTGTCTATCTGCCTGTGAACAGCATAACTCAGAAACGAACAGTCGGATAAACACCAAACTTGGTATTTAAGTTCAGTATCTTCCAGAGATGCGACACGAAGGTTTTCAAGAAAATCCCCCTACCCCATGCAATATTTTTCGAAAATTTTAATTTTCTCGAAAATGGCTCTAACGATTTTGATTAAAATACCATACGTTTAAGATATTTTCATGGTAAATGAAATGTATATCTATCTCGAATTTTCTGGGAATGTCTCCAAAAGTATTCTTCATTGTGAACGACTTTTGCATAACTGGCAAACCATAAGAGATAGACAAACTTTTACTACACAAAAAATGTAGATGGCGTTCAAATACACAATTTATGTCATATACATTTTTTGTTTAGTGCAGCATTTTCGAGATATTACTTGTTATTCCCTTAAATTTTCCAATACTTTTACTTTTTCTCAAATGGGAATTCGTTATTCATTTTTTTATGTCCTAGACATGTAAATAGAATGGAATGCGGCACATAGCAACCAGCTCTTAAAATATTTGATTATCGCTTAAAGCCTACCAATTCCCCTTGCATCGACAAGAAAATTAGCAATAAGATTAACATCCTGCGTAACATGAAGCATATGGAGAATAAGCGTTTGTAAAAATAGTTTGTACAAGAGTAGAGAAGTCATGTGAGTGTAGCACATCAGATTTGTTCTGCAAGTTGTCATGTATGTTTTGAAGTGCTAAGTCACCATTCTTTCGTTTCTCATAATGTCATGCAAAGACTATTGAATTTCAAAACCAGCATATTTCACTATACCTTCAATCTGTATCCCTTTTTTACCTACAAAGAAAGGCTAATTAAACCTTTTGTGCATCTTTATTAAGACGAAATAGATATAAAAAAAGGTTTTGGAAGAGTAGTTTGTAGAAGAGATAAAAAATAGACGAGGTTGTGAAGAGGAAGTTATGTGAATATAACATCTTTTCTTTACCCAAAAGAACATATCAATATAAATTTTCGGTGGACTCTCGACATATTTTTGGATGGAATACAATACTTTCTCTACATGGCAAAAATATTCAGCAGAGATAATACTACGGTCACGTTGCCTAAAAGTAGAACTTCTAACATAGTGCACACGAGCTAAAAGCTTTAGATTATCGCTTAATTTCGATAATCTTCATTGTGACCAACTTTGATTTCAAGCCCAATCACTGAAAATGACTGCTAGCGAATCAATAAAACATCTGACATCTCGATTTTTAGCGCATTTCTCTTGTTTCAAGAACCGCGTTCTAAATGTGGTATTTGTTAGTTTCAGAAATCAATATAATATTGATATTTTACAAATTCGAGCGCTGTCTAAATAATAATTCATGCCACACGTGTTAAAAGTGGTTTTATTTTGCTCGTAGGATTGCCTACGGCCTTCGTTTTGCAAACATTGCTACTCGCAATATAAAACCCTACTTTTACTCCTTGTATCATAATTACTAGTATAGTATTTTAGTGCGGGCGTCATAAAATTAATATAAATATAAAATGAAGCAGCCTGACCGTCTTGTATTTTGTAGAATCAAATAGTCAGTAATTTATGTAGAATACATTTTTAAAATTCCGAAAACAAAAAGTAAAAACTCATTTCTTTCAACTAATTCTAAACATAGTTTTCAGCCATTCAATAAAAGCCTGTAACTAGAGTTTTAGTAAAACGTTTCTACATTTTCTAGCATCTATAAAAATTACAGAATTTTGAAACCTGTGTGTTCATCTAAATTCTCAAATGTTTTATAAGAATTTGATATCTTCGTTTCAAACTTCAGTGATACACCACCTTTGGAATTTCTGTGAAAACACTGTTAGAATTACAATAAGATGAAGATGGTAGTTTTATACGAACCGTATGCGTACCAAAACATTTCTGAGTTTGCTTCTCTCAGCTTTCTGAAACTCAAAGGCAATCCTGCAACAGAAACTTGTTGAAGTTGTGCTTAGGCAGTCATGACTCTGGGGGTCGATGACGTCAAAAACAAACAGGTATTTGGAGTACTGCAGATGCAGCAACATCTGTCTCGACAATACGTCTCGGCTCACTTTGTTTGCATGTGGAGGCACTGTTCTAATATTAAACAAAAGATGCTCCCTCAAGATTCCACACAGAGGCAAGAAAAACACAACATTTGACAACACTGCTTCTTGTAACATCCATAGTTCCTCAAGCTATGGGCGTCGCTTGGTTCACTAAGGCGACAGTGGTAATTAGAATTGTTCGCAACGTTCCTTAAATAAGTAATTATTTCCGTTTAATACATGAAGAAAACAATTATTCGTTAAAAATCTGAACTAAGCAACTAATTTTCAGTTTCTGTGAATTTACGTACATTTGCGGTCATTGTATGTTTTTCGAATCCACTTTGGTAGCATTAACATGAGCCTGCATTTCTTTTCATTCTTCTATAAAATGTAAATTTGAACCAAACATAATTAATTTATTGTATATGATCCTTCATCCTGTTTTTTATTAAACAGCACATTATAAATGACCATGTAGATAGAGGTTTAACTGAAGCCTTACGTCCCCCATTAACTTTCTTTTTTTTTTAAGTTACATTTATACCCCGCCTTTAACTACATCTGTCTTATCGGCGGCTTTTCCTTTTTAACTTATTACCTACTGGTAATCTTGCACTTTGGTTTTTAATCATTAGATCAAACACACATTCAAACTCTCATTCATACTTCCAGACTCTGGGGAGGTTAAGGAATAATCTTGGATAGAGAAAATTTCCCACCCCTAGCACAACAGGCAGGTGCTCTACCAACTGAGCTATGCGGCCAGCACACTTTCTTTTGTGTGTATTTGAAAATAAGGATTTTCTATATATCTTCAGAACTTTAAGTGTGCTTTAAACATATCTTAAAGCTTCTCCTAAAAGTATATTACTGTACGTACCCTGAAAAACCTTCTTTTAAAAATAGTATATCCAAAATAAATTATATTTTTTCTTTAAGAAATTACTTTTACTGTAACTATAAGAAATGCTAAGTCTTCTATTTTAAAGCAAACGAGAACTTATATTTTATTTTAAAATTACGTATGTCCTGTTAAAGGCAACTTCCAAAGTCCTTTAAAATGGTATTAAGCTACACCATACATTTTGGCCTCTTAGAATTTTAATTGAACAGTGGGAATAATCATTTCAACTTACAGAAATTCTGTAAATTAATGATGATTTTATACATAAGTCAGGCAATCATTGCAAATCCAGCCTCCTCCATTCATCTCTCTCTGCTTCCCTCTTTGTCTCAGCCAATGAACCATTTATCATAACGTCCATGTTATATTTGTCTTCTACTACGTAGCATTTTCCTCTCGTGTTACGCTTCGGAGAAGAATGGAGTGTTACGCTCCATTCTTCTCCGAAGCCATGTTTTCCTCACTTCGTCGATGGGTCATGTTTCAGCACAGTGCAATGTGACTCAAAGCCCGTCTTTAATCTCTATCTTAGTTCCAGCATCCATGCTTAATTTTCTCTGTTGTCTTCTTAATGTCAGTCCATGTTGCTACTTATTGCACATCCGAAGTATCTGATTAGTTGTTTCACTGTCTCGTCTAGAATTTCTAAGAATATCTTCTTTGTTTTTCTTCTGAAAACTAAGTTATGTTCTTTTTTGAATTTTTGTCCCTGTCTGCTGTATCCCTTTATGTTGAGTTTTAGATCCATTCGTATATTTTTATATTCGGACAGTAATGCTGAATAGGCATTTCGGGTTGTTCTGTGTGGTGTAGTGGCTACCATGCTAGCCTCCAGTTCCCGAGGTCTTTCTTCTCCTTTTACCTATTCCTTCATGTTTATTGTCTTTAATTTCTTACCACATCTTCCTTGTCGCGTATTTTTAGGGAAAAATCCGCGCGCTTTGCGGGTATAAATGTATGTACGAGACAGAGCGGCATAGCTCAAAAATAAAAGCCTGGTAAATATTTGACTAGTATGCGACACGAAGATTTTCAAGAAAATTACCACTCGCCAAACTACTCTTTATATGGAACGATTTTGGTTATTTTTTATTTTCCAACAATGGCTCTTAACAATTTTAATTTAAATATCATACATATGTTTAATATATTTGCAATGAATAAATTTCATTTCATTTTGATTGAGTTTTCCAATACCTATCACAAATTTTTTGAAGCGCTAATTGTAGGTCAGAATTCTTGTGTTTCTCGTAATGCCATGCAAAGAATATGGAATTTTAAAGCCAGTATTTAACGATCCGCTCTTAAGATTCGACTTCCGCTTAACCTCCTTTATCTGCAATGAAACCATTTCTGCAAACGTTTACCTGGGTTAACATGAAGTAGATAGAAAAATAAACTTTAACAGAAATAATTTGTAGAAGAGAGATAAACCAAAGATAATGTGAGAGAGGGCAATGTCAATGTAATACATACGATTTTTCTGCTACCTTACTGTTGGCTTCTTTTACTATACTCTCTTACTTTAAAACTTTACTAAAACTTGTATTATTCATGTACTTCCATATGTTCTTCCAACTTTTGATTTAAAACCCGGATTGTAGGAGGCGGCCAAATAAAGTGCAGAATTGCAGAGAAAAATACTGCTACTTCACCAGTTTATTATTGGCCTCTATTACAGCTAGATAATACAGTAGTCACCAAGTCCATCCTTCCCTCTGAATTATCTATCCGCACTAGCCACTAATCGCGTGATAAAACACTACATATCTTTAATATATATACATATCTTTAATATATATATATATATATACCGAACTTTAATATATATACCGAACCTTACAACACATGAGTGAATGTTAAAAGTTCCGATTTTACTTATTTTACTTTTCTTAGCACTTAGCTAAGATAGGTAGAGGAATGTGTATCGAGATTTCACTGAAAATGCATATTTTGAGGTCCATGAATGAAGAAAACATTTGTGTGTGTGCGAACACCTAACTCAAACGAAATGTTGGATGTATATCAAAGTTGGTATTAAAATACACTATTTTGTAAGGATTCGATACAAAGATAGTCACTAAATTCCACCCCTACGACTCAAATTACCTTTTACATGGAAAAAATTTCCTTATTTTTTATTCACTCAAACAGTTCCAACAATTTTGATTATAGATATACCTTTGATATATTGGCATAAGGAATAAAATGTATATCTTCAATTTTCTGTGAATAGCCTGTGAAGACTCCTTCATTCTATATGAATTTTGTATAACTAAGCCTAAATATTTATCTCTTTGATATGTCGTCCTCCGTGGAGTAGTGATTACTATGCTAGCCTCTAGTTCCCGAGGTCGCGGATTCAAACCCGACGGAGGGCGATGGTTTTTTTCGGGCGTAAAAATCCTTAGCACGACTTCCTTCAGAAGGGAACTAAAGTCGGTGGTCCCGTGTCGTAGATTTACGGCACGTAAAAGAACCTCAAGCCTGATAAAGAGGCATCTGAGCAAAATTTCCGACCTTTCATGCCCAATATAGAATGGGATGCTAAGAACCACAGCATTAAAAAGCGTCCAAAAATAAAACTTTTAATTTATGTTTTTTTTTTTTAGGCATTTCGGTTTTAGCGCTGTAAACCTAGATACTTTGATCTTGCATAAACAACAATATTGTATTTCAGTAATATTCAACCAATATTACCGAAAGAAGGCTGTAGTTAAAGATTTAGATTCAGACACAAAATTAGCACATAGAATCAAACCGTTTAATTTTGTATTTATGGCGATACACGTAATTTGCTCCACCTTTGTGTATACAATAAAAACATTTAGTAAAGCATTATAATAAAACTGGTGGATTTTGAGTGCCCTTACTTCATACGGTACCGCGGTCGGTTATACTGATGGTAATGAAACGAAACAAGTGAAAAAAGAAAATTTGGGAAGGAAACGTTCCAGACCTTAGTTTGGGGCACCTCCCCGGCAATTGCCAATTATGAGGACAAGAAAATGTATAAGAAACCTCAGTTAGGAAGGACGGTCCTGGCGGAATTTGAACTGCAGACCACCTGTTCACATCGACGACCTCGGCTACCAGTATCGGTTGTGCGTTAAGTTCAGAGAACAGAAATTCTTTTGGAAAATATTTTCGGCTTAGTTTAATTAATCTTCTTTTATGATACTAACGTCATAATGGTGCTAAATTAACTGTCCTATTTCAGGACTAGTCCATATTTGCATGCAGCTCCCACAAACAAGCAAACAAAGTTATACAAACTGTTTAAAACACCTGTTTAAATCTACTTTGCAAACATTTGTTTGTGAACAGTAATCTATGTTTGCAAACAAACGTTTATGTTGTTTTGTATTCTATCCGAGATGGAAAACAAGTGCGATAGCAATCAAAAACACACAAGTCTGGACGTAATTGAGGACAGACACATTCCGCACCAACAGTACTACGTTTATTTCACAAAATATGCATTATAATAATACCTTCACAAAACCTTTTAATGCTTCTATGAGAGCTCCACAAACTTTTAGCACAATCACTGAAATAGACTTCTGAAATTTGAGATGTGTACATAAGGCATCTGATAATCTGAGAGTTACTTGCTAATCGTGTGTTAAGGGTACAGTATTTCTATATTTAGTGCCACTTTTGCACATTTTAGGACCTATCATTTGAATTAACATTTCAAAATCCCTTAATGTCACTCTGAAGAAATTTCTAAACCTAGCAGCATCATTTAATTCCGAGCCCTTTAAAATAGTTTCAGCATATTCTGGACCACTTCGAGAAATTTACGCGTCCGCCAACTTCTTTTACTTGCGTTTTTGTGAGAAGAGAAATGTACATAAAACAGCACTAATGCCCGCAGTTATTTTAGATGGAACAAGTTTGCGACTTAATGTCCACACTTTCAATACTCCTGCAAATCTAGTGAGGTTTCACAAACTGCTCATAAACATTCGTTTGTTCATAAGCATTGAGTATATTTGTTTTTCTTTTGTAGGCCATTGAATTCCGATGTGGACTAGGCCTCATAGTGAGGAACGAATTGAATCAAAGATAAAAATATAATCTTCTTTTTCAAGGATTAGAATATTATTAGTCTGTTCCGGCTCCATTTAAGGTAATGCATCTGTGTGATTTAATAACAAATTGTGAAAATAAGAAATAATTTTTTCATAATAAAAGAATATAAATTTTAAACGTTAATAAAATATCATTTTTCCACATTGCACATTTAAACTGGCAATTAACCGAAGTTATAAATGGACAGGCGCAAGTTTATTAATAGACACGTCCAACTTTAAACCTTGTTTTCTCACAAACTTTTTTCAGCATTTTTTCATACTCAAAATGTTCCACATTATCAAATATTTCGCTAAATTTATTTCAAAAGTTTTGTACTGTCTCTCAAAAGTACATTAAAGAAAATCACCATGTACTTTTTAAATAATGCTCCAATTTTTAGAAATAAATTATTAACGTTTTAAAAACCAATATTTTGGCGAGTACAGGTAGTAATAGTTTTTCGACCATAATCAAGGTTTAATATAAAAAAATCTGACATGATAAATCTCTGTGGAAACTCATTTACCGTTGAATGTGTGAATTTTTTATGTGAATGTTTGTTTTATAAATGCATCGTGTGTAGCATTTTTATTAGAACATGGAATTTACACAATAAAAAATTAATGTTTAAATAATCACCTTGCAAAAACATTACTGTTATTGTGTGTAAAGTGGCAAACTTTCGACAACATATCTTATATACTCTGGATTTCCCAAATTACACAGATGTATTGCCGTAAGTTAAACAGCTGGTCGATTCATCTCTTATCAATCTTTTGCCTTTCGTCTTATATTTTAAAATATTCAGAGGTATACGTTCATTTTCCACTTTTAATACATGTTCATACCAATGTTTTGCGATATTCTTCAATCTTGTTCATTATATCAAACATTTTAATCCATTTCGAATCTCTTGATTTTTCTGTTTATCCAATAAGGTATATCCTTCCACAAATCAGAAAAGTCTCATTTCAGCTACCTCTATTCTTCTTTCGAGAGTTTTGTATATTATCCAAAATTCCGACCCATATAACAGTATTGGTGCCGCTAATACTTTGTAAAATTTTAATCGTGTTAATGACCTTTAAGTGTCCCACACATCTGTTGAAATAAACGCAATTTTTATTAATTTCTTTTTTTGTATTAAGGCCAACTGATACCTGCAAATAATCAAAGTTCATTATTTGCGCCACTGTTTCATAAAAATATAAGACACAAAATATCAATAGGAAAGATTTTCACAATACATAAAGTGGATTATTTGACGAATTCTGTGGCATGCTTATGTTATGTCTTTGTCCCATGTCAAATGAAATTTGACATTCATTATCAAAAGACGTATAGATATAGATTATAAAACGGAGTGGGACACCTCGCGCCCTGCAACCTACATAGGTCTACTGCTGCTACCACCCTCCAGGAGGCTACAAGTCGCAGACAGACAGGCCACAGAGATGCGTGAAGTACCTAACAATTCCAGACTCGAAGTTTGCGGCGGTACACGCTGTGCGCCAATTTGCGGCACGTGGTTTGCAGGAATGATCCCGGGTTTGATGCTATCTCAGGGATTTGCATGGATCTTAGATCTAGGGTTAGTGGTTAATACGATTGTTTCATTTTCCTGCTCGTTTATTTCTCGTCACCGTTTTAAAATTTGGCTCCTCGCCACACACACACGCATTTCTTTATTGCTGTGCTTCATAATATCGCCCCTATCCGCCGATACATTTGTTTTCCGAACAACCTCTAAGGAACTACCACCAAGAAGAAGTGTGTCTTCTAAACTCTCCTGTTTCTTTATTTCAGCATTTCCATCTCCCCATTTCACTGTCGTATGATTTCTCCCTTCTTTATTATTGGACGCCTGAGGGTTTTGGGAACATTGACCTTTTTCTACACATATGATTTTCAGGCGACCTAACGGTACACTAACAAAGCGTATTCTCTTCTCACTCGGTTAGAATAAGGAAAAACCACTCAATTTCCGGCTGCTGGCTGTCTGGCTGTCTGTTTAACCCATATTTACCTGTAGATATAATATTCACTTCCCAGTCTTATTAAATAATACTACTCCTTCTGTTATTAATATTTATTTTACCTGTGGTTATAATCTTATATTTAGCTACTCAGAAAGTACTGCTTCAAGTTCCCAATATTAGAGATTGCTAGAGAGGGTGATGAACGACCCGCCGATCAAGAATCGCCCTCTAGTATGCACAGGGAGTACTCTTTCCTTTGAGAAAGCATACACGTCATCTGTCCGGCACCGCATCGCCACGAAACCTAAAAACACACCTGAAAGATGAGAACGAAATGAAATGAAAGAGAAATGAAATAAAGGAAATCTTAATAGATGAGAAACCCCCCGAATTCGCATACCGACCAGAGAAACACACAAAACCCCACATCAAAGTGAACGCTCAATAGGAATCGAACTCGGAACCTCCCGAATGCGAACCTCACATGTTACTGCGAAGCCACCTCACTCGGTATTAAATGATGTGCACTTAGGCTACTACTTAAACCCACTTAGGTAGGCTAAAAACGAGTTTTAACACGTTTTCTTGGAGGTACTTTTAAGACGCATTAGAGGGTTATTTCTCGTCTTGTAGCCACAGCATCCACAGCTAACAACGACATTGTTGTTACAATAATGTAATTAACTTTCCTTTTTTACACAAGAGGCTATACGAAGCCGTGCTCGTTACTTTTTATACGACCCATGTATAATTAACTTTGAATGCAAGTTGAAGCAGAGAAAAAAAAAGAATGCAATGTAAAACGGAATGGGATGAATGTTGAGCTTATAGCGAGGGAAAGAGATTTTTGCAGAAATTAAGTTTTTAAATTAACCTCAAGCCAGAAATGAAAGGTGGACCATAAAGAAAATTAAATGTCTTTTGAGCCTATTAACTTTTTTAATTACGCACAACGTTCAATAAAACTCGCAGAGATTTGAATAAAACGGGGGCTTAGCTTGAGATAAAGCGTTAAGTGCCGCAGTCACACAAATTATATTCATCTTACGCAAGTCGTGTTTCATGATCAGAACAGTTTTACCATTCACGATAGCATTAATGTCCTTTTTTCCTAGCCCCAAATATAATCACAAACCTGAAACGTTTGGAGTAAACTCGAAACATGATGATGCAATGCAGGAGGCACCCATTTCTCTGTGTGCAGCATATGCCCGAGATACATCCACTTTTCCTTTCTCTATATCATACTTAATAGCCTTTTTTTTCTTTTCTTCTAGAAAAGGGTCACCTTGCGCGGTTTTTTTTTTTTTTTGTGCGTTTGCGAAGAGAACCTCAAAAACCAAATATTGAATAGACATCAAACTTATGTTTAAGTTTAGTACCTTTCAAAGATGCAACACTAAGATTTTCAAGAAACTCCTCTCACCCCAAACTACCCTTTGCATGAAAAAGTTTTAGCATTTTTTTTATTTTCTCAAAAATCCTCCCAACGACTTTAATTAAAATACCATATGTTTAAGATATTTACAAGGCAAAAAAATGTTTATCTTCTATTTTCAGGGAATACTCTGAAGATGTTAGTTTGTTGTACTGTTATTTGCCCCAAATGTACTTTCCGGTGGCTTTTGTCCCAATTTTAAAAATATTAACTTTGTAATTTTGACTTTTTCTTTAAGTATTATATATTTATGTTTGCCTCGGCTGCGTCAGTATTTATATTTTTAGAGACATGAATGTCTTAGCAGGGAGTGGCGCGACTGAAGAATTTAGGCTTACAAAGCATATAATTTTACTTCACTCCTTTTATTAATGCTTGACTCAATTTAAATAACACTTCACTGATATAGAGAGAGCTGGGAGATTGTTTTTATTAATTACTTGCACTTTTTAACACGTAAACTATTTTTGTCTCACACTGAATACGTATTAAACTTCTCGAGGACGTGTAACACTGTCTACAAGCAACTGACTTCTGAATTTGTACAATTTGCCCTATTTCAGTTCTGATTGGCTAATCCTACTCCAATAGATTACTTTCATTTAACTAAAGCTTTTTCTGGTTGTTGATTGGCTATTTTATAAACTGTCACAAAAAATTACATTATTACTTACAAGAATCACAAGTAGCATTATTAAACTTTCAAATTCATTATTGCTTCAAGATTACCTCATTGTTAGCAACCTTTAACCTATTATTCTCACAGCTCCTACATTATTAAATTACGTAATACATTCACATAACACTATTACACATGTATACAATAATATAAACATATACAATGACTGTAATATATACTTTTTATACATTGTTACATACACATATTGTTTTAAGGAGGGCTGTTATTGAATTTATATATTATATAATTAGATTGAAATCGTTTAAGTGTTAAAAATACTGCCTACACTCTCCTCATTTGAGAATAAGTTTATATTATTATAATTGTCTACACCTGTAAACCATAAGCGTAGGTATTTTTAAAACACGCAATTCATTTCATATAGGCAACTTGTTTTGTCACCATTTCCGAGATATCTGTTATTGATTTGAATTTAACACTTTGTAATTTTTTTAAACTGCCGTAGCTATTCGATTGTTTCCCCACGAGATCATGGAAAGAGTATGAAATATCCAGGCCAGTATATAACAACCAGTTTTTAAACATTTAACTAGCGTATCTCCTTTATACCTGTAACGAAATGTGCAATGAAGATATTTGTGCAAATGCTTATCTCACTTAACTTGAAGTAGACACAAGATTTGTATAAATATTTTATAGACGCTATATAAAAAACAGGGATAAAGGGTAGAGAAAGTCACGTTAATGTAACACACCAGATGTTTACATTTTCTACAGCTTACATATGGTATGTAGAGAAATTATTATATTTCAGCCAAAAATGCCATATCAATATTTCACGAAAATACAATTTTTCAGATCCCATGAATCCCTACCCCCAAAAATTAGAAAAATTACCATATATTTATTTATTGCACTGAAATATGAATATTTAATCACTACCAATGGTAGTTGGGCAAATAGTGCATTCCAACCAAAAATTCAGTATGTAGATTTCCCCGAAAATGCAGGTTTTCAGAACTCTGAACTCCGAAAAAAGCATTTTTACGAGGACTGATCAAGAAAGACAGATTTTTTTTATTCCAAAGATGTTTGTTATTCCATTTCTATGTTTAAATGATCTTTAAAGTAATCCCCTCCTACTCCAACGCCCTTTTATAGCGTCTCTGCCAGTGGTCGAACACATGGTGTAGGCCATTCTTTGCGAGGTCCTCGAGGATCACCTCACTTTTTATGAGCACTGCTTCAAATCGAATGCCCCGGAGCTTTCCTTTAATGATGGAAATAAAAAAACACAGGATGCAAGATCGGGACTATAAGGCGGATGCGGTACACAGATGTTTCATTTAGCCAAAAACTGCATGACTTGATTTGTGAGATGAAGCCACGCGTAGTCACGATGAAGTCGCCACTCTGTCCGATGAAGTTCTGGACTTTTCCAACCAATGTGCTTCCTCAGTTTAGCCAATACTGACATGCAGTATGCTGTTGTAACAGTAGTGTAAGGGGGACTACATGCTGGTAAAACATTCCATTACAGTCAGTGTAGTATGTGGAATGCAAGAAGGGTCTACAAACAGAGCATTACTACTAACCTACTGATAAAAGTGCTGCCGCCTAAAGACATTATACATAAAACTCCGCTCTTTTCAAATACTTAATGTACGGAAAAAAAATTATCAAGGGAGATACAATGAGAAAAATCTGATGTGTTACACTCAAATTCCTTTCTCTACTCTTGTACAAACTATTTTTACAAACGGCCATTCTCCATCTACTTCATGTTATTCCAGATAAACATTTGCAGACTCGATCTTATTGCTAATTTTCTTGTAGATGTAAGGGGAATATATATTTACAAGGGCAATATAGAAATACTGTAGCCTTTAAGCACACACATATCTCTTAATAGCTGGTTGCTAGGTGCAGCACCATTCTCTTTGCCAAAGATTAATACTCTTTGCATATCCAAGGCAAAAAAATGAATAACGAATTCCCATTTGAGAAAATAAGTATTGAAAAATTTAAGGGAATAATAAGCAATATCTTGAAAATGGTACACTCAACAAAAAAATGTATATGACATAAGTTGTGTATTTTAACGCGATCTACATTTTTGTGCAGTAAAATGTTGTCTATATCTTATGGTTTACCAGTTATGCAAAAGTCTTTCACAATGAAGAATACTTTTGGAGACATTCCCAGAAAATTCAAGATATACATTTTATTTGTCATGAGAATATCTTAAACATACGATATTTTAATCAAAATCGTTACAGCCATTTTTGAAAAAATTAAAATTTTTGAAAAATCTTCCATGTAAAGGGTAATCTGGGGTGGGGGGATTTTCTTGAAAACCTTCGTGTCGTATCCCTGGAAGATACTGAACCTAAAAACCAAGTTTGGTGTTTATCCGACTGTTCGTTTCTGAGTTATGCTGTTCACAGACACACAGACACATACGGACATGTTTCCAAAAATGCTTTTTTTGGATTCAGGGAGTCTCAAAACATGTATTTCCGGTGAAATTTCGGTATCGAATTTTTGGGTGGAATACAATACTTCCCCTACTTACTAAACGTAGTAGAGAAAGTAAAAATCAGTCTGTCTTTGTTGATTAGTCCTCGTAAAATATGGCATGCCTGTCCCATTATTGCTCAAACATTGCTAATAATTATTATCAAAATACAATATGTTTAAGACAGTAATATGAAGAATTAATTGTATATGAATCGTCTTCATTTTTATTAAGTATTATAGCTACAATGATAAAATATAGGTACACATAAAGAGAACATTCAAATTAATAAATCTACACAAAAAGCTACGATTGTCACTTGTGGGCAATTTTCGCCGTTTAGTTTCCCCTTAATTTGTACAATAGGTATAGAAAAATATGGTATTTTACTTTCAAAGGACTTTCTCTACTCACATTTCTACTAACTGTTCTTACAAAAGCTTATTTTTATACGTACTTCTTGTTAATCAAAATTCAATTCACATTTACACATTTCGTTGTATGATACAGTAGGAAAAGCTATAGCCAGATTTTTTTTAATGTGTCGCTATGTGATGGCTTTGAAATTCCATGCTGTTTGCACGACCAAGGGAAGGAAATGAATAGCAACTCCCAGGTGAGAAAAGTTTTTGAAAATTCAAACTGATAACAAGGAATGTTTGGGAAATGGTTAACGCAACAAAAAATTGTGTTTGACAAATTGTGTGATTTAACGAAGTCAACATCTTTTTGTGTTATAAGATTTTGTCTGTTTCTTCTTATGAGGCTTTTAGTAATGTAACTTCCCCTGAGCACATAACTAGCTTCTGCAGGGTACATAGGAACATACATAGGGACAATGCACATAGTAACATACTATGGCAAATAATGGAAAACAAAGGCATACAAAACATTTGATAAAATCCTGATGTGTTACACTCACATGACTTTCTCTACTCTTGTACAAACAATCTTTACAAACTCTTATTCTCCATCTATTTCATATTAATCCAGATTAACATTTGCAGAAACGATATTTTGACATGCAAAGAGAATTACATTTTACTCATAGCGACCAGTTCTAAAAATATTTGACTATCGCTTCAGGCGTACTATGTTCCCCTTGTTTAGTATTTACAAGGGCAATATAGAAATACAGTAGTCTTTAACATAGTCATATCTCTTAATAGCTGGTTGCTAGGTGCAGAACCATTCTCTTTGTCATACATTAATACTCTTTGCATATCCAAGACAAAAAAATGAATAACGAATTTCCATTTGAGAAAATAAGTATTGAAAACTTTAAGGGAATAACAAGCAATATCTCGAAAATGATTCACTCAACAAAAAAAATGTATATGACAAATTGTGTATTTTAACGCGATCTACATTTTTTGTGTAGTAAAATTTTGTCTGTCTCTTATGGTTTGTTATGCAAAAGTCGCTCACAATGAACACTTTTGAAGACATTCCTAGAAAATTCAAGATATACGTTTTATTTGTGTTGAAAGTATCTTAAATATATGATATTTTAATCAAAATCGTTAGAACCATTTTTGAGAAAATTAAAATTTTAGAAAAGTATTCCATATAAAGGGTAATATGGGGTGGAGGGATTTTCTTGAAAACCTTCGTGTCGCATCTCTGAAAAATACCTAACATAAATACCAAGTTTGGTGTTTATCCGACTCTTCGTTTCTGAGTTATGCTGTTCACAGTTACACACACAGACAAACACATACACACAAATACACACGGACGTGTTTCAAAAAACGTTATTTAATTTATACATAGATGACATTGTCAGAGATTGGCAGAATAGCTTAAATGCACATTTTAAGATAAATAAAATTATTTTAGATGTAATGTTATTTGCAGACGATCTGATCTTAGTAAGTGGCTCAGAATTAAATATGCAAAAATCTCTATATCAATCAAACAAAATAAGCCACAATTACAAAATAAAGATATCACGACACAAAAGTAAAACATTGGCTTTCAGAAGACCCGAAACATTAAGAGCAAAAATATTAATACAAGAGACAATATTATAACAAACAAACTGTTTTAATTATTTAGGCTGTAATGTCCCCTACTTAAACAATGATGACATAATAAATAAAATTAATAAATTCAACCAAATATGCGGCACCATCAAACGAAATTTAAAAAATACAAAGAAACAGAACAAAAATAAAATATTATAAAGTGATGGCTGTTGGATCCGAATGTTGGACAATGACCAAACAAATGGAAAGAAAGATAGAAGTAGCAGAGAGGTACTTTTTAAGACATGTAGCAGGATAACGTTAAAAGAGAGAAGGAGAAGTGAAGACCTACGTAAAGAATGTTCAAATTATTAGAAAGAGTTAAGGAAGATCAAAACAACTGGAAACAATATGTGGAGAGGAAGGAGATAACCGTTATACGAAGTTAGTTTTAAGATATACACCAAAAGGCCAAAGAAACATCGGCAGACGTAAAATAAGTTGGATGGGACAGTTTAAATGATGAGACTGGAACAAGTCAAAAGGGCTTAAAACATGAAAGTTGGTGGTGATGATGATAATAAAGAATAAAGAGGACTTCTCTGGCTAATATCAGAAAATTCAAGATATGCTTCTTATTTGCCATCCAAAATTCTCATGAATATGCTATTTTAATCTAATATAACAATTTTTCCATGTGAGGTGTACTTAAGGGTAGAAGATTTGATTGATAAACCTCTTCTCGCATCCTCGGAAGATGCTAAACTGATATACCAACTTGGGTGTTAATCCAAGATTTCGTTTTTGAGTTATGCTGTTCACAAACACCTTTTCGTGGATTCAGGGGTATCAAAACATGTACTTTCGGTAAAATCTAGATATTAAATTATTGGGTAGAATACAATACTTCCTCTAGTTACTCTATGTAAGCAGTATAGAAAGCAATAGACGGCAATAGGTGAAGGAACCCGTATAACTGTTACATATCAGAATATTTTTACTTTCTCTACTACGTATAGTAAGTAGGGGAAGTATTGTATTCCACCCAAAAATTCGATACCTAGATTTCACCGGAAATATATGTTTTGAGGCCCCCTGAATCCAAAAAAAGCATTTTTGGAAACATGTCCGTGTGTGTGTGTCTGTGAACAGCATAACTCAAAAACGAACAGTCAGATAAACACCAAACTTGGTATTTAGGTTCAGTATCTTCCAGAGATGCGACACGAAGGTTTTCAAGAAAATCCCCCCACCCCAAATTACACTTTACATGGAACATTTTTCGAAAATTTTAATTTTCCCAAAAATGGCTAACGAATTTGATTAAAATATCATATGTTTAAGATATTTTCATGACAAATGAAATTTATATCTCGAATTTTCTGGGAGTGTCTCCAAAAGTATTCTTCATTGTGAACGACTTTTGCATTTTACTACAAAAATGTAGATTGCGTTAAAATACACAATTTATGTCATATACATTTTTTTTGTTGAGTGAACCATTTTCGAGATATTGCTTGTTATTCCCCTTAAATTTTCCAATACTTATACTTTTTCTCAAATGGAAATTCGTTATTCATTTTTGTCCTGGTAATGCAAAGAGAATGGAATACACCACATAGCAACCAGCTCTTAAAATATTGGACTATCGCTTAAAGCCTAGAAATTCCCCTTGCATCTACAAGAAAATTAGCAATAAGATTAATATCTCGATTAACATGAAGCATATGGAGAATAAGCGTTTGTAAAAATAGTTTTACAAGAGTAGAGAAAGTCATGTGAGTGTAACACATCAATTTTTAACCTATACAATGTAAATGCACGGAGTGATCGTGCACACGATGCAAAGAACGCACATGCACATTTGCACAAACAAAGCAGTAGAAGAGGACAACAGATGTGAATGGGAGCCAGAGCTCGCTGTCGCTTTTTATCTCTTGAACAATACCACCTGCCCACGGGGTTCCAATAAATCCAGAGAACTCACTTTCATATCCCCGCAAAAGAAGCGCCGCTGCAAGATCGGAGCAGGGCAGGGAGGGAACTGCGTGTTGTTTGTCCGAAAAATACAAGCGCTGTTTACACGGTCCTAAGATCATAATGGCTTCGGGACAAAGGAACATTCTGGTAAATAACTGCAAACAGTTCGGTCACAAGCAATCTCTTTAGAAACAGTCAGCCAAGTATAGTTTTTCAAAGCCTCGTGTGTAATACTGACACGAATAATTTCTTCCTCAGAGATGAATTCTCTACTTCGTAGTCTTCATTTTAATGGAGCTTTTATGTTGTTCATTTGCTTTTACCTAAGCATATCAAGATTTGTTTTTTTTTTAAAACACTACTTTCTCTATCCACTATTGTTTATTTTTATTTAACTTCTACAGACTGTTTTTAAAGAAACTCATTTGTCATGTTAATCGAAAAAAAAAAACTTTTCAGAAATACCTTCATTAAACAGTTCGCAGTAGGTACAAGAGCAATTGGAATAAGTGCTGTCATACTTTTTCTGTTAATGCTCCATGTTATTCCTTCATGTAATTGTATCGGGACCGAACAAAATTTGGTATTATATAATTTTCAGCCAATCTTTATTGTGTATCCATCCAAAAATACGAACCGAAAGTTCACTGTGAATACACACTATAAGGTCTGAAGAAGGTTTTTTACATTATTTCCACCACACTTTAGGCGTCAATTTGAAGTAGAATTGTTCTTTACGTTGTTTGCTGCTACGTATGAAAAGCCGATTTGAAGTACTTTGTATTGAAGGACTTGTATTATATTTCAACTGTTGGGGAGCCGAACTTGTAGTAGTGCAACCGCACGTATTGTAAACTGTTTCCGGTAGCCTTTGGCCCAAATGTATTTTCAGGTGTCTTTGCCCCAAGTTTAAAAATAATAGCTTTGTAATTTGATTGTTTCTTTAGATATTATATATTTATGTTTGCCTCGGCTGCGTCAGTATTATTTTAGAGACATGGATATCTTGGCAGGGCGTGATGCCACAAGAATGTAGGCAAACACAGATTTTAAGCTTTAATTTACTCCTTTTTATTAATCCTTGGCACAAATTAAATAGCACTTCACTGATATAGAGAGCTGTGAAATTCTTTTATTTGATACTTGCACTTTTTAACACAATATTTTTCGTTTCACACAAATACGTATTAAATCTCTCGAGGACGCACAAGCATCCGGTTACAATCACTGTCTGCAGGCAACTGAATAGATTTCAACCGTCTAAACTTGTAAATGTCTGCATTTCAAGTCTCTGATTGGCTAATCCTACTCCAATAGAATACCTGCATTTAACTAAATATTTTTCTGGTTGTTAATTGGCTATTTTTATAAACTGTCACTAAAATCACAAGTAACATTTAAACTCTCAAACCCATTTGCCTCAAGGTTACCTCATTGTTACCTCATTGTTAGCAATTTTTAACGTATTATTCTCACAGCTCCTACATTATTAAATTACGTAATATATTCACATAACATTATTGAACATGTTTACAATAATATAAGCATATGCAATGACTGTTACACACATTTTACAAATTATTACATACACATACATATTGCTTCAAGGCGGGCTGTTATTGAATTTGCATATTATACAATTTGACTGAAATCATTTAAGTGTCAAAAACACTGCCTCAAGTCCACTAACATCTTTTGAGAAACATTTATGTACATGTGTGTTGGTCTGTCGTCTGCCACGTGAACATCATTAACTCAAAGACAAAAATCATATAACGGCAAGCTCTTTAAACGCCTCAGGCAGGGTGTTAGAATTGGAATTTTGTAAAAAAAAAAATGTATATCTGATGTGATACATTCGCGTAACTTTCTTTACCCTCTATCTTTATTATTCTTACCAAAGCTTATTTTCTATCTACTACATTTTAATCCAAATAAACCTTTGCAGAAATAGCTACATTACACATTGCCTTATAGATACAAAGATAACAGTGATAGTCAAATCTTTAAGAACTGGACGCTATATGCTGGCCTTAAAGTTCCATGCAATCGCGAGAAACAACTGAAAATCGATGGGTCTTAAAACGAACAACACGTGTTGATGAATTCGAACCTTTAATGATGGATATCTCAGAAATGGCCTATGCTACAAAAAATTATTTTAAATAAATTGTGTATTTTAAAAAGATCTACATTTTTGTGAGGTACGTTTTCGTCTATCGCTTAACGTTTACCAGTTATACAAGATTATACAAAACTCCTTGTGAATGAAATGGACTTCCAGGTTATTCCCAGAGAATACAAGATTACATTTTATTTGTCACGTAAACATCTTTCATATATAGTATTTAAATCAAAATCGTTAGATCCATTTTTTACAAAATTCAAAGTTTTTGAAAAATATTCCATGTAAAGATAGTTGGGGTGAGAGGATTTTCTTGCAAATCTGCGTGTCGCATCCTTGAAGATACTGAACCGAAATGCCATGTTTGGTATTTATCCGACTTTCTTTTTTGAGTTATTTTTGGGTAAAATACAAATCTTCTCTACCTGCTATGTATGTGGTAGAGAAAGTATATATATTCAGTGAATATGTAGTTAGTTAAAAGCTAAAATTCAAACTCCTTTTTTTTCAGTTCTCCCATATTAATGATCCCTTAAATGCGTTCTGTAATTGCTAAGTCACTGCATACGAGGCAAGAACAGTTGGTTTACTAACATTTAGATTTGATTCTTACATCGATCTAAGCGACGTACTGTTTATAAGTATGGTTTTATACTTCGGAAAATATTATAATTTTAATAATATAAACCCTAATGTAATATTTCGTAATATATTACAATAATAATAATATGTTACGTACGTCACGAATCAAATATCTGAAGTTTGTCTGTTATGTAGCTCTTTTGACCTACATGTTCGTAGCCATGCTTTGCGTACGAGTGGTTAGGTTGGCGAGTTTCTAACGAAGAGGTTCCGAGTTCGAATCCCACTCCATATTGCAGAGATTTTATACCTTTAATACATACTTTACCTATACAAGCATGCACAGAGCCACAATTCATAACTGATTAAAATTTGTACCACCCCTGAAACTACTGCAACATACAAACCAACATTATTGGCGCGCCATTGACAACTGCGAGATACAATTTCATGAAGTAGGCGGAGATTCGTAAACACCGTGTAATTAAGCATATGGTGAGAAGAGAAATATATGACAATATTAATTGATTGACACACTGAAAATAGTTATTTTAAGCAACAAATAAATTAATAGTAATCAGTTTGAACTTGATATTTTAAAACAATTCTCCTGATTATAGACCGGATTGGTTGTTTAAGTTTCATTTAATTAGTTGTACACAAAAACCTCGTTTATCCGGCCCTTCTTAATCCGCGTTTTCGGTTTATCCGGAGATTGATTTTTTTCTCACTTACTTTTTCTTACTCTACTTCTCAAACGTAGCACACATTTGAAACAAAACAAACTTACACGCTATTTCAGAAAATAAACAGAAGTACAGTATTCATTTTAAATGACAAAAAAGTGTTTTTGCTTTCCTTATTCTTGTTAGTGCCAAAATAAATGTGTGCATAGATTAGTAATTTATAGGGTGATCCGTTTGGGATGTCAGAAAAGTAAAGCGTTGTATATATAAGAGGATAATGCACATATCTCTGAGCAGTTTGCTACAATAAAAGCGGAAAAGATGGAAGTTAACAATGAACGAGTTTCGAACTTCATCCACATGGCATAGCAGCACTATTTACTTAGGAGACAAAATGATGGTCGTGACACAACAATGCACTCAGAGTGTCGTATGAGACGTGGGAGTTCTTGGTTTCCCAAATAATGCAGTTATGCTTGTTGACTCGGCCACTCACATGAAATGTGGCTTTATTCATGAACATCCATCGATTTACCATTGAACATCCGCTTCCGCTTCCGGTTTCGCTGAATATGGATGTAAATATCTTATGACACTGTCATAACACGTTGCGTATGGCGTATTCTACTCTGCTGGAGTGGAGTGATTTCTATGAACTTCCACCATTTTGTCTCCTATGTACGATAATGCTGCCATGCAACGCGGATGAGGTCTGAAACATCACTAATTGTTAACTTTGGTAACTATAATGTGCTTATATTAGCCTGGCGTATAACATAAGCAGCACTTTTATCATCATTACAAAACTAGTTTCAGCACATATCATCCTGCTGCGCGCACTTTCGTCTGGTTTACTAATTTAAGTGTGAGCCAAGAGGTTGTTTCCTTTCTCTTCTTCGGTGTTAAATGCTGCCTCTTGCAAACTAATTGCTAGCGTACTGGCCTTTCAGTTCAGCGATCTAATCAAATATCCATAGATAATTTTTTTTGTCGGACGCAATACTTCCTCTATTTTAGGCAGCATTGATAACGTAAAAAGTGTCATAAACTGCAGAAGTTGCGGTCCGCGGATCCTCGGATTAGAGTCATTTCTCAGGATGGGCAGGGTAATCACTGATTTATTGTCATGATAAGAGCGCTGACAAAGATCAATGAGGAATCAACCAAGCTGGGATCCTCGTTACCTATTGCAGTAGAGGTACGGAAGGGTTCAAGACTTCTAATTCTATATAAGTTTGCGGCAAGAACAGAACCAACAGTTAAATGTTCTATTCATATTTCATTTAACATTTTAAGTATATCAGGTATTATATAAAACAATCTACTAGATGAAATAAAACAAGTTTATAAACGCTAAAAATTGACAAGTTGAAAAACGGTATTAAAACAAAAAGAAAACATTAAAATCTGTAACAACGTTGGTTCTTATTACATATTTAAATGAGAATTTTCTATTCCGCTGCTAGAATTGTTTATTGAGACGGATCATTTCTGGAATCAATGCATTTTGCAGGTATCCGCTGTTCTGTTTACATGCAAATTGACTACTATTTGCTTTACTTTACACCTAATTAAATATTTTTCCTACAAATCATTTATTATTTCAAATCAGTTCAATAGTTCAGATAAGATGCAAAAAAAAAACACTCAGCTGTTTATATCACATGCAAGGTTTTCTATGCTCCGAGTTCATTTATTACAAGCATAATTTCTCTCCTTTTCGAACGTTTGTACCTGCCGGCGAAACTAAGCTTATACGAGACGTGATTTTAAAGTAAGTACTTTTTAATATTTTGCAGTCGCGGTTTTGAGCATGCGTGATCACTTATTCCATTCATTAGGAAGCCAAATGCTGCTGTGAGCGATCGTCACTTTGTGCTTTCCTGTTGTTAAAGCGTTTCGAAATGTTCAAAACAGCGACGATCCGCCGACAGTGAAGTCAGATCAGTGATCCGTTTTCTGAATGCGAGAAATATTACGTCAGCAAACATTTATCGCCATTTGTGTGAGGTTTATGGGGAGACAGTAATGAGTGATGGAATGGTGAAGTGGGTTAGACAGTTTAACAAGGTCGTGAAAATTTGCATGAGCTGCGGAGCGGACACCATCTGTGATCACGAATGATTCGGTACAAGCTGTGGAAGAAAACATTCGCGAGGACAGACGTCTCATCATAATGGTATTGTCTTCGCATTTTCCACAAATTTCAAAGGAAATCCTCTACAACGATTAGGATTTCACAAAAACTGATGAGCACAAGAACGAGCGATCTGCCGCTGCACTGACTTTTCTCACGCGATATGCTGAGGAAGGCGATGATTTGCTAACCCACATATTACAGATGATAGATATGGGTGTCTCACATCACTTCTGAATCAAAGCAACAATCCATGGAGTGGAGGCACACAACATCCCCTTGAAGAAGAAATTCAAACAGACGATATCCACTCGCAAGATGTGCACGGTTTTCTGGGACAGACAAGGTGTTTTGCTGGTTGAATTTTGCCTAAGAATGCGACAATCAACAAAGATTCTATTGCGAGTCACTACGAAAGCTTCGTCGTGCAATACAGAACAAAAGACGTGGAATGCTTTCGCGTGGAATCCTTTTAGTTCATGAAAATGTCCGGGCACACGCCGGCAAATAAACTCAAGATCCGATCGCATCATTTGGTTGGGAACAATTCGACCACTCTTCCTACAGTCCGGGTTTGGCACCATGCGATTTTATCTATCTTCATCTGAAGAAATTTCTTGGTGGAAACATTTCAACGACGACCATGTTGTGAAACAATAAGTGTATGCTTGGCTTTCATCACAGGCTTCCATTCTTATTTGACGAAGGAATACAAAAAATGGTTTCCCGTCACTACAAGTGCCTGAATAAAACCGGTAACTATGTGGAGAAATAGTGCAGGATGTAGGTAATAAATGATGATAAAGTATTTGGAAAATAATATTCTGTTATTTTTTAAAACATTATCGGCACTTATGTTAAAACCACCCTCGTAAACGCCAGAGAGTTTAATTTCAAAATGTAAATTATTAATATAAAAAGAAATGCATGGTTTAACTTCCTGGAACATATACAGTGAATCACATTAGTACTTCCGTTATACGAGTGTTTCATATCTAAAGGTCACCGGAGTTGTAAACGTATATTACCAAAAGTGATTGTATAATACTGCATCAATCCTGCTTTAATATAGGGCTGTCTCATAAGTTCGTTCGCTTTTCGTTACTTTTCAATCACTAAGAACGCCTGGGAACACACCTCACCCGCAGCATAGCTACGACGGCGTAGTTGCCGAACTTTCCGTTTACAAACTTTAAACACAAGTAGTTCAAAAGATAAATAACTATGACAGTTATGTTTTGTAAACAAACTATTTATTTCCTGCAGTATACATCATTATTGTCGACAATATATTGCAAAGTTCCTGGCTACAGTAGCACGAGCTAAATTGAGGTCCAATGCCAACACCCGAGTTGTAATTCGTGGATTGTTGGCTATCGTTTCATGAATTCTTTGCACGTCCGTAACGATTGGCCGTCCAGACCGAGGTTTGTCTTTTCGGGAGAAATTCCCAGCTCAAAATAGACTAAACCACTTTTGACATGCTCGCTTCGTCACTGCATCTTCCCCGTAGACAGCACAAATTTTCTACCGGCATTGTGAGGGGTTTTACCCTTACGATAGTTCCTTTTTGCTTTCCATATTTTGTAAACAAACGTTCACGCTGTTCTATCCAACGTCAGTCATAAATACACACTGACATATCCAATAGCGAGTCTGGTTGTTGTTCTCTAAGTCGTAGGGGTGGCTAGGGAACTAGGATAACTTGAGTGTACAGAGGGTTCAGGGTTTTCAGGCGCTATAGATGGAACTTGCGAGCAAAACGAACCAACTTATGACAAAACCCAATACATATAATACGCGCAACCTTCACTATCGCAACGATCACCGTTGTGCATAACCATCAGGCGAATTGTTTTATCTTTAAGTAACGTGTAAGGGTACGACAGTGGAATAATCGTGGCTAACGTATTAGAATTTTAAGTTGGTTATAGAATTTTTTCTGGAGACACATTATGGGCTGCTGCTCAATACGTCGCACCTTCTGCCTGAAGAAGAAGATTGTGTGGCGGACAACCGATAAGTTCGCTGGTATCTAAACTGCTGAATGTACCAACATCAGCCGCAAATCAGCGGAACTGGTCTACCCTTGGGCGAATCCGAATGTCATTCACTGAGACTGCCGGTGATGCACGTTTGCCGAATTGCATCTCTCGGTATTTGTTTAATATAGCCCATGATTTGTTGGCTACGCAGGAACGCCTTCATAGTATCCGTATGTCAGACCGCGATGCACGCATTTATCGCTTAGAGACGGTCACCGTGTTCCACCGTTTGGTTTCTTGCAATATTGTGACTTCAATACTTGCCAAACTATTGGGCATCCTTGTTGAGATTATCCTAATGTACGAAAGTGCTTTCCCCCACATCATTTACTGTGGCAAAATTTTCCTGTTTCGTTGGTTGGTAAATAGCCTGCCATACTAAGCACTGTAGCTCATACTGTTAAGGGGTACGGCCATATTCATTTAACGCCTAGTAAAACACTATACGTTGTGAGAGAGGCATTTTATTCCCCATAAGGAACAAGGTATGGGGTCCATTGTATTCCTATCTTTTAGGTTATAATAAATAAAAAACTAAAAATTTGTATAACTAATGTAAAATTAACAAAATACTAAAGTCAGAAAGGAGAAAGCGATAAAGAAGGAGAAAAGCTTCCTTAACCAGAATAAAATTAGTGGCACTACTACATTGTATGAATGAACATAATGAAGAAGAAAGTTTGTGTATGTAAAGTGTTATACCAGTGAAATGTAAACAATAAAAAACAAAATCAGGAAAATACTTTCTCCGGCATCAACCAAAAATCTGTTTTCGGTACAATGGAACCTCCGATACAAGGATGAGCATGTAGATGTACCCAAAAACAGTTGAGAATCAAAAACTGCAATTGTCATCTGATTAAGATGTGATTAATTTTCGAAATTGTTGAATAATAATTACCTGTGCTCCTCTTTATTAATGATTACCTTCAGTAGTTGAAGGACTGACTGCTTTTAATAAAAACGTCACAATTCTTGCATAAAATATTCTAGTTTTGCTATCTGTTTTTTTCTTCTTCTTTTCTTTTTGTGAAAGAGTATTTAATGTTAGTATTCTTTTCTTTGTAAGAATCAATGCAGTTGTTTTTCATTAAAATATAAGCCAAACTAATGTCATGCTTACCGAGTGGAATGGCTCAGGCGGTTGACCGTAGGCCGACCAATCTGACTGGGGTTTATTTCGTGGTTTCCCTAAGTCGCCAAGATAAATTGGATTGAATTAGATTGCATATTTAATACCACGGCCCAAAGTTCCGCCTTAAGTTCTAAAACAATAGTAAAAATGAAAATAGATGGCACTAGCGAATGCTCTGCCATCTGTTCACATATAATAAAAGCAGGTACACTGGACGGCACCCTAATGACATCTGTCCGGGACGTGTATAAGCAAAGATACAGTTGTCTGGCACTAAGGAATCTGTGGACACGTGCCGAAGCTGCATCTTCCCGTCGCATATAGAATCAGAGGTACAGTTGCCTAGCACTAACGCCTCTGTAGACAAGTAACGAAGCATGATGGTATGGTACATCGATGAGACCTAGAAGGCTAACTGTCCACCACACACCAATCCACGAGGTTGCTCCTAAGAGATCCGTCGCGATATAACCACGTAGTTAAAGCAACGTAAAAATAGAGGGATAAATGTAATAGAAAATATTGCAAGAGTCATTTTATTTTTATTTTTACTTAATTAATACTGCTTTTATATATTTAATTTAATAATAAACAACAATTAATTTGTTTCCTTACAGTGTACGTATAGATAATTACGCCTAATACTATTGGCATGATGGAATTAATATAATTTTTCAAAACAAGAAATGTTGAGGTAGATAGTACCTTTATGTTATTTTTATTTATTAGCTCCACGTATGGACGCTAATTTGAGAAAGTATTTTGTTGCTTCACGTATGGAAAGCCGATTTGAAGTAGGAGTTGTATTGTAGTTCAACTGTTGGAGAGCCGAACTTGTAGTAGTTGCAACCGCACATAGTAAACAGTTTCCGGCAGCCTTCGTCCCAAAATTTAAGAAATATTAACTTTGTAATTTGACTGTTTCTTTAAGTATTAAATATTTGTGTTTTCCTCGGCTGCGTCAGTATTATTGTTAGAGACACGTTTCTCTTAGTTGGGTTGTGGTGTGACTAAGAATGTAGGCTTACACAGATTATAATTTTACTTCACTCCTTTTATTAATGCTTGATATGATTTAAATAACACTTCACTGATATATAAATATATATAGAGAGAGAGAGAGCTGCGAGATGTTTTTATTAAATACTTGCACTTTTTAACACGTAAACTATTTTCGTCTCACACAAAAATACGTATAAAATTTCTCGAGGACGTGTCTTGCGTCCGGTTACAAACAATGTCTGCAGGCAACTGAATTGATTTTAACCGCCTAAACTTGTAAATTGCTGAATTTCAAGTCTCTGATTGGCTATTCCTAATCCAATAGAATACCTTCATTTAATTAAAGCTTTTTCAGGTTCTTGATTGGCTATTTTTTTAAAACTGTCTCAAAAATTACATTATTGCTTCCAAGAATCATAAGTAGTATTGCTAAACTTCCTTACTCATTATTGCCTCAAGGTTACCTTATTGTTACCTCATTGTTAGCAACTTTTAACCTATTATTCTCACAGCTCCTACATTATTAAATTACGTAATACATTCACATAAAGTTATTGAACATGTATACAATAATATAAGCATATGCAATGACTGTTACATACATTTTACAAATTATTACATACACATATTGCTTCAAGGCGGGCTGTTATTGAATGCCCCAATGTTTATATTCCTTATAAACATTTATGTCCCCAGTCCAATCAGTTTTACCAATGATACCACGTATTATACCACATAATACCCCGATTTGTTATTATACTATAAATACAACTCAGATTTTAAACTATACCAGAACTCTAGTGACCACTATGATAATCCTAGTACTAGCCCAATGCTTTATAAACTTTCGGGTTTTTAATACCCCCGTTTCAATCGCAGAGCCAACGATTTCTTGCGACGATCGGAAGCAATGGGCTGAAGAATTACCTTGAGGAGGTCACTCGGCGCGAAACTGTCCCTTCTAAAAGTTTCTCTCAGTCTTATCCCTCTATGTTGCTTTAGATAGAACTGGATCAGAGGATTTGAAAGCGTTACGCCCTCGAGGAGAAAGATTTGTGCTGACATTTATTTTCAGTGGCCAATGGAAGAGTTAGGAGCTTGAGCTGGAATTGCATTGGTACAGCCCGGCGCCCTACAGACGATTACGATAATCTCAACACGATTTGAGAACCACGCGCTTAACGCTTCTTCAACTGCTCATTCCTATTCATCGATCTTCTTTTCTTCACTTCAGGTTTGTGCAAGAAATTAGTTTCAGATATTCTATGCATGGCCATTCCAGAAGAGTAAGGAGCGGATATAAGCACCTATTAACAAAAACATCTGATGTGTTAAAATCACAGGACTTTTCCTATCCGCTACAAATTCTTTCGTATCTACACTGCAAATTATGCATAAAGCTTTTATTCTTGTTATTCATAAGAAGTGTTTTCGAGGTGATTTCAATACACGTTTTGTTGTAATTCATAGAAGCATACACGAAGTAATAACGACAATCAAATGTTTAAAAAGATATTTTGCTATTATGTATGCTGGACTTCATAACGAGCGGACATTTTGCGGCCCGGCCACGATCGCCTTTATGCGTGATTCATTTGAACTGCAGTGACTTCGATATATTCAGCTAGCAAACTAGCGGTGAATGACCCGCTCAAGGCTACCGCTTTTTCTGCTGTGAATGCCAACTGTGAATTACTGCCTTCTGTTCGTGCTGTAAAGACTAGAATTTGTTCATTGTGCATCTGAAAAGTGAAAACTCATTAAAATTATGTTGTATGTGTGAATTAATTTACAGTATTTTTATTATTATTATTACTATTCTCGTTTTGTTATTGGTCCACTGAAATTCCTACTCAAAAATTCATGCTTGAACAAAGAATTTTTGTGTACATACATACGTAAAAACCGAATCATTAGATAGGGGCATACATAATTTCAGGAGACATTTCCTAGTATTCAAGTTCCAAATAGAAATACTGCCATTTGTCTGATTAATAAGTTTAGCACAAAGGGATCGCTAACCTCCAAACCAAGCAGCGAAAAAAGATGTTCTAACGCAGGAAAAAAAATTGACGAAATTGATGCATCATTCGAACGCTCTCCAAAGAGGTCTGTAAAACATATTGCACAGAGAGTGAGTGTTTCAAAAACCTCTGTCCAGTTACTAAATTTTTAAAACTGAAACCCTACAGAGAACTATTGTTCATGAAGTAAGCCCCGTGACGACGAGGAATGCCAGGAAAGTCTCAATCCAGAAGGACACCTCTTTGAACACTACTTATAACATATTAACTCATTATAGTGTACGCATGTTACTATTGCTCAAAAGTATGTAATAAGGTAGTTTAAGAATGGAAAACCCTCCGTGTAGTAGAACGGCTCGCGATCCGGGCCATAAAACGACCGTTCTATGTTTTGTATACCCTTTGCATGGCCTGATGAGAAACAAAGGAACAGACACTATATTTCAAAAGCACCAACAAGCAAGAAATATCTTGTAAACGGTTAATTAACAAAAGGTGTGGTTTAATAATACTGTATACCTTAGCTTTAGGTTCTTTCTGAACTGTTTTCTGCCTCAAAAAGATAAATATTTACGGCTTAGTTATACAAAACTCATACAGAATGAAGGAGTCTTCATAGGCTATTCACAGAAAATTGAAGATGTACGTTTTATTCCTTATGCCAATATATCAAAGGTATATCTATAATAAAAATTGTTCCAACTGTTTATGAGAGAATAAAAAATAAGGAAACTTTTTCCATGTAAAAGGTAATTTGAGTCAGAGGGGTGTGATTTAGTGCTAAACTTCGTATCGAATCCTTACAAAATAGTGGATTTAAATACCACCTTTGGTATACATCCAATATTTCATTTGGTTATGGTGTTCACAAACTAATACACAAATGCTTTATTCATTCGGGGGACCTCAAAGTATGTATTTTTAGTGAAATCTCGATACACATTCCTCTATCACAGCTAAGTGCTAGGAAAAGTAAAAATTAAGTAAAACTGGAGCTTTTAACATTCACTCGAGTGCTGTAAAGTTAGGGATATATCTTAATATCTCTGCAATTCCGCACTTTTTCTGGACGCCTCCTCCAATTCCAGACTTGATTTCTATGATTTTGATCCTTACATCACATTAAAATGTAAGCATTAGTAAATTTTGTAATAGTTGGGGTAGGAAAGAAATAAAAGCGTCTCTTTGATGGTCAAATTGTGGGATTTTGTTTTCACAAAGAGAATCTGTCCGAATTACTTTTATCCAATATTGCTCATTTTTTCCGCGACGCTGTGTACAGATTTTCACACAGGTCGTTGGAATTTTACAAATTTCTTGCCAAAGGAAAGGTTACTGAACTCCTTAATGTAACCCAGCAACTGATATAATTTGGAAAGGTCAGGTTGATAATTCGACAAACGATTGCTGAGATCCTAAGAGCATTCTTTTAAAGCAGTAATCTTCTGAAGAACTGAGAGACTCCTTTGCTTTTTAATATCATAGGACCAACTATATCTTATCACTGAACGCTACAAAAACTGACTTGCATCCAGAAAGCCCTAGCAATACTAAACCAATTGTTTTGGTTCATTTAGGCACGTGAAAAAGAAAATATGTGTTTGTTACATTCACATGACTTTCTCTACCCGCTAACGTTTATTTTGAGAAAGCTTCTACAAACTGTTCCTACGAAAGCTTGTTTTTTTTATCTTAATTGAGATAAAACATTTGCAGAAATATTTAATTACACATTTCGTGTAGGTACAAGGAGGATCCAGAAAACTGAATCCATTGTTGAAATTTCATACTCTTTCTCTGACATTGCGAGAAACAATCGAATAACGGCAGCACTTTAAAAACGACAAAAGTATTGAAAAATTCAAACCAATAATAACGAACATCTCGGTAATGGCCACAAAAACTGATTTGCAAAAACTTGTGTGTTTTAAATGGATTTACTTTTGTTGTGTATTAGCATTTTGTCTGTCTCTTATGATTTACCAATTATAAAAATCTGATGTGATACATTCACATGGCTTTCTCTACACTCTTGTCTTTATTATTGGGTAACTACTATTCCTACTAAAGCTTATTTTTCTATTTACTACATTTTAATACAAATAAACCTCCGCAAAAATAGCTACATTGCACACTTCGTTATAGATACAAACTGAACGCGATAGTCATATGTTTAAGAACTGGATACTATATGCTGGCCTTAAAATTCCATAATGTTTTCCATGCAATCGCGAGAAACAACTAAAAGTCGATGGTACTTAAAAAGAATGATAAGTATTAAACAATTCAAACGTTTAATAACGGATTATCTCAGAAGCAGCTTATGCCATAAAAAAAACTGATTTTAAATAAATCGTGTGTTTTAAAGAGATCTACATATTTTTTATGTGGTATACTTTCGTCTATCACTTAACATTTACCAGTTACACAAGATTATACAAAATTTCTTCCGAATGAAGTGGATTTCACGGGTTATTCCCAGAAAATTCAAGATATGCGTTTTATTTGTCACGTAAATATCTTAATATATGGTATTTTAATCAAAATCGTTAGTCAGGTTTTATAAAATGAAAATTTAGAAAAATGTTCCAAGTAAAGGGTAGTTTGCGATGAAGGAATTTTGTTGAAAATCTTTTTGTCGCATCTTTGGAAGATACTAAGCCTAAATACCAAGTTTGGTATTTATCCGATTTTCGTTTTAAGTTATGCTGTTCACATACACACGGACTTTTTCTAAAACGTTTTTTTATTCAGGGGGCCTCAAAACGTGTATTTCCGTTGAAATCTCGGTATGGAATATTTGGGTGAAATAGAATATCTTCTCTATCTACTATGTAGGTTATAGAGAAAGTAAAATAGTAAACAAAATTCCTTTCAATGAAAAGTATTTGTCGCATTCTTGGAAGATGCTGAACTTAAATACAGCTTTTGGTATTTGGCTGACTTTTCGGCTTTGAGTCATACTGTTCAAGACACAGACGCACGCGCGCACACACTTACACTTGCACGTGTGCGGATCATTTTCTGAAAAGCGCTTTTTTTTATTCAGGGAGTCTCAAAACGTGTACATATTTCGGTGTCAAACTTTTGGGTGGAATACAATACTTCCTCTACTTAGTATGTGATCAGTATAGAAAGTAAAAAAGCAAAAATCTATTATTTGTGTAACAAAATGGTATTATGCTTATTCTAACAAGAGTATTGTGCTTCAAGTTTTGCACTGTCTTTTAAAAATGTCTTAATATACTTTCTGGAAAGCTTAACTCTCACATGCTTATGATTTCTTATGACTCATGGTAATATTCCAGAAGTTCAAACGGTTTCTCGAGATGTGAAATATTCTCTAAACGGCAAATTCAAAATGTTTTGTTGCAAGTAGCAGGCACACGTTAGACCGCATATTTTTCCCTACTTGTCATCGTCGGGCTAAAACATAAAAGGTATGCATTGTCAAAACTTAGTTAAAAAGATAGCAAAACTTGATTTCTTAACATTTTATTATCCTTAGTCCTACTTTCATACAACGATAGTTTCTATATTTTTTATTATTTTGAGCATTTACGACGGATTGCCGATATTTAAAGGCTTTTATGACTTAAATGAATATCCTCTTATTTTCCAGTATTTTTTGTACGAATTTTTTTTTTTTGTGGTTCAGTTCTCAGTTTTTCGTTTTACATTTTACCACTAATATATTACTGTTTTTGTATAAATTATAAAATGTCAAGTAATTTAATGTATCCTAATAACGAAGAAAACTCCTATTCTGATATTTGAATTTTGTGGACAAATTAATACTATGCCATTAGATAGGCACAATTCATTTCCGAGTCCTGGTTGCCTCAAGAGTCCAATATAACCGTCCTCCAGTTCTACATCACTTGTATCTATCCAAATCAATGTAGGTTTTTCCCTCCCTCTCCGACTATTTCTTAATACCACAAAATTAAACTACTTATGTTGTTCTTTAAAAGCTGTAAACAAACTCTGACTCAGAAAAATTATCTCGTGGTTCACTGTAAATAACATTTTTATAAGTTTCGTCATTTACACTTATAAAGAACTTCTCAAAGGCGGTTAAAATTACTTACCAACTTTTGTATGTAGCATTTGATATACATTTTCCTGTTAGATTAAAATTTGAGGTTAATAAATTAATAATTGAAAATTTTAGCACATTTTTATCAAATGTGTACGCGGAAGAGAAACGGCAAAACTCAAAATGAGGAGACTTACTTGTGATGTCTCATATGCAATGGCAAACCGCCACAATATCACCTCGTCTATTATGTCCTTAGGCGAGTCGTGATTTCCACCTGTCTAGCTTAGAGCAGTCAGAACTGCACTTAGTCACGACACCCACCACCAAGCTATCACTTTAACTTGCAGATTGTATTAAAGGCATCTTAGGCGTTTTTATAGGTAGCGACTATGTCACCTTCATTACTGTTGAACGTCCTCAGCGTTCAAGTGTATATCTGTACCGTTTATCTGAGTTTCATTGCTCTTTATACTTTCTTTATTACTTAGCTCTAGAAAGTAGGGGAAGCATTGCATTCCACCCAAAAATTCGATGACAGATTTCACCGGAAATATAAATTTTGATGCTCCCTGAATCCAAAGAATGCATTTTTAGAAAAATTTCAATGTGTACGTGAACAACATAGCTCAAAATCGAAAAATTGATTGAACACCAAACTCTGAATTTAAGTACAGTGTTTTCCAGGGATGCAACACGAAGATTTTCAACAAAGTCCCCCTACCCCAAACTACCTTTTACATGGGAAAAGTTTCGTTATATTTTATTTTCTCAGAAAAAAAGGCTCACGATTTTGATTAAAACGCCATATGTTTAGATATTTGCATGATAAATGAAAGCTATATCTTAAATTTTCTGGGAAAAACCTGTGAAGTCCTCTACATTCTGAATGACTTTTCTATAGGGATAGATAAAATGGTCCTACTGTAGAGCACACATTTATGTCCAAAAAAAAATTGTAGCTTGTGCCGTTTCCCCCTCCTCCTTGGTCATGGCTTATGCAACCAGCTCAAGAATGGCCCAATGCTTCAGAAATGATGACGTGGGTCATCGAGAGAAACAGTTAACAGCCGAAGCTTCGGGAAAGATGTCATGCATAACGTAATTCATCATTCCACAACACAAAGCGTCGTGCAGAGTTACCATTGGCTGGTTTGCTTCACGCTATTGACGGCAGTGCCATTACGCTCGTGGTCAACTTCAGCAACTCCTGGGCAGACAGCAAACTCACTCTTCGGCCAGGGACCAGTGGATAGCACCCAGACTCGTGTTCTGGTTTTGTGTAGGCGAAATTTGGCGTAAAAAACCAAGAGTAATCTTTTGTCTTTTCTAAATTATTTTCAACTGTTTGGTAAGCTGCAAAATTTAACTTTTTTTGCTCTTGGTGTTTCTAAATTCACATTTACCGGAGAAGCATTCATATTTTTTACTTCGTGTAACATTGCATTGTATTATTCCTTGTTTGAGAAATATTTTTGATTTGTAGGGAAACCTAAATTGTAAAAAGGCGAAAGAGTATTACATTGTCGTCTCCGAGCATATTATTTGTAAATCACAAAGCTTTTAGAATGTTAAAGCAAGGTGATGATGGAATTGTTAACAAATGCAAAACTTTATAATAAATTGTTAACATATCTGGCGGTGTATCTTTCCGATTTATAGATCCTACGCAATAGTCATTTTCACAATATTTAACACATCTGGGTATGGGAAAAGCCTAGTGGTGCAAGCTTTAACCATTTCCGAGATATTACTTTTTATTAGTTTGAATTTTCAGATACTTTGTGGCAGTAATTTGTATCACAATAATGTAAATGCCAGAGTGATTGTAGTATAAATTAACATTCTTGTATGACAATGATTTGGGATGTTTGTTAATTATAAGCATTGTTAGGCAATAAGTTTACACGGCCTCACTGAAACTGACAATAGGAGCGGATAACAATGAGCGAGGGGGTGAGTTGAATATTAATTAGAAGGGACAAACAAATGAGGTCATATTGGCGCGCTTTTCTGTAGAAATGGAGGGAATATCTTCCTTAGAGCATATGTTTTCGTAATGTTGATTGGATATAAAAATAGACGCTAATGTTGGCGCGTTTTATTAACCAATAGCAGCTCGGTTATAATCTTTAGGCATATCGGGGTGTGGGAGTATAAAAAGCTAAAGCCAGAGGCAAGTATTGCCCAGTTCAACAAAATCATCCACGCGTTACACGTCGCTGAGTCCAACAGAATCATTCAGAAGTTAAACGTCGCTTAGTTCATCAGAATCGCTCGCGAGTTACACGTTACGCAATTCTACAGAATCTCTCGCGTCGTAAAGTTAGTTATAAATGTGAAATACGCGAATTAATAAAGTGCGGCAAATAAGTGATTATAATAACATTAGAAAACATAACAGTTTCAGTCTGGCGTGTACCTCGAGTCAATATGTGAACTTAATTAATTGTGACGGTAATAAAAGTGTAAAAACAAATTCTTTTATCAGTGTTATCTTTGAGTAACAAATCCTTTCCGTTTACACACCTTGATCAAGAGATTTGCTTGACCGAGAAATAATAGCTAGCCGGAGGACAATGAACCCAACATTCAAAGTAGTAAAACAATAACAGGCGCCCAGCAATAAGATAACACGAAGTGACCGCGACAAATTGGCTTCCATACGTGGTGCAGATAAACATGAAGCATCTTCCAACCAACTACAAATATACGACTTTAAATTGGCGCCCAACGTGGGGCAGATAAACATGAAGCATCTTCCAACCAACTACAAATATACGACTTCAACTTATACTGTTTGCTAGCAGCAAATCGCTATTCATTTTTCTCGTGGTCATATAAAGAGGATGGAATTTTAAATGCATCACACACGGACACGCTTTTTAAAAATCTTGTTATCGCTTTACCTGTTGTATCCCTAAACTTAATACGAAATGTCTAAATGTTTAACCGAAGTTTATCTTGGTTAATTAGTAGTAACTAGAAGAGTAAACTTTTGTAAAAATACTTTGTGGAATAATGAGTAGAGAAAATCGCATGACTGCAATACAGATTTTTTTTTAGTGCAATGTAGAGGATTTTAGGAACCGCTAAGAGTGTATACCAATTCGGCTTTCAACTTCGTGAGCAGTAATGCGAGAGGCAAATTGGTCGTAATAAGAATATAAACCTCAGTTTCTTCTAAACATGATCCACAACATTACTACTGAGCTGTCTCACTCAGTTTTACTGTCTTTAGTCGGTCTCAATTATATGCACCTACAACGTTTGTCTCGTATATGAATTACACGCAGTGTTGTTTTTCTTAGTTTAGCGTTCTTCCATAAGGTAGGTTATATTAGTGAAATGGGTGAAATTATGCTTAAATGAGGCCGGGCTTAGAGTTACTCGACAATCGTCTTCTGAAGATTGCGAAAACCAAAAAAAAAAAATATATATATATATGGGAGCTTCTAAATATGAGGTGCAACCTCCACACCACGAAGGTAGGCGAAATATATTTGTTTTCAGTAATATACTTAATGGTTACATTATATCATTGTTTAACCTTGAACAACTGTTAAGCTATACTACAAAAGGGAAAATTATGTTCAGAATTTCAGACTTTTACCTTCTCTAGCACCCGCCTAAGAAATAGGGAGGAAATATAGTATTACATCCGCAAAATCGATATGAGATTTCATCGTAAATATACGTTTTAAAGACCCCTGAACTCAAAGAGAAGCGTTTCAAGAAGAAAAAAAAAATACGTTTGTGCGCCAGAATGTAGAGAGACAAGCGGACCAAGTCAATAAATAGAGGAAGACAGAACGAGAGAGAGAGAGAGAGAGAGAGAGCGGGTAAAGCGTTGAAAGAACGGCAGAAAAAAGGGAACATGTTTTTAAAAATGACCTTTTAAAAGCTTGCTCATTTAAATAGCCTCCAGTGCATACTTTTAAATTATTTTTCTCAGCTATTAAATTTCGTAAATTTTCACAATCTCTTTCTGTCTACTTCTACAAAATTCCAGCATAATGTACCAACTAGAATTTAAAGAATGCCAAATAAAACTATGGAGGGAATTTTTCTTGTATATTTTACAATTTATTTTCAAAATTTCCTTTAGAGAACACAGCAATTTTCACTTACAGAAACAAGTTTAAAACTAAAACCGAAAAAAGTACCTGACAGTAACTACTTGTTTTATTATGCGAACATAAAAAGGTTAACTTTTCAAGTGAAAATATTGATGCCTAAAAGGGTAGTTAAAACGTAAATGTTTTAATGTTGTATTAGAAAGGAATACATTCAGAATGTTATGAATAGAATGGTTCCAAATTGAAGGAGCAATTTTATTTTTAATGTGTTGGAAAATATTCAGCATACCCTTGTATTATGCCACGTTCATACATTTTTAAATTTACTTTATTTTACAGCAACCAAGTATTATGAACTCTTTTAGCCCAGCACCAGATTTCTGAATAGTTTCATGTGCACAACCCTCTATTTCCTATGGGCAGATCGGGATCTTTCACTTCAGAAACAACTGATGATGTTTAAAACTGTTTAACTTTAACTATTTTAAAGTTGGTTTTATTAAGTTTCAGCATGAGACATACCGGCACTCATTCCACATTCATACTTCCAGACTCTGCGGTGGGTAGTGGAGAACTCTGGTTAAAGAAAAATTTTCCCTTCACAGCCAGGAGTGGACCTTTGGGTTAAAAAGACAGAATGCCCAACATTTGATTACAACGCCAGTTCCCAACATCGTCATTTACAATGTCGAAGACACCATTTTTATAAGAAAATTACAATTATTTTTATGCTTATATTGTGCCCCTGGCCACTACAAAAAATATCTGATATGTTACATTCACATGTCTTTCTCTACCCTCTATCGCTTATTGGTGGGTATACAAAGTATTCTTAGGAAAGCTTATTTTTCAATATACGTTATTTTAATCCAAATAAACCTTTGCAGAAATAGCTACATTATACATTTCGTTCTAGTTATAAAGGGAACAGTGATAGTCAAATGTTTTAAAACTGGACGCTATATGCTGGCCTTAAAATTCCATATTCCTCTCATGACATCGCAAAAAACAACTGAATGTCTACAGGCTTTAAAGGAATGACAAAAGCATCGAATAACGCGAAAAATTAATAAAGGATATCTCGGAAATGGCTTATAGCACGAAAAAAATATATTTGAAATAAATTGTGTGTTTTAAAGAGATCTACATATTTTGCGAGTACGTTTTTTGTCTATCGCTCACCCTTTACTGGTTATACAATATTATATAAAATTCCTTCCGAATGAAGACTTCGCATGCTACTCACAGAAAATTCAAGATATACGTTTTATTTGTAATGTAAATCTCTTTAATATTTTGACGTGTTGGTAGCACTGGGATGCTAGTGTTGACAACACGGATAGGATGTGACGTACCGTAAGGGAGGGGATAACCTATTAATCGCGGCAAGTAAGTGTCTCTCTTTGTGTCTGGCAACGGAAGGGATAGCACGTGGTAGACATGGAGGTCCTCGTGGAAGCAAGTAGAAAATGTAATCTGTGAATTTCGGTGGAATATAGTGGCCATCCAAAGTTGTGTATGGTGTGATTATTTGAACAGGTAATCCTATTCCTTAATGCTGCAATATTAAGTATATTTAAACGCAATTTTAGGCTCGCCCCGTCGCCTCGTGTTAATGTGAGAAGTAAAGTAAATTCCCGGATACCTTTCTGCTCTACCAACTAAATTTAAATGATTAATCTGTGAAAATACGACAATATATAGTATTTTAATCAAAATCGTTAGTCATATTTTTCAAAAAATCAAAAATTTAAAAAAAATCTTCCATGTAAAGGGTAGTTAGGAGTGGGAGAATTTTCCTGAAAACCGTGTCGCATCTTAGGAAGATACTGAACATAAATATCAAGTTTGGTATTTATACAACTTTTCGCTTTTGGATTATGCTCTTCCATAATGAACACAGGGACATTTTTTCTAAAAATGCCATTTTTGGGATCCAGGGTGCTTCAAAACATGTGAAATCAAACCTTTTAGTGGAATGCAATACTTTCCCTATCTAATAATGTATGTACGTGGTAGAGAAAGTGCCAAATATCCAGGCCATTCAGTGGTGATATGCCAACTGGAAGGCAAGATTTCAGATACATGAAATCGTGTGTAGGAGCCTTGCTACTCAGCGGCCAGTTGAAATGGACACGCTGTGCAGCTCGACGGTTTTACTTAATAAAGTCTGCTCGTATTTTCCTAACCACCAGTCATGAACTTACGTTCCCTTCCACTTCGGCTAAAGTTACAGCCTCGCTGAAATATCTCGCAAAGAAAGGACGAAAAAGAGTGAAAAATATCAAGTTTTAAACATAGTGAGGATTTCCCCCAAAGAGAAGGTTTAGGGATAGTTACATGCTTGATTTGTGGCTACGAGTTTGCGGCATTAAAAAGAGGAGGCGTTTTTTGTTTCAAGATGTGGAGGTAAAATAAGTCTGCTGGCGTCGTTTTTTGTCATCCCTTCGGTCAAACATGAAACACCTGAGTGCATAATAGTAATATACATAGAAATAAGTGGATAACCTTGATGATTATGATACGAGTTGGAGGAGGTGTATTTTAGGAGGAGGTGGAGGAGGAGGAGGAGGAGGAGGAGGAGGAGGAGGCGTTGTATTGTATTGCTGCAGTTGGAGAGCCGAACTTGATGTAGTTGCAACCATGTGTCCCACGTATGGTATAAAGTTTCCGGTGGTCTTCGCCCCAATGCTTAAGAATCAACTTTGTATTTTAATGTTTTCTTTAAATATTATATATTTATGTTTGCCACGGCTGCGTCAGTATTAATTTGTAGAAACATGTATTTCTTAACGGGGTGTGATGCGGCTAAAGTATGAAGGCTTACACAAATTATAATTTTTACTTCACTCCATTTATTAATCCTTCACACAATTAAATAACGCTTCACTGTTATAGAGAGCTGTGAGACTGTTTATTAATTGCTTGCATTTTTTATTACGTAAACTTTATAATGAACTTTCGTCTCACGCTGAATATGTATTAAACTTCTCGAGGATGCGTTTCGCGTCCGGTTAGGAACACTGTCTACTAGAAACTGACTTCTACCGCCTTAATTTGTAAATTTAATCTATTTCAAGTCTCTGATTGGCTAATTCTACTCCAATAGAATACTTTTATTTCACTTTCAGGTTTTCTGGTTGTTGAGGCTAGAGTTGAAATGTACAGTCCTCTGCATAAATTGCTTCGTCTTCACCCCATCGGTTCCAACAGCGCCAACATAAGGGAAGTAACAGATTACATTATTGTTGCTCCAAGAATTGCTAGTAGCATTATTAAACTTTCCAGTTCATTATTGCTTCAAGGTTACCTCATTGTTAGCAACTTGAGACCTAAAATATAACAACTCCTATATTGAATTACCTAATACATACACATAAGATTATTAAACATGTACATAATAATATAAACATAATACAATGACTGTTACATACATTTTATATATTATAAGTAGGGGAAAATAAGAGAGCTGGCGCAGTTAATTTATGCATGGAATGCAATTAATATGCTAATTAGCCCCGCCCCCTCCCCTTCCCCACCCCCCGCTGTGCCTTGGTAGTTTTACTTGCACCTGAGGGTCATAAATCTTGTTGAGTACAATGGAGGCTTGACAGTTAAGCAATTAAGGCTGTCAATCAACTGTCAAAACGAACAAAGGGGTCATAAATTTAAGGTTCTGTAACAAAGGCGAGTTGTTTTTCCTACCCCTCCCATATCAGGCCACTTCTGCACCTGGTCAGTTACCCACCCCCACTTGCATTGTTTGTCGAACACGTGGCATACTCGTTCCACTAGCTTTTAACAAAAGAACAATGCTTACCCTTCAGCTGTCAAAATGAACAAAACCCATGATGAATTAGGGTTGTGACAAAGAGAACCTAAGCCAGTTAACAGAGAAACAAGTTCTATTGTCCGGTGCAAGCATTCTTTAGAAAGACCATCTGGCATACTCATCCCACAACCCAATAACAAAGCCTGACCCTTTCCATTGTGTAAGAGATTCTATTGTGTGTGCCTTTCTATTGTCCTGGGCAAGGCTAGTTTAGAAAGACACCTGCGGCGTTCCCATCCCGCTACTCCATAACAAAGCCTGACCTTTTCCATTGTTTGACCACCTGCGAGTTAACAAAAGAATTCGAGGGTTGCTTTATACTCGTCCTGTCCTTGTTTGTGTGAAAGAGAGAGAAACTTGTTTACCAACTCTGCGTAACGTCAGGGTCGGCCATCATTATTTTGCCTGAGGGAGTTCTCTCCGATGTTTTACGACATCCTACGAATATATCCGAGCATAGTTAACAAGCATTCTGTTTCAGCCAACGACTCCGAAAAAGCGCCTAATATACATTTCATTACGTGCATTAAACCTCTGCGTGATATCCATAGATCGGTGTTCGATTCTTACTGTAATCAAAAGTTTATTGCTAATGAGAAATTGATGATTGATATTATTATATCATTACCCTAATTAATAAAAAAGGCGTTCAGAGAATTCTAGCTCGAGTCTTACCAAGTGAAACTCTCATGCGTAATAACTATTAAACTATGCACGGGCAGATTAAAAATGTATTTAACAAATATAATTTAATTTTTATATATCATTACAATAATTAATAAAAGGGTGTTCAGAGAGTTCTAGCTCGAATCTTGCCCCACGAAACTCTAATGCTTAATAAATATTAAACTATGCAAGATCAGATTAAAATGCATTTAACAAATATAATTTAATTTTTATATATCATTACAATAATTAATAAAAGGGTGTTCAGAGGGTTCTAGCTCGAATCTTGCCCAACGAAACTCTAATGCTTAATAAATATTAAACTATGCAAGATCAGATTAAAATGCATTTAACAAATATAATTTAATTTTTATATATCATTACAATAATTAATAAAAGGGTGTTCAGGGGGGTCCTAGATCGAATCTGCGAATCTCTAATGCTTAATAAATATTAAACTATGCGAGTATTGGGCGGTCAGATTAAAACGTGTTTAACAAATATAATTTAATATACACGACATTACAATGTTTAACGAACTGTTTTCTTAGGAACCAGAGGTCCATAGTTCGAATCCTGCCCTGCGAAACGCTATAATAACTATTAAGTTATTGAAGCGGCAGGCGGTCGGATTAAAATTGCATTTACAAACTATCATTGTTTATATTAAACCACCGCTGATACTTAGATATCCCAATGCCTAGACAACATTCTTTCTTCTTCTCCTCTCTTTTTCTTTCTATCTATCTCTTTCTTTCTCCACGACTTGTACACATTCAGGCGTTCGCATATACACGAGCACTTGTACACACATCAGCAAACATACACTGGTGCACGCATGCAAGCACATACACACACGCACATACATACACCAACACACACACACATACACTAGTACACACACGCATTCACGCACCTCATGCGTATACATACATACACCAGTGCTCTTACACTCACACATACATATACATGGACACACACACATACACGCACACACACTCGCGTACATACATACATACATACATACATACATACATACATACATACACTGTTACACTTGGACATACACACACACACACGTGCAAGCACATATGCCTGTTCACTTACACCCAACAGCACCAATCCACACACGCACACACCAACTCACGCGCATGTCCTGAATGAAAAGAGACAAAATGATGCAATAAAAACTAATTATAGCTCGGGATGCAAGGCTCCATTAACGATTTTCTCGAAACCGGTCTTGATGAATGGGTTCGAATCCTAAAAGGGATTACAAATTCATCTTCTAATAACTCCAAAACTAATTAAAATAAAGACAGTAAATAAACTTTATTACTTTTATGTCATTAGTTCCTTTCTTGTGCATGTATATTAGAGTCCAGGTGTCATGGGTTCGATCCTTAACTTTAAAATCTCAATTATCTCAGAAACTAGCAGGGATTAAGGTGCGGACCAAAACACGATTTTTAGCTCCTGTGATGGACAATTAATGCTTTATATAAGTTCCAATCAGTTGTCCCTAGATCGAATCCCGATATTTCAGTGACTTCCTTAATTTTCCACTGTACTCTAGAATATATCACTTAGATCGATGCTGTAACTGCATACAGGACTTTTAAACATAAGGTAATATTATAAATAATTTTGTTTCTGACGTTCTGAGTTCGAATACCGATTCAATGAAGTTTACTTATAAATTTAATAACAGTAAATAATTAAGACAAAGGCACCAAATAAACCTATTACGTTTATGTCATCAGATAATATCTTGCGGGTGTATATTAGGGTACCTGACGTCCAAGGTTCGATCCTTAAGTTTAAATCTCAATTATCGCAGAAACTAGCAGAGATAGAGCTGTAGACGAAAGCATGTTTGATAGCTCATACAATGAACAATTAATGCTGTATATAATTTTCAATCAGTTGCCCCTAGTTCGAATCCCGATCTTTCAATGACTTCACTGATTTTCCTCTGTACTCTAGAATGTAACTGTATGCAGCTTTGTGTAACGACATTATGGATGTACTCTGTGTGTGTGAGAGAGAGAGCGAGAGAGGGAGAGAGAGAGCGAGAGGAAGTGAAACAAGTAGGGATAGAAGTGCTGAAAGCCTCTGCGCATGCGCAGCAAGAGATGATGTCATTGGCTGCAATAATCACGTGACGTGTAAGCATCACAGCCATCATGACCTGCCGGCATCGCCTGGAGGGGGTTTAGATCCCTATATAAACAGATATCTGCCCATGTTAGAACTGTTTTGTACTTATTAACTTTACATTCAAGTTTTAAAGAGCATTAAAAGCAACGTGAGCTGCAGGCCGTCTACACATTCAGCGCATATCAAAACGTGGCAATGCAAGGTGAGTTTTACATAACTATACAAAATCACTGTTGGCTTTTACAATACATTTAATTTTGTTTAAACGTTACAGTACATGAAAGACGATTCGTTACAAAGAGCATCATATTTTCTAATCTGTGCTTTACATTCACATTGATTTCACTGCATACTCTTCTCCAGTTCACATGATTTTCGCCACACATTCTTCTTACATAAACATTCATACGATTTTCCCCCTCATTCTTTGTTTCGCTATACACTCATATGATTTCCTCTACTCATTCTTTGTTCCCCTACAGGTTCATGCTCTGTTAACATTCACATGACTTTCTCTGCACATTCTTTGCTTCCATTAATATTCACATGATTTTCGCCACACATTCTTCTTGCATAAACATTCATACGACTTTCCCCCTCATTCTTTGTTTCACTATACACTCACATGATTTCCTCTACTCATTCTTTGTTCCCCTGCAGGTTCATGCTTTGATAACATTCACACGACTTTCTCGGCACATTCTTTGCTTCCATTAACATTCACATGATCTTCTCAACACATTCTTCTTACTTAAACATTCATATGATTTTCCCCACTCATTCTTTGTTTCACTATACATTCGCACACGATTTCCTCTACTCATTCTTTGGTTCTCTGCTGGCTCATCTTCAATGAACATTCACATGATTTTCTGTACTTATTCTTTGTTTCTCTACACATTCATAGGCTTACTTACAAAACATGCACACCCTAGTTCTAATATAAAGAAGTGTATAACTCGTTCTTCAACTCGAATAATGTAGTGAAAATAATAATTCATGACAATGTCTGTTACAGATTGTTTAGCTGATAGACTTAACAAGATGGTTGAAGAGCGTAGTTTCCTACCGACTCGTCGAGTTCAAGATCTCGAAATAGGTCTTAACTATGAGATAAAGTCCTTAAAGAGAGTTCAAACAAGATAATGTACCAGGATCGTATCTTCGCTGGAGGATTGCCAAGTGTTCTTGCCAGAGCGCTATAATTCGTTAACTGATCAAGAGATTGCAGAAATACCTGGGAACATATACCTCCAGTATAACAGCATGACAGAGACGGGGAAATTTAAGACATGTAAATTGTCTTTTTTACGTGCGTAGAAGTGTCAAACTTAAGTATTGAATGTTCCCCATTTCACAATGAAAAATTCATAAATAAAACAACTGACTCATTGATATTACATATAAAGATACAAAAGATGCATATTATAGAATTTTATAAAAAATTTACGAAATCACAATATCACATGCTTTGAGTTTAATTATATCTAGCGCATTGAAATAACTCTAAATATCCGAATGTTTATACAAATCTTTGTGCTTCTTTTTACATGTGCCATATGCTTCATTTTACATGTATCATAACAAAAAATGTAATTCTTTCCAGGTTGCCTTTACTTGACCAACATAGTTTTCTAAGACTTTCATTGTGCAATGTTTCAGGGTGTGCAATAAGAGGAAGAAGAAGAGGAATAGCCTGCTGCCATGCAAAGGATGCTGACGCTATTGGAGGGTGGAATAAGCACCATCGGCACCTACAAGAAACATTTCGGCAAGAAACGGGTACTGAGACATCTACATCACCGAAACACATTAAGACAGGATCCTTATATAACATTACAGGGTATACAATGAAAAAATACGGTCAATTTTGTATACAATTCAATGCATGGCTGAGAGTTAGCTCGAACTAGTCTCCCTATATTCACTGAAATTAAGCATTGTGAGCAATAATTTAAGTGACTGTGAAAATACTTTAAGTAATGGTGAAATTTGTATTCTAAAAGACTTGAGCCCGTATACATTAACAGCATTAAGACTGTTTGCCACGCTGGAATACAAATTATGAAAATAAAAAGACTTTCATTTAAATAATAAGGAAATTTGCATAACCTGCTGTTACCAGTGTAATGACATATACAGAAACAATGAGTCGGATGAGAAAGTGATGGAAATGTAAGATAAATAATAACAATAAAAGAATTAATGTATGCTTTTACATAGTGTTTTTATTCATTAAAACTCCTTGCATTCCTAATGAAAAATAAATCATTACAATGATTAGTTTAAGTTATGTCACAATGATCAAAAAGAGAACCGTCTTTAGATGCATTACTCGATCTTAAGTCAGAGCACCAAAAAGACAAATCACGGCTTCTCCATTTTAGATGCGGTGTCACTATTCAGGTAAATTCCTGTAACACAGCAGGTTGAGTATGCAGATCCGTTGTCCTAAATGGGTGAAACAGAGTCTTATCCAGCTTAACAGTCTTGAGATCTCAGCATCAGAAAGTCGAATCACAAGCCTTCTCCACTCGATGAGTACAGGTTTAACAACAGCATTCTCTTCACCCTGAGACGATGTAAAGTATATAAATGTTCAACTTGACAAGGGATTCTAAACTCGTTGTTAAGAGTCCAGAACTGATGTATTATATGGTGAAAACACATGTTCCTCTTCTTAGTGATCTTGTCGTCGAATCTCGGTGTCGTTGAGGTGTCGATAACATTGAAGATGCCCATGATTATAGGATTCTGAAGCCCAATAACTGTAGGAACTGCTGATTGCGTGATGTTAACTTGATGGGCGTCAAGGGCAGAGCATGATGTGTGCGTTGAATCATTCCATTATTATATCCTCGACGTCGTTGACTTCTTCTAAAATCTATAGGCATTATGCTTATATCCTTGTTTCTAAAGGCAATGATATTGCTGTTAGGCTCCCCTGTTTGCTCTATGAAGCGGATGTTTATGAACAACAGGTAAAATTTGATTTGATGGTTCCTGTGAAATACGTTATCCAGCCGTAACAGATGGGAAAACTGGTAGATGGAGTGTCCACTTTTGCTATCGAGGAAGGAGACTGATGCAATACTGCGCTAAATTCGTATGATGCTCAACCTAAATATATTCACTAGGAAATCAGATTCAGACAGCTGATTAGATGGAATAACTTTGTCACTGAAGGGCCACAGAACGATCCTATAGAACAATCACTGGAAAAAATCAAGAGTGAAAGGACACTTAATTTCAGCCTTCATTGTGTTATTATTAGGTCTAATAAAGAAGACATTCTCATCTACACCTAGCTTATCTCTGATGCATTCATTAATATCAGAAATCTCATAAGTTCCATCAGGTATATCAATGATCTTAATTTCATCATTGTACATGTAATGAAATTGATTATTACTCCTATCAACATTGGGAATTGAATAGAAGGTTTCAAAATTCAGAAGAGCAATCTCATAATGATACTTTGAATCTAGCTGAAGAGGAGGATTCAGGTATGTAGTAAGCACAGACTCGTTGCCACTGACGGCAATAGTGTAACTCATAGCGATAGAAATTGCAAGCACAAGTGCCCACAGATGACTGAGCTGAAACTCTGAAACCTCTTAGTGTTATACAGTACCTTAACATCTCTGAGGTACCTTTCTATCTCTTTTGGAGGCTTCAAGTTTCCAAAGCTGTCGAAATAAAATGACACGTTGCCATGCTTCTTTAAAGCCACCCAATGAGTGCCTTTATTCTCTGAAGTATCGAGATTAACAATAATTCTCTCTCTGTAACGAGGTCTTGAGGGTAGCTGATCGATCATGTATACACCCTTAAAATGAGGAATCTTTAAACGTCTGGCATACAAGTCGAGGTCTATGTTACTCAATGTTTTTTCCGGGACAAGTATAGCCCTCTGCCTGAGTTTTTTGAATTCCCTTTCAGGCTCGGTCTCCTCTTCGTTTCTGTGTTTCTTCCCTTATTCTTCTTCACTCGAAAACCTCTCCCTCTTGCTTCAATTTCTCTGTTACGTCTAATCATTTCAGCAAGTTGTTTATCTGCAGCTTTTATCGTATTTACAGCTGTAGCAATTTGTGATGCACCTCCAGCGGCGGCTCCTAGTGCTGCAATAATTGGTATGAGCGGTAGAAATCCTCCTCGTTTCTTCTTTTTGGACCCTCCGCCAACAGATACCTTTCTCTCAATTTCTCTCTTATGCCTCATCATTTCGGCAAGTTGTTTATCTGCTGCCTTTTTCTTATTTACTGCTGAGGCAATTTGGGCTGCACCTCCAGCAGCAGCGCCTAGAGCTGCAATAATTGGTATGAGAGGTAGAAATCCTCCTCGTTTCTTCTTCGTGGTTACTGCACCTGGAGCTACCTTTCCCTTCATAATTGCTGTTACTAGTCACGCTGCCAACTTTTTCACCTAATGTAACATCAGATTGCACGCTTTTCCAAGTCGTTTCAGCCAGATCTTGTCAGCAATGTTTCTCGAAGCAGAGACCTTATGCTGAGCGTTGGCAATGCCACTAAGATTACACGAATTGTCTAACGGAATGATTCCAGGGTCTCCTCTCTTTAATTTTTCTCTAGCTTTACCACAGTTCCTCAGCCTATGTAACCAGGTAAATGTACTTCAACGGTTGCAGGCTAGTGAGAGAGTTAATTAAACCGAAACCTCTTGCGAGCTTAACCACCTTAGCTCTCACGTTATACTAATCGATTTTTATTCAGGATAGTTCTTTTATACTTTCTCATTAGCGTATATACATTAAAAGCGATTTATTTTACTTTAGCTGTCAAGCTAGAGAGGATGAAACAAGAATGCTCACAGCCTATTCATATGTTAGACTTTGAAAGCGACTTTAGACGTGAACTTAGTGGAAAACTGTTTCATGTCAATGTTCTTGACTTGCCTATCATGTAACCCATTCAGGGAAAAGGTGACCGGCAAAGGGAAAAACGTGACCAGCAAGGGGAAAAAGGTGACAGCATAGGGAAAAATCTGACCAGCAAAGGGAGAAAAGGTAACCAGCAAAGGGAAAAATGTGACCAGCAAAGGGAAAAACGTGACCGGCAAAGGGAAAAAGGTGACCAGTAAAGGGAAAAATGTGACCAGCAAAGGGAAAAACGTGACTAGCAAAGGGAAAAACGTGACCAGCAAAGGGAAAAAGGTGACCAGCAATGGGAAAAAAGGTGACCAGCAAAGGGAAAAAGGTGACCAGCAAAGGGAAAAAGGTGACCAGCAAAGGGAAAAAGGTGACCAGCAAAGGGAAAAAGGTGACCGGCAAAGGGAAAAAGGTGACCGGCAAAGGGAAAACGGTGACCAGCAAAGGGAAAAAGGTGACCAGCAAAGGGAAAAACGTGACCAGCAACGGGAAAAACGTGACCAGCAAAGGGAAAAAGGTGACCAGCAACGGGAAAAACGTTACCAGCAAAGGGAAAAAGGTGACCAGCAAAGGGAAAAACGTGACCAGCAAAGGGAATAACGTGACCAGCAAAGGGAAAAAGGTGACCAGCAAAGGGAAAAAGGTGACCAGCAAAGAGAAAAAGGTGACCAGCAAAGGGAAAAAGGTGACCAGCAAAGGGAAAAAGGTGACCAGCAAAGGGAAAAAGGTGACCAGCAAAGGGAAAAACGTTACCAGCAAAGGGAAAAATGTGACCAGCAAAGGGAAAAAGGTGACCAGTAAAGGGAAAAATGGGACCAGAAGAGGGAAAAACGTGACCTGCAAAGGGAAAAATGTGACCAGCAAAGGGAAAATGTGACCAGCAAAGGGAAAAAGGTGACCAGTAAAGGGAAAAATGGGACCAGAAGAGGAAAAAACGTGACCTGCAAAGGGAAAAAGGTGACCAGCAAAGGGAAAAAGGTGGCCAGCAAAGGGAAAAAAGGTGACCTGCAAAGGGAAAATGACCAGTATCTCCCTTAACTCTCGCATTCTCTGTGCTAACTATCAAGAAAACTTGTACTCTTGCCTCTATGAATCCATTTCTAGCTACTTGAATCTGCTTGTGCTTAATGAGATAGTTATAATTAACGGAATTACAACTATTAGGCGCGAATGCTACAATATTTTGCTTAGTCTAATTCGGACATGGCTGTTTATATGCATCAAAACCTGAGTACATATATAAATACATAAATGTTAAAAAATAGCTCAGTCTCGTGTTATCGTATACGAATTCAACATCTACAGTATACATTGACTAGTTTATATATACTGCTTGAGCATAAACACTCACAAAGACGGACAATTACAGTCAATTTACGAGAATCTTGATTTTTCGTATGTTTCCCAAGGGGGGAGTAATCGCTTTGTTAAGGGCTGCATATGTAATAGAACTTTAAAAAACAGGACAATTTCAAGGCTTAAGCAACATAGGAGAAGATGCTGTAAAGCAATGACCAGCTGTGCATTGACTACAACACCCAAACGAGATCCTGGAATCTTCTCAAGTCCCGAAGAGCGGGATTCAAGATGAACCGTACTTGGAACCAGTTCAAGCGACCCTGTAATAACGTCAAGAGCTACCACTGATGAAGCAATGAGTGCAGTTTCTTTGAATGAGCAAGCTCTGAATAAACACACCAATGAAAGCAGGCATACTAGTGTCAACTCACCTAGATTAGAAGATATATCCAAAGCGAATACAGAGGAGATGCTATGCCGCTACACCGATCCTAAAGATTTGGTAAACATGCTAAGGGTACTCATGAGGCTTCATACACCTGATAAAAATGACTTTTCCGATGCGATTAATGACATTAATCAGGATTTAAAGCTGGGTGGTTTTATAGCGTGATTAGCATTTGCAGAACCTTGCAACCATGAAAGAGTTAGAAAGATTCCTCATATTAGGATGCGAATGTCTTCTTTATTAGATCAGTGAATAATAATAATAAAAATGTCATTAAAATGTCCCTTCACTCTTGATTTTTTTCAGTGATTGCTCTATAGGAACGTTCTGTGGCCCTTCAGTGACAAAGTTATTCCATCTAATCAGCTGTCTGAATCTGATTTCCTAGTGAATATATTTAGGTTGAGCATCATACGAATTTAGCGCAGTATTTCATCAGTCTCCTTCCTCGATAGTAAAGGTGGACACTCCATCTACCAGTTTTCCCATCTGTTACGGCTGGATAACGTATTTCACAGGAACCATCAAATCAAATTTTACCTGTTGTTCATAAACATCCGCTTCATAGAGCAAACAGGGGAGCCTAACAGCAATATCATTGCCTTTAGAAACAAGGATATAAGCATAATGCCTATAGATTTTAGAAGAAGTCAACGACGTCGAGGATATAATAATGGAATGATTCAACGCACACATCATGCTTTGCCCTTGACGCCCATCAAGTTAACATCACGCAATCAGCAGTTCCTACAGTTATTGGGTTTCAGAATCCTATAATCATGGGCATCTTCAATGTTATCGACACCTCAATGACACCGAGATTCAACGACAAGATCACTAAGAAGAGGAACATGTGTTTTCACCATATAATACATCAGTTCTGGACTCTAACAACGAGTTTAGAATCCCTTGTCAAGTTGAACATTTATATACTTTACATCGTCTCAGGGTGAAGAGAATGCTGTTGTTAAACCCGTACTCATCGAGTGGAGAAGGCTTGTGATTCGACTTTCTGATACTGAGATCTCAAGACTGTTAAGCTGGATAAGACTCTGTTTCACCCATTTAGGACAACGGATCTGCATACTCAACCTGCTGTGTTACAGGAATTTACCTGAATAGTGACACCGCATCTAAAATGGAGAAGCCGTGATTTGTCTTTTTGGTGCTCTGACTTAAGATCGAGTAATGCATCTAAAGACGGTTCTCTTTTTGATCATTGTGACATAACTTAAACTAATCATTGTAATGATTTATTTTTCATTAGGAATGCAAGGATTTTAATGAATAAAAACACTATGTAAAAGCATACCTTAATTCTTTTATTGTTATTATTTATCTTACATTTTCATCACTTTCTCATCCGACTCATTGTTTCTGTATATGTCATTACACTTGTAACAGCAGGTTATGCAAATTTCCTTATTATTTAAATGAAAGTCTTTTTATTTTCATAATTTGTATTCCAGCGTGGCAAACAGTCTTAATGCTGTTAATGTATACAGGACTCAAGTCTTTTAGAATACAAATTTCACCATTACTTAAAGTATTTTCACAGTCACTTAAATTATTGCTCACAATGCTTAATTTCAGTGAATATAGGGAGACTAGTTCGAGCTAACTCTCAGTCATGCATTGAATTGTATACAGAATTGACCGTATTTTTCATTGTATACCCTGTAATGTTATATAAGGATCCTGTCTTAATGTGTTTCGGTGATGTAGATGTCTCAGCACCCGTTTCTTGCCGAAATGTTTCTTGTAGGTGCCGATGGTGCTTATTCCACCCTCCAATAGCGTCAGCATCCTTTGCATGGCAGCAGGCTATTCCTCTTCTTCTTCCTCTTATTGCACACCCTGAAACATTGCACAATGAAAGTCTTAGAAAACTATGTTGGTCAAGTAAAGGCAACCTGGAAAGAATTACATTTTTTGTTATGATACATGTAAAATGAAGCATATGGCACATGTAAAAAGAAGCACAAAGATTTGTATAAACATTCGGATATTTAGAGTTATTTCAATGCGCTAGATATAATTAAACTCAAAGCATGTGATATTGTGATTTCGTAAATTTTTTATAAAATTCTATAATATGCATCTTTTGTATCTTTATATGTAATATCAATGAGTCAGTTGTTTTATTTATGAATTTTTCATTGTGAAATGGGGAACATTCAATACTTAAGTTTGACACTTCTACGCACGTAAAAAAGACAATTTACATGTCTTAAATTTCCCCGTCTCTGTCATGCTGTTATACTGGAGGTATATGTTCCCAGGTATTTCTGCAATCTCTTGATCAGTTAACGAATTATAGCGCTCTGGCAAGAACACTTGACAATCCTCCAGCGAAGATACGATCCTGGTACATTATCTTGTTTGAACTCTCTTTAAGGACTTTATCTCATAGTTAAGACCTATTTCGAGATCTTGAACTCGACGAGTCGGTAGGAAACTACGCTCTTCAACCATCTTGTTAAGTCTATCAGCTAAACAATCTGTAACAGACATTGTCATGAATTATTATTTTCACTACATTATTCGAGTTGAAGAACGAGTTATACACTTCTTTATATTAGAACTAGGGTGTGCATGTTTTGTAAGTAAGCCTATGAATGTGTAGAGAAACAAAGAATAAGTACAGAAAATCATGTGAATGTTCATTGAAGATGAGCCAGCAGAGAACCAAAGAATGAGTAGAGGAAATCGTGTGCGAATGTATAGTGAAACAAAGATTGAGTGGGGAAAATCATATGAATGTTTAAGTAAGAAGAATGTGTTGAGAAGATCATGTGAATGTTAATGGAAGCAAAGAATGTGCAGAGAAATTCGTGTGAATGTTAACAAAGCATGAACCTGCAGGGGAACAAAGAATGAGTAGAGGAAATCATGTGAGTGTATAGTGAAACAAAGAATGGGGGGAAATCGTATGAATGTTTATGTAAGAAGAATGTGTGGCGAAAATCATGTGAACTGGAGAAGAGTATGCAGTGAAATCAATGTGAATGTAAAGCACAGATTAGAAAATATGATGCTCTTTGTAACGAATCGTCTTTCATGTACTGTAACGTTTAAACAAAATTAAATGTATTGTAAAAGCCAACAGTGATTTTGTATAGTTATGTAAAACTCACCTTGCATTGCCACGTTTTGATATGTGCTGAATGTGTAGACGGCCTGCAGCTCACGTTGCTTTTAATGCTCTTTAAAACTTGAATGTAAAGTTAATAAGTACACAACAGTTCTAACATGGGCAGATATCTGTTTATATAGGGTTTTAAACCCCCTCCAGGCGATGCCAGCACGTCATCATGGCTGTGATGCTTACACGTCACGTGATTATTGCAGCCAGTGACATCATCTCTTGCTGCGCATGCGCAGAGGCTTTCAGCACTTCTATCCCTACTTGTTTCACTTCCTCTCGCTCTCTCTCTCTCCCTCTCTCGCTCTCTCTCTCACACACACAGAGTACATCCATAATGTCATTACACAAAGCTGCATACAGTTACATTCTAGAGTACAGAGGAAAATCAGTGAAGTCATTGAAAGATCGGGATTCGAACTAGGGGCAACTGATTGAAAATTATATACAGCATTAATTGTTCATTGTATGAGCTAAAAATCGTGCTTTGGTCCGCACCTTAATCCCTGCTAGTTTCTGAGATAATTGAGATTTTAAAGTTAAGGATCGAACCCATGACACCTGGACTCTAATATACATGCACAAGAAAGGAACTAATGACATAAAAGTAATAAAGTTTATTTACTGTCTTTATTTTAATTAGTTTTGGAGTTATTAGAAGATGAATTTGTAATCCCTTTTAGGATTCGAACCCATTCATCAAGACCGGTTTCGAGCAAATCGTGAATGGAGCCTTGCATCCCGAGCTATAATTAGTTTTTATTGCACCATTTTGTCTCATTTCATTCAGGACATGCACGTGAGTTGGTGTGTGCGTGTGTGGATTGGTGCTGTTGGGTGTAAGTGAACAGGCATATGTGCTTGCACGTGTGTGTGTGTATGTCCAAGTGTAACAGTGTATGTATGTATGTATGTATGTATGTATGTATGTATGTACGCGAGTGTGTGTGCGTGTATGTGTGTGTGTCCATGTATATGTATGTGTGAGTGTAAGAGCACTGGTGTATGTATGTATACGCATGAGGTGCGTGAATGCGTGTGTGTACTAGTGTATGTGTGTGTGTGTGTGTTGGTGTATGTATGTGCCTGTGTATATGTGCTTGCATGCGTGCACCAGTGTATGTTTGCTGATGTGTGTACAAGTGCTCGTGTATATGCGAACGCCTGAATGTGTACAAGTCGTGGAGAAAGAAAGAGATAGATAGAAAGAAAAAGAGAGGAGAAGAAGAAAGAATGTTGTCTAGGCATTGGGATATCTAAGTATCAGCGGTGGTTTAATATAAACAATGATAGTTGTTAAATACAATTTTAATCCGACCGCCTGCCGCTTCAATAACTTAATGGTTATTATAGCGTTTCGCAGGGCAGGATTCGAACTATGGACCTCTGGTTCCTACGAATACAGTTCGTTAAACATTGTAATGTCGTGTATATTAAATTATATTTGTTAAACACGTTTTAATCTGACCGCCCAATACTCGCATAGTTTAATATTTATTAAGCATTAGAGATTCGCAGATTCGATCTAGGACCCCCCTGAACACCCTTTTATTAATTATTGTAATGATATATAAAAATTAAATTATATTTGTTAAATGCATTTTAATCTGATCTTGCATAGTTTAATATTTATTAAGCATTAGAGTTTCGTTGGGCAAGATTCGAGCTAGAACCCTCTGAACACCCTTTTATTAATTATTGTAATGATATATAAAAATTAAATTATATTTGTTAAATGCATTTTAATCTGATCTTGCATAGTTTAATATTTATTAAGCATTAGAGTTTCGTGGGGCAAGATTCGAGCTAGAACCCTCTGAACACCCTTTTATTAATTATTGTAATGATATATAAAAATTAAATTATATTTGTTAAATACATTTTTAATCTGCCCGTGCATAGTTTAATAGTTATTACGCATGAGAGTTTCACTTGGTAAGACTCGAGCTAGAATTCTCTGAACGCCTTTTTTATTAATTAGGGTAATGATATAATAATATCAATCATCAATTTCTCATTAGCAATAAACTTTTGATTACAGTAAGAATCGAACACCGATCTATGGATATCACGCAGAGGTTTAATGCACGTAATGAAATGTATATTAGGCGCTTTTTCGGAGTCGTTGGCTGAAACAGAATGCTTGTTAACTATGCTCGGATATATTCGTAGGATGTCGTAAAACATCGGAGAGAACTCCCTCAGGCAAAATAATGATGGCCGACCCTGACGTTACGCAGAGTTGGTAAACAAGTTTCTCTCTCTTTCACACAAACAAGGACAGGACGAGTATAAAGCAACCCTCGAATTCTTTTGTTAACTCGCAGGTGGTCAAACAATGGAAAAGGTCAGGCTTTGTTATGGAGTAGCGGGATGGGAACGCCGCAGGTGTCTTTCTAAACTAGCCTTGCCCAGGACAATAGAAAGGCACACACAATAGAATCTCTTACACAATGGAAAGGGTCAGGCTTTGTTATTGGGTTGTGGGATGAGTATGCCAGATGGTCTTTCTAAAGAATGCTTGCACCGGACAATAGAACTTGTTTCTCTGTTAACTGGCTTAGGTTCTCTTTGTCACAACCCTAATTCATCATGGACTTTGTTCATTTTGACAGCTGAAGGGTAAGCATTGTTCTTTTGTTAAAAGCTAGTGGAACGAGTATGCCACGTGTTCGACAAACAATGCAAGTGGGGGTGGGTAACTGACCAGGTGCAGAAGTGCCCTGATGTGGTAGGGGTAGGAAAAACAACTCGCCTTTGTTACAGAACCTTAAATTTATGACCCCTTTGTTCGTTTTGACAGTTGATTGACAGCCTTAATTGCTTAACTGTCAAGCCTCCATTGTACTCAACTAGATTTATGACCCTCAGGTGCAAGTAAAACTACCAAGGCACAGCGGGGGGTGGGGGAGGGGGAGGGGGCGGAGCTAATTAGCATATTAACTGCATTCCATGCATAAATTTACTGCGCCAGCTCTCTTATTTTCCCCCTACTATTATATTATACACATGTTGCTTTAAGGCGGCTGTTATTATATTTTATATTATATAATTAGACTGAAATCATTGAAGTGTTAAATACTGACTCAAGAGTGAATGTTTGTCATGAGTGTCATTAAAGTTATCCACGAGTTGAACACATGTTATGCAACCTTAGCAATATAAATTGTAGTAAATACATTGAAATAATTCGGCATCATAGCTGACATAAGTAAGAACGACTTCATATATTCGTAAGCGAGACGTGCATTTCATTTGTTATTACCTGGTGTGTTGAACGGATAAACAAGACAAACACTTGGCATACATTCTCTTCCTGGGAGAGAAGTGAGCAGGTGCTACGGACTGTATATGCAGACTTTTATCAACACAGCATGGCAAGTAATCAAATTCAGATTTTAATTATGCTATACTTAATAATGCACAGCGGAGTTGGCATCTTCGTTGCTCAGAGAAAAGAATATCACATAAGTTCTTTTATTTCTTTCTATAAGACACGACAATTTGGAATACCGGTAGGTAGGATTGCATAAAGGTTATTCTAATGCACTTTTGTAATACTTTTGGCTCAGTAGCCAGAAATGACATTTTATTTGGTAAATTACAAGTAGGTAAGTAGTACTATTCGGATCAAACATTCATGCTACCAGCAGACGTTATCGAGGCATGCAGAATTGTAATTTACGTTTCTGGCGTGATATACACTATGTGATCAAAAGTATCCGGACACCCCACAAACATACGTTTAGCTGCATTGCGCTGCCACCTACTGCCTGATACTCATTACCCGCGAACTCAGTAGTCATTAGACATCGTGAAACAGCAGAATGGGACGCTCCGTGGAACTCACGGACTTCGAACGTGGTGAGGTGATTGGGTGTCACTTGTGTCAGAAGTCCGTACGCGAGATTTCCACACTCCTAAACATCCCTAGGTCCACCGTTTCTGATGTGATAGTGAAGTGGAAACGTAAAGGGACATGTACAGTACAGAAGCGTACAGGCCGACCTCGTCTGTTGACTGATAGAGACCGCCGACATTTGAAGAGGGTCGTAAAGAGTAATAGGCAGACATCTATCCAGACCATCATACAGGAATTTCAAGCTGCATCAGGATCCACTCCAAGTACTATGACAGTTAGGCGTGAAGTGAGAAACCTTGGATTCCATGGTCGAGCGGCTGCTCATAAGCCACACATCGCGCAGGAAAATGCCAAACGACTACTCGCTTGGTGTAAGGAGCGTCAACATTACACGATTGAACAGTGGCAAAACGTTGTGTGGAGTGACGAATCACGGTACACAATGTGGCGATCCGAAAGCAGTGTGTGGGTATGGCGAATGCCCGGTGAACGTCATATGCCAGCGTGTGTAGTGCCAAATTCGGAGGTGGTGGTGTTATGGTGTGGTCGTGTTTTTCCTGGAGGGGGCTTGCACCCGTTGTTGTTTTGCGTGACACGATCACAGCGCTGACCTACATCGATATTTTAAGCACCTTCTTGCTTCCCACTGTTGAAGAGCAATTCGGGGCGATCACATCTTTCAACACGATCGAGCACCTGTTCATACTGCACGGGCTGTGGCGGAGTGGTTACACGACAATAACATCCCTGTAATGGACTGGCCTGCTTAGAGTCCTGACTTGAATTCTATAGAACACCTTTGGGATGTTTTGGAATGCCGACTTCGTGCCAGGTCTCACCGACCTACATCGATACCTCTCCTCAGTTCCGTACTCCGTGAAGAATGGGCTGCCATTCCCCAAGAAACCTTCCAGCACCTGATTGAAAGTATGCCTGTGAGAGTGAACGCTGTCATCAAGGGTAAGGGGGGCCAACACCATATTGATTTCCAGCATTACCGATGGAGGACGCCACGAACTTGTACGTCATTTTCAGCCAGGTGTCCGGGTACTTTTGATCACGTAGTGTAAGTACTAGTCGGCCAAGATATGAAAACGTGCGGTGGGAAGAGGAACTAAACGGTTACGAAACAAATGGTTGGGCCATTGGAAGGACAGTCAGGTAAAAAAAAAATACATCCGCAGTTCCGAGTTTCATTTACTAGCGAGACTGAGGCTTGCACATGTACTGTTTTCATTGTGCGGCTGTACATTTCCCTATCGGCGTGCCCCTGATTGTCAATAAAACGCAGTGCGTCCTCCATCCAGCGTATTCATATCGTGGCTAACTAGTAAATGCCCCGACAAGCAGAATCATTCGTCTATTTAACCAAGTAGATTTTGATGGAATTCTTCAGAATCCCGAAATCGCGTTCCTCATTGCTGAGAGGGTCCAGGCGTCGAGAACAGTTTATTAGCTCTCCTTTTTTGCGGGGGGTGGCATTTCTTATGCCAGGAGCGAGTGTACTTGCTAGGTTTTCTCAATAGATTTTTAGTTTTTGATATTGTTAGGATGCTGAGCGGAACCTAAATGAATCTGCTGAAGGCAAAGTAGGATCATTATCATTTTGAAAGATACGAATAAGGTAGAACAAAATTCCTATCTCAACCTTTCTGTTACTTCCCTTATGTTGGCGCTGTTGGAGCCGATGGGGTGAAGACGAAGCAATTTATGCAGAGGACTGTACATTTCAACTCTAGCCTCAATAGTATTAAATTTTACAGTGCGCTAAACGCGCATTAATTTATATGAAATTTATACAACTACAAAATTAATTTAGTAGCAATTGTTGCCACTATGCTGCGCCATGAGCAAATTTTAGTTCCGTTTGTCGCCATGTGAGGGCCAGAAAAGCTGACTGAGGTTGTTCAAGCTGCTTTGTGATGAGTGAGTGGGGTATGTCTTTCGGCTATTGAGGTGCACACGTCGATGACATGGTGCGTTCTCCCATGGTCTAGCACGGCTCTTTGTGAATTATTTGCTGGGTTTTTTATTTTGTTGGGCATCTTTCCTGGGTCTACTGTTGTGTTTATTCGAAAGCAGACTGACATTTCAAGTTTATTCGTAATGTGTTTTCAGCCGTCAAATGTGATTCAAATCACCCTATTTCTCATATATTAGTCAAATTTGAGGTGAACTACTATTCGTATGTGCTAATTCCCATGTCGTGTCTCAATTATGGTGTGTATTGCTATCGTTAAATTGTTTATCTTCACTGCTTTTACATAGTGTTAGTGTTTTCAAGTTATTGCGTGCTTAATGTCCTTGGGTGGTTTATGTGTTAAGAGTTCATACAGGTTAATCCTTTTCAAGGGCACTGCCAGTTTCCCTCGCCATCAGATTATTACGCTGGCGCGTGTGTTATGAGGGACTTTTGTTTACGAAAGCGGAGTGTTGCTGGTCTATAGAACAGGTATTTTGAGGATAGTTTTCAGTTTCTTTCCTGTATTCATCACAATTGTAATTCAGTAATGTAATTATATTAATGCAAGCGGAACCAAGTCGCTAATGTTGTGATGAATAGAAGAGATATGTCATATGTACTGTATGGTTATACCTTTTGAGCATTAAATCTATATTTATTTGATTTTGGTTGTAATATCTGGGGAGCAGTCCTTTCCCTGTACTAGTCTTATCATTTCCCCAATATTACGGTCCGAACGTTTCCTGGTATGTAAGCAAAAACAGCTATAATAGTGCAGCAATTACAAAATTAAATTTATTTACTTCACTGAAAGGTATAAAAGTCATTTACACAGTTATGGCTACAACAGGATAAAATAATTAACTAACACGTCTGAGAAACTTCTAAAATCTATAATATCAATTCGATTTATTTAAAATGCTAATACAGCAATCCGGGTTAAAGGCATTTTTGGAAACATGTCCGTGTGTGTGTCTGTCTGTGAACAGCACAACTCGGAAACGAACAGTCGGATAAACACCAAACTTGGTATTTAGGTTCAGTATCTTCCAGAGATGCGACACGAAGGTTTACAAGAAAATCCCCCACCCCAGATTACCCTTTACATGGAAGATTTTTCGAAAAATTTAATGTTCTCAAAAATGGCCTATCGATTTTGATTAAAATATCGTATGTTTAAAATATTTTTATGACAAATAAAATTTATATCTTGAATTTCCTGGGAATTTCTCCAAAAGTATTCTTCATTATGAACGAATTTTGCATAACTGGTAAACCATAAGAGATAGACAAAATTTTACTACACAAAAAATGTAGATCGCGTTAAAATACACAATTTATGTCATATACATTTTTTTGTTGAGTGAACCATTTTCGAGATATTACTTGTTATTCCCTTAAATTTTTCAATACTTATTTTCTCAAATGGGAATTCGTTATTCATTTTGTTGTCCTGGATATGCAAAGAGTATTAATCTGTGGCAAAGGGAATAGTGATGCACCTAACAACCAGCTATTAAGAGATATGTATATGCTTAAAGGCTACTGCTTTTCTATATTGCCCTTGTAAATATATATTCCCCTTACATCTACAAGAAAATTAGCAATAAGATAGAGTCTGCAAATGTTTATCTCGATTAACATGAAGTAGACGGAGAATAAGCGTTTGTAAAAATAGTTTGTACAAGAGTAGAGAAAGTCATGTGAGTGTAACACATCAGATTTTTTTTAAATTAGCTCCCGAAATATTTACTTTTCGTTTATATTTTTACTGTTTTGAAAAATTATTCCGCACGATACAATTATTTTTAAACAGTATATTTTATAATTAAATTATTTAATACTATTATATTAATAGTTTGTTGATATGAGGAGATAAATTGTAACTATCATACTAGTTTGATAGAAAATAAATTTACCTCGAGCCGGAGGTTGGTACAGTATAACCTGTTTTCGAGCTCGGGCTTGCGCTCAGTTCAGACCGGACCGGGCCGGGCCGAACCTAAGAATTTCGGCCGTTCAGATCTTCAGATCCCTGTCATTTTTCCTCCACAAACTGAAGGTGAACTGTCTCTCTCCCATTCTAAATTAACTACTCTCAGAAGTGACCGTACCGAGTAAATTGGACCATAGCTGCGCAAAGACTTATTTTCGTTCTTCCGCTCTAAACATTCCATGCAGAGACAATCAGTACTATCATGATTTCCTTAACCAGCAATAAAGAAGCTTCAGATTGGGAATAACAAGTATTATGAGTCTAGAACGAATATCCGCTTCGGCCGCAAATTAATTAGTTAGATTGTCTCACTTCTTACTTCACAGTACTTAAGTAATTTAAACTTATTAAAGGTTCGATAATATGCTAAAATGCGAAATTAATAAACAGCATGCCATGCACAATTGCTTGATAATCTGAACTCATAGTATGGCGCAGGTGATAGCGTACTGGCTCGCACTCTGGAGGTCGCGTTTTCAAATTTCATGTACCGACTAATCTGACAGAGTATTTCGTTGTTTGTCTCAGCTGCCAACTAAATACTGGATTGCATATTCAATACCATGACCAAGTCCCACCTACAAACAAAACAAGTAGAAATAAAACAGATGGTACAGGATGGCGACTATGCAACTTAGACCATCTATCATCAACTTACCTAGCAGATGGTACAGAAAGCGACTACGCAATTAAGACCATCTATCAAGTTACCTAAGTAGATGGTACAGGAAAGGACTATGCAACTTAGACTACCTACCATCAAGTTACCTAAGCAGATGGTACAGGAAGTAAACTGCGCATTTAATACCATCTATCAGCAAGTTACCTAAGTGGATGGCACAGGAAGGTGACTATGCAACTAAGACCAATTATCCCAAGTTACTTAAGTAGATGGTACAGGACAGCTACTATGCAACTAACACCAACTATCAGCAAGTTACCTAAGTAGATGGTACAGGAAGATGATTATTCAACTAAGACCAACTATCAACAAGTTATCTAATATATGGTACAAGAAGGAGACTGCGCAACTAAGACCATCTATCAGCAAGTTAACTAAGTAGATGGTACAGGAAGGCGACTGCGCAACTAAGATCATGTCAGCAAGTTACCTAAATAGATAATACAGGAAGGGGACTACGCAAATAGGACCATCTATCAGCAAGTTACCCAAGCAGATGGTATAGGAAGGCGACTACACAACTAAGATCTTCTATTATCAAGTTACCTAATCAGATGGTACAGAAAGGCGACTACACAACTGAGACCATCCATCAGCAAGTTATCGAAGCAGATAGTACCGGAAGGCGACTAATTGGCATCACAGTCACATACAAAGAACCAAGTCCACAGTTTGTCAAAATTCAATAGTAACAAAAATAGGTGGCACAGTAAGACAACTACGCAACCAAGGCCATCTATTTGCATTCCTCAAGCAGATGATACAAATAAGGTCACTGGGCAAATAAGATCATGTGTCTGGCATACACTGCCTCGAGTGAATCGATGAACTACAATAACGTCCCTTTTACCAAAACAAGTTAAAGCGATGTTAAACAAGAAAAACAAGTTAATTCCATTAACCAGAATTACAAGGAGTTCTCGACGATATCATTGACATTTAAGTTTACTATTTCCCTTTAAAAAAAACAACCCATATGCCTCCTGCTGTTATTTTATACCCCCTGTGGATAGAAAACGAACAGGAATGAACAGAATTGGGGATCTACCATGCACGTTAGTAACCTTTTAGCGTTCTAATTAAAGGTATTCCTGACAAGTACAGCGTCTTTGGAGAGGTAATTTAGATGAGGACCAGACTAAGGTTTAAAGTAGAAATACACATTACAAGGGACGCTTGCAATACACGATTTTCTGTCGCTATTTCTTACTTGGTACAGTGGCAGTGATGTTAAGTGACGAGGTAGCACCTATCGACAGCAGATGCAAATTCGGGGCACTGAGGTAAATCACGGCACAAGCACATTATCAGTGTTGGGCTGGCCCCGTGTTATTTACCCATCTGTATATAAATCCCCATGTGTTTGCGGTTGTGTTTGAAAAGAAAACGAACCCAATGTGCAGCTGTAGCACATATCAGCACTTGGTTTTGTGTTGCACGATTGTTCATGAATTATCTACACGTATTATGGGGCTTCGGGCTGAGTGATTTATTTTCCTTCCCCGGCGCCTCGCCTAGCCTCGCCAATTTTTTTTATTCTACACATGTGTGCCGCAGTCACCACAAGTGGGGTGGGGCAGGATACACATCATTTGCTGGCAGCTGAAAAGAGGAATATTTCATTAGAGCGCCCACGTTTTATGTTTGTAAAAAATGGTGGGGAGGGGGGAACTGGTTAGTTACGGCATGCAGTGCGCTTCTTATCTCGACTTTATAACCTTGGCTAGTACATGCTCACATCAATCTCTCCCTCCTCTCCCCTTGAAAACTGTGAAATTTAAATCTCATTCTTCTGCTCTGCATACGTCACCAGCGCTTCACAATGGCTTCCCAACTTTTCGAGCTTTTTGCAACGAACAAACAGCATGTAATTTTAAACAAATGAATTGTAACTTATCTACGTGTTTATAAGTGGGGAACTTAAGAGATAAATGTGAATTACGCATCAACCACGTTCTGCTGTCACTGTACTCGACATTTTATCTAAGCCAGAGCATCCTCTATCTCGGTTTATATAGGCTATCATGAGCAAAGTGCAGAGATGGAAGTGGCATGCTGTCTTTATGCCACGAGGCTGAGTGCACCCCATACAGTGGAAAAATCCCCATGCTCCCAGGAGAGGAGGGGAGTTAGCACCTCGACCTAAGGAAATCTTCTGTGTCTAGGCCCCTAACGGAGCGTCCCCACAAAGGGCGGCCGGATGTGGAGACACGACAGCAGAGGGCAGGGTCCCTATATTTTCCACGTTGAAACTCTCCGGTGACAGCTGGTACAACCGACTCTCCTCCCCCCCCCGCAGGCTTGCACATCCCAATGGGAACCCAGGACTCGGTGACTGCCCCCATCCTGGGGGACGAAGTGTTACAGAGAGCATCCTTTTCCACTTCCATTCAAGACCGAGACTCTCGCCGACACTTGCAATCCTGAAAGAACCAAGCGGATGAAAGGTGAAGGTAAATGAGAAAGAGGTGAAATGGAGACACAGGAATCGGGAATTGTAATTAACCTTCCCAATATTCGCCTAGCAACCTGGGAAATCCCCGAAAAAATCCATGCTTCAGGAAGGTCGCCTGCGGGAATCGAACCCACTTCATTTGAACCCACCATTACCTCACACTAAGAGATAAAGCTCTCAGGGTATAAACGTGTACTTTTTTAGGGACAATAAATCCTTTAAATTTATTGAAACGATGTCAGTTCTATTCAGTATTTTAACATGTATGCATTACTAATTTAAAAAATCTGGTGTTATATTCACTTGATTTCGCTAACCATTATCGTTTACTTTTATATCCCTTCTAGAAACTAACTTTACGAAAGCTTATTCTTCTATCTACTTTACTTTAAACGAGATAAGCATTTGCAGAAATAGTTATAGATACAAGAGGGATAGACGAAATCAAATCGATAGTCAGATGCTCAAAAGCGGTCCCTATATTCTGGCTCTTAAACTCCACATTGTTTGTGAAATGAGAGAAACAGCTAAATATCGACAGAACTAAAATTACAAGTATTGAAACATATAAACTAATGTTAACCGATAGGTATCTCGGAAATGGGTGATGCTACAAAAATGATATGAAATAATTTGTGCTTTTAAGGAGATCTATATCGTTAGGTAGTAACTTTTTGCCTATCTCTTATGATTTACCTTTATGCGAGATTGTATAAAGTTCTTCTGAACAATGACTTCGCAGGCCATTCCCAGAAAATTCAAGATACATATTTTATTTGCCATGTAAATATTTTAAATACATGTATGTTAATCAAAATAATAGCTTAATTTTTTAAAACATCAAAAGCATGGGATTTCTTTCCATGGGGAATTTTCTTGAAAATCCTTGTATTGCATCTTTGGAAGATTCCGAACTTAAATATGGAGTTTCGTTCTTGAATTATGCTCTTCAGAGACATGTACCTTTTCCCAAAAATTATTTTTTTTTAATTTCAAACATATATTTACAGCGAAATCTCGGCTTCGAATTTTTGTTTCGAATATAATACTTTCTCTACCTACTAGGTGGAGAAAATAAAAAATAAATTAATTCATAATGCCAGAGTTTTATGTTATCAGAGACACAATAACAGGCACTCAAGGTGAGAAAGTGCCTTCCCCATTACTTCACTCAGCAGAATTGCTAAAGCGATTTTGTCATCCCGGAGTCCCAGGTCGAGCACTGGTGTGTACAGTGCAATTATCAACCGTAACTCCTGAAAAATCAGTACAAGTGTTTTGCAACTAAAATTATGTCCTCCCTTACCCTTGCAACACACATGTAATATGTATCAATGGCAATTAATAGGCAGGTTGAAGGCTCCTGTGCCTAAGAATCAGGGCAATCATGTAAGAAGGGTTCGAAATGGCAAGCCCTAGTAATAGTCGACATATTACTAACATTAAAAGCCATCTCTTTGAAAGTTTACATAAGCTTCCATAATGAAATGTATGTTTTAGAAGTAATCAAGCAAAATCAGAAACTCAGCGAAGAGCATTACATTTGTGATACGTGGATGAAGTGGTATGTTTGCAATGAACGCTCCAATTGGGAATATTCACGACTAATTGCAACCTCACCAGTCAAACACCGGCAACATGACCACAGGAATGGAATATCAAATCTGTTCTTATATTATGCACAGTGGAAACCTATCTTGCATTATGATGGAACGTAAATTGAATCAGTTGCAATAACAGAAGTTTGTAGACTTATAATATTGCAAATTACTATTCGCTTTTTTCTTTATCTGAGTACTCGCATGGAAGCTTTCATGTTCCTTTTAATCAGTTTTTAGTATAAGCGTTAGATCTTATTGTAGCTAAAACTAAAGAAACAACTGTGAAATCAGTCACCCATAGTAATTGTTGCATGTATGCAACCTGCTAAGCAGCACAAGTGCCTTAGATATGTCTTTGTCAATAGTTATTTGCACATTTGTATAGGTCAAGGCTCAACACTATATGATAAAGTTGTTTAAGTTGTAGCCTAAATGAGCATTCACCTAAAAAGCAAGTAATTTATATACGCTACTATAACTGCAGTATAACATTGCTACCCCACCTCCAAATATTACAGCCCGCGAAGGGCCTGGGCCTGGGCCTGCCAACCCGACTGCCAGCCTCACGCCCATGGCAAAGATGGGCGATCATTCAACCGATACGGGGAGATGATGTGGCCAGCATTACACATCCCGAGCCGGAAAGTTGGCTCACGAAGTAGGTCCGCCCCTCTCGCAGCTCGTCACTTTCCTCACGATGTTGAGTAGGCACTGGTCCTATATCCGGGATATAAGTCCGCACCCCCATGTGTGGGAACGAACGCGGGAGCATTTCGTGGCCGGGAACCATAGCACCACGTTCCAGCTCACTGCGCAGGATGGGTATTGCATTGGTTCATGCCAGAATCTTAAACTCTTCAGAATTGAGTTCTTGCGCATAATTCAAAACATAGAAAAATTAGACTTTTACATATCATCTGATGTGTTGTATTCACATAATTTTTATCACATTTTTTACAAACTATTCTTCCGAGAGTAAGTCAATAATTATCCGCACATAAGTTTTTAAATTTATTACAACAATAATAGAAACTTACAATTACCATATTTTTAAAACGTAGTCACCTTGTTTCTCAATGCACACGGTCCATCGTTCCCAAGCTTTCTTATGCCCTCTGAAAACTTCGTCTCAGTAGTAAGCCATGTACGCACGGCCTCCTTCACTTCTGGGTCTGTCGTGAAGCGAAGGCCCCTTAAGGCATTTTTAAGTGGACCGAAAAAGATATGGTTTGCCACTTCATCGACAATCAATGTTCGGTTCTCTGAATCAGGATATGGACTTGCTCATTGTTTGCGTCACTAGTGGATATGGATGGGTGTCCTGCCCTTCCCTCGTCCTTCACAGATGTCCGATCATTTTTTAACTTTTCAATTCATTCGTAAACATTTCGCTGGGGTTAAAATTGCCCCCATATTGTGCGAAAAGTCTTCGATGGACTTTGACTCCTGGTACACCTTCAGACGACGAAAAACGGATAACCGCACGCTGTTCTTCCTTGGTGCAAACGGTGAGAGGTGTAACTATGCTTATTATACAACAATGCAACACTCACTGGAGTGATAATGTCAAACATACCACAAGCGGAGACAAAGGAACAACATGCCAACGTACGCGCGCACAAACCGATACAGTCAACCTACAAAAAATTTAAAATTGGGTGCGGATATTTATTGACTTACCCTCATACCTCTTGTTAATATATACCTTCAATACACATTCACACATTCCCTAGTAGTCATAAGAAGTCAGATGTGTTACATTCATATGACTTTCTCTACCCTCTATCGTTTATTAATGGATATACAAATTATTCTTACAGAATGGAATTAATTGTTCTTCCACACAAGCGGTGTGCTGGACAAGGTTGGAAAGGTAGAATCAGAAGACAAACAAATTCAATGCCATCGCCGGGATTTGAACCACGGATCATCCCCAACTGATTCGCCTGTTTCCCGGTAAACCACACAAGGAGAACCGATGATTTACCACAATGTCGACTTACAACGCTGTAAGTCTGTGCCGGGGTTCATAGATAAGACCACTATTATGTCAATTAATGGAATTAATTTTTCTTTCACAAATTCACAAGATTATATCAAATTCCTTCCCAATGAACACAACTTCACAGGCTGTTCTTCGGAAATGCTTTTGTCATGTAAATAAATATCTTTAATATATGGTATTTTAATCAAAATCGTTAGAAACCTTTTTAAGAAAACAAAAATCTTCCATGTAAAGGGTAGTTTGGGGTGGGGATTTTCTTGAAAAACCTCATGTCGCATGTTTGGAAGATACTGAACTTAAGTAGCAAGTTTGATATTTCTCCGACTTTCCGATTTTGAGTTATGCTGTTCATCTACAGAGAGAGACGCGCGCGACTTTTTATAACAGTTATTTTTTTATATATTCAGGGGGCCTCAAAACATGTATTTCCGGTGAAATCTTGATGTCAAATTTTTGGGTGGAATACAATACCTTTATACCTACTATGTACGAAGTAGAGAAAGTAAAAACGGATCGCTACGTGATGGCTTAGAAATGCTGCATGACCACGAAAGAAAACGAATGGCGACTTACCACTTGAAAAAAGTATAAATATTTGAAAATTCAAAGCAATAACTTAAGATATCTCGGAAATGATCAACGCAACAAAAAAGTATTTTTTCGGGCGTAAAAATCCTTACCGTGGTTTCCTTCGGAAGGAAAGTAAAGCCGGTGGTTCCGCGTCGTAGATTTATGGAACGTAAAAGAACCTCAAGCGTCCATAAATTAAACTCAATTTAATTTCAATAAAAAGTATTATTCGACATAAATTGTGTGTTTTAATGCGATCTACAGCTTTTTATAGTAAGATATATCTCTTAGGGTTTACCAATTATGCAAAAGTCAATCAGAATGAAGGGTTATTCCCAGAAGATTAAAGATGATGTTATGTACTATGCAAATATCTTACACAAATGGCAATTTAATCAAAATTGTTGGAGCCATTTTGGAGAAAATAAGAGAGCAACACATTTTTACTTTCTCTACTACGTATAGTAAGTAGGGGAAGTATTGCATTCCACCCAAAAATTCGATAACGAGATTTCACCGGAAATACATATTTTGAGACCTCCTGAATCCAAAAAAAGCATTTTTGGAAACATGTCCGTGTGTGTGTCTGTCTGTGTGTGTGTCTGTGTCTGTGAACAGCATAACTCAGAAACGAACAGTCGGATAAACACCAAACTTGGTACTTGGGTTCAGTATCTTCCAAGGATACGACACGAAGGTTTTCAAGAAAATTCCCCCACCCCAGAGTACCCTTTACATGGAAGATTTTCGAAAATTTTAATTTTCTCAAAAATGGCTCTAACGATTTTGATTAAAATATCATATGTTTAAGATATTTTTATGACAAATAAAATGTATATCTGGAATTATCTGGGAATGTCTCCAAAAGTGTTCTTCATTCTGAACGACTTTTGCATAACTGGTAAACCATAAGAGATAGACAAATTTTTACTGCACAAAAAATGTAGATCGCGTTACAATACACAATTTATGTCATATACATTTTTTTTGTTGAGTGAACCGTTTTCGAGATATTGCTCGTTATTTCCTTAAATTTTCCAATACTTATACCTTTTCTCAAATTCGTTACTCATTTTTACTTTCTCTACTACGTATAGTAAGTAGGGGAAGTACTGCATTCCACCCAAAAATTCGATACCGAGATTTCAACGGAAATACATGTTTTGAGACCTCCTGAATCCAAAAAAAGCATTTTTGAAAACATGTCCGTGTGTGTGTCTGTGTGTGTGTGTGTGTGTGTGTCTGTGTGTCTGTGTGTGTGTGTGTGTCTGTGAACAGCATAACTCAAAAACGAACAGTCGGATAAACACCAAACTTGGTATTTAGGTTCAGTATCTTCCAGAGATGCGACACGAAGGTTTTCAAGAAAATCCCCCCACCCCAGACTACCCTTTACATGGAACATTTTTCGAAAATTTTAATTTTCTCAAAAATGGCTCTAACGATTTTGATTAAAATAACATATGTTTAAGATAATGTCATGAGAAATGAAATGTATATCTCGAATTTTCTGGGAATGTCTCCAAAAGTATTCTTCATTGTGAACGAAACTGGTAAACCATAAGAGATAGACAAAATTTTACTGAACAAAAAATGTAGATCGCGTTAAAATACACAACTTATGTCATATACATTTCTTTTGTTGAGTGAACCGTTTTCGAGATATTGCTTGTTATTTCCTTAAATTTTCCAATACTTATACTTTTTCTCAAATTCGTTATTCATTTTTACTTTCTCTACTACGTATAGTAAGTAGGGGAAGTATTGCATTCCACCCAAAAATTCGATACCGAGATTTCACCGGAAATACATGTTTTGAGACCTCCTGAATCCAAAAAAAGCATTTTTGGAAACATGTCCGTGTGTGTGTCTGTGTGTGTGTCTGTGTGTCTGTGTGTGTGTCTGTGTGTGTGTCTGTGAACAGCATAACTCAAAAACGAACAGTCGGATAAGCTCCAAACTTGGTATTTAGGTTCAGTATCTTCCAGAGATGCGACACGAAGGTTTTCAAGAAAATCCCCCCACCCCAGACTACCCTTTACATGGAAGATTTTTCGAAAATTTTAATTTTCTCAAAAATGGCTCTAACGATTTTGATGAAAATATCATATGTTTAAGATAATGTCATGAGAAATGAAATGTATATCTCGAATTTTCTGGGAATGTCTCCAAAAGTATTCTTCATTGTGAACGACTTTTGCATAACTGGTAAACCATAAGAGATAGACAAAATTTTACTACACAAAAAATGTAGATCGCGTTAAAATACACAACTTATGTCATATACATTTCTTTTGTTGAGTGAACCGTTTTCGAGATATTGCTTGTTATTCCCTTAAATTTTCCAATACTTATACTTTTTCTCACATTCATTATTCATTTTTTTTATGTCCTGGACATGCAAAGAGAATGGAATGCGCCACATAGCAACCAGCGTTAAAATATTTGACTATCGCTTAAAAGCTACCATATTTCCCTTGCATCTACAAGAAAATTACCAATAAGATTGACATCTCGATATCTCGATTAACATGAACCATATGGAGAATAAGCGTTTGTAAAATTAGATTGTACAAGAGTAGAGAAAGTCATGTGAGTGTAACACATCAGATTTTTTTTGTTGAGTGAACCATTTTCGAGATATTACTTGTTATTCCCTTAAATTTTTCAATACTTATTTTCTCAAATGGGAATTCGTTATTCATTCTTTTGTCTTGGATATGCAAAGAGTATTAGTCGATGGGAAAGGGAATGGTGCTGCACCTAACAACCAGCTATTAAGAGATATATATGTGCTTAAAGGCTACTGTATTTCGATACTGCCCTTGTAAATATATATTCCCCTTACATCTACAAGAAAATTAGCAATAAGATAGAGTCTGCAAATGTTTATCTCGATTAACATGAAGTAGATGGAGAATAAGCGTTTGTAAAAATAGTTTGTACAAGAGTAGAGAAAGTCATGTGAGTGTAACACATCAGATTTTTTTATGTCCTGGACATGCAAAGAGAATGGAATGCGCCACATAGCAACCAGCGTTAAAATATTTGACTATCGCTTAAAAGCTAGCATATTCCCCTTGCATCTACAAGAAAATTACCAATAAGATTGACATTTCGATATCTCGATTAACATGAAGCATATGGAGAATAGGCGTTTGTAAAAATAGATTGTACAAGAGTAGAGAAAGTCATGTGAGTGTAACACATCAGATTTTTTTTAAATCATCATGTCCCATCTTGGAAGGAGCTGAATTTAAATACTAATTTGGGGATTAACCGACCTTACGTTTTGCAGTTATCCTCTGTTCACAGACATGGACGTTTTTCTGAAAAACTTGTTTTTTTCTAATTCAAAATGTGTATTTTCGGTAAAATCTTAGTATAGAACTTTTGGGTGAAATATAATATCTCCTCTTTTTACTACAGATGAATAGTAGACAAAGTAAAAATAAAACTAAAGTTAACTTCAGTCATAACTTTTAGGTATTCCTATGTAAAAGTTATTTGAAAGCATAAGCTCAAAGCCGCAATTCTTTCAAACGTGTCTCTATAATCACTCAATAACGATTTAATTATTTCTCTGTAGATTCACCTTCCTATATTCTTCCTCTTTTCCCCTTTCCTCTTCGCCTCGTTTTTTAGGGACCATAATATTGCCTATCAGCTATATCTTCTGCTGACCTAAACCTTTTACTCAATCATCGTTCCTTCCCTTTCATCTCTTAACGAGCATCCTGCCTCACAGTGTTCCATGGAATTTATGTTCCTCTTACTAATCGGTTTCATCATTGTTTCTCCACCATCCACCTTTTCTAAAACAGCTTATGTCTTTCCATTTCATATGCGCCAGGCTTATCTACATTTCAAATTCTTCCTGTCGTTCCCCTTTGCTTTGTCGGAACATTCTTTTTCGTGTTACCAAATTTCATGTAAATCAAATCTTATGCGTTACATTCACACGACCTTGTCTACCCACTATCGTTTATTTGTTAGTAGTTTCTGCAGACTATTCTTACTAAAGCTTATTTTTCATGTTAATCAAATAAACTATTGCAGAAATAGTTTCATTGCAATATTTCTGACAGAAATACGAATAGACAGTCAGATGTTTAAAAGCTAGTCAGTGTTTTGCTAGTTTTGAAATACCATGCGCTTTTCATGACATCACGAGAAAATACTAAATAGTGACAAGCACTTTAAAAAATCTGATGTGTTACACTCACTAGACTTTCTCTACTCTTGTACAATCCATTTTTACAAACGCCTATTCTCCATATGCTTTATGTTAATCGAGATATCGAGATGTCAATTTTATTGCTAATTTTCTTGTAGATGCAAGGGGAATACGGTAGCTTTTAAGCGATGGTCAAATATTTTAACGCTGGTTGCTATGCGGCGCATTCCATTCTCTTTGCAAGTCCAGGACATAAAAAAAAATCTGATGTGTTACACTCACATGACTTTCTCTACTCTTGTACAAACTATTTTTACAAACGCTTATTCTCCGTATGTTTCATGTTAATCGAGATATCGAGATGTTAATCTTATTGATAATTTTCTTGTAGATGCAAGGGGAATTGGTAGACTTTAAGCTATAGTCAAATATTTTAAGAGTTGGTTGCTATGTGAGTATTTCATTCTCTTAGTATTACCAGGACAAAAAAAAATCTGATGTGTTACACTCACATGACTTTCTCTACTCTTGTACACACTATTTTTAAAAAACGCCTATTCTCCATATGCTTCATGTTAATCGAGATATCGATATGTCAATCTTATTGGTAATTTTCTTGTAGATGCAAGGGGAATATGGTAGCTTTTAAGCGATAGTCAAATATTTTAACGCTGGTTGCTATGTGGTGCATTCCATTCTCTTTGCATGTCCAGGACATAAAAAAAATGAATAACGAATTTGAGAAAAAGTATAAGTATTGGAAAATTTAAGGAAATAACAAGCAATATCTCCAAAACGGTTCACTCAACAAAAGAAATGTATATGACATAAGTTGTGTATTTTAACGCGATCTACACTTTTTGTGTAGTAACATTTTGTGTATCTCTTATGGTTTACCAGTTATGCAAAAGTTGTTCACAATAAAGAATACTTTTGGAGACATTCCCAGAAAATTCGAGATATACATTTCATTTCCCATGACATTATCTTAAACATATGATATTTTCATCAAAATCGTTAGAGCCATTTTTGAGAAAATTAAATTTTTCGAAAAATCTTCCATGTAAAGGGTAGTTTGGGGTGGGGGGATTTTCTTGAAAACCTTCGTGTCGCATCTCTGGAAGATACTGAATCTAAATACCAAGTTTGGTGCTTATCCGACTGTTCGTTTTTGAGTTATGCTGTTCACACACACACAGACACACACACAGACACACACACACACAGACACACAGACACACACACGGACATGTTTCCAAAAATTCTTTTTTTGGATTCAGGAGGTCTCAAAACATGTATTTCCGGTGAAATCTCGGTATCGAATTTTTGGGTGGAATGCAATACTTCCCCTACTTACTATACGTAGTAGAGAAAGTAAAAATCTGATGTGTTACACCCACATGACTTTCTCTACTCTTATACAAACTGTTTTTACAAACGCTTATTCTCCATCTACTTCATGTTAATCGAGATAAACATTTGCAGAATCTATCTTATTGCTAATTTTCTTGTAGATGCAAGAGGAATATATATTTACAAGGGCAATATAGAAAAACAGTAGCCTTTAAGCACATACATCTCTTAATAGCTGGTTGCTAGGTGCAGCACCATTCGCTTTGCCGTAGATTAATATTCTCTCCCATGACTTTCTCTACTCTTATACAAACTATTTTTACAAACGCTTATTCTCCATATGGTTCATGTTAATCGAGATATCGAGATGTCAATCTTATTGGTAATTTTCTTGTAGATGCAAGGGGAATATGGTAGCTTTTAAGCGATAGTCAAATATTTTAACGCTGGTTGCTATGTGGCGCATTCCATTCTCTTTGCATGTCGGACATAAAAAAATCTGATGTGTTACACTCACATGACTTTCTCTACTCTTGTACAATCTATTTTTACAAACGCTTATTCTCCATATGCTTCATGTTAATCGAGATATCGAGATGTCGATCTTATTGGTAATTTTCTTGTAGATGCAAGGGGAATATGGTAGCTTTTAAGCGATAGTCGAATATTTTATCGCTGGTTGCTATGTGGAGCATTCCATTCTCTTTGCATGTCTAGGACACAAAAAATGAATAACGAATTTGAGAAAAAGTATAAGTATTGGAAAATTTAAGGAAATAACAAGCAATATCTCGAAAACGGTTCACTCAACAAAAGAAATGTATATGATATAAGTTGTGTATTTTAACGCGATCTACATTTTTTGTGTAGTAAAATTTTGTCTATCTCTTATGGTTTACCAGTTATGCAAAAGTCGTTCACAATGAAGAATACTTTTGGAGACATTCCCGGACATTTCGAGATATACATTTCATTTCTCATGACATTATCTTAAACATATGATATTTTCATCAAAATCGTTAGAGCCATTTTTGAGAAAATTAAAATTTTCGAAAAATCTTCCATGTAAAGGGTAGTCTGGGGTGGGCGGATTTTCTTGAAAACCTTCGTGTCGAATCTCTGGAAGATACTGAACCTAAATACCAAGTTTGGTGCTTATCCGACTGTTCGTTTTTGAGTTATGCTGTTCACAGACACACAGACACACACAGACACACACACACACACACACAGACACACACACAGACACACACACGGACATGTTTCCAAAAATGCTTTTTGTGGATTCAGGAGGTCTCAAAACATGTATTTCCGGTGAAATCTCGGTATCGAATTTTTGGGTGGAATGCAATACTTCCTCTACTTACTATACGTAGTAGAGAAAGTAAAAAATCTGATGTGTTACACTCACATGACTTTCTCTACTCTTGTACAATCTATTTTTACAAACGCCTATTCTCCATATGCTTCATGTTAATCGAGATATCGAGATGTCAATCTTATTGGTAATTTTCTTGTAGATGCAAGGGGAATATGGTAGCTTTTAAGCGATAGTCAAATATTTTAACGCTGGTTGCTATGCGGCGCATTCCATTCTCTTTGCATGTTCAGGAATTAAAAAAAATGAATAACGTATTTGAGAAAAAGTATAAGTATTGGAAAATTTAAGGAAATAACAAGCAATATCTCGAAAACGGTTCACTCAACAAAAGAAATGTATATGATATAAGTTGTGTATTTTAACGCGATCTACATTTTTTGTGTAGTAAAATTTTGTCTATCTCTTATGGTTTACCAGTTATGCAAAAGTCGTTCACAATGAAGAATACTTTTGGAGACATTCCCAGAAATTTCGAGATATACATTTCATTTCTCATGACATTGTCTTAAACATATGATATTTTCATCAAAATCGTTAGAGCCATTTTTGAGAAAATTAAAATTTTCGAAAAATGTTCCATGTAAAGGGTAGTCTGGGGTGGGGGGATTTTCCTGAAAACCTTCGTGTCGCATCTCTGGAAGATACTGAACCTAAATACCAAGTTTGGTGTTTATCCGACTGTTAGTTTTTGAGTTATGCTGTTCACAGACACACAGACACACACACAGACACACACAGACACACACACACACACACACAGACACACACACGGACATGTTTTCAAAAATGCTTTTTTTGGATTCAGGAGGTCTCAAAACATGTATTTCCGGTGAAATCTCGGTATCGAATTTTTGAGTGGAATGCAATACTTCCCCTACTTACTATACGTAGTAGAGAAAGTAAAAATGAATAACGTATTTGAGAAAAAGTATAAGTATTGGAAAATTTAAGGAAATAACAAGCAATATCTCGAAACCGGTTCACTCAACAAAAGAAATGTATATGACATAAGTTGTGTATTTTAACGCGATCTACATTTTTTGTGTAGTAAAATTTTGTCTATCTCTTATGGTTTACCAGTTATGCAAAAGGTGTTCACAATGAAGAATACTTTTGGAGACATTCCCAGAAAATTCGGGATATACATTTCATTTCTCATGACATTATCTTAAACATATGATATTTTCATCAAAATCGTTAGAGCCATTTTTGAGAAAATTAAAATTTTCGAAAAATGTTCCATGTAAAGGGTATTCTGGAGTGGGGGGATTTTCTTGTAAACGTTCGTGCCGCATCTCTGGAAGATACTGAACCTAAATACCAAGTTTGGTGCTTATCCGACTGTTCGTTTTTGAGTTATGCTGTTCACAGACACACACACACACACACACACACACACACACACACAGACACACACACGGACATGTTTCCAAAAATGCTTTTTTTGGATTCAGGAGATCTCAAAACATATATTTCCGGTGAAATCTCGGTATAGAATTTTTGGGTGGAATGCAACACTTCCCCTACTTACTATACGTAGTAGAGAAAGTAATGAATAACGAATTTGAGAAAAAGTATAAGTATTGGAAAATTTAAGGGAATAACAAGCAATATCTCGAAAACGGTTCACTCAACAAAAGAGATGTATATGACATAAGTTGTGTATTTTAACGAGATCTACATTTTTTGTGTAGTAACATTTTGTCTATCTCTTATGGTTTACCAGTTATGCAAAAGTCGTTCACAATGAAGAATACTTTTGGAGACATTCCCAGAAAATTCGAGATATACATTTCATTTCTCATGGCATTATCTTAAACATATGATATTTTAATCAAAATCGTTAGAGCCATTTTTGAGAAAATTAAAATTTTCGAAAAATGTTCCATGTAAAGGGTAGTCTGGGGTGGGCGGATTTTCTTGAAAACCTTCGTGTCGAATCTCTGGAAGATACTGAACCTAAATACCAAGTTTGGTGCTTATCCGACTGTTCGTTTTTGAGTTATGCTGTTCACAGACACACAGACACACACAGACACACACACACACACACACACACAGACACACACACAGACACACACACGGACATGTTTCCAAAAATGCTTTTTGTGGATTCAGGAGGTCTCAAAACATGTATTTCCGGTGAAATCTCGGTATCGAATTTTTGGGTGGAATGCAATACTTCCTCTACTTACTATACGTAGTAGAGAAAGTAAAAAATCTGATGTGTTACACTCACATGACTTTCTCTACTCTTGTACAATCTATTTTTACAAACGCCTATTCTCCATATGCTTCATGTTAATCGAGATATCGAGATGTCAATCTTATTGGTAATTTTCTTGTAGATGCAAGGGGAATATGGTAGCTTTTAAGCGATAGTCAAATATTTTAACACTGGTTGCTATGCGGCGCATTCCATTCTCTTTGCATGTTCAGGAATTAAAAAAAATGAATAACGTATTTGAGAAAAAGTATAAGTATTGGAAAATTTAAGGAAATAACAAGCAATATCTCGAAAACGGTTCACTCAACAAAAGAAATGTATATGATATAAGTTGTGTATTTTAACGCGATCTACATTTTTTGTGTGGTAAAATTTTGTCTATCTCTTATGGTTTACCAGTTATGCAAAAGTCGTTCACAATGAAGAATACTTTTGGAGACATTCCCAGAAATTTCGAGATATACATTTCATTTCTCATGACATTGTCTTAAACATATGATATTTTCATCAAAATCGTTAGAGCCATTTTTGAGAAAATTAAAATTTTCGAAAAATGTTCCATGTAAAGGGTAGTCTGGGGTGGGGGGATTTTCCTGAAAACCTTCGTGTCGCATCTCTGGAAGATACTGAACCTAAATACCAAGTTTGGTGTTTATCCGACTGTTAGTTTTTGAGTTATGCTGTTCACAGACACACAGACACACACACAGACACACACACACACACACACACAGACACACACACGGACATGTTTTCAAAAATGCTTTTTTTGGATTCAGGAGGTCTCAAAACATGTATTTCCGGTGAAATCTCGGTATCGAATTTTTGAGTGGAATGCAATACTTCCCCTACTTACTATACGTAGTAGAGAAAGTAAAAATGAATAACGTATTTGAGAAAAAGTATAAGTATTGGAAAATTTAAGGAAATAACAAGCAATATCTCGAAACCGGTTCACTCAACAAAAGAAATGTATATGACATAAGTTGTGTATTTTAACGCGATCTACATTTTTTGTGTAGTAAAATTTTGTCTATCTCTTATGGTTTACCAGTTATGCAAAAGGTGTTCACAATGAAGAATACTTTTGGAGACATTCCCAGAAAATTCGGGATATACATTTCATTTCTCATGACATTATCTTAAACATATGATATTTTCATCAAAATCGTTAGAGCCATTTTTGAGAAAATTAAAATTTTCGAAAAATGTTCCATGTAAAGGGTATTCTGGAGTGGGGGGATTTTCTTGTAAACGTTCGTGCCGCATCTCTGGAAGATACTGAACCTAAATACCAAGTTTGGTGCTTATCCGACTGTTCGTTTTTGAGTTATGCTGTTCACAGACACACACACACACACACACACACACACACACACAGACACACACACGGACATGTTTCCAAAAATGCTTTTTTTGGATTCAGGAGATCTCAAAACATATATTTCCGGTGAAATCTCGGTATAGAATTTTTGGGTGGAATGCAACACTTCCCCTACTTACTATACGTAGTAGAGAAAGTAATGAATAACGAATTTGAGAAAAAGTATAAGTATTGGAAAATTTAAGGGAATAACAAGCAATATCTCGAAAACGGTTCACTCAACAAAAGAGATGTATATGACATAAGTTGTGTATTTTAACGAGATCTACATTTTTTGTGTAGTAACATTTTGTCTATCTCTTATGGTTTACCAGTTATGCAAAAGTCGTTCACAATGAAGAATACTTTTGGAGACATTCCCAGAAAATTCGAGATATACATTTCATTTCTCATGGCATTATCTTAAACATATGATATTTTAATCAAAATCGTTAGAGCCATTTTTGAGAAAATTAAAATTTTCGAAAAATGTTCCATGTAAAGGGTAGTCTGGGGTGGGGGGATTTTCTGGAAAACCTTCGTGTCGCATCTCTGGAAGATACTGAACCTAAATACCAAGTTTGGTGTTTATCTAACTGTTCGTTTTTGAGTTATGCTGTTCACAGACACACACACACACACACAACACACACACACACGCACACACACACACAGACACACACACGGACATGTTTCCAAAAATGCTTTTTTTGGATTCAGGTCTCAAATCATGTATTTCCGGTGAAATCTCGGTATCGAATTTTTGGGTGGAATGCAATACTTCCCCTACTTACTATACGTAGTAGAGAAAGTAAAAATACAAAAGATTGAAGAATGGCAAGCAATAATAATGCATATCTCGGGAATAGTTGTCAAGAAAAAACATTTGAAATAATTCTGTGTTATATATAAATCTACATTTTTTTTAATTTACTTATTTTTAGTAGCTTTATCTCACAACGGTTTATTCGCGAGTCTTACATTAATACCGTGGTGGTTGAACATTAATAGATTTCTAGGAATATACATACATAATATCATTTGGTAATAAACAGATAATGTTTTTCTTATGCGAACAACACAATTAAAGAACAGTTATAATTATATTACAATTGTTTTAAACTTCAATATACAGTTGTATATTGTGTAAGAACATTATAATATTTTTATACATTGTTGAATCAGACAGATAATATTACTTGGGATTTTATATATGCTCCTGTGTGGGTTATAGCGATAGCCTTCTGTGAGTACATGGGAAACTTGTCAATGGAGTTTCGCATGTTGAACACTGCGGCTGAGTTTCTTTGGTGATCAGATAGGAGTGTGTCATCCTTGTATGTCCAATTCTTAAGCGGATTATGATAACTTGATGTTTCCTGTTTAAGTTTCTAAAAATACATTTGTTGTTTAAAGATACTATTACAGTAAGTAACTTGTTTCCTGATTTTTAGCCCATATTTTTACTTTCTCTACTACGTATAGTAAGTAGGGGAAGTCTTGCATTCCACCCAAAAATTCGATACCGAGATTTCACCGGAAATACAGGTTTTTAGACCCCCTGAATCCAAAAAAAGCATTTTTTAAACATGTCCGTGTGTGTGTCTGTGCGTGTGTGTATGTGTCTGTCTGTGTGTGTGTGTGTGTGTGTGTGTGTGTGTGTGTGTGTGTCTGTGAACAGCATAACTCAGAAACGAACAGTCGTATAAACACCAAACATGACATTTAGGTTCAGTATCTTCCAGAAATGCAACACGAAGGTTTCCAAGAACATTCCCCCACCCCAGATTACCCTTTACATGGAACATTTTTCGAAAATTTTAATTTTCTCAAAAATGGCTCTAACGATTTTGATTAAAATATTATATGTTTAAGATATTTTCATGACAAAAGAAATGTATATCTCGAATTTCTGGGAATGTCTCCAAAAGTGTTTTTCATCATTGTGAGCGACTTTTGCATAACTGGTAAACCATAAGAGATAGACATAATTTTACTACACAAAAAATGTAGATCGCGTTAAAATACACAATTTATGTCATATACATTTTTTTGTTGAGTGAACCATTTTCGAGATATTGTTTGTTATTCTCTTAAATTTTCCAATACGTATACTTTTTCTCAAATTCGTTATTCATTTTTACTTTCTCTACTACGTATAGTAAGTAGGGGAAGTATTGCATTCCACCCAAAAATTCTATACCGAGATTTCACCGGAAATACATGTTTTGAGACCTACTGAATCCAAAAAAAGCATTTTTGGAAACATGTCCGTGTGTGTGTCTGTGTGTGTGTGTCTGTGTGTGTGTCTGTGTGTCTGTGAACAGCATAACTCAGAAACGAACAGTCGGATAAACACCAAACTTGGTATTTAGGTTCAGTATCTTCCAGAGATGCGACATGAAGGTTTTCAAGAAAATCCCCCCACCCCAGACTACCCTTTACATGGAAGATTTTTCGAAAATTTTAATTCTCCCAAAAATGGCTCGAACGATTTTGATGAAAATATCATATGTTTAAGATAATGTCATGAGAAATGAAATGTATATCTCGAATTTTCTGGGAATGTCTCCAAAAGTATTCCTCATTGTGAACGACTTTTGCATAACTGGTAAACCATAAGAGATAGACAAAATTTTACTGCACAAAAATGTAGATCGTGTTAAAATACACAACTTATGTCATATACATTTCTTTTGTTGAGTGAACCGTTTTCGAGATATTGCTTGTTATTTCCTTAAATTTTCCAATACTTATACTTTTTCTCAAATTCGTTATTCATTTTTTTATGTCCTGGACATGCAAAGAGAATGGAATGCGCCACATAGCAACTAGCGATAAAATATTTGACTATCGCTTAAAAGCTACCATATTCCCCTTGCATCTACAAGAAAATTACAAATAAGATTGACATCTCGATATCTCGATTAATATGAAGCATATGGAGAATAGGCGTTTGTAAAAATAGATTGTACAAGAGTAGAGAAAGTCATGTGAGTGTAACACATCAGATTTTTTTTTGTCCTGGCAATGCAAAGAGAATGGAATACTCCACATAGTAACCACCTCTTAAAATATTTGACTATAGCTTAAAGCCTACCAATTCCCCTTGCATCTACAAGAAAATTAGCAATAAGATTAACATCTCGATATCTCGATTAACATGAAACATAAAATAGTTTGTACAAGAGTAGAGAAAGTCATGTGAGTGTAACATATCAGATTTTTTTACATGAAGTAATGATGTTGGTTCGGATGCATAGGGCTAAGTCTGAATGGCTTGTTGTTATCTCTGCATTAAATGTTGGTTTTTTGAAGGCCGCTTTAGCTGCTTCGTCCGCTCTCTCATTACCTCGTATTTCGTACAGTAACCTTTGTCTGTCTCTTATGATTTACATGTTATACAAAATTGTTTCCATATGAAGAGGACTTCACAGGCTATTCCTAGTAAATTGAAGATATATATTTCATTTGTCTTGTAAATATCTTAAATATGCACACACAAGCGGGCGCGGACTTTTTTCTAAAAATACGTTTCTTAGGTTCAGGGGGCGTCAAAACATGTATTTCCGGTGCATATTGGATATAGAACTTTTGGATGGAATAGAATTACTTCCTCTACTCATTATACGTATTAGAGAGAGTAAAAATGTAAGACAGACAAGATAACGTTTCCGGAACCCCAAAGCCAGTTCTGTTACAACGGGGCAACATTACATTACTATCCCTTATGAAATTAACTAAGTTGTTCATTTATTTACTTATTGCAAGAAAAATATTTTATAAAATATAAACTATTATGGATAATTTCTATTACTACCCCTTAATAAAAAAAAAATCTCGTCTTCAGAGTTGTTCAAAAGTCTTTCAACAAGAGTGTTCTATCTTTAACATGTGATAGCTGCCGTTGTTTTTGAGTTACAGCAGTCATTTTTTTTCATGTGGTTACAGTTGCTATTGACAAATAGCCATGGAACGTTACAGCATTCAGCAACTCGTAGGAATTGTGAAAATTTATCGTCAAAATGGATCATCTGTTCGACAAACCTTCCGTGTATTGCGTGAAGCTTACGGTGTGCATAATCGTCCCTACGCGAGAACGATTCTTCGTTTGATCGATAAATTTGAAAGAAGTGGTTCTGTCAGCGATCAAAGAACGTCTGTACGTAATCGACGTAAGCGCTCCAACGAAAACATAGGCGCCGTTCGTGAGAGTGTACGCGAGAACGGAAACAAATCAATTGCTTGTCGAGCGCAAGAATTGGGGCTTTCGCCGACCACAACTTGGAAATTCTGCATCTGGACTTGACGTTTCACGCTTACAAAATGGTGCTAACTCAAGAACTAAAGCCCAATGACCATAGGTTGCGCCGTGTATTGCTGACTGGACTACGGAGCAATTGGAAGCTGACCCGGATTTTTGTCGAAAAATCATCTTCAGCGACGAAACCCATTTTTGGATGGATGGTTGGGTTAACAAACAAAATTGCCGCTATTGGAGCAATTGCAATCCAATGCAGATTCAAGAACGACTACTTTATCCCCTAAAGGTTACTGTGTAGTGTGGATTTTGGTATGATGGAAATATTGGTCCATATTTTTCCAAGATGAAGATGGAGAAGCTCTAACTGTCAATGGAGAAAGATGCTGGGCTGTTATAAGGAACTATTTTTGGCCTCAATTGGATGGTATTGATCTCAGAAACATCTGGTTCCAGCAAGATGGTGCCACATGTCATACTACTCTAGAAACAATCGATCTTTTGAAGGAGAAGTTCAGAGATTTCGTCATTTCCCGTGGTAGTGATGTTAACTGGCCCCCGATGTCATGTGATTTAACGCCGTTGGATTACTTCTTGTGGGGTTATGTTAAATCTCGAGTTTATGTAAACAAAGCAAAAACAGTAAATGATCTAATGAATAACATCACGCGTGCTATTTGTGAATTTTGACCTAATTTACATTCTTCGTCACTGAAAATTGGGTCAATCTATACGTGCAACCCAACGAAGTCGCGGCAGTCACTTAACTGATGTTCTGTTCCACACGTAATGACATTAATTGTGTTCCAAAATAAAAAAGAAAGAAACCTCTATCATTTATAGAACGTGTCTTATTTAAGTTCAAAGATAGGACACTCTTGTTGAAAGACCCTATAGAAGTGCATAATGTACAAATATACAGACAAGTAAAATTATTAAACAAAAATGAACAATTAATATTTATAAGGATAAAATTATTGTGAAATATCTGTTAATATTGTTTTGAATTTACCAGCACTCTTAGAATTTCTGAAGTGCTAAAGCAATATTCATTTGTTTCTCGAAATATATGGAATTTAAAACCAAGCGTATAACGACTTGCTCCTTAAAACCTTACTATTGCCTCAGCCTCCTGTATCCCTCTTGTACGAAATGCGTAATGAAACCATTTATCTAAACGCTTATCTCGATTAAAATAAGTAGGGCGAAAGACAAATTTATAAGAACAGATTATGGAAGAGCAGATAAAAATAAGCAATAGTGGGTAGAGAAAGCCATGTGAATTTATACATCAGACTTGTTGTCATGAACATGAGATAACCTTGGACCAAGATGTTTTCTGTGATTTTAAAAAGATGTAGGTTCAGACAAGGACAAGGTTCATTGGTTTTGTATTTATAGCGATATTACGAGAATTAATTCCGTTTTTGTGCGTGTAATTTAGTGAAACACAATAAAATTATAATTAATTTGGTGGCATTTGACTGAGTTGAACTCAGAGAATAAGTTCTGTTAGCTAATCAGTAGGGCGTTTTCAAGCATGTTACACTAATACTAAAGGCACAATGGTAGCGAAAAGCGCTACCTCATTCTGCGATATCGTACTGAAGAACAAACCGAAACAAAAATAAGCATACTACAACACATCTGTAGTTAAATAGGTATATTTGTAGTATATTAAAGTATTAACTATTTTCATTCCATTGTTTGCGTTAGTATAGGTGAAATCCCAGGATTTTTCTCCACACAGAGAATTTAAAAAACTATTCCTGCGAGATAACTTACAAACTGAAGTTCATAAGTCCAATTTTGGTAAATTGCAAGTCAGTACATTGGGCTATTTTGTTCATGTATTACAAATGTAAAAAATCTTATATGTTACCCTCACATGACTTTCTCTACTCTTGCACAAGCTATTTTTACAAAAGCTTATTCCCCTTCTACTTCATGTTAATCGAGATAAGCATTTGCAGACTCCATCTTATTGCTAATTTTCTTTTAGGTGCAAGGGGAATTGGTAGGCTTTAAGCGATAGTCAAATATTTTAAGAGCTGGTTGCTATGTGGCGCATTGCATTCTCTTTGTAGTTCCAGGACATAACAAAACGAATAACGAATTCCCATTTGAGAAACAGCATAAGTATTGGAGAATTCAAACAAACATTAAGGAATGTCTCAGAAATGGTTTACTTGAAAAAACAAATCTATATGACATAAATTGTGTGTTTTAACGAGCTCTACGTTATTTGTGAAGAAAGGTTTTGTCTTACGGTTTACCAGTTATGCAAAAGTCAATCAGGGAGAAGAGCACTTTTGGATACATTCCCAGAAAATTCAAGATATAGATTTCATTTGTCAAGGAAATGTCTTAAACATATTATATTTTAATCAAAATCGTTAAAGTCATTTTTGAGAAAATCAACATTTTCGTAAAATGTTCGATATAAAGGATAGTCTGGGGTAGAGGGATTTTCTTTAAAATCTTCGTGTCACATATTTGAAACACACTGAACCTACATACCAAGTTTGGTATTTATCCGATTTTTCGTTTTTGAGCTTTACTGTTCACAGACGAACACATAGACAGACACACACGGACCTTTTCCTAAAAGTATGTTTTTTGGATTCAGGGGGCCTCAAAACATGCATTTCCGGTGAAATCTCGGTATAGAACTTTTGGGTGGAATGCAATACTTCTATTTACTATCTGTAATACACAAGGTAAAAATATTGCAGAGAAAATTTTTGAAAGTCCATCTAAGAGGCTGTATTGAATCAGACAGGTATAACATTGTTTATAAGTCCACCTTCTCTGAGTCGTACATAACTATTATAGAAAGAGCCACATTCTAGGATGTTTGTTATGCATCAGAGGAAGTGCCACATGAACCAATTATTGAGAATGAATGATATTACTGATTTACTACGGTACAAGATGTAGTGTCTTAAGCTCTCGTGTTCCGCAGTTTCCATGCAAAAACTTGGTAGGCTGATTTTTACCTTCTCTACTACGTTTTTTAGTATAGTATTATATTCCAATCTAAAATTCGATATCATTCCACAGGAAATTCATGTTTTGAAGCCCCTGAACTCAAAAGCAGTTCTAATAAATAGTTCTTTGTGTGCGTGTGGTATGTGTGTGTGTGTGTGTGTGCGCGCGCGCGCTCGCGCCTCTTCCAAAGATGCGACACAACGATAAAACAATTCCCACACTAAACTACCCTTTACATAGAAAATGTTTCGAAAAGTTTGATCTTCTCAAAAATGGCTCTATTTTGATTAAAATAAATATTTAAGAAATTTACGTGACAAGTATGATTAACTCCAATTTCTGGGCATAGCCTGTAAAGTCCTCTTCATCCGCAAAGAATTTATATAATTTCATACAAAGTTATACCGTGAATTTTTGGGTGTGGCCTGTTAATTTTATATAACTTCGTATAAATGTATATCCTGAATGTTTTGAGCATAGCCTATAAACTTATATTCATTCGGGAGAATTATACATAATTTGATGTAAATGTATATCTTGAATTTTTTTAGATCAGTTTATAAAGTCCTTTTCATTCGGAAAGAATTTTCTATTGTTTCGTATAAATGTATATTTTGAATGTTTTGAGCATACCCTGTGGTGTTTTCTTCATTCGGGAAGAATTTTATATACTTTCATATAAATGTGTATCTTGAATTGTTTTAGAATATCCTGTGAAGTCCTCTTCATTGGGGAAGAATTTATATAATTTCGTGTAACTTTATTTCTTGAATTTTTTGAGAATATACTGTGAAATCCTCTTCATCCGGAAGAATTTTATATAATTTTAAACAAATATATATCTGAAATTTTTTGGGTATAGCCTGTTAGGTTCTCTTCATTCGGAAGAATTGTATATAATTCCATAGAAAGATATACCTTGAATTTTTAGGGGAATAGCCTGTGAATATATCTTGAACTTTTTTGAGAATAGCCTTCAATCGGGAAGCATTTTATACAATTTCATATAAAGGATTAATCATAAGTTATAAACAAAAACTTACTGCACAAAAAAGATCTAGTCTTTAAAATATTCACTTTACTTCAAACAAGTTTTTTTGGCATCAGCCACAACCAGGATGATCGTTACTATTGATAAGAATGCTTCAATACTCAGCCACTTTTAAAGTACCATCGATATTCTGTTGTTTCTCGGGATGAGATGGAAAGAATGTTGAATTTCAAGCCCACCATATAACTATTCGCATTTAAACATCAGACTATCGAGTCGGTTTCCTCTATTTCGCTTGTACTTTCAAGGAAATGTTTAATGAAATATTTCTGCAAAGTTTCGCTCTATTAACACAACGTAGATAGAAAAATCTGATGTGCTACACTCACATGACTTTCTCTACTCTTGTACAAACTATTTTTACAAACGCTTATTCTCCATATGCTTCCTATTAATCGAGATTTCGAGATGTTAATCTTATTGCTAATTTTCTGGTAAATGCAAGGGGAATTGGTGGGCTTTAAGCGATAGTCAAATATTTTAAGAGCTGGTTGCTATGTGGAGTATTCCAGTCTCTTTGCATTACCAGGACAAAAAAATGAGTAACCAATTCCCATTTGAGAAAAAGTATAAGTATTGGAAAATTTAAGGGAATAACAAGCAATATCTCGAAAATGGTTTACTCAACAAAAAAAATGTATATGACATAAATTGTGTATTTTAACGCGAGCTATATTTTTGTGTAGTAAAATTTGTCTATCTATTATGGTTTACCAGTTATGCAAAAGTGTTTCACAATGAAGAATACTTTTGGAGACATTCCCAGAAAATTCTAGATATACAATTCATTTGTCATAAAAAATGTCAAACTCATGGTATTTTATTCAAAATCGTTAAGAGCCATTTTTGAGAAAATTAAAATTTTCGAAAAATGTTCCATGTAAAGGGTAATGGGGTGGGGGGATTTCCTTCAAAACCTTCATGTCGCATCTCTGAAAGATACTGAACCTAAACACCAGACTGTTCGTTTCTGAGTTATGCTGTTCACAGACAGACACACAGACACACACACGGACGTTTCCAAAAGTACTTTTTTCGATTCAGTAGGCCTCAAAACATGTATTTCCGGTGAAATCTCGGTATCGAATTTTTAGTGGAATGCAATACGTAGTAGAGAAAGTAAAAATAAGCTTTGTAGAAGTAGCAACTTTTGGTACCCACTGTTTCAATTCTTAGTGCTCGTCAGCCACTTCACCGCAAGGAATAAGTGCGGACTTTCTGGCTAATTTGCCGTCAAGCGAATAAACACAGGCAGCCCAACAATGTCAAAGAAAATAACGGTTGTGGGATTGTTTCGGTAAGAGAAACAGCACTTCGTTCCATTCGGACGAGCATCAGCTCCTGAAGTTAAACCAAACAAGGGGACTACTCGGAAATAATCACGTCCGGATCCAGATTGTTTGTGTTTCCACGGTCAACAGAATCTGAGCCTGCCGCTTGCTGCTTGTCAGATCCTTGTGCCCAGATACATTCTCATTTAATTGCTTGTTTGAAATTCCATACGTTTTCTGGACGATTGATTCTCCTGTCTCATCGCATCGGTTTATTGAACTGCCATTGAAGTCGGTGCCCCGAGAGGTTTCGGGGGGAATTGAGTCGGTGTGTAGGGGCGGGGAGTAGGATGATGCGATTTTTTTTCCCTCCCCTGAACAAAAGTTTTGCCAGCTGGTGGCCTGGGCTCAGAGCTCAATAACTGTCAACACCAGACCCGCCGCACCTCAAGGGGGGCCCCGACACAGAAACAACTGCGATACACGACACTACTTCTTGTTAGCCAAGCTCCCCCTTGTCATTAAAATACTCACGCATTTTAGGCGCGTTCATCATTTTTACTTTCTCTGCTACTTATGTATAGTAAGGTGGCGCTGCGGTAGGGATGCTATTAGTATCCGGGAGGTCCTGAGTTCGATCTTCGGCGACCACAGACTCTGACCAATGGATTTTTGTGGTTTCCCAGGTTCGGCAGGCGAATACTATGATAGAAAGGGAATCGTGGTAGCGAAGAAACTATCATTTTCCTTTTATAACGTTTCTTTCTCATCTTTCAGGTATGCTTCTATTTCTATTTTTCTTTCTTTCTTTTATTTTTATTTATTATTATACTATTATTTTATAGACGTTGTGTAGTTTGTAGTTCTTTTATCTGTAATCTAAAATGTAAATGTGTTTGTGAGAATAAATGTAAAGTTTGAATGTATGTCCCGATGTAGTAACCAAGGTGTCTTTAATTGAGTTTTTTATTTATGGACGCTCTTTAACTACTATGGTTCTTAACGTCCCATTCTATATTGGGCATGAAACACCTGTAATTTTGCTCAGAGGCCTCTTTATCAGGCTTGAGGTTCTTTTACGTGCCGTAAATCTACGACATGGGACCACCGGCTTTACTTCCCTTCCGAAGGAAGCCGTGCTAACGATTTTTACGCCCGAAAAAATCCATCGCCCTCCGCCGGGTTTGAACCCGCGACCTTGGGAACCAGAGGCTAGCACGGAACCAAGGTGTCGGGGTAATATATTCAGATTTTACTTATTTATTTGTTTATTTATTTATTTGTGCTTCTTTAGTTACGGATGCCGGCAAAACTTTAAGGGAAAGGAATTAAAATGTTTTGGTTTTAAGATTTTTGTGGTTACTGCGAATTTGTTTCGTAAATTTCATGTAGCTTAGAGTAGATTTTAGCTGGATACCAGTTACCTTAATAAAATACTTGTTTTTGTAAGTCGTTAATAGATACCAGAGCTGTTTTTTTTACTGTATTTTATTTTCATTTTATTTTTTATGACATATCTGAACAATATCTTGTAAAATGTTTAAATGAATTTGAATAAAATTATAAGAATTTGGAATGCACGCCCCGGTGTAGGAAACTAGATACCGGGTTGCAGTATTTTAGATCTATTTATTTATGTGCTTCTAGGTTTCGTGGCGTATGACAGTACCGGACAGATGGCGCGGATGCATGCTCAAAGGAAAGAGTACTACCAGTGGACACCAGAGGGCTACTTGGTTGATGGTTCGCTCATCGCCCTCTCCGGGCAGCTCCAGCAATAGGATGGGTATTCGAGGTTGGAAATTAAACAGACTTTCGGGCATCTTTGTGGCCTGTCTACCTGCGGCCTGTAGCCTCCTGTGGTTCCTATTTCACTTCATACCTTCCTCCTAGAGAAAGATATATCTCTGCAGATCGCAGTGCGGAAGGTTGAATAATCTATTCCTATAGTAAGTAGAGAAAGTTGCATTCCACCCAAGAGTTCGATAGCGAGATTTCGCTGGAAATACACGTTTTGAGACGTAAATATATTTAAACCAAATTTGTTATCTTCCAGGAATGCGACACGATTTTCAATAAAATCTACCATCCCAAATACCCTTGACATGGAAAATTTATGTTACTTTTTATTTTCTCAAACACAGATAAATAGATTCTCAAATACCACATGTTTACGATATTTCTATGACAAACTTATATCTTTATTTTTCTGCGAATAGCCCGTGAAGTTCCCTTTAATCTGAATAAACCATTTATATCTTGTAAACCGAACGAGAACCCTCCGTCGTGACGCAGTAGGATAGGAAGTGGGGCTCTAGTTTCTGACCAGAAAATGCACCCGAGTTCGATCCGCACAGGGGGTACGCATTTTGTTCTGGTTATAGGACCGGTGCCCACTCAGCATTGTAAGGAAGTTGTGGAGCTACGATAGACATCAATCATGGCCACAAAAGCCAACATTCTGGCTGGGGGATGCGTGATGCTGGTCACATCACCTCCCTGCACCATTTCTGTCGTACTTAACTGGGCGTGAGGCCGGCAGTTGGGTTGGTGGGTCCAGGCCTCAAACGGGCTGTACGTCTCCTGCGGTTTTTACATCTTGTCAGTTTTTTCCGGAGGTGTATGCACAAAAGATCCCTTGAGAATCGAGGTTTTATGTGTCACTGCCGTCAACTACTAATCCTGATCCTAATCTTTCAATGCGTAGTACGAAGTTACTCTAATAGTGACTCAACTTCCAATGCCACTGACAAACAGGGCATGCGAAGCGCTTATTGAAGATGAAGGCATTACTTCCATACTGTTAGTGTAGGCCAATAGCTAGCAAGTCGTACTTGTCATTTCGCCAAAATCTTACACCGCCTTTTCATTATGTTTGTTTGGATTAAGGCACGTGTGGAAAACAAAACCGCTAGTCCTCCCACCTTCAAGTTCAGGTATTATGTTTTGTTTACGACCGGGAGCCGGTTCTCGCACTGAACTTTCCCTGGCCTAGCATATATATTTATGTATATACAAAATAAAGTGTATATCTTGAATTTTCAGCGAGTAGAATCTTTAACCCCTCTTCATTCTTAAAGCATTTTAAATAATTTTGTATAGCTGGTAAACCGTACGTAAAAATGCACAACTTATATCAAATAATTGTTTGTGGCCTTAACTATTTCTGAGATATTTGTTCCTATTGGTTTGAATCTTCCACTACTTTATTATACGTGGTTTAACTACTACTTTACTTTACTTTCGTATATCCGATATCGTGCAACTAGTGAAATTTTCAAAGTCATCATAAAGATATCCGCTTTTTAGTTTCTCTACTGTGTATAGTAAGCAGGGAAAGTAATCCAGTTAAAAATTCGATGTCGAGATTTCGCAGGAAATATGTGTTTTGAGGACCCCGGACCCCAAAAACAGCATTTTGAGAGAAAAAAGGTCCCTGTGCATGTCTCAACAGCATAACTCAGAAAGGAGAAGCCCGATAAACACCAAATTTGGCTTATAAGTATAATATGTATCTTCCAAAAGTGACAAAGATTTTCAAGAAAATTCTATTACCCCTAGCCATGGAACATTTTTCAAACATTTTTATTCTATAAAATATTGCTCTTACGATTTTTATTAATAAAACCATATATTAAAGATATGTATATGTCAAATAAAATGTATATTTTGAGTTTTTTTGTGAATAGCCTGTGAAGTCCTGTCATTCGGAAGGAATTAATTTTATGTAACTGGTAAACCTTAAGCCATAGATGAAAACATACCACGCAAAAAATGTAGAAACGTTTAAAACACACATTTTATTTCAAATATCTTTTTTGTGGCTTCAGCGATTCCCGAGATATCCGTTATTAATGGTTAGAATTGTTCAATACGTATCCATTCTTTAAAGACCTGTCGATTTTCAGTTGTTTCCCGCGATGACATGGAAAGAGTATGGCATTTTAAGGCCAGCACATAAGAGTCCAGTCCTAAAACATTTGACTATCGATATTCCCTTTGTATCTGTAACAAAGACTATTTCCAGAAAATTTATCTCGATTAAAATTAAATAGTTAGGAAAATAAACTTTCGTGAGAATAATTTGTTTACGCACTAATAAGTGATAGAGGGTAGAGAAAGTTGTGTGAATAAAACACATCAGAATTTTTAAGATTGTCTATCACTTCAGGCGCCTGTATCCCTCTTGTACCCACAACGAAATGTGTAATGAGCCTATTTCTGCAAGCGTTTACTTCGATTAATATTAAATAGAAAAAAACTTACTTGTTACATTCATGTGCTTTCCCTATCCACTGTCGTTTATTTGCAAATAGCATTTATAAAACAATGGAATGAGAAGCAGAGGGGTTTGTGGCACTGACGTAGGGAGTCCGGACGTTGTACCGTACGTCCCAACAAGGGGGCGCGCTCGGGAGGAACGGATGAGGTAAAAAGAGACACCGGGCGGCCGCAACTAGGAGTGTCGGCACAGCAGATGATAGAGTCCCTAAAGTTTCCAGATATAAATACCCCGGCAGACGGAGGCAGACGGGGGATCCCGCCCCACATGGCGTCCAATGCCCACGCCGCGGCGGTCTTTATACCCCGGCAAGGCCGAGGGACTGAGAAGGTTCGCAGAGAGCATCATTTTCCCTGCCACGCTGCACCGAAACTCCATCGTCGACACTTCCAACCCTAAAACAGACCAAACGGGGTGAAGGATGAATGAAGTGTTTAATGGAATGAAATGGAGGGACATCTAAATACGGGACCGGGTCTGCCAACGCAGAGACCACACCCTCGCAAACCCAGGAGAAAACTCGTGGGGCTTTCCATTAGGAGCGGTGCCTATTTTATATACCGCCCCCCCCTGCCTGGTCGAAATCGGGCAAGGACAACTCCGGCACCGACCCTTACGCGCGTCAGGCCAGCAGGGCGAACCCTACTGGGGGAGACTACCGAACAACCTCGGTGGGACCGACAGTTTCTAGCTACCGTCTACCAGCTATCCCTCATGGCTGGTGCCGGAGAGTCTCGAGGCGTCTCACAACCCCGCCTGGGTGGAATTAACATAGCCAGGCGTACCCAATCACCCATGGGTATCGGGAACCACTGCCCCGCCGAGTCCAACCCAATCCGAACAACTCCCATTCGGGAGGGGCTCGAATGTTCGGCCCGGCGTACTTCTGGTAGCGTCAGAAGTACCACGAGTGCTAAGGGTCCGCAGCGCCCGCACCACGGCAGCTGAAGGGGTCGCAACCCCCCCTTACGGGGGAAATGGAGGGACAGGAAAATTCGAGGGATGATCCTTCCCAGCATTCACCTGGCGACCCGGGGAAATCCCCGAAAAAAAGCCGTGGGTCAGGAAGGACGGCCATGGGAATCAAACCCACGACCTCCTGAATGCGGGCCACAGACTCAACCACCTGAGCCATCCTGCTCGGTAGCATTTATAAAATATGCTTACTGCTATCTATAGGTTCAGAGAAGGCTGCCGATAAGACTAAGGTAGTTAAAGGCGGAGTTATAAATGGAACTGAAACAAAGTTGAGAAAAACGATTGAAATACTTTCATTACATATATCGTTATAGGTGTAAAGCAAATAGTGATTTTCAAATGTTTAAAAACTAATCGTTATATACTGGCCTTTAAATTCCATGACCTTTCCATGACATCGCGAGAAACAACTGAATAGCGACATCACCTTAAAAGTGACAAACATGATAAAAAATTCTTAGTAACAATAACGGATATCTCAAAATGGCTGATGCCATAAAATTGTGCTTGAAATAGACGTGTATTTTAAAGAGATCTACATTTTTTTGTGTGTACTACACACACTTATACGCAATTATATAAAACTCCTTCCGAATGTGGATTTCACAGACGTTTTCCAGAAAATTCAAGATGTACATTTTATATTCCAATTAAAATCATTAGTGCCATCTTTAAGAAAATCAAAAATATCCAAAGTGTTTCCGTATAAAGAACAGTTAGGGGTGAGGCGATTTTTTTTAACATCTTCGTTTCGCATCTTTGGGAGATACCGAACATGAATATCAAGTCTGGTATTCTTCGGACGTTTCCTTTTTGTTTAGTTGCTTTTTTCTTTTGTTTTTTTTTTATGCTGTTGACACCCACACGAGCGCATGAACGGACGCTTTTTACTTTCTCTACTACGTATAGTAAGTAATTCGATACCGAGATATCACCGGAAATATATGTTTTGAGACCCCCTGAATCCAAAAAAGGCATTTTTGGAAACATGTGTATCTGTGTGCGTGTCTGCCTGTGTGTCTGTGAACAGTATAACTCAGAAACGAACAGTCGGATAAACACCAAACTTGGTATTTAGGTTCAGTATCTTCCAGAGATGCGACAGGAAGGTTTACAAGAAAATCCCCCACCCCAGATTACCCTTTACATGGAATATTTTTCGAAAATCTTAATTTTCTCAAAAATGGCTAAAACGATTTTGATTAAAATATAACATGTTTAAGATATTTTCATGATAAATGAAGTGCATATCTCGAATTTTCTGGGAATGTCTCCAAAAGTATTCTTCATTGTGAACGACTTTTGCATAACTGATAAACCATAAGAGATAGTCAAAATTTTACTACACAAAAAATGTAGATCGCATTAAAATACACAATTTATGTCGTATACATTTTTTTTGTTGAGTGAATCATTTTCGAGATATTGCTTGTTATTCCCTTAAATTTTACAATACTTCTTCTCAAATGCGAATTCGTTATTCATTTTTTTTTTACGTACTGGACATGCAAAGAGAATGGAATGCGCCACATAGCAACCAGGTCTTAAAATATTTGACCATATTCCCCTTGCACCTAAAAGAAAATTAGCAATAAGATTAACATCTCGATTAACATGAAGCATATGGAGAATAAGCGTTTGTAAAAATAGTTTGTACAACAGTAGAGAAAGTCATGTGAGTTTAACACATCAAATTTTCTCTATTTTTTTTTTTTTTTTTTTTTGATTCAGGTGTTCCAATGAAATTTAGATATCGAATTTTTGGGTAAATACAATAATGTTTATAAGACTGATGGGTATAGAAAGCCAAGTGAATGTTATACCATTGTTGTGTGCTTCACAGTAGCAACATAAGGCAGCTGTAGGTACATCCCGACTGAATCAAGATCCGGGCCGCAACTTCAAGACTCTCAAGATGTGTAAACTGGCTCCAAACGCTATCACGAGGTAACAACACCACTCGTATATTTGACTGTCGCAAGTCAGGTAGAAACTATGTGGCACTGTACCATGTGTACATGCTGCTGCAAATATATGATAATCACCGCGTTGAAGGCCTAACCGTTACTAATGAGGTGCAAATGCAGATTCCATTTGGTGGTTATGCGGTCTGTTTAGGGTTCAGACACCTGCATTATTTGCGGTAAGAGCAATCACCAGTGGCTTCCCAAGACGGGCACATCCTGAAAGGCTAATATACCTAAATTAATTCTCCCATTTAGTGGACGCAATGAATATGCCTCTGACAGGGTTATGGCCTTGTCCCCGCAGAGAATTCATCATAACGTAGCAATACTCAAACTCATTTTGATACCACTTTCCACGATCGCCATTAATGTCACGGCTTTGTCAAAAAATCCAGGCCTGATCCATCAAAGCAGACTTCTGTTTAGTAACTCTTAGACATATAAAATAAGACCAAATATTGAGAGTATTTATCAATTTTAAACTGCAGTAAAGCGGCTTAGTGCGGCATAAGCACTTCAAAACACACGAGAGTCATCCAGGAAGTAACGACCGTTCGGCTTCAATGTTACTTTTATTTAAAATTAACATGTCACTTACAAAATTGAAGTTCAATTTATTTCTCCACATAAATATTCCCGTTTTTACTTTCTCTGCCACGAACTTAATAGGTAGAGAAGGGATTATTTTAAACCCAAAAATTCGATATCGAGTATTCACCGGAATTACATCTTTTGAGACACTTTGGATTTAAAAAAAAAGCATTTTTAGAAAAAGATGCGCGCGCGTGTGTGTGTGTGTGTGTATGAACAGCATAACTCAAAAATAAAAAGTCGGATAAATACTAAAAATACCAAACTTGGATTTTGATTAATATACCATATATTAATGATATTTCTAAGCCAAATAAAATGTATATCTTGAATTTTCTCGTAACAGTCCTTTTCATTCAGAAGGAATGTTATATAATCTTGTATAACTGGTAAACATTAAGCAATAGGCGAAAACGTACTTCACAAAAAATAATGTAGATCTCTTTAAAACACATCATTTCAAAATAACCTTTTTGTGGCATCATCATCTCCGAAATATCTATTATTAATGGTTCGAATTGCTCAATATCTGCACATTCTTTTAAAGTCTTGTCGATTTTCAGCTGTTTCTCGTGATTACGGGCGAGGAGGAGGATGATCAAGAGGAGAAGCTAATAGCACACAGGAGCGGGAGGTGGTGAGTCGAGGAGTTAAGGAAGTTAGAGATATGGTTTTGTGCGAGAAGAATAAGATGGCGGCGAGGGTAAGTGGAGATAAAATAAATGTAGTGGTAAGTGAAATGAAATATTATTTTTAAAGAGACAGTAAAGTAATAGATTCATAGCAGAGCGATAAATATAGATTGTGTGAGTGTTTAAGTGAAGTGTAGGATAAAAAGAATAAGGGAAGATAAGTTTAATCCAGAGTGAGTGTTAAGTTCAATAAAATTATTAAGCAGTGTAATTTACTTAAAGTATATTAAGAAAAGTGAATGGCTAAAGTATACATTTTGAGGAAAGTGTATCATTAGTTAAAAATGAATACATATACTAAGTATATTTTGAGTACTGGATACCAATACATTTACCACTGGATACCAGTGGTTAGTATGTAGTTTAATTTTGCAGGAAATATTTTATTACATCTATCTTGTTTAATTTACTAGAATTTGGGAATATCTGGATACCAGTTATTTTGTATTGCCGGCTTCCAGTAACAGTAGTTAAATATATTTTTATTTAAATTTCAACTGTAATTATTACATTTTGGGCACTTTTTTATTATTTGTATTATTTATTTTATTCATTGTATCTAACCCTTTTATTTACTAATTATAAGTAAAAAACTGTACAATAATAATGTATAAAATTAAAGAAGTGTTAAATAAATCACAAATAAGGAATGCACGTGCTGGTGTAAGAAACAAGGTAGCAGGATGGCTAATTGCCGCTTTTATTTTATTTATTTTGTTTCCCGCGATGTCATGGGAAGAGTATGGGCAGTGTATAGCGTCCAGTTCTAAAACATTTTACTATCGCTATTTCCTTTGTATCTAATCTAAATGTGAAATATAGCTACTTCTGCAAAGATTTATCTCGATTAAAATGAAATAGAAAAATACAATTTCGTAAGAATAATTTGTATATGCACTAATAGAGGTTAGAGAAAGTCATGTGAATGTAACACATTAGATTTTTAACCATTTATCATATCTGCCCACGTGCTTTCAAATTCCTGATTTGTAGTCCTTAGAAAGCTGTCACCAGTCCATTAAGCCAAGATGTTCGAACACAATTTCACCATCCACAGAACGAGAAATATTGGGGAAAGATCTGCAACTCATCTAGGGTTACACGTCTGTCTTGTACGATTTTGTTGTTCACCTGATTCTTTAAATTATCTGTGATGAGCGACAGACATTCAGGTCGAGCATCATCATGCACATTTTGTTCGTTCATTATTGAGCATTTACCACCACCACCACCACCACCACCTCACATTTCTTTTCATTACTGATCATCATACACTTCATTTATTTAATTGTACATTTCTACAGGTTACAACATCCGAGCATTTAAAATTCTCTCACCTCACAATCGGTGGGACTTTGTATCACGCAGTTGATTTTGAACAATCACAGAAAGCACCATAACAACTTTTTTCTTCTAAAAATCACACAACACAGAAAAGTTATCGAAGAAACCATTCGACCGTGAATAGAATCCCGACAGCGATCTCAGCAGCAGGAATACACAAACGGTCTTTACTTCCTGGATAACCCTCGTAACACTGGCGAACAGAAAGTTAAGGTTTTGTAGTTAACATTTTATTAACAAATTCAGTACACAAAACAGCTATGATTTTATATTCACACTGAAAAAATAAATATCTTTGAAAGCTTACACTAATAAATGTTGCTACTGTTTACCACTTGTTAAGCAGATCTATTGTTTTTCCGGAAATGTTTAATAAGTATAAATGTTACATCAAAACCTTTCTTGTAGCACTAACCACTTCGAATTACTCCTTTTTTCAGTATTTTATGCAGTACGTTATGTCGTTCTTTCCTGTTCTGCAAGCATTACGCTTCCCAGCCACGGAGTGCGCGTAGATTCGATGCCCAATCGGGGATTTTTTGAATGTTCGTCCCTTATAGGACCACTCAGCATGGTGAGAAACTTGAGGAAACCAACATTCCGGCTTTGGAAAGCATGAATGATCTTTCAACTCTGATGTGCGCACGTGAACGTTAGGGAGGTAGTTGGGTTTATCAGCCCTGCTAGGTCAGATTATTATATCCATGCGAAGAATGTATAATATCAAGGATAGAATTCACAGACCTATTTTCTAAACAGCTGAATGCCCTCTCAGCTTATAACAAAATGTATGAGATGGTTCAAGGATGTCTCTCGAATTCGGAGAGGAGATTAATATCCTTATTCTAACCAAACGACTCCTGGTTTTTCTAGATGAATATGTTAAACGCCCGTTCTTAGAGCACACTACGCCACAGGCGATAGACACTGATACATGAAATGAAATAGTTTGGAAGGAAACTTCTAGGCCTACGCTTAGTATACATTTCCAAAATTTGCCACCAATAATAATTTTCACCCCTTCGAGACCCAGAGGAAGGCATCATTCGAGTGACACTCCCTCCCTTGGAGTTTTCCATTAGGCCAATTCCTTATAACTTTAAAAAGGCACCCCCGCTTGCGCAGGAACGGAAGTGGAATGTACCACTTAAACGCGTCAAGTCTAAAGCGGAATATTACCGAAAATCCTCGGCAGGGACGACAGTGAAATAGCACACCATCTACCGGCTATCCTGGGCGGTAGTAGGACATTAAGGCGTCTCACAAGCCCACCTGGGCAACACTGCTCAGATCTATTCAATATTCCATGTGTATCGGGAACCACTGCCCCGTCGAGACCAACCCAATCCGAACGTCTCCCATATGAAAAGGCAAAGACGTTCAGCCCGAGTACTTCTATTAACGTCAGAAGTACCACGAGTGCTAGGGATACGCAGCGACCGCATCACGGCAGCTGAAGGTGTCAAGCTCCCCCTACGGGACTTTTAAAGACTGAAGAAAACCTGGGGGAAAAATCTCAGTCAGGGAGGAGAGTCTGGCAGGATTTGAACCTCGCACCGCCTGTTCACGTGTCCGTGTCGAATCGGTATGTCGGGATGGCACACAATTTCCAGGTTCACGAAGTCAACGTAACAATACAAAAACAAAGCCAATATGAAAGATACAGCAGAAAGTCTAAGGTTGGTCAACATTGACAGAAACAACACAAATTGCAGCATAATCAACCCATAAGGCCATAAGCCTGGCATAAACCAACTAATTCATACGAATTACAAACATATAAGGATATTGGGATATTAGCTTAGAAGTTAAAGAGAGAGAGAGAGAGAAGGAATAATCAATTTACTGTAAACATTTCTGAAAATATATAGCATGATTAGAAAGTAAGTAGAAAAATAAGCTTATCTACAAAATTTTAACATGCATTATATGACATACAGATGCATTCAGTTTTGAGCAGATATTCAAATAATCTTATGCAAATATATAGTTCAATCTTCTTCAGAAAAAAATAAAGATTAATCAAAAATATTAATGATGTAAAAATAATGAATTTTACATTAATTATCATTCTTCATAAATCTGTTCGATTTATTTCTGCGAATGAAATCAAGGGCCCCTTGAATAAGCCTCTAAATCAATAATCCATTAGGTTGGTAGTAATTATAACATTTGATTTCCACTATATTCATATTTGCAGTATTACAGCATTTTGAAATTAAAAAATGCAATCAAATAATTTTAAAAACGGATATTATTTTTTATACTGTAAACTAATGGCATTAAGATTATTTATTTGTTAATATCTCTGTATATGTCTATAATATGTGGTATATTTTTTAGGAATCCCCCACCTGGGCACGTGATTTTCTCATTCAGAGGTGATGATAGAAATTAGTCATTCTTGTACACACACACACACACACACACACACTAAAAAACATATTTTGTTGTTCCTTGGATGATGTTGAATTATTATTTGCCCCACGTATGGACGCCTATTTGAAGTAGATATTGTCTTTACATTGTTGCTGCTACGTATGGAAAGCCAATTTGAAGTAGATGTATATGTTGTATGTATTTCAACTGTTGGAGAGCCGAACTTCTAGTAGTTGCAACCACACGTATAGTAAGCAGTTTCCGGTAGCCTTCGCCCTAAATGTACTTTCAGGTGGCCTTTGCCCCAAGTTTAAAAAAATATTAACTTTATACTTTAACTGTTTCTTTAAATAGTTATATATTTATGTTTGCCTCAGCTGCGTCAATATTTGTTAGAGACACGGATGTCTTGGCAGGGTTGTGATACGACTAAGAATGTAGGCTTACACAGAATATAACTTTTACTTCACTCCTTTTATTAATACTTGATACGATTAAAATAACACTTCACTGATATAGAGAGCTGTGAGATTATTTTTATTAATTAATTAAACTTTTAACATGTAAACTATTTTTCGTTTCACACGAGGACGCACAAGCAACGCATCCAGTTATGAGCACTGTCTGCAGGCAACTGAATTGATTTCAACCGTCTAAACTTGTACATTTCTGTATTTCAAGTCTCTGATTGGCTATTCCTACTCCAATAGAATACGTTCATTTAACTAAAGCTTTTTTTCTGGTTGTTGATTGGCTATTTTAAAACTGTCTCAAAATTTACATTATTGCTTACAAGAATCACAAGTAACATTTAAACTTTCAAACTCATTATTACCTCAAGGTTACCTCATTGTTAGCAACTTTTAACTTATTATTCTCATAGCTCCTACATTATTAAACTACGTAATACATTCGTATAACATTATTGAACATGTATACAATAATATAAGCATGTGCAATGACTGCTACATACATTTTACAAATTATTATATACACATATTGCTTCAAGGGGGCTGTTATTGAATTTACATATTGTATAATTTGACTGAAATCATTTAAGTGTTAGTAATACTGGCTCAACACACACACACACACACACTCACACACATATTTATACACCTAAAGGTTTTTAGCAATATAGTGAAGTTAAGTTTTTAAAAAAATTCTATGTGTTACACACACCTGAATTTCTCCAACCACTTTCTTTTATTTATACATCTCTTTCACAAATTACTCTTATAAAAAGCTCATATTTCTATTAACCTCATGTTAATGAGATAAGTGTTTATATATATATATATATTTATTTATTTTACAAACTGTTCTTGCAAAAACTTTTTTTTCATCTGCTTCACTTTAAATGAGATCAATGTTAAAGAAATGGTTTGATTATATACTTGCTTGTAACTACAACGGAAACATAATAGGCTGAAGCGATAGTCATATTTTAAAGCCGCACTGCTAGTGCTGATTTTGAACTTCTGTACCTTCCATAGTAGTTCGGGAAAAAAAATAAATTGAGTTTTATTTATGGACGCTTTTAACTACTATGGTCATTGGTGTCCCATTCTATATTGGGCGTGAAAGACTGGCAATTTTGTTCAGAGGCCTCTATCAGATTTGAGGCTCTTTTATGTGCAGTAAATCTATTAACATGGGACCACCCACTTTACCTCCCTTCCAAAGGAAGCCATGTTAACAATTTTTACGCCCGAAAAAAAATCCATCGCGCTCCGCCGGGTTTGAACCCGCGACCTCGGGAACTATGGGCTAACATGGTAACCACGAGTATTGCGGGAAGGAAATGCATAACGAAAGTACTTCAGAAACAGTCTGATACATTCACTTGATTTTCCCTACCCATTCTTCCACAAAATATTCTAATAAAAATTCATTTTTCTATATCCTTCATGTTCATCGCATAAACGTTTGCAGAAAAGTTTTCATTATACATTTCGTTTGTAGGTAAATAGGAAAAGAGGAGGCTGAAATAATAGTCAAATCTTTAAAAATCACTATATGCCGGCTTTCAAATCCCATTCTTTGCATGATTAAGAGAAACAAGATAACCTCAAAAACGTTTAAATTATTGAAAATTAAAAACGACAAATACGTTGGACATATTTGATACAAAAATTCACTGAATATAAATTGTAGGTATTATCTCTTATGGTTTACCAGTTATACAAAATTTACTCTGAATGAAGAAGACTCCACAGCGTATTGGCATGTGAATTGTAAATATCTTGAACAATTTATATTTTGGACCAAATCGTCATTTTTGAGAAAATAAAAAATAACGAAAAAAATCTGATGTGATACACTCTCATGACTTTCTCTACTCGTGTACAAACTATTTTTACAAACGCTTATTCTCCATATGCTTTATGTTAATCGAGATATCGAGATGTTGACCTTATTGCTAATTTTCTTGTAGATACAAGGGGAACTGGTAGGCTTTAAGCGATAGTCAAATATTTTAAGAGCTGGTTGCTATGTGGAGTATTCCATTCTCCTTGCATTACCAGGACAAAAAAATGAATAACGAATTTGAGAAAAAGTATAGTTATTGGAAAATTTAAGGGAATAACAAGCAATATCTCGAAAATGGTTCACTCAACAACAAAAATGTATACGACATAAATTGTGTATTTTATCGCGATCTACATGTTTTGTAGTAAAATTTTGTCTACCTCTTATGGTTTACCAGTTATGCAAAAGTCGTTCACTAGAAGAATACTTTTGGAGACATTCCCAGAAAATTTGAGATATACATTTCATTTGTCATGAAAATATCTTAAACATATGATATTTTAATCAAAATCGTTGAGCCATTTTTGAGAAAATTAAAATTTTCGAAAAATGTTCCATGTAAAGGGTAATCTGGGGTAGGGGGATTTTCTTGAAAACCTTCGTGTCGTATCTCTGGAAGATACTGAACCTAAATACCAAGTTTGGTGTTTATCTGACTGTTCGTTCCTGAGTTATGCTGTTCACAGACACACACACACACAGACACACACACACACATGTTTCCAAAAATGTGTTTTTTGGATTCAGGCGGTCTCAAAACATGTATTTCTGGTGAAATTTCGGTATCGAATTTTTGGGTGGAATACAATACTTACCCTTCTTACTATACGTACTAGAGAAAGTGAAAATTCATTGTATTCTAAGTTGGGTAGTTGTCTTGAAAATCTTCGTGTCGCATCCTAGAAACATAAATACCAAGTTTGGTATCGATTGGACATGTCGTTTTGGAGTTACAATACACACACACACAGACACACATACACATACACAAAGAAACAAGCGCGCACTCATATTTTCTAGAAATGATTTTTTTTATTCGCGTGACCTCAAAACATGTATTTTCAGTGTTATCTCCATATCCTATTTTTCGGTGGAGTACAATACCTCACCCACTTACTATAGTAGGAAAATAGGGGAAAAATTGGGTTGCAACCACTGGACTTTGACTTTTTCTACTCACTGTTCTACAAACTATTGTTACTAAAGGTTATTCTTCTATCTGCTTCTTGTTAATACCTTCATTACTATTTACTCAGTTTTTTGTAGGTATAAGAACAATATAATAAGCTACAGCGACATTCAAACCTTTTTAAACCCGGTCGCCATGTGATGGTTTTAATATTCTTTTCTCTTTGTACGAACACGTGAAAGAAAGAAAGAAAAAAAACAAGAAGAGCTATTTTCAGTTAATAAGGGTATAAAATACCTGAAAATGTAAACCGATAAAGAATATCCCGGAAACTGTTAACGTCAAAAAAATTGTGTACTCACGAAATTTATATTTTTTCTGTAGTAACATTACCAATTATACAAACTGGTTCAGACTAAAGAAGATTTCAGAGGATATTCTCAGAAAATTCAAGATACAATTTTTGTCATAAAATTATTTTAAACATTTGGAATTTTAATCAAAAACCTTAGAACCATTTTTTAGAAAACAATAACAAAACTTTTTCCATGTAAAGGGTGGTTTGGGGCGGGAGATTTTCTTCAACATCTCCGTGTGGCATCCTTGAAGGGTCCTAACTTAAATACCAAGTTTCATTTTTAAATGACTTTTCGTTTATGAGTTATACCGTTCACACCCACAAACACATACGGACACTCACACACGCACGCAAACGGACCTTTTAAGGCACTTTTTCATGTTTCTACTACGTATAGTTAAGTAGGGGAACTATTGCATTCTACACAAAAATTCGATCGGAGATTTCACCGGAAATACATGTTTTGAGGTGCCCTGAATCCAAATAAAGCATTTTTGGAAACATGTCCGTGTGTGTGTCTGTCTGTGAACAGCATTATCCATAAACGAAAAGCTGGATAAATACCAAACTTGATATTTGAGTTTACTATCTTGAAGAATGCAACATGAAGATTTTCAAGAAAATCCCCCACCCCAGACTACCCTTTACATGCAACATTTTTTTCGAAAATTTTGATTTTTTCAAAAATGACAAACAATTTTTATTAAAATCTCATATGTTTAAGGTATTTACATGCCAGATGAAATGTATATCTTTAGTTTCTCGGAATGTCCCAAAAGTCTTCTTCATTCTAAACAAATTTTGCATAACTGGTAAACCCTAAGAGATACACAAAAGTTTACTACATAAAAAATGTAGGTCTCGTTAAAATACACAATTTATATCACATGCTTTTTTTGTCGAGTGCATAATTGCCAAATTGTTTCTTGTTATTTGTTTGTATTTTCCAATACTTACACTTTTTCTCGCAAGGGAATTGTTATTCGTTTTTTATGTCCTGGACATACAAAGAGAATGGAATGCGCCACATAGCAACCAGCTCTTAAAATATTTGATTATCGCTTATAACCTACCATATTCCCCTTGAATCTACAAGAAAATTAGCAATAAGATGTAGAATAAGCGTGTATAAAAATAGTTTGTACAAGGGAACCCTTGAGAAGTACTTAGAAGCGCCTTAGTGATGTTGCTCTCTATATCATTCACAGCAGTACAACCGACCTGCTCACAATACACGATATCTAAGACTCCGTTCTTCGTATGATAGTATTCTTCATTTATTAGCCCTAATTTCCTATTACATTTCTTGCATTCAAACGCAGCAAAATGTCCCTGAGTTTTTGCACTTAATATCATTTAAAACGCTTACACATAAATTTTAGTTACACGCGGTACGACTGCACAAAGAAAAGTCGGGATGAAGAGTGCAGTTCCCTGTATTCCTGGGGAGGATAGTCAAGATCAGGAAATGGTATGGACCCCATAATGTTCTCAGGAAGGGGTTCCTAGAGGTGGTTATCTGCAGCTTAAGGTTCATTCGTATTCTATACCCTGGCACATCAATTAGCAAGGCAATTGACTAGAAATGGAGTTACTCTTCCAAGTGATCGCAGTTTTACGCTTTCCCCTGTGATGCGGTCCAACTGCTTGCCATTCGCTCAGCATACGTATTACATTGACGCTCTCCTGTTCTACGGCACTTCAAGACCTTTATCACCAAAATGTTACTCGCACATTCTGTCCGTTCTACTGAACAACTCACAAGAAAGGAAAATATCAATTGGGGAATGATTACATGGAACAAACCAGAAACATTTCAAATAAACAGTTTTTAAGTAAAAGTACAAGTATTAATCTGAAGAAAAGCTTGCTATAATTTGATGGTTAAGTTCATCTCGTAATTTCTAGATATTTACATAATGCAAAAATTAGTCATAATACATTTTATTACTTTCTGTATTGCTTACCTATATTAAGTAAAAGAAGTATTATATTCCACCCAAAAATTTGAACCCAAGATTCCGCAAAAATTACCCAAGTACTTGTTTTGAGGTCGCTGAATTAAGGAGTAATAGTTTTCATAAAAAAGGGTGTTGTGCAGGTGAATAGCATAATAAAAAACAGTATTAATTGACAGGAAGAAAGAGCTAATTAAATAAAGAAATGATAATACGCTAGACAAATAATTGCAATAAAACCATTTCTGTATTTTAAATCAACGCATAATGTAATAAGTCTGAGTTAAAAGATTTTTCCGGAGAAAAAGGTCATGTTAGGAAATACATTAGTATAAAAGACTCCTGGAATGCAGTTAGGGTTTACTTCAGTACGTTTGCAAAGTCACGTAGGCAAGATTCTGTACATTAGAAAGGGAATGAAACTCTGAGATTCGAAAATTACCGCATGGCAACAGCTTCAGATACGTATATGTAGAGCTTTAGGACTGGATCGCGTGTGTAGGAACGTTGGTAGGGGTAGTGAAAGTAGGCAGAGCTTAAGTTAAGAAAAGAGCTGCATTCTATTATTTTTTTACTTAATCACGTGACTTACTCGTGCTAAGGCTCTTGTGATTACTCGTGTGGTATTTAGTTTCATTTTAAGTTGTGGAGCGCCTAAGAACGCGTTTGAGTTAGAAAGATTTAGCGGCTATTGCGAGGGATCTTTCCGAGTAGAATTTCTGCGACTTACGGCAACTGACACTTCGCATAATTATTATTCTAGAAATAATTTAATTCAATTGAACAGTCGGCGACTCTCTTCAAACCGAACATTTTAGTTAACATTAGAATGTATAGCTAACTAAATTGGTGTTATCCTTTCACATTACACTCACGCATACCAAGCAAAGACCTCAACTATTACCAATGAAGCAGCCGGCAGACTAGACAACGCAGAACGAGCTGGGAGATAACATCGTAGATCTCCACAACAAAGCAGGTAAAGTTATCTAAACGGATGCAACTTTGAGATAGCAGCATCAACTTATGTATTAAAGAGTAGCGCTTCAAAATTGTCGCACCACGAACGTTGAATACATACCAAAGTTGCTATTTAATTTCAATATCTCTCGAAGGTGCGACACCAAGATTTTCAAGAAAATTCTTCCAATCAAACTACCCTTTATATGGAAAAGTTTTAGTTGTTTGTTTGTTCCAACTATATCGATTAAAATACCACATATTTGCATTACTAATAAGCAGTATACCTTTAGTTTTCTGCCATAAGCCTGAGAAGTCCTTTTCGTTCTGAATAAATTTTGTATAATTTTGCATAACTTGTAAACCTTAAAAGATAGACAAAATTTGAATACACGAAAAATATAGATCTTGTTAATACACAAACTTTATGTCAAATATTTTTAACACAGTGACCATTTTCGAGATATCCCTTGCTCTTGTTTTGAATTTTCCAATTCTTCACGCCTTTTTTTAACCATTTTTTTCTGTTGGTGTAGAGTATGGATTTTCAGCAAGCATATAGCAACCCGCTTTTTAAAGACTTAACTATTCTTCAGCCTCATATATTCGCCTTGTAAACAAAAGTGCAATGAAACCATTTCTGAAAACGTTACTCTCGATTAACACAAATAGATAAAAAATAAGCTTTTGTAACAATATTTTATAGAACAGAGTTAAAACAATACAATGGTGGGTAAAGAAGCTAATATAAATATAGAACATCTGATCTTTTTCACATATAATCTATACACATAACATAACTTTTAACTAAACTTTGTGCAATAAGTTCGATTCCGTGTTGACGTAAATTTAATAATGTACCCTAAAATTGAAATATAGGTTTTTTTCTAATGTGTGTATTTATAATTTTAACTCAATAATGACTGAAACAACTGCTATGAAACTCCCTGTTTGACATTTCCATGGGAATTGCATATTACAGAAACTGGGACGTTTGCATTTTCCCTAAGAGAGCCATGATACATCATAATTTTGCTAAAGATTTTTTATCTATCTTCTTTTATCTACTCATTTTCTTTTCTTTCTTTATTTTCCTCCCTGTTACCATTTGTCTTGTGATTTTACAATGCTTTCCCCTCAAACTGGGGTCACCGCTCGGCAGCTCGCGCGCCGGCCGTCTCGGCTCGAAAAAAGGTTCATTATCCCTGTAACCGTTTCACGTTCTCATGATTATAGCTATAATATAATAATAATGTGAATCTTAAAAAAAAATTTTTTTTGTTTTTTTGCATATTTTCAGGAAATTTGCATTAGCACCCGAGAGTTACATATCCGAAAATGAGTGCATTTCTTGCCTGATGTTTCTTTTACTACTTCCAGTGTTTGGAGATATGTGCATACACTTTAATTTTCAAGTTCACCCATAGATAAAAATCGCATACGGTTAAATCTGAGGATCGTGAGGGCCATAATTCTTAACTAATTACCTTATCTTAAAACTTTTCCTGAATTAAACGTAAAGACTCATTAGCGACATTCGCAGTAGCAGAATCTTGTTGGAAAAATTCAGACACAAGTCTTTCAGCTGCTCAAAAAATGGTGCGAGCATGACATTCCTATAATTCTCTGCATTTATTGATTGTTTAAAAATATATACATCCTATTATTCTGTATGCATTTATTGCACTCCAATTTTTGCGCCACGCAAGGGAATCTCGTGTGTAAAATCAGGTTTCTGTTATTTTGCGACGAAACATAGTCATAGGTGCTCTCAGAGAAGCGTGGGTTAATTACTTACTCTATCATTTCGCAAAATCCAATTACAGAAATTTACCCGACAAGGGTAAGCAACAAGTGTATGTAACAAACCCCAAAGATTGTAAGAACTAAATGAAAACATCAGGCGAGAAATTCACTCAATTTCGGAAGTTGAGCTTTGCAATGTGAATGAAAACACTAGGCTGCATGATATCGGATGACTGAAAACTAATAAGTGATTCTGACTCACTTTTTATGTTGATTTCAGAACTGCTTTTAGTTTTTCTCCATCATGTACAGTTTTTTCACAATTTCACTTCAAAAATATAGAGTTGAGCCAGTAGATGATGAGTATTGTTGAAGGGAAATTTATCACTTCTTGGAGGGAAATGTAGCACTTCTTGGAGGGAAATTTCTCAATACAGACTTGTAATCTTTAGGTTGTTACACCTGTAGATACTGATTGCTATTTGTAATTTAGGCATTCTTGTTAATATCAGAGGCTTGACTACCAGTGCTATATCGTGATTGAAGTGATAAATACATTATGTCTACACGCAAGTGTGTGAACAATCCAAATGTTTTCCGCTACATTTGTGGAAATTATACAGTGCTTCAGCCAGAGAACTGATATAACAGACTTTGTGAAAAAAGTGTACCATGCTTATTTTAAAATTAAATTTAGTGACCAAGATAAGGCCTGGGCTCCAAAGACAGATTGTCGCTATTGTGTTGTGAGGTTAAGATTATGGATAAAAGGAAATAAATCATGCATGCCATTTGCAATTCCTATGGTGTGGAGGGAGCCTAAAGACCACCTTAAATACTGTTATTTCTGTTTAGCTAATGTTCAGGGATGCAATTCGAAAAATAAGAAACACATTGTGTATCCAAGCATTCCTTCAGCCATTAGGCCAGTTCTACACGGAGATCTGCCTGCTCCTCTTCCTCCAGCTGTTTTAGAGAACTTGAAAGAAGATGGTGTTGAAAATGAACCTCATGCAATCATCGAAGACGATTCTGATAATGTCTACCGTCCTGAATACGACGCGACTCCACAACAGTTCTCTGAGAGTGAACTAAATGATCTAGTACGTGATTTGAATTTGCAGAGTTACTAGGCTTCCGTCTTAAAAATAAGAATCTTCTGGAACCAGGAACACATTACTCATGGTACAGACACAGAGAACATGAGCTAGTTCCTTTTTCCTCACAGATCGAGTCCTTGGTTTACTGCAATAACATAAACGAGTTAATGCACTTTTATGACATTGAACATGATCCTACTCAGTGGAGACTTTTTATAGATTCATCAAAGAGGAGCCTGAAAGGCGTGTTACTGAATAATGGGAATGTGTATGGGTCCATTCCTGTCGCACATTCAGTTAAAACAAGAGAGACAGTTGAAAACATGAAGACATTTTAACAATTATCTAATACGAGGAACACAAATGGCGTATCTACGGCGATTTAAAAGTTATTGAAATACTATTAGGACAGCAAGCACAAAAGTGCCTTGTTTTCTGTGCGAATGGGACAGTCGGGCAAAGCAAAGACTTTGGAGTATGAAAGTATGGCCACAGCGGAGAAACTGGTTGCCTGGAACTAAAAACATCCTGCGCGAACCGCTTGTAGAGAGACAAAAGATATTGCCTCCGCCAATACACATAAAATTGGGCTTGATGAAGCAATTTGTAAGGGATCTACCACAGGATGGACCCTGCTTCAAGTACCTTTCCAAGAAATTTCCCTTCATTACACAAGACAAATTAAAGGCTGGAATTTTTGTTAGTCCTCAAATAAAGAAATTGATGAAGGATGAAGATTTTGAGAAGACAGTGAATGAGAGAGAAATAGAAGCATGGACCGTCTTCCGATCAGTTAATGAAAACTTCTTAGGCAATAACAAAGATCCTAATTCATTGTCAAAACAATGTTGGAAAATTTCAAGAAGATGGGTTGTAACATTAGTTTAAAGGTGCATTTTCTGCATTCAATATCGACTACTTTACAGAAAATCTGGGGCATTATAGTGAAGAGTAGGGTGATCGTTTTCACCAAGATATTAAGAAAATGGAGAGGAGATACCAGGGGAGACGGAATGAAACTATGATGTTGGATGTTGAGGAGGGACAGTCATCTTCAAGGATCTGCAAGGCAGCCAAAGCAGAGAAAGTTTGAAAAAAATTAAATGAACACTTTGGCTTCTTGTTTTGATAAAATGTAGTCATGAAATAAATTAGGGGAGTTCTTGAGAGTATTCTTAAAATGTTTCTTGAATAAAAACATACTTTGTGTGAAATGATATTTGAATACTTTTCTACGCTCATTAGTAAAATTGTCAAAATATTACTTCTTATTTTGTGTAAAAACCTGACGTGATAGAAAAAAACCGAAGTTATTTCTGGAATCAGCATAAAAACTTGATTGAACACCTACTTTTAAGAAATCACCTGACAAAAAGTTTGAAAATGCAGACTAGTGAAATTTATTGAGAATATGCTATAAAACTGTGAATAGAGAAGGACGATATTGCTTACATCTCTTATGCTAAGGTGTGTGCTTATTATCATTATAGGTAATTGAAATTGCAAATATGAGAACGTGAGACGGTTGCGGAGATGATATAACTGTTTCGGCAGGATTCGGAGCTGCGGTGGTCGGCACGCGAGCCGACGTGCGGTGGTCACAGTGTGAAGAAAAGCACTTTTATTTTAATCTTAGCCTCATTGGTTTATGCATCTGAGGATAATATGGGAATGGATTAGACTGGATTGTGGATTCTATTGGAGAGTATGACTCTGGGGCGACTTGTTCACTGTATTTAACCTAATATATTTTAATAATACGTAATAATTAGCAACACAGACATACGTGATAGCTAGAAGATGTGAAGTTCTAGCTTAGATATAACCACCATATTTATTATTATCGCTAACTATAACGTAGGAGAGCGGGAGAAAAGAGAGCAAAGGACAGTCGCATCGGTCGAGCTGGGACTGTTACTGTGATAACTAGACAGGCAAAATATAAAATTTTAGATTCTAAAGCATGCTTGCTATCATTATGGGAGCATGTATTTTTACGTTTTGCAGTGCGTGGAATTCAATGCACTTCATATTTCATAAAATCTTTCGTAAAATATACATATATCTTCCTATTTTTTAAGTTTTGCTATATTTGCTATTATTTTATTTTAGAATGATTTTAGCAATGAACTGGGCCTTCCAGATATTAATCGGGCAGTTTTTTGTAAAGCAGGTTTAGAAAATCTAAGCCACTCTTCCAGGTAACGCGTCTGGAAAACCCCGCATCTTTCCAACAAGTCAGTTTGGAAAGGTAATACGTGCGTATTTAAACGCCCTCTATTCTTGAAGAATTTTTATTTTTGCAAAGCGGTGCTTTTAGGGCATACCGTAATTATTACTATAGAGCAAGTATAAAGCAACCAGTAAAATCTTGTTTTTCCTAAGTCAAATTTCACAGGGTTTAACATTTATAAACTCCATATAATTTGTTGTAATTAATTTGATACTTCAATACTAAATACAAACAAAACTCTGCAGCGTCTATTATTTTAACTAATTAAGTGAACCTGATCCAGCAACTCGCATTTGGGAGGTCCTGGGTTCGATTCCCGGCGCCCGCTCTGATCACGGTTCTTTCCGTGGTTTTTCCTGGTCGGCAAGTCGAATGCTGAGGTGGTGTTGTCTACCACGGACCTCCTCTCTCCTTTATTTCCTCTCATTTCATCTCCCTGTTTTACGTTACAGCTTGACACCGAGCTGTGTGTCGGTCGGCGGCGGACAGATGGCGCAGGGGCTTGCGCTTTGGAACTCCTCCTCGGCCCTGTCAAGTGGCAGCCGTTCGAGCCTCGCTGCTGGGTCGAGCTTTCTCCGGTCTCCGCTGGAGGGGAGCCTGTGAGCCATCCTCCGATGGCTTGAGTGTCGCCGTCGAGCGCTCTCTGGCCGGATGGTTAAGCCTGATACTATTAGGGAATTCTGCGCCTGCGTCGGCCGTTCATGTAACCCATATGTTTCCTGTGGTTCCTCCGTTCCTCCCGAGGGTGTAGGCACAAAGGATTCCTTGCGGGTCGAGGTGCTAGGTGTCACCTCCGTCCGCTAATCCTAACCTGCTCCAAACCCTTAAAGTATAGGATTTTTTTATTTAAAATTTATATTTCATAATATTTTGGGACTTCGTTCTTCATATTTTCATATTTTGAAAAAAATTTCAAATATCAAGATTTTCTACGTATTTTGCCTGTCTCTAGTGAAACTACACGTTAAAATGAAAGGTCGTTTTACTGATAATTCGTACGCAGTTAGTGGTAGCAATGATGGTCAATTACAATGGATCATAAAAATATCTAATCTGATAAACACGATTAGAAGCCGCAGCTCAACAGGCTCAGCAAAGAAACGCTCGTTCTCCAAAAACAACCTCTCGAGGTTTATTCCAAACACTTTTTAAGGCAAAATTTTATTCCATCCTCGACGCACTTTGTACATGCTAACATTTTGCATTCACGACTCCCCTTAAAGGTCCCCCATAAAAATGCAGCGGTGGAGGGTCGTGAAGTGGTTGGAAGGGGGGGTAGCGGATGTATAATCGTGTCATTTCAAAATTAAATTTGCATTCCAAAGAGGGGAATGGCAACGAAGGAAGTGTGAAGTGTATTTTCATCTCCCTGGTAAAGAGCATCGCCTTGTTTTTTGTTTGGAGAGGTTAGTTTTGATCTCTGCTACGCAAACACCGAGAGTGCTCTGCCTGGATGGGGGGTGTGTTTACCGAACATCGCGTTTTAGAGCTTACCTCGCCACAAAACTTTAACGCATTCAATTTTGGGGTTTAGGCAACATCGCATCCCTTTCAACACTGCAAAACACAGCAACAGTTGTGGTTCTTAAGATCTATGCAACCCGTTCTGTTACTGACTCGTCTTTTTCCAGGCATTCCTTTCCTTCTCAGACTCAGGTTAAATGAACCATTAAAGTGATATTTCAAAACGTGATAAAATTGGGTTTTCGTACGATACAGCCCTCTTTCTTTCAGCATTTATTTCTATAAACAAATTAGAACTACCTGCAACTCGCTCGCGTCATTGTGTTCGGTAGGTTATTGATCTCAATCTGTGCGCGTGTATGTGCGTGTAAGACATATACTCACGTGATTGTTTTAAAAACTGATATAAAACTCTTTTTATCCGATATTAAAAAAAAGGTAAAATATATAAATTGCGAGAATTTTTACACAAACGTGTCTGGCCCTTATGCTGCACTTTTTTCATGCTAAAGCAACAATAAATGTCGAGGCAGTATTTTTAACGTTTATATAATATCAGTCTAATTGTATAATATAAAATATAATAACAGCCCGCCTTAAATCAATATATGTATACTATAATATACAAAAAGTGTATATTACAGTCATTGTATTTTGTTTATATTATGTACATGTATAATAATGCTATGTGAATGTATTACGCAATTTAACAATGTAGGAGCTGTGAGAATAGAAGCAAGCTACTTTCCATAACAAATAGAATTATAAAGTAGAAGTCAAAAGTTGCTAACAATTAGGCAACCTTGAGACAACAATAAATTAGAAAGTTAATAAAGGCTAATAATAATTCTTGGACCAATAATGTAATATTTAAAACAGTTTAGGAATAGCCAATCAACAGCTAGAAGATCTCTAAGTTAAAAAAGTATTCTATTGGAGCTACAAGGACACGTTCCCGAGCAGTTCGATTTTATACGTATTCAGTGTGACATGAAATTTCATTACGGCGAGAATAATATAAAATTTACGTGTTAAAAAGTTCAAATAACAATCATCTCACAGATCTACAGTATGATATCTCAGTGAAGTGTTATTTAATCGTAGGAAGGATTAATAAAAGGACTGTAGTAAAAAATTATAATTTCTGTAAGCCTTCATTCTTTAGCCGTACTACCCCTGCTAAGAGATACGTGTTTCTGTAAAATTACTACTGACGCAGCCGAGGCATACATACACTGCGTGATCAAAAGTATCCGGACACCTGGCTGAAAATGACGTACAAGTACGTGGCGTCCTTCATCGATAATGCTGGAAGTCAATATGGTGTTGGCCCACCCTTAGTCTTGATGACAGCGTTCACTCTCGCAGGCATACTTTCAATCAGGTGCAGGAAGGTTTCTTGGGGAATGGCAGCCCATTCATCACGGAGTGCGGAACTGAGGAGAGGTATCGATGTAGGTCGGTGAGGCCTGGCACGAAGTTGGCGTTCCAAAACATCCCAAAGGTGTTCTATAGGATTCAAGTCAGGACTCTGTACAGGTCAGTCCATTACAGGGTTGTTATTGTCGTGTAACTACTCCACCACAGCCCGTGCAGTATGAACAGGTGCTCGATCGTGTTGAAAGATGCAATCGCCATCTCCGAATTGCTCTTCAACAGTGGGAAGCAAGAAGGTGCTTAAAATATCAACGTAGGTCTGCGCTGTGATCGTGCCACGCAAAACAACAAGGGGTGCAAGCCCCTTCCAGGAAAAACACGACCACACCGTAACACCACCACCTCCGAATTTCACTGTTGGCACTACACACGCTGGCAGATAATGTTCACCGGGCATTCGCCATACCCACACCCTGCCATCGGATCGCCACATTGTGTACCGTGATTCTTCACTCCACACAACGTTTTGTCACTGTTCAATTGTGTAATGTTGACGCTCCTTACACCAAGCGAGGCGTTGTTTGGCATTATCCTGCGTGATGTGTGGCTTATGAGCAGCCGCTCGAGCATAGAATCCAAGATTTCTCACCTCACGCCTGTCATAGTACTTGGAGTACTATGCAGTTTGGAATTCCTGTGTGGTGGTCTGGATAGATGTCTGCCTATTACTCTTTACGACCGTCTTCAAATGTCGGCGGTCTCTGTCAGTCGTAACACGAGGTCGGCCTGTACGCTTTTGTGCTGTACATGTCCCATCACGTTTCCACTTCACTATCACATCAGAAACAGTGGACCTAGGTATGTTTAGGAGTGTGGAAATCTAGCATACAGACTTCTGACATAAGTGACACCCAATCACCTGACCACGTTCGAAGTCCGTGAGTTCCATGGAGCGTCCCATTCTGCTGTTTCACGATGTCTAATGACTACTGAGGTCGCGGATAATGAGTACCAGGCAGTAGGTGGCAGCACAATGCACCTTATATGAAAAACGTATGTTTGTGGGGTGTCCGGATACTTTTGATCACATAGTGTATATAATATTTAAATAAATATTTAAAATAAAAAATTGATTCATCAACGTAGGGCAAAGACCACCGGAAAAGTGAACGTTGGGGTGAAGGCCACCGGAAACTTTGTACCGTACGTGGAGCGAACACTCCAATAAACATATCTCCCGCATTACGTGGTGAAACCACTACAACAATAAACAAGTTCAAGTTTGGCTCTTCCATACGTGGGGCAGCAATAAACACTCTCAAGTTTGGCAGTACCAAAAGTGGGATAACACAACCCTATCAATGTTCCAAAATTCTTATGATTATACGTTACCGGTTTGTGGTATGCACGAATAATAGTAATGAACAATTCATCCTATCAGAAAAATTATGTTTAAATATTTCTTCTTCTTCTTGTTCACCAAGCATTAAACCTTTCCTAAGGTTTGTTGCGCGCTCCAAATGTTTAATTTATTGATTTATCTATCGTTTCCTGGGTCTTCCGAAATTTCGTTTTCCTTTAGGTATGTAATAGAGTATTTTCCTTGGGTACGGTTCCTCATTCATTCTCTCTACGTGTTCTAGCCATTTTGTCTGTTATGCTCTATTTCTGCATTTAGGTTAAGGGTCCTTAATTGTGTTCTTATGTCATCATTCTTTCTTCTATCTCTTCTAGTGACTCCTAATACTGTTCTTAAAAATCTCAATTCCGCTGCCTGTAATCTGCTTTTATCTCTATTTGTCATTGTCCAGGTTTCGCTATCATATAGAGCAACTGGAACTGCCAGGTTTTATAGAACTTCATCATCGTATCCTTTCTCACTCTATTTTTCAAAGTTCTTTTAATTGTTCTTTTGAAAAACTTTCTATTTTAGTTCCAATATCTGCTTCTTTAATATATGATATATTACTAAGTAGTTATAATGAGTAAAGTTTCGGAATAAATAAGATTTTTTTTACTTTGTTTTATCTGAATAGTATTTAACGTCTGTTCTTGCTACTTACAGCCTCACAGATGGTTAACACTGACGATACATGGAATGAAATGATAATTTGCAAAGGGAATTTGGGAAAGAAACGTTACGGTACTTTATTTATGGTATTTCGTGGCATTTTCCAGTTATGAGGACTGAGGAAAACCTGGAAATCACCTCAGTCAAGGAGGACAGTCCTAGTGACTTTTGAACCGTGAACCATCCGTCCATAAGTGCGTGCCTTAACGACACCGGTCCCCCGTGTCTATTTTGTTTTACCCTGTGTTCAAATATGAACCCCTTTATGGAAAATAATTAAGACACCAAATTTCCCTTTTTATTAAGCGAATTCTAATGTATTTAATAAAGCAATCTTCGTAGTAATCGGTTCATTCATTCTGGTATAAAAAAACCTCACACACATAAAATTTTAAATATGTTTTTATTCAGGACCAGCTCATTTTAAACCATCACAGCAGATAACTATCCAGACTTGTGTGTATATATATAAAAGTTTGGCCTGCAAAAGTAATTTTGAATTTATATAGAGAAGCTCTTAATCGCAAGTCGCATATACTACCACTATTTTTAATAAAGTGTAAAACATTGAGTAAAAATAATTATAAGATAAATAAAGTATTTAAATTCAATAAGTTCAGTTTTCAAATCTGAGTAGAGCGAGTTATGTTCTTCAGGGATTGTCTGTTATCCTCAAAAGACGAATGTCGAGTAACTTTAAACTCTATGGACTCCGTGCTTATGTGAGCATTTACACATTTTATCTACTCAGTGTCCAATATGATCCGTCCGATTAAAGGATTTTAAACACAACAAATAAAAGTTACACTTCTTTCATTAGAAGCTCCCATTTTTGAAACCATATCGCCATCAAGTCCACGATGTACCAGATTTAAGGAATCTTGTCTCTTCTTACGAAGAAACGACAATACAATAGTTTTCAATAGTGGCTGTTTGCAATGGATAAATGATTGCCACTTCTACTTCTAAGCGAAATAAAATCATATTCTCTCATCTGGTTAGAGCTTGAAAATAGCTACCGATTTCGTTTTATTATAGTGACAAACAAATATCGATACAATTTTGAAGAACCAGGACTACGATTGGTCGATATTTAACACACGTTGTGCGGTTTATTGCTCTGAAACAGCGACTGCAATATGAAAGAAATAAAACTTAATGAACATCTAAATTATATCAACTACAGACTAGTTACCTTCAGCTTTTTACTTTCTCTACTACGTATAGTAAGTAGGGGAAGTATTGCATTCCACCCAAAAATTCGATACCGAGATTTCACCGGAAATACGTGTTTTGAGACCTCCTGAATCCAAAAAAAGCATTTTTGGAAACATGTCCGTGTGTGTGTCTGTGTGTGTGTGTGTCTGTGTGTGTGTCTGTGAACAGCATAACTCAAAAACGAACAGTCGGATAAGCACCAAACTTGGTATTTAGGTTCAGTATCTTCCAGAGATGCGACACGAAGGTTTTCAAGAAAATCACCCCCCCAGACTACCCTTTACATGGAAGATGTTTCGAAAATTTTAATTTTCTCAAAAATGGCTCTAACGATTTTCATTAAAATATCATATGTTTAAGATAATGTCATGAGAAATGAAATGTATATCTCGAATTTTCTGGGAATGTCTCCAAAAGTATTCTTCATTGTGAACGACTTTTGCATAACTGGTAAACCATAAGAGATAGACAAAATTTTACTACACAAAAAATGTAGATCGCGTTAAAATACACAATTTATGTTATATACATTTCTTTTGTTGAGTGAACCGTTTTCGAGATATTGCTTGTTATTTCCTTAAATTTTCCAATACTTATACTTTTTCTTAAATTCGTTATTCATTTTTTTTATGTCCTGGATACGCAAAGAGAATGGAATGCGCCACATAGCAACCAGCGTTAAAATATTTGACTATCGCTTAAAAGCTACCATATTTCCCTTGCATCTACAAGAAAATTATCAATAAGATTGACATCTCGATATCTCGATTGACATGAGGCATATGGAGAATAGGCGTTTGTAAAATTAGATTCCACAAGAGTAGAGAAAGTCATGTGAGTGTAACACATCAGATTTTTTTTAAGTTCCCTTATTTCACCAGCTTATCCTTACTGTGCTTTTTACTGCTATCTTTTACTGTGTTTTTACTGTTTTGCATTACCGCTTAATACCGCAATCACACACACACACACACACACACACACACACACACACACACACACAAACATTCATGTCCATGGCGAGACTCGAACCTCAGCTTGGCGGAGCGCCGAAACTACACACTCAAGTGACCACGGCTACCAGGGCCGGTCATCTATTAAATAAGCATAACCTTGTCACTGTATCTCCAAATTGTCTGATATGCAATAAGGAGGGGAAAAGGTGTATGGATCATTTATTAATCTGTGAACAGCTTGAATCGTATGCAGTCTTGACCTCAAAATATTGGGAAGCAAGAAGGAGAATGTCTATTACAAAACCCTGAGCATTACACACACACTTTAACAATGGTCTTAATCCAAGAATGAAAACCGCTTATCGAGGAAAAAGTTCTGTTGCCTGCAGTTATATTTTTGGAAAACTCTGGTTATCAGAAATTGCATTTATATCAATTTGAAGGTTAATTCATAACATATGTAACATCGTTTTAAAAACGTATATGAACTTATTTATATAAAGAGCATAATTTTTGTTTTCCGCATCCTCTATTCATATTCAAGATCTATTCTTCGTTTTACTTCGGAGCATATACCGGGTGGAAAGGCTATAGATAATTGCACAGGAAGTAATTCTACATATAAAGGCAAATAAATTATAATATCGTCTTGGTCTGTGTACAATTTCTTCAGCAACAGAAAAGTTTTCGCACCATTTGTCACATTATAATTCAAAATTCGAATGACCTGTAAAAAACGCGAAAACATCCAAGGCCAGGGTGACAGATACAACTGAGCCCTTCAAAGACAACACAAAATTTCTCAGAAATGCTACATGATATGAATAAGGTATTCAAATTTCTAATCAGATTGTGTACTGTTAAATATAAGGCAAGATACAACGCCAAAACTGCTACATAGCTCTATAATTACTGAAAGTATTCAGAATCACAGTATTTATTCTGTGAATGGTATGGCTTAAAATGTTTTCTTTTTTCTTCCTTCCTTCTTTTTTTTACCATGCCTTCTCTACCTACTTCCAAGGTCACGAAGAGAATTAAAATTGCAGATGCGCTGCTAATTATTTTATCTATGCATTATTCTGTGTTCCCAAAAATTATTATGGGCGAGGTATCATCCTCTGGGAAAATAAATATAAGGCGGCCAGAGGCAGGAAACAATAGAAGAGCGGTGCGCGAGCGAGGGAGGGCAAAGGACTGTAAAGTATAGGCTATCTACTTGCCTGTCTCCGCCAGTCGTACAAGTAAATCAAGGATAACTGAATTCAGACTGTAATTATAGCCATCCGGTTTCCAAAATGGGCGGACTTTAAATAACCTCGGATGTACTCTACCAACAGTGTAGTTGACCCCGTGGACATCTCCTTAATTTGTACAGTATCGTTTTCAAAAATGTGAAGCTAGTTTTTAAAATGTAGCATACCCTCAATTTTCTAAAAAAAAACAGCTATAGTGGCAGCACATACCTAGCAGACTTAAAAATCTGAAATCCAGCTAGGTGGCGCAGGTGATAGTGCATTCGGGAGGTCGTGGGTTCGTTTCCCCGGCCACTTTCCTGATCCATTGGTTTTATCGGGGTTTCTCCGGGTCGCTAGGCGAATGCTGGGGTCCCTTCATGCCATCTCCTTTCTCATTTCACTTCACCTTTATCTGCTTGGTCCATTTCAGGTTTGCAAGTGTCGGCGAGAGTCTCGGTGTTCCATAGCAGGGAAAAAGGATGTTCTCTGTAACATTCCGTCCCCCGAAAATGGGGCGGTCTCAGCGTCCCTGGCTCCCCAGTGGGATATGCCAGCCTTCAGAGGGAAAGGGAGCGGGTTGTACCAGTTGCCACCGGGGAGTTTCAAACTGGAAAAGGTTAGGACCCTGCCCTCTGCTCTGTCGTGCCTCCTGGTCCGACCACCGTTTCTCCCTTCAACTTACTCCTCCCATTAGCACCGTTAGGAGCCTAGGCACACAAGATCTTCTTATGTCGAGGTGCCAAGTCCCCCCCCCGTCCTAGTCCTATGTCCTAAAAGTCAGAACCCCAAAGTTAGGTTTAATTATTGTCTATCTCTTAAACACTCAAGGTACAAGAAGTACAATATTTCACCCGAAAATTTGATAATTATATTGTGACATTAGGGTAATATGACTATAATTGTTATAATGACAAATATGTAAGCAAATATTTAGGAAAAGTATTTATAATTGACCGTTGGAAGCTTCTACTGCATATGATCAGTAGAACACTGTGCATGCGCGAAACATCAAGGAATCTCTTAGTGTAACAGTTGAGTTTAGAGTATCAACCTAGGCGTACATAATGTGAGAGGCTCCGGGAAAAATTAATTTAAATGTTTAAATAAATAACCATTAAAAACCATAATTTTATGCTTGCATTTGCTAACCTTCTTTTATAACCAAACCTCACGCTAGTCAAATCTAAATACCTGAATCTACGCCCCCTTTAGGTGGCATATGACAATGGGCTACACCACCATATTTCATCATGAACACACACTTTGAAGTCCCCTTAATTTAACTTTTTCAATGCAAAGATTTTAATAAAAATTCCACCCAAAGGAAAACCCTTTGTGTAGGAAGTTTTACATTTGTTTTATTTTATCTAGTTTCTCAAAATGCACTATCATAGAGGTATTTGAGATATTGTCATGAATTTTCTCTACATAGTCTATAAAGCCCTCTTTATTCTTTCTGAATTTTACATAACTGAAAAACCATAAGAGACAGATAAAAATGTACTACAATAAACCTGTATATCTTACTATAACTTGAAACTTATATCAATCGTTTTCTAAATTTCCGCTTTATGTTTAAATTTTCCGAGAGTTATGTTTGCGCGCCATATAATGGAACATTTTTAAGAATATTGTTTTTTTTCTTTGTTTTCGGTACAATCTTATTAGTAACAAAAAATAATTTGAGACATAAGCAGCTTAGTTTTGCACATTCTGGATGTAATCAAGTCCGTATTGCATAATTTGAAAGCATTGTAGGCACTACTTTTAATTAGCACTAAATGGACGAAAGAATCACTTTTTGTATCAATTGTAATGACACAGTTATATATAACGGAATCCTATGAACTGGTAATGACCAGAGAGAGTCGTGTAGTTGTTGCAAAAGAATGTCTAATACGGCGTATAACAATATATACCAAATAGAAGCATATAGTTATATTGAAGATGCACATACACTGAAAATACTTATATCCATTTCGATGTAAGATAATTTTTTTTTAAATATTGCTAAAATATCCGAATTCTTTTGTCTGAAAAATGTATAATATTCCTCAAAAATATACATTACAATTTCCTAAAATCGAGGCTGTGGTCCGTAAATTTACTATATCTGCCCGGTTGTTCTACATCTATTGAAGTAGTATACTTCTGTTATTTATATTTAACATTATTAGCCCCACTTTTGGGCGCCAATTTGAAGTAACATTATTTGTATATGTTTGTATTTGTTAGCCCCACATTTGGGAGCCAATTTGAAGGTGGTTTAATGTTATATTTAAGTTGTTTATTGAGCCCCACATTTGGGAGCCAATTTGCGATGGTAAATTTATAATTTTATTTGTGTATGTGTTTACTCAACATGTGGTGAAGCCATCTTGTGACGTGATTCATTTGTTAGGCTTGTTAGCTCCATCTGGTGTTAGCAATTTGCGGCAGTATTAGTGTTCGTTTGAAAGAATGCTACTGTTATTTTATTTAATTTTGGTTCTCTGTCCTCCGGCTAGCTACGATCTTTTTGGTCAAGCACTTCTCTTTATACAGGTTGTGTAAACGGAAAGGAGTCTCTTATCCAAAGATAACACTGATGAAGAAATTTGTTTTACACTTTTATTGTCGAACACGTTAACTATCACATTTACACATTGATCTTGACACTCGCCAAACTGAAACTGTTATAATAACTTCATTACTGATCACTCTTAATTCGCGCACTTCAACTTTTTGTATAATTAACTTTACAACATTTAAGATTTTTCATGACTCTGTTACGCGTAACCTGCAAATTGATATCCGACGTGTGCCGTACAAATATTTTCGACGAACTGACGGACTGAAGGCGACGTGTACTTTACAAATATTTTCGATGAACTGACGGACTGAAGGCGACGTGTACTTTACAAATATGTTCGATGAACTGACTGACTGAAGGCGACGTGTACTTTACAAATATTTTCGATGAACTGACTGACTGAAGGCGACGTGTACTTTACAAATATGTTCGATGAACTGACTGACTGAAGGCGACGTGTACTTTACAAATATTTTCGATGAACTGACGGACTGAAGGCGACGTGTACTTTACAAATATGTTCGATGAACTGACTGACTGAAGGCGACGTGTACTTTACAAATATGTTCGATGAACTGACGGACTGAAGGCGACGTGTACTTTACAAATATGTTCGATGAACTGACTGACTGAAGGCGACGTGTACTTTACAAATATGTTCGATGAACTGACTGACTGAAGGCGACGTGTACTTTACAAATATTTTCGATGAACTGACTGACTGAAGGCGACGTGTAGTGTACAAAGAATTTTGATGAACTGGGAGCGATCTACCTCTGACTTGGCTCTTTTATACTCATACACCCCGATATGCCTAAAGATTATAACTGAGCTGCAATTGGCTAATAAAACGCGCCAACATTAGCGTCTATTTTTATATCCAATGAAAATTATGAATACATATACTCTAGGGAAAAGTTCCAGAAGATTCTAAAGGAAAACGCGCCAACATTACGTAACTTCCTCGTTTCCAATAATGATAAACAGCTCACCCCCTTGCTGCATTATTGCACGCTATTATTGTCAGTTTCAGTAAGGCAGTATAAACTTACTTCCCAACAATAATTACAATCAACAAACATCTCAAATCAATGTCACATAATAATGCATATTCATACTATAATCACTCTTTACATTTAAATAATTTGTGATACAAATTACTGCATCACTATTAACTCTCTTATTCTAGCTTTTCATGCTTTTTCGGGACTTAAATTAAAGACGACATTATCTCACCTCTTCAGCACCTTTAATATGTGACCGAACACACTTAACAACACTCACCGTACACCATTTATAAAGTAAACAATACTCAAACGCCGAAACACTGGCTTTCTCTGTTATGTAGCTCTCGATTCCAGACCGTCCTTCTCTTCTTCCAGAACATTCCGGCGTCTTTCTATTTTCGAAAGCTTCCGGTCCAAAAATGCTTTCTTCCCATGTGATCCTTTCGAAACATTCCAATTAATTGGCCTCAAAATGGATCTACGACTATTTCTTGTGTTTTGATACACTTACTAAATCACCTGTTAATTTTAGATAACTAACTGATGTTAACTTTATAATATACTCTGAAGATACAAATCGTGCTTTTAAATGTTCTTAGTGTGTGTACTAATTTTTCACTAAAATGGCTGAAAGATGAAAATGTACGAATTCGTAATTAAACACCTAATAACTTCGAAATAAACCAAGGAATTTCGTAAAATTCATATCATAATTATAACAATAAAAATTTTGAAGCCCACCTACTTGTGTAGCGTAATGCGTGATTACCTTACGATTCGTTGGAAACAAGTTCAAGTCTTGACGGAGTTAAATTGCCTACAGCAAATGTTTTTATTGCATTCCCTTATTCTGAGAAGACAACGATTCTTGGCTTGCATTTCATTTATTTATCGTCGGATGTATCCATTCAAGAACTAGAAAATAAAAGCTTATCATATTAACATACAATACAGAACATCAGATTATTTATTTTCTGTTACCAGTTATTTTTAAACATTTGTGAAATTTATCCCATTTCTTAGAAAAGGGTTACCCAATAGTTTTGTATTTATGAAGAATAAGAATATAAAATTAAAGACAGAGGTTTCTATTTAAATCAGGAGTTTCCTTTAAAACATCTTCCGAATAAAACTCAAAACATGCAATTTATTTTCCCAGAGTTATACTTAGTTTGCGAAAACTGGAAAACAAACTTGGACTTAAATTCTTGATAAAAAATAAATAGGGTGTATACTTTAGGAAAAGAAGAGATGCGATATTGAGATGGAGAAAATATCCATATTAAAAAATGTGAAACAAAATGTCACGAGAGAAACTGACTCAGTTTCGTAACATAAACTGATGCATATGAATGACAGCTATCTTTAAAACATTAAGCATGCCAGAAATATATGTATATATAAGGGAAACATTTCCAGTAACTCCCTTCATAACGTACTAGCTTATTTTGATCGTAATTTCCAAAATTGAATCAGTTGCGTGGATATTACTTCAGCTTTGCAGGAAGTTACGTTTCTGACTGCCGAGATGGTCATTAAAGATTCAATGTTCCGCAATATCAACTTAAATGTCCTAGTCTGTATATAAATATGTTGAGTATAAGTGTACAGATTCCACTTAAAGCTTGTATGCCCATAACTATTCTCAACAAGCACAGCAACTGAGCTCGGTCGTAAGAGACAAGATTGCAAGCGCCCTTAAAAATACGATTCACGTCGACCAAACATGGATAACTTAAAGCCTGCCGAGTTTCGTGGTACCATTTTCTGACTGCGGCTGGAGTGTTTTGAAATCCTTGCTGCGGGAACATGTCACTCTGAGTTTATTTATATCTGTCGTTCAGTGCAGTTAAAGTTCTGATCGGTGTCAGCTAAAGTAAAATGGGTAAAGGAGGTAGAGGATAAATTTTCAGATGGAGAATATAACAGCCAGTACGGGCAGTTTGACCCGATAGACTTCTTGGAATATTTTGTTCTGCTTTTATGGGTGAAGAGAGGAATTTCGAAGTGCTGAATTTATTCATAAAGGTAACTAAACCTTTATTAAGTATTTATCACGTATGTATCTCCTTGTTTCCTATTGAATAATTACAGTGTGCATTAATTGTATGTTCATATTTGCATTCATCAAATTATATTTATTTAACTACTTGCGACGATTTGTGGAGTAAGCATATCTATATTAAGAAAACAAAAAGGTTCGTAATGAGTGAAAATAATACTGAATATTTTTATATTGTTAAGACAAATTATGTCTACTGAAGAACTCCGAATAAGGTAGTCAGGTAAATAACCCCCTTCTCACTTACGTTAATCTATCCACATACTAATATAACAAAAAGAGGTACATCGACACTGGTGGCCGGGCAAGTTAAAGTATGGACTCGCGAGCGGGAGATCCGTTAAAATCCAACCAGAACAATCCTCCCTGACTGAGTATTTTTGTATTGTGGAAAAATTAATAAAGTAAGATTTTACAAAAACAAGGATTTACAATCGAGCTTCTGTGTTATATGGCACGTGAGATGAACATTAGACAAGCTAATCAGGCTTCCTATGGCCTCTACAAGTCGGACTGTGCCTGGCTTGGAAGTGTAGCAGCCTACTCAGACACACACTACGTGATCAAAAGTATCCGGACATCTGGCTGAAAATGACGTACAAGATCGTGGCGCCCTCCATCGGAAATGCTGGAAGCCAATATGGTGTTGGGCCACCCGTAGCCTTGATGGCAGCGTTCAATCTCGCAGGCATACTTTCAATCAGGTGCTCGAAGGTTTCTTGGGGAATGGCAGCCCATTCTTCACGGAGTACGGAACTGAGGAGAGGTATCGATGTAGGTCGGTGAGGCCTGGCACGAAGTCGGCGTTCCAAAACATCCCAAAGGTGTTCTATAGGATTCAAGTCAGGACTCTGTGCAGGCCAGTCCATTACAGGGATGTTATTGTCGTGTAACCACTCCACCACGGCCCGTGCAGTATAAACAGGTGCTCGATCGTGTTGAAAGATGCAATCGCCTTCCCTGAATTGCTCTTCAACAGTGGGAAGCAGGAAGGTGATTAAAATATCAATGTAGGTCTGCGCTGTGATCGTGCCATGCAAAACAACAAGGGGTGCAAGCCCCCTCCAGGAAAAACACCACCACACCATAACACCACCACCTCCAAATTTCACTGTTGGCACTACACACGCTGGCAGACGACGTTCACCGGGCATTCGCCATACCGACACCCTGCCATCGGATCACCACATTGTGTACTGATTCGTCATTCCACACAACGTTTTGCCACTGTTCAATCGTGTAATGTTGACGCTCCTTACACCAAGCGAGGCGTCATTTGGCATTTTCCTGCGTGATGTGTGGCTTATGAGCACCCGTTCGCCCATGGAAACCAAGGTTTCTCACCTCACGCCTTACTGCCATAGTACTTGGAGTGGATCCTGATGCAGTCTGGAATTCCTGTGTGATGGTCTGGATAGATCTCTGCCTATTACTCTTTACGACCCACTTCAAATGTCGGCGGTCTCTGTCAGTCAACAGATGAGGTCGGCCTGTACGCTTTTGAGCTGTACATGTCCCTTCACGTTTCCACTTCACTATCACATCAGAAACAGTGGACCTAGGGATGTTTAGGAGTGTGGAAATCTTGCGTACAGACTTCTGACACAAGTGACACCCAATCACCTGACCACGTTCGAAGTCCGTGAGTTCCACGGAGCGTCCCATTCTGCTGTTTCACGATATCTAATGACTACTGAGGTCGCGGATAATGAGTACCAGCAGTAGGTGGCAGCACAATGCACCTAAGATAAAAAAACGTATGTTTGTGGGGTTTTCGGATACTTTTGATCACATAGTGTATGTTGACTGCAACTGGCTTGTCTACCTGAGCCTCAGGCAGACTAGACAAAAAGCAGCATTTGTACACACGGTCCCAGAATAACCATTTTTCTGCTGCACCTCTGGCGACGAGTAACGCCACTGCCTGCTATGAGTTGTAATGTTGGGGGCGGGTAGGGAAACGAGAGTTACTCACGATTTTCCGGGCGGCCCTCATATACCCCTCCCCCTTCTTATTGCTGCGTGGGGCCCTCTCATCAAAATGCAAAGTACACCGCTGACTGACACCGAGCGTTCGGTACACCGGCAAACAGAAGTACCTACTATCACAGTTGCGAACAAATTTATTGCACCAACAAGTTCCCTCTGTTGCTCATCACACAGAGAGCTTAAAAAATAAAACCAAAAAGGGAACAAGCGCTACACAATTTAAAAATGTGTAAGAAAGAGTAGGGTATAATGTATAAGTTCACGTCGGCAAATCGGATGAAAGCACGTCGAATATAATCAAACATATGACTATTTTCTCCTCAGGGGCTTTCGTTCAGTAGAAAATAAATTTTACTTAAAGTAAGTCTAGAAAGATAGCTCAAAAGACAATAATATTAATTATTCATTCACGTTTAAACATTGGACTCATCTGACTGGGGCGTTAAATGGAATTTATTTTTTAGGATATTTACCCCAGATAATAATTGATTATGAATTATTACATATAGCTGTTTTATAAATAATGCATAGCTCGATGTTGATAAATAAATAACCAAAGGCGAGGAAGAAATTGCCTTGTGATTTACACACGCTCCTCGAGTCAGCTGCTGGAGAATTCTTCTACCTACAGTCATTAGTGACCTCGGTTTGTCTTCCTGATCTGATTCGTCCACAGTGCATATGAAATTTTTCTCTCACAATAGCAAGGTGCTTAAAACCAGTCTCTTTTTCGTTCCTTTTGGTGATGACTTCACTAAATCGGTTGAGGTTTTAATGAGTTGCAAACAATTTCATCCGCACAAAATGAACTCGAACTATTTGTCCCTTTTCTTTTGTTTTTTGTTTGTTACTTTCTCTACTACGTATAGTAAGTAGGGGGAGTATTGTATTCCACCCAAAAATTCGATACCGAGATTTCACTGGAAATATATGTTTTGAGATCCCCTGCATTTTGGAAACATGTCCGTGTGTGTGTCTGTCTGTCTATGAACAGCATAACGCAGAAACGAACAGTTGGATAAACACCAAACTTGATATTTATGTTCATTAACTTCCAGAGATGCGACACGAAGGTTTTCAACAAAATACCCCACCCTAGAGTACCCTTTACATGGAACATTTTTCGAAAATTTTAATTTTCTCAAAAATGGCTCTAACGATTTTGATTAAAATATCATCTGTTTAAGATATTTTCCTGACAAATAAAATGTATATCTTGAATTTTCTGGGAATTTCTCCAAAAGTATTCTTCATTGTGAACGACTTTTGGTAAACTGGTAAACCATAAGAGACAGACAAAATTTTACTACACAAAAAATGTAGATCGCGTTAAAATACACAATTTATGTCATATACATTTATTTTCTTGAGTGAACCATTTTCGAGATATTGCTTGTTATTCCCTTAAATTTTTCAAAACTTACTTTCTCAAATGGGAATTCCTTATTTATTTTTTGTCTTGGATATGCAAAGCGTATTAATCTGTGGCAAAGGGAATAGTGCTGCACCTAGCAACCAGATATTAAGAGATATGTATGTGCTTAAAGGCTACTGTATTTCTATATTGCCCTAGTAAATATATGTTCCCCTTACATCTACAAGGAAATTAGCAATAAGATAGAGTCTGCAAATGTTTATCTCGATTAACATGAAGTAGATGGAGAATAAGCGTTTGTAAAAATAGTTTGTACAAGAGTAGAGAAAGTCATGTGAGTGTAACACATCAGAATTTTTTTTGTTCTTTCAATGGTTTTTTTAATTTTACTGTGTTTGGTGGAATAAGAAGTCAAATAGATAACCTAGAAATTAGCACAGATGACCACGACAAACTCCTACAGCAGCTTGATACAATAATGAGATTCTAATCTGGAACAGCAAAATAGCTGTATCGAGGTCAGTCCCTAACAATTTCTGGTGAACAAAATAGGACACGCTGCGATACCTGGTAACCTCGCTTCACCAAAATCTATTCTATATATTTGTGCGATTTCAAGGCAATCGTCACGAATTTTAAGGACAAATAATGTGATAAAATTGTCTAGATTGTATTTACTACACCTTACACTTCCGCATCCTTTCACGTTTCAATGACTAACCCTCAGCCACGATTCACACACATTCGAATATGGATGAGCTCAATTAATTATAACTTATTACATCAACGATCCAACTTTTTAATTAAATTTTAGTATTACGAATAATGACAATTTACACACGAAGAGTATTGCAAAAACTAAGGTTTGGTGAACAATATTTAACGGATGTTCACGCCTGCAGCGCTTTCTACCGACTCCTGAGGAACCTACCGCAGTATTGATGTGACGCAGTAGGCGTTTGCCAGTCGATGAGAGTACATCGCAATGGCCGCGACGTATCGTAGATCCCGCCAGTTGTTAAGTGTTTAGATTTTTGCTGGCAAAAGGATCGTCTGCTGCGGACATCCATTGTGAGTTATGCCTCGTGTATGGACCGGACATAATTAGTGAAAAACAGATTCGACATTGGTGTCGAGAATTTCGAAATGGCCGCACACATGTGCACGATGAACAGCGCAGTGGTAGGCCCAGTATTCGGATCGAAGACATCGTTGAGAAGTGAACCAGAAACTTGGAAGTTATCGATGTTTGAGGATTAGTTGTTCGGCTGATGAATTCTCAAGTGTTGCTCGAACCTCACTTCATGGGATTGTCACTGAACATCTTGGATATCGGAACGTTTGTGCGAGGTGGATGCCAAAACTGCTCACCGGTCAGCAAAAAGAGCAACGAATGCCTAGTGCTCGACAGTTTTTCGAGGCCTATAGACAAGATGGAGATGGTTTGTTTTTCCACATTGTTACGGGCGACGATAGCGTACAGCAACGCAGAATCGAAACGACAATCAATGCAGTGGCGCCATTCCGGTTCATCCAAAGCAGAAACGTGTAAGCAATCGCCGTTCACGAATCGCAAAATGATGGCTACTGTGTTTTCGGACGAAAGGGGCATCCTTTTGATTGATTTCATGGACCGTGGGTAAACAATTACAGCTGACGTGTACTGTCCAACGCTTACCAAACTGAGACGTGCGATCCAAAATCGACGCCGCGGTAAACTGTCGTCTGGCACCATCCTCCTGCACGACAACGCATGCCCATACACCGCTGTCAAAACCAAAGAGAAGATTCAAGAGTTTTGTTGGAAACTCTTTGACCACTCTCCGTACAGTCCCGACCTGACACCAAGCGACTATTTCCTCTTCTTTCATTTGAAACGTTGGCTGGTGGACAACGATTTCAACCGATGATGAACTTGAGACGAGCGTTAACAACTGGTTCAAGTCCCAGGCGGCAGATTCTATGCCGAGGGGTTAAAGAAGCTGGTGCAGCGTATCAAATGTATAGATGTGAACGGCGATTATTTGGAAAAGTAATATATATATATATATATACATATATATATACTGTCAATACATATTACTGTCAATAAAAACCGTGTCTCATGAGCGTTGTTATTATGACTAAACGGACCTTAGTTTTGTAATACTCCTCGTATTTCACCTTCTGGATGTTATAGAATGCAAATACGTGGAACTAAGTAAAACGTTTACTACCTGTTTTATTAGAATACCGTAAACAACGGTTAGAGGGTCGATTTTGCATTTTAATTATAATATTACAAAACTAGTCTTCAGTTCTCTCTCACACTCGTAAATGTGATGCAATGTATCACCTAAATGTCTTTCTGGCCATGTAACTTGGAGTAGAGGGGAGGTACTCGTATACTCCAAGGCTATTATTTCATCTTTTCTACGTTTCTGAAATAGACTTAATGTCCATATGGAGGGCATTGAAATCATTTGAATAGTGGTGGTCGCTCGTAGAACGATTCCTGCATCATTTATGAAGACTTTTGGCGCACCTGCAGGCAGCATGTACATCTTATTTATATCTAAAACACATGAAAATCTGAAGGTTCTATGAAACATCCTGTATAAGAATTAAACTGTAACTAATATTGAACATGTAAAAGTTTACTTGTCTAATTTAATAGAACATTCAATTGCGTGCGGTGTTTCCCTCCTCGTCTGAACTTTTACTTTGCCCACATTGTTTTCTGCTAGGATAGTATGAGTGTCACCTTTTTACGACATAGAGTTGAAATATATAAAGTATTATTTAAAGTATTTAAAGTAAAATCCTTAGCATGGCTATCTTCGGAAGGGAAGTAAAGTCGGTGGTCCCGTGTCGTAGATTTACGGCACGTAAAAGAACCTCAAGCCTGATAAAGTGGCCTCTGAGCAAAATTACCAGTCTTTCACGCCCAATATGGAATGGGACGCTAAGAACCATAGTAGTTAAAGAGCGTCCATAAATAAAACTCAATTTAAATTTATTATTTACATTGTGGTCTTATATAATAGCTAATGATTGACGAGTTAGCTAGTACGCACATCGCATGTGAATCTGTCACTCGCACTGAACATGCGCTATGGCGATACGAACAGAACGGGTATAATTTAACCCGATGCCTTTTCCCTACTTGTGAGTACTAGACTGTGGCTATATACAGTGTGCTTCCGTGATTGTGATAAAAACTTTTAGGGAAGATTACGAAGGACAAATGCGTGAATTTGATATATGGAACGCCGGTCCGGAAACAACTCCGTCGCAAGTTATAGGCGAAAGTTGTTTTGGGACACCTATGAACGTGAAGTTATGCGAGCATATGAATATCTGCATTTTACTTCTCTATACTACTTATAAAAGTTGATACTACAACAGGTGTTCAAAATGGCATCCTTCAGCTCCGATGCGGCTTGACAACGTCGGACGAAGTTCTGTCGTACTTGGACGAGTAACCCTGAGGTTGCCCTGACAATGTCACATGCAGTGAGAATTCGTGCTAGTAGCTCCTCTTCGTTTGGTACCGCTGTCGCATACACAACATTTTTCACATGACTTCATAAGAAACAATCAAGTGAAGTCAGATCAGGCGAACAGGCTGGCCATGGAACAGGACCTCCTCTTCCTATCCACTTTTCAGGAAATGTTTGGTTAAGGTGTTCTCAAGTATGATGTGAAAAGTGAGCTGGAGCTCCATCATGTTGAAAGCACATACTTTGACGTACTGCAAGTGGGATATGTTCCAAAACCCTGGGGAGTATGTCTCTCAGAAACACAGTGTACACTGCTCCAGTTAATCGGGCTGGAATAACAAATGGGTCTATTAAATCATCATTGATTATAGCCGCCCATATGTTCACTACAAATCTATTTTGATGGCACCTTACAACTGTAGTGTGTGAATTATCGTCGTCCCACACATGACAATCTCGACTTTTAGCATGCCCTCTTTGGTGAAACAGGTTTCATCGGTGAAAGGTACACACACACAGGGAAGTGAGGATCGCATTTTCACTGCGTGTTACATCATCGTCAGAGCGACCGCAGGGTTGCTCGCCCAAGCACGACAGAACTTCGTCCGACGTTATCATGCCTGTATCGGAGCTGAAGGATGCCATTTTGAACACCTGTTGTAGTATCATGGCTTGTGTAAGTAGTACAGCGAAGTAAAATACAGATACTCGTAAGTTTGCATAATTTCACGTTCATAAGTATCCCAAAACAACTTTCGCATATAACTTGCAAAGTAGCTGTTTCCGGACCGAGGTTCTTTATAATGCACTTGTCCTTAATCTTCCCTGAAAGTTTGTATCATCATCACGGAAACACCCTGTACTGTCTACAGCGAGCCCAATGGCATACTGATAAGCACCGAACAAAAGGAAAAAATAGGAGGTAAAAATAATGTGTACTAGATTTTATGTAGCATCACAAGTAGCAGAGTAGAGGAAACACTCCGTGTAGCTAAATCTCAAATACGCGAAATTCCTTTTCTATGGTTATTAATTTTAATCCCTTATAATCGAACTACGTTATGATACTAGTATACATGTTTATTCCCGTACATATGTTCTACTAAATTTAAACCGTAAGAAAGGTAGCGAAGTATTTATTTGATGTCCGTTAAGAAATTAGTTATTTTTCTTGTTAGCGAAGAAATAATTTATTTTTACTGTGCCTTCTTGACTGTATATTTCCAAAGTATTTGTTTTTGCTTTGTAAAGATTATAATGTCCAATAATATGTTATTATTTAATTATAATATTTATTTTGATTTTACAGACGGAGTGGAACTACCATTTTGTTTCTTTACTCAGAAGTAACAAATTGCGATCAGGAGCAGAAACTAATCAAAACACTGTACATGGTGACTCTGTAAAAGTAAATACGGGCGTCATGAGAAAAGTAAAAGTATTAGTGTTGCTTAGAATAGTAATGCTACTTTTATTATTATTAATTATTCTTATTAATCATTATAACATCTTGGGGTTATAGTTTTCCTTATTCTAGGACCTCTTTAAACCTCAAGCCCCAGGGGCCCGGGGTTCGCCCTTGGGTTGAAACATCATTCAATAGGAATAAATAAGATGCTGTATGTTTCATATTAAATATTTTAGTGGAATAACAGGAGCAGAAATGAAATTCCTAACGTTAGTACAGGGCTGCACAGGCATTTGACAGGAGCTGGAAATATTTTCCATAATAGAAAAATAGTTGCGTTTTGAATGAACTGGAAGGAGAATGCAGACAGAATTAATAATGAAAGACTTCCAAAACAAATAATGAGCCACAGGCCAGAAGGCAAACGAGATGGACCTAGAAAACGGCAGGCTGAAGACGAAACAGGTCAAAGGATAGAACTACGAATGATGAACAAAATTATGTTGATGATGATTATAATCCTGAGGACGATACCTTGACAATTCTATAAAAATGTTATTAGGCGATTTGCTCGAGAGAGCAATAAGCAAAACTTATCGCCCCCTACTATTGAGGTTTTCAACAATAAATCAGCTTTCCAATAGTACCTGCTATTGGCAATAGAGCCAAAGCGATGAATAATTAGCTCAAGCTTTACAGTTACAAACAATACTCAAGTTAACTGCCTCTGTGGTGAGGGGCTAGCGTGTCTGCCTCACATTCAATAGGTCCCGAGTTCCAATCTCGGTTAGGGTGAGTTACCCGAATAAGTTTTTTGGGGGGTTTCCTTTATCCTGAGAAGATAAACGTTGGGAAATTTTAAGATTTATGGAATCCGGGCTCATTTGACCCATTTCATTCATTCATCATACGATATGACCTACCAGGTTAAAGGACCCTTAACTTTAAGCAAAACAAACAAAAAAAATACTCAAGTGACAACTTTCAAACGCTTGCCAGTATTCTATCAACAACGGTGACACAATAACAATAATAATAATGTATTAGTTTAATTGAAATTGGGTAGTAGTACTTAAAAACACACTTTTCTTCCTAATGGACTTAACACAATTTAAATAGCATTATAGCAATAAGTGACCTATCAACATGTTTTCCTTCAAAAGCACATTTAAAAATTCCCATGTCGAAGGTATTTTGAAAAAAAGGTTTTAAATCAAGGCTGTAATACTATATTTATTAGAAGACAAGTAAAAACACAAGTAATAGCACAGGAACTGATATAGAATACGCTAGTTAGCGGCATTGGAGTCATTTGATTCAACCACACGTTATTCGTATCATAACTCAAATGCCATTCACAATGAAGACGTAACGTTAACATTACGCAGCATAAGCCCAGGCGTGAGGTAAAACCACTCTGAATGCACTCGTAGACATAACGCAAGAACTTGGCAAGGGTTTCGAAATCCGTAAACTAAATGCTGAAGTATTCCGAGTGTAATCACAAGTTTCAAATTGAATAACATAATTATTACTAATATCCAGTATGAAAATTCATCCAATCTTTATAAATAAATACGACATAAAAATGTTTCATAAAGGAACCAGGAGATAAAACTGCTATTTATACAGGGTTGCGCAGAAAGAATGGCCTGGTTTGAGTCGCGTAGTACGGAGGCATTGTATGCGCCTGCGCGGTGTGTGTATGTAGAATGAAATTGGAAAGGTCTGCCATGTGCAATTTTGGGTGCGTGGACTGCAGAGCATCGCTCTTTCGCTGTGGAAACTTCAAGTAATAACTCTCTCATTACTGTTCAACGAATCATTCGTCGCCATTTCAGGCTGAGACGTCACGAAGAAGTTCCTGATCACCATACAATTGTAAGCTGGGTGAACTAATTTCGTACCACTACATCTAGCCTTAAGATGAAAAATCCAGGACACCCAAGTCACAAGGAACTCCTGCGCGAATGGAGAAAGCCCGCCAAGCTTCCATCCGCAGTCCTCGGCGTTGTCGGCAAGCTTTAGTGCTAGCAATGTCGTGTCGTTCCCTGCAGCGTATCATCCGTGGTGATCTACACTTCCACCCTTGCAAGATGCAGGTTGTGCAATAACTGAACGAACGCGACGAAGTTGTCCGAAGGAAGTTCGCAGTGAGTTGTCTTAGCAGCCGAACCGCAGATCTTGAGCAACTTAGTGATGTCTGATGAGGCCCATTTTGAACCTAAAGGGGGTGTGAACAAGCAAAATTTCCGGTACTATGCACCAGGTAACCCACGTGTGCTACATGAGAAACCGCTCCATAGCTAACGTGTGACAGTGTGGTGTGCCGTTACTTCATTTGGCATTATAGGCCCTTATTTCTTTAAGGACCACATTGGCTGTGCTGTTACAGTTACTAGTGATCGCTATGTGAATATGGTTAACGCCATTCTTCTTCCAGCACTGGCAACCACCTCAGATACGGTTCCAACAAACGGGGCAACAGCTCATAGGGCTCGACGATCCATTGATATCTTGCGGCCTGCAAGATTAATTTCCAGATTTGGAGATGTCCACTAGCCAGCACGGTCGCCAGATTTGACTGCCCCTGGCTTCTTTTTATTGTGGAATATGAAGAGTGAAGTCTACGCTACACGCCCTCAAACATTGGCAGACCTTAGAGAATGAATACGAGACGCCGTGCAGGATAGCCCCGTGGACATGCTACATCGTGTGATGCAGGCTTTCGTTTGCCCCTTTTTTCGAGTGGAGGAAAAATACTTTTGCGTACTAACCCCATCTAGGATGAGAGTGTGGGACTCCACCTCAGCTTCGAGCCGAGGCCATACCCACTAAAAACCTCCACTGGAGGGAAAAGTCATGGTAAGGTGAGGCAGTACCGCTCTTGCACCTGCGGATTCAAAGGAGAGGAAATGTTGGCCAGCCATAGGCTAAGGCCAAGGTGTGGAAGGAGGCCGGACGTAACCATAACCGAAGCCCTGGTTGCGCCCTGGCGACATTTTGGGTGTTCATTTTGGAGTATTCTTGGTGTCGCCATGCGTCCTATGATATTAGGGGTATTGGGCGTCACAAGCAGGCACTTGTGCGCGTGTCGTTGGATCTGAGCCAATGGCTGCGTCCCTTGAACAGATATTTAATACATGCATGTATAAGTACATAATTATATGGATTTTATTAGTAATTATTCAGCTTAATCTATATTTCTTTGCTTAATAAAATAAATGAGTCGAGTGATATTAAAAGCCTTCACATACATCATGATGGTAAAAAAATCTGGATGATCGTTTCGAGACTTCAAGGTCTAATCTTCTGCAGGATTTTTGGAAGTCGAAGTCTTTGCTTATTATCTTATGTTACTATTCTAAGGTACACATATATTTAGAATTTATGTAAATATTTATAGAATTAGTTTGCTCCGCCAGGTGGCGTCTTCTCTTGTTATTAGTTTTGGAAGCTTAATTGTATTTGTTTGTAATTTTATTTTTCGCCACTATGGCGTTGTACTCAATATTGTCCAAATCATTAACCATTACATTTGTTGGGTCATATAGAGTACACTCCGGCGGGCAGTCTGCATACAGTTGCAGGTGCGAGCCAGTGCCACTCGCGGGGACGGGGACCATCCCCCGGGACCTCCTTGACTCAGAGAGCAAGGACTTCGAGGCCACCAATATGAATGCGTAAGTTGGGAAGAGGAACTACACGGTTACGAAACAAGTGGACGGGGAATCGGAGGGACAGACAGATAAAGAAAGCACCCGCAGTTCCGAGTTGCATTTACCAGCGAGCTGAAGCCTGCAAATGTAGTACTGTTTTCATTGTGAGACTGTACATTCCCCTATCGCCTTTCCCTCTGATCCCTAGCCTTGATTGTCAAAAAAAACACAGCGGCGTCCTCCACCAAGCGTATTCATATGGTGGCCGACTAGTAGGTAATTTGAAGCCAAGTATTCCTATGCCTGGTAATTACACATCAAACACCACATTTCCCCTACTCCTCCTTCAATCAGTAAAACTATCCCCATCATTAGGAACTAATTTTTTACAAGCAATTCTCGCTGCTCTATTACTGCATTACTAAAATTAAAATAAATAAGCTTATTAAGAATCATGGTTCTTAGGAAACACTGCTTTAGGAAGTTCAGTTTAGGAAGAATGGATTAACAAAAATCTGATGTGTTGCACTCACATGACTTTCTCTACTCTTATATAAATTATTTTTACAAACACTTATTCTCCATATGCTTCATGTTAATCGAAATATCGAGATGTTAATCTTATTGCTAATTTTCTTGTAGGTGCAAGGGCAATTGGTAGGTTTTAAGCGATAGTCAAATGTTTTATAAGCTGGTTGCTATGTGGAGCATTCCATTCTCTCTGCATTACCAGGACAGAAAAAATGAATAACGAATTCCCATTTGAGAAAAAGTTTAAGTATTGGAAAATGTAAGGGAATAACAAGCAATATCTCGAAAACGGTTCAATCAACAAAAAAAATGTATGACATAAATTGTGTAATTTTAACGCGATCTACATTTTTTGTGTAGTACAATTTTGTGTATCTCTTATGGTTCATCAGTTATGCAAAAGTTGTTCACAATGAAGAATACTTTTGGAGAAATTCCCAGAAAATTTAAGATATACATTTTATTTGTCATGAAAGTATCTTAAATATGTGATATTTTAATCAAAATCGTTAGAGCCATTTTTGAGAAAATTAAAATTTTCGAAAAATGTTCCGTTTAAAGGGTAATCTGGGGTGGGGGGATTTTCTTGAAAATCTTCGTTTCGCATCTCTGGAAGATACTGAACCCAAATACCAAGTTTGATGTTTATCCGACTGTTAGTTTCTGAGTTATGCTGTTCACAGACACACACACGCACACGGATATGTTTCCAAAAAATGCTTTTTTTGGATCCAGGGGGCCTCAAAACATATATTTCCGGTGAAATCTCGGTATCGAATTTTTGGGTGGAATACAATACTAGTAGGTATATATAGAGAGATCGAGCACAGCTTTTTGCGTTTATATGGGAAAGGATAGGGAAAACGAGGCTAGATGCGACGGTTCAAGGAGGAAAATGCGTTTATATGGGCGAGATAGGGAATACGAGGGCTGATGCTAGGCTAGTCAGATGCTAAAGGAGGGAGGGATATGCTTTATACGAGAGAGATAGGGAACACAAGGAAAGATGCTATACTAAACAGGACTTGAAGGGTAGAATATGAGCGGTATAGGATAACGATGAGAGGTGTTAGACTAGACAGGGCTTGAAACGTAGTGCACGGTTTATATGAGAGATATAGGAAAACGAGGAAAGGTGTTAGGCTAGACAGAGGTCGAGGAGTAGAGTATGGTTTATATGAGAAGTATAGGAAAACGAGGAGAGGTATTAGGTTAGGAGAATTGAGTATGTGTTTATAAGGAGAGACGAGAAAACGGTGAGAGATCCTATGCTAGGATAGACAGGTGTTAAAGTTAGGTTAGATAGGAAACCAAGGAGTGATACTCAGCTAGAGGGGGGCAGGAGGGAATACTCTTTATGAGAGGTAGAGGATCAGGGGAGTGGTGTTAGGCTAGACAGAGGTTGAGAGTAGAGTATGCGTTTATATGTATGGGAAGTATAGGAAAACGCGGAGAGGTGTTAGGCTAGACAGAGGTCGAGGAGTAGAGTATGGTTTATATGAGAGGTACAGGGAAACGAGGAGAGGAGTTAGGCTAGGCAGAAGTCGAGGAGTAGAGTATGGTTTATATGAGAGGTATAGGAACAGGAGGAGAGGTGTTAGGCTAGACAGATACTAAAGGAGTAGCAATATGGACTTATATACAGGAGAGATAGGGAATAGGAGGTGCTAGACTTGAAAGCGACTTTAGACGTGAACTTAGTGGAAAACTGTTTGATGTCAATGTTAGACCGCTAATTCTAGACATGCCCATCACGTAACCTATTCAGGGAAAAGGTGAGTTGTTCAGGGGAAAAAGGTGACTGCTCAGGGAAAAAGGTGACCCACAAAGGGAAAAAGTCGACCAGTAAAGGGAAAAACGTGACCAGCAAAGGGAAAAAGGTGAGCAACAAAGGGAAAAAGGTGACCACCAAAGGGAAAACGGTGAGCCATAAAGGGAAAAAGGTGACTGCTCAGGGAAAAAGGCGACATGCAACGCGAAAAATGTCATCAGCAAAGGGAAAAAGGTGAGCAACAAAGGGAAAGAGGTGACCACCAAAGGGAAAAAGGTGAGACATAAAGGGAAAAAGGTGACCTGCAACGGGAAAAGCTAACCCACTAACACTAACAGGTAAGTAATTCAGCTAGTATTGCAAGAGGTTGACTGGATCATAGCAGTGTATGATTTCACAGGTAATTCAGCTAGTATCGTATGTATTTAGGCTAATTCATCTAGTATCACAGGATGGATTCCAGAGGCTAACTGTATCATGGCTCTGCATGATTTCACAGGTAATTCAGCTAGTATCGTAGGTATTTAGGCTAATTCAGCTAGTATCACAAGAGAATAGATTCTAGGGTAGGGTATAGCATAGTTTCATATTTCACAGTTAATTCAGAGGGTATCGTAGGTATTTAGGATAATTCAAGTAACATAGGTGTTTAGAGTAATTAAGCAAGCATTACAGGAGGGTAGGTTACAGGAGTTGGTTATAACCTAGCTTCGTATTTCACAGATAGTTCAGGTAATATCGTAAGTATTTGAGGTAATCGACATAGCTTCACAGATATTATTGATAAATTCGGTCAGAGATTTGTATCACAGCTATTTAAGGTAAATGCAGGTGATTCAGGTTGTATCAATGGTATTTGAGTCATTTTAACAGGTAATTCAGATAGTATCACGGGTGCTCGTGCTAATTTAGAGCAGGAATTCGTATCAGAGCTAGTTAAGGTAATTTCACATGATTCGGGTAGTATCACAGGTATTTAAATCATTTTCACAGCCAATTCAGCTAGTATCTTGAGCATTTAAGCTAATTCAGCTAGTATCACAGGAGGCTAGATTCCAGAGGCTAACTGCATCACAGCTATGCATGATTTCACAGCTAATTCAGCTAGTATCGTGAGCATTTAAGCTAATTCAGCTAGTATCACAGGAGGCTAGATTCCAGAGGCTAACTGCATCATAGCTATGCATGATTTCACAGCTAATTCAGCTAGTATCGTTGGTATTTAGGCTAATTCAGGTAGTATCACAGGAGGCTAGATTCCAGGGTTGGGTATAGCATAGTTTCATATTTCAAGGTAATTCAGAGGGTATCGTAGGTATTTAGGATAATTCAAGTAACATAGGTGCTTAGAGTAATTAAGCAAGCATTACAGGAGGGTAGGTTCCAGGGGTTGGTTATAGCCTAGTTTCGTATTTTACAGATAGTTCAGGTAATATCATAAGTATTTGGATAATCAGCATAGTTTCACAGATGCTCGTAATAATTTCGATCAGAGATTTGTATCACGGCTATTTAAGGTAAATGCAGCTGATTCAGGTTGTATCAATGGTATTTGAGTCATTTTAATAGGCAATTCTGATAGTATCACAGGTGCTCGTACTAATTTAGAGCAGGAATTCGTATCTGAGCTATTTAATGTAATTTCACACGATTCGGGTAGTATCACAGGTATTTAAGTCATTTTAACAGGCAATTCAACTAGTATCACAGGTACTCATGGTAATATAGAGAGTAATTCGATTATAAAACTTTTCTCATCCAACGTTACAACAATTTATATACTTTTTTTCTAAATCTTACAAACTTATTATATGTTAAACAGTTATTGTACGATGCGGAGAGGGATAAACTGCATATTGGTTCACAAATTGAAAAGCTTTACGTCAACATACCTTTATTTTAGTTCGTTATAGATGTCTCTCCCCTTTTATCTAGGCTTGAGACTAGCACTAGGATTGCTCCTAATGGCAGGGTTACCACCTTCCCTTCCATCTTCTTCTTTCTTCATCAGGCGTCAGCTATCTGCATATACAGCACACAGATACCTTCTTTTTAAGATTGTAGACTCACTAGAAAATCTTTATCTTTAACTTACATTCTTTTAAGCACTGTTTGTAATGGCGTAATGTCCATACGCATATGTTGTTATCCCGTCCTCAGCAATAATTCTTTTATCATCAAACGGAGTCAATGCAATTTTATTCACTTGTACTGTAGCAAGGGCATGCTTTCGTGATAGGATCAGATTCATAGGTGTTCTGATGATTTCACTGGTTTTAAGACAGTCTGTATAGCTGTCAAACGAAATGTACTGCTTAATAGCGCTACGTTTTATACCTTTAATCTTTTTTATCATTGACCCTTGAATATCTAAGGCATACATCTTAGGACGTAGTCCAACAAAGCGTAGGATGATTTTGCTATTAGCCTCATCTTTAAATTTTCCCAATACCTTCTTGTTCTGAGTAGAGTAACATATATGGTTGGCAGGGTAATCAGCTGTATCGAGATGCTCAAGAAAACGTAGCTTGTCCTGGTACACATCTTCAGTTGTTACACGATGAATGAACGAATCAGTGTCCATATACATAAGCTTCAGGTTTTCAGCTCCATAATAAGGCAACAAAACGTCATAATAATAGTTATACATTAATGTCTTGGAGATGTCCAACACACTCATACCAATGTATATAGGCTTGTTGAATACAATCTGACGAGAGGCCATATGTACAGCAGCTAGATTATCAGCATATATCGTCCTGTCGATAAACGTAGGCTTGGCGATCAGCTTCTCTAGAGTTTTTTCATTGGTCACCAGTCGTATATCCATACGGTTACGCAGGTTCTCCATAGTTTTTCCAAACATAGCGTTGTTAAAGAGCTTGTAGAGATCCTTCTCGAAATCATTTGCAGCTTGTTGTCGTAGCCTGTTGTTAAATTCCACATAAGGTTTCAACCAGTGAGACTGTCGGAATTGTAGCACACGATGGATTTTTGTTAGTCGTAGTCCATGACTAAGAGCTTGCTTCAAAGCCATGTAATGCACTACATACTTCTTTCGAGGTCCAAGATGAGGTATCAGTTTCTTTGTAGATGATTCCAATGGTTTCATACACTCTGGCAGGAAAGGTAGATCGTTGTGTAGATCGTGAAGTTCTGCAGGATACTCGATGTCGACTTCTAATATGTACCCATGAGGATCATCTTCTTGTAGTGTTTCTAAGTTGATTTCTTCAGGCGATACCCACTGAAACCCACCAAAAGGAAGGGCATGACACATTGCCCACCCATATTGGTTATTTGCGTCCTCGTATGTGATAAATTGGGTTGGTCTCGTCGGATCAAACTTCTCCATATAAGTGTTATTAGCCTCAGCATACCGATGAGAAACTTGGCATAAACCTCCTCTTATACCTGATTCCACCATGAGTAGTTGATCATAATCTTGTAACAGCTCTAACTTAATTCCAGTATACAGTAACATAGCGTCCCATGTTAGACCTGGAGAGGTAAAATAATGGGCGGGATCGACTTTGTGTGTTTTAAGGGTTTGCTCTCTGAACGTCTCAAAGACGTCAGCTAGAAGAAGTACATCCGAAGTTAAGTAGAGATCGCTGTACTCTCCCAGGTTTCTCACATTAAACAGCTCCCATACATTTCTAGCATGATCGTAGTCAGCATCAGTAATTTCTTCTTCATTTAATCTATTGTAGAAGGAGTCCTTAGGAGGCAAGCAGGTCTCGTTCAGGGCATCCCATGACGTAACAAAATCATATGGAAATACACCCTTACGGGTCATCAACTTCAATTTGTCTTCTCCAAAGTACTTTAGCGTTTCAGGATACGAGGTTAGATTTTTTACCAACTTATCCAAGCTTGTACTGAGGAATCGGAAGCTATCCACAAATCGAAGCTTTATATCTCCTACATACTTGGTGAATGAGATATAGCTTTCTTCAGAGTTAGGAATTACCTCCACACGTTCACTTGTACAACCCAGCTCCTTAACAATGAAATGAGAGTCATATCCGCTAAGGTTATGCATGAAGACTGGTATATATTTAGGTGTTTTGCAGGCTAAATTACATTCATTATGAAGACTTCCACGATATTCACCGCTGATGTGATCATGGTCGCGTACTTTATAGTTCTCTTCTGTAAAGGGTTTTCTACACAAGTAGCATGTCGTAGAAGACTCGAAATCCTTTTGCTGTTGATCCGTAAGTTTCAGAGGCTTAGCAGATTTGTATATATTACCAATCATTTTTGCAAGAGATGTCAGGTACAGCATAAACTTCTGAGCAGCATCAGCACCACGATACACATAGGGATGCTTAGGAAGATCAGTTTCGAGATGTTCAACACTGGATGTAGGTTTCACGTAAACACAGAAGCTCATTGGTGTGTGCTCTTGATAAGGTGTTGTATAGGAAGTTTCAGGATTGGGTGTACACGTATGGCATGGAGTGAGAATACTCTCAAAATCCGCATAGATGACATAAGGTACTTTCAGCATCCTCTCAACATTTTTAAACTGTACAATTGATTTCTCCTTGGTAGGCATAACTACCCTTGCAACACCATGTTGAATACAGACGGTTGCATGTTCTTGTAGTTTTTCCTGTCCACTTCGTCCGCTCTGGTCATCAAAATGTGTAAAGCAGCGCTTACAAGTATAAACCCGTCCATTATGGTTAGTTTTCTGGCGTCGAACGAGTTTCTCAAAATTCTTTATATACACGTAGTGATGTTTTCCACTACTATCATTCAATAGTAGCAGGTCGCGATGTTCAGGTAGTTCAATATCAGCAACCTTTATCGGATACACTTCATGCTTCTCATCCAGCCCGAAAACGTTAATAGACATATTGTTAAGCTTCTCAAATTTAGGTATTTGAGAAAGTGGAGTAGGGTAGGAAACACAGCTGAAGTCGTACTTGTCTTGAAGTTGTTTGTATTTGTTCACACGCTGTGCATTCTTCCCTATGAATTTAGCTAATACAGAGTACATGAAACATTTCTCGTCGGTAAAGTTCTGAATGTTTATACACGCTTCTTTAGCTCCGACAGATGACGGTAGTGGTATGTAGCTACTTCCTCGTAACGGGTTGTACTTGTTGATACGAAGTCGAACTCCTTCCACAGCAAGCAAAGCCCAGCTGCTACCCTTAAGCTGAGACTCCTCCATTTCAGTCACCAATTTCTTGAATTTCGCTTCCATCGTTGACTCCAGATCAGTTTCCAGGAAAACAGCTTGATTCCGTGTTTTAAATGTTTTGTCACAGGTTTCTCCAATACTGTTAACAAATCGACACTCAGCCAGCAGATTAATTTTAACACTCTTATGAATGCTAAGCTCTTTATGCACAGCCTGGATTATACGTTGTTTTGCCTCTTGCAGATACATATTTAGGTCCTTAGCTGATTCGCATCGTATAAAATACGATTTCAATCGTCCTTCGAATGAAGTTTCGTATTCTTTCATATCACAGTCCTCCATTGTTGACAGTAACTGATGTTTAGTTGGCTCCAATCTTCTTTTCTTCTGAGGGCTGCTTATTTCACATATATCTTCGTGTCGCTGTCCCTTATAACAATCTTTGAAGGTTACGTTACAATGTTTACATTTGAAGAGCTTCTTGCAGCTCATCTCGTGTCTTCTCTTGTCATAACCTCGGAGGAACTTCTTCCCACATTTTCCGCATGCATATCCAGTAGCGCTTGGAATAATATCCTTATACGCTGAGTTATTCATCTTTATTCTTGATGTAATAACGTATTAATCACTGATCAATGAAATGTAGACCTCTTCACCTTGACACCACTTTAGAAAGCTGATTATTCTTGGAGAGAACACGATGTTAACACCTCAAGACTAATTAGCACAATGAAGTCCAATGCCCTAGATCACCATATTTATAGAGGGAGCACGAACCTTTTAGATCAATCATAAACTCGCTCCATAACCACCTGTATATGATCGCTCAACGTGTACTAACCCCCCAGCCATATAACCTCAAGTCTAGAGACAGGATGTTTATGACGTCACACCCAGAGACAGGATGTCTGGCAGCATCAAACACGTTTAAACTCGTCTCATAACTACCTGCTTATGCTGTCACACCAGCAAGAGAAGTATTCCCACACGCTCATTCAGACATATATTTCAAATTGAAGCCCACCACCACCATCACCACCTATTGTACCAAGGTTAATTCAAGCTGTATTATCACAATACTTAAAAGTAAAAGCTTAAAAGGAAACCTAGAAGATTTTCCCCCTTATTTACTTAATTATTTCATGTTTTTATTCCCTTTTCAATTCTTCCTTTCCATCTTCCCACAGAAAGACCATTACATTTCACTGCAATCACGAGAAAAGCAAACGCTCATTCAGGCATATATTTCAAATTCAAAGCCTACCACCACCACCACCACCACCACCATTACCTATTGTACGAAGGTTAATTCCAGCTGTATTATCACAATTCTTAAAGTAAAAGCTTAAAAGGTAACGTAGAATATTTTCCCCCTTATTTACTTAATTATTTCATGTTTTTATTCCCTTTTCAATTCTTCCTTTCCATCTTCTCACAGAAAGACCATTACATTTCACTACAATCATGAGAAAAGCAATTTTTCCAGAGTTACACAGATTCTAAGCTTCTAGAATCGAACTCGGTAATACTTTTAATAAATGTGTTTTAGCTCCCCAATATCAGCATCTACCATTTAATCTTTACTCGAACCTGATAGGATTCATAGGCTTGAAGATATATGAAATCACCCCTTCGGGATTCGATCTCAGTACTTTAAAGTAGTTATTGTCATGAAAACGTTATTTAAGGACTAGATACTCTGTTTACGTTTACCTTGACATGTCTATCTAAATTAAATTACGAGTTATTAAATGTTTGCAAGTAAATTTCATTGAATCGGTATTCGAACCCTGAACACCAGGAACAAAATAATTTATAATATTAGCCTGACATGTTAAACAAAGCTGTATGCAGTTACATCATCGATCTAAGTGATATATTCTAGTGTACAGAGGAAAATTAAGGAAGTCATTAAAAAATCGGGAATCGAACCAAGCACAACTGATTGACAATTATATACAGCATTAATCACCCAGTACGGAAACTATCAATCATGCTTTGCTACACTCCTCTACCTCACTTAGTTCCTGAGATAATGAAAATTTAAAAATTAAGGATCGAAGCCAGGACGTCAGGTATCTAATTACACATCCACAAGATACTACCTAATAACATAAACGCTATAAAGTTTATTTGACGTGTTTATCTTAAGTTGTTTAGCATTTATTAAATTTATAAGTAAATTCCATCGAATCAGTATTCGAACCCAGAACACCAAGAACAAAATAATTTATAATATGAGTTTGGTATGCTTAAAGGTGCTGTATGTAGTTACAGCATCAATTTAAGTGATATTTTCTAGAGTATAGAGTAAAATTAAGGAAGTCATTAAAAAATCGGGATTCGAACTAGAGACAACTGATTGGAAATTATATACAGTATTAATTACACATCACAGGAGCTATCAAACATGCTTTGGTCCATTCCTCTAGCTTTCTTAGTTTCCGAGATAATGAAGTTTTTAAAATTAAGGATCGAACCCAGGACACCAGGTACCCAAATATACATCCACAAGAACCTAGCTAATGACATTAATGTAATAAAGTTTATTTGGCGTCTTTATCTTAATTAGTCTCTGAGTTATTAGAAGATGAATTTGCATTCACTCCTAGGATTCGAACCCAGGCATCCCGGTCAACTTGCAACAATGTCCTAATGACGCGGCGCATTCCAAAGAATTGATTAGTTTTTATCCCATTGTTCTATCTCTTTTCATTCAGGAGATATAAGCGATTAAACAGTAGAAATAAAAGGTATGTTCTGGCCCACAGAGAGATGCCGACATCTGATAAAAGTTCTTTGATCTATGCCGGCGAGCTCCGCCCATTTTATTTCTACTGTTTAATCGCTTATATCTCCTGAATGAAAAGAGATAGAACAATGGGATAAAAACTAATCAATTCTTTGGAATGCGCCGCGTCATTAGGATATTGTTGCAAGTTGACCGGGATGCCTGGGTTCGAATCCTAGGAGTGAATGCAAATTCATCTTCTAATAACTCAGAGACTAATTAAGATAAAGACGCCAAATAAACTTTATTACATTAATGTCATTAGCTAGTTTCTTGTGGATGTATATTTGGGTACCTGGTGTCCTGGGTTCGATCCTTAATTTTAAAAACTTCATTATCTCGGAAACTAAGAAAGCTAGAGGAATGGACCAAAGCATGTTTGATAGCTCCTGTGATGTGTAATTAATACTGTATATAATTTCCAATCAGTTGAGTAGAAATAAAAGGTATGTTCTGGCCCACAGAGAGATGCCGACATCTGATAAAAGTTCTTTGATCTATGCCGGCGAGCTCCGCCCATTTTATTTCTACTGTTTAATCGCTTATATCTCCTGAATGAAAAGAGATAGAACAATGGGATAAAAACTATTCAATTCTTTGGAATGCGCCGCGTCATTAGGATATTGTTGCAAGTTGACCGGGATGCCTGGGTTCGAATCCTAGGAGTGAATGCAAATTCATCTTCTAATAACTCAGAGACTAATTAAGATAAAGACGCCAAATAAACTTTATTACATTAATGTCATTAGCTAGTTTCTTGTGGATGTATATTTGGGTACCTGGTGTCCTGGGTTCGATCCTTAATTTTAAAAACTTCATTATCTCGGAAACTAAGAAAGCTAGAGGAATGGACCAAAGCATGTTTGATAGCTCCTGTGATGTGTAATTAATGCTGTATATAATTTCCAATCAGTTGTCTCTAGTTCGAATCCCGATTTTTTAATGACTTCCTTAATTTTACTCTATACTCTAGAAAATATCACTTAAATTGATGCTGTAACTACATACAGCACCTTTAAGCATACCAAACTCATATTATAAATTATTTTGTTCTTGGTGTTCTGGGTTCGAATACTGATTCGATGGAATTTACTTATAAATTTAATAAATGCTAATCAACTTAAGATAAACACGTCAAATAAACTTTATAGCGTTTATGTTATTAGGTAGTATCTTGTGGATGTGTAATTAGATACCTGACGTCCTGGCTTCGATCCTTAATTTTTAAATTTTCATTATCTCAGGAACTAAGTGAGGTAGAGGAGTGTAGCAAAGCATGATTGATAGGTTCTGTACTGGGTGATTAATGCTGTATATAATTGTCAATCAGTTGTGCTTGGTTCGATTCCCGATTTTTTAATGACTTCCTTAATTTTCCTCTGTACACTAGAATATATCACTTAGATCGATGATGTAACTGCATACAGCTTTGTTTAACATGTCAGGCTAATATTATAAATTATTTTGTTCCTGGTGTTCAGGGTTCGAATACCGATTCAATGAAATTTACTTGCAAACATTTAATAACTCGTAATTTAATTTAGATAGACATGTCAAGGTAAACGTAAACAGAGTATCTAGTCCTTAAATAACGTTTTCATGACAATAACTACTTTAAAGTACTCAGATCGAATCCCGAAGGGGTGATTTCATATATCTTCAAGCCTATGAATCCTATCAGGTTCGAGTAAAGATTAAATGGTAGATGCTGATATTGGGGAGCTAAAACACATTTATTAAAAGTATTACCGAGTTCGATTCTAGAAGCTTAGAATCTGTGTAACTCTGGAAAAATTGCTTTTCTCATGATTGTAGTGAAATGTAATGGTCTTTCTGTGAGAAGATGGAAAGGAAGAATTGAAAAGGGAATAAAAACATGAAATAATTAAGTAAATAAGGGGGAAAATATTCTACGTTACTTTTTAAGCTTTTACTTTAAGAATTGTGATAATACAGCTGGAATTAACCTTCGTACAATAGGTAATGGTGGTGGTGGTGGTGGTGGTGGTGGTGGTGGTGGTGGTGGTGGTGGTGGTGGTGGTGGTGGTGGTGGTGGTGGTGGTGGTGGTGGTGGTGGTGGTGGTGGTGGTGGTGGTGGTGGTAGGCTTTGAATTTGAAATATATGCCTGAATGAGCGTTTGCTTTTCTCGTGATTGCAGTGAAATGTAATGGTCTTTCTGTGGGAAGATGGAAAGGAAGAATTGAAAAGGGAATAAAAACATGAAATAATTAAGTAAATAAGGGGGAAAATCTTCTAGGTTTCCTTTTAAGCTTTTACTTTTAAGTATTGTGATAATACAGCTTGAATTAACCTTGGTACAATAGGTGGTGATGGTGGTGGTGGGCTTCAATTTGAAATATATGTCTGAATGAGCGTGTGGGAATACTTCTCTTGCTGGTGTGACAGCATAAGCAGGTAGTTATGAGACGAGTTTAAACGTGTTTGATGCTGCCAGACATCCTGTCTCTGGGTGTGACGTCATAAACATCCTGTCTCTAGACTTGAGGTTATATGGCTGGGGGGTTAGTACACGTTGAGCGATCATATACAGGTGGTTATGGAGCGAGTTTATGATTGATCTAAAAGGTTCGTGCTCCCTCTATAAATATGGTGATCTAGGGCATTGGACTTCATTGTGCTAATTAGTCTTGAGGTGTTAACATCGTGTTCTCTCCAAGAAAAATCAGCTTTCTAAAGTGGTGTCAAGGTGAAGAGGTCTACATTTCATTGATCAGTGATTAATACGTTATTACATCAAGAATAAAGATGAATAACTCAGCGTATAAGGATATTATTCCAAGCGCTACTGGATATGCATGCGGAAAATGTGGGAAGAAGTTCCTCCGAGGTTATGACAAGAGAAGACACGAGATGAGCTGCAAGAAGCTCTTCAAATGTAAACATTGTAATGTAACCTTCAAAGATTGTTATAAGGGACAGCGACACGAAGATATATGTGAAATAAGCAGCCCTCAGAAGAAAAGAAGATTGGAGCCAACTAAACATCAGTTACTGTCAACAATGGAGGACTGTGATATGAAAGAATACGAAACTTCATTCGAAGGACGATTGAAATCGTATTTTATACGATGCGAATCAGCTAAGGACCTAAATATGTATCTGCAAGAGGCAAAACAACGTATAATCCAGGCTGTGCATAAAGAGCTTAGCATTCATAAGAGTGTTAAAATTAATCTGCTGGCTGAGTGTCGATTTGTTAACAGTATTGGAGAAACCTGTGACAAAACATTTAAAACACGGAATCAAGCTGTTTTCCTGGAAACTGATCTGGAGTCAACGATGGAAGCGAAATTCAAGAAATTGGTGACTGAAATGGAGGAGTCTCAGCTTAAGGGTAGCAGCTGGGCTTTGCTTGCTGTGGAAGGAGTTCGACTTCGTATCAACAAGTACAACCCGTTACGAGGAAGTAGCTACATACCACTACCGTCATCTGTCGGAGCTAAAGAAGCGTGTATAAACATTCAGAACTTTACCGACGAGAAATGTTTCATGTACTCTGTATTAGCTAAATTCATAGGGAAGAATGCACAGCGTGTGAACAAATACAAACAACTTCAAGACAAGTACGACTTCAGCTGTGTTTCCTACCCTACTCCACTTTCTCAAATACCTAAATTTGAGAAGCTTAACAATATGTCTATTAACGTTTTCGGGCTGGATGAGAAGCATGAAGTGTATCCGATAAAGGTTGCTGATATTGAACTACCTGAACATCGCGACCTGCTACTATTGAATGATAGTAGTGGAAAACATCACTACGTGTATATAAAGAATTTTGAGAAACTCGTTCGACGCCAGAAAACTAACCATAATGGACGGGTTTATACTTGTAAGCGCTGCTTTACACATTTTGATGACCAGAGCGGACGAAGTGGACAGGAAAAACTACAAGAACATGCAACCGTCTGTATTCAACATGGTGTTGCAAGGGTAGTTATGCCTACCAAGGAGAAATCAATTGTACAGTTTAAAAATGTTGAGAGGATGCTGAAAGTACCTTATGTCATCTATGCGGATTTTGAGAGTATTCTCACTCCATGCCATACGTGTACACCCAATCCTGAAACTTCCTATACAACACCTTATCAAGAGCACACACCAATGAGCTTTTGTGTTTACGTGAAACCTACATCCAGTGTTGAACATCTCGAAACTGATCTTCCTAAGCATCCCTATGTGTATCGTGGTGCTGATGCTGCTCAGAAGTTTATGCTGTACCTGACATCTCTTGCAAAAATGATTGGTAATATATACAAATCTGCTAAGCCTCTGAAACTTACGGATCAACAGCAAAAGGATTTCGAGTCTTCTACGACATGCTACTTGTGTAGAAAACCCTTTACAGAAGAGAACTATAAAGTACGCGACCATGATCACATCAGCGGTGAATATCGTGGAAGTCTTCATAATGAATGTAATTTAGCCTGCAAAACACCTAAATATATACCAGTCTTCATGCATAACCTTAGCGGATATGACTCTCATTTCATTGTTAAGGAGCTGGGTTGTACAAGTGAACGTGTGGAGGTAATTCCTAACTCTGAAGAAAGCTATATCTCATTCACCAAGTATGTAGGAGATATAAAGCTTCGATTTGTGGATAGCTTCCGATTCCTCAGTACAAGCTTGGATAAGTTGGTAAAAAATCTAACCTCGTATCCTGAAACGCTAAAGTACTTTGGAGAAGACAAATTGAAGTTGATGACCCGTAAGGGTGTATTTCCATATGATTTTGTTACGTCATGGGATGCCCTGAACGAGACCTGCTTGCCTCCTAAGGACTCCTTCTACAATAGATTAAATGAAGAAGAAATTACTGATGCTGACTACGATCATGCTAGAAATGTATGGGAGCTGTTTAATGTGAGAAACCTGGGAGAGTACAGCGATCTCTACTTAACTTCGGATGTACTTCTTCTAGCTGACGTCTTTGAGACGTTCAGAGAGCAAACCCTTAAAACACACAAAGTCGATCCCGCCCATTATTTTACCTCTCCAGGTCTAACATGGGACGCTATGTTACTGTATACTGGAATTAAGTTAGAGCTGTTACAAGATTATGATCAACTACTCATGGTGGAATCAGGTATAAGAGGAGGTTTATGCCAAGTTTCTCATCGGTATGCTGAGGCTAATAACACTTATATGGAGAAGTTTGATCCGACGAGACCAACCCAATTTATCACATACGAGGACGCAAATAACCAATATGGGTGGGCAATGTGTCACGCCCTTCCTTTTGGTGGATTTCAGTGGGTATCGCCTGAAGAAATCAACTTAGAAACACTACAAGAAGATGATCCTCATGGGTACATATTAGAAGTCGACATCGAGTATCCTGCAGAACTTCACGATCTACACAACGATCTACCTTTCCTGCCAGAGTGTATGAAACCATTGGAATCATCTACAAAGAAACTGATACCTCATCTTGGACCTCGAAAGAAGTATGTAGTGCATTACATGGCTTTGAAGCAAGCTCTTAGTCATGGACTACGACTAACAAAAATCCATCGTGTGCTACAATTCCGACAGTCTCACTGGTTGAAACCTTATGTGGAATTTAACAACAGGCTACGACAACAAGCTGCAAATGATTTCGAGAAGGATCTCTACAAGCTCTTTAACAACGCTATGTTTGGAAAAACTATGGAGAACCTGCGTAACCGTATGGATATACGACTGGTGACCAATGAAAAAACTCTAGAGAAGCTGATCGCCAAGCCTACGTTTATCGACAGGACGATATATGCTGATAATCTAGCTGCTGTACATATGGCCTCTCGTCAGATTGTATTCAACAAGCCTATATACATTGGTATGAGTGTGTTGGACATCTCCAAGACATTAATGTATAACTATTATTACGACGTTTTGTTGCCTTATTATGGAGCTGAAAACCTGAAGCTTATGTATATGGACACTGATTCGTTCATTCATCGTGTAACAACTGAAGATGTGTACCAGGACAAGCTACGTTTTCTTGAGCATCTCGATACAGCTGATTACCCTGCCAACCATATATGTTACTCTACTCAGAACAAGAAGGTATTGGGAAAATTTAAAGATGAGGCTAATAGCAAAATCATCCTACGCTTTGTTGGACTACGTCCTAAGATGTATGCCTTAGATATTCAAGGGTCAATGATAAAAAAGATTAAAGGTATAAAACGTAGCGCTATTAAGCAGTACATTTCGTTTGACAGCTATACAGACTGTCTTAAAACCAGTGAAATCATCAGAACACCTATGAATCTGATCCTATCACGAAAGCATGCCCTTGCTACAGTACAAGTGAATAAAATTGCATTGACTCCGTTTGATGATAAAAGAATTATTGCTGAGGACGGGATAACAACATATGCGTATGGACATTACGCCATTACAAACAGTGCTTAAAAGAATGTAAGTTAAAGATAAAGATTTTCTAGTGAGTCTACAATCTTAAAAAGAAGGTATCTGTGTGCTGTATATGTAGATAGCTGACGCCTGATGAAGAAAGAAGAAGATGGAAGGGAAGGTGGTAACCCTGCCATTAGGAGCAATCCTAGTGCTAGTCTCAAGCCTAGATAAAAGGGGAGAGACATCTATAACGAACTAAAATAAAGGTATGTTGACGTAAAGCTTTTCAATTTGTGAACCAATATGCAGTTTATCCCTCTCCGCATCGTACAATAACTGTTTAACATATAATAAGTTTGTAAGATTTAGAAAAAAAGTATATAAATTGTTGTAACGTTGGATGAGAAAAGTTTTATAATCGAATTACTCTCTATATTACCATGAGTACCTGTGATACTAGTTGAATTGCCTGTTAAAATGACTTAAATACCTGTGATACTACCCGAATCGTGTGAAATTACATTAAATAGCTCAGATACGAATTCCTGCTCTAAATTAGTACGAGCACCTGTGATACTATCAGAATTGCCTATTAAAATGACTCAAATACCATTGATACAACCTGAATCAGCTGCATTTACCTTAAATAGCCGTGATACAAATCTCTGATCGAAATTATTACGAGCATCTGTGAAACTATGCTGATTATCCAAATACTTATGATATTACCTGAACTATCTGTAAAATACGAAACTAGGCTATAACCAACCCCTGGAACCTACTCTCCTGTAATGCTTGCTTAATTACTCTAAGCACCTATGTTACTTGAATTATCCTAAATACCTACGATACCCTCTGAATTACCTTGAAATATGAAACTATGCTATACCCAACCCTGGAATCTAGCCTCCTGTGATACTACCTGAATTAGCCTAAATACCAACGATACTAGCTGAATTAGCTGTGAAATCATGCATAGCTATGATGCAGTTAGCCTCTGGAATCTAGCCTCCTGTGATACTAGCTGAATTAGCTTAAATGCTCACGATACTAGCTGAATTAGCTGTGAAATCATGCATAGCTGTGATGCAGTTAGCCTCTGGAATCTAGCCTCCTGTGATACTAGCTGAATTAGCTTAAATGCTCAAGATACTAGCTGAATTGGCTGTGAAAATGATTTAAATACCTATGATACTACCCGAATCATGTGAAATTACCTTAACTAGCTCTGATACGAATTCCTGCTCTAACTTAGCACGAGCACCCGTGATACTATCTGAATTACCTGTTAAAATGACTCAAATACCATTGATACAACCTGAATCACCTGCATTTACCTTAAATAGCTGTGATACAAATCTCTGACCGAATTTATCAATAATATCTGTGAAGCTATGTCGATTACCTCAAATACTTACGATATTACCTGAACTATCTGTGAAATACGAAGCTAGGTTATAACCAACTCCTGTAACCTACCCTCCTGTAATGCTTGCTTAATTACTCTAAACACCTATGTTACTTGAATTATCCTAAATACCTACGATACCCTCTGAATTAACTGTGAAATATGAAACTATGCTATACCCTACCCTAGAATCTATTCTCTTGTGATACTAGCTGAATTAGCCTAAATACCTACGATACTAGCTGAATTACCTGTGAAATCATGCAGAGCCATGATACAGTTAGCCTCTGGATTCTATCCTGTGATACTAGATGAATTAGCCTAAATACATACGATACTAGCTGAATTACCTGTGAAATCATACACTGCTATGATCCAGTCAACCTCTTGCAATACTAGCTGAATTACTTACCTGTTAGTGTTAGTGGGTTAGCTTTTCCCGTTGCAGGTCACCTTTTTCCCTTTATGTCTCACCTTTTTCCCTTTGGTGGTCACCTCTTTCCCTTTGTTGCTCACCTTTTTCCCTTTGCTGATGACATTTTTCGCGTTGCATGTCGCCTTTTTCCCTGAGCAGTCACCTTTTTCCCTTTATGGCTCACCGTTTTCCCTTTGGTGGTCACCTTTTTCCCTTTGTTGCTCACCTTTTTCCCTTTGCTGGTCACGTTTTTCCCTTTACTGGTCGACTTTTTCCCTTTGTGGGTCACCTTTTTCCCTGAGCAGTCACCTTTTTCCCCTGAACAACTCACCTTTTCCCTGAATAGGTTACGTGATGGGCATGTCTAGAATTAGCGGTCTAACATTGACATCAAACAGTTTTCCACTAAGTTCACGTCTAAAGTCGCTTTCAAGTCTAGCACCTCCTATTCCCTATCTCTCCTGTATATAAGTCCATATTGCTACTCCTTTAGTATCTGTCTAGCCTAACACCTCTCCTCCTGTTCCTATACCTCTCATATAAACCATACTCTACTCCTCGACTTCTGCCTAGCCTAACTCCTCTCCTCGTTTCCCTGTACCTCTCATATAAACCATACTCTACTCCTCGACCTCTGTCTAGCCTAACACCTCTCCGCGTTTTCCTATACTTCCCATACATATAAACGCATACTCTACTCTCAACCTCTGTCTAGCCTAACACCACTCCCCTGATCCTCTACCTCTCATAAAGAGTATTCCCTCCTGCCCCCCTCTAGCTGAGTATCACTCCTTGGTTTCCTATCTAACCTAACTTTAACACCTGTCTATCCTAGCATAGGATCTCTCACCGTTTTCTCGTCTCTCCTTATAAACACATACTCAATTCTCCTAACCTAATACCTCTCCTCGTTTTCCTATACTTCTCATATAAACCATACTCTACTCCTCGACCTCTGTCTAGCCTAACACCTTTCCTCGTTTTCCTATATCTCTCATATAAACCGTGCACTACGTTTCAAGCCCTGTCTAGTCTAACACCTCTCATCGTTATCCTATACCGCTCATATTCTACCCTTCAAGTCCTGTTTAGTATAGCATCTTTCCTTGTGTTCCCTATCTCTCTCGTATAAAGCATATCCCTCCCTCCTTTAGCATCTGACTAGCCTAGCATCAGCCCTCGTATTCCCTATCTCGCCCATATAAACGCATTTTCCTCCTTGAACCGTCGCATCTAGCCTCGTTTTCCCTATCCTTTCCCTATAAACGCAAAAAGCTGTGCTCGATCTCTCTATATATACCTACTAATACTTCTCCTACTTACTATACGTAGTAGAGAAAGTAAAAATGAAGAGGAATAAGCAGTAAATCAAAAGTTAGGTTTGTCACGTTTTACACTTCATTATTTTCATTTATTTTCGTGAAATTTTTCAATGGAAATCCACAGTATCTGACAAAATATTGAAGAAGAAATTAAAAAGGCAATAATTATCATAATATTCTAAGAAGGATAGTGATATAAAACAAGTAATAATATATTTAAAATCAATGTATGTACAAAAAGGAGAAGCATTGTGATAATTGTTGACTGTAAAAGCAACAGAAAGACAAGACAGGCACAGTTTTGTTAATTAGGGGCCAGCCTCAGGTAGAAAGAGTAAATACCATTGAAGCAAGTTTTTCCTGGTACCAGCCGAGTGCAATTGCACTTAGCCTGGTGAAGGCCACTCTCTAAGCATCATGACGCTAAGTTTGAGGGGAGAGAGAGGAAGTTGAGGCGTTGGTTTTCCTTGTAGTAGCGTGGGTAGATCAGTCTGCCTGAGAGCCTGGTGAGTGCAGGACGACTTTCTCGGCGTGTGGAGAAGAATGGTGGCGAACATGCTGGAGGGTAGAACGCTTAGCTGTAGTTAATATTCTTCGGTCTTGGTAAAGACAAAGTATCCTTGTATGCTTTAATAGTGATCAGCAAACATAAAGTATTATTTTAAACAGTGAATAAAAGTGTTCCAAGACAGCGTTTGTGTGTTTCTCTGTACACACCCACGCATACCCTGAGGTTAAGGTTTCATGCTGGAGCAGCTGTGGCAAAAGAAGAACCAACTGGGAGGAGACAAGCAGCAACCGTGAGGCAAGGGTATTGCTTCATTGTTGGAGGACGGAGCGTGGCTGCGTCATATTGCGCCTAAACGTGGGGAGAAAGAATTACCTGCGTCAATATTTATTGTCGACATTCACCTTGTCAAGTTTCTTAGGTGTCAAAGGCATCGTGATGACGAATTTCGAACAAGCCCAAATTTTTCTTTGACCAAATGTCTGTTGATGGATCGTCCCCTAATTATTCAACAACATTGTGATTTACTTTTCATTGCTAATTTCTTGTGGTATGCTTAAACTTGAAAGCCAGGCCTTTAAAATGGATTGCATTTTATGGAGTGAAAATAGTCGATGTAAGTGGTAATGTCTTTCCTTATAATCCCTGAAAGGAGGTTGGTATGACCTTTCTAATCGAGTACACACGTCCACACGGCCATGTGTCAAGGGAGAGTATGAGGGCTATTGATTTGGAAGCTGGAGAAGAGAAAGAGGGAGAACTAATAAAGTGAATTTAAGGTTTGCTCTTTTTTTCTCCATAGATAGGAAAACCATGGCTAAGTTGCCAGCAGGTTTTCGGTACGTATGATCCCTTCACCACCGCCAACCGGACATGAAATTAATCAAATGGGTTCCGTGGGGCAAAGTATTCATGCTTGAGGGCATGAGATCAACCTTCAAAATAAATATATTTTCGCTCTCTGCCTCCCCTGTGCAAACATAACACCCCGGAAGTGCTGTATGGCAGAACGCAAATTGCACTATAAGAAAATCTGGATGCACAAGGCCGGTGGCCATTTTCTACTACCTCCTTTTTTCCCCCTTTGTCTCTTTACATATTAGTTTAGCTGTTATTTCTATATTTGTCTTCATTATGCAGTAATAGGGAATTTTTATAAAGTTGAACCCACTTGAGTCCTAAACAAATTTCGTTAATATAACAATAAGCGGTATGCTACGAGGGACAGTCAAATACAATTAATATGACTTCATTTATTTCGTTTTATTTTCGCTTTCTACTTTCTCTACGACTTATCCATGAAGTAGAACATTCCACCCAAAAATTAGAAACCGAAGTTTCGCCTTAAAGCCTGTTTTGAGTTTAGACAAATTTCTCTGCGGAGAGTGTGTGTGACTGTGTGAACAGCGTAACTTAAAAACTTTATATTTAAGTTCAGCATTTTCCAAGAATACGACACGAAGATTTTCAAGAAAATCCCCCACTAAAAACTACCATTTACATGGAATAATTTTTGTTATATTTTATTTTCTCAAAAATGGATCTAACGATTTTGATTAAAATACCATATTATGTTTAAGATATTTTCATGACAAATAAAACGCACGTATCGAATGTTCTAGCATTTGCCTTTGAAGTTCTCTCAGTTTTGAATGGTTTTCTATAATTGCTAAACGTAGGATATATACAAATTCTTATTAAACAAGAATACTCGTAAAGGACACAATTTATGTAAAATTCAATTTTTATGTTGTTAACCATTTCTAAGAAATTGTTTGTTATTAGTTTGATTCTTTTTTCTTTCTCTACCACGTACATAGTAGGTAGCGAAGATATTGAATTCTACCCAAAAATTCTATACCGTTATTTCACCAGAAATACAGGTTTTGAGATACCCTGAAAAGAAAAGAAGCATTTTTGCAAAAAGGTTTGGATGTGGCTTTGTGTCTGGCTGACAGTTTGAACACCAAAACTCAAAAATGAAAAACCCGATAAATACCAAACTTGGAATTTAAGTTTAACATCCTCTAAAGATGCGATACGAAGATTTTCGAGAAAATACGCACCTCAAACTACCCTTTACATGGAAAATTTTTCAAAACTTTTTTATTTTCTCATTACCTGGCTGTAACGATTTTGATTAAAATACCTTATATTAAAAGATAGTCACATCACAATAAAATGTATATCTTGAATTTTTTTGGAATAGCATTTGAAGTTCTCTTCATTCACAAGGAATTTGGTATAATCTTATATAACTGGATAACGTTAAACGATATACGAAAACGTACTTCACAGAAAATGTAGATATCTTTAAAACACAGTTTATTTCAAATAATTTTTGTGACATCAGCCATTTCCGAGATATCCGTTTTTAGTGGTTCGTGTTGCCCAATACTTAATCATTCTTTTATAAAGTCCTGTCAATTTTCAATTGTTCATGATGTCATGTAAAGAATTTAGAATTGTAAGGTCAGCGTACAGCGACCAGTTCTTAAACATTTGACTATCGCTATTCCCTTTGTATCTATAACGATATGTGTAATGTAGATGTTTCCAGAAAGATTTATTTCAATTAAAATGAAGTAGATGGAAAAATAAGCTTTGGTAAGAATAATTTGTATACTCACTAATAATGAACAGAGAGTAGACAAAGTCATGTGAATGTAACGCACAAGATTTTTCTGTGGACATGCAAAGAGCATGGAGTTTCAAATCCACCACATAGCCACCGGCGTTTTAAAAATTATATAAGAAGAAGTAGGTAAAGCGTTAGTTAGATTTTTAAAAAGCGTGTGCCGTCTATGGTTTTGAAATTCCCGCTCCCTTTGCATGAGAAAAAAAAACAAATATTGATTTAACAGTTGCAAACAAAAAAGTATTTGATAATTCAAACCAGTAACAAAATATATGGTAAATGTTGGTGCTTCAAATAAATTTGACATAAATTGTATGTTTTAAGATCTACATTTTTTGTATACTAAGCTGTTGTCTACCTCTTACGGTTTACAAGTTATATTCACAAAATTCAAATCAGAATGAAGAAAACTTCAAAGAAAGTTTAAGTTACATGTTTTGTTTAACATGAAAATATCTTAAATATAAGGCATTTTACCGTTGAGGGTAAAACAACAGCGAAAATTTATCAATGAGGTTTGGGTTGCGTTGATTGAAAATCTCCTTGTCGCATCCTTGGAAAATGATAAACTTAAATACCAAGTTTGGTATGCAACTACTTATTTTTTGTTATGCTGTTGATTGACAGAACTGATACATACACACACACGCGCGCACACACACACACATATATCTTTTTCTAAAAGTGTTTCTTTCTATTCATGGGACCTCGCGTATTTTCAGCGAAATTTACTGATCACATTTTTGGGTGAAATACAATACTTCCCCTACTTACTATAGTTAAGTAATACAGAAGAACAAGTGTTTTTTGGGGGAGGGGGTTCCCAATGGAATTGAATTGATTGAATTGTAAAGCGGAGGGAATTCGGCATCGATCCAGGGAAGGGGAAGGATATTGTATCCACGCCCCACGAGGGCACGTCCCGGGAGGGAAGGATGAGGCGAAGGGAGACACCGGGCCGCCGGAACTAGGAGTGACGGCACAACAATGACAGGGCCCCTGGTTTCCAGATGGAGACGGCAGACCAGGGACTCCGCCCCAAACGGTCCAACGTCCCCAAGGAGCGGTTCTTATACCCCAGCAACCAGCCGAAGGCCGAGGGACGCAATAAGTTCACAGAGAGTATCCTTTTTCCCTTCCACGCGCACCAAAACACTACCGCCGGCACTTCCAACCCTGAGAAAGACCAAACGAGGTGAAGGGTGAATGAAATAGAGGGACAGAAAATTCGGGGGATGAAAGAAACCACTCCAGCATTCGCCTGACGATCCGGGAAAATCCCCAAAAACGCTCATTGTTCAGATAGGCGGTCGCCGGGGATTGAACCCGGTAGCTCCGAATGCACACAAGAGACGTTACCGCCTAAGCCATCGGTAGGGGATCCAAAAACAAGTATTTCCGGTGAAATCTCGATATCGAATTTTTGGGTGGAATACAATATGTCCTCTTACAACTTTAGGTAGGTGGTAGAGAAAGTAACAATAGATTTTGAAAAAGTATTCTTGAGCATAATGACTAAGCATAAATGAAATAATATATACACGAGATACAGTGAAAAAAGTAATATTTAGAAAATATAGTCTAATTAATGTAATCTGTACATACTATGGAAGTGAGTACTTGATTAACAAAAGCGAAAAGCTAGCGATTGTGTTGGGAGTTGCGCCGTGGCGATTTGAAAGTTTTTTTGGCACAAGATGCTGAGGAACAAGATACAATTTGCATAATAGTGATGGCCGATGTAATTTATGTAATGTGATGCTGTAATCTGCGGCCGAACAAGCAGCTACCCCTCGACCGCTGGTGAAAATGGAGAAACAACACCAAGAGGGACAAGTTGATTTTTACGATGGACATTAAGTTAATTGCTGTTCGAGGGGACAGTACACTAACTGCCTGTGGTCGCAATGGTCGAGTAGAGCAGGTATCTACCGACAGAACGTATTGCAATGGACTAAAACTGCCGTGTGAAACCAGCTGGTAAACTGGCAGTAGCGCCCGCACTATTCGCCCATGACGTCATCCTCTAACAGGGCTCGAGTGTGGGTCTTTAAGGTCCTGGATATAAAAGACGTTTCTTCCTGCTGCTGAGTTTTTTTAACTCTTGCTTGTTCTTGAAAAACTGTCAGTTTCCTACCTATGAAATAATTTCCGCAAACAGTATACCTGAGGAAGATAAGATTTAATTAATTTAGTTATTTTTAATTATTTCATTACTTTCGCTTCTACTTATATATAGCTGGTAGAGGAAATACCCTATTCCACTAAATTAAATCTAAATTTCGCAGAAAATACATGCTTTGAGGCAACTGAATAAAACAAACCAGTATCAGAAAAAGGTCTTCTATGTGTTTGTAAAAACAATAACTAAATAATGAAAAGTCTGATAAATACCAAGCTTGGCATTTTAGTTCAGCATCTTTAACAGACAAGACAACTATTTTCAAGAAAATTACCTCGTCCCAAACTACTGTTTATATGCGATTTTGTTTCTCATGAAGGCAGTGACGTTTTTATTCAATAATATTTAATAATAGTATATTTTTAATATACATGTATGAACAAATAAAACTTTACCACACAAATAATTTAGATCCCGTTAAAAGTTTGTGTAAAAATTTATGTCGAATTAACCATTTTGGAGATATTCAATTTTTGGTTGGAATTTTCCAATACTTTTACAGTCTTTGAAGCAGTAAGGCAACATTAATTTGTTTCACGTGATGTGATGTAAATTTAGTCTTTTGCCCCCCTTTGTACCTGCAATGAAATATATAATGCAATCTTTTCTGTAAACGTTATCTTGATTAACATGGCGTAGATAAAAAAATAAGCTTTCGTAAGAATACTTTGTAGAACAGATATAAAAAAATCTGATGTGTTACACTCACATGACTTTCTCTACTCTTGTACAAACTATTTTTACAAACGCTTATTCTCCATATGCTTCAAGTTAATCGAGATATCGAGATGTCAATCTTATTGATAATTTTCTTGTAGATGCAAGGGGAATATGGTAGGTTTTAAGCGATAGTCAAATATTTTAACGCTGGTTGCTATGTGGCGCATTACATTCTCTTTGCATGTCCAGGACATAAAAAAAATGAATAACGAATTTGAGAAAAAGTATAAGTATTGGAAAATTTAAGGGAATAACAAGCAATATCTCGCAAACGGTTCACTCAACAAAAGAAATGTATATGACATAAATTGTGTATTTTAACGCGATCTACATTTTTCATGTAGTAAAATTTTGTCTATCTCTTATGGTTTACCAGTTATGAAAAAGTCGTTCATAATGAAGAATACCTTTGGAGACATTCACAGAAAATTCGAGTTATACATTTTATTTGTCATGACAATATCTTAAACATATGATATTTTAATCAAAATCTTTAGAGCCGTTTTTGAGAAAATTAAAATTTTCGAAAAATGTTCCATGTAAAGGGTAATCTGGGGTGGGGGGATTTTCTTGAAAACCTTCGTGTCGCGTCTCTGGAAGATACTGAACCCAAATACCAAGTTTGGTGTTTATCCGACTGTTCGTTTTTGAGTTATGCTGTTCACAGACACACAGACACACAGACACACAGACACACACACACACACAGACACACACACACAGACACACACACACGGACATGTTTCCAAAAATGCTTTTTTTGGATTCAGGAGGTCTCAAAACACGTATTTCCGGTGAAATCTCGGTATCGAATTTTTGGGTGGAATGCAATACTTCCCCTACTTACTATACGTAGTAGAGAAAGTAATAAACGGTACTTAGTAGAGAAAAACATATTAATGTAACATCAGTATTTTTACTATCTCCTTGAATAGTTTTCAAATAGATGGTCTTAGTTGCAAATTACCTTCCTGCATCGTCTACTGCAATAATTTGCTGATAGATGACATTACATGCGTGGTAATCTTCTTTTTGGCTGCTAATTGGTTTAGCCGAAATGCGGATTTTCAGTGGCTTGGAAGTGCACAGACAGGCAGTATGGACCCATATAGTTGCGTAGTTGCCTTCCTGTACATCGAAATATTTGAGAGGCTTTAGCTGGATATTGGGCTTCGTTCTTTTACATTATCGGTTTGTACTTGAAATATTGAATTTTAACTTACGATTAGGATAGCCACACAAAAAATATTGAATGTTGCTGTATGCAGATGTTGAAGCGATCCTGTGATAGTACCTGTATTTGAACATTCCTATACGGTGAAGAAAGGCAGTAGGTTTTTGGTGTATCCATTTAATGAAAGTAATAAAAATAAAACGTTTCACGCAGCCTTTTTCGGCAACTACAGCATGGTGATCTAAGGTTTCGAAATTTGGAAGATAATTTAAAAACGTTTTTGGGACGATGTTTCTTATATTCTAAGAGAGGTAGTATACAAATTCATGACACCCTTATTCACTGTTATTTACGTTAGAACACATGCTAATTAACATATATAACTTTCCTTATTATGATTAAATGCCACTGCCCTTCACCAGGGTGGCAAAACAGGATTAGTAGTGACATTTGGACTACCATTGCCTCTACCTCTTTGGCTCGCTTGAATTTGCTGGTCATATCGCGACTCCATTAGGATACAAAACCACCATATAACAACTTATATTGTAAATATACATTAGTCAGACAAACTTAATTTGACTATATCTTAGTTTGCTTAATATACTTGAGTATCGTGTCTTTAAACATTGGATTGGTGATGCGTTACACATGTCTGAAACTTCGCAATCTGGTCTTGCACTCGTATGATGATGACAGTCCAGAATCATATGAGGTACAGTAAGTGGACAATTACAGAAATGGAGGAGAATTATGAGTTATAAGGCAGGAGTGTGTGATGGCTGTGTGTCCTATGCGTAATCGTGCGAGAGTAACTTGATCTTTGTCAGCAAAGAAAAATCACTGGGTATTTAGGACAGCGAGAAGTGTAGAGTCATACAGTTTACTTGTAGATGAGCTGTTCCAATGCTGCTTCTATATCTGAGAGATCTTCTTGTGGATGTACCTGAAGAAGTCATGGTATGATATTCTACAGTTCTTTGGAGCATTCTTGGTGGCTCTTTAGCCAACGTCAGCTTCCTCGTTCCCTTGGATGCCAACGTGAGATGGAGGCCAGTTAGGCTTGATATATTTACCAGATGGAATTTCTGCATTGTATAGCATTAATAGCTCTGCAACCAATGAGTGAGATGAAATTTTTGTGATGCAATGCTAACAAGGCACTGATAGAGTCCGTGAATATGACCAATGAGTCATACTCTGTGTTGTCTAGCATATATTCCAGAGCAAAGCGGATTGCATACAGTTCATACGTACAGACGCAGAGATAATTAGGTAGACTGTGTAGCATCGTATGATCAGGGAACACTACTGCGCAACCTTAGTTGTCAAGATTAGAGTCATCAGTAAATCGGAAATGAAGATAAATTTGACGTGTGGAGATCTTGAAACATGCTACGCAAAGTAGAGATTTCAGTAATGGATTTGCTGTATCTGGTCATAGAGATATCAACTGGAGAGACTTGAGCTTCAGGGTGATATTGATGGACAGCAACAGTGAATTAGGTTAGGAAATGTGATATTAAATTCCACAAGATATTGAGAGATGCAATTAGCGAAGCTGACTTGTTAGAATTGATTCATGGCAGGGCTTGCTCCTGTGTTAATGGGAAACACGTAGGGATTAATTGCAGTTGTACTTTTTCTACCCAATATACATTTTCCTTCTGGTGGCTAATGGGGGTTCATTGGCTACTATACACAGACTATTTATAAGGCTGGTTACAAAAGGCTCATAAGGTTATTCGCAGGGCTGAGTATACGGTGTCGAGCATCTTAAGAGCAGAGGAGCTAGCACCTTGGTACGCGATACATCCATAGAAAAGTTTGAGCGAATGTAGGTCTTGTATGTGCGTAACAAAACATTGACCAAAAATGTGCAGCTGGGTGACCAAATTTCTGCAGCTAATGTTTAGTATATTGAGAAACTGGCCTCAAGAAGTTCAAGGTGCGTAATCCATATGATTTTGCAGTCAAGCAATAATCCAAGAATGCGAATTGTGTTGGTAACTGGCAGACGAGTTCACAATGATATGATGATGATGATTACGTCCTTGGAGAAAACAATGCATTGACTTTTATGAACAGAACATTTGAAACCTGTGTTATAACCCCAACACTGAAGTCGTTGTAGACATTGCTGTACTAGCATCTCTGAAATTTTCATTGTCTTTCCCGCACACAAGAACACTAGGTCATCTGCATATAAACATGCCTTGACAGGAGAATCAATACCGGATACCACATTGTTGATGGCCACTAGGAACAGCATTGCACTCAATACTGAACTCTGAGGTATGGCATTGTCCTATGAGACGCTCTTTGAGAATTGTCCATTCACTCTTATACGTTTCTGGAGGAAGTTATAGATAAAAACAAGCATGTTTCCGCCTATGCCCTTTTCTTTAAGTGTATTGATTATGAAGTCACGCCAGAACGTATCATACCTCTTTCGATATCCAGGCAAACGGCAACCAAGTGTTACATTTCAGAGAAAGCTCTTTTAATTTCGGTTTCAAGCATTTCTAAGCTGTCAAGTGTGGATCGGTGTTGACGGAAACCATTTTGTGCATCGCTGAAGAAGTTGGTGTTTCCTTGGAACCATTCGCAGTCCTTTGGTTCTTACTTTTTCTAGCAGTTTCCATATCGTACACATTAGGGATATAGATCGGAACTTTTCTGGCAAAGAGTGATTCTTATTTGGTTTGCGTATAGGAATTACTATGGAGGTACGCCACTGATCTGGGAAACATTAAAAGCCAGTTGAACGTGTGCAAGAAATATGTATGTAATATTTAAGTGATATGCTTCTACCACGACGGCTTAGTCCTTGGTATGTCCGCACTGGGCGACCGCAGAATAGCTAGTTGTTAGATTAACTGTGGGTTTAGGAGACGTCACTGAGGAATCTTGTGGATGGCTTGTTTCGTGTTTCTGTACGCACGGACATAAATACACACCCACACCTCGCTGATACAAGCATATCTGCTATGTAAAGATAACCCTATCTCATTGCTACATCGTCCTTACAATCAAACATCGTTACCGAATTCTCCATCTTCCAACAGAAAATAGATCTGCACCGCATTTCCACAGATTTGGCTAAAGCAATCAATCACCCTGAAGTTCTCCACCTCTTTAAACACATAATTTTATATCGTAGTTTATCATTTTTGTTGTTCGTTAAGTACTGTGTTAATGAATACTGTAAATGAAGATTGTGTTAATACGTAAATTGTTCATTATGATAATAGTCGGTTATGACTTAAGTGGCTTTAAATAAGAATAAATTGTAAAGAACTCTTGTATTTCGTTATAATTTCACTCGTGTTTAAGTGTATAAGTATTTAAACAAGAAATGTGAAAAAAGAAAACAATCTTCAATCGCTTCAAATGCACATTGTTAGAATTCTGATCACGATAATGCACTGCAAGGCGAGTGGACGCAAATACACTAACACATCTACTCGGTGCAATGCCTGTTGGCAGACTTACATTTGTATTCTACATGATATATACTAGATAAATGATTGTAACAACAGGGTAAACATTTTAGACATAGTAATACCTTAGTTATTACGACTTCGAAATTTATGTATTCGACAGTTTAACTCATCCATCAGGGAGGTTGTGAAGCATTATATAAAAATTACTCTACTAAACACATATAATACTATACTGCGATATGAGTGTGAGAAATACATTACTGTAACTTTGATCCAGTTTTGCAACTGTCACTTCTCTCAGTTCTCACTCTTACTGTCTTAAATTCTTATCTAGTTCAACTTCACTAATGTCACTTCACTAAGGTGAATTAGTTCAATTCTCCTTCCTTTCACTTCCTTCGTGATGTAGTATCTTCACGCCGCACGTTCACTTCACTCGGGAGACGAACACAAGACCTCCATAACCCGTCGCTCCGCGGTAGCACTCGCTGCACAGCCATCACCAACTCGTTCGGAGAATCGTCTTGATGTTGCTCCAGAAACGCACTCGTTAACTGACTCAACTCGATTCACACCCAACTCGACTCGCAACTGACTGACTCATTCCCGCCTTCTGCGAGAGCGCTCGCTTATATAGTTCAGTGGAATATTTTCACAAAATTCTCGACTGTTCTACAACTATTTCGACACACTTACTGGAGAGGGGCGGTGAAGAAGCTTCCAGAAGACCCTAGTTATCTGCCGATTGCGCTCCCGGTGCTTACGCTGGCGAGGGCAGTTATCGCTGTTTATTCGATCGTTCGGCACCGACCTCCGATGCGTCACATTGTTACAGAATCGAGGAATAGTTTGAAAATATGACCCAAAGTCGAGCATTTTCTATTTCCGAGATTCTTTTATGCATTTCCATAATGTATTCCACACTATTTTTGCACGATCGTGTGTTATTTTGAATGAATTATTAATTAAAACAACTTCTAATGAACTTAGCCATCGTCACCTGGAATTTCCGGTAACGTAATGAATGCTCTCACTTCAACAGCTGTAACTAATACGTTGGCTTAGTGGGATACTACAATTTAGGAGACTTTGAGCCAATTGTTTGACAGTTAATGTTACGATTCAAAGCGGGTTGTTTGAAAATAATAACACGAACCATAATAGAGATTCAGTATTTCATGAATAATTTGAAATTGGAGACACACGCAAATATTGACGAGATTGAAAATTGGGTTGTATTTTACTTCCCGTCCTAGTGATATCATACTAGAGTGATCCATAAAGTAACGACCGTTTGCGTATTTCCGCTATGCAAATTGCTATCGGCGTCCTCCCCTAGGTCGAATGGTTTCCTCGACATCTTTTCTCAATATTATGCGAGTGTCTGTCGTAACAAGTGCTTGTCCAAAATGAACTATGCCGACTATGAAGTGAGAGGTATTGGATTTTTTTAATACTCGAAAGATAAACATGTATAAATTTACCATCAAAGGAAGTGTATGGTAATATAGGAATGAACGAAAGAAATATGTGAAAGTGGTGCCAACAATGGAGAAACACATATGAATGACGAAACTCAAGTCCGTCACTCAGCACAGAATCAAGTGAACAACAAAATCGTACAAAATAGGAATGTAAGCTCAGACGACTTACATATTTCTTTCTCAAATATTTCTGTTCTTTGCTTGGTGAAATTTCGTCCGAAGACATTGGCTTAATAGCAGCAGTCAGGAATTTCAAAGTTCGTGGACAGATAATGACAAATAGATATTCAGATTACGGAGGTGATTATATGGAGAGAGAAAGTAAGCTTCAATTTTGAAAGTCAAGTGTTTTTTAAATAACTATTTTTTGGTTTACTGAAGCCAAAGGTTCGCTACTTTCTGGATTTCTCCTGTATTTTATTAGAACCACCAAATTTATGTTGATAGACAAGGGTTTCCCTCAAAGCAATTGCAAGTGTTGGAATTTTAAATTTCCTTTTATGTAAAATCATCGGAAAGCCGTGCAAAAACACATTTAATACGCCACACTCTATTAAGTTTAAAAATAAAATCTGATGTGTTACATTCATATAGCTTTCTCTGTTCTCTAGCGCTTATTAGTAGGTATGCAAATTATTCTTATGAAAGTATATTGTTCTACCTTCTTGATTTTAATCCAGATAAAACTTTTGGAAATAACTGCATTGCACATAATATCGTTATAGATACAAAGCGAATAGTGATAGTCAAATGTTCAATAACTATGCTATATACTGGCCTTAAAATTCCATATTCTTTGCATAAAGTCGCAAGAAACAACTGAATATCGAAAGGACTTGAAAAAATGGCCAAGTATTGAACAATTCGAACCATTAATAACGCATATCTCGGAAATGGCTGATGCCACAAAAATGTTATTCCAAATAAATTGTGTTTTTTAGAGAGATCTAAGTTTTTTGTGTACTACCTTTTCCTCTAACTCTTAACGTTTACCAGTTATACCAGATTATGCAAAATTTCTTCCAAATGAAGTGGACTTCACAGGTTATTCCCGTCGTCCTCCGTGGTGTAGTGGTTTACATGCTAGCCTCTAGTTTCCGAGGAGGGCGATGGATTTTTTTCAGGCGTAAAAATCCTTAGCATGGCTTCCTTCGGAAGGAAAGTAAAGCCGGTGGTCCCCTGTCGTAGATTTGCGGCACGTAACTCAAGCCTGATGAGCAAAATTACCCGTCTTTCACGCTCAAATAGAATGGGACGCTAAAGACCACTGCAGTTAAAGAGCGTCCATAAATAAATCTCAATTAAGGCTATTCCTAGAACATTACAAGTATACATTTTATTTGTAATGTAAATATTCTCAATATATGATATTTTAATCAACATCGTTACAGCCATTTTTTGTAAAATCAAAAATTTTCGAAAAAAGTTTCATGTAAAGCCTAGTTTGAGCTGGGGGGGGGACTTTCTTGAAATCCGTGTCACATCTTTGGAAGGTAGTGAACCTAAATACGTAGTTTGATATTTATCTGACTTTTCGTTTTTGAGTTATGCTATTCAGAGACACCAATAAAGACGCACATGGAGTTTTTTCTAAAAATGTTTTTTTTTTAATTCGGGGGACTTCATAACACACATTTATGACGACATTTTGGTATATATACGTTTGGTAGAATGCAACACCTTCTCTACTACTAGGTAGCAGGTAGAGAAAGTAAAAAGGCTGCAATTAAAAGAATTCTGATGTGTTACACTCACATAACGTTCCCTACTCTTGTACAAACTATTTTTACAAACGCTTATTCTCCATATGCTTCATGTTAATCGAGATATCGAGATGTTAATCTTATTGCTAATTTTCTTGAAGATGCAAGGGGAATTGGTAGGCTTTAAGCGATAGTCAAACCTTTTAAGCGCTGGTTTCTATGTGGAGTATTCCATTCTCTTTGCATGTCCAGGACAAAAAAAATGAATAACGAATATGAGAAAAAGTATAACTATTGGAAAATTTAAGGGAATAACAAGCAATATCTCGAAAATGGTTCACCCAACAATAATCATGTGTATGACATAAATTGTGTATTTTAACGCGATCTACATTTTTTTGTGTAGTAAAATTTTGTCTCTCTCTTATGGTTTACCAGTTATGCAAAAGTCGTTCACAATGAAGAATACTTTTGGAGACATTCCCAGAAAATTCGAGATATACATTTCATTTGTCATGAAAATATCTTAAACATATGATATTTCAATCAAAATCGTTAGTCATTTTTGAGAAAATTAAAATTTTCGAAAAATGTTTCATGTAAAGGGTAATTTGGGGTGGGGATTTTCTTGAAAACCTTTGAGTCGCATCTCTGGAAGATACTAAACCTAAATACCAAGTTTGGTGTTTATCCGACTGTTCGCTTCTGAGTTGTGCTGTTCACAGACACACACACGGACATATTTTTTTGGATTCAGGAGGCCTAAAAATATGTATTTCCGGTGAAATCTCGGTATCGAATTTTTGAGTGGAATGCAATACTTCCCCTACTTACTACACGTAGTAGAGAAAGTAAAAAAACAATCACAAAACGAATATATGAAAAATCCGGAGAAAATGCCAGAACTCGTTCACCGTTATATCGTCTGTTCTTTGCATGTTAAAAATAAAAATGTTTTCTCTGTTAATTTGACTACTAGAAATTATAATATGGAGATGAATAATGTCCGGTGTCACTTTAAATGGTCCAAAATCAAGATGGGAACGCAACTAAAATACTGCTCTATACTTAGGTTGGTTGATAATGGCTCCGATCGCACAGCCGAAAGCAAGATAAGATTTGTATCCTCGCTGTCATGCGGGGTGTCGGGTTCACAACTCCTGCAGGGTGCACCGCCCCTACAATTGATAGGCAGCAAGATTAATTAAACAGATTCACGAACCAAAAAAAACCGTTAAGAAAGATGAACACCGTGTCGCTGTCGTATTTTTTTATCGCCAACAACGACTCGTCTGCATATTGAATGGGGACCGAACAAGCATGGCCATTGAACACGGCTCGGCTTTGTCCACTCGCATCCTGTCCGGCCCAATTGAATCAAACGTCGGGACAGCCATTAGCAATCAGCCATGTGTCAGGGTGGGGAGTGAGGGAGGGACGGACACACACAGCTCCTTACTACCGTATGTATATTTGCATGCATGCATGTACACACGCCATTGATAGCAATGATAACGTGGATATTGATGATCATCATGATGGCACAATTAGTCGCGCCATTACTGCTCCTCTATAACTACAACCAAGGTGAAACCACCTTTCGACCTGCTCCCAAAATGTCCTATCATAAGGAGAGTGTGTTGTCTAACCACGGCTCTATTTCTCTATTACTTGCCTATACTGAGTAGAGGAAGCATTGCATACCCCAAAAATACAACACCGAGATTTCACCGGAAATAAGCGTTTGGAGACCCCTTAAACAAAATTTTAAAAAAAAAGTTAGAAAAATATTTCTGTGTGTGTGTGCGGGCACGAACGTGCGAGCAGCATAACTCGAAAACAAAAAGTCGGTTAAATACCAAATTTGGTATTTAGGATCATCATCTTCCAAGGTTGCGACACGAAGATTTTTAAAGATATCCCCTGACCCCTAAGTACCCTTTACATGGAACATTTTTCGGAAATTTTGATTTTCTAAAAAATGGTTCTAGCAATTTTGATTAAAATACCACATACGAAAGATATCAACATGCTTAATAAAATGTATATCCTGAATTTTCTGGAAATAGCCTAGGAAATCCTCTTCATTCGGAAGGAATTTTGTATAATCTTGTGTAACTGGTAAACGTTAAGCGATAGACGAAAACGTACTACACCAAAAAATGTAGATCTCTTTACAACACACAATTTATTTTAAATAAGCGTTTTTGTGGCATAAACCGCTTCTGAGATATCCGTTATTAAAAGTTCGAATTGCTCAACACTTGTCATTCATTTTAATTCCCATCGATTCTCTCTCTCTCTCTCTCTCTCTCTCTCGGATGGAAAAGTATGGAATTTTAAAGCCAGCATATAGCGACCAGTTCTAAAATAAATTGACTATCGCGGTTCTTTTGGTACCTAAACGAAATGTGTTATGTAGCTATTTTTGCAAAGGTTTATTTGGATTAAAATGTAGTAGATAGTGTAAGTATAGATTGTATATCCTTTAATAAAGACAGAGTGTAGGGAAAGTCATGTGAATGTATCACATAAGATTTTTTAAAAATATCTCTAAAGATTTGTATTTGAATACCAAATGTTTAAGGTATTTACACGAAAAATACAATTACATACTGAATTTTCTGCAAATAGTCTGTGATGTCCTATTCATTCTGAATGCATTTTTATAACTAATTATAACTGGTAAACTGTAAAGAAAAGAGTAACTCCTACTACCCAAAAGCGTAGATGGCTGGCCTCGTAGCTCAGTCGGTAGAGCACCTGCCTACTATGGAAGGGGTCCCGCGTTCGATTCCCGGCTGGGAATTTTTTTCTCTAGTCAAAATTATCCCCTATCCTCCCCAGAGTCTGAAAGTGTGAATGTGTGTGTGATCTAATGTATAAAGCCCAAAGAAATAAAAGAAATCGAAAGATAACTGTACGTACACGAGTTAACACCATTGCAGTTAGGCAATATCTTCCAAAGCAGAAAGGTCGTCGATGTGACCATTCTAGTTGAAAGCGGGGTATAAATGGAGCAAGAAAAATGTAGATCTTTTGGCATTTACCATTTGCGAGATATTCATTATTTTTCAATATTTTATAAACCTTTAATAACCAAAATGAGTATTCTTTTACTTCTCGTGGCCGTGATATTCATATGCCATTCAAATCAAGCGCATATATTTCTCATGCAAATTATAACAGTAACCACTTGCTTACGTAATAAAAGTACCCTTGTGCCGCTACAAGTTCTCACACATTAAGAAAATTTGCATTAAAAGACATTAATTCTTCATGAATATCAATAAAATCATACTTCGACCAAAAATAATTAAATTAAACGCAATACAGCGAACATTAACATTATCCAACATCCAATTGCAGTAATGAACTCTACTCATATTCCTGAACTAAATCTATCTTATAGAGCTTTAATTTTAAAAGTTTAGTGACATTCCAAGCGAAGATTTAGGAAATTCCCGATTCATGTACAAGCTTTCTCAGAGATTTCTTTGGACTTCCTTCTTAATTTTCTCCGATTCATCGAGTTTTTCCTCTGAAAGAACACGGCGATTTACTTTCGGCTTATAATTCAGCATGTGGCCTTTTATAAAGTCTGACTATTGTTTCAGCCTCCTGGATCCCTCTTGTACCCACAAGAAAAATTGCGATGAAACCATTTCTGAAAATATTTATCTCGGTTAACATGAAGTGGATTAGTTATTCCCAATCAAAGGCAATGGAGTCAAACAGAAGGATGCAACCACCACAGTAAGTGACTCTCCTCGCTTGCTAAATGTTTACTAAAACTCAATAGAACCAAAATAAACCTAATTTCTGGACTATTAATAGGATTAAGTAGATTAAGAAAATATCTACATAAAACGGGAATCTTTAAACAAGAACTGGCATAGACTATGCATTGAAAAAGGCGAAACTGCATACATATAATCTTTAAATATAAAACCTCAGGTAGGAAAAGATACACCCTACCGGGTTTTGTAAACCCAGAGGAAAATATTCCTACAAAGTATTTAGTTAAAAATTGACTGCTCCTTATTGAAGAAACAAGTCTATTTAACTAAAACTATAAAGATAGGAGAATAATATATTAACCCTCTTTAGATGTTTATTGTAATACACCTCCATCTTTTTTGTCGGTTTGGGTAGGTCAGTTGGTTAGGCGCTGGCCTTTTAGTCCATCGTCGCAGGATCAAACCCGGCTCAGGCCGATGGTTTTTAAGTGTGCTTAAAACCGACAGCCCCATGCTAGATTTACTAGTATGTAAAATAAGTCTTGTGGGTCGAAATTCTGGCACACCGGCGGCGCTGTTATGATCTTGGCAATTGGCAGCGTCATTAAACAATATATTTATTTATTACCTCCATCTTTATATAAATCACATCAAGTTAAATTAGACATAACAGTAATATTTTGAAAAAAAAATTGCAGAAGAATATAAAAAAGGAGCTTATGTGTTGCACTCATATGACTTTCTCTACGCACTCTTGTACAAACTATTCTTACAAGCTCTTATTCTTCTATCTACTTCATGTAAATCAAGATTAACATTTACAGAAAGTGTCCTATTGCGCATTTCCTTGTAGGCTTTAAGCGAAAGTCAAATCTTATAAGAGCGAATCGCTATGCTATTGCTTTGACATTCCGTTCTCTTTGCATGGCCAAGAGGGAGAAAAGAAAAAGAATAACGACTTCCCATTTGAGAAAGGTTTAAGTATTTGAAAATGCAAACCGATAACAACGAATATCTCGGAAATGGTTAACTCCAGTATATTTGACATAAATTGTGTGCTTTAACGAGATCTACATTTTCCGTGTAACAAGATTTTGTCTACCTCTTACGGTTTACAGTTATACAAACGTCATTCAGAATGAAGGGGACTTCAAGAGGCTATTCCCAGATATACATTCAATTTGTCATGAAAATATCTTAAACAGGTGGTGTTTTAATCAAAATGTCATTTATAAGCAAATCATAATTGTCGAAGAAGTTCCATTTAAGGGTAGTTTGGGATGACGGATTTACTTAAAATCTTCGTGTTGCTCCTTGGAAGATGCTAAACTTAAATACCAAGTTTGGTTTTTAACCGAAAATTCGTTTTTGAGTTATGCTGTCCACAAACTCGCACACCCGAACATTTTTTCTAAAAATGATCTGGAGGGATTCAGGGGGCCTTAAAGCATTTATTTCCGGTAAATCTTGACATAGAATTTTTGGGTTACAATACAACACTTCCCTTACTTACTATTCTTGGTAGGGAAAGTAAAAATCTGATGGGCACTCACACGACTTTTTCTAGCTTTGTAACAACTATTTTTACAAACGCTTATTCTCCATCTACTTCATGTTAATCGAGATATCGAGAGGTTAATCATATTGCTATTTTTTTTTGTAGGTGCAAGGGCGAATATGGTAGGCTTTAGTCAAATCTTTTAAGCGCTGGTTGCTATGTGGAGCATTCCATTCTCTTTGTATGTCCAGGACATAAAAAAAACTAATAACGAATTCCCATTTGAGAGAAAGTGTAAGTATTGGAAAATTCAAATAAATAACAAGGAATATCTCGGAAATGTTTCATTCAACAATAAAAATGTGTAGCACATGAATTGTGTGTTTAACAAGATCTAAATTTTTTTGTGTACAAAGATTTTATCCATCTCTTACGGTTGACCAGTTATGCAAAAGCCATTCACCATGAAGAGGACTTTTTCGGAACATTCCCAGAAAATTCAAGATATACATTTCATTTGTTATGAAAATATCTAAAACATATGATATTTTAATCAAAATCGTTAAAGCTATTTTTGAGAAAATCAAAATTTTCGAAAAATGTTTCATATAAAGGGTAGTCTGGGGTGGGGCGTTTTTCTTGAAAATCTTCGCGTCGCATTTTTGAAAGATATTGAACTTAAATACCAAGTTTGGTATTTATCCGACTTTTCGTTTTTGAGTTATGGTGTTCACAGGCACGCATCCGGCCCTTTTCTAAAAAAAAATTATAATTCAGTGGGCCTCAAAACACGTATTTCCGGTGAAATCTGGGTATCGAATTTTTGGGTGGAACGCAATACTTCTCGTACTTACTATACGTAGTAGAGAAAGTAAAAATACTGGCATATATGGCTATTTCCTTTTAGTTAAGGCTATTAATTATTCAGGCAAAATCATTTTATACTTACCTGCATCAAATTTGGTACTGCTACGCTTTCCAATATTGTTTGTTACTTTTAAATATTTAGTAGTTAACAAATGGTTCTTTTAATAGTGTTCAGTCGTTATTCAAAACAACGCTCTAGAAGACACTGAGAATTCAGTTTTAATCAGACAAGAACTATGTAGCTTGACAACGGGAACACACGTCACAGTAATCGCGTTATGCACCTAGTGAAACGTTGTTCCCTTGCTCTGCAGCATGCAATATCTGCATATTGTGACGACGTGCTGGAAAGCACAGCTACTGAGCGAATTAATTCAAACTGAGAGATGTCTGTTTTACTCACCTCGAAATCAGCGATTTCTGCAAGCAGCGTAACCGTCTGTGTTAGGATCCTGAAAGAGAACAATGAAAATGTAAATTAAAACAAAAGTAACAGTGTTAAAACGTTTTTATACAATGACGAGGCGCATATGTATTAAAATTAGTTAAATACACAGCTATCCAACGATAGATTATTTAGAAAATTTCTTTAGAGCTGGAAGGTCAGATCTCACCGGTATTAAATTAAAGAAGTTAGCTGGAACTTGTGTAGCAGAAATATTGGAGATATGGTACTAGCACTGTTTTTATTTAAAGGCAATATTTACTTTATCAGCTACCTATAGTAAATAGAAGAAACATAGTATTCCACACTAAAATTAGATCTCACTCAACCCCCTCCCCAGATAAAAGATAGAAAAGACTTGTGTGGGGGGAGATGGGGGAGAGAGAGAGAGGGGGGTGGAGGGAGATACTTGGTGTTTCAGTTAGTAACTTCCAGGGATGCAACACAACAATTTTCAAGAAAAAAAAACCCTAATCTAAACTGTTCTGTACAGAGTGGACCATTTAAGCTAAAACTGTACAATATTTCCAAAAATTAAGCGTTTTAGAAAGAAATGTCTTTGATAAAAGTTGCTTGATATGGGGGAAAGTAAATGCCATTAGTCGTGTTTTATTTCGAGGACGTTATGATGGTAATTTTAGGGTCAATTTAAATTGACCCTAATTGTAAGTTCCCATTCAAAAAAAAATAAATTTACCCTAAAATGACCATTATAACGTCCTTCAAGCAAAACACGACTAATGGCATTTACTTTCCCCCATAATGTCAAGCAACTTTTATCAAAGACACTTCTTTCTACAACGCTTAGTTTTTGGAAATATTGTACAGTCTTAGCTTAAATGGTCCACCCTGTATATGCAAAATGTAATTTTTTTTATTTGATCTAAAATAGACCTAAGGGTTTTAACTGAAATATTACAGTTTTAATATATTTGAATGACTAATAAAATGTATAAATATTGCATTTCTCATATTCATGCACCTGTGAAAGGCATCTTAACACAATGGGAGTGTTCCAGGGTAACTTGGATTGCAGATTGTGCAAGAAAGAAACTGAAATAGCATAACACATTATACGCTCCTGTGAGGGCTTGGCTCACAGAAGATGTATTGCTTTTGAGGAAATGTTCTTAGAACCAGAAAAATTTGAAACCATATCTGTTATGAAACTGTATTCTTTGGTAAAGGGTGCAGGCATAATGAATTGGTTTCAAAACGATACGGGCAGTACAATATGCCCAAGGTTGAAGTGCGTCCGTAGCAGTGACAGAAATCTGAATCAAACAAGACAAGTCAAGGATCAAACGTGTATCTTGAATTTTCTATGAAAGCTTATGAAGTACTTTTCATACGACTGAATTTTGTATGATTTTATATAACTGGAAAATCATAAAAGTTATAAAAAATTCTTGCTACAGAAAATATGTAAGGTAATTAAATACGTAGCTTGTATCAAATGTTTTCGTGGCCATGTCAATAAAGCCATGCTTCGTTCTTGAAAAAGAAATAAACACCGGTCAATAGAGCGATCATTAGCATTGTCCAACATCCACTTGCAGACATTAACCCTCCTCACATTATCGCGGGGTAGCAGTACCTTAGCTACGGTTATAGGGTTTTAATTTTAAAACTTCAGAACCATTCCAAGCCAAGCTATGCGAAATTCCTGATTCCCGTGCAGGCATTCTCGGTGATTACTTTGAATTTCGTTCTAATTTTTCTCCGATTCATTGCGTTTTTTCCACTATAAGAACATGGCGATTTACCATTGGTTCCTTATCCCGAAATGATCTCGTTTAACTAAATACATTCACAAAATTACGACTCTTTACAGGGAAACAGCAAAAAATCTGTTTATAAATGGCCGCATCACTTATCTATAAAACATGAAAATTCTATGCTAAAGTATACAGATGTTTTGGCATTATAACAGCACTATCGCGCTGACATTACGAATCAACCCCTATACAAGGACTTTGCATCAAATGATTAACCGGCACACGGAGAGGGGGGAGTGGAGGGGGAATAAAAATTTTAGAAACACCGCTTTGCAGATCAAGCAATTCCCCATAGTACGGTCACGCATCCAAACGGAGGCTCTGTAGTAGTATCGTACCAGTTGAAGTAGGTTGTATTGAAGGAGTTGTATTATATTTCAACTGTTGGGGAATCGAACTTATAGTAGTTGCAATCTCACGTATGTTAAACAGTTTCCGGTAGCCTTCGCCCCAAATGTACTTTCAGGTGGCCTTTGCCGCAAGTTTAAAAAAAATATATTAACTTTGTTATTAAACTGCTTCTTTAAATATTTATGTTTGCCTCGGCTGCGTCAGTATTATTGTTAGAGACACGTTTCTCTTAGGCAGGGATTTGGTACGACTAAGAATGTAGGCTTACACAGATTTTAAGTTTTAAATCTCTCCTTTTTATTAATCCTTGACACAAATTAAATAGCACTTCACTGATATCGAGAGCTGTGAGATTCTTTTATTTAATACCTGCACTTTTTTTAACGCGTATACTTATTTTTCGTCTCACACGAATACGTATTATATTTCTCTAGAGGACGCATCTTGCATCCGGTTACTATCATGGTCTGCAGGCAACTGAATAAATTCCAACCGTCTAAACTTGTAAATCTCTGTATTTCAAGTCTCTGATTGGCCAATCCTAGTCCAATAGAATACCTGCATTTAACTAAAGTTTTTTTCTGGTTGTTGACTGGCTAATTTTAAAACTGTCTCAAAATTTACATTATTGCTGCTCTAATGACTAGTAGTATTTGAACTCTCAAACTCATTATTGCCTCAAGGTTACCTCATTGTTAGCAACTTTTAAATCTATTTTTCTCACAGCTCCCACATTATTAATTTACGTAATATAGTCACATAACATTATTACATATGTATACAATTATATAAACATTTGCAATGACTGTTACATAGATTTTACAAATTATTACATACACATTTCTTCAAGGCGGGCTGTTATTGAATGTACATATTATATCATTTAATTGAAATTATTCAAGTGTTAAAAATACTACCTCACAGTCGAATGGATCTGCGATATGGAATAAAGTAAAAATTGAAAGAAGTGGGCCCTAGATATTCGAACCGAGAACTTTCCGTACGTACTCACACGTTACTATGGAGTCATAACGCCTGTTACTGCGAGCTCAAAGTGTACAAAAAAAATCTTCATAGTCCCTAATTCTCGCTTTTTCCCCTTCTATAATCTTTCTTTTTATCGCTTCATCTCTTGCTTCCTCCCTCTTTTATGCTATGAATGTTTGACGCTTGCCACTCTCAGTCCATCTTCAACAGGACAAGGATATGTTTAATCGGTAGTGTCGTAAAAACCAGGACGATAATGTCGGTGTTATTGCCGATTATTATTACGATTATGACGAGTCGAGCCGGGAGAGGGTTGTCCTACAAGATTGTGATAGAGGAGAGGGGGTGCGAAAGGTTGGATACAATGCTCGGAGAAGAAAGATGTAATGTAATTTTTACGTTGTAGCACAAAGAAGAGGGACGGGAGGGGAGATGTCAGATAAATATAAAAATTCCCGCTGACTTTGTAGTAGCCGCCAACGTCGCTGATAGCGTCCGGGGGAGAGAAGGGGGGTCGCTTACAGACCAGGAGTCAGCAAATTTACGTTCAATGGAAATAAACGAGCCCGAGATTTTTTCCTCCTGTCTCTTTTCCACACATGAGGGGTGCATCAGTGGCGGATCGGGTGTGCACAGGGCACTCAGTTGCTGTTCTGGAGATCCCGGAGTCGATTCCTGGCATACAAATTGTATATCAGTCGTGGATCGAGCACGATAAGAATACATATTTTCAAATTATATTCTGCAAGTCCCAGGCTTAGTTTCTAGCATATGATGGGACATAATTGGTGACTCAGTCAGTCCTAAATAGATGTTTCATTTAGCACTGTTGTCAAAGGATCCGGGCTTGAGTGGTACATCAGTTGTGGATCGGGCACTATCAGAGTATGTTTCCAAGTTATATTCTGAAAGTCGCAGGCTAGGTTTCTGGCATATGAGGGGGCTAACAGCGGCGGCTGGGTCTGTCTTAACTAATCTATGTTCCCATTAAGGTACTATTCTCAATGGATCCGGGCTTGATTCCTGGCATATGAGTTGTGTATCAGTTGTGGATCGGGCACGATCAGAGTATAGGTTACTGAATTATATTTTGAAAATTGCAGACTCGGTTTCTAGCATATGAGAGAGGTAGCAGTGTCGGCTCGATCTGTCCTAAAACAAATGTCCTCATTAAGCTATGGACCGGGGTGATTCATGGCACATGAAGGATCGATTCTATGTATCGTGAATCTCCTAAAAGTTGTTCTATAAATCCCAGATTCTGCTCCTAACACCTAAGGGATATTATCATCCGTGGATCTGGTGTGATCGGAGATAATATTCTGAACGTCCTGGGCTCGATTTCTGGCACATGAGGATAATAGTGGCTTGGTATAAAAATTAAATTGAGTTTTATTTATGGACGCTCTTTAACTGCTATAGTTATTAACCTACCATTCTGTATTAGGCGTGACAGATCGGAAATTTTTCCCAGAGGTCCTTTTATCAGGCTTGCCGTAGACCTACGACACGGGACCATCGGCTTCCGAAGGAAGCCATGCTAAGGATTTTTGCGCCCTCTCGGGAACCAGAGACTAGCATTGCACCCCTAGATCACAGAGGACAACAGGCGGCGTGGTATGAACAGAATTTCATGTCCTGAGGTCTAAGTGCGGCACGCGATGATCCTTTCTAAAGACAGATTTGGAATTAGTCACCAAGTGCCTCAAGGCCAATGGAACAGCTGCGGGATAATGGAAGTCAGTCTAAACATATGTCCTTTTCATAAAACATTTCTTTATGAAAATCCAGAAATTGGCTTCATTAATATGCAAATAGATCATATGCAAAACCACCTATGTGGAAATGTTTCGAAAAACTTTGTTCCCCTTCACCCTCTTGTACTGTCTTCTAATTTTACTGGATTACGGGCATCAAAATAATACATCAAAAGTAGAACCAGACTCAAACATTCAATATCATAGCCGGTATTTGAACCACGGATCTTCGCCTTATCGCTGTTCTAAACATCTGCGCAACCATAGCAACATGCCAGAACGACATTAAATTCCAACTGACTCACAGAGTTAGAAAAGTGGCACAATAAGCTGAAGATCGGTGGTTCAAATCCCGATATGGCATTGAATTTTTCAGTCTGATTCGTATTTTTACAACTTCATCACAGCAGGTGTGAAAGAACAGTTAATAATGTATAAAAACTTGAAATTGAAAGCGTGACAACACTTACAATTGTTAAACCTGTCATGGGTGACAGAATCTAAAGCGTATTGAATTCAAAATAACACTTTACTCTACAAAAGGTACTATATTTAAACTAAATAAAATATTTATCGATTCAAATTACCCTTAAAGTATAAAATTATCCTTCTACGGGATGAAAATTTTTCCTTAAAGTATTTAAAAAGGCTGTTATAGCAATTCATTTTATATTACTTGCACAGTTTTAGCATACAGTTGTATTTCTAGCAGCATTTGTTTCACTCAAACTCCAAGACAGAGCCTCGTGATGTAAACATTCAATTCTTGATATTCTTTCCCTCCAGCATTAATGTACCCGAAAATAACAGTAGATGAAGAGAAAGTGTAAAGGAGTTGTTGCAGTAAATGGGCCAAGCGGATCAAGGAAGAAAAAAGAGACGCCCTGAAACGTGAAAATATAACAGTGTCCTTGTCTTTACAGCAGAGTATCTAGCTATAAGCACGTTCTTTTAGTAGTGTTTAACGCCTATTCTTACTGCATACGACACCACAGATAGTGGACAATAATGATACATGAAATGAAATAATGATTGGGAAAGTAAATTTGCGAAGCAATATTCCCGGTGCAAGTTTAGTGTATCTCCCAGGCATTTACCAGTTCTGAGGACAGGGAATAATAATCAATGAGAGAGGACGATCCTGGCAGGATTTGAACCGCAGATCTCCTGTTCACGAGTACGTGTCTTAACGATCTCGGCTACCAGTGTCGTATTTAAGTATAGACTACTATGTTGAAAATGATCAATTCTCTAGACATCAAGATATAGAAAGCTTGCAAATTTAACTTAAACTATTCGTTTGGTTTTATATATATACATATATATACCTACACATACACGTATATACAAGGTGGACCATTTAAATTGTAACTTTACAATATCTCGTTGTAGAAATAAAGGTCTTTAATAAAACTTGCTGGATATTATGGGGGAAAGTAAATGTCATTAGTTTGTTTTATTTGGAGGACGTTGTAGTGATCATTTTAGGGTCAATTTAATTTTTTATAATGGGAACCTACCTTTATGTTGTTTTCTCACTCCTCATAAAAACTAAACAACATTTGTATTATTGCAATTATTGTTCTTAGACCATTTGAGGGTCAAATAAGGTTTCGTAATTGGGAACCAACATATTTTATTTTCTTTCGTTATTCCTCATTACACAACAAACAGCTTTTTATAAACTATTTTTAATGAGAAAACATACAACATGTAGGTTTCCTTTAAGAAACTTAAATTCACCCTAAAATGATCATCATAACGTCCTTCAAACAAAACATCACGAATGGCTTTTACTTTCCCCCGTAATATCAAGGAACTTTTATTAAAGGCATTTCTTGCTACAGCGCTTAGTTTTGGAAGTATTGTACAGTCTCAGCTTAAATGGCGCGCGCGCGCATACACACACACACACACACACACACACACACACACATCTTCCATATTGGAATATGAACGTTTGCCTTCATAAATACATATAAAAATACTTTGTGTTTCTTTTATATTGTCTACAACCAATGTCTGGAACTATCATCTATCTCTCACCACAAAACACTGAATGTTAATTGCCCTGTTGCACATTTGAAGCAGAGAAGTTTCCAGAACATCAGGGATTGAGACAGAAAATCTAAATAATTACCTGTTGCTTTAGACAATACAACTGGATTGTATGTATGTGAAGCTTAATTTATATGGTACAATCCAGCTGAGAAATTTATTGTTTCCACTTTAATATAAGCTCATTTATTTCTTTATAGCCAAATTGTTTGGCATTTGAATAAAATGGTTTGGGATAACTAAGATTAATTCAGGAATAATGAATTTGAAATGCGTTCAGAACGTTGCATTTGTAGGAAACGTAAGTTCAAATTGTTGCTCAATAACTGGAGTATACAAGTATAACCTCCAAAAAAGAGGTGGGCATATATCCTAGCTATGACATTTAAACAGTAATAATCCAGAATCTTTACGATACTATGATTAAATTCATTTATTTATTTAATGTCAAGTCGTTTCGCGAGCGAATAAATTTGTTTAAGGGTAAATGATTTTCGTTTAAGAACAATGTATTTGAAACATTTTCCTGTATTTCTATGAAATATAAACGCTATACATTTTGTACCATCGTAAGGAATTAGGATTATAATCCCACCACAGTCTATAACCCGTAAACTAAACGAAATACATGCACATAGTGTATCCTAACCGCAAATTTGAAGGGTAATTATCGAAAATAGTTACAACTAGATTTAGAGAATAAAACTGTGATCCTAAAATATCAGAAAAATTGTGTGGCTATTTCGAAGTGGATTTGATTGTAATTTTATAAAACTTGTTGGAATTATTTATAACTAAACGTTACCTATCATTTATTAATAACTTTATTAAGATTGGAATTTATTACAATAAACTTTTGCATTCCTTTGTTACCAACGTGTTTAGCGTTTTAATAAATTGCTTTAGGGGTAATGGAGATTGATTCAAGAATATTTATAGCAATTATAAGCCAATGGATTTTTTGCCTTCATAGGCCCAATTGCTGAACTATACAAGCCAGCGATTAGTTCCATTTATACCCCGCCTTTAACTACATTGGTCTTATCGGCGGACTTTCCTTTGGAACTTATTACCTGGTGTTAACTCGTATTCTATTGCCGTTGGGTTTCTTGCACTTTTTGCGTTTTAATCATTAGATCATACACGCATTCATACTCATTCATACTACCAGACTCTGGAGAGGATAGGGAATAATCTTGGCTAGAGAAAAGTTCCCACCACCCTAGCCGGGAATCGAACCTGCGATCCCTCGCACAACAGACAGGTAATCTACTAACTGAGCTACAGGGACAGGCAAATAAGGCTAGATTTTATAAACTTAGAACAGGAAAAATATCCGCTGGCCTGTTTCTACGGAAGCATTACAACAGTCTCTCTAGAACACATTTTAGCCACTGTGGCAATGCAGAGGTACGACCCTCGAGTTTTGTAGGATTCCTTTTGGGTCGTAAGAATGACTATCAGGTAGCCTCACAGCCCTAGGTCCCTGTGTCCTTCACTTTGTTAATTCATCAGTTTATATCGCCGCAGGATCGAAATATATAAAAGTTACAACAGAGCCTACAAAATATATCAAAGTCCGGAATAAAAGATGTTATGCAATAAATATCCACCAATATCTATATGTACTTTTTCTATGTTTACATTTCACGCAAGAATAGCTGAACTGAGTGTTATGAAACTTAATGTATAGCTTACTTAAGTCTTTCTAAATTACTTCTAATGGGAAGCAAAATAAAAAAAGTCTAAATAAGCATCTGATTATTAAGTTTTTGAAAAGTTTTGTAGGTGCGTATAATGTTTCTAACAAATTTCGTTGCTTACAGCATTTGGATATTATTAATATTTAAGAAGTTATAACAGTTTTTGTTACTGTTATTCTTGTATCACGAGAAATAGTAGGTATAGTTTTGATCGCATTGCAAACATATGTAAACGATGCAAGTTTATTTGCGGTTCGACCTTTTGCTCATATTTTAATTTTTACTTTCTCTACTACGTATAGTAAGTAGGGGAAGATCGATGCCAAGATTTCACAGGAAATACATGTTTTGAGGCTTCTCGAATAAAAAAGCACTTTTTAAAGAATGGTCCGTGTATGTGTGTGTGTGTGTGTGTGTGTGTGTGTGTGTGTGTGTGTGTGAACAGCATAGCTCAAAAACGATGCGATACAAAAATCGCAGACTACCCTTTACATTGAACATTTTTCGAAAATTTTGATTTTCTCAAAAATGACTAACGACTTTTGATTAAAATATCATATATTTAAGATATTTTCATGACAAATAAAATGTATATTTTGAATTTTCTGGGCATATTCCCAAAAAAATGTAGAGCTCGTTAAAACCCACAATTTATATCATATACCTTTTTGTGGAGTAAACCATTTCCGAGATATTCCTTGTTATTTGTTTGAATTTTCCAGACTTATACTTTTTTTCAAATGGAAATTAGTTATTCGTTTTTTTATGTCCTGGATATACAACTGGAATGAAATGCTCCACATAGCAAGCAGCCCTTAAAAGATTTGACTATCGGTTAAAGCCTAGTATATTCCCCCTTGCACCTACAAGAAAATTAGCAATAAGATTGACATCTCGATATCTCGATTAACATGAAGTAGATGGAGAATAAGCGTTTGTAAAAATAATTTGTACAAGCGTAGAGAAAGTTATGTGAGTGTAACATCAGATTTTTGTTAATAGCTCTGCAATAAAAGTTTATTAACAGTTTTCAAAAAGTAACACGGCTTGTAAGTTGCGCAGAGGAGAGAGAGGAGTGAGGAGGTGAACATGAGAGTAAGGGAGAGTGGAAGGAGGGAAGTATAGTGAAGAGGAGAGAGAAAGAGAAAAGGAAAGGAAGAAAGGAAAGAGAAGAACCTCTTTAATTAACGGAATAACGCGAGCAATGCTGCGGATTCTGCTAATTTATGACAACATGATATGCCTACAGCACTAGTGCATGCTGGAAAGTGACCGGACATTTTAGAGGCCGCTAGCTGGCATCTGAGCCTGCTGCAGCCCACCTACTTACTGTGACCGGCTGGGTCTCCTTAACGCATATTGTGAAATGTACGGTATTTAACACTTACACAAAAATGTTGCAAGTGTTATGACAAAATTCAAAAAATGGAGTACAAACCAATGCAAACCAAGGAAGGATTGAAACAAAATCTTCGTTTTATTCCATTAATTTCTGAATAAGGCAATGGACATTTTATCCGCAGATGTCAGCAGGACTATAAAAGACAACAGTTCCAGCATCTTCTGCAAGAACTAAGTATGGCATATTTCACAATATGTTTTCTTTCGTGTTGACCCACCCCCAGAGCTGCTTACGCTCGCCACAGTAGTTGCACTACAGCGGGCTCTGCTACGGTTAGCGGCCTTGAAATGTTCGGGGCGTTTGCCAAAATTGACCCGGTGGTGGTAATAAGTTTAGCACATTTATCGACGACACTGCTACATCGGAATATTAGGACAGGGGGAGAGGGAGCAGTTGTGAGAAAATGGGAGAGAGGCAAAGAGAATTTTTTCTACTTAGCGTAATGACGTAAACACAGCTACTGATTTTCCTAGTGTATAATACAAAAAATGCTTTCCTGCAACAATAATAATAATAATAATAATAATTGTATACCAACGTTAATCAACGTTAGAAGCACAAGTTGTAGCATATTTATTTAAGCTTCGCCCCTGTGAGGAGAGGAAGGAGAGAGAGAGAGACAGAGAGAGAGAGAGAGAGAGACAGAGAGAGAGAGAGAGAGAGAGAGAGACGGTGGAACCACACTATATTGCGATATAACGACCAACATCATGGGAAGAAACTCGACTAGTCTCAAGTAAGAGGTTAAGTTACGTTAAGCATAGTAACATAAACAGCAAAATCACCCACGTTACCGTAAATGCATCAAATTACGAACATACTTACTCCAAGTACACTTCTCTGGGCTATATTCAGAGCGATGGCTGTGAAATAGCATTAGGATGCGCTCGCATGTAATGCATGCCGGCACGTATTAGCAATTGAGGCAGTATTTTTAACACTTCAATAATTTTAATTAAATTATATAATATGTAAACTCAATAGCATCCCGCCTTGAAGCAATATGTATGTAATAATTTTGTAAAAATGTATGTAACAGTCATTGCATATGCTTATATTATTGTAAACATGTTTAATAATGTTATGTGAATGCATTATGTAATTTAATAATGTAAGAGCTGTGAGAATAATAAGTTTAAAGTTGCTAACAATGAGGTAACCTTGAGGCAATAATGAGTTTGAGAGTTTAAATGATACTAGTTATGATTAGAGCATCGATAATGTAAATTTTGTGACAGTTTAAAAATAGCCAATCAACAGCTAGAAAAAGCTTTAGATAAATGCAGGTATTCTATTGGACTAGGATTAGCCAATCAGAGACTTGAAATACAGAAGTTTACTGGTTTGGATAGTTGAAATACGTTCAGTTGCTGGCAGACCTTGGTAGTGACCGGATGGAAGATGCGTTCTCTAAAGAAATATTACGTATTCGTGTGTAACAAAAATTAAGTACATACCTATACGCGTTAACAAAGTGCAAGTATTAAATTAAATAATCTCACAGCTCTTGATATCAGTGTAGTGCTATTTAATTTGTGTCAAGGATTAATAAAAAGAAGTGAATTTAAGCTTAAAATCTGCGTAAGCCTACATTCTTGTCGCACCACGCTCTGATTAAGCGAAACATGTCTCTAAAGTAAGACTGACGCAGCCGAAGCAAATATAAACATAAATAACATTTATAGAAGCAGTTTAATAACAAATTTAATATTTTTTAAAAATTGGAGCGTAATAACAAAAATACATCTTAAAATCGGCTTTTCATACGTAGCAGCATATTACGAAACAAACAATCTTCAAATTAACACCCAAAGCGTGGTGCAAACTTCTACGTAAATTATCAACAAAACACTTTCTTCAAAAATTGACGTCCATACGTGTAGCTAAATAAATAAATAAACTCCAAGAACAATAACTTCTTCAAAATTGGTTCCCAAGCTTGAGGCTAATAAATTAACTCCAACGTAAAGACAACGCCTACTTCAAGTTGGCTTCCCAAGTTCGAGGCTAATAAGTAAACAAACTCCAAGAACAATACTACTTCACAATCGTAGACTAACAGGGGTGCTTAAGCGGAACCGACTAGGCCACGTGAAACCAACCTAAAAACCCAACTTATTTGAACAACTTATCCTCTACTATGCATGTAGCATGATTAGAGACTCTAACAGCATGTGCACGGGGAGGCGATGTAGCTTATGAAGAAGATGATCGCCATCGAAAGCCTGCTTCCAGTTTGCATACAGTAAAAACGTTGTATTCTTACAACAGTGGTAATCATTATTATTAATGTTATTGTTGTTGTAGGCTAAGGCCAATCAGCGTTAGAAGCAGCAGTTAGCACATTTATGGAGGCTTCGCTACTGACACGAGTAGCCGAGGTCGTTAAGGCACGGAACAGTGAACAAGAGGTCCACGGTTCAAACACTGCCATGACCGTCCTCCCCGATTGAGGTCCTTTCTCGGCTTTCCTTAATCCTCCTAACTGGCAAATGTAGGAGGTAGATTACACTTAGGTCCGGAACATTTCCTTCTCAAATTTCCTTTCCCAATTACCATTTCATTGTATGTATCATTAGTGTCACCACCTTTGGTGTCATGTGTAGTAAGAGCGGGCGTTAAACATTATTCAAAAAGATGCTTCATCACTGGTACATGGAGATTTAAGGGAAGGGAGAAGAGAGAGGGGGATTGAGAAGTAGTGAGAAGTGGAAGAGGAAGCAGAGAGGAATATCCGCATTTAACGCAATAACGCGTGCAGAGCTGCGGGTTTTACTAGCTTAAAATAAAAACATTGAATTCCTGCAACAGTATCAATAATAATAATAATAATAATAATAATAATAATAATTGTAGACGAACGTTATTTGGTGTTAGAAGCAGCAGTTGCAGCACATTTATCGACGCTTCGCCACTGGTACATGGGGATGTAAGGGAAGGGACCTTAAAGGGAAATTGTGGTGGAAAAAAATAAATGGGCACCAGCTTGGTGCTCTTCCAGCGCCACGCAGGGACTGGGATGCGGTAACTGTAAAAACTACTACTACACCGAGTGAGAAAGAGATGGGGCAAGAAGCGACCTGACCCTGGGTCAATCCCCTCCCTTCAAATGTCACACAGCTCATAAAAGGAAGCTGGTATGTGTGCTAGGGAATAAAATCCAGCCCAAACTATATATAAAAAGAATACATACACCGGACTAAAATGTTACTTTGATGTATCTCAGCAAAGAGGGCAACGTAATTCGTAATAAAAATATATATTCCAGGATAGAATGATGACACATGGCTACGGTATTTTGTGTTTACGTCCATCTCGTCTAATGCAACGGTTCTTTACGTTCCATAAACTTCTGTCTGGTGGCGTTATGTCGAATTAGCATGCGTGATGTCTGGAGCCACATTAACGTAGGTCACGTGCTAGTACCACATTAGCACATGAACGTACTAAGGCGACTGATATTCATTACAAGATTAGTGTAGCTTCTCAACTAAATAATGCCATCAAACCCACGTTGAATAGTCCTTTTTGTCACCTATGACTTAACTTTCTCTATTCTTCCTATTGTAAATAGAGAAAGTTTTTATTTCCATACAAAAATTCACAGGAGGTACACGTTTTCAGACTTCCTGAATCCCAAAAAACAATTTTTAGAAAAAGATCTCTGTGTGTGTGTGTGTGTGTGTGTGTGTGTGTGTGTGAACAGCGTAACTCAAATACGTAAACTAGCTGAAATGACAAACTTCGTATTTAAGTTCATTTCCATAGCTCCGACACAAAAGATTTTCGAGAAAATTTCCGCTCCCAATTTCCTCTCTTCACATAAAAAAATCGTTTTATGTTATGCCCCAAAGATGTTGATTAATATACCATATATAATATCCTGAGAATACACAAAAAAAATGTAGAACTCGTTAAAGTAAACAATTTGTGTCGAATAAAAATTTTTGCGGCGTTATCTATTCCCAAGATATTCTTTGTTTGAATTTTCGAATGCTTGAAAAAATGTTATGTGGTAAGTCGCTATTCGCTTTTTCTTGTGGTCATGCAGAGAGCATAGAATTCCAAAGATTTCATATAGCGATTCGCTTTTTAAAGATCTGATTATCGCTTTAGACTACTTTATTCTTCTTGTATATGCACAATGAAAGGTATAATAAAAGTTTATCTCTATTAATAAGAAGTAGATAAAGAGTATAGTTTGATAAAATTAAGTCTGTAGAATAGTATTTAGAGAAAGTAATGTGAAAGGAAACATCACAGTTTTACTTATGCCTCATTATACTTTATTAGTTCCTCTTTTCGACTCAATTCGATACTGGTCACGCACGTTTGGAGGTCCTGAAATGTCACTTTTATAAAAAGGTGCATTTGTGTGTGCGTTTACGTATTTGTGTGCGAGAGACAAAACAGCAAAACTCATAAACAAATTATCGGAAATTATAAAGTCCTCTTGATTCCGAATGAATTTTGTGTAATGATGTACGTATAACTGCTAAACCATAAGATTTAGACTAAAATATATTACATCTAAAATATATTTGTTGGTATTAGTTTAAATTTCCCAAAACTGATGATACGCTCTTTTAAGTCCTAACTCGCCATTCTCTTGTTTATCGTAATGCCATGTGAAGAGTGGAACTTCAAAACCAGCATACAGCTGGTTTTTAAAGATTTGACAACCGCGGATTCCTCTTGCACTCAAATCTGTAATGAAAGTATTTCTGCTATTGTTTATCTCGACTAACATGAATACAAAAAAATCTGATGTGTTACACTCACATGACTTTCTCTACTCTTGTACAAACTATTTTTACAAACGCTTATTCCCCATATGCTTCATGTTAATCGAGATATCGAGATGTTAATCTTATTGCTAATTTTCCTGTAGATGCAAGGGGAATTGGTAGGCTTTAAGCGATAGTCAAATGTTTTAAGAGCTGGTTGCTATGTGGAGTATTCCATTCTCTTTGCATTACCAGGACAAAAAAAATGAATAACGAATTCCCATTTAAGATAAAGTATAAGTATTGGAAAATTTAAGGGAATAACCAGCAATATCTCGAAAATGGTTCACTCAACAACAACAAAATGTATATGACATAAATTGTATATTTTAACGCGATCTACATTTTTGTGTAGTAAAATCTTGTCTATCTCTTATGGTATACCAGTTATGCAAAAGTCGTTCACAATGAAGAATACTTTTGGAGACATTCCCAGAAAATTCGAGATAAACATTTCTTTTGTCATGAAAACATCTTAAACATATGATATTTTAATCAAAATCTTTAGAGCTATTTTTGAGAAAATTAAAATTTTCGAAAATGTTCCATGTAAAGGGTAATCTGGGGTGGGGGATTTTCTTGAAAACCTTGTGTCGCATCTCTGGAAGATACTGAGCCTAAATACCATACCAAGTTTGGTGTTTATCCGACTGGTCGTTTTTGAGTTATGCTGTTCACAGACACACACACACACACAGACATGTTTCCAAAAATGCTTTTTTGGATTCAGGGGTCTCAAAACATGTATTTTCGGTGAAATCTCGGTATCGAATTTTTCGGTGGAATACAATACTTCCCCTACTTACTATACGTAGTAGAGAAAGTAATAAGCATTTCTAAGAATAGTTTGTAGAAAAGGAAGTAGAGATTGCTATGCGAATGTAACATCAGAATTTTTATTGAAATATCACTTTGTTGTTTTTCTGTTTCAGTTACCTGTATTAAAAAATATAACTTATACAAAGGACATTAGATTTACTGTAAAATATATTTTAGGGTAGTTTTGAGAGAAACCAATTTATTAATTATTTAAATTAGTCACTAAACCTCCACATATTCTGCGGTGTTTATGAATACTGAGTAATATTTAGCATGTCATAGTGTCATAACATTTACTGAGCGGGCCGGCTCAGGCGGTGACGTTTATGGCCGCATTCGGGAGGTCTCGGGTTCGATCACCTACTCTGACCCATTGGTTTTTTTCGGGGGTTTTCCTGGGTCGTCATGTGAATGCTGGAGTGGTTTCTTTCGTCCCCCAAATTTCCTGTCGCTATATTTTGTTTCATTAATCATTTCATTTATCCTTCACCCCATTTGGTCCATTTCAGGTTGGAAGTGTCGGCGATTGTGTTTCGGTGCAGCGTGACGGGGGGAAAGTATGCTCTCTGTGGACTTTCTCCGTCCCTTGGCCTTCGTCTGGTTGCTGAGGTCGAAGGACCACCCCTGGGGGTGACGTTGGACCCTGTGTTGGGGTTCCCCAGTTCTGTCCGACTGCTGGGGCGACTATATCTGAAAACTGCAGGGACCCTGTCATTGCTGTGCCGTCACTCCTGGTTCCGCTGTCCGAAGTCTTCCTTCCTCCCCGGGAGCCCCCTCGTGGGGCGTCGGCACAATATTCACATTCCTGGATCGGTGCCAAATCCCCTCCGCTTCACAAACTAATCCAATCATAACAATTGGATTTATGATACACATGGTCCCCAATTTACCCTCTTCTAGGAAAAAGTATGTACAAAACTACTTGAAAACTGCATCTCCGCTCATCTAAAATAAACAAGGTCTACATTTGTTTATGATTTTAGGACAGACTTTCTTCTTAAGAAGCGATTGCTCGTCCTTAATTACTGTTGCCATACTGTTATGTACCGGGGTGAGGCCATAAGGTTTTGCAGCTACCCCGACATAAACATTGGGGGACGTAGACTCTGAGGAACTTAGCTGTAGTAGGCGTGGGATATTCATAACAAAATACACCTTTAATACATTACCCGTGGTTTATTAAAATTGATATGGTGCCACTACATCGTTCACAACAGATTACAGGACAAACATTGAAGGGGATGCTCCATACGCACACGGTCCACGCAATCTACATACAACCACTCGCACTCGCCCTGAAGACACACACTCGACTCTCTGGCTGCTACCAGACTGACTCCGCTCGAACAAAGAAGCTAGCTATACCTTTTTCACTATAAGCTGAAAGGTGAAGTAAACAAAACCACGTGACAAAGCAGCACTTCATTGGCTGGTGGCCAAACTACAGCCTTTGCCACTAATATGTCGTCTCTTTCTCTACAAAGGACAGTTCAGTTCAGATCGTAACATTTTATGGTTATTCTCGTGCAGAGAAATTTAGAAAACTCATTATTGTAACAGTTCAATTTATGAAACTAATTGTGTTTGTTCAGGTTCACCTATAACTAAATGAACCGTTATAGCAGAGGGTTTAAGAGGTTATGCGCAAGCGCTGCAATTCGTTTCGGCTGACAATCCTCTGGCACTATTGTAAAACAAACGTAGGAAATGGAAAGAAGACAATTTTAGCAAATTCTGTGAAAAGTATCCACCTTTAATCGACAATGAATATGGTTGCCCATTATTTAGCAATAATTGAACTTCTTTGTTAGTGATACAGAATTGTTGCTCGGATAGCTTGGGTCGCATTTGTTTTCTGTTGTGTTTTAATCTATAGTGCTAATCATTGTCTTAACTTGTTGACTCATAAAAGGTTAAAGTAAAAGTGGTATATTGATATTAGTCATTAAATGAATGATTTCTAAAGCCTGAAGTTAAGAACAGTTTAATACAGTACCTTTAATTCACAGATGCCGAACTGTCCAGGTACAACTTTTATTTGTCTATTCTTAATATTGTGTGTTAGAAGTTTAGAATGTAAGGCAAAATATACGAATAAGACATACAGTGTTTAAAAGCTAATGATCCCCAAGCTGCGCAATATACTGTATTCGCATTCTGTCTGAAGCAATTTCCCCTCACGGGTCTTCGTTACTGTCATCCTCCACGTGGTGCTGCCATGTGCTCGGCGGAGTGATACATTTAAGTTTTGTTTACTTCTCCTTTCAGCTTATAGTGAAAAAGGCATATTCCTTCTACTCACCCCCCCTGGCTAGGAGGTGGGAAGAGAAATGCCGCGCCGGACATGAATTCAAACCCACAAACGAAATAATTAGTTCGACAATGTCATGTTACAAAGCAATAATGTGTCCAACGTCGCAATGCACACACATACGATACATCATACCAGGATTTCACGGACTGTCCGCGATTTTATGGTAAATGAAAATGTCCAGGCCGAAAAGACTAAAGTCCGCGATTTTTACTGTCTTTGAACTCAACTTCAAACTGAATGTTTTTTGAGGAAGGCCAAGGATGATACTTATGAGAATTTGTAGTCACCTAAGAAATGGGTTCTCTTCACACATGATTGGATTTCTAGTGAGCAGTATTCAGAGATGCTAAACATTTTGGAATTTGAGGCAGTATTTTTAACACTTAAATGAATTTTAGTTAAATGATATAATACAAAAAAATATAATAACAGCCCGCCCTAAAGCAATATGTATATGTAACAATATATAAAAAGTGTATATCACAGTCATTGTATATGTTTATATTATTGTATACATGTAATAATGTTATCTGAATGTATTATGTAATTTAATAATGTAGGAGCTGTGAGAATAATAGTTTAAAAGTTGCTAACAATGAGGTAACCTTCAGGCAATAATGAGTAAGAAAGTTTAATAATGCTACTAGTCATTATTGGAGCAACAATAATGTAAATTTAGTTTATAAAATAGCCAATCAACAACCATAAAAAGCTTTAGTTAAATGAAGGTATTCTATTGGACTAGGATTAGCCAATCAGAAATTGAAATATAGCTAAATTTACAAATTTAGGCGATAGAAATCAAGTCAGTTGCTTGTAGACAGCGCTCATAACTGGACGCGTTGGTTGTAAACAGTGCTCCTAACAGGATGTGAGATGAGTAGTATTAGTCCCGGATGAGCCAATTGGATTAACGATAATCCTGCCGCTAGGGGCGCTAGTGTCGCTAGTGTCGCTGCGTGCGACGGCGGCGGCAAGTTTGAAAAGCGCCCTGAGCGGAAGGATTATCGTTATTGCAATAGGTTCATCTGGGACGAGTTAAAAGAATTGAGGATTAGGGAAAGGTGAAGGAAAAATAGGAAGTGACGTGGAGTGTTTTGATTGGTTCGTTAATTCGGGTGGAAGATGAAGGAAGGAAGATGAAAGAGTATGGAGGTCACGTGATGGAGAGGAGCGGGGGTGGCGAGGTGTTGTCTGTGCGGAGGTCGGGACTGAAAGAGGGAAAAGATGGGGAGCGAGGGATAAAAAGTATAACAGAAAGTGACGTGTGAAGTTGTGATTGGTGGGAATAAGAAGTGATGTTATTGGTGGAAAGGAACAAATGAAAGTTGTTGATTGGTAAGAATAAGAGAGATTATGATTGGTGGAAAGAAAAAGGTGTGGGAGTGGGGTATGTTGGAGGTGATGGGAAAGGTAAGTTTTGCTAGCAACAAGATTTGCAAAAGCCTGTCGAGAACTGATCAGCAATTTTTGAACGTGGGATGGTAGTTTTCTTGAGTGGATAGAGAGATTGGGCTATATGAGATGCGGTGGCGAAAATGGGAACTAAACAAGATGGTTGAGACAAGAGGTTTAAGGACGAGGAAATTTGGAGGTTAGTGGTGAACATGGCGGTCGCAAGAGGTGGGGGCAAGGAGACGCGGTGGTGAGAATGAGAACTAAAAGAAGATGGCGGTAGCAAGAGCTTAGAAGAACAGCTTTTGAGGTTAAAATAGTGGGAACTAAAAATGGCGGAGGGTCTGCGACAAGGAGATGCGGTGAGAAATAAACAAGATGGCGGACGCAAGAGGAGGGTAAGGAGATTTGAGGTTACAGTACCAAAACACGAAAGGATATATTCCTACGCCATGCAGGCCCGAAAAATAATTATGCGTGTGGTACTTACCTGTTACTGGTGTGGATGCGTCACCAAAAGCGCAGCAGCTTCACGCAACGCGAAAAAATAAAAGCAAACTGTTTTTGAAAATGCTTAACCAGCTTTAAGATCAACCAACATCACTACGCACTGATATACCTAGGTTTTTTAAAGCGATACAGACGCCCTTTGCACAGACGTAATTTAACTATACCAAAAGCCTGGTACTGGACCATCGTGATGGTCGCTAGCGTACGTAGGTGCAGGGTTCTCATAGCCGGTCGAAAGCGGTCAAAAAAGTGTACGACGTAGGTGTTCACAGTAGCTGCTGTCGAGTCAACCGTCGAGGTGTGAATGAACGAGATCTGTTCTTGCCGGCAATCTGGTTGGGAGATGAGAGGCGCGGTGGTAAAAATGGGAACTAAATAAGATGGCGGAGGCATGAAGTTGAGGTTAAGGAGCGGTGAGGTGTTGTCTGTGCGGAGGTTGGGACTGAAAGAGGGGAAAGATGGCGAACGAGGGATAAAAAGTATAACAGAAAGTGACGTGTGAAGTTGTGATTGGTGTGAATAAGAAGTGATGTTATTGGTGGATAGGAACAAATGAAAGTTGTCGATTGGTAAGAATAAGAGCGATTATGATTGGTGGAAAGAAAAAAGGTGTGGGAGTGGGGTATGTTGGAGGTGATGGAAAAGGTAAGTTTTGCTACCAACAACATTTGCAAAAGCCTATCCAGAACTCATCAGCAATTTTAAATAACTAGTGTTTCGGGGTTTTCTCTGGTTGGTACACGAATGCAAGCTGTTTCTGCTTTTTCATAGGTTTTCCCAAAATTGAAAATGCATATATATTGTAACACAAATGTGTGCAGTGCAAAAGAAAATAAAAATTAAATAGGCACACATACACACACACCCGTTGCAGTTGCCATACTTATATTATTCGTCTTTTCCTTTTTTTCTTTTTTTTTCTTTTTGTTTTTTCGTTTTTTTTAAAAAATAACTAGTTTTTGGGGGTTTTCTACGGTTGGTAAACGAATGCAAGCTCTTTCTGCTTTTTCATAGGTTTTCCCTGGTTGGTAGGCGTTTGCTGTAGTGGTTGACGAAGCCGTTTCTAATTTTCGAGGTTTTTCAGGTTTTTAGTGGTTGTCCCTGCCCGGTAGGCAAATGATGAAGTTTTACCTTGTCGGCGCACGGATACTAGGCACATACTCGCACACGCACACACACGCACACACACATTTAATAGTAGCGTGTAGCAAACTGTTTTTGAAAAATGCTTAACCAGCTTTAAGATCAACCAACATCACTACGCACTGATATACCTAGGTTTTTTAAAGCGGTACAGACGCCCTTTGCACAGACGTAATTTAACTATACCAAAAACCTGGTACTGGGCCATCGTAATGGTCGCTAGCGTACGTAGGAGCAGGGTTCTCATTGCCGGTCGAAAGCGGTCAAAAAGGTGTACTATCTTGTTTTCATGGGTTTTCCAGATCGGTAGGCGTTAGAATACTCTTAGAGCTTTTTTCAGGTTTATCGTGGTTGTCCCTGTCCGGTAGGCAAATGATGAAGTTTTTCTATAATGTCGTCGTTTTGGCTTGTGGCGCACGGATACTAGGCACATACTCGCACACACACACACACACATTTAATAGTAGCGTGTAGCAAACTGTTTTTGAAAAATGCTTAACCAGCTTTAAGATCAACCAACATCACTACGCACTGATATACCTAGGTTTTTTAAAGCGGTACAGACGCCCTTTGCACAGACGTAATTTAACTATACCAAAATCCTGGTACTGGGCCATCGTAATGGTCGCTAGCGTACGTAGGAGCAGGGTTCTCATTGCCGGTCGAAAGCGGTCAAAAAGTGCACTATCTTGTTTTCATGGGTTTTCCAGATCGGTAGGCGTTAGAATACTCTTAGAGCTTTTTTCAGGTTTATCGTGGTTGTCCCTGTCCAGTAGGCAAATGATGAAGTTTTTCTATAATGTCGTCGTTTTGGCTTGTGGCGCACGGATACTAGGCACATACTCGCACGCACACACACACACACACTATAATAGTAGCGTATAAAAAATTTAACAAACAAAATCTACACAATGACAAAATTGAAAATGTATATATATTTTAACACAAAAGTGTGCAGTGCAAACGATTTTCTAGCCCCTAGTGAGTGTAAAATTGCGTTTATTTCACTTCTTTCAAACTGCTTAAAAATCATATAAATGGTTGTTTCACGTCATAATAAGCCTATATATACCAAGAATACTGAGTTTTTAAAAAGTCAAGAAATTGGATTTTCTAACTCCTAGTGAGTGTAAAATCGCGTTTACTTCACTTCTTTCAAACTGCTTAAAATTCATATAAATGGATGTATCACCTCATAATAAGCCTCTATATACCAAGAATATTGAATTTTTAACAAGTAAAGAAAATCGATTTTCTAGCCCCTAGTGAGTGTAAAATCGCGTTTACTTCACTTCTTTCAAACTTCGAAAAAATCATATAAATGGTTGTTTCACGTCATAATAAGCCTATATATACCAAAAATACTGAGTTTTTAAAAAGTCAAGAAAAAGGATTTTCTAGCACCTAGTGAGTGTAAAATCGCGTTTACTTCACTTCTTTCAAACTGCTTAAAAATCATATAAACGGTTGTTTCACGTCATAATAAGCCTATATATACCAAGAATACGCAGTTTTTAAAAAGTCAAGAAATTGGATTTTCTAGCTCCTAGTGAGTGTAAAATCGCATTTACTTCACTTCTTTCAAACTGCTTAAAATTCATATAAATGGATGTATAACCTCATAATAAGCCTCTATATACCAAGAAAATCGATTTTCTAGCCCCTAGCGAGTGTAAAATCGCGTTTACTTCACTTCTTTCAAACTGCTTAAAAATCATATAAATGAATGTATCACCTCATAATAAGCCTCTATATACCAAAAATACTGAGTATTCAAAAAGTCAAGAAAATCGATTTTCTAGCCCCTAGTGAGTGTAAAATCGCGTTTACTTCACTTCTTTCAAACTTCGAAAAAATCATATAAATGGTTGTTTCACGTTATAATAAGCCTATATATACCAAGAATACTGAGTTTTTAAAAAGTCAAGAATTTCGATTTTCTAGCTGCTAGTGAGTGTAAAATCGCGTTTACTTCACTTCTTTCAAACTGCTTAAAATTCATATAAATGGATGTATCACCTCATAATAAGCCTCTATATACCAAGAATATTGAGTTTTCAAAAGGTCAAGAAAATCGATTTTCTAGCCCCTAGCGAGTGTAAAATCGCGTTTACTTCACTTCTTTCAAACTGCTTAAAAATCATATAAATGAATGTATCACCGCATAATAAGCCTCTATATACCAAAAATACTGAGTATTCAAAAAGTCAAGAAATTCGATTTTCTAGCTGCTAGTGAGTGTAAAATCGCGTTTACTTCACTTCTTTCAAACTGCTTAAAATTCATATAAATGGATGTATCACCTCATAATAAGCCTCTATATACCAAGAGTATTGAGTTTTTAAAAAGTCAGGAAAATCGATTTTCTAGCCCCTAGCGAGTGTAAAATCGTGTTTACTTCACTTCTTTCAAACTGCTTAAAAATCATATAAATGGTTGTTTCACGTTATAATAAGCCTATATATACCAAGAATACTGAGTTCTTAAAAAGTCAAGAAATTCGATTTTCTAGCTGCTAGTGAGTGTAAAATCGCGTTTACTTCACTTCTTTCAAACTGCTTAAAAATCATATAAATGGTTGTTTCACGTTATAATAAGCCTATATATACCAAGAATACTGAGTTTTTAAAAAGTCAAGAAATTCGATTTTCTAGCTGCTAGTGAGTGTAAAATCGCGTTTACTTCACTTCTTTCAAACTTCGAAAAAATCATATAAATGGTTGTTTCACTTCATAATAAGCTTTCATATACCAAAAATACTGAGTTTTTTTTCGTACTCACCTATAAGAGATAGAGGATAGAGGTCATACGAACGTAACACTTGAGAATTTTTAATCTGCAGTTGGTGTTACTCCTTAGAAAGGAAGTATCTGCTGATTCTATTTAATTCTTACATTTTACATAACACGTATGCACGGCACAACATAAAAACACTACACACGACACTCATAGTTTTAAATATTGCACTAGTGGGGGTGCAAGCTGAACCACTATTAACAACAGGTAGCAAGCGTTACAGTTCTGCTCACTTTAGTATCGGAGAAAACAGAAAACAAGAATCATTCTCATGTGCAGCACTACGTGCAAAGACCGTGTGCTGATGTGTGTGTAAAATGAGCGTGAGAAACGGATGTTCGTCAGCGATAAAATCTTTTAAATGCAGTTTTATTGTCGATGGTAGGGATCGTGCAGTGGTGCATCGTGACAGGAAATGCACTGCAAGACCTTAGTGCTAGGCAACTGTACCTCTGTTTCTATACGCGAACGGCAGATTGCAGCTTCGATACGTGTCCACGGAGACCTTAGTGCTAGGCAACTGCACCTCTGTTTCTATACGTGAACGGCAGATTGCAGCTTCGATACGTATCCACGGAGACCTTAGTGCTAGGCAACTGCTCCTCTGTTTCTATACGTGAACGGCAGATTGCAGCTTCAATACGTGTCCACGGAGACCTTAGTGCTAGGCAACTGTACCTCTGTTTCTATACGTGAACGGCAGATTGCAGCTTCGATACGTGTCCACGGAGACCTTAGTGCTAGGCAACTGTACCTGTGTTTCTATACGTGAACGTCAGATGGCAGCTTCGATACGTGTCCACGGAAAACTTAGTGCTAGGCAACTGTACCTCTGTTTCTATACCTGAACGGCAGATTGCAGCTTCGATACGTGTTCACGGAGACCTTAGTGGTAGGCAACTGCACCTCTGTTTGTATACGTGAACGGCAGATTACAGCCTCGATACGTGTGCACGGAGACCTTAGTGCTAGGCAACTATACCTCTGTTTCTATACGTGAACGGCAGATTGCAGGTTCGATACGTGTCCACGGAGATCTTAGTGCTAGGCAATTATACCTGTTTCTATACGTGAACGGCAGATTGCAGCTTCGATACTTGTCCACGGATACCTTAGTGCTAGGTAACTGTACCTGTGTTTCTATACGTGAAAGTCAGATGGCAGCTTCGATACGTGTCCACGGAGACCTTAGTGCTAGGCAACTGTACCTCTGTTTCTATACGTGAACGGCAGATTGCAGCTTCGATACGTGTCCACGGAGACCTTTCGCTTCAGGTGACAAAATAACACTAGGCACTTGTGTGCCGTGGTGTAAGCCGCAATCACAGCATTGGTAGCGTGGATCTCCCTGGGGCTCTCCTCGGAGTTACCTCAACACCACGTACATGACCTGGTTCGTCACGGGTACGCAGGTCTGCACTACCACTTCCTCGGCGTTGAGCAGGCCCAGCAGGCGATCGTACCGGTACACCAGCTAGCACGTGGACATGTTATCGCGCTTTGGTGTTGCGTGTGCGAGGTATGGAAACTCAAGGACGCAAAACATGCACGACCGAGGGTTAAAAAGCAGAACAAGTAGTGACGTGGAACGTTGTGATTGGTGCAAGATGCCCGGCGTGAAGCATTGCGCGGCGCGCGTTTGCCGTAAACCGTTACAGTTGCCATACTTATATTATCCTTTTTTTTAAAAAAAAATCTTCGCCATCTTAGTTCACAAATTCACCGCTAATTCCTTCTCGTCATTTTTCATCCAATCACCTTTGATTTTATTTTCGCCTATCACCACGTTATTTCAATTTGTCCACCTATCAGAGATCGTCTTATTTTCACCAATCACAACGTTCCACGTCACTACTTGTTCTGCTTTTTAACCCTCGGTCGTGCATGTTTTGCGTCCTTGAGTTTCCATACCTCGCACACGCAACACCACAGCGCGATAACATGTCCACGTGCTAGCTGGTGTACCGGTACGATCGCCTCCTGGGCCTGCTCAACGCCGAGGAAGTGGTAGTGCAGACCTGCGTACCCGTGACGAACCAGGTCATCTACGTGGTGTTGAGGTAACTCCGAGGAGAGCCCCAAGGAGATCAACGCTACCAACGCCGTGATTGCGGCTTACACCACGGCACACAAGTGCCTAGTGTTATTTTGTTACCTGAAGCGAAAGGTCTCCGTAGACACGTATCGAAGCTGCAATCTGCCGTTCACGTATAGAAACAGAGGTACAGTTGCCTAGCACTAAGGTCTCCGTGGACACGTATCGAAGCTGCCATCTGACGTTCACGTATAGAAACACAGGTACAGTTGCCTGGCACTAAGGTCTCCGTGGACACGTATCGAAGCTGCAATCTGCCGTTCACGTATAGAAACAGGTATAGTTGCCTAGCACTAAGATCTCCGTGGACACGTATCGAACCTGCAATCTGCCGTTCACGTATAGAAACAGAGGTATAGTTGCCTAGCACTAAGGTCTCCGTGCACACGTATCGAAGCTGTAATCTGCCGTTCACGTATACAAACAGAGGTACAGTTGCCTAGCACTAAGGTCTCCGTGGACACGTATCGAAGCTGCAATCTGCCGTTCACGTATAGAAACAGAGGTGCAGTTGCCTACCACTAAGGTCTCCGTGAACACGTATCGAAGCTGCAATCTGCCGTTCACGTATAGAAACAGAGGTACAGTTGCCTAGCACTAAGGTTTCCGTGGACACGTATCGAAGCTGCCATCTGACGTTCACGTATAGAAACACAGATACAGTTGCCTAGCACTAAGGTCTCCGTGGACACGTATCGAAGCTGCAATCTGCCGTTCACGTATAGAAACAGAGGTACAGTTGCCTAGCACTAAGGTCTCCGTGGACACGTATTGAAGCTGCAATCTGCTGTTGACGTATAGAAACAGAGGTGCAGTTGCCTAGCACTAAGGTCTCCGTGGATACGTATCGAAGCTGCAATCTGCCGTTCACGTATAGAAACAGAGGTGCAGTTGCCTAGCACTAAGGTCTCCGTGGACACGTATCGAAGCTGCAATCTGCCGTTCGCGTATAGAAACAGAGGTACAGTTGCCTAGCACTAAGGTCTTGCAGTGCATTTCCTGTCACGATGCACCACTGCACGATCCCTACCATCGACAATAAAACTGCATTTAAAAGATTTTATCGCTGACGAACATCCGTTTCTCACGCTCATTTTACACACACATCAGCACACGGTCTTTGCACGTAGTGCTGCACATGAGAATGATTCTTGTTTTCTGTTTTCTCCGATACTAAAGTGAGCAGAACTGTAACGCTTGCTACCTGTTGTTAATAGTGGTTCAGCTTGCACCCCCACTAGTGCAATATTTAAAACTATGAGTGTCGTGTGTAGTGTTTTTATGTTGTGCCGTGCATACGTGTTATGTAAAATGTAAGAATTAAATAGAATCAGCAGATACTTCCTTTCTAAGGAGTAACACCAACTGCAGATTAAAAATTCTCAAGTGTTACGTTCGTATGACCGCTATCCTCTATCTCTTATAGGTGAGTACGAAAAAAAACTCAGTATTTTTGGTATATGAAAGCTTATTATGAAGTGAAACAACCATTTATATGATTTTTTCGAAGTTTGAAAGAAGTGAAGTAAACGCGATTTTACACTCACTAGCAGCTAGAAAATCGAATTTCTTGACTTTTTAAAAACTCAGTATTCTTGGTATATATAGGCTTATTATAACGTGAAACAACCATTTATATGATTTTTAAGCAGTTTGAAAGAAGTGAAGTAAACGCGATTTTACACTCACTAGCAGCTAGAAAATCGAATTTCTTGACTTTTTAAGAACTCAGTATTCTTGGTATATATAGGCTTATTATAACGTGAAACAACCATTTATATGATTTTTAAGCAGTTTGAAAGAAGTGAAGTAAACACGATTTTACACTCGCTAGGGGCTAGAAAATCGATTTTCCTGACTTTTTAAAAACTCAATACTCTTGGTATATAGAGGCTTATTATGAGGTGATACATCCATTTATATGAATTTTAAGCAGTTTGAAAGAAGTGAAGTAAACGCGATTTTACACTCACTAGCAGCTAGAAAATCGAATTTCTTGACTTTTTAAAACCTCAGTATTCTTGGTATATATAGGCTCATTATAACGTGAAACAATTATTTATATGATTTTTTCGAAGTTTGAAAGAAGTGAAGTAAACGCGATTTTACACTCACTAGCGGCTAGAAAATCGATTTTCTTGGTATATAGAGGCTTATTATGAGGTGATACATCCATTTATATGAATTTTAAGCAGTTTGAAAAAAGTGAAGTAAACGCGATTTTACACTCACTAGGAGCTAGAAGATCCAATTTCTTGACTTTTTAAAAACTCAGTATTCTTGGTATATATAGGCTCATTATAACGTGAAACAATTATTTATATGATTTTTTCGAAGTTTGAAAGAAGTGAAGTAAACGCGATTTTACACTCACTAGCGGCTAGAAAATCGATTTTCTTGGTATATAGAGGCTTATTATGAGGTGATACATCCATTTATATGAATTTTAAGCAGTTTGAAAAAAGTGAAGTAAACGCGATTTTACACTCACTAGGAGCTAGAAGATCCAATTTCTTGACTTTTTAAAAACTCAGTATTCTTGGTATATATAGGCTTATTATGACGTGAAACAACCATTTATATGCTTTTTAAGCAGTTTGAAAGAAGTGAAGTAAACGCAATTTTACACTCACTAGGGGCTAGAAAATCGTTTGCACTGCACACTTTTGTGTTAAAATATATATACATTTTCAATTTTGTCATTGTGTAGATTTTGTTTGTTAAATTCTTTATACGCTACTATTATAGTGTGTGTGTGCGAGTATGTGCCTAGTATCTGTGCGCCACAAGCCAAAACGACGACATTATAGAAAAACTTCATCATTTGCCTACCGGACAGGGACAACCACGATAAACCTGAAAAAGCTCTAAGAGTATTCTAACGCCTACCGATCTGGAAAACCCATGAAAACAAGATAGTACACTTTTTTGACCGCTTTCGACCGGCAATGAGAACCCTGCTCCTACGTACGCTAGCGACCATTACGGTGGCCCAGTACCAGGCTTTTGGTATAGTTAAATTACGTCTGTGCAAAGGGCGTCTGTACCGCTTTAAAAAACCTAGGTATATCAGTGCGTAGTGATATTGGTTGATCTTAAAGCTGGTTAAGCATTTTTCAAAAACAGTTTGCTACACGCTACTATTAAATGTGTGTGTGTGCGAGTATGTGCCTAGTATCCGTGCGCCGACAAGGTAACACTTCATCATTTGCCTACCGGGCAGGGATAACCACTAAAAACCTGAAAAACCTCGAAAATTAGAAACGGCTTCGTCAACCACTACAGCAAACGCCTACCAACCAGGGAAAACCTATGAAAAAGCAGAAAGAGCTTGCATTCGTTTACCAACCGCAGAAAACCCCCAAAAACTAGTTATTTTTTTTAAAAAAAACGAAAAAACAAAAAGAAAAAATAGAAAAAAAGGAAAAGACGAATAGTATAAGTATGGCAACTGCAACGGGTGTGTGTGTGTGCCTATTTAATTTTTATTTTCTTTTGCACTGCACACATTTGTGTTACAATATATATGCATTTTCAATTTTGGGAAAACCTATGAAAAAGCAGAAACAGCTTGCATTCGTCTACCAACCAGAGAAAACCCCGAAACACTAGTTATTTAAAATTGCTGATGAGTTCTGGATAGGCTTTTGCAAATGTTGTTGGTAGCAAAACTTACCTTTTCCATCACCTCTAACATACCCCACTCCCACACCTTTTTTCTTTCCACCAATCATAATCTCTCTTATTCTTACCAATCAACAACTTTCATTAGTTCCTTTCCACCAATAACATCACTTCTTATTCCCACCAATCACAACTTCACACGTCACTTTCTGTTATACTTTTTATCCCTTGTTCGCCATCTTTCCCCTCTTTCAGTCCCAACCTCCGCACAGACAACACCTCACCGCTCCTTAACCTCAACTTCATGCCTCCGCCATCTTATTTAGTTCCCAGTTTTACCACCGCGCCTCTCATCTCCCAACCAGATTGCCGGCAAGAACAGATCTCGTTCATTCACACCTCGATGGTTGACTCGACAGCAGCTACTGTGAACACCTACGTCGTACACTTTTTTGACCGCTTTCGACCGGCTATGAGAACCCTGCTCCTACGTACGCTAGCGACCATCACGATGGTCCAGTACCAGGTTTTTGGTATAGTTAAATTACGTCTGTGCAAAGGGTGTCTGTACCGCTTTAAAAAACCTAGGTATATCAGTGCGTAGTGATGTTGGTTGATCTTAAAGCTGGTTAAGCATTTTCAAAAACAGTTTGCTTTAATTTTTTCGCGTCGCGTGAAGCTGCTGCGCTTTTGGTGACGCATCCACACCAGTAACAGGTAAGTACCACACGCATAATTATTTTTCGGGCCTGCTTGGCGTAGGAATATATCCTTTCGTGTTTTGGTACTGTAACCTCAAATCTCCTTACCCTCCTCTTGCGTCCACCATCTTGTTTAGTTCTCACCGCATCTCCTTGTCGCAGACCCTCCGCCATTTTTAGTTCCCACTATTTTAACCTCAAAAGCTGTTCTTCTAAGCTCTTGCTACCGCCATCTTCTTTTAGTTCCCATTCTCACCACCGCGTCTCCTTGCCCCCACCTCTTGCGACCGCCATGTTCACCACTAACCTCCAAATCCCCTCGTCCTTAAACCTCTTGTCTCAACCATCTTGTTTAGTTCCCATTTTCGCCACCGCATCTCATATCGCCCCATCTCTCTATCCACTCAAGAAAACTACCATCCAACGTTCAAAAATTGCTGATCAGTTCTCGACAGGCTTTTGCAAATCTTGTTGCTAGCAAAACTTACCTTTCCCATCACCTCCAACATACCCCACTCCCACAGCTTTTTCTTTCCACCAATCATAATCTCTCTTATTCTTACCAATCAACAACTTTCATTTGTTCCTTTCCACCAATAACATCACTTCTTATTCCCACCAATCACAACTTCACACGTCACTTTCTGTTATACTTTTTATCCCTCGCTCCCCATCCTTTCCCTCTTTCAGTCCCGACCTCCGCACAGACAACACCTCGCCACCCCCGCTCCCCTCCATCACGTGACCTCCATACTCTTTCATCTTCCTTCCTTCATCTTCCACCCGAATTAACGAACCAATCAAAACACTCCACGTCACTTCCTGTTTTTCCTTCACCTTTCCCTAATCCTCAATTCTTTTAACTCGTCCCAGATGAACCAATTGCAATAACGATAATCCTTCCGCTCAGGGCGCTTTTCAAACTTGCCGCCTCCGCCGTCGCACGCAGCGACACTAGCGCCCCTAGCGGCAGGATTATCGTTAATCCAATTGGCTCATCCGGGACTAATACTACTGAGATGCGTCCTCAAGAAATTTAATACGTATTTTGTGCGAGACGAAAATAGTTTACATATTAAAAAGTGTAAGTAATTAATTAAAGAATCTCACAGCTCTCTCTCTCTCTCTCTCTATATATATATATATATATATATATATATATATACATATATATATATCAGTGAAGTGTTATTTAAATCGTGTCAAGCATTAATAAAAGGAGTGAAGTAAAATTATAATCTGTGTAAGCCTACTTTCTTCAGCCGCACCACGCCTTGCAAAGAAATCCTTGTCTCTAACAATAATTCTGACGCAGCCGAGGCAAACATAAATATATAATATTTAAAGAAACAGTCAAATTACAAAGTTAATATTTTTAAATTTTTGGGACAAAGGCTACCGGGTACCATACGTGTGGTTGCAACTGCTTCAAGTTTGGCTCCCCAACAGTCGAAATATAATACATATTCAAACTGACTTTCCATACGTAGCAGCAACAAACCTTCAAATTGGCTCCCAAAACTTGTGGCAAATAACAATACAACAAAACACCTTCTTCAAATAATACTCGTATTTCTCCTTTCCTGGTCATGATTATTACACCAATATAGAGAGATTTTTCCCTCATGAGTGCTCATTGGACAGAAGGAGGAATAGGTTAGCAGTAAAGTCAGTTATGCAATGCTTCACATACAATACAATGTGGGAAATATAAGTTGTAGCGAGCTTTATAAACGTATTGAGCAACACCAAGTTCTTTTGCAGGTTCTGAGAAATTTGTTGATACTGAGTGTATTAAGCTGAACTGAATATCTACGTTTAATACATGTTTTATAATTTGTGCTTACTTAAAGTGAAATACAATGCTCTGCATTATTTATTAAATGCACATTTCTTATTCCTCAAAATTTCATTTCCTTAAGTCGATTAAATTAACGGTAAAAAGGATTATCACATGATGGCAATCCTACCTTTAATGAATAACTATGATAGATAAATGGACAATCTAGAGACCATCCACCACTGAGAACTAGGAAATGGGGTTACAGCGCCCCACTTACTGACAATGAAAGATAGCTACCACAATAACTCCTGCTATTTTATTGGCGGGCGAGTGAGAGAAGAAACAAAAAAGAATGGGTAGCTGGGAATTTAATAAAGTCTCTGGGAACAAACGGGAATGTTAATTTTGCCGTAACTTAATTATGAGTGAGCTCTAGCGTCTGTGATTATGGTGAAATATTACCAGAATTGTCTTTCCAACCTTGGCGTGCACAAAAGTAATAAAAATTCACTTTTCAACTTTAGTTACGCGGCTGTCTGTAGGTACCCCTGCACAAATACCCGCCGTTTCTCCCCCAAGGTGCGTTAATTGCTATAATTAACTTTCCAGAAACGATAAGACCTGCACAATAGGGTGCGCCGCACGGTAGAAATGTTTGGCGTTACCAAATGCTGCATGCTAGAACGAAAACAAAAACTCCGCAACGTTTTACACTTTTCTTGCGATAATAGGATACATAATTATAAATTCAACCGGTTTATCTATTCTTAACCGTAGTGATTACTCAAATTTTTATCGTCTAAAATCCTATTTTAACATTCCTGAATATTTTGCCCATGCTCGAAGCCATACAACAAAACATTCGACCAAGTTATAACTTTGAATTTTGCCAAATATTTAGAAAATATATATTAACTTAGGCTACACAAAATACTTATAACAATTCTGAGAAAAAGTGGGCAGATATATGTGAAAAAGTTTCCTTGTGCATATCTTTAAACATCGCCACGCGGTTTTTAAATTCTGTTTTCCTCATTTCTGCAAAAATATATAATAATTGAATTACCATTTCACTATCTCTATCACTTATATATAAGTAGAAGTACAGGAAATTCGATATCCATACATTGCTACGAATTCATGCTTTGAGATCCCCTGAATTCAAAAAATAGAAAATATTCCTATGTGTGTGAGAAAGAGAGAGAGAGAGAATGATTGAACTAACTTAAAAGTGATATGACACATAAATACCAAATTTGATTTTTTAACTTCAGCATCTTTAAAAGCTACGACACGAAGATTTTAAGGGGACAAGATAGTGGAACACGTAGAAATTATACCTTAAGTGTGTTAAATTACCACAGCTCTTAAACTTCTCAGTGGTTTTTCCTGAAATTTTTATGAATTATTCTATAAATCATGGCAATTATTTCAAGTGGTTTTTTTAATGATAGCTTATGTAGTCAAGTCCGTAAAAATTATTTCATTCAGCAGAAAAATAATAAAATTTACTCTTAAAACATGTGATTCATGTATACCTTTTTCTCATATTACTTTCAATACAGAACACACTTTTGCATACTTGTTCTTAGTAAAATCAGCTATCCTCTGAGCCTCAAATATTTAGTTATGTATATTAGTTCATTATAAATTGAAAAAAAGTGTTTGCAATGTCAAAAAAGTAAAAATCTGGAAAATTTGCAATGTTGATGTTTTCTTAAAATTAGTAATATACATCATTAAATTATGATTGTGGTTCAGGAAGTTTAACTATGTGTTGTATACATGTACTGAAAATTTCAGCTCTCTACCTTTCATACGTTCTGAGAAAAAGGTACATAAGTATCCAAAAACGTTATTTTGAGAAAACTCAATTTAAAGTTTGAACATTAAAATTCTGACACCCTTCAGTACATTCCAGGGTCAATCATCTGCATCTTCATTCCTGGATTGCTTCAGTTCTTTTTTGATTGCCTTCTCTTGGCCCTGGTCTCTTTTGTTAATTGTTGAACTGGGTTGATATAGTCGTTCGTTGTTGAAAGATACAAACATGTTCTAAAAAGTGGCGTAGCATGACAGCTTTTAAGGAATGCAGACTAGCATTTGAATTGTATTTAAATGTCTTAAAAAACCTTTTAACCTCCAAAAAGTATATATTTTCTAAAACTGGAAATAATAGAGACTTTATTAGTGCCTAAAACACAAAATGTGATTTTTGAACATTTCAGAGTACCTTGTCCCCTTAAAGCAAATCTTCAATCACAAATTAACTTTAACGTGGAAAATTATTCCATATTTAGCGACTTTTATTTAAACATAGCCATGTTTCAGATATTTACACGAAAAATTAAAATACATATATTGAATTTTCTACGAGTAGCCTGTGTAGCCTTCTTCATTCCGAATAAATTATGAAAACTTTTGTATAACTGGTAAAACTTAAGAGAGACAAATACTTGCTACACAAGAAAGGCAGATCTCGTTAGAAAACAATTTATGCCAATTTTTTTAATTAATTATTTAAGAAATATCCGCTATTAGCGGCTTGAGTATTCAAATGCTTTATAGTTTTTAAAGTGTTTAGTCACTTTTTGATTATTGCTGGGATTTGGAATTTGGTTTAATCCATTGCTTATCAAAGGGAATGATTCTGAGTTTTATTTCTTGTTTTGAATTGTTCATTTTTACATTTATCTATATGTAAATGTATGTGTGTTAAATTTTCTTAAAGAGATTTTGATTTGTGTAGTGTATGCAGTAGATAATTTTATTAATATTAAATTAATTTAGATTTAAAACAAGCACTCTGCTTTTTAAACAGCTGATTATCGCTTACGCCTTGTAGCGGGAAATCGTTGATAAGTTGCATCTGGAAAGCGTCGTTCGTCTAGTTGATGCTATCTGCTGCAGTATTCTTGTCCTCGGCTATTGCTGCTCGTCACTCCTGTATTCTCCATTCCTAATCTTTACCTATCTAGCTAATTTCTTGAGTCTCGGGGTTTTCGTAGGTGAGGCAAATAAAAACACACTGCATTTCCCTAAATAAACGTGGTTTATCATCAAATCAAATATTGATGGGTGGCTAGATTTTCCCATTATACCAATTCCCACCATTATAATAAATCAGGAGCCTAAACTAACTGCACACGTCTTCCCACCCATATGCACACACGTGCATTTGTCGTCCAGAGAGTAGCACTTTATCTCGATGAGATTCTAAAACAGAGAGTGAAAATCTGGGGCTTTCTTCCCCCTTTTATACCTTACCTCCGCGCCTCAAAATGTAATGACGTTTCTAATTGGTCCTCGTTACCTCGTATTGTATGAGAATATTCTGCTCCAAAGTTTTGCGCCTACAGTACCCATGACGCGTCAGTAAGCGGATTCAATTGCTAGCTCGCCCGTCTCTTACTTATCTACGTTACAATCTGCTTTTGATTCTTGGTTTAACATATTTCTTGGAGAATTATATTATAACTATGTACAATTCTTGTTTAATATTGATTTGTGTGTCTATGTGAATATATATGTATATATGTGTGATATATCCGCTTTCAGCCTCCTTTATATTCCTTCTACCTATAACGAAATCTGTAATGAAAGTGTTTCTGCAAACGTTTTTTCTCGATTAACATGAAGTAGTTAAAAAAATAAGCTTTTATAAGAGTAGTTTGTAGAAAGCTAGGTTCAGGAAGTCATGTGAATATCTTGCATTAAAAGAAATTATTTTTCTCTTAGCTGTCTTGAAGAATATTATGAAATTGCACTTGTGTAATCAAAGGAATATTAAGTCTACAGTTATAAAACTATTTTGAGGACTTGACATTTTTTATCAATTTGGTATAAATTGATGTACGTATAAATTATAGCTCTGATAATGACCTGATAATAACGAGACCGTGATACCTCTCGGGTCTAAGGCTAATGATAAAGTGGTAACAAACGATGAAGATTAAGAGGATAATGATCCTCTAATGCATAGATCTCCAAACTACGGCCCGCCAATGCCATCAATCCGGCCCGCGACAGCTAATGGCTTATTGTTGTTATTGTTGCTGTGATAAGTTGAATTAAAAAACACAGAATGATTAACTCGGTTTTATTTACTTGCTAGCTAAAGATTAATGACAAGTATAATACGCAGAAAATTTAGCTTAAGCGTAATAACTAACAAATAATTGAAATGAATCCCACTAACGTTATAAACTGTTTCACTCTCGGTAGTTACGTTAGAGTAAAGAGTATCGTATATGTATGTATACCGATTTTTTGAATGTATACAGGATGTTTCAGAAATACTTTTACAAACTTCGGATATGGGTTCCTCACACCAAAAAAGGAAAAAAAGGAAAAAAGGAAAAAAAGTTCATATGAACATATGTACCATAATCCTTTGTTTTCACGTTATTCCTGTCACAATGAAAGTGTGAGTTCAACGGCCTTCGGGGTCCAACCTCAAAACTTCATTTCTCTATGCATTCATAGCAGGCGTTGACCCATTGTACTACATGCGGTAGATGGCGAAGTGTTGCCATGGAGACTTGTTTACGTATGTCATTTGTCATTAGTATGTCTTGAACGTTTCGATTGTGTACATGTAGTGAGTTAACTGCACGTGTTTCGTTCCACCATGGCTGAATATTCATTTCCTGAACAGGCAGACATGATTGTTATGTTTGTCTCGTCAGTTTTGTTTACAGACGAGGCAACGTTTGGGAGACATGGAGCTACTAATTTCCACAACGTACACGTATGGGCAGATCGTAATCCTCATGCTCTACTTCAGGCTAGATATCAGCAACAGTTTAGTTTGAATGTATGGGCTGGCATTGTAGGAGACTGCCTGGTAGGTCCATACGTTTTATCAGCACGTCTTACTGGTGCTGTCTACAGGGACTTTGTCCAGCACACTCTTCCCGACTTACTTCACGAAGGTGTGCCCCTGCAAATAAGAAAAAACATGTGGTTATGCATGATGGGGCTGCGGCACATGTTAGTCGCATTGTTCGAGATGCACTGATGGTCTCTACCATGACCGATGGATAGGCAGAGAAGGACCAGTTCCATGGCCTGCACGTTCTCCCGACCTCATTCCTGTGGATTTTTACCTCTGGAGGCATCTTAAATCATTGGTTTATGGAGCAGCCATCCCGGATGCAGAAACACTTCATCGACGTGTCATGAAAGCCTGCGAAACCATTCGACACCATCCCGGAGTTTTTGACAGGGTGCGACATTCCATGATTCGACGAGTACGGGCACGCATAGAAGCAAGAGGAGGACATTTCGAGCATTTACTTTGAGATTTGTGTTATAAGTGTACCACTGTGTTGAACACCTCCTAACGAGAAAACAAAGGATTATGGGACATATGTTCATATGAACGTTTTTCCTTCTTTTGGTGTGAGGAACCCATACCCGAAGTTTGTAAAAGTATTTCTGAAACATCCTGTATATCCTAAATCACACACATGATTTTCATCCTGATAATCCCTCAGGAACGGAAAAGCTAAATTACCACGAATGAAACCGCGGGGTGTCACTTGTAAAAACTACTAATGAGATTTATGTAATTGTGATTTTCCACAGACAATAATTTGTAGTTGTGGACCAATTTTACGTGTACCAATTATTAAAAGGGAATTAAGATGCTCATTGGTTAACTTAGATCTGTAAACATTCTTTGTGTATTTCATTTTGGAGAATTTTTTCTCACACAAGTCCCGCGGACTCGACGACTACTCTAGAAATTATACATAATGCCAGGAAAATTAAAACGGTTTTAGCCCTTGGACTTACTGGAGTAATCAGTATGGCCCAAGACTGGAAGGTTCAGAGACCTCAGCTCTAATACATAGTGTTATCATTTGGCAGCAAAGATGTTTAGTCAAAGTTTTAGAATATGTTGTGTTATTTAATATGTTCATATTATACTGGTATTTAACAATAAAAGTATTTACATATGTTTTATACCATAAATATATTCATTTATTTCAGTACTATTGGAATGTTTAAGAGCAAAAAAGCAAAATCCATGCAACTGCAGTCAAATGTAATCCCATGATCATTTACGCGTGCCATCACACCGTTATTTTATGTGGGCCATCACCATCCTTTATCCAAATATATTTTAAAGCTGTGGCTGGGACTCGAACTCAAGATGTTCGGCTTGAATGGATGATTGTCTCACCTTAACGATCATAGCTATATGAATCACTTACATTAAGATGCCTGTGACAAGGATGTCTAAACCGGTTTAGGAACTAGAAGAAGAGTGTCATATGTAGTGAAGTAATTCATGTATTAGAGGGTTAAGACTGGCTGTTTCCTGATCATAGAAACCCAGAAAAACCTATTCTAGGAACTCAGTTCAAATGAGACCAAACTCGATTCTTTGGATTCAGCTAATCATGTTCCCTCCACACCAATGGAGATGGGTGCTAACGTTGATGGTTCTTAGTATGATGATTTTGTGAGGGCTATCCTGAAGCAGCAGAATTCTTGGGCCAGGTGAAGCGTATACAGGTGCGCTGCACTGAAAGCAAATTCGCCTCTAGCAAGAACCGGCCGAGAATCTAGGAAGTGTTTTCCCACCCCAAATTCAATATGCTAGAATTGTATACCACGTACTGTGTATGTGCTGAACACAAGAGCTCTGTTAAATGAAGTGAGAGGATTCAAGCGATGATCCGAGCCTCTAAAATAACAAGCCATGGGCTAATATTGATGTTTGGAAGAGTTACTGCAGCTGCTGACTGCGCCAGCCGAGACCCAGCCAGCTAGCGAAGGAAGGATCTCTCCCAAATCCTTCACTCTCCCTCCCTCCCTCCCGCCGACTGCCAACAGATTGAGAAGATGAACAAGAACGGCGAGCAAAATCCATTATGTATAATACCTACTCTCGCAGCATTACGAAAAGAATAAGGTTTGCTTCGGTAGCAAATTACAAGATCTGCTGCCATAACAACCCTCCAAAGCTTACTCCATGTCCAAAAATTTCTAGCGAGTTAGAGAAAGTATTTATTTTCCTTTTTTTTCAAATTTAGTGCTTCTGTCTATATTGCTGCTGCTGCTGCTCTTCTTGATCCGAAAGATTTAAGCCTATTTGTCCATTCTTAAAATTTCACTAAGTATTTATTCTGTTCATAGTTTTGTTTTCCGGAAGAATGGCACATAACACGATATAGTTGAAACGTGAGGCAGTATTTTTAACACTTAAATGATTTCAGTCTAATTATAAATTCAATAACAGCCCGCCTTAAAGCAATATGTGTATGTAACAATATATAAAAAGTGTATATTACAGTCATTGTATACGTTTATATTATTGTATACAAGTTCAATAATGTTATTTGAATGTATTACGTAATTTAATAATGTAGGAGCTGTGAGAATAATAGATTAAAAGTTGCTAACAATGAGGTAACTTTGAGGGAATAATGAGTAAGAAAGTGTAATAATGCTATTAGTCATTCTTGGAGGAACAACAATGTAAATTTTTGTGACAGTTCATAAAATAGCCAATCAACAACCAGAAAAAACTTTAGTTAAATGAAGGTATTCTATTGGGCTAGGATTAGCTAATCAGAAACTGAAATATAGCAAAATTTTCAAACTCAAGTCAGTTGCTTGTAGACAGTGCTCATAACTGGACGCGTTGGTTGTAGACAGTGTTCCTAATCGGACGCGAGACACGTCCTCGAGAAATTTAATACGTATTCAGTGTGAGACAAAAACAGTTTACGTGTTAAAAAGTGCAAGTAATTAATAAAAAAATCTCACAGCTCTCTATATCAGTGAAGTGTTATTTAAATTGTGTCAAGGATTAATAAATGTAGTGAAGTAAACATTATAATCTGTGTAAGCCTACATTCTTCAGCCGCACTACGCCTTGTAAAGAAATCCGTCTCTAACAATAATACTGACGCAGCCGAGGCAAACATAAATATATAATATTTAAAAAAACAGTCAAATTACAAAGTCAATATTTTTAAATTTGGGACGAAGGCTACCGGGTACCATACGTGCGGTTGCAACTACTTCAAGTTCGGCTCCCCAACAATCGAAATATAATACATCATCTTCAAACTGATTTTCCATACGCAGCAGCAACAAACCTTCAAACGGAGCAGGAATCTGATCAGCAGCTTGTTGAAGGTTAAGCTCAAAACATTGAAACACAACTTTGATAATTTTGTTGTTATTGTGAGTGTTGTTACTGTTACACCGAGTGAGATGCTCCGCGATAACGCATTCGGGAAATCCCGGGTTCAATTCCCGTCACCGTCCTGACCTTGTGTATGTTTGTGGTTTTTCTGGGCAGTAGGCCAATGTTGGGGGTGGTTTCGTCTGCTATGATTTCACTTCTTTCATTCCGTTTCCTTTTCGTGCTTCAGGTTTCGCAGTGTGAGTAGGTGCCGGGCAGATGGCGTGAACGCTTGCTACAAGGAAAAATATTCCCAGTGGACTCCAGAAGGTTCCTGTTGTAAGGGTCACTCATTGCCCTCTCTGGGCAGCTCGGGTTTTCGAGTCAGATGTTAAGGACTTCTGCGCGTCCCTGTGGCTTGTAAGACTTCACTTCATCCATTCCTCCTGGGGGATGTAGCCACTATAAATCTGTGTAGTCGTGGTGTGCGAGATATTCCACTCCAGATGTAAAATATCTTGCTACATTCACATGGTTTTCGCTACTATCGTTTATTTTATATAACTTCTACAAACTCTTCTTAACGAAAGCTGCTTTTTTCTCTATCTGCTAAATATTAATCGAAATAAGCCTATGCACAAATAGTTTCATTATACATTTCATTGAAGGTACAAGGGGGATTGAGGAAACCAAATCGATAGTCACATGTTTATAAATCGCGTCGCTATATGCTAGTCATGAAAATTCCTACTATTTTTATGAAATCGCGAGAAACAACTGAATAGGGACAGCTCTTTAAAAGGTAAGGGAAATATTGAAAAATTCCAAATAATAACAAACCGAATATATCAGACATGGCTGATGCCCAAAAAGTTATTTGAAACAAACCGTGTATTTCAAAGCGGCTAACATTTGTTGTGCACATACCATGTTTGGTCTATGTTATCCAAAATTATACAAAATTCTTTCCGAATGAAGAGGACTTGGCACGCTATTCCAAAAAAATTTCTAGATTTTATTTGTAATATAAGTATCTTAAATATATAGCCTTTTAATCAAAATTATTAGAGCCAGTTTTAGAAAATAAAACGTTTCAAAAACTCTTCCATGTAAAGGGTAGTTTAGACTGGGGGGCATTTGCTTAAACACCGTTCCCATTTTTGGAAGCTGCGGAATCTAAATATCAAGTGTGGTATTTATGGGCTATGCTGTTCACAGACAAACACAATACACTTTTTACTTTCCCTACTACGTATAGTAAGTAGGGGAAGTATTGTATTCCACCCAAAAATTCGATACCTAGATTTCACGGGAAATACATGTTTTGAGACCCCCAGAATCCAAAAAAAAACATTTTTGGAAACATGTCCGTGTGTGTGTGTGTGTGTGTGTGAACAGCATAACTCGGAAACGAAAAGTCGGATAAACACCAAACTTGGTATTTAGGTTCAGTATCTTCCAAAGATGTGACACAAAGGTTTTCAAGAAAATCCCCCCACCCCAGATTACCCTTTACATGGAACATTTTTCGAAAATTTTAATTTTCTCAAAAATAGCTCTATCGATTTTGATTAAAATATCATATGTGTAAGATATTTTCATGACAAATGAAATGCATATCTCGAATTTTCTGGGAATGTCTCCAAAAGTATTCTTCATTGTGAACGACTTTTGCATAACTGATAAACCATAAGAGATAGACAAAATGTTACTACACAAAAACTGTAGATCGCGTTAAAATTCACAATTTATGTAATATACAATTTTTTAGTTGAGTTATCCATTTTCGAGATATTGCTTGTTATTCCCTTAAATTTTCCAATACTTATACTTTTTCTGAAATTTGTTATTCATTTTTTTTTGTCCTGGTAATGCAAAGAGAATGGAATGCACCACAAAGCAACCATCTCTTAAAAGATTTGATTATCGCTTAAAGCCTACCATATTCCCCTTGCACCTACAAGGAAATTAGCAATATGATTAACATCCCGATTAACATGAAGCATATGGAGAATAAACGTTTGTAAAAATAGTTTGTACAAGAGTAGAGAAAGTCATGTGAGTGTAACACATCATATTTTTCTTATTGTTTTTATTCAATGTGACTCAAAATATGTATTTCCGGTGTAATCGCATTCTTGAGTGGAGGTCAATACCCTCTGGTGCACGAGGTAGAGAAAGTAAAAATGTTTCCTTCTTTGTTACTGCCTAAATTTTCGGATGTTTATGTCAATACGAGACATTAGGAAGAGTGGTGTTTCCCTCATACTATATATTATTACACAAATAGTGACGAGGGTCAATATTCTTGCAACGAAAACTAGTTGCATCCGTTCTGCACAAATAAGACAGGATGCACTATGCTTTACTAAATAAATTACTAAATAGTAAACCCAGTGTATTCAAGTGTTTCAAAACGGGGAGAAAATTCCACGTTTTGAGGTCGCTGTGAGGTCGGACGTATGCCACCGCGACAGGGGACAACGGCAGAGGATTATAACTTCATCAGAGCACCTGTAGAAGGACTGCAACAGACAGGCATCAATTAGTGCGAAGGTATAGAACAATAGTTTATACTTCAGTTGAACGTTATAATAGTGAAAAATGTGAACATTAGAAATCCGGACAGTTCTCCTAAATCTCTCTTTTGCTTTAAATACCATTTGCCCTGTTAGAACAGCTCCATGCCCATTGAATTTGCATAACATTTTATAAAAATCTTCATATATGTGCTAAAATATATCTACAATGATGTTAGTATTTACTCTTAGAAAATATTTTTAATATGCAAATACGCAAAATTTTGGAAAACTGAGCACATACTACATTTTTATGTATGTCTAAAATAACCAGTTGATCAGGAGTATCTCTGAGACACCTTTCATCTCAAACAGAATATTATGATGCAGCTATGAACCTCGCTTATCCGGCGTAAGCCGCCGGACGACTGACGTAAATTCCAGAAGTCGTACTGCTGTACATCGCGATTCTTCTGGAACCTTCTTTCTCTCCGCCTCCAGAACATTCTGGAACTCACTCGAAAACTCCAGGGGCTATATAAGCGAGCTTGCTCATCAGGCAGTGAGTTATTGAGAGAGCGAGTGCGTTTCTGATACGACAAAGAAATGTGTTGTTCTACGGATGAGTTTGTGACGATATTAGTGACTGCACTGCACGAACGATTAGAGAGGTCATGTGCTCTACGCCTCAGCAAGTGAAGTGGAAGAAAGAAGAGGCTGCTTCGCTAGTATTTCATTACACCGTGAATAAAGTGGAAAGAGAGAAAAAATTGAACTAGATCACATTAAAGAAGAGGCAGGGAAAATTCAACTAGATCACAGTGAAGAGACAGTGAAAGGGAAAAGTGGACAAATACACAATATCTGTTATGCACATCAGTTTTCTACGCTCTGCATCCTTGAAACCAATATAAATGGTGTATACTTTATAGAAGGCATACTTAATCAATAGTAGAAAAAACTGTGGATAGTCCCAAGACAGGAAAAAAAAGATTTGTATAGTTTTACTCATGCAAATAAAAGATTCTAATTAAGATGTTCTCCTTAGCATGCTCCACTTTTTCTTTAAACACGCCTTTTTCTCTTTAAATTCAGGTGGAATAACCCTTTTATTGTTATAGCTATTTTAATATTCAAATACATAATTGTTCTGATCCACTGCACTTTATCTCTGTGAACATACGAACCTATTTTCTACTCTTTTTACTTCCTCTACTATGTATAGTAACTAGGGGAAGTATTGTATTCCACCCAAAAATTAGATACCGAGATTTCACCGGAAATATATGCTTTGAGACCCCCTGAATCCAAAAAAAAAAGCATTTTTGGAAACATGTCCGTGTGTGTGTCTGTGAACAGCATAACTCAGAAACGAACAGTCGGATAAACACCAAACTTGGTATTTAGGTTCAGTATCTTACAGAGATGCGACACGAAAGTTTTCAAGAAAATCCCCACACCCCAGATTATCCTTTACATGGAAAATTTTTCGAAAATTTTAATTTTCTCAAAAATGGCTCTAACGATTTTGATTAAAATATCATATGTTTAGGATATTTTCATAACAAATGAAATGTATATCTCGAATTTTCTGGGAATGTCTCCAAATGTCTCTTCATTGTGAACGACTTTTTGCATAACTGGTAAACCATAAGAGATAGACAAAATTTTACTACACAAAAAATGTAGATCGCGTTAAAATACACAATTTACGTCATATACATTTTTTTGTTGTTGAGTGAACCATTTTCGAGATATTGCTTGTTATTCCCTTAAATTAATGGGAATTCGTTATTCATTTTTTTTGTCCTGGTAATACAAAAAGAATGGAATACTCCACATAGCAACCAGCTCTTAAAATATTTGGCTATCGCTTAAAGCCTACCAATTCCTCTTGCATCTACAAGAAAATTAGCAATAAGATTAACATTTCGATATCTCGATTAACATGAAGCATATGGAGAAAAAGCGTTTGTAAAAATATTTTGTACAAGAGTAGAGGAAGTCATGTGAGTGTAACACATCAGATTTTTTTTACACTTCATGATGACAGAGGAAAACTATGATTTGCTGTTTTGTGTAATAAATCCGTGCAAGGTGATCAAAGTTGATGTTCCCATCGTAACGGAAGTGAACTAGCCGAGGCAAATGTGAGTGTCCAGTTCTGTGAGCGCTGTTTTATAGCACAAAATTAGTTAGTACATACGCCAATACAGAGATGACGTCGTAGCAAATGGTGCACTCATTATGTTCTTTCCTGTTTTATATCCAGTGCCTCAAAGGTTTGTTCACAACGGTTCAGAGATTGTAGAAAAGGTAAATATAAACATAATTTTAAGTGACAAAATGCTGGCAGATGCACAATTTTCCGCTAGATGGCTTTAAAGGGCAGGTCGCTCTACTTGTGGGGTGTCAAAAATGTTTGTTTAGGTTTCGGGGATGTTTGAGAAGGTAAACAAACACTCTGCTTTGACGTATGCGACAAAAACCTCTCAGAAATATTTAATACATATTTCGTGTTTGAAAGTGTTATTACCATTTGGTTTTCGGGCTCCCGTTACTTTATGCTTCCGGAATGCTAACAAATGTTGTTCAAGCTGCCTTCCATTTAGCTGAATACTCAATAGGTTTCTTCGTACTACTGACTGACCAGTACCCTCAAATACACCAAGAATTTGTCGCTTAGTCTCTCTGCCACTTCAACCTAGTATCCACCTATACACGTTTATTGGTATTAATTTACCAGAAGCCTGTATTTAGGTTAATTTAATCCTAAACATAACATTAAAACATAAACGTAAAGGTCTGCGACGATATTTTTATATGTCTAGTGACAAATTATATTCAATTACATGTACAAAACGCTTAAAGAAGCATCTCATCAGATAAGAATTGATAAAGGTTTATCGGACGTGATCGAGTAAATTAAGAGTAAAACGAAATTCAGAAAAGTACTTGGTATCATAAAATTCAAATTATATAAAAGATTCATACTAATCAAAATTACATTTAGGTGATCGTGACCTTAATAATGTAAAATAATCGCAAGCACATTATTAGCCCCACATACGAGGGCAGTCCAGAAAGTCCCAGACGTTTTGGCCTATCGTGGCGATGAGTGGGCTAGAGCAACCATCTTGGTGTCAGAACGTTCCTACATTCAATACGCATCCAGCTGTGGTAGCGTGAGGACTGTGCCTTCCTTACTGTGCTCTCTGTGAGTTGTTAAAATGTGCGCTGCAATAGAAAATCCCGCCACTTGTGAAGTGCGGTTGGCTAAAAAGAACACACCAACTGAAATTTATCCTCAACTTTGTGATGTTTACGGGCAGGGAATGAGTGAAAGCTGAGTCAGGCAATGATGCATTGATTTTAAAAATGGCCGTACCAATGTTCACGACGAGGATCGCAGTGGTAGGCCTAGCCTTATGAGTGATGAACTGTCAATGCAAATCAATGACAAAATTCGTGAAAATCGTCGTTTCACGATTATAGAACTTTCGGAACACTTATCCCAAATTTAAAGGAGTTTGGTGCATCAAATTGATGCTTTGATACTGGCGCTGAACTGCATGCCGGTGTAAACCAGTGGTTGAAGTCGCAGGCGGGAGATTTCTACAGAGAGGGTAACTATTGAAAAACTTGTGCCATGGTATGATAAATGCCTGAATTTGAATAGCGATTATGCAGAACAATAGCTTAAGAGTGTACCTTTCAAATGTAAATAATAAACGTTGATATTTGCATTTTGTTAATTGTTTATTTCAAAACGTCTGGGACTTTCTGGATTACCCTCGTACAACCCAAAGTGAGACAGACTCATCTACCAATAGGATTTCAGAAAACACTTTGCTATAGTAATGTGTGAAGCCAAGCTAGGGAGCCACTCTTTTGCTGGCCTCCATAGAGCTAAGTCGCGTTATTGCCAGTACGCGAAATACTGTTACACCGATACCAGTTCAAACATTCATATTTGTTTAAACAGTGAAGTAATATTCTGTCTAAAAATAATACAAAGTGAAAAATATATTTTTTTTGTGAAAGTTATTTCGTGTGAAACAAAAAATAAAGTGAACTCTGTCTACGAATCAAAGTCTTTTTTATTCTCTTCCTGACCACGATCCGAGACATACACGTAGAAATAAGTATATGTTTACGGGAGATCGAGATTGTTAACTACCGCTAAACAAAGCCGAGGCACATTAACCTAGCGAATCTACAAGACGTGCAAACTGCTACGAGTAACGATACACGTTATTTCTGCTACAGGTCTTGCCAAAGAATAATAAGAGATAATATTATTTACATAGTTCACAATAAAAGTTAAATTAGAAATTCAAAATAATGGCCAAAATATAAAAGCAGAACCAAAATATATTCTTAAATGCCTATTGCCATTTGAAATTTTGATGAAATAATGCGGACAAACATAAAAACTTGATACAAAATTCCAAGGAGCTGTCTCTCATATCAGAGGTATTAATTATTGTATTTCAGTGTTAATAAATCATTTGGATTCTGGTGCAATAGTAATAACATATGACTGCCAAATTTTAACGTTGAGGCAGTATTTTTAACACTTAAATGATTTCAGTCAAATTATATAATATATAAATTCAATAACAGCCTTAAAGCAATATGTGTATGTAACAATATATAAAAAGTGTATGTGACAGTCATTGTATATGTTTGTATTATTGTACCTATGTGTAATAATGTTATGTGAATGTATTACGTAATTTAATAATGTAGGAGCTGTGAGAAAAATAGGTTACCAGTTGCTAGCAATGAGGTAACATTCAGGAAATAATGAGTAAGAATGTTTAATAATGCTACTAGTCATTATTGGAGCAACAATAATGTAAATTTTGAGACAGTTTATAAAAATAGCCAATCGACAACCAGAAAAAGCTTTAGTTAAATGAAGGTATTCTATTGAATTAGAAATAGCCAATCAGAGACTTAAAATATAGAAATTTACAAGTTTAGGCGGTTGAAATCAGTTCAGTTGGTTGCAGACAGCGTTACTAACCAGACGCAAAAAGTGCCCTCAAGAAATTTAATACGTATTCGTGTGAGACGAAAATAGTTTTACGTGTTTAAAAAGTGCAAGTAACTAATTAAAGAATCTCGCAGCGCTCTATATCACTGAAGTGTTATTTAAATCGTGTCAAGCATTAATAAAAGGAGTGAAGTAAAAATTATAGTCTGTGTAAGCCTACTACATTCTTCAGTCGCACCACAACCCTGCAATGAGAAACATGTCTCTAACAAAAAATACTGGCGCAGACGAGGCAAACATAAATAAATATATATTTAAAGAAACAGTCAAATTCACAGTTAATATTTTTTAAACTTGGGGCAAACGCTACCGGAAAGCGGGTACTTTACCTGTGGTTGCAACTACTTAAAGTTCGGTTCCCCAACATAAGAACTATAATACAACTCCTTCAATACAAACCAGTTTCTCAAATTGGCGCCCATAGCGTGGGGCAAATAACAACGTAAAAATAACAAAACTTTGAAGCAACAAACATCTTCAATATATAGCCGACATATAACTGAAATGTCTTCATTAAATCATTAATGCAAAACGCTATGTCACAATGTGCACATGGATAAGATTTTATGTTAGTTTATTGCAATGAATTACCACCCACAACTTTATATCCTGTATTTTATATAACGGAATATCGGCAGAAACAAATGCCGCGCATAGTTCGTCATTAAAGGTTTGATTTGATGGAGGTGGCTCTTGCTGTAGTAGTTTATCCTCACATTTTGCAATACAACGCTTGTCTCGTAGTTTCTCTGTTGACATGTTTTCGCACATTACTAGACCTACTATGCACAGAAGCAATTGTACTATTGCACGCTTGTAATAAAGGTAGAAAAGACATTTTCCCCATACTCCAATATATAGCTTTACAACGTTGTGGACTTTCATACCCTTTCTTTGGCGTTTCGTCTATTTGAACACTGTGCGACGATACACTCGACTCGACTGTACAGGTAACCCTCTCGTTGTAAACAGTCGACTACAAGACGCCTCTAAACAAAAATAACGACTCCGATGTCGCAGTCCTACTGATAACCAAAACACCCTAGGAAATGTTTGTATATTTTATTGTTAATTTGTGCAATTCCTGAATGTGCAACGCTTTTTCTTATCACTCCTAGTTTTTGTTTAAGTTTACTCCATGCGCCTGCTCTACAAGTGGAAGATGCCATCTGACTTCTTGACTTGGCGCGGCTGGCAACCAACACTAGAAATCCCACGAATAAGCAAATTTCTGTGAAAGTGGTTTCATACCCCGCACTCAGTTATCAGATCTCCGGCAGCAGTGCGAACTTGTGGCACAAGAATAAAAAGGAAAGGCAAAGAAGAAGAAGAAGAAGATATGGAAACAGGAGCAGAAATCTTGAGGCGATTATCAGCCACTTTCACGCTACGTCACGCTGAATTTGTCACGTGACTTCCTCCTTTTATATCCCTAGGGAAGGAGAATGAGTAAGCATCGTGGCCGGAAATGGGTAAGAATAGAGAAAGAAATGGAAACACGGAGATCTCCTCCCTCGCACACGATATAACGTAAAAACTTGTTCAGCTCCCACGTGTGCCTCACTTTGATGGACTGACCTACTATAAAACTGTCACTCTGTGTAACGTCACTTACAAGCTTTTCAAATTAGCATTAAGAGCGCCTCTAAATTATTATTTCATTGAAAGATTCATATCTACCAACATGTGGTCCCATAACGTTTAATTGCCTGTATGTATCTGAGCCGCTGTCATTTTTCAACGCTTAAACCATCGCTTATCACCAACTTCGGTATTAATTTTGACTAAAATAGACCAGCAAAAAGGTGTTTTAAACGTGAGAGACAGGCAATAAAGGTTGTAACAAGCTTTCAAAACATCAAGAGTATATACATTTATACCACAGGCAGATCAAGTTTTGTATCCAACCCAAAATGTGTATATCGAAATTTTACAGGAAGTACATGTTTTAAAACCCAACCACAAAAAATAACTGTCTGCCCGTGAAAAGCGTGATCTCAAAACGGTAATTCGGAAAGCTTTTAATGATGTACGATCTTTTCACTAAATTCATTCATTACCAATTAGCCTTTATGCAGAAAAATATTTCGTCGCTTTTGCTTTCCCTGCAACCTACCTACGGTAGGTAAGAGGCAGTATTTTTTTAATTTATTTAATGTCGCTTGACTACAAGCAGTTATACAAGGTTATTCAAAAAGAAGGAATAGACTTTAAATATTCATTTTTAATGAACGACAATAGATAGCGGCACATACTACACATCATTGAATAGAGGAAAGTTCAAAGTTTTAAGCCCCATCTATTAGTTCCATTCAGTGCCTACAGCGGCTGTATTTGTTTACGAGAAAATGGCAACGCCACAGAAAAAGCCGTTTTGTGTACTGTAGTATGCAAAGAGTGAATCCGTTGTTTAATTGCAGCGTTCATTTCGTTGGAAGTTCAACAACGAACCGCCTGGTCATAAAAAATTTACAATTGATACAATAAATTCGTAGATGATGGTTGCGTATGCAAACGGAAAAGCACTGGTCGTCCTCGCATAACAAATGGTGCTCATTTTGATCACATAAAATAAAATGTACTTTTCTCTATTCAGTGCTGTATCGCGTGTGTCGCCATCTATTGCCGTTCATTAAAAATGAATATTTAAAATCTGTTCCTTCTTTTTGAATAACCCTGTATTACGACATACAAATTACAGAATAATGCAACAATGTCATTACAATGCAGTATATGCCTAATAATAAACTAATTCAAGTAATACAACATACAGTATTTTATAAAATAAATCCTATAGGGTTGTTGTACAGTTTCAGGTGCTTATACAATGATGTGGGGTGCAGAAATTTAAGGATAGCTTGGATAGTTTTCGGGTTATTGATTACTTTTGGAAGATCAGCTGCTATATTGTACTGTTTTCTTTTTTCTTCGTAAGCTGGGCGTTCTGTAAAGATGTGCTTGATGGTTAAGGTTTGATGACAATGTTGACATTCAGGTGGCGGTTCCTTGCATAAAATGACAGTATGTGTGAGTCTTGTGTGGTAAATGAGAAGTCTTATTTTTATTTGATCCCAACTACTTAGGAGTATTGATGTAGTGAAATATCAAACTTAAAAGATATTGTGTCATGTAATTTGCTTTGAGCATTACTAAGACATATGTTGGTGCAGTTACGTTTTATTTTATCTTTCATATGCGGTATGACATCCTGGTAGGTATGTTAGGGGTCATTTTGGGGATGTTTGGTGGCTTCTCGCACTGTAAAGTCTCTTCTTCGTTGCCTGTAATACCTACATGGGAAGGTATCCATGTAATTGTGATTTGTTTACCTCTGCTCTTAATATGGTAGAATAGCTGGACTATTTCCTGGACTATAATGTTGCGCGAATATCTGTCTTTTAAGGCAGGTATTACGCTCATATTGTCAGTGAAAATTATAAAGTAGTTGCATTTATGTTATTGCTGGATCTGTGTAAGACTTTGTTTTATGGCAAATACTTCGCGTGTGAATATCGTATAGAAATCTGATAGTTTATAGAGCATTGCAATCTCAGGGTGTACCATCGCAGTTTTTTATGTTATATCAGTTTTGTAATTTTTTAAAAAAATATGCCAAATTTTTTTACGTAGGGTTTTCAAAATTATCTTTCATGCATTGGATGGAGAAATTTTTTGTGATACATCCACATACTTTAGTCGATATGTGACAAACTGCTGGAGAAATAAATTCGTGAAGTTGCAAAAAGTTAGGAATTAAGGCAATAAACATTGAAAATTGCCAACTTTGACATTTTATTCCTCCGTTAAGTAAAATCCTATTTTCACCGCAAAATCGAGTAATACACACAGAAAAAATGCTCTACTCCAGAGGTGGCAAAAACGTGACTCGCGAGTTATTTTGACTCGCAGGCGCCTTTCCCTCTCTGCAACCGTCCGTTTGTTTTTCACATGCTGCTGAGTGATGCAGTGCGTGTTGCATATTTGGTGACTCGCGGAAGGAAGTCGTTTTCGCCACCCTTGCTCTACTCAATGCATTAAGATAATGTTGAAAACACCGCGTACAAAAGAGTTGAACTTTGGCATATTTTTCAAAATTTTATAAAAGTAATAAAATGAACGATCTGAAAAACCGCCAAAATACGTAAACCGTATTACCATTTCATCTTTATGTCCAAAACATTAGATTTTTCACTCCATTAATTTGGTTGCTAGACGAGTACTTTCATGAGAGGGTGTACATTTGCAACGATTTTATATTTGTTATTTCCACTTCAGCTAGCAAAAACGAATCAAAACAATGTATTATTATTGAGGTAGTGCAGGAGAAAATTGTAAATAAATAATAACCAGTGAAATGGAATATTTCGCTTGAGAAGCAAACGTGGCCAAATCGTTAGGTGAACGACACTGACAGCTGCAATAAAAGCGAAACGAGAGAAATGGTTTCATTTTTGCCATGTTCGTTTCCTCTGTATGAAAGCGCACCGCATCTCCAAGGGTTGGTGTGTGTTATCTCCTGTTTGTTTTTTATAGCGGCAGCGGAAATAGTCATCATCACTTATTGGTGTGAAATTTAATTTCGACGTCGATTATATATCAACAGTCAAAAGGAAGAGACAGAGATAAAATTTATTTACAGCGTTAGCGAGCGGGTTCCACCACCACGCGATAGAAGGAGAACGGCAGTTAAAATATTCCCAACTTTTGCCCGCTGCTACATTGAGATGTCTGCTCATAAATCGTGGTGGTGGAAGTGAGATTTCCCGAGCATTTTTATTGGGATCGCCATGTTTCATCGACTCGGGGCCTTCCGAGTCCCCCGTCACATTGCCCACGGTGAAATTACACTGTAAATTAAGGGCGAAGAAGGAGCACTGTTAGACGATTTGCTTCTGGATAGAAAAACTTCTCTTCTCGAATATAGACGCTCCCACGTACGTAAGTTATCGTAAAAAAATATCGCTGCCAGAAAGTGGAAGTGCCAACCTCGCGCTTTGCCTATTGCGTTTCTTAAACTTTACATTTTATGCAAAATATTTCCACGTGTATGCGGAGTTACTCTTTAGACATTTTTTGTTCGCTTCCCAGTTACAAGGCAGGTGTTGTAATGGAAGCACATATCCAATAATGGATAATAGGGAACAATTAGGACTCAAAGGTGACGGAGAAGCAAATATAAACAACTATATGTACTTAATTCAGGTAACATAATAGTACATTATATAACAAGACTAAAATGATAGTAAGACTATGTTTATGAAACGAGCAGTAGCGAGTGTGCTTAATTATCATTATAGTCAAGTTGCATACGAATGTTTTTCGTCGAACACGTTATAATTTCAAAACTTTAGAACTTTTACTAAACTATCTTACCTTGCTAATTGTGTGTACTTAAACGCTGATAGGATGGCAGTATTATTGAGTCCACGCCGAATTTATTGATTTTTGCAGGTAACGTGAAAGCAACACATATTGAAGCAAACAAAATAAGATCAATTTATAAGAATATTAAAATTACAATTAACAATGTATTTTAAATACACATATTCCATTGTTTATCTGAGGAATGGATCCCAGTGGGACTGCCCCGAGGTTGCGGATTCAAATCCGGCGGAAGGCGATGGATTTTTTCGGGCGTAAGAATCCTTAGCATAGCTTTCTTCGGAAGGGAAGTAAAGCCGGTAGACCCGTGTCGTAGATTTACGGCACTTAAAAGAACCTCAAGCCTGGTAGAGGCCTCCGAGCAAAATTACCAGTCTTTCACGTCCAATATAATACGGGACGCTAAGGACCACAGCAATTAAAGAGCGTCCATAAACAAACTCTTTCATTTTTTCCAGTGGACTGCTGCTTGGAAGGTATTAAAAGGTATGGGCTGCGCACGCCCCGAGTAAGTTCATAATGAGTCCCTGAAGTATATGCCATTATAGTTCAGTTACGTCACTGTAATCAGCGTGTTGTGGTGTAGTCGATCAAAAAACTATAAATAATGTATTTAATGCATGTAACAATAGTAATGTATACCACAAGTTGATAATCTTGATGATTATAGCACGAGTGAATATTTGTGACACGAACAGCAGCAAGTAAAACAGTTTTCACGATTGTCATATTACTATTATCAATAAGTACAATACAACATTTTATGCAATCTTAGCATTATAATTTGCAGGAAATAAATCGTGAAATAATTCGTAATCCATAGCTGACATAAGTGAGAGCATCTTCATATGTTATGAGATGTTAGCTTCTCTCCTGTATTTCATTTCTTATTACCTGGCATGTTGAACCGCTAAGCAAGACAACCACTTGAATGGATTTCTCTCCTGGGAGAAAAGTGAGCAGATGTTATGGACTATGGAGTAGCCTATTATCAGCACATACTGGTAAGTAATTAAACTTGTAGATCCCTTTATTTAATAACGTACAATAGCTTTTGCATCTACGTTGCTCAGAAAAAAGAAAATCACTATAAACCACCGTAACTTGGAATACCAGTATTACGTCATTGCTTTAGGTAATATGCAATTACTATTATTGACACCCGTGTCATAATGAACCAATTATGAACGATATTGACTTATATAACAGCCTGTTTATTATGGTAGGATTGCATAAGTATTAATGTATGTTTAAAAAGGAATATTGTAAGTAAATCGTTTTACAGAGAAGCGTGTTAGCTGTACAAGTAATTAAAAATTTCACTTGAGCAGGTAGCCTAGGAAAGTTCCTTAACAGGATTAGGCAAACGCTGCCCAAGAAACACAGAAGATCAGCAAACTTGACAGTCTGTACGAGTGAAAGAGGCAATGTTAGACAGAGACAAGGACACCTTGGAAATCCCAGATGTGTCAAGCTTGGCATACCATGAGAAAATGAGGATTTTCTTCTCATATGACCCTTAGGTAAAAAGCCAATCAGAATATGTGTAACAAGTGTCGGCGCGAAAGTAGGCGTCTATTCATTACCTATAAAAGGGAAACAATTTTCTAGCATGTATATTCTATTTCCAATCATGCAGATAGCTACTTCACGAAAGTCTGCCGCGAAATACACGTGACGAAATATGGTTGTTGCCCATTAAAAGTTTTAGGAGTTAACGGGAAGTATTGTATAAAATTTGGAGAATCAGTTAAAGATCCGGCTGAAAGGTAAGGTGTGCCTTTCAGTAATTTAATTTTTATTGTAACCGGAATAAATCCAGCTTGAACATCAAACATGTGGCTTATTCGTTTGCTCTCATACCCATCTCTATAAGAGTAGACAGACTTGGATAGATCGACAAGAATGTGTCTAACAAGAACAGGTTCCTTCGAAGGTCTACCTTGCAAGAACCTATGCTCAAGCCCCCTCCTATGACTCAAGGTTAGCGCCATCCGAGGGTTCTCCAAACGTGGGGTTTTCCCACGAGACCAATACCTTGTTTCCTAAACCCCCCCGCTTTCGCGGGAAATGAAAGTAGGTACGCCACTTAGGCGCATCATCCTTAAAGGGTGACTACCGAAAACCTCGGTAGGGCCGACAGCAATCTAGCATGCCGTGTAGCGACTATCCAGGTCGGTACCGGAGGACATTGAGGCATCTCACAACCCCGTCGGTATGGAAACCCATACAGACGTACCCAATCTCCCATGGGTATCGGGAACTAATGCCCCGCCGAGTCCAACCCAATCCGAACAGCTCCCCAACCGGAGTGCTAGGGGTTCGCAGCGCTCGTACCACGGCAGCTGAAGTGGTCGGAACCCCTCCCCTACGAGACGTCGCGTTACATTTCTACACGCAATTTCATATTATGGTCGATTTGGACTGGGTTTAAGTTGACGGACTTGGGCTTCATTAGGAGACCGAACAAATCTTGTTACATTCACATCACTTTCTCTACCCACTATTGTTTATTTTTATATATCTTGTGCAAATTATTGTTATAAAGCTAGCAGAAATGCTTTCATTACACAATCCGCTATAGGTACAAGGGGAATATAGGAGACTGAAGCCATAGTCAAGTGTTTAAAAACGGGTTGCTATATGCTGAGCTGTAGTATAAACAAGCATTCAAAAGACTTCAAATCCTTTCAGATACTACTTTACAGGAAGAACAATTATAATTCTACCAGGTTATGATTTTATAGATACTACAGTAGAGAATAGAAGAAAAAGTGAAAACACATCTTAGATTTTGTGGATTATGAAAAGACCTTCACAAAGTTAAGAGCTGGGCTTTAAATAAAATATATGGTTTTTCTAAATAATATGTTAAAGCAATTAAATCCGCATACAAAAAACAATAAAAATAAATATAAGATGGAGGAAATAAGAACGCAAAGAGTCAGACAAGGGTGTAAATTCTCCCAGTCCTTTTTAATATATGCATTATGACCTGATATCGGAAGATAAATTGGATGTAAAATAGAAAAATTGCCATTAATTCATTTACATACATAACTTCGTTGCTGTATACTGTGAAGTAGTTGGTTTGTTAACCCCACGTTTGGGAGCCAATTTGAGAAGTTAATATCTTTACGTTATTTGCCCCACGTTTTGGGCATCAATTTGAAGGTTTGTTTCACGTATGGAAAAGCCGATTTTGAAGTAGGAGTTGTATTGTATTTCAACTGTTGGGGAGCCGAACTTGTAGTAGTTGCAACCGCACGTATAGTAAACAGTTTCCGGTAGCCTTCACCCCAAATGTACTTTCAGGTGGCCTTTGCCCCAAGTTTAAAAAAAAAATATTAACTTTGTAATTTAACTGTTTCTTTAAATATTATATTTTTATGTTTGCCTCGGCTGCGTCAGTATTATTGTTAGAGACACATTTCTCTTAGCAGGGTTGTGGTGCGACTAAGAAAGTATGCTTACACAGATTATAATTTTACTTCACTCCTTTTATTAATGCTTGATACGATTTATATAACATTTCACTGATAGAGAGCTGTGAGAATCTTTTATTAATTATTTGCACTTTTTAACACGTAAACTATTTTTTGTCTCACACGAATACGTATTAAATCTCTTGAGGACACTTTTTTGCATCTGGTTAGTAACGCTGTCTGCAACCAACTGAATTGATTTCAACCGCCTAAACCTGAAAATTTCTGTATTTCAAGTCTCTGATTGTCTATTCCTAATCCAGTAGAATGCCTTCATTTGACTAAAGCTTTTTCTGGTTGTTGATTGGTTACTTTTATAAACTGTCACTAAAATTACATGATTGCTTCCAAGAATCATAAGTAACATTTAAACTTTCTAATTCATTATTACCTCATTGTTAGCAACTTTTAATCTATTATTCTCACAGCTCCTACATTATTCAATTACGTAATATATTCTCATAACATTATTACACATGGATACAATAATACAAACATATACAATGACTGTTACATACATTTTTATATATTGTTGCATATACATATTGCTTTAAGGCGGGCTGTTATTGAATTTACATATTATATAATTAGACTGAAATTATTTAAGTGTTAAAAATACTGCCTCAACTGACGATAAACTAATCGGAGTGATGAAAAAGATTTACAGAAAGCATTATATAAACTTTACCAAAAATAAATAAACAACTGTAGCTTAGGACAAGTTAATACGTTTTGGCACTTGGAATGTAATTTTGTATATTTGTAAGATAAAGACAGTGAACAATTAAATAAACTACAACATTACTATACAAATACCAAAAAAAATTACAGAAGAAAACATTTAAAGAAACGTACCTAAAATTCTACGAAATAATCACAATTACAACTTTACTTTTATGACTAAAACTTTCATAGAGTTTTTAATACGATTCATCCTCCGAATTGAAAATTGTAAAATACTTTAAAGATTGTATTTAAAATATCACATAAGAAACGTTTATATTTAGACTGCCGCAATAAATACTGTATTACAGACCGAAAGGTTATAGACATGTTGGAAGATCGAGTAAAAGATGACTCGACCAGTGAAACCAAAACACGTATCGTACCTAATCCTTGAAACATACGATTATTATTAATAATAATAATAATAATAATAATAATAATAATAATAATAATAATAATAATAATAATAATAATTTCCAGAGTTATCTACTAAAAGTGATAGAAATGTAAACTTCCATATGAATGCCTATGGTAATGATTGTTAAAAGTCAGTGACGTTACACATTAGAACTTTTTATTTTAAACTGATTGCGTGGGTAGGAATACTACACCTACATACAGCGCTCTGAAATGGCAGAGCACTAATTAGAAAACAGGTAACAAAACTATATAATTAATTTGTTTGCTATTTTATTCTCTTCTACCGCAATTTAAATGAGTAAACTGAAAAAACTGAATGTTTGCAATAATTGAGCAGCTGAGAGTATGAAAGGCTGGGGTAAAGCAGTTTTGAAGTTTTTACATGTGCTTTTAAATGGCTTGTCAAACCAGAGGGCTGGATTCGATTAGTTGCTGGGTCGTGGGAATTTTTCTCTGATGCAATTATTACCTATGTTACATAGTATCTGAAAATAGACAGGTGGGAGTGCATGTGGTGTATTTCACTAGCAGCTTGGCAAGTTGAAAGCATCATCACTTGCATCTCTAATCAAAGCCACTTGGTGCGTGTCTACCTCACATTCAGGATGCCTCGAGTTCGAACTCAGTTAGGGTGAGTCACCTAGATAAGATGCCTTCTTTCCGGGAAACTGTAAGCTCTAATCAAACGAGATTGCCCTGCAGTAACGTGTGGGGCCCCGAGGTTCCGTGTTAGATTCCCATTGATCCGGCCACTTGACCTTGGATTTTTCGCGGTTTTCTATAGCAAATGCTTGGGTGGATTATACAGAGTGGACTGTTTAAGTTGAGACTGTATAATATCTCCAAAACTAAGTGTTATAGAAATAAATGTCTTTAATAAAAGTTGATATTATGGGGGAAAGTAAATGTCATTAGACGTGTTTTATTTAGTGGACGTTGTGATGGTCATTTTAGGGTCAATTCAGCAACAGCTTTTGGGTAGCGCAAAACTGCTGCGGTCATCAGCGTCACATTCTGGCTACATATTCATTTACATCCAAGTACTAAAACAATACAAACTTTGAACACCATAAGCTTCAGCAAAAGAACAAAAATGAAACAAATAAAACTAATTATGCATTTTAATTCAGTAGAATATTTTTTTTAAAAAAATCATAACAAGCAGACAATAATGAATGAAAACGCTGCGTTATTAAATTCCATCCGGCTCAGAAGCCTCTTCCGGAAAATGGGACATTATTTCTATACGGATAGAAGGTATGAAACCTTAGAAACTTACGGAATCGGGTCTTTTTTAATACACCGAGTTGATTGTATAGTATCCTGGGTTCTCATTCGAGTTTAGACGCGCAGATCCCTCGTTATGCCTTGCGGTTTAGGACCCTCGATTCCATAAATCTTCTAACATTTCATACCTCCTACCCATATATGGAATAATCCTCCTACTCGCATACGGAATAACGTCCAGAAAATGTTCAAAGTCAACATGTACAGGTCGGACAAGTTTACAATACTTCGGCGGGCAGTCCAAGGACTTGATGTCATCAGTCTTTCCCGGAGACTCGCCATACCTGACACCACCCACCAGCCTCGATTGATTCTACACAACCTGTAACTCCCCTGGTTGGATGGTCGGATACCCTCACTACACAAAACCAAGTTTTGCTGCCTCATCTGCTTCTCTCTCTTATGGTGGCTTTTCGCACTCTTTTTCGTGTTTACTTTCGTCTACATTGTATCTTCCCAGGCGATTACGAACAAGATACACTACGTGATCAAAAGTATCCGGACACCTGGCTGAAAATAACGTACAAGTTCGTGGCGCCATCCATCGGTAATGCTGGAAGTCAATATGGTGTTGGCCCACCCGTAGCCTTGATGACAGCGTTCACTCTCGCAGGCATACTTTCAATCAGGTGCTGGAAGGTTTCTTGGGGAATGCCAGCCCATTCTTCACGGAGTGCGGAACTGAGGAGAGGTATCGATGTAGGTCGGTGAGGCCTGGCACGAAGTCGGCGTTCCAAAACATCCCAAAGGTGTTCTATAGGATTCAAGTCAGGACTCTGTGCAGGCCAGTCCATTACAGGGATGTTACTGTAATTTAACCACTCCGCCACAGCCCGTGCAGTATGAACCGTGTTCGATCGTGTTGAAAGATGCAATCGCCATCCCCGAAATTTCTCTCCAACAGTGGGAAGCAAGAAGGAGTTTAAAATATCAATGTAGGTCCGCGCTGTGATGTGCCACGCAAAACAACAAGGGGTGCAAGCCCCCTCCAGGAAAAACACGACCACAGCATAACACCACCACCTCCGAATTTCACTGTTGGCACTACACACGCTGGCAGATGACGATCACCGGGCATTCGCCATACCGACACCCTGCCATCGGATCGCCACATTGTGTACCGCGATTCGTCACTCCACACAACGTTTTGCCACTGTTCAATCGTGTAATGTTGACGCTCCTTACACCAAGCGAGGCGTCGTTTGGCATTTTCCTGCGTGATGTGTGGCTTATGAGCAGCCGCTCGACCATGGAATCCAAGGTTTCTCATCTCACGCCTAACTGTCATGGTACTTGGAGTGGATCCTGATTCAGTTTGGAATTTCTGTGTGATGATCTGGATAGATGTCTGCCTATTACTCTTTACGGCCCTCTTCAAACGTCGGCGGTCTGTGTCAGTCAACAGACGAGGTCGGCCTGTACGCTTTTGTGCTGTACATGTCCCTTCACGTTTCCACTTCACTATCACATCAGAAACAGTGGACCTAGGGATGTTTAGGAGTGTGGAAATCTCGCGTACAGACTTCTGACACAAGTGACACTCAATCACCTGAGCACATTCGAAGTCCGTGAGCTCCACGGAGCGTCCCATTTGCTGTTTCACGATGTCTAATGACTACTGAGGTCGCGGATAATGAGTACCAGGCAGTAGGTGGCAGCACAATGCACCTAAGATTAAAAACGCATGTTTGTAAAGGTGTCCGGATACTTTTATCACATAGTGTATGCTCTAAGTATATCTCCTCGTTTGGCATATTCTTCCAATGACAATTCAAACTTCTCTACTTTCGAAAACGTAATTTCAGTACGTAAGACAAACTTATCAAGGACAGGCAGTAGCACATCGTTCTCCACCGAATAGGATCCAAGCAGTAAATTGTCACCATCTAGCTTGACACCAAGATTGTTGACAGGGAATCTGTAATCAGAAGTTATAATTTACCCTTTAAATCAACTATTGTCAAACTTTTCCAAATACGGCTGTCTACCCATAAAGGATGAAGAACGATGCAGTTTTACAGGCAGGAGTGTTGATCCTAACCCAACCCCCAAAACCTGGAGGACCGGTGGCTCGGGACCCCGGGAACGCCAATCTCGTACTTACCGAAGTAAGCCCCTGGGGGGAGGGTCAATTTAGTTTGCCCCTATGTAGCTTCCCATTTTAAAAAATTGCAGAAAAAGCTCTGTATGTCCAAGCGTCCACTATGTGAAGGTCCCCCGAGAAACCTCTCTGTGTTGGATGTCCTGCTGGCGTCAAAATGTAATATCTGGAGATGTTGCGTCCGAGCCTGCCGCCCCGGATCTCGCCACTCTGCGTCCTTCGCTTCACTCCTTTCCAGAAGCACACAGACCATGTGCCAAAATCTTCCTCCGCTTCCTGATAACCATAAGTCTATGAACCCCGGGCTCTATTGGATATTCTCTCTCTCATTTCATTATTCACGCGCCGCGGTTAAAGAGAGTAAAATCGTCAGAAAAATAAACAAAATAAATAATAGCCTTTTTACTTCCTCTACTACGTTTAGTAAGTAGGGGAAGTATTGTATTCCACCCAAAAATTCGATACCGAGATTTCACCGGAAATATATGTTTTGAGGCCCCTGAATCCAGAAACAGCATTTTTAGAAAAAGGTCCGTGTGTGTATGAGTGCGCGCGCGCTCACAGTATAACTCAAAAACAAACTTGGTATTTTATGTTCGGTAACATCAAGGATGCGACACGATGATTTGAAGAAAATCCCCACCCCAACTCCGTTCCGTTTACATGAAACATTTTTCGAAATTTTTTATTTTCCCCCAAAAAATGGCTCTAGTGGTTTTGACTATCATACCATATATTAATGATATTTACATGACAAATAAAATGTATCTATCTTGAATTTTCTGGGAATAGCCTTTGAAGTCCTCTTCATTCGAAAGGAATTTTATATAATATTGCATAACTGGTAAATGTTAACCGATAGACGAAAACGTGCTACACAAAAAATTTAGATATCCCTTTAGAACACACAATTTTGTGGCTTAAGCTATTTCTGAGATATGTTATAATGGTTCGAACTGCTCATTTCTTGGTCATTTTTAAAGTCCTTTCAACATGCAGTTGTTTCTCGCGATTGCATGGAAATAGTACGGAATTTTAAGGCTAGCGTATAGCGTCCAGTTCTTAAACATGTGACTATCACTGTTCTCTTTGTATCTGCAACGAAATGTGTAATGTAGCTATTTATGCAAAACCTTTATTTGGATTAAAATGAAATAGATAGAAAAATAAGCTTGAGTAAGAATAATTTGTGTACCCACTAACACACCATGAGGGTAGAGAAAGTCATGTAAATGTATCACATCAGATTTTTTTTCCCTACATTCAAGTTTTAAACTAAGTTCTGGAAACATCATTTACGCACGTCAAGGCGCATTATTAGGGCTGATTTAGAAATTAACAGTAACGAAAAGAATGAGTGAGATACTAGCATCAATAAAATCTGTGGCTTGCATTCGGGAGTCAAGGATTCAAATCTCGTGTACCGATTCATTTAGTTTTTTTCTGTTTTCCATCAGTCGCCATGTAAATTCGGACTCGATATTTTAATACAAGATCCAAAGTTACACCCACAGTTAATGCAACTGCGTAACTAGGGAATAGAAATGCTTGTTTCAAATGTTTGTAGCAAGCCTTTTCTACGGTAAGTTAACAGGTAATCAGATACTGAAGGTATCATCGCTTGCTTTAGGCTATTTATAAAACAAGGCTGTAAGGCAGATGATCTGCTCTGTCAGTTTGTCCAGCCATAAAGACTGCGAAAGTCATGGAATTAAGACCTTCTCTAGCACCTACTTATTTAGGTAGAGCAAGTATTGCGTTACAGATTTCACCAGAAATGCATGTTTTAAGATTCCCTGAATAATACAAAGTAGTTTTAGAAAAAAAGGTATTTGCGTGTATATAAAAGACATAACTGTTCGCTCAAAAACCAAAACTGTATTTAAGACCAGTCCCTTTCAAAGATATGATACGAAAATATTCAACACGCACTTCAGACTACTACATGGAAAAGTCTTTGTTATGTTTTATTTTCTCAAAAATGGCTTTAACGATTTTTATTTAGAGCAACTTTTAAAGTTATTTGTATGACAAATAAAATGTATGTTTTTAATTTTATGGGAATAGTTTGTAAAATCTTCTTCGTTCGAGAGAATTTTATATAATTCTGTATCACTGGAAATCATAAGAAAGACAAAAGCTTGCTGCACAACAAAAATGGAGATCTCTTTTAAACATATAATTTATTTCAAATAACGTCTTTTGAGGCATCAGCCATTCCCGAGATATTCGTTATTGGTCTATATATTTCAATAGTTTTGTCATTTTCAAAATGCTATGAACCATTCAGCTGTTACTCGCGATGTCATGCAAGAGTATGGAATTTCTAGGCAAGCATATAGCGACCCGCCTTTTAAAAGTTTTACTATCGCTTCAGTCTCGTTACCCCACTAACACCTACAACAAGCATTTATCTCGGTGAACATGAAGCAGATAAATTATCTTTTGCAAAGGAGTTTCTAGAAGCTGTTTAAAAATAAACCATAGTGGCTATAGAAAGCCATGTGAATGTACATCAGATTTGTTTTAATCTTGAAACGCATCAATATACGTAAATGGAATGTAAATATTGCCCAAATGAAAATTATTTTCATGTTGGTTTTCTTAATGGTTTATTGTTTGAAATACGTTGCACATACAGAAGAAAAGGGTTAAGTATTGGTATTAGTATTAGCCCATAACGTCCCCGAGGGGCATGGGCCTCTCTCCTTGGAGAGCTGGCTTGGTTTGACGATCCCGGTTAGCCATTCCGGGAAGAATTTCCTTATTCTTAAAACTAGTCTATTACTTATGTTCCTATACGTGCGTTTTAACATTACACACTGATTCTTTAGACCTTCACTGTTGATTCAAGCACTGGTTCCTTAGTCCTTCACTTTTCCCCTGTTGTCTCTTGTCAGTTTGGCTGACTTCAACACTATACACTGATTCTTTAGATCATCACTGTTGATTCAAGCACTGATTCTTTAGACCTTCACTGTTGATTCATGCACTGATTCTTTAGTCCTTCACTTTTCCCCTGTTGTCTCTTGTCAGTTTGGCTAACTTCAACACTATACACTGATTCTTTAGACCATCACTGATGATTCAGGCACTGATTCTTTAGTCCTTCACTGTTCCCCTGTTGTCTCTTGTCAGTTTGGCTGACTTCAACACTATACACTGATTCTTTAGACCTTCACTGTTGATTCATGCACTGATTCTTTAGTCCTTCACTTTTCCCCTGTTGTCTGTTGTCAGTTTGGCTGACTTCAACACTATACACTGATTCTTTAGACCTTCGCTGTTGATTCAAGCACTGATTCTTTAGTCCTTCACTTTTCCCCTGTTGTCTCTTGTCAGTTTGGCTGACTTCAACACTATACACTGATTCTTTAGACCTTCACTGTTGATTCAAGCACTGACTGGTTCCTTAGTCCTTCACTTTTCTTTTCCCCTGTTGTCTCTTTTCAGTTTGGCTGACTTCAACACTATACACTGATCCTTTAGTCCTTCAATGTTGATTCGTGCACTGATTCTTTAGTCCTTCACTTTTCTTTTCTCCTGTTCTCTTTTGTCAGTTTGGCTGACTTCAACAGTATACATAGATCCTTTAGTCCTTCAATGTTGATTCATGCACTGATTCTTTAGTCCTTCACTTTTCTTTTCTCCTGTTGTCTCTTGTCAGTTTGGCTGACTTCAACACTATACGCTGATCCTTTAGTCCTTCAATGATGATTCATGCACTGAGTCATTAGTCCTTCGCTTTTCTTTTCTCCTGTTGTCTCTTGTCAGTTTGGCTGACTTCAACACTATACGCTGATCCTTTAGTCCTTCAATGATGATTCATGCACTGAGTCATTAGTCCTTCGCTTTTCTTTTCTCCTGTTGTCTCTTGTCAGTTTGGCTGACTTCAATACTATACGCTGATCCTTTAGTCCTTCAATGTTGATTCATGCACTGATCCTTTGGTCCTTCACTTTTTGTTAATTAACTGTTTCTGTAGTCCTTCACTTTCTTTTCTCCTGTTGTCTCTTGTTAGTTCGGGTGAAGTTTTTTGTATTGACGCTCGAGGTTCCTCTCTTGACTAGTAGTTGCCATCTCCTGTGTCTTTTGGTACTGTAGTCCGTCTACTGCCGAATGTCTTCTTGAGCTCCTCTGACGGCATACTTTTCTTCGTTCCATGTCGTTAACCTGTGAGTCCATCGTTTGGGGGTCTTGCCACATAATGGGTATTGCCGATCTCTAGTTTTGAAAACTGCTGGCCTTTTTTGCGTCTATTAATTGTGCTCTCCCCTTATTACATCGTTCGTAATTATATCGCTTCAAATGATGCCTAGAATTTTTCTTTCCATTTTTCTCTGAACTGTTTGTATTGACATTGTCCTTTTTTTATTGTGCTCCAAGTTTGCGAGCCGTACATCAGTGCAGGTAATATGCATGTATCCATGATATGTCTCCTGATGTTAAGGTTGAAGGAATTTGCTAGTAATACGAATTTCAGCGCCTAGAGTTTTGACCATGCCGTCGATATTTCCCTTGAAATTTCCTTGGTCATACTTTTCTTGAAGGAGATTGTTTGCCCCAGGTAAATTATTTCCTACACATTACAGTGACTAGGCTTGCATTTTTTACAGTGTCTTTCTCTCTCTCATTTGTCAAATTTTGTCTGTATTTTGCTTTCATATGGTGTCCTACTTTGGTACTGAGCTCTTGTGTCATAAAGGCCTGCTGTATTTGCCATGAGAACTGTGTGTCTGCGAAGCGTAGGTTAGATATTTTCGTACCATCTATGTTAATTCCGTATTCCCCTTTGATATTTTTGAAAATCTCTTCGAGTAAGCAATGAAGAGTTTGGGTGAAATTGTATCGCCCTGCCGTTGCTTGAACTGCCTTCCTTGTCTGTCCATCTGGATTTTGGCTGTGGTTTGTAAGTATATCTTAGCAACGATTCTGGTGTATTTTTCTTCTGTTCAATTTTCTTCAGGGCTGCTAGTAATGGTACATCCTCAAACGTATCGAATGCTTTTTGGAAGTCAATGAAGGCTAAGAATATTTTGAGGTTATATTTATTGTTTTTTTCTAGTTGGCTTGCAAGTGATCGGTTGTTGAGTATCCTGGTCTTAAATCCCGCTTTTTTACTGGCTGGTTTTCTTCAATGTTCCTGCTCGTCCTCTTGGTGATTACTTTTGAGGCGATACTAACTACATTTAAACAAAAGTGCTGGAGTTCTTCTAGAATGCTGTATACCCTGAACAAAAATCGTCCATATTTGGATGTAAAACAATTGTTCGAAATAGGTTGTATGGGCTGTGACAGAATCTTATTGAAAAAGGCAAATGCACGCTCCCGCTGTTAATTCTCTAAAAAGGAGGGCCAAAATTGTGTTCGCGTATGTGGGATCGTCAACTGTTGACTCAAAAAGAATGGGCCCTATAATTCTTCTCCGCTAATGATGCACCATGCATAAATTCTTTCGTTATGGAGAGGTACTTCATGAACAACATTAGGTTTGTCAGAGTTTCAATATCGATTATTTTGTGTACACACATATCCATGAAGATGGAATCACGCCTCGTCCGAGGAAAATATTAAGTATGGGTTCAGTTCACCATTATACATACTATTGAGACTACAGTCACCTACGTACAGGATCCACTGGTTGAAAAGCATGTGTCATACTTATTTTATATGTTTTTACTTCAAAAATTTAGTAGCTCTTTGTATAAGCCATACGAAATGCCTACCTGTTGTCAAAGATGCCTAAGCGATTTCCGTTGGGAGGAAGTCTCCAAACAATGACGGATGTCGTCTAATGTTTCTTCGGCAAGAATCCTACACTGTGTGTTAGGTTTCTTAGACTGAACACTACCTATGGCCTGATTGTGGATTCTTGTACGACCTGGAACCTTTACACATCGTTCTGCAAATTGTATTTTCACTTGAACTGACTGCGTAACGCATACAAATCCTACATAAATACACGCTCCGCAATAGTAAACTTATACTGAGCCATAGTTGTGACTAGTACAATAATAAATAACTCGTTACAACTGCACTACACCGACTCACACTGAAGTACAAGGCTAGCGCAATACTGCAGAGCAGAGCAAAGCTAGCGTTAGTAGCGTGACTCTGATTGCAACAGCGCCGGGAAACACATGTCGACACGCCCAGTGGAAAAATACCGCGCAGCTGGTTAATATTTCATTGGGTCTCTCGGTGCATATATGAGCACTTTCCTCCGAGACCAAATGGCTTCCTGATGTGCACATATCTACAGCTACACATGACATTTCTATTGTTTAGAGCTTAAACTAACCTCGTGGAATAACGATTTTGCACTCGAGGTGGGGAAGGTGGTTTTAGTTATGAATGAAGGAAAGCAAATGCTGAAGTAACCATTACATAGGGAAGAGCGTCGCACTACATATCTACCAGATAAACCAGCAGCTTTCTGAAGATGTGCAATCCACAGATTATAGTCTTGCGTGGAAATGTGCCCGTCTGCCAAACAAACAGCTTCTTCTATTATGTACTCTATTTGTAACATGTTTATTCGTTCCTGTGTCTAACTAGCATTAATTTATTAAGTGTATAAATGCAAAGAGGCCACAGAAAGCTTAAAAATCAATCATTTGGCGTAGATCTGAAAGCAGAATAATACATGTCTAGAGAAGTATATCGCTAAGGTTTCATATAGTGAACTAACTCTTCAAAACTAGTAATGTTGGCCGTTCAAACATTCTGGCATGAGAAGTTTTTATTTATTCAGATTTAATTATTTTACCGGAGGAGAATATTCACAATACTTATCATCAAATGATAATTAGATAGTTTACTGTTTTCTGTGCTGTAGTATAGTTATATTCATTTAATTTTATTTCTCAAGCGTATATGGAGAGACTACTATATATGGTGGTTATAATTGTTTCCTACTGACGCAGACACGCTACGTCCTCCAACAATGAAGCAATACTTTGCCTCACGATTGCTGCGTTTCTCCTCCTAGTTGTTTTTTTTTTTTTTTTTTTACTTTGCCACGGCTGCTTGAGCATGAAACTTTAATCACTGGATTTGCGTGAGTGTGTGTACATAGAAACGCGAACACTTTCTTTTAACACTTTTATTCACCATTAAAATAACACTTCAGATTTGACGATCACTTTTAAATTCTTACGATGTTACTGTGTCTTTTCCAAGACCGAAGATTATCAATTACATTGATCGTTCGACCCTCTTGCAAGTTCGCACCCAGTCTTCCAAACTCGAGGAGAATGTTGTTCCGCACTCCAAGAGTGCCCCAGCGAGAGTGTATCCTCATCAACGCGCGATACAAAGAAGAACTCTTAAGTTCCCCTCTCTCCCCTTAAAAATTTCGCACCAAACTGAGTGTCATGAAGCTTCTAGTGACTTTCACTTCCTGGTCAGTGCAACTGCACCCATTATTTCCAGGAGAAACTGGCTTCAGCGGTTTTACCCTTTATACCTGGGGCTGGTCCCTAATTAGCTAAGCTGTGCCTGTCTGGTCTTTCTGTCGCTTTTAACAGTCAACAATTTTCCCAATACTTCTCCTTTTAATACATGCACTGATTTTAAATATTTTATTATTTATTTTATTTCGCTATCCTTCCCAGATTATTATGATAATTATTGACTTTGTAATTTCGAATTCACTACCAATCAACATATTATCCGGTATAGTTATTTGTAACCTTCATGTAACTTTTATCTAGAAATATCCAGTCGCAGCAATGAATACCGTAATGTTTATCTTTTTATTTAATATCGGCTGTTACTTCGTAATACTGAACGAACATTGTACCACTCGCCTACTTTGGCCCTTGAAGGTTAACGCCTTTTAAATTCAGCTATAATTTTATTCTAAATGGATTAAGACATTTCTAAACCTTTAGCCCCTGTTAAAGTCTAGCATTTTTAAACAAATGGCACAAATGTACACGGTCCAATTCTTGTCAGGTGTGCATAAGCTGGAAATAAGTTAGTACTATTTTCTAGGTGTATGCTAAATATTACGTTGTACGTATTAACATGTTAATTTCTCTGCGTACTTATTGAAACTTCGGCTTTCCATTATTCATATTTTATTTGTATGTGTCGATAAATTTCGTCATTTTCAGCCTCTTGGTTTTAGTCATTCGCAGTCTATTCAGTATGAGTATTAAGCAATTTTATTGCAAAATACCTGCGATTTATTTTCATTTTTTTTATTGGGTGAAAGGAATTATTTAAATGTTTCAAGCCTGCTAGAAAGGAATAACGAAATGATACAATAAATGGAAACAATTGCCTAAACCGAATTAACTTGTTCTTTCATTCATATCCGTCCAATGTTCATTGAAATATTTACCAAACAACCTGGGTTTAAACTGTTGGCAGGAAAGCTGTAAAAGCATCACTGCCTATTCACCTTACAACTCCCCGAAGCAGTACAACTCGTTCCTTTTATCGTGCAGCTCATTCTAATGCTGTGTATAAACATCAAAAAAAGTGTAGCGGGAGTTTTGTGCCTCTCCCTACGGGCTGGAAGCCAGTTCTGGCGCCCGGTAATCCTATTGCAAAAGTTTCTGCTGCTTGTAACTACATCAGACATTCCCCTACAAACATTCATCAAAGCCACTACCACCTTTATTTTTTCTACCTACATTTTAGATTCCATTTCGCAAAGAAAATCCATGGTCTGTCAGTGTTTTAAGTTTTTCCTCAACTTCTTCAGACTAGAGAAAACAAGCAAATGTTCTTGTGTCAATACCGATGACACTCCCGAATTATTCACTTCCTGCAAAGTTATATGCTATACTGACAACATTTTAGGGACCAATATGCTAGCTTTTTAGTTTAAAAAATCTGATGTGTTACACTCACATGACTTTCTCTACCCACGTACAATCTATTTTTATAAACGCTTATTCTCTATATGCTTCATGTTAATCGAGATGTTAATATTATTGCTAATTTTCTTGTAGATGCAAGGGGAATTGCTAGGTTTTAAGCGATAGTCTAATATTTTAAGAGCTGGTTGCTATGTGGAGTATTCCATTCTCTTTGCATTACCAGGACAAAAAAATGAATAACAAATTTGAGAAAAAGTATAAGTATTGGAAAATTTAAGGGAATAACAAGCAATATCTCGAAAATGGTTCACTCAACAACAAAAATGTACATGATATAAATTGTGTATTTTAACGCGATCTACATTTTTTGTGTAGTAAAACTTTGTCTATCTCTTGTGGTTTACCGGTTATGCAAAAGTCGTTTCCAATGAAGAATACTTTTGGAGACATTCACAGAAAATTCGAGATATACATTTCATTTCTCATGAAAATATCTTAAAAATATATTTTAATCAAAATCGTTGGAGTCATTTTTAGAAAATTAAAATTTTCGAAAAATGTTCCATGTAAAGGGTAATCTGGGGTGGGGGGATTTTCTTGAAAACCTTCGTGTCGCATCTCTGGAAGATACTGAACCTAAATACCAAGTTTGGTGTTTATCCGATGTTCGTTTCTGAGTTATGGTGTTCACAGACACACACACACACGGACTGTTTCCAAAAATGCTTTTTTTGGATTCAGGGGGTCTCAAAACATGTATTTCCGGTGAAATCTCGGTATCGAATTTTTAGGTGGAATACAATACTTCCCCTACTTACTATATGCAGCAGAGAAAGTAAAAAGGTAAAAAAATAAACAAATAAATAAAAGCAGTTCGACCAAGCGAGATGGCTCAAGCTGTAGCGTCTGTAGCTCGCATTCGAGAGGTTGTGGGTTTAAATCCGGTATACTGTCGTATATATTCCAATATGACCTGGATTTTTCGTGGTTTCGCTTAGTTGCCAGGCAAATACCGAAATTAATATTCAATATCACGACCCAAAATTCCAGCTCGAGAAAAAAAAGGCAAAACAGGGAATGTGTAATAAAACCATTTCTGCAGGCCATTCTAAGAATGTTTTAGAAATAATAAGCGATCGTGGCTAATGTGAATGTACCATATCAGATTTTACTTAAAGTTTACGTCCGTCAAACTGTCGTAATATATGTATGTTGCGAAAGCATGTTTGAGCAAGCTTGAGCTAAACGCTTTTGCCAAAGACAGTTTAGATACTGGACTGTGCTCGGCCGAAAGCTACCCCATTTTCCCCTCCTTTTTTACTTTCTCTACTACGTATAGTAAGTAGGGGAAGTAGTGCATTCCACTCAAAAAATTCGATATCGAGATTTCACCGGAAATACATGTTTTGAGGCCCCGGAATAAAAAAAAACATTTTTAGAAAAAAGTCCGCGTGTGTGTTTGTGTGTCTCTGAACAGCATAACTCAAAATCGAAAATTCGGATAAATACCAAACTTGGTATTTAGGTTCAGTATCTTTCAAAGATGCGACACGAAGATTTTCAAGAAAATCCTCCCACCCCAGACTACCTTTTGCATGCAACATTTTTCGAAAAGTTTGATTTTCTAAAAAATGGCTCTAAAGATTTTGATTAAAATATCGTATATTTAAGATACTTTCATGACAAATAAAATTTATATTCTGATAAAATGTATCTCCCCAAAAGTTGTCTTTATTCTGAACGGCTTTTGCATAACGCGTAAACCGTTAGGGATAGACAAAATTTTTCGATATAGGAAATGTAGGAACTTGATAAAACATGTATTTTATGCAATATACAATTTTTGTTGGAATGAGCCATTTCCAAGATATTCCTTGTTATTTGTTTGAATTTTTCAATACTTAGTTTTTCTCAAATGGGAATTCGTTATTCTTTTTTTATGTCCTGGAGCTGCAAAGAGAATGGAATACTCCACACAGCAACCGGCTCTTAAAATATTTGACTATCGCTTAAAGTCTACCATATTCCCCTTGCATCTACAAGATAATTAGCAATAAGATAGTTCCTGCAAATGTTTATCTCGATTAACATGAAGCAGATGGACAATAAGCGTTTATAAAAATAGTTTGTACAAGGGTAGAGAAGTCATGTGAATGCCACATCAGATTTTTTACTAATAGGAGGCTTTGAGCGTCTCCATCCAGATGAGTATGAAATTAAGCATAAAACGGGGAATGCTTAGGATACAGCGACTAGCGAAACCCATAGTGGATATGTAATGGGTGCTTGGGGGTGAATTAATATGAGAAAATCGCTTGAACATGTGTGTCAGCCTCAGGCTATGCAACCAAAACGAGTGAACTGGCTTTTCAAACGGATTCAATTGACCCGGATAGGGAAGGAAAGAGATTAGGGAATGTACTAGGTAGATTTTTGTCACACTATCTCATTCGGATGTGAGCGGATCCCTTTCATTATATACCTGCATTATATACCTTTTAAGCGTTTCCGAGCCCTTCAAATGTTTATAAAAGGACATTTCCTTAGCAAGTCCCGGTAATATATTTAAAATTGAAACTATTTGATTTTACAGCCTTTTAATGTTTTACCATTATAGTAGAGTAAAATATAGGGGTATTTCTCTTTTAATGACAGGATATGATACATGCTACGATTCTAAGAAGAGGCTGCGAACATTGGCGGGGGAAATTCTAGGAGAAGAATAGATTGGTTTTTAGAAAAGGTAGGTCTTGTATAGATCCGATCTTTACTGTAAAACAAATTTCATAAAAAGGAGTAAATACAATTTACAAACTTGTCTATTATTTTTGGATTATAAAAAAGAATATAATAAGAGTTCATCGCACGAAATTATTGCAAATACTAGAAGAATATAAGATACATGTGCTTTGATAAACTCAATCAAGGCATTAGGGTGCGGGTTGTTATCCATACCATTTGACTTGTATGCGAAAAGAGCCATAGAAGAGTGGAGAAGTACCAGTAAACCCAAGGGACTAAGAATAAATGAAAGTAAAATAGAAACCATTTTGTTTACGTACGAACAGATATTGATAACGAAAAATGAAGAGGAGTTGCAAAAAATAATATTTAAATTGAACAAAATAAGAAGGATACAATACGAAAATATCAAGTGAGAAAACGAAAGTTATGCCCATGAGGGCGAAAGAACAAGTGAGAGCGAATAAAGTAATAGAGGGAAAGTTAATCGAACAAGCGACAACATTCAGATATTTAGGATCTAAACTATCAGTCAGTGAAAGGAAAGTGGATATTGAAGAAAATACTGGCAATATAATAAACTTATTCGATGCATAAAAAGAAATTTTGGAAAAATATGAGGAAAGAAATAAAACTAAGGATCCATAGGATAGTAGTTAAGTGGCAGTGAAACATGGGTGTTTGGAAAGTTAAGGGTAGAGGCAGCAGAGATGAGATTTTTAAGATCAATATTCGGAGTAACAAGAGCAGATCGACTTAGGAATGTTGATATAAGGGAGGGATTGGATGAACAATATGTGATAGAGGAAATACAGCAATATCAGGCGGCAGTGGAAGGATCCTGTGCAAAGGATTGCGACCTTCTAGATTTCCTAGGCAAGCATTTTTATATAAACCACATGGAAGGAGGGATACAGGAGGTTTACATAGATGGATAGAACAATTTCAAGAGCCTCGTAAGGTCCCAAACAGGGAAAAAGAAGAAGAAACTTCGAGTAGAGAACAATAAAAAATCTGATGTGTTACACTTACATGACTTTCTCTATTCTTGTACAAACTAATTTTACAAACGCTTATTCTGCATATGCTTCATGTTAATCGAGATATCGAGATGCCCATCTTATTGCTAATTTTCTTGTAGATGCAAGGGGAATATGGTAGTATTTAAGAGATAGTCAAATCTTTTAAGCGCTGGTTGCTATGTGGCGCACTCCATTCTCTTTGCATGTCCAGGACATAAAAAATGAATAACGAATTTGAGAAAAAGTATAAGTAATGGAAGATTTAAGAAAATAACAAGCAATATCTCGAAAATGGTTCACTCAACAAAAAAATGTATATGACATAAATTGCGTATTTTAACGCGATCTACATTTTTGTGCAGTAAAATTTTGTCTATCTCTTATGGTTTACCAGTTATGCAAAAGTCGTTCACAATGAAGAATACTTTTGGAGACATTCACAGAAAATTCGAGATATACGTTTCATTTGTCATGAAAATATCTTAAATATATGTTATTTTAATCAAAATCGTTACATTTTCGAAAAATGTTCCATGTAAAGGGTAATCTGGGGTGGAGGATTTTTTTGAAAACCTTCGTGTCGCATCTCTGGAAGATACTGAACCTAAATACCAAGTTTGGTATTTATCCGACTGTTCGTTTCTGAGTTATGCTGTTCACAGTTACACAGACACAGACAGAGACACACACGCGGACATGTTTCTAAAAATGCTTTTTTTGGATTCAGGGGTCTTAAAACATGTATTTCCTGTGAAATCTCGGTATCGAATTTTTGGGTGAAATGCAATACTTCCTCTACTTACTATACGTAGTAGAGAAAGTAATAACACAAGGATCTCTGTTAAATATAGTGTTTTCTTACTCAAACCGTGAACTTTTAAGCGTACCTAAAAGGCTTAAGGGTGGGTTGAAAAAATAACTGAAAAACGTTTTTTGTTTTTACATCAAGACTTTTTTTATTCGAATTTAACTACAAACTTTCAAAATCCCCTCCTTCTGAGGCTACATACTGGTTCCAACGTTCTATTCACTTTTCAAAACACCCACAGAAGTCCTTGTTTGACATCCTCTTCAGTATACCCGAAATAACACTATTAGTTCTTTATCGCTTTGAAATTGGCGCCCACGAAGTATTTTTTTTTTCACTTGCGGAAACAGGTAGAAATCACAGGGTGCTAAATCCAGCGAATATGGCTTCGATACGTAGTTGAGTGATCGTAGCTTCAGTTGCTATGGCTCTATGAGCAAGGGCGTTGTCCTGGTGGAGGATCTGTCCACAGGCATCAAGTTCTGGTCTCTTCTCAGCCATTTTCTTCTTGAATGGTCCTTTAAGGACGTTACTGTAGTACTGAGTAGTTACTATGGTATGTTTAGGAACCACGTGATCGTAAATTACCCCAATTTTGTCAAAAACACAAGGTGCATGACTTTCCCTGCACTTGGTTGCATCTTTGGGTTGTTTTTTTTTTGGGGGGGGGGCTTTGGGCTGGAAGGATGTTGTTTGGTTTCCGAATCGTAGTGATGAAACCAGCTCTCATCACATGCGACAACCCTGTTCAGAAAGTTGGGTTCCATCCGAAGCTTTGTGATCCATTGCTGGCACGTCATAACCCGATGAGACAGCTGTTCCTCATGAAGAACTCGTAGAACCCATTTTGCTGCGACTTTTCTGTGCCCCAAATCATTACAATTATGTCTTCAACTGATCCATATGAAATGTGCATAATGTCTGCAATCGTCGGTCTTCCTGCAACATAACGTCAATGGAGTTGCGGTTCACCTCAGTTTTTGATGCGAGGGCCGTCCTGGAAGTGCAGCATCTTCAAAACTGTTTTCACTATCTTAAAAATGTTTATGCCATTCAAAAACACATGTTTTTGATAAAGCTTGGTCTCCATATGCCTCCTGTATCATTTGCTGCGTTTCTGTTCCTCATTTTTTCAGAAGAGCACAAAACCGAATTGACGCTCGTTGTTCTAACTTGAAATCCATATCGGGGTCACTGAAACACGTACTTACACAATGGCTCCCTCAGGCAAACTGAACAGCACACGGACACTGCCGCGCATATCCCAATGTCAGTCAAGGTCAGACTTCTTTGTCAACATAATTGGTGAAATTTTATGCGCGCGTGTTTAAACAGAAAAAATAATTCCAGTTACTTTTGACCCACCCTCGTAAGAAGATTAATTTATTTCTTCAAAACACACACACACACATACACACACACACACACACACACACACACACACATCGGGTGAGTTTTCCCAGCCTGCGGATTAGAAGTTATACAGTCCCGGCGTTGTACAAACTATGCCATAAATGCTGTCCGTTACATCGCGTTGTATTAATTTCGTCCGAAATGATTGCTTTGCACCTGTGCGTGCAGTTACTTGCACTCGTAGCACAACAATATGCGAGTTGGACTTCAATGTTGAAGGTCCCAGGTTCAAATACTGCCACTTAAAGGTTTTTGTGTTTAGTCAATTTAATGAGAACTGATAAGTTTGGCATGGACGTATCGTTTCACTTAATTAGTTTAACTATGTGAATTTCATTAAAACACGAATTGTTATTGATAGAATATGCTTTAATGAGCGTCATAAATAAATGCATATGACATTGTAATTATAACTTACAAACTTACGGCATCATTAATTAATATTTTACTATTTAAAGCTATTCTTTCATACAAAACAAAGCCCATAAATTGTTCTGAGAGTTTACAAAATGCAGTACGTACATATAAACTAGACAACGTTTGCAAATCCATATTATGATCGCTGTGAATCTCTATGGTTCCCAAAGTAGGGCATTTAACAGTGACTATAACATCATGCCGGACCTTCACACAGATAAACCTTTACAATTTACCGTTTCCTCCATGTGGTTATAATAGGTGTAACTGGCCAACATGCCGGCGGATGCAAGATCTTAGTCTAACCCGGCGCAACATGGCCGGTGTGATGTCACGGCAAGCTAAGATGCGTTCCCTGAGCTGTTGAGGGGTCATTGGCCGCTCCTGGTGCACGATATCTTTAAGATAACCCCATAAGAAGTCTTATGGGGGTTAAATCTGGTGAACATGCTTTTATTTTATTTATTTATGGACGCTCTTTAACTGCTGTGGTCCTTAGCGTCCCATTCTATATTGGGCGTGAAAGACCGGTAATTTTGCTCAGAGGCCTCTTTATCAGGCTTGAGGTTCTTTTACGTGCCGTAAATCTACGACGCGGGATCACCGGCTTTACTTCCCATCCGAAGGAAGCCATGCTAAGATTTTTTACGCCCGAAAACAATCCATCGCCCTCCGCCGGGTTTGAGCCCGCGACTTTGGAAACTAGAGGCTAGCATGGTAACCACTACACCACGGAGGACGACTGGTGAACATGCTGGCCACCCTATTGGTCCATGTCGTCCGATCCATCGCTCAGGGTAGGTGGCATCGAGATAGGCCGTTACACAACGGGCCGAATGAGCTGGCGCCCCATCATGTTGGTACCACATAGTCAGTTCTGCAACTGCACTTCATCCAGTAGAGCAGGTGGCTGGTGTTGTAGGAAGTGGATATAGCGATTCCCAGCTAGTTGGCCATCATAAAAATACGGGCCTATTTGATAATCACCAAATATACCAGCCCAAACGTTGAAACCCCATCAGACCATGTGTTGGTATATACAACGTGCTTCCTTGCATTCGCTGCGCATCCCCGTATATCAACAGCACGTCCAGATACTCTATTCGAAAACATTGTCTCACAGTGACCACGAAGGGCAGATCCACCTTCTAGTGCATTCGGAAAGAAATCATGATTTGCTTGAACGTTCTCGAAACATGAACAGAAATGAATAAAAAACTCACTTATTCACAGGCGTGATTTGAATTTCCGACCTTCACCATGACTTTCCAGTATGTTAACCCTTGCGCTCCTAGAGCAGGTTAACAACGAGCACCACCGTAGTCCTAATTAGCGGGCTGGTGAATGTGGTGTCAGCACCTGCACTTCACATGTCTGTAAAACGGAGGGTTGCGAAGTTGCCAATCCGCAGGATGAGAACACTCACCGGTATATTAATATTCAGTTGGATAATCTGATTGCACGTTAGCCTAATTACTATAAAACAAGACAATTCTAATTAAATGAATGCATTGTAGGCCACACTTGCAAGTTGCTGACTACTCTATTGGCCCCGGTAAGCTTTATCACAGCGGTTATCTTGCTACCGAGACCATTCTAGACAACATATATATTTACCACCATCTATTTTCATAGAATCTGCTTCGTCCTCCTTGGTTAATTTTTCATCCTTTTTCTTTTTTACCTGAATTACTACCAATATTCTTAATACACTTATCTGATTCTAATTTTAACAATTTCCCCTCTTATATCTACTGTTAAGTTAGCCCATTTCTCCTACCTTTATTACTTTCTCTATCACGCACTTAGTGGGTAGAGAAGGCATTGCATTCCACCCAAAAGCTCAATATCGAGTTTTCACCGAAACAGTGTTTTGAGGCTCCTGAATAGAAAAAGGCACTTTTAGAAAAAGGTCCGTGTGTGTGTCTGTGAACAGCATAACTCAGAAATGAAAGTCAGATAAACACCAAATTTTGGTGTTTAAGTTCAGTACCTTCCAAATATACTACACAAAATTTTTCAATAAAATCCCTAACACCAAACTACCCTTTACATGCAGCATTTTTCGAATTTTTTTTATTCTCTAAACAATTGCTCTAAAGATTTTGATTAAAATACCATATATAAATATATTTACATGACAAATAAAATGTATATAGCATCCAGTTCATAAACATTTGACTGTCGCTGTTCCCTTTGTGTTTATAACGAAATGTGTGATGTAGCTGTTTCTGCAAAAGTTTAGTTGGATTAAAATGAAGTAAATATATAAACAAGCTTTAGTAGTACTGGTTTGTGTATCCACTAATACGATAGAGAATAGAGAAAGCCAGGTGAACCTATCACATCAATTTTTTTTTCCTTTTATTACTTTGGATTCTTTACATTCAACATTCGAGTGCCATTCATCTTTCATTTCACACTTGGACATTTATCTAAATCTCTTATCATCACAAAGTACTTGGGTATATTTCCTAAATAGGCAGTCTTATTGTCTAACTCAGAAAAATTAATTTCTCTTTGTAAATGAACTGCCAATAAGCGTGAGGGAATTGTAAATTAAGAGTTATAAATCATGCAAAGTATGATGAACAACAGCTAACTGCATTGAATTGATGCGCTATCATAGTTAAGCGTTTCACGCATCACTAAAAACCGATTTCGGAACAATTCCAGTACAGTTAAAGCAATGGTAAATAATTTCCCTGCGCAGTTTTCAGCAGCACTAAATGTGGGAATAACATAAAAGGGCGAAGCACATTGCCGTCATAGCCATCTGCATTGAACTGTCCAGAACAGCACACATGACGGCTTATGTAACTCCAAAATTCACGTTGCAGCCTGTTGCAACCTCCCGATTATTATAGCATAGTTTACCTAAGTGAAACCATTACTGCGTATTTATCGTTATTAACATAGAATACAAAAATATAAATGTGTCACATTCACACAATTTCTCTAACTATTACATATTCATGTATATCTCGTGGCCATATAATACATTATTCATATAAACAGTGATGCTTCTATCCAAAAATGAGTTCAAAATAACCAAATGGTCTTTCTTGCAACATCCAAAAACAACATTCAGTTGTTGGCATCACAAATAGTGTATTTGTTAGTAACGAGCTCATGAAAAGAAAAAGGAAGAACGTAAATTTTCAAAATGTACGTCAAGTTAATTTTGGGAAAATGTAATATTACAAGAAGGAATATCTCTAAACTGCTAATACTATGAAAAACATTATGCATAACAAATTGTATTAAAATAATACTTTAATGAGGTATGCATATTTTCTATAGTATAAAATAAAGCTGCAGTAAGGTTTTCTCTATCTCTTATGGTTACCCAGAAAATCCAATCATAACGAAAACTTCACATTCTATCCACGGAGGAATTAATTGTATTTGTCACATCAGGATCTCAAACCTATGTTACTTAATGAAATTTGTTATACCTTTTATTTTAAAAAAAGTCTAAATTGTTTTTTCAACTATTTTTTGAAATGCGAGATTTTTATTTAACATTTTCGCCTCATTTCCTAGAAAAATGCTGGGTTTAAAGGCAATTTAAATGGCGAAAATTGTTAAAAAATATATATTTTTTTTTAGTTGTTTTGTGCAGCATTATGAATATATTTAGTTTATCATTTAGGTATAATGCATTGGAGATGGGTTTTTTTTAAATGGTATTGTTCTGCCATTTTGCATTCTGAAATCTGCACCTTCACAGAAAAATCACGATCCCATACTCTTTGGAGCAGGGAGTTACATATCAGCTCATCTTCTAGGGTACGCTTTGCCCTACATTATTATCGTTGTTAAATATGGCAGCTTCCGTGTATCCATGCCAGCACGGCAACTGCAAGTGTTTTTCTCGTGTTCACCTTCAATGGCTTTTTCTGCAAACAATTTATGATATAAATGAACCATTTTGTCAGAAAATATTGAAGATGCTTTAATGAAATTTTAGGATGACTATTTCAATCTTACTGCATAATACTTTTATACGCGGATGACATGACAATTTTGTCAGTGACGTAAGAAAGCTTACAGAAAGGTATTAATAGGCTGCAAGAATATTGTAAACAATGGGGTTTGGTGGTGAACATTAATAAAACAAAAACAATGGCTTTCAAAAATGGTTGTGTGTATGGCAGGGTTAAAAAATGTATTACAAGGGGCTAGAACTACAAAACGTTAAACATTTCTCCTATTTACGAGTAATGTTTAATATAGAAGGAAATGGAACGAACATCTATCAGTAACTATAAAGCACGAGGGCAGTTAAATGAATTATCCTTCTCGCGGATACCGGATGTACCTGTAGACACATTAGAAAAGATGTATAACTCTATGATAAGGCCGATTTTGTTATACGGAAGTGAAATCTGGGATGAGAAAGAGCAGAGCATGCAAATAAAACGCAGGTTGCATTTTGGAAAAGAGTCCTTGGAGTTTCACAAGGCACATCAAATTCGGGGGTATTGAGGGAGGTGGAATGTTATGAAGACACAATACACTGCAAAATAAGAGCAGTGAAGTACTGGTTGAGGGTGATGCAGGGGGATAACTCCACATTACGATCCAAATGTTATAGATAACAGCGAGAAAACCTGTCTCCCAAGTTTTGGGCAGCTGATTTGGAAAGGGATTTGAGGAGAATAGGAATGGGGTCAGTATGGCAAAGAGCTGAAACAAATGACAAAAACATATGGAAAGGTGTCAAAAGAAGACTAGGAGACGTCAACCAACAGGAAATAGAATCGGATTGTAAAATTAGAGCTTCTCCAAGTCTAGCAAATGAAATAAAATTGAATTGGGTTAAAGAGGCATATATACTTAGCAAGAAAGGAAAGATCAGGAATGGTATGGTTTAGACTGGCGGGCTGGAGGGCACAGAAAATGACTGACCATTCTGGCAGGAGAAACTGGCCATTTGGATGAGGACTGGGTACATATTTTGGTGGAATGTGCACAGTGGGAGAACCAGCGGACAATTAAACCCCAATAAAAATTCTTAAGTCCGTCAAGCGTGTTGGGAGCTACTGGCTGACCAGAGGAACTGGCAAAACACGAGCAATTTCTTAGCTAAAGTGCGCGAAGCTAGGTCAAATTTGTTCAGTTAGTCAAAGCTAATTTATCTCTATTTTCCTTTTTTTCTTGTTCCTTTTTGTTTTCTTTTCTTTTTCTGTTGTTTATTTTGTCACCATACCTTGTATGTTAAATATGCATGTACGGTCAATGACCCATGCACTAAATACTTCTGTAATAACTTCAATAATTGGAAACCAATAAAGATAGCTTATCTATCTACTTTCTGAGATAACGGGCCACGAGGTTAGCAAATATGCACATTGGCGGGAAAATATTTTGGTCTCCCCGTAAGTATCATTTTGGTATCTATCTGATGTTCGTTTAGAGTTCCTCTCTCCGGCTATCTAGCTCACATCCTCCCTCATCAATACAGACACACGCGGGACCTCTTCTAAAACCACTTTCTTGGGGTTCAGGGGACCTCAAAACGTGGTCCCCGGTGAAATCTTGATGTAAAATTTTCAGATAGAATGCAATTCTTCCTCCAAGTTAAGTAATAGAAAATTCAGTAAGCTGTTACATGAAATTTTGGAATCGGTTTTGAAAATAGTAACCAGTAGCTAATTTTTACTTTCTCTACTACGTATAGTAAGTAGGGGAAGTATTGCATTCCACCCAAAAATTCGATACCGAGATTTCACCGGAAATACATGTTTTGAGACCTCCTGAATCCAAAAAAAGCATTTTTGGAAACATGTCCGTGTGTGTGTCTGTGTGTGTGTGTGTGTGTGTGTGTGTGTGTCTGTGTGTGTGTGTCTGTGAACAGCATAACTCAAAGACTAACAGTCGGATAAACACCAAACTTGGTATTTACGTTCAGTATCTTCCAGAGATGCGACACGAAGATTTTCAAGAAAATCCCCCCACCCCAGACTACCCTTTACATGGAACATTTTTCGAAAATTTTACTTTTCTCAAAAATTTTGATGAAAATATCATATGTTTAAGATAATGTCATGAGAAATGAAATGTATATCTCGAAATTTCTGGGAATGTCTCCAAAAGTATTCTTCATTATGAACGACTTTTGCATAACTGGTAAACCATAAGAGATAGACAAAATTTTACTACACACAAAATGTAGATCGCGTTAAAATACACAACTTATATCATATACATTTTTTTTGTTGAGTGAACCGTTTTCGAGATATTGCTTGTTATTTCCTTAAATTTTCCAATACTTATACTTTTTCTCAAATGCGTTATTCATTTTTACTTTCTCTACTACGTATAGTAAGTAGGGGAAGTATTGCATTCCACCCAAAAATTCGATACCGAGATTTCACCGGAAATACACGTTTTGAGACCTCCTGAATCCAAAAAAAGCATTTTTGGAAACATGTCCGTGTGTGTGTGTGTTTGTGTGTGTGTGTGTGTGTCTGTGAACAGGATAACTCAAAAACGAACAGTCGGATAAACACCAAACTTGGTATTTAGGTTCAGTATCTTCCAGAGATGCGACACGAAGGTTTTCAAGAAAATCCCCCCACCCCAGACTACCCTTTACATGGAACATTTTTCGAAAATTTTAATTTTCTCAAAAATGGCTCTAACGATTTTGATGAAAATATCGTATGTTTAAGATGTCATGAGAAATGAAATGTATATCTCGAATTTTCTGGGAATGTCGCCAAAAGTATTCTTCATTGTGAACGACTTTTGCATAACTGGTAAACCATAAGAGATAGACAAAATTTTACTACACAAAAAATGTAGATCGCGATAAAATACACAACTTATGTCATATACATTTCTTTTGTTGAGTGAACCGTTTTTGAGATATTGCTTGTTATTTCCTTAAATTTTCCAATACTTATACTTTTTCTCAAATTCGTTATTCATTTTTTTCATGTCCTGGACATGCAAAGAGAATGGAATGCGCCACATAGCAACCAGCGTTAAAATATTTGACTATCGCTTAAAAGCTACCATATTCCCCTTGCATCTACAAGAAAATTACAAATAAGATTGACATCTCGATATCTCGATTAACATGAAGCATATGGAGAATAAGCGTTTGTAAAAATAGTTTGTACCAGACTAGAGAAAGTCATGTGAGTGTAACACATCAGATTTTTTTTATGTCCTGACATGCAAAGAGATTGGAATGCGTCACATAGCAACCAGCGTTAAAATATTTGACTATCGCTTAAAAGCTACCATATTTTCCTTGCATCTACAAGAAAATTACCAATAAGATTGACATCTCGATATCTCGATTAACATGAAGCATATGGAGAATACGCGTTTGTAAAATTAGGTTGTACAAGAGTAGAGAAAGTTATGTGAGTGTAACACATCAGATTTTTTTATGTCCTGGACATGCAAAGAGAATGGAATGCGCCACATAGCAACCAGCGATAAAATATTTGACTATCGCTTAAAAGCTACCATATTCCCCTTGCATCTACAAGAAAATTACAAATAAGATTGACATCTCGATATCTCGATTAATATGAAGCATATGGAGAATAGGCGTTTGTAAAAATAGATTGTACAAGAGTAGAGAAAGTTATGTGAGTGTAACACATCAGATTTTTTTATGTCCTGGACATGCAAAGAGAATGGAATGCGCCACATAGCAACCAGCGATAAAATATTTGACTATCGCTTAAAAGCTACCATATTCCCCTTGCATCTACAAGAAAATTACAAATAAGATTGACATCTCGATATCTCGATTAATATGAAGCATATGGAGAATAGGCGTTTGTAAAAATAGATTGTACAAGAGTAGAGAAAGTCATGTGAGTGTAACACATCAGATTTTTTGTGGATGTTTCATAGGCTTTTCATTCTACCCGCCCAGTGTTCCTACCGTATGCTCCAAAAGGAGGTGCTGATGATGATGAGCATCAGCAGCAAGAAACAAATTTACATCCATTCTCCGGTCAGTGAACAGCCTCCCCTTTGTCTGCTAGAGATGCAAATTTATCCATTTCTCGGAAAACCTCAACGAACGGTCATACAGTAGTACATTACATGTTAAGAGCTTTAATCAATCATCGCCAGGATCCCTGAGTGGCAGCACTGTTGTCATTGATTTTCGAATGATCCAATATATTGATGGTTCATTAGTTGAAACCACGAGCTACATACGAAAATTAAGTGATTCGATTCTCCTCCCTTGTTTCACATGGCTTTAATGACATGCTCCTCGACCAGACACACAGTTTCAGCCTTGCAACTTAGCAACATTGAAATAAATCCCTGTGACGTCAACACACAGTACACCCTTTGTCCACCGAGGGTTGATCTCTTTACTGAGTTAACTGTTGATCTGTTTCTCTCCTTTTCCCCTCTCTCGTGGCTTCCCCCTTTCTCTCCGTCCCATTCTCTAATTCTTCCCCTTTATTGCCCTCTGCTTTTCTTTGCTGAAAGTGCGTGTCATGTGAGGTTTTGAAAGCGGGAAATAAAATTGTTTTTCTACAAAGTTAATAAAACAATCTGATCCGTTGTATTCACGTAATTTCTCTACCCTCTATCACTTATTAGTGGGTATACAAATTATACTTATGAAAGTATATTTTTCTGTCTACTTCATTTTAATTGAGATAAACCTTTGCAGAAATAACCATATTACACATTTTGTTAGGGTACAAAGGGAACGGCATGAAGGAGTATACACCGTATAAGCACCAATTTGAAGCACGTATTGGACCACGTTTAGGCGCCAAACTTGCCGGAGATATGTTTCTATGAGTGTTCGCCCCACGTACGGAACAAACTTTCCGGTGGCCTTCGCCCCACGTTTAAGAACCAATTTTTTATTTTTTTAATGTTTATTTATTTATGCCTCGGCTTCGTCAGTAGTAATTTGTAGAGCATGTATATCTTAGCAGGGCTGGTACAGCTAAATAACAAGGCTTACACAAATTATAATCGTATTTTTACTTTTTTTTAATTAACCCTTCACACGATTAAATAATACTTCACTGATGTATCCTAGTATAGAGCTGTGAAATTAATTACACTTTTAACAGTTAAACTTTATACTATCCTCACCGCAATGAATTTTCATGTCTCACATACAATCACTGGACCCGTACGAACCGAACTGCTTGATTACGCTTCCTTGTAGCATCTACGTTTGAATTTGTACATTTTCTCTATTTCTAGTCTCTGATTGGCTAATCCTACTGCAATAGAATACCTTTATTTAACTGTTAGCTTTTCTAGTTGTTTATTGGCTATTTATAAATTGTTTTAATATTACATTATTATTATTATTATTATATTATTATTATTATTCCAAGAACTATTAGTAGCCTTTTTAAACTTTCTAATTTATTGTTGTCTCAAGGTTACCTTATTATTAGCAACTTTCGGCTTTTACTTTATAATTCTCTTGCTACGAAAAGCAGCTGGCTTCTATTCTCAACTCCTACATTGTCAAACTACGTAATACATTCACATAACATTATTATACATGTACTTAATAAAAAAACAATACAATGACTGTAATATACACTTCATATATATATAGTATAGTATACATATATTGTTTTAAGGGGGCTGTTATATTTTATATTATATAATTAGACATATCATTTAAGTGATAAAAATACTACCTTAAGCAATAGTCAAAAGTATAAGAGCTGGCAGGCCTTAAATTCCATATTGTTTCCATACAATCGGGAATAACTGAAATAACTGAAAATCGATGGGTCTTAAAAAGAAAGAAGTATTGAAAATATCGAAGTCTTAATAACGGATATCATGGAAATGGCTGATGCCACTAAAAAAGGTATTTGATATATACTCCCGTATCCATCAATGGCTCAGAATCACTGCACTCGTATAGAACACAGATATTTCATTCTATTTTATTCCATTTATTGCCTTTCATTTCTAACACATTACAACAAAAATTATAAATATTTTAATGTCTTGTAACGTTTTAAGATTTTTAACAGTCTTCATTGTGAACAATTAATACTCCGAGGCATTATGGGTGTATTTCCGCTGCCAACATTGAGGATAAAGAGCAGCGGAATTGGGAATGGAGCCAAAATTTATGGAAGTGCGAGCGTGCGTTTCTTAATGATGTTTATGATTCAGTATTTAATCCTAGGTTTCTGATTCACGGGAGGTTAAGTTAGGTTTAATTCTTAATGAGATATATATATATATATGTGTGTGTGTGTGTTTATATATATATATATATATATATATATAAACTTAGGTTAACTAACAACCAGTGGCTACACTAAAGTACGCGAACCAAGTGAGCGTGCGCTCCCTAATGATGTTCATGGTTCACTATTTATATAAGCTTAGGTTTATGATTCACGGGAGGTTAGGTTAGGTTTAGTATTTTTATATAAGCTTAGGTTTCTGATTCACGGGAGGTTAGGTTAGGTTTAGTATTTTTATATAAGCTTAGGTTTCTGATTCACGGGAGGTTAGGTTAGGTTTAGTATTTTTATATAAGCTTAGGTTTCTGATTCACGGGAGGTTAGGTTAGGTTTAGTATTTTTATATAAGCTTAGGTTTATGATTCACGGGAGGTTAGGTTAGGTTTAGTATTTTTATATAAGCTTAGGTTTCTGATTCACGGGAGGTTAGGTTAGGTTTAGTATTTTTATATAAGCTTAGGTTTATGATTCACGGGAGGTTAGGTTTAGTATTTTTATATAAGCTTAGGTTTCTGATTCACGGGAGGTTAGGTTTAGTTTTTCGTATATAAACTTAAGTTAATTAGCAACCAGTGGTTACCAAAAGCACGCGAGCGAAGCGAGCATGCGTTCCTATGTATATTTCATTTCTATATAACCATAAGTTTCTGATTCACGAGAGGTTAGGTAAGGTTTAGTTTTTTACACATATAAGCTTAGGTTTCTGATTCACAGGAAGATAGGAACTGCACTATTTCTTCTCCTTTTTCCCAAAACGCGGGGGAAAACTAGAAATCTAATGCTAGCAGTTATTTCAAGACATTTTAATTTGCATTCACAGCTCACAGTGCAGTATTATACTTATTCCTGCAAAGTTTCTAACGTATACATGTTAACATAACTTTCGCGGCGTTTTCACATTTTGGCGGCATTGATTTGGCAACTTTTTACCGATTGTTTTCAGTGAATTCCAGTTCAAAATGGCTGCGTTTCTAACATATAAGTGTGGTTGCTTAAAACGGTGAATGGGCGGGTAGGCCACACCACTTAATTCGAGTAACATCTAGTAATTCACTCCTTCCTTAACATCCTGGATTACTATACGCGTATTTTTTACTGGATTACAAAGCAATTTTGGTTATAAAACCGCAATTGATGGATACGGGGGAGGCTGCCGTATTTGAAATAAATTGTGTTTGTTTAAAGAGATCTACATTTTTTGTGTAGTACGTTTTCGTCTATCGTTTAACGTTTACCATTTATACAACATTATACAAACTTCCTTCCGAATGAAGTGGACTTCACAGGCTATTGCCAGAAAATTCGTGATATACGTTTTATTTGTCATGTAAATACCGTGCGTTCATAGATTGGCAGGACCGTTGCGCGGCGTCATTGGAATGGGTGAGGAGTGCTGTACTGTACGATCTCATTGTATCTTTAATGTATGGTATTTTAGTCAAAATCGTTAGAGCAATTTTTTAGAAAATCAGAATTTTCGAAAAATGTTCGTTGTAAAGGGTAGTTTGTGGTGGGGATTTTCTTGAAAACCTTAGTGTCGCATTTTTGGAAGTTACAGAAACTAAACTAAGTTTTATATTTATCCGAGTTTTCGTTTGCGAGCTATGCTGTTCACACACACACACACGCACACACACGGACCTTTTTTCTAAAAATCTGGTATGTTACATTCACATCACTTTCTCTAACCTATATTATACAAATTATTCTTAGGAACGTATATTTTTGCATCTAATTCATTTTAATTCAGATAAATCTTGCCGGAAATAGCTGCATTACACATTTCGTTATAGTATAAAAGAAATAGCGATAGTCAAATGTTTTAAAGCTAGACGCTATACACTGGTCTTAAAATTCCATACTCTTTCCATCACATCGCAAAAAACAGTTGAAAATCGACAGTACTTGAAAAGAATGACAAATATTGAACAATCCGAACAATTAATAACGCCTATCTCGGAATTGCCTGATGCTACAAAAAATGCTATTTTGAATCAATTGTGTCTTTTAAAGAGGTCTACATTTTTACTTTCTCTACTACGTATAGTAAGTAGGGGAAGTATTGCATTCCACCCAAAAATTCGATACCGAGATTTCACCGGAAATACATGTTTTGAGACCTCCTGAATCCAAAAAAAGCATTTTTGGAAACATGTCCGTGTGTGTGTCTGTGTGTGTGTCTGTGTCTGTGAACAGCATAACTCAAAAACGAACAGTCGGATAAACACCAAACTTGGTATTTAGGTTCAGTATCTTCCAGAGATGCGACACGAAGATTTTCAAGAAAATCCCCCCACCCCAGACTACCCTTTACATGGAAGATTTTTCGAAAATTTTAATTTTCTCAAAAATGGCTCTAACGATTTTGATGAAAATATCATATGTTTAAGATAATGTCATGAGAAATGAAATGTATATCTCGAATTTTCTGGGAATGTCTTCAAAAGTATTCTTCATTGTGAACGACTTTTGCATAACTGGTAAACCATAAGAGATAGACAAAATTTTACTACACAAAAAATGTAGATCGCGTTAAAATACACAACTTATGTCATATACATTTCTTTTGTTGAGTGAACCGTTTTCGAGATATTGTTTGTTATTTCCTTAAATTTTCCAATACTTATACTTTTTCTCAAATTCGTTATTCATTTTTACTTTCTCTACTAAGTATAGTAAGTAGGGGAAGTATTGCATTCCACCCAAAAATTCGATACCGAGATTTCACCGGAAATACATGTTTTGAGACCTCCTGAATCCAAAAAAAGCATTTTTGGAAACATGTCCGTGTGTGTGTCTGTGTGTCTGTGTGTGTGTGTGTGTGTCTGTGAACAGCATAACTCAAAAACTAACAGTCGGATAAACACCAAACTTGGTATTTACGTTCAGTATCTTCCAGAGATGCGACACGAAGATTTTCAAGAAAATCCCCCCACCCCAGACTACCCTTTAGATGGAACATTTTTCGAAAATTTTAATTTTCTCAAAAATGGCTCTAACGATTTTGATGAAAATATCATATGTTTAAGATAATGTCATGAGAAATGAAATGTTTATCTCGAAATTTCTGGGAATGTCTCCAAAAGTATTCTTCATTATGAACGACTTTTGCATAACTGGTAAACCATAAGAGATAGACAAAATTTTACTACACAAAAAATGTAGATCGCGTTAAAATACACAACTTATATCATATACATTTTTTTTGTTGAGTGAACCGTTTTCGAGATATTGCTTGTTATTTCCTTAAATTTTCCAATACTTACACTGTTTCTCAAATTCGTTATTCATATTTTTATGTCCTGGACGTGCAAAGAGAATGGAATGCGCCACATAGCAACCAGCGATAAAATATTTGACTATCGCTTAAAAGCTACCATATTCCCCTTGCATCTACAAGAAAATTACAAATAAGATTGACATCTCGATATCTCGATTAATATGAAGCATATGGAGAATAGGCGTTTGTAAAAATAGATTGTACAAGAGTAGAGAAAGTCATGTGAGTGTAACACATCAGATTTTTTTTGTATAGGTAGTTCATTTTGATCTATCGCTTTACGTCTACCAGCTATACAAGATTATACAAAATTTCTTCTGAATGAAGTGTACTTCATAGACTATTTCCAGAAAATTCAAAAATACATTTTATTTGAAAAAAATAATCATTTCGTAAAAATCTTTAATATATGGTATTTTAATAAAAAGCTTTAGCCGTTTTTTAGAAAATCAAAACTTTCGAAAAAAAATCTTCTATGTATAGGATGGTTTGGGAGAATTTTCATAAAAATCTTCGTGTCGCATATTTGGAAGGTACTGAACCTAAATACCCGTATCTGACTTTTCGTTTTGGAGTTATTTTGTTCACAGACACACACACATAAACCTTTTTCTAAAAATGCTTTTTAGTATTTCCGGTGAAATCTCGTAATCGAATTTTTGGGTGGAATGCAATACCTTCTCTACCTACTATACACGTGGTAGAGAAACTAATTAATAACATGGCTATCTTCGCCTCACTCATAAGGTTAACATCAGGCATGTCGTTTTTTACAAGAACGATGACCTTTTTCCCATGAAATTCTTCCTTTAGCTAATTGCTGCTTCGTTTACAAGTGGCAGTTACGTATCAGCTCCATGTGAGTCGAAGTACACCGTTGCCACATTTTTATTTCATCATCTATGTATACCATGAGAAAAGAAGCAAACGTTAAAACTTATAAATCGGTTGTCCGACCAGTAATGACTTATGCCTTGGAAACAAGGTCAACGACCACAAAGAATTCAACGAATGATGGAAACAACCGAAATGAGAGTGCTGAGAAAAATAGCTAGAAAGACATTGTATGACCCAGAAGAATTAGAGAGATGTACAAGAGGTGACAGAATGGGTTGCAAGAAGGAAGGAAGAATGAAATGAACATGTATCCAGGATGTCGGAAGAAAGAACTGCGCAAATAGTGAGAGACAACATCCCAGGATGGCCAAAACAAGATGGTAGGAGGGCTTGATTCACCTACAGAACAGCGACTACGCCTAATCCAAAAACGTTTATCTTTACAGAGTAGGTAGCTAGAGGAAGTACCTATTGTATGTCACGCAAATTTCGATATCGAGATTTCACTAGAAATATGTCTTGAGACTCCCGAATCAAAAAAAAAGAAAGAAAAGATTTATGTATTTTAGAAAAACCACCCTGTGTGGGGGGGCAGCATAACTCAAAAATAAAATGTCGGATGAATATCAAAGTTAACTCACTTTAGTGCCATCCAAAGAAGTCACACGAAGATTCCCAAGAAAATTTTCCCCCCCAAACTAACCTTTATATGGGAAAAGGTTGGTTATGTTTTAGTTTTCGAAAAAAAAAATGCTCCACGATTTTGATTAAAATATTCCTACATCCGAATATTGACATGAGTAATAAAACGCATGTATTGAATTTTCTGTGAATAGCCAATCAGTCCCCTTTATTTGGTTAAAGTGTATAACTAGGAAAGAATAAGACTACTATTCCCAAATGAGAGTGGGTCATCTAACGGACGTTGAATGTTTGCAATTGTTTTCTTTTTTCCAACCTTTTTTTTTCCACTGCAAGACTTTGTTACCACAAATAAACACTTGAATGCTGTTTCCTGTTGTTTTATTTAACCAAGTCCATACTGCTTAATTCGAAGTCATTCCTAAGCAAAAATATATCCTGAATAACGTATTGTGGATAGTAAAGTAACTTTTATTTGAATACTATAACATATAATGGATGTATGTAAATTTGTCATTGGTAAACAAAGTGTCAATGAATGTATCACATATTTTTAGTGTAATTTAGTGTGATGAAATACATTAAATATTACGCTGTAAACAAACATAACACTGGAAATAGGTTTATTTCTAAATAAAACCGTAAATGAGCCATTCCACGTCAATCGAATGGTTTTTTATAAAAATTGACATCCATAAGCTTAAATTTTTTAAAATTTTATCTATTTGCTTTCTTATGAAAGAAACCTGTGTTTTAATGCTTTTAACATTAATATTATACCTCTTACTAAGTAACGAATTTTCAAAATTTTTATGTTAGAAGCTTTGTAAATACCTCATTTGAAAGCTCAGAGAATGCACTTTCTTCCTATATTATACAAATAATTTTGAATGAGACATATCTATTTTTAAAAATGGCTCTTTAATTTAAATTTAAGTGTGATATAAATCATTTTAAAAACTGAAAAAAATCACTCTTCTTGCTCCATGCTTTTATAATAGCATGCTGAATATCACGAGGGAGTTATTTCAGGTTCGTTTGAAATTAAATTATTGACATAGTGGTGTGGCACAGGGAACTCAAGCCGGGGCTGGGGACATCTGGAACACCGTGTGGTGTCAAGTCGACAATGAACAGGAGGAACGATGCACAAAGCGTTCGTTTCAAGGCACAGAGCTCTCAGAAAACAATCTATAGTCTAAATCACACCTAGCACGGTTTGTTTAAATGGAAACCTCTTTTACTTCACTCTTAAATAAATAGTTTCACTACAACGTCAGATTTGATAATGGTACGAAATACTCGTAATATAGCTTTAACATGCCTGTTACTGATTTTCAGTTTTTATATCTTGCTACCAAAATAACACACTGATGTTTGTGCTGATTGACAGTAAAACATTTAATGCAATGTATGCATTGTGATTCTGCGCCCAAGTAAATAATATATGAGGCGTTGTGATGGGTATCTTGCCCCTGTTGGAGACTGGCTTTCGCTGCTAGAAGTTTAGCAATTCTCTCAATCACATCTCAAGGCTCCTTGCCGTGTGAAGTGGCGAGAACATGGAGTTTCTTTAGGGTGCTTGTTAACAGGTGTTGGAACAGTTGAATAGCATTTGTAGCATGTTTTAAACTTTCTGATATGACAATGTATTTTATGTTTTAAGCTATTATTTTCTTAAGTGAATTACAAATGGATGGATTGCTGCGTGGTTATTGCTCCAATGTACTCCCTGAATTGTATGACAGACATAGTTTTCCGAAAAGACACAAACACAACTGAAGAAGTTGTTGTATTGAAGGAGTTGAATTGTATTTCGACTGTTGGGGAGCCGAACTTGAAGTAGTTGCAACCGCACGTATGGTAAAAAGTTTCCGGTAGCCTTCGCCCCAAATGTAGTTTCCGGTGGCCTTTGCCCCAAGTTAAAAATATTAACTTTGTAATTTGACTGTTTCTTTAAATATTATATATTTATGTTTGCCTCAGCTGCGTCAGTATTTATATATTTTTTTAGAGACATGAACGTCTTAGGAGGGAGTGATGCGACTGAAGAATGTATCCTTACACAGATTTTAAGTTTTTCTTCACTCCATTTATTAATGCTTGAAACGATTTAAATAACACTTCACTGGTATAGAGAGCTGTGAGATTCTTTTGTTAATTACTTGCAATTTTTAACACGTAAACTATTTTGGTCTCACACTGAATACGTATTAAACTTCTCGAGGACACATCTCGCGTCCGGTTAGGAACACTGTCTACAAGCAACTGAATTCTGAATTTGTAAATTTGGCTCCATTTTAGTTTCTGATTGGCTAATCCTAGTCCAATAGAATACCTTCATTTAACTAAAGCTTTTTTCTGGTTGTTGATTGGTTATTTTATAAACTGTCACAAAAATTACATTATTGTTGCTCCAAGAATTACCAGTAGCATTTAAACTTTAAAACTCATTATTGCCTCAAGGTTACCTCATTGTTAGCAACTTTTAACCTATTATTCTCACAGATCCTACATTACTAAACTACGTAATACATTCACATAACATTATTACACATGTATACAACAATATAAACATATACAATGACTGTAATATACACTTTTTATATATTGTTACATACACATATTGTTTTAAGGCGGGCTGTTATTGAATTTATATATTATATAATTAGACAAATCATTTAAGTGTTAAAAATACTGCCTGACAATACATTCTTTAGGCTTAAAATTTTCTTTCCGTCCAATAAAAACATAGACTGTCGTTGAGCTATAAAGGTATGAATTGAAAGTTCTGGCAATTTTGCTGACAATTTTGCTAGAAAGTCTTCAACAGGTGATTGTATTATTTTTAATCTACGATTATCTATTGCTTGTAAGCCTCCTGCTCTATACTTTTTTCCTTCGAAAATGTCCCGAATATCTGACCAAGTTTTCAGACCCTGGTCAATTAACGCATTTCCTTATATAGCAATCTGGTGATGAGGGTTACAAATTATTTGAGAGAGACAGTCCTTATAATTAAGGAGAGTAATACCTGAAACCGCAGTTCATTCCATCAAGCATCAGTTTCACATTCTCATGATGAACACAAACACAAGCAGAATGCATACCTTGCGCGCCTAATAGTATATTTGCACTGTTTAGGGCTCAGTTGAGCAATTTTTGAAAATTCTATTTTGAGAACAGGATATACTTATCTTTAAAACTATGGAAGATGTCTTTTAGATTGCACAAAATCAATCTCTTCTATTTGTTTTTTTAAATCCCTGTCCTCCTCCTTTAATAGAAACGTCATTCTTTTTCCACTATAACCTGAAATGTAAAGCAAATACTTTTTCCACCATGGAATATTCTAACCGTTTACCAGATTTTATTTCAGAGGATGAAAAAAATGCCTCTCTCTGAAGCTAATTTTTTTGTTATTTTTATATTGTGGTTCGAAATATTATTGCCAAAACGTTCCTTAATTTGATTTTAAGACCAGCTTTCAAAAATACTCAAAATCTGAATGTTTAAGTTCCAATTGTCTTTACCACGAAATCTAGCAGCTTCTGAATTATTTCTGAATTCTGGGAGCGATCCACCTCCACAATATGAAATACCTTCTTCATACGTTTTTCTTCATTTTTTGTAACTTCTGGGATGGATATTTTTTGAGACATTCGCCTAAGACTGATGCTAAACTATTAAGATTTGAAACATCTGCACTTCCCTTGACCTCATTCGCACCACTACCCTGATGTGAAGGTGACATAAATTTCTGAGTTATTTTCGTTTACTTGACCTACCCGGATATCGTAGATACTAGGTCTAGGAACACTAGATTCACAAAGGTCAATCGTATCTAGAATCTGAAAAATTCTTATACGACAGGAAGCACATACTGTCACATATACAGTTGCAGGCAGCAAGATAACTTGTCACAGATTAGATACTTTACTATATTGGGCAAACTCTTACATTTTAACACATTCGGTCATTTTTATATTTCATAAACTTTCTTGACTTGGGATTGTAGTTGAAGCTAACTTATAACAGGAAACCGTGGTCTGCTACTTCCTTTGACATTTCAAAGGGATTTCACCATGCCATCATTTCCTTAGGAATACGTGCCTTTTTGCACATCACCCGATGGATCACATGATCCTTAGCAAATCCTGAGCCCACGCACTTTCAGGGCGGCGGCACACCATACTTGGTAAGGCTCATGGCATGATTGTCGAGACCTCCCTAGACAGTAACTTTCTTTATAGGAGTTGCAGACCCTTGCTGGGGGGTCGTTCTGATTCTGAACTCGTCAGCAGTCCATGCTGCTGGACCTGCAACAATACCTGGCAATTCTCTGAGGTAAGATCCCATTAGGGAAACTCACAATACTTTATCTAATACCTAAAGACCACATCAGTATACAGTGATATGTGTTGAGCTTTCAGTCATTTCAAGTCTGAATGTTAAGTCCCTTCAGGACTGGATTTGTTAAATACATAACTGGTCTCTTCAAGACCCAAACCTGGGAACTGAGGCCCAGCATCATCATGTTCTAGTTAATATAATAAATGGGCCACCAAGAAACATTGCGAGGTGTTTGTTCTACTATCTACCTTCACCTCTAAGCTGCTATGTTCCCCAGTCACAATCCCTAAGGTTGCGACAATACTCTTAGTTGTGGGGACAGTTCTACATCCTTCATTTTCAGCTTTAAAAGCATTTAACGAGCTACTGGTCCCAAATTCTTTTTTCTATTGCACATGCGTTTGCTAATTTTTAAGCAAACGTTTTGTGGCAGTACTGGCACTACTTAGATTATATTTAACTAATATTCCCAACTAAATTTAACACGTTAAACTCGCAAACGATACAGACTGCGGTCTCTCTCAAACCAAATATTCTGGACTGGTTCTCTGTGGAAAGAAATGCCTAATCTGATTTGCTGTGGTAAGGGTTTGTTTGTATTTTAAATCCGGAGGTGATTCAGAAGTTACCTTGGATCTCATAACAGCTGCGAGTCGCCGCGTCATCCCCTCTGCTCTCACACTCCAGGCGGAAACCGCTCCGCTACGTTATCATGAGACTCCAGTCTCCTTTCTTATAAATATATCTGAACGCCCTCTTGAAACTTTGCACAAGTTTGCACTACTAAACGGCGAATACGTGTGTATCTAAAAATATTTTTAGCTTGTCGATATATAAGACAAAATCTAATTTTTAAAGTCCACATTTCTGCGATAAATCATTAATCTGTTGCATCAAATTCATCGTAGTATACGTTTAAAGTAGATTCCATTAGCTTTATAATGAGTACAATATTGAGTTTATGTTAGGGACCAAAACAGACATACTTGGTCTTTAATTTTAAAATATTAAATGCATACAACAAATTTCGAAGAGATTTGATGACATGGCATTTCATGACTATTCGATTTGACATGGAACGGCTCAAATTCGAATGGGGTAGATATATTGTGATATTAAAATATATAAACACAATTTTCTTTTAAAAAAACATAATAACCAGGATATAGCAGAGATGACTGGTTTTCTTGGGAAAAATGTTGAATCTTTTCCCTTTGTTATTCCTAATGAGACCTAAGAGCCGTCTTCATTTGAATGATATTGATTCTCTTTCGCTTTAAGAAAAATCCTGACAATGTGTCCTGTGTGATCTGTGTCCAAAGCCATTGTTATGTTCATCTCTAAGGACTAATCAGATCACAGAAAAGAATTTTTTGCAAAGATTGCAACTGGGACTCAAATACCGGCAAAAGATTGATCAAAAGACACAACTGACCACTTTCCAAGCTCTGCTCTTCTCCTGGATGACGATATGGGGAAAAGCAAGTTAAACTTAATTTTGGGCTCGGGGTTTCGTCGAAAAGGTTCTCCCTCACTCCGTGGAAAATGAGAGAGGTAAACTTTCCATTCTCGTGTGTATGGAAACATATGAGATTAAACCGTACAGCCCACAGCTTAATCTCAAAAGTGTATGGAGCTTGCCAATGGCCCTCTCCGAAAAGCTATCAACGAATACACAATCTCATCCCTTTGTTTCTTTCCTCCCCTCGCAAGAAAATAGCACTGCATGTTTTCCGGGATTAAATATTATTTATTTGTGAGGGTTCTCGGATTGAAAACACAACTATTTCTAAGGTTATCCCACCCAAGCTCCTCCATTACCTCTGTGGGTTACTCGGAAAGTTACCGTTCTTATTCTACAAAAGATGATTGGAAAGTAACCTTATATGTGGACAAAGCAGCGAGTTTCATTGCACTAGTAATCGATCTATACCTTTATCGTGCAAACTAGTCGCCACCATTCCTCTAGTCTTCGAATATTCACATCACTGAACTGTATCAACGAAGTGTTGATTTTACAAAAGTAAGTCCAAAAGAAAATTCCCATTATTTGTAGGTGAATAGGTAAAAATACGTCAAAACAAAGTACACTGTATTATTTCATTTCTTTCTCTGCCATTTAATTATCATAGTTCAATATCGATGGAGTATCTGTGTGTGTGTGTGTGTGTGTGTGCGCGCGCGCGCGGGCGCGCGCGAGTTGTGTGTAATATAACTCCAAAGCGAAAAGTCGAATTATTAGCAAATTTTATATTTAAATTCGACACCTTGCAAAGATGCGGCACGAGAATTTTCAAGAAAACCCTCTCGCTACTAAACTACCCCTCACATGGAGAATTTTTAGTTATACTTAATTTTTTGGAAAAATACCTCTGACGACTTTGATTAAAATATGATATACGTTCGACATTTTAACATGAGAAATAAAATGTATATTTTGAATTCTCTGTTAATAGCCTGTGAAAAAATCCTTCACTCCGGTTGAACCTTTTATAACTATGAAATCATAAGATGCAGAGAAAAACTTACTTTAAACATCTTCAACTATAAAATATAAAATGTGTGTTAAATCGCTTTGTGTGGCCTTAGTCGTTTATAAAATATCTCCTGTTGTTGGTGGTGGTTTCCAGTATTTCAAGCTACACAGTTATGAAATATCATCAGGTCATGCAAAACATTTAAGTAGGTACTCAAAATCCATCATGTCCGGCGAGTATTTTTTGTTAGCATTTCACTGTCGCATAAGTTGGCCACATATGAGTGTGTTCGAAGTGAAGAACTAAACAGTTATGGAGCAAGTGGGCGGGATATCGCAAGTGTAGTCAGGTAATGAAAACATCCGTAGAAATGCTGTTTCCGAGAACTAATGTGAAGGTATATCAGCAGGTTAGTACTGTTTACATTGCGCAACCGTACATTCCCTGTCACTCACCCCCTCTGATCGCAAGCCTTGATGACGTTATGCACTCTCAACACAACAAAGGCACTCATATCGTGGCTGACTTATACTAGTGTTGTGTATGCTTCTATGGGTAAATATTTATCATGCTTGTCAAGAAGTAGAAAAAGAAGCCATCTTTCGAATAACTTGAAAAGTAGATACATATAAAGCAAATTATAGTGGGTAGAAAAAGCTGTGCAATTGTAACGCATCAGAATTTTTTTTTTCGACAGTCAAGCATTTGTGATAACGCACGATCAAGTTTTTCATTCCTAACGATAGAAAGGGCGTGCTGTTGATAGAGCGGTTTTAATATTTCGTTTTTAATTACGTTGTCCTGGTTAATATTTGCACGGTTCTTCAATAATTTCACACGCAAATACAAGTCAAAGCCACCAAAAACTGTCCATATGGTGATGAGCACGTGCATACAGCGACGATATGGGATCTTGGCAATCAATTCCACTCCAAGTGATCTATATCTAAGCGCTTACTTGAGACGGCCGTGCTCACAATTGCAACACGTGCCAAGAAAACAACCATGATCGGTTCTTGAAACTTGCAAAACAGGAACTTGAAATAAAAGAGAAATCATCTGGTACTTGTAGTTTGTCGGTGGAGCCACCGTCCATCTGATACATGAGTTACAGCGGACCCCGGTCCTTGGTTTTCAAATAATAAAATAGGGAAACTTATTATGGCTTTACCTCTGGGCTCCTCTAACATCACTGAATACAAAAAACGCATTCCTAGAAAAAGTCTGCGCGCGAGCGTGTGCGTTGAAAATGTTCTTGGAATTTCCCACCCAAAAAAAACACTTAATGGAAAAATGTCATTATCTTTTATTTTCTCAAAAACGTAAGGTTAAACAAAAGCTTAATATAGCAGATATGTAGAATTCATTAATATATATATTTGTCTCAATTTTTTGCAGATGTAGACGTTTAAATTTGGTGTCTTATACCATGTTGTAAACGTGCGATTCTTCTGTTTTCCATTTTATTCGTTCTTTTTTTCTGTATTTTCATTCACATGAGCTTCTAAACAAGCAAAACCAACTTATGATATAAAAAGTTTTGCAGGTAACTAAGTCCATATTGCTTGGTTAAAAACCTTTAATATTTAAATATAATATTCGTTATGTAGATAAATGCATCATTTTATGTAAATATTAGAATAGAGAATAACGGACATATAATGTTGTCATGGATAGAGGAAGTCGTGTTGGCGTTACATCAAATGTTGAAGAATTATTGTTCTTTACGTTGTTTGCTGCTACGTATGAAAAGCCGATATGAAGTAGGAGTTGTATTATAGTTCAACTGTTGGGGAGCCGAACTTAAAATTCGTTGCAACCGCACGTATGGTAAACATTTCCGGTAGCCTTCGCCCCAAATGTATTTTCAGATGGCCTTTGCTTCAAGTTTAAAAAAATATTAACTTTTAATTAAACTGTTTCTTTAAATATTTAATATTTATGTTTGCCTCGGCTGCGTCAGTATTATTGTTAGAGACATGGAAGTTTTGGCAGGGCGCGATGGGACAAGAATGCAGGCTTACACAGATTTTAAGTTTTAATTCACTCTTTTTTATTAATCCTTGACACAAATTAAATAGCACTTCACTGATATCGAGAGCTGTGAGATTCTTTTATTTAATACTTGCATTTTTTTAATACGTAACTTATTTTTGTCTCACACGAATACGTAATTAATTTCTCGAGGACGCATCTTGCATCCGGTTACTATCACTGTCTGCAGGCAACTGACTAGATTTCAACCGTCTAAACTTGTAAACTTCTGTATTTCAAGTCTCTGATTGGCTATTTTACTCCAACAGAATACCTGCATTTAAATAAACCTTCTTCTGGTTTTTGATTGGCTATTTTTATAAACTGTCACTAAAATTACATTAATGCTTCCAAGAATCACAAATAACATTTAAACTCTCAAACTCATTATTGCCTCAAGGTTACCTCATTGTTAGCAACGTTTAACTTATTATTCTCACAGCTCCTACATTATTAAATTACGTAATGCATTCACATAACATTATTGAACATGTTTACAATAATATAAGCATATGCAATGACTGTTACATACATTTTACAAATTATTACATACATATTGCTTCAAGGCGGGCTGTTATTGAATTTACATATTATAAATTAGGTTGAAATTATTTAAGTGTTAAAAATACTGCCTCAATGTTTACACGTGTTTTTCCACAAAGCCAAAAAGAGACGCGAGGAATTTCGTCTGTAATACCCACCTTACCAAACTGAACATTTTCAAATAGTCCTATTCATTCACCGAGAATTTAGAAACCTCACACTTCCCACGTAAGTAATTCTTGAAATTTTCTTTGATCTGTTCGTTTCCTAGCTGAACCCCGTGCGAGTGCTTCAGAACACAGTTTGGTTGCATCAAAGGAAGAAAGCACCCTGTAGCAACGTCGAAGGGCTTAAAGGCTGAGAGATTCCATTGTCCTTTGAGTTGCAGCAACGAGTTCTTACTGGGATTGTCACGTAATTTCCGGTCGGCGGTTTGCGACTATTTCCGCCCAAGGGGAGTTGCGAAACTTAGCCGCAATCAAAGGGATTAAGTCAGGGATAAATTCCCAGAGGAGCCAATATCCAAAAGGCGGGAATGCCATTTGTCTGCCGCCTGATTTGGATACGTTCTCTCGCTCCCCCGAGGGCTTTGAGAGAGGCACGTGTTTCTATAAATTCCAAACACTTCAGTCCAGGGAGGCGATCTGCCGTGAAGAGGCTCTGGGAAGAATGCCAGTCAAACAGGTTAATTAAGGGGAAAGCTATATGCCTCAACACAATACGTTCATGATCTGCGCTAATCGATCAACTTTCACCTCACAAGAAGATAGGGTTTTCTTCGTAATTCTTACTTTCTCTATCGCTTAAGTACTGTAACATAGAAAAATCTTTTGTGTTGCGTTCACATGACTTTCTCTACTCACTCATCTACAAAAGTATTCTTACAAATGATTATTCTTTTACCTAAGCACATCTTGTTAATCGAGACAAACTACACATTTACATATTTTGTTGTGGATACAGCAGGCTAAAGCTGTTCGTGGTGCGACGCTTTTTAAGCCGCACCCTTAGCTTCAAATTTTGATGCTGCTATCTCGAAGTTGCACCATTAGATGACGTTTAATGTTACCTCTGTAGATGAGATCTACGATGTCATCTCCCAGCTCGTTCTGCGTTGTTTGGTCTACCGGATGCATCAATGGTATACCTATCAGCGAGTGTATTTTGAAAGGATAACACCAGTTTAGTTAGCTGATAAATTTTAATATTGACTCAAATATTCTATTTGAAAAGAATCGCCGACTGTTGAATTAAAGAATTAAATTATTTCTATAATAATCATAATGAAGCGAAGCTTCAGTTACCGTAAGTCGCAGAAATTTTACTTGGAAGGATCCCTCGCAACCGCCGCTAATCTTTCTAACTCAAGCGCGTCACTGGGGGCGAAACAACTTAAAATTAAACTAAATACCACAAGAGTCGTCACACAAGTTACACGATTTAGTAAATAAGTTAGAGTAAGTATGTAAGTCTGGTTTAGAATGCATGCTCTTTTCTTAACTTAAGCCTACCTATCTCTACCCCTACCAATGTTCCTACTTAAACCTAAAAAGCGTCACACGTGCTCACGTTTCTAAAAATGGCACATGAAATTTCAATATCGTATTTTTGGATGGAATACAATACTTCGTCTACACTGAGGCAGCAAGGAATTTTTGTAGAAAATGGGGACTGAACGTAAATGAAAAGAAAGCGAAGATCATGGTTTTTTTTAAAAAAAAAAAAAGGTTATCAACTACGTAAAGATGACAAATGGCAGATAAATTGAAGAGAAATAGAAGTAGTAAGGATATTTGATTATCTGGGGGTAAGATTAAGTTTGAACGGAAGTTGGAGTGAACAAAAAAAAAGATGTCTAGAGCAAAAGGTATAATGGTTATGAGTGTTATAAGATCGTGTTTGAAAAAATTGCCACGCATAAATGTCACATGACTCGGAATTTACACTGCCGCAGTAGAAAGTAAGACGTTGCATGGGGCAGAGGTATGGAGAGTAGATGCTGATAGGAGAGAGATTGCAAAGTCAATAGATATTCTTTGAGGCAGTATTTTTAACACTTAAATGATTTCGTCTAATTATATAATATAAAAATAATAACAGCCCGCCTTAAAGCAATATAAGTATGTAGTAATATATAAAGTGTATGTAACAGTCATTGTATTATGTTTATATTATTGTATACATGTATAATAATGTTATGTGAATGTATTACGTAATTTAATAATGTAGGAGCTGTGAGAATAGAAGCTGAAAGTTACTAACAATGAGGTAACAATGAGGTAACCTTGAGGCAATAATGAATTGGGAAGTTTAATAATGTTACTAGTAATTCTTGGACCAATAATGTAATATTTAAAACAGTTTATAAATAGCCAATCAAAAACTAGAAAATCTGAAAGTTAAATAAAAATATTCTATTGAAGTAAAATTAGCCAATCAGAGACTTGAAATAGAGAAATTTACAAATTTAAGCGGTAAACGCCAGGCGCTAGAAGGCAACGCACCTGAGCAGTTCGTTCACTCGGTACGTATTCAGTGTGAGACGAAAATTCATTACGGCGAGAGTATTATAAAGTTTACGTGTTTAAAAGTGCAATTAATAAATAATATCACAGCCCTTATATCAGGAAGTGTTATTTAAACGTGTGAGGGATTAATAAAAGGAGTGAATAAAAATTATAATTTGTGTGAGCCTACATTCTTTAGCCCCATCACCCCCTATTAAGAGATACATGTTTCTACAAATTAATACTGACGCAGCCAAGGCAAATATAAATATGTATATATAATATTTAAAGAAACATTAAAATACAAAGTTGATTCTTAAACGTTGGGGCGAAGGCCACCGGAAACTTTGTACCATACGTGGGGCAGTTACTTCATTAAGTTTGGCTCCCCAACAGTGGAACTGCAATACAATACAACCTACTTCAAATTGGCAATTAAACGTGGTGCTAATAATGTAAAGATATATTCCACGTAAACGCTACAACTTCTCCTTCAAATTGGCGACCAACGTGGGGCTAATAACGTAAACAATACACCTGCTTCAAATTGGCACCTAAACGTGGGGCCAGAATAGGCGAGAATAGCTTAAAAGAAGAAAAGAATCGACGAAACTACAAGACTTCACTACAAGAACTACAAGAACTTCAGAGCACTTCAAAATCATCAACATCATCCACGGACAGCAGCAATTCTTTCAGGAGTACGGGGCACGCAGTCAACAATTCAACAAGAATCTACGAGGGAACACCAGAACAAAAAGATTTACTAACACAGCCAGAACAAAAGGTCAGAAAATTCCAATAAAATATGTATGTAATTGTAAAGATAGTTAAGAAAATATATTGTTATTAAGATAATTTCATGCTGTTAAGAAGTGGTAAATTAAAATTCAGCAATTCCAAACAAAATATAAAACAAAAGAAAATATACAAAATAAAATGGAAACAGAAAACAATGAAAATATGGAAGTAGGAGAGGATAGGTCAGCCATTGCAGAATACAATGTAAATTTACAATCAGAGTTAGAGGAATTGAGTAGGTTAGGTATAGAAAGAGATACTATCCCTCACACATCTAGGAAACAAGTGCAGGAACACTCCTCACAAGTAAATTTTATGTGCATTTTAAAAGCATTATCTGAAATTAATAAGTTATCTGAATTTGATCTCGTATAACTAAATCTTATACAGAATTAAGTAATAAGTTAACTGAAATTAATACAGAGTTTAGAAAATACTTAAATAATAAACAAACAAACTAATAATAAGTTAACTGAAACTAATACAGAGCTAAGAAAAGAGTTAAATAATAAGCTGAATGAAACCAGCACAGAGTTAAATAAACTACAAGAAACTAGTCAGGAAACTAAAGAACTGGAAAATACAAATGCAGATCTTGTACAAGTACAGATAGATTTAACAAGAGAAATAAGTAAAATACATGAAATGGCTAAAACAAATGCAGATGCAATTAAAGAAGCAAATACAGGGCAAGGACCAGTAATATCAATGATAGACGAAATTAAAGATAAAGTACAAGAAAGTAGCAAAGAAATAGATAAACTTAGAAATAGTTTTGAAAATTTAAGTACCAGTGTACCAAAGGTAAATGCAAATGTAACTAATTCTGTAAATGCTAATCAAATTCATGACAATAATACAAGTGCAGAAAGAAGCGTCTCACCTTTGTTAACTAATAATACAAGAGACGCTACTGCTTTTTCCATAGCATCAGCCTCTCAAACACAAAACAATAATGATGAGACACATTGCATGTACCAAATCAAATGTCAAACTATCATTCTGTGCTCAATGAATTACCATTCCTTATTTTATTGCTTCTTCAAGTCCAGTACAATTTATATATGATCTAGTAGAATATTTTAAATTTAAAAATGTGCCTGAAGCATTAAAAATGATACTTGTTAGAAAATGCTGGGATAACAAAACCTTAGAATGGTTACATATGCTATCAGACAGTGAAAGGAATTTTGAAACATTTAGTTTTATTTATGAATAAGTTTTGGAATACAACTGTGCAACATAAGATTAGGGAAAGTCTAAAAAGTCCGTGGCATAAAAAGAAAAAGAAAATAAAGTATGCAGGTTATGAGTGGCACAAGAAGAGAAAGAAAAAGAAAATAAACTGGAACATAAAAGGGGAAAGCAATGTAATTTAAAAATGTATAATAATATCTTTACTAAATGTAACAAATTGTCAACATAACAAAACAGAGTTTAGATAACAAGATGTAATAGAAGAAAATCCATTGTTAGAAAAACATAATAAATCTAAATAGCAACTGCATTTATAATGTATAAGATATAAATTGTTTGAAATTGTTAGAAATATAAAAATGCTTAAGAAATAAGTTATAAAGAAAGGGTAGCAAATATTAATATGCCTAATTAAGTATCAAATATCTAGCAAATAGGATATTTAATAGCGGCTGTGTTAGTGAATAAACAAACTTTACTCAGGTCATTGAACGCTAGATCATTGACCTTACACCAAATAGTTGTCCTTAAAAGTGTCGAACATGTGGCAGAACAAATATAAAGTATTCTGCTATACAAGGATAGTGAAAACGAGTGAGCGTTAATAAATGGTGACAGTGAAAGATAGCAAGTGTTATAATAAAAAATATGTTATGTTTCTTTCTTTGAGGAGACTTTCAGAAAATATTTTAAAAATTAAAAAAAAAAGACAAAACAAAAGAGAACATAATTTTTAAATATTTCTAAAAGGGGGCAATTTGAGGCAGTATTTTTAACACTTAAATGATTTCAGTCCAATTATATAATATAAAAAATAATAACAGCCCACCTTAAAGCAATATAAATATATAATAATAAATAAAGTGTATGTAACAGCCATTGTATTATGTTTATATTATTGTATACATGTATAGTAATGTTATGTGAATGTATTACGTAATTTAATAATGAAGGAGCTGTGAGAAGCTGAAAGTTGCTAACAATGAGGTAACCTTGAGGCAATAATGAATTGGAAAGTTTAATAATGTTACTAGTAATTCTTGGAACAATAATGTAATATTTAAAACAGTTTATAAATAGTCAATCAAAAACTAGAAAAGCTGAAAGTTAAATAAAAGTATTCTATTGAAGTAAAATTAGCCAATCAGAGACTTGAAATAGAGAAATTTACAAATTTAAGCGGTAAGCGGTAAGCGCCAGTCGCTAAAGGCAACGTTCCTGAGCAGTTCCTTCGCTCGGTACATATTCAGTGTGAGACATATAACATTCATTACGGCGAGAATATTATAAAGTTTACGTGTTTAAAAGTGCAATTAATAAATACTCTCACACCTCTCTATATCAGGAAGTGTTATTTAATCGTGTGAAGGATTAATAAAAGGAGTGAAGTAAAAATTATAATTTGTGTAAGCCTACATTCTTTAGTCGCATCACCCCCTGTTAAGAGATACATGTTTCTACAAATTAATACTGACGCGGCCGAGACAAATCTAAATATATAATATTTAAAGAAATATTAAAATACAAAGTTGATTCCGAAACGTTGGGGCGAAGGCCACCGGAAATTAAACGTTGGAGCGAAGGCCACCGGAAACTTTGTACCGTACGTGGTTGCAACTACTTCAATTTCGGCTCCACAACAACGGAACTACAATACAATACAACTTCTCCTACAATACTCCTTCAACAGTGGTGCTACTACAATACAACTCCTACTTCATTTTGCAAATATGTTTTGGGCCTACCGATAGCATCACCAAATGGGGCAGCACAGCTAGAACATGGCAGAAGCTCCACCAAGATCAAAATTCTCACAAGAGCTATGAAATATTTATACAGAATTTATAATCTGGAAGATAGCGATATTATCAAAGAATGTTTTTATATGCAAAAGTGAAAAGTGTCATGGTTATTAAAACATTTAGGAAGCTATGGAACAGATATGTTGGAGGTGTGTGGTTAAATGCATGTATAGGGAAATAAAACAGTATGGGAGAGGGAAAATTACATATAGATATGCAATAAACTAGGACGAGAAGGATTTGCATGGACAAGAACAGGAGCTAGAAACTTAAAAGGCATGACGAGGATATAGTAATGTGTGGTGAAGTGTCCAATGTCCAATGTGGTGAAGTGAACATATACGTGAAGTGAAGTGTATTATATGCAATTAAACAAAAATATGGAGAGAACAAGTTTGGCAATAGAAATGAAAGAGCTTGGATGAAAGAATATTAATAAGGAATATTCTGGCTGTAAAAGGAGATAAAGTTATATAAGCTTTGGTTAACTATTTGGATAAGGTTAAAGAGAAATGGTTAAGAATGGCTACAAAGAAAATGGGACTAACGACAAACGAAATAGACAAATAATGTAAGTAGACAATGGGTGGTATTAATAAAAGCGAGCCGTGACTCATGAGCCATGGCTTGTAGCAAAACCGAGTCGTTGTAGCAGCGAGTCGGGCGTCACAGATTTGGTATTAATAAAAACTTCCCCTCCCTGCTGAGCCTTGGCTCTGTGATTGCGAGTCTCTGACTTGTGTTTCCCCTCTTCCTGATTGCAAATGCATTATTGTCGAGCGGCAGTAAACATTGATTCAGTTTAGGTATTTTTGTGGCAGTATATCCATCAGAAATGACTGAAGAAAGCAATCAGTTTGTATCTTCTTTTGTGAACTTATTAACCACCAAAACAGATAATGAGCAAATCTCAGCTGTCTGCGGACAAGCGGAAAAGGCTTCTGCTATGACCGAAGTGCAGCGAAAACTCAAAGAGAATCTGAATCTTTGCCTAACAGAAGACCAGACAGCGAAGAAAATAGGAAATATGAAAAGTCGCCTAAAAGTGAAGACTGATCAGCGACGGACAGGCAACAAGCCCATAGCGCTGAAAAACTGGGAAATCAAGTTTTTAGACCTTATTCAAGGGGAATCAAATCCATCTATAGTTTCGTTAAGAGGTGAGAATAGTAAGGACGACTTTCGATTATTCTCCAGTTTATTGATGCTACTAGTAAAGCTCTGTTTTATGAAATAATTCAAGGTTACAAAACGTTTTGCTGTTTTTGAGAGGTTGCAATAACGTAAAATAACGCTATCATTCAAATTTAGCAGCAGTGCTGCAGTGGTTGCTGGAAATTTGATCCAGTTTCTCGATTTTTGTTTAATGCCAGAAGAAACTTTCCAAAATATATTTAAACTGTACCTTGTGAAACGCCCAAGTCCTCTGGAATCCGGGGTCCCCAATGCAGCGTAGAAATATTCTCATTTTCCATCTCTAGTACATAAGGGCCTTTCCTCTTGTCTCCACAGTTTCCGGAAGGAAATGCCGGGCGAGCCACCTCACGTTTTCTTTCTCAAACCTATAAAGTTGTTTATAATTGTAGTCTTCAGAATCCCGGAGCATTTTATAGTTTTTTTCTTTTCTCAGGTTGACGTTCACTTGCAACTGAGCCATCGCCTACAAGTTTGAGACAGCTACTGAGGTGGCTTAAGAAATCGCAAGCCATGGCTCTTAAAGTGAAGTCACAGTTCCGTTTTATTAATACCACGACTAGAGCCGTGACTCGCTAGAAGGAGGGGTTGAGTCGTTGATAAGTCGAAGGTCACGCTAAGCTTGAGTTGTTGCGTTTTATTAATACGGAAGTAAGTCATGGCTCAGAAATTGCGAGTTTTAATTCATGGCTCGCTTTTATTAATACCACCCATTGGGTCATCAAATACATGGAAAACCAAGAGTTGTGTGTATTGAGACCATAGATTAGCATAGGCAAGCAACCAAGAAGTTAAAATTAAATTGAGTTTTATTTATGGACACTCTTTAACGACTATGGTCCTTAGTGCCCCATTCTATATTGGGCATGAAGGACCGGAAAGTTTGCTCAGAGACCTCTATCAGGCTTGCGATTCTTTTACGTGCCGTAAATCTACGACATGGGACCACCGACTTTACTCCCCTTCCAAAGGAAGCCTGCTAAGGATTTTTACGCCCGAAAAAAGCCTTCGCCCTCCGCCGGGTTTGAACCCGCGACCCCGGGAATTACAGGCTAGCATAGTAACCACTACACCACGGAGGACTACAAAAAAAGAAGTGAATTTATAGCGTGAATATTCTAACATGTATATAATTTAATTATGTAATTGTGAGTATTGAAAAAGTAAATATTCATTATTCATTCATCCTCTATTCATTACAGGTAAGCGAGAAGGCTTAAAAATAAAGCAGCTGTAGGCGTATAGCATATCTGAGCATTGGAACAATCTTCCTCTATTTCGGATTGAAGGTTTCTTTGCCACATCGTTCACTACTTATTTAAAAATTCATCTCCATGTAAAATGTCTCAACAGAAATCCGCGGTAATATCGTATTAATGGCACCTCTCGCTTCAAAGCAAAACACTGGCAACCACACAAAAAAGTCGAAAGGAAAACAAGAAGCTACGGAAACTAAAGACAAAACAAACAGAAGCAAAAACACAACGAGCAAACTACACAGCGAACCAGAAAGGAATAAAAGAGAAGCGTATTTATTTAAAGCAGTCATCGTCAGGTTATGGCTTAACTTAGGAGCTTTTTATGTTCCTCGTTCAGATGAAGCATGAAATGAAGGAGAACACAGACGCGAAAAAAAAGAAGCTGAGAAATAAACTGGCTTTAAAGTTTCGCAAGATGAAATAAACGACTAATTTAATACCCCATAATCTCAAAAGCAGAAACAACTCTCAGGATAAAAAAAATTCTTCCTTAGCGGATTATTTTAAAGAAAAAATATGGAGTAAACTGATTAATATAAGGCAATTTCCTTCAGTACATATTAGTGGTGGTATAAGGCGCTACTTTGAACTGATCAGCACCTTACGCATACATATAGTGCAGTAAGTTGGGTTTATTACATTAGTAGGGGCTTTGACCAAGGAGAAGGTTTACATCTAGGCTTTTCATATGTCTGAAACTTCCCTCCTCTAGCTGCTCAACTATTCCCAATGTGAGGGGGAAGGTGGTCGACATAAGCCTTCCCCTTTTTCTATTACAGTGTGCCGTTTAAGTTGGCCTTATTCTAGAGGCAACTATCTCCGTCATCTGCCGTTTCACTAACTCTTCAGCCCCCTCGTTTACCTATTGACCAACTGCAGTCTGTATTTCGTGATGATCAGTGGCGTCTTTTCTGTGAAGTTTATCCCTAAATGTAAAAGCGTTCATTTGGGTAGCATCCCACCACTGATGTGCATTGCACGTAGGGGGAACGTAACTGACCTCCTTTGCTTCAGAAAAAGAGAGAGAGAATGAGTATATTACTCACTCTCTCTCTCTCCCCCTAAAAGAAAAGAGGCAATTAAAACTGCATAGAACAGCCCATGCATGACGAAAACGACATCTTTCCACCTATTCAAGAAAGGTAACCTGCATAACACCAAATAGCAGCACCTTAAATGCAAATGACAATCAAGTATTGTCGTTTGAGGAGAAGTGGCAGAGGGAATACAAATGTAATCGTGAAGTTCCTTCTCGCCACCCCTGGACTAGCCTGTAGCTTTCTCCTTTACAGCAGATCGCCCCGCTGTACAGCTAAAAATGTTAAAGCACCAGAAGCTTAGACTGAAAATCCGAGATTACAGAGTCTCTAATACTTCAGGAAATCCAACTTACTTCACAGTTGAATACTGCACATATGACTATAATCGCTCCACACTTAGAACTCAACATCAAAAAGGCTGCGGGACCTGACGGGCTCACACCCGCCATGCTCCGCCGCCTTCCCTTCAGAGCCGTTCTCTTTCTCACAAAGGTCTTCAATATGTGTCTTGCCCTATGTCATTTCCCACGAGAGTGGAGAGAGGCAAGAGTGATCTGCGTCTTGAAGCCGGGGAAAGACCCGGTTCACCCCTCCAACTACCGCTCCATCAGTCTCCTGTCAGTCCTCTCGAAAGTCTTTGAGAGGCTAGTACTTGCCCGCTTGTCCCCTGTACTGGGCGACATTCACGCCATCCCTGACCACCAGTTTGGGTTTTGACCTGGGCACTCGACGCCTCAGCAGCTGCTGCGGGTGGTGGAGGCTGCTGCCCTGGGTTTCCAGGACAGTGATTTTACTGCCGCGGTGTCTCTGGACGTCGAGAAGGCCTTCTCCACGACCTGGCATGCAGGTCTCCTTTACAAGCTTATTCAGCTGGGACTATCACCACACTACATACATCTGCTACACTCATACCTCAGACACCGTATTTTTCTGTTTCAGTTGCGGGGAACAAATCAACACACAGGCCAATACGAGGCGGAGTCACCGAAGGTTCTGTATTATCCCCTACGCTCTTTAGCGTGTATGTGGCCGACATACCAACAGAGCAGCGCGTCAATATAGCTCAGTATGCTGATGACGTGCTGCTATACTGCACAGACAGGCGCCCCCACAGAGCCTTCAACCCCGTTCAGCGACCTCCGCCTCATCCAAGAGTGGTGTAGGCGTTGGTGATTGTCCATAAACCCACAGAAAAGCCACGCCATTCTGTTTACACAGCGCAGCTTCCCCACCAACTTCCCTTCATTTAGCTACCTCCGACGTAGGATTCCATCTCCTATTTAGGTGTTCAGCTAGACAGACGTCTAACTTTCCGGGGTCACATCGCGGATCTCTCGCGTCGGGGCATGGCGGCTGCGGCCGCCCTGTACCCCATGCTGGGATCTGTGATGCGATACCGTTTAAGTTGCGTCTCTTTAGAGCACTTATAATCCCCGCCCTGCTCTACGCCTGTGAAATCTGGGGCATTGCCGCAGACTCCAATCTGCTCCGACTGCAGCGCAGAATAGGAGCCTTCGAGCCATCTATTCTGTATGCCGCGCTTTCCCCATGAGACTACTCCACGAAGCCTCGTCTCTTCCATACCTGGAGGATGAAATTAGGCGTCGGGCTAGAAAACTATACGACCAGTTGCCATTCCATCGGAGTGTCCTTGTTCGGTCTCTAGGGGACTATAACCCCAGAGAGGCGTCACCGGGTTCCCCGTATGGCTTGCGGGCACTCCCGGTAACGAATGAGTTACTCCAACTAGCAGCAAAAGCTGAACTCCTTATAGTCCTACCATAAGTTGCTTGGTAAATTCAAAATTTATCCCAAACAATTTCGATAATATCATCCACCAGTGGTGCACTAGGGCCGTTGCACCCTGACTTGCAATCGTCGAGGAGCTCAATGCTACCTCCTATCACCCTCCACAACTTTAGTCTCGACCGCCATCCTGCAAAACCCTTTCCTACCTACCAGTGGTTAAACCCTAGCAAGGGTAGGTACACTACATAACACTTCTTCGGGCTGCCCTCAGCCTGCCAACTGACGGAGGCGGAGCGAACGAACTTATAAGACACCCCAATATGATTAGTTTGATGGGGTGGGGAACACCTGCCTGCACTGTGAACTTTGAAGTAGATAGTATCTTTACGTTATTTGCACCACGCTTTGGGCATCAATTTGAAGCAGGTTGTATTGAAGGAGTTGTATTATAGTTCAACTGTTGGGGAGCCGAACTTGAAGTAGTTGCAACCGCACGTACGGTAAAAAGTTTCCGGCAGCCTTCGCCCCAAATGTACTTTCCGGTGACATTGCCCCAAATTTTAAAAATATTAACTTTGTAATTTGACTGTTTCTTTAAATATTATATATTTATGTTTGCCTCGGCTGCGTCAGTATTATTTTTAGAGACATGAATTTCTTAACAGGGCGTGATGCGGCTGAAGAATGTAGGCTTACACAGATTGTAATTTTACTTCACTCCTTTTATTAATGCTTGACACGATTTAAATAACACTTCACTGATGTAGAGAGAACTGTGAGATGTTTTTATTAATTACTTGCACTTTAAACTATTTTTGTCTCACACAAAATACATATTAAATTTCTCAAGGACACATCTCGCGTCAGGAACACTGTCTTCAACCAACGCGTCCAGTTATGAGCACTGTCTACAAGCAACTGACTTGATTTCAACCGCCTAAATTTGTAAATTTCTGTATTTCAAGTCTCTGATTGGCTAATCCTAGTCCAATAGAATACTTTTATTTAACTTAAGCTTTTTTCTGGTTGTTGATTGGCTATTTTATAAACAGTCACAACATTTACATTATTGTTGCTCCAATAATGACTAGTAGCATTATTAACCATTCTTACGCATTGCCTCAAGGTTACCTCATTTTAGCAACTTTTAACCTATTATTCTCACAGCTCCTACATTATTAAATTACGTAATACATTCAGATAACATTATTACATGTATATAATATAAACATATACAATGACTGTAATATACACTTTTTATATATTGTTACATACACACATTGCTTTAAGACGGGCTGTTATTGAATTTATATTATATAATTGACTGAAATCATTTAATTGTTAAAAATACTGCCTCAGCTTAGCAGATCTATGGCATATCCTCAGTGTTTTTAGCATCGATCCAGAAGTCTTACGCTTATAATGAACTAAATGAGACTCTGGACTGTCATGGTTAAAAGCTCCTCCAATTGCCAATTTACACCTAAAACAAAGAGCCCTTTGGAGAGCAAGTGCAGGCCACTGGCACAATAGGTTTGCTGTCCCATCCTGTGCACGTACCCTCTGAGGGCACAGTGTCCTGCATAAAGACCTTTTGCCCTTGAGCTCCATATGTTAATAGTACAGCCATTCTCCGATATAATTTCAATGCTGTTTGCATGTGGACTCTTGCTCACACGATAACGTTATTCAAATTTCTGGTTCTCTTGGACAACCTCAAACGAGCTTAGATAATTTATTATCGTTAATAAATAAACATATTGTGGCAGGGTTCCTTTGAATTGTTAATGATCAGAGAAAATCGTTTGTTACACACCAGATCCCTTTTATTGCAATTTACCCTCCCATACAAAGTCTATCAGTAGAAGCGCTATAAAAGTAATGAATAGAGAAACATTGTTACACAACAAGTTTCTAAAATGTATTTTTGATATGGTTTGCATACCAGGTGAGTCAGATGCCCCTAGTTATTTCTATTTATGCAACCCGCAGTTTATAGACTAATGTAAAAACATTAACCCTTTTAGCAAACAAACCGTTATTGTAGCTCTGCCCTTCTATTCGGTACTATACGCAATTAACATTAATGATTAAAGGTCTGAATGAGAACCTAAGAGCTGCGAAAGCCTTAAAAAGAAGGCGTTTCATGGATGTAATGCTTGCAAGGAGGTAGAGGAATGTTTTCCCGAAGAGGGGATAGACTAAGTGGGTTCTAGCTGAGTGGGTTAGTTGCCGGAATGTGGTGAAGCAAAGGTTAGCTTCGCAGGTTGGAATTTGATACAAACATCAATTTTTTTTGTTTTGGTTTCTTTTCGCTCCTTGTGTTTATTTCCTGTATTTAGTGTACTAATTTATTTATTTTTCTTACTGGCTCACCTGTGAGACAAAGGCATAGGAATTACAATCAGATAATTATGATTCATGTTTACCCTAATAATTTGTATCGTATCTGGTGTTGTAAACCGTGTTACATAGTTAGCTTTCATTCTTTTGGGCGCATATCGGTGATATTAAATATAACGGTTTTGTTTCATGTTTAAACCTTTTGTTTCACTTCTTCTATTGACAAAGGAGTTGTAAATGTGCTAAGTTCACGGGTAAACAGAATAATAAATTGTTAAATGGCGTGGATTTCATCAAGGAAGGAAATGCTCAAAATGACACCCCCTTCATCAATGCACATTTGTGTAAGTTGCCGGAGAGACCTTCTTGAATACTGTAACATGCGCGGTGTAATCTGGCTGCATTCTCCACGTATGACTTCCCGTAGATGATTTGGTCTTTGCGGGTCTTGAGCCTAGACCCGTTCCTTTAAATGATCCCACAGAAAGAAATCCAGTGGGTGAGATCAGGTAATCTAGGTGGCCATGCGATTGGGCCCCCTCGGCCAATCCATTTATGCGGATATGTTCTATGTAAGTGACTCCTTACAATCAGTGACCAGTGTGGTGGAGCTCCATCCTGTTGGAATCACATTCCTGACCGTTTCACTAGTGGCACATCTTCTAGAAACAATGACAATTCTTCTTGCAGAAATGCAAGGTACCGTGGTCCTGTGAGGTTGCCTTCAAGAAAGCACGGTCCAATAAGCTGATTTCCTATTATTCCGCACCAGACATTGATGCTCCACTGTACCTGGAATGCAACTTCTCTCACCCAGTGAGGACGTAAAAATCCTTAGCATGGCTTCCTTCGGAAGTAAAGCCGGTGGTCTCATGTCGTAGATTTACGGCACGTAAAAGAAACTCAAGCCTGATAAAGAGGCCTCTGAGCAAAATTGTCGCTCTTTCACGCCCAATATAGAATGGGATACTAAGGAGCACAGCAGTTAAAGAGCGATCAGTAATAAAATTCAATTTTATTTTTCCCTGTTTTGCCTACTAATTTTCTTCAGCCATTTAGTTCTTACTATACCTAAATAGTTTTCAAATTCCAATGTGATTTTTCTTGATTATTCATTCATCCCCTCTAATTTCTTTTGGTAAATCACACCACTTCTTTTTTCCCAGTTTCTCCTTAAGAATCTTACGCTTAAACCTTTCAGTTTAATCATCCCTGTTCTAGCCCTGCAAAGCCTTCTCTTGCTGCTTTTTATTTGTTTGTTGTGTGTAGCGCAACTGCGCTGTTATAATGTGACCACAATGCAATACAGTGCATAATTAACACTTATGTATACAGCATTATAAAACTCAAATATGTTCAGCTACTTGACAATGGGAACAAATAACAATAATTAGAACCATAGAAAAACAGAGAAGTTAAATTCACGATATGAAATGTGCTTTTTGTTGTTTAGTGCTATGGATATGTCATTTGGTATTTTGCAATTGTTTCTCTCTGTTGTACACTGTGAATATTCTATGATATGTTTTAGTGTTAGAAGACTTGTATATTTCACATTCAGGCGGTTTCACTCTTGAAACTAGCTAGGAGAGGATTAAGTTTGTGTGCCCAATTCTTAATCTTATTAATTTAACCTTGTCTCTTCTTTCCAGCGGAAGTGACAAGTACTTCTGGAAGTTTGGTTTGTTATGCGTGAAGTCATAACAAAACATGCACATATTTTCACATAATTCCGTTGTCTGCTCCAAACTATCTTCAGTTCTTTTTATATGCCCAATTAGGTTTAAAACTTTAAAAATCTGATGTGTTACACCACACGACTTTCTCTACTTTTGTACAAACTATATTTACAAACGCTTATTTTCCATCTGCTTCGTGTTAATCGATATAAACATTTCAGAAACTGTCTTATTGTTAATTTTCTTGTAGATTCAAGGGGAATATGGTAGGCTTTAAGTGATAGTCAAATACTTTAAGAGCTGGTTGCTATGTGGAACACTCTCTTTGCATGTTCAGAACAAAAGAAACGAATAATGAATTCCCATTTGAGAAAAAGCATATTATTGGAAAATTCAAACAAATAACAAGGTTTATCTGGGAAATGGTTCACTCCAAAACAAAAATGTATATAACTAATTGTGTGCTTTAACGAGATCTACAATTTTTGTGTAATAAATTTGAGGCAGTATTTTTAACATTTAAATGACTTCAGTCTAAATTATATAATATAAATTCAATAACAGCCCGCCTTAAAGCAATATATGTATGTAACAATATATAAAAGTGTATATTATAGTCATTGTCATATTATGTACATGTTTAATAATGTTATGTGAATGTATTAGGTAATTTAACAATATAGGAGCTGTGATACTAGAAGGCGAAAATTGCTAACAATGAGGTAACCTTGAGGCAATAATGAAAGTAATAATGCTACTAGTAATTCTTGGAGCAACAATAATGTAATTTTTGAGACAGTTTATAAATAGCCAATCAACAACCAGAAAAAACTTAAGTTAAATAAAAGTATTCTATTGGATTAGGAATAGCCAATCAGAGACTTGAAATAGATGAAATTTGCAAATTCAGGCGGTAGAAATCAGTTCAGTTGCTAGTAGACAGCGTTCCTAACTGGACGCGAGACGCGTCCTCGAGAAGTTTAATACGTATTCAGTGTGAGACAAAAATTCATTACAGCGAGGATATTATAAAGTTTGCGTGTTAAAAAGTGCGAGTAATTAATAAATAATCTCACAGTTCTCTATATCAGTGAAGTGTTATTTAATCATGTCAAGGATTAATAAAAAAGAGTAAAATAAAAAGTATAATTTGTGTAAGTCTACATTCTTCAGCCGCACCACACCTTGTTCAGAGATACATGTTTCTACAAATTAATACTGACGCAGCCGAGGCAAACCTAAATATATAATATTAAAGAAACATTAGAATATAAAGTTGAAAGTAAAGTTGGAGGGAAGGCCACCGGAACTGTGGTTGCAGTTACTTCAACAAAATTTGGCTCCCCAACAGTCGAACTACAATACAACTCCTCCTAAAATAAACCCCTTCACGAAATTTTGTCTCTCTCTTACCGTTTACCAGTTATATGAAAGTTATTCAGAATGAAGAGGACTTTTAGGGACATTCCCAAAAAATTCATTATATACATTTAATTTACCATAAAATATCTTAAACATATGATATTTTAATCAAAATCGTTATTGCCATTTTTGAGAAAATCAATATTTTCGAAAAATGTTCAACGTAAACAGTAATCTGGGGTAGGGGGATTTTCTTAAAAATCTTTGTGTTGCATCCTTCGAAGATAGTAAATTAAACTACATACCAAGTTTGGTATTTAACCGACTTTCCCTTTTTGAGTTAAGCTGTTCACAGACTGAAAGACACGCATACACCACAATGTATCCAAAATGCTTTATTTGGATTCAGGGCACCTCATAACATGTATTTGCGGTGAAATCTCGATGTTGAATTTTTGGGTGGAATGAAATACGTCCCCTACTTATACTAGTAGAGAAAGTAAAAAGGCACACAAAATTGTTATGGAAAGTGTGCATCGTTACTCGGGAAAAAGGATGTGGTCGTAAGTGGGATTTACTCTGTGCTGTTAAACAAATAGCAAGGTGTCTTCTAAATCAAGGAAAACAGTAGGATTTTTACAAGATTCAGCTTGGGGATGTGGTCAAGCATTCCCTGGAGGCGACATCTTTATGTTGAACCGAAACGGAAGCTTTGGTTTAAAGCTAATGAAGACAATGTCACCTGAGGGATAACAACGCCTACTCTTTGTAATTCCGGACACGGTGCCCCCACGGCAGCAATCTTCTCCGTCAAGAACGGAAAAATATATTCCGTACTTGCTCTTCTCCCTCTGGTGCAACAGACGTGCACCGACTCAACAACGAGAGCCCGCTGCTATTTAAAACTGCTCGCAGCATTCCTGAAAATATGACGCGTCTGTGACAACAAGCTTTGGCACGAAGCAAAACGGTGGCGAGATTCAATCACTTACTCCACAAGGGCTATTTGTTTCCAAACTGAAAACAGCATAGAAAATGCAACTTAATACTGCATTTTGTTTTTTACAAACTGTACCTTTCCGCTACTATGCAAATAGCTTTTTAAACCTAGAATAATAATGTAATTATAGTAATTTATGATATAGCCATTAATTACCAATACCGAGTGAAAAATTTAACGCAATAATTTACATCAAATTTCAAATATATCTTAATCCCGCGTGATATACAATATTGTGATGCAGTGGCTATGGCCCAAAGTTATCTAGAGATCGGCACCGGGCGGTCGGAGTAAACAAGACAACCGCTGCTCGCTAGCGTAAACTCCGGTTGCGCTAATGGTAGATAACTAGAACATTTTGGAAGTTACTTCTCCCCCTCCTTCAGGAACTGTATCGAAATAATTCTAAAATGTTCGAGAACCTTGTGGAAAAATTCCACTTACTATATAAGCAAGCGCTCTCGCGGCAGTGCGAGTCGAGTGCGAGAGAACTGCTGAGTCAGTCGGTAAGCGAGCGAGTTAGCTACATCAAGAGCGATTCGGCGAGTGAGTTGGTGACGGCTGTTGTGATGTGCAACGAGTGCTATGTGGAGCGACGACTTGTGGAGGTCTTGTGTTCGACTTCCGAGTGAAGTGAACCGCCCGGCATGAAGAAGAAGTGAAGGGACGGAGAACTGAACTAGTTCACCTTTATGAAGTGACAGTGTGAACGAAGTGAATTCCATGTGAAGATGAACTAGATAAGAACTTAGAACAGTGACAGTGAGAACTGAGAGAAATGACAGTTGAAAAACTGGTAAACGTCACTATTTTATCCGCTACTAAAACATAAATCAGAGTAATCATTTTAATTAAATATAGATTTATCATCACTGGATGCGAATATGGCGGTACAAATGCTTTTGTCTTGGAGATAATTGACATTAATGATCTGAAATTATTGGTAGATAGTAAAAGTGTAAATCGAAATGTATACGGAAAAGGCAAAAATATTTATTCCTGAAGACTTCTAACGGACGGTGAGAGTGCAGTGAATTCATTGATCTTATCCGTGTCTTATTTAGTATTACTTGAAGTTTAGCTTTAGAAACGAAAGGAAAAGAGTGTATCAACGAATTAAAACGTTTTAATTCCCTACTGCAATTAAAACCAGTATTTAGGTTGCTAGGAAAAACGAAACAAACCATAGCTTATACGACAGCAGTAAAATGTAATTTACCTCTCAGCTTATTCTTTATGAAGTTATTTTTGCTCCTTATAACCGTATACTTTTAAGTACCTAATAAGAGACGAAGAATCACCTAATATTCACGGATGGTGGAAGTTGTATTTCTGATTTCCTTAACCTGTTGCTGGAGCCTTCCAAATTCTGGAAAATAAGTGTTGTACATCGATGAAAGAATTATCAGAATGGTCAAGTATCTTGGATGTATCACAATAGATCACATTTTAAACGTTTTACCTCCTCTTCAGTTCCATAGTTATTTAATAACAAAGGCACAATGCACGCAATACAGAAAACCCTGTTAATAATATTCACGAAAGGGGGACAAAATTGATAAATATGAAGATTTCCCACCACAGGTCAGTAACTTAAACATTCTGTAACCATAGAGAAAAATAATCGTCTCAGTTATTAAGGCTACCAATAGCTGAAATTTAGTCAAAATTTTCAAAAAAAATCTAAAATTAGTTAGGTCCAAAAAATACTTTGAACTTTTAGCTTCAATTGCATAGTATGGTTTTTGCTCTCAGATCCGCTTAAGGCTTCAAGTGACAATTTAAATGCTCAAGAACACACGGCCTAATGACCTCTTTTTACTTCCAATGCTTTTATTCGACTTTGATTTTTCTTGTGCTTTTGCGCGTTAAAATGTTCTACGTGATACAGTTTGTAATCAAACTTGTACAAACGTTCAGCGAAAACTCAGAGAGAATGAACTTAAAAATTGCATCTGGTTTTCACTAAACTTTGAAATTGCTCAAGATATGACATAGCAAATTAATTCGACCACTGAGAATGTTGAGGACTGATAAACCTCTGTGAAATGTTTTCGCTTTGCTCTATTTGTTAATTATTGCATTACTCACATAGCTTAGATTACTCTATGTAAACAGTCTTTTGTCTTGTGTTAAGAAAAATACACGCATTAACAGGTTAGAAAGCCTCTCGTTTCTTATATTAAAGTCCAGGTAAAAGCTTACATACAAAGTGGTTCCCAAACCCGAGAACAGTTGTTCCGTTCACTAACGAGAAGACTGAACGGTTTTGAAGATATTTCGAGTGCAAAATATTGAATATTTGAATCTTGAAACTGCAAAAACTTGTAAATCTGGTATTTATCAGACATTTCGTTTGGGTTACGCTATTCACACACAGACCTTTTTCTGAAAATGCCTTATACGAATTCAGGGGCTCTCAAAACATGTATTTTCGATGAAATCTCGATATCGAATCCTAGATATGTGGTAGAGAAAATAAAAAACAGCCAATATCGATTAATATACAAAATGAAATAGCAAGAGTGGCATAAAAGCATGGAGAAGTTCATCAATTTTGTGCTCACCACAAAAATCCACTGTGATCGTATCAGGTCACTAACGAAATCTCAAAACTACTACAAATAAAACATTGGCCATAAACCTGCCATCAGCGTATTAATTAAAAGTGCGTATGATGTCAACTATCCAAACCTTCACCTCTAGAATCTTTAGTTATGATTGTTTCAGTTTATGAGTCTCGCCTTCGTGTTATAAAACTCTTATTTGCTTTCTTTTACTTTTTAACGCCGCCTTAACTTCTTGGTTATATCCCGATGGTTATTGTAAGCTTGTTGGTTCGCCTGAGTCAGTCTGTGTCATACATGCTGCCTAGTTGCATAGTCGTCTTCTTGTACCATCTATTTTGTTGCTATTGAATTTTGGTGGAATACGGATTTTGGAATCGTGGAACTTCTTATTTGAGTGTACAAGTAGTGATCATGATTCCCGATCTTCCTGTACCATGCATTTTTATTTCTATTTATTTTGTTCTTTAGCTACAACTTGGTTTGCGGTATTGGATGGAAAGCACGCAAAAACCAAATTGGCTCATATAAGGGATTAGTATCTGCAATCTCCAAAATACGAATCACATACTCTACCGCCTGAGAAGAATTTGTTTTTATTGTTGTGGCACCGTAATTATTGACAGGAAGATACAAATACATAATTACATAAAGAAATGATAGTAATTTGAGAAATACTTGCAAAAATATTTTCCTATATTACATCAATGTATAATGTAACAAGCCTGAGTTGAAAAGATTTGCCCGGAGAAAAAGGTAATTAGCGAGACATGTTGAGAAAAGTCATTAGTAATAGCGTGAGTAGCGAAATCATTAGCACAATTCCTTCGGAAGGGAAGTAAAGCCGGTGGTCCCGTGTCATAGATTTACGGCACATAAAAGAACCTCAAGCCTGATAAAGAGGCCTCTGAGCAAAATATCTGGTCTTTCACGCCCAATATAGAACGGGACGCTAAGGACCACAGTGGCTAGCACAAAGGTTCCTGAAATGCAGTTAGGTTATAAGTTCAGTACTTTTGCCAAGTCACGTAGACAGAAATTCTGTAAAAGAGAAAAGTATATCAAAATCTTAGATTCGGTATAGTATCGCATAGCAACAAGGGAAGAGACGTACACGTAAGATTTTTACTTTCTCTACTACGTATAGTAAGTAGGGGAAGTATTGTATTCCACCCAAAAATTCGATACCGAGATTTTACCGGAAATACATGTTTTGAGACCCCCTGAATCCAAAAAAAGCATTTTTGGAAACATGTCCGTGTGTGTGTCTGTGTGTGTGTGTGTGTGTGTCTGTGTGTCTGTGTGTCTGTGAACAGCATAACTCAGAAACGAACAGTCGGATAAACACCAAACTTGATATTTAGGTTCAGTATCTTCCAGAGATGCGACACGAAGGTTTTCAATAAAATCCCCCCACCCCAGACTACCCTTTACATGGAACATTTTTCGATAATTTTAATTTTCTCAAAAATGGCTCTAACGATTTTGATTAAAATATCATATGTTTAAGACATTATCATTAGAAATGAAATGTATATCTCGAATTTTCTAGGAATGTCTCCAAAAGTGTTCTTCATTGTGAACGACTTTTGCATAACTGGTAAACCATAAGAGATAGACAAAATTGTACTACACAAAAAATGTAGATCGCATTAAAATACACAATTTATGTCATATACATTTTTTTTGTTGAGTGAACCGTTTTCGAGATATTGCTTGTTATTCCCTTAAATTTTCCAATACTTATACTTTTTCTCAAATTCGTTATTCATTTTTTTTATGTCCTGGACTTGCAAAGAGAATGAAATGCGCCACATAGCAACCAGCGCTTAAAATATTTGACTATCACTTAAAATCTACCATATTCCCCTTGCATCTACAAGAAAATTAGCAATAAGATTAACATCTCGATATCTCGATTGACATGAAGCATATGAAGAATAAGCGTTTGTAAAAATAGTTTGTACAAAAGTAGAGAAAGTCATGTGAGTGTAACACATCAGATTTTTTAAGATTGGACTGCGCGAGAAGGGACGTTGGTGGGGTAGTTCTATGGTAGGCGGAACTTACGTAATAAAACGCGTGTATTGCTAAAATTAGCGTCTTTTTTTTTTCTTTCTTTCTTTAGTGTACAGCCTTTGGAGCTTACAGTCTTTTACAGTGATCTTCAGTTCGTAGCGCCTAAGGCGGTTTGCCAGTTACTTAGTGGTAGCCGCGAGGGGGTAATCATTTTAGCGACTCGCGGAAACTTACGTTTCTAGTTTCTTTTATTGCGGAAAGTTATTTTTTCGGGTGCTACGATTCATAATTAGCTTCATTCTTTATCTTCAAACGGTTGGCAATTATAGCTTCAATAGCTCAAGTATAAAATTACGTAAGTTTCGCAGTCAATTTAAACTGGCGTTATCCTTTCACACCACGCCCACGCATACCCTGAGAAAGATGTTATAGCCAACCATTGTAGCAGCTGGCAGCAGAACTAACAGCAGATATTGAAGACGACGTCAAAACGTGTCACCGGGCATTCGTTGTTCAGTTGCAAGCAATATGGTTATGATGGTTAATGAAATGAACGTGAAATTAAATTAACTGGAATTTTCATATCCTGACTTGTGGATGAGGGTGACAAACGTCTATCTAAGTATTAGTATACCTCATTATTTACACGCAAAAATTCATAATACCAATCACTCAGCGCTTCTAACAATAAACACTTTGTGAGAATTATCGGTTCCCTTGGCTGTAGTATAAAACACTCTTCTAGCGCAAAATCTGTACTTAACCATTTGCTTTCCTAAGAGTCTGACCTCGGATCCTTCTTTTCCAAGTAATAGACGTATAGTGGCTCTAAGTAGTGATTGCTGGGTTCATCATTTATAAATCCCCCATCCATAGTTCAATTTTCCTCAATGATAGACCTTGGAGAGGAGCGGTACTTTACAGATAGGGAGGTAGGCTACGGAGGGCCTTAAGGCGGAGTTGAGACCCGATAGCCGCGCACTAATGGCACCTTAAACTTGGCTTTTGGAGCCGATCATATCGAGGGGAGTGGGCAAGGGCTTTAATAACCAAGTTTATCGGAGGACCAGCTTGCAGCTTTCGGGCAGCACAGAAAATCCAAGTCAGATTTGCTAATACCCGCTCCTCCATACAACACCCTCCTCCCCCTTCTCATTCAAGTAGTTTACTTAAATCGAAAGCACTTCAGTGACCCATTCAGATTGTTGTAGTCGATAATTTCCAGAATAAATTGGTTCTTAAGAAGCATAGATCTAAGTGCATGATCATGAGTTGAAATCAAAGCTAGTTCAGATATATATCTAATGGCTGCTATGCAAAATGCTTCTTACTGAATACCAATCCGAGAAGTTAACACAAATGGAGAAAAACACGTTCTTTAATATGACCAAAACGAGTCTGCTTAAATCCTTTCACGAAGAACCGAGAAACACGATGTCGAACGATTTTTCAGGAATTTGAGAGCAAAATTGAAAAATAATGCATCCACTAGAAAGGGTTGAAACGAGATGAAATATATAAACCCAGGATTTCATGGCCGGTGTTAATATTAAACCCTTACCGGGTTTTCACGCTATGTACATTTGATGTTCTGACATCTGGCGTTTTGCTTAGGACTGTGCCAGACATCAGGCGAAGGGTGGCGGATTTTTTCGGGCGTAAAAATCTTTAGTATGGCTTCCTTCGGAAGGAAAGTAAAGCCGATGGTCCTGTGTCGTAGTTTTACGGCACGTAAAAGAACCTCAAGCCTGATAAAGCCTCTGAGCAAAATTACCGATCTTTCACGCCCAATATAGAATGGGACGCTAAGGATCATAGTAGTTAAAGAGCGTCCAGAAGTAAAACTCAATTTAATTCAATTTTAATTTCTATCAACAAGAGTCCATGATGTGAAACCTTGCACTGCGCTAGACTGCAGCAAGTATACAAGTCAAACACAAAATGAGCTACGGCCCAGAAACACCGTAAAGAGTTTATATTCATTTTATAATAAGCGAAATCTTTGAGAGTTAAAGTTAGGCGCAGAGCGTGGGTTTTGCTTGAACAAACAAGGTCACCAAGATGCATACATGAATCCATTTTTTTCAGATGTTTATTGAGTGAAACAATATTTTGAGCGGTTTTTAAAGTAATTGCCTAAAAATATATTGTAATAGAAACACTCTGAGCTACAAAAGCACATTATTTTTTGTTTCACACATGTAAGGAATAGTGTTAAGTATTATATGAACTAAAATTCCGAAAATGTACATTATACATTGCCCAAACATTCATCTGAAAATGTCCAAATATGTTCTATAGTATCCTTTGTGCGAACACTAGGAATAAAACATTACATATTCAAAATTGTAATCATAAAGAGGTTATTCTTACCTACACTTTCTTACCAAACAAACTCAACTGATAAAACACTAAGACATACGATATTTTCCGCCGTATTTTCTGGTCCTAGCTTATTCCTCCTGTCCGTAAAATATACTTACGAGCATTTTAATACCCCACGAAATGATGGGACAAAACTAAAAATCGGACAATAAACTACTGTTAATGTTCACATCACATGAGAACCTTGAAAGATTCTACTAATTCCTCATAGCTTCCTAAGTCAATTATTCTTTTTAAAAGAGTTTGCCGTTTTCTTCTTCATATCACTCCCGCGTTTTCAACTTTCTGTGTCTATACTTTCAATGGCAGAATCAAGCAAGCACCTTAAAAGTTTCTGACTCATCGACTTCTAGCCGTACCTTTCTTTTAACATCCTAATTCTACGCTTGCACTGTCTTGAACAAACACACAATAAAATAATTATGAAAGAGGATAAATAAAGAGGGCATTCGTCTGTATCTCCACAGCACTGCCAACATTACTACGGTAACCCTCTGACAACATTGTCAAGAGTTTTATGGAAGTTCACAAAACTCGAAATTGTTATAAGTATGCATTAAATGCACTCTTACTGTTTAATGTGCACAAACGTATAGAATATGCACAAATATACACGACTAGTACGTTTCAATCGTCTTTATTTTAATATAAAACATATAATTACGAAGTTTTATAGAGATAATATATGGTCACATTTCAAATGTGCATTTGCATATATTACTTTCTCTACTACGTATAGTAAATAGGGGAAGTATTGTATTCCACCCAAAAATTCAATACCGAGATTTCACCGGAAATACATGTTTTGTGACCCTCTGAATCCAAAAAAAAAACATTTTTGAAAATATGTCCGTGTGTGTGTCCATATGTCTGTGAACAGCATAACTCAGAAACGAACAGTCGGATAAACACCAAACTTGGTATTTAGGTTCAGTATCTTCCAGAGATGCAACACAAAGGTTTTCAAGAAAATCCCCCCACCCCAGATTACCCTTTACATGGAACATTTTTCGAAAATTTTAATTTTCTCAAAAATGGCTCAACGATTTTGATTAAAATATCATATGTTTTAAGATTTTTTATGACAAATGAAATATATATCTCGAATTTTCTGAGAATGTCTCCAAAAGTATTCTTCATTGTGAACGACTTTTGCATAACTGGTAAACCATAAGAGATAGACAAAATTTTACTACACAAAAAATTTAGATCGCGTTAAAATACACAATTTATGTCATATACATTTTTTTTGAGTGAACCATTTTTGAGATATTGCTTGTTATTCCCTTAAAGTTTCCAATACTTATACTTTTTCTCAAATTCGATATTCATTTTTTTGTCCTGGCAATGCAAAGAGAATGGAATACTCCACATAGCAACCACCTCTTAAATTATTTGACTATAGCTTAAAGCCTATCAATTCCCCTTGCATCTACAAGAAAATTAGCAATAAGATTAACATCTCGATACCTCGACTAACATGAAGTAGATGGAGAATAAGCGTTTGTAAAAATAGTTTGTACAAGAGTAGAGAAAGTCATGTGAGAGTAACACATCAGAGTTTTTATTCAACCCGTTAATGAATGTTTCTTTTGTAACAATAGTTTTTAAGTTAATATGAACTGTTAATTTATTTTCTGTTCGGTTACAGTGACAATAATGAGTATCAGTATTGTTATAACACGCACGACAGGTCTGCATGACATTCGCACTGCTGATGAACAGTTAAACAAGATACCCTGTCTATGTCAGCAGGCTTTCCAGGGACATTTGTGTTCTTTCACATTTCCTTTCATCACTAAGCTGTAACACTGCTGTCTTTCCAGAAAGCAAAGGTCATTGATATTCGGAGCCTATTATTACTGGAATACTGTTATACTGTGACTGACAATTAAAATATCAATTAAAAGGTTCCCTTGCGTTGAGATGCTGCTACTAATACTCTTGAGTCAATGGACTTGTGCAACCCTAGCAGATGATCACGACCACTTTGAGAGATGTACCTAGTTATACCGCTCTCTTATGACCGCGCTCGCTGAAGTGTCTAGCTTTGTTGTTCGTGATGCAGAGGATTGTGGGTTTGAGTCCCGCCTCGGACATGGGTGTTTGTGTATTTGTAATAAAAAGAAAAAAAAGTCTCTCAGGCCTATACAGCACATATATCTGCCAGGCTGCTCGTCATCATGGGTGTACAGCTCAAATCAGCCTTGGGCTGGGTACTGACAGTTAATATCCAGCTGACCTCTCTATTGCTTTTCCACTCCATAATCCTGTCAAGTCACCTAAAACTGGTCCCCCTCACCTTTTTGCTGAAGAAGTTGTTGACCATGAAATTCATTTGTGCATTTTGGGTTCACTAATGCATATGCAGTGGTTCAGCCTCTGTAACCGTAGGTTTTCTATGAATCTAAATATATCTTTCCCTTTTATTATGCAACTAATTTCATCTTTATGCTTAATTCTCCAAATAACATGTTCTATTATTTGCCCATAAATGTTCCTTGTTATTTTCCTTTAGGTTTGCTTTGTTCCGCTTCAGTCGTTCCATGAGATTTCAAACCTCAGTTGACCAATGGTCTTAAGATTTCGCACACGTCTTTCTATGATATCTACGCTGAACCCTCATCTGGAAGTATAGGTACCATAATATGTTTGTCTACTGGGAAGAGATTACGCACAATGTCCATTATGGTGGCCTCTTACGACCTGTATAGAACCATTTTATTCCGATCTTCACACGAGATTACTATACTCCCACAATAGTCATTATGAATATTGGGTGACTCAAGGCTATACAAATTAAATGTCTGTGTTTATGGCCAATGTTTTCTCTCCCCCCTTTTTTCCGCTACAGTAGTCAGATGTCACAAATATATTTTAAAAAGTAATGAAAGATTTAAAACAATTCTATAAGGACGGAATAAAGAAAAGATAGGGGCGGCTGAGGTTTCATCCTCTGCCCTTTAAATCAAATCCTACCACATACCACATCTTTTCACTTCATTCAAATCGAAACCAGCAGACCTTGCACCCCACTACTAAGAGACAAAACAAGAGTACTCCATTTTTCATAGCACTTTTTGTGTTACAAAGTTGCCAAGCCTGAAGTAAAGATGCGACGCTGCGGCGATCCCCTCACCATCCCCCGTTTCTGTTTTAATTATCGCTTTTCCCGGTAGTGGGCAACACTGGAAACTTCCGGCGCTGGCCATGGCCACCTCTGTTATACGAGCGCCATTATAACCCAACACCATCTCATTGTCCCGATTGTTACTAGATGATATAGACCTGCATAGCTGAGTGCCCATGTATGCATGAATCACGAGAGCATCTCTCCACCATAGCGGAAACTTTTTTTCTCTCCTTTTTTGTCGTTTTTTATCACAGACGATGTAACTATATATAGCAGCGCTAGTACTGTCCGAATCCTCGTTATTGCTAATAAAAATTGCCGTTAGCTTTGCTGTAATGTCTCATAAATTGCATCTGAGGTTTTCTGCCCCATTCCATCGCGCCGCCCGGCCAGCCGTGTATTTAGGAGGGCGCTTTGCATTTGGCAAATAATAAAACAATAATGCGAAAACAACTCGCTATGGCCAAAAAGGGCTTTCGCGCATAAGCCCGGCGCAGGTCGGCACAATAAAGGAATAAGAAAAGTAACAGCACACAGGCTTATCGGGTCATTTGGGGGCGTTCGGTGCTAAACACTCCACGCTCCAAAGTATATTGAGTGATGTGAATAAAATCCTAAGTATATTCATGAGTAAAAGTTGACGACTGGCTACAGTGCGCATCCTTTTGACATGAACAATCATCTCCGTGAATTCGGCAAGCAAAACTTGGCTAGTTTAGTGTCTTCTACCATGCAAATATGCCGAAGGACTAATGATGGCAGTAGATGCAATCTACATGTGTAATAAAACGGAATCGAAAATGTTGTGCTAATTTTCTATGCTTGATTTATATACATCTAATTTCTTTAAAATTATTGCTTGTATGTGTGAATGAATGTGTTATATTTTCTCTCAAGAATGTTCGAGCCCATATTAAGAAACTAAGACTGCAACTTAAGCCCCGCTTAGAGAACTCTCGTTAATCTTTGTCTTTCTTTCTTTTGTCATATTTTCGAAGGTTTCGCATTCCATAATTATGCTGTCCACCAACCAGTGGATTTGCTGAACAAACCTTCAGCCAGAGGCAAATGTCATAGACAGATATTAGAAATAGGCTTCACATGGATACACTTAAAGCAGAGCTTGAAGTACAAATTAATTTTAGTATGGCATGTCTCTGACATAGTAGTAGGCATTTAATACCCATTCTTAATACATACGGCACCACAGACACCTCTGCTGCATTCAGCGATAAAGAAATTCTAGTATACATTAAAAGTACATCTTTAAACAGGAATAGTAAAATTTCAGGCTTGCTATGTACTTATAGAAATAAATCGATAAGCCAGCAAATAAACCAGTTTTGATATTTGTAGTTTTTATTGTAGAAACAATATTCAGTACCCTTTTTTAATATTGGTGAAATATTTTAGTAGACCTTACACCAATTTTTGTCTTTTATTATGTGTATTATTACAATTTTGTGACTTTGCCCAGTTTTTGAACTCTCACTTCTCTCGCTTTCACTGTCGCTGCTTTAATCTGCTTCAACTTTCACAGAGACTTCACTTACTCACACTATCACTTAGCAAATTAGCTCAATTCCTCATTTCACTCCCTTCGTGACGTAGCCTCTTCTTCCGGACGATTCACTCACTGGGGAGTCGAACGCACAACTTCTATAATCTACCGCTCCGAAGTAGCACTCGCTGCACGTCACAGCTGTCGTCGCAAACTCGCTCGGAGAACGGCACTTTCCGTCACACCGGAAACACACTCGTTAATTCGCTCGTTCATTGACCGACTATAACTTCCTTCTTCAATAGAACATTCCAGAACTATCTGGATGCGCATTCTGGAGGCGGTGAGTAGGAACTTCCAGAAATTCTGGTTATCTGCCGATAGCGCTTCCGATGTTTATGCCGGGCAAGAGCATTTATCATCTCTGTTTACCCCCGACTTGGCGGCGCCGATCTCCCGATAACCTTGGGCCATAGTCACATGTCACATGTTCTTCTTGGTGCTTTCTAATTCGATAATGTACAGAGAGAGTAAAAAAACTACGAACCGGCTACTACGCGGTGTTTTTCCTGTCCACGTCCTTGGCGCTCGATGAAACCATACAACATTTTTAAAACTACTTTTAAAGGCTTTACTTACCAACTTTATGAAAGGAGATGCTGAAACTGGCCACCGTCGTTGTCCATACATTTTTGGCACCTCTTTAGGAAACTATCCATCCTAAAAAACACTTTCATAAAGTTGGTAAGTAAAGCCTTTAAAAGTAGTTTTAAAAATGTTGTATGGTTTCATCCGCGCCTTTCTATGATAGCGGCAGACGGCAGCGAGCGCCGAGGACGCGGACAGGAAAAACACCACGCAACCGGTCAGTAGTCTTTTGGCTCTCCCTGCATTAAAAAGCTGCATAATAAAACACGTTGACTTGTAAAAAAGGTGAAAGATTGCTAATTTTCAAGTTCCACTGTGTCCCTCAAAATTTTGAATTGTCCAACATTTATTTTTATTTCAACCTTTTCAATTATTAAAATCGAATTGGGCAGAATTCCTTCTTTATTAACCAATGCTTTGAAAAAAAAACTTCGAAATCGAATTGGGCAGAATTCCTTTTATTTATTTATTTATTTATTTATTTATTTATTTATTTATTTATTTATTTATTTATTTATTTGGCACTTCCTCGTTTCTTTCCTGTGGAGGTGGTCACTCTAGACGTCACGGACTCAAAAACGTCAATATATTTCGCTTATTATTGAAAGCGATTACCTAAAGAATGTTTATAATCCTAGTGCCCCTTCCAAAATACTTTTATCTACAAAATTTGCATAGAATGAATGATTTAGAAGTTAGACAAACATTTCGTTACTGTTATTCGTGTACGTAAAACAATAACCACGCGAAACAGCATAATCACTATAGCATAACAAGCATATGGAACGAAATGGTTAGGTTAAACGTGAGTTCTCTCTCTCTCCCTCCCTCCCTGTACCTATCATAGAATCAAGTTATGCTTCGAATAGGACTAAGTTGCTCGCATGATCGCGGACATTCGTGCTGTATCGAATGGAGTGAGCGGGACTCACAAACTGGAGCAAAGAGTAACGAATACAACTCGGCTCACCCCTCCTAAGCAACTAAAATACTACAGGTAGGCCGTAAAGGCAAAACAGGCCCCCATTAGCTGCGGGCCAATACTTTTATTACCGTTCTACAATATTTTCATTAGCATTCAAAGCATTACATACGTTACACAGTGAGAGAGGAAGAGAGAGCGGAGGAGAGGATTGTGGAGAGGAGGGAGGGAGTGAAAAGTGGGGAAGAGAGGGAGAAGGGAGGAAATGCGAAAAAGGGAGCGAAGGACAATAGAGAACGTGAAAGAAAATAATCGCCGCAGTTGATACTAACTCTAGAGGAATTGCGGACTCTCCTAATACTTTATAAACACCCGAATTTCCCAAAATTTTAGAGTCCTGTACAGATTTAAAGTTTCCTGAGGTAGATGTTTCCTATTTATATAAAAAATGGGCTCTTAATACATGAGACCCAAATATCCCAACATTTTTAAAATATTCTTACTACCGCCTCTACGCATTTGGTATTTCAGAGATCCATGCCAAACAAAACTTGAAAAATATAACTATTTCTAAAACATACTCATAAATTTTTGGGGCTCTTTTGAACAAAACTCTTTGTTTTATTAATCACAGCAAATTTATAACTAGTTCATTTTATTTCTTTAAGTTATATCTGCAACCAGAAAAATGTTTCATAATTGTATCAATGTCGGACGTCGTGTCTCTAAGGGATTTTACAGACTTTCTTTTGGCTACTTGTCAATGTGACATTTTACCATTGTACGTGTGTAAACAAATATGTAACTAATTAAATAAGTACAATCTCCAACTTCAACTTGCTTTGTTGACGATCTTCTTTTGTCAAAATATATCATCCTTGATCTTCTGAAGCTTAAGATCCATACTTTTGAAAAACTTTTAAGAGTTTAGTACATACGCTGAACCTTTAAAATTAGCACACCGTTGAATGTGCACATGAAAATTCGTACAATTTAATTTTCCTTATAAATTCATCCTTCTACCAAGGTCATTCTAGATTATAATCAAACTAGTTTTATGTTTTCAAGATTTATCATAATCTAGATTATGGCCCTAAAACAATATTCTCCTATGGTGTTCTGGAAGAAAATCAATATTGAATATTTATAATTTAACAACATCGAGATAGGGCTAGAGCAGTCCTTTTCAGCGGACATATTGAAAATTTGGCGTTGCTATAACCTGCGAAAGTGTTTTCGACACAGTGTCCTGCCTATTAGAATGTCTCCGCCAATACCAATCTGAACACCCATATCACTCAAACATTGTAAGAATATCTGTGGTGTAATTCATTTACCTCAGTTATCTTCCAAGATAATATCAATTACTGAGAGATGTATCCAAAATGCAAAATTCCTGGTTCCAGTCCCTGCAGAGGAAATGGATTTTTCAAATATAATTGAGCTTTCACACGGTCATTGTGAAATAATAACATGAGCAGTTTTTCATTTTTTGTTCGTTAAATAAATGCCTAACATTCTTTTCTCTCGTATTGTGCATGCAAATGGTTCGTCAACCATTCAACCATGTTCCCTGTATGATAACATAGGCAATTTTTGTTGTGTAATTTCTACATATTCCTTTCTTTCCTGCACCCGTGTCATTACATTTGCAGCTGGAGTCATCCCCTGAAGTAGCTCAGAGAAAGGCGAGCAAGAACTCCACAAACACCGAGTGGGATGGCTCAGACGGCGTCTGTGGCCAGCATTTGGGAGGTCCGGGTTTGGTTCCTGGTGACCGCCCACTCTGACCATGGGGTTTTTCGTGGTTTTCCTCTAGTGGCGAATGCCTGGATGGTGTATTCTACTATCACGATTTCTCCTTCCCCCCCCCCATTTCCTCTCACTCTATATCTCCCTTTTACGTTTCAGGTATGTTTTTAGGTCCTGCGGTGCTGGTGGTGTGGGGCAGATGGCGTAAATGCTTGCGTATTGGAAAGATTTCTCCCCGTAAACGTCGGGATAGGTCGCTCCGTCTCGGGATTCTTCGCCTCTACTGTTGCGCGGGGTTCAAACTGGAAATATTAGGGATTTCTGCGCGTCTCTATGGGCCTGTCTGCCTGAAGACCTGAGACCTCCTACGGTTCCTTCACCTCATCCCTGCCTCCCGAGTAGGAGGTGTAGCCACAATAGATCAAGCTGTTCGTAGTGCGCGAGGTATACCGCTCTCATAAACACATCTACATCCTACTCCACAAATTGTACATTCTCAAATCGCTGACGGGATGTCTTTATAACATCTAGAAAGCTCAGAACTGATTAAAAACATGCCTACAAACTAAAAATCGTTCGCCACAAGCAGTGGTTGGAGTTATTCCCATATCTTAGATAAGATGGCGAAAATACCTTCCTTGCTCAAGCCACCAAATACTTATGCAACGGCTACTTCATTCTGCAAATTTATGTGAACAACAAATGGAAAATCAGGCGGAGAGGAAGAGGCCCCTGCAGGTTCCTCTGCAGTAAAGAAACAGAACGTTTTATGGTCATCTATTCGTGGAGAGAAAATTTGGCATTGTAAAGAAACAGTGTCGGAAAATTATTCTTAAAATGTTTACGCGACACCATACGAACAGTATATTAAAATAAAAATAAATGAATAAATAAATAAACCCGTGTTGTTTAATATGACTTTCTCTACTTCTGAAAACTATTCTTACAAAAGCTTAATTGTCCTATCCAAGTAGTTCTTGCTAACTTCCGTTACACATTTATACATATCTTTGCAGAAATAACAAGGATACGTGTAAAGTGATAGCAGATCTATAAAAGGTGTGTTGCTATTTAAATTCTATATTCTTTGCATGACCACAAGAAAAAACGAGTAACAACTTAACATTTCAGAAAAGTATGCTTAAGTATTTGAAAATGCGAATCAATAACAAAGAATAATTTGTAAATCGTGAAGCCCATAAAAAAACTGGTATCAATTGAGTACTATAATGAGATATACTTTGTCTATTTCTTGCAATTTACCAATTACACAAAAGTTGTTCAGTCTGGCTACTCCCAGAAAATTGACGATATACATATTAGTTGCCATGCACATACACTACGTGATCAAAAGTATCCGGACACCTGGCTGAAAATGACGTACAAGTTCGTGGCGCCCTCCATCGGTAATGCTGGAAGTCAATATGGTGTAGGCCCACGCATAGCCTTGATGACAGCGTTCACTCTGGCAGGCATACTTTCAATCAGGTGCTGGAAGGTTTCTTGGGGAATGGCAGGCCATTTTTCACGGAGTGCGGAACTGAGGAGAGGTATCGATGTAGGTCGGTGAGGCCCGGCACGAAGTCGGCGTTCCAAAACATCCCAAAGGTGGTCTACAGGATTCAAATCAGGACTCTGTGCAGGCCAGTCCATTACAGGGATGTTATTGTCGTGTAACCACTCCCCCACAGCCCGTGCAGTATGGACAGGTGCTCGATCGTGTTGCAAGATGCAATCGCCATCCCCGAATTTCTCTTCAACAGTGGGAAGCAAGAAGGTGCTTAAAATATCAATGTAGGACTGCGCTGTGATGGTGCCACGCAAAACAACAAGGGGTGCAAGCACCCTCCAGGAAAAACACGATCACACCATAACACCACCACCTCTGAATTTCACCGTTGGACTACACACGCTGGCAGATGGCGTTCACCGGGCATTCGCCATGCCCACATCCTGCCATCGGATCGCCACATTGTGTACCGTGATTCGTCACTCCACACAACGTTTTGCCACTGTTCAATCGTGTAATGTTGATGCTCCTTACACCAAGCGAGGCGTCGTTTGGCATTTTCCTGCGTGATGTGTGGCTTATCAGCAGCCGCTCGACCATGGAATCCAAGGTTTCTCACCTCACACCTAACTGTCATAGTACTTGGAGTGGATCCTAATGCAGTTTGGAATTCCTGTGTGATGGTCTGGATAGATGTCGGCCTATTGCTCTTTATGACCCTCTTCAAATGTCGGCGGTCTCTGTTAGCAACAGACGAGGTCAGCCTGTACGCTTTTGTGCTGTTCATGTCCCTTCACGTTTCCACTTCACTATCACAACAGAAAGAGTGGACCTAGGGATGTTTAGGAGTGTGGAAATCTCGCGTACAGACTTCTGACACAAGTGACACCCAATCACCTGACCACGTTTGAAGTCCGTGAGTTCCACGGAGCGTCCCATTCTGCTGTTTCACGATGTCTAATGACTACTGAGGTCGTGGATAATGAGTACCAGGCAGTAGGTGGCAGCACAACGCACCTAAGATTAAAAACGTATGTTTGTGGAGATGTCCGGATACTTTTGATCACATAATGTACCTTAAACATATAGTATGTCAATAAAAATCGTTAGCACCATTTTTTATAAAATTAAAAGGTAACGAAAGATTTCCCATCTAAAGGGCAATTTGGTGTCGCATCCTTGGTATTTAACCGACTTTCGGTTTTGAGTTATACTGGCCATAGACACACACCACACATGCCTGTTTCTAAAAATGCTTTTTTTTAGACAGCATGACCTAACACTAGAACTTCTAACAAAGTGCACACGAACTAAAAGCTTTACATTACATGGTACTAGTGCGATACAATTTTTATACCAATCTATTGTGACCAACTTTGGTTTCAAGTCTGATCGCATGACAATTACCCTTTGTATTTGTACATGTTTAATAACTCGCCTTGGTTTGATTAGGTTTTACTTTTCATTGTGTCTTTTTTACATGATTAATTCCTCATGAGTTATCTGTTTACAACACGATACAAATTGCCATGCTTCAATTTATTGCACTTCGTTGTGGAGTTAACCTATATTGGCTTCCTTCGATCTAAAACGCTATTCTTTTATCTAGTATAACCCATATAAATGTCAAGTGGCGGCAATTGTGAATTTAGAAGAAACTTAAATGAAAGAGCCAGATGAAGTTACAGAAGCAGGAGAAAGTATAACACTAGAATTACATATCCAAATAATCCAGCATTTAACTGCTTCATTGCTTGAGGCAAAACATGTTGAAAATAATTTCACTGAAAATGACTTATTGAATTAATGAAATATCAAAACATCTGACATTTCGCTGCACACGAGAGTTTATCTCGTTCTAAATGTGATTTCTCTTAGTTTCAAGAATCAATATATATGTTTTCATTTTATTGATAATTTAAAAATTCCTGTCTAAAAATAGTATACACAACACGTGTTAAAAGTGGTTTTATTTTGCTCGTAGGGCTGCAAAACTCGGTCTAGGACACATTCCTACTCGCAAAATAAAACCCTACTTTTAACACTTGCATCATAATCTACAATTCTGGATTCAGGGAGCCTAAAAACGTATATTTCCGGTGAAATCTCAATATCTAATTTTTGGGTGGAACGCAATACTTCCCCTACTTATTATAGGTAAGCAGCAAAAAGTAATAAGTAATCATGTTTCAATTATCTTAACATTACTTCGAAAATATAATCGTTATGGGGTTAAAATGTCACCATATCTATTTTTACTTTGTCTACTACGTATAGTAAGTAGGGGAAGTATTGTATTCCACCCAGAAATTCGATACCGAGATTTCACCGGAAATATATGTTTTCAGGGGCACTGAATGCATATAAAGCATGTTTGGAAACATGTCTGTGTGTATGTGTGTGTGTGTGTGTGTGTGTGAGTGAACAGCATAACTCAGAAGCGAACAGTCGGATAAACACCAAACTTGGTATTTAGGTTCAGTATCTTCCAGAGATTAGACACGAAGGTTCCATGAAAATCCCCCACCCCAGATTACCCTTTACATGGAACAGTTTTCGAAAATTTTAATTTTCTCAAAAATGGCTCTAACGATTTTGAATAAAATACCATATGTTTTGGACATTTTTATGGCAAATGAATTGTATATCTCGAATTTTCTGAGAATGTCTCCAAAAGTATTCTTCATTGTGAACGACTTTTGCATAACTGGTAAACCATAAGAGATAGACAAACTCTTACTACACAAAAAATGTAGATCGCTTTAAAATACACAATTTATGTCATATACATTTTTTTTGTTGAATGAACCATTCTCGAGATATTGCTTGTTATTCCCTTAAATTTTCCACTACTTATACTTTTTCTCAAATTCGTTATTCATTTTTTTGTCCTCGTAATACAAAGAGAATGTAATATCCACATAGCAACAAGCTCTTAAAATATTTGACTATCGCTTAAAGTCTACCAATTCCCCTTGCATCCACAAGAAAATTAGCAATAAGATTGACATCTCGATTAACATGAAGCATATGGAGAATAAGCGTTTGTATAAATAGTTTGTACAAGGGTAGAGAAAGCCATGTGAGTGTAACACATCAGATTTTTCATTGTGGTATGCTAGGTGTACAAATAAGTAGGCCTTCCATTTAGATAAGTCTGCTTCCCAATCGCCTCTAACTACAGTTCTTTGAGCATGCACAACTCTTCTTGTGTCTTCATTCCGTATGCTTCGATTCTTGGTATTTTTATTCCTCTCCGTGAATAGTTCCAGCCTCTGTTTATTCCTTCAAATTTACATTCATATTCCGCTTCATATAAAGTCCCACCTTAAATTAAAGTCATATTTTATTCTGTCTTTCTTGTCGCACAGTTTATTCTATGCGTCTGCTATTATTTATTGCATTGAAAGTTCCTTGTTGTATTTTAGCATTTCGGATTACCTTAAATATTTAGTATTCATGCTGTATGTCTCATCGTTCAAAGTTAAATTTATAATATTCTGTATTATTACTTTTTACTTTACTTGTTTATGGTACCTAGAGGAAATATTGCATTCCACTGAAAAATGAGATATCAAGATTTCACCGGCAGTAAACATGAGATCTCTTGAGGTGTGTAAGAAGTAGGGGATAGCATAATTAACAAAATGAGAAGTCAAACAAATATCAAACTTTGTGTTTAAGTTCAGCATCGTTCAAGGATGCATTATAAATATTTTCAAGAGAATTCTCTCGCCTTAAACTGATCTATACGTGGATAAAGTTATCTAATGTTTTTATTTTCCCAAAAATGGCTCTAAAAAGAATTTGAATTAAAATAAATTAGTTTTGACAAGTTGACATGAGGAATAAACTATACATCTTGAATTGTCGCCGATTAGCCTAAAAAGACCCTAATTCCAATTCACATTTGTATAACTATGAAGCCATAAGAGATTGACAAAGCTTACTTCAGAAAAAAATATAGTTTCTAAAAATCTGATGTGTTACACTCGCATGACTTTCTCTACTCTTGTACACACTATTTTTACAAACGCTTATTCTCCATATGCTTCATGTTAATCGAGATGTTAATTTTATTGCTAATTTTCTTGTAGGTGCAAGGGAAATTGGTAGGCTTTAAGCGATAGTCAAATATTTTAACGCTGGTTGCTATGTGGCGCATTCCATTCTCTTTGCATTACCAGGACAAACAAAAACGAATAACGAATTCCCATTTGAGAAAAAGTATAAGTATTAGAAAATTTAAGGGAATAACAATATAGCAGGGAATAGCAATATCTCAAAAATGGTTCGCCCAACAAAAAAAATGTATATGACATAAATTGTGTATTTTAAAGCAATCTACATTTTTTGTGTAGTAAAATTTTGTCTATCTCTTATGGTTTACCAGTTATGCAAAAGTCGTTCACAACGAAGAATACTTTTCGAGACATTCCCAGAAAATTAGAGATGTACATTTCATTTGTCATGAAAATATCTTAAACATGTGATATTTTAATCAAAATCGTTAGAACCGTTTTTTATAAAATTAAAATTTTCGACAAATGTTTCATGTAAAGGGTAATCTGGGGTGGGGGATTTTCCTGAAAACCTTCGTGTCGCATCTCTGGAAGATACTGCACCTAAATACCAAGTTTGGTGTTTATCCGACAGTAGTAATAGTCCCGGATGAGCCAATTGTTTTAACGATAATCCTGCCGCTAGGGGCGCTAGTGTCGCTAGTGTCGCTGCGTGCGACGGCGGCGGCGGTAAGTTTGAAAAGCGCCCTGAGCGTTAGGATTATCGTTAAATCGGTTGGCTCATCCGGGACGAGTTGAAAGAATTGAGGAAGTGACGTGGAGTGTTTTGATTGGTTCGTTAATTTGGGGTGGGAGATGGAGGAAGGGAGATGGAGGAGTATGGAGGTCGCGTGATGGAGAGGAGCTGGGTGGCGAGGTGTTGTGTGTGCGGAGGTCGGTACTGAAATGGGGGAAAAGATGGGGAGCGAGGGATAAAAAGTGTAAAGGAAAGTGACGTGTGAAGTTGTGATTGGTGGGAATAAGAAGTGATGTTATTGGTGGAAAGGAGCAAATGAAGGTTGTTGATTGGTAAGAATAAGAGAGATTATGATTGGTGGAAAGAAAAAGGAGTGGGGTATGTTGGAGGTGATGGGAAAGGTGAGTTTTGCTAGCAGCAAGATTTGCAAAAGCCTGTCTTGAACTGATCAGCAATTTTTGAACGTCGGATGGTAGTTTTCTTGAGTGGATAGAGAGATGGGGGCGATATGAGATGCGGTGGCGAAAATGGGAACTAGACAAGGTTGTTGAGACAAGAGGTTTAAGGACGAGGAAATTTGGAGGTTAGTGGTGAACACGGCGGTCGCAAGAGGTGGGGGTAAGGAGACGCAGTGGTGAGAATGGGAACTAAAAGAAGATGGGGGTAGCAAGAGTTTTAGAAGAGTAGATTTTGAGGTTAAAATAGTGGGAACTAAAAATGGCGGAGGGTCTGCGACAAGGAGATGCGGTGGGAACTAAACAAGATGGCGGACGCAAGAGGAGGGTAAGGAGATTTGAGGTTACAGTACGAAAACACGAAAGGATATATTCCTACGCCAAGCAGGTCCGAAAAATAATTATGCGTGTGTTACTTACCTGTTACCGGTGTGGATGCGTCACCAAAAGCGCGGCACGCGAGACGGAAAAATAAACGCAAACTGTTTTTGAAAATGCTTAACCAGCTTTAAGATCAACCAACATCACTACGCACTGATATACCTAGGTTTTTAAAGCGGTACAGACACCCTTTGCAGAGGCGTAATTTAACTATACCAAAAACCTGGTACTGGACCATCGTGATGGTCGCTAGCGTACGTAGGAGCAGGGTTCTCAAGCCGGTCGAAAGCGGTCAAAAACGTGTACGACGTAGGTGTTGACAGTAGCTGCTGTCGAGTCAACCGTCGAGGTGTGAATAAACGAGATCTGTTCTCGCCGGCAATTTGGTTCGGAGATGTGAGCAGCGGCGAGGTGTTGTCTGTGCGGAGGTCGGGACTGAAAGAGGGAAAAGATGGGGAGCGAGGGATAAAAAGTGTAACAGAAAGTGACGTGTGAAGTTGTGATTGGTGGGAATAAGAAGTGATTTTATTGGTGGAAAGGAGCAAATGAAAGTTGCTGATTGGTAAGAATAAGAGAGGTTATGATTGGTGGAAAGAAAAAGGAATGGGGTATGTTGGAGGTGATGGGAAAGGTAAGTTTTGCTAGCAACAAGATTTGCAAAAGCCTGTCGTGAACTGATCAGCAATTTTTGAACGTTGGATGGTAGTTTTCTTGAGTGGATAGAGAGATGGGGCGATATGAGATGCGGTGGCGAAAATGGGAACTAAACAAGGTGGTTTAGACAAGAGGTTTAAGGACGAGGAAATTTGGAGGTTAGTGGTGAACATGGCGGTCGCAAGAGGTGGGGGTAAGGAGACGCGGTGGTGAGAATGGGAACTAAAAGAAGATGGCGGTAGCAAGAGGTTAGAAGAGTAGATTTTGAGGTTAAAATAGCGGGAACTAAAAATGGCGGAGGGTCTGCGACAAGGAGATGCGGTGAGGACTAAACAAGATGGCGGACGCAAGAGGAGGGTAAGGAGGTTTGAGGTTACAGTACCAAAACACGAAAGGATATATTCCTACGCCAAGCAGGTCCGAAAAATAATTATGCGTGTGTTACTTACCTGTTACCGGTGTGGATGCGTCACCAAAAGCGCGGCACGCGAGGCGGAAAAATAAAAGCAAACTGTTTTTGAAAATGCTTAACCAGCTTTAAGATCAACCAACATCACTACGCACTGATATACCTAGGTTTTTAAAGCGGTACAGACACCCTTTGCAGAGGCGTAATTTAACTATACCAAAACCTGGTACTGGACCATCGTGATGGTCGCTAGCGTACGTAGGAGCAGGGTTCTCAAGCCGGTCGAAAGCGGTCAAAAACGTGTACGACGTAGGTGTTGGCAGTAGCTGCTGCCGAGGCAACCGTCGAGGTGCGAATGAACGAGATCTGTTCTTGCAGGCAATCTGGTTGAGAGATGAGAGGCGCGGTGGTAAAAATGTGAACTAAATAAGATGGCGGAGGCACGAAGTTGAGGTTAAGGAGCGGCGAGGTGTTGACTGTGCGGTGGTTGGGGTCTGAAAGAGGGGGAAAGATGGCGAACGAGGGATAAAAAGTATAACAGAAAGTGACGTGTGAAGTTGTGATTGGTGGGAATAAGAAGTGATGTTATTGGTGGAAAGGAACAAATGAAAGTTGCTGATTGGCGAGAATAAGAGAGATTATGATTGGTGGAAAGAAAAAAAGGTGTGGGAGTGGGGTATGTTGGAGGTGATGGAAAAGGCAAGTTTTGCTACCAACAACATTTGCAAAAGCCTATCCAGAACTCATCAGCAATTTTAAATAACTAGTGTTTCGGGGGTTTTCTCTGGTTGGTAGACGAATGCAAGCTGTTTCTACCATACTTATATTATTCGTCTTTTTCCTTTTTTTTTTTTAAAATGACTAGTTTTTTTTTTTTTTTTTTTTGGGAGTTTTCTGCGGATGGTAAACAAATGCAAGCTCTTTCTGCTTTTTCATAGGTTTTCCCTGGTTGGTAGGCGTTTTCTGTACTGGTTGACGAAGGCGTTTCTAATTTTGGAGGTTTTCTCAGGTTTTTAGCGGTTGTCCCTGCCCGGTAGGCAAATGATGAAGTTTTACCTTGTCGGCGCACGGATACTAGGCACGTACTGGCGCGCACACACACACACACACACAGAGAGACAGACAGACACACAGACAGGCACACACACACGAACATGTTTCCAAAAATGCTTTTTTTTTTTTTTTTTTTTTTTTTTTGATTCAGGAGGTCTCAAAACGTGTATTTCCGGTGAAATCTCGGTATCGAATTTTTGGGCGGAATGCAATACTTCCCCTACTTACTATACGTAGTAGAGAAAGTAAAAAAGTATTGAAAAATTTAAGGAAATAACAAGCAATATCTCAAAAGTGTACTATCTTGTTTTCAAGGGTTTTCCAGATCGGTAAGCGTTAGAATACTCTTAGAGCTTTTTTCAGGTTTTTTAGCGGTTGTCCCTGGCCGGTAGGCAATTGATAAAGTTTTTCTATAACGACGTCGTTTTGGCTTGTGGCGCACGGTTCCTAGGCACGTACTCGCGCGCGCGCGCACACACACACACACACACACACACACTAAAATAGTAGCGTATAAAAAAACTGATTTGTTACACTCACATAACTTTCTCTACTCTTGTACAATCTAATTGGTAGCTTTTAAGCGATAGTCAAATATTTTAACGCTGGTTGCTATGTGGCGAATTCCATTCTGTTTGCATGTTCAGGACATAAAAAAAATGAATAAACGAATTTGAGAAAAAGTATAAGTATTGGAAAATTTAAGGAAATAACAAGCAATATCTCGAAAACGGTTCACTCAACAAAAGAAACGTATATGACATAAGTTGTGTATTTTAACGCGATCTACATTTTTTGTGTAGTAAAATTTTGTCTATCTCTTATGGTTTACCAGTTATGCAAAAAAGTCGTTCACAATGAAGAATATTTTTGGAGACATTCCCAGAAAATTCGAGATATACATTTTATTTGACATGACAATATCTTAAACATATTATGTTTTAATCAAAATCGTTAGAGCCGTTTTTGAGAAAATTAAAATTTTCGAAAAATGTTCCATATAAAGGGTAGTCTGGGGTGGGGGGATTTTCTTGAAAACCTTCGTGTCGCATCTCTGGAAGATACTGAACCTAAATACCAAGTTTGGTGTTTATCCGACTGTTCGTTTTTGAGTTATGCTGTTCACAGACACACAGACACACAGACAGACACACACACGGACATGTTTCCAAAAATGCTTTTTTTTTTTTTGGATTCAGAGATTCTCAAAACATGTATTTCCAGTGAAATCTCGGTAACGAATTTTTGGGTGGAATGCAATACTTCCCCTACTTACTATACGTAGTAGAGAAAGTAAAAATGAATAACGCATTTGAGAAAAAGTATAAGTATTGGAAAATTTAAAGGAAATAACAAGCAATATCTCGAAATACGGTTCACTCAACAAAATAAATGTATATGGCATAAGTTGTGTATTTTAACGCGATCTACATTTTTTGTGTAGCAAACTTTTGTCTATCTCTTACGGTTTATCAGTTATGAAAAAGTCGTTCACAATGAAGAATTCTTTTGGAGACATTCCCAGAAAATTCGAGATATACATTTCATTTCTCTCGACATTATCTTAAATATATGATATTTTCATCAAAATCGTTAGAGCCATTTTTTAATACAAAGAGAACGGGATTTCACAAGTGAAACAGTACTGTGATAACGATACCACTGAAACAAAAAAAAAAAATCTGATGTGTAACACTCACATGACTTTCTCAACTCTTGTACAAAGTATTTTTACAAACGCTTATTCCCCATCTAGTTCATGTTAATCGAGATAAACATTTGCAAAATCTATTTTATTGCTAATTTTCTTGTATAAAAAAAAAAATCTGATGTGTAACACTCACATGACGTTCTCTACTCTTGTACAAAGTATTTTTACAAACGCTTATGCTCCATCTAGTTCATGTTAATCGAGATAAACATTTGCAAACTCTATTTTATTGCTAATTTTCTTGTAGATGTAGGGGAAAATATATTTACAAGGGGAATATAGAAAAACAGTAGCCTTTAAGCACATACATATCTCTTAATAGCTGGTTGCTATGTGCAACACCATTCTTTTTGCCACAGATTAATACTGTTTGCATATCAAAGACAAAAAAAAATGAATAACGAAGTCCCATTTGAGAAAATAAATATTGGAAAATTAACAAACAATATCTCGAAAACGGTTCACTCAACAACAAAAATGTATATTACATAAGATGTGTATTTTAACGCGATCTACATTTTTTGTGTAGTAAAATTTTGTCTATCTCTTACGGTTTTTCAGTTATGAAAAAGACGTTCACAATGAAGAATACTTTTGGAGACATTCCCAGAAAATTCGAGATATACATTTCATTTCTCACGACATTATATTAAACATACGATATTTTTCATCAAAATCGTTAGAGCCATTTTTTTTAATACAAAGAGAACGGGATTTCACAAGTGAAACAGTACTGTGATAACGATACCAACAAAACTAATTATTATTCACCCACTGAAACACATAAAAAAAATCTGATGTGTAACACTCACATGACTTTTCTCATCTCTTGTACAAAGTATTTTTACAAACGCTTATTCCCCATCTAGTTCATGTTAATCGAGATAAACATTTGCAAACTCTGTTTTATTGCTAATTTTGTTGTAGATGTAGGGAAAATATATTTACAAGGGGAATATAGAAAAACAGTAGCCTTTAAGCACATACATATCTCTTAATAGCTGGTTGCTATGTGCAGTACCATTCTTTTTGCCACAGATTAATACTCTTTGCATATCAAAGACAAAAAAAAAAATGAATAACGAATTCCCATTTGAGAAAATAACTATTGGAAAATTTAAGTAAATAACAAGCAATATCTCGAAAACGGTTCACTCAACAATAAAGATGTATATGACATAAGTTGTGTATTTTAACGCGATCTACATACTTTCGTACTCACCTATAAGATATAGAGGGTAGAGGTCGTACGAACGTAGCACTTTGAGAATCTATATTCAACAGTTGGTGTTACTCCTTAGAAAGGAAGTATCTGCTGATTTTTATTTAATTCTTTACATTTTACATAGCACGTATGCACTGGCACAACACAAAAGCACTACACACAATACTCAGTTTTAATATTTGCACTAATAACATCAGGAATAACTGAAGTCTGCAAACAGTCATTTCCCATGTGCAGCCTTACGTACAGAAAACGTGTGTGGCTGATCTATGTGTAAAAAGAGCCTGAGAGCGGATGTACGTCAGCGGTAAAATCTTTTAAATGCATTTTTATTGGCGATGGTAGAAATCGTGCAGTGGTGGATCGTGAAAATTCATATAAATGGATGTATCACCTCATAATAAGCCTCTATATACCAAGAATATTGAGTTTTTAAAAAGTCAGCAACTGTACCTGTGTTTCTATACGTGAACGTCAGATGGCAGCTTCGATACGTGTCCACGGAGACCTTAGTGCTAGGCAACTGTACCTCTGTTTCTATACGTGAACGGCAGATTGCAGCTTCGATACGTGTCCACGGAGACCTTAGTGCTAGGCAACTGTACCTCTGTTTCTATACGTGAACGGCAGATTGCAGCTTCGATACGTGTCCACGGAGACCTTAGTGCTAGGCAACTGCACCTCTGTTTCTATACGTGAACGGCAGATTGCAGCTTCGATACGTGTCCACGGAGACCTTAGCGCTAGGCAACTGCACCTCTGTTTCTATACGTGAACGGCAGATTGCAGCTTCGATACGTGTCCACGGAGACCTTAGTGCTAGGCAACTGTACCTCTGTTTCTATACGTGAACGGCAGATTGCAGCTTCGATACGTGTCCACGGAGACCTTAGTGCTAGGCAGATTGCAGCTTCGATACGTGTCCACGGAGACCTTAGTGCTAGGCAACTGCACCTCTGTTTCTATACGTGAACGGCAGATTGCAGCTTCGATACGTATCCACGGAGACCTTAGTGCTAGGCAACTGCACCTCTGTTTCTATACGTGAACGGCAGATTGCAGCTTCAATACGTGTCCACGGAGACCTTAGTGCTAGGCAACTGTACCTCTGTTTCTATACGTGAACGGGAGATTGCAGCTTCGATACGTGTCCACGGAGACCTTAGTGCTAGGCAACTGCACCTCTGTTTCTATACGTGAACGTCAGATTGCAGCTTCGATACGTGTCCACGGAGACCTTAGTGCTAGGCAACTGCACCTCTGTTTCTATACGTGAACGGCAGATTGCAGTTTCGATACGTATCCACGGGGACCTTAGTGCTAGGGAACTGCACCTCTGTTTGTATACGTGAACGGCAGATTGCAGCTTCAATACGTGTACACGGAGACCTTAGTGCTAGGCAGCTGTACCTCTGTTTCTATACGTGAACGGCAGATTGCAGCTTCGATACGTGTCCACGGAGATCTTAGTGCTAGGCAGCTATACCTGTTTCTATACGTCAACGGCAGATTGCAGCTTCGATACGTGTTCACGGAGACCTTAGTGCTAGGCAACTGTACCTGTGTTTCTATACGTGTCCACGGAGACCTTAGTGCTAGACAACTGTACCTCTGTTTCTATACGTGAACGGCAGATTGCAGCTTCAATACGTGTCCACGGAGACCTTAGTGCTAGTGCTAGGCAACTATACCTCTGTTTCTATACGTGAACGGCAGATTGCAGGTTCGATACGTGTCCACGGAGATCTTAGTGCTAGGCAACTATACCTGTTTCTATACGTGAACGGCAGATTGCAGCTTCGATACGTGTCCACGGAGACCTTAGTGCTAGGCAACTGTACCTGTGTTTCTATACGTGAACGTCAGATGGCAGCTTCGATACGTGTCCACGGAGACCTTAGTGTTAGGCAACTGTACCTCTGTTTCTATACGTGAACGGCAGATTGCAGCTTCGATACGTGTCCACGGAGACCTTTCGCTTCAGGTGACAAAATAACACTAGGCACTTGTGTGCCGTGGTGTAAGCCGCAATCACGGTATTGGTAGCGTGGATCTCCTTGGGGCTCTCCTCGGAGTTACCTCAACACCACGTACATGACCTGGTTCGTCACGGGTACGCAGGTCTGCACTACCACTTCCTCGGCGTTGAGCAGGCCCAGGAGGCGATCGTACCGGTACACCAGCTAGCACGTGGACATGTTATCGCGCTGTGGTGTTGCGTGTGCGAGGTATGGAAACTCAAGGACGCAAAACATGCACGACCGAGGGTTAAAAAGCAGAACAAGTAGTGACGTGGAGCGTTGTGATTGGTGTAAATAAGACGATCTCTGATAGGTGGACAAATTGAAATAACGTGATGTGATAGGCGAAAATAAAATCAAAGGTGATTGGATGAAAAATGACGAGAAGGAATTAGCGGTGAATTTGTGAACTAAGATGGCGAAGATTTTTTTTTTTTTTAAAAAAAAGGATAATATAAGTACGGCAACTGTAACGGTTTACGGCAAACGCGCGCCGCGCAATGCGTCACGCCGGGCATCTTGCTCAATATGATTTTTGTTTTATTGCCCGGGCGTGACGCATTGCGCGGCGCGCGTTTGCCGTAAACCGTTACAGTTGCCGTACTTATATTATCCTTTTTTTTTAAAAAAAAAAAAATCTTCGCCATCTTAGTTCACAAATTCACCGCTAATTCCTTCTCGTCATTTTTCATCCAATCACCTTTGATTTTATTTTCGCCTATCACATCACGTTATTTCAATTTGTCCACCTATCAGAGATCGTCTTATTTACACCAATCACAACGCTCCACGTCACTACTTGTTCTGCTTTTTAACCCTCGGTCGTGCATGTTTTGCGTCCTTGAGTTTCCATACCTCGCACACGCAACACCACAGCGCGATAACATGTCCACGTGCTAGCTGGTGTACCGGTACGATCGCCTCCTGGGCCTGCTCAACGCCGAGGAAGTGGTAGTGCAGACCTTCGTACCCGTGACGAACCAGGTCATGTACGTGGTGTTGAGGTAACTCCGAGGAGAGCCCCAAGGAGATCCACGCTACCAATACCGTGATTGCGGCTTACACCACGGCACACAAGTGCCTAGTGTTATTTTGTCACCTGAAGCGAAAGGTCTCCGTGGACACGTATCGAAGCTGCAATCTGCCGTTCACGTATAGAAACAGAGGTACAGTTGCCTAACACTAAGGTCTCCGTGGACACGTATCGAAGCTGCCATCTGACGTTCACGTATAGAAACACAGGTACAGTTGCCTAGCACTAAGGTCTCCGTGGACACGTATCGAAGCTGCAATCTGCCGTTCACGTATAGAAACAGGTATAGTTGCCTAGCACTAAGATCTCCGTGGACACGTATCGAACCTGCAATCTGCCGTTCACGTATAGAAACAGAGGTATAGTTGCCTAGCACTAGCACTAAGGTCTCCGTGGACACGTATTGAAGCTGCAATCTGCCGTTCACGTATAGAAACAGAGGTACAGTTGTCTAGCACTAAGGTCTCCGTGGACACGTATAGAAACACAGGTACAGTTGCCTAGCACTAAGGTCTCCGTGAACACGTATCGAAGCTGCAATCTGCCGTTGACGTATAGAAACAGGTATAGCTGCCTAGCACTAAGATCTCCGTGGACACGTATCGAAGCTGCAATCTGCCGTTCACGTATAGAAACAGAGGTACAGCTGCCTAGCACTAAGGTCTCCGTGTACACGTATTGAAGCTGCAATCTGCCGTTCACGTATACAAACAGAGGTGCAGTTCCCTAGCACTAAGGTCCCCGTGGATACGTATCGAAACTGCAATCTGCCGTTCACGTATAGAAACAGAGGTGCAGTTGCCTAGCACTAAGGTCTCCGTGGACACGTATCGAAGCTGCAATCTGACGTTCACGTATAGAAACAGAGGTGCAGTTGCCTAGCACTAAGGTCTCCGTGGACACGTATCGAAGCTGCAATCTCCCGTTCACGTATAGAAACAGAGGTACAGTTGCCTAGCACTAAGGTCTCCGTGGACACGTATTGAAGCTGCAATCTGCCGTTCACGTATAGAAACAGAGGTGCAGTTGCCTAGCACTAAGGTCTCCGTGGATACGTATCGAAGCTGCAATCTGCCGTTCACGTATAGAAACAGAGGTGCAGTTGCCTAGCACTAAGGTCTCCGTGGACACGTATCGAAGCTGCAATCTGCCTAGCACTAAGGTCTCCGTGGACACGTATCGAAGCTGCAATCTGCCGTTCACGTATAGAAACAGAGGTACAGTTGCCTAGCACTAAGGTCTCCGTGGACACGTATCGAAGCTGCAATCTGCCGTTCACGTATAGAAACAGAGGTGCAGTTGCCTAGCGCTAAGGTCTCCGTGGACACGTATCGAAGCTGCAATCTGCCGTTCACGTATAGAAACAGAGGTGCAGTTGCCTAGCACTAAGGTCTCCGTGGACACGTATCGAAGCTGCAATCTGCCGTTCACGTATAGAAACAGAGGTACAGTTGCCTAGCACTAAGGTCTCCGTGGACACGTATCGAAGCTGCAATCTGCCGTTCACGTATAGAAACAGAGGTACAGTTGCCTAGCACTAAGGTCTCCGTGGACACGTATCGAAGCTGCCATCTGACGTTCACGTATAGAAACACAGGTACAGTTGCTGACTTTTTAAAAACTCAATATTCTTGGTATATAGAGGCTTATTATGAGGTGATACATCCATTTATATGAATTTTCACGATCCACCACTGCACGATTTCTACCATCGCCAATAAAAATGCATTTAAAAGATTTTACCGCTGACGTACATCCGCTCTCAGGCTCTTTTTACACATAGATCAGCCACACACGTTTTCTGTACGTAAGGCTGCACATGGGAAATGACTGTTTGCAGACTTCAGTTATTCCTGATGTTATTAGTGCAAATATTAAAACTGAGTATTGTGTGTAGTGCTTTTGTGTTGTGCCAGTGCATACGTGCTATGTAAAATGTAAAGAATTAAATAAAAATCAGCAGATACTTCCTTTCTAAGGAGTAACACCAACTGTTGAATATAGATTCTCAAAGTGCTACGTTCGTACGAGCTCTACCCTCTATATCTTATAGGTGAGTACGAAAGTATGTAGATCGCGTTAAAATACACAACTTATGTCATATACATCTTTATTGTTGAGTGAACCGTTTTCGAGATATTGCTTGTTATTTACTTAAATTTTCCAATAGTTATTTTCTCAAATGGGAATTCGTTATTCATTTTTTTTTTGTCTTTGATATGCAAAGAGTATTAATCTGTGGCAAAAAGAATGGTACTGCACATAGCAACCAGCTATTAAGAGATATGTATGTGCTTAAAGGCTACTGTTTTTCTATATTCCCCTTGTAAATATATTTTCCCTACATCTACAACAAAATTAGCAATAAAACAGAGTTTGCAAATGTTTATCTCGATTAACATGAACTAGATGGGGAATAAGCGTTTGTAAAAATACTTTGTACAAGAGATGAGAAAAGTCATGTGAGTGTTACACATCAGATTTTTTTTATGTGTTTCAGTGGGTGAATAATAATTAGTTTTGTTGGTATCGTTATCACAGTACTGTTTCACTTGTGAAATCCCGTTCTCTTTGTATTAAAAAAAATGGCTCTAACGATTTTGATGAAAAATATCGTATGTTTAATATAATGTCGTGAGAAATGAAATGTATATCTCGAATTTTCTGGGAATGTCTCCAAAAGTATTCTTCATTGTGAACGTCTTTTTCATAACTGAAAAACCGTAAGAGATAGACAAAATTTTACTACACAAAAAATGTAGATCGCGTTAAAATACACATCTTATGTAATATACATTTTTGTTGTTGAGTGAACCGTTTTCGAGATATTGTTTGTTAATTTTCAAATATTTATTTTCTCAAATGGGACTTCGTTATTCATTTTTTTTGTCTTTGATATGCAAACAGTATTAATCTGTGGCAAAAAGAATGGTGTTGCACATAGCAACCAGCTATTAAGAGATATGTATGTGCTTAAAGGCTACTGTTTTTCTATATTCCCCTTGTAAATATATTTTCCCCTACATCTACAAGAAAATTAGCAATAAAATAGAGTTTGCAAATGTTTATCTCGATTAACATGAACTAGATGGAGCATAAGCGTTTGTAAAAATACTTTGTACAAGAGTAGAGAACGTCATGTGAGTGTTACACATCAGATTTTTTTTTTTATACAAGAAAATTAGCAATAAAATAGATTTTGCAAATGTTTATCTCGATTAACATGAACTAGATGGGGAATAAGCGTTTGTAAAAATACTTTGTACAAGAGTTGAGAAAGTCATGTGAGTGTTACACATCAGATTTTTTTTTTTTGTTTCAGTGGTATCGTTATCACAGTACTGTTTCACTTGTGAAATCCCGTTCTCTTTGTATTAAAAAATGGCTCTAACGATTTTGATGAAAATATCATATATTTAAGATAATGTCGAGAGAAATGAAATGTATATCTCGAATTTTCTGGGAATGTCTCCAAAAGAATTCTTCATTGTGAACGACTTTTTCATAACTGATAAACCGTAAGAGATAGACAAAAGTTTGCTACACAAAAAATGTAGATCGCGTTAAAATACACAACTTATGCCATATACATTTATTTTGTTGAGTGAACCGTATTTCGAGATATTGCTTGTTATTTCCTTTAAATTTTCCAATACTTATACTTTTTCTCAAATGCGTTATTCATTTTTACTTTCTCTACTACGTATAGTAAGTAGGGGAAGTATTGCATTCCACCCAAAAATTCGTTACCGAGATTTCACTGGAAATACATGTTTTGAGAATCTCTGAATCCAAAAAAAAAAAAAGCATTTTTGGAAACATGTCCGTGTGTGTGTCTGTCTGTGTGTCTGTGTGTCTGTGAACAGCATAACTCAAAAACGAACAGTCGGATAAACACCAAACTTGGTATTTAGGTTCAGTATCTTCCAGAGATGCGACACGAAGGTTTTCAAGAAAATCCCCCCACCCCAGACTACCCTTTATATGGAACATTTTTCGAAAATTTTAATTTTCTCAAAAACGGCTCTAACGATTTTGATTAAAACATAATATGTTTAAGATATTGTCATGTCAAATAAAATGTATATCTCGAATTTTCTGGGAATGTCTCCAAAAATATTCTTCATTGTGAACGACTTTTTTGCATAACTGGTAAACCATAAGAGATAGACAAAATTTTACTACACAAAAAATGTAGATCGCGTTAAAATACACAACTTATGTCATATACGTTTCTTTTGTTGAGTGAACCGTTTTCGAGATATTGCTTGTTATTTCCTTAAATTTTCCAATACTTATACTTTTTCTCAAATTCGTTTATTCATTTTTTTTATGTCCTGAACATGCAAACAGAATGGAATTCGCCACATAGCAACCAGCGTTAAAATATTTGACTATCGCTTAAAAGCTACCAATTAGATTGTACAAGAGTAGAGAAAGTTATGTGAGTGTAACAAATCAGTTTTTTTATACGCTACTATTTTAGTGTGTGTGTGTGTGTGTGTGTGTGTGTGTGCGCGCGCGCGCGAGTACGTGCCTAGGAACCGTGCGCCACAAGCCAAAACGACGTCGTTATAGAAAAACTTTATCAATTGCCTACCGGCCAGGGACAACCGCTAAAAAACCTGAAAAAAGCTCTAAGAGTATTCTAACGCTTACCGATCTGGAAAACCCTTGAAAACAAGATAGTACACTTTTGAGATATTGCTTGTTATTTCCTTAAATTTTTCAATACTTTTTTACTTTCTCTACTACGTATAGTAAGTAGGGGAAGTATTGCATTCCGCCCAAAAATTCGATACCGAGATTTCACCGGAAATACACGTTTTGAGACCTCCTGAATCAAAAAAAAAAAAAAAAAAAAAAAAAAAAAGCATTTTTGGAAACATGTCCGTGTGTGTGTGCCTGTCTGTGTGTCTGTCTGTCTCTCTGTGTGTGTGTGTGTGTGCGCGCCAGTACGTGCCTAGTATCCGTGCGCCGACAAGGTAAAACTTCATCATTTGCCTACCGGGCAGGGACAACCGCTAAAAACCTGAGAAAACCTCCAAAATTAGAAACGCCTTCGTCAACCAGTACAGAAAACGCCTACCAACCAGGGAAAACCTATGAAAAAGCAGAAAGAGCTTGCATTTGTTTACCATCCGCAGAAAACTCCCAAAAAAAAAAAAAAAAAAAAAAAACTAGTCATTTTAAAAAAAAAAAGGAAAAAGACGAATAATATAAGTATGGTAGAAACAGCTTGCATTCGTCTACCAACCAGAGAAAACCCCCGAAACACTAGTTATTTAAAATTGCTGATGAGTTCTGGATAGGCTTTTGCAAATGTTGTTGGTAGCAAAACTTGCCTTTTCCATCACCTCCAACATACCCCACTCCCACACCTTTTTTTCTTTCCACCAATCATAATCTCTCTTATTCTCGCCAATCAGCAACTTTCATTTGTTCCTTTCCACCAATAACATCACTTCTTATTCCCACCAATCACAACTTCACACGTCACTTTCTGTTATACTTTTTATCCCTCGTTCGCCATCTTTCCCCCTCTTTCAGACCCCAACCACCGCACAGTCAACACCTCGCCGCTCCTTAACCTCAACTTCGTGCCTCCGCCATCTTATTTAGTTCACATTTTTACCACCGCGCCTCTCATCTCTCAACCAGATTGCCTGCAAGAACAGATCTCGTTCATTCGCACCTCGACGGTTGCCTCGGCAGCAGCTACTGCCAACACCTACGTCGTACACGTTTTTGACCGCTTTCGACCGGCTTGAGAACCCTGCTCCTACGTACGCTAGCGACCATCACGATGGTCCAGTACCAGGTTTTGGTATAGTTAAATTACGCCTCTGCAAAGGGTGTCTGTACCGCTTTAAAAACCTAGGTATATCAGTGCGTAGTGATGTTGGTTGATCTTAAAGCTGGTTAAGCATTTTCAAAAACAGTTTGCTTTTATTTTTCCGCCTCGCGTGCCGCGCTTTTGGTGACGCATCCACACCGGTAACAGGTAAGTAACACACGCATAATTATTTTTCGGACCTGCTTGGCGTAGGAATATATCCTTTCGTGTTTTGGTACTGTAACCTCAAACCTCCTTACCCTCCTCTTGCGTCCGCCATCTTGTTTAGTTCTCACCGCATCTCCTTGTCGCAGACCCTCCGCCATTTTTAGTTCCCGCTATTTTAACCTCAAAATCTACTCTTCTAACCTCTTGCTACCGCCATCTTCTTTTAGTTCCCATTCTCACCACCGCGTCTCCTTACCCCCACCTCTTGCGACCGCCATGTTCACCACTAACCTCCAAATTTCCTCGTCCTTAAACCTCTTGTCTAAACCACCTTGTTTAGTTCCCATTTTCGCCACCGCATCTCATATCGCCCCATCTCTCTATCCACTCAAGAAAACTACCATCCAACGTTCAAAAATTGCTGATCAGTTCACGACAGGCTTTTGCAAATCTTGTTGCTAGCAAAACTTACCTTTCCCATCACCTCCAACATACCCCATTCCTTTTTCTTTCCACCAATCATAACCTCTCTTATTCTTACCAATCAGCAACTTTCATTTGCTCCTTTCCACCAATAAAATCACTTCTTATTCCCACCAATCACAACTTCACACGTCACTTTCTGTTACACTTTTTATCCCTCGCTCGCCATCTTTTCCCTCTTTCAGTCCCGACCTCCGCACAGACAACACCTCGCCGCTGCTCACATCTCCGAACCAAATTGCCGGCGAGAACAGATCTCGTTTATTCACACCTCGACGGTTGACTCGACAGCAGCTACTGTCAACACCTACGTCGTACACGTTTTTGACCGCTTTCGACCGGCTTGAGAACCCTGCTCCTACGTACGCTAGCGACCATCACGATGGTCCAGTACCAGGTTTTTGGTATAGTTAAATTACGCCTCTGCAAAGGGTGTCTGTACCGCTTTAAAAACCTAGGTATATCAGTGCGTAGTGATGTTGGTTGATCTTAAAGCTGGTTAAGCATTTTCAAAAACAGTTTGCGTTTATTTTTCCGTCTCGCGTGCCGCGCTTTTGGTGACGCATCCACACCGGTAACAGGTAAGTAACACACGCATAATTATTTTTCGGACCTGCTTGGCGTAGGAATATATCCTTTCGTGTTTTCGTACTGTAACCTCAAATCTCCTTACCCTCCTCTTGCGTCCGCCATCTTGTTTAGTTCCCACCGCATCTCCTTGTCGCAGACCCTCCGCCATTTTTAGTTCCCACTATTTTAACCTCAAAATCTACTCTTCTAAAACTCTTGCTACCCCCATCTTCTTTTAGTTCCCATTCTCACCACTGCGTCTCCTTACCCCCACCTCTTGCGACCGCCGTGTTCACCACTAACCTCCAAATTTCCTCGTCCTTAAACCTCTTGTCTCAACAACCTTGTCTAGTTCCCATTTTCGCCACCGCATCTCATATCGCCCCCATCTCTCTATCCACTCAAGAAAACTACCATCCGACGTTCAAAAATTGCTGATCAGTTCAAGACAGGCTTTTGCAAATCTTGCTGCTAGCAAAACTCACCTTTCCCATCACCTCCAACATACCCCACTCCTTTTTCTTTCCACCAATCATAATCTCTCTTATTCTTACCAATCAACAACCTTCATTTGCTCCTTTCCACCAATAACATCACTTCTTATTCCCACCAATCACAACTTCACACGTCACTTTCCTTTACACTTTTTATCCCTCGCTCCCCATCTTTTCCCCCATTTCAGTACCGACCTCCGCACACACAACACCTCGCCACCCAGCTCCTCTCCATCACGCGACCTCCATACTCCTCCATCTCCCTTCCTCCATCTCCCACCCCAAATTAACGAACCAATCAAAACACTCCACGTCACTTCCTCAATTCTTTCAACTCGTCCCGGATGAGCCAACCGATTTAACGATAATCCTAACGCTCAGGGCGCTTTTCAAACTTACCGCCGCCGCCGTCGCACGCAGCGACACTAGCGACACTAGCGCCCCTAGCGGCAGGATTATCGTTAAAACAATTGGCTCATCCGGGACTATTACTACTTCCGACTGTTAGTTTCTGAGTTATGCTGTGCACAGACAGACACACACACACACACACACACACAGACATACACACGGACATGTTTCCAAGAATGCTTTTTTTGGATTCAGGGGGTCTCAAAACATGTATTTCCGGTGAAATCTCGGTATCGAATTTTTGGGTGGAATACAATACTTCTCCTACTTACAATAACGTAGTAGAGAAAGTAAAAATATGCAACTTGGTTTAATCGTCTTTATGCTGTTTACAATATATTTCCTGCTGGTTCGAATTTTCAAATATGTAAGGCTGCTGAAATACTAGTATTACATCCGTTATTTTGTTTCTCCTCAGGTCATGCAAAGAACACTTAAAATTAGCAAGTCCAGCATACCTATAGCCAGGTTATTTTTAACTATACTGTTATAGAATAGCTTGTCTCAACCTTAAAAGTTGAAAGTAAATGAGATATTTCTTATCTCTATCTAACGCACACATGTTGCCATTAGTTTCGTGCTTTTCAACTCTCGCGCTGTCGCCAAGTTGCTAATAATATGGTGTAAATATTCAGTTGTTATAATTTTCAGCTTTTAATACATTAACCTATGTATTTTTCTCTGTCAGATTATATCATTTTAGATCCCATTTAGATTTCTGAGGGCACAAATTTCCAAAGAAAACGAATTTTCAGTAAAAATCCGATATTTGCAGTTTCTATGTTTAACACGCAGTAACTAATAAAGTAATGTAAAAGGTAACACTATTTTAGTTACAGTAAAATAAAACTAGAACGCTTATACCCACCAAGTTTGGATTCTCTACCCTTAATAAAATGACAATCTTTTAAATTATACACTTTCGGAAAATTCTATTCCTTATGCAGTAGTAAAGGAAAGCAGGAAACCGTTTTTCTTTTTGGATTTATAACGGGAGCCAAGCGAGAGAAAGTGTTGAGGAGGGTTGGAGACAATTTTAAATGAAGCCAGAATCCTGCAACTTATTACACTTATTATGTATGGCAAAACATAGTCATCCATCTATTCAGCTAACAGGTGCCAGGTGCGAGGCAGAAGGCAGCAAAGGTTAACATCGGTTGTAAGGAAGCGTGTGGAATACTGTAAAGTGTTATGTAAATTATTTATTTAACATTTCACGTAAATATTTATAATGATGGGGTAGAAACTAAGAAGATAAAATGTTGGTAAACTAAGAAGAAACGCAAATGAATAGTGAATGTGTTAGATTATTCAAGTAAAATAAGTGTTAGTAAGGCAGTTAAAGAAACAGCTAAGGCTACCGGATGTTTAGGAACAATATTGTGTAAGATAAAAAACAAACTAATGAAAGGACCCCTAAGAACATCATAAAAAAGAAAGCAAAAAGGAGGGGGGAAACAAAAACACGCTAGATTAGCGCAATGTGAGGGAATAGCGCAAAGCGAAGTGCGGCGCACTGTTCATTCTTTGCTGTTTGAAAACATTCCACCCACGTTGAGTTGATTTTGTGAAGGTTGGTGATACCCTACCAAATGACAGATTTTATTATTTTATATCTCCACATTTCTTTGATAATATATATTTTTATGCCTGTAAAATCGTATTTTGAAGCACTACAAATACAAAAAAGAGATAAACTTCAAATTAAAATTAAATTTCTTACAATAGCTTTAAATAATAGTGCAGATACGTCACTATTCATTCACAAGATGACATTAAATTGGTAGACCGATCGCAGCTGGGCGCCAAATTTATGAGTTTAAGTATAGTGCCTACATGTGGTACTGTCTTAAGTGTGAGACACACTACAGTACCCTGTATGCTTCTATGCAACTACAACAAAATTTGCACTTAAACCATTTCGAGGAACATTTATCATAATTAACAAAAAGTAGAAAAATAAGTTTTTCATCACGAATGATTTTCAAAACATATATGAAAGTAAATTATACTGGATAGATAAAGTTATATAATTGTAACAGACTTTTTCAAATAATACCACATTTCCGTGTTATTTAGTTCACATTTCCACACTCTCAGCTCTTACTTATGTTCTGCACCTACAATAACTTATTATCAGCAAAAGAGAGTTTTCATTAAGTTTCACTGATTAACTTTATTTTCTGACAGTGACTCTGGGATGTAAACTAATCTTAGTATTTAAGTTAAGCATCTTCCAAGATTTTCAAGAATGTCCTCATACTCTAAAACTAGTCTTTACATGCAAAAGATTTCGTTAATTCTGATTTTCTAAAAAATTACTAGCGATTTTCATTTTTTAAAAAGAACCTTATCTACATGACAAAGTGTGTATCTTAAATTTTCTGAGAATAGCTTTGAAGTGTTTTTCTTTCTGAATGAACTGTGTATACTTTTGTATAACTAGAAATTCGTAAGAGAGAGAGATAACTACTTACTACACAAAAAATGTAGCTCTCGTTATAACATATAATTTTGTACCACAAATTTTTATAGCCTCAATCATTTCTGAGATATTCTTAGTCATTGTTTCGAATTTTCAAATACGCTATATTTTGTGCTTACCATTCCTTTATTTCTGGTCTTTATGCAAAGAGTTTGGAATTTTAAAGTCGTCACATAACCACCAATCTTTTTTAAAGATTCGAGTATCGTGTCAAGCTTCTGTACTCCCCTTGTACCTAGATACAGTGAAAAAATATATACAGGGTGAATGACTTAAAACTTGCGCCGCAAATATTTTGGAAATGGAAAGTGCTATTGATGTGCAGTTTTCATAGCATTGGTTGGTAGTCAGGGGTTCGTACATTTAGCTTAAAACAGATTTTAATTATACTGAGAAAGTGTATTTTCTGAGCAAACATACAACTTTTTAAATGGAACAATGCCTAGCTACATCAACATAATAAAGGTAGGGTAAATTAGAATGCCAATGGTCTTTGTTGCAGGATATATATAGGAAACGTTCACCTCTATTAATATTAGGTAGAAAGAACAATAACTTTTGTAACAATACTTTGCAGAAGAGTGGGTAGGGAAATTCATGTGAATGTGGCACAAACCCTCTTTTTTTTTGTAAGTTTTTTGTAATGTCTACTAAGAGCTAATACAATTCGGACTCGTATTATTCCAGAAATGGTGTTCATTCGCTTACAGTGATGTTAATCTTTTGGTGTGGTATTGTTTTTGGTTATTACATTAAATTTACGTACACATTCACACTCTCTCATTCATACTTCTAGACCTTACGAAGGATGGGAAATAACCCTGGCTAAAGAAAAATTCTCTAGCCGGGAATCGAAACTGGGTCCTCTGGATTTGGAGGTTAGCATGCTAACACCAGACAGTCCGTTAAAGTGTTTGTGTCGCTTTCTTGACATAACAGTTCTTCTCTACAACAACTAAGATCTAAACTACGTGTGGTTTTAGAACGCCCTAAACGTATCCTTGCACTTAGATATTAGAATGTGTTGCAGGGGTAGACGGCCTGAATCTTCCAACCTAAAGGGGAGTTAGATTCATACTGGACCGGTAACACATTATATATGCTACGCGGAAAACATCTGCAAGCGAAGGAGCGTAACAGTGGGAAGGTCAATAATAGTAATTGCACATCAGACAGCGGTGAATTGTTCTACTTCGGTGCTGTGTTTCGACCACAACGTTTTCATTGGAGGCATGGTTGCTGTTGTAATCCGTCACTCCAAATGCACTACGGTATGCTGTTTATAGGATAGGGGAAACAGAAGACAGTGCACTCAAGATTAAGATGGCTTTAACAGATGTACCGAACGATATTTCCTTTGGAGAGGTGAGCCGAGTTTGTTCGTTGCACCTTGCTCCAGTTTGCCTACCGCTTTCATCGCTTCATGGATACGGTGATACGATTGACTGGCTGTGATCATGCGCAGCATCACAATTAATTCCTATTCGAGGCATAGAACTATTCGGTGATGAAGTGATTAAGATATTGTATTCACATGTCAAGCAGTAATTTCCAGACGCAAAATAAACCACTATTGTCGTAAAATTACTTATAGGGGATATTCAGCTTATATCTAACCTGATTTGAAATCCGTATTTTAAAATGTTAACTTCTGCATTATTTACATTTCCTCTTTGTGCATACAGCTTGTTTGCTTCATAAGTATTGTAAGGCATAAATCGTATAAAAATGGGCAACTCAACTCAGGTGAAACCGTAAACAGCCAAAACTGCAAGTAACTATATTTTTCGAAATATGGAGGATATTGGTTGCAATTTACGCCACGATGCTGCGCACGATCGTAGCCATTCATGCCATATTCCTATGCCTTAGTGACATAAACAAGGCCAATCATCCAGAGGGAGAGCGTTGCGGGAGAAATAAATGAAAAAATCTGATGTGTTACACTCACATGACTTTCTCTACTCTTGTACAAACTATTCTTACAAACGCTTATTCTCCATATGCTTCCTGTTAATCGAGATATCGAGATAATCTTATTGCTAATTTTCTTGTAGATGCAAGGGGAATTGGTAGACTTTAAGCGATAGTCAAATATTTTAAGAGCTGGTTGCTATGTGGAGTATTCCATTCTCTTTGCATTACCAGGGCAAAAAATCTGATGTTACACTCACATGACTTTCTCTACTCTTGTACAAACTATTTTTACAAACACTTATTCTCCATATGCTTCATGTTAATCGAGATATCGAGCTGTCAATCTTATTGCTACTTTTCTTGTAGATGCAAGGGGACTATGGTAGGCTTTAAGCGATAGTCAAATCTTTTAAGCGCTGGTTGCTATGTGGCGCATTCCATTCTCTTTGCATGTCCAGGGCATAAAAAAATGAATAACGAATTTGAGAAAAAATATAAGTATTGGAAAATTAAGGGAATAACAAGCAATATCTCGAAAATGGTTCACTCAACAACAAAATGTATATGACATAAATAAGGGGGATTTTAAGGGGATCTACATTTCTTGTGTAGTAAAATTTTGTCTATCTCCTATGGTTTAGCAGTTATGCAAAAGTCGTTCACAATGAAGAATACTTTTGGAGACATTCCCAGAAAATTCAATATATACATTTCATTTGTCATGGAAATATCTTAAACATATGATATTTTAATGAAAATCGTTAGAGCCATTTTTGAGAAAATTAAAATTTTCGTAAAATGTTCCACGTAAAGGGTAATCTGGGGTGGGGGGATTTTCTTGAAAACCTTCGTGTCGCATCTCTGGAAGATACTGAACCTAAATACCAAGTTTGGTGTTTATCCGACTGTTCGTTTCTGAGTTATGTTGTTCACAGACACACACACACACACACACACACACACACACACACGGACATGTTTCCAAAAATGCTTTTTTACTTTCTCTACTACGTATAGTAAGTAGGGGAAGTATTGCATTCCACCCAAAAATTCGATACCGAGATTTCACCGAAAATACATGTTTTGAGACCTCCTGAATCCAAAAAAAGCATTTTTGGAAACATGTCCGTGTGTGTGTCTGTGTGTGTGTGTGTCTGTGTGTGTGTGTGTCTGTGTGTGTGTGTCTGTGTGTGTGTGTCTGTGTGTTTGTGTGATGTGTGTCTGTGAACAGCATAACTCCAAAACGAACAGTCGGATAAACACCAAACTTGGTATTTAGGTTCAGTATCTTCCAGAGATGCGACACGAAGGTTTTCAAGAAAATCCCCCACCCCAGACTACCCTTTACATGGAACGTTTTTCGAAAATTTTAATTTTCTCAAAAATGGCTCTAACGATTTTGATGAAAATATCATATGTTTAAGATAATGTCATGAGAAATGAAATGTATATCTCGAATTTTCTGGGAATTTCTCCAAAAGTATTCTTCATTGTGAACGACTTTTGCATAACTGGTAAACCATAAGAGATAGACAAAATTTTACTACACAAAAAATGTAGATCGCGTTAAAATACACGACTTATGTCATATACATTTCTTTTGTTGAGTGAACCGTTTTCGAGATATTGCTTGTTATTCCCTTAAATTTTCCAATACTTATACTTTTTCTCAAATTCGTTATTCATTTTTTTATGTCCTGGACATGCAAAGAGAATGGAACGTGCCACATAGCAACCAGCGTTAAAATATTTGACTATCGCTTAAAAGCTACCATATTCCCCTTGCATCTACAAGAAAATTACAAATAAGATTGACATCTCGATATCTCGATTAACATGAAGCATATGGAGAATAGGCGTTTGTAAAAATAGATTGTACAATAGTAGAGAAAGTCATGTGATTGTAACACATCAGATTTTTTTTTTTTTTTGGATTCAGGGAGTCTCAAAACATATATTTCCGGTTAAATCTCGGTATCGAATTTTTGGGTGGAATACAATACTTTCCCTACTTACTATATAGAGAAAGTAAAAAGCGAAAGCGCTCCAACTTCAGGGTACTTTCACCATACCCACTACATGCCATTCTTACTATAAAGTAGCTTTACAGATTGAATAACGTATGTAATAGTAATTTATAAAACAAATGAATAATATTTATGATTACGGCACCAGTGACTATCGCACGAACGACAGTATCAATTGAGTATATCCATGAGCTGGATACATTTTAAGCAATCTTAGCATTATAAATTGTAGGAAAGAAATCATGAAATAATTCGGTATCCATAAAATTAAATTGAGTTTTATTTACGGACGCTCTTTAACTCGGACGCTCATTCTATGTTGGGTGTGAAATACCTGTAATTTTTCTCAGAGGCCTCTTTATCAGGCTTGAAGTTCTTTTAAGTGCCGTAAATCTAAGACACGGGACCACCGGCTTTACTTCCCTTCCGAAAGAAGTCATGCTAAGGATTTTTACGCCCGCCGGGTTTGAACGCGTGACCTCAGGAATTAGAGGCTAGCGTGGTAACCACTACACCACGGAGGATGACTCGGTATCCATAGCTGACGTACGCAAGTGAGAGCGTCTTCATGTGTTCATAAATGAACGTTAGCTTACTTCCCTGTTTTCGTTGTTATTAACTAGTTGTTGAACTGATAACACTTGCATCATTCCCTTCCTGGGAGAGAGATGAGCAGATGTTACGGCCTGTGTGTAGCTTCTGCTATCAGCACAATCGTTCTTAATTATTCTATAAGGGTCATTCAAATAAAACCCGGTCACTTGTATAAAGTAACGGTAACGATTTTATTAACTCAAAAATAGTCGCTGTTAGCACATTTATCCCATTGCGACACTTGCCGGTCAATTCCATCTTTCAAGAAGCTAGTAGGCTGCTGTCAGATCCTGGCCTGGACCCATTCACACACTTCGTCGTCCGTTGTGAATCGATGTCCGCGAATAGCTTGTTTTAGAGGTCCATAAACATGAAAGTCACACGGTGAAAGGTCTGGACTGTACGGTGAATGTTCCAGCGTTTCTCATCCAAACTGCTGCAATGTCGTCTTCACCGCATTGGCAGTGTGTGGGCGGGCATTATCATGCAGGAGAATAACGCCATTGGACAACATGACTGGGCGTTTCGACTTGATGGCTCGTCTAAGGTTCTGTAAAGTGGCTTGATAACGCTGGGCATTGATGGTGGTTCCCCGTTCCAAAAACTCTACAAGTAGTGGGCCCTTGTGGTCAAAAAAGGACATCATGACCTTAACAGAACTGGTGTGCACGGCCTTTGGTGGAGGTGGTGACTTCGCATGTTTCCACTGCTTGCTCTGAGCTTGCTTTCCGGTTCAAAATGGTGACACCATGTTTCGTCACCAGTGACAATATGCGACAGAATGCCATACTCCTCCTAATGATAACGTTGCAGATGACTCAAAGACAGCGCCATTCGAGTATTGTACTGTTCGGTGGTCAGTTGGTGGGGAACCCACTGCGCACAAACTTTTCGAAATTTCAAGTGTTGATGCATTATGGTGTGAATGGTGCCCACGCTAATACCCAGTAACCGCTGGATCTCGTCCACGGTGATTCGCGGTTGCCCAAGACTAAAGCATTCACTTCCGCAATCATTTCAAGTGTGATGACACGATGAGTCTCTCCAGGACGAGCATCGTCTTTCAGTAAGTCGCGCCCCTCAAGGAATCATTTGCGCCATTCCACCACACTTGAACGACACAGACTGCACTCACCGTACACAGCCTTCATCCGTCGATACATTTCACGGCCTCCAACTCCCTCCGCCGCTAAAAATCGAATCACTCCTCGTTGTTCCTGCTTACTCGCCTTCATGTTCAGTAGTGGACGATAACTTGCGTGACCACCTTCTCTTCGGCGTGAAACCACACTGCTGCTATGCAACGTCAAACGTTGCGCACGCTGCAGTCGCTCTACCAATAGATGGTGCCACCATACGTGTAATGCAAAGTTAGACGCACTGACCAGGTTTCATTTGAATGCCCCTCATATATTTATTAATGTAAACAGGTAAGGGCGAATCCAGAGGGGGCAGCCTGCGTCCACTCTTCACCAAGAAAACAGTAGTAAAAAATACACGCTGCAACATAGTATCATAAATAGATTTGGTGGGCAAAAACTGATGCAGTAATTTGTATCACAAATTACTTAAATGTAAATAATGATTGTAATATGAATATGCATTTTTATGTGACATTGATTTGAGATGTTTCTTGACTGTAATTATTGTTGGGAAGTAAGTTTATACTGCCTTACTGAAACTGTCAATAATAGCGCGCAATAATGCAGCGAGGGGGGATGAGCTGTTTATCATTATTGGAAACGAGGAAGTTGCGCAATGTTGGCGCGTTTTTCCGTTGAGAATCTTCTGGAACGTTTCCCTAGAGCATATGTATTCATAATTTTCATTGGATATTAAAATAGACGCTAATGTTGGCGCGTTTTATTAGCCAATAGTAACTCAGTTATAATCTTTAGGCATATCGGTGTGTATGGGTATAAAAGCAGTAGGTTGGAGGTAAATTCAGTTCAGTTCATCAAAAATCTGTGTACAGTACACGTCGTCTTCAGTCAGTCAGTTCGTCGAAAGTATTTGTACGGCAAACGTCGGGTATCGATTCACAAGTTACACGCAGCAGAATTATGAATAATCTAAAGTGTTGTAAGGTTAATTATACAAAAAGTTGAAGTACGTGGATTAAAAGTGATCAGTAAGGAGTTATTATAACAGTTTCAGTTTGGCGAGTGTTAAGATCAATATATAAATGTGATAGTTAACGTGTTCGAAAATAAAATTATAAAACAAATTTCTTCATCAGTGTTCTTTTTGGATAAAAGATTCCTTTCCGTTTACACAACCCTGATCAAGAGACATGTTCGACCGAGAAATAATAGCTAGCCGGAGGACAGTAAACCAAAATTAATTAAGATAACAATATCGTTCTTTCAAACGAACACTAACACTGCTGCAAATTGCTAACACCAGATGGAGCTACAAACCGAACAAATGAATGACGTCACAAGATGGCTTCACATGAAGTAAACACACATACACAAACATTTGTAAGTAATACACTCGCAAATTGGCTCCCCAACGTGGGGCTCAATAAATAAATAATGTCACAAATAATACCGACAAATTGGCGCCAAACGTGGGGCTCAATAAATAAATAATGTCACAAATTTAACCGTTACAAATTGGCACCCAGAACGTGGGGCAAAGTGACCAGGAAAGGGGCAAAGTAACCAGGAAAGTAGCAGAATTAACCAGGAAAGTAGCATAATTAACCAGGATGTGGAACGAATGGAGCAGCGAACTGATCTACAAGATGCAGATTTCAGAAACAACTACAAGGACGACAGACTACGCGGATGATTGGACATCGTAATTCCGAGATTACAAGGCAACAGGGGAATTCAACTACAAAAACATCGAGAAGACGCAGATTCCAGAAACAACTATAGGAACGACAGACTACGCGGATGAGTGGACACAAAAACATCGAGACAACGCAGATTCATCATAATACAACGCAGAAGCGACCTACAAACCTAGGAGAGAGTGGCAGGAAGCTGGACATCAAAGTAACAGCAACAGACAGTATCACAAAGGTCAGAGTATAGTAATTTTTTTTGAAAACAAAATTATAACATTAAAATGTACTTGAGGAGTGGTAGGATAAAGAAGACAATGGCTACTAATAATATTGAAGAAACAATAATGGAAGGGGATAATGTAACAGTTAGCTGTAATTCAATACAGGTTACAGAAAATAGCTGAAACACTGTAGAATTTGAGGGAGGAAATGTTAGTGAAGAAAGCCAGAATAAAATAGCAGGAAATGTTCATTTTGATGCTAGTATGATGATGGAAATGATGAGAAATTTTGGCGAAACAGTAAATAAGAATATTCAGAATATGAGGGAAGATATGCAAAAGAATAATGAGAAATTAGAAAGGAAAATAGATCAAAACAGGGAAGATATGCAAAAGAGTCATAGGGAATTGAGGGAAGATATTGGTAAGAGTATTACAGATCAATTAAGGGAAGAAATTTGTAAGAATAATGAGAAATTAGAAAGGAAAATAGATCAAAACAGGGAAGATATGCAAAAGGGAATTGGGGGAAGATATTGGTAAGAGCTTAGAACAAAACAGGGAAGAAATTGAAAAGAAATTCATGGAGCTAGATAGTAGTATGATGAGAATGAGAAATGAAAATCAGGAAATGATAGCAAGTGAGATAGGAGAAATTTCAAAGAAAATGCTAGACATGAGCAGGGAAATAGGTAACAAAGAAAGTGAGGTTAATACTAAAAGTGAACATGTTGATGTAGAATGTACAAAGTCAGGTAGTAGAATGAATAACATTTCAAATGAGATAAGAGAGATGAAAGAGGTTATGAATGTAGATGTGAATCAGGCGCAAGTTAATTTAAGAGGGGAGATATCTGAAATTCAGAAAGAGTCAGTAATGCAAAGAAATAAATTGTACGAAGAAGTTAAAGTGTTGCCTGTAAATAATCAAAAGCTAACTTCTGAAATTAACAAGTACCAAGCTGTTCAAAATGAAAACGCCAGTTCAGTACAGTTTAGTACAGATTTGTCAGAGTACTCTCAGATTAAAGAGATAGTAGAAGAATTGAAAATAACAGTTGTTAAAAGATTTGTTGTTCAAGAAACTTTAGATTGTTTTCAAATGGTATCATGGGATGAAATTTCATATGAATACAAGAGGTTATCCATTAACAAATTTTTGAAGGTTAGGATACGGCTACGAGTAATGTTTAGCCACAGACAATTTGATCCAGGAGGGTAAATAGCAATAAGATGTAAAGTAAATGCTGGATAGTTAAAGACGAAATGCAGAGCAATGTATTGGAACGTAAGAGGGTTAACTATTTATATATGTCATATAAAAGGAGAAATAAAATTTTGGACATAATTAAATTTAAAAAAAAAAAGGAAAATAACATTTTTTTTTAGTAACTGTAAAAGTATTTGAAATTAAGAATGTAAAGATTAAAACTTAATATGATAGTAAAGTAAAGTACGTAGATATAATTCCAAGAGTATTATGAATATAATGTACAAAACAACAAAAATGGGGTAAAAATAATTAAAAAAATAATTTAAAAAAAATTAAAACAAATATTTATGTAGCAAAGAGAACATGTGAAACAGTGCCTAGATTTAATAGATGTAAATATATTTGTGTAAAGGGTGAATATTTTTGGTAAATATGTTTAATAATTACACAAAATTCTTGAATTGATAAATTTTTGTTAACAATATAAGAAAGTAAACCAATTTGAAACAGTCATTAAATACTTCAGGGTACAGTATTTGCTATAAAAAATTGTAAATGTCAGATTAATGTCTAGAAACATTAAACCAGAGCCAGTAAGTAGTGGCGAGATAAAAAAAAACATATGTCGTGTGTTAAATGCGTGTGATGTGTTAAGTGAAAGTGATAGCGTGTGTTCCAAGATTTAGGAGACTAAAAACCCAATTATAAAATTTCCAAACAAGTTGTAAATATTCATAATTATGTTTCTAGTGGGGCATATGATGCAGTAATTTGTATCACAAATTACTTAAATGTAAATAATGATTGTAATATGAATATGCATTTTTATGTGACATTGATTTGAGATGTTTCTTGACTGTAATTATTGTTGGGAAGTAAGTTTATACTGCCTTACTGAAACTGTCAATAATAGCGCGCAATAATGCAGCGAGGGGGGATGAGCTGTTTATCATTATTGGAAACGAGGAAGTTGCGCAATGTTGGCGCGTTTTTCCGTTGAGAATCTTCTGGAACGTTTCCCTAGAGAATATGTATTCATAATTTTCATTGGATATTAAAATAGACGCTAATGTTGGCGCGTTTTATTAGCCAATAGTAACTCAGTTATAATCTTTAGGCATATCGGTGTGTATGGGTATAAAAGCAGTAGGTTGGAGGTAAATTCAGTTCAGTTCATCAAAAATCTGTGTACACTACACGTCGTCTTCAGTCAGTCAGTTCGTCGAAAGTATTTGTACGGCAAACGTCGGGTATCGATTCACAAGTTACACGCAGCAGAATTATGAATAATCTAAAGTGTTGTAAGGTTAATTATACAAAAAGTTGAAGTACGTGGATTAAAAGTGATCAGTAAGGAGTTATTATAACAGTTTCAGTTTGGCGAGTGTTAAGATCAATATATAAATGTGATAGTTAACGTGTTCGAAAATAAAATTATAAAACAAATTTCTTCATCAGTGTTCTTTTTGGATAAAAGATTCCTTTCCGTTTACACAACCCTGATCAAGAGACATGTTCGACCGAGAAATAATAGCTAGCCGGAGGACAGTAAACCAAAATTAATTAAGATAACAATATCGTTCTTTCAAACGAACACTAACACTGCTGCAAATTGCTAACACCAGATGGAGCTACAAACCGAACACATGAATGACGTCACAAGATGGCTTCACATGAAGTAAACACACATACACAAACATTTGTAAGTAATACACTCGCAAATTGGCTCCCCAACGTGGGGCTCAATAAATAAATAATGTCACAAATAATACCGACAAAACACACAAATATAACCTTTATCGTTTAAATAGAAATTAAGGCAGAAAGAAACTGGTTTTCTCCCTCTTTGCATGGGTGCTTCTGGTAAAGCCGGTGGTCCCGTGTTATAGATTTACGTCACGTAAAAGAACCTCAAGCCTGATAGAGGTCTCTGAGCAAAGTTACCGGTCTTTCACGCCCAATATAGAATGGAACGCTACGGACCACAGCAGTTAAAGAGCGTCCATAAATAAAACTCAATTTTTGTATGCATAAGTAAATTAGTTTCTTAAAATGTAACTAACAATACCAGATTCTTTACTTGTACATTGATTAGTTCGCAAGTATTTTATTTCATTTTCTCTGCTGTAATACTTTCCCTAAAATGTAATAAATATTGTTAGTGCCACATATAGTATTTTGCCTCTTTTAGGATATAATCCTCCAAATTCATTCGCTCTCCTAAATTTTCGAAGTTAAATTTTTAAAATATTTTCCCGGTAGACTCCTAAACCACCCGGTGCACCCCCTAACAGAAATCCTGGATCCGCCCTTGTAAAGAAGTGTTTGCATCTTCGTTGCTTAGAAAAACAGAGTATCACAAAATGGCTTCATCTTCACTTTATAAGACATGGTAACTTGGAATACCGTATTACGTCATTGCTACAGAAAATAGGTCATTGCTATTATCACCCGGGCCATATTGAGCCCATCATGGACTATATTGAACACAGTAACAACCATAAAAAAATCTGATGTGATGCATTCACAAGACTTTCTCTACCCTCTATCGTTTATAAGTGAACAAACTATTCTTAATAAAGCTTATTTTTATATCTACATTTTAATCCAAATAAACCTTTGCAGAAATAGCTAGATTATACATTTTGTTATAGATGCAAAGAGAACTGGACGCTATACGCTGGCCTTAAAATTCCATACATTTCTATGCAATCGCGAGAAACAACTGAATGTTGAAAGGACTTTGAAAAATGATCAAGAAATGAACAAATCTAACCATTAATAACTGATATCTCAGAATTGATTTATGCCACAGAAGAAAGAAAAAAAACCTATTTGAAATAAATTGTGTGTAGTACGTTTTCGTCTATCGCTTAACGTTTACCAGGTTACAAGATTATACACCATTCCTTCCAATTAAGGAGGACTTAAAACGCTATTTCTTGAAAGTTCAAGATATACGTTTTATTTGCCATCTAAATATTTTAATACATGGTATTTTAATCAAAATCGTTAGAACCATTTTTAGAAAATCAAAATTTTCGAAAAGTGTTCCATGTAAAGGGTAGTTGGAGTTGGGAGGATTATTTGAAAACCTTGTGAAGCATTGTTGGAAGGCACTAAACTTAAATACCAAGTTTGGTATTTACCCGACTTTTCGATTTTGAGTTATGCCGTTCACAGACAGACATACAAGGACATGTTTTCAAAAATGCTTTATTTGAATTCAAGGGACCTCAAAACATGTTTTTCCGGTGATATCTCGGTATCGAATTTTTGTTTCGGGAGCAATACCTCCCCTACTTATTACGCGTAGTAGAGAAAGTAATATACATATTTATCCGAAGACATATTTTGATCAACTTCTTATGTAAAGGAAATATAATTGTTGTACAAATGTCTGGGAAAGCCGTTTATCGCTTTCAATCTTTCTTTCTTTCTTTATTTTTTTCAGAGTAATATTTTTGTAAATATTTTCTGGCTTTGAAGTTTTCTGCATTTTAGTTAGTCTGTTCCTTTTTACTTTCTCTAATACGTAGAGTAAGTAGAAGTATTGCATTCCACCCAAAAATTCGATACAGATATTTCAACGGAAATACATGTTTTGAGGTACCCTGAATCCAAATAAAGCATTTTTGGAAACATGTCCGTGTGTGTGTGTTTTTTTATGCTGTGAACAGCATTAACTCAAAAACGAAAAGTCCGATAAATGCCAAACTTGGTATTTGAGTACAGTATCTTCCAAGGATGCGACACGAAGATTTTCAAGAAAATCCCCCTCCCCAGACTACCCTTTGCATGGAACATTTTTCGAAAATTTTTATTTTCTCAAAAATGGCTCTAACGATTTGGATTAAAATATCATATGTTTAAGATATTTTCATGGCAAATGAAATGTATATCTTGAATGTTCTGGGAAACATTTCCCCAAAAGTCCTCTTCATTCTGAATGACTTTCGCATAACTGGTAAACCGTAAGAATAGACAAAATTTTACTATACAAAAAGTGTAGATCTTATTAAAACACACAATTTATGTAATATACATCTTTTTGTGGAGTGAACCATTCCCGGATATTCCTTGCTATTTGTTTGAATTTTCCAATACTTTTTTCTCAAATGGGAATTCGTTATTCTTTTTATGCCTTGGACATGCAAAGAGAATGGAATACTCCACATAGCAACCAGCCCTTAAAACATTTGACTATCGCTTAAAGTCTACCATATTCCCCTTGCACTTACAAGAAAATTAGCAATACATAGTTTTTGCAAATGTTTATCTCGATTAACATGAAGTAGTTGGAGAATAAGCGTTTGTAAAAATAGTTTGTACAAGAGTAGATGAAATCATGTGAGTGTAACACATCAGATTTTTTTTATGTTTAAATATGAACTACGTAACATTACTTCTAAATCGGCTTATAGTGTAGGGGGTCTTGGACGGACTAAAAACCGTCAGTTTCACCTTCCATTTTATGGCACTCTTCCCTCGCTCATAATACAACATTATGCAGCCACCATGCATTTCTCCCTTCACGTGTCTTAGCAAGCGAACTTCACCAAAGTCGGGAATTTTAAATGATGTGTTTCACACTTACGTGCCGATGGTCTTTCTGTCTTCGTTTTCCATCTCATGTTCAAATACTTTAGGACACTAATAGGTGTTTATCTACATTTTTATGTAGGCAGAAGATTAGATTTATGCTTTATGACAACACTAGATTGATTTTGAAAATAAGAAATGTAATGTGAAAGCTGCAATGCAATGTTAATCATTTCTTTAGAGTTTCTTTTGGGTTATAAGATAATGTGTAAATCAATTCACGTAGATATTACAGTATCAGCTTCAATTAACACCTGTATGCTGGTCTCACGCAGGCTATTTGTATACCTTTTGGGGCCACGCAGTTATTTGAAGAGATTTGGAAGGGTTTAAGCGTAACGTGTAGGTAGCATGTTATCATGTGTGCCAATCACTTGACGTGTTAGCTCCACATGTTTGTTTAACAAGGTGAAAGCTCACCACCTGATGTTTGTTGTTATTCAAAGCTCTTTAGTTTGCAAAACAAATACCAACTGACACGAACAAAACCCACGTTCCACCTCTTCTAAATTTGGTTTAACACTTTGCCCGCAAAGATGAAGTGTTTCGGAATACCAATCAACAGAAGTTTCACTTTGCGCGTGTGCGTGTTAAAATGAAATGAGCTTTACAGTTTTACTTTGTCTACACACAGCGTCCGAACACGAGAGAGAAAATGAAGATAGAACGTGTCTTTTTTTCATATGCAACCAACAAGTACTAGGGCGATACTGAAATTTTTAGAACGTCATGTTTCTAAAAACAAATTAAATTTCTTTATATTTGACAGTTACTTTCTACTGTTTTTCGAGTTGATTGCCGTGTAGTTTGTTCGATGTACTCTAACAGTTTGTTAATTATCACCTTTTAAAGATTTTGTGTTCACTCAAAAATGAATATCACTAGAGAACATTTACGGGCTATGATTTTTTGTGATTTTAAGTCGTCATTAACGCTTAAACAATGTGAAGATCGGCTTAGAAACGCATTTGGCGAAGAAGCCCCTCTAAACAAACAATTTATAATTGGTTCGGCGAATTCAAGAGAGATGGTTTTTTCTTAGTGATAAATTTCGTGAAGGAGGCCCAAGAACTGCTGTTGCTATGAACATATAGCCGCTGTTCAAGCAATGTTTGAACATCGATGGACATCTTATGAATTTATTCGGGACATTGGACACTGGTATGAGTCAAATCCAAAACTTTTTACATAGACGTGAAAACTTTGTTGTCGATGGATTCCACATAAACTGACTCCCGATAAAAAAATCTGATGCGTTACACTCACATGGCTTTCTCTACTCTTGTACAAACTATTTTTACAAACGCTTATTCTCCATATGCTTCGTGTTAATCGAGATGTTAATCTTATTGCTAATTTTCTTGTAGATGCAAGGGGAATTGGTAGGCTTAAGATATAGTCAAATATTTTAAGAGGTGGTTGCTATGTGGAGTATTCCATTCTCTTTGCATTACCAGGACAAAAAAATGAATAACGAATTTGAGAAAAAGTATATGTATTGGAAAATTTAAGGGAATAACAAGCAATATCTCGAAAATGGAAGTTTGTCTATCACTTATGGTTTACCAGTTATGCAAAAGTCGTTCACAATGAAGAATACGTTTAGAAACATTCCCAGAAAATTCAAGATATACGTTTTATTTGTCATGAAAGTATCTTAAACATATGATATTTTAATCAAAATCGTTAGAGCCATTTTGAGAAAATTAAAATTTTCGAAAAATGTTCCATGTAAAGGGTAATCTGGGGTGCGGGGATTTTCTTGAAGACCTTCGTGTCGCATCTCTGGAAGATACTGAGCTAAATACCAAGTTCGGTGTTTATCCGACTGTTCGTTTCTGAGTTATGCTGTTCACAGACACAAACATACACGGACATGTTTCCAAAAAATGCTTTTTTTTATTCAGGGGGTCTCAAAACATATATTTCCGGTGAAATCTAGGTATCGAACTTTTGGGTGGAATACAATACTTCCCCTACTTACTATACGTAGTAGAGAAAGTAAAAATGAACAACGCATTGATTGGTGCAGAAAAACTTTGAAACAATTCCAAGGCAACACTTCAAATTTTATTTGGAATACTGTTACTGGTGATGCATCTTAAATTTATTGCGATCCTGAAAAGAGAAATCAATCGGCTCAATGGCTCTTTCGAACAGAACCTAAGGCTACAAAATTCCGATGAATTCGCAGTGCTGGTAAGAAGATGGTTGATAGTTTTTTTTTTCCTAAACTGGGCCAGATTGCCACTACAGCATTAGAACATAGATGTACCGTCACTGCCGATTGATACACAAATGTCTGTTTACCCCAAAGTTTTAAAAAATATCGTGAAAAACGACCAAAAGGAAAAATAATGTTACATCATGATATTGCAACGTCACATCCAGCAAAACTAACAACTGAATATCTGGATGCTCTAAAGTTCAGCACTATGAACCCTCCACCATACAGTCCTGACCTAGCAACTTTTGGTTTCTTTTTGTTTTCAAAAGTTAAAGATAAATGCGTGGAATTACTGTTTCGTCATCAGATGAAGCGGTGTAAGAGTATTAAAAACTTTGTTTCTGACGCACTTCAGAAAGAGTGCATCATTACTTTAAGAACTGGTCTCATCGAATGCAAAAATGTATTGATGTTAAGGAGGAATATTTTGAAAAACAATAAAATCATTTAATTTTTTTGAAACCAATCCTTGCTTGATTTTCTAAACATTTGCGGTGTCGCCTTCGTATATAAAACTGGAGTGAGTAATTTAAAAAAACTGAGTTTGTTGAAATTCGTTTCATGAAGCAAGGTTTTTTTTTCTGTTTTACTTTCTCTATTACTTACCTACAGTAAGTAGAGTAAGTATTGCTTTTCACCCAAAAACTCAGTACCGAGATTTCACCGGAAATATACGTTTTGGGACACTGCATCCGAAAAAGTATTTTTCAACGAAATCCGTGTGTGTAAACAGCATAACTAAAATGCGAAAAGTCGATTGAATACCAAACTTGGTATTTAACTTTAGCACATTCTAAGGTAGCGAACAAAGATTTTCAATAAAATTCCCCCACCTCAAAGAAACCTAAAGATGGAGAATTTTTCGTTCTTTTTTATATTCTCGAAAATGGTTCTAACGATATTTATTAATATAAAATCTATATCTTGAATTTTCTAGGATAGCCTGTAACGTCCTCTTGATTCTGAATGACTTTTGAATAACTGGTAAGGTGAATAGACAAAATCTTACTACGCAAAAAACTTAGATCTTGTTAAAACATAATTTATGTCAAATCATTTTGTTTTTGGCGTTAATATTTCCGAGATATTATTTGTTATTGGTTTGAAAAGTAAAATACTCATACTTTTTAGTTTCTTTCGCATGCCTATAATAGGTAAAAGGAAGTGTTGCATTCCACCCCAAAAATACGATGTGGGATTTCACCTAAATACGTTTTTGGGAGCCCCAGATGTTTTTTAAAAAAAGGAAGCATATTTAGTAAAAGCTTCACGTACGCGACACCAAGATTTTCAGACAATCCCCCCATGCTTTATGGAAAATTTTTTTTTTTATTTCTTCAAAAAAGGCTACAACTGTTTTGATTAAAATACCATATATTAAAGATATTTACATAACAAATAAAATGTAAATATTGAATTCTCTGGGAATAACGTGTGAAGTCCTCTTCATCCGTAAGGAACTTTGTATATCTGGTAAGAGATGGACGAAATCTTACTGCACAAAAAATGTATAACTCGTTAAAGCACACAATTTGTATCTCTTTTGGGGGGGACAGAGGTAAAGTTAATTATTTCCGAGATATTCCTTATTATTGGAATGAGTTTTTAAATACTTATAGTTTTCTCAAATTGGAGGTTCTTATTGCTCTTTTTTTATTTTTTTAACCTCATGGTCGTTTAAAGAACGGAATTTCAAAGCCTTATTACATAGCGACCAGCTCTTAAAACCATTTCTACTAATGTTTATCTCGATTAACATGAAGTAGATAGAAGTATAAGCTTTTTTTAAAAATAGTTTGTTGAAGAATGGATAGAGAAAGTCATGTGAATACATCAGATTTTTAAAGCACTGTCACTAACCAGTTGTTTCTGGCGATATCATGGAACAAGTATGGAATTTGTAGGCCAGCATATAGCGACTAGCTTTTAAACATTTGACAACTAAATGTAGAATCAGACTGACTCTTAAATCTCAGCTTAAAGTATAGAGTGGTCCCTCAGCGCTCTGGCCGGGAATTGCACGGCAGTCTTGTGCGACACGTCTGAATGAACTCAAGGCCAGGGGCTCTTCCACTTATCGGACATATAGCAGCGGGCTTCAGTCAGCTGTTATTGCTTCTTGGTATAGACGCGAGACGCGTGTGTATTTGTGTACGATTGAATCATCGGATTATTACAACCTAGAAATGGTACTAAAATTTTCGCTTGAACAAGGACTTTTTATCTATGACACGTATGTGAAAACCGACTCATGTAGATATGTGTGTAGGCAATTTCACGATAAATATCCTGGTGTTCCAGTTCCGAGTAGAGAAACAGTTAGATCTCGAGTGAAAAAAGTGAAGAGAACGGATGATTTAATGTTGTAAATTGTAAAAAGAAACGAAGGGTTCTAACGGAAGAAAAACTTGATGAAATTGGCGAATCATTTGAACGGTCTCGAATAATCCTTAGCGACATGCAGCACAAGAAGTCAGTGTTTCAAAAACCTCAGTACATAACTCTACGAAACTGTTGAAATTACTGTGTGTGACTTTTATCTGTGGAGAACTCTCAAAAATAGAGTGTATAGGAATAATCGTCGCACCATACACGATCTTAAAAACAATATAGGAACAGAAATTAGGGAAATTACGCAACAAGAACTTATGCATGTGAATGGTAATTTCATCAGAAGGTGCCAAGAATGTTTATCTCCCGAAGGACACCACTTTCAACACCGACTGTGATAAAGGTTAGTACTGATAAAATAAAAAGTAATTATGTTTGTTCAATAGGTAATCAATATATCCTAATAATCATCATAAAATCAGTGATAATATGGTATCAGTATCAATAATGAGAATAATACACAGATACACTGAATATAGCGCGCGGAACGCGCATCGTGACTACCGGCCAGATAGCTGAGGGATCGCGCGCGGAACACGCATCGCGACTCCGGCCAGATGGCTGAGGGACCGCTCTGTACTTACGATATTGTAAGTCGTCATTGGGGTATGCCATCTCAAAATGAATTTGAGATCGCCTTGTGGTTTACTGGGAAATATGCGAGTCAGTAGGAAAATTTATTGTCGTACCGCCATGTTCCCATGGTAGCTCAGTTGGTTAGAGCAACCGGACGGAAACCGGAAGATCCGTGGTTCAAATCCGCCTATGGCATTGACCATTTTCAGTCTGATTCTACTTTTCCAGCCCTGTCCTACACACGGCTTGTGTGAAAGAACAGGTAATTACCATTTGACTATTGATTCCATTTCCTCTATCTCCCTTGTACCTTCAACGAAATGTATCATTAAACTGTTTCTGCAGAGGATTATCTTGATTAAATGAAATAAATAGAAAAACAAGCTTTCGTTAGAATATTTTATGGAAGGTAGAGAAAGTATGTGAACCTAACACGTCAAAGTTTTAAAAACGTATACTAAATCAGAAACAGTTTGACGTATATGCGCTAAACCTTACAACAGATGTAGTAAAGTACTCAGATGAGTACCTTTTGGTTTTGGAAAATCACAGATATATCACTGACACGGGTGACCGAGGTCGTTAAGACATGGACTCCTGAACGGAAGTTCGCCGTTCAAATCCCGCCAGAACAATTTTCCCTACCTGAGATTTTTTGCAAGTTTTTCACATCTTCATAACTGGCTAATGCCGGAGAGTTACCCTAAACTTAGGCCTGGAATTTTCTTTTACAGTTATCTCATGTATCATCAGTATCCAACGCCTGTGATGCCCTATGTAGTAAGAACGCTTCGTTAAACACTACTAAATAAATTTTTTAAAAATCTGATGTGTCACACTCACATGACTTTCTCTACTCTTGTACAAACTATTTTTACAAACGCTTATTCTCCACCTACTTCATGTTAATCGAGATATCGAGATGTTAATCTTATTGCTAATTTTCTTGTAGATGCAAGGGGAATTGGTAGGCTTTAAGCCATGCTCAAATATTTTAAGAGTTGGTTGCTATGTGGCGCATTCCATTCTCTTTGCATGTCCAGGACATAAAAAAAGAATAACAAATTCCCATTTGAGAAAAAGTATAAGCACGGAAAAGTCAAACAAATAACAAGGAATATCTCGGAAATGGTTCACTTGACAAAAAAATGTATATGACATAAATTGTAAGTTTTAACGAGATCTACATTTTTGTGTAAAAAATGTTGTTTATCTCTTACGGTTTACCAGTTATGAAAAATAGGAGATACACATTTTATTTGCCATGAAAATATATTAAATATATGATATTTTAAGCAAAATAGTTAGGGCTATTCTTGATAAAATAAAAAATTTCGATAAATTTTCCATGTAAATGGTAGACTGAGTGTGGAGATTATCTTCAAATATTCGTGTGTCATCTTTGAAAGATACTGAACCTCAATACCAAGTTTGGTAATTATCCGACTTTTCGTTTTTGAGTTATGCTGTGCACAGACACACACAGATACACACACGGACCTTTTTCTAAAACTGCTTTTTTACTTTCTCTGCTACGTATATAAGTAGGGGAAGTATTGTATTCCACCCACCCAAAAATTCGATACCGAGATTTCACAGGAAATAATGTTTTGAGACCCCCTGAATCCCAAAAAAAGCATTTTTGGAAACATGTCCGTGTATGTGTGTGGGTGGGTGTGTGTGTGTGTGTGTGTGTGTGTGTGTGTGTGTGTGTGAACAGCATAACTCAGAAACGAAGTCGGATAAACACCAAACTTGGTATTTAGGTTCAGTATCTTCCAGAGATACGACACGAAGGTTTTCAAGAAGATTTCCCACCCCAGATTACCCTTTACATGAAACTTTTTCGAAAAGTTTAATTTTCTCAGAAATGGCTCTAACGATTTTGATTAAAATATCACATATTTAAGATACTTTCGTGACAAATAAAATGTATATCTCGAATTTTCTGGGAATGTCTCCAAAAGTATTCTTCATTGTGAACGACTTTTGCATAACTGGTAAACCATAAGAGATAGACAAAATTTACTGCGCAAAAAATGTAGATCGCGTTAAAATACACAATTTAGGTCATATACATTTTTGTTGTTGAGTGAACCATTTTCAAGATATTGCTTGTTATTCCCGTAAATTTTCAAATACTTATACTTTTTCTCAAATGGGAATTCGTTATTCATTTTTTATGTCCTGAACATGCAAAAAGAATGGAATGTGCCACATAACAACCAGATCTTAAAAGATTTGACTATCGCTTAAATACTACCATATTCCCCTTGCACCTACAAGAGAATTAGCAATAAGATTAACATCTCGATTAACGTGAAGCATATGGAGAATAAGCGTTTGTAAAATAGTTTGTACAAGAGTACAGAAAGTCATGTGAGTGTAACAGATTTTTTGGATTCAGGTGGTCTCAAAACATGTATTTCCGGTGAATTCTCAGTATTGAACTTTTGGGTGAAATGCAATACGTCCTCTACTTACTCTATGTAGAGAAAGTAAAAAACAAATACGTTCCCTTAGAAACTTTAATATTCGCCTCAGTACCGTATACCATTTTGTTTTATGCTGAGAGTAAGAAACGATCTTCAACTCGGACATTATAAATTCTTACATGCTCTAGAGGAAGTGAACGAGGCATGTAGAATTGTAGTTTTCATGTGGCTCGTGTCTCGTATAAAATGTCTTTCACGTACACATTTGTATCTTTGAATACAAACAGTTGCAGAGAGGATTCTCGGATGATCCGAGTAATGCGACCCTCCAACGAACAGCCACAAGCTTCATCCCAAAACAATGTTCCTTTGCAAACTTTCAAGAAGCCATGACCATTATAATACTTTATCTCGAACAGTAGTTTCACTGAGCCTATCATTTCACTGAGTTATTCATAGCCCTACTGTTAGTCAACCTAAAGTCTACATATATAAAGGGTAGAGCACCTTCAACTTCTGACACAGATATTTAAGTCAATAGATTCTAGAACAGAGCACGCATTTTAATGAACAATGCTTTTACAAAACAAACGAGAAAGTAAAGTCGTGAAATTTTAAAAAGGAATCGCAAAATGGAGTTGAGTGGAGAAAAAAGAAAGGGAATGAAAATATAAGACTCGGAGGTGGAATGCTTGCAATCCATTAAAGAATGTAACAAGACAGATAAGGCCAAAAGAAATGGAACAAGAAGGAATGGAAAATTACAAGAAAAAATACTTCTAGAGACAAAAGGTGACATCTACGTTCCAAATGGGACTACTGAGTTACCGGCTGAAGACAATAAAGGATTTCAGTAAACCCTAAAGAAGCAAAAGGCTATTACTCATTAGAAAAGTATCCAGAGCTCTTAAGGGTATTACGGCCAAATGGTCAAAAGTCGTTTAAAGCTCTTACATTGCTTTTAATTGTCGTTCTACTGTTTCAGGAACATATCTCACCAAATGATCCCGACACAAGCAATATTTCATATGGAAATGTTTTCGTTCCGTTTTGTTTCTTTTTCCCTTTTTTGGCCTCAAAATGTCTAACGATTTTGAATAAAAAGCCATATGTTTGAAATACAGGCATATCATATAAAATGTATATCTTAAATTATTTCTGAATAGCTAATGAGCTTGTGTTTGTTCGAGAAATTGTTTTTGGTTAGAAACGCAGAGGTGCTATTGTTGTTTGGTCCTGTACACTTTAACGAGCTCGATTGGCAATTTAAGCTCGTAGACAATAAAAGCCGTTTTTAAAACTGCTCATCATTATAAGAAATGAAATGAGGTCAATGACCTAATTATTTCTTCCTCCATAACAGTAGAATAAATTTTAAACTAGATTTTTACCTTCTTAGCGTTCGATGCAATCCATTTTGGCTGTTCTTTGAAAATCACGATAAAAAGATGCATATTTGATCTAAGTTCATTATAACTTTGAACTATTGAAATATACCGATAGGAAGAAGTATATGTAGATGCAATCCTTTAAACCAGAGATAGATCCCGATGTGTACATTGTAAAAGTTTATAAACACTCTTTTGTCTGTGTCATAGATTTGTAGAAAGATGCTTTGAAATGAACAGAGTTTGACAAAAGCGTGCTTTCCTTTGCAAATGGGTGGGAAAACTACGCTTCGCACGTATAACGACTGTTAAAAGAGTACCTTTTCTCCAAGTCATTTTATTCTGTAGAAGATTATTTGAATGGCAAATTATCCTGATTATAACGCAGATAGCTCTGTAAAAAGTATTTTACTGTTTTAGGGCAAATCATCTAACACACGATATCTACCTTAGAATTAATATAAGCTATAAAATGTATATTAAGTGTATTTTATGTATTGTAGATATTGAAAATTAAACTGACAAAATATGGACGTATTGCAAATCAATTATAAAATAATTATGGGACGCACAGGCTATAAAAGCCCAGTGATCATGTAAAATAAACCTAAGAATTTCATTTATATGTATAAAGTTTATTTATACTTATGTAAGCTCTGTAACTACAGGGAAATATTTGTAATTTTGTTGCTTCTGTGATTGTACATATCGCACATGGTTTTTTACAGATTTATTTATTTTAATACTATATTCTATATCTATATTTAATATTTATGTTTATATGTAACTGAACTCTACTTTCCTTGACATATTCTGTGTTCACGGGTCTCTATGACCACCAGTGAACTCGCAGAATGCAGTCTAATCTAAATCTAAGACCTGCCTTAAACGTTCCGTGTGTGAATTATAATGCAACGAATATTGCGGATGTCTTTTTTCGCAGGCTAAAATGGTATTAATTTATCATTCGTCTTTGTGCACCTTCTATAAGGATGAAGTATATACCCCTTCTACCGATATAACAAAAGATTTAAAAACTGTTTGTGTCCCGGCCATCTGTCCATAAAACCAAACAAATGGTGAAGTCAGAAATAAATAATTTAACAAATTATAAAACTATGCTCCAGCAAATACAAGAAGACGTACTATCTGCTCAGTTTTCCCTAGATAATCATTTATGTTTAACCAAAGTATGCAAAAATCTCTGATACGATTATGAATAGCTTGCATTTTATTTAAATCCGAACACGCGCGTTATGTTTTTTATAATTATCGCATCGCAAACGCACCATTGGACCCTCGTAAGCCGTAAAAAGCGCAATAAGACGGAAGCTTTTTACGAGGTAAGTAGAGTGAAAAAACGCTGCTCATCGGCTTATTCTAAACAGCTTTTGGGAGCACTTCGTCCTCACGAATTTTAAAAGCTGAGCGAAGCAGGGAAGGGGAAGAGAAATAAATCGGATGATGAATTTTGTAGGTGGTTTTCACTGGTTACAAGTAACCTTAAATCTTTCCTAGTCCTGGATTTTCATTGAAATGTGTATTCACATTTCTCCGAGTATTAATAAAAAATAAAACCCGCAGGGGGATATTTTGCACCTACTGCTATTAATCCGAATTCCCACAAGATAAGTTTACATTGCACAAAATAAAATGAAACTTAACAACTGCTAGCCCACCTAATAGTAGACTCGAAGTTTTAAAGAGGATTGCAATATAGCTACTAAACTGTTGGTCTACGTTAAAATAACCAGCATGTGCCTTCAGATTAAAACACAACAATGCCACCTCCTAAGCTGCCAGCCAGTTATTTTCTTATAGAAAAAAATTTCTGATGTGTTGCGTTCACATTACTTTCTCTACCCACTCTTAAACTATCTCTACGAAAACTTATTCTATATCTACTTCTTGTTAGTCGAGATAACGGTCATTTATGCAAATAGTGTCATATGAGCATCATTGGCCCTACAATCTGTTTTTCAAGAACGAGGTGTAAGCCGAGTTCTGTAATTACATGAGAGCGGTAACTGCATACTGCGCAGTTGTGATACTCCATGATTTAATGTGAACCAAAGCTACTTAATATTATTCCGTTCACCATAGTAAAGTTGGTCTAGAATCAAAAGAACTAATGTGACGATATTAATTTGTTTACATAACAATAGAATGGTATAGATTATCTAGAATCATGAAAAATCGACTAATTCATTCTGGATAATGAGTGATTCTTCAGAAAGTATCCTTTAGATATTGAAGTAGCAGTTTTTGTAGCTGTTGCATCCCTTTTGCCAACTACATCGAGAGTAAAATGGCAATGTTAAAGCAAGACATATACGAGTAAGTATATTAATGCATTACAATGGTGATATAACAATGGATAAGCAGGAATTATTAAATGGCCGCAGATCAACTTTCAATGTATACTTTCACATTTGGTTGTAAGTATAAAAGAATACTGTAGGTAAGACTAAAGCAATAGTCAGATTTTTACTTTCTCTTCTACGTATAGTATTGCATTCCATCCAAAAATTCGATTGGCCTACGATTTTTATTAAAATACCATATATTAAAGATATTTACATGACAAAAAATGTATATCTTGAATTTTAGGGAACAGCCCATGAAATCTCTCTTTATTCGGGAGGAATTTTGTGTAATCATGCATAACTGATAAACGTTAAAGGATAGACGAAAACGTACTTCACAAAAATGTATCTCTCTTTAAAACACACAATTTATTTCAAATAAGTTTTTTGTGGCATACGCCATTTCTAAAATACCCGTTTATCGCTTAACGTTTACCAGTTATACAAGATTATACAAAATTCCTTCCGAATGAAGAGGTCTTTAAAGGGTATTCCCAGAAAATTCAATATATACATTTTATTTGTCATGTTAATATCTTTAATATGTGGTATTGTATTCAAAATCGTTAGTAATTTTTTAGAAAATCAAATATTTTAGAAAAATTTTCCATGTAAAGGGTAGTCTGGGGTGGGGGATTTCCTTGGAAATCCTCGTGTCGTGTCTTTAGAAGTTACTGAACGTAAATAAAGTTTGGTATTTAGCAACTTTTCGTTTTTGAGTTATGCTGTTCACAGACACAGTCTCACAGACGGATAGACAAATAAGACACACATACGAACTTTTTTCTAAAGATATTTTTATTCACCTTCGGTATCAAAATTTTATTAGGGAAAGCAATAAAGTTTAGTAATCATAGTTTGTACCCACGTATAAAGATAGAGGGTAGAGAAAGTCACGTGAATGTATCACATCAGATTTTTAGAAAACGGTCCGTGTCTGCGTGTCATAACTCATTCATTCATTCACTGTTTAACCTCATCTTATGTAGGACTTACACCCCCCAGGACTTACAGGCGGGTGCCTGGGGTCAGAGGCCCGTCGAGCAGCAGACAGAATGTCCAGGATGGGTGATCAGCCCGATGCCTGGTATGGGATGAAGGAAGTAGCTGAAACGAAATGACGGCGAAGTGGATGAAAGGAAAGGCGATGATGGAGCAGTTGGTGGAATGAATGGCGGGGGGAACCGGAGAACCCGGAGAAAACCCGCCCAGACGCCGCTTTGTCCACCACAAATCTCAAAAAGCAAAAGTCGGATAAATACCAAACTTAGTATTTAGGTTCAGTACCTTCCAAAGATGCAATACCAAGATTTTCAGGAAAATCCCCCCATGTGATTTTACCCTTTACATGGAAGCGTTGCATCTTCTAAAAAATGGCTCTAACGATTTTGATTAAATACCACATGTTAAAGATATTTACATTAGAAATAAAATGTATATTTTGAATTTTCTGGGAATAGCCTGTGAATTCCACTTCATTTTGAAGCAATTTTGTATAATCTTGTATAACTGGTAAACGTTAAGCGATAAACGAAAACGTACTACACAGTAAATGTAGATATGTTTAAAACACAGAATTTATTTCAAATAAGTTTTGTTCTGGCATAATCCATTTATGAGATATCCGTTATTAATTGTTGAACTTGTTGATTTCTTAGTCATTCTCTTAGTCCTGTAACATGCAGTTGTTCCTCGCGATTGCATAGAAACATTATGGAATTTTAAAGGCAGCATATAGCGTCCAGTTCTTAAAAATTTGACCATTTCAGTAGCAATAATGACTATTATTTCAAAATTAAACAATGTTCTACTATCTGTTACAGATTTAATTGATGTTGATAAATACGGAATTTATCAAAGTAATGAATGTAGTAATATCTCTGCTCTAGCTTATGTATAATGTACAATGTAGGCAGTCGGATATAAAACTTTGAGCGTAATGAACTACTACTAAAATGTTAATTTAAGATGTTGAAATGTTTACATGTATAACGTTTTTACATCGAAGAACAATACTGAGAAGTCAGAGTATATTATTGAAAAAGGTGGTTTTTTTAGCATTGAAAGGAACACCATATACTACAACCTTCTTCTTCTTTATCTGTTTAACCTCCGCGTATGTAGGACTTACAGGCGGGTGCCTGGGGTCAGAGGCTCATCGAGGAGCAGACACTCATGGATCAGACAGAATATCCAGGATGGGTGATCAGCCCGATGTCTGGTATGGGAGGAAGGAAGTAGATGAAACGAAATGATGGTGAAAATGGATGAAAGGAAAGGTAATGATGGAGCATTTGGTGGAATGAATGGCGGGGGAAATCGGAGAACCCGGAGAAAACCCGCCGCTTTGTCCACCACCATGCGGGACCCTGGGATTGAACCCGGGCCGCCTCGGTCTAACCACTCGGCCACGGCGCTGCCCGCACATACTACAACCACTTTTAAAAAGTCGAACTTTCATGTCAATTTTAAATATGATGTATTTTTTTAAAATTCTCTTCAGGTTGTAAGAGGTTTTGGGTTCAAAGAAGCAAAAACATGACTTTGTTGGCCAAGAAGTGGAATTTAAATGTTCACTAAACATTAAAAATATCCTGGAATAGTGCAAATTATTTCTCTTACCCTACACATAGCAAATTTCTGTCTCGATCTTGGAATTTTCCTGTAGTTCGTGTAGTGGTAGTGCCAAGGAGCAACGGTAACCATAATCACGATCTATCACCCTGCGTTTCAACCTCATTACGTCACAGTGTTGCCTTGGCTGTAGTCGGCCTCTTTGCCGTAACTCGAATTAGACACGTCTGAAGCAAGCCACCTCAAAGTTCATTCCATTCCCTGTCTGGTCACACTCAGATCCTACTTGGTGCATACGAAACAGCCAACAACAACTTATAATAAGAAGCAGCAACCTCCATTCCCAGAGCCAAATTAAACACTTTCACAACTCCACCATGTAAAAGTAACGAACGTTTCGTTTAAGGGACACTAGGGAGTTAAACTTGAAAAATCTCATTTATTATCCTGTTGTTTTAATAGTTTAACTGCCACTTAAGACTGATCAAATTATATAATGCACAAAATTTGAATTAAATTGCACAAGAAGATTCTGAGATAATACTTCTTAATTTGAATTTAATATGCAACTTTACCATTAAATTAAAATTTTCCATGCACATTGTTTTTAATATAGACTAGCAGAACCTTTAGCTCTACTCACATTATAGCGCAACTCCGGAGATCCTACTCTGTGCCGCTCCCCTTTCCCTCTCCCTCACTCTTCTCCTGTCGCCCTCTCCACTCGTTTTTCTTTCTCCCCTCCCACTTCTCCCACTACCTTCCTTTCCATTCTCTCACTCTCTCCTTCTCTGTCGCCTTTCCTCCATCTCTCTGTGCAATGTACATATCATGTGACGCTTTGAAAACCGGTGACACTAATTTTTCTCGGGTGTTAATAAAAACTAAAAGGTTTAACAGCAGACAAACTTGTGCTTCTTCCTTATGCTAGTAATGTGATAGGAACTACATACATAGTTTCTCGGCATATACAGTTCACGTACACAAACTATAGTTCAGAAAATGTATGAATTCTTAAAACTTATCCTATCGAAACATCTCCGGAGCACTATAATTATAACCTTACGTAATCAATCAACATAGAGTAATATGCGAGACATTTTTTGCGTTCCATTAGAACCCTCCGTTGGGGTAAATAATTCATTTGGCATACCTACAGCCTAACTAAGTAGAGTCTACGGTATATACCAAATTTTGTGAATGAATGAACAATTTATTGTCTACTTTGTATTTGCATACAATTTATACAATGTTTACAATACAATGAAGTTGCTTGTTATTTCTTTCCCCTTATATTTAACATTCCGTTGTATACATAATGGGGAAGTATAATTTTCCACTATTTACTTTTTTGCCTTGTTACTCTTTTTCCGTATCTTCTCCAATTTGCTTCACGTTTCTTTTAACCACTTTAACCTAATTTTTCCCAAATATTTTCCTGATTTCTCCATATATTAATTTGATCTTGTACTAAAAATCTTTCTAACTTTTAGCTCTATTGGTAATTTTTTCCATTTCTCTAGTATTAAATTCTCTTCCTTTATCCGTGTCCTCGCATTCCAGAATATAATGCCAATTGTCATCTAATTGATTAAATTTAGTACATCTCCCCCCTTCATCTCCCTGTTAGACCACTTAAATTCATTACACCTGTCCTCGCCCAGCATAACCCATTCTGGCCTCTTTGTGGCATACTTCAATGTATCCTCCTGTTCCACATTCCGTTTTAAAATATTTATAATCTATTAATGACCTTTTTTGCCTTGAAACTACCGGGAAACTTGAAATTTCTTGCTTTTCAATATCCTCCACTCTTGTTCTAATTTCTTTCCAGAAACATTTACCTTTGTTGTTTCTTTCTGCCCATGTTTTCCTCCTTCCTATTTCTTCCAATGTTGTCTGTAACTTGTGCACCTTGTTTTTTTTCTTCTATTTTCTCCTGTACAACCAACTAAGCATTGCTTTAGTATCTCATTTTCCTCTGGTTAGCTTTATTTTCAACCAGTATTTAATTGCCCTTTCTACCATTTTGCCTTTAGCTCCCACCCTCCCTAGTTCTGCTTGTGCTACTCCATTCGATGAACTTCTTAGTAATCCCAGCCTTATTTTGCAAGAATTCCTATGTATAGCATCTACATTTTCTTAACTTTTTTTCAGCCCCATATCTCTACTACTTATGCTTCAGAAAGGAGATTAAAATAAGCAGAAACAATAAATCGGTCTTTTTTATTATCTTCCAAAACTTTTTCATTTTAAAAAAAAGGAAAAGTAATATCCTTGTTAGGGTACCGGCGCATTAAGTTGATTTCCCATGCGAATGTTTGCACTAAAATCGCTTAACCTAAATTTAAAGTAATCATCACAATTATTTAGTGCTCGGTAACGATAAAAGAGAAATAAAATAAATGTTACGAGCCAGTGAATAGCTTGTTCAGTGTGCAAGAGAGACAGTCAGAAATAAAGGATTCGAACATTATTTTTAAAAAAATCCTAGTAGCCAATTTAAGTTTTGGGGAAATTCAATATTTTCATTCTATGATTTAAGTATTTCAGTGCTGCACCAGTTTTTCATCTCCTTCAGGTATGATATTTTCAAAATTAACGTAAATGTACTCAGAAGAGCTATTTTTGTATGACGTCTGAAAATATCATCCAAATATAATTTAAACTGAAGAGAAATAAATAGCGAAGTCGTGAAAATTGAAGTATTAACGAGAAAATCCAGCAGAAAAGTTGATAATTCAGGACTTTGCAAGTTTATTTATCCTTCTCTTTAAACCAGATGTGTATAGCTAAACTGAAAACGTAGCTTTCTAAAAGAAAAACCAGAAGAGTTAAAATAGCCTAGTACATGGCATATTTCTTCTGGACCTAATCTACATATCACAATGAGGTTTTCTCGCATGTACAGGATTTCTTTATGCGTCTAGTTATTTACCCTCGTTGGTGCATTATCATTAACAATTGAGAAAAGGGTTAAAACCCTTTAAATATTTTATATTGTCTCATACGAAACTGTTTACAGCAGCAGAATGATCTGTGCCTCAACCACGGTAGATACACAGAAATATGGCTTAAGTATAATAATTTTAAGCTATAATAAAATGTTGAGAAAAATATTCTTATTTAAAAATAGTTTTCCGGAATTGGCTATGTAAAAAAATATATATTTATGCAGATAGCTAACAGCAGAACTTTGATAGGAACGTGGAAGAAATTCAGATCATAAAAAAATGCTACCAATAGGTGCAATGCTTTCCTTTAAATCTTAAACGAAGTACAGTAAATACGGATACAAGCTCGATTTAGATTCCGAGATATACCTACAGAATGATCGGTTTGGAATGGCATAAAATAGAACTGCTGTAATATGAAAACTTCTCGTGTTTATTTTATGTAGTTTGTAAATATATTCTAGAAGGTTGGCAATTTTGTGTCGTCTTTGATACTGCACGAAACCAAAAGTAGTTGCTTTGACGCAGTATTTTATATCACAACACTGTGAATGCCAGAGTAATTGTAGTGTAAATTTGCATTATTGTATGACATTGATTTGAGATGTTTGTTAATTATAAGCATTGTTAGGAAATAAGTTTACACGGCCTCACTGAAACTGACAATAGGAGCGGGTAACAATGAGCGAGGGGGTGAGTTGTTTATCAATTATAAGAGACAAGCAAATGACGTCAGATTAGCGCGCTTTTCTGTAGAAATGGAGGGAATATTTTCCCTAGAGCATATTGTTCGTAAGTTTGATTGGATATAAAAATAGACGCTAATGTTGGCGCGTTTTATTAACCAATAGCAGCTCTGTTATAATCTTTAGGCATATCGGGTATGGGAGTATAAAAAGCTAAAGCCAGAGGTAAGTATTGTCCAGTTCAACAGGATCATTCACGCATTACACGTCGCTCAGTTTGACAGAATAATTCACGAGGTAAACGTCGCTCAGTCCAATAGAATCATACAAAGGTTATACGTCGCACAGTTTAAGAGAATCGTTCACGCGTTATACGTCGCGCAATTCTACAAAGTCTCTCGCGTTGTAAAGTTAGTTATAAATGTGAAATACGCCAATTAATAATGTGCAGCAAATAAGTGATTATAGTGATATTAGAAAATATAACAGTTTCAGTCTGGCGTGTATCAAGAGTCAATAGGTGAAATTAATTAATTGTGACGGTAATAAAAGTGTCAAAACAAATTCTTTTATAAGCGTTATCTTTCAGTAACAAATCCTTTCCGTTTACACACCCTGTTTAAGAGATATGCTCGACTGAGTAGTAATAATAGCTAGCCGGAGGACAAAGAACCCAACATTCAAAGTAGTAAAACAATAACAGGCGCTCAGCAATAAGATAACACGAAGTGACCGCGACAAATTGGCTCCCATACGTGGTGCAGATAAACATGAAGCATCTTCCAACTACCAACAAATATGCGACTTCAGCTTAGCAACAACTGCAAATAAACAAATTGCCGTTTACAGCTGGCCACAAACTAAATGTGTATTGCAGTTTCCTATATTTGAATGTGCATCATCGTACCACAACTGCAATAGGAAAGCAACATAATGGTGCACCACCTCACTGGCCAAAATACTTCGTGATTATCTGAGTGACACATTCGGCAATAAATAGTGCGGTCGAAGTGGGTCCATTATGTGCCCTCCAAATTTTTCAGATCTCACAACAGCCGAATTCTTCCTCTGGAGTTTTATGAATATTCGTGAACTCAGAGAAAAGCTGATGTACAGTTGGTATATCTCACACAAGGAATTGTCCTACCGTACGAATTGTGGCAAGTGTATAATGTGGGCGCGTCCTCTGAACAAACCACCCATATTTTTAGAATGTATATACAAATGCAGAAACATAAATAAGAATAATTCTCAAGTTATTGCGCATTAATTTTAAGTTTGCTCAAACGCATCAACCTGCGACTGTTTTACTGAAAGAGTGTACAATAAAATCTAAATCATAAAGAGTGCAGCAAAATAGCCAAAACTCATTAAAATACTTCTGATTGGCAAAACGTAATAATACATAACTATACCAAATGAATTAGAAGTCTCTGGTAAAAAGGAAATTGCAGATTCTTCACCAATATTGAAAGTTAGCTCCTCTTAACAGTAAAACTGGTGCACGAATGCTCATGTTTTCAATTTAACAGCAATGCACGACATGAGCAAAGAGAAATACTTCAGACGACAGCAACCATTGTAATGAATAGACATCGGATTAAGTTTTGCAGAATGTTTCATGTTCTTCTGTGATTGTATGTAAAGTTTTATAGCGAATATAATTGCATATTTCCGACATTGCTGCCTGATTCATAATTTTTCAATGCATCGAGCATACAATACACGTATTTTAAATTTTAAAGTGGCAGCCGTTTGAGTGGCGCAAAACTACTGTGGTCATCAGCGTCCCCTCTGGCTATTTTATTCATGTCGAATACATAAGCAATACATACAAAGCAATTAAAGAGCTAAGCAACTGAGATTACAAAAATAAGAAAAAAACAACAAATACATACACTACGTGTCAAAAGAATCCGGACACCTGGCTGAAAATGACGTACAAGTTCGTGGCGCCCTCCATCGGTAATGCTAGTAGTCAATATGGTGTTGTCCCACTCTTAGCCTTGATGACAGCGTTCACTCTCGCAGGCATACTTTCAATCAGGTGCTGGAAGGTTTCTTGGGGAATGGCAGTCCATTCTTCAGGGAGTGCGGAACTGAGGAGAGGTATCGATGTAGATCGGTGAGGCCTGGCACGAAGTCGGCGTTCCAAAACATCCCAAAGGTGTTCTATAGGATCCAAGTCAGGACTCTGTGCAGGCCAGTCCATTACAGGGATGTTATTGTCGTGTAACCACTCCGCCACAGCCCGTGCAGTATGAACAGGTGCTCGATCGTGTTGAAAGATGCAATCGCCATCCCCGAATTGCTCTTCAACAGAGGGAGGCAAGAAGGTGCTTAAAATATCAATGTAGGTCTGCGCTGTGATCGTGCCACGCAAAACAACAAGGGGTGCAAGCCCCCTCCAGGAAAAACACGACCACACCTTAACACCACCACCTCCGAATTTCACTGTTGGCACTACACACGCTGGCAGATGACGTTCACCGGGCATTCGCCATACCCACACCCTGCCATCGGATCGCCACATTGTGTACCGTGATTCGTCACTCCACACAAGTTTTGCCACTGTTCAATCATGTAATGTTGACGCTCCTTACACCAAGCGAGGCGTCGTTTGGCATTTTCCTGCGTGATGTGTGGCTTATGAGCAGCAGCTCGACCATGGAATCCAAGGTTTCTCACCTCACACCTAACTGTTATAGTACTTGGAGTGGATCCTGATGCAGTTTGAAATTCCTGTGTGATGGTCTTAATAGATGTCTGCCTATTACTCTTTACGACCCTCTTTAAATGTCGGCGGTCTCTGTCAGTCAACAGACGAGTCGGCCTGTACGCTTTTGTGCTGTGCATGTCCCTTCACGTTTCCACTTCATCAAATCAGAAACAGTGGACCTAGGGATGTTTAGGAGTGTGGAAATCTCGCGTACAGACTTCTGACACAAGTGACACCCAATCACCTGACCACGTTCGAAGTCCGTGAGTTCCACGGAGCGTCCCATTCTGCTGTTTCACGATGTCTAATGACTACTGAGGTCGCGGATAATGAGTACCAGGCAGTAGGTGGCAGCACAATTCACCTAAGATGAAAAACGTATGTTTGTGGGGTGTCCGGATACTTTTGATCACATAGTGTAAGTTATACACAAAAAACTCACGAATCAATATATACCAGAACTAATCCTCAACAAACACAAGCAGTCAGTAGTGACACAGTTTGAAAGTCATTAACATACCAGAAACTACACGATTAAAGTTTTGCAAGGAAACCACTGAATTTAACATAGCAAAAAAGCTGGGCGTTAGAGGCAGTCATATCCCATAAAACCGCAATTAAATTAGGAGAGAGTCCAAGTCGTTCACGAAGGGTGGAATAGTAACGACACTGGGTGAAGAAATGTTTCACCGTTAAGGGCAGATTGCAGTGGAGACAGCGAGGTGGGTGTTCACCCCTAAGAAGGTAGCCACGACCAAAATAACAGTGACCAATACAAAGCCGAGCAAGCACAATCTCCTCGCGAAGTGACAGACGAAAAGAACAACGCCAAGGAAGCGTTGTAGCCTTGATCAATTCTAAAACTGATATTTACCTAACAAGAGTAGTAACAAGATAAAGTTCTTACTATGAAAACGCCCATCATTTCTCAATGAGGTTCAGAGTAAACTCAGTGCTCTTTAAAGTATACAGGAAAATTAAACTGTAAACTATGCAGTGTTTCAGAGAGAAGTTTCATGCTCTGTGGACAAATGTATTCAGGGTGAAAACGTAGTGCTTCCTGAAGAAATTTCTCCAGAGATAATGATTTCAAGGTTTGCCCAATAACATCTGTAGACATGGAAAGATCCTTCTCAGCATAAAATTTATGTTAACCGAAAAATACTATAAACTTTCGCCTGAGCATTTGAAGAAAATTATCATGAGGTATGACGTATGAGGAATTTACCAGAGGCGGACACCTTGCCACTGCGGCCAACTAGGTCTATTGTGCCACAACCCCCGGGAGGCAGGGATGAAGTGAAGGAGCCGCCGGAGGTAGCGGGAGGGATTACAGAGACGCACGCAAGTCCCTATCATTTCAAGAAACACCCGCACTCGACCAGTAGACGCGGAGTACCGCGAGAGGGCGACGAAGCGGCTCTTGCAGGCAGGACAAAGCGCCTTGTCGTTGGCGGGCAGAAATATTTCCAAAGCACAGCACTTTGCCTACCATCAGACGTACTAGGAACCCGGAGACGTTGCCTGAAAGGTGAAATGACAGGGAATGAGGGAAAGGAGAAATCGTGGAAGAATACACCACCCCAGCATTCGCCTATGCGACCAGAGGAAAACCCCATGGTCAGAGTGGGCAGTCACCGGGAATCGAACCCGGGACCTCCTGAATGCGGGCCACAGACGCTGCCGCCTGAGCCATTCATCCTTTATTTGGCAAGTACCAAAAAGAATATAAGGCAAACTTAGCAACTCTGTTATTCTCGAAATTGTAGAGCATAAAGATTGACAGCATAAATGCATGTTTTAGTTTAGTCCATGCAAATCCGATGTCTAATAATGATCCATACATTCTATTTTTTCACGAAGTAGAATAATTCTGTTGGAACGCAAAAACTGTGATTTCTACGCCATTTCTGTCACTTTGGATTCCATTTATACAGGGTGGACCATTTAAGTTGAGACTGAACAATATCTCCAAAACTAAGGGTTGTAGAAATAAACGTCTTAAATAAACGTTGCTTGATATTACAGGGGAAAGCTGTGTTTTATTTGGAGGACCTTGTGAGGCCATTTATGGTCAATTTAATTTTTTTAAAGGAACCTGCCTTTTTATGTTGTTTTCTCACTCCTCATAAAAAACTAAACAACCTTTGTATAAGGCGCTTTGCAATTGTTCTTACACCAACGTAAATAACAAGGAAAATTCTGAATGGCTGTGTACGAAGAGCGCAATGAATGGTTGTACCATCCATGGATAGTCTTTGAGGGTCAAGTTACGTTTCGTAATTGGGAACTAACATTTTTATATTTTGTTTCCTTATTCCTCATAACAAAATAAAGATTTTTATGATTCATTTTCTAATGAGAAAACATACAAAATGTAGGTTCCTATTTAAAAAAATTAAATTGACCCTAAAATGACTATCATAACGTCCTCCAAACAAAACATGACTAATGGCATTTACTTTCCCCATAATATCAAGTAACTTTTATTCAAGACATTTCTTTCTACAACGCTTAGTTTTAAGATATTGTGCAGTCTCAACTTAAACGGTCAACCTGTATACAAGAATATTCTGTGAACAACTGAATGGTGTTTCGACCTTCTGAGTACACTAATGCTCTATTAACTATTAGGAACCATTCCTGTGCAGACATTTGAGGATGGAGAAATGAGTTTTAGACAATTGTTAACGGGTAAAGAAAACTTGTGTGATTGTTGTACATCTGCATTCTTAACAATGAATTCGAACCTCCCAATCGCTCAACAAATGTGGCTCCGAACGCTCCTACGGCAATCGCGCCGTGGGATGCTCAACATCGGGTAGATTTTAGGAGCGTTTTATAGCTGGAGAAGGTGCACCATGCACCATACAACCCAGACCACGCTTGCTTCCTTCCTCCGCAGTGCCTGGTCCATTGTCTTCAGATTTATTACCGCCCGCGTTGTTGTGTTTGTTTGGATGATGGCGATGGCCGGGGCGGGCCGAGCCCCTTGTAATAATGAACAAATGAATTTCCTTTGCTTCGTTTTTGCGGTGTGCGGGGGAAACGCAGTTGCGCGGCTGCTTTGTCAGACTTTTCAAAGCATTGCTTCTGAATCGTTTCACGACGCAAACTGTTGCGCACAAGACGTATCCTCGTCTGAGGATAATTGTTGAGCACTGTTAATATATATATAAAGAATAATTGAGAGTATTTTTTAAAAACTATGTTAAGTATCCAAAAAGGCCTCGTATCAATACATAACTAGCGCCAAACAAAGCTAATTTCGTAGTAAATGATGTTTCCAAAGCCCCTTTTCACAGCTTACCTCATCTCGCCACACTATTTCTTACAGTAGACTTAAGACCAATTCTGGGAAAAAGTTACAATTTTATTTTCAAAATATATGAAAAGCAAAGTAGTAACGGTTTTGTAAACACTACATAATATGAAAGAAATTTTCTGCATAAATCCCTATTTATTGCCTTCGGCTAATGCCATGTCAATTTTAAGTCCTACGTTTCAAAACCATTACAAGTCCTTCTTCAGGGAGGTTCGTGTCTCGCTGACATGCAGCCGCCGGCTTCGAGAGGAATAGCAGGTCAACGAGACACGAACCTCCCTAAATACGACTTTTAGCAGTCCTGAAAAGTAGGAATTTAAATAAAATTGATGTGGCACTAGCCGAAAACAGTTTAATCATGAACCGCCATGAAAGCCTACACTCAAAGATATATCCCTATTAGTTATCTTTATAAAAGTGTATATGAATTAACTGAAATTTACAACTCTATTTTATCTCAGCTCAATTCTGCACATACACCCTTCAATCATTTCACTGCACCTAAAGGAAGGAACTTGGTCGTTTTAAGGGACGAAACCCAGAAGAGTATGCACGCTTGGGAAACCCAAGCTAAAGCTAAAGATTTCTGATGAGAATTCCATCCGTGACCTGAACGATTCAATTTTTAAATGCACTACCTCAATATCCCTTGTGATTAAACACAGGCATCGTCTTTTCGATGCTTTATACAAAACAATCTAGCATGGCATCTCGAAAGATAAGGCACAATAGAAATCTGCTATGCAAATTGGTGTTGACATGTTCTAAATAGGTAAACGGCATTAAGTATATCGTTTAGCCTTTCTAGTGACCTGTAACAGTAGCTGTGTGGAATGAAGATGGGCTCATATTATTTTTCCCCCCTTCTCCGTCTAGCAGGCGAACCCGAGTTTGGGGGGAGGGGAGGCGCTCTCGTCGCTATAAAATTTACCGACTGCCACGTCGTCTGGTGAGCGCAGTTCTGGAGTAGAGGGCGCTCAAGTGTGAAAACTGATATGAAAAGAGTCATTTTCGTCCTTGTTCCTTTTTCCCCCCTTTTTCTTTTTTGTAATCATCCGTCTTTCGCTCTCTCTCTTTTCCGAGGTTCTATTTTGGGAAATGTGCCGAACCTACAAGTGCAACGTAATGCAAGATGGATAACAGTATCACACGAAAAATAAAAAAGATGTTTATCGAAGTGTATTTATTTTGCAGCAACATACAAGATGCCTAGAGTGTATAGGAGGAAACAGTGATGAACAAGGTAAGTCTAGCAGATGGGGACTGGCATCTGTTGCATCCAATGTGATGTAAAAGTTTGCAGTGTGACACCTGTACAACAGAGGACGGGCGGATTGTCGTCTAACCCCGAGGGGCAGAGTTACCTGGTAAAGGCTTTTTATAGGGGTTTGCTTGCACTCATAAGAAAAACGTGTTGATCCCCGGTCATCATCTAACCACCGATTTTATTCACCAGCACTGCAGACTTGGGTTGCTGAAAGTAACGTCCAACCCTCAAAATAAAAGCAGTGGACAGAGAAACTTCTTTTAAAAAAATGATAACACTGTTACGTGCAGATAAGGAAGTACGAGCGCCTATATGTGTGCTTTTTCACGTGCCATCGACTGCTTCAACATAAACATCGATTTAAGAAAGATTAAAATGTCATACGAGTACGAATGATAGACTCCCTTTTAAAGCATTATGGTTTTTATTATCGTTATTACAGTGAAATCTGTTCAAGACGGAAGCGACAAAACTATGAAGCCCGGGACTTAAAATACTTACAGCATTGTAAGTCGCCATTAGGGTATGTCATTTCAATACAATTTGAAATCTCCTTGTGGTTTACCGGGAAAAATGCGAATCAGATGGGAAATTTAATATCGCACTGGTATGTTGCCATGGTAGCTCAGTGGTTATAGCAACCGGAAGGAGACCGGGAATCCGTGGTTCAAATCCCGGCTATGGCATTGAATTTTTCATTCATCTAATTCTAGCTTTTCTGACAATACTAATTTTTTTTTGGCGAGATTTCGTAATATTAAGATATTTGGAATTTTTTCCTATGCATACTTTTAAGATTAATTGCAAACACCATGCTAATAGTTTCAATATCATACGTTTTATTATAAACGACTCACCTAGTTTATATTATGTATGTTATATCATTTCAGTCTGTTCTTTCACCAACACATCTATCAAAATACTAATTACGAAATGTTACATTATACATTTCAGTTTCTTTTCCTTGCATGCATCAGAATACTAAATTAGAAATCTTAACACTATATACACAAATCTGAGTCAATTATTCTTTGGCACGTGTTATTACTTTCTCTTCTGCGTATAATAAGTAGGGGACGTAATGCATTCCACCCAAAATTCGGTACCGAGATTTCACCGAAAATACATGTTTTTATGCTCCCTGATTTCAAAAAAATCACTTTTAGAAAAAGGTCCGTGTGTGTGTGTGTGTGTGTGCGCGCGCGCGCGCCTATGAACAGCATAACTAAACGAAAAGTCGAATGTATACCAAACTTGGTATTAAGGTTCAGTATCTTTCAAGGATACGACACGAGGATTTTCAAGAAAATCCCCCCACCCCAGACTACCCTTTACAAGGAATTTTTTTATTTTCTCAAAAATAACTAACGATTTTGATTAAAATATCATATATTTAAGATATTTTCTGGATTTTCTGGGAATGTCCCCAAATGTTCTCCTTCTTTCTGAATGGCTTTTGCATAACTGGTAAAACGTAAGAGACAAAATTTTTCTGCACCAAAAATGCAGAGCTCGTTAAAACATATAATTTGTCATATACATGTTTTTGTGGAATGTACCATTTCCAAGATGTTATTTGCTTGAATTTTCCAATACTTATACTTTTTCTGAAATGGGAATTCTTTATTCGTTTTTTTATGTCCTGGACATGCAAAAAGAGTGGAATGCCCCACATAGCAACCGGCTCTTAAAAGATTTAACTATCGCTTAAAGCCTACCATATTCTCCTTGCAACTACAAGAAAATTAGCAATAAGATATTTCCTGCAAATCTTTATTTCGATTAACATGAAGTAGATAGAGAATAAGCGTTTGTAAAAATAGTTTGTACAAGAGTAGAGAAAGTCATGTGAGTGCAACACATCAGATTTTTTTTCTTGGAGCTCCATACATGTCAGCTCCAACTTTGTGTTGCACCCAATAGGACTTTTCTCTAAGCATTCTTCACCATATATGTGCAACAGTTGGACCTTTCTTTCGTCCTTGACACGATGTCCAATCAAGTATGTATACTGCCGTGCACAAAATGCGACCCATAATCGAAAGGAGCTGTTCATGTTGGAACTGACAAAATCTAGACCCACCCTCTACCAGCGTGAACACCTCTGTTTTTCGAGCATAATAGCCATTAGATTGGCAGAGTACTTTACCTTCCCCAAAGTATGGCCGAACTATCGAAGGGTAACATTACAGCTTAAACCTTATATTTTCATGCTACCTACCGTTTTCTTAATCCCGGTTTTCTTATTGCCGTTTAGTAACGGCAACAACTTTAACCTTCGTCTCCATGTCGCTGATGAAATCTCTCAGATGTAAATGCCATAGCTGTCGTTCATATTAACACACATGCAAATGAGTCACCCCTTCCTCTAGAAGGCCGAATTTTTTAGTAATTGGTTCAACCTTTCCTTGTGTATCAATCGTAGTGAAAGAATGTTTTTCATAGTGGTGGCATTCTAACCACCCTTTCATTCCACATTGATTATAAGCATTGTTTATTACTTAGTTTGTATGCCTCTGTAGTGTTTTTCAGGCCAGTAACATAGAGAACTCATACCGGCTGGGTGGAGCCAAAAGTTGATTACCTGAAGTTGGAAACCTTACAGAGGAAAAAAAAACACTATGTTGATTTAGGGTAACGGGCCACCTTTTATACACGCAGGACAAAGTAGGTTTCCAAAGAAACTACATTTACCTTAATAACCTACATTTGCAGTTTCCTCGGAAGCACAGTGCGTCCCAAAATAAAGCACATAAAACATTTACAGTTTCCTTGGAAGTACAGCATATACCACAACAAATGCTTTTTAATTTTGTATATGTCCGTTTTAAGCAGTTGTAGACGGTCTCCACTTCCAGGTAGAACAACTTCCGTATTGTTCAAGAAAAATTACACGTGAAGTATATGATTTCAAACGGGACCGAATCATTCTTTCCCAATAAACAGAATTCCGGCTTACTCGGTGTCTGATTTGGACAGGTTTCACTGTATTATCATCTAATACAGCGACAGTTTCGTAACGCTTTGAACGTTTACCAAATACTTCACAGAATTTATTTAAGGCCCAGCAAGTCTGCGGCTACTTGCAAGTGTGCTCTTTCTACTTATAGTTTCAAATAGCTTTTATGGTTTCTAGTACACTATTTACAGAAAAAACATAAGAGCATCCTTCACAACCTGATATTTCGATTATATACTGTCGAAACCACTTTTATATTCACTCCATTACCGGGGGGGTAGAGCACAGGACCGAGATCTAAAGCATCACATCACACTTTCCTAACACGAAGTTCGACGGGGACAAGCTAACAAAATACATATAACACCTGAAAACCACAGAAATATTATTAAATCAACATGGATTAGGAAGGATGGGGCCACCTATGTAATTAATTCACATATTATAAAGTTAGATGTCAAATATATTATACCAAAAGAGAGTGATACAGATTAGCTTTCCGTTTGACGAAGTGCCATCCTAAACACGTCCTGTTCTATCCTACTTGCTACCTCAAGACAAAACCAGTTAACCCCTCCCCTTCTACGTCACTACCTGTTTACATTGCCAACCTAAGAGTTAACCATACAGTATTACCACACCATATGCACAATACTCATAAGATACTAGCAGAGGCGGAGAAATATTTCTGCAGCCATTGTCTTGCAACAATTTGAAGTGTGGCGCCTCTAAGACAATGAGCCCACCTGCGTGATATATTCGCCTTCCAGTCGACAGAACACTAGTTCAAATATCGGTTGAAGTGTGTTTCCTAGACCAGATTTTGCCACGATTTCCCTTTGTCCTCATAAGATAAATCTCCGATTACACTCTGCTCAATGGGCACTCGAAGGATTCCTCGGGAACACATGGCGCCTAAGGTGTAACACTTTCGACACTCGCTCTTCATTTATGCACTTTTTATACTTTCTCATTTAATTTCTATGAATAATGACAAGTCTTCTTTAATGATAGAAAGACTGCAATTTATTTCTTCGGAAGCTTTTCGGTTTTACTGACTCTTCGCTTTGCTACCAACCAGAATATAGTTACCTTTGTTATATGTGCTCTCTTTATAACTTTATAGCAGTTCTAATCTTCACAATATCAAATTAAAATAGCCTGCCATTTGCTTTCGGTTTCATTAAGAGCTGAAAAATTTAATATATTCCGGCCAGATGATTTCAGCGCCTTAATGAACAACATTCAACATTGTGCATAGTTACAAATCCCAGGAATTTCAAAATGTGCAGATGCCAAGAGGAAGCAAACAAAACAGTGAAAAAGAGGAAAAAAGTTATTACTGCTTTAAATATTTGAACAGGTATAAACAAGAGCTGAAAACGCTGCAAATGTTTGAATGCGGGTACACCCACGCCTGTTTATCCATCACGATCCAGAAATACTCTTAAGAACATAAATATGAGACAGAGACAGAGGACCAACAGATATTTCCAGGTCAGCATTGTTTAATTACTTTCATTAAAATTAAGGTATGAGCGAAACTCAAAGCATGAAGTCCGTGCGATATTAACAACTTTCAAAACTAATTAATTTGCATATTTTACGGCATTACAAATAAAAGCAGCAGCGTAGAATCGCTTTATGATATAGTACAGAGGACTGCAAATTCAATAATATAGGCAGCACATCTATAAGACTTAATGCTCACTATGGACGTATGGTATCAAAACAATTTGATTTTCGCTGGTAATCAAACTGATTGTGTGTGTTTACAATAAGTGTCAGCGTACACCTTACTTATTTATTTGCCAATTAAATAAAAGACTTTTAAAAAAAATATAAGTGTTGCATTCACATTACTTTCTCTATTCCTTTCTACGAACTATTCTTACAAAAGCTTTCCTTCGAGCCTCCTGTAATTCGTTCACTTCATCTTTTCCTCGTGGTGGTAATTATATTATAATCTCCCTAGGTAGCAGTGCGCGAGGTGCCCACTCCGTTGTAACCTTATACATTAATTTCTATTATTATTACTCTTATTTATTTTACGTCGCTTTAACTACACGATCATATCGCGACGGATCTGTTAGTGGATAACTCTTAGATCGAGGTGTGGCGGACAGTTAACCTTCTAGGTCTCATTTCTGTAACCATGCTACCTTGCTTTAGTCACGTGTCCACAGAGATCCTAGCGCATAGCAGCTGGACCTTCTGCTTTGTGCCTACAGATGGCATTAGGGTGCCGTCCAGTCTGTTTTCATTGTCTGTGGATAGATGGCACAGCATTCGTCATTACCACCTATTTTTCATTTCTACTTTCTCTACTACGTATAATAAGTAGGGGAAGTATTGTATTCCACCCAAAAATTCTAAACAGAGATTTCACCGAAAATACATGTTTTGAGGCCTTCTGAATCCAAAAAAAGTATTTTTGGAAACATGTCCGTGTATGTCCCTGTGTGTGTCTGTGAACAGCATAACTCAGAAACCAACAGTCGGATAAACACCAAACTCGGTATTTAGGTTCAGTATCTTCCAGAAATGCGACACGAAGGTTTTCAAGAAAATCTCCCCACCCCAGGTTACCATTTACATGGAACATTTTTCGAAAATTTTAATTTTCTCTAAAATGGCTCTAATGATTTTTAATAAAATAACATAAGTTTAAGACATACCTCGAATTTTATGGGAATGTCTCCAAAAGTATTCTTCATTGTGAACGACTTTTGCATAACTGGTAAACCATAAGAGATAAACATTTTACTACACAAAAAATGTAGATCGCGTTAAAATACACAATTTATGTCGTATACAGTTTTTTTTTTAGTGAACCATTTTCGAGATATTGCTTGTTATTCCCTTAAATTTTCCAATACTTTTTCTCAAATGGGAATTCGTTATTAATTTTTTTGTCCTGATAATGCAAAGAGAATAGAATACTCCACATAGCAACCAGCTCTTAAAATATTTGGCTATCGCTTAAAACCTTGCATCTACAAGAAAATGAGCAATAAGATTAACATCTCGATATCTCGATTAACATGAAGCATATGGAGAATAAGCGTTTGTAAAAATAGTTTGTACAAGGGTAGAGAAACTCATGTGAGTGTAACACATCAGATTTTTATTATTGCTTTAGACTTAAGGTGGAACTTTGGGTCGTAGTATTAAATATCCAATCCGGTATTTACCTTTGTTTCTAATAGATCTAGCAGATATGCGATTAGTGACAATACTGTTTACGAAACGTTATTTAACGGTTTCCATGAATATGAAAGGCAACATTAAAGATATTTTCAAATCAACCTGTAATTGTTATTTGTACTTCTTAGCCTATAGATATTCCACTAGTTTTCAGTAATTCAGGAACGAGCGAAAGAGCTGTAAGTACCTATATTAATAGCCGGAATGAGTGTCATATTAATTGCAATGTTAATAAAACAGGATTGTTGGAACATGACACGTATCCATTGCCAACACAATCGGAGAGAATCAAAAGAATGTTGTTGCAGGACTTTAGAATTTTGTGGGTTATGACACAATTAAGTTGAATCGAGTGTGCACGCAATCGTTTCAATATATTTACTTTGGCTTTGCTTCTACTGTGGTTGACTCAGGAGAATGTCTTTGCCCTTGAACTGCAAGCGTGCAGTGGACCAGGGAGCTTCTTGCGTATGATGCAAATAGTGTAACACCAGCAGTTCATAAGTATTGTTAACAAGTGCAGTTTCACATGTGGATGGTCATAATTATAGTGTTTAACATGTATGCAGGTTTTACAGGTTTACGTATTGAAAGTATGATCATAATTGTTTTGTTTGATGTGTAATATAATACATTACTGATGCTACTTCGCGTAATATTTATTGTTCCAGAAAAGAAATGATAAGTACCTTTGGAACAGGGTGTAAAACAATAGAGCGAGAGGGAAGAATAATACACAGGTGACTCAAATTCGCTTACGTCGACCATAAGGTCATAGCTAAACTCCTGAGTCAACCACAGTAGACAATCTGTATGCCATTCGTGCAATAAAGATCCAATTAGCGATACACGATTATGACTATCATAACAACCCACTAGGTAAGGTACCCGAGTTTTAAGGCTTTTCTCTCTCTCTCTCTCTCTCTCTCTCTCTCTCTCTACATATAACAACTAAGAGGAAGTATTGTATTCCACCTAGCAAACATTCTGCATCGAGATTTCACTGGGAATGCATGTTTTGAGGCACGACGAATAAATAAAGAGCATTTTTGGAAAAAGTTCTGTGAAAGTGTCTGTGTGGTGTGTGCGAACATCATAACCCAAAAAGAAATATCCAATAAATACAAATCTTTGTATTTATGTTCAGTATCTTGCAAAGATGCCACACGAGGATTTTCAAAAAATCCTCCGCACCCCAAACTACCCTTTATGTGGAAGATTTTTCGAAATTTTTGATTTCCTTAAAAATAGCCCAACGATTTGGATTAAAATCGTCATATAATTAAGATACTTACATACAAAATGTACCTGTATCTTAAATTTTCTGGGAATAGCCTGCAAAGTCCTCTTCATTCGGAAGGAATTTTGTATAATTGTGTATAACTGGTAAACTACAACAGATAGACAAAAACTTACTGCACAAAAAATGTATCTCTCTTTAAAACACACAAATGGTTTCAAATAGCTTTCATGTGGCGTCAGTCATATCCGAGATATCCGTTATTTGTTTGAATTTTTCAACATTTTTGTCATTTTAAAGTACTGTCACTATTCAGTTGTTTCTCACTATGCCATGGAAAGAGTATGGAATTTCCAGACAGCTTACAGCGACCCAGCTTTTAAACGCCTGACTATCGATTCGTTTTCCCCCATCCCTCCTTGTACCTACAATGAAACCTGCAATGGAACTCATTCTGCAAAAATTTATCTCGATTAATATGAAGTAGATAGAAAAATAAGCTTTCGTAGGAACAGTTTGTAGAAGTAATATAAAAATAAACGATGGTGGGTAGGGAAGTCATGTGAATGTAACACGAGAGATATGTGCATATATTCATTTTAATTGCGATACCTCCTCCAAAACAATGTGTATATTTTAATGAGACAATTTCAAAAATTAGTATCGTATTTTAAATACAGATTTTCATATGTTTATTGCATGAAAAACATCAACTACCTACTAAGGCAATGCACTTTAGAAGTGTCAAATGATTTCCGGATTATACCAAAGCTGTCCGCCTCCGCTTTAATAAAACGCATGACGTGACTTTATCTGCAATAGTTTGGGTTCACAGTTTTTACTTACTCGTTCTGATTATCTGTGTTATAAAACTGCACGGTCTGTTATTAACAGAAGCGTAGGTTTTTCTGCAGAAAATAAATCGTATGGTTCGTTTCGATAACTGAAGCAAAAGACGCTGGTTCAGCGTTGTGCTACGAAGTCGGCGGTTAGCAGCTTCCTGAGATCTGAAGATGTGAAAATGATAAAAGGAGAGAAAAATGTTAGGCGATAATTACTCTGTGAATGCTCTTTCTCTCTGCGCCTTTTCCTCGATATTAAGGATCCTTATGGTCTGTTCGGTCACAGGACTTTTCATTTCGTTATACTGAGGCCTTTGAAGTGTTTCTATCACATTTCCCTTTTCTCAGTCAACAAAGAACTAACTATCCTTACAGGAAAAAAAGTCAAAGTTGAGCGGAACACACAAAGCAAGGAGAATAACATCCGCCGCTCATCTCAGCAAAATTAAGAATTCACTCAAGTATGAAGTAATTGTCAAATATTGAGAAGGCGTGTAAGATGAAGGAAGAGGAACTTTAACGTAAAGCAATGACGTTTCATTAAAACTAATTAATTTTCCGAAATTCTTGCGTCGTCGCGGAGCGCAGCCTTTCGCATACGCTTCCTTTGTATACACTAACATTCGTACTTCTGCTGCGACTTACAACGCGCGTCTTTTTTTCTTTTTTTATGCTGCCTTTAAGGCAATGTATCCGTTAAATTTGGCAAAACGATATGTGTGTTTTTTCATTCATTTGATTATACTTATAATTTGTACCTTCGTGCTGCACAATTAGTTTTCTAATATCAACAATTTTAAACCAACAAATAGCTTGGCGCTGTACCATTTCCGTAAAGCGCCGTGTTGAGCTTTAAACGCCATTTTACTCAATTCCTTTTTTTTTCAGCATTTTTTCATTATTTAAGATGCTCTTTGGACCATAATTTATAACTTATCAGCTTTAAACGTTTAAGAGAGCTTCAATAGTTGTGCACTATTAAGAATATTAAAGAGTTGAGCTGAAATGAATTTTCCATAACTCTCAATGAAAAAATTAAAATATTCAACGACATATATGCAAAACTTTTTCTCAAATTAATTAGAATTAAGGAATGCCTGCACAACAATTTCTTTGTTTACATAACAATATAATCCCATGGCGCTAGAGCCCGTGAAGGGATTTGACCTGCCAACCCGACTACAGGCCTCATGCCCACGTGCGCACGGAGAGCTGGACGATAATCCAACCGATACGAGGAGGTGATGTGGCCATCATTACGCATCCTCTAGACAGAATGTTGGCCTCCGTGGTCGGGATCGCTACCTATTGTAGCTCCTCACTTTCATCACGATGCTGAGTGGGCACCGGTCCTATATCCAGGGCTTAAAATCCACACCCCATGTGTGGGTTCGAATCCGGGCGCATTTCATGGCCGGCAACCACTACACCATGCCCTAGCCCACTGTGCCACGGATGTTTGTATACTTAACTCAAATTAAACATTTGGGAGCGATACGATAAACCGTAGGGCCCTAGGAGCATTACCATATTAAAAAGTGATCAATTATGAATAAAAATAATTAATATATTAACAATGTTTGGCATACCTCGTTAAATTTTTGTGTGCACTAGGTTTTGTGTTCTCAGTATATGGTAAAAAAAAAAAGCAACCAGAAGGGAACTGTGAATTTTGGATTTTTATAGATACATTGCTGTAACACCAACAGTGATGTCAGGACTAGTTTATTTATTTGACCTTCAAAGCATGTGCGGTCTATCAGCGTTAGGACTAAACACATGTAAACGTAAAAACCGCCTCCGAGTTGCGTATGGCCAGGAGATACAATGGTGTACAAACTCTTATGACGGGGAATGAGGCTGTTGTATTGTGATGTATTATGTTTGTCATTACTAAAAGAGTGACCGTTTTTATGAGGTTGACTTAACTTGTAAACCGAACGCACTCTGCTTGCGGAGCAAAATGTCATGAAATCATAAAGTTCACCTCTGAACAAGACGTTGTGACAACTGGAGTACCACAAGGGTCTGTTCTGGGGCCACTACTATACCTAATATATATAAATAATTTGCCGGATTATACGACCGACACTGTTATCTTATGCAGATGACACATCTATGATTTGTTTTGATAAAACCCATAATCAATTAGAAGCAACAATGTCCCACTCCATAAAACAGTTGTCAAACTACCTAAAAAACATTAATCTAAAAATGAACTCTAAGAAAAGTAAACTGATCCTATTTGAACATCGCCAAGTGAATAAAGAAGCTGATCTTGCTGTATTTTTAAATAATAATACAATTGAAAAAGTCGACAATCACAAATTCTTAGGCATACACATAGATAATAAACTAACTTGGGAAGTTTATGTTGACTACATATGTAATAAAGTCAGCTCCAATATATACGCAATAAGACAACTATCATTGTACCTAAACAAAAACAACGCTACAAATGTTATACTTTGGAATCATTTACCCCTATATCCTCTATGGTATAGAATTATGGGGAAGCACCAGTATTTCTAACATGAATAGGGTTTTAGCATTACAGAAAAAATGTTTACGATGTATATATGATCTAACACAGATTCGTGTAGAAATGTTTTCAGAGAAAATAAACTTCTTACTGTGGTAGGATTATATCTGCATAAGGTAATAGTTATTGCAATAGAGAAAGAAAATAATGGGTTATGTAACAGTATGCTTTATAGCCATGACACTAGAGGTAAGGACAATTACCACAGAGAGTAAGTTAACCTCAAATCTACGTGTAAGGATCCGTTAATCAAAGGACTGATTTTATACAATAAACTCCAATGACTTAAATTACACAAAGGAAAGACATTTAAAAGCGAACTTAAAACATACCTAACACACAAATATTTATATAGGTTGGACGAACTTTAGCTTATTATGTAAATAGAAATCTATTGTAAAGAAATGTGAAAATGTAAATACTATGTACTATACAATAGGTGAAAATTGTAAGTGTAGATTCCTTGACAGTGTCTGAAACTTGTATAAGTCTATAGATAATAAAACAAACCTACTACGCTATATTTCTTTGCCCACTGTCCAAACCCAGGGGACACGTGCCTAGAGATATGCCTCTGCGTCGGTAACTTCAAATCACGGACCAGGTCACTCTAATCCGCCCTCTAGTCATTACTTAAAACTTTGCTAACAGTAAACTGATACAGAATTTTTAGAGCACTTAACACCCGTTCTTACTGCATACGTCAACACAGGTAGCGGACATGATGATGATACACGAAATAAAATAATTAAAAAAGGAAATTTAGGGAGAAAACGTTGCAGGCCTATCCAGGGTCCTATCGCTGATACAGACGTTATATCACAGAATAACTCTGTTTTAAATGCTTGCGACTTGACAACACAAATGCACATGAATCCTAAAATTGTCTATATGTGTAAGTCAGAACCAAACGTTTAATTCATAAACATAGAAAACGAAAAAATTTCACGCGCTACATTCATATAGTTTCCTCCGCCCACTATCGTTTATTTTTATGCAGGCTTCTAAAATAAGGAGTCAAATATTAAAAAAAAAAAAAAAAGGATCGCCAAAAGCTGGTTTTGAAACTCCATACTCTTTCCATTACATCGCGAGAAATAACTGAATGGTAACAGCACTTCAAAAAATGAAGTATTGAAAAATTCAAACCAATAACAACAAATATTTCGGACATAGCTGACCTCCCCCCCCCAAAAAAAAAGTTTAAGAAATAAACTTTATGTTTTAGAGAGATCTACGCTTATGTGTATTAAGATTTGATCTATCTCTTATGTTTACCAGTTATAGAAAATTACACAATATTTTACAAAATTCATTCAGAATGAAGACTTCACAAGCTATTCGTAGAAAATTCAAGATATATATATTTTATTGGCCGTGTAAATATTTTAATCACTCGTATATTTTATTAAAAATCCATAGACCAACTTTTGAGAAAATAACGAAACTCCTTCCATGTAAAGGGTAGTTTGAAATCTAGGCTTTTCTTGAAAATCCTCGTGTCACATCCTTGGAAGATGCTGTACTTAAAGACGATGTTTTGTATTTATTCTACTTTTCGTTTTTTAATTATGCTGTTCTCTCTCTTTTACGCAGATATTTTCAGAAAAATGCTTTTTCTGGATTCAGGTCGGATATTGCGAAAGTCAGAGAAAAAATCTATATATTTTTAACCAGCATTTTCGTGCACGTTTTTGTCTTTTACGGTTACAAAGTTAAATGAAGTTCACTCAGTATGTAGAACACTCCTAACCGGTCATTCAAAATATACTTTGTCATGTTAGTAACACTTTTTACTTTCTCTACTACGTATAGTAAGTAGGGGAAGTATTGTGTTCCACCCAAAAATTCGATACCGAGATTTCACCGGAAATACATGTTTTGAGGCCCCCTGAATCAAAAAAAGCATTTTTGGAAACATGTCCTTGTGTGTGTATGTGAACAGCATAACTCAGGAACGAACAGTCGGATAAACACCTCATATCGCGTTTTAAGGCCGTTTAATCTATTTTTTGTGGGGTTCGTAAACGGAAGTTTGGCCTTACTTTCTCTATTGCTTATCTATAAGAAGCAGAGAAATATTGTATTCCACTAAAAAATTCGACATCAAGATTTCACCGGAAATACACGTTTTGAGGTTGCCTGAATAAAAAAAATTAGGGAAGGTCTGCGCGCGCGTGTGTGTGAGCAGCATAACTCAAAAATGAAATTTGGATAAATACCAAATTGCTGATATTTAATTTCATCAGCTTCCAAGGATAAGACTCCAAGGTTTTCAAGAAAATCCTCGCACTCCAAACTACCGTTTCCGAGGGAAAAAAATCTTGGAATGGTTTTTCTCAAAAATGTCTTTAACGATTTTGATTAAAATAACACACATTTAAGATATTCTGCATGGCAAATAAAATGTATATCTTCAATTTATTTCACTGTGGCATTAACCATTTCCGAGGAAATGGTTATTGGTTTGAATTTTCAAATACATTATTATTTTGCGGTGCTAAAGCCGTTATTCACTATTTTTCCCGTGACGTCTTGCAAACTATGGAAGAGACACTATAGCGACTCACTTTTAAACATTTGACTATCGCTTCAACCTACTGCATGCCCTTTGTAACTACAAATTTCTGCAAACGCTCGTTTCGATTAACATGAAGTAGTTAAAAGAATAAGCTTTAGTAAGGATGGTTTCTAGCAGAGATAGAGAGAGTCATGTGAATGTAACACATCAGATTTTTATGCAGTTCAGAAAGTCTCAAAATGTGTAATTCTGGTAAACTCTCGATATCTAAATTTCTTTTAACGTCGAATGCAACACTTCTACTTAGGTGGCAATGGATAGAGAATCGCATGACTATTACATATGTTTTTACAGCTTTTACATAAATTACTTATGTATGCACTGGAATTATCTTACGGAATATAACGCACATAGAGCTATATAGCTTTGGTTTCGAAATCATGTCCAGAAACATTCGTCAAGCTTAATCATCGCCATCAATAGTGTCGTTGCAGAACACACTGCCAAGGAAATAAATTATTCTCTTTGTGCCACTTTTTCTTAATTACTTTCTCTATTACGTATAGTAAGTAGGGAAAGTATTGCATTCCACCCAAAAATTCGATACCGAGATTTCACAGGAAATGAGGCCACCTGAAGAAAAAAAAACATTTTTAGAAAAAGGTGTGTCTCTATGAACAGCGTAAATCAAAAACGAAAATCGGATAAATACCAAAGTGGTATTTAGGTTCAGTATCTTTCAAAAATGCGACACGAACATTTTCAAGAAAATCCCCCCACCCCAGACTACCCTTTACATGGAATATTTTTCAAAAATTTTGATTCATTCAAAAATGGCTAACGATTTTTATTAAAATATTCTGGTGGCAAATGAAATGTATATCTTGAATTTTCTGGGAATGTCTCCAAAAGTCCTCTTCATTCTGAATGAATTTTGCATAGCTGATAAGCCGTATAAGAGGTAGACAAAATTTTACTTCACAAAAAATGTAGATCTCGTTAAAACACACAATTTATGTCATATACTTTCTCTCTCTCTCTCTCCCCTGGGCATGCAAAGTGAATGGAATGCTCCACATAGCAACCAGCTCTTAAAAGATTTGACTATCGTTTAAAGCTTACCATATTCCCCTTGTATCTACAAGAAAATTAACAATAGGATAGTTTCTGCAAATTTTTATGTATATTAACATGAAGTAGATGGAGAATAAGCGTTTGTAAAAATAGTTTGTACAAGAGTAGAGAAAGTCATGCGAGTGTAACATCATACTTTCCCTTCTCTTTTACTTTTCCCACAACTCACTTAGGGCAAAGCAAATACTGGATTTTAATGAGTAGCTATATAACTAGATGGTAGCGATTGGATCCATTCGACCCCAAAATTCCATATCGCAATTCTATGTCGGGATTTAAACATTTACGCAACGTGAAACATACTGGAACTAATTGCAACATAATACTACATATATTCCAGGAAACAAATGAACCGTACCGGTTAAGTGCGTCGTAAACCTGATTTCATTAGAAACGCAAGAAGGGATCCCCTACATAATGATACAATTATTTTGATTTGTTATTATTATATAAAAAAGTATGTGTGTCCGTGCTTGCGCTATAATTTAGAAACTAGAGGGCGCATAAACACGAAATGCAAACATTTTCAGGAAATGTCTTTATCCCAATCAGCCCTTTGTTTGCGAACAATAGCATTCTCTCTTATTTTCTCGAAAAAAATAAGTTCCAATTTCAGGAAAGACACTATCATTTTGAAATGCTATGGCTATATGAACTTCCTGCAAAGTCTTCATTAAATTTGTTTCAATTTATAAAACTGGGAAATCATTAAACGCCCATATTGGAATAGTCGCCTAATAGTTACAAAATTTTCTCTGCTCTTTAACAAAATCACAGGTGCGCTTTACACACTGTATAAAAAGTAATTCTTATATCCTCACTCCGTTAATTAATGTAAATATTTGTCTATAAATGCTCTCAAATTGGGCAATAGGGAGTTATCCAAAATTGCGGAAACAACACTCAATTGCTTATATCGCAATTCGATTTTTGTTGCTAATGAGCTCTTGCGAAAAGATACGTTACATAAACCATAGTGAAAGTAAAGTTTAACCTGGCAAAACATAAAATAACCGATATTTCGGAAGTGTTAATACTACGAAGAAAAAAAAGTTGATAAAAATGCAGAAGTTGAGCCTCTCGAAAGAAAGAAATGAAATCTTGTCTTACGAAAAATTATTTAAAATTCCAGTTATATATTTTATTTCCCATGCCAGTATCCTAAATATATAATTTAGTCTCATTTTTAAAATACCCATCGGAAACGACAAACAAGTTTTCGTGTCAACGGCTGTTTGCTGTGGGGTACGTCCTTAAAGGTAACTATCCCATTTAAGTATGAAATGAGGTGCATTTCCATTTTGAATTATGGTGTTCACAGTTCTTACAAAAAAGTGCGGCTTCTTAGTTAGAAGTACCCTAAAACGTGATTTTTCCAGCGAAATAGAGCCATTGAAATTTTGCCGGATGCAATAGTTCCTCTGCCTCAAGCATACTGCAGATAAAGTAAAAATCGATAATCTGTGTTTAAATTATCGGTGTCCGGAATCAAACAACTGAACATTTTCTTGCGTAACTGATGCGATTGCAGTGCGTATCTTCTATAATATACTGATGAACATTTAAAAATGAGTGGCGAAATTCCGCGAATATCACTACCAGTCCCAAATCATTACGACTTGTCTAAAACAACATTCGTATCACTTTCGTGATTAAGACAGTTATTTCAAACTAATGAACAATTTAAAATGTTAAATACACTTACGACTTATCACTCATAAAATAAACTTTACCACTTCAGTAATTAAGGCAGTTATTTCAGACAAATGAACAGCCTAAAACGTTAAAAACTTACCAAAGGAATACTTGACTTCAGACAAAGGCCACTTGGTTAGTGATTTTGCCGAGTCAAAACCAGAATGTTAATCCAATAACGTAAGGTTTATAGGAAACAACACTTACCGTTTCGGCGTGCTGAGGTTCTCTAACACCGTTACCACTTGCTTTTCAGAAACATCCACACAAAATTATGTTAATCACCTTAAATATAACATTAACACACGCAAGCACGTGTAGAACGTCTTTCTACGGGTTAACATCGGTAGTAGCATGGACTAAGACGTCAAATTACGTCACAGGAATCGGAGCGAATTCCATGGAATAATAAATGTATTATTCTATGTAGCGATTTCTATGAATAATTTCCGAAATATAACGAATGGACTCCAAAATCATTAAGTGTATTTCTTTATTGTTACAGAGAAAATATTAATAACATAGCAACTTCTATTAATTCTTTACATCATTAAGTTTGTTTTAGTATCGTGGGCATAGCTCAATACAAGTTGGTAACAAATGAGAATCATTATATGAAAAACAAGTGGAATTGCTTGCCTGTTCGCCCGCGTTCAGAGTGTGAGTGTCTTTTGTTTTTTGCTTCAGCAATTACTATGGTTATCTACATTCCGCCCAGTTTAAAAAAAAAATACAGTATTCTTCGCAATTTTAAATATTTCAAAATGTTAAAATTTTGTAACAGATTCTATCTCTCATTTGTGCGTTAATCATACGCGGTTTGTGCTCACTTTATAAAGATTTTGTCTCCCCACGTATTAAACGACAACCACAAAAATAAGTTGTGCTTTCCTTTAAAAATTAGACATTCATGCCATCTTTTGACGTTACACTGCTTCATTATGAATGGCACCGGAGAGAGCCGAATGGCTGAAAGCGAAGGACGGTATTGCATATACTTGGAGATTTCTTTGGAAATACACTATTTGCTTAGATAAAGGTGCAGTGAAAAGCAAGTCCGAGGATACAAAGGACATTTTGCAAACAACTGAAGAAGCTAATTACTCTTCAGAAAAAAAAATGTAAAAGAAATAATTTGTTATTTTAACATGTTGCTGATGACGTCACAACTTTTGGAATAATGGTACTTTTTTTTTCTTAATATGGTTGCTATATTCTTGACTTGTAAATCAGATTTTGTGAAAAGGGAACTGATTTATTTGTTAACACATGTCTAAAATAAAATGTTTTTAATGGAAACTAAAAGGACTGGAATTCCGATGAGTTTGGTTGGAGTAGGAGTTGAGGGTAAATTGCTTTACTTGCACCGGAATTAGCGACCGGTGGTCTTAGATGTCAAACGTATGTCCCTGGGTGTTCTACAGATGGCACTGTATCTCATTCTCTGACTTTAACGCAATGCTGGCAACATATGAATAATGCCACCGAAACCGATACTCAGCCTCAAGGCGTAGCCGAGAGATTGAAGGCCCTCAGCCTCAAAGCGTAGCCGAGGGATGTTGCTGCCGATAGGCCGCAACTGTGAAGCGACGACAAGGCGTAGCCGAGGGATCTGCGCGTCTAAAACTCGAATGGTTCACGTTCGCAGAAACAACAGCTCATCACATATTTAGTGCATTTCACTTTTTATTTAGGTTGGCAGTACCTACTTTGCATGTGATTTATCGGAAAAATGGCTACGTTTCTTGTGTTTTTGACGCGATTTGCCTATATAAATAAAGCACCTCAAACAGCTGGGCACCAGATATAGAAGAGACCACATCATGTTCTAAACTCACTCCTAAGGTAATTTATTCACTTATACCTAATTAGGTCGGTGCAAGTATGACAATTTATCCGGAGTGGGTTTCAGAAGATGAGATGTCCACAACATGAAGTGTGTATACTTTTCAATGAAACCCATCCAAATTTGTAACCCACTTCACATGCAGTTGTGAGTAGAACAGAAACAAAATTCAAAGAACATGGCCAGGCTATATTGATATTAAACTTTCCAGATGACCTTGAGATATTAAATTTGAAGTGCCCAAATGAGTTTTAATAGTGTTTTATATGTTACTTGTGAAACAAATCTTATTTATTGCATTTACATGAATTTTTCTATCCACTCTTCTACAAACTTCTTCTAAAAGAGAAGTATCGGGTATCTATTTCTCGTTAATTGAGTTAAACTTTCATTACACATTTGCACACTTCATTGCAGGTTTAAGAAGGATAAGTGGGCTAACGCGAGTCATATTTTTAAAAAGCAGATCGCTTTTGTGTGATGTATTTGAAATTCCATGCTTTTTGCATGACCACAAGAAAAACCAATGGCAACTTATCACTTAAAAAAAGTTTAAGCATTTGAAAATCCAAACAACAGCAAAGAATATTTCTGAAATAGTTCATGCCACAATAAATTTATTTGAGACAAATTATGTGCTTTAATAAAAATGTTTTGTGCAGTAAGATGTTGTCTATCTCTTACAGTTTACCAATTACACAAAAGTCATTTAAAGTAAAGAGGACTTCTAAGGCTATTCCTAGAAAATACAATATATATATATATATATATATATATATATATATATATATTTTTTATTTGTCATTCAAATATCTTAAACATATGGTATTTTAATAAAAATCGTTGGTCACTTTTGGAAAAATAAAAAACAACAAAAAATATTCCATGCAAAACGTAGTTTGGTGGTGGGATTTTCTTGAAAATCTTGAGTTACATTCTTGGAAGATGCTGAACTTGTCATTTTTCAGTTATTCTGTTCACAGACAGATGTACGGACACTTGCGCATTCACATCTTTTTCTAAATGAATTTTATTTATTCAAGGGACCTCAAAAAATATTTTTAGTGAAATCTTCATATACAATATTTGGGTGCAGTACAATTTTCTCCCTCCTCCCTCTCTCATACTAAAGAAAATAAATTATTTAACCAGCAACCATTTAGTTAAAGTTTATTTTTAGAAGCTTTATATATTTGCATGAAAAAACAAAAACCAATTAATTTTTTACATTCTATATGAGAGATACTCTATTTTCAGCTTTATCAACACCCAGAAAACAAAACATTTTTATTTATAAACAGAACAGTAGCTGGTGATCTGAGCAACTGGTTCATGAGACATGTACTGCCAATAAGAATCAATAATTGAAAGGGAAACTGTATAAAAAATTTGACAGGTACCAAAATAAAATGAACTTTGCTTGAAATATGTCACTAGCATTAAGTAGCAATTTAATCTTCATTTATTATAATTATCCATTTTCAAAACACGTCTCTCACAAAAGAACCCAATGCTATTCTGTAATGAACAGCACGTGCATCTACTAATTATTATCCAAGAAAAAAAAGATAAAATAAAAAATAAAGCAATCTGATGTGATATACTTGCTTGCAACTTTCTCTATCCATTAAAAATTCAGTTATCTACATAGGTTACATATTATTTACAGGATTCTGCTATCCAGATTTTGTTGCTCACATACAGCTATTCCCAGAGATTATTTAGAATCAAGTAGTAAATGCTTAGTTACATACAATGTGCAGAAACAACCTTCAAATGATTATTCTAGAGGCATGGTAGAATAAATTTACAAGAAAAAATGAGCTGTTGCGAAGGAAAAGGAAAACAGTAGAATCACAAACATTTATGCACATTCCACCAGATGATGCATTTATATTTGGAAAAATGTAAACCTTCAGCACGGAAGGTTTGGAAAATGGCTAGCACTATGAAAAAAATGATCACAAGTTGCACATTTTAATGAGCGCTACAGTTTCCCTGGAATAAGCTTTATGTATCTGTTATAGTTTCTTAAGTATAACAAATTATACAAAATTGAATTAAAAAAAAGAAGACCTTAGGGTCAATTCACAGAAAATTAAAGCTATAAATTTCATTCCTAACATAAATATCCCCTACCTATATTTAAATGAAAATGATTACAGCTGTTTTTGAGAAAAGAAAAACTAATGAAAAATGTTCCTTGCAAAGGGAGTTTGGGTTTGAGGAGAAGGTTGTGAAAATCTTTGTGCTGTATTGTAGAAAGATTCAGGACTAAATATTAAGTTTCTAAGTTATGCTGTTCTCTTCACTCACTCTCGCTCTCTCTAGCACACACATAAGTGCATGAACATGCAGGCTTTTTCTAAAAATGCTTTGTTATTTTGTTCAGGGGATGTCAAAAGCACATTTTTCTGTAATAGATTGATTAATAACTTTTAGGAAAGAAGAAAAAAAAAGAATTCCCTTGTATCAAAATACCCAAGGATATGAAAGGAATACTCAGGATGTTTTTCTGATCTCTTTATGATTCCCCCACCTCTGGAGATGTTGTATGCCCTAAAGTGATTGCTGGTAAAGAAATTATCCAAATGGTTGAATAATTTTTAAAAGCTTTTGCTTTCCCTTAAGCCCCAGTTACTCCAAAATATAATCATCCCAAAATTGTCAGGTTGTGGGAGAAAAGAACAGACTGACATCAGCGTTCAAGAAAGCAGCATAAAAGCTTGCAGATATGAAGAATTACTACCTCCATAAACCACAAGTCAGGAAAAACTAATAATCTTCTCAGTCATGAAAAATATTGGTTTACTAGTTTCTAGGCTACCTGTACACATTTCCTCACTCTATGTATTTAGTATGAGTTATTCCAGCTATAAAGTACTTATTACACTAAAGGAAGTAAATAAAGAAAAATAACTTGTCTACATAAAGGCATTAAAAGATTTCCATGTCTATAAATCTCTCTGCATACAAAAGCAGTGATTATATAAAGTTTACTGAATGTATCATCAGTATTTGAATAAAATGTCAAATATCATGTCATGCATAGTGTGATCATAAAAAGGACAGCAAACTCTATCTATTTTGCTTAGCTGTTACGCTATAATTATAACCTATATTGCTTGAGATAGCAAATAGATGGCTTTGGTTTTATTCTTAGGTACACTCTAAATAAAAAACAAAAACCATTTTCACAACTATCTTCTCCAATGTGTGTAAACTCATACTACCTAGTCCTTGCAAATACCTTTTGAGGAAGTATTTTAACATTTAAATGATTTCAGTCAAATTATGTAATATAAAATATAATAACAGCCCGCCTTAAAGCAATATGTGTATGTAACAATATATAAAAAGTGTATATTACAGTCATTGTAAATGTTTATATTATTGTATACATGTTCAACAATGTTATGTGAATGTATTACGTAATTTAATAATGTAGGAGCTGTGAGAATAATAGGTTAAAAGTTGCTAACAATGAGGTAACCTTGAGGCAATAATGAATTTGAAAGTTTAACAATGCTACTAGTCATTCTTGGAGGAATAATAATGTAAATTTTGAGACAGTTCATAAAATAGTCAATCAACAACCAGAAAAAGCTTTAGTTAAATAAAAGGTATTCTATTGGAGTAGGATTAGCCATCAGAAATTGAAATATAGCAAAATTTACAAATTTTAGCGGTTGAAATCAAGTCAATTGCTTGTAGACAGCGCTCATAACTGGACGCTTTCTAGCAGTCAGTGTTACTAATCAGACGCAAGATGTGTTTTCGAGAAGTTTAATACGTATTTTGTGTGAGAAAAATAGTTTAAGTGTTTAAAAAGTGCAAGTATTTAATACAAAAATCTTACAGCTCTCTATATCAGTGAAGTGTTATTAAAATTGTGTCAAGAATTAATAAAAAGGAGTGAATTAAAAATTATAATCTGTGTAAGCCTACATTCTTCAGTCGCACCACCTCCCTGCTAAGACATTCATGTCTCTAAAAATAAATACTGACGCAGCCGAGGCAAACATAAATACATAATATTTAAAGAAACGGTAAAAATTACAAAGTAAAACTTTTTTTTAAACATTTGGAGCAAAGGCCACCGGAAAGTACATTTGGGGCGAAGGCTACCGGAAACATTTTACTATACATGCGGTTGCTGCTACTTCAAGTTCGGCTCCCCAACATAAGAACTACAATACAATAAACCATCTTTCTTTTTAGTAGGCATGGGACCTCGATAGTTCGATGATACTCAGTGTATCAAAGTGTGTCAGTACTTTGAGATAAACCTTTGATACTTTTAAATTTTTAAGTTTTGCATTATTGAAAGTTGTTGCGGTTAAGCTTTGCTAGATAAGGAATGACTTCACATTATTGTCTTGCACGTGTTCCCAAAGAGTTGCTGGACTACTGGACTATAGTTCTCGATAGAAGATCTTGACTACATTTTCTGGGGTGAATCAGTGCAACATTTCATAGATTCTTATGCCTAAATGAAAACATGCAAAACAGTGAGGGAAGGAGCTTGTATAACATGCAGGTTAACTGAGTTGTGAATGAAGTTGATTTAGCTGATGCACTAAATATGTTTCTGCAATAGTCAGGTGAGAAAATACAGCGTATGGAAATATTTGTTCTCTCCTTCTATCTGACCATAGCTTACAGGTATACTTACGACTATCTTTCATAATATGGATAGAAAATCCTTTAAAAAAAGCTTTCAGCACAAAATATGGTTACATAAAATCGGAAGCAAAGAAATTATTATTGTTATTTTTATTGTTTATTATTATTATTAATTTTTGCTATTATTATTATCATTACTATTATTAGCTTTACTAACATAGGTGATATATAACCTGTGGTATTATCAAGTAAAAAAATTGTTGCCAATTGGAGAACGTCAAACAGGAACAATTTCAGAATTAGCATGCAACACAAAAATGGTTACATGCATTTATACACAGAAAACTACTAATGAGTATATAATGCAATGAACAATCTGTCACCTTTATAGTTTTTTATAAAGTGAGTATTGAGTATCAAGAAACAGTGGTATTGTCCCATCATTACTTTTTAGTCTTGTAATCATTTAGAAGTTGAAATTAGAGGATTAAATTAATTAAGTTTAGTTTTATTTATGGACGCTCTTTAACTGCTGTGGTCCTTAGCATTCCATTCTATATTGGGTATGAAAGACCTGTAATTTTGCTCAGAGGCCTCTTTTTCAGGCTTGAGGTTCTTTTACATGCCGTAAATCTAGGACACGGGATCACTGGCTCTCTACTTCCCTTCCGAAGGAAATTAGAGGATGCAAAGTATATCAATAGTTTCCCAATAAAGGCTGCTTATGTGTACTAATTTTCAATGCAGCGGATTCAGTCATTTCCATTCAGGAACATAGTCAGAGGGGGAGGGGAGATTGAAGGAATAAAACCCCCATCTAAAAAAAAAATTAGTTATGAAATTAACTTTGTCACTAATACCAGTATGTAAAGGTCTAGTGTTATTGTATCAGACACTTAACAATGGATGTGTTAGGCACTGCCATCTAGATGCAACAATGCATCAAGTTAAAATACATATTCATGAGTGATAAAGGTTGAGGTGTTTTTTTTTTTTTTTTTGCAAGTGGTGTGGTTGCAACGCTCATAACGGCCAGCTACTAATGAAACAATTTTAATCAAACAAACACTGTGTTCATTTGTTGTATGAGAAAAACAGACATGTGAAATGCTCATTAAGAATAATAATATTGGCCAAGGAGGAGACATTTGTAGTGTTATAAATTGTACTTCCATTAAGAAAAATAGGCCAAATTTAGTTTGCTTTCAATTTCCAAAAGATCCAATAAAATGAATTCATAAGACATTCTGCCTACATTGAAACATAAAAATGTAATATGACCCAGTTGGATTGACACAGTTTATGAATGAAAACAACTGTTCACAGTTACAGTAAATGTTGCTATGCCTACACACCCGAAAATAATAATGATTGCTATTATTTCTTGCATCTTCATGTTTATAGCTCAATTTATTATGTTTCATTTAACATATTCAATTAAATATGCTCTATAATGTTTAAACAATGGGAGGAAGGCATTTATTTTTCCAAAAGAACATGATAAGTATATTTTGTCATCTGCTGAGATGATCCTAGTAGCTAGCCACCAGGAGTGCCAGTATCAAATTGATGCATTTTCTCTGCATATGGAGCTTTGTGACTGCATATAGTAGATTGTGGTATAACATTTTGTACTGTTGGCGACATTGTAACATGATAATATGAATTAAACTGCTAATTTAGAGAGTTGGAGTAGCATATGTTATCAGCCATACTCAGAAATACAGTGCAATATTGCTGATGTATGCAACACATAATCACTTGGCATGTGAATATGAGAAGCAATTTTCACAAGCGCACAACTAATGCAACAAATAAAAAATAAATCATGACAAGAACAAATTACTCAGAGGGAATAATAGAAAACAGTCAAAACACAATAATTGCAAGTTGAAGCCAAGGGGTTAATGTGGTGAATCGATACAATCAATGGATGAATATGGGATAATGTAGCATCAGTAATACCAGCAACCTAACTGTGTTTGCTATAGCAACAGGCTTCCTATGCTCACTAGTTTTTTGTTTTGGATTGCAGCACTGTCAGACCCCAACTCTCCTAATTAATGAACACACTGATTGAATGCAATGACTTAAAACGTTTTAAGAATTCCAGTTCCCAAGTTTTATATATACAAGTAGTACCTGAAATTACCACAGCAAATACCTCTGAAACAAAAATGGAATTGAAAACCAACTTTCACAAGCATGCAGGCATGCGAGGGGCTCATTAAAATAGATGATGTAGGCCATTCAAAAGTATAAGCAAATATGATTTTCAACATAAAACTTCTAACTTCTTAAAATGGAAATCATATAATAATTTTGACACAATTGATAACATAGTAGATAATGTTAAGAATGGCATTTTTGCATCACAGTATGCAATTACACCCTAAGAAATTAAATGTGAAGTCTTAGGATACAATGAAAGACATAATATTTATTCATTCACCTTCCATTGTGACTGGAAACCTGTGTTACTTTCAGCACAATGGATAACACCAAAAATAACATTAAGAAGAGCTTGTCACATTGTAGTTCATCAGTTGGGATTAACTGCACTGTCAAGTTCATGCTTGAGACTTATTGTGCAACAACCACAGGATGTGCAAATGATGTATGTTTTACTGTATATCAAGTGTCAACTTCACATTACACTTTCTCAATTGATATGCAACAAATACCATTCTTAATGTTTTTTTCCATTATTAATTGCATTAAAATAATGTGGGTTTTCCATTTTAAAAAACATAAGTTTATGATGAAAATCATATTTGCTTACACTTTTGAATCTCCTGTATCATCTACTTTAGTGAGCACCTTTCCTGCCTTCATGTCTGTGACAGTTGTTTTTAATTTATATTATTGGCTTGTATGAGGGGCATTCAAATGAAACCTGGTCAGTGCGTCTAACTTTGCATTACACGTAAGGTGGCACCATCTATTGGTAGAGCGACTGCAGCATGCGCAACGTTTGACGTTGCATAGCAACAGTGTGGTTTCACGCTGAAGAGAAGCTGGTCATGCAAGTTATCGTCCACTACTGAACATGAAGGCGAGTAAGCAGGAACAACGAGGAGTGATTCGATTTTTAGCGGCGGAAGGAGTTGGAGGCCGTGAAATGTATCGATGGATGAAGGCTGTGTACGGTGAGTGCAGTCTGTGTCGTTCAAGCATGGTGGAATGGCGCAAAAGATTCCTTGAGGGGCGGGAGTTACTGGAAGACGATGCTCGTCCTGGACAGGCTTATCGTGTCATCACACCTGAAATGATTGCGGAAGTGAATGCTTTAGTCTTGGGCAACTGCAGAATCACCGTGGACGAAATCCATCGGTTACTGGGTATTAGCGTGGGCACCATTCACACCACAATGCATCAACACTTGAAATTTCAAAAAGTTTGTGCGCAACGGGTTCCCCACCAACTGACCACCGAACAGTGCAATACTCGAATGGCGCTGTCTTTGAGTCATCTACAACGTTATCATGAGGAGGAATACGGCTTTCTGTCGCATATTGTCATTGGTGACGAAACATGGTGTCACCATTTTGAACCGGAAAGCAAGCTCAGAGCAAGCAGTGGAAACATGCGACCTCACCACCTCCAAAGAAACCAAAGGACGTGCACACCAGTTCTGGTAAGGTTATGATGTGCTTTTTTTGACCACAAGGGCCCACTGCTTATAGAGTTCCTGGAACGGGGAATCACTATCAATGTCCAGCGTTATCAAGTCGAAATGCCCAATGTTGTCCAATGGCATTATTCTCCTGCATGATAATGCCCGCCCACACACTGCCCATGCGGTGAAGATGACATTGCAGCAGTTTCGATGGGAAACGCTGGAACATCCACTGTACAGTCCAGACCTTTCACCGTGTGACTTTCATGTTTATGGACCTCTAAAACAAGCTTTTTGCGGACATCGATTCACAACGAACGACGAAGTGTGTGAATGGGTCCAGGCCTGGATCCGACAGAAGCCTACTAGCTTCTTCAAAGATGGAATCGACCGGCTAGTGTCGCAATGGGATAAATGTGCCAATAGTTTTGGAGACTGTTTTTGAGTTAATAAAATCGTTACCGCTACTTTACACAAGTGACCGGTTTCATTTGAATGACCCTTATATATTATAAATTTCTGCCAAAACCTGTTTCAGCTTGAGCATAGGAGAAACAAACTCCCCTATGCACACAGAGGACTTCATTTCATAAGAACATCACAGTTGCACTCATTCATTTGTATTCTCTGCATTATATGCTGAGATATGAGCAAAGGAGAATAACTTTTCTGTATACGATTCATTGACACTACAGTCCTCAGCTAAAATTTTAGAGTAAGAATTCCTGGTATTATCCTGGTCAGTCCTGGAAAGTTGGCAATCCTACTCTTTCCTCACTCAATGCAAAGCTACCCAACAGTTTCATGGCAATAAAGAATTAGCAGAAATAAATCAAATTCAAATATATCAAGTATATCATCTTGTTTGACATTTTTACATATTTCACATACATGTTTGGTGCCTTTGTTCTAGGAACAATCTTCCATGAACATGTACACTATTATTTATAACAATCAAATTAATATATGAACAAAGCTCTATGTAATTAAACTAACAGTGTAGGTATGTCAATGCATCTCTAACTTGTAAATAAAGTCTATCACATCTTATTGATATCATCCATGATCATTAACTCTAATAAAATAAAAACAAAAAACTCAGACAACCACATAAATATATACAACTTAAAACAGTCTTAAAACAGAAATTAAAATTTCTTAGAGAAACAACAGAGGTATATGTTTCAATCTCTGCTGCATTTAAGCCCATTTTCATGAAACATTTCCCTCAATCAGTCTTTTAAGTCATAAAACATCTTTTTAAATCTCCTAAGTTTTCTACAACTTTAAATTGATACATCAGGAACAGAAACAATACATTAAAGATAAACCACAACTCCTCTTTTTCTTAATATGAATAATGGACCCTTTGCAAAATGTTTCTAAAAGTATGTTTTTCTTTCAGAGTGCAACTGCATATTAACAATGCTGCTGTGAAAATATTCACAAAATATACAATGTTACACAATGCCTCAATATTGGTTTCAGTTACAAAAGAATTATTAAATGTTTAGAACAATCTGCTGATTTTAACATTAACCCTAAATATTCATAATCTCATTAAGCTACTGCTCTTGCAATGAATTACACCAGTGGCAAATATAAAGTTGTATGAGAGAAATGAAATATGCCTCAAACTGGCATTTTTTTCAATATTATCCTTGAATATTCACAAACAGCTCTGAAAAGCACCTTTGCAGTGTTTCAGCTCTGTGAAGAATACATATTAATGTTTAATCTGAAAATATACTTATGTACCTATATAAATTTGCACTACACACAAGTAATGGCTGCAATTTAGCTGCCAACTAGTGCATAACTTTGCAAGAAAGAGTGCCAAATGAGAGCAAGTAAAAATCATTCATTACAAAACTTCATAATTACTTAAATAAGAATTAAGTTCTTTAGATTATTAACAACATATGTCATTTTATATAATAAAAGTTATTATATAAAGCAATATGAGGCAAAATGGGCTAACAAACAATTGCTTAAACCACAAGAGAGCTAACAATTTCCTAATTTTCTACCCAAAAGTAGAACCAGGGCCCATAAAAAAAATCAACAATAAAATGTAGTTTTTCATGTGCTGTAAAATAGAATCCTGCTAATCCAAACAAGCTGAAACCTCGAGTTGTTCATGTTTGAACATTTTTACATTAACTGTTATCATTCATAAAACATATGTTTATGTAAACTCATGTTCGTGACTGGCCAAAAACTTGGGGAATGACAACAGCTGCATAACTTTTATATGCTGGCTGATTTCTAAAAACTGAAGTTATTTAAACGTTAGTGTGTATTAATGGTTTCACTTTTTCATATGAGGTAAGGTATTGTAATTTAGTCATATCTATAGCAATTCATGGCAGGAGAAATTTTGATCTAAATATTCTGATATTTGCCAACAAAATGTGAATGCAACACAACATTCTATTTACGTTTTGTTCATTCTGATACTTAGGACAAAAATTGTCCACATGTATTAGAACCTTGTGCATGGTTATTGCTGCAATATAAGAACAATGGAAAATGAAACTGTCCACATGTCTACCAAGTGCAGGTGAAGTGGGAGTTACTGCTTTTCTTGTGCAATTGCAGCAAATACAAGAAGGGATTAGATGACTTTTTAAAACATTGTACCTTTGTGTATCTAAATTTTCAAAACTGGAACATTTGAAGTTGAATTCCCTCCACACTCTACATTTAATTTTGTTGTCCTTTATTTGTTTTAATTTTAAAAATATGAATGCTTACATCTCAGGATTTTGGATAAGCAGGGTTCCATTGTCACTCTGTCAGCTTTCCTAATTTTTGTGTATTACTCAAATCTTTCTTAATTTAAACACAACACAATCAGAGACAAAATATTTTTCACTCCTTTGTCTCTGATTATTATGTATACTAATAATTTCTTTACTTTCTATTTTCCTTTGAATCAAAAAATCATAAAATATATTCTTATTCAACTGGTGCTATTAATAACTGTGCTAAACACACAACTTGAATTCTCCTCTTACTTTTGTGTTAAATCAAAGTAAAACAGTCCTAGGTAATTGTCAATGCAATGTTATGATTTCTGGAATGTTTCACAATACCTATATTATCTTGGTGCATCACAGTGGCTCATTTTCTTAATTCTGTGTTTATCAAATGATAGTCTGAGTTCATGGATGGAGAGCAAACATCTGTATGAGAACTTTTTTCACATCCTAAGAAAACATTCCATATGTGCATAGTAAAGAATCTCCTTCAAAGCTGCACTGAACCCCTGTTTGTACTGTATATATGATCAGAACGGCTGTTCAAAATTTGAAACAGAAGTATCTTCTATTTAATAGTTAAATTTATGAACGTTCTGTAGCTTTACAAATGAAGTAGAATTATTTATTTTTGTTTTTATCATGCCATATATTTATGAATTAAAAAGTGCTTACAGCTCCAAATGAAACAATGTGTTCTATATTTCTGCATTTTGAACTTTAATATCCATGAATACAAGGGCTGAAATTTGATTTTGATATAATTTCAAATTCTGCAGCTGGCCCTGCAGATTTTTACCTATACACAAGAATCTCATTTATCTAGCCCTCATTAAACTGGATCTCCAGTTTATCCAGATTCATTTTTCGTTTCCTTTTCCTTTTTTTTTTTAAACATGAAAATGTGCAGTATGCAGTTGGTACGGTATATGTACAGTTGTTATGTTGGCAACATAGGTAGCATAGAGATCACTGGTCCCATGCTTCCAGCTACCATTACTATGTCAGTGTGGATCTGTTCCTTAGAGTTAAGAAGTTGTACTGGTATTGTTCTTTCGTTCCTGTGTTTTGAATGTGCCTGAGTAAAATAATGCTTCATGCAGAGGCAACTCAAGGCTGGAAAAGCTAATGGTTTACCAAGAGTTTCAGCCAGAAACAACTCCAGCCAAACTGATGTTAGTGAAACATCTGCGCAATCAGGCTGCTCTCAAACACCACACACATTTGAAACAAAAGAAACCTACACACTAATGTAAAGTTTACACTATTACACTATTTCTGTATATTTCAGTAAATAAGTGTGTGTAGACTAAGTAGAGATAGAGTTTAAGTGTCAAAAAAATGTTTCCTGTTAGCGTCAAAATAAAAGGTTTTATATTGTAGTACATACATATTTAGTAGAATATTTCCAGATTATCCGGATTGCTTCCAGTCCCACCTAGTCTGAATAAACGAGGTTCTTGTGTAGTGGATTGCAGGCTTCAAATAGCACAAAGGAACTTAGCTGCTTGGATAAAGGAACATGCAGTCAAAAGGAGCACAGAACTATAATATTTCCAGGTGTTGTCATTAATACAGAGTAACACAAAAGAAAGGCTACCGAAAATGTATGTTGGTGATATTGGAGCATACTTATTCCAAGAGCTGAGGGAGCATATTACATAATATGTGTTCTGTTCAGTGCATAACAAGATCCTGAGTATCTCAAAAACTGGTGGTGATCTGACAAAAGTGGTATGCCATGTTAATACACAAAATCATTGTTTTTTTTTTTTGGTTTTTTTTTTTTTTTTGCTTGGATAAATCTTCAGCGAAAGTGACACTGTGGACCACCTTATCATCCATACATTAGCGCATATGTTTCACAGAGGATGCATATGGAAACAGAATTGACATCACATTAGAAGTGTATATAGAGACCAAATTATTGAACATTTTCAGGACAACTTATAACCATTTTGTACAATTAACCAACACGATGTACATGAGCAACTGTTTAAACAAATGGCATGGTACAAACTGTTTCCTGGTTGGCTGATTTTGAGACACACAGATTTTCTATAACCGTAACAAAGTCCTTACTTGTCGCTGTGGGGAATACTGAAAGAACAATTCTTCCAAATTATTCCTCATAGTTCAGATGACCTTCATGAAAACTCTGAAATAGACTTATGCAGCATAACAGGGGAGCAATGTGATCCCATGCTCACTAGGATGATAAATGTGGTATATAATATGGAAGACATATAGAACACACAGTTGTAATGTGTGCACAAAAGCTTACTAAAGTATTCAGTTTCAGTTACCTTTTTATTGGACCACACTATTTATATGAACATTATGTCTTCAGTTTTCTTGATGAATTTAATTGCATAATCAGTATTTTGGTCTTCTTACAAGGACAGTCCCAGAAGTACCCGACCTGACGTATATATAGCAGTTGTTGTTTCAAACAAATGACTATGATAGAAAGTTCCACCCTTATAAAGCTTAAGTTTGAAGTTTCACGATGCTACAATGTTTAGTAACTGTTGGGCAGCCATTAATAGTGAACTCTCTCAGCGAATTTGTAAACATGGATAAATCTGGCCATCCGTATATGATACAATACTTTCATTTGTAAGGTCTTAGTCCAACTAATATTAAAGCTGAGCTAGATTCTACTCTGGGGGAGTCTGCTCCTTCGTTTACAACAGTAAAATATTGGGTGGCAGAGTTTAAGCGAGGTCGTATGAGCTGCCAAGACGAACATCGCAGCAGTCGACCAAATGAGGTGACCACGCCAGAAATGTGAAGAAAATCCACAGAATGGTATTGGATGACCGTCGACTGAAAGTGCGCGAGCTAGCAGACATTGTAGGCATTTCAAAAAATGCTGTACATCACATACTAACTGAAAATTTAGACATGAGAAAGCTATGCACAAGATGGGTGCCTTGTTTACTCACAATGGAACAAAAGCAGCATCATGAAGATGTTTCAGTCGAATGTTTGGAGATGTTTCGCTGCAATGAAGCCGACTTTTTGCGTTGATTCATAACCATGGATGAAACATAAGTCCATCACTTCTCACTTGAGATGAAGAAACAGTCAACTGAAAGGGGAGAATTGGCTCCAAAGAAGGTGAGACAGTTCCATCTGCAGGCAAGGTCATGGAATCATTTTTTTTGGAATCTGTGTATTAATTTTTTAAATCTAAAAATAGATAACAGTGTAATGATGAATACTTTAATAAGTGTATTCTAAGCAATAACTGTGGACCTTATCTCATCTGGAATTTTAATAAAATTCAAAGAAATCCCAATGATAGGTGGTTTGTTTTTATTATTAACATTTATTAATTAGCCTACCTATTAATATTTCAGGAATTCTTTGCATACCACATCAGTAGGTTATAGGACTGCTAGTGGTGTTTGGACTTACAAAAGTTGTAGAAGCCCCACATTGTAGGTTTGCACATGGCCCCATATCAGCTAAGGCCAGCCCTGTTGGTCACACACGCTACTGTAAAAAAGTCATGTCCTTGCAAAGAGACATTTCTCCTTGATAAGTCCGGAATCAGTCTGCAGAATAAGCATGTCAAATGTTAAAACCGCAGTTAATGAATGGTTTTTAAAGAAACACAAAAGATATGGGAATCAATCTCCGATAATAAACTTTACACACAAATCATCAAAGAGTCTTGTAAAAAACTGTATATAACTCACTCAATTAGGCTAAACAAGCCTTCATTAAAAAGATTGGACATGGAAACATCTAAACACAAAAGGTTTGTATCAAGCAGAACAATTTGCTGAATGTGTCCAAGAGTCAATGAATCAACAAAACATATTCCACTAATGTAACGAAGATTTCATATCTTGGAAGACACCTCCACACTGGAAGTTAAATCTAATCCAGTGAACAAGAGTCTGTAGCTAACCATGGATGTAGATCTTCATCCTTAGATTAGAAATAAGCAAGTGAACAAAAAGTCTTCATAAGCTGAAGTGCTTAGGAGAAACCTGCTTTTGGCCTATTCTGTTCTCTTCTATTGGTCAAGAAATTTTTTATTTATTTGGGCACCATTTTTATTAAAACCATTGATTATATACATGAAACTTTACCATTTTTACTTTCTCTACTACGTATAGTAAGTAGGGGAAGTATTGTATGCCACCCAAAAATTCAATACCGAGATTTCACCGGAAATACATGTTTTGAGACCCCCTGAAGCCAAAAAAAGCATTTTTGGAAACATGTCCGTGTGTGTGTGTGTCTGTGAACAGCATAACTCAGAAACGAACAGTCGGATAAACACCAAACTTGGTATTTGGGTTCAGTATCTTCCATGGATGCGACACGAAGGTTTTCAAGAAAATCCCCCCACCCCAGAGTACCCTTTACATGGAAGATTTTTCGAAAATTTTAATTTTCTCAAAAATGGCTCTAACGATTTTGATTAAAATATCATATGTTTAAGATATTTTTATGACAAATAAAATGTATATCTTGAATTTCCTGGGAATGTCTCCAAAAGTATTCTTTATTGTGAACGACTTTTGCATAACTGGTAAACCATAAGAGATAGACAAAAGTTTACTACACAAAAAAATGTAGATTGCGTTAAAATACACAATTTATGTCATATACATTTTTTTAGTTGAGTGAACCATCTTCGAGATATTGCTTGTTATTTCCTTAAATTTTCCAATACTTATACTTTTTCTCAAATTCGTTATTCAATTTTTTATGTCCTGGATATGCAAATAGAATATAATGCGCCACATAGCAACCAGCGCTTAAAATATTTGACTATCGCTTATAACCTACCATGTTCCCCTTGCATCTACAAGAAAATTAGCAATAAGATTGACATCTCGATATCTCGATTAACATGAAGCATATGGAGAATAAACGTTTGTAAAAATAGTTTGTACAAGAGTAGAGAAAGTCATGTGAGTGTAACACATCAGATTTTTTTCATTTGAGTTCAGGACATGTTTCACGACCACTTATTCTTGAAGATTATCCTGATTAAAAATAGGTTTGTAGAGCAGTACTGTTAATAAAGGTTGACACGTATGACTTTAAGTAATGATTATCTGCTCCATATTAATCAAACTTTTAATCACATAATAACTATAACAATGTTCACAACAAAATCTGCTAGCATTACAATCTATGCCCCTGTTATCTGCAAAATTCCTTACTCAAGTGACTATTTCTGCTTTGTACCACTTGTATAGCCAGTAAAGCCCTACAAGGTGGATTCTTAAAGTGGCAAGATGTGTGTTAAAACTTGGGTAATCAAGAGATGAAATTTCTAATTGCATATCACTCTGAAGTTGAAGCAAATGACGAGAAAATTTGACATGAAAACCATAGCCTGCGTCATTATTAAATGTTTTCTCTAAAGTCTCAGGAAAGCAGTCCTGAAAGGAATATAATGTCACCTAGATAAAAATAAGATTTTGGAAGATGATAGTTTGGGTTTAGGAAAAACATCTAAACTAATAATGCAACTTTCAAGTTAATTAATGAAGTTTTCAAATCTCTAACAATCAACATAATACACTCAAAATGCTTTGTGAGTTATCAAAAGCATTTGACTGTATAACTCATTGGATTATGCCAGGAGGGCAAATATTTTAATGGACTGTGTTATATTTGTGCAGTCAAATCCTAATAAGTTCTTTACATTATTGAATATAATGATATAGAGCAGAAACTTCTATATTGTGACAAAGTGAGGAATAACAATTGGAAGCATTTGAAAAGTTGATAAGGAGAAGAATGGTGCAAATAACATGTACAGAAAAGATAACAATGAAGCTGTTTTAGAAAGTGTGGGCAAGGAAGAATGTCAATGAAATTTAAAAGGAAAAGAAATAAACTGGTATGTTGGATGAGAAGAAACCTACTTCTTGGCAAGAGATGCACTGGATGGAAAGTGGGAAAATGGTTCCTGGCAGAAGGTACCAGATGAAAGATATTTTTATTAATATTGTCACTGTACAGTAGAGAGTCAATCTGGGAAGCAGCTTGCAGATGTAAGCGAAAGGATTCCGTTATGTGTGTACCATCCAGCTGGACCATTATACATTTCTCACAAGAGGTTGGCTGCTAAGCTGACTGAAGCACAGAAAGTAGCAGTGTGCAGAAGCCGTGCTACTAGTGACAGCTACTGGAACAGTAGGTTTTACTTGCTTTCTGTGCAATACATGCATTTCTTTCTGTGTGTACAAAGTATGGATAATTTTGTAAATAAACAAGCACATCCACTTTGAGGTATGAAAATATGTCATCCCACATAAAGGAATGCAACTGTTGAAAGTATTCTGAAACAATTACTTAGTTTGTACTCATTTACAGAAGAGAAAGACATAATGCATGACTGACCCCTTCTCATTTTAACAAGTCTGATAATGAAGGCATCTGGAGGTTATAACAGGCATATGTCTCTTGGTGTTTAAACTATCCTTGGATGTGGGCATGCAAAATTGAATAAACTTATCTGCTGGCCATATTATTTTCAAATGAAAAACTCTCATGGTATATGGTATTGGAAATTTCAGCACTCTTTGTGTTGCCACATGAAATATTAAAAAGCAGTAACAAAAACAACAATAAGAAAAACAATGCCTATTCAACTAAAAATGAGTAGCAAATCCCAATACTTCACATCATGCTTCCTACTGAAGACAGTATGAAAAATGAATTGTTCATATGTAGAGAAGAGGAAAGCAGAAATGAGGGGAAAATGGAAGAGGCTGGGCCTGCAGTGAAGGAACCTGCTCCAGGGTGAAAATTATTACAGGATAAGTGGAGAGAAACGTGTGATATGACCTGAAAATGATGTTAGACTTAATTTTAGAACTCCACTCTATTATGTCTTTCTGCAGCATAGTTATTGGAATCTTACATTTAATTTGTTGTTGCAAAAGCTCTGGCTGAACAAAAGAGACAGCTATGGAGTATGTGGAACAAGTTTGCACACACCCTATAAATTCTTTTAAAAATAAACATGAATAACAAATCACTTTTCCCATATTTTTAAGTTTGAACATTAAAACAATGCCTGAGTTCTATGTGGCACAGAATACCTAATTGTGCAACTTCTTCACTATTCCTCTTTTTAGAGAAGTACAATTCTTAACTTGGTACAGTGAATAACATATCTCACAGACCAATGCCTGCACTGCAATGCCTCAAATAGATGCATTACACCAGCATTAAAATTATATTAACTAATCTCAATTTCCGAATTTTTTCCAATCAGGTGCCTGCCAGTCATCATTGCTGGACTGATCCTATGTTAGTGCTCAATAAGAAATAACTGTTTAAATTTAATGTTTTAACAAATGGCTAAGTAGACAGAGAACACAATTAATACTTTCTACACAAAGCCCATATCTATGAGGGGCAATTAGAAAGTAATGCTCTCTTTCTTTTAAATACTTTGATACTGCGGAACATTTGAATTTGACATCATTGCACAAACCACCTTGAAAAGTCTACTGCAGTAAAAGCTTCCTAAGTCAACAGTTGACAACATACTTGACTTTAAACATTACTGACACTGACAGTGTATTGACCAACTTGCTGTAATTGAATTCCTGAATGCAGAAATTGAAATGCCCATTCGTATTCATGGAAAAGGTTTATGGGGATGTGGCATTGGATATCAGCACTTATATGATGGGTTTGTCATGTACAGAAGTTGAAGGAGAAACACAGTTGGCTGATGAAAAACAGGGTGGCTGACCAGTGACTCTACACAATCCAGCAAGTTGATGAGATCATTTACAGTGACCATTCGAATACCAACAGATGAAGTGTGTCTCATACTCTCCACCAGTAAAGGCAGTATGATAGCCGTTATTGATAAACTGGGCAACTCCAAAGTTTGTTCATGGTGGATACCAAAAATGTTGAACGACCAGAATAAAGAGGCAAGAAAAAACAATAGTCTCCGATCGTTGCAGCACTTCAGTGCTGGAGAGGAATTCTTGGCAAAAATTATGCCTGAAGAGTATTATGCCTGTCACAGAGGAAGAAAAATCTCAAAACTGTGCAATTGACAGGGAAAGTTATGGCAACAAGTCTTTTGGAATAGGAAGGTTTAATTCTGGTTAAAATTTTGGAGCAGGGATGCACATTAAATTCTCTCTAATATGTTGATGTAGACCTCAAGAAACTTAAAACACATCTTCAGAGAGTTCACCCATCAAAAGTTATAATGGACATTTTTCTTTTGCACAGCAATGCAAGACTACACTCCAGTCACCACACCACTGGCGAGGTTGTGAAAACTGACTGGGAAGACTTACCTCATCTACTATAAGCTCTGATCTAGCATCACCACACATCCAACTGTTCAGGCCACTAATAAGGAGATCTTAATAGGTCCATGCTCCAGTGGCTGAGGAAGGAGGACTGTGGTTTTCACCGTACTTGAATACATGCTCTTGTTTCAAGGTTTCATCCACTTCGAAACAAGAGCATGTATTTGAGTACGATGAAAACCACGATCTATGAAAAAAGACAAGAGTTTATATTGATAAATGACAAATTAATCATAAACATTGTGGCTATCGTGCTTTGTAAAGTTAATTTAGTTTTCTTGTAAATTAAAAGAGAAAAAAATAAGAGGCATTACTTTCTGACTGTCCTTTGCATTATATTTCTCACAGTTTTATCATATGAATAAGCCTTGTTAGGATTGAATTTCTTCCTAAAGCAACATATCATAACCTGCTCCGTTATTCATTCATTTAAATATAATTTGCCGTTCACTTTCTTTTCAAATATAGCTATTCAAGGAACTGTAGCTTAAATGCATAATGCAGCACTGTACACAGGAGATGGCTGTTTCATCAGTTCAAAATGACTAGCAGGAAATTTCAAATAAACTTGATCACCCAGTAGTTATTTCATGGTTGCATATGGTTATGCAATTTTTCTCAAGAATTTGAATTATAGCTATAATTATAGTCATTTATTTGTTGGCATCGTTGGCTTTAGATGATAATAAACAGATATTCACTGCTTCAAACAATAACATGCACATGCTGATGATGCAAAAATACTTCAGATATACTTGTAAAAGTTGTATATTTTACTAAAGTTCAAAGTAACCAACATAACTTTTGGATAACTGATTGATTTAATATTCAATAAGAACTAATGACCTTTCTAAATACTTGATTTGCAATTACTCTATATTTTAAGTTATTCTATATTTTGATAAACAAAAATTTCTGAATGTCAATTTGCAGAGAGGAAAACAGTTACCTATCAGAGGCTTGGTGCAGAAAGTGTTAAAGTATATTTTAGAGGACCTTTTAACTTAAACTAATAATAAACCAGCTTTGGATTATTTTAATGTTTAAACTAAACTTTTCTTTTCTTGATACACTGAAATTTTCATCTAGGTATGTCATTGAAACACTGAGTACAACTTCTTGCTGAAAATTTTCATTAATGCATTATGATACATTGCAAGTTGAGTTCCAAGTTGCTTGGAATCAGCACCACTTTCAATAAAAGTGGCATGGATATTAAAACTAGAGATTTTGCTCTCCTTAGCTCCTTGGGTGCAAATCTTAGTGCACTGGTAATAGTGTAACATGGAAGTACATTATTTTTATCTATTTCTGTTTTCAGAACCTAATGCAAGTAGCCCAGCCCTTCAAAAATTAAATTAAATTGAGTTTTATTTATGGACACTCATTAACTGCTGTGATCCTTAGTGTCCCATTCTATATTGGAACGTGAAAGACCGGAAATTTTGCTCAGAGGTCTCTTTATCAGGCTTGAGGTTCTTTTACGTGCCGTAAATCTATGACACAGGACCACCGGCTTTACTTCCCTTCCGAAGGAAGCCATGCTAGGGATTTTATGCCCGAAAAAATCCATCACCCTCTGCTGGGTTTGAACCCACGACCTCAGGAACTAGAGACTAGCATGGCAACCACTACACCATAGAGGACGACTACCAACCCTTCAAACACACCTATTCTGTAACATCTGATTAAATTTAATAGCTTGTTAAAGCCGCTAACCAGTTGCTATGTGCTATTCAGTATTCTGTTACATCAGAAAAACAACAACATATTGTTTAGAGGAACAAAATTATGGTTAACAAAACTAAGAGCCGAGATTGTGTTGTTAGCACTAGCAATACTACTAGTACTGGTTGAAAATGGCTGCACTTTTAGCATTTTTTTTTTATCTAAAAGAGTAGGTAACAGTAATAATCTTAACCAGAAAGTTACAGAATAGCCCCAATAATCACCCATGTTTCATTGTGTACTCTAAATGGAATTGTGCTTGCATGTGATCTAATTTGCCTCTATGGTACCCATCACTGTCACATTGAGATTTTAACATAACCTCACCTTAAAGCTTTTTAATTTCAACATATGAATGAGAAAGTGTGATTGTTCCACTTATTGTCCTCTAAAAGGTATAGATAATTGGATTACCACTATTCAAAGTAACTTTTGATACTCTTACTAGCCAACTAGGACACCAGCCAATAGGTTTGCTCATGGCAAACAGGTGAAAAATACAATCTCAAGCATTTTATATGCTCAATGTTATTGCAAATTTAATCTACGCTCAATGATAATTGGTTGTTTTCCAAAAACATTTATTCTACTTTGCTTTTATCATTATGCCATCATTGCTGATAATTTTATCAACAAACATTTTTCCACTGAATGCTTATATTTGTATTATTATTGTTATTTGGTTATACTAAACTTTATCTTTTTTTTAATAATATTGTGCATGAACTATTTCTGTACTAAAACTTCAACAGTTACTTTTGGCTTTTTCTTAACAACTTTCATTTACTAAAGCTCTTGGGTTCCATCCATTTAGAATTTAAGTGTTACACATGTCCTTTCATCAGAGCTATCAAATATACAAACACAAATGTACTGGTAATCTGAGAGCAATATCTCTATTAGGGGTATGAATCTGCAGACTTTTATGGCAAATTCTTCATGTCAAAACTGAATCATAAATCCCTCTATTATTTTCCTTTCTGGTAAATGGTTTTATAAATAAAAATCACTTGTCAAAACCTTCATTGCCCATAATTAAATATCCCTTATTCTTTTCCAACTGAAATGTACATAGTTAAATCAATTTCTGCTTTTACCATCTTTCCCAAAATGACTTGCTTCGCCATTAATTTGTTATAAGCATCTCTACTGAAATAAGCTGTAATGGCCTTTCCAATTTGTACAGACAATTTTTTCATACCTTTGTGCTCGACACATGTGCTGCCATGCTGCAGTTCATCCTATACCAATGCTTCAGATGTGTTGGACAGGCACTTGACATGAACCAAATTTTCAGCTTTGGCAATATTTTCTGAGAAAATATCTTGTTATGCTCTTTGCATATGGCAAAGCTGACTGCAACTTGTGCAAAAGCACATCTGTATATAGATTAAGTTCCCTAAAATGGATGTTTAGTGTAAGAGTCCTGGAAGAATGATTCTACATCCAAAACATTGAAAAATCTAGAATATTCACATTGCCTTCAGTTAGTATTTATTTGTCATAAACTGAATGAACAGTGTTGGTGAGGACGTTTAAAATGTCCATAGAATCTAGGTACCTACTCTTTAAATTTTATCTTGGGAACAAAACTTTCTCGTGCGTATGGCCTCATTTTATGTCACCAGATACCACGTACATTTCATTTTAATTTTTTAGAAGCTTTGTAACAGTGAAGGCAAAATTCAGTACTTAAGCATTAGAAGTCCTATTTGGAACATATTTGCTTCAATTACTCAGAGTAAGTGAAGTAAACGTGTCCCAAATTTGACTCCAAATGCTAAATACGTTTCACCTTACTTGTTAAATGACTATAGATGTGATGCAATATCCATCAGATGGTAGGTAGCAACTCGTGAACCCAAAATCTGCTAGTGCACATAATTCAAACCAATAACAACCACCACCATAACTATAAAATGCACTAAAACATTACATGTTATTCTCTTACACGTTTTTACACTTATAATTTATGTTTTCCATGCTCCAAGATTTTAAATACAATATTTTTGGCTGTTTAATTAATACTATCCCACATTTAACATTTTTCAATTCCTCCAAAGAGCATGTAATTGAAGTTTCTCTGCATTATGTAGCAATTATTATAAATATATACTTTTTTTTTTCATAACCATTCACCTATCTGTACTGCAAAGTCATCCAATATTCTTCATTTTGGCAAGTCTTATTTTTAAGATTTTTAATACTTAATTTCTCTCCTTCATTTCACACTGACAGTGGCTATTAATTAAACTTCACACAGTTCACGTAGAACTATTAATTCAAGTTGTCAGAGTACCTTGAAGCAGCACTTGAATTGTGTGACTAAACTAAAGTAGGTAAAATGTATACATGATTTATAGGGAGAGGAAGTGACAAAGGAGTGAAGTTGTGAAGAAAAAAAATGTTCTCTGAAAGTGGCAAGCCAACTATTACAACAATCTTATCTGACACACATAAACATGCTGTTTCTTTCTATCATGTTAGCTGAATCTCATGACTATAGTATACAGCGATGCTTCTGCATTAGGTAGCAATGAGATAGTATGGCAACTTCACATAAAACAGAAATGGCATTTTTTCACACATTGCATGCATTTAAATTTGAGAATAAACAAAAGACAGTACAGTTTTGTATTTATTGTAGATGAAGGTTGTTTGGGCATCTATCCTCTACAGAAAGCATCCCTGTTCCTAAGCAGCTAAAGCATTCAGTTCTTTTGCTGTACTCTATTGCCATACTTGAAAGATAACATATTTGATAATCTCCTTAACCATTCATACTAGTCAAATTTTCATACAACCCTTACTATTTGTGATATGCTAATCCACCATTGTGCGAAATTTGAGAACTCATACCTATACCTTGTATATTGTGTCATCAACATAACTTGAAAGATGAAATTCATACCCTCATGAAAAGGGGATAAATACAAGCATTAGAACAAAATCACAACAAAACAGTTACTCATAACTCAAGAAACAACTGATAAAGAGTGGGTAAATAACAGAAAACTTGTGCTGTTTGGAATGAAAACCATAGCATTCCAGCTATTAGCTGGATTGTTTGTTATATGGATGAATCAGGATCACAACTAAAGTAAGAAGAAACAATTGCAATGGAACTAAATAATCCAAGTGATAATAAATATGAGTCACTAATATTAATGCATTTTTAATTGTTAAATTTTGACTTCTTCAAAAAATAAACATGGATCAAAACTTTTCTAGAGAATGAGTATACAAGTGAAATCATTTATAAACAAGGATACAAGTGTATAAAATATTCATGACCAGGGATGCAGTGATGCCAGAGTGTAATGAAACATGGCCAGAAATTTATTATGTAATGGCTCGTATATTTTATATAAATGAACTTGAAGATTCACTTAATTAAATGAATTAATAATCATTAGTTTATGAGTATTCTGATATTTATGCTACCTCATAATAAATTTGCTCTTGAATTCTGATTATAAACATGGAGCCAATTGTTGCATGTACTGCATCTTTGTTGTACTTCAGTTCATTGAAACTCCAGACAAACACATGATTTCAGGAACAACCCATGGTTAACACAGCATAATGGATTCATCACACTTTCATATTCTCCATAATAAATCCATTACAACTACACAGTTCAAGAGATTAAAATGCAGAGTCTTCAATAACATATAAAACAATATTGAAAGAGTTGTAGTTATAATAACTGATTAATATAAGAAAAATCAAATTTCAAAGCATAGTTACCATCCATTTTTCTATAAAGTGTGACCATTTAACACAGTCTCATATTATTCTGCAAGTCCCATGAATGCCAAGGTATGCTGTAGCTTCAATCCCAATAAAGAATAATGCTTTGGTCCAGTACTTTCTAACATTATTTACCTACAAGTGGGGTAAATTTCAAGGACACTTTTATACTTCATCTCAAACTAAAAAAATTTACACCTTCACTACTATAGTTTTCAACTTCTGAACTTGTGTTTGTGTTTCACATGTTCAAAATTATGCTATCACTATGTGAAACTGACAAATTAGCAATCTATATTTTGCAAGTTACTTGCTTTGGTGCTCAATTATAGCTCCATGTTTAGTGATGCATACATTTCTGCAAATATAAACATGATTTAATCATTACATGCAAGTCTCTCTCTGTTTAAGCAAATAATACCAAAGGATCTTAGTAAACAATCTATAGATAGATAATATAAGGTGGGTTTACAACATTTATTCCGTTGATCATCACAGCAGAAGGGCTAAGATTTCTCTTCCCTCAAGTAGTTCCACACTAACCTCCTGAGCATTTTGATTAGACATAATACAATTCCTGGTTTACAATGATTTAAATAAATGTACATTCATTTGTTGTTAACACCTTCAGCATTTGTAGACAACTTACCCTAAAGCGTCATAGAGCAGTGACTTAGTGAGAATTGCAGGTTATAAAAATATTTGAGTTATTTTGTGAACCTTTCAGAGATGGTTGGTGCAGAATCCTATGAACTGGAAAGCTTACATTTTTCTTATATTGAAAGTAATTTGATTGTTTCTGTTGATTATTAACACCTTTTAGGATGTTCTTTCTTTCTATTCTTCCTTATCTTCATATTAAAACTAAATGCAAAATAAGAGATTGAAATGCCATTGCTAATACATCTACAGTTCCATACAGATACAAGCAGAGTTTAATGTATTATAAACTGTAAGAAACCAAAACTGGTCAGTATTGTCAATCCTGCTAATATTTAAGCTAATGCAAAATAGCATTCCTTTCAAAATACTTAAATTTCAAAAAGTTTGCCCATTTTGTAGGAAATAAGTTGTCCCAGTAAGAATTTAGCAATAATCCAATAAGCTGAATGAAATTTAAAGAACTCAGAAGTTCAAGCAAAAAGCGAGGAAGAATTCAACAAAAGAGGTTTTTGATTTTTCTTCAAATTGTTCTTAGTCTTGCGTTACATTTATGATGATCACCTTTTCACTAATATATTCATATTGTCCAAATGAATGTTATTTAGTATGAAATGTATGAGGAGAGATCAATAAAATCTTTCTGTAACAGAAATAATAATAATTGTTTTAATATCACTACAAAAAGTGATTTTTAAGTTCCACGTATCTGAAAATTTTAAACCTAAAACTGTCTAACTATGATAATGCGTTATAAGAAAAGTCCTATTAAGCAATATGATGCCTAGTATTTGTAATGGATGTCATCACTAATATTTAACTTCAAAATATTTGCTGCTTTCACATTATAATCTGAAGTGGAGCAAATAGTAAGACAGTCCATTTTTAAACTAAGCTGACATTCACTTGAGATGAAGAAAGTAATGGGGAGATAGCTTACACCCATTAATATTGAACTGAGGAAGTGGCCATTCATGGTTGACAAATTATGCACATTATACGTATATATTATTTCAATTAGTTCAAATACTTCCACTTGAAGAAAATCTCAGACGAGAAGCAGTCAAGAGTGCATTAAGCTTAATTGGTTTTAATCCCAAAAGTATAATGCAGTCTAATTTTAATACCTACATGTTATAAATGCATGTTTATAATTTAAGGGTTATTACTTATTGATCTCCCTTCATAACTGTGTAAAATGAAGAATCAGTGTGACATTAACATTAACTGGATTAAATCAGTTCTGGAGTTTTAAAACATTTTCACACTTTATTAAAATCTTTCATTAAGGCCAATCATTTACAATAAAATATAATTTTGAACTGTGTACACGAACTATAGGATGCAAAAGGTTGAACACAATATCATATATTTCAGGCACTATTAAAAAGATGTGGTATTTTAAGCTTTTTAAACCTTTATAACTAGCTGAAACTGGAAAATTGTACAATAAATGAAAGATTTTCAACATAAGCAAAAATGTTTTTAAAAAAAACCAGAATCCATTCTGAAAATGAATAAGACAGCTTACAAAACAAGTAAAATGAATACCTTGGTCTTATACACTGTGGTGTGAGAGCACTGCAATAAAATTTACTTTGTTTTTCCAAATGAAAGCATAATTGCTACACTTTAATAATATTGGTGGTTTGTAATTCGCCTTTCATCATGGGTATGCTTAACACACAATCTGCACATATGAATACACTTTAGATTAAAACTCAAAATGAAAGAGTGCATGGCATACGTTGTTATTTTCTGTACATACATGATTTTCTGCTGTATTTGTACCTAAAATAAACTTAACTAATTTTAAGAGTTAAGTATAGTAAAGAAAATATTTTTCTATTTGCATTCAACTCTACCATGTTAAGGTAATATAAATCAGAGCTAATTTGCTTTTTATAAGTTCATGAGTGATTTGTTTATATTTTTCTCTGCTCACTTTGTGTTACCTGACTGGTATGAAATATTTCGCTTCCTTCTGCATCCTTGTCAAACATAAACAAACTTATTTGCTTCAGTCTTTTTCCCTGAGTCCCTTAACGGACACATTTAAAAAATAGAAAAAAATAATACACACATACACCACATCAGACACAAAGAGTACAGTATTCCCTATGCACCTTCTATGTTTCCAAAGTTAGCAATCTGAGACTTGGAACTTGATAGCATTGCTTAACAGATACATTTGCATATTATTCTCTCTGTTTTAATGTGTTTTGACATTATATACAAACCCCATTTGCACCCCATTTCACTTTATAGATAGAACAAATGCCAATAAACATTCATTACATATATTTTCAATGATTTTAAACCCTGGGAATGCTGACAGATTTCTAATGATTACTTGGTGAAACTGCATTACTTACCTCACATAATAAAGATTGAAGACCTCAGCGTTTACACTGGCAGATTTTGATTACTAAGAGGGGAGTGCAGACTGATAAGTTCAGGTCTCTCTTATGTAGACTCGGCTACCTTTTGGTAATCATTATACATTTCTTACAGTGTTTTAGCCCCTTGCAAGCTTACCACTTCTATAAATCACTCATATTTAAAAAACTGGAAATGTAAAAGCAAAATAAAATATTTGTGTGAAATTAATCAAAATATTGTGTTGAAATTTATTCAAACCTTCCTGCAAGCAAATCTGAATCAATGACTTCCTAATTAAAAACCTTGGAAGGGTAGTGTGGAAACAAAAACAAATCCTAATGATAGGAGTACCATTCCTCAAACCAAGCAAGATAGCTCTGCAGTAATGTGTGAGGCTCACATATGGAAGGTTCTGGGTTCAATTCCTGTTGGACTGGCCATTCTGAGCTTCGATTTTTTCGTGGTTTTCCCCAGTTGACAGGGAAATGCTATGAGTGGTTTACCTCTTCTACCATTAATTACATGTCCATCATTTCCTAACCCCATCATTTGCTTTCATCTGTTTCACCCTTCATTCAAGGGTGATTCAAAAAGTAACAGCAAACTAATTTTTGCAAAGTATACATTTCAATTACAGATACAAACAAGGTGTCATTTTTCAACATAATCACCCTCCTTTTCGATACATTTCTCACAATGTTGCACCAATTTTTTTATTCCATCAGAATAAAAGGTTTTCATTTGTGTTCGCAACCAAGAATGCACGCTTCTTTAATCTCATCATCACTTTCAAATCTTCACCCTCTGAGAGTATTACTCAGGGGTCCAAACACATAGCAATCTGAAGGAGCAAGAACAGGGCTGTATGGGGATGCTGTAAGATCTGAAATCTCAATCTCTGAATGATGTCAAGAGCTGCAGCAGCAGTGGGTGGAGGGGGCACATTGTTGTGAATGTTAAGAGCACCTCTAGACAGAAGTCCTCTGTAATGGCTCCATATTGCTGGCTTTAGCTCATTCTCCAACATGGTGCTGTACCGGGCACTATTCACTGCTTCACCCCTTTGCTGATAGTGCTCCAAAAGCAGTCCATTCATATCCCACAAAAGGGTGAAAAGGAACGCCGTGCTGGGACAACCAAGTGTTGCTCATCTGTGACTGACACACATCCACTTTTAAACACATCTATTTACTCGTACACCCTTCTCTCACTAATGCAGCTATCTCCATACCTTTCCAACATCCTTCTATGGATTTATTGAGGTTTTGCACCTCTGACCACTGAAATCTTATTACTGCTCACTGTTCTTCTACAGTACAAACAGTTAGGGGAGTGGCCATCTTGTTTCAACTATTCTTTCTATTCAGCACGTCATTTATTCTGTCGGCATATGTCAAAACTATCTTCACTTCCCGGGAATTTGAAATGCCTGGAGGTTAACTGCATTTAACACCGTTAGTTTGCTGCTGCTTTTTGATTCACCCTCATATATTTCAGGATTATAGGACCAGGCGATAGCGGTTGGTGCATTACAGTGGGACGGTTGACTCTGCACTGTATAAAGATTTCTCCCTGGCACATAGTTGGTGCCCCTTCCTAGGGGAATCCCAGTTGATAATGGGACAAGCAGGATTGCTACCATCAGGATTGGAGTCATTCAAGAATAGTTATAAACCCTGCCCTTGCTTGTGTACATCATCATCCGGATCTGGTCATCCTACGTCTTCCCTTCATACCAGGGGTCATGTAAGACACAAAAGGCCTACTAGTGGCCTACATGTGGTCATCACCTCCAGTGGCTAGGGGCCCCTCCATCCAAATATCCAACTATTCCACAAAGCAACAAAACATAGGATGTACACACTGGTAGAGAAGTTTATATTTTGGGAGGTCAAGTAGTCTCAGCAGTTATCTGTATGTTCTGGCACATATGGAAGCATGGAGATTAGGTAGAGTTGTGTAATGGATTTGTTCAAATGTTTTCACCATGCAGTTATTCAATTAACAGCAGATGTTAGTGGTCTACTACAAGCCATGCATATGAGCTTACTCTATTGCCTGATAATGCCAAATGACATGTAACGAGAGTGCTCTGATGCTAGTGATGGGAAGTTTCCAGCAGCCATCTCTCATCCAGTGACGATCATGTGTTTATGGACCAGTGAGTAAGGCTCTCAGAGATGAAGTCTGAGATGCCATCTGTTCTCAACCAAATACCATTTTCATATCATTCAGTGCGTGGGTTCAGTCTCAGCTCAGGATAAATGTCCCTTTAAGTGGGTTGAATGCAACAGCCCCATGTCAGTAGAGCTACTAACATATTAAAGAATTCTGCTGGAACAAATTCCAGTGCATTAACAATGCTGACATTATTCTGGCAGGGGTTGATATCACTCATTAAATTTAACAATTAAGTGTCCATATGTAGGCAGTATGTCACTCAAATATCACTCTTTAATTCTCTATGTGTAATGTGTTCCAAGCAATAAAACATTAACGAAATTAACAGGCATCAGTTTCAATTGGGAAACCTTTTTATACAACCCTAGTGAGTGTTTCAAGAACTAACAGGATTGCATTGAACCTATAGCAGATTTGGGAGTCTGAAGCAAGTTCTATGGATTCATATTTCAAATTATTTCTGATATGGAAAAATAAATCATAGAATGATGCATATGATTTGTCAGCAAAAATCTGCACAAAGAATTATAAGAAAAATAAGGAATTAGTTGCATTTTATTACAAACCGTTCACACAAGAGGAAATACTGCATTAGACCCAAAATTTTAACACCAATACTTCCCAGGAAATACTAATTTTAGGCCTCCTAAGTTAAATAAAGAAAAAAGAAATAAACAAAGAAAAAGAATTTTAAGAAAAGATTCATGTGTGTATGTCTGGAAACAACATAATTAAAAACAAAAAATAGGATACCAGATTCCAAATTTAAGTCAGGCGCCTTTCAAGCAAGCAGGATTAAGATTTGATCCAAACAGCCTTTTAAATAGATAAAAATATCTTTATTTTACATTTGTATTTTATTGTAGGTTTGAGAAATTGACATGATCACTAAAACACACACTTACATGCAAAAGATGTAGCCATATAAGAGCAGGGCCATCTAAGTTGTAATGAGATGCATGCCTCTGACCACTCCAAATAACTCCCTTGCATCTCCCCTCTTGCACAGTTCTAGTTACTTAACCGACCAGTTTCTGGTGTCATCGCTATAATTTGGTGGAGGGTAATATTGTCAATGAGCTGTCTATGGTCTTGCTAGTTCAGTACAAGTAAGCTTATAAATAATCATGATAATATTAGTAAGGATGAGGATAACTGTCCATTTATATAACATTTTTCGACTACTAGGGTCACATTAATGTTATTATTATGCAACAATTTTTATTATTTTTATTTATTTACATTTCTTCTCATCGTCATCATTTCGGTATCTAAATCCTTATGGAACAAAGTAGTGATTGAAAGTGACAATTACATTAACCTGTTTGCATCGCATGACGAGGTACTCGCATAGGTTAATAATGTGTTTAAATCACATGATGAGCACAGCTCACAAGTGTGTGCTGGCCAATAAAACTAGATGTATTTACATCATTAATCATCAGGTGGCATTCCAAGGATCTCCATATCTCTTTAGAAAGCTAATGAACAGAAAAACTAATGCTGTTAAAACAAATAAGAAGTACAGATATATATATGAGGGTTGGAGCAAAAGTCATGGCAACTATTTTTTTACTTGTAGATATGTGAACGGATCACAAATGTATATGTGTCATGTGGAAGTTCTGCAGGTATAGTGTGTATGCAGAACAACAGATGCCTCTGTGACAGCTGGTAGTAGAACAGCGAGGGCTGTGAAATCAGTCAGTTGGTGAGTGTCGTGCGAGATGGAAGTAACTAGTGTTGAGCAGCGCGCTTACAACAAAATAGCCGTTCTCCGAGGGAGAAATGCGATGGAATGTCACAGTGAATTAGTGGAAGCCCTTGGGAATAATGCCCTACCATACCGTACAGTAGCACAGTGGGTAGGAAAGTTTCAGCAAGGACGTGTGTCAACCAGTGATGAGCAATGTTCGGGATGACCTGTCAGTGTGCGAACCGATGTGGCACATACCATCATCGAGCAGCTCCTGGAGGAAGACTGATGATGGACGCTACTGGAGTTAGAGATGGCAAGTGGCATCGAGAAATGCACCGTCCACAGGATATTGCGTAATGAGCTGCAACTACGCAAAATCGCATCGCAGTGGGTACCACATGCACTGACCGAAGTTCAAAGGTGGGTGCGCTATGCAATATGCTCCGACCACCTTGCACGCTGGCAACAGGTTGGCGATCAATTCTTGTCACAAATAATCGCCATCGATGAATTTTGGGCCAGGGCATACGAACCAGAGCTGAAACATCAGTCCACAGAGTGATGACATGCTGAATCACCAAGGAGGTAGAAGTTCCGTCAGAATCCTTCCCCAGTCAAATTGATGGTTATCGTCGCGTATGACATCAGGGGTGTTATTGTTTGCCACTTTGTTCCACATGGCAGAACAGTGACCGCACAGTACTACAGGGACTTCCTGGTGCGACAGGTATGATGTGGCGTTGGGGAGAAACGTCCGGATCTTGTGGACAGTGCAATAATCCTGCACGACAATGCAAAACCACATAAAGTGGGGTGTGTAGAGCAGCTACTGCGACGTTGGGGATGGGAAGAATTGGAGCACCCACCATACTCTCCCAACATTTCGCCCCATGACTTTGATCTCATTCGAAAGATTAAGGAACCACTACGTGGTAGGCGGTTTGCAACATGAGAGGACATTGCTAATGCTGTGTGCGAACAGGTGACCCGATTCACACATGGTGTGGCAAATGCTAGGCAGATGGTATTCAGCACCTCCCACATTGTTGACAGCATGTGGTGACAGTAGCAGGGGACTACTTTGAGGGTCTTTAGGCCCAGGTTTGTCGTGTCAATTGTATGTGTACTGTGTTGTCATTCTTTTGCACCGTGAAGGCCATATTGCCCTGTTACTACCGTAATAAATTAGTGTGTTACGATATTTCAGTGCTATTTGTTGTCCACACATGTAGCTAATACTTTGTCCTTTCGTCTGTATGTGTCACATTTTCCAACCAGACTGGTATCTTCAAGTAAATAAATAGTTGCCATGACTTTTGCCCCAACCCTCGTATAATAAAGTGAAATTTAGCAAGTATGAGTCATAGTCTACAATGAATGTGCTGTGTGTGAAATGAAATGACAACAAAGATATTTATTAGGCTGAATGGTGATGAAATTATGGGAAAAATTGATAGTAATATGGAGTTAAGACAAGGTTGCAAACTTAGCCCTATACTGTTTAACTTATTTATTGACGATATCTTAGAAGAGTTGAATAAGGATAACTTATATTTACCCACAGTAAATAAGGATTACTTTTTGCAGATGATTTAGTGGTAGGTTCTATTTCAGTAGGAGGCCTAACAAAAGTGATGCATATCATATACTCATTTTGTAAGAAATGGGGTTTAAGAATAAATTTTAAAAAATCAAAGATAATGGTATTTAAAAAGAGTTATAAATTGAAGAAGGAGGAAAAGTGGTATGCGGAAGGGGAAGAGTTGCAAATAGTAAACAAGTTTGATTATTTGGGAGTGACAATAAGTAGTAATGGGAGATGGAATGATCACAAGATAAGTGCCTTAGCTAAGGAAAGATTAGCAATGACTGCTATAAGAATATGCTTAAAGAAAATAACAGATATGCAAATTAAATGGTTGGAAAGGGTTTACAAAGCTGTAGTTGAAGCAAAAATGGTCTATGGATCAGAGATTTGGGGAAGTGACAAAGGATGGGAGATGATTGATTAAGTACATAGATCCTTCTGTAAATGTATGTTAGGTTTATCTATTTCATCACCTAATGGAGCAGCAATGTTGGAGTTGGGAAGAGTAGGTAGCAAGGGCATGATAGTAGAAAGGATACTTAAATATTGGCATAGATTGAAATCATTGGACAAGCATAATATCTTGAGGCAATGTTTAATAATCCCAGAAAAATCCAGTGCTGGGATGAACTGGGCTCAAGGAATAAGGGGAATTTTACAGGAAATAGGAATGGGTAACTTATGGGAGGAGAGAGAGAGGGGTTAGTTAAAGGTTTCTGGAAAGAAGTGAGGAACAGAGTGGAAGATATAGAGAAACAAGAACTATTTCAAAGTCTGGAAGGAAAGCAAAGTTTGGAACTATATAGGCAATTAAAGGTGGACTGGGGAAGGGAGAAGTATGTGGATGTAGGTAATAGGTTAGTGAGGGAAGGGTGGGCCTGGTCTAGATTAGGTGCATATAGGCTAAGGGGAGATAGGAAGGGAGAGAATTTGAACAGGTGTCCTCTTTGTGGAGAGGCAGATAATGATTTGCATTATACAATTGAATGTGAAGAAACTAAGTTGTGGAGAGATCAGTTTTTACCTAAAGAATGGGAGAATGTTAACAAAGAAGTATTAAAAGTTAGGATAATGAAAATACAAAAGGAGGGGGGATATAAAAAGAATAGGAGAATATATGGGGAGAGTAAGAGAAAAATGGTTTAGAAAAATAAAGCAATATGAATTTGTTATGACCCACCATGCATAAATAACCATGGTGTTAAAATGCATGATGGACCAAAGAAAGAAAAAATAGCAATTCAAAGTAATGTATTAAAAATTGTAAGAATTTTGTATAGCATTATGGAAATAAATATACATACATACTATCGCTGAAACACAAAGCTACTGACATTACAGGCAAACTGAGAAGGTAAGGTTGGACATCCAAAGAGGACGTAAAGAAACCAAAGTGTGCCCTTGAGTACCAGAAGTGAATGGGAAATGTCAATTTGTAAAATCTGGTTTGTTTCCTATAATTTAATGCACAGCTTAAGGTTACAGGAAAATATTTTTTTGTCTGCTAGACATGTGCATATTGAACCAGTGTTTCACTACACAGACGTTAGAACCAATTTCACCTATCACAGTTTCACAGTGTAACACTACCAGAGTTCAATGTTAGAGGTTGACCTTCACCCATTGAGACTGCAATTTAAAATATGCATGTGCCCCTTTTCCAATGCACATTCCAACCACAGACAAGAAACAAAAAAAATTGAGAGAAAAAAAAAAAGACTTGTATGCTGAGGAAAAAAGCAAAAGTTCTTGGCAATGCAAAAAGTGTTGCATCATTCTTGATTTGGCGAACTGTTTTGAGATCTACCATACCCAATTATCATATTAGACCATAAAAATCGGTAAAGCAATGCTTCCAGTATCATGCATGCAAAATTTTAGGAAAGAAATTATATTGGTTGATATTTTATGTGAACTGTTAAATTTTATAATACATTCGTGCAGCTGTACAAGGACTTTAATCAGATTTCCAAGGTAGCCATGAGGGTATTTAAATAAGGTTCCAATGGGTTAATATAATAGCCTCTTTCTTGAACATTTTTTCACCAATGTGATTCAATGCTTTGAGGCATGTCACACAATTCATCTGCACTGCTAAATCCATATGCGATGGCAACAATAATTTTAGACTTCATCTCCCATGTCTATTTCAAAATAAATATTTGACATAAGTATTGGCTAGTGTGCATTTTAATGCTGCAAGTAACTCATTTCTCACCTGCCCCTCCCTCTACATCACCTTCATTTCACTCTGGGGGTAACATCACCCACTGGTTCAGTTTTGTTTGTTGGAATTTGTTTCAAGCTGGTCATAGAGACTGGGAGGAATCTAGTGTTAGTATGTTATTGGAAAACTTATGCAAGATAAAGCACTATTGCATCTAGTGGAATTGGCCACTTTGTTTATAACCAAAACCATTGAGGGACATTGAATTTTCTGTAAATAGCTACATAAGTCCTCTCATTCTGATTGAATTTTTAACTGGGAAAATATAAAAGATAAACAAAAATTACTGATAAAGTAAGATTATAGATACATATAATCCATGTAAAATAAACATTTTTGTGATATTTGCCATTTCCAAAATAAATGTTATTTATTCAAATTTTCCTTAGTTTAAGTAGTATGCACTGAAGATTCTTTTATTTCTCATTATGTCATGGAGAGCATAATTATGATGATTTGCTTTCCAAATAGCTGACAGAGCCTCCTACATAGATAAAATGTGTTATCTTGACACCATTGCTTCCAAATATTAATAGTAACTACAAAAGGAACTACATAGAAAAATGGGCCTTTATATGAGAAATTTGCAAATAGTCGTGTGATTGTTACACATCAGATTTTAAGGCACTGTACTAAATATTCATTAATCATTTATTTTATTTTACTTTCTTATATCTTACAGTAATGCTGAAAAGAATGGCTTCTCTATAGTACCTTAAAACAGAACATAGGAAAATACTGCCTTCCCCACATACTTCCTGAATTACTCTTGACAACTTATATTAACCAAAGGTCACCAAATTCTGAATTAAAAGTCACCAGAACATCGCTAAATCAAATTAAAAACCATTAGTATGTGGAAGTTGTGGCAATAAGTCTCCTGTGTTGGTAATGTTTAGCCATTTTATAAGATATTAGTTCGGCTACTTATTTGGAAAGGAATTCAACTGCATTTTGTGTCGTCCTCTGTGGTCTAGGGGTACTATAGTAGCCTCTGGTACCATAGATCACAGGTTCAAACCCAGCAGGGGGACAATGGATTTTTTCAGATGTAAAAATCCTTAGCATAGCTTCCTTCGGAAGGGAAGTAAAGCTGGTGGTCCCGTGTCGTACATTTACAGCACATAAAAGAACCTCAAGCCTGATAAGAGGCCTCTGAGCAAAATTTCAGGTTCCGTGCCCAATATAGAATAAGACACTAAGAACCATAGTAGTTAAAGAGCATCCATAAATAAAACTAAATTATTTTTTTTTTAACTTCATTTTGTCACAAATCAACAGTGAGATTCTAACATAATGTTCAGACAGTTACTTACAGATTTCAGGGACATTTTTTGCAGTACTTGAAGCTTCAGATCATTCTATAGTTTCATGGTATATTCCATGCATAGCCTGCTTATGGTTTCAGCAACTGAATGTAAATCAGTTAGATCAAACAGTTTTTCTTACCCTAAAGAGGGTTCTGAATGAAGATAGCTTTAATTGCTTTAGCCAAAACATCTACTAAGTAATAGTATTCACATAAAATTCAGAACTGAATACAAATCAATTAGGTCAGATAAGTTTTCAAACTTTTACCCTACATAGAGTTCTGAATCAAAATAACTGTCAACTTAAGTTGCTGCAGTCAGAACATCTACTCACGCAGTAGAATTAACAATATTCTGCTAATGAAATTTATTAAATCATCTAGCAAACATATACTGACATATGTATTGTAATGAAAAGAAGCTAGAAACAGTGATGTGTATTGAATTTATTTAAAGGTGAGTCGAAATTGTTACACTAACATCACTTAAGTTTACTCACTTAACATGTTTCGGGAAACAGTTGTTCCCATCCTCAGAAGGTTAATTCAGTCGAACAACTGTTCCCGAAACATGTTAAGTGAGTAAACTTAAGTGATGTTAGTGTAACAATTTCGACTCACCTTTAAATAAAATATACTGACATTATTTTCAGGCTCAAATACAATCTCAGAGAGAATGGTAAAAGGGCACCGATTCTCTTTAGTTAAACTGACTGTTCTATGAGAGAGTTACATAATCTAGTACAATGTCATGGGAAGGATCACATCTGAAGGTATTTAGTTAATGTTTCATGGTATATAATTTAATTTTATATTTAAAAATTAAATTCAATTAGCAAATATATCAAGCCATAAATTAAAACCCACCAGAATTGTCTCTAAATGGTTCCTATATCATCAGAAAAGTCGCTAATGGTTATTTTTTAAATTCTGACACTAAATAGCTTTAAAGACTTAGGATTGGCAACCTGTCCTGAATCCAAAGTTTAATACAAATGAGGAAAATATGATAAGGTTGCACTCTCAGGGTGCAATATCAATAATATCCAACTAAAAATACACTTATTAATCTCTCTCGCTCTCTCTTTCTCCCTGAGGTACATACAGTTCTGCATGCCAAACTAACAGCCAATTTTAGTAATAGGAACGTGTATTCTAGAGTAATGTTGTAAATTTAAAGTAGTCATAAAATGAAAGTCTAAATAAATGTTATCTCCTTGTAGAAGTGTAAGAACAGTGTTGACAGTACACTGGTATCCCAAAACAACTTCATACATCGTGTAGCATAGAGTGGTAAAGATTTTTGTCACAAATATTATTATAAATACTCCCTATAACTAAGATTATTGTTTGTGCTTTTTATTCAATTTACATACTACTTCTTAAAATAAAGTTCATATCTAGCATTTGTTAACCTTCCTGTATTGTATGAATGAAATGAGGAGCTGGAAAAGAAAGAAATTGTGATAAATATCAAATGAGAGATTTAAATGTAATATGCGAAGGAATACAGTTGGAGAGATTAGAAGGACTTGAAATACTTGGGATGATCATAAGTACCTTATGAATAAGAAGTATAAAATTACTCAAAGAAAGGTGTGCCAATACTGGGACAAACAATGTAATTAACATTACAAGTAATTGCTAATAAAATTTATACTAAAAATCTACTTTATTCCAATTTTGGAAGTGCCTGTCCCAAAATGGTACAAGTTAGAGAAATATGACTAACATATTTGAATACATAACAATGTTGAATACATAAGATAAACATAATTCTTTTTTTAAGAGGGATTTTTTAAAAACTTTTTTGCAGACCAGTGTAATTTATTTCTTACTTTTAATGTTTATTGTATATTCAAGTGTACAGTTTTATGTTTTCGTGCATATATTTTTAAGGTTTTGGTGCAAAGCTAAATGCACTTTTTGGGAATTTTTACTACAATACAAATCCTTTGTGCTCTTAATTTGAATGGATGTGCTTTACTGTTACCTCCAAAATGGTTCATCTGCAAGCTTGTTGATTGTAAAACACATGAACTTTTGTATGTAATTTAGACTATTCACAGCTAAAAACTTTGAACTGGTAGAATGGGGGCAAAGTGAGCACTATGATAAATTTGTTGTTTCCTCAATACATCTCGATTTTATGCTAAAGTTTCATCTCAAATATTAATTCAATACCTAACAACAGAAGTAGAAATGTTATAAAACATGCAGAAGAGTATCAAAGCAGCACTATAAAATTATGCTACAAGTGATGAATTTTAGCATTTTGTAAACATAAATTAGTAATTTTTAGTCTTTAGCATTTAGGGAGAGCTACTATATATTTGTCATTTAATATTCTGCAGTGTTTTAACAGAAGCTAGAGTCTTTCTGTTTTATCTGTAGCTTTCTTTTGCACTCATGTACACCAACTTTTAACATTCGGGACAAAAGAGATCTTATTCTTTCTTGCATTCTAAACTGGCTATACAATCTATGTGTGAGAACTCTGGACTTGCATTCATAAAACTTTTTGCTTCTACAATCTTCCACTCTCTGCTTGATGGATAAGTTGTTGCTCACTGCCTCACTTTTTGTGTGCATAAACAGAAAATAAATAAATAAATAAAATTAGAATTCAAAAAAAAAGAAAAAAGCATGCAGTAAAAGGATTTTCTTTTCAGTCTAGCAGTAACATAATCTCATCACTCATTTAAGCAAATCATTGATCATTTTTCTTGAAAATACATAATAAAGTAATTAATGACCCTCAATCAGTTTTATTGAATAAAGGTATGAAAGGTGTGATCATCTGTATAGTGACAGCTAATATCTGCAACAGGGTTTAAAGGCTTGTAAAGCTTCCGGTGAACTGAGTTTATAGGTCCATTTGTTATTGTTATCCAGATCAAGCTGAAGGTTTTTAGCAGCCTCTAAATCATAATTCTGAGGACAAGGGAATTGCTTTCTTCTGAAAGAGCAATCTTTTTGTATCTTGAAGTATGTACTAGCTGCTTCTTGCACCACTGGCTTTCGCATCTTAGTGCAAGAAACCATAAGCAGTGCTTAATCAGTCACAGTCATGCCTGTACCCAGAAAATAATTTCGGGGAGGGTTTTCCACAAGTAGATCTAAACTTAACAGTACCCCACACAGTTACCATGTACCTACTCTGTAATATATAGACGTTACATGGATAATAAAATTGCTTGGAGACTATATAGACAAAACTCACCAGAATGAGGATATTCCACCTTACAGAACAAAACATGGAGACTGCTTCGAAAACCAGAATGTATGGTCACGTTACCTATGCAAGGCGATATTACGTTTCCCTTTTTCTTGTAAATGTGCTACTAGCAATAGACCTACTGTTACTAACGACATTTTCCCATATTGATTTGCTATGAATTTAAATAAATAAAACTGTCAGAAGTTTCGGGGCGGGGGGTTGAACCCTAGAACCCCATCCTCTAAATACGGCCCTGGTCACAGCGCAGTGTGGATCTATCTCATCATGATTTTCAGACAATGATTTACTAAATGGATTTGATTTAGTAAATTAAAATTAGTATTGTGACTTTTTAAGGGATCTTGAACTTCATCCCCATTGCCCAGCAACAGCTGTGACTATCACACCTCACATTTAGTACACTGAGAGGAGCCTAGATATTGGGACAACAGCAGCGTTTACACTCTACCAGGAGAGTTGCCCTTTGGGTGCCACATTCGCTGACAGAAGGCTAAAAGGACACATAAGCACACTGGTGTCATTTTCTACTAGAAAAATTCTATCGCAAGTGGTCCAAAGACACCTATAGTATCATCACAGGTCGAAACAACCCAAAACAAAGAGACATCTTTTGTATAGTGCCTTCCAGGGGAGAAATCACCCACAAAATGTTGAGGAAGTCGGTACTCTGGAAAGAAGATGGTGGCAACTGTTTCACTAAGGTGAGTCATTTCACCTCTGTGAAAGAGGACACACATCATAGTGTTAATGATGAATAGTGTGTGAGTGAATGTTTGCTCAGTCATCACCACATGGAGTCATCAAAGTCTAAAAAAGAGCTTCTTTTGCTGCATCATGACTATGCCTCAGCACACAGGCCTGCCAGAAAAGTGGAATTCTTGGAGAAGGATAAAAAAGGAATATTACTGCATCCACCCTATTCACCTGACCTGGTCCCATGTGGCTTCTTTCTGTTCCCAAAGACCAAAGAGAAAGTTCATGGGCAGCATTTTTTTTAGGTGAAGATTCTATTGCAGCATACAATGGTGCTCTGAGTAACACCTCTAAAGAGCTTAGACTGAGCCATTTTCAAAGTGGACATTTTCAGAGGATAAAAAAACATGCAAATGTTATTGGAGAGTATTTGAAAATGCGTAATAATTATTTTGCAAATAAGAAACATTCATGAGATTCTACTAAAAACTTTTGGCATAACCCTCCTAAGGTCACTTTGTCCAACTGTCTGTATGAAATGACTCACAAACTGCTGCACATATGGAGTTAAGTCCATATGTCCTAAAACATAAGATTGTCTGAGAATTCTGTGGTGTGTGATCGGAACATGATTTTATCTCCAAAAGTGAATTTTTAGATAAATGACTACAGAATACCATTTAGAGGCTATGTAAACCCTTAAACAGCACACTAATCTATGTTATTTTTGTTTTCATCTGTATGTATACCAGATTTCTGCTTTTTTAATTTAAATCGAAAACAAACAGTATTTTTTACAGATATGTTCTAGCCAAGCTCCACATAATTGTTCCATGCAGTTATATAAAAACCCTAGATTTCTGCATATCATTTGACATGCATTATAGTTTTTCCAACTCCAGCAAGCAAGTGCCTATTTATTAGCATTTCCTTTTCATTCCATTTTTCTCATCTCATTTATATTTACCTCGGCAGACTTCCATGAAAGACTTCAGTTATTTTTGAAATGTCATATTTTAAAAATAAATTGTAAAGCAATAATTCAATTTTCAAACGTTAATCTACAATTTCCAGTATGAAATAATAATTATTATCAAAAAAGGAAAGCTGAATGGTTTGATTGCATGCTTCATTTTCAAAGTTTGCTAGGATAACAAATGAACAACATATATGCTGAAGAAGAAGCAGAAAGTCACAGCTTTGTTTGTTGTATTGATAGTGTGGAAAATTCAGCAATGAATATTACCAGCAGTCTAATGCGCAGTGGATCTTTAAATCCCAAATTATATTTTAAGTGCTTTCATTTATCTCCGCCAATACTTTTTATGCACAGAATAAATGCAAAGCAGTCAAGAAAATTCTTTATATTCAATTTTACTCTTTTAATTCTTAAAACCACAATTCCATAAAGCTTCCAAGATTTTCATAATGACAGATAAAAAATCCCATAGGTTCGGCATTCACAGAAATGGGGGGAAAACTGACAAATATTATCTTACTGGTCTCCTTAATCCTCCAGATTGATAATCTTAAAAACTTAAGAAGTATATAAAGCCTATGAGTATGTTTTAGTGGTTGAAAGAATTTTGAATGTTTCAGCTAATGTGTATGACTGTTCATGATGTTAGTTGTATCTGCTGTAAGATTGGTACGGTTGCTATGCTTTTTGCCTGTTAGTGATGTTACTTGTAATAGCTTTGTCAAGTTTTTTCTTCATGCTAATAAAATATCTTCATCAGATAATTTACATCAATAACAAAGAAAGAATTATCCAAAGTGATCAATTACTATTATGCGGTCCAAATCTCTTGATGTTTGAGGCATGTCCACTAATATGGCACTATCCAATAGCAGCAGTGCGGCGTTGCTTGATACGTACAGTACACCTCGCTGCTGGTAAAATTCTAATTGCAATATCATGTGTGCGCATGCATATTTCATATTTCAGAAAAGCAACAAGTAGCTAAGATAAAAGGCAATGTTTTCCTGAACAAGTACAAAAAATAATCATATTTTTACACCCAATGGTTAATTTATAGTTATCTTTCATGAAGTTTAAACGAAGACTTTTATTTATAGTTATGCTTGTAATAGTAAAAAAATGCATTGCTATCGTAGTTCTTTTATATATTGTTATGTCATAGACACAATTATCACTTAATAATGTGCAATTTTCCATGTACTAAATAAATTTGGAAATATTTATCCCACAAGGTTTTCTAATACAGCTACAAAGTCGTTATGAAAATACTTTCAAAGCCCTCTGACATGGCTCTACAAAACCATACACATGCATTTTTTAATAAACAACGTTTATGTATGGTTTTGTTTCACAGAATAATCCCACTGGAAAACCAAAGTGCATAATGCCGAGTCCTACAACCAAGCATGTATCCGTTACATGAGAAAAGCATGTTGTGTTTTTTACAACATTCAACACTTCATTATTTGGAATGCAGTACAACAACCAAAAGTCATATAAAGAATAAGCCAACTAGAACTTTAAGTAAAGAATCACCAACAGTCATCACATTCTCGAGGAGCATCAACAATGGAATTTATTGCACCATTGATGCAATAGCTCAAGGTTAAAACATTGACAAAGCAAACATACTGCTGGTGTACTTTTTACAGCGTGCTTAATGAAAGATTAAGCAACTCAGTTGTGAATTCAACTGCGGTGTAGGTACTCAGTTCTTACAGTGATAGGCTTTATCCTAGCATTTATAAAGTTAACTCTTTCATGAAAATGTCACTTACTAAGCCCAGCAGTACCATGGATACAGCAGTAAGATTAGGACTGTAGTCTTCAGTGCGTATAATTTCTTTAAAAAGTATGCTAATGAAGAAAAATGCAAAAATCTTAACTTTACAAAATGTCAAGAACTTACGGCTCAGGCGTGCTCATTAAGTACATAAATTGTTTCACACGTGCGTAGGGAAGCGAAAAAAGGATATATCATTAGCCTTGCCACTTAAATAACAAAGAACGCATAGAAAGGTATGGTTTTTATTTCACTATTTGTATATTACATTTCCATTATTGTGTCTCTTCTTGTTTTCTTGTATTGGTTGTCAAGAGATTTGGACCGCACAATAACATAGATGTAACAGCTGAAATTTTTTAAGTGCTGCATCTGCTTTTTGGTCTGATAATTATTTAATATGAAAACTGTTTGATCCACAAAGTCCTACAACTTTGGTCATCTTGAAGGATAAGTTTTGAATCAGGAGGAATTTTCAAGTTTTAGACAAACTTTTGCTTGGAATCAGTAAAATAAACTAGAAATACCTGACTTCAACTTTGTTGCTTTAAATTTCTCTCTGGAGCTTAATGCCTGAGATTTTACTTTCAGGGCACTATGTTTCTTTGACAAAACTATATGAAACAGATTAATGTTTCCAAATATTTTTGGAAAATATTGCAGCTAACACAATTTCAAGCATTGTAAATTCTAAGCTGATATACTTGCATTTGTGTGGTGAATTATTATTTGTTCATTTAATGATCTAAATAGAAACATATACACAACAAATTAGTATAGATTCTGTAAGCCTAATATGTTTCCATTATACCCTTTCCCAGAACTATGCCATTTCCTTATAGTTCACATATCATTATAACGTAACTTTCTTAGCAAAACTGCTGCATAAAATACAGTGCTTCTCATTATGAGTTGACTGATTATTTACAGGGAGAGCAAAAAAATTACAAACTGGCTGTGCAGTGTTTTCCCTGTCCGCATCCTCGGTGCTTGTTGCTGTCAGCCACTATCATAGAAAGGCGGAGATGAAACCATACAACATTTTTAAAACTACTTTTAAAGGCTTTTCTAACTAACTTTATGAAAGGAGATGCTGAAACTGGCCACCGTCGTTGTCCATACATTTTTGGCACCTCTTTAGGAAACTATCCATCACTCGCCGTAGTTCACATTGAGAAATGGCAGCAATTTCCTCACGGATATTTTGTTTTAATTCTTTCGGGGTGTTTTAAGTTACCCCAGTAATATCGCAGGGGGTTAGGTCAGGGGACCAAGGGAGCCACAAATCTCTACTAATAATTCTGTCCTCAAACACGCTTTCAAACTGTTCTCATCGAAATATTGGCCATATGAGCTGTTGCAGAGTCTTGTTGAAAAAAGGCAAAATCACGCTCTCTGTCTGTTAATTCTCTAAAAACGGGGGGCAAAATTGTATTCATGTATGCACAGGCTTCAATTATTGACTCAAAAAAAGAAACATCCACTTTTTTTTCTACTTGCCAACAATAAAGTTGGTAAGTAAAGCCTTAAAAAGTAGTTTTAAAATGTTGTATGGTTTCATTCGCGCCTTTCTATGATAGCGACGGACAGCAACGAGCACACAGACAGGATAAACACCGTGCAGTCGGCTCGTAATCTTTTGGCTCTCTCTGTATATACATCAACCAATCAACCAGCCAAATCACACATGAGAAGTACTAAAGATTAAATTCTCAAATTTTCCAGAAAATTCTGCAGGAAAGATCATTTACAGCAATCTCAATAATTTCTAAGCTGGTATATTTTTACTTTCTCTACTAAGTACTTACACTAAGGAGAGGTAGTATTGTATTCCACCCAAATATTTGATGTCTTTCATCAGAAATACATGTTTTAAAGCCTTCCGAAGTCAAAAAAATAAGCATTTTTTTAGAAAAAGGTCTGTGTATGTGTGCATGCGTGCCTGTGTAAAGAGCATAACTCTAAAACTTGGTATTTAAGCATCTTATGACACAAAGATTTTCAACGAAATCCGCTCTACCTCAAACTACCTTTTACATGGAAAAATGGATCTAAAACTTTTTATTAAAATACCAGATATATAAGATATTTACATGACAAATAAAATGTAACCTTGAATTTTCTGGGAAGTCCTCTACGTTCACAAAAAATGGTGTATAATTTTGTATAAATGATAAACGATAATAAATAAGTAAAAGCTTACTATACAGAAAATGTAGAACTCTTTAAAATACACAATTTATTTCAAATAACTTATTTTGTGACATTAGCCATTTCCAAGATTCCTGTTATTATTGGTTTCAGTTTTTCAATACTTTGTCATTTGTTAAAGCACTGTGGTATTCAGTTGTTTCTCACGATGTTATGGAAAGAGTATGGAATTTCATGGCCAGCTTATAGGACACACTTTTAAACATGATGTGGTTTCCTCTTTCCTACATTTTTTTGTAAATGAAATGTGTAATAAAAATTATTTCTGCAAAGATTTACCTGGATGTAGTAGATACAAAAATGAGCATTCATAAGAAAAGTTTGCAGAAGTTAAACAAAAATAAATGATAGTGGATGGAGAAAATCATATGAATGTAACACACAAAAGTTTTTCACCTATGTGTCAATTTTGACGAGCATTTGTTTGTCCTTTAGCCAAGATGCAATCCCAAATATTTAGGTATCAACTCAATCTTATACATATTAAAGAATAATTTAAAAACAGCTTACGGTGTTGTAGTTATTTATGTATCATATTGAAAAGCAGAGCTTCGGTAGGTCTCATCCAGAATAAAAGACAAGGCTGCAAGCCTGTTTAAGTTTGTGTACATCAGATAGACATTTTGTTGTTGTTGTAAAAGCTCTTTAAATTGTATAATCAATACTGAGTCAGCTTTTCTCATACATATTGTGCATTTAAAAAGGGCATATTTCATGCAGGTTTGTTTATCAAAAACATAGTTTTCTTGGAGAAAGTTTGACAAAGGTCAGGAGAATTGAACTGTACTTGCTACCAGTAATACTAAAAGTTCATTCAAAGAATGGTGCAGGATAAGTAGTGTTGGTGCTAAATATGATGATATATTTCTCGCTATATCATAATTGTTTCACTGAAGTGTTGCTATAATGACTTGAGCAGTCTATTTTTCAGATTGTTATCAAAGTAACTGTATTAGATAGCATACAGGGTGTAACAAAAAATGTACAGCACAAATTGTAGGACACATTCCTCACATGTACATGCAGAAATTGTTATATGAACATGCATCTGGAAACACTTCATTACCATGTTACAACTCATTTTCTCCAACTCATAATCATGGGAAACACACACGAACAGAAGTTAGAATCATGGGGAACATGCACTCTTGGTTACATCTGGTTACGTTGACATTATCGTAGGTGCACTGCCAGTGTTTTATTTTACATGTCCCTGCTGCCATGCAACTTATGTCATTGCTTGTTTACAGGTAACATCAACTGTTCCAGTGAGCAGTATGACCTTGGCAAGCACAAGGGTTACTAGTACAGTAGAGTTGATCACAGACTTGGCTTGTGCAATGGCAGTGTACACAAATGCAGAGATGGCAGATGCCCATTTGATGTATGAATTAGCAGACAGCAATGGTGCTTGGATGAAGATGACCCACAGGAAAACGTTTGAAGCCATTGATCGTCTAAGGGAACATGGGCATTTCAGCCTGATACTCGCGACTGGGGGAGGCCTACAAGGACGAGGGCACCACAACGGGAGGCGGCAACAGGCAGTTGGCGACGACACTAGTGTCAGTACAAGACAAGTAGCTGCAACAATGAATGTTGACCACATGACTGTCTAGCGAGTGTTACAGGAGGTCCAGCTGTATCCATACCATTTACAGCGCGTGCAGGCATTATCAACAGCTGATTTTCCTGCACGGGTACACTTCTGTGAATGGTTTATGCAACAATTTCAACCCTAATTTTAGTGCAAGGGGCTGTTCACAGATTTCAACGAGATCAGATTGTTAATTATCACAATCGGCATGTATGGGCTGATGTCAATCCTCATGCAACTGCTGATGCAAGCCATCAACAAAGATTTTCTGTCAATGTTTGGGCCGGCATTGTTGATGACTGTTTGGTAGGGCCTCACGTTCTTCCACCCAGGCTCAACGGACAAAGTTACCATAATTTTGTAGAAAATGTTCTACCTGATCTGTTAGCAGATGTGCCTTTAGCTGTGTGACAAAACATGTATTTCATGCACGATGGAGCACCTTCTCATTTTAGTGTTAATGTCTGTCGCCTTCTAAATAACAGATTCAGTGACAAATGGATAGGTAGAGGTGGACCAATTGCCTGGCCTTCACGCTCACCAGACCTAAACTCACTGGACTTTTATTTGTGGGGGCATTTGAAAGCTCTTCTGTATCAAAGCCCAGTACAAGATGTTCAGAGTCTCCATGTCCGTATTATGGAAGGCTGCGAAACCATACGCAATATACCAGGGATACATCAGCGCATCCAGTATTCACTACTACGATGGGTTGATGCATGTATCAATGCTCACGGAGGGCATATTGAACATCTCCTGTAAAAAAGAGTTGCATGTGGTATGTTGGTACGTTCTATTCTTGTATGTTCCCCATGATTAATGAGTTGGGGAAAATTAGTTGTAACATGGTAATGAAGCATTTCCAGACCCATGTTCATATAACATAATTTCTTTGTCTACGTGCGAGGAATGTGTTCTGTAATTTGTGCTGTACATTTTTGTTACACCTGTATACTAAAATATTTGATTTGTGCATATCTAACTAATAATATAAGTTTATTGGCCTATTTTAATAGACAGAAGGTAAAATGTGAGCTTGGCATCGAGAGCAATTATAGTCAAGTGTTTCAGGATGTCCTTTGTCAAAATTCCAGTCAACTTTCATTATCAAGGTAATATCTGGGTTACTCATAACATAAACAATCAGAGATAAAGACAACCTTCCTCAGGATTCAGATATATTTCACTGTAACTAAAAGTGGTTGCCTATTAGTATAGGTTTTGATGTTTCAAATGTTAAAAGAATTAAGACTTAATAAAAACAAAAATAAAATATTTTTATTTCCATTAAATGGAAAGCATATTAAGTCTTCTGATGACCAACATATTGCATATAAAATCATACCATTTCTGATATACTGGAAACTGTCATATGTATAACAAACTTATACAGTTAATGTAAAAGAGTATTGCTCAACATTTTCAGATCTTTTAAAATTTTTTACAAACTGTTTCCCACCATAATACCAAATTTGCTCATGCAATGAACCTCTTAATGTGTTTCATAATTACATTCTGTACAATATTCATTTTACTAATGTGATTCACTACATTGATTTCTCTAATAACTTATGATTCATAGGGTATACTTCTAACTTTAAACCTTGTGAGAAGTGCAATCAGAATTAAATACTTTAATTAGAACCTGTCTTCCAATTCTCTGCAAAAAAAAGTGAGATACTTACATTATTTTTATTTATTTAATACGGCTTAACTGGAAACAGTGTTTGCTTTCACTTTACAATCAGTATATACAAATCTAGTCGAAAGCATCCATGTTATCCAACATTTACAAACAACAGGAACATTACATGAGTAAATATGGTACATTACATTTACTAGCAACCCATTTAATGACATCACATTGATAAAAATAAAATATATTTCTCATAGCCTTCTCTAATCTTTGATAAAACATCTTCAGTCTAACATGCAGTACAAGACAACAGTTTCATCACTACTGAGTGACTATTCTCAAATATAAACCACGCATGATATTGTCATCTACCAATACATACATTATCAGTGTTCACTGCATACATTTTAACATTAGCTACAACTTCTAGTGTTCAACAAAGAAAGCTATATCCTTCACACCTCTGTGTAAATTAGCACAGTTTTGAAATAACATTTCAAATAAAAAGCATGTTTTTATTATACTTAAATATCAGGTACATACTACGTTTACCTGCATTGCTGCATCACCTGTAACAAGTCTCAGAATGCTAACCGACTAACATCTCAACCGATGCCCTATCGGAAATAGGCCTCAAGCATTTCCACAAAGAGCTTATTCATGGGCACTTTCCCCTCGCGATGGACCCCAGTCCAGAACCTCCTGATGACCTGGTCAGCTTGTCTGAGGGCAGGTAGACACAACAAAAGGTGGTGCATATGATATGCTGATGTGTTTGGTCTGAAAGTAAAATGTAAACATTATCAGCAAAACTGGTCATTTATTATTTAGAAATATAAATTAGATTCAGACGTTTTAAAACTATAGCTTTATATCTAAACCCTGTTTTTTATAACCTTGCATCGCATACATGTATTCTTTCATGTTGCGTTTCCTTCCCCTTTATCCTGGTTGGCTAATGTAGATATTCGAATGATGGCAGTGCAGTGCGAGGTGATAAAAGCTATATAAACACATTGTTGTGATAGATGCACATGCTTCTGTCATACTGACAGGCAGGTTTAAACTGAAGGGACCTCGCATCTATTTGCTGATAAGAATTTATATGCGTTTTAGAAAATATAAAATGTGACAATTATGTTTGAAACATTAAGGATCATGTTAAATGAGGAATTATTTTGTATCACTTAACTACTTATTCCATGACAGCGACTGGTGCATGTGACCATTAAGAGATACAGGGTAAAGTTATTTGGAACAGACCTTAGATGTATTTGTTACTGCAGAGCACCTATTAATGCTGATTTGTCTATCTGTCAGCTAGCATGAAACTACTCACATTTAAGGGGCTGAAGTATTATACTACAGGCTATACAGGAAATAATAACAGATAGGAAATTAGTATAAAACATACATATATAATTCAGTACAATTTCAAATCTTTCAACACTATGAGCTGGCAGTATTAAAGAAAACATGTTTAGCCACTTGGATTGATGTAGAATTATCAGAATGCATGTACTGAGAAAATGTAGCAAAATTAGAACAGATACACAAATGACGAGGGCGGATTAATAAGTCCATGACTTTGACTAGAGATAGCTTCTAATCACAGGTTTCTTGTTTACATCCAAGCCTTACATCTAATCTAGGTATAATTGCAGAGATTTGTTGTCATTTGTTTCTTAGAACTGAACAAGTATTATGGGGACTCTGCTCCATCACATGGCATGGTTCACAAGTAGTTCACAGAACTTTAAGTCATCCTCTGTGGACTAGTGGAACCTTGCTAGCCTCTAGTTCCCAAGGTCGCGGGTTCAAACCCGATGGAGGGCAATGGATTTTTTTGGGCATAAAAATCCTTAGCATAGCTCCCTTCGGAAGGGAAGTAAAGCTGGTGGTCCCGTGTTGTAGATTTACGGCATGTAAAAGAACCTCAAGTCTGATAAAGAGGCCTCTGAGAAAAATTACCAGTCTTTCATGCTCAATATAGAATGGGACGCTAAGGACCATGGTAGTTAAAGAGCGTCCATAAATAAAAACTCAATTTTCAATTTACAGAACTTTGATGTGGCCGTTCGAGCACAAGAGATGCCGTGCGCATAGGACGGCCGGTTGAGGTCACAATAGAAGAAATGGTGAACAAAGTTCACGATATTGTATTGGAAGACTGCCAAGTGAAAATCGTGAGATAGCCAAGACTGTAAACATCTCGAGTGAACGGGTGTAGAACATTCTGCACGAATTTTTGGGTATGAGAAAGCTATCAGCAAGATTGGTGCCGCAACTGCTCACACTTGAGAACAAGTAGAATCATGTGACCATTTCACAGGGATATTTGAACATGTTCCAGCACAACCCAAATAAGTTTTTGTGGTGTTATATCGTGATTGATGAAACTTGGATCCATTACTATCAACCTGAAATCAAACAACAATCAAAGCATTGGATTTCCTTTGGCAAACCTTCTCCAAAGAAAGCAAAAACCATTCCATCGGCAGGAAAAATCATGGCAGCTGTCTTTTGAGACTCACAAGGGGTGACAGACATCCATGTCTGAAAAAGGGTAAAACGATCACAGGTTCATATTATGCCGCAATGCTGGATCAGTTTCACAAGGAATTGTTAAAGAAACAATCCCATTTGGTGAAGAAAAAGGTTCTCTTTCACCAGGATAGTGCACCCGCACACAAGTCAGCCATTGGCATCGCAAAATTTGTGGAATTGAGCTACAAATTGTTACCTCACCCGCCATGTTCTCCAGATTTGGCTCTGAGTGACTTCTTGCTCTTCACAAATGAAAAATTGGCTCGCTGGGAAGAAATCCAAGTTCAGTGAACACATCATGGCAGAAACAACCTCATATTTTGCAGACTTCGAAAAATCATATTTTTTGGAAGGGTTAAAAAAATTGGAGAAACGTTGGACAACATGTATTGAATTGAAAGGAGACGATGTTGAGAAATAAAATTGATTTTTTGGAAAAAATTGTTACTTTCTTTAAAAAGTCACTGACTTATCAATCTGCCTTTGTATTTAAGAAAAAAGGTCATGTTATTTTCAAGAGAAGTTCTGAGTATGTTATATTCAGTCACAAAGTATGGTATATCCATTTGGGCTATGTCTGGGAAAGCTTGGAAATATTTAAATTAAAGAAGAGAATAATAATAATTATTGAGCAAGCCTTTACCCAAAATCATCCAACTAAAACTATTTTTATGCAGTGTGCAGCAAAACAAGCACTAATTTGCCGAGTGTTTCAACTATCCTTCATGAGCACCTTCGTGTAAAAAAAAAAATTTCTTCAAGATGGGTGCCCCATAATTTATCTGAACCATAGAAGCTCTTTAGGGTGGAATGGGACAAAGAAATGCTGAAAATATTTAACTGTGGAGAGCCCCGCCATATTTCAGATATTGTTACGGATTACGAAACATGGATCTATCAGTTTGATCCTGAAACAAAACGCCAGTCCTCAATTTGAGTGTTTCCATATGACCAACCACCCGTCAAGGTCGAGAGAGCAAGGAGTGCCAGAAAGAAAATGGTTGCTTCTTTCTTCTCCACAAGTGGTCACTTGGCAACAGTTGTGCTCGAAAATCAGAAAACTGTTACTGTAAAATGGTACACAGAAGTTAGTCTTCCGAAAGTGTTTCAAAGAATCCAATAGAAACGTCCAAAGACAGGACTAAGGGCACATTGCTGCATCATGACAATGAATCAGCACACACTACTAATGTCACAATGGAGTTTCTGCAAGGAACTATTGACTCATCCACCCTAAAATCCCCATCTGGCACCATGTGATTTCTTCCTGTTCACTACGGTGAAGAATGGACTTCGAGGTCACCGATTTTCTAGCCCTCAAGAAGCGTTTCTGCATACAAAGTTTCTGATGTGCCAGAAACTCAGTGGCGTGGATGCTTCCAGAAGTAGTTCCAGAGGATGGAACGCTGCATACAGTACCAGAGAGAAAACTTTGAGAAACTGGGATAAACAAAACGTTTCTGTGACTATTCATATTTTGCTGTCTCAACACATACCTAGTGACCCTCGTATGGTTTATGTTGTGATCATGGCTGAGTGTGTGGCACTTATAAACCTGGAAGACGATTTAAGCGATACCGCAACTTCTGATACCAAGCTGATGTTGCATTATTACCTGAGGACTCTGATTAACACAACTTTTTAGTGATAAAAGATATTTTATAACATTTCCTTATCCATTCCTGAATTAGCATATTTATTTTGTTTAACAAGTATAGGAGTATGTATTTCTTTGACACTCAGTGCTGGTGCAGTAAAAATAGCACATGGGACACTAGGTTATAGCTGTCATTCGTAATGTAATTTTTAGATTGGGTTGGTTTCTTGTAAATTCCAAAATTTATCTTTGTGGCATTTCTGATCGTCTTTAGATCTAGAAAAGGGAGCTGTCCATTGATTTCTTTTTCCATTGTGAATAAAAATGAGCTATAACCCAGTCTCCAATAAATATGCAATAATAAGTAGCCTTACACAAAGACTAGTTAATGTACCCATGGCCCTAGCTGAATTCAACAAGGAACTAAAATCTATAATCAACATTGCAGTAGAAAGTGGACACAACAAAAGTGTTGTTTACAAGAACATAAACAAAGCAAAGCAAAAGAAAGTCTAAAATAAATAAGAACCCTCACCACAGAAAAAAATAGTAACAATAAATTCAAGAGGTTTATTTACCACCCAAAAGCATTTAGGAGATTCAAAAAGATCTTTAGACAACAAAATATCATCTTGGCTCCAATAAACAGATACTCGGTAATAAATATGCTCAATTCGAGAACTAACCAGACAAGGGACCCAGAATATAGGTACCAAATCAAGTGCTTGGATTGTGAAAATTTCTACATAGGAAAAACCAAAAGAAGTCTAATCTCACCACAGAATACTTCAGGAATGTTAAGTCAAAAGAAGATAAGCCAGTACCAACAACCCTGACCCAAATCCAAAAGCAACACTGGCCAAATGAACTCACAACGTGGAAAAACATTTTAATATGGAAGTACGAAGACCATCTGATAAATTTTGAAATGCCACCAGTTTGATACCTTAGTGAAGAAGTTAATTATTTCACCACCAGAGAGAAGACTGTAGTCAACTACAACCAGCAACAGCAGTCGGACTCTTGAGGTTGAAAATGGAAGCAATGGCTCTCAGAACTAGTCCCTCATAAATTAAAGTGTAAGTGGTATAGTGTTAAAAACAATGACTCCACAAATATACAAGTATAGAATAGCTACCTGTATATTCTTATGCTGGAATTTTGGATTGCCTTTGCTTTGCAAGGCAAGTAACCTCAATATAAAGGGGAAAACATGCTTGCAACTAAACGAGTACCTGTACCTGATAGCACTAATGAAGAGAAGAGAACTTGACCATACAAAATAAAACTGTTGGTTAGTAACCACAATTCATAACAGTACTGTTTATACAAGAACATTGACATCAGTATGGTGTGTGATATTCAGATATTTGTCTACACAATAATAAACTATTTTACACAGATTTTTTTTTAAGTTGGCAATGACCACACTGCTTTCAGTGACTTTAGACCTTCCTTGGCAGCAGTGACAACTCATCTTTTTTTTTTTGGGGGGGGGGTCCACATCCAGATGTAAGTTTAATGATCTTGAAAGTGGGAATGGGGATATACTTTTTACAAGCCATATAATCAAATTTATAGTGGTGGCGGTGGTGGCCACAGAACTAAACTCAGCAAGTAGCAGCACCACTTATACAGGAGCTAGGCACGTCTATGCTTCTGCCTTATCGATAACCCTGTTGAAGTTTGGATTTTGACTAATTTCATCCTTATGAATTGAACAAACAGCCAGTGCATTCAGGTGTCTTGGCCCATATTGTTCCTAAGGAAAGTTTTATTTCTGTTTAAGTTACTGAAATCTTCCACTGTTGAACAGGAATCATTAATGCAATTTCTAGAGTTTTGCATACTTCAGAACATTACTCCTGGAAGGAATGTTGGATGAAAAAGCAGAACAGATCACACAATGAAAGTGTCATTGAGATAGATCACCAGCGGTTCATTTTTCAATTTCTCTTCACAAATAATGTGACTATAACTTGATGCAAATATGTTGGCTAAGTTAGCTGGAAAATTTACTCTGAAAGTAAGAAAATTTCTTTCGGTCAGTAATTTCAAAACTACTAAATTTGGAGACACTTGTAAATGAACTTTAAGTTAGTTAATCACCATATCAAGCACTTCTTTGGCATCTGCAGTCATATTTACTTCTGAGCCATGTATCAAAGAACAAGTCTCTTCATCAACATGATACCTTCCAGTGTTCTGTCTCATTTCAAATACAGCTGTTTCAATGTTGTAATGCATTGGATAAGGTATCTGAATTGGCACAGTGCATCTGAATTGTGCTATACAAGATGTCAACATGTTTCATTATTCATTGAAGAAATTTAGAAAAAATTAAAAAACTGAAATATTAAGCAATTTCTTTAAAGCAAAAACTTTCTCATTGTTAATCATCCCATCCATGTTCTTGGATTATCTCAAAGCATTGCAACAAATTAGATTTGTTTTCATGAACACTATTTGCAACCTGAGATTTAAAATTCCATCTTGTGCTAATGGTTGGAATTCGCTTTCACACATACATTGGAGCACCAAACGTGGCTCCAAGTACTGTTATAACCACACAGTCACCAAACTGTCACTTTGTGTTGTGGAATGCAGTTGTAAGGAGAGGTGGTAAGGGCAGACAAACTATGGAGAGAAACGTGAGGGGGAGTTAAAATGTAGAGGGCACTCACGCTGGACTCACGCTCTTCATGAGTGAAGACCAGTAAATGCTTATTAGTTGAAGATCAAGAAAATTATATTTTTACTTAGCTTTCTCAATTTGTCAGTACAATTTTGGATGTATAATTACAAGAAAATAAATTATAAAATTATGAATAAATGCATTCTATTTAAACCTTATTTTTGGTGGGGTGAGGCCCCACTGCTTGGTCGCACCATAAAAATGCCTGAAATCTACATTATATTCCTGCTTTCCAATCTTCTGCTCTTACACAGCCAGTATAAAAAATTATATCAGTATTAAAGCTAATTGCTAAATTTTGGCTAAAAGTCTTGGTCAAAATTACTCAAAGCATCTTGAATTGTCTTTTAGGGTACAGATTTCTTACTCTCAAGTTAAGCTTAGAAGCCTCCTAGATACAGAGGATGAAATGAGAGAAATGCATGGTTAGTTTAAGCAGAGATTATAATGAACTTTACATAATGTGACTTGACACGGCATAACACAAAAGTCTAACAGAGGTATTAAATGAAGCTACTTAGGGTTGATCTAATGAAACTTAAGAGATTTACAATACCATTCTTTTGCTTCCTGTTATTAAGTTCCTCTGTTCACATGACTAATTCAAACTAACTGGGTGAAGCAAAGGCTTTTTGTATTACTCCATGATATTAGTGCGCAAGTTTATACTTTTTTATCCCCGTTTTGTTTTGTAGACATCTCAGTGAGACAAGAGATTCAGGTTTAACCTAAAGCAAGAAATGGATGATAGTTTTGCAATTGCAGCTGTTAAGACCAAGTAGAGATATCAGATATGTTCATCAAACATTAGAATTACCAATCAGAAGCAACTACGGTTAAGTTATATTAAGTTAAGCACATCCTAAACAGGACTGAAGATTGGCAACATTTTCTTACTTTATATTACATTGTATTATGTTAAGTAACATCATTAAGTTCATCTTAACTACAGCTTTAGGGAAATGGTAATGGTAGTTTAGTTGCTAAGAGTTTCAGCATGGAAGAATAAAGACCCATGATTTGAATCTGTCTTGGCCAAATTTTTCAAACCTAATCATTCTTTCTAATCTTGCTATTCATCTAGTGTGGAAAAACAGTGTTAGTAATAACCAGGCATAGGAATTCTTAAGCACAGCTCTTGGCTATAAGTTATATACACTCAAACCAATCATAAACAACAGTGACCAAGAATCACTGACGGCAGGTAAAACCTGTCTGGTGAGTGCTGTCTGCAAATGCAAACTGTATGAGGGATGGTGGGTGGGGGTGGTTTGTGATGTCCCTGCCTAATATCCAATAACAGCCCAACTTTATTTCTTTTCATTCTAGCCTTAATGTTTAGAAATTCCTATGCCTGGTAATAATGTTAACCCTGTTCTTCTTCAATGGAAATGTCCCCTGTTTGTAGGACTTACAAGCCAATGCCTTGGATCAGTAGCTTGCTGAGGAGCAAGCAAAGTTTTGGATCATAGCATATCCAGGATGGGTGATCAGCCCAATGCTGGTATAGTGGTGAAGAAGAAGGAAATTCAAGGTAGTGATGTTAGGGATGAAAGGAAAATTCATGGATCAAAGTATCCAACCCAGCATTTGCCTAGCAACCGGGGAAAAGTGAAAAAAAAAACCTTGGTTGGTCAGCCCCGGGATTTGATCCCAGGACCTCCCAAATATGAGTCGTACACATTACCATGCACCACCTTGCTTGGTTATGCTTTTTTCAACAAAAGTTTTATTCAGTATACTTCTAAGTTGAATTATCCTTCTGGACCATGGAATATCTCTAAACTAAAAAACAAAAATCTTACCGAATCACAGCTACACAGTCGGATAAAGCTGACAATATGTTGTCTCGGAACTTCTTAAGGGAAGCATACTCGTCTACATGTACATCTGAGTTGGCAAGGACCAAAGCCTTCATAATGTAGTACTCTTCTTTTGTGATGCTTAACCTCTCCAACCTTTCAACTATTTGTGTGCACTAAAAACATAAAGTAAATTTCACTCAGTGCCTTGTATTTACTATCATGATTAGAAAATAAGAAGAAAAGGCATTCTTAGTACCTCATAGCTAATGCTTCATGTTTCTTACTTTTGGCAGCATTTTATGCCAACATTAATAGGGTTCACTTAATTGGTAGCAGCAGAATAAAGACTAAAACATAAATTGAGCTTACATGTTGGAAGAGTTCAAGTGCGCCACAGTCACGAGCCTGCTTCTCATCAAGGGTGAAGTCGGAGGCAAACCTGAGTTTTTCTTTACATGAAAGGGATCTATAAGTAAGAGAGAGGGTGAGGATCTCTGCCCATGTGCTCTGTAGCAGTCTCATTTGGTCATTCAGAGAAAGCTCAGTGAAACCTGAAAACACATCAAGGAAAAAGTAAAGAATTGCACAAGTATTTCTTAATTTACATTGTTAAACAGACTGCAATAACACTTTAACTAGTATACAAGGTGTGGCAACAAAGAAATCTGAGTGACTGTTTTGCACATTTCCAGCTTTGTCGATGACAAAGAGAAGAGTGGGGGATTGGCCTTGGGACTCTACGCCGCTGTGAGCCTTCTTAGAAATGGGTCGTGTATCTAAACTCTGTTGGAATTATGCTACGCTCTAAAGTAGAACGTGTTAACATCAAATTTCTCACCTGCCACAGAAACTTGCGATTTGTTGAAACAAGTTTATGGTGATCAATGTCTATCTCATACGCAAGTTTTCGAGTGGGTTAAGAGGTTCAAGGACGGTAGGGAAGACATAGAAGACGATCTGAAATCAGGCTGTCCTTCCACTTCAAAAACTGAAGAGAATGTGGAGAAGGTCTGTAGAATTGTTCGAGAAGAGCGCCTGAAGGGTGCCTGAAGGTCAAACTGTCAATTAAGTTCTTTATCAGGATAACGCGCCGGCCCATAATGCGATATCTGTGAAGAGGTTTTTGGCGAAAAAGAACATTGCAGTGATGGAACATCCACAGTATTCGCCTGACCTAGCACCATGCGACTTTTTTCTCTTCCAAAAAGTGAAGTCTGCACTCAAAGGAACCAGTTTCAAGTCCGTGGATGCAGTGAAGGAAAAGCGCCGAGACTCCTCAACAGTACAGCAGAAAAAAAAACTTGCAGCACTGCTACCAACAGTGGAAAATTCACATGGAGCGGTGCAAGGATCGCGGAGGGGTCTAAACTGAAGGGGACAACATTTCAGTTATGTAAGTTTTTTCAACAAAGAGTTAAAGCATCAGTCGGGTTTCTTTATTGCCACAACTCGTATAACAAAAATGAAATAAATATATTGTTGGTTTTGAATTAAACTCTGTATCATTTTTAATTCTATACAAAGACTGGGGATCATTATCAAATGTTTGATTCCATGATGTTATGAAGAGAGAAATGTGCGAATTTGCATCAGATGTAAGATATGTTGTCCAACATGCAGTTATACACATTACTCCACAGTGAGGATAAGCAATCTGCACATGTACACCTTTTATTTATAAGTATATGCATCACTAAACACTATAACAGAGGCATTTGAAAGAGCCTCTCTCAAGTATACTGCATATTGGTATAACCTTGTTTTAGAGGGAGAGGCAGGCTGAACTTGGTCTGAAGTAATGCCTAACCAACATGTTTACTGTAGACAATAACACAGAGGTATTGAAACTTGCCTTTTCCAATAGGAATAGCTCTTGCACAAAAATGTGTACCTCTTTTATGCTTTTCTACCACGTACCTGGTAGGTAGAGAAGGTATTACCTTCCGCCCAAAAATTTGATACCAAGATTTCACCAGAAATACATGTTTTGAGGCCCCCTGAATGCAGAAAAAGGTCTGAGTGGGTGTCTGTGTGTGTGTTTGTGAACAGTATTACTCAAAAACGAAAAGTCAGATAAATCAAACTTGGTATTTAGGTTCAGTACCTTCCAAAGTTGCAATGAAGATTTTCAAGAAAATTGCCCACGCCAAACTACCCTTTACATGGAAGATTTTTCAAAGTTTTTTATTTTCTAAAAATGGCTCTAATGATTTTGATTAAAATATTATATATTAAAGTTATTTACATTGCAAATAAAATGCATATCTTGAATTTTCTGGGAATAACTTGTGAAGTCCACTTTATTTGGAGGAAGTTTTGTATAATCTTGTATAACTGGTAAACATTAAGCGACAGACAAGAACGTACTACACAAAAAATTTATTTCAAATAACTCTTTTTGTGGCATCACCCTTTCCAAGATATTTGTCATTAATGGTTCGAATTGTTCAATACTTTGTCATTCTTTTCAAGTCCATTCAATACTCAGTTGTTTCTCGAATTGCACACAAACAGTTGAAATTCTAGGGCCTATACATAGCATCCAGTTCATAAACATTTGACTATCACTATTCCCTTTATACCTAAACAAAATGTGTAATACAGCTATTTTTGGGAAGTTTTATCTCAATTAAAAAGAAGAAGATAAGAATTCATAAGAATAATTTGTATACCCATTAATAAAGCGCTGGAGGGTAGAGAAAGTCATGTGAATGTAATACATCAGATTTTTTTTTATATTCCATTTTCTAAATGTACACAGTAAAGGTTCAAAACCAGTTAACATAGTAGGAATTTTAACATATTCTGAGTCAGCAAATAAGTCACTCATTATTTTTAACTTCCTGCAACTTTTCCTCACTTGTAGCAATCTCTGAATCAGTGATCCCCAACTTTCTGTATTTGCTTCTTGGACTGATCCCTCACTTGGACATACCATACTGAACATATCATAAAAATAAAAAAAACAAAAAAAAAAAACAACTGTTGTTTGCATATTGTATAGACCAACACATTTAGAGTTAGATAAAGAAGTCTTTATTTTGCACTCTTGCACCCCACTTTTCTGTGTTTAAAAACAGTATGGTCCAATAATAATAAAGAACAACTAAACTGTTTAGAAAGTCTGCAAAAGAATACTTCTTGGCTTAAATATTTTCAAGACATCTGCAGAAGTATTTAAGGAAATAAACATCCTGCCATTTTCCTTTCTCTGCAAACATAGCGAATCTCTACTCATGTATAAAACTGAAAAGAATCTCCTATGTACCAACTCACTTATCGAACACAAAACAGATATTCACTCCTACAAAACAAGATCAGCACATCACATCTGCATAAAATCAGTTAGCTCTACCAAATATGGAATAAAAGATGTATTACATAGTGCCGCCAAAACTTACAACAGTTTCCATTTGACATCAAAGAATCTTTTAATTATCTCAGTTCAAAAACAAACTCTTCAAATACCTACTTGAGCAATACTGTAATTCCTAATAACTCGACAACACAAAATATTTGTGATGCTAGTTGAAATATTTAATAAAAAACACATGCACACGGTTGTCCTCGATGGTCTAGTGATGCCATTCTAGCCTCTAGTTCCCAAGGTCGTGGATTCAAACCTGGCGAAGGGCAATGGATTTGTTTTGGGCATAAAAATCCTTAGCATGGTTTCCTTCAGAAGGGAAGTAAAGCCAGCAGTCCAGTATCATAGATTTACAGCATGTAAAAGAACCTCAAGCTTGATAAAGAAGCCTGTGAGAAAAATTTCTGGTCTTTCATGCCCAATATAGAATGGGATGCTAAGAACCAAGTAGTTTTTTTTTTTTATCTTAACCAAGTAGTTGAAGAGCATTCATTAAAAAAAAAAAACACACACATACACGCACACACACACACGATTAAGAAATACATATATATCTTCTAGAAACTTGTTTATTGCTTTTTATGTGTTTATTCTCTGTACTTTGGTTACTGCCACACTAGTAAAGGATAATATGCTCATTAAGACCTTCTATGTAAATAAATAAATAAATAAATAAATTGAAAATATTCTAGCTGGCTTACCCAAAGCTGCACAAATGGTAATTTAAACCTCAAATGACAGTTTAATTAATTTCAGTTACCTTTCCGCCCATATTCTTTACAAAATTATTGTACAATGATCTGGAAAATTGCTATGGTGAATTCCCTCAGTAGTTGTAATCTCATACAGCCCTGTGATATTCCTAATAACTGATGAAATATCTCATGATATTCATGCAAACAGGTATGAAATATTGGCAGGTGTTATATTGTTTCCCTTAATCTCCACTGACAGACTTCCCAGTTCTGGAAATGTTGTGTAGCCTGTAAATATCTTTTAACAGTAAAGGAAATAATCTGAATGGTCAAGTATTTTTTGGATAATCACAGTAGATGAAATTTTGAACCTGTAACTTCTCTTCTGGTTCTGTAGTTATTTAATAATAGAAGGAATTAAATTAAATTGAGTTTTATTTAAGGAGACGCTCTTTAACTGCTATGGTCCTTAGCATCCCATTCTATATTGGGCATGAAAGACCAGTAATTTTGCTCACAGGCCTCTTTATCAGGATTGAGGCTCTCTTACTTGTCATAAATCTATGACACGGGACCACAGACTTTACTTCCCTTCCGAAGGAAACCATGCTAAGGATTTTTACACATGAAAAAAATCCATCGCCCTGCAACCTCGGGAGCTAGAGGCTAGTAACCACTACACCACGGAGGACAACAATATATTAGAAGGCTACACAGTTTTCACATAATACAGGAACCTCTAACATGAATATACAAAAGAAATTGGAGTAAAAATATGAAGATTCTACATTCCAAGGCCACTAAGTTAAAATAATTTTGGAAATGATGTACAGTATGTAACCACTGACAAAAATAATCTTCTCTGTTTTTAATTATAAAATATCGGGTGACTAATTTCTGAAGTTACACAATATAATTTTCTCTCTTCATATAATTATTTAGCATAGCCTGATAATGAACTCAATTACAACATACATAGAAAACAGATCAAAACTTTCTTACACAAGGTGTATTAAAAAGGTTTTGCTGTGAGTATCACATAGATTGGACTTGTGGGTCAGCTGTAAAACACTTGCCCACTGTTCCAAGGGTTTAGAATTCAATTTTCAGCTAGGCATAAGAAATGTTTCTTTAATGAACAAGATTCCTCAACACCTACAGAGTCTGGTATGTGAACTGAGTCTAGTTATTTAATAACCCTTTGTACATATCAAGACTGTCACTGGGGAGATACCTTAAGCACATGTTCCACAGTCATTCTGAATAACACATTTAGCACCTTAATAGTCTAATTATATGGCACTAATACATGTTCCACAAGTTCAAAGGGGCAAAAAAAAAAAAAAAATGCATACACTCACAGAGATTTTCTCTCATTATAATATTAGTATATATTATACATACAAGCCAAGAGCACCTCTTCTGGCTGCAGCTGTTCTATGACTCAATTTGTATGCATAAAAAAGAAGTTGCTTAACAAGTTTGTTTCAAGTTTTACCCAACTTCATCATAAATTCATTCATTCATTATCTGTTTATCCTCCTCTTATGTAGGACTTACACCCCCCCAGGACTTACAAGCGGGTGCCTGAGGCCAGAGGCCCGTCGAGGAGCAGACACTCATGGATCAGACAGAACATCCAGGATGGGTGATCAGCCCGATGCCTGGTATGGGATGAAGGAAGTAGATGAAACAAAATGTTGGTGAAATGGATGAAAGGAAAGGTGATGATGGAGCAGTTGGTGGAATGAATGGCGGGGGAAACCGGAGAACCCGGAGAAAACCCGCCCAGACGCCGCTTCGTCCACCACAAATCCCACATGCAGGTCCCTGGGATTGAACCCGGGCCGCCTCGGTGGGAGGCGAGCGGTCTAACCACTCGGCCATGGCGCCGCCATAACTTCATCATAAAGGTCCAGTAAAATTACTAAGACTTTACATTACAGAGATTATTAAAATTAAATTGAGTTTTATTTATGGACGCTCTTTAACTACTATGGTTCTTAGCGTCCCATTCTATAGTGGGCGTGAAACACCTGTAATTTTGCTCAGAGGCCTCTTTATCAGGCTTGAGGTTCTTTTACATGCCGTAAATCTACGACACGGGACCACCGGCTTTACTTCCCTTCCGAAGGAAGCCGTGCTAACGATTTTTACACCCGAAAAAATCCATCGCCCTCCGCCGGGTTTGAACCCGCGACCTTGGGAACCAGAGGCTAGCACGGTACCACTAGTCCACGGAGGACGACACAGAGATTATGTACCTTCATCTGGATGTAGCTAAGGTTTAACAGAGTTGAGCTGCACAGTATGCAGAGAGAGAGAATGAGTGGCCAAAAGTCATGGCCTATAAGTAAGTGTTTTATGTCCTATCATAATTTTGTCAGTACTGTTTTTTTTTTTGGGGGGGGGGGGCGTGAGACCGTCCACCTGTGTTCCATTGCAAAATTTTTATATATAATTGAGAGAGAGATCTGATGAGTTACCTGTTTACAAGCAGTTACTCATAATTGTAAATGTAATTTAATTTATTTGTACTAAGTTATTTACACAAACAGGATCTGTTAGGACTGGCTCTGGCCAGTTGTTCCCCAGACCTCCTATATTACATTCTGTGTTATGTCTCTTACATTCTTAAATTCTACTACTTTTCTAACTAATTCCATGTAAAGATGAAATGTATATTCCATGTGAAAATGGAATATGTATTCCATCCTTAATTTCTCTGCATACCGGACATATTCCCCTAAGTTTCCATACCTCTAGTCTAAATCATACTATTCCTTCCCTTTCTTTTTTATTATAAATTTCTGCATACTTTTCTTTTCCTAATTGCATCTTTATTATTTTATAACATAACAACAATCTCATTTCATTACTCGTTGCCCTTAGCTCTTGTTTATCAATGTCCTCATATCTTTCTCTGGCAATTTTCCAATACCCCTGTATCATTACAAGTCTTTGTTCCCATATATCACTAGCCCTACTCTCGCTAGGAGATCCTTAATTTTACTCAACAAACATTCATAATTCAAATGTTTTTCTTGGTAATCTAACATCTTTTCAAAATATTATTTTCTGACAACTGACTTATCTTATACCATACTTCAAAATTCTTTCCATCACCATTCCAGACATTAACTTTCTCCACTTCTAATGGCCCTACATTAGCTGTGTTCTGGGGCACACCCAGCTCTAACTTACAGAACATATCCACTTTCTCCCACACTTCTCCTACTCCCCATATTTCTATTCCATACATCCATCTTGATTCTATAAGATATCTTCCATCATGTGGGCAATATATAAACGTTTTCTTTCTAATCCCAGTGCTGACTTCCCTTTCACTAATGCCCATTTTTCCTGTTTATCCCAATTCTCTTTCCTATTTAATTTTAACCACAGCTACTTAAAATCCTCTGCTATTTGTTTATTATATTATGTATTTCTTTCCCATGAGACACTTTTTGGATTTTTTCAGTTTCTTTCCTTTTTTGAGCACTTAAATCTTTAACTTAAAATTGTAAACGTAATGTGACAATAAAATTTCTATTCTACTCAGGTCTACCTCTGGATTACTTCTCTTTCCAAGGAGCCACCATTTTTGGAGTGCATTTTAATCATAATAATTGTAACAGTTTATTGGTGGGTAACGTGTATTTGATGGCTATGTCAAACACATATATTTTGACATATTGTCCCTATCACACAATATAAAAAATTAATAAGTTTACTTACAGAACCTGGGAAATAAGAAAATAAAGGTTAACTTAAAAGCACAACATAGCTTTCTAGAAGTGAAGAAGTCCAAGAAGTGATGCAGAAATAAACTTTTCTTTCTTTAAAGAACATTTACTAACAAAAAACCATTTGCCTAGACTTTTTATATTAAACATTGCCTACCAGAAGAAACCAAAAACATCTGAAACTCTTCCATATGCTTTAAAATAATTATCACTAGATACAACAAATTTAAGACACCCTGCTAAAGAATGGTTGTCTCTTACTGATGGGTCCAGCTTACCAAATAAAGGTGGTACTGGTGCAGTATGCTCATTTTTCTCTTACTACAGAGGATTATATTAAATTCTACAAATTTTAATAGTGAAAGCTAAGCAATTCTTCAGCTTACAAAATCGCCTCTACCGAATCCAGAAATTTCAAAAGGTTATCATATTGTCTGATTCAAAAGCAAATATCATAACTACATCATCTGATGTAACAGCCAAAACCATAACATCTTAGAATGCCACAAAATGATACAACTAACCAAACTAAATAAAAGGGAGTTCTGCAGTGGATCCCAGCACACTGCAGAGTGGAAACAAAACAGCTGTTTTTTTGGCCAAAAAAAAAAAAAAAGACAGCACAATTGTACCAAAATAACCTGAGCCATTATTGTATCCTTCAATCCAAAGAATAACTACACCTGTATAGAATAACAAACTTAAGGAAGGAAATGTAACAAAATCATCTGGAAATTGATGGAAAAGTCTATATGATAATATGTGTACAATTGTTACACTACCAAGGAAATCTTCAGTTGCAACTTTCAGATTATTTACAGGACATGACTGTCTAAATAAACATCTGCATTTTGACACTGCAGAATTCCCTACTTGCTCTTTCTGTTATTTTGATGAGGATATGGATCAAAACTATTTTCTTCACTGTCCAGCTTTCATCCAGTATTCCAGTCTTCCTGCTAAATATTGGAGTGAATGACTTCATTGTCAACTGCTCATCATTAGAATTCAACTAGCTTATAGCACCTGCCTACCAATAGCTGGAGAGAGATTTTGAAGAAGGGGGTTTAGAATAAAGTGCTACAAGAAAAAAAAATTAGAAATTTTTATGATCATATTTGATGAACTGTTAGAAAAGGTTAAAACAAAATGTTTATGATCAGTAATACTGATAGAATGTATAATGTAATTGTATTGCAATAAAGATAGAATGTATAAAGGTGGGTTGATAAGTCAGTGACTTTTTAAAGAAAATAACAATTTTTTCCAAAAAATCAATTTTATTTCTCAACACAGTCTCCTTTCAATTCAGTACAGATTGTTCAACATTACTCCAATTTTTTAACCCTTAAAATATTTTTTGAAGTCTGCAAAATATGAAGTTGTGTCTGCCATATGTTCACTGAACGTGAATTTCTTCCTAGCGAGCCAATTTTTCAGGTTTGCAAAGAGGAAGAAGTCACTTGGAGCCAAATCTGGAGAATATGATGGGTGAGGTAGCAGTTCGTATCCCAATTCCACAAATTTTGCGATGGCAATGGCTGATTTGTGTGCAGGTGCATTATCCTGGTGAAAGGAAACCTTTTCTTAACCAAATGGGGTCGTTTCTTTAACAATTCCTTGTAAAACTTTGCGGCATAATATGAACCTGTGATTGTTTTACCCTTTTCCGGGTAGTACATGTCTATCACCCCTTGTGAATCCCAAAAGACAGCTGCCATGATTTTTCCTGCCGATGGAATGGTTTTCGCCTTTTTTGGAGCAGGTTCACTAAAGGAAAGCTTTGATTGTTGTTTGGTTTCAGGTTGATAATAATGGATCCAAGTTTCATCAACCATGATATAATGCTACAAAAACTCATTTGGATTGCGCTGGAACATGTTCAAACATCCCTGTGAAATGGTTACACGATTCCACTTGTACTGAACTGTGAGCAGTCACGCACCCATCTTGCTGACAGCTTTCTCATACCCAAAAATTTGTGCAGAATGTTATACACCCGTTCACTCGAGATGTTTACGGTATTGGTTATCTCATAGATTTTCACTCAGTAGTCTTCCAACACAAACTTTGTTCGCCATTTCTTCTGTTGTGACCTCAAACAGCTATCCTGTGCACATGGCATCCCTAGTGCTCAAACGGCCACATTGAAATTCTATGAACCACTTGTGAACCATGCCATGTGATGGAGCAGAGTCCCCATAATACTTTTCAGCTTTTCTTCCATTTCGTTCACCGTCTTACCACGTAAAAATTAGTGCTTTATCAGAAGACGAAATTCACTTTTCTCCATTTTCTACAAAGCACACGCATCTGCTTATTTTAGACGCTCTCAAAAATGTTCTAAGAAACAAATGACAATGTATTTCATTGATTATACCCAGGATATATGTAAAACTTGGGTGCAAACAAGAAACATGTGATTAGAACGCTATCTCTCGTCAAAGTCATGGACTTATCAATCCACCCTCGTAAAATAATAAAAAGAAAGTATAGAACAAATGTCGTATTTAATTTAATAGCTATAACAGTCACTTATCATTAAGATATTTGCCTTACAGTTGCTATTTCCTAGGTTGGAACCAAGCCACACTATCTAAAAATTACACATTACAAATTGCAAGTGTTCCTATTACACAAATTTCAGCTGAAGAAGTGAGTGGCCCCAGCAAATGAAAGATGCATTATTAAAGTGCTCCATTTGTAAGGCTCACTTTCCCACTTAGCTATAGGCAGGCAATTTCCATTTCAATAAACTTTACTTATATTGTATTCAAAACTCTAACAATCAGATCTTTTTGTTAAGGAGGTCTTAAGGTGTGATGTTGTAGCATTCTGTAAAGGCAGAAAGGTTTGATTTCCTGTACACATAACTAAATCATACTGTCCTATCAATCCTATGTGAATGGTGGCAACACAAAACAGCATTCATGTACATAGGCCCACCTCAAATTCTCAACTCACTGAGAGCAGAAGGAGGCTATAAAACATCCTCTTTTTTTCTGGGCACAACTTGCATGACCATTGTATGGATGTAGACATCTGTTATAATCTTTAAGATTATCGTTTTCATAAATCCAAATGCAGTACAAAAAGCAGGCAGCAACTTCATAAAAATTCCACATTTTATTACTCCACAAGATGCAGTCATTGTGCAAGCCACAGTTGATGATACCCACATCTAATGCTAACAAAGGCAAACATATATTAATTTTAAAACAAAGATATAAACAAACCTGGAATTTGTTTAGCCCAACTGATGATGCCCACCAGCTCTCTGTCGTACAACTCACTAAGTATGCTCAAGATTCTTAACTCCGGATCCAGCGTACTACTTTCATGCGAAGTTAGAAGGACATCAGGTTCACAGGAGGCCAAGGCTTCAAGCATTTTATTCTCTGTTAACATACACATGATATACAATTACAATAAAGAACCGTTACACTGGAACTTAATATTACAATCAGGAACTGCAGAAAATTTTTATTCAGGAAAAGTAGAAATTAGTTACAAAATATGAGTGAATTCAAGCATAACTTTTACAAATATCCGTGTTTGTAAAAGAAAATCTGCGACATGTTTCATGACAAATATCTGATAGGTTTGGTGCATCACCATGTAAAGTTTATTATAAAACATTCAGGTAAGATAAAAAGAACTTTTCATGCATTATACACCTTTTTAACAGTTCTGCCTTAGTACATTTTTGAAGATATATGGGTAAGCAACTGTTTGGTTATGTCATATTAAGTATTTATTGTTTTTGCATAATTTTTACTTTCTCTACTACGTATAGAAAGTAGGGGAAGTATTGCATTCCACCCAAAAATTTGATACCAAGATTTCACCGGAAATACATGTTTTGAGGCCTCCTGAATCCAAAAAAAGTATTTTTGGAAACATGTCCGTGTGTGTGTCTGTCTGTGAACAGCATAACTCAGAAACGAACAGTCAGATAAACACCAAACTTGGTATTTAGGTTCAGTATCTTCCAGAGATGCGACACAAAGGTTTTCAAGAAAATCTCCCCACCCCAGATTACACTTTACATGGAACATTTTTCAAAAATTTTAATTTTCTCAAAAATGGCTTTAACGATTTTGATTAAAATATCATATATTTAAGATATTTTGATGACAAATAAAATGTATATCTTGAATTTTCTGGAAATGTCTCCAAAAGTATTCTTCATTATGAATGACTTGCATAACTGGTAAACCATAAGAGATAGACAAAATTTTACTACACAAAAAATGTAGATTGCATTAAAATAAACAATTTATGTCATACATTTTTTTTGTTGAGTGAATACTCCACATAGCAACCAGCTCTTAAAATATTTGACTATTGTTTAAAGCCTACCAACTCCCCTTGCATCTACAAGAAAATCAGCAATAAGATTAACATCTCGATATCTCGATTAACATGAAACATATGGAGAATAAGCGTTTGTAAAAATAGTTTGTACAAGAGTAGAGAGAGTCATGTGAGTGTAACACAGATTTTTTTAAAGTTGAACTATCAAAGGTCCTAACAAACTGCATTAATTCAAAGGAAATGGCTGGTGATAGAAAAAGCAGTTCATCAGAATATAAAATAAAATCAGAATCAAAATATTTCAACACAGATCTCAGATACACAAATTAGGACGCCATTTATTTAGGGTTAAGAAGAAATGGATTTGGTCCATAAGGTTGTAGGTATATATGTATGCTTGATAAATTAGTGTGTGAAGTTTGTACAATCAGGATGGAGTCTTACAGTGGCCAACCCTGTGACATCAAGCTGGAGAAAGCTAATATTTTTGCACCCATCATCCAGCACTACAAAGAAAAATATAATCTCCAAGACATCACAGTGATTGGTTTAACGATCACCGCAAGTGGAATGCATTGCAGCCATGGACAGAGATACAAAAATTATATTCCCTTCAACCTAATTTCCGATTTAACGTCAACACAACTATCCACTATCTCACATTTCAAACTCGGTCCTAAACTAGACTGGAAGATACTGAGTTGTGCTTTGAACCGTATATTTATTTTTCAAAGGATGTCTGGCTTGCATTTTCTCCAAATCAGAATCCATTGCACTTTTACTTAGACACTCATTCCAAAGAGAAATCTTGATCGGTGTACCTCGGATACTGAGAAATAAATTTGGGATTTTTAGGCACTAAAATCTCAAGTTTCAGCTGCCTAAAAATGATCTTAAAATATTAAATTTTGTTAGGAAGAAGATATTAATAGCCGCAAATACTGGAGAAACATCTAATGTATTTCTTTCACATGATTTCTCTATTCTTCTACAAACTGTTTTCTTAAAAAAAGCTTATTCTTCTGCCTACTTATTGTTAAACCAGATAAACCTTCCTTGTACATTAAGTTTTGCCATGATTTTAAGGTAGAAAAACATTTTATTAGACAAACAGCCATTATAACATTAAAAAGCTCAATTTCAATTTTGAGAAATCATCTATACAGTCATCAGTTAACCTACATTATTATAGCTTTATGATAGTATACTTTATGATAGATAGTTAAATCTGCTTTTTCATGTTTTCTTTCTTATTTATTTTTATTGGTTAATGTACAATATTTAATTCTTAATATTTTTAAATATATTGGTAGCTTTATCCTTTTTGGCAATACTGAATTGGGAAAGTTGTAATTTAATTCTATAAATAAATACAATAGTAGGAAGTTAAAATTACAAGGACATAACAGTGAGCATAATCAATAAGAAAAGTATATTATGAATTTTTGTATGGCTTGGGAAAGAATTAATTTAGCTCCAAGCTGCATAAACTTTATAATGGGAATATATAATTAAATAAATAAATAAACTGCATTCAAAATGGCTGCCTTATCAGGTGTCAGAGAGATAGAACAGCAACAAATGATATGTATCATGTTTCTTATACACCAAAGATCAATTTTAGAGCCAAAAACGAAAAATGTGAATTTTTTACTATTTTTGTAATTTTCAGACTATACTACCCTTAATGCAGAAGTAAATCTCCTGTATATGATTCCTAGTTAATATAACGTTAAAAACCTACCATGGCTCAAAATAAACCAATAATTATGTAGAGTTAAAATGAAAAAATTAATGTTACTTGATAGTAGAAAAGAGGATTAATAATTAACTTGTATTATTCCTTAGAGACTGGAGCAGAAGTGGTTTCGTTCTTCCGATATTCACTGATAAATTGCACTTTACTGCCAACATTTTAAAAAGTCTGCCTGTCATTCCTTACAGCACCTATAAAACTGAACAAATTTCTGTCTATATCCCAAGAAATTACTCAGATGTATTTATATGTTGAACAGCTCCAAGAGAGATGAACCTCTTAGGTCAGAAATCAAGTCTTTCTTATGAGTATTTCAAATATCACAGAACCTTTATGGCCAAGGATTTTTTACTTTCTCTACCATGTACATAGATAGAGAAGGTATTGAATTCCACCCATTAATTCCATACCGAGATTTCACCAGAAATGCATGTTTTGAAACCCCTGAATCCGAAAAAAGCATTTTTAGAAAAAGGTCCGCGCGCGTGCGCGTGTGCGTGTGCGTGTGCGTGCGTGTGTGTGTGTGTGTGTGTGTGTGTGTGTGTGTGTGTGTGTGTGTGTGTGTGTGTGTGTGTGAGAGAGAGAGAGAGAGAGAGAGAGAGAGAGAGAGAGAGAGAGAGAGACACACCAAGTTGAGTTCAGTACCTTCCAAAGACGTGACACAAAAATTTTCAAGAAATTCCTCCCACCCAAACTAGCATTTACATGGAACATTTTTTGTTTTTTATTTCCTAAAAAATAGCTCTCACGATTTTGATTAAAATACCACATATTAAAGATATTTATATGACAAATAAAAAGGTATATCTTGAATTTTCTGGGAATAGCCTCTGAAGTATAAACTGGTAAACGTTAAGCAATAGATGAAAATACGCAAGATATGTAGATCTCTTTAAAACACAATTTATTTCATGTAACTTTTTTTGTAGCATCAGCCATTTCTGGGATATTATTAATGTTCCAAATTGTTCACCAAACAACAGGTGCTTTTATTTGCTCCCTGAATGCTATTGTCAAAGATTACAGCAAATGACACTCAAAAATAAACTCTATACTCGACTCTTCCTCTTCCATTCAAAATGGCAACACGTCTCTAACAGTGTAGTAATGAAGAAAGAAAAAAAGAAGATAAATTACTTATTATGCATTTTCTTGTGTAATGGTTAGATCTTGGAACTTTAGGCATGACTTTCCCTGGAGAATTTATTCATGAGCTATTTTGAAATGCATATTACTAAATCATTCCCATGGATTTTCAAAACATGGTTCACATGGTTGCATTTGGATAGTCATAGGCTTACCAAGAGCTACTGAGCATTTCACACTTAGGTGTATTAATGTACAACAAATTAGATACTGCATTAAAAAGCTCAGTTCCCAAATTCTTTAAAAGCAAACTAAGAATGCTGCTCCTAAAGAAACAGTACTTAAATATAAATGACATTTTGAATGATCCATGTTTTCCTCTACAAACAATTGCTCACTGTTATAATTTGTCTGTATTCAAATATGTATTTTAAATTAATTGTAACTTGAAAACTTGACTGAAGATTTGAAACTGTTATATTTATCTAAACCATTGTCAATGTATATATGTATATAAACCACTGTAAATATTCGAAATGAATGATATGTCCAATAACAATGTACATTGTTCCCAAAGTATAAAAATAAATATGATATGATATACATATTTCCATGTCTTTACTAATTATGTAATAACACCCAAATTCACAGATGATGCTTTGAAGCTGTTAGATTTGCAAGACAAATCTATACAATTCACCAATGAAACAGAAAAAGGTGGACTTCTACCTTTATTGGATTTAAAAATTATGAGAACAAAACATACCTACTAGCTTTTGGTGCCTACCAGAAACCGCTGCATACAGCTAAACTACATCAAGAAAAACATCTTCAATCCAAACCACATCAAAATGCCGTTTTCAATAGCCTTCCCTCTCAACATAGAAGAATTTTTACAATATCACCACATTGGTAACAAAACAGGCCTCACAAACTTTGACACCAACTTTCATAAAAAATAGCCAAATTCAAGAGAAAGAAGACCCTAAAGATGCCACCAACCTCAACACACAAATTCCACAAAGATAGTACAAGAAATTCACATTCCTATCATAGCTGGATAATTTTCCAAAAAATGTTTAGACACAATATCATCACAAAACAAACACAACTACAGAAATCACCTATGATGCACTCACACAACTTTCTATACCAATGGTAAATTCACATATATTCATGATATATTGTACTGTTACTCTTCTACCCTAGCTATGTTATAATATATTCTTGCCTAGGAATTGCTTCAAATTAAATAAAGAAGACTTCAACATGTGGAACCGGCATTCAAATGTTTATTCATTTTAACAAGTTCTTGCAATGGAAAGAAAATAAGGGGGGGGGGGGATACAAGAACTGCAAACGTTCATGCACATTCATTGATACTTAGGAAAGTTGTAAATTCGCAATATGGAGTAATTGTGTATTTTAACGAGCTCTACATTTTTCCTGTAGTAAATTTTTGTCTATCTGTTAGATTTCTTTGTTATATAATTTATACAAAATTCAATCAATTAAAGCAGAGTTCACAGGATATTCACAGAAAATGATGAGAGATATACATTTTATTTCTTATGTCAAGATATTAAAACACATTTTAATCAAAATCGTTAGCGCAGTTTTTGAAAAAATAAAAAATGAACAATTTTCCATGTAAAAGGAATAATGAAGTGGTGACACATTCTTGGCAGATTGCATGCGCGCACACACACACACACACACACACACCCGCACCCGCACGCACGCACACACACACACACACAAGCACACGCACGCGCACACACGCACACACACACACACACACACACACACACACACACACACACACACACACATACACACTGAATGATGTTTACCAGGCTGCTGATATATTTTGTTTAGTTACTGAGCCATTAGCAGTCATTGCTCTCTCTGTACATTATTGCAATTGCAAGCAATTTAGGACAATTTACCTCCAGCAACAAACGGTTTTCTGAGATTTTGTCACCTTTGTTGTAAGAGTTATGTGTGATACAATTTCATTTGTTCTCAATTATGGATACCATACATCCTTTTAACTTGTGTTTCCCTGTGCACAATGCACAGGTTTCTTCTGATCTACAAACTGCCTGCATTTGAAATATCATGTGGGCTTAATGTAATCTATTTTGCAGATCATCCATTCAAACTTGATTTTTTTACTTTCTCTGCTACTGAAAATATTGTATTCCAGCCAAAAATTTAATATGAATGTTTCACTGGAAATACATGTTTTGAGATCCCCCGAATTCAAGAAAGAACCTTGTATGTATGTGTGTGTGTGTGTGTGTGTGTGTGTGTATCCATCTGTGAACAACATAACTCAAAAATGAAAATGTTGGATGAATATCAAACTTATTATTTAAGTTCAAATTTTTCAAGGTTGTGAAATGAAAAACTTCAAGTAAATCCCCACCCCAAATACTGTTTATATGGGAAATACTTTGTTATTTTACATTTTCTAAAAAATAGCTCTAACGATTTTTATTAAAATACCATATTTTTAAAATATTTACATAAGGAATAAAATGTATATGTTGAATTTTCTAGAATAGCCTAGGATGTCCTCCTCATTCTGAATGAAGTTTATGTAGTCTGTAAACCATAAGAAATAAACAAAAGTTTACTAAACAAAAAATGTAGATCTTATTTGAGGCAGTATTTTTAATACTTGAATAATTTCAATTAAATTTTATAATATGTAAATTCAACAACAGCCCGCCTTGAAGCAATATGTATGTAATAATTTGTAAAATGTATGTAACAGTCATTGCAAATGCTTATATTATTCTAAACATGTTCGGTAATGTTATGTGAATACATTGTGTAATTTAATAATGTAGGAGCTGTGAGAATAATAAGTTTTAATTTGCTAACAATGAGGTAACAATGAGATAATCTTGAGGCAACAATGAGTTTGAGAAATTAAATGCTACTCGTCATGATTAGAGCAACAATAATGTAAATTTTGTGACAGTTTAAAATTAGCCAATCAACAGCTAGAAAAAGCTTTAATTAAATGCAGGTATTCTATTGGACTAGGATTAGCAAATCAGAGACTTAAAATACAGAAGCTTGCGGGTTTTGACAGTTTAAATATGTTCAGTTGCCTGCAGACCTTGGTAGTGACCGGATGGAAGATGTGTTCTCTAAAGAAATATTACATATTCGTGTGAATCTAAAAATAAATGTACGCATTAACAAAGTGCAAGTTTTAAATCAAAGAATCTCACAGCTCTTAATATCAGTGTAGTGCTATTTAATTTGTGTCAAGGAATAATAAAAAGAAGTGAATTTAAACTTAAAATCTGTGTAAGCCTACATTCTTGTCGCACCATGCCCTGATTAAGAGAAACGTGTCTCCAAAGTAAGACTGACGCAGCCGAGGCAAACATAAACATAAATACTATCTATAGAAGCTGTTTAATAACAAAGTTAAATATTTTTTTTAAACTTGGAGCGCAACAACAAAAATACATCTTCAAATAGTCTTTACATACGTAGCAGCATATTATGTAACAAACAATCTTCTTCAAATTAACGCCCAAAGCATGGTGCAAACTTCAACAACAGAACACTTTCTCAAATTGGTTTTCCAAGTGTGGAAATAAATAAAAAATAACTCCAACAACAATAAACTACAACAGTTGAAGAACAACACTTCAAGTTGGTGCCCAACCTTGGGGCACATATCTACTTCATATTAAAGCACACAATTTATATCCAATAAATTTTTTGTGTCATTTACCATTTACAGACATTCCTTGTTATTGGTTTGAATTTTCAAATACTTATACCTTTTTCGAGTCCTAAGTCACAATTTGTTTTTTCTGCTAGTCATGCAAAGATTGGAATTGCATAGCCATCACATAATGACTTGCTTTTAATAGTCTATGCTGTATTCCTCTTATACATACAATAAAATGTGTAATGAAAGCATTGCTGCAAGGTTTATCTTGATAAACAAGTAGATTGAATAATAAACTTTTATAAAAATAGTTTGTAGAAGAGTGGGTATATAAAGTCATGTGATTATAACATCAGAATTGTGTTGTATGAGTTTGTTACTTCTTGTCCCACCTATTACTATGTGCCTGCTGTTTTCTTCTTTGTTTTGCTCCCCCGATAAATGAATTTAGCTTTGCTGTCTCCTGCCTGTAGATCTAGCGATACAATAAACATCCCAATTTTTCTTTGCTGACATTAGTAAGAGTATTATACATAATTACGTTTGAATTTCTTACTATTAAAGTATTTGCTAGCATGTATTATCAGAAATTTCAGTTTTTTGTTTCACACGGAGTTTCTATTTCTTCCATGGTTCCCACTTCAATGAGCGCTCTTCAGTAATCTTCAGGATTCAGTTTAATCCTTTAAAAGACTTTATTCCTACTTTTATGGCAGTAAAATTTATTTTTTTACTTCAGAGTAGTGTTTATACACTGAACTGATTCCCGTATTTTTTATGTTACATGAAGTTTGTACTTCTTCTCAACTGTCTGTGCAACTGAACTGACAACTTCGGAGTAGCTTCTATGCTGGTTGCTGCTAGGTGGAGGCATCTCTACAGTACTGTATTCCAGATGTAGATGGTGACACTTGTCCCTTACTCCTCTGTAGGGTGCTAATAATTACCATAGATATTTGCTACCTAAAACCCTATGGTACTACTCATTCCTCCATGGATCCTCTAGATGTTGCACCCTTTTCCCCATTTCCTTAACCTTATTGTTTAGTGTAATATTTTATTTCTTATGAATAGCTGTATTAGTTTGAAGCTCTGAAAATACATGTTGCAGGCTACTCTCCAATAATAAGATTAGTACCTTCAAGTCTTTCCAAAGGTTACCACTTATTTGTGTCACACTCACTATATTTTCAAGAGCAACATCAACTTCATTGTTAATGTCATGCACCATCTTGGCAATCCTTAGCATGGCTTCCTTCGGAAAGGAAGTAAAGTCGGTGGTCCCGTGTCGTATATTTACAGCACGTAAAAGAACCTCAAGCCTGATAAAGAGGCCTCTGAGCAAAATTTCTGGTCTTTCACGCCCAATATAGAATGGGATGCTAAGAACTGCAGCAGAGTAATGTTATATAATTATAGCTATTTATGTACTACATATGTGGGTAATCCAGGAAGTAACAACAGTTTTTGCATTCCTGCAGTGCAGATCAATGTCGGGCTTCTATCCATGGTTGAGTGGTTTCCTCAAAATCTTTTCTCAGTGTTCTGTGAAACCAGTTAAAACAAGTTGTTATTGTGTATTCTGTGATTGTTCGAACTGAACTTGAGATACAAAGTCCCGCCAATTGTGAAGTGAAAGGTATTGAATTTTTGAATGCTTGGAAGTTAAAACCTACAGAAATTTACCATCAACTAAAGAGAGTTTATGGTGTAAGAATGTGACAAACAGTTATTTTCAGGTAATGGTTATAGATGTCTCGATTACAGTGCATTAACAGTTACATGTAATGGTTACCAGTAATGATTCATTTATTTCTTTTTCATGGTTATTACATTTGCAGTTACATTATATTACATTACATTATGACATGCAGAAAGTGTTTCCCATCAATAACTCTGGTTGTAAATGGTGTAGTGAGAAGAAGAGATGTAAGTAGAGCATATATTGCTGATATAAATGAGGGAATACATTGGGCATGTGATACACTTAAGGCAGTTTTTGTAGATGTAAATAAATTTTTGGATGATAGTTGTTTCGGAAGGGATGGCGGCCTTCATTTAAATAGGAAGGTATCTTTTTTGTTAGGAAAATTAATAAATGATGTTGTAAATGTATGCATAAATAAGGGAAACTAAAAGCAGATTTAGATGCTGACAAAACAGACAATTTAAGTAAAAATGAGGAAAGATATAAATTGGTAAAATAAAGAAACAAAACATTGGAATTATCACTATAGATGACCGAAATTATGAAAATGTAAAGGTAAACAATAATGCACATAAGTGAAAAAATAGTGACTAGTAATTTTTCATCAAAATACTCAGTATATAAACAACAAACGAACGTCTATAGAGCTAAGTATAATGACATTATGATATTCACAGAACATGACCTAAAAGCAGAGGAAATTGTAGCAAATAATTACCATGGGTACAAGCTAAGATCACACTGTTGTACGCAGCAGCACAAAAGTGGAGGGGTAGCTATTTATGTGGAAAATGGTATAAATTTAAAGAGATGAATGTAATAAGTATAGCGATGAAATGATATGTGAACTAGCAGCAGTAGGGGCTCTCTTAAAAGAAATTAGCATAGTGTTAATTGGAGTGTATACATCTCCAGGGAAAGTAAAGAATTGTTCGTTAAAAATAAAGAAAATCTATTCAACACAATACATGACAAAAAGATAAATGGATGTTTTAAGTATTGATATGATAAAAGAAAGTAATTATAAATCATCACTTATAGAAATCTTAGATATGCATAACTTAAGGATCAGTATAGAAAAACCCACAAGAGTAACGAAGTACTCTGAAACTTGTACAGATAATGTTCCCATTAACCTTCCAGAAATAAAATGGAAAACTTTAGTTATAAAGCGATCAATTTGGTCAACTTCCAAAATTAAGCTGTAAAAAAGATATTGCACAAATTAACTCGGAGTACGGAAGGCAGATAAAGAAGGAAAATTTAAATAACGTCAAAAAATATCTCGCAGAAGTAAGCCGGGAATTTGTATCATATGATCAAATGACATAAACCAAAAATTATGAGATTTTCAATAAAACAATTCAAAATGGGTTAGAAATGACAATGCCTTTTATAAGGGTTAAAATAAATGTAGATTGTAAAGGTAACTATGTTAAAAACTGGATGATAAAAGGAATAAAACTATCATGCAGCAAAATGAGGTTTTTAAATTCAATAAAACAGCCAAACATGAGTGAAAAGTCATTAAATTATATTGAAAATTATAACAAAATACTAATTGTAGTAATTACAAAGGCTAAAATGAACCACAACAAAGAACAAATTGAAAAAGCAGAAAATAAAGGTAAAGTAGTATGAAAAATTGTAAATCAAATATATAAAAACAGTAGTAGTAATATGCAAATAGAAAATATTGAAATAAATCATAAAAATACTGAGATTAAAGATCCAAAACAAATATGTAACCTATTTAATGACTATTACATCAATGTAGCAAGACAGCTAGCCTCAAAGCAAACAGCAATAAGGTTGAATTAAAAATCAGTAATAGATCTGGCTTAAATTAATTCTATGGCAGTTTTCGAAGTAACAGGAGAGGAAGATTTTAGAGAAATAAATAAACTAAAATCAAAGAAATCTGCAGGTCTAGACGAAATACCAAATGAAATGCTAAAACACATAAAATATGAAATAACAGAATTCATAACTCATATAATAAATGCTTTACTAATAAATGAGATATTTTCAAATAAATTAAAAAAATTTATTTTTAGACCAATATACAAAAAAAAAAAAAAAAAAAAAAAAAAAAAGGAAGCAGAAAATTGTGAAAAATTAGAATGTAGAAAATTATAGATCAATCACACTAGGCTTGGCAGTATCAAAAGTGATGGAAGGAGTGTATTTGAAGCGACCACAGAAATATTTTGAAAAACAATCAATTTTATCGCAGTTGCAATATGGTTCTCAGAAACACAAATGCACAACAGATACAATAAATAAAGAAAATAATATAATTATTAATACTCTCCATAATCATGGAATTGTGGTAGTCATAGTTTTAGACTTGTCGAAGGTGTTTGACAGTGTAAATGATAAACATCCTTGTAAACACACTAGAAAAATATGGGTTTCAAGGGGTTGCACAAAAGTGGATTGTATCATATCTAGAAAATAGATAGCAGTGTGTAGAAATAAATTATAAAAATAATAAGGGTATGGTAAATAAAGTAAGATCAAACTTTGAATCAATTAAACAAGAAGTTCCACAGAGTTCAAAATTGGGTCCTTTTCTGTTTTTAATGTATATAAATGAGCTTTCTGAAATAGTAGCAAGAAAAGGAGTTATGGAAATTAGCTATGCAGATGATGTAACAATAATAATTAGGGATCATACCACAAGAGGTGCAGAAATTAGGGCAAATAATATAATGAAGATTTTAAAAGAGTACTTTCTAAATTTGGATCTAGTAGTAAATGTAAAAAAAAACTGCATGAATAAATTTCACATCAAAAGAGCAACATATAGACTCTATTGACTCAAAGTAGATGGGGAAAGCTTCCTGAAACACATGCCACAAATTTTCTAGGTGTTATTATAGATAAATATTTAAACTGGCAACCACGTGTATCGTACATAACAAAAAAGATAAATAGGGATTTATACATAGTGAAACAGTTTAAGAATTGCATGGATAATAAAACATTGAAGCAAGTGTATTATGCTTTTGTATGTTCATACATAAAATATGGAATAACATTATGGGGAAATATTGCAACTAAGGAAGTATACTTAAGATATTCAAATTACAAAAAAAGGCCATTCGAATAATATGGAAACTGGAAAGAAAACATACTTGCAGGGAGATATACAAAAAATATGGAATTCTAACTGTTCCATGTATATACATATATGAAAGTACCAAATATGTGCTACCCAACAACAAAATTGCCAAAAATAGTCATAGAAGAAGGCATGTACGAAATAAAGGTGATTATTACAGAACTGCACTTAGAAGAACATTAAATAATCGTTTGTTAGAAAATTTAGGGAAGAACATTATAATGCATTCCTAAAGAAATAAAAGATATAGAACAAAGAGAAATACGCATAAACATCAAGAAATATTTAATAAAAAATGTATTCTACGGCATTTGAAGAGTTTGAATTAAATACAAAATAAAATCAGAGCATATATATATATATATTGTAAAAATGTGTTTATATCAGAAATGTAGTTTAGAATGAGTGTAAATATATTGTAAATATACCTTTGTAGTAGAAAATGTAATTATTAAGGTATTGTTCATTAGAAAATTTAGGGAAAGAGCATTATAATGCATTACCTAAAGAAATAAGAGATATAGAACACCGAAATATGTACAAACACCATCAAGAAATATGTAATTGCATTCTGCAGCATTAAAGAGTTTAAGTTTAATACAAAATAGGATCAGAGTATGTATATATGTTGTAAAAATGTGTTTATATTAGAAATTTAGTGTAGAACGAGCGTAAATATTATAAACTTTTTCATAGTAGGAAATGTAATCATTAAGATATTGTATATGAAGATTGTAAGAAATGTATTTGTAAACAAGTATTGTTACCTTCTAACGTATCATATGTATTTGGAACTATGGATGAAATAAAATGAAATTAAATGGTTACCAGTAACGATTAGCTACATTTCAGTATGAACAGTGTTGATACAAAGAGACTTATTTTGTTATTTGATACAATCTAAAAAGAAGTTTTTCTAGCTGTGTCCATACTTTGATTACTATGGTGGTTTATAAATGCAAAATCATTTGCACTTGCTTCTACATTCCTGCACATGTGCACGGTTTGTATACATAACTAAGCTGTATGGGGTCCTAAATATAAACATCAGGTGATGCAGACATAGCAAGGGAGAATACATCACTATTGCCAACACCACTGTGACTGAAACTAAGCATATGATAACTTAAATATTCTCGTAAATATATATATATATATATTGTTTGTTAAAGTTGCAGTCAATTGCCAGGATCATATCAGTACTGCTAGTGTGCCAAAATTTCATCCCACAGAAGTTCTTTTACATGCTAGTAAATCTACTGACATGGGGCTGTCATTTATAAGCACACTTAAAAACCATTGATCTAGGTCGGGTTTGAACCTGTGACCTTGGGATCAGCAGGTCAGCGCCTAACCAGACCAACAAATATTCTCGTAGCATGTTAGATAAAACACGGTAATGAACTTTGAAAGGTAATATTGCTAGAGAAGAGAAACATTAATGCCCAACATCTTGTCTTGTCTAACATCACATAAGATGCTAGTAGGCATTTTTCTTGATAGATGGTATACTAAATAGACAATGTCACTCATGATCTTTTAAGGAGGAGAATGATACTGCGTAAATATTATGAGGTCCAAATCTCTTGATGTTTGAGGCATGTCCACTAATACGACACTAGTGAATACCAGCAGTGCAGCGTTGCCTCATACAGGTAGTACACCTTACCACTGGTAAAACTCTAATTGCAATATCATGTGCATGCATGTGTATTTGAAAAGGAAGTAGCTAGGATAAAAGGCAACGTTTTCCTGAACAAGTACAAAAAGGGATCATATTTTTTACACCCAATGGTTTGCCATTAATTTATAGATATATTTCGTGATGTTTAAACGGAGACTTTTAGTTATAATTATGCTGTAATAGTAATATATCCATTGTTGCAATAGTTATTTTACGTATTGTTATGTCAAAGACATAATTATCACTTAATAATGCGCAATTCTCCATGTACTAAATACATTTAGAAATAGTTATCCCACGAGGTTTTCTCATAAAGCTACAAACTCGTATGAAAATCCATTCAGCCCTACGACACAGCTCTACAAAACCATACATAACACTTTTTAATAAATGATGTCATACATGGTTTTGTTTCACAGAATTATACCGCAGGAAAACCAATGATAAAGTGCATTTTAATGGTCATTATGCTTCGTTCTGTATACTGCAGAGTCCTAGAACCAAGCACGTATCCATTACATGAGAAGAGTGTGTTGTGTGTTTTACAACATTCAATACCTTGTTACTTTGAATGCACTATACACAAAAAAAGGAAAAAGAAGAAGAAGAAAGGGTCATATAAAGAATAAGCCAACTGAGAACTTTAAGCAAAGAATCAGCAACTGTCATCCCATTCTCAAGCAAGCATCAACAATGGAATTCAATGCACCAGTGACACGATAGCTCAAGGTTAAAACATTGTTGAAACATTGTTAAAACATTGACAAAGCAAAAATGCTGCTCTTGTACTTTTTACAGCGCGCTTGCTGGAAGGTTAAGTGACTCAGTTGTGAATTCAACTGCAGTGTACTCAGTTCTTATAGTGATAGGCTTTGTCCTAGCATTTATAAAGTTAACACTCTTTCATGAAAATGTCACTTAGTAAGCCCAACAGTACCAGTAGATATAGCAGTAAGGTTAGAGCTGTTGTCTTCAGTACGTTATGAGGCAGTATTTTATATCACAACATTGTGAATGCCAGAGTGATTGTAGTGTAAATTAGCATTATTGTATGACAATGATTTGAAATGTTTATTAGCTATAAGCATTGTTAGGAAATAAGCTTACACCGCCTCACTGAAACTGACAATAGGAGTGGGTAACAATGAAGCGATGGGGTGAGTTGTTTATCACTTAGAAGAGACAAACAAATGACGTCAGAGTAGCGTGCCTTTCTTTAGAAATGGAGGGAATATCTTCCCTAGAGCATATATTTTAGTAATTTTGATTGGCTGACAAAATAGATGCTAATGTTGGCGCGATTTATTAACCAATAGCAGCTCTATTATAATGTTTAGGCATATCGGGGTGAGGGAGTATAAATTCTTGAGCCAAAGGCATGTATCGCGCAGTTCTACAGAATCATTCACAAGGTAAACGTCGCGCAGTTCTAAGAAATCTCACTCGCAAGTGACACGTCAGACAGTTCTACAGAAGCATTCATGACGTACACATTACGCAATTCTACAGAATCTCTCACGTTGTAAAGTTAGTTACAAAATGTGAAATACGCGAATTAATAGTGCCCGGCAAATAAGTGATTGTAGTTACATTCGAAAATATAACAGTTTCAGTCAGGCGTGTATAAAGATTAAATATGTGAAATTAATTAAGTGTGACGGCAATAAAAGTGCAAAAAACAAATTCTTTTATAAGTGTTATCTTTTAGTAACAACTCCTTTCCATTTACATGCCCTGCTCAAGAGATATTTGCTCGACTGAGTAATAATAGCTAGCCAGAGGACAAAGAACCCAAAATTCAAAATAGTAAAACAATAACAGGTGCTCAGCAAATAAGATAACACAACAGGTTACCGTGACAGTATAAATTCTTTAAAAAGTATGTCAGTGAAGAAAACCGCAAGAATCTTAACTTCACAAAATGTCAAGAACTTACAGCTGAGGCATTCTCATTAAATATATCAACTGTTTAGGAAAGTGAAAAAGCTGCATGCAGAAGGAACCACGAAATTGTTTACATCGCCGAGAAAGCATATACGCTTACCTAAGAAAGTGACAAACATGGACGATTTCGAGAAAGATGTTGTACGGCGCAGGTTTTTTAATTTTATGATAAATGTGATATCGAGGATGATGAGGATATGCTGTTTACTGTGCCACTTGAATAACAAAGGATGCATAAAAAGGTATGGTTTTCATTTCTCTATTTGTGTATTACATTTGCATTATTGTCTCTCTTTTTGTTTTCTTGTAGTTTGTAAGTGAATATTGTGATGGCATTTATAACAAATGTGTATGTTCTGACGAAGAGAAGTGAAGTTTGGCAACTGCGTGGTCATTCCGTATTGGTTGTCACGAAACATCAAGAGATTTGGACCACACAGTAGTTGATCCCTGATAAGTAATACCAATGCACATGCAGTGAGTGATGTCACCCAGACTCTGTAACTGTCGTAGTAATTTAAGTAACCATTAAAAGGATAACTAGTTACTGTTTTTGCTACTTGGTAACCATTATTGGGTAACTAGTTACTCTGTATTCATTACTTTTGTAACTTTTAATGGGTAACTAGTTACTGTCTGTCTCCATTACTTCTATAACCATTACATTCAGGTAACCATTACATTATTTTCTACCCATCTCTAGAGTAAGTGGTGTGAGATGGACAAAAAAATGTGCATGATTAAACTCAACCCAACATCTGTCAGCCATCACAGATGATTTGAAGAATAAAGTGAACAAGACAGACCATAACCCTAGACAACTTACAAATTTCTCTCCTAAATATTTTGCTTTCTCTACTACGTATAGTAAGTAGGGGAAGTATTGCTTTCCACTCAAAAATTCGATACCGAGATCTCACTGTAAATATATGTTTTGAGCCCTCCTGAATCCAAAAAATGTATTTTTGGAAACATATCCGTGTGTGTGTCTGTGTGTCTGTCTGTCTGTCTGTTTGTGTGTCTGTGAACAGCATAACTCAGAAACGAACAGTCGGATAAACACCAAACTATCTTCCAGAGATGTGACGCAAAGGTTTTCAAGAAAATTCCCCCGCCCCAGATTACCCTTTACATGGAACATTTTTCGAAAATTTTAATTTTCTCAAAAATGGCTCTAACGATTTTGATTAAAATATCATATATTTAAGATACTTTCATGACAAATAAAATGTATATCCTGAATTTTCTGGGAATGTCTGCAAAAGTATTCTTCATTGTGAACGACTTTTGCATAACTGGTAAACCATACGAGATAGACAAAATTTTACTACACAACAAACGTAGATCACATTAAAATACACAATTTATGTCTTATATATATTTTTCTTGTTGAGTGAACCATTTTCGAGATATTGCTTATTATTCCCTTAAATTTTCCAATACTTATACTTTCTCTCAAATGGGAATTCGTTATTCATTTTTTTTTGTCCTGGTAATGCAAAGAGAATGAAATACTCCACATAGCAACCAGCTCTTAAACTACTTGACTATCGCTTGAAGCCTACCAATTCCCCTTGCATCTACAAGAAAATTAGCAATAAAATTTACATCTCGATATCTCGATTAACATGAAGCATATGGAGAATAAGCGTTCGTAAAAATAGTTTGTACAAGAGTAGAGAAAGTCATGTGAGTGTAACACATCAGATTTCTTATTCTTTGCTTGCAGTAATTGTGTTCAAACATCTTGGCTTAATGGACTGGTGGCAGCTGACTAAAACACAAGAATTTTAAAGGTCATGGACAGTATGATGAATGCTTAAATAACAGAGTGGTTATGAGGACAAATAAAGTAAACTTCAATTTTGAAACTGACATGTTTCTTTTATTAAAATGTAAACAACAGTACATATATTCTTTTTGATTTATTAAGGCCAAACGGTTATTACTTCCTGGATTACTCTTGTAATATGCATGTTTATTACAATGTGTAATGGAACTTGTTGTAAATAAAATGTTATTTAAAATAAAACACATGCATACACCTCGACATCAATTTTTTGGATGGAATACAATACTTCCTCTAACCAACTATACATAGGTGGCAGAGAAAGTAAACACTGCTTTCATCTGCATTCAAGGACAAAATCTTAGAAAAACAGAACTCCCATATTTACTGAATTAATTGCACAGATTGTAACCTAATACATGTAGGTAAAACAAAGCAAAACATAAAAACACAAAGAAAACAACATTTCGGTATATCAGGTACAAACAGATAGAAAAAACAGTAATAGCAAATCATTTCTGAACCAAACACCACAACATAAACCCCAACCTTTGAAAAATAAGCTAATAAATCAAAATATCTGTGTTGCTTCCCCTCATTAAAGTCTGATCTTATTAAAAAGGTCTGATATGTTACATTCACATGATTTTCTCTACCCTCTATCATTTATTAGTGAATATACAAATTATTTTTACAAAAGTTTATTTTTCTGACTACTTCATTTTAATCGAGATAAATCTTTGGCGTAGCTATATTACACATTTCATTATAGATACAAAGGGAACAGTGATAGTCAAATGTTTAAGAACTTGATGTTATATGCTGGCCTCAGAATGCTATACTGTTTCCATGCAGGTGAAAACAACTGAATGAATGGATATCTCAGAAAAGGCTTATGTCACAAAAAATTATTTGAAATAAATAGTGTGCTTTAAAGAGCTCTACATTTTTTGTATAATACATTTTTGTCTATCGCTTAACTTTTACTAGTTATACAAGATTATATAAAATTTCTTCCGAATGAAGACAGCTTCAGAGGCTATTTCCAGAAAATTCAACACATGTGTTTTATTTGTCATGTAAATATCTTTAATACATGGTATTTTAATCAAAATTGTTGAGCTATTTTTCAGAAAATCAAAAATTTTAAAAAATCTTCCAGGTAAAGTGTAGTAGGGCTGGGGGGGGATTTTTCCTTCATATCACATCTTTGGAAGATATTGAATTTAAATACCAAGTTTGGTTTTATTTAAAGGTGAGTCGGAATTGTTACACTAACATCACTTAAGTTTACTCACTTAACATGTTTCGGAAAACGGTTGTTCCCATCCTCAGAAGGTTAATTCGACTGGCCCGTGTTGTTGGTGTTTCCGTTTTTTGGACTGGATCCTGTGGTGGCATCTTGTGGTGGAGAAATGTACTTCCAGAGAGGATTTGGTGGCGGCAAATCAAAATTCATTAGATGTGTGTTGTGTTTTAGAATGGTGATCTTCTCCCATGCATCTAATTCGGCTGCAAATTTGGCTGGTTTGTCTAATGTAATATTGGGTTTGATGTTGTGATTAGTGATCCAAAAATGGTGTGAAACTGCAGATTTGTCCATTTGTTTGTATTTAATACATCTCATGTGCTCCTTTAGCCTAGTTTCTAAGTTTCTTTTTGTCTTACCTATGTATACTTTATTGCAATCTGAACAATTGATTTTATAGATTCCAGCTTTTTGTCTTGTGGAATGGGGTCTTTTAACTTGTTACAAAGTAATTTCTCTATGTTAAATTTGTTCTGTGGAGCTAGGCTGATGTTATGTTTCATGAAAATCTTCTTAAATTTGTGAAATGTTCCTGGGTGGTATGTGAATTTCTTGAACTTTAGCTCTTTATCTTGCTGGCTGAGATTTGTTGTGTTTCTGAGTGCATCAGTCGTTTGAATTTTGCAATTTTTTTGTCAATAGTTGCTTTGTTGTACCCATTATGTATTGACTCACCTTTAAATAAATTCAATACACATCACTGTTTCTAGCTTCTTTTCATTACAATATATACCAAGTTTGGTATTTATCCAACTTTTGGTTTTTGAGTTATGCTGTTCACACACACAGACAGACAGACAGACAGACAGACAGACAGACAGACAGACACATAAATGAAAACAAAATGAGGGTTTACATAAATGATAAGGACTGGTTTGTCAAAGAATGTAGGGTATCAAAAAGACAAGTAAAACAACTGCTGGTTAGGTGGAGGGAATTAGGTGATAGAAAATCTAGGGACGATTATATGCAAGGGAGGAACTCAAATAATTTATTGTTAGAACAAAAGAAAAGGGACTGGAGAGAAAGTAATGAAAGGAATTTGCTAAAGTGTCTAAATGAAAATAATGTTAATAAGGTATGGCAGGCTCTCAAGTCGACCTATAATAAAGTGTAACTGAACCCAATATTTAGCTAGGACAATGGATGGAGTATTTTAAAACATTATATGGGGACGACAGGAGTATAGGAATTACGGAATTTCTGGAAATAGGGAATGTTTTCGTAGAGATATTGAATGGTGAAATTAGGAATGAGGAAATAATAAAACAAGTTAAGTTACTGAAGAAAAATAAAGCTACTGGAATTGATGGCATCCCAACAGAGTTTCTTAAGGAGTGGTGAACTGAAACAGGAAGAGTGAAAATTTTATTAGATTCATTTAATGTAATTATTAAAAAGGGTTATGTACCTAAATGATAGAGGGAAGCTATCATCCATCCTATATATAAAGGCAAGAGTAATATTGATAAACCTAATAACTACAGAGGTATTGCATTACTATCTAATATAGGAAAAATTTTTGCGGGCATTTTGGCGGGTTGAAGAATATAATATCCTTTCAAAATTCCAGATGGGCTTTCGCAAGGGAAGGAGAACAACTGATAATTTATTTATTATAAAAACATTAGCAGACAAATATTTAAAAGAAAAAAGGGGTAAATTGTATATCCCTTTTGTAGACTTAGAGAAAGCTTATGACCGAATTCGGTTACAACTTCTGTGGCATAAATTAGTGTGTAAGGGAGTAAGTCAGCAATTGGTGAATATTCTTAAAGTATTGTATTTTGAGAACACCTTCTGTGTAAGGGTGGACACAGGCTGTATAACAAGAGAAATTCAACAAAAGAAAGGCCTCAGGCAAGGATGTAAGTTAAGCCCAGTTTTATTTAATTTATACAAAGATGATGTCTTACTAGAAATTGGAAGGAATAATAACTGTGCACCAGTAATTAACAACATCCAAATCCCAGGACTTCTTTTTGCAGATGATCTAGTGGTAGGATCTATTACAGTAAGTGGTTTAAAATAATCATTACAAGCAATTGATGTGTATTGTAAAGAATGGAGGTTAAAAGTGAATCAAGAGAAAACACAGATTGTGTATTCAAAAAGGGAGGAAAATTAAGCAAATATGAAAAGTGGAAGGGAGAGAATAAAGATTATAGGGTGGTGCATGACTGTATTTATTTAGGAGTAAAAATAGATGAAGGTAATAAATGAGAGAAACAAAAGAAGTTTGCATTGGCAAAAGGTAAAAGGGCGATGGCAGCAATCAGAAGCTGCAAATATAGAGTACCTAATATAAATGTTAAATGACTGGAAAAAGTTTATGAGATGGTTGTGGAGGCAAAAATAATGTATGGTATAGAAATATGAGGATTAGATAGAGGATGAGAAAGTATAGATGATGTGCACAGGTTGTTTTGTAGAGAAATACTAGGGTTACCTAATGCAATTGTAAGACAGGTAGCGCAAAGCGCAATTAGAGAAGGACAAGGTGGCGACTAAGGGGAAGATAATGGAAAGAGCTTTGAGATTTTGGTTCAGTACTTTAAATCTAGGAAAAAGTAATGTGTTAAGACAATGTATAAAATACCAAGAGAATAGTTTAATGAATGATGGATGGGTAAGTAATTTACGGAACATTTTGGAAAAAAATGGATTAGGAGACATGTGAAGGAGAGAAAATAACGCGAAACATTTTTGGAAAAAGGCAAGGAAAAGACTGGAAGATATAGAAATACAAAATATGTTCAGTGAGATTGCCGAAAAGAGCTCATTGGTTTGTTTATAGGCCAATGAAAAATACATGGGGTAGATAAAATATATAGACACAGTAAATAAAGATTAGAGAGAATTTATTGCATGGGTAAGAATCGGAGCATGGAGGCTAAGAGGGTTAAGACAGGTTATTCCTCAAAACCAATGTCCAATATGGGTGGTAATGAAGAAATTGAACACATAGTATTTAAGTGCCAAGGAACAGAAAATTGGAGAAGAGAATTTATTAAAAAGAAGTGGTTGAAGGGGGATAGAAATGCACTTATAATCAAATGATGTGCAAGGACGCTAGGAGCATTGGACAGTTTTTGTGTAAAATCAAAAATAAATGGCTTTGGACAGTGGATAGAGAAAAGTAAGAGGTAATGTATCTTACCTTGAATGGAAAACTATGGTGAATGTGTGATGGTAAAGCAATCGACAAGTGACAAGTGAAAAACAAGTGAAAATGGGACATGAAAAATTGAAGCAAGATACTTTATTGACAGGAAATTGTAAAATATAGATAATATGTAATGTTTTCTACAGAATGAGTGGCCAGGGTCAAAGTTCAGTAGACAATCAAATTGTAAATCTCTTAGCACAATAAAACAATACACACAGACGCTTTTCTAAAAATATTTTTTTTGGATTCAGGGGTTTCAAAACATGTATTTCTGGTGAAATATCCATATCAAATTTTTGAGTGGAATAAAATACTTTTTCTACCTACTATGTATATGGTAGAGAAAGTAAAAATTTAAAAAAGACGCAGCAGTTTATATCCATTTTATATTGTACACAACCTAAAAAAATGCTTGAGAGCATAAATGTTCATGAAAACAATAAAAGTTGAATACAATCATGTCATGATATGAAGTCTCAGCTGATGTGCTGGCTCTATTAAATAAATTAATTACTGATTTGCCCTGAAAATTTGTATAAATGTATAAAATAATTGTTTACAAATGTAAAAATGCATTTATAAAAGCCTAAAAATGTTGACTTTAGTGATAACATAATGGCAATGAGACACAAGCAATACAACCTTACAAATCTTGAAAAAATGTCACAAAAGCAATAAAATATTCATAACATAATGAATCTGCACAAATCAGCAAAATGTAAAAGAAGAGCTAGTAATAGCAATATGTTTAAATGCTTAATAAATTAGTATAGAACCTTTTGAAACATCATTAACAAGTCTGAATTTGGCACAATGTTTTTGACAGCCATTCCCTTATCATTAAATTCAAATCCTTACTGAGGGCCCAGCTGAACATTTTTGGACTGAGGAGCATGAAATCAATCCTACATGGAACCACAGGGAAATGCTGAAAATATTTTTCTTTGTCCACAGGACAATCGAGTGATGTGTTTTAAGTAAACAGAAATGCATTCAAGTTTTCCTGCTTGTTGGCGGCCATATTTGCAGAGAGGTTGCCTATGAATTCAATGTTTTGCATTCAGAATGAGAGCCAATTACACACAGTTGTGTCGGAAAAATCATCAACAAATTTATTGAGATGGGACCCTTTGCAAACAAATTGCATAGTGGACCAAAGAGGATAATGTCTGATGAGCAGACAATGTGCAACATTCTGGCACCATTTTCAAAAAACCCTACCAAGCCAATCTGCAAAGCCCTTCCAAGTCGATCTGCAGAATGTCCAAAAGATGGGCATCTCAAAAGCATCAACCAGTGGATATTGCATACCAGCAAATGGCACCCCTACAAACTACAACTGTTGTAAAAATTAATACAAGATGATCTGGATTGGAAAAAAGGAATTTTGCAAATGGGCACTGCAACAATGTGAGAGGGTTGGCATTTTTTTGGCCGATGTTCTCTGCAGCAAAGAGGCCAACTTTACATAAATAGGGAAGTGAATAAGCGAAACATGTGAGGCAGTATTTTAATACCTGAATAATTTCAATTGTAATTTATAATTGGTAAATTCAATAACAGCCTGCCTTGAAACAATATGTATGTTATAATTATTTAAATTGTATGTAACAGTCATTTCAAATGCTTATTTTTATTGTATATATGTTTTATTAATGTTATGTGAATACTTTATATACTCTAGTAATGCAGGAACTGTGAGAATAGTAAATTTTAGGTTGCTAACAATGAATAATAATGAGATAATTGTGGCAATAATGTGTTTGGAATTTAAAAATGTACTGGTCATGATTAGAATGACGATGACGTAATTTCAGTGACAGTTTTAAAATTATCCAATCAACAGCAAAGAAAAGTTTTAAATTAAATACAGAAATTCTATTGGACTAGAATTAGCCAATCAGAGACTCACATTACCGAAGCTTAAGGTTTTTACCGTTGAGGTTAGTTCAGTTCCTGGCAAGACTTAATAGTGTGTAGGTGGAAACATGTGTTCTCTACGGGCGTTTAGTAAAAACTGATATACTCGTTAAGAGAGTGTATAAAAGTTTCTCACAGTTAGTTTTAAAAGTGTAGTGGTTTATAAATATGTGCAAGAAGTTAAAAATAAAAGTGAAAATCTAAAAGTTTAATTCTGTGACGTCTACAATAATTGTCATTACCACACCTTGCATAAGAATCCTTACTCTAAATTAAGACTGATGCAGCCCAGGCAGATTTAAACAATAATATTGCGTAAGCATTAAATTCAAACAAACACTCAAAACAACTATAAAAATGTAACCTTCATTAAGTTTACGTAACATACATTACGTAACAACAGCAAATCATCTTCAAGTTACGTATTTATTACGTAACCAGCATCAATAAAGCATCATCTTCCAACTACCAGCTAACTACTACTTCAAATTTGGCGTCCAATACGTGGAGCTAATAACTATCTCACATGGGATACTGGTCACCAAACAAACTCCAAAATGCATGCATCAAAGGAACAAGCTGCTGACTGCCTTATGGTCTGGTGTGACATATGGAATGAGGAATCATTGGACTATTCCTCTTAGACGGCACTGTAAATGGAGAGATATACAAGATGCTAGAGGACAAAGCTTTTCCTCTGAACCCTGAAGGTCATTTCCCTGTTTATTTTCAACAGGACAGTGCTACAACACATTACAGTGTAGTAGCTGCAATTGCCTGGGCACGTAATTTCCAACACACTGGATTGGTCGTTGAGGTGCTGAGGAGTAGCCCCCAAAAGTCCTGATTTCTCACCACTAATTTTTTTCCTGTGGGGCCATTTGAAAGCAATGGTATCTGCAGAGACTGGAGAAGATGTCACCAGTTTTGTATAACAGTTCAAGGAAGGCACACTGAACACATTTTGTGATTCTCTATAGTTCCAGACTTATAGGACAGGTACTTCAGAACTTTCTGGGTAGCAATAAACTTCAAACATGGGAAAGTTCATTTGGAAACAATGAGATAAAATTATCTATTCTGAACTACAAAATGACCATCTAGACAAAATAAATGATATAATTTCTGTTTTATGGAAGAATTCCAGCAATCAGCAAGGATATAAGGTTGAGGACCGCATGACTAACCAAATACGAGGGCTGATCAATAAAGACTGAGACAGTATTTATTACTCCATTTCAATGTTGACATGATATTTTTCAAAGTAGTCCCCTCCTACTTGAATGCACTTTTTATAGCATCTCTGCCAGTCCTCGAACACATGGTGCAGGCCATTCTTTGTCATGTCTTTGAGAATCGCCTCACTTTTCCTTAGCACGCTTCAGTGCTCTCAAATCGAATGCTCTGGAGCTTTGCCTTTAGTGATGGGAATAAAAAATAAATCACAGGGGGCAAGATTGGGGTTATAAGGCAGATGCAGTACGCAGGTGATGTTGAATTCCTGGACTTGATTTGCAACGTGAGGCCATGCGTTGTTGTGATGAAGTCGCCACCCATTCTGATGAAGTTCTGGATGTTTCCTTGCAATGTGCTTCCTCAGTGTAGCCAATACTGGCGTGTAGTACTCTGCTGTAGCATAGTGTGAGGAAGAACAACAATCACAGCAGCTGTGTTGATGTTGACTTCAGTCATAGCAGAAGCCGAAGCACCAGGCCCACTTAGCACAGAGGACTCACCCTTCTTGAACCACCTAAACACTTTTGCACGAGATAGTGCATCTTCACCGTATGCTTGCTTCAGCTTTTCCAAAGCTTCAGAGGCTGTATGATTTAAACGAAAACAAAATTTTATTGCTCCTCTCATGTCGAGTGGTATGCGAAATTCCAGTAGGGCCAACAATATACAGCATTACTACCAACCTACTGATACAAGAGTGCTGCCATCTATGGACATTATACATGAAACCCCGCTCTTTTCAAATATTCATGGTAGAGACAGGAAACTCTCAAGAAAGCTACAGGAAAAAATCAATCTCAGTCTTTATTGACCAGCCCTCGTACATTATGCTAAACGTTACTCATTCAATTTCTTACATTAATAACTCAAAAATATTACATTTTAATCAAAATCATTGGAGCCATTTTTGAGAAAATAATGAAAACTTTTTGAAAATTTTTGCCTGTACTGTTTAAACAATGTCTGACTCAAATATGAAATTTGATATTTAGCTGACTTTCCCTTTTTGAGTTTTGAGTATACACACACAGACTATTAATCAATTATCCAGCATATTCATATTTTTAATGTCTGTATACATGTTTACCTTCTAGTGTTGGAGTGGGTTTGAAGGGTACTAGAGGTTGCACTTGGTACGGCACTTCAGGATTACGCCTATATTTTTGTCTTCCTCCCCTAACTCGATCCAATCGGACTCCTTCCTTTAGCATCCCCATGCGTAGACACTTCTGGAACCTGCATGCTTGGCATGCTTTTCTCCTTCTTTTGTTTATCTCACAGTCATTCGACGCTGGACACGTGTACTCGATGTTTCCTGCTTGGAACAAACCATCCTGGATACAGTGGGGAAAACATATACAAAATATTCAAAAATGATTTATAGTATCAAGAAGGTAGGCTTTTAAGATCTATCCTTCAAAGATGCTTTTCTTGTAAATCATTTTTCTTTATAATCATTGCAAAAAATTAAAGCAGGCAGTTACATGAAACGAGCTTGAAGCCAAGTTACACTGCACACTCAAGCAAATGTAATCATTAGGGAATATATTTTGTACCAATTTACTCTATGTTGCTTGTGATTCTCATAGATAGGAATAAAAGACTAACATCTGTAAAGTTCGAATGAAAATTAAGTTTTCTACTAAATTAGAAATGTAACTAGCTTGAATACAAAATAGAGTACCTACTTTCTTCCTCCATTTAAGACTTTTTATTTGGAGTTTACAAATTAAAAAGCCATTTCCATTCAAAACATTCAATTATTTATTTAACAAAGACATAAATGTCATTATTTTTTAAAAACAATCCCTTTAACAGAAAGAAGGCAACACCTTACCCTGGATAGTTCTTTTGAAAAATGCTTTGCATGCTTCACAAGATGCTACACCATAATGGAAACCTGAGGCTATATCACCACACACAAGACATAATCGCCGTGGATGTTCCTCTTCCTTCATCCCTTCCTGCAACAGAACAGTCAAAACATGTTACAATATTTCTAGAGCACATGTGAATGAAAAATGCTCATTACATATAAAAGGATCACAGAACATAATTGATTATTGTTCAATTTATTTTTCTTAACAGGAATACTTGATTATTAAATTATAATGGATTATATTAAGATGCTGATCATTATAGCAGAGAAAAAACATCTCTACACAGCCTATGTAGACAAAACTGTCAAAATTACTGTTCAAATTCAAATATTTTTAAGTGTATATATGTTTGCTCATGTCTGCCATTGTGTCTGCTTTTATTTATTATTGGTAAAATACTAATAATTATTGAAGTAAAACCTTTGAGGCTGTTTAAGCAAATGCCCCAGTGATGAGAAAAATGCTACAATACAAAATATCAGTAATTAACGTATGGACAGTTCTGTCATAATGCAGATATCATAAAAGGTCAGATAATTAAATCAAGCATTTGTTTTATGTGCAGGATCTACACAATGTTTTCCTGTTTCACCAATTTTTAGAGGTATAGCTCTGGGTTGCATAGTTTGATAATTACAGTAAATACAGCATAAGAGTATCACTACCAGCAAATACTATATAAGTCCTGCTTGCAATATAGGGTATTTGGCTTCTTAAGCACTTTTACCAAAGGGAGGGCTAGATTAGGGCAGAAATTTACAAAAATTAAATTTTCTTTCTTGTTGATGAGTTTTGCAAAACATTTGTTATAGTTTGATACTTTCATGGAGTTGCAGCTGAGGATGCTTAAGTCCATCTCCATGTTTTTGGCTTTCTCTGCTCCAAGGACTTCTTCATATTTGCCTCCCCAATTGACTATGAAGACTGCCACAGAATATAAACCAGCAAACTGACGGCAAAGATTGCAGCAATGTACACACAAAATTAACCAAAGACTGGGAGGGAGGGAGGAAAAGCTGTGTATATTAATTAATTAGATAAATACATCCAAATCAACATTGAGGACCTACAGCTTAACTGGAATCCAAATCACGGTGGGTAAAGTTATGCCCCACATAGCTTATGCCAGGAGGTGAAGGGTCACTCATCCAAGTGCCGACCAAGCTCAAAGCTGCTTAACTCGGAGATTGATCGGCAAGGACATAGCTACTCCCATAGCCTCATAATAATAATAATAATGGAATAACCTTATTAGTAGGAGCATATTAACAAGGTTTTTATAGTAGGTAATGATTTTGGAATACATTTGGACAAAGTGCATCAAGCTGAATGGAGATTACATTGAGTGTAACTTTAATTTTCCTCTCTATTTATTTTAACTATCAAACAGTCTTCATAAAGGAAGTAATTTGAGAGATCCCATGTATGCTGAACCATACTGCATAACAAATAAGGTATAAAATGCTGCTACCATAAATCAATTATTAATGCTCCTCACTGAAAATACCTATATAATCAATGGATGCCAACCTATAGATGATATGAAAACGTTTCAGAGCTTACGGGTATACTCAGTCTACAGCTGGAGTACATAAAATGGGCAGCAACCTTGGACTGAGCAACAGCTGTCACACCTACAGCTGATCTCATTCTCAAGCGCACAGTAAATGGCATGTATGTTTATCATTTGAGTTCTGGCAGTTCTATGTAATGGAAAATTCCAACTATTAGGAGAAAAATTGTGTTGCTGTCATTGATAAAATATTCCTTATGGCAAGTACGCCTTACAACAGTTTATAAGGCTTTCCTTCAGGGAAGGTTAAACCCACAATGGGTCTAGCTGTATTGGTTTACCACTCCAGCAGCTCTCTTTACACTCTGTAACACTATAAAGTGTTAAAATACCAAAGCTCCCTATATAAACATTTAAGGAACTCACAATGGTAGATTTGTCTTTATCTGATTCACAAAAGTTGAAATGTTGCAAGCAAATTATCTCAAAACACACAATTGATGGGTTCGCCCTTCACATGCCTCATAATTTCCTATATTCTTAATGTGTGAAATACTAAAATTTTGTTGTAAGTTTTCAGACATTACGACTCTAACAGGGGTGCTAATCCATAATTTCATATTTCATATAGGGTCCTTTTCTATAAAAAAAATGGGTTCAACAGTGTAGTGTGTTTTATGAAGACAAGCTGCAATAAAATAAAGGTCAGACTGGAACACTTGCAATTAAGATCATCATTTTCGGGACTTACTGCAATGCAGATAAGCCAAGGATGTATGTTTATGCATACTTCAGATAGTGGGTGGAGCAACTGTTGCATAGTCCATGGCCATGGCACTGTATGTCTAGTCTAATTCTAGACCCATATAAATGGGGTTCAAATTAATATTCATTAAATCACATACATTATTGTTATAAAGCTTTATTTTAAATGTTGAAGGCATGCTAGAAAATAGTTTTATGACATTATGACAGCACTGAACATAATTACTAAAGTAACACCTAGTAATATTACTTACTCAACATATAAATGTTATACCATGTTAAGCTTTCACCCAGACATATGAATGTTGAAGTTATTCTAGGAAGCTAGGTGTGTGATGAGATCCACAGTGCAAAGCAAAGAAAGAGACATCTATGGTTCCCATCACTGCCTATATTTCCAACAATAATACACTTTCAACTTTGTTTCATTGTTAATTTCATTATAAATATTGTTCTGCACAACCTTTTCTGCAGACCTATTATTCAATATGATTTTGCCAAACCTTTTCAACCCTTTTCTAGCTAAATTAAGAACCCAGAAATCAAGTGAATCTAGGCTCATGCATACTGTTGAAGAATGTAGATGATATTCACAAGGGCAGCTAAGTTGAAAAACAGGAATGCCTCATCTGTTATCTTCCCAGCTTTGTCGCAGCAGTCATACTACCAAAATTAAATCCACATTTACATTCATTTTTAGCATACAACACAAAACTCAAATAAATTATTTATACAGTACATGCTACATATGTTGATTAAAAACATAAATCTAACAAACTGCTTAACATTTCATTATCTTACTGAATAAACTTTTGTGTTTCAGAAATTTCCATTTCAAACTCTTATGGTTTGTAGAGGGAACCAACTAGATAACATTTTGAACAGAAAACCATATCCAGAAATGTAATGCTTCCAAGCTAGGTACAATATTTAAAATCAAGTTTATAAACATTCTGCTTCTGATGGTTAAAATTACATTTATATCTATATTTCAATTTTGTAAGTACACATAAGTAGGGTGCTCAGATTACATCATTACATAAACTTCATGGCAAAATGGTGACTTGCAATTATCTTTAAACTTGCTGTGTGCAACACAGCCTAATTCCTTCCCTCTCTGGGTAAAGGTCAGACTCATTTTAATTTTTTATTTGACTGCTAGTTGTGCTATGCATATTGCAATTACTAAGTGAAGGATTGCACTTTCACCACAGTTCAGTATGACAATCATCTAATGTCCCATGAATTACAAACCAACATGGGTAACTGAGGTTAAGGCATGGGCTCATGAATGGGAGGTCGACAGTTCAAATCCTGCCAGAACTGTTCTTCCGCTTGAGGTTTTTTTAAAGGTTTTGTTCAGACCTCGTAACTGTTACGAGGCGCATCCAGTAAGTAAGTATTTTAGCGGAAAATTGCGCATGCGTAACAGATCTATGATGTATCAATCATATGCCGGCCGGACAAATCCGTCTGGTGCCAGTAGCGCGGCAGCAGTGGCCCGAAACGACGGCTCTTATTCGTTCTCCTGCCACCTGCGAGGTTCGGTCAGTGATAAAGCTCTTTACTGCACAAAACATAGCGCCGATTCGAAATTCGTCAGCTCTGTCATCATCAGGGCCAAACGTCATTAGCAAACAGATGGTGCGTCGCTGGTGTAGGCAGTTTACCGAAGATCGTCAAACTATTCAAGATGAAGAGCGCAGGGGGCGACTGTCCCTCATCAATGATAACTGTTGAGCTGGTGCGGAGGCGCATCGTGGAGAACTGTCGCTTCAAGATTACGGAGCTCAGCAGCCAATTTCCGCAGACTTCGCGATCCTTGTTACATGAAATTGTCACTAAGCACCTGCTGTTCAGGAAACTGTGTGCTGTGGTAACTGATCTTGCTCCCACCGATTTCCATCTTTTTCTTGTACCTCAGAAATTCCTGTCCTCCGGTCAGCGTTTTGACAACGATGAAGAGCTGAAGACGACTGTCACGCGCTGGTTCATTCACGGCGGCAGACTTCTACGACACAGGAATACAAAAATTGATCCCACGATATGACAAGTGTCTCAATTCTTGTGGTAATTATGTCGAAAAAATAGCTCAAACATTGCTGTATCTGTTGCCATTAAAGTTTTTCATGTAACTATGTTTTCTTCGTTTTAAAAAAATACGGAAACTTGCCTTCTGGATGCGCCTCGTAAATGTCAGAGAGGTATCCTAAATTTAGGCCTGGAATGTTTCCTTCACAAATTTTCTTTCCCAATTATCATTTCATTTCATTTCATTGTAGCATGCCATCGTCTATGATGCCGTATGCAGAAAGAACAGCCATTTAACAATTAAAATATTAGTTACATGTGAATACTAACTCAATTGCACACCTCATTCACTAACATCTCTGAAAACATGTCTGCAGAATGTGTCAATGTTGAATAAGTGAAATGAAGTTGAGGACTGACACATCAAACTTCTGTTGTAATGAACTGGGATGCTAACCACTGTTTGAAGAATAGAAAATCAAACCGTTAAGCTTATGCTCAAAAAAATTATATGGCAAGTGAATAAGCCTCTTTATTTTTCCCATTACCCTAGGTATAATTAGCAAATTAGAGGATGTCGGTTTGTTAGAAAGTGATTAGCTAAACTACAGTTAATTAAGCTTCCATTGCTCTCCCACTCCGCAGAAGTAGGGAATTTAGACAGTTGATTTTAAATTGTCACATCTTAGTATGGAAACAGTATATCTAGATAGAGCCGCTTTTTGAAACCTCCTCAGTCCCTTCACACAAGTTTCTAGAGTCTTTAACAGACATTTCCAAACTCACCATATATTGTTATAACCTTCCATTACCAACATAAACAGCCAAAATACTGCAGCCATTTATTTATAAGATATTTTAATTACCTTCTAGCATAAATAAAAGTCCATAAACTCACACACTAACAGCCCAGAACCATATTCCACAGAAAAATATAACATTAATTTTTTTTTTCTACCAAAATATTTCTGATGTGACTGGTATACAAAGTTAATATATAAATGAGATCCTATAACATTCTAATGCCAGACCTCTCAAGCATGCTAGCCTAGTGAGTAAATTTACACCCAGGTAGAGCTTGCTCAATGAAGTTCAACTTACTCCAATACAGCAAGGAGCTACGCAGAATGGCATTGCACATGGCAGAGGTCTAACAGCAGCGCATTACATAGTGTAGCATAGTGTTGTTTCATACTTGCGAATTCAAAGCCGTAAAACTTTCCCTCATCCAGTAAGCATAATAATTTTGCAATGACATGAAATTTAGAATGCACAAAAATAAATATCAAATAAACAGGTATTCCATTTTATAAGAATCCTTGAAAACTTGATAGTACTGCTTCTTTCTGTCACACATGTTAAAATTCTTTCAGGTACCACAGATAAACACATATTGAAGCAAATAACACCACTCCTAAGCTACACACAGTTTTCAAGTCCATATTATACTTCATAACATGAACTATGAACAAAAAATGTGATAAAAAGTGTGGCCATGGAAAGCGAAAGACATAAAAACACTTTATGTGAGGGAGTTGACTTTATAATTCACGTCATCCATTACTGAATGTTCACACCCATATTACTGCTGGTTACTAGAGGTCACTCTTGGTGCAATCACATTTTAAATCCAAACGCTATGCTTTTTGTTGCAGCCAGTGAAAGGGAACATAATCATGATGAATGATAGACACACAAATAAGTTTTTGCCTATCATAGCACTGTACACCAATTGGTGCAGTACATACAGTCTGTATCTTAAGTAGCAATATAGTGCAATAAATTTAAATGCTTTGGCATGTCCGTGATGAAAATCATAACATTTTGAATCTACCTACAAAGCCATAAAAATGCCTTCTTTACCATAAAGTTGTAAGAGGCTCCATACATTTGGTGGGAAAACCACAAAAGGTGTTAAGTATGGAAGTTTTCTTCATTATTTCCATTAATTTTCCTACTTCAGATTTGTTCATGTAATATAATTTATAGAATTTAATGCATGAATTCTTGTACACACTGTATACATCAATCATTTTTTATACCTCTTACTCATGCTCACAATATGCAAAAATATTACTTTAGTCTGCAATAGTATATCACATGTATGACAGCAATAAGATCATAATTACTGACTTCACCAAATGGCATGCCACATGACCATTGTACCCACTGCCTTCATCCACTCACAGCATCATAGTCAAAGGGAAGAATTGAGGTGGCAGCATGTGATGGCAAGCTTTTGTAGTAAGAACAACAAAGCAAGAAAAAGCCATTACTTCTTTACTCTGTTCCAGGTCTCCCAGCATGAGGAAAATATCAAGATAGGTCTCTCATTCCACAGAGAACAACACTCAATACCACATAGAGACATAATTGTTTCTAGCCTTTTCAAACTCCAATTGAATGTTTGTGCATTGCTCAATGGCCAATAATTGCAAATTTCTTGCATACTAAAAGAATATATGGAACAATGGTATAATGAGAAGACACAAAGAAAAACAGAGCTTGAGACTTTGCAAATTTCAAGGCAAAAACAATTGTCTTCAAAGTTGGCAAGCAAGAATTTCAAAATAGAACACTTAAACCTCAACAGAAATTTCTTGTCTTTATGGCAAAACACCAAGGGTCAAGTGCATGACTCCTCAGCTGATTAAGTGCCAATATTTATCTGTACATAATCTTTCATTTGTTGTTTTTCTTTAATGCTTGATGCACTTAATCATAAGCAAAAAGGATGAAAACTGAAATAATGAATCAATAAGCGATATTTCACTGTTTGACAGATGTTCTCTTCATGAATTAAATATGTAGTTTAATTATCATGCCTGTGATGAAAAAACAAATATTAGCTCTTCTTCGTGTATTTCTGTGTGTTGAAAGTCAGAAATGGCATTAAAATGATGCATTATGCACAAATGTTTCACAAAATTACATTATGCAGCATTTATAATCCAGTGCTGGACACTAAAAACTGGCTGTGAAGGATTAAGGCTCATTTGAAGAATGGACTAAGTAATGTGTGGATATCAAAGCAGAATATATTACGGAGAAGAGCGCACATTCTTACAACATTCTCAGCCAACACAACAAAGTCCATTGGTTAGCAGGTAGCTGAGTATATGGTCAAGGGCCTGTGAAATGTATTAAAGTAAGAGCAAATGAGCTACATTGTTGTATACCATATTATGACCACTTGCAAACAAAATGTATCTGAATCATTTTCGTGAAATCTTTTGGGGATTCTTTCATGTTGTGAACTCAAATTGTATCAAGTCATTTTTTTTCTGGTCCAGAAGTTGCATCTGTGATCTGTGCAAACTGTAGTTTTTGATATCTTCTATGGTTGCACTGAATCACAGCACTGATGACATTTTTATTTAGTAGTTATGTCAAACTTCAAATCTTACTTTTCTTTGACATGGATAAGAGGCTTTTTAACAGAAGGTGGTTGTGTTAAAAGTTTAACATTATAGAGGATTTACATAAGTACTTAAACACTGGGGAAATATTTTTTTCTTTAAATTATGCCAAAGGAACATTCTTGCTGTAATCTTAGCTCACTGCATTATTCTTACACCATATGATGATTCTACAATAACCTATACCATATTGCTGACTTAATTTCTGCAGCAACACATCTAAGGTTGCTCTTGCTGGAACTTCAATAATATCTTCAGGTTCCATGGATTCATTTCAATAACACAAACTTTCCTTCAGAAAATCTGTTCTATTCTGACTGTAATTAATACACAAATTACCAGAAACCCTGACCTGACCATTGTAGTGATGGAGTCGGGTTGTAATTTCCCTTAACACTGAAACCTAAGGTTTTGTTGTATTATCTCCTATCACTATTGTTTTAGTTAAATAGTCCTGTCCTTTTAATTAGGGACAGGAGTTTATTAACTAAGTTTTCTTTAGGAAAAATCATCATTTGGGTCATATCATATCTTTTCCTACTCAACCTTAAACCTTTAAAATAATGCACAACCCACCAGCTGGCCATTACTTTATCTTAAGGAGGATGAATGAATAATATGAGATTAATATAATTTATTTATGTATTTTTAATTCATGCTCTAAAAAATATAGTATATGATACAAGAGCTAAAAGTAATTTTATTTTGTTCACATAATATGCTCCACTTGGTCTGTGATCATGCTTTTATAAACTTCATAAACAAAGTTACATTACTTTTGTATCATAAATATTATGAAAGTGTAGGCAGGCTTCTACTCTCTCGTCTTTTGGAAGTTATAAGCTATACATTTATTAAACTGGAAATTATAAATAACTCTGTAAAGAGGGGATTATTTTTATATTACCAGACTGTTTCACTGCTACACACCAGCATAAACATCATGTGAAATGCAATAAGGATAAACCAATATAAACTATTTATTACATACTGTAAAATATGAGCATGCAAGATTATTGTGGCATAACATCCATATTAATGATAACAAAATCAGAAAGCTGTTCAGAAATTCTGAAGATATGTATTCCTATTAAAGTTACCATTCTAGATGTGGATGCTGCCATTTTTCCTAAAAGAGAATTGTTGTTGATTGTTTTGGTTCAGACAATGCAAACTTGAAGGGCAGAATCTTCTGGTCTGGTGTCCTTACTGTGATGAGAGAAAATTCTGTGAGATTTTGAAAACATATTTCAAACTCCCAGAACATGTACCTATTAATATTGAATCTGCACAAGCCACTTGTTAACACATATGCTCAAGTTTTCAGAAAAATTTTAATATTTTAACTCTCTCAATTTGTACCTTTCTTTAATGGTATGTGGTACATCATAAATCAGAGGTGCATAAAGACATAACAGTGGTTATTGCAGGAATTATAAGTAAACTCTTATAAAACCTCACTTATCTGAAATGTTAGAAGCTGAAGAACACTGCAAAAATTACATTTTCATCACTCTTCAGAAGAACAGATTGCCATTTCAAAAACTAACCCATTCCATTCAGACACACTCATCTCCTAAGTTTATATAACAGCATGATCTTATGAAAATTCAGAAAATTCAAATAAAATAAACTTTGGCAGCATAAATACCTATGATTACCCTTTGTTGAGAAAAAAAATATTATAAGGCTCAGTACAATAATTTTAATTTCTTTAGGTGTTGGAAGTACTGGAAATGATCCAAAAATCTGATGACAAGATTTCACAACAAATACAGGATTTCAGGCATGTAATGCTAAAATAATAATTTTTAGAAAAGAATTTTAGAAGAGAAAATATTTAAAAACATAAAAACTACTATCTGTTCTCAGTTGGCTAAAGCAATCAACATGGATTTCAAAGCCTAGGTTGACGAGGTTTTAAACCTTGCCATGGCACTACCAAATCTGGAAAAAAGGATAGGATGGACACATACAAATTAAACAGCAATTAACATGAACAAATACTGATGTGACACTGTAATGAAACATCTATTTTTCATTTAGATAAAAATAAGTACATCAAAGAATTTTTTTATTTTATGTTATGTGTAGTGTAAATGATGTTTTAATTAAATATATGTGCTCATGGGAAATGAAGATGTTAAAAGCAATTAAGTGTTTTCACTACCCTTCAGCATAAGAATGATTCCAATGAAGTTTCGGCCTAAATTTTAGGATTGCAGACCAAAACCTTGAAAACATGCAGAGGATCTACTGGTTCAGACTGTTTCAATAACTCATAATAGGTTTTCAGAAATATAACTGCACTGCAACCAAATGCATCCATCTATCTAAATTTATGAAAAATCAGTAGAAATAGCATCTTTTGCAAAAAGTAAAGCACAAATACGCTATGGCTCCAAAATAAATACATGAAGTATATTTTCCAGTATCATACTTTTGGAACACATGATCAAAATGAAGTTATTTTGCTGAAAATTCATGGCTATGGTGAACAATTCTGAAGATATTTACATAGGAGTTCTATAATACCAAGAAAACAAACAAGCTGCATTTCGTATAGAATGGGGAATTACAGTAAATGTAAAGAAATCAAAAGTTATAGTATTCAAAAAAGGAAATAAATTAAGAAAAGACGAATGATGGTATCTAAACGGACAACAGTTAGAGGTGGTAAAGGAGTTTGACCATTTAGGAGTAAGATTAAGTAATAATGGTGGTTGGAAAGCACATGGTAGGAAGATGATGGCAAAAGGTAGAGCTCTATGACAGGTTTAAGAATAAGTAATTATAAATTGGAAATGTATGTTAAATAATTAGAAAGGATGTACAAAACATTGGTAATATAAAAAATGTTGTATACAGTAGAAATATTGGGGCTTCAGAATTAAGCAAAAAAGTAGATCAAATATACAGATTATTTTGCAAAGAGCTTTTGGGTTAACCAGATCAGCACCAAGGGAAGTAGCATTGATAGAATTAGGAACAACAGGAAGGAAAGGAATAATTATGGGAAAGTTTTGAATTATTGGTACAGGCGCCTTCAAAGAGAAGAACAATATACGAGGGCTGATCAACAAAGAGTGAGACTGATTTTTTCCTGTAGCTTCCGTGATAGTTTCGTATCTGTAACATAAATATTTGAAAAGAGCGGGTTTTTATGTATAATGTTGGTAGGCGGCAGCACTCTCGTATTGGTAGGTTGGTAGTAATGCTCTATTTTGTAGACCCCACGTGCATTTCGCATACCAGACAATGGAGTTGACGCGAGAGGAGCAGTAGAGTGCAATCAAATTCTGTTTTCATATAAAAACCATACACGACCATCTTCTTATGACCCGAGTTTGTGCTCATTGTGTGCCACGTCTGTTGACTCCCGAACAAAAGGCTGTGAAAATGGAGACAAGCTGCATCTCTTTGCTGATGGAGGGGGATGGATTTTTTTAAATTGATTATCACCGGTGATGAGTCATGGCTGCATCATTATGATCATGAAGGAAAACAAGCCAGCACAGTGTGGAAATCGCCAGGTTCTCCAACACCAAAAAAGGCAAAAGTTGTTCCATCTGCATGGAAAGTGATGGTGATCACATTTTTTGACTGTAATGGAATGATTTACCAGCATGCAGTTCCCCCTCACACTACTGTTACAGCAGCATACTACACGTCAGTATTGGCTACACTGAGGAAGCACATTGCAAAGAAACAACCAGAGCTTTCTCGGACTGGGTGGCGACTTCATCATGACAATGCACGGCCTCACGTCGCAAATCAAGTCATGCAGTTTCTGGCTCGATTCAACATTACCTGTGTACCACATCCACCTTATAGCCCTGATCTTGCACCCTGTGACTTTTTTTTATTCCCATCACTAAAGGCAAAGCTTAACGGTATTCAATTTGAGAACTCTGAAGCAGTGCTCAAGAAAAGTGAGGCGATTCTCAAGGACCTGACAAAGAATGGTCTGCAGCACGTGTTCAAGGACTGGCAGAGACGCTATAAAAACTGCATTGAAGTAGGAGGGGACTACTTTGAAAAAGATCATGTAAACATTGAATTGGAGTAATAAACATCTGTGAAAAAAAATCAGTCTCAGTCTTTGTTGATCAGCCCTCGTTATATTAAACATTTTGTGTGAATCAACAGAAGATAACTTCAAATAAGAATTGCTGGTGGGCAGGGATAAGGAGAGAGTTAGAGAGGATAGGACTGAGGGACATTTGGCAAGTAGAAGAAAAAAAATGATAACAGGTTCTGGAAGGTAGTGAGAAATAGGAAAGAAGATATAGAGAAACAAGAAATCTGGGGAAGTCTTGAAAATAAAAAGTCCCTAAGTTTATATAGGACAATTAAAAGAGATTGGGGAGAGAAGGTTGTGTTGACTTATGTAGCAGACAGGAATGGGAGGGTTTAGCATGGGTGAGAACAGGCATTATGTTCCAACAAGGGTTAAGTGGGAGAGAATCGGGAACATGCGCCATATGTGGAGAAAAGGAGAGTAAGATACATTACTTGATAGAATGTAAACAGTTAGAGAAGTGGAGACAGGATGTTTGGGATCCAAAATAGGACAATATGAGCAAGAAAATGATAGCTATAAAAATATTAACAGTTAAGGGAGGAAAAAGAATAAAGGAAATGGAATAGTTTTTAAGGAAAACCAAGGAAAATAAAAAAAGCAAGAGAAAAGGAGCAGGAAGGGCAAGAAAATGGGGAATAATAGGAAAGTAGGAATCAGGGAAGTGAGAGGGAAAGAAAAGAATAAGGGCTAACTGAAAGCCAAAGGGCCAGGGTACCAGGCAAAATGCAACCCTTAAAAGGAAGGAAAGTCAGACTAAATTTGCACTAGAATGTAAGCAGTTTTAAGAAATTACATAAGTATTTAAATGTATTTAAAATTTTGTGTCATTCAGTACAAATAAATATTATATTTTATTCTATAACAAGTTGTGTACAGCAATATCCATCTCCTATTTGTTGAAACAAATAAAATAAAATGAAAGCATTACTACTGAAAGAGTATACCTCTTAATAGCAGCACTTTATTTCAAACCTCATCTTTTAGTATTTCTCGCCTAGAATGTGCATCTCAAGACCAACAAAATGGAAAAGGTTCACTTTCAGATTAGTGAGGTTTTCAAAACAAATGCTAACTATATTAACCTTCTGTCTTATGCACACCTATGCTTTCATGAAGTGGTTCCCAACCGTATTTTAGCCACAGAGAGATGAAACATTTCAAGAACTACAAATATTATTGTACTTTTCAAATTTAAATTGTCATTTTAGCTGCAGAATCATTCTATTTACTATTTTCCTCCGCATTCTGATATACCACTTAGGCTAAAAAAACTCCAAACTTAAAAAAAGAATCAATCTGTATATTATGTTGGGAAACACTTCACAAACTGATGCACATTATTTTACTTCTCTAATGGATTTTTCTAGTAGAAGACTTCTAAGGAGCTTGTCAGGGGGGACATCATTGGTAAAGTCAATATCACACCACCTAGACAACAGAAATAAATTCAGCACCATCAGCATAAGCTTTGTAAATCAAGACAATGGCCATAAAATAAGACTTCTTTGGTTTGTTAAAGATGACTGCCATCTAGTATAAAAAGTAATAAACAAATAAATAATTTCTTTACATCCCTCCCTCGGATTAATTCATCATTATGTTCTCTGCATTTCTTCCTTTTTATTGTGTTGTCAAAACCTGATCAACAAACTGAAAAGAAAACATATGTAAAGAAACTGCCTTTGTAGTCAATTAGCCAGCCTGCTGACTTCTCATCTCAGAGGTTCTGATTTCACTTCCTTGCTGGGACTTAACATTTTTTCTTTAGTTAGAATCATTCAATATGCTCCACAAAGTCTAGAAGTAAAACTGTTATAAAGAATTAAAACCATATGCAAAACATTGGGGGAAAAGAAGCCATGTTAATGACCAACAACACCAAGAAATTCTTTCTAAAGGCAAAGTTGTTGAAATGAACAGAGCAGTTGGAGGTAGCTATACAGATAAAATACTAGTTAAAAAAATCTGATGTGTTACACTCACATGACTTTCTCTACTCTTGTACAAGCTATTTTTACAAACGCTTATTCTCCATATGCTTCATGTTAATCGAGATATCAAGATGTTAATCTTATTGCTAATTTTCTTGTAGATGCAAGGGGAATTGATAGGCTTTAAGCGTTTAAGAGCTGGTTGCTATGTGGAGTATTCCATTCTCTTTGCATTACCAGGACAAAAACAATGAATAACGAATTTGAGAAAAAGTATAAGTATTGGAAAATTTAAGGGAATAACAAGCAATATCTCGAAAAAGGTTCACTCAATAAAAAAAATGTATACGACATAAATTGTGTATTTTAACGTGATCTACATTTTTTTGTGTAGTAAAATTTTGTCTATCTCTTATGGTTTACTAGTTATGCAAAAGTCATTCACAATGAAAAATATTTTTGGAGACATTCCCAGAAAATTCGAGATATACATTTCATTTGTCATGAAAATATCTTAAACATATGATATTTTAATCAAAATCGTTAAGAGCCATTTTTGAGAAAATTAAAATTTTCGAAAAATGTTCCATGTAAAGGGTAGTCTGGTGTGGGGGGATTTTCTTGAAAACCTGAACCTAAATACCAAATTTGGTGTTTATCCGACTGTTCATTTCTGAGTTATGCTGTTCACAGACACACAGACAGACAAACACACACACGGACATGTTTCCAAAAATGCTTTTTTTGGATTCAGGGAGTCTCAAAACATGTATTTCCGGTGAAACCTCGGTATCAAATTTTTGGGTGGAATACAATACTTCCCCTACTTACTATACGTAGTAGAGAAAGTTAAAATGTAAGTAAAGCTCTGATGCAGCTATTTAACGTTTTGGAAATAGCCCCAACTTATGTTTGGGGTGTCTATTCCACCTTATCCTACTGTAAAAAAGTTTCCAAATATTGTAGTACTTTCAAACTCAAATGGCAATTTTTTTGAAGAAATTGACAACTGCCAATAGTCTACACCTCTACAGTACATAACATCTGAAAGTATAGTATACTAACTGCACTGTAATTAAAATTGTAGTGGATTGGTAACGCTTGAGTTTCATGTACTAAGTTTTCACTCAGAACATGTTTCAAAACCATTAATCTCCATCATCAGCTGTACGTCCACTGGCATCTGGAAAGGGATCTCCTAATTTAGAGTCTGCTGTACTCCCATCTAGCTGACTATTGGAAAAGTTCACTATGTTATCTACTGATGGTATTTCAAAATTTATTACTCTGTGCACATTTTTGGTGATGTAGAGTTTTTCCCATACTGTGAGTTCTGCTGGTGTTTTGGTATGTTTTAAAAGTTTTACTTCCTGTTGAATGCTGTGATCTGTTGACCAAACATGGTGAATTACAGCAGATTTGTGTATTTGCTTAAGTGTTTGTTAGGTGTTCCTTTAGTCTGGTTTTACTTTCTCTTGGTTTTTGCTATGTATATTTAATGGCAATCTTCACAAGCAATCTGGTAAATTCCTGATTTCTTAATGTTCAGTCCTTTAACGGGTGATGAAGTAAGTTTCTGAGGTTGTGTTTGTTGTATGGAGCCAATTCTATGCCATACTCTAGAAACCGTTTAAACTTGCTATGTATTTTTTTGGGTGAAATGTGCATCTACTGTACTTCTTTGGTGAGATATCTCTGCTGTTGAGAGTGGTGATCTCTCTCAACTCTTCTTTTTTGAGGAAAGGGATTCTCTTCCATATGCCAGTGGACATTGAGCCAATTGTGGCTTTCCTTTCACTGAATGGCTGTTTTGCAGAGATGGCCAGAGTTCTTTTATGTACCTGCAATCATGAACTACAACTTTCGGCCCCTGCTTGCTATTATGCCAGCAGCCTGCCTTACACCAGAAGTCGGCTTCACCAGGTTTCTACAGCACTCGCCAGGTTGTGTCCTCTCCGCCAGTATAGGTAGCACTTATGTTGGCTCCACGTCATCATCACCTGACCTTCCAGTGCGTACGCCGAGCAATGCATCAAGAGGAAAAAGAGTGTGACAGTTAACTCTTGACGACCAGCGAAGAAGGACTTTTATTGAGCTTCGTGTCTGGGAGTGGCCGTCTCCACACTTTTCAGCCTTGTCTAAATTATCTATATCATGTACTTTTGGCGTAAGTAAAATTCTAAATTCTTGTAGTGTGTGGAGCAGCATTTAATATCTCATGGAAGCAAGTTTATATCATATTATCATGTGTTAAATTTCATTTCAAAATGGCAAATGTTGTGTGAGAAGGACAAATACAAATGCAATCTGCTTCAATTGTTACGTTTCTAAATTTGAGTGTTAATATATTCAGTACCTTTGGGGCTGTATGGATTGTTACTTTTATTTAAAGCTGCTTTAAATACCTGTTCAATTCCTTTAAACTTTGGTAGTACAAAACAATTATTACTCTGGGGGAATGCTTTATCATTCTATAATGGGCCCGGCATTTTACTTTTTTAGTTTTTTTTTAAGTAATTGTGACTTCTATGCATCGACTATTTCTAAATCGGCCTTGCAAGAATGTTACAACATACAGCTCTGATGATGGAGACAAACATCTTCAAAACATGTTCTGAGTAAAAACTTAGTAAGTAAGTCTCACCAATCCATTAAACTTTACTAATTTAGCTGTAAGTGCAGTGTGATGGATCCCAAGTCATTATCCAATTCTTGAAAGCTAAGGATCCACGTACTAGTCAAAATATCACAATAACAACGCTGCCGAGAAAAATATGAGAATTACACAGAAATACGGCTGTCAATTACCAAATACAAGCTTTACTCAAAATGTTGCAAAATGCCTAAATTGTAGTACAGTATAAATTATGTGCCACTTATATGGAACACTCCTCTAGTTCAAAAATGAAATTTTTTGAGAGTTTCAACAGCACCTGGTTGAATGGTGTACTCCTCTGAAATTTAAAGGATTTTGGTTCAAAGAATTGAGGGTTGGTATGTGGAAGGAATGTAAGAATAGGTGAGCCAACAAAATCAAAGACAACAAAAGATGAGTAGTTCCACGTGCCAATCACAAACCCCATGCTCAAAAATGGCCCTAAATGTAACTTAGGGCCAAAACTATTACAAGTTTTTAATACTACTTCAGACAGCCACTTCTGAAGCCGGAAGAAAATCTAAGCTTCAAACCAAGTGGACTATTTCCCGTTAGCAGAATTGAGAAATTAATGCTCACCATTTAAAACCACAGGAAGATATTGTAACTTGCATCTTACAAGATACAGAAGCTCTCCTAATGTACCTACACAGTGGTTGGTGCATACTCACATACACCAACATTCTTTTATAGCCTGGTGCTACAAAAACCTTGTGCCAAGCTTTAAGGTCTATCTACAGCAATTTATAATATCTTTCATTAGTCAACATACTGAATTGTACTGACAATTCTTCAAACTTTTCTATGTGAAATTATGTAAAAAGATGATGTTAATAAATCATTATTTAAACTTCACATTATCATTTATTTCTGAATTACATATCTAGAAAACACTCTATTTTGTTAGAAGAATAGAAAGTGCAAGTCATGTAATAGTAAATTTTAATATGATATATAAAGATGTTCAAAAACTTCACTTTTCACCCATGGGCCTTCCCAAAATTTACAAAAATCTTCAAAGAATATGATGTAACCTTAGCCCCAGTTAGCAAACATTTCTTAAAAATATACTCTGGACCTATACAAAGGATAAAATTCCACTGCGGAAAACTTCTGGTATTTATGAAACTGGATGTCAGGATTGCAAGAAAGTGTACATAAGGAAGACAAAGAGGAATGTAGACATAAGGTTTAAAGAACACATGAGAAATGTGAAATATAAGCAAGTGGAAAAATCAGCGGTTGCAGAACATTTTTTGTCCACAAATCATCAGCTAGAAGAGAAACTGAAGCTTTCAAAGGCCCTTAGAAAAGCAGCAGAATTGTGCATTTGGGAAAAGTTATTTATTCAGAAGAAAAAGCAAAATATATTAAACTTTGATGTCCCATGCGAAAAGGATCTCATTACACAGTATGTCCAACCAGATAATGCCATCTATGAATCACAAGAGGAAGCACAGCAGTGAATCCAGGCTGATGATGGGGACAACGGTCTCCAAAGCATGTCCCAGAAAGCTCTGGTGAAAAAGTGAAGCTAGAATAATAAAAAGCTTAATTTGTGCATTTACTAAACTTGGTATTTAAGTTCAGTATCTTCCAAAGAGGCAACACAAAGATTTTCAAGAAAATCCCCCGAACCCAAACTATCCTTTACATAGAAATTTTTTATTTTCTAAAAAATGGCTTGAATGATTTTAATCAAAATGCTATATATTAAAGATAATTATATGACAAATAAAATGTATATCTTGAATTTTCTGGAAATAGCCTTTGAAGACCTCTTCATTCAGAAGAGATTTTGTATAATCTTGTATAATTGGTAAACGTTAAGCAAGAGATGAAAGCGTACTATGCAAAAAATTTAGATTTCTTTAAAACACAATTTATTTCAACTTTTTTTTTGGGGGGGGCCATAAGCTATTTCTGAGGTATCTGTTATTAATGGCTTGAGTTGTTCATTACTTGTCATTCTCTTAAAGTCCTGTCAACACTTAGTTGTTTCTCACGACTGCATGGAAACAGTATGGAATTAAGGGCCAAGCATCCAGTTCTTAAACAACTATCACTGTTCCTTTGTAACTACAACAAAATGTGTAATGTAACTATTTCTGCAAAGGTTTATTTGGATTAAAATGTAGTAGATAGAAAAATATGCTTTAGTGAGAATAGATTGTATACCCACCAATAAAATAAAGGGTAGAGAAAGTAATGTGAATGTATCGCATCTGTTTTTTTTTATGTAACTTCTACACACTATTCTTACAAAAGAATATTGTTGTATCTAATTCATGCAAATGGAGATATACCTTTGCAGATAAATTTTATTACATATTTGTTGTTGATCGAGGGAGATAGAGGAAACCGAATCAATAGTCAGTCGAATGTTTAAAAGCCAACCAAAATGCTGGCCTTGAAATTCCATATTCTTTGCATAGCATCATGAAACAACTGAATATTACCATTCATTCATTATCTGTTTAACCTCCTCATATGTAGGACTTACAGGCGGGTGCCAGGGGTCAGAGGCCCGTCGAGGAGCAGACACTCATGGATCAGACAGAACATCCAGGATGGGGGATCAGCCCGATGCCTGGTATGGGGAGGAAGGAAGTAGATGATACGAAATGATGGTGAAATGGATGAAAGGAAAGGTGATGATGGAGCAGTTGGTGGAATGAATGGCGGGGGAAACCGGAGAACCTGGAGAAAACCCACCCAGACGCCGCTTTGTCCACCACAAAGCCCACATGCGGGTCCCTAGGATTGAACCTGGGCCGCCTAGGTGAGAGTCGAGCGGTCTAACCACTCTGCCACGGCGCCGCCCTTGAATATTACCAGCACTTTTAAAAAATTCAAAATAATAGTAATGGATACCTCAAAAATAGCTGATGCCACAAAAAAATTATTTGAAATAAATTGTGTGCATTTTTAGAGTTCTACGATTTTCTGTATCTCTTATTTTGTTTTCAGCTTAAACCAAATTATAGAAAATGTCCAAATGAAGAGGAATTCACAGGCTATTCCCAGATATTCATGATATACTTTTATTTGTCATGTAAATATCTTATCTTAAAGATGTTGTATTTTAATCAAAATCTTTAGAGCCATTTTTGAGAAAGTTGAAAATATTGAAAATTTCTCCATGTAAAAAGGTAGTTAAAGGTGGGGGATTTTTTTTTTAAATCTTAATGTCGCATATTTGGAAGAAACTGAACTTAAATACCAAGTTTAGTATTCATCAAACATTTCGTTTTGAGTTATGCTGTTCATAAACACACACATAGACATTTTCCTAAATATGCTTCTCTTTTTTATTTGGGGGGCTTTAAAACATGTATTTCCAGTGAAATCTTGACACTGGATTTTTGGGTGGAATTCAAAAACTTCCTCTTACCTAGTATAGGTAGGTAACAAGAGAAAGTAAAAAGGAGTTGTAAAGCATATAAGTTTATTAATCAATACTGACATGAGAACATCCATCTCAGGCTGCTAAAATTTGGTTGCCATTGTCCCATTAGGAAAGGTTTTCCACTATTATTTTCATAAACTATTTGCTTGCACTGTCAGTATACTGGGGCATTCCATCAAATGCAATCATAACCTCAAAGGGGAATGCTTAGAGCTTTGAAGACATCATAATATCAGGACATTTCAGTGTGTGTTACACAGTTAATATCCATCTATAGCCTGATATTGTCTGAAGCAGCACCTCAAGTAAGAAAAAACAATTTCATCACAAGCAGCAAATGTTGATTTGGGCAGAGATATAGCTTGTGTATGTCTATGCTTAACATCTGCGCTGATAAAATCAAATCAGAAGTGAAATAGATATAAGATAAAATATTTATTACATTGCATGGTCTCATAAAGTTCATCCATGTAATTCCTGGACATGCTGGTCACAGCTTTTGCTCACTATAGACTGTCATCTTTATACCAAAATATATTTAATATGCTGTGCTTTCATAGTAACCTTTGTTCCTGAAGTCAATAAATGAATACTGTGTGTTTCTGTATTCAGAAATGCTTGTTGAGTTAGAAAGCCGATGATAATAATCTTCCAATATTTTCAACATGAAATGTAATTTTTAACACAAAATGAAATTTGGCAATCTGTGAACTTGGGTATTAATTTTACTGTAAGCTGAATGTTCACCCCAAATAAGGACTTAACAGCAAAGATACTTTTTTTCTCAGAAAATTTAAAGATTATGAACTTCTATAAGTAAAGTAAAACCCCACTCAACTGAACTGCATTTAACCAGCTTAATCAAACTAGCAGAGGAGCAAAAAAAATATGAGATGCTCAAATTTACAATGTCGTCGCAATAATTAGCACAGTTCTTTTGCTCCAACTTTAAATTAAATACAGGCACTTAGTATTGCATGAAGTTAATCCTCACTTCTGACCCCCACATTTCAAAGGATATGGTACCGCTTTAATAATTGTTAATTGCCTGCACACACATTCAATGTGGAGGCCCACTGTTATTTTACTGTTAAGTGTTGGCCAGTGTGGTTTATTTGTGTTTAACATGTCAGCAAAAAGACAGTGTGTTGTAATAAACTTTGAACAGAAGCTTGAAGTTGACAGCGGATGAGGGATTCAATTCATTAGAGGTAAGAAAGACTACAAATTTGTATTCAATTCTTAACAGGAAATATTGAATTACAGCACTAACCATAAGACAAAACTTTATTTTTAGGTTGCCTTGCATTTCGTAAACCAAAGCAGTGAATAAACACCAACAGATGACAGATATAATGCTTATCAAATGGTGGTGCTATAGTTGCTTGCAAGCACTGCAAGAAAAGTTCATAAAAAAGTTATTTTATGAAATACTCTTTGTAAATACTGTAATTACTGCATGCAGTAGTAGTTTTTGTTTTATTAAACATTATTACATGTATTTGGAATATAATTATTTTCTTCCTTTCACTGCTTAAAACAGTTACCATCGATTATCTGAAAAAAATGTGTTGACCAAAATGGCTCTGTACCCTTTAGAGTGGATAAGCAGGTTTCTGGAAGGATACCTTGTTAGAAAATAAAAAGTGCACTCTAACACAATCATATTTACTACAGGTGTAATTACCTTAAGTTGCAAAAGAGCACATACATTCTTGAATTACAATGTGATTGAAAGAGTCACATGTTTCTGTGTTAGATCCCCATTTTGGGAAGTTACTTAATGATTAGATGTTAAGTTATGAGCTAGTTCCTAAAAACGTTCATAATAATAATAATAATAATAATAATAATAATAATAATAATAATAATAATAATAATAATAATAATAAATATTATTATTATTATTATTATTATTATTATTATTATTATTTCAGTTGACACATAAATACTAGACCCCAGCAACATTACAAAAAAAATTCCCAGGTTCCAGCCAGCTATATTATCTGCATTTTCAACACATTTTTTAGAACAATGGGAAATAACAGCACAGTTTAGGCATTTATAATATGTCATACAATGCTTTTATTTTAATAGCTGTGCTAGTATTTGTTCTTTGCATGAGCATAATAATTGCAAGCAACACAGAAACTGAAAATTTATTTTCAGATTTCAAAAGAATATAGCAAAATATAACGATATATAGCAACTGACTGCAAATCAGTTCTAAAAGATCTTGCCTTTTCTTTTTAGATAAGGAATGTTCATGTTTTCCGAAAATTTTATATTTTTATGATGTGAGTGACTTTTTAACATTTTAAATTCATAAAATGTTATTAAAAAAATCGACAAAATTTTTTATTAGCTCCTGCCAGTACATATTTTAATTGCATAATACTTTTCTGAGTAGCTGTAAAAAGATAGGTGCAAATACTTCAAAGTTTGCAAAGTATTCAGATATTTTCAATCTAGAATTAACTATGATAAAGGTATCAGTTATTTACCATTTATTATATACCAGTTGTTTACCAATAACTTTAATGCTAGGTACTTTTTGCAGCTAAACTCATAAATTGCACAAAATATTTATAAAAGGAGGAACTATTCCACCTTTTCATCCTTTTCAAAAAGCAATTAAAGCAGCATTTTTAAAATTCTTAAAAATCCAGCCCCTAGTAACAGTCATTAAGTATCAAAAGTGACAGGACACTGAAAGCATTTTCCAATTATTTAACAATAGGTAATGAAAGTAATGCAATTATTTTGGATTAGAATGCTTACTGCCAAGTCATAGATGAAGCTGGAAATTCAATGCAAGTAACTAAATGATTTTTTGGTAGTTACATTATATGCTTTGTTTCACAATGTGTAGAAATATTATTTTGATTCAATATTGGAAACTATGTCAAACATATTCGTAAACATACACATCATTATGCAGTAATATATGTTGCACTTTTGTTCTCTAGAAAATAAATCTTTGAAAATTAGCTTACAGTTAACAAAACTTTCTATTCCAAAGTTCTTCTTTGTGTAAGGATTTTAAAAAATTAAAATATTTATATGCTACAAATTATGAAACAAACCTTTTTTTTGCCATTTGCATTTTTACAGTTTTGTGAAACAGTATCCTGTTTGAAATAATATTCACATATTATGTTTTTTCTCAGAATTTCAGATTGTATTCAGCATGAAAAGGAGTAAATTTGAACATGATATGATACAGAACTTAATTATCTGTAGGTAATGAAATGCCTAAAATAAACTTTCTTCTTTGAGGTAAATATTTAAAACATGCATGTTCTTTTAACTGGAAAGTTGTACATTATACAGATAAGTTAAGAAAGTATTTAACTACACTTCTAAATACTCATTTGATAGGTAGTGTAAACATATTGATTACAACTCACATGTAACGGCAATTTCACTGCACATAATCACAAAAACATGCCAGAATAAATACAAGAAGTACAGTTCTGCTAAAGTGGTTGTTTACCTGGTCAAAACAAAATCCAAGTTCACCCATTACTGTGAATGCTGGTGCATCAATTCTGTTCATTCTTCATGCCCATTAAAACACAAAAATGTACCTACTGCTCACCATAACTGCATCCCATCCTTATTTCTAACATTATCTGCAGCAACAAAATGATTTGCAACATTAAAACCTTCCCAATCTTGATGACATTTCATAATCAAGCACTAAGTAGTTTATAAAGCTTTCAATTTACCTTTTTCCTTGCACACACTTTCATTAGCACATTCAGTCTGTTGAAGAGACAGAAGTATTCTAACTCAGCGTCTCCCCTCTCACCGACGGGTGACAAAGATCACAGTAAGTTTATTATGCAGGTTAGCTGTTGATGGACTGACCTGTCTAACAGACTCTTACATTAAACAAGAGGCAGCAGGATGGGTGCACCTCTCCCCACCTTCCTCCAGCTTCGTGGCAAATCATGGTTCAACAAATTTCATTTACAGGCCACAGAAGAAAAAAAAATATTCTAATGCAGACATAAGCAACAGAGGTCACTCAAGTTTTTTACTCTTTTCCAAGCCACTTACATCAAGTGATATACATTTTTTTTATTGGATTTACATTTTCAGTGCTTTGGCTGAGCAGGACAATGTAAATATATGGAAGCATTCACCTTAGTGAAGGGCAGTGAAAAAGAGAGAACAGAACAGAAAACTATGGCTTCTAAAGCTTTTCCCCCCCTCAGCAGCTTCTTATACTTTGATATTAGTTAACAATACATGGTTTCTCCTTTAACAAATTGCATTTTAATGCTCTAAACTTATAAGAATTTAATATATATGAAGCTGAGAGCAACTTTTTATAAAAATTGTTAACTGAGTTGGTCAAATATGGCAAAGCATATTTTACGTAGTTTTGAAAGAGAGAGAGTTGTATTCTTCTTCAATCAATTGTTGGAACATTTGAAAAAAGCATAAAGCTTTCCTGCTTATCATTTAACAGTTTTGATTTGGATATATCACAAAAAAAACATTTAACTTAAAGATTCCTGTTATTTCTTGACTTGGAAAACACTTCATCAGTTCTTCAAATTAATGACACACACAAACACACACACACACACACACACACACCACACGCGCGCATACACTCACACAAACAACTGCTAATCAGCCTGTAAAGTTAAGTTTTCAGTAATGTGTTTGATTTCTTCATGCTTCAGGATGATGCCCTTTTCTTAGAACACCACAACAATACAAACTCAATTTTCAAAAAGAGTATCACCAGACACATTTTTGACTTCAGTGGCTCAGCACGCATTTTGCCTCCTGCTTCAGGCAATGGATTTTTCCATTGCTGCTATTCCATTATGCTTTTCTAGTACATTTTCTCCATTGTATACATTTGTTTCTTTATGCTTTTTTTGAAAAGCAAATGTGCAAATGCAGATAAATGCTGCTGAGTTGGAAAACTATGACACTTGAAGCCACAACCTCTCATACTTAGTTGTATTAATACTGCACCTGAATATTTAACACATTTTGTTTTTTCACTACACCTCTCCATCTTTGCTATGCTGCTTATATATTATTTCTCATATTTTTAATTTCTCTACTACGTACAGTAAGTAGGGGAAGTATTGTATTCCACCCAAAAATTCGATACCGAGATTTCACCGGAAATATATGTTTTGAGATCCCCCGAATCCAAAAAAAGCATTTTTGTAAACATGTCCGTGTGTGTGTCTGTGTGTGAACAGCATAACTCAGAAACGAACAGTCAGATAAACACCAAACTTGGTATTTAGGTTCAGTATCTTCCAGAGATGCGACACGAAAGTTTTCAAGAAAATCCCCCCACCCCAGATTACCCTTTACATGGAAGATTTTGCGAAAAGTTTTATTTTCTCAAAAATGGCTGTAACGATTTTGATTAAAATATCATATGTTTAAGATATTTTCATGACAAATAAAATGTATATCTTGAATTTTCTGGGAATGTCTCCAAAAGTATTCTCCATTGTGAACGACTTTTGCATAACTGGTAAACCATAAGAGATAGACAAACTTTTACAACACAAAAAATGTAGATCGCGTTAAAATACACAATTTATGTCATATACATTTTTTTTGTTGAGTGAACCATTTTCGAGATATTGCTTGTTATTCCCTTAAATTTTTCAATACTTATTTTCTCAAATGGGAATTCATTATTCATTTTTTTGTCTTGGATATGCAAAGAGTTATAATCTGTGGTAAAGGGAATGGTGCTGCACCTAGCAACCAGCTATTGAGAAATATGTATGTGCTTAAAGGCTACTGTTTTTCTATATTGCCCTTGTAAATATATTTTCCCCTTGCATCTACAAGAAAATTAGCAATAAGATAGAGTCTGTAAATGTTTATTTCGATTAACATGAAGTAGATGGAGAATAAGCGTTTGTAAAAATAGTTTGTACAAGAGTAGAGAAAGTCATGTGAGTGTAACACATCAGATTTTTTACAGAAGAGATATTCTTTTTCTGCTATATAACCAGCTTAGGCTGAAGCTCAAGGACATATTAAAGAGAGCTGGCATAAGTTCAGAGATATATCTATTAATGTCTTTCATAAGTTGTAAGAACTCATAAAAAATGTAAAAATATTGAGTATTCATAAACCAAAATGAAAAAAAATATTTTTTGGGAAACAGGTATACAGAGCCTCTGGAGCTTCAGCTTGTTATGATATTCTATCCAATAGAAGAGAATAAAATAGCATGTGTAAATAGTTGTCAGTTACTTGCTTTATGTTACAATTTTATGCTAGAAAACTTTACATACAGGGTAGAACCTCTCATTTTCAGCAGTATATTGTAACAAATGAGAACAACAATTACTGTGAAAACACACTTTATTTATCACAGGCACTCAACGTAACCAAACGTTACACTTGAATCACTTTGACACACACTTAGAATGCATTACAACTGATCCATCAAATAGTAACTGAACTGCTGAACTTCATGACTCACAACTGACTGCCGAGTTACAACTCACAATTAAACTGTACTGTCCACTTGCACTGTCGTTTCTAAGAGAACTCAACTAAATGGAATTCAACACTTGACTGCCCATCCTGGCAGAGCAGCTCTTTATATAGATTCCACATATAAAGCGGAACTTTCAAGAATAAGAACCTACCAGAACACGCTAAAACGAAGGTTCTGGAACGAGTAAGCAGCACATAAGGGGATTTTATTCCACAGTGCCTATTGTTCTATTGCTTCTGCACTTGCTATTGTCCCAAGGCCAGTGGCCCAAGTGCCAGCAGCCTGCAGATAGCTACGCAGGCTTACTTCTAGAAGCATGTAAAAGTGAAATCAATTTGCAATTGTGTTCTTCAAATTTAAGGAAAATATATTAGACTTAATATGCTTTTATGCAATAATTGAGTAATTATTGGTAAAATAATATAATTGGTAAAATATAAAAATATAAAGTGATTAATAAGGTAAATATATAATTAACCCTTATTTTTGTTATTATTATAGAACATTATCTGTTAATAAAAAATTTAATTTTTCCACAATTAACATTCTGATGTATAGGGTGTTCATAACAACCTTCTTGCTCCCAATTAACTTATATATATTTTTTACAACAATGGAAATGACCTTCTCTGTGCTGGCATCATGATGTGAACGTGGTTATATCAGGATCGGATCTTCGGAGTTCCTACAAAAAAAGAAGAAGAGAATCATAAATCTGAATGTTGACTTAGTAGTGTATTAAATTATAGGGTCACAACATTCATTAAAATATTGGTAGGGTCTGATTATCATTTGTAGCGAGACTTACAATCTCAGTATTCTTTTTTAAAGTTTATTTTTACATACCTTGCCTCAGATTAAGCCGATGGGGATGTTTGGTTTTCTTTGCCCTCTTTTAGCTTCCACTTGAACTATCACCTACAATTCCTTCCTCTATAATCAAAACAGCTAACTCACAAGCAGATGATGTCATTATTGAACATGTAGCATTGTCAAGAAAAGCAAGCTGGTTGTCATAATTAACTGAACAAAGTAACTAATCAGTTTCATGTAGTATTAATGTTGGACTCAATATGATTTGAAACACACACTATAGAAGATTGAATACGATTTGAAATAACAGCTAGTTTTTAGTAGCTATTTATACTGTTAAAGAATACAATTTGTTAAAACCTGACTTCACAGCATGAAAGATCACTTCAGAAACTATAAAAAAACATATGTAATTAAATTTTGTCCACTGGTGGACATAATATGATTTGAAACGATGCTCCTCATATTCTGTAGCATGTTTCTCTTTTTCCTTTAATTTGATTACTTTTATCTTATCAGTGATAGTGTCATGTTTTTACGTGATATTATTAATCAGTAATCACAAAATATATGCCCAAATATATATGTAACAAGACACTGTTACAAGCCACATACAAGATGATAAATTTGACTATGATCAACAAGGCAGCAAAATTTACAAACAACCCCTTGCGGTGCCCTTTACAGTCAGCTTTAGAGTAAATTTATGAAAATGTCTTGTTTATATCTCAATGACCTAAATTTCAGTTTTCATGAAAGTACAGAATGTTTCAATGCTCTGAACATCAGAAGTCATTTTAGTAATATCTCCATTTTAAACACTTGCATTATTTCAACAATGGAGAGTTTTTATTTTATTCAAGAAAAATAACACTAAGTACGTAATTTTCTATGTAACAGAAATTGTTTTCTTTAACGTACAGAATTCTTGTTTATTTAGGGTTCAAGTTCAATAGTTTGGCTATATTCAATATAAGGTTTGTTCCCACACGATTCAGAATCGATTCCTAATTATCTGAGTGTGCGCAGTAGCTAAGTGGCGTTCCAACACGACAGAGAATCAGTTCAGAACCAATTCTGAATTTCCAGTTTGCTGTTCCAACGTATTTGCGAATTAGTTCGGAACGAGTGAAATCGGTTCGTGATTAAGAATAGGAACTGAAAATTCCAGACATGCGCAGATTGTATGGTCTACAGCGCATACTCAGTTAATTCAGAATCGATTCTAATCGCTTGGAACAACCCCGACAGAGTATTGAAAAAGCGACATACTCTCTGTATTCAGTAGAAAATAAATTTGAATATGTAATTTATTCCTCCATTCGTGTTTATTTCTCAATACGGAATAGCAAAGGTGTTTGGTAAGCAGTTGCTCGCTGTTGAGTAGTATGGCGACATACTTGAGGAAAAGAACAAACGTCTAACAAAGCCAGGGAGCAAAACAGCGTTCAAAGATAATAATGAGTGATTTAGAAGGTGACAGTGATCTTTTTAATGATGCATCGACTTCCGAAGAAGAGGATTATTTCCATTTAAACATTATTCCGTTATTTTGGGACCTTTACCCCTTTTTGGCACCTTTATACCATTTCCCCCCAACCATGCCCATAATCCCCTTTTTTCTTTTAAGTTTCATTCCAATTTATTCTTTAACTTTCAATTAACGTCTCCTCAGCTTGCTGTGTACGTGCGAATAGTAAGTCTACCTCTTTCAGTAAACGCCGCGCGGGAATTGAAAGCACACCCGCAACAATGGAAAATAATTGTGTGTTGGACGATAACCTCTTTCTCTCACTTTACTGCTATAAAGTAGACCGCAATAATGCAATTGACAATGAGTGATTCTATCCCACCAGAATCAGTAGCCTGCTGTTCGTGAATGTGAGTTTGTTGCTGTGAGAGACGTCATCTGTTTACGTGGAGACGAAGCCTGGGCAGGCAGAGACGACAATAACCTCAACCGCGCAGTTCCGAGAATTATTAAGACTGGGCTATAATTCACAAAACAATTATATATATAAAGAAATAAAAATTTCAGCCCAATTGAATGGATAGTTTAGAAAATAGCAATTTCAGTTGTGCATCCCCTTAAATAAACCAGCACCTTATTGTGCCTTTTTCACCTTATTTGAGCACCTTTTCCCTTCCTTTTTTCATCTGAAATTTGCAACTAAAAATCCTAACCCTGATCATAAGCATACATTGGTACCATGTAGTTTTGTATTATTTGCATTACGTTCGGAATAGAATTTATGTGGGGTGTCATTGTCTCAGAGTATTGGAGTTTTAAATTAAACATTGTGTTTAGAAGCTTCTGTAGCAGGAAACCTAATGTTAAATTGGAATTGTGTTAAATTACTTTTTCCGGGTTCTGGTTTAAATATAATATCTATATATTACAATTGTTATTCGCAATAACTCAGTATCAATGACTTTAAGCCGATAAACGAACGCGATTTATTTTTGCTCGAATATTAGGACTGGAATCAGTATGAAAGAAACGCTTACGATGTACGTAAGCCGTACATCGGCGGAGTTTGATTTCATTCATCAACGCTGTAAACGTAGATATTTGATCGTGTTCTGATTGACCGTGCAATGAAGAAGGCCGTGACAGAACGCGAACGGTTCAAGTAGTGTTTCAACCACACAAAATTCCGAATTAGTTCTGTGAGCGTACCGGACTGGCGCATGTGCATTAGCATATGTTGGAATTAGTTCGGAACCAGTTCAGAACCGTATGTTGGAACAAACCTATTATTTCTACATATTTTACATTAATTCATATTTTTTTTTGTTTTCAATGAAAAATGTGCCAAGCATAGATGAGATTACACATGCACTGTAGCCATACCTATAATGAAGGACGTTTGCAGAATTACTTTAGAAAATGCAAGGTATTTATTTCAAATTTTTCCAAGTTTGAAAGAAAAACAAACAAATACAATATATGTTTTACACTTGCTGAATAGCTTTCAGTCGTAGAATCCTAATTAAAATGTTCCCTAAGGTGCAGCATTAACAATATAGGTGATGCTGTCTTTAAATGCTTCTGCAGTAATGTGCTTTAAAGTCATAAGTTTTAATAAGTTGCCATGTGTCATTCAAAGGTTTCAATATTAAGGAATCACCATAACAACTTACTTATTCTCAATATTTAAATTGTTCATTGCACCTTAAATATTTAATTTTACAATATCATACCCCTTCTTGCAGATGCATTTGTTATCCAGATGCACTGTTGTAACAATGTCATACATTTAGAACCAATCCATGCACTGGGGGCCATAATATTTTATTCTAAATGCCATAACAGTAATTTTTGAAGTATTTTTACAATACTCAACAATGTCAAAAGCTCACAGTCTTGAGAATAGCACACACTTAATGTCTCTTGTCAACAAGATAGAAAAACACTAATAAGAACATTGAAATGTTCATGTAAAATTCAATCTCAGTTGTTTTATGTATCCTTGGAAGCACTGAAACATTTTGAAAACAATGCAATTATTTTCACTTATGTTTATACATTCATATGATGCTTCTGCTCTTTTTATATCTGTCACATTTACAAACCCATGTGACAACTAAAAAATTGTAGGAAAGAAGCTATACCTTCAAGAAATCTTATTTTATTAATACTTTTTAACATTAGATTTCATTGAGGTTTCAATCACCACACTTATATACAGGAACATACACTATGTGATCAAAAGTATCCGGACACCCCCACAAACATACGTTTTTCATCTTAGGTGCATTGTGCTGCCACCTACTGCCTAGTACTCATTATCCGCGACCTCAGTAGTCATTAGACATCGTGAAACAGCAGAATGGGATGCTCCGTGGAACTCGCGGACTTCGAACGTGGTCAGGTGATTGGTCTGTACGCGAGATTTCCACACTCCTAAACCTCCCTAGGTCCACTGTTTCTGATGTGATAGTGAAGTGGAAACGTGAAGGGACATGTACAGCACAAAAGCGTACAGGCCGACCTCGTCTGTTGACTGACAGAGACCGCCGAACATTTGAAGAGGGTCGTAAAGAGTAAGAGGCAGACATCTATCCAGACCATCACACAGGAATTCCAAACTGCATCAGGATCCACTCCAAGTACTATGACAGGTGTGAGGTGAGAAACCTCGGATTCCATGGTCGAACGGCTGCTCATAAGCCACACATCAGGCAGGAAAATGCCAAACGACGCCTCGCTTGGTGTAAGGAGCGTCAACATTACACGATTGAACAGTGGCAAAACGTTGTGTGGAGTGACGAATCACGGTACACAATGTGGCGATCCAATGGCAGGGTGTGGGTATGGCGAATGCCCGATGAACGTCATCTGCCAGCGCGTGTAGTGCCAACAGTGAAATTCGGAGGTGGCGGTGGTATTATGGTGTGGTTGTTTTTCCTAGAGGGGGCTTGCACCCCTTGTTGTTTTGCAAGGCACGATCACAGCGCAGACCTACATTGACATTTTAAGCACCTTCTTGCTTCCCACTGTTGAAGAGCAATTCGGGGATGGTGATTGCATCTTTCAACACGATCCAGCACCTGTTCATACTGCACGGGCTGTGGCGGAGTGGTTACACGACAATAACATCCCTGTAATGGACTGACCTGCACAGAGTCCTGACTTGAATCCTAACACCTTTGGAATGTTTTGGAACGCCGACTTCGTGCCAGACCTCACCGACCTCTCCTCAGTTCCGCACTCCGGTGCAGAATGGGTTGCCATTCCCCAAGAAACCTTCCAGCACCTGATTGAAAGTATGCCTGCGAGAGTGAACGCTGTCATCAAGGCTAAGGGTGGGCTAACACCATATTGACTTCCAGCATTACCGATGGAGGGCGCCACGAACTTGTACGTCATTTTCAGCCGGTGTCCGGATACTTTTGATCACGTAGTGTATTTTCATTGGCTCTTGCATACATTGTCAACTGCTGTCAAGCTATTGTACTATACACAATAATGAAACACGATTTTCTCCTTGACCAAGAAATTATTCCAAGCCATTTATGTGCATTATTCCAAGCTGAGGATATGGAAACTGTATGGCTGTCATTTGTTAACACCTCATTCATGTATCCTGAGAGACAAACATCATTAATGAGCATTATTAAAATTGGGCACTGCTCTGTGCTCAAACTAAAGACGACTATCACTAGTCTACTGAATCATGTCACTTTGGTGTAACTAACGCTCAGACCAGTTAATTTCATTCATGTTTGTTTGTTCTGTAGCACCTACATATCTGGTTTGTCCCTTTCTGCATTATTCTGCAGGACATGAACACATTGCTTCGCTTCTGAAGCACTCTTAAACAATGGTTGCTCACCCAATAGCAATGTAATCATTAGCTATTAAAAACAGAAGCACTATAAACAGTAACATTTTCTTCATGTTAAATAAGGAATGAGTCACACTATCTTTACACAAACCTTCACTTACTAAGTTATTAAAACGGAGCATTTTCAAGGGCATTCTTCCTAATCATCGGTAGTTAGGTGACCGAAGCATGTTCCTTCTTCTTTCCTCTTCTTGTTGGGTTGGATCCTTCTGCCAACTACCGGTAGAATGATAAGCTCTAGTAAACTACTCGGCAATATTTCAAAATTTACAATATTATCTGTATTCTTGACAATGAATATTTTCTCTCAAATAGTCAGTTCTAGTGATGAGGAAACTGGTTTTAACAATTTTATGGCTTGACCAATGTTGTGGTTTTCAGAGCAAAAGTGGTGTGACACAGAAGAATTGTTGTTTTATATTTCTCTAGAACTCTTTCAATCTGATGCTCAAATTTCTCTTGGTTTTACCTATGTAGTATTTTTCAAGTCTTTGCAGTTGATCTGGTAGATTCCTGATTTTAGTGCATCTGAGATTGTGTCTTTGAGTGGCTTGTTCAGTAAATTGTTCAGGCTGTATCTGTTACAAGAAGCTAATCAGATGCCAAACTTATTGAATATTTTTTCAAATGTTTCTAAATGCCCATGGAATGTGAGCTTTTTATATTTCCAGTTTGTGTCTCTGTCTTGTGTTGTGTTTACCACTCTGTTTACATCTTAAATATTGAACCTGGGTTGAAACCATTTATCACTGCAATGTCCAGTGTACATTAACGTTGATATGCCGCATTACATTGTGTAGTATGAATTGATCTTTCCCCCCCCCCTTTCCTCGAGTTAAACATGTTTATAACCTGTTAGGTTCATATCAAATGATGAATGAATGAAATGGGTGAAAGATACTAAAATGAGCCCAGGGTCCATACAGCTTAAAGTTATCAGACATTTGTCTTCCCAGAATAAGGGAAACTCACCCTAACCAAGATTCGAACTTGGGACCTCTTGAATGTGAGGAAGACATGCTATGCCCGCACCATAGAAGCATTTTTTTAATACAGTGGATTTAGATTAAGATACACATAAAGTTAGCAATTAGTTGACAATTACAGTACTCATTTAAAAATTGTAATAAATGTATTTATATTACATAATTTAATCTGCATGAATATTTTGTATTCCCCCAAATTTTGTATTCCCCCCCCCAAAAAAAGTTCCTGATGGTGCAACTTGCACCACAATTTCTCCCTCGGCAACCCTGCAAAGGATACACCAAAGTATGCAAATAAGCGTGCACGTTCACACATGCGCACACACATTCATTTGCATTCCGTATATCCTACAATTTGTCTTTACAGAAGGATGTGTAACATGTCAATATATGTATACAATATTTACAATATAAATTTACAATGAAATTATAAAATTAATATTATGTACAGAGATAGTCTATTAATTACATCAGGTGTTTTTAAGTTCATTAATGGTATAGCGTGAATGCTCAAAAAGGTATTCCTGTAACTTAATTTTGAATACCTTATCATTACAGTTCTTCAGCTCGTTAGGCAACATATTCAACTTCTTTATGCATTGGTAATGCACTCCTTTTTTGGACACATGTGAGGTTGGTTGATGATATATGGAGTTCAAATCTTGATCTTACATTGATATTGTGGATGTCATAATTAGTAGTAAAGTATTTTTTATGTAGAAGGTCATCAGTGTGTATATGTATTCTCCGGTAAGGGTTAATATTTTTAGGTTTTTGAATATGCTTCCACATGATGTTCTTGCATGAGACGTGATATAATTCTGAACGCCTTCTTTTAAAATTCTCTTTGAGTCTGGTGAACCTCCCCAAAAAAGTATACCATATTTCATTACCGAGTGGAAGTATGCAAAGTAGGCTAATTTTAGTGTATAAGTATCACTGAAGGAGGACAGAAGTCGTAATGCATAGCATGCGGAGCTCAGTTTAGGGACAATTTTGTCTATGTGAGTTTTACAATTTAGGTGCTTGTCAATTTGTAATCCTAGAAATTTAGAAGCATTTGAATCTTGAACAAAGTTACCATTTATGTTGATTGCAAAGTTGTGTTGCGCGGCATTGACTGTGGTGAATTTTACAATATTTGTTTTATCAACATTTAGTTTCATACCATTTGCATGGAACCAGGATTGCATTAATGTTGTTATGCGACATGAGGTTTCTTTAAATCTATCAAAGTTTTTATGCAAGATTAGTAGTGTTGTATCGTCAGCAAATAGAAATACTTGTGCAAGCCTGTTTAAGCTTGGTGTTAAATCGTTTATAAACACTGGTCCTAATATAGATCCTTGGGGGACTCCTTGTTTTATAACTTTATTACTTGAATAGCTGGATATGTTTGAATTAGGTTTCAATGTTTTCACCTTTTTTATTTCTGTTTGTTAAATATGAGTGAAACCATTTTAATGGAGCTCCCTGAATGCCAAAATATGCTAATTTGTCTAGCAGGATTTGGTGATCTACACAATCAAAGCCCTTAGATAAGTCACAGAATATTCCGCTTACATGTTTTCTTTCATTTAATGATTCTAATAACCTGTTAGTAAATTTATAGATAGCATTATCAATTGATATTTCCTTCCTAAATCCAAACTGTTCTGGGACTAGAATATTATTTGATTGTAAGTACTGGTATAGCCGGTTATACATAATTCGTTCGAAAATCTTTGAGAATGTGGGTAGTAGGGATATTGGTCGACAGTTATCTAATTTTGTCTTTTCTCCATTTTTACGTAGAGATTTTACAATTGAGAATTTTAGCCGATCAGGGAATATTCCGTATTGTAGTGATAGATTACATAGACAACTTAGGGGGATGCTTATCACTCTAGCAGTGCTTTTAATTATTCCGCTCGATATTTCATCATAGCCCACACTGTCTTTCAGTTTCACTGATTTTATAGCAGCCAGTATCTTGCCAGATGTGGTGGGTATGGGATTGAAACCAGTGAATGTTCTTCCAGCAAAAGCATTATTTAACATATTAAGTTTAGATTTGTGGCTATGTTTATGAAGAAATTATTAAAGCTGTCTGCAATTGCAGTTGTGTCATTGATTTTGTTGTTGTTTATTGCAAGGGCGTGGTGTTATTACTTTTTGCCCTATTTGTTTCATGTTTGATTATGCTCCATATGGTTTTTATTTTATTTTGTGATCCCTTTATCTTTGAATTATAGTGGTGTGCCTTGGTACTTTTAATAACTCTACTTAGAACTTTGCAATAGTTTTTATAGTATAGTTTTAGTTCGTTATTACTGCTACTTCAGCATAATAGGTACACATTTCTTTTCTTCTTGCAAGAGATTTTGATGTCCTGTGTCATTTATGGCTGTTTATGCATGCGTGAGCTAACATATTTTATACAAAAGCATGCATTAAAGTGATTTATATAGATGCCTAGGAACATTTTGAATGCAGCATTAATATCACTTTCGCAGTATGCGGTGGTCCACTCCTCTAGTTCTAACAGTGAATTCAATTTACTTATGTTTTCATCATTTACTTCCTTTACTCTTTTCCGTCGTTTTGATTCAGGGTAATTATGAATGTTGTTTATGCATAGCACTTGGGCATCATGGTCTGACAGCGCGTTCATAAATGGAAAAGTTGTTGAAGAGTTTAGCCTATCACTGCCTATAAAGATATTATCTATTGCTGTGCTAGATTCATTATGTACTCTCATTGGAAAATTTACAGCACGATATATATTGTAAGTCATTAAAAGTGATGCTAAATCTGTTTTTTTTTTTTGTTTTTTTTGAAGATTCTGTTAAAATCTATATTTATATCTCCACAAATGATGAGTTCAAGATTTGGTTTATATAGGTAGTTTAGAGTAGACTCTAAGCTTCTTAATGAACTCTTTGACATTGCTGGATGGGGCTTCAGCCACCCACCCACCCACCCACCCACGCAACCACCCACCCACCCACGCAACCACCCACCCACCCATCCATCCATCCATCGATTCGATCGATCTATCCTATCTATTTTATCTATCTATATATATAGACAATGTAGAGCTGTGACTACTACTTAGCTGCAGAAATACTGAAGAAACTGCAGATGAATTTAAGCAGCAATCATGACTTATTATAAATACTTGAACCCACAGCCCTAATTTCATTTTTTCATAAACTACTGATGCTGGTACTGAACAATATTATACAGGTTCTGGTTTAAATACATTAACTTCACTAAAAACTACATGTTTGCCTTGTGTAACTAGAAACATGCTTTCCTTGTGTATCTAGAAACATGCTTTCCTTGTGTATCTAGAAACATGTTTGTCTTGTGTAACTAGAAACATGCTTGTCTTGTGAACTAGAAACATGTTTGCCTTGTATAACTAGAAACATGTTTGCCTTGTGTAACTAGAAACATGTTTGTCTTGTGTAACTAGAAACATGTTTGCCTTGTGTAACCAGAAACTTGTTTGCCTTGTGTAACTAGAAAAATGTTTGCCTTGTATAACAACTAGAAACATGCCTGTCTTGTGTAACCAGAAACTTGTTTGCCTTGTGTAACTAGAAACATGCTTGTCTTGTGTAACTAGAAACACGTTTGCCTTGTGTAACTAGAAAGATGTTTGTCTTGTGTAACTAGAAACATGTTTGCCTTGTGTAACTAGAAACATGCTTGTCTTGTGTAACTAGAACCACGTTTGTCTTGTGTAACCAGAAACATGTTTGCCTTGTGTAACTAGAAACATGCTTGCCTTGTGTAACCAGAAACATGTTTGCCTTGTGTAGCTAGAAACATGTTTGCCTTGTATAACAACTAGAAACATGCTTGCCTTGTATAACTAGAAACATGCTTTCCTTGTGTAACTAGAAACATGTTTTTAGGGTAATTACTCCATCCTCAGCTAAATTCTAACTGTCATATAATCCTCTATTGTTCTGATTACTTGCAGCAGTTGGAACCTAGCTGAGGATGGGGTAAGTACCCTGAAAACATGCTTCTAGTTACATAAGGTAGTTTTTAGTGCAGTTGTGTATTTAAACCCGATTCAGTGTAATATTATTACTCATTGCTTCTTTATTAAGTTTCCACATCTTATATATGATGTACCTCTTTCATTCTTTCTTTCCTAAATCATTTTATTCCCTTTCTTTCTTTCCTTTCCTCTTTCTTTTTTGGAGTTGGGGCTACCAGCTTGTTTTGCAATGGTATTTTCTTGTGTCTAAGTAACTTTTTGTAATTTGATGTCTACATAATTATTTAATTTGATTGTTGGACACCACTGTTTATAACTATTATAAGCAGAAAGCAAGAGAGTGTACTTGTATTGAAGACATTAGCATTTGATTTTTTTTTAATTTCTTATTATTGTTCCGGCTAGCTAATGACTATGGTTGAGCAATTAACCCTTGCAGGTAGTGCAGCATGAAAGGAATGAAATACAAGTATAACCTGTGAAATTATAACACAGCTGAAAGTAATGTTTCTGTTAATGCCTTTAGTATACTTGTCATCTGAGTAATACTTGTGTATGAGAGAAAGCTATTGTGATTATTCAGATGCTGCTTTGCAAAAAAGTCTAAGTACTGTCTTTAAATTTTACCTAAAATTCACATGTACTTAAAAATTAGATCTGTTGGAACCTACTGTCATCCCCTAACACTTTGTGCTACTTAACTTCACTTTCCTACATATTTATCGGTAATTACTTAGGCACTTTTAGTGACTACACCTCACAATGTCCTCAATGAAATCCATGCTGCAACTAACTTCATTCAGTTGAGAAATCTTAGCATGGCTTCTCTATCTTACAAGATTTTACCCTTATGCACTTCTGGTTGGCTAACTTTAATATTTTAAATCCAACTCCATTCTATTTAATTAGCTACTTCAAAACTCACAAGATATCTTTACAGTTGACACAAGCACATTTTTTTTCTCCCTTCCTACCAATTTTTTGTGATCCTGATCAAAATTTTCCCCTAAGCTATAAAATTTAATGACTTTCTGTCTGGCAAACACCAACTTCTTCCCTGCATGGTCCACACAACAGCTAATCCTGAATACACATCATTAAAAATATTCACTTGCAACTTTTATCTTAATTCCTATATAAACATTGTTGCTATTATATAAATATTAAAAATGCGAACCATTTTAATTACCGTGTATATAATTAACACTTATAATTATTATTTAGGTTTGTGGTGTAAGGCACGGTTTATCTGATGTTTATGTGTGCCAAAATACTGCCACAGTTTTCCATATTAACAATAAAACCCTTTTCCAGGCATACTGTAAAAATTAAAAACATTAATGATAGCTTTAATCAAATTTCAAAAATTCAAGATCATGATTAGGATTTGAAGAGCCCAAAACTTTTTAGGTATAAATAAACTGTTTAATATTATATATAACTTCAGAAAATTATGAACTAAATGAGAGAGAGACGTTAAAATTAAAGTAAAAATAGTGGTAACAAGATGATACTGGCATAATTTTTCCAATAAGTTTTAATGATTACAAAAGGTCCTTATTTCGTACACCTGAAGCAACAGTGTTACTCCGAGGGCATAGATACTTTATTAATGTTGAATGAAAATTCTTTTGTATCAGAATGAATCAGCTTTTAAAAATAAAAAAACTTCTGATGTAACACTCACATGACTTTCTCTATTGTTTACTATTTACTAGTGTATACAAACTAATCTTACTAAAGCTTATTTTTCTATCTACTTCATTTTAATCCAAATAAACCATTGCAGAAGTAGTTACATTATACACACTTTGTTATAGAAACAAAGTGAACAGCAGTAATCAAATGTTTAAGAACTGGACCTCTGTGCTGACCTTAAAATTCTATACTCTTTCCGTGCAATCATCAGAAACAACTGAATGTTGTAAGGATTTCAAAAAATGACCAAGTATGAACAACTCAAACCATTTCAGATTCTCAGAAATGGCTTATGCCACAAAAAAGTTATTTGACATAAATTGTGTGTTTTAAAGAGATCTAAAATTTTGGTGTACTATGTTTTCATCTATTGCTTGACGTTACCAATTATACAAGATTATAAAAAGTTTTTCCGAATGAAGAGGACTTTATAGGCTATTCGCAGTAAAGTTGAGATGCTGAAACTGGCCACCGTCGTTGTCCATACATTTTTGGCACCTCTTTAGGAAACTATTCATCACTCGCTATAGTTCACATTGAGAAATGCTGGCAATTTCCTGGCAGATATGTTGTTTTAATTCTTCCAGAGTGTGTGGGTTTGTCTTGTACACTTTGTTTTAAGATATCCCAGAGATAGAAATTGCAGGGGGTTAGGTCGGGGGACCGAAGGGGCCACAAATCTCTACTAATAATTTTGTCCTCAAACACACTTTCATAAAGTGGTAAGTAAAGGCTTTAAAAGTAGTTTTAAAAATGTTGTATGGTTTCATCCGCGCCTTTCTATGATAGCGGCAGACGGAAACGAGCGCCAAAGACGCAGACAGGAAAAATGCCGTGCAACCAGTTAATAGTCTTTTGGCTCACCCTGTATAATTACTTAATATATAAGTAATATATACATAGGACAAACTTAAAATTTTCATGGATCTCTGAAATCAGCATATTTCATAAACTTTACTGGGTTCTGAATACATAGTTAAATGGTGATAATGATGGCAATGGTACATGATGCTGTTGGCAATAATTATGATAATTATTTGCTAATATGATAACATACAGTTTATAATATCTCATCTACACTGTCATTAGCATATTCCATTAAGTTCAATACATTAATATTAATCCCATATAAACTGTAGTATCTCTTCAAGAAATACGAGAACAATGGCAGACATGAACATTGAATTCCTATAAGGAATCACTGGAGAAAGACATAAATGTACCTACCTCCCTGGCAAGAAAGGGGTCCAGGCTTGCCAATCAGCCAACAGGCATTAGTGCCTGCATTTTTGTAATAATTTATTGTTTCACCCAAGTATTTTAAAGTAATTAGGCCATTTTATACACATTCTTCTTAAGCAATAATAAAGTACTCTGGTAACCATACAGATATGCAATGAAATGCTATTTCATTGCCACTGCATCTATGCTTCTGTCTATATATGACATCATGGGCAGAAGGGCAATGTTTGCAGATAGTATTTACTCAGTATGCTGAATTCATTTATATATACACTTCAATCACTATATAGCATAATTATGCGAGTATTTGTATTTCTAAAGTCAATCAGAGCTCTAACTTAAATGTCATGATCAGAATCTGTTCTTATAACATAAGTACATGAAGACAAATGATATATTCTATACTTAAATATTACACATATCTCTAGTAGTAATTAAGATATATTATGTTCTGGTCATATGCATCCTTATCTTAATCTTCCATTGTAGCCTATGAATTGAAATTGGTCATGTATATTATTTTGTTATATAAATATTCATTAAATTTCACAGTAACTGTGGCAGAAGGCAATTAACAAAATGTGCTACTTCACAGGAAGGTAAGCTGTAAAATACACAACTGTTAGAAACTCATACCACTCTTCTGCTAAACAGTGGTATGATGACAATATAATTGTTTTTCTTGCAGGAATTAAAATTAATTCAGTGATTTTAAAATCTGGTCATTAAATTTGGAGCTTTGCACTGTTTAATCTAATGTACTTATAGTCTGCAAACTGACCTTATGCTACAGTTACATGCATAAAGAATGGAATGTAACATTCTAAACATAATGTTCGACCTGCAACTTTGTAAACCAAATGAAGCTGCTGCATATAAAACTCCTTTGCCATTTTACTGCAGCCCATCAGTAATGACACTAAACATACAATCAAGAAAGAGTATGATAAGAAACAATCGCATATGTGTTCTTTTCATATAAGAACACAAAACACTTAAAAAAAAACATTGACAGTATGTATACTACCAATATTCTCTGCTGTGAATGTGAGATTTTAGTTTGGGGCAATGTCTTTATCACAGAGTTCTACAGTGGTGTAAACCCTCTTGTACTCATGTAGTAGGTGCCCATGTATCCGAGGTCTTTGAACTCAAGGAATGGTACTGAAGCTGTAATTCATGCAAGTGACTCACCTCTGGATGACCAAGAAGAGTGTCTCCAATAGGCTGTGTGGTGGATGAACAGTATTGTCGATCTGGACTTCCAGGTGACCTTGACTGAGACATTTCGTAACGACGGGAGTCTTGACTTTCACAGTATTCCATCTGGTGACAAAAATATCAAGATAACTTAATTTGTTGGTCTCTTACATCCAGTAGTGAAATGTAACTAACAAAAATAATCACTAGTTCTTCGTGATGAATAGAGCAGAGCAATTAAATGACATATTGGTCTAAATCCTAAAAATTAGTACACAATCAAAATATAATTAACTAAGCATAGAGTTCAAATTTTGGTACAATCACTGTTTCATGGTCATGTGCTTCTAATGTTTGCATGGAAATGTTATGGTACTTAGGTAAGCAGGAGTACAAATATAAACAAATTACTAAATTAACATTTCCCATTGTTTCATAGGATTGCATAGTATGAAACAATGCAAGGGCACATAAATAATGAAGGCAAAAATCTGATGTGTCACATTCACATAAATGTCTTCATGCATTATAACTGCACATAGTCCCTTATATTATAGTATTCATATAAAAAATTATTCTTCTATTCACGTTATGTTACTTATAAATTTTTATTTTCTCTAGTACTTATCCAAAGTAAGCATAGTGTATATTGCATTCCACTCTAAAGTTCTATACCGATATTTCACCGAAAATACACTTTTCGAGACGCACTGAATCCAAAAATTGCATTTTTAGAAAAAGGCCAGTAAGTATGTGCATGTGTATAGCATAACTCAAAAATGAAAATGCTGTTAGATACCAAACTTGGTATTTATTTTCAGCACCTTGCAAGGATGCGACACAACAATTTTCAAGAAAACCCCTCATGCCTAACTATTCTTTATATGAAAAAATTTTCAGTAATTTTGATTTTCTCAATGTAATGATTTTAATTAAAATATGGTATGTTTAAGATATTTGCATGAAAAATAAAATGTATATCTTGAATTTAGTCATCTTCATTGTGAATGACTTTTGTATACTGCTAAACAGCAAGAGATAGATAAAATCTTACTAGATCTCATTATAGTGTTCAATTTATGTTGAATAAACTTTGTTGTTGCAGTAATCATATCCAAGATATTCTTTGTTATTATTTTGAATTTTTAAATACAGCTTTGGGTAGTGGCAAATCACTATTCGTTTTTCTCATGGTCATGCAAAAAGAATGGTATTTCAAAGCCATTACATACTGACATGCTTTTTAAAAATATGACTATTGCTTTACCTGCTATATCCTTCTTATGCCTATGAAATCTCTATATGTTTAATGAAAGTTTATCTTAATTATTAAGGAGTACATAGAATAATAGTTTGTAAAATAATGAGTAGAGACAGTCATGTGAATGCACCACATAAGATTTTACTTTCTCTACTACGTATAGTAAGTAGGGGAAGTATTGTATTCCACCCAAAATTTCGATAGTTAATTTCCACCCGAGATTTCACCGGAAATACATGTTTTGAGACTCATTGAATCCAAAAAAAAGCATTTTTGGAAACATGTCCGTGTGTGTGTCTGTCTGTGTGTCTGTGTGTCTGTGTGTCTGTGAACAGCATAACTCAAAAACGAAGAGTCGGATAAACACCAAACTTGGTATTTAGGTTCAGTATCTTTCATAGATGTGACACGAAGGTTTTCAAGAAAATCCCCCCACCCCAGACTACCCTTTACATGGAAGATTTTTCGAAAATTTTAATTTTCTCAAAAACGGCTCTAACGATTTTGATTAAAATATCATATGTTTAAGATATTGTCATGACAAATAAAATGTATATCTCGAATTTTCTGGGAATGTCTCCAAAAGTATTCTTCATTATGAACGACTTTTTCATAACTGGTAAACCATAAGAGATAGACAAAATTTTGCTACACAACAAATGTAGATCGCGTTAAAATACACAATTTATGTCATATACATTTCTTTTGTTGAGTGAACCGTTTGCGAGATATTGCTTGTTATGCCCTTAAATTTTCCAATACTTATACTTTTTCTCAAATTCGTTTTTCATTTTTTTATGTCCTGGACATGCAAAGAGAATGGAATGCGCCACATAGCAACCAGCGTTAAAATATTTGACTATCGCTTAAAACCTACCATATTCCCCTTGCATCTACAAGAAAATTATCAATAAGATTGACATCTTGATATCTCCATTAACATGAAGCATATGGAGAATAAGCGTTTGTAAAAATAGTTTGTACAAGAGTAGACAAAGTCATGTGAGTGTAACACATCAGATTTTTTTTACTAGAAATGATAAAAAATATGCATTTGGTTGCAAGCACAATAGGAAAACCAAAATGTAACTCTTCAGATATCATAAGACAGTTTTTTGTAATGAATCCATGTGGGGAGGAAACAAGAACACGTAAGATGCTTAATATGAGATAGACACCAAATGAGACATTCAACCTGGGAAAGTTTTGAAGATGTAACTACAAATAATTTGAAAATGTAATATTTGTGTACATTTTTATTGGAGTAAGTTTGTGTCTATCTTATATGGTTTACTGTTTATATGAAATTCATTCAGAATGAAGCGGACATCATAGGATATTCACAGGAAATTTTCTTTCACAATTTGCAGGAATTTATTAAACATTAAGATCCACAAATTTAAAGAAACAGCTATATCAAGAGCTCCAAAGCAACTTGCATCAATATTTTTAGCAGAGGTCCCGGATAAAGAGATTATCTTGACATGCATTTTGCTTCAAATTTAGATAGGTGAACAAACACAGTCATTAGCAAAATATCTGGAAAGAAAGAAATAAGCATTCATGAACTACATATAATCCATAACACGATGATGCAAAGAAAGAACAAATTATATGGGTGAAACTAATAAAATAATGAGAGTGTTTCATCAGCAACCTTTTAGACAATTTTGAGTGAATTACACATGATTTATATGACACTTCGGCAAAATATCCCCAAACTTGATATGATTCTTTAACTTCTAATAAATATAAAAATTTGAATTAGGAGATAAAATATGACTGTAAACTCACAGTTGAAATTCTCCAGCTAGAAGCTCAAGTCAACATGAACCAGCTGCATCAAGAATTTTGTGAAATGAAACAAAATTTTACTCACTGTATCATAAAGATAGTAGCAATATGTCAAAATCTTCACATTAGTGTCTAGCAAAAAGTACCAAACCTTTCCTTTCCTTTCATGCAATAACAATGATTGTAAATGATGGTAAATTACTAAATTAAGTTAAATTAGAAAGAGTGTACTGGGAAAGCTTTATCTGTCCTGATTTCTTCCAAATAGTTCTTTCTGAAGCCCACCCTGAGGTGAGATGTTGTTGCTTGTTTAGACAGGGAAATGTCACCACAATACCAATATTCATGTACACTAAATTAATTTTCATTGATATATTGCTTCACTATTAGCTGCCGAGTTCTTCAATTAATTTATTTAACCCAACATTCTTAAAGTCTAACAAAGTATACTTATATTCTGTATTTGTTATATACTTATTTTTGCATTTTTCATATACTGATTTAAAATATCAAAATAAATACAAATCTTGATTTGAGTATGAAATTTATTTTAATCATATACTTTTATTTTATTAATTTCTTGATACATAATTTCACCCTTTCATGTGGACCTTTTAATGCTTTCATAATTCTACACATCAGCTTTTTCTTAAAAAATTTAACCAACCTAAATTCCTAATATGCTGTGGCTCATTTTGAAGCTCAACAAAAATTCAATCAAAGTCCATATCTAAATAATGCTTAAGTTATATTTAAATATTAATTAGGTGTAAGACTAAACAATCTCCATGTAAGATGCTTTAGAAACTGGTGTGCAGACTGAAACAAATAATCTGGCTCAGGGGGTTAGGCAACTGAATTTCACCAGATAGAAGCCCAAGTTCGGTTCCACAAGGATAAATTTTCTAGAGATATTTTAACTTGTATGCATTAATAATTTTGTTTTCTTTTATGCAAAAGTTGGAGAAAAATGCTTTATTCAAAATGCTTAATGTTAAAAATATGTTTTTCATTCCATTTTCAGCACTCTCAATGGATTAAAAAAAAACTGAACCAAAGTGGTTTCACTTTAAGTTTAAAGGAGTTGTAAACAGAGCCATCTGGCAGTTTTAACTCAACAAGTGGCCAACCTTTTCTGCATTCATATTTCTAAAATTTGAGTTGTATGTGCCACCCTCCACAGATTGATTTTGAGAGAGAGAGAGAGAGAGAGAGAGAGAGAGAGAGAGAGAGAGAGAAAGCCAAGACAAATGGACAATGAACCTGGAACCTTCGTGAGAAACAGCCAACTTATTAACGGAGCCAATTGAGCTGAACTAATGTAGCATTTACATGAATCTCAAATCTACGTTGAATGTGCATTCTGGCTTTCTTATAAGCTTGTTTGTGTGGAGTGTGGCATTAAATAGTGCAGAAACCTGTAAACTGCAATAATGAGGAAAATAACTGGAAGCAATTGACATGCGAATATAGAGAAGAATGGAAAGTGTGAAATGAACACGATAAGTAACTGTTTTGAAAAAACTGGGTGAAGGAATAATAATAATAAGACTGTTTAGGAAGAGTAAGAAAGTGGATGGAGCATTTGATGGGTAGAAACAGCTTGCTAAGAATGCACTGGAGGAAATGAAAAATGCTCAGGGCGGAAGATACCAAATGATAGGTAATATTATGATAAATGGTTTATACGACGGTGGATTGATAAGTCCATGACTTCGACGAGAGATAGCATTCTAATCACAGGTTTCTTGTTTGCACCCAAATCTTACATCTATTCTGAGTATAATCGCAGAAATTCGTCTCATTTGTTTCTTAGAACATTGTTGAGAGCGTCTAATCACAGGTTTCTTGTTTGCACCCAAATCTTACATCTATTCTGAGTATAATCACAGAAATTCGTCTCATTTCTTTCTTAGAACATTGTTGAGAGCATCTAAAATAAGCAGATGTATGCTGCTTTATTGAAAATGAAGAAAAGTGAATTTCATGTTCTGATAAAGCACTACTTTTTGTGTGGTGAAACGGAAGAAAAGCTAAACAAGTGTTATGGTTCACAGAATTTTGATGTGGCCATTCGAGCACAAGAGATGCCATGCGCACAGGACCCAGTTGAGGTCATAACAGAAGAAATGGTGAACAAAGTTCACGATATTGTGTTGGAAGACCACCGAGTGAAAATCCATGAGATCGCCAAGACCGCAAACATCTAGCATGAATGGGCGTATAACATTCTGCACGAATTTTTGGGTATGAGAAAGCTGCCAGCAAGATGGGTGCCGCGACTGCTCACAGTTAAGAACAAACGGAATCGTCTGACCATTTCACAGGGATGTTTGAACATGTTTCAGCGCAACCTAAATGAGTTTTTGCGGCGTTATATCACGGTTGATGAAACTTGGATCCATTACTATCAACCTGAAACCAAACAACAATCAAAGCAGTGAATTTCCTGCTCCAAACATTCCGTCGGCAGGAAAAATCATGGCAGCTGTCTTTTGGGATTCACAAAGTGTGATAGACATCCACTACCTGGAAAAGGGTAAAACGATCACAGGTTCATATTATGCTGCAATGCTGGACCAGTTTCACAAGGAATTGTTAAAGAAACGATCCCATGTGATGAAGAAAAAGGTTCTCTTTCACCAGGATAATACACCCTCACACAAGTCAGGCACTGCCATCGCAAAATTTTTGGAATTGGGCTGCGAACTGCTACCTCACCCACCATATTCTCCAGATTAGCTTCGAGCGACTTCTTCCTCTTCGCAAACCTGAAAAATTGGCTCGCTGGGAAGAAATTAACGTCCAGTGAACACATCATGACAGAAACAGCCTCATATTTTGCAGACTTCGAAAACGTTGGAGAAACGTTGGACAACGTGTATTGAATTGAAAGGAGACTGTTAAGAAATAAAATTGATTTTTTTGGGAAAAATTGTTAGTCACTGCCTTATCAATCCGCCCTCGTATGTAGAGACAAGGGGAAAAGTAGAGGAAGCTGGGTTACAGTGAAGGTTCTCAATTGATTAATTGATTGGTTGATTTGTTGGATGATTAAGTGATGAGAAGTACTTTCAGCACATTTTGAATACCAGTTCTTAATAATCTATACCGAGGCTATGAAATAAGCCTAAATGTAAATTAATTACAAAAGATATAATTTTGTCAGACCCATACAAGAAACAATGCTCTAGCTGATAATTAATTTGTACTACCACACATGCGGAGTGTAAGTTGAAGTTGGAAAGTAAAATCGGGCTAAAAAATGCAATGCCATGACCAGAATTTGAACAAAGGAACCGTCTATGGCAGTGAGCTTTTCAATTTGATTCTGCCTTTCCATTCTAGCCTACACATGGCTTAGGTGTACGTACAACTTATTATCATTGATAGACCTAATAGTAGTAGCTGCTCGTGAGTATACAGTTTGGGTGTTCACAAAATTATGAAAATGTGAAATAGCATCTGCTGCATGACAGTTATGTTTATGAACAAACTGATACAACTGTAGCCACTAACAACAATAACAATAATATAACTTGTATAACAAAAGAAAGAATTTGTTTTATGTTCGCTGTTGTGTGTATAATTAAGTGCACCGTGTTAGGCCAAAAACAAAGTAATGTGTATATTAAGTTGTGATTGACATTATGGATGGTGTGGAGAAACCGGGAGAAGATTCCGAGCTTATGCACGTTACCGAGTTCTGCTACAGTGACTCTTAACTTATGCCGTAGCATACTGACATAAAATTGTAGTGATAGTATGGAAACAGAGTGAGGGAAAAGCTTCGGCCGCTAGTACACTTCTTCAAGTGTGCACGACCCCTAAGTATTTCGCCCCACAATATATGCTTACGTTCATAACAGTTGTGCAAACGTGCACAAATCAAGATGTGCTAAGGGTTGCCATGTCTTATCGAGTTTAGAGGAGTATCGCGCCGTAGATTTTAAATTACTGCAAATACGTAACGTTTAATAGCATTAAAGGAAAAAATAACCAATATCCACAAGATGTAAAAAGTTTTGGGGTGTTCACGTGCCCTTGTACTGTTATGCAGCAGCCGCCACAGCTAATAGTGGTTCATTTATTAAGAATTAAAGTACTTACGATTGAGGCATGTTATCTCACAATGAATTTGAATACGCTTTGTGGTTTGCCGGGAAAAATGTGAGTTAGCTGGGGAATTGTGCCGGTACGTTCCCATGGTATCTCAGTTGGTAGAGCAACGCCACGGAACCCTGAAGATCTGTGGTTCAAATACCGCCTATGGCACTAAATTTTTCAGTCTGATTCTGCCTTTCCAATATTCTAGCTGTATGAAACTCAGAATTTCTTGAAGGCACTCCACTAAAAGCATTTTGCTGAGAGGCAACATTGACTAAAAATAATATTAGAGGTACACAAAGAAATCGAGCACGAGTGCTTTCATTTAGCTCTTAAAAAAACTCGACAGTCGAAAAATTCTGTCTTTGCTGAATCGTGTCGAATTAAAGCGAGTGCCTAACACACTTTATCACAGGGGGCTCAGTTTGGGCCCGTCGGAATAATATTAGCATATATCAAAATTCGGGAGCAAAACATGATTCGTGACCTCGGACAACTACAGTCTCGTATTACAAAAAGAACTGGTATTTTCGGCGTCAAGGGAACTGAATAATCAGAGGGGAAAGGGACGATTGGAAAATTCCCTACTTGCACGAAACTCGCAAACTGGTTGGTTTATTCATCTTAAGAATACAGGTATTCAAAGTTTCGAGGTACAAAATATGTGTAGTATTTACAACAAAAGAGTATTATGCTTCATGTATTGCTAATATTACCTACTACTTCTTTAAGTACTTATTGACAAATTGATATTTATGAAAGCCAAACCTACCAACATGGGCTCCTAACTTGTTTGGCAAATACAAATAAACAAGCTATGCATTGCAACATAATCTATATTCAGCTTTAGACATAAATATTCATTTGCTGTGAATGCTATTGATTTTAATACATTTTCTCAAGTTTTGTGATATTTCTGTTAGTTAATTTCTTAATGCAGTTTGGTAATTTATTGTATAGGTTTTATGAGAGACATTTATGATGATTTTTAGTACGCCAATGATATGATAAATGTATATCTTTGGACCTTCTTTTGCCATATGAATAATAATAGAATGAATTATAATTATTATGAATGATTATCGCATGAATGATAATCCGCGTTGAATGTAAATAGCGATGTATTTTGGTGATAAAACAGATCACTACTTCATAAAAGGCGCAGAAAATCCAAACTCTTGAAAAATGTATTTGATTTCTGATCATATGAACGTTTTTTTAATGATTTTTACATCTATCCAGACGCCTAAAATATTGCACTTTGTACTTCTTTTTATGTACCCTTACTGAGAAAAATCTGGATCAAGTGAAGCAGTGTTTTTCCTTCCTCCCCCCCCCCTGAAATTTACAGATATTTATTTTTCTTTTTTACTTTCTCTACCAAGTACTTAGTAGGTAGAGAAAAAAATTCGATACCGAGATTTCACCGGAAAGACATGTTTTGAGGCCCCCTGAATAAAAAAGGCATTTTTTTTAGAAAAAGATCCGTGTGTGTGTCAATGTCTGTGAATAACTCAAAAACGAAAAGTAGGATAAATACCAAACTTAATATTTATAGTCAGTACCTTCCAAAGCTGCGACACCAGATTTATAAGAAAATTCCCCCACCCCAAACTACCCTTTACATGAACATTTTTCGAAATGTTTTATTTTCTCGAAAATGGCTCTGACGAATTTGATTAAAATACAATATATTAAAATATTTACATTTCAAATAAAATGTATATTTTGAATTTTCTGGGAATAGCGTGAAGTCCACTTCATTCGGAATGAATTGTTGTATAACTGGTAAACGTTATGAGATAGGTGAAAACCTACTACACAAAAAATGTAGATCTCTTTAAACACACAATTTATTTTAAATAACCTTCTTTGTGGCATTAATCAGTTCTGAGATATCCGTTATTAATGGTCAGAATTGTTCAATGCTTTGTATCATTTAAGTCCTTTTGATATTCATTGTTTATCGCGATTGCATGCATAGCATGATATTTTAAGGCCTGTACATAGCGCCCAGTTCTTAAACATTTGACTATCGCTATTACTTTGTATCTATAAAACGAAATGCGTAATGCAGCTGTTTCCGGAAAGGTTTATTTCAATTAAAATAAACTTTGGAAAGAATAATCTGTATGCCCACTAATAAGCGATACAGCATAGAGAAAGTGTGTGAACGTATCACATCAGATTTTTTTTTTCAGTTGTACTGCCCCCTTTGACTTCTGGTCATATCAAGGACTTTGACTTCAGAAACAATTTTTAGTGTTATTATCTCGTTGAACTGTATATTATCGTTTAACTTTTATTCATTTAGGTGCACTATACCCACATGCACTCCAACATTCATACTTTCCGACTCTGCGTTATGATTTTAATCATAGAAAAATTCCCCCTCCCCCACGGGGGGGGGGGAGAATCCGGGACAGGGACCTCTGGGTTAAGAAGTCAGAATACTGACCACTGGATCCCGGAGGCAGTCTTTGAATCTTGTTTGCATTAATGTTCAAATCGTTATTTTAGAGCAACTTTTGCATTCTTATCACAGCTTCTTTTATCATGATTTGCAAGTATTTGAGATTGATATTGCTAAAATCGTATTTGCACCCTCCATAAATAACATTTCTGACATTTTTCACACTAGATGGGAGGTCATTAACGTCTCAGAATAAAAAGGAGAACTGGATCTAATATAGAGCCCTGAGGGCATCTTTTTTATTGATTTAAATATTCTTTTTATTTATCCTATTTCTACAGGTTATTGTGTTTAAGTAAGGTACGACTGAGCATCTTTATGCTCGACTACTTACACGAAAATAATTTAATTTCTTTAATGGAATTTCGTGATTCACCATGTCGAAAGCCTTTCTGGAGTCTATAAAGAGACTATGTGTCTCTTGACATTTGTCTTTTGAATTCAAGATCATTTGTATACATTAGCCTACTCTTTTACTTTTACGAAACCCATAGCCCGCATTACAACCATAATTAGTAATAATAACAATAAGTAATAATTGGTTCTTTCACACAAGCCGCGTGTACAAGGCTGGAAAGGTAAAACCAGACTAAGTAATTCAATATCATTGTAGAGATTTGAAGCAAGGAGCTTCCATTCCCCGTTCGGTTGGTCTAATCAACTGAGCTACCATGGCAACATGCCGACACGACATTAAATTCCCCAAATAACTCGCATTTCTCCCGGTAAACCACAAGGATATCTCATTTTGAGATTATATATCCCGATGACGAGCTGTAATGCCGTTAATACTTTAAGTTCCAGGATTCATAGTTAACCATTATTACCTAGGCAAATCCATGGTAATAATTCGTTCTTTCACGCAAGACATGAGTAGGACAAGGTTGGAGAGGCAGAATCAGACTGAAAAAGTAAAGGCTACTGGACGCTATTCTCTTCGCTTGTATCTAGAAATCTTGCATCTAGAGGCAATATTCGTAGATTTATAGATTAGGAGATTATGTCAATGGCAATTTCTTAGGTATGATTGAACTCTTGGGAAAATACGATCCATTTATATGAGAATACACTCTTCATATGAAGAAGTGTCAGAGGAAAGCAAAAAAAAGTATCCAATGTTTATCCTGGAGAGCACAAGACGAATTTCTGTCGTTGTGTGCAAACAAAATATTGCAATAGATACTACAAGAAAGAGAGAATGTTGCGTATTCTTCATTCATGTGCGATGCAACACCTGATTTACCAAACACAGAGCAGAATGGCTAGTAGTAAGATATGTTTTTTATCGTGAAGAAGAAAATTAATGGAAAATACACTGGTGTGCAAAGCCAAAGGACGAAAGCAATCTTCGCATGCTGTGACACTGCCAAGTAACATAGCTCGACGAAACCTGAATCATACATAAAGGGAACTGTTACGTTATGCTACAGTAGGCAACTAAACGAAATATGCAATGAGACGAACAGAAATGCCACTTTTATTCATAGACCATAAGCTACACTAAAGTCAATAAATGTGATGGCTCTCTAGATTTACAGAAACAGATACATGATGCTTAAAAGGGTGTACGATCACCACGGACAGCAATGCATGTTCTGCATCGTGCTCCCATGCTGGACACAAGGTTGGTAAGCAGTTCTTGTGGTAGGGTGTTCCATTTCTCCACCAGCGCTGTTGACAACTGTTGGATAGTCGTTGGTGCATGTGGATGTGCTGCAATGCGTCTCCCCAAAGCATCCCACACGTGTTCGATGGGATTTAAATCGGGGAACGGGCAGGCCAGTCCATTCGCCGAATATCCTCTCGTTCCAAGAAATCCTCCACCTGCGTTGTTCGATGCGGTCGTGCATTGTCATCCATAAAAATGAAGTCAGGGCCGACTGAACCCCTGAAAAGACCCACTTGGGGAAGGAATACAGTATCACAATAACGTTGACCAGTGAGCGTACCGTGTTCAAAGATTTGGAGGTCGGTGCGCCCATGCAACATTATGCCTCACCAAACCATAACACTCGGACCACCAAAATGATAATGTTCAAGGATGTTCCTGGGTTCATTACGTGTTCTCACCTCTCGCCAGATGAGGGTACGTCGAGAATCACTACTTAGGCTGAATCTGCTCTCATCCGAGAAGAGCACGCGACCCCATTCCTCGTTGGTCGAATTTTGATGCTCCTGGGACTATCGCAAATGGTGCCGCCGATGTGCGGATGTCAATGGAACACAACGTATTGGCCATCGGGCAAAGAGACCACCTCTGTGTAGTCACCGTGTCACTCTGTATCGTGAGATTGCGTGCCTAGCTGTCCTGTTAAATGTGGTTGCAATTGCACCTGCTGTTTGGCGTGGATTCTTTCTTGCCTGTTGCACAATGTAGCGGTCATCTGCTTCTGTAGTTGAGCGTGGTCGACCACCACCTCTCCTTGGGACAGCAGTGCCTGTGGTTTGGAAGGTTCCCCATGCATGTGAAACAATGCTGTGAGCAATTCCAAACTCCTGAGCAACACTCGTCACACTTCGCCTTTCTTACCGTTTCCCGATGATTCTTCCCCGTATGAAGTCATCCAAATGTCTATGGGTCATGTTGTAATGAAGAACACCACTACAGTGCACCGTAACAGCTCGCTAATTGCCACACACCGTCTTGTCCTGTTTCGTCAACTGCTCCGTGTTGCGGGACCAGATCCATTTGGCACTATAGGCTCGCTACACTCACGCCATGTGACGTACAGCTTTTTGTGTACGTGTGAGAGACCTCTGGAAACATGCTCCCGCACCTTCATCTACTTCCACCAAGTAGTTCATTTGTTATGTTACTTTACCCATCTCGTCCTGAGGTTTTGCACACCAGTGTATATGAAAGGTACTTTAAGTTGTTTGATTTCCACAAGAAAACAGGAAAGGAGACAGTAACTTTTATTATAGAAAATTTCAATTATCACAACATTTATATATAGGACTGTCAAGGCAATGTTATGATAATCGTGCCAACATGTCTGGCCGCATCAAAGGAGTTAAAGCTATCATTAAGGAGCTTTTTCCATTTGCAACTTACCTACCTTTTGCTCCTCACTCTCTTAATCTCGTAGGCATCCAAGCTGCCAGAAGTTTTGCAGAGTTTATAACACTTTTCAATTGTGTAAATCAATTGTAATTTTTTGTGCCATTCCTGGGAGATGGCATATTCCTATTCAGAACATAGGAACGTAGCTCCACAAACTTTCAAAAGATTGATGGAGTTCAAGAGCAGATGTTGTGAAACCTTTAGCTCTAAGATTGTCATAGATAATATCAGTTCTTCATTGTGCTAAGACAGACTGTAGCCTAACCAAATAATATATAGCAGAAGTAACAGGATTGATTGACTTTATTAAATTTAAGAATATTGTTCTCTCAATAATTTGGGTAGATGTCCTTGAAAAGGTCAATTTTTTAGTGTTACTTTACAAAACTAGGATATACTTTACAGGAAAAGCAAACTAAACAAACTTACAGAAGACATACAGAAGCTTTATGTTTATTGATCCACGTCCCTTGAAAAAGCTAAAGGAATTGCAGCTGTGGTTCACTGGTGCAGCATTTTAGGAACATAAAAAGAAAAACAAAAATGTTTTACGATGAAATACAGCCTCGTATAGTGGAGAATGATGATGATGAGGAGGAGGAACCTTCAAGAACTAAATTTTCAATGGTCTCACTGAAAATATCATATTCAGAAATTAAATGTTCGTTTTAAAGAAGTCCAAGATTTGTGCCAAACCTTTTTAAGCGATTCTTGATATGATGTGAGAAATATCAGAAGAGGATTTGGTTAGTTCCACCAGCATCTCACTTCAAAATGCCCTAAAGATATGACCAACAAACTGAAAGATGAACTAAAACACTACAATTATATTTTAAGGTATTTTTTTTTTCAAATCTGATCAATAAATCTGGAAACCGAGCATTTCCACTTGTTCTCTTGAATTCCATTTATAAAGTCAAGCTTGATCAGTATTTTCAGAACTGTGTGTTGCTCTAAGATTATTTTGTACTTTGTTAGTTAGTGTTGCTTCTAGCGAGAGAAGTTTTAGTACATTCTCTCATAGAGAAACATTTAATACCTACACACTTTGGGAGAAAACAAACTGAACTATTTATTTCTATCTTGTCAACAGAACACCAATTAGCATCGTACTTCAACTTCTCAAATGTTATAATGGCTTTGTGACTGCCAAAATTAGAAAATTCAAGATACCAGTATGCTAATAACATTGAAAATAATATCGCTGAAAACCTATATTTAAAACGTGCATGCAACAAATCTTCAGGATACTCACTTAACTGTTAATATTTGACATTAATATTAACAAATAATTATCATTCAATTATTACATTATTACCAGTTATTAAATTTGTGCATTTAAAAACTCGCATGTACAGTCAGACAGACTACCGTACATCAATACCCATCGTTGTACTTTACTATTCTGTATAATAATTATGTGGACCTTGATGAATTTGGGGTTAAGGGGACCCATAAATTATCTGGGTGGCCCTGCTTCAGTCGATCAGCCGCTAAGCGAGTCATATGGTCTGTTTTGCAACCTGTATGCACCACGAAGGCAATGCCACTGTTGTGCCACCAACTACCTCGGCTAAGCGAAGAAGAGGAAATACTCGTAAGTAGATGTGTAACAAACACAAGAACCTTCCAGAAACAGGCATTTTCGAAAAGCCAGAATGTTCTTGAAGAAATGCATCTACAATCCGAGGACCTATATAAAGGAGAATAGTAATTCAAAGTAATTCAAGTAGAGTGGTACGGAAGTGAATCTGTCAGTATTTAGTTGGAGGACAGCAGAATTACGAAAAGTGGGGTGTTACGAAGAAAGAACTACGGATATAGAGAAATTCAAACATTAAGATCTACCGAGCGGGATGCCTCAGCCGGTAAAATCTGTGGCCCGCATTCTGGAGGTCTCGGGTTCAAATCCCGTGGGCCGACCAATCCGTCTGAGGTTTTTTTTTGTGGTTTTCCTCAGTCGCCAAGGTAAATACCGGATTGGATATTTAATACCACGACCCAAAGTTCCATCTTAATTCTAAAACAATTGTAAAATGAAAAATAAGTGGTAATATCGAATGTTATGCCATCTATCTACAGACAATATAAGCAGTTAGACTGAACGGCACCCTAATGCCATCTGCACATCATGAAGCAGGGGTTACAGAGATGAGACCTTGAAGGCTAACTGTCCGCCTTTCTGTGTGAGGGCGGCGGTTAGACTGGACGGCACCCTAATGCCATCTGCACAGCATGAAGCAGGGGTTACAGGGATGAGACCTTGAAGGCTAACTGTCGCCTTTCTGTGTGAGGGCGGCTGTTAGACTGGACGGAACCCTAATGCCATCTGCACAGCATGAAGCAGGGGTTACAGGGCTGAGACCTTGAAGGCTAACTGTCCGCCTTTCTGTGTGAGGGCGGCGGTTAGACTGGGCTGTACCCTAATGCCATCTCACAGCATGAAGCAGGGGTTACAGGGCTGAGACCTTGAAGGCTAACTGTCCGCCTTTCTGTGTGAGGGCGGCGGTTAGACTGGGCTGTACCCTAATGCCATCTCACAGCATGAAGCAGGGGTTACAGGGCTGAGACCTTGAAGGCTAACTGTCCGCCTTTCTGTGTGAGGGCGGCGGTTAGACTGGGATGTACCCTAATGCCATCTCACAGCATGAAGCAGGGGTTACAGGGGACCTAGAAGACTAACTGTCCATCACATATCGTTCTAAGAGATATCCACCAACAGATCCGTCGCGATATGACCAAGAAGTTAAAGCGTTGTAAAATAAAAGAGAATAAAAAAATAAGATCTTTCAGGCAATTATAGTTTCATCTCAGTCTATCTTACAGTATTCTAGATACTTGCCAACTTTTAAAGAAGCCACCCTAGATAACTGCCCACTTTCCTACCTCTCTGAATACAGGCCTCATCATAAATTACTGACCTGCTTTTATTCTGTGAATAAAAAATTACAAACTTCCAAAACTAAAATGAACTTTTGAGAAAAAATTGCATACCAGTAAAGAGCGTATGCATCTCTTGAGAATGTGAATTCCAGTCTAATTTTCAAAGGTAACTAACTCTCAGGGTCTCTGGACTCATCTAAGTTCCCTTCACCAAAATGATTGATAAGAGCCCATACTTACATCACTGTGTAACACGGTCGTGGTGGGAGAATACATGTTACTATTGGAGGGGGAACAGGCCTGAAAGTTCGCTGGGTCCTCTTCCTTCTTGATGTGGGGGGCGGTGGGGGCAGTAGTCGGCGTGATGCCGCTTCCATCTGTCGACATCATGGACACCTGCAACAACAACACAAGTTCGCTTCAGTCAAAAATCGCTATAGGACTGCCTCTGTGGTCGAGTGATCAACGTTCTGAATTCTCAACCAAGTGGTCCCATGTTGATTACCGGCGGGGACAGATGGAGATTTCTTTAACTAGAATCATTCTCTACCCTCCGCATATTCTAGAAGTATCAATAACAGTGCGAAGGTGTGTTTCGTGATAAAAACGAGTAATAACATCATCGGCACTGCCTCTGTGGTATGGCGATTAGCATGCTAGCCTCTAAAGGTGCCAGGTTCGATTTCTGACTGAGTGGGAATTTTTCTTTAGCCAGGATTATTTATTATCGTCCATAAAGTCTGGAAGTATGAATGAGAGTGTGCATTTAACGTAATTACCAAAAGTAATACCAACCCAACGTTAACACAACCGTAAACGAGTGAGCATAATTATCGATGAGCAATTGTTCCAAAGGTAAAATGCCGCCAATAACCAGAGATGTTAAAGGCGGCATATAAATAGGGAAAAAAAGGTCGTCGGTTGTTTCTCAAGTCAAAGTCCCCGATATGATCACAAACTCATTTAATTTGAATTGTTCGCATAGCTTAAATGCATACCTGAATTTTTATTTCTTTTATCATTCGATTTTTTAAAATGTTTTCCTGAAATAACCTAATTCAAACTCCAGAGTCTCTCAAGATAAATTCTGCATCTCCTGCTACATTGCCACAAATAAATCAAAATGTTTATGTATAAATTAAGAACTTTTTATTACTTCTGTGAATAAGCCCTCTGAAATAAAGTCCAATTTAAACGCCAATAATGAAAAAAACTGTTTTTTCACAACAATCAACATACATAATTTTCCTAAAATAATTCGAAAAATTGTTTTCTTCTTCGTAGCGTGTGTTAATGTTCTGTTCAATACGGTTTTAGCAATTAAACCAAAGATTTGTAACACTATTGTGTGACGCTAGATGTTTCCATCAACTGAAGTCTGCAATATTTGTGTACCTACTTCTTGTTTTATTTATCTTCTATAAGATATCAAATTTCATGAAAGGAAAATTACTTGGGTTATTTCTGTTGCAGCGGGTTCAACTATTTAAATGACTCACTGCTTCTATTTTAGGCACATGAATAAGCTTGAGAAAGAGAAAAGGAAAAACAAATTCACTACAGTCTTGAATTCTGGTTCTAAGAAAACCAATCGTCACAAAAGCACTTCAGTATACATATCCTGTTCTTTCGAATCTTGTCATTTTAGCAATGCAAATACAGGCAAGGCAAGAAAAGAAAAAAAAAGTGAAACATGCGCATCCCTACCGCTTCTAGTGGCCTTGGACCATTTGAATCCATCCCGAAAGTTCTTAGCTCTGACAAGCTCATGTTAAACATAGTATGTTCTTCTCGCCCGTCTTGGCCTTGACAGACATCTAGAAAACGCGTATATTGTTACGATATAAATGTGCTCCACCCCGTGGTAATGGCCTTTAGGCATTCTGAGTCTGCAGTCTCCTTACAAGGTCCTTTGCGGCGATGAATGATGACCCAAAATTAGTTGTCGTTCAGTTATCCGGTAACGTTTTTATAGTGCGGCTGGAATCTCCAGCGAAACCATCTGGAGAGTCTAGACCAGCGTAACCCATTCCGACTAAGGTTAGGTAGACCGAGCGGGTTGGCTCTCATTCGGAAGGTCCCGATTTCGATTCCTGTCAAACGCCTACATTGACCTTGGGTTTTTCGTGGTTTTCCCTGGACGGTAGACGTATGGTCCCTAACTTACCACAATTTTCTTTCTCTCATTTCCTTTTCATTCCGTTTCTTTCTCATCTTTCAGGTGTGCTTCTAGATTTCGTCGTGTGTGTCGGTGCCGGACAGAGCTTGCTCCATGGAAAGAGTATTCCTCGTCGACAAAGAAGGCCTATTGGACGGGACATTCATCGCTCTTTCTGGGTGCTCCAGTAGTGGGATGGGTCTTCGAGCTAGGGAGTCTTAGCGCGTCTGTGACCTGTCTGCCTGCGACCTGTAGCGTCCTGTGGTTCCTTCACTTCATACCTTCATCCCAGTTACAATAATCTCATGTAGGTCGCAGTGCGCGAAATTTCCCCCTCCGTTGTACACCCTAATCTATACTCTAACCTGTTACACAGCGTTTACTTTAACGTCACTATTCTATTTTTTCATTTTCATTTTAACTGTCTTCCCCCTCCCCTCCATGTCACGGTTTGTCACGATCTACCTGACGCCACTTCCCTCTTTTCACAGGTCAGGCTTTCAGTAAAGTTTTGTTTTTCTAATTCGTTTCCCGCTAAAGCCGTAATACGCAACATTTTAAGCACAAAACAATAATTAGGTACACTTTTACAAAGCATTTCTTTACACATAAATATTTCATCAAAAACTTAAAATCGAAGTGAAAATCACGATCGGCATTTTATCATAGGAGCAAAAATGGAAACACATTCGTGTCATATTCCTCGTTATTGGATATCATAAGTTAAATTATAATACAATTTTAGTACACAAGGTAAATCAGACCACCCGAAGTAATTTATTTCGGAAAATACGGCACTAAAACTTTCAAGACAATATATTTATAACTAAAGCATATATTAATTTTCACTTACGCTTAGTTTCATCAATCAACATAAGAGGAAGCTATGTTTTATCTCTGCCTTCCCCTCGTTAAGAATGCACATCTTTTAATTAAAACAAAAGTGCTTTGTTTTAACCAGTCAGAATATTATCTGACATCATATGAAGTTTACTTACTCGCATATCCAATGACTCCAATTTATGCACAGAATCTAGAACTTTTTATGTATTATTAATTCTCCACATTTACCGATCAGAAGCGTAATTGGCTCTATGATCTATCAACGTACCAAAAATCGCCTATCAATACTCACAGAAACATAAGTAAAATCGATGAATATAGAATTTCTTATCTGTTTGAACCTCGACCCCGCCAGTCTTAAGATTCTAAAAATGTGATATACGGCTTATAATATCTTCCAGCGGTGAAATGATTACGGTTGGGTAGAATAATTTTTAGATACGTGTAGTTGATGAGCTTTTAGATTGCTGCACGTTTCCTTTGACCTCGTAGTTATTTAACCTCATTTAATAAGGTAAAAGCCCCAACATATTCTGGTTAAGACAAAAAAAATCATATTAGAAAAACTGCATACAATTTACTCGTGCGTTACAAATTTAATTGTGTAATTTCTACTGCAATTTGCAATGGTCGTTAGAAAGCAGCATTTGTAACCGCACTGAATTTTTATTAACTTCATTTTCTAGCCAACTAAAAGAATGGAAGACGCAACAAAACAAAAGGTAATATAGGATGTTTATCTTATCTTCCTTAACGGAGGGGACTAGACACCGATCCAGCGTGAATATTGTACCTACGCCCTACGAGGGAGCGTCACCGGGAGGAAGGATGAGGCGAGAGGAGACACCGGCGGCCGGATCCAGGAGCGACGGTACAGCAATGACAGCGCCTTAAGTTTCCAGAAGTAGAGCCCCGGTAGATGGACAGACTAAGGACTCCGTCCCACACAGGGGGGAGCAACGCCGCTCAAAGGGGTTCGACTTCGGCAGCCAGTCGAAAGCCTACGGAAGGAGAGTCCACAGAGGCATCCTTTTCTAAACACCATCGCCGACAATTCCGAACCTGAAAGAGACCAACGGGATGAAGGATGAATGAAATGATGAGCGGAACGAAATGGAGGTACAGGAAATTCGGGGGCTGAAAGAAACCGCCCCAGGCATTCGCCTGAAGACCCGGAAAAAACCCATGATCAGAGTGGGCGGTCGTCTCCCGAATGCGGGCCACAGATTTTGACGCCTGAGTCATCCCGCCCAGTAATGCAGGATGCTAATAATTACACGATATTTATATGCGATACTTAATTATTTAATTGAATTTTAATCAAATACTGATTTAGCATTAACGCATCTGAGTAAAAAGTTATTCTAAGATCACTATTTAGATGTAGGAAGTTTCTGGATGCCAAAAGCTTTTAAAGAGACTGCCCAAACTATGTTTAAAATTAATACCTGAGAAGTGAAGTAGTAATTATACGTTATTTTTAGTAGCACGCTTTGGGAGCCAAATTTTAAAAACCGTTATTTTTGTTTTTGTATTGTATTTCGAATGTTGCGGAGCCAAACTTGAAGTAGTTGCAACCGCACGTTGGTAAAACGTTTCCGATAGCCTTCGCCCCAAAAATGTACTTCGGTGGCCTTTGCCCCAAATGTTTAAAAAATATTAACTTTGTGATTTTGACATTTATATTTTTTTTAGACACATGAATGTCTTAGCAGGGAGTGGTGCGACTGAAGAATGTAGGCTTACATAGATTATAATTTTACTTCACTCCTTTTATTAATGCTTGACACGATTTAAATAACACTTCATTGATATATATATATATATATATATATAGAGAGAGAGAGAGAGAGAGAGAGAGAGCTGTGAGATTTTTGTATTAATTACTTGCACTTTTTAACACGTAAACTATTTTTGTCTCACACACAATGCGTATTAAATGTCTCGAGGACGCATCTAGCATCCGGTTAGGAACACTGCCTACAAGCAACTGAACTCTGAATTTGTAAATTTTGCTCCATTTTAGTTTCTGCTTGACTAATCATAGTCCAATAGAATACCTTCATTTAACTAAAGCTTTTTTCGGTTGTTGATTGGCTATTTTATAAACTGTCACAAAAATTACATTATTGTTTCCAAGGATTACAAGTAGCATTATTAAACTTACAAATTCATTATTGCCTCAAGGTTACCTCATTGTTAGCAACTTTTAACCTATTATTCTCACAGCTCCTACATTATTAAATTACGTAATACATTCACATGACATTATTACACACGTATACAATAATATACACACATACAATGACTGTAATATATACTTTTTATATCTTGTTACATACACATATTGATTTAAGGCGTGCTGTTATTGAATTTATATATTATATAATTAGACTGAAATCATTTAAATGTCAAAAATACTGCCTCAGAAGATACTTTTTATGGCTGCGGGCTGTGTATGATTTCCAGGATGTTTAAATTGCTGGCCTGGAGTTAGGAAACCCTCATATTCAACAGTTTCGTCACTATTTTCTTACACACTGATGTCCTATTATGTTATAAAATAATTAGGGGACCAAAGAGAAGGCACAACATTTTAAAATTTCATCTACTGAGATTATCTCACCATTCTGATTATTTCTCCACCACTAAAAGATACTTAGAGTAAACAACATTTCCAGAATTTGGAAGACGTCAGGGGTGGTTGAGGAATTCAGATTTACAACATCCACCAATATCTCATATCCCTTTCCGAGAATATGAGGAGATTTTTCGTTCGTTATAATCGAGCTCGAATGTTAGGTAAGATGCCTTTTTTTACTGGGTAGTAATAAATCAAAAGTCGTATAGATACAATCGTGTTTTGAGGTACTTGGGAGTAATCGAACCAGTTTTTATTTTGCCTATTTAAGAGTTGCCTATTTGAATTATAAACGCCAATTTTTGTTTTTTTGAAATCAACCTAAACTTTTTCAAATTATTTTCGAATTTTCAATTACATTCAGGAAACTATTTGAAGTTGACCACCCTTCTATCTTGAATTTTGACGTCCTTAACGGTGGAATGTGACCATCTTTGGTATTGTTATGTTTGTTGCTGATAAGGATTCAGCATATCTTTTTGAAAACGGGTTCCTTAGTATCAAAAAACATTGTGGGGAAAACAATTTGACGAATAGTGATGGTCAGTTTCTGTGAAAGCAGATATCACATTATTTAGCTACGACGCCTAACGTCAGTCAACCATTGAAAGGAAAAATTCGCAGTTATTTTGTTGAATTTGTTGCCCATGTGCTTTCAAATTATGGGACTGACAGATAAGCACGAAGGGCAGTATTTTATCAATCAACACGTGCTAATACCAAATACAAATCTACTCTCGCTTCAAAGAGTGGTGAAAAAAAGAGACTACTTCCAACAGCCGTTGTCTCATCTAGCAAACGTCACAGTTTACATTAGATTTATGTAAATCATTATTTGAGGCCACCAGAGTCTAACACAAGAACATTTACAGCAATACTTGTGGTAATGTTCAACAATAAAATGTAAAATTTGTATGATTCTTAAACCAAATATTAGTTATTAAATATATCATGATTGACTTGTTAAAATTTATAATGTCTCTTTTAAATGCAATGTACTTTTCTTACATTTGAATTTTTTTTAACTTGCCTATTTTGATTGCTATAAATGCCTAAACATCCGGGCTCTAGTTATTAGATTATCACTGAGACTTAGCGAAATTACAATTATAAGGAGATGAGGCACTAAAGTATTCAAGATCATAGTACAATAATTTAAGAATACGGAGAAGGCTAAATTAAATTAGTTAAGTCGTCATTCGAAGTTTTGTAAAACCACCCGTACAACGCCATAAAAACTTCAGAGATAGACAAAAGAATGCTACCAAATTAATGTATAACTTATCAGAGTACGCAATAATCGCAAAGTGGCTGGAAGAATAGATTAATATGCGAATATTATTTGTGAATGGGCACAGAAAGTCTTTGCAGCTTTACTTTTTTACTTATCTTAAAGAGAATATAAATGTTCTCTCTCACCAAAGTTAAATTCCATGATCTATTTTCTCTAAAACTTATCAAGATATCACAATGAAATTTCTTCTCAATATAATTGTATTTATGTGTCTATTGAGTGTTTCTTTAAACACTTGACATACGAGTTGTGAAAAATTATTCTTTACATGTTTGTTCAAATTAAAATGTTTATAGAGTTAATTTGATCTTATCTTATCCAACGTAGGATGATTGGCAAAGTGCCATGGTGCATGTAAAAATGCTTAACTTTCAGCATGAAAGGTTCTGAGAAAATGGGTCATTTGTTTTAAAACATTGTTTTATAAACTGCTGTGAAGCAATAACTGCAAATATCCACACAAAAAAAAACTCTGATAACAAACAAGCTGATGGCGGTAGGAAACAGGAATTGAGATCGCAGTGAATCTCAATGATCTGAGCTTTAAGCCAAAACACAGCCGTCTAGAGTTCGTAGTTTTTTAAACAAGTACATAATAACACCTCAGTCATACGACGTAGAGCAAAATAGTTAAGTACATGTTAAACATACGTTCATCAACCAAAGTGTGTAAGTTACGTCTCACAATAATCAGTTAAGACCAAATTTTAATTTCACATTAAAGAATGCCTATTTAGTCCATTTTGCTATTAAGTTTCAATCTCCCCTTTTTGAAAAATCTGATGTGTAACATTCACACGACTTTCTCTGTTCACTCTTCTCTCTTACGGTTATATAAAAGTCATTCAAATGAAGAGGCTTTCAGAGGCTATTCTCAGATAATTCAAGATGTACGTTTCATTTGTCATTTTCATCTTAAACATATGGTATTTTAATCAAAATCGTTACAGACATTTTTGAGAAAATAACATTTTCCAAGTAAAGGGAAGTTTGGGGTGGAAGACTTTCCTGAAAAATCTTCGTGTAGCATCCTTGGAAGATATTGAACTTGAATACTAAGTTTGGTAATTAATCGATCTTTCATTTTGAGTTATGTTGTTCACAACACATACACACACACATGAACCTTTTTATAAAACCGCTTTTTTAGGGAGTCTCAAAACATGTATTTCTGGGAAATCTTGGTATCGAATTTTTGGGGAGAATGCAACACTTCCTCTACTTACTGCAAGTAAGCAGTAGAGAACGTAAAAATAAAATAATAAAAACCAATTTCATTAGCATCTTCTATCGTTATTACCAACATGCTTTCTAATATCAAAGCCTTTGAATCCTCTTTAATTTTTATTCTTTCTTTCACATTTACAGTAGGTAAGAAAGTATTGTTTTCCAACAAAAAATAATTCTATATCGAGATTTCACCAGATATACATGTTTTGAAGTCCCTGTATGTGTTTGGAAATAGCATAACTAAAAATGAGATGTGGGATTAATATCAATCCTCGTATTATTTAAGTTGAACATCACCGAGCGAGATGGCTTAGGCGGTAGCGTTGAGGCTAGCACTCGGAGGTCCCGGGTTCGATTTCCCTCGGAACGGCCACCCTGACCTTGGGTTTTTTCATAGTTTTCCCTGATCGTTAGGGGAATGAAGGAGTGAATTATATACACCATGAATTTTCCTGTCCCTCATTTCCTTTCATTTTCGAGGTTTCAGGGCGTCACGATGGTCGGTGATCTGTAGCGCATGCTGTGGATGTGCATTAAGTAGGGCCGCATCGAACGGTATGCTCAATCTGGAAACGATAGAGACCGCCCCACCTTTCATACTCACTCGCCTTATCCCTCACAAGGTTTAGTAAGCGCAATCCTCCTCTGCTTCTTAACCCTAATCCTGAGTTCAACATTTTCTAAACATGGGACACGAAGATGTGCAAGAGCATCCCCTCACACCAAGCTACCTTCACATAGAGCGTTTTCCTCCCTCCCTCCCTCCATCCGTCCATCTATCGAAAGTGGTTCTAACGATTCTTATGTTTAAGATATTTAGAAGACACATAAAATGTATATCTTGAATGTCCTAAGAATAGTTTGCGAAGTCCTCTTCATTTGTATAATTTTGTTTCTGATAATCCATAGACAAAAAATGTAGATCTCATTAAAACGCATCACTTATGTCAAATACAATTTTTATGAAATAAACCATTTTCAAGAAATTCATTGTTATTGTTTTGAATTTTAAGCACTATAATTTTTTGAAGGGCTAAGTTGCCATTCGTTCTTTCTCCTGATTATGCTGGGAATTGAACTTCAAAGCCAGCGTATAGCGACCTCCTTTTATTGCCCCAGCCTCCTGCATCCCCCTTGTACCTCCAAGCAAATGCATAATGAAACCATTTCTGCAAACGTTTATCTCGAGTAATATAAAGCAGATAGAAAAATAAGTTTTTGTGAAAAGACTGTTTATAGAAGAGTAGGTAGAAAAAGATTGGATGTAACACATCATATTTTTGCCTTAAGACCACTCTTTAGACAGTAGGCTGTCTTTCACTATCATGTGGGAGTAAAATCCAGAATCCTTTTGCTAGCTAGCTTTATTACAGGTCCCATGCTGTTTCTCCTGTATATAAATGATCTATGAGATATCAACCAGAATAAAAATATAAAATTCTCTTTATTTTCAGACGATACTAGTATTTTAATTTTTGATAATAACGTAGAGAAGCTAAAAGCAAATATTAGTTCTGGAATGTCCTATAACTCTCTCTCTCTCTCTCTCTCTCTCTCTTGATTTAAAGAAAACTGTATCTCAGTAAATAAGATAAATAGCTGTTGGTTTCCATAAAAAAAAAATACATTGCCCAACAACACTATTTGAGGACGAAGCTATAGAATATGATAAAACAAAATTTCTTGGAGTTTGGGTTAATAAGAATTTAAGCTGGAATGCTCATGTTAATGAATTAGTAAAGCGGCTTAGTCAGATATGTTTTCAAATTAAAATGCTCAGCCAGTCAATAAGTAAGCATACCCTTAAGATAGTGTATTACTCAAATTTTCATTCACTTTTGTCATATGGGATAGTTCTATGGGGATTTAGTAGCCAGGCAATAAAAGTATTTAAATTACAAAAAAAAAGTATTTACAAAATGCTTAATTTACCCTATACCACTAGCTGTAAACCATAAAGAATTAAACATTCTGCCGTTTACCGTACATGCAACTTATTTGAGGTTATTGTACAAACGCAAATGCGCATTGAAACACTTGCTGTTAATTCAGACTTTCACAAGTACAATACAAGGAATAAGTCAAAATTGCATGTTACACCTCATAACTCTAAATTTTTTGAGAATAGTTTTTACTATAAATGTACGCACTTGCATAATTACCTGCTAAATTAAAGAACATGAAATCTTTTCATTGTTTCAAGAAATGCTTACGAGACTTCCTTATGACAAATTGTTACTATTCAGTTGATGAACTTCTGTACTTTTAGGTTAATTGTTAACATTTGTAATGCTATAAAATTGTACATAGTAATCTTATACATTGCAACTTTATATTGAATTTTATATCTGACATGTAATTTAGGTCTGTTTATGCTCGACCTTGCCAAAATGTAGTATTTATACGACTGGTAGTGGTACTTTAATGGGCCTCATTAAAGTACACCTGTTCATTAAAGTGCTGGTATTAGACCAATCAGAAGTGGCCACGTTACATTGTGAAAGCGCAAGTATCGATTATTCTGCGTAGTACGTCTCACAACGCTAGCAACTTTTTTGACACAGGTGCTACAAGGTCATTGTATTGTAACCATAGATAAAGGAATAACGATTGTAACACATCACTCAAACCAGAAACGAATACTTATGAATCCTTTAATTTAGATACATGGTCGAGCATAAACAGTCGTATGAAACTTGACTATAATGGTGATTATAGTCGCTTCGCTCGCTCGGTCAATAATAATACTCGCGTTTTAATTACTATCATTATAGTCTCGTTGCATAATATACTATTATTCAATTTGTTTTGACGTATCCGACAACGTGTATTTGTTAATTATGGATGAAATAAATGAAATTAAATTAAACATAGACAACAAGTGATCCTACATGACATTATGCCTATTGTGACTTTTATGTTGCTTACTATGATTTACCTTCTGAAAGAGACGAGCTTGTAAACAGAGTTCTAGCAGCAGGTGCAATTATAACACCAGCAGCAACGTTGGGAAGAGTGATGGAAGAGCTAATGAGAAAGGACGTATTGTGTGCAGAGCAGGATGGGGCTAATTTTGAACATCTTATTTGAGTTTCCAACATACAGGGTGACTCACCTAAAAGTATCACCATAAATGTCTCTGAAACAAAATATAAATTAAAAACGACTGTAATACACGTGAATGCTAGAGTGGCTCATTAAAGTAGATGATATACACAATGCGTTCAATGTTAGCAAATATGATTTTCAACATAAACTTGTGTTTTCTTTCATGGAAACAGCAAATTATTTTTGACGCAGCTGATAACATAGAAAGTAACATTAAGGATGTGTTTATTGCATCGCACTTGGCCAATTACATCCCTAGAAGTTGTAAGGTGAAGTTGACAGTTAAGATACAACGAAACCTACTTCAGTTGAACACCCTGAGGTTCATTCGCGTTGAGCCTCTAGCGCGAACTTCATGTCGCAGTTAATCGCGAAATGATTGACGTATTACAATGCAACAGAAACTATTCTTAATGTTATTTACGCGTTATCAATTGCGCTGGAAATAACACAGGGTTTCCATTCAAATAAATCAGAATAAAAAAAAGTAAAATAAATATGTACGTCTTTCGTTGTATCTCAAACGTAAACCTCACGTTACAATTTCTCGGGATGTAATTGATCTATTGCGATGCAATAAACTCCATTTTAATGTTATTTACTACGGTATCAATTGCGCCAAAAATAATTGCATTAAAGAAAACTTTAAGTTTATGCTGAAAATCATATTTGCTAAAATTTTGGAATGGGCTATATCATCTACTTGCCTTCAGTTTTGTGAAAGTTGCTTTTCATCTCATATTTTTGTTTCAGAGATCCTTTCATCCTTTGTAATAATTGAAGCCCCTAAGAGAGCGCAAGAGTAGGCCACCCATTCTACAGTTTAGTAAGCAACTGTACTATCTTTCAAGAAAGTAAATGTACACTTTTCGTGGGCCATAATCATTAAGGCGTTCCGTGAGTAGGGGGTATGAAAACTGAATCGACCGTGGTTGCCATTTTAACTGTCACTCACTTCGAGGATTTCTATGGCTATATTAACCCAGTATGGCGAAACATAGACAAAATATCACAAAACAAGTTGCAAATCTCTTGCTGCTGAGCTATTCACTACATAGAATTGGCAAGAAAACGGAAAACACGTGGAATTATGATTTTAATTGGAATCAATATCTCTGTTATATAACCTGTATACTAACATCTGTTGCCGTAGCTCATCGGTAAAACACACGTTTTTTTTTCAAGTCTACCGAGAGTTCACGGTTCGAACCCCAGCATGTGGTCATACTTTTTATTCCAACTTTTCCCCTTGTAAGACGCAGTAATAAACAAATTTACAGTTCTCTTGCAGCTAAGTTATTATACATGATCAAATGATAAAATCAAGATTCCATTTTTGTTTTTCATTCGTTGTTTCGACGAGTTACTGTTCCAGGAGAAATACATTATCTATAAATCTGAAATGTTTCAGAAATTAATTTATTTCTTCATATATGGCGTGGCCTCAGTTATGAAATAGCAGTTGTTTAGTTTGCTTTTTAAGCACCACTATCCTTAGCTATCGCCTTCGTTTTGTTATTTATAATACGAGGGGCACTATTTATATTTTGAGTCTTGCCAACCCTGAATGTTGTAGGTGCCATCTGACGTTTCCAATGGAAAGTTTTACTTTTTGACCATAATCTACTACAAGCATTTTGTCAATAGAGCGTCATTTGTATTGTTTACACTAACTTGAAAATTGTGTGTCAACAAAAACATGGAATTAACTGGTGAAAATGTTCCTGCAATGATTTATTACGACTTTCGACGTGGATTATCAAGACAAGAGTGCATCGATCAACTAACTTCCACATTTTGCGACGAAGCTCCATCCTTTGGCACTGTGAAACGCTGGTATAACGAATTTAATCGTGGCCGCCGTTCGCTCAATGATGAAGTTAGTGTAGGTCGTACAAAATCAGTTGTGCCAGAAAACATTGATGCTGTGCAAAAACTAATAATGAAAGATCGTCATGCAACATATTGTGAGATTGAGGCAACCCTAGGCATTAGTTCCACCAGCATATATAAAATATTGCATGATTATTTAGCCGTGAAAAACGTTTGCTCTCGTTGGATCCCACATAGTTTGACGCGATCTCAAAAAGATGCTCGTGTCGATTGGTGTACAAAAATGCTCAAGAAATACAATGGCGGTGCCTCAAAAGACGTATATAAGATTGTAACAGTGACAAATCATGGATCTATGCGTATGAGCCAAAATGTAAACAGCAGTCGACTGTATGGGTGTTTCAAGATGAAGCAAATCCAACAAAAGTTGTTCGCACTCGAAGCACTTTGAAGCAAATGGTCGCCTGCTTTTTCAGCAAAACTGGCCATGTGGCAACAGTGCCTTTAAAGGAACGTAAAACGATCAATGCCGAATGGTACACAACCATTTGTTTGCCGGAATTGCGTGGACAACGATTTTCGTTGGCAGAAGAAGCCGTTGATGCCTTCAAAAACCATGTTTTGGAGGTGTCTCAAGAAGACAGGAATAAATGCTTTGACAAATGGTTCAAACGGATGCAAAAGTGTATTGATCATAAATGGGAATATTTTGAAAAAGAATAAAGCAGTTGTCAATCAGAAATTATTTTGTTTTAATTATTAGGCTCAAAAATATAAATACTGCCCCTCGTACGTGGAGCAACTATATTGTAACTAGCAGTTACACAGAATATACCTTTTCAGTTTTATGCATTATACTCCATCGAACTATACACAATTATATTTGCAACTGTAAGTTTGTTTTTCTTAAGATGAGAATTTATCAGTTTCTTGTTATTTTATGCATTAGCTTATTGTTGTGATCAGATGCATTTAGAAGTTGATTCCATTAAAATTACCATTCAATCTCCTCGCATTTTCTTCGAACTCATGTAGTAATAACTTAGCTGCAAGAGAACTGTAAATCTATTTATAACTGCGTCTTACAAGGTGAAAAGTTTGGAATAAAAACTATGAACACATACTGGGATTCGTACCGTTAACTCCCGTCACACTTGAAAGAGCGTGCGTTTTACCAATGAGCTACGACAGCAGATGCTAGTATATAGGTTATATATAACATAGATGTTGGTTCTATTAAAAACATCATTCCACGTGTTTTCCGTTTTCTTGTGAATGCAGTTAATAGCTCAGCAGCGAGACAATTGTAACTTGTTTTGTGATATTTAGTCCAAGTTTCGCCATACTGGGTTAATATAGCCATAGAAATCCCCGAAGTGAGTGACAGGCTAAAATGGCGACCACGACAGTATACATCTACGACCACGGTCGATTTAGTTTTCAAACCCCCTACACACGGAACGCCTGAATGATACTGACCCGCGATAAGTGTACATTTTCTTTCTTGAAAGATAGTACATGCTGTAAACGCAATAGCCAACATATAAACAAAGCGAAATGAAACGGCATTTAACTGTAAAGTTGCATTCTGCATAATAAACACATAGGTGCCACAATGTGGTGATTAACAAGCCTACTATAAAAATAAGCTTTATCAAAATGTGGAATAGTATTATCCAGATTATTTTGATAGCAGTAAGGGCATTTTACAAGAGGGCGATACTGAACATTTTTAGAACGCTATGTTTCTAAAAACAAATGAAATTTCTTTGTATTTGATAGCTACTTTCTAATGTTTTGCAAGACGATTGAGGCGTTGTTCGATTTGCTCTAATATTTATTATCACCATTTAAAGATTTTGTGTTCACCCAAAAATGAATTTGACTAGAAAACATTTCCGAACTATAATATTATTTTAAATCGTCATTAACGCACAAACAATGTGAAGATCGGCTTAGAAATGCATTTGGCGAAGAAGTCCCATCTAAGGCAACGAATTCAAAAAAGATCGGTTGTTAGTGATGAAATTTCGTGGAGGACGGCCCAAGAACTGCTGTTAGTGATGAAAATATAGCCGCTATTCCGAGTAATGCTTGTAAAAGATCGACGGACGTCTTATGAATTTATTCGGAAGACATTAGGCATTGGTATGAGTCAAATCAAAAACATTTTACATCAATAGCTAGTGAGAAAACTGTGTTACCAACGGATTTCATATAAACTGGCTCCCGATAAAAAAAAAAAACAACGCATTGATTGGTGCAGAAAAACTCTGGAAAAATTCCAAGACGGAACTTCAAATTTGGTTTGGAATATCGATACTGGTGATGAAGCTTGGATTTATTGTTATGATCAAGAAAAGAAAAGTCAGTCGGCTCAATGGATCTTTCGAACGGACCCTAAGCTACAAAAGTCCGACGAATTCGCAGTGCTGGTAAGGAGATGGTTGCTAGTTTTTTTTCCCCTAAAACGGGCCATATTGTTACTATAGCATTAGACGATAGACGTACCGTTACTGCCGGTTGGCACACAAATATCTGTTCACCGCAAATTTTTGGCAAAGTTGGTGAAAAACGCCCAAAAGGAAAAATGTTACATCATGACAAAGCATCGTCGCATACAGCAAAACTAATAACTGAGTATATGGATACCGTAAGGTCAACAACATGGACCCTCCACTATACAGCCCTGACCTAGCACCTTGATTTCTATTGTTTCCAAAACATTTCGTCATCAGATTATAAAAACTTGGTTTCTGAAGTGCCTCAAGAATAGTAGCATTATTGTTTTAAGACTGGTTTCATCGGATGCAAAAATGTATTGATGTTAAAGGTGAATATTTTCAAAAACAATGAAACCATTTAAACTTTTTAAAACTAATCCTCGTTTGATTTTCTAAAACTTTTCAGTATCACTTTCGTAAGTGTCCATGGGAAAGGTTTGATTATTACTTCCTCCACCATGTATCTAGTGGGTAGAGGAACTATTGCATTCTGCCCAAAACTTCTATGTCGAGATTTCACAGGAAATGCATATTTTGAGGCCCCTGAATAAACAAGCACTTTTATAAAACGGTCGGTGTATCTGTGTGTGCAGCATAGGTATATAAGTTAAAACTGAAATGTTGAAAATACCAATTCAGTATCTTCCACAGATGCAATACGAAAATTTTCAAGACAATTCCATCCCAACTGTCATTTACATGGAAAATATTTCTGTATTTTTATTTTCTCAAAAATATCTCTAATGATTTTGATTAAAACACCATATCTTTAAGACATTTACATGACAAATAAAATGCTTATCTTGAAGTTGCTGGGTATAGCTGTAAATGTCCTTTTCATTCGGAAGAAATTTTGTAAAATTTTGTATAACGGGTAAATCATAGGCGTGATAAAAATGCACTGCACAAAAAATGTAGATCTGATTAAAACACACAATATATACATATATATGCATACAACTTACATTTTTTTTTTATTTTTGTTGCATCGGCCATTTCCAAGGTATTTGGTATTACTGGTTGGAACGTTTCAATATTTTGTCATTTTTTATAAAGTGCTGTCCCTGTTCAGTTGTTTCTGGCGATATAATGGAAAGAGGGTGGAATTTCAAGTCAACATTTAGCGACCGACTTTGAAACATCTGACTATCGTTTCGGTTTCCCCTAACTCCGTTGTATCTACAACGAAATGTGCACTGAAACTATTTCTGAAAATGTTTATCTCGATTAATATGAAACAGATAAAAAAAACCTTCTTAAGAATGGTTTGTAATTTTTTTTAACCTAACTGCATTACAGCAACTTGAATAACGCTCCCCTTCACAACACTTTGCGCCCCTTGAGGGTCATGTCCCGCAGTTTGATGTACACTGCCCTATAGAAAACAGCACACATCGTAAAATACAAACTCTGGGGAATTTCAAACGGAACAGTTAATGAGTATTGGCTTAATTAAAATCAGTAGATGACGCAACGTTCTGGTGACAACGTAACGATAAACCTTACATAACACATATTTTATGTATGAGATCGCACCAAGCGAAAAGCTTGTGGAGCGCAGACGAGAGAATTCTCGGCAAGTTAATGCTCCAGTAAAAAACAAAAGCACTTGACCTGTTACAACTGCAACCTCTTTCTTTTGTTTCCTGTCCTCCATTTCACACCTACAGGAGAGTCTTGAATTCATTACTCATCTTTCTTTCGTTGAATATTAACCAGTTTCCTCAGCCTGGTTCTTTTTCGTCCCTGGATGCAGTAAGAAATACATAGCAAACTAACAGTGCGTTCCAGTTTAGAACGCAAAATTCAAGAAAAATCATTTGTGGCTTCATGAGCATTATCATAATCGTTTTAGATGGGACGATAGGTCCTATTTCGTTCATGTAAATTTCTCATCCTGTTAAATTTCTCTACCGGTTATCTATGGTATATGGAAGAAGCATTGTATTCCATCCGAAAATTGGCTATCAAAATTTCACCGAAAACATGTTTACAAGTCCCCAAAACTCAAAGAAAAATTATTTCTTTCTCTAACTTGCCTATGATAGATAAAGTGCTGTATTCTAATTCACCCACCAAAAACAAACTGATATCGAGATTTCATGAAAATGATGTTTTGAGATTCCCTGAATAAAACGAAAAACATTTTGTACCTTCTCTACAACTTGCCTGTGACAGGTAAAGGAAGTATTGTATTCTAACCAAATATTCTATATCGAAATTTGATCAGAAATACACGGTTTGAAGTTCTGTGATAAAGTGTTGTTCTTGGAGTTTATTTATTTAGCTCCATAAATGGAAGTCAATTTGAAGTAGAATTGTTCTTTACGTTGTTTACGTAGGAGTTACTGTTATTGATTTATGTATGGACGTCAATTTTGAAGTGGATTGTTTGTTACGTAATACGTAATGCTGCTACGTATGTAAAGCCGATTTGAAGATGATGTATTTTTGTTGTTACGCTCCAAGTTTAAAAAAAATATATTAACTTTGTTATTAAATTGCTTCTATAGATAGTATTTATGTTTATGTTTGCCTCGGCTGCGTCAGTATTGTTTTAGAGACACGTTTCTCTTAATCAGAGCGTGGTGCGACAAGAATGTAGGCTTACACAGATTTTAAGTTTAAATTCACTTCTTTTTATTAATCCTTGACACAAATTAAATAGCACTACACTGATATCAAGAACTGTGAGATTCTTTTATTTAATACTTGCACTTTGTTAACGTGTATACTTATTTTGCGTTTCACACGAATACGTAATATTTCTCTAGAGAACACATCTTCCATCCGGTTACTACCAAGGTTTGCAGGCAAATGAACATATTTCAACCGTCCAAACCCGTAAACTTCTGCATTTCAAGTCTCTGATTGGCTAATCCTAGTCCAACAGAATACCTGCATTTTAATAAAGCTCTTTCTGGCTGTTGATTGGCTATTTTTTTAAACTGTCACAAAATTTGCATTATCGTTGCTCTAATAATGACTAGCAGCATTCAAACTCTCAAACTCATTATTGCCTCAAGGTTACCTCATTGGCAGCAACTTTAAACTTATTATTCTCACAGCTCTTACCTTATTCAATTACGTAATGCATTCACATAACATTATTGATCATGTTTACAATAAAATAAGCATATGCAATGACTGTTACATACATTTCTACAAATTATTACATACATATTGTTCCAAGGCGGGCTGTTATTGAATTTACATATTATATAATTTAATTGAAATTATTCAAGTGTTAAAAATACTGCCTCAGTGAAAGAAAACTCATTTCTAGTGTATGCGTATGCGCCAAATTTCGTGTTTAAGTTTAACATCTGTGAAGGATGCAACTCGAAGATTTTCTTGGAATTTCCTCCATCCAAACTACACTTTACATAGAAAAGGCATCGTTATATTTTATTTTCTTTAAAAAGTTGTGACGACTTTGATTAAAATGTCATATTCTGAAATAGTAACATAAAAATAAAAAAGAATTGAATTTCTATTAACATCCTCTGATTGAATTTTGTATGATTCTGTACAGCTCAGAAATCTTAAGAAATTAAAAAAAAAAAGAATGATACCATTTTAAGTTACGCGTTTTCTACAGTGTTATTTTGTTTCTCGTGAGGTTATGCAAAGAGTATGTAATAAACAAGGTCAGCATATACACTATGTGATCAAAAGTATCCGGACACCCCCACAAACATACGTTTTTCATCTTAGGTGCATTGTGCTGCCGCCTACTGTCTGGTACTCATTATCCGCGACCTCAGTAGGCATTAGACATCGTGAAACAGCAGAATGGGACGCACCGTGAAACTCACGGACTTCGAACGTGGTCAGGTGATTGAGTGTCACTTGTCAGAAGTCTGTACGCGAGATTTCCACGTTCCTAAACATCCCTAGGTCCACTGTTTCTGATGTGATAGTGAAGTGGAAACGTGAAGGGACATGTACAGCACAAAAGCGTACAGGCCAACCTCGTCTGTTGACTGACAGAGACCGCCGATATTTGAAGAGGGTCGTAAAGAGTAATAGGCAGACATCTATCCAGACCATCCCACAGGAATTCCAAACTGCACCAGGATCCACTCCAAGTACTATGAAAGTTAGGCGTGAGGTGAGAAACCTTGGATTCCATGCTCGAGCGGCTGCTCATAAGCCACGCATCACGCAGAAAAATACCAAACGACGCCTCGCTTGGTGTAAGGAGCGTCAACATTACACGATTGAACAGTGGCAAAACGTGTGGAGTGACGAATCACGGTACACAATGTGGCGATCCGATGGCAGGGTGTGGGTATCGCGAATGCCCGGTGAACGTCATCTGCATCGTGTGAAGTGCCAACAGTGAAATTCGAAGGTGGTGGTGTTATGGTATGAACGTGATTTTCCTGGAGGGGGCTTGCACGCCTTGTTGTTTTGCGTGGCACGATCACAGCGCAGACCTACATTGATATTTTAAGCAGCTTCTTGCTCCCCACTATTGAAGAGCAATTCGGGGATGGCGATTGCATCTTTCAACACGATCGAGCACATTATCATACTGCACGGGCTGTGGCGGAGTGGTTACACGACAATAACATCCCTGTAATGGACTGACCTGCACAGAGTCCTGACTTAAATCCTATAGAACACCTTTGGGATGTTTTGGAACCCCGACTTCGTGCCAGGCCTCACCGACCTACATCGATACCTCTCCTCAGTTCCGCACTCCGAGAAGAATGGGCTGCCATTCCCCAAGAAACCTTCCAGCACCTGATTGAAAGTATGCCTGCGAGAGTGAACGCTGCCATCAAGGCTAAGGGTGGGACAACACTATATTGACTTCCAGCATTACCGATGGAGGGCGCCACGAACTTGTACGTCATTTTCGGCCAGGTGCCCGGATACTTTTGATCACGTAGTGTAAGCGACCTGCAATTTAAACATTTTATTGTCTTTCTGGACTCATGTATGCTCCACTCTAGTAACAAAAAATATGATGATACATTTACATGACTTTCTTTACCCTCTATCGTTTATTATGTGTATACAAACTGTTCTTACGAAAACTTATTTTTCTATCACATTTTAATCTAAATAAACCTTTGCAGAAATAGGCTAGGTTTACACATTTCGTTATAGATACAACGGGAACAGCGAGTCAAATGTTTAAGAACTGGACGCTATATGCTTGCCTTAAAATTCTATACTGTTTGTATGTAATCAGAGAAACAATTGAATGTTGAAAGGATTTTAAGAGAGTGATAAAAAAATGAGCAGTTCGAACCTTTAATAACAGATATCTCGGAAATGGCTCCAAAAATTTTTTTGGAATGAATTGTGTATTTTAAAGAGATCTACAATTTTTGTGTAGTAGGTTTTCGTCTATCGCTCAACATTTACAAGTTATACAAGGTTATACAAAATTCCTTCCGAATGAAGAGGGACTCCATAGGCTATTCCCAGAAAATTCAAGATATATATCTTATTTGTCACATAAATAATTTTTATATAATGGTACTTTAATCAAAATCGTTAGAACCTTTTTATAACAAACAAATTTGAGAAATGTTCCATGTAAGGCATAGTTTGGGGTGGGGAGATTCTCTTCAAAATCATGTCGCATCTTTGGAACGTAGTGAACCTAAATACCAAGTTTGGTATTCATCCGACGTTTTGCTGTTGAGTTATGCTGTTCACATACACATTTTTCTAGAAATTCTTTATTTGGATACAGGGGGCCTCTAAAACATGTATTTCCGGTGAAATCTCGGTATTGAATTTTTGGGTGGAATGCAATATGCACCTTCTCCCACTAAGTACGTGGTAGAAAAAGTAAAAATGTGTATTAAACAATATGGCCAATATTTATTGCGTTTAACTAGACAGAAAACAAACTTTTATATAAATTTGTAGAATATCAATAAAAATAAATTAATGTGAGCTCAGAAAGTTGTGTGTCTTTTATTATCACTACTGATGTTTTAATATAATTTTCGTTTTAAGTGTTTACAGATGCTACTGGTGCTCTATGAAATGTGCATCTATTTTCTAAAGGAATTCGAGATTTCTTCTTCAGATTACCTTCCTCGTTGTAGGACATACATCCCCAAGGACTTACAAGCGAATGCCTTGGGTCAGTAGCCTTCGAGGAGCAAGGAAGCTTTGGATCCTAATATATCCAGGATGGATGATCAGCTCAATGACTGGTATGTTGAGGACGGAGGAAATGAAATGTAGTGATGACTCAAAATTCGCGGATCAAATTAGCCAACCCAGCATTCGCCTAGCGACCGAGGAAAACCGCGAAAAAAACTTCGGTCAGATTAGTCGTTCCAGGGAATTAGAACACGCAACCTCCCAAATGCGGGCCACAAACGTTACCGCATGGTCCATCCTCTTTGGTTATTTTTTTTCCTCAAAGTGTAAAATTTTTCCTGAAAATTCATAAAAAGATGATATTACATAGAATGCATAAAACTATGAATAAAAAAGCACGTTTTCATTCTAACAAGTTTCACCATCGGTATAAATTTCAGGCACATACGTCAAGTAGTTGCTAAGACAACGGAGTATTTCATGTTTTAAAATATCCCTTTCTGAAAATACAAGAATGAAAGATTTCGATGTTGCACGGGTTTAAACTTGCATGGTAGTACACAGTCAAATATCTACATCACCTTTGAAACCAGTGTGTATCCTTTGTCTTCTACCTCCTTGCTTCTTATTTTCAACAGACTTTCCTTCAGATTATAATGCTGTTTTCTGAATGGCAGTTTCCGTTTACATTCACGATGATGTTTTTAATTCCTTTGTAACTCCTCTCTGTAGAATCTTAAATAAGGATTGCCGTATTTTTAAACATTTTTACCCATATTCTCGTACGTTTCTTAAAAGTATTAATAACTATAACTAGGAGTAATGTTTAGTTATAATTGGCAAACTTGGAATCATAAAGACGTATCCTTTACTTCTAGCATTTTGAGAAAACAACAAAAAGTCTTCGTATTTTTATAAGTTCATCTGCAATGCAAAATAAATATCTACTTGCTATGGTTATATCTTTAAATGGTTACAGTGATGTCTGAATTGTGCAAATAACTAAAGAATTAACATTCAGCTTCCTAAGTTATTTCATTACCCTTCTTCAAACCTAGTTTGTAGAGATGGCCTTCTTGAGTCAGTCCCTCCGTCCATCTATCCACTCAATCGATATTGATAATTTCATTCATTTATGAGAAGCGCATTCCTTCCCATTAAATGGTAATTCCAAAATGCTTAAAATGGGGCTTCAGAAATGAAGTAGCCCATAATATATTTCAATTTAGGCTTTAAATGCTAATATTACCGAATACTTTCAATTCTTGATAAATACAATTGGGGTTTTAAGATATTCCAGCTCTAAGGAATAAAAGCGAACTCAGGCTATCAAATTCGTGATTATATTTAGTTCAGAAATTTTTATCGATTTAGACAACTCTTTTGCCTTTGAAAATATTTTTCCTGTAGGTGTTACAGCCTAAAGAATATTTCAGGCACATTAAGCGGAGAAAATATTAAGTTTATTAGAATCTAAAAGAGGGGAGAACAATGAAATTATTACTTTCTCTACTACGTATAGTAAGTAGGGGAAGTATTGTATTCCACCCAAAAATTCGATACCGAGATTTCACTGGAAATATATGTTTTGAGACCCCCTGAATTCGAAAAAAGCATTTTTGGAAACATGTCCGTGTGTGTGTGTGTGTGTGTGTGTGTGTGTCTGTGAACAGCATAACTCAGAAACGAACAGTCGGATAAGCTCCAAACTTGGTATTTAGGTTCAGTATCTTCCGGAGATGCGACACGAAGGTTTTCAAGAAAATCGTCCCACCCCAGATTACCCTTTAAATGGAACATTTTTCGAAAATTTTAATCTTCTCAAAAATGGCTCTAACGATTTTGATTAAAATATCATATATTTAAAATACTTTTAAGACAAATAAAATGTATATCTTGAATTTTCTAGGAATGTCTCCAAAAGTGTTCATTGTGAGCGACTTTTGCATAGCAAACCATAAGACAGACAAAATTTTACTACACAAAAAATGTAGATCGCGTTAAAATACACAATTTATATCATATACTTTTTTTTTTTGAGTGAACCATTTTCGAGATATTGCTTGTTATTCCCTTAAATTTTCCAATATTTATACTTTTTCTCAAATGGGAATTCGTTATTCATGTTTTTGTCTTGGATATGCAAAGAGTATTAATCCGTGGCAAAGAGAATGGTGCTGCATATACCAACAGCTATTAAGAGATATGTCTATGCTTAAAGGCTACTGTATTTCTATATTACCCTTGCAAATACAAAACAAGTGGAACATAGTACCCCTTAAGCGATAGTCAAATATTTTTTATACTGAGAAATAAACGTACTCCTATGTTTTTGTGAATCTTCTAGCGGCTTTTGCTTCAAAGGAATGCTGATTTGAGCCAATTTCGTAAGATCGTTTCATTTTATTAATTTATATCTTCTTGTTCGTTATAGTAGCATTTTAAATGTTCCTATTTTAGTTTATATTTTTGTTTCCACAGTTTAAGGGCTGTTTCATTTTATTCATTCATATATTATTTGTTATAGTACCATTTTCAGGTGTTTCTGTTTTGGTTTCTGTTCTTTGTTTAATGGTTTACTTTTAAGACTTTCCATAATGCCTAGTAAGAAACGAACCAGTTTTAATTTTAATGTTAAGAAGTTGTTTTCCGTGAAAGCAGCCAAAGTGAATGCTGACAACTTGAGACAAAATAACGACATATTTGGTGAGGTTAAAAACACACAGTGCACAAGCAACTCGGTGGTGGCGTTATGTTTTTCAACTGTAATAAATATTGATGCTTGGAGTTCTGAAGTAATTGATAAAATTCTTCATTTAGGCAATGATTTGCACTTAAAATCAATTTCAAATTATGACGGTGTTATGCCATATCCGCCTTGCTTGTGAGCTGATGAGGTTTGGCTGCAGGATATTGTAATTGATGTAAAAGTAATCTGCAATGCAGTGTCAAATAATTTTGCATCACAAGGGATCATACCGAGGGATTTAGGCAGTGTGTTAAAAACATTTTTTTACGTCCTGGACATGCAAAAAGAATGCAATGCTCCAGATAGCAAACAGCTCTTAAAAGATTTGACTATCGCTTAAGGCCTACCATATTCCCCTACACCTACAAGAAAATTAGTAATAAGATAGAGTCTGCAAATGTTTATCTCGATTAACATGAAGTAGATGTAGAATAAGCTTGTAAAAATAGTTTGTAGAGGAGTAGAGGAAGTCATGTGAGTGTAACACATCAGATTTTTTATTGTTATTTGCCTGTAAATTTAACAAAAATAAATACATACAATAAAACAGTTATTACATTTTAATGCTTATAAGAAATTACATCAAATGCTTTTAAAATGGTAGGACAAGATATTGAAGCTTCATCACGTTCAGGTCAATAAACAAACAAGAATTTATATATTTTTATAAGAGTTCATAAAATAGTTTATATAAGAATTCTATAAGAATTATACCCGAAATAGCGAGAATTTTATATCTTAAGATCTTATGCGGGATTATGATGAAGTTGAAGTAACGTTAGTTAACTTAACGCGACGTAACTTATCAGTTTCTTCAATGTCAAACCATTACGTTAAGTTGAATGTTACGAGACTAGTTTGAACCAATAGGTGTGAACTAGTGGTGATGTAATGAAACGAGGTATCAATCAGAATCATTCCCGTTACACTAGTTTAGCTCACCTAATTAGACATTCCATTTAGCAAAATCTCTTATAGTTGGCCCTGTAGCTCAGTCGGTAGAGCACCTGCCTGTTTTGCTAAGGTTGCGGGTTCGATTCCAGGCTGGGTGGGGGTGGGAGTGGGAATTTTTCTCTAGCCAAGATTATTCGTTATCCTCCCCAGAGTATGAGAGTATGAATGTAGCAGCCAATGATTAAAAACCAAAAAGTGCAAGCAACCGAAAGACAAGAGTTACATGAGTTAACACCATTGCCAATAGGCAATAAGTTCCAAAGGAAAGGCGGGGTATAAATGGAAAAAAAATCGTTTTCTTACTTCACGTTACATGCCGTCACGTTAAGTTACGTTAGGTTCATCGTAATCCCGGCTTCTTTTGCGATTTTATTTCGTGACAGCATAGTTGTCTTGGAATTAAATCGAAAAAAAAATGTTCTTTCCAAAAACTACTCACACCCAAGCTTCCAATCTGGATCAAATGAGTATAATATAACGTTTTCTCTAGGCAAATTTAAGATTGTGAGTTACGGAGCAAAGCAGCAATAGCCTACTTTCCCGTGAAGAAACAGCAAGCACAGAGCGATCAAGCTCTGCATGTCAAAACCCCTACAATATAGGCAGAACCTTTGACACTGCTGTACATCCATCATCAAACACTCACGGCGATGCCTCCTTGATGCAGTCCTGACCTCTGTCGGGGAATTCGTCTGTGCGTAAGCTCTGCTCTGCTGCAGATAGAACTGGTAGTTCCCGGTGCTATTGCGTTGTCAAACCTTGGTCAGGTCCGCCTTAGCTTCCGGAGGAGGCGGGCTAACAAAGATTCTGCCTGTGACTATCTGGATGCTCAGAGTCTTTGTACAGTAGTGGTTAAACTATATGTGTCGAAAATCAGGAATGAAGAGATCTGGAAGTGAAATCTTTGATGTCGACTCTTTCTCAGGAGTGAAGTTAAAGTATTTAGTCCAAAATATTGTTCAACCGATTATTTACTTTTTATCATGTGATGACATACACTCTAGCTCTCGAAATATGTTTGATGGATTTTGAAGAAACTGACTAGAAAGGAGTCCTTCCGATGGGAAGCGCTTCACATAGGCTACTCGCAGAATATTCAAGATATACATTTTGTTCATGCAGATAACTTCAACATATAGTATTTTAATCCAAATTGTTAACAGCCATTTTTGAGAAATTAAAAAATAACGAAAAATATTCCATGTAAAGAGTAAATTGGGGTCGGGAGATTTTCTTTAAAATCCTTGCAAGACCAAGTTTGGTGTTTAGCTGTCTTTTGTTTAGGAGCTAGATGTTGACAGCCAGTCGTCCTCCGTGGACTAGTGGTATCGTGCTAGCTTCTAGTTCCCAAGGTCGCGGATTCAAACCCGGCGGAGGGCGATGAAATGCTTAGTATGGCTTCCTTCGGAAGGGAAGTAAAGTCGGTTGTCCCGTGTCGTAGGTTTTACGGCACGTAAAAGAACCTCAAGGCTGATAAAGAGGCCTCTGAGCAAAATTACCGATCTTTCACGCCCAATATAGAATGGGACGCTAAGGACCATAGTAGTTAAAGAGCGTCCATAAATAAAACTCAATTTAATTTAATTTTAGTTGACAGGCGCATACACAAGAACATACGTGCGCACGCGCGGATCTTTTTCTAATTTTTATTCAGGGGATTAAAACGTGTATTTCCAGAGAAATCTCCATACAGAATTTTTGGATGGAAAGCAATACTTCCCCTACTTATATATCGCTACTTACACTTATGTTTTACAATCACACAATTTTCTCTATCCATTATAGTTCATTTTCAGAACTATCCAGCAAATTATTTCTAAAAATAATGTTAATTATATCCATTTTCTGAAATGATTTTGGTGTACGGGATTCATAGGTTTAAAAGTATATTGGACTTGATGTTTTTAGTACTCTTTACATCTCCTGATGAGAAACAGAGCAACGGACATGGCATTTCAGAAGTGTGTAGCTTTAAATAACGCAAAATTCCGACTAGCAACACGAAATTGTTTAAAAGTCTAAAAGCTAGCAAAAAGCAATGTACCTAATACAAATTACGTATTTTGAAAAAGTCTACTTTTTTCTCAAGAATAACTTATGGTTTGATAGTAACATTCAATCAAAATAAAGGGGTCTTTTACTGGCTATTCACAGAAAATTCAATATATGCATTTTATTCCTCGTGTTAATATGTCAAACATCCGTTAAAAAATTTCATCAAAACCGTTAGAGTCGTTTCTGGGGAAGAAAAACTAACGAATAGTTTGACGTGGGGGGACTCTCTTGAAAATTGTCGTATCGCACCTTTGGAATATGCTGAAATCAAATGCGGATTTTAGTATTTACCCGAATTTTCGTTTTTGAGTTATGCTATTCCGTCACCCACACACAGATACACATTTTTTCTAACAATGCATTTTTATTCAAGAGATCTCAAAACACGTATTTCCTCTGAAATCTCCTTACATATTCGAATTTTCGGTGGACTACAATACTTGCTCTACGTACTATTATAGGTAGCTAGAAGAAAGAGTAAAAATGCAATTTATTCCAAGTAACAGGCTTTGATTGATTCGCAGAACATTCTGCCTTTAGTTGGTGCAAAGGCTTGATTTTTATGAACCCAAATGCCGGCTTTATTAGATACAACCAATACAAATAAGACACGAATTCTCACACTTATCAAAGCAACAGCTGTATTCTGCAGGAAATACTATTAGCTCCAATGTAACTTCTGCTGTAAATTCGTAAAAAATAAACGCACAGATTCGTACTACTCTAATTCATTAGTTGAGAAAGCATAATCATAAAAGTTGGTCTCAAATGCCTAAAGAAAATATATATTCTCAAACTTCCCACCGAAGTTCGCGACATTCAAATCCAGAAGGCGAAGGGTCGAAATTTAAAAGTTAAAAACTACGAACAGAGATGGAGAACGTTAATTCATGAATGGTGTTGAGGTCAATGGAAGCAAATTAAATGCAAGCTAAAATCTTCATGAGAAAATATGGAAAACTCAATCCACAAGACATGAAGATGCGCTCACCATAGATTAAAGATTTGCCTTATTACCGTCACTGTCATCAAGTGTCACCTGCGTAACATCCGAATCCACTGTTCCTTTCAAGGAAGTCGAGTGCAGATAATCGTGCCGATATAATGCACTGTGGCTTATCTTGGTAAGCAAATATTAAACCACTTGTGCCATGCCCAGAATCCACCCTTTACCCCCACTTAACTCCTGAGTCTGAAACCGACTTGCGTTTCAAAGCCAGATCGTTGAACATTGAGTGCCAGGCGTTTAATGAATACGAAACAGACTCATCCATGGCTAGTGTGAACAGTCGTGGCAAAGGATGTCTTCCAGCGACTAAGGTGAAACGTTTCCACATTTCTCCCCCTTTCGCCGCTCACCTAGGCCTGACATTTGTCCACAGGTCAATGCGTGTTTGTTGGACTTGAATTCAAACCAATAAAAGATTGGCTCCCCAGGGCTGGTGTGGAACACAGATGATAAGGAGTTTCTGCCAACACTACATAAAGAAAAACACTATAGGAAACCAAAAGCATCGGCACGTTTCCGTGCACTCGACTGTACTTTACGTAGAAGCCATTTTCTCACACATCATGAGGGAGATGAATTGCATTCTACCCTAAAACTCGATATCGAGCTCGCACAAGAAATACATATTCTAAGGTCCTTTAAATAGACAAAATATCCTAAATTTATACACAGCCTTATACTTAAGATGCGTTAGCAACTTTTTGTATCGCGCGCTCTGTAATCTGGAATATTTTTAGGAAACGGTCCTAAGAATCCATTTACTTCTAGACGTTTCGCAGTATAAGCTACACTTAAATGTCTATCGATTTCAAACAAATTAGATCCATGAAATACTCCCTTAGCATTTGCTAACATTTTTAACACAATCGCTTGTTCTAATGCCGTTTAAAAATACCAACATACCGATACAACGCCATTTAATGACATCCATTACTGTGCAGTTTGCGTTTTACATGCCGATCTACATGCGTTCTGTTTTACCGTTACGTTGTGTGACATGGTGTTTTGTAAATATATGAAATTAATGTTAAAATGTAATGTAGTAATTCCCTTCAGACGAGCTACAGAAGATTAACGATACTTTTACTCCATTTAAGCCTTAATAAGATGAGTAACATTTTAATATCAAATGCAGACCCAAGACCCGGTCTTTCGCGACAAAACGAGCATAAATCATTACATCACGCAGCAACTGTTTGTAATGGGAGCCTATAAAATACATTAACGAGGTTTTGGTAATTGCCCTCGATTCCATTATCGTGCATTTCGCTTCTAATGGCTTTAAAAATTCAATACATAAGGAAAAATGGCATAAGTTCCTCCCCCCTCTTTGGCTTTCAATTGTGTATATATTTCGTTGTAGTACTTCCTTTGACTAGCAAAGTTTCAAAACCTTTAGCCGTTTTCGAAATATTCCGCTGTAACCTCGATTCGGAGGCTCTTTATCTTAACTAGGTACCCTAAATTTTGTATCGATTTGAACTAATTTAAAGTGTGTCAACAAATTGTGATCAAACACTTTTGAATAAATTTACAACTCCATATTTGCAGTGATTTGCCTAAGAATTAAAAATTTTTAGAAGGTTCCCCATTTAAACCACCCCAAATTTTGTACCACTTTCAACCAAATTTGAAACGTAGTAAATTTTCTTCAAACTCTCATATATAAAATTCCAACACCGTATTTGCAGCTGTTTTGTTTTATGCATACGGATAAACGGACAAAAAGAAAGGCGACGCTGATAAGCACGTATAAGAACTTCTAAGTATTAAAGCCAGGACGAAAGAAAATGTTATTGGATGAACTGTTACTGGACTTATCGCAGTGACATCGCATGTTACAAACCACCTCGATCCCTCGTAGTCTGTTGGCGTTTGCAGTCAGCACTCACAATAAGTCAGTGTCAATACAAGCCATGTGTTGGACAGGTTTGGAAAGGTAGAATCAGATGACTGAAAAATTTCAATGCCATAGCCGGGATTTGTACCACGGATCTCCCGGTCTCCGTCCGGTTGCTCTAACCACTGAGCTACCATGGCAACATGCCGACACGACATTAAATTCTCCAACTGTTTCGCATTTTTCCCGGTAAACCACAAGGAGATCTCAAATTGTATTGACATGTCATTGTGTGAAAGAACAATTAATTCCATTAATTGACCTAATAGTGGTTGTACTATAAAGCCCGGGACTTAAGTACTTAAGAATGTAAGTCGCCATTGGGGTATGACATCTCAATACAATTTGAAATCTCCTTGTGGTTTACCGGGAAAAATGCGAATCAGTTGGAGAATTTAATGTCGTGTCGGCATGTTGCCATGGTAGCTCAGTGGTTAGAGCAACCGGACGGAGACCGGGAGATCCGTGCTTCAAATCCCGGCTATGGCATTGAATTTTTCAGTCATCTGATTCTATCTTTCCATTAAATTTGTTACTTAAGTCAGCATCTTCCGATGGCACAAGTCAAAGTTTTTCAGAGATTTTTTCGCAGCCCCTTTAACTGGTCCAACTTTCTTACTTTCTTTTGCTCATGATGGCTCTTAGCGTTTTACTGCAATTAAATTTTCTGTAAATTACACGTAAAGTGCTTTGTCAGTCCTGCGAAATTTCATAAAATTAAGAAAGTATAAACAACTTAAGCACACTGCAAGAAGCTGTTAAGTCACGTTAAAATATATAATTTATCAAAAGTAAGCTTTAAATGTTTTGGCTGCCTTTTTCCTGGTCATTCTCACTGAGAGGCATTTTGATTTTCTTTGCTTCACATGAGTCAGTGTTAATCATAGTCGCCTTGCCGTGTCATCTACCTGGATACCTTAGTGATACATGGTCTTCTGGTGTAGTTGCCTTCCTGTGTCATCCATTTCATTGCTATTGATAACTTTCTTTTTCCCAGAAGTGATATTTCGTTATTTTTTTCTGAATATTGTCACTGTAATTTAGAGGGCCATTAAGGCTTCATCGGTTATGAAAAAGCCTTTGATCGGATAGATAGAATTTTTGGTCTTTAAGGTACAGAAGCGGCTAACCAAAACATGTAATTAGAAAGTCAAAACACAAAGGCACAAGAATTATACTGGAAACAAGAAGAAAATGCTCGCCAGGAATATATACAAGTGTAGCAGGGGGTGAAGCAGGGCTTTGGTATGTCACCAACACTGTTCAAGATTTATATAGACAGTTTAATAAAAAATTGGAAAACATACATCCACACCCTGATATAAAACGTAATAAGAGCTATTATACACTGATAATCAAATAACTATTCAACAATCTTACAAAGATTTGCAAATTATCCTATATATATATATGTCACATCAAATGTGCCTGCTATGTAACATGAGCAGAACTTCAGAATTAAAAAGCGAAACTATGAAACTTTTATGAAATTAACCTATATGAGCTAAAGCCGTTTTAGATAATCATGCATTGGAGCAGCATCATATATCCGCTATTGGGAAATGACATTCTAACGGAGAAGTTAAGATGTAGTAGTAATTCATGGATAAGAGATTAAGATAAATGTTTATATATCTATTTAATGGTGAGGCTGGCTAAGGATAATAATTTTGACGAAATTTCAAATATATTTTAAACTCATGTGGCATACAATATTTTATCCGTTACTTAAACGCAAATCAAAGTAATTATTTTAATTAAATATATATGCTTATCTTTGCTGGATGGGAACATACTGGCACCAATGCTGGTTGTCTTGGAGATATTGGATATAATAAATTGCAATTGATGGCAGAATGTTTATGTGTAAATTGAAATATTTATTCTTGAAGACGTTTTAATGGATTCTCAGACAGCAGCGAATTCATTGGTCCCTAAAACTCTGAATTTCTATGTAATTAATTGTATACATTATTTTGTGAAAGGAGAAAACGAAGGAAAGAAACGATAGTTTTAAGGCAATTGAGGACAAAAATAATTAACATTTACTAGAGGATTTGTGGTATTATTGTGGCATGTGCACAGATGTTAGTCTTGTTAAGACGCTCTCTGGTTACCGAAGTCGGAGGGGGGCAGATTGTCTGAGTAGGGGCGATTCAGGGGAAGCAGTGTGTCATTGGAAGGGATATGGCGTTACTGACGCCAACTTGGCGTAGCTTCATTCTGTGAGTAGGCTTCGGGTAAGTCAGTCCGGCAACTGCTAACACACGATGTCCTCGTCGGCAGGCAATGGGCAAAGGTATGTAACTAACTTCATCCAATAAATTGTGTGCCATCTACGCCTTTTAACTTTTAATTATGGTATAATAGAGTTCCTTTCCTCTCCCTTCAGCCAGAAATTTTGTTGGTGTATTAATTATTTAGAGAGATAACTTAGCTGCGTCCCTCGTCGTTGCCTCTTAAATTAACGTTCTTTGTTTGATTAACGATCCATCTCATAAGCGAGTAGCTCTCCTCTGAAGTTAAATAATACTATTAAGTGAGGCATACGACAAATTGGTGGTGGCGCCGAGTAATTGGTTTGATTTGTTTTGAGATTTTAAGTGCAAAATTTTTTTTCCCTCCAAATGTAACGGTTTGTGCTTCTCCACGTGGTCGCGAAAAATGTAAAATTTGTTTCTGGCTAAAGGGTAAGGATTTTTATACTTTAATTTGTGATTCTCTTCTTCTAAATTTTGTTTCCATCATATCTGAAAGTCTGGTTTCGAAATTTTAATTTTGAGCTCATTTTTGTATTTTTCCATTGTCTGCCGGCGTGACGCTAAAACTTCTGACTCCATTTTCCCCTTGTTTTGGCTTCATTTCTTTTTAAATTGTATTGCTGTGCTAAGTGGTTCGTGCTGGTTGTTTTCAAAAAAATGTTTTTGTGAAAGTTGAGTTTTGAAACGAGCGAGATAGTTGTAGTTTGAAATGTGCTCGTCACGTGTTGGCTATCTGTTTGCAAATCTTGTTTTCTGTGCTTATTAGCAGTGGTTTGGAAACGTATAACTATATTCCAGTGATTGTAATTTCTAGCTATTTACTGCACTTTTCTGGGACATTTTTCGTGTAACTTTTATGTACGCACGTGTGTTATGTAATTCCCGCGTGGTCGTGCATTTCAGCAATAATTTTAGCTTGTGAAACCAGTCTTCCTCAGCACGTGTTTTGGCGCGTTTATTTGCGTGTGTATATCAGGTCAGATACATTTGTTTTAAGACAAAAAAAAACAAAAGACAAAAGAGAAGTTTGGTGTGCTAGTATAAATTACAAGTCTGTATTCTGCTCCTTTTGAGAATCTTAGCGGTGGTCACAGTAGGTGTGACGTGGTTTTTTTTAACTTCCAGTTCGAGGTTTCTCACTGAAGCTATCATTTTGTTTTCTTCCATGTGTTCATTCTGATTAAAAATCTTGGTATTGTGTCCAAGTGGCTTGTGTAGACGTGTGTTGGTATAATTTTCTGATATTTCGCCGCGGGCGCTTAATTGTATTCTTTCTGGAACTATTTTATTTGGCTATGTTCTGATCTTGCTACTTTCATTCATGTGATGCTATAAGTGTTTAGTTTGGTGTAATCTGTATTGCTTGGTCATACTGTTTGTTTACTGGTTGCGTAAACTTTATGCTGCAATCATGCCTAAGCGACGTACTGCACAGAAATCTGATATAGCAATTGCTCCAGTTAGCGAGCACAGTGAAGTAGAATCTATGTCCAGTGTTAGTACGCCTGTTGTTACTCAGTTACTAGCGATGTCTAATCCGCCTGTCGTGGCCAATGCAACGCAATCAGCTGTCTGCCGCCCGGTCATTGACCCCTCTTACTTTGAAAATTCCAGTAGGTTGTCGGCGCATGAATTTCTGCAGAACTTTGAAATGGTCGCTGCTGCTAATGGCTGGTCAGAAGAAATGAAATTGAAATGCTTTCCATGCTATTTACGAGATACTGCTGCATCATGGTTTCAAACTTTTCGCCATCGGCACCCTCACCATGATTGGGTTTTCTTGTCTACACAATTTTTAAATGCATTTCAGATAACAAACCAGAGTGATATTCTGGAAATGAAACTCAGACAGCGGGTACAGTTGGATGATGACCTGTTATTAGTTACATCTATGACGTGCTATCTTTATGTGACCAAGTCAACCCTGCTATGTTGCAGTTGGAACAAATTAAACACTTGCTTAAAGGTCTTAGACCTCTGTATGTACAATCTTTATTGCCATTGAATCCTCAAACTGTTGATGAGGTAATAAAAATCATTCGACGAGTGGACAAAGCACAGTTTTACATGCAGAACCGTGAACAGCTAGTGCCTGCTCAATCTCAGGCTGCAGTGGTTACGCCACCCTCTGTTCTATTTAATACTGCATCTGTTCCTGCTGTTACTTTACCAGCTTCTCCTCAGCCTTCTCAGGCTTCTTCTCTTGTGGGCGTACCTATCGATCCTATGCATCAGCTGATTGATTGTGTGGAACAGTTATGTAACAGAGTTAACCAGTTTCAGTTACCATCTTCGGAGAGAACTTCCCAGCATTCACAGCTTCCACGGTCATCTGACTTCAACCGGAGGGATCCACCCGTCACCTGCTATAGATGCAACAGGCAGGGCCACCTGGCTCGCTTTTGCCGGAGCCGCCTCCCGCAGTCAAAAAACGACTGGCGACGAGACGTAGCAGCACCACCACCGCCCACCAGCATGGCTGCACCTCAACGGGACATAGCTACACCTCAACGGGATGTGTCTGCATTATCAGGTCAGATATTGCAAGTTCCTGGTCGTATTGCCCAGACAGAGCTCTCCATCTTGCTCGATACAGGAAGCGCAGTGAGTATTGTTAATGCTGCACATGTTCTTGATCATTCTACATTAAAACCTATAGAGATGATGCTCCGCACTGCAGGAAACAAGTTACTTGATGCGCCTTACCACACTGTGTTAGATTTCCATATTAATGATGTTCTTTTTCAGGAGGATGTACTAGTTGTGAAAGAGTTGTCCCATGATTTGATTTTAGGCAATGACTTTTTGCAGACCCATGATGTTATAATTGACTATGCACATAATCTGATAACCCTGAAATCTTCTAAGAATGATGCGTTCAGTATACCAATAACCCTAACACAAGGACCTTTTGTTGATATGGCAGTAAACCCTCTCCAAGATGATTGTACAGATTCTGGTGTTAAAATGGCAGTTATGAATGATGTTAAAATTCCACCTCTGTCTACATGCTATATATCAGTTAAGCCTTTGTCAGCCATTTATAATGAGGTTATGTTTGAACCTGCTCTTAACATAATGCAAAAGAAGAATCTTTCCATTCCACCGTTATTGTGTCATTCTACCTCTGAACTTACTATTCCAGTGCATAATAATACTTCAGTTCCACAAACATTGTTTGCAAATACAGTCTTAGCTAAAGCTTATGATGTTGCACTTGTTCAGAGTAATTCTGTTTTGTCATCCGATGTTACTCCTCTGCCAGCTCCAAATTGTAATTTTAATGTTAATGGTAAACTCCTGGAAACCCAAAAGGCTGACTTACATGCTTTGTTATTGAAATATAGTGATCTTTTTGCCACAACATTACAAGAACTTGGTACTACGGATGTTGTAGAATTTGATATCAAAGTAAATGATCCTAAGCCAATTAAGCAAAGACCATATAGAGTTCCTCATAAACAAAAGGAAATTATTGCTGAGCAAGTTAAAGAGATGCAAGATGCTGGCATTATCAAGGAATCACAGTCCTCCTGGGCTTCTCCTGTAGTACTTGTCAAAAAGAAAGATGGCTCCATGAGATTTTGTGTCGACTATAGAAAATTGAATGCTGTTACAGAGACCACCTCTTTCCCTTTACCATTGATAGATGATTTGTTAAGTTATTTGGGGGAGGCTAAATGGTTTGTCTCATTAGATTTACTGTCAGCATACTTTCAGGTACCTATTGCAGAGGATAGCCAGAAGTACACCTCTTTTGTCACTTTTCAGGGTCAATATCAATTTACACGCTTGAGTTTTGGGTTGGCCAATGCCCCTAGGTTTTTCAGTTACATCGCAGACAAGTTGTTAGGCGATTTGAATTTTAAAAAGGCTATTGCATATCTGGATGACATTGTTGTTTTTGCTAAAACCTTTGAGGAGTTGTTGCAAAATCTTGAGGCTGTTTTTCAACGTCTGGATCACCACAAGTTTAAACTTAAACCAGAAAAATGTTTCTTCGCCATGCAAAAGATTTAACTCTTGGGCTTTGAAGTTTCTAAAGATGGCATTTCACCTGATTCTGACAAAGTTGTTTCCATTCAAAATTTGCCTCGTCCTAAAAATGTTCGAGATGTGAGAAAAGTTTTGGGATTGTTTAATTTTTACAGGAAATTCATCAAGGACTATGCTAATATTGCTCAACCTCTAATTCAGTTGACTAGGAAGAATCAAAGTTTTATTTGGGGATCTGATCAGCAAACTGCATTTCAAAATTTGAAAGACTTATTGGTTTCGGCCCCTGTCTTAGCTCACTATACTCCTGGTGCTTATACAGAACTACACTCTGATGCCAGTGGATTAGGGGTTGCTTGAGTGTTGTATCAGAAGATTGATAATGTGTTGAAACCAGTGGGCTATGCTTCAAGGACACTATCTAAATGTGAACGTAATTACAGTGTTCCTGAGTTGGAATTGTTGGCCATCCTGTTTGGACTTACCCACTTCCGCAGTTTTGTTTATGGCTACAAGGTTCATATTGTATCTGATCATCACTCCCTTTGTTATTTAAATAATTTGAAAGATTTGACTGGGCGTTTGGCACGATGGAGTTTGAAATTGCAAGAGTTTGATTATACCATTTCTTATAAATCTGGCAAGAAACATCATGATGCTGATACTCTATCGAGATTTCCTGTGTTACAACCTACAGAAAGTGATCTTGAACAGCTTGATGAACTCCCCACATGTTTGCTGTCATCAGTTGAAGTTGCTGACCATCAGAAGAAAGATACTGGGTTACTTGAGCTTATTAATGCTCTCCATGATCCTCCGTCGGCCCCTTCTAAGCTTCAGAGACAAGTTTCCAACTACACACTCAAATCAGGTGTTCTTTATCGTAAAAATGCTGGCTCCACTGGCCCTCTCCATCTGCTGGTTATTCCAGAAGCTCTAAAACATGAAATTCTTTCTTCATGTCATGATGATCCTCTTTCAGGCCACTTAGGATTCTCGAAAACATTTGCCAAAATTCACTCCAGGTATTACTGGGTTGGTATGAAGAAAGATATTGAACATTTTGTCCGAACCTGTCCCAGCTGTCAAACAAGAAAGGGACCGAAGAATCAGAAACCAGCAGGCTTATTACAACCAATTCCGGTTACATCTGTAGGCGAGCGGTGGGGTATTGATTTGCTTGGGCCTCTCCCACGCTCCAATTCTGGACACAAGTATGTTGTCGTTGCGACCGAGTATGCTTCTCGCTGGGTCCAGTCTGCGTCGCTTTCTTCAGCAACAATCCCTCAAGTTGCTAAATTTATTTTGCATAACATCATCTGTAAGCATGGAGCCCCTGCTGCCTTGTTATCTGATCGTGGCTCAGTTTTCTTAAGTGAGGTGACACAAGAATTGTTGAGATCTTTATCAGTGTCTTCCAATTTCACCAGTGCTTATCATCCAGCTTGCAACGGACTTACTGAAAGATTTAACCAAACCCTCTTAAATATGCTCAGCCATTTTGTGGATAATAATCAGAAGAATTGGGACTCAATATTGCCCTATGTCATCTTTTCATATAACTCGAGTGTTCAAGAGTCTACTAAATTTTCACCCTTTTTCTTGATATATGGTCGAGAACCTTCTTTACCTAACCAGGTTCAGCTACAAGCTACGTCTAATGACCTTTTTGTGAGACAGACATTGCAAGAGATTCAGAAGGCACGAGAGGTTGCTGTTGCTAACATTACAAAGCAGCAGGTGAAGTAAAAAGAAGCATTTGATGCTAAACATAGAGATGTGGTTTATAATGTAGGTCAATTAGTTAAAGTTTTCACTCCCATTAGGAAGAAAGGTAAATGTACAAAGTTGTTACATAGATATTTTGGCCCTTTTGAAATTATCCGACAGATCACTCCTGTTACCTACCTTATTGGTCGACCTCATGCTCCCCGTACCAAACATCAGTGTGTTCATGTGTCACGCCTTTACCCTTACTATGATCCTGTGGGTCCTTATAGACTGTAAAGTCTGAGTTTCTGATGCTTAATTTACTTTTCAGGAATATGTGATATGAATGTCTCTGCTAAATTAAAAGTGTATTATTATTGTGGGTGTAACTTAAATTTTGAATTATGTTTTGGGAACTGCAAATCATTTGTTTGTTGTATTATGCTGCAGGAATGTGTTTCAGGTGTACTATGTGCTTAATTGAGCTTTCATTTTCAGGAATGTTATGTGACAATATTGTTTTGAGTAATGATGTGATGTTGTTTTGTTGCATTCGATTTGATTTGATATGATATGATTTGATTTGACTCGATTTGACTTTGGGTTTCATAATGATGCTGTGATTTTTATTTGCAGAAAATTGTTGCATGAATAGTGTGTATTTGAGGTTATGTGATATATGTGAGATTTGCCTCGGTGGAAGTGCCAAAGAGTAACCCCGACGGTGTTAATGAGATGAGGAGAGATGAGAAGAGATGAGATGATGTCAGCTTCGGTGGAAGTGCCACAGTGTAACCCCGACAGTTGTATGTTTTCAGAGATTTTGCTTATTGGTGTTGCTGTAACGTGCCCAGTATAGCGTGTGTGATGAATTCACACGAGAGATTAAATGGATGGAAGTGAATGTAATGAAACTAATTTTTTTTCTCTGTTTATGCAACAAGTTTATTACCATCTTAGATAGTAAATTTTAATACCACCTGTTTTCCAGCTTAATTTTCATTTGGAGGATGTGGATGCAACAGTATAGTGTCATGTTATTTGTGTCATTCCTGAATTGTTAATGTGATTTCTTCAAGGTTATGCCTATGTTAGATGTTTTGTTTTGAAGAGAAAATTGAAAGATGGTGATGATTGAAGTAATGATCGAGATTGCATTATTACTGATGATGATTATGAAAGATGTTGATAATAATGAGATGAGAAGGATAGTGATGTGGACGAGAAGTTGTATTGGTGACAAGAGTACGACAATAGTAGTTGAAAGCATGTCACATGGCGTAGTTTAGAGATGTATTGTGGATGTAGTTTGTAGTGATGCATACACTAGTTTGAGTAGATAGTTAAGTCAGTGTTGTGTGTAATTTGGGCCATGGTCAGTGTGAATGAGTTCATTTCATTGTCATGTGTGATTGTCTTGTAAGTGCACTTACTTTCTTTTGTTAGTGATACCAGCTGGTTATTAAGATGTAATATTGGGATCCCAAAATAAGGTTGTTTCATTTCTGTCATGTTCATGTATTCTGAGTCTGTTGTACTGTTTTATTTGGTTTGTGAAGCATTGTAAGTTAAATTTTGGATGGCAACTCTGTAAAATTTCGTTCTTATGCCAATTTGTACTAATTTTTTTTCTCTTTCTTTGCCCCATGTCAAAAGAATCTTTAGTGTAAACTTTTTAACCTTTACAATCTTTAATTGTACATGACATACCATTCTTTTATGTGTGATTGTTTGTGGGAGCACCCTGTTTATTGTGTGGTGGTTTTGTTTTAGTATTTCGCTGTGGCGGAGAGCGAGAAAATTCAAGAGCATCCCCGGGGCACACCAGAAGTCAAGAAACACCACAGGGAAGCTGTCGGGCAGCCACTACACTGCCGTGGCATAAGGAGCCACCATATCGGGGGGCAGTCCAAGCCAGCGACTGCCCACCCTGTTGTCATCACCAGAGACCTGCGGTGATAATTCTACACCAGGACAAATCGTCGTTGTGGGCACTGTCTAAACTCACCCACAAACAGTTACGGCAGACCAGCGATATTTTGTGCAGTGTAGTGTGCCTGTGAACTGAGGCAGCGTGGTGTGTGCGTGTGCGGGATGCTAAAGATAAGTGCATTAACAATACTAGTCGACAGCACTTACGTCTCTCGTATCTCGTTATCGCCCAGCAATATTGTGTCGTCGGCTGGGTGCTTACCACACATGTATATTGTTGTTATATTTTGGTTCATCACACATGTGTATGTCATTTTGTTTTGTTCTTTTCATGTTTATTATATTTATTTTCCTTATGTCGACGAGGGCGTCGACTTCGGTGGCCAGGGGGAGATGTGGCATGTGCACAGATGTTAGTCTTGTTAAGACGCTCTCTGGTTACCGAAGTCGGAGGGGGGCAGATTGTCTGAGTAGGGGCGATTCAGGGGAAGCAGTGTGTCATTGGAAGGGATATGGCGTTACTGACGCCAACTTGGCGTAGCTTCATTCTGTGAGTAGGCTTCGGGTAAGTCAGTCCGGCAACTGCTAACACACGATGTCCTCGTCGGCAGGCAATGGGCAAAGGTATGTAACTAACTTCATCCAATAAATTGTGTGCCATCCACGCCTTTTAAATTTTAATTATGGTATAATAGAGTTCCTTTCCTCTCCCTTCAGCCAGAAATTGTGTTGGTGTATTAATTATTTAGAGAGATAACTTAGCTGCGTCCCTCGTCGTTGCCTCTTAAATTAACGTTCTTTGTTTGATTAACGATCCCTCTCATAAGCGAGTAGCTCTCCTCTGAAGTTAAATAATACTATTAAGTGAGGCATACGACATTATGAAGAACATAAATAAAAAAATCTGATGTGTTACACTCACATGACTTTCTCTACTCTTGTACAATCTATTTTTACAAACGCCTATTCTCCATATGCTTTATGTTAATCGAGATATCGAGATGTCAATCTTATTGCTAATTTTCTTGTAGATGCAAGGGGAATATGGTAGCTTTTAAGCGATGGTCAAATATTTTAACGCTGGTTGCTATGCGGCGCATTCCATTCTCTTTGCAAGTCCAGGACATAAAAAAATGAATAACGAATTTGAGAAAAAGTATAAGTATTGGAAAATTTAAGGGAATAACAAGCAATATCTCGCAAACAGTTCACTCAACAAAAGAAATGTATATGACATAAATTGTGTATTTTAACGCGATCTACATTTTTCGTGTAGTAAAAGTTTGTCTATCTCTTATGGTTTACCAGTTATGAAAAAGTCGTTCATAACGAAGAATACTTTTGGAGACATTCCCAGAAAATTCGAGATATACATTTTATTTGTCATGACAATATCTTAAACATATGATATTTTAATCAAAATCGTTAGAGCCGTTTTTGAGAAAATTAAAATTTTCGAAAAATGTTCCATGTAAAGGGTAGTCTGGGGTGGGGGGATTTTTTTGAAAACCTTCGTGTCGCATCTCTGAAAGATACTGAACCTAAATACCAAGTTTGGTGTTTATCCGACTGTTCGTTTTTGAGTTATGCTGTTCATAGACACACAGACAGACACACAGACACACAGACAGACACACACACGGACATCTTTCCAAAAATGCTTTTTTTGGATTAAGGAGGTCTCAAAACATGTATTTCCGGTGAAATCTTGGTATCGAAGTTTTGGGTGGAATGCAATACTTCCCCTACTTACTATACGTGGTAGAGAAAGTAAAAATCTGATGTGTTACACTCACATGACTTTCTCTACTCTTGTACAATCTAATTTTACAAATGCCTATTCTCCATACGCTTCATGTTATTCGAGATATCGAGATGTCAATCTTATTGGTAATTTTCTTGTAGATGCAAGGGAAATATGGTAGCTTTTAAGCGATAGTCAAATATTTTAACGCTGGTTGCTATGTGGCGCATTCCATTCTCTTTGCATGTCCAGGACATAAAAAAAATGAATAACGATTTTGAGAAAAAGTATAAGTATTGGAAAATTTAAGGAAATAACAAGCAATATCTCGAAAACGGCTCACTCAACAAAAGAAATGTATATGACATAAGTTGTGTATTTTAACGCGATCTACATTTTTTGTGTAGTAAAATTTTGTCTATCTCTTATGGTTTACCAGTTATGCAAAAGTCGTTCACAATGAAGAATACTTTTGGAGACATTCCCAGAAAATTCGAGATATACATTTCATTTCTCATGACATTATCTTAAACATATGATATTTTAATCAAAATTGTTAGAGCCATTTTTGAGAAAATTAAAATTTTCGAAATATCTTCCATGTAAAGGGTAGTCTGGGGTGGGGAGATTTTCTTGAAAACCTTCGTGTCGCATCTGTGTAAGATACTGAACCTAAATACCAAGTTTGGTGCTTATCGGACTGTTCGTTTTTGAGTTATGCTGTTCACAGACACAGACACACACACACACACACACACACACACACACACACACACACACGGACATGTTTCCTAAAATGCTTTTTTTGGATTCAGGAGGTCTCAAAACATGTATTTCCGGTGAAATCTCGGTATCGAATTTTTGGGTGGAATGCAATACTTCCCCTACTTACTATACCTAGTAGAGAAAGTAAAAAGACGATGATAAGGTGCAAATACAGTTTTACGAAGTTATGGCGCTTAATACTTTAGTATATAATTAGTGCTGGACAGTATGAAAGAAAGAGAAACATCAAATAGAAACATTAGAAATTAAGGTTTACAGATCCGTAAATGGTTGTACGGGACTGGATAAAATAAAGCAGGAGCTTATGAGAGGAATCAACCATGGAAATGCCTCTCAATGCATAACAAATGGAGAGAATGCGTTTTTAATATGCCTGGAAAATGAATACAAAATCAAATTTTGAATACGAACCAATAGGCAAAATATTGGAAGACCAAGGCAAAGTGGTGAAATTGCTACGGACTAGAGTCTAATCCTGGGCGGACAGAAAAAGATACTCAGTAATGGACAGACGGCTATAGTTGCAAAAATGCCCTCTTATAGTATTTGCTTTGCGAATGTTCACAGGTAAAAAATTATACGTGTCATTTTAAGAAGATGTTTAAGAATAAAACAAACTCAGTTAAAATGTTACAGAGTTATGACCCTCCAACTTTATGGAAGTGAAACATGGGTACTGAGCAAATGAGACTGCAGAAGACTGGAAGTAGCTAAGATGGGGTTCCTGAAAGCCTGTAAAAGTCTGTACGCATTCATACTAGCTCATACTCCAGTATAAGAATACGTCATATACAGAATGTCATTAATAAATTTATAAAATACAGAGACAAGTGGAAACATCGCGTCGATAAAATGCCAAAAGTATCATGCCCTAAAATAATGTCATAGTACGGCCGTCAAGATGTGGAAACATAAGACCAAGAAGACGAAAAGGTGTGAGATGGGAACAGATTTGTCTGAAATCTGAAAGGATGATGACGATGATAGATTGCCTTAGTTGCGTAGTCGCCTTCCTGAGTTACCTTTTTTTCTTTCTTTCTTTTTCCACTATAAGTTTAACCTTCTTTAACCTAGTAGGCCATTCTGGACGATAAAATGAATAAAATGAGGATGCTCAAATGAGCCCAGGGTCCATAGACCTTAAAAGTATACAGAATCGCTATTAAATATTAATGGGTAGGCAAAGCTTTCTGGTTTACATTTAAATTATACCTTTTTCTACCGCTTACCTATGTTAGGTAGAAGTAGTATTGTATTCCATCCAATAATTCAATATCGATATTTCACGAAAATATACTTTCGAGATAGCCTGTCTAACAAATACCTAGCTTCATATTTTAGTTATACACCATTTATACTTACTGGCTAAATAATTTTCATTATTTTTCAACAACATATATTCAACGATCTGCCAGGATTATATCAACATTGCGGTATGCAGGAGTATTTTCTTCCCCTATATGCGAGACATAACAGGTTTTCCACCTATCTTAAATTATCTATATAGCATCATCGCTCCAAGAATTGCTCCTCATTGCATGGAAGTATTCCACCTACACAGCAGTAAAGTTATTTACAGAGTTTTCTAGTTCAGAAGGAAATTACGTTACTCAATGTTTCCTGTTGCCTCAGATGTAATGACGGACATGTCTACACTACATCCACCTTAGCATATTTTCCTGTCGCTATATTTGGATCGTTTACTAATGTATCCCATCCCAAAGGTAAATTAAAATACTGCTTTCTAAATTGTATATAAATTTGTAAATTCTCCTGAAAAAAGTGATATACACAAACATCCCTTATAATATACTAAAATCCATATACGAAGTGATTCATCTATCACTTTGTCTTATTCACCAGATTTACCTAGAAATGATTTGAAATTAAGGAATACGGACTTCTTTACATTCGAAATAAGGAAATAGCATTCAGTCGTTTATATTACAAATTTGTTTTTGTCAGTAATGATCTCAAGCAAAGAAACAGAAAGAAGGAACACAATTTTCTGAAAGTTCTACCAGTGACGCACTGCAGCATGGGGAATGCAAGAATAAAACAAGGAATGTCTCTAAAACTGCTAATGCTACGTATTTGAAATAAACTAAATATTTTAATGGATTTCTGTAGTAAGTTTGCATCTTATTGTTTCCCAGTTGTACAAAATTATACAAAACTGACTGTGTTTCCAGGCGTTGCGCGGATGGTTGCATTTACATGAAGTACATAGAAAAAAGTCTGATGTGTTACATTCACATGGTATTTTTCTATCTACTTCATTTTAATCCTGATAAACCTTTGCAGAAATATCCACGTTACATTTCGTTACGATACAAAAAGAACAGTGATAGTCAAATGTTTAAGAGCTGGACGCTGTATGCTGCCTTAAAATTCCATAGTACTATTTGCATGCAATCGCGTGAAACAACTGAAAGTTGACAGGACTTTAAGAGAATGACCAAGAAATGAACAATTCAAACCACTAATACTGATATCTCAGTTTATTTGAAATAAACTGTGTTTTAAAGAGATCTGCATTTCTTGTGTAGTACGTTTTCGTTTATGACAACGTTTATCAGTTATGCAAGATTATACAAAACTCCTTCCGATGAGAGAAGTTCCCATGCTATTCCAGAAAATTTAAGATATTAATTTTATTTGCCACGTAAACAAGTTTAATGTTTGGTATTTTAATCAAAATCGTTAGAACAATTTTTTAGAAAATCCAAATTTTCGAAAAATGTTCAATGTAAAGGGTAGTTGGGGAAGGAGGCTTTTCTTGAAAACCTTCGTGTCGCATCCTTGAAGATACTGGACTTAAGTACCAAGTTTGGTATTCATCCGACCTTTCTCTTTGAATCACTGCTGTTCACAAACACACACACACACACACACACGGACGTGTTTGCAAGAATGCTTTATTTGTATTCAGGGGGTCTCAAAACATGTATTTCCGGTGAAATCGTGACATAGAACTTTTAAGTGGAATACAATACTCCCTATACTTACTGTAAGCATGCAGGACTCACTGTATATACTGAATAATTCTGCTTATTCCATGAATGAATTAATATGTAATAATGTACTTCTAATCGATTGTAACTTAAAGTGATTTATAGATTTTCAGATTTACGTAACTCCTACTATTGACAGTAATATTATTATTGTTGTTGTTGTTAATGTAACATTGTTGGCTTTCTTAGGAAATAGTTGTCTGGGGGCTACCTGCAAATTTATTTCTACTGCGCTTCCATGCATTTTGCTAACCGTGTCAATTTGAGATACTTATTCGCAGCATGTTTACCGCTAACAGTGTGCAAAAGCGAGGGATATAAATTTAAAAACTCATTTGAATGATTGTAGTTTCCAGAACCAACAAAACAAGTATAATTCAATACACAAGGACCGTTATAAGAATTATTTAATCTCACTAAGCATTTACAAAAATTGATTTTAAGGAATCTCATGAATTAAATCAGTGGAGTCTCGCGTCGCTTTCATTTCCTGCTTAAACTAGCATTTCTTCAACACGTGAATATACCATGTGAACAGTGAGTGTATCAAATGAATGCCGTTTTCAAAAACCCCAGAAAAAAAATTCAAAATTTTAAGTGTAACAGCCGCAGGACTTTTTCTCTAACCATTTCATGACGATTCACACACTATTGATTTAAAAGTTGCTTGTTAATCACGATTCATAACTCTATAAGCTCGTTCTGTGCTTGGGGGTAGCGTGTCTGCCTCGCATTTAAGAGATCCCGAGTGCGAATCCAGGTTAGGGTGAGAAAAATACAATCAGGCTGAACATTTCATTTTCCCACAAAACCACAACGAGATCTCGATGGGGAATTTAATGTCATACCGCATGTTGTCACAAGAACAACCGGACGGAAACCGGAAGATCTGATGTTAAAAGCCTGGCTATTGCATTGCATTCTTTAGTCTGATTCTACCTTTCGAACCTTGTCCTCTACACGGCTTGTGTGAAAGAACAATTACCCGGATGAGGTTTTTTCCGGTGTTTTCCCTTATTCTGAGAAGACGAATGTCGGGTATCTTGAAGTTCTATGGAACCCGGACTTATTTGAGCATTATTCATTCATCGTCCGATATGACTAGAATTAGAACCCATCCATTGAGCGAGGAATCAACATAACCACCACCCTACCTAGTACACGTGACGTCGAACCGAATACACGGACCCAGGGCTACACAGTCAACAGCCATTAGTTCGCTTGCGTTACTGCAATGGTAGAATTGCTCTCTGTGAGCTGTATGTTTATGTTCTGTTCTACCCCTGACGCTACTGTTTACAATTCAAAGTTACCTGTGGCATACCCTTTCCCTCGTCGCAAAGTCGATAAAAGTCGCTGCGTGCACACATTGTAAGCCAAAGACTATTTGTTTAGTTCCATTTACACTCCGCCATTAACTGCAATGGTCTTATCGGCGGGGTTTGCTGTGAACATATTGCCTATATGGCAGTGGTGTTAACTGCACTCGCTTGTCGTTGCATTTCTGGTAAACATTCACGCTCTCATTCATACATCCAGATTCTGTGGAGGATAGGGAATTATCTTGGTTAGAGAAGTATTCCCACCCCCAGTCGGGAATCGAACCCTCCCACAGCAGGCAGGTACTCTACCGACTGAGCTACGAGGTCAGCCAAAACGATATTTGTTCTAGCTCTGAATATGACCTAGCAGGTTTAAGGACGTTAAACTTCAAGAAAGAAATGAATTACGTCTATACTGAAACGGCTACAGCTAGTTAATATGTAATTTTTACATACCGGGGGCTAAGGCAAGAGTCGATTAGGTATTAAATAATTCGTTAACTTCAACTAAATAAGTTGTGTATTTTGACAAACGTGTATACTTTTTTCTTTAGGTGCTTAGGTACTTAAGGTCGATGAAGTAGTTCATTTCACAAAAAAAAATCGGATACGCAGAATTCATCAGAATTTTACGTTTTGAGACCCCTGCATTGGAAAAATCATTTTCAGTTCCTCTATCGCATACCGATAGTAAATGAAGAAGATATTGTATACAAACAAAAATTCGATATAGAAATTCTACCGGAAATTCGCGTATTGAGGTCTACACAACCATAAAAAGGGAAAACCAAAACTTTGGGTGAATACTAAACTATGCATTTATGTTCAACACCTTTCAAGGAAGCAACATGAACGTTTTCACGAAATCCGACCTCCCCCAAACTACTCCTCACGTGAAAAAATATTTCTTATTTTTTATATTCTCTAACGATTTAATTCAGATGTTTGAGATACTGGTGTGATAAATAAAGTCCATATCTAAAATCCTTATGGTTTTGACTGAATTTTAGAGAACGTTAAATAATTGGCAAACTGCGGTAGAAATTTACTACAGGAAATGCATAAGTTGTTACAAAATGCAATTTCCATTAACTTTGTCCAACTTTAACCATTTAAGAGATACTTTCTGTTGCTCATCTGAATTTACTTTTGTCATACAAATGCGAAATATGTTCATTCTTCTGTTTCTCGTAAGATCAGTAAAAGAGTATACATGACGTCTCATCATATATAGCTCAGACGGTTACGTCTGTGGGCCGCATTCCGGAAGTCGGGGGTTCGATTACCGTGGCCAACCTTCCTGACCCATGGGTTTTTTCGGGGTTTTCCTGGGTTGCTACGCGAATGCTGGGAACGATTCTCACAGCCACCGAATTTGCTGTACCTCCATTTCATCTCCATTCTCATTTCACTTCATTTTTCATCTGTTGGTCTCTTTCACGTTGGAAATGTCGGCGATGGTGTTTCGGTGCACTGTGACAGGGGAAAAAGATGTTCTGTGTGACTCTCCGTCCCTCGGCTTTCGGCTGGTTGCCTGTCCGTCCGCCGGGGAGTTTCAATATGGAAAACTTAGGGACCCTGCCATTCCTGTACCGTCACTCCTGGTTCCGGCCGCCCGGTGTCTCCTCTCGCCTCATCCTTCCTCCCGGGGACGTCCCCTTGTGGGTCATAGGTACAATATCCCCTATGTGGATCAGTGCCGAGTCCCCTCAGTAGCTAATCCCATCCCCATCATACAGGAATTCGCTTTTTAAACATCTGTATCGTCCTAGCATCCTGGATGCTCCTGAGTAGCTATAACAAAGTGTGTATCGAAATCATTTACACCAACATTTATCATGTTTACCAAACACTAGATAACTCAATTTTTATAAATATAACTATGCAACTGAATTATAGCAGGTACATACTGAATGGGATGGCTTGGTGGTAACTTGTTAAGACTCGCATTCGGGAGGTCTCAGGTTCGATTCCCGTCGACCGTCCACTCTGACCTTGGGGTTTTCGTGGTTTCCCAGATGCTGGGGTGATTTCTTACCTACCACGATGTCATTTCCCTTTTATTCCGTTTCGTTCTCATGTTTCAGGTGTGCTTCTAGGTTTCGTGGAGTAGGGTAGTGCCGGACAGATGGGCGGATGCTTGCTCAAAGGAAAGAGTATTCCTCGGTGACACTAAGAGGGCTGCTTGATCGCCCTCTCTCGGCAACTCTAGTAGTGGGACGGGTTTTCGAGGCAGGAGCTGTAAGGGATTTCCGCATATCTCTGTGGCTTGTCTGGTTGCAGCCTGTAGCCTCCTATGGTTTCTTCACTCTATCCCTTTCTCCTGGAGGATCTCCCGCAGGTCGCAATGCGCGAAGTATCCCCCCGTTTGTTGTATAAGCTATACCCTATAGTAGGTAGAGAAATTGTGGGATTGTATCACATAGGATGTTGAGTAAAGAGGCCCATTTGCCCTCTGCGGTTTGTCTGCGAATATAAGAACTCTAAATGAAACTTCTGTAACTTCTTTTAAGCAAGCAATACCTGCGTTCTCAAGCAATTCCCCCACTCCCGACAGCTTTTCACATGGGAAAGTGTTCATTATTTTTCATTTTCTCATATATGGTTTTAACGATTTCTATTAAAGTGTCATATATTTGAGATACTTACCTAACTTGTCAATTAAACTTTATATCTTGGATTTTCTGCAAATATCTACTAAAGTTCTCTTCATTCTAACCGAGACGCCGCAACAGTTTACTAAAGGAAACGTGTAGAGCTCATTAAAAAAATAGTACTTATGTACAATGAGTAAAAAAATTATTGGGACACCCAATAGTATCCCTTCTATTTTAGTTGTATAACTGAAACCTGAAACTGAAAATCATAATTTCATTTCTATAGTTTTCTATAAGCCCAGTAATCTCGGTAAATAAATTTATAATTGTTATACGTCATATTGTATTAACTTTTATTGAGTCACTTCATTTTGTACGCCCCATTATACGTTTCAAATGCTCACTGGGGAGAGGCACAACAGGTCTAGCTATGGGTAGTAAACAGTCTTACATATCTAATCAAAACAAACAGTTCAGTTACACAAAAACGGGGGCGTAGAGGTAAGAATACAATCTTTGAACAAAGGCTATTCGACATCTTTCATTATGAAAAAGGTAGAAGTTACAGAGCGATTGCCGATATGTTGAATAATTAAAAGATACGTAAATGACAACAGAATCGACTTGATATCTCAAACTGGTCGTCCAAAAACATTTACTGATCGAGAGGAAACAAATATTGTTAGGAGTGTGAAAAAATATCCTAAATTGAGTGCTCCCAAACTGTGTGCCGAGGTAGGCTATACTACTAGCAAGAAAATAACCCCCCAAACGATTAGGAATGTACCGAAAAGGAAGAGATTCCATGGTCGTGTGGCCAGGAAGAAGCCCTATGTAAATAAAGAAAGAAAAAAAAACAGAACGAAAAGGCTAAATTATGCAAAGGAGTTCATTCATAGAGAAGAAAACTGGTGGGAGAAGGTTCTTTTTGCAGATGAAAGCAAATTCATTGGAAGAACAATGGTCTGGAGGAAACCTAATTTGGAAATGGAAAAAAGATAATCTTCGACCTACTGTAAAACATGGTGGTGGGAGTGTGATGGTCTGGGGTTGCATGGCGCCGTCTACAGTTGGAGAATCGTCTTTCATCCAAGGGAAAAGTGGATAAAATGAAATACTTGAACCTTCTCAAGGAGAACGTACACAGGAGTGCAGAGAAAATTGGTATCAGCTATTTTAAATTCTATGAGGATAATGGCTTCAAACATACTTCCGGGGTTGTGCAAGAATGGCTACTTCACAACTGTCCACATATCCTTCATCCACCTCCACAATCACAGAACTTAAATCCAACCGAGAATTTATGGGATGAATTGGATACTAGAGTCCGCAGTCAGACAATATCTTCAAAGGGGCATTTGAAAAGGAGTCTCAGTGAAGAGTGGGCCAAAATTTCAGCTACATATGCTGCTAAACTTGTAAGCAGCATGCCCAATCGTCTGAGAGAGGTCATAAAACACAGAGCAAATCCAACAAGGTATTGAAACTTCTGGTTTGGTGCACAAGGTAGACTATTTTGCTTCAGGTGTCCCAATATTGATTTTGCACAGAAATATGTAATTGTTTATGTTTTTATATTTGTGGCCTTAAAAATATAAGAAAATAAATGCTATTTTGTATTTTTATTGTTTGTAAATAGCTTGTTGTGTTATAAATAATTTCTATGATTTCTGATTATAAATTATGTTATTGAGAAAGTAACTTAGAATTGTAAGTTGTCCCAATAGTTTTTTTACTCACTGTAGGTATATAAGTTTCCTTGTAGCATTAGCCGCTTCCGAAATAGTAATTGTTGTAGGTTCAGTTTTTTTCGGGCTGATGTCTATTTTCGTATACATATTTGAACATTTAAAAATGATCTCTCTCTCTCCGTACGCCTCGCGATAAACAAATACATTTTATCTGTCATGCATTAACTCGAATTCAGAACACTTAAGGTTGGTTCACAATAAACCGGGTACACAAACCAGAGCGGGAAGCAAAGCAACGCGCAATATTTTGGTTCACAATACACCGGAAACGGGAAATAATTCGATGACCATATCGATAGTAAAGAGGAAAGTCAATTTTGCGGATTGTGACGTCATTTGTTTGCAATTGACCAATGCTATTTTTTCACCAGCTTCCAATACAGCCAACGTCAAAATTCGATAGAGTAAGCATTTTCTAAACGCAGAAACATTACTATTCCCAATTCCTCTAGCAAAGTGTCGTACCAAGTGGCATTCCTTTAATAATAACGTGCATTCAGGTTATTTGTTGTTCTTTAATTCTTTGTATATTTCTAGCAACTTTTGCCCAGCTTTTGCCACTGCTGATTTTTGAAGCAATTGTCAGTTTTGAGTTGTACGATATAAATAAACTACATAGTGCTTTCGCTAAAAGAATGAACACTCAATGAATGTGAGGGAGTCGCGCATATTTGGTGGAATTTCTTCGGGTTTCATTTTTCCAACTTGCGAATAGAGAGAGCTCTAGCGGCCGTTTCATAACACGGCCAGCTTGAATAATTAACAACAATGAAGAGTGGGCACAATATGGATCTAATGTACCGTTTCCAGACGCAGGAACAAAAATTTAAACCCTGACCAAGTCTTCTTTCCCGTTCCCGGGACATCGTAAATTTTTCCGTTAATTCTTAACACTCGCATTGTAATACTTTATTTTAACTATGTCGTTCTCGTTCTGGTTTCCGTTCCTTGTTATTATGAACCAGCCTTTAAGCTGACTTATTTTTAACCACTAAGCCATTATATACGTTTAAATACATATTAGTATACTTAACAGAAGCTGCTATACCGAGTTTGGCCATCACAGTTATCACTGTTTAATTGATTTTAATTAATATACTCGTATATTAATGATATAAAACTGTAAGCGAAAGGGCAGACCAACGGAAACAGCTGCTTATAACATGGAAGTTTTACATAAATCTATTTGCTATTCAAAAAAAAATCAGAAAGCATACAACACTTCAGTGGAGGGATGTATGAACCTCTACTTTAAAAGATTCGGTCACAAGAGAAATAATTTTCCCAAGTCCACCACCGACTCAAGTGTTAAGTGTTAGTGCCTAACTTTGTGCTCTCACAGTTTTTAACAATGAGAAGTTTAAATCCTATTTCGAACGTTTTAAAATGAATGTCGTAGTTGGTTGCTTGTGCTTTTGTAAATACCCTCAAACAGTAGACGGCCTGCTATTTGAATGCCCAACTAAACTGTCACTTGAACTGTTGTAACCTGCAACTTTCAAAGTCGCTGTACCAGAATGCAAGAGACCATGTTGTTACAAAGAGTTCTTAACATTCATTCATCACATTTTTTTTATAGATTTGTTTCCTAATTTCCTTCAATATTTTGTTTCTTAGTTACTGTTAAACAACCCTAACGTGCATTGCAAAACAGGGTTCCTTTGCTGTAATGGATATTCAATAAATAAATTATATAGAAGCTCCTTACGTCATAGTTTTAATATTTGTTTCTAGTGCTTATGCTTAACCCCTTACAGTAGCAACGACTTATGAAATAAATGAGCCTGGGGTCCTCTGGGCAGAGAGCTACCTACCCAAGTCTGCCTTATGGAGTTACAGGAGAAACCAAGAAAAAGTCTATAATCCAAGCAACTTAACCAAACCGAGATTCGGATTCTACACCAAAGAGGTGCTCAAATTACAAACAGTATATCTATCCTTACAATTAAATGAATCAAAATATATAAAAATTAATAGCCTACAACAACTATGGATGGCTTTTATTTAGTACACTTTTATCACACTCTTCAAAGTAAATTACTTGCTTGGCCAAATTCTGTTACAGAAGGAGCATTTTCTACAATGAGAAGTACTTAAAAATATGAGAAAAAAATCACACATTTCCACTGACTTCTTTAAATTTGTTGTGCATTGCTGTTAAACATTTCTTCTCAGTTTTAAAAATAAGAAAAATATAAAGTTATATTTTACAGTGGAATAACTGTACCTTTTAAAAGCAATATACTTGATCCAAAGTCCTCAAGCTTCAGTCGTAAGTCACCTTAAATTGAAATTTTAGAAGCTATATTGAAAGCTATAGGAAAAGGTTTTACAGGAAGAACTACTTTGGTGGGAGAAAATTTTATTCCTTTCTCTGCTATGTGTAGGTGATAAGTAGCGGAGATTTGTATTCAATGCAAAAGTTTTATTAAAGTTCACCAAAAAGAACTTGTTTGAACTCAAAAAAAGCTTTAGAAAATGGTCCGTGTGTATGTAAACAGTATATCTCAAAAACTAAGTCTGGTAAATGCCAAAGTTGTATTTAAGTTCTGCACCTCCCAAAGATACGACATGAGAATTGTTAAGAAAATCGTCCCAACCCAAACTACCTTTACTTGGAAATATGTTCGATGTTATTTTCTTAAAAATGGCTGTAACATTCTGATTGAAATACCATGCATTAGGATATTTACATGACAAATAGAATGTATATATTGAATTTACCAAGAATAGCCTGTAAAGTGCTCTTCATTCGGGAGGAACTTTGTATAATTTTGTATAACGGCTAAACCTTAAGAAACAGACAAAAAACGTACGACACAAAAAATGTAGATCTCTCTAAACCACCCAATTTATTTCAAATGACCCTTTTTATGCCAGCCATTTCAGAGATATCCAATATTATTGGTTGAAATTCCTTAACAGTTGATTTTCTTGAAGTGCTTCACTATTCAGTGGTTTCTCGCAATGTCATGGAAAGAGTACGAATTTCAAGGCCATCTATATCGACTAGCTTTTAAACATCTGACTATCGATTTGATTCCACCCTCCTTATACCTACAACGAAATGCGTAATGAAGCTATTTCTGCAAAGGTTTATATCGATATTATGAAAAATAAGCTTTCGTAAGGAGTCTGTAGAAACTAATGATGGGACGATACCACTATTTCTCGATATCGATACTGATTTTTGAGCACCGATACTCGATACTTAATAAAATATCTGTAAAGGCGATAGCTTGCTCACTGAATTATGCTCTTATTAGTAGCTTTCTGTGCATAAACGCATGTAATCAATTTTGTATTGTGTACTAATTCCGGATTTGTTCCCGTTTGACATTCTCCAAATGGCAGAAATTTTTGTATCTGAAAAATGAATGACACAGGTTATAAATATATCCCCTATTGTTACTTAAGGCTAATAATAATAATAATAATAATAATAATAATAATAATAATAATAATAATAATAATAATAATAATAATAATTTATTTGTTTGTTTCTGGGTAACTATGTTTTGTGCTGAAAACTCTCTTTAAATGTTTTTCTGCCCATATTATGGAAATTAGTCGTACGGGATACCAGTAAGCTATAACGTAAATACAAACTAACAGATGGAAGGAATGATCAAATATTTCCATGCGTGTATTATCTCACGCCTTAAGTTCTGATTTGTTTCTGCTGGATCCTAAGATTTTGATCACCATATTAGGTAAATGTAATGGCTGAGAGTAAGTCACCAAGTCAGGCTATTGCAGAAATGTAATTTGGTGCGTCAGCTAAATCATCTGATGCGTTAAGGTATGACAACGCTGCATGTTACATAAGCACCTCTACTCCTTCCCCATATTTTGCGTTTTCATTTAGACACAAGATTCTATGGAATTTTGCATGCAACGCAGTCAAGGTCTATCCAGAACTATAGTCCAGCAATTCCTTAGACACCGTTGCGAGGTAGTAATGTGAAGAAGTCTCGACTCCTTTCATTCCTTAAAAAGCCTAAACTTCCAATAATGCAAAACTAAATCGATATCACCGAGGATCGAGAGTATTGAGCTATCGACGGTATCGAGGTCCCATCCCTAGTAGAAACCATAAAAAATAAACGATGGTGGGTAGAGAAAGTCTTGTGAATCTAACAGTCATATACATATTTTTTTTCTTTTTAATACCTTATGATTAAATGACATGCTCACTTGCTACAGATATTTCTGAATAAAAATTCTTACCTCGAGTATTACGCTGGGATACAAGTAAGTATGAAAATAAGCGCAGAACCTTAAAAATACACTGGTTTATCTGTTAACCTTGATTTTAACAGCGAGACTGGGAATTCTGGGAAATGAACAGGAAAGGAAAGTTTTTGCATCAACTAAGCCCAACAGTTATATAACCAGGAGTATTACTGGCAGAAATAAAACACATATTTCTGTAACACGGCTGCAGTATTTGTTCGTGCAACAATGATGTTAAAAAAGAAGTGGCACTACAGCGCTTCTAAACGTCGCCCTTGAGGCACATTTAGAACGAATTGTCGAGTTTTATCGCAAAGGAGAGAAGTCCACCGAGAGCAAAAGTTTTCTCCGACTTTTGGACCCGTCCGAATGTTTTCTTTTTCCAGATTCTGTATATGGCTGACAAACCGGCAGCTTCAAGTCGCTGGCCTTGAACTTGACTCCTGAGAGTGGCGGTGCTGCAACGATGGCAGTCAAGGCCAACCTCATCGCGCCGTGCCGTGCCGAGCCGGTCCAACACGTCACGCAACTCAAATATTCCCGGCGTGACGTGGGTCACTCCCGTAAATAAACCGCCGACGAAGCTGCAGTATCCACTACCAATTCCACCTGCAACTTCGAAAGGAAGGTTATCCTGTCTATTGCTACCATTTCCAGTGGTGTGCCCCTTGCCGTTTGTGATGCCTTCCGTATCAAGCCGTTAGAACAAAAATAAACGACAAAAGCCTTCCGCACACATGGTTTCTGTTTATGCGCAACTGATGTATGCTTAGTTTTTATCTGCTGTAATCTGACATTAGGTTTTGCTTTTATTGACAGATTTACCGAGCGCAAGTCAGTGGAAAAAAATCCATACTCGAATGCTATGTAATTACACTACACAACTGACAAAGCAATAACCTATGAAATAAAATTATAAACCTAACCTCTAAACACAGCTACAGTGATTGTTGGAATTCGTTTCCTCTCATTTTATTGATCGAAAGTATTACGACGTAGTAAAAGATGAAATATTCTGAAGTTATAAGTGACGAAATTAAGAGTAATTTTGTCTAGAGAAAATAAAAGGTCGGGTGGGTTTAATTGGTCTCGAGGTTAGAAACAATCTATGCAATTATTATGAGAAGTAAACACGTACTAAATCGAACTTAAAGAGCTACGGCCAGTCACTGAAACTCGATCGCTTTCACTCTCTTTTGGAAATGTTTACAAAACTTGCAAAGCTCTAGAAGACCGTGACTATTTTATTGCTTTTGATGGTTTCTAAAACTTGTTATATTACAATTCAAGGCACTTTAGTATCATATCTGCTATGTCTATTTTAATGGATATCGGTTTTCACCAGACGAAAGCTAGCGAAGTTCTGAAGTAATAATCACAAAACAATAAAATTGTACCAAAAGATAGTCATGACTGGTCCTAAGTAGTACGACGTAGTAAAAGTGGAATAGTCATGTAAATATGGGCAATTTATTCTAGCTTTTGCAGTCTGTGCAATTGAATATATTTCCCGCAAAACATGACTTTAAGTACCTACTGCTACAGAATATTCAGGTAATTATCCACTGTTGTGACAGGTTTTTTATATCCGCCAATAGCGTGCTTTCAGGGAGGCTTTAGATATAAACCAATCTCAACTGATCCATTCTAGCTGAATAAGAAAAGAAAGAAAAAAATCTGATGTGTTACACTCACATGACTTTCTCTACTCTTGTACAATCTAATTTTACAAACGCCTATTCTCCATATGCTTCATGTTAATCGAGATATCGAAATGTCAATCTTATTGGTAATTTTCTTGTAGATGCAAGGGGAATATGGTAGCTTTTAAGCGATAGTCAAATATTTTAACGCTGGTTGCTATGTGGCGCATTCCATTCTCTTTGCATGTCCAGGACATAAAAAAATGAATAACGAATTTGAGAAAAAGTATAAGTATTGCAAAATTTAAGGAAATAACAAGCAATATCTCGAAAACGGTTCACTCAACAAAAGAAATGTATATGACATAAGTTGTGTATTTTAACGCGATCTATATTTCTTGTGTAGTAAAATTTTGTCTATCTCTTATAGTTTACCAGTTATGCAAAAGTCGTTCAGAATGAAGAATACTTTTGGAGACATTCCCAGAAAATTCGAGATATACATTTCATTTCTCATGATATTATCTTAAACATATGATATTTTCATCAAAATCGTTAGAGCCATTTTTGAGAAAATTAAAATTTTCGAAAAATGTTCCATGTAAAGGGTAGTCTGGGGTGGGGGGATTTTCTTGAAAACCTTCGTGTCGCATCTCTGGAAGATACTGAACCTAAATACCAAGTTTGGTGTTTATCCGACTGTTCGTTTTTGAGTTATGCTGTTCACACACACACAGACACACAGACACACACACACACAGACACACACACGGACATGTTTCCAAAAATGCTTTTTTTGGATTCAGGAGGTCTCAAAACATGTATTTCCGGTGAAATCTCGGTATCGAATTTTTGGGTGGAATGCAATACTTCCCCTACTTACTGTACGTAGTAGAGAAAGTAAAAATCACTATGCAGTTGTTAGCAAAATGTTAAACAAAGACGGCATACGTCAATTCTGGCCTGCAGCTTTGCCGAGGAGATTTCGGCCGCATCTCTGAAGATGTCTTTCGCATTGTGGACGAAGGATCTGAACGGTTGACTTCCAGCAGATCACGGCTTTCCAACTCGGAATTTACTTTCAACTATAATTAGGTTCCAACAGTGAAAGTCTATGGTTACTATGTGTCCTTTCCCCTTAATGTAACAGTTTAGCTTTTCTTAGCAATACGATTCTGAACGTTAGTCATTATGCCGTTAGCTAAGAGTTTCTCAAATTTTTCGTTTGTATTGAAACTGACTATAAATATTTTACTGTCGTATTATTTGATAATTAAACTGTATACTAATCAAACCGAGCGAAATGGCTCTGGCGGTTACGTCTGTGGCCCGCATTCTGGAGGTCCCGGGATCGAAACCCAGCGACCGCCCAATCTGACCCATGGGTTTTTTGTGGTTTCTCCGGGTCGCCAGGCGAATGCTGGGGTGGTTCATTCTCTACCACGACTCTCCTTCCTCTCATTTCCTGTACCCATCATCTTCCTTGTCAAGGTTGTAAGACCAGGCGACGGTGTTCGGCGGGTTGCGGCTGGGCGGTGGCTTGCGCACTGTAAAGGTTTCTTCACTGGCGTCGCTACGGTACCGCTCAGCTAGGTCCCTCCTCAGCGTGGAGCTCCGCTCCTGGAGGTTGATGGCTTGTGGGCAGGGACCGTGCGGTGTCGGCGGATGCGTTCTATCTGGAAACGTTAGGGACTACGTCCATGTTTGCCCTCGCCGGCATCCGGATCTGGTCGCCCTTCGGGTCTCTCCCCCTCATCCCTCCCTCCCAGGGGTCGCGTTGAAAGCACAATGGGCCGACTAACCTGCGTGCTCTGCCCCGGTTCTAGGGGTCTCCTCCGTAATACGTAGTTTTACCTTTATACAAATCAACGCACTTCATTCACCAGATAATTAACTTTTCCACACAAAGGTAAAGTCATCAGATATAGACCAATCATATATAAGTATGTATTATGTGACAATCAGAACCAAGATTTACTGAACATTCAACAGTTTTATCACCTCTAATGCGATAAAGTATCCACATACTTTACTCTTTTGTCCAAACTCTATCAGACGGAGAATCTCTTCGCAGCGACTTTTAAGTGGCTAGTACAAGGTTTGGACAAAACGTTTATATTTTACTTTGACAATGTAGGAGTTTAGCTTTTCTATTTTCTGAGATTAAGCATCTGCTTTTGGTATTTCCTAGTTTTCCGTTAGCTTAAGCTTTGTTTTGAAATAACACTGAAAGTCAGAACATATATCTATTTTATTACTGGCTAAGCTAACGACCTCTACACATGTTTAATGTTTACGCTTAATTGGAAGCATGTGTCATAGTAGTATGCCTTTTTTATTTATTTAAGGTCGCTTTATAACACCGAAGGTCATCAGCTGCCACGGTAATATTTGTGCCGTTTTCTATGCATATAAAATGACGAACTATGACGCTGCAAACTTCAAAAAAAATGCCAGAAGTTCCCATTTAAATTTTAGCATCCCTTATAACGTATTGCATTGCATTCATAAAATAGTTTTAATAATTGCAATTCAAGATTTTGAACCACCGCAGTTAAATTTCTAGCTGTGAGCGTTATGTGCTGCTGCAAAATTGGAAGTGACCTAAACTTGCATATCTGGATACTTCTATTTTGTTGCTTTGCAAACGAAAGCTGAAAAATGTATTACAACTCGTTGCAATGTTGATAACTTGATGCATATGCACGTTTGAATATTCTTTTTAAAATGCTTTTTAAATAATTTGGCTTAAATCAAATCGCCCCCTGTACTTTCTCTACCACATACATAATAGGTAGAGAAGGCACTGCATTCCACCCAAAAATTTAATACCGAGATTTCACCGGGAATGCATGTTTTGTGGTCCCCTGAAAAAAGTCGTTTTAGAAAAAGGTGTGTGTGTGTGTGTGTGTGTGTGTGTGTGTGTGTGTGTGTGTTTGAACAGCATAACTCAAAAACGAAAACCCAACAAATACCAAACTTGGTACTGAAGTTCCGTATCCTCCAAAGATGCAACACGAAGAATTTCAAGAAAATCCCTCATCCCAACTACCCTTTACATGCAACATTTTTCGAACTTCTTGATTTTCTCAAAAATGGTATCTAACGATTTTGACTAAAGTACCATATATTAAAGATTTTTACACGATAAATAAAATGTACATCTTGAATTTCCTGGGAATAGCCCGTGAAGTCCTCTTCATTCGGAAGGATTTTGTATAATTTTGTACAGCTCGTAAACATGAGATAGATGAAAACGCACTTCATAAAAAATGTGCAATTCTTCAAAAACTTATTTAAAATTACTTATTTTTGTGGCATCAGCCATTTTCGAGATATCCTTATTAATGGTTTGAGTTGTTCAGTTCTGTCACTCTTTTAATTTCACATTCAGTTGTTTTTGTAATTGCACCGAAAGAGTAAGGAATTTTATATAACGTCCAGTTCTTAAACATGTGAATATCGCTATTCCCTTTGCATTTATAACGAAACGTGTAATGTAGCTACTTATGTAAAGGTTTGTCTCGGTTTAAATAAAACACATAGAAAAAGCATCTGATGTGTTGCACTCACATGACTTTCCCTATTCCTATACAAACTATATTAATAAACCATATAAACAAACTATTTTCCTTCAGTGATAAGCTTTATAATTTTATACATTTTATAGGATACTCGTGGGTATATCTTTCGAGTGATATTTCGGTAAAGTACATAATTATTTTCAACAGGGAAATAAAGACTTGCAAATATATAAAGAAAAACATTTGAAGTTTTTATTCTAATTAGATATAAAAAATGTGAGGAACAGCACATTTAGAGGTTTTTGAGGAATGTATAGGCAGATTCATAAGATATGTGGATTGCGTGGAAAGCACAACTGGTACTGTGTAAAATAAGTATCTCAATACTAATTAATTGTCTCAAATAGTGCTGCAAATGGAAATAAAGGGAACTCCAATCCACATTCTATATTTTTGAACGACAACACTGTTTTTTGGGAATAATTTTCAGAAACAATCCGACAATAAATACGTATTGAGATAGAAACGCGCCCATATGTAAGAATGATGATGGTAATCATTATAATAGTTTAACTACGTTGTCGCAGATTTCCAATCGATAAGCAACTGAGAGAGCTACTAGATCCAATATGCACCAGTCACGTGTAACAATCTGAAGGATATTAACCAATCATAGCCGTGATAGGTAGTATAGGTTATAAAACGGAAGGGGACACCTCGCGCACTGCAACCTAAATAAATCTATTCTGCCTCCCTCCAAGAGGTAAGATGAAATGAAGGAGCCACAGAAGGCTACGGGCCGCAGGCTACAGAGACGCGCGGAAGTCCTTAACAGCTCCAGGCTCGAAGATCCGTCTCACCGCTGGGGCTGAATAGAGAGGGAGATCAACGACCCTCGACCAAACAGCTCCCTAGCGTCCACAGGGAATAGTCTTTCCTTTGAGCAAGCATGCAAGCCATCAGTCCGGCACTGCCATACGCCACCACACCTAGAAGCACGCATAAAAGTGAGAAAAAAGCAGAATGAAAAGAAAATGATGGAAAGGAAGTTGTGCCCCAGCAATGGACTGCCGACCAGGGAAATCCGCGAAAATTCCAAGGTCGATCGGACCTCATGAATGCAAGTCTCACACCTTACCGCAGAGCCACCTCGATTGACTGAGGAATTACCGCTAAATTATCGCATCCTCAAAAGCAATAATTACGACGCTTTTTTACTTTCTCTACTACGTATAGTAAGTAGGGGAAGTATTGCATTTCACCCAAAAAATTCGATAGCGAGATTTCACCGGAAATGCATGTTTTGAGGCCGCCCTGAATAAAAAATCTGATGTGTTACACTCACATGACTTTCTCAACTCTTGTACAAATTATTTTTACAAACGCTTATTCTCCATATGCTTCATGTTAGTCGAGATATCGAGATGTTAATCTTACTGCTAATTTTCTTGTAGATGCAAGGGGAATTGGTAGGCTTTAAGCGATAGTCAAGTATTTTAAGAGCTGGTTGCTATGTGCAGTATTCCATTCTCTTTGCATTACCAGGACAAAAAAATTCTGATCTGTAACACTCACATGACTTTCTCTAATCTTGTACAAACTATTTTTACAAACGCTTATTCTCCATCTACTTCATGTTAATCGAGATAAACATTTGCAGACTCTATCTTATTGCTAAGTTTCTTGTAGATGTAAGGGGAATATATATTTACAAGGGCAATATAGAAATACAGTAGCCTTTAAGTATATACATATCTCTTAATAGCTGGTTGCTAGGTGCAGCACCATTCTCTTTGCCACAGATTAATACTCTTTGCATATACAAGACAAAAAAAAATGAATAACGAATTCCCATTTGAGAAAATAAGTATTGAAAAATTTAAGGGAATAACAAGCAATATCTCGAAAATGGTTCACTCAACACAAAAAATGTATATGACATTAATTGTGTATTTTAAGGCGATCTACATTTTTATGCAGTAAAATTTTGTCTATCTCCTATGGTTTACCAGTTATGCAAAAGTCGTTCACAATAAAGAATACTTTTGGAGACATTCCCAGAAAATTCAAGATATACATTTTATGTCATGAAAATATCATAAACATATGATATTTTAATCAATATTGTTAGAGCCATTTATGAGAAAATTAAAATTTTCGAAGAATGTTCCATGTAAAGGGTAATTTGGAGTGGGGGGATTTTCTTGAAAACCTTCGTGTCGCATCTCTGGAAGATACTGAACCTAAATACCAAGTATGGTGTTTATCCGACTGTTCGTTTCTGAGTTATGCTGTTCACAGACAGACATACAAACACACACACGGACATGTTTCCAAAAATGCTTTTTCTGGACACGGGGGGTCTCAAAACATATATTTCCGGTGAAATCTCGGTATCGAATTTTTGGGTGGAATACAATACTTCCCCTACTTACTATACGCAGTAGAGAAAGTAAAAATGAATAACGAATTTGAGAAAAAGTATAAGTATTGAAAATTTAAGGGAATAACAAGCAATATCTCGGAAATGGTTCACCCAACAAAAAAGATGTATATGACATAAATTGTGTATTTTAACGCGATCTATACTTTTGCTAATAAAATTTTGTCTATGTCTTTAGGTTTACCAGTTATGCAAAAGTCGTTCACACCGTTGAAGACTTTTGGAGACATTCCCAGAAAATTCGAGATACACATTTCATTTGTCATGGAAATATATTAAACATATGATATTTTAATCAAAATCGTTAGAGCCATTTTTGGGGAAATTAAAATATTCGAAAAATATTCCATGTAATGGGTAATCTGGGGTGGGGGATTTTCTTGAAAACCTTTGTGTCGCATCTCAGGAAGATACTGAACATAAATACCAAGTTTGGTGCTTACCCTACTGTTCGTTTCTGAGTTATGCTGTTCACAGACACACACACACACACACACACACACACACACACACACACACACACACTGACAGACTAACAGACACACACATGGACATGTTTCCAAAAATGCTTTTTTGGGCTCGGGGGGTCTCAAAACATGTATTTCCTTTGAAATCTCGGTATGGAATTTATATATATACTCAGAAACGAACACTCCGATAAACACCAAACATGGTATTTAGTTTCAGCATCTTTCAGAGATGCGACACGAAGGTTTTCAAGAAAATCCCCCCACCCCAGATTACCCTTTACATGGAACATTTTTCGAACATTTTAATTTTCTCAAAAACGGCTCTAACGATTTTGAATAAAATGCCATAAGTTTAAGACATTTTTATAGCAAATGAATTGTATATCTCGAATTTTCTGAGAATGTCTCCAAAAGTATTCTTCATTGTGAACGACTTTTGCATAACTGGTAAACCATAAGATATAGACAAAATTTTACTACACAAAAAATGTAGTTCGTTTTAAAATACACAATTTATATCATTTACATTTTTTTTCTTGAATGAACCATTTTGGAGATATTGTTTGTTATTCCCTTAAATTTTCCAATACTTATACTTCTTCTCAAATGGGAATTCCTTATTCATTTTTTTTGTCCTGTAATGCAAAGAGAATGGAATACTCCACATAGCAACCAGCTCTTAAAGTATTTGACTATAGCTTAAAGCCTACCAATTCCCCTTGCAGCTATAAGAAAATTAGCAATAAGATTAACATCTCGATATCTCGATTAACAGGAAGCATATGGAGAATAAGCGTTTGTAAAAATAGTTTGTACAAGAGTAGAGAAAGTCATGTGAGTGTAACAAAGAATTTTGTTTAATAGCTGTAATCAGGTTGGAGAATATTCTTTGCACTTACTTTTAGTTGGTCGCTCAATAAGGTTAGGGCAAACTTCTATATAGTTCTTGTAAAACCTTGGTATTTTATTTCTTTAAGATTTTAGTCTCTCTTACTTTAGAGGTTAAACATATTTGCATTTCCTCCTCTTGACATCAACTACTTCCCACGTGATAGTTGTTTTTAAACAACAGAAATGCAATTATGTACCTTGCTTTATGTATCTATTGATTATTTGATACATTGTTTTATAATTTATAAAAATTAATTCCTACGATATGCTTAATCAATGCAATAAAATATCAATCTCGGTTAGAAGAATGATCCGGGTAAGGGTTTTTTTTATTCCCGGGATTTTGCGTTATCCTGAGAAGATAAATGTCGGGTAATTTTAAGATTTGTGGAACCCGCGCTCATTTGGGAATCGTTTCATGCAATCATCATCCGATATAACCTACCAGATTAAAGGACGTTAAACCTAAAAAAATCAATTATAAAAAACAGCCTTGTTACCAGAGGCGTAGCTAGGGGGGGGCTTGAGAGGTTGGAGCTCCCCCGTTGCTTTTTTTTTAAAAAACAAAGTGTAAAAATGAATAGCAAAAGTAGATTCGCTAAAATAATATCTTTCTAGGTTGGTGAGAACGAGATACTTCCTAATTATATCATTACGCCGTAAGTCTTGATACAAACTGTTCAAAAAAATGGGTCTCTATACGTAACCTCTCACCTTAATATTTTTCTGGCTACGCAATTTTTTGTTACCTATTTTCATGTGTTGTTTGTATGCTACAAGCGTTTCGTTTAGGGGTTAAAATAACTGTCGTTACATTGAATACAACTGAAAGTTATCCAACAAGAATTTCACAAAAAAAACTTTATTTTATCTCGCACTTTATTTTTCTAAAATAATAACATTTACAGAAGCAATATTGGCCTTTTCATCCTTTATATGTATTCGCAAGTACAATAGATCTGTGCATCTGTTTAGCTGTACCGTTAAAAGTTGGTTTTGTAACAAAAATATTTATACATAATGTGCACTTAAATATCTGAAATTGTTAAAGTGGAATCAGTGTTATTTAAAAATTAAAAACAGTACAGAGTAAAGAAGGCACGTATTTATACACTACAAACTGGATATTTAAACTTCAAAATTCCAAAATTAAAATTATAATTCAAGGAAGCTTTAGTATTTTTACACGTATTTCTTTATAAACTTTGCAATAATATTCGAATTTTTAAAACAAATAGATTTTTAAAACAGAAGAATGATGGGACAATTGACAGGAAGATATAAATAATTAAATAAAGAAATAAAAATAGAGAAATAATTGCAATAAATAATTTCCGTATATTAAATCAAGGTATAGTGTAATCACCTTGAGTTGAAAAGATTTCTCCAAGAAAATGTCATCAGCGAGTCATGTTAAGCAAAGTCATTAGCGACAGCCGAAGTAGTTAACGCATTGATATAAAAGCTCTTGGAATGCAGTTAAGGGGTGAATTCAGTATGTTTGAACAGTCAGGTATACCAGAATTCTGTAAAAGAGAAAGGGAATGCAATTTTGAGAATCAGGGAGGTAGCAACAAGGTAACAGGCGCAGACTTGGCGGAGTAGTTCTAAAGTAGGCGGAGCTTAAATGATATAAGGGCGTGCATTCTAAATCAGAGACTCTTTTCGTGCACACGAATTCGTCCATACATTCGTTGCTCTGCAAACTTGTGACTACTCGTATACGTTATTTTAAGCGCCCAGTGACGCGCTTGTATGAGTAAGATTCAGCGGTAGACGCGAGGGGCTTCACTGGTGAGCATTTTAGCGACTCACAGCAATTTACGCTTCTAGTTTCTTTTATTGCGGGAACAGTTATTTCAAACCGTAAAATTCATACTGCAGACGTTAGCAGATATAATGATTCAGTTGTTATAGTTCCGAGCGCTACGATTCACAATCAGTTTCATCCTTTATTTTCAAACGGCAGCAACTCGTTTCAATAGCTCAAGTATTAGATCACATTACATTTATAAGTCAATTTAAATTGGTGTTATCCTTTCACAACCGCCCATATATACCTACCCTGAGAGAAAGATCTCATAGCAAATCACTATAGCAGCCGGCAGCAGAATCAACAGCAGATATTGAAGCAAAAGGTGCAGCTTCAATACAGTGACGTTCATCGTTCAGCTTCAATAGATAAATTCCCAAATTTGTTATTTCAACATTTTTCAAAATGCGATTTTCACGCTTTTACGATTGGAAAAATTACACCAAGCACAAAAAAAGCTAAATTACAAAGTATTTCTGTAATATTTAGGAGGAATTTTGATTTCCGGAAACACGGAACAATTCTCTATACATGGGAAACATGTAATATTAACACAGTTTACAAACAATACAAAACTGAAAACATACACAAAAAAATCTGATGCGTTACACTCACATGACTTTCTCTACTCTTGTACAAACTATTTTTACAAACGTTTATTCTCCATATGCTTCATGTTAATCGAGATATCGAGAAGTTAATCTTATTGCTAATTTTCTTGTACATGCAAGGGGAATTGGTAGGCTTTAAGCGATAGTCAAATATTTTAAGAGGTGGTTGCTATGTGGAGTATTCCATTCTCTTTGCATTACCAGGACAAAAAAAATGAATAACGAATTTGAGAAAAAGTATAAGTATTGGAAAATTTAAGGGAATAACAAACAATATCTCGAAAATGGTTCACTCAGCAACAAAAAAATGTATATAACATAAATTGTGTATTTTAACGCGATCTATATTTTTTGCGTAGTAAAATTTTGTCTATCTCTTATGGTTTACCAGTTATGCAAAAGTCGTTCACAATGAATACTTTTGGAGACATTCCCAGAAAATTCGAGATATACATTTCATTTGTCATAAAAATATCTTAAACATATGGTATTTTAATCAAAATCGTTAGAGCCCTTTTTGAGAAAATTAAAATTTTCGAAAAATGTTCCATGTAAAGGGTAATCTGGGGTGGAGGGATTTTCTTGAAAACCTTCGTGTCGCATCTCTGGAGGATACTGAACCTAAAAACCAAGTTTGATGTTTATCCGACTGTTCGTTTCCGAGTTATGCTGTTCACAGACACACACACGGACATATTTCCAAAAATGCTTTTTTTGGATTCAGGGGGCCTCAAAACATGTATTTCCGGTAAATCTCGGTATCGAATTTTTGTGTGGAATACAATACTTCCCCTACTTACCATACGTAGTAGAGAAAGTAAAAAAAATGACATCAAGAAAGATTACATGGACTGACTATTAAAGGGGTCTGTTCAACACAATCCCAACTCTTGGAAACCCTCAATGCCGGTGCATGTCTTTAATCACGTCATTTGAATACAATGTGCATGCAGGATTGTGGGTTGAAATTCTAAAGCGTGTAGGTATATAACATACCGCACGCCACTGAGCGAACAGTCTTGATGACTTGGTTGTACGTCTTCTGCAAGTTCTGAGAACAACTTTCCCTTTAAACCAGGGCTATCCAAAAAGTTTACTGGAATGTTCAACACTACTGAGCTGCACTTATCCTGGGGAATCTCATATACAAATTTTTATCCGTCAAGAGTAATCGCTCGTTTCCCCTACTTGGATTTTTATGATGAAAGCACAGATCAGGGTTGACACTGATGGGGCACGAGGTTTTTTTTACCGTCCAAGGAGCTTCTATTAGCACTGTGTCGCTAAGTTCCAACCACCCAAATACAAGAAGTTTGGACGGAGAAAGGAGAATGACACCAAATATCATGACTGACATAGTAATTAATTTAAAATATTGTAGATATTAATAAAGAAAAAGCGATATTATCAGTACTTGCCACTAGCAAATGATAAAACAAAAGTTTGTTATACATCCAAAGGCTCCAAGAAATGGCAATGGGGATCATAACATAGTTTTCAGCTAAAATATATGTGCATTATGAACCTTCTAACACAATTTGCCTATAATGACGAAGCGATTGGAACCTTGGAGTTCAGTGCTAATGTGTGGTTTTACTTACCTTTCAGTAAGCTGGGATTAAATAAAAATAATCGACTTTCCCAGACATTCTAGCACGTTCTGGAGGACGAACTTTGTTTTTTGTTTTTTCTTTCTCTCTCTCTTTCTTCCCCACCCCTGATTCTGGTTTATTTTCCTGTTTTACTTTTACCCATCCACACACATATTTACATAGACACAAGCACCAATGCCCGAAACAGGTCTCGAACCACGGCGAGAGAGAAAACCAAAGCCAAACACACCAGAGACCATGGCCACGAGGATCGGCATTTCGTAGTGGAGGTAAGTAGGGTTGCAGACCGATTACCGTTTACTTCCTTTGTTTCTCATTAGCTCACGTCATGTCTAACAAAGTTACATCGATTTGCTTTTTAGCAGTCTCAGCGGACAAGTAACAGGAAGTAAATAGAATAATCAAAGTGAAATTTCTATGAGTAACTTATAGACTAGCTGTGAAAATAAATCTAAACACTGTGACACACCCGTTTCTTTTTATTATTATTATTATTATTATTATTATTATTATTATTATTGTTGAGGATGCTAATGGACAGCAATAAGGAAATAAGTCGGTTTGATAATCACGATAAACAAGTTTAACGTACTGTTGCTGGTTTATTATATTGTTGTTGTTATTATTATTATTATTATTATTATTATTATTAAAGCCATGTTGTAATTTCTTGAAAAGTGACTGAAAACTACTTTTAATCCTATTTTATGCAATCCTAATACCATTAGTAGGTGGTTATCACATTCAAAATCAAGCCAATCGACTATGTGCTACGCGTATAATCGTTGCTAAGGGATGATGTCCTTTCTGTACAAAATTTCATAAAGGTACCTGTAAGAAAAAAATCTGATGTGTTACACTCACATGACTTTCTCTAATCTTGTACAAACTATGTTTACAAACTTTTATTCTCCATCTATTTCATATTAATCGAGATAAACATTTGCAGAAACGATCTTTTGACATGCAAAGAGAATTACATTTTACACATAGCGACCAGTTCTAAAAATATTTGACTATCGCTTAAGGCGTACTATGTTCCCCTTGTTTTGTATTTGCAAGGACAGTATAGAAATACAGTAGCCTTTAAGCATCGACATATATCTTAATAGCTGGTTGCTAGGTGCAGCACCATTCTCTTTGCCACAAATTAATACTCTTTGCATATCCAAGACAAAAAAATGAATAACGAATTCCCATTTGAGAAAATAAGTATTGAAAAATTTAAGGGAATAACAAGCAATATCTCGAAAATGGTTCGCTCACTCAACAAAAAAAAAAATGTATATGACATAAACTGTGTATTTTAACGCGATCTACATTTTCTGTGTAGTAAAATGTTGTCCATCTCTTATGGTTTACCAGTTATGCAAAACTCGTTCACAATGAAGAATACTTTTGGAGACATTCCCAGAAAATTCAAGATATACATTTTATTTGTCATGAAAATATCCTAAACATATGCTATTTTAAACAAAATCGTTAGAGCCATTTTTGAGAAAATTAAAATTTTCGAAAAATGTTCCATGTAAAGGATAATCTGGGGTGGGGGGATTTTCTTGATAACCTTCGTGTCACATCTCTGGAAGATACTGAAGTTTGGTGTTTATCCGACTGTTCGTTTCTTGAGTTATGCTGTTCACAGACACACATACGGACATGTTTCCAAAAATGCCTTTTTTGGATTCAGGGGGCCTCAAAACATGTATTTCCGGTGAAATCTCGGTATCGAATTTTTGGGTGGAATACAATACTTTCCCTATTTACTATACGTAGTAGAGAAAGTAAAAAATTTATGTGATACATTCTCTGCCCTCTATTGTTTATTAGTGGTTATACAAACTATTTTTACTAAAGCTTATTTTCCTGTTTAGCATATTTCAATCCAAATAAATCTTTGCAGAAATAGCTACACATTTCGTTATAGATACAAAGGAAACAGAGATTGTCAAATGTTTAAGAACTGGACGGTATACGCTTGCATTAAACTTCCATACGTTTCCATGCAATTGCTCGAAACAACTGAATGTTGACTGGAATTCAAGAGAATGGCCAAGTAACGAATTCGAACCATTACTATCTCAGAAATGGCTTATGCCATAAAAAAACTTTTTGAAATAAATTTTGTGTTTCAAAGTGATCAACATCTTTTTTTTGGGGGGGGGGGAGTGCGTTTTTGTTATCGCTTAACGTTTGCCATTTATACAAGGTGATATAAAATTCCTTCCGAATGAAGAGGACTTCATAGGCTATTTACAGAATATTCAAGATATACATTTTATTTGTCATGTAAATGTCTTTAATGTATGGTATTTTAATCAAAATCGTTACAGAAATGTTTTAGAAAATAAAACATTTTGGAAAAATGTTCCATTTAAAGGATAGTTTGGGATGGGGGATTTTCTTTAAAATCTTTTGTCTCCCTTTGGAAGGTACTGAATCTAAATACCAAGTTTGGTATTTATCCGACATTTCGTTTTTGAGTTATGCTGTTCTCAGGCAGACACAGACACACACACACACACACACACACACACACACGGACATTTTTCTAAAAAAAATGTTTTTTTTATTCAGGAGCCCCAAAACATGTATTTCCGCTCGATATCGAATTTTTGGGTGGTATGCACCACCTCTACCTACTATGTACGTGATAGAGGAAGCAAAAACTAAAATCTTTAGTTCAAATAAGAGAATTACCAAATTAAAAAAACTATTCATTTGGAAACAAAATGTGTGCGTGTGAGAATGTGAATTTAGGTAAACCACACTCACACACACATACACAAGATGGTAAACTAAGGCGACTATGCAACTGTCTACAATTTACTAGAGCAGGATGGTTACGTCACTAGGTCTGTCTGTCCGTCCGGAATGATGCTCTTGAGTCATTCCAAAATCGCAGATTTCAATCCCATTAAGTCAAAAGCAGATAAGCAGATGGCATACGGCGATTACGTAACCGAGTTTAACTATCATTAAGTTACCCAAGCTGATGTTACAGAAAGGGATCTACGCAACTAAGGCCATCTGTCGAGTACACGCTGTTTGGTGTATAAAAATATGAGCTACAGATATCGTGGGGAAATGTCTGGTAAGGCGAAGCTAAATAAAAAAAATTAAAAGCACTTTTCAAGACAAAGGTACAAAAAAAGTTTTTCCCGTCTTTTGGTATTTTGATTAAAGACAAAGAAACAAGATATTTACCTACAGAAAGTCACACAGTGCTCCAACAAGTAAACGTCTGTGTTACATAAGCTGTTTTTTTCAGTGAAGGGTTTCTACGCTTTATTTATTTATTTTTTTTCAGTTGGCTGCGTTTCCTAATGCCTTTATTTTCTCGCATTACGCAAATAAAGCAGGTTTCCACGGTCAAAACGGGATCATGCGAGAAAAAGGCAACCTGGAAAGTCCACGCTTAGAAAAGCCATTTCGTTTGACGCTGTTTATTTCGACTGAACCGTAATTAAAACTCATAATACTTTTATGGTGCAAGAAAACGATCAGTTGACACTGTGTTATCAGTGAACTTCGTAAAATATATAAATTGATTTATGGCGTTTAAATAAATGTTAGTGCATTCTTTCTTTCAACTTTCTTTTCTTCGCCTTCTTTCGTATTTCAGTTTCTGTATCATTCATTGTCATTTTTCTTTTTGCATGGTTTGCTTCACTCTTAGCTCCTAACGTTAAATACATACACCTGTTAAAGAGAGAGAAAACCTACAATGACCCCAGAAACCATTGTCTCCACTCTCAAAAATTCTAGCAGCCAAATTAACGAAAAGGAAATCATTTTTAATATTCAGAAAGAACAAAAGATTCTAATTTTCAAGTTATAACATTCTTCAAGATTTTTCATTTTATTGTTTTTTTTAATTCTTCACGATTTTATTGAATTTTTTGTGCGCGGTGTTGATGAAATTATTTAAGTAGAAGAACTTCTTTAGTATAATACCTTAAATTGCGATGAAAAGCGATCTGACAACAACAAAAATTTGAAATTCAGGAACAATTATAAATAATTTTATTGAACTTCTTCGGTTTTTACTACTTCAATAATGTATTTCTCTATTTAGAAACAAGACAAAAAAAAATCTGATGTGTTACACTCACATGACTTTCCCTACTCTTGTACAAACTATTTATACAAACGCTTATTCTCCATGTGCTTCATGTTAATCGAGATAAACATTTGCAGAGTCTATCTTATTGCTAATTTTCTTGTAGATGTAAGAGGAATATATATTTACAAGGGCAATATAGAAAAACAGTAGCCTTTAAGCACATACATATCTCTTATTAGCTGGTTGCTAGGTGCAGCACCATTCGCTTTGCCACAGATTAATATTCTTTGCATATCGAAGACAAAAAAATGAATAACGAATTCCCATTTGAGAAAATGAGTATTGAAAAATTTAAGGGAATAACAAGTAATATCTCGAAAATGGTTCACTCAACAAAAAAAATGTATATGACATAAATTGTGTATTTTAACGCGATCTACATTTTTTGTGTAGTAAAATTTTGTCTATCTCTTATGGTTTACCAGTTATGCAAAAGTCGTTCACAATGAAGAATACTTTTGTAGACATTCCCAGGAAATTCAAGATATACATTTTATTTGTCATAAAAATATCTTAAACATATGATATTTTAATCAAAATCGTTTGAGCCATTTTTGAGAAAATTAAAATTTTCGAAAAAATGTTCCATATAAAGGGTAGTCTGGGGTGGGGGGATTTTCTTGAAAACCTTCGTGTCGCATCTCTGGAAGATACTAAACCTAAATACCAAGTTTGGTGTTTATCCGACTGTTCGTTTTTGAGTTATGCTGTTCACAGACACACACACACACACACACACACACAGACACACACACGGACATGTTTACAAAAATGCTTTTTTTGGATTCAGGAGGTCTCAAAACATGTATTTCCGGTGAAATCTCGGTATCGAATTTTTGGGTGGAATGCAATACTTCCCATACTTACTATACGTAGTAGAAAAAGTAATAATGTAAGGATATTAATTTGTTTCCAATAACAATTGAATGGTACAGATTAATCTGGAATCAAGAAAAATTGGCTAATTCGTTCTGAATAACGAGTGATTCTGAAGAAAAGTATCCCTTCTTTGAATATTTTTCATTGTAAAGATAGTGTATAATTCAGAATTATTAGGTAAATTCTACGTAACAAACATCTCATATTCAATTATGCAATGCGATATTAATGTATGTAATTAATAATAAAATAGCATTGATGAAATTTGCTTATAATTATCTTATATTCATTATTTTATTGCCTGGAATGTGTTATAAATGTAATAATAATAAAGATATTTTTCAGGAGTCCTTATGAATGTTAAGCAATGAATGTATGACTCAATACCATAATGATATAACGGTGAATACGTAGCCATTATCAATTGGCCGTAAATAAACATATTACAGAGTATGTGTTCTGGGGTTTTTTCAAGATTGTTATTTTATTCCTTTTCTTTAATTGCACCTTTCCCAACTTTTTCGTGCGTGGTTTTACAAAAATGTTTACATGCATTTAGTAGAGTAATTTTTTGGTGTAATATTTGAAATTGCTATGAAGAAGGGTTTTGATGTGACGAAGGAAGAAAAAATACAGTCAAGAATTATCAACTTTCTTATCAACCTACCTCATTAACGCCTCAGTTTTTACTACTTCATGAATTTGTTTCTCCGTGGGGTTTAAAATGTCGGTCACATTATGTGCCATTATATCAACAAGTTACTCTGATAAATATGTAAAGCCTCATACGAAAAAGTTGAAAAATCTACGTTAATTAAAAAGTTATAACCTAATTAATATAACGAAAAGTCTACAAATCCGCCGGAATACGGTTTACCTTTTAGTAATACCTTTTGTTCTTTCTATGCATTAAAAATGAGAATATTCTCCGCACTGTGTATATTAAAACTGCTTAAACTTGGTTTTCGTAAAGAAGGCGAATTTCCAGCGCCATGCATTTCCACTGATTTATTTAACCACAGTCTCTCTTACGAAGGCTTCATAAAGACTTCATAGTAGCATCTGCTTCCCGGGGGTGGAGGAGGGGTGAGTTACCTCTCTGCCTAGCTCCATATCCTCACCCTGACCCACAAATCGCGGAGTAGCTCGACCGTAATATGTCATGGGTCAGCTATGCAAGTGCTAAGCACCAGATCGATTGCAGAGACTTCACACACTCGTATTAGTTTTATCATAAGAGATGCCACCCTTTCACGTCATGAAGAACTTTGTCAGACATCTTATTTGGTGTGTTGGAGCACTTAAACAACATTACAAACACCCAAATGTGAATGCCAATTTACATCCTATTAATTGACGTTTCATACGAATTTTGTATTAATTTGAGTTTTATATATGGAACGCTCTTTAAGTGCTGTGGTTCTTAGCGTCCCATTCTATATTGGGCGTGAAAGACTGGTAATTTTGCTCAGAGGCCTCGTTATCAGGCTTGAGGTTCTTTTACGTGTCGTATATCTACGACACGGGACCACCGGCTTTATTTCCCTCCCCTTCGAAGGAAGCCATGCTAAGGATTTTTACGCATTCTTAATTGCTTTCTCCAATCTGTTCCCAATACTATTATAAGTTCTTCGTCCTTCACCGAGCGAGATGGCTTCGCGGTAATGTGTGAAGTTCGCATTCGGGAGTCCCCGTGTTCAGTTCCAGTCGGGCCAGTCATCCTGACTTTTTTTTTTTGGTTGGTAAGCGAATGCTAGGGATGATTATATAATACCGTGAGTTTTTCTGTCTCCCATTTCCTGTTATTTCATTTCCTTATCACCCTTCAGGTGGAGTTTCCTTTTGAGGAACTGGCATTTGGTGTGTGACGAGTCCTCAGAGAGACCTCTGAGAGGTAGGCCTGCGGAGGATTGCTACCAGCGTCAACATGTAATATCTGGAGACGTTAGGGACCCCGCCTACGTCCGAACTGGCCACCCTCTATGTCCGCTTAATCCCTTCCTCCTGGAGGTTTCCAGAAACACAAAAGGCTTTCTTGTGCGCTTGGGAGCAGAATTCCTCCTCCGCTTCCTAATAACCTTAGAGTGATTCATGGCATCACCCAAGCCATTACACCGTGGGTGGTCTCCCCTCTTTTTCCCCCTCTAGACTATAGACCCACTTCCAAGGGATGCTCTCCTAAGTGGAAAGCAGTGCCATTCCTCCCTTGTTCTAGCAACAATTGGCCAGTTTTTAGAAGTTAAAAGTGTTGAGGAGGTTGATGATAAGGGATATCCCTATCACACGCATCTCTCTCTATCCTACTTTTCTCTTGACATATTTTCTATCCTGATTATGATTAGTTGCTTGGTTTTTTTTCTTTCTTTTTGGTTTTTGTTCCAGTCAAGTATCATGCCGGTGTCTCAAGCAAATATAATTTGCATCGCTTGTAAGTGTTTTTACAATCATGGGGGAATTTTTTTTATAATATTTGTTTTTGTTGTTTCGACTGCTTGGTCGACCTTTCATAATTTTATAACACATTTCAACATTAATACAGAAGTTTACATTTTTACACAGTAAACTTGATGAGATTTTACTTCTACATAAACAAAAATATCATACGAATTCTATGCCATATTTTCTATAATGCCCCATGCAGGCAGTTTTTAAGAATCAGAAAATCTTAACAGTGTAAAATGGTAGTATTTTACAATTATTGTTATATGTCTACAAGAATGTGAATCAGTTTACCTTCAACAGGCATGTACATACCTTAAACACCAGAAATAACAACAAATTACATGTGCATTCACTAGACTGGATTGTTACTTGGATAGTTACTTGGTAACCAGCATTATAGCTTATAATAAGCTGCCTAAATGTACACAGTTCAAGACTAAACTAAAAGACTGGTTGATTAATAATGCTTTTATAATGTGGCCGAATTTATTAATATTAACGTCACCCTATAATTGTATATTAACTTTTATAAGTAACTATTATTATCTTGACTATGACTATTTACCAGTGTACCTAATGTCTGAATCAACAAACAATTAAAGTATGTGGGATCATTTGCTTGCATGAGATACTAACGCAGTTTATGGATGAGAAGAAACGCACTGAGCTAGTATTACAGCATAAAATACCTTTCAAATGTTTCCACTTTCTAGTCATTAGGAGGGTATTTATGTTATTACTTCCACATTTACAAGGTCAAAAACAATAAAGAATGACCACTTGTGTCTTTGCCAGGTAAGACAGGCCCTTTTTGGATTCTGCCAACTTCAGAGCAGTTTAATATTTCATGAATAAAGGCAAAGTTTAAGACATGAATGGTGACGTTAAGAAGCGTTCCAGTTTCGCTGCCTATAACACAAACAAATTCCATTAAATATTTTTAATAACACCGACTTAACTTGTTTTGGTTTCCAGTTTTTCATAGCGAGTTATTATAACGAATACGAGAAAGATATTTTCAGCCCAGTGCTCAAAATGCTGTCTAGCACAAGAGACAGTTTTTTTCCTTCTCTCTTTCTCTGTAGGTATGTACTTCACTGCATTGAAGGTTCGGCTGCATAAAAAAAAAGAATTAATTAATTTAAAAAAATCCATGGAAGAAATTAACAACTAGGGCAAAATCTGAAAATAAAACTAAAGGTCAAAAGCATTACTTTAACAGCTAGCAAAATCCATGTTACCAGTCCCACTTTGAGAGAAACTGCGCAACAATTTGCTTTTAAAACATTGTAGAAGGTTAAAACGTATGATCAGAACTGTGAATGGGGTGAAACAAATTTCTTTCAGCTCTGTAGCATTCAGACACCAATTGCACCCCTGCTTTTGATCCTTATCAGTGACTGCAACAATTCTACAGTATATTGTAACAACAAATAAATTTGGTGAATTATTTTTCGTAAAAAAATAACTTCATAATCGTTTTCTAAAGAAAGTTATTTTGTCTTCCTGCACATTTACACTGTGACATATCTTTCTTGGCTTCTGATTTTTTTTTTTTTTTTTTCAAGTTTCAGATCGCTCGGAAAATTTTAAACTTGCTATAGGGTGATTCCATGTTAAATTATCAGACCCTTAAACCGACTAATTCAAATTTTTGGGGGTAAATTTACGAGTTTATAGCCTTTGACTAATTAAGTAAAACTACAAAGTTTTACATTTCTCCCTAGGTTAGGTTTTTTTTCCAGTGGGATGTCAAATAATAACAAAAATAGCTTTTTTTTATAAACGCACCGCTTAACTAAGATGACACAACTCAGCAACGCCTATTCTCAAAATTATGTTGATAAATTCTAAATGTATGGCTATTTCAATCGATTATGAGGTATTTCGAGAAAAAAAAAGTTCCTTTTCATCTAAAAAATATTTTTTTAACATTTGCATGCAAAATAAAATGCGTTACTTAGAATTGGATAACAAAAATATATATTAAGTTTTACTCAGTCATAAAATAAAAGTGCCAATTTCAAGCTGGGATGACAATGGGTTTCAGATATAAAAAATTGATGTGTTACACTGACATAACTTTCTCTACTCCTGTACAAACTATTTTTACAAACACTTATTCTCCATATGCTTCATGTTAATCGAGATATCAATCTTATTGCTAACTTTCTTGTAGATGCAAGGGGAATTGGTTGGTTTTAAGCGATAGTCAAATATTTTAAGAGCTGATTACTATGTGGAGTATTCCATTCTCTTTGCATTACCAGGACAAAAAAAAATGAATAACGAATTCCCATTTGAGAAAATAAGTATTGGAAAATTTAAGGGAATAACAAGCAATTTCTTGAAAATGGTTCAATCAACAACAAAAAATGTATATGATATAAATCGTGTATTTTCACGGGATCTACATTTTTTGCGTAGTAAAATTTTGTCTATATCTTATGGTTTACCAGTTATGCAAACGTCGTTCACAATGAGGAACACTTTTGGAGACATTCCCAGAATGTTCAAGATATACATGTTATTTGTCATGAAAGTATCTTAAATATATGGTATTTTAATCAAAATCGTTAGAGCCATTTTTGAGAAAATTAAAATTTTCGAAAAATGTTCCATGTAATGGGTAATCTGGGGTGGGGGGATTTTCTTGAGAACTCACTATTAGAAAAATAGCCGACACTTGTATTAGTGCATATTACGAAACTAATATCCGATTTTATTAGTGAGAAGTGTAACCAAAGCGCGAAAGGAATATAAACAGACATAATAGAACACAGAAGAGGAGAATCAAATATGGGAACTTGTTTTGTGTGCGACAGTGCTGTGGAATTGTGGATAAGCATGTCATTATTTTGGAGAGTAGTTCTGATTCCGATATGGCAGCTGAGTCATCTTCGGAGGATTCGGATTTGGGTGTTGCACTTTTGCCCGAGGATTGTGATTAACGTAAGTAAAATGTTCATTGCCGCATACTTATAAAATCGATTGTTACCTCAGGTTGCATTTTGAACTATGATTCTCACGCAGAGTGCCTTTTTACAGCTTGAAACGATGTTCAACAAGCACGTGAGAGGGGAACAAGCAGCCATTAGGGGTGAGGATTGCGAACTACTTTCGCGTGGATAATACAAAGAGTTTGTTTACTGTGAGAGGCACTCTGGTTTGGAATGGACAGTAGTTCTGTAAGAAACAGTCAAGAAATTCCTCACTGGATTTCACTGTGGTCACAAGCATCGACCTGTCAGTCATGAGCCATTGCTTGATCATTGATTCAATGAAATCTTCGTTTAAACATTTCTTTAAAGCTTTTCTTATTTTTGAAGTTCCAGGACATTCTTTACGCTTCCGAAAAAAAAAATTAACGTGAGAAGGATTGTATACCATGTTAGGCAGGGAATGTTGATGATTTGGAAGATTAAAGGAAGGATTTTCACAAAATTAAGGTATGCCTCTACCATGAGTTTCACATGCTGATGATAGACGCAGACACACACGACATGTGTTCTACTCGTTCTTGCTAAAATGTCGTGTTTTTTTTTGTCTTAGAGCTGCGCAATTGCAGACTCCTATTTTTAGATCAGGGTAGGAAACTCTATCTTGATCGCCATAGCTCGTATAGCTCAATTTTAACCTTTTCTGCTCATGTTTTTTTTTCAACCCCATTTTCTTTAATTGTAGCGTAATCTTTCTTTCCAGGCATTATTCTGCTTACGTCATCACAGCAATAAAATGCCTTCACTTTATTAGAATGCCTGTGGGTAAAGTTCTTCTGGTTTTGGATTTGGTGAGGACAAAATACGCTTTTCCTTTGCCAGTTTTTTAGCCTTTCGAATCATGCATTCAGAAGTAGGAAACTCCTTAATTTTATTTAGGTAGCAATGTTAAAATTGTGATTTCCTCACTTTTGTCGGAATTTCGAAATTTTTTCTTTCAGCTGAGTCAAAATTTCCGAATTGGATTCGATGAAGGTCCTGGTTCATCATCATCATCATCATCATCATCATCACCATCATAAATTTCAAGTACTTTTTCTTTCAAGGCTTTATCAATTTTTTCTAATGTATGTCTTATATTTCTTCTTTTGTAACCTTTTTTGTTTGATACAAGACCCACCTAGATCAACATGACTAGTATTTATATTTATTGCACTTAAATTTGCACTAGAGTCGACATATTCATCACCAGGTTCATTTTATACATTATCTTGTGCACTTTCAACTTCACCTGTTTTCACTTTTATTTGTTTGCGACAGGTATCACACACCTTTTGTTCTTTTTTTAAAATTCGGAGAAATACACTATTCATCCACGGGGGAACGAACACCTCTTAAAGTTTTCCTGTGATTAATATGTCCTGTTTTCTCGAAACGATTGCAGTAAACAGTTAACTTAAAACGCGATACCGTTGACATAACAATGCTTTATGCCCTCCCACGCAATGATAAAACACATTTGTTTCTTATGCTCCAAAATTAACAACACAAGGAAAAAGGTATCCTTGCTATGGATTCCCTCCCATATAGGTATAGATGGCAATGAAATAGCCGATCGAAGCGCTGAAGAAGCATCCAGACGTCCTGTAAGTGATCCATCTATAGCCTCCACGCAACAAGACGTCATCACCTTAATTCAACGAGCGTTCGTGCAGAAATGGAAGACAGGGTGGTATATCACTCGATAGCGAACTTCATGAAGCTCGTTCAGGCAGTACCAACGTTTTCCTACCTCTACGAACACTCAAAAGAGAAATCAAGAAATCATCTCCCGTCTAAGAACTGGCACTGCAAACTGACACTCTTTTGTTCTAACCAAAGACCAGCCTACAACCTGTGCCAACTGCAACATACCATTAACCATCCAGCACATCCTGTGGGCTGCCCATTGTACACCAAATGTAAACAAGCCAGTATCTTGAATTTCTCCAGTGTCGTGAACAAACCATAAAAGATAAGAAAAACTTTAGTTTCTTAAGGATATTAATCTGTATGATAAAGTGTAAAATTGTAAACGTCTGTGTTAATGTTGAAATAATGTATCTGTTATAAAACTATGTGAGGTTGTGATAAGAACAAGCAGTCAAAACGAACAAAAATAAATATTACAAAAAAAAATGTTTTATGCACGCGTGTTCTCTCTCTCTCTCTCTCTCTCTCTCTCTCTCTCTCTCTCTCTTTATTAGTAAGTCTGAGTCACTCGCCCTTCTCCAGGACTTCCGCCATGCGATATCGGAATGTGTCTGCTGAAAAGCATCTCATGCGCTGTATAGGGACATTCCAAGTAAAATCCAACGGAAAAAACCTCGCATTTTTGTTTGAGTTGTAATTTTTTGTATAAGGGGGTGTTAAGGAAAGCATATTTATCAAATATTGGCATTTAAAAGCCAACGGTTGTTACGTTACTGAACGATAAATGTATTGTATTAATTAATATTGTCGCCCTGAAACCTTTGTTTCAGAATATTATACCAAATCTCATTTTGTAGATAAAAGTCCTCATTTCATTACGGCATATACTAATTATTTTTATAATATTCACAAAATCTATATAGTTTTTACTTATTTTAAGCGTCTCCGGATTTTTATAAAATTAAAACATTACATTGAGAATAATCCATAGTGTCATTAAGAGAAGTCGTAATGTTGGTAAAGTGGTTGGTTATGATTAGGCGTTCGTAGTTATAACACAAAAAGTGAATAAACGCACCGATTTACGTAGTTGATGCAAGATGATCACCAAGCCCTCTGTGAATCTGTCAGGAAATACTCAGAACCGCAAACTGCTTAGTAAGCCTTCCCATTGTTTAAACATACGCATAGCAGCTTGCTTGACCTTCAGTTCAAAACATACGTGCGCGAGCGACCATGAGCGCGTAAAGTAATTTACTTCTTTAATCATTTTAGACGAAAGCTTATCAGTAACGACGGCAGTAAAATATATGTTTGATTGTGTTTAAATTACGAATTTTACCATATACATATAACATTATTTTTCTTAACGGGTAACCGCCTACACTTGAAAAAACATCAATTTTTTTCACTTAAGTAAAAATAAGAACATGTTTACTTATCAGAATGAAATTAAAATTTAGGAAACCAAAATAAAGCTCGACTTAAATAATTATATTTAAAGGTTTCAAAGTTATAACAGCTTGAAGTTGAAACTTTTAGTAAGATACGATAAGCTTGAACAATTTTAATTGCAAAAATATGATGTTCTGAATTTTAAGAGTTTGCATAAAGCATTGCATCGGACTTGTCTCCAAATACAAAAACTTTCGTTTCGTTTAAAAAATGCAAGGTCGATTTTCCTTCTATTTCGGACTATTTGAAATGGAATTTCTCATAGGCAAGTGCTGCAAACATTTCCAGGGATGTTTTTATTTATTACTCAAAATCTATATGCAACCCCATACTGAAATTTATTGCAGTTAAAAAGTAATATGTGCACACTAGTATGACGAAGTTTTCGTAATTATTGTCACGACGCATCAAAAGTTAAAACTTAAGAGAAAAAGAATACTCAGAAAGTACTTTTAGTACCTGATTCATTAGCTTTAAAACGAGCTTTCATTCAACTTTTAATAATAAGTCTGGCCGAAGTTATACAATTTATGAAGCGTTGCACGTCGAATTCACTTGTTTTCTTCAATTTTCAATAAAGTCTATAGCTAAAACTACTGTGAATTTTGGCGCGAAAATTGATGTTACCTTAGTTTCCACATAAAGGAACATGTATATAAATAAAATTTCATTGAACTCGAGGGGATGCGGTTTAAAGTCGTATTTTTCTTGATGATTTGGCGTGGAATGACCCCATAGCAATCACTAATAGCATCTTAGATTCTTGTTGATTTTTTTTGAGAGAAGCATTTAACCGAAGTTGTGTAAAAATCGCGGCATCTACTATAAAGTGTGACATGTTAAAGGATTAAAATAAAGCCCATTGTCGTTATGCGACAATATTATACGCTGGAGTTCTGGGAATATGCTCCAAATAGCACCCCACCAAGTATGTCAAGTCTGTAATGTGTCCAACATATGCGTACGATTTGTAGTGAGAATTCATTTCATATGATTTGGCAGCAATTTTTAAACAACGCTACACAACCACTTAAATGCATGCTTTCTAAAAAAAATCTGATGTGTTACACTCACATGACTTTCTCTACTCTTGTACACACTATTTTTACAAACGCCTATTCTCCATATGCTTCATGTTAATCGAGATATCGAGATGTCAATCTTATTGGTAATTTTCTTGTAGATGCAAGGGAAATATGGTAGCTTATAAGCGATAGTCAAATATTTTAACGCTGGTTGCTATGTGGCGCATTCCATTCTCTTTGCATGTCCAGGACATAAAAAAAATGAATAACGAATTTGAGAAAAAGTATAAGTATTGGAAAATTTAAGGAAATAACAAGCAATATCTCGAAAACGGTTCACTCAACAAAAGAAATGTATATGACATAAGTTGTGTATTTTAACGCGATCTACATTTTTTGTGCAGTAAAATTTTGTCTATCTCTTATGGTTTACCAGTTATGCAAAAGTCGTTCACAATGAAGAATACGTTTGGAGACATTCCCAGAAAATTCGAGATATACATTTCATTTCTCATGACATTATCTTAAACATATGATATTTTCATCAAAATCGTTAGAGCCATTTTTGAGAAAATTAAAATTTTCGAAAAATCTTCCATGTAAAGTGGGGGGATTTTCTTGAAAACCTTCGTGTCGCATCTCTGGAAGATACTGAACCTAAATACCAAGTTTGGTGCTTATCCGACTGTTCGTTTTTGAGTTATGCTGTTCACAGACACACAGACAGACACACAGACACACAGACAGACACACACACGGACATGTTTCCAAAAATGCTTTTTTTGGGTTCAGGAGGTCTCAAAACATGTATTTCCGGTGAAATCTCGGTATCGAATTTTTGGGTGGAATGCAATACTTCCCCTACTTACTATACGTAGTAGAGAAAGTAAAAATCTAAGATTTCTGTATTTTCAAGGATGTAGTAGATCCCATAAGTCACAACTTTAATTAATAATCAAGAGAGAAAATAAATAAATAAATAAATATATATATATATATATACACGCACTAGTGCAAATAATTTTAAGATGCTTTCTGAAGAGGAAGAGAAGTATTGTATTCTGCCCAAAAATTCGATTACAGGTTTCATCAAAAACATTGTTTTGAGGTCGCTTAGCTCCTCCAAAGCATAACTTAAAGAGAAGAGTAAAATAAATACCAAATTTAGTAATTAAGTTCAGCACCTTTAAAGGATTCGGCACGAAGAATTTCATACAAATCCCCACACTCCAAATACTGCGAACAGCCCATGTAGTCTTCACGCTGAAGGAATTCTGTGTCTAAACCACATAAGAGGCAAAAACTTGCTGTACTTTAAAATACACAATTTATGTCAAGTAAAATATTTGTGGGTATTGATTTGAATTTCCAATAGTTTTATAATGCAAGTCACTATTCTTTAGTTTATCGTGATGTCTTACTAATGGGTATGAAATTTCAAGGCTAGGATGGGGAATTTGCTTTTTAAAGATTTAACTACGGCTTCAATCTCCTGTATCCACCTTGTGTCTACAACGAAATGAGTAGATAAACAGTTTTTGCAAACATTTATCGTAATTAATAATAAGAAGAAAAATAAGCTTTTGTAAGAAGTTTATAAAAGTGAGCCATGTCATTGTAATACATCAGATTTTTGTTTTATATTATAATCTTTCGCCGCTGGATTTATTAACTCTAAACTTTGATTTACGTAACTTTAAAACTGTGATATTAAACTTTTTAATCTAATTTCAGATTTTATGAATTAAAAAGCATACAAACTACTTAAAAATGTATCAAATAAAACATCATGTGCAGAAATAATAATGGAATAAAAATCGCTATGGCGTATATAATATTCCAAAATTAGCAATTCATAAAAGAATATAAATATTTAATAAGCGCATTCCAGATTGTTATCAGGAAACAGTAAGCAAAATTTCAGACCATTGAGAATGTTTTCCTAGCTGTCATTTTTTCTTTAAAGCAGGTTACGTTTTTGTTTACTATTTTCTTTTGTTTCTGGTAAAAAAAAAGTATAAGCAGAAACAGCACAGCAAAATTTGTTAGGAGAGCAAAATGAGGGGCATTCAGAGAAAGATAGTGAAAATGGACTTAAATTAATAAAACATAGCAAAGTTTTACAACAGAGTACGTCAAAACATAGAATGTATCGATTGTAAGGAACCTTCTTGAGGAATGTGTGTGTGTATGCATACATATACAGAGTGAGCCAAAAGACTCCAAACCGCCTGCGCGGTGTTTTTCCTGTCTACGTCCTCGGCGCTCGTTGCCATCTGCCGCTATCATAGAAAGACGCGGATGAAACCATACAACATTTTCAAAACTACTTTTTAAGACTTTACTTACCAACTTTATGAAAGGAAATGCTGAAACTGGCCACCGTCGTTGTCCATAGATTTTTGGCACCTCTTTAGGAAACTATCCATCATGGAATTTTTGGGGGGAATTCTCCAAACGATGACCGATGTCGCCTAATGTTTCTTTGGGAAGAACCGATCGCGTTCTTTTAGATTTCTTAGCCTGAACACTTCCTATGGCCTGAAATTTACTGTAAAGTTCATGGATTGTAGTACGGCCTGGAACTTTTACACCTGGAAATCTTACTGCAAATCGTACTTTCACTTGGCGAGCTGACCGAGTTAACATATACGAATCATAAATAAATACACGCTGTGCAGTAGAAAACATACACTGAGCCATAATATACTTTGTGACTAAGTACAGGACAAAATAATAAATAACTCGTAATAACTGAACTACATCACAATACCGTCAACTCAAAACTGCACTTCACACTGCACAGCAAAATCACAATTGCGTGACTGTTTATAGCAGCAGTGCGTTGTCATGTTTTTATCATATTTCCACACCCTCAGTGCAAAAAAAAAAAAAAAAAAAAAAACACCGCGCAGCCGGTAATATTGTTCATAAAATACCCTTCCGGGGTAACTTAAAACATAAAGTGTACAAGACAAACCCACACGCCCTGGAAGAATTAAAACAAAATATCCGCCAGGAAATTTCTCAACGTGAACTACGGCGAGTGAAGGATAGTTTCCTAAAGAGATGCCAAAAATGTATGGACAACGACGGTGGCCAATTTTAGCATCTCCTTTCTTAAAGTTGGTAAGTAAAGCCTTTAAAAGTAGTTTTAAAAATGTTGTATGGTTTCATCCGCGACTTTCTATGATAGCGGCAGACGGCAACGAGCGCCGAGGACGCGGACAGGAAAAAACACCGCGCAGGCGGTTCGGAGTCTTTTGGCTCACTCTGTATATATATATATATATATATATATATATATATATATCCAGTTCATGTTCTTGTGGGCATTGTTAGAAATGCATCCCTAAAATATTTGACGCCAATTTACATACGTTGTGTAGAACATGAACACACCTCATATTACGTAACCTTGTTTTTCTGATTAAGGAACAAGTTACATGACCACCATATTAATGCGTCTGTTTTATACAGTGTGGACCCTTTGACCTCTGATTTTATTCAAACGAGATAATTTAGATGCTCAGACTCTTAATATTTAAATGATCCCCTAGCAGAAGCTTATATGACGTTTTTCAATGAATTCACCTGATTTCTGGTAGAGTCCGTTTTTATGAAAGACTCGTAGCTTATACAACTACGAATTTCTGACTTTTCCTAGAGCCGAACGCATATCCTTGATTAACTTCAGCCATTAAATCATTTAACACAGAATTTGACAAAACGAGAATATGTTCTCCTTTTACTTTCTCTACTATGTATAGTAAGTAGGGGAAGTATTGCATTTCACCCAAACTTCGATACCAAGATTTCACCGGAAATGCATGTTTTGAAGCCCCTTGAATCTAAAAAAAACATTTTTAGAAAACGGTAGGTGTATGTGTGTCTGTGAATATCAGAACTCAAAACGAAAAGCCAGATAAATACCAAAGTTGGAATTTAGGTTCAGTATCTTTCAAAGATGCGACATGAAGATTTCAAGAACATGCCCCCACTCCAGACTACCCTTTACAAAATTTTGATTAAAATATCATATGTTTAAGATATTTTCATGACAAATGAAATGTATATCTTGAATTTTCTGGGAATGTTCCCAAAAGTCTTCTTCATGCGAATGGCTTTTGGATAACTGGTAAACCGTAAGAAATAGACAAAATCTTTGTACACAAAACATGTAGATCTCGTTAAAACACACAATTTACGTCATAGATCTTTTGTTTTGTTTTGTTTTTGTCGAGTGAGCCATTTCCGAGATATTCTTTGTTATTTGTTTGATTTTTTTCAATACTTACACTTTTCTCAAATGAGAATTCGTTATTCGTTTTTTTTATGCCCTGGACATGCAAAGAGAATGGAATGCTCCACATAACAACCAGCTCTTAAAAGATTTGACTACCGCTTAAAGCCTACCATATTCCCCTTACACCTACAAGAAAATTAGCAATAAGATTAACATCTCGATATCTCGATTAACACGAAGTAGATGGAGAATAAGTGTTTGTAAAAATAGTTTGTATAAGAGTAGAGAAAGTCATGCGAGTGCAACACATCAGATTTGTTTCGTTTTATCTCGTACGGCAGGCATATTACACTTCGTAATATCCGCCTTTTTCACCTATAAACGATTATGTAATAGTAAATTTAAGCTAATTTTAAATACTGGATGAAGCAACTGAATCTCTTTCTGTTCGTGGTGATTATTATCAATCCTAAATCACTAAATTACTTATATTGTTTATAAAATGCTTCTAAATTAAGCGTTCTCTAAAACCTTTTACTTTGTTATTTCAGTCTTAAACAATCCGGCGGTTTAATTATTATTATAAGAGCAAATTAAATAATGAATAATCACAATAGACCGCGTCACACGCTGCTAAAAACGAAGAAACGACGGCTGTTACGCTGTGAACACCTAGAATAAACAAATTGGGAGCAAGCCATCTGAAGCCAAAATCAATCACATATTAAACAGTTACAAAAGAGAAATTCCCTAGACTTCTAGCATAAATATTTGTCGATATAAATATGAATTTCTGAAAAATCTAAACTGTCTGGAGTATATTTCCTAAAATCAACTTAAAATCAAGTATTTATACATATTAACAAACTAAATGAAACAACATTACTACTACTACTACTACTACTAATAATGATGATAATAATAATAGTAATAATAATTCCCCATAAAGCAAAACAAATTAGAATTTTAAGGATTTTCACCTTTGAACCCCCCTTAGAGAAGCGAGTGGAGAGGAGTGAGTATGGTAGTTAATTACGCATAATAATCGACTGACTTTGCTAATTTTGACAAAAGAAATTAAAATTCTAGAAATATCATCTGAATATTATTTTCCGTTAAAAATAAATCTCAGAACAGATTGCTATTTCTTAAATTCGAATTAGTTTCAGACACTAAATACACTTCTTTGATTTGTATTTGCAGCACGCCAGTACAATGACTGACACTAATTAACACATGGTGCCTTCCCTTCCTCCACCCCACTTGTATGCTTTTAGCACTGAACGTTCCATCTGTTTTACACTATCTTAAGTTTTATACGTTAAAATCCAATGTATTTGTATGGTTCTCGAAGGATATATTGCTGTTTGTATTTGTTTTTCTATATAAATGCAGTTTAAAGCATAAAGAAACTCACAATCAGAAAGTGTTCATAAATATTTCAAGAGGCTAATAATACAGAGTGAACCACGAAACTACGAACCGTATACGCGGTGTTTTCCCTGTCTGCGTCCTCGGCGCTCGCTGCCGTCTGCCGCTATCATAGAAAGGCGCGGATGAAACCATACAACATTTTTAAAACTACTTTTAAAGGCCTTACTTACCAACTTCATGAAAGGAAATGCTGAACTTGGCCACCGTCGTTATCCATACATTTTTGGCACCTCTTAGGAAACTATCCATCACTCGCCGTAGTTCACGTTGAGAAATGTTGGCAGTTTCCTGGTGGATATTTTGTTTTAATTCTTCCAGAGTGTGTGGGTTTGTCTTGTATAGAAATCGCATGGGGTTCGGTCGGGGGACTGAGGGGGCCACAAATCTTTACCAATAATTCTGTCCTCAAACACACTTTCAGTTTTTCTCATTGAAATATTGGCCGTATAAGCTGTTGCAGAGTCTTGTTGAAAAAAAGCCAAAATCACGCTCCCGGCCGTTAATTCTCTAAAACAGGGAGCAAAATTGTATTCACATATGTACGGGCTTCAACTGTTGACTTGAAACAAATTGGCGAGTGATGGATAGTTTCCTAAGGAGGTGCCAAAAATGTATGGACGACGACGGTGACCAGTTTCAGCATCTCCTTTCATAAAGTTGGTAAGTAAAGCCTTTAAAAGTAGTTTTAAAAAGGTTGTATGGTTTCATCCGCGCCTTTCTATGATAGCGGCAGGCGGCAACGAGCGCCGAGGACGCGGACAGGAAAAACACCGCGCAGGCGGTTCGTAGTTGTTTGGCTCTCCCTGTAATAATAATAATAATAATAATAATAATAATAATAATAATAATAATTTAAGCTGCATATAACCCACGTGACTAATTATTGTGTAACAAAATTTTCTATACGACTGCCATAGGGTTCATTATGAATATGCAACGCCGATGTAGCGTGACAGTTTTGTGAACGCTGATAAGAAGCATTGGGAAGCATTTTTAGTTACATCAGCACAATAAGCGGAAATATCACAGAATATTTGGGAAAAAAGCTTTTATACAAAAAAATATACAGAACTCTTTTTGATTTTGTCGCTGTCAACACTTTCTAAATGTTCTCCTTTAATCAGAATTGGTCTCCTGCTTTAACTTAAATGTCCTATGACACATCTTCTTCTCATAGCCCCAGACAGGAGAGATCCTTAGAGAAAAACCGATGTTTACTGTCATTCATTAAAGAAGTCGACTCAGTGACCTTGGTGGAAGCGTTCGTCTCCAAAAATACTCGCCCTTGATTGGGTTCTTTTCCTCATCCCATCAGGTGGAGGTTGTGAAAGAGATTTCAGCGATCAAGGTCAGGGTGAGAGATACACGGTCTGAGTGATGCAAGCGTGACGTCACACAACGGCTTGTTATTACCAGCACTGCTCCTTTTGAAAACAGCAAGAAACCGTTCTGGCTTGCCCAAGAAGTTCGTTCTAGGAAAAATAACGTCACACATATCCTTTTCGAATACAGGATTATGTTTCAAAAGAAAGAGAGAGGGGGAGCAAGTAATCCGTTTCCTTCTTGGATTGAGGTACTGTACTCACAAGACTTTCTCTACTCACTCTTCTACAACCCTTTCTTACTAAATCTTATTCTTTTATCTACTTCTTGTTAATCCAGATAAACTCTCATTACACATTTACACATTTCGTTGTTGGAACAAGGATGCTTTACTAAAGCGATACCCACATGTTTAAAAAGTGGATCTCTAAGTGATGGCTTTGAAATTCCATGCTCCTTAAATGATCACTAGAAAAACGAATAGACTTGCCACTGGCGAAAAGTATATTATTTGAAAATTCAAAATAATAACGAAAAATATATAAGAAATAGTTAAATTTATTTGACACAGATTGTACGTTTTAACCAGATATACACTTTTTTGTTTTGTAACTACCTTGTCTATCTCTTAAAGTTTACAAATTACACAAAAGGCATTCAGAATGAAGAGGACTTCACGGGCTATTCCCAGAAAATTCAAGATAATGCATTTTATTTCCGATGCTGATATCTTAAATATAAGGTATTTCGATTAAAATGATTAACTCTTTTTCAGAAAATAAATAAAAACAAAAGTTTCCATGTAAAGGGTAGTTTGGGGTGCGGGGATTTTTTTGAAAATCTTCGTGTACCATCCTTAGAACACGCCGAACTTAAGGCCACACATAGACCTTTTTCTAAATCTTTTTTTTTAATTCAGGGGGTCCAAAACGTATATTTCCGGTGAAATCTTGTCGTAGGCAAGTAATAGAGAAAGTAAAAAAGGACATTAACAGTAATGGTTATAATAATTCACTGTAAATAATAGCTTTGACACAAATTTTCTGCCATTATCAGTGTTTACATCACTTTAATTTACCTTTATAATACTAGAAGATATAGGTAACCTACGTAGAAGAAAACAAATTAATTAATTAAAAGCAATAATAAATCAATTGCGAATAAGAGCTTCTGATACAAATTTTCTTACATTGCCAATGTATAAATCACTAAATTACGTTACAGTACATACTAATTTAAATTGCATGGATCTCCGTTAATAAATTGGTCAATATATCCTTTTATTTGTGTCTTAAGATTCTTAAAGCCGAACAATGGCTGCTAAGAATGAGACGAATTGTTCCTATGGGTTTGAATTCAAACTGGTTTTAAAATATTTCATGTAAATTAATGTAAGTGAACATCATTGATTGATCAATTGCTATTTCAGCTTCTCTTAGGTCAACTCTTGACATCAGCTCGATGTTGGACATTTGTTTATGTATGATTATTTTTTTATATTTCAATGTATATTGCTTCAGTTACACATTCTACAACTTTTGTTAAAATTAGTTACAGTGCTACTGCGAATTTTGAAACCCTCCAATTTGTCCTATATTAGTCTCAAATATAAAATATTTTACTTTTTAAGAAAAATGCATATAATAGGGGGAAGTTTGGGAGCCACTATTACACATGATTGTGATACTAATTAATTATAGACTGCAGCTTAGGTCCCAAGACAAGCTTCTAGTATTAACATACCTTCATTTTGTTAAGGAAAACATTTTAAATCATCAACTTCGTGGATTTGCAAGGGGCGACAAGGAAGAGCAGTTCATCCCTAGAACCCTCAACATCAATATCTGTTTAACTCTGTTATCAGGTTATCACTTATCGGCATCAGAATGAGTGTCACCAGCATTTTTCAAGTGGGTGGGAACAAAAATCAACTCAATTCCAAACATGTTGTTAAACTTTACATCTAATAATCGTGAACATTCATAAGAATCGATCATAACTGTTAACAGCTAAGTTCCAAGTACAGTTAATCCAAATTAAAGCAGGATGAAACAAATACTATTTAACACACTTTTCATTGTACATAATTCCATACCGAATTCTTTCCTCAATTTTTCTTCTAATCTTAATGTTAGATGAAGATACGAGGTGAAACTGGTGATGAATGATGACTCAGTCAAAAAATGTGTGGCAAACGCATTTTGGATATGTTGAAATGCGCTGTTTCAAATGAACTCATCTCATCATCATCATAGACGAAGTCGTCAATACCATTAACATTCTTTCCAACAGTTGATCATGATTTTCATTTTTATTCTTTTACAATTCATTTTAATACACAGAGATGGTAAAATTATTAGGCCAAATTTTTGTTCGATTCTTTCATCAGCAGGCCAGGCAACAATTATTGCAATAATATAAATAAATATTACATCACTAAATTCCTAAAAAGCTACATTTCTGCTAACACTGCCATCATAGAAAAATCATCATAGAAACTTTAAACTTTTAGCAAAGATACAATAAGCTTAGTGATTTTGAAAAAAAAAAACAAAAAAAAAACGTTTATCTAAAATACATAAAATAATGAAAAATTCATATTAGACCATAAGCAATACGTGCTAAGCACTAAGATTAATGTTGTAACTATAATAATTGAAAATGTATGTTACATAAACATATTTTCAAGTATTAGGCGAATGAGAATGTTTAGTCCAGGAATTTGACCATATCTGTACTTCATTGAATAATAAGTATAATTATTATTATTATTTTTATTTAATTATATTATTATTATTATTATTATTATTATTATTATTATTATTATTATTATTGACGAACTTCTTTAACGACGATAAAATCACCTTGGTCATGCAAGTGTAGTTGTCCCGAAGGAGTTGTTTAACACGCCGTAAATTCGACATGATATGAGAACACTAATGGCATCGTACTGTGCCAGGATTCAGCCCGCAACCTTGGACACAGAAAGCCAGTGCTAAACCAACTGACTATACAAGCTGACGTGGATTTCGTCGGATTTAAAAGGAGCACTTTGCCTATTTTTACATATGGGTCCTTTCTTTCTTTCCTTCATTCCTTCTTTCTTTCATATCCGTGGAACAGATGTCTATAAATGTAGTAAAACTGTAACCGAAATTTTCTGATATTTTTCGATTTTAAATGAATAACTGAAACTGACGTGTATAAAGCAAAAACAGCACTTTTAAAAAATTGTGTGTTTGTGTGAAATTACTTGCTCCAAAGAAGGTTCCAATGAAGCGTAAATTAAAAACAAATCTCGCTTATTAATCAGTTTTTTTTAAAAACCTTAAATAATAATAGTTTATAAATATAAGGCTTCTGACGAATTTTGTTAGGTACATCTATGAAATTACATACGTTTTCCTTTACGTTCCTGTAAGTAAACCAGCTAACACAAGAAACAGTATAGTTTCGATCGTATTGCAAGCATAAGGAAGAGGCACAAATTGAAGCTTCTTTAAGTTAAGCTTTGAGTTTTATTTAAATCTCGGAAAGAGCAGTTTTATTACCGTTTCTGAAGCATCACATGACATTGCACAGAGAAGAGAAAGTGACAAGCGAGAGTGAGAGAAGGGTGGGAAGTGAAAGAGGAAGCTATACAGAGAGTAAACCCCCGTAGTTAACACAAAACCGCGAACAGAGCTGAGGGGTCTACTTGTATGTTTCATTAAAATTACCGCCTTATTTTCTGACAACATTTAAATTGCCATATTAGTTTTTAGAACTAACAAAGTCAGAAGACATTTTGCTGAATCATATTTCATTTGTGAGGCAGAGAAAACCGTTCTTTGTATTGTGGCATCGTTTTCCTCCGTCTTGTCATTGAGCTGAAGGTTGCGTTTTGAAATATGGTTGGGACTAAAAGTTTTGGCAAGTGAACTGACATATACGGCAGCTAAAACAATGTAGATAGTGTTAACGTAGGTACAAATGTAAATATTAATAGGAACGTAAATGGCAGTGTAACTACAGCGTAAGATGAGGTAGAAGTAATGCTACAAACTGCACCAAGTGATTATACAAGCCAAAAATAATTAAAACTTTCAGATTATCAATTGGTATATATGAAACAACTGCCTAGGCTTTAAATATTGTATATATGTATCATGTATGCTAATGACAAGCAAAACTTTAAAGCTAATTTTCTGTTTTGTTTTTTCTAGTCAGCGGTACACTTTCCGTAGAAACCATACGAACTATTGGAGTTCCTCGGATCAGGAGTCATCTCCCGCAGGACTCACTACTTCTTATGACAGCGCCGCCGACACCTTGCTCACCTCAACCCAAAGCGGTTCTTCTGTGACCACCCCCCCAAGAGGAATGAAGGAAGTGAAGGAACCACAGGAGGTTAGAGGCCACAGGCAGAGACGCGCGTAGGTCCCTAACAATTCCAAACTTGAAGACCCGATCACAGCGTCGAGCCGCTCAGAGAAGGCTTCCCTCTGGCTGAGTTAGGGAGTACTCGGCCCACCCTAGGCGCCTCAAAGAAGGCCAGCATCTGGCAGAGCCGAGAAGAACTTTCCAATGAGAAGCATCTGCTGCCAACTGTCCGACACCGATTCACACTGCGCAGCCTCGAAGCCCACCTGAAACATACAAGGGGAAGCGAAATGATTGGGAATGAGGGGATAGGAAATTCGTGATAGAGTAGGAACCACCGCTTACTGGCCCGGGGAAACCACGAATAAACCCGTGATCAGAGTGGCCGGTCCGACGGGAATCGAACACGGGACCTCTTGAATGCGAGCCCCATGCGTTACCGCGGAGGCTCTCGCTCGGTAACATGATTATTCGTAGTGCGACATTGACCTGTGCTTTTATGTAAATCTGTTTAGTGCCAGAGGGGTCTTAAATGGCTGACCTCCGTTCCTGTTATTATTTATCTTGTCATTATTTACTGCTTTGCTTCCGGATCTGTACATCACATTGTGATGACCGATTCCATAATAAAAATTAATAAATAGACAAAATAAAATGGAATAATACACCATACGAGGGCCTGACTCGATCCCTTGCAGACCACACATATGTAGAGGTGAACTGCTGTCTGTCACCTTTACTTAGAATATTCTGAGTCCATGACTATCTTTCAGATGACTGATTTAGTCATCCAGTGCGCTATCGCCTGATAAATAGTGCTATAAACCACAGTGTGAGGTTATGATCACACCTGATGAATAATAATTAAGATGTGTGAATGGTGCGCAATCTAGCCAGAAGAAAAACCGCGAACTTGCCTTGAACCTTTCTCTCCACCTACCTTGATTCGATTTCCTGAAGCGACCGACCCTATTTTCCTTAGTGTGAAGGTTTATGTAATTCCCTTATGTCGCAACTACTGTTGCATAAAATATAACGCTACAGAAATTCTCTATCCAGGGAATGAATATTACGAACGTCAGAAGTACTGACCGGAATAACTAATATCGGACAGAAAACATCAACACCCTCTGAGCTACAGGTACATTTGAAGAAATACTATTGTATTACGCATTTTTGGCTTCTAATGGCCACACTACACGCCTTGCGTTCCATAAGCTTCTATAAAATAATTTTGTCGAAAGTTTTTTTTTTCCCCAAATGCACAGTTTTTTGAAGATTTTTTTCGGGCTTTGAAACTATGTTTTAAACAAAAATGTTTAGAATAGTTTCAAGTTTTTCTTTCTCTCTTTGCATCCCTTTTGCTTTTTGTAAATTATTTTATGCTTTTTTGTTCTAATTCTGGCCTCTATTTTATAGTCTACTGTAGAAGAAGAGAAGAGGATAGAGGGAACCAACGAGAGGGATAAACTGCTACATAAAGAAACGGAGATGACATAATGCAATAATGGTTAGCAGAGAACCGAAAAGGAAAACAGGAAGGGGTGGAAGACAAACCCGAAATAGAGAAGTAAACAAATAAACAATGGATGAATAGGAAGAGTGGAAAATAAAATAAATTAAAGAATGAAAGGAGAATTGAAGTGGAAGAAATAAACATGAAGGGGAGGAATGAAAGACGAAGTTAAATAAAAGTGGAAGCAGGAGAAAATAGGAGACGGATGGCGAAGAGTAAATAGTGATAAGGAAGTAGATTGAGAGGAAAATGTTAGGAATGATGGCGAAGAGAAGAGATGTAAGTGATGTGTAGATGAGCTAACAAAAAGGGAGGAGGATAGAAAAATAGGGGATGATAGAAAACGCGGAAAGGGAGACGATTAAAGAAGAGAGAATAGAATGGAATGGCGAAACGAGATAACGAAGAGAAAATGGGGTAAATGAGAACAGGGAGGGGTAGTTACAAAAGACACAGACGAGAACAGCGGCAGGAAAAATTGAAGGAGGAAATAGAAATAGAAAACACAACAGAGCAAGGAAAAATTGAAGTAGAAGAGAAACGAATGGCGAGGATGGGCAGCAGAGAGAGTAGTGGGGGAAGGGGAACAGGGAGAATAAAGAAGAGGAAGAAATGGTAAGAAAGGGCAGCAAAGAGAAAAATGGAAGGAAAACATATGGAAGAGGGAAGAAGAGGAAGGAGTTGTGAAGAAGACAATGAAGAGAAGAGCGAAGAAAAACTGGAGAAGAGAAAAGAGCGATAAAACAGCACAACGACAAGAACGTGAAAGTTAAGAATGGCGAAGATAAAATAATATACGAAAGCGAACAGGGAAGGTAAGAGTGCAGCGAATAGAAGAGAAAAGAATAGTCAGAAAGCACGAGGAAGAGAACAGAGAAGGTAAAAGTGGAGAAAAAATACAAGAGAAAAAAATAGTAAGAAAGCGCGAGGAAGAGTGCGGGGAAGATAACGGATATTAAGAAGAGAAGGAGCGCTAAGAAATGTAAGAGAACAGGAAAGGTACGAGTTGAGAAGATAAAGGGTTAGGAAACGGAAAGCACAAGGAAAGGTAGGTGCAGGGCTCATGACAGATTAGTCCTTAATAATAGTTGAAATAGTGACCAAAAGCTAAAAAAAGTTGCCAATAGGGACTTTTCAATAGCTAAAAAGTGATAAAACAGCAACCACTTCACTGTATTTCTATGAATTTGCAGAAGTTTCTTTAACACAGTCAAAAATAGACACAAAAATCAAAACAAATTTTTCAGCGAACATATGTTTGTACACTACGTGATCAAAAATATCCGGACACCTGGCTGAAAAGTTCGTGGCGCCCTCCATCGGTAATGCTGGAAGTCAATATGGTGTTGGCCCACCCTTAGCCTTGAGGACAGCGCTCACTCTCGCAGGAATACTTTCAATCAGGTGCTGGAAGGTTTCATGGGGAATGACAGCCTATTTTTCACGGAGTGCGGAACTGAGGAGAGGTATCGATGTAGGTCGGTGATGCCTGCCACGAAGTCGGCATTCCAAAACATCCCAAAGGTGTTCTATAGGATTGTCAGGACTCTGTACAGGCTAGTCCCATACAGGGATGTTATTGTCGTGTAACCACTCCGCCACAGCCCGTGCAGTATGAACAGGTGCTCGATCGTGTTGAAAGATGCAATTGCCATCTCCGAATTGCTCTTCAACAGTGGGAAGCAAGAAGGTGCTTAAAATATCAATGTAGGTCTGCGCTGTGATCGTGCCACGCAAAACAACAAGGGGTGCAAGCCCCCTCCGGGAAAAACACGACCATACCATAACACCACCACCTCCGAACTTCACTGTTGGCACTACACACGCTGGCAGATGACGTTCACCGGGCATTCGCCATACCCACACCCTGCCATCGGATCGCCACATTTTGTGCCGTGATTCGTCACTCCACACAACGTTTTGCCACTGTTCAATCGTGTAATGTTGACGCTCCTTACACCAAGTGAGGCGTCGTTTGGCATTTTCCTGCGTGATGTGTGGCTTATGAACAGCCGCTCGACCATGGAATCCAAGTTTCTCACCTCGCGCCTAACTGTCAAAGTACTTGGAGTGGATCCTGGTGCAGTTTGGAATTCCTGTGTGATGGTCTGGATAGATGTCTGCCTATTACTATTTACGACCCTTTTCAAATCTCGGCGGTCTCTGTCAGTCAACAGACGAGGTCGGCCTGTACGCTTTTGTGCTGTACATGTACCTTCACGTTTCCACTTCATTATCACATCAGAAACAGTGGACCTAGGGATGTTTAGGAGTGTGGAAATCTCGCGTACATACTTCTGACACAAGTGACACCAATCATCTGACCACGTTCGAAGTCCGTGAGTTCCACGGAGCGTCCCATTCTGCTGTTTCACGATGTCTAATGACTACTGAGGTCGCAGATAAGAGTACCAGACAGTAGGTGGCAGCACAATGCACCTAAGATGAAAAACGTAGGTTTGTGGGGGTGTTCGGATACTTTTGATCACATAGTGTGCGTATGAACGTACTCAACTAATTTCTTAATACAACTCTGTTTTTTTTATACATAATATTCCCCAACCAAAAGATGGCCAGTTGAATCAAAGCTGGAGCATTAGCTCTAACTGACATTAAATAGTTGTAAAATACTTTATTGCAATGAATATTATACTACTGGTTTTGGAAATGCTTGGCAAATTTTGTTACACATTTATTGCCATGAAAAAATTATACATACTGTTGCAGTAATTTGTATCACAAATTACTTAAATGTAAATAATGGTTGTAATATGAATATGCATTTTTATGTGACATTGATTTGAGATGTTTCTTGACTGTAATTATTGTTGAGAAGTAAGTTTATACGGCCTTACTGAAACTGTCAATAATAGCGCGCAATAATGCAGCGAGGGGGGGTGAGCTGTTTATCATTATTGGAAACGAGGAAGTTGCGTAATGTTGGCGCGTTTTTCCGTTGAGAACCTTCTGGAATATTTCCCTAGAGCATATGTATTCATAATTTTCATTGGATATAAAAATAGACGCTAATGTTGACGCGTTTTATTAGCCAATAGTAACTCAGTTATAATCTTTAGGCATATCGGTGTGTATGGGTATAAAAGCAGTAGGTTAGAGGTAGATCGCGGTCAGTTCATCAAAATTCTTAGTACATTACACGTCGCCTTCGGTCATTCAGTTCATCAAAAATCTGTGTACACTACACGTCGTCTTCAGTCAGTCAATTCGTCTAAAGTATTTGTACGGCAAACGTCGGGTATCGATTCACAAGTTACGCACAGCAGAATTATGAATAATCTAAAGTGTTGTAAGGTTATTTATACAAAAAGTTGAAGTACGCAAATTAAGAGTGATCAGTAAGAAGTTATTATAACAGTTTCAGTTTGGCGAGTGTTAAGATCAATGTATAAATGTGATAGTTAACGTGTTCGACAATAAATGTGTAAAACAAATTTCTTCATCAGTGTTATATTTGGATAAAAGATTCCTTTCCGTTTACACACCCTGATCAAGAAACATGTTCGACCGAGAAATAATAGCTAGCCGGAGGACAGTGAAACAGAATTAAATAAAAAAATAAAATTAAAATTCTTTCAAACAAAACCTAAACCAAATTGCTAACACCAGATGGAGCTACAAACCGAACAAATGAATGACGTCACAAGATGGCTTCACATGAAGTAAACACACATACACAAACATCACAAGTAATAGCATTATAAGTAATACACCCGCAATACGCGGTAAAGTGACTAGAAATAGGCTTATAACCTTACAAATGGACGTATTCCACTTCTTGAACGCTTAAGCTTTGATCTGGATGTGGTAAGGCCATTTTTAAGTTTATTGTGAGAACCAAATATTAATATTTAATTATACAAAAATGATTAATACAAAGGGTTTATAAAGGAATGTAATGTCCTTCTGATTTAAAATTTAATGTCTCATAAACTGATCAACTTTAGTCTACTTTTCTTTCTTCACAAAGAAAGAGAAAAAAAAAACACTGGGTGATGAGAGCTGTTTTCTTTTTATCAATTTAAGTTTGAATTTTCTGTCTTCTCCGTATCTTCTTCCAATTCTTGTCGCACTTTCCTCAGCCCTTCAAGCATCCCTTATGCTACATGTACTTTAGCCATGTCATTGTGTTTAATGTCAGTTTTAATCTGTTTAGCCGCTTCTGATAAAAGTCATTCCTCTGCTTTCGTTTTCACAGCTTCTTCTCTCTTTTTCTTCTAACGTCCTTTTCCTTTTCCTCAATCCCAGCTTTCTCTTCTTGAAGTTTCTTCTTTGCTTCTTCTTGAGACACTTTCTCTTCCTCCTCCATTTTTTCCTTTTCTCTTCTGCAGCCACTTCTTCCTTTTTCTTTTGTAAGTATTCCTTATAATTACGAGTAGTAATAGTCCCGGATGAGCCAATTGTTTTAACGATAATCCTGCCGCTAGGGGCGCTAGTGTCGCTAGTGTCGCTGCGTGCGACGGCGGCGGCGGTAAGTTTGAAAGCGCCCTGAGCGGTAGGATTATCGTTATTGCAATTGGCTCATGCGGGACGAGTTGAAAGAATTGAGGAAGTGACGTGTAGTGTTTTGATTGGTTCGTTAATTTGGGGTGGAAGATGGAGGAAGGGAGATGGAGGAGTATGGAGGTCGCGTGATGGAGAGGAGCTGGGTGGCGAGGTGTTGTCTGTGCGGAGGTCGGTACTGAAATGGGGGAAAAGATGGGGAGCGAGGGATAAAAAGTGTAACAGAAAGTGACGTGTGAAGTTGTGATTGGTGGGAATAAGAAGTGAGTTTATTGGTGGAAAGGAGCAAATGAGAGTTGTTGATTGGTAGGAATAAGAGAGATTATGATTGGAGGAAAAGAAAAAGGTGTGGGAGTGGGGTATGTTGGAGGTGTTGGGAAAGGTGAGTTTTGCTAGCAGCAAGATTTGCAAAAGCCTGTCTTGAACTGATCAGCAATTTTTGAACGTCGGATGGTAGTTTTCTTGAGTGGATAGAGAGATGGGGGGGGGGATATGAGATGCGGTGGCGAAAATGGGAACTAGACAAGGTTGTTGAGACAAGAGGTTTAAGGACGAGGAAATTTGGAGGTTAGTGGTGAACACGGCGGTCGCAAGAGGTGGGGGTAAGGAGACGCAGTGGTGAGAATGGGAACTAAAAGAAGATGGGGTTAGCAAGAGTTTTAGAAGAGTAGATTTTGAGGTTAAAATAGTGGGAACTAAAAATGGCGGAGGGTCTGCGACAAGGAGATGCGGTGAGAACTAAACAAGATGGCGGACGCAAGAGGAGGGTAAGGAGGTTTGAGGTTACAGTACCAAAACACGAAAGGATATATTCCTACGCCAAGCAGGTCCGAAAAATAATTATGCGTGTGTTACTTACCTGTTACCGGTGTGGATGCGTCACCAAAAGCGCGGCACGCGAGGCGGAAAAATAAAAGCAAACTGTTTTTGAAAATGCTTAACCAGCTTTAAGATCAACCAACATCACTACGCACTGATATACCTAGGTTTTTAAAGCGGTACAGACACCCTTTGCAGAGGCGTAATTTAACTATACCAAAACCTGGTACTGGACCATCGTGATGGTCGCTAGCGTACGTAGGAGCAGGGTTCTCAAGCCGGTCGAAAGCGGTCAAAAACGTGTACGACGTAGGTGTTGGCAGTAGCTGCTGCCGAGGCAACCGTCGAGGTGCGAATGAACGAGATCTGTTCTTGCAGGCAATCTGGTTGAGAGATGAGAGGCGCGGTGGTAAAAATGTGAACTAAATAAGATGGCGGAGGCACGAAGTTGAGGTTAAGGAGCGGCGAGGTGTTGACTGTGCGGCGGTTGGGGTCTGAAAGAGGGGAAAGATGGCGAACGAGGGATAAAAAGTATAACAGAAAGTGACGTGTGAAGTTGTCATTGGTGGGAATAAGAAGTGATGTTATTGGTGGAAAGGAACAAATGAAAGTTGCTGATTGGCGAGAATAAGAGAGATTATGATTGGTGGAAAGAAAAAAAGGTGTGGGAGTGGGGTATGTTGGAGGTGATGGAAAAGGCAAGTTTTGCTACCAACAACATTTGCAAAAGCCTATCCAGAACTCATCAGCAATTTTAAATAACTAGTGTTTCGGGGGTTTTCTCTGGTTGGTAGACGAATGCAAGCTGTTTCTACCATACTTATATTATTCGTCTTTTTGCTTTTTTTTAAAAAATAACTAGTTTTTTTTTTTTTTTTTTTTTTTTTTTTTTTTTTTTTTTTGGGAGTTTTCTGCGGATGGTAAACAAAAGCAAGCTCTTTCTGCTTTTTCATAGGTTTTCCCTGGTCGGTAGGCGTTTTCTGCACTGGTTGACGAAGGCGTTTCTAATTTTCGAGGTTTTCTCAGGTTTTTTAGCGGTTGTCCCTGCCCGGTAGGCAAACGATGAAGTTTTACCTTGTCGGCGCACGGATACTAGGCACGTACCCGCGCGCGCACACACACACACACACACAGAGAGACAGATAGACACACAGACAGGCACACACACACACACACGGACATGTTTCCAAAAATGCTTTTTTTTTTTTTTTTTTTTTTTTTTTTTTTTTTTGATTCAGGAGGTCTCAAAACGTGTATTTCCGGTGAAATCTCGGTATCGAATTTTTGGGCGGAATGCAATACTTCCCCTACTTACTATACGTAGTAGAGAAAGTAAAAAAAGTATTGAAAAATTTAAGGAAATAACAAGCAATATCTCAAAAGTGTACTATCTTGTTTTCAAGGGTTTTCCAGATCGGTAAGCGTTAGAATACTCTTAGAGCTTTTTTCAGGTTTTTTAGCGGTTGTCCCTGGCCGGTAGGCAAATGATAAAGTTTTTCTATAACGTTGTCGTTTTGGCTTGTGGCGAACGGGTCCTAGGCACGTACTCGCGCGCGCGCGCACACACACACACACACACACACACACACACACACACACACACTAAAATAGTAGCGTATAAAAAAAACTGATGTGTTACACTGACATGACTTTTTCTCTACTGTTGTACAATCTAATTGGTAGCTTTTAAGCGATAGTCAAATATTTTAACGCTGGTTGCTATGTGGCGAATTCCATTCTGTTTGCATGTTTAGGACATAAAAAAAAAATGAATAAACGAATTTGAGAAAAAGTATAAGTATTGGAAAATTTAAGGGAATAACAAGCAATATCTCGAAAATGGTTCACTCAACAAAAAATGTATATGACATAAATTGTGTATTTTAACGCGATCTACATTTTTTGTGTAGTAAAATTTTGTCTATCTCTTATGGTTTACCAGTTATGCAAAAGTCGTTCACAATGAAGAATACTTTTGGAGACATTTCCAGAAAATTCGAGATATACATTTCATTTGTCATGACATTATCTTAAACATATGATATTTTCATCAAAATCGTTAAAGCAATTTTTGAGAAAAGTACAATTTTCGAAAAATGTTTCATGTAAAGGGTAGTGTGGGGTGGGGGGATTTTCTTGAAAACCTTCGTGTCGCATCCTTGGAAGATACTGAACCTAAATACCAAGTTTGGTGTTTATCCGACTGTTCGTTTTTTAGTTATGCTGTTCACAGACACACACACACACACACACACACACACACACACGGACATGTTTCCAAAAATGCTTTTTTTTTGGATTCAGTGATTCTCAAAACATGTATTTGCAGTGAAATCTCGGTATCGAATTTTTGGGTGGAATGCAATACTTCCCCTACTTACTATACGTAGTAGAGAAAGTAAAAATGAGTAACGCATTTGAGAAAAAGAATAAGTATTGGAAATTTTAAGGAAATAACAAGCAATATCTCGAAAACGGTTCACTCAACTAAAAAAAATGTATATGACATAAATTGTGTATTTTAACGCGATCTACATTTTATGTGTAGTAAAATTTTGTGTATCTCTTATGGTTTACCAGTTATGCAAAAGTCGTTCACAATGAAGAATACTTTTGGAGACATTCCCAGAAAATTCGAGATATACATTTCATTTCTCATAACATTATCTTAAACATGCGATATTTTAATCAAAATCGTTAGAGCCATTTTCGAAAAATCTTCCATGTAAAGGGTAGTCTGGGGTGGGGGGGGGGATTTTCTTGAAAACCTTCGTGTCGCATCTCTGGAAGATACTGAACCTAAATACCAAGTTTGGTGCTTATCCGACTGTTCGTTTTTGAGTTATGCTGTTCACAGACACACACAGACACACAGACGGACATGTTTCCAAAAATGCTTTTTTTGGATTCAGGAGGTCTCAAAACACGTATTTCCGGTGAAATCTCGGTATCGAATTTTTGGGTGGAATGCAATACTTCCCCTACTTACTATACGTAGTAGAGAAAGTAAAAATTTAACAAACCGTAGATTTTCAAGAAAATTCCCACACCGCAAACTACCCGTTTAGCGGGGGAAAGTTCGTTATTTTTATTGTCTTAAAAACGGCTCTAACCCCTTTTGATTACGGTGCGGTATGTTTAAGATATGTGCACGATAAATAAAATGTATAACTTGAATTTTCTGGGAATAGCTGTGAAGTAGTCTCATTGTGAATGTCTTTTGTACAAAGTGTTAAACCGTAGGAAACGAAGCCTTATTTACAAGAACGTTAAAGCACACAATCTATGTGTATTAGTATCACTTTGAGGCGTTGTCTATTTACAAAGTTTGCATGTTGATTTTAATGTTTAAAAGCTTTAGACCTTTCTCACTAAAAAACGTCATTCTTTTAACTTTTCGTTTTTTCATTTTGATACAAAGAGAACGGTATATCACAAGTGAAACAGTACTGTGATAACGATACGAACAAACTAATTTTTATTCACCCCACTGAAACACATTTCACAACTGCATGGAATAATATTGATTTAGGGGGCTTTCTCTACCACGTAAAATAGTAGGTAGAGGAGGTATGCATTGCATCCAAATATTCAATATTGAGATTTCACCGGAAAAACTAAATACTTGTTTCGAGGTCCCCTGAATAAAAAACATTTTTAGAAAATTCTGTGTGTATGTGTCAGAGCAGCATAACTCAAAAATGAAAAGTCGGATAAATACTAAAACTTGGTATTTAGGTTGAGTACCTTCCAAAAAGTTACGACACAGAGATTTACAAGAAAGTCCCTCCACCCAAAACTACCCTTTACATGAACTATTTTCCGAAATGTTTTATTTTGTAAAACTGCCTCTGACGATTTTAATTACAACACCATATATTAAAGTCATTTATATGAAAAATAAAATGTATATCTCGAATTTTGCGGAAATAGCCTGCGAAGTCCTCTTGATTCGGAAGAAATTTTCTACGATCTTGTATAACTGCTAAGGTTTGAGAAAAACATACAATACAAAAAAATTTAGATCTGTTTTAAAAAAACACACAATTTATTTGAAATAACGTTTTTGTGACGTCAGCCATTTCCGAGATATTTGTTATAAATGGTTCGAATTGTACAATGCTTAGCATTCTTTTTAAAAGCATGTGGCTTTTCAGTTCTTGCCCCGCCATGTTGTTGGAAAGAATTTAGAATTTTAAGGCCAGTGTATAGCGTCCCTTCGGATGCAACCATTCCCCGAAAAGTTTAACCGGATTAAAAATAAGTGGATATGAAAATAAACTTTCGTACTCACCTATAAGAGACAGAGGTTAGAGGTGATACGAACGTTAACACTTGAGAATTTTCATTCAACAGTTGGTGTTACTCCTTAGAAAGGAAGTATCTGCTGCTTCTTTTTATTTCTCGCATTTTACATAACACGTATGCACTGCACAACACAAAAACACCACACGCGGCGTTGTTAGTTTTAAAAAATTGTACTGACGCGAGTGTACATAAACGTTAAAACGCTGCTTGCTTGCTTGTGATTTTGCATGCGCAGCATTGCACAAGGAAGTATGCCGACGTGTGGAAGAACACGAGCGTGAGAAAAGGAAACTCGTCAGCGTTTATGCAGCCTTATTGCAGTGGTGGTCGTGCAGTGGTGGATAGTGGCAGAATGACAGCGTTTTTTTTACAAACGTAACAATTTTGTTGCGAAACGAGGCATTTAACTCGACGCGCATAATGAAACAGCGTTTTCGATAAGCGAGCTTATAAAAGCCCTGTGCTAAGAGCAAACGCCCGTAGTGAAGCGTTGCGATAGCGGGAGTTTTTCTACAAAATCGTTCTATTTGACGGAAAATAGTTTAAACTAAAAAAAAACAAAATAGCAGCAGCACTTTGCAGGGGAAATAGCGATCGGCGCATTCGGACGATAAGATGGAGATGCAATCCGGGGGAAGTCGCGATGACACCTTGCAGCCTACGTTCGAAATTATAGGGCACAAGCAGAGAACGCTGCCAAAGCTTTTTTCCGGCTTTACAGAGTCTCAAATTACCGTAAACCCGGTCCCCAGAGATGTCAACCCCGAGCAATGGGTATCGCATCTGTTTAACGATATTCTAAACTTTGCGAAAGAGAACCTGTTAGAAAACGAACCCGGATATTTAGGCATATCCATAACAGACGAAAAGGAGACGTCCAAAGCCTTCAACATGAGCGTTAGGCGCGTAGACCAATTGAATGCGGATGTCATTGTTGGAAGCATCGAAAAAGTAATGCAAAGTAACCAACAATTCTTGCTAAGCGGGCCTCTTCACGTGACGTTTGTGTGGACCAGGGAGGTCTCGGGTTCGTGCCACCAACCTTGCGATGCCTGTAGGGGCAATAAAGGCATTGTCGAAATAGCCAACAAAGACAACTTGTGTTTAGCAAGAGCCATCGTTGTAGGCAAAGCCAAAGTGGATCGCGACGTCAACTACAGAACGATGACGCGTTCCGACTATCTGCAAAAATCGAAGGCCGTAGCCTTGTGCGCGAGCATCGGTCAAGGCCACGACGGCTGCACCATAGATGACGTCAGACGCTTTGACGCTGCGTTAAAGGGATACGCTGTGACGGTGTTTGGCGATCATACGGGGAAGCACGTGCTGTACGCGTCGGATAAGAAATGCGATAAATACATCGACGTCATGCTCCACGCCGGGCACTTTAACGCCATCGTGAACCTTCACAAGTGCTTTAAATGCAAATCGTATTGCCGCCGGTGTCATCATCCCTCGGCACACAAAAAAGAATTTCACAGGTGCGACGCCGGGTGCGCTAAATGCCATCAGCAGTGCGATGCGCGATTCGACGCCTACATACGCTGCGCCGGGTGCAACAGAGATTTTAAGGGACCGACATGCTTTGCAAACCACGCAAAGAAAGGCGTTTTTTACCCAAAGGCGCTGTCGGTGTGCGACGTAGAAAAGGTGTGCACGTCTTGCAACAAGCTCGTGAATGCGAGGTACAGAAAAACCGCGCACGAGTGCGGGGAAAAGTACTGCTATCATTGCAAGACACACGTGAATTCTAGCCACATGTGCTATATGCAGCCGTACGCCGCAAAGAACAAAAGAAACCGGTACGTGTTTATGTTCATCGACTTCGAATGCACGCAAAACATTCCATATACCGGCAAAAAGGACACATACGAGCATGTACCTAACTTGTGCGTGTTGTACCAAGCCTGCCCGCACTGCATCGACGAACGCCGCAAGACGGCATACTGCATGGAATGCGGTTGCAAAGAATGGGTGTTCACGGACGAACCCGTGAAGCAGCTTTTCGAGCACATCGCGCAGGCGACATTCGAAGCCCGGGACGTCTACGTCGTGGCGCATAACCTCAGAGCTTACGACGGACAGTTTCTATTAAAGTACATGGTGGCGCACTTAGACTGGATCCCGGAGCTCATCATGAACGGGAGCAAGATCTACAGGATGAGGTACGGTGACGTCACATTTCTAGACTCGCTCAACTTCATACCCATGCCACTCTCCCGCTTTTCCAAGACCTTCGGATTGAAGGAATGCAAAGGTTATTTCCCGTACCTGTTTAACACGAAGGAAAACGAGCGGTACGTGGGTTCGATTCCCGACAAAAGGCATTACTGCCCGGAGGGCATGTCGGCGGAGGGTCGGAAAGCCTTCGAGCAGTGGCACGAAGAAAAGGCGTCCTCCGGGTACGTCTTCGACATGAGGGCGGAAATGGTGGCGTATTGCAAGATGGACGTATTTCTACTCAGTCAGGGAGTTTCCAAATTTAGAAGGGAATTCTTGGACGAGAACGGAATAGACCCGTTCAGAGAATGCGTCACCATTGCGCAGGCGTGCATGTGCGTGTATAGAAAGCGCTTCATGCCGCTTAAAAAAATTGCCCTCTTGCCAGCGGGCGGGTATCGACTAGCGGACCGGCAGTCTCGCGCCGCATGCATATGGCTAACTTGGCTAGAGATGCAAAACCGCATCGTCATCCAGCACGCCATGCGAGGACGCGAAGTTAAAATCGTGGGGCACAAGGTGGACGGGTACAGAGAGGCCGAAAAAACCGCGTACTTTTTCCACGGGTGCTTTTACCACGGCTGCAGGCGGTGCTTTCACAATCGCCATGCGGCGATATACAACTCGGGACGCGAAACCATGGCCTCCAGGTTAGAGAGCACCGAGAAGGTCACGGCCAAGATCAAGGCCGCCGGCTACGCTGTGGTGGAAATGTGGGAGTGCGAGTTCGACGCCGCGACGAAGGCCAACCAGGACCTGGCGCGCCACGCAAGGGACTTTCCGGTACCCGAACCCCTGAACCCCAGAGACGCCTTCTACGGAGGTCGCACCAACTGCACCAAGACGTACTGCGAGGCGAAGGGGGATAGCAAGATCTACTACTACGACGTATGCAGCCTGTACCCGTACGTGAACAAGACGAAGCCCTACCCCGCGGGCCACCCCAAGATCCACGTGGATCGATTCCCGCGCTTGGAAGACGTGGGGGGCGGGTTGGTGAAGTGCGAGGTTCTACCGCCGCAACACCTGTACCACCCGGTGCTACCGGCGCGCATCGGCGGCAAGCTCATGTTTCCGCTATGCCGCGCTTGTGCGGAGGCGGAGAACCAAGACGAGTGCCACCACGGAGAGCGCGAGAGGGCGTTGTCGGGTACCTGGGTGATCGACGAGATGAAGGTCGCCCTGGAGGAGGGGTACCGCCTGCTGCGGGTCCACGAGATCTGGGAGTACGACGTGGTGCGGCACGAACCGACCACCGGAGCCAAGGGTCTCTTCGAGGACTACGTGAATCAGTTCCTGAAGATCAAGACCGAAGCCTCCGGATGGCCCTCGGATTGCGACGACCCTGCCGCAAAGCAGCAGTACGTGGAGCAATTCTTCGAACACGAAGGCGTCGCCCTGGATCCCCAGGCCGTCGCCACCAACCCCGGCAGGCGGGAGCTGGCCAAGCTGATGCTCAACAGCTTCTGGGGCAAACTCGGGCAGAGGGAAAACCTCCCCACGTGCGAGCTGGTGGACCGGTACGACCGCCTCCTGGAGCTGCTCAACGACCCGGGCGTGGAAGTGCAGACCTACGTGCCCGTCACCGACCGGATCATGTACGTGGTGTGGAGGTACCGCGAGGAGTGCCGCAAGGTCAACCCCGCCGCCAACGCCGTGCTGGCGGCCTACACCACGGCTCACGCGCGCCTGGTGCTCTACTCCTACCTGAAGAGGCTGGGAGAACGGGTCTGCTACTTCGACACCGATTCCGTCGTCGTCGCCGCCGCTCCGGGCGACTGGACGCCGTCCGTCGGACGCCTCCTGGGGGACATGACGGACGAGCTGGAGAAGTACGGGAGGGGCTCTTACATCGCCCGGTTCGCCTCCACGGGGCCCAAAAGCTACTGCATGGAGATCGTCTGCCCCGAGACGGGCAAGACCTTCTCGGTGTGCAAGGTGAAGGGGATCACGCTCGATTCGGGAAACCTGGAGCTGGTGAACGCGGAGGTGATTCGCGACGTGGTGCTCAGGGACAACGACCGCGCGGTGAAGCTGGAGGGCACGCAGATCTCGCGGAAACCGTCTTGGACGGTCGTCACCGAACCCAGCTCGAAGACGTTTAGGATGGTGGTCAACAAGCGCGTGCTCGCCGGCGATCACGATTCCTATCCCTACGGGTTCAAGAGGAACGCATAAATGAGACGTCCGCAGCCGCGCCAAAGTCATTTCGAACCGGGCACCCCCGAGGAGACGATGCCCTGTCCCCGAGACCTGGGGCGTTTCGAGTTTCCCAGCACGATGCTCGTGGCGGGGCCGTCGCGCTGCGGCAAGTCGACCTTCGTGAAAAACCTGTTGCGCCACGCGCACCGGATGTTCGACGTGCGCCCCAGGAGGGTGCTGTGGTGCCACCCTCCGGAGTATTCGCCGAGACTCGAACCCTCGGCTCTGCGCTGCGAGACCCACGCGGGCATACCCGAACTTGCTTCGGTGGGCGAGAACGACCTCGTCGTCCTCGACGATCTGATGGTGGAGGGTGGCGGGAAGGACGTGTCCAATTTTTTCACCAGAGACTCCCATCACAAGCGCTTCGGCATCGTCTACATCCTGCAGAACGTGTTTCCGCAGGGTCAGAAATATCGCAACATCTCTCTGAATGCGAACTACGTCGTGGTCTTCAAGAACAACCGGGACAAGATGCAGATCGAGAGACTGTGCCAGCAGATCGAACCCAGGAACTCTAGGTTTCTCTTGGAGGCCTTCGAGAAGGCCACCGAACGCCCTCACGGGTATCTCGTGCTGGACTGCACTCAGTACACGCCCGCCCGATACAGGTATCGAACCGGCGTGCTGCCGGGGGAAAACCTCTCTTATTTCGTACCCAACTGAGGCCGCCGAGAGGACTTGGGTTTCGTTTCGTTCTATATTATCCCGGCAGGGTCTCGCCCCGACCGAGGCCGTCGAGTCTAAATAAAAAGTACCGCTTTTGGGGCGAACGTCATTATCGCGCAAGCATGGCTAGAGGTAGGTCAAGGCTCGCGACGCTGACCAGTCCTCGCATAGCGAGACAGCACGGCAATTTGGCGGCTCTGGCCAAGGCGAAGGCCCCTCTGCGCAAAAAGTTGTTAAAAAATGCCGACGGCGATCTGATCAAGGCCATTAGCGAATGCATGCTCAACGTGTGCAGAGGTCACGTGCAACTTCCCGCAAAGTGCTTGGGTCGCCTGAAGAAGCACAAGGCTTCTTGGAGGAAGTTGACGGATAAACGGGTTCCTCTGAAGAAGAAGAAGAGCATCTTGGTTCAAAAAGGAGGTTTTTTGCCGGCATTCCTCCTACCCGTCTTGGCTTCGCTCGGCGGCGCGCTAGTGTCGAAATTAACAGGATGAAGTACGGCAGGCAGATCCTCGTTGCGCCCCAACCGAAGACCGTCGACAGGCTTCACGCTGTAGACCGCACCGTATCCAGATTGGCTAAAGAAATTCGGAACCTGCAGAGCGCGAAGCTCTCTGCCGACGAAAAGTGGCGGCTCGTAAAACATAAATTGGACAACTACCTCGATCTCGTGGCACAAGTCAGAAAGCCCTTCCTGGGCGACGACGACGACGACGACGATTACGAAGACGTGCACGAGCGCGTGCCGGTGAAGCAGGAGGTCGAACCCCGAACCATAAAGGTCAACCTCCTCTCGCCTCGCAAAAAGAAGAGGGCGAACCCTGCCACTCCGAAAAAGAAATCGAAATCGCCTTCCGCGTCGTACCATTTTCGCAAGCGCGTCTGGCAACCCCTGTACAAGTAAAGCATGAAGGAATGGAAGGAGCTAAGGCGATACTATGCCAGACCGGAACACTATGCCGGTTTGGGCGCGGTCGAACCCCTTCGAAAGGCCACGGTTGCGTCTAAGGCGAACATCGAGTCCTTCCTTCGAACCCGGGACAGTTACACTCTGCACAAGCCGGTCAGAAAGCGGTTCCCCACCAGATGTTATCACGTGACGAATATGGACGATCTTTGGGAGGCCGATCTAAACGTCATGAACAGCGTGAGGGAACATAACAAACCTTACGTGTACATTCTGACCGTTATCGACGTATTTTCCAAATATGCTTGGGCCGTGCCCCTGAAATCGAAGCTGGGTACCGAGGTCGCGCAAGCGTTTCGCTCCATATTCTCCCAACGCGTACCCAGGGTCCTCCAGACGGACAAGGGGACCGAGTTCACCAACAAGACTTTTCGCGACTTTCTGAAGAAACACGACGTGAAACATTACACAACCAAAAATAACGTTAAAGCCAGCGTCGTGGAGCGCTTCAACCGCACCTTAAAAACCAAGATGTGGAGGTATTTCACGCACAAAAACAGTTACAGATACCTGGAAGTCCTTCCGGCCTTACTCGAGTCGTACAATAGCTCGCATCACAGGTCCATAAAAATGGCTCCGAAGGACGTGAACGAGTCTAACATTTTACGAGTGTACCGCAATCTCTACGGTAATAGGACCCTACCTCGCGCAGGGAAACCCACATTTTCCGTCGGCGATCACGTGCGCATCTCTAAAGAAAAAATGAAATTCGACAAGGGCTACGAGCAGAATTGGACGGACGAAATATTTCGGATAGCCGAGGTGGTGCGCGGTCGGCCGGTGGTATATAAGTTGAAGGATCTGGCCGGAGAAGCCATAGACGGCGCATTTTACACCCAGGAGCTACAAAAGGTCGCGCTACCTCGGACGTTTAAGATCGAGCGCGTTTTACAGACCAAGGGCCGAGGGCGCCGCAAGCAGGTCTTGGTAAAGTGGAAGGGGTATCCGGCAAAGTTTAACTCGTGGGTTCTGGCTTCGACCGTCGATTCGACATGATTAAGACCGAGTCCTTCTCCATCACCCTCGTGAGCAACGCTTCCATGGAACACTTTACCGACAACACCACGGCCAGATTTTCTAACATCTTGCCCGAGAGAATCGTTCTGCAGGGAGAATGGGAGGTCGCCCTGCAAAAGGTCAGGTATCCGGTGAAATTTTATAACCTTTCGCCAGACGTCGCCCGTCTGGCGGGCACCAAGTACACCATGACGCTCCTCCCCACGCATTCCAAATTCAGTTTGCAAATGCCGCAAGGCATCGTGCACAATCCCAAAGACTTGGTGAACCTCGTCAACGCCGCTCTACTCGAACACTTGCACGTGGAAAACTTCTTCCTCTTCGACGAGCGCAAGCAGACGGCGGGCGTGAATGCCGCCGTCGCCCACCCCGAACCACTACCCGACATTCCGTTCGACGGGTTTGTGGAAAATGTCGCGCGCGCTGTCGTACCGTACGCGGTCGGCGAATACGAAGCTCTCAACGATGCGCCCCGCCAGAGACCAAAGCCGAAACCGAAACCGAAGCCCCGGGCTTCGGGGCAGCAGAAACCCGCGGCGGCTCGTTCCGTCAGACCCAAACGAGACGTTTCAAAATCGGAGGACCCTCCGGGGCCTCTACACCGCATCCACAGTTTGCTCTTGACGCCCGCTATGGCAAAAATGTTGGGTTTCGATCCCTACGTCGACGTCATTCTCGAAAAAGCTGCTAAACGCCCCGTAGATCCTTATATGGGGTTTCCTTACGAAATGTTCGTCTACTGTAATCTAGTGTCCCCGCAAGTCGTGGGCGACACCTTCGCCCAAGTCATACAGAGCGCGGCCGTGGAATACGAAAGAAGCAACAACACTTACATGAGCGACGAAAAGACGTTTTTTCCCCAAAATTGGGTACCCTTGATTCAGCAGGACTTCAAGACGGTCAGCATAGATTTAAGGAACGGTTACGGCGATCTCTTGCCATTCGCCGACGGATTTTCCTCTACTGTAGTTCTCGCTTTTCGTCCGAAACAGGCGTAATGGACGTGCACGCCGTAACGCGGTACTACCTCAATCAGACCGGCGGCGCGTTCCACCATCGCGATTTCGCTCTCTACAGGGGCAAGCGCTACCAAAGAGGCAGCGGTCTCTTTTCAGCCCTCGGAGGACTTTTTAGAAGGTTGCTACCGTTTTTAAAGAGCGGAGCAAAAGCAGTCGGAAAGGAGGCCTTAAAGGCGGGCGCCCACGTTCTGTCCGATGTGACTGTGGCGGGAGCAGCGCCGAAGCAAGCGCTCCAGCGGAGGCTCAAGGAGTCCGGATACAATTTAAAACGAAAAGCCGACGAAAAGCTCGGTGCCATGCTCGGTTCCGGCGCCAGGCGTCTCAAGAGAATAAAACCGAGCAAATCCGGAAAGAGCAAGCAGTCCAAGCTGAAACGCGGTAGGCGCAAGGTGCAAGACGTATTTTCGTAATGGCAGACGCGACCGTCCACATGAGTTCCGAACTGGACCTCTTTACAGAGGTGCCGGTTCAGATGAGCATCGAGGAGTCACGGTTCCTATACCTAAACCCTCAAAACACTTTAATGAAAAATGCCCCCATCACCTTTCATTATTCCGGAAATGCGGACGATTACCTAGACTTGACCTACGTCGTACTCGAACTCATGGTGCGCGTTGTAGATGACAAAGGAGAGGCCTTAAACGCTGACGCTAACGCCACTCTGGTCAACAACGCCTTAAATTCCCTGTTTCAACAGATGGAGGTAACCCTCAATAACATCATCGTCTCCATGCCGCAAGCCGGTTACCCCTATAGAACCTACCTCGAGACGCTTCTCAATTACTCCGAAGATGCCATGAACACCAAACTAGAATCTACCCTCTGGAGAAAGGACACGGCAGGCATCATGGACACTTTTATCGCCAATGCGGGCTTTCAGTGGCGTCAGGGGTTTACCAAAGGGAGCAACGTCGTGCAGCTCATCGGTCCTCTGTCCAACGCTCTTTTTAGACAGGAGAAGCTGCTTTTGAACAACGTTAGCATGACCGTCAAGCTCACTCCCGCCTCTCCCCAGTTTTATCTGTTTTCCGACGTAGATACCTTTAAGGGGTACGCCGACATCGTGTCTGCCACGCTGCGCTTAAAATCGGTGCGGCCCTCGCCGACCATAAAGCTCGCGCACCAGGCCGTGCTCGCAAAGGGCAACGCAAAGTACCATCTCAAAGACGTCAGCTTTCACGCTCTCAGCATCCCCAAGGAGTCCAGGGCAATGACGTTTAGCGACGTGTGCGTAGGGCAAGTTCCAAGGAGAGTGGTAGTAGCCATGGTCACCGACAAGGCCTATTCCGGCCATTTTAACTCAAATCCGTACAACTTGAAACATTTTAAAATGAACTTCTTTCAGCTCTACGTGAACGGGCAACCCGTTCCCTCCCAACCTCTGCAACCCGACTTTACAAAGGGACACTATTTGCAATGCTTTCAAACCCTGCAGGACGGCCTAGGCATTCATTTCAAGGACGAGGGACACTCCATCTCCAGAGAAACCTACCCGCAAGGGTATACGATAATGGTTTTCGATCTCACTGCAGACATGAGCGCTAACGAGTCTCACATCTCGGGTCAGCGCCACGGAACCGTCTCTATAAGCATCGGTTTTGCCGATAAATTGACAGAACCGGTCATACTTCTGCTGCTAGCGGAAATACATCGCACGGTCGAAATCGACGCCAACCGATCCATTTTGGTATCATGAACACCTTTCAAATTCAACGGTTTCTATCGACATGCCCCTCTACGCGTTCTCACTTTTTAGGCGTCTACCCCTGCGATAAACTACCCGTACTTCACGGCATTCGAACGCCTCCCTTGGCGCTAGTGGCTAACACCGACCCCAGCACCAAATCCGGGCAGCACTGGGTTTGCATCTTTGTGGACAAAAACTCGCGTGCAGAATATTTTGACAGTTACGGCATAGGACCGCTCTCGCCCCATTTTCTCCGGTTCTTAAATTCGGTCTGCGGGACGCGTTGGTCCACCAACGCCAGAAGGCTGCAAGGTTTCGACAGCACCACGTGCGGTCATTACGTCATCGCCTACCTCACCCACCGCTGCTCCGGCTTACCTAAGCATACATTCTTCTCAAAATTTCGCGTCAGCAATCACGCGCATAATGATGTCGTCATTCGCAAAACGTTCAAAAACGCATGCCGCGCAAAGTGCTCTGCCGCTCGGCAAACTTGTCAACCCTTGAAGGTGAGTACGTGTGTGTGTGTGTGTGTGTGTGTGTGTGTGTGTGTCACTATTCAGCACATCTAAGCTAATCCAACGTCTTGCACGTGCTTTCAGAAGACGCTCCTGCTGATATAAAAAGCAACGTCACGGTGCCGCTCGCCTCATTCAGAGTGTACCATGCAGCACGCGGATACAGTCCTGCTGCCATGCAGCACGCCGACCAGGTAGGTCCGCACCTATGTATTAGCTTGCTTTTTTTCTATCCCGTTTATCTCTCTCTATCCCTCACATTATTATTATTATTGTTTTGTGTGTTCCAGTATAACCGGATGTCAAACCCCAACCACCTCAAAACCCGGGGAAAAAAGGAAACTACCCATCTTCGACCTCCAACAGCATCCCGACAGCCCTGCTCCGCCAGCACAGTTCCAACACAGTGCAGTTGTGGGTCCTCTGGCGGATATCTACTTCCTCAACCCGCAACAAACTAAATTCGTCAGTGTGGGATTCTCCCCCCGGCCACCGCACCATCTCGTCGTCACCATTGCCAAATGTGGACAGCACAACGCAGTCGTCATGAGTTCCTCGCAGTGGCACAAACTCGTCGAAGCCATCCCCATCATTCACAAACGCTTGAATGACCCGCAGGGACGTCTACAGCAATTTCAGTTCAGCGACAACGTCACCATCGTGTTTAAGTTTGTGTTCGGAAAGCTAAAGCTCGTTTTCAAAGAACCGCAAGGCGCATCCGTTACGCTCAACCAACAAGAATGGCACGTGTTGCATACCCTGCAGCGCATCATTACCGACATCATGTATCACAAAAAGAAGGAAGAGACGGACGTGCAAAATCAAATCATGGCATACCACAAGTACATGCTTCACAACCATGCCTCCAACGTTCCCTTACATGACATGAATTTCACGCAGTTCACCAAGTACATACGGTGCGCCAATTTTAGAACATTCCTCGAGGTTCATCATTTCCTCAACACCCATTTCGCACTGCGCATCTCACAAAATAGTCCTTAGTGCGCATGTATTTCTACCAGCGTTCCAACCGCACCTCACCCAAACATCTCGCGCCCTTCGCTCCCGCATTTGGGTCGCGAAGCATCCTATATCATACCCGATCACATTCACGGCGTTTGCATGTTCAGCACCGTTCAAAACAGAGTTCTCCTCCAAGTCGAAAACCGTTAAATCAACGGACACAGTGTTTTTCCTGCGGATGTTGTGCAATAATCGCTAAGCGCTTCCGGCGGATGTAGTGAACCTCCAACGAACGTTTCCCCACCAGTGCTTCCCCTGATGTGGTAATTCTCCAACCAACTTTTCCCCCACCAGTGCTTCCCCTGATGTGGTCGTTTGCATGTTCAGCACCGTTCAAAAACAGAGTTCTCCTCCAAGACGAAAACCGTTAAATCAACGGACACAGTGTTTTTCCTGCGGATGTTGTGCAATAATCGCTAAGCGCTTCCGGTGTATGTAGCCAGCCTCCAACGAACGTTTCCCCCACCACTGCTTCCCCTGATGTGGTGTTTCTCCAACGAACTTTTCCCCCACCAGTGCTTCCCCTGATGTGGTCGTTTGCATGTTCAGCACCGTTCAAAAACAGAGTTCTCCTCCAAGACGAAAACCGTTAAATCAACGGACACAGTGTTTTTCCTGCGGATGTTGTGCAATAATCGCTAAGCGCTTCCGGCGTATGTAGCCAACCTCCAACGAACGTTTCCCCCACCACTGCTTCCCCTGATGTGGTGTTTCTCCAACGAACTTTTCCCCCACCAGTGCTTCCCCTGATGTGGTATATCTCCAACCAACGTTTCCCCCACCAGTGCTTTCCCCTGATGTGGTCGTTTGCATGTTCAGCACCGTTCAAAAACAGAGTTCTCCTCAAAGACGAAAACCGTTAAATCAACGGACACAGTGTTTTTCCTGCGGATGTTGTGCAATAATCGCTAAGCGCTTCCGGCGTATGTAGCCAACCTCCAACGAACGTTTCCCCCACCACTGCTTCCCCTGATGTGGTGTTTCTCCAACGAACTTTTCCCCCACCAGTGCTTCCCCTGATGTGGTATATCTCCAACCAACTTTTCCCCCACCAGTGCTTTCCCCTGATGTGGTCGTTTGCATGTTCAGCACCGTTCAAAAACAGAGTTCTCCTCCAAGACGAAAACCGTTAAATCAACGGACACAGTGTTTTTCCTGCGGATGTTGTGCAATAATCGCTAAGCGCTTCCGGCGTATGTAGCCAACCTCCAACGAACGTTTCCCCCCACCACTGCTTCCCCTGATGTGGTGTTTCTCCAACGAACTTTTCCCCCACCAGTGCTTCCCCTGATGTGGTATATCTCCAACGAACTTTTCCCCCACCAGTGATTTCCTGCTTCCGGCAGTTGGGTTATATTTATGCACGCGCATTCTTTACCCCTTCATTCGGTGCTAGCCAGCCGTGGGGAATGCCAGGACCGTCGTGTAAAGACTTCCACTGCTCGTTTTGCTTTCACCAAACGTGCAGCTGCGAACTTAAGCACCGTCTCACCCTCCTGTGCACGCAGTGTCAACACGGTTTCTACGAAGACCTCGATCATCTCAACAAGCAAATTCAGCAATTCCTTCGAAGGTACTCCGCTAGAAACACCACATGAACTGCTTCATCGTGCTCTTTCGGTATCTCGATAACGGACGAAGAATCCGCCTGCTACTGCCCAGGGAACGCCAAGTGCTGCTGCAGAACGGCATATACATCTTCGAACGTTATCCCCCAAGCGACGTCGACCTTGTGTGGAACCAACTTCCCGCAGACGCACAGGTAGTTTGCGCACCTTATCGCAGGTGTAAACAACACTACAACCTTCCTCATCAAACCACTCATATAGACGGCCCTCCCCCGTTTATCAAAAACTGCCATCTGTGCCGTCAGAATGTCACAGGACGTCCTTAAAGAGCTAGAAGAACTTTCCAGCAGCGCCCACACTCTCAGCGTATCTACGCTTCAACAGCACGTACCATATCGCGTCGTCGGCGTCAAAACAATCGACACCGTTCACGGTACAAAGCTCGTCGCCAAACTCGACAACGACACAGAAGTTTTCCTACCAACAAGATTTGCAAAAGCCTCTCCAGAACTCGTCAACAAACTCAACTCTAACTCATTCTGCATCATATACGCAGGCGAGGAAAAACTACGCAGCGGTTTCAAACGTCACATCGTCACGTTCTCCCCATATAACCCTAAATAATGTCCGACGAAACCTATCCCGTCCCCGTGGGGAACAATCTTAACCTACAACTCATTCTCAACGCAGCTTCACCTATCCGTATCCTCTGCATCTCCAACTCCTATTTCCGCAACAGCAGAGTTGTCACCATCACACTCGACGTCCAAGGGGCTCACGCCGTCCACGTCAAATGCGTACCTACCAAAGTACACCAGCATAAACAAGACGCACTATGCGTCATATACCTCGGCAACAGCAACATTCCTGCTCTAACCAACAAAGTCACATCCACAGGATGCTTCTCAACCAGCCATTACAACGAATTTACCATCCCCATCTATATACCAACCTTCACCGAGTTCGTCAACGAAAGTTTCTCTCACCTGCTCGTCACCTGCATCACCAAACCTATCCACCAATTTACCGCCGATAGCAGCAGCAGCGATGACGAGGACTCAAAGTGCACCACGTACTTTAAAATCATTGTTGTGCGCGAAATCTGTGTGTCCTAGTGCCTCAAACAAAAACTATGAATTTTAATGTGCTTTTTTTTCTCCTAATATTACTTATATTGTCCATTTATTGTATTTATATGTTAAGCAAATAATACATCGTGTTAATCAAAACTATGTATACATATCTTTATCCAATGTACTGTATTCAAAGTATAAATAAAGAAAACAGTCCCGGATGAGCCAATTGCAATAACGATAATCCTACCGCTCAAGGCGCTTTTCAAACTTACCGCCGCCGCCGTCGCACGCACCGACACTAGCGACACTAGCGCCCCTAGCGGCAGGATTATCGTTAAAACAATTGGCTCATCCGGGACTATTACTACTATTACGACTAGCACATCTTGCTTGTTTGAGAAGCTCAATGGTAATTGGTACAAGCTCTGGTTTGTTCTCGTATTTCTTCATACACGACAAAATAGTCAACTTGACATCAAGTCTTCTTGAGCACATTGCAGCATGATCTTCTACCAGCAATCGGCCGGATAAAGAAAACAATCTCTCTACATCCGTACTTCCGTGACTTAAAGACAAGACTTTATTTATGTTCTGGTACTTTGGGAAAAACTGTCCCCAGAAGTGGCCAATTCGTTGATATTCTTATAGTGGTGATATATTTTCTTCTAACTGCAGCAATTTCCATTCATCAATTAGCAGATGGCAGGAGAGTTACCAACTTCGTGATATACACAGAACTGTTATTTGACTTGATATTGCCAGGACCAAAAAAAAGGCCTTTGGGATAGAGGTGGTATTCACAATATGTTTATAGGCAGCAATATCCTTCCTTATATAAAGTGTTGCTTCTCTGACAAATTTTTCAGAATTTCACTTGCTTGCTGGCCACACTCAACTTCTGAAAATGGTGTTATCCTTAATAATACTGTCATCAAGAATTTGAGATGCAGATAACGCATTCTTCTTCGCAAACCGAAGAACAAGAGTTTTAGCCAATTTTTCTAGTTTAGAGCGCATAACATGCACAAGAGGCTCGCTCTTCTGAAGTGTGCCCATAATATCTGTACAAACGTTATACATAACCTATCTTAGCTTTTGTTGTAGGTTGTTTCAGAAGCTCAGTTTGAAGCCGAAATTATGAAGTCAATAATTATCATAATAATCGGAGAAGGATAGTGATATAAAATAAATAATAAAATATTTAATTTCAGTGTATGTATAAAAAGGAGAAGCATTGGAAAATTGTTGACTGTTAAAAGCGACAGAAAGACCAGACAGGCACAGTTTAGCTAATTAGGGACCAGCCCCAGGTATAAAGGGTAAAATAGTTGAAGCCAGTTTCTCTTGGAATTTATGGGCACAGTTGCACTGGCCGGGATGTGAAGGTCATTAGAGGCTTCATGACGCCAAGTTTGAGGAGAGTTTTGAGGGGGGAGAGGGGAAGTTAGGAGTTTTTCCTCTTTGTAGCGCGGTGGTGAAATTCATTCTGTCCTGAGCGATCGGTGAAAGCGGGACGACATTCTCGTCGAGTTGTGAACATTGGCGGCGAACATGCAAGAGGGTAGAATGTTCAGCTGTAGTTAATAATCTTCGGTCTTGGTAAAGACACAGTAGCATCGTATGTATTTAAAAGTGATCGGCAAACCTTAAGTTTTATTTTAAATGGTGAAAATAAAAGTGTTCCAAGAAAGCGTTCGTGTTTCTCTGTACACACCCACGCATACCCAGAGATTAAGATCTCATGCTCGAGCAGCCGTGGCAAAGTATAAAAAAACAACTAGGAGGAGAAACGCAGCAATCGTGAGGAAAAGGTAGTGCTTCATTGATGGAGGACGTAGCGTGGCTGCGTCAAGTTATAGACTGGTACTTGTGAGAACTTGCGTCCTCTTCAGAGGTATGAACTTCAAGAAGTACTCAACCAGAGCCTCCCATTGCTCTGGGATTCTTTCACATATTTTTGTTAATCTGAGCCATCTTGAAGTTACATATTTAATAAACCTATGTTTAAGTAATGACAGTTTTTATTGGATTTGGGAAAAGTCTCCCAACTGGAAGGCCAGTCTTTAAAATAATAATAGATGTCGATGCCTAAGTCGCTGATATACAACCCAAATTCCACGAGTCCTTTCATGAGCTATGTGAATTATACATGAAGAAGTCGTTTGCTGCGTATGGCTGTTATATCCTCATCCAAGAGGCTTGAACTTTTTTATTTACATTAGGCCCATCTGAGCCAATCATTAGCAATGGATTTCTGGGAAGCCCAGCATTGTCAATTGCTAAGTTGGTGTGTTTGACGAGATCTTCAGCTTTGCCTTGCCCATGGAAGTTGTCTCCAAGTGACTTTGACTCCACCTGATTACTGGAATGTGACCAATACCTGACAATTACTTTGAGCTCTTCTTTACCAGCATTATTATGCGTCCCATCATACTGGATTGTGTAACAAGGTGATTGAAGTACATCTAAAACAACCTTTTCTTTGAAATATTGTCCAAGACCTTCTGTTATCAAGTACCTCATTTTCCTTGCAGACATACAAAAATCAATATGAAGTGACCCAGGAAACAGTTGAAATGTGTCTTGAATGCCATCAGAAGAAGAACCAGAATAATCTAAATTAAAGCCTCAAAGTCCAAATTATTTTGCTCTTGTGGCAGAGTCTCTTGCACTACACAATGTACACTTCTACTAGATGAAGTTGATGTCACACAGGAAAGTGAAGCAAATTGTGGCACCACATTATTGTGCTGGAAGCAGGAATTTCCTCTGCAGGACTGACGGTAGTAAGATGAAGTTGACGAGGTTGTAGCTTTATCCGACCATTTTCCTTGTGTCTACTAGTTGCAGCATGCTGATACAAATCCTGTATTCTTTTGTCAACATTAATCCCTCATCATCACTAAACTTTTTCACCCATTTGGAACAAACCATTACAAACAGTTTTTAAAAGCCAGTCCTTCTTAAATTGCACTTCCCATAGCTAATATCAAAGCAAAACAGCACAAAATCAGTCAAAAAATCTGAAGTGTTACACTCACATGGCTCTCTCTACTCTTGTACAAACTATTTTTACAAACGCTTATTCTCCATATGCTTCATGTTAATCGAGATGTTAGTCTTATTGCTAATTTTCTTGTAGATGCAAGGGGAATATGGTAGGTTTTAAGCGATAGTCAAATCTTTTAAGAGCTGGTTGCTATGTGGCGCATTCCATTCTCTTTGCATGTCCAGGACATAAAAAAAAATCTGATGTGTTACACTCACATGACTTTCTCTACTCTTGTACACACTATTTTTACAAACGCCTATTCTCCATATGCTTCATGTTAATCGAGATATCGAGATGTCAATCTTATTGGTAATTTTCTTGTAGATGCAAGGGAAATATGGTAGCTTTTAAGCGATAGTCAAATATTTTAACGCTGGTTGCTATGTGGCGCATTCCATTCTCTTTGCATGTCCAGGACATAAAAAAATGAATAACGAATTTGAGAAAAAGTATAAGTATTGGAAAGTTTAAGGAAATAACAAGCAATATCTCGAAAACGGTTCACTCAACAAAAGAAATGTATATGACATAAGTTGTGTATTTTAACGCGATCTACATTTTTTTGTGTAGTAAAATTTTGTCTATCTCTTATGGTTTACCAGTTATGCAAAAGTCGTTCACAATGAAGAACACGTTTGGAGACATTCCCAGAAAATTCGAGATATACATTTCATTTCTCATGACATTATCTTAAACATATGATATTTTCATCAAAATCGTTAGAGCCATTTTTGAGAAAATTAAAATTTTCGAAAAATCTTCCATGTAAAGGGTAGTCTGGAGTGGGGGAATTTTCTTGAAAACCTTCGTGTCGCATTTCTGGAAGATACTGAACCTAAATACCAAGTTTGGTGCTTATCCGACTGTTCGTTTTTGAGTTATGCTGTTCACAGACACACAAACAGACAGACACACAGACAGACAGACACACAGACAGACACACACACGGACATGTTTCCAAAAATGCTTTTTTTGGATTCAGGAGGTCTCAAAACATGTATTTCCGGTGAAATCTCGGTATCGAATTTTTGGGTGGAATGCAATACATCCCCTACTTACTATACGTAGTAGAGAAAGTAAAAATCTGATGTGTTACACTCACATGACTTTCTCTACTCTTGTACAATCTAATTTTACAAACGCCTATTCTCCATATGCTTCATGTTAATCGAGATATCGAGATGTCAATCTTATTGGTAATTTTCTTGTAGATGCAAGGGGAATATGGTAGCTTTTAAGCGATAGTCAAATATTTTAACGCTGGTTGCTATGTGGCGCATTTCATTCTCTTTGCATGTCCAGGACATAAAAAAAATCTGATGTGTTACACTCACATAACTTTCTCTACTCTTGTACAATCTAATTTTACAAACGCCTATTCTCCATATGCTTCATGTTAATCGAGATATCGAGATGTCAATCTTATTGGTAATTTTCTTGTAGATGCAAGGGGAATATGGTAGCTTTTAAGCGATAGTCAAATATTTTAACGCTGGTTGCTATGTGGCGAATTCCATTCTCTTTGCATGTTCAGGACATAAAAAAATGAATAACGAATTTGAGAAAAAGTATAAGTATTGGAAAATTTAAGGAAATAACAAGCAATATCTCGAAAACGGTTCACTCAACAAAAGAAACGTATATGACATAAGTTGTGTATTTTAACGCGATCTACATTTTTTGTGTAGTAAAATTTTGTCTATCTCTTATGGTTTACCAGTTATGCAAAAGTCGTTCACAATGAAGAATATTTTTGGAGACATTCCCAGAAAATTCGAGATATACATTTTATTTGTCATGACAATATCTTAAACATATGATATTTTAATCAAAATCGTTAGAGCCGTTTTTGAGAAAATTAAAATTTTCGAAAAATGTTCCATGTAAAGGGTAGTCTGGGGTGGGGGGATTTTCTTGAAAACCTTCGTGTCGCATCTCTGGAAGATACTGAACCTAAATACCAAGTTTGGTGTTTATCCGACTGTTCGTTTTTGAGTTATGCTGTTCACAGACACACAGACACACACACAGACACACACACACAGACACACACACGGACATGTTTCCAAAAATGCTTTTTTTGGATTCAGTGGGTCTCAAAACATGTATTTCCAGTGAAATCTCGGTATCGAATTTTTGGGTGGAATGCAATACTTCCCCTACTTACTATACGTAGTAGAGAAAGTAAAAATGAATAACGAATTCCCATTTGAGAAAAAGTATTGAAAAATTTAAGGGAATAACAAGCAATATCTCGAAAATGGTTCACTCAACAACAAAAAGTATATAACATAAATTGTGTATTTTAACGCGATCTACATTTTGTGTGTAGTAAAATTTTGTCTATCTCTTATGGTTTACCAGTTATGCAAAAGTCGTTCACAATGAAGAATAATTTTGGAGACATTCCCAGAAAATTCGAGATAGACATTTAATTTGTCATGAAAATATCTTAAACATATGACATTTTAATCAAAATCCTTAGAGCCATTTTTGAGAAAATTAAAATGTTCGAAAAATGTTCCGTGTAAAGGGTAATCTGGGGTGGGGGGATTTTCTTGAAAACCTTCGTGTCGCATCTCTGGAAGATACTAAACCTAAATACTAAGTTTGGTGTTTATCCGGCTGTTCGTTTCTGAATTATACTGTTCACAGACACAGACAGACACACACACACACACGGACATGTTTCCAAAAATGCTTTTTTTGGATTCAGGGGGTCTTAAAACATATATTTCCGGTGAAATCTCGGTATCGAATTTTTGGGTGGAATACAATACTTCCCCTACTTACTATACGTAGTAGAGAAAGTAAAAAGCATCACTCCTCAACCCTTTAATCTAGAGCCACAATCATCCAATCCACTGCAAATCCTGAAAGAAGAAACCACTTTTAGACATGTCAGGTGATATACATGTATATATTGAAGGGGAACTGAAGTAAAAGTACAAGTTTTTTTTTATGTTAAAGGGTATTTTAGACATAACACCTGTGAAAAACCCACTCTCCTAATTGTATAGTATTTACTTGGAAAATCCAGCTTCAATCACAGTTGTGCGGGAATGAAAACGTCACACTGTCGACCCTTGCGGCTGGCAGGGCGCTGAGCGGCGTTATAACGCCACCGCGTCAACACATTGTGATACATAAAGCTGAATAACACGAGAACCAATGGTCCTTAAATTATTTATGTATGATCCACCGTTGGAAATTTTGCAATGTCATGACTTTGCCAGAAGTACAATATTATGTAAAAATATTTACTGTAAATACTCTCTTAATATTTCTGAATCAATGGGTTATGTTAGTGTTAACCTTTAGTTCAGTTCCCTTTAATGTCATAGTACAAAGCTCTCAATATGCACGGTGTGTACAAAAGCAATTAAACATTTATATACTAGCCTAATGTGGCCTATTTATAGAGCGAAAGACCGCCGCTGACTCCAGTGAGGCAAGGGATGCCACCCCTTTCAAGCTTTTACTATTCAGGCTTTCACTGTTTTAAAACACAAAGATCTTAATTACACTGAAAAATCCATTCATAACTGGATGTCATTGCTGAAAATTTGCTCTAGCCCATGCCTTAGATTCTGGAATATTTTAATGTAATTACATATTATTATTCTTAGGGGCTAACCTTGTACTTGAGCACCTTTAAACATTATTATTATTATTATTATTATTATTATTATTATTATTATTATTACACTTGGTCCTATTATGAAGATATCTACTATGAGAGACCCAAAAGTATAATCATGAATTTTAGTTTATTTTCTTTTCTTTTTTTTTTGAAAAAGGTGACTTTCAGTTGAAAAAGTGACCTGTTATGAGCTCTGTAAGTGAGAAGGTAGAAGAGAAAGGAGTGTTAAGAAAGAAAAGATAACAGGTAAGAAGGAAGGTAAACGAGAAAGAAATGGCAAGAAGACACAAGTAAACAGGGAAGGTAAGAGAGAAGGCAGAAGAGAAAGGAATGATAAGAAAGCACAAGGAAGAGGACAGGGAAGGTAAGAGAGATGACAGAAGAGAAAGGAATGATAAGAAAGCACAAAGAGAACAGTAGAGTGGAAACGATAAAACACAAAGGAATGATAAGAAAGTTCAAGGAAGAGAACAGGGAAAGTAAGAGAGAAGGCAGAATAGAAAGGATTGATAAGACTGCACAACGAAAGGAACGGGGAGGATAAGAGAGAAGACAGAAGAGAGAGGATTAATAAGATAGCACAACGAAGAGAAAAGGGAAAGTAAGAGAGAAGGCAGAAGAGAAAGGATTGATAAGATAACACACGAAGAGAACAGGGAAGGTAAGAGAAACGGCAAAAGAGAAAGAATGATAAGAAAGCACAAGGAGGAAAACAGGGAAGGAAAGAGAGACAGCAGAAGAGAAAGGAATGATAAGACAACACACGAAGAGAACAGGGAAGGTAAGAGAAACGGCAAAAGAGAAAGGAATGATAAGAAAACACAATGAAGAAAACAGGGAAGGTAAGGGAGACAGCAGAAGAGAAAGGAATGATAAGCAAGCACAAGGAAGAGAACAAGAAAGGTAACTCGTGGTAATGACATAACAGCCTCGTGCACACAGGCAAGTTCCAGGCAGTACACACAAAACCGGATCTTTGTATCGCAGTTACCGAAGTGTGACAGCCGACGTCCGAAACAAAAGCAAGTAAAAACGACTTCCGTTCTGTATCTCGGTGGATACCTGCAACACTGTGGGAGGGACCTTGAATCATCCATCGGGAGGCGAATCTTCTTGACGTCAACAACTGGGATCGATATCGCGGCATTACAACACAATATGCCAGGTCGAATTTGAACCGCGTGCTTCAGCAATAAAACCGTTCCTCTTCCCTTAGGAACCAAACAGTGCTTGGCAACGCGATGTCAGCGTCAGCCCAAAAACGATTTGACATGTCTATAAGCTTGTCTTCCTCAGATCCTGATCAATTTCCTTTATTCTTTCCTCCCTGAGCTGCTCTTATTAAATGCCTTCATCTTGCATAAGAGTTTTTTCCTTCACATCTTCATAACTTCTCGACTACGCTTCTTACAAGCCTGAGATCGTCTCTCTTCGTTTAGTTAGCATCTGATTTTGATTCATTCTCTTTGATCAAATCTTCCTCAGGTAAATTTACTTCCTGAGTGATGTTCATAAACTGGAACAGCAGTAACAGTTTGTACAGGAGTACAACGTGTAAAACATGCGATCCAAGATAGCAACGAGTATTTGCATAACTACTGTCAAAAGTAATAGTTTATTGTATGAGTTGTTGAAAGTCTGCAACCGAACCACAGCGAGACTGGAATTTTGGATCGTGTAGGGTCAACGTACTTTCCCTTGTTGTTACGCACAATAAATTCCTTCATGACATGTTACGTTTCCTTATTTCTTATTAAATTATACAATGCAATTAATTTTGAAGAAGCAGACTTAAGCTAATGGTGAAAGTATATCATTGATTATAGGAAGGCTTTGATCGATATTGAGAAACAATGAATATTGTTATAAGTTGCATTTGAGCCACAACTCGACTCGAGTTCGCAGATGTTACTATCATCTTTGCTTTTCTTCCAATCACCATAGTATTTACCTCTTTTGCTACGGAGCGGGATGGCTCAGGCGGTTACGCCTGCGGCCCGCATTCGGGAGATCCTGGGATCGATCCCCGGCGATCACCCACTCTGGCCCATGGGTTTTTCGTGGTTTCTCCGGGTCCCAGGCGAATGCTGAGATGGTTTATCTTCTACTACGACTCTCCTTCCTCTCATTTCCTGTACTCATCACCTTCTTTGTCAACTGTTTCAGGGTCGTAGGATCAGGCGACGGTGTTCGGCGGGTTGCGGCTGGGCAATGGCTTGCGATCTGTAAAGGTTTCTTCCCTGGTGTCGCTGCGGTACCGCTCAGTTAGGTCTTTCCTCAGCGTGGGGCTCCGCTCCGGGTGACCCTGGAGGTTGGTGGCTTGTGGGCAGTAACCGTGCGGCTATCTGGAAACGTTAGGGATGCCGTCCATGCTTGCGCCCGTCGGCATCCGGATCCGGTCGTCCTTCGGCTCCTTCCTCTCATCCCTCCCTCACTTGTAAGCAAAAGGTGCCGACTGGCCTACTTGCGGTGCACTACTCCGGTTCCTGGAGCTCTTCGTGATACGTACCTTTTATCTTTACCTCTTTTGCTTTCTCTAACATTTGCTTACAAGTAGTTAGTGGCGCATTCTATTTCACCCAAAAAGTCGATAATAAGATTTTACCAGAATAATATGTTTTGAGGTTGCCTGAACCCCAAAAAAAAGCATTTTGGTAAAAACTCCGTTGTGTTTGTGTGAAAAACACAACTCAAAAAAGTAAATTCGAGTAAATTCCAAATTTAAATATTGAGTTAAGCTTCTTCAAAGGATGCGACACTAAGATTTTCAAGGAAATCCTTCCACCCCAAACTAACCTTTACACGGAAAATGTTTCGTTATTTTTTATTTTCTCAAAAATGACTGAGAGACGATTTTTTTTTAAAACACAGCATGTTTAAGATATTTCATTAATTATAAAACTTATATCTTGAATTTTAAGCGAACAGCGTTTGAAGTCCACTTCATTCTGAATGAATTTTGTATGTTTTTGTATAATTGGTAAACTGTAGAAAAAGACAAAAAAAAACTTGCCACATAAAACTGCAGATTTTGTTAAAACACGCAAATTACGACAAATCCAAGGGCGGATAGATAAGTCCGTGATTTTGACGAAAGAGAGCGTTCTAATCACAGGTTTCTTGTTTGCACACAAGTCTTATGTCCATTTTGGGTATAATCACAGATAATCGTTATTTGTTTCTTAGAACATTGTTGAGAGCGTCTAAAATACGCAGATGTATGTTGCTTCGTAGAAAATGGAGAAAAGTGGATTTCGTGTTCTGATAAAGCACTACTTTTTGCGTGGTAAGACGGTGAAGGAAACGGAAAAAGCTGAACAAGTATTATGTGGACTCTGCTCCATCACATGGTATGGTTCACAAGTGGTTCACAGAATGCACAAGAGATGCCGTGCACACAGGACGGCCGGTTGAGGTCACAACAGAAGAAATGGTGTACAAAGTTCACGATATTGTGTTGGAAGACCGCCGAGTCAAAATCCATGAGATAACCAAGACCGTAAACATCTCGAGTGAACGGGTGTATAACATTCTGCACGAAGTTTTCGGTATGAGAAAGCTGTCAGCAAGATGGGTGCCGCGACTGCTCACAGTTGAGAACAAGCGGAATCGGTGACCATTTCACAGGGATGTTTGAACATGTTCCAGCGCAACCCAAATGAGTTTTTGCGGCGTTATATCACGGTTGATGAAACTTGGATCCATTACTATCAACCTGAAACCAAACAACAATCAAAGCAGTGGATTTCCTTCGGCAAACCTGCTCCGAAGAAAGCGATAACCATACCGTCGGCAGGTAAAAATTATGGCAACTGTCTTTTGGGATTCACAAAGGGTGATAGACATCCACTACCTGGAAAAGGGTAAAACGATCACAAGTCCATATTATACCGCAATGCTGGATCAGTTTCACAAGGAATTGTTAAAGAAACGATCCCATTTGGTGAAGAAGGCTCCCTTTCGCCAGGATAATGCACCCGCACACAAGTCAGCCATTACCATCGCAAAATTTGTGGAACTGGGCTATGAGCTGCTACCTCACCCACCATATTCTCCAGAGTTGGCTCCGAAAGACTTCTTCCTCTTCACAAACCTGAAAAATTTGTTCGCTGAGAAGAAATTCACATCCAGTGAACACATCATGGCAGAAACAACCTCATATTTTGCAGACTTCGAAAAATCATATTTTTTGTAAGGGTTAAAAAAAATTGGAGAAACGTTGGACAACGCGTATTGAATTGAAAGAAGACTATGTTGAGAAATAAAATTGATTTTTTGGAAAAAAGTGTTATTTTCTTTAAAAAGTCACTGACTTATCAATCCGTCCTCGTAATTGCTTGAGGCATTAACCATTTATGAGACATTCGTGTCTGTTTTCAAACACGCTGATCATATATTTTATAAAGGCGAAGTAACTATTCTTTTGTTTCTCATGATGTTGTCATGCAAAGACTGGAATTTCAAAGCCAGCATATAGCGACCCCCTTTTTATAGATTTAACTATAGCTTCTGCCTACTGTAACCCCCTTGTACCTACACAGAAATGTGTAAACGAAAGCTTTTTGCAAACGTTTCTCTCATTAACTTGAAGCATATAGAAAAATAAGCTTTTGTAAGAAATAAGATATAAAAGTAACGATAGGGGTAGAGATAGTCCATGTGAATTTAACACATCAGATTTTTCTTTACGTAACATTCCAAGATTATTCGTGGCACTTGCAGCTACATCCTTGTATTTTCTTTTCGTGAAGTCAAACTGTCTTTCTTCTAATTCGCTATACATCTTAAGGTGTAATTGTCGATTCGCATTCTCGGAATATTCTTTGCCGAATGAGTTATCAGCCCATTACTCCTGAAATCTCAGCATTTGATGGCATTATTTTCTTCGGTAAGTCCTCAAGCCATTCGCTAGGGATACGGTTTCTTTGCGCACACTCACACTCCTGGTTGCCCGGGAGCGGGTTCAAGGATGTATTTGCATCCCCTTGGCTCTTTCCAGCGATGTATCTTTAAGACAACGTCTGCAATATTTTACACCAGGGTTTGCCAAACTACGGCCCATGAGCTCCTTTTGTTTGGCCCACCTGCAAACTTCAAAAAATACTAATAAAATGAAACAGTGCGCTTAGATTTTTAATTGATATGCAGTGCAATGACCTACTGAAGAACAATACAAAGAAGTTAATTTGGTTGATTTTTAAAACTGTCTGCATAATGACACATTTGTTAACTCGAAATATTTTGCATGAGGACTAATATCAGTGTTCGCATCAAGGTATGTCTGTGAAAAGACATTTTCAAAAATGAAATATATCAAATCAAAATATACGTCTGCTATGATTGATGAACATTTAGAGACCATTTTGATAATACGCAGTACAAATCATAATCTCTAATGTCTGCAATTATGGCATATATATATATACATACATACCGCGTGAGTCTTCTCATCCTGCGGATTGGTAACTAGGTAACGTTGCATTTTACTGGCGATGCGAAATGCTGGTGCTGACACCGCAATCACCAGCCCGCTGATTAGGGGGCTCGTTGATAACGTGTTCTAGTAGAGCTGGTTAACATGCTGGAAAGTCATGGTGAAGGTCGGAAGTTCAAATCACGCTTGCGAATAAATGAGTTTTTTATTCATTTTTGTTCAAGTTTCGAGAACGTTCTGGCAAATGATGATTTTTATTTTCTCTACTACGTATAGTAAGTAGGGGAAGTATTGTATTCCACCCAAAAATTCGATACCGAAATTTCACCGGAAATATATGTTTTGAGGCCCCCTGAATAAAAAAAAAGCATTTTTGAAAACATGTCCGTGTGTGTGTCTGTGTGTTTGTATCTGTGAACAGCATAACTCAGAAACGAACAGTCCGATAAACACCAAACTTGGTATTTAGGTTCAGTATCTTCCAGAGATGCGACACGAAGGTTTACAACAAAATCCCCCCACCCCAGATTACCCGTTACATGGAACATTTTTCGAAAATTTTAATTTTCTCAAAATGCCTCTAACGATTTTGATTAAAATATCATATGTTTAAGATATTTTCATGACAAATTAAATGTATATCTCAAACTTTCTGGGAATGTCTCCAAAAGTATTCTTCATTGTGAACGACTTTTGCGTAATTGGTAAACCATAAGAGATAGGCCAAATTTTACTACACAAAAAATGTAGATCGCGTTAAAATACACAATTTATGTCATATACATTTATTTTGTTGAGTGAACCATTTTCGAGATATTGCTTGTTATTCCCTTAAATTTTCCAATACTTATACTTTTTCTCAAATTCGTTATTCATTTTTTTTTTTGGTTCTGGTAATATAAAGAGAATGGAATACTCCACATAGCAACCAGCTATTAAAATATTTGACTATCGCTTAAAGGCTACCATATTCCCCTTGCATCTACAAGAAAATTAGCAATAAGATTAACATCTCGATATCTCGATTAACATGAAGCACATGGGGAATAAGCATTTGTAAAAATAGTTTGTACAGGAGTAGAGAAAGTCATGCGAGTGTAACACATCAGACTTTTCTGTTCGTGTTTCGAGAACGTTCTAGCAAATCATGATTTCTTTCGGAATGCACTAGAAAGTTGATTTGCATATTCTAACAAGTACAATTTGTGTTTTAATGAAATTCACACAATTAAACTAAGTGAAACGACACTTCCATGCCAAACTATCAGGACTCGTTAAATTTACTAAACATAAAAAGTACCTTCAAATGACAGTATTTGAACATAGTACCTTCATCACTGAAGCCCAACGCGCACACTGTTGAGCTACGAGTGCAACTCACCGCGGTGCAAAGCAGTCATTTCGGGCGAAATTGATACGATGCGATGCAGTGGACAGTGTTTACGGCACAGCCTGTACAACATCGAGACCGCATAACTTCTCAATCCGCGGGCTGAGAAGACTCACCCGGTGTATATATCCTATGAGTTACACTGTCATAACTTCATAAGACTGTGAATGAAAGACCGATCATTTATTAAATATTTAATTACGTGACTTATTAAAATGAAAGTGTAAATTTTAGTTCAGTAAAATACTGTGCTGAAAGCTATTGTGATATATGCACCTCGTGCCTATGAGATTTTGATATGGCTTATGTGGTTTCGCCCGAGATTCATTCTCTGACGGTTAATGTCGTCCCTGTTATAAGTTTGGCAACCCCTGTTTACACCATCATCGCCGCGCCGGTTTCATGTGCAGTATGTCATATGAAATGTTTTACTCCTTCAAGCTCCAAAAACTGTTGATTTGCTCATAGTGACTATATATTTATATGTTATTTGAATGTTGTTATTGTGCTTAATAGTAATACTTAAAACAACAGAAGTTTGATGATTGATTAATAATACTAGTAATGCCGGCAGCCGTTGATATGTGCTGAGTGGTCAGCAGCTACCAGTGCTGTCCTTGATACATAAGCCGCTCTTCAGACTGGCCCATAAAGGGACACCTCCGCATCATCCAAGAGTGGTGCAGGCGTTGGTGAATGTCCATCAACCCGGGTAAAAGCCACCTCATTCTGCTAACGAATCGCCACTTGAGACCTGCCGCATCGGGCCACTGGAGCTATAGCCTCATTGTACCCCGTGCTAAGCTAGTCCAGGATGCCCGTTCCTCTAAACCTACGCCTTTTCAGAACACTCATAATCATTATAAAAATTATTATTAAAATTCTTAAAACAATCCGGGCTTTTTTGCGTGGTCTAAACGATAAAACATCGCCTGACGTTTCGCACGACATTCCGACGGGCATCTTCAGAGGACACACTGAACGACTTCTAACACCAAACTGTTCATTACTCAGTAGCCGACCTGTATTTATAGCAGGGACAGTACTACGCGCACTAATCTGATTGGATGACGACTAGTCATTGCGCTACCGGACCTGAAATCTGACAATTTGAGCGGGTGTATTTTTGTGGCTTAGTATGCAGTTTTTTCAGTGCCGGTAGCCAAGCTTTATGCAGTCGGGTTAATTCTTCTTTTTTATTGAAGTTGTTACGAAGTTTAAAAATTTCTATGGCCTCGCGATATAGCCTGGCATGTTATGTTGAGCACTTCGGTCTCGTGAAATCTGATATCGTGGCGTGCAACTGCAAACTTCTCTGTTCGTCCTAATCTGCAGCAGGCTTTATGCTCCTTTATTCTTGTATTGATACTACGTTTTGTAGCACCAACATACACCTGTCCGCAGCTACAGGGTATGCGGTATACTCCGTGTGTGGATAAGGAGTCTTGATTAACTTTCAATAAACGGAGACACTGTTTTAGCTTGGTAGTTGGAACAAAGATGGGCTTAACGTTGACTTTCTCTAGGAGTCCGCTTATCCTGTCAGTGACCTTATTTAATTGGGAGGACATTCCGTTCAGTGTGTCCTATGAAGATGCCCGCCGGAATGTCGGGCGAAACGTCAGGCGATGTTTTATCCTTTAGACCACGACCAAAAAGCCGGTTTGTTTTAAGAATTTTAATAATAATGTTTATAATGTTGACGCCGGCCGTGAAAGCTTAAGTATATACACTCATAATACCCTTCACACTGTACGCCTACGAGACCTGGGGCATGGCCACAGACTCTAGTCTACTATGCCTGCAAAGGGTACAACGTCTTCGCGCCAATTATTCTGTAGACCGTCTCTTCCTGGTGAAACTACTTCATGAAGCCTCGTGTCTTCCTGAAGTCCTCCGTGGTTAGAAGTACCGTGCTAGCCTCTACTTAAGATCGCGGGTTCAATCCCGGCGGAAGGCGATGGATTTTTTTTTTTGGGGGGGGGATCCTTAGCATGGCTTCCTTCGGAAGGGAAGTAAAGCCGGTGATCTCAGATCGTAGATTCACGGCACGTAAAAGTACCTCAAGCCTGCTAAAGAGGTCTCTTAGCAAAATTTCCGGTCTTTCACGCCCAATATAGAATGAGACGCTAAGAACTATAGGACTTAAAGAGTGCCCGTAAATAAAACTCAATTTAATTTCTCATGTATTCCATACGTGGAGAGTGAAATTAGGGCCGGGCTCCAACTTAAGACTCTTTGCCATTCCATCATCCATTGCGCCCTCATTCGGTCTTTTTGGGATTATAATACGCACCAAACAGCGCCGCTTGATACACACCGGGTTCTCCGTACGGCTAGTGGGTACCAACGAAAACCAAGGAGCAACTCCACCCCAGCAGCAAAAGATGAGTTCCTATACAATCCACCAAGAGATCCTTGGATATCAAAATTCACAACAGTACCCAAAACAAACCATATTTTGGAAAACGCAACACACCAGTGATGCAGAAGGGCCATTGAACCCTGACCGGCAGCCTCGAGGAGCAAACTTGCTACCTCCTATTACTCCCCGTAGCTCAATTACACCCTACAATCCCCATTCCGTCAACAAATGGTACACTTTTAACACTCCCTCAGGCTGACCCTCAGCCTGCCAACACTTTGCCGTCGTCTTCTTCAAGCTGATGGAGTTACAAGACATAATTTGCTATCTGAAGCAAAGCTCCGTGTAACTACGTTGGAATTTAAGAAACCAATATCTTTAATGTATTTTAAATCACAAAACACAAGATTCGATTTCTGGTTTAGGCAGGACAGGGAGGTCTGGTCCAGGGTGCAATCAGACTCATGATGATTTTAGAGGCCACCTCAGGAGTTAATTGATGGAAAACAAAGCAAGGGTGGAGTGACAGTTGACCACTTTCACCCACTTTTATTCTACTCCGTCCATCATGCCCTCTATTCATGAAATCGGAGGATGCGGCGTCCGTGCGGTAGCTCTTTGCTTATTAGGTGTTGTGCCAGAAATTTCCGATACTGTACGAAGTAGCTATTTGAGGTAGGTGCTTAATGTTCATTGACTAATAAATAACATTCCGAATTATTACTGACAATATCTGTACATTATTTCTTTATTACCAGACGTGTTTTTAAAGTTAGTACCTTCTAATATTTTGCCGCAGCAAGAGCGCTTTTGAGCATGCGCGATCACTTCCTCCACTCAATAGAAAGCCAAATGCAGCTGTGAACGATCGTCACTTTGCGTTTTGCTGTTATTAGAGCGTTTCGAAATTTTCAAAACAATGCAACGACCCACCGACTGTGAAGCCAGATCAGAGATTCGTTCTGAATTTGAGAAATGTTACGTCAGCGAACATACATCGCCAATTGTGTGAGGTCTGTGGGGAAACAATAGTGAATGATGGAATGGTGAGGAAGTGGGTTAGACACACAGCCAAACAAACTCGAGAATTGATCGCATCATTTGGTTGGGAACAAATCGATCGCTTTCCCTACGGTCCGGATTTGGCACCAAGTGATTTTCATCTGTTTCCCAAATCCCTTCGTAGAAAACAGTTCAACGACGATGATGTTGTGAAACAAAAGGTGCAGACTTGGTTTCATCACAGGTGGCATCATTCTTTGACGAAGGCATACAAAACCTGGTTTACCATTACGACAGGTGCCTGAATAACGGTGGTGACTATGTGGAGAATTAGTGTAAGGTAATGCATAATAATAAAGTATTTGAAAATAATGTTCTGTTATTTTTTTAAAAAAAATGATCAATACTTACTTTAAAAACACGCCTCGTAGATGTAACATGATTATAGAAAACTACGGTACTTAAGTAGTTCAACTACAAAGCTCTTTTCGAAGAAAGAAACATAGCTCTTGCCTTATCTAGCCTCACACAAGGGAAATTTATATTCTGTATTGGAAACAACTGATTTTAATGTATTGCCTCCATCTTAAGGCCTCCAGGGAACGAAGGGGAGAGGCAATCTACTCCATCTTAATTTAATTCAAGAGTTTATTAACATCTCTGCAATCGTTGTTAAGCTGCTGTTGTTTAATGTTACCAACTGAAAACTAATGTACTTTGAGCTTTAATTACACCGTCATACTTAATTTTTCTGAGTTTTACTTGTAACTTCTTACGAGTAACTAGTGCAAGCATTAGGCAACTGCTGGCAAAATATGAAGGAACTTGCATGCATATCAACACTAATGCAGGGAACCATGGATAATAATTCATGCGGGTAGTGTAAATGAGTATCAGGAAAATTCTCTTCTGTTTACTGGTGGTATGACTAAGGGTGAATACCAAGGACAAATGAACCATGAGAATTATGAAAAGTGGATTGGAGAAAAACTATCTTCTAATTTGCCCTGTTTTACTTTCTCTACTACGTACAGTAAATAGGGTAAGTATTGCATTCCACCCAAAGATTAGATATTGAGTTCACCGGAAATACATGTTTTGAGGCGCCCTGAATACAAAAAAAGCATTTTAGAAAAAGGTCCGGGTCCAAGTCTGTGCTTGCGAACAGCATAACTCAAAACCGAAAAGTCGGATAAATACCAAATTTGGTATTTAGGTTCAGCATCTTTCAAATATGCGACACGAAATTTTCAAGAAAATCCCCCATCCCAAACTACTCTTTACATAGAATATTTTTCGAACATTTTTATTTTCTCAAAAATGGACCTAATGATTTTGATTAAAACATCATATGTTTAAGATACTTTCATGGCAAATGAAATGTATATCTTGAATTTTCTGGGAATGTCCACAAAAGTCGTCTTCATTCTGAATAACTTTTGCATAACTGGTAAACCGTAAGAGGGAGACAAAATTTTACTACACAAAAAAAAATTAGATCTTGTTAAAACACACAACTTATACCATATACATTTTTTTTTGTCGAGTGAGCTATTTTCGAGATATTCCTTGTTATTTGTTTGAATTTTCCAATACTTATACTTTTTCTCAAATGGAAATTCGTTATTCGTTTTTTACTTTCTCTACTACGTATAGTAAGTAGGGGAAGTATTGTATTCCACCCAAAATTTCGATACCGAGATTTCACCGGAAATACGTGTTTTGAGACTCACTGAATCCAAAAAAAGCATTTTTGGAAACATGTCCGTGTGTGTGTCTGTCTGTGTGTCTGTGTGTCTGTCTGTGTGTCTGTGTGTCTGTGAACAGCATAACTCAAAAACGAAGCGTCGGATAAACACCAAACTTGGTATTTAGGTATCTTTCAGAGATGCGACACGAAGGTTTTCAAGAAAATCCCCCCACCCCAGACTACCCTTTACATGGAACATTTTTCGAAAATTTTAATTTTCTCAAAACGGCTCTAACGATTTTGATTAAAATATCATATGTTTAAGATATTGTCATGACAAATAAAATGTATATCTCGAATTTTCTGGGAATGTCTCCAAAAGTATTCTTCATTATGAACGACTTTGTCATAACTGGTAAACTATAAGAGATAGACAAAATTTTACTACACGAAAAATGTAGATCGCGTTAAAATACACAATTTATGTCATATACATTTCTTTTGCTGAGTGAACCGTTTGCGAGATATTGCTTGTTATTCCCTTAAATTTTCCAATACTTATACTTTTTCTCAAATTCGTTATTCATTTTTTTATGTCCTGGACTTGCAAAGAGAATGGAATGCGCCGCATAGCAACCAGCGTTAAAATATTTGACTATCGCTTAAAACCTACCATATTCCCCTTGCATCTACAAGAAAATTATCAATAAGATTGACATCTCGATATCTCCATTAACATGAAGCATATGGAGAATAAGCGTTTGTAAATATAGTTTGCACAAGAGTAGAGAAAGTCATGTGAGTGTAACACATCAGATTTTTTTATCCTTGTAATGCAAAGAGAATGGAATACCCGACATAGCAACCAGCTCTTAAAATATTTGACTATCGCTTAAAGCCTACCAATTCTCCTTGCATCTACAAGAAAATTAGCAATAAGATTAACATCTCGATTAACATGAAGCATATGGAGAATAATCGTTTGTAAAAATAGTTTGTACAAGGGTAGAGAAAGTCATGTGAGTGACACATCAGATTTTTTTAACATTTGCATGCAAAATAAAATGCGTTACTTAGAATTGGATGACAAAAATATATATTAAGTTTTACTCAGTCATTAAATAAATGTGCCAATTTCAAGCTGGGATGACAATGGGTTTCAGATATAAAAAATTATGTCACTACATGTTTACGCTAATCGCAGAGTTATAGGCAGACAAAGATGCCAATATCCTTCTTTTCTCCCATCAGTGTGATAACTTAGTGAACATATAGCTCTACACATTAGCATCCTAAGAATAATCAGAATATTATAATCTATTTACTCCTATATGCTGCTAACATCTACAAGAAAATTAGCAATAAGATTAACATATCGATATCTCGATTAACAAGAAGCATATAGAGAATAAACGTTTGTAAAAATAGTTTGTACAAGAGTAGAGAAAGTCATGTGAGTGTAACACATCAGATTCTTCTGTTTTAGTCTTAGATAATGCTCCTTATCACACTGCAGAACTGCACTAACCCCTTCTAGAGGTTCCATGACGTCTGCTTTGATATAAAATATAAATTTGTCTTCGCTCCCAGTAGTTGGTATGCTTCAATTGGTTTAATGTAGCCCATGATTTGTTAGCTACGAAGGAACGCCATCATGTATCCGCATGTCAGACCTCGATGCCTGCATTTATTGCTTAGAGACGGATACTCTGTTCCACCGTTTGGTTTTCTTGCTATATTATGGCTCCGATACGTGTCAAACTATTGGCTATTCTTACTGTAGATTGATCCTCATGTACTGGTTTCGCCCACATCATTTACTGTAGCCAGATCTGGCTGGTCCATAATCTGGACTGTAGCTCATAATGTTCATCACGCTGTTACGGGCTACGGCCACCTCCATTTAAACACCTATATCGAGTATCTCCCTTGTGAGAGAGACAGTTTTCTTGTCCATGGGAAAAAAATGTGTGGGATCCACCACATTCCTATCGTTTCGGCTGTAGCCTACAAAGGTGTATACCTATCTGATGTAAACTACTAAACAACTAAAGCCAGAAAGAAGAAAGACAAACGCAAGGGAAAAAAATCTGATGTGTTACACTCACATGACTTTCTCTACTCTTGTACAAAACTATTTTTACAAACGATTATTCTCCATATGCTTCATGTTAATCGAGATGTTAAATCGTATTGCTAGTTTCCTTGTAGATGCAAGGTGAATTGGTAGGCTTTAAGCTATAGTCAAATATTTTAAGAGGTGGTTGCTATGTGGAGTATTCCAATCTCTTTGCATTACCAGGACAAAAACAAAAATCTGATGTGTTACACTCACATGACTTTCTCTACTCTTGTACAAACTATTTATACAAACGCTTATTCTCCATCTACTTCATATTAATCGAGATAAACATTTGCAGACTCTATCTTATTGCTAATTTTCTTGTAGATGTAAGGGGAATATATATTTACAAGGGCAATTTGGAAATACAGTAGCCTTTAAACACATACATATCTCTTAATAGCTGGTTGCTAGGTGCAGCACCATTCCCTTTCCCACAGATTAATACTCTTTGCATATCCAAGACAAAGAAATGAATAACGAATTCCCATTTGAGAAAATAAGTATTGAAAAATTTAAGGGAATAACAAGTAATATCTCGAAAATGATTTACTCAACAAAAAAATGTATATGACAAATTGTGTATTTTAACGCGATCTACATTTTTTCAGTAGTAAAATTTTGTCTATCTCTTATGGTTTACCAGTTATGCAAAAGTCCTTCACAATGAAGAACACTTTCGGAGACATTCCCAGGAAATTCAAGATATACATTTCATTTGTCATAAAAACATCTTAAATATAAGATATTTTAATCAAAATCGTTAGAAACATTTTTGAGAAAATTAAAATTTTCGAAAAATGTTCCATGTAAAGGGTAGTCTGGGGTGCGGGGATTTTCTTGTAAACCTTCGTGTCGCATCTCTGGAAGATACTGAACCTAAATACCAAGTTTGGGGTTTATCCGACTGTTCGTTTCTGAGTTATGCTGTTCTCAGACACACACACAGACACACATACAGACATGTTTAAAAATGATTTTTTGGATTCAGGGGGTCTCAAAACACATATTTCCTGTGAAATCTCGGTATCGAATTTTTTGGTGGAATATAATACTTCCCCTACTTATTATACGTAGTAGAGAAAGTAACAAATGGGGAACTAAACACGCTTCCTCACCTGCATAAACATTAGTGGTACTACTACCTTGTGTGAGTGCAAATCTCTGTTTAAGAAACAATTTGTTTGTGCATGTACAGTATAAACTAGGCCAGAAAATGTAAAAAAGCAATAAATAAATTAAAAATATATATCATGGTTTCAAAACAAAGACGTTCAGTACGACAATTCTATGCGTAAGTCAGTACAGTACAAGCTGACTGAAATAAACAAAACCCAAAAAGATAGGCAAAGGTACCGAGCTGTGTAATTATAAATTTTAAGTCACTGCTAAAGTTCCTTATTAAACTAGAAAATATTTTGTAAGAAATATATGTTTTAATTACGTTTAAAAATAGTTTTTCTTTTTCAGTTGTGAGGTTCGGTTTTTCCAATATATATGTATACTTACAAAACTTGGGTGAATTTGCTGGCGTAAACATCTGTCTCACAATAACTTCATAGCAAGTTTTAATTAGTACATTTTTGGGAAAGTATCACCGAAGTTTGGCTCTGAAAACTTAAAAATTGCATCGTAAGGAACACTTAAAATGTTGAAACATCTCTAAAATATTTCACCGAGAAAAGCACAGTGGAAAATTTGCTCATATGAACTGGCCTGAACTCCTGCTGAAACAGTTTTTATCTTTTTAGTTAAAAATTTAGAAACTTGTTAACATATTACCTATGTGCAGCAAATTTTGCAAAAATGCTCTAGAAATTTTGGAAAATAAATGTGAGAAGTATCAGAAAAAGTCTCAAATGTGCTAGCATACCTCGGCTCAAAGTTATTTAAATAATCACTTAATTGCCTCATTTTCGCTTCGATAACAAAAATATTTAAACGGGCACGTCCCAAGAGAAACGGACTTCATTAGAAATTGTAAAACGTTTGAACACCTTGCCCAGTTTGGTTCCCTTAAACGGACACGTTTTTGCTTTATTTGGGCTACAACGTCGTTTCTGGCACCCTACACATGTGATCACCTTGGGCAAAGATGAAACGAATGGATTGGGATAGAAAACTAACAATTGACTTGTGGCTGCAGAAATTGCACGACATATCACTTGTGACTGAAAGACTGCCAGAGATTTTGCAAAAATGTAGAGAAGATATAAAAAGATTGCTGGGAGGAGGATCATGTGGTAGAAAACGTCACCACAGTACTGTCCTTTGCTGTGAGATGACATCAGCGATTCATTTTCTTCTTCCTCCTCCTCCAGCGAACGTAAGTCCAGTTCCGAAGAGTTGAGATGAGTGTATATTTTTATAAGCTAAAAATACTGCATCAAGTGCTTAACTTTCAGTTTCGTGATCATTTAGACACATCTTTACTTTAATATATACTCCAAATTTGACACTACCGTCATAAGTGTGACAATATAGAAGAGCGAGTCCGCATCAGAATGACGGTGTAGATGAAATTGTTTATCCAACTGCCTACTTACTGGTGGCATTCTTGCTATGGACCATGGGTTCATGAAGAACCTAGTAAATGTGTAACATCCCTTCCTAGTGTGGAAGCAGCGAGTCTGCATCATACTCCAGAAGCACCCAGTTGCAATCTCAGTTGGGTTGAGTTGCCTGGAAAGGCTCCCCCCCCCCCGAGTTTTTCCCTTAAGCAAAATAGACAAATGTCACATCACCTTGAGCTCATTTGAGGCTCATTCCATTCGATATGCAGGGAAACAAAATAAAAACCTAAACGGAAAAAGAAGTCCTACTTTACCGTGAATTTTTATGACTTTGAGTGGGATTAATTGTTAGTACTAGACGCTGGAATACTCCCTTACAGTCTTGTTGGCGCCCTCGCTGACACTAAAAAGATACAGAAGCAAGTATTTTGACACATGTGCTGTCAAAATGTATTACTTCTATAAGACTGGACAACCCTTTCACACTTTAATCCTCTATGACCCAATTACACTAAAGCATGTGTAGGAGTCTCAAATCTGGATGCAGAATTGATGCCCTCTTTAAATTCTGAACTGTGTACAGCATAACAAAAGCCTGCCTCATCAGCTCTTAGACCTTGAACGTACAGTATCAACTGTCTTATACATTGAGGCGACTAACAGGCTACAAACTTAGTATTTTACCTTATTTCCGACTCACCAGTCCCTCAGCGATAGAAACTTAGAAACTAACTTGGTGCAATAACCATTAACCTCTGACCTTTGATATATAATTGGAGCACTTACTTGGAAAGGTTTAGATAAAATGACAAATACCTACTCAGTAGTAAAGATGTAGCTAGGAAACTTGGAAACTGTTTTCGCAACTACGACTGCAGAAAATGTTGTTTTGACAGACACTAAGATGCAAATAAAGAAGACTGTATGCTCTAAAGCTATTAGCTTATGACATAAGTGATACCCCGTACCTGTGGTAGCTTTTACAAGTGTAATTCCCCGATTATTTTTAAATTTTAACATATTTAATAGATTTATTTCTAATTTCTTTGGCAAAGTTTTAGGTTTAAATATACTGTTGTTTCCAAAACATTCGCTGTGGTATGCTGTATTTTCACGTATACTTTGACTGATCTATGTGACACACTTGAAAATGCACCAAGTTTTCTCTTTCACACGAACTCGTTAAAATAAAAAAAATCACTTTTTATACATACAGTTAAGCGTTTTTCTGCATTCTAATTCCAAACCATTTCTAAGCAAATGTGTAATGCAATTAATACAAAGCTTATAGAAGATTATAATATGTTCTGCCATGTCCCTAGTAGGTAGAGAAGGTATTGCATTCCACCCTAAAATTCGAAGTCCAGATTTCAACGGAAATGCATGTTTTGAGGCCCCTGAACCCAAAAAAGCATTTTTAGAGAAATGTCTGTGTGTGTGCGTGTGCGCGCGGGCGCGCGCGCGCATGTGCTTGCGTCTCTATGAACAGCATAATTGAAAAACGAGAAGTCGGATAAATACCAAACTTGATATTTAAGTTCAGCATAAGATGTGGCACGAAGATTTTCAAGAAAATCCCCAAACCCAAACTACCCTTTACATAGAAAATTTTTCGAATTTTTTTTTATTTTATTAAAAATAGCTTTAACGATTTTGATTAAAATAACATATGTTCAAGATATTTACATGACAAGTAAAATGTATTTCTTGAATTTTCTGGGAACAGCCAGTAAGGTCCTCGACATTTGGAAGGAATTTTGTATATCTAGTAAACGTTAAGAGATGACAAAAACGTACTACACAAAAAATTCGATCTCTTTAAAACGCACATTTTATTTGCAATAACTGTTTTGTGATACCAGCAATTTCTAGATATTGTAACGGGCTATGAAGAGGTAAGAGGCGGTCAAACATGGCGTCCCGCGTCGGAATAAATAGGTAATTTCAATCTGTGTATTTCTATTCAATATAGTGACCATCCAAATTCAAAATGAGTTAATTAATGGAGTAGGTGCCCTTACCCTTATTATCCTTGTAATTTAAGAGTTATCAAGGTTATTTTAATGGCTATTTAGGCTCGGCCCCGTCGGCCTCGTGTTCAATGTAAAGACCCCGGATACCTTTCTGCTCTACCATCTAAGAATTAAGTGTTATTAATAATTAGAGGTGCGACATTATGTTATTATTGGTTTGCAAATTGTCATACCTAGCGATTTTTTTTAAAATGCTGTCGCTATTCACTTTCTCGCGATGTCTTGGAAAGAATGTGGAATTTTAAGGCCGGGATATAGTGACATGTATCTAATCATCTGGCTATCGACCCGATTTCCTCTATCACCCCTGTGCGAGCAACAAAAGGTGAAATGAAAATGTTTCGCAAAGGTTTATCTCCATTACCACAAGCAGATAGGAAAACAAGCTTTCGTAAGAATAGTTTACTAGGTGAAGCTGTATAAAAATAAACGATAATGGGTAGAGAATGTGACATATCAGATTGTTTCTTTTTTTATGAATAGTGCAATGTATAAGCATTGTCGTCGATAGTGGCTCTATGCAAACATATGGCCGCCGGCTGCTGCAGGCTGCATTTTTTAAATTTGTTTATTTTAGGTCGCATGGTCATGGGCGACCATGTAAAATACATACAACATTACATTGTCTTTTACTAAAACGTATTGGAAATAACAAATGGAAATATATTTTAAGCACTAGCAGTTTTTATATTACATTGCATTAGCATTATTACAGTGCTTTAAAATAGAAAAGCAATTGTAAGTTAAGTATAACGTTAAAATCTTGACAATTTAAACAACAATGGTTTTTGGACTGGCAAATGCCTACTGCGTCACACGAACACTGCAGTAGGTTCCTCAGGAGTCGATAGACAGTGCAGCAGGCGTGCCACCCGTTAAATATTGTTCACCGGACCTTAGTTTTGGAATACGCCTCGTACATTCAAATGTATACTGAATGAGCTTTAAGACCACCAACAAACTTCAGGGGATGATTCCTGACTGGAATTGGAGTACAAAAGTTCATATCACCTTGTGTCCGGAAATGCATATTTTCGACGGTAGATGGCACTGACAACATTCTCTCATAACTTGCAGTGTGCGTTTTGTGTGTTACAGATAGTGTGATTAGGCAACGTAGAAGCTCAATGTTGCGGTCTTCATTCCAGGAACAAGCCGAGATGGTTCGTGTACGGCCAAGCAGGTGGAAACGGTCCAGGGGCAGCGCGGATGTACGAGCCACGTTCCCTGACAAGACAGCATCAACCACATCACACAAAGCCATTTTTCGGCATTTGTGTGAGCATGGGTCCTCTGAGACAGATGGACGTTCAAGGAGGCAGCGGAGTGTGTGTACATCAGATGTGGAGGAACATGTTCTCCATGATACTGGGAATAACCCTGCTACAAGTTCCATGCCACTGGCCAGCCAACATGGTGTAAGCCAAAGGACGGTTCTCTGTATATTAAAGGACAAGCGTTATTATCCCTATCACTTCCAACCTGTGCAGGGATTATTACAGCGGATTTTCCTCCACGGGAAAAAGATTCTGTCACTAGTTTGTGGAACAAGCCATCACCCCAACGGATTTCTGTCTTCAGTCCTCCTCACCAATGAAATAACCTTTGGTAGACATGGCATCATTAATCTGCATAATCATCATCTCTGGGCTGCAGAAAGTCCTCAGGGAATAGTTGAAGCGTCTCATCAGCAGCGGTTCAGCATCAATGTTTGGGCAGAGATTATTGCGACCGCTTACTTGGACCAGTTCTTCTTCCACAACGCCTAAACGGAGAAAGTACCTGAGATTCCTGCAAAACACTCTGCCTCCATGCTGGAGAATGTGCCTTTGGCAATACGACAATGTGGCTGAGCACGATAGAGCTCCAGTCCACTTCCGCATTAATGCTCGCCAGCATCTCAACATCTTCCCCAGACGGGTAAGATGTGGAGCCCCTGTTGCATGGCCTGCTCGATTACCGGACTTAAACCCCTGGATTTTTACTTGTGGGGTCAACTGAACAGCATTGCATACGGTGAACCTGTTCCTGATGTTCAGACCCTTCAACAGCCTGACCACGTAGCCTGTGACGATATGCTGGACAAACCCGGATAATTCGAACGAGTGAGGCAATTCATGATGCGACGTGTGAACGCGTGCATTGCATCCCACTTTGAACATCTGTTGTGGCATGAATAGGATTCAGGGTATGCACAGTGTGCCAGGGCTCTTTGATGTTCTTCAGTGCCATCTACCGTGTAAACTATGCATTTCCGGACACAAGTTGATATGAACTTTTGTGCTCCATTCCAGTCAGGAATCACCCCCTAAAGTTTGTCGGTGAACTTCCAACTCATTCGGTATTTGTTGTAAAATGTATTACTATTTACACATTTTAATAAGCATTTGCTAGGAGGGAGAAGTGCATTTCTTAATATGAACGAGCAAGTGTTATGGACGATCAGTACGGGGTACAAATAAGCATTCTCTAAATTGCATCTAATAGTTCCCATTTTCCGCTGATAGTGGAGTCTCAAAGACGATCGGAGGAAGTAAGGGGAGGAGATGGGAAGCGGAGAAGAACACTAAGCAGTATAGTGACTTTAAAAGAGAAACTGTTAGCGATATGAAGCTAACCCAACACACATGTTTTGTAAATGCGGAAGCTTGGGCACGATCGGCAAAAGGAGCCAGGGCTCGACGCTGATCATGACCAAATGTATTGTATTAGCTCAACACTCAATAAAGATATCATATCAAGAATAAGCATTTGTGTTGATTTTGAATAAGTGGACTAATAAATTTATGAGTCATAAATAAGTTTTATTACTAAGTTGCTTAGTTAATGTGTTTTAATGGTTGAGGTTAATAAAACGTTATATATATAGGATCAAGTGTTGTAATATGGCCACCAAAATTTATTTTTGTAATTTACTTGAAAACCAATAGTACAATGAAGATTTCACGCGAAAGTTATACCTACAAGTCTGTAAAGTAAGTTCTATGTAGAATTGTAATTTAAGTATTGTATTATTTTATTATGTTTAACTTTGTTTACAACAAGGCAGAACTGGCCATTTTAAAGGACAGTCTTGTAATATGGCCACCTACAAAAAGTATATTTAAGAGCACGTTTCACATACAAAAACCTTAACATTTCTTTCACCTGCACATTCTTCATGAAACCAGACGCACGTCCTGCACAGGACACCCACACTTCTCCGTCGTGGTCTTCGCTGAAGATCCCATCACAATATCCACACTTGGAATCGCCTGTGCTGCATGCAGATTCTTGTTCCTGTTTTCCTGTTTTTTTTCTTCTTTCCTTTACTTTTTTGCTCTCCTTTCATTAATATGTACCGGTAAAGTCAGAATGGTAGCTTCTTCGCTGTTGCTAGAGCCTCCAACATATTCTTCATTAATTGATTAATCTGTTGATGGTGGCTCACTTTGTCCACTTTTAGGTTGCTTGCCTATTTGACCCTAAGTTCCTGCAGTAGGATCTCTTTTAACTGATCTGCTTGCTTGACCTGATAGGACTGGGATAGAGTTTAGAGAGTTCAGCTTCTCGTTTTCTTGACTATGGAACACCTCGGATGGGGCATAGGAGGATTCAGGAATAATTCCTGGGTTGAGAGGCACCAGAACACAGGCACGAAATCCACTCACACCATTCTCAACGGGACAAGCCTTTCCCCATGCTTGAGAAAGCATCTGAAGGAGACCGTCAACCTCATTTTACAGCATCTACTGCTTCCTGCATTCTCTGAATATTCCAGCTCTGACGCTGCGTTGTCCTGACTCTCATTTTAAATGCTTAGAAATATCAAGCAATAAATAAAGTAATTTCCTTACTTCCTAAAAATAATTATTTGTAATGTAATTAAGTATTGTAGAAACCAGGTCTCTTCTTGTTAAGTCTAAGCATAAATAAATAAATTAAAAAAATTTAAGGAAAAGAAGAAATAAAATTAGATAAATCCTCAAATCACTCTAGACATCGTTAATACATTCAGTATTATGCTACACAAATTTCAATCCCTGTAAAAACAAAAAAATAATAAAGTCCGTCTTGTAAAACGGCCAAGCAGCTGGCCATATTACAAGAAAACACATGTTCATGGAATTCAAGACCTAGCTAATACGTAAGAGCACCAATCATGACTGCGGCAACTCGCTTATAGTCCTCGAAGGTTACACTTTTACTAACGCTATCCATATTTTGTCATTTAAAACTCGTGTTGCTATTATAAATTATGGCTCACAGACACAGGAAAACAAACTTACCTTCTTACCTTCACTTACCTTCTAATACGCTATGTGATATATTTCTTTATAGCATACACAAAACTGCCAGATGTGTCTCACAACAAAGCGCAGCACACACACACACACACACAACTAATACGGCGTTGCTTCTGCAGCACTCTATCGTTTCTATCAGCAACTAGGAGGGCGGCAGAATTTAAATAACTATTTCTGGCCCTTTTACAAGAGTGGCCGTATCACAGGGCTTGACCTTCCGTAAAAATCAGGTAATTCTATAGGTTATTAAAGGACCTCGCTTGTAATTTCTTCTGCATTGTTTTAAACGAATTGTTTTTCATGATAAACCGGTCTCCAAAGTCCAAACCCCATACTTCTAAATTACTAGTCCACCAACGCTTGAAGCATAAACGTAAAACATTTCAAACCGTTTGTTTATTCTTCAAACTTGAGAAGGATAAACTGATCTCTTGCTTTGTTTACATTACGCCACCATCGGTGACTATGAATGTACACTATGTAATCAAAAGTATCCGGACACCCCACAAACATACGTTTTTCATCTTAGGTGCATTGTGCTGTCACCTACTGCCTGGTACTCATTATCCGCAACATCAGTAGTCATTAGACATCGTGAAACAGCAGAATGGGACGCTCCGTGGAACTCACGGACTTCGAACCTGGTCAGGTTGGGTGTCACTTGTGTCAGAAGTCTGTACGCGAGATTTCCACACTCCTAAACATCCCTAGGTCCACCGTTTCGGATGTGATAGTGAAGTGGAAACGTGAAGGGACATGTACAGCACAAAAGCGTACAGGCCGACATATGAAGAGGGTCGTAAAGAGTATCTATCCAGGCCATCACACAGGAATTCCAAACTGCATCAGGAACCACTCCAAGTACTATGACAGGCGTGAGGTGAGAAACCTTGCATTCCATGGTCGAGCGGCTGCTCATAAGCCACGCATCACGCAGGAAAATGCCAAACGAGCTTCGCTTGGTGTAAGGAGCATCAACATTACACGATTGAACAGTGGAAAAACGTTGTGTGGAGTGACGAATCACGGTACACAATTTGGCGATCCGATGGCAGGGTGTGGGTATGGCGAATGCCCGAGGAACGTCATCTGCCAGCGTGTGTAGTGCCAGCAGTGAAATTCGGAGGTGGTGGTGTTATGGTGTGGTCGTATTTTTGGAGGGGGCTTGCACCCCTTGTTGTTTTGCATGGCACGATCACAGCGCAGACCTACATTGATATTTTAAGCACCTTCTTGCTTCCTACTGTTGAGGAGCAATGCGGTGATGGCGATTGCATCTTTCAACACGATCGAGCACCTCGCCATACTGCACGGGCTGTGGCGGAGTGGTTACACGACAATAACATCCCTGTAATGGACTGGCCTGCACAGAGTCCTGACATGAATCCTATAGAACACCTTTGGGATGTTTTGGAACGTCGACTTCGTGCCAGGCCTCACCGACCTACATCGATACCTCTCCTCAGTTCCGCACTCCTTGAAAAATGGGCTGCCATTCCCTAAGAAACCTTCCAGCACCTGATTGAAAGTATGCCTGCGAGAGTGAACGCTGTTATCAAGACTAAGGGTGGGCCAACACCATATTGACTTCCAGCATTACCGATGGAGGGCGCCACGAACTTGTACGTCATTTTCAGCCATATGTCCGGATACTTTTGATCACGTAGTGTATTATACTAATAGGACATGCAATTTTACGTTTTTTACTTGCGGCCAACGAGCAACTATCGCTGCTGTGTAGAGTGAGTAAAGGTTACTTGAATGTAAACACAACAACAGCTCCACCAAACCAGTTATTACTAAATGTCCCGAGCAGTACATACTGTGTTCCTCCCACAAGAATATGTCTATAAGGAATGTGTTGACATCAACAATTCTATCGCTATCTGAGAAAGATTACGAAAGATCTACTATCAACATATCAACAAGACTTAAGGCCTCTTAGAAAACACACCTCTTCTGCTAGTAGTGCTGAATGACCAGTTGCTTTTGTTTGCTTTCCTCGTCACAGATTTTAACAAGGTTAGCAACTATTTCTCGGGTTTTACTGTAAAGTTCTTCCTTTCTTAATATGCATTGTAAATAACTTTATAAATCACTAGAAAACACTCACGCATTGTTCTAAGTGTAAAACGCTGGGATACTAACGTTGCGCGATGTTTTTAATGCTGCCACGTGGTTCTACCCCCGCCTCCCTCACTCTTCCGAAGAGCAGAACACCCCGCAAACTTTTCTCGTCAGAGGCCTACAGTACTACATATTGCTCTGTTATAACTTCTGCGGATTTTCTGCGAGTCAACATTCATGCTTTTTAAGAAACAATTTCTGTCAGTGCCCACATTATAAACTCAAAATTGAGGTTCTCCGGGCAACAATATATATCGATGGCAAGCAATGAAAACCTCGTGATTGCATCATCATAAACTTTACAGGAGAAGCAAATAATTGATTTAAAAGTACCTTACATATAAAACGCTAGAGGGACAGTTGCCGTAGTTTTTACTCAGTAGTGTAATCTTAGTCATTAGGGGTATATGTAGGTGAACTGAGTCAAAAGGCTGAATTTTTCTAACAATTTAGAAGTGAATTTTTATGCAAGTGAACCCAAAATTCATTATTAAAAATGTAACAATAGAGGCTGTCTTGCGGCAGAGTGCAGTTCGACTCGTACCAAATGACTTGTTTTCCCCAATTACGAACTACGTGGGACAGATAGCTTAAATTAAATTGAGTTTTATTTATTGACGCTGTTTAACTGCTGTGGTCGTTAGTGTCCCATTTTATGTTGGGCGTGATAGACTGGTAATTTTGCTCAGAGGCCTGTTTATCAGCCTTGAGGTTCTTTTACGTGCCGTAAATCTACGACACGGGACCACCGGCTTTACTTCCCTTCCAAAGGAAGCCATAGTAAGGATTTTTACGCCCGAAAAAATCCATCGCCCTCCGCCGGGTTTGGACCCGCGACCTCGGGAACTAGAGGCTAGCATGGTAACCACTACACCACGCAGGACAACAGGACAGATAGCTTTGTGTTTGTTTATCCGTGGGCAAAGGAGGAACTACGCGTGTCGAGTGATGGTTTACCAGTCACCACACGTAAACACGGTAACGACACCAAACCGAGCGCAGGCATATTATGTCCCGTGTAATACCTGTCACTCAGCCAAAACAAAGTCGGTCCATGAGAGTTGCCAGTTATAATCGAACTAAAATTTTTCTTCTACTTTCAGAGACTAAATAAACATGCATAAGAATAAGATTTTTATGGTATTTTGAGGTATTAGAATAAACACTAATATTTATAATACGCTTTAGACGTATTATCATAATAGATTTTTACTATGATCATTACATACATAGAAATGAATCACAACATAACAAGTTTAAGTAGGAGCTCTACAACATCACAGGAAATTAGTTAACAATGGTACTAGACTTACGATGTTTTCTGCGCAAATAAAAGAGCTCGGGATATACGAGTTTTTTATTTATATTATTAGAGTGCGGTGTAGTGCAACGTAAAGTTCAGGTTCTCAACAGATTATGCGTCAATTTTTTCGTTACCTGGTGGAATTACGTGGTTTTCATCAACTGATGGAGTTACGAGGTTTCCGTTGACCAGCATCGATATAATACTTAGAAATATTGCCTGGAATCACTGCTAAATTGAATTGATAGTCAAAGATCAACACCTTCGACATTTCGGACTCCTTGCAGAAGTCCATTTTTAGGGCGAGAGAAAGCTACTGGTGTCTAACAAATGGACATTTGCAGAATTCAAATCGCCAGCAGTTCAGATTTTTAGACAGCAACGCGGTTTAACCAAGAAAACTTAGAGGAATATAAGGGACAATATTATTATGTTCAAGTCTCTAATATAGACGCCGCACCGTTTGCATGCTAAGGCTTGCATGACAGAAAGACACGCTGAAGCGTGCTCTGCATATTGCAGCACATTATAAAAAAATAAATACATACATAAATAAAAAACTTGACGTTTTAACATCCGGTATTATGAACTGCATTACGACCCAGTACGATTTCATTTTATTACCCCTTGGTTTCCACTGCTGGTATTTCCTTGCTTGTTTTCAGCATTCTTCACAGCCTATAAGCATAAATGTCTTGTGTTTATTTTGGTTCAAACATTCGATATCGAGATTTCACCGGAAGCGCATGCTTTGAGGCCATGAATTCAAATGAGATCATTTTAGTATCTTTGAATATGTATGTGAACAATATAGCCGAAAAACGAAAATCCTGTAGGTGAAAAAGTAGTTATTTATCTAAAGCATTTTCCACGAATGCATGGTGAAAGCCTTTAGGACGTTCCTCACCCCCAAAGACTTGAAAAAAAAATCGTTATTTTGATTTCCTCACAAACAAATCTAACAATTATTATTAAAATATTTCTAATACTGATATGCCATACTATAGATTGAGGCAGTATTTTTAACACTTGAATAATTTCAATTAAATTATATAATATGTAAATTCAATAACAGTCCGCCTTGAAGCAATATGTATGTAATAATTTGTAAAAAAATGCATGTAACAGTCATTGCAAATGCTTATATTATTGTAAACATGTTTGACAATGTTATATGAATGCATTAGGTAATTTAATAATGTAACAGCTGTGAGAATAATAGGTTTAAAGTTGCTAACAATGAGGTAACAATGAAGTAACCTTGAGGCAATAATGAGCTAGAGAGTTTGAATATTACTAGTCATGATTAGGGTAGCAATAATGTAAATTTTTGGGACAGTTTAAAATAGCCAATCAACAGCCAGAAAAAAGCTTTAATTAAATGCAGATATTCTATTGGACTAGGATTAGCCAATCAGAGACTTGAAATACAAAAGTTTACGGGTTTGGACGGTTGAAATATGTTCAGTTGCCTGCAGACCTTGGTAGTGACCAGATGGAAGATGGTTCTCTAAGAAATATTACGTATTCGTGTGAAACGAAAATTAAGTATACGCGTTAACAAAGTGCAAGTATTAAATAAAAGAATGTCACAGCTCTTGATATCAGTGTAGTGCTATTTAATTTGTGTCAAGGATTAATAAAAAGAAGTGAATTTAAACTTAAAATCTATGTAAGCCTACATTCTTCTCGCACCTCGCCCTGATTAAGAGAAACGTGTCTCTAAAGTAAGACTGACGCAGCCGAGGCAAACATAAACATAAAATACTATCTATAGAAGCAGTTTAATAACAAAGTTAATATAATATTTTTTAAACTTGGAGTGTGACAAACAACCTTCTTCAAGGCACATTCTGAATTTAATGTATAAAGCACTTTAAGTCCTTTTACCGAAAGAGATGGTACAGTGACAACACTGAGGCTCGCATACTGGCTGTAATAGAGTTGCAATCCCAATTCCGAGCAACCTTATTTGGGTTCCCATAATTTTATCTTGCATAACAAACGAATAGCTTGTTGGTCTACATTTTCCATAATCCCCAAAGATCGTACAATAGTAAAGAGAAAGACCACAATGTTTCAGTCTTGGTCGATATGGGTAGATACAATGGTAACACAATTTTGTTGCAGGTATTCCCTTTTAAAATGATTGGAATCAAAACCTACGTCAGCAGGAATTCCGAGGACTACCCGTACGCCACAAACATGCAATACTAGATATATAGCTCTCAACCTTTAACGATCTCACATACCTTTGTCATTGGATGGGGGTAATATTCAGAACCTAAATGTTTTCAAAACGCTTTACATTTGATAAATAGCAACAAGGATTCTTGGCGATAGTAAACTATAATAAAAATCTGATGTGTTACACTCACATGACCTTCTCTACTCTTGTACAAAATATTTTACAAACGCTTATTCTGCATATGCTTCATGTTAATCGAGATGTTAATCTTATTGCTAATTTTCTTGTAGGTGCAAGGGGAATATGGTAGGCTTTAAGCGATAGTCAAATCTTTTAAGAGCTGGTTGCTATGTGGCGCATTCAATTCCCTTTGCATGTCCAGTACATAAAAGAATGAATAACGAAGTCCCATTTAAGAAAAAGTATAAGTATTGGAAAATTTAAGGGAATAACAAGCAGTATCTCGAAAATGGTTCACTCAACAAAATAAATGTATATGACATAAATTGTGTATTTTAACGCGATCTACATTTTTTGTGTAGTAAAATTTGGTCTATCCCCTATGGTTTACCAATTACGCAAAAGTCGTTCACAATGAAGAATACTTTTGGAGACATTACCAGAAAATTCAAGCTATATATTTTATTTGTCATGAGCATATCTTAAACATATGATATTTTAATCAAAATCGTTAGAGCCATTTTTGAGAAAATTAAAATTTTCGAAAAATGTTCCATGTAAAGGGTAATCTAGGGTGGGGAGATTTTCTTGAAAACCTTTGTGTCGCATCTCTGGAAGAAACTGAACCTAAATACCAAGTTTGATGTTTATCCAACTGTTCTGTTCGGAGTTATGTTGTTCACAGACAGACACACACACACACACACACACACTCTCTCCAAAAATGCTTTGTTTTGGATTCAGGGGACCTCAAAACATATATTTCCGGTGAAATCTCGGTATCGAATTTTTGGGTGGAATACAATACTTCCCCTACTTACTATACGTAGTAGAGAAAGTAAAAACACGTCTTTCTAAATAGCATTTTTACATTGGAAACACACTCTTGTAATATTAAACCAACGAAATACCTAAAGACGTCGTGATATCATCTGGGGCTAGCTGACTGCCCTACGCTGCACGTGTAGCTTTTTAAACTCGAATGACTTAATTATTTTAATTCACCTCCCCCCCCCCGTTCTTTATGACATTATGTCAATGATCTACAAGATGTTTATGGTGAATCCTCCCCTTCACCTCTTGTAATTTGTACAGACCCAGCTATTTCTAATAGCGGATGAAAAATCTCCTGATATTCATGCAAAAGGATGTGAACGGGGAAACGGCTGACTTCCTTAACCTCCCCCTGCTTCAAAGTTTTGGAAATTCTGCATAGCATACAAGTATTCTTTGGCTGTGGAACAATCATCGATCGGAATAGTCGACTAACTTATTAATGGCTACAGCAGCTGACATTTTAAACCTTCGTGCCTTGTCTTAGGTCCCGTAGTTATTTAATAACGCAAAAGCTACACAGTTTTCACATAACACAGATTCCTTAACATATACAACGAACAAGATGTGAAGCTGGTGAACATGCAGAACTCCCAGGCAAACTGACCTCTTTGGAAAAGACATATTACAGTTTGCGACCATCGAGAAAAACAATCTTCCCAGTTGTTGATAAAAAATTCTGATGTGGTACATTCACGTGACTTTCTCTACCCTTAATCTTTATTAGTAGGTATACAAACTATTCTTACTAAAGCTTATTTTTGTACCTACTACAGTTTAATCCAAATAAATTGGTTATAGATACAAAGAGAACAGCGATATCCAAATATTTAAGAAGGACGCTATACGCTGGCCTTAAAATTACATACCTTTCCATGCAATCGCGGTAAACAAGCGAATGTTAATAGGACTTAAAGAGAATGAGCAAGTACTGAACAATTCGAGTCATTAATAACGGATATCTCAGAAATGACTGATGGCACAAAATAGTTGTTGGAAATAAATTGTATGTTTTAAAGAGATCTACATTCCTTGTGTAGTAAGTTTACGTTTATCGCTTAACGTTTATCATTTATACAAGATCATACAAAATTCCTTCCGAATGAAGAGGACTTCAAAGGGTATTCCCAGAAAATTCAAGATATACATTTTATTTGTCATGTCAATGTCTTTAATATATGGTATTTTACTCAAGAGCCATTCTTTCACAAAATCAAAAATTCCGTGTCGCATCCTTAAAAGATACTGAACTTAAATACCAAGTTTGGTACTTATCTGGCTTTTCGTTTTTTAGTATTGCTTTCATAGACACACACGCGGACGTTTTTCTAAAAGTGCTTTTTAGGGGCCTCAAAACATGTATTTCTAGTGAAATCTCGGTATCAATTTTTTTAGTGGAATGCAGTACGTGGTAGAGAAAGTAAAAATATCGGTTTCTAATGTTAGCAATCTTCTCTCTTTATACAACTATTTAGCATGCCCTGCTGACGAAGTTGATTACACCATAAGTAAAAAGGAAATAAAGCAAAACTTTCTTACATGAGGGTTATTGAAATATTTTGGCATAGGTACCGCATACGTATCGTAGCGTTATACACATATTCGATTAGCTTTTGTTTTACTGTGTCTTAATTATTGCTAAATCGTTACTATCCACATATATATATATATATATATTGTTTGGAATAAAATATCCGTGGCATTTGCCTTATTTTGCATGCATATTCTGTGGAGTAACAACTATTTTCTACCCCATGACATATCAACTAAAAGTCAAGGCCTTCTTTGCAAGCATGTTCTTTTGTAACTCCAATGTGTTCGTATTCAAACATAAGGGCTTTCTAAATCCTTTTTAATATTTTGGTAATTTATTATATTAAATTATATGGTGTGTTATAGCACCATGTCCGTCAGAAAGACTTAGGTTTTTCAATGGTGAAAGAATTATCAAAATTGGTTGAGTAGTGTTTGAGACAAATTTTCTGTCTTTATAATATTAATGCATATATTAAAGAGGCTATATACAATTAAAAAGAAGTCTCTTATATTCCGGTAAAGTACGGATATAATTGGTAAACTGTATAATTTACAAAAGCCCCTACTACATACAATTTCACACAAATATTTTTTCTGCAGGGTTAGTTATTTCTATAATATCCCCTCTTATACGTTTAAAATTACCCAAATTTTAAGTCACGCCTAGTGTAAAATGAATTTGTTTTATGAAAAGTTAACTTGAATCAGTTGAATTGCTCCCTTAAACTGGATTGGATTGCGAAGCGGAAGGAATTCGGCACCCACTCAAATCGCTCCCTTTGTTTCTTTTTTTAGTTTCTCTGTCATTTAAATACCTAAGGTATAGGAAATATTGCATTCAAGCCATAAATTCGACATGGAAAAAATACCGTTTTTTATTCCAAAATAATAAACTAGTTTTGGAAAAAGATTCTTTATGTTTAAGAACAGCTTTGCTCGAAATCGAAAAGTTAAATAATACCAAATTTCCTTGAATTAAACACGTTTAAGGAAGCCTGACGAAGATATATATCTATAAATGTCCCCTACTCCAAATTACGTTTTGCCTGAAAACATGCTCCTAGGTCCCCCCCTCAAAATGGCTCTAATGAGCCATATGCTTGAAATGTATATCTGCACTATTCTGTCGTTAGCCTGTGAAGTCCTCTTCCTTCTTATCGAATTGTATATTTCTGGGAAGCCATAAGAGATGGACAAAAACTTAGAAAGAGAATATGTAGAGCTCATTAAAGTATAGAAGTTCTGTCAAATAACGTTTTCTTTGCATTAGCTGTTTTCGAAGTGTTGGTTGTTGTTCGTTTGAATTTTATTTTGCAGTACTGTAATCAACAGTTATTCAAATACCGTTCTTTGTTTCTCCTGGGATCATGCAAAAATATAAATATCAAGTTCAGCCCACTTTTTAAACATCTGAACTGTTGTCCTAACCTTCCGTATATTTCTGTGAACATGTAACAAAATATATATTGAAGCTATTTCAGCCAACGCTTGCTATGATTAACATGGAACAGACAGAAAAACCTAATGGATTACATTCATATAACTTTCCCTACCCACTGGCAATGATTTTATATATCTTTTACATGCCCATTCTTACGAAAACTTACTTTTCTATCTACTTCATGTTAATCGAGATAAGCCTTCGCAGTTTCCTTACACATTTCGTTGTAAGGGGGATAGAGGAAACCAAGTCGATGGTCGGAGTTTAAAAGCAGTCGCTATATGCTGGCCTTGAAACTCCATACTTTTCCTATTACATGCGAGAAAAAAGAAATAGCGACGGCACTTTAAAAAATAACAAAGTATTGAAAAATTCAAACCTATGCCGGAAATAGCTGATGCAAAAAAAAAATGTTAAATAAGTTCCGAATTTTAAAGAGATCTAAATCTTTGTGTAATAAGTTTACCCATTACACAAAATTTTAAAAAAATCTTCCGAAAGAAGAGAACTTCACAGGTTATCTTCAGAAAATTCAAGATAGACATTTCGTTTGTCATCTAAATATCTCAAATATACAGTATTTTATTCGAAATGGTTAGAGCCATTTTTGCGAAAAATCCAAAATATCACATTTCTCCTTGTAAAGGGTAGTTTAGGGAGGGGGATGTTGTTGAAAATATTTTGTACCATCTTTGGAGGATTTTGAATTTAATATCAAGTTTAGTATTTACGCGACCCTTCGTTTTTTGAGTTTGCTGTTGACAGATGCACACACACAACCTGTTTTTAAAAATGCTCTTTTGAATTCAGTGGGCCTCAAAATATGTATTTCCTGTGAAATCTTGATATCAAGTTTTGGGTGGAATAGAATATCTACTCCTATCCCAATAGATAGGGGATTTAGAAAGTAAAAAGCAAAATAATGTGTAGAGTAGTTCTGAAAGTAAAAGAATAGAGCATAGAGAAAGTCCTGTGACTGTAACACATCAGGTTTTTGTGCACACAGGAAAAGGGTAGCCTTTCGGGACGAGGGTATTATCCTGACTGCAAGAGGACACCCCCAGTAACCAGCAGTTATTGAATCATTTCGCTATAAAAAAAACTTAAACACACAGGCAACCAGCAAGCGTTGTAAGTGTTCAAATTCAACAAAAGAAGCAATGGAAAGAAGAAAGGGAACAAAAAAAAACAGACCTTATAGAATTATTCATGTAGTGTTGTATCTGAAAACTTGTCCTACGGTTTGGAAAGAAACTGTAACAAGATATGGATGGTCCATGTAATGTGATAGCCTTGTTCTACTTTACATTTTTATTTCCGGACAAGAACTTGAATTTTATTAAAACGCAGGCTCAACATCACACAAGGGGAGTCTAAAAAACAACACAACATCACAAGGTGAGCTGTACTAGCATCTGATATCGAATTGAAAATCTTCAAAGGAATTTTCTTGAAACAAGGGTTTTTTTTTTACCCTGGGAGAAGGGGTATTCTTGGTCTTTAAAATTATCTTGATTTGAATCAGCACTTATCTTCTTTCTCCACTAGAAAGAACATCTTTGTGAAAATCACACATAATTTTTCATCCTATTCAGGACACCATTTTTATATTTTCAGCTTTAATATCTTCTTTCGGAATAAAATGTTAACCCTCTCATATGGAAACATTTTTAAAATCCAAACTATGGAGTATTAAACGTCTGATGCATAACAATCCGTAATTGCTCTTCTGCCTATTGTAAAAGGTAGAGCTAAAATTACCCATACAAGAGCTTGCTTTTCTATTTTTATTTAAATGCGATAAATTTCTCCCAGAAAGAGCTTCATACACGCTTTGGTGCAGGTACACGGAAATACGTAAAGTCTTAGACATCTGTCAACTGTTTAAACAGCAGGTTGCTTACCTTCATATTACATATCCTTTCCTTCGTTCAACAGAAAGACCACTAAACATTTCAAACTGTGCTACTTAAAATGTTGGAAAATGTAAATGAATAACATAGAAAGTTTCGAAAACGGTCAGTGCTACAAAACATTGACACGAAGTGAATGGTTCAACGAGATCTACATTTTTTATGTAAAGTTTCTGTATATAGTTTGTGTTCCAAGAAATTCTATGAGAGCTGTAAGATCTTTACAGGCTATTTGTAAAAAGTTCAAGATTTAAAGATTTTATTCGTCATGCCAAATACTTCAACCATATATTTTAATCCAACCCTTTAAAATATTCTGAGGGGGGGAAACTTTGAAAGTATATTTCCTGGAAAGGAAACCTTCGATCTGCATCTTGATTTAGGCAGGAAAGGTTATATTTATGTTACTTCTGTTTTTTAATTAACTAATTCAAGGAGACAAACCTTTCCCAAAAATACTATTGCAAACCTAAACATATATATTTCGGCTGAAATCTCGATACTGAATTTTGGGGTCAAATCAATAGTTCTTTAAGAGACTAAGCGACAGAGAACGTAAAACTCAGCGAATGGAGCCCTAATTACTATGTTCGTTCCCAGTCGAGAATGAATTGAGGAATTCTGGATAAAACGTGTCCATAGCACTACAGTTTCCTTCTTACACGATCTTAAATATTAATTGATTATTTAGAACATAAATATGTTGTTTTTGTTTATGACTTAAATCTCAAAAATAGTTCTGTGCAAAAAGTGCCGAAATTTTATTTTTAAAATCTGCTTATTGTTATAGCGTTATGTTATTATAGCGTTGTTATGATAGCGAAAACTACAAAAGAAATTCTTGCTAATTTTCAATATTTCTCCTCCAAAAGTCCTCAAAAGCAGATTTTTACTTCCTCCATTTGTCTTGTGTGGAAGATAAGCTTTCTTATGAATAATCCGTTAAACGGTTATGATGATAAAATGGCAATGGACAGAAAACGTTTAGTGATGTAACACATCAGGATAATTCTTTCTTGCACCTTCCAGAACAGTAGGGAGGGTGAGGTATTGACAAGGGGACGGAGTATAATCATTTACTCAAAAGAAAATATTAACATTTAATTCAGTAAATATATCATTATCCTCCCTTCAGAACCACCATCACCAACACAACACAAGAACAATAATAATAATAATAGCGATACGGCTTTCCGTCATTGTTCCAGACACACTTCAGTTTTGGACTTAACTGTGCTACCTGTATCGTTTTAAAACACAATCCATTATGCCTGCACCCTTTATCAAGGACAACAATCTCATAACATATATGGTTTCAAATTCTTCTGGTTCTTAAAACATTTTCCCAAAAGCAATATATCTTCTGTGAGCCAAGGCCTCACAGGAGCATATAATGTGCTGGACTGTTTGTTTGTTTCTTGCCACAATTTGCAATCTAAGTTGCCCTGAAACACTCACATCCTGTTAAAATGCTTATCCACGGGAGCAGTTCTGTGAGGAATGTAATAGTTGTTCTCAGCTGAAATCTGCCACATTTAAGTAACCTTTCATCTTGTCCTCCGTGATGTAGAGGTTACCATGCTAGCCTCTAGTTCCCGAGGTCGTGGGTTCAAACCCGGCGGAGGGCGATGGATTTTTTCGGATGTAAAAAATCCTTAGCATGGCTTCCTTCGAAAGGGAAGTAAAGCCGGTAGAGCCATGTCGTAGATTTACGGCATGTAAAAGAACCTCAAGCCTGATAAAGAGGCCTGTGAGCAATATTACCGGACTTTCACATCCAGTATAGAATGGGGCGCTAAGGACCATAGCAGTTAAAGAGCGTTCATAAATAAAAATCAATTTCATTTCATCTCTTTTCTTACATGGTTTTCTAATAAACGGTTTACCGTGTTTGTTTCCTGTTTAAAGAGCTCTGCATTTTTTGAGCAGTAAGTTTTTGTCTTATGGTTGACCCGTGAAATGTAAGATGTGTTTATTGGAGAGAGACACCTCGCCACTTCGACCAGCTTGATCTATTGTGGCTACACAACAGGAGACAGGGATGAAGTGAAGGAGCCGTAAGAGGTCGCAGATCCGCAGGCAGACAGGGCTACAGAGACGCGCAGAAGTCCCTAATATTTCCAGTTTGAACACCCGCGCCGCAATTGAGAAAAAGAAATCCGACATCGCACACTGGCATTCACGGGAAGAAATCTTTCCAATGCGCAAGCAACTACGCCATCTGCCCTACACCGCCAGCACCGCAGGACCCGAAGCGTAAGAGGGAGCGAAGAAATGAGAGGAACTGGTGGGAAAAGAGAAATCGTGGTAGAATACAGCACCTTGGCATTCGCTTAGGCGACCAGGGGAAAACGAACAAAAACCCCAAGGGTAGATCACCGGTAATCGAACCCGGAACCTTTCAATGTGGACCATAGACGTTGCTGCCTGAGCCATCCCGCTCTGTTGGTTGACCCGTTATACCATATTAGGTATACAAAATTCCTCCCGAATGAAGAGGACTTGACAGACTGTACCAAGAAAGTTCAAGATACACATTTTGTCATGTAAATATATCATATACACGGCATTTTAATTAAAATCCAGACCCATTTTTGAGAGAAAAATTTTCAATGTGAAGAGTAGTTTGAGGTGGGAGGAAATCGTTTTGAAAAATCTTCGTGTTAAAACTTTGGTAGATACTGAACTTAAGTACCAGTTTGGTATTTTTCTGGTGTTGTTTCAAGTTACGCTGTTCACAGACACCCACAGACCTTTTTTGGGTTCAGGGGGACCTCAAAACACCTATTTTCTGAGAAATGTTGACATAGAATGTTTGCGTGGAATACAATACTTCATTTGCTTAATGCATGTAGAAAAGAAAGTAAAAATGCTTGTAATAACCGCATAGGGCATGGAAAGCGCCGAGCGAAAAACTTCTAGGAACACTAAAGGAAGTTTGTTAGCACAAAATACCAGAGTATACAGTATGATATATTGTTACGCGTGATCAGATTTAAACATTGGCACTTCTAAAGTCAATTTACGATCCACGAATATTCATTTAAGGTATGCAGTGTACAAGCGATGTATTGATTCACGATTGTTGTGAGAAACAAAATACGAAAGCCAATTAGTTGTGAGTTTCGAGTGCTTTAAGAGTTGGATGTTCTCCAGTTTCTGGAGAGCTTCAACCCTTCACCTTGAGAGTGAATGCTGATGTTTCAAATAGCTGGTGTCACATTACACCCAGCTGAGTAATCAAAGTCTGCAAGACGTCTCTTCTACATCTGAATGAATGCCATCATCAGCGAAACGCAAACATGTACATATATCTCCTATCTTATGATTATGCACCTCGTTTCAGTTTACTCGACAGACAGTAATTGCAGTGTATAATTATGAGAACTGCCCACTTTTCCCTGTAACTAGAAAAATATTTTTCCAACAAGAATCACAAAAGACCATTTGTTTTTCTACCTCATGCTGTAGTACCCACAGCCCAAGAACAAGTACAGCAGAAAAATCTAACAGCCAAACTTATGTAAGGCTGAAACGTTCACAGAAAAATCCAACAGCCAAACTTATGTAAGGATAAAAGGTTCACAGAAAAATCTAACAGCCAAAAGTACGTAAGGTGAAACGTTCAGAGAAAAATCTAACAGCCAAACTTATGTAAGGATGAAACGTTCAAAGAAAAATCTAACAGCCAAACTTATGTAAGGATAAAACGTTCACAGAAAAATCCAACAGCCAAACTTATGTAAGGTGAAACGTTCACAGAAAAATCCAACAGCCAAACTTATGTAAGGATGAAACGTTCAAAGAAAAATCCAACAGCCAAAAGTACGTAAGGTGAAACGTTCAGAGAAAAACCCAACAGCCAAACTTATGTAAGGATGAAACGTTCAAAGAAAAATCTAACAGCCAAAAGTACGTAAGGTGAAACGTTCAGAGAAAAACCCAACAGCCAAACTTATGTAAGGATGAAACGTTCAGAGAAAAACCCAACAGCCAAACTTATGTAAGGTGAAACGTTCAGAGAAAAACCCAACAGCCAAACTTATGTAAGGATGAAACGTTCAAAGAAAAATCCAACAGCCAAAAGTACGTAAGGTGAAACGTTCAGAGAAAAACCCAACAGCCAAACTTATGTAAGGATGAAACGTTCAAAGAAAAATCCAACAGCCAAACTTATGTAAGGATGAAACGTTCAAAGAAAAACCTAACAGCCAAACTTATGTAAGGATGAAACGTTCAAAGAAAAACCCAACAGCCAAACTTATGTAAGGATGAAACGTTCAAAGAAAAATCTAACAGCCAAACTTATGTAAGGATGAAACGTTCACAGAAAAATCCAACAGCCAAACTTATGTAAGGATGAAACGTTCAAAGAAAAATCTAACAGCCAAACTTATGTAAGGATAAAACGTTCACGGAAAAATCCAACAGCCAAACTTATGTAAGGATGAAACGTTCAAAGAAAAACCCAACAGCCAAACTTATGTAAGGATAAAACGTTCACAGAAAAATCTAACAGCCAAACTTATGTAAGGTGAAACGTTCACAGAAAAATCCAACAGCCAAACTTATGTAAGGTGAAACGTTCACAGAAAAATCCAACAGCCAAACTTATGTAAGGATAAAACGTTCACAGAAAAATCCAACAGCCAAACTTATGTAAGGTGAAACGTTCACAGAAAAATCCAACAGCCAAACTTATGTAAGGTGAAACGCTCACAGAAAAATCCAACAGCCAAACTTATGTAAGGTGAAACGTTCACAGAAAAATCCAACAGCCAAACTTATGTAAGGTGAAACGCTCACAGAAAAATCAAACAGCCAAACTTATGTAAGGCTAAAACGTTCACAGAAAAATCTAACAGCCAAACTTATGTAAGGTGAAACGTTCAAAGAAAAATCCAACAGCCAAACTTATGTAAGGATAAAACGTTCACAGAAAAATCCAACAGCCAAACTTATGTAAGGTGAAACGCTCACAGAAAAATCCAACAGCCAAACTTATGTAAGGTGAAACGTTCACAGAAAAATCCAACAGCCAAACTTATGTAAGGTGAAACGCTCACAGAAAAATCAAACAGCCAAACTTATGTAAGGATAAAACGCTCACAGAAAAATCCAACAGCCAAACTTATGTAAGGTGAAACGTTCATAGAAAAATCCAACAGCCAAACTTATGTAAGGATAAAACGTTCACAGAAAAATCCAACAGCCAAACTTATGTAAGGTGAAACGTTCACAGAAAAATCTAACAGACAAAAGTACGTAAGGTGAAACGTTCACAGAAAAATCCAACAGCCAAACTTATGTAAGGTGAAACGTTCAAAGAAAAATCTAACAGCCAAACTTATGTAAGGATGAAACGTTCAAAGAAAAATCTAACAGACAAAAGTACGTAAGGTGAAACGTTCACAGAAAAATCCAACAGCCAAACTTATGTAAGGTGAAACGCTCACAGAAAAATCCAACAGCCAAACTTATGTAAGGATGAAACGCTCACAGAAAAATCCAACAGCCAAACTTATGTAAGGTGAAACGCTCACAGAAAAATCCAACAGCCAAACTTATGTAAGGTGAAACGTTCACAGAAAAATCCAACAGCCAAACTTATGTAAGGATGAAACGCTCACAGAAAAATCCAACAGCCAAACTTATGTAAGGCTAAAACGTTCACAGAAAAATCCAACAGCCAAACTTATGTAAGGTGAAACGCTCACAGAAAAATCCAACAGCCAAACTTATGTAAGGTGAAACGCTCACAGAAAAATCCAACAGCCAAACTTATGTAAGGCTGAAACGTTCACAGAAAAATCCAACAACCAAACTTATGTAAGGATAAAAGGTTCACAGAAAAATCTAACAGCCAAAAGTACGTAAGGTGAAACGTTCAGAGAAAAATCTAACAGCCAAACTTATGTAAGTATGAAACGTTCAAAGAAAAATCCAACAGCCAAAAGTACGTAAGGTGAAACGTTCAGAGAAAAACCCAACAGCCAAACTTATGTAAGGATGAAACGTTCAAAGAAAAATCTAACAGCCAAACTTATGTAAGGATGAAATGTTCACAGAAAAATCTAACAGCCAAAAGTACGTAAGGTGAAACGTTCAGAGAAAAATCTAACAGCCAAACTTATGTAAGGTGAAACGCTCACAGAAAAATCCAACAGCCAAACTTATGTAAGGTGAAACGCTCACAGAAAGATCCAACAGCCAAACTTATGTAAGGATGAAACGTTCACAGAAAAATCACACGCTTTTACCCCTCGGTCCTCCAAAAAGGAACATTGAAAAGTAGGTGAAACAAGAGTTGCAAAACAAAACAAGATGGTAAATGACTGCCTCTGTGATTTGGTGGTTAGTATGCTAGCCTCCAAATTCAGAGGTCCAGGGTTCGATTCCCGAGCCGATATGACTTTAGATGTTAAAGGAGGCACATAAATGGGGGGAAAGTCGTAAATCCATTCCATAGATTAAAACCAAATGCATACGAGTTAATACCAATATCGCCGTCATTCGGAAATTTCCATTTTGCATGTATAAACGCAAGATTAACATGCAAGTGATAGAAGGAAGAATTAATGTAACTATCCAAAATAAAATTACCATAGAATTGGAGGCTCGCATTCGGGAGATCCCGGATTCGATTCCCAATGGGCCGGCCACTATCCTTGAGCTTTTATTTCGTGGTTTTCCCTGGTAGGTAGACAAATGCTGGATTGGATTACATTAATCCCGCGAATTTTTCAGTTCCTCATTTCCTGTCACTTCATTTCGAATCGAAGGATCAGACGAGAGGACGGTGGGCGAGGCGTGTGGCGATGTTGTTTCCTTTGAAGAGCTTGCTTTCGGTGTGTGACGGGCCCTCAGAGACCTCCCGTGGGGAGAAGTAGGGCTGTTGGCGATACTACCGGTGTTAGAATGTAATATCTGGTGGCGTTAGGAACCCCGCCTGTGTCCGAGTTTACCGTTCCGGATCTGATCGCCCTGTGTCCTTTGCTTCACCGTTCCTCCATGCCAGACTCACCAAGTCAGAAGTAATGCTGGTATTTTTATAACCCATTCATTTCACAAATCTGCATTACCCTCTTTAAACATTTTCACGAGATTTATTTCGAATTAAATATAATTCTGCTTTTCTTGCTTCTTCCGAAATGTTTTCCAATTAACGGGGTATTTTCCATTCGAAACAAAAACAAATAAAACCAAGAAAAATAACTTAGGTGGTAGTGTCTGTAGCTCGTATTCGGGAGATAGCGATTTCAAATGCAATGTAACGGCCAACTGGGCTTTTTTCGTGGTTTCCCTCCGTGGTCAGGTTAATAGCGGATTGTTACCAACAGAGCAAAAGAAATATAAATAAAAATAGATTGTACAGGAAGGCAACTACACAGGTAAGTTTATCTGTTCAGCATTGCAATGACTGCGTGTGCACTCAAAGAACAGCCTGAAGTTCCACGACCTCAAAGCATATCCCCCTAAAACTTGATAGCAACAAAAAGAGATGATACAGGACGGCGACTCCGCACTAATTCAGGTGAACCACTGAACCTAGAGTAACTGTCGCTAAGCAAAGCAGAAGTTAAAGTGGCGTTAAAGAAAAACAAGAAATAAGAAACCGGTATCCATCTCTTGAAATAGTCACGTCACGAGCGAGCTTATAGACGGAAGCAAGTATTTGTTCGCTGGGATAGTCCATTTCTCATTCTACTGAGCACATTTCAACTGTAAAATAGTTATTAAATTACTATCTATGTGTTATAATATTGGTGCATAGAAATACTGATGTTATATTTTTTCTTGCATTCGTAAGAATTACCACTCTCGCTGCTCGTTTTCCAAACGTTAACGAAAAAAAATTTCTGATGTGATACATTCACATGACTTTCTCTAACCGCTATCGTTTGTTAGTGGGTATACAAACTATTCTTACTAAAGCTTATTTGTCTATCTAATACGTTTTAACCCAAATAAACCTTTGCAGAAATAGCTACATTACACATTTCGTTATAGATAGAGAGAGAACAGCGACAGTCAAATGTTTAAGAGCTGGATGCTATATGCTGACCTTAAAATTCCATACTGTTTCCATGCAATCGCGAGAAAGAACTGAATGTTGACAATGAGAACGACCAAGTAATGAACAATTCGAACCATTAATAACGGATATCTCAGAAATGGCTTATGCCACAAAAAATTATTTAAAATAAATTATGTGTTTTAAAAAGATCTACATTTTTGTGTACTACGTTTTCGTCTGCTACTTAACTTTTATCAGTTTTACAAGATTATACAAAATCGTTCCAAAGAAGAGGACCTCATAGGCTATTTTCCCAGAAAATTCAAAATACACATTTTATTTGCCATGGAAATATCTTTAACATATGGTATTTTAATCCAAATCTAGTCATTTTTTAGAAAATAAAAATTTTCGAAAAATGTTCTATGTAAAGGGTAGTTGGGAAATTTCTTGAAAATCTTTGTGTCGCATCCTTGGAATATACTAAACTTAAATACCAAGTTTGGTACTTATCCGACTTTTGTTTTTGAGTTATGCTGTTCACCGACACACGGACCTTTTTCTAACAATGCTTTTTTTATTTATTTATTCCGGGGGGCCTGAAATCGTGTCTGTATAGAATTTTTGGGTGGAATGCAATACCTTCTCTACATACTAGGTTGGTGGTATGGGAAGTAAAAAGTATATAATGTACTATACTGCAAAATATGTAGCGTTACTTTTAAAAACATTTGTACGTCCACTGAATTACAATGACCTTGACAACAATGCACTGAAGATGAGCATCTTGAACCACGTTCTTGCGAAACAGGCGACGGGCGTTACTCCACCGGATGCTTGCTAGCAGCGCATGCTTGTCCCTGGGCAAGAAAATAGTGTGAAATGTGTTCGGCATTCATGTCTGACCAAGGCCATCACGGCAGACTCAACTAACCAGCAGATTACAGAAAACCATGTCCCAACAAATGAGTAAAATGGAAGAGATATACAAGAGTACTTTTATTGTGTACAGCAATTTACTCTTGTAATTGCAAAATATTTCGGTCCTCATCCAGAAACCTAGACAGTACAAGGGTGCCCCTAGTTTTCAGGATCATCTTATGGGTTATCCTTAACATCGGGCTCCCTTCGAAAAGAGAATCGTTCCGTGTACTAATACTAAGAATGTACACCGACGTGCATAAAAAGTGGCACATTCACCTAGATCGCCATAGTGTTTTTTCTCTCCATTACATTTCCATCTTCAGGTAACCAACTTTTTCCTACAAAACAGACATCAGTCCTTTATGTGACTAGTCTGAAAAACAATACAGGGAAGTACAAACTAACCAATGAACGATGTTTATAATCTATGAGGAATGAGGGGGCTGTGAATACCACCCTATGAAAGGTAAAGGTATGTATTACGGAGGGGCTCCCGGAACCAGGGCAGGTCACCGCACACATGCCACTGACCCATTGTGCTTCCAACGTGACCCCTAGGAGGGAAGGATGAGGGGAGAGACCCGAAGGGTGACCAGATCCGGATGCCCACGGGGCAAGAACGGACGGGGTCCCTAACGTTTCCAGGTAGAACACATCTTACGCCGCACGGTCCCTGCCTACAAACCACCAACCTCCAGGGACCCCCGGAGTGTAGCCCCAGGCTAAGGAGAGACCTAACGCCAGGGAAGAAACCTTTACAAAGCGCAAGCCACCGCCCAGCCGCAACCCGCCGAACACCGTCGCCCGGTCAAACAACCCTGAAACAGATGACAAGAAACATGATAGGTACAGGAAATGAGAGTTGTGGTAGAAGATGAACCACCCCAGCATTCCCCTGGCGACCCGGGGAAACCACGAAAAACCCATGGGCCAGAGTGATCAGCCAACGGGGATCGATCCCGGGACTCCAGAATACGGACCAAACGCCTGAGCCATCCCACTCGGTACCTCTATGAAAGAGTTTCACTACGATTGACACACAAAGAAAGGCTAAGTCAACTACCAATAAGTGGCCTTCTAAAAGAAGGGGTGAAGAACTATTTCCATGTGTGGTTAAACTGAACAACAGCTAAGACATTTACATATATGAGAGCTTTCATCAGTGACATGGAGACGAAGGTTAAAAGTTGCTGCCCCTACTAAATGGCAATAAGAAACCCGGCATTACCAAAACCGTAACGTAGCATGCAAATTTAAGGTTTAAATTGTAATGTTACCCTTCGGAAGTTCGGCCATACTTTGTGGGAGGTAAAGTACCCAGCTAATCCAATGACTACAATTATGCTCGAAAAATAGAGGTGGTCACGCTGGTAGGGGTGGGGGCTAGATTTGTCACTACCAACATAAACAGCTCTTCCATTATGGGCCACAATTTGTGAACGCCAATATACCTCATCGCCATTAACAAGCCCTGTTTTCCGAAACAAGCTTGAATCCCAGTGCATCATCTCCCTATCACACTCTTCCCCGTTTATGCAACGCATACATGTGATGTTTTGAAAACCTGTAAAGAAGCCTTTTTCCCGCGATATTAATACAAATTAAACACAAGTAACAGCTATTTGTGCAACAAATTCATGAAGTGTTATTTTTAATTTCTCTACCACGCACCTAGTAGGTAACAAAGGTACTGCATTCCACCAAAAAAAAAAAAAGTTACCTCGAAATAAAAAAAAAGCTTTTTAGAGAAAAGCTTCGTGTGTGTGCGCGCGCGAACTGCATAATCCAACACGAAATGTGCAGTAAATACCAAACTATTTGTGTACAGTATCTCCCAAACATGCGACACGAAGTTTTCAAAGAGAAACCCCTACCATAATATGGAAATACACTATGTGATCAAAAGTATCCGGACACCCCACAAACATATGTTTTTCATCTTAGGTGCATTGTGCTGTCACCTACTGCCTGGAACTCATTATCCGCAACCTCAGTAGTCATTAGACATCGTGAAACAGCAGAATGGGACGCTCCGTGGAACTCACGGACTTCGAACGTGGTCAGGTGATTGGGTGTCACTTGTGTCAGAAGTCTGTACGCGAGATTTTCACACTCCCAAACATCCCTAGGTCCACTATTTCTGATGTGATAGTGAAGTGGAAACGTGAAGGGACATGTACAGCACAAAAGCGTACAGGCCGACCTCGTCTGTTGACTGACAGAGACCGCCGACATTTGAAGAGGGTCGTAAAGAGTAATAGGCAGACATCTATCCAGACCATTACACAGAAATTCCAAACTGCATCAGCATCCATTCCAAGTACTATGACAGTTAGGCGTGAGGTGAGAAACCTTGGATTCCATGGTCGAGCGGCTGCTCATAAGCCACGGATCACGCAGGAAAATGCCAAACGACGCCTCGCTTGGTGTAAGGAGCGTCAACATTACACGATTGAATAGTGGCAAAACTTGTGTGGAGTGACGAATCACGGTACACAATGTGGCGATCCGATGGCAGGATGTGGGTATGGCGAATGCCCGGTGAACGTCATTTGCCAGCGTGTGTAGTGCCAACAGTGAAATTCGGAGGTGGTGGTGTTATGCTGTGGTCGTGTTTTTCCTGGAGGGGGCTTGCACCCCTTGTTGTTTTGCGTGGCACATCACAGCGCGGACCTACATTGATATTTTAAACTCCTTCTTGCTTCCCACTGTTGGAGAGAAATTTCGGGGATGGCGATTGCATCTTTCAACACGATCGAACACGGTTCATACTGCACGGGCTGTGGCGGAGTGGTTAAATTACAGTAACATCCCTGTAATGGACTGGCCTGCACAGAGTCCTGACTTGAATCCTATAGAACACCTTTGGGATGTTTTGGAACGCCGACTTCGTGCCAGGCCTCACCGACCTACATCGATACCTCTCCTCAGTTCCGCACTCCGTGAAGAATGGGCTGCCATTCCCCAAGAAACCTTCCAGCACCTGATTGAAAGTATGCCTGCGAGAGTGAACGCTGTCATCAAGGCATTACCGATGGAGGGCGCCACGAACTTGTACGTCATTTACAGCCAGGTGTCCGGATACTTTTCATCACGTAGTGTACCTCATATGGAACTTTTCAAAATGCTGGATTTTCTCAAAAATGGCTCTAACGATTTTGTTTAAAATAACATTAAGATATTTACATAACAAATAAAATGTATCCCTTGAATTTTCTGGGAATAGCCTGTGAAACTGTTTTCATTCGGAAGGAATTTTGTGTAACTGGTAAATCATAAGAGATATGCAAAAACGTACTACACAAAGTGATGTCACTATTCAGTTGTTCTAGGCCAGCACATAGCGAGCCGATTTTTAAACATGGTTATCGATTCGGTTTCCTTTATGCTTATCCCTTATCCCACAATGTGAGAAAACGGTTGTTGCTTCACGTATGAAAAGCCAATTTGAAGTAGGAGTTGTATTGTAGTTCCACTGTTGGGGAGCCAAACTTGATGAAGTAACTGCCCCACGTATGGTACAAAGTTTTCTGTGGTCTTCGCTCCAATGTTTAGGAATCAACTTTGTATTTTAATGTTTCTTTAAATATTATTTATATATCTTTATTTATTTATTTATGTTTGCCTCGGCTGCGTCCGTATTAATTTGTAGAAACATGTATCTCTGAACAAGGTGTGGTGCGACTAAAGAATGTAGGCTTACACAAATTATAATTCTTACTTCCACTCCTTTCATTAATCCTTCACACGATTAAATAACACTTCACTGATATAGAGAGCTGTGAGATTATTTTTATTAATTACTTGCACTTTTTAACACGTACACTTTATAATATTCTCGCCGTAATGAACTTTCGTCTCACACTGAATACGTATTAAACTTCTCGAAGACGCGTCTCGCGTCCGGTTAGGAATGCTGTCTCCTAGCAACTGACTTCTACCACCTGAATTTGCAAATTTCATCTATTTCAAGTCTCTGATGGGCTAATCCTACTCCAATAGAATACTTTTATTTAACTTTCAGCTTTTCTGGTTGTTGGTTGGCTATTTATAAACTGTTTTTTTTAAATTACATTATTGTTCCAAGAATTACTAGTATCATTATTAAACTTTCCAATTCATTACTGCCACAAAGTTACCTCATTGTTAGCAACGTTCGGCCTCTATTCTCACAGTTCCTACATTATTAAATTATGTAATACATTCACATAACATTATTATACATGTAGACAATAATACAAACATATACAATGACTGTAATATACACTTTTTATATACTGTTACATACACATATTGCTTTAAGGCGAGCTGTTATTGAATTTATATATTATATAATTAGACTGAATTCACTTAAGTGTTACAAACACTGCCTCAAATGAAATGTGTAATAAAACTATTTTTGTAAAGGTTTATCTCGATTAATATGAAGTAGATAGTAAAATAAGTTTTCGTAAGAATAGTTTGTAGAAGATGTATAAAAAAAGGTGATAATATGTAGAAAGTCTTGTGAATGTAACAAGAAAAAAGAAGCTTTCTGTACGTTTTGAATGTTTAATAACAATTTTTCGCTGCCAAGAATTTCAGAGTTGTCAAAGGCATCGAGATATTCAGGAATGGTTGCTTAGCTGTTATAGTGATAAATATTTGCCTCATACCTCCGAAAATATTAGCTTTAAGACAAGTTTACAGTACTCTTTTCTGGTTTTGAAGCATATTACCTCCTCTCCAGATATTAGAACTTTTTTTAGTTCCATTTATACACCGCCTTGGTCTTATTGGCGGCCTTTACTTTGGCAATGCTGTTAACCCGTTTTCTCTTGTCGTTGGATTTCTTGCACTTTTTGGTTTTAATCCTTAGATTACACACACACACACACACACACACACACACACACACACACACACTTTTATTCCTACTTCCATATTCTGGGGACGGTAGGGAATAACCTTAGAGAAAAATTCCCACCTCAGCCGGGAATCGAACCCGGGACCCCTCGCACAGTAGGCAGGGACCAGCTTAGAACATTTTTGTCCCCCCCCCCACCGATATGTAAAGTCAAAATGGGCGATGGACTCAAATATAAGGAACTGTCTTGTAAAACGCAGGGCGAACTAAGTACCATGTTGAAATCTAGTTGTTTAGCAGCCGTAAAGTCGTGAATCTATTCCTTAATACCTATTTCAACTTTAACAGGCCTATTTTACAAAAGTGAAGGATGTGAATGAACCGAAGAAGGCGCCGAAGCGGAACTCTGAAACAAACGCAGTATGTATGTGCATGCAGCGCGCCTTCCCCCAGCACAACAATGTTGAACTTGACCGCCATGACAACTGGTTCGACTAGTCATGTGACTCCTTGCTGGTTATGCATATTCAACTTGCGTGGATACGTCCTTGACTCACGGCGCACCTTCTCCCATCATTTTACTAATATCCTAGGCGGAATCATATACATATGTACTAGTGACCCCGAATAGTTTATCATCAACCTGTTGCACACAGCTTTTGTTGGATGAGTTTCGAAGTCATTAATGCTTTAACTTTCATTACAACAGCTGAAACTTTGTACGCCAATGCTGCATCTTACATCATCAAAACAGCTGATACTTTGTATACTAATGCTGCAGCTTAGCTCATAAAAACAGCTGATACTTTGTACACTAATGCTGCATTTTACCTCACCAAAACAGCTGATACTTTGTACACTAATGCTGCATCTTAGCTCATAGCAACAGCTGATACTTTGTACACTAATGCTGCATCTTACCTCATAACAACAGCTGATACTTTATACGCTAATGCTGCATCTTACATCACAACAGCTGATACTTTGTACACTAATGCTGCATCTTAGCTCATAGCAACAGTTGATACTTTGTACCAGCTGATACTTTGTACACTAATGCTGCATCTTAGCTCATAGCAACAGCTGATACTTTGTACACTAATGCTGCATCTTAGCTCATAGCAACAGCTGATACTTTGTATACTAATGCTGCATCTTAGCTCATAACAACACCTGATACTTTGTACACTAATGCTGCATTTTACCTCATAACAGTTGATACTTTATACGCTAATGCTGCATCTTACATCACAACAGCTGATACTTTGTACACTAATGCTGCATCTTAGCTCATAGCAACAGCTGATACTTTGTACCAGCTGATACTTTGTACACTAATGCTGCATCTTAGCTCATAGCAACAGCTGATACTTTGTACACTAATGCTGCATTTTACCTCACCAAAACAGCTGATACTTTGTACACTAATGCTGCATCTTAGCTCATATCAACAGCTGATACTTTGTACACTAATGCTGCATCTTACCTCATAACAGTTGATACTTTATACGCTAATGCTGCATCTTACATCACAACAGCTGATACTTTGAACACTAACGCTAGATATTTCCTCATAACAGGTGATACTTTGAACACTAATGCTACACATTTCCTCATAAAAATAGCTCATACTTTGAACACTAATTCTGCATATTTCCACAAAACAATAGCTGATAGTTTGCACGCTAATGCTGCACATTTCCTCATAACAACAGTTGATACATTTTACACTAATGCTAGATGTTTCCTCTTATCAACAGCTGATACTTTGAATACTAATGCTCATATTTCCTCGTAACAGCTGATACTTTGAACACTAATGCTCATATTTCCTCGTAACAGCTGATACTTTGAACACTAATGCTCATATTTCCTTATAGCAACAGCTGGCACTTTGTTCTCTTATACATATGTTGCATCTTACCTCTTATCAGCTGATACTTTGTAAATTACTGTTACATTATATTTCCCCTTGTTCTCTTATATGCTGCACCTCACATCATAACAGCTCAAACTTTGTACACCAATGCTGCATGTTACCTAATAACAACAGCTGATATTTTGTGGCAATTGCTAACGTTATAATACAGAAGGCTATTCCGTGATTAATACGGCGTGCTACTTTCGGCCAATAAACATGGATTGCAACAATAATGGCTATCTATCACTACCAATTTATATATATATATATATATATATATATATATATATATATTTGTAATTAACACTTCCCCGTTTTTATCCGTATATATCGATATCCAACAAAGCAACCAAAACATTATAATCCTTTCAATAACGTGAAATTGTCGTGGCTATAATATAATAAAGATCAATAAAGCTATAACAGCCTTCTTCAGAAGTTTGCCTTGTTTTATAAACATATTCAGATGGCAGTGAAAATGAACTAGTCACAGGACTAGCAGTAGCTCCGCTTAGAGAAGTTAGTCGGCCTGAATGGCGCAGTTGTTTGAGAGTTGGCTTTATGCACCCAAGGTTGCCTTCGATTTCCCCTAAGGAGATGAAACGACGTAATACTACTGCCTGCTCTGGAATTTCCACTGAAATGCTAGAACGTGTGCAGGAGTCTTTCCATAGCAGACTGGAAGGGTGTATTGAAGCTGCCGCTGGTCATTTTGGATACAACCTTTGAAGGGCTATGTTCTCTTTACTTGTAAGAATCCACAGAAGTATTGTAATTCGCTTTTGTTTTTCTTCAGTTTGTGCTACCACAGGTTGTACAAGTGTTGGTGCGTAAAATTTCAAAATAAGATTTCTCGTAAACCACCTGCACTACTCTGTATTCACTCTTAGGTTGATCCGCGTCAAAACAAACCCCAGGTGACCAGTGCAGCGTTATAATGTATCCTTCCGCCATTCGCACTAGAAATACTGTCACACTTTCAGACCATGAGGCGAGTACAAGCGCCACGTAGTGCAAAAAACGAACAGTCCTTATTTCGACAACCGAAACGGTGACTAGCATATTCTGTTAAGGATTACAGGTGACACGCTTGATAACTGCAACAAAATAAACGTTTGCACGTATAATAATAGTTCTAGTATAATAATAATCAAATAAATGAGCGAAAAATAAAGTAACAGGTATGCGATAACTTAATTGATTCGCTCTCTGGAAGCGGAAGTTTATTAACTGTTGGGGGCTCATTTTAAAAAAGAAATTGTGCACTGTTACGCGAATTGCATAATTTTCAAAATCACTACATTCTTGCATCGCGTATTTCATATGCTTTCTTGTTTTTCTCCGGGTGTAACCACTTTTCCCGTTTCAGATTTTTCTGCACAAGCACTGTTTATACTTGTACTCGAAACACCGGTGAACTCAGAAGTTAATTTCAATATTTGTTTCCGCGGAAAGTGTTGGATATTTCTCACATTTGGATTTTTCTAACATATAATAAAGATTCAACACTTATTTTTTCACCACTGGTCAATGGTTTGCGCGGCTAATGCTTTACGTAGTTCGACGAAAACACGAGCGAATTCACCGTCCTCCATGATACTAAACACAAGTGATAGTTTCTGGCTGTAATCAATTTTTTGCACCTACCCGGATGTCAAGTGACTCATACGAATTGCATCATGGAACCTATAGCTCTGTTTTACGGTATAAATCCATTCTAAAATTGAGATTATTAGCATGGGACTACTTTCCTGCGCATATGGCTACCGTGTTATACCACGGTGCACTGACCACGTGGGTTTGTTTTGCCGCGGATCAATCTAAGAGTGAATACAGTATAGAATCTTGCAACAAACGCCACTGACCTTCTAATTTACCCTACCTTTATACTATTGGTGTAACTAGGCATTGTTCCATTTAAAAGTTGTATGTTTGCTCAAAAAATACATTTTCTCAGTATTATTAAAATCTGTTTATAGGCTAAATGTACGAGCCCCTGACTACCAATCAATGCTGTGAAAACTGTACATCAATAGCAATTTCCGAAATATTTGCGGTGCAAGTTTTAAGTGATTTACCCTGTATAAAACAGCGGAAGAATATAAGGTAGTAGGACTATCAAAAGTACTTGGTACAGGTGATGGAAGTTTCTTCAATATCCAGATGATGCAGATCCGCAAAAGAAATCTCGGTAGTTCTATGATCTATTGCATTTCTAACGCATTCCAGATGAAAGAATCAGTACCAGGTAAGGTATAAAATAAAAGTTGTAAGGGGAAAAAAATGCAAGAGACAGGATCAGAATTGGAAGTTGTTCTTTTGGCGTTCTATGAAACATGAAAAGAAAACAGAACCACCAGCTTTTACTGCTTCATGAAACCCTAGAAAATAAACGACGTTGAAGAAAAGTTGTGAGAAAGTTTGCGCAGAATTACAATAAAGAACAGAATCAACATCTGTTACTGCATGGTAAAAACTTACGGGAAAACCGTCACGAGAAAATGACGTCACGTTGCCAATGCAGATACTTCCTTACAGATCAAGAGCAGGAAAGTGGCCGACCGACCTTCACGAATCGCTAAAGAAGCACAATTATTTCATTACTTTCTTTACTTGCCATGCTCCACTGCTTTTATATGCCTACATCTATAGGCTAAGGGAAATACCATACTTTTTTGTCTTTAGCCCTAGAAATGCTTCAGCTTCGGCAACCTGCTTTTCAAGATTTGACTATCACTTAGCCTCCTGTAATCCCCTTGTGTTTACAACTTCTGCAAACGTTTATCTCGATCAATACAAAGTAGATAGAAAAGAAATCTGATGTGTTACACTCACATGACTTTCTCTACTCTTCTGCAAACCATTTTTACAAACGCTTATTCTCCATCTACTTCATGTTAATCGAGATATCGAGCTGTTAATCTTATTGCTAATTTTCTTGTAGATGCAAGGGGAATTGCTAGGCTTTAAGCGATAGTCAAATATTTTAAGAGGTGGTTGCTATGTCGAGTATTCCATTCTCTTTGCATTACCAGGACAAAAAAAAATGAATAACGAATTTGAGAAAAAGCATAAGTATTGGAAAATTTAAGGGAATAACAAGCAATATCTCGAAAATGGTTCACTCAAAAAAAATGTGTATGACATAAATTGTGTATTTTAACGCGATCTACATTTTTTCTGTAGTAAAATTTTGTCTATCCCTTATGGTTTACCAGTTATGTAAAAGTCGTTCACAATGAAGAATACTTTTGGAGACATTCCCAGAAAATTCAAGATATACATTTTATTTGTCATAAAAATATCTTAAACATATGGTATTTTAATCAAAATCGTTAGAGCAATTTTTGAGAAAATTAAAATTTTCGAAAAATGTTCTATGTAAAGGGTAATCTGGGGTGGGGGGATTTTGTTGAAAACCTTCGTGTCGCATCTCTGGAAGATACTGAACCTAAATACCAAGTTTGGTGTTTATCCGACTGTTCGTTTCGGAGTTATGCTGTTCACAGATAGACAGACACATACACACACGGACATGTTTCCAAAAATGTCTCAAAACATATATTTCCGGTGAAATCTCGGTATCGAATTTTTGGGTGGAATACAATACTTCCCCTACTTACTATACGTAGTAGAGAAAGTAAAAAAAACGAATAATGCATTCTCATTTGAGAGAAAGCATAAGTATTGGAACATTCAAACAATTAACAACGAATATCTCAGAAATGGTTCATTCGACAAAACAAATGTATATGACATAAATTGTGTATTTTAACGAGATCTACATTTTTTGTGTAGTAACATTTTGTCTATCTCTTACGGATTACCAGTTACACACAATTCATTCAAAATGAAGACGACTTTTGGGGACATTCCCAGAAAATTCAAGATATACATTTCATTTTCCATGAAAGTATCTTAATCATATGAAATTTTAATCAAAGTTGTTACAGCCATTTTTGAGAAAATCAAAATTTTCTAAAGATATCCATGTAAAGGGTAGTTTGAGATGGGAGGATTTTCTTGAAAATGTTCGTGTCGCATCTTTGAAAGATACTGAACCTAAATACCAAGTTTGGTATTTATCCGACTTTTCATTTTTGAGTTACGCTGTTCACAGACAGACACCAGACACACACTCGGACCTTCTTTCTAAAAATGCTTTTTTGGATTCAGGGTGCCTCAAAACACGTATTCCCGGTGAAAGTTCGATACCGAATTTTTGGATGGAATGCAATACCTCCCCTACTTACTATACGTAGTAGAGAAAGCAATATGGTTTTGTAAGAGTAGTTTGGAGAAGACATCCAACAATTCGACACCGGGATTTCACTGAAAATACATGCTTTAAGCCCCCTGAACAAATAAATATAAAAAAGTATTTTTAGAAAAAGATCCATATGTGTGACTGAACAGCAGAAATAGAAAACGAAATTTCAGATAAATACCAAACTTTGAATTTAATTTCAGTATTTTCCAAAGATAAGACACAATGGTTTTCAAGGAAATCCACCCCAAACTACCCTTTATATGGAAAATGTTTGATGTTTTCGATTTTCTCAAAAATGGCTCTAATGATTCGTTTAAAATACCATATATTTTATTTACATGGCATATAAAATATATACCTTGATTTCTAGTAATAGTCTATGAAGCCCTCTTTATAAAAGATGTGAAGGGTGAATTATGTATAACGAATAAACCATGAGACGGATAAAAACTTACTACGGAAAAAAATATAAATCTGTTTAAAACACAACACATTTATTTCAAACAACTCTGGCATCAGCCATTTCCGAGATATCCTTAGTATTGGTTTGATTTGTTCAATATTTGGTCTTTTTTAAAGTGCTATTCAGTTGTTCCTCGCGATGTCCGGCAAGAGTATGGAATTTCAAGACCATTTAGCAACTAGCTATTAAACATCTGACTATCGATACCGTTTTCTCTAATCGCCTTGTGACCGAACAAATTGTTTTCGCGGTAACGGTGAGGTTCGCATTCGGGAGTTCCCGGGTTCGATTCCTGTCAACCGCCCAATCTAATCTTGGGTTCTTTTTTTGTGATTTCTCCTGGTCGGCAGGCGAATACTTGGGTGGTTTCTCATTTACCGTGATTTCCTTTCCTTCATTTCTCTTTCGTTCCGTTTCCTTCTCATGTTTCAAGTGTGCTTCTAGGTTTCAAGGGGTGAGGCGGTGTCGGACAGATGGTGCGGATGGTTGCAGGAAAGATCAAGAGCAGGAATTGTTAGGGACTTCCGTGCATCTCTATGGATAGCCTGCGGCCTGTAGCCTCCTGTGATTCCGTCACTTCATCCCTTCCTCCTAATGGACTGGTAGCCGCAATAGATCTCACGTAGGTCGCTGTGCGCGAGGTGTCCCCCTCAGTTGTATACTCCATACACTATCCCTTTTGCCTACAATGAAACTATTTCTTCAAATGTTTATGCCTTACTAACATGAAAAACGAGGCGTGTTTTTAAAGCAAGTGCCGGTTTAATTTGCAGCGCTGCAGTCGCGATTTTGAGCACGCGCGATCACTTCCGCCATTCACTAGAAAACCAGCCGCAGCTGAGAGCGATCGTCACTTTGTGTTTTCCTGTTGTTAGAGCGTTTCGAAATGTTCAAAACAATCGAACGACGCGCCGACTGTAAAGTCAAATTAGTGATTCGTTTTCTGAATGCGAGAAATATTACACAGCTAACATTCATCGCCAATTGTGTGATTTTATGGGGAAGCAATGAGTGACAATGCCCGGCCACATACAGCCAAACAAACTCGAGATCTGATCGCATCATTTGGTTCGGAACAATTCCACCACCCCTCCAACAGTGCGGATTTGGCACCAAGCGATTTTCATCTGTTTCTTCATCTGAAGAAATTCCTTGGAAAACATTTCAATGACGATGATGTGAAACAAGAAGTGCAGACTTGGCTTTCACCACAGGCGGCATCGTTCTTTGACGAAGGCGTACAAATACTGGTTTACGTTCCTGATAAACGGCGGTGACTATGTGGGGAAGTAGTGTAAACTGTGAGGTAATGAATAAATTATAAAGTATTTAGAAAATCATGTGTTACTTTTAACAAAATTTTCGGTACTTACATTTAAAAAAAACGCCTGTAAGAATAGTTTATAGAAGCTACATAAAAATAAACGATAATGGGTAGAGAAGGTTGCACGAGTGTAATGCATCAGGTTTTTAAATTATTTTATTTAATTATTGATAAAGCGCTCAGTTCTAGTTGGGAGTTATAATACGCCCTATAGCCGATGGGTTTATTCTTTTCACGTTCTTGATAAACAGCAAGCTAGTTCATCCGCTTCGAGAAAACATATGTCTATCTATTTGTGTAAAATTTCTGGTATTTAAAAGACGGTCCTGTATGTCATGTTGTATTTGCATATTGTCTTGTGATTGCAATCTTGATAGGGTGAATATCATCGCCCTTGAGTGTAAACTGGTTATGACGAAAAAATTCCGGCCTTATCAAACATATGTCCTTGCCCCTTGTATAATAGTCCTGCAAAACGCTTAATTTATTATAAACGCCTTTCTTTCAATGTCAAGGACAAACCCAACAATTGAGGCTAAATTTCCTCCTAGCCAATTACTTTCTTACTTTCTCCGTTGCTCTCTTATGGTACTTAGAAGAAGTACTGTACTCAACCTAAAAATTCTATTTCGAATTTTACTAGAAGTATGGAATTTGAGGTCCCTATATAAAAAGTTTCAGAAAATGAATGTGTGTGTGTGTGTGGTGCATAATTAAAAAATCTTATGTGTTACACTCACATGACTTTCTCTACTTTTGTACAAACTATTTTTACAAACGCTTATTCTCCATATGCTTCACGTTAATCGCGATATTGAGATGTTAATCTTATTGCTAATTTTATTGCAGATGCAAGGGGAGTTGGTAGCCTTTAAGCGATAGTCAAATATTTTAAGAGCTGGTTGCTATGTGGAGTATTCCATTCTCTTTGTATGTCCAGTACATAAAAAAAAAAATCTGATGTGTTACACTCACATGACTTTCTCTACTCTTGTACAAACTATTTTTACAAACGCCTATTCCCCATATGCTTTATGTTAATCGAGATATCGAGATGTCAATCTTATTGCTAATTTTCTTGTAGATGCAAGGGGAATATGGTAGCTTTTAAGCGATGGTCAAATATTTTAACGCTGGTTGCTATGCGGCGCATTCCATTCTCTTTGCAAGTCCAGGACATACAAAAATGAATAACGAATTTGAGAAAAAGTATAAGTATTGGAAAATTTAAGGGAATAACAAGCAATATCTCGAAAACGGTTCACTCAACAAAAGAAATGTATATGACATAAGTTGTGTATTTTAACGAGATCTACATTTTTTGTGTAGTAAAATTTTGTCTATCTCTTATGGTTTACCAGTTATGCAAAAGTCGTTCACAATGAAGAATACTTTTGGAGACATTCCCAGAAAATTCGAGATATACATTTCATTTCTCATAAGATTATCTTAAACATATGATATTTTAATCAAAATCGTTAGAGCCATTTTTGAGAAAATTAAAATTTTCGAAAAATGTTCCATGTAAAGGGTAGTCTGGGGTGGGGGGATTTTCTTGAAAACCTTCGTGTCGCATCTCTGGAAGATACTGAACCTAAATACCAAGTTTGGTGTTTATCCGACTGTTCGTTTTTGAGTTATGCTGTTCACAGACACACACACAGACACACACACACAGACACACACACACGGACATGTTTCCAAAAATGCTTTTTTTGGATTCAGGAGGTCTCAAAACATGTACTTCCGGTGAAATCTCGGTATCGAATTTTTGGGTGGAATGCAATACTTCCCCTACTTACTATACGTAGTAGAGAAAGTAATGACTAACGAATTTCCGTTTGAGAAAAAGTATTGGAAAATTTAAGGGAATAACAAGCAATATCTCGAAAATGCTTCACTCAACAACAAAAATGTATATGACATAAATTGTGTATTTTAACGCGATCTACATTTTTTGTGTAGTAATAGTTTGTCTATCTCTTATGGTTTACCATTTATGCAAAAGTCGTTCACAATGAAGAATACTTTTGGAGACATTTCCAGAAAATTCGAGATATACATTTCATTTGTCATGAAAATACTTAAACATATGATATTTTAATGAAAATCGTTAGAGCCATTTTTGAGAAAATTAAAATTTTCGAAAAATGTTCCATGTAAAGGGTGATCTGGGGTGGGGGGATTTTGTTGAAAACCTTTATGTCGCATCTCTGGAAGATACTGAACCTAAATACCAAGTTTGGTGTTTATCTGAGTTATGCTGTTCACACACACACACACACACACACGGACATGTTTCCAAAAATGCTTTTGTTGGATTCAGGGGGTCTCAAAACATATATTTCCGGTGAAATCTCGGTATCGAATTTTTGGGTGGAATACAATACTTCCCCTACTTACTATACGTAGTAGAGAAAGTAAAAACGAAAAGTCCTGTAAATACAAACGTTATACTTAAATTAGGCACCTTTTAAGAATATGAAACTAAAGTGCCTATAGAAATCCTCCCCACTTGAACTAACCCTTTACAATGAAACGTTTCGCTATTTTTTTATTTTCTCAAAAATACTAACGATTCTTACTAAAATATAAGATGTCAAGAAAAACATAATGTGAAGTAGTTTTGTTAGCTAGTTGGTGGTTGGAAGATGCTTCATGTTTATATGCACCACGTATGGGAGCCAATTTGTCGCGGTCACTTCGTGTTATGTATTTCTGAGCGCCTGTTATTGTTTTATTATTTTGCATTTTGGGTTCATTGTGCTCCGGCTAGCTATTATTATTATTCAGTCGAGCAAACCTCTTAAACAAGGTGTGTAAACGGAAAGGAGTTGTTACTAAAGATAACACTGATAAAAGAATTTGTTTTTACACTTTTATTACCGTCACAATTAATTAAATTCACATACTGACTCGTGATACACGCCAGACTGAAACTGTTATATTTTCTAATATCACTATAATCACTTATTTACTGCACATTATTAATTCGCGTACTTCACATTTATAACAAACTTTAAGACGCGAGAGATTCTGTAGAATTGCGACGTGTAACTCACGAACGATTCTGATGAACTAAGCGACGTTTAACTTCTGACTGATTCTGTTGAACTCAGCGACGTATAACGCGTGGATGATTTTGTTGAACTGGACAATACTTGCCTCTGGCTTTAGCTTTTTATACTCCCACACCCCGATATGCCTAAAGATTATAACCGAGCTGCTATTGGTTAATAAAACGCGCCAACATTAGCGTCTATTTTTATATCCAATCAAAAATTACGAAAACATATGCTCTAGGGAAGAAATTCCCGCTATTTCTAAGAAAAGCGCGCCAATCTGACTCATTTGCTTGTCTCTAATAATTGATAACCAACTCATCCCCTCGCTCATTGTTATCCGCTCCTATTGTCAGTTTCAGTGAGGTCGTGTAAACTTATTTCCTAACAATGCATATAATTAACAAACATCTCAAATCAATGTCATACAATAATGCTTATTTACACTACAATCACTCTAGCATTTACATTATTGTGATACAAATTACTGCCACAAATGCATATCTTGAATACTTTCAAAGAGGCTGTGTAGTTCTTCATTCTCTTGATTTTTCTATAATGAGAAACCCTAAAAGAGAAAGAGTGAGACAAACTTTACTGAAGTAAGTGCAAGGCTACCTACATGTGCAGGATTTTACTGTTATATTATTTGATGTAGAGTTTTGTAAATCTATGAAATTTCCTAAAGGTTTATTTACTTGATTTTCTATTGCTTTAAACCTTAAAGATACTTTAAGGGATACCCCGGTAAACCTGTAATTTCCTGTAATGTTGATAGACTTATTTATTTAGGAAGTTTCAATTCATGGCGATAAATTTAAAACAAAATGTGCAGTTAGGTCCTTCAGGCCAATTACAGATAACTGATGCTCCATTTAATGCACTTAAGGTTTCAATAGGCTAGATAAATTTTTTAAAATCCAGCAGGGAATCGGAACCCAATTTCTCGCTTGAAAAACGCGAACACAAACCATTATTCGGTGTAGCAACTGTTTAGGCCATTGTCCTAGGTTCTATTATGGTGATATTCTACAGTTTGCTGTAACGATTAAATAAAACTGATAAAAAGCAGCCTATTTATTTCCCTATACCGGTTTACAGTCCATTGTCTGCGAGTAATATATTTTATTGCAAGATTTATTTTCGCTAGCTAAGTTTCCAAGACTTTACCCTCGATTCGCAGGCTCTTTATATTAACTACCTTAATTTTGTACCGATTTCAATCAAATTTGAAATACTTTGACAAATTTTGTTCAACTTTTAAGCATAAATTTTCAATCCAGTAGATGCAGCCGTTGGCCTAAAAATTAAAAGCTTGTAGGAGGCTCTCAATCTAAGTGCAAGGTTGGAGAACTTAAGTGTGAACTGTGTAACTGGACCTATGAGTACATTATGGAAGGGTTCCAACTAAGATGCTTAATTTAAAAGATTATTATTAATATTATTATTAAAGCAGCTTAATTTTGTGTCAAATTCAACCACATTTGAAACGTGTGTACAATTTTTTAAAATCCTGTATATAAAACAGAATATCAATTCCATACTTGTAGCAGTTGGCGAGCTATTCTATGCGTACGGACGGACAGACAAACCGCCCTTCAATACAATAGCTTAGACACCCAAAATGAAGAGGTATTGATACAAAAATAAAAGTTTTAAAAAGAACTGAGTTGAGGTATTGTACCGTTCAGAAAGTAGGAAATAATGCTAAGAATGTACAAAAATGTTTAGGTATGAGAAAGGAACGCCGGGAACATTCCGTATCTACCAGATTCAGGAGAGAATTCAGGTTAAAAATAACATTTTGCGTGACATTTGTGCAAGACAATTGCTGTGCTGTGGACATTTGGTGACAATGAATTAGGAGAGCTGCCACAGCTGGCCTTTGAATTGATGTCAGCATGGAGGAGAAAAGGGGAAGACTCATCTGTCACTAGGACACAATGGACGAAACACACGCTAGTAATCATTATTATTATTATGATTATTATTATTATTATTATTAAAATGGATCCCTGTTGCATCTATATTTTTACTTTCTCTACCATGTACAAAGTAAGTAGAGGAGCTATTGCATTTCATCCACAAATTCGATATCAAGATTTCACCAGAAATAAGAGCTTTGAGGCTCCCTGAATGGGGGGGGGGGGGAAGCATTTTTAGAAAAACGTCCGTGTGTGCCTGTGAACAGCATAACACAAGAACGAAACGTCGGATTAACCAAACTTGGTATTTCAGTGCAGCATCTTCCAAAGATGCGACTCGAAGGTTTTTAAGAAAATCTCCCCAATCTCTTTATTGAAAAAGTTTTTGAAATTTTTGATTTTCTGAAAAATGACTAACGATTTTGATTACAACACCATATATTAAAGATATTTACATGTCAAATAAAAGGTGTACTTTAAATTTCTTGGAAATAGCCAGTAAAGTCCTCCTCATTTGGAAGGAATTTTATATAATCCTGTATAACTGGTAAACGTTGAGCGATAGACTAAAACGTACCACACAGAAATTGTAGATCTCTTTAAATCACACAATTTATTTCAAATGTTTTTATGGCATAAGCCATTTACGAGGTATTCCTTATTAATGATTTTCATTGTTCAATACTTTGTCATTATTTTAAAGTCCTGTCGACATTCAGTTGTTTTTCGCGGTTGCATGGAAAGAATATGAAATTTTGAGGCCACATATAAGCGTTCTGTTCTTGAACATCTGACTACCGCTGTACCCTTTGCATTTATAACGAAGCGTGTAATGTAGCTACTTCTGCAAAGGTTATCTCGATTAAAATGAAGTAGATAGAAAAATAAGCTTTCGTAAGAATAATTTGTATACCCAATAATATGCACTAGAAGGTAGAGAAAGTTATGTGAATGTAAACATATTAGATTTTCCTAGTTTCTAATCGTATCGTCTACATAAATAGTAAACGGGTGGCTGCAAAAGTGCATTCATGTTGAGGCAGTATTTTTAACACTTAAATGATTTCAGTCAAATTATATAATATAAAACATAATAACAGCCCGCCTTAAAGCAATATGTGTATGTAACAATATATAAAAATGTATGCAACAGTCATTATATATGTTTATATTATTGTATACATGTGTAATCATGTTTGTGAATGTATTACGTAATTTAATAATGTAGAAGCTGTGAGAAATAGGTTAAAAGTTGCTAACAATGAGGTAACCTTGAAGCAATAATTAATTTGAAAGGTTAATAATGCTACTGGTGATTCTTGGAAGCAATAATGTAATTTTTGTGACAGTTTATAAAATAGCCAATCAACAACCAGAAAAAGCTTTAGTTAAATGAAGGTATTCTATTGGACTAGGATTAGCCAATCAGAAACTGAAATATAGCAAAATTTACAAATTCAGAGTTCAGTTGATTGTAGACAGTGCTCATAACTGGACGCGTTGTTTATAGACAGCGTTTCTAACCGGACGCGAGATGTGTCCTCGAGAAGTTTAATACGTATTCAGTGTGAGACAAAAATAGCTTACGTATTAAAAAGTGCAAGTAATTAATAAAAAAATCTCACAGCTCTCTCTATATCAGCGAATCAGTTTAAATCGTGTCAAGCATTAATAAATGGAGTGAAGAAAAACTTAAGATCTGTGTAAGCCTACATTCTTCAGTCGCACCACTCCCTGCTAAGACATTCATGTCTCTAAAAATAAATACTGACGCAGCCTAGGCAAACATAAATATATAATATTTAAAGAAACAGTCAAAAATTACAGAGTTAATATTTTTAAACTTGGGGCAAAGGCTACCGGAAACTTTTTATCATACGTGCGGTTGCAACTACTTCAAGTTCGGCTCCGCAACAGTCGAAATATAATACACCTTCAAACTGGCTTTCCATACGTAGCAGCAACAAACCTTCTTCAATGTCTAGTGCAAATAAGGGGTGCATATGGTCGTAGGGCGAATTGAGTCAACTATCTTTATATTGTGGAGAAAACCATGCTAAGCCATCGCTACCATATCCATAACTTCCTCACTTCTATGGATTAGACTTGCAGCTTGTTACGTCTTCACTCCAGTAATCTTTTTGGTGCGTTTTGTTTTCTGTTTTTCCATCTGGTTTATATTGCAGTACTTGTTTAGTAATTCTTTCATCTCCCATTCCTTCTATGTGTTGGATCCAAAGGTGTTTATTTCGCTTTAAGTAACTTCCATCCAACTTCAAAAATATAAGTTTCTGAAGTTTTCTAGCACTGACTTCTAGTATCATAGGTTACCTCCTGGATGATTTTATAAATACCTCGTAATATTAATCTATGAGGTCAAGATCGCGTGCTGGAGGGACTCCAGTCCAACAAGTGTTGTCCAAAGGAACAAGTGTGAATGAAAGTGATGCCAATTACTGAACAAAGAGTCTCTTATTGCTCTCAATGACTATAATTTGCCAACTAAAACGTTATACTACACAAGTGTCTGGAGGGGCACCGGGTTGCAGTAAATAAGGTGCACGTTATTGCACAAGTTAGTATATGACTCACATGACATCTGTTTCATAATGTGCAGTGTCACACCTGTTGTAAATTGGTCGCCCACAGTAAACCATAAGTAATAAAACAGAAGAAGAAGAATAATGTACAGAAGCAGCATACAATATAATTTTTATATCACCATTACAGGCTGTTTTGGGCGATCGTATTTTTACTTTCTCTACTACGTATAGTAAGTAGGGGAAGTATTGTATTCCACCCAAAAATTCGATACCGAGATTTCACCGGAAATATGTTTTGAGACCCCCTGAATCCAAAACAAAGCATTTTTGGAAAGTGTGTGTGTGTGTGTGTGTGTGTGTGTGTGTGTGTGAGTGTGTGTCTGTGTCTGTGAACAGCATAACTCAGAAACGAACAGTCGGATACACACCAAACTTGGTATTTAGGTTCAGTATCTACCAGAGATGCGACACGAATGTTTTCAAGAAAATCTCCCCACCCCAGATTACCCTTTACATGGAACATTTTTCGAAAATTTTAATTTTCTCAAAAATGGCTCTAACGATTTTGATTAAAATATCATATGTTTAAGATATTTGCATGACAAATAAAATGTATATCTTGAATTTTCTGGGAATGTCTCCAAAAGTATTCTTCATTGTGAACGACTTTTGCATAACTGGTAAACCATAAGAGATAGACAAAATTTTACTACACAAAAAATTAGATCGCGTTAAAATACACAATTTATGTCATACTCATTTTTGTTGTTGAGTGAACCATTTTCGAGATATTGCTTGTTATTCCCTTAAATTTTTCAATACCTATTTTCTCAAATGGGAATTCGTTATTCATTTTTTTTGTTTGGATATGCAAAGAGTATTAATCTGTGCCAAAGAGAATGGTGCTGCACATAGCAACCAGCTATTAAGAGATATGTCTGCTTATATTGCCCTTGCAAATACAAAATAAGGGGAACATAGTAGGCCTTAAGCGATAGACAAATATTTTTAGAACTGGTCGCTATGTGTAAAATGTAATTCTCTTTGCATATCAAAAGATCGTTTCTGCAAATGTTTATCTCAATTAATATGAAATAAATGGAGAATAAGAGTTTGTAAAAATAGTTTTACAAGAGTAGAGAAAGTCATGTGAATGTAACACATCAGATTTTTTTTCTCCTGGTAATGCAAAGAGAATGGAATACTCCACATAGCAACCAGCTCTTAAAATATTTGGCTATCGCTTAAATACTACCATATTCCCCTTGCGCCTACAAGAAAATTAGCAATAAGATTAACATCTCGATTAACATGAAGCATATGGAGAATAAGCGTTTGTAAAAATGGTTTGTACAAGAGTAGAGAAAGTCATGTGAGTGTAACACATCAGATTTTTTCATGAACTTATTATGTATTATGACTCATGGGAAGTCGGATTTCCTGCATTCGTCGAAGCCAACCTTACCTACCAACTTCTTTTGCTATTTTTGCAGCCTCTAGGCATTACTTATACTCGTATATCACAACCATAAGCGTTTAATGTTTTTATTATTACAGAAATTTAAAATTTAGTTATACTTTTACACTTTCATTGTTTCCTCTGTCTTTAGTTAGGTTTGTATTTAATAATACGCATTTAATTCGTGCATCATGTTGATTTTCACTTAGTATACAGGCGAAACTAGCCGAATGACTATTTTCATTTACTTTTCACAAAATATGCAAGCAATGTTTTCTCAGTTTATTTCTCCATTCTTCTCATCTAACAACTTTTTGAATATAGCATATGCTCTAACGTACCTTCATTTGAATTTATTAGGTACCAAAAACCACCTCCTATTTGCCCTACGTCTTCAGTTAAGTTATGTGCTTTCCTATACAGGCGAAAGTAATCGACGGCAATGAACTTTGGTTGTTGGACTTGAATTGATCTGGTGTTTATTTGAAAATAAAGTTGGTCATGGAACAGGCATTCATATGCAATATACATGTGTTAAGCGTATAACACAATCTCGGAAATAGAAAATGCCCGACTTGCTCTCGTATTTTCAATCCTTTCCTCGATCTGGTTATAAACCAAATACTACTTTTATATCGCAATGCACTATTTTATTACTGAAAATCGTTGATGACATGACGTTTTGCGGCACCCGAGGCAGAAAATCGCCATAGCAAGATCACCTGGCATCAACGTTATCCCTCTCCAACAGCCAGTATGTCAGAAATATGAGGCGTATTCCAAAACCGAGGTCCGTTTTGGTCATAACAACAACATAGCTCATGAGACAAGGTTTTTATTGACAGTAATATATGCCTACATATGTACTTTACTTTTCCACATAACTGCCGTTCATTTCTATACACTTGCTGTAACACTGCACCAGCTTCTTTATCCCCTCGCCATAGAAGTCTGCCGCCTGGGACTTGAACCAGTCGGAAAAGCTCGTCTTGAGTTCATCGTTGGTTTGAAATTGTTGTCCACCCAGCCACCGTTTCAAATGCAAGAAGAGGAAATAGTCGCTTGGTGCCAGGTCGGGACTGTACGGAGGGTGGTCAAAGTGTTCCCAACGAAACTCGAATCTTCTCTTTGGTTTTGGCAGCGGTTTGTGGGCGTGCGTTGTCGTGCAAGAGGATGCTGCCAGACGACAGCTTCCCGCAGCGTCAATTTTGGATCGCACATCTGTTTGGTAAGTGTTGCACTACACATCAGCTGTAATTGTTGGCCCACGGTCCATGAAATCAATCAAAAGGACGTTCTTTTCGTCCCAAAACAGGCCAGCCATCATTTTGCTATTCCGTGTACGGCGATTGCTTACACTTTTTTTGGTTTGGGTGAACCGGAACGCGGCATTGCATTGACTGTTGTTTCGATTCTGCGTTGGTGTACGCTATCTATGTCTCGTCGCTCGTAACAATGTGGGAAAACAAACCATTTCATGTCTATAGCGCTCCAAAACCTGTCGTGTACTACGCATTTGTTGTACTATGTGCTGACCGATGAACAGTTTAGGCACCCACCTCGCACAAAGTTTCCGGTATCCAAAACTGTTCAGTGACAATCCTGTAAAGTGAGGTCCAGACCACTAATTATCAAACGCCGATCACTTCGATGTTTTTGGTTCACTTGCTCAACGACGTCGGTCCGAATACTGGGCCTACCACTCCGCCGTTCATCGAGCACATTTGTGCGGCTATTTCGAAATTCTCGACACCAGTGTCGAACCTGTTTCTCACTCATTATGTCCGCTCCATAAATGAGACATAACTCACGACGGACGTCCGCAGCTGACGATCCTTTTGCCCGCAAAAATCTAATCACACCGCGCACTTCACAACTGGCGGGATCTACGTTTGTCGCGGCCATTGCGATCTGCTCTCACTGACAGGCAAACGCCTACTGCGTCACACGAACACTGTGGTAGGTTCCTCAGGAGTCGGTAGGCAGCGCTGCAGGCGTGAAACGTTATTCAGGCCTACCATTCGTTAAATATTGTTCACCGGACCTTAGTTTTGGAATACGCCTCGATCTATTTGCATAAAAATATACAGCAGTTTCGTGCAGCAACCGTGTCTGCTGGAACAGTAAGGAGCAGAATTTTGCCAAAGATAAATAAAATAGCCAATCGAGTGTATTAGGATTCCTAACGAAACAACAGAACATCGTTTACTGACCTATTCCGATATACATTCTACAACCACTATCAGGATTGGTTTTTTCATGACTCGGAAACTAACTCGAGTTGTATGAATTCCTACAAAGTTGTGGTTTATGTGAATTCCTACAAATAAAATGTTATCTTTGTTCATTGTTTAACATTAACATGTCAACTTCTTGATATTGTATTTCCGTTGGTAACTTTCTTAACGTAATCAAATCTTGTGATGCGCCCACTGAACATTCATTGATCGCTTCCTTCTTGTAAAAACTTTACTTTCTTCAATATCTTCTCTCTCTCTCTCTCTCTAAATGAGACGTTACTTGCTGCACTACTCGTTTTAGGAATGTGTTTGTTTATATTCTCTTCAAATCCTCTAAACATGAGATGATAAACATTTGCATTAAGGCCTGCATGAAAAGGTTCACTGCACATGCAGTGTGCAGAAAAAGAAACCACATTTTTGGTGGGAAACTACTTCCCTCGTTTGCATATGTGTCGACAATATAATCACAAAGTTCTAATTTTTGATCCTGTGACTTTGTCGCATCAAGTCATACTTCCATGGCAATGAAGATATGCACTGTGATCAGTGTACATCAACTTTAACCTGTAAGCATTTGTTATTGGCGAGGGTGAAACAGGAAAGTGGTTGACGTACTTGTTTGGATTGTTTCTTGATGAAGACGTTATTGAACACTGTAGCTTGACATATGCCTTTAAAACATTTCTGACCAATGACTTAATGCCTAGCTGTTTGACAATGCTATAATTTTAATAAAAAGTACAAAGTTTTTATCGCCCGTCTGTCCGTAATGGGTATGAATCATCTCACCACCGCTGCAAGGAGCTGAAATTTTATATACAAGAATTTCATGGAAATCTATCGATACATTTCAAATTTGACTGAAACCGTTACAGATTTAAGGGTTATTCAGATGAACAGCTTTTTACATATTTTCAATTTGTAAGCGAACCACTTCAGTTTGGAATTGAAATTTTATACACAAGATATTGAAGGAAATTTGTCGACATGTTTCAAATTTTGTCGAAACTGGTGAAAAATTAAGGGTAGTTAAGATAATCAAGGAGTACCTGAATATTTCCAAACCGAGTTTAAAGGTTTTGAAAAGTTGCTAGCTAAAACAAATACTGCAATTAAATATGTACGTAATCGACTGCAAAACTTGGATACAAATACGCTGGTTTTTTTAAACCTATTTTTGTTATTTTTTTATTAAAAGCTGAACAAAACAATAATTGAATACAAGCCAATGAACGAAACGCTGTTAACATGTTTATAGGGTTCTATTTCAAACAGCTGCTGCAAGGTATAATGGCCTTTGCTCACGCTTGCCATGCGGGTAACTGGAGTTTGATTCCAAATCCGATATTAAAAGTTTAATCCACCTAACCTATTAAGCCTTAAATGGGTTAAACGCATTTTTAAGTGTCCGCAATTACACTGAAGAACATTACTACGCCTTTTATTTTAAATGTATTGCCATGAACTGAGACGTTTTAAAAGGTCTCAAGTCCATTGACATGTGCCCGAAAAGACATGAATCTCGATATCGAGCTTTCATGGAAATACGTGTTTTGAAGCCCCTTGAATAAAAAATGGCTTCCTCTACCCTCTATCCCTTATAAGTGCGTATACAAATTATTCTTCCGAAAGTTTATTTTCCCTTTATTTCACTTTAATCCAGATAAACGTTTCCGGAAATAGCTAAATTACACATTTTTATAGATACAAGGGGAATAGCGATAGTAAAATGTTTTACAACTGGACGCTATACGCTGCCTTAAAAGTCCACTCTCCTTCCATGACATCGCGAGAAACAGCTGAAAAGCGACAAGCGTTTAAAGGAGCATTGAGCAATTCGAACCATTAATAACGGATATCTAGGAAATAGCTTCTGCCACAAAATGAAATATATTTGAAATGAAGTAGGTATAAGTTTTAACGAGATGTACTTTTTTTTTTTTTTTTTGCAATACGTTTACCAGTTATCAAGATTACATAAATGTCCTTCAATGAAGAGGACTTCACAAACTTTTCGCAGAAAATTCAAGATATATACTTTATTCGTCATGTAAATAACGTTAATATTTTTAATCAAACTCTTAGAGCCATTTTTCAGAAAATAAACAATTTCGAAAAATGTTACATGTAAAGGGTAGTTTGAAGTGGGGATATATACATATATTTTATCCATTAATTAGTGCATATTTTCGAAATTATAGAGCATATTTTAAATATTTTGAGAGCATAAATGCATGTATATTTTACATATTTTTATGGCATACGAATCCAATGTCCGATCACGTAGCGATATGCTCTTTAAAAATCTGACTGTCGCTTTAGCTTATCGTATCCTTCTTATACCTACAACGAAATGTTTATCTCGATTAACAGTACTTAGATACAAGAATAAGCTTTTGGAAAAATACTTTCTTTGTAGACGAGTGAGTAGAGAAGTGATGGAATGCGGTACGTGAGATTTTAGTTTTTGTGATACTATTGAAAATTAAAAGCTAATACTGAAATAGTTTTCACAGAATACCGGGTAGTTTGAGCATGATCGTTGCGGCAGACGGTAACAGAAGCAATGGTGCAACCAGCGTGTTACAGCAAATATATTTTTATTATAGTGCAAGCAAGGAGGCGGGCGCGTTGTAAAATCCCCCGCCCTGATGTAGCCTCTTCTCTCTGGCATACGTCACGGCTCTGTCACAGTAGCCTTGGATCGATCTAGAACTCCGAGAGCGGACACTCTCAACAATGTTTACGTAACATCATAGGACCTTCAATAAACGTAATGCCAATTAGTTCAGTCACCGGGTTTGATTCCCGAGCACACTTCTCCTCCTGCTCGTATTAAGGTCAGGGTCAAGGCGCCCTTCCCCTGCTAGGAGCCCCTAAACGGATGTATCGCACCATGACTGACTACTCACAAAATGTCAACATCTCTCTTTCTCTCTCACTTCTTACATTTTCCATTTTCCGCCCATACTCAGCCTTGGAAACACCTCGAAAACGGGGAGGCGGGTGGCTCATGCCACGTGAGCAGCATATCATTTAAACGTCTACGCATTTTCGAAGTAAAAGTCAGTGATCTACATTCTTATGTAACTGTGTGCTTTGGGAACTTTAATTTCTGGCTCACGTGTCACTAAAAAGCATAGCTTTCCGTTTGCAGAAAAAATTTAAATACATAGTTCCTACACTCTTCAGTTTAAGAAATGCTAGTAAGCAAACTCAAAAGACGGTGCTGACTAAGGGGGCAGGTTTATTACTTTCTCTACCACCTACGTTAATGGCTCAGATGGCGTCTGTAGCCCGCATTCGGGAGGTCCCGGGTTCGAGTCCCGGCGACCGCCCACTGACCTTGGTGTTTTTCGTGGTTTTCCTTTGGTCGTTTAGGCGAATGCTGGGGTGGCGATTTTTCCTTTCCCTAATTTCCTATCATTTCATCTCTCTCCCTTTCATCTTTCAGAAAGTATCTTCGGGTTCCACAGTGCGGCTAATGTCGGACAGATGGCATGGTTTCTGTGCTTTCTAAAGGATTTCTCCCCGTAAAATGCCAGGGTGCGTTGGCCCGCTTGCGGGATTCTTCGCTTCTGCTAGTGCCGGCGGGTGTTTCAATTTGGAAATATTAGAGACTTCCGCACATCTCTAGGGACCTGTCTGCCTGCGATCCTGCAGCTCCTTCACTTCATCCCTGCCTCCCGAGGGGGTGTAGTCACAATAGATACAGTTGGTCGCAGTGGCGAGGTTAAATACCTCCGGTAAATACCTCATAATTCATACCACCACGTGAAGTAGATAGAGGAAGTATTGTATTCCACCCAATCTGTACCTATCTGTTTTTAGTGTTTAACGCCCGCTCTTGCTACATACCACACACAGGCGGTGACATTGGCGATACATGAAATAATAATTTGGAAAGAACATTTGGGAAGGAAACGTTTCAGACCTAAGTTTAGGGTACCTAATCGGCGTTTATCAGTTATAAGGACTGAGAGAAACCTGGAAACAACCTGTCAGGAGGACGGATCTAACCTCAGATCTCCCGTTTGTGAAAACGTGCCTCGGCAACCCGCGTCGTTGTGTCTCTTTGTGAAGAGCCAAACTGAAATACGAAATGCCGGATAAATACCAAACTTGGCATTTAGCGTCACCCAAGGATGCGACCTGAAGATTTTCAAGAAAATCCCCCCAATCTATCCTTTGCATGGAATATTATTTATCATTTTTCTAATTTATCAAAATGTCTAATGATTTTGATTAAAATACTATAATTTTAATATACTTGCATTACTAATAACATGCACACCTTGAATTTTCAGCGGAGAGCAGATGATCATCTTCGTTCTGAATGGGTTATATGTGTTACTGTTAATTTGATAACGTGGCTAATATGCACAATCACTGGTATTGTACATAATAACCAGCACTTCCGGTTAGTGTACCGAGCGAGATGGCTCCGCGGTAACTCACATTCGGGAGGTCCCGGGTTCGATTCCCTCGGGTCGTCCACTCTGACCATGTTCTTTTGGCTTCTCCTGGTCAGTAGGCGAATGCTGGAGTGGTTTCTTTTCTACCACGAACTTCCTGTCCCCTCATTTCCTTTTCCCTTTCATGTTTCAGCGGCTATGTAGTGTCAGTCGGTGTCGGACAAATGGCGCAGATGCTTACTCATTGGAAAGTTATTCTCGGCCCTGCCAGATCGTACCATTCTTTGAGCCGCCTAAGGTGGGTCGAGTTCTCCCACGCTCCGCTAGAGAGAAGCCTTCTCTGAGCAGGCCGATGTGTGATCGGATCTTCAAGCTTGGAATCGTTAGTGCCCTCTGCGCGTCTCCGTGACCTGCCTGTCTCTGCGAACCATAGCCTCCTGCGGCCCTTCACTTCATCTGTTTCTCCTGAGAAGTGGTAGCCACAAAAGGTGGCTCCGCCTTGAGTCGAGGTGAGCGAGGTGTCTCCCTTGCCATAGTCACAGCCCGGGTGTGATAAATCTTACATTTACACAAGTTTGAAACCTATCCCAGTTGAACGTAGCATTTGAATGCATGCTTATGCAACAGTCGAGACCCAGCGTTCATTGAGTGTGGATGCCTTACGTTATATTGATATGGATAAAGGACGTTTTAACAATGAAGGCTCCTTACTGAATGTTTTTAAGAATAAGAGGTAGAGATAGAGGTTATTCAGGGAGGGGGATACTCGCCGCTGCGACCAACTAGATCTATTCTGACCACCCCCCCCCCGAGAGGCAGAGATGAAGTGAAGGAGCTTCAGGAGGTCGCAGGTACACAGCTCCACAGAGACGCAACAGAAGCCCCTATTATTTCCAGTTTGAAACATCCGCCTTCACTTCCACCAGCAGAGGGCGACGAAGCTACCTTAGCGGGCAGGCTAACGCATCCTGTCTTTTTAGGGGGGAAATGCTTTACAAAGCGCAGCAACCGTGCCATCTGCCCGACAGCAGTCACACTACTAAACCCAGAGACACTTCCTGAAACATGAAAGGGAGAGATATGAAATACAGGAAATGAGGGAAAGGAGAAATCTTGGTAGAATACACCACCCCAGCATTCGCTTAGGCAACCAGAGGAAAATCACGAAACTCCCCATGATCAGAGTGGGCCGACACCGGGAATCACACCCGATTCCTCCCAAATGCGGGCCACATGCGTTACCGCCTCAGGTATCCCGCTCGTTTAAGAATAACAAGTAAAATAGTAGGATGAAAGTACGAGTATCAAAATCGAAAACCAGTGAGGAGAAAAAACAACCTGAGGATTATCGACGTTATGAAGTTCCGGTGAGTGACGAGTCATCATCAGTCTGTTATTACGTGCACACAGAAGAATTATTTACCATAATTCACGAGGCACACTTGGAAATTGTGCATAGAGGAAGAACAAGAATTTTAATAGAGCTGCAGAACAAAATATAAATAATCTGATGTGCTACACTCACATGACTTTCTCTACTCTTGTACAAACTATTTCTACAAACGCTTATTCTCCATATACTTCATGTTAATCGAGATGTTAATCTTATTGCTAATTTTCTTGTAGATGCAAGGGGAATTGGTAGGCTTTAATCGATAGTCAAATATTTTAAGAGCTGGTTGCTATGTGGAGTGTTCCAATTATCTTTGCATTACCAGGACAAAAAAAAAATGAATAAAGAATTCCCATTTGAGAAAAAGTATAAGTATTGGAAAATTTAAGGAAATAATAAGCAATATCTCGAAAATGGTTCACTCAACAAAATAAATGTATATGACATAAATTGTGTATTTTAACACGATCTACATTTTTGTGTGTAGTAAAATTTTGTCTATCTCTTATGGTTTACCAGTTATGCTAAAGTCGTTCACAATGAAGAATACTTTTGGAGACATTCCCAGAAAATTCGAGATATACAATTCATTTGCTATAAAAATGTCTTAAACTTATGGTATTTTACTCAAAATCGTTAAGACATTTTTGAGAAAATTAAAATTTTCGAAAAATGTTCCATGTAAAGGGTAATCTGGGGTGGGGGGATTTTCTTGAAAACCTTCGTGTCGCATCTCTAGAAGATACTGAACCTAAATACCAAGTTTGGTGTTTATCCGACTGTTCGTTTCTGAGTTATGCTGTGCACAGACACACACACACACGGACATGTTTCCAAAAATGCTTTTTTTGGATTCAGGGGGCCTCAAAACATATATTTCCGGTGAAATCTCGGTATTGAATTTTTGGGTGGAATACAATACTTCCCCTACTTACTATACGTAGTAGAGAAAGTAAAAATATCACTCAAGAACAGGTCAAAATCTACTTGGGTTAAGGTGCGTCCTCATGATTTTGTAGCATATGAAATCCAGATGTAAGATCGATTTAATTGATATGTAGGCTCAAAGTGACTAAGACTACAAATTTCTCGTGAACCAGAATCATTTTACGAAATTTGTACAGTTGCGGGCTTTGTAAACCAAAAGGGCAGAGTTTGCACAAATCCTGCTTCATATTTTCACCATTTTTGACGTTCGTAGCATACTGTAAAGTGATAATGGCAGTGTGTGAATTCTGCAATTATATCATCCAAAACGTTTTGTAGTGTGGTGTTAATTGAAGATACGTAGTTCATGGGAAACCGAAACATAGCCAGTCGCAAGGAACTGTAGAGCGCGCAAGCTGACGACTTAAGACACGAACAACTAAACTCGGCAGTGATCTAAGATTTGTTCAACTCCCGAAGTACAGAGCTTATCATGAAGGCATAAACTGCAGCCCACATTTGGGATTCCAGCAAAAGCTGCCTTACATCACTTCTGCTTTGTCCTCGGAAACCTGAAATGTGAAGATCTGGAAGCCTTAATCCACTCCTCGTCAGGTGCTTTGGTAGCAGATGAATACGGACAAATAGAGAACGGCGACAAAGAAGTTGGGGAAATAAAGAATGGCGAAAAGGAAGATGGACAAGCAAGGGATGGAGAGAGAGGACATTTCCGGGGAATATTATTCCCGATAAAATCGGCAATATTAAGAACACAAGAGAAAAAGCCAGAAGGCATTGCCACGACAGGCAAAGATGAGACTAACATCTCAATCACAGTTTCTAAGAGGCAAGATCGGAGATATTCGTACAAGTTCCTGATGTCAACAGGGGTAGACGTGACTCCAAAAATATTCTTGGGGTAATTCTGCATGTGGATGTTGATGGCAAAATATATTGGACTGGCACAAAGGAAGAGCAATTGGCTCAAAAGTATTCAAGGAAAACAGTTTATCATTTGTGTACAGAAGTTTCTCATTTCACAAGGGGAAGCTCCAGAAGTTGTATATTTCTGAGTGAGCCAGAAAATGTCGGTAACAGGTGGTGAAGATTGCAAGAGACGTAATTGCAAGAAAAATTGCCTTTCGGCAAAATGGGGCTGCTAGAAGCATGGGATACTCTGTAATACGGAATGGCATAATAGCAATGTTCTAACAAGTAGAAGGTTTGATTGTTTACAAACGGTAAGAATAAAACATTTTTTCAATTACTAAAATATTATAGTTTTTATTCCAAAATCCTGAATATTATAATTTATCAGTTCAGCCAAGAGAATTTCGTTACTATGTAAAATAACCGGTTAAATTGCATATCCTTTATCACATTAACTACTTATATTAATAATTTTGTAAATAAGCAGTTATCACTCATATTAGTAAGAACGTATATATATTTTTGCGTAACTGGTGAACCATAGATAAAAACTTACTATATGAAAAAATTAGATCTCGTGAAAACACGAAATTTATGTTAATTTTTTGTGGAATATTATTGGTTTGAATATTTCAGTGCTTTATGAAGTACTTAGCCACCATTCTTTGTATGTCATGCCAGCAGACAGCGACCGAATTTTAAAGATTTGACTATCGCCTCAGGTTCCTGTATCCCCCTTGTATCTAAAATTAAATGTGTAATAAAATCATTCCTTTATCTCAATTCACATAAATCAGATACACAAACATTATTTATTATTTCATATTTTAATAGCTGCCTTCGACTATGGTCATATCGTGCTTAAAAACAAAAATCCTTAGTGCTGTCCATGCCTTGGCGTTGGATTTTATCATTTACTACCTCTGTTACTCTTAAACAAGCCAACATTCACAATTCCAGCCTTTTCGGAAGGCAAGGAATCAATGTAATAATTAAAGAAACATTTCCGCGTTTCAGTCGTGAACCCAGCAAGGGACCTCTGGTTGACAACACAGCACTCTCACCAGTCGACCGCGGGAAAACTTAAAAATTTAGTTGTTATTTCTAGTATGGGTTTGATCGCGGCCAGGGTGATGGTTTTTCAGTCATGTAAAGCTTTTCGTCCTGAACTCAGGACTGGAAGCATAAGAAATCAGTTCATTCCGAATAGTGCTGACCATCCTACGGAATTTAGGCGTAATTTGGACGTAAAACCCATTGTCATCAGGAGCTTGAAGAAATTCTGCAGCTCTCACAGTAACCAGAATATGTTCAGGAATAAAATAAACAAAACACCGAGCACATAATTACCATATTATTAAACCGCACACTCGGGTTCTCAAAATAAGTTCTCAAAACTTAAAAAAAAAAAAAGGTTTGAAAAAAAGGAAGTTTACGTGAAGTCACTATTTTAAAAACACCGAACATGACATTCCTTAAAGGTATGCAGGGTCATTAAAAAGCAGCGGATTTCAACTTTTTATATCCAAGAAACTGAAAGGCAGAAAACGCATTCTGGGTGTCATTGAATAGAAGAAAGTTTAAAGTTTTCGTTTTATAGTCGCCAAGACTGTATGCATTTAACAAGAATGCCACATACTGAATGCAAACACCGAAACAGTAGCCCATTTCTGCAACAAGCAAATCAATTGCTTCTTAATCATTAAACTTTTTATGTCACATGTAAATTTGCTTAACTTTGTGACACTCGTTGTCACTGTCCTTTCTCCCTCCAACTTCGTGTGTTGGGGTGGTCGGACTTTACGGCGACACAGTCGGCAGCACACACAAACGCGGGTGAATGGAGGTTCCGCAGAAGCACTGCTCTGAGTCACGTGGCTTGCCAGCATATAGCGAGCGAGAATGAAAGAAAGAGACAGTGTACTTACTATCTCTATCTCTCTTTCTGCATAGCAGCTTTCCCCGATCCGTCTGTATGTTCCCGACTCTTGTAGACGGTAGGCAAATAGAAGAACAAAATAGGGGGGTGGGTTAAATCTCGTGTTCCTTCCAGCGGCAACCCTATCTTATGATGAGGCGGGTGTTTTTTTAATCTACTGAAGAAGTGACTTGCTGTATTTGAACATGCATTCAAAGCAAACTGAAGTGCACAAAATTACTTTTCTACTGCTCACCATTTTTATTTTCTCTACTACGTATAGTAAGTAGGGGAAGTATTGTATTCCACCCAAAAATTCGATACCGAGATTTCACCGGAAATACATGTTTTGAGACCCCCTGAAGCCAAAAAAAGCATTTTTGGAAACATGTCCGTGTGTGTGTCTGTGAACAGCATAACTCAGAAACGAACAGTCGGATAAACACCAAACTTGGTATTTGGGTTCAGTATCTTCCAAGGATGCGACACGAAGGTTTTCAAGAAAATCCCCCCACCCCAGAGTACCCTTTACATGGAAGATTTTTCGAAAATTTTAATTTTCTCAAAAATGGCTCTAACGATTTTGATTAAAATATCACATGTTTAAGATATTTTTATGACAAATAAAATGTATATCTTGAATTTCCTGGGAATGTCTCCAAAAGTATTCTTTATTGTGAACGACTTTTGCATAACTGGTAAACCATAAGAGATAGACAAAAGTTTACTACACAAAAAACGTAGATCGCGTTAAAATACACAATTTATGTCATATACATTTTTTTAGTTGAGTGAACCATTTTCGAGATATTGCTTGTTATTTCCTTAAATTTTCCAATACTTATACTTTTTTCTCAAATTCGTTATTCAATTTTTTATGTCCTGGATATGCAAACAGAATATAATGCGCCACATAGCAACCAGCGCTTAAAATATTTGACTATCGCTTATAACCTACCACGTTCCCCTTGCATCTACAAGAAAATTAGCAATAAGATTGACATCTCGATATCTCGAGTAACATGAAGCATATGGAGAATAAACGTTTGTAAAAATAGTTTGTACAAGAGTAGAAAAAGTCATGTGAGTGTAACACATCAGATTTTTTCATAAACAACCAGCATTGTATTATGCCGCTGAATGGAAGTCTGCTATTAAAAACTTTGAGTTTCCTCTATTCATTGTGTGAGATGTTTTTCTGGCTTTTGTTTTCTTTGAAATAAAAATGTGAAATATGCTAGTTATTTCTGAAAAAAAATTGTATTTTCTCGGGTATTGTCTATTGTGTTTAGACAGGACCACCATACGTTAAAAACATGAAATTTCAATTTCTGTAGCATTTGCACTTTCTGAAACATAGTTGTAAACATTGTGGAATATGTGGTTTTATTTCTACTCAGAAATCCTGCTTACTTTAGTTTACAAGACCTAAGGTAAACCAAAGACGCTGGCAACAGGGCTTGATAAGCAAAACAAAAACTTCTAAGATGCCCTTTTCCCTATTTGTAATATATTTCAACGAAATAACTTTTTATTTCAGAACTCACAGAAACTCCGCCAATGCACCTGCCTCTCTATACATACTTAATGTACTGCCCGACGAAGAGAAGAATGCTACCAGCAGAAATGCGCCTACATAACCTATCCTGACCTCAACTCAGAAACTAGTGATCACTTTTGCCAGATAACCTGTGACTATCGCTGGATATTTTTTTTCAGCCTTCATTTTAACAACTCACTTCTGTGGATTCCGTGAATGAAATAGGTGGAATAATGGTCAAACGACCCCCGGAGTCCTTTGAACTGGGAGGTTAATAAAAATGTCTTGTGGGAATAAAAGAAAACCCGGAAATCCGGGCAGTTCACTCCAACCGAGATTGGAACTCGGGCCCTTCAGGTTTGAAGAGACGCGCTACCCCTCCACCACGGAGTGGATTATGACAACGATGGGATATTATGAGCAAACATGCACGTATGCACATAAAGAGTTACGTCGTCTCTCTCTGTCCACCTATCTCTATCCCTTTCTTCATCTCTCACTTGCACTCATTGTCAGACAAGTTGTCTGCCAACTACTTATTTGAAATTGGGAATTCGGTCGGGCTCTTTTACTAGGGTTGACGCCCGTTCATAAAGCATACGGCACCACAGTCAGTACACGCTGCTGACACAAGAAATGTTAATAATTGAATGAATGAATTTAGTCATTGTGCCCCTTAAAGGGCAAGCCCTTATATGAAAGGGATTGCCCATCAAGTTCTCGCTTGGTGAGCCATCCCAAGCGAGGTAAGGTAATTGGGAGAGAAAATTTGGGAAAGAAACGTACCAGGCCTAAGTTTTGGGTACCCCCACCCAGGCATTTGTCAGTACGAAGACTGAGGAAATCTGGAAAAAAACCCTCGATAAGGGAGAATGTCCGGCAGCATTCGAAACTCAGACCTCCCGTTTAGAGTCCGTGGCTTAACGACCTCGGCTAGACATTAGCTTCGTTCGGGTTTGTTAGATTAGCTAGTGTAAGTGGTGTGCATCTCAGAAATTGAAAGGGTTTTGGTCCAAGTGATTTTATGGCCATTTAGAAGTATTAACATTTGGCTGATCGCTCCTTGTGTTTGGCGCGCAAGAATAGAAGCCTGCGACATCAGAGGGACCGACAATCTAGCAGCATTCAATGCTCCTAGCACAAAGCCCATTAATCGAAACCTCACTTTGGACCAAAATAGCCACAATCTGAGAATCACAACAGCTTAACCAGCTAAACATTGGAGCGTTCCTTGTTAGTAACCATTGGATAACTATACGTTTATCTCTGCTGGCACGGTATTGTAGAGATGTAATGCATAATTTTAATCTCAATAATTCTGCTTGTCTAATTGTCTTCATTTCTCCTTTTTTCGAGATTACAAGTAACATCTTTTTGCAAGAGTAGTGCGACTGCCTATCTGTTGGCAATTTCCTTAACTAGACAAACGAGGGCGAATTGATAAGTCCATGACTTTGACGAGAGATAGCGTTCTAATCACAGGTTTCTTGTTTGCACCCAAGTGTTACATCCATTCTGGGTATAATCGCAGAAATCCGTCATTTGTTTCTTAGAACATTGTTGAAAACGTCTAAAACAACCAGATGTGTATTGCTTCCTAGAAAATTGAGAAAAGTGAATTTCTCGTGTTCTGGTAAAGCACCATATTTTGCGTGGTAAGAGGTAAAGGAAAAGGAAGAAAAGCTGAACAAGTATTATGGGGACTCTGCTCCATCACATGGCATGGTTCACAAGTGGTTCACAGAATTTCGATGTGGCCATTCGAGCACAAGAGATGCCGTACGCACAGGACGGCCGGTTGAGGTCACAACAGAAGAAATGATTAACAAAGTTCACGATATTGTGTTGGAAGACCGCCTAGTGAATATCCGTGAGATAGCCAATACCATAAACATTTCGAGTGAACGGGTGTATAACATTCTGCACGAATTTTTGGGTATGAGAAAGCTGTCAGCAAGGTGGGTGCCGCGACTGCTCACAGTTGAGAACAAGCGGAATCGTGTGACCATTTCACAGAGATGTTTGAACATGTTCCAGCGCAACCCAAATGCGTTTTTGCGGCGTTATATCACGGTTGATGAAACTTGGATCCATTACTATCAACCTGAAACCAAACAACAATCAAAGCAGTGGATTTCCTTCGGCGAACCTGCTCCAAAGAAAGCGAAAACCATTCCGTCGCAGGAAAAATCATGGCAGCTGTCTTTTAGGATTCACAAAGGGTGATAGACATCCACTATCTGGAAAAGGGTAAAACGATCACAGGTTCATATTATGCCGCAATGCTGAATCAGCTTCACAAGGAATTTTTAAAGAAACAACCCCATTTGGTGAAGAAAAAGGTTCTCTTTCACCAGTATAATGCACTCGCACACAAGTCAGCCATTGCCATCGCAAAATTTGTGGAATTGGGCTACGAACTGCTATCTAACCCACCATATTCTCCAGATTTGGCTCCAGCAGCTTCTTCCTCTTTGCAAACCTGAAAATTTCTGGGAAGAAATTCACGTCCAGTGTACACATCATGGCAGAAACAACTTAATATTTTGCAGACTTCGAAAAATCATATTTTTTGGAAGGTTTAAAAAAATTGAAGAAGCGTTGGACGTGTATTGAATTGAAAGGAGACATGTTGAGAAATAAAATAGAGTTTTTGGAGAAAAAAAATTTATTTTCTTTAAAAAGTAATTGACTTATCAAACCAACATCGTACACGCTCTGCTGGGAAAATTCATTTTATTCACGGAAGTGATAAAATCATAGAATGCGTATTGGCGAAATATTTACGATTCCAAAACAAGCACTTTTTAAACTGAAGACAAAGGCCAGTTATAGGTATACGATTTCGAAAATGGTAATGGGTCCACTTATCCAACAATGCATAGATATGCATTACTGTAATACAATAAATAAAGGGTAAGTTGATTATTTTCAAATGAAGCATCCTCTTACTGTCTCAAGGCCATTATAGTTTGTCACTGATTATTTAGCACCATGACACGTCCATTAGGACTAACACTTTCCCTCTCTCACGTCAAGAAAATACCGCCGTTTGTTGAACGTACCGAAGCGCTGCTTTAAGTCTTCAAATATTTGAATACGATCCCACGATTACTAAAAGGCAAACATATCTAAAAGGCCGTTTATACTTTCGCTTTTACTCACAAGGAGTTGTATACCAGTTCTGCCTGTTTGTCAGATACAGTTGCTGGCTTTAAAACCTGCCTTTAAATGGATCTCCAACGAATTGCTAATGCAATGCCATATCTCCATTGAATTTGAGTCTGAAAATCGATATCTGTATGTAATTTCCACATAGTTGACTCTTCATCTCTGCAATAAATCATCGCTTGCACATGACAAAATATATTTTACAGCTCAATTATTTTCCTTCTGGTTTACAGAAATATATTAGAGGACACAAAGGTTTAATAATCTGAAGACGAAAAGTGCGAAGACGAAAAGCCAGTAAATATATTCCAAGGTTTAATAACCTGAAGACGAAAAGTGCGAGTTAAAGCAAGCAAATATATTCCAATAAGTATTAATCCGCAAATGATTATTTTAGAAATTGGGATCTCAATCTTAAAGTGGCCCTGTACGAGAGAACAGGCGCCTGGGATAGCGGCAACTACTTCGCCTTTACTATATGGCGGACGGTATATCTACTGAAGTCTCGAACATCGAGAAATTGGGACGGAGAGAGAATGCGCATGCGTAAAGACACAAGTCAGCAGTAGATAACAATTTGATGCTGTTAAATTTTGCTGTTCGCACACTGCGGAATGGTTTGGATCTCGGTGAAGCAATCCTACCTGAATAAGATTTTCATTCGGAGTTGTTAGCATCACGCGTCCCCAGAGCATTCACTTCATAAAAGTTCATTCACTGGCCTCTCTCGTTAAATGAGGTTAAAAATGGTTTTCCTAGAAACAAACCGTTGTTTTTATACGAAAATTATATATCTTTAACATTTATTGTTTTATCTTTTTTCAATACAATTGTGAACATTATAAAAAAGGTCTTATGTGTTACATTGGATTCTACAAACCGTTCTTGCAAAAGTTTATTTTTCTATCTACTTCATGTTAATAGAGATAAACATTTGCAGAAATAGGTTCATTACACTTCCGTTGAAGCTATAAGGTGGATAGTCGAGAGTCACAAGCGAAATTCACATGTTTAAATGCGGGTCGCTATATGCTGGATTTTAAATTACATATTTTCCCCATCACATCGCGAGAAACAACTGAATACCGACAACGCCTCGAAAATTACAAACTTTTTGAAAAATTCACACCATAAAAAGGATATCTCCGAAATGGGTGCTGCCACAAAAAGTTATTTGAATAAATTGTGTATTTTAAAAAGATCTATATTGCTTTGTGTAATAAGATTTTTGTCTATCTCTTATGATTTACCCGTTATACAAAATTAAGCGAATTTCCTTCTGAATGAAGAAGACTTCAAAGGCTATTCCCAAAAAGTTCAAAATATACATTTTATTTGTCATAAATGCATGCCATTTAATCAAAACCTTTAGAGCTACTTTTGAGAATATAAAAAAAATCCATGCAAAGGGTAGTTTGGGTGTGGTATTTAACCAAATTTCGTTTTTGAGTTAAGCGTCCACAGAGAGACAGACACACTCACGAGTTCTTGTTTTCTACATATGTTTTAGAGGGCTCAAATAATATGTTATTTCTGGTGTATTCTTGATTTCGAATGCAATACCTCCTCTACCTATTTTGTACGTGGTAGAGGAAATAAAAATAGTTAGTTCATTGAAAGTTACAATATTGCATGTAGGTATACGAGTATGCAAGAGATGCATCCACATAATTTAAAAAAATAAAGAACATTTCTCTACTAACTGTTCCACCTTCTACCTACGAAAACGGGGAATAAGAACTGTAGTGTTGATTAAAATTATCCCAGAACTAAGCAGATCATTTAAAACCTTCTTTTCTGGAACTCCAGTAAACAACGATCGGCAATGATATTTTCTGTTAACTCAGATAAATAACACTAAATGAGATGGTGATTTCTTTTGCTATTATTATTGCTTTCTTTACTACATATAGTAAGTAGGGGAAGTATTGTATTCCACCCATAAAATTCGATGTCGATATTTCACCGTAAACATACGTTTTGAGAACCCCTGTATCCAAAAAAATTTTTTTTAGAAAAGTTCCATGTGTGTGTATGTGTGCAGCATAACTCAAAAACAAAGTCGGATAAGTACCAAACTTGGCGCTCTTGCAAGGATGCGACACGCAGATTTTTAAGAAAATACTCCTACCCCAAACCACCCTAACATCTTTCAAAATTTTTTATTTTCTAAAAAATGGCCCTAACGATTTTGATTAAAATACCACATATTAAAGATATTTACATGACAAATTAAAAATATATCTTGAATTTTCTGGGAATAGCGTTTGAAGTCGTCTTCATTCGAAGGAACTTTGTATAATCTTGTATAACTGGTAAACGTTAATCGATACACGAAAATGTACTACACAAAAAATGTGGATCTCAATTTCAAATACGTTTTTTGTGGCAAAAGCCATTTCTGAGATATCCGTTATTAATGGTTCGAATTGTTCATTTCCTGGTCCTTCTTTAAAGTCCTTTCAACATTCAGTTGTTTCTCGCAATTGCATGGAAACAGTATGGAATTTTAAGGCTAGCATATAGCAGTCAGTTCTTAAACATTTGACTATCGCTGCTCTCTTTGTATCTGTAACGAAATGTGCAATGTAGCTATTTCTGCAAAGAGTTACTTGGATTAAAATGTAGTAGATAAAAAAATAAGCGTAATAGGAATAGTTTGTATACTCAATAATAACGATAGAGAATAAAGTAAAGAAAAAAAAGTTATTAAAAACAACTACCGGCACTGACAGTAGCCCTTACGGACTCTGTATACTCAAAAAATTTTGATTATACAAATATAATATACAAATTTTAGTTACAATATTAAAGTAATAACTAAAAGACATTAGTGGTTACCGACAATTTGACATGGATTTTTAACACGGTAGTAACTATGTGATCATGCAAAGAAGAACGCAGTGCAAACTTCTTTCTAGAATCTTCATGAAAAGGTGATGTTCCTCAAGCACCTGCAAGTAAACCAGATACCTCGATATTAGATAAAGAATAATGAGTTTTGAAATAGTTCACGGTAGGCTCATAAATTTACTTCGCTGAATGAGTACGAATTCCACTTCAAAGCGAATCGTTGTTGTTCACAATGCTACCTTCTTTAGTATGTTCAATATAGGCCAAGATGTCCACACGTCTTGTTGATATACGTAAGGTACATTTAAATTTAGTTTTGTACACAGTGTAACCATAAGTATTTTGGTTAAAATAAAACCAATTTGGTTTTAACCACAGTGTAACCTTCAGAACACATTCCTCACGTGTAGAAAAAGAAAATATGTTATATAAGCATGAATCCGGAAACGCTTTGGTTTTTATTTAAAACCTGTCTGCTTACTTCCGGGGCATTTTTATGAAGGTGATAATAATTTATAACATACAATTTATACGAAGGGATTTTGCGACTCCTCTTATATGAAAGTAATGTGACTTTTATAAACCTAATCTTTACTAGATGAGCTTTATAAAATAAGGTAGCATTGTTTCTAATATGAAGCACGCGATATATTGTCTGCTTCTTAAACGTCCGACAGAGGCGCTAAGATTATTCTTTTAGATCTACATTTGAAAGAAGTTTCTTACCATCTCAACTGACCAGGTCGAATAATTCCAATTTATTGTGCACGTTTATTTATTTGTATTATTTGTTTACTTGGGGTACAACACTGCATAGCGGCGCTGTGTCCTTGAAATCACGACCTTGGTTCCAGCGGCCGATAAGTGCTGATAAGTGGTGCTCAGGGTCGCGGGCACCTAACCTGTCAACACTCGTTGCGTAATACTCCGATACACAAAATAGTGCACGTTTGTGCTCCAACTCTTATAGGTTCCGTTAATAGCACGGAACATGCAACGATATAAGTTCCAATAGCTGGGAACCGTTTTAGCACTGATGATGCAAATACATTTGTGAAAAATGGAATGTAAACGGGGCCCAGAGTGCCCAAGTATCACCCCTCCCGTAACCTAATAGTAGCTTCCGAAAGATATTTATTAGATATAGTAGGAGTTGCCACGGCGCGGCACGCGAACCCCATGCGGCTCTTTCGCTATTCTTGTGCGACTCCTCAAAAATCCTGACACGAAATAGTGAACTCATGTTAGCTTTTTGATATTGCTGCAACTATGACAGGCATGTAACATGTCTGGCAAAAATATTAAATATGAACATGTTATGGAAGTAGTTATGAGAATTGTACATTCACGATAGTTCACCTTTCATGAAAGAAATCGGCAACAATGATGAGTGGCCTGATGTATCCTGGTAAGGTGGCTGACTGTAAGTCATACTCTCACATTCCTTAAAAGAAAGTGAAACTCTTTCCCTCAACTTGACGACTATGAGGTTGCTAGATATGGGATCATTCACAGATGTTCAACATTTGCAATCACTAAATCATTCGTTGCAAGTCAAAATAACTTATTTCAGATCTCCACAGACTGTGTTCTGCTTTCAGGGTAAAGTACGACTCTCAGAAAGAGGGCATGTACATTAAATGGTCTGGCAGAGGAGATGAATGACAGATTTCGTGGTCTGAGAGTACTTAAATCTTCACTTGTTTTTTTGGAAAATTCATTTCTTGTTTACATAATGAAAAATGGTTGCCCTATTTCAAGGCCAATTGTGGATGATTCTGCAGCTTTAGAGTTAGATCTAGTGGAAATTTAAGAGGATGAAGGACTAATACAGCTGAAACTATGTAGGCATCAACCATCAATTTTGTATTCAAGTACTTGATCAAAAGTTCAAAATTAAAAGAAAGCAATAAGAATATCTCAATTTTTGCACAACTTTTCCTGTGAATCATTGCATTCAACACATTATTCATTTGTATACCCAAGCATCGAGTTGAGCTGTTTTAAGTGATGAACGTTTAAGCGAACTTCTCGAACTGGCTAATTACCAATCACATTTCAAGTTAACAGCTCAAATGGCCATCCGAAAACGTGCATGTGCTGTAGAGATAGGGGTGATTCAAGGGAGGACACCTCGCACGTTGCGACCTGCGAGGCTACCACCCCCCGGATGAGGTAAAGGAGCCACAGGAGGCTACAGGTAATAGGCAAACAGACCACAGACGCGCCAAAGTCCCTCGCATTTCCTAGCTCGCAGATGCGTCCCCCTGCTGGAGCCGCCGAGACACAAAGGGCAGCATCTATTTTATACTCTGGGCCCCCTGCGTCGCCGAGACTAGTCCAGGACACCTATAATCGGCGCAACAGTTCTAGACACGTGAAAATCTTAATCAGAGCTATGATGCGAGTTGCTTACCAGATCAGGTGGTGACCGGTCGACTGCATGCTGCAGGAGTGCGTGGGACAGCCATCGTCAAATATCCACACCGGTTATGCACTGCTTTGCGCTGATAAACTTAGTTATATACAGTATATTAAAATCCACGCTGTAAAAAGCGCTTAATATAAAAAACGCTGTCAATCATTGCCTCCAATTCTTCCACATCTAACAACCCTTCCCATTCTGCGGAATCACTCACATTATTGCCGTCATCGCTGCTGTCACTACATTCTGCACCATTATCTTGGATGAGAATTCTATTTGATTTTCTGCAATTCCGTATTTTTCGAAATAATGATTCTTAATTTATTCAACATGTCGACATACATTTTCCCATTCTGGCCTTCCAATTTCAGCAAATTGCTGGCGTTATAACTGCTCCACATATTTTAATTTAAAAGTCATATTTCTGCATGCCACCCATTTTTTGATATCAGCCCAGATTAATTCGATTGGGTTTAGATCTGGGTGATGCGATGGGAGTCTAAGTACATTATGGCGATGTTGTATTACTATCTGGTCAAGTATGTATGACGTCTGAAGCTGTTTGTTGGTTTTAATTAAGTTATATAGCTTTGTTTTACTGATGCTTTCATCTAAAGCTATATTATGTCTAAGTAACTAAGCTCTCATTTCTTCTTTCAATGAATTTGAGGTAGGTGGTTTGTCAATTGAGTGTTGACGCATTGTGAAGCATTGTCGATGACCAGAACAGACCCAGCAGGCATATTAGGTCTCAACATGGCGTTGATTCACTTCATGTACTTTTCCGTATTCATTTCTTGATGAAAATCTCCTGTTGTCTTTGCAACTTGTAAAAGAAGGGCATTTGGAACGAAGCCGATCTTTCCAACAGCATGAACGATAATAAGTATTTGCCCTTTAGCAACAGGAACCTGCAACCTAATTCGCTATCGTCACTCCAACTTTTAGATGCTATACGACTGCTGTGTATGTATGACTCATCTTCATACACTATAGTATTTTTCTGAAATTTGTAGCACCACCTTAAAAATTGATGCTGATATAAGTACATATAAAATTATACTCATTCGGAAAGGTAGAATCAGACTGAAAAATTCAATGCCATAGCCGGGATTTGAACCACGGATCTTAGGCTTTCCATGCCGTTGGTCTAACCGACTAAGCTATCATGGCAACATTTACTTTTTATTTTATTTATTTATTTATTTATTTTGCTTTTCTGTTAGAGTTCTTCTATTTGATTTCGGTTTCTTCCACTTGAACCCTAAATCTTTAATAATTTTTCTGAGATTTGTAGCACCACCTTGTAAGTTTCTGCTGTCTTTCAGCTTGATGAGCAATCTGCTTATTGTTAGCACAGTTTTTTCTTCCACATAGGAATTGTGAATCGTGCGCCGAATGACGCATTCGAAATCGTCTATTTCTGTAATACGTTTAGGGACCAAATATAAAATAAGTACTATTTAGATACTGCAGCTCTCTTTAAAATTACAACCAGATGCAGACACTTTCTATGCAGACTGTATGTGTTACGCACTGTGAATAAGCAAAGGTGTTATATCGCTTTCGTTGATTAAGTTAAACATAAACCATTCCTAGGCTCGGCAGCTGGGATGGCAATCAAGGTCACGATTCCAGAAGTTTTGCGCGAGTAATACCTCCCCTCGATTCCTGCCACACAGGGACGGAAGTGGATACGCCACTTACACGTATCAGCCCAATAAGGAAAACCCTATCAGGGAGGACTACCGAAGAACCTTGGTGGGGCCGACAGTATACCTACTTACTGTCTACCAGCTCTCACTCATGCTTGGTGCCGGAGAACATATGGGCGTCTCACCTCGCCTGAGCGGAAAACCAGCCAGGCGTACCCAATTTCCCATGGGTTTCGGCCACTGTCCCGCCGAGTCCAACCCAATCCGAACAACTCCCTTTCGGGAGGGGCTCGAATGTTCGGCCCGGCGTACTTCCAGTAACGTCAGAAGTACTACGAGTGCTAGGGATCACAGCGCTCACACCAAGGCAGCTGAAGGGGTCGGGACGCCCACCCCGCCGCCGAAACAGGGTGATGACCGACCCTCTAATTTAGCACGCCACGGGGAATACTCTTTGCATTGAGCAAGCATCCGCGCCATCTGTCCGGCACTGTCATACGCCACGAAACCTAGAAGCACACCAAAAACATACAGAAAGGAATGAAGGGAACTGAGGGAAAGGAAATCGTGGTAGAGAAGAAACCACCCCAGCATTCGCCTGCCGACCCCAGAGAAGCCACGAAAAACCTATGGGACAGAGTGGGCGGTCTCGGTGATCGAATCCGGAAATCCCGAATGGGAGTTGCACACGTTACCGCGGCGCCACCTCGCACGGTAATTTGTATGTATAAAATGCTCAATGATGTACATATTCAATAAATCATTGTCTATGACCTAAATGTTTGGCAATTAAAATGACTATTAGGATCTTCTATGGATTTTATTTTAATTGCAAACCCCAAATTTAGAGCGGTTCTCTTCAAAGTTTGTCCTTCAGATTGCTACTTCCAAATGTCAGATAGTTGGCCACCCTGATATATAAGTATATTCCACGTTACATTAGCAAACGGAGTTTAGGGTTATTTTCTAAAATTTGCATAAAGCTTGTTTGAACATTCAAGTAATTATATCAACTAGATCTCCTCTCAAAGCTTACAGAGATTTTTCTTATTTTTAAATCAAAATTTGTTTAAATGCATCTCAAGCAATTTTTGGACTTGTATTTTTACAACCAGTTCCTTTTTGCAGTTTTGAACTTAACGCAATAATGGAAATGAAAGTAACAAAGGTTTTTTTTTTCCTGTTAAACCTATACTGTGTGTGTGTGTGTGTGTGTGTGTGTGTGTGTGTGTGTGTGTGTGTGTGTGTGTGTGTGTGGTGAACAGAATCCGTATAAACACTTAAAAAAAAAAGCTAACACATATCCATTATACAGGATGCACCATTTAAGTTGAGAATGTATATCTCCAAAACTAAGCGTTGTAGAAAGAAATGTCTTCAATAAAAGCTGTTTGATATTATGGGGGAAAGTAAATGCTATTAGTCGTATTTTGTTTGGAGGACGTTATGATAGTCATTTTGGGACCAATTTAATTTTGTTTAAATAGGAATCTGCAGTTAGGGTCAAATTAAATTGCCCTAAAATGACCAATACAACGTCCTCCAAATAAAACGCGACTAATGTCATTTACTTTCCCCCATAATATCAAGTAACTTTTATTCAAGACATTTCTTTCTACAACGCTTAGTTTTGGAGATATTGTACAGTCTCAACTTAAATGGTCCATCCTGTATTATTGCGAAAGAATACATGCAAAATTGCAAAATTTCAAACCTATTCCGTGAGATGATGCATTTGTACTTGGGAAAATGTGAAGACAAAACCTGAAATGCTTCTAAATCCGCTAGCATTACGAGAAAAAACATGTAACACAAACGTTGTATTGTAATGAGCTCTAGATTTTTCCTGCAGCAATTTTTTGTCTATCTCTTATGGTTTCGCAGTTACAAAAATTTGCCAAATTAAATCAGAATGAGGTCATCTTCACAATCCGCTTACAGGAAATTCAAGAAATATAGTTTATTCTTTCTGTCTATATTTCAAATACATATATTTTTATGAAAATCGTTACAGCTCTTTTTTGAGAAAACAACAAATAACGAAATTGTTTCCATGTGAAGGATGGATGGGATAATTTCATGGAAAAACCTTCGTGTTGCATCTTTGAAAGATACTGACTTCCATCCGCGCGCGCTTTTTTACGTTCAGTGAACCTGGAAACATACAGAGCTTCCTCTGCTCAGCATAGATATGTGGTAAAGAAAACAGAAGCTGCACATCTCCCTTGAGCAAAAAACAATTCCAAACAATGCAAATTAAGTGAATCACACTCACAACCCGCGTTGTGGACTGATATACCACAAGGAGAAGTCAACGTTTCATTTCACAACTTCCTTGTTTAATTGGCAGGGGTGTGTTCTCGGAGAAAATCTCCTCCCATTTTAATAAGTATAACAGCGCTCACCCCTCTTTGACTTCTGCATTCCACTTCCAAAAGTGACGTAAAATAATGCGCACGTGAGCAGATGCTGCCTTCGTTTGTTTGGAAACAAGCGATGCAGCTAATTAACCCAGCGAAGAAGCACCAAACGTTTGTTTTCGCGATTGATCTTCAGATCGAAGCTACATCGAAGTCGCACTAACACAGTACCCAGCTTTATTATCTTAAGCACGTTTACAAAGAAAGAAAAAAAATTACACGATCGATACTTTTGTCCAAAGTCAACCTTTACTAAAGCGTGACTGCAGATGGCAGCGCGCTTCCCTGTTTCATTAAGTCTTGAGTATGTTTTAATAAAATGATCAGTCTTCAGTGATGCAACAGCCACTGAGAAAATGGACTTGCAAACATTCTTACCAAGGTTAACTTTCTACCTTAGCGGATAGCTGCAATTAGTCCTGGTTTCCAAAATGCAACAAATCCGTAAGTTTTCAAAAAGAGCTACAGGCAAGTGGAAGAACTTGCGACAACATGAAAGGCAAACACGATATAGATTTCCAGGCATATATCATTACACGCCAGTCAACATTAGCCAGTCTATAAATATGAACTCATTTAATCTACAAAACTGTCCATTCTGTGAAAACTGAAAAATTCTGAAAGATTCAGATTTTGAGCAGCAATGACGTTTAGTGCTTTTAAGGGAGATGGGTATTTAATGGTATAGACATTAAAAAAATGTAAGCCAGCGAACTTGGGAGTGCAGTTACCGAGCGGGATGGCTCAGACGAGAACGTCTATGGCCCGAACTCGAGAGGACGTGGGTTCGATTTGCGCCGACCTTCCTGACCCATGTTTTTTTTCGGGGGTTTCTAAAGTCGTTAGGCGAAAGCTGGGAAGGATCATTACACCCTGCGACTTTCCTGTCCCTCCATTTTACCTCCATTTTCATTTTACTTCAACTTTCGTCTGCTTGGCTGTTTCAGGGTTGCAAGTGTCGGCGGGAGTCTCGGCATTACATGGAAGGGGAAAATGATGCTCTATGTAATACTCCGTCCCCGGAATAGGGGGGTCTCCGAGTACCGGGTACCCCAGTGGGATGTGTAAGCCTGAAGGGAGCCGGTTGTACCAGCTGCCATTCGGAGAGTTTCAATCTGGAAAAGGTAGGGAGCCTGTCCTCTGCCCTGTCGTGTGTCCTGGTTCGGCCGCTCTCTGACTCCTCTCACCTCAGCACTCCCTCTCGGGGGCGCCCAATTAGGGGCCTAGGCGCAAATGATCTTCTTAGGTCGAGGTGCTAAGTCCCCCTCCGCTCTTAGTCCTAGCCTGTCTTAGTCCTAGAAGTGCAGTTCTGAAGTCTAAAACTGCCTATTCGTTCTTAAAACCATTTCTTTTCTTCACCATTTCAATCAAAGCTCGTTATCACAAATTGCTCCTTGCGGTGTAACCTTTAGTGAAAATGTCACCAAGGATCTAAAGATGAATAAATAAAAATTATCGCTGGAAATTTCCAAGAAATTAGAAATGACTAATTGTTATTAATTAAAAGGTATAAAAAGCAAGAGCAGGAGTACCCAGACAAAGGGGTCTCCAAAAACTGAAGCTCAACAGCGGAAGCAGGCCAGTGTGACCCTTAAGAGAAAGGGATGAAGGGGTGACCAGATCCGGGAGAATGCGCAAGGACGGGCTCCCTAACGATTCCAGATGGAGCACATCTAACGTCGACTAGCCATCCCTTAGCCCTGTGCCCTGGGGGAGGGTCCCTGTGATCCGAGACATGCGTCCAGGAAGGGGACCCCAGAGAACTATCACACGCCAGGGAGAAATCTCTTCAAAAGCGCACAATCCGACGTCCTGCCACAACACACCAAACGCCATCGTCTGGTCTTTCAACCCTGAAACAAATGAAAGGTAATGATGGGGACAGGAAATTCGAGATAGAAGAGAAAACATCCCAGCATGCGTCTGGCACAAAAAAAAAACATGGTCAGAGCGGCCGGCCACCTCCCGATGCAAAGCATGCGATAAATTCTAAGACATATGCGTGGAACACAAAACTCAAATTTGGTTCCAAAATTTGGAAACTTGCAGCACAGAGATATTACCGTAGATCATTTAAAAAAAAGGAAGGGTTTTTTTTTCAGGAACTACTCAAGGAACTGATCTGAAATTTTAAATTTGTTATAGATTGTATACGAAATACCTGGTACACAAAGCCAAACTAATTGCATAAGGAATGCAGAATATCCAAAGTTCACAGGCACCTCCATAATTAATTACTATATGACTAATATTAATAAATATGTTCTATGCAAAGGGTAGTTTGGGGTAGGAAAATATTCTTGAAAATTTTCGTGTCAAAATTTTGGAACGTACTGAACCTAAATACCAAGTCATATTTATCCGACTTTTCGTTTTTTAGTTATGCTGTTCAAAGGCATACACATGAGGACATTTTTCTAAAAATGCTTCTTTTTATTTATTCATGAAGGCTTAAAACATGCATTCCCGGTGAAATCTCGGTATCAATTTTTGGGTGCAATATCTTCTCTACCAACTAGCATTCGTAGTATTCAACTGATCAATACTTTTTTCTTTATTATTATTATTATTATTATTATTATTATTATTATTATTATTATTATTTGAATTCCAAAAAAATTGAAATTATTTACGGTTTGTCTGATCAAAAAGCTGAGAATTATTAAAACATTTTAATACCGAGCGAGATGGCTCAAACAATGTCGCCTGTAGTTCGCATTTGGAAGGTCGTGGATTCAAATCCCACGTGAAGTCCATTTGACCGGAATTTTCATGGTTGCCCTTAAGTCGCCAGCTAAGTATCAGATGAATATTCAATACCACGGCCCAAAGTTCCACCCATATAATAAAAGAACAGAAACAAAATAGGTGATACAGGAAGGCGACTACGCAGCTAAGGCTATCTGTCCAGCATTCAACTGGGGTGCATAACCACAGAACAGGAATCACATACTTGATATTCTGCGGAAGGTCCACCTTACCATTAAAGCAGAAGTTATAGGGAAGGCAGCTACGCAAATGAAGTGGTCTATTACAAAGTTACTCAAGTGAATGGTACAAGAAATCGAATACGCAAGTGAGGGCATCTATCAGTAACACACTGAAACACGTGTGTCAAAGAACCTACAGGTAAACGTCGCAATATTTCTTAAATAAGCCACATTAATCAAGCCCCTAAAATACCTATACATTCGTATTTATGATGACAAAATGGCCCTTCACTATGGATTTGCGAGGCTTCTTGATACTATTCAAGCTAAGTTGAGAAAATTGAGAAAGTTGGGACACATTTCCCCTCAGTAGTCACTTTTTGGAACTCTAAAACAACAATTAAAATCTACTATACATTCCTGATTTCAGGACATCTAACTAAATGTGCATATGCAGACTGGTCAAGTAACTTGAGATATTTCTGTTTTGAACATTTTCGAATCGAGATAGAGAGCGGGTACCACCTGTTTGATAGCAATCGAAACTCTCCTCACGCCCCAGCTATGGAACTCCACCACGAACCTCCTCAGTGGAGGAATAATTTGGAACAATGGTACATCATGTGTTATGCATAAGGCTTCATGGACTTCCTGCACCCAATGGGACAACGTAGAAGTATATGGCTACAGCTGTCTTCGCCGTGCAAAACACAGCTTTAAGACTTTCAACTGAGATAAACTTTCCAAGAATGAGCCAAACATTCTGTGATGAATCAGTGCAACACGTGTCCTTTCTGGAATTTAAAACAAGCTAGGAAGTTTGTTGTGTATATTTGCAAGTCTCTCAACATAAGGATTTTGTTTTCGGTTCAATATCCGATGATGATTTTGCCACTTGAGAAAGCCATCACCACGCGGGATGGCTCTGGTGGTCACTTCTGTAGCCCGGATTCGGGAGATTCAGGGTTCAAATCCCCCGGGGCCGACCAATCTGACCAAAGGTTTTTTCGTGATTTTCCTCAGTCGCTAGACGATTGCTGGGGTGGATAATTTGATCCACGAATTTTCCTATCATGCCTTTCATCAATATATTTCATTTCCTTCTTCAACTCCATACCAAGCATTCGGCTGATCACCCATCCTAGGTAAGATCCAGAGTTTGTTTGCTCCTCGACAGGCATTGTCTTGTAAGTCCTAGGGGTTGTAAGTCCTACAAAGAGAAGGGTAATCCGTTAAAGAAGAAGAAATAAAAACTGACCACAGACATCCGAAGTTAAGGCACTAAACATGCTGCTTTAGGAGTCTAAAATGCCCCAAAATTCAAAGCAACACGAAACTGCAGCAAAAGATGAAAATTGCAAGTGATATACGCTAATATTTCATTGCACTTGTGTCTAACAGTTAGTAAGGACATCACAGAACAAATATCATTAGCAAATCTAAATGTAATCATTTCTGGGGGAGGCTAAATTATAGGGAGTGTGGCTCGCATTCGGGAGGACGGAAGTTCCAATTGCATACATCGGGATGTTCGTTTTAGTGGTTTCTCATAAGTTAGGCAAATGCCAGATGGGATATTTCATTACAAAGACCCAAAGGTTCCACCCACAGATGAAATAAACAAAATAAAATAGACGCCTCAGGAAGCCGACTATACAACTAAGGCCATATTCCCGGCGTCATACTGATTACAGCGGCAAACTCCAAGAAGAACTAGCAGTTCCACGATCCTGGAGTCCACGTTATGATTAAAACAAACAACAAAACAGTTGCCACAGGGAGGTGACTTTGCAGCTATGGCCATCAACTAGTTCTTTCGAGCAGATGGTACAGCAAGGCGACTATGTAACTAGAACTATCTGTCTGAGACAGAATGACTGAGGTGAATCAATGGACCTAGAGTAACGTATCACACACAACATTATGATTTATTAAATGATGACAAAAATAATTTCTTTCTTTCTTTTATGTACTGGAAATCTGAAGCTAAAATTTGTGGTGTTTATTCGATAAGGTTTGCAGATTACTCTAGCTCTGATAGAATTTAAATCTTTGTGGGTTTAAAGACGCGTTGTTACACAATGAGCGTCGTTAAAATTGGTGGGTGGTTATAAACGATGCTCAACATTTAGCCTGGGGACCATCGAGCTAAGAACTGAACACATTAATCTCATAAAAAGGGAAGGGAAAATCTCGGGGGGGGGGGGACTTACTAGGTAACTCATCCCCGATCGAAATTAGAACTCGTGACCTCTGAGGCAGAAATACTAGTCCCCAACAGACACACACACACGATTGTTCAAATTAAACGATTAAAACATGTACAGACATGCCCTAAAAACTACAAATTTCGTGTCTTACCCTTTATAAGAATAGCGAAACTATATGCAACATTTCAATCAGCAGGAATGCCGTCATTCAACGATATCGACGCTGGACTCAACCCTCCTAATTACGCTTAGGCAGTACTGCCACACTGGAGTATGCATTCTCGCTAGATTAAAGCGAAGAATCGCTAAATTATTATGAGTAAACGTTATTCATGAGCTCTACTTGGTTTATTAAAAATGTGCATTCGTCTCAAACCAGTGGCGTGGCCGGCTCTTGATTTGGATGCTGGAGGAAGAAGAATCGCTTTTATTTCTCAGTGAAACGACAGTACCGTAGAGGAAGTTTTCTGCTATACAATCCTTCTACTAGCACTCATTTTTGCCTGCTTCAGCCACAAACACATATGTGGGTTGGGGGAGGAGACAAGGAACGCTGGTGTTGCTCAAAGAAAGCAACCATTCGTCCGCTTTAAACACCTTTATGCGTTTGTTTACTTGAATCGGCTTGTTTACTTCAGATTTGCGCACAGAACTGTCGCACTGAGCCTCTTGGTTTTCCATATCATAGTGGCTTCATGGAACTTCTAGAAGACAATCTGTCCAATTCTACAATGTAATATAAAGCATTACCTAAGACAGAGTTGCAACTGGAGAGGACACGAGGTTTAATCCATTCCTGTCTTGCTCTTCGGTGTGTCTACCGTCCAATTCTATTATTACTGTGTCGCCGTAAAGTCTGACCGTCCCCAAAGCACGAAGTTGGAGAAAAGAGGAGAATAACACCGGATGCCTTAGCATGGCATGCCTGATCTAGAGCACAATACAAGGAGCTAGTTTTTCTAGAATCCACTTTTCAACGTTCACATGGCCCATGGTAGTTAACTTTAGTTGTTCCGGCCCTGTAAACAGGAAGAAAATTTTCTAGAAACCCGTTTACACTACCCGATTAACTATTATCAGTCTGCTTCCAGCATTTGTCTTGATGCAAATGGCCAAGTCCTTAATTTACGAGCACTTGCTAAGCGTTCGAGTTCTTGCATTCATTAATTGAATGATCAGGGAACGGAGAGAGCACCTGAAACTTTTGTGCTTATCACCCCCAGGAGGAACGGGTGAGCTGAAGGAACCACAGGAGGCTGTAGGCCGCAGGCAGGCCGGCCGACAGAGACGCACAGAGATGCCTAACGATTCCAAGCTTGATGCTCCGGTCAACCTGCGGGCTGTTCAGAGGCTTCCCTTTGGCAGAACCGAGGAGAACCCAACCCACCTGAGGCGGCTCAGAGAAGGCTGCAATATGGCAGGTCCGAGAAGAACTTTTCAACTAGAAACATCTGCACCATCTTTCCGACATCGACCGATACTGCACAGCCTTATTAGCCCACCTGAAACGTGAAATGGAAAGCGAAACGATAGGAAATGTTTGTAGAAGAGAAACCAGCCAGCAGGAAAAACCACGAAAAACACATGGTCAGAGTGGCTGTACCTAGGAATGGAAGCCACGTTACCGCGGAGCTATCTCTCTCGGTTACATTAGTCGTCCTCCGTGGACAAGTGGTACCGTGCTAGCCTCTGGTTCCCAAGGTCGCGGGTTCAAACCCGGCGGAGGGCGATGGATTTTTTCGGGCGTAAAAATCGTTAGCACGGCTTCCTTCGGAAGGGAAGTAAAGCCGGTGGTCCCGTGTCGTAGATTTACGGCACGTAAAAGAACCTCAAGCCTGATAAAGAGGCCTCTGAGCAAAATTACAGGTGTTTCACGCCCAATATAGAATGGGACGCTAAGAACCATAGTAGTTAAAGAGCGTCCATAAATAAAACTCAATTCGGTTACATTCATTCATTACTCGTAAAATGTTATTACAAATAAAACAGAGATATCAGCTATGACCCCAATTGGTGTCTGTTGACAATATTAAGCAACAGCAGCATAACAATGATAGCTGAAATGTTTATAAACACTCAGAAATATTAACGTGGAGTACCTCGCGGCTCCCATTCATTCCTGGGAGAATAATTGGTGGAGAGCGGTACTTATCGAGCCGGCTAATTACATGTAAACAGTGTCAATGAAGAAATACACTTGAGTGATCGAGCTTGTTTACAAGAACGACACTGAACTTTTTTTTAAAAATCAAACGAGGATTAGTTTTAAAAGCTTTAAATGGTTTTATTGCTTTTCAAAACATTCCCCCTTTAACATCAATACATGTTTGCATTCGATGAAACCAGTCCTTAAAGCAGTGCCTCAGGAAGAGTGGCACTTCATAATGGTCCACTGCTTCATCTGATGACAAAAAAAGTGATCCCACGCATTCTATATTTTATTTTTGAAAACAAAAAGAAATTGCAAGGTGCTAGGTCAGGGCTGTATGGTGGAGCATCCATGTTGTTAAGTTATAGGGCATCCAGATACGCAGTTGTTTGTTTTGCTGTATGCGACGATGCGTTGCAATGATCAAACATTATTTTTCCTTTTGTGTGCTTTCTTACGAATTTTTTCAAAATTTTGCTGTAATTAGACATTTGTACACCAATCGGCAGTAACGGTACGTCTGTTAACGTAGGTTGTCTTCAAATACTATAATATCAATACAGTCCGTTTTAGAAGGAAAAAAAACTAGCAACCATCTTATTATCAGCACTGCGAATTCGTCGAACTTTTGTAGGCTTAGGTTCTGTTCGAAAGACCCATTGAGCCGATTGACCTTTCTTTTCAGAATCATAACAATAAAACGAAAATTCATCATCAGTAACGATATTCCAAACCAAATTTCAGTGCGGCTTTGAAATTTTTCCATGGTTTTTCTGCACCAATCAATGCGTTGTTGATTTTGATCGGGAGTCAGTTTATGTGGAATCCATTGACAACAAAGTTTATGTAAAATGCTTTGGATTTGACTCTTACCAATGCCCAATGTCGCCCGAATAAATTCATAAGATGTACGACAATCTTCTTCAAGCAATGCTCGAACAGCGGCAATATTTTCATCAGTAGCAGCAATTCTTGGGCGTTCTTCACGAAATTCATCACAACCGACCTCTTTTGAATTCGCTGTACCAATTATAAAATGTTGCCTTGCTGGGGCTTCTTCGCTAAATGCATTTCTAAGCGCATTTCACATTGTTTAGGCGTTAAAGACGATTTAAAATCATAAAAAATCATAGCTGGCAAATGTTCTCTAGTCAAATTCATTTTGGGTGAACACAAAATCTTTAAATGATGATAATTAATAAACTAATAAAGCAAATCCAACAAACTACATGGCAATCAACTGGCAACACATTAGCAAGTAGCTGTCGAATATCAACATATTTCATTTGTTTTTAGAAATATGGCATTCTAAAAATTTTCAGTATCGCCCTCGTACCATACTAGTGCATTGTAATGTGAATGGCGGTCACAGATGCGTGCTACAAACATACTTTTCTATACGAGATATATTTCATATAATAAAGAAAATGACACCACAATTTTATTGAAGGACTATAAATTTTGGCTGTTACATTGCGCACATCCTGATAAATGAAACTAAGAATAATCCGCTTAGTGCATTATATTTTTATAACGCTGAGTGAACCACTAACCTAAACCTTTTTAAACACAATAATGCACCATTGGATGTTTCAACATTCAGAAGCTATTCCTATTACGAGGGCTGTGCCAGAAGTACCCGGCCTAACAAAGAAAACACAAAAAATTTAGGGAAAAACATCTTTATTTCTCTACAGTCTCCTTTCAGCTCGATACACTTTTCCCAGCGATATTCAATAGCTTCGATACCCTGTTTATAGTGAGAACCGTCGAGTTCTGCAAAATAAGCCATCAACTGCAAACTCCACCTCTTCAATGTTGGCAAATCTTTTACCATCAAGCCACCTCAACTTCGGAAACAGAAAATAATCAGAGGGGGCTAAGTCTGGCGCATAGGGTGCATGAGGAAGCAATTCGAACTTTAACTCATTGATTTTGGCCATAGCGATAATGGGTGTGTGAACTGGTGCACTGTCTTGATGAAACAGAACTTTCTTTTTTGCTAAATGCGGCCGTTTTGCTTGTTTTCATGATTCAAACGCTGCAATAAGTTTCCACAATACTCGCCATTGGTTTCTTTTCCTTTTTGAAGATAATCAATGAAAATTATCCCACGCGCATCCCAAAAAAACTGACGCCATGACCTTGCCTGCAGATGGAACGCCTTCTTTGGAGCTGATTCTCCCCTTTCAATCCACTGCTTTGACTGTTCCTTCGTCTCAGGTGTGAAGTGGTGGATCCATGTTTCATCCATGGTTATGAATCGACGCAAAAATTCGGCTTTATTGCAGCAAAACATCCCCAAACATTCGACTGAAACATCCTCACGACGCTGATTTTGTTCCATTGTGGGTAAACTTAGCACCCATCTTGCGCACAGCTCTTTTTGAAATGCCTACGATGCCTGCTAGCTTGCGCACTTTCAGTCGACGGTCATCCAATACCATTTTCTGGATTTTCCTCACAATTTCTGGCGTGGCCACATCATTTGGTCGACCACTGCGATGTTCGTCTTGGCAGCTCATACGGCCTCGCTTAAACTCTGCCACCCAATATTTTACTGTTGTAAACGAAGGAGCAGACACCCCCAGAGTAGAATCTAGCTCAGCTTTAATATTAGCTGGACTAAGACCTTTCAAATGAAAGTATTGTATCACATAACGATGGCCAGTTCTATCCATGCTTACAAATTTTCTGAGACCGTTCACTATTAATGACTGTCAAGCAATTACTAAACAACGTAGCATCGTCAACTTAAGCTTTATAAGGGTGGTACTTTCTACCATAGTCATTTGTTTGAAACAACAACCGCCATATATACGTCAGGTCGGGTACTTCTGGGACTACCCTCGTAGCAGCACTTAAAATATATTTTATTGACACTAAATATGAAGTTCATATAGAAAATTATATTATGAATTAATTGGCTAGTTCATTTATGTAAAAGAGTGTTCTTCTTACTCCACTCTTACTCTCTCGTATTTTCCTTTTAATCTTCTTTTACATACCTTTTCTCTTCTTTTGGGGTATCATATTCAGTTGCAAAACTAACTCGTAATTAATTTGACATCATTGGTAACGTACGTATTTGCAGAAACATTAAAAACGTTTCTTCCTTCATATGGTCGTTTCCTTTGTTCTCCTTACTTCCTGTATCTGGAGCTGCTGGGCCAATTAAACGTTCTAAGAAATGTGTGTCACACGAAAGATAAACTTTATGTTTCACACAACTTTGGGAAATCTAAGAAAACATTCCTTAGCATACCGTTAAAGAAAATTTACATTCGCCAAGAAGCATTAAGGTGCCAAACTGGTTTCTGCATGAATCCCTTTTATGTGCATCTTGCTAGTGGTTTCAGGATTTTCTTTGGGTCGTCGCAGACAGCGTGTAGGGAGAGGGCTAGCTAAACATGAAGGTAGCAGGGATTCCCTCAGAGAGATATCAGAATAGGAGGATCAACAGGTGAAGCGTTACATAAGTGACTAGCAGAGCAAAGGAAAGTGGTCTTAATGCACGTGTACGTGTGGCTCTATTATTATTGCAATTAGCTTCTTCCTGTCTTTCATCCATTCCGCATTTTAACTTTTCTTTCCAGGACGAATATGGGATACCCACATGGTACATCTTCGACTAACATTTGGCAGATAATTTTTATGGCTAGCACAGCGTTTAGTAGATTTCTAACATGAATAAGTAACGACAAATTAGACACTATCATGTCACACGACAGGTGATGAGGAAATGTGTGCACCTACAGTGAAGAAAGGCGACTATGGTGGGGCTAACGCTCAGAAAATAATACAGAGATTATAGGTCATACAGTTTATTGTACACCCCTTTGCGTTCAATTTTGAATTTAATTAGAGGTTCTATCTGATAGTCAGAAACGTTATCATATATTTATGGGTAATTAGGGAATTTACAGCCCAACTGGTACTTTGTTCTTACGATATGGGATATAGTTTATAATTCAGTGTATCCAGCACATCAGATGGAACAGCCATGATGTTGCCAAACAAAACGCACACCCTATACGTGTCATCTACCCACGTGTTGCCTGGTGCAAAGTGAAATAAGTTAAAATGGAAATGAGAAAATACGAACAAATAATGAATACCAAAAGCGAAGCATTTCGCAGCTCGTGTTGCAAAAATTTATCTCCACCTGTAAAACAACAAATGAATGCTACTGTCACGTATCTCTTGACAAGTTGCCATTAGGCATGTACTATTTCTCAACATCGGTATTATGTATAGCTTCTTCCCTACACTTCCCACTTTCAAAGTGTTAAGGTGACTCCTTATACCTACTAATTAACGCAAAGAAGCAATGTATAACATGCTTTCTTCTGCATCTAGGTAGAGCACTAGAGTTATTTGATAACATATGATGAGTTAATAAACTGGGATCGAACCCCGTTGCCATTCGTGAGAGTAAAGTGCCAGAGGGTACCGCTTCGACTCTCAGTCGGAGTGGTTGTTGTATGTATTGCCTTCTTCTGCTTTCTTTCTTATCCTAAGAAGACAAAGCTGTTTGGACCTACGTCTCATTTGAGCAGTATTACTTTCTATACTACGTATAGTAAGTAGGGGAAGTATTGTATTCCACCCAAAAATTCTCACCGGAAATACATGTTTTGAGACCCCTGAATCCAAAAAAGCCTTTTTGGAAACATGTCCGTGTGTGTGTGTGTGTGTGTGTGTGTGTGTGTGTCTGTGAACAGCATAACTCAGAAACGAACAGTCAGATAAACACCAAACTTGGTATTTACGTTCAGTATCTTCCAGGGATGCGACACGAAGGTTTTCAAGAAAATCCCCCCACCCCAGATTACCCTTCACATTGAACATTTTTCGAAAAATTTTAATTTTCTCAAAAATGGCTCTAAACGATTTTGATTAAAATATCATATGTTTAAGATATTTTCATGACAAATGAAATGTATATCTCGAGTTTTCTGGGAATGTCTCCAAAAGTATTCTTCATTGTGAAAGACTTTTGCATAACTGGTAAACCATAAGAGATAGACAAAATTTTACTGCACAAAAAATGTAGATCGCGTTAAAATACACAATTTATGTCATACATTTTTTTGTTGAGTGAACCATTTTCGAGATATTGTTTGTTATTCCCTTAAATTTTCCAATACTTATACTTTTTCTCAAAGGGAATTGTTATTCATTTTTTTGTCCTGGTAATGCAAAGAGAATGTAATACTCCACATAGAAACCAGCTCTTAAAATATTTGACTATCGCTTAAAGCCTACCATATTCCCCTTGCATCTACAAGAAAATTAGCAATAAGATTAACATCTCGATATCTCGATTAACATGAAGCATATGGAGAATAAGCGTTTGTAAAAATAGTTTGTAGAAGAGTAGAGAAAGTCATGTGAGTGTAACACATCAGATTTTTTCTACTTAACTCACTGTTTCTATACGCAGATATGAATTGACCAAAGAGACGTTTATTTCTGCCTCCTTCTCTAAAAGTAATAAACTAAAAGACAAACACCTGGATGTCTTCCATCTGTTTAATTATTTGACCTTTAAATCCTCTTCTGATTAGGGACTCTTCACCAATCATAATCAGTTGACTCTTGAAATCTTTTGAAATATCTAGTAGGCATGTCAGAGTTTTATTTGTTCTGAATTTAACCCCTAACTGTGCTGCACAGCTGAAAACTATGTTAGCATGAATTCTTAAACTGTTAGTAGCTTATATAAGAACAGTCTAAATGATACAATTATCTAATGTAATTCTGTATTACTCCTTCAACTTCTAAATTGGCAGCTAACTATAAATGCTATGTTGTATATTTCAGAAAATGCGATGTACACGATCACATTAATGATTAACAAGATCGTAAATGCACACACAGCGCTACATTTCAAGTTCATTCGCACGATTGTGTGTTTCGGGTTCCAAAAAATCCTAGTTTTAGCAAGCTTTCCATATAAACTACTCTTAAATTTCTATCGATTTTAAACACATATCCATGAACATTTGCTTAGCATTTGTTAACATTTTTAACACCTTCACTTGTTTTCTCGTCATTTAAATAATACCAATACAGTCGAATGTCGTTTCATTATATACATTACTTTGTAGCTTGCATTTTGCAAACCTACCTACCTATACGTGTGTGGGGTATTACCGTTGCGTTGTTTTAGGATTCTTATAAATTTATGAGATTCCCCAAGGTAGTTTACTTTTAATAATAGCTTTTGTATTGTTTTAATTTGCGAAGCTATGTTATGGGAGTCCAAAGTAAACCTGGTATTTCCGGGAGAATGCCGATGAACCGAGACGGTTTAAAAAGTCTCAATTCATGGCAATAAACTTAGATTATAAAGATGTGTTTATGTCCTTTAGACGAGTTGCTGATAATTAAAATACGTTTAATTCATTTAAAACTTAATTATGTAGATTAAAATTGTAATATTCAATGGAAAATCAAAACCCGGTCTTTGGCACAGCAAACGCGAGCACAAGTCATTACGCCATGCAGCAACTGTTTAGGAAAAAAAAGTGTACAACACATTAACCGCTGTACTCTTCTAATGGTCATAAAAATTAATTACAAACAAAAAACACCGTATTTATTTCTTCCAACGCGTTTGCAGTCAATTACATATATTACATTTCATTGCAGTATTTCTTTTGGCTAGCAAAGTTTAGCCTTAAACGTCGATTTGAAAATATCCAGCTGCAACCTCGATTCGGACGCTCCATATCTCAACAACCCTTAATTTTGTACCGATTTCAAACAAATTTGCAATGTGTTAACAAATTTTGTTCTAACTCTTGTGTATAAAATTTCAGCTCCGTAAATCAATGGTTCACCTAAGAATTAAAAACTTTAGCAGACTCTGCTGAACATATTTTAAGCAAATTTGAAATTTTTCGACAAATTTTCCTCAACTGCTTATATGTATACCTTAATCCCATACTTGGAGCGAATAGTTTCATATGGACGCGCAGACGAAGGAACAAAGCGACGCTAATAGCTGTTCCAACGTAGCATACACATCTTGAAATGCGAAGAAGAGAAGCTTAGCAAAAACAAGTAAAGAGAATATAACATGTCAAATGGGTAAAGACGAGCAGCAAGATTACAGGAAAGCAAGAAGATGCAGAACGACTGAAGTAGAAGTATAACAGGAAGAAGAAAAACAACAACAAATTTGAAAATGAGGAGATGAACAGAAGGCACAATACAGTACACGAAAAAATGAAAAGATGGGAAAAATGCTGCGGTACTAAACCAGTGAAAATAAGAATGAAAACGGCAAGGGAAAAAGCTAGAATAGAACAGTAAGTGCCGCAAAAGAATGAGGTAAAGAACGAAGAAGCTAATAAACGGTGCAGTGAAGGATATGGATAAACTAAGATAATAAAGGGGTGGGGAATGTTAAGATGAGCGAAACAGAGACAGAGAGCAAAAAGCAGAAAGGCAAACGTATTGAAGAGCTTAAGGAAGGAAGAGAAATACCAGCATGAAAATCCGGGAAAGAAAAAGAAAAAATAGAACAGGAAGAGAAAGGCAATATGGTTAAGAGGGAGCACAAAAACGCAAAGCGGCGTCGGTGAGAAAAAGGATAAAGAGGGCAAGAAGTAGTAGTGAACCAATTTTTGCTAATCTCCGTGGCGTGTACATACGCCAGAGGATGCGATTGCTAATCTCGGCTGAGTTGCCTGAGCAAGGGGTTTTTCTGCAGTTTACCCGAGAAGAGAACTGTCGGCAACTCTATCGATCCCGGGTTCATTTCAGCATTCGTTTTATGCATGCATTCACCATCTGATATCGTTTCGACTATAGGACGATAAACTCACATTTAAAAATGCAGAAAGACCAATGGGAAGTGAATAAGAAACTGGAGAAGAGGGGGGAGGGGGATGAAACTGATGGAGGGGAACATGCAGAGATGCAACAAAAAGAAACAGAGGAGGAGGAAGTGCACAAATGATATAAGGTCAATAATTATGACAATAAAGAGTGCATAAGAACTTGGAAAAGAATAAGGAAACGTAGAGAATGATAAGAAGTATTTAAGAATGTGGTGGGGATAATGAATGCAGAGAGGATGAATTAGAATGTGGAAAAAGACCTCCAGAGGGAAAGAAAGCGAGAGAGGGCAAGCAAGAAGAAATTGTGACAATGGAAACCGAAGGTGAGGAAAACTTCACAACCCCTTCGTCATTCATATGGTAAAGGATTACGGGCGAGGGTGGCGATAATAAACTGCATACATAAGCATAGATTCCCAAGGACCCTCATATCACAGGCAAGAAAGGGAACTTTAATCGGATAACTAAATGGGAGGGGGAGAAACTGAAGGCGTATCACATTCGTAACAAGCGAACAGTGACCAGACATTACTTTCAGTGCGGGATTCCAAGGGTTCGAATGCTGAGCATCAAGGGTTTTTGTTTTCACTTTCTCTATAACCTACCTGACTTCGTATTTAAGTTCAGCATCTTCCAAGATTTTCAAGAAAATCCCCCACCCCAAACTATGCTTTACATGGAAAATGGTTCATTATTTTGGATTTTCAAAAACCTAGCTCTAACGATTTTGATTAAAATATCATGTGACTAATAAAACGCTCTTCTGTGACTAGTCTGTGAAGTCCTCGTCATTCTGAATGAGTTGTGTATAATTTAGTATAACTAATAAACATGAGAGAGAGCGAGAGAGACTAAATCTTATTACATGAAAAGTTTATATCTCATTAAAATACAAAACTTAAGTACGATAATTTTTACTGTAACATTTGCCGTTTTCAGAGTACGTATTAGTTGTTAAACAGAGAGAGCCAAAAAACTACGAACCGGCTGCGTAGTGTTTTCCTGTCCGCGTCCTCGGCGCTCGTTGCTGTCTGCCGCTATATAGAAAGGCGCGGAATGAAACCATACAGCATTTTTAAAACTACTTTTAAAGGCTTTACTTACCAATTTTATGAAAGGAAATGCTGAAAATGGCCACCGTCGTTGTCCATACATTTTTGGCACCAATTTTTTTTTTCGAGTCAATGGTTGAAGCCCGTGCATACATGAATACAATTTTGCACCCTGTTTTTAGAGAATTGACAGACAGCGTGATTTTGCCTTTTTTCAACAAGACTCTGCAACAGCTCATACGGCTAATACTTCGATGAGAAAAATTTAAAGTGCGTTTGAGGACAGAATTATTAGTATAGATTTGTGGCCCCCTCGATCCCCCGAACTAACCCCCTGCGATTTCTATCTCTGGGGTAACTTAAAACAAAGTATACAAGACAAACCCACACGCCCTGGAAGAATTAGAACAGGAAATTTCTCAACGTGAACTACGGCGAGTGAAGGATAGTTTCCTAAAGAGATGGCAAAAATGTATGGACAACGACGGTGACCAGTTTCAGCATCTCCTTTCATAAAGTTGGCAAGTAAAGTCTTTAATAGTAGTTTTAAAAATTTCGTATGGTTTCATCCGCGTCTTTCTATGATAGCGGCAGACGGCAACGGCCGCCGAGGACGCGGACAGGAAAAACACCGAGCAGCCGGTTCGTAGTTTTTTGGCTCACCCTGTATATTCAAGTCTTCCCAGGATGAACTATCAATGTGGCATGTATAAAGCCGCTTACGCAATTCGTCTCTTTTTCCCGCACGGGATCATTAGTAACAAAAACTTACTTACGAAATGCGAATATTTCTGTTTTGTTTTCCGTATAGTTCGCGCAACCAATTCCATGTTGCTTAATTTATCCTGAGTAACTTATCGTGAATAGAAGACTTATCTTCTAGATGAACATTATTATATAAGAGCGATTATGTGAATCCGTAATGGACGAGGAAAGCGTGTGAATGTGATTCATCAGATGTTTTTAAATCAAAGGTTGGCCATTGTGATTATGCATTTTTTTGTTACAGTATAATATATACAGAACATATGAACCAAGCCCATCTCCGATGTGTCGGGATAGCGTGTCTGCCTCACATTCACGAGTTCCTGAGTTCGAATCTCGCTTAGATTGAGTTACCTGGAACCTGAATAAGGTTTTTTCGGGGGTTTGGGGACATACGGATAACTTTAGGGACATCGGGCCCATTTTAGGATCATCTCAATCATTTCGTTTCTTCACCGTATATGCCCTACTCGGTTAAAGGACGTTACCCCCCCCCAAGGAATGATACTTAGGAAACAGGATTAGGCTCCCCTTAAAATACAGGCTAAATGACTATTTGGATATCGAAATGGCTCGATTATATTAGTATTTTAGCAATATTTATTAAAAATCGAAATTTGGGTCTTTATATAGGTGATATTCATCTGATTCTTTTATTCCTGCATGGTATTTCCTAAACGTGCATTATTTTGCATATTCAAAATACTTCAAGGGCATTAAATGTTATCAAGTGCATTTATATGCAATTTAATATATCGGTATGTCCCTAAAGGTTCAAGTTTAAACTTTACATTGAGAATACTTTGATTTCGATTCGTAAGAAATTAATCCTAAATACGTTTTCTTTAAAAACGTGGTATTTAAAAAAGTATTCAGTAGCTTAGAAAATACCACAAAGTTAATATTTTACCCAATATCTCTCAGTAAAACGTTCACAGTGGTCTAATCTACACATAAAAATAATAATTTTTTCTAGCTTCCTCTTTTACGCGCATGGAATTACATAGTTTTACAGTGTTTTCAGCACTGGTTATTCAAAAACTTAATTTCAAAAGTAATGGTCCGATTAATTACATATTTAGGCATTCCTTACTGACAGTGTTGCACTGAAACATGGTGTAAACCTCAAAATAAGATATCAATTCGTGTAGACGTTTGAAAACTCAAGTAGCTATGCTCTAAGAAAACACACATAACTATAGACCAACTAACGTAGCGTTTTTCACAAAGTTTTATATTCACATAGAATGACTATTTTAAGGGAGTTAATAACTGTACTGTTTTACACTATAATGCGTGTATGAGTTGTAATGTGTTACATTATAATACGTGCTAAACCAGTTTTGCTATATCTGTTCGCCATAGAAACAAATTCTCTCAACCTACTGCCTAACTTAGGCAAAGAATGTATTACATTAAGAACATTCTACATAGTAATTTCACTGTTAATGAACATTTTGAGATCCCTTTTAACAATAAACAAATTGAAAACTGTAGGATATTCGCAAGTTTTGTCTTACGCACATTTTAAGTATGCAAGGCGAGGGATTACCCCACCCCAAGCAACATGGAAAAAATTGTTAGCTTTTAATTCCTTACAAATGAATCCATCGCTGTTTATTAAAATATAATTTTGAGCTATTGCCACGCTGAAAATATGCCTTAATTTCTTGGAATTATGACTTTGAAATCATCTTCTTATAACTGAATTTTACATAAACGGGCAACCGTAACGTATACTACTTGAGAAAAAGTGTAGATTTGGTTGAAATACGTAACATATGTCAGAGAAATATGTTTGCGGCATTAATTATTTCCAAATATTCACTTGCTCCTTACATTTCTCATTGTTTTAAGCACCACACTATGAAATGTTAATTGGTCGTTCTTTGATTCATTATGAGTTTATGCAAAGAGTAGATGCTTTTTAAACAGTTGACTGCTGTCTCAGCCTGCTCTGCAGTTACAACAAAATGTATATTAGCATGTTATTACGTAATTGAAAGTATTTTAGGATAGTATTAATGTTTAACAGCAAGTAGATATAGAATTAAGATTTTGTAATATAATTTGAGGAATACTACGAAAGTAAATTACATATGTAACGAAAATCGTGTGACTGATACACAGCAGATTTTGTTCTACACGCTCTTATTAGGAACGATGCAAATAAGATAGGAGTCTCAGCACATTACAGAATAACCAAGCAGAGCTGCGGGTTCTCATAATACAGATGGTGTAATAAATTTTGCATGATGATTTGGTGGGTTTCCAATTTGGCGATTGCACGTGATCGTTAATATTACGAAAATCATAGAAAGCATTGACATAAACACAGTAAAACTTTGGACACTAGCAGCAAGAAGAATGGATTTAGTTTCCCAGATGGATAAAATTAAGAGAGAGCCGGATTCACTTGTTTGCTTACATACCACATCGTTCATCCAAATATCCATGGTGGTGTTTTACTGCGTTACATCACTTCACCGCACTGAGAGATCGGCCGGCACTTTGCAATAACAACACAACACCTGGACTGAGTAAGCACTCACTCAGTCGGCCAGGCAGCGTCCGTCGCGCCTCCACACTGCCAGAATACAAACCACATGGTGCGATCCAGCATCTCCATAACCCTGCCTGGCGCGGGAATTAAACTCTCAGCTGAGCCATACGGGCTTTAACCGTCGCGTCGGTATCCTAACATGGCCCGGATTCTCATGACGTCATCTTTTAACTGTTGCATCATAGGCACTGCTAACCTGTACATGAATTCTTATCATGGGTCGCATATTGTCAAAACGCACATTACTTGGCCAGTTTGGGACATTTTATGCAATTTTCTGCTTTAAGCTTTTTTTTTTTTTTTTTTTTTTTTTTTTTTTTTTTTTTTTTACTTTTCGTCATTATTTTTGTCATTGCTTTGCCATTTTCTTGCCCTTTACGTCTTTATTTAGTCATTTTCATAGACGCACATTGAATATATAAAAACTTGTGTTATTGACATTTTAAATAATGACAAATAAATATACAAATGTTCACAATTTAACTGAAAAATAGGGTAACTTTGTATATCCTTTTCTCGCATTCTTGGAAAAAAATATTCCTATTTAATGTTTAGTCTTGGAAACGGTTGCTTGTGGGTGGAGGGTTGGCTATTGTCCGGAGAGAGCAAGTATCATTACAGTTATGAATTCATTTTCTCAAATAGGTATGAGACAGGTCAATTTTCCCTTTTACGCCTTGATAAGTGCATACAATCGATTACTATTGTCTAAGGCTGTGAAGACCTCTTCATTCGCAATGAATTTTATATAATCTGAGAGTTCCAAAGAGTCAATGTTACAGTTTTGTAAGACCTGCTTCTTAATTTTCTTTTCAGATTCTTCAAACAAAGAACCTCGAACAGATATATTTGTAATTAATTCTATAAATTATCTCATCATTAGTCTTATACCTATTTTTACTTTCTCTACTACGTATAGTAAGTAGGGGAAGTATTGTATTCCACCCAAAAATTCGATACCGAGATTTCACCGGAAATATATGTTTTGAGACCCCCTGAATCCAAAAAAAGCATTTTAGGAAACATGTCCGTGTGTGTGTCTGTGTGTGTCTGTGAACAGCATAACTCAGAAACGAGCAGTCGGATAAACACCAAACTTGGTATTTAGGTTCAGTATCCTCTAAAGATGCGACACGAAGATTTTCAAGAAAATCCCCCCACCCCAGATTACCCTTTACATGGAAGATTTTTCGAAAATTTTAATTTTCTCAAAAATGGCTCTAACGATTTTGATTAAAATATCATATGTTTAAGATATTTTATGACAAATAAAATGTATATCTTGAATTTTCTGGGAATGTCTCCAAAAGTATTCTTCAGTGTGAACGACTTTTGCATAACTGGTAAACCATAAGAGATAGACAAAATTTTACTACACAAAAAATGTAGATCGCGTTAAAATACACAATTTGTCATTTTTTTTTGTTGAGTGAACCATTTTCGAGATATTACTTGTTATTCACTTACATTTTTCAATACTTATTTTCTCAAATGGGAATTCGTTATTCATTTTTTTGTCTTGGATATGCAAAGAGTATTAATCTGTGGGAAAGGGAATGGTGCTGCACCTAGCAACCAGCTATTAAGAGATATGTATGTGCTTAAAGGCTACGTATTTCCAAATTGCCCTTGTAAATATATTATCCCCTTACATCTACAAGAAAATTAGCAATAAGATAGACTCTGCTAATGTTTATCTCGATTAACATGAAGTAGATGGAGAATAAGCGTTTGTAAAAATAGTTTGTACAAGAGGGCAGGGTCCCTACACTTTATAGGCTAAAACTCCCCGGGTGGCAGCTGGTGCAACCGGCTCACCTCCCCCCTGCAGGCTAGCACTTCCCACTGGGGGTGGCCGGGACTCGGAGACTGTCCCCATTCTGGGGGACGAAGGGTTACAGAGAGCATCCTTTTTTCCTGCCATGCAACGTCGAGACTCCGACCGACACTTTCAACTTTGAAACAGACCAAGCAGATGAAAGGTGAAGTGAAATGAGAATGGAAGTGAAATGGAGGGGCAGGGAATTCGGGAGATGTAACGAATCTTCCCAGCATTCTCGGAAATACTCCGACGTACAGAGTATTTCCGACTGTATGATGACTTCGTCATCCACGGATTTCATCACAAGATTTGTAAAACAAAAAGCTTCCACCAACCACATGTAAATTGTGTTTGTGAACTGTGTGAAAAGGTGTGCGACAGATATCATGCATATTGGTATTCCCGAACAACAATCTCACTAATAGAGTTTCTACACTTTGCATATTGTGCACATTTCCTATATTATTATTATTATTATTATTATTATTATTATTATTATTATTATTATTATTATTATTATTATTATTATTATATCTCGAAAATGGCTGATGCCACAAAAAAGTTATTTGAAATAAATGTACGTTTTAAAGAATCTACATTTGTTCTGTAGTGAAAGGTAAAGGCACATATTACGGGGGGCCCCCGAAACCGGATCAGAGCCCCAAATAGGCCGCAGCGGCCCTTTTTGCTTCTAAAGTGACCCTTGGGAGGGAGGGAAGACAGGAAGGATAAGGGGAGAGATCCGAAGGGCGATCAGATCCGGATGAATATCGGCGCAAGCTTGGACGGGGTCCCTAACTTTCCAGATACAACGCATCCAACGCCGCCATTAACTCCCGGCAGTCCCTCCTGGTGCGGTCCACTTCGGAGAGGGGTGCCGATTGGGCAGTCCCGAGCGGCACCAGGGAAAAAATTTCTACAAAGCGCACACCCCCGCCCTGCCGCAACCCGCCGAACACCAGCACCTCGTCCTATAACCCTAAAACAGATGACAATGGAGGTGCTAGAGGAAAATCATCGTAGTAGAAGAGGAACCACCCCAGCATTCGCCTGCCGACCTGGGCGAACCAGGAAAAAACCATGGGACAGAGTAGGCGATCGCCGGGGATCGAACCCGGGACCTCCCGAATGCGAGTCCCAAACTTACCGAGGCGCCACCTCGCTCAGCTGTTATTCAAGCGCCCTCTACATATGTGTCAGATAAAATTTCGATATGGAATTTTCGGATAGAGTAGAATGCTTCCTCTTATTAAGTCAGGCACCTTTTAAGGAAGAAAGACGAGTATTTACAGCAAATTCGTCCGTTCCTAAATATACATTTGTATAGAAAAAATATTGTTATTTTACATTTTCTCAAAAATAGCTCTAAATATTTTGATCAAAATATGACTACATGTTTGAGAACTTTGAGATATTGGATTATAAATAAAATTATGACTTCAATTCTTTGAATACAGTTTGTGCAGTGCACCTTACTCTCATTGAAATTTCTATAAATGGTGAAAATCATAAGAGACATACATAAACCGTACATCTAGTTAAACTATACAACTTATGTCCACTGAAAAGTTCTGTGGCATTAAGTATTTCCGAGATGTTCCCTGTTCTTCGTTTAATTATTCCAATACTATAAGAACTACTTTGAAAAGCTTAGTGACGTTAGTCACTAGGTCATACATCATATGTAGGCATGCTAATATCAACTTCGTTTTTAATATCTGACAGTTTCCTCAGTCCTCTGTATTGCTACAAAAAGACGTGTATTGAGCTCATTTCTGCAGGCATTTATCTGGTTAACTCAATAATTAGACATAGAAATATGATGTACCGCATTCAAATGATTTTCTCTATTCACTACAATTTCACTTAATTCCTTACATGTTGTTACGTTGTCCAGTTTTCACTGTCACTTCACTAATGTGATACAGTTCGATTTTCTCTGTCACTTCACTTTTATTCGTTACATACACGCGCAATGAGATGCGCGCAAAGCAGCCTCTTCTTCGGGTGATTCATTCGCGGGGAATCGAACACAATACGTCTCTAATCTCTTGCTATAGCAGCACTCGCTGCACTCGCTCGGATAACAGCACTTTCTGTCGCACCACTAACTCGCTGACTGGCTCACTCGCGAATACACTGGCTTATATATCCGCTGGAAATTTGGAAATTTAAAAATTTAGGGACTCTAGAATGTCTTGGAGGCAGGGGAAAGGGAAATTTTTATCGAGGCGGAGGTTTCAGCGAATGTCAAAATCTATATTTCCAGTGAAATATTCATATCCAGTTTTTGTTGGAATATAATACTTCCTCTACCTTCTGTAGGTAGTTAGTAAAGAAAGTAACAGCTCTTGTGTGAATAATTTGTAGAATAGCTATGAGTATAAGTGACATGAGAAGAAAAATTACGTAAATGTTGCACATAAGCATTGTTTTTTATTTTTAAATCACTTACAACATTTTCTATTGTATTTATTAAATTTGTTTTCCAGTTTATGATCAATCGAAGTTTTTCTGCACATATGCATTATGAAATCAGCAATCTCTGACTGCCAAACCAGTTCTATCCGATACATCTCACCTATAACAGCATAAAAATTACAGAAAATGAAATAAATAAAAGGAAGAGGGAAAGGCAGAAAAAGAGAGAGAATGCCTGAAATGTCAGATATTACTTTTTTACTTAACGTATCCGATTGTTTTAATGAGAACAAAATAAACGTTTTGAAACAGTTTGACTGACCCATGTAACCGAGCGAAATGGCTCAGATGATAGTTTGTGGTTCGCATTCCAGAGGTCGCGAGTTCAAATCCCACGTATTGCGATTTCTCCGTTGTTTCCCTCCGTCGCCAAGCAAATTCCGGATGGATGTTCAATACAGCGACCCAAAACTGCACCCAAAAAATAAAAGAAATAAAACATATGGTTAGGAAGGTCACTACGGAGCTGAGGACATCAGTCCGGCATCACACCGACTACACGTATGTACCCCAAAACAGCAACTTTAGGATCATAAAGTCCAACCTCCGATTAAATCATCAGCTACAAACTAAATGGCACAGGAAGGCGACTACGCAAATGATCATGTCACAAAATTACTCAAGCAGATGGTACAGGAAAGCGATTACGTAACCTGTATAGCTCAACCATGTGTATCAAACAACCTACATTGCGATACCCGTAAATATTGACGCGAAGTTAAATAAGATGTCCCCCCGCAAGAAAGAAAGGAAAAAACACTGGCTTGTATTTACCAAAAGAGCAAAAATGTTATCGTGAAAGTCTATTTGCCTTGACAGCTTATTTACCTTGCTAGTTTCTGGTTCCAAACGAACCATTGCTTTTATTTTGATTAAATTGCAATTAACTGCACACTTTAGTAATACGCCTCCATTGGTTCATATTAAATTATTATGAGTTTGCAACAAAATGCACTATATTCTATAAAGAAGTCTAACAAATTATTAGTGGCCTTGTCACATTTGAAATTCTGGAATTACTCATTTCTCCCAAAAATATAATTCAGGAAGGCAAGTGATCCGCATATTTTGGATACTGTGCTTTGCACCTTAGAGGAACACTGCAATTGGTGATAGAGGTGGGGAAAATGACGTAGAATTCCGCACTGAAGAAGGATGTGCCCATCGATGGCACTAGGGATATTCCGTCGCATCCTGGATTACACTGCCAATAACGAAACTATTACTTTATATTTACTTAAATGTCTGCAATATCACGTTTGCACCTCTCAGAGCCACCTTATTTTAATTTTCAGTATCTGTGTATTCAGTATACACTGCAACTGGATATTCCTTTCATAGATAATTCTGTTGAGAACATAATCATTTTAAATCCAAATAACCTAAGGCCGCTCATAAATTCACTGATGGAAAGATAAGGGAAACTTTGGATGCACGTATCTCGACTTAAAAAAGATATAAAAATCGAATTATTCAAACCAAGTCATCTTTATAGCATAACATCTTACAATATTAAAAGCTTTAGAATATGCTCTCTTTGTTGAAGAAGACACCATCTTAATCTACTATTCTAAAAGTTCTTTACAGTGTATTTCTGGACTAAATTACAACAAACGCAATCGTCCCCTTGGACTTGCCGTACTAAGTATAACACAACAATGATTATAATATTGGTTTAGGTTAAAGCTCATTAAGAAATCACTGGAAACATAATTATGCATAATTTAGCAAAATCTACAGCTGGTCAATTATATTCTCACATAAAATCTGACTCACTTGGTTAAGCATAAAGCACAACATCCTGAAACAAATGTTGGGAAATTCACGGCAGATTAAAGATAAACATTACTTCTCAATACATCCTGATGTACCTGAAAACAATGGTATGATAACCAAAAGCTCAAAAGAAAATGATTACAACTATAGCCCGTCTAAAATTCAATCATGATTGCTTTGGTAAACATATTTTTACAATTAATATAAAAGATTCTCCTTTTTGTGAATGTGATCACATATTCTTTGCAAGCAAGAAAACATGGCCAGGATCAGTTCTATTTTCCATACAATGTTGCTCACTTGCTTGCGATGTTAACATTTTTAAACCAGGCAAACATTGACATCTAACATGTAAAATTATCCATAATTAATGTATATGTGCACGTACAGAACGTTAAAGTAAAAGTATTCCATATTTTGAGAGGTGATAGTATTGGACCAAAACAAGAAAAAAATGTCCGGTAAACATGGGTTCTAAAATGCATACCTTAAGAGCTATGAGCACGTGTTCAACTTCGCTACTGTCAAACATCTCTTTTACTGCAAGCTCTGTGCTATTACGTATAACCTACAGAATGCAGTAAACAAATGAGGACACATTACTCTGTCACTGTGAAACAGCTTAGCTTCTAATGTAATCTACTTGCAACTACATACGACCTGCACTTGTGAACCATCGCTAAAGGTGCTCAATATTGTGCCCATTCACAGTAAGGCATGCTTTTGTCCGACGTCTTAGGGAATCACGCACTGTCTGAAAGACTCTAGGTTGGTCACGGATGCTCTGGCAGACATTGATGACGCCTTCCTGTAGTGTTTAGACATCATTAATGGCGGTTGCATACACCAAAGATTTAAAGATAGAACTGCAATGTAAAAGCATTTGACAGACTTATCAAAACACAAACTGATTCCATTAGAACTGATAAGAATATGCGTTGCACTTATCCAGAATTGTGAATACGGTTTACAGTAACAACATTAACTACATGCTGTATCCATGGACGATAACGGAGTAACTGCCTTCATTTGTTTACTGCTGCTGTAGGTCGTACGTAGGTAATAGCAAAGAGCTTGCAGTAGAAGAGATGCTTCACAGTAGCGAAGATGAACAAATGCTCATAGCTCTTAAGGTATGCATTTTAGAGCCCATGTTTACTGGACATGTTTTTCTTGTTTTAGTCTATACTACTACCTCTCAAAATATGGAATACCTTTTTAAACACCTGGTATATATATGCATTATTGCTCTTTGTCACCAAACTGTATTACACCAGTGTACCATATAATATGGTTTATATTAATATTTTGTACTAAAACTGAAACAACACGTTGCATGCACGTAACACTAGTCACTGCCTGTAGAGATAATATTCTAATTACCCAAAAAATAATAATAAAAAAAAAACATCTGCAATAGAATGTGGGCACAAAGATTCTCTGGAGAATGGAATACAGCCCACCAAGCCTTACATGATTAAGCATTTGGGGAAAATCTGCCGGAAGAACTTTCTACATTAGTTTTATTTCTAGGACAGAAATAACTTCTTGAAATCCAAGAAAAATATCAAACTTCAGAAGTAATATAAGGTATTCTGTGTCTAAGAAACAAAGGTTAAAAAGTACTAAACTGCTTGAAGTGTAAAGGTCCATCAAATCCCTAAATTTCTTTTGAAACCTTACCGTATTGATTCAAGAAAGTACTGATAAAACCTGGGGTCAACCTCGTGACCCCTTTTACATAACTGCAAAAATGCTGTTACCGACGGAATAGTGGACAGCTAGTTCAGAAATCAGTTTAATCAACAAAAAGTTTAACGTTGAGTCTTCAGCAGTGATGGGTCTACGAAACAAATGTCACGGCCATTGGATGTAAAATAATATCACTTTCTTTGGAAGTCAAATAATTTACTTCAAAGTTTGCTTTTATTTAACTCCATTGTCTTTCAAGGACTCAAGAAATTTCAACATCCCAAACTACCCTCCACATGGAAAACATTTCAATATTTTTTTTAGTCTCTCTGGCTTTGATTTTGATAAACATGTCATGTGTTTGAGATACTGGCATAAGGAATAAGATGATATACTGAATTGTCAATGAATATCCTGCGAAGTCTTCTTCTTCTGAATACATATTGTATGGTTTTTATGTCATTGGGAAACCATAAGAGACAGACAAAAACTTACTACAGAGAAAACATACATCTCGTTAAAATACACAGTTCATGTAAACATTGTCATTAACCAATTGGGAGAGACTCTCTGTTGTTAGATTTAATTTTCGGATATTTTAAGCCATACCTTTTTTAAAGTGTTAAGTCAACACTCTATTGTCTCTCGTCAGCATGGAATATCAAGCCCAACAATATAGCGATTTCTTTTGAAACCTTAAGTGACCATCTCCTAGGCTCGTGTATATCCCTATGTGGTATAACAAAACGTGTAATGAAATTATTTCTAACATTTATCATGATTAACTGAAGTAGATAGAAAAAACAAGCCTCTGTATGAATAAGTTGTAGAACAGACATGAAGATAAATGAAACTGAGTCATATGACAGTAACACATCAGCTTTTTTTCTGTTTATTTCCCTTTTAACCCCTTTAACCGGAGAAGTTATATGGACAGGTCCTTCATTGTAAACTTTCATTTCCATTCTTCCCTCTTTTCTGCTTTCCTCCACCTCTTCGCATATCCATTTATTGTTCATCATCTGGTAACTTATCCTGCCTCGAATCCTTTTCTCGTTTACCATCTTCTTAGCACCTCTTATAATAGTAAGCAACTTCTTGTCATCCATCTGCTTGATCAATTTCTTTTATACTTTCTGATAGGGAGCGAGATGGCTCCGTGAGGCTCGCATTCGGGAGGTCCGGGTTCGGTTCCCGTCGACCGCCACTCTGACCTTGGGTTTTTCGTGGTTTTCACTGGTCGGTAGGCGAATGCTGAGGTAGTTTCTCATTTACCACAATTTCATTGTCCTCATTTCCCTTTCATTCCGTTTCCTTCTCATATTTCAGGTGTGCTTCTAGGTTTCATGGTGCGTGGCGGTGCCGGACGGATTATATTCCCAGGAAAGAATATCCCCGTGGATACTAGAGGGCTATTGGTTGTTCGTTCAGGTTGTTCTGCCCTCTCTGGCAACCCCATAGTGGGACGGGTCTTCGAGCCAGGACTTGACTCAACTTAGGGACTTCAACGCGTCTCTGTGGCATGTCTGCCTTTAGCCTCCTATAGTTCCTTCACTTCATCTCTTCCCCCTGGGGGGACTGTTAGCCGAAATGGATCTCCCGTAGGCTACAGTGCACGAGAGGTCCCACTCCGTTCTATTCCATACCGATCAGTTGCAGTACCGTTCTTCTTCCGCTCCTCTTCCTAAAACATAACCTTTAAAAACTTGAAGCCCTTACGCGAGAATTTCTAACCTTTGACCGTGAGTTCCCTGCTTCAACTTACATATCTGAGACCACGTTAAATAAAGCGAAATATGTCGGTGTTGTTCACTCATTAACGTAGTCCAAGAAGCTTTTAAAGTCGTTATAAAACAAAGTTAATGCTTTACTTGCGGAAAAGAAACAGAAACAAAAAACATTCTCTTGCTTTGCTAGAAGCCTTATTTCAACATACTAAGTACTCAAGTTTGATGACATGCTCAAGCTCACGAGAGATTGATCAGATGATCACAACTCAAAAAAGAAGACTACAAGTCCTGAATGTAGACCTTTGCACGAAAATGCATGTATATTTATCAAGCAACATGTTTTTTTCTACTGCCATCTTTACCATTTCTACACAACTAAGAAATCAGTCTCAACTAATGTCATGCAGATTGCTTCAAGCAAGAATATACGAAAGCTGTAATTGCCTTTCATAACGCTTCCTTCAGGAATCCCCAAGCTAATATTCTTTAGAGGGAAATTTTTGAAACAGCGATTTACAGCTTTCTACACCAGCTTTGGTTATGCAGGTTGAATATCGTAATGCTTAAGATTAACTTAGGTCGCTTTAACTGCCTGAGATTCTGACCATTCACACATCAGTCATTATGCATACAAGGGCAATCCCAGAAGTACCCGACCTGACGTATAGATAGCGGTTGTTTCAAACAAATGACTATGGTAGAAAGTACCACCCTTATAAAGCTTAAGCTTGAAGTTTGATGGGTGACGCGTTTACTCACAATGGAACAAAATCAGCGTCGTTAGGATGTTTCAGTCGAGTGTTTGGCGATGCAATAAAGCCGAGTTTTTGCGTTGATTCAAAACCATGGATGAAACATGGGTCCATCACTTCACTCCTGAGACGAAGGAACAGTCAAAACAGTGGATTGAAAGGGGAGAATCGGCTCCAAAGAAAGCGCAGACAGTTCCATCTGCAGGCAAGGTCACGTCGTCAGTTTTTTTGGGGGGGGGGGATGCGCGTGGGATAATTTTCATTGATTATCTTCGAAAAGGAAAATAAATCAATGGCGAGTATTATGCAAACTTATTCCAGCGTTTGAATCATGAAAACAAGCAAAAACGGTTGCATTTAGCAAAAAAGAAAGTTCTGTTCCATCAAGACAATGCACCAGTTCACACATCCATTATCGCTATGACCAAAATCAATGAGTTGAAGTTCGAATTGCTTCCTCGTGCACCCTATGCGCCAGACTTAGACCCCTCTGATTATTTTCTGTTTGCAAAGTTGAAGAAGTGGCTTGGTGGTAAAAGATTTGCCAACAGTGAAGAGCTGGAGTCTGCAGTTCATGGCTATTTCGCAGAACTCCACGGTTCTCACTATAAGCAGGGTATCGAAGCGATTGAACATCGCTGGGAAAAGAGTATCGAGCTGAAAGGAGCCTACGTAGAAGAAATAAAGATGTTTTTTTCCCAAAATGTTCGTGTTTTCTTTATTAGATGGGTACTTCTGGGACAGCGCTCGTATATAGGAAAATCTTTCTAGATATTCCTAAGATTCTATAAAGCTCTAGTATATACATGCTGTTAACGATTCCAGAACCTTCACCACGCTTCTTTGCGCCTCTCCCCTCTCTTCGCCAGACGACAGACGCAGTATCGGCCTGCGGCAGGGGCAATGCTGCGGTCCGTTTGTTGCAACACCAATATAGAGCATAGAAATACATCGTGCTAAAAATTGCAGAATCCTGCTAACGCAAAGACTACGTAAATAAAATTTAGGTAGGTATATATTGAAACAAAAACTTTATGTGGATGATGTTTTGGACTTTTTTTTCGGGATACCAATCATCCGGTTAAAATGTAGCACATTCCGAGAATCGTAGGATATTAGTCCCCCTATTCAAGAGGTACGCTCGCGGGTGAGCACCCAAAAATGAAACGTTTACAATTCATTAGTTAAGATTATTTTTTGTACTTCAGATATCAGGGGGAAAAACTGCTTTTTTCGGAGCACGTTATGCGCCTTAAAATCTGTGAAAATGGAACACTGCTAGTACTTCAAACTAATATAGTAAACATGTTGGTATTTGGTTTTAGAAATGCTTTAAACAAAACGTTTTAAGGCAGAAAGAACATAGAACGCCTGCAGGAAGTTTACAATCTACAGGCCATCCAAAATGAACACTTAATTTGAGAGACAAATTGCTTTTGTCATGTCGTCATGAATCTCAAAGTCAATTTTGGCCAAAATACTGGATGGGTTTCATTGTAAGCTGTCATCCATGAATCTCATCACCAGATGAGCTGTAGCGCAGTGTAACAGAACACTTTCGGTGGACATTTTCTCTCAATACATGTATATCTAGTTGTACTGTGCTGACGAATATCATCGATTAATACGTCACATTTTCATTGTTTCATTGCTTGTCCGAGAGAGGTTTCAGACAAATAATGAATAATCCTGATTCTTCCTAACACATCAAGCATATCTGCATTTTAAATATGATTTTCATTGCGGTGAACGTCATAGTTTTAGTGCAGGATCTGTACTTTAGGTAAGAATTAGTTTGGAATTTTGTCACTTTTCCGTCTTTCTGAGAAGGATCTAGGGCGGGTCAAGATATTTTACGTTTTAAACATGCCGGTTTTTATTCGAAATTTCATTTTTATAATGAATGGTTTATTAAAACAGAACGGATCGAAAATTCTACTATCCGTCTTAAACTCACAAGAAACCGAGAGAGCCGACGCCACGTTAACGCGTGCGACTCGCATTCGGGAGGTCCCGGGATCGATTCCCGGCGACCGCCCACTCTGGCCCATGGGTTTTTGGGGGGTTTTCCCGGGTTGTCAGGCGAATGCTGGAGTGGTTTCCTTCACCCCCCGAATATCCTGCCCCTTCATTTCCTTTCATTCATGAACCCGTTAGGTCTGTTTAAGGGTTGGAAGCGTCGGCGACGGTGTTTCGGTGCGGCGTAGCAGAGAAAAGACTGCTTTCTGTGGAACTTTCTCCGTCTCTCGGCTTTCGGCTGGTTGCCGGGGGTAAAAGGACCGCCCTTTCGGAGCGGGGTGTTGGAGCCTCTGTGTGAGGTGGGGGTCTACGGTCTGCCTGTCGGGGCGTCTAAATTTGGAAATTGTAGGAATCCTGCATTGCTATGCCGTCATTCCTGGTTCCGGCCGCCCGGTATCTCCTCTCACCTCCTCCCTCCCGGGGGAGACCCCTTGTAGGGCATAGGTTTTCAATATCACATTGAAGCAGTGTTGAGTACCCTCCGATAATCAGGAGAAAAAAAAACACCTCACGAGAACATGCAATAATTAATTGTTTAATAGACAGCTTTAAGAGTCACAAATAAACTAGCAAATGCAACACAAACACACTCAGAAGAAAGTAACAATGTGTCCAGTGGGGGTCGATTATACCTAGGTAAACCTGTGTACCCTGGCCAGCCAGGGATTCGTACCGAATAACGAGGAGTGGAGTAAACGGAGCATGCGCAGTAGCACTGAGCACTATTGAAAGTAAACCTATAGCAAGGTGTTTATCCAAGAGGTGCTGAAGGAAAGTGAAGATAGTAGTACAACCACATTATTTTGTCACTTTGCTTTATCAGAAGCAGAGTAGATACATGAAGAAATGTCTATTCGAGAGGGACAGCTTTGTGCAAAGAGAGCGAAATATATATTTTCCAATATACGTATAGTAACGATTATACACAGGATATTTATGCAGAATAAAAGAAACTTATTGTATTTGAATGTGACAGAAGTCTGAAAGCCAAAAATTAGCTACAATGATTGTCTCAAAATTTAGGATAAACACTGTTTAACCTGTTTCCCCTTACGCTAATGCGTATAAACAGAAAGCTTGTTTTTATGTGAAAAAGTGTTCTAATTTTCAGTTGTGAAGGAGTATTACTTTCCTGCTCCATAATAAATAAGGGTAAAGTGACCATATGCCCTCTTAGGATGCAAAAAAAAAAGGAACATCCAGGCGTATTATCAGAAATGTTGGCTTATGTTCTCTTTTTCCAAATTGAGTATAGCAATTCAATTTAAATCACGCAAGCTCCCTCTCTGGTAATTAAGGAATCAAATATGGACAAATCACAAGCCAGTGCAAACATAATTCCACGATTGAAGTGTTATGTTGTTTTACTCTTTGTCCCTCTTTGACTCTTTCACTTTCTATTATAATTATACACTTTCAGTTCCGTTTCTAAGAATTAGTACTAGGATAACTTTATTAAGTGAATTAAAATAACCAATCTTCTAGAGTCTGTAAAAAGCACATGACTTAAGACTCGATGGTAGATAGGTGTGTGTATTATATGGGACATATAACTTTTCCTCGGTTTGGTGTCGCTGTTATCGTGTTTACGCGTAGCGGCTGGTAAGCCATCACTCACAGCATGCGTAGTTCCTCCTTTGGCCACGGAAAGCAATCTTTTCCAGGTAGTACCATGTGATATTTTGTTTACGAACCCATGCGGGAAGGGGGATGACTGTAGGTAAACAAACCGTAGATACCGGGACAAGCAGTAGACGTCGCATTCATTAGTAAAGAGTTTTCAAATGGTACTGTATCAGCTGTTACGTGATATATAGCAGTCCTTCAACATACCTACAGCCAACGTTAGTGTTTACAATTATTCTCTTTACTAGTTTCATACTTTACAGAATTCATTTGTGCGACTATCGTCAAATGGGAATGATCAATGGTGGCCTTGTACAAAAATGTAGAATGCACCGACATGCTTCTCATCTACGGGGAAGCCCGAAGGAATACAAGAGAGTTTTACGACTTTGTCAACAACGTTACCCAACAGGCATCACCCAGCCACACCATGTTTCTAAGTTTGGAGAGGCGTTTAGGTGAAACAGGCACCTTATGTCCTAGCAGTCATCCCTGTAGACGTGCGAGCACACGCCTTACACCTGAGTTTGAGTTCTTTCTAAGAGTTCGACATCCATGCACAAAATGTATCGAAGTTGGTGGCGGCCATTTTGAGCACCTTCAGTAGTTGATAAAATATTATCTGTTTGCTTACAGTATTTCAGTTTTCTTTTTTACTCTTCTCATATATTTTGTGATCCGCACTGTCTAAGTCTTCCTCCATATTTCAGAGACCCTAGCATGTAAATAAAACGTTTCTGGTCATGGGTTTATTAACAAAACATCACATGGTACCAATCTACCCACCACCGACCTTGTAACATTTATTTACATTATGAATTTTCTAAATGTAAATAATATCATCAATAGCTTGCGTACTGAACTATACCCCTCCGCGAGTTAGTCCGAGTCAAAGGCCTACAGCATAAGATCCTCTGATCCCGTAGATGGGCAGACGGCAGCACGCATAATACATAGAATTTACAAGTCACTTGAAAACTTACTTGATGCGATTTGTATGTGTCTGTGGCGAAAGTATCCTGTCTTTTAGCCTGTAAGATAGGGTCACCCTATCTATCTCAGAATAATCTCTAAAATGAACTGCGAAATGCTTTATTTTCGAGTGCCTACCTGGATACTTAACTTTTTTACACTTACTTTCCTGGTCTTGGAAGGATTTTGTCCCTAAATGGCTTGGAAGAATTACAGATCCACAACTTTTCTATTAAAGGTGATAAAAATTGACAGAAAAAGGCCGAAAAGGGATGCATACTGTTTGAAGCAAAACTTTTCAAAACTAAGTTTATGGGAAACCAGTTTTGTTTTTTAAATAGATTATGCACTCTGTTGTGTAGTACGAAAGTTTGAACAAACTGCAATCTTATCTCCTCTGATAGAATATCTAGTTTTCTTACATATCTTTGCATATGTGGCTGGACGCAAAGTCAGATTTGAACAATAAATTATGGTCACTGTCCACGCGACATTTCAGCTTTAAGTTTTTCCTCGTTCTTAGAGGATTTATATATGCCCTTACAATTTTCGCAGAGTTTATGATAATTATATGCCTGCTCTAAAAGCTGGCCCACAATAAACCTGGAACGGGAATCAGAAAGAGAAAGCAAAGCAAAAAGGTGTCAGTGAGTTCCGTTCAGAATAAACCACGAACGAGAAAGAAGTGCCTGTCGATTACAATCAATAACGTGGAAAATCGATTTTGCACATTTGGGTTCTCATTTGTTTTCACCTTCTAACAGTTCAGCCAACATAATACAGATTAACCAGCTTCGAAATTCGAGACAGTAAAATGTTTCTAAAGACATGCCATTGACATCTCTACTACTGAAGGCTTCATCCTAATCCACTTATAATAAATAGCATAAACTAAAAGTCGCTGTTCTCGTGTTTCCCCCCCCCCCCATTTATATACCGCATTTAGCATCTAAGGTCATATCGACGGCTTTGGCTTTGGAACAATTGCTCATCGGCAATGATGTTTACTCGTTCTGCAATGGTGTTAATAGTTTGTTTACTTTGAGTTTTTTATTTAAACATTAATTTCATAATCCTAGCTATAAAAAAATTCCCATCCTCCACCCGGGAGCTCTGGATTTGGAAGATAGTATGCTAACTACCAGACCATACAGGCAGTCTCTCATTGCTCTTTGTTGTTTTCTGTTGTTTATTGTTCTGGTTTTGTTTTTCTAAACTTGTAGCTACAGAAAACTCTAGTTGTAGTGCAGTTCAAGGACCCTTGAATAATTTCTGCCCTAAGATAGTTATGACAGTATGAATACAGTATGCTGTTGCCGGGAATGGGAACGGAAAAGTTGAAACTTGACTAAGCTTCCCGTTAATAATGAAGGCTCACGTTTTAACACATTTATTTTAAATTTGTCGTTCCCGAAATTGTAAACCAGTCTTAAAATCGGGCAAGTGCTAATATTTTAAACCTTCCAGCTATGCGCTTATATAAGAAAACGGTTTACAGCAAAGGAATCGTTTCAAACGATTCTTCATCTGGCAAAGGAGTATCGCGGTAATTATATTTGTTTTCGCGGCGGTTTTCGAAGCAATTTCAACGATAATTGGCAATCAAGTTTATTTTTTGCAGCTTCTGCTTCTAAGCAAAAGTATAATTTAGCTTCAAAGGGCTTTTTACAAACAGTTGTTTTTATAAAGCATTTAATTTAACAGCGTAGGAAACCTTATTACTCAGTAATATCTTCAAGGAAATAAACTGTTAAAAGCAAACAGAAAATAAAGGCAAACATTACTGCGTAATGTGTTTTACATAACCTATTAAAAACAACTATGAGTTGATTAACAAATGTACCAGAATATTTCCGACTTTTTTATTTTATTTTAATAATATCTTATAGTTAGCAAGAGTTTCTAAATAATAACAAAACAAACAAAAGCGACCTATGTGACTTTAAGAAAACGTTTGGAATGAAACCTTTTACTTGAATATTCTGGTACTGCTGTAACAAATTAAACGCACAACAAATGGTGCCCCTCAAATTTATGCAAAAGATACGTGTATGACTGCTACACACGTAACAGTGGAATGGCCCTAGATAATTGAACCTAAAGAACCTCCACCAAATCAGATGGTGGCATATATTAAGGTCCGCCAGCAGCAAACCTCACACAAGGTCACTGTGGCTTAGGGCGAGCCATGGAGTAACAGAGCGGATTTTCTGTTTCTTCTCCATAAACCGGTGATGACGTAAGAGACCAGAGCAAAACTGGGAGGTTTCTTTCAAAATTCCTGTAACAGGAAGGGGAAGCTGTAAACACGGCGAAAGGGTTTTATGGACCCATGTCTTAAATCTGTTACGCTTATCGGCTTGCTCTAAAATACGTTCTGTTGAAATTATTCTTAAATACCACATTTGTGTAGAACAAAAGTTAGAATGGATAAATCAAATTTGAGTTGGGACGGCCAGAATTTGAATCACAAATCTGCGGTATTTATGCCAACTTATTACCTTCTGATCTATAATTTTCAACTCCCTAACCGAAACCAAGAATGCTTCTTGTGCATTTTCATTAAAACTTAAAATAATAGATAGTCGAAAACATACGAAACTATTTGAAAATATTAATCCAAGGGCTGCAGAATTGTGATCTCATTGTGGAGGGCGCCCCGGGCTGAAAAATCCTGCAGTAAAGCGACATTTGTGTACATCGCTACCTGCACAGATAGCGATGCATGATTGGTAAAGAATCAGTAAGCAATTTGTTTTACAGCTGGTCTGAATGAAAGCGATTCAGAGTTGCTATGTCCCTCGCTCGCTTAGCGACGGTCGGTGCTGGCCCGCATGTTGTTCATGAAGCCTATATTCAGCCTGGCCTTGAACTTGACGAGTATTTCTTCTTTTTTCTCCTCTTACTACTTTCTCGATGGTGTTACAGGAAGAGGGAGAGAGGGGAGACCCTACAAATGGCGGCCTTCCCCGCTTTCGCCACACCCACCACTTCAGATTCCTTACACTGATGTCCCGTCTTGGACCTTTCGTAATCATGTGTTTATTATAAGTGGTCCGCAACTGACATCGGGTGTCCAAACGCTTACTGCATCGGCAATCTTTTAAACTTGTCGCCATAAGATGCACGATCAGCTTTAAAGAGAGTATTGCAGTTGTATATAGAGCCATTATAAACCAGGTTGAAAGCAAATAGATATTTTAAAATAGGCTTTTGAAAGCAGTTTTTATGAAAATTAATAAATTCCAAGGCATTTGTGGAACAATTAGAAAAACTTGCAAGACAGAAAACTAGACAGGAAACACAAATGAAGTTCTAGAAGGTGGTGTTTGTGCCTACTCTTAGATATGATTCCGAATCATAGAGGGGAAAAATATCCTCTGATGTGTTACATTCATATGACTTTCTCTATTCATTATCGTTTATTTTCATATAGCGTCTACAAACTATTCTCGCAATAGTTTTTTTCCCCCTCTCTATTTCATGTCAATCGAAATACACGTTTATACATTTCACTGTACAAGAGAGAATAAGAAAACCGAAGGCGATAGTCAAATGTTTAAAGGCGAATTGCTATATGTTTGCCTTTAATTTCCACACTCTTTCTCTAGCGAGAAACGACTAAGTACCGACAGCACCTCAGAAAATGACAAAAGTGTTAAAAACTCCAACCAATAACAAAGGATATCTCCGAAATGTCTGACGTTTTTCTGTAGTACGTTTTTATCAATCTTTTATGGTTTACCATTATACATTATACGAAATTCCTTCCGAACGAAGACTTCGCAGGCTATTTCCAGAAAATTCAAGATATGCATTTTATTTGTCTTGTAAATATACTAACTATAAGGTGCTCTAATCAAAATCGTTAAAACCGTTCTTGAGAATGTAAAAGATAATTAAACTATTTCCATGCAGTCTGTGGTGGGGGATTTTCTTGAAAATCTCCGTGTTGCATCTTTGAAAGATACTGAACTTAGATACCAAGTTTGGTATTTATCCGACGTTTCGTTTTTGAGTTATGCTCTTCACAGAAACAGAAACAGAAACAGACACACACACACACACACACACACACACGCCTACATAAATGGCCGTTTTTCTAAAAATGTTTTTTTTCATTCAGGAGGCTTCCAAAGATGCATGAAATCTCAACATCGAATTTTGAGGGAATGTAGGTAATAGGTGCTTCCTACTTAGTTCCTCTACCTACCAGTTACGTCGCAGAAAAAGTAAAATCGGATGTTACTTTTTCAACCCACTTTTGTTTATTTTTATCAGCTTCAACAAACTATTCTTACAAAAGCTTATTTTCCTATCTATTTCACATTAACCCAGATAAATGTTTTCAGAAATAGTTTCATTACCCATTTAGTTATAGGTACCAGGGGAATATAGAAAAGCAATGCGATACTCAAACGTTTAAAAGGGGATCGTTATATGCTGGCTTTGAAATTGAGACACCGGGAGAAACAACTGATGGCCACCACTTCAAACAATGACAAACAATTGAGAAAAAATCAAACCAATAACAACGGATATCCCTAAAACGATTGATGCTTACACAAAAAGTATTTGAAATAAAGTCTTTGTTTTAAAGAGAACATATTTTGTGTAGTAAAATTTCGTCTATCTCTTATGGTTTACCACTTATACAAAATTCCTTCCTTCACAGGCTATTCACAGAAAATGTAACAGATACGTTTTATTAATCACTTAATTAGCTATTTGTGCTACTTACATCAAAATCGTTAGAGTGACTTTTGAAAAACAATTTAAAAAAAGCTAAACATATTCTATTTAAAGGTTAGTTTGGGGCAGGAGGATTTTCATGAAAACCATCTTTGGAAGATACTGAACTTAAGTTTGGTATTTAACTGTCTTTTCGTCTTTGAGTTATGCTATCCCCATACACACACACACACACACACACACACACACACACACGAACCTTTTATTAAAAATGCATTTTTTTTATTCAAGATGCCTCAAAATAGGTATAAGTGCTGAAATCTACACAGAGATGGATAGAATGCAATACATCTACCTACTGGGTACGTGGTATAGAAAGTAAAAAGGAAAGAATGTGTATTCCGTCTGCGTCTGAAGAGATGAAAGTTATGAGATATCTAAGAGGATGTATAGGAGCTATAAAATAAGACATGAAACCATAAGAACAGATTTGGATACATTTGTAATTAACAAAAGTATTGTGACTTTGTCCAGTTTTCAACTGTCACTTTCCTCAGTTCCCATTGTCACTGTTGTAAATTCTTATTGAGTTCAATTTCACTGGGCACTGCGAGTTCACTTCACTAAGGTGAACTAGAACTGTATTCACTCTTAGGTTGATCCGCGTCAAAACAAACCCCAGGTGATCAGTGCACCGTTATAATGTATCCTTCCGCCATTCGCACTAGAAATACTGTCACACTTTCAGACCATGTGCGGTGACTAGCATATTCTGGTTAGGGTTAAAGATGATAAGATTGATTAGTTGTAACAAAACAAACGTTTGCACATCTAATAATAGTTAATTCTAAAATAAATGAGCGAAAAATAAAGTAATAGGTATGCGATAACTTAATTTATTCGCTCTCTGGAAGCGGCACTTTATTAACTGTTGGCGGCTCAGTTTAAAAAAGAAATTGTGCACTGTTACGCGAATTGCATTCTGCTCAAGATCACTACATTCTTGCATCGCGTATTTCATATGCTTTCTTTTTCTTTTTTATTCCGGGTGTAACCACTTTTCTCGTTTCAGATTTTTCTGCACAAGCACTGTTTATACTTGTACTCGAAACACCGGTGAACTCAGCAGTTAATTTCGCCATTTCTTTCGCGGAAAGTGTTGGATATTTCTCACATAACTTATAATAAAGATTCAACGCTATTGTTTTTTCACCACTAGTCAATGGTTTGCGCGGCTAATGCTTTACCTAATTCGAGCGAATTCACCGTCCTACATGATACTAAACACAACTGCTCGTTTCTGGCTGTGAACAATATTCTGCGCTACCCGGATGTCAGGTGACTCATACAAATTGCATCACGGGACTTGTAGCTCTGTTTTACCGTATAAATCAGCGTTAAATAAAACCTTAGGTATTTGTATAGAATATTATACTATTTAAGAATAAATGCATTCTAAAATTCAGAGATTAGCATGGGACTACTTCCCTGTGCGCATTGCTGCCGTGTTGCAACACGGTGCACTGACCACGTGGGTTTGTTTTGCCGCGGATCAATCTAAGAGTGAATATAGTTTAGTTCACATCCTTCGTGACTAGCCTCCTCTTCCGGATGGTTCACTTCACTCGGGAATCGAAGACAAGACCTCCACAACCTGTCGCTCCACGGTAACACTTGCTACACATCACAACAACCATCACAACTCGCTCGGAGAACAATCGCTCCTGATGTCGCACGGTAAACACACCAGCCAATTTACTCGCTCACGGACTGACCGACGTAACTCAACTGACCGACACCTCGACTCGTAATGACTGAACTCCCGCGAGAGCGCTCGCTTATATAGTCAGTGGAATCTTTCCACAAGGTTCTCGAACGTTCTAGGACTATTTCGAAACGCTTCCTGGAGAAGGGGGGAGAAGATGCTTCCAAAAGGTTCTGTTTATCTGCAGACAACGCGCCCGGTGTTTACGCTTGCGAGCGGCAGTTATCGTTGTTTACTCGACTTCCCGGCGTCGACCTCCCATTAACCTTGGACCATAGCCGTTGCGTCACAGTATATATGATGGTAACCGAGCGAGTTGGCGCCGCGATAACGTGTAAGACTCGCATGCGCTGGGTTCGATTCCCGTCGACCGTCCACGCTGACTTTCGTGGTTTTCTCTGGTCCGTAGGCGAATGCTGGGTGGCTTTTCATCTATCACGATTTCCTTTCCCTCATTTCTCTTTCATTCCGTTTCCTTCTCATGTTTCAGGAGTGCTTCCAAGTTTCGTGGCGTGAGGCGGTGCCGGACAGATGGTGCGGATGCTTGCTCTAAGGAAAGAGTATTCGCCGTGGACTCTAGAGGGCTTCCTGGTTCGACGGGTCGTTCATCGCCATCCTTGGGCAGCTCCAGTAGTGAGCGGGTCTTCGAACCAAGAACTGTGGTCAGTCCGTCCGCGACCTGTAGTCTCCTTATCCCCCCTCTTCTTATATCCCTCCTGAGGGGTGCTAGCCGCAATAGATCTCACGCAAGTCGTACTGCGAGGTGACCCCTTTGTTTTATATCCTATCCACATATATGATGGTAAAATAAAATGGAAAGAATACATTGACAGAACTTCAAATAACAGATTACTCAAAATGTTCAAACTGAAAGGTGAGATTTGGGTAGACCGCGCAAGAGATCGCTTGATATTAGAGAACGGGACACGGGAATTCACCTAATCCCTGAAAAGGAAAGAAGAAGAGGTAAAATCGTTTGTTTTTCAAAGATGACGATACCTCTTATTAGTCTAAGAATCCTCACTTACAACGAAGACATACATTTTTCAAAAATGCACATTACAACACATAAAGCAGCGTATTACTGAGAAGCATGCACTAAATGCAAATACGACAGTTTTCTTCCTTTTTTTAATGCAATCTCCTCTTTGTAGGACTTACATCCCCAAGGACCTACAAGCCAATGCCTTGCATCAGTAGCTTGTCGAGGAGCAAACAAACTCTGGATCACAGCATATTCAGGATGGGTGATTAGCCTATGTCTGGTATGGCTTTGGTGAAGAAAGAAATGAAATGTAGTGATGAAAGGAATGATACGGCAATTCGCGGATAGAATTATTCAACCAGCATTCGACTAGCGACAAGAAAATCGCGAAAAAATTCGGTCAGGTTGGTCGTCCGAGGGGTTTGAATCCGGGACCTCCGTACTGCAGCGCCAACTCGCTCAGTTTTTAATATAATCACTAACGCAAAATCTATACTTTGAAAACGATTGCTTGTATAATATAACGAGAGCACCAGACTTCACTGATAAATTCCAGAGCAACGAAGTTGCGAGTAAATTTATCTTCAGAAAATCTAGAGCTCAATTGTATTTATTTTGACAATTTAGCGAATAATACAAAAATTATATAACTAATGATAACTAGCATTGAATAAATACACAATATATCAAATGTGTACGAAGTATCTGACTTGGCTATGTATTGGCTTCATTCATTGCGTCTCCAAATGGATTCGCCTCCGCTTAAGTTTAACACGGAAATGTGCTCTTTTATTTCTTTCGTTTAAACTCTTTGGTAGCTAACGTATTATTGAAGACAGCTGAAGACTGATAGTCTACAACATTAATTACACGTACAAAGAAGCTATTCTGAAGAACTTACATTAAACATCTGCATACAGATGCGATAAAATGAAAGTGATAAAACAAAAACGATGATATTGGCGATTGAAGCTGTGATCAGTTGAAATTCCTGATATTCTTATACAAACTGGTCCATAATTTATTTGCTAGTCATAGAAATATGGTCCATCATCCATATCAACTTCCTGTTTCCGTTATGTTATCCTATGCTATAAAGTTGTCAGGCGTATGGATATCTATAATATATTTCATATACACATTACCAGTGTCAAGAATGTCATTCAAGGGACTGCTGATATATCGCTTACTCGTATGAAATGCACTTTTGCAGTTTACTCCGATATTTCTTTGGCCTTGTAAGCCTCCTACAACATTTAATCTGTGTTGGTAAATTAGAGATGGTGGTTATCTTTGTATTTTGTGAAGACACGCCATGATCTGCATGTAGTAAAGCGGTCTCTCTTGGTACTGTACGATATATACATGTATGTGCATCTAAATAAACGTTCCGTTTCCCTCCTAAAATGAAATCCATTGAAGCATTGCAAAGATATAAGATCACTGACAATAAAACCGGCTTGCAAATTCGAGAAGAGCTGCACTTTCCTGGCCTAAGTTCTGAAGAAATAAAAGGAAAACAAATGAAAAACGCACAGGAAAGCGCATATCACACAGTAAAATATCTTCTGGCTACTTTAAAACTTCAATGACTAGCCTCAGAACAGCACAGCTCTTGAACGTAAAAGAATACATAGCTTAGGACCATAACAAGTAAGAGGCGAATCAGAGTGACCGTTTTCTTGAGGTTAACTTACCTTGTAGGTAGTCTGTTTATGTTGAAGGAGAGAGGATGAGCCCAGATGTAAACAACGGGCGCGTTCCTCCAGTGCTCGTACAGGTTATATCAAAAGTATGCATATACTATGCTGTATCTACATGGTGGCTGATGTGTTTATTCCGTTAGAGAATACTGCATTTTACATATATGTAAACTGAATACTGCATAGTCTGTGCATTGCAGTGGACAATAATGTACATGTGGAGATTATCGAAAGTGAATGTACTCTGTCTCTCACTTAAACAAAAGCTATATCGTGAGAAACTCCTTTCAACATGCAAGAGATAATAGGTGCATACGAATAATGCACCATAACACTGCCTGATATATTTCTTACTCTGTTTGAAGAGGAACATCATGCCTAATTTCCTACTACGGTATATTTCTTTACCCACCGTCTGTACCCAGGGAACACGTGCCAAGACATTATGCTCTCCGCATCGGTAACTTGAAATCACGTACCAGGTCACCCTAAAACCGCCCTCTAATAATAACCGTTATATTTACTACTCTCATATAGTAGTGTAGCTAACAGAATTTTAAAGTTAGAACATGTATAACTTTTTCTCTGTTCTATAATTGCTTTGACTTTCTTGCTGTCCTGCAAAATCGCAAAAATGTCTCCATATAATTGCAAACCAAAGGTAAGAGGAAAAATTGGATGACCGAGCGAGATGCTTAGGTGGTAGCACCTAGGGCTAGCCTTTGAGGTCGCAGTTTCAAATCCCGTATAGTAGTTGTGGTTTCCCTCAGTCGCCAAGTAAATACTGGATTGAATATTCAGTACTAAGACCGAAAGTTTCACCCACAAAACAAAATAAATAGAAATAAATTAGATTATACAGGAAGGCGACTAGGCAACTAAGGCTACTTTACAGCCTATGTGTATGTACAGGCAGGAAAGTATCCATTCGATCATAAAAGTTTGTGTTCCGATGAAATCAATAGCAACATAGCTATGGTACAGAAAGATGACTATGCAACTGAGGCAATCTATACGCAATGTGTTGAATCATATCCATCGAAAAATCTACAGATTACCCTCGAGAGAAGAAGTAAAATTAGTTATTTGTAAGCATGTTTTTATTTTAACGATGGATTTACCAGCAACCAAGACAGGAGTGAATTTGTCTAGAGAAAAAACTCACGACTGAAATAAACATGCAACGAATAAAAGAAATACACTTTTCCAACATGCTAAACCTTTCACTGAAACCTAACCTCTAAATAGAGCTAGGGTCAACAACCACTGCAACCCAATCATTCTCATCACCTTCTAAGAATACTTACAACGCAATAGAATATTTTTGGAGAAAGTTGTTATGGCTTTTTTCTCTAGTAAGATTGTAATTAAAATATATTATATCACTCTCCAAATCATTATGATGTTATTATATGCATGCTATGACTCTTTCGTTGGATGTTGACTTTGTACAAGGGAAGTGATAACCTAAAATGATAAACTGATAGCGACAGATAGCCGTGATTGGTTGAAGTTCGTTTCCTTCTGTTTTATTGGTCGAAATAGCATGAGTTCTAAAAGCAGAATAGTCAGGGGAATGATCAGTTGGCAATACCTAAGTACCCACCATATTTAAAACAATTTAAATTTCTGCAGTAACGTATCTACTAATTACAAAATTTCACAAACATGTTGTTTCGTATTCGTTTGGGAATGCAGAGGGCAACATTTCCAATTACACCCTTGTGTTTGGAGCTATTTTAAAATCGCAGACGCTTCTATTTAATACGCACAGATGTGTGATCCTAAACTATTCAATGGAGCAAATAAAGGAACTGCTGTGACGGCATTTCTTAAACAGGCTGGACGTTACATCCAAGTTGTGATAGGAATACAATAGTCTGTATCGATGTTGCAACACCTTCACTATGACCCAGCTGTATTTGGGAAGACACCACATGGCAACGTACGAAAGATGTGTTCATCGCTCAGAATAATAAAAATACTGCGGGAGCAAATATGGGCGAGAGCTATAAGAACAGCATTCATCACAAAAAAACTTGTTATAATTCTGTCTTTTTACTACTTACTTATACAGGGTGATTTATGAAGAACTGACACATTTCTTTCTTTAATTATTCTGTTCGAAACTCACTCAATGCCTCAATTTTAGCACCAAATTAAGCAGAATGTTCTGGAGTTTCGATTGCCTGTCACTAAATGCGCAGATGTTCATGTTTATTCGCAATTGTTAGTTTTATTGTCGGCAACTGTATTTGAGATTTTGTCCTAGTCAACGCGAAAATGGAGTACACATTAAATGAACGACTCTTTCTTGTAAAGCAATACTGGATTACGAATTCAATTACAGCTACTCAAAGAGCATACCAGAGAGAATTCGGTGCTCGGAATCCTCCCCAAAGAAACACAATACTGGGACTGCTAAAAAAAATTGGAAACAACTGGATCTTTGGTGGGTGAAAAAGTCAAAACTCGTTCATCTAGGCTTCTCACGATTGTTGTTGACGTAAGAGCACGACTGGACCAGTCACCCAAACAATCATTAAAGACGTCTGTCGCAGGAATCAGGGTACAGCTACTCAATGTGTCAGAGAGCTGTGAAAAGCGCAGGCCTAAAGCCGTATAGGATTACGGTTGTCCATCAGTTACAGGAACCAGATAAGGATAGACGACTGAATTATTGTCGTTGGTTTCAGGCGTTCATTGTGCAAAACTCTGCCAAATTGTCCATCACATGGTTCACAGATGAAGTATGGTTCAATTTATCCGGCTATGCACCTATGCAACCAGTTAAAATCGGAGTTTGGTGCGCAATATCCGCACAGAGAATAGTTGACCATTTTTTTAAACAATGTGAACACTGCAGAATACCGACGGACTTTAATGGAGTTTGCTGAGCAACTAGACGATATAGAGCTGAGTCAAGGATATTTTCAGCAGCACGGCGCTACATTCCATACAACAAATGAATCCATGGCACTAATTGCAAGTTTCTTTGACGACCGGACAATTTCCAAGAACCTGTGGTCACCGAGATCTCCGGATGTGATATCGCCGGACTTCTTTCTATGGGGTTACTTAAAAGACAGGGTTTATGCCACACGTCCCCAGACATTGGACGATCTGAAGCACAACATTACACAGGAGATTCAGGCTATTGACAACAGAGTCCTCCAACGAGTGGCCAGTAATATTGAACGACGTGTTGAGTTGTGCCTTATGCAGGATGGAGGACATTTTCAAATTTGCTATAGAGGTAAATAATCTCCCAAAATCCCTCTGCGTTTCAGGTTATCGCTAGCATAACTCGTTTTGAAGCAATTAAAGAAATAAATGTGTCAGTTCTTCATAAATCATCCTGTAGTTTATTTAGTATATAATGCAGAGGTAATGTTTGATAATTCTTCCTTAGCGTATTCCCAACGACTACAAAAACAGCGCTGCCACACTTCCAACTATCTGACGTAAATGACTTCAACACTCACCGCGATTGATGTACGTGTTGTTATGCTGTTGTGCCTTTGGTCATAGGGCGTTTCTTATGGCCCCCATCTGTTAGTTACCTGAAAGAAAAATAAACGTGCTTAAGAAGGTGCACACACACAAACACAAACAAAACAAACAAGTCTGATGTGAGAGACTTAACATTAGTAACAAAACTGAATTCAACCCAAAGGTCCCGGGTTCAATTCCAGACTGAGGCTAGAGACTTTTTCTTTAACCAGAACCTCCCCCTATCCTCCTCAGAGTCTGGTATGTGGGAATAAATGCATGTTATATTTTAAAAGTTATTCAAAATTAACGTTAAAGGAACCTAACGAATTGTTTCTCAAATCGAGGTCTCCAATATGACCATAGATGTTAAAAGGGGCTATAGAAATGAAACAAATTTTAAAAAAGGAGAAAAAACAAGAAAGAAAGAAAGAAAAACTTACGATGTGCGAACAGTTATGTTTTGTTTTCCGTATTGTGCATGCAACAAACTCCATTATCTTAATTGAAGCAGTATGTCCCAAAAGTTTTCCATTATTTTTTCATAAGAAGCACTTGAAAATTTTAGAACATCATAAATATTGGTTTATTTATAGATTGTGAAATAATTGTTTTACTGCATAAGTATTTCATTCCTTTTATTTTTCGATATATGTGATGGGAAGAAAAATGATATTAAACATTGCATTTATAATTTTTGCATGGAGACTGCGAAAAATTAAAAATTTAAGCGCTATGGCTACTGCGATAATAGATCAGCAGTATATGCAGTATATTCTCAATAACCGAGACATGTATCTTATCTTTTGTTCTGGGGAGGGGGGAACTCGGCATGATCCAGAGTGGATATTGGACGTCCCCGGGAGGAAGGATGAGGCGAGAGAAAACACGGGGTGACCGGATCCAGGAGTGATGGTGCAGCAATCACAGGCTTCTTAAGTTTGCAGATATAGACACTCCGGCAGAGGGACTGGCAGACCGGGAATCCCACTCCGCAGAGAGGGGGTTCGAATACCCCGGCAGCCAGCCGAAAGCCGAGGGACGGAGTGTTACAAAGAGCGTCCTTTTCCCCTGCCACGCTGCACCGAACACCATCGCCGATACTTCCGACCCTGTAAAGAAAAGGGATGAAGGATGAAATAAATGAAACTAAATAGAGGGACAGGAAATTCGGGCTGAAAGGAACCATTCCAGCATTCGCTTGATGACCCGAAAACCCCCGAAAAACCCATGGGCCAGAATAGGCGGACGCCGGGGATCGATCCCGGGACCTCCCAAATGCGAGCCACAGACATTGTCGCCTGAGCCATCCCGCTCGGTACTGAGACATGTAACACCTTGTCTGGTGCATACAAAGGCATGTATGTTGCTCTTTCTCTAATTTTTAGAATAGCAATGATTGACTCAGAGAAGGTGGTCTTTACAAACACGTGGTCTGTATAATGATAGGCATCATTTTTCTAAGATGGACTTACAAAATTTTTCTCCGCCCAATTTTTATCTCATATCTAGTACAAGAACAAAATAGCCCATTTGCATTGACTATCTGCAAATTACCAAACTTGGAATCATCAACTTTTGACTCATTGTTTAAATTCGAGATTATTTCTAGTCATAACTGTGTCCTACCCAACATGAATAGAAGAATCGGTTCCTATATGAACACTACAATATATGACGACGGCATGTGCTGTGTCCATTCGCTCACGGTACCTGCTGTTGACAACAGTAATGCCCTCTGTTTTACCCTCAAGTCTGCGTTCAGTACTGCTCGGTTCTGTCTAGTGTTTCGCTTTTCCGACAGCATTAGTTGTGCTTATAGCTGACGCAAAACTTCTGGAATCGTAACTTTGATTGCCACCCCAGCTGCCGAGCCTAGGAATAGTTTATGTTTATCTTAATCAACAAAGCGATATATAATACCTTTGCTTACTCACAGTGCGTAACACATACAGTCTGCATAGAAAGTGTCCGCATCTTGTTGTAATTTCAAAGTTTCAAAATAGTACTTATTTTATATTTGTTATATTTATAACCATGGCTCCTATGTTTTCAAAGTTACCTGGTAATGCATTACATAGTCAAAGCAGGGAAATAATTTCAAATGTCCTCGACTTCATGAGGCAAGAAGCAAAGATGAAGGAAGAAAATATACGTTCACCCGAGTTCCACAAAAGCCTTAAGAGAGTGACAGAAAAGTAGCCAAACTGGTGTTTCACTGAGTTTCCGTTTTCCGAGTTCTCAAAGATAAGAAAAACCATATGGATGAAAGAGTACCATTTGAGACATCTGTGAAGAAACATAAGGTCCCTAAACGTATTACAGAAATAGACGATTTCGATAAATGGTTATTCGGCGCACGATTCACAATTTCTATGTGGAAGAAAGAACTGTGCCAACAATAAGCAGATTGCTCATCAAGCTGAAAGATAGCATAAATGTTCAAGGTGGTGCTACAAGTCTCAAAAAAAGTATAAAAGATTTAGGGTTCAAGTGGATGAAACCAAAATCAAATAGAAGAATTCTAATAGAAAAGCAAAAAAATGTTGCCATGATAGCTTAATCGATTAGAGCAACGGCACGGAAACCGCGACATACGAATCTCAGCTGGAAGAGTACCTTACTCAGAGGTACAAATTCGAGGGTCAAATTATAGGGTATGAAGATGAGTCATACAACACCTAAAAGTTGGAGTGATGATAGCGAATTAGGTTTGCAGGTTCCTGTTGCTAAAGGGCAAATAGTTATTATGGTTCATGCTGTTGGAAAGATCGGCTTCGTTCCAAATGCGCTTACAAGTCGCAAAAAAAAACAAAAAAAAAAAAAAAAGAAACAGGAGATTTCATCAAGAAATGAATACAGAAAATTACATGAAGTGAATCAACACCATGTTGATACCTAATATGCATGCTGGGTCTATTCTAGTTATCGACAATGCTTCACAATGCGTCAACACTCAAATTGACAAACCACCTACCTTAAATTCCTCGAAAGAAGAAATGAGAGCCTGGTTACTTAGGCATAATATAGCTTTTGAGGAAAGCATGAGTAAAACAAATATAACTTAGATTAAGCCAACAAACCCCTTCAGAAGTCATAATACTTAGATATTAATACAACATGGCCATAATGTACTTTGACTGCCACCGTATCACCCTGATCTAAACCTAATCGAATTAATCTGGGTTGATGTCAAAAAATGAGTGGCCTGTAGAAATATAACTTTTAAACTAAAAGATGTGGAGCAGTTATGTCGCCAGCGATTTGCAGAAATTGGAAGGCAGGAATGGGACAATGTATGTCGACATGTTGAATAAATTGAGAATCATTATTTCGAAAAATATGGAATTGCAGAAAATGAAATAGAAAAAATTCTCATTCAGGATAATGGTGCAGAACGTAGCGACAGCAGTGATGGCGGCAATGATGTGAGTGATTCCGCAAAAGAGGAAGGGCTGTCAGGTGGAAGAACTGGAGGAGATAGTTGACAGTGTTTTTATATTAAGGGCATTTTACAGCGGTGGATTTTAATATACTGCATATAACTATAAGTTTATCAGTGCATCGCAGTGTAGTGCAGTGCATAACCGGTGTGCGGATATTTGACAATGACTGTCCCACGCACTCCTGCAGCATGTAGACGACCGGTCACCTCCTGATCTGGTAACTCGCTTCATAGCTGCCATTAAGATTTTCACATGTCTAGAACTGTTGCGCCAATTATAACAGTAATACGCAGCAGTATGGATAAATTTACTGATAGTTGGCCGATATGAACCTCGTGTATGGGTTCACTGAATGCAATGGGAGAGCGGCACAACGACGCTATGCTCCGCTGTTCCCGCACCGACTGCAACCACATCACAATACTTTTGCATCTGTAAATAGGTACCTATGAGAAAGAGGACCCTTCCGGTTAGAATGTAAGATACAGGACGTGCAAGGTATGCCAGAACACCCGATCTGGAAGAGAATGTGTTACATACGATTGGCGACAATCCTGCCGATAGTAGTCGACGCATTGTACAAGCTCTGCACACAAGTCAATCAACTGTTTTGAGAGACGTACATGGGCAGCAACTGCACCTGTGTCATGTACAGAAGGTGAAGTCATTGGAGCCAGCGGACTGCCCATTTCGAGTGGAGTTTGCAAGTTGGTTCCTACAGCAATGTACAGAAAACCACATTTTTCCTGCTTTGGTGTTGTTTACAGACGAGGCCAAGTTTACAAGAGAATGCATGTTCAACAGTAGGAATAGCCATGTATGGGATTACAAAATTCCACACGCACTGGTGTGTCGATCCTATCTACAGCAGTTTTCTGTGAATGTACCTATGGGCTGTACTGTCAACGATTTTGTGATTGGAGCTTACGTACCTTCTGATACACTCAACGGAATCGCGTACAAAAAATTCCTTCAATATGTCCTCCCACAGTTCCTAGAAGATGCGCCGCTGACAATTCCTCAGCTTATGCGGTTTCAACATGACGGGGCGCCGGCACACTTTGCACTCTGCATTGATGTACAGTTTGGGCAATGGATTGATCGCGGTGGTCCTGTTCCATGGCCAGCTTGGTCACCAGACACGACACCAATGGACTTCTTTTGGGGGCATGTGAAGAGCCCAGTTTACGAGACTCCGATCGACAATCGCATGGACCTGGTTGCTAGGGTTATCGCAGCCACGGAAGTTGTACGCCAAACTACTGGAATGTTTGAGCGTGTAAGACAGTATATGTGCGTCGCTGTACACTCTGCCTTAATCGTGATGATCGACATTTTGAACAATAACCTATAAGGGTACAGTTCTACATTTGCTACGTACTGTACTGTATACTGACAGATCAGATTGAACACACTGATAAAACTGTGCATGTTTAGTCTGCGGGATGTTGCATTACTCTGTGTTGTGTGTTGTACGTTTTGGCTATTGCATACTATAAGGCTTCTTCACTGTTGTGAAGGTATTTTCACAGAAACAAGGTGATGGATAACAAACGCCAGGGACCATAGGTCCGTTATACCAAAATACTCAGAAGGTATCCCTGAACAACCTCTGAAAATTTGTCGGTGGAGTTCTGGTTCAGCCTATATGTATAGCTATATACATAACTGCATATATAATGTGGAACAAACGTGAAGTGACATACCAACAAGTAGCCACATTGAATTATAATAAACCTAAACAGTCCTTTGTATTAATAGCCGCTGCATGTATTTGTCTCATATATAGGAACAACGACGGATTAGAAGAAAGAACGAAACTGAAAATGTTACTACAATTTTTCATCCAATAAAGCAGGGCAATAACGATACAGGTGTTAATGGCATCTATTTCGTGTAACTTCTAAAGTGAGTTTGTTATAAAAGTTTAATTCTGAAACAGAGAGAATTTTTCTGAAACACTGATGTACTACAGCCTTGTGAATTAAACTGAACGTTTCAAATTTGTGAAACCGTAATCAGAATATTAACTGAGTAATGAACTAGATGTTTTCCAATTCTTGCTGCTAATCGTGTATGCCCCCTCAAAAAATAAAGTTTCACGAGTTTTAATTACTATTACTTTATAGGTGATTTCCGTTACAGCATTTTGCATTCTACAGCCCAGAACGCCAAATTAGGGATGGGCAGAAAATAACGTAACCCTTACACTGTAACGGTTATCTTAATGTAACGGTTACCAAAGTAACGAATACAAAGTAACTAGTTACACAGTAACGGTTACAAAGTAACAAATACAAAATAACTAGGTACCCAATAACGGTTATCAAAGCAACGAAAACAATTAGTTATCGCGTTAACGATTACTGAACCCGGCTGACATCATTCAGTGCATTTGCGCAAGATTCATATCGCGTATCGTCAACAAAGGCCATCTCTTGGTTTGCAACTTGAGTCTTCGCATGGGGTTGCAAGTACAGGATGATTTATGAAGAACTGACACATTTATTTCTTTAATTGTTTCAAAACCAGTTAAGCTAGCGAAATTTATACTTGAAATGCAGAGGAATTTTGGGAGATTATTTACCTCTATAGCAAATATTGAAAATGTCCTCCATCCTGCATAAGGCACAACTCAACACGTCGTTCCGTGTTACTGGCCACTCGTTGGAGGACTCTGTTGTCAATAGCTTGAACTCCTGTGAATGTTGTGCTTCATATCGTCCAATGTCTGGGGACGTGTGGCATAAACCCTGTCTTTTAAGTAACCCCATAGAAAGAAGTCCGGCGATATCAAATCCGGAGATCTCGGTGACCACAGGTTCTTGGAAATATCCGGTCGTCAAAGAAACTTGCAATTAGTGCCATGGATTCATTTGATGTATGGCATGTAGCGCCGTCCTGCTGAAAATATCCTTGACTCAGCTCTACATCGTCTAGTTGCTCAGCAACTCCATGAAACTCTGTCGGTACTCTGCAGTGTTTTAAAAAAAATGGTCCTACTATTCTCTGTGCGAATATTGCGCACCAAACTCCGATTTTAACCGGATGCATACGTGCTTCATAAATAACATGAGGATTTTCGCTGGTCCAATAGCGTGAGTTATTTGAGTTCAACCATGCTTCATCGATGTGATGGACAATATGGCAAGATTTTGCACAATGAACGCCTGAAACCAATGACAATAATTCAGTCGTCTACCCTTATTTGGTTCCTGTAACTGATGGACAACCGTAATCCTATACGGCTTTAGGTCTGCACTTTTCACAGCTCTCTGACACATTGAGTAGCTGTACCCTGTCTCCTGCGACAAACGTCTCAATAATTTTGGGTGACTGATCCAGTCGTGCTCTTACTCAACAACAACCGTGGGAAGCCTAGATAAACGAGTTTTGCCTTTTTCACTCACCAGAGATCCATTGTTTCCAATTTATTTACCAGTCCCAGTATTGCGTTTCTTTGGGGAGGATTCCGAACACCAACAAATTCTCTCTGGTATGCCCTTTGAGTAGCTGTAATTGAACTCGTAATCCAGTATTGCTTTACAAGGAAGAGTCCTTCATTTAATGTGTACTCCATTTTCACGTTGACTAGAACAAAATCTCAAAAACAGTTTGCCGACAATAAAACTAACAATTACGAATAAAACATGAACATCTAGTGACAGGCAATCGAAGCTCCAGAACATTGTGCTTAATTTGGTGCTAAAATTGGGGCATTGGTTGAATTTCGAACAGAATAATTAAAGAAGGAAATGTGTCAGTTCTTTATAAATCACCCTGTACATACCTATTTGTTTATCACAGCAAATAGATTATCGCTTCGAATATAGATGACAGGTCATCTCCGGCAGCAAAGTTGCAAGCGTTGCATTAAGGTAGCCATTCACATACCATTATAGATGCACGAGTTTTTATACATCGCGAGTAGATGGTATGAATAAACAATTAATCCTGTTCAGTAAAATGCGCGGGCCGGTAAGCTCAAACAACGATACCAAATTTTAACAGTGGTGAATCAAGATCCAGAGTTCCACAATTTCAGTGTCTACCCTCTAAGATTGCTTAAAGAAACGTGAAATGACTTAATCGTTAACAAATAACTTAATCGTTACTAATAACCGTTATATGCAACCGTTAACGCATTGTAACTGCGATAGTTATAACCGTTACCCGAAAATAACTGTTTGCCACATGCCAAACTTTCTAATTAAAAAAGCACGTTTGAAGGTGTGTGTTTCCGCTCTTTTGGATTTGTTAACATGGATATTTACGCTATGAACCTTGCATGGCAAGGAACAGTGAAAGGCCGACAGATACACAACAGGGTTAAAGTACTTCCCAAATTAAACCTCGAAGTTGAAAGGTCTGTCTAATTAACAAACATGCCAAAATTAAGTTGAACATTCTTTATTAACATTGTAAAACAGCATGCTTCCGATCTCGATTTGCATGAATGTAATGCTTTTTACTTTCTCCACCACGTACATAGTAGGTAGAGAAGATATTGTATTCCAACCAAAACGTCGATACCGAGATTTCACCAGAAATATAAGTTTTGAGGCCTCCTAAATCCCAAAAAAAAGCATTTTTACAAAAAAGGTCTGTGTGCGTGTGTGTCTGTGAACAGCATAACTCAAAAAGAAAAAAAAGAAGCAAACAAACAAACTTGGTATTTAAGTTCGGTACCTTCCAAAGTTGTGACACTAACATTTTCAAGGAAATCCCCCCACCCCAAACTACCCTATACATGGAGCATTTTTAGAAATCTTTGATATTCTAAAAAATTGCTCTAACAATTTTGATTAAAATACCACAATATTAAAGATACTTACATTGAAAAATAAAATGTATATCTTGAATTTTCTAGGAACAGCCTGTGAATTCCTCTTTATTCGGAAGGAATTTTGTATTATCTTATATAACTGGTAAACCTTAAGCGATAGACGAAAATGTATCACACAAAAAATGTAGATCTCTTTAAAAACACAATTTATTTCAAGTAGCTTTTTTTTGTGGCACCAGTCATTTCCGAAATATCCGTTATTAATGGCACGTTTTTTTCAATAATTTTGACATTCTTTTAAGTCCCATCGGTTTTCAGTTGTTTTTCGCGATTGCATGGAAACGTATGGAATTTTAAGGCGAGCATATAGCGTCCAGTTCTTAAACATTTTACTGTCGCTGTTCCCTTTGTATCCTAACGAAATGTGCAATATAGCTATTTCTGCAAATGTTTATTTGGATATAATGTAGTAGACACAGAAATTAAGCTTTAGTGAGAATAGATTATATACCCACTAATAAACGATAGAGGGTGCAGAAAGTCATGTAAATGTACCACATTAGATTTTTTCATTTATTCACGGCTGTTCCCATCTGCACATGCTAAGAGAGGCGCACTTACGGTGTGAATAGCTTAGCCAATAGGGAGAAGAGAGTGTAGAAGTGCGAATGCCTTTTGCAAATATAAACCACTGGAGTAATCAAAGTGTTGACGCAGCTAGAGAAACTTCTTTTTTGATTGCACAGAATAACAAAGTAAGCCTGTATTGACAGCATTCATATTGAAACGTAGTTCCAGTTAATCGTTACTGGTAACCACTGATGCAATGTAACTGGGAACGTGATAACCAAGAAAACAAATAACTTAATCGTTACTGGTAACCGTTACATGAAACCGTTACTCGAAAATAACGGTTTGTCACATCCCTACGCCAAATAGACGGGTATTTTACTACGGTAGCAACTAGCATCTGTATATAGTTCTACGAAAAACTGTGCAGGAAAATCAGAAATATCTAATTTTGAAATATCCACTAAAGGCTCATCCGCAACAACCCGAGAACGGAAACCAGAACAGAAACGAGAACGGTAAGCAAAAGAGCATAAAACATTTTGGCTCACAATACCCCGGCAATGAGAATGAGAATGCACATAGATGATTATATCGATACCAAAGTGCAAAGTAGAATTTGCACATTAGGATGTCATTTGTTTGTAAAAGACCAATGACATTTTATCACCTACTTCCAATTCAGCCAACATAATGCAGATTAGCCAACACGAGGGCGGATTGATAAGTTCATTACTTTGACGAGAGATAGTGTTCTAATCACAGGTTTCTTGTTTCCACCCAAGTCTTACATCTATTCTGGGTATAATCGCAGAAATTCCTCATTTGTTTCTTAGAACATTGTTGAGAGCGTTCTAAAATAAGTAGATGTGTGTTGCTTCGTAGAAAATGGAGAAACATGAATTTCGTGTTCTGAAAAAGCACTACTTTTTGCTGGTAAGACGGTGTAGGAAACAAGAAGAAAAGCTGAACAAGTATTATGGGGACTCTGCTCCATACATGGTATGGCTCACAAATGGTTCACAGAATTTCGATGTGGCCGTTCGAGCACAAGACTTGCCGTGCGCACAGGACGGCCGTTTGAGGTCACAACAGAAGAAATGGTGAACAAAGTTCACGATAGTGTTGGAAAACCGCCGAGTGAAAATCCATGAGAAAGCCAAGGCCGTAAATATCTCGAGTGAACGGTTGTATAACATTCTGCACGAAATTTTGGGTATGAGAAAGCTGTCAGGAAGATGGGTGCCGAGACTGCTCACAGTTGAATCGTGTGACCATTTCACAGGAATGTTTGAGCACAACCCAAATGCGTTTTTGCGGCGTTATATCACGAGTGATCAAATTTGGATCCATTACTGTCAACCTAAAACCAAACAACAATCAAGGTAGTGGATTTCCTTCGGCAAACCTGCTCCAAAGAAAGCGAAAACCATTCCGTCAACAGGAAAAACCATGGCAGCTGCCTTTTGAGATTCACAAGGGGTGATAGACATCCACTACCTGGGAAAAGATAAAACGGTCACAGGTTCATATTATGTTGCAATGCTGGATCAGGTTCACAAGGAATTGTTAAAGAAACGACCCCATTTGGTGAAAGCAAAACAAAAAAAACAAAAACAAACAAACAAAAACAAAAAAAAAAAGTTCACTTTCTCCAGGATAATGCACCCGCACACAAGTCAGCCTTTGCCATCGCAAAATTTGTGGAATTGGGCTACGAACTGCTACCTCACCCACCATATTCTCCAGATTTGGTTCCGAGCGACTTCTTCCTCTTCTCAAACCTGAAAAATTGGCTCGCTGGGAAGAAATTCACGTCCAGTGAACACATCATGGCAGAAACAACTTCATATTTTGCATACTTCGAAAAATCATATTTTTTGGAAGGGTTAAAAAATTGGAAAAACGTTGACAACGTGTATTGAATTGAAAGGAGACTATATTGAGAAATAAAATTGTTATTATCTTTAAAAAGTCACTGACTTATCAGCCCGCCCTCGTATAAACATTCTCTAAACGCAGATGCATTATTATTGCGATTCCTTTAATCGTACCAAGCTTCATTCCTTTATTATACCGTATATTGAATTTATTTGTTCTTCTTTTTTAATTTCTACTTTTGTTTTCTTCTTTGAGGCAATAGCCAGTTTTGAGTTGTATATAAACAAACTACAGATGACGCGTTCGCTAAAGGAACCAAAGCCCAATGGATCCGAAGGATTCAGGATCTCTAAAATCTGTGGTAAGCACACACATTGATGAAATTTCTTCCGATTTAATTTTCCCAGCTTGCGACCACAGAGAGCTCTAGCGGCTGTTTCATGGCACGGCTGCCTTGAATAATTTCTACAATGAGGAATGCACAACTGGATATGGATCTAATTATACGTCACCAGGAACGAGAACGAGAAAGTTAAAACTTGACCGCAGTTTTCTCCGTTCCCGGGACCCAGGAAAGCTTCCCGTTAATTGTGAAAGCTCATATTATAATACGCGTATTTTAATTTTGTCGTTCTCGTTCTGGTTTCCGTTCTCAGTTAGTGTGAATCAGCCTTAAACATTTAGCAAATACTATCTAAAACCGACACTGCTCTAAGCCGACATCCTTAAAAGTGTGTTCTAAAAACGTTATACTGGTTTTAAAGTGAGAGACAATGCTTTCAAGGATTTTCTTGAACAATAACGGTCTCAATTATAGTAATACTGCAAAAATCACTAACATTAGCAGCGTTGTGAACCAACAAAGAGGTGGGAACCGTACGAGATGAAAAATAAGAGTGGATGTTTATGGCAATTTCCGACTCAAGATACGTAACTCTGGTGGAGAGGTTGCAGCGAAATCCATTACCACATAATTGGAACTGTCTCTGCATGTCCTAAACACCGCCAGCTGAAAATTACGCAACGTGCAGCCTTGAAGGATCTCTGTCTTTCTCATTAAGTCACACGAAAACAGTTTTGGCACCTCATACTGCCACGTACAGTGCCATGAAAAACATCGCCGCCAACGACACTGTAAATGTTACAACTGCATTATAATCACAGGTGTAATTCGCTCTAACTGTATTATAACTGGCTGTCAAACTTATTTTATATAAATGTAAGTAGCCATTACTTCGTAACATAATCCATTTCAGAATTCATATACAGGGATTTCGTTTCAAACCTTTCAGATTAAATTTAAATTTAATGGCTGGTTCGAGTCCTAGGTTGTGCACACAATTTTTTACTTTCTATAGCTAAGTAGGTATTGTATTCCAAGTAAAAATTCGATATCGAGATTTGACTGGAAATATAGGTTTTGAGGTCCCTTTATCAATACAAGGCGTTTTTAGAAAAAGGTCTCAGAGAGAGAGAGAGAGAGAGAGAGAGTGTGTGTGTGTCAGCGGTGAGTGTGTGAACAGCATAATTCAAAAACAAAAATTCGGATAAACACGACCTGGTATTTAAATTTAGCATCATCTTGCCAAGATACGACACGAAGATTTTCAAGAAAATCCACCTCACCCCAAACTACCGGTTACATGGCTAAATATATATAACTTATCTGCATGACAAACAAAATTTATGTCTTGAATTTTCTGTGAGTAGTTAGTGAAGTCCTCTTCATTCCGAATGAAAATTTTATAAATGTGTATAGCTGGTAAACCATAAAAGATACACAATAATTTATCACACAAAAATGTTTAGGTATCTGGTTAAAACAAGCATTTATGTCACACAAACGTTTTACGCCATTTACCATTTCCAAAGTATGCCTTGTTATTGGTTGGAATTTTCTACTTGTACAGTTTTTAAGTGCTAAGGTACATTTCGTTTATTTCTCGTAGTCGTGCAAGGAACATGGAATTTCAAAGCACGTACATAGCGACCCGCTTTTTAAAGATCTGACTTTCGCCTTAGCCTTCTGTATCCTCCTTATACCTCCTACGAAGTATGTAATGAAACCATTTTACCATAATTTATCTCGATTAATATGATATACAGGGTGGACTATTTAAGTTGAGACTGTACAATATCTTCAAAACTAAGCGTTGTAAAAAAAGTATTTAAAAAGAAGTTGCTTGATATTATAAGGTAAGTAAAGCCAATTAGTGTGTTTTGTTTGGAGAACGTTATGGTGGTCATTTTAGGGTCAATTTAATTTTTTTAAGCGGACAAGATAGTCTGAACACATGGAAATTACACCTTAAGTGTGTTAGATTACCACTGCTCTTAAAGTTCTCAATGGTTTTTCCTGGACTTTTTATGAATTATTCTATAAATCATAACAATTATTTTAAGTGGTTATTTGCAATGATAGCTTATGTAGTTGAGTCCATAAAAATTATTTCATCCAGCAGAAAAATAATAAAATGTACCTTTTTCTCTGATACTACTTGCAGTACAGAATCACACTTTTGCATGCTTGTTCTATAATCAGCTATCTTCTGAACCTCAATTAATTAGTTACGTAAATCATTTCACTAGAAATTGAAAAACATTATTTGCAAAGTCAAAAAAATAAAATGTGGAAATTTTGTAATGTTATTGCTCTCTTAATCTCACCAATACACATTATAAAATTATGATTGTAGTTCAGAAAGGTTAGCTGTGTGTCGTATACATGTACCGAAAATTTCAGCTCTCTACCTCTCATACTTTTTGGAAAAAGGTACATAAGTGTCCAAAAATGTTGCCTTGAGAAAACTGAATTTAAAATTTGAACATTCAGTACATTCCAGGATCATAATCATTTGCACCTTCATTCCTGGATTGCTTCAGTTTTTCTGATTGCCTTCTCTTGGTCCTGGCCTCTTTTGTTAATTGCTGAACTGCTCCCTGGGCATGATATAGTCGTTTGTTGTTGAAATATACAAAAATGTTCGTAAAAGGGGCGTTGCATGACAGCTTTACAGGAATCAGACTAGCATTTAAATAGTATTTAAATGTCTTAAAAACCTCTTAACCCCCAAAGAGAATATATTTTCTGAAACTGGAAATAATAGAGATTTTATTAGTGCCTAAAACAAAAAGTGTGATTTTTTACCATTTCAGAGTACCTTGTCTCTTTAAATGGGAATCTACATTAGGGTCAATTCTAGAGTTTAATATGCGAAATTGGGTGAATTTCTCGCCTGAATTTTTTTTTTTTTTAATTCTTACAGTATATTCACCACGTGATCAACAGAGTAGGGTAAATTTCTGTAACTGGATTTTTGCGAAATGATAAGAGTGACTGACGAGGCATGATTCCATTTATATGGCTATGATTCGTCGCCTAATAACAGATATTGGAGCACAGAAAAACCCGATTCTACACACGAGATTCCCTTGCATGATGCGAAAATTGGTGTACAGTATTGCATACAGAATAATAGGACCAATATGTTGTCTTTTAACAAAGAATGCAGAGAGGTACGGAAATGACTTACACCACTTTCCGGACTACTGACCGACGTTGAATATAAGTCGGGAGTTTTGCAACAAAACTACTGTCGCGCATACAGCTGATGAATAAAATCTAATTCAGGAAATATTTGAAATTTGGGTAATTAGTAAAGAAGTATGAACCTCGCGATCCCTTGGTTTAACTGCGTGTGATTTTTCATTTATGGGGGAAGTTGAAACATACGGTGTATGCAACAAATCCCATACATTGTAACAACTAAACGAAAACTCCAGGCGAGAAATTCACTCAATTTCAGATACGGAACTCTCAAGTGTAAATGAAATTTTCCCTAGAAGATGCCAGAAATGTGTGGATAGCGAAGGAGAACATTTCCAAAATATCTTTTGATAGGTATGTGATTATTATCATTGTGCGAGGGCTGTCCCAGAAGTACCCGACCTAACAAAGAAAACAAAAATGTTGGGGAAAAAAATATTTATTTCTCTATATGGTCTCCTTTCAGCTCGATACACTTTTCCCAGCGATGTTCAATCGCTTCGATACCCTGTTTATACTGAGAACCATCGAGTTCTGCAAAATAGCCATCAACTGCAGACTCCACCTCTTCATTGCTGGCAAATCTTTTGGCACCAAGCTATTTCTTCAACTTTGGAAATAGAAAATAATCAGAGGGGACTAAATTTGGCGAATAGGGTGCATGAGGAAGCGATACGAACCTTAACTCATTGATATTAGCCATGGCAATAATGGATGTGTGAAATGGTGCATTGTCTTGATGAAACAAATCTTTCTTTTCCACTAAATGCGGCCGTTTTTGCTTGATTTCATCATTCAAATGCTGCAATAAGGTTGCTTAATACTCGCCACTTTGCTTTTCCTTTTTGAAGATAATCAATGAAAATTATCCCACGCTCATCCCAAAAAACTGACGCCATGATCTTGCATGCAAATGGAACTGTCTCACCTTCTTTGGAGCCGATTCTCCCCTTTCAATCCACTGTTTTGACTGTTCCTTCGTCTCAGGTGTAAAGTGATGGACCCAAGTTTCGTCCATGATTATGAATCGACACAAAAACTCGGCTTTATTGAAGCTAAACATCTCCAAACACTCGACTGAAGCATCTTCACGATGCTGCTTTTGTCCCATTGTGAGTAAACGCGGCACCCATCTTGCGCACACGTTCTTGTGTCTAAGTTTTCAGTCAGTATGCGATGTACAGCACTTGAAATGCCTATGATGTCTGCTAGCTCGCATACTTTCAGTCGACGGTCATCCAATACCATTTTGTGGATTTTCTTCACAATTTCTGGCGTGGTCACCTCATTTGGTCGACCACTGCATTGTTCGTCATGGCAGCTCGTACGGCCTAGCTTAAATTCTGCCACCCAATATTTTACTGTTGTAAACGAAGGAGCAGACTACCCCAGAGTAGAATCTAGAACAGCTTTAATATTAGTTGGACTAAGACCTTTCAAATGAAAGTATTGTATCACATAACGATGACCAGTTTTATCCATGTTTACAAATTTGCTGAGAGCGTTCACTATTGATGGCTGCCAAACAATTACTAAACGACGTAGCATCATCATATTACAGACTTAAGCTTTATAAGGTTGGTACTTTCTACCAAAGTTTGTTTGAAACAACAACCACTAGCTATACATCAGGTCGGGTACTACTGGGACTGTCCTCGTAACTGTAACTATGAGAACGTGAGGTCGTTGCGAGAATATTACAACGGTTTCGCCGGGAGTCCGAGCTGCGGCGGCCGGCACATGAGTAGCCGTGCGGTGGCCAGAGTGTGAAGGAGAAGCACTGTACATGTAGAGTTGAGCAAGCCGAATTTGAACATATTTCATCACGCCGGTGTAACAAATAACATCACCCGCAAAGTTTCTTGGTACCTCCACATGGTTATCCGTATCCAAATCAATAACACCATTTATATCCTTCATATTATTATTATTATTGTTGTTGTTACCTTCTCTAACACCTATGGCAGGCAGAGGAGGCACTTTTATACTCCACCCAAAAATTCGTTTTAGGAATAGCGCCGGAAATATACATTTTGGGGTCCTAAACCCAAAAAGCATGTTTACGAAAAGATCAGCGCACGTTGCATCTGTTGTTCTGTTAACTGCATTATCCAAAAACAAATTTCACACGAGTCAGACACCGTTCAAGGATGCAAGGCGGAAATTTTTAAGAAAACTCCTCACCCCAAACAAGCCTCTACATGGAAATTTTGTAATTTTTTTCTTCAAAATCGCACTACCGATTTGATCAAAACACCTATGTTTGACATATTATATCTCTGCATGATGAACATATGCATTGAATTTTAGCTAAGCACCTGATTGAATTGTGTATATCTGGAAAACCATTAGAGATATAGTAACTACTACAACTTACTACCGAAAAATATGTACATTTCATTAAATTATTCCAATTGTGCACAATAATCTTCTGCGTAGTATTAGCTGTTTCCAAATTATTCCTTCTTTTATGTTTAAATTTTCCCAAACACCTCATCTGAGAGAGCGAGTCTGAAAGTTTGCGATCCCTTTTCCTTCCCATTAGTTTGTTATTACGATTTATGATATTAATAGTTAGTACCGTTTTCGCATGTTACATGTAGCCAAATCCGTAATCCTTATTTGAAATAATATCTATGCAAGCATTTCTAATGTATGAGGCGTGTTGTGCAGTCGCAATTTTGAGCATGTGCGATCACTTCCACCATCCATTAGGAACCCAGACGCAGCTGTAAGCGATCGTTACTTCATGTTTTCCTGTTGTTAGAGCGTTTCGAAATGTCGAAAACAATCGAACGACCCGCCGACTGTGAAGTCAGATTAGTGATTCGTTTTATGAATGCGAGAAATGTTACGCCAACAAACTTTCATCACCAATTGTGTGAGGTCTATGGGGAAACAATAATGAGTGACAATGCCCGGCCGGCCACACACAGCCAAACAAACTCAAGATCTGATCGCATCATTTGATTGGGAACAATTCGACCACCCTCTCTACATCCGGATTTGGCACCAAGTGATTTTCATATTTCTTCATCTGAAGAAATTCCTTGGTGGAAAATATTTCAAGGCGATTATGTGAAACAAGAAGTGCAGACTTGGTTTTCATCATACGAGACATCATTCTTTGACGAAGGCATACAAAACCTGCTTTTCCGTTACAATAACGGCGGTGACTATGTAGAGAAGTAGTGTACGGTGTAAGATAACGAATGACAATAAAGTATTTGGAAAACAATGTTGTGTTACTTTTTAAAACATTGTCGGCACTTTAAAAACACGCCTCATATAATGTAACCGATAGAAATACATTTTTATTGAATAGTATATAATTAAAGGATGGATATATGTAAATTTGTAATTCGTCAGACACCCCCCTCCCCCGTGATCAAATGTAGGAAAGGTGCGAAAACATGGAGCTGCTAACTTTGCTAACATTGAATTTAAAAGCCACGTCTTCTACTCGTAGAGTTTTGCTACATTATCCTGGACGGGACCTGAGGTCGTTTTTATGTCGTCTATAAACCACTGGTTACATAAAATCAAGTTACAGATGGCTGGTACACCACCTGGTATTATAAAAGGAGAAGCACTGGTGAAATTCTGGCCAAAAGCAAACAATGCGTCGTACAGCCATTTGTTCTTTGTACATTTTTATACTTCAGTTATATGATTGGGCCGACTTAACCCCTGTCATTTAATCATTTAAAATCCCAGAAATACAGTATCTATTTAAAAACCTTAAAGCCTCATTTCTATATCAAAACTTATGGCATTTAACAGAGAAAATAAATTAAAACAAGAAGAGAAATGGCAGATAGGGGTTTAAAGTTAGAAGTTGTCAAGGAGTTTGATTATCTGGGGGTGAGGATGAACAGTAATGGTGAATGCGTGGCACATAGCAGGAAGTTTATGGCTAAAGGAAAGGCAGCAATGACAGGAGTAAGGATGTGGAAATACAAATTAGAAATGTCGACTAAATGTATAGAAAGAATTGCTAGAAGCAAGAATGCCATATGCAGTTGAAATTTGGGGGGGGGTCTGAATTAAGCAGAAAAATAGACCAGAGCTACAGAACGTTCTATAAAGAACTATTGGGGTTACCAAATCAGCACCGAGGAAAGTAGCGTTAGTGGAATTAGGAGGAACAGGAAGAAAGGGAGTGATACTGGAAATGTTATTGAAATTTTGGTTTAGATGCCCGAAAAAAGATGAAGAGGAAGTTTTAAAGATATGTATGGAACAACAAAAGAGTACGAAAAATAAAAATAGCTGGTGGACAGGGGTAGAAAAAATTATGGAGAAGATAGGATTGGGAGATATTTGGAGACCGGAAGAAAAAAATAGCAACAGCTTCTGGATAACAGTAAGAAAAGAGTGGAGGACATAGAAATACAAGAGATTTCGGGAAGCTTAGATAATAAAAAAATCACTAGGGTTCTATAGGTCAGTAAAAAGGAAATGGGGAAGAGAAGGGTATGTGGATTATTGTAATAGAGCTGAAAAAGAAGTATTTGCATGGATGAGAACAGGATCAATGTACCTGAGAGGGCTAAGAGGCGGAAAAAGCAGAATTTGTTAACTATGCGGAGGCAGTGAATGCACAGAATGCAAAGAATTAGTGGGAAGAGGGAAAATGGGATGGAAAAATAGTAGAATTAAAATGTTCACAAGAAAAGAAGGAAGGAAAAATAAAAATATGGGGATTTTTTAAAGAGAGAAATGGATCAGGAAAGTAAGAGAGATAAGAAAGGTAGAAGTGCAAATGGAGGAGGGAGAGGATGGATCATAGGTGATTAAGGATAGCAAGGGATGCTCAGCTGAGCCATAAGGCAAAATGAGCAGTATAGGTAGAACATAGCTGACAAGAATATTTGTACATAGGTTAACTTAGTTTACAAGTGAAATATTGTAAAAAAAGGATTGTGTATAAAAGATATACAAATAAAGTTTATTCATTCATTTATTGTTTCATTCACTCATTTCTCTAGTATTTATTTCCAGACTCTCGGTAGAAAAATTATTTTCTATAGGAAATTCCATGTTGACTGCACTCAAACTTTTAGGCAATGAGTTATAATGTTTATCTTAAAAATAATGTATTTAGATTTTTAATACGATATATTATAGCTCTGCATGTGCTAGTATTAAAAACATCCTGTACTAACTTTTCCTCAAATGTGTGTTTTTAACATTGCAATAAAGGTGTTTTTCATAAATAAATGAACCTTCAAATTCTATGCACTGTTATGTAAGTAAATACATTCTCCAATGGAAAAAAAAATCCAGGACTTAAAATTGTGTAAATTGTTGTGTATGGAGGATTTTTGGAAAGGCAATGAGCAAAGTTATTAAAAATCATTAAAGGTAAACTAATGACATTTTATGTTCTTTTCCCTCAGAATATAGAACCTGAATTTAAAAAAAGGTAAAAAATTGAGAAATAATTACAGATTTTAAAAAAAAAAACCTGATTGTTTTAAATTTGAAGTACTGAACTGTTACATATGTAATATAGTATTTTCTACCTTTTGGTTTTCTATCGTATAGCAAACTAAGAATATAGGCGGACTGGAAAAGAAAAGTTATAAAAATTGTGGGAGGAGTTTGGTTCCAGCCAATCATATCGCACATTTGGAGATTTAATTTTTAAATCCCATTTAGTAAATTCAACTATGGAAATTAATAAAACTGAACTGTTTTAACCCTACAGCCAACTTAACTTTACTTTTAATCAAATTCAAATGGTTCCGTTGGCTTTGCGACGAAGAAAACTAAAGATGTGAAAACAAATGAATTAAATTTATAGTCAGTGTTGAGGTGAGCACATTCGATTACCTACACTTCCTCGTGCAATTCTGTGTAATGCTAGCCCGTTATCTCATTGTCACCCAAGTGTCATGTCGAGAACGAGTCGCTTGTTTGCAGTGTCTCATATATTCTGTGCATTAATAGTCCACTCAAGCCTTTCGTTCAAGTGTCGCGACGAGCACACTCGTTTGCCTACACTATTATAATTCTGTGTTATATTAGCTCGTCCGAAGACTATCATGTCTGCGTTGTCGTGTAATGTCAGACCGCTCAAAGACTATCGTTCAAGTGTCGCGACGAGCACTCGCTTGTCTGCATTCTCTCGTATAATTCTATGTAATATTAGCCCGCTCTATGACTATCGGTAAAGAGCACTCGCTTGTCTGCATTGTCTCTATAGTTCTATGTAATATTAGACCGCTCGAAGATTTAAGTATTTCGGCGAGCACTCGCTTGTCTGCATTGTCTTTACATTTCTATGTAATATTAGCCCGCAGAAGATTCTCGTTTAAGTATTTCGGCGAGCACTCGCTTGTCTGCATTGTCTTTACAATTCTATGTAATATTAGCCCGCAGAAGATTCTCGTTTAAGTATTTCGGCGAGCACTCGCTTGTCTGCATTGTCTTTACAATTCTATGTAATATTAGACCGCTCGAAGATTCTCGTTTAAGTGTTTCGGCGAGCACTCGCTTGTCTGCATTGTCTTTACAATTCTATGTAATATTAGCCCGCAGAAGATTCTCGTTTAAGTATTTCGGCGAGCACTCGTTTGTCTGCATTGCCTTTACAATTCTATGTAATATTAGACCGCTCGAAGATTCTCGTTTAAGCGTTTCGGCGACCACTCGCTTGTCTGCATTGTCTTTATAATTCTATGTAATATTAGACCGCTCGAAGATTCTCGTTTAAGTGTTTCGGCGAGCACTCGTTTGTCTGCATTGCCTTTACAATTCTATGTAATATTAGACCGCTCGAAGATTCTCGTTTAAGCGTTTCGGCGAGCACTCGCTTGTCTGAATTGTCTCGTATAATTTTGTATAATACGCATTAGCCCGCTCGAAGACTATCGTTCAAGAATCGGCAGTCACTTGTCTGAATTGTCTCGAATAATTCTGTGTAATATTAGCCTGCTCAATAACTATCGTTCAAGTGCCCCGGCGAGCACTCGCTTGACTACATTGTCTATACTGTCCCGTATAATTCTACGTAATATTAGCCCGCACGACGATCATCGTTTAAAAACCGCGGCGAGAACTTGCTTGTCTGCATGTCTCATATAGGTTTATGTACTATTAGCCCGCTCGAGGATTCCCTTGTAGTGTCTCGGCGAACACTCGCTTGTATGAATTGTCTCCTATAATTCTGTGTAATACTTATTAGCCCGCTTGAAGACTACCATTCAAGAACATCGACAAGCACTCGCTTTTCTGAGTTGTCTCGTATAGTTCTGTGCAATATTAGACCGCTCGAGAATAATCATTCAAATATTGATGAGCATATATCGCGGCGATCACTCGCTTGTCTGCAGTGTCTCGTACAATTCTGTGCAATATTAGCCCGCTCGCAGACTAGCGTTTAAGTGTTGCGGGGAGCACTCGTCTGTTTTCATTGTCTCGTATAATTCTGTGTAATATTAGCCCGCTCGAAGACTCTCGTTAAAATGTCTCGCCAGCGCTCGCTTGTCTGAATTGTCTCGTATAATCTATATAATATTGGCCCGCTCGAAGACATGTGTCGCGGGGAGCACTCGCTTGTCTGCATTGACTCACATAATTCTGTGTATTATTAGCCCGTTCGAAGACTAGCGTTTAAGTATCGCGGGGAGCATCGTCTATTTCCACTGTCTCGTATAATCCTGTTTAGTATTACGCCGCTCGAAGGCCACCGTTTAAAAGTCGCGGGGAGTACTCGCTTGTCTGCATTATCTCGTGTAATTCTGTATATTTCTTAGCCCGCACGGAGGCTAGTGTTTAAGTGTTGCGGGGAACACTTTGTTTGTTTCCACTGTCTCGTACAATTCTGTGCAATATTCGCCCGCTCGAAGATTACCGTTTAAGTTTCGCGGGAGCACTCGCTTGTCTGCATTGTCTCGTATAAATCTGTGCAATATTAGGCCGCTAGTAGACTAGCGTTAGGTGTCGCGGGGGCACTCGTCTACTTCCTTGTCTCGTATAATTCTGTGTAATATTAGCTTGCTCAAAAATATCGTTCCAGTGTCGCGGCGAACACTCGCTTTTCGCACTGTCTCTCATAGTTCTGTGTAATATTTGGCCGCTCGAAGACTACTGTTCAAGTGTCGCGGCGAGCACACGTACTTGTTTGCACTGCCTAACATAATTCTATATATTGACAGCACGCTCAAGTTTTCGTCCAGTGGGCAAGGAGCCCACCCGCTGGACTTCAGCAATCGCAGCCTTACATACCACTAAGGAAGAGGAACAGCTATTAAACACGAGGGCTTTGTTGTTCATATAGTTCTTCGTTTGCAAAAGAGTGAGGCAGTATTTTTAACATTTAAATGCAGTCTGATTATATAATATAAAATATAATAACAGTCCGCCTTAAAGCAATATGTGTATAATATAATATGTAACATATATGTAACAGTCATTGTACTATGTTTATATTATTGTGTACATGTATAATAATGCTATGCGAATGTATTACGTAATTTAATAATGTAGGAGCTGTGAGAATAGAAGCTGAAAGTTGCTAACAATGAGGTAACAATGTGGTAACCTTGAGGCAATAATAAATTGGAAAGTTTAATAATGCTACTAGTAATTCTTGGAACAATAATGTAATACTTAAAACAGTTTATAAATAGCCAATCAAAAACCAAAAAAGCTGAAAGTTAAATAAAAGTATTCTATTGGAGTAAAATTAGCCAATCAGAGACTTGAAATAGAGAAATTTACAAATTTATGCGGTAAACGCCAGTCGCTAGTAGACAGCGCTCCCAACCGGACGCTAGACGTGTTCCCGAGCAGTTCAATACGTATTCAGTGTGAGACAAAATTCATTACGGCGAGAATATTATAAAGTTTACGTGCTAAAAAGTGCAAGTAATTAATAAATAATCTCACACCTCTCTATACTGGTGAAGTGTTATTTAATCGTGTGAAAGATTAATAAAAGGAGTGAAGTAAAAATTATAACTTGTGGAAGCCTACATTCTTTAGCCGCATCACCCCCTGCAAAGAGACACATGTTTCTACAAATTAATAATGACGCAGCGGAAGCAAACATAAATATATACAAGTTTGGCGCTCAAAGCATGGTGCTAAAAAAATAATAACGTAACAATACACCTTCTTCAAGAGGATTAATGTTTTCGAATGTGAGTGACCTGGCATCTACAGCAGGTGCTTCCAGTTCTTTCTTTCTTTCCTCCTTTCTTTCTTTCATTTTAATACAGTAGAGCAAGGGTGGCGAAAACGACTTCCTTCCGCGAGTCACCAAATATGCAACACGCATTGCATCACTCTGCAGCATGTGAAAAACAAAGAGGCGAACAGAGAGGGAACGGCGCCTACGAGTCAAAATGACTCGCGAGTCCCGTTTTCGCCATCTCTGCAGTAGAGTATTACCAAAATGTTTGCAGGCCTATTTCGAATGTTTATTTTAGTTTAAAAATATGTCTTGACATCTAACAAACAAAAAAGTAGTTTTTGAAATATAGGAAGCTACAGTATCCTTTTTGATTTTTGATTTTCTGTACTACATACAGTAAGTAGGGGAAGTATTGTACTCCACCCCAAAATTCTATATCGAGATTTAACCGTAAATATATGTTTTGAGGCCCCCTGAATAAAAAAAAACATTTAGAAAAAGGTCCATGTGAACAGCATAACTTAAAATCCAAAAATCGGATCAACACACACTTGGTATTTAAGTTCAGTACCTTCCAAAGATGCAACACGAAGATTTTCAGGAAAATCCACCCACCCCAGACTACCCTTTACATGGAACATTGTTCGAAAATTTTGATTTTTTAAAAAAGTTTCTAACGATTTTGTTTTAAATACGATAAAGATATTTATATAACAAATAAATTGCATGTCTTGAATTTTCTGGGAATAGCCTGTGAAGTCCACTTCATTTGGAAGAAATTTTGTATAATCTTGTATAACTGGTAAATGTTAAGTGACAGAGAGTGACAGTACTACACAAAAAAAATGTAGATCTCTTTAAAACATACAATTTATTTAAACTAAGTTTTTTGTGGTATAAGCTGTTTCTGAGATAATCCGTTATTAAAGCTTTGAATTGTTCATTTCTTGGTCATTCGCGATTGCATTGGTTTTTCGCGATTGCATAAAAACAGTAGCGTATAGCGTTCAGCTCTTAAACATTTGACTATCGCTGTTCTCTTTGTATCTATAACGAAATGTGTATTGTAGCTATTTCTGTAAAGGTTTATTTGAATTAAAATGTAATAGATAGAAAAATAAGCTTTAGTAAGAATAATTTGTATACCCACTAATAAAAGCTAGAGGGTAGAGAAAGCAATGTGAATGTATCACATCAGAAATTTTTTTCTGTTTTATCCGCTCAGTGAAATTCAGTCACCACCATTTATGCAGTTCGCTAACGACCTTATTATTTCTTGGGTCGTCTTCCGTGGTCTAGTGTACCATGTTGGCCTCTGGTTCCCGAGGTCCGGGTTCAAACTCGGCGGAGGGCGATGGATTTTTTCGGGCGTAAAAATCCTTAGCATGGCTTCCTTCGGAAGGGAAGTAAAGCCGGTGGTTCCGTTCGTAGATTTACGGCGTGTAAAAGAATCTCGAGCCCGATAAAAAGATTTCTGAGCAAAATGTCCTATCTTTCACGCACAATATAGAATGGGACGCTAAGAACCATAGCAGTTAAAGAGCGTCCATAAATAAAATTCAATTTCATTTCATTATTTCTTGGCGTTCATTTATTCATAATTTTATTTTACAAACTTAACTAAATTACAGTTCCCCCATGTAATTCACTTGCACTGATAATCTAAAAACAAATTGTTACTGCGACATGGATTGTGTCAAAAAAAGACATTAAGCGCGCCCAGTTTTCATGATTGTGGAAATTATCCTAATCTTTCTAAGCTTGAACAGACCTTCGTATGTTTCTCTGATTAATGTAGAGATGAATTCCTTGACATTTCACTGATTTTCCGTATTTTCTATGTAGAGGACTTGCTGAAAACTTTCTATGTTAACGTAAATGCTTTGGAATTTAACGGCGCTATTGTTTAATTAAAATGATCTCAATAGGACTAATTATATACAGCACTTTCTTTTCCCAGCATAAACAGGTATTCATTTAAATTTAAGTTAATTTAAACGACAACACGTAGTTTAGATATTGAGATACTAGGTGAGGGTTAGATTAAAACTGAATTTAAGATTTAAGCTCTCACTCCCAGACATCCCCACTTTCGAATTTCAAATGGCAGCCCGTTATAGGTGTTAGATTTTGTTAATGGCGACAAAAACATTTTTCGTAATTTGCACTGCAAAGTTATTTTGTTTCCATAATAGTTTGTTTCGGATCGCTAGAAGCACGAATTTAAATCACGATTAAACGCGAATTGTGTAAATAAAGCAAAATTTCAATGAATTCGCGAATTAGCACCATTTTCGGGGGTTCAATATAAATTCGCGCAATATTTTCTTATTCGGGAAGTAAATGTTTGGTTAACAACAAAATAGGAGTTGCAATAACTTTGGTTTATGGCCCGATTCTCGGTGCTGAGCCATCAGTGTGCAGTTGTTGCCATGGTCATCGATGATTCTGATTAGCTTACCAAGCGCGAGAATTAGCAAGTCATGACGTCACGAGCGTCTGTCTACCGACCAGCGTCATTATTTTGGAAACTCGGAAGTTTATGTTATTACTGGTTATTGTAGAGACAGACTATAAAGCTATTACAGGAAAATGAGATACTAAAGCAATGCTTGGTTGTACAGGAGAAAATAAGAAAAAACGAAACTTGGATGCAAAGATACAGACAACTATCGCAGTAATCTGTTCGTGTTATCTTATTTGCTGGGCGCCTGTTATTGTTTTATTATTTTAAGATTTGGTTTCTTTGTCCTCCGGCTAGCTATTACTACTCAGTGGAGCAAATATCTCTGAGCAGGGCGTGTAAACGGAAAGGAGTTGTTACTAAAAGATAACACTGATAAAAGAATTTCTTTTTACACTTTTATTGCCGTCACAATTAATTTCACATCTTTAATCCTGATACACGCCTGACTGAAACTGTTATATTTCCGAATGTAATTACTGTCGTATTAGTTGCTGCGTACTTCAGATTTTGTAACTAACTTTACGACGCGAGAGATTCTTCCAAACTGTATGACGTGTACCTCGTGAATGATTCTTTAGAACTGCGTGATGTATACCTCGTGAGAGATTGCTTAGAACTGCGTGAAACATGCTTATGGCTCGAAATGCCTAAACATTATAATAGAGCTGCTATTGGTTACTAAATCGCGCCAACATTAGCGTCTCTTTTGTAAGCCAATTACAATTACTAACACATATGCTCTAGGGAAGATATTCCCTCCATTTCTAAAGAAAGGCACGCTACCCTGACGTCATTCGTTTGTCTCTTCTTAGTGATAAACAACTCACCCCCTCACTTCATTGTTACCCACTCTATTGTCAGTTTCAGTGAGGCCGTGTAAACTTAATTCCTAACAATGCTTATGGGTAACAAACATCTAAAATCATTGTCATACAATAATGTTAGTTTACACTACAATCCTCTGGCATTTACAGTGTTGTGATATAAAATACTGCCTTACAACATTGGAAGAAATAGGAACGGGAGAAACATGGGCAGAAAGAAACAACAAAAGTAAGGGTTTCTGGAAATAAATTAGAACAAGAGTGGAGGATATTCAAAAGCAACAAATTATAAGTAGTTTCAAGGAAAAAATGTCATTAATAGATTATAAATGTTTTAAAACGGAGTGGGGAAAAGAAAGATGCATCGAAGTATGCCACAAACAGGCCAGAATGGGGTATGCATAGGCGAGGACAGGTGTAATGAATTTAAGTGGTCTAACAGGGAGAAGAGGGGGCGAGAAATGTACTAAATGTAATGTATTACATGACAATTGGTATTATATTCTGGAATGCAAGGACACGCATAAAGGAAGAGAGAATGTAATACTAGTGAAATAGAAAAATTTACCAATAGAGCTAAAAGTTAGGAAGATTCAAGCTGATCAAATGAATATATGGAGAAAGCAGGATAATATTTAGGAAAAATTAGGTTAAAGTGGTTAAAAGAGACGTGAAGCAAATTGGAGAACATACGAAAAGGCAAAGAAGTACATTGGTGTGCAAAACCTAAGGACAAAAGTAATATTTGCATGCTGTAACACTGCCAAGTAACATTAGCTCGACGAAACTTGAATCATACATAGAGGGAACTGCTACGGTACACTACAGTAGGCAACTAAACGAAATACGCAATGAGACGAACAGAAATGCCACTTTTATTTATAGACCATAAGCTACAATAAAGTCAATACGATATACGATGGCTCTCTAGATTTACAGAAACAGATACATGGTACTTAAAAGGGTGTATGATCACCACGACAGCAATGCATGGTCTGCATCGTGCTCCCAAGCTGGCCACAAGGTTGGTAAGCAGTTCTTGTGGTAGGGTGTTCCATTCCTCCACCAGCGCTGTTGATAACTGTTGGATGGTCGTTGGTGCATGTGGATGTGCTGCAATGCGTCTCCCCAAAGCATCCCACACGTTTTCGATGGGATTTAAATCGGGGGAACGGGCAGGCCAGTCCACTCGCCGAATACCCTCTCGTTCCAAGAGATCCTCTACCTGCGCTGTTCGATGCGATCGCGCATTGTCATGCATAAAAAGGAAGTCAGAGACGACTGCATCCCTGAAAAACGCACATGGGGAAGGAGAACAGTATCACAATAACGTTAACCACTGAACGTACCGCGTTCAAAGATTTGGAGGTCGGTGCGCCCATGCAACATTATGTCTCCCCAAACCATTACACCCGGACCACCAAAACAATCATGTTCAAGGATGTTCCTGGGTTCATTACGTGTTCCCACCTCTCGTCAGATGAGGGTACGTCGAGAAGCACTACTTAGACTGAATCTGCTCTCATCCGAGAAGAGCACGCGTCCCCATTCCTCGTTGGTCCAATTTTGATGTTCTTGGGACCATCCCAAACGGCGCCGCCGATGTGCGGATGTCAATGGAACACAACGTACTGGCCGTCGAGCAAAGAGACTTCTGTGTAGTCGCCATGTCACTGTGTATCGTGAGAATGCGAGCTTAGCTGTCCTGTTAAATGTGGTTACATTTGCACCCGCAGTTTGTAGTGGATCCCTTCTTGCCTGTTGCACAATGTAGCGGTCATCTGCAGCTGTAGTTGAGCGAGATCAACCACCACCTCCCCTTGGGACAGCAGGCCTGTGGTTTGGAAGGTTCCCCATGCACGTGAAACAATGCTGTGAGCAATTCCAAACTCCTGAGCAACACTCGTCACACTTCGCCCTTCTTCCAGTTTCCCGATGATTCTTCCCCTGTGAAGTCATTCAAGTGGTGTCTACGGGCCATGTTCCAATGAAGAACACACTGCAGTGCACCGTAACAGCTCGCTAATTGCCACACACCGTCTTGTAGTGTTTCGTCAACTGCCCCGTGTTGCGGGACCAGATCCATTTGGCACTCTAGGCTCGCTACAATCACGCCATGTGACATCCAGCTTTCTGTGTACGTGTGAGAGACATCTGGCAGCAATCTCCCGCAACTTCATCTACTTCCACCAAGTAGTTCATTTGTTATGCTACTTTACCCAGCTAGTCTTTAGGTTTTGTACACCAGTGTAGATAGTGGAAAAATCATACTTCCCCGGTATTTAACATTCTGTTGTATATATATATATATATATATATATATATATAATATATATACAACAGAATGTTAAATATAAGCGGAAGAGAAATAATAAGAAACTCCATTGTATTGTATACATTGTATAAATTGCATGTAAGTACAAATTAGACAATAAATCATTCATTCATTCACGTCTCTAGTAGGTTACAGTGAGCGAGCTGTCCCTCGCCGTTGTATACCCTAACCTTGAATTTTCCCCTTGGTAATGAGAAAAACACGTTAAAAGATACAGAATTTTAAAGACACAATGAATCGTCCTCCGTGGTCTAGGCGTACCATGCTAACCTCTAGTTCTCGAGGTCGCGGGTTCAGACCCGGCGGGGGGCGAATGATTTTTTTCGGGCGTAAACATCCTTAGCATGGCTTCCTTTGGACGAGAAGTAACACCGGTGGACCCGTGTGGTAGACTTACGGCACATAAAAGAACATCAAGCCTAAAAGAGGCCTCTGAGCAAAATTTCCCGTTTTTAACGCCCAATATACAGGGTGATTTATGAATAACTGACACATTTCTTTCTTAAATTATTCTGTTCGAAATTCACTCAATGCCCCAATTTAACACCAATTTAAGCAGAACGTTCTGGAGTTTCGATTGCCTGTCACTAGATGCGCATATGTTCATGCTTTATTCGTAATTGTTAGTTTTATTGTCGGCAACTGTTTTTGAGATTTTGTTCTAGTCAACGTGAAAATGGAGTACACATTAAATCAACGACTCTTCCTTGTAAAGCAATACTGGACTACGAATTCAATTACAGCTACTAAAAGAGCATACCAGAGAGAATTTGGTGCTCGGAATCCTCCCCAAAGAAACACAATACCGGGACTGGTAAACAAATTGAAAACAACTGGATCTCTGATGAGTGAAAAAGGCAAAACTCGTTCATCTAGGCTTCCCACAGTTGTTGACGTAAGAGCATGACTAGTATCAGTCACCCAAGAAATCATTAAGACGTTTGCCGCAGGAGACAGGGTACAGCTACTCAATGTGTCAGAGAGCTGTGAAAAGTGCAGACCTAAAGTCGTATAGGATTACGGTTGTCCATCAGTTACAAGAACCAGATAAGGATAGACGAATGAATTATTGTCGTTGGTTTCAGGCGTTCATTGTGCAAAATCCTACCATATTGTCCATCACATGGTTCACAGTTGAAGCATGGTTCCATTTATCCGGCTATGTGAACTCAAATAACTCACGCTATTGGGCCAGCGAAAATCCACATGTTATTCATGAAGCACCTATGCACCCGGTTAAAATCGGAGTTTGGTGCGCAATATCCGCACATAGTATAGTAGGACCAATTTTTTTTAACAATGTGAACACTGGAGAGTACCGACGGATTTTCATGGAGTTTGCTGAGCAACTAGACGATGTAGAGCTGAGTTTAGGATATTTTCAGCAGGACGGCGCTACATGACATACATCAAATGAATCCATGGCACTAATTGCTAGATAATTTGTGGCCACCGAGATCTCCGGTTTTGACATCGCCGGACTTCCTTCTATGGGGTTACTTAAAAGACAGGGTTTATGCCACACGTCCCCAGACATTGGACGATCTGAAACACATTACACAGGAGATTCAAGTTATTGACAACAGAGTCCTCCAACGAGTGGCCAGTAACATGGAACGACGTGTTGAGTTGTGCCTTATGCAGGATGGAGGAACGACGTGTTGAGTTGTGTCTAATGCAGGATGGAGGACATTTTCAACTTTGCTATAGAGGTAAATAATCTCCCAAAATTCCTATGCATTTCAAGTATAAGTTGTCGCTAGCATAACTCGTTTTCAAACAATTAAAGAAATAAAAGTGTCAGTTCTTCATAAATCTCCCTGCAGAATGGGACGCTAAGAACCGTAGCAGTTAAAGAGCGTTCATAAATAAAACTCAATTTAATTTTGAATCAAACGTTAACTGGTTTATATGGATACCAATAATGTAATATCCAAAAATGTATAGTATAACTTCTTATTCATCATATCGAAATTTTGTACATTGCAGAGCTTACATCAGAAATATCATCCTTACAAACTTGCTTGTTGTCATGTTAATTATTTCTAAACCGAAGGTCGACAAATAATTAGCAGTTTCAAAGCTCAATTAAATTACCTAAGAAAAATTACACGCAAGAAAGTGATTCAGTAAGATGATTATAATGTGAGAATGACGCTATTTTTTGTACTTTTAGTATAATCACCAAGTGATTACAATGCGAGAACGATGTCTTTTTTTTTTTTGTACTTCTAGTATAATTACTGAAATGGCTTATCTGATTCCGTACTTTTTGTTTCTTTTTGCATTATGCTGCGTTAGATCTTGACCGCTTCTTTAATATTTTGAATTCGCAATTCACAAAATCTTGTCATTTTGGTTTGCACCAACTAATTGGCGTTTTTACCAACCGCCAATAGTGAACAAAAAAATGCACAAGAATAGGGTTTCTAGAACCCTAGTCGAATCCAAGCAGATATTATAGGAATTAAAAAAAAAATGAATGTAGGAGAAAAGCAAACTATCATATATTAGTTTATGAGCACCTTGCTTTAAAACTATCGATTAAGATCGATTCTGATTGGTGAATAAGGCATCAATGAGATTGTCCGTACATTAGCTGAAAAGCGCTTGCGGGTTTCATCCTTACATACTTTCATTAATAACGGTTTTCATAAAATTCAGTAAGTGAGACTAGGAAGTTTTGACTTCATGTCTCATTTTAAACTCACTCTAGGAACATGACTACGAGCTCATAGCGCATGCGCACAAACTCACAGAGGGAGGGAGCTAGCGGGAGAGAGAGAGAGAACTCTCCAGTCGCTGCAAGTACGGAGTTGGGAGTTTACGAGGTACAAAAGTCTGAAGAAAATTTACCGACATATTTCAAATTTGCTTGAATCGGCACAAAACTGTGGGTAGCTTACATGGAGAGTCTCCCACAAATTTTCAATTTTTTAGGCGAACCACTGCATGTAAGGAGTTAAGATTTTCTGCACAAGAGTTTGAGCAATGTTTGTAAACACATTACAAATTTGTCTGAAATTTCCACAAAATTACGGATAGGTAAGACAAAGTCTTACACACAAATCGTGCCTAAGTCTTTGAAACTTTACTATATAAAAGAAATATCTCAATGAAATATGTAAATGTAATTGACCACAAATGAAAATAAATGCTTTCTTAGTTTCACTTATTTTGTAGTCATTAGAAGAAGAAAACAAATGATAATAGAACTGGGCGTGGCTGAAAGTTTGGCAGTGCATTTTCCCATTTATAAAAGTTGCTGCGTGGTGTAAGAGCTTCTGCTCGCGTTTATGATGCAAAACACCGGATTTCGATTCCCCATGGATATTACACTTTTAATCTGCTTTATTAAGCCTCAAATGGTCTAAACACATATTAGTTATCCGCAGCATGACTGGGGAACATAATATTTTTATTGTGAATTTATTGCCATGAATTGAGACTTCCAAAAAACATCTCACGTCCATTCGCTTGTACTGAAAATACCAGGTTAGTCTGGGCGCTGCTTAAGATTTCTTCACAAATTAAATCAATACAAAAGCTACAATTAAAAGTAAATAAAACCGAGGGGAATCTCATAGATTTTCAAAACACAATCTCATACAACGTAACGGCAAAACTTCACTCGTGTAGATGGGCTTGCAAAATGCAAACTTTATACCGATGTATGTAATGAAATGTCATATCGGTTATGTTGATATTTTTTAAATGAGCGGAAAATAAATGAAGTTTTTTTTATTATTGCTTCAATTGCATAGCACCCCTTAACTTGTGTGGTTATATCGAGGGCTTTGACTTTAGAAACTGATGAATGTAGATTTTTGCTGTTGATTTTTACTAATTTTAATTAGGAAACACCCATTCACTCCCAAATTTACACTTCCAGACTGCGGAATATAGGGAATGATTTTAATTAAAGAAAAATTCCCCGCCCCAACCAGGAATCTAACTGAGATCTCTGGGTTGAGAAGAACGCTGACCAACCGACTGCGGAGAAGTGAAGGTGTTCATACAAAGAATGTTAACAAATGTTAAGCGAATATTCATCAATGCAATTTGTTAGAAATTTATGGAAATTTATGAGTAGTTTCTGGGCAGCCTTTTATAAATGTACCCTTTTAGGATAAACTGTCTACAAAATATCAGAATACAAGACACAAAAAGCTGCGAACGCACCTCAAATGTAACACTGTGTGTTTTGCAGTTCGCAAATCTTATATTATGTCACATTAAAATTGTTTTAGACATTATTTTTACATGGGTGAACCTGGAGGAAATATGAGGACTTCATGGTAAGTACAACATAATTCTGATATTAATAAAAGAAGTGGGAGCAGGAATAAGTTGGGAGAAATAAATAATAGCCCCATAAAAATTATATAAAAAAATAAGTTTGTTACATAATTTTGTATATCAGTCACATTTTACCGACTTTCTAATGCATCCTAACAGGCTCTTATTGCCACTTTCTCCACTATGTATAAGTAGGGGCAGTATTGTATTCCACCCAAAAATTCAATGTCGAGATTTCACGGGAAATACATGTTCTGAGGGCCCCTCGATTTAAAAAAAAAAGCATTTTTAGAAAAAGGTCCGTGTGTGTGTGTGTGTGTGTGTGTGTGTGTGTGTGTGTGTGCAACAGCACAGCTCATAAAAGAACGTCAGATAAATACCAAGCTTGGTATTTAGGCTCAATACCTTCCAAAGACACGAAGATTTTCAAGAAAATCCCTACCCCCAGACTCTCTTTACATGGAAGATTATTCAAATTTTTTTTATTTGCTAAAAAAATGGCCCCAAAGATCTTGATTAAAATACCCTATTTTAAAGATATTTGCATTACGAATAAAATGTATATCTTGAATTATTTTGGAATGGCCTGTGAAGTCTACTTAATTCGGAAGAAATTATGTTAATATTATAACTGGTACACGTTAAGCGATAGACGAAAACGTACTACACAAAAAAGTATACCTCTTTAAAACATACAATTTATTTCAAATAATTTTTGTAGCATTAGCCATTTCCGAGATCCCGTTATTAATGGTTCGATTTGTTCAATACTTTGTCATTCTTTTTAAGTCGCATCGATTTTTAGTTGTTCCTCACGATTACAAGGTAACAGTATGGAATTTTAAGGCCAGCGTATAACGTCCGGTTCTTAAACATTTGACTAACGCTGTTCCCTTTGTATCTATAACGAAATGTCTAATGAAGTTATTTCTGGAAAGATCTATTTAGATTAAAATGAAGTAGATATAAAATAAGCTTTAGTAAGAATAAATTGTATTCCGTATACCCGCTAATAAACGATAGAGGATAGAGAAAGTCATGTGAATGTATCATATCAATATTTTTAATACAGAAAATTTTATTATACAATAAAAATACAATACAAATGTGATTATCTTGAATACAGTTGTGTAATTATACAAAGTCACATGTTTTGAGGTAGCGTCCCTGTCTGTCCCCAAGTGTATAGAGAAAGCAGGATTGCCATTTACATGTCAGTGAGGTCAGTATGTCCCTTTGGCTTTAGTCTTTTCAGACGCTGAGGTGGTGGAAGCTGAGCTGGAATACTGTTGAGCAGATTGTTTGGATGACCCTCTTAATGAATGGTAAAGACGCGTATAACAGCAATGTAATGTTGATTCCACAGTGGTTACGTTTGGGTTATCATTGCGGACGTACCACGGCGCATCTGCTGTAAGTCGAAGTTCGATTCTCTATAGTCTGAACGCTTTATCTGAGAGTTAGATGTAGATTCCCGTATTGCACAACCATACACCCATATAGGTCTAATCAAAGCTAAGTATGTTATTCCTATTAGGTGGCGTGGCAAAGTAGAAGAACCGTTGATGAGATGTTTTACTTTATCAGTCTGTTACGGAGTTTTTAAATTAAATTCTCCAGATTAGTTTGGCGTCCAAAGTAATCCTAGGTATCCCGCTGATTCAGAATGCAATATTTCCTCACCCTGCAGAGTGACGGATTGATATTAAATGTTCTTTTTGTAGGTAAAATCTACAGCATACGATTTTTTGGGATTCATCTTTACTTTCCACTTGTTGCACCATTCATCCAACCGGTTAGAAATTGCTGCATTTTTGTTGCTGGTTTCAAATAAGTATCTCTACAGGACCGCAACATCATCTACAAACTGTACAATCGCTTTTAGGAAAATCTGTGCCAAAAATAGGGAGAGAAACGGTCCAAGTACACTTCCTTGTGGAACACCTGATTTTAAGCTTCTAGCTTGGGAAGTTACATTCATGTGCATCACTGTAAATAGTCTGTTTGGGAGATATGAGTGTATGATTCTGAAAATGTATCAGAGAACAGTGGGTTTATTTTAAGTAAGAGGTCCTCAAGACAAACTTTGTCGAAAGCCTTTTCTGTATCCAAGAATGCACTCAAACAGATCTCCTTATTTTCGAACGTGCTTATTTCCTTATTTTCGATGGTACTCATTATTCGATGTAGCTGTTGTGGACACTAATGTGAAGGTCTACATCCATACTAGGTATGGTATGGTGGGGCCAAATAAACACAGAAGTCGTGGAAGTAGCAGACGTTCAATATCTTGGAGAGCCTAGGAAGAAGACGGTAGTATCTGGGATCATTCCTTTGTTTTTCAGGCATTGGAATCATTACAACAATGGCATGCTTCAACTCTTTGTAAAATAAGCTAGTCGTAGAATTAATTATATATCTGTGTCAAAAAAAAAAACATCGGCTCCTTAGGAAATGCTTTAAGCAGTGGTGCACTATTAGGTCATGATCTGGTGCCTTCTTAATTGGTGTACGTATTATTACGTTGATTACCTGACCTGGCGTAAAGTAAGTAGAGAAAGCTGAAAGTTGCGATGGTTGTTATTAATTCCTCAGTGACTTTTCTTTCAAGCTCAGGATTGGTAGTTTTGTTATTTTTAAACTGTACAACTAGCATGTCAGAGAAAACCCTTTTTCTTCTGAAGTGCATTTCCAAGAGTTTTCTACTTTCAAGGCGGCATTTTATCTATGGTTTTCGTAATAATTTAGTTTTCCTCCATAATGAGCCATTTCTAATATCAAGAGATAGTCGGTGATTTTTGACAGCTTCGTTCCTTTCTTTCGTTAGTGCTTCTTTTAATTTTGTGATACCTCTATTGTAATTAGCTTTATAAGGAGCATATTTAGTCATTTTTTATAATTTATGACAGTTTCTTTTTTTCTAAACGAAGTTACAGTAAGTTTGAAATTACTGCATTTCTTGTACAGTCTTTTACTACTACCTAGTTAGCTGCAAGGTGTACATATCTGGTTAGCTGTACATGTCCTGGGTTGCCTTCAAGGGCATTTTTAAATACATGATACTATTAAGGCGGTTTCTATAGTAGTTCCAGTCAAAAGGATAGTTTATTAGACAGCGCTGTTTTAACTGCAATTTCGTTAATAATTATATCCCGATAATGGTCTAAACTAAATTCATAATGAACTGATGGTTTAGTGCATATACTATGTTTCCCCCCCCCAAAAAAATCCAGCACATCAGGTGTATGATCTCCATTAACTGGGAAATATGTAGGCTCTGCAGGATATAAAACTCCAAAGAAAATGTGTCACTGTGTCTAGCAATAATCGTCCCCTAGGATTGGCTACATTTGAGCTCCATCTAGGACGTTTACAATTAAAATTGCCACCTGGTAGGAAGTGACTGTTCAGGTGTTTAAATGTCCCACAAATTACTTAAGATCATTCTATTTGCAAACGCAGAGTAGAAAGATCCAATCTGCTACTTTATTCCGCTGAATGGAACTGATATTCGAGTAACCCGAAACTCAATCGGCTCATCATGAACTATATTATTTTTTATAAAAATAGAATATTCTCCCTTCTTTTCATTATTGGATGGTAAGATTTTATAACCGGGTAAGAATGTAAATAAGGTGAAACTGTTGTCTGTTATTATATATCAACTTTGTGCGTTTAACTCGAAATATTTGTTGCTAGCACTTCTGCAGTTCCATGTTTCAGTTGATACAGTACTGTCAGAACTTGTTTTTTGTTGAACAGAGCAGGGAAAACTTGTTGCAGTATGTTAGATATGGGACAATAACAAGGATATAAGCATATCCGTTTTCTCCACTAGCTTCTCCATTACTGTATCGCCATTTCGATCGTGCTTTTTACTTTCTCTACTACGTAGGGGAAGTACTGTATTCCACCCAAAAATTCGATGTCGAGATTTCAGGGGAAATATATTTTTTCAGGGCCCCTGAACCCCCCAAAAAGAACAGCACTTTTAGAAAAATGTGTGTGTGTGTGTAACTGTGAATCGCATAACTCAAAAACGAAAAGTTGGATAGATAACAAACTTGGTATTTAAGTTTAGTCTGTTCCAAAGATACCACACGAAGGTTTTTAAGAAAATCCCACACCCCAACTACACTTTACATGGAACATTTTTATTATTATTTATTTATTTTTTGCAATGGCTCTAAGGATTAAGATTAAAATGCCATATATTAAAATGTTTACATGACAAATAAAATATCTAATTTTCTGGGAATACCCTGTAAAGTCCTCTTCATTCGGAAGGAAAATGTGTAATGTAGTTATTTCTGCAAACATTTATCTCGATTAAAATGAATAAACAGAGAAATACACCTTCGTAAGAATAGTTGTGTACCCACTAATAAACGATAGGAGGTAAAGAGACTAATGTGAATGTAACACATCAAATTTTTAACAATGTCGGCAAAAAATTGATCCGGTGTGAAGTGGGAGCTGATTGTCGCAGTAGGTTGCTTGGGGATGCTTGGTTTGTCAGAGTTTACTTGTTTGTTTCTATTTATTAGTTGCGTGTATTTCTGTAGATCTTTATGGACAGAGCTGCCCTTGCAGTTTACGCAAATTGGAGAGCTTGGGTTTTTGGTGCAGTTAGAGGTTATGTGTCCCATCAAATTTGTCACAGCGTGGGGAACAATGGCAGTAATTCTTACTGTGACCATAATCTTGACATATTTTAGATTCAAATACAGAACGTTTTAGTTTAAGAGGTTCGACCTTGACCACAGTACTGTTTATATAATAAATTTTATAATTTGCAGAATCAGGATTGAGATCTAGGAAAAATAATGGAAGCGGTATTTTGATAACAGGATGATGAACTGGAATCATTTGAATAGGCCTGAATCCCATTTCAGAAATCTCCAACATCATTAAGCCTGTATGACAGAATGGACAAAGTCCCCTGATAACTCTGAACTGCTTTTCTGTTTTAGTTTCATATGTATAGAACTCAGCATTTGAGTGTTTAGATACTTAACCGTTTTCCTGAATCCTTCAATTGTTTGGAAATTTAATTTCTGTTATTTGCGAGAGTCATATGTTTATATGTGCCAAATTCTAACTTGGAAAGCTGTCACTGCAAGTAATTCGCATTATAAATGTAAATAGGTGGGGCTTGTCCTGTTATTTACAAGTATTTTGATTTTCTATAGTTACATCTGTGATATCTTTATTAAGTGTATTTAATGCTACAAACCTGTGTGAGAAAAACGGAGAGCCTTGGCAGCTTTTTTACCTACTACGGAATTTGCATGATTGAATAAACGACACCCCATATACCTCAGTTACTTACTTTAAAACTATCAGCTTCCTCCTCATCTAATTATTTCTGCAGCTGTTTCAAGCATAGATTACTGACTGCTTAAAAAACAAAGAATCATTAATCTGATGTCCTGAACTACAGATAAATTGAAAATAATGTCTATTTTTTAGGGATCTTGTCAAAAAGCAACCACTTAAAAGACTTTAAAATATGACATCTGAGGCAGTATTTTATATCACAACACTGTAAATGCCAGAGTGACTGTAGTGTAAATTAGCATTATTGTATGACAATGATTTGAGATGTTTGTTAATTATAAACATTGTTAGGACATAAGTTTACACGCCCTCACTGAAACTGACAATAGGAGCGGGTAACAATGAAGTGAGTTGTTTATTAATTAGAAGAGACAAGCAAACGACGTCAGAGTAGCGCGCTTTTCTTTAGAAATGGAGAGAATATCTTCCCTAGAGCATATGTGTTCATAATTTTGATTGGATATAAAAATAGACGCTAATGTTGGCGCGTTTTATTAACCAATAGCAGCTCGATTATAATCTTTAGGCATATCGGAGTGAGGGAGTATAAATTCCGAGCCAGAGAAGGGTAACGCGCAGTTCTACAGAATAATTCACAAGACAAACGTCGCGCAGTCCAACAGAATCATTCACGGGTTACACGTCGCACAGTTCAACAGAATCATTCACGGGTTACACGTTGCGCAGTTCTACAGAATCTCTTGCGTCGTAAAGCTAGTTATAAAATGTGAAATACGCGAATTAATAATGTGCGGTAAATAAGTGATTATAGTTACATTCGAAAATATAACAGTTTCAGTCGGGCGTGTATCAAGATTAAAATTTGAAATCAATAAAATGTGACGGCAATAAAAGTGTAAAAACAAATTCTTTTATCAGTGTTATCTTTAGTAACAACTCCTTTCCGTTTACACACCCTGTTCAAGAGATTTGCTCGACTGGGTAATAATAGCTAGCCGGAGGACAAAGAACTCAAAATTCAAAATAGTAAAACAATAACAGGCGCTCTGCAAATAAGATAACATGAAAGTTACCGCGACACATCCATTTTTCAACACATGCATAACATACATTATAAAACTTTGTAGCTTATGTTCCAAGAGTTTACTCTGTGGTTCTAAAAAAGTATTTAAAATATTTTTGACCTTATTGCTTAAAAGGTTTACCGTGCCTTGCTCTAAAGATTCATTAGAAGATTAGCAGAATACAAAAGCTAAAAATAGCCTCCAGTACGAAGAACGTAATTTCCGGGCTTATAGGTCATGGTCTAGTCAATGAGATATCACCTGACGTTTCGATAAGAACTCCATCGGCATCTTCAGAGGTAAGTGATTCCTGGCTAGTCTAAAACTAGAGTGGCATTTTTTTAAGGGTGAGGAAGTTATGGCGATATGGTAGGATTCGACAGGAAGTTAAAAAGAAGGGATATCGTAGTACCGCATTAGCACCTCCGTTTGTAGATATTAGTGCAACGCTGCAGGTGCGTATCCCGGAGAGGTATAGGTACACCGGGTTAACAGCCATGACACAAGTCCCTGGCTGTCACCCGGGGGATTAGACGTGATGGATGGGAAGGGTTATTTATGTTTTCTTTATTTGCTAACGTTCTTTAAGTACTTTCGCCACTAATTGCGCCTGCTATTTTGTGAGGGGTGGAAGTGGAAGCACGCGTGCTCCCATAAAGTTACGGATGAGGTGGTAGGGTTCCTAGAGTTGTTTGTGATTGTCCTGTAGCTGTTGTAGTCTCTGAGGAATGGGATTTTCAGATTCGAGGCGCTGCTCTCGAAGTCCAGCAACCGCGGTATCGAAGACACTCAGCCGCGTGAGTCGGTCGTCACAGTCTCTGTCAGTAGGGTCATCCGGCTCCATAAAGTGGTTCGCGATGCGCATCAGCTTGCGTTGATACGATGCGATCTACTACAGTTGTCATCCTGTACAGCCCGGCGAAGTCGTGAAAGCTGAGGTAACGAATGATGCTGCTATACTTGGCCTCCACGCGCGTTGGTTGCCCGTTGCAAGAGACGAAGGCCCAGTTCTCGAAGAGCCTCATGGATCGTCTCAACGGCGTCTGGTTCATGGTGGCGGAGGAAGGCTGCTGGCAGTTCATTGCAGGTGGTGAAAGTGAGCTCTGCTGGGTGAGGATCTGCGTTAGTGCTGCTGCGTGCATGGAGGAGCTGGATGTGAAGCTGTGGCAGCGATGTGGTGGTGCACTTGGATAGTACGGGCAGGAAGCCGGCCCGTGAAGTGGTCACCACTACCACAGCGGTAGCGCATTAGCAGCAAAGAAGGGCCAGGTTGTGCCCGGTGCAGTCCGACGTGAGGCAAGCCGCAGTAGTGACAGCGTGGTTGCGCCGTGCAAGTGGCTGCATTGGCAGCAGCGGTGGCAAGGTACGTGTCGGGCGGTGCGGCTTGCCTCAATGAGGTGCGACTGGCCTGAAAGAGTTAGGCCAATCGTGAGAGCTGCGGAGTAGTGCGCTCTGTCTAGAAATGCCAGACGCAGCAGCGGCGTCGGCCACATGCTAGAGGAGATGCTGGAGATTTGGATCAGTGAAGGCCAGAGCAGCTTCCAGTACTATCTGCTCCGGCAGTAGGCGGTAGGCCCGTGGAATCGTCCGGCGGCGAGACAGCGACCCGGGCATAGGACATCCGGTGCTGCGGCGAAGCAGCTCAGCGACTGGCGTAGTGTGCAGTGTCGGCGAAGGTGTGGTGCTAACCAATGTGGTCAGCTCCGGTGGCGGCGGTGTGATGTCGACTGCGGTGTATTGTCGGAGCTGGAGTGGTGTTAGCAGTCACTGCTGCTGCGACCACTGGTGCCGGTTCAGGCGGCTGAGCCTCATTGCCAGCTGCGGTGAGCGACTCCGGCGAAGTAGCTCTGGCGAGTGGTGTCTCTTCTTCTTCCCCATGATGATCTCACTTCAAAGTCCGGCAGGCGTATATGAATGGCGCTTGATATTTTGGAAGGAACAAGGGAAAGAAGACAGGAAAGACAAGGAGAAGAATGACAACAGGAAGTCACGGGGATTTGGGAGTTCTGCAGATTCCATTCCGTTAATAAAGGTAAGTATTTGCTGTTTGCCCTTCTGGCAGCAGCAAGAAGGGTTAGGTGGCTAAGCTAGTAATGACACAAAGTCCTGGCTATCCGTAGCGAAGCAGCGGCGGTTCGGAAAAAGAAAGGAAACAGAAAGGAGAGAAGGAAAACCATGTTTAGTCTTTAATCATAATTTAACCATAATGAGAAGGAAAACAATGTTTATTCTTTAATCATAATTTAACCATAATCTGAAATTGTCAGTGCCTGATATTGTAGTTTCTGCGTTGTGGTATGGAGTAAAGAACTGCTGCTCCATGAAATTGGGGATCAGTTCGTAATTTTGCGTGAGGGCGTCGTGGCTGGCCAAGATGTTGTAGATTCCGTGGATAGATGGTCGTGCATTTCCCGCTGGGCTTGTTGGAGTCATGAAATACATGCGTCAATGGCGAGCAGTGTGAGATTGGTGATGCTGGAGACGGTGGCGGCGGCTCTAATGATATCACTGGCTGGTGGCTGATGTGGTACTAGCTGTAACCAATGAGAGTGAAGTGGCGGCTTTTATGGTGCTGGTTTGGGCCTCCGCGTCTTCGAAGTGTTTCTCTATCCGATACAGCTTGCGCTGGATGGACGCAAGAACTTCCGGGTCAGCGTCGGCTGCGATGTTTTGGATGGTGGTATGAAGCTTGTTAAATTTGGTGGTGGCTGCGGCGAATTGTCCGGTTGTTGAACGTTGATTGGCTTCTATGGCTGCGAGGCGCTTGGGGGCTGGCATTCATAGCGCCTCGAGCCTGTTACGAGTGTAGTTATTTCTGCTTGTAAAATGACAGCTGTAGTTTTGAATTCGTCGATAGTTACTTCTATCTTATTCACCAGAGGTGTAACGGGGTCCGAGTTGGGCGCTGGTGCACCCTCCAGGAGTTATGCAATTTGCTGTTCGGGATGAGGCTGTGTTGGCAGCGGTGAAGGCAGCTGGGCGTTGGTCCTCTGCGCTGGTATACGGAGATACATCGGGCAGGAGACCTGGCCGGTGTAGTGGTCCGTCCTGCAACATGTGGCGCATAAGCGCCGTCTGCATGCGAGGTTGTACTGTGCGCAGGCGGACGTCAGACAGGGACGCCGCAGTAGTGGCAGCTCGGCGGAGCAGAGCAGAAATAAATAGTTTTATTTATGGGCGTTCTTTAACTACTAGTCCCATTCTATATTGACCGTGAAAGACCGGGGAATTTTGCTCAGAGGCCTCTTTGCCGAGTGACCGTAGAGGCAACATCGGCGGCAAAGAAGCGTCCATGATGTGCGATTCGGTTCTAGTCTAAGGCACGGCCGTAGAAATCCATGCCGCTGGCGAGGGCAGCGGTATAGTGCGCCCTGTCTCTGAAGACAAAGACAAGGCACACAAGAGGGCGCAGGTCCATTGCGTCCGTGGATGCGGCTAGCCTTCACTAAAGAGGGCCAGCGGCGTTGAGCGTCCTACAAGACCAAGACCTGCGTAAGCAGGTTGCGGTGAATGCCAACTGCTACGGTACTGAAGTTTCCATAGCGGCCGGTGGAGTCACCTGTCGGAGGAGCTGGAGCTGCAGTAGTACTACAGCAGTGGCCGAGGTGCCGGCCGTGGGCTGTGGAGTCGGCGGCGAAGTGGCAGTTGCGGCAAAATGTGTCCGTAGTCGATGGAGCGTCCGTAGAGCTGCCAGCAATGGTCGAGGGGCCGGCCGGTGGCTGCGCGTCTCCAGTGATGTGGCTCCGGCAGCGGTGTTTGCGAAAATCGGGGCATAACTGGTTGTCGCTGCTAGTAACGTCAACAGTAGCGGCGGTCTCGGCAAGATGAGAGGCTGGGACCGGGTCAGCAGTTGCCGGTTCGGCCGTTGCTGTGACCGGTGTGGCCGCGGCGCGTCCTCGGGTCTGCCTGTTTCCTATCCTCAAGGAATGGAGATGTCTCGAGCAGCGACCGAACTATATATGGGTGGGAGGGACCGCCCCCTTTTCTCCTATTGGTCGTACGACCGCCAATTGAAGTAGTATTTGTGTGTATTTGTGTATTTGTGTCCCCACGTGGTGGATAATGTTTCTCACGTAATGTTGCTTACCTCACGCGTGGAACCATCTTGTGTGACGTCATTCGTCGGTCGCCTGCTAAATCCATCTGGCGTAGCAATCTATATGAATTAGTTTTAAGGTTATGTATATTGTCTTCCGGCCAGCTATTTAGGTAGGCATTTAATTCTTGCAGGGTGTGAAGCGGAAAAGGAATCTTTTATCCAAAAATTACTAGTGAAGAAATGTATTTTATAATGTTTTATTGTCGAACACGTGCACTAACACTTTCACAGATTTATCTAGATAATCGCCATACTGAAACTGTTTATAATAACTTCTCACTTTTAACTCACGTACTTCAATTTTTGTATATAAGTGACTTTGTAATATTTTAGATCTTTTATGATTTTTACTGCGCGTAACTTGACGAACTGAGCGGCCAACGTGTAATGTACGGAGAATTTTGTATAACTGCGGGAGACGATGTGTAGTGCTTCGTGAATATTGACGAACTGGAGAACGCTCGCTTTGAATCTACACTATTTATAGGCTTACCTCAAGCTACACCTAAAGATTATAAATGAATTACCATTGGCTAATAAAACGCGCCAACATTAGCGTCTATTTTACTATCCAATGAAAACCATTAATACATATTACTTTTATAGAATGTTCTGGAAGCTTTTTTTTACTGAAAAGGCGCGAAACATGACGTAACTTCCTGGTTCCCGGTAACGATAAACAACTCACCCCCTTACTAAAGTATTATGTTATTGTTAACAGTTTCAGTAGAGCCGAAAATTATTATTTACCATTAATAATTACAATTATTAAACCTCTGAAATCAATGTTACATAAAAATACATATTCATATAAAAATAATTATTTACATTAAAGTAATTTGTGATACAAATTACCGTCTCATATGCCCCACTAGAAATATAATTATAAACATTTATAACCTGTTTGGAAATTTTATAATTTTGTTTTTAGTCTCCTAAATCTTGTAACACACGCTATTCACTTTCACTTTACACTTCACACGCGTTTAACACACGACATATGTTTTATCTCGCCACTACTTACTGGCTCTGATTTAATTAATTTAGATATTAATCTGATATCACAAATTTTTTTTTTTTTTTATAGCAAATACTATACCCTAAACTATTTATTTACTACTACCAAATTGTTTACTTTAAGCTGTTGACAAAATTTATACATTTAAGATTTTTGTAATTATTATACATATGTACCAAAATATTTACCCTCTACACAAATATTTACATCTCTTAAATCTAGGCATTGTTTCACATGTTCTATTTACTACATAAATATTGGTTTTAATTATGTTTACCATTTTTGTTATTTTGAATTTTATTTTAACAATACTCTTTGAATAGTATTTATGTACTTTACTTTAATATAACATCATGCTTTATTTCACATGTTCTCTTACTAGTAAAATGTTATTTTCCTCTCAAACATTTAATCATGTCCAAAATTTATTTCTCCTTTCCTATGACGTACATATTTATTTAACCCTCTTACGTTCCAATACATTGCTCTGCATTTCGTCTTTAACTATTCAGCATTTATTATTTATCATCTTTGTCTTTTGTTTTACCATGATCCTCATGGTTATATGGTTTAAGCATCTCAATATGGAACTTTCCTATGCTTTTTCGATTTGTTGGATTACATAACTCATATGTATTAGTTCCATATACTTTAACAACTTCATATGGTCCATGGTATTTGAGAAACATTCGCCAATAAAGTTTATTTTCTTTGTCGGACAATTTCTTGGTTTTAACCAAAACTAAATCTCCTATTTTGATCCTCCATTCCTTTCTCTTCTTTTCTTCATGTTTCATTTTTCTTTTTATGGCTTTTTTCTTCATCCTCTCAAATGCTTTTCGGAACATCTCTTCTTCTGTTGGTGGTATCGAATGCGCATCTGGAATGGCTCCTGGGATTGTTTTACACATTGTATTGATCTTCTTTCCCAACTTAAGTTCACATGGTTTATATCCTGTCACATTGTTTATGGTTTCATTTAGTAGGTTCTGAACGAAGTTCACGTATCCATACCATTGAGTGTGTTTTCGATGACATAACACCCTTAAGTAATTTGAAATTTCCTTAATTTCCCTCTCCACTGGGTTGGAGTTCGGTCTGTATCTTGACGAAAAATATTGTTTAATGCCATTTTCTTTAAGTCCATCCATAAATTTTTTTCCTGTGAAGTACGAAGCATTATCGCTCAATACAGATTGAATAGGTCCTTCTTCTATCACATATGACTTAAGTAGTCTATTCAAACATGCTGAACCTGTAGGTTTTCTCAAAGGGTAGATTCTTACATATTTGCTGAATATATCATAACAGACAAATATATATTTATTTCCAAATTGACTTGGAGGCATCGGACCATGAATATCAATACTAATTACACATCTCGGCTTATCTCTAATAACCGAATTAGTTTCAAATGCATATGCTGCGTTTATTTGCTTTGCCTTCTGACACAGGTTGCAGCACGATATAAATTTGCGAACTTTTTGACGCAATTTGGATATGTATAAATTCTCTAAAATCATAGAAGTTGTTCGGTCCGTCCCTGAGTGTGCTAACCCTTCATGAAAATTCTTAATTAGTTCCATTTCCATGCTTTTCGGAACCATTACCTTCCAACTAGGCATTTCTTTTCCATGCTTTTTGTATAATGTCCCATCTCGAATTGCTATAATTTCTTTCTTTGCCTCCTCAATCAATGGTGCATTTTCTTTAAGTTCAAATAATTTTGCATCCTCATTTTGAATTTCCCCCATATTTTTCAATTTTCTAATCATTTCTTTGCTTAAAGGAATTTCAATTGTCAATATTTTGACTTCATTTCTAGGCCTTTCAATATTTTCGGGAATTTGTGGGTTGTAGTTCAATCTTGATAGTAAATCACTGAAGGTATTGTTTTTGCCAGGAATGTGGATAATCTCAATATCGAATGCAGATATTGCATGAATATATCTAGCAAGTTTTCCACTACATAATCTACACCGTTGTATGAAAGTTAAGCTTATGTGGTCTGAATATACTTTCACCTTTTTCTGATAAATATAGGTTTTAAAACGAATTAATGAGAAATATAGTGCTCCAATTTCTAACTGAGTCACTGAAGAATTCCTCTCAATATTTGTAAGTCCTCTTGAAGCTGTACTAATGACGTGAAAGTCACTGTTGATGTCTCGCTGTCCTAAAATTCCGGCGTATCCTTGCATTGATGCGTCGACATAAATTTCATATTCCAAATCTTCTCTGGGCCTCTCAAGTAATATGGACTTAGCAAATAGTTCCTTTACTCTCTCAAAACATTTTTGATGCTCCTCTGTCCATCTCCACTTATTGTTCTTTCGGAGTAGCTGCCGTAGTGGTTCTATCTCCGCCGAATATCTTGGTACGAACTTACTCTGAAAGTTCAATACCCCTAAGAGACGTCTAATTTGTTTTACGTTCCTGGGTGGCGGAATTCTCATTATTGCTTCTATTCTTTTCTGATCAGGTCTTATACCTCGTTCATCCACTACATAACCCAGAAAATTTATTTCCTTAACACAAAATTTTGATTTTAGTATGTTCACAGTCATACCATGTTGTTGTAGTTTATTTAACACATAATGGGCATTATTCATGTGTTCTTCAAATGTTTGACTAATGATTAAGAAGTCGTCAATATACTTTATTAAAAAGTCATCTGCAGAATTTCCAAAGATATTGTGAATGGCTCTCAAAAATCCACTTCCTGAGTTTTTTAAACCAAAAGGATTTACACAAAAGCGATACTGAATCCCTGAGTACTGAAATGAAGTGTAATCACGCACTTGCGGATCTAATTCCACTTGCCAATATGATGCAGTGAGGTCGATGGATGTCAAAAATCTCCCTCTTGAAAGTTTTGTAATTAGTTGTTCAATTCCCTCACTTTGAAAATGATCTGGTTTCATATATTTGTTGACATATCTGCCGTCTAAAGTTAATCTCAAACTACCATCTCGTTTAATACTCCAGCAGATTGAATTTATGTATTGAGAATTACTTTGCTCAATAATCCCATTTTCTAGCATGCTATTTATTAATTGTCTAGCTTTGTCTCGAAGACTTATAGGTAAATTGTCATACTTGTGCCTATATGGTGGTACGTCTTCTACTTGAAATGTATGCTGATATACATTACATCTGCCTGGGATAGTACTAAAAACTGAACTATTGTTCATCAAAACATCATGAAGGATTTGTTTTTGCATTATCGTAAGATTATAAGCTTCTTCACACTTGTGTATTATTTCCTCATTTCTCTTCTCTTTCCTGCTGTTGTTTGTCTCGCTCACATGGTCGTCTTTTGTTTGGATTACACATTTCTCTACTTCTTCTGGCCTTTCTGCTAGCTGTTGAAAATATGGCGTGGTATTCCCTTCATATTCTGTGACTACCTGCTTTATTTGATTATTTCTATCAGTTTCTGTTATTTGCACAAAAAATTCTTGGTCACAAATATCTTTCTCATCCTTTGTCATTTCGATTACAGAAATTTCTTCTTTTATAAATGGTACCCTTATTTCTCTACCTTCTTTTGTTATCTTTAACTCTTCATGTTTAAAATCTATACATGCTTCATATTCATGTAGGAAGTCACATCCTATAATTATGTCACAAATCAGATGGTTTACAATTAGAAACATAACCTCAAAATTCTCTCCGCCAATAAGTATGCTAAGTAGAGCTTGTGTTTTTATGACCTGTGCAGTTCTTCCAATTGCAACACGACAAACTAAATTACTAGTGGGAAGAGCCATAATTTTGTTACCTTCATTAATCAAATTTATGTAAAATTTCTGTGAGCAAATTGAAGCTGATGAACCAGAATCTATAGTTGCAATGATTTCTTTCTTCGCAATTTCCATTCTAACATGAGGTGACTCAAAATTTTCTCCCTTATCTTTTGTTGCTGTAATCTTATTACAGGGTGTATGTGTAGGCGTATGATCTGTATTGGTAATGGATACTGAATTATTAAAGACGTCCTGAGAACCTACTACACAGGAGTCTGTTAACAGTTTTCCTGGTTATTTCCATGTTCACGTACGGGACTGCCATTCCTAACAGGTGCTAAATCTATCTCCGTGTCGATACCATTGTTTTGAGTTCCCCTTCCTCGAGTTCGAAATCCTCGATTTCTGACATTTTGTCCCCTTGGCACGTAATTTTCTTGCCGTTCCTCAGATCTTTCTCGGTTATTATTTTCCCTCCAGTGAGTGAAATTTCCCCTCTGTCTAGTGTACCTCCTTCCATAATTTTGCCCTCTTTCAGGTAATCTTTCTGTCCGGACATAATTTATTTGTTCCTGCCGGCCTGGTCTCCTATCTATCCTTGATCTTTCAAATTGTGGAACATATGATTGATACCGTTGTCTGGTATTAATTTCATGATGTCTGTCTTGTCCTCTTATTTGTTGATAACTACCTTGGTAATTTCTTCTATCTCGTACATCTAAAAATCTATGTTCCCACTCCCGAGACATATCTTCTTCCTGTTGTTCCAAAGCTGTTATTAATTCTGTCATCTCATAAATGTTCCGTGGTTTTGCAATCAATAAGTAATTTTGTATCCTGATAGGATAATGCCTTGCGAGCAAACTCACAAAATCTTCCTCACTGATTGGAGGTGACAAGTTTCTAACCTGACTTGCATGTTTTAGTAAGTAATCAGTCATCGATATTCCCTCTCGTGGATTAAATTGACCATGACTAAGCATTGCTCGAATTCTTTGCTGTACCGTTACATTCCAAAATCTGTTCATGAATAATCTCTTAAAAGATTCATATGAAATTTCACCCCCTGATACCATTTGTAACCAATCTAAGGTTTTCTGGTCCAAACATCTTTTGACAACTATCATTTTCAATGCTTCAGGTATCTTTTTAATTTGAAAATACTCTGATAATTCTGCAATGAATTGTACTGGACTGGAGTTTTCATTAAATTTTGGAAGTGGAAAATCACTTAAGATATGATTGTAATTTTGCAAATTCCCTACTCCCATATTTAAATTCTCTAGTGTAACTTGTGCACTCTGAGTTTCAGCATTAGCTATAGATGAAGCTGCCGCATCACTCACATTATTTATCATACCTGAGGAACTACCTCTATCATTATTTTGTACATCTAACACATGCACATCACATATATTTGCCCTTGAATTCAATTCTAACCTATTTACAGTACCTTGCAGATTTTCTATTGTCTGTTCCAATTTCTTATTACTCTCATTTTGAACAGTTTGGTGTTTGTTAATTTCAGAAGTTAGCTTTTGATTCAAATCTTTAGACAAATCTTTAACCTCATCAGACAATTTATTTCTCTGTTTTTCTGACTCCTTCTGAATTTCAGATATTTCCCCTCTGAAATTAACTTGCACCTGTATTAAATCTGCATTTGTAGCCTCCATCATCTCTTTTAACTCACTTGAAATGCTACTCATTCGGCTACCTAGCTCTGTACATTTTACATTAACATGCTCTATTTTATTGTTAACCTCATTTTTTTGGTTAGATATTTCCCTACTCATGTCTAACATTTTCTTTGAAACTTCACCTATTTCATGTGCTATCATTTCTTGATTTTCATTTTTCATTCTAATCATACTACTATCTAGCTCCATGAATTTCTTTTCAATCTCTTCCCTGTTTTGTTCTAAGCTTTTACCAATATCTTCCCTCAATTTCTCATTATTCTGAGTAAGTTTTTGTTCTAAACTCCTATCAATATCTTCCCTATTTTGATCTATTTTCTTTTCTAATTTCTCATTATTCTTACAAATTTCTTCCCTCATTTTTTCTAATTTCTCATTATTCTTTTGCATATCTTCCCTGTTTTGATCTATTTTCTCATTAGTCTTTTTCATATCTGCTCTTATTTCCCTATGACTCTTTTGTATATCTTCCCTCATATTTTTCATATTTATCAGCATTTCCATCATCATACTAGCATCAAAGTTAACATTTCCTGCTATCCTATTCTCACTTTCTACACTAACATTTTCATCTTCAAACCCCAAAAAATCTGGGCTATTCCCTGTACTTTGTATTGGATCACAGCTAACTATTACACTATCTCCCTCCATAATTATTTCCTCCGTATTATTGGTAGCCATTGTTTTTATTATCCTACCACTTCTCAGTCTCATTTAATTACCTTTTTGATGCTGTCTGATGCTGCAGTTTTGATGTCCAGCGTTCTGCCCCATTCTCCTAGGTTTGTATGTCGCTTCTGCGTTGTGTTGTGATGAATCTACGTTGTCTCGATGTTTTTGTAGTTGATTTACCCTGCTGTCTTGGAATCTGCATCTTGTAGATCGTTCCACTGCTGCATTCGCCTTTTCCTGGTTAATTCTGCTACTTTTCCTAGTCGTCTAGCCTTCCTTTCCTAGTTGTCGCTCCACGTTGATGCGCCAATTTGAAGTAGTATTTGTGTGTATTTGTGTATTTGTGTCCCCACGTGGTGGATAATGTTTCTCACGTAATGTTGCTTACCTCACGCGTGGAACCATCTTGTGTGACGTCATTCGTCGGTCGCCTGCTAAATCCATCTGGCGTAGCAATCTATATGAATTAGTTTTAAGGTTATGTATATTGTCTTCCGGCCAGCTATTTAGGTAGGCATTTAATTCTTGCAGGGTGTGAAGCGGAAAAGGAATCTTTTATCCAAAAATTACTAGTGAAGAAATGTATTTTATAATGTTTTATTGTCGAACACGTGCACTAACACTTTCACAGATTTATCTAGATAATCGCCATACTGAAACTGTTTATAATAACTTCTCACTTTTAACTCACGTACTTCAATTTTTGTATATAAGTGACTTTGTAATATTTTAGATCTTTTATGATTTTTACTGCGCGTAACTTGACGAACTGAGCGGCCAACGTGTAATGTACGGAGAATTTTGTATAACTGCGGGAGACGATGTGTAGTGCTTCGTGAATATTGACGAACTGGAGAACGCTCGCTTTGAATCTACACTATTTATAGGCTTACCTCAAGCTACACCTAAAGATTATAAATGAATTACCATTGGCTAATAAAACGCGCCAACATTAGCGTCTATTTTACTATCCAATGAAAACCATTAATACATATTACTTTTATAGAATGTTCTGGAAGCTTTTTTTTACTGAAAAGGCGCGAAACATGACGTAACTTCCTGGTTCCCGGTAACGATAAACAACTCACCCCCTTACTAAAGTATTATGTTATTGTTAACAGTTTCAGTAGAGCCGAAAATTATTATTTACCATTAATAATTACAATTATTAAACCTCTGAAATCAATGTTACATAAAAATACATATTCATATAAAAATAATTATTTACATTAAAGTAATTTGTGATACAAATTACCGTCTCACAATCCCTGTATGGCTGAAGAAACTGACACGTGATTTCTCTGGTTCTGTTTTGAGGTTTAGCTTTTGTATGAACTAGCAGCGTATCTAGGCTTTGTATATGCGTGCTAAACCTCTTTTCCATTAAAAATGTTTTTGTTCTTAGAAATACTGATGACCTCAGGTACAACCGTGCGTGGTCGTAAGCTGTGCTGTCTATGACTTCGGTCTCATCAAACTTATTGGTGTGGCCCATGAGCAATGCATGCTCGCCTACTGCTGATTTTTCGAAATGTCCTAGTCGGCAGTTGTTTTTTTTTTTTTTTGCTTTGATACGGGTTTTTATGCTGCGCTTGGTGGTGCCAACGTAGACTCGGCCGCAACTACACGGTATCCGATAAATCCTTTGCATCGAGAGCAGGTCCCGCCTGTCCTTTACCGATCTCAGTTGGTGTTTCAGTTTTCTGGTGGGTTTGAAGATCGTTTTTACGAGATGTTGTCTCTCCCCAAGAATTTGCCAATGCGATCCTTAGCACCATTAATATAGGGCAAGAATCCTTTATTATGCTGTCTTGTCATCTCAGTACCGTTTTTTTGTTGTTCTTTTGGATGTGAAGACCGATTTATTTTCTTCTTACCACATTCGTCAGCCTTAGTGGCTGGTGTAGGTGCTTCAGCTCCTGTTTCAAAGCGGCCGGTTTACTAATACGCTTGGTACGTTCTGTCAGGGCCTTTATTATACCTCTCTTCTACTGGGAATGGTGATGGGAATGTTATTGCAGATAGATAGCAGACGGCTATCTATCTGTGTGGATTGTTTTCTGTAGACTGTATACCCTAGCGTCATGTCGGGTTTTCTGGTTTTCAGAGCATCTAAAAAGGCAATGCTTTGGTCTTTCTCTTTCTCTATTGCAAATTATATATTTTCATTGATGCTGTTAAAGTGGTGGAGGAATTTTCCTAGTTCGTCTCCACGTGGCCAGATTACAAAAGTGTCAACCACATACCTCCACCACAATTTAAGGTTTTGAACGGCAGATTTAAAGGCTATTTCTTCAAACTTTTCCATGAGGAAGTTGGCAACCGTTGGACGTAGAGGACTACCCATAGCAACTCCATCTTTCTGTCCTTAGTAAATTTCATTCCACAGGAAATAGCTAGTTTATGAGGTAATGGCGAAACAGAACTGTAATGTCTTCCGGGAAGATCTTGGAGATGTAGAATAAGGTGTCTTCTATCGTAACCTTTGTGAAAAGCATCGTCACATTAAAGTTATAAGTAGATTTTGTGGGTCCAATTTATCATTGCTAGTTTTTCGATGAAGTGTGTAGAGATTGTGTGTGTTGCCGATGTGCGGTTGTAGGAGCTATGACAGTTGCCTTGCTGGCGTGTAGGTAGGTTCCTATTGCACTGACTATGGGGCGTAATGACAAGGTTTTCTTGTGTATTTTGAGCAGGCCATAGAGGTGAGGCGCAACTGTTTTGCTCTTCATGATAGCTTTCTGTAGTTCCTGGGAAAGCGTTGATTTCCTCAGTAAATTGTTGGTTGCCTTTAAAATCGTATTTGTGCGGTCTCTCTGTAATTTCTTATAGGTTCTGGTTCCAACAATTCCTCTATTTTATTGTTGCGCTCTTCCGTGTCCATCACTACAGTGGCGTTCCCTTTATCGGCACTGAGTATAATGATGGATTTGTCGTTGATCAGTCTTGGTGGGTTCTCTTTCTTTCCGACTTCGTTCGATTTCGATGGTTTGGCATGGCGTAGAATCCATGAGGCTTCGGAGCGTATTTCTTCTACTTCAGCCGAAGGTAGAGTATGGATTGCGGCTTCAATGTTCGCTATGATTTCTTCTTTGGGTACGTCCGATGAAGTTATTGCATAATTTCCACCTTTGGCTAAGAGTGATACTTCATTCGGGGACAATGCGTTCAGTGTCCATTTGGTGTTTCGGGTAGTTGCGTTAGCTTTTTTCGTTGTTGTTGTTGTTTTTTTATGGGGTCGTCTGTTGAACGCATCAATCTTCCGAGTGGTAATTCAGATTGTCCATGCGCTTCCAGTTGTCATATGCAAGTTTCTGGCTGGTATCTAAGTGTAACGTATGCGCGTGTCATCAGAAAGGCCAGCTCCTTAGAATGGATGCGTTCGCGCAGGACGGCTTCTCCAGTGCGACGGTGAACTTTGCCGGGCTTGAACTACCTCTTTATCTTGAAGTCGGGCATCGCGCCTGTGCCTCGACCGCGTCGGAGAAAGGCCAACGATGCGAATATTTTGTTCTTGTTAGTAAGTTTCTACATGCGTTTTACTTTCTAAGCGACTTCCTCCTCATAGTGGCGTCTAACATACATACTTAGGCTTTCACGGCCGGCGTTAATCCAGTAGAATGTAGTTATAAGATGTAGGCTTCTGACTTCGGGTTTCCAAAAACATCATTCAATACCTTGGGGCAATTTTCTAAGGACATAAAGTACATATATGGCTTATGTAATAAGATTCTTTCAACAGCTGGTAAGGTATACCACCGTGTTATTATCCGATATCGTGTTTTTTGTAGTAAGGTAATAAATTACAAATTCGAGATTTTTTTATCATTTTTACAGAATTCTGGCGGGACGCTTTTCTCGGCATACAAAATCGTGGCAATCCCGATTATTTGGGACGTATGACAATCCTAGGGCCCAAGAAAAGCCAGAACAAACGAGAAAGGAAGGATCGAACACAAATGATCTCTGAAACATTAACAAAGCGCACTTAAAAACCATTGGCTTCAGCATTCGTAAGCAACGAGTCCTTGAAGGCCCCCTTTTTTTAAAAGAAGAATTCATGACGCTGTGCGCTTGTGCCCCACATTTCCGCAACGCTTGGCAACCCTTCGTGAACAATACGATTCTCAAAATAACGTTGGGATGGTGCCCGCATCAGTGCCGGTGTTTTGTCACATCTCCTGGCTTAGGCCCAACAGGTGATAGCCGACACGGATAATATAATGAAGTGATTAGCATCACCATTGTTGAACTCAACATGAATCTATAACATGTAGTTCCATATTTTGGAATGTTTTCGTAACTATTGCACAGTGCTCAACAACTAAGAACTTGAATTAGTTTTGTTTTTCTTTTTCAAATCATGCATTTTAGTTTAAAAAAAATCTTGTGTTACATTCAAATAACTTTCTCTACCCTCAATCGTTTATTACTGGGTATACAAATTATTCTTACGAAAATTCATTTTCTATTTGCTTCCCTTTAATCGAGATAAACCCTTGCAGGAATAGCTACACGTATTACAAATTTCGTTATAGATACAAAGGGAACAGCGATAGTCAAATGTTTTAGAAATGGGTGCTATATGCTGGTCTTAAAATTTGCACTATTTCCATTCACTCGCGAGAAACAAACTGAGAGTCGACGGGACTAATAAAGAATGACAACGCATTGGACAATTCGAACCATTAATAACGGATATCTCGCAAATGGCTAATGCCACAACAACAACAAAAAGTTATTTGCAATAAGTAGTGTGTTTTAAAAACATTTTCATTTTTTATGTAGTACGTTTTCGTCTAACACTTAACGTTTACCAGTTACACAAGATTATACAAAATTCCTTCCGATGAAGGGGACTTCACAGACTATTCCCAGAAAATTCAAGGTATACATTTTATTTGTCATGTAAATACCTTTAATTTATATTGTTAGAGCAATTTTTTTTATAAAATAAAAAATTTCAAAATACGTTCCATGTAAATGGTAATGGAAAGGGGGATTTTCTTGAATGTTATGCTGTTCACAGGCGCGCGCGCGCGCGCGCACGCACACACAAGAACATATTTCTAAAAATGCTTTTTTTTTATTCAGCGGCCTCAAAACACGCATTTCCGATGAAATCTCGCCAAGCAATTATTGGGTGAACTGCAATACCTTCTCTACCAACTAGGCACATGGTAAACAAAGAAAAAATCTGGTGTTGCATTCACACGACTTTGTCTACTTGCTCTTCTGTAAACTATTCACACAAAAGCTTATAGCTTATTCTTCTTTTCTTGTTACTGAAGATAAATCTACATTACACAATTACACGTTTCGTTGTAGGTATAAGAAGAGTATGGCAAACCAAAGTGATAGTCTCCTCTTATAAAAGTGGCCATTAAGTGATGGCTTTGAAATTCCATTCTCTTTGCATGAACACGGAAAAAATATATACAATGGTGATTTGTAGTCGAAAAAAGTATAAAGTATTTGAAAATTCAAGCCAATAACAAACAATATCTAGGAAACGGTTAACACGCAAAAAATATTTTGGTATAAATTCCGTGCTTTATGGAGATCTACATCTTTTTATTGTACAGTAGGATTTTGTCTATCTCTTACGGTTTACCAGTTATACAAAAGTCATTCAGAATGAAGAGGTCTTTGCGGGCCATTCGCAGAATTCAAGCTATATTTTTCTTTGTCATGGACATATTTTAAACATAAATAATTATAGTATTTTAATCAAAATCGTTAGAGATCATTTTTAAAAAGTAAAAAATAACAAAACTCCTTTCATGTAAAGGGTAATTTGCAGTGGGGGATTTTCTTGAAAACCGACTTTTTGTATGATTTATGCTATTCAGAGACAGAAAGGCGAGCGGGCGGGCGGGCGCGCGCGCGCATACGCACACACACACACACACACATACACATATACACACACACACAAAGAGACTTTTTCTGATGATATAATTTTGATGTAATTTTTTTTTTTATTCGGGGAGTCTCAAAACTTCAGGTGAAATCTCGTTATCGAATTTTGGGGTGGAATACAATTCTTTTTCTACTTATATGCGTATATAGGGAAAGTAAAACAACACCGAAGTATTTCAAAGCGCGAAGGAGTTTTGGTGTAACGCTTTAGAAATATTTATCTATATATCCGGTAATATGCAGGAAGATAGGTCAATGAACGATAAATTCATCGTGACGATTTTTTTTTCTAATATGATACATTCACATGTCTTTCTCTACCCCCTATTGTTTATTAGTGGGTATAAAACTATTCTTACTAAAGCTTATTTTTCTATCTACAACATTTTTAACCAAACAACATTTGCACAAAGAGCTACATTACACATTTCGTTAGGATATAAAGAGAATAGCGATAGTCAAATGTTTAAGAACTGGATGCTATATGCTGGCCTTAAAATTCCATACTTTCCATGCAATCGCGAGAAACAACTGAATGTTGAAAGAACCGCAAAGCATAACCAAGAAATGAACAATTCGAACCATAAATAACGGATAACTCAGAAATGGCTTATGCCACAAAAAAACTTATTTGAAATAAATTGTGTGTTTTAAAGACATCTACATTTTTTTGTATAGTACGTCGTCTATCGCTTAACGTTTACCAGTTATACAAGATTATACAAAATTCCTTCCGAATTAAGAGGACTTCAAAGGCTATTCCCAGAAAATTCAAGATATAAATTTTATTTGCATGTAAATACTTTAATACACTACGGTATTTTAATCAAAATCGTCATAGAGCCAGTTTTTAGAAAATCAAAACTTTCGAAAAATGTTCCATGTAAAGGGTAGCTGGGTTGGGGAATTTTCTTGAAACCTTTGTGTTGCATCTTTGAAAGATACTGAACATAAATACCATGTTTGGTATTTATCCGATTATTCGTTTTTGACTTATGCTCTTCACAGATGCACAGGACCTTTTTCTAAAACTTTTTTTTTTGGATTCAGGGGGCCTCAAAATATGTATTTCCATGGAAATCTCGGTATCGAATTTTTGGTGGAATGTAATACTTCCCCTACTTATTATACGTAGTAGAGAAGATTAAAAAATAAAAAAAGTATGGTTTGCTAATGGTCTGGAAATCACAGCACACCAGTCTAGATGAACTTTCTATCAAAGCTGTATTAGTACACCCACTTATTTCGATTTTGAAACATTTAAACTAGTTATTCGAAAGCGTCATATATATTTTTAAATAAATAAATAAATAAATGAATAAATGTTATTCCTATGGGGGACATTACATTTCAAATCGTCCGAAATAAAAGGAAAATGAACCTTGCATTTTTTTTAAACGAAAAGAAACTTTTTGTATTTGGAGACAAGCCCAATACAATGCTTTATGCAATCTCTTAAAATTCAGAACATCATAGTTTTGCAATTAAAGTTGTTCAAATTTATTGTATCTTACTAAAATTTTCAACTTCAAGCTGTTATAACTCTGAAACCTTTAATCTAATTATTTAAATCGAGGTTTATTTTGATTCCCTAAACTTTAATTTCATGCTAATAAGTAAACATGTTCTTATTTTTATTTAAGTGAAGAAATGGTTTTTTCAAGCGTAGGCGGTACGGATTAAGCAACATAATTTTATTATATATGCTAAGGTTCCGTAATTTAAACCAATCAAGCATATATTTTACAGTAATGGATACTGATAAGGTTCTGTCTAAAATAATCAAAGTAGTAAATTACTTTACGCGCTCATGGTCGCTACCGCACGTTTATTTTGAACCGAAGGTCAAGCAAGCTACTGTGCATGGCTAAACAAGGAGAACGCTTACTAAGCAGTATGCGGTTCTGAGTATTTCCTCACAGATTCACAGAGCGCTTGGTGATCATCTTGCATCAACTACGTAAATCGCCGCATTTATTCACTTTTTGTGTTATAACTACGCACACCCAAACACAATGCCGACTTCTCTTAATGACACTATGGATTATTCTAAATCCAAAAATTTAGTTTTATTAAAATCCGGAAACGCTTAAAATAACTAAAAACTCTAAATAGATTTTTTTTATGAATGCTATAAAAATAATTAGTATATGCTGTAATGAAACGCGAATTTTTATCTCCAAAATTAGATTTGGTACAATATTCTGAAATAAAGGATTCCGGGGACAAAATGCGACAAAATGAATTAATACCAAGTTCAATAACGTGACACCGTTGGGTTTAGATGCTAATATTTGATAAATATACTTTCCTTAGCACCCCTTATTAATAGGAAAAATTACAACGCAAAAAAAAAAAAAAAAAGCGAGGACTTTTGCTGTTCGATTTCACATGGAATGCCCCAAAGGTGTTATTTAAAAATAATTGCTCATTTGCTGCGAAAAAGCACCAAAATTGTCTGTCTTCACGCCGTATTCAGAGAATTTTATACGATCAGCTCTCACCCGAACCTCAAAAAAGTGTTGCACAATCACGTGCATATCTAATCTAATATCTAAGCAAATGAAGATACTAAAACTGACAATACTTCCCTGTCTATTGACCTAAAACATACCGAAACCTTCCACTGCAAATTAATTTTTAAAACGATGATTTTCATTTTCGTTGATGTGCAGATTTTCCTTTTCTGCTCTTTCTTATTGTTTATTTTAATTTAAACATAGTTTCTAACCATCAATGCGCTTTTTTAAGAATATAATATAGCTGTTTTTAATTAATGTTTAAATTTTTTTCATTAAAACTTCCACCGTTTTATGGAAACGTTTTAAAACTATCATTAAATAGGTTTGAATAAATCTGAAAGCGTTAATATGATTTACCTACTGCTGTTCGAAAATTTTGAAAATATTGACATATGGCCTTTTCCAAACTACGGATTCACTTGTTTCTCATGACATTTTTTAATATACTCAGAATACATAAAGATTTAGTTTAAAACAGAACACAATCAAATGAAAATTGTGTTTAATTAAATTGTTGACAACAGGTGGTTTGGTTCAAAGCATAACACGTCCAGTAACCAATGAGAAGCCGATATAGCAAGATATATATGGCAGAAATACAATAAGGAACTGAACAAAAAAACTGATTCTCTGCTTGAGAAACAACAATTCAAGAAAAAATAAAATTAAGTCTTAAAACGTATTCAGATTTCAGGTCATTTTGCTTTCAAAAGTGGACTGTTACAATTTCCCTTGGGCTAAGAATATTAGCCCTTTATTCTATATTTCAAAATCAATGGCTCTAAATAATTTTAGCTCAGTTATAAATATGATGAAAAATCTGCATGATCTATACTCATGAAAATAAAACAGAGGTGTCTAACTTCAGTTACAAGCTTCCTAGTGAGTAAACGTTGATCACTATTTAAGCTACATAAATGTCTGTCCAATTCCTTCGGAAAATTTCGAAAACATTTGCACACATCGCGAATATAGCAAAACGTATTTAACGACAATAAAAAAACAACAAAGCAGTCTATTTGTCTTTCGTAAAGTTGAATTATACTTCTTCACCTGAATGAATCAGCCTTAAATGTTACGCTGTTCAACTATTTATTTCTTTCTGAAAGCTCATACAACGATGTGTTATAACTTACAACACCGACATATTTGCACCCTACCCTTAAAGGGATCTTAGACAACTAATCTGAAACGGGGAACCAAGAGTCACAGTTTTAACTTACATGGTAGAGTATAAAAGATGTGCTTGTCAACAAAGTTCACAACACTAGAGGAAAAATCTGATGTGTTACACTCACATGACTTTCTCTACTAGTGTACAAACTATTTTTACAAACGCTTATTCTCCATCTACTTTATGTTAATCGAGATAAACATTTGCAAAGCCTATCTTATTGCTAAGTTTCTTGTAGATGTAAGGGGAATATATAATTACAAGGGCAATATAGAAATACAGTAGCCTTTAAGCACATACATATCTCTTAATAGCTGGTTGCTAGGTGCAGCACCATTCCCTTTGCCACAGATTAATACTCTTTGAATATACAAGACAAAAAAATGAATAACGAATTCCCATTTGAGAAAATAAGTATTGAAAAATTCAAGGGAATAACAAGCAATATCTCGAAAATGGTTCACTCAACAAAAAAATGTATATGACAAATTGTGTATTTTAACGCGATCTACATTTTTTGTGTAGTAAAATTTGGTCTATCTCTTATGGTTTACCAGTTATGCAAAAGTCGTTCACAATGATGAATACTTTTGGAGACATTCCCAGAAAATTCAAGGTATACGTTTTATTCGTCATTGAAATATCTTAAACATACGGTATTTTAATCAAAATCGTTAGAGCCATTTTTGAGAAAATTAAAATTTTCGAAAAATGTTCCATGTAAAGGGTAATCTTGGGTGGGGGGGATTTTCTTGAAAATGCTTCGTGTCGCATCTCTGGAAGATACTGAACCTAAATAGCAAGTTTGGTGTTTATCCGACTGTTCGTTTCTGCGTTATGCTGTTCACGGACACACACGGACATGTTTCCAAAAATGCTTTTTTTTTTGATTCAGGGGGTCTCAAAACATGTATTTCCGGTGAAATCTCGGTATCGAATTTTTGGGTGGAATACAATGCTTCCCCTACTTACTATACGTAGTAGAGAAAGTAAAAAAGTAGAATCGTAATTTTGCAATTGTGTGCTATTCTAATTAAAGAGAAAATGCCCTACCCCAGCCTGGAATCGAACTCGGGAACTCTGGGTTGAGAATTAGAACGCTGACTATTCGACCACAATGGCAGTCAATTATATTTTTCGTTTTCCATTCTGTAATTACTTATCCACAGGCATGATCATGACGAAGATAGATTGTTGCTTGCAATTAAAGTAGCGGCCGAAGCATAACCTTTATGATATAAATCTACAGGTTCAAATGGACCGGCAGATATCGAAGATGTTCGCGGCAACTCGTCTTCGAGTTTTACATCGAGGTCGATAGCGATTGCAAGAAAGTTATTTTTTTTTTCGTCACTGTAGAGAGGAATACATCGCTTTAGCTTGATGCTGAATGGAGTTTCACGCTTGAAAGTTGTGATAACAGCTTCATTTTTTCTTTTCTAGAAATTATTATAAGAGCAAAATAAAGGGCAACAGAAATTGTTATAATCAATTCACATTACTAACATATTGTCAACGTAAACTAAAGCATTATCACAGTAGCACTATTATTATCATTGTGCCAAAATTTGTAAAAGCATTGCCTTGAATTGCTTGATAAATTAAATTTTTTATCCGCTACTGTCACACATGGTATCGTTTGTTTGTCATTCTCAGAAAGCGAAATACAAACCAGTCACAGTAGTGAATCAAAATGTTTTAATCCATTGGTATTACAATTAAGTTTTATTTATTTTTAGATATAGATACTAGAACAAAATCTGTGTTAACTCCCTTTATGTTCCTTCGTTTTCTCCATCCACAAACCGAGCGGGATGGCTCAGGCGGTTACGTCTGTGACCCGCATTCGAGAGGTCCACTCTGACCCATGGGTTTATTCGGGGGTTTTCCCAGTTTGTTTTTCGTCAGGCGAATGCTACAGTGATTTATTTCGTCCCACGAATTTCCTGTCCCTCCATTCCATTCTAATGGATGCTCAGAATGCTCGGTTTGTATCTTTAGGTTTGTTAATCTAAAAGTGCCGCATGCTCCGCTTAAAAGTAATTTTTCTTCTTACATATTAATTTTAATTAGGGATGAGGTTTCAATACGTCGATACCGCGACAGTGGTATCGAAGTATGTCTAATACTTTCGGATAAACCTTCGATACTTTTAAATCTTTAAGTTGTGCCTTATTGAAAGCTTTATGTTTAATTTCATACTAAATAAGGAATGAAATTAGTCCAGACTTCACGTTATTGCTTCACACGTGTCCCCAAAGAGTTGCTGGAATATAGTTCTTGATACACCTTGACTGCGTTTCCTGTGGGTGAATCAATGCAGAACACTCCATAGATTCTTGTGTCTAAATGAAAAGATTCAAAACAACGAGGGAAGGAGTAGAGGTACTCATGTAACATGCAGCGTTAACTGAGTTGTGATGAAACTAATTTAGCTGACGCACTAAATTACATTTCTGCAATAGCCTGGCTTGATATCTCATCTTAACCTTACATTTACCTGCTTCTGTCCAAAATCTATGAATCCAGCAGAAACAAATCAGAACTTATGACGTGAGATAATACAGCGCATGGAAATACTTGTTCTTTTCTTCCATCTTTAGTTTGTGTTTACGCAAATCAAACTCGGGATATGAGCATAGCTTCCATAATATTGATAGAAAATATTTTAAAGGAAAGTTTTCAGCATAAAGTGTAATTACATAAAAAGGGAAAGCAAATAAATTATTATTATTATTATTATTATTATTATTATTAGATATGATATATAATCTATCCTGTGGGCCCTAAACAGAACGTAGAAAAGAAAAACTGAGTCGGCAGAAATGAAATTTTTAAGATCTGTTGCTGGGTACTCTTTGCTGGATCGCAAATACAGCCAGGATATAAAGAATGAATTAAAAAAAATTAAACTTATAGAAAGGATTAAGCAAAACAAGGAAAACTGGAGACACCATGTTCAAAGGAAGAATGAGGGAAGATTATCAAAAATATTAACAGAATAAAACCATTAGAGAAACAGAATATAGGTAGACCAAGACGTAGATGGAGAGACGAGTTTGATTAAAGGATCTTGTACAAGGTCCAAACCTTGATGATGATGATGATGATGATAACCTGTGGCATTATCAAAATAAAAAATGCTGCCAACTAGAATGACAAACAAGAACAATTTTGGAATTTGCATGCAATACAAAATGGGTTACATGTGTTTATACACACAAAACTACGAATAAGCGCATAATTCACTGAACAAACAATGTCTTTACAGTTTTTATAAGGTGAGTACGGAGTATCGGTGCTCAAAAATCAGTATCGGTATCGAGAAATAGTGGTATCGTCCCACCACTAATTTTAATATTGTTGCCTAATTATAGTATGATATTGCTCCGTATTCATCATAGCTATTTTATATTTATATTATTAGATGTTCCATATTTTATTAAATCTATTATTGTTATTTGGCAAACTCAAATGCAGTTAGATTACTAAAATAAATAAGCACAATTCATACTGGATGGTATAATGAGGCGTATCAAATAATTTTTTAAAATGTATAAAAGGAACTATAACAATAGGTAGGTATGTAGTTGTTCAGAACGTATGGCGTTATTACATCTACTATATTGGTCTATTCACATAGATTTAACAGGATACATTGAAATACGTAATAAAATACACTACCTGCTAAATATTTTTATTTGCCATTTTTTTCTGTAAATATTACATTTTCATTGATATTAACTTTCTAATTATTTATTTAAGGTTTTATTTATGCTGGTATTACAATAGCTATTATGGTAAATATAAGAGAGCCCCTTTGCGAAGCTTTCCATAAAAAAGGAACTAAGTACCTAGTTGAAACCGAGTTCTCAGAAAAATTAGGGGGGGGAGATGATTGTTTTGCGGTGATGCGCCGTAGCCTTTGGGAGGGATGGGTACCCCTGTTCAGGAAAACACATTTCTCCCTTTTCCGTACACATAGCAATTTACACTTATACTGTCTGCCATTAATTTCAGTTTATTAAGTTATAATCATGCATTTAGCTTTGTAGAGCAATAACGCATCTATCAGGTCAGTTAACTGTATTTTGAGGATCTTGTAAATAATAAGAATCGAGATTTACCAGATGAAGGATACAGTGACGGTTTCAATTGTTTGCTAAAGGCATGGAATCGCGGTAAGAAAACGCAAATATTTCGGAATTGTTGATTACAATCTTTTTATATATACAATATTAATTAAAAATACTTTATAAATCTGATGGAGATCAGGTAGGAAATTTTTTACAGTGAAAGTACATCGAAACTAATACACAAACCATCTCGCCATTCTCCCTCATATGGCCTGGTTAGTAAAGAAAAACAACATATAACACGTGCTTAAAAGGTGATGCAAGATCTCAAATAATCACTCTATTTTCTTTCTTTTTCATTGTTTAATTTAACTTATTTTACTATATAGGGCACTTTGACTTGAGAAACAACTGATGGTGGCTTTTTTTCTTTTCTTGAGCTTAACAGTTACCCGACATTCGTCTTCTCAGGATAACAGAAAACCACGGAAAAACCTTATCCAGGCAACTCGCCCTATTCGAGATTCGAACCCAGGACTCTTGAATGTGAGAAAGACACGCCACGAAGGTGGGCAGATGGTGCTATTGCTTGCTGAACTTTAGGTTTTCTTAATGTTGGTTTTATCGGTTTTTTACATTAAACACTCACATTCAAACTTCCCGACTCTGTGGGGGGGATAAGGAATGATTATGGTGAAAGAAAAAAATGAGCTGCCCCAGCCAGAAATTTAACCGGGAACCTCGAGGGTGAGAGGCCAGAACGCTGACCACTCGGGCCACAGAGGCAATTTTATTAAAGCATGTACATCGCAAATGTTTCCAGATTGCACAGAAACATACTCAAGTAAGAAAAAATAACGCAAGAAGTACGTTTTAGCACGCAGGCCTATTTTCCTTCTGCTGTAAGCTACTTGTCGCATGTGTACTTCGGTCACGCGTCGCATCACGTGAGAATGACATACCAGCATTAAAATTAAATACACCTAACGAACCAGGTCATGGTCACTATGAAAACCGATCCAAGAAGCTTCCGAGGCAAAACTTCTTGTATTTCAGTCCAAGCAGCATCTCACTTGTTTGCTAGACGCCGCTTAATAGGAAGGGTCATTACTCAGTAAATCCAAAGAGTTCTCATGATACATAAGTATTTGAAACTACATCATTAAAATCATTAACAATCTTTACTAACATTATCCGAAAGCAGTAAAAATTGGCAGTAGGGCTGCCCAGGGGGGGAGCCATAGACAGGACACATGCAGGGACTTAAGGGCACTGGAAAAGGCAGGGAATAAAATATCAGAATACACTTACATAATGTAAAACGTTGTAATGGACAGAGCAGCCTGCTAGGTCTTTGTAACGAATGGGATCCAGAATTTACTTGGGAAGCCTTGAAAAATTGGACAATAAGAGTAAAAATCTGATGTGTTACACTCACATGACTTTCTCTACTCTTCTACAAACTATTTTTACAAACGCTTATTCTCCATATGCTTCATGTTAATCGAGATGTTAATCTTATTGCTAATTTTCTTGTAGGTGCAAGGGGAATTGGTAGGCTTTAAGCGATAGTCAAATACATTGAGAGCTGGTTGCTATGTGGAGTATTCCATTCTCTTTGGTTTACCAGGACAAAAAAAAATGAATAACGAATTCCCATTTGAGAAAAAGTATAAGTATTGGAAAATTTAAGGTAATAACAAACAATATCTCGAAAATGGTTCACTCAACAACAAAATGTATGACATAAATTGTGTATTTTAACGCGATCTACATTTTTTGTGTAATAAAATTTTGTCTATCTCTTATGGTTTACCAGTTATGCAAAAGTCGTTCACAATGAGGAATACTATTGGAGACATTCCCAGAAAATTCGAGATATACAATTCATTTGCCATAAAAATTTCTTAAACTTATGGTATTTTATTCAAAATCGTTAGAGCCATTTTTGAGAAAATTAAAATTTTCGAAAAATGTTCCATGTAAAGGGTAATCTAGGGTGGGGGGATTTTCTTGAAAACCTTCGTGTCGCATCTCTGTAAGATACTGAACCTAAATACCAAGTTTGGTGTTTATCCGACTGTTCGTTTCTGAGTTATGCTGTTCACAGACACACACACGCGGACATGTTTCCAAAAATGCTTTATATGCATTCAGTGCATCTCAAAACATGTATTTCCTGTGAAATCTCGGTATCGAATTTTTGGGTGGAATGCAATACTTCCCCTACTTACTATACGTAGTAGGGAAAGTAAAAATGTGGAATTACATCAAGGGGAATTACCCAGGAAAATGTAAAGACAATGTCAAATCAATTGGCATCTTTCAATTTTCATGAAATTTCGTAAAACTGAAGCTAGTATGAAAATAATTTAATAAATAAAATATTGAATTTCTGTGTCGAAATTTTTATGTAATAGCGATATCAATTTTGAAAAAAAAAAATCATTTTAGTAAAATTGCTTACGCTGTAAACTGAAATAATTCATGGTATGTTGAAGGTGGAGTTTGATCTCATTTGAAAGCTTAGAAAAGGCACTTCATTTTTAAATAAATTACAAATATTATGACGAATAAAGTTTAAGGCCATTCATTGTTATACTTAACCTTCAATTTCTCAAAAAAAAGTTTTTCACAAAAAACTGCATGTTAATCGTACATATTTTCGCATTACATTCTGAAAATTTCAGGTTGAAACTCCCAACAACTTCTGAATTATAAAATATTTTGTTCCTCTCTATAATTAGTAAAATTAACATTACATAGGAATAACTAGGTTTGTGTTAGGTGTTTTTTATAAATTAATTATACTGTTAGAGTAGTGTATATAAAAGTTGGCTATCCTTTTATCCCAAACTCTCAATTTTCTATCCACAGATGGCAGCAGTAGCAGCATAAGTCTCAGATTGTTAAGGTAGTGGAATATGGATTATTGTCTTCATTAGCTGCAGTTTGTATACGTGAAACCAGCAAGAAGCCACAGATGATATAATGCTTATAGTATGAGAATACTAGAAATTATAGGAATTCTATCTACTCCTAATCCAGAACCTAGCAAGATGCTCAGCCTGACAGATGATACTGTGAAACTTGTGCAAACTTTTTTTTTCCCAAAATGATGAAATTAAGTAGCTGTATATAAGACTTAAAAATTTCACGTCGAGCGTTATTAATTATGGCTGAAGGAACTTCATTCAGTTCCTGAAGGCCATGGAGTTTGGAATGGCTGAAAGCTTTTATAAATTTGACACGGCTGAATACCCATGAAGCCATATTTAAGTAGAAGTATGCCAGGGGGAGGAAAAAAATCTGATGTGTTACACTCACATGACTTTCTCTACTCTTGTACAAACTATTTTTACAAACGCTTATTCTCCATCTACTTCATCTTAATCGAGATAAACATTTGCAGAGCCTATCTTATTGCTAAGTTTCTTGTAGATGTAAGGGGAATATATATTTACAAGGGCAATATAGAAAAACAGTAGCCTTTAAGCACATACATATGTCTTAATAGCTGGTTGCTAGGTGCAGCGCCATTCCCTTTGCCACAGATTAATACTCTTTGCATATCAAAGACAAAAAAATGAACAACGAATTCCCATTTAAGAAAATAAGTATTGAAAAATTTAAGAGAATAACAAGCAATATCTCGAAAATGGTTCACTCAACAAAAAAAATGTATATGACTTAAATTGTGTATTTTAACGCGATCTACATTTTTGTGTAGTAAAATTTTCTCTATCTCTTATGGTTTACCGGTTATGCAAAACTCGTTCACAATGAAGAACACTTTTGGAGACATTCCCAGAAAATTCAAGATATACGTTTTATTTGTCATGAAAATATCTTAAACATATGATATTTTAATCAAAATCGTTAGAGCCGTTTTTGAGAAAATTAAAATTTTCGAAAAATCTTCCATGTAAAGGGTATCCTGGGGTGGGGAGATTTTCTTGAAAACCTTCGTGTCGCATCCCTGGAAGATACTGAACCTAAATACCAAGTTTGGTGTTTATCCGACTGTTCGTTTCTGAGTTATGCTGTTCACAGACAGACACACACACACACACACACACACACACACACACACACAGACACACGGACATGTTTCCAAAAATGCTTTTTTTGGATTCAGGGGGTCTCAAAACATGTATTTCCGGTGAAATCTCGGTATCGAATTTTTGGGTGGAATACAATACTTTACTTACTATAGTAGTAGAGAAAGTAAAAAAAAACAAAAAACAAAAAACGGCTTCTTTATGTAACTTGAATGAAGCCTACATTTTGTTTAAAGAACACTAACCTAATGTGTGCATTGGAATTCCTAAATTCTGTGATTTAAGATCAAAATGCATTGTCACTGTGTTGTCATCTGGATCTCACTCTGTCAAAATGCAACATTAATGCTAACAGGAAGCAGAATCAAAGAGTTAAGCACTGGTTTAGAAAAGAAAGAAAAAAAAGTTTTATTTATGGACGCTCTTTAACTGCTATGGCTCTTAGCATCACATTCTATATTGGCGTGAAAGACCGGAAATTTTGCTCAGAGGCCTCTTTATCAGCCTTGAGGTTCTTTTACGTGCCGTAAATCTACGACACCGGACCACAGGTTATGCTTCCCTGGTTTAGAATGTGAGATACATTCTTACAAACACATCCTTCACTACCAGAATGTCATTTAAGAACCTGGTGCAACTGTCCTGGTGAAGATAATTTAAGACAGTTTCTAACAATATATTTGAATCAAATTCGTGAACAAAATTATATATATATATATATATATATATATATATATATCAACAATAGATAACCCTGACAGGTCAACATGGAAACAATTACTCATTTCTGTCTATTGTGTTTGGGAAATTAAAGATCTCGTTACGCCATTCTTTTATAGCAACAATAAATAAACTTCCATGTGGTTTTGCAGAGGATTATTCTTTCATTCTACGAGATGAAGTCCAGTCTTTTCACCGGAATAATTCTCAGGCGACAATGCACCCTTTTGTTATTTATTTTTAAAATACTGACAACACATTAAATCACATGTTACGTCAGCATTTCGGAATGTTTATCTCATGACACTACAGCTGTGCATCTTTATCAGAAACTATGTAATATATGAAGAGAAAATTCCGAATCAAACCAGAGCACATTTATTTCTTCTCTGATGGCTCTGCAGCTCAATTTAAAAACATAATAAATTTAATTAATCTTTGCATTCATGGAGTAGATTTTTCGTTGTTTGCTGAATGGCATTTTTATGCTACATCACGAAAAAGGCCCATGTAATGGTGCAGGTGGAACAGTGTTTGTTTGGCAGCACGTGCAAGTTTACAAAGACCATACACTGACCAGATGACTCCTCATCAGCTTTATAACCGGTGTGTAGACAATATTAAAACATGTGACTTTGAATACATAACTGTATCTCAACAAGCAACATCTTACACAGCGATTAAAAAATGCACACACAATTTCTGGCACACAAAACACATTCCCGTAAACACTCAATAATTGATAACAAAGGTATATTCAGATTCTGAAGCGTATCAAAAAGAAAACAAGATGTTAAATGAACTCGACTACAATATTGCAGGATTTAGCGCTTGTAATGATGACAATAAATGGTGGAGTGGGTTGTGTTAAGTGTAGAAGAAACAGATAAGAGTGAAGATTATACTTCTGCATCCCAGTGGACCTTCTCCATCATATGCTTATCCTACAGAATCAAACATAAGAACAGCATCTACGAAATCGATTTTGATGGTGTCACTTGATCTGCGAACTTCAACAGGAAGAACTTACACTCTTCCACAGTATCAACAACAAAAAACGCATATCAACATGTAAATAGTATTTGCAGGTACACTGATAATAAAAAAGAGTACAATTAAAACAAAAATCATTTCTGGTGAATATTTACAAACATCACAAATACAGGTAAACCTGATTATGTGAAAACGTTTTCGGCAGGACTCCAGAAATTTCTGCAGTTTCAAAATGAAACTTACAGGACATTTAAAGTTCATATATACCAACAATATATATTAAAAATTTTTTAATTGTTCAGTTTTCAATTTTGCAGACTTGTATATTACATGCTATGACCTTGAATAGCATTAAAGGCCACAGCATGAATGGTGTTATATAAAATCAAGGGTTCTTTCTTAAGCTTTACGGTAACACAAAGTTAATTTCTTTAACTTACTTTGTGAAACTTTGCCTCTATTCCTTTCCATGTAAAACATCTCACAAAATTTTCATTAAAACTAAGGGGGTCAGTTTGAAAATGATGCAAAAGTGTGTAGATTTGACATGAAATGACCCAATAGCATTTCAAACCCGGCGGAGGGCGATGGATTTTTTCGAGCGTAAAAATCCTTAGCATGGCTTCCTTCGGAAGGGAAGTAAAGCTGGTGGTCCCGTGTCGTAGATTTACGGCACGTAAAAGAACCTCAAGCCTGATAAAGAGGCCTCTGAGCAAAATTACCGCTCTTTCACGCCCAATATAGAATGGGACGCTAGTGAACACAGCAGTTAAAGAGCCTCCGTAAATAAAACCCAATTTAATTTTTTCCAATAGCATTTCTGTTTTGCGTTTTTATATCAATAATGCTTCATTTAACTCTACTAAAAATAGCGTTATATAACAGCACAAGGAACTTCTGTTATCAAAAAAATAAAGAATGGGTCGTCTAGTGGCATTCCGGTAGGTACAGTCCGGTGCAAAAAACGTGCCGATGCTTTTGATTTCTTACAGTGTGTCTCTTTAGTTAAGGTTGACATAATCCCCTATCAGCTGTGTTCCACACCCACCCAGATGTGCTAATCTCTTATTGGTTTGAACAAAGTGAGCGGAGAAAGGGGTGAGAAATGACTGAAAGGTACTCGCCAGAAACTCGCCAAATATGTCCGTCTCTTACTAGTTTGATGTCAAATGTCTGGCATTCAAATTCTAACCAATGAACAGCGGCAGATTTCCGCAGGAGCGAAGGAAACCGCGAGAGGTAGGGTAGGACAAACATCATATGATGGATGGATGGATGGATGGATGGATAGCAGGCGGGCGGGTGAATAACATTTGTAGATAAATCTATAAGATGTCATATAAAATTACAACTTAAAATTAAGTGCATGCAAATCATAAGGGCACACTTTAATTACAAGTAATTAATAAAGGAAGTGGTTGGATAAAAATATCATCTTTATTATATATACCCCCTCATTTTAAAAATGCTAGCAGCCAAATTAATGGAGGGAAAAATCTAATTTTTTGGACATAAAGATCAAATGGTAACGCAGTTTACATGGTTTGGCAGTTTTTCGGTTCGTTCACATTATCAGTTTTATAGATTTTTTAAAAATATACCAAAATTGCACCTTTATTGTAAGTGGTGCTTTCAAAATTATCTTCATACATTGGATAGAGCATTTTTTGTGCATTCATCCACACGCTTTCATCTACATGTGACAAACAGTTGGAGAAATAAATTTGTGGTGTAAAGAGTGAGCCGAAAATGAGGAATTAAAGCAAAAAGTTGAATATTCCCGACTTTGACATTTTATTCCTCCGTCAAATAAATCCTATTTTCACCGCAAAATCAAGTAATACAAAAAAAAATGCTCTACTCAATGCATGTAAGATAAATTTGAAAACATCGCGTACATGAGTTGCAATTTTGGCATATTTTTAAAAAAATATATATATATAAAAATGATAAAATGAACGATCTGAAAAACAGCCAAAACCTGTAAACTGTATTACCACTTGACTTTATGCCCCAAAAATATACTTTTCCGTACATTAATTTGGCTGCTATAATTTTTTAAAGTGCAGACGAATGCTTTCTTGAGGGGGTGTATATCATTTGAAAGGATCAAAGGATATGGACAATAAACCGAAAATGATTGCCCTTAATGAACAAGGTTAAAGCGCAGCGAGGGCTGTGGAGCTATGGAGTATCTCCAAGAACGCGTCAAACTGGTGGAAGAAATACCACGAATGTGGTTACTGCACACGCGCACCAGGTGGCGTATTTCATTATAAATGCATAATGCAGTCCGCATGGAACTAGAAGCTTCAAGTCGTAAAACAATAGCATTTTCGCATTACTTGAAAAGGACTGACAACCTTCCTTATATTCCTTTTCTTGCAACTCTGATAATAAAAATTATTTAAGATAATACTAATTCCAATTAACTATGAAAAGGTAGGATCAGAATAAAAAAATCCAACGCCATAGTAGGGATTCGAACCACGATCTTCAGCTTCACGTACCGCTGCTCCGCCGTGTAAAACAAAAACAAACAAAAACAAAGTTTTATTTATGGACGCTCTTCAACTGCTGTGGTCCTTGGCGTCCCATTCCATATTGGGAGTGAAAGACCGATAATTTTGCACAGGGGCCTTTTTATCAAACTTCGGGTTCTTTTACGTGCCATAAATCTACGACATGGGATCCCCGCTTTACTTCCCTTCCGAAGGAAACCATGCTAAAGATTTTTACACCCTCCGTCGGGTTTGAACCGCGACCTCGGGAACAAGAGGTACATGGTAACCACTGCACCACGGAGGACGACCGCTCCGCCGTGTGAGCTACGATGTCAATATTATAACACGCCATGAAATTCTCCATGTGACTCCATTTTTCCGGTAAAAAAGAAGGCATCCTTAACTTCTCTTGAGATAACATGCCCCATCGTCGACCTCATAATTTTTCATTCTGATCCTACCTTTCCAGTCTATGGAAGAACAATAGAACTGAATTATGTTTTCCTAACGAATCTAAAATTGTCTTGGATCCTAACCTCTGGTACACATCTTTCATCGCGAAGAAAATGCTATGCAAAAGCCGCCAATTAACTTGGGATGCTACAACTACAGAGAGAACCAAAAACTACGAACCGGCTGCGCGGTGTTTTTCCTGTCCGCGTCCTCGGCGCTCGTTGCCTCTGCCGCTATCATAGAAAGGCACGGATGAAACCATACATTTTTAAAACTACTTTTAAAGGCTTTACTTACCAACTTGATGAAAGGCGATACTGAAACTGGCTACCGTCGATGTCCGTACATTTTTGGTACCTCTTTAGGAAACTATCCATCACTCGCCGTAGTTTACGTTGAGAAATGCTGGCAATTTCCTGGCGGATATTTTGCTTTAATTCTTCCAGGGTGTGTGGGTTTGTCTTGTACACTTTGTTTTAAGTTACCCCAGAAATCGCAGGGGGTTAGGCCTGGGGACCGAGGGGGCCACAAATCTCTACTAATAATTCTGTCCTCAAACACATGGTGGAGCCATGAATGGGAAGGAGCTCTTTTACCAATCCCTTACCAACTTAACGCGCAATTCAATATATCGGCAGGCACCCCCCCTTTCTTTCTTTCACCCAAGTGTACCTATAACCTTTCATGCTGCGGTCCGTCGTTAGCCACTAGCCACACACACTACTGCTCTGATTTATTCACATGCGCAGTACATTTTATTTGGGATTTAAGTTTTACGCACAGCCCATTATTATTTTGTCTATCATACCGGTTAAGCAGAGAAAGTACTGCATTCCACCCAAAAATTCAATATCGAGATATTACCGGAAATACTGTTTTGATGTCCCTGGTGCTACCATGCTAGCCTCTAGTTTCCGAGGTCGCGGATTCAAACCCGGCAGAGGGCGATGGATTGTTTCGGTCGTAACAATCCTTAGCATGGCTTCCTTCGGAAGGAAGGTAAAGCCGGTGGCCCGGGTCATAGATTTACAGACGTAAAAGAACCTCAAGCCTGATAAAGAGCCCTCTGTGCAAAATTTCCGCTCTTTCACGCCCAATATGGGGCGCTAAGGACCACAGCGGTTAAAGAGCGTCCATAAATAAAAATCAATTTAATTTTGAACAGCATCTCAAAAACGAGAAGTCTGATATATACCAAACTTGGCATTTAAGTTCAATATCTTCCAAAGATGCGACACGAAGATTTTCAAGAAAATCCACCACCTCCAACTACACTTTACGTTGAACATTTCTCGATTTTTTTTTATTTCCTAAACAATAGCTGTAACGATTTTGATTAAAATACTATGAAACATATTTATATGACAAATAAAATATATAGATATCTTGAATTTTCTGGGAATATCTTGTGAAGTCATCTTCATTCAAAGGGATTTTGTATAATCCTGTATAATTGGTAAACGTTAAGGGATGGACAAAAGTACTAAAGAAAAAAAAATCTCTTTAAAACATACAATTTATTTCAAATAATTTTTTGTGGCATAAGCCATTTCCGAGATATATGTTACTAATGGTTCGAATTGTTCAATACTTCGACTTCTTTTAAAGTCCTGTCGATCTTCAGTTGTTTTTCGCGATTGCATGGAAAAGGTATCGAATTTTAAGACCAGCATATAGCGTCCAGTTCTAAAACATTTTACTATTGCTGTTCCCTTTGCATGTATAACGAAGTGTGAAATGAAGCTATTTTTGCAAAGGTTTATCTGGATTAAAATGATGTAGATAGAAAAATACGCTTTAGTAAGAATAGTTTGTATACCTACTAATAAACGATAGAGGGTAGAGAAAGTCACGTCAATGCAACACATCAGTTTGACATTAGAGGTTTAAAATGTCACCGGTGTAATGTTGTGTAAGTTGGCTAGTATATTATATTTTAATCAAATTGTTAGTAACATTCTTGTGAAAATAAAAAATGTACCATACTAACGGTTACCCAGTATAGAGAATTCGAAAATCATTACTTTGTCTCCCTAAATGGTGCCCAATTTAAGTATGAAATTTAATACTGTCGCAAAGTATTTATTACTTTCTCTACTACGTATAGTAAGCAGGGGAAGTATTGTATTCCACCCAAACATTCGATACCGAGATTTCAGCGGAAATACATGTTTTGAGACCCCCTGAATTCAAAAAAATCTGATGTGTTACACTCACATGACTTTCTCTACTCTTGTACAAACTATTTTTACAAACGCTTATTCTCCATATGCTTCATGTTAATGGAGATATCAAGATGTCAATCTTATTGATAATTTTCTTGTAGATGCAAGGGGAATATGGTAGGTTTTAAGCGATAGTCAAATATTTTAACGCTGGTTGCTATGTGGCGCATTCCATTCTCTTTGCATGTCCAGGACATAAAAAAATCTGATGTGTTACACTCACATGACTTTCTCTACTCTTGTACAATCTATTTTTACAAACGCCTATTCTCCATATGCTTCATGTTAATCGAGATATCGAGATGTCAATCTTATTGGTAATTTTCTTGTAGATGCAAGGGGAATATGGTAGCTTTTAAGCGATGGTCAAATATTTTAACGCTGGTTGCTATGTGTCGAATTCCATTCTCTTTGCAAGTCCAGGACATAAAAAAATGAATAACGAATTTGAGAAAAAGTATAAGTATTGGAAAATTTAAGGGAATGACAAGCAATATCTCGAAAACGGTTCACTCAACAAAAGAAATGTATATAACATAAGTTGTGTATTTTAACGAGATCAACATTTTTTGTGTAGTAAAATTTTGTCTATCTCTTATGGTTTACCAGTTATGCAAAAGTCGTTCACAATGAAGAATACTTTTGGAGACATTCCCAGAAAATTCGAGATATACATTTCATTTCTCATGGCATTATCTTAAACATATGATATTTTAAACAAAATCGTTAGAGCCATTTTTGAGAAAATTAAAATTTTCGAAAAATGTTCCATGTAAAGGGTAGTCTGGGGTGGGGGGATTTTCTTGAAAACCTTCGTGTCGCATCTCTGGAAGATACTGAACCTAAATACCAAGTTTGGTGTTTATCCGACTGTTCGTTTTTGAGTTATGCTGTTCACACACACACAGACACAGACACACACACAGACACACAGACACACACACGGACATGTTTCCAAAAATGCTTTTTTTGGATTCAGGAGGTCTCAAAACATGTATTTCCGGTGAAATCTCGGTATCGAATTTTTGGGTGGAATGCAATACTTCCCCTACTTACTATACGTAGTAGAGAAAGTAAAAATGAATAACGAATTTGAGAAAAAGTATAAGTATTGGAAAATTTAAGGGAATAACAAGCAATATCTCGCAAACGGTTCACTCATCAAAAGAAATGTATAGGACATAAATTGTGTATTTTAACGCGATCTACATTTTTTGTGTAGTAAAATTTTGTCTATCTCTTATGGTTTACCAGTTATGAAAAGGTCGTTCATAATGAAGAATACCTTTGGAGACATTCCCAGAAAATTCGAGATATACATTTTATTTGTCATGACAATATCTTAAACATATGATATTTTAATCAAAATCGTTAGAGCCGTTTTTGAGAAAATTAAAATTTTCGAAAAATGTTCCATGTAAAGGGTAGTCTGGGGTGGGGGGATTTTCTTGAAAACCTTCGTGTCGCATCTCTGAAAGATACTGAACCTAAATACCAAGTTTGGTGTTTATCCGACTCTTCGTTTTTGAGTTATGCTGTTCACAGACACACAGACACACAGACAGACACACAGACACACAGACAGACACACACACGGACATGTTTCCAAAAATGCTTTTTTTGGATTCAGTGAGTCTCAAAACATGTATTTCCGGTGAAATCTCGGTATCGAAATTTTGGGTGGAATACAATACTTCCCCTACTTACTATACGTAGTAGAGAAAGTAAAAAGGATTTTTGGAAACATGTCCGTGTGTGTGTGTGTGTCTGTGAACAGCATAACTCAGAAACGAACAGTCGGATAAACACCAAACTTGGTATTTAGGTTCAGTATCTTCCAGAGATGCGACACGAAGGTTTTCAAGAAAAACCACCCACCCCAGGTTACCCTTTACATGGAACATTTTTCGAAAATTTTAATTTTCTCAAAAATGGCTCTAACGATTTTAATTAAAATATAATATGTTTAAGATAATGTCATGAGAAATGAAATGTATATCTCGAATTTTATGGGAATGTCTGCAAAAGTATTCTTCATTGTGAACGACTTTTGCATAACTGGTAAACCATAAGAGATAGACAAAATATTACTACACAAAAAATGTAGATCGCATTAAAATACACAAGTTATGTCATATACATTTTTTTTGTTGAGTGAACCATTTTCGAGATATTGCTTGTTATTCCCTTAAATTTTTCAATACTTATTTTCTCAAATGGGAATTCGTTATTCACTTTTTACTTTCTCTACTACGTATAGTAAGTAGGGGAAGTATTGTATTCCACCCAAAAATTCGATACCGAGATTTCACCGGAAATACATGTTTTGAGACCCCCTGAATAAAAAAAAATCTGATGTGTTACACTCACATGACTTTCTCTACTCTTGTACAATCTATTTTTACAAACGCCTATTCTCCATATGCTTCATGTTAATCGAGATATCGAGATGTCAATCTTATTGGTAATATTCATGTAGATGCAAGGGGAATATGGTAGGTTTTAAGCGATAGTCAAATATTTTAACGCTGGTTGCTATGTGGCGCATTCCATTCTATTTGCCTGTCCAGGACATAAAAAAATGAATAACGAATTTGAGAAAAAGTATAAGTATTGGAAAATTTAAGGAAATAACAAGCAATATCTCGAAAACGGTTCACTCAACAAAAGAAATGTATATGATATAAGTTGTGTATTTTAACGCGATCTACATTTTTTGTGTAGTAAAATTTTGTCTATCTCTTATGGTTTACCAGTTATGCAAAAGTCGTTCACAATGAAGAACACTTTTGGAGACATTCCCAGAAAATTCGAGATATACATTTCATTTGTCATGAAAATACCTTAAACATATGATATTTTAATTAAAATCGTTAGAGCCATTTTTGAGAAAATTAAAATTTTCGAAAAATGTTCCATGTAAAGGGTACTCTGGGGTGGGGGGATTTTCTTGAAAACCTTCGTGTCGCATCTCTGGAAGATAATTTGTACTCTTGTTGCACATTTTTTGTAATCGTTGTTACAATTTGTTCTCATAACTTAATTTTTTATGTAACAGTTATAATTTGTGGTAAAATATATATATATATACTTTTTTGTTTTTGCAATATCCACTTTAAACTTTTTTGTTTAAAAACCACTAAATTTATATGTCCATTATGCAAGATCATTTATGAGTCAGGCTAATAAATAAATAAATGCTGTTAATTCAAACAACATATGCAACAAGGAATTACATGTAATTTGTATTCCCCTGCATCATGCATCCTAGTTCGTTTCTCTGAGCTGTATCCTGTTAACAAATACACTACAAATGAAATTAAAACCAACATTAGAATAAGCTGGGTTTACAATGAATGCACAGTAAATTAAACACACCTGAGTTAAGATAAACAGGCAAAGACACAAATACTTCAAGCAGGCAAAAGCTGCATATCACAAGCACCTCTTGCATTTTGAAACACACCTTACCAATGAGCAAAATGCAGCCAAAAATAAGAGCATTTTTACCTTTCTAAGTTATCAAACATCATATGATCCACAGATCATCCCTTGCATACAAATATTAATTTAAATGTTGAGAAAACTTATAAAAATATTTAAATAAACATGCTTTTCCAAAATAATACTTAAGCAGTTTGATTACTCAGTTTTACTGTAAGTTCTGCTCCTATTGCCTCAGAGCTTAATGCTTACTCTGAACTCATTTACTAGTAAATTACATCATATAATTTTAGCCTGTCTGTTTCTCTTTCTTCCCGAGTTAGTAGATCAGCTTTTGTAATATAATTCACCACTATGATAACTTCACTCACTGACTCTGAACTAATAGATGCTCACCTGGTTTATGTAAATATAATAGAAATAAAAGTGTTGATTTTGAGTTTACCAAGCAAAGCAACACCATAACCTTAGGTATAACAAATACTATATGTTTCCTTCAACTACAGGAGAGGGAGCTGCCGAGAGTGTCTGGCAAGGCCCTGAATATTTTTATACACACTTAATAACTTCCTTTTTGGTAGCTACTTAATTTTGTTGTTGGTCTGTGTTGATATCCCTCTTGTCTGTCACTGAAGTTGCATATTCATAAATTTCTTAAACATTTATTATGAGTTTTGGTATACAATGTCAGGCAAGAAAGTATTTTCAAATGTCAAGAGTTAATTTCTCCATACTATAAAACCAACCCCTATAATGATCCTCCAAGTATAATGATCACTGTTTTTTTCCCAGTGGTTTAAAAAGTATTTTTGCTGTCCTAAGAGTTGCCTCTGAAAATGATTCATATTTCAAGACAGAATGAGAATAGGTAGTGTATACCATTTTAAGAGTATTCCAACAACTCCAGCACTTATGGGCATAAGCTCAGCTCAGCTTAAATGATGCACCAAATGGAAGAAGTGTATAGGTCATCCTTTAAACCAGAGAGATGTCGATGAGCACATTGAAAATGTATATAGACACACCTTACTTCAATTTTTAATTGATTTTTAGAAAACCTCTGGAAAAAGGAGACATCTGGCAACTGTGTGCTTTACTTTGCTGGTGAATGAGAATTTGCATTGGAAGAGGTGGTCATGTTTCTTCACAATAGTAGCAGTAGTGAGATTCTGAAAGTGGCTACATTACAGGAATGATATTACCTTTTGTTAATGGTATTTAGTTCTCTAGGCAGCTCTTCCATGCATTTGCAGCAACTTAACAGAAAGAAAAACAAAGAACTCAAAGCTAAGTGAAATATGTACCATAGTTTTAAGTGTTAGTTACAAGAAACAAAACTCATGCGCTTACTTAAGCATTCAATGAAAACACACCAAAGCATATGGGCTGCTTTCTCTTGCAATGTATGGGTTACAAGAAGTAAAAATAAATTACCTTACTTAAACATTCAACAGATGTGATTAAAATCTACCCTATCTGACTTTACTTGAACTTATGATAAAAGAAAGAACAAGACCAAAAGTATTAAGTCTTGCCTTCCAGGGGGGAATGACACCACAAGTCATAGTAGCACAAGAGTTCACCCTAGTTGCTAACCCATTAACTCTCACGACAATTATGACTTGTAGGAAACAAAAATGGTAAATTGTGGCCAACTAGGGACTTAAGCAAAACAGTCAAGACAACAAAGCATGCAGATCAGCTGCTGTTCTATCACTTACTTCAACAAAGCTTGCATTAATTGTTTGGTATTGGAATTACGATGAACAATGCGCAAATCGTTTTACTTTCTCTACTACTTACCCATAGTAAGTAGAGAAAGTATTGTATTCCACCCAAACATTCGATAACGAGATTTCACCAGAAATACATGTTTCGAGACTCCCTAAATAATTTTAAAAAAATTATCTAAGTTATATTCACATGACTTTTTCTACCCTCTATCGTTTATTAGTGGATATGCAAATTATTCTTATCAAAGCTTATTTTTCTATCTACTTCATTGTAATTGAGATAAACCTTAGCATATATATATATTACACATTTCATTAAGATACAAAGCAAAAGTCAAATGTTTAAGAGCTGGACACTATATGCTGGCTTTAAAGTTCCATACTCTTTCCATGCAATCACGAAAAACAACTGAAAATTGACAGAACTTAAAAGAATGTTGAAGTATTCACAAATCAAACCATTAATATCAGATATCTCGGAAATAACTTATGGCACAAAAAGTTTTTGAAATAAATTGTCTACTTTAAAGAGATGTACATTTTTGTTCAATCCTCAACGTTTATCAATTATATAAGATTATACAAAATTCCTTCCAAATGAAGAGAACTTCACAGGCTGTTCTCAGAAAATTAAAGATACACATTTTATTTGTTATGTAAACATCTTTAACACATGGTATTTTAATCAAACTTGTTAGAGCCACTTTTTAGATAATAAAAATATTTTGAAACATATTCCACGTAAAGGTTAGTTTGCGGTGGGAGGATTTCCTTGGAAGTCTTTCATCTTTGGAAAGTACTGAAATGAAATATCAAGTTTGGTATTTATCTGACTTTTCCTTTTTGTTATACACAAACAGATATACATGGACCCTTTTCTAAAAATGTTTTTTTTAGATTCAAGAGCCTCAAAACAACATGTATTTGCAGTGAAACCTCAGTATCAAGTGTTTGGGTGTAATACACCTTCTCTACATACTATGCATGTGGTGGAGAAAGTAAAAAGCATTTTTAGGAAAAGGTACACGCGTATGTGTGAACAGCATAACAAAAACGAAAAGCCGGTTAAATATCAAATTTGGTATTTAAGTTCAACATCTTCTAAGGATGCGACACAGAGAGTTCAAGAAAATCCCCCACCCAAAACTACCCTTTACATGTAACATTTTTTGAAAATGCTGATCTTCTGAAAAATGGTTCTAATGATTTTGATTAAAATGCCATAAGCTTAAGTTATTTTCACAACAAATGAAATGTATATTTTCTTGAATTTTCTGGGAATAGCCCCTGAAGTCCTCTTCATTCTGAATGACTTTTGCATAATTGGTAAACTGCAAGAGCTAGACAAACTCTTACTACAAAAAATCTTGATGTCATTAAAGCACACAATTCATGTCAAATATATTTTTATATTTTTGGAATTAACCATTTCCAAAATATTCTCTGTTTTCAATTTACATTTTTCTCAAATGGGAAGTTGTTTGTTTCTCATGGGCATTCAAGCAGAATGGAATTTCAAAGCCATCACATAGCGACACACTCTTAAATCTTAATCATTTTAACTGCTGTATCATACAATGAAATGTGCAAACATGAACTAAAAGTTTATCTGAACTAACAATAAGTAGCTAGAATTATAAGGTTATGTAAGAATAATTTGTAAGAGAGTGGGTAGGGAAAGTTTGCGAATGCACGAATGCAATGCATCAGAAATCCCACCCCCCTCTGAAATAAGAGCTATGGTGCTACAATGGTGTTATAATTTTTCTTTCATCTGCACATAGTTACCATTTGAGAGGATGGTATCTCTATCCCTTCCACCCAGTATTTGTAATGTGTGTTTTCAAATTTAAATGGCAGTCTATCTGCAAACCTAGTTACATCAGGTTTTTAAATACTTCTATCATTTTTGTCCTAAATTCATTCTTGGTTTCTGGAAGCTATAAGCAATGAACTTCAATACACTGATTTTATCAAACATAAGGGCAAGTCTGTTTGCTTTAAATCATTTCAAACACACTATTTATCATCAAACTCATGTAAACATCTAGTATCACAATATTACCATCTGGAAACTGGATATTAGGCATATGTTTTTATTAGAAGAGGTAGATAAATCATTTGTATAAATCAGAAACACCAGAGGGCCAAATATAGAACCTTAGGAAACTCCCTAACTTATTTTTTGCCAGTAGAAGAATTGATTATGTGCTCGATTCCTATTGTATATTTCAACCATTTGTTTCTTAAGTATGACACAAGCAGCTCTAGGTTACCCTTTATGCCTTACAAATTTTAATTTGACAAAAAGGATACCATGATTAACACAATTAAATGCCTTCACCAGGTTGCAAAACATTCCTCCTACAAGCATTATATATTAGTCTTGGTTACTAATATTTTATTTCTAACAGACTGTGGGCATTTTAAGTAGAAACATGCTCTCTGAAGCTGAACTGCTAGGTGTTTCAAAAGTTTTAAAGTCTGTTAGAAATTATTACTCTTTTAGATATTTTATAAAATACCGGTCTAAAATTAAGACACCTCATACTTCCCTCTTTTTTGTATAAAGGCTTAACAATTAAGTCCACATCACGATACACTAGTTTCCAAAGGTTTATTCCACAATTTAATTATGATTTCATCTTAACCTTTTAGGTTTTAGCGAGTGTACAATGTTGCTTATTTCAAAAGGGGTCATATTTAGCTTACATTCAGAAAGTTTAATTGGAAAGAAAATTTAATTAAAACAAACTGGATATTTATTATAATTTAACGCTTACCTGAGAATATTACCAGATATTCATTTATAAGTTCTGTAATTTCCAAGTAAACAACAAAATCCTACAATTGTACAAATAGCATAAAAGGTCACAGTGCAAAGTGGCTAAAACCGATGTTAGAAAAAATGGAAATGCCAACTCTTTACTACTCATTTATCATTTCTTTCAAAAATTCACTTAGACCATGCTTAATTCTAAGTTCCCACGTTGTGGCTTAGGAAAAAGTGCTGAGCACATTAACTGAAAGAAATTCTTCAATATGCAGAGGAAGTCATTTAAGTTCTCTGTATCATAGTATACATAATAAGGTGCAATGGATATTATTAAGTGCCTTGTATTAAAACACCTTGACAAACTTCATAGAAAAGCACCTATGAAATTATATAAGGCCAAATTAATACTATAATATGGGTTGCCTGGACCAAGCTTCTGTTTTAATTTCCCGGCCATTTATAAAGAATACCATATTATAATTTGTGGTATATTTAAAAATATGCAAGAAATTTAAAACAGAAACCTGTTTTCATAATTGGGCCAAAGTCACTTTTTGTTATAGTAAGTGAATTCACATAACTGTTATTAAGGCTGCTATTTTAACAAAGCCTGATTTTTAATTTACAGAAAAACTAGAACGGTATAGCTGAAATAAGTTGTTTCTGGAAAACTTCAAAACTTTTTTGACACCAACAGAAACGTGAAAACATAAAATAATTGGTTTCCTATTGCTCAATAGGAACCAAAAACACAGGAAATTTCTATTGGAATTAGTAATTCCATTGGAAAATGTATAATTAGCTGATAAAATACTGTCATAAAAACACACCTATATCTCATTAGTAATTTCCCTTTCTTCACATAATGAGTCAATCCTCAGATGCAAGTTTAGGTTTGCAAGTACAATCAGTGATATGTCCAAATGTCCTGGCATAATACACTGATAAAAGGTTAAGGAATAAAGGTTAACTCTTTCAAACATTGATGATGGCAAATCACTAATGGCTTGGCTGAAACTAAGGTTTTGTTCCTTTGTTATTTCCATTCTGATTACATTAAGCTAAACCATAGGCAAGTATTTTGGCTTAATTTATCAATAGCTTAACCTCTATAAATTATCACCGTGCAGAATGGGAAGCGCAACAAATCAAGGATGAACAAACGGGCAGTCTTTGAGATGAATTACAAAATTGTATGTTTTTACGTACAAGATATGCTGAGGTGCAGTCCCTCACTGGTCTAGTTTGTTTGCTTTTCAAAATTGCGAAAGGAGGTCACTAGCCAAATGGGGCACTTCGCGCAAACTCCAACAGCTGCGTTTCATACAGATTCCTTATGAATACATATTTTCGGTATCAGAGTTGCTTGAACTTTAGCTAAAGTAATCCAAATATTGCTTAAGGGTGCAAGAATATGGGATCCCATTTGCAGTAGCGTGTTCCAGACATACACATTAGTAAACGAAAGCTGCAGCTGTCCATGTTGTGTTTATGATATTTTAGTAAGAGTATGTGCATTTAGTATCCCATATTCTGTGTGCGAAATCAAAATAATAAAATTACGCATTTATACAACAATAATTGATTTTTAATACCGGTGGTGAAAATGGGCCCGCCCCCTTCCATGATATTGTGTGGACGACTGCTTCGTTTAAAGGTTATAAAATACGTTTATTTGGAATAGTATTATGAAAAAAACTTAAGGGAGGCGTTACTTACAGCTTCTGGTTTCTGGTCTCCAAACCGCAGTTATTTATAAAATCTTTCCAAAATATAATATGTATTTCCACCATATTACACCATTGCACCACAAGATCGCAGCACACATCAAAGTTCACACCAAGAGCTGCGAATCGGAATACAAACGAACGTTACGACATCTGGCTAGCAATCTCCATACTCTGTTAATAAGGTTAATTATGTTCATCGCAACATTTAAAATGCGCATATTACAGCACAAGCATTTGTGTATAGTGCCATTGAATGTCAGGCGCGTTGCACATATTCCAATATTAAAGTAATAAATTAATCTAAGAAATATGCTGCCAACATTAAAAAATTGATTAAATATATATCTGTTTTGTAACAACTATACTGCTTTAATACTCTTAATTATTACAAATGAGATATAATTTGTTACAATTTAAGGTGAAAATCAGTTTCCTTAAAAAGCTATTTTTTCCCTTTAATACATATAATTAGAAATTGTAAATAACTTCAAATTCTTACACCCCTCAGGTTTAGTGTCGTCACTAGCAAGAAATAAACAATACTGACAAAAATGCTTAATGCTTATATTGGCAGATATCTGGGTTTGCATTTAATAGTTATAATATTCCTCTTAAAGGCACAAGGTACTCTGAAATGGTCAAAAATCACTTTTTGTTTTAGGCACTAATAAAATCTCTATTATTTCCAGTTTCAGAAAGTATATACATTTTGGGGATTGAGTGGTTTTTAAGACATTTAAATACAATTTAAATGCTAGTCTGCATTCCTTTAAAGCTGTCATGCAACGCCCCTTTTTATACCATTTTTGTATCTTTCAACAATGCACTATATCATGCTCAGCAAGCAGTTCTGCAATTAACAAGAGACCAGGACCAAAAGAAGGCAATCAGAAAAGCTGAAGCAATTCAGGAATGAAGGTGCAGATGATTATGACCCTGGAATGTACTTAAGTATGTCAGAATTTTAATGTTCAAACTTTAAAATTCAGTTTTCTCAAAACATTTTTGGATACTTGTGTACCTTTTTCCGAAAGTATGAGAGGTAGAGAGCTGAAATTTTCAGTAAATATAAACAACACAAACTTTCTAAACCACAATCATAATTTTATAATGCATTTTAGCGATATTAAGAAGGCAACAACATTGCAATTTTTCCACATTATCACATTTTTTACTTTGCAAATAGTTGCTTTTCAATTTCAGTGAACTGATATACCTAACTAAATAATTGAGGTTCAGAAGATAGCTGATTATACTAAGAACAAGCATACAAAAGTGTGATTCTGTATTGTTAGTAGTATCAGAGATAAAGGTACATGAATTTGCATGTTTTAAGAGTAAATTTTATTTTTCTGCTAAATGGAATAATTTTTACGGTTTCAACTACATAAGCTATCAATGCAAACAACCACTTGAAATAATTGTCATGATTTATAGAATAATTCATAAATATTTCAGGAAAAACTGTTGAGAACTTTGAGATCAGTGGTAATTTAAGACACTTGAGGTGTAATTTCCAGTGTTCAGACTACCTTGTCCCCTTAAACAGTGTATTATCAGCACATTTGTTTGTTCATTTGGTGCCACTGTGAGCAATGCCCAGGGATAGTGAACACGTCATACAATTATGAAATATGTAGCATAACTAATAAACATACCAGTACCAAGAACTTGTTTAACTAATAACATACCCAGCACCAATAACTTGTTTAACTAATAACATACTCAACACCAAATACTCTTGTATTTCTATTACATAATAATGGTAATTTATTATGATTCATTCTGGTGCTACCAATGTCATAAACTGATTAATGTAATACAATAAGCAACTTGACCTAGTAGAGGATGGTAGAAAGTTGACATTTGGAGACGATGGAACTTCGTTACCAATCTAAACCACTGCTTCTACAGGTCACGTTTTGCACATGAGAGAGGTTTTGGACAGGCTTAAGGTCAAAGAAAAAGAAATTATAAAACCTTGAGGATATTCTTATTTAAATGTTCTTTATTGTGTGTTCCATAGCATAATTCCACTTACACAATCATGGTCACAATATTAGTCTGTTTCTTTTTGAGTTCACATACTTTGCTACATACATGAGGAGCCAAGATGAACCAAAATATCTCTGAGCAATACTTTGCAAGGCAACATGCAATATAAGAAATTTTATCTAGATAGTGCTTCTAATGCTATCTCTTCTCTTATTTCAATAGTTTGGCAAGTTTGGCATATTCCATTTCACTGAAATTCACGCCTGTTATTTCTATAGTTTGACAAGATTCGCATATTCCATTTTACTGCAGTTTCAGCTTGTATTTTCTTAAAAACATGAATAGGAGATTCTTGTCATCGTTAAAGTTCTCACAGTTTCATTAAAGCTTGGTTTACAGATAAGTAAATACAAAATCTGCATTTGATCCTAGGATGTAAGTTAAAAGTACATGCTAATTCAATTACTACAATATAAAAGTATTAAGGCATCACAGAATGAACTAAACAGGCAAAAAATATTTATATGAATACCAAATTCCATGTAAATGTTTGCTTTGTTTAGTTTTTTTTTTTTTGAAAAGGTTCAAAGACATTTATCTAAAATGTAACTGATCCATGATTACTGTTATTGACCCCTATGCACAACCAAAATCACCCACTGCTAATTAAACAATATGCTGCAATTGTAATGCAATCAAAAAAGCACAATCAAACTTTCATCCTAAGTTCTCTTCTTGCAATACACACTATAAACAACACATTTTGGCTCATCTTGTCTCAATGGTTTGTGCCAGTCATTATAGTTCATCACAAAGAATATCCAAACACTCTTAACAATAAATTAAAAATAAAATAATATTTTTCAAATAAATGAAATACACAATCAAAACATTAAAGCAAAAAAATCACTAGAAAAAAAAAGACAGGTTACGGGTGCATACCTGTACATCACCCTAAAAAATGTAACATACAAAATCCTGTAATGTTTTGTGTAAAAAGTATTACATACTACAACAGGCGAAGTTACTTCCAAATAAAGATAATAACAGCAATTAATCTTAACATTTTAGTCCTAGATATGATGCATACATCAATGCATCCTACAGCAAAAACACTGATTAAGCTCTTTATACAAAATCATTAAAATGGGAATGTTTCTACATGAACTCATGTTTGTTTTGATATGACTGTAATAGAGAAAGCTTAAACAAAATATTCATACCATAATTGAATCAAACACTCTGGGAACATAGCTGCCAAATAAAATGTACTAGCCAACCATTATCTTATATAAACCTACAGAAAAAAGATTTTCTTTTAAGTGATCATTTTTTTATGCACACATACTTATCTGTTTACTGTAGTTGAGAATTTTATTTGCTGCATACTTATATCTAGTTTAGTGTTATACCTTGTCTGGAATTTAACAATTTAGTCCATAACTTCAACTTTGCAGAGAAATCAAGGAGGCTATAAAACCAACCCTTTTCATAACTTTGTTTGGATTCATTTTGTTGCTATATCCCTTTGAATAAACCAACTACCCCAAATAACACAGTAATTAAATGTTCAGAATACAATTTCATAACAATTGTGTGTAAGAGTCAAATGAGACTTAACAGAAGGGGCTCTGTTTCAACAGGGTTGCCATTTCCATAAAACTAGGAATAGAAGCATATAGGACTAGATTGGATTATCAACAAAATAGATATTAGCTTTAAATACTGTACATAATTACTTAGAAATCATTTGTAACATGTTTAAAAGCTAGTTAACTTTCACAACCAAATCGGTAATAAACGTAGATGAAAGCAAACCAGCTTTTCAAACTGCCGTAATTCATAAATTCCAATATTCAGGGTTTATAAAACCCTTCTTCTGGTAACGACTTCAAACGAATATTTGCATTAAATTTACTATGCATTCCAGTAATTTAATCCTCTGTCAATTGGAGTACATATAAGAAGCAAAAGCATGTTTTCTGAGTTCTACTTTTTGGATGTACCTTTGAAAAGTTGTAGATCCCAGCCTGACAATGAGTTCTTTGGTTCTCCATGGTCTGATGGTTAAGATTCTAACCTCCAAATTCAAAGCCTCTGGGTTAATTAGTGGCTGGAGGATGGAAATGTTTCCTTAACCAGGATTATTCCACATCTTCCCTGGACTCTGGATATATGAATGGCAGCATGAATGCATGTGATTTTATGTTTATAAAGCAACAATAAAAGTAATGCAAAACCAACAATTAACACAATCCAACAAAGGAATATATTTGTAGACTGGCATTTGTTCCAAGGCAACACTACTGATATGACCCCAGATGCTTTAAAAAAAAATAAACATTATTTGCTAATCAGAAGTTGTTGTTGTTGTTATTATTATTATTATTATTATTATTATTATTATTATTATTATTATTATTAAACAACCTTCTATCTTTCAGTACCGATTGGAATGTCATATTTTTTCATTTAACCAATCCTAAAGACCTGCAATTAGATCTCCATTTCCTGCATGATGAAGACTTTGATGAGCACTAAGTGAATGATAGTGTCCTCATAGGATGCAGATAGTTTTTAACAATGCTGGTTGCATTGTATACAGATAATGTTCTAGCACAACTAATGAAATTTATGATAAATACTATTTTCCTCTGTATATGGCAACCCTGTATTTCAACAAAACTTGGTGTAAACCCAACTTCAAATCTCACTGCTTAAGCTGTATAACTAATGAAAGCATAAAAGCTATGTTTTCACTAAAGCCAGAATTATGGTACACCTAATGTAACATCATGTGACATAATGCAAATGTTTAACAGAGCATTTCATTACTGTTTGATATACCTAACCTAACTTAGGGTTTAGTAAATTCCTTGACATCACATTTTGTTTCATAAATCATATTAACATGCATGAAGGGCTACACACAAGCCAAAGCTTCTATTTTTAAAATTTGTGTAAGACAGAACTTATCATGCACAAATATCCTAACCAAAGGTGTATAACATACCTTAGGTTCCACTTCACAAATAGGCTATTTGTCATTCTAATTGCTTTCTCCTAAGGGAAAGTACTAACAAGGCACAAAATTAAAAGGTCAAAACATCTTGCTTATTTAATTTTTTTTAAAAAACTGTTAAACAGCAGAAGTTTATAGACATGATACTTCTGACAAGTTACATTAATTACATAATTGTGGTATGATGAATATTCACAGAACTTATACCAATTCTTCATTACTATTATTTGTGTATATAAGCTAGTTACCATGGGAAATAGTAAGTACTGATCACAGAGCAAGCATTAGGAAAAGGCAGAAGTATGTGTATTATTAATTTTTAAAAGTGTCCCAGAAAAATAAGTTTTATTGCCAGTTTTCAAAAAATGGCATATAAGTTACACAGAGAGATGAAGAGACAGTGTGAAGTGTTGCATTTATTGCAATAACACAAGCAGAGCTACATGTCCTGCTTGTTAGTATATAAAATTAATAAAATATTTCTTTATGACAACGTTTTAGGTTTATAGTTGAATGATGTTTGAGTTGAGACCCACTTTTGGCTATCCGTATTCTGTGGCTCTCGTGTTCAGACCACAAGGCCACTTTTAAATGGAATATGAAACTTGTTGCTAATTCTATTACAGCATCTTGTTATTGGTATGCCATATACAATAGGCAGAACTGTTAGCCAGAGCTTTTTACTAGTTCATTTGTGAGCCTTTGTTACATGACTAAGGGCCAGCAGTTACCAGATTTAGGATCTCTCTTATATTTCAAAATGGCAACATTCTCCAAGTTTCACTTACCTAGGTGCTGTACATATGTTGGATCTCAACATACACATCATTCGGTTGATGCTATCCAAAGAAGTCATCACTAAATAACCAGTGCTTTAAAGAAAGCTTTAAATCTCAAAACAAAAAAAAATTCTTACTTCACACTTTTGGAATCTTGCTCTTCATTTTGTAACAAACCAAAAACAAAAATGGATACGAAAAATAAAATGTTTGCCAAGCAATGCAGCATCAAAAAATCCACTGTTAAATTATGTTAAGTGTATCCTGACCACATCTTTAGCTTAGTACCATCCCTTAATTGAGCAATTCTGAACTGAGGGGTATGCTCCTTTGGAGACACTATAGCTTGACAATGGTGGTGTCAAATAAATGAACAAGAAAAATTACTGCCAAATTGAGTTTACATTTCCAGGTACAGTAGAATCTCGTTAGTACGTTTTTGCAGGGGTCTACAGATTTGGACGTCATAGGCAGGAAAAGTTGTTTAATGAAAATACAAAATCTGCAATTTAAGAACATAGTTATGTAATCAATTCGGGTAAGTTGCTTTTACGTGATCTTCAGCGATGGAAGTGATGTCTTATATGTCCTACAGATGTCACTATGTCATTATCTAGCTCTAACGCAATGCTGGCAACATATGAATAACTAATGCCGCCAAAGCCAGTAAGATACTCAGTCTCAAGGCGTAGCTGAGGGATGTTTCTTAGAAGGAGAGGAGTGTAGCAGTTGCCGCAACTGCGAAGCTACGACAGGGCGTAGCCGAGAGACTCTGCGCGTCTAACACTCCAATGATTCACTTTTGCAGAAATTCCTTATTTCACTTCCCATTCAGCGTCTGTTTTAGCAGGAAGATGGCTACATTTGTGGTGTTCATATTGCAATTTTCTTATAAAAGTAAAACACCTAAAATGGGCGGGCAGGTGAGCACCAGGTATTGACGAGATCACATCTACTTATAAACTCACTCTTAAGGATTTACTCCATTCCTTCTTGCTTTTTTCAGCATTTTCAATGAAGACCACCTAAAAGCAAAATAGCTATAAAATTTAATAATTATTACGTCTCCATGGGCAATTGAAATATATTTCGAGTACAATTTCATACTGAATACGATCCATGTTTCCATGTTAAATTCAATACATGTTCAAATGGATCTGGATACACAAAACCTGAGAATAAATAATTCAATCTTTTATGTTGGTCAACTTGGATTTTTGAGGTTATGAATGTTTTTGAGAAAATGAATTGCGAATTATGGAAGCGACAATAGTGGCTTTGCTATGTGTTTTATTACACATATGATAACAATTTCTGCTTAAAAAAATAATTATGAGCATGCATCGTGTTACAAGAACAATAGACGAATCTTTGGCGTATTCAATACGATTTGAATACGGTAGGCGTTTCCATTCAACAAATTTCGTTCCGATCCTCTTCTGATCCTATTTTCCAAGAGGAAAGTTTTGTTTTAGTATTTTTCCCTTCTTTAAAAGCAGTTTCAATCTATTTAGGTTTGCTAACAATCGTGTTTAAGGTTGACAGAGGCATGTTTAACTTCCGCACTATATCCACATGCTTCATATTTGGATTGTGGTCTACTTCAAGGATTATCAGTTTTTCAGTGTTGGTTATTTACTATACTTTCTTTTTTACATTGCAAATGAAAAGTTAAAATACAATCTACGTATGTTTGGTCAACACTCAACAGTAGAAACTATCGTTTACCACGCCAAGGTAAAGCATTCTCTATCCTGCCCACATAAATCGTGTCACACAAATATTTACATACATGCATGTGATTGAGTGCCGGTATTCACCCCATGACCAAGGATTGACCACAGTAGCAAATGAGGACATCAAACTTTGAACGTGTTAAGTGCCTACTCCCACTGGACCGACCAAGGATTGGCCAAAACAGCAAATGAGGACGTCAAACTTCAAACGTAGTAAGCGGGATCGGGAAAACGCACTAAGCAAACGTTATTTATTAAATTTGGTGATTTGGTACCGGGACTTTTATAATTCAACGTAATAAATGGGAAAACGTGTTAATGAGGAACGAGCTAACGAGATTCCACTGTATTGGACTGTTATCATTCTTCTTTCTATCTTACATTATGTAGGTGTGGGTTGCAGAATTTTCCAAGATAAAAAAATGGTGCAGGAAGCATGTAAGTTTGAGAATGCCTTAATTTAGTTATGTCACATCATGCTGTGCTACATTTGGTGTACTGTAATTCTAGTTTACTTGTCAAGTGAGCTGCAAATAAGCTGTGGTGTTAATTTTAATTATATTTTGTGTCTCTCTTTCTCTCTGTTTAAAAATAATGCAAACACATTGGTATAGCTCTGTTCCATTTCATTCCAATTCAAGTTAATTTCCTCAATAGCAAAGCAATAAACTAAAACTCATTTAGTAAGACCTTGTGAAGTGCATTACATGGCTCTTAAATTCTGTTTTTATCATATTCTCTACAATTAAGGAGATTCAGAGTGATGGCTAAATGGTGCAAAAATGATTTTTGAAATGCTGTGGATTAATATGTGTCTTCTGTCATACGCAAAACAGATACTGAAAGAAATGAAAGTGAACCACTAGAACTAAAGCATGAATAGGTTATACACAAATTGCTAACTGCGCATTTCTGTAATACAATAGCTGGATATTTGCTAAATTTGCAACCCAAATTATATAATTATCATAACATATATTTTTCAGTTGTGAGTTTCAACTAAAATACACTGTGTGCCAAAATACAAAGAAGATTGTTTTGTTTCATTCATGGTGCACAGACTTAATATTTCTGCCTTCCATAAAGATCTTGTTACCGGGTACATACATCATAGAGTAAAAGTTGTAGTTCACTTAGAGTGACCAGAGACGATATATCTCTGCATATCACCATAGAGCTTTCTGAATGAAATTATAGACAAAGACGCACACAGTCAATTATAACCTGGTCAACATTAATTGCATACTATTCACCTATATATCACAAATGTCAGTCAACCACTGGATACAAGGGTCACTGAAGATGTGATCCAAATCCCCGACCCTGGTTCATTGTGTCTTTTCGATCTTGGATTGGAATATTTGTTGAGCATCTTGATTCAACAAAGAAGAAGGCTATTCTCAGTTCTGATCATGTTCTTGGGAGTTCATCTGTGAGGTGCTCTGACCCTGAGTTGAACTGGTACTGCAATCATGAAGGACACAACCTTGCCTAGCTTCTGCAGTCTTCTAGGATAGAGAAAAGGTTCTTTATTAAATAAGCACAAGATAATCTCATTGGGTAGTATTGTATGTCTTGCACATTTCTTGCAAACTGTGAAGGTAATAATGTGCATTATCAAACACCAACAATAGTCGCACACAATCAATTTTACTATTAAAATCCACCAAACTTGCAATACCCCTCTTTCTTTCTTAGCTAATGTAGTTGCAGGGCATTTAATATAATTAACAATAGCTTTGATATGTTGTTTGTAGACTCTGAGTATCATTTTCTTTTTACTTTCTCCACCACCCACCTTTATTAGATAGAGGACGTACTTCATCCCATCCAATGTGATATCAAAATTTGACCAGAAATATATGTTTTGAGGTATCCTGAACCCAAAAATGCATTTTTGAGAAAATATTCACGATATATGCTGCTAATGATTTTAATAATATGAAGAATTAAACTACTTTAAAACAATAAACATGTTTAAAATACCTTAATTTCTTCTTCTATCTTATTTCACAGGCTCATGTTAAACAAGAATGACTCAAATAATAGCACATGAACAGGCTATAAACCAACATTTATTGCCTTGATAAATTTATACCTACTAGCATGGATTATATGAAGTTAAAAAAAAATAAAACTAATATGTTCCATTCATATGACTCTATTTACTCTTCTACAAACTATTTTTACAAAAGTTTATTCTTTTATTTCTTTCTTACTTTTTAACTGTTTCAATTGCACAGCACCCTTCAACTTCTATGGTTGTATTGGGGACTTTGACTTGAGAAACAACTGATTGTGTTATTACTTGTTGAACTGTAGGTTAAATCAACATTTTATTTTAATACTTTTTGCTATTACACACACTCACATTCACTCCCACATTCATACTTTCAGACTCCACAGAGGATAGGGAACGATTCGGATTAAAGAAAAATTCCCTGGACCAGCTGGGAATCAAACACAGGACTTCTGGGTTGAGAAGGCAGAACATACCCTAAATCACATAGCCAGTCTTTTTATTGCCTGTTAAAGAAATAAACTTTCATTACACATTTCGTTATATGTATAAGAAGGTAAAGCAATAGTCAGATTTTCAAAGTATGTAGCTATGTGATGCCTTTGAAATTCCAAGCTCTTTGCATGACCACAGGAGAAAACCAAATAGCAACTTATCACTTGAGAAAAGTGTAAGGGTTCGAAAGTTCAAATCAATATCAAAGAAAATCTTGGAAATAGTTAAAGCCAAAAATTTTTTAATTGACATAAATTGTATGCTCAACAAGATCTACATTTTTTATGGAACAAGATTTTGTCTATCTTTTACAGTTTACTAATTATACCAAAGACATTCAGAATGAAGAGGACTTCATAGGCTATTCCCAGAAAATTCAAGACATACATTTCATTTTAAAATATCCTAAACAATATTTTAATTTAAGTTATCAGAGCCACTTTTGAGAAAATAAAAAATAACAAAGCATTTTCCATGTAAAGGGTAGTTTAGGATGGGGCGGATTTTCTTAACTTAAATCCAAATTCGGTATTTAATTACCTCGCGCGCACACACCTGGTAATGCACTCCTTTTCTAAAAATGTGTTTTTTTAATCAATGAAATCTCATTATCAAGCTTTTGGGTGGAAAGCAATACTTCCTTTATTCTTACTATAGGTAAAGTAGTAGAGAGAGTAAAAATTGAAATATGAATAAATATCTATTTCTGAACACTCACAATTACATAATCAAATTATATACATTTTTAACTATAACAACATTTGAAAATATTACGCTATAAATTCACTTCTTGGTTGATTGCTTATGCTAATCTACAGTCTCAATACACACAACTCACGGCTTTCCATGTATTGATGACCCACTGTCTACTTGCTTACATTATTTGTCTATTTCATCTGCCTTTAGCCCCATCTTCTTTGTACTCATTCTTAACCATTTCTCTTTGACCTTACCCAAGGTTTCTCCATAGATTTTATGTTTTTATCCTCTTTTATAGTCAGAATCTTCCTTATTAATACTTACCATCCAAGTTTTTCCATTTCTGTTGCTAAACTTGTTCTCTACACGTGTTTGATTACAATATAATATACAGTGGAAACTTCACTAGACATTGGACATTTTCCTATATCCTCATCATGCCTTATGCCTTTCAAATTTATAACTCCTGATCTCGCCCTAGTTTACTGCATGTCTCTATGTACTTTTCCCTCTCCCATGCTGTTTTAATTCCCCTATACATCCTGAAGGAGCTTTTCTCTCTTGTACTGCCAAAAATATCTTGTCTGTCAATATCTTCTAGCCGTAATTCTACTTCTTTTCAAAAGCCTCTACCTCATTTATCTCCCATACCTATCTGTTCCATAACTGTTAATAAACATGACCCTTTCCACTTACTTTTCTCTTGTATATGAAAACATTCTTTGATAATATCGCTACCTTCCAGATTAGAGATTCTATATAAATATTTCACAGCTCTTGAGAAAATTTTGTTTTTGGTGGAGTACCTACCAAATTCTAACTGTGCTGCCCATTTGGTGATGCTATTGGTACCAAAAACATATTTGCAAAAAGAAACTGAAGTAAAGTTCTGTATTGCAACTGTTTAAAGAGGTGTTTCATTACCATGCTACTGGATTCACAGCAACATCCATGCATGGCAAACGTTATTTTAAACTGGCTCATCCTGCCTTTACCACATGTTTGGTTGTGCTGCACCTAGAATTCAAATCTAGATAACCTCTGAGTGAAATCCCAATCAGTGATGTAGAATGCTTAAGCCAATTTTCTTAGTCACACATCTAAGAACAGGTAGTAACACTTCTTAAAGGCAGTAGTAGTTACAGTATAAGCTGTAATGTAAAGAACTGCTTTTGTGTGAAAATGAATTGGAACTGAAAGGTTTGAAATAACTTCTGAAAAGGCTAAGAATGTTGTAAATGATTTCATGCATGCACTTTTTATGTAACTCAAAATATCAGGTTTGAAAATACCATTCATTGTTTTTTCTATAACTTAACAGATAAAAGTGAAATTCCTATCCTATGATTTTACATTGAGAAAGCACCAAAAGTGCTGCAAGTTGTATTAGAATGCAACAAATAACTTCACTGAAAACACCATTTCAGTCATAAATCTTTTTCACTTACTTGGGCACATGGATTGGGTTTCACTTGAGCCAGGCGCTGTCTTGCCCAAGAAAACTGCTCCATAAGTTCATGATGCGTCTCCAAACGATCTATGCATGGCAAACACACAGTTTTTGGCAGAGGATCATTGGCATTAATCTGGAAACAAATAGATACATAAGTTCATAAAAATTTGACAAAGCTATTGTTTAGATAAGTTAAACCAAATATTTCATGCTGTACATCTTTATTCATTAACATTGCTATGCATTAACTCTAGATATTCTTCTCACTCTCCTCCCTCTATGTGCACTGTGCACTTCATGTGACATTTTGAAAACCAGTAATAAAACTTAGTTTAATAAACAGTGCTTGCTGTGATAACTAGTTAACATACAATTGACCTGTTACATTCACATGGCATTCTTTACTCACTATCGTTTTATTTTTATCCCTCTTCTACCTTACTTACAAAATCTTGTTTTTTCTAGTTTTATTTATAGACTTAAAACATTCACATTTGGAAAAATCACCTCCCTCCAAGAAAACCAGAATATACAAAACCAAATATGAAGACTGCAACAAAATCTACTTAGGGAAGACATAAACAAACATTAAACAGCACTTCAGGCATACTAAATACAAAGTGGAAATTAGCAGCATCAACACATTTGTGGAATCACAACCACAACCCAGAAAATAGTTTGTCTTATAAAACATGTTCAATGTCAAAAACATCTGGACAAATGGGAGAAGATATTCATAAAGAAACACAACACAGATTTGATGAATTTTGAAATTCTTGTTGAAGGCAACGTACTCTACAAACTCATCAGTGGTGTTCAGCAGAGAAAATCCAAGATCAGGAGCCCACAACATTTCTGGTAGTCGACCATAGCTAAGGATGCAGACAACACGTCTGTGAAACACGTTCTATAGCAACAAAGCTACTTAAGTGTAAATTCAACTCAAATAGTGTTCTATAAAATTCACATGTTTATTAAAATAATTTTAACATGCACTTACTCCCAAACACTTTAAAGCTCTGTTAACACGTTTTTCTTACTTCTTTCCTTCATCACAGTTTAGAAAGTTTTATTACGCAAACAGGAAATTAAAAAATGTGTGAGAGCGTTGCTTTCAGAGCTTAAAGGACAGGAACATGTGCATATAAAAGTAAATTCCAGCAATAAGCACACACACTCAAGCATGGAGTGCAGCAACACATTTCAACAATGCTATTTCTGCAAGTCTTAAATTTCTTCCTTTTTATTTGTGCGTATGTGAGTGCCTTTTTTGGAGGGGTTCAGGAGACTTCAAAACATTTACTTCAAGTGAAATTTCCATACTTTTTGAGTGGAATACAATACTTCCCCAATCCACCACAGGTAAAGGGTAGAAAAAGTACAAATTGATGTAACTTCCTAAATATTAATCTTATCAACATTTTGCATAGTGCACACACAAATCTGTATTCCCCACCACAAATGATTAGCCAAAATACAGAATGCTTTAAGTACCCTTGCTCAGCCACTGCTGTCGTCCTCTGTGGTGTAGTGGTTACCACGCTAGCCTCTAGTTCCCGAGGTCGCGGGTTCAAACCCAGCAGAGGGCGATGGATTTTTTCAGGCATAAAAATCCTTAGCATGGCTTCCTTCAGAAGCTAAGTAAAGCCGGTGGTCCCGTGTCATAGATTTACGGCACGTGAAAGAACCTCAAGCCTGATAAAGAGGCCTCTGAGGAAAATTACTGGTATTTCACGCCCATATAGAATGGGACGCTAAGGACAACAGCAGTTAAAGAGCGTCCATAAATAAAACTCAATTTAATTTAATTTTTCAGCCACTGCTAAATAACACTTGAATAATTTATATTATCTTGATCTTTTCCTGTATCGTTGCAATTTAATTATGCATTTCATTTTATGAATAGTTACAATATAGAGATTCTCAAGCTCATTTTTTTAATGGTTAGTTAAAAATCCTGTTTGGAGCTTGAACCAGCTTTTCAGTTTTGTCAATGGCATATTGTGTTGAAAATGTGTCGCTAAATGAATAGGAAATGTCTTGTTTTGGTAATCAATAGCTTTGAGATTATCAGTACCTATAAGTGTGTCAAATGCAAAACCAATGAACCCAATTTACCCTGTGGAGAGTGTAATGTGCATTACTGCATAAAGCATGTTTCAAAATCCTTTTAAATTCAAATTACTCTAGAAGTAGTTAAGTAAATACACCAGAATTTTTATAGATTATTTGAATAACTGTAATACAAATTTAAACACAAAACATTGAGTGTTAGACTAAAACATAAGAAAAATTTCAATTCCTTAATACTTCATAACACTTATTTCATAAAATTAAGATTCAATTAGAAGCAAGTACAAGCAGTGTTTATTCTTAATATAGCTACTCAATAACATCAGTTACGCAACCCAAATTGTCTCACACCAGTAAAATGCCTGTTTATCACTCTCTACTATGTATAGTAAGTAGGAGAAGCATAGCATTCCACCCAAAAATTCATACCAAGATTTCACCGGAAATATATGTTTTGAGGCCCCCTGAATAAAACAAAAAAGCATTTTCACAAAAAGGCACATACGTATCTGTGAACAGTATAACTCAAAAACAAAAAGTCGGATAAATACCAAACTTGGTATTTAAGTTCAGTATTTTTCGAAGATGTGACACACAGATTTTCAAGAAAATCGCCCACCCCAGACTATCGTTTTCATGAAACATTTTTAGAAAATTTTGATTTTCTCAAAAATGGCTCTAATGATATTGATTAAAATATCATATTTAAGATATTTTCATCACAAATAAAAATGTATATCTTGAATTTTCTGGGAATGTCCCCAAAAGTCATCTTCTTTCTGAATGGCTTTTATTTAACTGGTAAACCATTAGAGATAGACAAAAGTTTTCTATAAAAAAACAAATGTAGAGTGCATTAAAACACACAATTTATGTCATATACTTTTTTTTGTGGAGTGAATTATTTCGAGATATTCCTTGTTATTTGTTTGAATTTTCCAATACATATACCTTTTCTCAAATGGGAATTGATTATTCATTTTTTTATGTCCTGGACATGCAAAGAGAATGGAATGCACCACATAGCAAGATAAGATTTGACTATCTCTTAAAGCCTACTATATTCCTCTTGTACCTACAAGAAAATTAGCAATAATTCTGCAAATGTTTATCTCGATTAACATGAAGTAGATGCAAAATAAGCACTTGTAAAAATAGTTTGTACAAGAGTTGAAAAAGTCATGTGAGTGTAACCCAGAATTTCTTTTTTGTTCTTGAAATCCTATACTCAACAGAGCTGTCATGCGGAAAAAACCCTCACCAGCTGTATAGCATAATAATAAGATATACAGTAACTTTTACATTTCTCCCGCTTCACCCTCGGAGTTAAGAGGTTTTTCATGCAATTTTGTAGAGGACACCATCACCAAACATTAAAGTAAAGAATATGATGCAATCAAATTTTCACACCTTCATCCTAGGTTTTAGAACATGAAATGCCAAATTTGGCACCTAAATGGTTAACATAAAAAATGAGTGAAGTATATACAATAAGAAGTATACAATAACCACAGTGTTTACTACATTTACACCAGGTGCAACTCAGGTATACATATTTTGTATATTAGAAAGGAAGAGTTGGTATATGTATATGTAATAGAGATACTTCTAAAGAGTTAATAGCTCATGTATAATGGAAGTGAAATAAATTCATTTATTCATATCCAAGGAGTACCTGTAATGGAATTTAGGGTTGGGTGAAAGAACATTGCCATTTGTCAGAGCAATGTTGCCAGTGCAAATTTAAGCATGTCATATTTTTTCATTCATTCCTTTATATTGCTTCTTTCTTTTTCTCCTTGTTTCGGTTAGGCCAGGTTTCAGTTAAGCGGGGGTTTCACATATTTATAGCATTTAAGAAGTATACAGACGTTTAATAATGATGATTTAAAGCTTTCTCAGTGTTGATTATTTACTATGGCTTCACGAGATTGCAGTCAAGTGATATACAGTTCCATGACCAAGCTTTTAGCCCTCTACATTCCATGACCTTCAGGGTAAGGATAAAATTGGGTATTCATTTCACTTTTATAACATAAACACATTCTGTGATTTGTCCGGTTATTTCAGCTAATCCTATGTTTCATAAACACTGTGGTTGGTACAGCTTTGGCTAATTATGAATCTCATTTCTAAAATCAGTTAAAATATTAGGGTTGCTCCAAGATCCACCAATTAGGGACATCATACCTGAAATTGGCTAAAAACATGCATTATGAGGCAGCACGGACTTGCCAGAAAGCAGTCACTCGAAAGTACAGTAGACCACATGGGTCAGGAGGCAGCACAGTCTTAAGAGAAAGCAGAGTCAATCAAAAGTACAATGGACCACACGGATCGTCAGGCAACATAGACTTAAGAGAAAGCAGAGTCAATCAAAAGTAAAACAGATCACATAGGTCGTGAGGCAACACAAACTTAAGAGAAAGCAAAGTCAATCAAAAGTACAACAGACCACATGGGTCGTGAGGCAACACAGACTTAAGAAAAAGCAAAGTCAATCAAAAGTACAACAGACCACATGGGTCATGAAGGCAACAGAGACATAAGAGAAAGCAAAGTCAATCAAAAGTACAACAGTCCACATGGGTCGTGAGGCAACACAGACTTAAGAGAAAGCAAAGTCAATCAAAAGTACAACACACCACATGGGTCGTGAGGCAACACAGACTTAAGAGAAAGCAAAGTCAATCAAAAGTACAACACACCACATGGGTCGTGAGGCAACACAGACTTAAGAAAAAGCAAAGTCAATCAAAAGTACAACACACCACATGGGTCGTGAGGCAACACAGACTTAAGAGAAAGCAAAGTCAATCAAAAGTACAACAGTCCACATGGGTTGTGAGGCAACAGAGACTTAAGAGAAAGCAAAGTCAATCAAAAGTACAACAGTCCACATGGGTTGTGAGGCAACAGAGACTTAAGAGAAAGCAAAGTCAATCAAAAGTACAACACACCACATGGTTCGTGAGGCAACACAGACTTAAGAGAAAGCAAAGTCAATCAAAAGTACAACAGTCCACATGGGTCGTGAGGCAACACAGACTTAAGAGAAAGCAAAGTCAATCAAAAGTACAACACAACACATGGGTCGTGAGGCAACACAGACTTAAGAGAAAGCAAAGTCAATCAAAAGTACAACACACCACATGGGTCGTGAGGCAACACAGACTTAAGAAAAAGCAAAGTCAATCAAAAGTACAACACACCACATGGGTCGTGAGGCAACACAGACTTAAGAGAAAGCAAAGTCAATCAAAAGTACAACAGTCCACATGGGTTGTGAGGCAACAGAGACTTAAGAGAAAGCAAAGTCAATCAAAAGTACAACAGTCCACATGGGTTGTGAGGCAACAGAGACTTAAGAGAAAGCAAAGTCAATCAAAAGTACAACACACCACATGGGTCGTGAGGCAACACAGACTTAAGAGAAAGCAAAGTCAATCAAAAGTACAACAGTCCACATGGGTCGTGAGGCAACACAGACTTAAGAGAAAGAAAAGTCAATCAAAAGTACAACACACCACATGGGTCGTGAGGCAACACAGACTTAAGAGAAAGCAAAGTCAATCAAAAGTACAACACACCACATGGGTCGTGAGGCAACACAGACTTAAGAGAAAGCAAAGTCAATCAAAAGTACAACACACCACATGGTTCGTGAGGCAACACAGACTTAAGAGAAAGCAAAGTCAATCAAAAGTACAACAGTCCACATGGGTCGTGAGGCAACACAGACTTAAGAGAAAGCAAAGTCAATCAAAAGTACAACACACCACATGGGTCGTGAGGCAACACAGACTTAAGAGAAAGCAAAGTCAATCAAAAGTACAATACACCACATGGGTCGTGAGGCAACACAGACTTAAGAAAAAGCAAAGTCAATCAAAAGTACAACACACTACATGGGTCGTGAGGCAACACAGACTTAAGAGAAAGCAAAGTCAATCAAAAGTACAACACACCACATGGGTCGTGTGGCAACACAGACTTAAGAGAAAGCAAAGTCAATCAAAAGTACAACAGACCACATGGGTCGTGAGGCAACAGAGACATAAGAGAAAGCAAAGTCAATCAAAAGTAGAACAGACCACATGGGTCGTGAGGCAACAGAGACTTAAGAGAAAGCAAAGTCAATCAAAAGTACAACACACCACATGGGTCGTGAGGCAACACAGACTTAAGAGAAAGCAAAGTCAATCAAAAGTACAACAGTCCACATGGGTCGTGAGGCAACACAGACTTAAGAGAAAACAAAGTCAATCAAAAGTACAACACACCACATGGGTCGTGAGGCAACACAGACTTAAGAGAAAGCAAAGTCAATCAAAAGTACAACACACCACATGGGTCGTGAGGCAACACAGACTTAAGAGAAAGCAAAGTCAATCAAAAGTACAACACACCACATGGTTCGTGAGGCAACACAGACTTAAGAGAAAGCAAAGTCAATCAAAAGTACAACAGTCCACATGGGTCGTGAGGCAACACAGACTTAAGAGAAAGAAAAGTCAATCAAAAGTACAACACACCACATGGGTCGTGAGGCAACACAGACTTAAGAGAAAGCAAAGTCAATCAAAAGTACAACACACCACATGGGTCGTGAGGCAACACAGACTTAAGAAAAAACAAAGTCAATCAAAAGTACAACACACTACCTGGGTCGTGAGGCAACACAGACTTAAGAGAAAGCAAAGTCAATCAAAAGTACAACACACCACATGGGTCGTGAGGCAACACAGACTTAAGAGAAAGCAAAGTCAATCAAAAGTACAACACACCACATGGGTCGTGAGGCAACACAGACTTAAGAGAAAGCAAAGTCAATCAAAAGTACAACAGTCCACATGGGTCGTGAGGCAACACAGACTTAAGAGAAAGCAAAGTCAATCAAAAGTACAACACACCACATGGGTCGTGAGGCAACACAGACTTAAGAGAAAGCAAAGTCAATCAAAAGTACAACAGTCCACATGGGTCGTGAGGCAACAGAGACTTAAGAGAAAGCAAAGTCAATCAAAGTACAACAGTCCACATGGGTTGTGAGGCAACAGAGACTTAAGAGAAAGCAAAGTCAATCAAAAGTAGAACAGCCCACATGGGTCATGAGGCAACAGAGATTTAAAAGAAAGCAAAGACAATCAAAAGTACAACTGTCCACATGGGTCGTGAGGCAACAGAGACTTATGAGAAAGCAAAGTCAATCAAAAGTACAACAGACCACATGGGTCGTGAGGCAACAGAGACTTAAGAGAAAGCAAAGTCAATCAAAAGTACAACACACCACATGGGTCGTGAGGCAACACAGACTTAAGAGAAAGCAAAGTCAATCAAAAGTACAATGGACTGCATGCATCGTGAGGCAGCACAGACTTAATAAAAAGCAAAGTCAATCAAAAGTACAACAGTCCACATGTGTCATGAGGCAACAGAGATTTAAGAGAAAGCAAAGTTAATCAAAAGTACAACAGACCACATGGGTCGTGAGGCAACAGAGACATAAGAGAAAGCAAAGTCAATCAAAAGTACAACACACCACATGGGTCGTGAGGCAACAGAGATTTAAGAGAAAGCAAAGTCAATCAAAAGTACAATAGACCACATGGGTCGTGAGGCAACACAGACTTAAGAGAAAGCAAAGTCAATCAAAAGTACAATAGACCACATGGGCCGTGAGGCAACAGAGACTTAAGAGAAAGCAAAGTCAATCAAAGGTACAACACACCACATGGGTCGTGAGGCAACACAGACTTAAGAGAAAGCAAAGTCACTCAAAAGTACAATAGACCACATGGGTCGTGAGGCAACACAGACTTAAGAGAAAGCAAAGTCAATCAAAAGTACAATAGACCACATGGGTCGTGAGGCAACAGAGACTTAAGAGAAAGCAAAGTCAATCAAAAGTACAATAGACCACATGGGTCGTGAGGCAACAGAGACTTAAGAGAAAGCAAAGTCAATCAAAAGTACAATAGACCACATGGGTCGTGAGGCAACAGAGACTTAAGAAAAACAAAGTCAATCAAAAGTACAATAGACCACATGGGTCGTGAGGCAACACAGACTTAAGAGAAAGAAAAGTCAATCAAAAGTACAATAGACCACATGGGTCCTGAGGCAACACAGACTTAAGAGAAAGCAAAGTCAATCAAAAGTACAATAGACCACATGGGTCGTGAGGCAACACAGACTTAAGAGAAAGCAAAGTCAATCAAAAGTACAATAGACCACATGGGTCGTGAGGCAACACAGACTTAAGAGAAAGCAAAGTCAATCAAAAGTACAATAGACCACATGGGTCGTGAGGCAACACAGACTTAAGAGAAAGCAAAGTCAATTAAAAGTACAATAGACCACATGGGTCATGAGGCAACACAGGCTTAAGAGAAAGCAAAGTCAATCAAAAGTACAATAGACCACATGGGTCGTGAGGCAACACAGACTTAAGAGAAAGCAAATTCAATCAAAAGTACAATAGACCACATGGTTCGTGAGGCAACACAGACTTAAGAGAAAGCAAAGTCAATCAAAAGTACAACAGTCCACATGGGTCGTGAGGCAACACAGACTTAAGAGAAAGAAAAGTCAATCAAAAGTACAACACACCACATGGGTCGTGAGGCAACACAGACTTAAGAGAAAGCAAAGTCAATCAAAAGTACAACACAACACATGGGTCGTGAGGCAACACAGACTTAAGAAAAAGCAAAGTCAATCAAAAGTACAACACACTACATGGGTCGTGAGGCAACACAGACTTAAGAGAAAGCAAAGTCAATCAAAAGTACAACACACCACATGGGTCATGAGGCAACAGAGACATAAGAGAAAACAAACAAAGTCACTTGAAAATACAGCAGAACAACCATAACAGTTTTTAGCCTATTTCAGGAATGATGTCTCTGATTTGTGGATGTTGTACCAACCCTAATATTTTAACTTATTTTAGAAATTATACTTGTAATTATCTATAGCTATATTAATCACAATGTTTTAAACTTACGAGATACCATATGGGCTGAAGTACTAGACCATCACAAGAGCGTATTTTAGTTATAAAAGGTGACACAAATTCCCGATTTTATCATTTCCTAAAGAAGACTTGCAGTGTAGAAAGCCAAAAACTTTTCAATGAGCCAAGGCTGCAATCACATGAAGTCATAGCAAATGATGAACAACTTACATATATGTAACATCCTGTTTATATTATTCCGCATGACAAATGCATGATTACAATCACAAACAGATGCTCATTCTACACTTAAAGGCACAATCTGGTTATCAGAGAAGTAGGATTTTTAAAGTAGATATTTTTGAAGAACAGATAAGAAGTTCTTCCACTTGCCTGAGAGTAATCTGAGTGTCTACTATGGCATTACATATTTTGACACATTACACTGAGTTCCTTTCTGACAGAAAGTTAAGTTTGTTGTTAGTCTGCACAAATCTCAGTTTAGTCTATTACTGAAGTTATGTATTTGTACATTCCTGATAAATTAATTTTGACTTCTGCTATAAAATACCATAAGTGCGAGAATATATTCATGTATTGGAGTAAAAATTTCCAGATTAACAAATAAAATCCTGCAGAATGCTATGTAATAGGCTCTGTATATATTTGTTGCTGCTTTTTTCTGTAGTTGAAAGGTATGTTTGCTATCTAGAGAACTGCCCTGAGAAATGATTGAATTTCAAGAAAAAATTAAAATAGGCAAAGAATATTTCAAGTGTATCAAAGCTACTCAGGCATTTAAGGCATGAACTTGGCTTAAAGGATATGATGCAACATTTGATTTACAGTTGTGGAAATGTATGTGTAAACCAGAAATTTAGTTTACATCAGGTTTTTAATACCGGATATATTTGAATACCTCTAAGAAGTAATAGTATTTATGCTTAGATCACAGAAGGTATAAGTGAATTTATAAACATTAAGATCAACACAGTAAATCTTGTTTCCAGCAATGCCTGTGCACAGGCTTTAATCTTTTCTATAAGAGAGCATTTTTTTTTAATTTGCTAGGATAAGCATGACAACATATTCATATACTACTCTTTCATAAGCAATGTGCATTAGATAACTATGGGTGGAGTTGGGTGAATGGTGAAAAAGAGAATTAGAGATTTGGTTACCTTTTGTTCAATAAATTGCAACTTATACCCAAATTACCCAACAGATCATAAATCAAAGTAACTGGGTAAATGAAAATGCAAACTGAAAATTGCAAATTTAGTATATATACAAATCCATGGTACTGATGTTTCCCAACAGTATAATGTAGCCCAATTTGATCTTATAAAATGCCTTATTTCTATTGGCTTCTTTTGCACTTAACCTATAATATTCAAAATAGTGCCAATTCATATTAAGGGAAATTAATGGCTCCTTTACATCTGAAATTATTTTCAATTAGTCATCTTCTTCTTTGTTACTAGACTACCCATAAACTGCACATTGAGTGTACATAATAATTACAATATTTAAATTTGCTTTTGTGGCTTTATGGGGTACACATGTATGTGCTATGTTACCAATATACCAATAGTCTTAATACTGTAATGGGCCAGTAAAAGATAACCCGTTGGTAGGTTGGATGCTTTGGCAGCAACATTGCCCTTGAAAGTATTATAGAGTAATGAACTACCTGCAATAACAATGCTTCTATTGTAGATAGCTGAACCTAATTTACATCAACTACCAAAAAATTTACTTCAGTAGTATGAGCACGCAATTTCTGCATCTGAGAACAATGAAACTGTCCAGCAGAAGAAAATGTTTTGTTATCAAACGCTAACGTTTAGTTGTATGTGATTGCAAGCAATTTTAACTTAAGTATTCTTTCGAAATAATCGTAAGGGCGAAGCATTAGGTATTCTTTTTATGGTCAATGGTCATTCGGACTCTTGTAAGCATACAGTTTATAAATGCAGTTAGACTAAACTGAAGCGAATCCTTGGGTTTCAACTACTTTCGAATTCCTTTCTTAAAAATTCAAGACTTGCCATCCATTCAAAACAGTGTAGGTTATGTGGATATCCAACATTATAGCACGATATAATACTATTATATTTTGTGTATTATAAGTTACTCACCGTTATTGGTAAATATGCATTAATCTTCTCTGCTAATCGCATTCTCTCTCCTTCTTCGCCGTAAACATGAACAACAAATCTGTTCATCTTAGAACATAATCGGCAAATAAATCCCGTGATAACTGCTTTATCCGTACTACCCATTATATTATAATACAATACTAAAAGATAACTCTAAACTAAGCCTCTACTATCTAACTCAGGATCAACTTTATTTTGATTACACCTACGCATAACAAACTTCAGCTGTCAACAAGCTACGATACGTTCTATAGAGCCAGTAATGCCAACTCTTGGTGATGAACAGTGGCTGTCAAAAGGAAGACAGAAATAGTTGTGTGCACAAATACCCTACAGTACAGTACTGTAGGGTATTTGATATGGAGCAGCTTATAGTCAATATAATTCTGCGCAAACCAGTTTCACATAATGATGAGATGTCAGGATTTCTCAAACTAGTAAAATAATTTTCTGGCTTCTCAAAAGTATTTCGTTCATTCAGGAATAATGTTCTGCATTTTTATTACAAAAATGCTAGAAAAACAGTTAGAGAGAAAAGAAACATCGAGATTCCTCACTCATTGGGGCTATCAATTTCATGGACATGCCACCCATAAACATTCATCCTTATAAATTCTAACTTGTTGCTTGCAATGTCTACAGTGTGTATAGAAAATACACTGACAACGCTTAGTATGTTGGGCGGGACTTTAAAATGAATATGTTTCAAGAGGAAACCCATATCCGGAAATATATCGTTTAGATTATGGGGGGCGTCAAAGTTTCATCGGAATGTTGTTGGCTTCCTATTGAGATATGCAACCTTTTCGCTCTCAGCGTAAGGCGAATGGTCGAACTGTGCCTTAACTTTCCCGCGCATGCATTACATCCACCCATAGCCCAATGTTCGCATGCTTATGGGGTAGTTTGTGTTGTGTACCAGTGCAGTAATGGTTTTAACAGCATTACATGTATCAGTACACAAATATCGAAATGACCGACATGCAGTTTGAATAAGGCAGAGTTTATGGCAACGGCAGAACTGCTGCACGATTGTATGCGGAAAGGTTTCTCAACAATACTTCGCATCACACGACGTTCGCAGCAAATGTAAGAAGAAAGATAAAACGCAAATTTGCAAGTAGGTACCAATTTTCCACTAATGTAGCGTGTACATACAGTGAAATGTAAGACTTTGCTTTTTACATTTTTACTGCAGGTAGAGTAGTGTTATGTGGCAATGAGAAATTGTACTGTACGTATGGGAGGCCTTCTGAATACTGATTAATTATTCTGCATTTGTGTTCGGTATTAGGTGTCTAAAACGGATGGGGGGCCGTCCCGCTCGGTTCGAATACCTGGATTTGAGTAGGACGTGTTGAAACATTTCGAATACCATCCGTCCACCAGCACTCGTCAAGTGGCATAAGCGTTGAGCATTTGCAGAAAGCCCAGGTATTAGTAGAGGAGGACTATCCGCGATGAGTACAGCCTGCGCAATGGTATTTACAGCGCTACATACTCCAGCCACCATTCCCGACTTTGGTACTGTTCAGCGATGAATGCACGTTCACTGAGAGGGCATTGTGAATTTGCACAACGTTCATGTTTGGGCAGATGAAAATCCGCGTGCGCAAGTGGTTTAGATGTAACCAATACAAGTTCAGTGTAAACATATGGCTGAGATAATTGATGACCAAAACATTGGGGCGTATCTATGCCAACCAGACTAACAGGACCGACATAACTCACTTTTATCAGACATGTTCTTCCTACTCGATTTGATGTGGTGCCGCTACAGGTTCCTAGGTAATGTGGCTGCAACACGATGGAATTGCAGTTCACTTTAATGTAAAAATGTGCGGCACCACCTAGACGCCACATACCCCAATCGATGGATTGGTAGAGGGGGATCTGTGCCATAGCCATTACGCTCACCGGATCTTACACCGCTTAATTATTTTCTGTGGAGTACCACGAATACTATGGTGTGTGCTACCCCTATAACATCAGAGGTGGACCTTATCGCACAAAACCACGCTGCGACTGAAGTACTGACCACACAGTCGCACTTATTTAACCATGTGCGTCCGTCTCTGCACCGCCGACGACGTTCGGCGTTCAAGTAGGAGGCCAACAGTTTAAACCCTTTCATAATTTACTGCACGGTATGATGTTATTTTTGAGTTTCATAACGGAATGTAGAACGCACAACCCAATAAAATATCCGAATCTTTCACAAACTTCGACATCCACGGCGTTCAAACGACGTCTTTTCGGACACGAGTTTCCTCTTGAAAAATGCTCACTTTAATGTCCCACCCAGCATACTAAGCGATGTCGGTGGTTTTTCTATACACCTGTATAGGCCTGGGACTCAGCAGTTAGGTACCTCTCAACCCCCCTGTCGCCACTTCTTTGTACAGACACCAAGTGTGGAAATTTGGAAGTGAAAGATTTCTTTTTTTACGCGATTGATCAACATTTCATTGAAGTATATATAATCGATATTTTCTTTATATTTTAGTTATATGGTATATGCCTTATTACTTTCTCTGTCAATAGTAGGTAGAGAAGGTATTACATTCCACCCAAAAATTCGATACCGAGATTTCACCGAAAATACATCTTTTGGGACCTCCTGAATCCAAATAATTTTTTTTTAAAAAAGTCCGCACGTTTGTGTGTGCATGTGAGACAGAGAGAGAGAGAGAGAGAGAGAGAGAGAGAGAGAGAATGAACAGCATAACTTAAAAACGAAAAGTCTGATAAATACCAAACGTGGTATTTAGGTTCAATAATCTTCTAAGGATGCGACTACGTTTTACATGGAACCTCTTTCGAAATTTTTTATTTTATAAAAAAATGGTTCTAACGATTTTGATTAAGATACTAAATATCAAAGATATTTACATGGCAAATAAAATGTATACTATTAAAAGGGGTAACTTGGTCCAGGAGTATAATATGGACCGATTTGCATGACTTGCATTTTTCAGGATTGGCATAACTGTGTGCATGTTTTATGCTGAGAATCACATGGAAGCTATAGCTGTTATACTTAGCAAATTCTGCTATACGCTTCAAGTTCCTAGAGGACTAAGGTATATATATTTAACTATATTTGAAAATTGACATTTCTAACCTCTAAAAGAATCAATTACAAACTTCTTATGCAGCTCTCTGGTTTACTAAGTTATCGAGTGTTGCAATATGGTAGCCATAACCTCACTAAAACTGCTCATAATACAACCAGAACAAATTTCAGGCCTACAACATTGTTAACAATAGGCGTCAAATTTAAACTCTGTTTGATGTAGGCTAACATAGGCCAGGTGATCCATGTTACCTTGGAGCTTTTTATCACCTGCTTATTCATATACACTGATGTAAATGGCAGTTTTATTCAAATAAATAAAAAAAAGGTGTTCATTGTTTCAAAACACCAATTTCTCCACGTATTTTTCTTTCTTTGTTTTTTCAGATTACCATTGTCGCGGTAACTTCGTGTTATCTTATTTGCTGAGCGCCTGTTATTGTTTTACTATTTTAAATTTTGAGTTCTTTGTCCTCCGGCTAGCTATTATTATTATTATTATTATTATTATTATTATTATTATTATTATTATTATTCAGTCGAGCAAATCTCTTGAACAGGGTGTGTAAACGGAAAGGAGTTGTTACTAAAAGATAACACTGATAAAAGAATTTAGTTTTACACTTTTATTGCCGCCAACTTTATTCATTTCACATAATTACTCTTGATACACGCCTGACTGAAACTGTTATATTTTCGAATGTAACTTTAATCACTTATTTGCCGCACATTATTAATTCGCGTATTTCACATCTTTTAACTAACTTTACGACGCGAGAGAGTAGAACTGTTGTTGCTTCAAGAATTGCCAGTAGCATTTAAACTTGCTAATCCATTATTGCCTCAAGGTTACCTCATTGTTAGCAACTTTTAACCTATTTTTCTCACAGCTCCTGCATTAGTAAATTACGTAATACATTCACATAACATTATTACACATGTATACAATATAATAAACATATATAATGACTGTAATATACACTTTTATATATTGTTACATACACATATTGCTTTAAGGCGGGTTGTTATTGGATTTATATATTATATAATTTGACTGAAATCATTTAAGTGTTAAAAATTCTGCCTCAATTTATACTCGCCTTTAACTATATTGGTCTTATCGGTGACCTTTCCTTTGGAACTTATTGCCTATTAACAATGGTGTTAACTCGTATTCTCTTTCGTTGGCTTTCTTGCACTTTTTGGGTTTTAATCATTGGATCACATCAACATTCACACTCTTATTCATACTTAGGGACTCCAGGGAGGATAGGAAAACCTCGACTAGAGGAAAATTCTCACCCCAGACGGGAATCAAAACCGGGACTCCTGCACAGCAGGGAGGTGCTCTACCGACTGAGCTACGGATCAGCATGGCTGGAATTGTTCATTACTTGGTCATTCTTTAAAGTCCTTTCTACATTCAGTTGTTTCTCGCGATTGTATGGAAACAGTAGGAGTTTTAAGACAGCGTATAGCATCCAGTTCTTAAAAATCCGAATATCGCTGTTCCTGGAAGACAAGGGGCACCAGAGGAGTAAGCCCATGACGACTGCGGACCCTGGTCGCTGAAACCAGGGAGCTCAAGTGGCGCTGCGGTTCCTCCAAGAGAATCCGCGCAGGCATGCGGCGGTGGACACCGACAGCGCTGAAGCGTCCGTGTCTTCTGGCGGATGTGTCCAAGGGTGGAGCGGTGGAGTTGGCTGATGTGCCGGCTGGTGTCTGGCGGACGCTAGATGACTGCGTAGGCTGTTGCGATGTGGCGGTCGTGTCGGAAGGGCGCTGAACCCGGCGAGGTCGCCGGGAATTACAGAGTGACTGGCTTCTCCCGACAGTGGTTGTTGAGAGACGGTCGGCTGAGTCACTGCCGCGACAATGAGGCCGACAGGAGTGATGACAGCTTTTTTCGAGTGGAGGAGGAAATTCTATTAGGCATTTCGGCCTCGATGGGAGTCGGGGCTGGGAGTGTGGGACTCGCCAATACATGCCCATACCCACTAAACAACTCATCACCGGTTAGGGGGAGGGATAAGAAAGGAATACGTAGGAAAGGTAGTGCGGTCCCGCATAGACCCACGTTAGTCAATGAAAGATACTAAGCTTCCGCCCAATGGACGGGAGCGGCGTTATGTGGGTCCTAGGCTATATCCATGACAAATTACCTCGACTGCAGCCTAGGTGTTCGAAGCTGATATTAATGAAATAGCGGGTGATGATTAGAAAGGTGTTGTTGTAATGCTGGAAATTCGTCTTCTCTGGACCTCGTTGTGGGTCGACACTTCTCTAGCATGCGCTGGTGTTCTGATGGAATGGTGACAGATTTCGGCTGTTGAATTACTGATGGATAGGTGTTGTGGACCGTTTACTGTGTCTAATGTGCTGCGGAGTTGTCCTCCAAACTCCTCCACCGGAAGGAAGAAGGAAAAAGAAAGAAGCAAATAGCGAAGTTAATGCGGCCACGCATACACCCGCATTAGTATGTTGAAGCTGTTTTACTGCCATGCAACCTGACTGCAGCCTAGAAATTCAATGGTAAATTAAATTGAATTTTATTTTTGGACGTTCTTTAACTGCTGCGGTCTGTAGCGTCACATTCTACATATATTAGGCGTGAAAGACCAATAATTTTGCTCAGATGCCTCTTCATCAGCCTTGAGATTCTTTTACGTGCCGGGGAAGATGATTGGAAGCCAATCGCATTCTATTTAAAAAAATTGATGATGCTCAGAAGAACTGATGTGCTTATGACAAAGAATTACTAGCAATTTATTTGGCAAATAATCAATCAAACATTACATTGAAGGAAGACATTTCAGTTTTCACAGACCACAAATCAATTGCATATGCATTTCACCAGAAGAACGAGAAAGCTTCACGCCAATGACATCTACAGTACATTTCTCAATTTACAACCGACATAAAATTGTAGGTGGTCAAGACAATGTGTTGCTGATATATTATCAAGGCTGGAGGAGATTAATGTGAGATGTTAAGAGCGATAAAGAACTCAACGAGTTACGTCAGAATAACCCACGTTACAGTTGAAACAATGCCAACTAGGAACAAAAGATTCGTTTTGATGTGACGTTTCCACTCACAATATTCGACCTTTTATTCCTAAACCATTTCGAAAAAATATTTTCCAACATTTTCATGCCTAGCATACCCAGGAGTTAAAATCACAGTTGAACACACTACTTCCAAATTCATATGCCGAGTAGTAAGAAACGACACTCTCAAATGGACACTAACTTATACTAATTGTCAGCTGAACAAAGTGACAAGACATACAAAATCAAAACTTTGAGAGTTCAAGCAATCAGAAGACAGATTCTGCGTAGTGCATATAGACATCATTGGACCATTACCACCTTCAGCGGACAATGTGTACTATCTGATTTGCATTGATCGTTTATTAGATGGATAGAAGCAATATTACAGCTCAAACAGTGACACAAGCTTTTTTTATGACAACTAGATTACTCGATTTAGAACACATGTTTCAATTATAACTGATCACGGAAAGCAGTTAGAATGGGAATTATTTAGAAACTTAGCAATGCTCTGTGGCGCAAACGTTCAAAATACCATACCTTATCACCCGCAATCAAATGGGAAAATAGAATAGTTACACAGAAAACTTAAGACAGCCATTAGACCTCACAACAATATTAAATGGACCGAGAGTTTATCAACAGTTCTTCTAGGATTATGGACACTGCTCGAGGTGATATTAAATATTCAGTTGCCGAAATGATATATGGAAAAGCAGCTAGACTTCCTGGAGAATTTTTTAAAAACCTACAAGGTATAAATCCAGTAACAATAATATCACAACTTTGAAATAGTATTAGACGGACTAATAGATAGTAAAATAAATTGAGTTTTATTTATGGACGCTCTTTAACTGCTATGGTCCTTAGCGCCCCATTCTATATTGGGCGTGAAAAACCGGTAATTTTGCTCAGAAGCCTCTTTATAAGGCTTGAGGTTCTTTTACGTGCCGTAAACCTACGACACGGGACCACCGGTTTACTTCCCTTCCGAAGGGAACCATGCTAAGGATTTTTACGTCCGAAAAAAATCCATCGCCCTCCGCCGGGCTTGAACCCGCTACCTCGGGAACTAGATGCTAAGCATGGTAACCACTACACCACGGAGGATGACCAAATAGACAGTATTAGACATTACTCTTTCTATAACATTACCAGTTATTTTTAATGACTCGTTGAATAATACATGTTTAGTCTTGTGATATAGCATGTATTTAGTTTTTTCATACTGAGGACTAGATCATTGTTTGAAAACCAGACTTGCAGAATGTCTAAATTATTCTTCATATCTCCCAAAACCTGTATCTCAGACTTATTTACATATAACACGAAAATGTCGTCTGCAAATAGAAATGTTTTTCCTCTTAATTTTAAATATAAATATTATAAATAAAGTTGGACTTGGACAGAGCCTTGATGAACATGGTTTTTTACTTCCTCTTCCACGTACATATTAGGTAGAATAGGTATTGCAGTCCACCCAAAAATACTCCTTTTGACACCACGAATAAAAAAAAATTTAGAAAAAGGCCCGTGTATGTGTGTCTGTCGTAAACAGCAATGTCATGGAAAGAGTCTGGAATTTTAGGGGCAGCATACAGCGTTCAGCTCTTAAACATTTGACTATCGCTATTCCCCTTTTATCTATAACGAAATGTATAATGCAGGTATCTCCAGAAAGGTTTATCTCGATTAAAATAAATAGATAGGAAAATAAATGTTCGTATGATTATTTTGTGTACCCGCTCATAAACGATAGAAGGTAGAGAAGGCCATGTAGTGTTACACATCAGACGTTTTACTTTCTGTACTACGTATAGTAAGTAGGGGAAGTATTGAATTCTACCTAAAAATTCAATACCGAAGTTTCATTGGAAATACATATTTTGAGGCACCTTCAATCTAAGAAAAACATTTTTAGAAAACCGTGTGTATGTATATGTGTGTCTGTCAGTCTCTGTGTATGTGAACATAAATAAAAAACGAAAGGTTGGAGGAGTACCAAACTTGGTATTTAAGTTCAGCGTCTTCAGGATACGATACGAAAATGTTCAAGAAACACCCCGACCCTCAACTACCCCTTACAAGCAACATATTTTGAAAATGCCGATTTTATAAAAAATGACTCTGACGATTTTGATTAAAGTGGCATATATTAAAGATATTTACATGAAAAATGACTTCTACTTCTCTGGGAATAGCCTTTGAAGTCTTTTTCATTCGAAAGGAACTCTGTATATCTTGTATAACCGGCAAACGTTAGCGATAGACGAAAACGTATTACACAAGAAATTAGATCTCTTTAAAGCACGCAATGTATTTCCAATAATTTTTGTGCCAAAATCCATTTCAGAGATATCCGTTATTAAAAGTTTCTTGGTCACCCTTTTATCACTCAATTGTTGTTCGCGGTTCCATAGAAGTAGTATGAAATTTTAAGGCCAGCATATGGCGTCCAGTTCTGAAACATTTGACTATCATTATTCTCTTTGTATGTATAACTGAATGTATAATGTAGCTATTTCTTCAAATGCTTACTTGGATCAAAACGCAGTAGATGTAAAAATAAGTTTTAGTAAGAATAGTTTGTATACTCACTAATAAATAATAGAGAGTAGAGAAAGCAATGCGAATGTATCACAATATTTTTTTAGTTAAGCCGCAGTTGTTATTTATGCTGACATACTGCGTTCTATCAAGATATCTTTCAAACCAACATCAGGCACTTTCTCTTACTCCAGTTAACGATAGTTTTTTTGGAGTAGATCATGATTCACAGTATCAAACGCTTTTGTTAGGTCGATGAACAAGCTACCTGCAGTTACGTTATTGTCTAATGATTTTATCTAAATAGACTAGATCAAGGGCCATGGGGATTTTAAGTCCCGGGTATAAGACTGGTGCCCACTCAGCATCGTGGGGAAAGAGAGAAGTTGCAATGGGCAGCGACCCTGGCCCCACTGGGTGATGCGTGATTCTGCCCACTTCTACTCCCGGTATCAGTTGGATGATCGCCCACTGCTGCCATAAATATTGTCGTATGCCTCTCTTTAATTATTTTATAGACACAGAGGGGAGCTACTCGCTTGCGAAAGGCACCGGTAAATCAAACAGGAACTTCAAATGCGAGGCAACGACGAGGGACGCAGCTAAAGTTAAATTCCAAAATAAATGCTATACCAACATAATATCTGGCTAAAGGGAGAGGAATGATTCTATTCTACCATAATTAAAACTTCCAACGTGGATGGCACCCAATTTAATAGATGAAGTTAGATATTTACATACCTTTGCCCATTGCCTGCCGACGAGGACATCGTGCTTTAGCAGTTTCCCGTCTGTCTCACACGAAGCTTACTTGCTGACTCTTACAAAACCCCACGCCAAACTCGGGCGTCAGTAACGCTATCCCCTCCTTTGACACTGTTTCCCCTGACTCGCCCCTACTCACAGACAAACTGCCGTGCTTCGGTGCCCAGAGAGCGTCTTATCATTATTATCTGTGCACATACCACAATATGTGGGCGTGCGGCTGGTAGTCGGGTTGGCAGGGTAAGACCCTGCATGGGCCATAGCGTTATGGGTTCTTTTATATCAAGGGCCACCAACTCAGTACTGTGCCTAGGTAGAAAATCGCATTGAAATGTGAAGAGGAAAGTGTTTTTATTAAAAAAAATTCAGTGGTCTGCTACTTATTTTGGCTCCTAGGATTTTTGCTGTGAGAGAGAGGATACTTGTGGGCCTGTAGTTGCTTGAAGATGGCTTTTCACCATTTTTATATTGGTACAACTCTAGTAAATTTGCACATGTCAGGGACTTTACAGTCTTAGTACAACATGTATAGGTGTCAAATAAGAACAGCAGCGTTTTAGGATCATGTTGTTCATTGTATCACAAATGAGTTTGTTGCATTTGGTTTGTGGTGAATGTATAAGTTTCCTCACTTGTGAGTAATCTGTTGGTTTCAGAAACAATATATCCATTGAACTAAATTGTGTACTACATCTGGGAGGAATCAGACTTTTCAATGGATGTCTACTACGTTGATAAAGTAGTTATTCAACACGTTGCAGATATCACTGCTATGGATATACCTTTCTCCTTGAAATTCTAATTCGTATATAGACTCCTGGCTTTCCTTCTTGAGGCAGGGAAGATTACATTTATTACAGCTCGTTACTCCTGTGTACTTTTTGTAATTCTTTTTTCATAATAATTATTTTTTTAGAGTTCGTTTTAAGGTAGTTAACTTCTCTACTACATGACCTATACTTTTGAATGACTTCTTGAGAGGGATTGTATACTTTAGTTTTTTTGTACAACTTGTTTTTATGACTTAATTGTGTAAATTCTAGGGTAATCCACTGATTTATATTTTTATTTAGTTTGGGAACCTGTTTGCTATAGGTTTTGCTGGCTGATTTTATTCTTTACTGACAGTCATTTCATAGTTGGTATGTCTCACTTACATCATTGGATAACTGGCTTTTCTGTTTCAGCAAAAAAATTATTTAGTTTATCATACTCTATCCTAGTGCTTGTTTTAACCCCAACCTGTCCCCTGCACTTTGGCCGGGTGTAGCCTGGGGATAGGATTTCTATATTGTTGTGTTATGCATTTTATCTATTTCTTATGCTTTGCACGTTATACAAAGTTGACAAAATTCCTTCTGAATGAAGACGGTGTCACAGCATATTCCTAAAAAGTTTAAGATATATTTTATTTGTCATGTAAATAAGTAACTTAAATATATGGTATTTTATGAAAATCGTTAGCCATTTTTGAGAAAATAAAAATAATGAAACAAATGTTTGGAATCGGGAGACTTTCTTTAAAATCTTCATATTGCATCCTTGGAAAACATTGAATTTAAATACCAAGTTTGGAATTTAACAAAGTTATGCTGTTCACGCAACCACACCGGTCATTTTCTAAAAACACTTTTTGGATTAAGGGGGTCTCAGAATATGTATTTCTGGTGAAATCTTGACATAAAGTTTTGGGTGAAATACAATACTTCCTCTTACTTCCTATAGGTAGGTGGCAGATTTGGTAAACATTAATTTATATATTCGTTTATTAGAAATATTTGAATAAGCCATTTCCTAAATTTGTAGATGTTTACACAAGTTGTATTTAAAGAGGAAACAATGACAACATTCTTTAAATTAAAGCAAAGCTTCTAAGATGTAAGTATTTTTGGCATGGTGGGAGAATAGATAATGAAAATAGAGGGTTACATGTTAATGATACATGTGTTATAGTTTTGAATCAAGTATCTATGGGGATTGAAATTGCCCTGCTTGTTTAGTATATCCTGTAAATTTCGGATTGTTCCAATATATTCAGTTTTTGCCTTTTCTATAGAACTCACTGAACCAACAACTGCTGAGAATGTGAGGACAATTCCGCAAATTTATCGTGTAGATATTATTAAAACCCAACCATACGCACATATGAAAGTTTAATCTTAATGTAATATAAATACAATGCAAACGTGGATTTATAAATATGCTTATAAAACATAATAGTTTCATTTTTCAAAGTTAATTATTTTTAGATTCTTTAAAGCAACAACATGTTTGATAGCTAGTGTATCACAGTATACAGTGAATTTGCATCCTAGCTCATTTTAAACTTTTAATTCGTTATGTAGTTACAAAGCGGTTTTCCAAACATGTTGAACTCATTACACAAAGTTGAGGAACTGACAATATGCAAAAACCAATTGAGGTTAGTACAGCTTTCTCTTGCTGTTGTGCAAATCTAACATTTTAGTGTTTAAGCACTAATCTTCTTGCTGATTCCAAGCAACAATCTCAAAGAAATGTATATCATATTTGTATGTCTGCTTTTGTCAAGCAAATGTTCACTCGTGCCCACTTCATCCTGAATGCAACCTGGACTAGGCAAAACATTCAGGTATTCCTGTTTCACACACCATCACAGAAACTTTGAGTTTTTTTTTCTTCTTTGCGATTTCATATTATACTGGGTCATTATGGCATGTGAGAAAAAAGCCAATGTTATATACAGTATACATTTTGGGTATCTATAAAATCTTAGACAGATAGACAGACTTTAGAAAAGTGAAACAGAATCTGCTGCATTATACAGTTGTGATAATTATGAACAAATTGACACAACTGTAGTTGCTAACAATAATAATAATAATAATAATAATAATAATAATAATAATAATAATAATAATAATGCATAACTTGTCTGATGAAAGTTTTTTTTGCGGGGGATGCTTATAGTTGTGTACGCAATTAAATATACCGTGTACAACTAACTAATGTGTAAATTAAATTGTAGTTGTGATTATGGATGGTGTGAAGAAACTGGGAGAATTTTCTGAACTTGTGCATGTTACCTACTTCTGTTACAGTGACTCTAACCTCTGCTGTAGTGAGCTACCACCTAGTGGCATTGACATAAAATTGTAGTGAGAGAATAGAAATAGAGTGCGGAAGAAGCTTCGCGCGCACGTAACCCCACGTCGTATTTATGTAACCCCATTAGGTAACTACGTCATACCAGTTGTGCTACCAAAATATATTAGGGCACAATAATTGGGGGAACAAATTGAAATAAACGTTGGAAGAGATTGGCAAGGGGGATGTATGGCAGAGGGTTGAAAATAATTCAATCAGTTTTTGGAAAAAGTAAGGAAGCTATTAGAGGATATTGAGAGACAAGAGACATGAGCAAGTTTTGAGAATAAAAGTTCATTGAGGTCGTACAAGATAATAAAGAAAGAATGGCGAAGGGAGAAGTATGTCGATAATTGTGACAAGCAGAAAGAGAGAGATTTGCTTGGATGCGCTCAGGAGTATTGCACACCAAAGGCTGTAGGAACAGTAATATAAAAGGATGTGTTATATGTGGAGAATTAGAGTATATGATTCATTGTTTTTATGCAGTATAAAGAAACAAGTGGCGGTGCCGTGGCCGAGTGGTTAGACCGCTCGCCTCCCACCGAGGCGGCCCGGGTTCGATCCCAGGGACCTGCATGTGGGATTTGTGGTGGACGAAGCGGCGTCTGGGCGGGTTTTCTCCGGGTTCTCCGGTTTCCCCCGCCATTCATTCCACCAACTGCTCCATCATCACCTTTCCTTTCATCCATTTCACCAACATTTCGTTACATCTACTTCACCCATTCTGGATGCTCTGTCTGATCCATGAGTGTCTGCTCCTCGACGGGCCTCTGACAGCTTGTAAGTCCTACATAAGAGGAGGGTAAACAGATAATGAATGAATAAAGAAACAAGTGGAGGGAGAGTATTTGGGATAAAAATGTTGACAGAGAATGAGAAAGAAGTAGGAGCATGGGTGAATATTTAGGAAGAGTAAAGACCAAATGGATTAGAAAAGTAAAAACAGAAAAAGATGGGAGTCAAATTAGGGTCCGAATGGATGTAGATGACCTGAAAGTCACAGCACGCTGGACCCGTAGGGAAATGTATGTAATTGTAAGAAACGTATGTATTTGTTGATAAATAAATATTATTTCTATACCAGTTGTGTATGCGCAGAAGATCCTTAAAACATGCACAAGTCAAAATGTGGTAGGGACCCTGTTCCACTTCTCGACTATAGCGGAGTAGCGCGGTAAATTAAATTGCTTCATGTACGTTATGTTTAATAGCATTCAAAGAGGAAATAACCAATAAATCTTCAAGGAATGAAAAGTTAGTGTGATCACGTGCTCTTGTGCAGTAGCCACCACTATTATATATTATTTTACGTTCTGAATACAAAGCCAAATTGCACGTTTTGCACAATTCATATTACGCTATTCTTTAGTTTTATAGAAATGAATGAGCAAAACGCAATCTATAGGCGGAATTTGACAGCTGCAGACAGATTATCACATATACTAAGGCCATTTAACAAATGAACGGTGCATATCTGAAACAAAATGCCTCTAGTTGGCTTGAAATGTAATTCCATGCACCTTCACGTTTTTGTTTTTCTACACGACAGTATGTGCCGCTGACCCATAACAAACAATATTAACTTCATTGTTGAGCTTGCATTACAAAAAGTTGTATATTCAAGCGGAAATAAAGCCAACACGATCGAAAATGGGAATACGACAATCTCCGATCTGGGAAATTGCATACAGCGCAGCAGGCACGAGAGACACGGAAAGGTTAGCCAACGAGCGAAAGGATTTTAAGGTGAAAATTATGGTCAGAAAGGGTGGGGGAAGGTTCTGAAAATACATTCTATAATGTGCTGATTAAATTACTTTATTTAGATTCAAACCAACTACATTAACTTTCTTTCTCCATTCATAAACTTATAGTGGATTACACACAGCATTTCAATGTTTGACACTGAGTGCTGCTCTTTGAACCCAATAGCTCCTTATATACGGAGAAACTCCGCTCGACATCTACAGAAACCAATGGAGCATATCTTGTCAGCACCCGTAAAGGAAGTGCAGCCAAAGTTGCAAAGGTTTTTACAACTGGATTTTCTTAAAATTTAATTCAAATTTGTCTTTAGCAAATCCATCAAGGTTGTCCCTAACACTCATCAACTTCTGCCACTGTTCCTCCTCCCAAACTCTAAATCACATGAGGCGAATACCTGTAGCCAGCAAAACGTTCTATCTCTAAATCTTTATTGTTGACTAATTGTTGGGCTTGCTTAATGGCTGCTGCGTCCATTGAAACTAGGGCACATATGAAGTGTTTGATTTTATCAAGTTTTCGCACAAGAAAACTGCGCATCTTATCCAGGTACCCCACCTTGCGATGACAGTAAACTGTGCAAGGTGGAGTCCAGTTATTTATTGAAACAAAACTTGACGACTGGGAGCATTTCACAGAATCTGCTTCAAAGCAGCAATAAAGTCATGCATTCTGCCTGATAATTTCACATGGTCTACATGTCATGGTTGAGGTACATGCCCTTCAATTGTTGGAAAGCCGAAAGCATGTAGCGTGCTTGATCAGTCACCGCAAGCGTGACTTTTTTGTATTGTATGCCCCTGACCACAGGTTCATACACGATCGTTGAATGACTGCATTATCGATCAGGCATTTGTCTTCTCGAGTTGATGCATATTAGAAAGCATAGGTTTTCCCATTCACCAGATAATGGAAAAACTAACACATTCAAAACACATCTTTGCAGCTCATCAGTAGCTTCATCTAAAATGAATCCCACTATGTTTGTCGACCGCCTCTTTTATTTTCTCTAAGACGTTCTCATAAATTGGCTGAATGTAACTTCTTCTCAGAATGCTCTTATCTGGTGTTGACCTTTATGTGTACTTCTCAAGAAACAAATTGAATGCAGGATTGTTTACCTTGTTCATTGGAATTTCTGATTGGATTAACGCAATGGCAATATCTGCACTAAACTCATTCAATGACCGCTACTTTCAGATCCTGAAGCGAAGACGTGTATCAGAGTAGTTCGCTTAGGTTTTGACTTGCGAAGTTCAATGTTCTTTTACTGCTTATGTTCTGGATGTGCTGGTTTATTCTGTTTCTTTGATGCTTGTCATCGATTGCAATGTTTACTTCGCAGACGGCACATGATGCGCAGAATGATGCCATCAGTTTCGATAAACTGAATCTTGAATTCTGCTGAAAGTGCACACAACTTGTCCTTAACCTTCGGCATGATTTTGTTGTGAAAAATCCGTTCTGGTGAAACACTAACACGATCAACAAGACAGTACGCAGTCGAGATAGGGACCGTTCAACTTCTGCCAGCACAACTGCATTTAGGTTTCAACTGTCGCAGCATCATTGTTTAAAGGTTATTCGATTTCACAGCTGCAGCTTTACCATTTTTACTGAGGTTAGCTGTGGTTTGGTTATGAATAATTACTGATGCTTTCCATAAATTATATTTATTGACCATTGTTGACTTTTGATTAAACAAAATCTTAAATTCTGTTCAAGAAGACAAAAAAAATCGACCTAATCTATTAAAAACTGCAGATAAAAAGGTGGAAATGGTGCAACAAACTGCATATTTTGCTTCATGTCCCCAAATGTATATATTGACCTGTCCCTTAAATTTCATACTGTTTCCATGTAATCGCGAAAAACTGAAAATCGATGGGACTTTAAAACAATCAAGTATTGAACAATTTGAACCTTAATCCTTACAGCCAGTTTTTTTTTTTTTTTTTTTTAGAATTTCAAAATGTGGGGGTGGGGGATTTTCTTGAAAATCTTCGTATCGCATCTTTGAAGGTACTGAACCTAAATACCAAGTGTGGTATTTATCCGACTTTTCATTTTCGAGTTATGCTGCACACACATGGAACTTTTTTGGGATTCAGGGGTTCTCAAAACGTGTACAGCTAGTGTAAAACGTCGTGACAGTCCCCCACTCCTGAAGCACAGCTGCGCAATAGTACTGACCAGCCCACTTGCATAATAAGGGAGGTGGGGGCCAGCAACTCCCTCCGAGTTCTGATATACTTCTGGTCCCTTGCTCCCCCACCATTTCTCATCTCTTGCGTATATGGAGTGTCATGACGTTTTACACGAGCTGTACTTCCAGCGAAATCTCCGCATCAAAGTTTTTGGTGGAATGCAATACCTTCTCTACCTACTATGTACGTGACACAAAGAAAGAAAAAAAAAAAAAGCCAAGTGAAGACCTAAGGAAGAAGGTAACGTTTGACTGTGTGAAAAAGAGGGGTATTTGGAAGCGAACTGAAGCATTGTGAAGTTCAAAACGTGCCAATGCAAAAATTGTATTGGAGTCTGAAAGAAATAGAAGAAAATGTTGGGAAGGGAAAAATGCAAATCTTAAAAGTATGAAAGAGATAATGGACAAGAAGAAAGAGCTTGTAGCAGTTTAATCTTAAAATTTGCAGGCGAGGCATGCAGGGAAAAAGGCTATGAGGTGCACTGTTTCTCAGGAATACGGCTGCAGGAAATGCAAGGACAAATAGAAACATTGGCCTTAAAAGAAGAAAAACTGGAGATACTACTCCTGCACGAAGGTGCCAAGAACATAAGTACTGGGGTAATAGCAGAGGAAAAAAATTAGGTAATAGGGGAAACTTTGGACATAATAAGCAGCATTACGTCCAGGTGCGTGATGAGAATAAGCAGTGGAACTGGACTCACTTGTGCTAAAAACAATTGTCTAATGATGGGAATTTCTGGCTTTGGGAAAATGACTTTGCTAGGGATGAGGTACATTTAAATCAAGAGAGATCCAGAAAATGTGCTAATTGGTAAAATAATGCTACACACTGATTGCTTAAGGAAAACTAGATCATGAATGCTGAATGCAAATTCAAATCAAAGCTGTTTAGGTGCCGCAGCTATTAGTTGGGATTGCTCTGAAAATTGGAAAAGCTTATGGCAACAAATTACCTACGACTATTAAAAACATAAAAGATCTTAAATTGTTTAAAAAGAAGCTTAAAAATAATTCCTGTGGCACTACAGCCAGCCAGCCAACCTTATGCCCAATTACGCACGGCAGAGGTCCAACAAATATACAAGGAGCTGATATGGTCAGCACCATGCATCCCCAGCCAGAATTGCTGGCTATTGCAGCCCCTCACTTTTCTTGTGATGCTGAGTGGGTACCGATTCTACACCAGGGACTTAAAATCCCCACCCCTAGGAGTGGGTTCAAGCTCCAGTGCATTCCATAACCAGGAACCAGAGCTCATGCTCCAGCCCACAGCACAACATAGAAAGAAGCTACGTCATTCCTATCAGTTAACTCATTTTATTCAGATACAGAGTTCTTAAGATTAATTGTCTCTTTCATTGTGTTATACGGAGGCATAGGAAGTCGGCTTCAACTTATCTATACTCAAATACATCAACACAAAGAATGTAAAGAACAGTGGCTACGGGTCACTGGGCGCTGTCTGCAAATGCCAATAGACTGTACAAGGAATGAAGGATGGTTTCTTACCTGCAATGACCCTGCCTAAAGTCTAGTAACAATACTTCAATTTCACTTTTTGTACTGGCTTTCATGCTTAGAAATTCCTATGCATGATTATATGCATTTATTTTCATACTGATGAAGCCATGAAAATATAATTTTTTTCAAATAGGTTGTAATTTGAAAAAACTCATCTGTTAAAAACCTAATTTTAACATAACGAACTGCGTATGATCACCAATGCAAAAAAATTTAACTTGAGGCATTGTTTCTATTCACTTATACTTGATAATTAAATTTTAACCACAATTTCAGCAATCAGCAACCAGGATGGATGTTCAGTACTGAGAAACCAGCAAAGCTTGGGTCAGGGGGACTGTTTGACAATACTAAAATACTTTACAATATCAATTATGTTGAAGTCAGTGCTTATGATCCTAAAGTGGACCAGATTTTGCAATTCCAAAATTGTTACACTTCACAACGCATTGTGTTACGGAGATAGAAATGAAAATTGATCTGAAGTGTTTAATGGATAAATTACAAAAATAATACACAGGTCTAAACTTTGCTTTAATTTGTGATATGTACTCTACTTTCAGGTTATTACCATGCAGAATTAATGTTAACATGTGAATAAATTGGTTTAAATTAGTGTCTTTCCTGGTCTAATCACAGGATATGGAAAACTGGTGCTGCCAGATGCTCTGACAATCGTACAGATAGCTGATGTTTGTTTATTAAATTGCCAACTTCAGAGTTAGTATCTCTTGAAAGTATTTCTATGAATGAATAAAACAGTTAAATTGAGATAAATCATCAGATGCCTTAAACAAATGTAAATAAAGATATCCAGCAGGAGAGTATTTGAAATCCCAAAAACTTGAGACATATTGTCAATTTATATGAAGCTTATTTAAAGGTGAGTCGGAATTGTTACACTAACATCACTTAAGTTTACTCACTTAACATGTTTCGGGAAACGGTTGTTCCCATCCTCAGAAGTTAATTCGACTGGCCCGTGTTGTTGGTGTTTCCGTTTTTTGGACTGGATCCTGTGGTGGCATCTTGTGGTGGAGAAATGTACTTCCAGAGAGGATTTGGTGGCGGCAAATCAAAATTCATTAGATGTGTGTTGTGTTTTAGAATGGTGATCTTCTCCCATGCATCTAATTCGGCTGCAAATTTGGCTGGTTTGTCTAATGTAATATTGGGTTTGATGTTGTGATTAGTGATCCAAAAATGGTGTGAAACTGCAGATTTGTCCATTTGTTTGTATTTAATGCATCTCATGTGCTCCTTTAGCCTAGTTTCTAAGTTTCTTTTTGTCTTACCTATGTATACTTTATTGCAATCTGAACAATTGATTTTATAGATTCCAGCTTTTTTGTCTTGTGGAATGGGGTCTTTTAACTTGTTACAAAGTAATTTCTCTATGTTAAATTTGTTCTGTGGAGCTAGGCTGATGTTATGTTTCATGAAAATCTTCTTAAATTTGTGAAATGTTCTTGGGTGGTATGTGAATTTCTTGAACTTTAGCTCTTTATCTTGCTGGCTGAGATTTGTTGTGTTTCTGATGTGCATCTGTCGTTTGAATTTTGCAATTTTTTTGTCAATAGTTGCTTTGTTGTACCCATTATGTATTGCTGTGTCTACTATATGCTGGTATTCTTTTTTATTTAAGGGGGTATATACCAGTCTATGTGTTAGGCTGTTTAGTACTGCATATTTGTGTGTGGTTGGATTGAAACTCTTATTTTTTATGTAATTAGTAGAGTGTGTTGGCTTCCTGTATATGCCAAAGGTTAGGTTCTTTTGTTCTCTGATGATTTTTAGGTCTAAAAATGGTAGCATGCCTTCTTTTTCTATTTCTATGGTGAATTTTATTGATTGGTTCTGTAGGTTTAGTAAGGCTAAGGAGTCTTGTATGAACCTATTAGGGACAACAGCAAAGATGTCGTCAACATATCTGTGCCAAACTTTAAACATGTATGGAAAGGAAGTTGTTATGTGTGTTTCTAAGTAGCTCATAAACAAATCTGCCAAGAAGGGTGAAAGTGGGTTGCCCATGGTTAGACCAGTTGGTTGTTGATAGAACTTCTTATTGAAACTAAAACAATTTTGTGCAATGCATAAATTGGTAAGTTGTATGAGGTCTTCTATTTCTTCTTCAAGTAGGTTAGTCTGCTGTAGCCATTTCTTTAATTGACGCAGGAGTTGATCTGTAGGGACACTTGGAAATAGTGCAGTGACATCAAAGGAAACTAATCTGTCTTCTGGTTCGAGTTCCAGGGATTTTATCTTCTGTATTAAATCTTCTGAATTCATTATGTTTTTGCTATTGAATTTTGGTAGTGAAGAGAATCTCTGTACTAACCATTTTGCCAGTTTGTAGGTAGGAGAATCAATATTGCTGACGATTGGTCTCATCTTATTACCCGGTTTGTGTATTTTAGGTAGAGCATACATTCTTGGTAAAGTGGGGTGGTCTGGTTTTAATCTAGATTTATCAGTGTCTGTTATAGTTTAGCTTTCCTGGATGGTTTGATTGAAGGCTTTTAAATGTAATTTTAATGGGTCTTCTTGAATTTGTATGTAATTTTCTTGTTGCAGCATATTTTCTACTCTGGCAATATAATCATATTTTTGCAGTACAACTAGTTTATTTCCCTTGTCAGCTTTTGTGTATACTACTGGTTTTGATTTTAATGTTTTGATCACATGTTTGGTTGGGAAATTGTTATGTTTATCTGCTTGTATTTCTTGGAGAACCATTTCACATTCTTTTTTTATAGTGGTTTTACTATTTTCATTTAGGTTGTAAGTAGCAATCTCAATGTCTGCGACTATTTCATCGGTTGTTTTTGTGTAGCCAACACATGTTTTTAGGCCAAGGTTTAATACCGATAATTCCGCTTTGGTGAAAGTTACATTTGAAAGATTAATTATGTCTGGGTATGACGTCGTTTTTTCATTTTTTAGGTTAGGTTTATATGAATGTTGCTTCCGGCGTAGTATGTCTAGTTTTTTCTTTAATTTCAGCGTTTTTGTTTTCATCCTGTAGCTAAGAATAGTGAGGAATTTTGATTGCATGTTTTGCCAAAGTGGGTAGCCGAGTGTGTCCGTTAATTTAAGGTGAAGGGCATATAATTCCAGTTCCAATTTTTGTAATTTTGCGTAGTGGTTGTTTCTCTCAATTATTATTACTTTTTTATCGGCTGATGTTTGGTGTTTGATGTTTTTGTCACATTTTACAATTCTCCTTACAAACTTTGGTGTGACTTTGCTTTGTATGCATAGGTTTAAAAAACGGATGTCCGCAAATGTGTTTTTTCTCTTTTCTTCAATTTTTTGGTATCTTTTGATGTCACTTTTTATTCCACTGAAATCTGTATTGAAATTTAGGGTTTCTAATCTTACCTTGTTTTCTGCCATGACTTGTACCTTTTCCACGTGGTGGCCAATTATAAATTTTGCTTCTTGTGACTTGTTGGTCTTAAATTACGTTGATATTGTAATGAAATTAGTACAGAGATTCTCTTCACTACCAAAATTCAATAGCAAAAACATAATGAATTCAGAAGATTTAATACAGAAGATAAAATCCCTGGAACTCGAAACAGAAGACAGATTAGTTTCCTTTGATGTCACTGCACTATTTCCAAGTGTCCCTACAGATCAATTAAAGAAATGGCTACAGCAGACTAACCTACTTGAAGAAGAAATAGAAGACCTCATACAACTTACCAATTTATGCATTGCACAAAATTGTTTTAGTTTCAATAAGAAGTTCTATCAACAACCAACTGGTCTAACCATGGGCAACCCACTTTCACCCTTCTTGGCAGATTTATTTATGAGCTACTTAGAAACACACATAACAACTTCCTTTCCATACATGTTTAAAGTTTGGCACAGATATATTGACGACATCTTTGCTGTTGTCCCTAATAGGTTCATACAAGACTCCTTAGCCTTACTAAACCTACAGAACCAATCAATAAAATTCACCATAGAAATAGAAAAAGAAGGCATGCTACCATTTTTAGACCTAAAAATCATCAGAGAACAAAAGAACCTAACCTTTGGCATATACAGGAAGCCAACACACTCTACTAATTACATAAAAAATAAGAGTTTCAATCCAACCACACACAAACATGCAGTACTAAACAGCCTAACACATAGACTGGTATATACCCCCTTAAATAAAAAAGAATACCAGCATATAGTAGACACAGCAATACATAATGGGTACAACAAAGCAACTATTGACAAAAAAATTGCAAAATTCAAACGACAGATGCACATCAGAAACACAACAAATCTCAGCCAGCAAGATAAAGAGCTAAATTTCAAGAAATTCACATACCACCCAAGAACATTTCACAAATTTAAGAAGATTTTCATGAAACATAACATCAGCCTAGCTCCACAGAACAAATTTAACATAGAGAAATTACTTTGTAACAAGTTAAAAGACCCCATTCCACAAGACAAAAAAGCTGGAATCTATAAAATCAATTGTTCAGATTGCAATAAAGTATACATAGGTAAGACAAAAAGAAACTTAGAAACTAGGCTAAAGGAGCACATGAGGTGTATTAAATACAAACAAATGGACAAATCTGCAGTTTCACACCATTTTTGGATCACTAATCACAACATCAAACCCAATATTACATTAGACAAACCAGCCAAATTTGCAGCCGAATTAGATGCATGGGAGAAGATCACCATTCTAAAACACAACACACATCTAATGAATTTTGATTTGCCGCCACCAAATCCTCTCTGGAAGTACATTTCTCCACCACAAGATGCCACCACAGGATCCAGTCCAAAAAACGGAAACACCAACAACACGGGCCAGTCGAATTAACTTCTGAGGATGGGAACAACCGTTTCCCGAAACATGTTAAGTGAGTAAACTTAAGTGATGTTAGTGTAACAATTCCGACTCACCTTTAAATAAATTCAATACACATCACTGTTTCTAGCTTCTTTTCATTACAATATCAACGTTATATGAAGCTGTTGCAGGTTGGGCTTCCACATACTGTGGAAGCACTTTAGTGGGCTCAGTTCAACCATTACCCATGTCCTGCATAAATTCAAAAGCTGTCACCTATGATGTAATGGTCTGCTTGTGATGAAGATGAACACATTCTTAATCAGAGAAAACAACAAAATGGAAACTATTAACATTAATCAGCAACAATAAATTATACATACATCTTTTTGCTAAGCACTGAATATTATAATACCAACAGAACCTGCAGCTCTGTTTGTAGTACTGTAGAAGTTCTTCTGTCTCTCATTCTGTCTTGCTGTTCAAAATTATGTTTACAAAATCAATTTTTCAAGTCCTTTTTCTGGGGTATTAGTAAAACTTAACATTACACAAAACCTTTGCCTATCCTTTACACAGCCTGCTGTACTACAGCTGGGACTCAAACCATGGATCTTTGACTTTCAGTGTCAATTCTACTGTACTGATAAGTACTATGTTTAGATGCCATAGAAGGGTGCATTAAACCTTCTCATCTGATGAGTAACCTTCAAGGCAATTCAAATTAACAATTGAGATTCATACCTAAAGAATTAACCCTGCAAGTTTAAAATACCTTCACAGCATTGCAAAACGCCTTTAAGTACATCTTTAATATTTGAAAGGTTACCCAGAATACTTTGATCAGACACACTATATTCACTCTTAGATTGATCCACAGCAAAACAAACCCATGGTCAGTGCACCGTGGTGCAACACGGTAGTAATGCACGCAGGAAAGTAGTCCAATGCTAATACTCTGAATTTGAGAATGAATTTATCCTCAAATAGTATAATATTCTATACAAATACCTAAGGTTATATTTAACGCTGATTTATACCGTAAAACAGAGCTACAGGTCCCATGATGCAATTCGTGTGAGTCACCATAATATTGTTTACAGCCAGAAACCAGCAGTTGTGTTTAGTATCATGCAGGACAATGAATTTGGTCTTGTGTTTTCGTTGAACTACGTAAAGCATTAGCTGCGCAAACCATTGACTAGTAGTGAAAAAATAATACTGTTGAATCTTTATTATAAGTTATGTGAGAAATGTCCAACACTTTCCGCAAAAGAAATGGGGAAATTAACTTCTGAGTTCACCGGTGTTTCGAGTACAAGTATAAACAGTGCTTGTGCAGAAAAATCTGAAACGAGAAAAGTGGTTACTTTTCACTACGTGCCTCTTGTACTGGCCACATGGTCTGAAAGTGTAACAGTATTTCTAGTGCGAATGGTGAAAGGATACATTATAGCGGTGCACTGGTCACCTGGGGTTTGTTTTAACGCGGATCAACCTAAGAGTGAATACAGAGTAGGTTTATGTACAAACATTTTACTATGGTAGAGCATCATAACAGAAAGTCAAAGATCTATGGTTCAAGTTGCAACTGTGGCAATAAAATCATTCTAGTCTGATTCAACTTTCCTAGTGAGCAACTACACACGCCTACTGTGAAACAAAAAATATCAATTTAATTATATGTACTTTGAACAAAACTTTGTATAAACTCACTCTTGCATTCTCTACAATTTTATAACCAATATGACGACCAATATTAATGCACTGCACACTATACAGCAGTTTTGTTCCAGGTTTTATCTGAAGAAAAATGATTATGGGCAGAGAGCTTAGAATGTTTTCTTATTTTGCATTTAGTTTCTACAAACTTTGTTTTCCAGATTTCTGTCAAAATGTCTCTCTTTTAAATTGTAAAAATGGTAAATCAAATTAATACTCAAAATGCTTGCTTTTGACAAAAAGTATACATTTGATGTTTTGTTTTCATTTCATTACTAACTCAAATTAAAATTGCACTGAGACAGTTTCTGATATTTATTATTTCACACTGCCCATACTATCATTGACAATAATTGAATGGTTACCCTCAAAAAGAGATCTTTTCTTTTAATCAAATAATGTCCAAAACAGGTTATTGCTCCAACAAATCCTAAGATATAATTATAATTTTAGTAAATATGACTCTCTTACACTGCAGTGTTGCTTTACTGCTGCTGCATAGCAATACTCTCTTCTTATTACTTTCTCTACTACATATAGTAAGTAGGGGAAGTATTGTATTCCACCCCAAAATTCTATTCCGAGATTTCCCTGGAAATATATGTTTTGAGGCCCCCTGAATAAAAAAAAAGCATTTTTGGAAGCATGTCCGTGTGTGTGTGTGTGTATCTGTGAACAGCATAACTCAGAAACGAACAGTCAGATAAACACCAAACTTGGTATTTAAGTTCAGTATCTTACAGAGATGCAACACGAAGGTTTTCAAGAAAATCCCCCCACCCCAAACTACCCTTTACATGGAACATTTTTTTGAAAATTTTAATTTTCTCAAAAATGGCTAACGATTTTGATTAAAATATCATATGTTCAAGATATTTTCATGACAAATGAAATGTATATCTTAAATTTTCTGGGAATGTCTCCAAAAGTATTCTTCATTGTGAACGACTTTTGCATAACTGGTAAAGCGTAAGAGATAGACAGAATTTTATACACAAAAAATGTAGATCGCCTTAAAATACACAATTTATGTCATACATTTTTTTTGTTGAGTGAACCATTTTCGAGATATTGCTTGTTATTCTCTTAAATTTTTCAATACTTATTTTCTCAAATGGGAATTCGTTATTCATTTTTTTGTCTTGTATATGCAAAGAGTATTAATCTGAGGCAAAGAGAATGGTGCTGCACATAGCAATCAGCTATTAAGAGATATGTATGTGCTTAAAGGCTACTGTATTTCTATATTGCCCTTGTAAATATATATTCCCTTTACATCTACAAGAAAATTAGTAATAAGATAGAGTCTGCAAATGTTTATCTCGATGAACATGAAGTAGATGGAGAATAAGCGTTTGTAAAAATAGTTTGTACAAGAGTAGAGAAAGTCATGTGAGTGTAGCACATCAGATTTTTTTTTATTTAACTGGGTAGCTCTCATTGGACAATGAATGAAAGAAATGGATTAAATGATGAGCAACTGAGGCCAGGGTCCAATTTTATTGTTGCCTTTGTTTACAACCTGTAGTCTCATAAATACAATCACACTTTTTTGGGGGGGGAGAGGGGGGTTATCAAGCCCTTGTAGCAACTCAACTCAACACATCATTAAAAATGAGCAGTTAAGTTTCCCCAGTTCTTGTTAATGAAATGTTAATTTACACAACTTTTACAAAATACTGAAGACTACTGCACTCACCTCAAATCTGAAGAAATAGTGGAGCAATTAATTCTTTATAAAAAATCCTTTTCTTATAATACCTGTACCAATTCTATGTCCATTATCACAGAATACACTTGTGTAAGTCAAGCCTTGGGGCATTGCACAACTAAGGACAGTCTTCACAAGAGTTGACTTGCTTTCACTGTAGACTGCTACAGCATAAAGGTTCCACCTTCGCAACAAAAGTCTGTGCTTAGAGTAACTTCCTTATTAACTGTTATTCTATTGGCCAAAGAGAACTTACTGAAGGTCCTGCACAAGCAAATTCGATTTTAATTAATCTGAAACGAAATCAGCATAAAATAGCTTCATTTTCTCCTATTAGAAAAAGTTAATGAGCCTGAACTTTTAATTATCCAAGTAACACAGCACTCAGTCAGGGTGTATGTGCTAGAATTACAAAACTGACTCTGAGATGATAACATGGATGTTCTTATGGTTTACATTCTTCATGAAACGGTTCCAAAGTACGGAAGTCTCTCCAAGTGGGTGGTAGGAAATTATGCAGATGGTTGCTGCACCGCTTGCATGGGTCACTGAACAATGTAATGTAGCTATGAAACCAAGTCTAAAAAAACACAAACATAAATGATTAGAAATGGTGATGTAAATACACTTCTGGACAAACCTAAATGGAGAAGAAATTAGCAGCTCCATCATAAATTGTATTCCAAAACTGAAAATTTATGGGAACAATTAAAAATGTGATACTCTTAAACTGTGTATGCTCCAAAAATTGAGTATCACTGAATCAAACTTAGACACTTTAGTCCTACTAAGGTAGTGGAACTAAAGCATCTAGATTCATCTCAGTAATGCTCCATTTTAATTATGAAAGTTCAATTGTATATAACACATTTATTACAATAACATGTGTCATGTGAGCTCCATTAAAAACACATTGATTGAAAATTCATATATATTAGGATCTTATTATTCAAGCAGCTGGGCAACTGACATTTCAAGAGTGAGGATAACAAAGTTGCAAGTTCTAGTATCAATTGCACATGGCGACTGTTGGTGTATCACAGAGAGTAACTATAAGATATGGTATTCACATATCATATACATGTAACCCTTTTATAAAATTGCAATACAGTGCAATAAATATCTCTCTCTCTCTCTCACTCACGCACGCACACACACACAGTATAGTATCCATATCATTAAGAGATCATTAAACTGGTGTTTTTGTGGCTATTGATGTTTTCTCGTGTTTTTTAAAAATCTTTTAAGAAGTGATTGGAAAAAAGTTTCAATTTATTTACCAAATATAAAATAGAAGAACTGTGCAGTAAAAAACAACCTTACCATAAATGAGCGCACTGCTAACTCTGGCAGAGTTGGAGAGTAAAAATGTAGCATGGCTGCATGGGCATTTTCAGTTACTTTACGGAACACCTTATGCCTAGATTCTGTCCAAAGATCTAAGGTTTCATCATAACCTTTCACAACAACCCACTCAATCATAAGACCTTTGAAGGCCATTAAGGCCTTCAACACCCGTCCTAAAGAAACCTGCAACACATGAACATGCTGATCTCATTGGTTTTGCATCTGCACAACCTTCGGCTAGATTAATATACAAAACAGTTTTATCTCACACTTAGGGCTGATTTCACCAACACATGTTTAGCTGTAACATTATGTTAAACTTTGTGTTAAGTTAACTTTGCTGTAGGCATTTAACAAATGTTGTTGTTCACCAATGGCATTGGGGATTAATTGATCTGATCATTTTCCCTCTGGCTTCCCAATATAAAGTCTGTAAGTTATCACTTTTAAGGCCTTTGCATTTGGCAAGAACATTTAACAAATGTTAGAAACTGGAAAATGATGCCACTAACCAAGCTGTTGATAAGCAGTTGCTCTATTTGGAGTTTGTGAATGCAATTCCTAAACAAAGTGCTGTATGTCATAATGATTTTGAAAAACTGCAAGGGTAGCAATTTTTAAAGTGATGGAGACTATCCAAAGCAGTCAAGGACAGGGTTGCTCATATTTCCCAGGACTGGCTCCAGGAGTTTTGCTACCCTGTATGATAATTGTTAGTGCCACCCCCTCATGCTTACAGATGTAACTAATTTTTATCCACAATGTCAGTGCTCCATGACTACTTATTCTTAAATAAAAAAAATATATATATATAGGTATTTGCAGGGGTAATCAATAAAGAAAACTCAAAAAGAGATATACGTGATGGAACGACGAGATTATTCTGAGATTAAAGATAAAATAGTCACACAATAAAAATGTTCAATATTTCAGGTTTCCTCTTCATCAGGAGATTAAAAGACCAAAAACAAACTCAAAATGAAAACACACTTGACGGTCGAACTGCACTGGTTAATGATCCACAACATATTTGGGTCTGGGCTTGTTTTCATTTATGTGTAACAGAAGTTTAAGTTCCCCTTTTTTCCTTCTAATGTTGCGGGCGAGTAAACCACTCTACCATATGTACTTTAGTGTTACTGTGCACCTTCCTATTTGGATCCTGTGGTATGGCACATTGTCCATAACAATAACACAAGATATTAAGGAGTACTGAGCTTAAACCATCTATAGGCATGGCAATTCCCACATATTCTTGAATTGAATGCAAAAAATGAGATGTTCTAGCATCTGTCATCAGCCCAGCTCTTTGATACGGTATGGTTGGTGTTTAACCACATATCAGCCAACCATACTATTTCCCTCAAAATTATTTTGTATTTATCTTTAAAAATAATGATCTTAGGGCTTCAATATTGGATCTTTGGAGTACTAATTTTCTCTTATTTATTGTCTTGAGAACTTGGAGGACCTCGTTCAAAGAGCTAAGGCTTCGAAATAACTCTGCTTCTTTAAGCGAATAAGTAAGTGCGTATGTGGTAGGATGCACATTTCAGGTATAGCGGGCTAGATGTGCCTTCTTATTGCATTTAATTCAAAGTTGTCCAATTGAGTTTTGTTGAGTTAAAAACAGTAGTTACTAACAAAAACGAAGACTTTCGATACCACTAAGGCAACAACTGACCTGAGAGATTTACGAGTCGCCAATGTAAGCAAAACTAAAGATAGTGGCTTGAAAACACTTATGTTTATAATCATGATGTTTATTGTTGAACACCTGACTCGCAGTTTTGGCAGTGATCATCAGTGAGTGACCAACCCTGGTGCTTTATTTGTCACCAGTTTCATAATAGAAAATATCCAGAGAGCGGCTAGATTTTAAGCATGATTTATAATTCTGTAATACTTTCACATACTTTGTTCATGTTTTAAAATTTTGCTGCCCTGGGCAGTGGCACAGCTCAACCCCCTCCCCCTTGAGCCGGCCCTGAATACAAGAGAGGTTAAAATAATATTACCAACAGAAGCATACCTCTTTCCCCATGTTAAAAATGTATGAGGGCTGATCAATAAAGACTGAGACTGATTTTTTCCTGAAGCGTTCTAGATAGTTTCCTGTCTCTACTTAAATATTTGAATAGAACGGGGTTTCATGTATAATGTCCATAGGCGGCAGCAATCTCGTATTGGTAGGTTGGTAGTAATGCTGTATATTGTTGACACTATTTGAATTTCGCATACCACAAAATGGAGGTGACATGAGAGGAGCAATACAGCGCAATAAAATCCTGCTTTCGTTTAAATCATACAGTCTCTGAAACTTTCGAAAAGTTGAAGCAAGCATACGGTGAAGATGCATACATCGTGCAACAGTGTTTAGGTGGTTCAAGGACTTCAAAGAAGGGCGAGTCTTCTGGGCTAAACATGGTGGGCCTGGTTTTTCGGCTTCCGTTATGACTGAAGTCAACATCAACACAGCTGCTGTGATTGTTGTCCCTCCTTTCGCTACTATTACAGCAGCGGATTACACGTCAGTATTGGCTACACTGAGGAAGCACATTGGGCAAGGAAACGTCCAGAATTTCATCGGAATGGGTGGCGACTTCATCACAACGCGCGGCCTCATGTCGCCAATCAAATCCAGGCATTTTTGGCTAAATTCAACATTACCTGTGTACGCATTTGCCTTATAGACCAGATCTTGTCACCTGTGATTTCTTTTTATTCCCATCACTAAAGGCAAAGCTCTGGGGCATTCGATTTGAGAGCACTGAAGCAGTGCTGAAGAAAAGTGAGGCGATTCTCAAAGACCTGACAAAGAATGGCCTGCACCATGTGTTCGAGGACTGGCAGAGATGCTATAAAAAGTCCATTCAAGTAGGAGGGGACTACTTTGAAAAATAGCGGGACAACATTGAAATGGAGTAATAAATATCCGTGAAAAAAAAATCAGTCTCATTGATCAGTCTCTTTATTGATCAGCCCTCGTAGCATACTCTGAGGTTTCACACTAGTCATACTTTTCATTTAATGGTAGGTGATAGTGTTGAAATTTCCAAAGTTACCATTTGTAGGTTTGCCTGGAAAGTTTCCGAAACAATAGCTTCAAGATGCGAACAGTATTTTTGTTGGGGTCTGCTTGATCCTCAATCAGTGATAACACATTTTTGTCCACTTTATTTCAATGTAGTGTCCTCCACCAGTTTGAAACCAAGCTTTAAATGCTTTTTGCACCTGTGCTTCATTTTATGTTAACTTCAAAGAGCGCAATTACTTACTGAACCTGCGAGAAAAGCAGAAAAATTGCAATTAAATTCCTTGCAGATTTTCTCCCAGGCTGCAACTTTCTCTTTTAATTAGTCTATCCTTTTTTTTTTACCAAAAAGTTTCTCTATGCTTAGTAGCTAATTCTATAATTAATGCCTTTTCCAAAAACTACTTCCTCCATGCCCAGATTTTTCAGTTGACATTGAGATTCAAACCTTAAAGAATCAGGAAGATCTCATGGCAATTTCTATGAATAAAACTAGTTGTCTGCTACTGAAACAGAAAGTGCTGCGATGCATATACAAAAAGTGCTTCAGAGCATGCTCAGAAGCTGTGCAGTTCGGTCAATGCCTTCTCACAAGCTGTTATCCACAGTTGTCTTTACTGTTAACAAAATGTTAGCCAACAATTCACTGTAAAAGCTTGATGAAATGCAAGAGTTTTAACGTAATGTTAGCAAACAAGTTGCCAGCGTGTTTATAACATTGGTTGTTGAAACCAGCCCCTAATATAAAGGATTAAATCCATCTCACCTGTACAAGTGCATTTGTGGAAAATGGTCTAGTGATGGTAACACTCATATCCGTGTACAGGCGATCAATTGTGGTAATAACACTGTCAACAGTTCTGTAATAAGGAGAAGCTGTTGTAAATGCTAAGCTAATTTTGAAGTTCTGAATTAACACAAAGTTTCATGAACTATTTATATCAATACAACATGTTTCAAGTACAATCATTCATACTATAGCAAATCATCTGCTAAAAGGGGAACACGTATATATAGGATGAACACAAATCTTGATACAAGACTGAGGAATGTCAGGTACAAGGAGACAAATTAGCATTTACTGACAGTTTTGGACTTTAAACCAAAATATCACAAAGGAAATCAAATTATGTAAGGATGCAAAAGTGCATTTACAAGCTCAATTTCAGAAAGGGTCTTTATTGTTAAGAACAGAAAATAAGACACTAATTTTGAGATCCAATCACTGACATCCTGCAAAGATTTCACTCAACCTATTCATAACCAAGTTTGGTTAGCCAATAGCTAAAATGAAAACAGTATCTTCAAAATCTACCTAAAGATTTAACAGTTGTTGTGACATCTAAAGGATACAGTTGTATGAAATCACATGAGAGAGAGAGAAACTCAGTGCCAAGTAATGGCACGCACACAGCAAAGTTGCAGTTATTAGATGATTACTGCTGCAGGATGCCACCGCGCCTTTGGCTGTAAATCTAGTTTTGGAAAAAACTAACAAATCTTTTTGCATCAATTTCCTAATCATAAAAAATTTGCACAACCTAGGATCTTAAAACTGTTAGAAAGAAAACTTACTAAAATAAAGATATTATGCTCAAACATTTTACTTTTTTGATATTTCATTACATTTAAATGCTGCAACTCCCTAAGAGAAGATACTTGCAAATGAAGAAAAGGTTTTAAGAATATGCTTGCTGTATAGTAACACGAGTTAGGAAACATTAGGATTGTATGTCCAGTATTCCAAGTCTACATAAACACAGATTATAAAAAAAAGACTTGAGTAGGCAAAGCCAAAACCTGGCAGCAAGATTTGCAATGTAATGTTACAAACCTTGTGTAACTCTGGGTAAATAAAAGCTTCAAAATATACCCCAGAACTTGTTCTTGGAAGAACTGGTTAGTTCCTGTCACAAAAAACAAAGTGACATTGAACAAAACTTGATTGTAATAACCAACATAAGTATACAAACCCAGTTTGCTCAAGCTGGTTTATTTCCTATATGCAAGGTTTCTGCTGCCAAATTATAGCAACAGCATATAGTGTTGCTTAATTCTGTGCAGCAATCAGAGTGTATATAGAACAAGGGAAGATTTCAAATGAGCACTTAAAAATGTGCCACATTTACACAACTTTCTTACCATTGTAACTTCACATAATCCTTTACTACAGAATTCATGCAAAAAGTGATTCTTCTATTCATGTACTCATAATAAATTTTACTCTAGATATAACATCAAATTAACTAATATAACTTGGCTGTATGCACCATGCGGAAAATAAAACACATTTATATATTGTAAGTCAATTTTTGTTACTAATAAACCCATATGGGAAAAAGGAAAAATAGGATGTCAAAAGCCCCTCCTACTAATCAGTCAAAGCAATACTACATTTAACTTTACTTTATTTTCAATCTAAAAACAGTGCTAAAAAGGGATTTAAGTCTTATAAAATGGTAAAATTATCAATTAAAATATTATAGTAAACATTCTTGGGTAACATTGCTACAGAGGTCGACATGTCATGGCGGGTCAACGCCAGGCAGGCTAACTTGTATGAATAAACCACTTAAATCCTGTGAATGTATGGAATTTGGCCTTTTAAATATGTGAAAGTTGTTACACCACTTTCGATTATGCATTCTGGCATAATTTATTCAATTCTGGTTATGTTATCTGGCATTACTTCTTCAATGTCTGTCCTCTCCTCTCCTCCAAAACTGCATCTTTCTTCTATATAGTCTTCCAGAACTCTTTATCTTCCTTTCTTTTTTATATGCATTGATGCAAAACAACCTTTATTAAGGTTAATAAGTGTATTACAAAAGAGCAAATATGTCCTTAGGCATAATTACAGTAGCATTTATGTTTATTCACTTGTATTACATTTGTTAACTACTTCGCGGTGGTAATTATTTAGTTGTATTACATTTGTTCACAACTTGGCAGCAATTATTTAGTTGTATTAGATTTGTTGACTACTTGGCATAATTATTAAGCTGTATTACATTTGTTTATATTTAGTGGCAATTACTTAGTTGTATTACACATTTTGGCTATTTTGAAGTTAGTTGGTCTTCATTGAAAATGCTCAGAAATGCAAAAGGAAAGAGAACAAATTAACTTTAAGAGTGAATTTAGAAGTAGATGTGCTTCTGTCAATAGCTTGTGCCCACCTGCCCTCCCTTTTTAGGTGTTTTACTTTTATAGGAAAACTGCGTTATAAACACAACAAACATAGCCATCTTCCCACTAAAAGATATGCGAAATGGGAACTGCCAACCTTCTAAAAAACATCCCTCAGCTACGCTTTGAGGCTGAGGGCCTTCAATCCCTCAGCTACGCCTTGAGGCTGAGTATCTTACCGGCTTTGGCAGCATTAGTTATTCATATGTTGCCAGCATTGCATTAGAGCTAGAGGATGCCAGAGTGACATCTGTAGGACATATAAGACATCACTTCCATCGTTGTTGAAGACCAACTAAGAGCAGAAAGTCCCACTTTTTAACTACTTTGCTGCAATTGTTTAATTGTATTACACTTGCTCACCACTTTGCGGTAATTATTTTTCTGTGTTACATTTGTTAAATATTTCACAGTAGGTAATTATTTAGTTGTATTACATTTGTTGACTACTTCCCGACAATCTCTTACTTGTATTACATTTACTGTATCTTGGCTTTCTATTACCACAATGTATAGCATTTTGCAACTTTACCAGCTATTTCCGTAGGAGTTCCTTAGTTCCTGAGGTTGCAGGTTCATACTCAGCGGAGGACGATGTATTTTTTTTTTCAGGCATAAAAATCCTCAGCATGGCTTCCTTCAGAAGCAAAGTAAAGTCAATGGTCCCGTATCATAGATTTATGGCATGTAAAAGGACCTCAAGCCTGAAAAGGGGCCTCTGAGCAAAATTTCTGGTCTTTCATGCCCAATATCGAATGGGACACTAAGGACCATAGTAGTTAAGAGCATTCATAAATAAAATTCAATTTAATTTAACTATTTACGTGTTTCATATAGCTGCAGCATTTTTTATTCTTTATAGTTGGTACCTGACATTGTGCATTAACATTGTCTGCCATGACACGTCGAACTCTGCAGCAACATTACCCATTCTTGTATAATATATAAAGAATGAGGATAGCGCTGAGCATATTAGTGACTTTTACTGCATTAAAATGCCAATCTTTCCTAAAAAGTAGAGCTTCTAAAATTGAGTTTTACATGTTACTCACTGTGCTGGCACATTATGGCTACTAGTCTGCATCCGTCTTCTCTTTGCACTACTGGAATTTGTGTAAGAACGCTTCAGAGAATTCTGACTAAGTAACCCAACAGCAAGACTGCTATACTCATGAACCTAAAAATGTAATCATTGATTCAGATGGAGTATAATTAGCATGATCAATTTGATAACCCAAGTAAAGACAGCAAATCTGCTCTTAGTTCTCTTTGTTGAAAATGGCTGCAACTGCTACACTTCTTTCCTTCTAAAAAACATCCCTCGGCTACGCTTTGAGGCTGAGGGCCCTCAATCTCTTGGCTACGCCTTGAGGCTGAGTATCTTACCAGCTTTGGCGGCATTAAATATTCGTCTGTTGGACATATAACACATCATTTTCATCACCAAGGAAGAGAACTAAGAGCAGATTGTCGGTAAAGAGATTGTAGGATATCAATTGCAAAGAAGAATGTCTATGCTCCCCAGCTGTTTGGTATGGGCATAAATTAAAAAAACATTAAACATACCTTATCAGTCCATTTATAACTATTAACTAGTTGAGAGTAAAGGGCCTGTCTATCTTGAGTGTTTTCTTGGCTTAAATATGTTGTATTTCCCAGATTGAATGGACCTGGTGGCGGTGATAAACTGTTAACTGCTTGCTCCACATCTCTGTAAATTTACAGGTTATATTGCTAGTAATAATGGTTTCATAATCCATATGCTTTAGATAAACACTTAGGAAAAGTCAATGAACACGATTTAGTAACCAGTCTTAACATAACCTAACTTGCTTAGAACTCAAAAGCAATATTCTATAATTGCTTGCCGTGAAACCGAAGGCAAGACTTACCTTAAGTTACTATTTACTGTGCTAAGCAATTCCTGCAGCTCAATCAAATATTTGGTATCCTTTCCATCTTCACCGTGAGCAGCAAGCACCCCATTGCCAATACAAGCGAAAACCTGTGCCACATTAGAACGCAGTACTCTAACCGCATTTAGAGCAGCATACAGGGCCGTAGTGGTTTCCATAATGCACGGTTTGGAATGTCCACTAAAACTAGTTCAGTACAAAGAATGTTCCAAGTTTGACATCTCCATTAATAACCCAACACTATAAAAGATTAAAAACAGAAAACAAAAGACCATTCCAGTACGACAACTTTATTGTATTCGGTCCCAGAGCATGAAATAGTCCCAGAGAGTATAGAGAGCTTATTCAGCCCCACCACCCGCGAACCAAAAACCATCATACCAACAACAACAACAATAATAATAATAATAATAATAATAATAATAATAGATCTCCATACAAATACCATCAATTACCAATCAGCAGTTCAGTATTTGATACCATACAGTACCTCCATATTTTATAACTAACTTCACATTCCATTTTTCTATGATAGACTTTTTTGTTGTGAGTTTGCCATGATCATTTTACCCAGGGGTTTTAAATTTGTTGTTTGTAATTCTTCTTTTCATTTATATGCAATTCCCTCTTTACCTGGAGTAATGAAAGCATAATATACTAGCTACTACAGACACCTAATCCTTCATAGTCTTAAGAAAAATTGCTGAAGTTTAAAATCACCTTAATTTATTCATATTTGACATAGCAATACAATTGGCCTACAACCTATTTTCCTTGCTAATGCATAAGATTAAATCTTATCTTATTAAATCTTAATCTTAACATATATAGAAACTCTGGAAGCGCTGGTAGTCAAAAAAATGTCGGAGAATGCGATTGTCAGAGTGGACCTTGAGAATATATACTCCGTGACCATCCTATATCCCCACTCCAAATTATGGAAGGCTTGATCTATTACTAAAAACTAAAGCAAAGACATGAAACCGAGAGACGATCCTCAGAACATATTCTAATTACTTGCTCATCAAAAGCACCGGCCTCTTAATTTTTAATAAATAAAATAAAAAGAAAACGCTTCTTCTCACCACCATTTTCAATACCTATCATCACTTTGGGCGTTTACACAACACTGTAGAGAAACCTGGGTGGTTTTCGATTTTAAATTTGGTAAAGATCCGGCTCACCTGTCCACCCTTTCGAACATGTTGTTTCGAGAGGATGGTATAGTCCTTGTCCCCGCTTCTGTGTGACTTTCAAACCACAACCGGGATTAGTTTGCATTTCGTCCTCAGCACTCAATAATCCAGTGGTTGCTGCAAATTGTGGAGGCAGGGAAGGACCTTCATTTGTTTCTCTAACGCATGCGGATCTCCAAAAAACAGATTACAACTGGGCTGGGCTACTTATACACCTCGTACTGTCGTACACCGTCTACACAGCTAATTCAGGCACCGTACGTTTCAAGTCAGAGTCGCTGAGAAAAGATCCACACTATGTCTCACAAGAGGAGTCTGTTTTTATCACTTAACTTTGTTTAGCCTTTTCATGTCTGATTTCCATCACACATTACATAAATATGCTGATAGCATGCTAACATTGACAAAAGTATGCACAGAGTGAGCCATTACTGACATAAGTTATTCCTCTGTTGCACCCAAGAATAAGCCAACACACCATTGTGAACATGCACAAGCTGCTCTTCTAACAAAGCTCACTACCCCGCTCAATTGATCCACTTTTGTGTGCCAACGCCCAAGAAAAGGCTGAAGGATATTCCATCACCTACTTAAACAAAATCCTAACTTTTAGGAGACATATCCGGATCTTCTTCAGGGGGGCCATAGCCTCATTGCAGCCCATGCTCACGTCCAGGATGACTGCCTGATTAACGTTTTTCCTTCTCTAAAATATTATATTCCCACAATAAGGCCTATACATTCCCTGAACCGTCCCCTCCCAGTGAGACTAATTCAAAAGCCCTCATTGCTTCCATCAGTGGAAAATGAAAGCCCTCATTGCTTCCATCAGTGGAAAATGAAATTAGGTAGGTACTGAGCTGCAAACCCAAAAAGTTGGAACACCCTCATTTGCTCTCTCAGTGATTATAATATTGCCAATTCTGAAAACATATCCTGCACATGGTGTGCCTACAGACCAGTAACCGCAGAATAATCCCAACAGTTGAACTTTTAAAAATCAAGTTTATTTGTTTTCAACTAAACTACAACGCTTAAAATGTTAATAGCCCTATGCCAGTGGTGCAGAGTGAAGATACTGCAGTTTGATAGATAGCCGTTAAGGAATTAGAAACGCTGCCTACTTACACTTATGGAATTTAAACTCAGAAAAGTCCCTATACAGCCCCGTCCTCACCAATAACAGTGTCATTCATGGGTATACAGCATCACTAGGCTGCTTATTGCTTATCAACAGTAGGAATACAATTGAAGATAGCGAACCCATACAAGAAAACGATGAAAAAAAATCACGTAATAAATCCTTGTATACATATGACATATGTACAATTCTGGAATTTCACCAAACCTCCCTTTTCACAAGGAGGGCGTCGTCATTCAGTCAATCCTGATTGTATTTCTGAGTTCCTAATCCTCTTAAGTGGCAGGGTTTACTTATGCACTCAAAGGCTTAAAAAATCATGGGACAGGGCCATAAATTGCATGCAAATCTTTGCAAGAACACAAAACGCGCGATTCCGTTTCCTGGACATAAATATTCTCTAAAGTTACTAATCGAAATAATTTTAAAACACATATGATCACTAAATGTAAATCTATCTCTTCAATCATGCATGACACGTACTTCCAGAGTGGTTGGATATAATTATGTACCTTTTATATGCCCAAATCCATCTCATTCTGAACCCTCAGGACAAGAATTAAGTTACTCCTGTAACGCACCCCCAGGGGCCTATTACAGCAGGTACGGGACTGGTGCTCCCGGGGTCGTGAGCCACACTTCCGATTGGTTTCCTCTAAGTGCTGAGAGGGCTTATGCCAAACGCCCAAACCACTTTGGCCCACAAGCATACTTGACCAACTACCAGTCACTTTCCAGAACACAGTCTGATCGGTTTTTGAGTTTTTTTATTTATGGACGCTCCTTAATTGCTGTGGCCCTTAGCGTCCCATTCTATATTGGGCGTGAAAGACCGGTAATTTCACTCAGAGCCCCCTTCATCAGGCTTGAGGTTCTTTTACGTGACGTAAATATACGACACGGGACCACCGGTTTTACATCCCTTCCGAAGGAAGCCGTGCTAAGGATTTTTACGCTCCAAAAATATCCATTGCCTCCCCCTCCCGACGGGAACTAGAGGGCAACATACAATCTGACGGATACCGCTGCGCGGGTTGGAGGAGTGGAGTCGCAAGGGGTGACTGGATAACGCGAAATTCTTAGCCAGCGAGTATCATGAAGGACTTTTTAGTATCCGTTAATAAAGGTCAGTCCCAGAGAGAGGCAATTGCATGAGCTGTTGCACTCCTGAACGCGATGGTTATCTCTATATAAGTTTGGAGGCGAGACCCTAAGGCGAACAAGGTCCAGGCCTCTCACCTAAGCCGGGTTGCGCCCAGCATGTCAGCATGCCATCGGAGACATTTGCAATGGTGGAGGATTTTTTCAAATAAAACACAAAGTGAATGTAAAAGAAGAAGTCCAGCCTTGTGGTCCTCGCTACTTAATGATTAATAAAACAAAAGAAGGAAAAAAGCTTACATCGGTGAACCCATTTACAGTTGAAAAGGGTCTTGATAAAAATTGCTGGTTCGGTTAAGTCATGCATTAGCAGTTACAATGGTACGCTCCTTGTTGAAGCACATTCAGCTTCCCAGGCAGCGAAAATACTCAGCGCAAATGAGTATGTTAGCCATCTATCTTGTACGAGTTGAGATATGCACAGGACGTTGAACTCCAAGCTCAGTGTGGTAAACACCAGTGCATTGGACGTTATATCCAACGAGGAGATTCAAGAAAATCTAGAAGGTAAAGGTTTTACATCCAGATATCGGGTTCAGCGGAAAGGAGGTGAATTCATGCCAAATCGTATACTGTTACATACCTTTGATCGGTTGGATCTCACTCAAAGAATTAAGGCAAGGTATGAAGCCACTGAAGTCATTCATTCCTAATCCGCTGAGATGTTATAATTGTCAGTGCTTTGGACACACTAGTTAATTTTGTAGCGGTGAGTCTATCTGCGTTAACTGTAGAGACATCTCCCACGACGGAGCATCTACATCAGCTCCAACTTGCGTTAATTGCAGCGGTAAACACCCGTCAAGTTCCCGAGAATGGCCCCATTTTACAGAAGAAAGCTAGACCCAGAGATCCGGGTTAGAGAGAAATTGAAATACAGTTTTATTTATGGACGCTCTTTAACTACTATGGTCCTTAGCGTCCCATTCTATATTGGGCGTGAAAGACCGGTAATTTTGCTCAGAGGCCTCTTTATTAGGCTTGGGGATCTTTTACGTGCGGTAAATCTACGACACGGGACTTCGGCTTTACTTCCCTTTCGAAGGAAGCCATGCCAAGGATTTTTACGTCCGAAAAAAATCCATCGCCCTCTGCCGGGCTTGAACCCGCGACCTTGGGAACTAGAGGCTAACACGGTACCACTGTCCACGGAGGACGACAGGGTTGGAGAGGTGTCCTTCTCGGAAGCCCGGAAACCTGTGCGTATCCGCCAACTCAATTTAATTTTAACCCTCTTTCCAAATTCGGTACCTAAGCTCAGCTACAGCTAAACGGCACCGAGTCGGGAAATTGCAACTCAGACCAGTGATATTAACGGGGCCACCATTTCCGAAAAGATTATCGTAGCTAGATCACTTCCAAAGTCTTCAAAATCAACAGTGACGTTTGCATCAACATCTGCAAAGTATGTTACTGGAAAGATTAGATCAGTAAAATCACCTCCAAAACCGCCGACCAATAAGACTTGCAAGCCCGCAATATATAATACATCGCCGATAAAGTTCAGGAGCAGCTATGGCAGAACCGACTTCCTGAAAGTAAGTGATAAGTCTGCACCCAGAAGGGGAAACAAAGTCCACGATCATCTCCTCGGAGATCGTCTTCTGAAGAATCTTCTGGAAAGGATTCAAATCGGCGATCTTCATCTTCGATGATCTCCACTTCCAATCGTTTCGAAGTTCTCGAACAGAAGTTTCCTATTGGAAAAGGGCCGTCCTCCGCCTGGAGGATTCTACCCACACTGCCAGAACGACGGTGAAAAAGAGGCAGGATAATCATACAGCAAAAGGTATTAGTCCGACATCAAAGAAAAAGGGTAAATTGATTCACCACCGCTGTTCTCAACGTGGTGGACTCTTACGATTGAAAACTTATCCTATTATAATTACTATGGCTATCCTACAATGGAACATGCCTGGAATTACAACACATCGGTAAGAGCATGAGCTTTTGCTTAAAAAGAAGCCTTTGGTCGCGCGTTTGCAAAAGACTAAGTTCAGTCCCAAGATAGCTTTCAAGTCATGCGGTATACCCCAATATGGTGTGACCTTATGCCGGAAGAGGATATTACTGCGCACGGGGCACTATAGTACTCATCAAAGAAGATATATTCGTGGAATACATATCCATACAGTCTGGCATCCAGTCGCTGTAAGGATTAAGCTGCCATCCATTCAATTTACCATTTGTAATATTTATCTGACGACCTCTCGTGCACTGATTTAGATCTGGTTTGCCAGTTACCAACACTCTCTCTCTTGGTGGGAGACGTCAATGCCCTTCACCGTCGTTGGGGCTTATGCGAGAGGCAAATTAATCGACGATTTTTGGACAACTATAACCTAGCTATTATGAACACCAGAGAGCCTTCATTTCTCTCAGACTCATTCAATGGTTTTTCACATCTTGATTTAGCAGTTTGTTCACTACAGTTGGAAGTTTCCTTAAAATGGAATGCCATCTCTGATTTACATTCCCTTGCCCACTTTCATGCTTCCTTATCGGTCTCTTTTAACACAAGACATGTTCCACACGTTTGCCTAGATCAAGCCAACTGGAAGTTTGATGCAGTAATTTGTATCACAAATTACTTAAATGTAAATAATGATTGTAATATGAATATGCATTTTTATGTGACATTGATTTCAGATGTTTATTGATTATAAATATTGTTGGGAAGTAAGTTTCTACCGCCTTACTGAAACTGTCAATAATAGCGCGCAATAATGCAGCGAGGGGGTGAGCTGTTTATCATTATTGGAAACGAGGAAGTTGCGTAATGTTGGCGCGTTTTTTCCGTTTAGAACCTTCTGGAATATTTCCCTAGAGCATATGTATTCATAATTTTCATTGGATATTAAAATAGACGCTAATGTTGGCGCGTTTTATTAGCCAATAGTAACTCAGTTATAATCTTTAGGCATATCGGGGAGTGGGTGTATAAAAAGCCAAGTCAGAGGTAGATCGCGGTCAGTTCATCGAAAATCTCAATACATTACACCTCGCCTTCAGTCGTTCAGTTCATCAAAAATCTGTGTACACTACACGTCGTCTTCAGTCAGTCAGTTCGTCGAAAGTATTTGTACGGCAAACGTCGGGTATCGATTCACAAGTTACGCGCAGCAGAATTATGAAAGATCTAAAGTATGGTAAAGTTAATTATACAAAAGATTGAAGTACGTGGATTAAAAGAATTATCAGTAAGAAGTTGTTATAACAGTTTCAGTTTGGCGAGTATCAAGATCAATGTATAAAAGTGAGAGTGAACGTGTTCGACAATAAAATTATAAAACAAATTTCTTCATCAGTGTTCTTTTTGGATAAAAGATTCCTTTCCGTTTACACAACCCTGATCAAGAGACATGTTCGACCGAGAAATAATAGCTAGCCGGAGGACAGTAAACCAAAATTAATTAAGATAACAATATCGTTCTTTCAAACGAACACTAACACTGCTGCAAATTGCTAACACCAGATGGAGCTACAAACCGAACAAATGAATGACGTCACAAGATGGCTTCCACGCGGGAAGTAAACACAAATACAAATACATTTGTAAGTAATACCGTTACAAATTGGCTACCACAACGTGGGGCTACAATAATGTTAAATAACATTAACATTAAATACACTTACAAGTTTTGCTCCCAGTTTGCTGTATTTAATTACACAGCACGACTCTGGATGTAGTGCTTTAGCCGAACATCTCAAAGAGACGATTCTTTCTGCTGCTGAGCAATTTATTACTTGGTCGACTGCCCACCCCCGTCGATTTCCGGTCCCTTGGTGGACGGATGAATGCCGGAATGTCATTCGTGCTCTCAGGGGTTTCCAGCGTCACCCTACACTGGTTAATATGATGCTTCCTGTATCGTATGGGACAAGTTAAAGCCTGTGGCCGGGAAATCGACCTCCATATCAATCGCTGCAGGAACTGTGTTTGATACATTTGATTCGCTAACACACTTGGCAGTGCTTTCGCTCATGCGCCTATCTCAGAAAACTATCCGCCTGAGTTCCTTTCAGTTAATACTCACATGGAACCTCAAGATTTCTCGTTTCGTTCTGGCAGCCTTGAAGATTACAATCGCCTTTTCATCATGGCAGAGTTAGAATACGCTCTTTCATCTTCGCGACTATCAGCAACAGGACCAGATGGTATCCGTGTACGAATGTTGCAACAGCTCTCCCACTTAAGAGGTCTATAATCGCCTTTGGGTCTACATCACTTTCCCAGAAAAGTGGTATCGTCCTCCGTTGTGTAGCGGTTACCATGCTAGCCTCTAGTTCCCGAGGTCGCGGGTTCAAATTCGGCGGAGGGTGATGGATTTTTTTCGGGCGTAAAAATCCTTAGCATGGCTTCCTTCGGAAGGGAAGTAAAGCCGGTAGTCCCGTGTCGTAGATTTACTGTACGTAAAAGAACTTCAAGCCTGAGAGGCCTCTAAGCAAAATTACAGGTCTTTCACGCCCAATATAAAATGGGACGCTAAGGACCACAGCAGTTAAATAGCGTCCATAAATAAAACTGAACTTAATTTAATTTCAGAAAACAACGAGAGGCCACCGTTGTACCCGTTTTGAAAGCAGGACAGAACCGTCATCTTCCACCCAACTATTGTTATTTCCCTCACCAGTTGCGTTTGTAAGGTGATGGAACGCATTATCAATTGATGGTTGGCATGATGGCTGGACACTCACAACCTACTGACAACCTGGTCAGTGTGGTTTTTGACGACTACGTTCAACTGTGGACCATCTTTTATCATTATCGACGCAGATCATGAACTGTTTTCATTGGGATATCTTTCGAACTCGAGAAGGCTTACGATACGCGTTGACGAACAGGATACTACATTCTCTACACATCTGAACTTACGCGAAACGTACCACGGTTCATTCAGGCGTTTATGAAGGACCGCGTTTTCTCAGTAAAGGCCGGCTACATTCCAATTTCCTTAATAGTTTATAATTTTTTTTTTCCAAATTGGTGTCAAAAATAAGATACGTTACAAAATTATATGCGTGTACATAAGGGTTAATGCTCTCCTGACCCTCCTGAAATTCAGAATTCTATAGTTACAATCTTACTTTATTTAATAAAATTCTAGTGGCAACACACTGTAACTTCACTCTTTCAAGATCTTGAACGCATTTCGAAGACACCTTGTCTTCATCATCAGCTAAGAGCCACTAACGAATCTGTTATGTTAAAACTTACTTTATTTGTTAAGAGCAGATTTATAACCTTGTACATCACATCACTTACCAATGGCAGATGCAAGTTTATCGTCTTACAGAGGAACACAAGTCTCAGAACTACAAATCTATATATGTTCCCTAAATTACATTTGTCAAACTATTCTGTGTGTCTGTTCTCTACTTCCAATTTCAGTTCATTTTTCTTCTCTAAGTATGGAGATAGCAGTAGTTGTATTCTGCTCTTTTTCTACTGTTAATTTGCATATTTGCTACATTCCTATTTCAGATTAAAAAATCTGATGTGTTACACTCACATGACTTTCTCTACTCTTGTACAAACTATTTTTACAAACGCTTAATCTCCATATGCTTCATGTTAATCGAGATATCGAGATGTCAATCTTATTGATAATTTTCTTGTAGATGCAAGGGGAATATGGTAAGTTTTAAGCGATAGTCAAATATTTTAACGCTGGTTGCTATGTGGCGCATTCCATTCTCTTTGCATGTCCAGGACATAAAAAAATGAATAACGAATTTGAGAAAAAGTATAAGTATTGGAAAATTTAAGGTAATAACAAGCAATATCTCGCAAACGGTTCACTCAACAAAAGAAATGTATATGACATAAATTGTGTATTTTAACGCGATCTACATTTTTCGTGTAGTAAACTTTTGTCTATCTCTTATGGTTTACCAGTTATGAAAAAGTCGTTCATAATGAACACTTTTGGAGACATTGCCAGAAAATTCGAGATATACATTTTATTTGTCATGACAATATCTTAAACATGATAGTTTAATCAAAATCGTTAGAGCCGTTTTTGAGAAAATTAAAATTTTCGAAAAATGTTCCATGTAAAGGGTAGTCTGGGGTGGGGGGATTTTCTTGAAAACCTTCGTGTCGCATCTCTGGAAGATACTGAACCTAAATACCAAGTTTGGTGTTTATCCCACTGTTCGTTTCTGAGTTATGCTGTTCACAGACACACACACGGACATGTTTCCAAAAATGCTCTTTTTGGATTCAGGGGGTCTCAAAACATATATTTCCGGTGAAATCTCGGTATCGAATTTTTGGGTGGAATACAATACTTCCCCTACTTACTATACGTAGTAGAGAAAGTAAAAAAAAAAGAAATAAAACCCACTCTTAAATAAAAGCAAGGGAATTTGTGCTATGACAGGCAATGAAACACCAAAATCATGGATGCACAAGTTAATTAATTTACAGAAAGTAAGATACAAGGGATTTTATAAACTCAATTTAAAATATTTTTCGTTCAACAATCCAACAAAACAAGGATGATATTTATTTTGCTATCTTATTCATTCATTAGGCAGAATGTTGGAGGAAACACTGTTACTCCATAACTGCTACAGATGTGATTAAAGAAATTAATAAGAAGAATCTTTTGTTGCAAGAACAGAGAAATCTGCTAAGCCTAATGTGGGTAGTTGTAATTCTTCTGAATGACAATTCACATCAGCAACCCAACTCATGCAGTTCTTTTCTTTTAGCATTTTAAACGACGACTGCAATTTTTGGGTTTCCCTGTATTAGTGCTCTTCTGTTTAACAGACATTGGAAATAAATTGTGAGGTAATGTAATATAGAGACAAATAAATATAACACATTAAACTTCATTTATGTCCTTGAAATATTTTTAGCTATCTTGTTACTACTGAAGTTTGTGTTATTCATCTTTCCATGCATCGGAGATCTTCTGTTTACTATTCTTCCTTCTGCTTTTACTTTACGCAGTCTCCCTATGGTAGGTAGAGGAAGTGTTGTATTTTACCTAAAAATTCCTTATTGGAAGTTCACCAGAAACTCACACGTTTTGAGGTTCCATGAATCAGAAGAAAAGGCTTAAAACAAGATATATATCATGTGCCCACAGATTTGATACTTGAGAGACACCACTCAAAGACACCCCAAACAACACAACTTTTTACATAGAAAATTCTACATGGTGTTTTTTATTCTTTCAAAAATGAGTCTTAATGATTTAGACTAAAACACATTGAGATACTGGCATGATAAAATGCACACTTTAAACTTTCTGCAAAAAGTGTATGGAATCCTCTTCATTCTCACTAAATTTTACATAACTGGAAAAACTGTTAGATAAAAGCTTACTTAAGGAGGGTTGTATGGAGTACATTAAAATATATAATTTGTGTCAACTTGTTTTCTTAGCATTAGTAATTTTCAAAATATTCTTTGTTTAAATATTTAATTCTTCTTGGGCCGAAGTCTAATGTGATTATCATCTATGAATGCCTGAAATCAAAAGACTTTCCTATTTTAAGAATTGTTAAATACACAGCCAACTGTGGTTTCCCCATCTTGCATGCAAACATACAGGATTAACATACCTGTTAGTTGGAAGTAATTTCTATGCAAGCATTTTTATCTATATGTTTATAATAACAACAATTCATGGTTTTACTGGACATATGAGCTATGGTTGTTTTTCTAACAAAATAAATATACCTCAAGATTTTATATTCCCTTACTGAAATATTTTAACTCTGTACAACAGAGTGGTCTTATTGCCAGGTTCAGTAACTATCTTTGGATAAGAAACATTGCATTAACCAAACTATTCTTTAAAAACATCTTTTCTAAAACAATTTTTGTTGATTAATGTTTACTAGCAGAGAATTCTCACTGAGATGTAATTGGAACCTAAATATTTGTTAAAAATATGACTGAAAAGCTGGAACATTATTGGCCTCTTTATCATGGAGGACAATAAAAAACAGGAGGGGTATACCTGTCAGTGGACTTCCCAAAAAATTAACAAAATGAAAACAAATGATCTGAGGAGGTGGCACAATTGCCAGAGAAACTGTAGTGTCATAGAAATGTGTAATAAACGACACATCCTTGTCTACAGGAAAATTTATGTATATGCTGTGGGGGCTAAGATGACAGGTGGACATTCTGCATTAATTACTCTATTTAACAAAGGAACACAAGAGAACCAGGTTCTGGATATGTTGATTAAAAAAAAAATCTGGATAAAAAGGAAGAAAAAAGATATAGTCTAGTTGCAAACGAATCTGGGTCTCTGGGAATGGCTGAAAAGGATTGTACATTTGGTGCAGAAGAAATACTGATACAATATATTATCGTTTTCTGAGAATGTAGGCAAACATGGTAAGTTGTAAATTCTTTTGCTTTCTGTATTATCATATGCCATTTGTTTCCAGAGTGAAGTCCTTATAACAACATAATATTTAAAATTGATAGCAACTTTGACTCAGCAATACCAATCATGCCAAAACAGCTCAAGGCCACCTAAAACATGTTGCTTCTATCTGTGGTGGTTTCCGCCTTTTCAGTTTTTTGTAATATCATTTAGTACTACTTTGTATCTTGGATGAGAATTATGGACATCCAGTTTTTAAAATAATTTTTAAATATTGCATGGCTTCATTTTGATGTAGCACTTCTGCAATATGTTCAAAGTGTAAGATTTCTGGACTGGACATGGGGCCATATTTTATACCCAAATGCTTATTATGCAGTCTCTACATAATGAAAAGTTAACAAAATATATAGGGATGTGTTATCCACATCAATGTTAGTGAAACACACAATATGACATCAAGAGTTTTAAATTGATTTAGTGGTATTAGGGCAGTAACCAATACCATTCATTAGACAAGTAATTTGGTGTTCTGATATTTATGTGGAAGCTAAACAGGCGTAACATACAGGTGGTTAAAATTAGTGATGCTACTCACAATGGTACAGTGCAGCAGGGGCAGTTATCGCTTGAAGTGTTTGAAACACGTCATCTACTATTTTGAATTGCCTATGTGGTTGAACTTTCTTCTGGGATTTATCCTTGTTCATAAAAATTCTGCAAATTGTATTTTTTGTAATCAAATCTCTTTGCAATCCACCAGTTGGTAATGAAGCTTGTCTACTTTATTGACAAAGATGCAATTGCAAAATGGGAAGCCGATCGCAATGCAGAGCATCACTGAGTGAAGAGTAGACTGGTTGGCAGGGAGCTTTTCCACAACAGCCAGTGTTTTCAACATGAAAGCTTTTTCATTTTCTCTCATCTATTTGAAGTGAAATAGTCTGGTAAAAATGGCAGTGTATATTGGTTTGTATCGTGTGTTAAAACCTGACTTTTTTTTTTCTTTCTTAAATGATTATTACGTATATTATGTGAAAGCATCATAGATGCTCTTGGGATTGCAAAGATGAAAAACAGAAAAATTGTCTTGATATTTAAGCAGTAAAGTGAGTCTTATTTTAATTAACGAATAGCTTAAGTAGCAATCAGTAGCAACTCCTCTTTCAATTTTTTTTTATTGTGATGTAGTTAATAAGTTTAATCTCTGTATTTGTGTGCATTTCCCAGCTGGTCCCTTCCCACTAACGGTTCAGTTGTCACTTAACATCGATGCCTTCTACACTCATGTGTGACCACTAGGTGACTGAATGAATGATTGATGATGATGATGATGATAATAATAATAATAATAATAATAATAATAATAATAATAATAATAATTTCTGCAGGAGGGGATTTTTAGTGAGTTATCTGATCAATTTGCCTAGAGCCACAACTACAGTGCACACTGCAATGCCCTGATATTTGGCAGATATGCTAATACGAGAATGCAGAACTGATTTATGCTAAAAAAAAACTGGCTACAATTTTTCCCATCAAGTGGAAATTTAATACTGCAGATGCAATAAAAGTGTAGAAATGGTATGTGTGCAAATAGAAACAGGAAGGTATGATAAATCACGTGAGAAGGTGCGATGTTAACGACTATTATTAACTGGTAGCAACAAAATGTTTTCTTTCTGCAGACATTGGACGCATGCTGCATCCCTAAAACAGCATGATCAATTGTTGCTCTCAGCAGCTCATAGAATCTGAGCCATATGTTGCCATATGATGACTTTCAGATCATGCAGAGATCAAATAAGTCCTTGAATCTTGCAGGTCAAAAATTTAGGCAAATTCTGGAGATGATGCATTCATCTGTGAGGGTTGCACAAAGCAGACATTGCACTTGGTGACTAATATGCAGTTTTGCCACATTATTCATAAAAACAGTGGCCTGGACACAACTACATTCTTGCACAGCAGGATCGCATTCTGCACAACTATGTTTTAATAACTTCCAGATAAAAAAGTACACCAGACAGAACCTTGAGTGTGCTATTGATGCACAACATATGGTTTATGCAATAGTTCTGTGTGTTTACTTCAACTTCCATGTAAAAAGTGTTGTCTTGTCAGTCCATAGAATATTCTCTGGGCAGATGTCATCCACTTTAATTCATGCCAAAAACTGAAGGGCAGAATGTTGATGTTACTGTTGATCAAGAGGTTTCAGTTGCTGCACAATCTGAATCTTTTAGGGGTACCAATGCAAAATGCACCACAGAACTTTTTGAACTGTTTACCATAGGGTAAACAATTCACATGGCACTATTAGGACACAGGTTGCAGAATTTGGAGCATGTGTTGCATGGTGAGCTACACTCACAGCAACTCATCAACAATTTCCATCAGGATGGGTCACCTTTTCTCTGGCACCCAAGTTAACAGTTCACTGAATTATCTCATCTTTAACCCATTTGTTGATATGAGTCCTCTTCTCAGCCCTTTCAAGCAGCAATATTCCCTCAATGCAGCACTGGTGTTCCTGTCGTTCTGATAAAATAACTTGGCTAACTTCACATGACCTCCTTCTCAACACCCATATAGTATTCATGTTATGTTGTATGTTAAATGGCTTACATGTCATACCTTACCATTTGTACAGAGGTAAATTTTCTCCTGGTGGTGAAATTTCTAACTCAAGGCTCTGTTACAGGCACTGTAAAACATGTCAGTGACATATACATCCTCTTGAAACTTTAGCTTCTGACATATACGAGGGTAATCCCAAAAGTAAGGTCTCCAAAGTGCTGGGATCGCAGGGAAACTGTTTGTGTGGATGTTGGCCATACTGCTTTTTTTCCTTCCTCCCTCCACTCTCTTCAGAAACCACCACACATCCCTTAGCGCCCTCAGTCTTGGCTTGGCAGCCAGTTATAATGGAGCTCCTGTTAGCCACTACCGCCAGGTGCGAAGTTCGCGCAGTTATTCGCTTTTTGAGTGCAAAAGAGGTTAAACCTGTCAAAATTCATCGACAGTTGATGCAAGTGTATGGAGAGTCTTATATGGATGTCAAAAATGTCCGCAAGTGGTGTAGAGAATTTGCAAATGGTCGCACGGAAATTCATGATGAGGAAAGAAGCGGGAGACCATCCATTTCTGACAAAACAATCGCAAAGGTTGAAGAAATCGTGCTTCAAGATCGGTAGATCACTCTCGATGAGCTCTGCATTGTTCTTCCTGAGATTTCTCGAAGCACTATTCATCGGACTTTGATTGAAGAGTTGAAATTTCGGAAGGTGTGCGCAAGATGGATCCCAAGAATGCTGACAGAAAATCACAAAAGGCAACATGCTGAAACTTCCCGCCAATTTCTTCAACGCTATGCAGATGAAAAGGACAACCTTTTGGATTCAATAGTCACCGGTGATGAAACCTGGGCTTTCCACTTCACACCTGAGACCAAACAACAATCATGTGAGTGGTGGCATTTCAGTTCACCCAAGCCGCAAAAATTCAAGAGAACACAGTCTGCCGGTAAAGTCATGGCAACTGTGTTTTGGGATCGAAAGGGGATATTTTTGGTCGACTTTATGGATCCTGGGACAACAATAAATGCCGACAGGTATTGTCAGACATTAAAAAATACTCAGATGGGCAATTCAGAATCGTAGAAGAGGAATGTTGAGCAAGGGAATAAGCCTTCTCCATGACAATGCTCGCCACCACACTGCCCGTCAAACCATGAATCTTCTGCAACAGTTTGGATGGGAAACCATCACCCATCCACCATATAGTCCGGACTTAGCACCCAGTGACTACCACTTGTTTCCCAAGTTGAAAGAACACTTGGCTGGAAGGCGCTTCGGTGACAATGATGAAGTGAAAAATGAGGTCCATCACTTTTTCAAGAGCATGGCGGCAAGCTGGTATGTCATGGACATACAAAAACTGCCACAGCGTCTACAAAAATCCATCGACCGAAATGGCGATTATGTGGAAAAATAGACAAATGTTACAGCTTCAAAACTATGTACCATTTGTTGTCAATAAAAGTTTCTTTGTATTTTAAAAAAAATTGGAGACCTTGCTTTTGGATTACCCTCGTAAATCCAACATCTGTAACCAAAGATTCCTTGTCTCACAGTAATGTGTGATCACTCACATTTTTCTTGCAAATTTAATTCTGACAGCGCACTGATCCCAGAAAAGGAAGTTAAACACAGTTACCTCTCATTCTTAAAAGGAGCAGGTAAGGAGGACGGGATGGATGCACAGTCCTATTTTCAGGTTCTCTAAAATCTGACTGGAGAGAACACAAATGATTACTCTGTACTTGTCTGAGATATCTCTGGAAAGGGTGCAAATATTTTAGTATTGTGCATTAACATTCTGAACACCTATTGTTCCAAATATACGGCAGCCTCGCATATGCAATGACCCAGAATTTTAGAAGGTTTTCATAAGAAAACTACATAAATAGTGAGTCAGTTACAAAATATTCACAATACACTGAAACCCTTGCTTTCATTTCTCCTACACAAATTCAGAGACAAGCATATCAATTTCATGAAATTTGCATCGTTGGTCCCCTGAATGGTTTCCTTGATGTGGCAGTATTCATAAACGTCTCTTCATCTCTGCCAATGATGTACGTTACACTTGGATACACCAAACTTCATACTAGCTGCTGTATGTTATTGGTACTTATTGCCCTGCGCAGAACTTGTAATCTGAAGTTCATATTTTTCCTTTCCTCCCTCCTTTCATCAACTGATGTGACAAAGATGCTCTCCTTTCTACACTATCTGCTATGACTGCAACAGTAATCAAAACTGAACATTGTTTTTTTTTTTTTTAAAAAAATAAGAGAGTGTTGAAAACATGCTGACGATGGGAGCAAATCATCTCCCAAAACACGTTCAAGTAAGAACATTTTAGTGATGTAGTGTAACAACCTTCAACTCTCTTATTTTATGAGGGCTGATCAACAAAGACTGAGACTGATTTTTTCCTCTAGCTTCTGTGATAGTTTCGTATCTGTAACATAAATATTTGAAAAGAGCGGGTTTTTATGTATGTTGGTAGGCGGCAGCACTCTCGTATTGGTAGGTTGGTAGTAATGCTCTATTTTGTAGACCCTACGTGCATTTCGCATACCAGACAGTGGAGGTGACGCGAGAGGAGTACAGCACAATCAAATTCTGTTTTCGTTTAAACCATACAGCCACCGAAACTTACGAAAAGCTGAAGCAAGTGAAGATGCACTACCTCGTGCAACAGTGTTTAGATGGTTCAAGGACTTCAAAGAAGGCCGACTTGTTAGTGTTAAGCAAGGTGGGCCTGGTGTTTCGGCTTCTGCTGTGACTGAAGTCAACATCAACACAGCTGCTGTGATTGTCCGAGAGGATCGGCGTATAACATTACGTAACCTCAGTGAAGTGTTGAGAATTTCATATGGCAGTGTGTTTACAATTATGCACGACCATCTCCATATGACCCGAGTTTGTGCTCGTTGGGTGCTACGTCTGTTGACTCCCGAACAAAAGGCTGTGCGAATGGAGACAAGCCGTGAGGTGCTGCGTCTCTTTGCTGATGGAGGGGATGCATTTTTTAAATCGATTATCACCGGTGATGAGTCATGGCTGCATCATTATGATCCTGAAGGAAAACAAGCCAGCACAGTATGGAAATCGCCAGGTTCTCCAACACCGAAAAAAGTTGTTCCATCTGCAGGGAAAGTGATGGTGATCACATTTTTTGACTGTAATGGAATGATTTATCAGCATGCAGTTCCCCCTCACACTACTGTTACAGCAGCATATTACATGTCAGTATTGGCTACACTGAGGAAGCACTTTGCAAATAAACAACCAGAGCTTTCTCGGACTGGGTGGCGACTTCATCATGGCAATGCACGGCCTCACGTCGCAAATCGAGTCATGCAGTTTCTGGCTCGATTCAACATTACCTGTGTACCACATCCACCTTATAGCCCCGATCTTGCACCCTGTGACTTTGTTTTATTCCCATCACTAAAGGCAAAGCTTAGGGGTATTCGATTTGAGAACTCTGAAGCAGTGCTCAAGAAAAGTGAGGCGATTCTCAAGGACCTGACAAAGAATGGTCTGCAGCACGTGTTCAAGGACTGGCAGAGATGCTATAAAAAGTGCATTGAAGTAGGAGGGGACTACTTTGAAAAAGATCATGTAAACATTGAATTGGTGTAATAAACATCTGTGAAAAAAAAATCAGTCTCAGTCTTTATTGATCAGCCCTCGTAAATTATGACACATCACTGTTACTAGCTTCTAAATCTTCAAAATTAATTTAAACTGAACATATTAAAGCAACAGCGCCAGGCCCAGCAACAATAGATCATATCAGAAATAATTGTTAAAGCTCGAGAAATTGTGCTTTATTCGTGACATTGAGTTCAATTGCAATGCATGTGTTGACTCCCATTGTTTAAGCCAGTACAGTCTTTCACGAAAATGATTCTCTTTAAATATTAGGTGTGTATAAAAGACTAAAGTTTTTAAAAGCAAGATTTTAAGGTAAAAAACATTGCCTTATATTGGGGCCAATACAGTATTATACTTGGGGTTCTTGAAAAGGGCTCTATGCTCTAAAACTAATAATGTGTAACTTTGGTTTTTATGTAGTTATAAGTGGAGGAAGATTTATTTCTTACGTGAAGAATCAATAGCACAATGAGGCTTCCTGATAAACAGTCCCTCAGCTTTATAAATTCTGTGCACTTAGGTATAATATTTTGATTAGTAAGCATCTTTGAAATTTTTAATAAGATATAAATTTGTATCTTCTTTTTTAAAAATTAGAGAACAAGGTTATGTGTAGTAATAATTCAGTGTAACTATTTCCTATAATGAATGAAGACAGTTTGAAATACTGACAGTACTTCTTACATGCTCCATATTAATGCCACTGTAAAAAATGATTCATTGCTACATATTTATTCCACAGCCACAAATTACAAACTTGTAACCAATTAAAGTGAAACAAATATGAAAGCCTTGGTCCATAAATGCTTTTTACCTCCACACCAACACATTTGCTTCTGAAACATTCACATTTTTTCAGAATTCAAAAAAATACAGGAACCTTTTTAAGACACAACCTGGGTGAAGACATATTTAAGCCACTAAAAGCACTTCTCCTTGGAAAGCCCACAGAATGATTATTCTTAGGACAGCAAATACAAATTTTGTTACGCTCAAAAGGATAAAATTGGGTCACATGATGTGTTTGAGTATAAACTTTAATCTCACACCTTTTCGCAACATTCACACATTAAATTACAAGTATATTCTACATGATCACCATTTTCTGCTAATTGTTTTCTGTTGCCAGGTGGCAGTTTTCAAGGTTAGCTATTACATCCTCAAGTCCATGTTGTTTAATTCGCTGGTTCTCTGTGTACAAACATTATCTACAACTACACAAAACTCATCCTCTCATTGTGCTAATTTTTCATTAAATAAAAAAGCCTCGCTTACAAACAGATGTTCAGTCTCACACTAACAAAATAATTAAAGTAATATGTTTATATATCTGTATTTAAGTCTATAATGATAATGCGAATCTATGCACCCTGTCTTTTAAGAGCAATATTTCTGTATTCTCTACTTTGCAATAGAAACAAAAGAAGTCCCAATGCTGTACTTAAAGGACTAGTTTATCTGCAACAAGTACCACATTCTTAGTTGCTTGATTTAGTGAAAAATTAAGCATAAATGGAACTTGGATGACAGAAAGGTTAAAAAAGTAATTTAAAATTTCTTTATACTGTACTTTTGTTTCCCCTACATTGCACAATCATTATCACAAAATTCCTGCTGCAGTGTACTTCATGACTCAAAATACCAATAAGCATAACATGAAAAATTACACTATGTATTTAAATATGAGAATGGAATGACATAGTTTTGCCACTATTTTGTACTGGCTTGGAAATTTTACATTAAAATACACGCAGAGAAAATATGCCTCCCCAGAAAAGAACATCAGGGACAGTTTCACCTTGTTCGTTTACTCAGGTCATGCTGATATATTAGAGTAAAATGACAAGTGAATAGTTACTTTTAAGAATCTAGTTCTTCACAATTAAGGGTGCCAACATGACAAATCTTGATACTAAAAGATCAAACTGCGGTAACATTGGGGCTTTAGTACCATCTTGCCAATTTATCCAGTCTTTCATTCCTTTACTGCTATTTAAAATGTTTAAAACATTCAGTCCCAAACAGCAAACGTTAATGATCACGTTCTATGTGCTTTCAAATCCAGATGGTAAAATGGACAAAGGAGAGAGCAGGAGACTACATAATTTAGTAAGCAAGAACGTTTCAACCTTTCTTCTCTACAGCCACTTTAAGTTCTAGTGTACTCTTCTCTAACACCTCCAGCCAATCAATATCATCCTGTTCCTGCTCAGCAGGAGAGAGTGGTTCTGTGTCCTTTGAACAGCTTGGACCTAACGAAGATGAAGAACTAGCAGTGGAAGATGATGAGGATGAAGACGATGCTATCGCAGGACTCTTGCTGCTTTCTCCATCTTCCTTCTGTAGCTTTCGCTTTTTTGATGGCGTTTCATCTGTCATAACCAGAAATGAATGGTTTATTAGAATAATTTGGACTCAACTTCTAAGTAGAGCTTTACCTACTTTTAAGGGAATAATAAAGAACAATGAAGAAAACCCACTGTACCTAAGAACTTAGCGGAACATAAACCTTTGAAGGGGCAGAGCACATTTGTTGGCAGTGTTTAAGGACCAGCTTCATTACATTCTTGTGCAAAACAACATTGGTATTTTATTTTGATGATCTGTAGGTGTCATCGGATGCTTATAAACATGATGATATGTTTCTGTCTTTCAGTTTGCTTCCAGAAGGAAGAAATTGCATGTGGTTGTATTTTCTGTATAGCATGTTGGGTTTATTTTTATATTTTTTCCAAAAATTTTTAATGACATAGTAAAAACTTAATGGATAGGGGATGTAGTAAAGTCTTACTTCAAATCTGTGCTGAATAAGACACGTAAAAGTGACTTAAGTGGTTGGGAAAACAAAATTAAACTACATTTTTGCAACAATGACATATAAATCACCAATAGCAATACTGAATTACACTTCATTGATACATCACTGATGACATTTTTAATGCAGTTGTGCGGATTTCAGTCAAAAATCATCTCTGATTACCTTCATCTGAGAAGGACTTAATGACAATGCCTGTAGAGGAACTAGGTTCTCTAAACCATATAAGCCCTGCTTGGATGATCGGTCCGACACAGGGATGATGAATGAAATGAAATAAAGAAATGGATGACAGTTCAATTAACACCAAAGCTATGTTGCAGTTACAGCTAAATTTTAGTTCAAACTTACAATCTACCTAGGTCACACTCCCCCCCACACACATATGAAATCCGCGGCAGCAAAAAATGATGTTTTCACCATTTCCCTATACTCTTGAGATATTTCTGAAATAAACTGCAATGTAGATTCAAACATACTGAAGAATGTGTAAATCATTAAAACTCACATAAGGAATCAGATTATACACTCTTTCTTGCTTCACTTACCAGCTTTCCTACGACATGTTTCTTGTCCATTTGTCTGCATCATCAACTACTTGTTGATGTTGGAAAACTCTGGGGTAATTCCTGTTATTGTTGGAAATCTTGAAGGGATTCAAAGCTTTCAGAATGTTGAAATTCATTAAATGTAGTCATGTTTCCTCATTGAGTTTTTTCCCTAAATATCAGGTTCTTTTTTACCAAAAGTGGGCTGCCATTGCAGATTTTTCTATTTGTTTGTACTTTATATACACCGCCAGAGAAAGAGAGAGAGAGATTGGGATCTATCAAATAAATTATTTTGACTGTGACAAAAGATATATAGGGGAAAGAAAAAAACCAAACAGAAATTATGTACAGTGGAATCTCAGTATAAATTACTTACCAAATGCAAGAAAAATTAGAGCATTAAAACATTATAATGCATAGTTATGTACCTTTAATTCTATCATTGCAACCTATTGATGTGTGACACACGCACATGCTTATCTACAATCTATATATTTATATAAAATACATCACCAAATCAGATGACATTCTCCACTTTGTGCACAGGTCTTGAAGAATTCATTGATTTTGATTTGTTTTGACTTCTTCAACAAGTTCTTGTCTATGAACTGTTCAAGCTCATTAAGCGAGTTCAGAATGTTTTCTGGCAACTTGTCAGTTTTCTCCACATATCGCCTTAACTGCTGTATATACTGCATTGCATCAATGGAAAACACACTTTCAGCTGCAGTTTCAACTTCTTCCTCTTCATTGTCATCACTGTAATATTGAGGGACAGAGATTCAAAGATTTCTCTATTCCTTCTCTGTAATGTGATGTGTTGTCTCTACCTTAGTATGCATAGCGACATATTCTTCAGAGGTTAACGAGGATAGCAGATCCAGTTCCTTTGCAACTTCTAGCCACAACTCACAAAAGACTTCAGTGTCATCTGGTGCTGCAACTGGTTGAAAATTCAGAATGCCAACTTTTCCCCAACCATTCACAACTGTAGTTGCTTTCACATTCCACCAGGTCCCTGCTATCATCTGAATACCCTGCAGAAAAGTGACATTGGTAGGCACCTTAAGTTTTAGGTTGATAGCATACATTGCACCAGACATTTGCAAAAGTCCACTTTAACATTCTGGATGATTCCCTGGTCTAGTGGCTGTAACATCGATATTTTCCAGCCTGATATTTTCTAACTGCGCAGAGCAGTTGTCTATGATGAGCAGCAGTTTCAAAAAACTAGTACAGGTCTCACCCTTGCAAGCCATTGTTTTATTTGGCAACATTTTATAGGAAAATGCAGTATCATCTGCATTTAAAAAGTCTTCTGGCTTGTAATTTACAATGTCATCCTTCAAATATGTTTCCTTCTATTCCCAACCTGCTTCTGCGTCAACATCTGCTGCTTCTCCAGGAAATGCCATACCTCTCTCGAAAAGGAAAAAATCAACCAGCACTTGCTTGGAAGTCTTTGACGTCCAATAACATTGCAAACTTCTTTGCTTTTTCTTGGAGCAATGGTCCAGAAACTGTTACACCTTTGGCCCTAACATATTTGAACCATGTGTCAACTGCTGCTTCCACTTGATGGAAATCACCAACACGAATCTTTTTTCTGTTGGCGCAAATCGTTGACCTTTTGTATGCCTGAAGTACGAGGGTAATCCCAAAAGTGAGGTTTCCAAAGTGCTGGGATCACAGGGAAACTATTTGTATGGATGTTGGCCATACTGCTTTTTTCCTTCCTCCCTCCACTCTCTTCAGAAACCACCGCACATCCCTTAGCGCCCTCAGTCTCGGCTTGGCAGCCAGTTATAATGGAGCTCCCATTAGCCACTACCGCCAGGTGCGAAGTTCGCGCAGTTAATCGCTTTTTGAGTGCAAAAGGGGTTAAACCTGTCAAAATTCATCGACAGTTGATGGAATGTATGGACAGTCTTGTATGGATGTCAAAAATGTCCGCAAGTGGTGTAGAGAATTTGCAAATGGTCGCATGGAAATTCATGATGAGGAAAGAAGCAGGAAACCGTCCATTTCTGATGAAACAATCGCAAAGATTGAACAAATCGTGCTTCAAGATCGGCGGATCACTCTAGATGAGCTCTGCATTGTTCTTCCTGAGATTTCTCGAAGCACTATTCATCGGACTTTGATTGAAGAGTTGAAATTTCGGAAGGTGTGCGCAAGATGGGTCCCAAGAATGCTGACAGAAGATCACAAAAGGCAACGCGCTGAAACTTCCCGCCAATTTCTTCAATGCTATGCAGATGAAAAGGACAACCTTTTGGATTCAATAGTCACCGGTGATGAAACCTGGGCTTTCCACTTCACACCTGAGACCAAACAACAATCATGTGAGTGGCGGCATTCCAGTTCTCCAAGCCGCGAAAATTCAAGAGAACACAGTCTGCCGGTAAAGTCATGGCAACTGTGTTTTGGGATCGAAAGGGAATATTATTGGTCAACTTTATGGATCCTGGGACAACAATAAATGCCGACAGGTATTGTCAGACATTAAAAAATACTCAGATGGGCAATTCAGATCCATAGAAGAGGAATGTTGAGCAAGGGCATAAGCCTTCTCCATGACAATGCTCGCCACCACACCGCCTGTCACACCATGTATCTTCTGCAACAGTTTGGATGGGAAATCATCACCCATCCACCCTATAGTCTGGAATTATCACCAAGTGACTACCACTTGTTTTCCAAGTTGAAAGAACACTTGGCTGGAAGGCGTTTCGGTGACGACGAAGTGAAAAATGAGGTCCATCACTTTTTCAAGAGCATGGCGGCAAGCTGGTATGACATGGGCATACAAAAACTGCCAGTGTCTACAAAAATAAATCGACCGAAATGGCGATTATGTGGAAAAATACAAAAAAAGTTAAAGCTTCAAAACTATGTACCATTTGTTGTCAATAAAAGTTTCTTTGTATTTTAAAAAAAATTGGAGACCTTACTTTTGGGATTACCCTCGTATTTTCTCTTTGTCATGAGGTATTGTCGAAAGAGTGTGGGTTTGATGTTATGTAGATGTGCTGTTTCAATCTGCTTCATTCCGCTTTCTACCTTCTTTATCAGCTCAACTTTCTGTTCTATTGAAAACTGCTTCCTTTTCTTTGCTTTAATTATGTTGTCAAAGTTAACAAACAACTTTTTAGTCAATAATCAACAAAAATGCAAGACTCAAAATTTAACAAACAATGCATTAACCAACAAAAATACAAACTTTAACAAAAATGCAAGATACAAACTTTAACAAACAGCTCTAACGATTAATAAATATGCAAGATGAAAACTTTTGATAAATAACTCTTTAAAAACCAACAAAAATGTAAAATGGAGATTTTAATAGCTGTAACTACAATATCTTCCCGTGTTTAACAATGAAAACCATGTGAAAACGAAACCTTCGGATTCAGATGAAATCGGAAACGGAAATGCATTTGGGTTTAACCACAGCCTTCTGTATAAAGAAGGTTTAACCAATACTGTAATACTGCAAGAAAATATTAGGTTGCCAGCCTTAGAAAGTGGCATTTGCTGGTACTCGTAATAGATTTTCTCGGAGAACAAAGAACTTAACGTGGCAGATACTGCACAGTTCGTTTCCGGACAACAGCTTGAAATTGAATAAAAAATGTACTAATACACCACATATAATAACATATTTGTTCAAGAACAGATGAAATAACTGTCACAGAGAACGTATTTAAAAAAAAGTTATAAGTAATTTTGAAATGTTCATAATTAACCCATACGTAAAAAAATGAAAGTTCTTTGCATTATATTGAATGGGATTTAAGCAGGAGATTTAAAATCTATACGTAAAAGTGAAATATGCCTATAGTGAGCTATGTTATTTTGAGATTTCACGGTACATACACAATTCAACATGTGCAAGGGGTCCCATTTTTTTTTAAATATCCTTTTAAATACACTTAAAGGACACGTCCAATTACAAATATAAAATATTTAACAAGTACAGCTTATAATTTTACATTACTTTTCATTAACATTTTACCTTCAGTATCAATTATCCTTTTACATTGCATTTACATTAAGTTTACCTTAAATATCAATTTTCAATTTTCACTTTACATTGCTTTACCATGTCTAAATTCATCTATACTATAAAATTCATTTTCTATTAAGTATTTCTTTACTGTTTTCATCATTACATTTGGCTGGTTTATGTTCTTTATTTCTCTAGGTAATTTACTGAATAATTCTCTTCCTCTAACTTCTATGGCACAATTAGTTATAGTTCCCCTTAATGTTATTCATAATAATCGTCATTGTTTCTTAAATTATGGTTATGTACACTGAATTTTTTTTGTATATTTATATTTATCAGTTTTTATGCATTCATATTGTGGCATGTGCACAGATATTAATGTTAAGACGCTCTCTGGACTCCGAAGCTCGGCAGTTTTGTCCGTGAGTAGGGGCGAATGAGGGGAAACAGTGTCATTGGAAGGGATATGGCGTTAGTGACGTTTGGGGTGTTAGCGTGGCTTCGGTTTATTCTGTGAGTAGGCTTCGAGTGAGTCAGACGGACAACTGCCTAAGACATGGCGTCCTCGCCCGGCAGACACATGGGGTAAGAAAACTTTTATAATAAATCTACGAGCTATCCATTCTCTTGCAGTTTTAATTATGATAGTGTAGAGATCCTTTCCTCTCCCTTAAGCCAGGTATTGTGTTGGTGTAGTAATTATTTAGAGATTTAACTTAGCTGCGCCCTTCGTCGTTGCCTCGTAAATTAAAGTTCTTTGTTTGGTTAACGATCCCTCTCGCAAGCGAGTAGCTCTCCTCTGAAGTTGAAAATAATACAAAGTGAGGCATACGACAATTGGCGGTGGCGCCAGGTATAATTGAATTTGTTGTGAGATTTTTAAGTGTAAAATTTTTTTTTTCTCCCTCTAAAATGTAACGGTTTCTAGTCCTCCACGTGGTCGCGAAAAATCTAAATTTGTTTCTGGCTTAAGGGTAAGGATTTTTATGCTCTAATTTGTGATTCTCTTCTTCTAAATTTTGTTACTATCATATCTGAAAGTCTGGTTTCGAAATTTTAATTTTGAGTTCAGTTTTGCATTTTTCCCATTGTCTGCCGGCGTGTCGCTAAAACTTCTGACTCCATTTTCCCCTTGTTTTGGCTTCATTTCCTTTAAATTATATCACTGTGTTAAGTTCTTCGTGCTGGTCATTTTGAAATATAAAGTTTTGAAAATTGTGGAAAGTGAATTGTGAAATTGGGTGATATTTGTGTCGTTGCTAGCGTGGTTGCGTGTGTGAGTTGATTTACGTAACATTGCATTCTAGATTGCATCATATTGAAAGTATTAACGACTCGACAGTGCAACAAATTCGTTTAAAATTCGTGTGTTGCGTGTTTAAAATTTACGTGTGTATAAAAAGTGTGGCATCTGTTTGAAATATTTAAAGTAATAAAATGAAAGAGGTCACATATATATTGAAAAATTTTTGCATTGTACACTCGCGGAAAAATAGTGATAATAATAATGCTGATAATTTTGCTTCACCGTTACCAAGTTTGGTTTATTTAATTACGCAATGCTTAGTTTTAGGGGAAAAATGCTTCATAATTACTCATGTAAGTAAAAGTTTCAGGAGCCTACCAGCCTTGCCAGTATCTTCACCTAATTAGGTTTGATGTGCTTCTAATATGGACCAGTACGATGTGGATGTTGATGAACCAGCTGTACGTGTGTTACCAGATTTTGGAAAATTTGCACTGGAATTTTGTGGTAAATGAGTAAGAGAAAAGAAAGAAAAAACCATAACCTGTAAGTATGTAAACATTGTGAGTGCTAAAGTTTGGATGAATGAAACAGTTTTACAACTCACACAGGTATGCTAAATTTATTGTTTCACTGACTGATGCTTAATTAAGCTTTGCTTTTCAGGAATAATATGTGCTATGAATGTCTCTGCTAAATTACAAGTGTATTATTATTTTGGGTGTAACTTAAATTTTAAATTATGTTTTGGGAACTGCAAATCATTTGTTTTGTTGTATTATGCTGCAGGAATGTGTTTCAGGTGTACTATGTGCTTAATTGAGATTTCATTTTCAGGAATGTTATGTGACAATATTGTTTTGAGTAATGATGTGATGTTGTTTTGTTGCATTCGATTTGATTTGATATGATTTGATTTGATTTGATTTTGGGTTTCATAATGATGCTGTGATTTTTATTTGCAGAAAATTGTTGCATGAATAGTGTGTATATGTATGTGTGTATTTGAGGTTATGTGATATATGTGAGATTTGCCTCGGTGGGAGTGCCAAAGAGTAACCCCGATGGCGTAGTGTGAGGTTATGTGAGGAATAAGAGTTGAGATTTGCCTCGGTGGAAGTGCCAAAGAGTAACCCCGACGGTGTTAATGAGATGAGGAGAGATGAGAAGAGACGAGATGTCAGCTTCGGTGGAAGTGCCACAGTGTAACCCCGACAGTTGTTGTATGCTTTCAGAGATTTTGCTTATTGGTGTTGCTGTAACGTGCCCAGTATAGCGTGTGTGATGAATTCACACGAGAGATTAAATGGATGGAAGTTAATGTAATGGAAATAATTTTTTTTTTCTGTTTATGCAACAAGTTTATTACCATCTTAGATAGCAAATTTTAATACCACCTGTTTTCCAGCTTAAATTTCATTTGGGGGATGTGGATGCAACAGTATAATGTCATGTTATTTGTGTAATTCCTGAAATTTTAATGTGATCTCTTGAAGGTTATGCCTATGTTAGATGTTTTGAATTTGCAGCATGCTAAATGAGACATGTAAGTGAAGATGTTTTGTTTTGAAGAGAAAATTGAAAGATGATGATGATTGAAGTAATGATCGAGATTGCACTATTACTGATGATGATTATGAAAGATGTTGATAATAATGAGATGAGAAAGATAGTGATGTGGACGAGAAGTTGTATTGGTGACAAGAGTAGGACAATAGTAGTTGAAAGCATGTCACGTGGCGTAGTTTAGAGATGTATTGTGGATGTAGTTTGTAGTGATGCATACACTAGTTTGAGTAGATAGTTAAGTGAGTGTTGTGTGTAATTTGGGCCATGGTCAGTGTGAATGAGTTCATTTCATTGTCATGTGTGATTGTTTTGTAAGTGTACTTACTTTCTTTTGTTAGTGATACCAGCTGGTTATTAAGATTTAATATTGGGATCCCAAAATAAGGTTATGTTTCATTTCAGTCATGTTCATGTATTCCGAGTCTGTTTTACTGTTTTATTTGGATTGTGAAGCATTGTAAGTTAAATTTTGGATGGCAACTCTGTAAAATTTCGTTCTTATGCCAATTTGTACTTATTTTTTTTTCTTTTTCTTTGCCCCATGTCAAAAGAATTTTTAGTGTAAACTTTTCAACCTTTAAAATCTTTAATTGTACATGACATACCATTCTTTTATGTGTGATTGTTTGTGGGAGCACCCTGTTTATTGTGTGGTGGTTTTGTTTTAGTATTTTGCTGTGGCAGAGAGCGAGAAAATCCAAGAGCATCCCCGGGGCACACCAGAAGTCAAGAAACACCACAGGGAAGCTGTCGGGCCGCCACTACACTGCCGTGGCATAAGGAGCCATCATGTCGGGGGGCAGTCCAAGCCAGCGACTGCCCACCCTGTTGTCATCACCAGAGACCTGCGGTGATAATTCTACACCAGGACAAATCGTCGTTGTGGGCACTGTCTAAAATCACCCACAAACAGTTACGGCAGACCATCGACATTTTGCGCAGTGTAGTGTGCCTGTGAACTGAGGCAGCGTGGTGTGTGCGGGGTGCTCAAGATAAGTGCATTAACAATATTAGTCTACAGCACTTTAGTGTCTCGTGTCTCTACAGCGCCCAGCAACATTGTGTCATCGTTTGGGTGCTTATCACACATGTATATTATTGTTATATTTTGGTTCATCACACATGTGTATGTCATTTTTGTATGTCATTTTGTTTTGTTCTTTTCATGTTTATTATATTTATTTTCCTTATGTCGACGAGGGCGTCGACTTCGGTGGCCAGGGGGAGATGTGGCATGTGCACAGATATTAATGTTAAGACGCTCTCTGGACTCCGAAGCTCGGCAGTTTTGTCCGTGAGTAGGGGCGAATGAGGGGAAACAGTGTCATTGGAAGGGATATGGCGTTAGTGACGCTTGGGGTGTTAGTGTGGCTTCGGTTTATTCTGTGAGTAGGCTTCGAGTGAGTCAGACGGACAACTGCCTAAGACATGGCGTCCTCGCCCGGCAGACACATGGGGTAAGAAAACTTTTATAATAAATCTACCAGCTGTCCATTCTCTTGCAGTTTTAATTATGATAGTGTAGAGATCCTTTCCTCTCCCTCAAGCCAGGTATTGTGTTGGTGTAGTAATTATTTAGAGATTTAACTTAGCTGCGCCCTTCGTCGTTGCCTCGTAAATTAAAGTTCTTTGTTTGGTTAACGATCCCTCTCGCAAGCGAGTAGCTCTCCTCTGAAGTTGAAAATAATACAAAGTGAGGCATACGACAATATATATTTATATATATACTTGTGACACTGTTAACAAGTTTTGATTCTTAAACACCCCCCCCCCCTGCAAGTTTGTTTGTTTTCCATTTTGCTTATTATTCTAATGGCTTTTTTATACGTTTCTTTTGCTGTAATATTTCCCCATAACGTAATTCTGTTTCTTACATGTGTTTCCATCCTTCCCTGAGTCTGGAAGTGTGAATGTGTGAGTGATCTAATGCATAAAACCCAAACAAAAACCATAAATCTAATGGCAACATATACAAGTTAACACCACTGCCAATAGGCAATATGTTGCAAAGGTAAAAGGCACTAAAGGTGGGGTATAAATGAACTGAAAGAAAGGGGGGGGAGATCAAAGAACTCTGGAGGAACAGAAAATACAAATAAAAAAATCTGCAGTACTACCCCACTTCTAAAAACAGAACCACTACTTCAAGACTGAAATCAAATTATTAGAAGCTGTTCAAGGGGCAACTAGACATTTGCAAAAATATCTCTGGAAGCATGAACCACATTTAATGAACATCAACACACTAGAAACTTTCAATCCCACTCTTCAAGTTCATCATAAAATCACCTCCATAGATCTCCAACTATAAAAGGAATTGTCCTGGAAGAGCCCAAAAGTTAACAATAGCTAATGATGCAGAAAAGTGCATGCAAAATGTGCCCTAAGAAAGAGACTGAGTGTGCTGGATAAAGAGAAATATCTACAGATTATATCTAAATCAGAATTTAGGATTTAAAAAACTGCTGGCAATAGTTTACCTGCTGTTTCTGATGCTGACTGTTTACGTATTAACTTTATCTTGGCAAGGAGAACATCCAATGTTGAAGCAACATCTTCGGTTGGAGACAATGGTACTTCAGAATTATAAACCAAAGTTAGTGCACGGATGTCACCATTTAACTTACGAGCTGATTCTTGCATATTCACTTCACTAAGCAGCCCTGGCAATGTGGGTACAAGATTCTCTATTAAAGTGCAGGTTTGTTCTGTTAAAACATGAGCAGCAACCTGGAAAATTGCAATACCAAGGTTATAAAATTAAAATGGCTGAACCATATTCATCCATAAATAAACTATGCATGCTGATTTGTTCAGATTTACACAAGCTGTGCTGTTACATATACAAAATGTATAATTATATTTACGATGCTAAACAAAACAGTGACCATTTTAGGTCTTGGAGAATAAAATTTTTATTCTTTTATTTCCCAATATAAACATATCCAGAAAATACTGGTAAGATAAGAAAGACAGATTACAAATACACAGTTACTATAATTAAGCATTGTTAAATTTCTTATCTGTTACTTTTTCTGTTTTTATTATTAATGGAATTGCCTAATGTACTTTGAAAGCAATTCTTTTTACACCTAATAAATCATGAGAGAGAGGGATGGAGAGTAGAACCTCGATTCACCATTTTTAGAGGGAACAATTAAAACAACAGTGACAAAAGTGAGAAAACAATGCATAGTATCTTTGAACTGATTTTTGCTTCTTTACTGTGTTTAATTTTCATTGAAGCAATGGTGCTGTTCACTACCATCATCATCATCATCATCATCATCATCATCATCATGTGCGCCAACATTTCTTAAGCTAAGCGCTTCAGTAATTGTCGGTAAACATTGGCATTGCTTTAATGTTGAATTACCTTCCACTTTCTTTAAACGCTGTACTTCACCTGTATCCTCCTTCATTTATTACACATTGAAACCAAACTATCAGCAGCTTCAGTTCTGGCCCATACATAGGTTGTTGTCATTGTCATCTTAACAAACATCATGCAGTGCAGATAGTTTTGTACTGTAACTGCCACAGCAAACCGCACAACTGATGAATTCAAATGAATCAAGTTTGACCAATAGAACTGCATCTCTCAATTTTGAAGTCAAAAGTGTTTTCCTTAAAATACTTTGTACTTTATATACCATCTTGCATTTCTTATACATCCAAACAAAACTAACAGCACCTCAGTTTTGGCCCAATCCTTGTAAGGATTTTCATCATCTTGACAAAGATCTATGCAACATAGCTGCCATAGTGAATTGCAGAGCTGACGAACTCAAATGAATACTATTTGATACACATATTTGTGCCTTTTAATTTTCCTTAATACCATCGTTCTAAGTCATGAAGATACATTTATCCAATATCAATCTCAGTATCACTCCTCTTCGGCCAATTCAGAAAGAATAACTAATTCCCCAGATTTTTCATTAAAAATTTCTTCCACTCGTTATCTCTTCTTGAACATCAAAAACACTTTTTCTAGCCTCGTTCTTTTGTGTTGCAATTCATGAGGTTTTGTTCCACTTTCTGCCGATAGCTTGTTAAAATCTTTCTCATTTCCTTGGAAATGATGCTCATTCTCACACTGGGCCTCTTCTACATCTTTCTTAACTGAATAAGCTCTTCTGTTATTCTTTTAACATTCAAATGATCTGTTCTATATTGTACCAGAATTCATTTCAATTTTGTGTATCATAAAATAAAAATATCAAACACTAGGATACACCATAACATTATCATTCACTAGAAGTATTTTCAATGGAAGCCTTAAAAGAGGTTATTCTGGCCACATATATTTCTAACAAAATACCCACTTTATCCACTACATTCAGAGTGCGTGTGCATGGGTCTGTCCTCAGCAAATTTCTGCAATTCCCAAATAAACTAACAACAGTTGTTTGAACCGTTAAAACAAGCAATACATTTTTAATCCTTGAAGCATCTTTTGCTGAGAACATGTGAAACTAATTTTTCTCCTCCTCACTGAAAGTATGTATCTTTATTTTTTGTGTCAAATGAAACTAAAATACTACATGCAGATTAGGCTACCCTACAACAAGCTCATTGATATTTACATTCGATGACTGTTCCTTCACACTAATCATGCATAGGCAATAAGTTGAAAAGTTGAATTAGTCTTGAAAAATTCAATGCCAAGGTTAGTACCATAAGTCGCAGCTCTCCATGCCAATACTCTTATTGCTTGAGCTACCATGGCAAGTTCCTCGTAAGTGATGAAACTTCCTTTTTCCAGGTAAACCTTCAAGGCAAACTGATATATCATACGAGGGTGGTCTGAAAAGTTTCCGACCCCAACATGAAGATGGCAGCACTCGTAAATAAAAGCTAGTGAATTTTGTTGTTCATCTGTTGACAGTTACTCACCAAAGTTTCAGCCATTTTGGACGCTCAGTTGTTATGTAACAGTCATTGGAGCGAGGTAATGTGAGTGTTTTTATGAAAATGGACAAAATCGAGTATCGAGCTGTCATTAAATATTTGTTTTTGAAAGGCAATACGCCTACGCAAATCAAAGATGAGTTGGATTCTGTGTATGGGGACTCTGCACCATCATTTACCACAGTGAAATTTTGGGCAGCTGAATTTAAACGTGGCCGTAAGAGCTTGGGAGACGCTGAACGTTCGGGACATTAAAAAATTGCAACTACCGACGAAAACATCGCCAAAGTTCACCAAATGGTGCTAGACGACCGCCGAATTAAAGTGAGAGAGATAGCAGAGGCTATGAACATGTCAAAAGAACGTGTTTGTCACATATTAAATCAACATTTAGGAGAAAGCTGTCCGCATGTTGGGTGCCGCGTTTGCTCACGTTTGACCAAAAACTTGTTCGAATGAACATTTCCAACGCTCTGTTGGCGCAGTTTAAGCGCAATAAATCCGAGTTTTGGCACCGATTAATTACTGTAGATGAAACTTGGATACACCATTATACGCCCGAAACAAAAATACAGTCCAAACACTGGACTGCAAAGGGGGAACTGGCTCCAAAAAAAGCAAAAACTGTTTTTTTCGGCTGGGAAAGTGATGGCGACTGTTTTTTGGGATAGTCATGGAGTTATTTTAATCGATTATCTTCAAAAAGGAAAAACCATTACAGGAGCATACTACGCATCATTACTTGACAAGCTGAAGGCAGAACTTGCGGAAAAACGGCCACATTTGCAGAAAAAGAAAATCCTGTTTTACCAAGACGACACACCTCTCACACCTCAGTGGTTGCAATGGCGAAAATCCACGAATTGCGGTTTGAACTGCTTGACCATCCACCTTACTCACCAGATCTAGCCCCAAGTGACTTCTTTTTGTTCCCTCATCTGAAAATTGCGCTCGGAGGACAGAGATTTTCGTCAAATGAAGAGGCAATCACCTTCATGAACAATTATTTTGCAGAGAAAAACGCTGAGTACTATTTGGACGGGTTACAGAGATGGGAGCATCGCTGGGAGAAGTGTGTAGAGTTACAAGGAAACTATGTTCAAAAATAAAAAAAAAATTCTGAAAAAATGTCTTGTATCTTTATTAGGTTGGAAACTTATCGGACCACCCTCGTATCTCAAGGCAAATTGTGATGTTGAAAGTGCTTTTAATTTCTAGGCTTTATGGCTAACCTCTAACAGGGTTACTTTATATGTTATAATTCTTCTTCCACATTTGCCATGTGTAGACTGTAAATTGGAAAGGTCCTTGTGGATCTTTGGCTCTTAGTTCCAAAGCTTTTACTGGTTGAACTACTATGGTGAGATGCCTATGCTTCAATTACAATTATTTTGTATGTATTCTTCCAAAATTAACTTGCTAAATAAATGAATAATCAATAAATATTAACAGAACATCTGAAAATATTACGGTTGGTTATTTTGATTTACATACAATAGTTATATGTGCTGCAAATGAATATAAAAGATTTAAAGTTCTGTGACAGCAGCGTAGATGCTAATTTAGTGCATGAGAAAAGATCTATATAAAGACTAAAACAGAGCAACAAAATAAATTACTCTTTTTATATATCAAACTACAATGAGAATCAGATAATCATTTCTGAGTTGGAATTTATAACACTAAACCATCACTAAAAGATAATTTTACCTACTAAACCATCACTAAAAGGTAGTGTTACAAATTACAACTCAGAAATGATTAATTCAAAACGCATCAGGTTTCCAATTTCTGCACAAATCATAACAATGAAGAAGTTTCACAATTCGCCATCCAAAATTATTCACAATATTTAGAAATTGCCTTACCTTTGGGAAATATTTGGACAAGAAGTTGTATATAATGACATTACTCAAACAACTTCTTTCATCCAACAACACAGCTTCAACATAATCCACAAAGTAGTTGCTATTGGTTAGCATAGCTATGTACTTCCTATCCACATGCTGTAACATTATAAAATTAAAGATGAATGTTAGGTTACCTGGAGAAAGCATACAAAACAAAATTGTTCTTCTTTTACCATTTTAGCTAGTTCTTAGGATTTAACTTACTTGAGCATTATAAATGTCCAACCAAAGCTTTGGGAAATAGGTTAAGTGAAGAGGAACTCCTTCAAATCCAACCATTGCACTCAGATTGACCAATGACTCTGACATGCATTCATTGTTGATAGCTAGACGACACATCACATCAATGAAATCATGGTATGGGGCATAGAACTCCAGTAAAGCCTTGTCATAATCTGGATCTACACCCTGTAGACATTCAAAATATCAACTGTTATTATGCAGTCTTGTGAGCATGCGCGCACGCACACACACACACACACACACACACACACACACACACACACACACACACACAAAAGGAAGCAGCTTAGAGGAACAACAGTTTTTTTTCTTTATTTCTTTCTTTCTTTTCCTCCAACTAGTCAAACACTGCTTCAGCTGATTCCCTTAAAAAAATTAAATCAAGTTTTATTTATGAACGCTCTTTAATTACTATGGTCCTTCTATATTAGGCGTGAAAGACCGGAAATTTTACTCAAGAGGCTTCTTTCACAGGCTTGAGGTTTCATTGTGTGCCGTAAATTTATGACACAGGACCACTGGCTTTATTTCCCTTTTGAAGAAAGCCATGCTAAGGATTTTTACGCCCTCTGCCGGGTTTGAAACTGTGACCTCGGGAATTAGAGACTAGCATGGTAACCACTACATTACAGAGGACGACTGGTTCCCTTAAGGCACTGGCAAAGGAAGTGCACATTTTGGATTCTTTGGTTTTTGCATTTTTATACTTATAACTTGTACTTTCATTCTACACAATTGGTATTTTAATATCAACAATTTTTAAAGGCACAAATACCTATTTAATTGGTCATGCACCATTTAGGTAAAGCACTGTGTTGAACTTTATTCATTTTTCTCAATTCCTTTCTTTCAGTAATTTTCACGATTCAAAGTGCTAGTTGCACTGCAGTTTAAAACTTATCAGCTTGAAATTCTCAGGAGAATTATGGATTTAAAAATTGTGCACTAGTTAAAAAATATTAAATAATTCAGCTGAAATTATTTTCCTTAACTCACATTGTAAAAATTAAAAAATTCAATAACATGTATACAGCTCTATCTTAAACTAATAAAAATTAAGCAATGGCTGCATAGCAATTTCTTTATGTTTGTATACTAAGTACAAATTAACAATTTGGGGGCTATATGATAAACCATAGGGTCCAAAGAGCATTTCATGTTTCCATGTCAAAAAATGATTAATTATGAATAATTAAGATTGATTTCTTAACAACTGTTTGACATAAAGCATTAAAATTGAGTGTGCACTATATATACAGTGTTCTTTTTCTTTATGTTATGTTCTGAGTATATGGTTAGAAAGAGAATTATACGAGGGCGGATTGATAAGTCAGTGGCTTTTTAGAGAAAATAAATTTTTTTCTCTAAAAAATCAATTTTATCTCTCAACACTTTTCCTTTCAATTCAATACACATTGTCCAACGTTTCTCCAATTTTTTTAACCCTTCCAAAAAATATGATTTTTCGAAGTCTGCAAAATATGAGGTTGTTTCTATCATGATGTGTTCACTGGACGTGAATTTCTTCCCAGTGAGCCAATTTTTCAGGTTTGCAAAGAGGAAGAAGTTGCTTGGAGCCAAATCTGGAGAATATGGTGGGTGAAGTAGCAGTTCGTAGCCCATTCCACAAAACTTATGTGCGGGTGCATTATCCTGGTGAAAGAAAACTTTTTTCTTCACCAAATGGGGTTGTTTCTTTAACAATTTCTTGTGAAAGTGATCCAGCATGTTGCGGCAAAATATGAACCTTTTCCATGTAGTGGATGCCTATTATCCCTTGTGAATCCCAAAAGACAGCTGCCATGGTTTTTCCTGTCAACGGAATGGTTTTTGCTTTCTCTGGAGCAGGTTCGCTGAAGGAAATCCACTGTTTTGGTTGTTATTTGATTTCAGGTTGATAGTAATGGATCCAAGTTTCATCAACCATGATATAATGCCGCAAAAACTCATTTGGGTTGCGCTGGAACATGTTCAAACATCCCTGTGAAATGGTCACACGATTCCACTTGTTTCCAACTGTGAGCAGTCGCGGCACCCATCTTGCTGACAGCTTTTTCATACCCAAAAATTCGTGCAGAATGTTGCACTTCCGTTCATATGAGATGTTTACAATCTTGGCTATCTCAGGGATTTCACTTGGTGGTTTTCCAACACAATATCATGAACTTTGTTCACCATTTCTTCTGTTGTGACCTCAACTGGTTGTCCCGTGTGCGCAGCATCTTTTGTGCCCGAAAGGCCACATCGAAATTCTGTGAACCACTTGTGAACCATACCATGTGATGGAGCAGAGTCCCCATAATACTTATTCAGCTTTTCTTCCGTTTCCTTTACCGTCTTACCATGTAAAAAGTAGTGCTTTATCAGAACACAAAATTCACTTTTCTCTATGAAGCAACACACATCTGTTTATTTTAGACATTCTCAACAATGTTCTAAGAAAGAAATGACAACAAATTTCTGCAATTATACCCAGAATGGATGTAAGACTTGGGTGCAAACAAGCAACCTGTGATTAGAATGCTATCTCTTGTAAAAGTCATGGACTTATCAATCTGCCCTCGTATATGGATTTTCATAGATACATTGCCTTGAAATCTGTAGTTTCTTGAATAAAACTTTTCCTTTACTGCAAATGACTGAAAGTAATAGCTCAGCAGGAGCAGACGGTATATGAAACTGTTAAAATCAGTACCTTATCATGTAATTGTACCACTAACACAGATGTATAATTTATCTGCTGCATTTAGTACCTTCAATGACAATTTGAAATTGGCAACAATAAGACCAATTTTTAAGAAAGGCGATCCTTTATACACAGTATTTGTTTTATGGCCTGGCCCGGATCGTAGATGGACACCACTTTTAACACCATTTATAACAAGGTTAGTGCTCATAGTGTATGTTACTATTACTCAAGGGTATTAACATGGGAGTTTTAGAATGGAAAACTCCTCTGTGTAGTAGGCAGAGTGCAGAGCTGGGTCATAAAATTAACGCTCTGTATTATTCTAACTATACAGCAATTTCTATATTGTCAAGATTCTCAAATGATTTTTGACAAATTATTATTATTATTATTATTATTATTATTTAGAATAATATACTTTTTATCATACAGTGAAGCTTCGATTTTATGGTCCTTGAATTAACACTTTTTGTGATTTTACACCAAAATTTTATGGTCTGTACCAATTATACATATGTACGCAATTTAAAATTTTACCTGAATTTAAGTTTTTCAATTTTTTGTTTTCTGCAATTCTGCACTAAAAATTGAAGTATTACACTTCAATGCATCAATGAAACTGTATTAAACAATCGAACATTATACAGTAGAATCTCGTTAGTACGTTTTTGCAGGGACCTAAGGATTTGGACGTCATAGGCGGGAAAACGTGTTAACGAAAATGCAAAATCTGCAATTTAAGAACATAGGTAATAAAAATGTAATAATTACTACGTCTCCATGGGCAATTTAAATCGATTTTGAGTACAATTTTGTACTAAATACGATCCGCGTTTCCATGTTAAATTCAATATGTTTAAATGGATTTGGATACACAAAGCCTGAGAATAAATAATTCAAGCTTTTATTTTGGTGAACTTGGATTTTTTAGGTTATGAATGTTTTTGAGAAAATAAATTGCGAATTGTGGAATCGGCAATAGTGGTTTTGCTGTGTGTTTTATTACACACGTGATAACAATTTCTGATAAAAAAGAAAAAATTATGAGCGTGCATCGTGTTACGAGTACAATAGACGATATTATCTTTGGTGTATACAAGACGATTTGAATACGGAGGTGTTTCCATGCAACAAATTTCGTTCCGGTCCTCTTCTGATCCTATTTTCCAAGAGAAAAGTTTTGTTTTAGTATTTTTCCCTTCTTTAAAAGCAGTTTCAATCAATTTAGGTTTGCTAACAATCGTTTTTAAGGTTGACGGAGGAATGTTTAACTTCCGCACTATATCGACATGTTTTATATTTGGATTGTGATTACATCAAGGATTTTCAGTTTTTCACTGTTGGTTATTTACCTACTACACTTTCTTTTTTTCATTGTAAATGAAAAGTTAAAATACAATCTACGGTTGTTTGGTCATCACTCAACATTAGAAACTATCGTTAGCGTTTACCATGCCAAGGTAAAGCATTCTCTAACCCGCCATTCCCGCCCACAGAAATCGTGTCACACAAATATTTAAATGCATGTATGTGATTGGCTGCTGATTTTCACCCCGTGACCAAGGATTGACCAAAGTAGCAAATGAGGACGTCAAACTATGAACGTGTTAAACGCCTACTCCCACTGTGCCGAATTGCCGATCAAGGATTGGCCAAAACAGCGAATGAGGACGTCAAACTTCAAACGTAGTAAGCGGGACCGGGAAAACGCACTAAGCAAACATTATTTATTATATTTGGTGATTTGGTACCGGGACTTTTATAATTAAACGTAATACACGGGAAAACGTGTTAATGAGGAACGTGCTAACGAGATTCCACTGTATTTTGATTCCATTTGTGGATCACATTAAGCATAGAAATATTATCTTGTGGTGATGTGTACATCCAACACGGTGGCCTTGCATGAAGACGACATTTCAGTTTCTTTATACATGGCAAAATATGCAGGGTGCATTTCGTTGAAATCTTATTTCATTTACGTAATGTTCTCTATCCTGCCAAATCCTCTGTTATCCCAGAGATTATAGAATTCTCTGGCCAAATCAACTGGCATAATTTGTCGTTCATCTGTCCGATAACTTTCAAAACATGTCTACAAATGGCAACAAGAATCCAACCACTGCCGCCAGAAGTTACCTTGATCAGCATCAGTTTTGCTTTACTACATTTGCATTCGCATATATGTTCTGATCCGTTTTGCATTTGCTTTGAAGCTGTAAAGGTTGAAATTGAATTGCTGCATATCTTTTTGAATCCAGTAATCAGTGACTATTGAAACTCCTTGATTTTAAATTGGTATACGAGTGCGGTCTGAAATGTTCTTGGCCTCACCCAGAGATCGCAGCACTACTCGCGTGATTTCTTTACCCTTACGTTGGACATGTGTTAGTAGATGCCATGTAAAATTGCAAGTCATTCCAGGCAGCAGTTAACTGTAGGCAGTCATTTGAAGCAACTGGTGCGGGTGGTGTTGAAAATGAAGAAATTGAGTATAGTGCAGTGATTAAATTCTTTGTAAAAGAAGGTTTAACATCGACCGAAATTCATTTGCGGCTTGTAAATGTGTATGGCGACTCTTCACCTTCACTTTCTGCTGTGAAGAAATGGGCAGTAGTAGTAGTAGAATAACTGTAGTTGAAATTGCTAATTTTTTTTCTAAGCTATATTTAATACTGGTTCACAACAACTGGGAGCAGAATCAAGAACAAGAATAACAAAGTTAGAATATGTGTATTACAATGCGAGTGTTTACAATGAACATAAAGCTTTACAGATCCATGGAATGGGAAAGAAGATTTGGTTTTAACCTTTTCATTTCCATTCCCAGGAACATCATATTAGATCCATATTCTGCAAATGAAACTCTTCACTGTGGAAATTATTCAACATAGCCCTGACCTAAAAATGCAGCTAGAGCTCTCTCACAAGCTGGGAAACTGGAACCAATAGAAATTCTGGTAAACAAGTGTCCTGACACCCTCGGATTTGTTGAGCGTTACAGAAAAAAGAATGTTTAATGTATGCTATTAATAAAGAAAGGAATGATTCTTAAAGAGATGCTTTTACTACAGGAATTGGAAATAAAACTGATTCTCCATTTAGAAAATGTTTACTCAATTGAACACTGATACTGGCCAATCTGCATTAAGTTAGCTGAATTGGAAGCAACAGAAAAACATCATAGGTCCGTTACAAACAAATCCACTTTGCTATTGAATATGGTCATTGATATGCATGAATGGTGTATTGTGAAGCAAAATGTTATGTCTTGTTGTTTTGCTTTCTGTTCTGGTTTCTATTCCTGTTTAAGTTCTCAACTTATTGTGAACCAGCTTCGACTTCATTATGGTATTCTTGGACACTTTTATTCTGCTTATTACATTAATGATCTAGATTTACACATACAAGCAGACTTTATAACTATGTATACTAATGTTGCAGCTTTTGTGATTGAGGCTGCTAATATGCATGAATTAAATGAAAAGATATATAATGTGTCAAGTTTTAAAAAATGGTATTGTGGCCAAACCCACATGATACAGTCGGTCAAGCCATTGATGAAGGCTTTGAGCATTGGAGATTCAAGAAAGCAAACCCAATGGCCAAACATTGGAACAGGCTTTGACTGACCACTCTTCATGAAAGTTTGCCATCTGCATTCTGGTAAATTCTGGAGCATTGCACTAATGTCTCACAGCAATAGGGGACTATAAAGAGATGGCAGAAACTAAATGAGAGTCAGAGCTGAGAAGCAAGGTTTGTAATGCATTTCGCATAATAAAAAGTTTGCTGCGAGCTAACCAGTGCTTTTATTTGTCACAGACTGATGTGATGGTGTGGCATTAATACGTTATGATTATGTTTTTAACTGTAATAATGAGCTTATAAGTAAAAAAAAGTGTTGTAAGAACTATATCTTTGCTGTGTTTTTCCCTATATTATTAGTATTTTCAAAGAAAAGTGTGTTTAATTCTTGGGACTATACGCAAATGTAAATTAAAATCGAATACATGTAAAAAAATTAATGTCTACTTTGATGATAAAAAGAAGCAATATCCATAGTGACACTAATGACATTCTGTAATTAAAACTGTGCTAGGTCCACATCTTAACACTGCATCACTTGGTCTTGAAGGTGGTATGGTTTTGAAACATTTTTTAGGCATAGTTCACCTCATCTTCAGCTAAAGGTCGACTGTTGGGCTTGTCTCTCATGTCTCTTGTATCAGAAGTGAAAAGTGTTACTGCTGCCATCTGGTGTGACCTGTTACTATTCAAATCAGCTTCTTCTGTTTTTCTATTAAGTAATATACATGTCCTCTAAAGCGTAAATTGAGAACCCCTCCTCCTCCTCCTCCTCCTCCTCCTCCTCCTAACTTACCTCTTAGCTGATTAGAGCAGTAGATCTATCAATTTGTTTTAATTTGATGTTCCTTTGTTGTTCACTCATTGAAGTTTTCAAATTTCTCTTTGTTCTACCGATGTAAATACCATCACAATCTTTGCAATCCATCTGATAAATTTCTGATTTTTTTTAAATTAACTACTGCTTTATTTAATGGTTTATTCAGTAAATTTGTTAAACTGAATATGTTTTAAGGAGCAAATTGAATGTTGTAATAATCTTTTCAGAAAGTTTAAACAAAGCTGGATGATAAGTACATATATTAACACCCATGTTATTTAATCTTACATTTAACTTTTTAAACTACTAACTGTTTGCAATTTGTTTTTATATTTCTTTTAGTCAACTGGGTTTCACAGTTTGGCAATATATACCACACTTAAAGAACATGTTCGTTCTAGATAGTTACTGCATCTATTCTGCAGATGATATCGGAAAATTTTGGACACTAGAAGAATTAATTTGGCTATTTATCCTGGAGGACTGACATTAATTCTCCTACCACTGGATGTCATTCATAGTAGCACTAAAAGAAGCCATACAAGATGAATGGTCAAGGAAGAGTTCCACCTCACCAGGAGTGGTTAATTCAAATGCTGGGAAGTGAAACATATCTGCAAATGGGTGAATCCATTAGTGGAAAGAGGTTTCAAGAAATGCAGAATTTCCAGTTCCCAAGATGGAACAGAGGACGATATGCTTTTGGAGGATAACAACAGTGATGAATGGCAGCCGTAACAAAAATATCTCTCCTGGCAGTGATGATAGTGACAGAGAGGTAAGATAGTGTATAATTATAAACATAGCAATATTTTATTGTATTTATTAATGCCAAATAGAACAAATATTTAGACATGTACGTTTTCTTCTTGCAGAATGCTCGTTGGTTCTGTAACTTTTGAGACATGGTTATAAGATTGCTAAACAATGAATTTAAATGTACCCAAAAATATTTTAGCTAGTAATTTATTGTCTTTGTGGTTCATAATATAAACATTTAATACAGCTCTACAAACACATTTTTTGTACTTTTTCTTAATTCCCATTTCTAAAATTAGGGTGTGGAGATTACTTGCATAAATACTGTAAATTTTAATAGCAATTGCATTTTAAGGAAATGCCATAGCTAGAACCATAATTTTTGCCATTAGTTCAAATTACATAGAATTAAATTACTTAACATTTTGAGAACATGTTTCACAGATCACTGTCCGCATCATCAGCTTATTGAGTCAACGCACTTTATATACATATATCAAACAACAAAACAAAACAAAAAAAAAAGGAAAGAAAAAAATCAATAAAAAATCAATGCTGGTTGTCCAATTTTGTATGTGGTGGCCAAACACTTTAGCCTTAACAGCAGTACATACTTCAGTTAGGCGGTTTTCTAATCTGAAGTGCTTTAAAAAAACAGAATCCAATAGGACTGTAACCTCAAAATGCTCAATCACTCCACTAGAGAGGTTCATACAAAATCTGTGATATACAGGCAAGGATGCTATTAGGCTAAAAATAATAAAAGTGGAAAATTGCTTCTTAGCGAGAGGTATAAAAAGTGACTTGTGTTAATTTCTTTGATCAATAGGAGATTAAATGCTGATGCTGTTCACATGCTGTGAAGAACTAGCTTAACTACCTGTCATACCTTAGCAGATTCAAGCTGTCCATGTGGAACTGCCATCTGCACCATTGGTCTTGAAGGTCTAGTTCCAGCCTTAAGTCCCAGTGGTGGAAGTTTTTCACGATGAGGAAAATAGGGCCCCATTGGCAGAGCATTATGGCTTTCTTGAAATGCAGCATGACAGTGGGACAGAAGGGGCACCAAGACCTGTATTACTTCTGCAGGCATTAACATCAGCATTTCTTTCAGCACGTCTGCAAAGAGAGCATTAGGACTTTTGACCAAATCACGAAGACATTTTAAGTTCTTAAACATGACAAATTTCAACACAGCTATTTTCTCATTCAAGGTTATGGATGTCAAGTCTTGATAATGAATCCCTGTAAAAATAAATTATTCATAAATTTCACATAGAGACCATCAACATTAATGTCATTTGGCTTAGAAATATTTTCAACTAAATTAAATTGAAAACAATGAATTCCTGTAAGCATGTACTTTTCACAAATGAGTGGCTGTCACATTGATATTGGAAATACTTCCAGAGAAAGTACCCTAAAAATAACAAATGTACATCTGCATATTCAACCACATAGATTCCAGTACTCGAGTTTGAGGGCAGCGCACAGTAGGTTTTCTAGAACCCTTTCTGAAAGGGTGTATTAAAAAAGAGAAAAGAAAGGGAAAAAATCCAAAAGTTTTACATTACTTGACAATCTCCACTCTTCTACAAACTATTCTTACAAAACCTTATATTTCAGCCTATTTCTTGTTAATTGAGATAAACTTTCATTTCGCATTTACACATATGCTGTAGGTATAAGGATACAATAGGCTACAGCAATAGTCTAAAAGTGCTATGTGACTGTTTTGAAATTACATGCTAATAGCATGACCACTAAATAAAATGAATGGCTTTCCACTTGAAAAAAGTGTAAGTATTTGAAAATTGAAAACAATAACAAAGAATGTTTTGGAAATGGTTAATGCCACCAAATTTTTTTTGATAAATTGTGTGCTTTAACGAAATCTACATTTTTAGGATCCTGTTCTCTCTTACAGTTTACAATTATACAACAATCATTCAGAATGAAGAGAACTTAACAGGCTATTCACAGTAAAAATTCGTTAAGAGCCATTTTTGAGAGAGAGAGAAAAAAAATTTATGTAAAGGATACTTTGGAGTGAAGTATTTTCTTGAAAAGCACATGTTACATCCTTGGAAGATTCTGAACTTTAATACCAAGTTTATGTTTAACTAACTTTTCATTTTTGAGTTATGCTGAATACACAGACCTTTTTCTATTTTTTTTTTTTTTGCGGGGGGCAATTCAGGGAGCCTCAAAACATGAATTTCTGGTGAAATCTTGGTATCAAATTTTTTTGGGTGGAATACATTTCCTCTACTTACTATAGGTGTAGTAGAGTAAGTAAAATGCTTATCGGTGTGTTCTCTGGAATCTATTTTAAAATTTTGTAAAAAATGTGTAGAAAGCTAGGCAGGAAACAGATAAACTTTGCTTGCATGAACAGTGCTATAATAGTTCTCTATTAAAAATACAGAGAGTATGCCAATAAAATTTGTTGCTACCTTTCCAACTTGTCTAAGCATGGCTGTTGTGGAAGAACAATTAATTATCATTGATTTATTCAATGCTGGTTAACTATGAAACCCAGGAGTTAAAGCACTTATGAAATTGTAAGACGCTATTATCTCAAAATGACTGAGCATGTCTTGTGATTTACAAGAACAAATATGAGTTGCGAATTCAATTGTGGTGGCATATGGCCATGGTAGCTCAGGTGGTTAGAGTAACGGAATGGAAAGCCAAAGATCTGTGGTTCAAATCCTGGCTATGGCACTGAATTTTTCAGTCTGATTCTACCTTTCCAACTTTAGCCTACACACAGCTTCTGTGGAAGAACAATTACATTTTATAAGTGCCTATGAGGAGGAAACATCATTTTTAAGATTCATTATAATTAAAACAGCTCTAATCAGAAATGTTATCTACCTACTTCTTTAAAGAGTTCGGGCAGTTCCAATTATTGTATATTGGAAAGCACATCAGGATACACCAAATGGGATTACAAACACAATGATGATGTGATGAAGGAACTGCACTTAAAACAAGTCTCAAGAATACCAGAATAACTGGATGAATCATTTGCAATGAATGAGTTTGGATAGTTCCCAAAGCCATGGTTCATAATTGCCCAACAGGAAAAAGATCTCTGGACTGTCCAAGCAAGCGCTGGACACAAAACTCGTCTGAGATCATAACAAGCCATTATGTCAAAGACTTGTATGGAGGAGGAGGAGGAAGAAGAAGAAGAAGAAGAAGAAGAAGAAGAAGAAGAAGAAGAAGAAGAAGAAGAAGAAGATGATTGGAAAATATCTGCATCTCTCTTTACAAATCCCTTTAGCAGATAATGTGTGATATAAAACACAAATAAAATTAAGGATCCCAACTTCCATTACACTTTTATATTGAAAGCACATACTTGCATTTAGCAGAACATCTGATGGATACCATATAAATCTCTGTGGAAGTACATAAAGCAAACAAACTACAATAGATAAGAGGTTGCTACCCGATTTAAACCACTATTACTTTAGCAAATACTAATTGACTCGCACAAAATAAAAACATTCATCTGCAGTGTCAATGAGAAAATATGTGGTGCACAGGCATGCACATATTGTAACCACTGGAGAGCACTCCCCGGCAAATATTTAATCTTTTTCCCAGTACCTCTAAAAGAAGGTCATAATGCTAGTGCTTGAGAAAGGACTTCAGGCAGGCCATACTTGCGGTCCATCATCTCAAACAGCTAGACATAAATGGTAATGGCACAATAAGACTGGAGTAGGCTGCGATATGTTGATGTTTTTTTGCCATTATGCAAATGCTGGAGATACAAACATTCAAGATGATTTGGTGTGTGTGTTGAAGTACTAAGAAACTATATCACATGAAACAATCATGTAGTCAGGGTTGTAGTACCACACTTCACTTACTTTAAAATGGATACAACAAAACTTAAGACCTAACAGAGAAAGAGAAGACAATAATCAAACTTAGCAATCCAGTTTTACCATAAATTCACGTGCTCTCCAGGATTCACAAACCAGGCAACCAAACTTATCCCATAATCAACCATATTAATTCACTGACATACAAATGGCAAAATTTTTGGTCAACATAATCAAGAATTTCAAGACTTTTAATAGCTTAGCTATTAAACCTCCAATGAACTAGTCTGCAAGCTCACACCATAGTTCCCTAGGTGAAAAGACTGTTCTCCTTCGATGCCATAGGATGTTCCAAGTATACCTACATGCTTATTAAAAGATCGTTTGACTACCACTGTGTTACAACAAATAGAAATAGACAACTACATCACACTAGTAATACTTTGCTCCAGCAACATTTTTTCAGCTTCAATGGAAATTTCGAACAATCCAGAAACTTGCAATGGGCAACCAATTGTCACCATTCCTTGCAGAATTATATGTGCACCATTTCAAGACAACTGACAAAAGCCTTCCTGTTAATCTTCAAAACATAGTACAGGTATGCAGATGACATCTTCCCAACAAACTAATATTTAGTTTTACTTATTTCTTTATTTGTGTATGCAGAATGTGACAGCTCTAAGGAGAGACTTCTTTACAATAGAATTATAGCAGCTAAGCAACTATTATACAGCATGGAAAGTGATTCGTGATCATCCTTTTAAACCATAAAAGAGAACCTGCTTTAAGTGTTTTTCCTTAATAAATTTTTTCCATAGAGCTTTTCATTCTTGATATAATTACTATTTTATTCTACACAATATTGCAACGCAGCAAATTCAACAGATTCACTTTACATTCAACAGATAACTTTTAATTCCTCAGCTTCTGCTGCTATGGGAATGAACAAATAAACAGAAAACTACACATGATTGTAACCTAACCTAAATATCTTATGAAATATGGAACTGAGGAAGCATTTACAATATTACGCAAATAATTAATAGGAACATAAACCCAAGTTACAAGATTATGCTTCCTTTCATTGTGAATTATAAAACTCTGTGAATAATTACAGTAAGTTAAGAACAGAAAATCAATGAGAACTTTTTTTATGTTTAGAGAATTGTTCAAAATGTGCACCCCTCGCCAACATGCATGCTTCACAATGTTTTCTCCAATTTTGCTACTCTCTATAGAGTATGTCTGTTTTTTTTTTTTTTAAGTTATTATTATTATTTCTTCTGCTGCTCGAAGTATTCTTTCTTGCAATGTTTCTACATCTGTAATGTATACACGGGTTTTCATATCACCCCAAAGAAAAAACAAAACCGATTGGATTTAGATCGGATGATCTTGGTGGCCATCTTATTGGTCCATTCCGAGCGATCCAGCATTCTATGTAGGTGTTTTATAGGTGGCGACACACGACTCTACTTATGTGCGGAGGTGCACTGTCATTTCTTACTGCCAGGGGAACATCCTCAAGCAGAACTGGTAATGTTTCTTGAAGAAACTGGAGATAGTTGATCTCTGTCAAAACCCGAGAAAGAATCCACGGACCGATTAATGTTTCCTATGATTGCTGCCCAAACATTTACAGAAAATCTGTGCTGAAAGCTGTCTTGTCTTACTGTATGTGGACTGTTGTAAGTCCAGGGTATGCATTATGGTAATTAGTTACTCCTTCTCTGGTAAACGTTTCATCCATTGCAAGAATTTTAAGGGGAAAGTCCCTCCTTGTTGGTTCTCATCTATTTGGAAATCTATCTTGATAAATTCTTGCCGCAGCTGCCACATTACAATGTGTTTCACTGTAAATTTTTATTTATTCTTTATGCATGAGTAGCATACTCAAGATACTCAGCATTAATAAAGTGAGCCATTTTGTAACCGATAATCTGCTGTTTCAAAAACAAGCCTAAGCACAATAAACACAGCTGAGGTGCATTTATTTATAAACAAACAGCTGAAGTGCATTTCTTTTAAACTTACAATGTTGCCATGTTGTGTAGTCTCGTGGTTAATGATGTAGATTCATCTGAGACAAATTTTGAAAGTGATAATAATAGTAAGAGTACGAATTGTTTTAATTCAAAATGTGTTTACAGCACGTAGAAAATATTTATCTTTCAATTTCCTCTAAGAAATATTTGAAGTATATAAGTTTTGTAAAACTTTCATTTAAAACAGTTAATATTAAGCAATTTTCGCTTTTTTCTCAAAAACTACTTTAAAAACAGCAAAACTGCACTAAGACTTTTTTGTTCTATTCATTAGTCATCCTGTTTAACGGTGGTAATAGGTCACCTTCCATCCTGTATAAGGAAAAACTAAAAAACTGTATTAGATTAATGCAAACTTAGCTATGCTATGCTTTGCTAAATAAACCTGGAAATAATAGGCTAATTTTTGCATTGTAATTACAGCAAATTTACAACAGTACACAATATGTATTTACTTCTTAATGCAACGTTTTATACAGATTATTAATTTGTACACTGGGTACTTTGATGTTTCTTTCCTTCTTTTTTTTGGGGGGGGGGGGTTCTTCCTCCTGAGAATAATAATAATAAAAAAAATAATATACTGACTGAATAAAACTAAGCAAGAAATTGGAATAATGCACATATTAAATTATGTATTATCTGTAACTGGATTGCATTAGAGTTTGGCAAATCATATATTTAAGTATTTTCTTTTTAATCTTAGGATTTAATTTAGGTAGCAGTATTTGTTCATTAAGTACTTAGGCAATTTATTTCTGAAGTGATACGATTCGGGAAGTTCCGGATATCTATGGGGAGGTGGTTATATGTTTTAGCAGCACTATAGTAATTTTTATCCCATATTTTTTGGAGTCTATGGAACTTTGATTGGCTGATTTAGTATTATAGGAATGGCCATCATTTTGTGTGTAATATTGGTGTTGGTGCATAGGATATTGTTTTCTATCTTACATGGGGTCTTCAATTTATTCAGCTATTGTTTGTTGCCAGTTGGTTGTCTGCACATGATGTCAATATTTTGAAGTGAGTTTATCACCAGTGCCTCAAGCAGAGGACTAGTGAAAGGGGTGGATATCTATAATTTCGAGGTCACCTTAATGAAATGGGACTGTATGATACCTTTCCAGTACTTACATTTGGAACTTCTTTTGCTTGCATCTCGTAAATTAGCAATCTCAGCATGTATGCTGATAGGTAACTCCAATAATTTGACAATTTTTATAGCATATAGTGTCTCAACTTTAATGACACAACTTTAACTTTTTTAATAAAAGCTGTTTCCCCCCATGTTTTGTCTCGGGATCTGATGAAATTCTGGGCAAGAATGGACAAAATCATTCACATAACAGCCAATTTTGTAATGATAGACTCCTCCTTGTATCCTTCCAGCTCGAAAGTAACACTCAGCAATGCAAATTCTGTGATCAGTGGTCACTTCCATCACGTGCAAAGAACACACAAAATGTTCTAGTGAAAAGCAGTTCTGCACCACCCTGTTATATCAACATATTTATGTCGGAAACACATGTAGTCTGAGGTTCTATTCTCTACCTCCCCTTTCAGACAAGGGGTTGCTGAACTAATAATGACATTCCTTTAAACCAACTGGCGGTAAAGGCCAAATAAATTGAAGACACATTACATGTAAAGAGATTTGCTGTACAGATGAAGCATAGGTACAAGAGAATATTTGTTTCCTGATATATCTCTAATGAGAGTTTATAGAAATTAAACCCATTTTTAATTGCTCTTTTTTGCAAGATTTCTAGTGAATTTATTTTATCTTTATTACTACTGCACCAGATTGCATTCATGTATATTCTGAATGTATAAGAGCAAAATATAAACTTCTTAGATTACCTGAACTTACTTTCAGTTGGTATAATACATGAGAAACAGCATTAATTCTCTTCATGACTCCTGCTGCTTTAACATGTCCATGTTGGGCTTGTATCTAAATTAAGACTTAAGTATGTAAAATTAACAACCCTTTTAATAAGGTTATCATTGATTTTTAACGAGCTGGTGTTGATTAATGAACTTTTTGTGTTGTGAAATAGCATGTGTTTAGTTTTATTAATTTTGAGGACTAGATTACTGTTTAAACGCCAGACTTGCAGAACTTCTAAGTTATTTGTTATATCATCCATAACCTGCATGTCTGATTTGTTTGCATACATTAGGAAAATGTTGTCTGCAAATAGAAATATTTTTCCTTTTAGTTTTATATTTCCTATGTCATTTATAAATATTAGAAATAGGGTTGGACCTAGGCTGAAGCCTTGTGGAACACCATGTTTAACCTGAAGAGTTGGACTGGACTCATTATTTATGCTGACATACAAGGTGGTATCCAAAATATTTGGGACTGGTGCTGCCTAGAATTTTGTACCGCTAGATTGCAACACTTATGGCTATTGAAGACAATGCTCACACTGGTAGACCCGTCAGCTGAACAAGCTGCATGCTCCTCATTTTCTTTAATACCAAAGAGATTGTGCACAAAGAATTCGTTCCACCAAATCAAACAGTGAATTCCATGTACTACTGTGATGTTTTGCAGCGGCTCCGTGAAAATGTGCAGGGATGACGGCTGGAATTTTGTGATAAGGGAACTGGCTCTTCCATCACAATAACGCACCCTGTCACAATTCCTTGTTGACCAGGAGCTTTTGATGAAAAACATGACATTGTCCCCCACCCACCGTACTCGCCGGATTTGGCACCCTGAGACTTTGCTCTATTCCTCAAACTGAAAATTAAGTTGAAAGGACATCGGTTCGACACAAGAGAATTCAAGAAGAAATACTGTCTGTGCTAAACACCCTCTAAGAACATGACTTGCAGGATGCATTTGGAAAATGGCAGAATTACTGGGACCGGTGTAAACATGTGGAAGAGAACTACTTCGAGGGTGGCAGTGGTCATTAGTCTCAAAAGTAAGTTTTTGACCAGATGGCAGCACCAGTCCCAAATATTTTGGATACCACATCGCACTGAACCTTTCCAGATAGCTTCAAACCAAACTAAGATATATCCTCACACACCTAATACTGTTAATTTATTTAGGAGTAAATCAAGATAACGGTGTAAAATGCTTTAGATAATCAATAAACCTGCAATTTTATTGCTGTCTAGGCACTTTTGAATCAGGTGGATTATATCAAGAGCCACTGACTCTGTATACTGAGCTTGGTAGAAAACCACATTGAAATTTAAAGAAGAAATTATTTTTAGTTAAAAACTCTAGAAGTCTTTTTGTAATGTGGTTTCAAGAACTGTTTTGAAAGGATACTTATGAGCTTGTAGTTGCTTGGAGATGATTTTTCCCCATTTTTATACATTGGTACTTTAAACACAGTATATAGGACTTTGCAGAAGCCAGATAACCCATAAAAGGGGAAAACAAGCCCTAATTTTGCATGGAGAACTACAGTCTATTATGTAATACCTACTAGAATACTTATAATAAAAACACAAAACATCTTAAAACTCAAGAAGGTTTCATGCAGAAAGTTAAAGACATACAGAAGAAATACAATATATAGACAAACATCAAAGTTGAAAGATTACCACTTCCAAGATTTCCATTATCCCAAATAGAAATTAACCCAGAAGATCAATTAATAAAAAATATTACAGCTAAGAAACATTATGATCCAGTATACCTAAAACAGCTACTCCTGGAAAAAACTAAGAATGCTGGCGCTGGAATACATGGCAATCCAACTACTACAAATTTTGATAGAGAAATAGCAGTTATTAATACCAGTCTGAAACAACTTTTTAACTATATAAATAAATATAGCCATACTTTATGATTCAAAATTTGATTTACAAGCAAAAACAACACAATACCACCAGGTGATAGTACAATAAACAAAATGCTTCATTCGTTTAAGTGGCTGCAAAGCCTAGGAAAACAGGTAACTCTGCAATAGATGCCAGCACATAGGGGAATAGTAGGGAATGAACAGGCTGATATGCTAGCTAAAGAGACACAAAAATCAAGCAGTCCAAAAACAAAAAATCTGGCTTATCACTCCACCAAATTACAAACTGAAGAAAAAGGAATTAAAACAATACAACAGGAAAAGTTTAGAAGTGGAAGTGCAAATAAGAAATGGAACATCATTCTTGAAGACAACAAATGCATTCCTGATTACCCGTAAATAAAAATGGTGGCAACGTTCCACTTAACCATCGGGCATGACTGCCTGGCTGCACACCTCCATAGACTAAACATCTACAATTCTCCATAGTGCACCCTGTGCAAAGAAGCAGACACTGTTATGGACAAAGACTATTGACTACAGTGCCAAGCAGTATAAAAAATCCAAGGAGATACTCAAGTAACATATTATTGGGATGCTAGACGGAGAATGGATGAAGTCCAAGATCCAGAGCATTAGCAAACAACATATATTGGCATAACTAGCACATTTGCAAACGTCAGGTACTCCTTTATTTTCTAATTAAGCATTAATTAGGTCAGCAAGTTTGCTAAGCAATGATAACAGTTTTTAGGACCATTATTGTAACACTGTTAAGTTTGTTGCACTTATTTTGTGTGAGTATATAATTTTTGTAACTTCCAATGCATCAGTTGGTTTTAGAAATAATGAATGTACTGGACTAAATGTTGTTATACAGCTGAAAGGAGGGAGGTTTCCACAAGATTATCTATTACATTGATTTATTATTTATTCATCACGTTACCAATATCCTTATTCTGGGTATGCTTTACTGCTTCAAGTTCTAATTAAAGTATAGGCTCGTGTTTTTCTTTTCTTTCTTTTGAGCAAGTGAGCATTTCATTTCATTTCATTAACATATCAGTACATATCATCCTGACACTAATGAATCTTCAAGACCAAGTCATCCAGCTAACAATAGAAATAAAGATTGTATGCTACCCTTCCTTGACAAAATTAAAATAATAACATCAATTTTGGTATACAGCAAACCATCCCACGTATATGATTACATAAAAAACAGCAATTTAATCCTCGACCTCATCAACATACAGCTTTTTAGTTTTGATAAACATTTTCCTCAGCAAAGAAGAATACCAGAAAGTCCTGAATATAGCAACTCATGATGGCTTCCAACTTAGTTTCTTAGACTAAGCAATGGCAAAATTCAAGAGGCAAAGTTACAACATTAGAGAAAGAAACATCAACACTGGTAGCCGAGGTTGTTAAGGCAAGGACTCGTGAACACAAGGACCATCTTCCCAACAGATTTTTTCCAGGATTTCCTCAGTCCTCATAACTGACACAGGTGCAGAAAAAAGGGGGGGGGGACAGGAAACAGTCAGTATAAAAAGTTCACTCACCACCCTTGGACAGACTCTTAAGTTCAAGATCTTCAAAGACTGTAATAGCATCACACAATAAATACAGCACCAAAAACCTAATAGGCAGTTCACTGAAGACAAAATGCCTCCATTCAAAACATTGGAGATACCTACATGTATTAAATAGACTGTTCTGATTGCCACTAAATACCTCTAACACAGTTACCAGTTGCCACACCAGATGTCTCAATGTCTACAAAAGGGTTCCTGCAGATTCTCTCACCACTCAGAGGATGGAAGCAAATGCTCCCGAAACATATTCCAATAAATTAAATAGTAGTGTTAGAACCCTAACTACAGAATTCTTTCAAATGACGTATTCACTTCACTATATACACAAAACTTCTAATATGTTTGTACATAACAACATTTAGCTGCCTAATGAAATATTTTGGGTGGACATGACTGAAATTCTCTGAGGTGGGTGGCTGGAAAGATCTTAGTTTCAAAGTTCAGTGATAAAATCTATGTACTAAAATATATTGATTCTGCTTGGAAAACTGCAGGTTTTTGAAGGCTATCTAGTGAGAATCTAACAGCATGTGCTGGCAACCCTGATTACAATGATTAAATGTTATTGATCTTTCCCTCTACTGACTCCTTTTCTATAATCTCTTACACTCTAAAAATTGTTGAAGAGTTGTTCTCTGCATGTGAATTTCCATACCTAAGCAGGAGGTCCGCATTTCTGCTGAGTTATACGTATTAAGAAGAGTTGCAAGCTTACGTAGCACTTCCACCCACTCTTTGGTCCCAAGCAAGACACCACGCACATCCTTCGAGTCTCTATACATTCGTAGACACTTCATCATGTCCAGCAGTATAGATAACAATTCCAGTAAGTCTCCTGACACATGGCATGCCGTGGCTTCATGGTACATAACATGTAATGTATGAAATGCCTGAAACAACCACATCTCCTTAAGTTCCTTCTCAGAACATATAAACTTTACTTTAATAATAGCAGCTACTTACTCTTACAAAATGAAATTAACAATTTAATAGCACACATTATGAGAGACAAGCTAAAAAGTGGATTTACAATTCTGCTGCCTTTAGGGGACACAATTTTCAATTTTCTTTTTTTCTTAAATATGTACTTATGCTCAGAAAGTACTTGGAAGAAGTTGACAATTTGATATGTGTGCACCTCTACCTGAATGATTAAAAATAAATATTAAAATACATAAATTGGTACCAAAAAACAAAAGTTTTATTATAATTCAACTAGTTTCCTATATTAGCAAGCTCAACTTGTCAATTTTCACCCACTTCCATTGTTCAATATACTGATCACACAATTGCTGTGATCTATTCATCCTATTTACAACTACAGAAAGTACAAAAATGGAAATTCAATGCAAGTATGAATTACACAACCACTATTTGGTTAGAGGACATCTCACATCAAATTCCAGAATAAGTATTTTTTGAATAATTTATTATAAATCCACTTTCACCTTTAAAAGTTTATATATATCATACACACATGTACGCACATATATTCGGATATAAATTGAAGCTGAATTTACAACATATAACTTATGCATAAACTTTTTATAAATTAGAGTAAAGGCTGGTTCACAATAACCAAGAACAGTAATCAGAACGAGGACAACAAAATCAAAATACATGCATTGTAATCTGAGTATTCATAATTAACAGGAAGCTTTCCCAGATCCTGGGAATGGGAAAGAAGACTTAAGTTTTAATTTTCTTGTTCTCATTCCCAGGTACAGCATGCTAGATCGATATGTGCATATTAGACTCTTCACTGTGGAGATTATTCAAGGTGGCTGTGACATGAAACAGCTTTCTCTAGTCACAAGCTGAAAATGAAACTGGATAAAATTCTAGCATATGTGCACTTCAACCTCATATCCTGACAACCACAGATTCACTGAGTGTTGGTTCTTCTAACGAAACAGTCATTTGTAGTTTGTTTATATGCAACACAAAGCAGGCTACTGCCTCAAAAACCTGGTATAAATTAACAAAGAACTTTAATGTATGCCATTAATAAAGTAATGAAAGCTTGGTGCGACTAGAGGAATAAAAAATAGTAATGGATCTGCATTTAATGAGCGTTTACTCTATTGAATTTTGATGTGAGTACCCTGCATTATGCTGGCTGAATTGAAAGCAGATGAAAAAAATATCACTGTTCAGTTAGAATCAAATTAAATCCCAATATGCAAAATTGACTTTACACTTTGTTATTGATATGGTCATTGATGTGCATTTCCATTCTTGTTACTGGGCTACTGTGAATCAAATTGCTGTATGCTGTTTTTCTTCTTGTTCTTGTTTCTGTTTTGGCTTCTGTTCTTGGCTTAATGTGAACAAGCCTTTAATCTGTTTTCATCCTTGGGGGACTGAATGAAAAATGAGTTTACTGATCCAGTATTTAACTTTGAGATAAAGCATAAACAAAATGACAAGACACAAGCAAAGCAACCACTTTACTTTCAGTTTCATAACCATTAGATATACTGTAACAGCAAAGCTTATATGCACACAAGCTGTTTAGAACAAGTTTAGTGAAGCCATGGTGTGAGAAAAATTGGAAGGAAAATGCTGCACTTTCATAGCTACCACCAAAGATAAAGGTCCTTACATCAGCTACAACTAATGATAGAAAGAAATCTAACTTCACCAATATGACAAATTGAGCTCTCATCTAAATTTACAGATGTGAGTAATCCCTAACAGAGATTAAAACCAGCTAACTGGAAAATTCTTCTTTTGATAGTGAACCTGAATTCACCGAATCAGACTCTGACAGGGAAGGAATTGCACCACTAGCGAGCACTCTATAATTGTAAGCTAAATATTAATTAGTAAGACTTTACAATTGATGCTTTCGACATTTCTTTAATGTGAGCGCATGTTGTTACAATTCAGTTGCGGCTATGTCATCTGTTGATCCCATGGTCTAAACTATGTACACCAGAAGAATAAAGTAGGCATAAACAAATCACCAGTTTGTATCACTCTGCGGCCATGTGCGCTCCAAATGAGGTTACGCCCACCCTCCATCAGTAGTTAATTATGTTCAGTTTATTGAACACATTTACCCATACGGTAACTGTTATATGAGTTTTTCACCACTAGGAATATTTATTCACTCTAAATAACATACAGCACGCTAGTAACAGAAATTGCTATTTACTTACGTCATCTCTATTCGTCTAATCTGAGCTTGACATTGGTTGAATGCCCTCCAGGTTGGATGTCTCTGTGTTCTTTTATTCTACGGAGAAAATCTCTACGCCATAAAATAATGTCATCTCTGTCCACAATAATACTTTTTCGTTTCCTGCTGACAAACTTGAAACCTATCTCCAGGAGCAACTTGTGGAGGGAGGTTCGTTTTAAGTTTGGGAGGTCCGGATCAGAGTTAACTGCAAACAGCACTTTGTTTAAGGTGGGGGGTTCATTGTTAATAAAGAACTGGTGAACTTTTCTGCGGATTGGTGACCTCACAAACTCATCCAAACAACATCCAGCACTCGTCTCGCATGTGGTCTCTTCTTGCAGGAGTTCTAACCTCACCAACTGTGGATTTTTCTTTGCGTGCGCTGTAAACACTTGAAATTGACACACCAGTAAACTCAGATGTTAATTTCACCACATCATCGATAGCAAGTTCTGGATATTTCTCGCAGAACTTGTTGTACACGTTCAAAACTATTGTCTTCTCACCACTATGTAAAGGCTTTCCGCGCTTATGTTTAACAACACCGGTTATTTCCGCCATGTTGATACATACTAAGTATTTTGCTTTTTCCTCCTTCCCAAACCAGTTCCAGCAACCAATCAGCGTCGTTACAAATTGAGTAACGCTAGTTACAAATTAATTTATTTATCATTTAACAAATTGAGTTGAACTATGCTTAGTACTCAATAGTTTGTGCTTTATGAAATTAAGTGAGCTTCAAACCTTAGTATTTAGTAACACCTTTCAAGGAACTATTTAGAGGGCGGAAGCATCCAGCAAACCGTGAAGAAGGCGTGCTGTGGTCAAAACGCACGAGGTTTTGTTTATGCTTACTTTGACCTTTTGATGAACATAGAATACACATTGTAGGAAATGCGCAATTTATGGTGCAAACAGCTTTAGCCAATCAGTGTAAAGTGGATGTAGGGTAACATAGTTTCATGTGTTTAAATGTGGAGTATGTTTAAAAGAAACAGGGTTTAGCTGCAATACACTAAGACATGCTATTCACAGATGATTAAAAATGGCATGAGCTTTTGTACATAGTGTACTGTTGCTTATGGCAGAATTTAGGGTTACTTCTGAGCCATGACCAATGCATATGATAATACAATCATGAATTGCCAATAAATAAAGGTTTAGCAGTGACAAGCCAGCAGATTAACCCTCTAAGGATTACTTAAAGGAATATAACATTCATTTTTAAAGCCTATGTAAAGCTGTGCACATATAGTTTGCTGCTGCTTTAGTTTTATCTTGGGTATTTACGCCTTTGCATGACAAATGAAGAGGGACCTAGTGGAAGATAACAGTGCTAAAACAACATTACAGAATCAGACTCAGATATGGAAGGGATCACTCTGTTACCGAACACTAAGTAACTGACATTTTTTAAAAAACGTTATAGAATTGTATGCTTCTGACACTTCGTTTGCATGAACGATGTCTGGTGCATTTCCCTTGTAGCTAAATTATGTTGTCTGTAGGTCCCATTCTCTAAATGCTAGGAAAAGGCACACTTATGGCATGAAAACTTTAGCCAATCAGAGGGAAGACATCTGTGTTTATGGTCAGAGTGAGCTTAGTAAAAGTAAGGTATAGAGAGAAGTACATACGAGGTCTGTTCAAAAAATTCCGGAACATTCGTAATTTCGCGCCAATGGAGTGTTGGAGAGAAATGTGGTTGGCATCTCTGCACACGCCTGTGTTTAATGTGTAGCTGCCGTAAGTTTCATTATTCTATGTCTGTTAGTAATTGTTCAGTGCTATATTGAGTAGAACATTGTGTCGCAGTGTTTGCAAATTTCGAGATGGCAGAGTTAGAGGAGCAACGTGTCTGCATTAAATTTTGCGTGAAACTCAAGAAAACCTTTACAGAGACACACCAAATGATGCAGGAAGCCTATGGTGATGAGTGTTTAAGCCATACTCGGTGTTACGAATGGTTCACACAGTTTGAAAATGGTCGATGAAAGTTAAAGATGACCCTTGCTTAGGACGCCTTTCGACGTCTACTGACGATGCTCATGTCAGGAACGTCAACAAAATTGTGCATGTTAACTGAAGGCTGACTATCGGGATGTGTTGCAGCACCTGCGAGAAGGAAATGGCCTGAAATGTGGCCATACAATTCATGGCTCTTGTTAACAATAACGCACTCGCACGTTCATCCCTGTTGATGCGTGATTGTTGCACAAAAAACGATATCACTGTGCTGCCTCATCCTCCATACTCTCCATACCTGGCCCCTACAGAATTTTTTTTATTTTCAAAGTTGAAAACCCTGTGGAAAGGACAAAGATTTGCAATAATAGGCGAGATAAAAGAAAATTCGCAGACGGCGCTTTGCGCAATCCATAAAGAGATGTAACAAGACTGCTTCCGGAAGTGGAAATGGCATTGGGAGCGGTGTAGCAATTGCGCAGGAGAGTATTTCGAAGGAGACCATGCACATTAAGTAAAAGCTAAGTATAGAAAAATGTTGCGGGTAAACTTCTGGAATTTTTTGAACAGACCTCGTATGTGGCAATAACGATACAAATCTGATTAATATTATACTCTATGGTGGCACCAGAAACAGCTCGCTGAAAGGGATTGTAGCATGTTTTGCAACTATGCATACTGAAAAGCTGGCAGGGAGTTCCTATAAATGCTTTCAAAATATCCATACTTTTATTATTTACAATTGTATACTGCTCATTCTCTCTGGTTACTACTGCTCTGTTGCTAGTGTACAGATTATTTTACCTCAAATGCCATCTGAAGACCACCATTATATACAACGTATAGGCGATCATCATCAGTATCAATCAGAGATCGGAATGCTAAAATAAGGGTAGCCCAACATGACCTTCCATCTAGGACTTGAAGGTAAAGTTGCAAAGTTTGTCTTCTAAATGTGTTAATTTCATGTACTTCTTGTTCTGTGCTGTCAGGAAACTTTACAACAAAGAGTTGAATTAATTTAAAGAGCTCATCTACAGCCTGAAAGCAAAACAAAAATTTATCAGTTAAACTTTTATAATGTACATTGTATTTGAAACATCTATTACTATATAAAAGTAAGCACAAACAAAACATCAAGGGAACTTACAGCACTATATTGTGTGGGATGTGGTGTTATATTCTTGAAAGCCCAATGTAAGTTCTGATGGTTTGCCAATTGCCGGGTAAACGTGCGTGACTGTAGGCAGCATAGTCGAAGTAAACCATAATATGCCGGTAACATACCTCTATTAAATAACACAACATCTTGGTCCTCATGATCCGCTCTGAAACACATTTTTTATAATTGTCATTAATTATTATAACTATTTTTTCTTGGGAGTCAGAGCAAAACTTCGCAAAGTATAAATATTTATTCCGTCAATGTAGACATCCCTGTCATAAAATGGCTAATAACTTAAATGGCAGCATAAAAATCACACAAGAGGTAAGACATGAGCACAACCAAATATTAAAGCTTTATTAATCTTACGAGGGCTGTCCCAGGAGTACGCGACCTAACAAAGAAAACACAAAAATTTTGGAAAAAAACATATTTATTTCTCTACATACCATTTTAACATGTGCGATGTATTGTTATATGCACAAGAACTACTCCAACCACTGTGAAGTGTTTCTAATATTTTTGTAATGTACAGTAGAATCTCGTTAGTACGTTTTTGCAAGGACCCAAGGATTTGGATGTCACAGATGTTAAAATGTATTAATGAAAATATAGAATCCGCAATTTAAGAACATTATTATGTAATAAAAATCTTATAATTACTGCATTTCCATGGGAAATTGAAATTGATTTGAGTCTAATTCCATACTTCTTTTATTTTTTATTTATTTATGGGTGCTCTTTAATTGCTGTGGTTCTTAGCATCCCATTCTATATTGGGCATGAAAGACCGGTAATTTTGCTCAGACCCCTCTTTATCAGGCTTGAGGTTCTTTTGCATGCCGTAAATCTATGACACGGGACCAATGACTTTGCTTCCCTGTCAAAGGAAGCCATGCCTTGGATTTTTACACCCGAAAAAAATCCATCGCACTCTGCCAGGTTTGAACCTTCAACTTTGGGAACCAGAGGCTAACATGGTAACCACTGCATCACGGAGGATGACCCAATTCCATACTGAATACAACCCATGTTTCCATGTTAAATTCAATATGTATTGAGATCGATTTGGATACACAAAGTCTGAGAATAAATAATTCAAGCTTTTATGTTGGTCAACTTGGATTTACATTGGCGAACCTGTTAAACATATGTTAGTTTGTTTCTCTGTATAATTTAAGCAGGTTTTGAGGTTAGTGAATGTTTCTGCAAAGAATAAATTGTGAATTATGGAAGCGATAAAAGTGGCTTTGCTGTGTGTTTTATTACACATGTGATAACAATTGTTGCCTAGAAAACAAAATGACAAGCGTGCTTCGTGTTATGAGTACAGTAGAATACGATTGTTGTTTCCATGCAACAAATTTCAATCTGATCCTACTTTCCATTAGGAAAGTTTTGTTTTAGCATTTTTCCCTTCTTCAAAAGCAGTTTCAATTTACAGCTGTTAACAATTGTGTTTAAGGTTGACAGAGGAATATTTAACTTCTGTGCTATACCCGCACGTTTCATATTTGGATTGTGATCTACTTTAAGAATTTTCAGTTTTTCACTGTTGTATATTTGCCGCACTTTCTTTTTCTCCATTGCAAATGAAAAGTAAAAATACAATCTACATACTATTGTTGGTGTTTACCACGCCAAGCCAATGTCAAGCTAAAGCATTCTCTATCTCGCCCACACAAATATGTACATGCATGTCATTGGCTTCCAGTCTCCATCCCATGACCAAGGATTGACCAAAGCAGTGAATGAGGATGTCAAACTTTGAACATGTTAAGCACCTACTCCCACTAGACTGATGAAGTATTGGCCAAAACAGCGAATGAGGACACCAAACTTCAAACGTGTTAAGTGCCTACTCCCACTGGACCAACCAAGGATTGGCCAAAACAGCAAATGAGGACGTCAAACTTCCAACATAGTAAGCAGATACACGAAAACGTACTAAACAAATGTTATTTATTACATTTGGTGTGGGAACTTTTATAATTCAACGTAATACTGGAACAATGTGTTAAAGAGGAACTGCTAATGAGATTCCACTGTATAACCATTCCCTTTTTGTTTCGATGAGGATGTCAACATTAGTGGCTCAGGTGAGATTGGGCGAGCACATGTAAATTTAGTTTGGTAAGCCTGATTTCAGTCGATCCTCCCAGAATGGGTTGGTAGGCCTGTTTCCAGAAGGATCAACTCAACACTGGCATCATTATACTTGTTCTAGAAAAAGCTGGAAAGATCCAGAATATTCGAGTAGCTTGGGTGACGTATTGACTGGAAGTTGCAATGGGGGTAATTAATTATAAAATATGTGAGTTATCTTGATTTGCTATCTTTAGCTATGGGACCTTAGTAGTGTAAAGTACTCCAGGCATCCGCCTCAGGGCAAGAAGTAGTTGGGTTGAGGATGTCCTTGTAAAGGATTTAATATGTGATTTGTAAGGTAAGAGATCTTGCATTATTCAAATTGAAATAATTTCTTCTTTTGTATTTCTCCATAATAATCCTGGTAATCCTCTGAGTTGAAATCAGTAGTTTCTCATGACAAGCGAGTATGTTTCCCCCATTTGCGATGACCTGAAGTAAGGAAAGTTTAATAAAGTTGCTCAATTAATCTAGGGCCATGAAAATATAACATGAGATCATTTGTAAGATCAATGGAAGAAAGTAAATATTATGCAAAGGGCAAATAAATATAAAAAGAAATGCAAATTATTTAAATATATATACTTAATATCTTACTTTATGTTTATAAAAAGGAATGGGAACTTTCTGCTTATTGATTCTAGTGCCATTATGCTAAATCAAATCCATCTAATTTTGTCAGGTACCTGAGCAGCAGAGGTTGCAAACAGAAGGGGGAAAGAGTGGAGGGGGTATCATTTGAAGAGAACAGAGAAAGTTACATTTGCAAATGTATTCACATTATATGACACAAATAATTCTGAAAACTTAATAAGCTGTAATACTTACAATATATAATTAAATGCTATATTTTTTGTAACATGAGCATTCTGTAGGATGAGCTGCACATTTTCAGGACAGTCTATGCACACATGATGCCAGAAAAGAAGTAAAGCTTGCTTATTGTGATGTACAGGAATTGAAGGTTCAGAGAGTTTGGGATGAAACAGCTGCCACAAATCCAAAAAATACTGTCCAAACTGTAAAGAAAAAATAAAACAATTTCATATTTCAAATGATATTAAAGTGTAATTTTATAACTGTTATTCACAAACAGGTATTTCTCTCCAACTTTGGTAATTTCCTTACCAAAGATTACACTACCCAGATAAACATTTCTTAACTTTTATATTTGTGTAAATTAATTTCACTTAAATACAGTAAAAGCCCAGGTTTTTCCCAAATTGAAGTATTCTTGTCATTTATAACATCTTTATAGCCTGTTCAATTTCACTAGTTTTATAGCACATATTTAATCTCATATTCAACAGTGTAATTTTGAAGTTGCAGAACTCTGCTCAATTTCAGAACGCCTGGAAGCACTTTTAAGATGGCAAGTACAAGCAAAATCAGAGAGAGACATTATTCATGTGCAAATATTAGTAGAACTTGGGAAACTTATTTTTCATTTACATGGCACTGTTGTGCTAGCAACATGCATAATATAATGATTGTATGAGTTGTACAATGTCAGTATGAGTTACAGAGAATGCAAGCAATTGAAATTCACCAAAAGCCAACTGTGACATATTTACCCCATTACAGTACTGCAATACAACAAATAAAACCTGTAGAACAAATAGAAATAAAGAAACAATTAAATAAACATTAAACAACATTTCAAAAGACAGCAGAGACTTGATGAAGATAAATTGAAGGATAAAAATTATAAGAATATTAAAGATAGAGTTGATATACAAAAAATTCCAAAGAAGACTGCAGTGGCCTTATTTAGGATGGCAACTGGCCACGATTGCCTCGCCGAACACCTCTACAAGATAGGATGCCTACCTACACCCAAGTACACTCTCTGTGAAGAAGATGTCATCCTGAACAAACATCTCGTCAAATGCAAAGGCCTTAAAAGTGATAACTTACAGACTTTATATTAGGAAGCCAGAGGGAAAATGATGCAGATCAATTAATCCCCAGTGCCATTGGTGAACAACAACAACATTATTGCTTACTTTTGATGACATTCTATTTGTTCAGTTGACATCAATATCAGCAGCTGCTTCTGAAATATATGCATGATAAAGATATGGCCGTAGTGGTGTTAATTGCAGCTGTTATGTTGACAGCAGGCATTATCTTGCAGGAAATCCAATGTTGAGTTTAAAGCAAATAATCCTTGGTTGGGTAGAGGCTATAGTGTTCCTTCCATGTGTGCATTTATTTGGAATTGTTTTTTTAAAACACAGTTTCTATTAAATACATTATATATATATAATATTTAATACTGTAAAGTGATTTAATCAACTTTCAAAACAAGATTTGATTTGCTGACTGACTTAAATAAATAAATCCTGTACCACAAAGAATAATCTTGTAGCTCTACAGACCTGCCAATTCGCCTGCCGGCCTCATGCCCAGCACACATGGCAGTAGTGGGCAATCATCCAACCGATACTGGAAGGTGATGGGGCCAACACCACGCATCCCCTAGCTGGGTCTGCAACCCGACTCTGGCCTCATGCCCACATATGCATGGCAGAGGTGGGCGATCATCCAACCGATACAAGGTTGTGATGTGGCCAGTATCGCACAGTCCCCAACCAGAAAGTTGACTCATGTGGCAAGGACCGCTGCCTATCACAGCTCCTCACTTTACTCATGAAGCTGAGTGAGCACCGTCCTATATTTGGGACCTAAAATCTGCAGCCCCATGGGTGCGATCGAACCCAGGTGAATTCTGTGGCCAGGAACTAGAGCATCACATACCAGATCACTGCACCATGGTGCAGGACTACTGACTGACTTGAAACTAGTAATTCCCATTGTAGGGTTGGCAGTACTTCAGTTTAGTGTAAAGTCGGTCACTTTGAATTCTTGGAAATTGCCATTAAATTGTTTCTCCTATAGCTAAAGCATACTACCTAACCTGTGAAGCCAGGAATATGTTTAAGGGCTATGTCAGTAGAAACTGACAATCTTGACTTTTGTTTATGTGGTAGTGTGGCATTTGTAAAACAGGTTTTACATTGCTTTTCCTTCAAACTATGGCCAGACACGGCTGCTCATGTGTTGGCTGCTGCAACTCGGACTCCCACTGAAACAGTTATTATATCCCCACAACCACCTCACATTCTCATAGTCACAATTACAATAACACATATCTTATCATAAAAATGTTGGAGATGTCCTTCTCTATCCACGTATTTCTGGCATCCTTTCAGGAAATTTTCATTCACAATGGAGAGTTCAATATCTGAAATTGAGTGAATATTTTGCCTGATGTTTTCTTTTAATTCTTCCAATGTAGTGGTTCGTTGCATACACCTTCTTTTTCATGTGATCATCAGTGTCAGGTAAATGGTTCCATTTATATGGCTATTTTTCGGTGTAAAATAACATATATTGGATTACAGAGAAATCTGAGTTTACATGGGATTACCCTGCATGATTGAAAATGATGTGCAGTACATGGATACAGAATAATAGGACCTATACTTCTTGAACAAACAATAAATGCAGAGAGGCACCACAGGAATGACTTACACCATTTTTTGAATAGGTGACTGATGCTGAATCTCAGTTTGGATTTTTCCAACAGACTTTGCTACTGCGTATACGTCTTATGAGTCATTAATTTAATTCATGAACTTTACAGTAAATTTCAGGCCACAGGAAGTGTTCAGGCTAAGAAATCTAAAAGATGGCGTTCGGTTCTTACCGAAGAAACATTACAAGACATCGGTCATGATGGATAGTTTCCTAAAGAGGTGCCAAAAATGTATGGACCACAACGGTGACTAGTTTCAGCATCTCCTTTCGTAAAATTGGTAAGTAAAGCCTTTAAAAGTAGTTCTAAAAATGTTGCATGGTTTCATCCGCGTCTTTCTATGATAGGAGCAGACGGCAACGAGCGCCGAGGATGCAGACAGGAAAAACATCACGCAGCCGGTTCGGAGTCTTTTGGCTTCAAGTCTCTTTATATGCTGTGTTATTTATAAAGATATATGTTTTTGTTTTAACAAGTTTTAAATTAAGATGGTGATTTATGAAATAGGTACATCAGACCTTCTTGCACACATTTTATTCTTCAAGCCTTTTGTTACCTTTACTATTACTTCTTCTTTATTTGTGAAGCACAGGTTTATTACGAAACTATTATTTCCTAGCTTATATTACTGTTTTCTCCGTTTAAATATTCTTTTAACTAAATTGACTACTACTTTTGAAAAATAAGGTGAAATAAAGTGCAAACTGGCTTTCTATTACAGCACACAACTACCTTTTATTCTATTTATGTGCATATCAGAATGTGTATGACTGAAAACCCACTTTCCCTGATTTATATCTTCCTTCACTTCCATTACTCTGATTTTGCTGAAAAACCAAAATGTGTAAAGCAGCATTGAATAGTATCTTCATAATGAAAAACATTTTTATGAGTTTGAAATCTTGTTTAAGGCATCAATTACAATTGCTGTTGCAATTCATTCATTTTGATTTGTAGTTCTGAAGCCCTTCTAGTGGAATAACACACATACTCACCATGAGCTTCTCAGTGCGAGAAATAACGCAGTATGTTAACAGGGCAAAGTATGCTGTCAGTTTCATGGTGCCATGTGTCTGGATGTCGGTATAGTGCCTGGCAGGTTTCAATAGACGGAGCAGCACAGTGTACACCTGATGCAGCACAAGCTGAGCCTCAGATGCCATGAGCAATTCCTTATGAGGGCTAGCAAGGCTACGAGCAGTGCGGTAACCCTGTCTGAAGTGAGTACTAGGAATAAGTGAGACCAACAGGTATGCTGCAGCTGTAATTAAAGAAGAATTGATGTTACAACATAACATACATACTTTTATTAATTACTAGCAGAATCTACACCTTACATTTTCCTTAGCTTCTTACATATCTACCTGTGTTTCTGTCTTTCATTTTAATGTAATTTAAACTTGACTACTTCACTAATCTTTGTTACTATATAACCTGTTTTGCAGACATGTTTGTCTGCATCCTAAGATATTGATTGACAGCCAGAAATGTTGGCTCCTGAACTTGGATTTTCTCTGCTGAACCACTGATGAACTTGTAGAGTATGTTGTCCTTGGCAGGAATTTCAAAATTCATTAAATCTGCTTTGTGTTTCTTTATGAATATCTTCTCCTGTGTGTCCAGTTATTTTTAATGTTGAACATGTTTTAAAAGGTAGACAATTTTCTACGTTGTGGTTGTTGTTTCAAAAAATGTATGATACTGTTGATTTTTCCATTTCTTTGTATTTAGTAGTCTGAAGTGTATTTTAAGATAGGTGCCAATGTTTCTTTTTGTCTTCCCTAAGTACATTTTGTTGCAGTCTTCATATTTGTTTTTGTATATTCAGAGTTTTTTGGATGGTGTGATTTTTCCAAATTGTTTGATTTTAATAGGCTTTTAACATCTATGTAGGGAACATAAAAATAAACATTGGCACCCAACTTAAAGAACATCTCAGCTTACTAAACACAAACAAATAGAAAATCTGATGTGTTACACTCACATGACTTTCTCTACCCTTGTACAACCTCTTTTACAAACGCTTATTCTCCATCTACTTCATGTTAATCGAGATAAACATTTGCAGACTCTATCTTATTGCTAATTTTCTTGTAGACGTAAGGGGAAAATATATTTACAAGGGCAATATAGAAAAGCAGTAGCCTTTAAGCACATACATATCTCTTAATAGCTGGTTGCTAGGTGCAGCACCATTCCCTTTGCCACGGATTATAACTCTTTGCATATCCAAGACAAAAAAATGAATAACGAATTCCCATTTGAGAAAATAAGTATTGAAAAATTTAAGGGAATAACAAGTAATATCTCGAAAATGGTTCACTCAACAAAAAAAATGTATGACATAAATTGTGTATTTTAATGCGCTCTACATTTTTTGTGTAGTAAAATTGTGTCTATCTCTTATGGTTTACCAGTTATGCAAAAGTCGTTCACAATAAAGAATACTTTTGGAGACATTCCCAGGAAATTCAAGATATACATTTTATTTGTCATAAAAATATCTTAAACATATGATATTTTAATCAAAATCGTTAGAGCCATTTTTGAGAAAATTAAAATTTTCCAAAAATCTTCCATGTAAAGGGTACTCTGGGGTGGGGGGATTTTCTTGAAAACCTTCGTGTCGCATCCTTGGAAGATACTGAACCTAAATACCAAGTTTTGTGTTTATCCGACATTTCGTTTCTGAGTTATGCTGTTCACAGACACACACACACACACACACACACACAAACATGTTTCCAAAAATGCTTTTTTTTGGATTCAGGGGGTCTCAAAACATGTATTTCCAGTGAAATCTCGGTATCGAAATTTTGGATGGAATACAATACTTCCCCTACTTACTATACGTAGTAGAGAAAGTAAAAATGAGTAATATCGGCACACTTTTGGAACCACTACCACAACAAGGAAAGTAGCGTCTATCTTTTAAAACAAGTTTACGCCAAAAAAGAACTGGAAACATGGGAGAAGATATTCATAAAGAAACATGAACCAGATTTAAAGAATTTTGAAATTCCTGCTAAGGGCAACATACTCTACAAGTTCTTCAGTAGTTTAGCAGAGAAAATCCAAGATCAAGAGGTAATAAATTTTCTAGCGGTTGATTATAGCTGAGGATGCACATATATCTGTGGCCCACCTCCATGGTGTCAGGGTAGTGTGTCTGCCTCACATTCAAGAGGTCCCAAGTTTGAATCTCGGTTAGGGTGAGTTACCTGGATGTTTTTTCTGAGGTTTTTCCTTATCCTGAGAAGATGAATTAACTCTTAAGCTCTAGGGACCCTTGGCCCATTTGAGCATAATTTCAACAATTTTGTTCATTTGTCTGATATGACTTACCTAGTTAAAGGACATAAGGTGTACTGCTTCAGCTTTAATTCATATTATGTTAAGACTGTATTTAAAAAAATTAAACAACATTATTTTTTCTTTTATATTATATAAAAGTATACTTGTTGAATGATTACTACAAACAGAGATCTAACCAACAAATTACATTCTTTCTCAGCAAAATGAAAGAGGAAAATTGCCAGGAAATGATAAAAGGATATTATGTTATAACACTGCACTATAAAACAACCATATGCACAAAAAAAGCTTCATCATTTTAGAGATTAGAAGGAGAAAAATTGTTCTAAAGATGAAATGACTGGTAAAACAACAACAATAATAATAAACATTAATGTTTATTAAGCATCTGTTCAATCCATTTCATGAAACACTTTCTTTTATCTCAATGTTTGATTTTGCCTTAAGGATTAAAATATCTATTGCTATTTGTTTGCTTTCATTTGCATTGATTCTGACTCCAGTTGTAACTATGCAACATACACATGCACTCAGTGAGTGTTAACAGTGCAGTTTTTCCAGCCAGGTCAAGCAATAAGTAAACCATTTTCTCATCATAATGAGTTGAGTTTAAACATGAGAGATATTGCTTCAACCCCCTATTTCACAGTTCTATAGTGTATAATCTATTGATGGGTCAGTGCAAACATGCATCTCATACCTGAGCTTGGAAAAACGTAATTTTCTCAGTTACTTTGAATATATGAGGACAAAACTACTATTTTTTAAAAATATTTTTGGGAAACCACAGTGAAGTTTTTATAACAATTGTATGCACAAGTGTTATAAAAATTTTTATTATTCTAGCTTCACTTTTAGTACACCAGAACTTACTGGGATGTACTTCAGACACTGTTGTCTCTATCATCAGCCTGGATTCAATGCTGTGCTTCCCCTTGTGACTTGTAGATGGTGTTTCTGGCTGGACGTACTGTGCTATGACATTCTTTTCACATGGGACATCAAAGTTTAATATATTGTGCTTCTTCTTATGTATGAATAATTTTTCTCAAATGGAGAGTTCATCTGATTTTCTAAGGGCCTTTAAGAGCTTTGGTTTCTCTTCTAGCTGATGATCCGTGGACCAAAAATGCTCTGCAACTGTTGATTTTTTTTCGTTTATTTATATTTCACATTTCTCATGTGCTTTTTAACCCTTGTATCTATATTTCTCTTTATCTTCCCTAAGTACACTTTCTTACAATCCTGATATCCAATTTCATAGATACCTTAAGTTTTTCCCACTGGACTTTTGTCCTTTGTATTGGTCCTGAGGATGTTTTTTAAGGAATGTTTATTAACTGGAGCTAAGATTATACTATAGCTTAGAATATTTTTGTGAATTTTAGGAAGGTCCATCAATGGGTGGAAAGTGACTTTTTAGTTTCTTTAATGTTGCTTAGTGTGGCAATTTCCTTTATTTATTTATTCTTTTGGACTTTCTTTATCTTACTGTGTAGCTTTCTCTTTGGTGAAGCCATTTTTATGTATGATTTCCAGGATCTTATTATATTCTTTTTTGTACTCTTGTGTGTTTATTGGTGTTTACCAGTCAGAAGGTAAGACAGCTTATTATTGCATATTTGTGTTCCCTGGGTTGTAGCTATCATTTTTAATGTAGTTAAAAAAATTCATTTTCCACCCATTGGCCTTCCTAAAATTCACAAAAATATTCAAAGAATATGGTATAACTTCAGCCCCAATTAACAAACATACTTAAGACCAATACAGAGGACAAAATTCCAGTGGGAAAATCTTCGGTATTTATGAAATTGGATGTGAGGATTGCAAGAAAGTGTACTTAGGAAAGACGAATGCAGACACAAGGTCTAAAGAAAACATAAGAAATGTGAAATATGAATAAACAAAAAAATCAGCAGTTGCAGACCATTTTTGGTCCACGATCATCAGCCAGAAGAGAAACTGAAGCTTTTAAAGGCCCTTAGAAAATCAGCAGAACTCTCCATTAGGAAAAATTATTCATACATAAGAAGAAGCACAATATACCAGCCAGATACTGCTATCTACAAGTCACAAGAGGAAGCATGGCAGTGAATCCAAGCTGATGATGGAGACAGTCTCCTAAACATGTCCCAGTAACTTCTGGTGTAAAAGTGAAGCTAGAATACCAAAAATCTCATTTTGTGCATACAAGTGTTACAAAAGAAGTAATTAATATCACAGAATTTTGTGTTCAACAACCAATGAGAGATGACAAAGCGTGCAATGTGATGCAGGTTAATGTAACGGGAAAGTAAGGTTAGGATGTGTGCATTCTTCAGCTGTTGTGCATTAAGCAAATGCACATGAAAGTAATGAACCAGATGCCAAGAATGCAAAGGTTTCATATCCCAATGCAGTAGGACATTATGCACAAAATATACATAATGTGGGGAGCACTGGTTTTGCATTACAATAAATTATGGTTGTAACTGTATGCAGCTTCTGTTAAAAAAACTAGAACTTCACAATTTTATTTCAATTTGAGTTTAAATTGTTAACATGCAGAGCATATAACAAATAAGACGTACATTATCTTAATGAGTTACTTCAAACCATTTTTAAGATATTAATATTTTTATTCGTAACCAATCAATTTTGATATGCTAAACTGCTAACGCAAAATGTTCTTTATACCAAACAATTTATTACATTGTCTTATATTTTCATTTTGAATTTAAAACATGGAAGTTTAAAAATGAAGTTAATTTAACTTAGTGTACTAAAATAAAATTTCTTTGCATATGTAGTGCTGAATTTTTCAATTAAGAAAACAGAATTAACAGGTATAGCAGAATCTCGTTTGTACGTTTTTGCAGGGACCCAAGGATTTGGATGTCATAGACAGGAAAATGTGTTAATTAAAATACAAAATCTGCAATTTAAGAACATATTTATGTAATAAAATCTAATAATACATCTTACCTCAAAAAATGGATGTGAAATATAGACACTATTTACACTGGTTTGAAATACATATTTATAGTTGATTGCTTTGTTGGTTTTAATGCCAAAATTTTATTGTCCATCTTGTTTAGTAAAGTCATTACATCGTCATCAATTTCAAAACTGGACACATATCGCTTCACTATGTCCATTGCCTGCATTGCTTCCGACACGTAGGTACTGGCTCAGGATCTGGCTCATCATCACTTTCATCTCCCACTGACGCTTCTTCTTTCACTTGTTCTTCAAGTATTTCATTTATCGTTGCTGGAATTTAAATGTCAATGTTTACATATGTTTCAAAAGACATGCCGGCATCATCTGCTATTTGGCGCCATTCTTCACTCTTGGAAAACTCATCTTCCTGCGTGATTGCACCACCAAAACCCCGGCAAAAACCAGTTTTATTAAAACAGTTCCTAATGGTATCTTGCATCACACAATCCCAAGCAGTTCTAATAAAATGCATGGCATCTAAGACAGTGATTTTTCTTGTCGTCGATTTCAGTGCAGCCAACCTTCTCTGTACCAGCCTCTTCTGATACGTATGCTTCATGCATCGAATTATGCCTTGATCTAAAGGTTGTAACTTACTCGTGCAGTTTGCTGGAAAGAAAATGATCTTTATGTTTCTTAAATTTGAAACAGTTGATGGATGAGTGGCACTCTGATCAATAAAGAGTGCAATATTCCTACTTCGTATGCCCAGTCTTGCGTCCCATGCTCATAAGAAATTTTCAAAGATGGCAGAAGTTATCCAGGCTTTTACGTTGGAAGTGTACTTACATGGAAAATATCACACATTCTTAAAGCATCACAAACTGCGTGCTTTTCCAATAACCAGCAGTACTAATTTCTCCGTTCCACTTTTGTTACAGCACAACAAAACTGTAATCCTCTCCTTGTTAAGCTTCCCACCATGGCACTTAGTGCCCTTAAAATCCAGGGTTTTGTGTGGCAAAAGATGGAAAAATAGTCCTGTTTCATCTGCATTATAAACATCGTCGGGGCTATAGTCTTTCAAAATTGACGGGAGTGTTGTATTTTTCCACATTTCTATATTTTCACACAGTGTAGTGTCATTATCTAGGGCAGCAGCCTCACCTCGCACACATCTGTAGACTAAGACAAGTCGATTCTTGAATCTTTCAATCCAGCCATTGGATGCTTTGAAATCATCCAGTCCCATCTTCTGTGCTAAATGTGTTGCCTGAGCTCGAACCACAGTACCGTCTATTGGCACATCTGAAGCTCTAGCTTGTGTAAACCACTTTAACAGAACATCTAATTCTGGAAACTGGTCAGGGCGATTATGTTTTCTTTTAGCATTTTTCCCTTCTTCAAAAGCAGTTTCGATTAGTTTACGTCTGCTAACAATTGTGTTTTAAGGTTGACGGAGGAATGTTTAACTTCCATGCTATATCCACACGTTTCATATTTGGATTGCAATCTACTTCTTCAAGGATTTTCAGTTTTTCACCATTGGTTATTTGTCACACTTTCTTTTTCTCCATTGTGAACAAAAAGTTAAAATACAATTACGTTTTGTTAACACTCAACAGCAGAAACTAACCACGCCAAGCCACTGCTAAACTAAAGCATTCTCTATCCCCCCCACACAAATTGCGTTACACAAATATGTACATACATACATACATACATACATACATACATACATACATACATACATACATACATACATACATACATACATACATGCATGCCATTGGCTGCAAGTTCCATCCTGCCTGGTTTGACCAAAGTAGCGAATGAGGACGTCAAACTTCAAATGTAGTAAATCTACTCCCACTGGACTGAACAAGCATTGGCCAAAATAGCCAATGAGGGCGTCAAACTTCTAACGTAGTAAGCAGGAGCAAGAAAATGTACTAAACTAACGTTATTTATTGCATTTGGTGCCGGGACTTTTATAATTCAACGTAGTACCGGGAAAACGTGTTAATGAGGAATGTACTAACGAGATTCCACTGTATAAGCATAAAAATAAGGGGAAAATAATGTAAAGTTTTGTAAATTTTTTTGCAAATTTTACTAAGCATTCACGGCTATTCTGTAACGTTCTGTTAAAGCTTAACAATTGTTAAAGCCGCTAACCAATTGTTATGCACTAATCAGCATTCTGCAACTTCGTAACAAAACAAAATTTTATTAAGAATAAAGATTTGGTTGTTGAATGCAACAAACTGCGAGATCCTCTTCCTAATGCATTTGTTATATAACATATTTGCATAGACATTTTAATACTGCTGTAAGAGGAAAAACATGATTGAAATTTGACATTTTAATTATCAAATGTTTATTTATTTATTGTAGCATAAAATATACATGCTACAGATAACACTTGAGTAAGCAAAGTTCCATGTGATAACATTGATAAATGATGCTCCCAACTTAACTTTTAAGAGATGAATTTTAATTGCAAAATAAATGTGCAGTCTTGTATTGTAACAAAAAGTAACAATTATCAATTTAAGAATTTTAGGTTCAAATAGTGATTAATCTTATGTTGATTTGCATGGTTCATGAATATATTTGCCTCATTTTTAGGTTAAGATTACGAACTCAGCACATTTGTGAGCTTTGGGGTATTACACCAATACGTTTTTCGTTTCCGAATCATTTTAAGATAATTCCCAATAGGTTAAAAGAAGTGAGTAGCAGAAAGCTATTTACAGCTTCTCATAATCATAGAACATTTAATTTATACTGATGTTGCTGGAAGAGGAACAACATAACGGAAGGCGGGCAGTTGGGTTATAAAGTGATAATTTATACTTAATAAATCTGCGTATGAAAAATAATCCAAAATAAAATACTTGTAGCTGCAACATTCCCCCAGACAATGTAATTAGAAAAACTAACCTTTCTTTCATTACCCTTCCACTTAATGAATGCCTAAAATAATATGGATATTATCAGATACCAATTATGATTTTCATTCAAGATGCAAGAACATTTCCACGATCTGAACTAAAGCTTATAATTGCTAAATCACGAATAAAACAGTATCTATGCATGCTTCATGGTACACATTAAAATTTCAGACAAATCTACATGACAACTGGTTTCTTTAAAAAGTATATTAAAGGCCAAAAACCATAAAGAATATTAAACAATAATTGCGGGTTGATATAAATTAATGAAACTTGCATCAAAACAATATGAAATTGCACTGCTATTTCTTTTGTCTGTCTATCCTAACTTAATTTTACAGGAGCACTGCCACAGCTGGGCGAGTTTTCCCCATAAAAGGCATAATTCTTTGGGGTCACATGGAGGTGTAAGTCTTCCTAGTCTAAGCAATGGGTACAACTTTTAAAAATCCACATATATTTTATATTTTTCATGTGACATTTTCACAGTATGCTTTGTCTCCATTTCGCCAAGGAAAAGTAACAAAACCACTTGGTAGTTGGTATTGCGGCACTAGTAGTGAGAAAACAAAACGCTATCGCAGAGCACAAAAGTTAGGATTCTTCAGTTGGCTAACAAGCCCCCAGAAAACAAATATCGAGACAAGTAAGTTAAAGAATGCCAAATAATGGCACATTTGTTAACAGTGGTTCTTTAGATTAACAAATAATTGTAGTTATCTTCTTAACAGTGATACAGAATAGCCCTGGTAGTGTTAATAACTAAACAATATAAACTGAATTATTCATTACTTGAGTAACCAATTAACAAATTATTATGGTTTTGAGTTTGAATGAGATGGATGTGTTTCCTAGCAAATAAAAAGTGTTTATTTAAAGGTGAGTCGGAATTGTTACACTAACATCAATTACAATATCAACGTAAAAAGTGTTTATCATATTTTCATATGATTATACCTCTTATAAAAGAAAACTGAGGATCTACATTATTATTAGTGTACTGATTCTACTCAATTTGTGCATTTTAAAGATCTAATTCAAAACTTCAAATTTAAACTTTATTACTTAGTTGCTTACTCAACTTGTACCCACCTGATCGAACTCGTTGATTATTATGTCCAAGAAGAAAATGCTCTACCCATGTCTCCATGCTCTGAAGAACCCAGGAATGTGCAAGCTTGTTGCGAGGAACCTGTACAGCCAACCAGTCGAGTGCACTTTGAGGACAGAACTCTGCTACTTCCCATATCCTTTGAAGAACCAATTGAGTGAAACATGGGAGACCAGAAGGACCACTTGTTGGCTCAGTGATTAGCGTAAGTAGCTTAAAAAATGGCTGACATATCTGTGAAGAGAGAGAGAGAGGGAAAAAAAGTTATAATTTTGGAAGCTGTTGAATGCGACATCATTAAAGATTGTTGGATGCAAGTAAACTTGAAACACTGTACACAATAGATACCTTTATACTGATGTTAATCAGCTAAGATGCAATGTCAAAATTAAACTGAGAACACGTATTTAAATCTGTCAATTCCAGAAGTTGCTTCTATTATCAGTATTAAGTCTTGCACTACCAGGATATCTTTTATAATTATTCATTTATTTGAAAATTGGTATGGTGAGTTAACAAAACATTATAAAGAATCACATATAAACAGAGGTTTACAACAACATACATAAGTGGTCTTCAAGTTTGCTTTCTATTTATTAGTACTATATTTTGAAGTTAAGTGCATTGTTTAGCAGTTGTTTAAACCAAGCACTTTCAGTGATAGTGAAAAACGGATAAGATTAAAGTTTGCGCAGTGAATCAATTCCTTTTTCTAGCAGCATGGAAATCAGCAAGGAAATTAATGAAAGTATTCTGCCAACACTGGGTAATACATGCCCTTCCTAAGAAACTGTTTGAGTAAATGAATTCAAACATGGCAAGAACAAGCATCAAAGATGAAATGTTCTCAAATTCCAATTCGGCTGTGAGGCCTCAAAAAACCCACTTCTATGAGGGAGTCACTAACCTCATGTGGAGAAATGGAGCAAGTGCATTGATTTTCAGGGGAGAACTATGTTAAAAAAATTAAACTGAGTTTTATTTATGGACGCTCTTTAACCACTATGGTTCTTAGCGTCCCATTCTATATTGGGCATGAAAGACTGGAAATTTAGCTCAGAGGCCTCTTTATTAGGCTTAAGTTCTTTTACATGCCGTAAATCTACGACACGGGACCACCGGCTTTACTTTCCTTCCAAAGGAAGCCATGCTAAGGATTTTTACGCCTGAAAAAATCCATCGGTCTCTACTGGGTCTGACCTGTGACCTTGGGAATTAGAGGCTAGCATGGTAACCCTAGACCACGGAGGACGACAAGAAGAGAACTACGTTATGAACTACACTGCAACAATGAACTCTTGTTATCTTTAATATCAAAGTGAATTGCTTATCAGATCTTTGTGATAGGAATTAAAATTTCACAAGTCAATTTTATACAGTTGCCAATATTATCAGAAATGACCCACTCTTTAAGTGAAACACATTGATAATTTTATACATAACTGAATGATATCCTTAAAGAGCTTTTCAAAACAACAGGGTTCATTAACAGTTTTTTTTCCCCTTTTTATTTGTGTTTAACTTACTCTTACTTCATATGGCACCATAGGCAGTAATACTGGTGATACATGAAATGAAAAATAAATTACTGGGAAAGGAAATTTAGGAAGGAAATGTTCTGTACCTTCCCAGTATTTTCCACCTAGGACTGAGGAAAAACCTGGAAAAAGAATCTGTCTGGGTGGACAGTCCTAACAGAATTTGAACCGCAGACCTCCCATTCACAAGTCAAGCCCTTTATGACCTCGGCTCCTCGTGTCAACGTTTATCAACTGTGAAGCTTTAGCTAAGTGTTTCTTGGAACACATGTTCCACTTAAAATAAAGAATACTGAGGCCACAGATATTACAGGACAAGCGTAAAATATTGAAATTATGCTTCCTCTCCCAAATATCTACATATCAATTTTCAAATGAATCTTAGCCTTCAAAACTTTTTGGCGAAGTCAGGCTGTTGATAAACCTCATATTTTTGAAAAGTGCTCTATTTAAAATAAAAATGAGAATGAACATCTTTTCTAGACTGGGAAAGATTAGTTTGATGTCAGTGCAACCATATGGTGCAACAGAACAGCAACGGAGAAGTAGAAGAGCCACTTTTCTCAGGTCACTAGCTCTTTCCTTCTTGCTTTTTGTTTCCATCCTTGCCTCCTTAAACATTCCATTCTTAGCAGCATTTTAAAATTTATTCTTATACATTTTGCTGTTCCAATTTATATCTTATATATTGAGTAGACTTACCTCTGTATGTTTTGTGATTGCCTGGAATATCATAGCAACTATATGTACAGCCAATCGTTCATTCCAGCGACAGAGCGCATATATAAGATTCCTTGTATACTGCAAGTTAATACAGTCCTTGATTTGTTGGAAGATGAATGGAAATCCCTGAAAAAAGTAACCACAGTAATTGTTATACATAGATGAAGCATGTATTCAGAGCCCTTTAATGCAGCAACTACTGCTACAAGGAAACACAAATTGAAACCTGTTATCAGTGGATTCAATCCATGCTGAGAGGGAGAATAATAGTTCATATAAGTCTCATGGATAGTAGCCTAGCTGTAAAGGTCTTGAGTAGTTGTCCATAGGATGGGGTGTTATCACGTGTACTATGGAACCCGGTGGTTGATGGGCTACTTTTCATGCAAGTAATCTAGGCTTTGATATCATAGTTCAAGGTAAATACACGAAAACAATCAGGGAACTCATGCAGTCGGCCCTGAATTCTGTGATAAAATGGGCTGTAAATGAGGGCTTAAATATTAGTCCTCATAAAACAGCCATAGTACCATTTACCAGGAGAAGAGATATAAATGGATTGGGACCTCTATATCTCCAAGGTAAGGAACTTAATAAGGAGATATATTGAAGAACTCTGAGAAAGCCAAATACTTTGGAATCACTTTTGACTTCAAGATGGACTGGAATCAGCATTTCAAGGAAACAATAAAATGTGTGAAAACAATCTTTGAAGTAGTTAGATGTGCTCATGCTAAAAGATGGGAAATAAGACCTGCTATGATCCACTGGATATACACCAGGATAATCCTACCATCGATAACCTATGGAGCATTGATTTGGTGACCTAAGGTCCTTCAAACAGGCTCTAAAAATCCACTAAGTTCAAAGAACACCATGTACGAGGTGTGATCAAAAAGTTTCCGTAATGGCTTCACAACAATGCTGACGCTGAGATTTCTTTAGTTCTTACCCAGACTGTACATGCAGCGTTCCTTCCCGTTAAAAATGAGAGATCACGTGACTTCCTGTGACCATGCAGTGATGAGGTAGATGCTCTGAAGTGAACACGTGTTTTGCACAGGCTGCGATTTTTCCGTGTAGCAAAAATGTCAGATTACGAAGAACAAAGAACGAACATCAAATTTTGCTTTAAACTCGGTAAAACTGCAACAGAAGCCTATAAAATTTAAGAACAGCTTATGGGGAGGAAGTTATGGGCAAAACTCAAACATTTGAGTGGTTTTCGATATTTAAAAGTGGTGTGACATCAGATGCAGAGCATTCGGGGCAACCCTGTTCCAGCAAAACTGATGAAAATATCAATCAGGTGAGGGAAATGGTCTTAAATGATAGGCACATTCAATAAGGGAACTTTCTGACTCTTTAGTACTCTCCATTGGAAGTGTTCAAAGCATTTTGAAAGACAATTTGGACATGAGAAGAATTGCCGCCAAGTTCGTGTCCCGCCTGCCTGCTTTCAAATGACCAAAAGGAAAGCCTGCACAGATCTTAAAGAACAGCTACAAAATGACCCACAGTTTATGGAGAAAATTATTACTGGTGATGAAACATGGATTTATGGGTACAATCCAGAAACAAAGCAACAATCTTCACAATGGAAGAGTCCTTCATCTCCACGCCCAAAAAAGGCCAGACAAGTTCGATCCAAAGTGAAGTCAATTATGATTGTGTTTTTTGACATTAAAGGCATTGTACATAAGGAATTTGTGCCACAGGGTCAAACAGTGAATCAAGTGTTCTACAAACAAGTGCTGCAAAGATTAAGGGAAAATGTGTGACGCAAACAGCCGGAGAAATAGAGGAGTGGTGACTGGTACCTGCATCATGACAATGTGCCTGCGCACAAAGCCCTTTCTGTTTGCCAATTTTTGGATAAAAATAGGATGAATACTGTTCCCCATTCTGCCTATTCTCCAGATTTGGCACCAGTGGACGTTTTTCTTTTCCCACGACTTAAAATACGGCTCCAAGGACACCATTTTGAGGACATTGATGTCATCCATCGCGAATCGCAGAAGGTTCTGAACATGTTGTAAGAAGAGGACTTCCGGAGGTGTTTCCAGCAGTGGCAGAAGCGCTGGGACAAGTGTATCAACTCCCAAGGAGACTACTTCGAGGGTGACAGTGCAGATTAGACAAAACAAACTGCTGTGTAGTATTTATAACGTCATTCCGAAACTTTTCGATCACACCTTGTATGGCTATTTCAGGAGTCATGAAAATAACAACTACTGCAGAATGGAGACACTCTTGAGCCTGACTCCATTACATGTAGTTGTAATGAAAGAGACAAGAATGGCGCCCTATAAATTGCAATATTCTAAGCAAATGAAAATTCCTGAAAAAAGACTCAGGTTTTCTAAGAATTAGGAAATACATAGGAGATTCATCTTTAGGAATGCTGTCAGGCTATATAATTCCAATTAAACACTTTATAACGAACTTCAGGGTCATTATTGATCCTGAACGTTGAACAAATAAAACTCTGGAAACTCCTGAGAAAGCTTTTGATGTGGTTTACAGATGGCTCAGGAACAGGATCTGGAGTATATGGCATAAGACCAAGGTGCAAAAAGTTTTTTCCTTTGGGTGAATATGCTACTGTTTTTGACAAATTTATGCTATTATTCAATGTATACATGAAAACATACAGAGAGCTTAAACTGGTAAACAGGTCCTTATCTTCTCAGATAGCACTGCACTTAAGGTTCTAAGTTTAAGGTAACGTTCAGAACTGGTTTTAAACTGCCTAAACATGCTCACAAGCTTGGCAGAACAGAATGTTCAACTCTTTTGGGTGCTGGGTTATAGTGGCATAGAGGGAAATGAAAAAGCTGGTGAACTTGCAAGGCAAGGAGCAGCTTTACAATTTATTGGGCCAGGACCAGCTCTAGGAACATCTCAATGCTTAGTAAGAGAGGCTATTAAGGACTGGTCCAAAGTAGAACATCAAAAAACCTGGCTTAAAACTCCAGGTAACAAACATGGTAAACTATTTATTACAAAATCATGTAAGAAAAGAACTGAAAGCTTACTTACATTTAACAGACTTCAGCTGAGAACAATTATTGCATTTCTCACAGGACATGCTCCTGTGAAAAAGCATCTTAACACAGTGGGAGTGTTTCAGTAACTTAAGACTCATATTGTGCAAGAAAGAAACTGAAACAGCCCAGCACATTATATGCTCCTGTGAGGCTTTGGCTTACAGGAAATATGCTGCTTTTAGGAAAATGTTTTTGCAACCAGAAAAATTTGAAACCTTAGCTGTTATGAGACTGTATTCCTTGGTAAAGGGTACAGGCATAATGAATTGGCTTTAAAACGACACAGGTAGCACAATAAGCCAAGGCAATGGAGCAATGACCAAAATCTGTATCAAACAAGACAAGATGTATTCAAAGGCAGCAATTACTGCAAGACACACTCAAAAAATAATCACTTACCAAAAGTTTTTACAATGTGTATGCATTTTGGGCTGGAAGTAAAACTATGGGGCAAAATAACTAGTAAAGAATCAGGCTAACATATGAAACACTTAAGACATTCACAGAACACATTAAAATTAGCTGTGGCATCTAATTAGACCAAAATTGGATTGTAAACAGGATAGTAACATCCTCTTACATTTATTTTAACATATATAATGGTTTGCAATTAGCATCCAAAACACACACAGACCATGAAGGACACAATACAATTCAGGGTCAGTTTTATTATAATCCAATAAGCTACATTGCAAGCAAACTTATCAATAGCATATTTTCCTCTGTATAACCACCTTACCAAAAACTGTTAAGTCTGCCATTCTGAATTAAATTCAAATACTGCTGGGGAATTCATAACTTTTAGAACTAACATGAGTTTCCTGCTGAAATAGAAGGCTTTTTTCACCATGTACATCTTTTGGTTTTCTTTCTTTATATGTGAGGCATTGTCATATGGGATTTACTTGCCTTATGGACAAAACTAGAATAAAAAGGGAATGACTAACATGTATAATAAAGATTAATTACATAATTACTTGTTTTTAATCAAATTAAAGGGTAGTTAAATTATATTTGAACCCACTCGCGGCCTCTCTCTACTGTGCGAGACAGCTGGCAGTTGCCGGGGAAATTACGCCGGCAGAGGCGGTCTAAAATCCTTACCTTATAATAGATGCTGGAAATGTTGACCTTCTGCTCTCAAACAGGCAGCATATCTCATGTAAATATTCTCACTCACTCTCCGAAGCTCAGCAGCAGGAATTCTTGTGATTTCTTGCACAATGTTTTCTTTAAGTTCCTGTAGTGTGCTAGGATTGGATGGAACAATACACTTTGTCTTTTAAAGAACCCCATAAATAAAAACTACAACTCGTTAGGTCAGGAGAACGAGGGGGTCACAAATCAACACTAATTATTCTGTCATCAAACACCTCTCTTATTGCATGTAATGATTCGGTAGCCGTATGTGCTGTTGCAGAATCTTGCTGGAACCAACCTACGATTTCTCTTCTTCTGTCAAGCGATTACAAAATGAATATTTACACGAGATATGCTGCCTGTTTGAGAGCAGAAGGTCAACATTTCCAGCATCTATTATAAGGTAAGGATTATAGTCCGCCTCTGCCAGCGTAATTTCCCCAGCGACTGCCGGCTGTCTCTCGCAGTAGAGAGAGGCAGCGAGTGGGTAAGAATATAATTTAATTACCCTATATTACCACTTTGGGAGGAGTAATCAGGATATCATATACTCTTTTCCTTAACTCGGACCTATGTATGATGCATGCAATACATACCAAGCTGAAAAGGAAATGATTCAACAATATTTAGAAAAATGTGTTTTTTGGCTTTGGAGTAACATTTTATACATATAAATGTCAGTGTTATTTGTCAAAACTGTAATAATTTCAATCACAGTTTTATTATATGTATAGATGTATGCATTTAACAGTTAATTAAATCGAGAATAAGTACCTATAAACAGCATAGCATTTCAAATGCAAGGTTAGGAAGAAATACTGAAGGGCACACACATTTACTAAAGCACTCATACCATAATTGTACAATAAGGTTCAGTACAAATGTAAAGTTAGCTGTTTTGTGTGTATCAGGCCTATATATAATGCATGCCACAAGCAAAATGCTGGTATGCAAATAAAAGTGAAAACTATCAATGACACTGCATCCATGATTTTATGGGTTTAGCAGAATTTATTAGCTAAATGTGTACCAGGCCTGTAAATAATGTTGGCACATAAATGAAAATGAGATTGCAGCTTTCCAAGGGATAACTGCATTTAAAGACATCCATGAGACATTCAATCATGATAGCTAACACTTTATGTATACCAGGCCTATGAATAATTTGTGGAGAGAACACGCATAAGCCCAATACTGCCACATAAACAAAAGCAAAGAATGCAGGTTTTAAATGATGATTGCCTGTAACTGCATCTGTGACTTCATGTGCATCAACCATCTTAAAAGTGCTCCAAAATGATGCAAATTATGCAATTGTAAAAACACGCTATAAGTATAGACATCGAAGGGATATAGGTCATATAAATAACAAGACATGATTTCAGGAATATAAAAGGGGGCCTAATGTATATTTTTACTGCTGTGCTTTTATATAACATTGAAAACAATACCAGTGATATTTCTTCCACAGAGGAGAAGTAATTATGGCAGCAATGAATGAACCAGTGCTAACATATTAATAAGAATACCAGCTGTTAGTAAGATAGTTGCTATCTCTGAATGCATTTATAAAAATTGAAAGTTTATCTTTACAATGAAAATGTTATGTTTTATTTTAAACTACATAAATTTGATATAAGATGTAAATGGATTTAAACTACTTGAGTAATAAGTTAATATTTATGATACAATGTCTAGAACACTTAATTAAATCTTTCAAATTTGAGAAGAGAAATTTATAATTCATTTGAATATACCCTGTTTTGCAAATTTATTACATCAAAGTTAATTTATTTGTGCACTGTTGCAGTTAACTGGACACCTAAAAGCAATGTCCACAGCTAAGTGGCTCTGACTTTGCATTTTGTTGGAGAAGGGTATGAACTGTTTATTTATGTAATAATTTTATAATTTGACTACCAAGCATTCTTGCAGTTGGCCATTAATATGACCCAAGCACAAATAAGGTTTACATCGCATAGAGTCTTTCTAAAGTAAAGTGCAACAACATTCTATAGACGTTTTTGTCAATGACAAAAAGTTACAAGTTCGTTAACTGGAGAATAACATATTTGTTAACTGCTGCAACCAGCACAATACTTATGATAACAACATCTCTCAGACAGCACTCTCCAGAGCTGTTGAAGCAGAATAAGGTAATCTGTTATAAATACTTGATAAGCTTGGGAAAAATTAATAGTAATACAATACATAAAATAAAGCCAATAAGAGAAATAAGCTAGGGAAGAAATGGACATGAATATTGTAACATAAGAGCTTGCCCCAAGCATGGTGCCAGATGAGTGGCTGTGGTTTGTTTTCTTAACAAAGGTGCCTAAATCATGTGACACTGAGGGAAGGAGATGAACCTCTGGTATATGTGGAAGAAGCTGAGAAAAAGACACTCTCTCATTTAAAGATTGTCAAAGAGAAAAAATGTAAAGTATTATGTTCGTGTCACCTGCAAGTTTTGAAATATAAACCAAGTGTTTTACTAGAAATGTGTGGTCAATTCATTTTTTGTGAAACAGACTGAAGGTGCAGAAAGAGGCAGCAAGCTGCAGCAACAATGGTCATAAAACCTATACGTCCAGCCGCCATCACCCTCCTCCGTCCTCCACCTACATCACAGAATCACCTGCACTGTATAAAATAAGGGCATTAACTTTATGCAAGCTTATCCACAGACTGTAGAATTGATTCCCAATATATCAATTACATGCTTTAAGGTAGTAGACATTTAAGTCACTAACTGCTGCCTACAGGTGAGATGTCGAAGGATCATAACACAGCTGACCAAAGAAAATATACCTCCAGCTTACTTCAAGCACTGCCCTTATATTTTACTGTAGTGCAATCTTTCATCAACTAAATTGCAGACAGTTGTTGATAACTGCTTTAAAGGAAAAGTAATGATTCTTACTTTGACGGCTAGATTATTGTGCAAATGCACAGTAAGAAAATATAAATGAATTTCATATTCATGTACTATGCGATGAAACGATAATTTAAGGGTAAATTCATATAAAAATACCTCACGAAGTAAAAAATTCAGCTATAGAATAAAACACACTTATTAAAGGAGATGCTGAAACTGGCCACCATTGTAGTCCATACATTTTTGGCACCTCTTTAGGAAACTATCCATCACTCGCCGTAGTTCATGTTGAGAAATATTGGCAACTTCCTGGCAGATATTTTGTTTTAATTCTTCCAGGGCACGTGGGTTTGTCTTGTACACTTTGTTTTAAGTTACCCCACAGGTAGAAATCGCAGGGGGTTAGGCCAGGGGACCACAAATCTCTACTAATAATTCTGTCTTCAAACACACTTTCATAAAGTTGTTAAGTAAAGCCTTTAAAAGTAGTTTTAAAAAGATTGTATGGTTTCATCCGCGCCTTTCTATGATAGCAGCAGACGGCGAGCGCCAAGGATGCGGACAGGAAAAGCACTGCACAGCCGGTCCGTAGTCTTTTGGCTCTCCCTGTATATTAAAATTGTATTTAGGCAATCATAAGAGTAATAATGTTATAAATAGTACCAGGCAATTATTAATATGTATATACACTGTAAAATGTGCCAAGCAGCAAATTTAATAGCCATAGTATTGCATTGTGGGAGTTACTATAGTAGCTAGTGATGACACTACCAAGAAAGCTTGAGGAAGAAGCGAATGCCAACACTTCTAAACTGACTACCGATGTGGTAGGTCGCATTGGTCAGTTCCGCAAAAAAGTATTGTATGTCAATTGTCAGAATTGTGAAATTTGACCAGGGAATCAAATAAAAGTGAATTCTTAATTGTGCTAAGAAATTTTAATGCTTTCTCATTCTCGTCCAAGCCTAATCAACCTGAGAAACCCAAACAAAGGTATTTTTTACAGAGTCAACGATTGCTGCTACCACTGATTCAGCTAGACCCGGCACCAACTACAAAATACAACGTAGCGACTTGTCACCTGTATTCCAGTGAGCGGCAACAGGTATGTCACCATCAACAACACGCCATACTGCTGTTACAAATTGCCACCCAACGTGATAGCTTCGAACAGAAAGAGGTGCAAAAAAACCACACACACACACACCTAGAACATAACACTTGCTACATAAACACATTGTTAAATGATATAAAACCACCCACTTTCGATTACTCAACAGAAGATAACCCTAAAACATTCTTTAAAGAAATCAAGAATTATCTTAAAATTAAAGAATCCCCAACAATCTCAAAATGATCATTAGAAAGTGTCTCAAAAGCTCATCATTTGAATGGCTCAGATTGACATCCACAACACGCGAAACATATAACATATTCAGACACCTATTTATTGGAAGATTCTGGGGCCCAATAGCTACTACAGCTAAGCTAGCTACAGGAAAATATGACTCAAAATAAGGGATAACTATGACAGAATACCTTTAAAACTTGCATATGAATCATGTCTAGTCAACCCACAGATAGTAACCAAATGATCAGGCACTATCTTCAAAACATACAAAACAATCCAATAGTTGCCAAACCTTTGATCTTGCTGACATGATCGAATCGCTAATGAAATCCAAAACCCAAAATTTCCATAGAGAAAATCAAAGTGAAACAAACAGTCACATATTGTAGTGAAAATAATACTTCTTGTAACGAGAGACACAATGGCTACATGAACGAAAGGGAAAGACATAGAAACTACCTGAGAGAAACAGAAACAATCACAGAGGAGGAGACAGTACAGTTTGACTCGTACCAGAGAAATAACACAAACACTTATGTAATATAATAGTTATGTACCACAAAGGGATGTAAGAACACAAAACAATCAATGCAGGAACACCATCTCTTCACCAAACAATGGTGGAGCTAGTCAAATAAATCGTTAGATTTTACAGTGTACATGAACTCACAAGGTAATGTCAATAAATCTTCCCCCACAGCTGCACTTACATCAAACAACACTGGTAATGAAAACAGTTGTTACAAAAACTGAAGGTCAAGATTAGCAACGAATGAAATCAACAATAAGAGGGAACAGCTATAAACTAACAAACACTTAGAAAAAGATTTGAAAATTATTGATAGTAAGAACATAAATTTTATTTACAGTGGAAGTGCTCAATATTTGGAAAACAAATATTAAACCAATATGATGCTCCACAGGTTGGTTGTGTGACATACAAATTAGAGTGGAACATTAATAATCTATTCCTTACCCAGAACAATACAAGCACAGATATAAACAATAAAGTAATACCAGAATTAGTAAATCCTCCTCAAATACTAAGCACATTATGGAACAAAGAGATTTATGCTTTGATTGACACAGGAGCAAGCACCTCTGTCATTTACAAAAGTCTGTTCATAGAATTTATAAACAATCACACGGCACTTACCTTCCTGTGCGCAATGTATCATGTAGCACAGCAATAGGTCAAAAAAAAGGAAAGAATAAAACACCAAATATTACTGAAAGGAAAAATCGATCACTGGGAATTTGAATTAGTAGTACCCAGACTGTCACATCATTAATTATAGCAAATGAACTTTTATACTCTTGGCAAGCTATAACAGACTCAGAATTGCATGAAATCAATATTATAGATAATAGTTCGGTAATCAAAGCTAAACTACTAGAACATAAAATGAAAGAGGAAGAGATGCATTGTAATGATATCCACACAAGTAAATTCTTCATAGAGAATGTAATAAACAATGAATATGATGAGAATTTTATGTTTGATTACATTGAAAATGATGATAATTTTATGCAAAAAGATAGCAAAATCCAAGATGAAAAGCATGAAGTAAACATCAACACTGTAGTGACATATGTTAATTCAACCCACACAAATGATCTGATAATACAAAAAGTAGAAGAAGCAAATAATTTAGATAGTAGTACACAGTAAATTAAAAAATCTGATGAGTTGCACTCACATGACTTTCTCTACTCTTGTACAGACTATTTTTATAAACGCTTATTCTCCATATGCTTTATGTTAATCCAGATGTTAATCTTATTGCTAATTTTCTTGTAGGTGCAAGGGGAATATGGTACACTTTAAGCGACAGTCAAATCTTTTAAGAGCTGGTTGCTATGTGGCGCATTCCATTCTCTTTGCATGTCCAATACGTAAAAAAAATTAATAACGAATTCCCATTTGAGACAAAGTATAAGTATTGGAAAATTTAAGGGAATAACAAGCAGTATCTTGAAAATGGTTCACTCAACAACAAAAAATGTATATGACATAAATTGTGTATTTTAATGCGATCTACACTTTTTGTGTAGTAAAATTTTGTCTATCTCTTATGGTTTACCAGTTATGCAAAAGTCGTTCACAATGAAGAATACTTTTGCAGACATCCCCAGAAAATTCGAGATATACATTTCATTTTTCATGAAAATATCTTAAAGATATGATATTTTAGTCAAAATCCTTAAGAGCCATTTTTGAGAAAATTAAAATTTTCGAAAAATGTTCCATGTAAAGGTAATCTGAGGTGGGGGGATTTTCTTGAAAACCTTTGTGTTGTATTCCTGGAAGATACTGAACCTAAATACCAAGTTTGGTGTTTATCCGACTGTTCATTTCTGAGTTATGCTGTTCACATATACACACACGGACATGTTTCCAAAAATGCTTTTTTTGGATTCAGGGGGTCTCAAAACATATATTTCCAGTGAAATCTCAGTATCAAATTTTTGAGTGGAATACAATACTTCCCCTACTTACTATACGTAGTAGAGAAAGTAAAAATTAAAGGAGATATTAACTGCATGCATAGACACAGGGAAATGTAATAAGTACATACATACTTTCAAGGTTAGGGAAGACATAACTCTTTTCACACATAAATGCCACCCATTACCTAATGCTATCAGAAAGGAAGCAAATGCATCATAAAACAAGTGCTCCACGATGAGATCAATGTGATTTCAACATCCATGTACCAAAACCTGATCTGTTGGGTGAACAAAGCCACCAAATCTCTGAGGGTGACAATAGACACGAGAAAATTCAATTCATATACACAGCCCGACAACTTTAGAGCACAAGGAATAAATGAAATACTATCCAAATTAGAGAGAGGAAATATTTTTTGAAACTGGATATAACCTCATCTGTCTGGCAGACAGAATTGGACAAGAATGTGAGGAAATACTCCTTTTATTCATGCAAAAATGGTACCAGTTTTGCAGGTGCGATTTGGTTTCAGAACTAGTTCATGTGCATTGTTTCATCTATATATGAAATATTTGGGGATGTAATTGAAGATTTTTCTGAACTACAACGAAGACTATGACAATTAAAAACAGAAGCACTAAACACAGTAAAGGTTTGTGTAAAAATAATGTGACTCATTCCTAATTCAACATGAAGACTGACACCCATTTAGAACACCTCAAATAATATTAAAATTCAAGGAGAGTGGAATGACCACAAATCTTAGCAAGTCACAATTCATAAAGAAAAAAACAGAATTTTTGGGTTATGTGATTTTGGAGGAAGGGATCAGACCGAATGAGAAGAAAGTAAAAGCGATAGTGGAAATACCTGCACCCAAAAATGCAAAACAGATGGAAAGATTCATAAGAATATTACAGTATGAAACCAGATTCATATATAATTATTCTCAAGAGCTAAAACTTTTACAAAAGCTACTAAAGAAAAATGTAAATTGTAAATGGAAGAGGACTGAAGAACATCAACAAGCTTTTAAAAGAATTAAAGGTTTATTACAGAGACCATTAGAAAGTAAGTCATTTATCACATATAGTGAAGCGACGCGAGAAACAACCATGAAAGGAGAAAAGAAGAAATTAGAAAGAGGAAGATCCAACAGCCATGGAAGGAGAATAAGAGATAACATTGGTAGCAGAGGGGCGGGAAGAGATGCAAAGAAGAAGTGGGGAGAAGCTGACAGAAGAATATAGGGAGGAAGAAGCAGCAGCTAGGGAGGGGGAGGAGCTAACATCGGTTGCAGAGGCGGGGCGAGAAGAAATGCAAAGAAGAAGAAGAGGGGAGAAGCCGAGTGAACAGTTGATAAACAGTGCAGCAAGAAATATGTATGCGGAGGAGTGAGGGGCACGAGTGAGAAGTGGGGAAATAATAAGAGTGTGAATGGTCAGTGAAGCGGAAGAAATTGCAAGGAGGGGGGAGGGTATAAAATAATAGATTTGAGGGAAGGGAGGGTAATGCTACAAGAGGAGGAAAGTGTCGACCCGGTATCCAGGCGTACTAGACTCAGAAAAGCAATGGAGAAATTTACGTATGAGGATAAAACAAAGAACAAATAGGGAAAGGAAAATAAGAGTAAGGTGGGATGTAAATTGAGCTCATATTAGTAATCTATTCATAGATGATATTAGGAATAAAAATAAGAAATTAGCATTATCCAGTAATAGGAGATAAGGAGATTTCAGGTTCAGGTTTTATATATGAGACGATTTTATGGTAGGCACCATATCGTTGATAGGGCTACAAAAGCGATAAATGAGATACAAGAAAGTATGAAAAATGGGGAATTGGGGTAAAAACCATAAAGACGATTGACTCAATAAAAGGCTCTAAGAAACAAAACCAAGAACTTGAGAATAATAAGGAAGGTAAAGGGAAGAAAATGGTATAGAAAAGTAAGAGAAGTAAGGGCCGCTCAGTGAGCGAAAAGGCCAGGGAGCCAAGCAATCTTAGTGGCCCAATAAAGAAACAAGCACCAGACAAATTGTACAGATGTAGGGGTATAAATGAATATACATTGTATGTATTGTAAACATGTAGAACAAATTGCACAATAAATCTATCAATCTATCTATTGTGATGCCAGCATAAAAGCATGTGGAGTTGTTATTCTAACATAATTAGATGTCAAAGGAGAAATGAGAGTGATAGCAACTGCATCAAGATGTCTAACAAATGTAGAGTCAAATTCCTCAATCACAGAACAGGAAATAGGGGCAATTTATTTTACATTGCAGATGTTCCACAGTACATATAATACCATGTTAGCCTATCGTTCATTCAAAAATGCAAACTCACTAATTCAAAGGTCTCAAGGTACATACACGAAATAATGTCCTATGACATAGAAATAAAACACTTACCTGGAAAATGTAATACATTCAGTGATGTGTTATCAAGGTTCAAACAAAAAGAAAACACATCTAATACACTGTAACACCCACAGATTGAAATTAAAATATGATTTCCAGCAACAGGAAACAAAAGAATTAGAAAAGCAACTTAAGGGGATAGCATACTTATGAGATGACAAGGAATTATAACCTTTTACACACTGCACCTGAGATAAATCAAGTCAGAGAAAGTAAGATAGCACAACAAAACAACATATTATATAAACTGCATGGACACACTGAAAAATCTTGGAAGATAATACCAAAAAGCATAGAAATCAAGGGCACACTACTTTTCATAAAATCTTAGCTCACCCAGGGACAGAAAGAACTGCAATAGCAATTTCAGAAAATTTTTTATATAAAACACCTATACAGGAAAGTAAGGCGAATAGTAGCTGCATGCAATCTTTGTCAAAAGGCAAAACCTATAAATGTAAAATATGATTTTGTTCCCCAAACAATCATAAGAGAAGAAGAATGAACTAGTCACGATTGATGCTGTTGATGAATTGCCAAGAAGCAAATTTAATTGCAGATATATTTTTGTGATATATGACATACTTACCAAATTCATCAAAACATAAAAAGCAAAACATGTGTAAACAAGATAATCAATAATTGGATACCAAACTATGGACACATCAAAACAATCTCATCTAACAATGCCACCGTTCATAAAAGGAAAGTATTCATGGAAGTTTAAGCAGAAATCACATTAAAATGTACAACTCATCCAACTTCTACCCACAAGGTAACCTGTGTGAACGTATCATGAAGGACATAGGAGTTTACTTCCAAATTCTATGTCATACACACCATAAAAAATGGTACAATCCCTAAAGACATAATAAACCACTCTATAAATCCTACTGCAAAAATGACACCTTACAAAAAGATGACTGGACAAAAAGCAAAAGTAATGAGACCCTGCAATACAGGAAAGCAACACTAACCCCATGAACTTAGAAGAAAAGTGTAAGATAGCTTTAAAACAAAAAGCTGAGAAAACAATGAAGAAAATCAAAAGAAGCCAAAGGAAATGGAATCCAGTAGTCAGAGACAGAATTCTTTTGAAGCAGCACCTAATTTCAAAGGCAACACAGAAGATTTATAAAAAAATGCGCTTACTATTTAAGGGACACTATCAACAAAATACTTGGAAAACACACTTACAAATTAAAGATGAGAGTAAGATTATAGAAAGATACCATAAGTTATGTTGAAACCATTTAAGATAAATGAAGAAGAAAATAACACACATTAAAACACTAATGCAAAGATAATACTCCATAAAATAATAAAATGAAATATATATGCAGAGCATGTATTTAGTGTATAAAACCTTAGATTAATAAACTTCTATGACAAATGTTTAACAAACTTTGATGATGAGACCACAATTTGTCAAAACTGGTAAAATTAATTGAAAATGTTATTCAATAGAGAGAATTATTAGCCCACATGTTTTATTCCAAAATTAAAATACAATTTTTTTTGAAAACAAAATAAAATACATACACTAATAAGAGACATTTGAATGATAGTTTAAGGGTAACTATCATACAAAAATACTTAAAGAAGTGAAGAATTCAGCTATAGAACAAAACTCATTTATCTAAAACAATCTAAAATAATAAAAAGAAAAGTAACTTTAGGAAAGAACTTGGAAAGTCATATGTCAAAATTTGTTGAAGTCCTATAATGTATTAAAATATTCAATACAACTGAATTCTGAACAGTGATAACTTAACAACAATTAACTTGTTTTGTTGTGATCAGTGAGTATCTCTTACATAATAAGCTAAAAATAGCAAGACATATCCTGTTCAACAAAATTTCTTAAGAACCTATGTATGAAACTGTGCATATTTCATGTGTGACACATGGTAAATCTATTTTCTATTCCTATAAACACTATTAATTCCCAATTTCAAATTGATATTATACATGGAAAAGATTGAAAATAGTTATTTTTCTCTCCTGAAAAATTTGTGATTTGGCACATAAGATCTTTTAACAATTAATAGCCATTGATATGTTTATGCAACATAAATTTCACATTTGATTCTCATTTTTTCTAATATTTACCTTTCCTCCAGCTACAGCATTGAAGTCCTCTGTGCTCAGTTGCAAAAGATGATCTGGTCCTCGTGATTTCTCTACTAATGAGGCAACTAAAGTAATCATCTTTTCAAGAGAGGCTGGCTTGTATTTGTCCGTAGGAAGTGCTATAACATCTTCCTCCTCATCCTCTTCACTGACCACCTCCACCTGAAAGAGATGCAACTCTCTCAATTGTAGTAAAAAGAAGTTCACATTAAGAATGTCCTTCTTAGCTTCACTTTAAAAACAACTGTTTAAAAAATTAAAATTCAACTAAGTTTTACTTATGGATGCTTTTCAACTGCTGTGGTCCTTAGTATCCCATTCTATATTGGGCATGAAAGACCTGTAATTTTGCTCAGAGGTCTCTCTGGGGTTCTTTTACATGCCGCAAATCTATGACATGGGACCACCAGCTTAACTTTCCTTGCCATGCTATGGATTTTTATGCCCGAAAAAATCCACCGACCTCCGCCGGGTTTGAACCCACAACGTCGGGAACTGGAGGCTAGTGTGGTACCCACTACACCACAGAGCATGACAACTGTTTAAAAAGATTCCAAGAGAGTATATTACACTTTTATTTAAAACTTACATAAAATTAAACTTTTGCTACAGGATTTTCCCAAATCTTGCTACACATTTTATTGTATACCTTCCAATTTTTTTTTGGGGGGGGGGTAATTTAATGTCACAAGTTTTAGTGGGTGGGACCTATTGGACAGTGAATGAATGAAATGAATGTTCTAATGAGCATAGGATCTATAGAGATATGTTGGTGGATGAATTTTAACGTATTCATTTTTAGCAAACATTTTTTTAATTTTAAAGACACTGCAATTAAATCAATAAGTTTATTTTTGGTGCAGTTAGAACTTCACTTAAAATTTTATGTGCCGATCTTCATAAGCGGTTGCCAGATGCTTGTTCTCATGTTGAAAACATTTAAACATGAAATGGCTAGAATTCGCCATCTTGGTAATACAATTTTCATGTTGGCAAAATTGCTTAGATTGCAGATGTTGAACAGCATTGAAAATGGGGCTACATTAAAAAAAATGATGCTCTGTATTTGCATTTTTAATAGTAATGACTATAAAATTAATTCATAAAATAATCACTCAGCACGTATTATTCTTTATTTTTGTATTTTTGCAATGTTTCACTGTTTTTCAGCAAGATAATGATATTGCTCTACAGGAAGTGAAAAAAAAGTCTGCAATAAAATTATAAATTCTCTCATTATTAATGAGCCAGTGAGTATGTTAAACTGGTGTGCCATTTGAAGTTCTAAACTGTCTTCATGTATGGTATTGCAGAAATAGAAAGTACTAAGGCAGGTAAAGCGAGTTCAGTGATGACAAAAATTGTCCACCACATCCTTAGAATAAGTATTTTAAACTGAGACAGGCAGGTACATATGCTAGGGGTGTGACAAACAGTTATAACTGTCACTATTGCAATGCATTAACGGTTCCATGTAATGGTTACCAGTAACATTAAGTTATTTGTTTTCATGATTATTACGTTCCCAGTTGCATTAGATTAAAGATTAGCTGTAATTACGTTTCAGAATGAATGATGTCGATACAGACTTACTTTGTTATTTGATGCAATCAAAAAATAAGTTTCTCTAGCTGTGCCAACATTTTGATTACTATGGTGGTTTATAATTGCAAAATGCATTCGCACTTACTTCTACATTCTTGAACATACATATGTACTACATATATATTAGTTCGTACATAGACTTTTCCCTATTGGCTGAGCTATTTGTGCAGTAAGTGCACCTCTCTTAGCATGTGCAGACAGGGACAGCCGTGAGTAAATGACAAAATCATTACACTCATGCAAATCGAGCATGGAAGCTGAGGCAGTATTTTAATACCTGAATAATTTTAATTGTAATTTATAAAAAGTAAATTCAATAACAGCCCGCCTTGAAGCAATATGTATGTAATAATTATTTGAATTGTAAGTAACAGTCATTGCAAATGCTTTATTTTTATTGTAAACATATTTTATTAATGTTATGTGAATACATTACATACTCTAATAATGCAAGAACTGTGAGAATAATAAGTTTTAAGTTGCTAACAATGAGTAATAATGAGGTAACCTTGTAGCAATGTGTTTAAAGTTTGAAATGTACTGGTCATGATTAGAGCGACGATGATGTAAATTCTGCAACAGTTTCAAATTAGCCAATCAACAGCAAAGAAAAGTTTTAAGTTAAACGCAGATATACTATTGGACTACAATTAGTCAATCAGAGACTTGCAATACCGAAGCTTAAGGATTTTGACCATTGAGGGTTACTCAGTTGCTGGCGAGACTTGATAGAGTATAGATGGGAAAATGTGTTCTCTACGGGTGATTAGTAAAAACAGATATACGTGCTAAGTGAATGTATAAAAGTTTCTCACAGTTCTTTAAAAAGTGTAGTGGCTTATAAATATGTGCAAGAATTTAAATAAAAGAAGTTAATTTAAACGTTTAATTCTGTGATGTCTACAATAATTGTCCTACCACGCCCTACCCAAGATACATGACTAAAGTAAGACTGACGCAGCCGAGGCAAATTCAAACAGTAATATTATGTAAGCATAAAATTCAAAGCGACGCCCAAAGCGTGTTACAAACTACATAAAGCAACTATTATTACATAAAACAATTCTTCAAGTTTACGTAAACATATACTATGTAAAAAATCATATTCTTCAAATTGGCTCCCATACATGGGGCAGTTAAACATAAAGCAACTAAAAACAATACGTAAACAAATTCCTTCTTCAAATGATGCATTGTACAATATTAATAAAAAATATTCAACTTTTGCTTGGTAATGAGGCAGCCCTTTCAACTTTGAGGTTTGATTCGGGAAATACTTTAACCCTATCGTGTATCTGTTGGCCTTTCATTGTTCTTTGCCATTAAAGGTTAACGGTGTAAATATCCATGTCAACAAATCCAAAAAGAGCGGAACACACGTTTTCACACATGCTTTTCGATTTCGAAAGTTGGAGAAATTTCACATTTCTTTAAGCAATCTTACGAGGGTAGACACTGAAATTGTGCAACTCTGGATCTGGATTCACCACTGTTAAAATTTATGTACCATTGTTTGAGCTTAGCAGCCTGCGCATATTACTAAACAGCATTAATTGTTTATTCATACCATCTACCTGCAATGTATAAGAACTTGTGCACCTATAATTGTATGTGAACAAATATCTGAATTCGATGCGTGACTGTCATCTGTGGCCTGTGATCTATATTGAAAGTGGTAAGAAATGCACTGTAATAAACAAATATGTACTTCCAACTCCGTGTGAGGAAGACTCAAGTTGCAAACAAAGAGATAGCCTTGGTTGAGATAACTAGTTCCCAATAAGTGATACCAATACTGCGCACATACAGTGAATGTCAGCCAGGCTCAGTAACCATTAACGTGATAACTATTGTCTTAGTTACTTTGGTAAACATTATTGGGTAACTAGTTATTTTGTATTCATTACTGTGGTAATCATTTTTGGGTAATTAGTTACTTTGATAATTGTTACATTAAGGTAACCATTACAATGTAACCGTTACATTGTTTTCTGCCCATCTCTAATATATGCTTACATCTCTACCATAATCTGAAACTTGGGAAACCAATTGCAGTTTCTTTTCTTTATCACTAGCTTCTCTTAGCATGATGCACTAGCGAAAATAATTACAAATGTTGCCAAAAAATATAGCCAAGTTACACAGCGATTTATTTTTATATGCCCCTAACAGAGATTAAGTCAGAATTGTGGTAACTACTTCTGGCAACCCTCCTTCAAAGCATACAACCTTAGTCCTCAAATGAATACCAACTGCAGCCTGGAATTTTGTTGTTTTGCTTTCCCTTTGGAGAAGGACTTTTAGGGCGGTATGCACAGTCATTACCTTGAGGATTCCTTAAGGTAAGGAAAAGAATACGCAAAAGTTGTGATTTCATACGCAGACAATATTTAAGGATTCCTTGAGTGAATTCTTTGGAAATACTTGGGAAACGTCAAGAGATTATTTGAGCGTTCATAATTTCCATACGAATATGTCACTTTTAGCCAATAGGAAATATTCATAAACATAAGCAATAAGCATATCAATCATGATGGGAGAACTGTCTCCCAAAATATTTTCTCTTGAGTAAAAGTCCATTTTAATTGATTTGGTTAAAGAGAAGCAAATCATAGAAGATAAAAGGACATTGTTGTAAGTGTTTCGAAGAAGGCAGCTGGGAGGAAATCGAATGCTAATTTAATAATAATAATAATAATAATAATAATAATAATAATAATAATAATAATAATAATGCCATATCCAAGGTAAGGAAATAAAAGTTTGGTTGGTTGTCTGTCAACTGCAAATAACAAACAGCATTTGTTGTACACTTTGCTCAGATGTAATTACTATTGTTTCATGGAGCATTCACATTTTTTTTACTTTCTCTACTACGTATAGTAAGTAGGGGAAGTATTGTATTCCACCCAAAATTTCGATACCGAGATTTCACCGGAAATACATGTTTTGAGACTCACTGAATCCAAAAAAAGCATTTTTGGAAACATGTCCGTGTGTGTGTCTGTCTGTGTGTCTGTGAACAGCATAACTCAAAAACGAAGAGTCGGATAAACACCAAACTTGGTATTTAGGTTCAGTATCTTTCAGAGATGCGACACGAAGGTTTTCAAGAAATCCCCCCACCCCAGACTACCCTTTACATGGAACATTTTTGAAAATTTTAATTTTCTCAAAAACGGCTCTAACGATTTTGATTAAAATATCATATGTTTAAGATATTGTCATGACAAATAAAATGTATATCTCGAATTTTCTGGGAATGTCTGCAAAAGTATTCTTCATTATGAACGACTTTTTCATAACTGATAAACCATAAGAGATAGACAAAATTTTACTACACGAAAAATGTAGATCGTGTTAAAATACACAATTTATGTCATATACATTTCTTTTGTTGAGTGAACCGTTTGCGAGATATTGCTTGTTATTCCCTTAAATTTTCCAATACTTACACTTTTTCTCAAATTCGTTATTCATTTTTTTTATGTCCTGGACATGCATAGAGAATGGAATGCGCCACACAGCAACCAGCGTTAAAATATTTGACTATCGCTTAAAACCTACCATATTCCCCTTGCATCTACAAGAAAATTATCAATAAGATTGACATCTCAATATCCCCATTAACATGAAGCATATGGAGAATAAGCGTTTGTAAAAATAGTTTGTACAAGAGTAGAAAAAGTCATGTGAGTGTAACACATCAGATTTTTTTTAAATACATTCACTATATTGAAATCTTGTTTTATGAAAATATGCGTTGTATTCAAAATGATTTTAAGATGCCAAGTAATTGTATATTGGTCAACAATAACTAATTAGGATTTAAAATAAAGAGAGTTGGAGGTTGTTACACTACATCCTAAAAGTGAACGCGTTTCAGGAGAACGGTTTTCTCTTGAGTAAAAGTCCATTTTAATCGATTTGGTTAAAGAGAAGCAAATCATAGAAGATAAAGGGACGATGTTGTAAGTGTTTCGAAGAAGAAGGCAGCATGGGAGGAAATCGAATGATTTAATAATAATAATAATAATAATAATAATAATAATAATAATAATAATAATAATAATAATAATGACATGTCTAAGGCAAGGAAATAAAAGTTTGGTTGGTTGTCTGTCAACTGCAAATATCAAACGGCATTTGTTGTATAATTTGCTCAGATGTAATTAATATTGTTTCATGGAGTATTCACATTTTTTTTTAAATACATTCACTAATATTGAAATCTTGTTCATCGTATTCAAAATGATTTCGAGACACCAAGTAATTGTATATTCGCCAACAATAACTAATTAGGATTTAAAATAAAGAGAGTTGGAGGTTGTTACACTACATCACTAAAAATGAACGTGTTTCGGGAGAACGATTTCGCCCAGCGTCAGCTTGTTTACAATGATTTTTGCTGGTTACTGTCTCGGGAATGTGTGTGGGTAGTGGTGTTCTCTGGTGCCAGGTTGATGAACCTCCAAAGGCTGCTGGGGGCGCTAGTTTGAAATTCATTAGGTGATTCCTGTGTTTGACGATATATATTTTTTCCCAGATGTCCAATTTATTGTTGCCATTGATCGGTTTTAAGAGTTTGGAGTGATTTCATGGTTTGAAGACCAGAAATGATATGCTACTGCTGATTTATCCGTCATTTTGGTAAATGCATCTCATATGCTCTTTAAGTCTTATTTCAAGATTTCTTTTGGTTCTTCCTTGAAATAAGACTTCTTTCTTGAAGAGAAATTTTTAAATAACTTAATGAACACAATGTTTTAAGTACACTTATATAATTGAAATAACTTAACAAATATAGCATTTTAATTATACAAAGGAAATCTACAGTTGCATAAAATCTGAGTGCACAGAGAATTTGATGAATTGGAGGAACTGGTAGGCCTCGTGTCCTCTGTTATTGAAATTGCACTAATTTCAAAATATCTGTTGCAGTATTCTTTGCGAATCTGTAACATTTAAAAAACTGTACATTGCTATAATGATCTAGAGGATTTTCATGGTCTCATAAATACCTCCTTGGCAATTGTGGTTCACCTTCCAAATCAACATTTTCTATAAAATCAAGAAACTCGATCAATTCATGGTTAAGTATTTACATCATTGTGCAAAACCCAAGAGAAGGAATCCTTAAGGAAACGGCAAGGTTGCTTTAGGCCGGCCTTCACTGTTCCTTGAGGATGCCTCAAGACCTCCTTAAGGAATTTAACTCTACATACGAAATTTGTGCAAACTGCTATGGTAGCTTTAAGGAATTCTCAAGGTGCATACTGCCCTTAATCAAGCATAAACAAATATTGCCTAATGAAGCAATATTCTTTCATAAGGCTTTCTTACAAATTCATCAAATTGTGAGGAACAATAGAGAGAAAATATCTAATAGGAAGGGTAAAAATTTGCTAGAATTTTGTGAAATTAATAACCCGTTAGTGTGTTATGGTACAAGAGGGGAAGACCAGGTGAATTTGCAAATGCAAATGTACAGAGTGTTGTAGAATATTATGTAGTGAAGGGGTGGATGAGAACCTTATTAATTTTAAAGTATTAGATGAAGCAATTGGAAGTAGCCACTTCCCATTAATATTGACACTAAGGGTAAACGATCAGACATTAAAATGTGTACTCCAGTACCCATATTTCAGTACCATATACAGTGGAATCTTGTTAGCACGTTCCTCATTAACACGTTCTCCCATGTATTATGTTGAATTATAAAAGTCCTGGTACCAAATCGCCAAATGTAATAAATAACGTTTGCTTAGTGTGTTCTCCTGGTCCTGCTTACTACACTTGAAGTTTGACGTCCTCATTCGCTGTTTTGGCCAATCCTTGGTCAGTCCAGTGGGAGTAGGCGCTTAACACGTTCAAAGTTTGACGTCCTCATTTGCTACTTTGTTCCATCCGTGGTCATGGGGTGGATACCGGCAGCCAATCACATGCATATATGTAAATATTTGTGTCATACGATTTGTGTGAGTGGGATAGAGAATTCTTTACCTTGGCGTGGTAAACGCCGATAGTTTCTACTGTTGAGTGTTGACCAAACATACGTAGATTGTATTTTAACTTTTCATTTGCAATGAAAAAAATAAAGTGTAGCAAATAACCAACAGTGTAAAACTGAAAATCCTTGAAATAGATCACAATCCAAATATGAAACATGTGGATATAGTGCGGAAGTTAAACATTCCTCCGTCAACCTTAAACACAATTGTTAACAAACTTAAATTGATTGAAACTGCTTTTAAAGAAGGGAAAAATGCTAAAACAAAACTTTCCTCTTGGAAAATAGGATCAGAAGAGGATCGGATCGGAACGAAATTTGTTGCATGGAAACACCTACCGCATTCAAATCGTATTGATTACGCCAAAGATACTATCGTCTATTGTACTCGTAACACGATGCACGCTCATAACATTATTTTCTTTTTTAGCGGAAATTGTTATCACATGTGTAATAAAACACAAGCAAAGCCACTGTTGTCACTTCCATAATTTGCAATTTATTTTTCAAAAATGTTCATAACCTCAAAAATCCAAGTTGACCAACATAAAAGCTTGAATTATTTATTCTCGGGCTTTGTGTATCCAAATCCATTTGAACACATATTGAATGTAACACGGATCGTATTCAGTATGAAATTGTACTCAAATTTGATTTCAATTGCCCATGTAGACGTACTATTTATTAGATTTTATTACATAACTATGTTCTTAAATTGCAGATTTTGCATTTTCGTTAACACGTTTTCCTGCCTATGACGTCCAAATCCTTAGGTCCCTGCAAAAACGTACTAACGAGATTCTGCTGTATTGAAATATGGGAAAGCATTCATATCTCTGCCTTTGTATTATATATACTCTAAACATTTTACCTTTAGCTGTGGTATTTTGTACTAGCATTGTTCAATAATTATACATATCTGCTTTTCCCTTTGCAGTGCAAATCATATATTTATCCTATATATCTCCTCCATGTGTTTTAATCCCCAGGTAAATGCAGTTGCATATCACCTTATATTCTCTGTTATCTTTGTCCCATTTCTCATATTTATTTGGTTTTTCTTCTTTCTTACCAGTGGCGACTGCTCTGTAAGAGTACAAGAGCATGTGAACATCCTAATATTTGACAGCATGCGGATTTGTTGGTTATTTCTTCTTTATAACACTAACTGTAGTAAATGCCTAGTAAATGAGTGGCCAGTGCCAAATTTTAATAGACTAAATTTAGAATATTATGCCAATATTTCAGAACTCCCTCCATAATTAAATATTTTCTCACCACGCATCCTTTTTCTATTTGAGCAACCTGTTTCACTGTAGAAATTGGTTAGTAGATAAACCACTTGTAATTTTTTCTTAGCACTTATCTAAATTTATATGAGAATAACTTACTAAAACAGTGCTTATTTATCAAAAATTGTCTCTACCGGATAGAGGGTGGATAAGCAGCACAAGAAATATCTTGGAATGGAAAATGGAATGGCTTAGGTAATATTTGGTGGAGAGAAATGAACAGTATATGGTTTTGGAAAGAAGCAAGATTCAGATTTATAGATATACAAAAACAAATTTGTTTGGTGGCTTATTGGAGAAGTGATCATTGATATCATGTTATGATGAAATGTTCATGAGATAGAGAAAAGTATGCTAATAAAGTCAACAAGGAGGAACGAGAGGGCATAGCATGGGAGAACTGGAGTGTGGATGTTAGGTCAGAGAAATGGTTTTCTACACGGGAAGTGCCTATTATCGTGGAGGAGAAGAATACATCACACATTTCATTGTAAAGGAGAGGAGGAATACATACAGAGCGTGTTTCTTTGTAAAGGAACTAAAAATTGGAGGGAAGACATTAATAATGGGAGGTTTAAAAAGATAGATCAGTTTACTTAAAACTGGAGAGAAGACTTATTAAAAACAGGCGGCATGTAAAAGATAGATCAGTTTTAAGCAGAATATTTAGAGAAGAAACAAAGATATAGGTCAGTATTTAAATGTATAAAAAAAGTGGAAATGGACTGTGAAGATAAAGACAATTCAATTGTGAGTAATAATATTTAGTTATTATAAATATACATGAATTGTAGTAAATGTCTGGTGAATGAGTGGTCAGTGGCAAAGTTTTGTAGACAAACCACTTGCAATTTTTTCTTAGCACTTATGATCACAAAGTTCACTTTATCTGAACGAACATTTGAGAGTATGATTGCTTGGTGAGCAGCATTAGATGATTCCAACTAAAAAAAATCTGATGTGTTACACTCACATAACTTTCTCTACTCTTGTACAACCTAATTTTACAAACGCCTATTCTCCATATGCTTCATGTTAATCGAGATGTCAATCTTATTGGTAATTTTCTTGTAGATGCAAGGAAAATATGGTAGCTTTTAAGCGATAGTCAAATATTTTAACGCTGGTTGCTATGTGACGCATTCTATTCTCTTTGCATGTCCAGGACATAAAAAAAATGAATAACGCATTTGAGAAAAAGTATAAGTATTGGAAAATTTAAGGAAATAACAAGCAATATCTCGAAAACGGTTCACTCAACAAAAGAAATGTACATGACATAAGTTGTGTATTTTAACGCGATCTACATTTTTTGTGTAGTAAAATTTTGTCTATCTCTTATGGTTTACCAGTTATGCAAAAGTCGTTCACAATGAAGAATACTTTTGGAGACATTCCCAGAAAATTCGAGATATACATTTCATTTCTCATGACATTACCCTAAACATATGATATTTTCATCAAAATCGTTAGAGCCATTTTTGAGAAAATTAAAATTTTCGAAAAATCTTCCATGTAAAGGGTAGTCTGGGGTGGGGGGATTTTCTTGAAAACCTTCGTGTCGCATCTCTGGAAGATACTGAACCTAAATACCAAGTTTGGTTTTTATCCGATTGTTCGTTTTTGAGTTATGCTGTTCACAGACACACACACAGACACACACACGGACATGTTTCCAAAAATGCTTTTTTTGGATTCAGGAGGTCTCAAAACGTGTATTTCCGGTGAAATCTCGGTATCGAATTTTTGGGTGGAATGCAATACTTCCCCTACTTACTATACGTAGTAGAGAAAGTAAAAATTTGCAGTGTGGCATTGTATGAACTTTATTTGTGAAAGCCACACATAATGCATCTCATTGATTGACATCTTGAATAATTTCATCAATACCAAACTATATCCCCACAGCTGTAACGTTGCACTTGACAGCTAGCGTTTAAGTTGGTACACTCACAAAAAAACAGATGAAAAGCTTCAACCATTTGATTTCCTAAGCCAATCACAAGGCAGCATTCCGAATGGTCTATGATAAAGCGGAACCGGAACTAGAATTGGCTCTGTTGCCGGATGTAACTATTCCCAACCAATGTGCTTCAGTTTGTGAATCTCTAGCTCGAGCGTCGAGTTGTTCTTTGCAAGCTACATATTGTTCATTGTTATTTATATTTGTGGTTATTGTTTGATAGTTTTGTTATTGTTTGTTTATAAATATATTTATTTACATTTATCTATTTTATATATATTTCATTCATATTATTTATTTAAACAAAACTTAAGTGCGACAATGTCTGAAAAACGATGCCGATCGCCGAGTGATGATTCACGAAGTGAAAAATCCTTTGTGTCGAGGTGTGCCACTTAACAGTCAGGCATTGGAATTATTAAGGAGAACCCGGGAATTCTTTGAACAGGAAAAGGAGTATGTGAAGCTTCATGGCAATCCCTCTATTCCTGCTGATAAAGCCGTACAATGAACTGCAGCAGCTCTTGAACTAAGCACGAGAACTGTTATTCACAAGAGAGTGAAACTCAAGAGAAAGAGGACAAAATTCCTGAACCATCTGGAACGCAACAGGTATTTCTATCAACTCCAGGAAAGAAAAGAAAGCAGCCTCGTCCAGTCACAAATCTTGATGCTTTCCAATTAGATGCCATACGTAGACACATTTATGCCTATTATCATAAAAAGGAGTATCCGACCATACCAAAGCTGCTTATATCGCTTATTTTTAATTAACAATAATAATACAAAATAGTTATTATTCACTGACGTTCGCTACTTACATACACTTTTTGTATGTGGCTTAGACACGATAGAAAGGAGAACAATCAGCTGTTGTTTACTAGTCACTCTGGCAACGTCGCAACAACAATGTAGCCAACCTTACGCGAAGCCACACGAACTGTCAAGTGCAAAGATACAGCGGCGGGGGTATAACTTTAGGAAACTGTACTACTTACATATTCTTGAGCTTTTTGTCCTAGATAGAAGTTCACCATAGATGATATAGCATGAACTGAAATGAGAAACTGACTTTCTTCTTCTCCCATCTTGCTGAATTCATATAGAAAAGTGAAGTATTCTGTTAAATGCTTCAAATGTGCTTTAGCACCATGTTCCATCTGCAAAGAACAGAAAAAAGGAAAATGAAGTAGCAATGTTGCATATCAGATTATACTAATGAAGAGAGAAACTAAAAGTCAAGCTCAGAATCTCTCAACCCATTACATCATATACTTACCAAAGACAGTAGCATTCTGATGAACTTTGTTACACATGATTGAGATCCAATTTTCTCTGGATCTGGTTCATCCGAGCCTTCATCATCAGTATCTCCCTTTAGATAAAGAGGTGCATGATTCTGCCTGTAATGAGATAACAAAAGAACTGTCATTCACCGTCTTTAAATATTCAAGAAATCTGTTCAAACAAGGATTAATTCTCATGCTGACGTCGCAATTTCACTATTGCAATTTTTTAAAATAGAGAACTACGAGGGCATACTGAAAGTCATGAGCAACCCTTTGTTACAACTGCAATTCCAATAATGTAATACAAATTACAGCATTATCATAATCTACAAGCTTTACATTACATGTTGACACATTGTGACATCATTAGTTTTGGTTGCGGGTTCAAACCTGGCGAAGGGCAATGGATTTTTTCGGGCATAAAAATCTGTAGCATGGCTTCCTTCAGAAGGGAAGTAAAGTCAGTGGCCCCATGCTGTAGATTTACAGCACATAAAACAACCTTAAGCCTGATAAGTAGGGGCCTCTGAGCAAAATTACCACTCTTTCATACCCAATATAGAATGGGACGCTAAGGACCACAGCAGTTAAAGAGCATCTATAATAATAATAATAATAATAATAATAATAATAATAATAATAATAATAATAATAATAATAATAATAATAATAATAATAATAATATAAAACTCAATAATTACTATCACATGACCACAGGCAATGTCTGCAAAATTGTTGACAATGTTTTGTTTTGACAGGATATGTCACTGAACTCTTTGTTAAAGAGGCAAAACCTACTGCTGAAATTCACTTCAAACTTCAGTGTGTATGTGCAGATGTGTGCATGAGCATAAAAAATATTAGGAGTTGGATGAAACACTTCAAAGATGGAAATACGAACATACAAGATGAGCCTCATAGCAGTCACCCATAAACTACCTTCATGCTATGCAACAAGGAAAAGTTGACGAGTTCATTAAAGAAGATGGATGTGTCACTGTGAATGAAAACAAAACTTGCAATGGGACATAGTGCAGTGCAGGAAATGATTCAAAGCTTGGATTATCGAAAAGTTTGTGCTCTGGGTCCCATGTTTATTGACAAAGACCACAAAGTTCAAAGAAGAACCATCACCTAAAGCCTTCTTCAGGGATTTCAAAATGAAGATTATTTATTGATGCATATTGTGACAGGCGATGAAAGCTGGTTGAATCAGAAACAAAATATCACAGTATGGAATGACACTATATGAACATCTCAAAAATGGTTCACGAGTGTCTTCGGGAAGGCAGAACAGACTTCTACTGTAAGGGAATTTTCAAACTTATAAAACAGTGAGAAAAATATGTGCAACGAAATGGAAGTTATGTTGAAAAGTAACAGAAAAATCTGCAGATGGTTTGCCTAAAAAAATTAAAATTAAGACACACTACAATTGCTGCTCATAACTTTTAATATGACCCTTGTAATTCTGTAACTTACATCTATATAGCGGTATTGAAATAATATTTTGTAAGGAAAAAAAATCCATGAACAAACCTGAGTCTCTGAATAACATGAATGCAGAGCCGTTGAAACATCTGTCTCACCATCTGGTTAGGACATTTGATGAGAATCTGTACTGGCCACCACTCATTATGTGCCATGTGATCCAGAAACCATTCACAGGCAGCTTGTGATGCATTGAATTGTTTGGTAAGCAGTTCCACCCATTGTACCATTGTAGGCTGTAATGTGATTAATAAAAATGTAATCTACACAAGACTTGGAAAATTGTTATTTTAAGAATCTGTTTTTTACTTTAATTCTGCTATTAGTAGGGAACATTGATTTTGGTGAAATGTTTTATGCATACTTTAATAAATACAATTTTATGCACAATGAGGCATATTTGTGTTTTCTGAGGATTTGTGGACTTTTAACAGCAATATTTCTTTCATCAATTTTCCCAATTTCACATTTATTCTGCTATTCACATTTTTTTTACTTTCTCTGCTACGTATAGTAAGTAGGGTAAGTATTGTATTCTACCCAAAAATTTGATACCAAGATTTCAACGGAAATATGTTTTGAGACCCCTGAATCCAAAAAAAGCATTTTTGGAAACATGTCCATGTGTGTGTGTCTGTCTGTGTGTCTGTGAACAGCATAACTCAGAAATGAGCAGTCGGATAAACACCAAACTTGGTATTTAGGTTCAGTATCTTCCAGAGATGCGACACAAAGCTTTTCAAGAAACCCCCCCCACCCCAGATTACCCTTTACATGGAACATTTTTCGAAAATTTTAATTTTCTCAAAAATGGCTCTAACAATTTTTATTTAAATATCATATGTTTAAGATATTTTCATAGCAAATTAAATGTATATTTCAAATTTTCTGGTAATGTCTCCAGAAGTATTCTTCATTGTGAACGACTTTTGCACAACTGGTAAACCATAAGAGATAGACAAAATTTTACTACACAAAAAATGTAGATCGCATTAAAATACACAATTTATGTCATATACATTTTTTTTGTTGAGTGAATCATTTTCGAGATATTGCTTGTTATTCCCTTAAATTTTCCAATACTTTTTCTCAAATGGGAATTCGTTATTCATTTTTATGTCCTGGACATACAAAGAGAATGGAATGCGCCACATAGCAACCAGCTCTTAAAAGATTTGACTATTGCTTAAATACTACCATATTCCTCTTGCACTTACAAGAAAATTAGCAATAAGATTAACATCTGGATTAACATGAAGCATATGGAGAATAAGCGTTTGTAAAAACAGTTTGTACAAGAGTAGAGAAAGTCATGTGAGTGTAACACATCAGATTTTTTTTTTTTTTTCAAAACTGGACTAAGCTCAAAATGAAACTTGCTAAAAAGGTTTTGTAGGGTTATTTACAAAGTGCATAGGTTGATATTATTCTTGCATTAATTTATGGTCCAAGTGTTGGTAAAATGCTGACCATGTGCAACTAACTAGCACCACTATGCCATCTGCTGAGTTAAACACCTATACAGACATGGGAGCCAACACTCATAAGCAGCATGGTCAAAACATAACATAGAAGCAATGCAGCTCGGATTGAATTTTTCAATCTTGAGTTCCACTAAATCAGGAAGCGACACACAGATTACCACTGAACTGAAACTGAAACACCTTCCAGTGCAGTACACATTCAAACATATTGGATTGCAAGCATGAGCAGTCCCTTGATGTAACAAAGAAAGGCCAATAATCAGTGTCTACATGACTTTCCCAACTGTTGTACAACTATTTTTATAAATGCTTATTCTCCATCTACTTCATGTTAATCGATATAAACATTTGCAGAATCTACCGTATTGCTAATTTTCTTGTAGGTGCAAGGGGAAAATGGTAGGCTTTAAGTGACAGTCAAATATTTTAAGAGCCGATTGCTATGTGGGGCATTTTATACTCTTTGCATCTTCAGGGCACAATAAAAAAAAATTAAAAAGAAAAAGAATTCCTATTTGAGGAAAAGTATAAGCATTGGAAAATTGAAACAAATAACAAGGAATATCTCAGAAATGGTTCGCTCAGCAAGAAAAATGTATATGACATAAATTGTGTGCTTTAACGACATCTACATTTTTTTGTGTAGTAAAATTTTATCTATCTCTTACGGTTTTCCAGTTATGCAAGTCATTCAGAATGAAGAGGACTTTTGGGGACAATGCCAGAAAATTCATGATATACATATCAATTGCCTTAAAAATATCTTTAACATATGATATTTTAACCAAAATCATTAGAGCCATTTTTGAGAAAATCAAAGTTTTTGAAAAATGTTCCTTGTAAGGGGTAGTGTGTGGTGGGAGATTTTTTTAAAACCTTAGTGTTGTATCTTTGAAAGATACTGAAGCTAAATACCAAGTTTGGTACTTATGCAACTTTTTGTTTTTGAGTTATGCTGTTCACAGACACACATCCATAACAACATACAGATGGAACTTTTTCTAAAAATGATTTTTTTTTGATTCAGGGGGCCTCAAAACATGGCGAAATCTTGGTATGAATTTTTGGGTGGAATGCAATATTTCCCCTACTTACTGTACACAGTATAGAAAGTAACAAAAAAAGGAGCTAGGCTAGCATATCTATTTTCAACTTGGGATATGCATTTCCTTGTCCACATCACATGTATTTGAATGCTTGTATGCACTGTATATGGAAAAAAATCATCTTTACCTTAAATCAACACGATTGTACCCATTTAATAACAACGGATGCAATGGAGCACCATAAATTCAGCACAGATTCTTTGGCAGGTAATTTTTCTGGTACATGCACATGTTGATTTTAATCTCTTAATAACACAGCTCATATCTGCATTCCAAACACAGCAATGGTGATGTAGGGTAAATGTTCTTGTTTCTCACACAGTAAACACATGGCTTGTGCTGGGTTTAATTCCCAGCTAGGGGGCTGGGAATTTTTCTCTAGCCAAGATTATTCGCTATCCTCCCCAGAATAGGGAGGAAGTATGAATGGAAGAATACTTCTCATTCTGGAAGTGTGAATGTATGTGTAATCTAATGAATAAAACCCGAAGTTTACCAGAAATCCAACAACAAGCAAATATAAGTTAACACCATTACCTATAGGCAATAATATGTTCCAAAGGAAAGGCTGACAATAAGACCATTGTAGTTAAACGCAGCATATAAATGGAAATAAAAAAGGGGGGAGGGGGCAGAAGAAAGAAGAAGACATGGTTCGAATCTTGATTTAGTCAAATCGCCTGGCTAAGGGTGCTATTCTTCTTCTTCTTCTTAAAGGGAGAGGGAGGAGAGAGAGAGGGAGATGAGGAGAGGGAATTACTAGTAAACAGGAAAACAGGGATGCCCTCAGAATTTACAACTAATAAAGTTAAAAAGTAACATCCTTGTGGGATGCTTAAATATCCTAAGAAAGCAGAAGAAATTCAGATATGCAAAGAGGTATCAAACCAAACACTGATAGATTGTGAAATAATGTCAATGTTCATGAATTTAGTGAACGCTCTTCTTACTTTGAGTTATTTAGCTCAGAAGAAGAAAGTAATATAGAAGCTACTCTGCAGCAACCCGGGTGCACGGACAATTTTTGCGCATAGCATCTTAGTGAATTTTTTCAAAATCAGTATTAAGTAAGGTATGATCATTTAAATCTGCACAATATTAGTTATTATGCACATAACAAGTGCAAATAGCATAATACAGTAGACCCTGTTGAACCGAATTCGAAGGGACTGAAAAATAGCCAATTCAGTTTAATGAAGTTTGAATTAACGAGGTTTTGTAAAAATAATCCCTATTATCTGAAATGGTAGAATATGACTGCTGAGTTCACTTTCTCTCTTGTTATGTGTACCAACGAATGTGGGTGTTCCACTTTCATGACTTCTAAGAAAAAGTAAAAATAACAGCTGTATACGGTATATCTGGCATTTGTTTATTTGAGAAAGTATACTGTCAAATGCACGTCATAATTATTTTTTAAAACAGTACTATTTGGAACAATATTGTACTCATTAAATTAGTGAGTTGTATAATACAACAAACAATAACTTTAAGAAACCCTTTAAATATACCGTTCTTTTAACATTAAGTTTTAATCGGAACACATGTTTTAATTACAACTCTTATCCATTACACATTTTAGTTCTAGAATTTGAAAAAATCACTAACTGTTGTTTGGCAGACCATTGGTCATAATATTATGGCACTCTCTGAAGATACATCCAGGGCAGCCTGAAATGCCATGGAACATCAGAACTGGCAGCAAATCTCTCGAGAACAGAAATTGCAGCGGCAACTTCAGTGCAGGGTTGCGGTGTCGTATCTTCATGTTCCACCTCAGAAGATGACAGTAAAGAATTATTCTCTTCTGCATCATCAGCAGCTGATTGGTTCTTCAGCAGCACAGATGTTGTCTACCTACGTCCATTCTTCCATAATGATAGTACAAGAGGGCACCAATCAGGTGTAAGCGTGTGGAAGAGCATTATCAGAATCCCAATTGTATTAAGTTCAGATGTGGATCATCGGTTTCCTGTTCAGTTTCAGTGACATCAGTTGCTGTCCAGGCCTTCTTAAAACAGTTAGTTATGGTGTCTGTTGTAACTTCATCCTGAGCAGTGGATATGTTGCGGATAGCTTGCAATACATTCCAAAGTGGAACTGTTTCTTGTAGTTCTATTGCACTGATGGCAGCCTTAACTAGTCAGCATCTGAAATTACACTTCATTGAAGTCATTATTTCTTGATCCAATGTTTGCAGACAGCTTGTGGTGTTGGCTAGTAAGAAGACAACTTCTATGTTCGGAAGTTCCAGGTCACTGAACTGATGTGCCGAGCAGTGGTCCAAAGTTATCCAAATTTTCCTGTTTCTTGCAGCCATTTGTTGCCGAGTCTTCAAGAGATTTGGTCATTCAAGCTTTATTGTTATTCTCGTACTGACTTGGCAAATTGAATAGGTTGACATTTTTAAAACAACAAGAATTTTTGTATTTTCCAATCACTAATGGTTTGAGCTTCTCAGAACCATCAGAATTACAATACAAGACCACCGTCAGTCTCTCCTTGCTGCGTTTTCCTCCATGGCATTTTCCGCCCTTGGAATGTAGTTGATTTTTCAGGCATCTTTATAGAAAATGCTTGCTTCACATTTTTTGGGTGATGAGAGAGCTTAGATTGAAACTCCCGCATCCACTCATTGGCATCTTTCTCGTTTACTCTATGTGCCTCCCCACAGACACTGACAGCACTAATTTTATGCCTCTTCTGAAAACACCATAGCCATCCCTCAGAAGACACAAACCCAGAACTTCCTTCTTTCTTGGGGATTTCCCAAGCGTTTTTTGAAGCACAAGGCCCGACAGTGGAATTTGCTGTGAACAAATGTGTTGGAACCATTCTAACAGCGAATCCTCCAACTCTCCATGTTTCGCTGGTCTCATGCACTTGCTATTGCCATTAAACGAATAGTTTGTCAGACTTGCCTCTATTCTCTGTTTTGAACTTAATAATCAATCAGAGAGTATACTTCGGAATCTGAAAGTGTTCTGCAACCTGTGTTTTGATCTCTCCATTATCGACCATATGTACAGTTTGCTGTTTTTGTTTCAGCGTGAGAGCATTATGAGCATGTTTCTCTTTCGGTGGTATAGTAAGTGATGCAGCAAAATGGATGGGGGGGGGGAGGAAAAACAAAACATTCAGTGTTCGCAAGCAGAGGCAAACAGCTCTCTGGATTGTTGCGAGTTGCGCGCCGTGTGTGGTCTGCTGACCAACCCCCTCTTTCCCCGCCCTTGCATCATATGCTGTGGAAGTGATACATAACCATAAGTAAGCCTTCGGACCATTGTTGAGAAATTACAGTACAGTATTGAGAAAAATTATGTGAAATGCGTGACGGAAAATACCATAGTGCACAGCACAACATACATATTTGGTTTAAATGAAGAATAACATATGCAATATTTAATGAGGGGATCAAATTTTAGTTTGTAGTACGAATTATCAGTTTAAGCGGTAAGTTTTTCCATGTAATTCAGCAGGGACCGAGCAGCTACTATGAGTTTAACCAAGTTTTCGGTTTATCTGATTTCGAATTAGCGAGGGTCTACTGTATTTTCAATTTTGGAGCAAATTTTAAACTTTGTTAAATCTGGCTCAAAATAAATTCAAGAAAAGAGTTAAAAATCTGTGAAAACAAACCAGTATTCGTCTCAATCACAAGCGAAAATCAGAACAATTCACTTTGCCAAACATCACAAATTTAAAATAAAGAGAGTTGAGGGTTGTTACACTACATCACTATAATATTCTTACTTGAACGTGTTTCGGGAGACGGCTTGTTCCCATTGTCAGCATGTTCTCAACTGGGAATGACGATGGGAACAAGCCGTCTCCCGAAACGCGTTCAAGTAAGAATATTATAGTGATGTAATGTAACAACCCTCAACTCTCTTTATTTTAAATTATGACACATCACTGTTACTAGCTTCTAAATCTTCAAAATTAGTCAATCACAAATTTATTGGACCTCCAGTATGTCTCTCACATATTATTTTAATATCAACAGTTTTTTACATATTTTTTGCAAAGCTAATGCCAAACAAAGCAATTCGTAATTCAAATCGAAAGTGATTAGAGTCATTAGCTTAGATTGCCTTTATAACATTAGTTTTTGTTTGTGAAACAATTCACAGACCTGAATTTACAACTGATAGTAAATGAGTATCCTTCCTCAATGCAAAAATGCGCATATATCTCATGCTTCCTCTCACTGCATGACAAGCAGTAGCAGAATGTAAACTAAATCAGTAAAGCACTTGAAGAATATATTACCTTTTCTTTGGCATGGATAAAAGTCTCTATGAAGAATGAAGTAGACAACTGAGCTGATATTTCTGTGAAGTCTTCTCCTTGGCTTAGGAGAGTTTGAGGAATGTAACCACAAACCTGCCACATGAAGCTGTGAAAAATAAAATAAAATCAATTTTAATGCCACTGAAATAAGTATTTCTTTGCAACTGTATTATAAACATTACTATCTTGATTCTACATTTCTCTCTTTAATTTTTGTTGCTTGGAAAAGTATTAACTGCAGCAATTTGCTAGCTATGGAAATGTGTACAGTGAGGCCTCAATACATCATACCCATTAGTCACTCTCCTTTCTATTGATATCCTTGGTATCAAGAATAATCTGATCACTGCACAGAATGAGATATCAGTGTGTACTCCATTTGCTCCCTATTCTGCCCAGTTCATACATTTCTGCACAAATTCATAACAATGCATAATGTGTTATATCTGCAAAATTCTTAGTTATAGATCCCACAATGCATCTTAAAATCACATCCATTATCATTGTCTTGTTTTGATTTCAATGTCTTGAAAAATTTTTGAAAGAAGATGGAAATGGAACAAGTACAAAGGATATAGTACAAGGACAAAGAATTTGATGGGTATTACCATCGTTGCACATTCAGGACTGAATTGAAAACAGTCCTCATTGTAATTTGTTTCAGTTTATAAAAAAACTATGTACAGTGCTGTTTTAGTTTTTGTAAAAAAATAAGATGTCTCTTTTGTTTTCTTTTTCTTTTTTTATTACAAGCTAACAGAATTTTATTTGAATAGCAAGTATTTTGTTTGAAGCTAAACTGGCAACATATAAATAAAACTAACATTCCTCCTACACAAATTAATATTCGGACAATAGGAAAAATCTTTGAATATTCATAACAATTCATGAAGGCTTGAAACAATATATTTTATCTTTGGAGCTTGAGTGAAGAATAAGCTACATTCTTAAGAGTTTCTAAAAATCTTCTACAGTTCTTAAATCAGGTTCAGAAAAAAGGGGGGTTATCTTGTATTTGGGCCATCTTATATTCAGAGAAATATGATACATATCACTAATGAAAATTCAATGCAATGAAAATGGCTATGAAAATTTAATGCAAAATTAAATATGTTATTCTTAGAAAGCAGTTTAACAAAATACGTACTCTAGAAACACCTAATGTACAAAACACGCTAATAAAAGAGAGAAAGGCTGCCCATATACATACTTGAAATAAGTGTGCTCAAAGATGTTCTTATCCTTGAGGAAATGCATGTTGTCCTGCCAAATCCAATCCTCAAGCTCTTTGCTTAGCTCAAACGTTGGAAACTGCTGGATTTGCCCAGGTACATTGCTTGGGTCTGAGCTAGATGTTGTAGTCGGTGAAGCTGCTGCTGCCGATTCTGCATCACCTGCATCTTCTTTTGCACCTCGCTGTTCTCCATCACGACTACACCACTCATAAAACAGCATGTATGCACTGTTTGTCTTTTCAAAACTGAAGTCCATGAACTTATCCGTGACAGAATCGTAAGTTTTACTCTAGAAAGAAAGCATTTATTTTTTAATTTCCTGCATCAAATGTTCAATACTGAGTAAGGGCTAATAAAACCTATCTGTTTGTTTAGCTCTAAAAAGAGAGTATTTACATTTTAATTTCCTGCATTAGATTTTTACAACTGAATAACAGAATCTTTATAAAAATAGAAGTAACTGTTCCAAGGTTTCTTCACCGCAGTTGACCACAAAAAAACAATTTTTTTTGTACAAAAACCTACTTAATGCTGTGTATTTAAAATACATAGTTGATCAAAAAATTTGATTTTTTTATTCATATATTTATTGTCACTTTAACTTATATGTCATATCATGACAATTTTAGGGTGTAGGTACATTTCTGTGTTACAGTTAGCTTTAGATTTGTTTACACGGTTCAATAATGTTACCAAAATATAAAATGTTTTTACAATACATATGACTTCCAAGTGCTTTACTTTTTTCTCCTTTCTTTTATCTTTTTTTGGGGGGGAGGGGTTTATACATAGGAAACATGAAAAATTTTGAAAGCATTTTGCGCAACTTCATTAAAAAATTTAATGTGGTACCTCACGTAACTTCCTCTACCCATTAAAATTTAATGTGCAGCCTATAGATATTATACTACAGGATGTCTCACTTGAATCAAACTAATAATTAAAATAATAAAATCTGCTTGGAGTATGATAAGCATACTGCACACAAGAGATGTGGCACCGATCTTTCTAAGCATATGAATATCACAGTCTACAATTAAGTTCCACCACGTGGTACATACTTTGTTGTTACACTCTTGAGTTCCTCGCCTACTGTTGGGTGTAACTGGAAGTGTTTCATGACTGAATTCAGTACTCAGTGCAGCAGCAGAGGATACGCTTATATGGAAAACCATATGCAGTAACGTGTGACAGTGACAACTTTTTGGGCTTTTTAAGGTAAAAAATAAGGTATGCAATATTTACTACTAAAATTTGGGGATGAAATTGAAACTACAGAAAAATGTGTCCAGGAAAGAGGACAATAAAAACTGTCACATGAAATGGAGGTTTTCAGAAAGACATCTCTAATGAGCTGTAAAACAAACTAGATTTATGCACACCATATTTCTGTTGTGTAGAAATTGCAACCTCCTAACAAAGGAAAAGAGTCAGTTATTGTCAATGTCAACAACATAATCAGAAACTCAAAACTGCAACAACAAATTATGCAACCCTATTATTAGAATTTAATGACACAATAACCCAAGAATGCAAACCAAAATGGAAATGAGAATGGGAAGCAAAACAGGATACAACATTTTGCTTCATAATAGCCCAGCAACGAGAACAGGAATGCATATTATGGCCATATGGATAATAAAGTGAAAAGCCAATTTTGCGGATTGGGATTTCATTTGTTTCTAACTGACTAAAGATATTTTTACTTTCTCTACCATGTACATAGTAGGTAGAGAAGGTATTTCATTCCACCCACAAATTTGTTACAGAGATTTCACCAGGAATACATGTTTTGAGGTCCCTAAATCCAAAAAGAGCATTCTTAGGAGAGAGAGAGAGTGTGCATGTGTGTGTGTGTGTGCGCGCGCGCATATGTGTGTTTGCGGCCTAACTGAAAAACGAAAAGTCGGATCAATACCAAATTGTACCAAGCTTCATTCCTTTATTGATACTGCCATACATTAAAATTGTTTGTTGTACTTTATTAATTTCTACCAGTTTTTGAGGCCAGTTTTGAGTTGCATATAAACAAACAACAGATGATTATGCTAGAAGAACCAATGCTCGATGTATCTGCAGATGTTTAGGATCTGAGATTATGGTACACATGTGCTAGAATTTCTTCCAGTTCATTTTCCCAGCTTACTACTAAAAAGAGTTCTAGCAACTGTTTCATGTCACAGCTCCCTTGAATAATTTCTACAGTGAAGAGTCTAATATGCACAATATGGATGTAATATACCATCACGAGAACGAGAAAGTTAAATCTTGGCCAATCTTCTTTCAAATTCCTGGGACCCGGGAAAGCTTCCTGTTAGTTGTAAATGCTCATATTACAACAATACATGTATTTTAACTTTGTTGTTTTTCTTCTGGTTACTCTCAGTCATTGGAACCAGCCTACACTTGCAACACTAGAAAGACTATGGCTTAAATTATACATTTTAGCAGAAAATATGGTATGTTAATATCCTTTTACGGATGCTACAAAGTTAGGAAAGTACTCATCATTAAAACCTATAGTTATAGCATTCAACTCATTTATCTTCAGCCAAGGAAGCAAAAGGTTGCAAATGGCTTGTGCACATACCATGCCATCTCTTTTCAACACTTTTGTGTGAAGATGACAAAGTCATCATATATCATTTCTGAAATTTTGAGACCTCTCTCAGCATTTCAGTAAATGAATGCACACAGTTTGAAACGAAAGGCATACATGTTGACCACATTCATCTCCCAGTGAATAAAGGACATCTTTTGCTATGGAGCAGCAAAAAATGAGGGTGTCACTGGTTTTATTGGTTGCTAACCTATAATACACAAGCATTAAGACATCTGCAGCCCTTTTTAAGAAATGCTATGCTACACATAGGTAGATATCCATATGCAGCTTCATAAAACCTTTAACAAAAAAACAAGGAATGGAACACATCACTTACTGTCATTTCACCTCCAAAGCATTCAGCTGCAATTTGGTTGGGATCGAAGGGCTTCACTTCTGCGTCATTGAAGAGAAACCATTTATCACGATTTGAAGTTGTGCGATCTCTAATAAAACTATAATAATGTCCACCATCTGCAGTCCCCGTATGCACTGTAACACCTATGAGATCATATTCATAACACTCATTGAAGTCTTCAGATTCTGAATCCTCATATTCTTCCTTATCATCCCCAGAAGCTTTAGAAATGTCTGAAACGCCAGAATCTGGTGACACATTATCCTTAGCTTCCCTTGAATGTTCCGACTTTCTTAACTGTGACTTTCTCTTCTCTTCTGCAAATTAAGTAAAATAATACCATACAATTTTTAAAATATGACAGTATATACTATTTAAGTTTCTTGACTACCAAAAAATAATTAAAATATATCTGCCATCCAACATCCTCACAGACAGCCAAATCTATCCTTTCAATAAGGGGAGAGTGAAAACTAGCAACAGCTTATGAATGTTAATTCAAAATGAAAACTCAATACTAAAGCACCTGAATTCGAGCAATATACAAGTAAACCCTCTAAACAAAATGATAACACAAAGGGAAACCTAAATTTACAGAATTGTTATTTAAGAACTGAACAAATTTATTTCATTCAAGCATCAGGCTTCTTCCTTACCATCTTTTTAATTTAATTTAAAGCATCCCCTTCTCACTTTCTCTCATATCTTCTTCAGGTTTTAAAGTTCGTTTACAATTTTCATCTTTGACTTTAGTTTCTTGTGATAAACTAACATTACAGATGTTTTCAAAATTTCCTTTACTATGGTTAAAGAAATATTAAATGGACATGAGTACAGTGTTTGTTTAACTGAATCAAATTATGTTTAATTTCTTTGGCCTTTTACATTATTTTGTAAAATTCGCTGAATTTTAAATAATTCCAATTTCTTCTGTATCAGTTGACACCCTACTAATTAAAACTGATTTAGATAGAAATTTCATATGAAAGAATTTTACATTGTCCAAATAATCTTAAAGACCTTAATACTAATTTTCTTTGCACCATTTAGAGCTATCAAGAGAGCATTTCTCATTAAGCACTCCTCAATTTTTGCAAATTGCAAAGCCTGCAACATATATACACATTTAAAAAATGATGGGATACTCGTAAGCAATTAAAACATAACCTGACAAACAAATGATGATAAATTTTTGCAGTTCTGCTACCATGAACAAATTCTTACTTTTACTAAAGAAATTTAACGACATCTTGCAAAACAGTTGTATATTAAAACTGATATCCATTTCTTGATGTGTCTTTTCCACTCCTGGCCCATGCCTACTCTTGCCATTGTCACAGTGATGTAATGAAGATATTGGGTGAACAAATATGGCACAGTAACTGGTGTCTAACAAAGATATATCAATACCTGAGTGCCCAGACACCCAAAACATCATCAGTCTTGAAAGTGTTAATACTAAGTTCAGTTCAAGGACTACACATTTGCCTTCTCTGTATTTTAAGGATTGTTCCAGTAGAAGCAAGAGAGACATCTGTGAAAGGCTTGAGAAGTATTGTTCAAGTCAGTTTACTGGAATGAAAACATTCCTCCTAGGACATAATGAAGAGGTTTGGAGAAACTTCTGCTTTACATGAGGTTCTAACTACTCAGAATAGCATAAAAAGGCACACTTTGTGTAATACTACCATTCTGGCGAAGCCAAAAAACTTTTAAGCAGAGACCAAATAAATCACTGCTTTATTTTAAAGATTAATATCAAAAATTCTGCCTGCCTTGTAGTTTATAACTAACTTTCTTTGTTTAAAGATTTCAAACAATAAAATGAACAGCATTATACCAAATAATTAGTAACTTTCCAATACCTACAGTAAGCAACAGGTTTAGTTACATTTTTTTTTACTATTTTCAATGATTTCAAGAATGTTTACCTCTATTACAAATGAAAAGATGGAAACATTTATTCAAGAAACCTGAATGTCTCTAACCATCAATTTTGGTTCTCAACCAGGCAGCACCTGTTACAATGCAACAATTTTCTGAAATAAAATTGCACATAAATTTAGTGGATCTAACATGTGTAATGGGAATTTCACAAAGAAATGGCAATTTCTTTGAAAACAACATACTGAACAGATAAACATCTAGGTGTAATGGAGGTTTGCCACCCTGTCCACACACACCCACACTTCAAAGACTCTCTATTTAGACTTGCAAATACTTTACCTTGATAATGTTGTGGCATTAGATGCTTCTCCACATAGCCTGACATGTCCAAGCGAAGTGGAAATGAGAAGTGTGTGTTTACTTTCTCCTTGAGCATTGTCACCATATTGAATGTATACCTCATAGTGTTAAAGCACAGTATATGGGGAAGCTTCTTAAAGCACGCTCTAGAAAATAAAGAGATGGAAACCTGTAAGATCTCAGTCACTGTACATAAACATTGAGTAATGCAAACTATTGGTCATACATTAAAGATTAAAAACACAAGCATTATTAACAGTGAAGTATTCATCATGATTTAGATTGAGTCACACTTTTTTACACTCACCTTCACTAATTAAAGTTACATAAAACAGGAAACGTTTTTGAGGGCATTCGTCCTCATCGTCAGCGACTGGGTGACTAAGGGTCGCTTTCTCCCATGTCCTCTCCTTCCTCATCCTGCGAATTCTGACCCTGTTGCCATCTGGTGTTGGAGACACAAAGTTTTAACACATTGCTTACAGGCAGGATCTCAAAATTAATGACGTTGTTGCTGTTTTTGATGATGTGTATTTTTCCCAGATGTTCAATTCTATTGGTGTGGTGAGGGGTTTTAACAACTTTATACTTTGGCCAATGTTGTGGTTTTCAGTCCAAAAATGGTGTGATACAGCGGATTTCTCTATTTGTTTTAGTTTTATGTTTCTTTGGTGTTCCTTAAGTCTGGTTTCCAAGTTTCTTTTAGTTTTTCCTATGTAGTATTTCTCACATTCCTCACAACTGATCTGGTAAATTCCGGATTTTAGTGTGTTTGGGATGGTATTTTTGAGAGGTGTGTTTAGCAAGTTCTTCAAGCTGAATTTGTTCTGTGGAGCTAGTCTAATGTTAAATTTGTTGAAGATTCGTTCAAATTTTCCAAAGGACCAAGGGTGGTATGTGAATTTCTTGTATTTCCAATTTGTGCCCCCAACACCAGATGCAACAGGATCAGAATTCGCAGGATGAGGAAGGAGAGGACATGGGAGAAAGCGACCCTTAGTCACCCAGTCGCTGACGATGAGGACGAATGCCCTCAAAAACGTTTCCTGTTTTATGTAACTTTAATTAGTGAAGGTGAGTGTAAAAAAGTGTGACTCAATCTAAATCATATCGGTCATACACTTGACACTAATGAATTCTAACACAGAATGTTGTACAAATTTTAAGCAAAGCTGATTGTAAAATTCAAGGAGCTTTCATTAGACTTATGATTATTTTAAGAGACTTCCTAGTATAACTAAACCACCAGCTTCTTCCCACTGCACAACCACCACTTCTTTCCTGATATAGGTAAACTGGTTATAAATAACTGGAACACACCTGTAACCACACCACAATAAACATACCAGATTTTGAACATGCCATTAAATCTTCTAAATAAAATATAACTTCCTTGAGCCACAGCAGTAACTGAACTTGGATGCAGAATAGCACACAAATGCTCTAAAATCTGCATCACCAGCTAGTTCCTATTTAATGAAGCTGGAAATTTTGAAAGAAACAAATACCTTACTAGAGTCAGACTAAACAAACATACCACCACTTAAATACTTATAAAACCAATGGGAAATGTTTTGGAGGCATGCTGCTCCCTTATTCATTGGACACTTGCTTTGTAATACGACTGCTTGGGTAGCATTGTTGTTGCAGCACTCCCTATATGGTGCAATGGTCTTCAGGAAAACCTCTTTCCACCAAACAATGATTGCGCCCATTTAATAGCCGATGGCATCATGTGGGCAGTGTCCATTAACTCCAATGTTAGGATGACAGTGAGGATGGTGACGATGGAACAAGGGACCTACAGTTTTTATTATGGATTCCACACCATTGGACCTAGGGATATTAACTTGACCTAGCAGAGATGAAGACTTGGATAGGGGTGACTTAAAACTATCACGCCATAGCCGAGAATGAAACCACACCCTCTTGGTATGAGATCCACGAACAAAAAACCACTAATTGTACCCCAGCATCTGAGTGGGTGGTGTTATTCTTGGTAGAGCAATGTCTCTTCTGAAAAGGTTGTTTTGTGGCAGTAAAATAAATGAGAAGACAGAAGCCTTGCCCTTTAAAATGCTTTTTCCGCTACCAATTTGTAAAATGTCAATGCTTTTCAGTTATATTAGAACTGGATTTATATCACACCCTTCTACACAGAACGTTTGTATCAATAATATTTATACTATCATTATTTTCTGATTTGTATATATCTTGGCTCTAGGTTTTGTTCCTCTTTACTGTCTATGTAAAATAGTACAGTTTCTGCAATTTATGTTTTAAATTTGTGGGTTTTTTTTCAGTATGAGATTTCCGGTAATTTTTTATAAGATTCTATGCTTCTTAAACCTCACAAAACTTATTAGTGTTTGCTTTTTAACAGATATATTAAACACCTTAAAAACCTATCAGTACTGTATTCCCCACTTTTACAATTCAGATGGGATTGAGGCAGGATATAAAGTTTAACAGTATTTTATTACATTTCTTGATGCTCTAATTACCTTTTTTCTGCACGGACTTTTTTCCCACATTGAGAGCATGTATACATATTGTCGCCCTCAAGTGTGTCCTTTACAGTGACTTCATCCAAGGACTCGTACAGATTTCTCATGTCTGCTACCTGACAACGCACTGTGTAAAACTCTTCCAGGGTTCTGCTTACATGTTCACAATCCTGTCAGAAAGGAAAAGAATAAATAAAAATATAGCCAAGGAATTAAATATGCAAAGCAAAGCCTTTTTCTTTTTCAAAATGTCAAGAGCTTGTTAACTGAAAGACAACCAGTAAATTGAAAAACACAGCACTATACCCCCGCCGCTGTATCTTTGCACTTGACAGTTCATGTGACTTCGTGTAAGGTTGGCTACATTGTGGTTGCGACGTTGCCAGAGTGACTAGTAAACAACAACAGCTGATTGTTCTCCTTTCTATCGTGTCTAGGCCGCATACAAAAAGTGTACGTAAGTAACGAACGTCAATGAATAATAACTATTTCGTATTATTATTGTTAATTGAAAATAAGCGATATAAGCAGCTTTGGTATGGTCGGATACTCCTTTCTATGATAATAGGCATAAATGTGTGTACGTATGGCATCTAATTGGAAAGCATCATCAAGATTTGTGACTGGACGAGGCTGCTTTCTTTTCTTCCCTGGAGTTGATAGAAATACCTGTTGTGTTCCAGATGGTTCAGTAATATTGTCCTCTTTCTCTTGGAGTTTCACTCCCTTGTGTATAACAGTTCTCGTGCTTAGTCCAAGAGCTGCTGGAGTTCGTTGTACAGCTTTATCAGCAGGAATAGAGGGAATGCCATGAAGCTTCACGTACTCCTTTTCCTGTCCAAAGAATTCCCAGGTTCTCCTTAATAGTTCCAATGCCTGACTATTAAGTGGCACACCTTGGCGCAAAGGATTTTCACTTCGTGAATCATCACTCGGCAATTGGCGTCGTTTTTCAGACATTGTCGCACTTAAGTTTTGTTTAAATAAATAATATGAATGAAATATATATAAAATAGATAAATATAAATAAATATATGTATAAACAAACAATAACAAAAGTAACAAACAATAACCACAAATATAAATAACAATGAACAATATGTAGCTTGCAAAGAACAACTCAATGCTCGTGCTAGAGATTCACAAACTGAAGCACGTGGTTGGGAATAGTTACATCCGGCAACAGAGCCGATTCTATTTCCGGTTCCACTTTGTCATCGACCATCCGGAATGCTGCCTTGTGATTGGCTTAGGAAGTTAAACGGTTGAAGCTTTTCATCTGCTTTTGCAAGTGTACCAACTTAAACGCTAGCTGTCAAGTGCAACGTTACAGCAGCGGGGGTATAGAAGGTGTAGCTTTGGAAACAAACAATCTTCAGCACTGATTCTGGATGATCATTTACTAAGAAGTCAGTCTTGTGAAGGCAAGAAAATAATGCAAGCTTTCTGCAATTAATGACTGCCATCATCTCTCTTTATTCTAGCAGAATATTTATCTATACAAGCCCTTTAAACTAAGCACTTCACCCCCCCCCCCCAAAAAAAAAGCAAACCAGTTTTCAAAACCTTTTGTTTTTCAACTTAAAAAGAGCAACAGTTAAATTTTTTCATTATTTCTAAAAGCTGGAGAAATAAATATTGTTGAACATTTTTACTCACCAAAGAAACTACATTATTGCTGATGACACCTCCAAAAAGCGTCTTCACTAGCTTTTTCAGTTCTGGTGTCATTTCTTCAAGTTTTGACACTAGATCAATGAAGAACTCAGCCATATCCTTTTGTTCCCCAGTATTTAGTGGCTGATGATCCATTGTATACACTTTGCAGAAGCTTCTTGGATTATATGCCTTTCTTTCACTTTCCTGAAAAATAATAATGAGGATAATTTGAAAATGACCTACAGATTGCTTTTCTGAAGCAGTTTTGTTTTCAAAACCAGCCATCTTTTATGGAAACATTTATGCAATAATATAAGAATCACAGTAGGCATAGCTGTTTGATACAGTATAGATGTCTGTATATGGGAAACATGGTAATAATTAAGCATTGTGCAGTCATTAATACTTCCTAAGGAAAGTTTGAATGAGCAGAAATTTATATATGACAAACACTGTAATGGAATCTGCACCATCATTTTCAACTATTTTCAAGTGGTCCACAGAATTTAAATACATCCATGAACACTTGGAACACAATACATGCAACCACAACAGAAATCATGAATTAAGTATACAATATGGTTCTGCAGGATCGAATGAAGGTGTCTGAAATTGCTGAAGTGCTGAGCATTTCAGGGGAATGTTTGTTTCACATTTTGAAAGAAGAGTTGTACAAGAAAAAGTTATCTGCAAGATGGGTACTGCAACTACTGACTCTGGACCTCTGAGCAAAGTTAGGCTCATTTTCAGAGAACTCACTGACTTAATGTGTGAATCTGTAACAAATGATGAAACCGGATGCACTAATACACAACTGAAGCAAAGCAGCAGTCTATGCAATTCTTGGGATATAGGATTCTCCACCACCAAAGAAGGCAAAATGTGTAAAGTTCGCCGGGCAGATCATGGCATTGGTTTTCTGGGATGCCAAGGATATATTATCTTCCCGTTGGATAATCTATCCTGGAGCATATAATGCTAAAATTCTGGACCAAAAGAAGACCAAAAATGCCACATCCATCTTATTTCCTTGACTTAGCTCCATCACAATTTCATCTGTTCCCTGCAGAAAGTTTCTTGGTGGAAAGAAATGCTCCTCCACTGAACATTTAAATCAGGCATAATTTACAGGCATGGAGAAATCTGACTTCCATGAAAGGATAAAGACCATGGAGCATTCCTGAATAGGTGCAATGATGTCAAGGAAGGCTAGGCTGATAAATATGAACAATTTAAAAAATATGTGGCATCATTATGAGAACTTTTCAAGCGACCCTTGTAATATTCAACTGCTATCTCAGTAATCACTACAGGCAAGATATCCAGAAAGTTATAGACAGCATAATTTTGTTACTAAAAAAAAACAGGACAAATTTTTTCTTGAAATTGCTCACGTGTTTATTAGTGTTAGTGCAGTGATTCATAATAGTATAAAAAGACGTGAAGCTTGCTACTGAAGCCCCAGATTCAACCATCCAAGTAACATTAAACATTTAATGTAAAAACTGGAAAAACATTTCAATGGACAAATTCCAACTTTTACTTATCACAAAAATTTTCCAGAAATATAATGTATCAAAGTTAAGATATAAGAGTGACCTCATCTGGTGATCAACCTCTCTGACAAAAAGACATTTTCCATCGCCTGTATAATCCATCCAAAGAAAACCTATCCTACTGGGCATTGCCATGTCTACCTCAACATTTTCATAGCAGAAAAGAAATATAGAGAAAGCATGTAGATGTATAGTAAACATGATGTTGCTTTATGTGTAAATCCATTTTAGATAGCATCAAACACTTGTAAATCTGAGGTAATCCACAAATGTAAATATAAATGTAATTTTTTGTTTCCTAAACAGAAAAAATAGTGCTCTCAAGTTAAACAATACGGGATGATAAAAATTAATTGCATTAGTGACCTCTTATGGACAATTTTGAAACATTGGAACATATACAGTACCTACTTCATTTCTGGTGAGTTTCTATTTTATTTACAATAATTTTGTATGACATTCTTTTTTACAGTTTTGAATATTTCTGAAATTAACTTAGCAAGGAAGAGTTTACCTGTATAAGCAGTGAAAAGGTCAATGAAGAGTCCTAAATGAATGTTCAGACAGACTTCAGATAATGCCAATTCATGTTAGTTGCCCGACTTGGCTATCAATTTAGATGATGTATATAGTAGTTCCTATCATCATTTTAATTATTCTTGTCTGCCTTAATTTGGCAAGCGATTATTGGACAACATTTTCCCTACTTCATTTGCAAGCAGCACTATGTTTTGCATGTCCTAAGATAAGTTTTGGAAGTAATTACTTACAAGCAGGTATGCAAACATTCTCTGTAGTTCTCTGAGAGTATGCTCGTGTTTACTATTGCCATCACATTTGGCACGGAGGATGGAGAGACGAGCCTGTGGCATCATGTAAAGATGTTGCATGCAGGAAGCCATGTAACATGTTGCACCAAGGTTTGTGAGACCCACATAGCCACAGTCTGAGCGACCATCCTCATGAGGCCAGTAATCCCAAGGATATGGTGAACTAACACCTGTAATTAATTAAAGTTCTATAACATGTTACAAAAAAATAACTCAAATTGTCAGTTGTCATCCAACAAGTTATTTGTATACCTGGCTTATGCTGAGCTAGCAGTTTCTCATGAAGAAGGCGATAATTATCTGGAGCACCTTTAACCATTTCCACAAGAAGATCATATGCTGAAGAACGAGACAGCTGAGATTTGCATTTTGGTACATAACGCTTTCGAGGATTTGGAAGTGCAAATAAGAAATCAAAAACCTGAAAAATTAAACCAAAATTAAAATGTCTTAAACATTTTACACAATTCGTAGGAAAATTACAGTATCATATTGTGACATTTGTAATATTATTAGCATTATTGCGTACGTGACCTGGTGGCCCAGATCGGATATTGTGCAAGAGTGGAGGGGATGAAAAACCGGTTCCTAGTGTAGCGTGCCCACGCCGATTTTAGCATGGGTTGAATCAGTCGAGTCGAGGTTCTGCTAGTAATCAGGTGTGTGTGCAGCTTGTCCATGCATACAGCATGGCGTCCCCACCGACAAGCAAGGAGGTATTGTAATTCCATTTTATCATAAAATATAGTCAACATCCAGTTAGTCTTGGTCTGAATTTCTATAGTAGATAGACCCTTCCCTTATCCACATAATGAATTAAGAATATTGTTAGGGGCCTTTAGTTATATTTTCATAATTTCGTTGAGCTATTCCCCGTCGTACCTCGCATAATGTGTGATAGAATATTCGATCCGTTCACGGTACCTGTTGCTGTATCCCCCATTGAGCTAGAATAAGTAAAGAGGTTACGACAATTGGTGCGAGGCACCGGGTAATTGGTGGAGGCTGCAAAAATTTTTTTTTTCTTTCTCTGAAATGTAGCGTGTTTGGTCATCCACGTGTTCGTTAGAAAATGTAATTTTTTTTTTGTTGGCTTAAGGGTAAGGGTTTTGTTTCGTCATTTGTGGTTTTATATTCTAAATTCATCTTGCATAGTTTCTTAAAAGTCCCATGTCTGTATCTTAATTTCAAGCTCACTTTTAAAATTTTTGCATTGTCTGTCGGTGGCGTGGCGGTAAACTTTTGGCTCCATTTTTCTCCTTACCATGGCTTCACTTCTGCTAAATTCTGTTTCGGTGATAAATTGTTTGTATTGTCCCTTCTAATTCAATATTTTGCAAAGATTGCAAACAATTTAAACTTTTGAGAAGTTACAGAAACATGATTTTAAGTCAAAATGTATATTTGATACACCACTGTTTGCACATTTTTTGCAATTCTGCCTCTATTTTTGTTTTTACTTGCAAAATGTAAGAACATCAGACAAAAAATTTGTAAATGGAAGCTGTTATTCATTACTTGATTAATTTTTATGCTTCAGGTCAGCACTATCAATGAATTGCTATGTTTACAGTAAGTGGTGATATAATCAAGATGTCCAAGAACATCCAAACATTAGGCCATGAATGAATATTCCACATTTACTCATCAAAACATACAACAAAGATGTATGAGGTCATCTAAATGTAGAAGATTTCTTGGCCAATTTCAGAAATGCTAGCCAGCTCTGTTCCTGCTAAGTTATATTTGTCACTGCATTCCAGAAGCAGCTAGGAAAGGAAGTCTCATGTTTATTTACTATGCCGCTGAAAGTCAGATTAAGCCTCATGGCAGTAATGTTAACAACTTAAAATCAACAGATAAACAATAAATGGATAAATGTGAAGATGCAATTGAAGATTGTGAAACATGTCCTTTTTTCAAATTTAACTACAAAGATAAGGGAAGCGATAGTTACAAATTTATGCAGATTATATACTCGAACCTCAATCCTTCATACATGAAACTATTGTTTTCCCACATTCATCGTTCAATTTATGTGGTTTACATTATAACTTATGTAAATAAAACCTATATTCATCATTCTTTAAAGTATTGTTTTCCTGCAATATTAATTCAAAAGTTTCAGTCCCAAACAAATTCTATCCCCGAATGATCATTTTTAAGCCAGAACTGAAACAGCCATCATAATTCCCTAGTAGTTGCCAACACTTTTGGAATGGCTTGTATCAGCCTGAGTAAGGATTCAATGCTCATGCAATTACAGCAGCAGCAACGATAGATGCCATGGGCTGATGTGAGAAGCAAAGAGGTATGCAGAAATTCTTAGTCCTCTTTCTTCTGGTAGCGTTATCACTCATTCATTTCACTTTGTGATTCGATGGAATGTTTTTAGTTGTGTGATCTGTTGTGGCTTTGAGCTATCTTCTTGTCGAGTTCTTAAACTTGTTCCTTTGTTTATTTGTTTCTTGCTATATTTTCCAATCATGTTGGAAACAATCTTGTTTCTATTCTTATTATTTTGCTATTCCTGTTTTTTATCCCCCTTTCTATTCATTTATTTATTTACTTCCATTCCTATCATTGTTATAAGCTATTCCTTTTAATTCCTCTGTTTTTCACACCTTATTTCCCTTTTATTCTAGTCATTTCATGACATACTTCTAACCTTGTTTTTATCTTAATTTCCTATCCTTGTTATTGTTTGCCTTCCATTCATATCATTATAACCAAGTTTACATGGCTTGACCTGTTAAAAAGGTTAGAGTGCTACAAGAAAGGCTTCAAATTACTGAACTGTAGAGGAATCCATTTGAAAAGAGAATTGATATAGCCAAATGGCTGGGTTTGGCACCTTCTACTCTAAACTCCATTGTGGCCAATAAACGTGAGATTCAGGATAAAGTGGACAAATGTAACACATTTGTGAAGAAAAAGAAGGGTGGAAAGAAATCCGTTTACAGAAACCTGAAAGAGGTCCTGTTTACTTGATATCAGCAGGCCTGGGCTTCTGGTACACCAATTGATGGGAACATCCTAAGGGAAAAAACATTGCAGGTGGCTGCAAGAATCACATATGCAGAGTTTTCTGCATTCAATGGCTGAATATCCGAGGTCAAGGATCGCTGTGTAATGATGATGAAAAAGCTGACTGGTGGGTGTGCTGCTGAGGACACTGATGGATGGAGAAATTACCAGGAATCACAAAGGGGTATGAAGCCAGGGACATTTAAAAACTGATGAAACCTGCCTCCCATACCATACATTGGCTCTGAAAGCAGGCTGAAAATTGCAGGTGCAGTCATTTTGACACCTATGTGGCAGTGGATGAGGGCATTGCCCTTGTGAAGTTCAAAGTGTAAATGAAAAGTCTGATGAAGTGAAAAAAGCAGCACATGTTTGTCACAAGAGTGAGGGGCATGAGAAAGAGGGAGAAGATGATGTAACAGTTGAAGCAGTGCCAACTTTTGCCAAAGCTTTGAGAGTATATGAAACTGTAGGGGAGTTTATCTATGCTCATGACAGTGATGGAAGCAAGCAACAGAATGTGGCAAGTTCATTGTTTCACATGAAAAGAAAAGCAGCTAAGAAACAAATATTACTTACAAACCTTTTTAAAAGTAAGTGAGAAACATGTAAAACTGACACAAAATAATATATGCTTATATATTGGGTTTATTTATTTTTGCACATGATGTGTATTCCCACATCCATTGTTTTGTTTTTTTTATTTTCTACCACCTCCTTCAGAAAACAGATCAAGATTCAACAGTACTTATAGAATATGATTCATTAGATTTATTTGCTAGTTATTGTTAGTTCTCTCCTTCTGATTCAACCTCCTATACACAAATCTAAACTGCTTGGTTAATTTACACAAATATTTGAAGATTTACATTTTAGAATTAATTAATTTGAAGATTGAGAAGCTAGTAACAGTGATGTGTCATAATTTAAAATAAAGAGAGTTGGAGGTTGCTACACTACATCACTAAAAGGTTCTTACTTTGAACGCATTTCGGGAGAACGGTTTGCTCCCATCGTCAGCATGTTCCCAACTGATTTTGCTGATTATTGTCAGAGGAATGTGTGTGGTTAGTGGTGTTCTCTGGCCTCACCAAAAACAAATACAAGTGAGGAGGCCACCGAAGCCAAGCAGCTGCTTACGCAGACTTGTCTGCAGCAGGGAACTCTGGCAAGATGAAAAGGGAAGCCCTTATGAATGTTGTAGGGGACAGGAATGCTAAGATTCAAACCAAAACTCCGAAACGAAGATAGGAATAGAACGGCCCAGGAAATATGTCTCAATATAAACAGGATATAATTCAAAAAATAACTTTCACTGACTTTATTCCATGAAATCCGTAACTATTAACCATCGGTTTTCACCAAATAATGAAGATAATAAAAAAACAAATACTAAAGTATTTTCTTATTACACAATTCTTATCAATTAATAACACAAAATACCTTGAAACGTTTCAAAGTGGAAAAGGAAAGATTAATCAAACATTAATTCAAATTATAAATACTAAACCAAACCCTCATAAATAGACTACTAAGAGAAAAACTTGAAAATATACTTTAATGATCACAGTAAAGCAAACTTTAACTGATCAAAACAGAAAAGAAAGATTAATATTAAAAACTCTAAAACAAAGATGTCTTATTTAACCTTCTCTATCAAGGATTTTTTTTAATTTTGTTTTAAATTTATTCTTTGTCAATTTATCTCAGTTAAACCCATAACCATTAACCATCAATTTTCACCAAATAACGAACATAATCAAAACCCCACACTAAAGTGTTTTCTTATTACAAAATTCTTATCAAATAATAACACCAAAATACCTCAAAATGTTTCAAAGTGGAAAAGAAAAAATTTAATCGAACGTTAAATTAAACAAAATTTAATTTTCAAATCATAAATACTAAACCCAAATCCTCATAAATATACTACAAAATTTGCAAAACATACTTTAATAATCAGTAAAGCAAACTTTAACTGCTCAAAACAAAATTAATATTAAAAACTCGAAAACAAAGATGGCTTATTTAACATTTCCTCTTAAGGATTTTTTAAATTTTGTTTTGAATTTGTTCTTTATAAACAATTTCTCTCAGTTGGACTTTGGGATCTCGGTTGCTGTTTTGTTATGTTGGTCTAAACCGGTGAATCTGTCTTTGCCTTGGACGATTGATTCTTACTGTTACATTTAGCTGCAATAATCACTTGAAAAGTGACATTTTTATAAAAACTAGCATAATGCAATAAATGAACTTGCATGCTCAGAACAATAGTAATAGAAAAATAAATATTTAATCTCCAAATGTTAAATGCCAATTTATCTATTTTTTTTTACTATAAAAACAACCATTAGTGCTATCATTTGAATTAGAATTCTACATTTTCCTATGTCTTTTCTAGTTCCATACAGTTCCAAAACTGGTATTCCAGGAAAGCATTATTTTGCATATTAAAAATGTCTTCCGTGGAAGAAACAATTTTTTAACAATTTACAAGTGTTATATTAACATGATGCCAAATTCTTCCATGTACAGTGGATGCATCCCTATCAACTATGACTCAAAAAATAAATATAGCAAATGTGATCTGTTCACAGGTTATGATTTTGCTTTTTCTGATACAGAAAAATTTTGGGAAGGTACTTAAAATCGCACATGCATTTATTGCGAAGAACCTGGCCTTCAACTTTGGCCCCCCCCCCAAAAAAAATCGACAAGCACACACTTAAAACTATGGATAATGAGAGCCAGTCTCTTGCGAGTTGCCTATAAAACGAAATATTTTGGTTTCTGCCCTAAAGTCCATCCACCCAACCAAAATACAGAAACACTGAGGACAAAGCCTACCTTTACTTATGAAGAAATCCCAGGCATCAATAACATGATGCCTAGCAATAATAACGCCGCCAGCAAAATTTGGAAAAGAACTCTCCTTTTAATTAATAAAATCTTGTCAATAAAAAAAAAAAAAAAATCAAAACTGCTAAACATTAGCAACACCCGCGGACACCAAAATCCAAGAAATGCTTCCACTGCGGGACGAACGTCTATACAACAACCACACCGTACCTGCAATGCGGATAAAAACCCCTTACACCACTCACAAAAGGCAAAGCGCCAGCCATGCCCTAAATACATAGAGGAAAAAACGGGAACGACAAAGATTTAATTAAAAAGATAAACAAAACAGGCTACACAAGTGACTGGCTGTATGTATATAACAACAACAAATAATAGATCGAAAACATAACAGCACACTGGGTTGATGAACCTCCAAAGGTGTTGGGTGGTGGTAGTTCGAAATTCATTAGGTGATTCCTGTGTTTGACAATATGTATTTTTTCCTAGATGTCCAATTCATTGCTGCTGTTGACCGATTTTAAGAGTTCTATGTTTGGAGTGATTTCATGGTTTGAAGAGCAGAAATGATGTGCTACTGCTGATTTTTCCGTCTGTTTTTGGTAAATGCATCGCATATGCTCTTTATTTCAAGATTTCTTTTGGTTCTTCCTATGTATACAGGTTACAGTCATTACAAACTATTTGATATATACCAGCTGATTTATCGTTGGGGATAAGGTCTTTTGTTCTGTTGCACAGTAGTTTCTGTATATTGTGGTTATTCTGTGGAGTCAGGGTGATGTTATATTTCTTGAAAGTCCTTTGAAATTTATGATGTGTCCAAGGGTGGTAAGTGAACTTTCTATATGCTTGTGGTTTTTGTTGTCTGAGTAAAGTAGTCCTTGGATGTATTTCTATCTTTCGAAGTATTTTATCTTCGCACGCGCACGCACATGCACACACACACACACTTACCACACGTAGAAATAATTTTGTAAAAAAAATGAACTCAGGACTGTACCGATCGAGACTTTTAGCAAAACATAAAGACATTAATACTTTAAAACTGTAGATTATGGTATTATTTACTCACATTCAATATGGAACTGAAATTTGTTGGGGGAAAATAAAACAAATATTTTGTTTGTTAACAAAGCTGTCAATTGATGGCATCATTTTAGCACTGCCGGTGTGCCAGAATTTCGTCTCGTAGGTGTTCTTTTACATGCTAGTAAATCTACTGACATGGGGCTGTCGCTTTTAAGCACACTTAAAATTGGTCTGGGCTGTGTTTGAACACCAGAAGACAATTTGTGGACTGGAGGGGAGGGGGACAAGTAAAACCAAAATGGACAGGTTATTAAAAATTTAAAAAGTGCATAAGAAGTATGTACATACTTCAGTTTCAAAAATCCTGTTGGGAAACATTCATAACACAAAATATCCTCCTAACTGTAGTTTCACTGAATGTTCAAAACTACTATGCTTGTCACAGAAAGAAAGAAGAAAAAAAAAGGAATTTAATGTACTCATGATACAAGAAGGGCAAATGGTTACCATACGGTGAGCATGAATAAAACTCAAAACAATATAAAACAGGGGCTATATTATATAATAAATTGAAGAGTGGAAATGTCAAATGTTCTAAGGCTGCTTTTAATGATTCTGACTTTTATCCATAAGAATGTTCCATGTGTCCATGTGTATATTCCTATACATGTTCCAGCTGCCAATACAGGGATTGAGTAGTTCCTTGTTAACAGATAGCGCAGGTCTAACTGCCAAGCAGTGCTGCCATTCGGTGTTCCAAGTGCCAGGCAACTTCCTGATTGTTTTGTGTGTTGTGAGCAGGAGATTGCAAGTCATTAGCTGTTTTTATAAAGCAAATAATTTTGAATCAAACGTTTTTGTAATGGAAGGAGAACTCTGAGATCTAGAACAGTAAAACGTGATAGCTGGAGAATTGAAGAAAACAAATATTGGGAAAAAGTTATATGAAGAGAAATGCAAAATGTGTTGTTCCAGAGAAGCAACTGCCCAAGAATGAGGTTAGTAATCCTTATACAGTAACAGTTTTGTGTTATTAATTTTATTATAATCATATCAAGAATGAATCCAGTGCCTAATATTTTATGCATTATCAGTACTAGCATAAAGTGTGTTGTTTATATAATATACAAAGTTTATTTATATTGTTTTAGACATCCTGTAAATGCAGCTATAAGTGTGAAGAGATACCACTTCACTGGAAGCTGAAACTTTTCAACTATAACCATGGACTAATGAGTGAAAAAAATCAAGGAACTTACTTGCTAGGTTTAATGCAGATCACTGAAATCAGGAGATGCAGATTGGTAAATATGACCACACAACAAACAGTCATCATCAGTGTACAGTGTGCCTCATACTGATGGTTGCACAAGGCAGGTATGTAAAATAACATTCCAAGAAATCTTTGGTGTCCGGCACAGATTTTTGCAAACTCTGGGTTGAAAAAAGCAAGGTCTATCGGTCTATGTGGACAACAGGAAGGGAAATGCACATCAAAAAACATTCAGTGACAGAGATCAACAGAAAATCAAGGAGCACATAAACATTTCCCTCATGATGGAAGTCACTATGGTCAAAGTCATGTAAAGGACTCTTATAAGGCACTGTATCCGCAAACCTCTGTTTCTTACAAATTTTATGTGTCTGTTTTTAAGGAACATTTTTCACATGTTTCCTTTCATAGGCCCTGTACAGACACATACAAACAATGTGATATGTTACATTTTCAGGTCCAAGGTAATACTGAATACTCACCAAACGCCAAAGTACAACAGCAGCTTCATCATAAAATGTACAAGCGTGCAATGGAATTAACAAACATTGATTCAAAACTCCCCAATAATGAATATACTGTACTGTCCATTGATATACAACAGGTATTACCTGTACAAAAGTATGCCTTCAAGAGGTAGTTCAGAGGTTGCTTCATGCTTATTTAAAATTTTTAATCTGGGAATACTAAACGTGAAAAACTTATTATTTGTTCATAAAACTGCACTGGCCAGAATAAAAACAGCACCGTTGTACTTTTAATGATGCTTCTGGTTAATTTAGGATGGTTTCAAGAGATTTTACACAAATTCTTAGTAAGTGGTCATAGCTTTTTGAGTTGCGATAGAGATTTTGCAATTATAGAATGGAGAAGAAGGGTAAGTAAGGCCTTTTGTTCCTCAAGATTAACATAGGCTTGTAGTCAGCTATGGATTTAAATTCTTTTCATGTAGTTCTAATGGAGGCAAGTGGTTTCTTTGATTTAAAGAATATTGCTGACATACTGTTAACATTAAACAAGTGCAACATTTCAAAATGCACAATGCTTAAAGTGCTTCAATCTCAACCATCTCAAACAGCTTACTCAATATTATAATAATGGAAGGTGTTAATGTTTTAAAGAGAGAAAAATCAGCAATTGATTTTCCACTAACTCTGCTTTGGCTGAAAGATCGGTTGAGAAAAAGAGAGACCTCTCAACCATGTTGCCATTCCTTCCTGAGTGTTCTATGAGATATTGAATTCAACCCCTGTGTAAGAGGTGAAAAACCATTCTTCCTTTCATTATTCTGAGGTGACAAAAGGAATATTGCTATTGTACTTTTTGTAAACAACATTACAGTTTTGAACTTTTCTCTTTAATAGCATAGATTGTGCTTAATAAACATGTTATATGTTCCTGCAAATCATTTTTTGTATTATTTCCCTCCAAGACCTTAAATAAAATGTAACAACAGTTTGATTGGCACTTGTAACGGACTTTTCCATAATATGGCTCATAGAACATTCTTATTGTTACTAACCCTTTGCTCCTTCACAATTGTATTTTTGGCATAACATTTGTATACAAAATAATGTTGTGGTAGAAGACTGTGTCTTGCGTGTAATATGTGAAATGCAAACAGATATAGTTCGTTTTTTTGCTTCTCCTGAAAAATTTATAAAAAGGCACTTACAATGTTTGACATTTGCACTCTTCAATTAGCATCAGCAATTAAGAATACCATACTCAAAATTTAAACCTGTTCTAAAACCATTCCTAATAGAGAAATGCTTGCATAATATTAATGAATTATAATGAATAATATGTAAATATTATTTAAAATGATTATTTGCAAATAATTATGGTATACCTGAATTCTGATTGACTAATGCTATAGATATGACAGTGTCGTATTGTTATAAAATGATTATTTTTGTAACTAACTTGTATTCATATTGACTGAATAGATATGACAGTGTCAGATGCTCTTGTCTATTGACTGTTATAAAATAAATAAATCATCATCATTTAGCACCAATATTTTATGCCTATTGTTTTCTCTGTTATTTATATTAGAGAATAATGGTGAAATAGTTTTGTTCTCTGCTCACCTGTGAAAGAAATTCCTGCCCTTCCTTACTTGTTTTAAAAGGTGGGTTATGCTTCATAACGTTTGACATAAGATTTAACAGCCCAATTAGTCCATCATCTTCTACAGTATTATGTCTTGTTTCCAGGTACTCTCTTGCCAGAAGACACTGTGCTAATTTCTTTGCTAAGCCATCTATGTCAATTACACAAGTTTGTGGATCCTCTATGCTTTCTGTAAGGCCATAAATATTTTTTAGTGTGTTCATTTTCAAAAGTTAGTAGAAAAAAGGCACAAAGAGCTACAAATTCTACATTTTAATTCATTATTAATGTTTGTTCAAAATTTTTCAACAACCGGTGAGCTAAACTTACCTTTCACAAGATCCTCTGGTAGACTGTCCACCAGACGACATAATAACCAGAAGTAGTCCCTACATGCTGGACCATATGGTTCCTTTCCATCTTCAGATGGATGATTCAATGCCTAAAACAGAACCATATTTATTAAGCTGTTCAGCAGTGTGATTTCTTTTACGTTTTAATACCAATAACTATTAAAAATCTAAGTTCAACAATAAATGTAGAACTTCTCCACAAAAAACAATAAGGAAGATCTTAAAACTCAAAACATTTTGCCACCATCATTTGTATATTAAATCAATTCTTATTAATGTGAAGAGTAACTTTGTATGTAGACTAAAGCTGGAAAAGCGGAATCAGACTTAAAAATTCAATGCCATAAGTGGAATCTGAACCATAGGTCTTCGACTTAAGGCTGTTTCACAACAGCCTGAGAACAGTAACCAAAACGAAAAAAAGAATGGGAATGCATATCGATGATCATATGATCACAAAGTGGAAGGATGATTTTGCACATTGGAATTTAATTTGTTTTTAACTGACCAATGATATTTTTTCACCTGATTCCAGCATAATGCAGGTTAGCTAACAACAAAATTCGATAGAGTAAATATTATCTAAATGCATATCCATTACATTTCCGATACCTCTAGTTGTAACAAACTTTCATTCCTTTATACAATGGCATGCATTAAAATTGTTTATTGTTCTTTGTTAATTTCCACTGGTTTTTGCTGTTCTTTTTAGCTTTTGCCATTGTTTCTGAGGAAATAGCCAGTTTTGAGTTGCAAATAAACAAACTACAGATGACCCTTTCACTAAAAGAACAATGCTTAATGGATCTGCGGGCGTTCGGGTATGAGGTTAGGAAGCACCTATGCTATTAATTTTTTCCAGTTTCATGTTACCAGCCTTGCAACTATAGATAGCACTGGCAGCTGTTTCACGTCAAGACTGCCTAGAATAACCTCTACAGTGAAGAGTTTAATATGAACAATATGGATGTAATATGCCATACCCGGGAACAAGAACGAGAAAGTTAAAGCTTGGGCAAGTCTTCTTTCCCGTTCTCGTGGCCCCAGGAGGCTTCCTGTCAACTGAGAACATTCCCATTTGAATACATGTATTTCAACTTTGTTGTTTTCGTTACTTGTAAACTAGCCTTTAATGTGCTGCTGCTCTAACCAACTGAGCTACTACAGCAATATTGTGACGTATGCAGAGATTATAGAACATACGTCTCTCTGGTCACCGGGATTCGAGATGGCAGTTAGTTTGGAGTAGGGAGAGTTAGGAACCTTAGGGAGGGGATAGCGTCCCCGACGCCTCAGGAAGTGTCATTTGAGACAGAAAGTCAGTGGGTGACCTTCGAGTAGCAAGGACGTGAAACTGCCTTCTCCGTGCCAGGTGGGCATGATGGCCTCGCCCGACAGACAAGGACTTAATATGGGGTAATATAACACATTTTATCCAATAAACCAGTTGCCATCTATTCCTTTAGAGTCTTATTTATGGTAAAGTAAACTCCCTTCTCCCTATATTGAGCCATGTAGTGTTCCCCTTGCCAGCATTTCATATTATTTTTGTGTTTTACTTAGCTGCGTCCCTGGTCGTAGCCTCGCTGTGTAATAAGTTTTATTAATTTCCCGATACCTCTGCAAGCGAGTTGCCCCATCAGAGCATAATAAGAAGAGGCTATGACAATATGCTGATAACATATTCGTCAACTGACTCACATCTTTCCGCTAAACCACCTCTGTTGGTTAGAGCAGCGGCACAGTAAGCTGAAGATCTGCAATTCAAATCCTGGCTATGGTTATTAGTCTGATTATACCTTTCCAACTTTAGCCTACACACAGCCCGTGTGAAAGAGCAATTAATTAACACTGATTGGCCCAATAGTGGTAATCTATATAGCCCTGGACTTAAATACTTATGGGATTGTAAGTCACCATTGGTGTATGTTATCTTAAAAATAACTTGAGAATACCTTGTGTTTACCAGGAAAAATGGAGTCAATTGAGGAATTTAAGGGGGGGGGATGGGTGAAATTTCTATTTGCACAATTTTAAAGCTACATATTTAATTTTTTGTACACATATTTGAGGCGTTATGTGAAACTATCTGGCAAAATTTCATTTTTGTATGTCAATTAGTTTTTGAATTACTGAAAATTTTCTTTAAAAAAATTTGCAATTTCAAAATGAAATTCACTCCACACTTTTTTGAAAAAACAGTTTGAATCTTTTTTTTTTTTACGAAACCAGAAACTCAGAAAAACTTGATGCATGGGTTTTTGTAATATCTTAACTGTATGAGAAATTTGTGAATGCAATTTTGTTTTGAATGAATAAAAGTATAGCAAAAATTAAAGTGAGTAAAAATGAATTTAAAAGTTTGTGCGCAGTCAACCAGAAATAATGACCTGCAGACCTTCCTAGAAGTGTCCAGCTTAGATGTGTAATTTGTACTCACTTTTCATTACAAGCACTGCAAATCAGTTTTAATTTATGGCATATGCGAAGTCTTTCAATGCAAAGTCCTACAAGGGTAGTATGAAAAGTTTCCGACCTAATAAAGATACAAGACATTTTTTCAGAATTTTTTTTTTTATTTTTCAACATAGTCTCCTTGTAACTCTACACACTTCTCCCAGCAATGCTCCCATCTCTGTAACCCGTCCAAATAGTACTTGGCGTTTTTCTCTGCAAAATAATTGGTCACGAAGGTGATTGCCTCTTCATTTGACGAAAATCTCTGTCTTCCGAGCGCAATTTTCAGATGAAGGAACAAAAAGAAGTCGCTTGGGGCTAGATCTGGTGAGTAAGGCAGATGGTCAAGCAGTTCAAATCGTAATTCGTGGATTTTCGCCATTGCAATCGCTGAGGTGAGACACGGTGCGTTGTCTTGGTGAAACAGGATTTTCTTTTTCTGCAAATGTGGCCATTTTTCCGCAAGTTCTGCCTTCAGCTTGTCAAGTAATGATGCGTAGTATGCTCCTATAATGTTTTTCCTTTTTGAAGATAATCGATTAAAATAACTCCATGACTATCCCAAAAAACAGTGGCCATCACTTTCCCAGCTGAAAAAACAGTTTTTGCTTTTTTTGGAGCCGGTTTCACCTTTGCAGTCCACTGTTTGGACTGTATTTTTGTTTTGGGCGTATAATGGTGTATCCAAGTTTCATCTACAGTAATTAATCGACGCCAATACTCGGATTTATTGCGCCTAAACTGCGCCAACAGAGCGGTGGAAATGTTCATTCGAACACATTTTTGGTCAAACATGAGCAAACGTGGCACCCAACGTGCGGACAGCTTTCTCATGTCTAAATGTTGATTTAATATGTGACAAACATGTTCTTTTGACATGTTCATAGCCTCTGCTATCTCTCTCACTTTAATTCGGCGGTCGTCTGGCACCATTTGGTGAATTTTGGCAATGTTTTTGTCGGTAGTTGCAATTTTTGAATGTCCTGAACGTTCGTTGTCTCTCAAGCTCTTACGGCCACATTTAAATTCAGCTGCACAAAATTTCACTGTGGTAAATGATGGTGCAGAGTCCCCATACACAGAATGCAACTCATCTTTGATTTGCGTAGGCGTATTGCCTTTCAAAAACAAATATTTAATGACAGCTCGATACTTGATTTTGTCCATTTCCATAAAAACACTCACATCACCTCACTCAAACGACTGTTACATAACAACTGAGCATCCAAAATGGCTGAAACTTTGGTGAGTAACTGTCAACAGATGAACAACGAAATTCACATTTTTATTTACGAGTGCTGCCATCTTCATGTTGAGGTTGGAAACTTTTCAGACCATCCTCATATGTACAAATGCTTTTGATTGTGGCCATTAAGTCATTACACTTCAGGTCCTTCACCAATGATGACAGTAAAACTGGTGTCCACTGATATATATTTACAGTCTTCATTATTTACAGCAGGTATATTTCACAATTATCCTAAAGCTGTTTCTGCCTTAAATTTTTCTTTTGTACACCACATTCTTGCTCATCTAACCTTTCATCACAGTATTATTTACACTTGTTTCTGGCTCATGTATATGAAACAACATATAATTTGATGTTACACGACATCTACTGGCCGAGCTGCTATTACTATGTCATACCGATCAGGGTGGTTCAGTGACAAATCTGAAACTAACTTTTGCAGAAAAAAATCCCACAAAAATCGGTAAAAAAAAGGCGGATTTTTGCTTCATGCAGCGATTTCATCACCTGCCATGTCTTCTCAGGGACATTTAAGGAGTGCAGACCTTTAAATATGACATAATTAGAGCAAACCTCCAGGCACTATAGTGCTTTAAAACTTTGCATATATGCACTTCAAACCACCTAGTATTTTTGTGCACAAAAAACATAAAATGTGAAATTTTGTCATTTTTGGTCACATTTTCACCCGTTTCCCCCTTAATGCTGTGTCAGTATGTTGGCATGGCAGCTCAGAAGATTAAGGCACCAGCACAATAAGATGAATATCCATGGTTAAAATCCCTACTATGGCATTGAATTTTTCAGTCTGATTTTACCTTTCCAACTTTAGACTACACACAACTTGTGTGAAAGAACAATAAACAGATTCACCTCAAAGGGTAATTTTATAAAGTTCGGAACTTGACTACTTACGAGATTGTAAGTCACCATTGGGATAAGTTATCTCAAAAATAATGAGAACATCTTGTGGTTTAAATGCAAAACTGGAGTTAGTTGAGGAATTTTATGTTGTGCTGTCATGCCAAAGTAGCTCAGTTGGTTAGATCAATGCATGGTAAGCCCATGGTTCAAATACCACTACGGCATTGAATTTTTTAATCTGATTTTACCTTTCCAGCTGCACACATGTTCTTTAAATCACTTTTACACACTAGATCTTAATGCTAGTGAACATCTCTACCAATTGGTAGTTTGAAGATGTCCAAAATACAGAAAAGGTCACAAACTACATGGAAAATGGCGCCTTAAATGAGGCATATGATTGGTTTTTAGAGAACCTATCACATGTTTTTAATACTAGTGTAAATACGATGCTGGAAAAATTTAATTTTAGTATCCTAAGGAAGGTCACACGGGTATGATGGATGAAAGCTCAGAGCAACAATATTATACTCAAGTGATAGCCCATCAGCCATAGAAGATCACCAACAATGGGAAATATTTAAATCTTTAATAGCACCACTATAATTTATCAAAATAGTTCATAAAGCAGGTGTTGTTTCTATTACTGTTTAAAACTGTGCCCTAATTCTTATATTTATCATTTTTCATTACACACAGCATCATCTCAGTCATTGTCAGAATTATAAATAGAAGTAAATTCTGAGCTAAGAAGCTATGGTGCGCTGAAGTTTCCTGTCCGGATGTTTTGTCCACAACGCTTCTAGATGACCTTAATAGCAGTATAAGTTAGCTCTGTGAAGGTTCAATTGAATAAGAAATATAAAGTGGTGTTCATACAAAGTGAGTTACCTAAAACTTCAACTGAAAATATCTCTGAAACAAAACTATGAATTGAAATGACTTTCACAAGCATGAAGGCAGGGGAGGAGCTCATCAAAGAATGTAGGCAAATATAATTTTCAAATTAAACTTATGTTTTTTTTTAAATGGAAACCCTGTATTATTTTTGATACAACTGATAACAAGGAAAATAAAATTGAGGATGGTGTTAGTTGCATTGCAATCGGCCAACTACATTCCTAAAAATTGTAGCATGAAGTTGACACTTGAGATGCAATGAAACACATGTAAGTTGCAAATCTGAGGTTCAGCCACATTGTTGAGCTCCAAGCATGAGCTTCATGCTGCAGTTAATCATGATCTGATTGATATACTAGAATAGGACAAAAGCTGTTCTTAATGTTATTTTTGTTATCAATTATGCTGGAAATAAAACAATTTTCAGTCACAAAAAAAAAAGGAAAATAAATAAAGTTTACTTAACTCCATTGTATCTCAAGCATCAATTTCATGTTACAGTTTCTCAGGATATAACCGACTTACTGCTATATAATAAATACAATTCTTAAATTTATTTCCCATGTTATCAATTGTGTCAAAAATAATAAAGGCTTTCCATAAAAAAAAATAAATAAAAATAACAGCAGCCTCTTCCTTGCCTTGATGACTAAAAATTCAATTAATTTGTTTCAGAGTAATTTGTGACGCAAGTTTTAGGTGTGACACACCTGTATATGTTCTGGGCTAATTCCCATAAAACCTATTTGGCAGGTCCTGTTCCACTCAATGTTTTCAGTTTGAGCATTTAAGAAATTCTAAAACTTTGAAGAGCAGCAAGAGTAAACATTTAAACTAGCATTATGCTTTGTTTTCCTAACCTACATTTACACAACTTGTGTTGAATTTTTCTTTTATGTTTACCTCCAGTTTCTGTGGTCTCATTCCCTCTGCAATGACAAGATATTCCATGAGATGACCCAGCATGTGAGCTGTAACATTCATGCCAGAAGATGATGGATTACTAGAAGAGGAGGAACCAAGGCACAAACGGTACAATGCTGTACACACTTCTCGACGAACGGCAGGCTCTGGATCCTCCAGGACTAATCTCTGCAGCCAAGTCGTAAAATGTGGAGCAGCAAACAGAGCTTGTCGTACTTGGTCTCCTGAGTGGACCCATGACACTAGTAGTGCCATTGCATAGTGCACAACCTTTGACAAAAACATTCAACAGTCAGGATTTTACACAATATATGTAAGGTCTGTAAGTCCATGCATTTGCATATTTTTTGAATTATTAAGTATACTGACAGTTGAACATGGTTTTATAGTTTATAAGCACATAATATTTTGAAAATTTTTATACCTTTGTAGTATATTTACATTTTAAGACTTTTGTACATTGATTTACAACAATACACAATACTACATCACTATTCAGTTTTTATGTGATGTTAAAAAAAGATCCCAGACAAAGTTCCCTGTTAAAGCTGTCATGATGCAGGCTTCGAATTATAAGTCAAAAAGATTGTTAATTCCATTAAGTCTATTGATTATGTATCAATCAAAGCATTTCAAAACAACCTGTCAAGACTCAAGTTAGAAGAAAATCTTGTTCTTATACCTAAATATTTTTCTTGTTTGCTGTAAGCCACCACTCATTTAAACATTCTAACTCCCTAAGTCAATCACTAAACATTTTGGAAAAGCTAAATGCAGTCAAGAGTTCTGTATCTGATGCTATAATACAAAAGTAAATAATATATTATAAAGCGTTAGTTATGAAGTGTTATTCTGGAGAAATCCTGAAAGAAAGCCCCCTAATATACACTGCCGTTTGTGAAAATTGCAACACCAAGAAAGAATTTCCCAAATAACTCCCAACTTGGCGGAAGTGTAGAAGAGTGTGCAAGCAATAAGTGATTAGCTTTGCAGAGAGATGGGGTACACGTAGGCTGAGCAGAGTCCTTTTGTGTCGGTCCAACAAGGTCAGTGTTGCGCCCAGTGTAGTCAGTGCAGATCTGTCAAACAAGGTGGAAACAATAAAGTGAGTGCCAGTATGCCTCGTCGACGTCAGAGGGAGCCATATCAGTATGTGAGTGAGTTCGAACTGGGCAGAATGATTGGTCTCTGGGAACCGGGTTTGTTATACCATGACATTTCGGCTCGTACAAGGCATGCTGCTATGACAGTGATGCGTGTGTGGAAGCAGTGGATAAATGAAGGTCGTACGCAGTGAGGACCGGGTACTGGACCACGGAACATGACCACAACACAGGATGACTGTCATCTTGTCCGCATGGCCATAACGGACCATACAGCTTCATCCACAGTGTTGGCTCAACGCTGAAGCACTGCAACAGGTGTGAACTTGTCTGCATCAACGGTTTGTTGCCATCTGTTGCAGGTTGGATTGGCTGCATGCATGCCATTACATCAGCTTCCATTGTCCAGAAACCAAAAGCTCCTCCAAGTGCAATGGGCACATGAACACCGTCACTGGGGTGCTAAGTGGCAAAATGTTGTCTTTTCGGATGAGTCCTGCTTCAACGTGTCCTACAGTGATGGCCGCATATGTGCGGTGAGCGCAATCTGGAGGGCTGCATTGTTGGGCAGCATAGCGGACAAACACCAGGTGTGATGGTTTGGGACGCCATTTGTTACAACAACTGATCTCGCATCCTATGAATTGAGGGCACTTTGAACAGCAACCGGTACCTAACGGTGGTTGTAGGGGCTGAGGTACTCCCCCTGCTTCAGGCATCTCTACATGCCACATTTCAACAGGACAATGCCCAGCCACACATTGCAAGGAATGTACAAGCCTTCATTGAAGAGTGATGGGTACCACTGCTTCCCTGGCCTGCAGGTTCCCTGACATGTCGCCCATCAAACATGTCTGGGTTATGGTTGGTCGACACCTGGTGTGTCACAGTCCTCCAGTAACCAGTGTCACGGATTTGTGGGCTCGAATACAAACTGCGTAGAGGCCACACCAAATACTGAATATTAGGGCTCAAAGGTCATGTATAGATTTGAAAAGTTTATCATTTGTTACTTGTCATATACCTAACCTGTGGTATTAAATTCATTGAATTCATGGGTTTCCTTCTTGGTGTTGCAATTTTCACGAATGGCAGTGTATTAAATGACTCACCCCCCTCCCTCCCTCTCCCTCCCTCCCTCCATAGAATAGTTAACCCCTTTCGGTCCTTAAGTCCATTTTGTCTGACATTCATTTATAAATCAATTTACTGCTAACTAAAATACAGCTAAGAGAAAACTGGTAATCCTCCATCTGTATATATAAGGGAACTTTCTTGGCATCAGGAAGCACGCTATTTGCTGGTGGAATTGGATATTCATTTCCCCCTAAAATTCAGGTGCATACATTTCTCACACAAACCTAACTATAATAACCACATACTCCTTCATAGAAGACACAGATGATGTCCTTGTGTCTCCATATATTTCTCAACCTTTTAAGAAAATAAATACAAACAAACACAAAAGTGTACAATCATTTTGCTTCAAGAGGAAAGAAAGTGGAGAGAAAACAGAAACGGTTAGGGGGAAAAAAAGATTGATCTATTAATTTGTTTTCAATACAAAACAAAAGCATCACCACAATGCTATCCAAGTCAGCAGAACATTCACAATTTATTTTATGCGAGCCACCTTATACTTTACTAAACTTTGAGACTGGTAGCATTGCAGAAAGAAATGAAACCTAGCTAACTTCCATCTTCAAAATCTGACCATGAATGTTAAATGACAAATAAGCTACAAACCAGAGAATAGGTAATAATTTTTATGGCCATAAGTGCTTATGCCATCAAGTTTATAAAACCAACATTTGGTCAAGAAAAAAATGTGGTCTGAAAGAGTTAACATAATTTAAATACACTGGAGTTACAACCTATAAAAAGAAAAATGCTATGTCTTAAAAGCATTCTGAGAGACAAGAATTGAAACTTTTCCAATGAAAATGTGCACAAATTGCAGTTGTGAATTAGTGATCATGTACAAACTGAGCACTTTAATCTCTATAATGTAAGACCAATAGTGATCCTCTTTTATATTATCACGTGATAATGGCATATTTTGAACTTATATAGGTATATTTGCATATATATTTTGCAGCTTTTAAGACACATGAACAATTAGACCCTAAAATGAATACTACAGGGTGGTGTAGTATTTGCAAAGTGTATTACCTGTGCTCTGCCCCAGAAACCAGTCTTATAATGGTTTGGATCTCTTGGTAAAGAAGCTTCGTGAAGAATGCTAGTCAGTCTTGGCATTACTGTCTCTATGCCCATCATCTGCAGCATAGCCTAAAATAACAAATAGATCATTCTCTCATTAAAAAAAAAAAAAAAAAGCTAACACTTTTACAAGACTACTTTTTAATATTTTATAATGCAAAACTTACTTCATTTAGTTTAGGAATGACAAGTTTATCTGAGCTCCCTTTTCTGAATCTTCTTGCTCTTTTGTTCCTCAAGTTGTCAGGCATTTCATGCAGGAAATCACTATCTTCTGAGACTCCCAACTGACAAAGGAGCTTTAAAAGACAGGCTAAACAATCTTGTTGCCATTCACTGCCATCTCCTCCTGAACGTTGTAATACACCTATAAATACAATTAGCTGTTGATAAAAAGTAATTCAGCAAAAAATGTTTGGTCTCAAAAAAATACAACTATTTAAGCAAAGTGATCCTGCATCATATGGATCCACATGGACCTCATATCTGTTATATTCTTTTGATTTGTTTATATGAATGAAGGCTGTATCCCTAATGTTGCTACATTTACAGTTTCTCCTAATTTATCATCACATATCTTATTCATTATCTGTTGCTTTAGATATCATACTTAGTTCATTTTCTACAAATAGAGCTTGTTGGTTTTTTTATATATAAATTTTTACAAGTAAAAACTACACTCAGCTGTTATACAATTACAGAATGGTGGCAGGAGTTCAGTATTTAACAACACTGATGATTAATGTTTTTGTTGAACCTCCTATGGCTCTGAGAATGGTTATCCTATGATGATAATTTTGAAGCCGATATAGCTTCAAGTAATAGTAGAGGCAAGTCTACAAATGTTTTTTTTTTTTTTTAATCATTTATAGTGTGCAATTGTTTTGTTTGTTTTAATACAAAAGCTTGCATAAAAGCTTCTCTGTACATATATAGTAATATAGTTTCATATGTTTTAGATGCAAGTGAAACAGAAATTCAGAGAAATCATATGTAGACAGATTCAAAGGAATGATCACAGAATAATGCCTATCCTGAATCGTGATATGCCTGTGCTCAGTAAAGGTGAATATCACACACATAAATTGTTAAATAATTCATAAATGCTCCATATATATTTATAAAATCTGTTTATTACTTTCTCTACCACATATCTAGTAGGTAAAGAAGGTATATTCCATCTAACAATTAGATACCCAGATTTCACCGAAATACATCTTTTGATGACCCTCTGAATAACAATAAAAAAGCATTTTTATAAAAAGGTTCGCATGTGTGTGAACGTTAACTGAAAAAACGAAAAGTCGGATCAACAACAAACTTGGTTCAGGACCTTCCAAAGATGTGACACAAAGATTTCCAAGAAAATCTCCCTACCACAAACTACCCTTTACATGGTACTTTTTCAAAATTTTTTATTTTCTATAAAATGGCTCTAATGATTTTGATTAAAATAGCATATATTAAAGATATTTACATGACAAATAAAATGTATATTGTGAACAGTGGCTATAGCCCAAGATTATCAGGAGGTCGGCGCCAAGCAGTTGGGGTAAACAAGAAAACAACTGCTTGCCAGCGTAAACACTGGGCGCATTGTTGGGAGATAATTAAAAGCTACTCTCCCCTCCTCAGAAAGTGTATTGATGTATTTCTGGAACGTTTGAGAACCTTCTGTGGAAGATTCCACTGTCTATATACGTGAGTGTTCTCGCACAGTCGAGTCAGTTGCAAGGCAAGTGCGACAGTTGAATCAGTGTCAAGCAAGTTAGCGACTATAATTCTGGTGTGACATTAAAAGCGATTCTCTGAGTGACTTGGTGATGATTATTGTGTTGTGCAAGAAGTGCTACTGTGGAGTGATGGGCCATGGAGGTCTTGTGTTCGACTGCCAACTGAAGTGAACAGTCTGGCGCGAAGAAAAATTAAATTGAGTTTTATTTATGGATGCTCTTTAACTACTATGGTCCTTAGTATCCCATTCTATATTGGGCATGAAAAGACCAGAAATTTTACTCAGAGGCCTCTTTTATCAGGCTTGAGGTTCGTTTAGCTGCCGTAAATCTACAACACGGGACAACAGCTTTACTTTGCTTCCGAAGGAAGCGCTAAAAGGTTTCTACACCCGAAAAAATCCATTGCCCTCTGCTGGGTTTGAACCCACAACCTCGAAAACCAGAGGGTAGCATGGTGCCCCTAGACCAAGGAGGATGACCTGTTGTGAGGAGGTTACATCATGAAGGAAGTGAAGTGACAGAGGATTGAACTAGTTCACTTTAGTGAAGTGACTGAAGTAAATTCTCAGTGAAATTGAACTACATAAAAATGAATAGTACCAGTTGAAAAACTGGACAGTCACAATATCTTGAATTTTCTGGGAATAGCCTTTAAGCCCTGCTCATTTAAGCCAGATCCAAATCCGGCGGAGGGCGATGGATTTTTTCATGCGTAAAAATCCTTAACATGGCTTCCTTCGGAAGGGATGTAAAGCCGGTGGTCCTGTGTCGTAGATTTACAGCACGTAAAAGAACCTCAAGCCTGATAAGAGGCCTCTGAGCAAAATTTCCGGTCTTTCACACCCAATATAGAAAGGGACGCTAAGGACCACAGTAGTTAAACGAGCGTCCATAAATAAATGAAACTCAATTTAAGCCCTGCTCATTTGAAAGGAATTTTGTATAATCTTGTATAACTGGTAAATACGAACTACACATGAAATGCAGATCTCTTTAAAACACACAATTTATTTCAAATAATGGTTTTTGTGGCATCAGCCATTTCCAAGATATCTATTAATGGTTGGGAATCCTCAATACTTAACCATTCTTTTAAAGTCCTATTAACATTCAGTTGTTTCTAACGATTCCACTGAAACAGTACGGAATTTAAAGCCAGAGCATAATGTCCAGTTTTTAAACATTTGACTATCCTGTTCCCTTTATATCTAAAACGAAATGTGTACTGTAGCTATTTCTGTAAACGTTTATTTGGATTAAAATGAAGTAGATATAAAAGTAAGTTTTAGTAAGACTAGTCTGTATGCCTACTAATAAACAATAGAGGGTAGAGAAAGTTATGTGAATGTATAACATCAGATTTTTTTTTCTCCTTTTTAATTGTACTGAATTTATACAAATGCATAAAATTTTAAGTCATTTCAAAATGTTCTTTGGTATATAGCAAAAAAGTATTTCCTTAAAACCCAGCTTTTTCAAAACTTCCTAATAAAGATACTTTATAACCCAAGAACTAATTATACTAGATACCAGAGGATAGTATAAAAATTATTTATTTAAGTGGTGTACTGTTATTTACATTTTTCATGTTTTTACTTTCTCTACTATACATGCGTGCGTGCGCACCTCTCTGTCTGTCTGTCTGTCCGTATGTATGTATATTTATTTCCATAATGCTATACAAAATTCTTACAATTTTTAATACATTACTTTGAGTTACTATTTTTTCTTTCTTTGGTCCATCATGCACTTTAACACCGTGGTTATTTATACATGGTCGGTCATAACAAATTTATATTGCTTTATTTTTCTAACACATTTTTCTCTTATTCTCACCATATATTCTCCTATTCTTTTGTATTTTCATTATCCTAACTTTTAATACTTCTTTGTTAACATTCTCCCATTCTTTAGATAAAAACTGATCTCTCCACAACTTAGTTTCTTCACATTCAATTATATAATGCAAATCATTATCTGCCTCTCCACAAAGAGGACACCTATTCAAATTCGCTCCCTTCCTATCTCCCCTTAGCCTATATGCACTTAATCTAGACCAGGCCCACCCTTTCTCTCACTAACCTATTACCTACATCCACATACTTTTCCCTTCTCCAGTCCACCTTTAATTGTCTATATAGTTCCAAACTTTTCTTTCCTTCCAGATTTTGAAATAATTCTTGTTTCTCTATATCTTCTACTCTGTTCCTTACTTCTTTCCAGAAACCTTTAACTAACTCCTCTCTCTCCTCCCATAAGTTACCCATTCCTATTTCCTGTAAAATTCTCCTTATTCCTTGAGCCTAGTTCATCCCATCACTATTTTTCTTGTATTATTAAACATTGCCTCAAGATATTATGCTCGCCCAATGATTTCAATCTATGCCAATATTTAAGTATCCTTTCTACTATCATGCCCTTGCTATCTACTCTTCCCAACTCCAACATTGCTGCTCCATTAGGTGATGAAATAGATAAACTAACATACATTTACAGAACGATGTATGTACTTTATCAATCATCTCCCATCCTTTGTCACTTCCCCAAATCTCTGATCCATAGACCATTTTTGCTTCAACTACAGCTTTGTAAACCCTTTCCAACCATTTAATGTGCATATCTGGTATTTTCTTTAAGCATATTCTTATAGCAGTCATCTCTACTATACATAGCAGATAAGAGGTAGTATTGCATTCCACCCAAAAATTTTATACAAGATTTCACCGGAAATACATGTTTTGAGTCTCCTGAATCCAGAAAAAGAATTTTTAGAAAAAGGTCCATGTGTATGAGTGTGTGCATTCATGTGTGTGGGGATCTGTGAACAGTATAACTCAAAAACAAAAAGTCAGATAAACACCAAACTTGGTATTTAAGTTCAGTACCTGTAGGACAAATAGAAAGAAATAAACAGTTAAATAACATTAAACAACATTTCAAAAGACAGCAGAGACTTGACGAAGAAAATAAAAGGATAAAGATTATAAGAATATTAAACAGAGTTGATATACAAATAATGTCAAGGAAGTGGCCTTATTTAGGATGGCAACTAGCCAAGATTGCCTTGCAGAACACCTCTACAAGATAGGATGCCTACCTACACCCAAGTGCACTCTCTGTGAAGAAGACATCATCCTGAACAAACATCTCGCCAAATGGAAAGGCCTTAAAAGTGATAACTTACAGACTTTATATTGGGAAGCCAGAGAGAAACTGGAGATCAATTAATCCCCAGTGCCATTGGTGAACAACAGTTCAGTACCTTTCAACGATGCGACATGAAAATTTTCAAGAAAAACCCCCTATCCTTAACTACCCTTTACATGGAACTTTTTCCGAAATTTTTTATTTTCTAAGAAAATGGCTCTAACAATTTTGATTAAAATGCCATATATTAAAGATATTTACATTACAAATAAGATATATATCTTGAATTTTCTGGGAATAGCCTGTGAAATCCTCTTCATTCGGAAGAGATTTTGTATAATCTTGTATAACTGGCAAACGTTAAGCAAAAACATACTACACAAGAAATGTAGATCTCTTTAAAACACATAATTTATTTTAAATAGCTTTTTTGTGACATAAGCTATTTCCAAGGTATTATTAATGGTTCGAATTGTTCAGTACTTAGACATTGTTTTAAAGTCCTGTTGATTTTCAATTGTTTCTCGTGATGTCATAGAAAGAATATAGAATTATAAGGCCAGCATATAGCATCCAGTTCTAAAACACTGACTATTGCCATTCCTTTTATATCTATAACAAAATGTAAAATTTAGCCATTTCTGCAAAGGTTTATTTGGATTAAAATGAAGTAGATAGAAAAATAAACTTTCGTAAGAATAGTTTGTATGCCATCTAATAAACGATAGAGGGTAGACAAAGTCATGTGAATGTAACACACAAGATTTTTCTAAAAAGATTACAATAATCCCACAGACTGCCAGTGTACAGCGAAAAGACAGGTACCCGAGGCTCAGTGTGGAGAATGTTAAAAGCAAAGTAAAATTTTGAACATCAAGTACATTTGTGACATTAGGCTTTCAGTATAATAGAAGTTATGCGCAACTAGTGGCAAAGTGGTACTGCTAATTTTTATTTTTCCATTATTTCAAATGCATATATATGTACAAAGGTTGTGGTGTACATGTTAGTGATGCCACAGAGAATCCTAGTGGTGGCAGTTGCCACAAAATTTGGACTCTTGCCACACAAGCAGTAGCATTATGCCACAACAAAATGTTTCAAATACATTTTATGCTGGCTAACCTTTAAATGCTTTATATAGCTGCATTCCTGTTACTGGATCATGCAGTGGAATGAACAGTGATGAATATGGTAAGACATATAAGCAGCTTAATATCTATTTTCGTTGTTACAGTTACTGCTGCTAGGTGATGGATTATTAGCTATGGCAATGCCATCTACTGGAAGTAAAACAAATTTAACAGAATAAATCGGAGGAATTTCAAAATTCATTGCAGGATCTTGATTCTTTAAAATAAATATTTTCTCCCACACCATTAAATTTATGGGTTCCATTTAAATGTTGTTTTAATTGATGATGACATTAACGGATTTCGAAAACATGTCCTGCATTTGAATTAATGTTTATCAAGATAAGTGAATATTTGTCACAAATAGTTATTATTATATTATACATTCTATTAAGACTAAAATTTCCAAAAAATGTTTTGGAAATTTAAAAGAGTGTTCTTTTATGTCATTAATCAACTCAATTTTTACTCTTAATTGATTTCAACATACTATCAACAACTTCCAGTATTTGAAGATAGCTTAATATCTTCTTGAGGAGCATGGTATTTCAATGGTTTTAATCCTTAATATTTTTATATATGACTGATTGGTAATGGTGTTGATAAAATAACTATTCAATCTCCCTGAGCTTCCCTCCCAGAGGGATCTACAGAACAAAAGTAATTAAGAACCTAGTGCATATTAAGGAGATGTATTGGGAAGCGAAAAAAGAAATCTGATGTGTTACACTCACATGACTTTCTCTACTCTTGTACAAACTATTTTTACAAACGCTTATTCTCCATATGCTTCATGATAATCGGGATATCGAGATGTCAATCTTATTGGTAATTTTCTTGTAGATGCAAGGGGAATATGGTAGGTTTTAAGCGATAGTCAAATATTTTAAGCGCTGGTTGCTATGTGGCGCATTCCATTCTATTTGCATGTACAGGACATAAAAAAAATGAATAACGTATTTGAGAAAAAGTATAAGTATTGGAAAATCTAAAGGAATAACAACCAATATCTCGAAAATGGTTCACTCAACAAAAAAACTGTATATGACAAATTGTGTATTTTAACGTGATCTACATTTTATGTGTAGTAAAATTTTGTCTATCTCTTATGGTTTACCAATTATGCAAAAGTCGTTCCCAATGAAGAATATTTTTGGAGACATTCTCAGTAAATTCGAGATATACATTTCATTTGTCATAAAAATATCTTAAACATATGATATTTTAATCAAAATCGTTAGAGCCATTTTTGAGAAAATTAAAATTTTCGAAAAATGTTCCATGTAAAGGGTAGTTTGGGGTGGGGGGGATTTTCTTGAAAACCTTTGTGTCGCATCCCTGGAAGATACCGAACCTAAATACCAAGTTTGGTGTTTATCCGACTGTTCGTTTCTGAGTTATGTTGTTCACAGACACACACACGGACATGTTTCCAAAAATGCTTTTTTTTGGATTCAGTGGGTCTCAAAACATGTATTTCCGGTGAAATCTCGGTATCGAATTTTTGGGTGGAATGCAATACTTCCCCTACTTACTATACGTAGTAGAGAAAGTAAAAACTCATAAACACAAGAAAATTAAATACTGAAAATAAAACATATAGCTAGAGACAGATTTCATTTCACACTCCCGCCACTGGTAAATAACTCAGTGTAAGAGCTGTATCAATATCAATTGTGGGATTGAATATTTTAAGTTTAACCAAACTAATTACAATCTTTACAAATTTTATATATATATAAACTATTTCCAGCATTGGGCCATATGTCTGGTAATCAAGTATACTTTCAATAATGAGCTGCCCTTGAGGTTATGCTATTTGTACAAATTGAGTTTCCCTTAGACTTGCTGAGGTACATATTATTCAAATCATAAAAGAGAAGTTCAATGTACATTGGTAGCAAATATTACAGAAACGGTATGCTGAAGGTCCATGGTTCAAATACTGGCCACGGTACTATTTTTTTTCAAATAACTTTCCATCTTTAGCCTACAAGAAGGGGTGAGTACAAACAATTCCTACAGGTTTTACATCTGGGTTCATGTAACTCCATAGATTACCCACATATATCATTCATGCATTCAAACATTCTCTCCTGATTAAAAAAACCTCAGCACTTACTTGTAGAGAAAATCAAAATATTTATTCAGACTAAATTTTATTATTTTAACATTTTCAGCAAAATTATCACTGCTTTGAGTAACAAATGTAAAAGATCTTACAGCAAAAAGCTTTAGCAGATGACGATTAAGAAAACTATTTTGTTTTACCTAGTGATAATGAAAGGTAAACTGGGAGTGTACACACTAAGATAATTAACCAAGTGCAATCTCCAAAGCAGGTGCCGATATTTATTCTGATGACTACCAATACTGAGACTTGTACATAAAATGTTGCAGCATCCCTAAATGTACCAGGAAAATTACATCCCATATCTTCAGCACTTTTTAGTTATTCAATGTGCTTTAGCTATCACTTCTACTGTAGCATAACTTGGCATAGTCATAGCATAAACTTTCAAGATCTCTCTCAGTGGTGCACAGTTCAGAGCTTTACACTACAAAATATTGTTAATGTTAGCCAGTTATAGATACTGAGGATTTACTTGGACTTCTTATAACATTAATGCACAAAATCAAAGCTTCCTACCTGACATAAAAATGTCAAAGAGATGCCTGAGACCACCATGCTGTATGAACAACTGACTCCAGCAAGCTGCTGAATCCTTGCTGTCTTCTCCAGTGCCACCTTCTCCAGCACCCTGAAATGAAAACATTCTTTGTCAGAAACTATAGGATTTGAAGAATGTCTCTACAAGGACAGATATACAGTGGAATCTCGTTAGCACGTTCCTCATTAACACGTTTTCCCGTGTATTACGTTCAATTATAAAAGTCCTGGTACCAAATCACCAAATGTAATAAATAACATTTGCTTAGTGCGTTTTCCCAGTCCCGCTTACTACGTTTGAAGTTTGACGTCCTCATTCACTGTTTTGGCCAATCCTTGATCGGTCCAGTGGGAGAAGGCGCTTAACACGTTCAAAGTTTGACTCCTCATTGGCTACTTTGATCAATCCTCGGTCACAGGGTGGATACCGGCAGGCAATCACATGCATGTGTGTAAATATTTGTGAGACACAATTTGTGTGGGCGGGATAGAGAATGCTTTACCTTGGCGTGGTAAACGCCAACGATAGTTTCTAATGTTGAGTATTGATCAAACATACGTAGATTGTATTTTAACTTTTCATTTGCAATGAAAAAAAGAAAGTGTAGTAAATAACCAATAGTGAAAAACTGAAAATCCTTGAAATAGATCACAATCCAAATATGAAACATGTGGATATAGTGTGGAAGTTAAACATTCCTCCGTCAACCTTAAACGCAATTGTTAGCAAACCTAAATTGATTAAAACTGCTTTTAAAGAAGGGAAAAATGCAAAAACAAAACTTTCCTCTTGGAAAATAGGATCAGATCAGAACGAAATTTGTTGCATAGAAACACTTACCGTATTCAAATCGTATTGAATACGCCAAAGATACATTCGCCTATTGTACTCGTAACATGATACAAGCTCATAATTTTTTTCTTTCTTTTTTAGCGGAAATTGTTATCACATGTGTAATAAAACGCACAGCAAAGCCACTTTTGTCGCTTCCATAATTCGCAATTTATTTTCTCAGAAACATTCATAACCTCAAAAATCCAAGTTGACTAACATAAAAGCTTAAATTATTTATTCTCAGGCTTTGTGTATCCAAATCCATTTGAACACATATTGAATTCAACACGGATTGTACTCAAAATTGATTTCAATTACCCATGGAGACGCAGTAATTATTAGATTTTATTACATAACTATGTTCCTAAATTGCATATTTTGCATTTTCGTTAACACATTTTCCTGCCTATGACGTCCAAATCCTTAGGTCCCTGCAAAAACGTGCTAACGAGATTCTACTGTATAACATTATAGGGGCTAGAAATAGGGCGAATGTGAAACTTAAACTGATGAAATTTTGATTGGCGTACCAGCTTCATATTTCTAGTAATTTTTTATTTGGTTTGCATAATCATAACAGTATATCAGCAAACAGCTTTCTCTTGCGGCTACATCACATGTATAATGAAAATGCATGCCTTTCAGGAGAGTTTGTTTATTATAAGCTGTTTTATAACACTAGCATTATAAAATGCAGGTGTGTTTTGGTTACAACTATCTTGATGCTACAGAACATCAAACTGTATGGCATACTTTATACCAGAAACAACTATTATTAGTTTAATGTAAACTTATAAAACAAATGGTTTAACATCTTAACTATGCACTTACTGCTGACTTATTTTTCTTCACAACAGTAGGAACTGGTCTACTCAAGGATTCAACAATGTAAAGTGAATACATCAGCTTCTGTGGACTAGCAGGATCCAGCAACTTCTGTAGTGAGGTGGTTTCTGAGTTTTCCAACTGCTGAAACCCTTGCAGCAATATTGGACTTGTTGGAAGTAAGGTGAGGATGTCCCAAACCCTTCTTGAGAGCACCTGAGCTTTTGTATGTGGTATATGATGCTGAAAATGCAATATATAAATATTATTTGCTTACCAATTCATGTAAAAAGTTTCATATTACTTTCAGTAAGGCAAATTTGCACATGTATTTCCAAGATTACTTACACCCCCCTTAACCGGAGTTTTCATTGAGCTGAGTATATGCATTAGTCGAAAAAGCTGTTCAAAATATTGTGGTTGCAGAAGTAGTAGTGTAGGTAGACTTTCTCTGGGAGGTGGCGGAAGTACTGATGGTGAATCCAATGAATCACGTTTCTTCTGTTGGCGTGATGCTCCCATAGATATGAATACCAACTGCAAAAATTAAACTAAATTTCTTAGGAATTATGAAGGTGAGCAGAAAATAATGCATTGATATTAGATAAACAAATCTCAAAGTCCAGTTATTAGAAAATTGGTGCTTTCACAGCTTGAGCAAAATCATTATCTGCTTGGGGCAAAATATTTTAACCCATTCTGAATGTATATCAGGTTATACAAACAACTAAAGCAAAATATAACTATTACTACTGTATTTCCAAAAGCATTTATATTAATTTTCCTAAATAATAATTATTTAAAAGGAATGTAACCTTTCAATTACTAACTTAATACACATTACATATTTTCAAAGTATCAGGAGTTGTTTACTTTGAATGTTCATGGACATGGATTTTAATGTAATGGCTTCAATTCTTGGAGGGGAGGTTTTATATATATCTTGGCATTATAGAAGTACTGCTAGGAGTGCCACCATTGCTAAAATTATGAAGAATGTAAATGACCCACACTTTAGTTTCTACATGTACCACATTTATCCAAATGAAAGATCCTTCATTTTCCAAAAGTTAAATTTAGAATTTAGCAGTTGTGATTGTATCTTAATTTTACTAGAAGTTTTTCTATCAGCATCATACACTACTGTACGATGACTGCACAAGCATCAACAACGACAATGAATATGATCTTCTATCTAGACAAGATATCATGCATTATTGTAAGTACTACGATAAAAATTCAAGGGAAAATGGACATGGTGGATGGAGAAGGCCAGCATGGAGATGAGCATCGAAATGTACATCTGTCTCTCACTGTGCAACCATTACCTGATTATACAATATTAAAGCAGAAAGGAAATCCTCCCAACAGTCTGAAAAGGAAGGTTTTTTCCAACGGGAAACTTTATGATCTCTCTAAAGTGCATTGGTAAATCATTAACTTTACAATATAAAATGACATGCACAAAATCCATCTGATTTGTCATGACGTTCACAGGAACCTTCTGCATTTCCCAGTGCTTCTCCACTGCTGACAAAAATCCCATAACAGCAAAATTTGAAACTTACTTTCTCTGCCAATTAGAAAATACATATCAGGAATGTAAAATTACCTTAGCCAAAAGTAAAATTTTAGATACAAAGAAAAGTTGTCTTGAATTCAGATAAATATGGTAATTTGCATAATGCCACCACTAGCATAGAGGCTTTAGACCTTACAGTGCTTGGCATATGAGAGGTGGAATGAAAAAGACTATGTGGGAAGGAGGAATCTTATTGATGCCTCAGTTAACCAGCTTCTCATATGAGGGGGGTCTGAAAAGTTTCCGACCTCAACATGAAGATAGCAGCACTTGTAAATAAAAGCTAGTGAATTTTGTTGTTCATTTGTTGACAGTTACTCACCAAAGTTCAGCCATTTTGGATGCTCAGTTGTTATGTAACAGTCGTTTGAGTGATGTGAGTGTTTTTATGAAAATGGACAAAATCGAGTATCGAGCTGTCACTAAATATTTATTTTGGAAAGGCAATACGCCTACGCAAATCAAAGATGAGTTGGATTCTGTGTATGGGGACTCTGCACCATCATTTACCACAGTGACATTTTGGGCAGCTGAATTTAAATGAGGCCGTTAAGAGCTTGGGAGACGAAGAGCGTTCAGGATGTCCAAAAACTGCAACTACCGATGAAAACATCGCCAAAGTTCACCAAATGGTGCTAGACGACCGCCGAATTAAAGTGAGAGAGATAGCAGAGGCTATGAACATGTCAAAAGAACGTGTTTGTCACACATTAAATCAACATTTAGACATGAGAAAACTGTCCGTGCGTTGGGTGCCGCGTTTGCTCATGTTTGACCAAAAACGTGTTCGAATGAACATTTCCAACGCTCTGTTGGCGCAGTTTAGGCGCAATAAATCCGAGTTTTGGCGCCGTTTAATTACTGCAGATGAAACTTGGATACACCATTATACACCCGAAACAAAAATACAGTCCAAACAGTAGGCTGCAAAGGGGGAACCGGCTCCAAAAAAAGCAAAAACTGTTTTTTTGGCTGGGAAAAAGATGGTGACTGTTTTTTGGGATAGTCATGGAGTTATTTTAATCGATTATCTTCAAAAAGGAAAAACCATTACAGGAGCATACCACATCATTACTTGACAAGCTGAAGGCAGAACTTGCGGAAAAACGTCCAAATTTGCAGAAAAAGAAAATCCTGTTTCACCAAGACAACGCACACCATCTCACACTCAGCGGTTGCAGTGGCGAAAATCCACGAATTACGGTTTGAACTGCTTGACCATCCGCCTTACTCACCAGATCTAACCCCAAGCAACTTCTTTTTGCTCCCTCATCTGAAAATTACACTCGGAGGACAAAGATTTTCGTCAAATAAAGAGGCAATCACCTTCGTGAACAATTACTTTGCAGAGAAAAACGCCGAGTACTATTTGGACGGATTACAGAGATGGGAGCATCACTGGGATAAGTGTGTAGAGTTACAAGGAGACTATGTTGAAAAATAAAAAAAAAATTCTGAAAAAATGTCTTGTATCTTTATTAGGTCAGAAACTTTTCAGACTAGCCTCATATTTACATATTTTCAAGAATATTCAATATGAGAAAGATTAAAATAAGCATATGTATATGTTAATAAAAAATAAAAAACGTAGAAGGTTATGCCCGTATATCCATTTATTTCCAAGCATTTTAATACATGATCATAACTGTTTTTCGGTATCGCTGGAATTACAGTAGTCTCTGCTGATGATGCACTGTTTGTCATATTTAAAACAGCTGGGCACATCTTCCCTGAGGCTTGTGAATACAGAACCTCCATCTCCATCAACAAAGTTAACACACACTACACACTCCCTGCTGCAACGTATCTGTGCAGCGTGTCGAGCATGTATATTGCAAAGGGTAAATATTCTACAAACAGTGTGGCTACACCAATGTTTAGCATGACCTTAATTTCCAGCCAGTTCGTTTGATAATTTTCTGCTGAATCTTCTTAAAGTAGCATGGGTTTGAAATACCTATGCCAATGCAGAAACCTGTCAAATGCAAGGTGTTCTCCATCATATGGTTTTTGAATGTAGCAGAAACTCACAAATTGTTGGTGTTTATGGGAAGATATGTACTGATAAAGCCTAATGAAGTGGTGCCATGGATTCTCTTGTTGCATGACGAAGCAAGAGTATTTTTGAAAGATTCTGATGGAAAGTTCTTGATAATTCACACATAACCTGAATTATCTTTCGCTTGTTTCTACGTCTGAAGAAACATCTTGGCAGACAAGATAAAGGTAAAAGCTATGACATGATTCAATGTCATGAAAGGCAACAAGTTGTGACAGTGGGATACAGAAATTCATACCCCAGCTTAATAACTATTTGGAATGCTGAAAAGTCATGTGTCAGCAATTCATTTGTAACAGAAGTTTTAAATATCAAGCCCCTATATTTTTACTTTCGGATACATCATATCAGTGCTTGTAAATTAGTTATGACATCATTACATTCAAATCCACTGTCCAAGAGAACCCAAAAATGAATGAACATCTGGTATAACACATCAATAAGTATTAATTACACCTAGATGCATCATTTAATTAGTACTTCTATGAAATTACCTGTTTCTATGCAAGTATATCACATACCTGAAGATCTTTAAAGCCCATTTCTTGCAATGTTTTTTCATCAAACTCTGTTGTGAGCTCTTGGCCTTGTGTGATCAATCTAATAGGTCCTTCAGTGAGTAACGAGCCAAGAACAGGTGTGCTTCCAGAAGTAGCAGGACCATTCTTTTCAGTGGAGGTTTTAACCTGTTGTGACTCCCACCATTTAGCCACCTCTGCTCTTAGGTCTGCCACATAATCACTGCTAAGCAACTCAAGAGTGACCTTTTCTCCCATGTTGGCAGGCTGGATCACAACTCTTAATGGAAGGCAGCCCCGCTCACCAATCATCAGTTGTACATGACTACCTACACCTTGCCCTTCTAGTGCCCACCTTCTTAAGTGATATGCATACCTGTGAAAGTGTAAAACAAACATTTTATAAGAAGAGTTGCGTTTCTACAAGATTTATGCCATGCTTGAGCATGATATACAAATTCATTCTCAACAGTACTTACTAATATATGTCTAACATTGAAAATTCTTATAAAGCACACAAAAAATATAAATTTTGCAATAAAGACAGCAAAAATCTGTTGTAATTCACAACTATGGGGGTTAAATTAATTTTATGTAAAGCATTCATTTCCTAATACAGCGTAATGGCTTGTGGTTTACTGTAAATATGAATGATGTACATCTCCCTGCTAACAAAAGAGAAAGGCATATATAATAAACTATGGTCTATGTGCTAACATTTTTATACAAAAAGTCATGACACTGAACATTGCCACCTCCATTTGAAGGTTTGAAATGACATTTTATAGCCTACATTAGTTTTTAACTGTGTTTGTCTGCAACTTCTATCTTAACATAAAGAGCACTAAAAGAAAGCATGTTTTTCTTAACACTGAGAATAAAAGTAATGTAACAATTTGTTAACTTATGGCAAATTTGGCAGCAGCAGAGTTTGGAGTTGAAGTTTATGACAGGTTTTGATATATTGCATTTACTTGCATAATTTATGCATTCAGCTTTTTTAACTTGGAGCGAAAATATTATTTCTTGTATATGTATAACTTGGAGGGAGCACTGTATATGCCAAGGGGAAAAAATCAAGGAGCCTCAGCTCCCCACAGTGACTAGATTCCATCTTGATGGAGATCTATCTCATCAGACATTGTGGAAAGGAGTTTTAAGAAGACAGGAATCTCAAATGACTTCAACAGATCGGTAGACGACACCTGTTTTGCTCACTGACTTGTCGACTCAGGTGATCCTGCAAATGGCGGATCTGACCTTGGTTTTACTGTTATGAAGTAATGTATCGCTCCATCATGCAGGATTGTGTAAGGAATTGCTAATCATAACGTCAATTTTCTTCAATGCTGATTCCAAGTTATTTACAATTGTGTTAATATTGTGCTAATATTTCACCTTGATTACCTAAATAAGTAAGTTGTGCATACGCACGTGAGCTGTTTCTACAAACTGAACAAGAAGAATCTGATGATTGATATACATGCTTAGGTTTGTTTTGGTTCACTTCAAAACACAAGGATAAAATAATCTTATTGCTTCATAGTGAGCACCAATATATGCAGGGGTGGGGGGATCAAGAAGCCTGAGCTCCCCACAATGAGTGAATGGATTCTTGTTTCATGGAGATCTGTTTCATTAGGCATTTTGGAAAGGAGGTTTTTAAGAAAGGAATCTCAAATGCCCTTGATGGATTGGAAACTATGCCAGCTTTGATGACTGACTTGCTGACTTAGGTGATCATGCAAATGATGTTGGACCTTGATCATGCCAGCAGCAATAAGGATGCATAAAGTAAAGGGAACTAAATCTCACGTACAGAAACTTGGAACCACATTTTCATTCCTTGCATAATTTACGCATCTTTATTTTAGAATCCAAAACTTCATCCAAAAGTATGTAAACACAGGAATAAATGCTGTAACATATAGAGATTACAAGGATCATTTCAAAAGTTCTGCACATTGTAAGATAGAAGTACAGAAAATAATTTATTTTGCAAAATACCTTTACAGGCCTTCAATATAATCTCCATCCTTGCTTATGACAGCTTCCCAACATTTTGGCAAATTCTATATTCCGGATAGGGCACCTTCATTGTTGAGCTATCTGATTACTTGTGTCACCTTACTGGAAGCTTCATCAATTGTATCAAAATGTTTTCCATGTTAAAAATGTTTCCTTCAATTTGGGAAACAAATCAAAGTCTGGTGGGCTCATATCAGGACTGTATGGTGGGTGGGGAAATATTTCCTACCCATATTTGTTGAGCGTTTCTCTCACTGGTAAAGCAATATGTAGTCTTGCATTATCATGCAAAATGAGGACACCAGCTGCAAGCATGTCAGACCTTCTTAGACAAATTTTTGCACGTAAAACATTTTGCAGAAACAGCTTATAGTACGCACCTATTACAAATGTGAGTGCTAAGCAAGCAGTGGAAGAGAGTGGATGTGTGTGGAGGAAGCTCCTGGAATGGAAGAAAGAAGGGCTTAAGTAACCATGGGAATTGGTATTGAGGTGCACAGAGCAAGAATTGGAGTATTTAATAAATTAAAATGGAAGGATTTCAAAACAAACAAAGGTGTAGAAGAGATGGTAAACATGTTTCTGCTCACATGTGTAATAGGTATACTATTGGTAATTGGTGGAGTTGAAATTAACCCTGGGCCAAATGGGGATGGAAACGTCATGGAACAAACATTTGCATACATTAAAGATATGGATGAGAGATTAGGAAATAAACTCAACGGAATGGAAAAGGAACTAATAGATATTAAGGGAGAGATTAAAAATGAAATGCAGGATATACGAAATGAGGTACAGAAAGTTAAAAGAAGAGTTGAGCTGCTGGAAGAGAGACACCGAAGATTTAATTTGGTTATAGCAGGAGTGAAAGAAAGGAATGGAGTATGGCCTGTAGATGAGGTCAGAGAGATTATAGAAGGAAAACTTGGTTTGAAGGTACAGGGCTGGGAGATTAGAGAAGCATTTAGAGTGGGGAGATCAAGAGGAGCCAGAATGATAGTTGCAAGATTTACGTCAGTGCAGTTTGTTTATGAAGTATTGAAGAAATCAAAGCTACTAAAAGGAACAAATATCTTTATAAATAGAGATTTATCGGTGGAACAACGGGCCTTGAAGAAGGATTTAATACAACAAATGAGGCTGGCAAGAATGGAAGGGAAACGGGCCTTCATAAAGAACCTACGATTATGGGTCGATGGGCGTATGGTGATGGGATACGAAAGTGACACAAGGAACAGCAGATCGCAGGGGCAGGATATGATTCAGCGATATTCATCGGTGACTAGAGAGAAGGAATGCAGAGGAAGTCCAAAGAGCAATCGGAGACCAGAGGATAAGGTTAGACAAATGGAAGTTACGTCACCGGCACGTGGGGCTGGCAGAAAGAAGATGACGGTGTTAGAGGGTAGGCGTGGCCAAGACGCAGGCAGAACATCAGATCAGAGTGACGCAAGGGCATCAGCTGGCGAAACAAGGAAAATGGAAGTTATGTCACTGCTAAGTGGGGCTGATGGGAAGAAGATAGCTGAGTCAGAGAAGAGATCAGGAGCCGAAGCAGTGACGTCAGATCAGAGTGATGTATGGACAACAGCTGGCAAAGTTAGGAAAGTGGCATCATCGAGGAGGGAGGGAGTTCAATCGTCACGTGATATGATTGCGGGCAGGGCAGAGGCGGGGTTTCAGAGTGGTGAATTGGTGGAAGAAGAAATTATTGTGTTAATACCCAATGGGAGTCTACGGATTTTGGACAGAAACAATGTGGGACTGTTAAAGGAGCCACCAGAAATAGATTTATGGAGTAGGAAAGTGTGCCATACATATAGAAATAGTGCAGGTTCTGTGAGAAATATGGGAAAACAGAAGCAGTAATAATGAGGAAGTATATAGAATAGAAAGGGAGAGTGACTATAGAATGTATAGAAAGCTACAAAGTAGACAAAGTAAAGACAAGGTTTTGATAGGCAAGTGATAGATTTTATGAAATCGTGAAGTGAATGATTTAGATATAAAGGACGGTAAATACGAGAGGGTTAGGAGGGAGAGGTACATTTCTTAGTATGAACGAGCAAGTGTTGTTATGGACGATCAGTGCGGGGTACAAGTAAACATTCTCTAAATTGCATCTAATAGTTCCCATTTCCCGCTGATAGGGAGTATTAAAGACGGCGGAGGAAGCAAGGGAAGGAGATGGGAAGAGGACAAGAACAGTAAGCAGTATAGTGAATTTAAATGAGAAACGTTAGCGATATGAAGCTAACTCAACACACATGCCTTGTAAATGCGGAAGCTTGGGTACGATCGGCAAAAGGAGCTAGGGCTCGACGCTGATCATGCCCAAATGTATTGTATTAGCTCAACACTCAATAAAGATAATAATAATAATAATTACAAATGTACCCTGGGGCACTGTATTTGTAGCTATGACTCCATTCATGTCATATACAAAGACCATCATCAGTTTCACCTTTGATTGTTGATGGCAGAATTTTTTCGGGCATGGAGAGTCGGAACTTTTCCATTGTGGCGACTGAGACTTCAGTTCTGACTCAAAATCTTGTATCAAGGTTTCATCAAGTGCAACAATCCTTTTCAGAAACTGTTCTTCTTCTGTTCAATAATGTTGAAGCAATTCTTCTGTGGTTCCTTTGCGACCTGCTTTCTGCTCTTCACTCAGATCATGTGGAACCCATCTGGCATTAACTTTTCTCATCTTTAACTTTTCAATAATGATTATGTAAACTGACATTCTGGCCTCATATGCAATTTCTTCACATATTTTTTGGTGATCCTCTCTCAAAATGTCATTAACAATAATCTGAGAGGTGTAGGATGACCTTCCAATTTTTGGGTTGTCCTCAATCTTACTCGACCTTCACGAAAACGAACAGACCAGCGTGATACTGTGCTATGATCCACTACACTATTCCCACACACCTCTCTCAAGTGTTGTATATTTCAGATGGGTTCTTTCCATGTAGGGATTTGATTTTGATGTAGGAATGCAGGTCACTATGTGTAATCCAACCTGACTCAGTTTCAGCTTCCATTTTAAATCTGAATTACTCATGACACACCCATGTGAACCAGCAAACACATATATAACCGTCAAGCCTAAAGTCTAACTACAACTGACATAAATTTCAACTTGATCACGTCACTGCACCAGTCATGCATGCACCTTGTACAGGACTTTTGAAATGACCTTTGAGGAATATTATTATTATTACTCTGTTTTATGTCACTTTAACTACAGGATCATATCGCAACAGATCTGTTACTGGATAACTCTTAGATCGAGGTGTGGCAGACAGTTAGCCTTCTAGGTCTCATCTCTGTAATCACCCATTTCGTTGTGTCCACAGAGGCCCTAGTGCATAGCAACTGGATCTTCTGCTTCATGCCGTGCAGAAGGCATTAGGGTGCCGTTCAGTCTAACTACTGCTTTCATATAGAAAGGCGGACAGTTAGCCTTCTAAGTCTCATTCCTGTAACCATGCCATCTTGCTCCGTCACATGTCCACAAAGACCCAAGTGCATAAGTTAGATCTTCTGCTTCATGCCATGCAGATAGCATTAGAGTGCCATCTAATCTACCTGCTTTCATTATCTGTGGATAGATGGCACAGCATTCACTATTACCACCTATTTTTCATTTTTACTATTGTTTTAGACTTAAGATGGGACTTTGGATCGTGGTATTAAATATCCAATCCAATATTTACCTTAGCAGCTGAGGGAAACCACGTAAAAACCTCAGTCAGACTGGTCAGCTTACAGGATTTGAACATGGAACCTCCCGAATGCAGGCCATAGATATTACTGCGTGAGCCATTCCACTCTGTATTATATTATTATGAATATTACAGGAAGGGTAGTTAATAAGTCCATTGAATTGAAAAGCTGGTGGGTGGAAAGCTCATTATTTCTTTCTAAGACAATGAGAGGGCAGGGAGGGATTCATGTGCACCCCTCCTGATGGGGGTAACAGACATTTGAACAAGGTGTGGGGTTTGTGGAGTAAGTCTGCGGCTAGTGCTTCAAGTGCAAGGTCGAGTGAGGGAAAATGTTCCATCTTCCCCTTTGGATGAATTCTAAATACTAAACAGACAACAAGGTATGTAACTAAGCACACCAAATAGAAGATATGTTAGCAACTAAATCAATATTCTTGTAATTCTGACGTGTCCACGTTCCACTCCACTAGCTAAATGAGTAACCAAGTAATGTAGTTTTGTAATTTAGTAGGAATACTTGAATCTGAGTTACACCCTTAATGTGCTATTCTAGGGTGGTACGTTAATGACTACTGGGAAGGGGGGGGGGAGGAAGAAAAAGTTACTGCAGGTTGCTTGCAGTTCAGATGATTGTAACAGATTTATGAAAAGAAAGCATGAAATCAAACCTAAAATCTCTGAATATTGCCCTGTTTATAGCTTCAATAAAAGAAATATTGAAGGACTCGTGATCAGGGGAACTTTTCTCTGCCAACAAGCACATATATTTCACAAAACATTTAACTCTGGATCTTTTCTACTAAAGTTGGTGTGAATGAAATGGCAATGGGGGAAAAGTAATGTCAAAATTTGTTCCTCTACAAGAGTACTGGAAGCAATTGATCTGCTTCCTGAAACAATGGGAAGGTGTCACTTACCCACAATTCATTTGAGAAAAATGAACATGAACAAGATGTAACAAAGGTTTAGAATAAACTTAAATATTTCTCTGAACAACATTAATTTAGGGTAAATTTTGCAAAGCACATCTGCATATATGTAACTTCATTCTTCAATAAAATTGATATCTGCTGCTTTCTGTTTACCATCAACCTTGATGTCTATTATGACAGCTACTTAGGTTTTTTATTGTAATTTAGCCCTCCTATAATGCTTCGTATATTCCACTTGCAGTGCTTTCTGTCTCTCTCTGGATTGCAAATAGTTGAACCTCTGCATAGATTGCAAAAATTATAATCCAAAGATTAGCAAAGAATATGGCTGTGACTAATTAGAAGGATAGTTTTAAAATTCACATTTCCATGGACTTGGAAAACTGCTTCCCCATTCCACTCTTAAAGCTAATGACCCTATTCATAAAGGGAATTTATATTTAATACCTTATTTCTTTACATACACGGAACAGAACCTTAAAGTCTATCAGCTGTTTGCTCTTTTGTGAAGTCTTGTTTTGAATTTGGTGTTGTATACAGCCATGATAGCACAAAATGTTATATTTCTGTAAATATAACATTAATAATTTCCTAACAGCCAACTTAAATGAACTAAAATTTGCATTTTACCCTGTAGCATTGAACAAAATATACTGCTAAATGGTGTCAAAATTCTTTTCACCAACTTATTAACTTTTTCTGCATATAATGCTCTTCAGCTTATTATGCATTTAGGCTACAGTCCCTGAAGATATACTATAGTCTTTTCACTCTGACCAGGCAGCTCAAGGACAGTTGTCCTGCTCTCTGCTTCTCACTTGACTATTCTCTCCAATGCCTTTTCCTCTCCAACAGAGCAACAGTCCTCTCCTCTCTGGTTGGTGTGATATATTTCTCTAAATTGTGCATGAATTGGTGTGTGTTTTACTTATACTTAATGACGTCAAATTTGAGCTGTATCAGACACCATTCGAAAGACACTGTGTATAAAGTGTATAACTTTTTCGAAGTTCTGAAAAACTCCCAAAAAAAGGTTCATGACTTTTTTAAATGCACAAAAAATAACTGCAAATGCATGTCAAGTGACTGTAAGAACAATGCAACATATATGTGAGGAAGTCCAGAAAAGTGTAATTGAAAATGTAGAGGCTCACGACCATGCTTTTCCTCTCCAAGAAAAAAACATTACACATCAAAAACCTGTCATAGAGTTAGATGATTTCCAGAAAGACATAATCCGTTGCTCAGTACAGGAGTTTTATGAACATGGTGAATATTATACGCTTAAACGCTTGAAGTGGTTTTAAAAGACAAAATAGACTATACCGGAGGGCATTACTTCTTTACACAACATTTTGAGAAAACTTGGCTTTAGATATCGAAAATGTAACAACGGATGATAGTTTTTGATGAGAGAAAACAATTATTGCAGCGAGGGCCTCATTTTTAAAAAAGGATTATTTACATTGAGAAAACTTGGGTATACCAAAACCATGCTAATAGTTTTATCTCGCAGGATTCTAAAAGAAATGGTGGTCTTAAGATTCCATTAGGTAAAAGATTACATCTAATAATCTGCCATGCCAGATCAGCCAAATATGGTTCCATAGAAGTGGCAGATTTAATGTTTCAGTCCAAAAGTGGTGGTGATTATCATCAAGAGATGAATAATGTAGAGTTTAGGGAATGGTTTACCGATCTCCTTAGGAGAATGGGAGAAGGATGTGTGATAGTAATAGATAATACTAGGTATAAGTCTATGCTTAAAGAAAAAATCCCTAATACAAATTCTAAGCAAGGTGAAAATTTGTCATGACTTCAAAGCAAGAATATACCTATAATATATGTATAAGCTAATAACAGTGATGTGAATTTGAAATTATTTGGAAAAAATTGAGTCAGAGTTGAAATACTTAACATCACCTACATGTTTTTTGTCTTGACCGGTTTCAAGATTGTTAGTAATTCATTGTTAGTGCATACATTCACATATCAACTGTGATGGTTGATTACACTTGCATAGGAGGGAGAGTAGGTAAGAATGGGGATACCAACATGACTTTGATGCACCAGGTGGAAGTGAAAACACTGTAACAGAGCTACGTAGTGCGATATATATGGCTGGGTTGGATCTTGCTGCTGTCTATGGTAGGAGAGGAGGAAGAGGAAAGAAGAAGGAACATGCTTCAGTCACCTAACTGCTGATATGAGGATGAATGCTTTTGAAAACATTCCAGTTTTTTAAAAACTTAGAAGGTTTGTGTAAAGATAGTGTGACTCATTCCAAATTCAACAAGTATTATTTCCTAATCTGTATATATTTTGAGATAGAACTATTACCGTTTTCTAAAGGTTTCTAGGTGTGTTTTGAGCAATAAGAGCGCTCTTTGTATGCAGAGGAGGCTAGACTCTTCAGACTTTGCAAGATCAGCTGTTGCTGCAGCTAAATGTGCCATACATTGTGAAACAAATTCTGATTCTCTGTCCAATTGTCGCCCAACATAATAACTGTTAAGGTATTGGATAGCAGCCATACTAACATCTGAAACAGGAATAAAACAAGCAATTAAAACAAATTCCTACATTATGTGTGTAAACGTAATTACTACAAGCTAAGAACTGCTTGTCAAAACTGGAATGGGGAACATCTGGATGAATAGGCACAATGTTAAAAGGATTTTGGAAAGCTGTCTAAGACAGACTGAATGTCAGAGAGGAATGCATGTAGGTGTCTTCAGATTTTGGACAGGGAAGGCATAACCTGGTTTGGAAGAGCTTGGAGAATAAAGGATTTTAGAAAGAACTAAGGAGTGAATACATCCTATAAGAAAATGACAGATTAAACAAACATTATTTTGATTGTCAAACAACAGACAAAAGGAGAAAATAGCTTATTTTGGAAAAGTTATGTAAAACTAGAACTACAACAACAAAAAAACCAAATCAATGAAAGCATATAACAAATCAAAAGACTGAGTAATTTGAAGATTGAGTAGGTAGTAACAGTGATGTGCCATAATTTAAAATAAAGAGAGTTGGAGGTTGTTATTACACTACATCACTAAAAGGTTCTTTCTTTGAACGCATTTCGGGAGAATGGTTTGCTCCCATCGTCAGCTTGTTTCCAACTGATTTTGCCGGCTACTGTCTAGGGGATGTGTGGTGTTAGTGGTGTTCTCTGTTGACGGGATGATGAACCTCCAAAGGCTGCTGGGTGGCGGTAATTCAAAATTCATTAGGTGATTCCTGTGTTTGAAAATAGTATTTTTTCCCAGATGTCCATTCAATGCTGTTGTAGACCAGTTTTAAGAGTTTTATGTTTGGAGTGATTTCATGGACACATCATAAATTTCAAAGGATTTTCAAGAAATACAACGTCACCCTGACCCCACAGAATAGCCACAATATACAGAAACTACTATGCAATAGAACAAAAGACACTATCCCCAACGATAAGTCAGCTGGTATATATCAAATAGTTTGTAATGACTATAACCTGGTACACATAGGAAGAACCAACAGAAATCTTGAAATAAGACTTAAAGAGCTTATGAGATGCATTTACCAAAAACAAATGGATAATTCAGCAGTAGCACATCATTTCTGGTCTTCAAACCATGTAATCACTCCAAACATAAAACTCTTAAAACCGATCAACAGCACAAATGAATTGGACAAAACACATCGTCAAACACAGGTATCACCTAATGAATTTTGAACTAAAGCCACCCAGCAGCCTTTGGAGGTTCATCAACCCGGCACCAGAGAACACCACTAACCACACATGTCCCCCAAACAGTAACCGGCAAAATCAGTTGGAAACAAGCCGACAATTGGAGCAAACCACGCTCCCGAAACGCATTCAAAGTAAGAACCTTTTAGTGATGTAGTGTAACAAGCAGCCTTTGGAGGTTCATCAACCCAGCACCAGAGAACACCACTAACCACACACGTCCCCCAGACAGTAACTGGCAAAATCAGTTGGAAACGAGCCGACAATTGGAGCAAACCATGCTCCCGAAACGCATTCAAAGTAAGAACCTTTTAGTGATGTAGTGTAACAAGCAGCCTTTGGAGGTTCATCAACCCAGCACCAGAGAACACCACTAACCACACACGTCCCCCAGACAGTAACTGGCAAAATCAGTTGGAAACAAGCTGACAATGGGAGCAAACCACGCTCCCGAAACGCATTCAAAGTAAGAACCTTTTAGTGATGTAGTGTAACAAGCAGCCTTTGGAGGTTCATCAACCCAGCACCAGAGAACACCACTAACCACACACGTCCCCCAGACAGTAACTGGCAAAATCAGTTGGAAACAAGCTGACAATGGGAGCAAACCACGCTCCCGAAACGCATTCAAAGTAAGAACCTTTTAGTGATGTAGTGTAACAAGCAGCCTTTGGAGGTTCATCAACCCAGCACCAGAGAACACCACTGACCACACACGTCCCCCAGACAGTAACCGGCAAAATCAGTTGGAAACAAGCTCACAATGGGAGCAAACCGTTCTCCCAAAACGCATTCAAAGTAAGAACCTTTTAGTGATGTAGTGTAACAACCCCCAGATCTCTTTATTTTAAATCAAAAGACTGAGTTTGTAAATAAAGAAATGCTTTTGGTCAGTGGACACTCACACACACTTACAATTAAGGTTTCTACAAAAGTGCAAGCAAGATAAAAGCGTGAGCCTGCACTTCTTTATAGTTGTGAACTCATTCCTTTCATTTTTATTTTTCCTGTCCTCTCTTTCATTTATACATATAATAAACATCCATGTATGAAGTATAATGTTCATACAAATTTTACTGCATTTTCTCCCTTTTATTTCACTATTTTTGTTAGGCTGGTACAGTTTCACAGCTCTATCTCCTGCCCTGATGTTTTGTGAAGGGAGAGGGAGAGAGAGAGGGAGAGGGAGAGGGTGGATATCAGCATAACCAATCTATAATGTGAATAGCACTTTTCAATTCTGCAGTCAATGAAGGTATTCTGCTACATTTTAATGGATATTTTGGCACCACAGTTCAATTTGTAGCAGCATTTTTAATACAATGGTTTGCTGCCATGAGATACAAGCTATGTTACATGCAGAGGAACTCAGACACAGTTTGCAACATTATGAGAGACTCGTGCATCAAGGTTGAAAATTGTCTGCTAGTACTAATCACCAGTCCTCTCCCCATCTATGTCTTCTGTTTCCTGCACCAACTCTCTTCTATTCAAAGCATGTAGCCTTGTCATTCACTGTACTGCTTCAGATAAAATTAACTTCTTTTCATATAGCAACTGTTACATGTTATGATTACACTTATAGCCATTGTTATTTGCATAACAACAATTATATTAACAAAGGATGCAGTGCTTAAAGAATTAATGCTTAACATTGTTCACAGCAGCAGTACAGGCTGGCAATGCTGTTACTCTTAGATGTGAGAAACGTCAGAGCCAGAGATAGAATGGCTGGACTTTAAAGAACAAATGCCTAAATGTCACTTCTTCCCAACAAGTCTGCACTTTCTTGCAAAAGTGGTACTTGACAAACCTTGCCTCTATAGCACAGAGAAAGGAGAAACTGTTTACCTGTGTTATTTACTCTGAGGGCAATTCTCCACAGATGATCCATTCCGACAATGTCAATATCTTTAATGGGACTATCCAGTTGTACCGAGGCGATTCGCGCCAAATTACAAAGCTGCTGAAACAGACCCAATGCTGTCATGCTGATTGTTTCAGGTTCTAAGGATGGCAATTTCTTCATATACAAGTGTTTAAGAGCATCCACTCCCAATGCATGTTGCTCTTTGCTTTTGGCTTGATTTAACAGCCAACTGAACAGTTCATCACTGCACTGGCTATCTGTCGCAAGGCAGGACCATAATGTATCCACCTGATCTATGCTTAACCTGCAAAAATATACACAAAGAGACATTTTTGCATTACTGTTACTATTAAAAAAGAAATTACATAGTAAATCTCTACGGAAGGAGCCTCATTTTCTAAGAAATTACATTAGTAGAATCTCTACTGAAAGTAGCTTCATTTGCTAAGAAACTACATTAGTAGAAGCTCTACTGAAGGTAGCTTCATTCTATGATTACCCATTTTGCACCACATTAATACCACAAAGTTTGTTTCTATCAAGCAGAAAGCCACCCAAGCTGCTTTCCATGTTGTGTTCTCCTACATTAACAGTCATTTGTACATGGTGCTGTGTTAGAGCACAGAGCTCACTCATTATTGTCCATTAGTAGTCAAATATATTAGAAAAAAATCTGATGTGTTACACTCACATGACTTTCTCTACTCTTGTACAAACTCTTATTCTCCATCTATTTCATATTAATCGAGATAAACGTTTGCAGAAACGATCTTTTGACATACAAAGAGAATTACATTTTACACATAGCGACCAGTTTGACTATCGCTTAAGGCATACTATGTTCTCCTTGTTTTGTATTTGCAAGGGCAATATAGAAATACAGTAGACTTTAAGCGTATACATATCTCTTAATAGCTGGTAGCTAGGTGCAGCACCATTCCCTTTGCCACAGATTATAACTCTTTGCATATCCAAGACAAAAAATGAGTAACGAATTTCCATTTGAGAAAATAAGTATTGAAAAGTTTAAGGGAATAACAAGCAATATCTTGAAAATGGTTCACTCAAAAAAAAAAAATGTATACGACATAAATTGTGTATTTTAACGCAATCTACATTTTTTTGTGTAGTAAAATTTTGTCTATCTCTTATGATTTACCAGTTATACAAAAGTCGTTCACAATGAATAATACTTTTGGAGACATTCCCAGAAAATTCAAGATATACATTTTATTTGTCATGAAAATATCTTATACATACGATATTTTAATCAAAATCGTTTGAGCCATTTTTGAGAAAATTAAAATTTTTTAAAAATGTTCCATGTAATCTGGTAATCTGGTGTGGGGGGATTTTGTTGAAAACCTTCGGGTCGCATCTCTGGAAGATACTGAACCTAAATACCAAGTTTGGTGTTTATCCGACTGTTCATTTTTGAGTTATGCTGTTCACAGACATGTTTCCAAAAATGCTTTTTTTTTTGGATTCAGGGGGTCTCAAAACATGTATTTCCGGTGAAATCTCGGTATCAAATTTTTGGGTGGAATACAATACTTCCCCTACTTACTATACGTAGTAGAGAAAGTAAAAATAGTAAAGGAGATAAATGATGTTAGTGCATTAATTTAAGAGAAGAATATAAGTAACAAAACCATCTTATGCACACTCTTCTTTGAGTAAGGGTTTACACGTAAACAAAACAGTATGTTTAATAACTCAATAAATGGAAATTGTACACAGTGAGAAGATAACTATATAGAATTTCAGTTGGTTGTTTTGTGTATCATTCTCACTTAAGTTTAAATTTTAACCTGAAAAACTCCCAACTTGCAATTTTCAATAGCTTAATACTTAGATTAATCAACACCCCCTTCAGTATAGAAGAATATATGAAAGAACACCAAAACATACTCCACATAGCTACAATCAATGGCCTTTAGACAAACATAATATAGAGAAAGATCAATAAATTCAAAAGACAAAAAGCTATCAGTATATCTCCACATTACAAACACAGAAGAAGCAGAAACAATTCAAAACATTTACACACTACTCAGAGAGAGATCACAAACTCAAGAGAATATTAAAAAAATGCAACATAATCCTGCTTCACACAACAGATACAGTACACACCACCTTCTTTGCACCTAGTTAAAAGACTGAATTCCCAAGCTGAACATTTACCAAACTGAATATACAGACTGTGACAAATATATATCGGCAAAATGAAAACAAACCTTGATACAAAACTGAAGGAACACTTGAGATCCATAAAATACAAACAACTTGAAAAGTAGAAACTGCAACATACTTCTGGAACCTAAATTATGAAATTATACTGGAATCCAAAATGCTCCTATCTACTAAGAAACAATAGAGCTTTCTGCATGGGAAAAACAATTTTCATCCAGAAGAACCATAACCAGGTCATGAACTTTGATCTACCAAACCCAAATGAACTACACAAATTCATCATTCATCCATCAGATGGCTCCGCCAATCCAAGAACAAAATATGTTGAACGCAGAACCAGTTGCTGACAACTGATGAGAGCGAAAGCTCTTGAAATATGTTTTCAAAACTTTAAATGTGAGGCAGGAATTATTGTTTCAGGTAATTTATAAGACAAATTATTAATTTTTATCTTCAAACTCTAAATCTTATTAGGTATCATTTATAGATGTCGCCTCTTATATTAATACTTTACGTTAACACGTAATTTACAAAGATGCAACACAAACTTCAAATATCATATATTTGTATTTAATAGGAAAACTAAGGACTGCCTCTGTGACAAAGTGGTTAGCAGTCTGGCTTCTCAACCCATTAAGATGGGCTCAACACCACCCTCAACACCATCAGTTGTGATACGGTAATTTGTATTACAAATTACTCAGATATAATTAATGATAGTAATATGAATATGTATTTTTATGTAACATTGATTTCAGAGGTTTATTAATTGTAATTATTATTGGTAAATAATAATATACAGCTTTACTGAAACTGTCAACAATAACGCAATAATGCAGTAAGGGGGTGAGTTGTTTATCATTGCCGGGAACCAGGAAGTTACGTAATGTTTCGCGCCTTTTCGGTAAAAAAGCTTCTAGAATGTTCCCTAAAAGAAATATGTATTAGTGGTTTTCATTGGATAATAAAATAGACGCTAATGTTGGCGCGTTTTATTAGCCAATAGCAGTTCATTTATAATCTTTAGGCGTATCTTGAGGCAAGCCTATAAATAGTGTAGGTTCAAGGGAGCGTTCCCCCAGTTCAACGGAATTCTCAGTACACTACATATCGCCAGTCAGTCCTTCATTTCGTCATAAGTTACGCGCAGCAGAATTATGAGAATTTAAAATATTATACAGTTAAATATACACAAAGTTAAGTACGTGAGTTAAAAGTGAGAAGTTATTACAAACAGTTTCAGTTTGGCGAGTATCCAGATAAATATGTAAAAAGTGTTAGTGAACGTGTTCGGCAATAAAAGTTATAAAAACAATTTCTTCATCAGTATCATTTCTGAATAAAAGATTCCTTTCCGATTCACACCCTGCAAGAGTTAAATGTCGACCTAAATAGCTAGCCGGAGGACAATATACATAACTTTAAATTCTTTCAGAAACTAATTGATACAAATTGCTACGTCAGAGAGAGCTACGAACCAAACAATGAGTGACGTCACAAGGAGGCTTCAACACACGTGATGTAAACAACATTACGTAAAGCAGCAACCGTCGCATATTGGCTTCCAAACGCGGAGCTACAATTAATGTTAAATAATTACAACATTAATACCGCATCATATTGGCGCCCAACGTGGGGCTCAACAACAAATTACGTAAAAACATATTACGTAAGCAATACCGCATCATATTGGCACCCAGAACGTGGGGCAAAGCGACCAGGAAAGGAACTCGAGTAACCAGGAAAGGATCAGAATTAACCAAGAAGAATTGAGAGGACCAAAGGGGCGAATGCAGCAGTAAAATGATCTACAAGACGCAGATTCCAGAAACAAAAGGAACGACAGACTATACGGATGATTGGACATCGTAATTCCGAGATCAACTACAAGACGACGTAGATTCATCACAACACAACGCAGAAGCGACATACAAATCTAGGAGAATGGGGCAGAACGCTGGACATCAAAGTAACAGCAACGGACAGCATTAGTAAGGTTAGAGTATATTAATTTAAAAAAAAAAAAAAAAAAAAAAAGTAAATAAATGTTAATGAGGAGTGGTAGGATAATAAAAACAATGGCTGCTAGTAATACAGAAGAAATAATTATGGAGGGAGATAGTGTAACAGTTAGCTGTGATCCAATACAAATTACAGGAAATAGCCCAGACTTTTTAGGATTTGAAAATGAAAATGTTAGTGCAGAAAGTGAGAATAGAATAGCAGGAAATGTTAATCTTGATACTATTATGATTATGGAAATGCTGAGAAATATGAATAGAGAATTGTGGGAAGAATTAAGGGAAGATATGGAAAAACTAACTCAGAGTAATGAGAAATTAAGGGAAGATATGGAAAAGAATAATGAGAAATTAGAAAAGAAAATAGATCAAAATAGGGAAGATATTAGTAAGAGTATTACAGATCAATTAAGGGAAGATATGCAAAAGAATAATAGGGAATTGAGAGAAGATATTGGTAAAAGCTTAGAACAAAACAGGAAATCAATTGAAAATATTGGTAGGAGTAATGAGATATTAGAGCAAAAAGTAGATAAAAGCAGTGAAGAAATTGAAAAGAAAGTTACGAAGCTAGATAGTAGTATGCCAGAAATGAGAGATGAAAATGAGGAAGTAATAGTAAGTGAGATAGGAGAAGTTTCAAAGAAAATGCTAGACATGAGCAAGGAAATAGGTAACAAAGAAAGTGAGGTTAATGTAGAATGCACAGAGTTAGGAAGTCAAGTGAGTAATATTTCAAGTGAGATAAGAGAGATAAAAGAGGTTAGGAATGTAGATGTGAATCAGGCGCAAGTAAATTTCAGAGGGGAAATATCAGAAATACAGAATGAGTCAATAATGCAAAGAAATAAATTGTACCAAGATATTCAAAATGAAAACTCCAGTCCAGTACAGTTTAGTATAGATTTGTCAGAGTACTTTCAAAGTAAAAAGATAGCAGATGAATTGAAAATGAAAGTTGTTAAAAGATGTGTAGTTCAAGAAACTTTAGATTGTTTTCAAATGTTATCAGGGAACGAAATGTCATATGAATACAAGAGGTTATTCATGAACAAAAATTTGAAGGTTAGGTTACGGCTACGAGTAATGTTTAGCCACACACAATTTGATCCAGGAGGGTAAATAGCAATGAGATGTAAAGTAAATGCTGGATAGATAAAGATGACTTACACAGAAATGTATTGGAACGTAAGAGGGTTAAATAAAAATGTACGTCATGTGAATGGAGAAATAAATTGTGGTCATGACTAATTGTTTGAGAGGAAAATAACATTTTATTAGTAACTGAACATGTGAAATAAAGCCTGATGTTATATTAAAGTAAAGTACATAAATACTATTACAAGAGTATTGTTAAGATAATGTACAAAATCACAAAAATTGGTAAATATAATTAAAAAAACCAATATTTATGCAGTAAATAGAACATGTGAAACAGTGCCTAGATTTAAGAGATGTAAATATTTGTATAGAGGGTGAATATTTTGGTAAAAATGTTAAACAATTACAAAAAAAATCTTAAATGTATAAATTTTTGTCAACCACTTAAGAAAGTAAACAATTTGATAACAGTAATTAAATAATTTAGGGTAAAGTATTTGCTATAAAAAAAAATTTGTGATGTCAGATTAATATCTAAATTAATTAAACCAGAGCCAGTAAGTAGTGGCGGAAAAAAAAAAAAAAAAAAAAAAAAAAAAAAAAAAAAAAAAAAAAAAAAAACATGTCGTGTGTTAAACGCGTGTGAAGTGTTAAGTGAAAGTGATAGCGTGTGTTCCAAGATTTAGGAGACTAAAAACACAATTAAAAAATTTCCAAACAAGTTATAAATATTTATAATTATGTTTCTAGTGGGGCATATGATACGGTAATTTGTATTACAAATTACTCAGATGTAATTAATGATAGTAATATGAATATGTATTTTTATGTAACATTGATTTCAGAGGTTTATTAATTGTAATTATTATTGGTAAATAATAATATACAGCTATACTGAAACTGTCAACAATAACGCAATAATGCAGTAAGGGGGTGAGTTGTTTATCATTGCCGGGAACCAGGAAGTTACGTAATGTTTCGCGCCTTTTCGGTAAAAAAGCTTCTAGAATGTTCCCTAAAAGAAATATGTATTAGTGGTTTTCATTGGATAATAAAATAGACGCTAATGTTGGCGCGTTTTATTAGCCAATAGCAGTTCATTTATAATCTTTAGGCGTATCTTGAGGCAAGCTTATAAATAGTGTAGGTTCAAGGGAGCGTTCCCCCAGTTCAACGGAATTCTCAGTACACTACATATCGCCAGTCAGTCCTTCATTTCGTCATAAGTTACGCGCAGCAGAATTATGAGAATTTAAAATATTATACAGTTAAATATACACAAAGTTGAAGTACGTGAGTTAAAAGTGAGAAGTTATTACAAACAGTTTCAGTTTGGCGAGTATCCAGATAAATATGTAAAAAGTGTTAGTGAACGTGTTCGGCAATAAAAGTTATAAAAACAATTTCTTCATCAGTATCATTTCTGAATAAAAGATTCCTTTCCGATTCACACCCTGCAAGAGTTAAATGTCGACCTAAATAGCTAGCCAGAGGACAATATACATAACTTTAAATTCTTTCAGAAACTAATTGATACAAATTGCTACGTCAGAGAGAGCTACGAACCAAACAATGAGTGACGTCACAAGGAGGCTTCAACACACGTGATGTAAACAACATTACGTAAAGCAGCAACCGTCGCATATTGGCTTCCAAACGCGGAGCTACAATTAATGTTAAATAATTACAACATTAATACCGCATCAGTTGTTTCTCAAGTCAAAGCCCCCGAATATAACGAAGGAAGTTAAAAGGGGGATACACTGATAAAACAATAAAAAAAGAAAGAAGAAAATGAAAAAACAAAAAAAGAAGAGAACTAACCTATAAATCTGGAATACAACTTAAGGTTAAAACAGCATGAAGAAGCAGTGACTTTAGCATAACTGTAAACTGTAAGAGATAGATAACAAAATCTTACTACACAAAAAATGTAGAAGGATGCAACTTACCATAATTACTCAGCTATAGGACCCCCTTTTCTTCCAAAATTAGGGGGGAGGGTCCTATAGGTGCAAACTTTGCAAAAATCAATTTGTTTGGAGAGGAGTAATTAAAATAAAGCTATTTATGAGGTTTTACTTTTTGCTATTATTATTATTATTATTATTATTATTATTATTATTATTATTATTATATAAATTAATTATACTTTTTATAGACCTTAGCCTGGTCTTGGCAAGTTTTTAATATAGAGTCAACTGAAAAATATTTAAGAGATATTTAATTGAAATAAAATTACATATGTATTCAACAATAGTAAGTCTAATAGTAAGTCTAATAGTAACTCTAATAGTAAGTCTGTTAACATCCTGTGTAGTAATAACTTCTGGAAAGATGCGTAATGGTAGATGGGCATGGCCTATAGAAAACTGAATAACAATTGGCTACCTATAACACGAAAATCCTTGTTTTTCATACAGGTATAGGTAATTATTTATTTAAAGGTGAGTCGGAATTGTTACACTAACATCACTTAAGTTTACTCACTTAACATGTTTCGGGAAACCGTTGTTCCCATCCTCAGAAGTTAATTCGACTGAATTCAGTCGAATTAACCTTCTGAGGATGGGAACAACGGTTTCCCGAAACATGTTAAGTGAGTAAACTTAAGTGACTTCAGTCGAATTAACCTTCTGAGGATGGGAACAACGGTTTCCCGAAACATGTTAAGTGAGTAAACTTAAGTGATGTTAGTGTAACAATTCCGACTCACCTTTAAATAAATTCAATACACATCACTGTTTCTAGCTTCTTTTCATTACAATATCAACGTAATAGGTAATTATGTTTATGCTTCACAAACATATTTAAGCAAGGGAAGAATAGTAATACGGTACCTATTGTGGGATCACTGCCCAGCCTTGGCTTGCCTTAAATTCTGAACCTGAGATCCCTTGGTTTTTTTCATTTCATGTACTTTAAACTACAACATTTCTTGTGTTATAGCGTGGCCATTGTTCCTTGTTTCAACAACCCACTCTTAACACTTTTTATTGACCTCTTCGTACTTTCCCTTCTGGATTCTATGAAAAGATTTACAGTGGATCTCTCTCTTAACTAGCTTTAGTTGATCCTTCCGATTGCACCAATCTTGAATCAATTTAGGCAGTATGTTGAATTCACAAGATGCCACTCTTATACCATTTTTATTTGCAAACTCAACAGCATTTAATTTAAAAGAGTCTGTAAAACTCATTCTGCGATTCCCAATACTCATTTTATAAGTCCTCACATTCACAGTACACATCGAAGATAAAGACTGGATGAGTAAAGAAAGTGCCAACATATTAATCTATGGTGCAAACCAAGGGCCACGCAAGTGGGTGGGAACCAGGAAGGGGTTGGGTTTACCATTCTTCTTCTGTGATTGACTGTAGCCTGAAAGACTAATTGTCAGTGGGTTTTACCACACCATTTGCTTGTCACAGAAACTAATAAGGCAATGTTGTCAGATTTAGATTCATGTAAGTATGGAATTCGTCAATTTCCTAGAATTTTTCATTTTGCCTCTCAAACATTAAAGGTGATGTGGTCCTATAGCTGAGTAAATACTGTATGTCAAATACATTTTTTTGTGGAGTTAACCATTTCCTTGTTATTGGTTTGAATTTTCAAATACTCCTACTTTTCTCAAATGGGAAGCTATTATTCGTTTTTCTCTCATGGTCATGCAAAGAGCATGGAATTTCAAAGCCATTACATAGCGACACACACTTTAAAAATCTTGACTCGCTTTACCTACTGTATTGTACAACAAAACGTGTAAATCTGAACTGAAAGTTTATCTGGATTAACAAGAATTAAATAGAAGAATAAGTTTCTGTATGATTAGTTTGTAGAACAGTGAGTAGAAAAAGTCATGTGAATGTAATGTCTGACTTATTTATTATTTTATTTTTTTTGTTGTCATGCAAAGAGAACAAAATTTCAAGGCATCATATAGGACTTGCTCTTAAAAGACTTGGCTTGCTTAAGCCTACTGTATTCCGTTAAACCCCTTGTACTCACAGAAAACACGTAATAAAACCATTTTGCAAATGTTTATCTCAATTAACATGAAGCAGATAGAAGAATAGACTTTTAGATAATAGTTTGTTGAAGAATGGACAAAGTCATGTGAACGACACAAAGATTTTCTTAATTTACTTCAAACATAAGTGAGGATAATGTGCAAAACAACTGACTGAAATACTGTACAGTATTTCTTGCAGAAATTGAAATTTTAATTACTCCAGCTTAACTTTTTCTAAACAACCCCCCCCCCCAAAAAAAAAACAGGAGCTTCTGCATATGAATGTCAAAAAGAATTCAGTGTGGTCACAAAAGAGAAGAATTCACCATATGGCATGTTTAATGTTTGAACTCCATTTCAAGGCAAGAATTTACGAGGGTGGATTGATAAGTCCATGGCTTTGATGAGAGATAGCATTCTAATCACAGGTTTCTTGTTTGCACCCGTCTTACATCTATTCTGGGTATAAACACAGAAATTCAATGTCATTTGTTGAGAGCTCTAAAATAACTAGGTGTGTGTTGCTTCGTAGAAAATGGAGAAAAGTGAATTTCGTGTTCTGATAAAGCACTACTTTTTGCGTGGTAAGACGTGAAAGAAATGGAAGAAAAGCTGAATAAGTATTATGGGCACTCTGCTCCATCACATGGCATGATTCACAAGTAGTTCACAGAATTTTGATGTGGCTGCTTGAGCACAAGAGAGTGCGCACAGGATGGCCAGTTGAGCTCACAACAGAAGAAATGGTGAACAAAGTTCATGATATTCTGTTGGAAGGTTGCCGAGTGAAAATTCGTGGGATAGCCAAGACTTACGTCTTTCGAGCGAACGGGTGTATAACATTCTGTACAAATTTTTGGGTACAAGAAAGCAGTCAGCAAGATGGGTGCCACGACTGCTCACAGTTGAGAACAAGCAGATCGTGTGACCATTTCACAGGGATGTTTGAACATGTTCCAGAGCAACCCAAATGAGTTTTTGCATTGTTATATCACGGTTGATAAACTTGCATCCATTACTATCAACCTGAAAGCAAACAACAATCAAAGCAGTGGATTTCCTTCGGTGAACTCGCTCCAAAGAAAGTGAAAACCATTATGTCGGAGAAAAACTCATGGCAGCTGTCTTTTGGGATTCACAAGGGCTGATAGACAACCCTACCTGGAAAAGGATAAAACGATCACAGGTTCATATTATGCCATAATGCTGTATCAGTTTCACAAGGAATTGTTAAAGAAATGATCCCATTTGGTGAAGAAAAAGGTTCTCTTTCACCAGGATAATGCACCGCACACAAGTCAGCCATTGCCATTTCAAAATTTGTGGAACTGGGCTACAAACTGCTACCTCACCCTCCATATTCTCCAGATTTGGCGCCCAGCGAGTTCTTCCTCTTCGCAAACCTGAAAAATTGGCTCACTGGAAAGAAATTCACATCCAGTGAACACATCATGGCAGAAACAACCTCAGATTTTGCAGACTTTGAAAAATCATATTTTTTGGAAGCGTTAAAAAAATTGGAGAAACGTTGGACAACATGTATTGAATTGAAAGGAGATTATGTTGAGAAATAAAATTGATTTTTTGGTAAACATTGTTACTTTCTTTAAAAAAGTCAATGACTTATCAATCCGCCCTCCTATTTTAAAAAAATTGTTATTTTCTTTAAAAAGTCACTGACATCAATCCACCCTCCTATTTACAAAGTTTTTCTTACAAAATATCTAACAGTATGGACCAAACCTTTCCTCGCCAGTTTTTCATTAACTTGCTTTCATAATGCAATACTGATTTTTCACATTTTATGGTTAGAAACTAACTTAATCACAAAATATAATCCAAAAGTACTTTACAAAAGACAGTTTTATATGAAAATATATTGTTTTTTATGGTATTTTCTTTAATATTCTGTTATGAAACTTTAAAGGTATCCAAATGCTTGCTCATGATTTATGTTTTGATAACTGGCTGTGCAAGCTGAATTTGGAAAGATGAATCAGACTTTAAAAATTCAATGTGCCACAGCCAGGACTTAAACCACTGATCTTCAGTTTTCTCTATTGATGCTTTACTGTAGAGCTACCATGGTGATATGGCTGAACATGCATCAAACTTTCCTATCTGCTTTATGTATCCTGAGAAACCATCAAGGTGATCTCAAATTTTACTGTAACTTTATGTTAGCAATTGCCTAGTTCTTATAGTCCAAAGTCTGACCACTATGAGATTTAAAAACAATACCAGAACTTCTGGAACACAAAAGTAGAAATCAAAGTAAAAGGTTTCATACCTAAAGCTATCAGGTGATCCAACTGGAGAGAAGAGTGACGTTAAGAACTGCAGTCGCACTTGTATTTCAGTCTGATGAGAATAGAGACTACTCTTCGGGCCTTCTTTTGTGTAAACTTTAAGATTGTTGAAGAAACACTGCATCATGTTGTGCTCTCTTTCAGCCCATGTTGTTATCTGATGTGTATCCATTCCACGGAATTGTTGAAATGATGCAAATAACTTTGGTAACAGCCTTAAGGAAACTACAACAGACCTTAAAAAAATAATATTTAAAGTTAAATCATATTTTTATTATATAGAGATTGCTTAATGCTAATAATGCATTGCTTAAGGTACTCTCTGTTTTGTTGCAATGTTTAACTGCATGTGTACAAGCAAATGTGAGTTGGTATGCATTCACGTTTAAAAGCTATTTTTCCTAAAAACAATTTCAAAATCTTTTGATGTTTTAATAAATCAACAGTCCCTGTTTAAAATGATGTAAGGTTTATTTAAATATTCTGACTCTTAAGTAGACTAAAATTATTTAAATGGTGCACTGTGCTTCCGGGTTTCAGAAAGGTGGGCATGGCAGCATATTTTGAGTTACTTGGTTCCTGTACTTTTTCTGGTTGAAATCTCCCTCCTTCAATCTAGCATTGCTTGTGTAAACATTTCCTCATGCTTTCAGCAGATGGCACTCACAGACAATGCCATAGAGATTGTATTTCAGGATTTGTAGGAGCCTTGACATACCACTCCTTGGAGGCATTGTTTGTTTACACACAAATTTCAGATGTTAGCATTTTGTGAGTAATTATGAGCTAAAATAGGTAACAAAACTAATGTTCAATCATGTAAGAGGAAGTTTCATGGTAATAGACATGCTAAACAGTGCACTGACAGCACAGAAAAGTGTTCAGATAGTGAATACTGATAAAGTCAGTGCTTCTCATTCTAAGATTGAATGGGTTGCAGTGCTAATTCTGATAGAGATGGTATTAATATTTTAATATGATTAAAGTATATGATTTTGACATAATTTTTAATAAACACTGCCATCAGCATTAAAAACTTTTCAAGTAAGTGATTTGGCATACTGAAAAACATCTTAATTTTCAAACTCATTTTTTCAAAAAATGAAAATGTCTGCTCTTTAAAATCTTTAAAACAACAAAAGCTACACCAGAAAATGGACTAGAAACTTCATTCATTAAATTAAAGCTTAAGGAACAGGCTCTTTTGTAAACTAGAACTTTTAAATTACAAAATCACCACTGCTATTAAGTTTTAAAATAAATATGCCCAACATATTTTTATGAATTTAACCAAAAATTGAACTGTGTAACTATTAATCATACTAATCATGAGATCCAAAACATTCTAGTTCACAAAATAAAACTCACTTTAAGTCATGAGTCAGTGAAAAAAAATCTGAAATATTCATTTTTAGCAGCTGTTTTAAAAAATGGCATTTTTTTTTTTAAAATCTGAAAAGAATTCTTTTTTTAAATGTTGTGATATACATTTTTCTTAGTTAAACTTAGCTGCTTTAACTGTAAAAATGTCATAGATTTCTTACCAAAACTGTAGAATTTCTTTCCAAACATCAATACATATCTTAAAAGGAACAGTTTACAAATGCAAAACATACCCAAACCAAACAATCAGTAGTAGCAATATTGTGAACAAATTTTGTAGGGAAGACTAAAAGGTACATTGATACATTGATATAGAATAAAAAAGTATTTGAGGATCATCAAGTTTAGACAAGACAGATAAAGCTGCAGTTTCTATTATTGGACAGAAAACTGTAATACTGATAAGTATACCATATTGCTTAAATATGCCAAAAATCCCCTTGAATTTTCAAATTCATTTGGGAGAGATTATTTATTATCAAGAACCAAGAATGAGTCATGAACTTTAGGTTGCCAGGATTGGACAACCTACACCAGTTCATCTCTAGTACTAGAACCCTCCACTCCATTGTCAACACATTCAATTAAGCAATCAGCTGAAGATGAGAACAAGTGTACTCGAGACATGTCCTGATTAAAAAACAGATTTGTAGAGCGGTACTAATAAGGTTGACTCTTATGATTTACAATTTTAAGTAATGAAATGTGCTCCACATTTAGCAAACTTCTAATAATATAATTATTCTGGAGATGTAGCCATAGTCATTGCACAGACACTCAAGACCTTTGGCAAATTGAAAATCACTTTAATTGCCACATCATTGCAAAAGCTTAAGTTATCTAAATTTATACAAAAGGCGTGCACTGCTGTTTTAAATTTTGTTTTGAAAAATTAAACTTTCATTGTCATTTTCTTTCTTTTTTCAATAGTTAAATTCAAAAATCAGGTTCAGGAAAAAAGGGGATCATCTTGAATTTGATATTGCCTTGATTCAGAGAAATAGGGTATCTTAGTAAATGTTACACTCGCTAAGTTATTACTGTCCATTCCAAACCAGAGTGCCTTTCACTGAAAAACAAACTCTTTGTATATTATCCGCGCGAAAGTAGTTCGCAATCCCCGCCCCTAATGGCTGCTTGTTCCCCTTTCACGTGCTTGTTGAAGACTATTTAAATCTATAAAAATGCACCCTGCCTGAGAATTATAGTTCAAAATGCAACCTGAGGTAACAATCTATTTTATAAGTCTGCAGAAATGAAAATTTTACTTACGTTAATCATAATCCTCGGGCAAAGATGCAACACCCAAATCCGAATCCCCCGAAGATGATTCAGCTGCCATATTGGAATCAGAACTACTCTCCAAAATAATGACAAGCTTATCCACAATTCCACAGCACTGTCGCACACAAAACAAGTTCCCACATTTTATCCTCTTCTATGTTTTATTATGTCTGTTTATATTCCCTGCTCGCTTTGGTTACACTTCTCACTGAAACGCCTGTAAAATCCGATATTAGTTTCGCAATATGCACCAATGCAAATGTCGGGTATTTTTCTAATAGTGAGTTGAATATATGAAGAGCTGTTTGTTTTTCGCCACTTTTTAACTGTTTCCCTCTTTTGTGTTTGAACAGTTTATTCGCACTACACGCACCTTCCTCTGCCACGCGAACTCAAATACCAACTGACTAAATCAGAAGATTTGACCTGAGCTGAGCATATGCGTGCCTGCGTGTTATGAATGACTGTTCGTTTATCATATATCCTGTGTTACGCAAAGTGTTTATTCGGTACTCAGATAGCGCCTCTGGGAATTCATTGCTGCATTTCTTGTATATGTAAGATAGTGGCAGTCATGCATGCAGTTGGTATTAACAAGCAAGATACTCTCGGCGTTGGTGCAAAAGTAGACGAAAATCATATTTTGTAATCTCTTAACAGCTAGTATATATCCATTACCTTTAACGACGAGTTCTTATGATAACCACAATAAAATGTGCAGTTCTATACCTTTTCTGCTCTAATATTTCATAATACAATACATGTTTTAAGGAACTATTTACGTTGGCGTAAGTGTGTATTCTTGGGTTCGTAACAAGTAGAAGCAAGTGCTTCCGTTTACATCAGAGGGAACTCTGGTTTGGAATGGACAATAGAAGTGATTATGAACAGTGAAACATTTTAAAATATTGACATTGTTAGTGGATTGAATGACAGTTTAGTTTCCCTTACCAAGTTTTCACTCAAAAGGGATTTACCAGATTGATTGTGAAGATGGCCATGAAATATACATAGGAAAAATCAAGAGAAACCTACAAATTGGACTATAGGAACAACTAAAAAATTTAAAACTTACGCAAATAAACAAATCTGCAGTAGCTCACCATTTTTGGATAACAGAGCACAACAGTAAACCAGAAGTAAAGCTTTTAAAACATGCCAAAACACCATAGAACTCATAGCATGGGAAAAGTCCACATTATCAAAAATGCACACAGAATAAGGAGTTTTGAAATTGTGATAGTTGAAAACATAGTGAAGTTCTCCACTAGAAAGCTAGATGGCAGTACAACCACAGTAAAGTAGGGGATCCCCTTCCAGATACCAGTTGACAATGGAGATAAATGTCTTTGAAACATGTTCTGAATGAAAACTTAATAAGTGAAACTAAAATGTCATCAATTCACTCACAATTTCAAAATGCTCCACTGATTTTTTGTTTTGCATGTAACCCATAAATGCACATGATTTTAAGATAACATAATCTATAGGTTTTTAATTGAATCCACCGACTCAAAATTCAATTAAATTATTGTTTCACTTCACTGTCTAACTTTTGAATAACACTTCACTTATAGGTCTTATCTGTATTTGACTTCTAAAATGTGTCACAGCAAAAATGTTTTACTGTAGACTATTTCCATAAACGCTTAAAAATACCCAGCTAAAGTGTGGATGAATTCAGTTATTTACGGTGTGGAGAGCACAAGCTTCTAGGCGTCATAGGGAAGGTGTCTGGCAACACATATGCTTTATTTATATGGTTCCTTCAAATGTACAATGCTTGTGCTAAGGATAAAAGGTTTCCTATGCATCACATGTAATGCTGCATAACACCTGCAGTGCTCTTGTCTGCATGCACCTTTACTTTCATAAATGACACAGAATTAAAATGGCCATCACTACTTCTGTGACACATTGAGTCATGGACTCAGATAGCCAGCTAATCAGGATGTGAGCTGCTTGTGGCAGCATTGCTGAAACCATATGTTATCATTTTCTTAAATTTTCAAGTTGCATACTTAAAGTAAATAATAAGAAATATGGTAACTTATATACATATTTTCATGTCCTTTTATACATTAAATGGAGGTTTCACAAATAAAAATTATATATTGAATGCATTTATCAAATTAAACAGGTTAGGACCACAGAACTTTGAACAAAAACTTTAAATGGGGTTCTGTAAAATAGGATTTACCGCATACTCAAATCAGTATTTTAACAATGTCTTAAGCATAGCTATAAGTAGCATAAAAACTGCTTTGAATAACGTCTGTGGGATATCCTCTGTTTCATCATTACAGCTAAGCTAATTCATTCACTTTCAGTTCACTGGCTTACATCAGACTCTTATATAACATAAAAATATTTTCAGATTTTATTTTATGTTGATTATAGCAAAATTACTCACCAGTTATTGGCCATGTTTTCAAGGCAACCTTCAATAAACTTCATTCTTATTAATCTCTCTGTATTAAAACATAATAAATTACAAAGTGCCTTTTCTGCTTCTAAAGCAAGTCCTTCTCCTAGCTGAGCCTAAAAAAAAGTAAGAATGTTTTATTATTTTCAAAAATTTGAGCTATGCAGAAAATGGGTGTAAAGTAACAAATGCTTAGTATAATTGTAATAATTTATGAAAAAAATCTTCATATTATAGTTTAACTGTTAGCTTACTATCTTGTCATCCTGAAGCAAATCCCAAAGCAAAGTGCTTCCTGGTTTGCAGACATTCTCCATTTTAAATTGTGAGCAGATTCGAGTGGCTTCATGTATTCCTGGCCTGCCAGGTAACTTTGGGGGATGAAACCTCGAATGAAATGCCATATTACTTAAGTGTTGTGGAAGAGAATGTGGAGAGAGATGAGCCTAGAAAAGAAATGAAATAAATACAAATCATTCAAGATGTGATTGGCTGCATACATAATTAGTTTCAGCAATAAACTTAAATTTTAGTCAAGCTGAATTTAGAATTTTTGATGTATAAAATTTAATACAAGACCTTTTATTTGAGGTCAAACTTCACTATAAAATTTTTGCAAGCTAAGCTGTTGGAATTTAATATCATAAATTCATAATTTAAGAAAACTTACAGAGTGAAGCGATGAACTGGTAAAATAAGTCCAGTTTAACAGGCTAACAATTTCACTAAAAATTCACGTAGGTACCTATTAACATGTTTTTAAAGTTGTTACTCCATCCTTAGCCACTACCAATTAGCTAAGGATAGTGTATCAATCCCAAGTTTGTCATCCTCCATAGCCCAGGGGTACCATGCTAGCCTCTAACTCCCGAGGTAGCGAGTTCAAACCCAACAGAGGGCGATGGATTTTTATTTTTAAGGGACACTAAGAACCATACTAGCTAAGGAGTGTCCATAAGTAAAACTCAATTTAATTAATTTAATTCTAAATTCAATCCTATCTCTGTTTTTAATTAACTTTAGGTCCACAAACAACAAAATATTGTCAAATTCTTTTCAAACAGCATGGAATATAATATGCAATACAATGAAATTATTAAGACAGCAGAATACAATGGCTTCAGCAAAGATCTTGGTCAAGAAAGATCTGCAAATTCAATAAAAGCTCCTGAAAGAGGTGACCACTTTTAGCAAAGAAAAACGAACATGTTGCACAGAAAATTCACATAAAATCCAATAGCTATGCACCGATTTCAGATCTTCATGATGCATAATATAATACTGGTTCTGCAAAGCAAATTCTCTTTAGAATGCTGGGAGTATACAAAATTAATTTGCTTTACAACAGTTAAGGGCACTTTATCTAACCCTTTTGGAAAGGAAATCACAACATAAATTGGGAAATTAAATAATTATTCACATTGCCACTAAGGAAACTGAGTCAGGCGCCAACAGATGCTGATGTAAACAAGAGCCTGCAAAATATTTACTGCATAAAAGTGTAATATGCGATACTGTATGAGTTTAGGACTCTATCCTCATTTAAGTATGTGCTACAGAGTATTATGGAGTTTTTCAAGTCTGGTTTAGCTTTTCATCTTTAGCTTACACATGGTCAGTTGGAATAAGAACCATTTTTTACAAGTAGTGTTTAAAGTCTGGTAAACAATAGTAAGTAAGCTTTGAAGTTATACGTTTGATTACCTTGGAGGCTTATCCAAGGATATATATGGATCAATTATCTTCAAATGCAAGTTCTGTGATAAAAGTCACTGTAGCCCAGGAAAAGAGTGTTGGCACAGAAAGTCAAAAGGTTCATGTCAATGTAGTTTTCAAATCTAAATCACATTTCCATTTATAGCTTATACATGGTTAGTGTGAATAAGAAAGCCTTCTAAAGTTCTATAGAGTAACTAGCATCTTCTGACAGTAAAATTTAATGATTAACTTAATTGTTAGGAAACAGCCTTTCATTCGCTATACCTGAGCAGCCAGCTGCACCAGCTCATCATCACATCCTGATTCTTCTCCATCAAAGTCTGCCATGTTCTTTTCTGATTTGTTGCTCATTCTAGAAGAATAGCTTCCTTCTTCACCACTAAGCATCTCTTCCATCAGTTCTCTATAAGTACAAGAAGAGAGCACAATAACCATCAATAACATGCAAACAAACTTTTCGGAATTAAATAAATGCAGAAAACCAAATGTACATATGTTAATTTGTTACCCTTGGGTTGATTCAGACTAACACACATTTAAATCACTCACTCACTGCACCAAAGTACAATACAGAAGCACATGCACAGAAGCATTTCCCTGTTAGTAGCCTACATTTAAGAATGAGTTAAACCTTAAATACATATATATTGGAAGGTACCAGTACAGCCAAAATCAAATGGCTAATAGGTTCTGACTGAAGGGGTAAAAAATGCTGTTTCATCAATTACCAAGAAAGGTTGCTTTCCCGGCAATGTGACAGAGTAGCAAATGGTATAATCCCTTACACGTATCAGTGACCTGGATTGTGTGTGGCTCGCTTGTGCTTTGATACCAAGCACCGTTGTCAAATGCAAACAACATATTGCGTAATTTTTGTATGCATTAAAGGTGTAAGTTTTAATGATGTGCTTGTTCAAGTAATAATGGAAGTTTACAGTTTTCCCTAATTAAAGAATATGAGAAATGGAATAAGTCTTATCTACAGATTTTTACTGTTAAAGTAATGTTGACACCTAAAGAAGATAAAATTTCAACAGATGAACAATCTGACATTTATCAATTAAGTTGTTTAGATTTTAACCGGGTTTACATTGGAAACACCAATATACCTAGAACTTGAAGAAAAAACTGTAATATCTTATGCAAAACTTATAAGAATTCCAAATTTTAATAAACTCTACAAATATCAGGATTTTAAATATGCACTAAAAACCCAAAAAGGATTTGTGCAGGAAGTAAAAAACTGGAAAGAAAATCTACAAATATCTATTACAAAAGAAAATCTATCACACCCCATTAACACAATAGAAAGCTTTGAAACAGAATACAATTTAGATGTTTGAGAAATCTCCAATAAACTAACAAGTCCAAATATTGCAAAAATGATAGCATTCGAAACATTGCAAATTAAATACTCTGAAGAAGAATGTACGTGTGTACATAATGATGGCTCATATTTAAATGATGGAGCTGGAGCATGTGGTACATGTCAGTTATTCTCCTTTAACAAAAATGTTGGAAAAAACACTAGAAATTTTGATGAAGAAATTGATGCAATCCAAACTGCTCTTACATATCTGTTTGTTTGGCTATAAAAATGCAAAAACATTGTTATTTTATGATTCTAGAGCTGCAATCCAAGCGAAGTCATTAGCTCAGAATCCAAAAATAGAAAAAATAAAAGAAATTCATTGTTCGGTTAAATAGATATAAGATTTATAAAAGAACATAGTCTTCCAATGGATTCCTGCACATTGTGGATTGAGTAACAATGAGAAAGCAGACATCTTAGTGAAAAAGGGAACCAAAATTCAAAACAAAGTACAACCAGAAGTACCACTGGAATCAGTTAAACATATTAAGAAGAAAATCAAGCGTGCACACGCACACATTGGAAAGACCAAACATCATTTGAAAACAATAGTAAAGGAGCATTTTACAAATATTAAATACAAACAGATTAGTAAATCAACTGTGGCAGATCATTTTTGGCCATTTAATCATGAAATAAACCCAGAATTAAATTAAATAATGAAGGCTTTCATGGAGAGAGTCAATGATAGAAAGATTGGTTTCTGGGCTTGTGGGCCATGGTCTAGTAGAACAACTCTTCTCTCCAGACGTTTTATTTGTAGCTGCGACGAACATCTTCATGCATACAGTTTACAATGGAGACACAGAAGAATGGCCAACTAGTCTTCCTGGATGTCCTGGTCATCCGGAAAGAAGGCAGCACTCAAGGTCATGTGGTTACCACAAGCCCACCCATACAGATCACTACTTATACAAGAACTCCAACCACCATCCAGACCAGAAATGTGCCATAATCAAAACTCCCATAGACCAAGCAACGCACGTCTGTGAGCCACAAACCCTCTGCTCAGAAATCCATCATTTAACTAATGCTCTACAAGTCAATGGTTAACAGCCAAGGAAGTGAAGAGAGTATTGCACCCTAAGAAGAAACCAATGCCCAACACCAAAACTGAGACACCAAAGAAGAAAGGTGCTACCTTCCTTCCTTATATTAAGGGGGTGACAGATCGTATTGGCAAGCTGCTAAAATGTCAAAATGCTGACACAATCTACAAACCAGCACAACAAAACTGCAACATGCTCTGTACAGCTAAGGATCAATTAGATTCGCCTCCCACAGCAGGTGTTTATAAAATACCCTGCTCGTGTGGCACTGTATACATTGGCACGACTCAAAGGAGTGTCAACACTTGCATCACTGAGCACAGGAGATGTTGCCGACTAGGACAACCTGAGAAATCCATAGAGGAACATGCGCTACACGAAGAGGGTGAACATTTAGTGCAGTATAAGGATACCAAGGTGATTTCTTTCACTCAACCTTAACCACACCCGACTAAATAGAGAAGCAATAGAAATCTTCAAACACAAAAAGAATTTCAACAGGGAGGAGTTATTAAGGCTCAATAAAAATGGCACCCAGCTCTACAAAATGTCATCCGGAAGCTTCAGATATAACACTCGAATGATATGACGATGCAGCAAGCACAAAGACAACACAGTCCTTGCAATGTGGTCATTAAATGCAGTACCAGTACTATTCCAACCCACTCCACACCTGGTCCAATCAGGGGCAAAAAGACATTGGCTTGCACCCATGAAGAACAAGCTCCACCCAAACCAGGGTATGTAAATCGCAAGCTACCAACAGGCTCCAAAACAGTCGTCACTGAGGTTCCCAGGAGATCACTTCGGAAATGCCAATGAAGATGTTCGTCACAGCTACGAATAAAATGTCTGGAAAGAAGAGTTGTTTCAGTAAACCACGGGCCACAAGCCCAGAAACCAATCTTTTTACCCGAATTAAATTATTAAAACATTTAAATGAACCCATAGATTTAATGATGTGGGAGAAAATATTTATTTGAAGAACAGAGGTTGCATAATGAATTTTGAAATACCACCAATTGATTGTCAAAAAATTTGTTTTACTTCCAGTAGATGACAGCACCATAGCAAACAGCCCATCACCCAGCACCTGTAATCGTAATGATATAAATAAATGAGTCAACAAGGAAGAAAAGTCGAAGATATAATTGATGGATTACAAAATATGTCCTGTTGCTTTTAAATTTATGAGGGTAATTCGTAAAGTAAGGTCCGAATCGCCGTAGCTCATCGAATTTCGCACGAACATTGAAATGAGCATGCGCACAGATTCCTGGCATGCCTTGCACATAAAATGATGCCATTTGCATTGGTAGTATTGCATTGTGCTGTTGACAGTGTTGATTCAAAATGTTCAAAACAATCAATTGGCCCGCCAACCATGAAATATGGTCTGTGATTTGGTTTTTGACAGCAAGGAACGTTTCAGCAGTGGACATTCATTGACAATCACTGAAGTGTGTGGCCCCAATGCAATGAGTGACAGCAAAGAGTGCAAGTGGGGGGAGAGCTTTCAAGGACAGATGGCACAATGCCCATAATGAACTGTGATCACGCTGGCCATCAGTGATCACAGAAGATTTGGTCTATACCATGGATGGAAAGATCCATGAAGACTGGAAATTCACAATTTTCACTTTAACATTGGAATTTCTGGGTGTGGGTAGAACAACTTTGCACACAATTCTCTCTCAAATGTTGCAATATTGCAAATTGTGCTCACGTTGGGTTCCCAGGCTGCTTACTGAGGAACACAAAATGAAAAGAATGGTTTGTGCTCTGAATTTTTTGAACCTATCATGAGGAAGGTGATCAACTATTGGAGCACATTGTCACAGGGTACGAGATGTGGGTTTCTCACATGACCCCAGAGTCAAAATGTCAATCAATGGAATGGTGTCACACAACATCACCATTCGAAGCAGACAATTTCAACACGCAAGGTTATAGCATCCATGTTTTGGGATAGGCATGGAGTGTTGTTAGTCGAGTTTATGCAGCAAGTGACAACAATAAATGCAGCCGCTTACTGCGCTATTCTGACTAACCCCCGATGTGCAATACATAGGGACCCCAGATTGTCGGTAAATAAAATAATGTAATATCGGTGTAAAAATATTATAGTGAGCGGTGTTTTTGGCGGTAAATAAAACTGCTTAACGGTGTTATCTCGTGCAAAAAAAAGGGAAAAAACAAAAACACAGTTTAAACTATTTTACTGTGGAACAAAGGGCACCTTACATGTAACTTAAAAAAGAGGAGCATGAAAATATTTACATAGTATACATTTTGACTGATTTACTTTGTTAGAGACAAAGCCACCATAAGTTCGGTGTTCTCTGGCTTAAGATTTGTTCTTAAGTTTGTCATGTTCCCACATGCAGAGAAAAGTCTTTCACTGTCCACATTGGACATGGGTACCCACAATAGTTTCATACACTTCTCACTGAAACACAAGTGATCACATTGAAGTCCAGAAAGTAAATCCATATGTTCACTTCAGCAGCATCATCTAATTTCTCACACACTATGTTCTTCAGAGCAGCATATCCCTCCTCGAATGTCTTCTCTGGCAAGTCTCGCAGAAAAGGTAACATTCTTCTTGCTTTTTCTATAGTTATATCAGTGGATGCCTCATTTGATACTATTTTTCGTACATCAAACAATTTACCTGCAGAATGAATATCATCATCAGCTGGATCAGCTGACATTACGGAATTCAGCTTGGTAACTGACTTTATGCCCAATTGCTTGAACTGACTGATAACATAAGACTTCTTGAGGGTTGGCAGTTTTTGAAGAAGACTTGAAGTTTTCTCTCCAAACGAGCCCTCGGCTACTATTGTGAAGCCATTTGATATATCTTTAAGTTTGCTATATAGTTTATGAACAAATGGATATTTAGATCCCTCAAGCACTTCAATAAGGCAAATGGTGTCTTTGCAGTGTTCAAGAAGGAAAGATGCCTGGCAGTTTATTATATTTTGAGACCGCATTGAAATACTACTGTGGAATCGGTTTGAATTCCCGCGTGCCGCAAAACTAAACTGACCTGGCAACGTCTTGCACATGCTGTCTGTACGGCGCGCGAATGGCACGTTGCCAACTCCGTCAGCTGAATTGTGCATGCGCTAGCTTAATTTGAAACGTGGCTCCATCGGCATAATTCCTTTTCTTTTTCAGAGCAGAAGGTAAACAGACTCCTTGCACTAAATTGTAACGTAATTTAAAGAATATAACTTGACTCCAAACGAATCTTTCAGTATAGTGGACACAAAATATACCTAGACATACGTTCACATTATGGCAACGTCGCGAGACAGCAACAATTTTCGTGCGAGGGGTACAGAAACGGAGACAGTGATTGGTAGAAGAGGCTGTCTACTGTCAGAATTGACTTGAACCAGACTTAGAAATTCATGCATTATTTAACGATACTTTTGCGACAGTCTTTTCCAGCCGGCATGAAATGGGGCGATGCAAGCACGAATCGTTAAAATACGGCATTAGAGAAGAATTGCAGGTAGTATTGTCATTTAAATCAAAGAATAATTTGAGTGAAATGAGAAATCCGTCACTGATGCGGTGTTGCCGAGTTCCAATAAACATGGCATTCCTTTTGTTGTGCATGCGATAGGTGAAGAGTGAAGGGGACGGGGTAGTCGAAGCAGTACCGATGTTTGCCGAAGCTCTGGTTAAATCACAGTGCAGTTTGGTGTTCTGTGCCATGCAGCACACAACACTGTGCAGCATGGCCGTAGCGAATGACAATACACGTATCCGTAAATGATTGATAAGCCAAATATCTGATTGTTTATGTGAAAAGGAGAGACAAACGCCAAAAAAAAAAGGAGAGAGAAAAATTTCGGGTTATTTTGCACATTTTTTTTTTCATAATGGTGTTATTTCGCGTGTTCGCGATATAGAACTAATGTCGCGTTATTTCGCGACTCAGAATGGATATATATGTGGAATTTAAAAATAATTGATTAAAGATATTGTAATGAAAAGAAGCTAGAAACAGTGATGTGTATTGAATTTATTTAAAGGTGAATTAACCTTCTGATGATGGGAACAACGGTTTCCCGAAACATGTTAAGTGAGTAAACTTAAGTGATGTTAGTGTAACAATTCCGACTCACCTTTAAATAAATTGATTAAAGGTTTTCCTTATTGTTAATTTTCGGCCAATTTCGCGAATTAACTACTCGCGAAAAGTCGGGGTCCCTAGCAATACAGAAGAATTGACGTGGCCTTCTGACGTCTGGAGTGTTGTTGCTGCATGACAATGCCAGACCCCATTCTGCCAAGCAAACCAAAGATCTCATCAGTCTTTTGGATGGAAACAGATGGACCACCCACCATACAATTAAGACCTGGCTCCGAGCAATTTTTTCCTTGTTCCACTACCTAAAGGACTTTATCAGTGTCAAGCGCTTCAGCACAGATGACAAGGTGAAAGCAACAGTTGATTGACTGGTTATCCTCACAGGCGGCAGACTTTTATGACATTGGCATACATGAGCTTGTAGAATGTTATGACAAATGTTTAAACAAATCTGGCAACTATGTAGAAAAATAAAGATGTAAGGAATTAAAACAACCATTTTGCAAACATCTATGATGGTTTAATGTGTATAAAACATCAGACCTTACTTTATGAATTATCCTCGTATTTTAAAAAGATAATTGAAGAATTGTTGTAAAATATTTATTGTAATATTATATTTGTGTTTGCTTCACTGTCGCTAGCTTCATTTTTATATATTATTGTATTAAATGTTGATATTTAGACTGATATACGGGTGAGTCCAGTTTACCCACCTGTGGGCTTGATAGTTACGAATGAACGGCCTACAGTCATGTATTTCATGTGGTGAATTGTGCCTGAAATCTGAGCTCTGTACTAAACTGGCAAGCTCTGTCATTACACCGCCTTGTGCTGAATCTCTAGAACTATCCTGTGAGTGTTCATCCATCATCTGTATCAGTTCTGCACCACCCTCTCTGGAACAAGAAAACATTAAGTATGAACAAACCCAAAATTCCAGTATATTACAACTGTTTGTAACAACTATCGATTTGACAGCTAAACGAAGAATTATGGAGAGAAACAATCAGCAAGACTGCACTGTAAATATTAAGACAGTACATCCTACAAGTGCATTTCTGATTACTAAGGGCCCGAAATTTCGTGAGTGCGTTTATGTGCCAAGTTTTAAAAACTGACAAAGTTTCTCCCCACAAATAAAATTAAATATGTCAACATAGCTTAATATGTTTAACTCCTTATTACATTCACATTTGATGGTTTTCTTGTTTGAATTTGGAACAGTACTGTTAAAATTAGTGAATATCTAGCAAGTGTGTGAGCAAGATAGCAGTTGAAGCATGGCAGTGAACATCTTGTTTCACATAACAGATTGCAAGTAATGAAAAATGCATTAATGAAGGAAAAATGATGAGATATTAAACATTATCATGCAACTGATTGGATTACTTAATGCTATGTGAATTCATCAAAAGTTTTAAAAAGAATAATAAAATATGAACATTAACAGCAGCAATAATGGTGGTGCTGCTGATAGAGGTGGAAATGAATCCAGGTCCCACATCTGGAAAGACACTGAGACATGTTACGATGTAAGTAAAGGCAAAGAACACTAAACAATCTAGAGGAAATATAACAATGCACTGACAAAATTATATGGCAAGATTGTGATAAAGGATTGAAGAGTACAACAGGAAGTAGAGAAAAATATCCAGAACAAAAAAGGAGATGCCCAGATACAGTTTTATATTCAGTGTGTTGCATGAAAGAACAGTAGCTAAGTCTATGTAACTTATGAAAGATAGAATGGAAATAACTGAACAGTTGGGAAATCCAAGAGGCTTTCCATATTGGCAGAAGAGGTAGCAGATGGCTATTACTATTAAAATTTATAAATATTGAAGTAGTTAGGTTGAAAAGAGCAAACATTTTCATCACATGGGTATCACTCCAGATCAAAAAGAAATAGTTGCTAAAATGACAAAAGTTTGCAAAATCAGTCATTGGGAAATATTTCAGAACTTCAAACTTTGTGTAAATGGTACAAAAGCCTGCTCTTAGAAGAATACATCTTGTTTCAGAGGAAAACCAATCCAAGAAACAACCAAGTTGGCAAAGAATCTGTAAACAACAAATTCACATCCACCTAAACAGCAAGGGACATATTGAAGGGCTGAAGTAATAAAAGTAGAAAAAATAATTTTACTTCGATATGAAATCCAAAATCTATGATAGAGGAAGGAAGGAGGTGGTGCTACATTACAACAGAGTCTTGCCAAAGTGGCTGATTTTGCAGCAAGCAAATGATAAACAATTTAAGTAAAGCAGTCTGGATCTACAAGGAAAACTGCTTCGCCAGATAAATGATTGTACGAGTTGCTACAGAGATTATATAACAAAGGAAAGGAGGGATGAATCATGGAGAGAATGGGTCATATGAATAAAAAGCAAGTACTTTCTCAAATTTAACATAACAATTGATGGGAAACCACAGTGAAGTAGTTAAAATATTTAAATAAAATTCTAGTGGCAACACACACTAACCTCAACCAAGACCACATAAACACGCAATTTCCAACAGTTTGGCCTTCAGATTGGTAAACATACCCTTGAAAGATGAGGAATATAAGAAAGAGCTCCAAAACACCATAGAAGTAGCTTACAAAAATGGTTTTACAAAAGAATTAGTATACAAGAAAATCCAAAAATTTAAAAAAGATAAAGAAAGAAAACAAATTACCACTCTACAAAAAATAACAGAAGATAATAGTTTTAAAAAGTTTACATTTCATCCTTGGGCACATAAAAAATTCCAAAAGATATTCAAGCTGTGGAACATCAAACTAGCACCCATCAATAAACATAGCTTAAATAACATATTAAGAACAAACACAAAAGATAAAATTCCTAAAACTAAAATGCCAGGCATTTACCAGATAAATTGTAGTGATTGCAAACTTGAATATATAGGCAAAACAAAAAGGAACATACGGGTGAGACTGAAAGAACATTTTAGAAATATAAGACACAAAAAAACTGAAAAATCTGCCATCACATATCATTTCTGGAATTCAAACCACAACATCCATAATGAAATAAATCTAATCAAGTCAATCCAAAACCCAATAGAATTGACAATATGGGAAAAACTCCTCATACAAAAAACAAAAGCCATCTAATGAATTTCAATTTCCCTCCGGAAAAGGATCTCATCTTTAAATACATCAAGCCAAAAATGACATCAACGTCAGGAAGCCCAACAGCGGCCTCTACAGTGAAATCAACGGACTCGTTAGTGGCTCTTAGCTGATGATGAAGACAAGGTGTCTTTGAATCGTGTTCAAGGTAATAATCTTGAAAGAGTGAAGTTAGAGTGTGTTGCCACTAGAATTTTATTTAAATGCTTTCTCAAAGTTCATACTCATTAGTATGAACACTTTCTATTATTAAATGCTTAGCTCAATAAGAACATACTCATTTTCATAAGAATAAAAACCTACTACCTCATCTTCATAGCCATCATGTTCACTTAAATATAAGTATATACTTGTGTTATCTGCACTCCTTGACCACATACTAGCTTGTTGATTGTATGGCATTGTGTTGTTTGATTTTTTGGCATTCTGAATTACAGGATTAGATTTTGTTGCATTTAATTCTGTCCCATCAAAACTGCTCAGGAATTATCCTTTGTTATGCAACAAACTTCAGCAGTAATATTACGAAAATATGAAGAATCTTCAATAACTGAAAAATTGAAGAGAGGGAGGGAGAGGGAGAGAGGAAGGGAGAGAGAGGAAAAAAACCACACACAAAAACATAGCTTAAATTAATTTAGCAAAACAAATAAAATAAGAGACAAAAGTCTATTATCAATAAATCAGACTCAAAAGTGATAAGGTTTCACAAGTGATAGATTCAAAAGGTGCTGGATGCAGATTCAAACTGCTTCTAGAATCATGGGATGTTTACACTTCCTTTCTATGAAATAGTTTTCTCATAAGTAACTTCTTAAGCAACTGAATTTTGAGGTTAGGATTTTACATGGAAAGCTTAATTTTAATAAATCTCACTTTCAATGGTTCTAGGTTATGTTTTCGTGAAGCAATAGAGGATTTTAAACTTCCTTGAATGTTCATGACAATACTACATAAAAAGATAAAAAGAAAGGAATAATTGTGAATAACTCATGAGGTGCTGGATGAAGAGTCAAATCAGACTGTTTTTAAAACTCCAGGATGTTAACAGTATTTAGATATTTTATTAAAGAGTTTTCTTATACAGTTATGAATAGATATCTGGATTTTTAAGTCAATTTGTGCCATTAGGAATATTTTTGGGGAGAATTGTTAATTCAGTTTGTATCTATGGCTAAACTTGAAAACTATGGGATAAGGGGCATACCACTACGGTGGCTTAGTTCATACTTAAAAAAGAGACAACGAAGTGTGGAAATAATTCATAATATTGGTGGCAAATTACGGAAAATTAGATCAGCTGTTAAAGAAGTAACACATGGAGTGCCACAAGGATCAAAATTAGGACCATACCTATTCCTAATTTATATTAACAGCTTATTTAAACAAATAATGGATGAGGATGGTATAGCGATAGGCTACGCTGATGATACCATGATTGTAGTTACAGGAAAAACAGAACTGGAGGTACAAAGAAGGGCAAATTCCTTACTCGAAAAAGTTAAGTCATTTAGCAAGCCTAGGAATGAAATTAAATACAAGTAAAACAGAATGGATGCAAATTAGTCAGAGCAATAAAAATCTGGTAAATATTAAGTTAGAAATAGGAAAAAAAGAAATTAAGCAGGTAAAGGAAACAAACTTTTTAGGTTTAGTCATAGACAGTAATTTAAAATGGAAGGGACAGATTGAAAAAGTCACAAAAAAAATCAACACAGGTATATATGTATTAAGGCAAACAAATCAAATTTTGGATAAAAAAAGTGCTATACAAGTATATTATGCATACATACACTCACATCTAAGTTATGGAGTCGTATTATGGGGCTCAGCGCAAAAAACATTGTTTCTAAGGCTATTCAGATTACAAAAAAAAAGCAATACGATTAATATCAGGAATTCAAAGAACCGAAACATGCAGAAGTGCATTTAAAAAGCTAAAGATCCTAACACTACCCTCAATATATATATACGAATGTATTAAACTTACCATAAAAAGCTGTAATAAACAAAATAAAAATTGCCACATTCACGAGCACAACACTAGGACTAAAGATAACTATTTCAGAAATAGATACAGAGGTACTTTAAACAACAAATGCATAGAACTGAGTATTAAAGATATATATATATAATCACCTACCACTACAAATAAAACAGTTAACAAATGAAAAGACAAAACTAAAGGCAACTAAGTCATATTTACTACAAAATTCATTCTACACAATAGATGAGTACAAAGAATTGAATATAAATGCTTTGTAAAATATGGTCGTGTTGCACTTCTCGTTGGTTTTATGCTAAATTTTTGCATAAATGTTAATGTATATAGATCTTGAACGATCCTTGTAAAATGTATTTACAATGGTGAAAATAAAACTATCAAACTATCTAAGTTTATTAATCTGAAAGTGCTGTATCTCCTCCCAAAAGTAATGTTAAGTACAATCCATACTGTAACGTATGTGGCATGTCAAATCATAATTTTTCAATTATTTGTTTAAGTTTTTATTGTGTGCTGGTATCACAATAGCTACTACAATACCTACCTATAAGACAGCCCCTTTGCAAAGGTTTCCAACAACATACAAAAGAAACTAAATAGTTTAAATCCAGCTCTCAGAAAAATGGTGAAGGATGATTGTTTTGGGGAGAATGGGCACCCCTGCTTCTAGGTTACGTTTATCTGAAGCAATAAAGAAATTTTGAAACTTTTTCAATGCCCATACTATGTTTGTAATTTTTTCATGAGTACTATATAGCTCATAAATTCTGCCATTCTCTTCAGATTTAGTTGTGACTAAAAAGAAAACAAATATATACTTCAGAAGTGAGTATGCATCTAACATATTCAACCAGAGACGAGAATGAACTCATAAAACTGAGCATATACTAGCTTTTATCGATACCAAATATGAGTACATACTTTTGTAAGATGGATGCCTGAGTATCTTCTACTCTCCATTACTTGAGTATGTTCTCAATATGAAGTAGATACTCGAAAGGTTTTATTTTTGCCAAACAAGAGTATTTACTTGAAAAAGTGAAGCATATACTATATATTCATTTTTATTCATATAACCAAATGCTTCCAAAGGGCACTGAAATAGCATAGTGTTTCAAGAACAAGGCAGTATATTTGGATCAAGGAAGGACAATGATAAAAAGGCCAGAAGGATGCTGCAAAATGAGATTTAAAAGTGGTAGTTCAGAATGGCAGGAACTACATACGAGAAATTTTGGATTCTGGAGAAGAAATAAATGAATGAAGCTTATATTTATTGCTCATAAAGCTAGATTATTTGGCACAGTAGGAACTTCATTACACGACAAATATATGGCTGTAAATTACAAAAAAAAGAATTTCAAAGAAATGCATATATGATAGTATTACCTTTAGGAATAAGCATTACAGGAAGACATCATAGATTATTAGAAAATAATTACAGTCAAGCCACACAAGGGTTAATCTCTGAGCAAAGAGCATCTGTAGACCTTTCCTTATTCAGAAAACACTAAAAACAGTGGTCAAGTAGATAAAAGGAAAAATAAGGCAATGTGGATAGTAGCAGGGTATCAGTATATTGAAGATAAAATGCAGTATGTCGGTAACTAACAATCCATTGCTTTCTTTACAATTTTATAATCCTGCCCTTCTGCAGCAGACAGAGAATGATAATAAATTAAAACAAAAGTAAACTGATGCAAAAATAAGAGCATGTTGGGGATTTTAATATGAAGATGGATATTGCGGTGTGTCCTATATGAATGTTCAAGTGAAGGTGATACAGGGAAATGGTTCAACACCAAACCATGCAAATATCAACATATTAAATGAGGTGTGCACAGACTGCATGCCCTACATGTTTCTGTGTATGCTTTTTTGAGGGATGGAAAGTTACACTGCACAATACTTGTAAGCAACATTACATCCCCTGAATGTCTGTATGTAGTCATCGTTACTTTCACAAACAATACAGCCAAGTAATATGAGCATTGCTAACTCTCTAGTACTCTGAATCAGTTCGGATGGCAAATAACACTAACAGACTGGGTTTACATAGCCAAATAAACATGTTTCATTTCTGAGTCTTATACTAAACTGTAAGAAATGAGTATGTAATGATATTCTGCATTTGCTATATAATATTAAAAGGATTTATACAGTAAATCAAAATTTAAAAGCTTGAATTTTAAAAATTTGAAGTAAAATGCAGGAAAAGTTTTAAGGGGACCTGTAAAATCTGAGTTTAACTAAAAACACTCAATACACATAACATTTAGATACATTTTTTAAGCAAAATTTAATAAATTTTGTGACATGTAATAATTGTCTAATTAAGTGATGTTCTTTTATCTTCCATATCCTTTATATTATATTTTATTCAGATTTGGAAAGAAACAAACAAAAACTATCTCAATTATTTATTTTGTTTTAATCACAAATGGGCTAAACATTACAGCTTTCAGCATAAGAAATGTCCTCTTGTTGATTTAATAAAACAGTGCTGCTTGCATTTTTTGGCTGTGAGTTTATTGTAAGGCTTACTAAAGCTTTCCATAAGCTCATAAAAACTGCTGGAAAATGTCTATTGTGCTACCATGAAGTTAGTAATTAAAGTTACTTACAATTAAATCCTCACAAAATTATATAAACTAGGGAAAGCCTAGCACAGTGGTTAGAAACTGTGGAGTGAGCGGCGATATTTGCATTCTGACATGCCGCAGGGTTAATAAAAAAAAATGTTCCTTGTTAGTGGTATCCAATATGGTAATCACAGTTATGCATATTGACTTTTTAACTACCATCTTCCACTTTCCTTTGTTATTAAAATGGCAGAATTAAAAGCTGGCAGAAAAGCTTGCTGTGAAAAATTAGGGTGCTGTACAAAAATGATGAAAGGTGGTTTAAAGCTGGAACATGATTAAAACTAAAAAATTAAAATTAAAATAAAAATTTAAAAAAAAAAAGTTATTGCTAGCATTTGTTTAACAATTGTAATTGTAAATTCTTTCCTCAATCTTATTCTTTTGCATTACTATACTAGATTGCATTTCAAAAATGTGGTTGAAATAGTATAAATATTGCAAAAATTATAATAATCTGGTTATTGCTTGTTGCAAATTTCACCAGCCTCTAATTATACACAAAAATAGTACATATCAACTAATCACCTTACTAACACATTTGGAACCTCTTGGTCAGGCTCCAATGCACTTGGTTTGATATCCTTGCTCTTATCTACATTCCCAGGTGAGGTTTTTGTTGCCTCCTCTTTGGTCACTCCTTCTTCCGATCCACTTTCAACTTCTTCTTCATCTGAGCAACCTGCCAAGTGAACCCCACCATGTTTCCCACCACTGCACATTGTCAGCTTACCTGCACAAACAAATTCCAACCTATGACAATTTAACACTTCACTAAGGAACAGATTATGTGCATATATTACACAATACCATTATGTGTATACGCCTGATTAACATTATACATTACACTATGCCAATGAGGTGTTATACACGAAAGATAGTAAAATAAATTATGAGAAGGACTCAACATCAACTGGAAATAGCTGGAATTTTCAAATTGTTTTGGCAAAATATCATCTTCAATGAAGAACTATGTAAAAACCCGATAATGGTTAGAAATTTGATATTGGTACAAGTTTTAAGCTGGATTGTCAGATAAGCCAAAAAAGTGATGCCCTTAGGGACAGCAAAGCATATAGTACTATGAACTTAAAGCAACTATAACTGAAGTTTTCTCTATTTCTGCTACAGACTTGGTCAAATTGTTTAACAAAGTTTACAGTATGGTCATAACAGGATCCTATTCAAACAATACAGCAAAAAGATAAATTCTATTGAGAATGTTTCCATTTTCTATTAATTATTTTGGTAGTGTTTAATGCCCGTTCTTACTACATATAGCGCCACAGGCAGTGGGCACTGATTATGCATGAAATGATAATTGGGAAAGGAAATTAAGAAAGGAAAGGTTCTAGGCCTAAGTTTAATGTACCTCCCCAACATTTGCCAAACTGAGGAAAACCTGGAAAAAACCAGTCAGGGAAGGCCGTCCTAGTGGGATTCTACTCATTTTGGGTAGACAAAGTAGTGAAGTTGATTTAAAAATCTAACAAAAAAGATTTTACCACAAATACATGCTCTGAGGAACCCATTTGAATGAATGAATGAATGTCTGTCTGTCTGTCCATCTGTGAATAGCTTAGGTAAAAAGCTACAGGATTTATTTGCACTGAAGATGATGGGGAGTTTAAACCACACTTGCGAGACTAATTTAACTAGGACTGGAACCATACACTTTCAGATTTCCTAGGTGACACTCTTCCACTGAGCTACTGGGGCTTACATCAGATACTGCACAATATCTCTAGTTTGATTCAAATCTATTCTCTAACAAGGTTCCTAGGCAAACACAACTGTATAATAGCCTCAAAGGTAACTTGCTATTGCAAATAATTTTATCAGACTTTTAGTTCTGTTGTGGTTAGCTCATATACACACTTGTAGAACTGTTTTTATTCACATTAAGCGTGTGAAAGCTAAAGATAGTTGAACCTTAGCATCTGTCCAGTAATGCAGTTCTTGTGAGAGCAAATCGCTTTTGGGATTATGATGTTCATAAAATTGAATTTATATTGAACTTTTAATAGAAATATATGTGAGCAACACAACAGAAGGTTTTGATTTGTGGTGCATGATGAAATCAATGGCAACTCAGTGGAACAGCATTGGTATGGAGCTTTAAAGGTTCATGGTTCAAATCCTGGCAACGGTAATGAATCTTTTAACCTTGGCTCAACTTTCAATTTTTAGCCTTGTCAGCATTAGTATGATCTGAATCTTGATGCCCATTGAAAAACGTTATTTGTATTTTCTCAAAACTAATTCTAGCAATTTAGATCTCAATGTAAATTTGAGATAATGCCCTGTGAAATACAAGTTGAAGCTTTTGCAAAATGGCCATTAAATTTCTATTCATTCCTAATGAAATTTATCAAACTGGAAAACTGTAAATGACCGAAGATTAATTTACTTTGGAAAAAATGTAGAACTATTTAAAACACACACTTTCTGCAAACATTCTCTTAGTGACTTTAAGGGAACAGTCTGCAGCATCAATATGAAACAGTAATGGAAGCACAAATCATTCAACCTGTTTGATATTCAATGTGAATGAAAATGGCCCAGCATCCCCCATCTAGAAATCCCTCTCCTCTGCCATGCATTAACCATTATGTTCTCTTCTGTAACTTATGATATAATTTTATTCTCTAAAGCTTCAATTTACCTTGTATACATTTCTTTCCTTTCTTCCTTTTTCTAAGCACTTTTCTTCGCTTTTTCTTGGGCTTTCCTGGGATATCCTCTAAACCAGATTTTTCTGCATCTGCATCTGCTTCATTATCACTACTTGAATGGTGTAGTTTGCTGTGGCACTTAGAGCCCATCAATTCAAGCTTCTGGCACAACAATTTTTGTTTGTGGCTGGACAATCTGAAACAACAATCTGTATTTATAGTCTATTTATTGAGAATCATGATAGCTAACAATAATTACACATTATGTACTGAAGGACTTGCACAATGTGACGATATGATGCCATATTCCTAAGGATCTGGTCAGCAATCAAAATGTCTTCAGCATTGTTCTGAGGCAGTATTTTATATCACAACACTGTGAATGCCACAGTGATTGTAGTGTAAATTAACATTATTTTATGACAATGATTTGAGATGTTTGTTAACTATAAGCATTGTTAGGAAATAAGTTTACATGGCCTCACTGAAACTGACAATAGGAGCGGGTAACAATGAAGCGATGGGGTGAGTTGTTTATCAATTAGAAGAGACAAACAAATGACGTCAGGGTAGCGTGCCTTTCTTTAGAAACGGAGGGAATATCTTCCCTAGAGCATATGTGTTTGTAATTTTGATTGGATGACAAAATAGATGCTAAGTTGGCGCGATTTATTAACCAATAGCAGCTCTATTATGTTTAGGCATATCGGGGTGAGGGAGTATAAATTCTGGAGCCAAAGACAAATATCGCGCAGTTCTACAGAATCATTCACAAGGCAAATGTCGCGCAGTTTTAAGAAATCTCTCTCGTGAGTTACATGGAAGCATTCATGAAGTACACATTACGCAATTCTACAGAATCTCTCGCGTCGTAAAGTTAGTTACAAAATGTGAAATACGCGAATTAATAGTGCACGGCAAATAAGTGATTGTAGTTACATTTGAAAATATAACAGTTTCAGTCAGGCGTGTATCAAGATTAAATATGTGAAATTAATTGAGTGTGACGGCAATAAAAGTGTTAAAACAAATTCTTTTATCAGTGTTATTTTTTAGTAACAACTCCTTTCAGTTTACACACCCTGTTCAAGAGATATTTGCTCGACTGAGTAATAATAGCTAGCCAGAGGACAAAGAACTCAAAATTCAAAATAGTAAAACAATAACAGGCGCCAAGTAAAAAAAGATAACATGACAGGTTACTGCGACAGTTCGCAGTAGCATTACAATTTATCTCAAACCATTTCTTTTCATGATTACAAAAATTTTGGCAGACACTTTTGTACCAACTGCAAAAGCAGCAGCAATAAAATACCCTAAATTAGGGGACTAGAAACTTCTTGTACAGGTTGTCCAGTATATTTCTTGCACAGATTTTCCCATACCATAAAAAACAATTGGAAGAGATGTCTTGAGATAGGACAGTATAAAATCAAAGGTTAGCATTTTTTTTAAACTTGCTATTCGTTACCAATCCCTGTGGGTACAGGAACTCATTACTCTTACAAACTCTCTTAATCTTACACACAACTTACATACAACCAAGTACTTAAAGATGTCTTAAGAGGCACATATTTCACTAAAAATGTCCGCCAGTTTTCATTAATTTTCTTTTCTTATTTTAGTACACTTTTTGCTACTTATTTTTAATTTCATCAACAATCTTGCTAGTTTTATTAAAATTTTTTAGCAATAAAAGTTTATACTTAATTACATATAACATTTATAGCTGAATGCATCAATTCTGGTAAATATAAGCTGTTCAACTGTTTAACCACAGTGAAACTGTCACCATGGTAAAATCATAAAACTTGTGCACCATTGCTAACCCTTGGTTTGAATACTGCAGTTTCGTAGCACTAGGTTTTCTCACTATTTTTCTCTCCGAAGCAATTTATAGTAGTATTCAGAAGGCAGCGATTAATTTCAATAGTCACTTGCTTGCATAGACTTTAGGAAATGGCTGATGTTAGTAGCCTACACTTAACCTTTCCTTCATCCATTTGCAGACAGTTTTGTCTTGAAATACATTCGCAATGGACCCAATGAAGAAAATAGGCGATAAACCTTCAAGAGTGCAAATTTTAGCACTATGAGAGTTCTGTTTTACTGGATTTAGTAGATAAATACATCAAGAACTAAAAGATGATCAGTGTTACCATTAAAGACAAAGTGAAAACTTAGTAAATGTGCTGATGTGTTACATACACATTACTTTCTTTAGCCCTACCATTTATTTTTATATAGCCGCTACACACCGTTCTTACGAAAGCTAATTTTCCTATCTACTTCATGTTAGTCAAAATAAACATTTGCAGAAATAGTTACATTATACAATTCGTTGCAAGTACAATGGGGAAAGAGGAAACTGAATCGATAGTCAGATGTTTAAAAGCAGGTGGCTATATGCTGGCCTTGAATTGCCGTACTCTTTTGATATCGCAGGAAACAATTGAATAGTACTTTAAAAAAAGACAAAAACATTGAAAAATTCAAACTAATATTCGAAATGGCTGATGACACAAAAAAGTTATTTGAAATAAATTTTCTGTTTTAAATAGTTCTACAGTTTTTGTGTAGTATGTTTTTATACATCTCTTAAAATTTACTAGTTAAAATTATAAAAAAATTCTTTCTGAATGAAAAGAACTTCATAGCAGGCTATTCCAGGAAAATTCAAGATATATTTGGCATGTAACTATCTTAAATATACAATATTTTAATTAAAATCTTCATGTTCCATCTTTGTTCACGTTGGACTAGAGGCAGTTTTATTCACTGGGGTGATTACGAAGTAATTAATATATGAAATTCTGTGTTTATGCAACATGCCGTTGTTCTGTTTTTAATCACTCAAATCACCTATTACTCCTTGAAATGTTTTGTCACATTTAATCGAAGAGCTAAATGCAGCTAATCTTTCCTTTTTCAAACGGAATCTTTGAAATAAAACATTGTTCAGTTCTCCAAGTATGTACATTCCTCTTCTTGATCCACTCTCTCTTCGCTACATGCAAATTGATGAAAATATGGAAGATATAAATGCAATGGTTAAATTCGTTTTGGATTCTTTTTGGCTGCTTTCTTACAAAACCACTTGCAACGAGCAGTGAACATTTTACCACAATTAAATGCTGATAAAGTCAAAACGGAGTTTGGTGCAATAGAAATACGACTTTACCCTGGTAAATTATTAACATTACTGCGGTATTCTCTTAACAAGGAATGATGCAATCAGCATAAATGTTATTTGTCTCTTCACTCTTCCCAAAGTTTGCATTTCTCCTTGTTCTTTTTATAAGCACTGCTGTTAATATGCCTAAGGCACACATGTTTTCTTTGCCATTCAATCTGCACATTCCAATATATGCTCATTATATTTTGCTAATGCGTTGAAAACATGAAAGTCTTCCAGAGAAAACTTCTCTCTGCCAAAAGCTAAAACACCATCTTAAATGACACTCGCACTTACTATCTCTCTCTCTCTCTCAAAGAGAGAGAAGCATATATCACTAAGTCCCAAAACTGACTGCCGCATCAGTTATGCATTTTATTAGCATAATTTGGCTTAAATCATTCAATAGTGGTTACCAGGTGCTTAAATTGCTTAAAATATGAAGTTGCCAAATTACTTAAAATTTAATTCTCAAAACTTTGGCAACTCTGTTGAAAGGTAAATAATCTTGTATTTTAGCCTAATTTATAAATTTCAACAACAAAAATTTTGCAATCTGCACAATGCAAAAACCTACAGAGGTAGTTAAGATTTTCTAATTTTACAATTTAGAATAAGGTAGTAAATCAGTTATCCAACCTTCAATCATCTGACATTCCATATTACCCATCACTGATTTGGTAGACTAAATTGTTATAACATGTAATATATTGCTGGCAGGACTGTTATACCTAAAATGAAGTATCCTTTGACATACCTATACCTTTTGTACATATGCTGAAGCAAACTGCAACAAAGATGGGGCGTATGGAAGAAAGTTTTCATTCAGTTGTAAATGAAGGTAAGAGTGACTGTAGTAATCAAAATCAGCAATTTGAACTTGCCGAAACTTTAATCTACTGAGAGGCAATAAAAGAGAGAAAGAAGCAAACATTACTGCAGATCAAATAAGATGACATACAGCACATTGGAATTATGGAAGCTAATGTAGCTGATGATCAAAAGAAATATAACATAACATATCCCCTACCAAAACAAAACAAAAACAAAGAAGAAGACGACAGATAGCTAGTGGGGTACTAATAGGGCGAAAATTAATTTACTTATCCTTAAAGAAATGAATAAAGATAATAAAGCTGATATAGTATATATGAATCTACGGAAATGTAAGGAACACTTTTCAATATACTTTATATATAAACCACCTAAAAAACATACCAGATTTGAGTACATTATAATATTATAACATAAAATTATTGGAGATTTTAATGCCCACTCAAATTCTTGGGGATACAGTGGAATCTCGTTAGCACGTTCCTCATTAACACGTTTTCCCGTGTATTACGTTGAATTATAAAAGTTCCGGTACCAAATCATCAAATATAATAAATAATGTTTGCTTAGTGCGTTTTCCCGGTCCCGCCTACTACGTTTGAATTTTGACGTCCTCATTCGCTGTTTTGGCCAATCTTTGATCGGTACAGTGGGAGTAGGCGTTTATTATAACACGTTCATAGTTTGACGTCCTATTTGCTACTTTGGTCAATCCTTGGTCACGGGGTGGATATTGGCAGCCAATCACATGCATGCAATTTAAATACTTGTGTGACACGATTTCTGTGGGCGGGATAGAGAATGCTTTACCTTGGCGTGGTAAACGCGGTAAACGCTAACGATAGTTTCTAATGTTGAGTGATGACCAAACAACTGTAGATTGTATTTTAACTTTTCATTTACAATGAAAAAAAGAAAGTGTAGTAGGTAAATAACCAACAGTGAAAAGCTGAAAATCCTTGATGTAATCACAATCCAAATATAAAACATGTTGATATAGTGCGGAAGTTCCATCAACCTTAAACACGATTGTTAGCAAACCTAAATTGATTGAAACTGCTTTTAAAGAAGGGAAAAATACTAAAACAAAATTTTTCTCTTGGAAAATAGGATCAGAAGAGGACCGGAACGAAATTTGTTGCATGGAAACACCTCCGTATTCAAATCGTCTTGTATACACCAAAGATAATATCGTCTATTGTACTTGTAACACGATGCACGCTCATAATTTTTTCTTTTTTAGCAGAAATTGTTATCACGTGTGTATAAAACACACAGCAAAACCACTATTGCCGCTTCCACAATTCGCAATTTATTTTCTCAAAAACATTCATAACCTAAAAAATCCAAGTTGACCAAAATAAAAGCTTAAATTATTTATTCTCAGGCTTTGTGTATCCAAATCCATTTAAACATATTCAATTTAACATGGAAACGCGGATCGTATTCAGTATGAAATTGTACTCAAAATCGATTTAAATTGCCCATGGAGACGTAGTAATTATTAGATTTTTATTACCTATGTTCTTAAATTGCAGATTTTGCATTTTCGTTAACACGTTTTCCCGCCTATGACGTCCAAATGCTTAGGTCCCTGCAAAAACGTACTAACGAGATTCTACTGTATAAAGATTCAAATGCTGCAGGTAGAGCAATAGAACAATGGATAAATGTAAGCAACTTAGACTTAATTTTCAACAATGATCAAATGGGTACTTGTATACACCACTCAGGTTCCACATGTAATCCAGATGTTCTTATGGCATCATCAGATATAATTGAAAGAACAACTAGAGATGTAACAGAAAGTATGGGCTCTAATCATAGAGCCTTATATTCCCTATATAATACCTTATATTTCACTAAACAATATTTAAGACAAAGCACAAACAAATTTTTTTTTAATAAGGCCAGTTGGCAAAAATATGAACAAGAATGAAAAGAAGTTACCTGATATAATCCAAGTTCATAGTTATTCTTCAGATAAAATTAATAATCAACTCCGTCTATTATTAAATCAAACAGCAAACAAAATACATACCTAGAGGCAAAGTTGAAGTCCTTTTGGTCTAAAGAATTACAAAAAATGATTGGGAACAGGCCAGGAAAGAAGCCGAGATAAAAAAGGATAGTGAAAGTATACTTAATTGGAAAAATAAAATCACATATTTTAAAAGAAATATAATCAAGGCTAAAAGAAATTCTTTCAACAAATTGTTTGAAAGTATAGACTTTTGTAAACATGGTAACAAACTCTAAAACATCTCATCAATTAATAAACAAAATAATCCAAAACAGCCATTATGATATAAATATACAGATTTAACGGAAAAGAAAAACATCGCTGCTGCCTTTAATACAAGCTTTACATCATTAAAAGTACCCAAAGGATATAAAAAGATTGAAAACCAATAAAAAAGGACATCAAAGCAAATATAACCAACCAAACTTCCTACTTGACTACAACAGATGAAATATTTTATCAAGGTTTCTCTCTATAGAACTTGATTCTGCTATAAATAAATCATCAGAACATAAAGCAAATGGTCCGGATTACATTCACATTGAATTTATCAAACATTTGCGTATTAAAGCCAAAAATGAATTATTAAAATTTTATAATCATGTTTGGAAAACTTCAGTGCCTGCAAACTGGAAGGAAGGTATCATTGTTCTAATCTTAATATCAAATAAAGCACCAGATAATATTAATAATTATAGACCCATTTCACTAACTAATAATTTGGCAAAAATTAAAGAAAGAATGTTTTCTACAAGATTAAAAATTGGTACCTAGAATCAAACAATTGGTTATCATCACATCATGCAGGATTTGGGAGAAATCATTCCACAAATGAACAGTTATGTTATGAGCAAGGGTCTACCTGGGGCTAGAGACAGGCCCAAGCCCCCCTTCTAGCCCAGGGTGTGGCGCCAACCGAGTGGCTCTTCCACCGAAGGTATTTCCCATGAGGCCAATACCTGGAGTCTAAAAAGGCCCTCCCGCTTACGCAGGGATGGAAGTGGATACACCACTTACATGCATCATCCCGAAAGGGCGACTGCCGAAAACCTCGGTAGGGCCGATAGCTATCTACCATGCCATCTACCAGCTATCCAGGGCGGTACCGGAGGTCATTGAAGTGTCTCACAACCCCGCCTGCATGGAAACCCATACAGAACATACCCAATCTCCCACGGGTCTCAGGAACCACTGCCCCGCCGAATCCAACCCAATCCGAACAACTCCCTAAAAGGAGAGGCTCAAATGTTCGGCCCAGCATACATCTAGTAGCGTCAGAAGTACCACGAGTGCTCAAGGTATGCAGCACCCGCACCACGGCAGCTGAAGGGGTCAGAACCCCCCCCCCCTTACTCAGCCAAAAAATCAAAGAAAGATTTAACAAAAATGAAAATATCTTGGCTGTGTTTATAGATCTTAAATCCGCTTATAATAATGTTTGCCAATGCAGTCTTATAAAGAAACCCCATAATTTTGGAATAAATCACACATGCTTCAATAGATATCAGAATATATAACTCAAAGATTTTATGCAACATGCTATGATTCAACAACCTCTCAGTTTAAACAGACACATCTTGGTCTACCTCAAGGTGCTGTACTATGCACAACTTTATTTAATATATATGTGTATATATATTAAACTTTTTTATATATTTTTTAAATATATATATAAAACAATGATCTACCAAAGCAGCTACAGAACGAAGGTACAAAAACTGCCCTTTTTACTGATGATCTGGTTATTTGGTGTTCTCAAAAGCGTGATAAATTTAAAAAAATAGAATCATTAGTACAAAGATCATTAAACAAGCTTAAATCTTGGCGTTCAAACAATTTAATCCGCGACCACAGATAAAAGCAGCTTTCAAATTTTCTTATTACGAAAGAAACCAGCCGATATCCATCTATCATATGGAAACATTAACTTATTAAGAACTGACAAGGCTAAATATCTAGAGTGATTTTTGACAATAAACTAACTTGGTGAAAGCAACTGAAATAGAAAATTTCCATCTTGTAGTCCAATTAATAAAATTATAGTTGACTAACGACTTTTTCTTAATGAAATATTCAACAAAAAATATGTTAATCCTGTTCAAGCCACAGGTTTTACCCTTGAAACCCTCAATACAATATACCCACTCAATAACTGGATTCATATCTATACTGGGGCTCTCTTCTGAACTATGAAGAACCTGGAGCTGTTGCATTTTGCCAATTGTTTTCCTTTTATAAATTGATCCACATATACATCACCTTAAAACTTATTTCAATGGTTATATAAATGCAAAAATGTAGTTATTCTATCATATTCTACAGCTGTACTCCAAGCTATTAGTTCTATTACTGAGCCCAAAATGAAGATTTAAAATAGACCAAAAAGTACAGAACATAAATAAAAGTATATTCTTACTGTGGATTCCTACACACTGCTGTGTTTTGGGAAATGAAATGGCAGATATTTTAGTAAAGAAAAGAATTAAAATCAACTTTGTGTTAAAACGAAATTTTTTATATGAATCAATTAAACAAATCTTAAAAAGAAAAATCATTTCTGATTTTAACCAGCAGATAACACTTCAAAATGAGCAGTTAAAATGGAAGAAAATTTTAAATGATCCATCAGTATTTCCTGACTTAGCAAGAAAATCTTCTGATGCCACATTCCGACTTATTACAGATCATGAATGTTTGAATAAATGCCTTTACAAAATTGGAATAGTAACATCTCCAAATTGTTTATTGTTCTTCAAGGAAGAAGAAATGGACATGGAACATCTAAAAAAAATTGACTCTCTGTTGCTTTTGAAAATTTAACATCATAATATTGGAAAGCAAGGAGAATGATTTCATTATTAACTCCTTAGCATTACGCATGCACGCACACACATACAGCACAGGATTAAGAGCAATGGAGTTGATGCTTACTTGAAATAGCAATGAGAGGCGGGCTTTAAGGATATATTCGAGTTTTGGCTATTGGAAGAACTTACAGTGATAAAATTTAAATCACCTGGCAAATACTGTATTGGCCCAGACAATGTATTTTACCTTAAAATGTACTCTTATAAACTGCAGTCTTTAATGTGCAAATTAATATTTAAAGAGACACTTTTTTATGAAGGACTGTACTGAGCGGTGGGGAGTCAACATGTGCATCTTGAGCTTTGATGATTACTGCGGATGTTATCTATTGTTGCTTGGTATTTAGTGCGGTACATTCAGACTGTAATCTTAAGTTACCAAAAAGTCTTAACATTATTATCAACAAATTACAGTATATTACAATAGAATTTAATGCTTTGTTATATCCATGGTGAAAATCTGTATTACTTTCAATCTGTCCACAAAGCTGTAAAAAGGTCTCCAGTGCCGTGAAAAGGCCTCCTCTCCCTCATACTTTATAGACGAACCATGAAAATTGGCAAGAATGAGAATGTACCATACCATTACACAAATTATGTGAGATGGCATTTGGTCGTGGAGTTCTTTGCTTGCTCTCACATACAAACCTAATGCACACTGGTATGATACAGCAATTACAGTTTAAATATTCTAAACAATTGTAGAAGATGAACTAGTGTAATTAAAGGTTTAATAGGTTAAGTTACTCAAAAAGAAGGCTTACCTATGTGAAAACCAAACCAGTTAAAATGGCTTTGTAACATTTATTAATAAAATATTAATTTTAAAAAACTAATTATTTTAATTGAATAAGTGGGATTATGCTGCACTGGCAGGTGTAACTTGATTTTGTCAGCTCACCTCTCATCATAACCTTTATATACAGCAACATTTACACAAAATAAAAGTAGAAAGCACTGTCAAAAAAACTCTTAACAATTTATAACTACATTATTTCAAAATAATAATGCAGCTAGCTTAAGAATCTTAAGTCCAGTATACTACTTACTGCTTGTGCTGAGATTTTGCCTTTGCAGCACATAGTGCTGCCTCTTTTGCTTCACTTTCACTATGTTCTTCTTCCTCTTCCTCATCCTCCTCTTCATCTTCTTCTTCCTCTTCCTCCTCCTCTTCTACATCCAGATCCTCTATTTTAACACCCCCTGAACAACCTACAGCTCTTGCAAGATGACATTCTGTAAAGAAAATGACAGTAATTATTAAAATGCCAACACATTTCTTCAAACTATACATTTAACATCAAAATGATATGTCAGATCACAGATGAGGGGTAATAGAAGAAATATAATTTGTAACCCATTTGTAATGCTCAATTAATTCATATAAAAAGTGAGCTTTTTATCTTGTTATTTGGTTTAAAATTTAAAAGCAATACATATGAGGGTAATCCCAAAAGTAAGGTCTCCAAAGTGCTGGGATCGCAGGGAAACTGTTTGTGTGGATGTTGGTTATACTGCTTTTTTCCTTCCTCCCTCCACTCTCTTCAGAAACCACTGCACATCCCTTAGCACCCTCAGTCTTGGCTTGGCAGCCAGTTATAATGGAGCTCCCGTTAGCCACTACCGCCAGGTGCGAAGTTCGCGCAGTTATTCGCTTTTTGAGCGCAAAAGGGGTTAAACCTGTCGAAATTCTTCAACAGTTGATGGAAGTGTATGGAGAGTCTTGTATGGATATCAAAAATGTCTGCAAGTGGTGTAGAGAATTTTCAAATGGTCGCATGGAAATTCATGACGAGGAAAGAAGCGGGAGACCATCCATTTCTGATGAAACAATCACAAAGGTTGAACAAACCGTGCTTCAAGATCAGCGGATCAGTCTCGATGAGCTCTGCATAGTTGTTTCTGAGATTTCTCGAAGCACTATTCATCGGACTTCGATTGAAGAGTTGAAATTTCAGAAGGTGTGCGCAAGATGGGTCCCAAGAATGCTGACAGAAGATCACAAAAGGCAACACGCTGAAACTTCCTGCCAATTTCTTCAACGCTATACAGAAGAAAAGGACAACCTTTTGGATTCAATAGTCACAGGTGATGAAACCTGGGCTTTCCACTTCACACCTGAAACCAAACAATAATCACATGAGTGGCGGCATTCCGGTTCACCCAAGCTGCGAAAATTCAAGAGAACACAGTCTGCCGGTAAAGTCATGGCAACTGTGTTTTGAGATCGAAAGGGGATATTGTTGGTCGACTTTATGGATCCTGGGACAACAATAAATGCCGACAGGTATTGTCAGACATTAAAAAAACTCAGACGGGCAATTCAGAACCATAGAAGAGGAATGTTGAGCAAGGGCATAGGCCTTCTCCATGACAATGCTTGCCCCCCACACCGCCCGTCAAACCATGAATCTTCTGCAACAGTTTGGATGGGAAACCATCACCCATCCACCCTATAGTCCGGACTTAGCACCCAGTGACTACCACTTGTGTCCCAAGTTGAAAGAACATTTGGCTGGAAGGCGCTTCGGTGACGATGATGAAGTGAAAAATGAGGTCCATCACTTTTTCAAGAGCATGGCGGCAAGCTGGTATGACATGGGCATACAAAAACTGCCACAGCGTCTACAAAAATGCATCGACCGAAATGGCAATTATGTGGAAAAATAGACAAATGTCAAAGCTTCAAAACTATGTACCATTTGTTGTCAATAAAAGTTTCTTTGTATTTTAAAAAAAATTGGAGACCTTAATTTTGGGATTACCCTCTTAACTTTGCTGCATGCAAGATATGGAAACAATATTCAACAGTTGATATCAAGTCAATTGCTTTTAGTAATGAGTTAATGAGAAATATCAAGAGCTTTACATTTTCAACACTGTTAAATACATGCCACTCCAAAATAAATTTCAGCATGGAGAGGGGAGCAACTACAGGTTTAAGCATACATTGACACAACTGTGTCATTTAATAAGATCTTCATTTCTTCTACAGTGAGTGTTTACCCGCCTCAAATGGTTTTCTGTTACATTCATCAAGAGGACCTCACAAGCTATCTACAGTTAGTTCAAGATATACATTTTATCTTGCCACACCTCTATATCATAATGCAATAGATGCTTTAAGTAATTTTTGACAAAATACACTATAATATAAATTAATCCATAAAAATTGTGGACTTTAAAACTAAGTTTGATGTTTATCCAATTTCTCTCACACCTGCGCACTCTCACACACATTTTTCTCTTCTAAAAATGTTTATTTTGGTTTTGAGGGCCTGAGAGCATGTATTTCCTATGACATCTGAATGCTCAAATTTGTTTTTGAATGCAGTATGAAATTAAAAATACTCCTATTTGCACGGGACCATTGCTGTGATCATAAAGTAATACACAAAATTGGGGAAAACAAAGTTAATGAGGCATTGATGGTGCATTGTATTTCCAAATATATGCCCTTGGTAAGAACACTTGATACAATCTTGCACTGTAAATAACTTTCAAACTACATTTTCAATACTTTTATGAACAAGCATTATATGTACTAAACCTCTTACTCTTATACTTTCCCTTCTTCTAGCAAATAATTTCGCCACAGTTCAGTGTAATTCAATTAAAACTTTACCATCAGAGCTTTCAGCATCTGCAACTTGGTGATGCACATGCTTCTTCAGTTTTCTTGCTTGTTTGCATGGAGTCGGGCCTTCACTAGTTTCGCTGGGTGTCTTATGCACATCACTTTGCTGTGAGCTGTCAACCTACAATGCACATCAATAAGATAATTCCTCTATCCATTTTTCATGAAACACAACAGAGCATGCATTGAATCATGTAAATGAAAATGCAGATATAGCTTAGTAACAGTACTTTATTCCAGGAATCATGACAATGTTCTGCACAAAATGTTCAAATTGTTATCTATACATTTAAAGCATCCATCCAAATACTGATGAATACTGTGAGACACAAATTCCTATTATAATAGAAACCTCAATTATCATTTTTAGAGAGCCGGTTATTGTTTTATAACAAAAAATCTGATGTGTTACACTCACATGACTTTCTCTACTCTTGTACAAACTATTTTTACAAAATCTTATTCTCCATCTATTTCATATTAATCGAGATATGCATTTGCAGAAATGATCTTTTGACATGCAAAGAGAATTACATTTTACACATAGCGACCAGTTCTAAGAATATTTGACTATCGCTTAAGGCCTACTATGTTTCCCTTGTTTTGTATTTGCAATGGCAATATAAAAATAGAGTAGCCTTTAAGCATAGACATATCTCTTAATAGCTGGTTGCTAGGTGCAGCACCATTCTCTTTGCCACAGATTAATACTCCTTGCATATCCAAGACAAAAAAATGAATAAGGAATTCCCATTTGAGAAAATAAGTATTGAAAAATTTAAGCGAATAACAAGCAATATCTCGAAAATGGTTCACTCAAAAAAAAATGTATGACATAAATTGTGTATTTTAATGCGATCTACATTTTTTGTGTAGTAAAATTTTGTCTATATTTTATGGTTTACCAGTTATGCAAAAGTCATTCACAATGAAGAATAATTTTGGAGACATTCCCAGAAAATTCAAGATATACATTTTATTTGCCATGAAAATATCTTAAACATATGATATTTTAATCAAAATCGTTAGAGCCATTTTTGAGAAAATTAAAATTTTCGAAAAATGTTCCATGTAAAGGGTAATTTGGGGTGGGGGGATTTTCTTGAAAACCTTCGTGTCGCATCTCTGGAAGATACTGAAGCTATACCCCCGCCACTATAACGTTGCACTTGACAGCTAGCGTTTAAGTTGGTACACTCGCAAAAAAACAGATGAAAAGCTTCAACCGTTTGACTTCCTAAGCCAATCACAAGGCAGCATTCCGGATGGTCGATGACAAAGCGGAACCGGATCTAGAATCGGCTCTGTTGCCGGATGTAACTATTCCCAACCATGTGCTTCAGTTTGTGAATCTCTAGCAGAGCGTCGAGTTGTTCTTTGCAAGCTACATATTGTTCATTGTTATTTGTTATTTAGATTTGTGGTTATTGTTTGATAGTTTTGTTATTGTTCGTTTATACATTTATTTATTTATATTTATCTATTTTATATATATTTCATTCATATTATTTATTTAAACAAAACTTAAGTGCGACAATGTCGGAAAAACGACGCCGATCGCCGAGTGATGATTCACGAAGTGAAAATCCTTTGTGCCGAGGTGTGCCACTTAATAGTCAGGCATTGGAACTATTATGGAGAACCCGGGAGTTCTTTGAACAGGAAAAGGAGTACGTGAAGCTTCACGGAAATCCCTCTATTCCTGCTGATAAAGCCGTACAACAAACTGCAGCAGCTCTTGATTTAAGCACGAGAACTGTTGTTCACAAAGGAGTGAAACTACAAGAGAAAGAGGACAAAATTCCTGAACCATCTGGAACACAACAGGTATTTCTATCAACTCCAGGGAAGAAAAAAAAAGAAGCCTCGTCCAGTCACAAATATTGATGCTTTCCAATTAGACGCCATACGTAGACACATTTATGCCTATTATCATAGAAAGGAGTATCCGACCATACCAAAGCTGCTTATATCGCTTATTTTCAATTAACAATAATAATACAAACTAGTTATTATTCAGTGACTTTGCTACTTACGTACACTTTCTGTATGCGGCGTAGACATGATAGAAATGAGAACAATCAGCTGTTGTTTACTAGCCACTCTGGCAACGTCGCAACCACGATGTAGCCAACCTTACGCGAAGCCACACGAACTGTCAAGTGCAACGTTATAGCGGCGGGGGTATAAATAGCAAGTTTTGTGTTTATCCAACTGTTCGTTTCTGAGTTATGCTGTTCACAGACACACACACGGACACGTCTCCAAAAATGCTTTTTTTTGGATTCAGGGGGTCTCAAAACATGTATTTCTGGTGAAATCTCGGTATCGAATTTTTGGGTGGAATACAATACTTCCCCTACTTACTATACGTAGTAGAGAAATTAAAAATGAGAGATGAAAACGGGAAAACATTATGGGATTTGTATGCAGAAGTAGAAACCATGGTATTTCTATGAGTTGGAATGGTTAACACTAAAACTACCATTCAGTGGTGCTTTTAATGTTAAAAACTTCAACTCTCAAAAGAAATCTAATGTTTATGAGATAATCATGTATCACACAAGAGTAAATGCATGAGGGGCGTCAAAAAATAACTGGAATTATTTTTTTGCTGGAAAATATTGCTCACCTTTATTCAATTTCTTTTACAAACCTTCAAAGTATTCTCCTTTAGGACACAATACAATGGTTCCAGGTTCTGTCCACTATTCAAAACACTCCCTAAAGCCCATTTTGGATAGTCTGTTAAGTATACCTGAAATTGTATGGTTTAACTCATGATCACTATGAAAATGACAACCACAAAGCTCTTTTTTTCACTGTAGGAAATAGGTGGAAGTAACAAGGTGCTAGGTCTTGTGAGTAAGGTGGATGTGGCATCACCTCAGTGCCTAATTCCACGATTATTTATTGAGTCTTCATGGTGCGATAAGCTGCACCATCCCATTTGAGAAAGGTTTCATCTTTTCTTGGCAATTTTTCTCTTTAATGGTCTCATCAAGACTTCACAATAGTAATCAGCAGTAACAATAAGTTGTTTATCCACCATGTGATCATATACAATGCCTTGTTTATCAAAAAAGACAAGATACATGATTTTTCCTGCACTTATTAAAACTTTAGCCTTTTTGGGTCTTGGACTTGAAGAATGTTTCCATTGGGCATTTTCCTGTTCTGTCTCTGGGTCATCCTGAAAAAACCAGGCACCCATTTTGTTGCAATTTCCTAAAGCCTACAACATTTCATGCAATATCTTCAGCTGATTCATAGGATATATTCATAATCTGCAATCTTTGGTAATGATAAACAATGGCCTTCATGCAACATGATATCAATTGTGTTGACATTAAGGTCACTCTTTGAAGTTGAGGGTCTTCTGGAGCATGGAACATCCTTGAGGTCAGTTTACCTATCCAAAATCGTTTATGCCATTCAAAAACCTGCATTGCATTTATCTCATAGCTTGCTGCAACACTAGTGTTTGTGATGGAGTTTCATCAAGAAGAACACAAAATCTAACTGATGCACGCTGCTGCAACTAAGATCCATGTTAGGTACAGTTAACATGCTCTTCTACTTCACCTCTTTCCCTCTAACAGAGGACAGCCAGGCAAACGACGCACATGGCATTTTGTCACTGAAGGTCAGACCTTTCCAGTGCTGCCAACACCAAACTCCAGCTTGGGTGCATTACAATGAAAAAAAAAAAAAAAAAAATTTTGGCTATTTTTTGACACCCCTTGAGCAAACACTGTAAGCAAGAGACATTTTTATATTTATTTCGCAGAACAGCACCCCTCCTCATTTTTTTAATTTATTTGAAAAAAAAATATTTAAGAGATGTCTGCTGCTGTTCTTTTTAATTGAAACTAACTTTCCATATTTAAAATGCTCGCAAACAATGCAGTCATATGCACAGACAATTAATGCTGATAGAGCTTTCACCACTTTGGTAAATGTTGGCAATGTCTGTTGGATAATCTTTTCCCTCCTCCTCATGCTTCTGCCAATGTCATTTTGACATAGATCAGACAAAGCAGCTGCATTAATGGACCAAATGACTCAATCAAAGCATGTAAGAACTATAATATAATCCTTGTCCAATAAAACGACAAATACAGATGAAGAGGCTTCATTTGCACGAATGGAAACAGAATGGAAACAAGAATGCAAAACAGCACATGACATTTTGGTTCCCAACATCTCAGAAATGCGCACATCCTTTTTTATTTATTTATTTATTTATGGACGCTCTATAACTGCTGTGGTCCTTAGCGTCCCATTCTATATTGGGCATGAAAGACCGGTAATTTTGCTCAGAGGCCTCTTTATCAGGCTGAGGTTCTTTTATGTGCCATAAATCTATGACACAGGACCACCGTCTTTACTTCCCTTCAGAAGGAAGCCATGCTAAGATTTTTACACCCGAAAAAATCCATCACCCTCCACCGGGTTTGAACCTGCAACCTTAGAAATTAGAGACTAGCATGGTAACCACTACACCGTGGAGGATGAGTGGAATGCATACAGATGACCATATCAATAGCAAAGTGGAAAATTGATTTTATGCATTGGGATGCCATTTGTTTGTAACTGAACATACTGCAGGTAGCCAGCATCAAAATTTGATAAGAGTCAATGTTTTCTGTGCAGCGCCATTGCCAGTTCTGATTCCTCTAGTCATACGAAGCTATATTCTTTAATTAATAGCGCACATTTAAATTATTTGTTGTTCTTGGTTATTTTCTACTGGTCTTTGCTGTTCTTTATAACTCCTGTTAGTATTTTTTGGGGCAATACGCAGTTCTGAGTTGCATATAAACTAAGTACAGATGACGCTTGAAGAACTATCACTCAATGGATCTGAAGGAGTTAGGATCTGTGGCCAAAACACACATTTGTTGGAATTTCTTCCAGTTTCATTTTTCAAGCTTGTGACTGGAGAGAGCTCTTGAGGATATTTCATGTCATAGCCTGCTTTGAGTAATTTTTACACTAAAGGGTCTAATATGCACTATATGGATCTAATATGCCATGCCCGTGAATGAGAATGAGAAAGTCAACATTTGACTAAGTCTTCTTTGCTGTTCCTGGACCCAGGAGTGTTTCCATTAATTATGAACACTCACATCATAATACATGTATTTTAACTTTCTAGTCTTTGTTCTGGTTTCCATTCGCGGTTGCTGTGAACCAGGCTTGATTTATATCTCAATGAATATGAGTTACTCAAAATGAATGGCACTACAGAAGAATGTACTATTTGACTACTGCCTCCTTTTATTATTATTATTATTATTATTTATATTTACTTTTTATTCTTTTTATGGATATTACCATAATTATGGATTGCGTTTAAAACAAAGACTACAACTGGATCAAACAGACAATTTAACAATAACCATATGTACAGGATGGAAGGTGACCTACAATCATCCTTGAACAAGATGACTCTTTATAGTGAATAGCATAAAACATCTTGGTGCAGTTTTGCTGTTTTAAAGTAGTTTTTGAGAAAAAAGCAAAAAATTGTTTAATATTAACTCTATTTTAAATGAAGGTTTTACAACACTTAAATACTTTTTAAATATTTCTTAGAGGAGATTGAAAGACAAATATTTTCTGCATGTTTAAATACATTTTGAATTAAAACAATTTCCACTCTTACTATTATTATAAGCTTTCAAAATTTGTCTCAGTTGAATCTACATCGTTAGCCACAAGACTACACATAACACTGTCAGATTGAAAGAAATGCACTTCAGCTGTTTGTTTATTGTACTTATGGCTTGTTTTCAAAACAGCAGATTACCAATTATAAAATGGCTCCCTTTACTACTTTAAAGTATCTTGAAATGCTACTCATTTATAGTGAAACACATCATAATACAGCAGCTGTGGCAAGATTTTTTTGAAAGATTTTCTAACAAACGAGCAACATGTCATAAGACATTTGTTTTCATCTGTCAAGGAGTTCTAGATACATGAAACGTATCTCCTCATGTTGAAGGAGTTGGTCAAAGAAATGTACTAAACGAAGAAATCCTTTGCTTAGTGGAAGAAGATCCTGGAAGCTGCCGATGTTATCAGTTCTGACAGTAAGAAATAATATGTGGCTATTACATGATGGCACATAAGAGCCATGTATGGCCATCTAACAACGCCCACGTAAAATGCTGGATCACTCGGAACAGACCAATAAGATAGTCACCAAGATTGCCAGATCTAAATCCAATCAATTTTTTTTTTCTTTGGGGTGATATGAAAACTCATATATACATTACAGAAGTGTCTGGTGTGAAAACATTGCAAGAATACTTCGAGCAGCGCAAGAAATAAAAGACAACCCAGATGTACTTCGGAGTGCAGCAGAATTGGACAACACGCTGTGAACATGTGTGTTGGCAAGGGGGCACATTTTGAACAATTTCTTTAAACATTAAAAAGAAGTTTTCATTGATTTTCTGTTCTTGTCTTGCTTTAATTATTCACGGTTTTATAATTCACAAAGAAAGGAAGCATAATCTTATAACTTGAAATAGCTTAAATGCTTACGTAATATGTTTTTACGTAAATTATTAGAACTTGAAGATCTTATATTGTGCTGCTTTTGTTTTGTTTGGTTACATAATTTTAACTGCCCCACGTATGGGAGCCAATTTGATGCGGTATTGCTTATAATGTTTGTTTACATCAGTGTTGAAGCCATCTTGTGACGTCATTCATTTGTTTGGTTTGTAGCTCCATCTAGTGTTAGCAATTTGCGGCAGTATTAGCTTTTGTTTGATTTCATTTCAAATGTCCTCCGGCTAGCTATTATCCTGTTGGCTTGGGCACGTATCTCTATACAGGTTGTGAAACGGAAAGGAATCTTTTATCCAAAAATAACACTGATGAAGAAATTTGTTTTATAATTTTTTATTGTCGAACACGTTCACTATCACTTTTACATATTGATCTAGATACTCGCCAAACTGAAACTGTTATAATAACTTCTTACTGATCACTTTTAATCCACGTACTTCAATCTTTCATATAATTAACTTTACCATACTTTAGATCTTTCATAATTCTGCTGCGCGTAACTTGTGAATCTATATCCGATGTATGACGAACTGACTGACTGAAGACAACGTGTAATGTATGAATGCTTTCGGCGAGCTGAAGGACTGAATGACTTTACCTCTAACTTGGCTTCTATTTATACTCCCACTCCCAGATACGCCTAAAGATTGTAACTGAACTGCAATTGGCTAAGAAAACGCGCCAACATTAGCGTCTATTTTAATATCCAATGAATATTATGAATACATATGCTTTTAGGGAGAAAATATTCCAGAAGGTTCTACCGAAAACGCGCCAACATTACGTAACTTCCTCGTTTCCAATAATGATAAACAGCTCACCCCCCCTCTTTGCATTATTGCGTTATTATTGACAGTTTCAGTAAGGCCGTATAAACTTATTTCCAAATAATAATTACAATTAATAAACATCTGAAATCAATGTCACATAAAAATGCATATTCATATTACAATCATTATTTACATTTAAGTAATTTGTGATACAAATTACTGCATCAAACTTGAGTTTCTCAAGCTTTTATTTACCTTTATAAATAAGTGTTCATATTAATAATTTATGTAATATTGTAAATGTTTCCTCAGTTCCATATTTCGTATGATACTTAGATTATGTTACAATCATGTGTGGTTTTCTGTTTATTTGTATACCGGAAGTACATAGTACCTACAAAATTCACAAATCATGCTGTAAAACTCCTCAGCCTACAAGACAGCTCAATACAGTTCACACTGAAGTAGAGAAAGACAGGTTCCTCCCAAATTTGGATTTAAAGATCTTCAGGAAACAACACCATCTCTCATTTGGCATTTTTGGAAAAACCTACACGTACGGACAATTACATACAGAGTAACACTTTCAATCCAAAATCTCATCAACACTCCACTTTCAACAGCCTTGCCCACAAATTTGTGTACCTTCCCCTCAGCAAAGAAGAATATGAACATGAATACAACTACATCCTCCACATTACAGAAGTAAATGGCTATAACAACAATATAGTCCACAACAAAGTAAAAAAGTTCCAGAAACAAAAAAACGTTGCAGAAAATACAACCCTCTGTAGGCAGGAATCAAAGCAACAATTCAAAAAATTCACATACTATCCCCAGCTTAATCACCAATTTAATAAAATCTTCAAAAAAACACACCAAATCATTGGCATCACAGAATAAACACACAATTCAGAACCTACTAGCTTCCCCTGTAAAAGATAAAATTTCACAAGAACAAAAATCTGGTATCTACCTAATAAACGTGAAAATTGTGACTTGGTATATGTTAGTAAAACAAAAAGAAATATTGAAACCAGAAGGAAAGAACATTTTAGATGTATATCCAACAAACAGATGGACAAATCTGCTGTAGCAAACCATTTTTGGACCACATACCACGACCTCAACTCCAAAGTCAGACTCCTGAAATGCACCACCAATCCAACAGAACTTAAAGTTTGAGAAAACATACACATAATGAAACACATGAAAACAGTAATGAACTTTGAAATCCCGCCACTCAACAATCTAAGCAGCTTTATCATGGACACACCAGATGACACCACCTCCATCTATGGACTTGAATTCCCGTCATGCTCCATCGGAGAAAAGCTGAAGATGAAAGCAAGTGGTGCTTTCGAAAAATGTTCCATTAATTTAAAGTAAGTGAAGCTTTAGTGTATCCACCAACTCAAGATTCAATAAAATTGTTTCGCTTCACTGTCTGTAACTTCTGAATAACACTTTCTATTATAAAGTAACATTCCTTGCCAGCTGCTTGAAAAGTATTTGCAATTACTTACGAACTATGTTCGCTGGTTTAATTATGACAGTTTGAAATTTTTATCTGATAACAGTGTTTTGACAGGAATGAACTTTCTGCATGAATGATACAGAGAAATAATACTTCAAAGAATGATGAATGTATTCTCTTAGGCTTCCGCGACCAGCATTTTTGGTATAACTGGTTTCTGGTATCTGCTGTGCCATGTTAACTATCTTAGGTAGCCAATGTTCTGCTAGCTGCCGTTCTTGGATATTCTGGTGACGAGGCATAAAGATGGAACCTTAGGACATATGGTGTACAGGAAACCAACACACACCAATTGTTCTTTACATGCAGAGTCACACCACCAACCAGCCACCAAGAGAGGCGTAGTGAAAACATTAGCAACCAGAGCTATTAGGTTGTGTGATAAGGAGAGCATACAAGCCGAAAAGAAGACTCTACGCCAAGTCCTACAGGCAAATGGTTATTCCAAGATCCTCGTCAACCGGGCATTGAGAACCAAAAAAGAATCTACCATGGGCCACACCACAAAGTTAAAGAGGAGGAGGATAGAAGGACAGTGGTGTTACCCTATATTCAAGGGATTACGGATAGAATAGGGAAGTTGCTGCGAAAAGAAAATATTCATGCGGCCTTTAGTTGAGACGGTAATTTGTATCACAAATTACTTTAATGTAAATAATTATTTACATATGAATATGTATTTTTATGTAACATTGATTTCAGAGGTTTAATAATTGTAATTATTAATGGTAAATAATAATATTCGGCTCTACTGAAACTGTTAACAATAACAGTACTGCAATGAAGGGTTTGATTTGTTTATCGTTACCGGGAACCAGGAAGTTACGTAATGTTTCGCGCCTTTTCAGTAAAAAAAGCTTCCAGAACATTCTATAAAAGTAATATGTATTAGTGGTTTTCATTGGATAGTAAAATAGACGCTAATGTTGGCGCGTTTTGTTGGCCAATGGTAATTCATTTATAATCTTTAGGTGTATATTGGGGCAAGCCTATAAATAGCCATGCTCAAAGTCGAGCGTTCCCCAGTTCGTCAAGATTCACGAAGCATTACACATCGTCTCCCGCTCAGCTCATCAAAGATTCGTGTACAATACGTGACTACATGTCGCCTATCGATCCTTCAGTTCGTTAAATTACACGCAGTAAAAATCATTAAAGATCTAAAATATTACAAAGTCACTTATATACAAAAATTGAAGTACGTGAGTTAAAAGTGAGAAGTTATGATAAACAGTTTCAGTATGGCGATCATCTAGATAGATCTGTGAAAGTGTTAGTGCACGTGTTCGACAATAAAACATTATAAAACACATTTCATCACTAGTAATTTTTTTGATAAAAGATTCCTTTTCCGCTTCACACCCTGCAAGAATTAAATGCCTACCTAAATAGCTGGCCGGAAGACAATATACATAACCTTAAAACTAATTCATATAGATTGCTACGTCAGAGGGAACTACGAGCCAGACCAACGAATGACGTCACACGAGATGGCTGCACTAGTGAGGTAAACAACATTACGTGAGAAACATCCACAACGTGGTGTTTTAAAACATATATACAATTTGTTTCTCTCGCAAATTGGTTCCACAACGTGGGGCTACAAATGCACAAACACATAACATGAAAACTACTTCAAATTGGCGCATCAACGTGGAGCGACAACTAGGAAAGGAAGGCTAGACGACTAGGAAAGGAACAAGAATAACCAGAGAGGCGAAAGCAGCAGTGAAACGACCTACAAGGCGCAGATTCCGAGACAGAAGGGTAATTCAGCTACAAGAAAACATCGAAACGACGTAGATTCATCACGATACAACGCAGAAGCGACATACAAACCTAGGAGAATGGGGCAGAACGCTGGACATCAAAGCTGCAGCATCAAACAGCATCAAAAAGGTAATTAAATGAGACTTAGGAGCGGTAGGATAATAAAAACAATGGCTACCAATAATACAGAAGAAATAATTATGGAGGGAGATAGTGTAACAGTTAGCTGTGATCCAATACAAAGTACAGGGAATAGCCCAGATTTTTTGGGGTTTGAAGATGAAAATGTTAGTGCAGAAAGTGAGAATAGAATAGCAGGAAATGTTAATCCTGATACTATTATGATTATGGAAATGCTGAGAAATATGAGTAGGGAGATAAGGGAAGATCTTAGTAAGAAAATAGATCAAAACAGGGTAGATATGCAAAAGAATAATGAGAAATTAGAAAAACTAACTCAGAATATGGAAAAGAATAATAGGGAATTGAGAGAAGATATTGGTAAGAGCTTAGAACAAAACAGGGAAGAGATTGAAAAGAAATTCATGGAGCTAGATAGTAGTATGATTAAAATGAAAAATGAAAATCAGGAGATGATAGCAAATGAGATAGGCGAGGTTTCAAAGAAAATGTTAGACATGAGCAGGGAAATATCTAACCAAAAAAATGAGGTTAATGTAAAATGTACAGAGCTAGGTAGCCGAATGAGTAGCATTTGAAGTGAGTTAAAAGGGATGATGGAGGCTACAAATGCAGATTTAATACAGGTGCAAGTTAATTTCAGAGGGGAAATATCTGAAGTTCAGAAGGAGTCAGAAAAACAGAGAAATAAATTGTCTGATGAAGTTAAAGATTTGTCTAAAGATTTGAATCAAAAGCTAACTTCTGAAATTAACAAACACCAAACTGTTCAAAATGAGAATAATAAAAAATTGGAACAAACAATAGAAAATCTGCAGTGTACTGTAAATAGGTTAGAATTGAATTCAAGGGCAAATATATGTGATGTGCATGTGTCAGATGTACAAAATAATGATAGAGGTAGTTCCTCAGGTATGACAAATAATGTGAGTGATGCGGCAGCTTCATCTATAGCTAATGCTGAAACTCAGAGTGCACAAGTTACACTAGAGAATTTAAATATGGGAATAGGGAATTTGCAAAATTACAATCATATCTTAAGTGATTTTCCACTTCCAAAATTTAATGAAAACTCCAGTCCAGTACAGTTCATTGCAGAATTATCAGAGTATTTTCAAATTAAAAAGATACCTGAAGCATTGAAAATGATAGTTGTCAAAAGATGTTTGGACCAGAAAACCTTAGATTGGTTACAAATGGTATCAGGGGGCGAAATTTCATATGAATCCTTTAAGAGATTATTCATGAATAGATTTTGGAATGTTACGGTACAGCAAAGAATACGAGCAATGCTTAGTCATGGTCAATTTAATCCACGAGAGGGAATATCGATGACTGATTACTTACTAAAACATGCAAGTCAGGTTAGAAACTTGTCACCTCCAATCAGTGAGGAAGATTTTGTGAGTTTGCTCGCAAGGCATTATCCTATCAGGATACAAAATTACTTATTGATTGCAAAACCACGGAACATCTATGAGATGACAGAATTAATAACAGCTTTGGAACAACAGGAAGAAGATATGTCTCGGGAGTGGGAACATAGATTTTTAGATGTACGAGATAGAAGAAATTACCAAGGTAGTTATCAACAAATAAGAGGACAAGACAGACATCATGAAATTAATACCAGACAACGGTATCAATCATACGTTCCACAATTTGAAAGATCAAGGATAGATAGGAGACCAGGCCGGCAGGAACAAATAAATTATGTCAGGACAGAAAGATTGCCTGAAAGAGGGCAAAATTATGGAAGGAGGTACACTAGACAGAGGGGAAATTTCACTCACTGGAGGGAAAATAACCGAGAAAGATCTGAGGAACGGCAAGAAAATTACGTGCCAAGGGGACAAAATGTCAGAAATCGAGGATTTCGAACTCGAGGAAGGGGAACTCAAAACAATGGTAGCGACACGGAGATAGATTTAGCGCCTGTTAGGAATGGCAGTCCCGTACGTGAACATGGAAATAACCAGGAAAACTGTTAACAGACTCCTGTGTAGTAGGTTCTCAGGACGTCTTTAATAATTCAGTATCCATTACCAATACAAATCATACGCCTACACATACACCCTGTAATAAGATTACAGCAACAAAAGATAAGGGAGAAAATTTTGAGTCACCTCATGTTAGAATGGAAATTGCGAAGAAAGAAATCATTGCAACTATAGATTCTGGTTCATCAGCTTCAATTTGCTCACAGAAATTTTACATAAATTTAATTAATGAAGGTAACAAGATTATGGCTCTTCCCACTAGTAATTTAGTTTGTCGTGTTGCAATTGGAAGAACTGCACAGGTCATAAAAACACAAGCTCTACTTAGCATACTTATTGGCGGAGAGAATTTTGAGGTTATGTTTCTAATTGTAAACCATCTGATTTGTGACATAATTATAGGATGTGACTTCCTACATGAATATGAAGCATGTATAGATTTTAAACATGAAGAGTTAAAAATAACAAAAGAAGATAGAGAAATAAGGGTACCATTTATAAAAGAAAAAGTTTCTGTAATCGAGATGACAAAGGATGAGAAAAATATTTGTGACCAAGAGTTTTTTGTGCAAATAACAGAGACTGATAGAAATAGTCAGATTAAGCAGGTAGTCACAGAAGATGAAGGAAATACCACGCCATATTTTCAACAGCTAGCAGAAATGCCAGAGAAAGTAGAGGAATTTACAATCCAAACAAAAGACGACCATGTGAGTGAGACAAACAACAGCAGGAAAGAGAAGAGAAATGAGGAAATAATACACAAGTGTGAAGAAGCTTATAATCTTACGATAATGCAAAAACAAATCCTTCATGATGTTTTGATGAACAATAGTTCAGTATTTAGTAATATCCCAGGCAGATGTAATGTATATCAGCATACATTTCAAGTAGAAGACGTACCACCATATAGGCACAAGTATGACAATTTACCTATAAGTCTTCGAGACAAAGCTAGACAATTAATAAATAGCATGCTAGAAAATGGGATTATTGAGCAAAGTAATTCTCAATACATAAATTCAATCTGCTGGAGTATTAAACGAGATGGTAGTTTGAGATTAACTTTAGACGGCAGATATGTCAACAAGTATATGAAACCAGATCATTTTCAAAGTGAGGGAATTGAACAACTAATTACAAAACTTTCAAGAGGAAGATTTTTGACATCCATCGACCTAACTGCATCATATTGGCAAGTGGAATTAGATCCGCAAGTGCGTGATTACACTTCATTTCACAGGGATTCAGTATCGCTTTTGTGTAAATCCTTTTGGTTTAAAAAACTCAGGAAGTGGATTTTTGAGAGCCATTCACAATATCTTTGGAAATTCTGCAGATGACTTTTTAATAAAGTATATTGACGACTTCTTAATCATTAGTCAAACATTTGAAGAACACATGAATAATGTCCATTATGTGTTAAATAAACTACAACAACATGGTATGACTGTGAACATACTAAAATCAAAATTTTGTGTCAAAGAAATAAATTTTCTGGGTTATGTAGTGGATGAACGAGGTATAAGACCTGATCAGAAAAGAATAGAAGCAATAATGAGAATTCCGCCACCCAGGAACGTAAAACAAATTAGACGTCTCTTAGGGGTATTAAACTTTCAGAGTAAGTTCGTACCAAGATATTCGGCGGAGATAGAACCACTGCGGCAGCTACTCCGAAAGAACAATAAGTGGAGATGGACAGAGGAGCATCAAAAATGTTTTGAGAGAGTAAAGGAACTATTTGCTAAGTCCATATTACTTGAGAGGCCCAGAGAAGATTTGGAATATGAGATTTATGTCGACGCATCAATGCAAGGATACGCCGGAATTTTAGGACAGCGAGACATCAACAATGACTTTCACGTCATTAGTACAGCTTCAAGAGGACTTACCAATATTGAGAGGAATTCTTCAGTGACTCAGTTAGAAATTGGAGCACTATATTTCTCATTAATTCGTTTTAAAACCTATATTTATCAGAAAAAGGTGAAAGTATATTCAGACCACATAAGCTTAACTTTCATACAACGGTGTAGATTATGTAGTGGAAAACTTGCTAGATACATTCATGCAATATCTGCATTCGATATTGAGATTATCCACATTCCTGGCAAAAATAATACCTTCAGTGATTTGCTGTCAAGATTGAACTACAACCCACAAATTCCCGAAAATATTGAAAGGCCTAGAAATGAAGTCAAAATATTAACAATTGAAATTCCTTTAAGCAAAGAAATGATTAGAAAATTGAAAAATATGGGGGAAATTCAAAATGAGGATGCAAAATTATTTGAACTTAAAGAAAATGCACCATTGATTGAGGAGGCAAAGAAAGAAATTATAGCAATTCGAGATGGGACATTATACAAAAAGCATGGAAAAGAAATGCCTAGTTGGAAGGTAATGATTCCGAAAAGCATGGAAAAGGAACTAATTAAGAATTTTCATGAAGGGTTAGCACACTCAGGGACGGACCGAACAACTTCTATGATTTTAGAGAATTTATACATATCCAAATTGCGTCAAAAGGTTCGCAAATTTATATCGTGCTGCAACCTGTGTCAGAAGGCAAAGCAAATAAATGCAGCATATGCATTTGAAACTAATTCGGTTATAAGGGATAAGCCGAGATGTGTAATTAGTATTGACATTCATGGTCCGATGCCTCCAAGTCAATTTGGAAATAAATATATATTTGTCTGTTATGATATATTCAGCAAATATGTAAGAATCTACCCTTTGAGAAAACCTACAGGTTTAGCATGTTTGAATAGACTACTCAAGTCATATGTAATAGAAGAAGGACCTATTCAATCTGTATTGAGCGATAATGCTTCGTACTTCACAGGAAAAAATTTATGGATGGGCTTAAAGAAAATGGCATTAAACAATATTTTTCGTCAAGATACAGACCAAACTCCAACCCAGTGGAGAGGGAAATTAAGGAAATTTCAAATTATTTAAGGGTGTTATGTCATCGAAAACACACCCAATGGTATGGATACGTGAACTTCGTCCAGAACCTCTTAAATGAAACCATAAACAATGTGACAGGATATAAACCATGTGAACTTAAGTTGGGAAAGAAGATCAATACAATGTGTAAAACAATCCCAGGAGCCATTCCAGATGCGCATTCGATACCACCAACAGAAGAAGAGATGTTCCGAAAAGCATTTGAGAGGATGAAGAAAAAAGCCATAAAAAGAAAAATGAAACATGAAGAAAAGAAGAGAAAGGAATGGAGGATCAAAATAGGAGATTTAGTTCTGGTTAAAACCAAGAAATTGTCTGACAAAGAAAATAAACTTTATTGGCGAATGTTTCTCAAATACCATGGACCATATGAAGTTGTTAAAGTATATGGAACTAACACATATGAGTTATGTAATCCAACAACTCGAAAAAGCATAGGAAAGTTTCATATTGAGATGCTAAAACCATACAACTATGAAGATCATGGTGAAACAAAAGACAATGATGATAAATAATAAATGCTGAATAGTTAAAGACGAAATGCAGAGCAATGTATTGGAACGTAAGAGGGTTAAATAAATATGTACGTCATAGGAAAGGAGAAATAAATTTTGGACATGATTAAATGTTTGAGAGGAAAATAACATTTTACTAGTAACAGAACATGTGAAATAAAGCATGATGTTATATTAAAGTAAAGTACATAAATACTATTCCAAGAGTATTGTTAAGATAAAGTAAAAAAAAAAAAAAAAAAAAAAAAATGGTAAACATAATTAAAACCAATATTTATGTAGTAAATAGAACATGTGAAACAGTGCCTAGATTTAAGAGATGTAAATATTTGTGTTGAGGGTGAATATTTTGGTACATATGTATAATAATTACAAAAAATCTTAAATGTATAAATTTTTGTCAACAATGTAAGAGGGTAAACAATTTTGAAACAGTCATTAAATAATTTAGGGTAAAGTATTTGCTATAAAAAAATTATAATGTAAGATGAATATCTAAATTAATTAAACCAGAGCCAGTAAGTAGTGGCGAGATAAAACATATGTCGTGTGTTAAACGCGTGTGAAGTGTTAAGTGAAAGTGAATAGCGTGTGTTACAAGATTTAGGAGACTAAAAACAAAATTATAAAATTTCCAAACAGGTTATAAATGTTTATAATTATGTTTCTAGTGGGGCATATGAGACGGTAATTTGTATCACAAATTACTTTAATGTAAATAATTATTTACATATGAATATGTATTTTTATGTAACATTGATTTCAGAGGTTTAATAATTGTAATTATTAATGGTAAATAATAATATTCGGCTCTACTGAAACTGTTAACAATAACAGTACTGCAATGAAGGGTTTGATTTGTTTATCGTTACCGGGAACCAGGAAGTTACGTAATGTTTCGCGCCTTTTCAGTAAAAAAAGCTTCCAGAACATTCTATAAAAGTAATATGTATTAGTGGTTTTCATTGGATAGTAAAATAGACGCTAATGTTGGCGCGTTTTGTTGGCCAATGGTAATTCATTTATAATCTTTAGGTGTATATTGGGGCAAGCCTATAAATAGCCATGCTCAAAGTCGAGCGTTCCCCAGTTCGTCAAGATTCACGAAGCATTACACATCGTCTCCCGCTCAGCTCATCAAAGATTCGTGTACAATACGTGACTACATGTCGCCTATCGATCCTTCAGTTCGTTAAATTACACGCAGTAAAAATCATTAAAGATCTAAAATATTACAAAGTCACTTATATACAAAAATTGAAGTACGTGAGTTAAAAGTGAGAAGTTATGATAAACAGTTTCAGTATGGCGATCATCTAGATAGATCTGTGAAAGTGTTAGTGCACGTGTTCGACAATAAAACATTATAAAACACATTTCATCACTAGTAATTTTTTTTGATAAAAGATTCCTTTTCCGCTTCACACCCTGCAAGAATTAAATGCCTACCTAAATAGCTGGCCGGAAGACAATATACATAACCTTAAAACTAATTCATATAGATTGCTACGTCAGAGGGAACTACGAGCCAGACCAACGAATGACGTCACACGAGATGGCTGCACTAGTGAGGTAAACAACATTACGTGAGAAACATCCACAACGTGGTGTTTTAAAACATATATACAATTTGTTTCTCTCGCAAATTGGTTCCACAACGTGGGGCTACAAATGCACAAACACATAACATGAAAACTACTTCATAGTGCACCACCAAAGTTACAACAATCCTTGGTTCGGAATAAGGATCCCCTACCACCTCTACAAGTAGCGGGGGTGTATGAAATTCCTTGCAGTTGTGGTAAAACTTACATAGGAGAAACCGGCCGCACTGTGGAGGAACACAGGAAGGAGCATATTTGTCACTGTATAAGCAGAATGACATTGAAAAATCAGCTCTTGCCCTACATGTAGCGGATACCAAACATTCTATATTATTTGATGATACCAGAATACTGGCAAAGGAAGAAAAATGGCATCTAAGAAAAATAAAGGAAGCTCCAGAAATAGCGAGCCATCCATGCAATTTAAACTTAGATAAGGGTATACAGATTAACAACTTATGGTGCAACTTTGCCAAAAATAAGAAAAATGCATTCTCCAGAGACCGAATAAAGTGGCATAGTGGGCGACTACTCAAGCAAAACACGACTTTGTCATTGGCCAATCAAATGAACCAATCATCAGTGAAGCGGGACGCGACAGGCTGGCGGATTCACTCCCTGGCATGGACCTGCAGGAAAACGCATTATGCGCCACAAACATTTGGCCAATCGTGTAACAAGGAAGAACCTGGCCCTGCGATTGGCGATTTTATGCGGGTGAATAGGAAGTGCCAAATTCCGGATCCTTTTGGGATAAAAGGGCGACAACCCACAGCATGTGTTGCAGTGCAGCCCTGAGGACGACCTCAACAAGAGGTTGAAACATTGGCTACCTAAGATAGTTAATATGACGCAGCAGATACCAGAAACCAGTTATATCAATGACGAATGTAGGTTCTATTATCATGTATTACAAGGAAAAGTTTTTCAGGGGACAATAGCTGGAATGATGAATCCGGAAAGATGATCATTTCAGGAACTACAAATCAACATTCTACTCCATCATTAAAAACATTATTCTTTCTTTTCAATGGTTTATTTTTGGATTTACTAACTAAATGAAGCTCTATAGTGCCATCTGAAACACACTTTAACTCCTCAATGCTGTATTTTAAGACAGAACACTATTTTAAATTTATTGACTATGAAGAGATAAACCGAGGACTCACACTCCCCAGGACATACGACAACACCCAGGGCAGACACCTGACAGGGGGGCAGAGGGCCTATGGATCAGAGGGTGAGAGACCAGGGTGGGTGATCAGTTACATGCCTGGGATGAGAACGAGAAAGTGGATGATAAGTGCAGATGAGAGATGAATGACAGGAAAGGATGATGGAGCACCAGTGGAATGGAACATGGTGGGGGAAATTGGAGAACCCAGAGAAAACCCGCCCAGATGGTGCTTTGCCCACCACAAGTCCCACACATGAAGAGCTATAAAAACTACACTATCATTTCATTCTATTTAAAGTTCTGAAGTTCACCCAGTATGCCACAAGAAGTTCTGCTGAAGCTTTGTCAATGGCCCTATTTATGAATGCCGTTTCTTGTAATAAGTTCATTCAGTTTTATTGATCTGTTCAAAAGATATTGGTTTGCAACACTTCATGTGGACCACAATTTATAAACACACGAATAGAAAGACAACAGATAGCCAATTTTTAAAGCAAAAGTCCTCCTGAAACAGTGTATGTGCTGATTTCAAACATGGCTTCCATGTTATGCACACGTTCATATCATGAAGTAAGAGAGTGCCAACTACACATTTTAAAAATTGATTTTAGGAGCAGGCACCAACATTCTTTAATATCAGTCATTTCTATTAAAACTACGTTGCTCTTTCCTGTTAGCCTAGTGTGAGCTAAGTTTGGAAAGATAATGGCAGAGTTGAACCACAGATACTGGGCTTTCCATATCAATACATGGGTCCTGGGTACAGCATTGATTTTTCAAATTTAATTCAGCTTTCCCAAATGATAACTCTATAAGAACATTCACAAGAGCAAGATTTGCTGCTATCCAGAATCATGTCATATTCAAAGCCATTTGCAGCTAACAATAAGAATGATTTAAATTAAATTTAGTTTCAACTATTTCATGTGAAATTCTTATATATATATATATATATAGATTCTTAGATAATACTAAAAATTACAAAAATGTTTGCAGTTAAAAATAGCTAAGAATGCTAATTAATTTTAACTAGACAAAATTATTTTCAACTGATTAGTATCTTACATTTTAATTTTTACTAGTTAAGACTGGTTTTGCCCGGTTATAACAATAACATATCTACATCATTTTCATCATACTGCTACCATGCACAATTCTGTGGAGCACTTTCTGTTATACATATTAATCTTGTTGTATTACTACGACCAACTAATAAAGTGAGGTAGATTTCCAGCACATTTCACAGTTTTATGTCTGCCCTTTGGACTACTTTAACTTATTGAAGAGTAACAATGAATGTAGATCTAACACTCAAACTTCACTATTGTGACAAATTACTTTTGAACAAGTTTAGGAGGCATGTTGCCTCCATCATCAGCTGTGATTTACTGAAGAACTTCTTGGCATTGATGCAGAGGTTATATCTGGCTGGGTGTAACTGGAAATGAGTTTATTGTACAGGATGCTAACATTTTATTGGTTGGTTCCTGCTTTTCTGTATCAGTAGTTCTTTCCAGATCACCAAGGTTTTTTAAATCATTTTTATTAATTTTGTTTGAGATTTTTACACTGCAGTTTTTTTCCCAGAAAAGATATAATGCAGAGTTTTCTATTATTTTGTATTTAATGTGTGTTTAGTGCTCCTTAAACATAAATCAAATGCTCCTATTTTGCCAATGTAACTTTTCTCACAGTCACATGTTCAAGGATAATTCATTACATTAGTGAAGAATGAATTTTAGATCTGTTCATTATTACTCTTCAGTATTATTACACAAGTGCATTTTCCCAAAACATAGCATTTGGATAAAACCTTAACCTAATTAAACTGGAGGACTTCAGTGACAGTGAAACAAATTTAGTCACTAATTTGATCATTATTTCGCTTGCTCTTTCTCAATTATCCCTAGATGTAATAATTATTTCAATACAATGCTCAGTAATAACACGGGATTGAACATTATGTGTTCAGTTTTGGATCTCTGTGAAAGTGCATCAACTTAACAAGAAATCATTCTGAACATACCTGTTCATCATCAGAATTACTAGCTTCCATGCTGACACTGTTCTCACTGCTGCTCATATCACGATGTCTGCCTTTAAGTCCTACCATTGCTGTCTTACCCAGGCCGAGAAATGGTGCTTCACTAGTTATCTGGCTATACGTACCACCACTTGTCCAGATGAATTTAATGAGGGCTGATGCAAGATAGAGACTCTATAAAAAAGCAATGATTTGTATTTGTTATATATAGCTTCATTTCTAACCACCTTTAACTGAACTGGTCAGTATTATTGGTGACTTGACTTAGAAATAATCAGCATGCACTAGCTTACATTATGTTGATATTGTTTGTTGTTTTTGTTGTTGTGAAACACACAGCATTCACGTTCACATTCACACTTCCAGACTCTCTAGAGAGTAATTCCCCACTCCAACCAGAAATTAAAAACCCAAAACCTCTGGGTTGAGAAGTTACATAGCCGACCATCCAAACATGAGGGGTTATGCCATTCCAATTTTAAACAACTAAAACTCCTTATTTCTTCCAAGATACACGAATCCAACCATTCCACTGACATTTTAAATACTACTGCATTTAACTCCTGTAGCAATATATTTACATTTGAATTTACACTGGGCCTTAAGTTGGGTATCCAGAAAGTATATTGGCTGACAGCACGATATAGCAAAGAATAGCCCATGTTGTGCTTAGGTAAATATGAGAAACAATATGAATGAGAAAACAAGATTAATTAAAAAATAAAAGCAGCGAAAGAGAGATACAGTAACTCTAGTTTGTAAAACCACTTTTGTTTGGTTAGGCCGCCCCTAATTTTCCTAGGATATCGGATAGCTTTAACACCTAGGATCTGAGCTCATTTGCCACGAGCTTTTATACTTTCATTTGTCAATCAATATGTGTGTGTGTGTGTGTGTGTGTGTGTGAGAGAGAGAGAGAGAGAGAGAAAGTAATTTTAACCATAATTACAACCCATATTTGTCTATGCCATCACCCAGTACACTATGTGACGCTGGAATTGTGAATAACATGTAACAATGCATTGATATGCACTGTCCTAAAGGTAATTTATTGATATGATATCTTTATTGAGTGTTGAGCTAATACAATACATTTGGGCATGATCAGCATCGAGCCCTGGCTCCTTTTGTTGATCGTACCCAAGCTTCCGCATTTACAAAACATGTGTGTTGGGTAATTTATTAATGAGAAAATGCATTAAGCAGTTTTTATTCTTAAATGAGACACATTTATAGTATCTCAATTCTCGGCATTTCATTTGGCAAGCTATCCTTGAAAGGATGTAACAGGCACTAGAAGGCCCAACAGTGTAACCCTTCACAAATCAGTGAATTTTGAAGCTATTATAAAGTAAAATTTTAATACCGACAGACTGCAGGCACACACTGCTGAACTTAATACGATTGCAATCGTGAGCATGTCAGCAACAGCAGGAGTGGTGTGTGATTCAAGCTCGCTCAAACTTAGGTGGGTCAACCCTCCATATATGTATGTCTTTCCAGTAGGTAAACAATAGCCCAATATCAGATCAAGTTTCCGTTCTATGCCAAGGTTCATGTGAACAAGCTACAAATCAAATTCACAATTTGTTAACAAGATAAACGAATGATGTAATAAATGGAAAGTAAAACTGAATGACAGATAATAAAAAGAGTGTCTTCTTCTACTATGTACAAGGGCAGTCCCAGAAGTACCCGACCTGACGTATATATAGCGGTTGTTTCAAACAAATGACTATGGTAGAAAGTACCACCCTTATAAAGCTTAAGTTTGATGATGCTATGTTGTTTAGTAATTGTTTGGCTACCATCAATAGTGAACGCTCTCAGCAAATTTGTAAACATGGATAAAACTGGCCTTCGTTATGTGATACAATACTTCCATTTGAAAGGTCTTAGTCCAACTGATATTAAAGCTGAGCTAAATTCTACTCTGGGGGAGTCTGCTCCTTCGTTTACAACTGTAAAATATTGGGTGGCAGAGTTTAAGTGAGTCCGTACAAGCTCCCAAGACGAACATTGCAGTGGTCGACCAAATGAGGTGATCACGCCAGAAATTGTGAAGAAAATCCACAAAATGGTATTGGATGATCGTCAACTGAAAGTGCGTGAGCTAGCAGACATCGTAGGCATTTCAAAAAGTTCTGTACATCATACACTAACTGAAAATTTAGAGATGAGAAAGCTGTGCACAAGATGGGTGCCGCGTTTACTCACAATGGAACAAAAGCAGCATCATGAGGATGTTTCAGTCAAGTGTTTGTCAATGTTTGGCTACATTAAAGCCAAGTTTTTGCATCGATTTATAACCATGGATGAAACATGGGTCCATCATTTTACACCTGAGACGAAGCAACAGTCAAAACAGTGGATTGAAAGGGGAGAATCGGCTAAGGTGAAGACGGTTTCATCTGCAGACAAGGTCATGGCGTCAGTTTTTTGGGATGCACATGGTATAATTTTAATTGATTATCTTCAAAAAGGAAAAGCAATAAATTGCAAGTATTATGCAAACTTATTGCTGCGTTTGAATGATGAAATCAAGCAAAATCGGCCACATTTAGCGAAAAAGAAAGTTCTGTTTCATCAAGACAATGCACCAGTTCACATATCCATTATCACCATGGCCAAAATCAATGAGTTAAAGTTTGAATTGCTTCCTCATGCACCCTATTCACCAGACTTAGCCCCCTCTGATTATTTTCTGTTTCCAAAGCTGAAGAAATGGCTTGGTGGTAAAAGATTTGCCAAAAATGAAGAGGAAGAGTTTGCAGTTGATGGCTATTTTGCAGAACTCGACAATTCTCACTATAAACAGGGTATCGAAGCTATTGAACATCTCTGGGAAAAGTGTATCGAGCTGAAAGGAGACTATGTAGAGAAATAAGGATATTTTTTCCCTAAATTTTCATGTTTTCTTTGTTAAGTCGGGTACTTCTGGGACACCCCTTGTACATAGTAGGTAGAGAAAGTACTGCATCCCACCCAAAAATTTTATACGAAGATTTAAACGAAAACACATATTTTGAGGCCCCCCTAATAAAAAAAAAAAAAAGCAGCATTTTTATAAAAAGGTCAGTGTGTTTGTCTGTGACAGCATAACCCATTTATCTCAATTAAAATGAAGTAGATAGAAAAATAAACTTTTGTATACCAGGCGAGTGGGTAGTGAAAGTCATGTAAATGTAACACATCACAGTTTTTCATTTACAGGCATAATGTAGAGTATAAAATTGGCATTAATTTTACTATCTTTTATTTTTTTAACTAGAAGTTATTCATTATTAGATTTTTTTTATTATCAAATGAGTGTACCAGATTTACTTATATGGTGAAGAAATTGCATAAGCAGATACAATCAAATATCTTGGTCTAATTTTGTATAAGTTCACATGGAATTCACAAATTACAAAACTAGTGCAGAAACACAAGTACAGAATACATTAAGGTTAAACATATCATCAAAAGATCATCACCCTTACCACTTCACTTGAAAAGCATTATATATCAATGGACCTTCGGATATGCTACTCGTATATGAAGCTCTCTACCTTTAAAACTCTGATATAGAATTCAAACAACATAGAATCGGACACTAATATTAATCATGGATACATTTACAATGACAGCATACATACTGATCTTTCTATTTATACAGTAGATTTATCATTCATTCTATTAAAGATTATCAATCCATAGTCAATCATTCAAATGAACTACTTGTTAATACCTCAGATCATCTACCACCTGAGCGCTATCTACATCACCTGAACAGAAAGCACCATATTGACCAACTGAATCCAGCCTAACTACTCTGAAAACACTTAGGACAATCACTGGATTGGAACCTCTCATGCTTTTAAAGTGGTTTAACTTTAATGTGACAAGGTAAAGCCTCACTGGCTTGTGAGCGAACTTATATAACTTTTCCTGCTTGGCATGTTGTCTCTTCTTCTATATAAAACAGTTTGGTTCAGAGTGACATTTTGCATTTATCCTTGTGCAGAGAAATTTAAAAAACTCATTATTGTAACAGTTCATTTTATGGAACAAAATGTGTTCATTGAGATTACCTTTAACTGAACCACTATAGCAGAGGGTTTATGAGAGTATGCGCAGGCGCTGTAGTTCGTTTCCAGATAAGCAATCATGTACTCCTTGCCTACATTGTGCATGTGTTGAGAAAATACTACTTTCAAGAGTGTCATGGCTGAGAATCCTCTGCCACTGTGGAGAAACACAAATGCAGGAAGTGCAGAGAAGACAATTGTGTTAAAGGTTTTCAACAAATTATGTAAAAAGTACGCACTTTTAATTGACAATTACTGGGGTTAGCTGTTGTTTACTAATACTGAACTTCGTTGTTAGTGATGCAGTATTGTGGCTCAGATTGTTTGCATCATGTTTGTTTTTTGTTGTATTCTCTAACCTATAGTGTCCACTGACTCATAAAAGTTTGAAGCAAAAGTGGTATGCTGGTATTAATCATTAAATGAATGATTTCCTGAACCTAAAGTTAAGAGCAGTTTAATCTGATATCTTTAATCACAGGTGGAATAGTAGAAGGTAGATCTGCTGAACTCAGATACCACTTTCATTTGTCTACTTTTAGTATTACGTGTTAGAAGTTTAGGATTTAAGGGAATAAGAAATGCAAAATGTTTAAAGCTAATGATTCCCAAGCTCTGGAACATGCCACATTTGCAAGCTGTCTTGGACAATTTGTTCTTGCGGGTAATTAATTCCTGCCATCCCTCCATGTGGTGCTGCCATTGGCTCGGAAGACAAATATATTCAGGTTTAAAAGACATTTAATGAAAGTGGAGTTAACCTGAACACTCTTACTAGCTTCCCTCACCTATTTATTATGCAGAACATGTATCATGAGCATGAGCTCACATTGTCATCAGTGAGCGAAGCTAGTAAAGTGTGTTCAAGTTGACTCCACTTTCATCAAATGTCTTTTATAAATTGCTTCACCATGTTTGATTCCACAACATTTTGGACATTAAGGTTTGTTTACTTCTACTATGAATTTAGAATGAAACAGCTGTAGTGTTTATCAGACATGTATGTATCCTGGGCAAAATTACACATTATATTTCTAAAGAAATTCAAAGAAAAATACTCTTCTAAGGAAAGTTGTTTTGGATTTCCATTGTGACCTCTCAATTTAGTTCTTGTTCTCTCATTTTGTTTCCTCTGCCTCTACCACAGCAACCAAAAGCAGTACTTCCATGTCTGAACTATTCATCACCATTTTTATATATATTGCACTAGACTAAATACCCAATATGTAAAGGATAAAATGGAACACATCCCATGGAGAGACCTAAGGAATTCTGCTCTGTTTCTATGCACTGCATCACTACACCAACTTAATGGAGTTCCATCCTTACAGACTTTTACATTTTGACAAATGTGTGCTACTCTGGAGAAGGCTAAATCAATGTGCTGAAATGTGTATAGCTAAACATAGTCATAATTTGAATACCTAAACTGGAAAGAAAAAAAAATTAATAAAGGATCCACTTTCATCTTCATTTCCAGTTTCTCAATTATCTTATATAACTTTATATATTTATTTCAATAATTAAAGCAACGGATATTGCAGGCTATCAAGTTCATTCAAACACAAGTGCATATCTATCATTTGACTAATAACTAATTGCTGTTTACTTCTCCATATTAGCAGTACTCTGCAGACATGATTGTCTGACTGTAGTGTAGGAAAACAGTCTGGATTATCAAGACCAAATGCACAGTAACCTGGTTCAGCGAGAGTTGACACGTACATATCCTTCTGCATGTAAGCAGAAAGGAGAAGATGGAGAGGGGGGAAGGAAAGGAGGCATTTTGTTTGGTTTACGCTACTGGTGCATATTTAGTATTGCATCACAGGCGTTGCTTAATGTGCAGCACTTGGAGATTTTATGCTTAATGAACATTTGTTCTCTTTGTAATACGCTGCTTTGTAGATCACAACTAATATATTACTGGAGGCAAATAATAATACATTTTCGCTTTTATTACTTTTCTTCCGATTCTGGCAGCAGCACTATTCCTTCCAGATCAGATTCGGAACCATCTCCTGAATCATTTTCGGCGGTATTAATGATCAGATGGTCCACTACACTGTCTGATAAACTGCCCAGTTCTGCCACTTTGTTTCGTAAATATTGACGATGCCACACAACAATACTCTCAGACAATAAGTCAATAATCACTTTTTTTTTTCTGTTCACAAAATCAAAGCTGATATATTTCAGTATTAAATAAAATGAACACCTTTTGCCACAACTTAAACCTCTACCGTCACTGTCCATACCGTGACTGAATGGCAATAACTTAGGGTGGCATGCACCAACCTGGAGTAAGCTCTACTTTCGTAGTAAACTACTGTTCAAGTCAACACTTCCATGCGAGAGTAAACTACTTCCGAAGAATTTTACTCCTTTCAGATATACTGCCAGATTAAATTATTGTAGAAGTAAATGTCGGAGAGCACCATCATGTAGTATGTTACTATGGAATTAAATAGAGCACAAATATAGGTTAGAATTTACTCTTGCGACCTGGATGGAGTAACTAACCTGTCGATTGAACTAGAATAACATATCTATTTGAAGGAAGATATTTTTGATGCGTTCATGGATTACTTAGATAACATTGATGATCTCGACGAAAAAAAAAAAAAACAAAAAAAAAAAACAAAAAACAATGGAAATGCGATAGTGCTATGCGAAAACCATATGATACTTTTACAGAGAGAGATCTATGAACATTTCGGTATTCGGAAAGAATCTCTCAGTCGTCTTCCGTGGACTAGTGGTAACGTGCTAGCCTCTAGTTCTCAAGGTCGCGGGTTCTAACCCGGCGGAGGGCGATGGATTTTTTCGGGCGTAAAAATCCTTAGCATGGCTTCCTTCAGAAGGGAAATAAAGGGAAGGGTGGTCCCGTGTCGTAGAACCTCAAGCCTGATAAAGAGGCCTCTTAGCAAAATTACCGGTCTTTCACGCCCAATATGCAATGGGACGCTAAGAACCATAGTAGTTAAATAGCATCCATAAATAAAACTCTTAAAATAAAAAAGGAAAGAATCTTATACACGCCTTTTGATTCTGCTTGGAGAACATTTCCACTAAACTCAAGACACAAATTCAGCTCTATAATCCAAATTGCAATTATTGTTATGCGTCCTATAAGTGTTTCGTACCGGAATATTTCAGAAGCATTACGATGAATTTAACGTAATGTGACAGTCTTACACTGCATTAAATGGAGATATTTAGAATTGACTTAACGAGATGTAACTTAAAAGTTTGGCATCAAACTTCTTCCCGTTACGCCAAGTTTGATTTCACATGGTAATTAGAACCAATCGGTACCAGCTCGAAGTAATAAAAGAACTTTGAATCAAGAATCATTCCCATTACGTTAAGTGCATGCCAATTATACCTTTAGTTTACCAGAATTTTCATGTCACGTTAAGTAAAGTTCATCGTAATACCGGTATTACAAGCGAGCTTATAAATAAACGTTCACCACGCGTCTGCTGGACGTACATTTCACTGCGTTGTTAGATTGCTTTTGAGGTTATGAACAAGAACACACACATAAATATACACGAGTGTTAAGAAAATAAAAGGCAATTCTTCTTCACTTTCACAGATTTCCCACACATTTGTGTGTGGAATTAACTGCACACGTGTTACTATTTTGTACCCATCCGTGAATATGGTGAACTTTTCCGAAATCAGATAGGGTATTTCTCTATCAACACGGAAATAATCGGCGAAGATTGAAATGTTTCCAGAATTTTAAGCTGCTCTTCAGTACGTTTCCCGTCGCTAGAATTATTAAACCCGTCATCACGACGTTCCAGCATCTTTATAACACGTTTGGGTTGTTTTTTTTTTTTTTTTTTTTTTTGCATTACTTGGATCTTCATTAAAAACGTTAATAAATGTAACCTCCCGTGAATCCGGAACCTAAGCTTATATAAAACCAATAACCTAACCTCCGTAACTCAGAAAAGTAAAAAAACTAATAAACCTAAAATAAAAAGTAATTAGGAACGCACATTGCGAGTGTTGGGGGTATCTCACTGACTTAGAAGACCAACGTAATCCAGGTTATCACACGTTTTTTAACTCCTATTGTTTAAATGGATTTTCTTTATTTCTACCAACACACATTTATCTCTTTCACTGACGTTTCTCCCGTTTTCCTATCGCACATAAAATTCATGATTGCATCAAGTAAATCGCGCAAACAAAACAATACCTTCGGGAGTAATAAGCTCTTACTTCCGTAGTCTTAACTAAAAGAGTAAATTGTAATTGAGCTCTCCAACGTTACTTTCGGGGTAAATTGCTCCCGTAGTAACCTACTTGCGTAGTGGGACTTCTTTAGTAAACGTTACTTCCGAAGCAATTTACTCCAACATGGTGCAAGGCACGCTTACTGGTATGCAAAAATGGGCCTGTTCTTACCTGAAAATGACCAAGTAATGCCTGTCCCGCCTGGAGAGAGAGGCGGAGAAGTAAGGCACATGCATAATACAGTGGAAGAGACATCTTCTCTCTCCTGCATTGGCTGTGGTATTTCTCAGAAATAGATATTTGCACCACCAAATAAAGCTTTTAAGGAATAGCTCTAACTCATCCAGCTATATGCAACCAATTTGTAGGTATATAAATAACATTAAATAACCCCCTAAAAAAACCTTAAACTGAGCTAATGTTTTGGGAACTAGTTGAAGAGAAAGAATACGACACGCGTGCTATGTACAAGAACACATGCATTTGTTTACATTGCAGCTCAACTCTCACTGATCAAGGTATAGTATGCAAAGCACACATAACTTCCCTTTATTATTCAGTAATCTGAACAGCATGCATCTGCTAAAATGCTAGAAAGCAAGAAGTCAATGTGACATGTATCTAGGCAGGGCAGATAACCAGATCTACTCTCAGTTCTGGAAGTACCCGTATGCCTCCTTTGCACATCTAGATGAAGAGGTTACTACCCCAATGAATGTATGTGAAGAGTAAGGCTGAACATCAGGACAAGAAAGCCACTAGGTGTCTGGCTATCATTTATGCATCTTCAGTCATTGCAGTCATGTCGAACCACGTTTTATTGTTCTTAAATATTATTTGCTAATTATACTTACATAAATTTTTGTGGTGAGAGGCCTTCGCAATGGCATATTTTTTTAACTATCAATGAAAATAAAAGGCCAAATGCAACTGATATGTTGGCCAAGCAATGCAACGAAGAGCAGCGGTTTTGTTAGAACCTGCCAATGCCTTTTCCCTCCATCTACTTCTGTGTGCATCAACTTGATCATCAAGATTCTGGGATGCATCTTTTATGACATTATACCATTGCTGTTTTTAAACAGCATCCTGCAATTGCTTCAAAATTGGTTCTTCAAGTGCACATCAAAGGATGCATGTAGTATTAGAGCTTCCTTTTAATGATAGTGTGCATCTGGTATAAGTAGCATTAGAAAAATCCATTAACAGTGTACTACTTTTTCATTTGGAGCTAATAAGTGCTGGTCATCTATACAAACAGGCAACTGGCTATGGAAGGACAAGGAATCAAAGTCATGCCACATTTCAAACAAATCAATGAGACAAAGTGCAAGTGTAGGCATATAGTCTTGGAGGATTGCAATGGTGGGACAAGGTTCTCCGCACTTTCAAGGTGCTTTGGTAAAATTGTTTACCTCTGTAAGCATTATGTGCCTATTAGCCTGGTTGAAATTTATCCATAGGCTTTAAGCATCCAAAGAACATATAACAGATACTTGTAGCGTGTGAGATCTCTTGTACCTGCTGTAGTGCAGTAAGTGCTCATACTTCATCTCTACCTTCACCTCAACCGTAACATTAAGGGATCATCACAAATGTGAAGCTTCTATAAGTATGCAGCCCTTGAAAATTGTTTTACCATAAAAAGGGGGAAAACAAGAGAAAAAATCTGATGTGTTACACTCACATGACTTTCTCTACTCTTGTACAATCTAATTTTACAAACGCTTATTCTCCATATGCTTCATGTTAATCGAGATATCGAGATGTCAATCTTATTGGTAATTTTCTTGTAGATGCAAGGGAAATATGGTAGCTTTTAAGCGATAGTCAAATATTTTAACGCTGGTTGCTATGTGGCGCATTCCATTCTCTTTGCATGTCTAGGAGATAAAAAATATGAATAACGAATTTGAGAAAAAGTATAAGTATTGTAAAATTTAAGGAAATAACAAGCAATATCTCGAAAACGGTTCACTCAACAAAAGAAATGTATATGACATAAGTTGTGTATTTTAATGCGATCTACATTTTTTGTGTAGTAAAATTTTGTCTATCTCTTATGGTTTACCTGTTATGCAAAAGTCGTTCACAATGAAGAATACTTTTGGAGACATTCCCAGAAAATTCAAGATATACATTTCATTTCTCATAACAATATCTTAAACATATGATATTTTCATCAAAATCGTTAGAGCCATTTTTGAGAAAATTAAAATTTTCGAAAAATCTTCCATGTAAAGGGTAGTCTGGGGTGGGGGGATTTTCTTGAAAACCTTTGTGTCGCATCTCTGGAAGATACTGAGCCTAAATACCAAGTTTGGTGCTTATCCGACTGTTCGTTTTTGAGTTATGCTGTTCACAGACACACACACACACACACAGACATGTTTCCAAAAATGCTTTTTTTGGATTCAGGAGGTCTCAAAACATGTATTTCTGGTGAAATCTCGGTATCGAATTTTTGGGTGGAATGCAATACTTCCCCTACTTACTATACGTAGTAGAGAAAGTAAAAATAAATAAAATGGAGAGTAAGAACAGCAAATAGCATGTCCACTGTTACATGTAAAACAGGAATTAAAATCACATATGAATTTGTATCTTGAAACAGCATACCATAAGCCTACTACAGCTCTAAGATTTAGGGAGGCTGTAAAAACTATTAAGTTAGATGAATGATGTAAACATGCAGGAATCAGTACTGTGCCTATATGTTGAAATGTTATTCCCTAACCAGAGTACTGATTAGAGATGTCTATCAGCGTAATATTAGTCATCCACCAATGAATTTCTAGCCAGCTACCCAGAATCCCAAAAGGTCTCTACAGAAAGTATTACAGTAATGTTATGAAGAAAATGTGATGTATGGTGTACTTTACAACATAAATGAAACACCCAGAGAGGGAGTTCGAGTCAGAAAACATTGGGAGCATTCGTCGACGCTGCATTCACAATATACGATTTAATACCACTCTGCATTCATTTCAAAGCTATGCGATAAGTAGGAAGATGTCTTTCACTTGGTTGTGTGTATGTTAGCCGAGCGGTGAAACGTATGTGTCTCGTAATCAAAACAAACTGGGATCGAATCCATGTATATTTCTTTTTTATTATTTAAAATTTAATTTGTTAAATATATGGCAATGCCATATGTTTTCCATGCATAAGATATCTAAAACAAATTACTCTTTTCATTTTAAAAATAAATGCCATATTAGTATAAATTCTAAAGTAAAAAGCTAAACCAAATACTTGACTTAATATTGGTTGTGCAAACTCTGTCTCATTCTTTAGTTATAAGTGGCACTGGCATGATCATGCGTGCGCACCCCATAGCCTTGGAATCTGCATGATATGTTAGCAATCATACTGACCTTTGCTATGGTTGAGCATACACATAAAGACAAAGCTACACAGAAATCTCTCCTTATGTTAGTGAACATGGCTCAACTTTCCAACATGTGACGCAAGATTGGTCCAACGTCGGTGGCATATTTTTTCACAGTACAGCTTCACATTCAATGGTGTAATATGGGTTTAGAATTATTTATTTGGGTGATTTCTTGTTGGAAAACATTTTATTAACATAACTTAAGCTTTATATTTATTTGTTTACTCACTGTGCATTAGCCATATTGAAGAATACAAGGCAGCCAAATTCTCTATCTTGCATCTCTCAAAGCAATGCAGCCAACACTCTTTTGTCTCTAAATTTAACTATATAATTTTATACATTGTCCCTAAATTATGCTGACTAGCTATGCACATTAAACACTAACTCATCAACTTAACTACGCCTAGCCTAAACTAAACAACCGCCACACCACAGGTTAGGCCTGCCTAATGTCTTCCATTAGTTCCTGGAAAGGCTTTGCCAAATGGTTCTTGGTATCAGCATACCACAAATACTGACAAATGTGAGCATCTAGGGGTTCCCTGTATCACTAAGGTAAATCGTCAGATCCGTCTTATTAATTGGATGAACCATTTATAAAAGTTTTATTATTTGCAAGAATATCTCCAAGAACATACAAACTTTGCTTCTTGCACACCAATAAATTCTACTCCACTGCATGACTGTGACTGTAAAGCAATAAAACCCGAGATAAAGCTGGCCAGGACTTTCCAAAAGTGACCGGTTGCCTACGGTTGTTACAAATGAAGCACATGTTGGCTGCTATGTGAGAAGCAATTAAACTAATAGCATTGATCGTTTGAGTCAGCTTGCACATGCGCATTGGAGAACCTTCGGACTTAGAAAATCTTTCGTGTCACATGTTTGAAAGTATCTCCGTGAACATTACTGCACACTCTGCGTCTCAGACTGTAAGAGTACTGATAGTCCCTATAGACAGCTACGAGGTGGGTGCAGTTATCCAGGGTAGGGTGTTCACGATCAACCTGGTTTGGGTCCAAAACGTTTGTCTACTACTCAGCAGGACACTGCACTTCTAGAACATACACATAGTAATCCCTTCTAGCATGTGTTCTCCAATAAGGTTTTTAATTTCCCTGGGTCAAACCTCACAGCCTCGAGTCATTTGACTGCAGCAGGGCTCTTTGCTTGGCTGGCAGCACCTTACAGATGATCACAGATTATGTCGCCTGGCATTTGCAGAAGAAAATGTCAAAAATAATAGGAATAGGGTTATGTTCAAAGACGAGGTGACATTTTCATCTACAAATGGAGTAAAGTAATTGTCTACCGGCCAAGAGGAAAACGTTATGATGCAAAATATGTATCACAAATGGATGGCCAAGGTCGTGTATGTGTGTCATGTTGGGGTTAGTTGTCACAAGATGATCTAGGTGTGTTGTGGCAGCTTGATAGCACATTAAATAGCCATAAGTGTAAAAATATCCTTGAAAACATTATGGTTCCTTCTGTAAGGACTAGATATGCCGATGGAATGATTGAATTCCAGCAGGATAACCACCCTGTTCACACAAGTCAGCAGATTTCTAACTGTTTCTTGCAAAGCCAAGATATCACAGTGATTGATTGATCTCCTTTCTCATTAGATTTGAATCCTATTGAAAATGTGTGGGCAGAGGTGAAGAAAGTTTTGGAGCTAGATTAGCCTGAATGCCAGACCAAAGAGGTTTTGTGGAATCAAATACAGGATGCTTGGGAGGAAGTATTCCCTCGTAAAAATTTGATATCCTTCATGCCCCATAGAATGAATGAGGGCAGTAATAGAAGCAGGGATTTACATATCTGATATTAAGTTAATTTCTATTTTTATTTCCTTTTTCATTTAGGAGTGTAATATTTACTTATTTCATATTTAGTTTGAAAATGAGAATGAGTGTGTTTCAGTTTTTATGTGTGAGCATAAATGCATTGAAATCGAACAAGCCTTAGCAGTTCAAAATTATATTATAACATGTATAATAAACACTGCGTGTTTCTGCACAGAAAATATATATATATATATATGCATGCTTGGGATACAAACCTTGGTAGGCTTCATTGCTACATACCTGCTTATAACGCTCAGCTGTAAGCACCTATTCACTAATTGGGACTCAAAATGAAAGGTGACAATAGAATGAAACTAAGGCATGTGTCCCAAGACACCATTGTGAACCGGCTGCGGAAACGATTTAGACTTCGACAAATTTGAGCTTCAAGAGTCTGCTCATTTTTTTTGTCTTAGGGTGTATATGACACCGTATTTATGTGTAAATAAGACTGTGCTATTGTTTCATGTTTTATAGCTATGTTATTCGTATTTAGAAAACTGAATTTATCCGGCAAAAAAAGAGGATTTCATACTGGACAAAACTGAGAGATGAAACTCTTGAAGAAATACAATCAGAGTTTGCCCTCAAACTTCCTTACAGCAATAAAAAACTAGATATGTCTCTTGGAAGCTGTCAGAAAGCATAATGAGCATTCCTTGGAAGGGTTAAAATTTTTAATTTGAAGACTTAAATTTTCCTCACCGGAATATTTCATCTTCTTATGTCTTTCACTTCAGGAAATTTTATCCATACCTTTGTGTTCTTTTAAGCAAATTGATTCATGTCGTTCATTAAGATTATTTTATTAATCACCAGTATACCAACACAGCAATGTGTTAATAAACGTGTTACCCTCTGACAGGGTATCAGAAAAATTCAGCATTTAAAAATTACCAAAAGAAATTACCTTTACACTCTCTTAAGAGAGCTCTTTTTACACCTGATGCTGCAAGTCTTGATTACTGAAATGCCTGTAGAAATTTGACCTGCACTATTCTCAATGTATTTCTTGAAAAGATACATAGAAGTTGACAGTTTGTAATGTATACTCCATTCATGATGCCATTAATTTAAAGCGAAGTGCACGAAGGGAAAAAATAAAAATGAACACTCAGTATGGTGGGTTTGCTTCACGCAAATTTCAGCCAGTTGATTTATGATATAGTATATAAAACTTCATAAATAAGGTTAACCTACCTGTTCTGTATGATCTTTTGGTTCTAGCTTGCAGAGCAAATTGTATAAGTGCAAAACAGGTCCCGCTTCAAGATTCTTGATCAGAGGGGGCAGCAAGTCATGAACTTGTTTGCTGCAGTGTTTTAACTGTGCTGCTTGCCAAATAATGTCTATATGCTCATTAGTAATTTTGCACTCCATTGCCAAGAAACTTAAAATTATATGACTCTGTTTTATTATCTGTAACAACATAAAAAGAGCAATAATTAGCACTCTAAAAGATGCATCTTGACACTCATACAAAAAACTTCTACTTCCTCCTTTTTGTTACTTAAATATACATACAAGAAAAGCTATATTAACAGTACTGTCCAATACATACCTCAACATGAAGGTTTGGTCCAAAAATGTGTGAAATAATTTGATTCTCTATCAACCAATTGGCCAGGTTTTGCCCAACATTCTCTACTTCAATTATGCTTTCATTGTTGCATAACTCATTGAACATATTTATATGACTATTGATCTGAGCAATTCCCGCTAGACGCATTGTAAGTGTTGAGCTTGTGAAATATTTAAATGCTAAATCCAAACCATCTCTGTCAAAAGTCAGAGGAGTATCTAAAGGATCCTTCACTGCACTCCACATAAAATCTGTAACAATAGCATTAAAAACAAATAAAATGAAAGGAAGAGGAAAAAATCTGATGTGTTACACTCACATGACTTTCTCTACTCTTGTACAAACTATTTTCACAAACTCTTATTCTCCATCTACTTCATGTTAATCAAGATAAACATTTGCAGACTCTATCTTATTGCTAATTTTCTTGTATTTACAAGGGCAATATAGAAATACAGTAGCCTTTAAGCACATACATATCTCTTAATAGCTGGTTGCTAGGTGCAGCACCATTCCCTTTGCCCTTTCTCTTTGCATATCCAAGACAAAAAAATGAATAACAAATTCCCATTTTAGAAAATAAGTATTGAAAAATTTAAGGGAATGACAAGCAATATCTCGAAAATGGTTCACTCAACAACAAAAATGTATGACATAAATTGTGTATTTTAACGTGATCTACATTTTTTGTGTAGTAAAATTTTGTCTATCTCTTATGGTTTACCAGTTATGCAAAAGTCGTTCACAATGGAGAATACTTTTGGAGACATTCCCAGAAAATTCAAGATATACATTTTATTTGTCATGAAAATATTTTAAGCATATGATAGTTTAATCAAAACCGTTAGAGCCATTTTTGAGAAAATTAAACTTTTCGAAAAATCTTCCATGTAAAGGGTAAACTGGGGTGGGGGGATTTTCTTGAAAACCGTCGTGTCGCATCTCTGGAAGATACTGAACCTAAATACCAAGTTTGGTGTCTATCCGACTGTTCGTTTCTGAGTTATGCTGTTCACAGACACACACACACACACGGTCATGTTTCCAAAAATGCTTTTTTTGGATTCAGGGTGTCTCAAAACATGTATTTCGGGTGAAATCTTGGTATCAAATTTTTGGGTGGAATACAATACTTCCCCTACTTACTGTACGTAGTAGAAAAAGTAAAAAAGCATCTTAATTTTAAAAGGAAATTCTGATTCTAAAAAATAAGCATCTCTAACACAAATAAAACCAAATATTTTAATATGGAGTTTACTTTTTTTTTGGGGGGGTGATGTTTGATACAACTTACAACACTGTAGCTGAACTTGAAGTAAACTGCAGAATCAAATGAAAAGTTATAAATGAATTGACTGAGTGATTGGTTCACTTGAATGAGTCAGTATCACTTACCACTATCACTGCCACTGCTGAACAGAAAAGGCTATTACTGGTTTGTGATTCAAATATTTTTACATTATTGAAAACAATGCTTTGAAAATGCTAAATGTTTTCTAAAACTGTTTGCATATTCTTGTCTATTCTGAATATAAACAAATTACTGAATAGTATACTAAAATATCCTTTGCATCACAGATTGCTTCCATGCCGATTCTTTTAAAACTTTTGTGATTAATGTGGTAGTCACCAAAAAAATTGATGTCCAGATTTCTCTGAAAATATTTTTTAAGGTCCCTTGAACCCGAAAAAGCAACTTTAGAAAAAGTTCTGTGTGTGTGCACGTGGGTGTACAGCATAACCCAAAAACGAAGTCGGTTAAATATGAAACTTGGTATTTAAGTTGAGAACCCTCCAAGGATGCAACATTAAGAGTTTGAAGAAAATCCCCCCACTCTAAACTACCCTTTACATGGAAGCTTTTGTTTTTATTTTCTCAAAAATTGCTCCAACAAATTTAATTAAAATACCATCTGTTTAAGTACTTATAACAATTAAAATGTCTGGAATTAATTGTTCTTCCACAAAAGCCGTGTTGGACAAGGTTGGAAAGGTAGAATCAGATGACTGAAAAATTTAATGCAATCACCAGGATTTGAACAATGGATCTCCCGGTTTCCATCCAGTTGCTCTACCCACTGAGCAACTATGGCAACCTCCCGGTACGATATTAAATTCCCTAACTGATTCGCATATTTCCTGGTAAACCATAAGGAGATCTTATTGAGATGATATACCCTAATGGTGACTTACAATACTGTAAGTACTTAAGTCCTGGGCTTCATAGTTTCAACCACTATTAGCTCAACTAATGGAATTAATCGCTCTTCTACACAAACCATGTTTTGAACAAGGTTGGAAAAGTTGAATCACACGACTGAAAACCTCAATGCCATGGCCAGGATTTGAAACACGGATCTCCCAGTTTCCATGCAGTTGCTCTAACCACTGAGCTACCACAGCAACATGCCGATACGACATTAAATTCCTCAACCGATTCACATATTTCCTGGTAAACCACAAGGAGATCTCAAATTGTATTGAGATGTATTCCAACTTTGGTTCTAACTTTGAGAAAAAAAGACATTTGTCTCATTTTAGAGAAGAAAATTTGCCTTTGCTCTGGAACTAATAAAGGCAGGAGATTAGAAGAGTTTTGTTGCAATGCTTATTAAACAGGCTTATTTTTAAGGTATCAGGGTTCTTTCAACACTGTAATTATTATAAAACATACAAAACATAAACAAATCTAATAGTGATTTTTGAAAACACGCAAAAATTATATTGTGACTCACTACTTATCCCAAATACACTCAATTACTTTGATAATGGAAATCACATTCCAATAGGAGCTATAAAATATCAATCAAGTGGTATCAAATGTGAGGTTATATACAACTATGAATACATTAGTTACACATCTGCAAACACAAACATATGAGGTAACACTGTTCTCACAAGGAACCGATAACTACACTCATATCGAAACATTCCTGTGTTATCGGGTGCTATAAGAGGTCCATGTTCCAAAAATGAGCTGCTGTTCTCAACTGAACTACCCTAAAATGAGTTGAGAATATTTTGGAACATATAGGGAACGTAACATGGTACTGTATAGAAGGGACTGGACAACCCTGTCGGGCAACAGTCTTTTATCTGCACATGCACAACAGATAAGAGGCTAGCATTGGCTCTGTTTGTGGGCTCTACCTGCCGCAGACATTTGTGATATTAACCTAGGTTGCATTCAGATATGAATGCTGTTAATCTGGTGTTCACATTGTGTCATTTTCAAGAACATGGTTTTTCTTCAGGCATAATGAATTCGGAAGAAATAGCAATTAGCTAGCATGTTATTAATTTGTTAGAAACAAATCCTACAAGCGTTGGCATTACTTCAGAAACAAGTCCAGATGTACAAAAAAAAAGTGACAGTGATGACAGTTCTTTCTTCATTTTCTGTGTGCACAAAGAATCCCCAAGCACAAACAGTGTAAGAGAATCAGGTCCCGTATTGGAATCTAGTGACTCCAACAACAGACACCAGTCTCCAATGAAGTCCACTAGTTCTAGTTATGTTTGCAGTCAACAGAAAAAAGAGAATGAGAATATTAGCAATGATAAGAGAAATTCTGCATCTTTCTGGATAAACAAAGGTGGGAAGAAGTGTCTTTCTTTGTGTAATGTACATGGCAGATTTGTTTTGGTGACGTCAGTGAGGCAAGTATATACTCCGGAAAAAAAAGAAGTGAAAATACACCCTTAAATCCCATTGAGTTTAAAAATATATATGTATGAAAAGTATTTGTTTTCATGCAATTGCAAAGATTTCCAGAGCTGCCTACTAAGCGATGCAGACTTTGTGGAAGAGGCAAAGATCTCAGGAGAATAAACGAAGGGAAGCACAATATACATAATTAGGCTTTCACGGCTGGCGTTAATCCAGTAGATGAAGTATCACCTGATGTTTCGCTCATGACCCCGACAAGCATTTACAGAGGAATGGTGCATACGGTTGCTGCAGAATGGCGCTTGATAAAACACTTGTCATATATATATATATATATATATATATATATATATATATATATATATATAATAGGCTGAGAGAGACATGCTCCCTCGCCTCCTATTGGTCCCTTATCTGCCAATGTGTGGCTGGGACTATGCTCTGTCATTGGTCCGGCTGGTTTGTAGGACTGTGCCTTTTTGTCTTGTAGCACAGGCATCCACGCTTTGTGAAGTTATGCTCCTTCTTTCCTGTTGAAGTTACCGTTATGTTTACAAATTTCTATTGCTTCACAGTAGAACCTGGTATGGTAGTGTATTGTACTGTTAAGAATAGAGGTCTCCTCAAACCTGATGTCATGGCCTATCAACAAGACATGCTCAGCCACTGCTAATTTTTCAGTCTTTACCAGTCGGCAGTTGCTCTTATGTCCTTTTATCCTCATTAGTATGCTGCGCTTGGTGGTGCCAATGTAGACTTGCCCGCAGCTGCACGGTATGCAGTAAACTCCTTGTCTAGAGAGGGCATCTTGCCTATCCTTTACCGATCTCAGTTGGTGTTTTAACTTCCTGATAGATCTGTAGATCGTCTTTATATTGGTTCTCATTAGCAGTTTGCCAATACGATCTACAAGTCCCTTGATGTAAAGCAGGAATTCCTTATTCTGATGCCTTGTAGTCTCTGTGTGTTCCAGTGTTCTTGTGGGATGTGCAGCTCGCTTAATTTCCTTCATGCTATATCCACTGGCCTGAAGTGCTTGGTGCAGATGCTGTAACTATTGTTCCATCATATTCGGTTCACAGATTCTTTTAGCACATTCCATAAGTGTGTTTATTACACCTGTCTTTGTCTGGGAAGGTGATTTGAGCTTTTCTGAAGGTAACAGTCCATGTGGGTTGGCTTCCTGTATACAGTGTGCCCCAGCATCATGTTGGACTTCCTTGTTACCATGACATCCAGAAATGGAAAAACAGAAAGTGTGGTGGAGATACGGATGATACGTTTGTAATCTGGCCACATGGAGATGCTCAACTAGAGAAATTCCCCCAGCATATTAGCAGCATTAATGGCAACATAAAATTTGCTATGGAGAAGCAGAAAGACAATAGTATTCCATTTCTAGATGTCATGGTAACAAGGAAGCATGACATGATGCTGGGGCACACTGTATACAGGAAGCCAACCCACACGGACTGTTACCTTCAGAAAAGCTCAAATTACCTTCCCAGACAGAAGACAGGTGTAATAAACACACTTATGGAATGTGCCAAAAGAATCCGTGAACCGAATATGAGGGAACAAGAGTTACAGCATCTGCACCAAGCACTTCAGGCCAATGGATATAGCATGAAGGAAATTAAGCGAGCCGCACATCCCACAAGAACACTGTAACACACAGAGACTACAAGGCATCAGAATAAGGAATTCCTGCTTTACATCAAGGGAGTTGCAGATCGTATTGGCAAACTGCTAACGAGAGTCAATATAAAGATGATCTACAGTTAAAACACCAACTGAGATCGGTAAAGGAAAGACGAGATACCCTCTCTATACAAGGAGTTTACTGCATACCGTGCAGTTGGGGGCAAGTCTACATTGGCACCACCAAGTGCAGCATACTAATGAGGATAAAAGAACATAAGAGCAAGTGCCGACTGGGACAGATGGAAAAATCAGCAGTGGCTGAGCATGCCTTGTTAATAGGTCATGACATCAGGTTTGAGGAGACCGATACACTACCATACCAGGCTCTACCATGAAGTGATAGAAGTCTATAAACATAACAACAATTTTAACAGGAAAGAAGGAGCACGACTTCACAAAGCATGGATGCCTGTGCTACAAGACAAAAAGGCACAGTCTTAGAAACCAACCGAATCAATGACAGTGCATAGTTCCAGCCGTACAGGGATTGGCAGATAAGGGACCAATAAGAGGCGTGTCCCTCCCAGCCTATATATATATATATGACGAGCATTTTATCAAGTGCCATTCTGCAGCAACTGTGTGAATCACTCCTCTGAAGATGCTCGTCAGGGTCACGAGCGAAGCGTCAGTGATACTTCATCTACTGGACCATGACCTACAGGCCCGGAAACTATCTTTTACTGGAAGCACAATAATTCACAAATAGTCACATGCATAGAGCATTCATTGTCCTCCCTTTCTTTTAAAATATATAAAAAAAAAAATTAAAAAAAATAATAATAAAAAAAGTACTTGTTTGCTTTATAGAGCAAGGTAAACATAAAAAATGAATATTTGGAGCCCTAGGCCTTGAACATTTCAAAACACTATTTCATCCCCCTTCCTGAATTTATAACACCCATCAGAGTGGTTTTGAGTGCAAAATGAGAGCAAAAAGGACTTTGGCACTGTGCACTGACCCATTCATACAATATTACGACCACTATTAGTATGGATGGCTGTATTTTTCCTAAATTATTTGTCGTGCTGCAGGAGAATACAGGCAGTTTTGCGCCTAAAGTTTCAAGACAGAAAATTTAATGTAGAGGCAACAAGATCAAGAAAACTGGGGAAAAGAGAGTTGAGATCCTGGGTTAATGAGGCCTTTTTCCCATTCTCTGTAAATAATTGTGCTCTCTTTTTGGATTCATTGACAAGTTCTACTGACACTACATGTCTTCAAGATATTCCCCCTGGAAAAACCATTGAACTTTCGCAGATTCCTCCCAGCCACATGGGTAACTTCAACCTTTGGATGAGTTTTTCTTTCGGGTAGTAGAAATCCATACAGTGTTGCCTAACTGAAGTTTTGTCAGCTAATGAGAACATTCATTTCAGTTTTTCAGTGGGACAGTATTTTCAAAATGCAGTCATTTATTCATTACCAAATTTTTTCTTTGTGGTTTTGGGACAACATTCATGGTTCATAACCAAATATACAACAGGGCGACCCCTGATTTCAACGTATTGTTTTTAATTACGTGCAAGTAAGTGTGAAAATATATGAAGAAAGCAAAAATTATGCAATTATTTGTTGTACATGTGCCAAAAGAACTTGTGTTTTAATCACTACATCAACACCAGTTACTTGTCTCTGCAACACACTAACAGAGATGGTCAATTGTCTTCATGCATCTAGAATGTCGGGCTGCAGATAAGGGACCTCCTACTCTTCCACCTAACACTTACCTTCCATCTTGGGTGCTTGCAATTGAAAACAACAGCTCAGTTTTGAAACATGGACTTCTTATAACACATTGAAGACATAGAAAAACATTTTAAGTATGACTGTAGCGATTGGTTCCTTCACAATTTATCTTCCTCTGGACAGTATGCACAGGAAACCATTTGATACTGAATGCAGATCATGTGAGCCAGACACGACATACATCTGCTTAACTTGAAATCATCCAGCTATAGAGTTTTTCAGCATGCTTCTGGATATCAATTTTACATTTATTTATGGTGCTAAGTAGATACATGGTTGTGGTCTGGCCATTAACCCTAATTAGCTACCAGAACCATAACTCAGCATACAAAGATCAAATTAATTACATAGATAATCTCTACCATCTAACATACCTTTCAACTGACCATTTCCATTTTATCCTTACTTTCTATAAAAACTCCCCAAATTTTGGTATCTACTTATGATCTTCAAAAATCCTTCTCAAAGGCCATTTCTTTATTCCTCGGTATCCACTTCTTACTTCAATCATTGTGTCCTTTACATTGGAAGATAATATGATTTCATCTTCCTTATACCCACAGATGGGGCACCTTCCCAGTATAACATTCCCCCTCATTCCCTTTAACTTCTAAACACATAATCTAAACCAGGCTATCCCTTCTTTCTTACAAAGTTAAATATACTTTTCCTTTTATAACCCAAAAATCTCCTAGTCCATTTTTAAATAACTGTCTAATTTTCTTCAACCACACATTATTCAATTCAGCCAAGTTTTCTTCTTGATATCTCAGACACATTTTTACAATGTTCGTTTCAGGTATCTCCTGAACCTGAAATAAATATTTCAGTATTCTCTCCATCATTAGCCCTTTCACACTAACCTTTCCTGCCTCCATCAAAACCCCTGCATTAGCAGTATTGTTGGGCTCCCAAGGTTAGCTTACAGAAAATTCTTAAAATTAAATTATATTACACCATCCTTCAACTATTTCCCAAATTTCTCCATCCCATAAATCCACTGTGATTCAACCATAGCAAAATACAATTTTTTAAAACCATTTAATATTCATTACTGAAACCAGACAAACATTTTTGTATTGCTGTCATGACCATTCTCACCTTAGCCAATGCACTTCTTTTCTGTTTCTCCAGCTTCCATTAGTAACTCAGCTTAATACCTAGATATGAGAATTCACCAACAACCTGAATTTCTTGGTCCACCATAAACCATTTTCCTCCTTGTGTAGGATAATAAACTACACAAGTTTATTGCCCTTCTTGAACACCATAATTTTAGATTTATCCTGATTCACCTTCAGTCACCACTCTCAATTATTGCTAACCTTAAACTCCATAGGGAGATATCCTTTTATTATCTTCCGCCCAATTTTGAATTCTCTCCACCATAATTCTGTAAATTTTTTTAAAGTAAAATTGGATAACAGAGCAATTCCTCTATAATTATTTGGATTTCTTTCATTTCCTTTACCTTTATATATGGGATGTATAATAGCTGTGTGTCAACTATCTGACACACTTTTTCTCTTTAATTACATTCTTAAGTCTTGCCAAACTATCAGCCTGTCTGAATTTTCACACCAAATTTACAAAAACTCTGTAGATAAACTACTGATTTCTAATGCTTTATTTCTTTTGAATTTACAAATCTGAGTTTTAACTTCTTCCTGCAAAAATGGTCTGTCCAACTCTTCCACATAGTTATTATATCCTCCTAACTTCAAATTGTTTCTCCCCTAATTTCCATAGTAAAGAAACTCTGAAAATAACTAATCCATTCATTTGAGCTTATGTTTATAATTCTTCTCACACACTGATTAATAATGATCTGCCAAACCTGCTGCCCCTCCCCAACCATCTAAATACAACTTACACTCAATTTCTGCAGCTCTCGCTCTCACCCATTCTTGTTTCTTATGGTCAAGTAGGCACCGTTATCTCTCCTGCAGTTGAATCATAATGCCCCTATCTATTTAATAATTTCTCTCTCTCCATTTTATAATGGCCTCCCATACCATAGCTATCATTTCTCTACACTTCTCATCAAACCCTTCTTTTTGTCATCATATCACTTCCAGCCCACTTAAGCAAAAGCTAATGCAGCCCTATAACACTGTCACTTTTGCCTAAAGAGATATTTAAATTAATCCCACGTAAACACAATTTAGCCATTGTTGAATCTAACATCTCACATAACTATTCAGCCCTTTCTGGGGCCCACTTATACGTAATTATTTTGGTACCAGAACCACACATCTTATCCATTCCATTTTCAATACTCTCATTGTTGTAGCACGACACTATTAGTGGAAAATGAGAACTTAATCCAATCATGTTACCACCTTAAATTAACAAGTTTACATAAAAAGTTATCGCCACACAATACATAATCTACAACCCACTGTCTACATGTACTTGTAAATGAAAATTACCACCTTCATCTTCCCTCCAACAGCCATTTAGCATTACGAAGCTATTATTCTCACAAAGCTAAATTAATTTAACCCTTCCTTGTTTACAATCTTGTCTTTATGATGCCTAAGCCATATTTTGCTTAGTTTGTTTCTACCTATATCTTCCCAAACATTTATTTCCTTGATCTCCAACTCTCCCACTCTCGTGTTCAAATCTCCCAAGAGATAAACTCCATCAAGGGAAGTTCTGCTTTTTACATCCAATAATTCCTTTTCTATCTGTAAAAAGGGAACCGAGTTTTGAAACTTGGAATTCACAAATGGATTGTGCAATACCCCAAAGCATGAATCTCACTCCTTCAGCAACTTCTATACAACCTCTTTAATTTCAAACTTCCTCTCCTTCACCTTACTTGCCAAATTATTCATCAGCAAACCTATACCCTCAGAAACTTGACCTTCGCCTACATAGTCCTTCGCAATTCTCCAAAAATCAAGTTTTACAAAGCCCCCTTCCTGTTCCTTTTCAGAATGGAATCTAAATGTGTAGAAACCTGCTCTAGCTTCTGAGTATTCTCCTGTTATTAACCTAAAGGTGATACCTCCCAATGTTCACCACCAACAGTATGAGATTCTGAGATTCACCACAGCAACAGTTCCTTCAGTTTGCAATAGACTCCCTCTCTGAGTAGATATGATGCGTGATGAACTTGACATCTGTTCAGGACTGTCTTCCCCCACATTCATCACTCGACCTACTTTCTCTGGGTATTAATTAAGCAAATAAACAAGGTAAATATAAGAATAGGAGCAGTGTAAAATCCTCCAGAAACATCATATTTTTACAACAAATTGTACAATAGTATAGAAGGTCTCTAACATAGAATTTATAGTAATGGGAGATTTTAATGGTAGAATAGGGGAAGAAAAAAGAAAGTTAATCAAAAAAAGGATATATAGAGCGAGGGGAGAGAGATGAAATAAGGTCAAGTAGGGATACAATAAGTAACAGAGAAAGATAAAAGCTGTTAGAATTCTGTGAAGTAAATAATCTATTATTATGTAACATTCCACCCTGTGGAGCTTCTGTACTTCAACAAATTATGGGGCACCTATCTTGAATTTTTTTTTTGCGAAGATGCTCATGAAGGATGGTTGAAACAACTGCCAACTAATCACTAATGCCAGCTATATGTCCTTGTATGGTAAGTGGGTATTAGATGTAGCAGCATTCCCTCACCTTGGCTTTACGGGATAAGGCATTTGACCCTCTCTTCCTATTACACATGCACGCAAAACGTCAAGAAAGCTCAATCTTTTGTTGTAAAAATGGAAGAGGATAATATGTTTTGAGACTTGGCTGGAGTGTGCATATTAAGGGAGAAGTTAATGGAAGAGAGTAGGTTAAATAGCACCAATAGTACAAAATATCTAGGTTGTACAGTTCATTTTCTCCACTACCTAACCATCGAGATACTTTCACTTTCTTTAATTCTTAATTCCAATTATTTCTCGGAGAGTAATCTTATTTTGTACTGCCTCCCTATTAGCTTCTGGGTCCATTTTCTTCATTTTGTTTACAAGCTGTTCATAAGACTTCTCCCTTGCTAGTCAATCTATCACAATATTATTTGGATTTCACCTTCGAAAGGCAAGGCAGCTGACTAAATATGCCAATAAACCTACATAAACTCTTGGAACATGTTCTTAAATTGCTCATTTTGGTGCATACACACATAAAGTCACTCAATGACACACTTGTAGCAATAAATTGCATTTATTTACATTGTGTTTGGTTAAAGGGAGGCAGGAGCACATGTGCTGTAGGCTAATATGTTGCATAGAGTTGTTGGAGTTATTACAGTTGATGGCAGACATGTCATCACACGCTTTCTCTGCATATGAGGTGTGATAAAAAATAGCAGGAATTTTTAATTTCGCGAGCTTTATACATCCGATGTTCAAAACTTTTGTTTTATCTTGTTGGTACACATGTTCCCGATGTATGTTTGCATTTTCAGCTGTTTTGAATATTTAAGTTTATTGTTGAGTCAAAAAGTTATACGTGTTTTTGAGTATTCAACGAATTTTCACTTTTGAAAAAGATGGATCAAAGAATTTGCATTAAATTTTACTTGAAAAACGGAATAAATTGCAGCACCGCATTTGAAATGTTGACGTGGTTTTTGGCAAATCCATTATAAGACAAGAGTTTAAAATGATATAAATGTTTCAAAGAGGGTCGAAAAGACGAAGACGACGACCACCCTGACACCCTAGCACATCAGTTACTGATGACAATGTGGAAGAAGTAAAGAAAATGGATCTGGAAAATCGCTGAATCACCATCAGAGTGGTTGCTGATGATGTCTGCATATCTTTTGGCTCATGCCAAGCAGTTTTTTAGGATGTTTTGGGTATGAAACATGTAGCAGTAAAGTTTGTTCCAAAATTGTTGAATTTTGACCAAAAACAATGTCACGTAGACATCACTCAGGAATTGCTAAATGAAGTCAGACAATCCAGAACTTGTAAAGAAGGTTATAACAGGCGACAAAACATGGATTATATGAGTATGACATTGAAACTAAGGCCCAATCGTCCCAATGGAAACTGCCTGAAGAGCCAAGACTGAAAAAAATTTGACAAGTTCGATCACATGTCAAGGTTCTTTTCACGTTTTCTTTTATTACAATGGGATAGTGCATCAGGTGTTCCTGCCTTATGGCCGTATGGTCAATAAGGAATACTACCTGGAAGTTATGCACCGTTTGCATGAAGCAATCCGAAGAAAACAACCAGAATTGTGGCAAAACTACTCAGGAAATTGCATCACAATAATGCACCTGCTCACATCTCAATGCTTGTTTGTGACTTTTTGGCAAAAAACAAAACTGTTATGCTGCCTCAGCCAATGTATTTTCCGGACATGGCACCCTGCGACTTCTTTCTATTCCTGAGGCTGAAGAGAACCATGAAAGGATGACGTTTTGCCACCATTGATGAGATAAAAACAGAATCGCTAAAGGAGCTGAAAAGTGAGTTCCAGAAGTGCTTCCAAGATTGGAAAAAGTGCTGCCACAAATGTATTATATTTGAGGGAGATTACTTTGAAGGGGACAAAGTTAATGATTAAATAAAAATTCTTTAAGAAAAACAAAAATTCCTGTTACTTTCTTATCACACCTCGTATAATATCCAACCAGTTGGTTATTTTACAACTGTATTACTTCTGGCATTTTTCCTTATAAGACCTGCATAAAGCATATATATGCAGAGGTTGATGGAATGCTGCTTTGGTCTTGGATCTTCCCTGATCATTGTTTCCACAGAGGAGATGTTTTTCTCAGTCACTATGTTACTGGACTGCCACTCTTCTCTTCAACTTTAATAGATTACAGCACCCTCTTAAATTCTACAAACCAGCAGAAAACCATAGTACATGAAGGAGAAAAGTCCCTGAAAGCCTAACTAAAACACCCAAGTGACTGTGTTTCATTTAAGCCAAATTTGAAATTGTATAAGATTATTGCACGAAAATGCTCTCTCTGAATCTCCATTGCACTTACAAGCATATCCACACTTTGTAGACTTAAAACATAAAATGCAGGAAAATTAATCATGCAACAGAGCTGTATCTGCTACCATTACACCACCACTGACTCAGCAATTTTGATTCAGCAACAACACATTCCCTAGGGGTGGCCAATATTCTATGTCTCAATGCTTATCTAGTGACCCTCATATATTTGGAATAATGAGTTACCAGCAGATAACAATATATTTTATAGCCACTGCCTTGATAGGCTCCAGTAATGTACAACAGTAGTTTAATGCCTAATCATGGAATAATAATATCTGACAAGAATTTATTCAGAGTTCGTACAACTAGTCCAAAGAAAGAATATAATAGGTCTTAACATACCTGCCATTGTCTTGATTCCAGGCATACGAAGATCTTTATCAGCCAACTTGCACATGTACCGCAAGACTTTAGATCGTAGAGGTACAAAGAGCTGCATGATAGAGCGAAAGTTAAGCCAAAGCTTAAGATTGCAGACAATTGCAATGATTGCATGGGCTATTGACACGGGGAGAGTGTCTGGACTCTGGCGATCAAAGCAAAATGTCATAGCATGCACACCACCACTCTTGCAGAATAGGCACACATTTCTTAACAAGTAGACAGGAATTTCTGGGTCATGTAAGTCACAGAAAACATTCAGATTTCCAGCTTCCTGCGGTGAAATCTCCTCTAGTTTTGACTGCATGCTGTGCTTGTATGCCACATACAATGGGAAGTTGAGGAGAAACACTTTGGATAGGAAATGCAGCAACTTCTCTTTCTCCTGCATACTCCACACTTCCTCCTCCTCCTCTTCTTCCTCTTCCTCTTCATCATCGTCATCCTCTTTCCTCTTCCCATTATCTTTACTTTTGTCTACATCACCTTTAAGAACTCTGTGTTTTTTCTCTCCATCAGTTTCACCTTCATCTCTAACTGTATTCCTACCAACACTTTTTCCAACGCTTTTGGAACCTGACTTTGAATCTTTTCCTTTTTCTTCCCCTACAACACTGATAGTTATATCTCTTGAAACTGTTATGTTTTCACGACCTTTATTATCTGCAGCACAACTATCACTACTTGAATCTTTACATTTTGCCTTGATTAAGTCTTCCCGCAGTTCCTTCAGTTGGCATACCGCTAGGCATATTATGCTTTGTGTGATCAAGTTAAATCTTTCAAAGTTCTTTGGATCTCGGAAGCAGCACATACACTGGCTGGAAATAAGATTTAAAAATGGTCAGTTAGCATCTAGAGAACATTGGGATTATAAAAACAAGTAAATAATAATTTTTGAGGAACATACCGTTGTGACCACGACTGAATGTACATAAACACTGTTTCCACTTCATCTTTACGAAGAACGGGCCTTTCATCAGACTCTTTTGATACCTTTTCTTCATCTGGAACAAAAAAGAAACGTTTGCTAAGAATAGATGCAACTGAGTCAAATTTGAAATTTGTTGAACTAATTAACTATGAATGGCTACCAAAATTAATCATTAAAGATGCCATCTGATTTATGGCAGTTGGATATCTTTAGGCTTAATTCTACTTTAATTTATATATAACATTTTAAAAATTAACTTATACTAAGATGGCTACAGGCAAGTTCTTATTGAAATCTGTTTACGTTTTTTATTACATTATTAGATGTCCTATCCGCCATTGCACTGGTATATTCTATAAGTGTAGGGTTGAAAATACGGATAGGGCTGTTTCTGAAAGTTGTAAGTAGTCTGTAATTTGTACTTGTACTTACAGAGTAAGTGTCCAAAGTTTTGTCCAGATTGGTCAAATGGTGATAATTTGTATATAAGAGGTTGAAAATTATGACTGTGGGTAGCTGTTTGAAGTTGTATGGCACCCTATAATTTTTGCCAAAATAAGGCACAAAGGGAGTGTACTGCATGGGTAGAGCAGCTGTATGGAGATTAAAAGGAATAAAAAAGGGTGTCCCATAGAATCAGTGCCCCATTCGTGGTGGGAATAAATATATTGAACATATAATATTTGAATGTAAAGGAAATCTCTGGAAAAAGAAACTAATACATGAGAAACAATTTAAATTAGATAGAAAATAGCCTGTACCAAAATGTTGGAATTGATGTGTCAAAAGAGTGAATGCAAAAATGTTACTGCTTGTAAGTTTTTTTAGGTACTAATTTTGTAATTTAACAATTTAAAAATAGTGTGAGAAAATTGTATTGTGTATCTTTAAATACTGGCTAACAGCTTGGGCTGAATGCCTAGTCATATTCACATGTATAGGCTCAGAACAAATAAATAAATAATTAATTTTTGCCAAGTCCTATAGTCCAAGTGTACAAATGTATGCCCTGATTGGTCAAGCAGTATAGTTTTATCTGTAATGGGCTGAAAACAAGGGTACCTTTTAAAATTCAAAACAGGAATTAGATGGTTTTTGGAAGTTGTAAGGTAACCTATAATTTTTGCTGTATAATTGTGCAATATTTTGAACAGTGCAGATGTCTAATAAGAGGTTGAAAATATGGTAGGGGTAGTTTTTTTTAGAGTTGTAAAGTAGCTTATAATTTCTATTGGGTTATACAGTATAAGCATACACAGTTACATCTAGATACTCCAAAGAATGTTATTTTGTATGTTAGGATAGAAAATAGGATTGAACGTAAGGGTAGTTTATAATTGTTGTCAGTTTCTAGAATCCAAATGTACCCCATTTTGTGAAAATCATATTGAAAATATTATTTGATTTAAGTTCAGTAAAATATGAGGGAACTGTGATAACAATATACACCCCCCCCCAGAACAACTCAACTTTAAAATATTTGGTCTCGAAGTCAAAAATTTTCCAATTTGCAATAATGTCCCAAAAGTAGCCTCTGATATCCATATTCAGCAATACAGGATTGAAATTTGGTTACATGAATATGAAAAAGTAACCCCCAACAACCCTGTTTTCAAAATTTTGGAAAAATTATATAGCCTGTGACCATCTGAAAGAATATGGCTTTTCATTATTTTATATTATGTTATTTTATCATATTGGCCAGGTGTGTCAATGTAGTTCTTTGTACCTAAATGTCTATTGTATTCTCTTTTTCCTTATGTTGCAATGTAAATTATCTGTTTCTCCTTTACTAATGTGGTTGTTTCTTTTATAATCATTTTCACTACTATTTACTACATGTCTGACTTTCAATGTCATTATTATTTATTTAATTTATAACTGTCATGTATTTGTTACTATATTTAATGCATTTCTATGCTAAATTGTTCACTATATTATATTTTATACCTATATCCACATATTTTGTAAAAGTGATGCCTTATTTATTATTTTTAACATATGTAAAGCATAAAACAATTGACAAAATCTATTTAAAAAATTGTCTTATGATGAATAAAGCATCGTTTTTCTTATTCTTAAAGCAAAACAGAAAATGCATTCATAATGCCAAATTTAACTTTGTGGCAGAAGTAATATAATAGTATTGGTAAAATTTATTATTATGGAAGTTGTGAAAATAATTATAAAAAGAATATTACACAATGGGATGCTCTTAATGTAAACTACCCTTAATTTTAAATGTGACAATATATTTTCTTAAAACTGCTGCATATAGAATATGAGCATTATACATGCAGTGATTTATAAGTTGATACAAGCATACCAATGGAAAATGGAACATCAACATGTGCTCTACAGTAAAGAACTGTTAAAGCCTGGAGTGAAAATAAAGCCTTGTTATGTAGATCAGCAATAGCTGGTCCTAAGTTTCTTCCCATTTAATCACATTAATTATATTTCTTTTACTAATTCATTAATGCCAAGCAATATACAAGTGAATGAGAATGAGATTCAGCCTAGGGTCTTTACCAGCTATATTCATGATTTACATCAACATCCTTATTTTTCAATTATTTTATTTCTTAGTTCCTTAGCTCTAATGTGCAATGAGTTTGAGAGTCTAGTATTTGATTAAATTTGTGACATTGTTCTTCCTTCCACATTAATTATACAAATTTATTTTTATTCTTGCCTTTCTCAATTTGTGATCTGTTTCTCCTTTGATGTTCCAGATTCTCTCCAATGACTTTAAAGTTTAAACTTTTGTCTATAATAATATACTTAACACAGATACTCATGAAAACAGCAGTTAAAGCTTAACTCTTTTTGTGGCACTTTCCTCATACAAGTTTGGTATTAATGTGCATGAAGCCTACTCTCAAAGACATCAAGATTTTCATTACATTAGGATTTTATGTTATCTTAAGCAGAACATTGTCACAAGTTAGAATTCCACAGAAATGAGAAAACAGTTAATCTTTTTAAGTTGCTTTCCTGCAAACATTTTGCAAAATAATAACCATTGCTGTGGTAATCCGTGTGTACCACCAAGCTTGAAGTTAGTACTCAATATGAGCAGAAGAGAAAGATTGACTGAACTGGAAAAAATAACTATGCAACTGAAGTATAGTTGTAAAAGCTATAAATCAACATTTAAGTTGCGTAGTGCAAGAAAAACAGCATCCAACACAAGGACAGAAAGTAATATACAATAGTCAGTTCAGTTCCTCTCTGCGGCGTTCTGCTTAATTGCACTCAAATCTGAGGAAAAGAAAGATTTGCTTGGTACATATCAATTACAGCCAGAAAACAATCAATTTTATAAGGACTTACCATCTATAACATCATATGGAGAATAATGTTTGCAGGTATCATGGTTTATATTTATTATAATTAAACATGGGATGCAAATGTGCTCTGTATACATAAACCTTCATGAGTAGCAGAAGTCATTAAGGCTTTTGGGAGGTCTGTGACTCAGAACTGTCTTCCCTGACAGGTTTATTACAGGTTTTCCTCAGCTAAGCTAAACTTAGATCAGGAATGTCTGCTTTCCAAATTATCATTTCAGCTCTATCGGTGTCCACTGCTTTTGGTTCCATATGCAGTAAGAATGGGCATTAAACAATACTGTTTACACATAAACAATTGAGGCTCTGTTTTAGCAGGATTTATAACTGCTATAAAGTCTCATAGAGTGCTCATTAGGATAAAAGAAATATTAATTTATAGGCTTCCTTTCTTTAAACATCTCTTGTAAACAAATTTATATTTTAAGCAGTCAGTATTACTTTCTCTGCTGCTTAACTGTGGCAAGTAGAGGAAATAGGATAATTTATATAAAGGTTTTATACAGGATTTCCCCAGAAATAGATGTTCTGAGGTTAAACACCCCCCCCCCCACCAAAGATTGGATAGATATGAAACTTTGTGTTTAGTTGCTGCATCTTTCACTAAATTCCCTTCACTGCCCACAAACCTTACAGGAAAAATATTTGGTTACTTATTTCCTAAAAAAATAGATTTAGGATTTTGATTATATCATTGAATTATTGACATAAAACATATATCTTGAATTTTACGTAAACAGCCTATAAGCTCCTCATTCTCATTGAATTTTACATAACTAGGAAACCACAGGAGACAGACATTTAGGTGCTTATTATAGAAAAAATGTAGAATCCATTTAAACAGGCACTTTGTATTACATAAATTTGTCATGACATTAAATTCTTCTTTCTAAGCTATAGATTCAACAGCCTTTTAGGCCAAGACCGCCTCAATAATTCACCTCCATTTAGTTCTGTCCTGTGCTTCTGCTTTCCATCGACTTACTTGGAGACACTTCAGATCTTTTCCACATCATCTAATCAACTTATTACTGGCCTTCCAACTTTTCTTACAAGAGAGAATCAGTAAAGGTGACCTCTTTGCATAGATTATTGCCCTGTACAATGTCCTAGTCATCTCAGTCTGTTGGTCCTTATCACTTTAATTATATAGTTTAGTATTATATCTGATTTGCCAGATACCTCTTTCATTCACAGATCCATGTATCTTCCTTAATACTTTTTTTTTTGAACATCATTAATCTTTCTATATTTTTTTTTTATTTGAAGTCCAATTTTCTGATCCATATAACAAAACAGGTCTTCTTAAGTTTTATACAACTTATACTTTGCTTTTAAGCTAAGAAAACAGGACTGAAGCTGTCTTTTTATTCGCCTTTTTTATTCTTGCACATATTTCCATTGTCATATTATCCTAATTAGTTATAATAGTTCCAAGATATTTAAATTGTGTAACATTTTCAAATTTCTAATTATCAATTGTACTAAAATTTTCTTTTGTCTGTAAATTTGTTTGTAAGTACTTTGTTTTATTTTCATTGATTGTAAGTCCCATCTTCCTAGCTGCCTTTTCTAGTTTATCAATGTTTCTTCAAACAGCTCTTTCGGATCGACCAATAATGCCTGTATTATCTGCATATGCCAACAGTTGTACAAATTTACAAAATATGGTACTCTGTGTATCTATATTTGTCTCTCTAATAGCCTTTTCAAGGGCAATATTAAAAAGAAGGCCTGTTAGAGTCCTTTTCGTGTCATAAATTCCTCCAATAATTGGTTTCGAATTCTCACTCTACATTTCACATTCTTGAGTGTTGCTTTTGATAGAGATTTATCAACTTTCCTTGGGATTTCATACTCCCTCCATTGCTTTAAATAGTTCTTCCCCATCAAGGCTGTCATATGCAGCTATGATATCTACAAACAAGTGGTAAGTGTCAATTTTAAACTCCGTAATTTTGTAGTAGCTAAGTGTATTTGTCTGTTCTATAGTTGATTTTCTAACTTTAAATACACATTGATATGCACCAACCTGTTTTCTTCATATGGTCATATTTTCTTAAACATATAACTAAAAATATGTTGTATACTATGTTGAGTAGAGTAGTTATGATGTAGAGTTGTATCTCCTCTCTTAAATATAGGACATATAATACCTTGGTCCTATTCTAGTGGTACTGTCTCAGTTTTCCATACCTTTTCATGACAATAGCAAGTTCCAAAATATTCCTTACTCCATTTTAAGTTAAATAAGGCTGGCATTTAGCTGCTGTAACATGTTTAAAAATGTTAAGATTCTTCTGTTCTTTCTTCTGCTTTAGAATAACTATTTACTACGAAAAAGGGCTGTGATATAAACAATATTTGACTATTGTTTCTGCATGTTACATTTAACTGATCCCACATTTCTTAATTTGCAACCATCACTAAAGCAATTTTAACATAGGAAGGACAGTGGCCTTCATGCACAGTGAAAACAATAATGCCCACAAAGACATTTTCCAGCTAACTAGATTTAATTGCGCTGCTCAGCTCATAAAATATGGTTGTCTCCATTTGACATATTTTAGTCTTCTTTTAAATATTTTTAGTTATACTTAAGATTTCCAAAGTTTCTGTTATATTTTGAATTGCAAATAAACGATGGCAACAGATGTGACTTCCTTAAGGTGGGTTAACTGAGCATTAATTATACTAAGTAACACATCTGTATTACTTATTCTAATGCAATGTGCAAACAGTACACTACAAAATTTGCATGGACATGGTTGAATGTTGTTTGGGAGGAAGAGAGGGGAATATAACTACTTTCTTCTCCCTGCGCATCCATCAGCCTTCCTAAAAGAAATCCACTTTAGTAAAGCTTGATTAACTTAATATGGATTGAGGAACCACTTTGTATATGTATAGAACTCATTTAAACAATATAGTGGTAGGACGATTCTCGATACCAATTCTGATTTTTGAGCACCGATATTCAATACTCTATACTCTATAAAAAACTGTAAAGGTGATAGCCTGTTCACTGAATTATGTTCTTATAAGTAGTTTTCTGTGTATAAATGCATGTAAGCAGTTTTTATTGTATGCTAATTCTGAAATTGTTCCTGTTTGACATTCTCCAATTGGATGCAATTTTCTGTTGATAATGCAACAGGTTACATACCCCTACTGTTAGTCAAGGCTGATGAAGAAGATGATAATTTCTTTGCTTCCCTTTTTATATAACTATGTTTTGCACCGAAAACTTTCTTTTCGAAGGGTTTTCTATCCATATTATGGAAATTAGTTGTACGGTTTACCTGTAAGCTACACTCATTACCCAAGTTTTACTTGCGTAAATATAAACAGACAGAAGGAAAGAACAAATATTTCATGTGGTGTATTATCTAACGTCTAAGGTTCTGATTTGTATTAACAGATTTTGGTCACTGAAGTAGGTACATATAATGGCTGAGAAAGAGTCACCAAGCCATGCTATTGCAGAACTGTGATTTAGTGCATCAGGTAAATCAGTTTCATTCACATCTCAGTTAATGCCTTATGATACATGTTTACCTCTATTCTTTCCCCAATGCTTTGCATGGCTTCATTTGGGCACAAAATCTATGGAATGTTGAACTGATTTACTCACAGAAACGTAGTCAAAGAACTATAGTCCAGCAACACTTTGGGGACACAGTAACAATGTGGTCTCAACTCCTTTGAATCCTTACCTAGCATAAAGTTAAATGCAACAACTTTCAATAATGCAAAACTTGAACATTTAAAAGTATCATAAAAGTATTGAAGGTTTACCTCAACATACTTTAATACTGCTGAGTATTGAGAGTATCAAACAGTATCAAGGTCCTATCCCTAAAACAATACATAGGAATTTGCCATTATTAGGGAAGTTATATAGTATATAAGTGGCTTTAATATATAAAAAAGCAACAGAACCCATTTGGTAAAAACTGTTCTATCTGTAAGGTGTTATACAACTTTCTTCTAGGAAGTGTTGGTTTTCTCATTCAAAGCCTTCCATGGTACCATTTAAAGGAAAATATTTTAATTTAACTATTGTTATTTAACTAATTGTTATTGTTAATTATTGCTAATTGTCAACTTTCATTCATATTAAAAGTTCACTATTGAAGCATTTTCTAAATATTTACACTTTCACACCCCCCCTCTTTTCTAAGTGAAGATCAATTTTATGACATTCTTCTCTTAAGTTTTATTTTATTGCTGAAAGACAAAGCTAGGCCTACACTACATAACGCTCTATCCCCCCTTCCCTGCCTATTACTGTAAAGGTATCAAATATGATGTATTATCCTGGTGCCACTTTTTGACAGCTGGACACAGTCAGACAATGCTGCTAATAGATTGTGTCAGTTTTGCTTTTCAGATTGATAACTAAATAACTTTGCACTTGGTAAATTTCCTGATTTAAGTGAACATAAATAACTACTGACAAGCAGTGAAATGCCTTTTATGAGTTGAATTTAACTGTCCCAATTGTATACGAAACTAGCACCATTGTGTGGAAAAAGCTTAAGAAGAAAGTGCTGCCATAAACCTAAAAGCAAAGGAAACCATCTATCGCAAAGTGTATATATAGTACTGGAAATATTTATTGCATCACCCACCAAATTTATACATTTTTGCTCTGTTTCCATGTGAACGTCAACAATAGTCATTGTTGTTCACTCTTTCCCATTGCTGCTTTGTAGTGTTGTGATTTTGCTTTGTTGTAGCACAGCAAACTCAAACATAATACCATTGTTGCAATGTTATTCACTTCTTTATAATGTTTAGTGTAGTTTTGCTCTTGCATGTGCTAAGTACTGCTCTGCAACATGGACAGAGGAATTGAGTTAACTTCTCGTAAGAAGAGTGTGATTGTTGCATTCACTTCAGAGAGCTTTTCTACAAGACACACAGCATCAAAGATAGGGTTTAACCATTCTACTGTACCAAGATTGACTAAATTTATGAAAATTGAAAATCTGGAAAGTATGAACAGTAGAGGCAGAAAAAAGATCTTCTACTGCTGCTAACGACAGGATTTTGAAATGAATTACTCTAAGAAATTGACGTATGACGTCTGTGGAGATGAAAATAGTGGGAAGAGTGGTGGTTTCCCCTAGAAACATTAGAAACAGACTTTCAGAGATGGGATTACCTGTCAGAAAGCTCAAAAGAAGCCCCTTTTGACATCAAACATGAAGAAAGCATGCCTAGAATGGGCTCAGGGACATATCCAATGGATTGAAGAAATGTGGAGTAAGGTAATCTTCTCCAATAAATCAAAATTTAGTGTCAGAGGAAATGATGGAAAAATATTCATCTGTTGCAGGAAAGGTGAAGAATTTCTGTTAGAATGTTTGGAGCCAACAGCAAAGTTTGTCGAGAGTGTGATGGTTAGGGGTTGTATATCTAGCAAAGGACTGGTGCACTGCACTTTGTAGAAGGAACAGCAAATGCAGATACATTAGGATTCTAAAAGAGGATTTATTGCCAACAATTGTAGAATACTTTGCATCAGGAGTAAATACATCTTCCAGGTTGATTCTGCACCATGCCACAGAGCTAGGAAAGTTGGATGGATGAATATTTATTTCTCAACACTCACAATTACATAATTAAATTACATACATTTTAGATTGTAATAACATTTGAAAATATTAGGCTATTTACTCTATAAATTCACTTCTTGGTTGCTTGCCTATGCTAATTTACGGTTTCAATATACACAACTTCTGGAACTAGGAAGGTTAGTATATTACTTTTAAGAACTATGTTTGTATTCTTAAATTTCTTTTCTTTTTAGTTTCTATCAAAAGTTGGTAATTTCTTTCCGTAGGCTAAAACATTTCTTGAAGCTCAGGGTATTTCCATCCTCACATGGCCAGGATACAAGCCAAGAACTCAAAACGATTGAGAACAGTTGGAAGACCATTGGCAATGCAATGAGCCAGAAAAACCAAAAAGCAAGAAAGAACTAGATGAATCAATATAAAGAGTGTGGTTCAATGACATATCATCGGACCAAGTAAAAAATTTGATACTTTCAATACCCAGATGATGTACTACGGTAATAAAAGCTTGTGGACCCAACACAAAGTACTAATTCAAGGGATTTAAGAGTAACAGCAAATTATTGAATTGTGTATGTGCATACTGTAAACATATGTTCCAATTTTGTTTGGATAACTATTGAATTTCTTTAAGATTTCTGTAAGTATTAACATTTGTAGTTTTTTTTCTCTGTTTTACTGTTAACAACACTATAATATAAATGCAAATAAATCAACATAAACTCTATGTAAAACATCAAATATTCCCATTTTCAAAAATGAACCTTTAATTTCAATTGCAGGGTATACGAATCTTTCATACTATTCGATGCAATAAATATTTTTTACTGAGTGGGATGGCTCAGGCGGTAAAGTCTGTGGCCCGCATTCAGGAGGTCCCGGGTTCAAATCCTGTGGGCCGACCAATCTGTCTGAGGTTTTTTCGTGGTTTTCCTCAGTCGCCAAGGTAAATACCGGATTGGATATTTAATACCATGACCCAAAGTTCCACCTTAACTCTAAAACAATAGTAAAATGAAAAATAAGTGATAATAGTGAATGCTACGCCCTCTATTTACAGACAATGTAAGCAGTTAGACTGGACGGCACCCTAATGCCATCTGCACAGCACGAAGCAGAAGATCCGGCTGCCATGCGCTGGGGGTCTCTGTGGGCACGTGACGAAGCAAGATGGCATTTCCAGGGATGAGACCTAGAAGGCTAACTGTCTGCCTTTCAGTGTGAGGGCAGCAGTTGGACTGGATGGCACCCTAATGCTGTCTGCACGGCACAAAGCAGAAGATTCGGTAGCTATGCGCTAGGGTTTCTGTGACATGTGATGGAGTGGGTGATTACAGGGATGAGACCTAGAAGGCTAACTGTTCATTACACGTCATTCTAAGAGTTATCCACCAACAGATCCGTCGCGACATGACGAGAGAGTTAAAGCGACATAAAATAAGAGAGAAAAATATATATATAAACCACAAAAACACTTCAAAATTAACAAAAATGTAGAAATAGATTTACATAGTATATTAATCTTTTAGCAATAACTACTCAAGTACAAACATTTTAGGCATGTGAGTATTCCAATAAAAATGCTTAAATATGCAAACTAAATCATAATTCCACCTCCAACCCCAAAAATTCCTCCCTTCCTTGTATTGTTTCCTTCTCTATGACTCATACTGGAGGGAGAATGCAAGCTGGCCAAATTCAAATTTCTTATTCACATTGCCAAATTCACCACGAATACCACAGCATGATGTGATTAAAAAGTGATAAAATTCTGCGATGACAAACTAGAGGGCTATACATTAGCCAATTAAAAGAACAGTTGTGATTTGTTATAATTTGCTCTGGAATATTCTCTGTTGTAAAAATTAGGCAACGTCCTTTGTTGTATTTACGTGTTGCATGTTCAAGGTTAATCTGGAAAAGATATACAGGGAGTGCAACAGCAACTGGGGGTGGAGTGGTGTGAGAGAAAATGCAAACTTGTCTCGAACAACTGTAGCACTAAAGAGGCACAGATTCATTGGTCACACATAAGAGATGTACTGTGATATTTAATGCACTTTGGGATGGCATTAGAATACTTCAACCAATCTTAGATGCCAGTTAAGACACTACTCATTGCTAATACTGAAATGTATTTATAAAATTTGCACAATACTTGTTTATCCACAAAAAAAATTTGTTTTAAAATTAATGAGCAAGTAAAATAGTAAAATATTTCCTTTAAATTCCACAAATCAAGAAAATATTTGCTACTGCAATTAAAGCAGTATCTTATTGTTTTTTTAACTTTCACTCTTTTAAATCTCATTTTTAATATGCCTGTACTTTTAAAAGGAATCAGAATAATGTTTTTACATTGGCAGTTATAATGGAAGACCATAGGATGATGCATTTCAAAATAAGTGCTTTTATGTTCTGAGCTTTTAAAATTAACTATATGCAATACTTACAATTAGCTTCTTAGCATATTGGCCAGGTGACAGAAACCTGTTATGACATTCAGTGTAAATGATTCCATTGGCCCAAGTGTAAACAGTAACATAGAATTTATCAGCTAAACAGAGGCATAGGAAGTGTCACACGTACAAGAAAGCATTAATGAACAAATCCCACAAAATAATGTTTTTGGTTTCAAACATATCAAAACTTACATGTAAACTGGTACCAATAGAAAGAGAAGCTCAAAAGTTTTTCTCATAATACCTTTTCCTGGAACCTGTTCACTGCTGAGATGAAACAGCTGTTGCAGAGGACAGAAAAGCTTTCTTATTCTTGATTTTAATGTCCACAATTTCCAAACAAAGTTTGGTGCAAAAGCACTCAAGAGGTCCTACAATTTGTAAATGATGCTCCTGATTTTAACGTAAGGCGAGCAAATGGATGCCCATCAATAAGTCAGGATACAGTGAAGCACATCCTTGGAAGTCTCTAACATGATGTGCAAAAATTTTAAAATCAGGATGAGCATAGAGTACAGTAAGTTGCAAGTTTACTGTGAAGAAGATTCTGCACAATTGACTGCAATTTTATTGCTTCGGATACAGTTGCTGTAGACTCTAAAGCTGGAGAACAAAGTGCTGCAACTGTCTTTCTGCGTGAGAATGCAGACTTTCTCTGTAAGCTTGTTTGAACTCTAGTTTTAAGCAATCAGCCCATTTTCCATATCCACGATAAAGTGATGGATATACTGTTAGGATCAGAAAATCTACAAAGCAAGGGGTAGCATCTTTGTGACACTCCTAAGGTGAGGGTGTGTGCTATCAGCTATGGCAAAGTTTATTGTTCCACGCCTTTCATTGAACAAACAATAATGGCAATAACATATCTACATATACCATAGCAATAATTCTGCCAGAGCTGGAAAAGGTTACACACACTTTCATGCTTAAACAGGATGGCATACCCTTATATTTTCACAAAGAAATCAGAGAAGGGTTGAAAAGCAGACTACTGAAGACGTATATTGAGTGCACCTGTTGCAACCTGTTTTTGCCGGCCTATACATTCCTCAGACTGGATGCCCCTTATTGATTTTTTCATACGGGATATGTTAAAAATAGATTCTACATTCAACAACCCTATCAGAATCCATATGAGTTCACTGCAGGAGCTACATCAATTGACCATTCTGTCTAGAACATGAACTCATGATGCAATTTGTACTGCGCCAATAAGGGGGATTCACATTCAGATAAGGCACTGAAACTTTTCGTTTTTTTTTTTTTTTACTTATTAACTGTATGAAGCAAATACTAGGTAAGCTGAAAAAAAAAGCAAGTGCATGCATCGATTTTTCATCGCAAAAAATATAAACTACTTGTTCCTTGAAACTGATCAATAGCAAGTTGTTTAACCATTTGCTTTTCAATGGCAATTGTACTGAGAGAACTTAAATCTTCCATTCTTCACTGAATTATGAAGATAGTTTTTTATGCTCTTGAGTGTGCAAATACTCCTTTCTGAGGAGCTGTTGAAATGAGGAATATCATGACTAAACATAACTATCCTAACTTGATAAGTTTTGTTACCACTCTACAGATGGTTTGAAGACCATTGTTAATTATGAATTTCAGATTTACGGGGAAAAATGCTTCTTTTCATCCTCATATTTTTAATTCATTTTTAATCCTTTTCTGTTCAAAAATAGATATTTGAACAAAAGGTTATTTAATTCCATCATAGGAAAATTAAGTTTATATCACCAAAGCTATTTTGATCCAGCAATTCAGCACATTTTATCCTCTCAAGATCTCCAAAGCACCTTTCCATTTGAAGAGTGAGTCCAAGATTTTGTAGCTTAAGAGTTTGAGAGAAATCTTGTTCACTTACACTTATTTCACTGAAAATCCTCTTAAGAGTTTTTAGACACATGATCTCACATATTACATGTATTTCTGTCTGATGTAACTTTGTTTTCAAGGAGTGTAAAAGGTTCACATATGACGGTAAAACTGTCTTCGTAAAGACAGAGCAAAACATTACTTAAATTTTATTCAGGATATTAAATAGGTCTGCAGCACAATTGAATGACTTTGCATCCCATTCTTCAATATCATTTGTATAATTGTTTGGGTAATGTCTTTCAGCTCATTGTATTTTGCATAAATTTTATGCACTTCTCAGGAATTAAAATTTCTTTGGGTCCCACAAGATTGTGATATTTATATCCTTTACTTTCCAAAAGTTGTATTCTCTTTGAGGATTTACTGGAAAAAGTGTGGAAAGCTGCAAGATTATAAATGAAAAGTCTGACATGTTGGTTTGTTTTAGAACAATGTAGCTCCATTAGATTTAGTTTATGAGTGCTAGAAGCCTCCTTGATCACCTGCCATTACGGTAGCCCCATCATACGTCTACTCACTATTATACACTGATGTGCAAAACCTAAGGACGAGATGGGTAAAGTAACATAACAAATGAACTACTTGGTGGAAGTAGATGAAGGTACGGGAGCATGTTGCCAGAGGTCTCTCACACATACACAGAAAGCTGGACATCACATGGTGTGAGTGTAGCGAACCTATAGTGCCAAATGGGTCTGGTACCACAACACGGGGCAGTTGACGAAACAGGACAAGATGGTGTGTGGCAATTAGCGAGCTGTTACGGTGCACTGTAGTGGTGTTCTTCATTGCAACATGGCCCGTAGACACCATTTGGATGACTTCACACGGGGAAGAATCATCTGGAAACTGGAAGAAGGGTGAAGTGTGAGGAGTGTTGCTCAGGAGTTTGGAATTGCTCACAGCATTGTTTACATGCATGGGGAACCTTCCAAACCACAGGCACTGCTGTCCCAAAGAGAGGTGGTGCTCGACCACGCTCAAATACAGCAGCAGATGACTGCTACATTGTGCAACAGGCAAGAAGGGAACCACGCCAAACAGCGGATGCAATTGCAACCATATTAACAGGACAGCTAGGCAATCTCACGATACACAGTGGCACAGCGACTACAGAGGTGGTCTGTTTGCCTGACAGGCTGTACGTTGTGTTCCATTGACATCTGCACTTCGGTGGCACCATTTGAAATGGTTCCAAGAGCATCAAAATTGGACCAACAAGGAATGGGGTCGCGTGTTCTTCTCGGATGAGAGCAGATTCAGTCTAAGTAGTGATTCTCAACGTACCCTCATCTGGCGAGAGGTGGTAACACATAATGAACCCAGGAACATCCTTGAACATGATCGTTTTCTTGGTCCGTGTGTTATGGTTTGGGTAAGCATAATGATGCATGGGCGCACCAAGCTCCAAATCTTTGAACACGGTATGCTCACTATCAACGTTATTGTGATACTGTACTCCTTCCCCATGTGCGTCTTTTCACGGGTGCAGTCGGCCCTGACATAATTTTTATAGATGACAATGCACGACCGCATCGAACAGTGCAGGTGGAGGATCTCTTGGAATGAGGATATTCCGCAAATGGACTGGCCTGCCCCTTCCCCCGATTTAAATCCCATCAAACACTTTTGGAATGCTTTGGGGAGACGCATTGCAGCACATCCACATGCACTAATGACCATCCAATAGTTCTCAACGGCGCTGGTGGAGGAATGGAACGCCCTACTACAAGAACTGCTTACCAACCTTGTGGCCAGCATGGAAGCACAATGCAGAGGATGCATTGCTGTCCGTGGTGATCATACACCCTTTTAAGCACCATGTATCTGTTTCTGCAAATCTAAGAGAGCCATCATATGTCGTATTGACTTTAGTGTAGCTTATGGTCTATGGATAAAAGTAGCATTTCCGTTCGTCTCATTGCATATTTCGTTTAGTTGCCTACTGTAGCATTTCCCTCTATGTATAATTCAAGTTTCATCGAGCTATGTTACTTGGCAGTGTCACAGAATGCGAAGATTAATTTTGTCCTTAGGTTTTGCACACCAGTGTATATTAATGTGTCAAGCATTAAGATGTTTAATAACTTCTGAAAGCCCTAAAACAGTTTTGACACTTGAAGCATCATAAGAGCCAATAAATCTTTCTTTAGAAGCATCCTTTGCATGGAACCTAAGAATAATGCTTGTTTGAGTTTTACAAGATACATCAAGAATTTTGTCTGCTTGCAACCAGCAAGCTCGCAGGAATCAGCTCTTCTTTAATGTGCTCAGTAATTAGTTACTGATTAAATCATCTTTTTCAGTTGTATTTTAAGTATCTTTAAAGCCGGAGGAGCACTGCAAAAGATCTTGTATAAACTGTTCTTGTGCATGTGCGTGTGTGTGTGTGTAAGTGTGGTATCAGTCTCCTATCTTTGTAAGTACATTTTGTTTCATACAACCAAGATAAAAATGGTTTCTCTTGTAATTCAACAAATAATGACTTCAATGTTCTCTTAGTAAGAGCCATTTTACACAAAAGAATAGCATATACATACATATGCACTTTTGTCGAAACTCTTAACAATGAAGTACATTCACAGAACACCAATATTAGGTGTGAGGCATGATTGCCACTAGCCACAACCTTGGCTGACCGGCTGTAAACCTTCTCCCAGTGGAAGAATATCCCCCTCCATACTTTCCACAGAATAAGCTGTGGCTAATGCCACATGCATTGAACTCTTCATACTGTATGGAATGCCATAACAACTTAATGAATGGTCGGAAGGAAGGTAGTGAAGCCAAATGGTGATACTTTATTATTATGAAATTATACTGCAAGTAGATATAACTCAACTTTTTTTTGAGTTGGCTAAGCCTCAAAAACCTCTTAAGAGCTTCACCACTGTCTATTAATACCAGTCTCATTAAATGTGAATATGTTTGTAATACTCAAAAGGTAATTTACAAAATCCTACAATAGTTATAAGTTAGTAGTAGTTCATGTTATATATGCTGTTGCATTTATGTTAAAATTCTTGATTCTTGGGCTTTACTAAACAAGTGCAAATCCTTCCAGGCTGACATTTTGCATTTGTTTATTTTTGTCTAAAACATCAACAATCAAGGTGTGTGTAAGTAAAAACATGATGAATTCAAGATATTAACAAAAGTGTAAAAATTACTCTAGAACAAATAATAGCGGGCTACACATGTATCTTTGATAAAGTAAATGGAAGAGATTCATCAGCTTAAAAAGTGATTCTGTGTAGAGATAAATGAAAATATGGAATAACAGTCAGGACTTTGAATACTTCTTTCAATATTTAAATTTTGCACATATTTAGTGTTACTACAATTCCAACACAGTACTAAGGAAAATTGTATTTAAGTAAGTATCAGATAAAGCAGCAGCTGGTCATGTTTTTCCTTAAGTGTCCCTTGCTCCACAAAACCTAGCATGTTAAATTATATAAACTGAAATGCCTCCCACAAATATAAGAAATATTCTGGTTGCAAGAGATCTTAGCTTTACAAAAGTGCTAAAGGCACATGTTCAATGACTTACAAATATCCCAGATATATGTGATGTTACACAAAATAGATAAGTCTTCCAAAACTGTGTGTCACTTTTGCTGAGCATTTAAATAAAATAACACAGATTACTTTTCAGTCTCTTTCATTAAAGATTTGTATGAGATCACTTCTTTCATTTTAATGTATTCCTTTAAATAAGTGATCCCATAAAAAGCTTGCAATTCATCACTCAAGGGTGTAGACCATGCTCTATCACATAATCATTACCATTCAGTTTTGGGTCACCATTACTCTGGATTGTTAAACACAAATAATATGCTTGTATATGTTTTCATTATTTCCATTTTGGTATAAATATTCTCACCTACCCTGTAGAAATAGATAGATGGTTGCCAATTAAACTCTCTTCCCTTCCCCATGCACACACCCACCCACACAAAATGTTCTTGTACAGATCAAGAAAAGTGCTCATAAATATTTTCAATAACCTCCTTGAGAAAACACACTAAAGAATGACAGGTATACTTCTTCCATCTGGTATAAAAGATGGATGTGGTAACGCTTTTAAGTTAGGTAGAAATTGTATTAAAACTGCAAGAATCCTTGAAGCTCTTTGCATTGATTAACAAGATGAGAAATTTGGTTACATGTTTTGGTATACATGGTTTCCACTATAAGCTATGCAAAATTACTCTGCATTTGTGAACGTTATATCAATTGTTGTGAGCGATACCATGTCATGAGCTGTACGCTCAGGCCTGAGACGCTGACTGCTTTCTGTAGTGAAGATAGCAATATTTATTTAATATGCACACTGTGCACTATTTATCTTTCATTCATTGTTTATTCAAATATTCTCATTACTCATTCAAATATAAATAGAAGTTATTTAAAGCTGTGCATAATAAAATTCGAGAAAATGTACAAAGCCATAACTTAAAAAAATCGGTATTTCATACTCACCATTAATACTATGCATCACATTTTACAACATGAACTTAATATCATAATTCTTATTAGATCTCGTATGCATCCCAAATTCAACTAAATACGAATACTTGCATGTGTTTGACTACAACATTATAGTTTTGAACTTAACACTGGTCAATTCATTTAGCAGTTTTGTCTAACAGAATTATTTTATCTGATCATCTTAAATGGCTTTTAGCTGGGGCTTACGAAGTTTGAGCTACGAAGTACACCATGACGTTAGTAATTTCCGTTAATTACTTAATGCTTTTGTTTCTGTGATTTAACCTCCGAAATTAGGTAATCTGGAGTAAAATACTAAATCATGTACCACCTAATGTTTATGAGAATAACTTCATTCTATTTTATAACATTAAAACAATAAGAACCGGGAAATTTACAGGTTATAGAAGAATGTCATTTCTGTTCATAGCACACCAAAATCCCTATGCTAACAAATGCATAATCGATTTCATATAGACGCACCACTAAACCTTCATTTGTAAGAAGTGCTGATGCATAACAATAGAGACACACCTTAGCCCAGTTCCTGTTCCCAATATCGTCAATATCAATAAATTTAGACAATGCATTTCAATATAACTTACACGACTGAAGCAAATCCAGAAACTCCGCGCATACATCGCACATTTTCTGGTCAAATTATAAAGAATGTTCCATAACGTTTTCCGATTTTATAACAAACTCTACACAAAATATAACACCATTGTCCACCAATTTTTTCTGGTTTACAACTTTACAACACAAAGCCCCGCCATATTGAATTGTGCTTCATCAACAGCACCAGCAGTCCCACTCGCCGACTTTTGCATAAACAAAGAAAACACTGTGAAAACCATGAAAACCAACATAACAAATCCAAAGCTGCACTCTTCGCTGTTTATTAGGTGTGCCCATTTATCACATTTACAGAAATGTAATAGATTTCTATTAAATGTATTTTGCATACAAATTTGTATTGGAACATAACCATCCGGCAGCCTTACACATTTTGTAAAACAAAATGGTGAAACAGTTTTTGTTATGGCCACAATATACAATCCTTTCACTTTATGTTTCTTCCAAAATTAATTATAATTTCAAATTTTAATTAATACTCTTATCTATTCCTAGAATGACAGGTAAATGCCAAACAAAACAAATCCAAGGGTAAGAAGTTTACGAACACGAAGACAAAAATACATATAAGCAAGAGATATTAAATGTTCGGTATTTTATTTGTCTTCTAATCAATAACCGAGAACTTACTCGGAAACAGTATGGAAAACCCAATTAGCCCTAGGAGGAATTACACAGTTCTCTGCGTGTATGTGTATTCTATAAACACACACTAAGTAAATAAATGTATATATATATATTAGCACCTATATGCCCTTAAAATGGGGAAGCATAGCGATACATGTTTATGCAAAACACGCACGCATTTTGTTTATATTATACAGCTTATATATATATTTGTGTGTGTGTGTGTGTGTGTGTGTGTGTGCGCGCGCGCGCGCGCGCGCAAGCTTGTTCTTTTTCCCGAGTGAAATATATAAAATAAATAAATAAAACCAAAATCACACAGTAAAATGTACAATATTTCAGGTTTACCCCTTCATCAGGAGATAGGGAAATCATTTTAATCTCCTGATGAAAGGAAAACCTGAAATATTGAACTTTTTTATTGTATGACTTTGCACATTTTTACTTCACTCAGAGCAATCTTGTTGTTTTACCACATACCTGCACTGCACTATATTTTGTTGAGTTTTATTTATTGATTATCCACCTTATATATATGTACTGTCAACAAAATACATATTGCATTCTACATGCCTTAAAAAAGAAAGGGAGTTTGGCAACAAAAGAAATATTTAAAAAATGGAAAGAAATTAAATTATTTAAAACTAGCTTAATTCTTGCTTACATAAGTTTAAACATTGCCTTGAAGCAGTATCTAATTCTTCTTCATTTAATTTGATATTTACAGGATGTTATGAAAGAAATTTGCTTGTATGGTTTGTTTGTTTGTTACCACTATGATCAACTTTCAGGTACAATGTACACATCATACAATTATGAAATATGCAGCATAACTAATAATACATCCATCACCAAGAATGAATTTTTGTTTTAAATACAAAAGCAGCAATTTAGACTAATTTACTTCCCATCATGCATTGTATAAGAGAAGAAGATTGAGGATGAATGTAAACCACCATTTCAAGAGTATTCTCAACATGCATTTACTGTATAACAACAATAAGGAATAGTGTAAATCACCATCACATGAAATCTATCCCTTGTATTGAATAATCACCTGTTGCACAACATATTAAAAAATTCCTACATGGAATATGGGAAGGGAATATATAAGAATGACTTTAAATGCTTCTTGATTTTATGTTGAGTAGATCTGCATAATAATTTTAGGTAACATGGAAGGTTATTATAAATTTTTATTGCAGAATAATATCCTTTTTGGAATAATTTTAAGCTATTTGCTTGTATGCAAATTGCCTGCACGCCTGGTATTGTGATCATGCACAGCAAGGTTTCTTATTAAGTTATTGTAATTATCTGTAAGATAGCTCAAAATGCTTTATTTTTATTATATTTTATTTATTAGCTGTCAATGTACTGGTACAAGCTCTGACATTGTCAAACATACAGTGTATAAATCAAATTAAAAAGAGATATATAAATCTTCAACTTTATAAAAACATTTTTCTGTTAAGAAATATTTTAATTTGCTTTGAAATTGTTTTTTACCACTTAGTGTCTTTATTGCTGTTGGCAGCCTACTAAACAAAATCTGTCTCATTACAAAAACACCTTTATCATTAGACTTTTTGGTAGTCCATTCCCTAAAGTACTCATTGTTGTGTCTGGTATTATAGTCATATACATCAGTATTCTTCAAATTTAGCTTATTTACAACAAAAAGAATTGCCTTATATAGATACAGCGAATAAAGCAAAAGCGCATACTGTTTCAAAAGGAATATTATTTGCTGTGTGTTGTTTTATCAGTAGCATATTACTGTTGCCTGCTATGGTCTTCTGAGAAAAGGTGATGTTGCACTGAACTTAACTAAAACAGGTTGAACTGGACAATAATAATGACCAGTTTTTAATATTCCAGTAAAGCCTTATTCTAGTTTTAAAGTATTCCCTGACAGAGATTTTTAGGTATTTTATGCAAATCTAATTCTCTCCTAGCCCTAAATGCTGTTAAATGAATACTGAACACCCACTGAGGGGTGACAGTGAAATTGGAACCATTTTTTTTTATTTATTTACGGACACTCTTTAATTACTATGGTCCTTAACGTCCCGTTCTATATTGGGCATGAAAGACTGGAAATTTTGCTCAGAGGCCTCCTTATTAGGTTTGAGGTTCTTTTACATGCTGTAATTCTATGATATGGGATTACTGGCTTTACTTTCCTATCAATGGAAGCCATGCTAAGGATTTTTATGCCTCTGCCGGGTTTGAACCTGCAAACTCGGGAACTAGAGCAACATTGGAACCATCCTGATCAGCTACATGGCCCTAGACGTCTGCAAGATTTCTGAAAGGAATTGAATTAAACTACTTCAGTGTACATTGATATTCATAACAATTATTGAGATGATTCTTCAGGTTTATAAAATTTGTTTCTTCTTAGATTAGAATGGTGTGTTACAAAATTCACAAACCTAGAAAAAAAAAATGTTATTTGTTGATTTCTTTACTCTTAAGGGCATTTTCCTATGTAGGACACCATGTAGCAGAATTTGTCTATAATAGAATCCAGCTGAGTGAAAAGAGTAACTGTCTTTTCCATAAATGGTGTCATCATAATTAAAAAAGGTTCTGTTAGACATAAGGAGCCCTTAAAGTGAGGATTGGTGCTGAACTGCATCCAGCAATTGTTAGTTGAAATAACATGCTTCACGCTTGTTTCCCTCAAACCAATGACTATGTTGGGAACTTGTTGCTAAATTTTTAATAAAATTTAAAAAAAACAACCTTTTTAAAAATTGTAATGGAAAAAATCCTCATATATTGTAGATCATAGCTCCAGTAGTGGGCTTGCCTTTATGATGTCTGTAGTGGTTTGCACGTGAAATTTTAAAACCTGATATCTGCTTAATCTTGTTTTCTTGCATTTCTACTACTTTAAAATGCTTCCCATAATGCTATTTCCAGTATACATTGTTTGAAGGCGGATTGGATCTAAAGAGCCTTTTTTTGATATTAAGTATATTTCTAAATTTAGCCTTTAAAAATTTAATAGGTTCCTAATAGATTTTTAGAGAATTGTTACTTGTTTTTGCATGGAATGGAAAGTTTTTAAATTGTAAGAACTATTCAAGGAATAATATATAAAATTTAAAAGTTTAAACTTTCCAAATATTTATCATATGGGGCATTTCATATAAGACTTAATTTTAATTTTTGAAAATTATTTTCTTTGAACGTTAGGTCCACAGGACCATTAAAAATAATTTTCTGCTGTAATTATATTGAACAAATCTGTGATAACATTTTCAGCTGAACTGGTTGAAATTTGTAGAAATTAGCAATTTCAATACTGAGTACCCTTAAACCATAATTTTAAAAGTATTTTATTTTCTTTGAAGATTTTTTTTCTTTCTTGTCACAGTTAATATCCTAAGTGCAAAAACTTCCATTTATTTTGGGTGAAATTCACTATTAATAGGAGACCCCAACAAATAGAAAATTTAAAGAATTGTTTTTCAGTCAGTGCGACTTCACTATTATAACTCTCCTGTGCATGCCTAAAAGCTGCTATCTTAGATACATTTCACATGCTATTTGAACATTAGATGTTGCAGATGCTGTCAGTATTAAAATGGAAACTTGATCAACATAAATGCACTATCTTCGAACAAAAATAAAACTGAGAAGCACAAAATTAGTAGCTATGGTCAATTTTCTGACAAACAGAAAATGTTTTATGCAGTTTTATAAAAAGTTTCATAGATAAAAAAATCCTGTGTTACATACACATGGCTTTCTCTACACACTACCATTTATTTTTATATAGAGTGTATGAGCTATTCTTGCAAAAGCTTATTCTTCTATCGACTTCAAGTTAATTCATATAAACCTTTTCATAAATAGTTTCATTACAGGTACAAAGGGAAGAGTGATAGTCAAATATTTAAAAACTTGTCAGTATATACTGCTCGAAACTCCACTTCATAACACTGAAACAAAGCCCTTACTTTAAGAAAATGACAAAAGTGTTGAAAAATTCAAACCAATAATAAGCAGATATTTTGGAAATAGCTGATGCCACAAAAAAGGCTGTGTAAATAAATTGTATGTTTTAAAGAGATCTACATTTTTTGTCTACCTCTTATGGTTAACTGTCGTATAAAATTTGTTCCAAATGAAGAGGAGTTTACAGGCTATTTCCAGAAAATTTAACATATACATTTTATTTGTGTAAATACCTTAAATATGAGTATATATTTTAATAAAAACTGTTACAACCATTTTTTAATAAATCAAAAATATCGAAAATTATTGCACTTAAAGAGTAGTGTTGGGCAGGCAGATTTTCTTGCAAATCTTTGTGTCGCACCTGCGAAAGATATTGAACTTAAATACAGCTTTAGCTTCAATGAACATTTCATTTTTAAGTTATCTGTTCATATACACCCATAGACATTTTTCAAAAAGTGCTTCTTTCGTTTTGAATTCAGGCAGGCTTCAAAACATGTATTTCTGGTGAAACCTCAACATCGAATTTTAGGGTGGAATACAATTCTTCTCCAGATACTAGGTAAGTGGTAGAGAAAGTAATGATTCTGGTTCAAATGTCTGCTTGGCAATGCAAACACTGGATATTGTTTTGTTTATGCCAATTGGAATTTAAACGCAATATGTGCATAGAGTAATACTGTTGTAACAACTGAATAAAATAAAAAGTGTGATAGTCCTTCACATACAATTTCGTAAGTTAAAATATGCAGAATAAAATCAAGTTGCTTTTAGGTAACAGAAACAGAGAGAAATTGTGTTGGTGGTGGTAAAAATATTATTATTAATATGTATTTTCCTACCATTATTCCTACACATTTTTACTTTCTCTACTTCTTACCTAAAATAAACATACAAAGTATTGTATTCCACCCAAAAATATGATACCAAGATTTCAATGTGAAGAAGTGTTTTGAGACTCCCTGAATAAATAATAATAATAAAAAGCATTTTTAGCAAATGGTCTGTGTGTGTGTATCTGTGAACAGCATAACTTAAAAACAAAATATCAGTAAATACCAAATTTGGTATTTAAGTTCAGCATCTTACAAGGACGCAACACAAAGATTTTCAAGAAAATCCCCCATCCCAAACTACCATGTACATGGCAAATGTTTTAAAAATTTTTGATTTTCTCAAAAATAATAATCTTTATTGTCAAAGAGCAGCCTCTAACTGCTGTAGACATAGTCATAAAACCTATATGTTTACATATGATTAAAATTAAAATTTATAACAATGGCATTTCCCACATATAGTCCTCATATTCACTAATATTATAGAAAGCTATGTCCTTTAAAAAGATTTCAAGATATATTTTAAACTGCTTTAGGGGAAGTATTTGGATACTAGAAGGTAATATATTAAAAAGCTTAAGACTGTATATAAATAGTGATTCCGAGTTTTACTCAGTCTAAAGTAAGGTATTTCTAAATTTTTATTGTTTCTAGTATGATGACTGTATAGTATTAATAGAAGGTAAGGTTTGATGGTTTTCTTTTATATATAATAAACAATTGAGTATGTAAAGACTAGGGAGAGTTAAAACTTTTAATTCTTTGAAATAATTTTTACATGAATCTATATTTTTAAAGTTTTTGATGCAACGAATGGCTTTCTTTTGCCACTTAAAGACAGCATTGGCTCCACTTGCATTGCCCCATATTAGGATTAAGATGAGAATGAAATAAGGCATAATATATATTCAATATTATCATTACAGTTCTAATGATTTTAATTAAAATACCTTAAGTTTAAGATATCTTCACAACAAGAATTTTCTGAGTATAACCTCTAAAGTCCTCTTCATTCTGAATGATTTTTGTGACTGTAGAGAGATAGACAAAATCTTACTACACAAAAAAGGTAGATCCATTAAAGCAAACAATGTCATTTTTTTTTTTTTTTCGAGTTAACCATTTCTGAGATATTTCTGGTTATGGGTTTGAATTTCCAAATGGGAAATTTCTTTTTTCTCCCTCATAGCCATCACATAGTGACACACACTGTATCACCTAGATACCCTAGCACTTAGGATTATTGCTTTACCTACTCTATTGTACAATGAAATGTGTAAATGTGAATTGAAAGTTTACCTGGATTGGCAAGAAGTAGCTAGAATACTAAGCTTTTGTAAGAGCAGTTTATAGAAGAATGAGTAGTCATGTGAATGTAACACATCACATTTATAGAAAAAGTTCTGTATGAAATTAAATTGAGTTTTATTTATGGATGCTCTTTAACTGCTGTGTTCCTTAGCGTCCCATTCTATATTGGGGGTGAAAGACCGGTAATTTTGCTCAGAGGACTCTTTATCAGGCTTGAGGTTCTTTTATGTGCCATAAATCTATGACATGGGACCACTGACTTTACTTCCCTTCCCATGCTAAGGATTTTTATGCCAAAAAAATTCATTGCCCTCTGCCAGGTTTGAACCCGAGATCTCGGGAAGTAGAGGCTTGCATGGTAACTACTACACCACGGACGACGACAAGTTCTGTGTGTGTCGTAAACAGCATAACATAGAAAAACAAAAAGTTGGTCAAATACTACTCTTAGTATTTAATTCAGCAATTTTGAAGGATGTTATAAACTAAACTTTTCAAGAAAATCCTCCTACCTTGAAACTACTTTTTGCATGGAAATTTTTTTTGTTGATTTTCTCAAAAATGGCTCTAATGATTTTCATTAAAATACCATATGTTCAATATATTTGCATGACCAGTGAAATGTATATCTTGAATTTTCTGCGAAAAGCCTGTGAAATCCTGTTCATTCTGAATGACTGTTCTATAATTGGTAAACTGTGAAGATATAACATCAGACTTTTAAATAAAAAAAAAGTGTACTGTTTCTCATAAGTACTTGGATGTACCTTTATTTGCCATTCTTTTTGGCCAGCCTGCCAGTGAGAGAGAACGATACTCACCTACTTGGTCAATATTGCTGCACATCCAGAATACCATACTCAAAACTCGACTACCAATCTGTTAATGATGTCTGTTCTAGTGGAAAAATGGTGTGAAATATATTGTATGCAGCTAGTAGTGGCTTCAACTACCTTTCCTTGAATTGAGCAATCTATGCTAAAAATCACTAGCTGCTGCATAAATTTATCAAAGTTCCCTAATGGAACTTGATGTAAAATTGTTAAGTTATATCCAAGACTGTTACTAGCTGGGTATATTATTGAGCATTGGATAAAATCAACTTCCTGCAACAATTTGTGCGCTGAAAGAATGTGCCGCACCCACCCTCACTTTTGTATGAAAAAGTCAATGTCTGTCCTGGACTACAGTGTGTGTGTGTATGATCAGAAATATCTGCTGAATGCTGTAGCATTCATTGAAGTGTGCTTTTGGTTTTCATTTTTTTTCTTTTTTTTTTAAAAAAAGGGCATTCATTTAAACATTTTATGAGAATTAAAGTCTAGAAAGGATAAAGGACACTGGGACTTTGTATAATTTTAGAAGGATCATTCAATGGTAACAAACATTACAGAATTACATAAAAATTACACATAAAAACAATAGTACACTTAAGATTTTTATTAGAAATTTGACTTTGACTCCAGAAGAAGTATAAACTTTTTCTTCATATAAGAAAAGTACTTTCAGTAACTCACATTACATCCCAAGGACAAAACATTTGAGCTTTACTGGTTAAATATAACTCTGCTCCATTAACTACCGGTGAATGCTGCTGCTGGTGATAAATTGAGTGGCCTCTCAATGAGTCCATGATGCAATGCCTCATATTTTGGCATTACTCTAGTTTGGTAGTCCATATAAAATGGACATCCTTGATATCTGCCCTTCTTATCTCCTCAGGTTCCAAGAAAAAAGACCTAAGGATAATACCTATACATAGCAATCCTTTGCATTCGCATAGTATATGCTGTGAGGTCTTGAAGACCCTTGCACATTTCCTACATAAAGGGTCTTGTGTAAGACCCATTATATACAGATGTCTGCGCAGGGTGTTGTGGCCCGTGAGAAAGCCCACACCATTGAATGCTACTCAGGTTCGTAAATACGTTTCATTACAAATTTACTGTAAGTGCAATTAAAATTCCTAATTTCAGAAAGTAATGCTGAGGTAACTCATACTGCTCTTTAGCAAATGTAAACATTGGATGCATTTTATCTCATTAAACAAAGTTGACACTTTACAGATCCACCAACAATTGTCAACCAGTAGCTGTATGCTGCTATTTCAGAAAATGGGGATCTTGCCCTTACCATCATTGTACATATATGAGGTATTACTCCACGTTAAGACAAAGATACATGAATTTCAAACCAACTTGTACACTTACGCCACACCTGGAATAAGTACAAGCTGTCAATTATGGTCTCACCACACTAATTTATAAAAGGAAAGCTTCAAGTATGAAGGAATAATGCTATAAACAAACTGACAGATGCAATTAAACAAGCTACACCTTTGAAGTCTTTTAAGAGGAAATTAAATAAATTCATGCATGACCACCGTTCCTACAGCGTACAGGAATATTATATATAATATTTAATTTTTAATTTAGTCGAATTAACCTTCTGAGGATGGGAACAACTGTTTCCCGAAACATGTTAAGTAAGTAAACTTAAGTGATGTTAGTGTAACAATTCCGACTCACCTTTAAATAAATTATATATAATGTTTATCATGTATATGTTGGAGATGCAATTGAAATTGCTATCGTGCATAGAATGTGTGCGTGCATGTGTGAATATTTGTATACCAAAAATTTGTAGTTTGGTTCAATGGATGAATAATAAACTAAATCCAACAGTGCTGTATCATATGAGCAGCAAAGTAATTGAAGTCCAGTATTTACTCTGCAGACTAAACAAGTGATGACATACATGGTCAAATACAACGTAGCCCATCCTTTATTAAAAGTGGTGTTGCTGTTAAAACTCTGAACAGCAAAGGGGAATGCTTGCACTCATTCAAGCAATATGGGAAATGAATACTCACAACGACTTGAATTGAATTTCTCTGTTGCAGTTAATACTGTAAGTACCACAACAATTTTCCTCTTAATTGTTTAAAATACAACAAAAACAGTGCAATTCATCCCAAAATCTCTTTTCTTTTGTGATCTTCTAAGGAGCAAGGATATTTATATGAAAATAAACACATTTAATCTTTCCTATTCATTTTATTTTTTAACAATATATTTTTATTATATATTAACCTTTTATAGGAAACATTTACATAGCTGTCTTAGACAATGTTGATGAAATCTACCTGATGTGACAGTTGAAGCAGGTCACTATATTGTGTGAGAGACAGGAAGAAAGTAAGCTGATTAAAATTCTATTGACACATTATATGCAATTCTAAATTGCAGGAATATTTGTTCATTGCTGCTTTGTTGCCTGTTGTTTGTACCTAATAGTTTCTCATGCTATTATTCAAAGAAAGAAAAACTTATAACTCAATTTGTATGGAAGCATTATAAAATGCTCAAGAGCTATAGATAGGCTAGGATATCTATAAAAATAGCCTGTGCATTGTTTCTTTCTTTCTTTCTTTCACCTCAAATCACAAAACGCAAGAGTTCATCATTTGTCCTCGCAACTCAATAAATGAGACAATGCAGAAAAAAAAAAATGTTTATTTATCACAGCCTACTAGAGTGCTGAATTAAAAAATGGGCTCATAATTTGGCTAGGACTGTTGAGCTCATTAATTTGAAGATGTAGATTGAGTAACAAATGATGGACTCTTTAAATCTCACAAAACTTTTTTTTTTGGTTCTTTCCAGTTAATTACATTTTTAGTAAATGACTGAGAATGAGTCGTTACCTTAACATTCACAGGACCTGAGTCACACTTCTGCGATACAAACATTGAACTCGCCATATAAAATCTGTCAATTAATAAAACATTTTAAAACTATCTGCAAGTCTCTGCTTTAGAACTTAAGATTATAAACTAAATGCATACACTTTGAAAGTTATATGTACAATTTGTTCCTTGTACACACAGTTGAGTTCAAATAGAAACTTGGCATTTTACCATTCTAGTCACATAATGTTACATAAGCAATAAATAAGAACACTAATATGCCATTTGTCCACACAAATGGAGTTGGCATGACATAAAAATAGAAATTTATAAAATATCATCCCTGGCCAAAGTTTAAAATTTTACTGCTCAAACACAGTAAGCACAAACATTCCTTAAGATTTTTACATTTCCACACAGTTTATCACTCTTTATATTTTACAGTCTCTTTACAAATCGCAAACCATCATTTAAAACTTAAATTCAGTTCCGTTTCAGCATTTCCTATTGCTTGAGAATGTATCTTGTCAAAATGCAATGCTGAAACTTCAAAAATTCTGAATAAAATGTTTTGAGAAACTAACTTTGTACATTTGCCATGAAAATACTTTTGCTTCATATAAAACTACTTTTTTTGTGCCGTCATTTACCTTTGATTCCAAGAAACCAGCACTAAGATTTAAAAATGTCTTCTCACACCTTTTGGGCTCACAGTGCACTTCAAATATCACGAGGACACCATTTTCTGATTTTGTCGCTTTCTCTCTGAGTTCAGAAAACATAACATTTGACACTGCGTTTCTTTACACACTTTTTTTTTTAACACACGCACACATACACACGCAGATACACACAAACATTTATGGTCTTTCTCTCACATACTAACAAACAGAATCTATAATACAATGGTGAGAGTAATTCAAAATTGGTGTTCCTTGCAATTTTACATTATTCGTTCCATCACATAAAAATCAGAAACATGAATCAAGTTAGTTACAGAGCTTTTCTTTACCAGTATAAGTTACTACTGCTGAACATATTTAAATCATATTTTAGGATGGTAAGACTACTTGCATTTGAAGAAAACAATAGTAGATGCCACAGATATGGAAATGCAACAAATATCCATTTAAAATGTGCCGTGATGTCTGCAATATCTTTTCTATTATTTTTATGATGAATTTAATTCTCTATTTCATTTGTATAAGTGTTGGAACACACCAAAACCAAAAAGAGTACTGATATAAATTTCAGTAAAACATTAATGACTGACCCTTTAGTTGTTGGCTATGAATCATATGACATAGTTATAATCGCTAAAACCTAGTTTTTAAATATTTCTGATGAGAGGTTCACCAACTGTAACCTATTTTGATAAAACTTTTATCTTCGGTAGAAAATTCCCTGATTACAGCAGTGTTAATCATTTGTTGTTGTAAGTCATGATTTTTGGGGATACAACACCACTGTGTAACCATGACCAAGCATCACTTTTGTGTGCAAGCATACAATATCATCTTGTTCTGGTGGAAGAAAACGAAACTGGTTAACCATTGCAGAAGTTATTTTGTACTTCACTGCTGGACAAAAAGCAAGCTTTATTGACTCTCTTCTTTTCTTCAAGGCAATCTCAATTATCTGAAATATCATACCTTAAATGTGACTAAATACTGCAAGTGCTTTTAGTTTCTGGGCATTTAGTTAATGGCATTGCTATGATTGGAGATGTTTATTTGTATATGTTTGGTAATCTCATTGCAGCAGATTATTGGCATGGAAATCCAAAGATACAGTCTGCAGATGATGAGAAAACGTTTCTACTCTCTTCATACAAGTATATACAGACACAGTCCGGGTTGCCAGCCCAATAGAGACTTCCACAAGGGTTAACAAACAGTCAATGCAAGCATATAAGCTTGTCTCTATTCCATTACCCAGTTCTTTTTGGGGGTTTAGGGGACCTCAAAATGTATTTCTGGTTATGTTTCGATATCAAATATTTGGGTTAAATGTATTACTTCCTCTACCTACCATAGATAAGCAGTAGAAAAATTAAAACCTCCATTCTTAATTTAAAATGTGGCATCAATGAAACAATTCATCTGATTTTCAACTAATGCACAGTATGTCAAATTTATTCCAAAGAAAATATTAATCTTCATTCTTGTGTACATCAATATGTTAAGTTGAAATTTTGAAGTAATTTTCTTTAAACTGCATTTTTTCTTGATGCATGATTCTGATATATTTTACAAACAAAAAAAATGGAGCATAAGGAATATAGCATCTCAATAAATACACTGATGCTGTGGTCATAGGGTAGACCACACATTAAAATAATGGCACATTACCTCATTTCACTTTTGGCTTATATTTACAATCTGCCAGTTAACGAAATTATCAAACAGCAAAATGAGCATTCTGTAATATTAGCAGTTGAACACTCTAAAAATTACCAAATACAAGGGTGTATCAAAAATACATGATGATTTAATTGTATTTAAATAAACCACTCTGGAGTGTGATGACTATCACTGGGGAAGGGCAACTCATCCATCCAGCGGGCCATGGTTGCCATTCAGGCAGCAATATTCAGTTCAGATTTTGAAAGTGATGTGGCAGTTTTCTATGTTCTATTAGACAAAAGTGCTTTGTAGACCTTAGAAAACAACATGTATTAGGCAAAATGTAAATGTCCAAGTGACATAAATGGGCCCTGAGGAATCTCCTCACCCTGGAAGACCTGCTAACTGCAAAAACCTAAGTCTGGGTAAACACTACCAACAAAAAATATCATTGCAGGAATTGCTAATACCATGCACATGTGTTATTATGTTATGGAAAGAACATATACAAAGATGTGAAGCAATTTTGCCAAAACAGGATGGATCCTATGTCAACAAGCCTATGCGGCTCAAGATTTCAATAAAGAATTTGACACCATTGTTCTCTGTATCTCCCAATCCTGTGACATTCAGCTATTTCAGAAAGCAAAAAAAAAGCAGTTTTGAAATCACAGTTGTTAAAGTGCTGAAAATAAATGGTATTGTCAAGTGTATTTTGAACAGACTCTGTATTCAGAAAACAACTACTTGAAACAAAAATAGTGGCACTACATCATGCAAAGAATACTTGAAAGTTTATGAGGGAGTTTGAGAGAAATACAGATAAAAGAAACATTTGTTTATACATTTTTTAAGTTTGGTAACAAAAGCAAGCTGCTTTTAAGCTTATAAGTGAGATTGCCTTGGGTTTTGCTGGAGAATATACATGAATCAGACAAAAAAGGTTCAATGTGCATTCATGAACAATGAAGCAGCATCAGCATGCTAAGTTCAAATCTGTGGTTGGAATCACAACCATGGCAGTGAATTTTTCATCTAATTCAACTTACTAGTACGTATCAGTTATAATTTCAATTGGATTATTTTTTGTTACACCCTTGTATAAGAACCAAATGCATTCATTCACTAATTGTCACTTTTATGCTATTTATGATTATTACCTGCCGATAAAATTCCAAAGGAGGAACGTTTATGAATAAATAAAAGAGCACTCAATGAACAATATTCTGTCCATTATCAGCCAAGTATAAAATACGATTGTTATTGCACATAATTTCCAACAGTGGTGAAGTTGTCTGCATATTTTGAAACTTTTTGGTCCCATTTCCTTTGCACATTAGCTGAACATAAGATGTTTTTCAAATTTTCAACTACCATGTTCCTCTGTGCTTAATTTCATACATTAAATTAAACAGCAACAATGTATAAGAGCAATTTTTATGCTTATATGAAGCAATACTATATGGTAACCCTGTAAACATTATGGTAAAAATATTCTAAGTGTATATGTATCAAAGTTCTCACAACCTGTTCCCCAAGTTTGAGGAATGAGAGTAAAACAAAACAAATTACCTACAAAACTTATGCTGTCTACAGATAGCAGAACAATTTAAATCCCTGTATGGATCCATTACCTACTATTTCTAATATTTTTGTCTGTGTTTATACATCTTAACAATAAACTCTGATGAACATATCTACAGAAATTAGGAGCTCTCTTTATCACAACCTTGACAATAACAATGAAATTAAGTGTGAAACTTGATAACCCCCGTTTTTACTTAGTTATGCTCTTTAAATGTAAATGCACATGTAACTTGAAACAAGTGCCATCTGGATTTAGAGATGTGGACTAACTGTTTTAAAGCTGCAAAATCTACAAATGGTTACCAGGATTCTTATAGAATGACAGTGAGAAAATGTCTTCAGAACATTTTGTGTACCTTCTGTTAGACTACAACTATTTAATTACGTACTACAATCTTTCTTCATTTTTATGACACTTTACAACAATGCCTTGACTTATTTCTGGAGAGCGAAAGACAGGTAATGAATTTAAAACACAGCTATATGAAGCACTTAAATGGCACAAAAAAGAACAATTTAAGTTATTTTTTGGCATTTGAGTAAGATGTCTGCATTTATGAACTCCCAAATACAAACTCAGATGATTTAATCACAAACTTATGACAAAGCATTAATGTTTTTATGCGGTATTTGAACCAGCTCACCAGAGGAATAAAAGTGCTTGAAATATATTTTTGGCTTATTGGGAAAGTATACTTCAGGGAGACTAAGGCTTGTATTCATGAAGAGACTTTGGATGAAGTAAAGATTTGAAAGTATGGAACTGTTAATTTAATATTCAAGAATGAGAATCTTCAGAAGGATAGCCTTGATCAGGATTTTAAGTTCCCATCATGCTAGACTTTGGACATTTTGGTAGTAGTGGGCATTGCTGAAAATATGCAACAAATCCAGGTGGTTATTGACATTCGGAGAAATGTCAATGGCATAGTAAGAATTTTTTCAAGAAAAGGTTTGGAATTGAGTTGTTTGATTTACAGAAGGATGTAATTCAACACGCTGTGTTAATACTGAGTGGAGGACCCAAGGAGTGGGGCATGTCATTATGTCTATTCCTCAGACATAAATACATAGTTTTTTCTTTTTCTGATAAAAGAGCTAGAAACTCCTCTATTTTTCCAAGGGACTTTAAATTTTCCTGCTTTGTGCATTTATATTGTAAGAATCACTATTTTTGTTATTCTTCTTTACAAAAACAAAATAAAAAATCTGGTGTGTTACACTCACATGACTTTCTCTACTCTTGTACAAACTATTTTCACAAACTCTTATTCTCCATCTATTTCATATTAATCGAGATAAACATTTGCAGAAACGATCTTTTGACATGCAAAGTGAATTACATTTTACACGTAGTGACCAGTTCTAAAAATATTTGACTATCGCTTAAGGTGTACTATGTTCCCCTTGTTTTGTATTTGCAAGAGCAATATAGAAATACAGTAGCCTTTAAGCATAGACATCTCTCTTAATAGCTGGTTGCTAGGTGCAGCACCATTCTCTTTGCCACAGATTCATACTCTTTGCATATCCAAGACAAAAAAATGAATAATGAATTCCCATTTGAGAAAATAAGTATTAAAAAATTTAAGGGAATAACAACAATATCTCGAAAATGGTTCACTTTACAAAAAAAATGTATATAAATTGTGTATTTTAATGCGATCTACATTTTTTGTGTAGTAAAATTTTGTCTATCTCTTGTGGTTTACCAGTTATGCAAATGTTGTTCACAATGAAGAATACTTTTGGAGACATTCCCAGAAAATTCGAGATATGCATTTCATTTATCATGAAAATATCTTAAACATATGATATTTTAATCAAAATCGTTAGAGCCATTTTTGAGAAAATTAAAATTTTCGAAAAATGTTCCATGTAAAGGGTATTCTGGGGTGGGGGGATTTTCTTGAAAACCTTTGTGTCACATTTCTGGAAGATACTGAACCTAAATACCAAGTTTGGAGTTTATCATCCGACTGTTCGTTTCTGAGTTATGCTGTTCACAGACATACACACACAGACATGTTTCCAAAAATGCTTTTTTTGGATTCAGGGGGTCTCAAAACATATATTTCCGGTGAAACCTCGGTATCGAATTTTTGGGTGGAATACAATACTTTCCCTACTTACTATACGTAGTAGAAAAAGTAAAAAAAATGGGAACAAAACAACAGTACATATCTAACTCACGATCTAACCAAATCTCAGCACATTCAAGTTTTCCCTATAAATGCATGTTAATGAATGCCACGAGGTTGGAGGGGAAGAGCGAAATTCAGACACTTCAACCAATGCCTTCTATATTGTAATAGAGGGATGTGGATTTGAAAATAGGGTTAGCCAATATTGGGACTTGGTCATGAAATTTGAACTTTCCAGAGTCAAAGTTAAGGTATCAAAACTACTCCCTATGAAAAGTTGTATCTGAAAGCACACACATACATCCAAGCCTAAAAGGTGTTATCTAATATATAAACTGACATCAGTAATAAAACCTTCAGCACCAGCCATTTATTGCAATACTTAGTGCTGGTTTCACCAACAATGATAATCTTATTCAACTCAGGTAAGAGGAATTAAAACTATGTTGTATGGTTTCACCAACTAGTGTAATAGTTCCCAAGGCCTGCAAACAAAAGGGCCAAGCATGACTAACGATTTTCTACCATTTATGGATCATAAAGTTAACAAAGCAAAAAGAAAATAGTGATGTTGAATATGTGCAGTACGAGAGAAGGGGAAGATGACCAAGTTAGATCAGAAAATAAGAAATTATTTCAATGTACACGTTGATGTAGATTTTCTAACATCTCACAAAACCATCTGTACTCTACTTGGAACAATTACAACAAGAACTGAAATTCCCATTCAACAAGTAAGCAGTTAATTCATATGACATAAAATTTCCCTAATAAATCAGAAATTTGTACAAGTCAGGATGATGATGATGATGATTATTATTTTTTGGTCACTGCTGCTAACCTCTATTTTTCTATTGCATTATGTACTGTCACTCCTGGTAGACGTTCATCACCCTTTATGCACCACAAATGTTTGTATTTTGTCATACTAATTGCTTCATTCTCAACACAATTTATATTTTACTGTATCATAAAACAATTTTTCAGTTATAGGAATTTTGATTTTCAGTTATACATTCCTTTCTTCCTCTCCACAGTCTATTTATATCATTGGTTTTATGAAACATCCTGTGTGACTCATAATTTTTCAGATGAAAAAAGCAATTAAGTGCATCATAATTAATTCTTATGAGATAAATTCAAATCTCAGGCTGAAAGATACCATTTTATTCATATGTGGTTTCCAAACTGCAGAGCTTCAAAGGCAGAACACCTCTGCTTCAATCAAACACAGTTTTGATTTTTGAAATGCACAGGAAAAAGCATCAATCAGAAGCAGCGGGCAGTGTTTCTTTCTGCTTGTTGATTAACTGATCTGCATCATTTTCCCTCTGGCTTCCCAATATAAAGTCTAAGTTAACACTTTTTAAGGCCTTTGCATTTGGCAAGATGATGTTTGTTCAGGATGACATATGTTCACAGAGAGTGCACTTGGGTGTACTGTCCATTCCAAACCAGAGTGCCTTTCACTGAAAACAAACTCTTTGTATTATCCGCGCAAAAGTAGTTCGCAATCTCCGCCCATAATGGCTGCTTGTTCCCCTCCCACGTGCTTGTTGAACACTATTTAATCTATAAAAAGGCACCCTGCGTGAGAATCATAGTTCAAAATGCAACCTGAGGTAACAATCAATTTTATAAGTATGCGGCAATGAACACTTTACTTACATTGATCACAATCCTCGGGCAAAAGTGCAATACCCAAATCCAAATCCTCCGAAGATGGCTCAGCTGCCATATCAGAATCAGAACTACTCTCCAAAATAATGACAAGCTTATCCACAATTCCAAGCACTGTCGCACACAAAACAAGTTCCCACATTTTATCCTCTTCTATGTTCTATTACGTCTGTTTATATTGCCTGCTCGCTTTGGTTACACTTCTCACTGAAACGTCTGTGAAATCCAATATTAGTTTCGTAATATGCAATAATGCAAGTGTCTGGTATTTTTGTAATAGTCAGTTGAATATATGAAGTATTGTTTGTTTTTAGCCACTTTTTAACTGTTTCCTGCTTCTGTGTTTGAACAGTTTATTCGCAGTACACGCACCTTCCTCTGCCATGTGAGCTCAAATACCAACTGACTAAATCATAAGATTTGACCTGAGCTGAGCATATGTGTGTTAGTGTATTATGAAATGACTTTGCTTATCATATATCCTGTGTTACGCAAAGTGTTTATTCGGTACTCAGATATCACCTCTGGGAATTCATTGCTGCATTTCTTGTATATGTAAGAGAGTGGCAGTCATGCATTACGGTTGGTATTAACAAGCAAGATGCTCTCGGCGTTAGCGCAAAAGCAGACAAAAATAATATTTTGTAATCTCTTAACAGCTAGTATATATGCATTACCTTTAACGATGAGTTTTTATGATAACCACAATAAAATGTGCAGTTCTATACCTTTCCTACCCTAATATTTCATAATACAATACATGTATTAAGGAACTATTTATGTTGACGTAAGAGTATATTCTTGGGTTCGTGACAAGCCGAAGCACGTGCTTCTGTTTACATCAGAGGGAACTGTGGTTTGGAATGGACAGTAGGTAGGCAACGTATCTTGTAGAGGTGTTCTGTGAGGCAATCGTGTCCAGTTGCCATCCTAAATAAGGCCACTGCAGTTTTCCTTGGCATTTTTTCTATATCGACTCTATCTTTAATATTCTTATAATCTTTATCTTTTAACTTATCTTCATCAAGTCTCTGCTGTCTTTTGAAATGTTGTTTAATGTTATTTAATTGTTTAGTTATTTCTATTTGTCCTGCAAGTTTTATTTGTTGTATTGCACCTTTCTTTGCTAATTGATCCGCATATTCATTGCCCAAAAGTCCGACATGAGCCGAGATCCATTGTAGAGTGATATGATTTCTAGTTTCAACTGCTTTAATTAGGCTTCTTATTTCTTTAATATTTTTTTGTTTTATTATTGTAATTTACTATCCCATCTATGGCTGATTTTGAGTCTGATAAGATGACTATTTTTTGTTTTATGTATGGTCTACATAGAATGTTCTGTAATGCTGCTTTTATAGCTGTTAATTGTCCATCATAGTGGTTTGACGTTTCATCTAATGTTAGATACTCCTGCATCGCTGTTGTTTTTATTGATGAGGGATCCATCTGTATATATTCGGAGCCATTCTTTTTTCTGGATATCTTTCATTTTCTGTAGCTATTGCTCTCATTTTATCTGGTATATCGTTTTGTTTGTGTATAGTATATATCAGGTCATTCTGATATTGTACATAAATATATTCTACTCGTTACCTCTGTTGCTATTATATTTGTTGTAATTATATTCTTGTATTTTAGGTTATTAATATATGTTCTGAAGCTTATTTGAGTTTTTAAATTACTTTTAGTGTCTGCTGTGTGGTACCACTTGCATCTGATTCCATTGACTTGCAGTTTTTGTGCTAGAGTAATTGCTTTCAACTCATGTTCCAATTCTATAGCCATGTTTTTCATGAAGCTTTATAGTACTGTGATTGGGGTTGTTTTTACAGCTCCTGTTATTATTCTTAGTGAATTATTTTGTGAAATTTCTAGTTTACTTTTAAGTCTCTTGTTTACTGTTGCTAGTAGATCTCCTCCATACAATAGGTTAGGTTTTATGTATGTTTTATATGTATTATTAAGGAGGTCCATGTTTCCACCCCATTTTATTCCTGCTAAACGTTTTAAAATGTTGTTCTTTTTGTTGATTTTATTTGTTACATTGTTTACATGTTCTTTTGATAGTTCTTTATGTAATTCTATCCCTAGATACGTTGTTGTAGTTGCTTCTTGTAGTTTTTTGCTGTTGATTTGCAGGCATATATTTTCTGTTTTATGCTGCATTGTGAATAGTTGATATTAAGTTTTTCTTGTATTTATTTCCATATTGTTATTATTAGTCCACTGTTCTAGGGATATGGTTGTATTCTCCATTGCTGTTTGTAGTTTTTTGTAATGTTTCCCAGATTTTATGTTCTTTTCTGAAGTCCACATTACCACGTCGTCAGCAAACATTCCTACTTGTATGTTACCTACTAAGTAGTTTATACATATATTAACAGAATAGCACTTATAACAGACCCTTGAGGTAGTCCAACTCTTGTTTGTTTCCATTTAGATGTGGCTGTTTTGTATTGTACTGCAAACCATCTTTGGGATAGGAAGGTTTGAAACCAGTTTAACATGTGGCCTGATATGCCATATTTCTTCATCTTGTATAGCAGCATTTCTCGCCATACTGTGTTAAATGCATCTTTGAAGTAGACAAACAGTTCTCGAGTAGTCTTATTATTATTGAAATTTTCTAATGTTCGGGGAACAACGTAGCCTGCCTTCACGTGGTGTTCCCCGGGTAACGCTAAATGGACTACAGCACAGACATGCTTCCCAAAGCCAAAAAGGTTTCTTGCTTGTTATGTATGAGAAATTGCTGGCATGTATAATGCTCATAAATTAAAGTTACAATTTTTTTTACTTTGGGTTTGCAACCTTGTGGTGAAACGTACTTCTGTGTTCCAGCGATAAAGACGTATAACTCGATTTACATAAACATGAATGACATGTAAAATTATCATTACCAGCCCTAATAATCCCAGTTTTATGTAAGCACTCATTTATATAAGAAGCTTGTTTTTAACTAAAAACGTTAGAGAAATACAATTCAATATCCAAAAGTACCAATTTTCCTGCCACTGCTATCTTAGGACTGTGCTTTACATATACTGTAACATGCTTAAAAAAACTGAGGCTAATTATAAATCTATTTTTATGCATATAAAATGTTAACCTAGCTCCTGAACCAAAAATTCTAAAAAAAATTAATTTTGTAATCCAAAAGGACCTGTTTTGAAGCATACTGATTCTTTCACATGTGCTAATGTGACTTTATTCATGCTTTATTCTAAGAATAAATAACTAATTGATCTGTTGCATAAATAACTACATGTGGAACTTCCAAAGTAAACAACAGGGACCAAGTCATTCAACAATTTTTATGTGCATCATAATGTCTGAACATTTTACTGATATATAGCACATAGTTCTGCTCTTGCTTGAGCAATTTCTTAGTGTTAATTAAATGTGTAACAATTTAATTGAGGTATATTAAAATCGGATGCTTTAGTGCTTTGTTAATGAGTTTCTCCTATGCAAGTAAATACAACAAACTAAATTGCTAAAGAGTTCAATGCTATTTGATATGATGTTTAAGGGGAGTAGTAAAAAATATGGTACCAGAGGTGGTGGACACTGATGATGCATGACATGAAATATTGGGAAAGGAAATTTGGGAAGGAAACATTTCAGGCAAGATACCTCCCTGGCATTTGTCAGTTATGAGGACTAAGGAAAACCTGGAAAAAACTTCAGTTAGGGAGGGGAGTCCTGGCAAGATTTAAAATGTGGACTTTCATTCATAAGTCCATGCTTTAAGGGGGAACAATCCCAAGCAGCACAAATACATTAAAGTGCATTTAAATGCTACTGCTGATGGTGCTGATGCCTGTGGCAATTGTGTTGTTAAATAAACATAACTATTATCATAACAAAACCTTCTTTCTAAGGTTAGTAAACATGCAATGATTCACTGTTCTTTCATACATGCCATGTGTAAGGAAAGGTTGAAAGGTAGAATAAGACTGAAAAATCCAATGTCATAGCCGGGATCTGAACCACCATATGGAAACCGGAAGATCCTTTGTTCAAATCCCAGCTATGGCATTGAAGTTTTGTCTGATTCTACCTATGCAATAATTCTTTGTAACTAGATAGTATTATAACCAAATTGCATGGTCTATAATTCTTTGAGCTATAAGGTGTTACGATATATTGTATCTTCCAATTATCTGATGACTAATGTGACAGAAAGGGATTGCATAGCTTGACTCTTGGTCAGTTGCACTAAAAGAAGTTGGGTAAGTGTGTATAAACACCAGTGAGTGCAATAAAACTGCTGCAAATTCAATGATGCCAGCTTACTTGCAACTTCTTGATACAGGAACTCGTAAGCTTAGAAACATCTGAATGTTAAAAGGAAGTGATAAATACAGTGAAGCATCACGAATTTGTAAAATGTTTTAACATGTAGACACACATGCTTCACTTACATCGTTGGATTTTTAAATTCAACATATGTTACTTTACAAATTAGAAACTCTTGTTGATTACATTAGATACTACCCGGAAAGCTGGGTATTGTAGGAACAAAACACACCAGTATTTATGACTGGTAAGAAATAAAAAATTAAGCTTTAAACTGAGGTCACGTGTTAGATTTTTTAGCAAAAGCTAAAAAGTTGTTTGGCAATATTCCATAGTTGCCTTTCCTGCAAACTCACTTTGGAGAAGCAGTCATAGTGATGTGTAAAACTCTACAACCTTATTATTAAATCTGCTAAGAGGGAAATTTAACTGTTAAAGAGGTCATAGTTCTGAATTTTCCAACTGGAATTTGTAAAAGATGAATGGTGCACAATGTGCACATTAAACATAAATATTGTTAATCTTCATTACAGAAAGCTATTAGTGTTTTGTGCCTAAGTGTACAGCTCATGGCGTGGTATCTCTCAAAACTTTTGCCAAAACACTCACAAACTAGTCAGAGCCTGGATGATGGAACTTTTTTAATTTTGCACAGCTTATAGCGGAAACCATATACAACAAAACAGTTAAGCAAATGTCTCATCTTGTAGCCTCCTTCCAGTCCTTGTAAATCATGGCATCCGTGGAGTGAAATTTGCTCCACATGTCTCTCCTCTTTGCATGTACATTGTCCACCAATTTCATGTAACTTGGTGTAGATTGCAGCCCTGAATGAATGTGTAGTTCCTCTACGTATAACATATCATAGGTTAGCTCATATAGAAGTTTTGATGGTGTGTATTTTGAAACACATAGGGTCTTATTCAAAAAGGCTGCTTTCAGTTACTTTAAGTGTTTCAGATGCCAGACATTTTTCAAACCGTATGTGGCCACAGGTAGCTCAAAAAGTTTTAAGGAGCTGGAATTTGTGATGACTCGTACAGCTAAACAGGGTTGAGGATAGTTCAAAGTGTTTGAAGGTAGAGTTATCAGCCAGTTCAGGAAACAATTAAATGTAATTATCATCGGAAACAGTGAACAGCTGATTTGTGAAAAGGGTTTTAGTTTATAGTTATGAGGCAGCTAACTATAATGCTACTTCAGAAATAAACAAGTTCAGTAAATAAACAAGAAACTTAAATGATGTATAAACACAAATGTTAAAGTTAAAAAATAACAAGGCCTGTGGAACCGATGGGCTACCAGGTGAATTCTGGAAAGCATGGTGCAAAAATGATGATAGACTTAGATTTATAGGAAATTGTTTAATTCAATATGTGAAAGGGTTACAGTCCCACAGAAATGGAAAAAGGGAATTGTACCAATATATAAAGGCAACGCAGATATAGACGATGCTACAAATTAAGAAAGAGGGGAAACTATCAGAATTCCAAGCAGGATTTAGAAAAGGAAGAAGAACAATAGACAATACATTAATCATAAAGACAGTGGTAGATAAATGCTTAGGAATAAAAAAAGGATTTAGAAAAAGCATTTGACACTACCAACAGGCTAAAGCTAATTAAGAAAGGGGTGAGTGAATTATTTATAAAGCGTATAAAGCAATTTATATGTAAATGATGAGTGCTGTGTGAAAATAGCTAAGGGAAGAATTACTGAAGAGAATGCAAATACTTCAGGGCTTAAGACTAGGGTGCAAACTTAGTCAAGTGTTATTTAACCTATTTATAGATGATATTATAGAAGAGATGAAAAAATTTAATAAGCATTCACCAGCTATTAATAATAGGGAAATACCAGGATTATTGTTTGCAGATGATCTAGTGGCAGGTTCCATTTCAGGTGTGGGGTTAAGTAAAGCCTTTGAAGCAATTGAAAAATACTGTAAAAATTGGGGACCAAGAATAAACAAAAATAAATAAAAGATCATGATCTTTAAGAAAGGATATAAACTAAGAAAGACAGAAAATTGGTATTAAGAAGGAAAGGAGTTGGAAGTAGTGAGGAAAATTGACTAACTAGGAGTAAGGCTCCATAGTGCAGGGGATTGGGGAGAACAAGAAGAAAGTACTAGCAAAGGAGAAACAAGCAATACAGTAATCAGAGCATGTGTGAATAAAATACCAGAAATGCAAATTACATGGCTAGAAAGGATATATAGCATAGTGGTGGAAGCAAGGATGTTATGCACAGGGGAGATATGAGGGTTGTAAAAAGGATGGGAAAATGTAGATGCTATACAAAGAATTTTTGTAAAATAACCCTGGGATTGCCAAGAAGTTCACTGAATGGAGTAGCACAAGCAAAACTAGGGAGGGTGGGAGCAAAAGGCAATCAAATACTGGTTCAGAATAAAGCTACTAGAGCAAAATGATATACTAAAGCAATGCTTGGTTGTACAGGAGAAAATGGGGAAAAAAGAAACTAGGATGCGCAAGATACAGAGAAAATTGGAAGAAATAGGAATGAGGGAAACATGGGCAGAAAGAAACAACAAAAATAAGGGTTTCTGGAAAGAAATTAAAACAAGACTGAAGGATATTGAAAAACAAGAAATTATAAGTAGTTTCAATGAAAAAAAAGTCATTAATAGATTATAAATATTCTAAAATGGAATGGGGAAAAGAAAGATACATTGAAGTATGGCCAGAATGGGGTATGCATGGGCGAGGACAGGTGTAATGAATTTAAGTGGTTTAGCAGGGAGAAGAAGGGAGGAGAGATGTACTACATGTAATGGATTACACAACAATAGGCATTATATTATGGAATGCGATGATACGGATAAAGGAAGAGAGAATTTAATACTAGAGAAATGGAAAAATTTACTAAATAGAGCTAAAAGTAATGCAAGATTAAAAGCAAATCATTGAAAACCATGAGGAATGTGAAAGAATTAGTACAGTGAAACCTCATTAATACATTTCTGCAGAGGACAAGGATATAAAATGCACTATTGAATATTCAGTTTAAAACAACTGACGAGAATAACAAAACAATTGATGCTTATTGAAATTGTTTTGAGGTTATACTTGCCTAAGCCGCTGTGGCATCTCAAGCTCTTAAAACTTTCCTTCATGCACATGTTTCCTCTTTCTATTCCTGTTGTTCTTGTATGCATTTTCTATTTTGCTTTGATTACTTACAATTCTGTTTAAATGAAGGATAAGTTTTAACTTTTATGCCAGTTCCACTCACTTAAGGTTAGGATTTCTGCCTACTTCTTTAAGTATTTTAATTTTGTCACCATTAGTTTATGATTTGACAGCTTTTTCCTTCTGCATTACTGCAATATGACACAACACAATTTTTACGGCTTCTTCAGTAACACGTAAATATGCACTCTGCGGTCAACTTGATTCACAGCAACTTTCACCCCCTCTGTGGCCAAGAACAAGGTGTGTTAGCTTTGAAAAGGAGTGCACAATAAATTCCTTCAGGGCTGGGGAAAATGTGATCATATTGAGCAAAAATAGAAACATTTCCATGATAAATGAGGTATTTTTACATTAATTTAACACAATGAAAATTAGGACTTAAAAATTATATGATAAGCAATAAAAGATACTAATGAGGAGTGTGTTAATAAGGTTTCACTATATATATATATATATATATATATATATATATATATATATATATATATATATATATATAGAGAGAAGATCTTTATAAAGACGCATGAGGAACAGATGAAGGCAGACTAGATAAAGAGCCTCATTCCATCAAGGAACAGGCTAAAATTTTATTTCAACCCTGAATATACTATAGATTTAACAATAGTTATGACATGCAAAGGTGAACAAATAAAAATCCATGGATTTTATTATTTAGATAGCAAATATACTTAATATATTTATACATATAAGAATCAAATCAAATACACTCATTAAGTTTCTAAAAAGAATGAAAGAATTTGAAACATGGTTGGTTTGCTTTATTTGGTATGATTGCAACTAGGTAAAAGATGTTACGGGTCAAATATTAATTACATGAAAAATCTGCATGCATAAACTGGACTTTATGTAAATATAGATAAGTGGTGTTGTTCCTTTTTTGATTTATTTTAATTCAAATCATTCTCATCATTTGCTTAATTGTTCTTATTCTGGTTACAGTCCATAAATGAAGACCAAGCTTTATTTCTCAAAGATAAATGAGAAGCACAATGGATGATTTTGTAAGCAGGAGTTGAAAATAAAGACAGAAAAACCAACACTTCTTATGACCTGGATAAATACATTTTTATGCTCTTGCCTAACCTGTCAAACAGCATTGCTATAACAATGATTTGTTGGCAATGCATTCCCCACCACTCAGATAACTGGGATAAGTGCATAATCTGATGTTATATATGTATTTGGTGGCAGAGAATTAACTACTCCAATCCACAAGAGAAACTGAATTAAATATATGCTGAACTACTGCTACCTTACTTATTTCTACAAAAAATATTATTCACTGCAGATAATAACACTATTCCAACAACCTTCTAAACTGCTTATACCTACAAATGCAGGTAAATGTGGGAATATAATGGTTGCAAAACAATGACAAATTTGCAGTTGCAATGCATTTACTGCAGCAAAACTGATGAGGATTAAAGCAAATGCTTAATTAATGTAAACAATGTTTACTTGTATTATGAAACTGTATGCCTCAATGAAACAAATGAGCAATTCATTGCACTATTTGTAAGTGTAATATATACAATAAATTAAATTACACTTTACAAGCTTGTAAGAAATCAAAGAACTTCAAGGCAAGTTGAAAATTTACAAATATACAATAAAAAGGCATTTATTTACAAAATATTTCACACAGGCACATGGTAGTCATCAATTATGATTATGTGACAATCATATTAAAAAGAATTTGCAAAATATATCAAATTCTTAAACAACTGATGCAGACACCAGTAGAGCATCTCGTCAAAAAATCAAACTTTAAAGCATTTATCGTATTTTATCGCTGGCTGACTGTACTAACTTAACATACTTTTAAAGTAAAAGTGGTATTTAAACTGCACATTACATGTATTTTATACATGTATAATTATACACTCTAAAAATATTTATATTATTTCTTAATTACAAGAAATAACATAAATTTTAAAATAAAAAAAAGCCTTTTGCAGTTTACATTTCACATAAAAATAGCATTTTGAATCACTCTCGGATATAAAATACACTGTACATATTTAAAAAATTACAAAGCCCCGGCTTTAATTTTTTATTATTCTTGGAATCTCACCTTCCCTTTCTCTTCTTCTTAATTTCTTTCTCCGCCTATCAATACATGCAAGTTCAGCTTTCACATTCATGTATGTTTTTCTTAGTTCCTGCAACTTTTGTTGTAACAAAGCAATTCGCTGTGTACCATCAAGTTCAGGATCTGAAACACATGCGTCACCATTACTCTCACGTATACATATTATTATTTAGAAAATTTTAACTCACATCACTGTTACTAGCTTATCCATATTTTATAGAAATATACATATTATTTTGCTTTCCTTATATGCAATTTAATACTATCGTGTAAAACTGAAATTTGAGATACACAAAGGATGTACCAGGACTCAAACACAGCAATAAAGGTATGATCAATTTACTGGTTTTAAGTTTTTACCTAACATCTAATCACAGAATAAGTGACACAGTGAACTTGGCAGAAATGTTTCCAACATGATGTAAGAGCCATGCAGGAACATGGCAATATAATCTGAAGATGTGGACTTTAATTCTGGCCATCCCAGTTGTTGATACAAACTTACGAGGTTTACACGGTATGATTTAAAGAAGCTAACTAAGATGGTAAAAACACCTGCACAGAAGACATAAGATTCACAGTTGAAAAAACTGCCATTACCTACGAGGGCTGATCAATAAAGACTGAGACTGATTTTTTTCTGTAGTTACCCTTGATAGTTTTATGTCTCTACTACGAATACTTGAAAAGAGCAGGGTTTCATGTATAATGTCCATAAGCAACAGCACTCTCGTAACGGTAGGTTGGTAGTAATGCTGTATATTGTTGACCCTACTTGAATTTCGCATACCACAAAATGGAGGCGACACGAGAGGAGCAATACAGCGCAATAAAATTTTATTTTCGTTTAAATCATACAGCCTTGAAACTTTCAAAAAGCTGAAGCAAGCATACGGTGAAGATGCACTACCTTGTGCAACAGTGTTTAGGTGGTTCAAGGACTTCAAAGAAGGGCGAGTCCTCTGTGCTAAGCAAGGTGGGCCTGGTGTTTCAGAATGGAATGATTTATCAGCATGCAGTTCCCCCCCTCACACTACTGTTACAGCAGCTACTACACGTCAGTATTGGCTACACTGAGGAAGCACATTACAAGGAAACATCCAGAACATCATCGGAATGGGTGGCGACTTCATCACGACAACGTGCGGCCTCATGTCGCAAATTAAGTACAGGAATTTTTGGCTAAATTCAACATTACCTGTGTGCCGCATCCGCCTTAAAGCCCCAGTCTTACCCCCTGTGATTTCTTTTTATTCCCATTACTAAAGACAAAGCTCCGGGGCATTCGATTTGAGAGCACTGAAGCAGTGCTAAAGAAAAGTGAGGCGATTCTCAAAGACTTGACAAAGAATGGCCTGCACCATGTGGCAGAGACGCTATAAAAAGTGCATTCAGTTAGGAGGGGACTACTTTGAAAAAGATCATGTCAACATTGAAATGGAGTAATAAATATCTGTGAAAAAAAAATCAGTCTCAGTCTTTATTGATCAGCCCTCGTACATTTTTCAACTTTGATTCTTCTTCCCCATCTTTCCTTGCAAGGATTAGTGACAAAGATAAATGCTAGTGATAAAACTCTAAAATGTTGGCAGCTAAACTACAAAACTTTTAAGAATAACTTTTTACACGAATTTATACAACAGTTATTTTCCTAATTGTTCTACAAATTACATATAGAAAAGCGTATTTTTCTAATATTTCTGTTATTCATTATAAATATACAAAAGGATGGTCTCAATTATATACACACTTATAATGCTGGTGTTGTGCACCCTTTAACCATACAACTACATCACTACTCAATTATGTAATACTATATATATATTCAAATACAACTGTGTGTACACAGGGAGCTGAGAAAAAGGTGTTTAAAAACCAGGTAAATATGCTAACCATGATACTCTTTGCAGGACTTTATGGGAAACAAAAGAAAGACCACTTAACATTTTGAAGGGCATTCCTTAAAATTACATCTGAAAACTTTTACAAAATAACCTGATGGTTGCATTCACATGAATTTCTCAACTTACTCTTCCACAAACTATTCTTACAAAAGTTCATTCTGTTATCTAATTCTTGTCAATCAAGATAAGTTTTCATTATAAGCTTACACATTTCATTATAGATTAGGATACAGTAAGCTAAAGGGAGAGTCAGATTTTTAAAAAAGGGTCAATATGTGATGGCTTTGAAATTCCATGCATTTTTTTTTTTAAATGTAAAAAAGATAAGATAAATTATTTGTGTGATTTCCAGCTGCTACTGAAGGGAGCCACATTATAAAATGCAAGGACTCTGTGGGCTGCAGCATTCAGGATGCACAAAATATTTGAAAAATGTCTTTTATTTGTCATGCAAGTACTTCAAACTATGATCTTTTGATCAAAACTTTAGGAGTCACTTTTGACCTCCCCCTTAAGAAAGAAAGAAGAACAATTATAAAGGGCTGTTTAAGCTGGAGGAAATTTTATTGAAAATTTTTGCCTTGCATTCTTAAAAGATGCCTGATATCCATTTTAAATTTGGTGTTTATGCAACTGTTTAATTTTGGGTTATTTACTTTAATTTGTTTTTTTATTTATTAGCTGTCAAAGTACTTGTACAAGTTACTGATATTGTCAAAAATACAGTATATAGATCAAATATAAACACAGATTTACAAATCATCAACTTTATACAAACATTTTTCTATTAAGTATTTTAATTTGCTTTGAAATGGTTTTTTACCATTTAGTACTTTTACTGCTGTTGGCAGCCTATTAGATAAAATCTGACCCATTACATAAACATCTCTATCACTAGATTGTTTTTTGGTAGCCTGTTCCCTAAAGTGGTTATTGTTATGTCTGGTATTGTAGTCATGTACATCAGTGTTCTTCAAATTTAGCTTATTTATAACAAAGAGAATTGCCTTATATACATACTAAATATGAAAAATGGAAGAATGAAAGAGAGAATGTATATATCTAGGAGTTAAAATAGACAGTGGTGGTAATTGGGACAAACAAAAACAATTTGCATTGGCAAAAGGAAAAGGAGCTCTATCATCCATTAGAAGTTGCAAATACAAGGTACCTAATATAAATATTAAATGGTTAGAAAAAGTATATGATATGGTGGTTGAGGCAAAAATGCTATATGGAATAGAAGTATGGGGATTAGGAGGAGGATGGGAAGTCATAGATTAGGTACATAGGACATTTTGCAGAGAATTGCTTGGGCTACCAATTGCAACTATTAAACAGGTAGCACAATTACAGTTGGGTAGAGTGGCAAGTAAGGGAAAGATTATGGAAAGGGCATTGAAATTCTGGTATAGAATATTGAACTTGAAAGAAAGGAATTTGTTGAAACAGTGTCTAATATATCAAGAGAAAAGTCTAAAGAACAAGGGATGGGTAGTCTGTCTCAGAAATAATTTGGAAAGTAGTGAATTAGAGGAAATGTGGAGAAGGAGAAAAAATAATGTGAATAACTTTTGGAAATCAGCAAGAAAAAGATTTGAAGATATAGAAATACAAAAAATATTTAGTGTGATAGCTGATGAGATCATTAGTTTTTTATATACCAATGAAAGATTCATGGGGAAGGGATAACTACATAGATATGACTAATAAAGAGGAACGAGAAGGTATTGCTTGGATGAAAGCAGGAGTATGGAGGTTAAAAGGTTTAAGGAAGGGCATTCCACAAAATCAGTGTCCTATATATGGTGGAAATGAAGATATGGAACATATAATATTTAAATGTTAAGGGACAGAAGTTTGGAGAAAACAGTATTTAATAAGAAATGGTTCAAGATAGATAGAAATATAGCGGTAGTGGAAATGTTTCAAAAAGATAGTAAGAAGATTGGGCAATTTTTATATAAAGTTAAAAATAAATGGGTATGGACAGTAAATGGAGTTAAACAACAAAGTATAAATGATGTAATAAATTAGAAATAAGAAATTACTGTAAAATATGAGTATGACTGGCAAAGAGCCAGGGCTGAATACCAGTCATACTAACCTGTATACAGCTTAGCAAATAAATAAAAATATATAAATACAGGGAATAAAGTGTTAACAACAGTCAGTATTTTTAAAAATAAAAACTATCCTAATGCACCTTTTTTGTAGGTTCACTGTTCAGATAAACCATTGGAGAACTTCTCCAAATTTCAATTCCATATAATAGATATGATATATAACCCCATAATAGAGCATTTTTATTATGTTTTGCAGTCACTGATTGGTTTAAAATGTTTAATTAGATAAATTGATTTGCTAATTTTTTACATAGATAATGCGAGTACGCCATGTTAATTTGTTGTTCATATGTTTCCACAGAAATTTATGTACACTTATGTCTTTTATGATACAATTATTTATCTGTAGATTAACATTGAACTGAGTGTTATTTGTAAGGCTAATTTGCATTAATGTGTTTTTTTCCGTATTGCATTTGGGGTTGTTTTTGCCAAAAAAGTTTAATAGATGTTCTCCCAAAGTGCTCAAATCCTGAATTAATTTATCAATACTATCAGTAGAGCAGATAACAATTGTGTCATCTGCATTGGATATTATCTTAAATTTATTCATAATAGGTAAATCATTTATATAAATTATGAATAGTATTGGTCTTAATATGCTACCCTGAGGAACCCCACAATTTACAGTCTTACAAGAGGAGCTGTAGTCATTGTGAGCGTCTTCATTTTGGTATTAAATATGTGTATATTGTGTTCTACCTTTCAGGTAAGAAATAATTAAAGTTTTTGGGTATTCCTCTTATATCATAATTATCTAATGTTTTGGATAAGAATGTCATGATCAACAGAATCAAATGCTTTTGATAAATCAAAAAATAAGGGCCCAATCTTTTCATTGTTAACTAACTTTATGGAAGCCTGGTGTGCAAACTCGGCAACTGAAGTAATTGTTGACAGACCTTTTTGGAAGCCATGGAGAAACCCTTGAATAATCTTATTTTTCTTCAGGAATGATAAAAATCTGTATATGATTACCTTCTCAAATATTTTTGCAATTTCTGAAGTTAATGTTATGGGCCTCACTATGCTCATTTTAAAACACTGAGGAAATTCAAGCTTCTCTATAGAATTGTTAATCAGGTGAGAAATCAGCTTTGGAATGCTTTAAAATTATGGGGCTTATTTCATCCCACCCTTGTGATGATTTACTTTTTTAAGGCTATTATATCTATTATCTCATTTTTTGATGTTGGGCTTAATAGTCAGGACCATGTGTTAGAGCCAACATCATAGAAACAAAACCAAAAGGAGTAATCAGAAGTGTACCAAATCAACTGTTTAGACTGCAATAAAATTTACTGGAAAAACCAAAAGAAACCTGAGTCTAAGACTGAAAGAACATTTTAGGAATATAAAATACAAACAAATGGACAAATCTGCAGTAGTCAACCATTTCTGGGAAAACGAAATGAAATGAAATTGAGTTTTATTTATGGACGCTCTTTAACTACTATGGTTCTTAGCGTCCCATTCTATATTGGGCGTGAAACACCGGTAATTTTGCTCAGAGGCCTCTTTATCAGGCTTGAGGTTCTTTTACGTGCCGTAAATCTACGACACGGGACCACCGGCTTTACTTCCCTTCCGAAGGAAGCCGTGCTAAGGATTTTTACGCCCGAAAAAATCCATCGCCCTCCGCCGGGTTTGAACCCGCGACCTTGGGAACTAGAGGCTAGCACGGTACCACTAGTCCACGGAGGACGACAGTCTGGGAAAACAACCACAACATACAGAACGAAATAAAAAGTCCTAAAAACCACCAGAAACCCAAAGACATTAGATGTATGAGAGAAGATCTTCAGCCTGAAACATGAACTTGTAATGAATTTTGAAATTCCGACCAAGATAAATGCATATACCTAGTTATTGAAATTTCTACCACCAGAGGACGCTTGTCCAACCACGAGGAAACTGGACACACAAATCAGTCAAAGGCAACAACCTACAAAAAAACGTTTCTGCATAATAATGTGATGAGTGAAAACTTTTGAGTGTTAAATCGACTCCTACTCTCAGTTATATTAATCATAGTTCTTGTTGTCTCTACATGTCGCAGATCTTACATCTACACTGAGAAAGAATTTATTATAACACTCATTAACTAATACCAGATCACTAATTATTTCCTTATCTAATTTAAGGTTAATATTTTCTGGGGTTGCTTTATTATCTACTTTCATTAATAAATCCTTAGCTATTTTTTGTACATTACTAGATTTCCGTTGATGTTGTAATGAAAAGAAGCTAGAAACAGTGATGTGTATTGAATTTATTTAAAGGTGAGTTGGAATTGTTACACTAACATCACTTAAGTTTACTCACTTAACATGTTTCGGGAAACGGTTGTTCCCATCCTCAGAAGTTAATTCGACTGAATTTCAGTTGAATTAGCTTCTGAGGATGGGAACCGTTTCCCGAAACATGTTAAGTGAGTAAACTTAAGTGATGTTAGTGTAACAATTCCGACTCACCTTTAAATAAATTACTAGATTTATTTATTCCATGTTTATATGGTTCTGCCTTTAAGTCATCAAGTTAGTCAGAATATTCCTTTTTGATAGTTTTATACTTTGCTTTATAAAAGAAAAGGTTACCGTTGAATACAACACTTCTGTATAATTTAGAGAGCTACAGAGAAAGTAAATATAGGTCAAAAGTTACTCATAGTGTTCCGAGTCACTTCAGGATATAAATCTTCTCTTGTTGAGAAACATAAAGACATCTGAGTTAGAGGAACGCCTAAGCTGTTTGATTTAATTTGTCTTTGATAGACATCTCTGTAACATCTGTCTACAAACAGGATGAAATAAACAGTGACGTATCTACCTATAATGACAGCTCAAATGTGCACAGTGTTCACAGGGCCAAGAATTACTCAACAATAATTTTTTTTAGGATAAGGGAAGATCTGGCAGAAAACCTTATCCCCTAACCCAACTCAATAAAGATATTTCAGGCCTTCTGCATTACTAGGTAGACTACCTGTTGAACCATATAGGTGGTGCAAAGGAAATCTTTTATTTCTTTCCAAGGTATGCCCATTAGTATGCACTTAAAATAATTTATAGTTCTCTATTTTACAAATCACACCTCTAAAACAAAACTTCCACAACTCAAAAATTTACTGTTTCGAGTTACTTCCAAATCCTGGTTCATGGAAGGTTCTCTACCAAAAATGAAAACCGCCATATATTGAACCAGCTTCCAGAAGATAGCTATACCAGATATGTTGGTGTTCAGAATATTCTGCTAATGCCACAAATCAAAGCTTTCAATGGCAATTAACTAAAAACTGTGCTTTTTGAGTTGTAGCAGTGTGCGAAATATCAAATGAGGAAAATATTTAATAAAACATGAACTTAACATTTAGACAATGCATACTTCATTTTTTATGTATAGTGGGAGACAATAGTTGGGTGGCCAAAGGAGCTTGGAAAATGCTTGAGCTACTCAACTATTCTATCCCCATTGTACATCATATCTGATGCTTTATTAAAAATGTTGAGCTAATTAGCTGAAAGCTCTGCGAGAGAGAGAGAGAGAGAGAGAGAGAGAGGGAGGGAGGGAGAGGGGGAGAGAGGGAGCAATCAAAACCTACAAGCCAATCACTTCATTTGAACAGTGAAACTGAGTATACTCTGATGTAACATTAGTAAAAAAATGTGGATTTGCAAATTTGCTGGCAACTGTACAGTCCTCACAATTACTTAATTACTGCAAGGGACTTCTGAGATAGTTTAAAATTAAAAGTACAGATCCATCTGGAATACATAAACACAAAACGACTATGAGATTTTATGTTAGGGTAAATAATGAATTAGAAACCAACAAGATATTGTTCAAATTAGTGGCCTTCTAGTGCCATTTAACTGAAGCTAAATGAAAAATCTGATGTATTACATTCACATCACTTTCTCTACTCTCTATTGCTTATTAATGGGTATACAAATTATTCTTACAAATGTTTATTTTCCTTTATACTTCATTTTAATCAAGATAAACCTTTCTGTAAATAGCTATAATACATATTTCATTACAGATACAAAAGGAATAGCGATAGTCAAATGTTTTACAATTGAGTGCTATACGCTGGCCTTAAAATTCCACACTCTTTCCATGACACTGCGAGAAACAACTGAAAAATCACAGGACTTTAAAAGAATGACTAAATATTTAATCTCAAACCATTAATAACGGATATCTCGGAAATGACTGATGCCACAAAAAGTTCAATTATGCTTACCAGTTATGCAAGATTATATAGATTTCCTTTTGATCGAAGAGGAATTCACAAGCTATTCCCAGAAAATTCAAGAAAAGCATTTTATTTGTCATGTAAACATCTAAAATATATGGTATTTTAACTTAAATCTTTGGAGCCATTTATCATAAAATCAAAAAATTCGAAAAATGTTCCATGCAAATGTTGTTTGCGATGGGGGGGGGGGGGAGTTTTCTTGAAAATCTTCATGTCGTATTTATGGAAGGTACTGAACTTAAATACCAAATTTGATATTTACTCATCATTTTGTTTTTAAGTTTTTTTTTGACTCAGGGGTCTCAAAACATATTTCCAGCGAAATCTCAATATTGAATTTTTGGGTGGAATGAATACCTTCTCTACCTACTATGTATGCAGTAAAGAAATTAAAAACAGGTAAGATTTTGTTTACTATTAATTAAATTTAATGTGGCCTAAATAATGGGGACACATTATACAGATCTGTAAGGGTAAAAATCTGCTTATTAACTACAAGACAAAAACTTAAAGTTGCTCAAGTTTGCTATTTTTGGTGCTATGTTATAAGCACTTTGTATGGCAAGTGTTAAGTGTGAAGACAATTTACCTAATTCAACATAGAAGTTGTACTTAGACGGCCGAGGAGACCTAGAAGACAGAACATTCTCTGTGCTTGCAAGAGGAGTACATGCTCCAGCTGTAGAGTTTTCGGAAGTGTCATCACTATCACTACCAGCCCCTCCATTACCATTACCACCTGCAGCAAAACAGAATGTAATAAATTAATCTTATACATAGTAAACATCACAATGCATGTTAAACCAACATCATCAAATCTTGATTTACTATATATTTATTAAAAGCATTGCTGGTAACTTATGCTGTAGTTATGAGGGATGATTCAATTACAGTTTGGCATTTGTAACACTTGATGCTATTCCCCTCTTCTCTTTCCTTCAACTTTATATCTTGTAATTAGTTGGACTTCACAAGAGTGTTTTCATCCTTCCTTGGATGAAAGGCAAACTGTGGAACAAAATGAGGAATGGATATACAACATTTTCCCTTCCAAAAGATTTCCTGCTCTATACAGTATACAATTTTTAATACTACTTTGCTGATGTGTTGTTTAGCAGAAAAAAAAATTCTCTTTTTATGCCGAGATTTAATACACAATTTGTTTCCAAACATAAATACTCTTATGCAGGGGCAACGCCTCCATGGCATGACACTATCTTAATAAAATAAATACATATTTTAAATTGTTTGTATACTCCACAATTATGTCAAGAATGCAGCCATGCTTCTTCTTCTTGTTCTTCTTCTTCAAGGTGCAATGAAATGGCTTGCCTGACACAATAGAAAACTACAGGTGACTGTAAAGTTTGTAACATTATTATACTTACTATTCTATGGATCTGTGGTAATTCTGCCAAGGGACGGATTCATAGCATTCTGGTTTTAGCCTATGGTATAGTGGGTAGTAGAGGGGCAAGAGGATAGCCTATATTTGTGAGTTAGTACCTGTTATGGCTTAGCATTGGCAGCACATGCAAATCATGTGCCAGCATTATTGTACACTAGGTGACAAAGTATGCTATAATGAGAAGTGAGAAATAAGATACTAATCAATAATTTGCAATGTGAAAGTTAGTAGAAAATCGTATGTTAAGTACATTCATCATCTATTTTCCATTGTTCATCATTAAAATTACATTTATCATTGTTTATTAATTAATTTTGAAGATTTAGAAGCTAGTAACAGTGATGTGTCATAATTTAAAATAAAGAGAGTTGAAAATTGTTACACTACATCACTAAAATGTTCTTACTTAGTGATGTAGTGTAACAACCTTCAACTCTCTTTATTTTAAATTATCATTGTTTTCTAACAATACTGCCAGCAGCCAAGCAGATGATTGAAAGGGAAGTATGATAAACAATGGTTAAAAAAAAAATATGGTCCTAAACAAGATTTAACAAACATTATAAAGATATGCAAAGGTAGAATCAGATGACTGAAAAATTCAATGCCATAGCCGGGATTTGAACCATGGATCTCCTGGTCTCCATCCAGTACAGCTTGTGGGATGAACAATTAATTCCATTAATTGACTTAATAACGGTTGAAACCCTGAAGCCTGGGACTTAAAGTACTTACAACATTATAAGTCACCATCGGGGTATGTCATCTCAATACAATTTGAGATCTCCTTGTGGTTTACCAGAAAAAATGCAATCAGTTGGAGATTTTAATGTCATGCCTGCATGTTGCCATAGTAGCTCAGCGGCTAGAGCAACCGGACAGAGACCGGGAGATCCGTGGTTCAAATCCCAGCTATGACACTGAATTTTTCAGTCATCTGATTCTACCTTTCCAAACTTGTCCAACAAACGGCTTGTGTGGAAGAACAATTAATTCATTATAAAGAATGGTTGGATATAGCCATGAACCCATTATTATTGTATAAAATTAAAATAAGAGAAACTCCTATGCCGGGTTCACAATGGAGTAGCTGGCGATGTAACATGAGTGACAAGATGATTGACCAATAGGAATTCAGCATGAACGTGGCAAAATCCATGCAACGAAAGCTGAATTGGAGTTAACTTTTACCATGTAACATGGCAGCAGCCAAAGAATAGGTTATGTATTCTTGTTAAGGAGACATCATTCTCCAGGGAAATGCATTCTTTTTCTGAAGATATAATAAATAAATATTTTATTATTGCCAATAGAGCTTTACAAGCTATGTGACATGGTCAGCACATAATTACAATTGGTTGAATCTTTACTTACACTCACTTATAAAAAGCACAAGACTTGCAAGCCTAGTCGTATTCAGTACAATGAAATAAAATGTTCTTACTTGAATGCGCTTCAAGGATGTCTGTAAATAAAGGAGAAGTGTGATTGGAACATAAATATTGTTGAGCGCATGAGTATTCAGGTGTTTGGCATTCTGTTTTCTTTATTTAAGTAGCATGAATAAAGTAACTTTACCACGTAGTCCATTATCTACATTATCGTTAAGGTGAAAGTGAAATACATGGGAAGATTTGCTCCTGATCTGCACATAAATATAGAACAAAAAAGTGCAAAGGTTAATTGCATTAGGAAATTTAATACGGACATTACACAAAAAATAAACGAATCTGTAAATGTGAAGTCAAAAGTGCTTTGTTTTGCTTTCCATGTATTCTGTTTGGTGGTGATAACCATTGGTCAAAAAAAGGGGTGGTGGATTTAGTTCATGTGTGTGAAAAAATTAAAGTACACTACACTACCACCGTTTTATCTCTGGCTATGACATTTTGTGTGGCTGAGAGAGGCAGTGTTGCCAATTCTCACCCCTATTGTGAACAAGCGTGAACGCATGTGCTATCTCTATAACAAGCATAATGCAGTAAATCACACATGCATAAAAAACCAACTTCACATGGATTAAAGCAAACAGCTACCGATGACACGTGCTACACTTACAACATAATTGACCACACAGTCCAAAATGCAGTGCACACACGGAGAGGAAGCCTGTAATTGGTGCTAGCAGACAATTTCCACCATTTGCTGTGCAAGCCAACCCAGCACTGCAAACCTTGTGATTTTCAATTCTTTTCTTTTGTGTTGTGTTTTGCATGTAGCAAAGCTCTAAGCAACAACAGTAAACTATATTTATTAAAAATGTTACAAGAAATCAAATTAGAGTCCCAACTTATCTGTTGGAACGAATCAGAACAGTTTCCTTTACTGTGGAAATTCACAGTGCTAGTATTGCTAAAGGAGGCCATTCTAATATTTACCTACCTCTTTCTTTACCTTCATGAAACGTTAGGGCCAGAGATACAGAGACACGAGTATAGTACCTTAATTGATATGCTGCTTGGTAAACTATTTGTAAAGTTTGTGGTATATATTGCATCATATAACAAACAATTCTGGATAAGTATTACTGGCACTATCAATGCATTCATGCTTCAGCTGCCACTACTCTTAATAGCCCTGGAACAGAATCCATACAACACATGAAGTACGTCCAAAAGTTTCATCTATTAAACCCATTTTTTTTTCCCGTTGGGAATTCTGTTGCTCATTATTTATATAAAAGCATGTTTTAGGATCCAGTTTGGTGAGTGGAACAACCAACATTAATGGCATATTTGAATTTAACCATATCCCTCCTTCTCTTCCACAATTACCCTGCCTAAAAGGTTGTATAAAAGGTGTGAACGCACATTCGACAGAGGCTTGGGATGGCATTCTGCACATATGTTGACTTAATAAAGAGCCATAAAAATGGAGGCTACATATAAAAGTACCCACTACTATCCCTCTGATGATGTACACCTATGAAGTGTGGAATATAGCGGCAGACTTCTGGCTTCTCTGGTTACAGCAGATTCAGAATAGGGTTGACAGTCCATCTATTGTTTCCCTTCACTTCCCAGTGAGTCTACTACATGAAATCTCAGTACTTTTATATGTGGATGTGATCAGGTGCAGAGTTAAAAATTTCTATGCTAGATTGACACACCATGAGAATGTCCTTGTCAGATCCTGTGGGGACTATTTATCTAGGAACTACTTCAGGTACTATCAGGTTCCCCACATGGCATAAAGGCAGACCCTAGTAACAACAGCATTAAACCAGCCAAAATCTTTTAAAGCTGAAGGCAAGTAATATTCTACACAATGGTTGTGTCACAGCAGTTGGCTCTATCGTCCATTTCAAAGCAGTGTTCTGCCAGTCTGGACTTTTCAGGCTGCATCAAACGGATAGTGCTCTCATGCTCCTTGACCCTGGTGGTTATGGTCCTGCTGGTTAGTCCTATATATGGGGCCCTGCACTCACAGGGAATGCAGTACAACCCTGGTACATTGAGATCCAGCTGGTCTTTCACCATTCTCACTAGGTTCTTTGCGATTTGTGAATGGTCCTGATGTGTTTGGCCAGTATTCTGCTGGATGGGTTGCCAGCATATGGGATGCAGGCTGTGGCAGTAGGCTTTTCTGATAGTTGCTGCGCGAGAGATTCCCTTTTTTAGCTCTAGTGAATGCTGCTGTTATGTCATAGAGTAGACATTTTGCGGGAGGTATGTTTCGAGTGTTGTAGTTCTAGTGTCAGGTGACTTAGATCGGAGATAGAGACTGCTCTGTGAGCCAGAGTGTTGAGTACACCGATTCGTGGTGATTTGTGGTGGAAGCTCTGGGCGTTCAAGTACAGATCGGTATGTGTTGGTTTCCGGTAGACCGCATGCCCGAGTGTACCATTACTGTTTTTGGAAATCAGAATATCTAGGAATGGCAGTGCTCCATCCTCCATTTCTATAGTGAACTGGATCCGAGATCAGAGGCTAAAGAGGTGTGTGAGGAAAGTTGGCAGTATCTAGTTGTTGTATCAATATCACCTGTCCTGGCTTGAAATCTGAGAATGTCTTGAGTTATGTTCATCGCCAGGAAAGCTTCAGCTCTTATTTCAAAGCTTGGAAAGTTTATAGGTAGGGTAACACAAAAATAGCTATGCAAGGTAGAATAACAAAGGGAATAACAATGTTGATAATATTGTATGAAAGCAGTACGAGATATACAAGGATATTGAAACCTTTAGATTCTAGGATTCAATATAATTATAATATAATCTGGTGTTACATATAATGCAGTATAAAAGAAAGGCAACTCCTTAAATTGAGGGGGATGACTTGGGGAAATAAAGGCTATTATTAGTAATAACTTAATATATATTTTGTAATCAAATAGATATATGGAAAAACTGGTAAATAAATTGCATACTTTATGGTAGCTTACCAATAGTTCGTGTTGCTTTTCCTGATGAATGCCTTGATCTCTTATTACTTTCACATTCTGATCTTTTTCTACTCCTTCTTCTCTTTTTGGGAGAAGCTTCTGCTTCCTTATCTGCATCTTGTTTCTTTGGTAAGAGTTTCAAGCCTTGCATTCTGTTATCACTGGAGTTTGAAACTTCTATGTTCAGCAGAGAATCTATAATGGATGTAAAGAGTTTCATTTAGAGAAAAAATAGTTGGGGTTAAGCTACCTTTAAGGAAATACAAAGAACTAAAAAATCCACAATTTTCTTTAAACCTGAAATTTTTACTGTGCATGCAGAAATAAAAATATGTTTATATACTGTGCGGGCATTTTAAGTGAGCCACATTGGCTCCCCCTTCATAGACATATTTACAATGTCTACGTAGATAGACAGAACGTCCAGAACATCATATGCATTGGATTCCTTGTGCCTGCCTAAGAGGAATCATTATCAGCACATAACAGATTGTTGACTTATCAGCTGGTTTTCTGCAGAAAAATATTCAGCAGATCGCAGTGTAAAGAAGTACGAGTGTGACCTCAGGATCGCATGATGGCAAGGCTAGAGCTACCTGGGTATGAAGATAGTGGGAAGAGAAATCAGTCTGAGCTCACCGATCATAGGGAAGAGAAGCTTTAGCGACAGGCCTGAAAGTCATTTCGTGCACACTGCAAGTAAGTAGACTGCAAAATTAACATTTAGAGCACGTGCCAAATAACTTGATAATTAGGAATAGAGCGAGAATAACTGTTTTGTATATCATTGTGAAACTTTGCATCAAAAAGAATTATGGCAAGAGAAGCTAATAGCTTGAGACGGAATTGTAAATGTATTTCATTTTCACTATAATGTCAAAGCTTGTTATAATATTGTTTGGGTAAAGAATATACTATGAGTGTGTGGCTGTAATAATTAAAAGCTTTCCCGAGTTGTTGTGGGAGCCTTAAGTTTACTTCCTTTCCTGCTTTATCATATTTAAATATTTGTATTCTCTGGGGCACTTCATGTTTGAAATGGGCCTAGCATTGTGCATTATATCAGAATAGGATAACCTTTCCTTGTATATCCTAGTTAAACTATATTTAAAACAAAGTTATAGGGAGACTTTATAATATTGTAGTAGAATGTTGATAGGACATAAACCTATTTTAATAAATGGTGATGTGATAACATTACCGTGCTGCATAAGATGAGGCCACATACCAACAGTAAGCATAGCAGACTGTACTGCAGTGACCTCTGTACTTTTCTGATCGCAACTGGCAGTGCATGACATGCTCAAGGTTATCTTTATCAGTTGTGTTTCAGTTGCTGCTCTGTGTTCATGCTATAAAGAGAGTTGACATTGTGCATCTCAAAGGTGAAAGTTTACTCAAGAAATCTGTGTTGTGTGAGATTTGCTTAAGGGTGTTAATGTCTTATTATTCCACTGCATTGCCTGCCAACAAATTCACACTTGAACAACAAGTTTTCATGTACGATACACATGTAAAAACCAAATCATGTAGACAATTTCAGGAGAAATTTCCTGGTAATCTCGTTCCAAATAAGAGAAACTGTAGATGTCCAATTAATAAGTTTAGGACATGGGATCATTAAACCTAAGAAGCGAAAACAAAATGTTTCTAATGGAGGAAAAAATTAATAAAATTGGTGCATTTATTTGTGGGGAACCCTAAAAAAAAGTTTATAGAAACAATCCCCACACCATAGACAAACTTAAGGACAATATAAAAACAGAAATTATCAACATTACGTAAGAACAACTTATGCATGTGAATGGAAATTTCATTCGAAGATGCCAGGAATATCTTCACGCAAATGAACACCACTTATAACAAGGTTAGTGCTTGTTATAGTGCATGTTACTAATACTCATGAGTAAGTAATGCGGGGGTTATGGAACAAAACAACCCCAGTATAATAGATGTGTGCAAAGCAAGCATATGCACGATCCGTGGCCTTACCATAAAACGATCACACTGTATATGTATGCCATCTGTTTTAAAGTTCCATTTTGAAGTTATATGAAGTCGCCAATATAAAGAAACTGTTGCACAGGCACAGATTCATTTTAATCAGTGAACTGCAACTGCATTGTATCTATCTTTTTCTGTGTTATTGAATTTTTCAATTTTACAAATGAGTTATGGTAATTATTTAATTACATATTAACTTATCAATATTTTTGAATAGTAAAATAGTTTATAATTTCATAATATTTGAAAACACTCCTAAAAACTTCAAGCATGTAAATTAAAAACTATGGTATGCAGAGCATTTGGGGAGGGGAGTGTGGGGAAAAGGGGAGATATGGATAGGAGAAGAGTTATATTTTTTGCCAGATTATACCATGAAAGCAACGCCGGGCATTTCAGCTTTTACCTTCCTCACTGTAGTGATCCACCTTGTTCCCTTCTGCACAGCTGTCCAGATCTATTTCAAATGAATCTCTATGAGATTTTGAGCTTTCATTGTCCATTGTAGGTGACATTCCATCCCTTTCCCTGAAAAATGGAATGACACAATCTTAATTTGAGGCAGTATTTTATATCACAACACTGTGAATGCCAGAGCGATTGTAGTGTAAATTAGCATTATTGTATGACAATGATTTGAGATGTTTATTAATTGTAAGCATTGTTAGGAAATAAGTTTACACAGCCTCAGTGAAACTGACAATAGGAGCAGGTAACAATGTAGCGAGGGGGTGAGTTGTTATCAATTAGAAGAGGCAAACAAATGACGTCAGAGTAGCGTGCCTTTCTTTAGAAATAGAGGGAATATCTTCCCTAGAGCATATGTGTTCGTAATTTTGATTGGATATAAAAATAGATGCTAATGTTGGCGCGCTTTATTAACCAATAGCAGCTCGATTATAATCTTTAGGCATATCGGGGTGAGAGAGTATAAATTCTGAAGCCAGAGACGGGTAACGCGCTGTTCAACAGAATCATTCACGGGTTACATGTCGCACAGTTTAAGAGAATCATTCGCGGGTTTCACGTCACACAGTTTAACAGAATCATTCACGAAGTTCACGTCGCGCAATTCTACAGAAACTCTTGCGTTGTAAAGTTAGTTACAAAAATGTGAAATACGCGAATTAATAATGTGCGGCAAATAAGTGATTATAGTTACATTTGAAAATATAACAGTTTCAGTCGGGCGTGTATCAAGAGTAATTATGTAAAATTAATTAATTGTGACGGCAATAAAAGTGTAAAAACAAATTCTTTTATCAGTGTTATCTTTTAGTAACAACTCCTTTCCGTTTACACACCCTGTTCTACAGATTTGCTCGACTGGGTAATAATAGCTAGCCGGAGGACAAAGAACTCAAAATTAAAAATAGTAAAACAATAACAGGCGCTCAGCAAATAAGATAACACGAAAGAAACCGCGACAAATTTAAACAGAGAATCCAGCTTTATTGATTTCAAATGGAAACTTTAAAGACCATTAGTTGCAGCATTCTACTGAAGCACAGAGGATTTTATTTCTTCTTATTTTGAAGCATTTGTGGTCCAAGAATTTAAAACATATATATTACTTACTCCTAAATCACTAAATGACTAAGGGCGACGTGCACCAACCTAGGGTAAGCTCCACTTTCGTAGTAAACTACTATTCAATCAACACTCAGCGACTTCCATATGAGAGTAAAGCACTTCTGGAGCATTTAATTTCTTTCAGATACTCCCACAGTAAATTACTGCAGAAGTAAATGTCAGAGAGCACCGTCGGGTAGTATTTTACTACTTGATTAAATAGAGCATAAATATAGGTGAATTTACTCTCGCGAACTGGATGGAGTAACTACCTGTCAATTGAACTAGAATACCATATTGTATATTTGGAGGAAGATATTTTGACGTGTTCATGGATTACTTAGATTACACTGATGATCCCAATAAAGAAAACAGTGATTACTTAGGTTACATTGATGATCTCAAAGAAATCAACGGGAATGCGATAGTGGTATGTGAGATCCATATGGTTTCGGTAATAGGAAAGAAACATTCTTTTTGAATCTGCTTGGAGAGCATTTACAACAAAACTCAAGACAGGAATTCGACTCTGTAACTCAAACTGCAATTATTGTTATGCATCCTGCAAGTGTTTCATACCAAAACATTTCAGATAGTAATACCGAGATTACGATGAACTTAACTAAACATGACAGTCTAACACAGTATTAAATGGAGCTATTTAGGGTTGACTTAACGTGACATAACTTGTCAAACTTTTCCTTCCTGTTACGTCAAGTTTGAGGTCGCAAGGAAAATAAAACCAATCGGAATAAAGCACAAGCAGGAAGTAATAAAAACAAAGTACCAATCAAGAGTCATACCCACTACGCTAAGTGCATCCTAATTAGACCTTTAGTTTACCCATGCTAAGTAAAGTTCACCATAACCCTGGCATTACAGGTGCTCTTATACACGTTCACCATGCGCCTGCTAGTCCTATCTTTCATCGCATTATTAAAGCACTTTTGAGGTTAAGAGCAAGGTACCTACATAAATAAATATACATGAGTGTTCAGAAAATAAAAGGCAATTCTTCACTTTTGCAGATTTCCCATACATTATGGGTGCAATTGACTGCACACATGTTCATATTTTGTGCCCATCAGTGAATGTGAACTATTTCGAAATCGCAGAGGGCATTTCTCATCAACATTAAAGGGATCTGCAATGCAAATATGAAGATTACAAAACATTGTTTCCAAAATTTTAAGCTACTCTTCAGTATGTTTCCCGTCGCTCGAACATTAAACTTGTCAGTCACGACTTTCCAGGCATTTCTCTTCCAGCATCTTTATATCATGTTTTTTCACTCATATTGTTTAAATGAATTTTCTTTATCTCTACCAACAAACACTTATCCCTTTTGCTTATGTTTCCTGCTCCCCCTTTTCCTATCGCACATAACCTTATTCATGATCACGTCAAGTAAATCGCACAAACAAAACAATACTCCAGGAGTAATAAGCTCTTATTTCCGTAGTCATAACTAAAAGAGTAAATTGTAATTGAGCTCTCCGTTACTTCTGGAGTAAACTGCTCCCATAGTAACCTACTTCCGTAGTATGGATTTCTTTAGTAAACATCACTTCCGATTTACTCCAACATGGTGCACGCTGCCCTAAGAAAGGATTTTCAAGGACAGGATATTAGAATATGAACATATTGGAGTTAGAACATGCATATCTTGAGGCTTTGACATTTCATGACAGTTACTTATGTAAAATAAAAGCTGAGTAATCTTATGTAAAAGACAAAGCTTTTGAGTTGGTGGTAGAATGTCATCATTTCTATCACCAGAAAATTAAAGGGCAGGCAAGCTGGGCTACTTATGCCCTACCCAAACTAGATTAACATGTGACTGGTTTGGTTGTATGCCCACAGTGGGCAAGTTATAAATTCTGGCAATACATCTAAAAGCTATGAAACCCAATTACAAGTGAAACAAAACAGTTTTTTCAATTGTTAGATCAAATTATGTTACTTACTCTCTTGGAGATCCTGAAATTGTGGAGAGAGTGCTATCTGGAGTTGTAGGAGGAGTATTATCCATTACAGGTGCTGCTTCATTAGAATTCCTTTTGGGCATGCTAGGACTGGGTCCTTGAACTACTATTGCTGCTGCTGCTGCCGCTGCTGCTGGACCTGGACCTGCAACTACCACTGGCAAAGGAACTGAAACTTCTTGAGAGGATGGAGCTATGTGGTCTGCTTCCACAGGTGCTGGCAATTCTACTGTTACTGGGACAGAGGACTCTGCTAATGGTGCAGAAGCAAATATAGGGGTAATTTTTCCAGTGCTCGTAGAGCTGCTGGTTGCCACGCTGCAATTGTTGCCTGGTGCACTAGCAAAGGGCATCTCTAATAGTGTAACTTTACTGTCTTCTGGTTCATCATGACACATTTCCACAGACTGCATGGGATCAGTGACAGGGGTTGGACTACCTGGAATTGTTTCCTCACACAACAGAGACTGTACATTGTTCTCCACTTCTTCTTCACATTTCACTTCCTCAGCACTTTTCTCTTGTTCCTCTTCTGATTTCTCTGAAGGAAGAGCATCAACAATGTCTTTAAGCTTTTCCTCTTCCTCTTCCACCTCTGCAACTTTTAATTCCATTAAGGAATCTTTCATTTCACTGTCAGCTGAATCTGGATCTGGATCTGCTTTTACCACCTCATCCTCTTTTTCTGGTTCTTTGATCTCCACCTTTTCAACATCTGCTACTGCTTCTTCTTTCTCCTCCATTTCCTCAGTCTTCTAAAACAATAGCATAAATTATTTATAAGTATTGCGAAGTATACAAATATACATTATTTTTCCAGGAAGAATAAAATGAGAGGGGGAAAAAAAATCTCTGATGGAATATGGCATGTTCACCTAAACTATAGAACTTCAATACGGTAATAAGCCAGAATCACTTAATCACTCATCTCTTCACAGGAAAATAAGCCGCATGTTTAAACAATATGCATGACTTTCTTCATTATATATTTATAGTTTGAAATTTTTGCCTAGAGCAATTAAGCATTGACATTAATCACAGAACAGACATGATGCCCATTCAAAATTGTAGTGCCATACTGTATACTTTTTACATACGTGGTAACTAATAAGTGAACATCACAAACAACTGCATTATTTTCACTATAATTAACATAAGGAAACTTTGTGAAACAATATATGTAATATACATGTTTATAATTTTTTATAAACTGTATATAGTTTACTGTACATAGCAATGTATCTCCAATGTAAAAGATGCAGATTTGGCTTTTTGCAGCTTCGATCACTGCAAGCATGTGTGGGGGCAGTTGACTGACTGTGCGGAGCATAACAGAATAATTAGTTATTTCTAATACATAAAATTAATGACTTATTTGTTACTTTTAAACTTACATTTGCTCTTGGCAATGAGTACGACACAATGGTGAATATTCTACACTATTAATCTAGGTCTCTTGGATTGAGACGAGGTTATTTTTTGTTTTAATGAGCTTTGAAATTTAATTATATGCTAACGCAGGAAAATTCTGTATCTCCATAATATTATTTCTTCTACATTGATATTTGAAAAGAAGCTACAAACAGTGATGCGTTATTGAATTTATTTAAGGTGAGTCGGAATTGTTACACTAACATCACTTAAGTTTACTCACTTTACTCTTCAGTCGGATTAGCTTCTGAGGATGGGAACAACCGTTTCCCGAGACATGTTAAAGTGAGTAAAGTTAAGTGATGTTAGTGTAACAATTCCTACTCACCTTAAATAAATTATTTCTCCTATTTGCAATTTTTATCTTGTCTTCATCCTCTCAATTTTGTCAAACATATGGCAATTAATTAATACATTTATGCCGAATGCACTAGATAAAGCTATTAGATTAGGGATACATTAAGTTGTGGTGCATTTAATGATGGTTGTTATGTTATTTTAACTACCAGTGCAGTTAATTATGAACGATTTATGGACTATATCACATCAACAAAAGTTAAAAGCTAAAAATGGACTCAAGCTTCATAATTAAGGTAATGCTTTGGGAGCTTCTTAAAACTCCTCTGCTTCCTAGTTAAGAAATCACAGCAATTTAAAATAGGTGAAATCAAACTACTGATGCTGATAACTGGAGACAATAGTGGTGGTGGTGTTAGCTTTTTCAAAAGATTTGGTGAAAACAGTCTACGAAAGATTAATCAAATTTCTGAATAAATTCAGCACTATTAAAACTGTCACTAAGGCTTTCTCTTTGAAAGGAACCAGTTTATAGTACAGCTAATGTGCAATACAGTGACAGTACCTTTATACACAGGCATCTTTCTCATTAATCCAAAGCTAACCATGCAATGCTGTTAAACTGTTTAATAATGCTGTTTATTAAAGCCAGGGGTGAAGTTCTAAAGAAAATAGTCCTAAATGCCAATTATAACAACACTAGTCTGCGATGAAATTCCTGCCTCTAAAGTTTGAATGTTTTTAGGGTATTTTTAGCATGCTAAAATCAAATTAAAAGTTAAAGTTCTCATAACGTACAAATTTTTTTGTTGTTTTAATTTTCTTATATTTTGACAATTATAGTGTAATTACTTAAACTATAATACTTTTAACATATATAGTTTAGGAATGCAGGATATGAAAACCAAACTTGTTCAAAACATTTTAAGCTGTTTATAGTAACACTGAGGACACCGGATGTTTTTTATCTGATAAGGGGTCAAAGCACATAAGGAAGCTAGAGTGAGATTACATGCAGCCTTGCCATTATATTTGTGGAGGTTAGGAATGTCAACCACACTTTGGTGAGAGACATATCTTATCTTTGTAAGCAGGTAAACATCCCCTCTGGTTTCTCTCACATTTCATTGGTCTGTGTTTCATCTGGAAATCAGTTTGAAGTTATATTTTAGAGCAGAATGTTGTGAGTATTTAGTTCAGTAAGAAAGTATTTACCATCAAGGTGATATATCAAGGATGTATAAATAATTCAGGCCTTTTATTGTATGTGTGGGTAATATACATTGCCTAAGCAGAAGTATAATATTGCAGATTGTGTGAAAAAGTCACATCATGCCTATTTTTGGAATCATACTTGCAAACCAAAGTAAAGGTTTGGCACCATATAAAGTATGTAGAGATTCCAATGATGAACCTTGCCACTGGGTCAATGGCAGAAGACCGCACTATCTTTTGGAATACCTACAGTCTGGAGAGATCAGTCGAACTAGTAATGGCTACTACTTTTTTTCCTGTGATGTGGAGGACTACAAGCTTAAAAATAAAAATAAAGTCATGTATCCAGTTGTTCGGTCAGCCATTTTACCTGTGCCTAATGGCCTGATTTACCAATACTTGTGCAACTAGAAAATCCTGACCACTTTTCATCCAAGTCTGAAATGAGAGAAATTGTGATGAGTGACAGTGAATGCCTACCAGAACCATCTGCTCCAGAACATAGAAGTTATAACCACAGTGAGTTAAATGACTTGAGGGATCTTGCTCTCCCTAAAGAGTAGCTGAGCTGTTCGGTTCTAGAACAAAAATCTGCTGTGCCCAGAAGCATCAGTCTACTGGTATCAACAATGCAAAATAGATTTTAAATTCTTTTTCTCGAAAGATGACCATCTTGTATACTGCAGTAATGTGAAAGAACTAATGCTAAAACTTGAACTTCCAATCTGTGACCCAAGTGAATGGAGACTGTTCATTGATGCTTCCAAGCAAAAATAAAAGGTGTCCTCAATCATAACGGAAACATTTTTAGTTCAGTGCCACTGATTATTCAGTGATCCTCAAAGAATCAAATGGAAATTTGGAACTGCTGTTATTGTGACTGAACTACAGTGAACACAACTGCAAAGTTTGTAGTGATTTTGAAGTTCCTACTATGCTGCTGGGTCAACAATCTGGTTTGTTGGCATGGTTTGTCTGTGAGATAGCAGGGCACAAGTTGATCACTGGACTAAGAAAGAGTAGCCACACTGAGAAAATTTGGAAGTCAGTTCTAAGAATGTTCTGTGCCAAAGTCTTGTGAGTCCTTCTAAAGGTATGTTGCCACCTCTCCACATTAAGCTTGATTTAATGAAACAGTTTTTGAAGGTTTTAAATAAACAAGGAGACATGTGAGAAATTTCCTCTACTATCTAAGAAAAATTAAAAGAAGGCATATTTCATGGTCCTGTGATGCGGTAATTTGTATCACAAATTACTTAAATGTAAATAATGATTGTAATATGAATATGCATTTTTATGTGACATTGATTTCAGATGTTTATTAATTGTAATTATTATTGGAAATTAAATTTATAAGGCTCTACTGAAACTGTAAATAATAGCGCAATAATGCAAAGCGGGGGGTGAGCTGTTTATCATTATTGGGAACAAGGAAGTTACGTAATGTTCGCGCGTTTTCGGTAGAACCTTCTGGAATGTTTCCCTAAAAGCAATATGTATTCATGGTTTTCATTGGATATTAAAATAGACGCTAATGTTGGCACGTTTTATTAGCCAATAGCAGTTCATTTATAATCTTTAGGCATATCGGGGAGTGGGAGTATATAAAGCCAAGTCCGAGGTAGATCGCCCCCAGTTCATCAAAATTCTCAATACATTACACGTCGGTCCCCCAGTTCATCAAAATTCCTAGCACATTACACGTCGTCTTAAGTTCTTCAGTTCGTCAAAATATTTGTATGAGATACGTCGACTATAAATTCACCAGTTATGAAAATCTAAAGTATTACAACGTTAATTTTACACAAAGTTGAAGTACGTGAGTTAAAAGTGATAAGTAAGAAGTTATTACAAACAGTTTCAGTTTGGCGAGTATCTAAATCAATATGTAAAAGTGTTAGTGAACGTGTTCGACAATAAAATTTATAAAAACAAATTTTCTTCATTAAGTGTAATTTTTGGATAAAAGATTCCTTTCCGTTTCACGACCTGTATTGAGATACATGTTCGACTCAACAGGGTAATAGCTAGCCGGAGGACATTTGAAATAAAATCAAACACAAGCTAATACTGACGCAAATTGCTAACGCCAGATGGAGCTACAAACCAAACAAATGAATGACGTCATAAGATGGCTTCCACTCACATGAAGTAAACACAATATAAAATCTACAAGTTCTAATAACTTACGCTACAATATTACGCAAGAAACACAATCACTCGCAAATTGGCTCCCATACGTGGGGCTAACAAATACAATATTACGCAAGAAGCACTTTCTCTCGCAAATTGGCATCCAGAACGTGGGGCACGATAACCAGGAAAGGAACACGATGACCAGGAAAGGATCAGAATTAACCAGGAAGAAGTGAGATGACCAAAGGGGCGAATGGAGAAGTGAACTGAACTACAAGACGCAGATTCCAGAAACAACAAAAGGAACGACAGACTACGATCGTAATTCCGAGATTACAAGGCAACTGGGAAGTTCAAACTACAGGACAACAAAACTACGCAGTTTCATCGAAGCGACATACAAATCTAGGAGAAAGGGGCAGGAAGCTGGACATCAATGTAACAGCAACAGACAGCATCACAAAGGTTAGAGTACCGTAATTTTTTTTTTAGAAAAAAAAAGGGTAAACAAATTTAAATGTTCCTTAGGAGTGGTAGGATAAAGAAAACAATGGCTACTAATAATACAGAAGAAATAATTATGGAGGGAGAAAATGTAACAGTTAGCTGTAATTCAATACAGGTTACAGAAAATAGCCCAGACCTTTTAGGATTTGAGGATGAAAATGTTAGTGCAGAAAGCAGCCCAGACTTTTTAGGATTTGAGGATGAAAATGTTAGTGCAGAAAGTCAGAATAGAATAGCAGGAAATGTTAATCTTGATACTAGTATGATTATGGAAATGCTGAAGAATATGGAAAAGAATAATAGGGAAATGAAGGAAGATAGTAGTAAGAATATTGAGAAATTAGAACAAAAATTAACTCAGAGTATAAGGGAAGAAATTTGTAAGAATAATGAGAAATTAGAAAAATTAACTCAGAGTAATGAGAAATTAAGGGAAGATATGCAAAAGAATAATAGGGAATTAAGAGAAGACATTAATAGGAGTTTAGAACAAAAACTAGATCAGAGTTTTATGGAATTGAGAGAAGATATAAAAAAAGATCATAGGAAATCAATTGAAGATATTGGTAGGAGTAATGAGATATTAGAGCAAAAAGTAGATCAAAGCAGTGAAGAAATTGAAAAGAAAGTTACGAAGCTAGATAGTAGTATGCCAAAAATGAGTGATGAAAAGGAAGTAATAGCAAGTGAGATAGGAGAAGTTTCAAAGAAAATGCTAGACATGAGCAGGGAAATAGGTAACAAAGAAAGTGAGGTTAATACTAAAAGTGAGGTTAATGTAGAATGCACAGTTAGGAAATCAAGTGAGTAGTATTTCAAGTGAGATAAGAGAGATAAAAGAGGTTATGAATGTAGATGTGAATCAGGCGCAAGTTAATTTCAGAGGGGATATATCAGAAATACAGAAGGAGTCAGTAATGCAAAGAAATAAATTGTACCAAGATGTTCAAATTGAAAACTCCAGTCCAGTACAGTTTAGTACAGATTTGTCAGAGTATTCTCAAGTTAAAAAGATAGCAGATGAATTGAAAATGAAAGTGGTTAAAAGATGTGTTGTTCAGGAAACTTTAGATTGTTTTCAAATGTTATCAGGGGACGAAATTTCATATGAATACAAGAGGTTATTCATGAACAAAGATTTGAAGGTTAGGATACGGCTACGAGTAATGTTTAGCCACACACAATTTGATCCAGGAGGGTAAATAGCAATGAGATGTAAAGTAAATGCTGGATATGTAAAGATGACTTGCAGAGAAATGTATTGGAACGTAAGAGGGTTAATTATTTATATATGTCATTTGAAAAGAGAAATAAATTATAAAAAAAAAAAAGTGAGAAATGTTTAAAAAAAAAAAAAAAAAAAAAATTAAATTTTTAGTAACTGTAACAACATTTGAAAATTAAGAATGCAAAGATTGAAACTTAATATGATATTAAATTAAAAGTACGTAAATACTATTCCAAGAGTATTGTTAAGATAAAGTACAAAATAACAAAAATTGGTAAACATAATTAAAAAAAAAATATATATATATATTTATGTAGTAAATAGAACATGTGAAACAGTGCCTAGATTTAAGAGATGTAAATATTTGAGTAGAGGGTAAATATTTTGGTAAATATGTGTAATAATTACAAAAATCTTAAATGTATAAATTTTTGTCAACAACTTAAGAAAGTAAACAATTTGGTAACAGTAATTAAATAATTTAGGGTAAAGTATTTGCTATAAAAAAAAAATTTTTGTAATGTCAAAACAAATTAAACCAGAGCCAGTAAGTAGTGGCGAGATAAAACATATGTCGTGTGTTAAATGCGTGTGAAGTGTTAAGTGAAAGTGATAGCGTGTGTTCCAAGATTTAGGAGACTAAAAACACAATTATAAAATTTCCAAACAAGTTGTAAATATTTATAATTATGTTTCTAGTGGGGCATATGATGCGGTAATTTGTATCACAAATTACTTAAATGTAAATAATGATTGTAATATGAATATGCATTTTTATGTGACATTGATTTCAGATGTTTATTAATTGTAATTATTATTGGAAATTAAATTTATAAGGCTCTACTGAAACTGTAAATAATAGCGCAATAATGCAAAGCGGGGGGTGAGCTGTTTATCATTATTGGGAACAAGGAAGTTACGTAATGTTCGCGCGTTTTCGGTAGAACCTTCTGGAATGTTTCCCTAAAAGCAATATGTATTCGTGGTTTTCATTGAATATTAAAATAGACGCTAATGTTGGCGTGTTTTATTAGCCAATAGCAGTTCATTTATAATCTTTAGGCATATCGGGGAGTGGGAGTATATAAAGCCAAGTCCGAGGTAGATCGCCCCCAGTTCATCAAAATTCTCAATACGTTACACGTCGGTCCCCCAGTTCATCAAAATTCCTAGCACATTACACGTCGTCTTAAGTTCTTCAGTTCGTCAAAATATTTGTATGAGATACGTTGACTATAAATTCACCAGTTATGAAAATCTAAAGTATTACAACGTTAATTTTACACAAAGTTGAAGTACGTGAGTTAAAAGTGATAAGTAAGAAGTTATTACAAACAGTTTCAGTTTGGCGAGTATCTAAATCAATATGTAAAAGTGTTAGTGAACGTGTTCGACAATAAAAATTATAAAAACAAATTTTCTTCATTAAGTGTAATTTTTGGATAAAAGATTCCTTTCCGTTTCACGACCTGTATTGAGACACATGTTCGACTCAACAGGATAATAGCTAGCCGGAGGACATTTGAAATAAAATCAAACACAAGCTAATACTGACGCAAATTGCTAACGCCAGATGGAGCTACAAACCAAACAAATGAATGACGTCATAAGATGGCTTCCACTCACATGAAGTAAACACAATATAAAATCTACAAGTTCTAATAACTTACGCTACAATATTACGCAAGAAACACAATCACTCGCAAATTGGCTCCCATACGTGGGGCTAACAAATACAATATTACGCAAGAAGCACTTTCTCTCGCACCTGATATAAGAAAGCTAATGTCTGATACAGCATTTAAAATCTCTATGGTTGAAAAAAAAAAATCTGATGTGTTACACTCACATGACTTTCTCTACTCTTGTACAATCTATTTTTACAAACGCCTATTCTCCATATGCTTTATATTAATCGAGATATCGAGATGGCAATCTTATTTGTAATTTTCTTGTAGATGCAAGGGGAATATGGTAGCTTTTAAGCGATAGTCAAATATTTTATCGCTGGTTGCTATGTGGCGCATTCCATTCTCTTTGCATGTCCAGGACATAAAAAAATGAATAACGAATTTGAGAAAAAGTATAAGTATTGGAAAATTTAAGGAAATAACAAGCAATATCTCGAAAACGGTTCACTCAACAAAAAAAATGTATATGATATAAGTTGTGTATTTTAATGCGATCTACATTTTTTGTGTAGTAAAATTTTGTCTATCTCTTATGGTTTACCAGTTATGCAAAAGTCGTTCATAATGAAGAATACTTTTGGAGACATTCCCAGAAATTTCGAGATATACATTTCATTTCTCATGACATTATCTTAAACATATGATATTTTCATCAAAATCGTTAGAGCCATTTTTGAGAAAATTAAAATTTTTGAAAAATGTTCCATGTAAAGGGTAGTCTGGTGTGGGGGGATTTTCTTGAAAATCTTCGTGTCGCATCTCTGGAAGATACTGAACGTAAATACCAAGTTTGGTGTTTATCCGACTGTTAGTTTTTGAGTTATGCTGTTCACAGACACACAGACACACACACACACAGACACACACACGGACATGTTTCCAAAAATGCTTTTTTTGGATTCAGGAAGTTTCAAAACATGTATTTCCGGTGAAATCTCGGTATCGAATTTTTGGGTGGAATGCAATACTTCCCCTACTTACTATACGTAGTAGAGAAAGTAAAAAAGCAGCATGGATATCTTTCTTTGCAGTTGTTTAAAAATTTCTTGGTAACAGGATCCTAATCAGCAAAATATTGTGGCTAATATGTTCTTTAACCACACACGGAACTTGATCGTAACATGAGACTTAAAATTCATTTTGTATTTTCTCACCAAGATAATTTGGAATTTTTTTGCGAAGAGCAAGGCAAATAATTTCATAAGAATCTGCAGGAGTTCGAAAGGAATACCAGTGCTGCTGGAGCATCAGTATGCTAGCCGACTATTGTTGGATGTTAAAGCATGAAATACCTGGAGACAAACATAAAAGAAAGAAGAAGGAGAACTAAAGAGCAACAGGCATAATTTATTTGTGCGATATATTGTGGTAACTTATACATCCAATAGTGAAGTAAACAAGAAAGAACAAAGCAAAATTACTCTAGTGACATGTATGAACAACTATATAGATAACTTCAGCAAGTTGTGTTTTTAAACATTGTTTTTGCATTTTAAATAAATTTAAAAAAAAGTGAAATGAAAAGTTTATGATGAAATTCACATAATTTTGCAATACATTTCAAGTGACTTTGCAAAAAAACTCCTGACATGATTGAAGTACACAGATTGAAAATTCGGATTCAGCACATCAAGATTATATAAAATCACTTTATTTACTTTAGGTAACAATCACAGAGAGTAAACTCATTGTCTAGTGTAATTGAAAGAAAGAAAACATAGTTCAGAGATCAGCAGGAATTAGTTATTATTATTATTATTATTATTATTATTATTATTATTATTATTATTATTATTAAAAATTCCTTCATCTTATTATTCTTGATTGGAATTATTTTAATTATATTGCAAGCTACAATGATGCAGTGGTTGCCAGATAGCAGAGTAGAAAACATCAAAATTTTCAGTAAGATGTTGGGGCATTCAATAAATTTTGGTTACAAATCCAGAAAATTACCTTATGTTTTGCTGTGAGTGGTTATACCCATGTATGAGGGAAGTTCAATAAGTACCCAATTTAGGAATGAAGATGCCATCTTTTTGAAATTCCAATTATTTATTTCTCAACATGTTCCCTTTAAGGGATATACACTTCTCCCAATGTTCCTGCCATTTTTTTTAACCCCTCAAAAAATAGGAATTGTCAAGCTCTGCAAAATATGCCTCTATCTAGACGATGACCTCATTTTATTTAAATTTTGTTCCTGCAAGCCATTTCTTCATGTCTGGGAACAAGAAGAAATCGCAGGGTCAGGCAAATATGGGGAGTGAGACAGCAATTCATAATACAATTCATGCAGTTTGGCAGTGACAACTTCAGATGAATGTGCTGGTGTGCTGTCATGGCGAAACAGCACTTTCTTCTTCGCCAAATGGGGCAGTGTCTCCAACTTCTTGTCGAATCAGTACAGTAACTAACTGTAGTATTGGCTAGTGACCGTTGTTCCTTTTTGTAAGAACTCAATGAGTATGATGCCCTTTGCATCCCAAAAAATTGTTGCCATTACTTTTTCGTTCATGGGACCATCTTTGCCTTCTTTGGAGCAAATTCACAGGAAGCAATCCATTGTTTTGATTGTTGTTTGGTTTCCGGAGTATAATGACGAATCAAGGTCTCTTCAATGGTGACAACTCTGTGCAAAAAGTTATTTGGATTCCGCTTAGATTGCTCTAAACACAGCTTTGAAGTTGAAAGCAGCATCTACTTGTGCATCAACTGTGAGCAATAGTGTGAGCATCAGACCGACGTTTTCATCTCCAACTTGTCTAGCAAAGTATGAATTGCTGTTCCCGCCGACACACCTATGGTCTCTGCCACTTCACGAACTATCGTTCGACAATCAGCAAGAATCATATCATGGACTTTTTCAATGATTTCCTCAGTAACCACATCTGCCGGCATCCTGGGCACTTCTCATCAAAAATGGATGTTCGACCACGTTTAAAGTCATTGAACCAAGTCTAACTTGTCATAGATGGTGCAAGATTCCCATAAACAGCACCCAATTTCACATTTATCTCCTCACAAGTTTTGTCATCCAAAAGTAAAAAGGAATCACTGAATGATACTGCACTTTTTCCATTTTAGTGAAAACATGAACGACTAACTGAAATGTCTGCCAAATCCAAACTGACCTATGAATCAGTACCAAATTTGTTTTGGCAACATGTAACAAATGACAGTACACGATGGTAAGACCAACTTACCTTAGCAACGTCATCTATTTTGAAACACGGAACCACCCTTGTATTGTTTGATGTTTTGAACCATTTCTATAATTAGATACCTTCATCTTTGTTAATCTATTAAGCTGAAATAATGAATTCCTGTAATTCCTTCGGTGAATACTATAATTACATACCCAAATCTTCAAATATTTCTGTTACTACAGCAGTTTTAACATTCTGAAGGCACAATGGCTCTTATGGAGAATCTGCACAATTGCCACATTTGTCTTGTACAGCTATGAATACTGTGCATCTGTTGACAATCAGAAGTAGGTGAATATATCATCTTATATTCATTGCTGCAATATTTATTATTAATATTTTTATTCGAGTTATAAGTAACTCATTCATATGTTTTCCCCCAAAGTGATACTTATTCATTTATTAGATTTAAAAAAAAAATTAATATTTTAATTGGACATCGGTTCAACATCTGGGAGATCTGTTCACTACTGTTCACAAGAAAAGGAGTTAATGCTACAAGAAAGAATGGTTTACACACTGATTACAAATTTAATTCATCCTAGAACTAATCTGCTTTCAACATAGTGCATTTTCTAGCCTTTTCAATGTGTTTGCAGTTATCCAACCAATGATCCTGGACGAATGACTCAAAAGTATTGTCTACAAAATGTTCCATCCCTTTCTTCTTAAAATTAATGCTATGGTATACAACATATGCCTTTGCTTAATGCATACCATTTCTATAACATTTAGTTCATAATGGAAATGAGACAACATAAAATCTATTACTCTATGCAATTAACTCTGTAATATGAAACAGAATTTATCTCATACAGAGTTTGCAATGGTCAGCAATTCTCTTTTAAGACAACTGTCCTGAGAGGGGATACTTTTTTATATCAGCCCAATGTTTTTATAGCTTCATTACAAGTCTTAGAAGTGGGAAGTGTTTCTATTTTTCTACTGTGTTGTGATGCAATGCACATAACACAGTAGAAAAGTGCTCTTGGTTCTATGTTGAGTAACAGCTGAGGTCCTAAAATGGTGACAGAAGCTGGTGCCCACATTTCAACATAGTAATTAGCAGCATCCTTTTTTTTTTTCCACTAAGAAAAAAAAAGTTTCACTTCCTGTACAAAACCATTGCAACACCAATATGCAACATCACACCTAGCCATAGTTGTCTAAAGCCCATTGGAAAATCCATATAAAAGAACTTACTGTTTTTATAGTTGATCTCTTCCAAATTTATGACTTAGTGCCCTTCTTTATCCAAATATAATCAAGATATACAATTATTTCCCTTTCCTTTTTTTTTTTGAACCTTTTTATTTCCATAAGTAACAAGTTCCCACAATGTAATCATTTCTTTCCATCAATATGATTTTTTTTCCCTTTCTTGTTTCCAGAATCCAACCCCAGTTCTGTTAACAAATGATAAAAAGTATTTAAAATCTGGTAAATCACTTTGTCATAACTTTCAATAGAAACTTAACCGAAGGGAGATTATTTTAAAAACAATTCATGAAGTCTGCATTACAGCAGTATGTATAAAGGTAATATATTTTGTCTCGCAGAGTTTATATTTAAGCCAACTTCTTTTCCTCGATGTATTGAAGAACTTTATTGCTTTCTTTTCTTAATCTAAAACTTGTACCCCTACTAAAGCCATTTGCCTTACAAAGCTCACTAACAATGAACAAGATGAATGGATTCCTAATACAGAGAAACTAAAATTATCCATTGAGGTATGGACTCATTATTGCTGCTTTTATACACCTACCACTGAAACATTACACCTGACAGCTAGCAACTAATTTGGTACACTTGCAAAAAAACAGATGAAATGCTTTACCCATTAGACTTTCTGAACAGATCAAGAGGCAGCATTCTGGGTGGTCAGTCACAAAGCGAAGCGAAACTGTAAGTGGCTCTGTATTTCCAACCACTTGCTTCAGTCTGTGATCTTTACCATGTGCATCAAGTTGTTCCATACAAGCTACATATTATTCATTATTTATATTTGTGATTATTGTTGATAGCATTGTTGAAGTGTGACAATGTCACAAAATTGATGCCTTTCATCAAGTGATGATTGACGAAGTGAAAATCCTTTGCAACAAGGTATGCCCTTTCATAGCCAGGCATCAGATTTATTATGAAGGACCCAGGAATTCTTTGAACAGGAGGAGTACATGAAGGTTTGTGGGCATCCTCCTATCCTTGCTGATAAAGCTGTACAGCGAACTGCAGCTGCTCTTGGATTAAGCACAAGAACTATTATCAGCAAGGGAGTGAAACTTCAACAAAAGGAAGACAAAATTCCTGAACCATATGGAATGCAGCAGGTATTTTTATCAACTCCAGGGAAGAAAAAAAAGCAGCCTCGTCTAGTCACGAATCTTGATGCTTTTCAGTTAGATGCCATACATAGGCACATTCACACCTATTATAATATAAAGGGGTATCTGACCACACCAAATCTCTTTACATCTCTTGAAGAAGCAGAGCTTTCACTGGAGGTAAGACATCACTGGAAGCAGTCCTGAAAGATATTAGCTTTGGATACAAACAGTCAATGTATGAAAAGTACTGCTGGAAAACACATTCACTGTAGTGGCATGAAGCCTGTTTTTACACAAAATCTGGTACAGAGACCTCCACAAAATAGTGTGGCTACACCCCAAACAGCAGCTGCCAACTGACAAGAACCCCAGTTAATTGTGGCTCACACTGGTTCTTCGAATGGATTAATTTAAGATGGTCTGCTGGTCTTCAAATCGAAGAAAACTGATTACCATGAAGACATGGATCATACTCGCTTCCTAGAGTGATTCAGGAAACTCTTGCAGCAATTGCATTGTCCAAAGATTATGAACGGACAAGGCACCATATCACTCGGTAAAAGTGGACAAGGCCCCTACTTCCAACAATAGAAAAGAGATTATGGTAGAGTGGCTAAATGCAAGGGGTTTTGCTGCAGATATGAGCATTACCAGACTTCTTCTGTATTCCCTGGTAAAAAAAATAAGCCTATCACAGCAAGATGAAAATAACCAGGGAACTTGGACATGAAATGATTAGCTCACTGCCTTATCACTATCTCTTCAATCCTTTTGAATAAGTATGGAGCAACATTAAGGCTTATAGAGGGAGAACAATAAGTTATTCATTATTACCAAGGTGGAAAGACTTTTGTGGGAAAGTGTGGCACGGTTTCAGGGAAGAAGAAAGTAAAGAATGTTCTTATACTAATATTGTAGCGGATCAGATTGAGTGCTGGGGATTACGTCAGATGAGGTAACTGAGCAGAAAATGTTGAAACGCGGTTACCTCAACACAAGCGTGCTAAGGAATGTGAAGTCAGCACTTCTGAAAGTATTTATACTATGGGAGTCTGGCTCATGGTGTGAGAGAACCATCTAATGGCATCATGAATAGCGGAGAGAGGATGAATTGTATCATCGACAACCTGAGGTCTGCCTTCTATACACGAGTCGCCATTGCAACAGCGTTAAATAGCTAAGGATGCATCTGCTCTAAGAACTGCTTGCACGAACTTCACCCAGTCTAAGTTGCCTGATTACGGTCCCCATGTATTCACACTGAAACAAATGCAATTTATTGGGACAATGCATCCCCTGTGCAGTAATTAACTGCCCACATCCTGGAGCGCCGCCCCAGCCTACCTACCACCCTGGTACCAACGCATCCCCCCCTATCTCTGAGCTATCACCCCCCCCCCTAGCGTAACCAACTACTGTGGTGTAACCCACTCCTGACAGAATTATCAGTTAGTGTGAACCATTAATGATACACCTTAGTGATGATAATGACGACGATCAGAATACTTCCAAGGATGATGACAGAGATTTGGATAGAATTGAGCCATGCTCATATCTGTTTCACTTCTCTCATTGTAACAGGTAAGTTTGCGTTAATTTGTTTCTATACTGTTGAAAGTACTTATTTTATTCTAAATACATTGTAATATGTTATGTGTGTGATATTTTCAATTAACAATAATAATAATAATAATAATAATAATAATAATAATAATAATAATAATAATGAATTAGTTATTATTCATTGGTGTTTACTACCTATATGCACTGTTTATATGTGGCTTGAGACATGATAGAAAGGTGCATAATCAGTTGCTGTTTACTAGACAATGTCGCATCACAATATAGCCAACAATACCAAAGCCACTGAGCTGTCAAGTGCAAAGTTAGAGCAGTGGGGGTATAACTATGCTGACATATCTGACCTTGATCAATCTCTATGCAAGAGGGACAATTTTTATTTACATTTACATCCTGTGCTGTTAGCCTTAAAAATAAACCAAATAATCTTTCTGCTGACCTTCAAGAGATGATAAATAATTTCAAAGTTTCCTTTACCACTCTTGCTGGACTTAAGAGAACAAAAATTACATTTAACACACAGTGGCAACATTTTCCACTCATAAGGAAAAAATTGAATCCTTTGTTTCATAATTTATTTTTAGGGGTATTTTTAGATATACTCAAATTCTAATAATCTGCTATTCTTCTGCAAAGCAAAAAAATCATTTAGATTATTTTCATTGCATTATTTCAATTTTAAGTTATGTTTCAGCATTCTGAATGAGAAATGTTAAAAAATCTGTTTTCAGAATTTTAATATTTAAAGAACATGTGATTAAATGAGTGATATTTCAACTTTACCATTCTATTCTCCATAAAATTTCATACTGAAACATGTGTTCCAACTTTACTTTAGCAATATCTGAAAACACACATTTAAAATGGTGCACAAATTTGTTTTATAAGAAAAGCACGACCCAAGGTACTTTCGTGAGATAACTGCTATAACATTTACAAATTTGTTGGCTATTAAAACTTCAGGACACTATTAAATTTGTTTCATTCGCAATATTATCTGCAAAAAAATCACATCAAGAACTGAAAAAGTCAAAAAACTAATTGTTAACTTTTATATGCTGAGATACTTTTGGTATTGAATGATATGACTTATGAAAAAACAGCTGATTAAATCTTAGAAAAATGAAGGGTTTTTAAGGTCCACTTTTAATTTCTATTCATTAATGCATAACTCGGATAGCCATTCAACATGCACAAATTATAGCATACCAGAGATTAATACGGAAGGAAATAAAATTAAACATGAACTGAAACTGAATGGCATAATGCTCAATTAAATGAACTTGAAATGTTTACTTACAGATACAGTAGTGTCTTGTTCAACTTCCTCTCGATCTTCTTCTTCTACCTCCTCCTCCTCCTCTTCTTCGTCTTCTTCTTCTTCCTCCTCCTCCTCATCCTCCTCTGGCTTAGCAATTACTATAGTTTCCTCTTCAGCCAGTTTGGGTTCAGATTGTTCCAATGGTGCTTCCTCAATCACATTTTGAGGAACTTCAACTTTCTCAGCAGGGGCAGGCAGAGGCATTTCTTCAAATTTGTTCTCACTTTCCTCATCCTCAACTTTACTGTCCTCATCCCTATCACTTAATCGCAATTTCATTTCTGTGTCAGATGATTCACTAACATGCAGCTTTAAACTACTCTGGCTGGAAGTACTGCTGGCATCATCATCCACTTTTGCTATCACAAGTCTTTCTCCTTCATCACTGCTATCAGTATCAGAATCACTATCCTCAACAAATTCTTTGCTTAGCACAGGCTTTCTACCACCACTTTTCCTCTTGATTTCCTTAATTGGAGTTTCTTTCCTTGGGACTTCAGCAGGCAAGGATTCTTCTTGTGGAGCTATGGACTCTGGCTGAAGGTCTGCTATGCTACATACTGTTTGCTTTGTACCAAATATATCCATATCATTGGATTCTTCATCTGTCATGGATTGTTCTATTACTCGTTGTATTGCAGCATTAATTGGATCATCTTCAAAATCATCATCATCCCCTTTCATTAACAATTTCATCACATCAACATTTTCCGATGACTTTGATGGCTCTTCAATCATTTTTTCTGTTTCATCATGGGTAGCTGGTTTCTCTAAGTCTTCCATTTTTGTTGTAACATCAGTTCTGGTGGTAAAGGCTGTAAAAATATCTGGAGCCATTGGAAGTAGTCGAGGCGGGTCAGGTGATGTTTTTGAAGGTGTTATCTGTTCTAAGGAATTTGTTATTTCTGGAACAGTAGGTGCCGAGGACTCAGATCCTACCAGTGTTGGGAAAATTTCTTCATGATGACGTTGGGAATATGTAAACAAAGGCTCTTCAGTCTCAGTTTCTGTTTCATCTGTTTCTGATATAACAAGCCTGTCCTCGCTATCATCCTCAACATCATCATCTCCACCTTCCCCTGGTAGCTCGCTAAATAAGCTTAACTCCAATTCTGGGGATTTTGCAGCTTTTGGACTGGGAGTATTGCTTTCTGAGCTCTTGGAGGCCACTTGGTATGAAGGGGACTCACAAAGTTTGTCAAATGCTTCTTCACAGGCAGAGAGTGGTCTTACTTTCTGTGGTGTTACAGGTTCTGCATACAAAGGTTTTATGGGAGAAACAGAGATATCTGCTTGTGGTGATCCACTTTCCTTCTTCTTTGGTTCTGGAATATTTTCAGTCTTTTTGGTTGGTGTCCTTCTGAATCTTCTCCTTAATTCACCTTCAAATGATGAATCTTCTTTTCCTTCAACCTTAGTTATTGGTGTTACAGATCTAACTAACTTTTTCCTGGGAGGTTTATCAGCCTTAGATTCAACTACATCATCAAAGAACCTCGATCTTCTATTTAATTTACTGCCTCTGTCTTCTGACAACAGAGAATCACGCTTTGATCTTACTTCTAATTCAAATGGTTCAGGTTCCTTAAACTCGTATATATCTTCTGTGTTAGTTTCCTCCTGCTTCTCAGGCTGCTTTTCAGCTTCTTTTGATTCTATTTCCTCCTCCTCCTCCTCTTCTTCTTCTTCTTCTTGCTCTTTATCATTACTTTCCAGTTTTTCATCTATCATCATTTGAGAACTTGTTTCTTCTGGTCTATGCATTATGTCTTGTGGCAGTTTTACAGCTTTTTCTATGCCCTTTAACTCTGATCTGATTTGATTGAGATCAAAATCTCTCCCTTTAGGCTGCTCTTCTTCACACTCTGTTCCTAAGTCTTGTTTCACTGCAATTTCTACTTTGACATCTTCATCTTTCTTTTCAGGTGAAGTTGCAGGGGATTTCTTTGTACGCTTACTTCTTCTCTTTTCCTGAGGTTCTACTTCATCAGGCTCAGCAGAAAGCTCTATGTTATCTTCTTCTTTAATGCTTACTTTATCTTCTTCTTCATCATCTTTTCTTTTGCTTGGTTTTCTTCTGAATGGTTTTTCAAGCTTCTTTACATCTATTTTCAGAGCTTCATCTTTAGTATCTTCCTTTTCAAGAGGCAAGCTCTTTTTTTCAGTCTTACTTCTTGTTTGAGTTGGTTCTACTTCTGATTCAGATTCAAAATCTTCGCTTTCTGACTCAGAAGCTATAGAGATGTCATCTGTAACAAAAATACTTTATTAACTGTCTGCAATGGTTACATATCTGTACAAAAATTATATGCAACTTATGTTTCTAAATTAATGACAGTGACCATGAAGGCTCAACTGATGATGCTGGCTCCTTAGTCTATGGTTCAGATACCAGTAGTGGGATTATTTTCACGTCATGTGCAGATTCTGGTTTACTCAGACCCATGTTTAACAAGCTTCATTACATAGATACAGATGAAGGATTATTAATTTTTTAATGAATGCTTAAAACTGTTTGTTGTCTTGCCATAATTTCTTAAAACTTAATGGAGAGTAATACAAAAGCAATTACAGATAAGTGAAGTGTAAAGTATCAAAACTGACTAGTTGACTATCACCTCAAAAGCAATGATCTTACTAACGCACGGTATACTTGTAATGTAATGTAATGTAATATTTATTTCATCATTATTACAATAATACAAATAAAGCGTACATCTAACACTTATGTCTAGTGCACCAGTTTTCTAGCTTCCCCATATTTAGCCCCTAGGCTGTATATATGGGATAAAGCTACTATACCATCTCTCCACTTTCCAAACTATGCCCGTTCTGCTGTACCTTTCTTAAGCTCCTTATCCACTTATTCCTTGTGTTGCCTAAAAATGTCCCCATCATTTTAATTGTTTCTACTTTTGCTTCTTTGTTTAGCTTGTCCCATTTTTTATTCCATATAACCTCTCTCCACCTTTTAACCTTATCACATTCTATTAGACAATGAAAAGTACTACCCGATTCATCACACATAATGCATCTCCCCGAACAATTATATCCCTTCCCCAATTTCTTTTAACTGATTTATACAAGATCAATGATCTTTTATCCTCAAAACTAGCCCATATCTCTTGTTTCTCGATATCTTCCACCCTCAATCTCACTTCTTTCCAAAACCCACTGTTGTTATATTTATCTAATAGGAAAATATTCCTTATGCCAATTTCTTTTAGAACCTTTCCCAACTCCCCTAACCAACACTCTTCTCCTAAGACAGCTTTTTGAAACTGTATACATTCTTTTAACATATTACTATCTTATTAATTTAAACATATACAACCAATACTTCAAAATTCTTTCCACTATTATACCTTTTCTCCCTACCCTTCCTAGCTCTGTCAGTGGCACGCCCCTTGGTGAACTCTTGCGTAAACCCAGAACTTTTCTACGAAACATTCTACGGACTATATCAATCTTAATCCATCCCTTTGCCACCCCCCATATTTCTATTCCATATAACATTTTTGACTGTATACTTGTAAGTATGCCACCAAAAGTTTTTAAATGTTGTTGAAAGTAAATGAAACTGACATGTATACTGTTCTTCAGAATTAATCATTAGCATAAACTAATGTTTAAAAAACAATTATGAAATTATGGACATAACTATGAAAACTAACTCCAATAACGAGCTAATAGTTTTTGGTAGCACAGAACTACAGTGCAATCCATATAAACCTGAACTACTTTAATGGCCCATAATTTCTCTCCAAAAGCTCGTAGAGATGCAAAATTTCTTTTAATGATTTAAGTGACTCTGGGAGAATCAGTACCACTGCCATTTGTTGACTATTATGTTGATTTTGATGGCAATTATGAGCACTGTTGACAGCCTTTAGTTTGCAGTCATAAAAGAAATATGCAGTGCTCACTTTGAAAGCATGTTTTTATTGTGAAAACGTATTGGAAAACAAATTCATTGATAACACAATGGGAATTTCGAAGAGAATTCAATGTGCACGATGTTTCAACAACGGCAACAATTTCATCGCTAGTAAGAAAGCTGGAGACAACTGGTGTACTCGTCAGTGCGAGTGGAAAACATAGACCATCATTGAGTGCAGAGTCTGTTGATAATGTTTGAAGATGCTTAGTGAACTCTCCAAATTGTTGCATTGATTGAGACAGGAGACAGGCTATTCACTTGGCACATACCAAAGAGCTGCAAAGAAATCGGGGTTGTGTCCATACAGAGTGTATATGGTGCAGTAATTGAAAGAAGCAGATCATGGAAAATGAATGAGTTGTCGTCGATGGTTTCATGGTTTTCTTATTCTGCATCCAGACATTCTCTCCATATTGTGGTTTCATCTGTCAGACTACATCAACACACACAACAGTAGATACTGGGCTGCTGTAAACTCCCATATCATTCATGAAACAGCACTGCATGATGAAAAGGTTGGAGTATGGTGAGCAGTGTCAGGTTCCAGGATATATGCAACACCAGCACATATATACTGACTAAAAAGGTAATGAACTGATTCTTGGAGCTACTTTCAGAGCACCCTAGGCATATTCCTGTCCTCTGTATTTCAATTCGAAATATGAGGTTGAGATATGCAAGCACACTGATGCAAATATCACATCCCCCATTAGTAATAAGAGTGATTAAACTGGCTATCTAGCATTCTTGAGGCATCCCATTGTAACAAATCTTTGCAAGTACTTTTTTATTTTAATAACATTGCCATTGTTTGTTTCAGAGTATGGCTGATTTTTAGTCCATTAAGAGCGGACTTTCGCAATTCAAATCTTATGGATTTTAATTAGGTTTCACCTGGCCTAGAAACTTAGTCGACTTAATACCTTGTCCACTTTTTTTATAACAGGGTTGCATCTTAATGGCAACATTTCTTTCTTTTTATTTTTTAAACTGACATTCATTGTTACAGAATGTACTGCTCTGTAGCATTCATTTTCACAACCTATGAGATTCCATAAAGTTTTAGTTACTTTTAATGGTAACGTTCATGTTGTTTTAATTTGAGAAAACATGAAAGAGTTATTCATTTAGGTAATGATAAAATTTAAGTAACTCCAATGGTGAATTGAACCTCAATCTTCTATGTAGAGGACATACTAATCACTGAGAAGCACCATTAAGCCCCTTTCTACTAGCACTCCAAAAAGAAATTACAATGCAATGCCCATTCTTTCTGTCATGCTGTATTCTGCTTTTAATGGTAATAAGAACAAAATTAGTACAGTTGTTTCCTCATACAAGTCACAATCAATTCCTTTGGAATACATTACAATAGCACTCATAATAGAGATTTCAATAATGAAGAGAGCAGTATCATTTGTATAGGCCTTTGATCATCTGAACATGTTCAGTGCTCTTCTAAATTTGGCTTATTCCATTTCAACAGAAACATGTTTTCTTGTCTTGTACTTTGGCAATTATCTGAGCAGTTTGCCAGAAGCTGCACTTCCAAATGAGAAGATTGGCTGCAAAATAACTTCAAAATGCCTAAACACTTTCCACATGGAAAACTAAAATTGCTAATACGAAGTTGTGTCCTGTGATTGCCTTCAATGAGTCCTAAGCCCATATTTGGTTATCACACCATCCCATCCAAAAGTGGAGAAACACTGTTATGCCTTGTTTCAAGTGACATGTCATTATATAGGCTTGCAGTAGATTTGAGAACTGACACAAGTCATATGAAATTTACATGTTTGTCAAGATGTTACCCAGAATTATTGTAAATAAAAATCTTAATGAACTTACATTTGAACAATGCTATATGTAAAAATACAATAAGTAAGAAATACATGGTATAGAGCAAACTACAAAAATATAAGTGCCATAACATTTAAGTACTTGCAACATCACAGTTGCTCTTAGGTATGACATATAAAATATCTGAGATTCCCTTGAAAGTTTACTAGGATGTTTACAAGAAGATGAGAAGTTATAATATGTGTATGGGCACCTTGTCATGGTAGCTCAGTGGTAGAGCATTGGCACAGAAAGCCAAAGATCCGTGATTTAAGTCCCGGCCATGCCTATGAATTTTTTTAATGTGATTCAGCTTTCCAACTTGATGTCTACACACAGTTAGTACTATAATTATTAAAACATGAATTAACCCTAATATTGATTAACTATAAAGCCAGAAAATAAAAAATCTGATGTGTTACACTCACATGACTTTCTCTACTCTTGTACAAACTATTTTTACAAACGCTTATTCTCCATATGCTTCATGTTAATGGAGATATCGAGATGTCAATCTTATTGATAATTTTCTTGTAGATGCAAGGGGAATATGGTAGGTTTTAAGCGATAGTAAAATCTTTTAACGCTGGTTGCTATGTGGCGCATTCCATTCTCTTTGCATGTCCAGGACATAAAAAAAATGAATAACGAATTTGAGAAGAAGTATAAGTATTGGAAAATTTAAGGGAATAACAAGCAATATCTCGCAAACGGTTCACTCAACAAAAGAAATGTATATGACATAAATTGTGTATTTTAACGCGATCTACATTTTTCGTGTAGTAAAATTTTGTCTATCTCTTATGGTTTACCAGTTATGAAAAAGTCGTTCATAACGAAGAATACTTTTGGAGACATTCCCAGAAAATTCGAGATATACATTTTATTTGTCATGACAATATCTTAAACATATGATATTTTAATCAAAATCGTTACAGCCATTTTTGAGAAAATTAAAATTTTCGAAAAATGTTCCATGTAAAGGGTAGTCTGGGGTGGGGGGATTTTCTTGAAAACCTTCGTGTCGCATCTCTGAAAGATACTGAATCTAAATACCAAGTTTGGTGTTTATCCGACTCTTCGTTTTTGAGTTATGCTGTTCACAGACACACAGACAGACACACACACAGACATGTTTCCAAAAATGCTTTTTTTGGATTCAGTGAGTCTCAAAACATGTATTTCCAGTGAAATCTCGGTATCGAAATTTTGGGTGGAATACAATACTTCCCCTACTTACTATACGTAGTAGAGAAAGTAAAAAAGCACTTGCAGCATTGCAATATGCCTTTAGATATATCTCAAATATCTGAGATCATCTTGAAGGTTTAATGGGACACTTGAATCAGATGACAAGGTTTAATGTACATATGAGCATCTCACCATGGTAGTTTACTGGTAGAGCATGAGCATGGAAAGTCAAAGACTGTGGTTCAAGTTCTGCTCATGGCATTGAATTTTTCAAGTTTGATTCATTTCAGCTCAGGGCCTACACATGGCTAGTGTAAAACAAAAATTATCCTAACTTGATTTTAAAGCTTTTCTGTTGTAAATAACCAACAACTTTGATTTTTTTGGATATACGTGTAGTGATATGGCACAAGCTGATATGTCAATGTTTGGTATGTTGCTAATTGAGTTTCTCATGTTATGGCAAAACATAATATTCCTAACATTAATTGTTGCAGAGCTGGTAACTGCTGATATGTCGTTTTCTGTAGAAAAGCGTTTTGCTAGAAGGTGACTTTTTGCCTCTTGCAGGACAATTTTATGCCATAAGTTGATTTGAATACTTGCTATTTCATTTTTAAAGGAAATGTTACCAAAACTTATATTTGTATCTCGGTACCACCTTCTTATTTAATCATATCAAGTATACTTTTGGACATGAATGTGTAGCTTGCGTGGGTTCATATATAACAAGAGAAGCATCATTTCTATTATAATGCTAGTTGTTATTGATTAGGTATGTAAAATGTTATACAAGTTTGTTGGGGCTGGCCTTATAGCTCAGTCAGTAGAGCACCTGCCTGCTGCACAAGGGGTCCCAGGTTCAATTCCCGGATGGGGGGGGGGAGTTTTCTCAAACTAAGATCAATCTCTATATTCCCCAGAATCTGGAAGTATGACTGATAGTGTGAATGTGCGAGAGATCTAATAAATAAAACCCAAGTTTACCAAAAATCCAACGACAAGTGAATACGAGTTCCAAAGGAAAGGCTGCCGAAAAGACCATTACAATTAAAGACAGGGTATTAATGGAACTAAAAAAAAAATTGTTGGCTACAACAGTAAGAGTGTTTAGTATCATTGGGTAGAGAAACAATGAGTAATTAGGTTGCACACTGCCAGCTTTTGCAGTGATAAAGACAGTCAATGCCATCTACATCCATTTTCCTAATAAAAATATGGTCACAAATGATGAATAGAGAGAAAGTAAACTGGTTTCAAATACAACAGATAAGATATGAAAAGCAGTTCGGCATCTTCCAGTTTAAGTATACTTTAAACAATGATGACCCTTTCAAAACAATTAACTTGAGACATAAAAAGAGAGGATTGACAGCTGAAGAGCTAGGCACCTAATTTCAGCTACAAGTCACTCTTGCCTATAAATCCTTTGCAGCAAAAAGATCTTTTCAGTCTGCCGCTATGGACTCCTGAGAAGTGTCATCACTTCTATAATGCCTTAGTAACCAGTGATCATTCATCTGGATTTGAAAACAGTGAAGAGGCCCAAAATAATTATACCATGTTTTGGTGCTTCATGAACCTCATCAACTGTGCAATTACAAGGCTTGCCAGAACATATGTCATATTTTTGCCTTTTTCTACCAGATTACTTGCATTTCTCATAATTAACTATGATGTATGTAAAGTTTGATAAATGTACAGAACTACCATTAAAAAAATCTGATGTGTTACACTCACATGACTTTCTCTACTCTTGTACAAACTATTTTTACAAACGCTTATTCTCCATATGTTTCATGTTAATCGAGATATCGAGATGTCAATCTTATTGGTATTTTCTTGTAGATGCAAGGGAAATATGCTAGGTTTTAAGCGATAGTCAAATATTTTAACGCTGGTTGCTATGTGGCGCATTCCATTCTCTTTGCATGTCCAGGACATAAAAAAATGAATAACGCATTTGAGAAAAAGTATAAGTATTGGAAAATTTAAGAAAATAACAAGCAATATCTCGAAAACGGTTCACTCAACAAAAGAAATGTATATGACATAAGTTGTGTATTTTAACGCGATCTACATTTTTTGTGTAGTAAAAGTTTGTCTATCTCTTATGGTTTACCAGTTATGCAAAAGTCGTTCACAATGAAGAATACTTCTGGAGACATTCCCAGAAAATTCGAGATATACATTTCATTTGTCGTAAAAATATATTAAACATATGATATTTTAATCAAAATCGTTAGAGCCATTTTTGAGAAAATCAAAATTTTCGAAAAATGTTCCATGTAAAGGGTAGTCTGGGGTGGGGGGATTTTCTTGAAAACCTTCGTGTCGCATCTCTGGAAGATACTGAACCTTAATACCAAGTTTGGTGTTTATCCGACTGTTCGTTTTTGAGTTATGCTGTTCACAGACACACAGACACACACACGGACATGTTTCCAAAAATGCTTTTTTTGGATTCAGGAGGTCTCAAAACATGTATTTCCGGTGAAATCTCGGTATCGAATTTTTGGGTGGAATGCAATACTTCCCCTACTTACTATACGTAGTAGAGAAAGTAAAAATATACAATTTCTAATGCGTGTGATTTTTCCTGAAAGGGTAACTTTAAAATTGCTCTCCGGTGAAGTAAGAAAAAGCATATCAGCTTATACCATAACAGCAGAAGTATAATATGAAGAAAAAAAAAATCATAATTACATACAAACTCAGGCTCTAGCAGTAAAATTACTTCCACAATGTGATGCATTAAGAATGTGGTTTTACATGTTCACTATATTTTTACCTGTATGGCCTGACATTCTGCGCGTACGCCTCCTGAAATCAGGAGAAAGTATATTGCTTGATTCACTTGTGTTCCGTGTAACACGACCACCAGTGCTGCCTGTACGTGATGTTGCTGGTGATTTTGTGCGGCTGGATGATGATGTAACTGATGATGGTGTGGTGGATCTTGGTGGCTGTGATTGATGTATGTTTGGCAATTCTTGAGCCTTACTGGCTAATGATGGACGACCTCTTTTTCCAGGAGGTTTTGAGGCCTGCAACAGAACATTTACGTCAGTACAGAAAAAATACACAACAGAGCATGAAACACAAATAATACATATAAATTCTTAAAATATATGATACACCCGGTACATCACAAAAAGCTGCAAGCAAAGCTCCCTATAAAGGAATCTAGGTCTACTAACCCTGATACTTCTGCTGCTGTCAACAATTTACAAAAGAAAGGAAAAGACAAGACATGTATACTTTGTGTTTTCGTATAGTACAGGATGAGCAAGAAGACATAACTATAAAATACGAAGATTATCTAATAAAAGTACATATATACAGATGCAACCTATGAATGAGGATATTAATTTATGCTGTAATGATCAAATAACTACTGCTAGTGATGTTTCTTGCCCACCCTGATTTTACTAATGGACCATATAACACAACAAAACACCATGCGTGTTAGGCTACACAACTGAAGGTGAAAGTGTGAAGATGTTTACCTTGAGCTGTGCTTGTGCTTGCTGGTGTCTGAGGCGTTTGGCTCTAGAGGGAGTCCAACTCAGATTGTCAGCAATTCTCCCCCGTTTAATCCACTCATCGTAACGAGTGTTCCAACCCGTGTAATGCACCCGATACACAGTCTCGTTATCTTCCATGCTAATCTCTATCACCTACAATCAATAAAATAACCTTATAGTTCACTTAATGTTAAAATAGCTTTGTACTGTCACCATTATTACATAATGGCCACAGTGAGATGGTATGTTAAAAAAAAAGCTCTTAATATCAGCTCCAATACCTTTTTTTTCTTTTGTTTTCTAATTAAAGATAATCAACGGGAGAATTGCATGACATGCTACCTTTCCAAAGTGTTAGTCTAAATAGGAAGAAATGGCTAAGATGATAAAAAGCTGCACAGTAGAGGAGTGAAATGATGTGAATTGCTAGCACACATTTGCAAACAACCAAGAGATTCCCATTATAAGTAGCACAAACATGTACAGCTCTCCACTAATTAAATATCTGTATATCATACCTTTGCCTCATACGTCACTTTGGATTCATGTGTTGGGCCATAGTAAACTTTCAATTTATCCCCTAACCCAACTGTGATGTTGCTTGCTAACTGTCCCATATTTCTGGAAAATGACAAAAAAATAAAACAAAAATATAACATGAAATAACAACATTTTAAAGCATAGTTCAAATTAACAGTACATACAAATTTCTGAAGGATCATTAAAATATGACAAACATACAGGAGCTCTTCCTGCAGCATATTGCAGATTTATCAAAAGTATATTATTTAATATCATTTCTTTGATTTACCCATTAAACTTTGAATATTTTACTGATATGGATTTAAAGAAGAGAATAAAAACTCACAATATAGGTAACAAAATAATACCATAAAATTATTTACATGAAAGAAATTAGTATTACAGTAATATATTACATAAAAGATGAAAATATTACTTCATTTACACAGAGTATCCCATAATTGTGTATCTCCAATACAATTATAATGTTATGCATTTGAAATAAAAAATATGAGATAGAATGATAGTCTGCATAGGGCCATTCACAGTGAAAATTTTACTGCACATAAACATATACAAGTAAAGGAACTATTTCATGTTATCTTAATGCAACATTCACTTGGCTGGTGTTAACACAATCATGACTGTAAACTTATAACGAGCACCAAGCTATAGCATTTATGTCTACGTCATACATAAGAAACTAGTCAAAGAGAGCGAGTTTCACTTTAGTTTCTCCTAGTAACAGTAACTATACCCCCGCCGCTATAACGTTGCACTTGACAGTTCGTGTGGCTTCGCGTAAGGTTGGCTACATCGTGGTTGCGACGTTGCCAGAGTGGCTAGTAAACAACAACAGCTGATTGTTCTCATTTCTATCGTGTCTTAAGCCGCATACAAAAAGTGTACGTAAGTAGCGAACGTCACTGAATAATAACTATTTCGTATTATTATTGTTAATTGAAAATAAGCGATATAAGCAGCTTTGGTATGGTCGGATACTCCTTTCTATGATAATAGGCATAAATGTGTCTACGTATGGCATCTAATTGGAAAGCATCAATATTTGTGACTGGACGAGGCTTCTTTTTTTTTCTTCCCTGGAGTTGATAGAAATACCTGTTGTGTTCCAGATGGTTCAGGAATTTTGTCCTCTTTCTCTTTTAGTTTCACTCCTTTGTGAACAACAGTTCTCGTGCTTAAATCAAGAGCTGCTGCAGTTCGTTGTACGGCTTTATCAGCAGGAATAGAGGGATTTCCGTGAAGCTTCACGTACTCCTTTTCCTGTTCAAAGAACTCCCAGGTTCTCCTTAATAGTTCCAATGCCTGACTATTAAGTGGCACACCTCGGCGCAAAGGATTTTCACTTCGTGAATCATCACTTGGCGATCGGCGTCGTTTTTCCGACATTGTCGCACTTAAGTTTTGTTTAAATAAATAATATGAATGAAATATATATAAAATAGATAAATATAAATAAATAAATGTATAAACGAACAATAACAAAACTATCAAACAATAACCACAAATCTAAATAACAAATAACAATGAACAATATGTAGCTTGCAAAGAACAACTCGAAGCTCTGCTAGAGATTCACAAATTGAAGCACGTGGTTGGGAATAGTTACATCCGGCAACAGAGCCGATTCTAGATCCGGTTCCGCTTTGTCATCGACCATCCGGAATGCTGCCTTGTGATTGGCTTAGGAAGTCAAACGGTTGAAGCTTTTCATCTGTTTTTTCGCGAGTGTACCAACTTAAACGCTAGCTGTCAAGTGCAATGTTATAGCGGCGGGGGTCCATTTTGATGCAAATACTATTTTGAGTCTTTGATGTATGCACGTTAAATGTTATTTGTACTTTATAATTATTGTAAATTTAAATTTTAACCATTGCATTACATTTTAAAACTTTATTTTGAAACTTAAAATCACTATTGAAGAATCGGTAAATACATTTTAATTAAGACCATATACTGGGGATTATCCTACTGAATATTGAAATTGTCATTAACTGTATCCAATTGTTATTTAATTGTATTAAATTTATTTGTTATTTAGTTGTAATTTTACATATTTAGTAATGTTTTTGATGATACAATGAATTCTTGTAATCACTAGGGTTGAAAATAAATCATCTTTTGTTGCATGTACTAGTGGCAGTCTCTTCACAGGCCACCATGATAATTCGGTCATTTCACACCCTCTTGCGATTGGTTACTGCCTCTGTTTCCATCTGTCATTGAGAATGTCACCACTGCTCAAGCTTTACGTTACGTTAATGCTTAATTTTGAATGTGAATGGTCCTTATATCTTGTTATAGAGACATGGCAACTCAATATATCACCTGTCAAGATAGTAAATTTTTTAAAAATTTGGCATCTAGGCAATCCCTAATATATGTTTTATTTTTATTTTGAAACCAAGACCTCTCAACAAAAACTGTGCATACATATAAGTGTGCCAGTCATCAGCAGCTGTAGGGCAACAAGATGCCATAGCAGTCAGAAGAGCATAATATAAAGTCAATAGTATTTAATTATTTATTAACTGGAAAGCAAAGATTAGATGGAAGTAATATTGCTACCATTATCATCATTGTCAACATCTATTCACCTTGCATATTCATTCCAAGTCCATTAAAACCCATCTACAGTTAAAGCGCAACATGAATCCAGAAGTGAATAAAATAAAAAATCATGTTGGTGAACTTGATTGCATTTTCATACATTTAAAGTTTGTTACCAAAGAAGAAGAAAGACACCCAAGAGGTTATGATTCAACTTATGATTTTTGCTTCAAAGTTGAATGTGGTACAGGAATGCATCATGCTTAACTGACAAAGTTGTTTACTATAGTGTGTTTATGTTATGTCCACATCCATGAACATGCACTATTCACTAAATTCACACCAATGAGTGTAGTCCCAAAGAAATAGTGGCAGGGTTCTATTGTGAAACAAACATACAGAGTTGCTATAATACAAACTTAGATCATGTTATCACTGGGCTTTCCAAATAAAACCCGACCGCTTGCATGGTGTTATGCATTTGAGCCAATGCCAGCTGCCTTCCCCCAAAGTTCACACTTATGACAGGCTTTGTGTCCTTAAATCCCACATAGTAGGTAGTCCATTTTCATTTTTAAAGATGGGAAGAAGTTACTTTAGAGCAATGTATTTTTGTATGCAAACATTATAAATACGAATCAGCTCACTGCATTAATGAGGAGTTTATCTTGAAGTTACCTGGGCAATTTCCTCCTTCCAAAACTTCAGTTCACGACTAGTTCAGTGCAAAACAAAAAACACGAGAAGACATGAAGTGTTAACAAAAGAAAAGTTAACATGCAACAGGCACAAATCCTGAATGCTAATGATGAAAATCACTACCAAAATCACAACAGTGATTTCTGCACATACAGCATCAAAATTAATAAAACTCAGATCTTCTAAATGCACATATGTTCAAAATTTAAAACCAGGTGATCCTTTAGCACATGTCATTGTGCATAGTTTCATCAGTGACTGAAGGCTTAAATTACCCTCAGCTTGTGTATGCCATTGGTGATCTGAAAATCCACACTGTATAGAGGAATTCCTCTTTATGATAGGAAAATTGGAGTTGGTGAGTGACCAGCGCAACACACATAATTGATCTGATTTTTTGCAAGGATACGTAAATGGAGAGCGGTACTGAAACAATATTCTCCGCCATTATTCATTCAGCTAATGGAAGAAGAAAATCATGTTCTTAGTCTCAACAAAATTCTGCAACTGCTCATACAACATGGATACAATTATGCAAGTGTTTGAAGGAGTGATTAATGCCGGTGTAAAGCCAGATCTAACCACCTTGATTTTTATTTGTGAGGTACCCTGAAAGAAAAAGTGTACCAAACAAATCCTCACACATTGAAGGAACTTAAAGAAAACGCATAAAATGAGACAAGAAACACTACAGGGACTGAACTAAATTCTGTCAATGGAAATCCATTCACCCAGTATATTGTCTGTTTAGCTGTGGAAGGACGACATTACTATAATCTGTCTCTCAAACAAGAACGATCCTGTTGTAAGCATATGGGAAGGAAGAAAGAGGGACGGAATACACTTATGCCACTGATTGGTAGAGGAATCATGGGTGTTTTCTTTTACTTGTTTTCACACAATAACCGCCTCTAAGAAGTACAGCACTGTAAGTAGTTTTCTAATCACTGATCAGCATGAATTAATTTCAGGGGGACAAAAGTCTGCAAATGTTTATATTAATTTTTCTGTATCTTGCACATACACCACAGATGTGGTCTAGGATTGTGAATACTGAAAACAGTGCTTACAACAGACATATACAGGGTGAGCCAAAAGACTCCGAACCGCCTGTGTGGTGTTTTTCCTGTCCATGTCCTCGGTGCAAATTGCCGTCTGCTGCTATCATAGAAAGGTGCTGATGAAACCATACAACATTTTTTAAACTACTTTTAAAGGCTTTACTTACCATCTTTATGAAAGGAAATGCTGAAATTAGTCACTGCCCTTGTCCATACATTTTGGCACCTCTTTAGGAAACTATCCATCATGGAATTTTCCAAACGATGACCAATGTCGTCTAATGTTTCTTCGGTAAGAACTGAACGCTGTCTTTTAGATTTCTTAGCCTGAACACTTCCTGTGGCCTGAAATTTACTGTAAAGTTCATGGATTGTTGTACGACCTGGAAATCTTTCTGCAAATCGTACTTTCACTTGACGAGCTGACCGAGTTAACACATACGAATCATAAATAAATACACCCTGTGCAGTAGAAAACATACACTGAGCCATAATATACATTGTGACTAAGTACAGGACAAAACAGTAAATAACTCATAATAACTGAACTACATCACATCACCGTCAACTCAAAACCACAACAGTGTGACTTTGTTTATAGCAGCAGTGAGTTATGTCTTTATCATATTTCCACACGCCCAGTGGAAAAACACAGCGCAGCCGGTAATATTGTTCATAAAATACCACTCTGGATACTACGGCGAGTGATGGATAGTTTCCTAAACAGGTGCCAAAAAAGTATGGACAACGGCGGTGGCCAGTTTCAGCATATTCTTTCGTAAAGTTGGTAAGTAAAGCCTTTAAAAGTAGTTTTAAAAATGTTGTATGGTTTCATCGTGCCTTTCTATAATAGCAGCAGACGGCCACGAGCACCGAGGACTCGGACAGGAAAAACACTGCACAGGCAGTTCGGAGTCTTTTGGCTCACTCTGTACATAAGCATAGAGAGACATAGATTAAACCGAAGATGGACACAGTTACATACTATTAACTTATTATTGTTAAATAATATGCCGGTAACTTCGTATTAATAGTGAAAAAGTTGTATAATACATAAGTTGTATTCCTATACCATATGGCCCTCTTGGAAGAAAGTAGGTCTCCTGGTGAATACTGATTCAGATGTTATTGTTTAGTGTGCAGAGTTGCTTCTGATATTTAAGACTATTTCCTACACCTCTCGCATACTTCACAAGCCCAAAACATTAGTATGCAGTTTAAAAGCAGTCAACTTATCATCATGGAGCAGGCCTGTCAACCTGCTGAAATGAAACAGCTGAGGCAAACCTTAAGAAGTGGTGAGAGGCAAATGATAACACATTGTTTCGCGATGCTTAAAAAAGAAACCCCAAAGTGTAACCTATCCTCCTACATGATATTAATTCTGTAACACATAGATTTAATAAGTTACTGACAATGTCTTACTCAATTTCATCTTGCAAAACTTATGTACACACTTGTACGTCAAACATGTGGCGGGTTTAGTCTGCTTTACCTTGCTGTTAACAGGATCATTCTTGACTGGAATAGTATAGCATTTGTTATGAGGTAAGAGTTTGTATTTATATACAGATTTAAGGAGTGAAGACAGTACTGTTTGCCAACGAAGAGAAAGTTCCTGACAGGAATGTGCTACCCTTATCTGTTTGGAAAAAGTGCGACAAGGACAGTGAATGTGTGACGAAGAACGCATGCTACGCAAGGAGTAAAACTATTCAACTGAGCTGTCGTGTGTGTCATAACTAAGGATAACATAAGCAAGTAGGCAGGGTTTGGACTGTGTCTAATCAGCAATTTCCCCTCTGCCCTTCATTCCCTGGGGACTTTCTTTGCTGTGGAAGACAGTACAGCCACTGCTGGCCTGGCAGACGCAAAACCCTGTATTAGCGGTCAGGTTTTATACTGAAAACTCTGTGCTTTTGAGAGAATAAATCATTTTGCAGTCTGCACTGAGTCATTTAAGCATTTTTCAACTAAACCTAATATTCCAATAAAACTATAAACAACAGCTCATTAATATTTACGCTTATTTTGTCAAATTAATTTCTCGCATTGTCTTTGTACTGCCGCTGCAAACTAAGAGACTATGGAAAAACATTACAATGTTTTCCAATTTTCCTTTCAAATTCAACTTGAGATACCTACTTTTGGCTTCACTGAATGAAAACAGAGGTCACGGCCTTTTTTAAAAACAAAAATGACAATCAAAAAGCTGCTATTTTTTGCTGGAAGTAGGTCCTTTATTTTAATTTTTGTACCATTCTTGAAATTTATTAAAATCCATTTACAAACTATATACAGTAGAACCTCAATTATCCATTATAATGGGGAGACGGTTAATGGAAAATGACTGATAATCCATCTTAATATCATCAGTAGGTTTAATAAGCAATTACACAAAAAAAATCAGTAAACACACGAATCTTATGTTGCATTTCTTGTATATTGAGAAAAATGATAATAACTGTGATTGCTGCCCGCGGGGCAGGGCTACACAGTAAGAGATAACGGAATTTTGTTCCATAAAATCAATACAAGTGCGCACGTTTACTCACTTCTATCAGTTTGTGTCAATTCTGTAGGCACATCACTACACAACAACAGTACATTATGATTACTGTGTACTATTTTATGATTGCACGACTACTTTGTGATTTCAAAGTAAAACTTAATACACAGCTGAAGGCATCGAACAACCTCTTAGACTAGAGTACATACATGTTCATTCTGTATTCAATTTGTAACATTTACCACATTTCCATGGGGAATTGAAATTTATTTCAGTACAAATTCCATACTGAATACTGCATGAAAATGCAGATCAGATCAAAATGAATCTTAGATTAGTTCCTCTTAGAAAGTAGGATTGGGTCAAATTTTTGTTGCTATGTACTGAAATCGTATTGAATATGTCAAAGAGTACCAACTTCTACTGTATTTCTACTGTATACATTGTAATATGCTGATTGCACTCATCTTTTCTTTTTCCTACAGTCATTGAAACTCTTAACAGCTTTTTGCTGTGCTATAAACACAGTTCAGTTTAAATTTAAAGGAGGGATGGCTCATTCAGAGATTTTCTAGCCAGTCTTCCTCCTTAAAATGAAAGCAGACACTACTTTCATACCAATCTTTGCTTCTTTCTTTAGCCCAAAACACAAGCCTACATTTTACCCATTTCTTCTGAAGCAGTGTTTGAAATGTAAGTTTTGGGTCTCTAATTGTCGCAAAAATGACTGTATTCTTTCGTTGTGCCCGTTGTTCATACTTCAACTTTTCATAAATAAACAACAAACCTGTCAGAAGTGCTGTTATAACACACACAACATGGCCACTTTTGCCATTTTCATATTAACGATACACATTCTTTAGAAAGCCATAGTACACTAACCTCAAAACCTTCACCTAAAACATATCTGTCAAATTTATTACAGTTTGCATATTCAAATCACTCTCAATATGTAGTGAGTTTAACATGGAAACACTGATCGTATTTAGTACAGAATATGTATTAAAATCAATTTCAATTCTCCATGGAAATGTAATAATTGTTGCCATGTTCGTACAGAAAGCCATGTAACACACATTTGTTCCGAACAAGTTAATTTTTGTTGTGGACAGGGAAATTCCGTTCCAGAAATATAAAAATTAATTAATTAATTAATTAATTAAAAAATTAATAAATAATAATAATAATAATAATCATCATCATCAGACAGTGACCCGAATGGTTAATCGAGAAATGGATAATCAAGGTTTTATTGTAACTTTTACGAAATACTACATCAAGATGTCACCCTCACACAATTCATCTGTGGTCACACCAAAAACACAATCAATTTTTAGCCCTTCTGTAACACATACAGCCACAACTTGTATTAGGAAGCCTAACATATCAACACCTAGTACTAGAATGTTCAATACCTAACATACTAGCACTAGAACGGAGTGTAACAAGTACTTTTAAAAGGTTTCTGCTTGAAACAGACATGCCTGCTGCAAATATTTATCAAAGTTCAAGCTTTGAACTCTAATGATAATTATTTACTTGTCTGAGACTCAAAAAGGTTGTTGCCTGTGATGTCATGCCATATCTCTGTAACAAGATCATATCCTGTGTATAAATAAAATGACACAACAAAGGCATGTTTCAAATAATCAAGAAGAAGAAAATGTATGTGCATAAGTTTACAAACAATTTAATTACAATGGAACATTCCTGTTACTACACTAAATAAGACTGTGGTGAACATTCCAATTAAATCCTTATGGTGTCTCATATAGACTTTTTATTAATAGCTGGTGGATGTATATGTATGCACTTTCACACAGCTTCCCAGCAAATAAAGTAGTGAAGTATGCAATAGGTTATAGAGACAATCTATTTTATAAACTTCTAAAATGAGATAGTAAACCTTTTTTATATCCTGATTGAACAACAAACGCAGTAGTATATTTTATGTTGGGAACATCTAGTTATACCAAAAATTCTTGTTTGAGAAATATTGCCTTACATATATTGGAACCCCCTCCCCTTGTATAGCCTTTTCTCTACTCTGATCATATTGATGATTCTGACCTGGAAATAATTCCACTAAGTTGCTGACTCATTGATGTCCTCCCATCCTTTTCTTTATAACTTTTGAATCGCACTTGCCTTCAGTCTTGCAATCAACTTCCAGACTTTGCACATGGTAGGGAATACATCTAATTGAAGAAAAACTCATACACCCCAGCCAAGAATTGCACCTGAGACATCTAAGATCACTATCGGTCAGTGTGGTGATTACATGACCATCTATGCCACAAATGAATAATTAACTGTTGAAGCATAAAATGCAACTTCATTATGTTCCAGCATGAACGAACTGTCCAGTAAAAAGCTACATGGAGCTGTCGCTTCTTTGATATTAATCTCCAATAAAAATTGCCCATATCTTTTTCTTCTGCCAATAAAGGCATATGTTATTTAAGGTAAACTTAATGTAAATGCAATGTAAAAGGATAATTGATACTTAAGATAAAAATGTTAATGAAAAGTAAGGTAAACTTATAAGCTGTACCTGTTAAATTATTTTATATTTGTAATTGGACGTGTCCTTTAAATGTACTTAAAAGGATAATAAATTAAAAAAAAAATCTTTCCAGAAGCATTAATGTGTTTTTGTAATTATGTGTAACTGCATAGATATCTACTTAAATTTGAATAGAATTTTCAGTGTGTGCACATCAATGCTAAAATAACCCTGGCATTATCACTAAACACAAGGTGACAATAATATAAAACGTTTAATCAAGTCTAGTATTATCTTCAAGTGTTCATATATTTCTTTGTCATCCTCCGTAGAGTAGTGGTTACCATGCTAGCCTCTAGTTTCCGAGGTCACGGGTTCAAACTCGGCAGAGGGTAATGAATTTTTTCAGGCATAAAAATCCTTAGCAGGCTTCCAACATGCCATAAATCTACCATGTCATAGATTTACGGCATGTAAAAGAACCTCAAGCCTGATAAAGACGCCTTTGAGCAAAATTACTGATCTTTCACGGCCAATATAGAATGGGACGCTAAGGATTACAGCAGTTAAAGAGTGTCCATAAATAAAAAATTTAATTTTTATACATTTCTTGTATGAGTTGTTAGAATTTTCATTGAAATAGACTGTAAAAGTCAGATTGCCAAATGCTCCATTTAAAAATAGCATACCAGTGCAATGCACATTATAAGGTAAACTAATTTATACTTACTCTTCTCCTTTATTCTTTTCATCAGTATCCTTTCGTTTTCTACCACGCTTTTTAACAGTTACTACAGCCTCTTCTTCAGACTTTTTAGGCCGAAGAGGAATTCGTTTCTCAGAGTCTCTTGAAGGGGTACGGCTATCACTGGAACGTCGCTCTGGGGTCACAGCCTCTTTCTTTTGTCTCATGTCATCTTTTGATTTAGACCTTGTTTGCTGCAACAAAATTATTTAGAATATATGTCAGAATACAACCATAAAATAAGAAATTCAAAAGTTTCTACTTGAGTCAATCTATTTGCTTAAAAAAAAAAAAAGAATACAGTTGCCAAATTTTTATTTGCTGAACTTTCTTGCACATCAGTAAACTATGTTTCAAAATAATTACAATAACACAACTGATATGTCTGATAATATATTATTAACAAGAGCATAAATGTATACTTAACACTAAATTTGAAGTGCAAATATTTTGTAATATAAATACGGTAAAGAATAGGTATAATGTATTTATGATAGATATTTGGGGAAACATTTCTTTTAAGAAAAGATTGACATTCACAAGACTTTCTCTACCCATTCTTCAACAAAATATTCTTACTAAAGCTTATTCTTTTATCTACTGCACGTTAATCGAGATAAACATTTGTAGAAATGGTTTTATTACACATTTCCTTGTAGATACAAGAATAAAGCAATACAATAGGCTAAGCGTAGTCAACTCTTTTAAGAGCAGTCACTATGTGATGGCTTTAAAATTCCATTCTCTTGCATGACCATGAAAAAAAAAAGCAGAAAATGATTTCTATTTTAGACCAGTGTAACTACCTGAAAATTCAAACCAAAAACAAGGAATATCTCGGAAATGATTAACACAACCATAAATTGTATGCCTTATTAAGATCTATTTTTTGTGTATCTCTTACGGTTTACCAGTTATACAAAAGTTATTGCACATGCATGCACGCTCACACCCACACAGACCCTTTTCTAAAAATGCTTTTGGGGGATCAGGGGGGACCTCAAAACATGTATTCCGGTGAAATCCCAGTATTAGATTTTTGGGTGGAATACAATACTTTGTGTATTTATTACAAATATGTAATAGAGAAAGTAATTATGACTTGAAGACTTCACTCAAAAATTAATTTCAGCAATGTTCTTTATATCAAATGTATAAAACTGCAATTTTACACATGCAGCAGTTCAGCAATTATTGTACATTAGCAGTCTCTCTATATACCTATGTTCAAATTTTAAACTGAATTCAACTAATCTTGAAGGGTGTTCATAAATGTTATTCAAACTCATACATAAAATTTCAATTGTAATTATGCAACAATTTAAGTAAGTTTTTGGGTTCTCTCCATAAATTATCCTAAATTTCGCACGATTTCAACTGCATGTTAGCAAATTTTATTAAAACTCTTAGGGCAAATTTCACCAACCAATGTTAAAATTTAACACAATTTTTAAGTGATTTAACACTGAAGTTAACATAAATTCTAATAATACGTAAAAATTAAGCTGGTGACAATGAAGCAAACACAAATATTACAGTATTACAATAAATATTTTGCAACAATTTCACTTATGTTTTTGAAATATAAATTTAAAAGCAACAGATATGATTTGTAATCCATCGATTACATCTTCAGCTTCTTCCTTGCTGGCCCATTTATTTACGTCATTATGGTTACTGCTACTAGGTGATGGATTGTTTGCTATGGTATTGCTATCTACTGGAAGTAAAACAAATTTGAGGGAATCAAGCAGTATTTCAAAATTCATTGTGCAATCTATAATCTTCAAAATAAATATTTACTCCCACACCATTTAATCTAAGGGTCCATTTAAATGTTTTAATAATTTAACTTCTGTATTTATTTAATGATTAAATGACAAAAAATGATCTACCAAAGCTGATTTATCAATCTGTTTGTATTTAATATTTTTCTAAAATGCTCCTTTAATCTGGCTTCCAAATGACATTTGGTCTTTCCAATGTAAAACTGGTTACAATCTAAACAGCATAATAGATAAATGATCAATTTTTTTATTTTATCTTTTTTAGAGAAACCTAGCATATTTTTTATGTTATACTTATTTTGAGGAACCAATATTATGCCATGTTCTTCTTGGTATGGTACAGAGATGACATATTTGGCAGACCATTTTTAATCATTTACCATTAAATAAATCTAGAAGCTAAATTATTAATGGTGTAGGAGAAAATATTTATTTTCAACAAGAGAGATAACATAATGAATTCTGAAATACTGTCGATTGATTCTGTGAACAAATTTGTTTTATTTCCAGTAGATGGCAATGCATAGCAATCAATCCATCACCTAGCGGTAGTAAGTGTAATGACATACATAATCGAGTCAACAAAGAAGCAGCAGCTGAAGATGTAATCGATGGATTACAAAACATGTTCTGTTGCTTTTAAATTTATATTTTGAAAAAATAAGTTAAGAATTGCCTCAAAATATTTATTGCAATATTATAATTCTGTAAATTCTGTTTCATTGAGCAACGTTAGCTGTAACATTGTATTAAACTTAGTGTTAACATCATTGTACCTTGTGTTAAATTGTTTAACAAATGTTAGAAATTGGAAAATGTCTGCTGCAAACCAATCTTATGATGCTTGGAGTTGCACTATTTGGAGTTTTCAATGTTGTTCTAACTGAAGAAGTATCTGTGTCAATGATTTTGAAAACCTGTAAAAGGGGAAGTTTTTAAAGCAAAACAAACTGTCCAAAGCAGTCATGAGCTTGTAGAGGAAATATGAGGGGTTAGAAATGCGACTATTTCTACTATGCTACACATGTTAATTATTCTGGGATTTTATGCTACAGTCAGTTTTTATTTAACACCAGTGACAATGTCAGAATTTCCAAAGCTACCATTTATGGCTTTATCCGGAAGATTTCCACGGCAATTGCTTCAAGAAGCAAACAGTACTTTTGTTGTGGTCTGCTTGATTCTAAATCCATGATAAAACACTTTCATCCGATTTAGTTTCAATGTACTTTCCACTACCAGCTCTAACCCATTATAAATACCCTTTGCATCTGGTCCTTTAGGTGCTGTCTTTTATGTTAGCATAGTCTTCTAAGCAGTTGCTTATTGGACCTGGAAGAAATGCGTACATTGTAATTAAATTCCTTGCAGATTTTCTCTTAGGCTACTTCTCCTTTAATTTAAGTCTGTTTGCTTCCTTGTGGCATTTTGTGCAATTACCCCCATGGTAATCCAGAAAATTCTGACCAGCGCAGATGATCAGCTCTTGGAGATACCCTTAATGACCAGCATTAAAACCTGGCCAAGAAACCAGCTACACCAATACTTGAGGTCACTGTGAGCACTTCAGCAGAGCTGTGGTAGAAGTTCTCCAAGTTGCCACTACATGGGGCAGGGCAGGCAGATAACCAAAAGTTCCTTCCCTCCCCAACTCGCAGCAGCATGACTGAGGGAAGAGAGAAGGCAGAACCTAGCGTGGTCTGACCAGTGAAGTACAACTTACAGCAGAGGACTCGCAAACAGTGAAATACGACATACATCTAACTTTCAACTTATTCCAAATTTAAAAATGCAACCTTTTTATACGTAGAAAAAACCACTAAATTATTACAACAGGCATACATACATATGTATAGCTTTAGAATTGCATTATAGTGTGAGTAGGGAAGGAAAGCCATGCCTATTGATAAAGTCAGCTAAATTTGTTTGAATTTGTATTTGCTGTTACAAAATTCTTTAATTCCAGGAACAAGCTACATCGTTTTAAACAAATTTGTTATTTTTTATATTTGAAATAGTGTTTGTAATATATCAGGAAGTGGAATTACTTAAGATAATATTACTGTAAATTCATAATGTTGAATTGTATGTGCATACACACTGACAGTTTATCGTTAACATTCCATATTTCTAAAGACAATGTTAGAACAATTCACTTATGAATGTTACAATGTGGAAGGAATTTAACTTGATGTTATATGAGCACAGTAAATTCAAATTTAAAGTTGTTTCTGCACTGTCATTTAGAAACAAAGCATTCCTTTCATCACCTCATTCCACCTCCTTGTTGTTTAGACTTATAAACAATCAGTTTGGTAGCAAACCACCTTCAGCATTGTGGTGTGGATTAGGGAAGATTAAAATATATTTTAAACCACAAGGAAAATGGTAGCCAGAGCAAGTGATATGATGTTATAAGATGCTTGGCTAACCATTGCAACTGATAGCAGAGCATGCGGAATTGTTTATATAGGTCATAACCTTGAATTAAAATTCAAGGACATGCAAAATTCTTTGCTTGAATATTTGTAGCGATATATTAATAGTTCACGATACACTCAGGTTTCTGACCATGCAATTCTTTGTTTTAAACTGAAACTTGAGAATTCCTCTACACTTAGAAACCAGTTCTATAATTAACTCCTTTTAGAACAATGAAAAATTAGTTCTAGGCACCTAGATTTTTTCAGTTGACATCGCAATTCTAACCTCAAACAACCACGAAAATCATATGTCAATTGTCTATGAATGTAGCTAAATGCCAGCTAATGAAGCAGAACATAGACAAAAAGCATCGGAGCACATTCAGAAGCCATGTAGTTTAGTCACTGGCTTCTTGAAAGCTTGGTTTGCAGTTCTCTTAGAAGTGAACAGATGTTAGCTAACAATTCCCTGTAGAATTATGATAAAATGCAAGTATTAACATTATGTTAAACTTTTAACGTAATCGTACAAGATATTTTTAACATTAGTTGGTGAAACCGGCCATTATAGAACCATTAATTATAGATGGACAAAGCAATGTTTATAATTTCTCTGCTATAGCAATTGCACCTAAAACTGGTAAAATGAACTGAGGCATCATTAGCAAAGAAACCGATTTCCTTGACCTTCTGAGTCCCAGAGAACAGTATACTGTACCTATCATAAAGCCTGTTCTAGTGAGCCCATTCATCAATACAAATCTTAATATCCAAGGGACTGGGTTCCCAGGAGGCTATGTAGGGCTTGTTTTCCTCCCTAAAAAGATGTTAGTGTAAAACAAGAGGACTTTCACTTGGCAAAACAAGAGCAAATATTTACGTAATAAATTTACATTATATTTATAGAAAAATACATTATTACTTTGTAAAACTCTGTTTTACTGTCTGATAAAATGAAAATTACTTTGTAATACTTGAATGATTTTTGAAAAAAATGCAGGACAGCAAAACTTCAGAATTTATAAAAGCACATGGATGAATGCATATGAATAACTTGCATATTTCTTCCACATCTGAGGATATTATAGTCACTGACAAACATTATTCAATAATGCTACATTTTTTTTATTGTAACAAACAAACTATGGACCACCTTGGTGTACTCTGTCTGCTTTACATTCAAGATGCCCTTATTTTGAAACTTGGTTATCTGGATAAGATTTATCTTCTGGTTCTCCCTTATTCTCAAAAGACAAATGTTGAGTAACTAAGCTCTACTGAAATGATTCAATTAAGCATCATCTCACTATTTTAAAATAGAGAGTTGAGGGTTGTTACACTACATCACTATAATATTCAGCATATTATAGTGATGTAGTGTAACAACCCTCAACTCTCTATTTTAAATTATGACACATCACTGTTACTAGCTTCTAAATCTTCAAAATTAGTCAATCATCTCACTAATTTTGTTCATCATCCAAAATCAACTACCCAGTGAAGTGATACTGAACTAAATTAAAAAACTATGCAAAGAAACAAAACTGTGGCTCTACATACAGTATACAGCATAACACCCCCCTCAAACATGGCACAAAGATTTTAAATCTCCCTGGATGAAAATGATATCAATCAAACTACTGGCACTCAAGAAGGTTCTTAATAGTGAGAGCAGCCATTTGCACCATTACCAAATTTGAATGTTTATAATACTTCCGAGCAATACATAAATATCTAGTGCTATTTCAAAACTATGAAAAAGTTTGTTTATTTAAAGAAACTAGAAAAGAGAGATAGACTTAAACTAAGGGAGGAAAACAGAAATAAAAAATAAAACTTAAAAATTACTTACTTTTTCTTCTTCTTCCACTTTCTTCTCAACTTTCTTTTTCAACTCTTCTGGTTTTTCTTCCTCCATTACTACCTTTTCTTCTTTAATTTTTTCTTCCTTTACTTTTTCTTCCTTTTGTTTTTCTTCTTTTACCTTCTCTTCTTTCACCTTTACCTCAGTCTTCTCCTCTTTTGCTTTTGAGCGTTCTGTAGATTTTGCTTTTTCCTCCTTCTTTGATTTTATATCTTTTGCTTTCTGTTTGGCCTCTTTGAGCTTGACTTTTTCTTCTTTAGACTTAACTTTCTCATCGGAACAGGATGGTTCAGCCATTGGGCTTGTTATTTCACGCTGAGGTCGAGATTTTGTCTGCTCTTCTGCTGCTTTAGTTTCACTTACTCTGCTTCCAGCTTCACCCTCTGATGTAACAGCAGAAGTATTCTGTGATGATGATGGTGCTGACGACGATGATGGTGATGATGATGATGATGATGATGATGCTGCCGCCGCCGCCGCCGCCGCTGCTGCTGCTGCTTTTGATCGAGATTCTTTTACCTTGTCATCCTTCCTGGTTTCTCTTGTTCTTAACCTCTCTTCCTTTTCCTCCACTTCATCTTTTACTTCCACAGTTTTTGATTTGTCTTCTTTGATTTTAGATTTATCTGCCGGAGTATCATCTTCTTTTACTTTGTTCTTTTCTATTTTTTTATCCTCCTTACTTGATGTTTCTGCCTTTTCATCCTTTGCTTTAGTTTTCTCTTTCTTTTGGTCTTTTACTTTAGGAGATTCCTCAGGTTTCTCTTTTTCCTCTGTGGAGCTTTCCCCTTCTTTCTTATCAGGCTGAGATGTACTTTTATCTGCAGTTTCCCCTGATTTGTCAGTACTCTGTGTACCAGGCTTTTCATTGCTCTGGGAGCGTGCTTTCTCATTGCTTTGAGAACGGGCTTTGTCCTGAAACAAAATAATGAAATATTTTTACACACAATGACTACATTCAAGCATAGAACATGACATCTATGGCAGAAATAGCTCATTAATAAAAACACTAATATGCTGATATTCTTCAACAACAGGCCAATTTTATATTGGTAAATTATGCTTCTGAGATTCCTTCAATTGATTTATGTGTACATGATCGGCAATGTGGTTCTACTCTTTGAAATTATTTTATTGTTTTCTGGTGCATTAAGTGATTCAGTAAATTTTGTCATATTTAGCGAGCAAACATATCAATTACAAAGCAAATGCCAGTAGAACACTTCAGAGTGCAAAATGTTTTCAAAATACTTGTGACAAAAGCCTCATGAAGATTCATAATATGCATTTAAGGAATCTCAATGGTACAGTAAAAGCAGCCATATAAACTGTGAAACCAGTTTACAGCAGCAATAGGTGGAATGGGACAGGAGAAGGCCAATTTGTGCAAGAACACTTAAAATTAAAAGCCATTTAGGCTACTCACTGTTGGGGGAGAAATGGAGGTATAAAAGCATCCTTGGTTTGGTACCTTCAGAATATAGTATTTTATCCAAGACACTCATGATCTTAAGAATTACAGATGTTCTACACCAGCATGGCAGAATTGAAGCCTGCTTCTAAAGTTGAACAACAGCATATAAAACACAGCTATAAAATTCCAAAAGGGATGATAGTGAAATGCCAGAATTTATACAGGTCATGGTCTCTAGTCTAACTAGGTTCATCCTTAGGCTGATTCTGGCCTAAACCAACTCATAACTATTTTGAGTTTCAATAAATCAAATAAGACAATAAAGAAGCCAGCATTAGCAAGAAAGTAGTGTTGCTTCAATAGTCTAATTTAAGAACAAATTCTTCCTTAAATAGCATATAATGTCCATATGAGTTTAATAATTTTCCAGTTATTTAATTAATGAAACTTCAAACTTGTAGGATGTAAATTTTCATTAGTCAGTTGAAGTGCAGGTATTGCCAGCTTCTTTTAAACCCTGTAGCGGAGGATAGTGATAAATGTGCTTCTGCATCCCACCTAAGCTGAAACATGAGCCACACAAGACTATAACTTTTTCACTATAAGCTGAAAGGAGAAGTAAACAAAACTTAAATGTATCACTCACATGGCAGCACCACGTGGAGGATGATGTACCTGTGAGAGGAAATTGCTTCAGACAGAATGCAAATACAGTATATTGCGCAGCTTGGGGATAATTAGCTTTTAAACATTGTATGTCTTATTCCTATATTTTGCCTTACATCCTAAATTTCTAGCACAATGCTAAGAGCAGACAAATAAAAGTTGTGCCTGAACAGTTCTGCATCTGTGGTTAAAGGTGCTGGATTAAACTGCTTTTAACTTCAGGCTTTAGAAATCATTCATTTAATGACTAATATCAGTGTACCACTTTTGCTTTAACCTTTTATGAGTCAACAAGTTAAAAAAACGATTAGCACTATAGGTTAAAACACAGCAGAAAATAAACGTGACCCAAATTATCCAACAATTGCAACAATTCTGCAACACTAACAAAAAAGTTCAATTGTTGCTAAACAATGGCCAACTCTTAGAAAGTAGGATTGGATCGAAATTTGTTACATGGAAACCTCTACCATATTCAAATCTTTTGAATACGCCAAAGATACTATCCTCTACTATGCTCGTAACACGCTGCACACTCGTCATTTTGCTTTTATTACCGGAAATCGTTAATTACGTACATAATAAAATACACAGCAAAGCCACTTTTATCACTTCCATAATTCGCAATTTATTTTTCTCAAAAACATTCACTAACCTCAAAAGCCACTTAAAATATACAGAAAAACAAATTAACATATGTTTAACAGGCTCGGCAATCTAAATCCAAATTGACCAACATAAAAGCTTGAATTATTTTATTCTCAAACTTTGTTTATCCAAATCGATCTCAATACGTATTAAATTTAACATGGAAATGCGGATTGCATTCAGTATGGAATTAGACTCAAATCTATTTCAATTTCCCATGGAAACATAGTGATTTTCTCAACATGTTCCAAAAGTACACTGGCGGCTCATCCGGAAACTGGAAAGGAACTGCAGCACCTGCGCATAGCCTCTTAAACCCTCTGCTATAACGGTTCATTTAGTTATAGGTGAATGTGAACAAACACATTTAGTTTCATAAACTGAACTGTTACAATAATGGATGTTTTAAATTTCTCTGCAAGAGAATAACCACAAAATGTTATGATCTGAACCAAGATGGTTTTTGTAGGGGAAGAGATGACATGTGAAGCGGGAAAGGTTGTAGTTTGCCTACCAGTCAATGAGGTGCTCTCGTCACGTGGTTTTGTTTACTTCTCCTTTCAGCTTATAGTGAAAAAGAATTTGTTAAAACAAATGTTTTAAGTTCTGTGAGCAACATCCAGCATCTCTGATTAATAATACGAGGGATCTTAAAACAAGTTTCCGTGCTTGTGTAATATTCTTTTATTTCTTTGCAAGTACACAAACAAACTACATCATTTAAAATAGAGAGTTGAGGGTTGTTACACTACATCACTATGATATTCTTACTTGAACGCGTTGAGAGAAAATGCTGACGATGGGAACAAGCCGTCTCCCGAAACGCGTTCAAGTAAGAATATCATAGTGATGTAGTGTAACAACCCTCAACTCTCTATTTTAAATTATGACACATCACTGTTACCAGCTTCTAAATCTTCAAAAGTAGTCAAACTACATCATTTTTTCACACAATCACTCTCCTTTGCAATACATTTCTCCCCGCGTCCTATCAACTTTTTTATGCCATTAAAATAAAAAGTGTTTGGTTGCATGCGTACCCACTGATTTTACATCTTTGTCACTTGCAAATCTTCTACCTGTAGAGCCTCCTTAAGTGGTCCAAAAATATGAGAATCTGATGGCGCCAAGTCTGGACTATTGGCTGAATGATCCATGATTTCCCACCTTCAGTTGTCTTATGGTTTGTAATGTGTGGGCCACAGTATATGGCCAGGCATTGTCATGCAACAATAGGCTGCCATCTGACATTCTCCCTCTTCTTTATGACTAGATTACAGGTTTCAGTTCCGTCCTAGGCATGTGAGAATAGGATGCACTTGTAACAGCTACTCTCCGTTCTTGGTAGGTCTCAAGATTAGGGCCTTAAGAATCCCAGAAGACAGTCAACAACACCTTGTCTGCCGATGATTGCATCTTGAATTTCTTGGAGGCAGATGCCAGATGCTTCCATTGCATATTTTTCCTCTTGCTTTTGGGTTCATAATGGTGAACACACGTTTCACCTGTCACAATCCTTCGCAGAAAGGAGACAACTTCTTCACGATAACATATCAAATGGCAGGAACACATGCTTACATGGTTGCACTTATGTTCCCACCTGGAATCCAAGATGATGATGGACCAGAGAATAAGCAGATCCAGTGCGGATATCCGGTTTATGTGCTATTTCGTCTATCGTTACCCTTCAGTATTTCACAATAGCATTCCTAGCTCGTTCTCCGTTTTCAACTGTTGAGGCTGTAACCGGATGACCCAAGCACTCTGAAACACCATACTTGTCCTACTATTTTCAAACTTCTCTATCCACTTGTAGACAACTCTACACAAGAGAGCATTGCCACCATACTGTGCACACATTCTTTGGTGAATCTGTGAACCAAGCACACCTTCTGCTCACAAAAAACTGTATCATTGAACGCTGTTCGAGTTTGGTGCAATTTTCATGTTTTGCTGCCATGGTCACACCTGCGTAACAACCCTCAAACTGAACACAACAGACTTGCTATGGTGACTCATCATACTACTCCCTTCCACACCCAAAATCGCCACCCTTCTCCTTGCTTCTGTTCCACTGCAGGAATCACAGTGCGAAAACTTTTTGAAGATCCCTCATAAAATCAAACACACATCCAAATTTTTTGCGTTTTGGTTGCAACCATCCACAATACTGGTAAGAATACCGGAGAGAAGGAGGAAATGTATGAAATAAGTGGTTAAGGAATACAAAAAATTTGTGACAGATGTAGAGGAGCACAATTGCTTCCTCAAAAAGTAATTACCAGTGATTAATAAGGTATTGCAGCAAGTAAGTAAAACACACAAGGAAGCCACAGCAATGATGATTCAGAATTTGCAGAGATCAGCTGCTTGAAATCTGAACGGTTTAGCACATATCAATTCCTTATTCCTTATTTTAATTTATCCAGTCACATATTGAAGCATTATAACAGGGGGGGGGGGAATCAAGCAACCTGAGCTTCCAACAATTTGTGACTAGATTCTTTCTTTATGGAGATCTATTTAACTAGACATGATGGAAAGGAGTTTTAAGACAGGAATCTCAAATGCCCTTGAGGGACCAGAAGATGTCTGTTTTGCTGACCAATTTGCCAACTGAGGTGACCTTGCAAATGCCACGACTGACTGACTATACCAGCATGGGATGCATATGGTAAGGGGAATCAAATCTCATGTATTTAAACTTGAAACAGCAATTTTCATTCCTTGCAAAATTTAGGCAACTCCCATTTTGAGAATTCAAAATTTAATCCAAAAAGTGTGTTTTATGCATGTAAATTAGTATTTATCCAATCATTTTATCTAAAATCAGCAATGTAAGCAAAAATAACAGAAGTTCATGCTTATAAAACCAGACGTAAACAATTTCCACATTGAAGCCTTTAGTACCACAGCAATTAACAGGTTTCCATGTTATTGGGATGTATAAATTACCAACTGGTGTAAGAATCAAACAATTAAATGTTGTTAAAACAAAATTAAAATGTGTACTGTACAATTGTTTCAGGGAGCATGTATATACAGGATGGAAGTGACACAGTCCTGTGGACTGGGGGAGGTGGGGGGTTGGATGTAGATGAACAAAAACCTTCAACACTTTTTTGTAATTAAATGCACCGTTAACTAGATAATCACATTTAAAAGCAGGAGTATTTGGCAACATGGCACAACTTATTGATCGAATAGTCTGCTTATACTGGCGGCGCCTTGAACTATTTATTGACTAAATAGTCTGCTTCTACTGGTGGCGCCTTGAACTATTTCAACCTCTATAAAACCATTTAAGAATGAATGAATAAACTTTATTTGTACATCTTTTATACAAATCCTTTTTTTTACAATATTTCACTTGTAAACTAACATAACCTACGTAGAAATTTTCTAGCCAGCTATGTTCTACCTATACTGTTCATTTTAACTGGCACCCGGTCCTTATGGCTCAGCTGAGCAGCCCTTGCTACCCTTAATCACCTATGATCCATCCTCTCCCTCCTCCGTTTGCCCTTCTACGTTTCTTATCTCACTTACTTTTGTAATCCATTTCTCCTTTACTTTCTTTAAGAACTCCATGTTCTTATTTTTTCTTCCTTCTTTTCTTGTCAACATTTTAATTGCTACCATTTTTTCATCCATTTTTCATTTTCCTCCATTACTATTTTTTCCCCAATTTTTCCTCTCATACTTCTTGTCTCCATTCCGCTAATTCTCTGTTCTGTCATATAATGCTCTGTGCTTTCATTGCCTCCGCATAGTTGAAAAATTCCACTTTTTTTTTGCCTCTTAGCTCTCTCAGGTACATTGATCCTGTTCTCATCCATGCAAACGCTTCTTTTTCCGCTCTATTACAATAATCCACATACCCTTCTCTTCCCCATTTCCTTTTAACTACCTATAGAACCCTAGTGATTTTTTATTCTCTAAGCTTCCCCAGATTTCTTACCTTTCTATATCCTCCACTCTGTTTCTTACTGTTATCCAGCAGCCATTGTTATTTCTTTCCCGTTCTCCAAATGTCTCCCATTCCTATTTTTTTCTACCCCTGTCCACCAGCTATTTTTATTTTTTGTACTCTTTTGTTGTTCCATACATATCCTTAAAATTTCCCCTTCATCTTTTTTCAAGCATCTAAACCAAAATTTCAATATTCTTTCCAGTATCACTCCCTTTCTTCTTGTTCTTCCTAATTCCACTAGCACTACTTCCTCCAGTGCTAATCTTGCTAAGCCCGATAGTTCTTTACATAACGTTCTATAGTTCTGGTCTATTTTTCTGCTTAGTTCAGATCCACCCAAATTTCAACTGCATATAGCATTCTTGCTTCTACCAATGCCTCATACATTCTTTCTATCCATTTAGTCGGCATTTCTAATTTGTATTTGCACATCCTTACTCCTTTCATTGCCACCTTTCCTTTAGCCATGACCTCCTGCTAAGTGCCGCCCATTCACCATTACTGCTCATCCTTGCCCCCAAATAATCAAACTCCTTGACAACTTCTGACTTTAAACCCCCCATCTGCCATTCTCTTCCTTTTTTAATTTATTTCCTCTTTTAAATACTGTAGCTTTTGATTTGTTTATATTTACTTTAATTCCCCATTCTTCGCAGAATTCCTGTGTTCCATTAATTGCTTTCTATAGCCCAATCACCATTATAGCCCCAACCATTAGGTAATCCACATATAGTAAACTTGGTATCTCTCTATTTGTATTATGGGACGGTGGAAATTTTTTTCTTTCACTCTATCTAATGTCATCTATGAATATATTAACATGGGTCTCAATTTGCACTGTCTTAATCCTATATTTGCTCAGTCATTTCTGTAATTCCATTAGTTCCACATCTTATACAAAATTTTATATCTTTATAAATCCTCCTAATTTCTTTCTTAATTTATAAGCTAATGCTTCTCTATTTATTGTATCAAACACTTTTTTCAAAATCTGCAAAAAAAACCTGTATATCCTCCCTCTTTTTCTGCTCAAATACTTATCTATTTAGTCTTTATTATACATACATTATCTGTTGTTTGTTTATCTTTCCTAAATCCTGCTTGTTATTCTGACAGTTTTCCTTCCTCTTCCACCCATTTTCTTAATCTATCGGCCAATATGCCTATGTATATTTTCCCTAATATTGATAATAAACTTATTCCCCTATAATTCCCTCGTCTATTTGCTCCTCCCTTCCCTTTGTAAATCGGTACCACCATACTTATTTTCCAACATTCTGGCACATCAATCTTTTCTTTAATTTTATTTAGTAATTTTGTCATCACTTTTAAAGCATTTTGCATTTCCCGATACATTTTCCAAAATTCACCTGACATCCCAACTATTCCTACTGCCTTGCCTTTTTTTGTATTCCTTATTTCTGGTAAACTTCCAGATTTTACCATCTAATTTTTACTTTCTCTACTGTAGGGGAAGTATTGTATTCCACCCAAAAAATTTGATACCGAGATTTCACCGGAAATACATGTTTTGAGGCCCCCTGAATCCAATAAAAGCATTTTAGGAAACATGTTCATGTGTCTGTGAACAGCTAACTCAGAAACAAACAGTTGGATAAACAGCAAACTTGGTATTTAAGTTCAGTATCTTCCAGAGATGCGACACGAAGGTTTTCAAGAAAATCCCCCCACCCCAGATTATCCTTTACATGGAACATTTTTCGAAAATTTTAATTTTCTCAAAAACGGCTCTAATGATTTTGATTAAAATATCATATGTTGATATTGTAATGAAAAGAAGCTAGAAACAGTGATGTGTATTGAATTTATTTAAAGGTGAGTCGGAATTGTAACACTAACATCACTTAAGTTTACTCACTTAACATGTTTCGGGAAACCGAATTAACCTTCTGAGGATGGGAACAACGGTTTCCCGAAACATGTTAAGTGAGTGAACTTAAGTGATGTTAGTGTTACAATTCCGACTCACCTTTAAATAAAAAATATCATATGTTCAAGATATTTTCATGACAAATGAAATGTATATCTCAAATTTTCTGGGAATGTCTCCAAAAGTATTCTTCATTGTGAACGACTTTTGCATAACTGGTAAACCAAATGTAGATCGCATTAAAATACATAATTTATGTCATATACATTTTTGTTGTTGAGTGAACCATTTTCGAGATATTGCTTGTTATTCTCTTAAATTTTCCAATACTTATACTTTTTCTCAAATTTGTTATTTTTTTTGTCCTGGTAATGGAAAGAGAATGGAATACTCCACATAGCAACCAGCTCTTAAAATATTTGACTATAGCTTAAAGCCTAGCAATTCCCCTTGCATCTACAAGAAAATTAGCAATAAGATTAACATCTCGATAAACATGAAGCATATGGGGAATAAGCGTTTGTAAAAATAGTATGTACAAGAGTAGAAAAAGAAATGTTAGTGTAACACATCAGATTTTTTTATGTCCTGGACAGGCAAAGAGCGCTTAAAAGATTTGACTATCACTTAAAACCTACCATATTCCCCTTGCATCTACAAGAAAATTAGCAATAGGATTAACATCTCGATTAACATGAAGCATATGGAAAATAAGTGTTCATAAAAATAGTTTGTACAAGAGTAGAGAAAGTCATGTGAGTGTAACACATCAGAACTTTTATTATTTCTTTTGCCTCACTCATGGATCCTACCCATATCATTTCCCCACTCTGCACTTTGCCCCTCCCCACACTTTCACTTCTTTCTCCCATCACTCCTCACAACTCCTGTTGCCTCCCCTCTTCTTTCTTCTGGCCCCTCCCTCTCGGTCATCTCACTCACCAATGTTGCTTCTTCGCCATCCCCTTCCATTGCCAACTCTTCTTCCTGCCTTCTCTTTGTCTCTTGTTGATATATCTCCCCTATCTCCTCTTGTCTCTCTCCAAAGATGCTTCTCCCACTTCTCCTGCCCTCCTGGTCAACTGTTGTATGTCTGCTTGTTCTCTCTTGTTGATGCTCTCCTCTTGCCTGTGTTTGACTTTCCTGAAATCCTGCTGATGTTCCCATTCTTTGTTCAAGTCTTTGTCCTAAGTTTTCTGGCTGTTCTATATTTTGCTGCAGTGCATACGTTCTTCTGGCTTTGTTTCTTTTTATATTCATACTCCATTTTTCACCTTCTACTATTAGCTGTATAACTGCTTCTTTTTTCCTCCCTTGCTTCCTTCATTCTTTGAATTAATTCCTTCCTTAGGTCTTGTTCCTCATTCGTATAGTCCTGTTCTATAAATTTTTTTGTCCCCCTTAGTCTTCTTGTTTGTCTTATCTCCCGTTTTTTCCTCATTGTTGCCAGTTTCAAAATAATAGGTTTTGGTCTTCTTCCATTTTTGCCTATCTTAAGCACATCTTCAATTTCCCAGTCGTACATCTGTATTTCCAGTACATCCTCTATGATTTCATATACTGTCCTCCACATTACTTCTGTCCCCTCTCACCCTGAATATTACAGTTTTTTCTTCTCTTATCCACTTTGTATCTTCTTTCTCTACATTCTAATATCTGTTATTCTATTTCTTCTCTTTGTATTTTCATTGCATCTTTCAACTCCCTTGTATTATTGTCCATTTTTTTCCCTAATCCCTTTCCAATTTCCCTTGCTTCTTCCATTAACTTGTTCATATCCATTGGTCCTGGTTTATGTTTCACTCCTATTATCAGCAAAATAGAGGTTACCATCATGATGATTCTCCATATCTGTGTTTCCATTTTTACTTTTCCGTCTTTTCTTATTTTTTTTTCTGCCAAACTTCCGATTCTGCATCAATACATTTGAATATCCACTCGCATTTTTATCGTGATCTCCGCTTGCTCCGCTACATAACCTTCCACTCTCACTGCTGGCTTATGACTCCCCATTTAAGTAACATTGGCCATGTATCGAATTCAGATGTTTTGTTGCTGGTGCGCGAGACACCACAAAAATTCTGGGAAAAAGTCACGTTATTGTTCATTGCACCATTTGTAAACACTACCTCGAATTCTTCATTCCCATGTAATTACAAATACTTTCTTTGATATGTTTACAGACCGTATCTGGCCCATTCTATTTGAGAGGCTTAATGCCATGGTAAGGTAACACGTGGAATTGTTACTGATATTAAAAAGTCCTAAGGTTTGTGTACACATAATACCTATGTATGTAATTTAAAAGGTACATTTTAATTATTACATAATACCATACTGCAGTGATATTTATGTGCCAATGCAATGCTTTACTTGAAATGAAAATAGGCATTCCAAAGGTTAGGCACTCTTATGTGAAACACCTCTTATGTTATTAACACCATTATTTTGGGTTGAATTTAACAATGTGGTACTAATAATTGCTAAATGTTTAGGAAAGCATGATTTATAATGTGGATTTACAATCCACTGGAATATGCTTAAAGGAAATTTTTGTGCAATTGTTTATAGTTTTGTCCAATCAGGAAGTGTATGCTTCTATTTAAGTTTTAATATACTGATTTTAAAATGGGACTAATGTGCTTCATGCTAGTATGTACATCTCGTAATAACTGGTCTAAAAAAAGCAATCTGTATAACACGATGCAGAAGTTTTTGAAGCAATTTTGCCAACGGTTACTCCAATATGATTCAACAATAAACTTATGAGCGCAAAAAAACTCAAGTTGGTAGAATTTGCAACACTAACGTTACTGATAAGATTTGTGTGCCATTGTATATGAGACATATCAAAACATTTTAAAAAAACCGTAGGTAAACAAAATTGACACTGTTCTTCGTGCCTAATGAATTCCACAGTTATGTGCCACCATCATTTACTTGGTAGCTTTAGAAAAAAATAATGACTATAACCTTAATCACTAGCATTTATTAGATTCACAAGTATGTGAAAACATTGAGATTAATTTAAAATATCTGAACCTGCCTCCAGGATGTAAATTTGAGTTTATAGGAAGTGCTCCATATGTCCACTATTTGCTTGTAGACAGGCTTCACACCTTCTTAACCAGTTCTGACACACCCTGGAGAAGACCCCTGGGTTGTTTCTAGTTTCCTCAGTTGCTATGAAAATGCAGCTCATCCGCAGTTTTTATTTCAACCCTGTACACTTTGTTTTATGTCCCCCCAGGAATAAAAATCTAGGGATTCAAGTCTGGCAATCTGGCAGGCCAAGCCACAAGTCCAAATTGACTGATCAATGGTTTGGGAAAGTCTTCATCAAGTGATGACGGACTGCAAGAGTGGGGTGGTACACCACCATGAAGGAACCACATCTTCCTCCTTATCTCCAATAGGATATCCTCCAACAGTTTAGGCAATTGGTACTTAAAAAAACTGCCTATACCAGTCAAGCACGGCGGAAGGACGAATGGTCCAATAAAATGATCTCCAATTATGCCCACCCAAACGTTAATTGAGAATCTATGCTGAAAATTCCACTGTTGTATAGTTCTCGGGTTCTTCATTGTCCACGTGTGTGTGTTGTGAAAGTTCGTAATGCCACTTCATGTGAAATAGGCCCCATCTGTCACCAGCACATTTGTTACAAAATCTGGATTTTGTGCAAACTGACGAAGCAGCCACTTGAAAAATGCAACACGTGGATTAAAGTCATTTGGTGATAAACAATGTACTCGCTGGATGTGATATGGGCACAATAACTGTTCTTTAAAAGTTCTAAGAACAGTCCAACCTGACACCCCCATGGTGTGAGCGATATCATAACTGCTCTGATCAGGATTTTCATCAACCAAATTTAACACTTCCTCTTCCATGTTGATAATTTCGTAAGGTTGTTGTCACCCTCGATTACGACAACTGGGAATTACACTATCTGTATCATGGACCCACTAGCAAACAGCAACAAATGTGTCTGCACTTGGCACAATCCTATTAGGAAATCTTTCAGCATAGAGCCGTTGAGCAGATTGAGAACTGCACTGCATTTCTCTATAAATTAAGATCATGTCCAGGTATTCGGATGTTGAAAAATGTTCTGTAACAAGATTTTCTGTCCTTTGTTTGTTTGTTTTTTTAATCCATGCCTCCTTTAACTTCTGTGATCTTAACTTGTGGCTTTGACATAAAAACAATTGCATGCGATTAAGTAAACATTCCCTGCAATCTACACGGAAATCGGAAGAAAGAAAATGAACCTGATGCAATGTTGCCAGTTCAAACATAACTAAAGAGGCAACATATTATGCACTTTTTAAATTTAATTTATACAAAAATTGTTCATTCTATTGAAATACACCAAAGGAAAAAGTTGTAGTTTATTCCATTTTCTATGAATATAGTCATAAATTAAGAACCTTTAAGGGGGGTGATGCGTGAAATTTCTATTTTGCACAATTTTAAAGTTACATACTTAATATTTTGTACACATATTTGAGGTGCTATGTGAAAGTATTTGGCAGAGTTTCATTTTTGTATATCAATTAGTTTTTCAATTATTGAAAATCTTCTTTAAAAAAAATTGGCAAATTTCAAAATGAAATTCACTCCACACTTTTTTGAAAAAAAACTTCAAATTTTTTTGGACAAGACCAGAAACTCATTTACATTTTTGATACATACACTTTTTTTATATCTTACTGTTAATCCTGAATCCTACGTGTCAGATTTTTTTTTTAATAATGTTATGTTTTATAGAATGTACAGTAAAAATTTCAGCCCTCTAACACTTAATTTGTGGATGTAATTTTATTTTCAACGAATAAAAATGAAGCAAAAACTAAAGTGTGGAAAAATGAGTTTAAAGGTTTGCATGCACTTAAGCAGAAATAATGACTTACAGACCTTCCTAGAAGTGTACAGCTTAGATGTGTAATTTGTACTCTTTTTTTTTTTTTTTTTTCATTACCAGCACTGCAAATCAGTTCTAATTTATGGCATAAGCCAAGTCCAACATACAAACACTTTTGACTTGGTCATTATATTTCAGGTCATTCACCAATGATGATAGTAAACTGGTGTCCACATATATATACATTGGTGTGCAAAACCAAAGGACAAGATGGGTAAAGTAACATAACAAATGAACTACTTGGTAGAAGTAGATGAAGGTGCGGGAGCATGTTGCCAGAGGTCTCTCATACGTACACAGAAAGGTGGATGTCACATGGTGTGAGTGTAGCAAGCCTATAGTGCCAAATGTGTCTGGTCCCACAACATGGAGCAGTTGACAAGATGGTGTTTGGCAATTAGAGAGCTGTTATGGTGCACTGTAGTGGTGTTCTTCATTGCAACATGGCCCTAGACACCATTTGGGTGACTTCACAGGGGGAAGAATCATCGGGAAACTGGAAGAAGGGCGAAGTGTGGCGAGTGTTGCTCAGGGTTTGGAAATTGCTCACAGCATTATTTCACGTGTATAGGGAACCTTCCAAACCACAGGCCTACTGTCCCAAGGGGAGGTGGTGCTTGACCACGCTCAACTACAGCAGCAGATGACTGCTACATTGTGCAACAGGCAAGAAGGGATCCACGCCAAACAGCAGGTGCAATTGCAACCACATTTAACAGGAAGCTAGGCACGCCATCTCACGATACACAATTGCATGGCGACTACACAGAGGTGGTCTCTTTGCACGACAGCCAGTACGTTGTGTTCCATTGACATCTGCACATTGGCGGCACCGTTTGCGATGGTCCCAAGAGCATAAAAATTCAACCAACGAGGAATGTGGTTGCATGCTCTTCTCGGATGGGAGCAGATTCAGTATACATAGTGATTCTCGACGTACCCTCATCTGGCAAGAGGTGCAAACACGTAATGAACCCAGGAACGTCCTTGAACATGATCGTTTTGGTGGTCCGGGTGTTATGGTTTGGGAGGGGGGGCATAATGTTGCATGGGCGCACTGACCTTCAAATCTTTGAACACAGTACGCTCGCTGGTCAACGTTATTGTGATAGTGTACTCCTTCCCCATATGCATCTTTCCAGAGGTGCAGTCGGCCCTGACTTCATTTTTATGGATGACAATGCGCGACCACATCAAACAGCGCAGGTGGAGGATCTCTTGGAACGAGAGGATATTCAGCAAATGGACTGGCCTGCCCGTTCCCCTGATTTAAATCCCATCAAACACATGTGGGATGCTTTGGGGAGATGCATTGCAGCACATCCACATGCACCAACAACCATCCAACAGTTGTCAACAGTGCTGGTGGATAATGGAACACCCCACCACAAGAACTGTTTACCAACCAGCATGGCCAGAATGGGAGTACGATGTACAGCATACATTGATGTCTGTGGTGATCATACATCCTTTTAAGTACCATGTATCTGTTTCTCTAAATCTAGAGAGCCATCATATGTTGTATTGACTTTTGTGTAGCTTATGATCTATGAATAAAAGTGGCATTTCTGTTCGTCTCATTGCATATTTCGTTTAGTTGCCTACTGTAACAAAGTGTAGCAGTTCCCTCTATGTATGATTCAAGTTTCATCGAGCTATGTCACTTGGCAGTATCACAGCATGCGACTATTACTTACATTCTTAGGTTTTGCACACCAGTGTGTGTATATATACCCTTCATTATTTACAACAGGTATATGTTTACAATTATCCTCCTGTGTTTCTGCCTTAAATTTTTCTTTTGCACACATTCTTGCTCATCTAACCTTTCATCACTGATATTATATACATTATTTACACCTGTTTCTGCCTCATGCATTCAAAACGTATAATTTGATGTTACACAACATCTACCAGAGAGCGTCTGTTACTATGTTATACCGATCATTAGGGACCCCAGATTGTCGGTAAATAAAATAATGTAATATCGGTGTAAAAATATTATAGTTAGCGGTGTTTTGGGCGGTAAATAAAACTGCTTAACGGTGTTATCTCGTGCAAAAAAAAAGGGAAAAAACAAAAACACAGTTTAAACTATTTTACTGTAGAACAAAGGGCACCTTATATGTAACTTAAAAAGGATGAGCATGAAAATATTTACATAGTATACATTTCGACTGATTTACCTTGTTAGAGACAAAGCCACCATAAGTTCGGTGTTCTCTGGCTTAAGATTTGTTCTTAAGTTTGTCATGATGTTCCCATATCAGAGAAAAGTCTTTCACTGTCCACATTGGACATGGGTACCCACAATAGTTTCATACACTTCTCACTGAAACACAAGTGATCACATTGAAGTCCAGAAAGTAAATCCATATGTTTACTTCAGCAGCATCATTTAATTTCTCACACACTATGTTCTTCAGAGCAGCATATCCCTCCTCGAATGTCTTCTCTGGCAAGTCTCGCAGAAAAGGTAACATTCTTCTTGCTTTTTCTATAGTTATATCAGTAGATGCCTCATTTCATACTATTTTTTGTACATCAAACAATTTACCTGCTGAATGAATATCATCATCAGCTGGATCAGCTGACATTAAGGAATTCAGCTTGGTAACTGACTATGCCCAATTGCTTGAACTGACTGATAACATAAGACTTCTTGAGGGTTGGCAGTCTCTGAAGAAGACTTGAAGTTTTCTCTCCAAACGAGCCCTCAGCTACTATTGTGAAGCCATTTGATATATCTTTAAGTTTGCTATATAGTTTATGAACAAATGGATATTTAGATCCCTCAAGCACTTCAATAAGGCAAATGGTGTCTTTGCAGTGTTCAAGAAGGAAAGATGCCTGGCAGTTTATTATATTTTGAGACCGCATTGAAATACTACTGTGGAATCGGTTTGAATTCCCGTGTGCCGCAAAACTAAACTGAACTGGCACATGCTGTCTGTACGGTTGCTAACTCCACCGTCAGCTGAATTGTGCATGCGCTAGCTTAATTTGAAACGTGGCTCCATCGGCATAATTCCTTTTCTTTTTCAGAGCAGAAGGTAAACAGACTCCTTGCGCTAAATTGTAACGTAATTTAAAGAATATAACTCGACTCCAAATGAATCTTTCAGTATAGCGGACACAAAATATACCTAGACATGCATTCACATTATGGCAACGTCGCGAGACAGCAACAATTTTCGTGTGAGGGGTACAGGAAACGGAGACAGTGATTAGTAGAAGCGGCTGTCTACTGTCAGAATTGACTTGAACCAGACTTAGAAATTCATGCATTATTTAACGATACTTTTGCGACAGTCTTTTCCAGCCGGCATGAAATGGGGCGATGCAAGCACGAATCGTTAAAATACGGCATTAGAGAAGAATTGCAGGTAGTATTGTCATTTAAATCCAAAGAATAATTTGAGTGAAATGAGAAATTCGTCACTGATGCGGTGTTGCCGAGTTCCGATAAACATGGCATTCCTTTTGTTGTGCATGCGATAGGTGAAGAGTGAAGGGGACGGGGTAGTCGAAGCAGTACCGATGTTTGCTGAAGCTCTGGTTAAATCACAGTGCAGTTTGGTGTTCTGTGCCGTGCAGCATGGCCGTAGCGAATGACAATACACGTATCCGTAAATGATTGATAAGCCAAATATCTGATTGTTTATGTGAAAAGGAGAGACAAATGCCAAAAAAAGGAGAGAGAGAGAGGAACATTTCAGGTTATTTTGCACATTTTTTTTTCATAACAGTGTTATTTCGCGTTATAGAACTAATGTCGCGTTATTTCGCGACTCAGAATGGATATATATGTGGAATTTAAAAATAATTGATTAAAGGTTTTCCTTATTGTTAATTTTCGGCCAACTTCGCGAATTAACTACTCGCGAAAAGTCGGGGTCCCTACCGATCATGGTGGCTCAGCGACAAATCCAAAACTAACCTTCATGGAAAAAGTCCTACAAAAATCGGTTAAAAAAAAAAAAAAGCAGATTTTTTGCTTCATGCAGCAATTTCATCACCTACCATGCAGACCTTTAAATATGACATAATTACAACTACTTCCAGGTATTGCAGTGGTTTATAACTTTGCATATATGTATTTCAAACCACCAAATATTTTTGGGTACAAAAAACACAAAATGGAAATTTTGTCATTTTTGGTCAAATTTTCACCCATTTCCCCCTAAATCAACAGTAATCCAACAAGGTGGTGATACATTTTTTGCATAAAAGTATTTTTTGTTTTCTTGAAAAGGTGCATTTAATTACAAAAAGTTTTTGTTCATCTACATCCACTCTCCCACCTCCCCCAGTCCGCAGGACTATTTCACTTCCACCTTGTATAATTACTAATGTTTAATGCAATTTTTATATTGACATTATTGTGTCATTTAGATGTAATTTTTTTTCTAATTTTTTTAGATGTGATTGTTTATTTAACTTCTTTGTTTCTGTAATTTATTCTGCTTTAATTATTTATTTTAGAGTTCTGGATCTTTATAGTCGACTGTAATGTCAGGCAGATATATTATACTGTTCTGTATTTATCAGGTAGTGGTTTTTTTCCCCTTCTGATCTGCCTGTGCCCCCTATTTATCTCAACCCCTCCCTCATTTGAAAACTAGTCTACTTTTCTTTCTTTCTGAAGGGTCCATTCTACAGTGCATGACACATTTACCATGTGTTCATGAAAGCATGACAGTGTTTCTCGTGAAAATAGAATACAAAATCTGCTGTTTCCATTAAGATCAGACTAAAGACAAACGTAAGAATAATAATTTCAACACTAATTCCCATGATAGGCCTAAGAATTGAACTTAGAAAGAAAATGACAACCACCAGATGCAATGGTCATCAATTCCATGCAGGCAGGATTAATCTAATTATAAATGATCATTCAAAAATCTCAGCATTCTAACACACAAATCTCATTGTAACAACTAGTTTGAGATCCCAGAATTATTATTTGCTGATGGTGGGGCCAATTACCAATGTTGGCTTAGGGAAGTTGATTGAAGCAATATCTAAATTCTGTAGGGAGTGCGGTTTAAAACTAAATACATGAAAATAAAAAATCATGGTATTTAACAAAGAAAACAATTTACAAAATAATGAAAAATGGCATTGGGAACACAGAGTAGTCAATAAATCGGATTACAGTAGAATATCGATAGTAAGATTTTGCAGGGACTCAAGGATTTGGACATCAAATGGGAAAACGTGTTAACAAAAACACAAAATCTGCAATTTAGGAACATAATTATACAATAAAATCTAATAATGCATCTTATCTCCCAAACGGATGTAAATATGGATACTATTTACATTGGTTTGAAATACATATCTATTACATTGATATGTAATGAAAAGAAGCTAGAAACAGTGATGTGTACAACCGTTGATGGGAAAAACCGTTTCCCGAAACATGTTAAGTGAGTAAACTTAAGTGATGTAGTGTAACAATTCCGACTCACCTTTATATACATATCTATTGTTGATTGCTTTGTTGGTTTTAATGCCAAAATATTACTGTCCATCTTGTTAAGTAAAGTCATTACTTCGTCATCAACTTCCAAGCTGCACACATATCGCTTAATTAAGTTCATTGCTTCTGACACTGTAGGAATTGGTTCAGGATCCGGCTCATCATCACTTTTATCTCCCACTGACACTTCTTCTTTCATTTGTTCAAGAATTTCATCTATCATCACTGTTTTACACACTGGAATTTCATTGTCAATGGTTATGCATGTTTCAAAAGACACACCGGTGTCGTCTGCTATTTAGCGCCATTCTTCACTCTCGGAAAACTATCTTCCAGCATGATATTACCAAAGACCCAGCTTTATTCAAGCAGTTGCTATCTGTTGGTATCTTGCATCACAGAATCCCAGGCAGTCTGAATGAAATGCATGGCATCTAAGATGGTGATTTTTTTTGCCGTCAAATTCAGTGCAGCCAACCTTCTTTGTACCATCCTCTTACAATATGTTTGCTTCATACACAGAATTATGCTTTGGTCTAAAGGTTGTAGCTTACTCGTACACTTTGCCGGAAGGAAAATGATCTATATGTTTCTTAGATTTACTGGTGGATGAGCGGCACACTGATTAATGAAGAGTGCAATTTTCCTGCTACTTATGCCCAGTCTAAACCCCATGCTTGTAAGAAATTTTCAAATACCGCAGAAGTTATCCAGGCTTTTGTGTTGGAAGTGTACTTACATGGGAAAGATCGCACATTCTTAGAGCATCATGGACTGCATACTTTTCCAATAACGAACGGTACCAATTTCTCTGTTCCACTTTCGTTACAGCACAACAAAACTGTAATCCTCTCCTTGTTAAGTTTCCCACTGTGACAGTGCACTTAAAATCCAGGGTTTTGTCTGGTAAAAGATGGAAAAATAGTCCTGTTTTAACTGCCTTATAAACATTGTAAATAAATAAAAATTGTATAATAAAATTGACAAGAGCATTGTATTTTTCCATATTTGTATATTTTCACAGAGTGTAGGTCATTATCTAGGGCAGCAGCCTCACCTCACACACATCTGTAAACTAAGCCATGCCGATTCTTGAATCTTTCAATCCAGCCATTGGACGCTTTGAAATCTTCCAGTCCCATCTTCTGTGCTAAATGTGTCGCCTGAGCTCAAATCACAGAACCATCTATTGGCATATTTGAAGCTCTTGCTTCTGTAAACCACTTTTGCAGAACATTTTATAATTCTGGAAATTGGCCAAGGTAATTACGTGTTTTTTTTTAGCACTTTTCCCTTTTTCAAAAGCAGTTTCAATCAGTTTACGTTTACTAACAATTGTGTTTAAAGTTGACAGAGGAATGTTTAACTTCTGAGCTATATCCATATGTTACATATTTGGATTGCGATCTACTTCAAGGATTTTCAGTTTTTCACTGTTGGTTATTTGCCGCACTTTCATTTTCTCCATTGCGAATGAAAAGTTAAAATACTATCTACGTATGTTTGTTCAACACTCAACAGTAGATACTAACCATGCCACTAAAACATTCTCTATCCCACCCACACAAATTGCATCACACAAGTAGATGCATGTCATTAGCTGCTGGTCTGTACCCCAACTGGATTGACCAAAATAGTGAATGAGGATGTTAAACTTTGAACGTAGCAAGCACCTACTCCCACTGGACCAACAAAGGTTGGCCAAAATAGCAAATGAGGACGTCAAACTTCAAACGTAGTAAGCATGAGTTAGAAAACGTACTAAACAAATGTTATTTATTATATTTGGCGCATTTGGTGCTGAAACTTTTATAATTCAACATAATATATGGTAAAACATGTTAATGAGGAACGTACTAACGAGATTCCACTGTATTTGGGCATTAGGCTTAGCAGTAACGGGGGTTGGAGGGAACAAAAGAATAAGGTGCTAGCTAAGGGAAGTTTAGCTTTAAAAGTTATTAATGCCTGCAGGCACATCTACCAGGAATACATATAGAGTGGTTGGAGAAAATATATTCGACAGTAATAGAGGCCAAAATGATGTATGGGACTGAAATATGGGGTATTGATGAGGGATGGCTAAACGTAGATTCGATTCACAGGAATTTTTGCAAACAGATTTTGGGACTACCAAAAGGCTCACCAAATGGGGTTGTACAAACTGAGTAAAGGAAGAATAATGACAATTACACTGAACTACTGGTTTAGGATCAAGAATTTGGAAGAGAATAACATCTAGAGAAATTCCTAAATTTTCAGGACAAAACAATGAAGAGTAATACCTGGGTTAATAGAATCAAAGAGACCATGGAAAAAACTGGTTTGGCTATGAATGTGGTGTGACAGAGGGGTTAAACAGAGGAATTTTTGGAAAGAACCAAACAAAGATTGAGGACGTTGAAATCCAGGAGATATTTAGTAGTTTCAGCAACAAAAAGTCATTGAAGATAAACAGGGAGATAAATAAAGTGTAGGGTAGTGAGAACTATGTGGATAAAGGCAACCGGAGGACGAGGGAGGGAGCTGCATGGGGTAATGGAATTGAAAGGAATAAAAGAGGGGGTCTGAAAATAGTAGAATGTCCAATGTGCAGAAGGCAAGATAATTATTGACATGCGATTCTGGAATGCGAAGAAACCAAAATAATGAGAGTAAAACTTAGGATTGAGAAATGGGCTAATCTACCAATAGAGATAATGGGGAAAAAGTTGATGAATTGAAATCAAGGTGGAAATCTTAAGAGTTTGGAGAGTATCTAGGCAAGGTTAATGGAAAATGGAGGAAGAAAATAAACAATCTCTAAGTGTAATTTAAACCGGATAGAATCCGAGTATACCGTTTAAAGGCTGGTTCACAACCACCCGGTAACGGTAACCAGAACGGAAACGAGAACGGGAAGCAAGAAATTTTGATTCACAACAGCCCGGTAACGAGAACGGGAATGCATATCGATCACAAAGTGAAAGTCGATTTTGCGCATTGGGATTTCATTTGTTTTTAACTGACCAATGACATTTTTTCACCTACTTCCAATTTAGCCAAGCCAACGTCAAAATTCGATAGATTATCTAAATGCATATTCATTACATTTCCGATCCCTCTACTTATGCCAAACTTTCATTCCTTTATTTAATGGCATACATTAAAATTGTTTATTCTTTTTTCATTTCCACCGGATTTAGCTGTTCTTTGTAGCTTTTGCCATTATTTTTAGGTAATAGCCAGTTTTGAGTTGCATATAAACAAACTACAAATGATCCCTTCACCAGAGGAACCAACGTTGATTAGATTTGTGGGTATCGGGATGAGGCAAGGTAACTTGAGTGGGATGAGGTTAGGAAGCACATTTACTACTAATTCCTTCCAGTTTCTTGTTTCCAGCTTGCGACTATAGAGAGCACTAGTGGCTGTTTCATGTCACGGCCGCTTAGAATAACCTCTAGAGTGAAGAGTCTAATATGCACAATAGGGATCTAATATGCCGTGCCCGGGAACGAGAACGAGAAAGTTAAAAGTTGGGCAACTCTTCTTCCCGTTCCCGGGGCCCGGGAAGGCTTCCCGTCGGTTGTGGACACTCCCATTTGAATACATGTATTTCAACTTTCCCGTTCTCGTTCTGGTTACCGTTCTCGTTGGTTGTGAACCAGCCTTAAAGATGGTTGGGGCCGATAGTAGAACAGCCAAGGTTGAAGCTAGATGGGCCACTTGTTTACTCAGCAACTCTTGAGAAAGAGTCACTAGTATTTAGTATTGTGTTTTACTTTGTTAGGTCAAGAGATTGTAAAGTAGTATTATATATAATGTATGTATTACTAAATGGATAATAAATAAATTCATTCATTACATTCAACAACTAGTTTAGAAACATATTCATCTCTGAATCACCTTAAAGGTACATGTTTAAAATAGCATTTTTGGACAAGTTATTTTTTTTTATACAACTTATTAAAAGCTTTCTTCTACTTTTAGTTCATATGGGTGCTGGGGTATCTCAGTTGTTTTTTAATGGCTCTCATGCTGAGGGTTCATGTTCGATTCCCAGCTCTGGAGTGGTGATCTTAAGTCACCCTTTCTAAGCTTTCACCTCTAACTAGCTCATGTGAGGTATTTCCAAGGTCCAATGTGGTTCGGAGTCCATGGTAAAAGCTGTAGGTCATCTCATTGCATCGCCATTTCACCATTATTAACCCCTCATCGGAGGTAATGGACTCTGCCCTCTGGGTACCTCCAGTAATAAATGCGATCCATTTAACGCTGGGTGGAACAAATTTACCCAGAGGTCATCGATCGTATGGGAAGAGTTGTAAATCAAACGACCAACTTTTAGTTCATATATAATTTATGAAAATCAAATTTATAGTTTAGTATTTACCCTGGTTTAAAACCAATGATTTGGGGTTATTTATATGCTGAAGTTTAATTCTAATTTTCCCAAACTTAAGAATTTTCTACATTTGGGCCAGTTTCACCACTGATGCTAAATTTTAACACAATGTTTAACTGATTTATCACTTACGTTAAGGCAAACGAATACCTAATATAATATGGATATTACCAGATACCAATTATGATTCTCATTTTAAGTTGCAAAAACATTTCCACAGAATTGAACTAATGCTAAACATTGCCAAACCATGAACAAAATAATAAGTGCCTACTTATGCCTGATGGTATACATTATCATTTCAGAAAAATGTACATAACAGCTGGCATCTTTAAAAAGTGTAATTAAAAGCCAAAATCATAAAGAAAATTATGCAATAATTGCAGATTGATATGAATTAGTTAAACTTGCATCAAAACAATATGAAACTGCACTGCTATTTCTTTTGCCTGTCTTTCCTAAAATAAAATTCAAACTCATTTTACAGGACCACTGCAACGGCTGTTCAGCAGCTGAACAAGTTTTGCCCATAAAAAAATCTAATTCTCTGGGTTCACAAGAAGGGTAAGACTTGCTGTTCTAAGTAATGAGTGCAAATTTTAAAAATCCACATATATTATATATTTTTCATGTAACGGTTTCACAGCACACTTTATCTCCATCTAGGTGAATAGCCAAGAAAAAGTAACAAAAGGACTCAGTGGTCAGTATTCTGACGCTGGTAGCAGTGTGAAAACAAAATGCTATCGCCGAAAGCACAAATTTTCAATTAGTCATTCTAGTTGGCTAATAAACCATGAGAAAACAAATATTGCGATAACAAATGAATTACAGAATGCCAAATAGTGTTTATTTATTAAAAAAAAGATTGTTTAAGCTTAATAAATAATTGTAGTTGCCTTCTTAACAATGAAATTTACAGAATAGCCCCAATTATATTCAACTTTTAACATAATGTTAGCAAACAGGACGTTAGAGCATTTTAACATCGGTTGGTGAAACCAGTCCTTTGTGAACAGCCATTATAAAACATTAAAATGAAAATTTATACAGTGAAATCACTTTTAAACCAAGCTGCCCAAATTTGGAAAGCAAACCACAACATAAACAAGACACAGTCATAAAGAGCATTAAAGACATAGTGGAAGAAGATTTCATAAAAAAGGACAAAGATTGGGTGATGAATTTTGGAATTCATTTGGAAAGGAATTCATTTGCAAAATTATACGAACTGTCAACAGGAGAAATCTATTCAGACACAAGGGATTCAGATGTCCAAGCCAGTCAACAGCAGTTTGGAATGAAGGAAAGAGCCTACAAAACATGAATCTATGTACACCTGAAGAGTGAAACTGAATATTTAATTAACTCCATTCTCATTTGATTTTATAGTATTATAAAAGTTAATATTTACATACAAATTAATCAGAATATTTTGATTCAGAATGTTTGCAGTATAAGTGTTTGGGAACATAAAATATTCTTGATTATGAAACTGTATGAAAAGAAAAAACTATACATACAAATTACAAATCACTGAAAAATAAACAAACTATTTGCTCTGCTTCATAAAGCTTTGCATTTAAAACAGGAGTAGTTTGAAGAATGAATAAAAACAAATTGTTAAAAGTTGGGTTTGTGTAAACTTTGAAAAACTTGATGTTCCAAGAGATAATTTGGTAAGAATATAAAATCAAAATGTAAAATTACAAAAGCCAGTCAACTGCAGTTGCATCAGAGCTTTCATTGTATGCAGCCAAAATTGCAGAATGTTTTGTATTGCCTAAGGATGATTCAGTAAAAGGGAAAAGACAAAAAAAAAATCTTATGAATATATCTGCAGCTTTTATACTTGGCATTTATTCTCACCTTTTCTTTTATTGTATGTATAGGAGTCGCTCTGTCACGATCACGTATGAGACTCCGGCCTGATCTGTGCCTTGATCTGTTTCCTCGAGGATGATTCACCATTGTACAGCCTAACTTACGATAAAAATCTTCAAAACTATGCAGGAACCTGTGCAAAAAGAAAACAAAGCTTTATAAAATCATATTTTGGCATTTGCACATGTTTGTAATACATACATTCCAAAGTATTTGTGTAACAGCCAAAAACCATCAGGAATTATTGCTGTAGCTACATTTCAATAACATGGGGTAATCCTAGGAATAAAAGAAATGTTTTCAAGAGCTGTGCAATTGCTATATATCTTTAATTCTTTGAACTAGTGTCTTAGATCAAAGGATTTACATTAAAGGACTTAACACAATTTCGCGATTGTGGAGTGGAACCTTTACTCAAATTGAAAAGCGTATTATAGGTCAATATTTTATTTTAAATTACCTGAATACAGGTGCAAGTAAACTGATCCAACTGTTAAACTACAAAGGAGAATTACGTAGCATTTAAGACTACCACAATGTTGGGAAAGTTACTTAACTATATGGGGAATGTTTTAATGAAGTTGATATACATAAAACAAAAAAGCTTATTTTATGGTAAAAATTCCTTATTTCGAACACATGTTAAGTTAAGAAGACAAAGCCTTTTCTACATATGCCTAAAATTTACCCTAAATATTTCAAGATGGGGAGGTTATAAGGTCATTATTATAAGCCATCTAAATTGCCCATTAATTTCATTACATTGCTTTCTGCACAAGTCTTTTAAAATCTCACTTTATATACTGCAAATGTATAGACAAAAATACAATGTGTGATAATTAAGATACAATGTGTATTATTTCAGGGATCACTCTTGTATGTGAAAACAATACAAATGCTGGTGGCATGCAATGCACTTTATATTTGCTCATAGAGAATGTCAAATGAGCACTTTAAAAATACAAGGCAAAGCTAAAAAGTAGTATCCTTACTTTTTGTACGCTTGTTTCACCAGGTTAACTATGCTTGAACTACCCTGGCCAAATCCCAGTTTATGGGATATTATCTTCCATTGGTTTTGATTTGTTACTCGATTGTAACCCCCAAGTTTATGCACAACCTGAAACACACGAGGATCATACAGATACACAAACTTTAATATTTGTAATTGCTAAAGTGGAACTTAGCAATTATGCTGATATGAGTCAATGATATTGCTAATACATAACTTACAGATTATGATACACGTCCCTCAGCAACTTCTTTTCCACTCAGATATTGTTTTTACCACTGATTCAATGTTTAAGAAATATCCAGTAAACACAATGTTGCCAGACTAGGTTTTGCAATGCAGATGCTGTATACATATTTTGTTATTAATATATTGTTTGCTTTAAGTACTTAGCATGAAGACAAATATAAAATTTAAAATGTTGGCTAAACACAATAGTAGCTTATTATTGATGTATTACTACCTAACTAATGAACATGCTTCCTGTGCATCTAAAATAGCAGGAAAAACTGAACCTGCCTGACTGGTTAGCAATATTGTGGCACATGTGTGTGCATTGTCATGTCAGACACATTATTGCTGTGTACAATATATTGTTGAACTAATTATTTCCTTTGTAACTTTGAATTCTTGCAGGGCATGGTAATTCCCTCCAATTCCTAGTCAGGGGGGGTGAAGGCAAAGCAGTTTTGCTCCATTCTCAAACAGTAGGACGTGATACACTGTGTACATAGGAGTTATGAGCTGGAGGAGGGGAAGGGGGTTCCTGTGGGACTGCTTCATTGTAAAACAATCATTCTCTATGTGGGGATTCATCAGGGCTAATCTTTGTATGTTCAATATTACATGTTTATATTTTCTTGTATTATTCATTTCTTCTTTTTACTTTCTCTACTACGTATAGTAAGTAGGGGAAGTATTGTATTCCACACAAAAATTCAATACCGAGATTTCACCGGAAATACATGTTTTCAGACTCCCTGAATCCAAAAAAAGCATTTTTGGAAACATGTCCGTGTGTGTGTCTGTGTGTGTGTGTGTGTCTGTGTGTGTGTGTGTGTGTGTGTGTGTGTGTGTGTGTGTGTGTGTCTGTGAACAGCATAACTCAGAAACGAACAGTCGGATAAACACCAAAGTTGGTATTTAGGTTCAGTATCTTCCAGAGATGCGACACGAAGGTTTTCAAGAAAATCCACCGACCCCAGACTACCCTTTAGATGGAAAATTTTTTGAAAATTTTAATTTTCTCAAAAATGGCTCTAACGATTTTGATTAAAATATCATATGTTTAATATATTGGCATGAGAAATGAAATGTATATCTCGAATTTTCTGGGAATGTCTCCAAAAGTATTCTTCATTGTGAACGACTTTTGCATAACTGGTAAACCATAAGAGATAGACAAAATTTTACTACACAAAAAATGTAGATCGCGTTTAAATACACAATTTATGTCATATACATTTCTTTTGTTGAGTGAACCGTTTTCGAGATATTGCTTGTTATTCCTTTAAATTTTCCAATACTTGTACTTTTTCTCAAATTCGTTATTCATTTTTTTTACGTCCTGGACATGCAAAGAGATTGGAATGCGCCACATAGCAACCAGCGATAAAATATTTGACTATCGCTTAAAAGCTACCATATTCCCCTTGCATCTACAAGAAAATTAGCAATAAGATTGACATCTCGATATCTCGAATAACATGAAGCACATGGAGAATAAACGTTTGTAAAAATAGTTTGTACAAGAGTAGAGAAAGTCATGTGAGTGTAACACATCAGATTTTTTTTTTTTTGTTTGTTGGCTGGGGCGCCTCATTGTTGAGAGTGGGGGGAGATGTAGCATATGTGTGTGCATTGTCGCATCAGACACATTATTGCTGTGTATAACATATTGTTGGACTAATTATTTCGTTTGTAACTTTGAATTCTTCTCTGGCATGGCAATTCCTAGTCAGAGGGGGGGGGGGGTGAAGGCAATTGAGGGAAGAGCCTTGTCTGTTAGCGTGGGTCTAGTCAGTAGCGTCCTGTGATAGCGTCACTCTAGTGTAGGTCTTCTGAGTGTTTGCTTGCGTGTGCATGATGGGTGTGTGTGCATGAGGCATCTACCCCAATGTTCGTCTGTAACCTTCTGTGTATAATGTAGGGCACCTTGTTAATTATAATAAATCAGAGTTAGATGTGAATTTAAGTATTCTTATGTTCTAAAGATCCCACACCTGCTTTAGTTTTGTGCAGCAAGTTCTTGGTATCTTTCGCCGCCTCTGAGTTTACGTCCCCCAATGTTTATGCCGGGGTAACTCATTTAATATTTTAGCTGTAAAACCTTTTGGCCTCACCCCGGTGTATAACAATATGACATGTCATCATCACCGCCACCACCACTGCAAAGGTTAGGCAATTGCCCATTCCAGCTCCAGAAACATCAGTCCTACGCTTCCTAGAACGTCCAGCATCTCGTCGTCCTCTTGCTTGGCACTTCCTCGCTAGTAGTGCGTATCTCTCTTCACTAATTTGGTTCAAGTGCCCAAACCATTTTCATCGATGGTTCATTACTTTATCATATAAAGGTTCTACTTTTACTTCCTCTCTTATTTCTTCATTTTTAATACTATCAAACTTAGAGCAACTCTTTACTTGCCAAAGAGACCTGAACCGCACTGTCTGCAGCGTACAGTATTGTAGCTATTGACATAACTCTTGATGAGTTTTATTGTTTTCTTTCCATAGTTTGTTTTTAACTGCTCTCTGTATAGTTCCACAAACTGCCTGGACTTTATTTTAGAATCAATATCCCTTTCTGATATCACAACACCTTAATATTTATTTTAGAATTTGACCCTCTGGAACAATTTTAGATCGCAATGGATTTTTGCCTTTAAAAGCCATAATTTTTGTGTTTGTTATTGATATTCTAAAATCACATCACTTACATAATTTGTTTAAATCATGCAAGGATTTCTGTAAATCAATTTCAATTTTCTGAATTATGATTAAATTGTCTACAAAACAGTATTTATATATATTTTATTATCAACTATTATTCCTGGTTTTACTAAAACTGCCCATTTATTTAAAGAGAGTGTGTGTGCGTGTGTGTGCGCACAGGTGATAAGCTACACACTCAGTATTAAGGCTGTTTCACAACCAACGAGAATGGTAACCAGAACGACGAGAAAGTTGAAATACATGTATTCAAATGGGAATGTTCACAACCGACGGGAAGCTTCCCGGGCCCCGGGAACGGGAAAGAAAAGTTGCCCAACTTTTAACTTTCTCGTTCTCAGGCACGGCATATTAGATCCCTATTGTGCATATTAGACTCTTCACTCTAGAGGTTATTCTAAGCGGCCGTGACATGAAACAGCCACTAGTGCTCTCTATAGTCGCAAGCTGGAAACATGAAAGTGGAAGGAATTAGTAGTAAATGTGCTTCCTAACCTCATCCCGACACCCGCAAATCTAATCAATGTTGGTTCCTCTGGTGAAGGGATCATTTGTAGTTTATTTATATGCAACTCAAAACTGGCTATTACCTAAAAACAATGGCAAAAGCTACAAAGAACAGCTAAAACCGGTGGAAATGAAAAAAGAATAAAAAATTTTGATGCATGCCATTGAATAAAGAAATAAAAGTTTGACATAAGTAGAGGGATCGGAAATGTAATGAATATGCATTTAGATAATGTTTACTCTATCGAATTTTGACATTGGCTTGGCTAAATTGGAAGTAGGTGAAAAAATGTCATTGGTCAGTTAAAAACAAATGAAATCCTAATGCGCAAAATTGACTTTCACTTTGTGATCGATATGCATTCCCGTTCTCGTTACCGGGCTGTTGTGAATCAAAATTTCTTGCTTCCCGTTCTCGTTTCCGTTCGTTACCGTTACCGTGTGGTTGTGAACCAGCCTTTAGTCTTAAATGACCCTGTTCTTTTAAATCCAGTAACTATAATTATATATGTATCTTCATACAATTTCTTTATTACAAAGATGGATATCCTTTAATTATTAATATTTCCCATAATTTTTGTCACTTAACTCAGTCAAGGTTTTATCAAAGTCCATAAACCCAATATGTATTTCTAAATTGTTTTCACTTCTTTGTTCTATAAGTTGCTTCAATGTAAAACCATTGTCAGTACATGATCTTCTTTATCTAAATCCACTCTGATTTTCTTTTATTATTGCTTCTGTTATATTCTGTATTCCGCTATTTATTGATTTTGTATAACCCTCATAACCATGTGATCCCTTTGTAGTTTTCCAATTCCCTGATCAGCTTTCTTAAATATACTTTTTTTACTATTGCAATTGTTCAGGAAGTTGGAATTCTATAAGTTGGCCAATATCTATTAAATAAATATAGTTGGCTAAACAGAGGTAGCATATTATTGATGTATTACTATGTAACTTTGACTGTTACAACATATATAATTATCTAATGCTAAAGAGAAAATGAATGTGCTTCCTGGGCATGTAAAATAGAAAAACTGAGTCTGTCTACGACTGCTTAGCATATGACATATATATGTAAAACTGTGGATTAATTTGGCTGTTAATATTTGACTCTCAGAGCAATTCTATATCTTAAAAAGAGATTGTAAATGTGAAATATTTGTTTCTCTAGAATGTAAAATGTAACCTTTATCTTTGAGTCACAAAAATGCAGCACCATTCCAAATAACATTAACACTTACTGTAAGCAATACTAAAACTGCACTCTGTCTCGGACATGTGATATCCAAGTTGATTTGGATAACGTGATATGACGTATAATTCATTCTTCTTTGAGAACATTGCACACACTACTGGGTGTTTAAATTTGAGTTTTATGTATGTGATACACTGTATTAAAAGTATTTGAACTTGAGTATTATTAAGGATAAAAATACACACTTCACACTGTTCACCTAACTCCTTTCTTGGTCATTCATAATCGTGTTTCAGTAAGTAACTTATTTTCTTGTAAATGTGGAAGTCCACACAATTCCCAACAAAGACCACTGCAAAATCACTGTAATTAAGGTTTGAAGCATACTGTAACTACACATTGTAAGATCTCTGAGCATCAAGAAGTTTTTCTCTACTGTACCAATTTTGAAAAAAAATCTTCTTGACCAAAACTAAGTTCAAGGTTTCTACCTCAGAGCTGGAATTGTACAGTGCTAAAACACAATATAACCTAGCAAATGAAGAGAAATGTATTGTGCAGAGCAAGTTCTTTTTGCTGTTATTTGGGTTCCACAACAGAAAATGTGATCAGTTACATTTACAAGCTCTCTGCCTAATTGTTAATGTTCCAAAATGCTTCTTGTGAAATTGTAGCTTACAATTACCTTAAACAATTTATATAAATCAACATCTCTGCTGCCTATCACGGGTCCCTTGTTGATTGGAGTACCTCTATCATCCATGAATTTATAAAGCTGGGCTACAAAGTGATCCTTTTCTTCTCTAGGCTCATCATCAGAACTCTAAAACACAAAGAAATATTTACTTGCATGTTACAATAAATCCAGAGTATTCCAGCTGCAAAAGCAGTAAATATTGCCTCTGCAGTCAACATGCTAGCTTCCTAAAAAGAAACATAGTTTGGATCCAATTTTCAGCAAGGCTGAGACTTATGTTTCTAAATAAATCATTCCCTTCCTTCCCGAAGCTTGGAAAGCACAAACACTATTTTTATGAAAACTAGAAAATATTTCTTTTTATCCAAATATTCACATTCACAATATGTACTTTCTGAATAGAAAACGGAAAGAAATAAGTTTCAAACATTACCAGTTTTGAGGCAAATGCGATGCGTGCAGGAAAAGCTAAAAGTTATCACTGAGTCAACAGTATCTTCCAGTTTCTACACATTTCATTTTGAGTTGGTAAGTAACGCAATTTACCAAAAGACCTAGTGAAGTTTAGACAATATTTGAAGGTTATAAATATTCTGATTAGCACAAATTTCTTTTTACACAGTCAAAATAAAAGATACACAACTTCCTTTTCTAATCAGTGATTTGCTAGCTGATGGCTGCAAGAAAGAGATAGATGTCGCTATGTACACCTTTCCCTCCATAACCCGCCTATTTCATACATTTCAACATGAATTCATAACAATGCCCAATTCTAATAGTTATAGTATCTTGATGCACCTTAAATAAAATTACACCTATCATCTTTCTCTGTTCAGATTCTGATGATTTGAAATGATCTCAAAAGAAGATGCAAAGGGAACATGCACAACTGTCTACTGCAAGTTAAGCATTAACAATTCTAATGTGGTACAAAAATTAGTGTTGCAACACTTAACAATAGATAAAACTGTAATCTAATGCAAACAAGTTGCTTCCCAAAATGAAAACTGCCAATAACCAAAGCATTTTCTTTTGTTCTAACTGTAGAAATACTGAGTACTGAAACGAAAAAAAAAAAAAAAATCTTCTAGGCTGCAAAGCCTTGTTCTACCACAGTTACAACACTCACAATGCAGAAGATGTCATCTGCCACAATTATAGATGCAATGTCTGGGAAGCTGAAGGGAAGAAATATCACCCTGGAAAAGGTGTTCTATTTGACACTGCCCACGTAACCATACACATTTAATACCAATTCTAGTTTGCTTGCACAAGCAGTATTTTATCTGAAATGTAAGTATAGCTGCTATTAGTAATAAACTTATTTGCATGTTGATTCCTCACAGCCTTGTCAATACGGTGATATCGCCATCATTCCCTTCTCTTTCTTTCCATTCAATACAAAATAATATCAAAATGACTTAACTAGCAGCAGCCACCAAACACAGTTTAATTCATGTAGTCATGAAGTTTGTTATCTTTAGCATCTGTGCGGCCTCAATGTCCCTATAGTCCAGCCAGACCAAATATCTCAACCATGCACTAATATTCTTACTCTTGTTACAATACCATACCCATATCACCCCTTAGGAGTGACAAAAAATTCAGTTTATGTAATATACCTTAACACTGACATTGCTACACATTAGAGGTCTGCATTCTCATGAAAACGACTGACCTTGACTAACCGAAATACCTTCGGTTGCCATGTACAGCAGCCAAGACAGGTTTAGCCGAGAAGAGATCAATCACTCATAAGCAACCGTAATGCTGCTGCTCTCTGGTACATCCTAGTTGTAATACAACTGCCATTGAGTCGTAGTTCAGCAGAACTAGATACTAATACAATACTACATTCCAGAGCATATATGTACAGTAAAACTAGAGATTTTATTGGAGGTAAAAAATTTGAAAGTGATGAATTATAAAACAGTTGCATTCTTTTATAAATTGCAGTGATTTATTTAATATAGCATTATTATATACACAAATCATTGGTCATTACATTGTAATTATTTATTTATTTTTGTACTTTTAACCTAGGGCAAAACCTTTGCTTCTTACCAGTCCATAGGGCTCATGTTTTTGAGAGTGATACATTTTATGCTGGACCTCAAACCTTATTTTAGGTGGCAAGTATACAATTCATAAGGCTCTTTTTTTCATGGTAATGATCCATGTTATGTTGAACCTTGAACCTCAGGTAAGTGACAAGTAAAGACACACCACTGCCCTATAAAGGGTTAAGACTAATAGCTGCTTAGTTCATATCGAGCAGTTTGCAGTTTTGAATATGCTTTAAAAAAATTATTTGTTTCGATATATATAAATTACTATAATGAAGATATTTAGGGGATCCAAAATCTGAGGAAATTTCTCAAATCATTTTACTGTGTTGAAATAAAAAAATAAACCAGCTTGAACAAAGTCTTACTATATCATGCGATACAGAAAGGATTACTTTTAAAATAAAAGTGTTATTAAACAATCTAATTATATGAAATAATCCTTATTGTTCCCAATAATACAATTTGTATTTGCTAGATTTTAAATAAATGTATTATATAGTATCTATATGATTATAGCTTTTGAAACTATTGGGTGTTAATAATGTTACAGTATTATTTACTAAAGATAAAGAAAAATTATGTTATATGCGACTTTAGAAAAACTTTGAAAATTAAGCCATGAGCATAACACAACAAAATCTTATATATTTTTACTACTTGTCTATGTGTACAAAAAGAAACAAAACAAGGAAAAGGCAACAAAGATGATGCACAAACTTAACTTAGCTAATATTAATTGTTATAGTAATTATTATGGAAGGTTTCTGCAGAACAAAAATTAATACTTCTTTTTGTGGAATGTACATCGGATAGGTCCTTTATGTGAATTATAAATAAAATGGACTCCCCAATAATTGTCATTCTTATAAACTAAATTTATGATCATAAATGATCACTACTGCAATAACATTTCCAAGATACTAGAGATAAAAGACTGACAGCTTTGTTTATAAAAGGAGGTAAGTTGGGGAGTGGGAACAGAGCTGGTCTGTCATTTGTCAGTACTCGTATAACCACATTTTATGGGATGCAGGCTCAATTAGGACTGAAGATGCATCAGTACTAAGAAACGTAGTAGTGGAGTGGTTCTAGCGCTAACATAAATTGAATTGAAGCATTAACTATTTTCAATGTTGAAACAAAATTCTTATGCATTTCTCCACACGTTTTATGGTGCACATTCTATGTAAGCTAGCGCAAAAGCAAGGGGTATAACTGTTTTGTGTGTTTTGCAAATACAAAAATGATATTCATCATGAGCATTAATGGTAATAAAAGTACTAGTATATTGCTGCTAGCATTATTAATACTGCCACTACTACAAAAACGACTACCCGTATAACTTCAACTACCACCACCTAGATCCAAAATGTAGAACAGGCACTCAACTATTTAAGTTGTTTTTATCATCAAGCTTCTGTGAGAAGAAAGGAAAAAAACGAGTATTGCTAAACTTTAAACATTTGTCACATTTACATGCTCTTGGGAAAATGCAAACACAGAACATGAAATATTCAAAAGGAACAGCTGATTGAAAATAAAAATTTATTTAGACAAATTGTGTATTTTGTAGATGTACACTTTTTCTGTAATCAAGTTTTTGGCTCTTCCTTTTGGTTTTCAGGTCTCTCTCTCTCTTAAATATAAGTATATACTTGAGTTATCTACACCCCTTGACCACACTAGCTTGTTGATTGTATGGCATTGGGTTGTTAGATTTTTCAGCATTCTGAATTACAGGATTAGATTTTGTTGCATTTAGTTCTATCCCAACAAAACTGTTCAGGAATTATCCTTTGTTATGCAACAAACTTCAGCAGTAGTATTAGGAAAATATGAATAAACTTCAATAACTGAAAAATTGAAGACAGGGGGAGAGAGGGAAAAAAAATGCACACACGCGCACACGCACATCTCTTTCTTAAAATTCTTCTTTGGGTTCAGGAGATCTCAAAATATTTCCAATAAAACTTTGTTATTGAATCTTTGGATGGAATACAGTACTTCCTCTACCTATCATAGGTAGGCTGTAGATAGGGTAACAACAAAACATATAAATTGGCCAGCCCCTCCCAAAAAAGTCAAAAGTAATAGAGACTAGCTAAATAAGGGTACCCATTAACTACTGAGTGAGTAAAGAGGTACCTTCACCTATACAGTCCAAAGCACCGGCATTGCTCTGAATAGCCACGGTTAACTGTTTTACTAAGATCCATGGTTAACCACGGGATACAAGTTGACCCTGAACTCTCAGTCAAGAGAAGTGCTTCGAAAAGAGAAACAAGGTAGCAAAGAAGTTGAGCCTGATAGGTACGCAATCATCTGCATATTCATTTCAAAGGTCGAGCATAACAAGCTATGACTGAGTCATGGTCGGTACGTTTGGTTTTCACTGAAATGCAGACCTCTACTATACATATATAAATGTCTTTAGTAACAAAACTCCACCTATATGCTGGAAAGAGAGAGAGAAATAAAAGTATGTACAATACATATAGACTCATTGTTAAAGGTTCTAGATATCTTGGGGATATTCTAGAAGGCTAAATCCGTTAAACATTTAAAAATTTAAAGCAAACCAGGAACAGGTTGGTAAGCATTTAATTTGAAATAAAGCACCACATGAACACCAGTGGGAGAATAGACCCTAAAGATTTCAAATCCAAAACAATGTAATACTCTTGACACTAGCTGTTGGCATGTTTGAGCATACATTCAAATGCATTGTGAAAATTTCACAACACATGTGGACAAAGAAAAGTCTAGCCAAGTTAGCTGATGAAGGTGAGTGAGAAAATATATTGGCCATAATATTTAATGGTATAAAAGCAAATAATTTTGATCTCAGCATATTCTATAAGTGAGAATGTGACACAGCTGTAATAAGGGAATGAAGATGTGCAGGGTTTAGGCAGGCATAATCAGGGTGAAGCAAAAGGGCTAATAAAAATAGCAGTGTATAAATTAATTCACCCAAAATCAAATTCCACATCCAAGGAGATGTATGCATGCCTAATAAAATTATATAACAGCACAGAATGAAGATAGAGGAAAACCCAAATCAAAATTTTTGTATATTAGTAGAGATAGGAGAACAACTGAAAATTACGATAGAATTACAAAATGTTTTGATATATGGTAGCTTTGAAACTGTATATATCACACTGTGGTAATAGAATGACATTCTCAGCTTATTACTTACATCTGAATCAAGGCCACCATCACTGTCACTATTGCCACTGCTCTCATCCATTCCAAATAGTAAATCCCTATCCCAATGTGGAGGTAGTTCATCTTTATCCAGATACATCAGAGCTTTCTCTACAGCTGAGGACACAAACATTATAACATAAGATTTTACATTATTCATTTTTATGCCATATAAATTCTGTATTCTAAAATACTTTAATAACTCTGAAACTCTAAATATTAATAATTTCATATTTGTGACACATAATGCACAGGAATACATTTACATACCAGTTCGTAATGTATTGTTATCAACTTTAGCTCCAATTTCTCTGGTAAATTCGGTTGCTTCTTTCTTTGGTACAGTAAAACTAAAAGATAGGAAAAGGACAAACATGTAAATGATCAACATACATAAAGCAACTTCATAGAAAGAGCATTAATAATAAATTTAATTTTCACTCGTAAATGGCTCGATCAAAAAAGGTTGGCATTACAAAATCTTATTGATAACACATTTGAATTATGTAGCCATTTATCATGGTATCTAAATCCACGGGCCAAATATTAAATAAACACACTTTTAGAACACTGCTTATATACTCAAAACCCACTCTTAGCTAAATGTCCTAAAAAAACAGAATTTCTCATTTGCCAAATTTCTTAGGTTTATAAGGCTGTAACATGTGCAATAAAACAGATGCCAGTTACAACCCTAGTATTCTGTAAGTGCTTATTTGTATAAATTTATGCAGCTCCTCAATTTAAAGTCTTAAAAATGAAATTCCCAATCCAAGGAATATGTAGGGGCGTAACATTAGGGCCTGCAATGCGAGCAGGCCCAGTAATTTAGGACCCACAGGAAAAAATTATTATTATTATTAAGATTATTAATTAATATAAAAAAATTAAAGTACATACAAATATAAATACAGAAATATGTATAAGATAAAAAGTAAGTCTAATGTCAGTCTGCATAGAAAATTAACGGTCAGATCATTCAAAACGGTTTCCTAGAATCGCTCAACGTTTAGTTGAGTTTAGCACAGCTGTGTGCGCTAACATTGTTTGTCCTTAACTACGACTTCTCTTGTAACACTGGTTTGCATCATGTTTCTCTGTCGTCACAAAAGAGCGGCGCATAATTACAATAATGAAAATTAATACCAAAATATCACATCAGGCAGAAAATTATTCTTTATTGACGTATAGTGTTCCTGAAATTGTAATATGTACATTTTTTCTAAACATTTAACTTTTGTCACACTTTTCATTCGACAACAATGTCAACTGTCAATTATCCATTAAGATGTGGTGAATAACGGTCAGTCAACTCAGTTTCAGATGAGCTTTCTTCGCAAGAAGTTAGGTGTATCGAAAAACGTGGTGTGATATTTTTAAAACTTTACTTTACTAGTTAAAAGTTTAACCTTTTCAGTTTTTCTATTTAACTGTGTACCTTTTCAGAAAAATGAAACCTTTTAAAGTTAACTAAGAACATCTAAGTGGTGCACAAAAAAGAAAGAAGAAGCGTGAATTAGAAAAAGAAACAAACAAATTAGTGAAAATAAGTGATTTTTTCTCTTTCTAGTAGCAAGTACTAGCTGAATGGTTACACAAGTTTGCAGTGTCACAAGTGAGTGCGCTTCTGAAGTGAACACCAATAATTGTGAAAGTGAAAACAAAGATTATAACAAACTCACCATAAATATAATTAGGCCTATTAATATCACAGACTATTCAAATGATCGTGCAGATTATCAATTAGATGTAGATAATGAAACTAAAATGCTCTTTGTTAGACAAAACCCTTGTCAACCAGCGGGCCCATTCCCCAAGGATGCTAAGCAGGAAAACAGGTCCTTCTCCACTAAATATTACGAAAAGTTCACATTGGCAGGACAAAGAATTTGTAGAGAATGGTTGTGTTATTCATCTAAAAATGACTGTTTACTGTAAACCGTGTTGGCTGTTTGGAGGACAGAAATCATTGTCAGCTTGGAGGGAAGGGGTTCGAGATTGGAGGTGCCTAACCAAAAGTATTGTGCGACATGAAACTAGCTATGCACATTTGAATGCATGCGTTGTTTTCAATTCGTGGCAAAAGGAAAAACACAGTTGACGCGGGTATGAATTCAGAACTAAAGAAAAGTGAGTACATATGGAAACAGGTACTTGAGTGTATTGTGAATGTGACTAACACTGGCATCCAATAATATAGCTTTTTGGAGACATAGGGAGGAAATTGGAAAATCAAACAGTGGAAACTTTTTGGCAATTATTAAACTTCTTGCAAAGTACAATCCGGTATTACGTGATTTAATAAATAAACCAAAATACACGCAAAAATACCTTAACCCTTCAATTCAAAATGAGTTAATAAACGTTTTATCCTGTGCAGTTGAAAAAGAAATTAATGACATTAAAGCTGCCCCATTCTTTTCTATTATCACAGATACAACACAGGACATTACAAAAAGAGATCTATTAACTCAGATATTTAGATATGTTACAGTTTCACATGAAAGCCTTGTAACGTGAAGATAAATGAAAGCTTTTTAGGTTTTCGTGAAATAAAAGATTAAAGTGCATTAGGAATAGAAAAAGAAATATTAAGTGCAATATGCGAAAAGGGACTCTCGTTAACTAAATGCCATGGTCAGGGTTATGACGGTTGTGCCAATATGTCAGGCATATACAAAGGTGTTAGAAGAAGAATTCAACAGACAAAGAACTGCATGTGGAATTCAAGAAGTCAGGTCCCTTTATGACACAGTAGAAACATTGTATTTTTTCTTCAGTAACAGTTATTAAAAGATGGGAACTTTTGGTATTTTCTTGTACCCTAAAAAAGCTTTTCCCAACTCGGTCTTCGAAATACTAGTCTGTTAAAGCCCTTCGGTATGCGTATGTTGATGTACTTAAGGCTCTGTCAAAAATAATATTGATATCTAAAAAAAAAGAAAGAAAGAGAAGAAGCTGTTGTTTTGAAAAACCAATTATAGAAATTAGCATCTCAAATTATGCAATCGAAAAATGTAGATCTTGATAAAGAGTATTCTCTTGTTCAGAATGCAGTTGATAATTTATCTTGTTATCGAAAAAAAGTTTAAGAAGCAATGTCATCAGCTATATCTCTGGCAAAGAAATGCGGCATTTCACCACAATTTGAAAATAAAAGAATTCCAAATGTGAAAAAACATTTTGATGAATTGTGTCAGGACGAGCGGCTAGTGGATCAAAGTGTGTATTTCAGAACCACTGTTTTTAATGGTTGTTTGGACATTATTGAATCCAGTTAAAAGGCAGATTTGAGGGTTTGCGCAATGTTAACCATTTCTTCAAAATTATTTCCCCAAAATTTCTAAGTTCTGCCTCTGATGAAGAAATTCACAATGCAGCAGTAGTAATTCTTCAAAATGAATATGGGGAGGATTTATCCAGTGAATTCCCAGACCAGATAATAGGTTTCAAAAACGCTCTGAAAAATGAAATATCCTCATTAATCTCTGTACTTGACTTAACAAAACTATTAATAATAGTGAATTCAATCGTAGCTGCTAGCGTTCCAGATTTATGCACAGTGTTTTACCTGTTTTTAGCTATTTCTGTTACTGTTTCATCGGCTGAAAGCTCATTTTCAAAGCTCAAACTTATAAAGAACTATCTGCGGAATTCTATGACACAAGATAGACTAATTGAACTCAGCCTCCTTGGTATCAAAAGTGAAAGAGCTATATCCATTGATGTCAGTGAAATCGTCCATACCTTCGCATCACAGAAAGCACGCCGCATGGTGCAGTTTCACAAGAGATCAAGGTGAGTACAGTGAGGTTTTATAAGTACAAGTACATCAAACAACAGATAGAAGTATAGATTTATCCTTATTGATATAGAATGTCAATCACTATAATGTATTTAATTTTGTTTAATACCTAGAAAATACTGAAAAAATAATAGCTTTGTTTATATTACGTAGGATTATACAATGCATTGCATTAAATTTATACTTCTAACTGCTATAATTGAAGTTATGTTAGTTACTGATCAGTTATACATTTTATTTTAGGGTACCCAGATTTTTATTTTTGCAGGTGGGCCCTTATTACGTACGTTACACCTCTGGGAATATGACTGTGCGAGCTCTGTAATATGCACAGATGCTAAATAAAGAAACAAAAAATTCTTGCAGTGCTCTGTTATTCTACAAACAAGCAGCTAACTGAGATTAAAGTTGTTGTGGAAAAATGAAAAAGCAATTGCTTAAACATTTCTATGTAAGCAGGAATATTGGTAGTCAAGTTTTTCCATAGTTCTTCCTTAATTCACTTACAGTAAGTGTTTCTTTACTGATAAGCATAAATTTTGAGATTCTGACACAGCAATAAAACATGTATATAATTTTGATTGATATACCAGTATATAGGGCAGTTAAATTATATTTGAACCCACTTGCGGCCTCTCTCTACTGCACGAGACAGCAGGTAGTCACTGGGGAAGTTATACCAGCAGAGGCAGACTAAAATCCTTACCTTATAATAGATGCTGGAAATGTTGACCTTCTGCTCTCAAACAGGCAGCATATCTCATGTAAATACTCTTGCTCACTCTCTGAAGCTCAGTAGCAGGAATTCTTGATTTCTTGCACAATGTTTTCTCTAAGTTCCTGTAGTGTACGAGGATTGGAACGATACACTTTGGGCGGCATGTACCAACCTGGAGTAAGCTCTACTTTCATAGTAAACTACTATTCAAGTCAACACTCTGCGACTTCCATATGAGAGTAAACTACTTCCGAAGAATTTTACTTCTTTCAGATACTCCCAGATTAAATTACTGCAGAAGTAAATGTCGGAGAGCACTGTCATGTAGTATGTCACTACAGAATTAAATAGAGCACAAATATAGGTTAAAATTTACCCTTGTGACCTGGTTGGAGTAACTAACCTGTCGACTGAACTAGAATACGTATCGTATTTGGAGAAAGATATTTTTGACGTGTTCATGGATTACTTAATTACATTGATGATCTCGATGAAGAAAACAGCAATTGCTTAGGTTACATTGATGATCTCGACCAAAAAAAACAAAAAAACAAAACAGGAATGCGATACTGCTTTGCGAGAACCATATGATAGAGAGAGAGAAAGAGAAAGTTCAATGAACATTTCGGTATTAGGAAAGAATCATATACACGCCTTTTGAACCTGCTTGAAGAATATTCAAAAAAACTCGGAAACAAATTCAGCTCTATAATCCAAACTGCAATTATTATTGTTATGCGTCCTATGTGTGTTTCGTACCAGAATATTTCAGAAGTTTCAGCCGGCATTAGGTGAATTTAACGTAATGTGATAGTCACTGTATTAAATGGAGATATTTAGATTTGACTTAACGCAATGTAACTTAAAAGTTTGGCAATGCCAAACTTTTCCTTCCCTTTTCGTCATGTTTGATTTCACATGGTAATTAGAACCAAGTGGCACTAGCCCATAATAAAAGAACTATCAATCAAGAGTCGTTCCCATTACGTTAAGTGCATGCCAATTATACCTTTAGTTTACCAGCATTTTCATGTCACGCTAAGTAAAGTTCATCGTAATCCCGGTATTACAGGCGATTTTATAAATAAAGGTTCACCATGTGTTCGCTGGACGTGTATTTCATTACGTTGTTAGAGCGCTTTTGAGGCTAAGTGCAAGATACCTACACATATAAACATACACGAGTGCTCAGAAAATAAAAGATATTTCTTCTTCCTCTCACAAATTTCCCACACATTGTGAAATTGACTGCACGCATGTTACATTTTGTACCTATCCGTGAATACGGTGAACTTTCCCGAAATCAGAAAGGGTATTTCTCTATCAACACGCAAGTGATCTGTGATGCTAAATGAAGATTAGAAACATTGTTTCCAGAATTTTAAGCTACTCTTCAGTATGTTTCCCATCACTAGAATTATTAAACTGGGCAATCACGACTTTCCAGCATCTGTATAACACATGGCTTTACTGCATTATTTGGATCTTCATTGAAAACGTTAATAAAAGTAACCTCCCGTGAATCAGGAACGTAAGCTTATATATAAAAAACCCCAACCTAACCTCCCGTAATTCAGAAATGTAAAAAACTAATAAAGCTAAAATAAAAAGTAATAAGGAACACATGTTGCAAGTGTTCGCAGTATCTCACTGACTTTGAAGACCAACCTAATGCAGGTTATCGCACGTTTTTTTACACTCATAATGTTTAAATGGATTTTCTTTATTTCTACCAACAAACATTTATCTCTTTCGCTGATGTTTCTCCCCTTTTCCTATCGCACATAACCTTATTTATGATTGCATCAAGTAAATCGTGCAAACAAAACCATACCTTCGGGAGTAATGAGCTCTTACTTCCGTAGTCTTAACTAAAAGAGTACATTGTAATTGAGCTCTCCGTTACTTTTGGAGTAAATTGCTCCCATAGTAACCTACTTCCATAGTGGGGACTTCTTTAGTAAATGTTACTTCCAAAGCAATTTACTCCAACATGGTGCAGCCGCCCTCTGTCTTTTAAAGAACCCCATAAATAAAAACCACAACTCGTTAGGTCAGAAGAACAAGGGGGCTACAAATCAACATTAATTATTCCATCATCAAACACCTCTCTTATTGCATGTAATGATTCGGCAGCCATATGTGCTGTTGCAGAATCATGCAATAAGAGAGGTGTTTGATGACAGAATAGTTAGTGTTAATTTGTGGCCCCCTTGTTCTCCTGACCTAATGAGTTGTGATTTTTATTTATGGGGTTCTTTAAAAGACAAAGTGTATTGTTCCAATCCTTGCACACTACAGGAACTTAGAGAAAACATTGTGCAAGAAATCACAAGAATTCCTGCTGCTGAGCTTCAGAGAGTGAGCAAGAATATTTACATGAAATATGCTGCCTGTTTAAGAACAGAAGGTCAATATTTCCAGCATCTATTATAAGGTAAGGATTTTAGTCCGCCTATGCCAGCGTAATTTCCCTGGCAACTGCCGACTGTCTCATGAAGTAGAGAGAAGCCGTAAGTGGGTTCGAATATAATTTAACTACCCTATATATGTTATGCTGACTATAGACATTTCAACCTATTATTGGTTGGGTCATGCAAAGCAAACAACTTTCAGTGTTGACCGAGTTAGTATTAACGACAAAATCACATTATTGTAATTACCATAAACTCATGTGATATTAACTACATGTTGCTTGTTGCTTTAGTGTAAAGTGGTAAAGAACATATGCAATAACACCAAGGCATTGAGTAAACCAATCTCTGAGTTTCAATTACTTCATGAAGTTAAAACCGTACAGGTTATAGAAGTCATCCATTTAACCAGTGAGTATACTAAAAAGGTTTGAGCACATTTCTTCCAATTTTTATAGATAACATGGAAAGACAGAAGAAATTCCTGCACTTTCTCTTGCAGATGGATGAGACAATTTGCACTTAAGGGGTAAGGATATGCGAAACTGTGGTCTCTCCTATTTAAACTTGACTCATCATAGTGATGGTATATGATCATTGATTAATGGGTAGTTTATTGCCTGGAGCTCAATCATGCAATAAAACAGAAGTCCATTAAAAATAATGTTATTCAAAGATCACTGAAAGAGCCCGAGTTCCACAGATACTCGTAAGTTTAAACACTAAGCTCTGATAAATTTGTTAAAACTAATGTATGGTTGAATGTGCATTAAGTTTTCTCTAAAACTTAACTGCCATCAATAAATATTGTTATCGGTGTGAATCAAGATATAGAATTCAGCAGATCTAGTCCAGGCATACTGATTAAGGATATGTAAAATTCCAAGCATTTGAATTTGTACAACCTGTTAAAGTTGCTGAACATATGTTGTGGTGATCCTTTGGATTTGTTATCATAGGTACAAGGGCAGTCCCAGAAGTACCGAACCTGGTGTATATATAGCAGTTGTTGTTTCAAACAAATGACAATGATAGAAAGCTAAAGTTTGAAGTTTGACAATGCTACATTGTTTAGTAATGGTTTGGTAGCCATTAATAGTGAACTCTCTCAGCAAATTTGTAAACATGCATAAAGGTGGCCATCATTATGTGATACAATACTTTCATTTGAAAGGTCTTAGTTCAACCAATATTAAAGCTGAGCTAGATTCTACTCTGGGGGAGTCTGCTCCTTCATTTACAACAGTAAAATATTGGGTGGCAGAGTTTAAGCGAAGCTGTACGAGCTGCCAAGATGAACATCGCAGTGGTTAACAAAATGAAGTGACCACACCAGAAATTATGAAGAAAATCCACAAAATGGTATTGGATTGACCATCGACTGAAAGTGTGCAAGCTAGCAGACATCGTAGGCATTCCAAAAAGTGCTGTACATTGCACACTAACTGAAAATTTAGACATGAAAAATCTATGCACAAGATGGGTGCCGCATTTACTCACAATGGAACAAAAGCAGTGTCGTGAGGATGTTTAAGTCGAGTGTTTGGCGATGTTTTGCTGCAATAAAGTTGAGTTTTTGAATCGATTCATAACCATGGATGAAACATGGGTCCATCACTTCACACCTGAGACGAACGAACAGTCAAAACAATGGATTGAAAGGGGAGAATTGGCTCAAAAGAAGGTAAGACGTTCCATTTGCAGGCAAAGTCATGGAGTCAATTTTTTTGGGATGCGTGTGGGATAATTATCACTGATTATCTTCAAAAAGGAGAAGCAATCAATGGCGAGTATTATGCAAACTTATTGTAGCGTTTGAATAATGAAATCAAGCAAAAACGGCTGCATTTAGCTATAAAGAAAGTTGTTTCATCAAGACAATGCGCCAGCTCACACATTCATTATCGCTATGGCCAAAATCAATGAGTTTAAAGTTCAAACTGCTTCCTCATGCACTCTATTTGCCAGACTTAGCCCCATCTGATTATTTTCTGTTTCCAAAGTTCAAGAAATGGCTTGGTGGTAAAAGATTTGCCAACAAAGAAGAGGTGGAGTTTGCAGTTGATGGCTATTTTGCTGAACTCGGCAGTTCTCACTATAAACAGGGTATTGAAGCTATTAAACATCACTGGGAAAACTGTATCGAACTGAAAGGAAACTATGTACAGAAATAAAGATGTTTTTTACCGCAACATTTTGTGTTTTCTTTCTTAGGTCAGGTACTTCTGGGACAGCCCTCGTATTTATATTTATAACACCGTATGAAAAAAGGAAAGGAGCGATCAAGACATGATTGGGCTAATCATTGAACACGATACCATGCATATCAAAGCCCTGATGTGCATGCATATGTTTGTTCTATTTCACTCATGGTTTGTCATATCATCCCATTTACCACAAGCTAAAAATTACACACTTAGGGTGAGAACAACTTTAGCTAATAAAAGCAAAGGGAACACTGAGAAACACACTTCAATGTGTTTACACGCAAATTAAGCTTAGGAACACAGGGTGTAAAGAAGAATGTGAAGAACAGCTGCAGTTGTGTCACATACTTCAACAGGGTGTGTTCTAATCATTTTCTTTCCAATACATTATGCAGTGAAAAGTGCACTAAAAAGTATTCTTTCCTACTAAAACAAGTGTTTACACACTAAAATTATATTACAATGTTTCATTCATTTCTGTGCACAGAATCACTTTCTAAATGAATGGCACCTTACTCCTTTCACCCATAATTTCTGCTGCAAAAACTTGTAAGCAAATTAACTTGAATATGTAAATTATTAATATTCTTCTCTCTGAATGGTGATATTTATGTTCTTTTTAGAATTTCAGAGAATACCAAAATGTTCCTATTTTTCAAACAACAAGATACCTTATGAACTTGCTACTTACTATCTCCCATCCTTGAAGGAGCGAACAAGATATTCATCTTTAACTCTTATCCTAACAGTATCCTGTGCTGTGGGGGCAACCACAAGTCCTGGAAACCAATTGTCCTTCTGCTTTTTCTTATCTCCCAGTTCAACACACACCACCTTACCAATGTCAGCTTCTTTTTCTTCTTTCTTTTTGCCTTTCTTTTGTGTGCCTTCATCATCACTGCTTTCCTCACTATAAAGCATAAACACAGATATTGTAAAGAAATAATGAACGAGGATTAATGCATATGACCAAAAGTAAACAAGTGCATGAACAATGACAAGCAGATACATACTGTGTCTGTCGACTTCTCCTTCCTTTCCGACCCCCTATCACCGGGTTCCCAAAATGTTCCGGGTGGGTTAGAGGAAGTTGGTCCAAAGTTTCACTCTCAGCAAAATGACGACCACTTTTCAAACAAAGCGCAGTTCTTCTTAAAGTAGTTATATCACCATCATCGAAAACTAAAATACATAATCAAAGTTAACATACAGCAAGCGTACTTTGCATGCTCTATTGGGCTATAACATTGACTGGCAGTACTGTAAGTTAGGTGATTAGATGAAGATTAGCTAATTTCACATTGTAACACCATTTTAATCAGTAAGAGATTTCAATGATGCTGTCATGAGAAAAACTTATTTTATATGGTAAATTCTGCACTTACCAACAGTATACTGACTGCAGTCCTGAATTTTATTTATTGTAGCTTCGACATACTCTTTTTTCTCAGGATGCTTAACCTCACAAATAGCACCAACCTGAAACAATCAGAAGCATGAAGGTGATGAACATGTCAATAATTATATTAATTTAATTACTTGAATGTTTGTAGCTTAGACGCCCAGTTTTTTTTTTCATTTTAAAAGTTGGCAAAAATACCTTCAATTTTCAAGGGGGGTGGGTGGAAGGGTGGGTGGGCGTGTATGTGTGTGTGTGTGAGCATGTCTTCCTTAACTTCTCCTAGTAGTGCACAGAAGTTTAATAATACAAATTATAAACTGCATATGTTTTCCAAAACGCTTCCAAATATTTTTAGGAATATAATGTGGAAATTATGTAATAATGATGCAAAAGAACTGGATGTCCTTAAGTTACTTCTAGTTATATTTCCAGCAAAAAAGGAAGGCTATGAAGAAATCAATTTGTGCCAGACCACTTCCATGGTATGGTGATAACATGTCTGCCACTTATATCAGAGGGCCTAAGATGAAGTCTTGTTTGGGATGAGCTAAGCCAGAATTACGATGAACTTAATGTAAAGTGACTTAACACAAAAAATAACACATTGTTTTAAATGGAACTGTTTAGGTTAATTAATGCAATGTAAGATAAGAGTTTGTCAATGGCAATCTCTTTGTTCCTGTTAGGTAAGTTTAACTCATGCGACTAATTAGAATCAGCATGAAGCAGTGACATGGCATAATGAAAACAACTACCAAGTAATTCCCATTCTGAGTAAACCTGTTATTTTAAGTGCATCCTAATGAAACCTTGTTTAGCACCATTTAACTTCACATTACATTGTGTCATTCTCCAGCTGATTCGCATTTTTCCCGGTAAAGCCCGGGACTTAAAGTACTTACAAAGAATGTAAGTCGCCATTGGGGTATGACATCTCAATACAATTTGAGATCTCCTTGTGGTTTACCGGGAAAAATGTGATCAGCTGGAGAATTTAGTGGCGTGCCGGCACGTTGGCATGGTAGCTCAGTGGTTAGAGCAACTGGACGGAGACCGGAAGATCCGTGGTTCAAATCCCGGCTATGGCATTGAATTTTTCAGTCAGCTGATTCTACCTTTCCAGTAAATGCATAGTTTCATTACTTTACTCCCATTGGCATGCCTTTGAAACTACCATGTAATTTGTGTGATGCAAATGGTTAAAGTCACCTGATAATAATCTGGATTTTAAAAAATTACTTTCTCTATGAAGTTCCTGCAGTTGTAATTTGCATAAACTAGTTTTAAACATTTTAATTTTTTTTAGATTCCTTAAAATGGGGGTTTTAAAATTCAGAAAGTAAGGTATTGCTAAACAGCTCATAAAAATAGTAGTAAAAATCTCTTCTACCAAGCAACAAGGCTATAATAACTGAATGAGTAATAAAACCTTGCCTTTTAGATAATGTAGCAATAATAGCTGAAAGAACAATGGCCTAAACTTGTGTGATAATCATGTTGAATAAAATAATTAGCCACATGCAGCATTTTATAACACTTTTTGTGGATAATGCCTGAGCCATATACAGTGCTACAACTAAAGCAGAATGTGAGATGAAAAGTTTTTAACCAGTCTCAAAAAACAAAGAATATATACAATGGCAAATGTTATTTGGTATGACATAGTTATGTTGCCTGCATCTGCTATTCCATGAATGTGTCCAAATGTGAATGTTTCCATGTTACGAACACAAATATAATCTAAAAACAAATGGAATTAAGACAACCAACAGATTTTTCTCTCAAGCCAATGGTGCCGATTTGACTACTGAAGCTAAAGGAGGTTATACAAATTAAAAATCTAATATTATGAAAATGAAAAACATTAAATTTTGAAGGTATCAAATCACCCAACCAAGTATGGTGTATGTGTTTGTGCATGTGCAAAAGCTACACCATGGCCAAGATGATATCACCATGTGCAGTTAAGCAACCCTTCTCCATGAAAATACAAGCATGCTTTTCCAATTGGGTTCCAACTTCAGTTTTTCAGATGCAGAAAAAAAGAATGTAGAATTACATCAAGGCACAAAGCTGATGCTGCAGAGTTGTTTACACTCGAGAAGTGAAGCCGAACTGAAAGTATCTGCAAATATTCATACTCCAAGTATCAGTTTTTTTATGTGTAAGATCAAGGGTAACATCTTTTTGTGGATTTAAAAAATTGCTAGACACATGTTTTTATTGATGCACAGCTGAGCATCAGATTCATGTAACATCTTGCTGCACTAATACTTTGGCAGCATGCTACATCTTGATTATTCCAGTAAAATTGGAAATGCAATATGCTGCATGCAGCCTGTTGCTGCCTTGCTGTAATTCCACCTTTGCTTGTAACTTCTGCCTGAAATTGTAAAATACAATAACAAAAGGTTCTATGAATATAGCTTATTTATGTCTCTTGCATCACATCTGAACAAAATACAGTAATTATTTAAATAAAGTGATTCACTGCCTATCTCAACCTGTGGGAAATACATGAAATCAGAAACCTGATAATTGCAATTTAGTTTGAAAAAAATACACCAACACGTGCAAATTATTAACTTTTTGCTGATTTTAATTAACATACTCGAACTCAAATTCCATAGTTTGTATTTTAAATCAAAAAAGGTTGTTTAAACTATGATACTATTTGAATAGTACCTAGGTAGTTGAAAAAATTCTATTAATCTGTTCAATCACGAAATCGCTTTATGCAGAAAATGCAACAGAATCATTACCGAGTCCCTTAAGGAACTAATGTCAAACGTAATTCAAAAATAAAAATCCCATGTATGCGGGAGGGATATCTTTATTTTGTTTGTCTTTGCTCCTCCCCCCTCCCGGATTCGGTGATTGTCGAGGTTGCCATACAGATATGAACTCTGGTTGTCGCAACGCCCGTCGCACGGACATTTAAAAATGGCCGCTGAAGCGGCAGACAAAGGCAGAATGAAATACGGGCTGGTTAATTCGTTTGGCACAACAGAAGACATTATTTGCCCAGAAATTGAAATAGGGGTATATTTTACTGTAAAAGTATTAGACAAAATAACCGCTATTTGTTCTACTTCAAATAACACGAAATGCCGGGTACCGCTTTCAAATTTACGCCGAAGCACGATACTATGAAATATCAACACGAAAAGAGCTTGGGGTACAAATACAACATGATAGCCAGTGAAGAAGCGGCATTTAATTACTTCAAAGTGTTATTCCTTTTTATTTGTCATTACGCTATATAGCAGACATGATTATGGAATCCAAGGTCAAGCGTGTTGTGTGTTTAGTAGTAAAGGGAATACTTACCCGGAGAGTGCCTCTGATCTGGTCGTCCGTAATGATAGCCGTGCCAAGGCCAAGTTTGAAGGTTACCTGGAGGAGACAGAGAACACATTTTCAGTGGCCCTATGTTCATAGAATCCTGCTCAGAATTAACTTTAGTCGAGCCTTCACCGTAACAACGGTAAAACCCCCGAAAAGACAAAACCACAATTGCATTAAAAATCAGATTTGAGTCATGTATGCGGCAAGTCACGATGACCTTCAGTGCCTAACCTCTTCTAAAATGACTACTTAGAAGTAAAAGTTGCTGCGGTAAGGTGACTGACTGCAGTCCAGACAGCCGGAGTTCGATTCCGTTAATGTCTCTTCCTGTTCTTCTCGAAAATACCTACTTCTTTCGACTGAACATGAGATAGACAAAAATATAGATTGTATTAGAAGACTACTTTATTACCCAAAATCGCGTACTCTATTTAAAAAAAAACAATGGGTTACTGGTCCCTCGGGGCACAAAAATGTTGGAAGTGTCGACTTGCAGAAAATAGCTAAAACTCCTCTACTTTAATTAGAAAAATGCACAAAGATAAACTTTATGAGCATGGTTTTAATACAAACTAATACTACTATTGCTACTATCGTCATCATACACACATTAAAAACATGTCATATCCAAAGAACTTAGAATGACAATTTCGGCGATTCTTTTCAGAAGCAAGTCCATTCGGCCAACACATGATACCGAATTTTGAAACGTAAACATTTAATTTGCTAAATATTTATCGTTTAACAGGGTTCAATTTTTTAAACCTTGTTTTAAGTAAATTAAGTAACAATTTTTATCTATACATGATTTCTTTTTAATTTCAACGTAATCTAATCCGAGGATAGGCTTCCCGCTCTGGAAATGTAAACAGAGCAGTTTCCCCTCCCCTTGCCTTCTCCTGTCCTACTCATTGCACGGATGGCAGCGACACAAATGCATCTTCAGTTTAACACCTCCAGGGGGGACGTGTCCAGATAACAGGTCGAATAAGCCTAATGAATGTACGAATCATCTACGGATTCAGGTCTAAATGTCCTGATATGCACCCATAAGATTGAGGAAAACCCGCAACTAGCTTTACCCAAACATGACTTAAACATTGGCACGCAACAATTAGAGGCAAAGAAGTTTTAACTGTACGCCTCACGGTATCAAACATAACGTATATAAACAGAGAAATTGCAATGGGGGGGGGGGGATAATTATGAAAGAATACGCATGTCAAGATTTTCTGTTAGCTATTTTTATCAAAGTTTTGGAATACTTGCATCATTAATTGTATACAAATTATTGTGCACACATATTAGATCTTCTCAAGAACTACTTATTTTATTATTCACTATTAATACTACCAATAAAATGCTTTCTATATACAATTTCTGTAACACCTCCATAAAAGGTATGCCAATCAAACGACTTGGTTTTTAAATTTAGGACAATTGCTCGTCATTCAGCCAGAAAATATATTTCACTACATGCTTAGACTGATAACCAATGGTGTGTTTTCTTTCGCGTCTCGTACCGAATTCAAATTTCTCTGACCTATTCAATTTGTAAGTAATAATAATTATGCATTACATTGGAATCTTACTGACTCCAAATAGCTTATGACCGCTGATATTTTATAGCTTTTAATGCCAAAAAATTACATTAGTTTTAAGCAACGTAGCTCTTCAAACTCCTTAGGAACCGCAAAATTTGACAATGTTCTACAATACATTAAGACCAACTAAACTGCCTCTGTGCTCGAGTGGTCACTGCTGTGGTTTCTCAACCCAGAGGTCCCCGGTTCAATTCCCGGCTGGGGTGATGGCATTTTTCTTTAATTAACCTTTTTTATTAACTCCACATCAAAGTATGTATATGGGATTGAATGTGAGCGTGATTCAGGTTAAACATTATTAAATGCCAAGGTTAAAAGAGCCTACAGATGAGTTATTTCATAAGTCAATTACTACAGAAGTTAAAGGGGACTATATAAATGAAACAATAAAAATCTGATGTGTTCCACTCACATGACTTTCTCTACTTTTGTACAAACTATTTTTACAAACGCTTATTCTCCATCTACTTCATATTAATCAAGATAAACATTTGCAGAAACTAACTTATTGCTAATTTTCTTGTAAGTGCAAGGGGAATACGGTAGGTTTTAAGCGATAGTCAAATATTTTAAGAGCCGGTTGCTCAGTGGGACATTCCATTGTCTTTGCATGTCCAGGACATACATAAAATTAAAAAAAAAAAAAAAAAAAAAAAAAAAAAAAAAAAAAAAAAAAAAAAAAAAAAAAAACCCAATGAATAATGAATTCCTATTTATAAAAGTATGAATATTGGAAAATTCAAACAAATAACAAGGAATATCTTGGAAATGGTTCACAAAAAAAAAGTATGTGGCATAAATTGTGTGTTTTAACAAGATCTACATTTTTTGTGAAGCAGTAAAATTTTGTCTATCTCTTACGGTTTACCAGTTATGCAAAAGTCATTCGGAATAAAAGGACTTCTGGTGACATTCTCTGAAAATTCAAAACATACATTTCATTTGCCATGAAAATACCTTATATGATATTTTAATCAAATCATTAGAGCAATTTTTAAGAAAATAAAAATTTTCGAAAAATGTTCCATGTAAAGGATAGTCTGGGGTGGGGGGCTTTTCTTGAAAACTTTTGTGTCGCATTCTTGGAAGATACTAAACTCAAATACAAAGTTTGGTATTATTGGACTTTTCGCTTTTGAGTTATGCTGTTCACAGACACACATGTTTCCAAAAATGCTTTATTTCGATTCAGGGCACCTCAAAACATTTGCAGTGAAATCTCGGTATCGAATTTTTAGGTGGAATACAATACTTCCCCTACTTTCTATATGCAGTAAAGTAATAAAAGAGAAAAATTACATTGCTAATATATTTTAATAGTGCATTCCAGGGACCCACATAAATTATGGGACCTCTACAACACTTTGGCAGGCCCCCATTCGTCAGGAAGTACTATGAGGATCCAAAATCAATAAGCAGTGCATTGATGCATCAATCCAAGTATGTAATGCACTTTTTTAATATGCATTTTAATGCCATTTAAACAAATAGGAAAGGGGGGGGGGGAAGAAAGATAGGGGAAAAAAAACACAATGTTCAAATTATCCCTGGTTTAAAAGTCTTATCATAATATGATAAACCCTAGAAAAACCCTTATTTAAATTACTTATTACAACCGAGATTCCAAACAGGGATCTCCGGAATATAACGCAGACACGATAGTGCCACATTATGGGAGATTGGTGAATTAGCATTATATGCACGTATGTATTGCACCATTTCAAAATGTAATACAATTTTAAAGAAAACCATGCTAAATCTGTAATTGAGAGGTACACTGTCGTGACCTTTTTTTTTTTTTTTTGGCGAAAGTGATCTATTTGCAGTTCTGGAATTCTCTGAGTAACTTTTAATGGTATAAAGTAGTATGCGAAAAAATAATTCCCTACAACAATAGACTATGGAATAAAATATTAACTTACATACATTTGCAAAAGTATTCTCTAGTAAGTGTCTTTACTACACGCTTCAAGCCAATATCCGAGATACTGATAAAGAGGTAAACAATCGTAAATGCTGAATACTTTCTGTATTGACATTGTTACGCTAACACTTGCAACACTATGACCATTTCCTCCATTCTTGTTTCTCATGGTCGACTTACCTTGAAAACCAAGTGGAAGTACAGCAGTCTTATAGTGCTGTTTTATGTTTTCTTTGGTGCTTTAATTATAAAAAATGAGTGCAACAAGTAATTTATTGGTATAGATAGCATTACAGAGCATTAATTCATTAATAAATGGAATAAGCTAAAGTGGGAGTTTGCCACACTTTAAATTAATAATTAAAATATTATAAGATTTCCTAATTTTGTTCTGCTTAATGCTTTTTTTTCTTTAAGGGGGATATGTATATAATGTCAATGCTTGACAAAACAGAAATTCAGAAAAATATGAGCAGTATTGAAGTGGGAGCTTCACCAAATTTTATGCACTTTGAGACTAGAGTGTAATCTGTATGGAAACAACAACTGAAGCTGTTTAATACATTTTAATTAACCTGATTTAATATTCAAAATGGCTGCCTTTCACTTTACTATTAGCCACTATTTTCCACATTAATTTTTGTCAAATTGTCAAAGGTATTTTCTTTTTTTAGAGAATATAAAATAAACCTACAACTTAAGTTAATATCACTAAGCTTAATATATATTTAGTATTTTAAATATATGTTTTCATAAAATGCCTTCTTTTTTCACAAATTTCTAATGTAAAAAACTTTCTTCTACTCTCAGTTTATTAACTACAATTATGGAAGTAGTCAGTTTTGTAGATAATTGTTCTAAATATATGCATACCAAGTTTAAGATTCATGTATTACAAAAAATGTTATGCAGGAAACCATTGAGTAAAATTAGGATTTACTGAAATGTGAACTGCTGTGTCTTTTTTCTATACAGCCCCCTAGAAAAGAAAATAAATTTAAAAAATACATACATATTTAAACTTCTTAAATTACTCCTAAAATTATATCTTTTAATAAAAACCAGCCAAAATGGCATATGCAAAGCAAAGTTTGATACTATATCAGCACAAACAGTTTTGGTGAATTAATACAGCTTTCTTGTCGGGCTGAAGGCTTGAAAACCTTACTTGTGGTATAAGTATTCATGATTATTTAACTAAATATAAAGCAATAAATTACATGTTTACTGTAAAATTAATTAAAATTAGGAAGTATTGGAAATAAACATTGATAAAACATAACTGTTTGCAGTCATGTCAGTTTAAAAAAAATACTGTGATAAAACTTTTTATATGAATATTTTATTATACATATAAAATAACCCATTTGTGGAAATTTATTAGCATTTAGAACTAATTGGCATATAAGGTGAATTAAAATCGTGAACAAAAAGTGTTTTTCGCTTCTCTTGTAAAATTAAGAAAATGTTGGTTATGTTAATATATGCTCAGGTACTAAAATTGCATTATATACTGCAATAATGCAAAGCACTGCCATCTAAAATGTTATGTCTTATAAGAAAAATCTGATGTGTTACACTCACATGACTTTCTCTACTCTTCTACAAACTATTTTTACGAACGCTTATTCTCCATCTACTTCATGTTAATCAAGATAAACGTTTGCAGACTCTATCTTATTGCTCATTTTCTTGTAGATGTAAGGGGAATATATATTTACAAGGGCAATATAGAAATACAGTAGCCTTTAAGCATATACATCTCTCTTAATAGCTGGTTGCAAGGTGCAGCACCATTCTCTTTGCCACAGATTAATACTCTTTGCATACCCAAGACAAAAAAATGAATAACGAATTCCCATTTGAGAAAATAAGTATTGAAAAATTTAAGAGAATAACAAGGAATATCTCGAAAATGGTTCACTCAACAAAAAAATATATATAACATAAATTGAGTATTTTAATGTGATCTAGATTTTTTGTGTAGTAAAATTTTGTCTATCTCTTATGGTTTACCAGTTATACAAAAGTCGTTCACAATGAAGAATACTTTTGGAGACATTCCCAGAAAATTTAAGATATACATTTTATTTGTCATGAAAATATCTTAAACATATGATATTTTAATCAAAATCGTTAGAGCCATTTTTGAGAAAATTAAAATTTTCGAAAAATGTTCCACGTAAAGGGTAATCAGGGGTGGGGGGATTTTCTTGAAAACCTTCGTGTCGCATCTCTGGAGGATACTGAACCTAAATACCAAGTTTGGTGTTTATCCGACTGTTCGTTTCTGAGTTATACTGTTCACAGACAGACATACACACAGATACACACACGGACATGTTTCCAAAAATGCTTTTTTTGGATTCAGGGGGTCTCAAAACATATATTTCCGGTGAAATCTCGGTATCGAATTTTTGGGTGGAATACAATACTTCCCCTACTTACTATACGTAGTAGAGAAAGTAAAAAAGTGAAATGTATCAAATTTCATTCGAGCTGACGTGTAGGTATATAAGAGTGTTTTATTTCAATTGATTCTCGACATACAAGATTAATTCCACTCGCATAAAAGCTCTGGAAATTTTTACTTGATTTGTCTAGATCTAAGTTCCTCTGGAATAGTTAAAGGCTTTTAAAGAAATTGTCAGCTCTTGCAGAATTAAATACCGTAACGTGTTTGTTACTCTGATGCGAACGTGTTTTTCACGAGACTCCATTTTCACGTGAGTAAACAAATCCCTATCATTTGTTTACAAATAGCCACCGAGAGACAGTAGTTCTAAATTGCTTCATGAGATTCTTGCCACGCTCGCTGTGACAACCAACAAAGAATAGAGCTGCTTCCACTTTGTGAAAGTTGTTCTGTCAAGCTGGCTTGGCTTGAACATCTCAGTTTGTAGGCCAGCTCTCAGACTACGCTTCAAGGTTTATGTGCGTCGTGGCACGTGCACAGCGTGCATTCAGTGAGACAACGCTTCTGTTTACCGTTTCCAACCGTGCTGGCAAATAAACAGTACAAACTATCGTGTTATTGCAGCTATAATTCCAAGCCCTAGTTCTCAAAATGTTTATTGCGAGCAGTTTTTATAGAAATATGCCACAGTTATACACTTCGTTATGTTTTTATTTTTTCTTTCTTCACATCCTTACACATAGCAAGGTCTCTTCAATTGGTATTATTAAAGCTTCTCGTAAAAATATAAATGTTAAAATTCATTATGTTGATGAATTGTTGTCTAAAACAACAGAATACTTTGCGTGGGTATTGTACTTTTATTAAAATAAAATCTCTCATTATACCTATTTCACAAGATAAACGAAAGTGAGAATCATTATCACAATATGATGAAAAACATATGGAATAATATGAATTCCAATATCAACGTCGAAAGAAAAATGAACAGTAGTAAAATTACATCCTCTAATATAATAAACTAACAGATTTCGTAAAAAAAAAAAAAAAAAAAAAAAAAAAAGTACCTACTTCATAAGTTTGAGGGGAAAAAACAACGGTTGGAACCAAATTTCTCATATCCTCTCGTATCTAACTTCCTGTACCTTGCACCTGGCAATTTAGTGAAATGTAACGCATGTTTGTATTAAAACTTTAAACTAAAGCCAAACTTTGTATTTAAATTTCGAAATATTTTAAGGATAAAAGGTGAATTTCCATGGATTTCTTACCTTTCCAAACAACCTTTTACACGAATCCCCTCACCCCCCCCCCATTTTATTTCAGACATTTTCTGGAGATTTTTATTTAAATCGTATATTTGATACTTTGGCAATATATAATACAGATTCTGAATCTTCTTTAAATAGCCTGAGAAGTCTTCTTCACTATCGTTGAATTTTGTGCAACTAGGGTAAAGTGAAACATATGCAGCATTACAGCAAAAATGAAGAGCTAGTTGCAAAACTGTGACGTATCTGTGAGCTGGTAACAGGTAGAGAATTCCATCTAATCGTAGCAGCTCAGATTTTAGCTTATTACGTTCTAATCATATAGGGAGAGCCAAATGACTACGAATCGGCTGCGCGGCGTTTTTTCTATCCGCGTCCTCGGCGCTCATTGCCGTCTGTCGCTATCACAGAAAGGCGCGGATGAAACCATACATTTTAAAAACTACTTCTAAAGGCTTTACTTAATTTTATTAAAGTATGTTTGAGGACAGAATTATTTTGTAGATTTGTGGTCCCCTCGGTAAGACAAACCCACACACCCTGGAAGAATTAAAACAAAATATCCGCCAGGAAATTGCCAGCATTTCTCAACGTGAACTACGGCGAGTGATGGATAGTTTCCTAAAGAGATGCTAAAAATGTATGGACAACGACGGTGGCCAATTGCATCTCCTTTCATAACGTTAGTAAGTAAAGCTTTTAAAATGTTGTATGGTTTCGTCCGCGCCTTTCTGTGATAGCGGTAGACGGCAACGAGCGCCGAGGACGCGGGCAGGAAAAACACCGCGCATCCGGTTCGTAGTTTTTTGGCTCTCTGTATATGGCGATTCAAAATTTCCTCATTAATATCTGCGCCTTGATGGACGTTGTTCCTCTCGGATTGTCGACTGCTGAAGACACATTGCCCAGGAAGAAAAGCACTGAGAATCTTCCAAGGCCCCTCCTGAGAATGACGTACATGGGAGAGGCCTTGAACCTAAAGAGACCTAAACCAACTAGGTCACAGTCACTGGAATCCGTCCTAATAAAGGCGGTAGAATCGGTAATCGATCCCGGAAACCCAGGAATAACAACAGCCAGACACGCTGACTACTGACCGATAAGGCTGTCCAGAAGAATACTATACAGCCTTTAACATTCATTAAAACTTATTCCTGAGATTTTATTAGCCCCACTAAGAATTTAATATGTATAGAAATACTCCTTTTGTTTTGCTCTGTCACGTTTCCGGACATGTAACTATGTTTACAGGGAATCCAAGTGACAAAGGATCAAAGCCCTATTTTTACTGCCGTTTTTAGTCTAAGCTCCTTCCTATACGAGAGTTGAACTAGAGGACAGTGAATTCAACAAATGCTAGCAGAGCATTTATGACACTCCGCGTCGTGTACAGAGAAATCCGGTGTTACATTCACATGGCTTTCCCCACTTCCATATCCACAAACAATTGTTGCATAAGCTCATCTTTCTACTTAATATTAATCGAGATAACCGTTTGCAGAAATAATTGTAAAGACCTTCGGAGAGACTGCTCGCAGAATCCACCTAGTGTCAATGTGCGTTAATAGCGACATTGTCGGGAGTCATCCTCTATTTCTTTTTACTCAACTGAATCCATTGTACTATTTAAATAGTTTTTATTTTCAAAACGCAAGATTAAATAAAGTTGTTTAATACCTACATGTCTGTTTAGTGCTTTACAAAATCTCGGATTTAATATCTGTTTTGAAAATTATCCTCGATATTCTTATATTAATTTTTCGAACTTAACGCGTCTTGTACATACAAGAAGTATTGAAAAAATTATTAATTTAATGAACTGCTTTAAGTTTCGGATCTCGTTCACACCCCTCGTTATGATTATATCAGCTTCATCTCGTGTTTCTCATCTGACCGAGAAAGGGCTAAATATATAATGGAGAACACCAACATTACTAATACGTTTGATGATACAACCTTTCGGGGTGCAAATATCTCGCAAACAACGCAGGAATAAACTCCATACAAAATCTATGGGTGGAAGAAAAAAAAAATTCTCTGTCCAAACTTCTACAAACTCTTCTTAGAAAAGCTTATTCTTCTACCTACTTCGTATTAATCGAGATACGCGTTTGCAGAAATGACTTCATTACACATTTCCCTGAAGTTACCAGAGGAATGCAGGATGTTGAATCGGTAGTCAAATCTTTAAAACACGGGTCACTATATGCTAGCTTTTAAGTTCCATATTTCTTGTAACTCACGAGGAACAAAAGCATAGTGTCTTAGCAGTTCATAAAAGTATGATATAGTATTGAAAAATAGAAACGAATATTTCGGAAATGGTTAATGCCACAAAAGACGTATTTGACATAAATTGCATGCTTAACGGAGATCTACATTTTTGTGTGGTAATTTTTAGTGTATATATTATAACGGTTTACCAGTGATACAAATTTATACAAAGCCCATTCAGAATGAAAAGGGCTTCACAGGCTATTTGCAGAAAATTCAGGATTACATTTTATTTGCCGTACAAATATCTGAAACATATTGGATTTTAATCAAAATCATTAGAACTAATTTTAAGCAAATAAAAACTAGTGAAATGTCCGTGAAAGGACTAGTTTGGGATAGGATTTGTTTGAAAATCGCATTTGGAAGATGCTGTTATTAATTACCAAGCTTGATATGTTTGATATTAATCTCATACAATCTCGCTTTTGAGTAATACACACGGACCTTTTTCTAAAATTTAGCATTTTATTCGGTGGACCTCAGAACATGCATTTTCCGTGAAATCTCGATATCGAATACAATATTTCCTCTACCTACTATAAGCAGGTGCTAGGGAAAGTAAATAGTTATAGTCCTATCTGGAGAGATTATTTTTCCCAAAAGCGTTAGGGGGCGATGAACTGTCCAGAGTTGTTAATCCCGAACAAAAAAAAATTGGGAAGATCGATTGAAAATTTGCTCAAATAGTACTTCCCGTTTCACTATAAAGCTGGGAGATATCTTCATCTTCTTTTTTAAGTTTAGCGTTCTTTAACCGGTTAGATCACATCGGACGATGAATGAATGAAATGGGTGAAATGAGCCCAAGATCCAAAAAGCTTAGTTACCGACATTTAGCTTTTCACCATAAGGGAAAACCCTTATCCGGGTAACATAACCTAACCGAGGTTGAACTCCGGGACCTCTTGAATGTGAGGCAGACACGCTACCTACACCAAGATGCGGGCGAGAATATATAGAGGCTTCAGCAAGGGAGAATCACCCAAATAGGCATTCAATCGCGTACACAGGATATAAGGGGCTCCTAAACTGCTCAAGAGGCTCTCGATAATTTGTTGGGAGTAACCTAATAGCGTGATAAAAATACTAACTGTATTTTAACTTTTGATTAGCCAGGCTATTTAAGTACTAGGATATGCACTACTAACCACATTTATGACGAACTAAATATTTTCAAGATATGAAGATTTTGTAATATACGAACGCAGTAGCAAAAGGCCGAATGCGGGAGATGTAAAAGATTTACTTGACTTAAAAGGGACTAAAATCGGAAATTGTGTAAGAAAACTATCAAACTGTGCCTTCAGTTTGTACATGCCCGTAAACTGGTTACTTTCTGGAAATGTAACGATTGCACAATCAAAGCAAATGCCAGATTAGTGCGTACGGAAACTTGGTCTAAGATCTAAGGACGCGCGGATTGTAAACAATACGCCTATATGTATATCTCGCAGGTAACATGGTCCTGAGGAGATCGAGTCCGCATACCAATCGCCTCGTCTCGTCGTGCAGGTCAGCTAAGATGTGGGGATGCAAGAGACGGACAGCTTTGTTTATTGATTAATCCGACGCAGAAGGGTAACGCGGGGGTTGGGCAGGGGGACGGACGGGGGCTGCTGGCCCATCACTTTCCTCTCGTACTTTCTCTTCTCACATTAGCTCCCTCAGTGTGTCTCGTATTTCTAATATGTAAAAAGCTGCAACTCCTTCCCTCAACGGTATCCCTTGCGCATTTTATGGTAAATGCTAATGCATATCCGTAGCGATAAGCTGATGAAGCATTTTCCACGCTTGCTTATCGTTTTTTGAAGGTTGTGGGCATATCAGCTGTTCTATTCTTGTAAACAATCGTGTTTGTTTCTAAGATTTACGACTTCTGTTTCCAATGAAAAATAATTAGGCACCAGCAAAATATGAAGTCTCACATTCCAAAATAAATCTCTTGCAGTACAGAGCCTTAATTTTTAACAGAAAAAAAAAACTTTTGTTAAAAGTGCTATATTCCCTGTATGTTGCAAATTTCTTTTTGCTGCTTTCCAGTTAATATATTAATTGCAAATGCCACCAAACTGCATCTGCATTTTTGACACAAAAACATATATTTTCAAGAAATATCATGCAATTTAAGCCACTTTTATCAATCAGCAATTCTGGATACTGAAGGTATTAATATAAAAAGATGGAAACAGCAGTGTTTTCTAGGAAACTTTAAAGCCCAAGTAACGTTTTCATGTGCTTTTACAATAACTAACATATTCCTTAAAATCCAAACTTTTCTGTTCTGTAGCTTATTCACAATTATATATGTACATGATAAATTGATGGAAGGTTAAAGATGTTTTATAAAGGTTTTGCATATTCAAAACTGTTTTAGCATTTGGAATAATACAAAATAGATTAAGAGTCAAACAAGTGTATAACAAAATTATGCTTTTTGGAATGCTGTGCTTTTAAATAAGGCAGGTTTAACATATTAAGTTTAGCGACAGGCAATCATGTATTACCAAGCATATTCACTAGCTGCTAGCGTTTCTATGGCAGCTGTGTGTTGGCTCTTTAGGAATCAAGTTATCCAGAAAAAAATGTATGAGCCTCTAAGATCCCCACATTTCTCTGCCTGTGATATTTCAGTTGAAATATTACCAAAGTTGTTAAATGATATATGCACTGCAAGGTGGAAGATAGTCGTTGCAGAAAAGGACACATTCATGGGACACAATTTTCAACAAATGAAAATGTTTTCCTATATTACATAAAACGGCACATTATCATTAATCTCATATATTTATTAAGTTACATAAATAATGTGATTGTTTCCTATACAATTGTGAAAACTTGTTTCAATGAATCACCCTGTATTTATGTGGATATGTCTAACACCAAGTCATTATACAATAATTCCAATTTTTCTTTATTTGCAATCTCTCCTATTTTTGTAAGATTTACTGTCCTGCCAGAATATAACACTGCAGGCAGCTTGGCTAATGCAGACAGTAACCAGTTTAATAGAAAGGGCAAGGGCAATAAACATTCAAGTCTTCTACATATATTAGGTTTTTTTTTCAAAATGTGTACTTACATAAGCTATTATTCTTCACCTGCACTACAAATTTTTGAACTTCCTCTACATGGGCTATTAGCATATAGTAACAACAGGCTTGTAATACTTCTCAAACAGAACAGACTGCACTCTCAGCTAAAAATTTAGATAGTGCTCTTTTTCTTCTGATTCTTCAATTATTCTTAAACTATTGTAACTGATGTGGTGAAATTAAGTTTAGGAAAAGTAGTAAATTTATTGATACTTGGCATTCACACAAATTACTAACCTCTGAACAGTTTTTATCAAGCATCCATTTCCAATTAGTTTAGGAATAAATTTGATACTGAAATATCTTCCTCCACTTTGCCATACTGTTACTCCACGAGGAGAGGTTTCACAAGTTTAATATTTCCACCATTATTACTGATTATACAGTGTTCTCAGTTTATTGTGACTTACACTCAATCTCAATTTTACCATTTTTATTTGCCATAACTCCAATGAAATGAATTTCCTAAAAGTTGTCTACCAAAATTAAAAACAGCGACCATCTCAGGAGCCATTTTCAAAGCGTAACAATTCATTTCATTCCATATAGTTCTTCAAAAAGTTCAAAATTACCATGAGCCCAAGAGTAGATTTTCAAAAGTCGCAACTAGCACACAGGACAACCATCAATGCCAAAATGGGTAAAATTAGCCTGCAAACACAATTCAATGAAGGCCTTCTATTTTATCGCTCAGAAGAACCATTTTAATGACAAATTGTGCTACAAGCCAGTTTTACCCACTTGGCCCCTATTCTAGCTACCTGCTGTATTTCCCGAGCTTAGACAACACAAAGGCAGTGTTGCCAATTCTTGGTGATGAAAATTGACTAACAGTGTATGTTAGAATGGGCAGAAATGGCTAAGCAGGAGCAGCTTAAAAATACTCATTATATGAGAGCAAATCAGGTTGTAAATTAGAGAGATGGTAGGGATTTCCCAATCTTGTAAAATAATTTCCCTGGATTGTCAAAGGAATTTCTTTCATTCAGGGTCGTCCTCCGTGGACTAGTGGTACCATGCTAGCCTCTCGTTCCCAAGGTCGCGGGATCAAATCCGGCGGAGGGCGATGGATTTTTTCAGGTATAAAAATTCTTAGTACAGCTTCCTTCGGAAGGGAAGTAAAGCCGGTGGTCCCATGTCGTAGATTTACGGAATGTAAAAGAACCTCAAGCCTGATAAAGAGGCCTCTGAGCAAAATTACTGGTGTTTCACGACGATATAGAATGGGACGCTAGGACCATAGTAGTTAAAGAGCGTCCATAAATAAAACTCAATTTAAATTTTTTTCATTCAGGAATACTTTTTTACCCTTTCCATTACTAAATGCTCACTGAGTAGTATGGTTATGCTATATATATTTAAAAAAAAAAAAGAAAAGCTAAACAGAAAATAAACATAGAGGTTCAGCACTTACCAGCCATGTGACATGCCACCCACACCAATTCTAACTTGTTGCTAGCAAATGTAGTAGGTTGCAACTAAGTAGAAATTTTATTTACTTTAGAACCTCAGTTTTCCAATTCCTATGTGCAGACACCAAGATGTGGAAATTTGGAAGAGACAGATTTTTACCTGATCAATCCATTTTTCACTAAAGCAAGATAATAATCAACTTGCCTTTGATATATTAATGGTTTTAATTTAAAAATTAGACAATGAAAACTAAAAATGGTTAAAAATGAATATTTTAAAACATTGGCTCAATCATTATGTAAAATGGCTGGAAATTCCCTTATTTGGTTTTTTCACACACTTTTGGTTGTCTCTTCCAAAAGGCTACATTTAGCCATAAAAAGACTAAGTTGGCATCACTGCACAAAGCAAATGCACTCTAAAAGGCTGTCTTGGTACTACATTACGAGGAAAAATTCTTGAAATATTACAATCAAGAAACTGTTTCAATGAGCTTTGATTATTTAAGCCCTAAGTTCAGTCTCAACATTAATGTGTGGTAAGTTTCAAAGTCCTGACCAGTACAAGTCTCATTCACAGTGATGAATGGAATGAAACAAGTTATGCAAAATGACCTGCGTCCTTTATTTGGTCTTCAACATTTCTAGATATGAGAAAACTGAAGATAACTTTTAACAGCTGAAAATGGAGCTGGGCTCACAGGATATGTAAAGCATACCCTACCCAACAGTTATTTATTTGTGAAGAAAAAAATTTAATTTAATTTAAAAAAAAATATTGTAGTGAAGCAGTTTTACAGAATTTTACATACTGAGAAATAGATTAAGCCTTTCTCAGTATGCTACAACAATGTTCCAATCCACCTGAAAGTTTCTAAACAGGAAATTTATACCCATCAAAGAAATTCACTTACCTTACATTTTACACTTCGCACAACTTTTCGCACCTTTGCTTCACAGAACGCTCCTTTGTACTTAGCACTAACTTCAGTGCCAACTGTAAGGTAAGGTGGGTCATCTCCCTAAAAATAGAATTAAACCAAAATAAGAGTATTCACATTTCTGATGCTGTAATTGTTTATAAGAGGTATTTGAATATAACAAAAATTCAAGCATTTCAAAATAGAGAGAACTGCATATTCTCTGAAAATTTCACACTTTTTTTACTAACAATAATGAATCTCTAAGCCCTTGGTTTGTAAGCTGTTATTACTACAAAAAATAATAATAAAAAATATATAAAAGAATTGCAGGAAAACTGGAAAAGAGCAATTTTATGTGGAGTCTTGTCATTTGTGGACACATCTGCATACACTCAGAGAGGGTTCATTAAAATAGTATTTAACTCTTGGAAAGGCCTTATTTACACATTCAAACAAAATAAAGAAAAAAAATTGCCTATAATGTGCGTTTAAATAAATCTGCAGATAACACAATGAAAAAATGCACCAAACTCCAGAAGGGATAAAAGGTAATCTTTAAAATGTACTTCAGAGACTTGGAAGGTTAACCCTTTCAATCTCCAATTCTTTTATTCTGGGCATTCACACATACATCAGTTTGCAGCAAAACAACATATGGTTGTAAGAAATTTAAACATGGCGACATTCTTTGTGTCTACTGCCACACATCTTAAATAAAAAAAGTCATATAAATTGAATAGACTCCAAGATACGGTCAATGAAACAAATGCACAAATTCTCAACGGAAAACTGTGGTGGATGATTTGATGTGGTACAACACTAGCTTGATTAAAATTATGGATGTTAGCATGCCTAAGTAAAAATCTGGAAAGGTTATTTCATGAGCCCACCACATCCTTTATCATCGATTTTCTACCATTATAGCAAGGATTACAAAACACACTAACACTGAGATCCTGGCCAATGATGCCAATGCTTTAGCCAAATGAGCTACAAACCCAAGAAGCAATAGTAATACTTTTCAGAGACATGAGTAATTAAAATATATTGAAAAGTTTTAAAAACTAGTTTTGTAGAGGATATGGGACTCAATTAACAACAGACTCTAGGCTTAAGTTACTGAAGCACATGGTTATCTTATGCCTTGAAACTATGAACACAAGACATCTTATCTTTGTTCTTCAAAAACTGAGAAGCATAGAAGGCTGAAGCAGCAGTCAAATCTTTACTTTAAAAAATCTGATGTGTTACACTCACATGGCTTTCTCTACTCTTGTACAAACTATTTTTACAAATGCTTATTCTCCATATGCTTCATGTTAATCGATATATCGAGATATTAACCTTATTGCTAATTTTCTTGTAGATGCAAGGGGAATTGGTAAGCTTTAAGCGATAGTCAAATATTTTAAGAGCTGGTTGCTATGTGGAGTTTTCCATTCTCTTTGCATTACCAGGACACACACGCATACAAAAAAAAAAAAAAAAAAAAAAAAAAAAAAAAAAAAAAAAAAAAAAAATCCCATTTGAGAAAAAGTATAAGTATTGGAAAATCTAAGAGAATAACAAGCAATATCTCGAAAATGGTTCACTCAACAAAACAAATGTATATAACAAATTGTGTATTTTAACGTGATCTACAGTTTTTGTGTAGTAAAATTTTGTCTATCTCTTATGGTTTACCAGATATGCAAAAGTCGTTCACAATGAAGAATACTTTTGGAGACATTCCCAGAAAATTCCAGATATACATTTCATTTGTGATGAAAATATTTTAAACATATGATATTTTAATCAAAATCGTTAGCCATTTTTGAGAAAATTAATTTTTGAAAAATGTTCCATGTAAAGGGTAATCTGGGATGGGGGGGGATTTCTTGAAAACCGTCGTGTCACATCTCTGGAAGATACTGAACCTAAATATCAAGTTTGGTGTTTATCCGACTGTTCATTTCTGAGTTATGCTGTTCAGACAGACAGACATGTTTACAAAAATGCTTTTTTTTTTTTTTTTTTTTTTGGATTCAGGGGTCTCAAAACATATATTTCCAGTGAAATCTCGGTATCGAATTTTTGGGTGGAATACAATACTTCCCCTACTTACCATACATAGTAGAGAAAGTAAAAAAAGTTTGGAATGTTCAAACCAAGCTAAACAAATATCTCTGAAATGTTAATGTCACAAAAAATTTGACATAAATCACATGTTTTAACGAGATCTACATTTTTCATATAGTATGCCTTTGCCCATCTCTTATGGTTTGCTTGTTATATAATACAAAATTCATTCATCCTGTAGTGGATTACACATGCTACTTGCGAAAATCCAGATGTCATTTGTAAGAAAATAAAAAATGGCACATAATTTCCCATGCAAAGCACAGTTTTCAGTGGGGTATTTTGTTTTATAAATCTTTGCGTCGCATCTACGGAAAGTGCTGAAATTAAATACAAACTTTGGAATTTATCCAGTACACTTCTGAGTTATGTTCACCACCTCTTTCCCTCACACATCTTTTAAAAACACATTTTTTTGGGGATGGGGTTTCATGGGATCTCAAAATGCATTTCCAGTGAAATATAAAATTTTTGGGCGGAATACAGTAATTCCTCTGCTTATTATATGCAAGTAGTAAAAAGGAACATGTCATGCCCATGGCACACAACTATGTTGGAGGTGTGGAAGATCAGACAGCAATCAGGCTTTTGTAGCAACACTTAGCTCTAGAATACATTACAATTTATGCAAAACAAAAAAGATAACATTTGGTAAAGAAGGGCACTTAAGGAAGAAAATTACGATAATCCACATAGATAGCTGTTCTACTGCATACTTCAATAAGAATTTTCTTTACAGCTCCATATTTGAATTATGATGCTGCGACAAGTGTGCTAAAATGTGTTTGAAGACAACAAATTATGCTTTATTTCATTTTCCTCTGTGCAAAGCATCCTAAGCTAAGAGAATAACATCTATAGCCCTTCTAGCAGGCATATTGTGAAGTACTTAGTGTCATAAATGAAACATACCGATTGCCAAATACATAATTACATAATCAACACTTAAAGATATTCATATTGTGGTATACAAAGAAAGCAATTTGTAATTCATTACATTATTTTTCAAATAAAATTCATAATTCACAAACACATGTTAAATCCGGTGACCAACACTAAGTATTTCATTTAAGCCAAGTTTTGGGCTGCAGCCAGTGGTTTATGGTATGATGCCAAGTAATGCTGCACTCCTTCAAGTTTTATATATTGTGAAATACACTTTTTTCTCTCCAGACATTTCATTTTCTTTGATACTGAGCTTTAAAAAATTAAAAACCCCTTTATAAAGCAGACTCCAGAAATCTCATTATATATTTAAAATACTCTCTTTATTCTTCTAGTAGCTTGGCCTAAAGTCTTAAAGCTAAATAAGTAAATAATGTCCTTCTCTGGAATTATGAGCTGCACTGTAACAATAAGGATGTATGCAACTGTGTGTGAAGAAGAATGCAACATATGGAAATAAGAGTTGAAATAAAGGCTGAAGAAGCTGAGGAATGAATGCTGCTAGTGAGGATATTATTGATGATTGCACTACGACCGCCAAGTATGTTTTAACGTAAATAGTGCAAGTTATTCTGGGTAGACTCCAAGATTGCATCTCTCTTATTTTAAACTGATCTTAAGTACATATACATAATTAACTTTAATAAAGCATGATGCTATTGAATTAAATTTGAAACACACTCAGCATCTGCCAATTCAATTTGGCATTCTATACAAGAAAGATCTTGATCAGCGAGAGCCTAGAGTAAAATCTCTTTATTCATTTTATTTGTTCACTAAGACAATTGTGAAAAGTACATTTCCTGATTAGCATACACAGCTTTTAAGGAAAAATTCTCTCTTCCACATTGCTTTGCATATTATATAACCACTTCCAAAATTAACAATTAATAATTGACTTCAATTTGCTACTGGAGCATCTTTTCTTCTGCTAAGCATCCATTAAAATAAGCAACATTTTACCAAGTCTCAATTTTATACATGTAAAATGCATGGAATTTTCACACATTTGCATCATACAAGGCATTAGATGGAACTCCCATACAAACACACACTGTAGTGCAACTCATGGTGTGCAATCTTGTATTTTTCCCCAGTCATTCAAATTAATCAAAGCCTCTTACCATCATTCCTTTTTTCCTGCCCCAGTGCTGCATTAAGTGATGTTTACATATGGTATCTGCAGAGGTTTACAATACTGAAAACAAAGGAATAATGTGTGTAATAAAGACACCAAACACACTGCATTGAGTAGGTATGACCATTATATCACACCGTGACAGAATTGTAAAATCCACATAAGTACTGCATGTCAAAAATGAACTGTCAGGTATAGCCAAAGAACACATTGAAGCAATTGATTCATGTAACATAGGGAATGGCAGAAACACTTCTAAATGATACAAAAATACACATTATACATGTTAAATAAGAAAATAATAAATACATTTGTTATATATCGCACCATTTTCAAGTTAGGTATTTGTTGCCCAATTAGAGTTTGCATAGGCTGTCTACTGTATTATAGGTTTAAAATTCCAGTGCAAGTGATAGAAGTTTATCATCACATGGGCACTTCTAGTACACTTAAAATGTAACTTTCAAAAGTATTTTGTGGATTTATTTTTTCGCATAGTACTGCACTTTGCTTTCCGTCATTTGCAATGTTATGAAGGTAACATCCTATGAGATGTGTTGTGCGCTGGCTTGTAGGGAAGTGTGGAGAGAGGTGGGAAAAGATAACTGCTTAGACCAATTTTTTTGTTTATTTTTAACAACTGTTTTTCTCCATACAGCAGTTCAAGCAGATATTGATGATGCATGAAATAATAATTGGGAAAGGAAATCTGAAAAGGGAAGTTCCAGGCCTAAGTTTAGGGTACCTTTCCAGCATTTACAAATTAGGAAGACTGCAGTCAGTAAGGACAGCCCTGGGAGGACCTCTTGCTCAAGTCCGTGCCTCAATTGTCAGACCAGTGAAGGCAAATCTTTTCACTAACACCTTAGTGTCCAGTTTATTACTTCTGGTTTTCTAGTGTGTCACAAGCTACTTTCCTTCAAGCAACTGTTAGTAAACCCTCCCCCTTTTTGACTTACAAATTTTAGCAATGTGTGTTATACACATCACCTGTAGAGAAACTTGATTGCTCAATCAACGATTTTGTTTTGCAAATGCAGCAGATGTTACGTTCAATGAGCCTTATTATCTGACAGTAAAACATATTTTGTTCTAACCTAATATAATTTGTAAATCTATAATACCATAAAACTAATTTCAACATATATACTTCATTATTAAAACCTGGAATTAAATAAAATAATATTGACAGACTGCCTCGGCTGCAGGTCCCAGTTTCAATTCTGCCTGGGTTGGGAGAATATTTTTTTTTAACAAGAATCATTCCCTATCCTCCACAGAGGCTGGAAGTATAAAGGAGTGAATATGTTTCCTAACAAAATTCGTAAAAAGCAACAGCAAAAACCTACAGATAAACTAATTGCCTCAAAGTCAAAGCCCCCCGATATGACCACAGACATTAGGAGGGCTATACCATAAAAGGAAGAAGAATTTCCAATTGACAAAGTGAAATAACCTGGTGACATACTTTATGAAACCTCTGACAGGGCCTTAGAAGCAATGCCATTTACAAAGGAGCTTGTTTAGTTTGCATAATTTTCAAGTTTTATCAAATTAACACTCTTCTTTCTTCATTCCAGAAATGACAAATTTGTTTCAAAATTGCACTAAACATGTGTGACACAACGGTTCCCAAATATCAGGCAAAAAAGAGAAAGTTGAAAATATGCATTTAAAGCTCAATGAATAGTTCATTGAAGTAAGATATGCCTCTCTATTACTTTTGCGATTCTGCTAGAACCCTAAACATAAATGTGGCAAGTAGTAAATCAGTCTGGACAAATATATGCTTCATATACTCATGTAAACATAAGAAATAATAATAATATTAACAAAAGACAAAGTATCTTGTATGTACTATGTCGTTTCGCAGGTTTGAAATAACATGCAAAACATTTGTACAAGTGTTCTGGTTTTGCTCTCCAAAGAGCTCTGATCTTTGGAAGTAAATTTCCAAAATTGGAGTAGCTTTCAACCACGGTCCAGAGCCAGATTCTGTTCATCTTTAATATCAGATTTCTGGATGTTTGATATTAAGGTTGGGGATGCACAATAGATCTGCAAAGGTCGAGGTGCAGAGCAGTGTTGCCCCATCCTATCAAACTAAACTAAACATTAGAAATATACATAAATAAGGAATCATAATTATGTACTCTAAGTTTTTACATTGAGTGTTGAATATAAAAATCCTACAAAACACTACTGAATCTCTGAATTTGATGGGCACAAAGTAATTTGTTTTGTTCCATTGATACGTCACCTTTTAACATCTAACATCATATTAGTGGCTTTGTCTTTGGAACAATTACTCATTGACAATGATATTCACTCATTTTACTGTGCAGTTATCTTTGGGTTTCATATTTAAACATCAATTTTACACATACATTTACAATCTCACTCATACTTCCAGACCCTAGGGAGGATGGGGAATAATCCTGGTTAAAGAAACATTCACATCCTACAGCTGGGAATTGAACCTGGGGCCTCTGGATTTGGAAGCAGTAAATTATGAGATAAGTTTCACTACACTTATTTGATGATACAGCCATAAACATGTAGCAAAATAGTATAATAAAAATCTGCCCCCTCTTAATCTAGTAGGTCACATCAAACGATGAATGAATGAAACCAGTGTAAAGGTGGTCAAATAAGCTTAGTATCCATAGAGCTTAATGTTATCAGGTATTTGTCTTCTCAGGATAAAGGAAAACCCCAGAAAAATCCTTATCCAGTATCTCACCTTAATCGAAATTTGAACTCGGAACTTCTTGATGTGAAGCAGATGCGCTACCCCCCCACCACCACCACACAAGCAGGAAATAAAAATCTTGTATCTCATTTTCTTATAACATTTTAGAGTTTAGCCAACATACTGCAGTGTCTTACTGTATATGTGGTGAAAATATATTCCACATATCCGTGCAGCTGTTAAATTGACAGAAAACCAATGATTGAGGACTACACAGCCAAATGCTCCAGGAAAACTTGCATGTACAATATAATAAAAATTTTGTAAAGTTGATTCGTTTTAGGGCCTTTTAACTCCCCTTACATTCTTCAATCCACCAAATACTGATTATAAATCTAGATCATGTAGCTAAATTAAATTAAAAAATTATCAGTAGCTCACGCCAACGTTTCAACCTCTTGTTGAGCTTGTCTTCAGGGCTGCACTGCACTTCCAACAAGAGGCCGAAACGTTGGTGTGAGTAAACATGACACAAACCAGAAAATAGCTACATGAATGACACTGGCCACAGAAGCCTAAGAGAACATATAAATTTGGATATTTCATCCACTTTTTTAAAATTTAGATTGTAAATTTCAGTATAAAACATTGGTGGGAAAGCACAGCAAAGTTAATTCATAACCGCTAAACAAAGTATACTCATAACTTTGGTCTTAAAACTTAACTCAGAAATTGAACCTGGTATTAGGCACAAGCTTTTACAAATGATAAATATGTCAACGAACAAAAAAGAGAATAAATACATCAGTTGTATCTCAAGCCACAGCCCCCTGATATCACCAGCCCTGTATTTAGGTAATGTTACACCCATGGGTCCAACAATTTTTCTGCTCCCCCCCCCCCATCTGTGTGATGCCACTCAAAAACAATACAGACAGCATGCAGGAAGGCAGTGTTGCCAGTTTTACCATGCATGCAAGATCTCCATCCATCTACCTACATTTCCCTCTCACTAATAAGAATTCCTGCTACTACCACTGCTCTTTATTTTAGCGCATGTGAAAATTTGTTTTCAGCACATATATATTTCATTATTTTCTCAATGTTGCCACCCCTAAGAATTTGCTGTCCTGGGCCTGGTTCCATGCACACATACAGGCCTGGATATCACCATAGAAACTAAAAGGGTTTTATATAATAATAATAATAATAATAATAATAATAATAATAACAACAATAATACTAGTGTCTCAAGACCCAAAGAAAGCAACCAATGTCCGTTGCTAAAAACAACATATTTCAAAAGTTTCAACATTACATTTGCTGTAGTAAATAAAATGCAGCATCAATTTTTTTTAAGAACTAAACCAAAGTATAGAATGCCAGAAAACAAACACCCGGGGAACTATGAAATCAGTTATATTTACTCAGAGAATGTGAGTAATGAGAGAACAAAAAGGAGTTTAGAGACCAGACTCAAGCAGCATATGAAATATATGCCAACTGAAACTTCAATGTAACTTTTCATTTTTAGGAAGAAAACCACAGCTTTAGGGAGGAATAAAATTACTAGAATCCATTAAATTGGCTATTTGAGAAAAGATATTCGTTGCACAGCATAAAGAATGCCTTAATTTTTATATACCTAGCAAAATGGATTTTGTAATCAAATATACACATGGGAAAAGATCTTCAGAGAAACATATATCCAAGCTGACAATGAAGGCTATTTTTCTTCAGTTATTTGGTGAAACTGTAAATGTGCATATTCAGCTGTTATAATTTCAAGTCGCAATTTGTTATTTATTACATAAATAGAATGCAAACAGCTGCTTAAATACAGTTTGTTGACACTGAAGCTGCTATATTTACATCAGATAGTCCCCAAAGACTTCATGAGGCGAGTGCACAATTCTCCCAACAGAGAAAATTCCCATGTCAGCACACAAAACTGCTGTGTCACCTTGCACCGCTAACAGCAATGCTATCGCAGGGCTATACCGGTAGCCTAAATTGAACATGCAGGCAGGAATGGCTGTACATTCCATGCAAAAGAGAGATAATTCCTGTGTTGCATTTTGAAAACACAAGAGGCTTCTGGGAGAATTTCTTCATACTGTCTCACTTTTAGTTACCTACAATATAAATATGGCTGCCAGATTCAGCACAACGATACTACATATGAATTTTTAATAACACTGATAAGAACAAATATCCAAAAGGATTTATTGTGTGTTTGCCACTTTATATCCTATGAGGATATGAAGTTGACACCACAGACAATCAGTACCATTCTGTAACTTTCTGGTCAAGAAGATTGTTACAGTTACCCTATAAGATCAAGAAGCACTAAAAGTACATCCATTTTCTGCCAGTAGTAATAGTATTGTTAGTGCTAAAAACACGGTCTTGGATCTTAATATCATAAACCATCATTTTCTTCCTCTCAACAAGATGTCATTACAACATACCAAATAGTGTGTAGCAACTGGATAGCTGCTCTAACTGCTGATGCTGTTACATCAGCTCTTGTTAAACTTAACCAAATGTTACAAATTAGGTATGAATATACTACAATAAAGAAGTCACTAAGGGGCGCTACAGTAGCACACTTAGAACATCACTAGTGAAGGAAAGACTATTTGTGTATCTAAAATTATACAAAAATTGAGATGGAGCTGAAACACTTATCATTAACATGTTTTTCATCTTGAACCAGTTTCAAGAGCTACTCAGAAGTGATTCCTCATCCTCTGACTCATCGTCAGAAGTGATTCCTTGTGGTGTTGTCCGATGTGTGTGTGTGTCGACATCTAGTGGTGGAATGATGAATTTCCGTAATGAGTTGGGTGGCAGCAGTTAAAAATTTGTTACACTGTGCTTATGTTTTTTGATTAATATATTTTCTCAAGTACAAAAATTCTGTCACGTATTTTGGGTTTTAGGAGTGTTAAGTTTGGTGTGATGTGATTTGTCATCAAAAAGTGATGTGCAATTGCAGATTTATCCATCTGTTTGTATTTGAGTATCTCAAATGCTCTTTTAATCTGGTCTCTAAATTCCTTTTTGTTTTACCCATGTAGAATTGGTCACATTCTGGGAAATTAATTTAATAAATCTCTGCTTCTTTGCTGTGAGGTATTTGGTCCTTTGGATTGTTGCAGAGTAATTTCTTAAGACTGAATTTGTTTTGTGGAGCTAGACAGATGTTTTTTGAGGATGATGTGGAATTTGTAGTGAGTCTTTGGGTGGAAAGTGAACTTTCTGAAAATCTTTTTGTTTTTGCTGGGCGAGCTTTGTGGTATATCTTTAAGCTGTTTGTGTTTCTTGAATTGTGCTATGTTTTTGTTTGGTAAAGCCATTGTTTATAGCTGTGTTTGGCAAAGGATTAACTAAACATTAGAAATAAAAAAGGCATAGTAAATTTTACAGTTTCTGGCTTAACCAGATGTGACAATAAGCCTCATTTTAAATGAAACTTTTTTTTTAAAGATTTTTCAGGAAAACAGGGTTTGCCAACAGCGGTTCAAAATGAATATCTTTTAGGGCATTGTTCCAGTTAGGATACTGAGACCCTAGAAGCAGTGTAAGCATCTTCAAAAGATTAGCTCAAGGTAGATTGTTCAGTTATTGTGAATACCTAATTATGAGTACACTCAAATTATAAGAAAATCTAGTGTTACCTTTGGCAAAAGCAACAATAAGATTGACAATGTCATTTTTAATGCTCAGTTGCATTAACTAAAAAGAAAGAAAGAAAAAAAAATTAATAGAAAGCTATTGTTTATGCAAGGCAACTTGCCACATTGTAATGCACACCGCATTTGCTTGGTATCAAACCAACTGGGTAACACACTGACTCACATTTAATGTTGCAACAGCATGTTGCCATGGTAGCTCAGTTGGTTAGAGCAGCGGCATGGTAAGCCAAAGACCCAGGTTCAAATCCCTGCTATGGTATTGAATTTTTCAGTCTGATTCTACCTTTTCAACTTTAGCCTACCCACAGCAGGTGTGGAAGAACAATTAATATATAAGAAATTCTTCAAATCACTACCAGGGAACTACATTAAACATGAGAAATGCAGATGTTTGATCAGTGATACACACTACAAATTATGAAACATGTTCTACATTGATATGACAAGCGAAACCTTTACAGCATACAACCCACTCAATTTTCCAATGAACAAATCCTGTATTAGTAACATGTCGGGAGAGGAGGGAAAAAAAATTCCAAAAATACACAAAAATGGAAGAGAATGGATGTTTTTATTTAATTTTTATTACTATTATTATTGCTTTTTTGGGGTAGGACCGAAAACCATGATTCATCAATAAACCACAACACATGCAGGAAAGCAGAAATCCATCAATTTTGTTTCAAACAGCAATTGCAAAAGCTATCATTTGACTTGGGGAGCTAGCTACACAGCAGAATAAAAATCTGTCTGTGGATCTGTGCTAATAATGGCATATGGCTGAAACATGTTCAAAGTCATCTAGTGAAAACCATTATGAATGAAAGTCTCCAATCTAAATTTTTAGAACTTCATAGTTTACCTTATTTTTGTAGGACACAACATGAGCACAATTTAGGGATATTAAACACGTCATACAGCATATGACAGATGCCTACACCTACATATGCAATGAAAATATACCATGCACCAACCACCATTGCTTTTGTTACCTATCCATAAACAGGAGATAATAATATACTTTTAAATCAGACAGAAGCACACATAAATTAGATTTATATGTGTGCATCTGTCTGATTTAAAAGTATACTATCAAGAAAACATGCTAAGTTATCTAAACAAATTTTACACTCAAGCTTTCTGAGTAAGATTTCTTGAGCATCCGTTTCATAAGGTAACACCGCTGCTAATTATGTTTTGTCGCACAATTTCTATTGGCATCCATTTAGAATATTATGTCTATTTAAAATACATCTAGCACTGGTAAGCATTTACCCTCAGATTATTATCGAAATCAAAAGAAATCTTTTTTTCTGATAACAAAATATTATAATTATTGTAACCTATCAAATTAGATGCATTTTATAAACCTTTTGTGTTCACCATTCATGGCGTGGCTCAGTGTAAATACCTACTGACAAGACTAAAAATTTAATGAACACACCGTTTCTCATATAACGTTTATGAACTATAATTAATAATGAGCATGGTAGCAAATTAGTGTTCTATGATAATGCACTTAAATTATTTGTGAAATAGTGCAAAACAAACAGCAGATGCAAGTTAATTGAAATTATAACACTAATAAAAATGTTTAAAAATACACGCATCACCTACTTTGAAGAGGGTTTCTAATACTTAAAATCATACTCTCCAACAGACAGATGTCCAATAATTTGTCAAGAAACAACATCCACAGTCTAAAAAAAATGCACCACTGCTGAAGCTATCAATGTGAATGAGAATTGTAGATATGCATTGTCCCCTTCCCTCACTCTCCCAACCCCTCCAAAACAGTTTTATGACTAATGTATGTTTCTGGACAAAAAGCTATTTTTAAACAACAAATAATCATAGCCACAAGTAAAATCTGGTCAAAATCTACATTACTATTGCAGTTTGAAGTCTTCCACGTGTTGCTGTCAACAGATTTTACCAGAATCACAATAGTAAAGTATTCTCAACATTCATTTTAGGAATAGTCAAAAAACTTTTTGAGTTCTGACAGCAATTTTCCTAAGCTTTATATTATTAATATTGACAATAAAGCTGGCAGAACTCGTGATTTCAGCTTAATAACAAGCACTAACAGTGAGAGTGCAAAGTATCTAAGGTGCTTACTGTACTAGAAAAGTTACTGAGCCAGTGCTTTGTATAGTTTTTGCTTTTTTTAGCGTGTAAATAAATAACTTTTTTACAATTAAGTATTCACAAACCTTCTAGTTTCATTTTGGTCCTCTAACAACTCTGCACTCTGATGCTTTATTTAATTTGCATTCTGTTTACTATTTTTTAAGAAATGCACTTTCTGGTTACATCAATGATAACCATGTCAGTATTTCAACATTCAGAGTATTGCTGAGCTGTGCATCTGCCATAAGGAATCATATTATTTAAATTTGTTTTCTGATATTGTTGATAATGGTAAAAAAATGCCCATTTTACAGTTATAACCTAAACAATTTTGACTTATGGTTACCTAACTAAATAATGTTTCTCTTCCTCAACTAGTAACAATTGCGTTTCTGCTTTTTTGCTTTCAGAACTACATAAGAGGATGCAAAAAATCATTCATATACTTGGTATGATATGTGCAGTACTGTTGGACGAGAAGAAGGCGAGCGGGGTTCTGTAACTGTTTATCTACTCACGCACTGTCGATTGTTTACTATGTTTTCTAAGAAATGTGTTTATGTGTGCAAATGAACCACCCATGCTGCCAGATCTTCTCAGACTTAGATCTTGCAAGACCGCTGCTGGACCTCTAGCCATGGGTGAGTAGTACTTGACAACACTGTGTAGTTTATAACCTCCTAACACGCTTATCGTATCCACACGGCGAGCGTAAATATGATACGGATGCAGGAAAGTGTTGATGTTACACATTCCTCTCGCTTGCCTTCTTCTCATGGTCTATCAGTAATTTATGTATGATGGTAAGCTTTGTTGCCGATTAACTTGGTAATGCATACCATAAAGATATGTACTCAATGAGAAAATATGTTTACAATTTACTCCTATCCTTTACTAGTAATCTAAAAGAAACCATTCAGATGCTCTCTTATGACATTACTATTGGAGAAAGCAGAAAATAAACTTTTTGCACATCACAATATAAATGCAAAGACAAGCCACTTCTCTTTTTTTTTCTGCCTGTGGCCTTAAAATGCAAAACACTAAGTACCTATAGAAAGAGAAAAGAGCGACAAAATTTTTACTGCAGCATTAAGCAGCCATGCTATTAGGCAAAAACAACAGATAAACATTCCCCTTGTTATACTTAATATAGGTATTAAATCCTTTAATAAATAACAATTTGGCACATTTAGTTTCACTTGCTCAAATTAAAAATGTTTTGACTAAATGGTTTGAATTATACCTGCATTAGTTGATGACTTTTTCAACAGCAAAATACATCACGTAAACTTATATAATCCTAAAACTGATGAATGTATGTAGATGATTCTTAGCTACAAGTTTAAATAAACCATTTTATCCGTAAATCTATGGGTAGATTATCTATAATCTATCTTTTTAAGATAGTTAAAGCGATTAAATTAAAAAATGCAGTATGTCTTAGTGTTTACAATATACTGTACAAAACAAACTGTTTTTTGTTTGTATTAATTTAAGACAATGCTACCTTGTAAATGCGTTTGTATAAAGGGAGTGATAGATTTTTAGACATGTCTGATCATATTATATGATCTATGGACAACAACAAAGATTATTATTACTATTATTATTATTATTATTATTATTATTATTAGCTTTTTAAGAACTACTGAGTAAGCTTCCATCAAGATAATAGAATTTAGTTATTCACAAGACTTGCCCATTGGGTGCACTTTCTACTTACTGAAACTTTTATTCATCACACAAAATACCTGATGTTTTATATAACTTCATCTGATGTTATCTCAAGATCAGCAACAGAATAAAATTTCATAAAGCCACATTAATGAATGTATGAACGAATGACTTATTGTCCCTTTTTTTAAATAGTTAATTTACAATTTTTATGTCGCTTATTGAAAACCAATTTAATGTAAACTCCATGGGGGAAATTTTTACAATTTTGTAACTATGAAACAAAACCATCTGAGAACCTAATGTTTACAATATACAAAACACTTGCATAAACACTCCAGTTCAGATTTAGGAAAAAAATGTCAACAGAAAATGCAACATACATGCTCACTTCTGAAGTATTAACAGCGTTGGATAAAAAGGAACTACCATTAGGAATATTTTGTGACCTAGATAAGGCATTTGAGAGCATAAATCATAACCTCTTCCTGAAGTTTATGGCTTCAGTAACACTATAAAATGGTTCAGATCTTACTTAACAAATAGGATCCAGAAAATCAGAATCAGCCATACTATCTTAGCAAAAATTCAATAGCTGTGCTTTTTGCAGATGATACCAGTGTATTTATATCTGAAAAGTCACATCAGCAATTAAGAAATTTTGTCAATAAAGTGTTCGAACAGCTCAACTTTTGGTTTGAAGCTAATAAGCTTTCATTAAACTATGATAAAACCAATTTTATTCAATTTCAAACGAAGCATAAACAAGTGAGTGAATTAACAATTAGGTACAATAATTACACCATAAATAAGGTATCTGATACAAAATTTCTTGGGCTTCAAATAGATGGAGAGCTCAACTGGAGAAAACAAATAAAACTCATGGTGCCAAAACTCGCTCGGCCTGCTTTGCCTTAAGAAACTTAAAAAATTTGTTCCACCAAAATGCCTTAAGAACAGCATATTTTGCCTACTTTCACTCCCTGTTGTGATATGGAATAATGTTCTGGGGTAATTTGGCACAGAGCAAGCAAGTATTTATATTACAAAAAAATGGCATGTGTATTATCTGTGGTGTAGGGCCCCAATCATTCCTGCAGACCCTTGTTCAAAATCCAAACAATTCTTACTCTCACTGGTGAATATGTATATTCTCTCTTGAGCTACCTTACAGATAATTAGATAACTTCACAATGAACCTTGCTGTGCATGACCACAATACAAGACATGCAGGCGATTTGCATAGACCAGCAAATAGCTTAAAACTGTTCCAAAAAGGATGTTACTCTTCTGCAATAACAATTTACAATAACCTTCCATGCTACTTAAAACTATTAGGCAAGCCTAATCAAGAGCTAAAGAAGAAGAAGAATGGTGATGGTTTGCAAATTTTCAATTCTTAAATAATGCATGGTGTGGAGAGGGAGAAATGTTCTTGGTGTTGGATATGTTTATTAGTTAAACAAGTTCTGGGTGCTGGGTATGTTTATTAGTTATGCTGCATATTTCATAATTGTATGGCGTGTTCAATGTCCCTGTGCGTAGCTCACAGTGGGACCAAATGAACAAACAAACCTAAACTATAACACTAACTACACTGTATACATTTTGGCACTTCAAGCAAATGTGAATTCCCCAGATATGAGTTCATCTCAAAAAAACCTACCTCTCTTTTACTAAGAAATACCTAAATGACCTGCATAAAACCCTAGAATGGTAGGCCAAAACCTGCTGAAAGAGATAATAATTCCAAACACAAAACAGCACTGTTCATAAAGGTTACAAGTGTTTCACAAGATTTTGTTATTTTCTTTTAAGTAAGAGAGAATTTCAAGAAGGACCAGAACAGCAACAAAGACAGAGCAGCTGTTTTCAACTTTAATGTGGTAGTAAAGACCATGTTATGATGAACACATCGTTTGGCTGCATTATTTATGAATTGCTGAGGCAGAATTACCTCTTAGCCATTAATGCTGTACAAAGTGAAATTCAACTGCTGCTCCTCCATACACAAATTGTGTCACAGAAGTCCTGCTCTTTAATCCTCCTATTATATAAAATTTTCCCTAAAATTTGAAATGATCTTTTAGCTCCATGCAATTGCTCATAATGTTCTGCTGATATCCAACGTAAAAAAAACTGTAATGAACGATATGAAAACAAAAGCTAACTTTACACTATTAATGTATATCGCTCAAAAGTAGCCAAATATTGCAGTTTCAAGTGGAATAGTATTAATTTTCGCACCAAATATAAATCCTAATATAGGTTTCTATTTTAACCGGTATTTAAACTCCAGAACGTGGAAAGATGACAGCTTGTATAATAACACAGCATTAAACGAGGTAGCTGTTCTCAGATATGCTTTTGAGCTCAAATTCTAACGGAAATATAAGAGAAATAAACCTTACCAGCATTTCCAGCAGTCCTGTATCACTTTTCTTCTTGATTACCCACTAATAAATCACAATAAATTATATTCACGGTATATATAACAACTAATAACTTTCTTACAAGCCGTAATGACCTCTTTCCCAGCCATCTGCAAGCTGACTCTAGAATCTCAAAAACAACATGACATAACATTCTCTTTGCTGATTGGTGGTTGATCATGTGGCTGACAAGAGAAGCTTCGGGTATTTCGTTGGTCTTGTTGCAAAATCTCCATGAGCGTGATATTTAATTTTGCTTTAATTTGTGAATCTGTCATTTAGTGCTAGCCATAACTATTGTTGGTAGAAAAAATTAATGATTAAAGTAACCATATTTGAGTAACTGCGCCGTCTGCTGCTGTCTTATGGGAGAAACATGGCGACTAGCATAGAAAGAACTATGGAAAATCATGATTCAGGAGTAAAGGAAGGTATTGTACCGGTGAGTAATATTCTTCGTTACATTTATTTAAGTACAGTGTAACTTAAATATTTTATTCCTATGGCATACACATAAAAGCATAATCTAGGAAAAATACTATGTAGACCAGAAAGGCCGACAAAGGTTTGGCCCCCAAGTAATAGACTCGCATTTAGTTTCGCATCGGAAGGATACTTGGCTGCGCGGGATCTAGCTGGACATAACTGTTGACTTTGTTTGACAGAAAAGCTTTATATTTGAAGTTATACTGGTTTGTTGACATCCAGGTTCGTATTTATTTAATGCAAACTTTATGTTGAATTAAAGAAGGCATATTAATGCCGCCACAGTTGGGTTAAAATGGTGCGGTCCCATGCACGTGTAGATCTAAAAATCGTATAGTTATTACTTTAATATGTAGCAAGTAAAGATTTTGGCGGCAAAGTAGATGTACCAGTTTTTAATAAAGTAGCTGCTTGAACAACTCCGGTACCAGGTTTGATTTTGAAATGTAGTTGTGAGTCTCAAATTGCAATGCCGGCTATTCCCATTAAAAGAAAGCATCCAGCATGCTAGCAGAGCCACAAAGGAAGCCTCAGTACCCGTATTTGCTTCCATTAATTGCTTTATGCTTTAAGTACTGGAATATGTGGGGAAGTTAAAAATTGCTGAAAAAAAGAGGGATTTGTATTTTTGCATTACAGTGCAAGGGAAGGGTATAGTTGAGAGCATGGGCTTGGTAGTTTCAAATGATGCTTAACATTTCTTTTATTCTCTAAATGGTTTGCTGAAATAATATACTGCATGTTCATTTGTGAGACTGCAACAACTTGCTTAGGTGGGTTTTGCAACTGTAAGGAAGCCATAGAGCTTGCAAATTAAGTCTTAATACTCACGAAAGAACCTTAGTAATAAAAATGTATTCTTTTAACAGCTGATGCATAGCTATTTCCAGCCATCAACAGAAGGCAACAGCGTAAAACAACTGTACCTTGCTGTTTATATAAATAAACACGTAAACAAATTTGTAGGACTTGCCACAGTAAAGCAGAAATTAAGAACAAAATAATGTATGGTCATAGGCATATCCAACTGAATTTTTACACATATAGTAAATGTTAAACCTATGCTTAGCTATGCCTTAGATGACTTGGCAAATCTGCTCTTAGTTCTCTTTGCTACACGGCTTTCCTTCTAAAAAACATCCTTCGGCTACTACGCTTTGAGGCTGAGGGCCCTCAATCTCTCGGCTACGCCTTGAGGCTGAGTATCTTACCGGCTTTAGCAGCATTAAATATTCGTCTGTTGGACATATAACACATTTTCATCAAGGAAGAGAACTAAGAGCAGATTGTCGGATGACTTTTCCATTCAATAGTTCTAAGAGAACAGTGTGTGGCATCTTTAATTTTTAACCTATGTGATTACTGCATTAAAACTGCTTATATCACCAATGAAATGTAGTTCTATAATAGGATAGGTTAGAAATGAAGTAGATATGAAAGTAATAGAAAATGTAAATTTAAAGCACATGAAGTACAGAGATTTTCTCTAGTAATATATTCATGTCTATATTGTTTCTTTTAAAGTATTAAATGCACTCGAATAAAAGCTAAATTTAATTTTTTTTATTGCTCTATTTTACGTAACTTCAGGATCATATTGCGACGGATCTGTTAGTCGATAATTCTTAGATCGAGTTGTGGTGTACAGTTAGTCTTCTAGGTCTCATCCCTGTAACCACCTGCTTCGTCACGTGTCCACAGAGACCCTAGTGCATAGCAGCCGGATCTTCTGCTTTGTGCAGTGCAGATGGCATTATGGTGCCTACCAGTCTAACTCGGTTTCAAGGTCTCATCCCTTTAACCACCTGAGTAATATTTATGGACGCTCTTCAACTACTATGGTTCTATATTAGATATGGAATATTGGAAATTTTGCTCAGAGGCCTCTTTATCAGGCTTAAGGTTCTTTTACATGCTGTAAATCTACAACATAGGACCACTGGATTTACTTTCCTTCCAAAGGAAGCCATGCTAAATATTTTTACCCCCCCCCCCCCCCCCAAAAAAAATCCATCACCCTCTGCTGGGTTTGAACCTGCAACCTCAGGATCTAGAAGCTACCATGGTCCAATCAGAAGCTGTCATGAGCACATGATTCAAACTATCTTTTACATTAGCAAACCTAACTTTGCCTTTCAGAATTCTTAAAGAACATAATTCAGAGCATTTTCTTACCCTTACAAGGTTTCTATTATAACAAACCTTTGTTAATTTATTTTAGTCATATTTGTTGATACTCTTACAAAGCTCCATAATGATATTAACAATTTAACACTAATCACAGAGTGATACTTTATGTAAGTTCTACTGGCCAGCTTACAGAGCTGCTATGCTTGCTTGGTTGAAAAGAAAAACAATGGAGCTTCATCACTATCATATTAGAGTATGCTTGAAAACTATTAGAAATAAAAGATAATTCATAGCAGTTTGGAACTTATTAAGTTAAAGCAAATAGTTTTTTAATGAGCATATCTAAAATACTGAAATAATAAATATAACTATATTTAAAATTTGGAAAGTTCTTGAATTTTCACGGCTCCTTTTGTTTAAAATTAGTGCTGAAATGATAAGAGGATGAATGAATTGCACTTACCATTGTTATGGAAAACAACATGAAGGTTATGTTGATGAAAGTGTTGTTATATACTAAACCTTCCAAACTCTCTAACCTGAAACAGTTCAGCAGTTTCTGGATTGAGCCCTGGAGTCTGCTTTGCAGTGATTTTCACTACTGAACTTGTGCAGGGGTGCAAGCAGATGTGCAAATGATGAACTACTGAGCTTGTACATAATTCATATTTACACAAACTTTCACCACAGTGGAAAAGTAACATCAGTGTTTCTTGCACCTAAATGTAGTTTTCATCAAATTACATCTTGTAGTTTTACATTGAATGCAAATAAAAGTCACATTTAAGGCTGGTTCACAACCACCTAATGGTAACCAGAACGGAATCAAGAATGGGAAGCAAGAAAGTTTTATTCACAACAGCCCGGTAACGAGAACGGGAATGCATATCGATCACAAGGTAAAAGTCGATTTTACGCATTGAGATTTCATTTGTTTTTAACTGACCAATGACATTTTTTCACCTACTTCCAATTTAGCCAAGCCAACGTCAAAATTTGATAGACTAAACATTATCTAAATGCATATTCATTACATTTCCAATCCCTCTACTTATGCCAAACTTTCATTCCTTTATTTAATGGCATACATTAAAATTGTTTATTGTTCTTTTTTCATTTCCACCGGTTTTAGCTGTTCTTTGTAGCTTTTGCCATTGTTTTTTAGGTAATAGCCAGTTTTGAGTTGCATATAAACAAACTACAAATGATCCCTTCACCAGAGGAACCAACGCTGATTAGATTTGCGGGTGTCGGGATGAGGTTAGGAAGCACATTTACTACTACAGTAGGAACGATGGTTCTGTGCCGGTGAGGGCTCGATGCGCACTGGTTATCTGTACAGTGAGCGAGCCCTCAATTCTCGGGCATGCGCAGTGAGTGCCATCGCTTCAGTCTAGTGGCAGCGGTAGTTCGAGTAACATCTCTCTTGCCAGCCGTCTGTTGATGCTACCTTGAACGTTGTGTTTATAAATTAGTCACTATGGGCCGTATTCATAGAGTTGACATTGGTCTGGACCAAAGGCTGATGAAGTTTTTGTATTCATAGGCGATAAAAAGCCTCGGACCAAGTAAGGCCGTGGATCAGCAAGGAGAAAATGTTACACGACGAAGAAAGGTAGTTCTGTGCATGCGCGACTGCCATAGAGTAGTAAACTAACCACTGTTATTCCCTAGTTTTTACTTTCCATGGTCGTTTCACAGCTGATTTTTCATCGGTTCAGTGCTCACTCCTCGCCCAAAGTAAAAAAAAATGGAGATAACCAAGAAGTGTGCATTAAAATGGTTGGAGGAGGAAAATGCCTGTTTTCCTTAATACAAAAAAATTATGGATATTATTGAAAACCAATCGGTTTCAACAAACGCAAAAACAAAAGGGAGGTATGGAGGGAGATAATACATATATAGGCAGTTTTGTGCATGCTTCTAACCTATTGCCACACCTCCCTTTTTGGAAATGTTCTTATCCACACAGTTTCATGGCATTGTTAATCATTTCAATAAGAATTTAACTTGATGGAATATTAACCTTTAACCTTAAAATTTCAGAATCAAATCGTATTTAAATAGGAAGGAACATTTGTTATTAAAATCTCACCCTGGATCTTAACCAAGTAAATATTGTGTGATAGTAATTATACAGAAATAATTACCCGAGGAAATTCTAATACATCATAAACCTTTCGGGAGTTGTAATCCTCCTCTCCTCGCCGGGAAAACGTAAGCAAAGCCTGAATTATTTCGAACTTAACCCAAGTGGAACATTATTCCGTATCGGGTAGGAGGTATGAAATGTTAAGAAATATACGAAATCAGGGTTTTTTAATACGTAGGGTTGATTGTGTAGTATCTAGGTTCTCGTTCAAATTTAGACGCGCAGATCCCTCAGCTACGCCCTGTCGTCGCTTCGCAGTTGTAACTGCTACACTCCTCTCCTCCCAAAAAACATCCCTCGGCTACGCTTTGAGACTGAGGGTCCTCAATCCCTTGGCTATGCCTTGCAGCTTAGGGCTCTCGATGTTACAATGTTGAAACTCTGATTCCGTAAGTTTCTTAACATTTCATACCTCCTACCCGCATAAGGAATAATGTCCTCTTTTGGCAGTGTCAAACTTTTCCTTCCCATTACGTAAACTTTAAGGTGGCATGGCAATTAGAACCAATGGGCGTGAAGCAGTAGCATGAAGTAATAAAAGAACAATCAATAAAGATTCATTCCCGTTACGTTAAGTGCATCCTAATTAGATATTTACTTTAACAGAGTTTCTTAACTTCGCGTTACATTCCGTCATGTTACGCAAAGTACATAGCAATCCCGGTTTAATGAAGGTAGATCTAGCAATGACATATGAGTCATTAGTTATAATGCGACTTTCTAAGGTCAGTAGTGTTTTCCTTGATACCCTTCTCTTGCATAATGTGGAAGTGCTATTAGCATCGTACCAATTGAGGTACTCAAACCTCGGTTATCGTCTGTCATATAGGTTAGGATGAATCCATTTTATCAGCCTTTTAACCTTTGCTTTACTAAACCTGTATTTGTTTTGAAATTTAGGTCGCCATACTTTCCAAGTATGTCTAATTTTAGTAGATACTTTTACTCCACCGTCTCATTTCGCGAATTCTATGCAAGCAGCTACGCCCATTACTCCAAAGTCATCCATTTTGTAAAGATGGTCTGCCTTTAATCTACCCCTCTGAGGTAGACCAAAATTTGGTCCTGAGCAAGGCGTTTGATCCCCGGACCAACGCATATCCTGGTCTATGAATAAGAAAATCGATGGTCCGCTGGAAGTAGCAAGTTGGGCCGGACAAAAATCGACTATGAATACCGCCCTATATGTTTCTGTAGGGGCATCATTTCAGTTTCTGCATTGGGGGGCCAAGATTGCTTGGAGCAGTTTCACAAATGTTCATGTGGATTGTAACAATATATATGTTTTATTTCTTAAATGTGAAATATTGCTATTAATAGTACAATTATGTTTCATTTGGTAGAACAATATTGTTGCTCGTAACCTAGGGGAGGGGGCCAATTGATCCCCTGCCCCCCTAAATGACACCCCTGTGTTTCTGTAATTAACCTTGGATTGGATATAGTTATTGTGTTTATTAGAGGGTCTTGCCTTCTGCGACGTTTTATGTAAAAATAACAAAGGTTAATATAACACAAAATGAGGGAGATAAATGCAAAGAAATCGCTAATGGAAAAACATATCCTACCTTGCCTCTAAGATCTGTCTTGGTGATCCATAACGCATCGTATCATAGTGTGTAGTTGGAAAAGCTCCCATCGCCTCACACCAAAATACGGTGCAGAATTTGCCCCATTCTATGAAAGGATGCTAAGTTTGGAGCTTTACAACCTAAGTAAGGGTCAAAAGCTATTCCGAAAATTTATGTTGATAGTTTGTAGGCAATGCACACAATGTTCTCTGATTACCGCCCTAGTCTTCGGGGCTTACTCGAGTAGAACTCATCTGGGCTGATATAAAGCAATGGGTAGCTTGGTAGAACACCCTTTTAAACTACATGATGTTACTGATTAAGCTTAGCTAACATGTTGAGGACATTAGCGTAGAAAAGTGGGAAAATGCCTCTCAACACATTAAGTAGGAAGACAAATACATTGAAGAACAGCAAGGCCTGTTTGAAAATGTCTTAGATGGTTCTGTAATTCAGGTTAGGAAATATAGTGACAGCGAACGAGAAGAAGACTGATGACGATGAAAGGGAAAGTCTTGCAGAAGAAAACGACAGTGGTGATATGTCTGGTGTAGAGTGTTTATCACACTAATAAAGCCCTTGCTAGTTTACGACAATGCATTTACGTGACAAGGTTTGTGTATAATGTGTAAATATAAAAGAATGATAGAGCAATCTGATAATTGTGAGAATAAACGAGTCAATGTAGTGGTGTATGTTTATGTCGTATCAGCAAAGTCCCACGTCTTCCAGCAGGCAGGCAGAGAGCTGCCTGGCGTTAGACATAGACTCTCTTCAGTGCGCGAGGAAACAAGGTCACCGGCACAGAACCATCGTTCCTACTGTAATTCCTTCCAGTTTTATGTTTCCAGCTTGCGACTATAGAGAGCACTAGTGGCTGTTTCATGTCATGGCCGCTTAGAATAACCTCTAGAGTGAAGAGTCTAATATGCACAATAGGGATCTAATATGCCATTCCCGGGGCCCAGTAAGGTTTCCCGTCGGTTGTGAACATTCCCATTTGAATACATGTATTTCAACGTTCTCGTTCTGGTTACCGTTCTCATTGGTTGTGAACCAGCCTTTAAAGTGTTGGACATAAGGAAACAAAATTTCAATTTTCAGAAAAGTGTTTGGAGATTTCACCTAATTTAATTTTCTGCCTGTCAAACAAATAATATTAGCTTTAGCATCTTAAAATATACATTTGTGCTACTAGCATATAGTAGTATAATCCTGTTAAAAAAGAAACTTTTGAGCATACCCTTATACCAAATGTCCAGAGCATTAAATGACACATTCCATTTGTAGCTTGAAAATATGCACTTAGCCAAATAAAATAGATAAAAACATAATCAGCCTAAGAATGCCTCAGTTTCTGGTACATGGCATTTATCACACACATTTAACTGTGCATCTGTTTTAGACATTGCAGTAACTTAGATGTTGTAATTTATGCATAGTACCTAAGAACAGCTGCAGTTACCTTATTTAATATGATAAGTATAGGGAAAGGCAATAAGTGAATTATTAGTGGTTTAGATATTTTTAGTACCTTTTGCATGTGAAAACAGTGGTGCTTGCTGTTAGAGTGATACCATTCTGCTACAGCAATGGTGTTCAGGGGAAGCAACTGAAGTATTGCTTCTGATACAATAACTGCGGGAACTCTTTGTCGACCAGTCACGTTTGGCCACGAAGATATGTATATTAGATATATTAATAATATGCCATAATTGCACTGTTACTCAATAGCTAAATTACTTCCGAATGCATAGAACTAATATATTACATAATTGATAGAGCATTGTGAACTGAGTCATGTCCCTTCTGCATCAATTGAGCAGCAAGAGTTTGCACATGCATATCTGTAGGCCTTGTGAGCATTTTCCTGCTCTGACTGAAGTTAACATAGGACGGGAGTTAACAGAGAGACAGAGTGTATCACCAACAGTGCAGTGTTCTTTTCTTCATGAAAGTGTGTGAACTGTGAAGGTGCCAAGTAGTATCTAGAAGTTCCAATTTGCTTCCCAGGAGGGAAGAATGGAATTTTGAATCCATTGATCTTGCAGAGGTGATCTACGGAATTCTCAAAGCTAAGTTTAAATCCAGAAACTAGTTATTTTGTATAAAATGTTGCTTATAGTAACTATAATAAATATAAATTGATACTAGGTCTAATTATTTCAATGTCTATTCTTTCAAATTAAACTGTTGTCAGATATGATTTTTAACAAGGCAAGCCTGTTCCTTGATTTACTGTGTTTACTTAAACATAATTTTCTGTGGTTTGACTAACTAAATGGTCACTGCATGCCACTGTCCTATGATGTAATTCCATATACATGCAATTTAATCCTACCATTTAAAAAGAGATGAAAGTATTAAAATATTTTCAAAATGATGTGTAAGTTCATCAGTTTTAAAATCTGAACTTTATTTCAATTACATCCTTGATAAAAGATTTTTATGATTTTGCTTTGCAATATTTTCTGCTTAGACCATTAGTGTTGTGTAAAATAAAGGATGAGTGTGATAAATTTGTAATAAGAAAAATATCCGAGTTTAAACTAGACATTAACTGTATTACTAGTTGTCAACAACTCTACAGCAGGTTTTGGTAGTTTATAATTTAGATGCAAATATGTTTTAGCTGCACTCCTACCTGTTCAAGGAAAATTAAGAATTTCAATAAAAATTAAGCTCAAAAATTGTTTTTTATTATTATTATTATTAAAGTTATCTGGTCTTTGAATCTAGGTGACTAGATTAGGTTATGAGTACTGATTCAGTTTCCAAATGCAGACAGCATCTTATTCATTCTTTTTAGTTGCTGTAGTAGGAATGTGTAAAAAGTTCTCAGACTGACTCCGATGTCGTGAATATAGCCAAATTATAATGATAGTTAAGTATTCTCCTTTAGGTGGTTTGCTGTAAAGTTTCGGATGTGTAAGTGCAGTCATTTGTTTTGTAATGCTTCTGTAAACAAACTAGTAATAGAATTTTCTATAAGATGTATAACCTGAAATACAAGTTTCAAATAGTACTTCGTTTTGAAGGGTTTAATTCCAACAAATACAAAGTGAGTTAGATTCAACATTAAAGAATTCCTTCCATTTATTTTCAACAGCCAAAAGTGAATTGTGAATTTAAGCCTGGTCATACTTACATTCAAGATGATAAACACTCAGAGCATACAAAAACTGGCCATGGCTAATTATACTGTACTCAGTGATCACCAACAAAAGGTAGATGAGTTGGCTGATGTTACAAAGATCTCAATAGGCCACCTCCACTACGTTTTACACAATTTTGTCATGAGAAAGCTTTGCGCTCCATGGGGGCTACATTTATTAACAATGGACCAAAAACTTGTTCGAAACAACATTTGTCAAGGGAGTTTAGACTTGTTTAAACACAATTCCAGCAAGTTTCTCTGCCATTTCTTAACAGTAGATGAAACAGGATTCATCACTGCATGTCAGATATGAAGGAACTTGTCTTGTCTTGTTCTATACAGATTTCCGTCTTTGCTCTGGACACACTTTCACCTTGGGCTTATTGTGCCACCTGTATTGTATCATTATGCCTGCACTCTTTGCCACTCTTTGCACTCGCTTGCGAGAGGGATCGTTAAATCAAACAAAGAACTTCAAATTACGAGGCAACGACGAGGACGCAGCTAAGTTAAATCCCAAAATAATTGCTATACCAATACAATGCCTGGCTTAAGGGAGAGGAAAGATTCTATTCTACCATAATTAAGACTTCCAAACGTGGATGGAACACCGTTTATTAAATGAAATTAAATACTCCCATACCTTTGCCCATTGCCTGCCGACGAGGACATCGTGCTGTAGCAGTTTCCCGTCTGTCTCACTCGAAGCTTACTTACTGACTGTTACGAAAAGCCACGCCAACTCGGGCGTCAGTAACGCTATCCCCACCTTGACACTGTTTCCCCTGACTCGCCCCTACTCACAGACAAACTGCCGTGCTTCGGTGCCCAGAGAGCGTCTTATCATTATTATCTGTGCACATGCCACAATATCTCCTTTGAGCCAAGGCCTCACAGTAGTATATGATGTGCTGGGCTGTTCTTTTTTTGACAATTTGCAATCTAAGTTACCCTGAAATACTCCTATCATTTAAAGATGCTTTTTCATACGAGCATATCCTGTGAGATATGCAATAATTGTTCTCAGCTGGTCTTGTTGCACTTAATAAGCTTTCAGCTCTCTTTTTACATGGTTTTCTAATTTTACCATGTTTGTTTCCTGGAGTTTTAAGCCAGGTTTTATGTTCTACTTTGGACCAGTTCTTAATAGCCCCTCTTACTGAACATTGAGATGTTCCTAGAGCCAGCCGTGGCCCAATAAATTATGAAGCTGCTCCTTGTCTTGCAAGTTCATCAGCTTTTTCATTTCTCTTTATGCCACTATGACCCAGCACCCAGATGAGTTAAACTTCAATCTGTTCTGCCAAGCTTGTGAGCGTGTTAGGCAGTTTAAAATCAGTCCTGATGTTACCTTATGACTACTACCATAAGTGTAACCTGGCTAACTGAAAAGATAAGGATTTGTTTACCATTGTAACCTCTCTGTATGTGTTCATGTATGCATTGATTAATGACATAAATTTCTGTTCCAAAAACAGTAGCATATTCACCCAGAGGAAAAAGCTGTTGCACCTTGGTCTTATGCCATATACTCTGGATCCTGTTCCCGAACCACCTGTAAACCACATCAAAGTTTTTTCAGGAGTTGCCAGAGTTTCATTTATCCAACGTTTAGTATCAATAATGATCCGGACGTTCCTTATAAAGTGTTTAATTGGAATTATATAGCCTGATGGCATCTCCTATGTATTTCCTAATTCTCAGCAAACCTGGGTCTATTTTAGGAATTCTCAGTTGCTTAGCATGTTGCAGTATATAGCTATTTGTAGTCTTATTCTTGCTTCCTTCATTACACTATGTGCAATTGGAGTCAGGTTCAAGAGTGTCTCCGTTGCTGCAGTAGAAATTGTTTTCAAAACTCTTTAGCAGCCATATATGCCGTTCTTTTAACTCATATCTTATCAATGGTGTGATTATTCTGATATATATGTCCAATGAATCATAGCAGGTATTAAGCTCCATCTTTTACCATGTGTGCATCTAACTACTACAGAAAAATTGAGTTTTATTTATGGACACACTTTAATTTTTGTGGTCCTTAGCGCCCCATTCTATATTCGGCATGAAAGACCAGTAATTTTGCTCAGAGGCCTCTTTGTCAGGCTTGAGGTTCTTTTATGCGCCGTAAAACTATGACATGGGACCACTGGCTTTACTTCCCTTCCGAAGGAAGCCATACAAAACGTTGCATAAATTAATAGAAAAAATCTCTTCCGTAAAGGGAAACGTTATTGTAGCAGGGGATGTAAATCTGCCAAATGTAAACTGGAAAGGTCAGTTAATAGCAGGCGAAGACCAAAATCTTGTTAATTTTCTGGTTTGGGAACAGGGTTTGTTGCAAGTCGTTAACACAAGTACTCGGCAATCAGCCTTACTAGATGTATTTTTATGCAGGCCTCAGTCTTTGCTTGCTGAATGTGAGGTCTTGCCAGGTATCAGTGACCACCATTGTGTGCAATTAGAAGTAAACTGGGGGGGACGATTAAACCGGTTTGAATTAGAACAAACATCAATTAGCTGGAATTTCCAGAAAGCGGACGGGGCTGCTATTCAGAATTTTCTACGCGAGCAATATTGGTCTTTCGTAAAATCTGCCACTAGTGTAAATGAAGCCTGGGCTAGTTTCAAAACACTTACTTCGGAAGCAATTATGAAACATGTACCTTTTAAAGTTATGAAAAATAACGCTGATCCAGAATTTTATACAAAACGTATTAGGTCACTTAAAAGGAAAACAAGGCGCGCGTATCATAAAAGGAGGAAATCAGAATGGCATTTTATTAAATTTAAAGAATTAACCAAGAATTTACAAAACGAAAAGTTGCGAGCGCAGGAGCGGTTTTTAGAACAAATTTTAAATAAGGAAAGTGATGGATGAAAGCATTTTACAATTATGTGAGGAGACGCAGGGGTAATAGAGAAGGCATACCAGATTTCAAAGTTAACGGGACTGCCGTAATAAATGATAAGGAAAAGGCGAACATATTAAATGCACATTTTGTATCGGTCTTTCATCAAATGGACGATAGTCCTGAGCGGGAAAATAATAGTGGTGGAGAATCGCTTTTTCAAATAATGGCGCCAAAATTACGTAAAAGGATCAAGATGCTACAGAATCGAAAATCAAGAGGGCCGGACAACGTACCTACTGAAATATTAAAAATAGGGGGAGAAGCCATGATTCCCTACCTAATGCTATTGTTTAACATGTCAATTAACAACCGTGCACTACCGGAAGACTGGAAATCCGCTATTGTAGTTCCAATATACAAAGGGGGTAATAAAACAGAAATAAATAATTATCGGCCTGTTAGCCTAACGTCGGTAGTGTGTAAAGTAATGGAGCATCTAATTGCAGAATACATACGGGAGGATTTAGAAAACAAACAGTGGTTCAACAAAGCGCAACATGGGTTTAGATCCGGGTATTCATGTGAAAGTCAAACAACTTCATTAATTCAAGATTTGGCAGATGAGGTGGATGCAGGGGGAAGGACTGATGCAGTGGTGATAGATTTTTCTAAAGCTTTTGACGTAGTGCCACATAGTTTACTCATCCGGAAACTAGCAAATGCGGGACTTGATAATCGCGTTGTATTGTGGGTAGAACAATTTTTGAAAGGGAGGACGCAAAGAGTAAGAGTAGGTAGAGAACTGTCAGAAGGGGGGACCGTAAGTTCGGGCGTGCCCCAAGGCTCGGTACTGGGCCCGTTACTGTTTCTTATCTTTGTTAATGATATCCATATAAACATTAAATGCCAGATAAGACTGTTCGCAGACGATTGTATTATTTACAATAAGATTAGGAATTCCATGCATGAGACTGCTCTTCAGGACGACCTAAATGAAATCAGGTGGTGGGCCGAAGCAAACAAAATGACAATTAATGCTGGGAAAAGTAAGTCCATTGTTTTTAGCAGAACTAAGGGGAAGATTATACATAACTATCAAATGGGCGGGGAACCAATTCCACAGGTGGACAGCTGCAAATATTTGGGAGTGTGCTTGTCAAGTAATGCTGGATGGGGGGAACAGATAAATAGTACATCTAGGAAAGTGTGGAAAGCATTGCATTTCGTAATGAGAATACTGAAAAAGGGGAGCGCAAAGACCAGGGAACTAGCCTACAAATCTTTAGTGCGGCCGGTTATGGAATATGGAGTAGCATGTTGGGACCCATACAGAGTCAATCAGATTGATTCCTTAGAAAAAATGCAGAGAAGGGCTATAAAATTCATAAGGAGAGGTAAAGATTTTGGGTTTACAAAAGGTGAAGAGAATGAATGGGAACCGCTAAAAGTTAGGCGTAAAAAACATAGATTAGTTGCGTTATTTAAAGCTTATACTGGTTCAAATGCTTGGGCGGATGTTAGAGAAAGGTTAGAGAATCCAGCACACTAAGGTCGAAACGATCATCTGTTTAAAATTAGGGGTAGAAAGTGCAGAACCGACGTGGGAAAATTTTCTTTTGTTAATAGAACCATTGAGGAATGGAATGAATTGCCTGTAACAGCCTTTCAGGGCTGTCCTCTGACCTTAAAGCAGTTCAGAAATAATATTAGCAGAATAAATGTTGGTTAATTAACTAGTGTACTCATTTCACAAACTATACTATTAAAGTTGACACTACCAGGTGGAAAATACTGGTAACTAAATATAAGGACCAATTGTAAATAGTTAAGTACCTCGAAAATAGTTACGTACTTTGTAAGTTGTTAAGTACTTTGTAGATAGTTAAGTAAATTGAGAATAGTTAAGTAAATTGTGAATAGTTAAGTAAATGGTGAATAGTTAAGTAATTGTGAATAGTTAAGTAAATTATAAATGGTTCAGTAATTAGGGATTTTAAAAGCTTTGTTAATATTTAAAATTAATCATTTTGTATTGTTAGTCTTGTTTATTATTATTATTATTGTAAGCTAGTCATGGTGATGTAAATTTTGTACGGTTTAATTCTGCCACCGGGAAGTACCCAATTGCAGAATAAATAAATACATACATACTAGGGATTTTTATGCTCGAAAAAAAATCCATCACCTTCTGTCGGGTTTGAACCCGCGGCCTTGGGAACTATAGGCTAGCATGGTAACCACTATACCATGGAGGACAACAGCTACTTCAGAGGTTGTTTTCACACTTTTTATTGTTTTCTTGAAATGCTGATTCCAGTCCATCTTGGTCTCAACACCAATTCCCAAGTGTTTGGTTTCCTCAGACATTTTAAGTTCTTCACCTTGAAGATACAGAGATCCTAGTCCCTTTGTTAATCTCTTTACGTCTCTTCTTCTGGTAAATGGTACTATGGCTGTTTTGTGAGGACTAAAGGCTGGTTCACAACCAACGAGAACAGTAACCAGAACGAGAACGAGAAAGTTGAAATACATGTATTTAAATGGGAATGTTCATAACCAACGGGAAGACTTCCCGGGCCCCCTGGAATGGGAAAGAAGAGTTGCCCAACTTTTAACTTTCTCATTCCCGGGCATGGCATATTAGATCCCTATTGTGCATATTAGACTCTTCACTCTAGAGGTTGTTTTAGGCGGCCGTGACATGAAACAGCCACTAGTGCTCTCTATGGTCGCAAATTGGAAACATGAAAATGGAAGGAATTAGTAGTAAATGTGCTTCCTAACCTCATCCCGACATCCGCAAATCTAATCAACGTTGGTTCCTCTGGTGAAGGGATCATTTGTAATTTGTTTATATGCAACTCAAAACTGGCTATTACCTAAAACACAATGGCAAAAGCTACAAAGAACAGCTAAAACCGGTGGAAATGAAAAAAGAACAATAAACAATTTGGGTAAATTGTCATACTGTTTCCCTCGTTTGTGTCACTTTTGCCCGCATTAGCGACTGCGGTTGTATCTTAAAAATACAACAGATGGCACTGTGTCTCTTACAGATGGCACTGTCTGTCATTCTCTGACTTCAACGCAATGCAACCAACATCAGAAAAATTAATGCCGCCAATCGCACAGATACATCCCAAACTTATTCCCTTTGGGGTTTTTTGGTGTATAATCTTACGTATCTGAATTCACGAAACGTAAACGTCAGCCATTTATCTTGGGAAACATGTCCATCTGTGAGCAGCATAACTCGGAAACGAACAGTCGGATAAACACGAAACTTGGTATTTTGGTTATGTATCTCCCAGAGATGCGACACAAAGGTTTTCAATGACATCCTCCCACCCCAGATTACCCTTTGCACTGAACATTTTGTTAAACATTAAAAAGAAAAAAATGGGAAACATGTCCATCTGTGAACAGCATAACTCGGAAACGAACAGTCCGATAAACACGAAACATGGTATTTTGGTTATGTATCTCCCAGAGATGCGACACAAAGGTTTTCAATGAAATCCTCCCACGCAAGATTACCCCTTGCACGGAACATTTTGTTGAACAATTAAAAGCCTACCAATTCCGCTTGCATATTTGACACCCTCTGCAAGCCATTTTCTTCTCTTCTGTATTCTCAGCTGACTCTGAATCATTCGCGCTCTTATTTTAAGCGGCTGTGAAATTAACAACAACAACCAGCATACCAACACCTTCTTCACTTAGCGGATTACCTAATTCGTACTGCAGTTGGCACTTCCGAATCTGCAGCAGTCTTACCGTGAAGATCACCGCGTTTACTCTAGTAACTTTGCTAATTACACCATTTCAGTGATGCACAAACAATTCGAGTTCCAACCTTAGATTTATGCACCACCGACTTCATATACAACTACTTCCACAAGTAAGGTAATTACTTTCGTGAATCCTCAGTTTACTTCACGTATAAATGCAGGGAAACAGTATGACAATTTAGCCAACAATTTTAATGTATGCCATTAAATAAAGGAATGAAAGCTTGCCATAAGCAGAGGGATCGGAAATGTAATGGATATACATTTGGATAATGTTTACTCTATCGAATTTTGACGTTGGCTTGGCTAAATTGGAAGTAGGTGAAAAAATGTCATTGGTCAGTTAAAAACAAATGAAATCCCAATGCGCAAAATCAACTTTCACTTTGTGATCGATATGCATTCCCGTTCTTGTTACCGGGTTGTTGTGAACCAATATCTTGCATGGTGCATTGCTTCCAGTGCTCATTTCCGTTCTCGGGCGGTTGTGAACCAGCCTTAACAGTTAAGCCCTCATTCACAGTCCATTTTGCCACAGTATTCAGGGCCGACTGCATTCCCTGACTGTTCCTGTGTATTTACCTCAATCTGTGATGACAGTATCATCAGCATAGGTTGATATCAAAGCATAGGTTATGTGCTTGAACAAGTAGCCCATTAACAACTAGGTTCTATAGTAGGAGTGATAACACTCCTCCCCTTTGCAGCTAGGCTACTATCCGCGAGACTTGTATGAACTATTCTGCCTATCAGCATAGATTCAATCCACCATTAACAGGTTTCATTAAGTGCATGGCTCCTTTAACAGCAGTAGTTACTACATTAAGTGGGAAAATGGGTGAAAATATAACCAAAAATGACAAAATTTCACATTTTGTGTCTTTTGTACCAAAAAATACTAGGTGGTCTGAAGTGCATATATGCAAAGTTTTAAAGCACTACATTGCCTGGAAGTTGTTCTAATTACATCATATTTAAAGGTCTGCACTCCTTAAACATCCCTGAGAAGGCATGGCAGAATGAAATCACTGCATGAACCAAAAAATTTGATTATTTTTACCGATTTTTGTGGGATTTTTTCTGTGAAGGTTAGTTTCTGGTTTGCCACTGAGCCACCGTGATCGGTATAACATACTAACACCAACTCTGCTGGTAGATGTCATGTAACATCAAATTATATTTTGTTCCATATATATGAGCCAGAAACAAGTGTAAATAATACCAGTTATGAAAGGTTAGATGAGCAAGAATGTGGTTTACAAAAGAAAAATTTAAGGCTGAAGCAGCTGGAGGATAATTGTGAACATGAACCTGTTGTAAATATATATTGGTGGACACCAGTATACTGTCATCATTGGTGAATGACCTGAAGTGTAATGACCACAATCAAAAGTGTTTGTATACAGGACTTGGCATTGAAAGGCTTGGCTTATGCCATAAATTACAACTGATTTGCAGTGCTTGTAATGAAAAGCAGAAATACATAAATAAAAAAGAGCAAAGAATACACATCTAAGATGGACACTTCTTGGAAGGTCATCATTTCTGTTTAACTGCACGCAAGGTTTTAAACTCATTTTTCCTCACTTTAATTTTTGCTAAACTTTTATTCATTCAAAACAAAATTATATCCACAAATTATGAGTTAGAGGGCTGAAATTTTTACTGTACATTCTATAAAGCGTTTTAAAAAAACTGACGCATGGGGTTTAGGATTATCTTAGTACTTTTTGAACTAAAAAATAAAATGTGTATAGTGATTGCAAAAATTTCGAAATTTTTACTATGCAGGTCTTTTTTTCTTTCTTTTTTTTTTTAATTTTGTTTATAGTTAGATATCACAAAACCCACACATCAAGTTTTTCTAAATGAGTTTCTGGTTTTGTAAAAATAATTCAAACCTTTTCAAAAAAGTTTGAAGTGAATTTCTTTTTGAAAGAAAATTTTCAATAATTCAGAAACTATTTGACATACAAAAATGAAACCGCCAAATAATTCTACATAACACACCAACTATGTGTATAAAAAATTAAGTATCTAGCTTTAAAATTGTGCAAAATAGAAATTTCACCCATCAACTCCCCTTAAAGGAGCTGTTGTCAAAGGCACCCTCAATATCAGTGAAGGCACCTCCTCTTATATGCCTGTCTGTCTGTTAATTTCTCAAGAGTTTTGAGAATTCTTGACATTAGGGATTTAGAAAAGATCAAAGGTTTCTCTGGCTTTGTTATAAATACCACCCTAAGAAGCCTCCAGTTCATTTGTATGTATCCTAAGGCCTAACTTGCTCTTTAGGATTTGTATAAAATTTTTTGATAATTCATAAAAACCTCGCTGAAGCATAATGGGTATTGTTGCATTTCTTCCTGGAGATTTATAAGGTTGAAATGAGAACACTGCCCATTTTAATTTTACATATTTGATGACTTCCTTGGTGGTTTCCCAGTCTGCCCTGGACCAGAGTGTAACATCTTCCTTCAGGTTCATCAAGTGTAATCGATCCAGGGAAGTTCTTTCTTGTCTCCTCTGTTTTAATATACTCTTCATTTTCCAATTGGATATGCTAATAAAGCTTTGTGGATCTTCTCTAAGAACCTTCTGAAGTTTAGCACATTCTGGGGTCATTTCTATCTCCTCACAGTGCTTTCTCCAGGAGGCCTTCTTAGCCTTCCTCAAGGCTTCATTGTATTCTGTCAATAACCTGCTACAAGCAGTACTTTTTGGTTTGTTGGGTTCGTTTCACGGAGTTACACAATCTGCAAATTTTCTTCCTTTTACTTGCAAGGTCTTGATTCCACAATGGTACATTCCTTTTGGCTTGTCTGGTTTTCAGAGGAACAGTTGTTATTATATGCTGAGATTATTGCATTCTTCAATGCTCTGCAGCACTTCACAATCATGAATCTATCATCCATCTTACTCAACTTACAGACTAGGTCTTTCCTGTAGGAATATCAGTCAGTTCTTTTTGGATCCCGATAAGTTGATACAGAGATTTTACCAGAAATACATGTTTTAAGGCCCCTTGAATCCAAGAAGAATATTTGTTAAAAAAAAGTCTGTCAAGAGAATATCTAGAAAATGGTCATGGACAAATACATTTACAAAATTGAATGAAGTTGCCACTCCATCCAGCACAACCTGCACAGAGAGAATCCAAATAAGAGAACAGAAATAAATATCTTAAATATCTATGAGCTATTTGCTTAGCGAGATAAACATTGGCGTGTACCCTTTCTGTAGGGGAAGATGTTAACTATCTCTGGTGGATAATATTTCATCCCCGACTTAGTCCTGCAAAATAATTACAAGTTACAAGGAGAGAAAATAAAGTAAAAATAAAGGGAATAATTAACAAAACGGTAATCCTGGAAGTGGATTTTAGTATCCTTACTGTTATCGAAAGTATTTTGAGAGTGGTATTCAGCATAAATCAAGCTTTTGCTTGACGTTTCCGCTTGAGATTTTTGTAATAATATTCACATTTCTCAGGTAATCAAGTTTTGGAAAATAAGTGCTAAACTTCATGATGATATACACAGTGCCTCAAAATTCACACACTAGCTCTCCATTCCCTTGTTTTATCCAGTTTATGATACTGTGTTTTTTTTGTTTTTTTTTTCGTCACCGCTTCTACCACAATTACACAGCACATATACACACAAAAATCCATGCCCATGGCGGAACTCGAACCCACGAACCAACTCAACAATGAAAAGTCAGATAAATAATAAAGTTGATATTTAGGTTCAGTACCTTCAAAGATGCGACACAAAGATTTTCATGAAAATTCCCCACTCCAAACTACTCTTTACAAAGAAGATTTTTTGAAATTTTTGATTTACTAAGACAATGGTTGTTAACGATTTTGATTAAAACACCATATATTAAAGATATTTACATGACAAACAAAATGTATATTTTGAATTTTCTGGGGATAGGCTGTGAAGTCCTCTTTATTCGGAAGGAATTTTGTATAACTGATAAACATTAAGTGGCAGATGAGAATATACCATACAAAAAATGTACATTTCTTTAAACACACAGTTTATTTCAAATAACTCTTTGTAGCATCAGCCATTTCCAAGATATCCGTTATTAATGGTTCGACTTCTTCATTGCTTTATCATTCTTTTTAAAGGCTGGTTCACAACCAACGAGAACGGTAACCAGAACAAGAACGGGAAAGTTGAAATACATTATTCAAATGGGAGTGTCCACAACCGACGGGAAGCCTTCCCGGGCCCCGGGAACGGGAAGAAGAGTTGCCCAACTTTTAACGTTCTCGTTCCCGGGCACAGCATATTAGATCCCTATTGTGCATATTAGACTCTAGAGGTTATTCTAAGCGGCCGTGACATGAAACAGCCACTAGTGCTCTCTATAGTCGCAAGCTGGAAACATGAAACTGGAAGGAATTAGTAGTAAATGTGCTTCCTAACCTCATCCCGACACCCGCAAATCTAATCAATGTTGGTTCCTCTGATGAAGGAATCATTTGTAGTTTATATGCAACTCAAAACTGGTTATTATCTAAAAAATAATGACAAAAGCTACAAAGAACAGCTAAATCGGGTGGAAATGAAAAAAGAATAAACAATTTTAATGTATGCCATTAAACAAAGGAATGAAAGTTTGGCATAAGTAGAGGAATCGGAAAAGTAATGAATATGCATTTAGATAATGTTTACTGTGAAATAGAGCATTTTGATGGAAGAGAACTTTCAAGGTTCTAGCTTCCTTTTTCATGTAAGGTGCCCCAGCTGTGACAAAAAACAGTCATCATGCCTTATTCCATGTGGCCAGAGTAACGTTAAGGAATTTGTAAACAGTTGTGCCACTGTGGAACTATTTGCTTTCTCCATTTCTTCCATTGTTAAAAGAAGTACTGCAGGATCACTTTGCATTACTTCCATAGTTCGTTTATATTGGCCATGTAATGTCCCATTGAATCAGTTGTTTCATCAATGGAGATCCAGATTTTCTTTTCTGCAACTCCGTTTCAAATCTTCTGCAGGCCTCTTCAAAGCAGACATTCAAGTAAGTTTTTTTGGTATGGATTCTATGGAATCTCTTCTTTAGTCTACTTCTGCAGAAACATCCTGAGGAATTGGTTGTACAGTTTCCAGAACAGAATTCTTAAGTCCATGAAAACCTTGCATACAAGGTGTGATCATTAAATTCCTGTACTGGTCTCGTAAATGGAAATAAAATTACCTGATTTAAATTTGGTCACCATCCCCTTCAAAGTACTCCCCTTGGGCAACTATGCACTGATCCCAGCACCTCTGCCGTTTTTGGAATGCACTCTGGATGTCTCGTTCTAGAAGTGTGTTAAACCTGTTGCAATTTGTGTTGGATCTCCTCCACAGTGTCAAAACAGGAATCCTTCAGCTTCACTTTCATCTTGGGAAACAAAAAGAAGTCAGACGTGCCAAATCTGGTAAATACAGGGGGTGAGGAAGGATGAACATGTTAAGAGCACAAAGCTGGCATGTTGCGAGAGAGCTGGTGCATTTTCGTCTTGGAGCATCCAATTTTTCTCTGCCCACATGTGTGGTTGTTTCTGATTAATGTCCTTGAGATATCTCAAAACGTCACAATAAAAAACAGCAGTCACTGTTTGACCCGCAGGAACAAATTCATGGTGCACAATGCTGTGAATGTTGAGAATAACAATTGTCATGCTCTTGGTTGTCCTCCAGTGATATTCTGCCATTTGCGAAACATGTTTGCCACTTGAAACATCTCATCCAACTCATTGCTTCATTCTGGTAAGCTTGTTTCAATAGTCCATGGGTTTTGGTTGCCGATTTCCCGAGTTTTACATAGAATTTTACTTTTTCTTTCTGTTCCAGTTTCGAGTCCATCTGGATTTTACCAAGGTGACATGCACATGCTAGTACAAACTTGTGTAACACAGGTATCAATGATGCACTTTGAAACTTTGGGTAGCTTGTCTTCAAGGTTATTACTCATCTGTGCTGCGCACGCATGTCAATTATGTTATCCTTCAGTCACAGCAGACTCAGTCCGGAATTTAATGATCGCACCTCGTAGATCCAGGGAAACTTGAGATTGTCTGCTAGATATTGCAACTGCTGTTGACATTAAAGTGGTCTTAGACTGGCCATTTAAAAACCCCTAGATTGGTGTAGTGGTTACTGTGCTAGCCTCTAGCCTGATAAAGAGACTACTGAGCAAGATTTCCAGTCTTTCATGCCCAATATAGAATGGAACAGTAAGGACCATAGTAATTAAAGTGTGTCCATAAATAAAACTCCATTTTTCTCTTTCATTCCTTTCATAGGCTCTGCTATTTAAAAAAACTTAATTGAATCGTTTGAGGAGGTAAGTTTTTGATTGCTTTAAAACAAATACATTTATAGGGAACAAGTTCCTCAAATACAGGGTGAGCCAAAAAACTATGAACCGGCTGCGCAGTGTTTTTCCTGTCACTATCCATGATGAATAGTTCCCTAAAGAGGTGCCAAAAATGTATGTACCATGGTGGCCAGTTTCAGCATTCCTTTCATAAAGTTGGTAAGTAAAGCCTTTAAAAGTAGTTTTAAAAATGTTGTATGGTTTCATCCGCACCTTTCTATGATAACAGCAGATGGCAACGAGTGCCGAGGACAGGAAAAACACTGCGTAGCTGGTTCATAGATTTTTGGCTCACCCCTGTATTTCTGTGACATGAAACATTTCATTATTTTTGTAACATATTTTCACTTTTATGGATTGAAATTCTTTATGCACTGTTCATAATTAAATAATCACAGAAAAAAAAAAGCCATAACCATCCTAAAAAGGCTTCAAAGGCTGGTTCACAACCAATGAGAACAGTAACCAGAACGAGAAAGTTGAAATACATATATTCAAATGAGAATGTTTACAACCGACAGGAAGCTGCCCTGGTAACGGGAAAGAAGAGTTGCCCAACTTTTAACTTTTCGTTCTCGTTACCGGGCACAGCATATTAGATCCCTATTGTGCATATTAGGCTCTTCACTCTAGAGGTTATTCTAAGCGGCCGTGACATGAAACAGCCACTAGTGCTCTCTATAGTCACAAGCTGGAAACATGAAACTGGAAGGAATTAGTAGTAAATGTGCTTTCTAACCTCATCCCGACACCCGCAAATCTAATCAACATTGGTTCCTCTGGTGAAGGGATCATTTGTAGTTTGTTTATATACAACTCAAAACTATTACCTAAAAAACAATGGCAAAAGCGAACAGCTAAAACCGATGGAAATGAAACAAGAACAAAACAATTTTGATGTATGCCATTAAATAAAGGAATGAAAGTTTGGCATAAGTAGAGGGATCGGAAATGTAATGAATATGCATTTAGATAATGTTTACTCTATCAAATTTTGATGTTGGCTTGGCTAAATTGGAAGTAGGTGAAAAAATGTCATTGGTCAGTTAAAACAAATGAAATCCCAATGCGCAAAATCGACTTTCACTTTGTGGTCGATATGCATTCCCGTTCTCGTTACCGGGCTGTTGTGAATCAAAATTTCTTGCTTCCCATTCTCGTTCCCGTCTGCTTACCGTTACCAATCTTAAACCAAGCAACAGAAGCCAAAATAGGGTAAATAAAAACTGTTCTTACTATCCCTAAATGTACAGAAACATGTTTCTCTGTTTATTATACCTACTCAAATAGAAAACACAGTTTGCCTAACTTCCAGGCTCTAATAATAATCCTCTACATTGATTGTAGTGGTGAAATGTTGCATAATATAATATTTTGAATAAATAAAGCTCAAGAGTAGTAAAATGTAACGATAGCATGGTTTAAAGTACATGTAATAATTATCAGTTTGAACTCATTGCATGCTTTCTTTTAGTTGCCTTAATGCATAATTATGATTAAAAAAATATTTTGGTTGCATTTCATGTCTGGTCTGGGAAATATCCTTATTGGCAATAATCAGTAGATTTTAAAGATTTGAGCAGAGAAGGCTAGGTAGTGAAAGTGTCCTTGAACCACATTTTAGTGGTAGATATTACATATGTAGAAGTATACAAGTGGAGTCTGTATGTTTTAAATTATAAAGCTGTGTAATAATAAAGTATTGATACAATGGGACATACCTTATTGACCTTTGTTTGTTGAACTAAAGCTGGGTCATGCAGTGTTATCAAAAAGTACATACAGCATGCACTAGTATAAGGTGGTATCATTAAGGCTTTTCCTGAAGTGTGCTAGACTGTTATTATACATATTAATTTAATTTTTCTGTTGGTAGCATGTAATGATTGTATTTAAAGTTTGCTTATAGCATTAAAATTTATTGTGCTGTTATAGACAACCAACATGGAGAACATGGAAGTTACTACAGATAATGGACCTGCTTTGAAAGAAATGGTAAATGAGAAAACAGTTAAAGAAGTTAGTGTTGATGAAATGACGTCAAGGGATTACTATTTTGATTCATATGCTCACTTTGGGATACATGAAGAAATGTTAAAGGATGAAGTCAGGACTCTCACTTACAGGAACTCCATGTATCATAACAAGCATCTTTTTAGGGTGAGTAGCATACATAACAAAAGTTTGTGTAACTGGCATTAATTTTATTTGCACATCTCTCTTAATAACCTTATTGATGCCCTGTCACTTATGCTGCTTTCCCATTGTCATCTACTAGCTGCATTTTTACAATTAAGCTTTTATTGCATGACCTGAATCACTAACATGGCATTTATTGGGTAATTGGTAATTCAACCACCAGTAAATTAATTGCAGTACTTGCACAGAGCAACTGGAACTTGTAGCTTATTGCATTTGAACCAGGGCTGTAGACAAGTTCATTTTCTATGCTGCAGAGCGAATTAGGCTGGTTCTGCTACTGACCACAGGCACTGGTTTTACTTTCTCTACCAAGTACATAATAGGTAGAGAAGGTATTGCATTCCACCCAAAGATTTAATACCAGATTTCACCAGAAATACATGTTTTGAGGCCCCCTGAATATTAAAAAAAACATTTTTAGAAAAAGGTCCATGTGTGTCTGTGAACAGCATAACTCAAAAATGAATAGTCAGATTAACACCAAACTTGGTATTTAAGTTCAGTATCTTCCAAAGATGCAACTAGGATTTTCAAGAAAACCCCCTACCCCAAACTACTCTTTACAGAGCATTTTTCGAAAATTTTAATTTTTAAAAAAAATACTTGATTTTGATTAAAATACAGTGTATTAAAGATATTTACATGACAAAACGTATATCTTGAATTTTTTGGGAATAGCATGTAAAGTTCATTTGGAAGAAATAACTGGTAAACGTTAAGCAATAGACGAAAACTACTATAAAATGTAGATCTCTTTAAAACACAATTTATGTCAAATAAGTTTTTTGTGACATAAGCCTTTTCTGAGATATCCATTATTGATGGTTTGAATTGTTCATTTCTTGGTCATTCTCTTAAAGTCCTGTCAACATTGAGGTGTTTCTTGCTATGGCATGGAAACAGTTGAATTTTAAGGCCAGCATATAGCAGCCAGTTCTAAAACATTTGACTATCCCTGTTCCCTTTTTATCTATAATGAAATGTGTAATGTAGCTATTTCTGTGAAGGTTTATTTGGAGTAAAACATAGTAGATAGAAAAATAAGATTAGTAACATAGTGTGTATACACACTAATAAATGATAGAGGATAGAGAAAATCATGTAAATATATCACATTAGATTTCTTTTTACTCTAGAACTGGAATGCTTCAGTTTTGCTGCAAGTAGACTCAATGATCTGAAATGTAAAAAATGTAAAACATCTTAATGTCTCTTAAGCAACGCTTGAATGCCATATAACCGTGTTTTATTTACAATATATATCCAATATGTTTCATATAGTAACAATAAGAATCCATAATTTATAGTTAAGGCTGGGCACTGACGTGGTAAACATGTTCTCTTAGTTGGAGGATTGGTACATTAACCTCTCAGTTAACCATATCATTGTTGTTTCTCTGAGTAAGCACTTTCAGTTGGTTAAATACCAGACAGTAAAGTCTGTTCAGTAAACGCAAGTTCAGTTGCTTCACAGTGGAAGAGTGCATAAATCACAACTACTGTCCAGTCGTATCTCTGATGCTGCCATTTCTTGCATAGAAGCGGTAATGTTGCCTGTTTATGCCACTGCAATAACTGCAGAGCCTTCGTTTGGATGCATGGCTGGCCTAACAGGAATTTTTTTGGCACCGGGAGAGATGCTGTTTGCCAGCAGTGGCAGATATTTGTAGCTCCTTAAATTCAAGTGTATAGGTTTCTCGTGCAAATAACCACATAGTGTAGTCATAAAAGATATTGGAAATGATGCCCTTGTGCGGCCACACATGTCTCGCACTTTTTAAGAAAATTTGCATTAACATTCAATTCTTCATAAAACATAAAACCATGCTTGGTCCATAACAAAAGTTAAGCACAGGTCAATAGAACTATAATTAACATCAAACAGCTAATTGCAGAAATTAACTCTACTCACATCACATGGTTGCAATTCCTGAGCTACAATTATCTTAAAGGGCTTAATTTTAAACATTTAGTGGCATTCCAAGCCAAGGTTTGCAAAATTCCTGATTCCTGTGCAAGCTTTCTCAGGGATTTCTTTGGGCTTCATTTTAGCTTTCTTCCACTATCATTGAGTTTTTCCACAGCGATTTACTTTTGGTTTCTTATCAAGAATGGATCCCATTTCCCTTAATCTACTCACAAGATTACAAACCGTTTCTCTACGAGGCGCAGCAACATATATCAATTGCTGTCTCGTTTCTCTACAAGAGTTCATCACATTGGGATCATACATGAAGATTGTGTGTGCTAAGTATACAGACTTCTTGTCATTAAAACATCGCTAACACACTATAACACGTTGGCTGAAGATGTATCAACCTCTGTACTAAGGCTTCACATCAACTGATTAGCCAGCACACGAAAAGGAGGGCAAGTGGAGGATGAACAGAAACGATTCAATGCTGGTTCAAGCAGTTCCCTGAATATGGCCACACATCCAAAGGCTCTGTATAAGACTAACCATAACAACATGGTAAATTGCCTACATACCAAAGAAGCCACTTTCGTCTGAAGTAACTCAATAAACAACTGAGGCCACACATTTTACATATGGGTAGAGGACCAGTGGCTGGTGCTAGCAGACAATTTTCAACCTTAATGCATCTCCACTAGCACTACAAACTGTGGATGAATGTGCATAGAGCCAGTTTTCTAATTAGTATGTCGCTGCACTCGTATTTACTTAGCAGACTCCATACTACTTTGATCATTATTTGCCTCTTATTCTAATAATTGGGAACATGTTCCTAGTTTTTAGTCTATAATGGTCACTAACTCTCAAGCATTATAACATTACACCATTATGTTTAATCTCCTGAAAAAAATAATACTAATCATATTTGGTGCACTTCTTTTTGCAGCAACCAATCAATTCCCTAGCCATAATTTCTGTTCTAAATCTATCTGCATGTTAGATGAACTCATTTCTCATAAGCTACTTTGTTTTTATATTGTAGCCTGTTCCCTACAAAACAACTTTACAGCGTCACCAAAGGTTGTAAAATACCAATAAATCCAACTTTATTAGGGCCCCTACGAATATGAGAGTTTTAAACCTCCTCCAGTGCATGTGGTTACAGGCATGCTTCTAATTCAGTTGCCAGCTTAGTGATTCTTGAAACAAAGGATCAATAAAAATCAAACATAAAACACACTTAACATACCTGTTTAAGTTAATATATGAAAAATACGCAATTGGTTTCATTTTATGTTAAGTTATGTATGGATTGTACTAGTTACATGTTCCTGATATCATGATCGTTATTAATTGTGGATTTCTTTTATGTTAACTTATGTTATATTTGGAAATTGAATTTATTTTGGTAGCAACCATAGGCAAATTTTTGTTAAAAACTTTTATATGAAATAATCTGTGCAAGGACAGTATACATGGCCATGGAATATACAAATTGTTTATTCCATGAAAAGTGAACGATTAGAATAATGAATTTGCCATGTAACTACAAAAATTAACAACTTTTCTTCAGTAGAAGGTATCTCATTAGTACTCATACGTGTGGTTGTGTATCCCATCAGTACATTAATCGTAGTAGTAATATTCATCACCATTAAAACTTGGTCTTAATATTGAATTGTAAAACGCGAAGAGAGGTTTCAAATAGTAAAGAAACATGTGAGATGTAAAAGAAAGGAAAATAAATAACAAAATTTAACTTGTGGAAAGTTGAATTCATTTCATCTTTAATAATATATCAAGGAAGATAAATCTTCCTTATAACACACCCTGAGGATATTGGAGATCTCATCACTCATTGCTTAGCATTATTAAGTATTTCCATGAACCTACATTAATTTCCAATAAAATCTTACAATTATAAGATTTGTCATCTTGTCTTGAAGCAGAGACCTCTTTGATAATTCCACAACATATGGCATCCAACATGGGGCATGTGAATCGAGAGGAAAATTTTGAATGAAAAAAAGTTAAATATGGCTATCAATAAGGAAGAGGTTCGGAAAGGCATCATGGCATCTCAACAACGTGAGAAGATTGAAGGATGACTGGCAACAACAAGGCAACTGAATTAATGGGGCACATTGGCAAGAGAAATACGATGACAACAGGGTGACGATGGTGTGGAGAAGACAGTGGACATTGGTGACAAGAAGAGGATCGCAAGTATAGAAAATGACAAATAGTAGGGAAAAGACATCTTTAAATTTCATTTTAAGATGTGGTATTATCTAAAATGAACATTCAACATACAACAGAAGCAGGAAGTGCAGAGATGTTAGGGGAAATGTCAAAAGGAATGGGATTAACATTAGAAGATTTATTCAAATTTATGAGTGAGTCAGATTACAATAGGAAGAGATGCAAACAGAGAATGGAGTAGGGTAGAAAGGAAGATTCAGAATGTAGGAAAGCTGTGTTGGCAGAATTGGAGTGAAACCAAAGTAATTTTGAGGTGAAACAAATAGAGGAGGTAGAGAAATTATTAAGTAAAGAGGTAGAGATGGAAAGGAAGGAAATTGTAACTAGTGAAAATATAAAAGAAGTAATTGTATCTAAATAGAAAGTGTATCAAGTGCAATACATTTCCAACAGAAAGAAATAAACAACTTATAACATGCCAGTAGAGTATCAAAAAAACGAATAAATGAGCAATTGAAAACTTGGAGGAAAAATTTAAAAAAGAACAGGAAAGTGTAGAAAAAGTAAAAAGGGAATTGCAAAACAACTCTGATAATAGTGAATTGAATGAAAATGTTGATATGCATGATATACAGCATATTTGTCTAAACCATAAAAATCAAAGAAATGTAAACCAACCCACATACACATATAACACATGCTACACAAACCACATTTCATAAGAAGTTAGGCCAGAATGGGTTATGCATGGGCGAGGACAGGTGTAATGAATTTAAGTGGTCTAACAGGGTGATGAAGGGGAGGGGGGAGATGTACTAAATGTGATGGATTACATGACAATTGGCATTATACTTTGGAATGCGAGGACACACATAAAGGAAGAGAGAATTTAATACTAGAGGTATGGAAAAATTTACCAATAGAGCTAAAAGTTAGGAAGATTTTTAATACAAGATCAAATGAATATATGAAGAAAGTGGGAAAATATTTAGGAAACTTTAAGTTAGTTGTTAAAAGAGTCGTGAAGCAAACTGGAAAGAATGTGGAAAAAAGTTAACAAGTTAAAACAGTAAATAGTGGAAAATAGTACTTCCCCATTATGTATACAAAGAATGTAAAATATAAGGGGAAGAGAAATAATAAGCAACTCCATTGTATTGTAAACATGTATAAATTGCATGTAAGTTTAAATCATCACAAGAAGTTTTACTGCCGATTTTCGAGAAGGGTGACGAATCCAAGTTGTTTTTGAAAGAGTTAAAAGAATACTTCAAAATTAAGAAAATACCCAATGAGCGCAAATTGATGAAAGTAAGAAAAAGCCTTATAAAAAAAATAGTTCTAGATTAGTTGAAGTTAACTTCGGTAGTCACTGATCTTACTCGTCATTTAGGAATTTATTTCTTGCAGTATACCGGGAGCCAGCGAAACACAGTCAAGGATAGGGTTAGCAACAGGAAAATAAGGAAAGACTAGTGGAACCCAGTATGTAGAACAAGAAATTATTACTAGTGTGATAAGGCATTTTTCTGACAGTGTGTGAATAGGTTAATAGTAGCAAAACCTGGATGTCATAGAATTACCGTCAGCATTTGAAACACCAAATGCACAAACAATGAAAATAAACAAGGTTCATTTAACCACACTAATAGTCAGCGTGGGAGCATGACACGCGACCTCTCAGACACAAACATGCCCAAGATAAGAGGTGTATCCAGAAAGTAAGTTTCCCGATTTTGTTTCCTTTAAAGTAAATGTATTTAGCCAGAAAATTGTGCGTGTGTAACAGATCTATGCTGTATCAATCATATGCCGGCCGGACAATTCCCGCCTGGTGCCAGTAGTGTGGCAGTAGTGGCCAGAAATTGCGGCTCTTATTCGTTCTCCTGCCACTGCGAGGTTCGATCAGTGATAAAGTTCGTTACTGCAGAAAACATAGCACCGATCAAAATTCATCGTCCGGTCTACGGGCCGAATATCATGAGCAAACAAATGGTGCTTTGCTGGTGTAGGCAGTTTTCCGAAGGGGGTTATATGGGATTGTACTGGCAATGATAAGGAGGTAAACGAATAATTTGTTGCCCCTTTTCTAATGCAACCCTTAACCCTTTGTAACAATTCTCCTCTAGTTTAAAAAGGGCAGAATGCTTTACATGCCAGCCAGTTCTAAAGCACTTTTGGGGGAGGGGGGACTTTCTGGCATGCTTTCTTGGAGATTAAAAATAAAGGTTTGCCAATTTCTGTGCTAGAAGTTCTGCCCGTTTCACAATGCACACTTTGACCGTGAGTTTCTGACTTTGTAAACAATTTATCTGATCATGCCAAATTGCTCTATTTCACATGGCTAGCCCCAGGTTGCACAGAACCACCAAGAAGGTCACCCCCCAATGTGCGTTTGAGGAAATGAGTTTAATAATTCTAGTGATGGGAAACGTACAGAAGAGCAGCTTAAAATTCTGGAAACATTTCTGGCCTGGGAGTGGTGTACTTTGCCGCTATACGATGCCCTTGGGTATTTCTCTATCAACATGCAAGTGACCACATCAGTTAATTTATAAAATAAATACTTGCCGTTCAAAACAGCACTTTGTAAATGTCTCACTGACTACTGCTTAGTGAAAAGAAATAACACTTGGGCAAGGTTAGAAGTTGGAACATACATAAACAAAAACATGAGAGTAAGCAATGTTTATTCCTAGAACGATAACTAAAAGTATACAGCATAGAAACATGGCCTTGGACAGGCTGCTTCAACATATGTTGTCACATATATCTAGGCACATTGCAATGTCGAATTTCCAGTATTAATTTTGGGTACATGGAAAAGAGGAAACTCTGTTGTCCATGCTTTTGCCGTGGGTATCCAAATTAGGTAAAACTGCATGCCTATGATAGGTCAGTCGCTTTAGGTGAGCCCCTCCTAATACTGTATGCTGCATAGTTAAATTATACCTGTAATGTTGGTATCATTTTTATAGTCACAGGGGTTAAAACTTTGAACAGTGACTGGTCACTAAAGCTTGGCCGTACCATATCTTAAACCCTTATAGAGCCACTGTAATGTATCTCAGTGTTCCATGTCAGTTATAGATAGAGGAGTTTGCGACCAATGAGTATTACTCTAGAATTTAAGTGTGTTGTATGATTTGTAATTGTATACTTATTGGAGATAAATTCCTAAATTCAAGACCATGCATCTTGCCGTATATGTTTCAACCTGCCTATATCTTGCATTCAGGAGGTCTAGGGTTTAAATCCCATACACCAGCCGATCTAATTGGCATCTTTTTATGGTTTCAAGTAAATATGGAACTGGATACTCCAGCATCATGGTCCAAAGTTTGCTCACTCCTATGAAATCAATGGGAATAAAATATATGGCAACACAGCCTTTGCCACTTTTCACAGGTTATTCAAAGATATGGTGCAGGAAGGAGACTACAGAACTAAGGCCAATTGTCTGACATAAACTGACAGAAGTGCAGCTGTAGACTTGAAAATGCGCCTAAACCATGCTTATAAAAACAGTATTAGGTTTCTTCTTTTTTCTTACAATTTCTCTGGTTATATGTCTAGTGACTCAAGTTAAAATCACCACTCTTGACATGCAGCATCCACTATGTTTGGTTTTTGGTAATCTGAATAAGACCGTGTTCCCTATACAGCAGGAATTGGTCCTGGAAACACTAGGTTAAACTTAGGTAAGTGAAGCAAGAATGAATGCAGTTGACTCAGTAATTTGCTTATGGATGAAATAAACCTTTGCTAAGAGGAAACAAAAAGAAACTGCAAGTCTAGGTCCTGCTACTATGTTGACACCACTCCTAATGCAGCAAATATAGTGTTAGTGTTGCAATACATTCTCATAAATTATTTTGTTAGAGAAAAGAGAAAGAATGTCTGATTACTTACAATAGCTGTTTCTACTATGAGAAAAAAGTTAACATTGTATCACTATAGAACAACTGAGGTACATTGCCATGCAAATGTAGGATACTGCACACAAAATAAGCTATGTGCTCTACATTTGCATCTTTCTGCTTAAATATTTTTATTGGTGTTGAAGTTCAGTATTCAGTGTAGCTTGTGGGTAAAAATAATCATGGTATTGATAAGGTATCTTTCTACCTCTCATAGGGTCTGGAATAAGCAAGTTTATGGACTTTTGTCAAACTTGATGCTGTGAAACATATAATCATTTCTTCATTCTGGCTTTATGCGCATAGCAGGAAATACAGACTTGTGCATCAACCCTTAAATTACATTGTACTGTGTATACAGGTTGAGTTTCTCTGCATTGGATGCAGCACTAAAAACGATTATTTTGTTGGTAGCACTGCAATGGTTTCGCTGGTTATTCCCAAAACATTACACTGGAGCAAGGCAGCGAAACCATGCAGACACTTAAGAAGGTTTGACTAAGTTAGGGAACCCCGGCCAAGCGATAAGGGAAGCCCTAACGAGTGCCGTAGGGGAGAAAAATAAGATGGAAACCAGAACTCTCAAAAATATACTACTATTGGTAAGTATTTTTAAAGTTTTTTTGGGTACTTTAATGATAATAATAAACAAACATTAATTACCAGAACGTAAAGCAACCTTAAAAGAATAACTGTAAAACAAAGATGGCTTAAATAGTAAACCAACCAAAACCAATTGAGCAGAGCAGTAAGGCAAGTTTTAAATACAGCAAAAATTAAGTAAAACAAAAATTCAACAAACAAAATCAATTTAGAAACTTTATAAAACAAGGCCGCTATAAACATCAGACCAATATATTTAATTATGTTTATCTAGTCAAAGACTTGCTAAGTATGTTGATCAAGACCCAAACAGACTTTTATGAATTTCTAGTAACAGCAAGCTTCAAAGTCCAGCTGAGCTAGATGTACTTTACAACCCAACTGTTTTCAGTTTTTCAAAGTTCAGCATGGTAGGTTTTTTTGACTGCAATTACTGCTCCCATAATTAACATAACAGAATTTCTGTAACTTTAAACTAACTATGCACTGAAAATCACGTACTGAAAATATAACTCAGCTAGAAAAGAACCAAAACACACTAAACATATGAACAATTCCAAGAGCCAGTCACTTTACGAATTCGTGTTTTAAAACACACATTACGTTTTCCGCCCCCAAATTCACTCACCATTACCAAGATATAAACTGATGATAAAGCCTACCTTTACATAAGGCCGATCCACAAATAATCACAAAAGACGTTCCTTAAATCCATTACAAAAAACTTCCACAATCCGAATGAGTTGTTGCCGGGCAGAGAGCTATCCCTGCAATGCGACAGAAATCCACCACTCACTGCGTACGGCCAAAGCACATGCCACGTAAGCAAACCAGAGAGGAGAAAAAAGAGAGCACCAAAGAGTGCGTTAAGCAAGGGGACAAGCAACGTAAAGTGGCTGGCTGGATGTATAACACAGATATAAAACATAAAAGGAACACATAACAGCACAATAGCCCCCCCCCCAATCTGCGAGCTTGCGAGAAGAAAGAAAAAAATAACCATTTATAGGAACTCGAGGAAAGGGAACAATAAAGAGCCAAAAGGGAAAACAGAAGGAACATGCTACACTGTAAGTAGACGAAGAAGGTAACTCCACACATACAGTCCGCAAACTTCAGTAGCTGACACTGAACACACATGGAGAAGACCATAATGAGGCAAACAAACCCCAACACCATATATCTCACAACGTAGCAACCGGGCAGCCAACCAAGGTGATGATAAAAGCTTAAGTATACAACTCCCAGGAACAGTCTCAAGCGAAAAGTTGCATCATAATTTTGGCAGCAACATTCAGCGGACATGCCGCTAACCAGGAGTATAGATTTTTCTTTACTTATAACGCCGACACTGCAGACAGATAACGCTAAGGCAGAAACTCAAGCGGGCCAAAACATGTATAAAGTTGTCAGGATCCGGAAGAGGAGGCACAGGCTTCAGTATTTTAAACAACCAAATTGCGTCCGACGGTGAAATTCCCGCGTAGGACCACCCGGCTGCACACACCACAAGAGCAGAAGAAACTTGCACAGCAGTCAGCACATCACAACTCAGAAGGTCCAGAACGTGTCCACACAGAGTAGCACGAGGAAGGAAAAAGGGATGGTAGCCGAGAAGGATAAGAATCTGAAACATAATAAAACAAAGCAGCAGAGGGGGCTCACAAAGCAAAAAATAAACTTACATATACAAACTAAATCATCTTCAATCAATTATAATTTTATAGACATATAAATATTGAATTTCATAATAAACCATGTGCATTTTTAAATTAGACAAGTATAGCATTACAATTATAGAAAATGAAATAAACATGGTATAAAAGGAGACAACTATGAGAGATAATGCACAATATAACAATGATGTACAACTAAAATAATAATTCACTTGCCCAGACCCCACACAAGCTATAACTGGGAAAAGGCAGGTAAACAGAGCAGACCGGTAAGGCATCACCGGTGTGGAAGCAAGAAATTTAACCCAATAAGTACAATTTAATTAAGCTGACACCCACTGAAATTAAGTGACCATATAAATGTATATATATAATTATAATTTAAAATATTACCCCCAAAGATTAACAATAAAAAAACACAAAGGATTTTAAATTCGAATCCAAATTTATGGAAACACAAAAGGTCACTCAAAACAACAGGATCAACAGCAAAGGTAGGCTCTGCACAACAGCTAAATACCCCAGCAAGGACGAATGGAAATGAGGCAAAACTTTCAGAATTAGGTAACCATACATGTTACCATATTTATCTTGCACACTAACTTGAAAAGGAAATCATAAATTCCTCCAAAATATTCAGGAACTCGCAAGTGACTGACTCTTGAATAGCCCTAGCACACGGACATAACCATACATCTCCCAATGAACCAACAGAATGAAAACTAGAAACAAAACCCGTAGTTAACCTAGACACAAACTACCCCGAGTTATACAATTTAAGCTGCGGCAGGTGAGTGCGGCGCCTGCAGGAAGAAGACAATTCTTGCAAAAGAACAGACACCCCCTTATAAATTCTGAGAATCTTAAACGGGCCAAGATAGCGAGGAGCTAACTTGGCGGCAAACGCATCTGCTTTCGAGGACTGAGGATAGTTACGGCACATAACATCTCCCACTTTGAATGGGGAGGGACGACGGGACGCATCATATCGCTGCTTTCTCATATAATGGCCTCTACGCAGATTATTCAAGGCAGCTTTCCAGTTAGTACGAATGGTATGCGGAGAATTGTCAGCCGGTAATAAATCATATAACGCCCACAAATTAGCCAAAGGAGACGAAGGTTGGTAGGCAAATAACAATGAAAATGGCGTCATCTTATGAACCTCATGTCTTGCAGAATTGAAAGCAAACTGAAGTTGCTTCAAGTATTTATCCCAGCAATTGTGCTGCTGGTGATGATAAGCAATTAAAGCGGACTTAAGCTTACGGTTGACCCGTTCCACTAATGAGGGGTTAGGGTAATAAGGGGTAGTAGTAAAATGCGTAACACCCCAATCAAAACAAAAGGAACGAAAGAGACGCGACTTAAATTGCGAACCGTTATCAGAGACCAGATATTGAGGAGATATTGAGGAGCACCAAAAGATCCAAATATTGTTCCAAGTTCCCGAATAGCGAGGCGAGCAGTAGCAGCACTCAGAGGTAAGATGCATACGAACTTTGAGAAAGCATCAGTAACCACCAAAGCAAAAATATTTCCCTGAATAGAACGAGGGAACGGTCAGATAAAATCTACAAATAGTTTCTCCATGGGCGCGGAGGGAACCTCCGAAGCCAAATATCCCCAATTTGTAGCTTGCGCGGGTTTGGACAATGCGCAAATGCGGCAAGCCTTAACATGCTTTCTTACATCGAAATCCATGCCCCGCTACATAAACTGTTCACGAATTCGATTTCTGGATTTGGCAATGCCTAAATGACCCCCGAAAGGAGAATCGTGAAAATAACTAAGAATCATGGGAATAGCTGCCTTCGGAACTATGACTTTATAACGCCGATCAAAACTAGCTCTTCCCATCAAAACACCCTCATGAATCTTATAATCCTGCAGTGAAACTCCCGATTTAATTTGCTGAATAATTGAAGCCAACCCAGAATCGGTAAGTTGAAGTTCAGGTATACTGACAAACATTTCAGGAAATGCCGAAAATGAGAAGCTCTCAATCTGAGTATCCGCAGAAGGAGCATCCAAAGTCTCGAAATAAACACACTCCTCAGTAGGTTCGGAAAATACCCGGGTAAGAGCATCCGCAATACAATTTTCTGAACCTCTGATAAAGGAAGGAGTAAACTTAAAGGCACCTATCCGGACACCCCAACGCGCAAGACGACCTGTCTTCCTTGGAACAGCTAACGCCCACGTTAAAGCCTGGTTATCGCACTCTAAAAAGAAATGCACATGTTCTGAGTACACCCTATACTTCTCCAATCCAAAAAGCACCGCTAAGGTTTTTCTAATTCATATGTAGAAAATTTACGTTCTTCAGGAGATAAAGTATGTGAGCTATAATAAATGGGACGGCGACCCTCAGGAAATTCCTGCAACAAAACTGCCGCTAGCGCGCTGGCACTAGCATCCGTCTGTAAAATAAAGGGCATAGCAAAATCTGGAAAAGCCAAGACTGGAGGGTTTGAAATAGCCTTTTTTAGATCAACAAATGCCGCTTCCTGCTCCTCTGCCCACGCAAAAGTAACCCCTTTCCTACGTAAGCAATTAAGTTGTTCTGTCCGAGTAGAAAAACTTGAAATAAATTTAGAGAAGAAGTTAACCATTCCCAAAAATCGAGCCACCTCACGCTTATTCTTGGGTGCCGGAAAATTTCTAATAGCCTTAGTGCGATCTGGGTCTATGGTAATACCAGAAGGGGAAACCATATGGCCCAAAAATGATATTTGAGAGGTGGCAAAATGAACTTTAGACTGCTTAACTGATAACCCGGCGGTCTGTAGGCGACGAAAGACCTCACGTAAATGAACAAGATGTGAGTCAAAATCCTCGGAATATACTACAAGATCATCTAAGTAATGGTACAAATATTTAAATTTTATGTCCGAAAACAAATTATCCAGCAAACGAGTGAGAACTTGCGCACCCGTAGCCAAACCAAACGGGACCCTATTGAATTCATAAAGGCACCAGGGGGTAGCGAAAGCTGTGAGATGCTTGGAATGTTCAGCCAAAGGAATCTGATGATAAGCATTGTTTAAATCCAGGGTTGTAAAAACGCGAGCCTTCGAAAAATGATGAGCAGCTGTATGCAAATCGGGCAAAGGTATACTTTCAATAAGTATTCTTTTGTTCAAGAGACGATAATCTATGACCGGTCTAAAATCCTGATCTCCCTTCGGTACTAGAAATATGGGGCTGCTGTAATTTGAAGTAGATGGTCTAATAACCCCTTGGTCAAGCATCTTCTGTATTTTCTCTTTTAATATAGCCATCTTCGGTGGTGTGAGCTTGTATGGAGATAACTTGACCGGAGTAGAATCAGTTAACTGAATTTCATATTGAGTCAAATGAGTGACCACTAAAACATCTGTAAACAATGAATCAAATTCCCCAACTAAATGCTATATTTGCTTGTCTGTTCAGGGGACAAATGAGACAGAGAAGAAGTTGCGCAATTTTGGGTTATCAAATTAATATCTCCCAAGGTTAAAGGGGGCCGAGATGGTTTAAAATCCCTCACAAAGTCCAACTTAATCCGGGGAGCAAAATGAAAAGCGATCTGCCTAGTGGAAAAATCAATAGCCATCCCAGTCCTTGACATAAAATCGGCACCTAGGACACATGCATAAGGAAGCCTGGGAACGACGAAAAAAACATGTTTCCACGTGAAACGTGGGAAACGTATAGTACATGATACGGTTTGAGTAACTTGAAAGGCCTGACCATTGGCCATTAAAACAAACCAACTGACACGTGGTTGCACGCGACATAATACATGGTAAATTTAACCTAAGCCAATCAAGCTGAATCAAAGAGACAGAACTTCCGGAATCTAATAACGCCAATAAAGGCAACTTTTCAAGAGAAACTTGAACTAAGGGTTTACCCAAAAACGGATAACCACAAATACGCCGAGACAAACAAATGGTCGACTTAACCTTCCGGCGCCATAAAGGTCGAAACTGTCGCCCCTGATTAGAAACACGAAGAAAACCCCGATTCACGGTCCTCCTATTGGGACAATTTCGTCGAACATGGCCTTCCTGACCACACTGAAAGCATTTAATAGTGGCCAAACGACCCGAAACCGGTACAATGGCCGAAGAAGGAGCTGATTCAGTGGTATTAGGAGTTGCTAATGAGCCCGGAGGCTCTGACAGACACAGCCTATCAACAAGCATAACTTCATTGAGTTTAGGTACCAATGCTTCCAACTGCTGCAAATTTGACGGCCAAGGTCCTAAAACCAAAGCTGACCTGACAACTGGATTGAGTCCTGATAAAATGACATCACAAATTTCTGCTTCTGTATCAGGGAGCACCAACACTAAAGCAATTTCCTTAACCCGAACCATATATTCTGTAAAAGGTTCCGTTAGACCCTGAGGACGAAAATATACGTCTTGCATTATCCTCGTGCATTCCCTACGCGGAATGAACATGTCTAATAGGGCCAAATGAAAGCGAGTCACAGGGTCGGCCAAACCAGCACACCGCATTAACAGGTCCGAAACTATCCCAGACACCTTGGCAGATAATAATTCTATCACTTGAGCCGTGGGTACCAAATAACGCTTAGCCATTAGCGTCAATCGAACAAGAAAATAGAGAAACTGTAAAGCCGATGGTACATCAACAATGTCGTTTAACTAAACGCCCTCCACGAATTGCTGGAGGGGATGAGCGAGTCTAAGTGGCCGAAATGCAGACTCCGCAATCGAAGGCTGAACCACATCTGACAATCCTTGATTATACAAGGGAGACGCCCCAGTGTCATCCTGTGTAGTCCCAAAATCTTCCTCCACCTTATGGGCTAATTCCTTAAACTGATCCTTTAACTTTTGCAACGCTATACAAGACTGCAAAGTAGGGAATCTCTGTAAGACATAATCTAAATAGAACAAGTAATGCCGGATTCTAACTTGCAACTGTGCCTTAGTGGGAGAATCCTCTCGCCCAAAATCCATTAAATTATCCTGAATCTCTGCTAACGCCAACAAGCAAGTGGACTCATACTTAGTCACTACCACGTGATCAATAGAAACAGTAATTATTGGAGCATCCTTAATTTGTCGAAAAACATCCAACATAATAGCCACTTCAGTTGTCATAGAACATTGACCTCCACGTACAACCAACTCTACCCACAATTCACCTTTCCGTAATCTGTCCATATTAGTTACCGATACCGCCATCTTGATACTACGGATATGGTACAAGTAAGAAAATGAGATCCGGAGAATACAGAGTAAACAACAAGCCCAAAAATATTCCCTAACCAACACAGACAAATCAATTAACCACGCTCTGCTATCAGTAATTTGCAATGGTTTTGCTGGTTATTCCCAAAACATTACACTGGAGCAAGGCAGCGAAACCATGCAGACGCTTAAGAAGGTTTGACTGAGTTAGGGAACCCCGGCCAAGCGAAAAGGGAAGCCCTAACGAGTGCCGTAGGGGAGAAAAATAAGATGGAAACCAGAACTCTCAAATATACTACTATTGGTAAGTTTTTTTAAAGTTTTTTTGGGTACTTTAATGATAATAATAAACAAACATTAATAACCAGAACGTAAAGCAACCTTAAAAGAATAACTGTAAAACAAAGATGGCTTAAATAGTAAACCAACCAAAACCAATTGAGCAGAGCAGTAAGGCAAGTTTTAAATACAGCAAAGATTAAGTAAAACAAAAATTCAACAAACAAAATCAATTTAGAATCTTTATAAAACAAGGCCACTATAACATCAGACCAATATATTTAATTATGTTTATCTAGTCAAAGACTTGCTAAGTATGTTGATCAAGACCCAAACAGACTTTTATGAATTTCTAGTAACAGCAAGCTTCAAAGTCCAGCTGAGCTAGATGTACTTTACAACCCAACGGTTTTCAGTTTTTCAAAGTTCAGCATGGTAGGTTTTTTTTGACTGCAATTACTGCTCCCATAATTAACATAACAGAATTTCTGTAACTTTAAACTAACTATGCACTGAAAATCACGTACTGAAAATATAACTCAGCTAGAAAAGAACCAAAACACACTAAACATATGAACAATTCCAAGAGCCAATCACTTTACGAATTCGTGTTTTAAAACACACATTACGTTTTCCGCCCCCAAATTCACTCACCATTACCAAGGTATAAACTGATAACAAAGCCTACCTTTACATAAGGCCGATCCACAAATAATCACAAAAGACGTTCCTTAAATCCATTACAAAAAACTTCCACAATCCGGATGAGTTGTTGCCGGGCAGAGAGCTATCCCTACAATGCGACAGAAATCCACCACTCACCGCGTACGGCCAAAGCACATGCCACGTAAGCAAACCAGAGAGGAGAAAAAAGAGAGCACCAAAGAGTGCGTTAAGCAAGGGGACAACCAACGTAAAGTGACTGGCTGGATGTATTACACAGATACAAAACATAAAAGGAACACATAACAGCACAGCACAAACTTGCACTTGTAAAAGAACAGTTATTTATTCACCAGAATCATAACAAATGCTAAGAGTTAAGTTCATAGTCGTTGCTTATTTCATGGAAGTCCAATTTTCAATTTATAGGCATTGATCTTTCAGGCAAATAAGGAAATACTTATTCATATAAGGAAGTTATCACCTCCACTTATATGTAATAAGGCAAGCCGATGCCATCTTGCATCAATTACCTACAATGGAGGTTAACAATGATAATGGTTTCGTGGAGTATATGGAGTTTCATAACAAAATTGTACTGCACAGTAATAAGTGGTATTGGTTGTATTGGATTCTGGGCTGAATTGAGGTGTTTTACTTATGAAATCAGGATTTTTTGATATCCAGAGTAATCCTTGTGTTGTGAGGAACATTTTGGTGTGTTAGACGTTCCTGTGGCACAATTATTGGGCTCCCCACCCTCCCTTTTTTGTGACCGTTCTTATGTAGATGTTTTTGGTGAAGGAAGTGGTGTCAATATGAATCATTCGAGTTTTAGATACGCAGATCCTACGGCTATGCTCTGTGGTTGCTGCCACAACTGCTTCACTGCTCTACCTCTAAAAAAATCCCTCGGTTACACTTTGCGGCTTAGGGTCCTCAACATTGGGCTACACCTTGCAGCTTAGGGCCCTCAACATTGGGCTACGCCTTGCGCCTTAAGGCCCTCAATCATATTTTCAGCTACATTGGGATTTTAAATGTTGGCAGCAGAAAGGCAACACAATCAACATTTCCATGATGCCATGGGTGAGTTACATGCGATGCGACTTCTGATAGTGAGTAATATGGAACAAAAGTGACAAAATATGTCATAAATTCATGAAAACGCCTAAAGCAGCAGGTTCATTGTTGTTTATTGTATGTAATTTTCATATTAAAGAAATAAAATTAGTGCAGTAGATCCGCTGTATTTGTGATTTGCAGAATCTACTATAAACATACAGGGATACTGAATTTAAGAAGCGATATAGTTTTACCAAAGCCACTGTTATAAACTTAATGCCTCTGCTAAACAACATAACGTTAATCAGAGGTTATGCAGTTGGTCAGACAAGCTTATCTGAAAAGTTGACGCATAGAATCTCTCCGTGCTATAATATTACAGGATGTCCCCAAACTCCGGTAACACTTTTCTTAATTTGTTACACAAAAACTAAAAATTACACAGCTTTCATATATACGTCATATTAAAGAGGAACTCGAAGGGTTTTGTTTGGATTTTACTACCAATTTTCATACTCCTTGCATTTGCTGCAGTGTAAAGATGGCGACTTCTGTCAAAGAGCATGCTTTCTGTGCATTGGAATACTACAAAAATAAGAGCACTACAGATGCGCAATGGAAGTTAAGGACTAAATACGATAAAGAAGCACCGAACAGGGAGTCTATTTATGCCTGGCATGACAAATTTATAAGCACTGGCTGCTTGTATCCTAATAAAAGAAGTGGCCATCCTATAATGAGTGAAGAGATGGTCAACTGTGTGAGAGAGGCATTCATAAGAAGCCTGAACAAAATAATTTTGGAGTTTCCCACGAGCTGCAAGTACCACAAAATCTATAACAACTCAAGTGTAGGATTGAAGTTACCACTGCATCTGAGCATATGAGTATGGCAAGAGTATGATTATCATTTAGACGTATGCTGAGTTACACATGGTTCCCATATCAAGTAATTGTGAAATCAAAACACTGAAAATAAAACCATTTTGAGTTCCTCTTTGATATGACGTATATACAAAGGATGTATCAATTGTAGTTTTTGTATAATAAATTTAAAGTGTTACCAGACTTGAGAGATGCCCTGTATAATGTTTTCTGTTAATAGTTTTCCCATTTATGTTGTCCAAAATCTTTTGATCCCTAGAAAATTAGATTCCGCTGCATTTATTCAGAATCATCTCTTAAAATCCTACAAATAAAATGTGGAAATATTTCTGTAACAAACAAAGTACACATCTGCAGTGTTTTTCCCCATCAGCCTGCCTATTTTGCCTAGTCACTATGACAGCAATTGATCACTTAACAAGTCACACTTCTTTACCAATAATTCGCAAATATATGTTGGGTTATCAGAATCTTAAACAGAGGTTTCCGATTTCGCATATAAAACCGCTCATCAAGCCAAAGATTGTAAGCTACTGGCTACACTAGTGCTTTTCTGCTTACTACTAGAACAGTCCACGAGTCAATACCATTTAAGGTTACTACATCACACAGCATCCAGTTGCCTGCATTCTACGAAGTCTTTGTATCTTAGCACCAACTTTTAGTTGGTTTCTTTCCTGCTCACTGAAATGTTTTCCTTTTGGCATGTTTTAAACCTAGCTGTTATAACTAATACTACAAACTCTTAACTGAACTTGCAATCCACCTGATTTTACGCTAAGTAAGCTAATTAATAAATGTACTGGTAAGGTAGAAAGACGACTGAAAAATTCAATGCCATCGCTGGGTTTTGAACCATGAATCTCCCGGTTGCTCCAACCACTGAGCTACCATTGCAACATGCCGGTATGACATTAAATTCCCCAACTGGTTTGCATTTTTGTCCAATAAACCACAAGGAGATCTCAAATTGTATTGAGATGACATATCCCAATGGCGACTTACAATGCTGTAAGTACTTTTAAGTCCCAGGCTTCATAGTTTCGATCACTATTAGGTCAGTTAATGGAATTATTTGTTCTTCCACGCAAGCTGTGTGTTGGACAAGGTTGGAAAGGTAGAATCAGACGACTGAAAAATTCAATGCCATCACCAGGATTTGAACCACAGATCTCCCAGTTTCCATCTGGTTGCTCTAACCACTGAGTTACCATGACAACATGCAGGTACGACATTAAATTCCCCAACTGATTCTCATTTGGTTCAAATCCCGGTAATGGCATTGAATTTTTCAGTCGTCTGATTTTACCTTTCCAATCTTGTCCAACACATGTGGAAGAACAATTAATTCCAATAAATGTACTAATCAAAACTCGCAAGCTTATACCACATGTTCAGCAACTTCAGTAAGCAAAAACTATTATGTAAATGGCTGTAAATTATATGCAAATAAAGCTGCCTATGTATGCTTCATAAGTTTCCACGGCCGGTGTTATTAGTAAAGAAAGATGTCACATTTTACCTGCATGTTTGTACACACATTCCTTCATGCGTCCAAGTGGCTGTAAAACACCTGAACCATGTTACCACATGTGTTTTGGTAATAAGAAAGCACTTAGCATTGAGCATGTAAGCAACATCTGTATATACCAAATGATAGTATGCATTTGCTTATCAAAAGCAAATACTTATTGCTTAAGCATCTCCTTTCCATATAAGTGATCACTATGAATTCAAACTTGTAAGTCGTGCTAATTGTTGGAAATGCAGTTTTGCCTGATAATAGCTGTCTAAAGGTTTTCATCAATGTTTCTTGCATAATCCACAGTACATTATTATTGACATTCGATAATTTATTATTTAATAATAATAATAATATCCTGCAGATGTTGCTGCACACCACAATTAACAATTCAGGGAGTAAATCAGGGTCTTATAGTGTTCGGTCGTTACAGTAATTATTCTGCCATCAAAAGCAACAGGCATATGGCATTAGATATATGTTGTAACATTAACCTACTTAAAGAAATGGCTTTCAATCTAATTTTTTTTCGAACGAGAATAAATAAGTTTTCATTATTGATCACATTTTACATAAACTTAGCATGAGGTGCTTTTACTACCAAAAACACCTGTCTCCAAATGGAGAACATATGCACACATTGTTTACTAAGCTTCTGAGAGCATCTACCAAATACATGCATACTCTTAACCATTAAAGGTTGTGCTAATTATCTGAAAAAGGTGCTGCTGACACCAACATTAGACAATAACTAGGTTCTGAAGAGAAAATGAATTAATACTAATGCAATTAGGTTGTAAATAAATGCATTTTTTTACAGGGTAAGGTGGTTCTTGATATTGGCTGTGGAACAGGAATTCTCTCAATGTTTGCTGCCAAAGCTGGAGCTGCACGAGTCATTGGAATTGAATGCTCAAATATAGTGGAATATGCAAAACAAATAGTTGATGCTAACCAGCTAAGTGATGTAATTACCATTGTGAAAGGAAAAGTAGAGGAAGTGGAGTTGCCACATGGTTTGGACAGCGTAGACATCATCATTTCAGAATGGATGGGTTATTGCCTGTTCTATGAATCTATGTTGGATACTGTCATTTTTGCAAGGGATAAATGGCTTCGTCCAGATGGTTTGCTCTTTCCTGATAGGGCAACACTGTTTGTTTGTGGCATAGAGGATCGGCAGTACAAAGATGAGAAGATAAACTGGTGGGATGATGTATATGGTTTCAACATGAGTTCCATTAGAAGGGTGGCTATAAGTGAGCCACTAGTTGATGTTGTAGATCCAAAGCAGGTGAGTGATTTGTTTTATAAAATGATCCAAGATATTCTATTAACATTTGATCAGTGACATAGCATCATATTTCTCAGGATAGAACACCATCCCAAATTGCAAGATGGAACCCTTTTATCCACACCCTCATTTAGGAATTTTGCATGTTAGAAAAAGAAAGGAAGGCATAACTTGACTTTTAAAACAACTTGCACATGATTTTTGTAAAATCAAGACAAATTTAAAGGATGACGATATGTAACAACATAAAGATGGATGCAGTTAAAGTGGTTTTCAATTTGCAGTGATCTTGGGTGTTCAATTATACATACAAATGACAATATTATTCATCAAACCCATCCAAATCACATCTTCAGCTCATGATGTACAGTTGTGATTGTACCCTTTCCATCTTCATACAAAATTGTTTTTAAATCATCTGAAAGAGAAGTTAATGGTAGGTGAATGGATGTGATTTTCTATAAGGTGCATTAAGAAACCAATAAATATAGTAATTTTGCAGATATAATGAATAATACATTTTTGTTACGATTTGCTTGGAAACATATAAAGGCACTGGATGGTGGGGAGGAAAGAAAAATACTGATATCCCTTTTTACAGAGCCAATAGCCAAACCAATTAGAAAAGAAAATCCTTTTTAATATCTATTTTGACTCTGTAAAGAACATTGTGTCAACAGGAATTTTTATAATTCTGTAAGTATTGTTTAAAATCTGGTTTTGTTGGTAAGTCCCTCAGCTTGAATCTAAAATAAATCACACAGAAATTGGCTGATACTCTCTGATCTTCATGGTAATCTTCAGCATTTCCTGCATGCATCTCATTCCCCTCAACCCAAAACCACAAAGTTGAAGCTTATTTCTCTGAGTGCTATACAACACAAATGCCTGAACAACCTGGGTTGTTTAAGGTGAATATTTTAAAAAAAAGTCATGTGGTGGTGAACTTAAAGATATGTTTATCCATCCGCACCTCAAATTGCTGTATGCTTACAGGTGTTTAATGAGCATCCCTGTGTTCTAGTAGTTAGCATAACTGTCTCTCTTCATAAATGTCCAAAAGTGTAGCAAATCTGGATCATCTTAGAATGTAAGCTTAAAGCCTGTTTAAGGTTCCATAACATCCCTGCTTAGGACTTGCGTGTTTAAGCAGCATCAGTGATGTAGTTTTAAGCTGGTACACATTTGCTTGATAACCAGAACAGGAAGAAAATTAAAACAATTGTTTTCAACTGCAAGCATGCACAATTGATAGAAGGCTTTCTGGAGCCCAGTAGCACTACAGAAGGTTTATTTGAAGCTTCATGTTTACCATTCCCAATAATAGCATGCTGTATGTTTATTGTACACATCTGTCTTTGTTGTAGAAGATAGTCAATTAGGCTGCGACTCATAAAGGCTGGTTCACAATAACCGAGAATGAAAATGGAACAAGAACAACAAAGTTAAAATACACATAATATAATGGGTAGCTTTCCTGAGAATAGAAAGGAAGACTTGGTCAAATTTTAACTTTCTGGTTTCCATTCCCAGGACGGCATATTAGAGCCATATTGTGCGCATTATACTCTTTACTGCAGAAATTATTAAAGACAAACATAAAATAGTTACTAGAGCTCTCTAGTTGCAAGCTGGGAAAATAAAACCGGAAGAAATTTCAGCAAATGTACGTCCTGGTTCCCTTAGCTTCACTGAGCATTGGTTCTTATAGCAAAAGCATCAATAGTAGTTTGTTAATATGCAACTCAAAACTAGCTGTTGTCTCAAAAAAAACAATAGCAAAAACTAGTAGAAATAATAAGAACAACAAATAACTTTAATGTATGCTATTAATAAAGGAATAGCACTTGGCATAACTAAAAGAATCAAAAATAGTAGTGAATCTGCATTTAGAAAATATTTACTGTATCAAATTTGGATGTTAGCTGAATTGGAAGTGGATGAAAAAATGTTATTGGTCAGTTTACTTACAAGTAACACCTTAATGAGCAAAATTGACTTTTCACTTTCTATAAATATGGTCATTGAAACGAGTTCCCATTTCCATTCTCTGTTTATTGTGAACCAGCCTTATCAGCTGCTAAAGCTCTCTCCAGTAGTAAGTTTGGAAAAAAGTAAAACTGCGATAACTTCTGCCACTGTATGTGCTTCCATTCTCGGGTTCATTTATGCTGTCAACAGTTTCATTTAGTTTGACTGCAGTGATATCACTCTTTAAAAATGCTTACCTATTGTTTGCAAACCTGCATTCAATCAAAATAGCCATTGGTCAGCTCTAAACAAATGATATATGAAATTAGTTTCCTATATTACCGATAAACTAATTGACATCCAAAAAATGGTGGAATGACATGCTTTCCCATTACTGTCCTCAATTTGTTCTGAATTAAAAGCCCTTAAATCGGCGAAAGATTCAGTTTCATTGAGGAGAAACCCTTATTTTTTCAATTATCAAATAGATGTTAGGATTTCTGTTCTGGTTCTCATTTCCATTCCCATTTCTCGGTTTATTTAGGCTACTAAAACATTTACATATTGTTGGTTTGCTAAATCACATATTATATCTCCACAGGTAGTAACAAATGCATGTTTGCTGAAAGAAGTGGATCTGTACACTGTGACCCGAGAAGATCTCACTTTTACATCACCTTTCCATCTTCAGGTGCGACGCAACGACTACATTCAGGCTCTGGTCACATTTTTCAACATAGAATTCACTAAATGCCACAAAAGGATTGGGTTTAGTACAGCTCCAGAGGCACCCTACACTCACTGGAAACAAACTGTATTTTACTTTGATGATTATTTAACAGTGAAAAAGAATGAGGAAATCTATGGCGTATTCTCCATGAAACCAAATGCCCGCAACAACAGAGATTTAGACTTCACTATTGAATTGGATTTCAAAGGCGACCTAGGGGAGGTCCATGAGACGAACGTTTACCGCATGCGCTAGACAGGTGTGCAGTGTGCGCTAGGGAACTCATTTTTAACGCCCTTTTTAAGCACATGTAAACCGTGATGGGAAAAGTATTTAACATTTTGTATTCAAGAGAGCCCAGCATGTTTTACTGTATGCAGCAGAAATGTTTGTTGCAATTCCTATTCATAAGATTTGAGTTAATTGTGTAACTTAAGAACTGTACTGAACAACATAATGTGCATTGCAACTATAGTTTAAATCATCTTTTAAAGTAACTGAAGCACTTCTTTAGAAAACACATTTTTATTTAATTTTGTTACTGATTTGGTATTCAAAATGGAATTTAATTTATAAAGAGAAACAGATGTTGACTTTTTGGGTTTACCCTTAAAGATACTCTTTTATGTTTAAGAATTGCTTTTGATATTTGTGATGGAATAGAAATATGTGTAAGCAGTGAATAAAACAGACTTCAATCTGATAGGTTGACATATTTGTCTTGAGATTACAGTTACCATAGAATATAACAGGCATAATGAAAGAACATGTTTTAAGTGAAACTGTTTTCTGAATGATAACTATGATGATCCTAATCTAAAACATGAAGTATCCCCTTGATGCAATGATATAAAAATTAGTAGGAAATTGTGAAGTTCTGCAGGACTCCAAGTTGCAAGCATATTATTTTAGAGGAAAAGAAACAGTGACTTCACCTCTCATTATAGCTCATGTTTACATCCTAAAATTTCCTGGACCACTAGAGATACCAAAAAAGAAGTTACTTTTAATAAAAAGTTACATTGCATATAAAGTAGTGGTAATACACTCTGCTGGAGAATATTTTCGCTGCCTTATCTCTTTTTAACAGGATGTATAAAAAAAAATTCTGAAGATTAAAGAAAGATAAACGAAGTTTAAGGTGGCATCATTCTCTAACACTTGCTTTCAACTTTATAGATCCTAAATGTTTGAAGTATGAGATATTTCCAAGTGATGTAATCCTATATACATCTATCAAGTGTGCATGAATGTCAAGGCAGTCACTGCTACATCCATTAAGTCTAATATTTAAGAATGGAGCTTAAATAAATTGGAAGTATTTCTGACAGTTCTAATGTTCTTGAAATTGAAATACATAAAAGGAAGAGAAAAAAAAAAATCAGTCGCTAGTTTAGTAAGAATTGATTTTTGCTAGTCAAGGCAGTTTCAGGTACCTACAATGCTAATGATTAAATTTTGCATTTGTAGTTTCAGAACTATGCTCTAGCCATCCTTTGGATGTTAAATTTCATTATTATTACTGCACGAATGCTGAAAATTTTGTTACTTGCTTGAAGCATATCAGTTTGTGTGACTGTAAAGAAAAAAAAATGAATGTCAATTGTTTTGATTTCTAACATTTTTGCAAAAGATTATAAAAATAATACTCGATAATATATGTGATGTAGCACTAGCTGGGAATATGGCCCTGGAATTTGTAGGATTAAACATTTGAATAAACAGAATTTCCTTCTCTAAACAAAAACTCAATTCTCTGCTCCATTTTTTCTTCAATAAATGTTGAGTCCTAATGCTCAGAATTTACAGAATGTGTTACTGAGAAGTCTAAATCAGGGACCTCAACTCTAGATTTTGAGTAAACAAATGTTGCACCTATTCCCTTTCCTACCCTTTGTTCTGTTTTCTGTAATGTGTATTTGGATGTAAACTCAGGCCTAGATAACTATGTATACTTCAAATGTAAACAGTGCAGAAACAAAACACGCCAACTTGCAATAATTTGCTTGATAAAATTCATTCCAAGTATTTTATGCTGTTTGGTATTCTATAATTAATTATCCCGTGACTATGAAACTGACTACATTTAAAAAAAAAATTAGAAGTATCTGGTCAACTCAACCCTGCTTCCAGTCTCAAGTTGACCACCGTATTACATAGAAACAGCTGTAACTGAATTGTACCAATTCTAGGGGCCGTACCAACTGCTCTGTAGTAGTGGTTTAATGCTTTATTTACTCCATATATGTTCTAAGTTGTGTGGCTTTTATTTTTTTACTTTCTCTACTACGTATAGTAAGTAGGGGAAGTATTGCATTCCACCCAAAAATTCGATACCGAGATTTTGCCGGAAATACATGTTTTGAGACCTCCTGAAACCAAAAAAAGCATTTTTGTGTGTGCGTGTGTGTGTAATATTCTTGCCCATGCTCCAAAAAGAAAATACAGTGTTCCAATATCTTTATGGTTTGTTGAGAATCATCATTGCAATGAACGATGAGGTAAAATGGCTGACATTAGGTGATAGATTGTAAATTTATTAATGAGATTTTATGAGAGAGAGAGAACAGCATAACTCAAAAACGAACAGTCGAACTTGGTATTTAGGTTCAGTATCTTCCAGAGATGCGACACGAAGGTTTTCAAGAAAATCCCCCCACCCCAGACTACCCTTTACATGGAAGATTTTTCGAAAATTTTAATTTTCTCAAAAATGGCTCTAACGATTTTGATGAAAATATCACATGTTTAACATAATGTCATGAGAAATGAAATGTATATCTCGAATTTTCTGGAAATGTCTCCAAAAGTATTCTTCATTGTGAACGACTTTTGCATAACTGGTAAACCCTAAGAGAGAGACAAAATTTTACTACACAAATAATGTAGATCGCATTAAAATACACAACTTTTGTCATATACATTTCTTTTGTTGAGTGAACCGTTTTCGAGATATTGCTTGTTATTTCCTTAAATTTTCCAATACTTATACTTTTTCTCAAATGCGTTATTCATTTTTACTTTCTCTACTACGTATAGTAAGTAGGGGAAGTATTGCATTCCACCCAAAAATTCGATACCGAGATTTCACCGGAAATACATGTTTTGAGACCTCCTGAATCCAAAAAAAGTATTTTTGGAAACATGTCCATGTGTGTGTGTGTGTGTCTGTGAACAGCATAACTCAAAAACGAACAGTCGGATAAGCACCAAACTTGGTATTTAGGTTCAGTATCTTCCAGAGATGCGACACGAAGGTTTTCAAGAAAATTCCCCCACCCCAGGCTACCCTTTACATGGAACATTTTTCAAAAATTGTAATTTTCTCAAAAATGGCTCTAACGATTTTGATGAAAATATCATATGTTTAAGATAATGTCATGAGAAATGAAATGTATATCTCGAATTTTCTGGGAATGTCTCCAAAAGTATTCTTCATTGTGAACGACTTTTGCATAACTAGTAAACCATAAGAGATAGACAAAATTTTACTACACAAAAAATGTAGATTGCGTTAAAATACACAACTTATGTCATATACATTTCTTTTGTTGAGTGAACTGTTTTCGAGATATTGCTTGTTATTTCCTTAAATTATCCAATACTTATACTTTTTCTCAAATTCCTTATTCATTTTTTTTATGTCCTGGACATGCAAAGAGAATGGAATGCGCCACATAGCAACCAGCGTTAAAATATTTGACTATCCCTTAAAAGCTACCATATTTCCCTTGCATCTACAAGAAAATTAGCAATAAGATTGACATCTCGATATCTCGATTAACATGAAGCATATGGAGTATAGGCGTTTGTAAAATTAGATTGTACAAGAGTAGAGAAAGTCATGTGAGTGTAACACATCAGATTTTTTAATCATGTTTAGTCACAAAGAAATAAATTTTTGTCTAGGAACAGTAGCATTTATGACTAATAAAGAACAAGCTATCCCTGAATGTTGTAAATAGGCATTAGAAAAATGTTTTTAATAACTGATGTTGCAATGTTTTAGTCACAATGCAAAAAAACTATGGAAAAGTTTTACAGTGTTGTACAGTGATCCACTCAGTTGCCAAATTGAATAATTTTTGTAACTATAATCTGCTCAAAACAAGACAGTGATTGGCGTTTCATGGAGATGGACAGGCAACATAGCCACTTATCACGATCACATGGAGAGCGCACTAGGATTAGTGCATACAAAGGCGATTGTATTGCACCTATTAATAAATAACTGCATTTTAGAGCGGTATTTTTGTTATTTATATATCTTAACCGTGGTATTCTTACTGATTCCTACAGCATGTGAGGTCCTATCGAGTATGTTGGAGATCAGAATAAGAGGTCATTTAATTTCTCTGTTTCAAAATATTCTCTTAAAGGTATTTCCTGCGCCCGTCCTTAGTAAACACTTGTATTCAATTCCCAAGAATGATAGTTTCTCTTTTACCTATGTAAGTTTTGGAAATTATTAAAGATCCATAAAAAGTATATATACAATTTATAAATGCTCACAACACATAGAAGAGTACTATTTGTTTGTACTGCAGCAATGGAAGTCCATATTGGTGTAATTGAAGCAGGGTAGGCACATACTAATCACATGTTACATATCAGCAATGCTGTGATAGTGTACAGCTCGTGTAAAACGTCGTGACACTCCATGTGTGCAAGAGAGGAGAAGTGATGGGAGAGCAAGGTACCAGAAGTATTTCAGAACTCAGAGGCAGTCGCTGATCCCCACCTCTCTTATTACGCAAGTGGGCTGGTCAGTGCTATTGCACAGCTATGCTTCAGGAGTGGGGAACTGTCACGATGTTTTATGCTGGTTGTATACAGTTGCTGTGGAAATGTATCAGCTAAATTGGTTTGTGTAACTTGGTATGATGACTGCTATGACGTTTCAATCACCTCCATTTTAAAGCTCTGTCCCATGTGTTCCGCAAATGTTGATCGCTTTCTTTTCATGCACAGATTATATGCTAATACTAAACCCCCGCCGCTATAACGTTGCACTTGACAGCTAGCGTTTAAGTTGGTACACTCGCGAAAAAACAGATGAAAAGCTTCAACCGTTTGACTTCCTAAGCCAATCACAAGGCAGCATTCTGGATGGTCGATGACAAAGCGGAACCGGATCTAGAATCGGCTCTGTTGCCGGATGTAACTATTCCCAACCATGTGCTTCAGTTTGTGAATCTCTAGCAGAGCGTCGAGTTGTTCTTTGCAAGCTACATATTGTTCATTGTTATTTAGATTTGTGGTTATTGTTTGATAGTTTTGTTATTGTTCGTTTATACATTTATTTATATTTATCTATTTTATATATATTTCATTCATATTATTTATTTAAACAAAACTTAAGTGCGACAATGTCGGAAAAACGACGCCGATCGCCAAGTGATGATTCACAAAGTGAAAATCCTTTGCGCCGAGTTGTGTCACTTAATAGTCAGGCATTGGAACTATTATGGGGAACCCGGGAGTTCTTTGAACAGGAAAAGGAGTACGTGAAGCTTCACGGAAATCCCTCTATTCCTGCTGATAAAGCCGTACAACGAACTGCAGCAGCTCTTGATTTAAGCATGAGAACTGTTGTTCACAAAGGAGTGAAACTACAAGAGAAAGAGGACAAAATTCCTGAACCATCTGGAACACAACAGGTATTTCTATCAACTCCAGGGAAGAAAAAAAAGAAGCCTCGTCCAGTCACAAATATTGATGCTTTCCAATTAGACACCATACGTAGACACATTTATGCCTATTATCATAGAAAGGAGTATCCGACCATACCAAAGCTGCTTATATCGCTTATTTTCAATTAACAATAATAATACGAAATAGTTATTATTCAGTGACGTTCGCTACTTACGTACACTTTCTGTATGCGGCTTAGACACGATAGAAATGAGAACAATCAGCTGTTGTTTACTAGCCACTCTGGCAACGTCGCAACCACGAGTTAGCCAACCTTACGCGAAGCCACACGAACTGTCAAGTGCAACGTTATAGCGGCGGGGGTATAAATATCTAACATACAGTAATGGTTTAATTAGTATCTGTGTTTCAAAACACATGTATTGCTAATACAAGTTGGTGTTACCATTGTGTACTGTTGTTTATTAGACATCAAAACATATTTGGTATTGATTCATAGGATAATTTGGATTTTGGCAGGCATTTCAGTTAGTCCCATTTGTTTTCACTAAAATGGAAAAAGTACAGTATTGTTCACTGATTTGCTTTTTACTTTTGAATGGGAAAACTTGCAAGGAGATAAAAGCAAAATTGGATGCTGTTTATAGGGAGTTTTCGCCATCTATGACAACAGTTAGATGCTCCTTCAATGATTTTAAATGTGGTCGAACATCTATTTTTTATGAGCGCCCAGTATGCTTGGCAGGTGTGGTTACCAAGGAAATAAAAGTTTACAATATTATTCTCGCTGATCATCGAATGAAAGTTCATGAAGTGATAGATGCCATAGCTATGTCGATGGGAACGGCAGTCCATATTTTGCATGATAAGTTGGAGGTGAAAAAGTTGCCTGCTTGATGGGTGCTGCCATTGCTCATAATTAAATTGAGTTATATTTATGAATGCTCTTTAAATACAGTGGTCCTTATCATCCTATTCTATATTGGGTGTGAAAGACTGGACATTTTGCTCAGATGCCTCTTTATCAGGCTTGAGGTTCTGTTAAGTGCTGCAAAACTACAACACGGGGCCAACAGCTTTACTTCCCTTCCGAAGGGAGCCATGCTAAGGATTTTTTACACCCAAAAAAATCCATTTCCTTATGCCGGGTTTGAACCTGCGACCTCAGGAACGAGGTTAGCATGGTATCCCTAGACCACAGTGGATAACAAGCAGGTGCAGCTTTCAACTTCAAAGCTGTGTTTGGAGCAATTTAAGCAAAATCCAAAGGACTTAAAATCACTGAACAATACTACAGTGAGTTATTCAACAAGAAGTTGAAGGAAACATGGCCCCATTTGACAAAGAGAGAGTGCTGTTTTATCACAATGCAGCACACATTATCTGGAGTTGTTGCCACCAAACTGCATGAATTACATTGAATTGTTACAACCCCCGCCCCCATATTTGTCCGACCTGACTTCCTATGATTTCTTCTTGTTCCCAAACACAAAATCGCTCGTCAGAAAAAATGTAGATCCAATGAGAAAGTCATTGTCGAGACAGGAATATTAAATTTTTTGGAAGGGTTAAAAAAAATGGTAGAAATGTTGAGAAAAGGTGACTATGTTGGGAAACAAATAATTTGTGTTTAAAAAAAATGGTGTCTTCATTCCTAAAACGGTACTTATTGAACTTTTAATATGCCAAAAGATAAGAAAATATATGATGTTTTGGTATATAACATACTAGCTGGCCCTCCCGTGTTGCATGATAGCTTACTAAACTCCAATGATTAATTCATTTCATTTACCTCCCGCTGTTCTTTATGAAATTATTGTACAATCTGACAAGTTTTTTTTATGATGAATCCTCCCCTTTACCCCATGTAATTGTAGTTTCGTACAGACTCGGCTATTCCTAATAGATTTAAAAAAAAAAAAAAAACGTTCACACAAAAGAATATGAAACTTTGGCAGGACATTGGACTTCCTCAACCTCCCCTCTACCATCTTTACAAAGTCCTGGAAATTTTGCATAGGCTATAAGTACCCTTTAGTTATGGAACATCAGAATGGTTGAGTAACTTGTTAGGTAATTACAGTAGGTGAAGTATTAATGATTTAATAACATTAAATGTAAACAGCTTTCACGTAATATGAAAACTTTAACATGTTAAGACCTTATCATGTACAACAAAATAAGAGGTGAAACTGGTGAATATATAAGATTCTTGGATTTTGCACTCCCAGGCCACCAAGTTAATCTTTGCAAAAGACAGTGCAGTCATAGAAGTAATGTTCTCAATTGTTAATTAAAACATATTGATTCTCTGATTTCTAATGTTAGCAATTTTCTCAGTTTATACAACTCCAAGTTTCGAATAAAAAAGCACATAAAATGTACATCTGTGTGAAAATCCTCCCCACCCCAAATTCATTTACATTTAACATTTCAGGCATTCAATTTGTTTTCAGAAATGGCTGTAATTTAAGTATAGGTATAGTTTAAGCACACAATTTGTATTTGTGGCATTAACCATTTCAGTGATATTCGTTGCTATTTAGTTTATCATGCGTTTGAAGTGCTAAGTCACCATTGTTTTGCTTCCATTAATATTGTACAGAGATTATATAATTTCAAAATCAGCATATAGTGACCCACTTTTTAAAATCTATTGCCTCAGTCTCCTATATCCCTCTTGCACCTACAACGAAATATGCAATTAAACTATTTCTGCAAATACTTATCTCAATGTGAATAGGTAGAAAAGTAATTGATAAGAGTCTGTAGAGAATGGAAGGATGTGGTGATATTCGTTAGCAAATGGCAAAAAAGTGTGGACATAAACACAACAGCTTTTAGGGCAGTGCATCTGTGACGGTCTAAAAATCCACAATTCAGATTGCTTTGACTTTTTTACCATATGCTTGGAACATAAAACATATAGTGCATACAAAACGATAACTAAATATGTGAAACCATTAACATAATTGTTTATTCTTAATTATGAAATGCACATTGGAACATGTGTATCATATCGCTCCCAAATTTTTAATTTGAGCTTAGTATACACACTTAAAGAAATTGTGGAGGCATTTCTTAATGTTAGTGTAAGAGAAGTTGTATTTTTTGAGGGGGATATACATGCTATTGAACCTTTAAATTTGTTTAGTGCGAGTTATAAAAAAAATTATTTCAACGATTTGATTTTTTTTATAATTATTTGCCATAATTTCTGAAGCTCAGCCAAAAATTTCAATCGAATACGAGGTGTATTCATAAAGTATAGAACGTTATTTTTTCCCGCGTAAACCAATGAAGCGCGGGAGACTTCCTTCATTAGAGGGGATATTCATGCGCAGTCGTGAATTTTCTCTCGCCCGCTGAAAGTGTCAGTAGCTGGCAGTACTTTGGTGTTTTGTGGATGGCAATCAGCCTACGAGTAAAGATGTGTAAGTGGCGGTCGTCGCATGTTTTTGGTGGGAGGGGTTTGTTTTATTTTTGTCAAAATAACGGAATTGCTTGAGCAGCGATATCAAAGTGGAAACCATTCGCAAGATTCAACAGGCTTTCGGGGACGAGCACCTCGCGGATGAAGGTTTTTTCACAAAAGTAAATGGCCAACTTCAGTGAGACCTGCGCGAAGGGTCGCCTAATTCTCAGGCGTATTTGGATAGATGGTATGAGTGAAATTTTTTGTATGCTTCCCTTACTGTGCAACCCATCGCTTGGCATGGTAGCAATCTGCTCAGCTCGCAATCTTGAAAAGCAATACACTTCGGCATTCATTGTAAGCTAATGGGCAGTTATTGCAAATTCAACTTCAGTACACCTGTAGAAAATATGTTGTTCTTGTGTTTCGATTAAGTACTGGACCAGAAGTAAAAAGCACCAATGCTGGGTGCTTTGGTTACACGTAAGCTTAACCAGCAATAGATTTTGTGCTTAGGATAGCTGAACTGGTAAAGCATCTTTTCTTACTGCTGATCAACAGTCGTGGCGAAACTTCGATCGAATTCCATGTAATGCGTTTTTTTTAAGTAGGGAACACCTTTGTTTAATATAACTTGTACCAATATAAAATTATACAAACTAATAGAACCTATTTCTGATAAAACTCCTCCTTGAGAGCAGTAATTTACATGGCTTTTTATTACGAACGCTGCAATACGATTACATTTTATGATTGAATGCTTTATAAAATAATTGCAATTGCTGCAAACAAACAGGAAATACGCTTACCTTAACTGTGAATCATTCCTCCCGAAATTAATAACATTTTAATGTAAATACCACATTCAAAGGTATTTCTCTGTAAATCTCAAGACTAAAGAATTTACTTCATTCATGCACTGATCTTACAATGGATATAAGAAGCATTATATCGTGTTAGAAGGTCAAGTAAGGAAATTAAAATGTTTCGAGTACAAGAAACGAAAATAATTATTTTGAGTAAACTCGCATGACTATATATGTATTCCTTTATAGCTAAGTATGGAGTAATAACGACACAAGTACCGTGTTACGTGAGAATAAGACTCCAAAGCAAATGAATTTATCATAGGAAAGCATGTAATAAAAAACCATCTTAATGGTCACAAAAATGCATTTTTTACAAGAACAGGATGCCATGAATAAAGTAGTTAATGATATATTCATAATGAGTTGTAGATTATTTGAACGTACAGCCACCGTTTGGACCTGGTTGCCATTTTCTTTATTTTCACTATACAATGTTGCCATTAACTCAGTTTCTAGACCTTTTTTTTCGGATAAAAGAACATACATGAATTAAAGATATTTGTTAATTTTCTATTTCAGAAAATAAGCATGCGGGAGGCGAGGATGGGACCACTAACAAACAGCCTGGCATTTTGGAATTCTACGGATAGCTGCAATGAGCTCAGCTATTCCTCACTTGAATAATTTGCGCTCAATTCATGTGATATTAAGTGTTATTCTATCGCTAACTTGACAACAAACTTCATTGCAACGCGGAAGGTTCGTGGTACCCTGAGAAATGGTTTTAATGTTTTGCTTTTGTTTCTAGATATTCTTTTGCGTTTATTCAGGGGATAAAAAGAGAACATTGTCTAGAACAAACATGAGTATCGCAGCGTTCAGTGTAGAGTATAAGTTCCTTTAGTTGCTTTTATTAACAACAGACATGATGAAATCCTTAAAATGATATGATAGTTTTTACAGTACCCTCTAATAAGCATTTGAAAATTATGACATTCGGATTCAAATTCACCCACGATTCACAACGCTTATATTCCCCCTCTTTATCAGCATAAAGCGTGTGCATGAAACATCACTTCTGCTATCCTATGAATCTCTCTGTCATTCTTAGACATTCGTTGCAAAACGACGCAATATGCTTCGTCCACATGGTTACCAAGACTTGACAGCAGCAAAGAGGGGCGAGATCATATGACGTTTCTCGCAGGGCCAGAGAATTTTCGCTTAACCGTAACAGGTCAAGAAATGACTACCCGACATCAAGCGGGAGGCGTTAAATGGGCCAAGTGGCTACCAAGATCAGGAAGGACTTGGGTGACTATCGTTGCACAAAACGAGGCACTGAAGGCAGAGGTGAGGAAGCATCCTATTACACACATCCGTTTTGCTGGATGAGGCTGTGGAGTGGAATACCTACGGATGTTCTCATGAAACTATGCGGCGGAGACTACAGGAGGCTAGCCTTGAATTTCATCGTCCTGCCACCAAGACAATCTTCACTGAGGCGCACAACGCCAGAAGATTGGAATGGGTCCAAAGAAACACCCAGCTACCGCAGGCTTACTGGAAAAAATTAAATTGAGTTTTATTTTTGGACGTTCTTTAACTACTATGATCCTTAGCGTCCCATTCCATATTGGGCGTGAAAGACCGGGAGTTTTGCTGTTTTTTTCAGGCTTGAGGTTCTTTTACGTGCCGTAAATCTACGACACGGGACCACCGACTTTACTTCCCTTCCGAAGGAAGCCATGCTAAGGATTTTTACGCCCGAAAAAAATCCATCGCCCTCCGCCGAGTTTGAACCCGCGACCTTGGGAACTGCAGGCTTACTGGGATCTAACGACCTAGTCGGACAAGAAGCTAACCTATCTGACTAGCAGGTAGGGTGTGTGTCAATGGTTCGCGTGGCACAATACAATCCCAGACATGCTGTGCGTGGAAAGCGCTCTGGAAGAATGTCAATTCACTTCTTGGCTTATATGACAGCAACTGATTACGGTGACGGAGAGAATGACCAGTGCGGTCGTTGGCGTAGCGGACTATTCTGGAGCCCTCCTTTAGAATCAAGTGGAAACCTAAATATTAAAAATCTATGATAAATAATAATAAACATTCCTCGCAGTTAATTCGCCTTTTTCATGCAGGATTTTTCCTAGCGAATTCATCCACTGGCACATCAAGATTTAATGTGCATGCTCTTTCCATTTCAATGCTTATCATAAAAAGGGAGACAAACGCTCCTGCCTCATCGAACCACGAAACATTATGATCAATTCATTTTAATTTTGAGAAAGTCCTTACTGCTGAAGCCACTGTCGCAGGATTTAGAAATAATTTCAAAGCCACAGACATCAGAGACACTAGAAATAACTATGTGATTTTTTTTAATAAGGATTAGATCTGTTAACCCTTCCAATTAGTAGTTGGTGAGAAATTTGTGGTGAATTATTCGGATAGCTCGCTACAAGTTTTACTGCGATTGAATGAAGCTCACAGTCACTACTATCCACTAGTATATGGGGCTGAAAACCTTTGAACTTTTCAGTGATGTCCATCATGCTTTTAAATCTGTCGTAATTGACTTAACACAATATCCAAATAACAATCTAACACTTTACATTTGAAATACCGTTCGGACCACTCAGCCTTTTATGGTCATACAATTCATCGAAAAATTTCGTTTTAACTCTGTGTTTTCTTGCAAAACGACATTCGATTCCCCCATATATTTGCCATTTCTGAAGAGAAGTAAATGCTTTGTCCAGTAATTTTGTAACGCTATATATTTTCATTAGTTGACTGCATATGCTTTGACACGATATTGGTAGTTTGTAACACTTCGTCTGAAACACAGACTCATAAGTTTCCATTTGTTTTCTTACGGAACAATGCTTCGTTACGCTGATTTAATTTTTAGAGATCACTTTTATATTAAAGTCCACATGATACCTCGATAACGGAAACTGACGGATAACAAAGCGTCATTAGCTGAAGACCATCTTGTTGGACACAATCTTTTAAGAGTTTAGATTGTCATTTCTTGTAACAGTTGTCATGTTTTAATACTGGAACTGAAAAAACTATACATCCTTTCAGTTGAGTTGTAAAAGGATATTATTTGTGATATCTTAGCTGCGTCTCTTAGGACTAAATTCAAGTTGTGTGCTGCACAATATTACATAATTGGCAGTCGGCTCCAGTCTTTTGATCCACTCTTGCACTCCTGAGTACAGCTCCAATCTTCCATCGTAATCTTCATGTTTACGTTATTGTATAGAAATTCCATTGTTTTCAATGAATTCTAAAACTAGTAACTAATCCTTGTGCACTTCCATCCCCAACTCTAAAAAAAAGTCCTAGAATACTTTCCCGTATTGTGAGATCTATAGGTGTTATTTACGTTCTCTTGTACTATTGTAAGATGTATCGCAAAATTAAACTTACTGATCGTGCTTAGTTACGTTTTGGGTAGTATCCATTATTACGGAATAGAACCATTGTCATATGTTTCTGCAATTATCTCTGTTTCTATTTGTGAAGGCAACGTCTGAATGAGTTCGTTTTGTATTTGCGGGTTTAAGTAGGTGTTTTCGCTTTTTGTCTTCTCATTCATTAATGGAGATAAAATGGGATTATATTGTTAAGTTCAGTAACAGCAAGAAAACTACTACTATGTGATTCACTAAGTAAAGGGTCTTTCAACAAGAGTGTCCTATCCTTAACATGTGATAGCTGCCTGTGTTATTGAGTTACAGCATTCATTTTTACTTTCTCTACTACGTATAGTAAGTAGGGGAAGTATAGCATTCCACCCAAAAATTCGATACCGAGATTTCACCGGAAATATATGTTTTGAGACTCCCTGAATCCAAAAAAAGCATTTTTGGAAACATGTCCGTGTGTGTGTCTGTGTGTGTGTGTGTGTGTCTGTGTGTGTGTGTGTGTCTGTGAACAGCATAACTCAGAAACGAACAGTCGGATAAACACCAAACTTGGTATTTAGGTTCAGTATCTTCCAGAGATGCGACACGAAGGTTTTCAAGAAAATCCCCCCACCCCAGACTACCCTTTACATGGAACATTTTTCGAAAATTTTAATTTTCTCAAAAATGGCTCTAACGATTTTGATTAAAATATCATATGTTTAAGGTATTTTCATGACAAATGAAATGCATATCTCGAATTTTCTGGGAATGTCTCCAAAAGTGTTCTTTATTGTGAACGACTTTTGCATAACTGGTAAACCATAAGAGATAGACAAAATGTTACTACACAAAAAATGTAGATCGTGTTAAAATACACAATTTATATCATATACATTTGTTTTGTTGAGTGAACCGTTTTCGAGATATTGCTTGTTATTCCCTTAAATTTTCCAATACTTATACTTTTTCTCAAATTCGTTACTCATTTTTTTTATGTTCTGGACTTGCAAAGAGAATGGAATGCGCCACATAACAACCAGCGCTTAAACATTTGACTATCGCTTAAAACCTTTGCATCTACAAGAAAATTAGCAATAAGATTGACATCTCGATATCTCGATTAACATGAGCATATGGAAAATAAGCGTTTGTAAAAATAGTTTGTACAAGAGTAGAGAAAGTCATGTGAGTGTAACACATCAGATTTTTTTTCATGTGGTTACAGTTGTTATTGACAAATAGCCATGGAACGTTATAGCATTCAGCAACGCGTAGAAATTGTGAAACTTTATTATCAAAATGGATCACCTGTCAGCCAAACCTTCCGTGCATTGCGTGAAGTTTACGGTGTGCATAATCGTCCCTGCGAGAGAACATTCGGCGTTTGATCGATAAATTTGAAAGAAGTGGTTCTGTCAGCGATCGAAGAACGCCTGTACGTAATCTACTTAAGCGCTCCAACGAAAACATAGGCGCCGTTCGTGAGAGTGTACGCGAGAACGGAAACAAATCAATTGCTCGTCGAGCGCAAGAATCGGGGCTTTCGCCGACCACCAGTTGGCGAATTCTGCATCTGGACTTGAAGTTGCACGCTTATAAAATGGTGTCAACTCAAGAACTAAAGCCCAAAAACCATAGGTTGCGCCGTGTATTCGCTGACTGGACTATGGAGGATTTTTGTCGAAAAATCATCTTCAGCGACGAAGCCCACTTTTGGATGGATGGTTGTGTTAACAAACAAAATTGCCGCTATTGGAACAATCATAATCCAATGCAGATTCAAGAACGACCACTTCTTCCCCAAAAGGTTACTGTGTGGTGTGGATTTTGGTATGGTGGAATCATTGGTCCATATTTTTTCCAAGATGAAGATGGAGAAGCTCTAATTGTCAATGGAGAAAGATACCGAGCTCTTATAAGGTACTATTTTTGGCCTAAATTGGATGGTATGGATCTCAGAAACATTGGTTCCAGCAAGATGGTGCCACATGTCATACTGCTCTCGAAACAATCTATCTGTTGAAGGAGGAGTTCAGAGGTTTCATCATTTCCCGTGATGTGATGCTAACTGGACCCCGAGATCATGTGATTTAACGCCGTTGGATTACTTGTGGGGTTATATTAAATCTCGAGTTTATGTCAACAAGCCAGAAACAGTAAATGATCTTATGAATAACATCACGCGTGTTATTCGTGAAGTTGGACCTAATTTACTTTCTTCTGTCATTGAAAATTGGGTCAACCGTATACGCGCAACCCAACGAAGTCGCGGCGGTCGCTTAACTGATGTTCTCTTCCACACGTAATGACATAAATTATGTTCCAAAATAATAAAAAAAAAAAAAAAAAGAAATAAAGCTCTATCATTTATAGAACGTGTTTTATTTAAGTTCCAAGATTGGATACTCTTGATGAAAAGACCCTATATTTCTCTATGCCCCCGATACCATAGGCATTACACATTGCTGAGGTCAGTGACACATCAATTACCCTTTTATTAGTTCTTACTATATGCTTCTTTAAATTACCTATGATTTCTTTATTAAAATTACTTCTATCGGTGGGGTTCTTATGAGATAAATTTATATATTTTTCGATATTTGTTTGAGAAAGGAAGTCGAGGGAAAATTTTTACTACTTTCACAATTTCTTAACTCAGTCTAATTATTATAAAAATCGTGGGAAAACGTGCTATGTTCACATTTAATGGACTCGCCCACGAAATTAACAGAATCATCTATTTCAGAAACGCCACCATTTGCTTATTTTCATTTTCTCCAGTTTCTATTGGAATTCTTTGACTATCTCCTTTTTATCAATGAAAAATGTTTTTAAAAAAATCGGAATTTTGTTATCAGGGCATCCATTTCTTTAGTTTGCTTTTTGTTTTCTTTTTGTCGCTGCACTAAGAAACTAGTCACCACGATATGAGTGCGATCGGAGGACACCACTATGTTTGTTGATTATACGTCAGCAAGGCTAGGGATCAAGAGGAGTGAGAGGCAAGCGATAGAGGAATGTACAGTTGCACAATAAAAGCAGTATTACATTTGCAGGCCTCAGTCTCCCAGTAAGTGAAACTCGGCACTGCGGATGTTTTCCTTACCTGCCTGCCCTTCCGATGCCCCGCCCACTTGCTCCGTAACAGTTTAGTTCCTCTTTCTACCGCACGCACTCATATTGTGGCCGACTAGTACACATGCTCAATCGACTTAATACCAATAAAACAGAGTACTCAACTTCTGAAATTAAAATCTTATACTGGTACCTATAAATAATTAATTTTCACAGTTAAAATGAGGCCTTTTTCGCACTTTTCACGTTGTTATTGATATAGTAGTCCTACACTCACTCCTGCCCTCACTATCGCAATAGATCAGAATGACACGAGGAACAGAGAAAAACTGTTTGAATTTCGCATTGCCCGTTGACCAGTAAATTCAAGTAACAATAAAGAAAATAATTCTAAGCACCCCTTCCATCCTATTGTCCCGCGTGGTACTGTTAGTTTGGCCAGAGCAGGATTAGAAAGTTCACGTGTCATATTTCTCAATACTCCCGAAATTCCAAGAAAACTATTTTCCCTGAATTCACAGGGTGCTGCCTGCGTGATCTAAACATGCGAAAATACGGTATCTGGAGCATTTCGGGCCCCACCGCACCACGGGGGCTGTTGCTACGCCACTGAGTGCGGTTTATATTGATATCCTCCACCCGAGTCAGTTGGGGGATTCAATCTCCTACTGGAGTATTGTAATAGTAACACAATGGTTAGAGCAAACGCACAGAAAATGAGAGAACCATGTTCAAATCCCGGCTATGACATTGAATTTTTCAGCTGGCTCTATTTCACTTGGTTTTGTTTGTTCTTCAAAACCTGAAGAATATTGCAAGCAGCCCTATCGTTTTTAATTATCCATTTTTACTTTCTCTACTACGTATAGTAAGTAGGGGAAGTATTGCATTCCACCCAAAAATTCGATACCGAGATTTCACCGGAAATACATGTTTTGAGACCTCCTGAATCCAAAAAAAGCATTTTTTCAGTTATTCTTGCACGGCTTCAGTTCCAGCCAAATATATATTACGTTTAAGTCCTACAGTTCTCTCTCATTTTTGCACATTGGAAACAAGGAGTGTCAATAATTAAGTTATATTTATTACCTACCCAGAATATATACACTGTCTTCAAGAATGTTAGTAAAAATCATCACATTTTTATTTTAATCAACATTTCTAGCACTTAAAGGTGATTTAATGTAAATACTTCATTTGTTTTTTTATCTTCTTTGCAAACAAAGTGGTTATCACAGCACAAAGTTTTATTTTATTAACATGTAAACAGATAGCACCAATAATGGCTTTGATTTCACTTACATACCCAGAATATAGCCTTCAATTAAGTTTTTTATAAGCATCACACTCTTGAAAGTTAAAGGAGGTTGTCTTAGATGTGCTCTGCCATTTTTCAGATGATCCTTAAATTTTACGCCAGCCCGCTAGCCTAAATATCAATAGCTACAAAAATGAGTCCTGTTACTTTGTTGCTGTAATTGTTATTATTTAGCATTCATTTACAAAACACGCCTTCGAGAGTAGCATATACTCGTTTCTTTCCTTAACTATCCTGTTGAATATAATAATACCGATTCTTTGTTTTGATAATTAAGTGTGCGTAGTAGCAACTTAGGTCTAACAAGATGAATGACTAATTATAAATGCTCGAAATAAATAATTTGAGTCATGATATAAACCCTGGAGGAAAAAAAAGACTGAGTTACTGATTCATTGCAAACAATATTCCATTTTCACTTCCAGTTTGCAAAGCAGACACTCCACTGTTACACTAAGGTGAAGGTTTTGATTATGAAGTTAATATTACTGAATTATAATAGGTACCTATTAGGCTTCTCATTTTAAAGTTTATATCATTAGTGGTGCCTGTAAATCAAAACATATTCAGTATTCAATCCTCTGTCATGTACATGTATGAACCTGAATCTGAAGGACACTTTTCAAAGGCCAGGAACGCTTAAGAACCATTGTATCGTTTAACGATTTCATTTGTCTGTCGTTAATAAAAGCAACTAAAGGAACTTATATTCTACACTGAACACTGCTTGTTCTAGCTAGTATTCTCTTTTTATTCTATAAATAAATGTAAACAATATCTAGAAAACAAAAGCAAAATATGCAAACAATATTTCAGGGTGCTACGAATTTTCCGCCTTGTAATTAAATTCGTTGCCAAGTTAGCGACAAAATAAAACTTAATATCATTATGAATAGAGCACAAATTATCCAAATGAGAAATAACAGATATCGTTGCAGCTATCCGTAGAATTGCAAAGTGCCAGCTGTCGGTGGTTCCATTCTTGCTTCCCGCATGCTTATTTCCTGAAATTGAACATTAACAAACGTCTTTAATTCATGTAGGTTCTTTTTTCAGGATTGGAGAATCAGGATAAAGACACACTTCTAAAATTGAATTAATGGGTTATGCCAGTACATACAGACCTCCATGTTGTAAACTTGACAACGTATAACAAAGACTATTTGATCAATCTTCTGCATGCTATATGGCGGTAAGAAATAATCGTATTTTAATATTGCCCCGTCTTAAATATACCCAGAAGTTGGTGTCATCTCTGGGAGATTCATCTGTGAGAAAACTGGTAATAAACATTTTTTAAAAACAATATGTGTCAGTGTGCCACAAAAAGATAAGTCAGTAGTACTACAGCTTGATGAAACATATTTAAACATGCAATTGAATGTGTGGTGTTGTAATTGGTTATGCACAAAATCACCTTTCATCTCGGGTAAGAGTTGTCGGTTTTCATGATACCCTCAGGGCTTGGATTTTAAGGCAATGGTTGACACAAAATAAATAATTTGAAACTGTATGAAGTGTTTATTTACTCTTAATATTGTGCCTATTCCTTTGTTAAGCAGTTACAAATATGGTTGGCGAACTCGTAGAAATGTTGCTTGTCACTAAATTTACAAATGGGGAGAGCCTGTGTGTTTGCAGTATTCATTGGTATTTTCGATTAAAATTTCATCTATAATAATAAATTTAGTAAACTGCACAATAAGATATACAGGATGTAAAAAAAATGCACTGCACAAATTTCAGGACACATTCCTCACACGTAGACGAAGAAATTATGTTACATGAACATGGGTCTGGAAACGCTTTGCTACCATGTTACAACTCATTTTTCTCCAACTCATTAATCATGGGAAACACACAAGAATAGAACGTACCAGCATACCACATGCAACTCTTTTTTATAGGAGATGTTCAATATGCCCTCCGTGAGCTTTGCTACATCCATCAACCCGCCGTCTTAGTGAATCCCGGATGCGCTGATGTATCCCTGCAGTATTGCGTATGGTTTCGCAGCCTTCCATAACACGGGCACGGAGACGCTGAACATCTGGTCTGGGGTTCGATACCCAAGAGCTTTCAAATGCCCCCACAAATAAAAGTCCAGTGGGTTTAGGTCCGGGGAACGTGGACGCCAGGCAATTGGTTCCACCTCTACCTATCCATCTGTCATCGAATCTGTTATTAAAAAGCCGAGGGACATTAACACTAAAATGAGGAGGTGCTCCATCGTGCATGAAGTACATGTTTTGTCGCACAGCTTAAGACACATCTGCTAACAGATCAGGTAGAACATTCTCTAAGAAATTATGGTAACTTTGTCCGTTGAGCCTGGGTGGAAGAACGTGAGGCCTACCAAACAGTCACCAACAATGCCGGCCCATACATTGACAGAAAATCTTTGTTGATGACTTATTTGAACAGTTGCGTGAGGATTGACGTCAGACCAAACATGCCGATTGTGATAATTTACAGCCTGATCTCAACTGTGAACAACACCGTTGCATTAAAATTAGGGTTGACACTTTGTTGCATAAACGATTCGCAGAAGCGTACCCGTGCAGGAAGATCAGCTGCTGATAGTGCCTACACACGCTGTAAATGGTATGGATACAGCCGGACCTCGTGTAGCATTCGCCAGACAGTTTATGTGGTCAACACTCATTGTTGCAGCTACTTGTCTTGTACTGACACTAGGGTCGTCGTCAACTGCCTGAAGAATTGCCACCTCCCGTTGCGGTGTCCTCGTCCTTCTAAGCCTCGCCGGTCATGAGTATCAGGCTGAAATGCCCCGCGTTCCCTAAGACGACGATCAATGGCTTCAAACGTTTCCTGTCGGGGGACCTTCGTCCTGGAAATCTCTCCCGGTACAAACGTTGAGCGCAAGCGCCATTGCGTCTGCGAATCCATGCATCAAATGGGCATCTGCAATCTCTGCAAGTGTGGTCACCGCCATTGCACGAGCCAAGTCGTGATCAACTCTACTATACCTTTTTCACTATAAGCTGATAGGAGATGTAAACAAAACCACGTGACAAGACAGTACCTCATTGGTTGGTGGGCAAACTACAACCTCCCCGCTTAGCTTGTCGTCTATTCCTCTACAAAATTAGTGATTTATTAGTGATGTAGAATTGTTGCTCGGATAGCTTGGGTCGCGCATGTTTTCTGTCGTGTTTTAACCTATAGTGCTAATCGTTATTTAACTTGTTGACTCATAAAAGGTTAAAGCAAAGGTGGTATACTGATATTAGTCATTAAATGAATGATTTCTAAAGACTGAAGTTAAGAACAGTTTAATCCAGTACCTTTAATCACAGAAGCCGAACTGTTCAGGTACAACTTTTACTTGTCTACTTTTAGCATTTTGTGTTAGAAGTTTAAGGCAAGGATGTAAGGCAAAATATAGGAATAAGACATACAATGTTTAAAAGCTAATGATGCCCAAGGTGCACAATATACTGTATTCGCATTCTGTCTGAAGCAATTTCCTCTCACGAGTCTTAGACCCAGTCATCCTCCACGTGGTGCTGCCATGTGCTCGCGGAGTGATACATTTAAGTTTAGTTTACTTTTCCTTTCAGCTTATAGTGAAACAGGTATAGTACGTAGTAAACCGTGTGCTTGCCAAGGACGTACTGTTCACTGGAACAGTTGATTTTACCTGTAATGACGTAAGTCGCATGGCAACAAGGACATGTAAACAAAACACTGGCGGTGCACCTATGATATTGACAACGCAACCAGACGTAACCGAGAGTGCATGTTCCCCGTGATTCTAACGTTCTGCTCATGTGTGTTTCCGATGATTAATGAGTTGGAGAAAATGAGTTGTAACATCCCAAACAAAGCGTTTCCATATAACATAATTTCTTCGTCTACGTGTGAGGAATGTGTCCTGCAATTTGTGCCGTACATTTTTGTTACATCCTGTATGTAAGACAATTGGTGTTGGATTGAAATTAGTTGTTTCTTCTGTAAAAGCAGAAAAATGTAGACACGCTGTTTTGCAAGCACTTTGACTGCAAATAGGATACCTGCAACGGAAAAACTGCGCATAATCTCAAAAGAAACGAATCATAATATTGCACCAATTGGTATTTTTAATGCATAATTCTGTTTTCTATGGAAATCCTATTGCTGGCGCATCGGTCCTCGTACGTCATAGCACGCGGTATTGCCAAATCTATCCTGGAGGCTTGTATGGCCCATGCGTCTGGACATCGCACAGGGCAATGCAGCGTCCCCAATTTTCTGAAAACTGTGATCACAGGTGATAAGACATGAGTTTATGGTTACGACCCAGAAACCAAGATGCAGTCGTCACAGTGGCAACATCCGTCATCTCCGAGGTCCATAAAATGCACGGCAGGTCCGCAGCAAAATCAAGATCATGTTGGCCGTTTTCTTTGAAACCCGTGGTATGGTGCATTATGAGTACGCACCACAATGCCAAACCATCACAAAGAATAACTACTAGGAGGTCCTTCGTCGCCTTCGTGGTGCTGTGCAGCGCAAACGACCGGATTTGTGGGCAGCAAAGCCTTGATAGCTCCATCATGATAATGCACCCGCCCATTTTGCTCATTTGATTCAGGCTTTCTTTGCCAAACACAACATTTCTGTGACTCATCGGGCTCCTTACTCACCCGACATAGCTCCGTTGACTTTTGGCTATTGTCCAGGCTGAAAATGCCACTGAAAGGGACCCGATTTGAGTCGAGATAAGGCATGTGGAATGCGACAGCCGGCTGCTCGCCATTCCAAAAGTGTTTCCAACAATGGCGGGAGCGCTGCGAGAAGCGTGTGCATCACCAAGGAGACTCTTAGGGGATTAGTATTTCGGACCTCCAAATCAATTATTGTATTTTTACTGACCAAGGGTTTGATGCTTTTTGAACACACCTCGTAAGTTATAAACTGTGGTCCAAGGAGCATTTTGAATAGTGAAAAATGCTGAGTAGAAGGAATTAAGAAACATTGAGTTTAAAGTTGAATGTGGTGCTTTACCTAAATGGCAAAGGACCGATTAAATAGCAATTTGTGGCTTTAAAAATATCAAAAATTGTTCAGCATGATGGTAGAAGATATAAGTATTGTAGCGGACCAGGTTGAGCACCGGGTATTACATCATATGACGTAACCAGCGTAAAGTGTCGAAACCGAGCTACCATAATACGACCACGCTAAGGAACGCCGAGTCAGCTCTTCTGTACGTATTTATACTACAGGGTTTTGACTCGGTCGGAAACACTGCAGTCCCTTACAAACCACCTGTCAAGTACGAAATCACATATCCACCGGACGTCAGGGCATTAATCCAAGAAAGAGACCACGAAAGGCGAAAATGGCAGCGAACACGGAACCTTGTACACAGAGTGAACATGGCAACCTTGAATAGCGCAATAAAACGCGAATAAACGCACAAACCCAACAACAATGGGACCAAACACTGGCTCACCTTCAACCCGGAAACCACAAAGTATGGCAACTGGTCAGGGCGTTAAAAAAGCAACCTGTTAACATTCCACCGCTTCTAATCCCAAACAGCCAAAGCTCCTACGCGGAAAGCAACGAAGACAAAGCCAACGTACTGGCACGGGCGCTTGAGCAAACGTGCACGCCAAACCACGGCCCAGTGGATCGCGAGTTTAGCGAGATCCTGGAGCGTGACTGGCAAGCAACCCTGACGAATACAGCACATAATAAATGTAGAAAAACCTGTCCGGACGAGCGGCAATGGATCATAAAGCACCTGCAGGAGCACAAAGCTCCAGGTCCGGATCAAATACCAAATTTGGTTCTAAAACATCTCACACAAAAAACGCTCCAACACTTAAGCGAAATCTGCAACTACTGCCTACAAAATGGCTACTATCCAAACTGCTGGAAACAGGCAAACGTACTCATGTTCCCGAAGCCGAGAAAAGACAGAGCTGATCCAAATAACTACAGGCCAATTAGCCTCCTAAAAACAATCAGCAAAGTGGCAGAAAAGGTAATACAGAAACGTCTGATTGCTCACATTAAAAAGCATAACATAATAACCAATGAACAATATGGCTTTAGGGCGCACCACTCCACAACACTGCAATTAACCAGAAACGTGGAACATATAACCCGAGGATTTAATGAGAACAAATCCACAGGCGTAATATTTCTGGATGTACAGCACGCTTTCGACACCGTCTACCACGCGGGTCTCACTCACAAATTAAAAACTATGAAATTCTGCGACACAATGATAAAACTGATAGCGCACTATCTCACAAACAGGACCTTCACGGTCACAATTCATGAAAAATGTACCAAACCGCACAAGCTTGAAGCCGGTGTCCCACAAGGAAGCTTACTGGGACCCGTACTTTTCACTCTTTACATTAACGACATTCCCAAGACAAATGGCACCCGGCTGTCCATCTATGCAGATGACACCGCAATCGCAGCACAATCGTGGAAACCAGAAATTATATGGCGAAACCTACAAAACGCACTCAGAGAGCTAGAACCGTGGCTGAATAGATGGCGAATCAAGGTCAATGCGCACAAATCACGGGCAATACTGTTCACCAAGAGAACGAAACATCAAAACAAAACTAGGCCCCTAACGTTACTTGGGGAAACGATAAACTGGACAAATAAAGTCAAATATCTGGGTGTGACACTAGACTCTAAAACTCACATTTGCGTCACACACATCGGAAGTAAGGCAAAAGGCGAACCAGCAACTTGGTGCCATCTTAAATCGCAAAAGCGCCTTAAGTCAGCAAATGGGACTGATGCTATACAAAAGCCTAATTAGGCCCGTGATGACGTATGCAGCCCCGGCCTGGGGACACTGCGCCAAAACACATATTAAGAAGCTGCAAACATTACAAAACAAAGCCCTAAGAATCATAACAAAGGTCCCCAAGGCAGTCCCATTGGACTTATTGCACGAAGACACAAAGATGCACACGGTGGAAGAATTCATTAAATCACTTGCGGAAAACATGTACAAACAGGCCCACAAAAACCACAACCCAACCATACGCGAGCTCGGGCAATACAACACAGCAAACGACAAGCACAAAAGACCAATATCGCTGTTCGACCGCACAATACCGTTAAACAGGCACACCACAGATGATGACGCAGCAATCCGCGATTATCTTAACAACCTAATACCACCATAACACAGCTGAGCAGCACGCCCAAGAAGTCCCTGAGTGGAAGACTCCCCACTCGGGGCGGATCGGGGAGAGAGGGCAGCCCCACCATAAGACGAACAAGCGCGCACAAGGACTAGGCAGGCACAGAATTAGGATAGAGAAAAACAGAAAAGAAAAGAAAAAAAAACAATAAAAATAACAATAATACAGACAAGCTTATGTAGACATACGCGAAATAAACAATTACAAAAGTGTATATAAACTATGCCCCCCATTGCACATATCCCTTCCTTCCAAAATTGTATCTAGCATGTTTCAGGACCATCAGCAGCCAGCTGAAGAAGAACAACTCAACTCCCTCTCCGGTTGAAGCCACAATACACAGGACCATCAGCAGCCAGCTGAAGAAGAACAACTCAACTCCCTCTCCGGTTGAAGCCACAATACACAGGTAACGTACCACCATCTCTACTTAAGCATGACACCGCAATCGCATTCCTTCTGCATGAGCATGAATACCACACTAACAATAGGTCCCTGGTCTGGGCATTTGCCAAGGCCAGTACCTACTCCCCACTCTGTCTGCATACTCTCTTGTATGCAGGCGTCTTTTTAGTAATCACCCACTAACCTCCGGTTTGCTTCGGCGGTACCGGAAACCACCTTACCTTCGATTCCCTTCCATCACTGTAGTGTAGTTAGTGCATGGTAGGGGAGACGATGTAGATCCCTTTCGGATGATCGTCACCTGGTGTGGCCACACCAATTTAAAAAAAAACTCGGTCGGGAGCAGTTATCGAGAGGGCAATCGTGAGCCGTTATCAAAGGGGTAATCGAGAGAGTGATCGGGGGCAATCGTGGGCAGTTATCAAAGAGTAGTCGATTGTCAGTTGTCAGAGGGCAGTTATCAATGAGTAATTGTCAGGTCAATTGTTGAATCCATCGTCGAGACCCCATACACGAGTCGCCAACGCAACAACAGGTAAGAATGTATCTCTTTTAAGTTCTGCTTACTTGTCGGGCTTCAGTCCAATCCGAGTGGCCAACGTACTCACTTAAAGTAATAATATAATTTTATTGGGTCAATGCATCCCCTGTGCATTATTTGATTACCCCTATCCTGGAACGCCACCCTGGCCTACCTACCACCTCAGTACCGACGCATTCCCTACCTCTGAGCTACCACCCCCCCCCTTTGTAATCACCCACTGCGGGGTAACCACCCCCGTGGGGTGTTACAATCTGGGGTCGTGTTATGGTAGCCTGGTTTCGACACTTTACGCTGGTTACGTCATATGATGTAATACTCGGTGCTCAACTTGGTCCGCTACAGTATAATAAAAATGCAAAAAACAAAAAATAGAATATTTTCACATTTTTTAAATCAAATTCCACCAATGCATTGCCTTGAGAGTGTAAGTAACGTCAAAATGTAGGTTTCTCAATGAATAATCCACATAGAATCTTTCAGTGGATTCACAGTTCCTATAATACAGGTAAGGGAAACACAAATATAATGTGATACACGGGTTAGGGCCTATTATCCTACATTTATGTAACTTGCTGTTTCTCCAGGAAGCGCTTGAAAGACAATGCAACAGTAAATGATTGTTGTTTGCCAAGTTTGTTTCACTGCTGTCAATTGTTTTTTTTATTTTTTTGTATTAATTTGTGAAATTAAATTAGAAATGTTTTATAGCCCCGTGTGTGTCAAAATGAACTGCGGTTTTTGATGGTGATGGAAATAAAATCCATTGAGTGCTTTTTGAGATTACTCTACATACACAATTTTGTTTTCCTTTATAATAGTATGCATGCTTAAAATATACAGGATGAGTTTGAAGTCCACTGACAAACTTCAGGGGGTGATTCCTGGCTGGAAATGGAGCACAAAAGTTCGTATCACATTGTATCCGGAAATGCACAGGTAGGTGGCACTGAAGAACGGCATAACAAAGAGCCCTGGCACACAGTACATGACCTGAATCCCATCCATTTTACAACAGATGTCCAAAGTGGCCTCCATTGGATGCAATGTACATATTCAACCGTCGCATCATGGATTGCCCCTCTCGTTCGAATGTTCTGGGCTGTGTCCGAATATCGTCTCAAACTACATGATACACTGTTGAAGGGTTTGAACATCAGGAACATGTTCACCGTGCACAATGCTTTTTAGATGCCCCCACAAGTAGCAATCCAGGGGGTTTAAGTCTGGTGATCAACAGACCATGCAACAGAGCCTCCACGTCCTATTCAACATCCGGGGAAGATGTTGAAGTGTTGGCGAACATTAATGCGGAAGTGGCTGACGCGCCATTGTGCTGTAGCTACGATGTCTTTCGTATTGCCAAAGGTATATTCTCCAGCAATGGAGGCAGAGTGTTTTGCAGGAAGTCCAGGTATGTTTCTCCGTTCAGGCGTTGTGAAAGAAGAACTGGTCCAAGTATGAGGTCCCAATAATCTCTGCCCAAAATTGATACTGAACCGCTGCTGATAAGATCCATGAGGATTTTCTGTAGTTCACAGATGACGATTATACAAGTTAATGTTGCCATCTCTACCAAAGGTCACTTCATGGTGAAGAGGACTGAAGACAGAAATCCCATAATGGTGATGGCCTCTTGCACAAACCAGCGACAGAACTTTCCCGTGGAGGAAAATCCACTGGTGATAATCCCTGCACACGTTAGAGGTGATAGGGGTAATAGCAGTTGTCATGTAGGAGTACAGATAACTGTCCTTTGGCTTACACCATATTGGCGGACCAATTGCCTGGAGCTTGCACCAGAGTTGTTCTCAATATCATTGAGAATATGTTCCTCCACATTTGGTGAACACACCGTCCGTGGCAGCCCTGAATGTTCACCTGTCCCAAACGACCCAAGCTCATACAACCGCCGAAGAATGGCTTCAAATGTTGTGTGATGTATGTGGTGCTGTCTGTCAGGGTACATAGCTCATACATCTGTGCTGCAACTCGACCGTTTCCACCTGCTTGGCCATACACAAACACCATCTCAGCTTGTTCCTGAAATGAATACCAGAATATTGTGCTTCTATGTTGCTTAAATCACACTATCTGCAACACTCAAAATGCGCACTGCAAGCTATGAGGGACTATCTGCAACACACACAATACACACTGCAAGTAATGAAAGAATGTCATCAACGCCTTCTATCATGGCCACTATGCATTTCCGGACACAAGGTGATATGAACTTTTGTACTCCATTTCCATTCAGGACTCACCCCCTGAAGTTTGTCGGTGGACTTAAACTTCACCTGTATATAGATAGCCTTTAATGTTTTTCAGGAGAAGGCAATGGCAAACAACTCCTCAAGAGTCTATGATTCTCTCATGAAGAGAGTCCTAGACTATCCTAGAGTCTAGGATTGGATCATTAGGAGTGTGCTTAAATTGAAGGATGACTACTATTTATTTTTTTTAATAGTTTTTGGTTGAGGCACTATTCTTAACACTTAAATGATTTCAGTGTAATTATATAATATATAAATTCAATAACAGCCCGCCTTAAAGCAATATGTGTATAAATAACATATAAAAAGTGTATATGTTTATATTATTGTATACATGTATAATAATGTTATGTGAATGTATTACGTAATTTAATAATGTTGGAGCTGTGAGAATATAGGTCAAAAGTTGCTAACAATGAGGTAACCTTGAGGCAATAATGAATTGGAAAGTTTAATAATGCTACTAGTAATTCTTGGAGCAACACTAATGTAATTTTGAGACAGTTTATAAATAGCCAATCAACAACCAGAAAAAGCTTAAGTTAAATAAAAGTATTCTATTGGAGTAGGAATAGCCAATCAGAAACTGAAATAGAGCAAATTGTACAGATTCAGGCACCAGTTGCTAGTAGACAGCGTTTCTAACTGGACACGAGATGCATCCTCGAGAAGTTTAATACGTATTCAGTGTGAGACGAAAATTCATTACGGCGAAAATATTATAAAGTTTACATGTTAAAAAGTGCAAGTAATTAAATAAAGAATCTCACAGCTCTCTATATCAGTGAAATGTTATTTAATCGTGTGAAGGATTACTAAATGCAGTGAAGTAAAAATTATAATTTGTGTAAGCCTACATTCTTTAGCCGCATCACCCCCTGTTAAGAGAACCATGTTTCTAGAAATTAATACTGACGCAGCCGAGGCAAACATAAATATATATAATATTTAAAGAAACATAAAAATACAAAGTTGATTCTTAAACATTGGGGCAAAGGCCACCGGAAAGTGAACATTGGAGCAAAGGATACTGGAAACTTTGTACCATATGTGAGACATACAATCATCAAGTTTGGTTTTCCAACAGTGAGGCAAATCACCTTTCTCATGGTGTTGTTAGTATTTCCACCATTAGACTACAGAACAAAATTAACTGATGCAATATATCATGAAGTACGTATCCAAGATCTGAGACTCACTCCATAAATGCACAAACACCATATTATGCAAGCTTCATACTGCCACATGCTCAAGTGGTTGACCCGGGTAGATGGATTTCAAGCTTTTATCATAATCTATTTTACAGTGTCACATGTCACTCTTACTCCCTTTTTACTTACAGGCCACTTTGGATGCAGCTTGGATATGCACTTGCAGCATCATTTGGTTTCAAATGATGGTGTATAGAAAGCTATCAAATCGGCATAGTAGCAAGCGTCAAGAAGCACAATACTTCTATAAGGCTTGTGTTTAAATCAGAATGATTAGTGAATGTGGAAGCTATCTTTGTAAAAAGTCTTCTGTTAATTGATGAATAAATTTTGCATAACCTTTTATCTGATTTAGATATTTTGCTGCAATACATTAAAAATTCCCAACCAAACACAGTATCACCACAATGCTTGAAGTGTGATCATCCTAAATGATGAGATTGTTAAAATTTTCCCAATTATAAGGCTTGGGAAATAATATATAACCTTGAATATAAGTTATTGAGAATTAGTTTGGTCAATTTATGACCAAAATCAAACACTGGAGTTTGTTTCTTGGGTTGCTAAGTGTTAAAGCATTTAAATAGGTATAGCTTGTTTATCATCCCAAAATAGTTCATATATTTTCACATAAATGTACTCTCCAGTTAAAATAATATCTTTTAGAAACCTTACATTAATTGAAATAAAATATATATTTTCAAACAGAAGTATTCAATGAAAAAGTTGATATCAAGATTACATTTACACACATTTTCAGACCCCTTTCCCCACCAAAATATACACCCAATGTCCATTAAAAAAATGTCCATCTCAAACTACCATTCACATGGAAAATTTTTATTGCTTTTGTTTTTCTCAAAAAAGTGTAATTTTGGTTAAAATATATGTTTAGATATTTGCATGACTATAGCTGCATGTTTATGTTGCATTTTCTGAGAATAGCTTGTTAGGTCCTCTCCATTCTGAACAAATTCTGTGTAATTCGGTATAAATGGTAAACCAAGAGAGATCAAAATGTATTGCACAAAAAGTATAGGTCTTATTAAAACATGCAATTCATGAGACATTTTTTATGGCATTAGCCATTTCTGAGATATTTGTTGCTATGTGGTTGAATTTTTCCAATAGTATGCATTGCCATGCATCATATGTTGTTTCAGTTATTATTATTATTGTTATTATTATTATTATTATTATTATTATTATTATTATTATTATTATTATTATACTTATTTGTCCATAGACATAATACAGTATGTTTCAAGCATCGTCAAGCTACAAGTAGGATAAAAAACAACAGAATTTACATAATCAGTCTTAAAAGTCATTATATCATAACAATAGCATAAATGAGGTACACCATCAAGTCAAATTATACTACTAAAATTACAGTTTATTTCTACAGTATAAACATTTTCCTATTAGGTATTTCCTTAATTCTTTTTTAAAGTTTACTCCTTGATTAACTCTTAAAGTATGTAGTAATTGGTTATAAAGTTTCCTTCACTTATAAATGGGTCACATTCGCTTGCTCTTTTATTAACATTGATCATATATATATATATATATATATATATATATATATATAATTATTATTTCATGTGTATTATAACTATAATATTGATTATTACAATTTAAATATGCCCATTTTTATTTACAGTATGTATTACACATATAAGGAATTACAGTAAACAAGCTGTTTTCTTTAAAAAAGCTATGACATGACCTCCTATTACTTAGCTTATATATAGTTCTTAAACAATTTTTCTGTAAAATTAACAACCTATTTCAATTGTGCTTACTATTACTTTCCCAAACCTCTATTCCATATTAGAAGTAATGATATATTACACCAAAATATATAATTCTTAAAGCTGCAGCAGTATCTACATAGTCTCCTTAAAAGATATAACCCTAAGCTTACTCTACAACAGATTAAGTCAATATGACTGTCAAATGTGAAGTGGGATATTTGTTGGTAGTTGGAAGATGCTTCATGTTTATATGCCCCATGTATGGAAGCCAATTTGTCGCAGTCACTTCGTGTTATCTTATTGCTGGGCGCCTGTTATTGTTTTATTATTTTGCATTTTGGGTTCATTGTGCTCCGGCTAGCTATTATTATTATTCAGTCGAGCAAATCTCTTAAACAGGGTGTGTAAGCGGAAAGGATTTTGTTACTCAAAGATAACACTGATAAAAGAATTTGTTTTTACGCTTTTATTACCGTCACAATTAAGTTCACATATTGATTCGTGATACACGCCAAACTGAAACTGTTATATTTTCTAACATCACTATAATCACTTATTTACTGCACATTATTAATTCGCGTTTCACATTTATAACAAACTTTAAGACGCGAGAGATTCTGTAGAATTGCGACGTGTACTTTATGTATGCTTCCGTTGAACTACGCGACGTGTAACCCGCGAACGATTCTGATGAACTAACTGTGCGACGTATAACGCGTGAATGCTTCTGTTGGACTGACGAAATCTGCCTCTGACTTTAGCTTTTTTATACTCCCAAACCCCGATATGCCTAAAGATTATAACCGAGCTACTATTGGTTAATAAAACGCGCCAACATTAGCGTCTATTTTTATATCCAATCAAAATTACGAAAACATATGCTCTAAGGAAGATATTCTCTGCATTTCTACAGAAAAGCGCGCTAATCTGACCTCATTTGCTTGCCTCTTCTAATTAATAAACAACTTACCCCCTCGCTCATTGTTATCCGCTCCTATTGTCAGTTTCAGTGAGGCCGTGTAAACTTATTTCCTAACAATGCTTATAATTAACAAACATCTCAAATCAATGTCATACAATAATGTTTATTTACACTACAATCACTTTGGCATTTACATTGTTGTGATATAAAATACTGCCACATATGCCCCACTAGAAACATAATTATAAATATTTACAACTTGTTTGGAAATTTTATAATTGGGTTTTCATTCTCCTGAATCTTGTAACACGGTATTTATCACTTGCACTTAACACTGCACACGCATTTAACACACGGCATATATTTTGCCTTTATCTCGCCACTATTTACTGGCTCTGGTCTAATGTGTTTATATATATATATATATATATATATATATATATATATATACATATATATACATCTGACATTACAAATTTTTTATAGCAAATACAGTACCCTGAATTATTTAGTTACTGTTACAAAATGGTTAACTTTCTTAGGTTGACATAAAAATTTATACATTTAAGATTTTTGTAATTATTAAACATATTTACCAAAATATTCATCCTCTACACAAATAAATTTACATCTCTTAAATCTAGACATAATTTCACCTTATCTGTGTGCTATATAAGTATTTTGTTTTAATTATGTTTACCCTTTTTTATTGTTTTGTGCTTTATATTCACAATACTCTTTGAATTATATCTACGTACTTTTACTTTAATATAACATTAAGTTTTCATTATTACATGCTTCATTTCATATGCTGTTACAGTTTATTAAGAAAATGTTCTTTTTCTCCTTTAAACATTTATTTTTGTCCAAAATTTATTTCTCTTTTCTATTTATGACATATATACATAGATAACCTTCTTACATTCCAATACTTTGTTCTGCAATTCAGCTTTACTTATCCTGGATTTGCTTATTTTTTTTTAGCGGTCATTGCTATTCCACCTCCTGGATCAAATTGTCTGTGGCTAAACATTACTCGTAGCTGTATCGTAACCTTCCAAAATCTGTTCATGAATAACCTCTTAAAGGATTCATATGAAAGTTCCTCCCCTGATAACATTTGAAACCAATCTAAAGTTTTCTGAACCACACATGTTTTAACAACTGTCATTTTCAATTCTTCCGCTATCTTTTTAATTTGAAAATACTCTGACAAGTCTGCAATAAACTGTACTGGAGTTCATTCTGAACAGCTTGGTGTTTGTTAATTTCAGAAGTTAGCTTTTGATTATTTATAGGCAAAACTTTAACTTCTTCAGACAATTTATTTCTTTGCGTTTCTGACTCCTTCTGTATTTCAGATATCTCCCCTCTGAAATTAACTTGCACCTGAATTAAATCTGCATTCATCTCCCTTAGCTCACTTGAAATGCTATTCATTCGGCTACCTAACTCTGTACATTTTACATCAACATGTTCAAACTTAGTATTAACCTCACTTTTTTGGTTAGTTTTTTGGGTTAGTTGGTTAGTTGGTTAGTTAGTTTGGTTTTTTGGGGAATGCTTCTGTTGGACTGACGAAATCTGCGTGCGTGCGTGCGTCAAGATGGCAGGTTGAGGGCAACCCGATGGTGTGTTTAGGCGTGTACCTGCCCTAATTAGGGCTTAACCATGAGTGACGGAATATGGGGGTTACAGGATGGCGGTTGTTCTTTAGGTAGGGGAGAGAAAGGAGGTAACAAAGTTTGTTCCTCAACGGTAGCCGGTCATGGTGCAACTGCCCTTGTGCACCGCTGATGATATGAATTTAGTAATTTAAAACATGTAGGGATTTTAATTTTGAAGTCCAAGCTACTCTTGAAGGGATTGTATTGGAGTTCAGCTTTAGCTGCTATTGGAATTACTCCGCTGTTACCGGATATGTCCGCATGCCATGCGGGGAAGCCGGTGATGCCTCAAGCGGCGTGTTCTGGGGTTATAATCCCCAAGAGACCGAACGAGGGCGCTCTGATGGTATGGCAACTGGTCGTAAAATTTTGCGGCCCGGCGCCTAATTTCATCCTCCACGTAAGGAAGAGATGAGGCTTCGTGAAGAAGTCTCACGGGAAAGGAGCGGTTTACAGAATAGATAGCCCGAAGGCCCCTATTCTGCACCCGTTGCAGGAGCAGCAGACTGGAATCTGCGGCCATACCCCAGATCTCGCAGGCATAAAGCAGGAAGGGGATTATGAGCGCTCGAAAAAGGTGTAACTTAAGAGGGACAGGCATCTCAGACCTCAGCATCGGGTACAATGAAGCCGCAGCTCCATGCCCCCGACGCGCGACGTCCCTGACGTGTCCCCGAAAAGTTAGGCCCTTATCTAACTTAACCCCCAGGTAGGTGATGGCATTTGTCCATTCTATCCTTCTTCCGAGGTAGCTGAATGTGGGGGAGATTGCGGGAAAGCGGCGCTTGGTGAAGAGAATGGCGTGGCTTTTTGCCGGGTTAATGGATAATCGCCAACGCCTGCACCACTCTTGGAGGAGGCGGAGGTGTCTCTGAATGGGATTGAAGGCTCTGTGTGGGTTTTTACTTGTGCAATACAGGAGCACGTCATCAGCGTACTGTGCCATGTTGACGTGCTGCTCTGTGGGTAGGTCGGCCACATATACACTAAAGAGTGTGGGGGATAACACAGAACCTTCGGGGACTCCGCCTCGTATTGGCCTTAGTGTAGATTTGTGTCCCGCAACCGAAACTCCAAAAGTGCGGTGTTTTAGATATGTGTGTAGCAGGTGTATTATGTGTGTAGGGAGCTGCAGTTGGATGAGTTTTTTGAGGAGACCTGCATGCCAGGTCGTCGAGAAGGCCTTCTCGACATCCAGTGAAACTGCGGCGGTGTAAGCCCTGTCCTGGAAGCCCAGGGCAGCCGCTTCCACCACGCGCAGCAATTGCTGGGAGGTCGAGTGCCCAGGACGGAAGCCGAACTGGTGTGGTGGGATGGCTCGAATGTCCCCTAAAGTGGGAGACAAGCGGGTAAGAATGGTCCTTTCAAAAACTTTCGAAAGGACAGAGAGGAGGCTAATGGATCTGTAGTTGGCAGGATGTACCGGATCTTTCCCCGGCTTCAATATGCAGATAACCCGAGCCTCTCTCCACTCGCGTGGGAAGTGACTCAGGGCGAAGCACATATTGAAGACCCTGGTGAGAAAGAGCACGGCCCGGAAGGGAGGGCGTTGTAGCATGGCGGGTGTAAGCCCGTCAGGCTCCGGTGCCCTTTTGGGGTTGAGACGCCGGAGTGCGCCTTGGATTTCTGAAGGTCTTATGACGGGATATCGATCTGCATCGTCGGGGGGACGTCGAAGGAATCGGCGTACCTCCCTCCGAGTACGTTCGGAAAAGGCATCGTCCTGGGGGTCATCTCGAGGCCTCGTGGTCCTCTCAAGGTAGTCGGCAAACACATTTGCTTTGGCTTGGGGGTGGTAAGCCAGGCCTTGGGTGCCGTGGAGAGGGGAGGAGTATTGATCTCTGCAGTTACGGAGGTGTTTGGCAATCCTCCACTCGTCGCCATCTTCGAGGTTCATACGATTCATCGTCTCCTTCCACGCTCGCACTCTATGCTCGCGTAGTCGGCGACGGACCTCACGGCGCAGGCGCCTATGAAGCACTCGATTATGTGGCGTGCGGTGACGCTGGTAGAGTCTGCGTGCCGCCCAAGATCGGCGGATTAGCAGATGGAGTTCAAGAGGAAGGACGTCAGGGTGCAAGGGAGCTGGGGTGTTAATGGTAAGGTTATGAACTGTTCGTACCACGATGGATGTGAAGGAGGAGACAGCCGCCTCCAGGGTTGGGACGTCTACGATTCTCGGGTTGTGTGGAAGGGAGTCGTTGAGGCAAACCTTGACGCATTCCCAATCGACTTCCCGGTGTTGAACCGGGACGCCGTGGCTGGCAACCTTGGTGTTAACCTCGGCTAACACAGGGTTATGATCTGAGTGTAGCGCGTTGATGGATGTGAGTGAGATATGAAAGGGGAAATGTTTGATGATCGCGTAGTCAATAACGGTAGACCGTCCTCGTGGATGATGTGTAGGTTGCCAGGGACCCTCTGCTCTGAGTTGAGGGTCCGCATCTATCATACGTATAATTTCATTGCCTCGTCTACACGACGGGGGGCAGCAATGCCAACGCATATGTTTGGCATTGAAGTTCCGAGCCATGATAACGTTAGGATGAAGGGCAAGGATGGATAGGTAATCGTTAAGTACGAACAGCCTTCGTGGAGGGTGGTAAACAGACACCACCATGACTTCCGTAACGCCGAGATCAATACAGACGGCCGTAGCCTCCAGGGTTTGAAGTGGCGGGAGAGGGATTGGACGTTGGACAACACTGTTCCTCACGAGAACCGCAGTGCCACCTCCTCGGCGGCCCAAACGGTCTGTCCTGAGGCAGCTGAAGCCCGGTAGGCGGAATCGGGTGTTGGGTTTGAAATGTATTTCCCCGACTAAAATGAGGTCCAAGACATATGAGCCAGCAAAGTGCTGTAGCTCATTCCCCTGATCGGCCATACCACACGCGTTCCAAAACGCGAACCGAAACTAGGTACGTGACCTAGTTCGATTCGCCATTTCGGGCCGTCTGGATGACAGTGGTCAGGAGTGTGAGCCCATCCATGGCAATAACCATCTTTGCGGCTTGGTCGGATGTTGAGAGGAACCTGACCAGCAGGTCGCAGATGCGCTGGCCGTGGTTCTGCAGCAGTTGCTGCAACCACCCCAGCACATCAGAAACCTGTGGTGCAGGAGGAGGGGTTGGGGCTCTTCTCGGGAAAGGAGTGGGGGGTTTGGGCAAGGGCGCCGATCCACTGGTCCCCTTGTCGGCCCTCGACCTTCGTGGAAGCGTGGGAGTACCACGCTCGCACGAGGCCTTGGAGTCCGAGTCCGGTTCTCGAGCTGGACGACGTCTCCTTGTCCTTCTAGGACGGGGAGGTTTTGGGGTGTCTGGAGCTGGTGTTTGTGTCTTACTGGGTATGGGTTGTGTGGGGGCCCTTGACACCGCAGGTCTACTCGAGGCGCTCTGTAGTGCTGCTGCATAAGAGCGTCGGGAAGCAGGCTGGTCTTGTTGCCGTGGCGGAGCCGGAGCTGGCGGGTGCTGCTGTTGTGCTGGTTTGCCTCCCCTACCTTGGGGGGCTGCTGGTGCAGGTGGTCTCCTGGAGGCTATCACAGCCTTCTTCGTAGGGCACCCGCCGTAACATGCCACATGCTCCCCCTTGCAATTAGCACAGATGGGAACCTCGGTGATTGTTCGGGGACAGACCTCTCTTGGATGGGACTCTCCGCACCTTAAGCAGCGCAGGTTGCGGAAGCAGAAGTGACTGGAGTGGTTAAACCCCAGGCACCGGTAGCATTGTGGGGGACCGTCAGAGCCCTTGGATGGTTCGATGTGGACCCGAAGGTAGCAGATGGTGGTGACACCATCTATCTTTGCCTCCGGGTCTGCTGACCGCTCCAAGACTACTAAAATAGTGGGAGGGGGGTGGGGCCTTGGCCATTTGGAGCTGGTCTGGTGAGCTGCTTCACCAAACGTGGGGTGATGCCCTGGCGGGCGAGGTCGTCCTCGATGTCACTCACCGAGGTATCCACAGGCAAGCCTCGGATAACTCTGCGAATGTCGCGGGCCTTATCCAGGCTGAAGGTAAAATGGGGAATGCCCCTCCTACCTAGCTGTTTAAGCAGCATCGAGTAATCCCCGGCCTGCTTAGCCTGAAAAATGAAGCGGCTTTTGTTCCGCCTCACCGTACATGACCCGATCAGGGTCGGCATGACTTCCTTCAGAAAGCCTACCGACCCCGCAAAGTCATCCACGATGATAGACGTAACGTGGGTCCACTGCCCAGCGTTCTGGGCGGACCCAGAAGCGGCAGGCTGCGCGGACGCTCCTGATTGGCCAGAGGGCACGCCCCCTGCAGCCAATCGGGAAGCACGCTTCCTTTTCCGCGAAACCACCTCACGGAAGTCATCGTCTTCTCCGGCCATGGAAAGGACAGAGGAGCTTGCCTCATCCTCCTCCATGGAGGAGTAGGTTGAATGTTGGGAGCCTAAATTGGCTCAACCGTCGTCGGAGCAGAGCTCCGAAATTTGGTCTACTCGGTCCGATAAATCTTCGCGAGAGACGCCCTGGTTGGTGGAAAGCTTGGACTGGTCCAAACAACGCACTTTGCCCTTACCGCTTACGCGTTCTTGGCTCAGTGCCCTTTTCTTGCCCTCCAGAGCGGCAGGGCCGCCCGAGGGCTGGTTGGCTGCACCAGTGCTGGTGCTGGCAGCGGCAGTTGCAGTTTGACCGGCATTCCCGCTGGGGGCTTTGCCAGTGGTGGAATTGGAAAGTTTTATCTTGGGCATCTTAGGGAGGTACAGGGTGCAGCGCACACAAACACAAAATCGTTTACCCTCACCTGCAGGCAGCTAGGGGCTCAATAGCGCGGCGAAACAAAGGGCCGGACACTAAAAGTGCGCATTACTGTTCCTTCAGGAAGGTGGCTGTGGCCTTGTTCACCTACCCGCTGCCTGAAATTGGCCTCTGGATGGTAATGAGGCCACCGGAGGACTATGAAGTGTCAAAAACTGGTCGCTTTAACAAAAGCAACGCAGTTGAGGTGATTTGATGTACGATCTCAAGAAGCTGGTAGCCCCACAAAAATCTGCCTCTGACTTTAGCTTTTTTATACTCCCACACTCCGATATGCCTAAAGATTATAACCGAGCTGCTATTGGTTAATAAAACGCGCCAACATTAGCGTCTATTTTTATATCCAATCAAAATTACGAAAACATATGCTCTAAGGAAGATATTCTCTCCATTTCTACAGAAAAGTGCGCTAATCTGACCTCATTTGCTTGCCTCTTGTAATTAATAAACAACTCACCCCCTCGCTCATTGTTATCTGCTCCTATTGTCAGTTTCAGTGAGGGGGTGTAAGCTTATTTCCTAACAATGCTTATAATTAACAAACATCTCAAATCAATGTCATACAATAATGTTTATTTACACTACAATCACTTTGGCATTTACATTGTTGTGATATAAAATACTGCCACAAATGACATATTTTTATCTAACATTAGCTCTAAGAATTTAATCTGCTGTACATGTTCAAGTATTGTGTTTTGTACACTTACAATTAGGGAGTTATTTGTGCTTTGATTATGATTCTGAAAATGAAGCAATTTTGTCTTTCCTATATTCATATTTAAGTTGTTATCTTCATGGTATTTCAGAATAATTTTTAATGAGCCTGTCATTGAATTTTCCAAGATATTTAGTGATTTAGTTCAATATAGAAATGTGGTATTATCAGCATAAGATACATTTTTACAATTTTTAAACTCAGGTATGTCATTTATGTACAATAAAAACAAGAGAGGCCCCAGTGCTGATCCTTGTGGCACTCCAAATCTTATAGTGTCATATGTTGATGTAAAATGTTTAATCAAACCATTGAGTTTATTTATCACTGTACATTGCTTTTGATTCATTAATTAAGATCTTATTAATTCATGCATTTTCCCCTTATCCCATAATTTTCTAGTTTATCTAATAACATTTTTATTGATACACCATCGAATGCTTTATTAAGGTCAAGAAAATGTGCTACAGCACGGTTGCCTTTATCTAATTGTATATATATTTCATGCAGAGCTTTATGAGAAGTGTTTGTGGAAGAGCTATACTGGGTAGAGAAAAGCCTTGTGAATGTAATGCATCAGACTTTTTTTTCTTCTTTCTTTTGTCTTGAATTTGGATATGGGGTAAAAACATATAGTAGTATTTCATATTCTATAAAACAATTTTATATCTAGAGCATTGTTTTTTTTATTTTCTTTTAATGATCAGAAGTGGCTCTTTATTGCAAAAATGCTTGTGTAGCAGTTGCATTAGGTACTTTTTCTATCCATATCAATTTGCAGCTCTCCCATTGACATTTATATTCATTTGCCTAGATTTATCGTATAAAGTTTGTCTAAAAGTGTTTCATATTAGATAATAAAGATTAGGTTATATCATTGTTGCACCTGAAAAACTTGATATGTGCATTTTTTGGCGAATTTGAGCTAAGTGGTCCCACAGGGAGCAGAATGTCGTCTAGATTGCTCCTCGAAATAAGGAATGTGAACAAATCAAGGTTAAATTTCTACAGACATTTTAAGAAAACTGGCCATGTGCTAGTGCACAAAATTGCACCTTTGAAACGATTATGTGATGGAAAGCACACATTGCCAGATTTGACCTACATTACCGCTAACTTTTTGTGTACATAGCCAAAGTTGCATTGTCATCATATTGTAAGCTGCATGACAGCAAATCCTATCACAATTATTCTGCACTTTCAAGAGTTGGATTTCAAACATAGAAAGCAGAGGTAAAATTTTAGTAAAACTGGCTCTTGAATTTCAAGCAAATGAAGATCTTAATGCTAAAACTTACAAAGTACCAATAGAAATTATGGCCTCAGGTATGAACTTATTTCATCTCACATTCAGTAGAAAGTAATTATTTGTAATAAGTACAAGCTGAAATAAATATACATTTCACATAAGGCATATTTTATCATTAGTTCAATGAAAGGGTCTGTTTTCTGGATTACAAAATAGGTATTTTCGAAATTTGTTTTGCAGACACTGTCATTATGTTGTCATTAGAAAATATTCCCAATAAAGGGCTAACAACAAATCCAACACAGAAAAACATTCAACAGAACTTAATTTAAGATCTAAAAGATGTGATATAGGAACAGAAATGGTTTTAGGTACATATTGAACTTGTCAGAAAGCATTTCAATGCATAATACATAATCACTCAACACATTTGATTACTAATTCAGTGAAATATGCCTGCTTTTAGACCTATGTTGTAGACATTTTTAAATGTTATTTTGCAGACTGCATTGTCATGCACCCATTGAAAAACATTTCTGATCTGATACTAACAACAAACTCAATACAGCAAGATATTTCAACAAAAGATAGCAAAGTTCTTGCTCCTAATTGCCATGATGTGGCAACCGATGACAAGGCTTTAGGTTGTTTGTAGCATAAAATATTTTCATTCATACTTAACTGGCACTGAAATTAAAGTAAATTTAATTTAAGAACTATACAGTAAGAATTTTCCATTTCTTCTTTTTTTCCTCAGAGGACTATATTATACTGATTCTGATGTAGCAGTGGAACATTGAACAGAGGAAAATACTTCAGCAACATACATATTGAACATGTTCTACCCATTCTGTATACGGTTTTGGAAAATGAAAAAAAACTCTGCTGACTTTTTTGATGAAAGCGCCACCCAAAAAGATGAGTTTACTGCTAGCAAAGGTAGTGAAGGTGAATTGACTAATGAAAATTCTAATGCACGGCTACTGGGTACTTCTGCATAGATTGTGTTGTTGAAGAATACATTTCCAGCAGATTCAAGAAATAGTCCAGAAATGAAGAAAGGTACCAAGAGAGAACAATAAGAATTTTAGAGATCATGGCAATGAATATCATGGACTGAAGAAAGATGGTGGCACCAACTGAGAGGGAAAAGAGGAAACTGGTCACTGACTTGTTCACATAAACGAGGAACACCTTCAAAGAGAAGAAGTAAACAATCATCCTTAAAGTGCAGTTCAGAGACTTTGGAATCTTAACCCTTTCATTCTCCAATTCTTTTATTATGGAAATTCACACATATATCAGTTTTCTACAAAACAACATAGGTTGTCATGTAAATTGTAAAGTTGTGAACTTGGAAATTTTGGTTATAATACTATTTTGAGGCTTGCAATTTTGAACACAGCACCACACTCTGTACATCCATCATGGCAACAAGGACAGATTATGATGCAGGAGAAACAGCATTTTTCTATGATTTATGTGCATCAGCCTTTTTACTTTCTCTACTACGTATAGTAAGTAAGGGATGTATTGTATTCCACCCAAAAATTCATACCGAGATTTCACCGGAAATATATGTTTTGAGACCCCCTGAATCCAAAAAAAGCATTTTTGGAAACATGTCTGTGTGTGTGTGTGTGTGTGTGTGTGTGTGTCTGTGAACAGCATAACTCAGAAACGAACAGTTGGATAAACACCAAACTTGATATTTAGGTTCAGTATCTTCCAGAGATGCGACACGAAGGTTTTCAAGAAAATTCCCCCACCCCAGACTACCCTTTATATGGAACATTTTTCGAAAATTTTAATTTTCACAAAAATGGCTCTAACGATTTTGATTAAAATATCATATGTTTAAGATACTTTCATGACAAATAAAATGTATATCTTGAATTTTCTGGGAATGTCTCCAAAAGTATTCTTCATTGTGAACGACTTTTACAAAACTGGTAAACCATAAGAGATAGACAAAATTTTACTACACAAAACATGTAGATCGCGTTAAAATACACAATTTATGTCATATACATTTTTTTGTTGAGTGAACCATTTTCGAGATATTGCTTGTTATTCCCTTAAATTTTTCAATATTGATTTTCTCAAATGGGAATTCATTATTCATTTTTTTGTCTTGGATATGCAAAGAGTATTAATCTGTGGCAAAGAGAATGGTGCTGCACCTAGCAACCAGCTATTAAGATATATGTTGATGCTTAAAGGCTACTGCATTTCTATATTGCCCTTGCAAATAATACAAAACAAGGAGAACTTCATCGGCCTTAAGCCATAGTCAAATATTTTTAGAACTGGTCACTATGTGTAAAATGTAATTCGCTTTGCATGTCAAAAGATTGTTTCTGCAAATGTTTATCTCGATTAATATGAAATACATGGGGAATAAGAGTTTGTCAAAATAGTTTGTACAAGAGTAGAGAAAGTCATGTGAGTGTAAGACATCAGATTTTTTCAGTGTGCAAATTATATTCTTTTTCACTCAAATTTCTTTCCACAAATGTCACATTGATCCTTTCTTGGTTTAAAAACAGATTTTTTTCTTCTCTAAAACCTCACAAAACTTTTTTCATTCCATGGACTTGTTGCCTTTCTCACTGCACCATTCCTTGTATATTTGTGCATATTGTTTGCAGATCTAAACTCTGAATCTACATAGACTCGTGAACTGCTCTGCAGAAATGGCTGAGTACTTTGGGAATTAATTTAAGTACCTTGATGACTGAAACTAATTTCAGAATACCCTTTTAGTTTATGGATCTTCTACTGTCATATTTTTCCTTTTAGACATTTGTGGTCAAAACAGTTCTCCAAATGAAGGGAGAAGCATTGCTAAGCATTTTTGCTGCTTTTCCCGTTACTGTAGTATACACTGCATCTTTTTGTTTTTTTTTTTCTTCTTTCTTTTCTTTCTTATCTGTGGGTGAAATGTACATTGGAAAAGGGGCGCATATTTTAGCTTGCAGTCTGAATGGGGTGAAGGTTGACCTCTAACATTGAACTCTGGTAGTGCTACACTTTAAAGCAGCTGTTGAGCAATGCTTCTAAAGTCCATGCAGTGATATTTTTCTTGGCAGTCATTTGTGAAAAAATTGAATGTGTGTATGTCCAGCTGAGCTTTGCCTTATAAGCTCCTATTCAGTTCTGTTACTCAAGGGCACACTGGTTTCTTTATCTCTTCCCTGGGTGTCTGACCTTTAATTCTTCTCAGCTTGCCTATTGCTGTAATGTCAGCAGCTTTATGTTTCATCAATAGAAAATAAACATCTGTGTTATCCTTCCATTTCACACACAGCACATTCATTGCAGGCCATGATTCATACTCTCCATGTTTCATTTCATTATGAGATGTATCAGGTGACATAATATCTTTCTTTATTTGCTTTTACAGTATAAATAGCATTAGTTTTCCTGTTTATTAGTCTTCTAAAGAGATGAAGGTCCTTAGAATGCTAGAAGTAATTAAAAATGCAAATGTATATAGTATTATTGGCCAACACGCATTTGCAAGCTGTGCTCATCATGCGATTAAACACCATTTTTAACTTATGTGTGCAGCTCGTCATGTGATGTGAATGGGTTAAAGAGATCTAAATTTTCTCTTTACTAAGTTTATGTCTGTCTCATGGTTTACCAGTTATACAAAATTGTTTCCAAATGAAGAGGATGTATATGCTATTGATATAAAATTCAAGATATACATTTTACTTCTTACGAAAATTTCTTAAGCACGTGGTATTTTAATTAAAATCATTAAGAGACATTTTTGAGAACATAAAAAAAATAACCAAAAAGTTTTCCATGTAAAGGGTACTTTAGGATGAGTGGATTTTCTTGAAAGTCTCTGTGTTGCTCTTTGGAAGGTACTGAACTCAAATACTAAGTGGTATTTATCCGGCATTTTGTTATTGAGTTATTATATTATTAAGGATTTTTTTCTTCAATTTATATTCAGTGGGCCTCAAAACATGCATAGGTATTTCTGCTGAAATCCTAATATCAACATTTTTAGTGGAATGTAAAACTTCTTCTATGTAATAGGTAAACGGTAGAGAAATAAAAAATCTTATGATTACATTCACATAACTTTTCTATCCACTGGTCTACAAACTATTCTTAGAAAAGCTTATCCTTCTATCTGCTTCATGTTAATCAAGATAAACATTTGCAGAAATGGTTTTATTACACAGTTCATTATAGGTACAAGGGAAATAAAGTAGGCCTAAGTGATAGTCAAATCTTCTAAAAGCTGGTTGCTATGTTATGGCTTTGAAATTCTGTTCTCTTTGCATAACTATGAAAAAGAATGAATAGCAACTTAACTAAAAAAATCTGATGTGTTACACTCACATGACTTTCTCTACTCTTGTACAATCTATTTTTGCTTCATGTTAATCGAGATATCGAGATGTCAATCTTATTGGTAATTTTCTTGTAGATGCAAGGGGAATATGATAGGTTTTAAGCGATAGTCAGATATTTTAACGCTGGTTGCTATGCGGTGCATTCCATTCTCTTTACATGTCCAGGACATAAAAAAATGAATAACGAATTTGAGAAAAAGTATAAGTATTGGAAAATTTAAGGGAATAACAAGCAATATCTCGAAAACGGTTCACTCAACAACAAAAATGTATATAACATAAATTGTGTATTTTAACACGATCTACATTTTTTGTGTAGTAAAATTTTGTCTCTCTCCTATGGTTTACCAGTTATGCAAAAGTCGTTCACAATGAAGAATACTTTTGGAGACATTCCCAGAAAATTCGAGATATACATTTCATTTCTCATGACAATATCTTAAACATATGATATTTTAATCAAAATCGTTAGAGCCATTTTTGAGAGAATTAAAATTTTCGAAAAATGTTCCATGTAAAGGGTAGTCTGGGGTGGGGGATTTTCTTGAAAACCTTCGTGTCGCATCTCTGGAAGATACTAAACCTAGATACCAAGTTTGGTGTTTATCGGACTGTTCGTTTTTGAGTTATGCTGTTCACAGACACAGACACACACACACACACAGACACACACACGGACATGTTTCCAAAAATGCTTTTTTTGGATTCAGGGGGTCTCAAAACATGTATTTCCGGTGAAATCTCGGTATCGAATTTTTGGGTGGAATACAATACTTCCCCTACTTACTATACGTAGTAGAGAAAGTAAAAATCTGATGTGTTACACTCCCATGACTTTCTCTACTCTTGTACAAACTATTTTTACAAATGCTTATTCTCCATATGCTTCAGTTAATCGAGATGTTAATCTTATTGCTAATTTTCTTGTAGGTGCAAGGGAAATATGGTAGGTTTTAAGCGATAGTCAAATTTTTTAAGAGCTGGTTGCTATGCGGAGCATTCCATTCTCTTTGCATGTCCAGGACATAAAAAAAATGAATAACGAATTTGAGAAAAAGTATAAGTATTGAAAAATTTAAGGGAATAACAAGCAATATCTCGAAAATGGTTCACTCAACAACAAAAATTATGTATTTTAATGCAATCTACTTTTTTTGGGTAGTTAAATTTTGTCTATCTCTATGGTTTACCAGTTATGCAAAAGTCGTTCACAATGAATACTTTTGGAGACATTCCCAGAAAATTTGAGATATACATTTCATTTGTCGTGAAAATATCTTAAACATATGATATTTTAACCAAAATCGTTAGAGCCGTTTTTGAGAAAATTAAAATTTTCGAAAAATGTTCCATGTAAAGGGTATCTTGGGCTGGAAGGTTTGTCTTGAAAACCTTCGTGTTGCATTTCTGGAAGATACTGAACCTAAATACCAAGTTTGGTGTTTATTCGACTGTTCGTTTCTGAGTTATGCTGTTCACAGACAGACACACACACGGACATGTTTCCAAAAATGCTTTTTTTTTGGATTCAGGGGTCTCAAAACATGTATTTCCGGTGAAATCTCGGTATCAAATTTTTGGGTGGAATACAATACTTCCCCTACTTACTATACGTAGTAGAGAAAGTAAAAAAAGGATTTGGTAATTAAAACAAATGATAAAGAATATCTCGAAAATAATGAATACTACAAAAAAAAAAAAAAAAAAAAGGCATAAATTGTGTTTTTAACGAGATCTACAATTTTTTTATGTAGTAAGCTTTTCTCTATGTCTTATGGTTTACAAATTAGATAAAATTCATTTAGAATTAGAGGACTTTATGGGCTGTTTGCAGAAAATATAAGATATACAATTTTATTTGTCAAGTAAATGTCTTAAATACTTGTATATGGTATATTTATCAATCAAAATCATTAGTCATTTTTGAGAAAACAAAAAAATTACAAAAGTTTTTCCATATAAAGAGTAGTTTGGGGTGAGGTAATTTTCATGAAAATCCTGTGTCACTTCCTTGGAAGACTATGGACTTAAATACGAAGTTTGTTATTTGACCAACTTTTCGTTCACAGACAGTAATCAGATCTCTTTTTCTAAAAATCTTTTTTTTCTTCTTCTTTCTTTCTTTTTAATTTAGGGTGCCTAAAAATGTGTATTTTTTGTGAAATCTTGGTACCAAATTTTTGGGTGGAGTGCAGTTCTTCCTCTACTTATTATAAATAACTATATAGAAACTAAAAATGAGATAACAGTTTTATTTTTCACTCTTGTGTTGTATGCTTTGGATGTAAAAATGGTGCATGTTGTACTTTATGAAACTCATAGAAAACAATTATTTTATGTTGGAAACACAATTCACCTGGTATAAAAATCAGTTTTTGTGGGAATGCATGTAAAATATGCGATAAATAAAACTCTTTGTATTCATTTGTTTGCAGAGCTTTGACTTCCGAGACTAATGTCAAACCTGTGTGCCTTTGTTTTTTTCTTCGGTTTTTTTTTTCTTTCTTTCTTCTTTTTTTTCAATTGACCTTCTGGTTACCCTAATACCCTAAGCTTGCTTTAATTTTGTGAATAACCCATTTCAGTACTGCTGCTCCTTTGTCGTTATGCCCAACCTAAATAAGCAAAATGTGTTTGGCATTCTTCCAGCTCCTTTAACAGAACTCACAGAACTGAATCTAGCTGTTAAAATGAGCCATTTACCCATTTCCAGAGGAATGGATTGGATGTGTACATTTTTCATTGTGTTAGTAAACTGCAGCCATACACATAAAACAGGCAAATTTGGTTCCTCGTATGTCATGTGCACTGTTTCCAGGTCCTGTAGTGCTGAAACAATTACATCTTTCTGACACATTGTGTGATGCATTTGGTAGTTGATAAGCATGCAGTTATTACTACCACTGTCACTAGGATTGCACTCTTTCCGCATAGTCTTGGTTTTCCTGAAGAAAAAAAAACATCGTAATTTTTGTGTCATTAGAAAACTTAGAAAAGTAATCTGCAGTGTGACAGATCTTGTTGGTTCAAGATTGACCAATCCAGCTACTGGCCTCATGTACAGATATGCATGGCAGAGGTGAGTGATCTTCCAATCCAACCATGCGAGGAGATGTAGTCAGCATGCAGCTTGAAGTTGGTTTACTAGACCCACAGATGGCTACTTATCGCAGCTCAAGTTTCACATAATGCGGAGTGGGCACTGATCCTATAAATGAAAAGTCAGGACATTTAGGATGGGTTAAAAACATGATTGACTTTCAGACATGCTGTAGTAAATGGATTTTATGGGCTTAAATGCATTTGGAGGGGTGGTAGCTACAGCAGATCTATGTAGACTGCAGTGTGAGAGGTGTCCTCTGTTGTAATACCTAAGCCTATAGTATGAACTCAGAATAACAAGCAGTTTACTTTCACTCTGATATCTGAGCCATTTGCATTTCTACTGGTAAACAAGGTGATAGCATATTTGGAGTTGGTCTTGTCATTAAGCAAGCACTTGGTGCTGTACAGGTATTTGTTATATGTATGAATTGTAGTGAAATGTTACCCATCTTTTACTTGTGAGCATGGACTCTGAGCAAATGAGTTATGCGTTATGCATTTGAGCTAACGTTTCACTTGTAGATCTTTTTCGGGGAAAGTAAATTGAAAATGAAGAGAATTGTGTTCTCTGGCTGATGTGTAACATATGCATAAATATACGGAGACAAGTATAGGTTTTAAAACAAATACATTTTAAAAATATGAGCATGCTCTTCTCATGTAGGAATGAAAACACGTGTACATTTGTGCAGAAATACTTCAATTACCCATTGCTGTTCCCCCTATAACTTTGCTTACAGTATATAGTGCACAAGCTATTCTCTTTTTGTATGGAATGTTATGATAGTAATAGAACAGCTCCATTCCAGTATATCAATAGATGTCCTTGTTAACCTTAGTGAAAATGCAGTTACAAATGGGGAAAGAATGGGGTGCAGGGATGAAGAAATGACTCATAGTAGTCTTTTCTTTTTTTTTCCTTTTGGTTCTTCCCATTGATGTTCTTCATAGTCATCTTCTTATTTCATTGCTCAGGCAGTATAATATTCTCCAGGGTTACATCAGCCCTTTAGGATTCATTGCTTTGGTGGTTTGACACATCTGCACTGACCTGGACTAGCTATGTTAGCTGGTTTGCTGAGGACCTAGAACCCAAAGGTGTTTGGGAATGGTCATGGAGCCTTGATTATGTTATGAAAAGTAAAAAAAGGGGAACACAAATGCAGGGCCTGCTCCTGGAGTTTTGCCAACCCATACGATAATTGCAAGTGCCACCCCTCTCATGCTTTCAGACATAACCTAATTTTTATCCACAATGTCTCAGGCGGAAGCCTGTGGCCTATATTAGAGAGGTCCCGGGTTCAATTTCCAGTGGTTGTCCACTCTGACCATGGGGTTTTCGTAGTTTTTCCTCTGGATGCCTAGGCAAATGCTGGAGTGATGTATTCTACCACGATTTCTCCTTTCCTTCTTTTCCTGTCATTTCACCTTTCTCCCTTTCATCTTTCAGGCAGTGTCTCCATGTTCCATAGTGCATCCGGTGATGGACAGCTGGCATGATTGTTGTGCTTTGGAAAGATTTCTCCCTGCCAATGCCAGGGCGCATTGGCTCCTGCAAGGGTCGCTTCTTCGCTCTCTCATGGGACTCTTCACCTTTACTGATGAACGCGGGTGTTTCGTACTGGAAATGATAGGGACTTCTGTGCATCTCTGTGATTATGTTTGCCTGTGGCTACTTCACTTCACCCTGCCTCCCAGGGGATGTAGCCACAATAGATCTGGTTAGTCTGGTTTCTGGTGTCTCCCTCTGACAATTATGTCCTACATCCACAATGTGTGTCTCTCTCTCTCTCTCTCTCTCTCTCTCTCTCTCTCTCTCTCTCTCTCTCTCTCACACACACACACACACATGCATGGGTGATCTATAAACAAAACTCAATAAGAGATATATGTGGTAAAAGAACCAGATTGTTCTGAGCAAAACATAAAAACAGGCAGTTCATACTAAAAATGTTCAATATTTCAGGTTTACCCCTATGTCAGGAGATTAAAGACATACACAAAATGAAAACACATTTGTTAGTTGACTGCACTGGTTAATAATCATCTTTATTATAGGGTATAAGTAATACAATGGAGGAGGACACCTCACGCAATGCGACCTATGAAAGATCTATTACTATCCCCAGGTAAAAGGGATAAAGATATGGCTTGAAACACTCCAGCTTATAAATGTGATGTTTATTGATGAACACCTGCCACATATGGAATGTTATGGCGATAATCAATGCACATCCAAATCACATCTAAAATGACTAACTCTGGCGGTACATTTGTCACCAGTTTTATAACAAAATATCTACAGAAAGTTGTAAGAATTTAAGCATGATTTTTAATTCCATCCTATTTTCAAATATCTTATTCATGTCTTAAGGTTTTGCCACCCTCTAAAACCCGCTGCCCTGGGCAGTGGCACAGCTGGACCCACCTTCAGCCAGCCGTGCACATACGTTAGTGAAAAATAAATTTAATATTGATGCAACTATGGTAAATTGTTAATATAAACACATATTAGTGACGGTTCTAGATAAAGTACCCCAAATTAATGTTTGTTTCATTGTTAAATTAACTGCAGTTTTAATGCTAATAATGACAGTGAATTTGGTTCTGAAGAAAACAAAAAATACTCAAGAAAGATAACTCGCTTAAAACATGAAAAGTGTTACATATGCTTATATTATGCTTTTCAAGTTTTATGTGTTCAACTCATTTTGGGTTCTTGATAAATTTCATACAATCCTTACATTTATAGTATCACTAGTCCTGCACACAAGTTACTTGTGGACATACTTTCTCCAGTTTTAAAACAGTGAAAAACAACTTAAATTTATTAGCACAAGGGCATTTGTTCCTGTTAACTAAACTTGCAGTGGAGGACACTTGTTTTTTTTTTATTTATTGTATTCTGTAAGTTCACTAGCAGCCATAAAGGCTTGTGAACATAGAACATGTCAAGGAAATGTAAAAAAATTACATATAAACATAAATATTACATAGAATATGGAACATTTGAAATAAAATAGACACATACTATATGCATGTCAAGGAAATGTACAATAAAGTTACATATATACATAAATATTACATTGTATACAGAACATTTAAAATAAAATAAAGACATATTATATACAAAATGAAACAAATCAAGTATAATTTTGTACAGAGTTGAATACCTCCTTACTGTTATAAGGTTAACATACGTATAGGCAAGAACGGTTATTTTAACATTCACTAGGATTTTACCTTTGTTCGTCTGATCATTTTGTTCTATTTGATTTGTAATGCATAGCATTTACTAGGTTCTTAATATACATACATTTAAATAGCTTCATTAATTCTAGAGCAGGCATCAAATATGACTGGCAATTGTCATTAATATTTACTAATACTACTTACAGAGCTATATAAGTATTATCATCAGGATAATTTGTCAATCAGATAATCTTGTACAGAATAATATGCAAATATTGTTCTAAATATCAACCAAGCCAGTTATAAATGAATTTACATTTAAAGTGATAAAATTAAAAGCTTCAGTATTAAGCAAGCTTACATTACATGAAGTGATTCCTAATTTTTAATTAAGTTGTTTTAAGTTCTAAAGCAGGCAAAGAGAAAATGTGATCTATGATTGCATTTTGACTCTCTGTGGATATTTGACCAACGGTTGATTTTATTTCCAGATAGGTACCATGTAGAAGTTTCATAATTCTGTGACTTGGAGCATCACATTTTTAACTGACTGGTCTGCAGTAAATTTTGCAACAATCTAAACATCCTATTTTGAGTAATATAATAATAATAATAATAATAATAATAATAATAATAATAATAATAATAATAATAATAATAATAATAATAATAATAATAATCTAATGTGTTACTTTCACATTACTTTCTCTACCCTTATCGTTTATCAGTGGGTATACAAACTATTCTTACAAAAGCTTACTTTCCCTGCTACATATTGTAAGTAGGGGAAATATTATATTCCACCCAAAAATCTGATGTTGAGATTTCACCGGAAATATGCTTTGAGGCCCTCTGCACTCAAAACAAAAGCATCTTAGAAAAAGGTCCGAGTGTGCGCAAGCATGCACATGTGCCAGCTGCCCTTTACATGGGACATTTTTTGTGTTAGTAGTAGTGGTGGTAGACTTTCTCTATTACTTAGCTATAGTAAGTAGAGAAAGTATTGCATTCCACCCAAAGAATTAATATACAGATTTCTCTGGAAATATGTTTTGAGACTTCCTTAATTAAAAACAGCATTTTTAGGAAAAAGATTGTAAACAGCATAATTAAAAAATCTGGTGTGTTACACTCACATGACTTTCTCTACTCTTGTACAAACTATTTTTACAAAAGCTTATTCTCCATATGCTTCATGTTAATCGAGATGTTAATCTTATTGCTAATTTTCTTGTAGATGCAAGGGGAATTGCTAGGCTTTAAGCGATAGTCAAATATTTTAAGAGGTGGTTGCTATGTGGAATATTCCATTCTCTTTGCATTACCAGGACAAAAAAAAATGAATAATGAATTTCAGAAAAAGTATTGGAAAATTTATGGGAATAAAATGCAATATCTCGAAAATGGTTCACTCAACAAAAAAATGTATATAAGATAAATTGTGTAGTTTAACGCGATCTACATTTTTTGTGTTGTAAAATTTTGTCTATCTCTTATGGTTTACCAGTTATGCAAAAGTTGTTCACAATGAAGAACACTTTTGGAGACATTCCCAGAAAATTTGAGATATACATTTCATTTGTCATGAAAATATCTTAAACATATGATATTTTAATCAAAATCGTTAGAGCCATTTTTGAGAACATTAAAATTTTCGAAAAATGTTTCATGTAAAGGGTAGTCCGGGGTGGGGGGGATTTTCTTAAAAACCTTCGTGTCACAAAAGTCGAATAAATACCAAGCTTGGTATTTAGGTTCAGTATCTTTCAAAAGTGCGACACAAAGATTTTCAAGAAAATCCCCCCATCCCAACTACACTTTACTTGAACATTTTTCGAAAATTTTTATTTTCTCAAAAAATGGTTCTAACGATTGATTAAAATATCATATGTTTAAGATACTTTCATGGCAAATGAAATTTATATCTTGAATTTTTTTGGGAATGTCCCCAAAAATCCTCTTTGTTCTGAATAAATTTTACATAACTGGTAAACCATAAGAGATAGACAACATTTTACTACACAAAAAGTGTAGATCTCGTTAAAACAGAAAATTTATGTCATATACATTTTGTTTTGAGTAAACCATTTCCGAGGTATTCCTTGTATTTGTTTGAATTTTACAGTACTTTCACTTTTTCTCAAATGGGAACTCATTATTCATTTTTTTTTATGTCCTGAACATGCAAAAAGAATGGAATGCTCCACATAGTAACCATTTGTTCAAAAATTTGACTACCACTTAAAGCCTATCATATTCCCCTTGCACCTATAAGGAAATTAGCAATACAATAGCTTCTGCAAGTAGATGGAGAATAAGCGTTTGTAAAAATAGTTTGTACAAGAGTAGAGAAAGTCATGTGAGTGTAATGCATCAGATCTTTTTCCCTTGTGGTCATAAAAAACAGTTTTTTGCATCATCACATAGCAATCTGTTTTTAAAAGATTTGAGTCGCTCTTGTACCTACAACAAAATGTGTAATAATAGCATTTGTATTCATTCATGTGTAATAATAGTAATAGTATTCATCTCAACATGAATTAGATAGGAGATTGTAAAGTATAGTTTGTAGAAGGGTGGGTAGAGAAAATGGTATGAATGTAACACATCAGCCCTCCCCCTCCGCTTTTTTTTTTACTAAATTGTTTCACACAGATTTAGGTGGAGCCATTGAGATGAATGTGAACTTACAAAATCTTGATCTAACATACTTCAATATAGCTTGTAATAATTCTGGCAATATTTGCTTAATAGGTACTTCAATAACTAAAATTGTTTCAAATGGTATTAAGTACTAATTCAATAATTTATGTCCTTTGATGCAATACCATTATAACCTGTTAAATTTATTTATACAAACTAAAGCAGAAAATTACATTCTAGCAGTTACCACTTGTATTATCAACAATAGGGAAGTAAGGGGTGCGAGGGTTCTTACCAATTGTCGTAATAGTGGCGATTTCTGTTTTTATTTCACAATGTACTGCATCCTTCTGTGTAAGCCAATTTGTGCAAAAACTAGGTAGCTGCAACTGAAAACAGCATCTCCATACCCATATACATATATAGGACACATTTATTGCCCTACGTGAAAACTTGTTTCTTTCTCCCCCGCCCCCTTTTCACATTGAGCCAAGCAGTGGCTGTAGTCATTTTCTATGCTGCTGTTAGGGCATAATGAATGGTACCAAAACATAATTTCATCAAAATTACGAATGCTTAAGAAAAGCGGGTAAATTGCCTTCTATCAATGTTTCGTCAGACACTCATGGTGCATGGTTAATTTCATTCTTTGAATTTAAGGTGTGAGGCTCGCATTCGGGAGGTCTCGGGTAAGATTCCGGTTGGGCCGGCCACTCTAATCTTGGGTTTTTTCGTGGTTTTCCAGGTCGGTGGGCGAATGCTAAGATGGTTTCTCTATTGTATTACGAATTTCCTGTCCATCTGCTTTACGGTTGTAGGAACAAGAGACGGCGATCGCATCGTAGTCCGGATGTAGTCGCCCCCGCCCCCTCCCTCCAGGGGTCACATAAATCACAAAGGATCTATACTGGCCTACGTGCGGTGCTGAGCTCTAGTAGATGGCCGCCCTCTGTCTGACTAATCCTAATCTTTCTTGGTTACATGGGATTTGGGATTCCAGAAAAAGAAACTCCAGCATATTGCTTACCGTAAAAAAAAAAGAAAAAAAAAGAGGAGGCAGATCCGTTTATTCATTTAATATGCACACACACCTCGGAATTACGTTGGATGCTATACATAGCTAACAAATAAATTGAAGTCTATCATTACAGCCAAAATTAATCCAAGCTAAAAAAAAACCGGGATGGGGTATTAGGATTTCACCAATTATTAAGCATAGTGAAACCGTTTTATAAACAGTCTTCAAACTGTTAATTGCATGGCTCCAGGAGCAGTAATACGGTGGGTATGGAATTATTTGATTCTAAATACGCTTCCATACTATTTTATCCTCTAATTTTATGTTGTCAGTTGCGGTACAAGGTGCACGAATGCTTTGGTGTTATGTGACGAATGCTATGTAACCATGTAACCGTTGGCAGTTCTACAAGGTGAAACAATTGACATTAGCTAAATGACGAAACGTCACATAATGGAGTTGATTGGTGTTGTATAGGGGAGGATGATGCGTATAGGTTAGGGAAAGTGACATTTGGAATATTTACAGTGTTCTATACTTATTTTACAGTATGATGTTTAACTGAGAATACGCAGCGTGTGTATAATACTGAAAAGGAAGGAATTAAAATGATGAGCGATGTGTAACAACATTTTAATTGTACCTGTGAGTGAACAGCAAATAAATCAAAATGATGATGCAGTATATGAAAGAACTCGAACAGGTTTGGTGCATTTTCTGTATATTTGAGAATTAAATGTTGCATGGAGGGAAAACGATAGAAGTGACAGATTCATGGAGTCTTAAAAGGTCTTATGTAGTTTTAAAATGTCCTTATGTGTCTGCACCGTTGGAATTTAATCGTTTAGATATCAAATATAGAATCCTTACCTTAAAATGTAACCTTATGCATCGAAGAATCGTAACAAATATATCTGAACTGTGGGGCAATAAAGTTTTTAATATCTTTTCACCTAGGAGCCATTTGACCCAGAAGAATTTGTTGAGCGTTTGGCATGGAGAACAGTCGGTGGAAGTACAGAAGAAGGAACAGGAAGTTTTGACCCTGTACTACTTCATGAAACTTTTCTTCAGGCCATTAAGTAAGTCATGTTATTTCAGCTATCGGGGAGTATGTATTCATTTATATCATTCTCTTTTTCTTTTCAATTGCTGTCTTTCTTTTCTTTTTCTCTTCCCCCCCTTCTCTCTGTAAAATTTAGTTGAACAGTCATTCTCACTGTAGCAGAGCCTAAGCTAAATCATGTATACACATTATTTTATGTTTGTTAGGGATCTTCAGCTGCTACAAGAACGCCAGCAGAAGAAATGTGAGCGATTAGAGATGATGTGCAGAGAAGAAGAAAGTGGTTATTGGCAGCAAATCTCGCAGCTTCAGGAAAGAAATAAGGTATTGAAGTACTTGTTAGACTAAGGATAGTAAGGATAGATAGTAACAATACTAATAAAAATGTATACTTTTGCCTGTTCACTGGACAGAATACATTCTGGATGATTATGTGTTAATTAATTTCAGTTCCTCTCAAATCTTTATATCCTCTAGGGTATTCGGTTAAGCTGTAGACTAGTTATAACAATAGAAATGACTAATGGTGAACAACTGTATAGTAAAGTTATATATTCCTGGTGGTCTGGACATGGTGAACTGAAGCTAGGTTCAATAAATAAAAGCATAGTAGCAGGTTGATAAGAGCAACTAAAAGGTCTCTAAGAAATTACATATTTTATTCAAAAAACCTTAATGAAGGACAAAGAATGATTTCTCTCTGTTAACATGAGCACTGTGATTGCTGAGTGATGATAGATTCATTTCCATGAAACAAACCAGTTAGGTAATTGTTATTGTTGCATGCAAAAGAAGGTACAGTGGTCCAATATTGAGACAGCTATGTTTCCAGTGAGGTTTATTTGAGTACTTTCTTGTTTTCTTTTTCCCCTTTCTTACCAAGATGGTATCTCTTCTTCCATCAGCTAATTAAAAATGGAGTCAGAATGTCACTTTGGTACCTCTCTCCAGTTACTGTATGTTCATAAAAAGGTGAATCAATTATATGTCTTGAGTTAGTCGCACATTAAACTCCAAATAGGCACATGGTTGAGTGGGGAGGGCAGCTAGCCTTGGCCGAGATGCAGAACACTGTGTGAGTGATAAAGATATATTCTGTAAGCCAATAGACACATTAGCTTTGAAAAACAGAGAGAGAGGCGGGGAATATATATAGGGTGGATCATTTAAGTTGAGATTGTACAATTTCTCCAAAACTAAGCGTTGTAAAAAGAAATATCTTGAATAAAAGTTGCTTGGTATTATGGGGAAAAGTAAATGCCATTAGTCATGTTTCATTTGGAGAACATTGTGATGCTCATTTTAGGGTCAATTTAATCTTTTTAAATGAGAATGTACCTTTTTTTATGTTTTCTTACTCATAAAAAACTAAACAACATTGTATTAAGCACTTTACAATTGTTCTTACACCAACGTAAATAACAATGAAAATTCTGAATGGCTGTGTACAAAGAGTGCAATGAATGGTTGGACCATCCATGGATAGTCATTTGAGGGTCAAATTATGTTCGTAATTGGGAACCAACATTTTATTATTTTGTTTCCTTATTTCTCATCACAAAATAAATAGCTTTTATAAACCATTTCTAATGAGAAAAGAACATACAAAATGTAGGTTCCCATTTAAAAAAATAAATTTACCCTAAAATGACCATCATAATGTCTGTGAAGAAAACATGACTAATGTCACTTACTTTCCCCCATAATATCAAGCAACTTTTATTAAAGACATTTCTTTTTACAACACTTAGTTTTACTTTCTCTACTACGTATTAAGTAGGGGAAGTATTGCATTCCACCCAAAAATTCAATACCGAGATTTCACCGGAAATATATGTTTTGAGACACCCTGAATCCAAAAAAAAGCATTTTTGGAAACATGTCTGTGTGTGTGTGTGTGTTTGTGAACAGCATAACTCGGAAACGAACAGTCGGATAAACACCAAACTTGGTATTTAGGTTCAGTATCTCCCAGAGATGCGACACGAAGGTTTTCGAGAAAATCCCCCCATCCCAGATTACCCTTTACATGGAACATTTTTCGAAAATTTTAATTTTCTCAAAAATGGCTCTAACGATTTTGATTAAAATATCATGTTTAAGATATTTTCATGACAAATGAAATGTATATCTCAAATTTTCTGGGAATGTCTCCAAAAGTATTCTTCATTGTGAACGACTTTTGCATAACTGGTAAACCATAAGAGATAGACAAACGTTTACTATACAAAAAATGTAGATCGCGTTAAAATACACAATTTATGTCATATACATTTTTTTTGTTGAGTGAACCATTTTTTAGATATTGCTTGTTATTCCCTTAAATTTTCCAATACTTATACTTATTCTCAAAAGGGAATTCGTTATTCATTTTTTTTTGTCCTGGTAATGCAAAGAGAATGGAATACTCCACATAGCAACCAGCTCTTAAAATATTTGACTATCGCTTAAAGCCTAGCAATTCCCCTTGCATCTACAAGAAAATTAGCAATAAGATTAACATTTCGATATCTCGATTAACATGAGAATAAGTGTTTGTAAAAATAGTTTGTACAAGAGTAAAAAAAGTCATGTGAGTGTAACACATCAGATTTTTTGATATTGTACTGTCTCAACTTAAATGGTACACCCTAGATGTATATATTTCTGAATGCATAAGCTCAATTCAAGAAGTTGTAAAAATGCAGTATTAATACATTGTAAATAGGAAACTGAAATTTATTGACCCTGCTGTGTTTGGTAAAATTGTTGCTCTGCAATTAACTCTAAGAGCCTAAGTGCAGGCTTCTTTGATAACATATGTTACTAGTCCGCCATAACATACAGTGCCTTAAATATGCACATTTTTCTGTGGGTTTTCAAAAAATATTTTAATCAAATGTTGTTCAAAACTTTTGATTAATATGGAATAGTAAATAGTATGAACTAAAAAAGGTCGTAGCTTCCATTTAATACTGTGTGGTGTCACTCACCTCGCTTCTGCATTCATACACAATGATGAGCAGTCGGTAAGGGAATAAACATAGCTGCTTCTACAAGTGCTAAACACAAGGCTAACATGTAGGGATACAAAATGTTTTGTTTACATCAAGTCCAGTTCTAAGACTGATAGTGTGTCATATTACCTTGTTATTACTGTAAATACACTTGAATATGTATTTGTATGTTATGGTATAATTGTCTAGAGTGAACAAATTGTTCTAAACTGCAAAACAGTTAAAATGTCCCCCTTCCCAAAATAAAGGAAGGAAGGAAGAAAGCTGTTAAGGAGCTGGTAATCTCTAACTTCATCACTATGTAACTTAAGCTGGTGCAAACACTCTACCCACAGTGCTATTCTGTGGCAGTCAGTCTGTTTGCAAAATATCCATCTTTATTCTCACCCCATTGTTTAATTAATGCGCTTTGTGCTATTGTATGGAATTTGGAACCCATAGACCCAAGCTCTCTATCTCAAAATGTAGGACTCCTCCACAAACCTGACTTTTGCTTGAATTCTGTGACCCCTCTACATAATTCTTTATATTTAAGACTGGACTGGGCTGGACTGTTGGTATATGTGTGTAGATTATGCCAACTGACTGACCAACCACTTCCGTTAGAAATACTATATATATGTTTATTTGGCATTTATTGTTATAAAAAGGTCAGTAATTATAAAATATCATTTATTTACAACCACTAACTGTCCACTAGAATAGAACTTGCTGCCATATGGTTTAGGTATACTGAGGGATGCAGAAGATGAGCAATACTTTCATTAACACTGGACAGCTGAAATTGCATGATTTTACATTCAAATAAGGTGTCAATATGAAAATATGGGAATTAGATTATTCAGAAAGCTCAGACATTTTCTGTAATAAATTTTTACTCTGTTTCATTGTATGGAATTCATTAAAGTATATTAAATATGTCCTTTAAATTCTGGCTTCTCTTAACTGTGCTGTATTGTATCAGCTTAGTATCATAAGTATTAATACTTTTACAAATATTATATAACTTTTTTCCAGGCATCTGTAAATATGTTTCAAGAACTAGATGAACGAATAAACTATGTAGCTACAAAAGTAATCCATTTAGGAGATCAGCTTGAAAGTGTTAACACACCTCGAGCAAGAGCTGTAGAGGCCCAGAAGCTCATGAATCACTTTGCAGAATTTCTTAGTCCAGGTCCTCTCTTAGCAGAAGTCTTCACAGATAAAACTCAGGTAACTATCATATACAGTTATTAGACCATAAGATGAGAAGAACAAAATTTTGAATAACAGTTAATATATGTGACTTTGCTTTAACACCATGAGGTATTCTCATAAAGCATCAAAGTGCATAGTTACTGCAACTTATAGAGGTATTATCGCTAGACTGAGAAATTTATATACTGTAGTTGTGCGCTAGAAGTTTTAAAATAATGTACTTAGATTACGTATGAAAAATCAAAAGCTAGCAATGTATTGGTGTATAATGCAGGTATAATAATTCAAACAAGACTTTTACTGTGAAAACAGTTTTGCAATAGCTGAACTCATAATAAACTGCCTTGTATTTCCTAATCTGAAGAAAAATTGTTTTTCAGAAGTACAAGTCTATGGCGTTGAAGGCAAATGTTGAGCATAACAAGCTCAGAAAGAGAGAGGGACTCTTCAAAATTTCTTGGTGCCTAATATAGAGCCCTTTTGGATCATCATTACAGATACCTCTTTCTATATTTACCTTTATTAAGGAAATGCATTGAGGTGTTGAAATCAACAATTAAAATATTATGAAACCATATAAATAAGAAACATTTCATATGGTAGAGCATAATGGTAGTAAAATGTTTAAAAATTAAAATTTAAAAACACATTAAATTCTCACTTACATGTCAAAGTTTAAACCACTTCTATTCAGAACATTAACCTCAGGAAACTAACAATCCAAATAATAAAAGAAGGATTGGGAAGAGAGAGGTATGTTGATTAGGCAAGAAAGATAATGCTAATCTAATGCTTAAATATGGAATTTTGCCATCACTGTTACAAAGGTTCTAAAAATATCAATTGAATTGTGGCCTACAAGTCAACAAGTTTCACGGCATTCCGTAAGAAAACAAGTTGGCAGACAAATGGGTAGGAGAAACATTTTCCTCTTTCAATAGTAATTTTGATATATTTAAGAAAGAAATCAAAGCCTTTCAAAAACTCATTCAAAAGAAGAGAAACGTATTTGCAGATATTTGTTTCCTGGACAAGTGCTTGAAGAATAAGTTAACCCAAAACTTCATTAGAAAGGTGGTAAAATACAACAACAAACAACGAGCAGCAGAAAAACGTGTGATAGAAATAGAAAGGAGCCAACATTATAAAACTTTGCAGGATATTGAACTAAAATTGTATGAACTACATTTAAAGCTTTCGAGGTCAATAAACCCCTTAATGTGGGAGAACCTTATAAACAACATCCTATACTTTCTGAGTTTCAAAATGAGTAAAAAGATGTTAAACCTTAAAAGAAAATATGAAAAACTTCACCGCAAGCAATTCAACAATAGGCAAAAAGAAATTATCAAACCACAATCAAACTCAACGTGATCGACCTATTGACAAATAGTTTCTCTTAAAAAAGAAACTGAATTTCTAAACAAAGGCGTGGAATGTGCATAGATTTTTCCAACAGAATAGAAGACTATATAGTCATTATTCCAAGAAAGGAGCTTAAAGCAAAATAGGTGGAGTTATAGTATACAAACTAATTTGGAAAATAATGGTCTGGGAGAAATTTGGAGAAGGAGGGAAAATAATGTTAAGGTTTTTTGGAAAGAAGCTAGGCAGAGGTTTGAAGATATAGAGATACAAAATTTATTTGGTAACATTGGGAAGAAAAGTTTCTTGGAATCATATATATTAATAAAAAATGTATGGGCTAGAGAACAGTATGTGGATAACTCAAATAAGGAACAAGAGAAAGTACAGCCTGGGTACGAGCAGGTGTATGGAGACTAATAGGAATGAGAAATGGGTTCCCACAGAACCAGTGTCCAATATGTGGGGAAAGAGAAGATTTAGAACATATCGTTTTTGACTGTAAAGGTACACAGCATTGGAGAAAGGAAGTTATAAATGGGAAATGGTTCAAACTGGACAGGAAAGTAGCTTTAAGCAAGATTTTTAACAAGGATAGTAAAAAGGTAGGAGAGTACCTGTCCAAAGTAAAAAAGAAATGGTTATGGACAATAAAAAGAGATGTAAATTAATTTCATCATGTGATGTTAAGTTATGTAATTATATTATTATTATAATATTAGTATTATAAAATTATTATTTTGGTATCATTACTATTAGTATTATTATTATTATTATTATTATTATTATTATTATTATTATTATTACTATTATTTTTTATGTTATAATTAAAGAGTGTAATATGGGTAGAATATGGCAAGATAACAGCTTGGGCTGATGCATAGCCATATTCTAAGGAAGATTGCTAGCACAAATAAATAAATAAAATATAGTCATTATAGAAATAGCTAGTTTTGGTGTACCAGATAACCATAAAATGATAATTAAAGCACATTGTGAAAACATATTAGATAAAATAGCCACATCTGAGCACTTATGCACAAGAAACAGACAAACTTTAAAATCCTTAAATAGGAAACCATTAGTGTACACAAAGGCAGATAAGGGGTAACAAAATAGTGATAATGGATGAAGTGGACTACATAGATAGGATGGAAAACCTACTAAGCAAATATGAATATATACAGATCAACAATAACCCTCTTAAACAGGCCTGCAACATGCTAAACTCCACTCCGAAAGACATCAGCATCATAACAAATAAAGAAAAACCCAGAATTAAAGTAGACAACCCTACCATACCTAAAATATATGGCCTTCCTAAAAGTCACAAGAATACAATAGCTTAAGACCAATAGTGAACAGCACTGGTGCTCCCACGTACCAGTTGGCAAAATGGCTCAATCATTGTTGCAATTCATTTTCCAAATCTGACATTCTGAGCATCAGTAATTTATACAAATTAATAGACCACCTGAAACATGTCACATTGAGTCCAACCAACACCATAATATCCTTTGACGTCATCTCCTTATTTCCCAGCATACCAACCATCAAACTCTACCCGCTACTCAGAAAATGGCTCCAATATAATGACTTACCCTCAGAAGCAATAGAAGATTATATCACACTCACAGAACTTTGCATTAGTCAGAATTTTTTCAATTTTATGGGCAAGTTTTACCAACAAAGGTCTGGTTTGGCTATGGGCAATCCACTCTCTCCCTTCCTCACAGACATGTTTATGACCTCATTAGAAGCACATGTAACCAAAGCTTTTCCCAACATTTTCAGAGTATGTTTTCGATATGTAGACAACATTATCGCAATATGCCCGAAAAACTTGTTCAGAATGCCTTAAAAACTGATAAATTTACAAGACCAAGCCATCAACTTCACTGTAGAGACAGAGAAAGATGGATACCTGCCTTTTCTGGATATAAAAATAATAAGAAATGAATACAGACTTTCCTCTGGGATATACAGAAAACCCATTCACAGCGAAAACTACATAAAATGCAATAGTTTTAACCCAAAGCCATATCAACAGGCAATTTTCAATAGCCTAGTACACAGGTTAATTGACTTTCTTTTAAGCAAAGATGAATACTACAATGAATACCAGCAAATCATCAAAATAGCAGTTGTTAATGGGTTTAACTCAAGAATGATAGACAGTAAGATACAAAAATTCAGAAGAAACAAGGAAATTAGCAAAACCTTTACCCTAACACCCTTGGAAGACAAGAGGAAAAGTAAGAAATTCACATCTCACCCACTTTTACATAACAGGTTCCAAAAAGTCTTTTCGAAACACAACATAATCCTCATCCTAAAAATAAATTCAACTTGAAAAACCTGTTGAGAACACCTCCCAAAGATCAGGTTCCAAACCTGGGATTTACAAGATTAACAGCCAAGAATGGAATAAAGTATACGTTGGATAAACCAATCACAACATAAACTTCTGCACCAAAGAACATATCCAGAACATAAAATATAAACAGACAGACAAATCAGCCATTGCAGCACACTTTTAGGAAACAAACCACAAAATAGACACAAACTCTGAACTACTAAAAGAAGTAAACCATCCATTAGAACAGGCATGGCGAGACTGTAAGCCTGCCCCGAGGCCCTGATACAATTTGGATAACAAAGCTATGGAAGGGGGAGAATTTGGAAGGAGGGCAGGGTAGCAGTAAAGAACGAACTGATTCAGTGGCGTCCTGTACTCTGTATTTAAAGTAAATTAAGCTTCTCCGATGTCGTTTACAATGAGAGATTTGAAATCGGGAATTATATTGTTTACAGCTAGACGTAACTGGTCATGAAGATGTTCTTTCGTCAGTCGGGATCTGCATTTGCTTTTTGCAAATTTAATCATGGAAAATAATTATTTACAGACGTACTTTGTACCAAACATTGCTTCCATGGAAATTGCATATGATCGAAGCTTCGGATATTTATTGTCGCATAAGATTTTAAAGCATTCCACTCCTATTAAATCCTTGCATATGACTTTCACGAGTTCGTCAGATTGTAAATGAATCAGCTCCTCTTGCAGATTGATTCTCACCTTTCTTACGTCTATGTTTAATGGATAGACATACATGATATATTATATTTCAAAGCCCTGAAATCATGAAATCTGTGATCACAAAATTCACTTTTAAGTGTTAAGAGAATACTAATGTAAATACTGAATTTATCTGAGGAGAAATTTGAAAGGGGATTTAAACATGGAAAATAGTACACCTTCCCCTCTTTCACATGATCTACCCAGAGTGAAAGTGTGTTTACGAACACCTGCACTGAACTATACTTATCAACATTATTTTGATTGTGTCGTTGAAATGTAGTATTCAGCTTGTTTAAGTGCGTACATATATCGCATAAGAAAGTTAAGTTGCAGACCCAGACCTCATTATTTAGTTCCTAAATTTGCATTCCCTAAAATAAGGAAACAATAAAATTACTATAAAATGACCTTAAAGTATATGAGAATAAGATAAATGTAAAGCTAAAATAAATTGCCTTTTCTTTCATGAATCCAGGGAATGCATCTCTGAGATCAAAGAACCGATGTAACATTGCACCTCTGCTAAGCCATCTAACATCACACAAATACTTAATATCTTCAAATGATTCTCTTATATTTTTAAGTATACATATTTAGAAACTGTCAGTGTTTCAAAACACTTCCTTTTATTTTGTTCACAATTTTCACAACACAATCCATCACTATTGTAGTGTAACTGACTTGGCACAAACTGCTTCTTGATGCATCAGACAATGCCAAGCATAAAAATTGCTCGAAATACCTTTATCACTGAAAAAATGTTTTAACCTGCCAATCAACCCACTTTTTCCCCAACCATGGCCTTTGCTCCGTCTGATACTAATTTTGACCACTGTAAGCAATATATTTCAATACTAATTTTTAGAGCTTTAAATATCTCCTCACCAATAGTACTGCCTTTTAGTGGGACTAAGTCAAGCAAATACTCAACATTAGGTTCCTTATCAACACCTCAAATGAAAATGGCCAATTGAGGCGTCAGTTACATCTGTACACTCGTCCAGTGCAAGAGAAAACTTCACAAAATCAGCCATTTTCAAGTCCATCTGCCTTGTTACGTCGGCAGAAAGCACTTCAACTTTCTTTGCAATGGATTGTCGGAAAATATGCAAACACTTGAAATTATGGACTTCTTGAGGACATAAAATCCCAGCAATTTTTATTAAACATGTTTTAATAAATTCTCCTTCCTGAAATGCCTTAAGGCCTTTGCAATTTCTCAGACTATAATATAACTAGTGTGATTTCTTTGTAGTTGGTTTAAGTCCATTGTTTTCTATCATTCAAAATTTCTGCGTTCTTTCGCGTCCTGTGAACATATTGAAAATTAGCAATCTGACCTGTAGCTTAAATAAGAATTAAAGTATCTTTGAATAAAATGCTTAATAATAATAATTACAGACCCAATTTACCTTGTAACTTGGCATATTCGGAATGATAAGCATTGTAATGGCGTTTTATGTTGAATTGCATTACTCCGCTTTCAGACATATTAAACATTTTGCATTGCCAACATCCTCAACGAAGAACTTCTCCCATTCCATGAAATGTTCTGCTCTTCGAACGTTGGTTTGCAAGCGGCATTGCTAGCTGCCACTGTTTGACGTAGTACTGGCCATGCTGTCATGAATAGGAGGAGGAGTGGGAGAAGCTATGAAGGGGTAGTGTGCGAGTCAACTGAAGCGCAAATCAACTCGCAAAGCACTGTTTCATCATGGCTGCACTAGAAATTGGTGTATGAGAGTAGATACTTATCCAAAAACACAAACATAGAGTTATGAACTTTGAAATCCAGCCTCCGGATATCTACATCAAATTCATCACGCCACCTACCAGAGACCAGGTTGAAGATGACACCAGTGCCGCCAGTCTACCTACAGCTGATGATGGAAGCGAAAACTTCTGAAACATGTCCTGAATGAATTGCAGAGTGAAGCAAACGTGTCCTAAATTTGACTCCTAATGATTTACCAAGAGAGGGAAGGTTTAGCATGGATAAGAATGGGAGCAATGTATCTAAGAGGGTTGAGAGGCAGGGGAAGAGGAATATGCAAGCTGTGTGGAGGAAGGGAAAATATAGAGCATTATATGATGGAATGTAAAGAAGTAAAAGTATGGTGAGAAAAATTGTGTAGAAAAGAAATGGGAAAATATAGATAGAAAAAGAAACTATTAAAATGTTGACAAGGAAAGAAGAAAAGAAAATCAAGGCCAATGGGAGGTTTTAAGGAAGGTAAAAGAAAAATCATCTAGGAAAGTAAGAGATGTGAGAAGGAAAGGGTCCCTCAGTGAGCTATTAGGCATGGGAGCCAAGCAATATGAGTGGCCAATAGGAAGCTAAGCAGCAGACAATGTGTACACAAGGTATATGACTAGGGAAGATTTTATATTGTATAAAATTGTAAACATATTGTACAAATAAATTAAAAAATTTAAATTAAAAATATCCAAAATGTAATAGTAAAAAGCAATTTATCTGCTAGCAAATTTCCTTTATTAACATTCTGTCTTCAAAATATTGTTATATTAATTTGTAATCTTATGATTAAATTTTGTGTGCACATTTTTCATAAGGCAACCTCACAAACATATTTTGTTATATTTCTTACATTAGACCATTTAATACAAATATGCATATTTATACCCATTCCTCAATCTCATGATTATTTATTTACTAAGTATTAGTGAGAATAGCAATGCTAGGAATTCTGCTTACAAACAACATTTGCTTTGGCTATCAGCTGAAGGTGAAGATAGCTTTTCTAATCACTATATGCATAGTATGTATATATTACTTTATAATTGTTTTTAAGTTTTTAAAAACAAACATATTGTTAGCTGTATTTCAGGGGTTGTGAGGCCACTAACTAGGAATAAACTGATGTTTTTTTCTGATGAAGTAGGTATATGTAATTAATGTTGCTAATATTGCCTCTTCTTTAGGAAGTCATAGTGGCAGAAAAAGAAAGCGATGAAATGAAACATATTTTACAATTTATAAATTGCTGCATAGCAATTGTTTGCAAAAACATAACTGGCAACAGTAAATTTTTTAGAATTGGCTTGGTTTTCCTTTGTTGGTCCCTTACTTAGAGGTTCTATACCATTTAGATTTATGACCTCTTCTTGGTTAGGGTTTTCCAATTGAGAAACAAAGAATATCTGGCCTCCATATCTGACAATGATGAAGATAATTAAAAGTTTAATACCTCCTTTTGTTACAGATTGATGAAGCTGCTGATATTATTCAGAAACTGCACCTAATAGCTCAAGAACTGCCTTCTGGAAAGTAAGTTTTTGCAACCTTTTGACAAAGTGTATTGTAATAACAAATGCTGAATAAATTATTACTTATATTATAATTATTATTATTATTATTATTATTATTATTATTATTATTATTATTATTATTATTATTATTATTATAGGAAACTTTACATACTTTGCTAAGTATGTAGTTTATTCTCTTAGTTTATAGTGTGCATATAATTAATATGGTATATTTCTCAAAGAACATTATTTCTAAGCTGGTGTTTTACATTAGTTTACTCCGTTGTGCAGTACTTTTATGATCTCTGCGTATCAATGGTTTATGAGGCAATCAAAGACATTCCACCAGAGCATAAGTACAGTATGTTTCTTTCCAAACTCATGGTGATGGCAGAATGCTCAAAACGTTGTAGTGGGGGCTTGTGCTCGCACATGAGAACCACATGCTATCTCACATAAATGTCTCGAGTCTCTGAAGTTCCTTGAAGTTCTCTGCCAGGCTGCTTGCCGTAGAGTGAGGAGAAATTCCTATCCTAGCTAGCTAACTTGATATTTCTCAGCATTTTATGTAGGTGAAGGCAAATAATAAACTGACTTTCCCTTAAACAGCTTAATTTATTCATAATATAATGCCCATTGAGGCGGCTATCAAGTTTCCCTTAACACAAAATGATACAAAAGTTGTACATTTAACCTTCCCGCTACTATGAATGCTTTACGTGGACCTAGCTAACTGCATCACACGATACTTTCTCACCCATATACATATGCAAAATCTTCCGCCTGCATCACGTGTGTTACATCGTGAGGATAAAATCAGAGAGTGTGTAACTTAAGGCCTCTTCCTGTTTTTATACCTTCCTACTATAACACTAGAATTTGCGCCTTTATATGTAACAACTATTCTCATTGGTTATCTATTTAGCGTGCTATGAAAATAAAATGTTCCACTTTTAAGAGTTGCGCCTCCCTTTGACTTCTCTGGTAAAATCCACTATCTCCATCTCACTTTACAACTCTCATTCCTCTGTTTTTCCAACTCCCTTGTCTTCCAAGAATTGGACCATTATCTCTGTCTCACTCTAATCTCGGCCTCTCTCTCTCTATATTTTCTGTGAATTTGCCTTAACCCTGTGTGCATTAGTGTGTATGTGCATGTGGGCTGTACCCCTGTTGCTCGCTTGCCTGGTAGTTGTGGGTGGGTGGATGGATGGACAAAATTCTTATAATTCTTAATACATTACTTTAAGTTGCTATTTTTTCTTTCTTTGGTCCATCATGCAATTTAACACCGTGGTTATTTATGCATGGTGGGTCATAACAAATTCATATTGCTTTATCTTTCCAAACCATTTTTCTCTTACTCTCCCCATATGTTCTCCTATCCTTTTTATATCCCTCTCCTTTTGTATTTTCATTATCCTAACTTTTAATACTTCTTTGTTAACATTCTCCCATTCTTTAGGTAAAAACTGATCTTCCCACAACTAGTTTCTTCACATTCAATTATATAATGCAAATCATTATCTGCCTCTCCACAAAGAGGACACCTGTTCAAATTCGCTCCCCTCCTATCTCCCCTTAGCCTATGTGCACTTAATCTAGACCAGGCCCACCCTTCTCTTACTAACCTATTACCTACACCCACATACTTCTCCCTTCCCCAGTCCACCTTTGTCTATATAGTTCCAAACTTTTCTTTCCTTCCAGACTTTGAAATAATTCTTGTTTCTCTATATCTTCTACTCGGTTCCTCACTTCTTTCCAGAAACCTTTAACTAACCCCTCTCTCACCTCCCATAAGTTACCCATTCCTATTTCCTGTAAAATTCTCCTTATTCCTTGAGCCCAGTTTATCCCATCACTGGATTTTTCTTGTATTATTAAACATTGCCTCAAGATATTATGCTCGTCCAATGATTTCAATCTATGCCAATATATAAGTATCCTTTCTACTATCATGCCCTTGCTACCTACTCTTCCCAACTCCAACATTGTTGCTCCATTAGGTGATGAAATAGATAAATCTAACATACATTTACAGAACGATGCCTGGTAGTTACTAACAACACTGTTCCTTTCACATTACTAATTACATTTTGAGGTACAAGTTATTTTACAGTAAAGCTATTTTTCAATATTATTTTACATTGATTGTTCCTGTTATTTTCAATATTCTACTCTATTGGGCGTATGTCCCCTTACAAGGTGAAACAAATTCTTCTAATATGACTGATTTACCAGACGCCTTAATTCTGATATAATTGCCATATTTGTTTGTGTAATTAACACACTTTCGGATGAAATTTTGGATTCTAAAATAGAGATATGTAAATTATGCAAGGAATCAAAAATTGGTTTCAAGTTTCATTACCTGTGATTTAATTCCCTTACCTTATCAGGGTGATTATACTTGAAATTTTTTTTTTTTTTTTTTTTACATAGTGGATATACTGGAATTAGTATTACATACTGGAAAAATTGGATGAAATATCAATATAATTGATTTCAGATTAAATTTTCAGATGACTGATTCTTGGAAAATTTTGTTAATCAAATAAGTATTTTTTAAATGTTATTGTTTTGTATGATGTCTGTTTGTTTCATAATTTATCATCTTATGTAAAAATAACTCTGCAATTCTGGAATTTATTCAAAATTTATACCACAGTGTAACACTGAAATATACTGGAAATTTAAACTTTCAAGGTAGTAGACACCCTGCTTATACATCCTTGTCACTACTGATCTGGTTAAGGTTAGGCATGTCATTCATAGGTTCATGTCAGTTGGCAAAACAGGCATCGTCTTGCGATTGATCGAGGGCTTTCCTGTCTTCTTAAAACTCCTTTCTGTGATAATTAAATTGAATCTTGAGTTGGTGGATACACTAAAACTTCACTTACTTTAAATTAATGGAACATGTTTCGAAAGCACCACTTGCTTTCATCTTCAGCTTTTTTCCGACTGAGCATGATAGGAATTCGGGTCCATAGATGTATGTGGCATGGAGATGGTGTCATCTGGTGTGTCCATGATGAAGCTGCTTAGATTGTTGAGTGGTGAGATTTCAAAGTTCATTACCGTTTTCATGCGTTTGATTATGTGTATGTTTTCCCAAACTTTAAGTTCTGTTGGATTGGTGGTACATTTCAGGAGTCTTTCAGGGTTGATGCCATGGTTTGTGGTCCAAAAATGGTTTGCTACTGCAGATTTGTCCATCTGTTTGTTGAATACACTGAACTGTTCTTTCCTTCTGGTTTCAATATTTCTTTTTGTTTTACCAACATACACCAAGTCACAATTTTCACAGTTTATTAGGTAGATGCCAGATTTTAGTTCTTGTGGAATTTTATATTTGACAAGGAAAGCTAGTTGGTTCTGAATTGTGTGTTTATTCAGTGATGCCAGTGACTTTCCTTTCTGTGATGTCTATGAAGTTGATCTCCAAGAAGAAAGAACCCAGTCACATATTGTGGGGAGCTCAGGTCTCTTGATTTTTCTCAATGGCATATATTGATGCTCCCTACAAGTCAAAAAATAACATTTTTCCTCTATGTTATAAAAAAAAATGAGTGTAAAATACAAGGGGATGTAAATTATGTGAGTAAATATGATAGTTCTTATTTGCAGCTGCGTGACTATTTACAAAATGCAGCATGTTTTATGATCTTGTTTTGCTCCTCCCCCTCCTCCTTTAAGAAACGAAAAAAAAAAAGAATTCTTTTGGAGGAAAAATTTATCTTGTTATGAGATTTATGTGATTGATATAATAAGTAATGCTGCAGAGACACTAAGAACTGCTCATACTCTTATCTCAATGGTCTTGGTCATTTCCTGAGTGCATGGTCAGCTGGATGACTTGTGGCGTATTACAGAGAAGTGAAAGACAGTCTGTTATGGTAGTTGACTAATCATTGTCGTCTTGCCAAATGCTGATACTAGCAATGTTACAAAGCAACTGGAATATTTTTAATACACTAACAACATGAGTAACAAAAGCAGGGATTGCGTAGTTTGTCCCTTACATTTTTACCAAAATGTAGCAACAAACCCATCAGGTGAAAAACTCCTCAAGATAACTTAATAGGAACAATTTTTCATTAAAAAGCTGCTTGCAAAAAGTTAGCTTCCAGATTTAGTTGGAAGATTTTCCAATAGATTACCAAACCACCCTTTTAAATTACATGAAAGTAAGAATAAATCTTTGCAGTGCAGAGAATCCATCTCTATGGAATGATGGAAAAAACCAAAAAAGGCAAGAAAACTGGAATTGGTTAGGGAAATTCATCCAACATTTTCAGAATGTTGTGAAAGTCAGATAAATTTGCAAAATAAAATACATTACCAGGAAAATGTACAAAATAATTATCAAATTGATTAACATTGGTAAAGTGTGAGTGTAAGACATGAGCAAAACATTAAACATTCACTTGCACAGCAGACTGACAAGTTTGTGATAATTGTTACTGGAATCTATGCTAAACATGCTATTTTTTAGTTTTTATTTATGGATGCTCTTTAACTAGTATGGTTCTTAGCATCCCTTCTGTGTTTGGCATGAAAGACCAGAAATTTCGTTCAGAGGCCTCTTTATCAGGCTTGAGGTTCTTTTACGTGTCATAAATCTGACATGGGACCATCAGCTTTACTTCCCTTCTGAAGGAAGCCATGCTAAAGATTTTTATGCCTGAAAAAAGTCCATCACCTTCTACCAGGTATGAGCCTGCGACTTTAGGAACTGGAGGCTAGCATGGTACCTTTAGACTGCGGAGGACAACTTAGCGCACTGTGTTTATAGTTTTGGTATTGAAAGTAAAACTCAGATTACCTTATATTATTGCAAAGTGACCATCAACTGATTTTGCACTTGTATATGTGATATAGTTTTCCTGCCAATTCTCCCCCTACCTTTCTTTTTGCTATTGTAATGGTAGGAAGTCCTCAACCATTCCTCTATAAAAGTTTTGCATTTCCTTTATAAACTCTTTCATTAAAGTCTCAAAGAGAAGGTATCATTTTAAATGGAAGAGTAACCAGAGGTAAATAGGAAAATTGTGAAGGAAAAGACTGAGAATAATACAGAAAAAGAAAATACTGTGTTATAGAAGAAGTTCAAAGTACAAACTGAAATAGTTTGATGTTTAGAGTGGGTTATTTGTTCTTCACTTAATTCAGGTGCTGTGATATTATGTTTTCATTTTGTATTATAATTTTCATTTTATTATCTAATGTTTGAATAATGTTATTTATTTCAGTGCTTAAATTCAAGTTCAAGAAGTAGAATTATCGTTATACAGGATGGAAGTAAAATAGTCCTGCGGATTAGGGGAAGTGCAAGAATGGATGTAGATGAACAAAAACCTCCAACACTTTATTGTAATTAAATGCCTAGATCATCGTGTTTAAAAGTAGGAGCATTTGGCAACATGATGCAACTTGTTGATTGAGTAGTCAGCTTCTACTGGTGGCGCCTTCAACTATTCCAGCACTCTATGAAACCATTTAAGTAACGTTGGCCATGTATCAAATTCAGATGTTTTGTCGCTGGCACACGAGACACCACAAAAATTCTGGGAAAAAGTCAGGTTATTGTTCACTGCACCGTATGTAAACATTACCTCAAATTCTTCATTTCCACGTAATTACAAATATTTTATTTGATATGTGTAAAGGCCTGAATATCTGGCCTATTCTGTTTGAGAAATTTATGCCATGGTAAGGTAACAAACTCGCATGGAATTGTTACTAATATTAAACAGTTTTATGGTTTGTGTACACATAATACATATGTATGTAGTTTAAAAGGTACATTTTAATTATTACGCAATGCCATACAGCAGTGATATTTATGTGACAATGCAATGCTTTACTTGAAATGAAAATAGGCATTCCGAAGGTTGTGGCACTCTTATGTGAAATACCTCTTACATTATTAACACCATTATTCTGTGTTGAATTTAACAATGTGTTACTAATAATTGCTAAACGTTTAGGAAAGCATAATTTATAATGTGAATTTACACTCTACTGCAATATGCTTAAAGGAAATTTTTGTGCAATTGTTTATAGTTTTGGCCAACTGGGAAGTGTACGCTTCAATTTTATTTTTAATATACCCGTTTTAAAATGGGACTAATGTGCTTCATGCCAGCACATACATCTTGCAATTGCTGGTCTAAAAAAAAGGAATCTGTATAACTGCAGAAGTTTTTAGAAGCAATTTCGCCAATGGCTACTCCAATATGGTTTAACGATAAGCTTATGAATGAAAAAAAAACTTGAGATGGTTAAATCTGCAACACTAACGTTACTGATAAGATTTGTGTGACAGAGATTAAAATATTTTAAAAAACGTAAGTAAACAAAATTGACACTGCTCTTCGTGCCTAATGAATTTCACAGTCATGGACTATCATTATTTACTTGGTAGCTTTAGAAACAAAAAATGAGCATAACTTTAATCACTAACATTTAGTAGCATTCACAAGCATGCGAAAGCGTGGGATTAATTTAAAATATCTGAACTTGCCTTCAGGAGAAATAAGAGTTTAGAGGAAGTGTTCCATATGTCCACCATTTGCTTGTAGACCTTTGCATCACATCTTAACCATTCTGATGTACCCTGGTGAAGACCCTTGAGTTGTTTCTAATTTTCTCAGTGTTAAGAAAATGCGCTGGTGCAGCTCGTCCGCAGTTTCTATTTCACCCCTGTATACTTGGTTTTTCGTATCCCCCAGAAATAAAAATCTAGGGAACTCAAGTCTGGCAATCTGGCAGGCCAAGCTACAGGTCCAAATTGACCAATCCAACGGTGTGGGAAAGTCTTCATCATGTGATGACAGACTGCAAGAGTGAGTGGGGTGGTGCAACTATCATGAAGGAACCACATCTTCTTCCTTATTTCCAATGGGATGTCCTCCAACAGTTAGGCAATTGGTACTTCAAAAAATGCCGATACCCTAAACCAGTCAAGCATGGTGGAAGGACAAATGGTCCAATAAGATGATCTCCAATTATGCCAGCCCAAACGTTAATCAAGAATCTATGTTGAAAATTCCGCTGTTGTATAGTTCTCAGGTTCTCCACTGCCCACGTGTGCCTGTTGTGAAAGTTCATAACACCACTTCGCGTGAAACAGGCCTCTTCCATCACCAACACATTTGTTACAAAATCTGGATTTTGTGCAAACTGACGAAACAGCCACTCGGAAAACGCAATACGTGGCTGAAAGTCATTTGGTGATAAATACTGTACTCACTGGATGTTATATAACTGTTCTTTAAAAGTTCTAAGTACACTCCAGCGTGACACCCCTACTGTCAGAGCGATATTGCGACTGCTCACGACAGGATTTTCATCAACCAAATTTAACACTTCCTCTTCCATGTTGATAATTTTGTCAACTTGTTGTCGCCCTCAATTACAACAACTCAGAATTACACTACCTGTATCATGGACCTGCTGGCAAACAGCACTTGGCACGATCTTTTAGCTTAGAGCCATTGAACAGATTGAGAATTGCACTGTATTTCTCTGTAAATTAAGATCATGTCCAAATATTCGGACGTTGAAAATGGCAGCATAGTGTATGTTGTTCTGTAACAAGATTTTCTGTCCTTTGTTTGTTTTTTATCCACACCTCCTTTAACTGCTCTGATCTTAACTTGTGGCTTTGACATAAAAACAATTGCATGCGATTAAGTAAACATTCCCTGTGATCTACACCAATATTAGAAGAAAGGAAATGCAGCTGATGCAATGTTGTCAGTTCTAACAGAACTAAGGAGGCAACAAATTATGAACTTTTAAAATTTAATTTACACAAAAGCAGTTCATTCTATTGAAATATGCCAAAGAAAAAAGTTGTTGTTTTTTCAATTTTCTATGAATATAGTCATAAATTAAGAACCTTTAATCAACAGTAATCCAGCAAGGTGATGATAAATTTTTTTGGATAAAAGCATTTTTTTCCCCAAAAACGGTGCATTTAATTACAAAAAAGTGTTGGAGATTTTCGTTCATCTACATCCACTCTCGCACCTCCCCCAGTCTGCAGGACTATTTCACTTTCACTCTGTATATATTTTTAAGATTTTGTTTATTGCTTTAATTTCAAAATATATTTAAGTTTTGTTTAATTAACTAAAATTACGAGAATAAATAAGAGACAGAAGTTGGCCGTTTATGGTAGATGCTAAATCTTCAAAAATATATTTCAGTTAGTTTTTGGTAGTCAAGAAAATGAGTTCCATATTTTATTGGATTTTCTGCAGTGGCAAATTCTTAGAGAGTAACAACTCTCCATACATGGGCAAATGAGTTATATGCAACCCTGACTAATTTAAGGAGAGGAAGCAAGGTTGAATGGGAGAACATTGGCGCTTACAGTTGTGATTTCTATCTCTTGTCTATAATCATAGTCATATAGAGTAATAACTTAAATGCAGAGAATTATTGTAGGTCATCAGGTCATTTCTTTCTTTATAATACAAGTAGGCAGTAAGTGCTTTTTTCATTATTCTTGTTGTACCGCATATTCGTGATAAGTAATAAAGCATTCTATTATTTTGTTCACAGATTTGAAAAAGCAAAAAAGAAAATAGCAACAAAATATGATGAAATAGAAAGATCACTAATAGAAGAATTCGTAAAGGCTCATCGTTCAGATGATAAAGGGAGAATGAAAGAAATAGCATCAATACTTTCACATTTCAAAGGCTATCCACAGTGCATAGATGCATTCATAGAACAAAGTCAAATGGTAAGCCTGGCTAACAACCTTTGGCTAGCAATTACTCATTTTATTTGACTTTTGTTTGAAGAAATTTTCATCAGATACACATTCTTTCCTCAATTCTGTTCTTTTTAAGAAATTGTTTGATTTTGCAGTCTAATTTGCATTAATACAATTTATAACTTGATCCGTATTTTTAAGACAGTGAAATTAACATTTGATAACCATTCACTTTTAAAGCATATCAAATGAAAACTTAGATTCCTCAATAAAATATGAACAATTCTTTTATGTTGGATTTTCTTCAGAATATTATTTTACTTTCCAGGGAGCTTTTACAGGAAAGGATGTATTTCGAGATGTGATCCCTCTATGTGAGAAAAACTTTGCTGTTATGAATGAAGTTTTCAGCAACCCTGAACAAGTAATGGCAAAATTTGTGCTTAACATTTATCATCTGAAGCTACAAGTAAGTTGACATGAGATTTAAACAGACAGAAATAATTAAGTACATTTTATGATTTATAGCACAGTTCACAGGGCTCATAACTTGTGAGAAACTAGAAAAATAAAATCTGATGTGTTACACTCACATGACTTTCTCTACTCTTGTACAAACTATTTTTACAAACGCTTATTCTCCATCTACTTCATGTTAATCGAGATAAATATTTGCAGACTCTATCTTATTGCTAATTTTCTTGTAGATGTAAGGGGATAATATATTTAAAGGGCAATTTGGAAATACAGTAGCCTTTAAGCACATACATATCTCTTTAATAGCTGGTTGCTAGGTGCAGCACCACTCCCTTTGCCACAGATTAATACTCTTTGCATATCAAAGACAAAAAAATTAATAACGAATTCCCATTTATAAGTATTGAAAAATATAAGAGAATAACAAGCAATATCTCGAAAATGGTTCACTCAACAAAAAAAAATGTATATGACATGAATTGTGTATTTTAACGCGATCTATATTTTTTGTGTAGTAAAATTTTCTCTATCTCTTATGGTTTACCGGTTATGCAAATGTCGTTCACAATGAAGAACACTTTTGGAGACATTCCCAGAAAATTCAAGATATACGTTTTATTTGTCATGACAATATATTAAACCTATGATATTTTAATCAAAATCGTTAGAGCCATTTTTGAGAAAATTAAAATTTTCGAAAAATCTTCCATGTAAAGGGTATCCTGGGGTGGGGGGATTTTGTTGAAAACCTTCGTGTCGCATCCCTGGAAGATATTGAACCTAAATACCAAGTTTGGTGTTTATCCGACTGTTTGTTTCTGAGTTATGCTGTTCACAGACACACAGACACACACGGACATGTTTCCAAAAATGCTTTTTTTGGATTCAGGGGGTCTCAAAACATGTATTTCCGGTGAAATCTCGGTATCGAATTTTTGGGTGGAATACAATACTTCCCCTAATTACTATACGTAGTAGAGAAAGTAATAAATGAAATAAACTTTCAACATTTTAAAATTTGCTTTGTAGGAGTTTAGCTTATTTGTTTACATGTTTGTCAGAGAAACTGTAGAAGCATTAAGTTGTGAATTAAAGTCTGGGTTTCCTACAAGATTGTAACTTAGCAAAATGTTGAACCTGTACATCCCTTGCACAATAACCTCCTTGAATAATGGCTGCAATGAGAACAACTGTGCAACAATTTCCCAGTATGCAAAGTTCTGGCTTCGTGGCATCATCTATTATATGCAAGCAATTAATTTAAAAACACAAAATAAGCTAATAAATTCCTTGATTTTAAAGTAGGTATTGTGAGAGCCTGATTTTTACTTTCTCTATTGATTATCTCTGGCAGATTGAGTAAATACTACATTCCGCCCAAAAATTTAATACCAAATCTTGACAGAAGGTCCACTAGACCCCCAAAAAATTGCCTGCTTGCCCTGCCCACCCTTCCCTCCTGTGAACAGCATAAGTCAAAAAAGAAAAGTCTGATAAATACCAAATTTCATAAGTGAGTTAGATAGTGTTTAAGCATTCCAAGAAAATTCTCCTAACCCAAACTAATCTTTAAGTAGAAAAATTTCATTTCTTTGCAATTTTCTCAAAGGTGGTTTCATTAAAATATCACATACTTAAGATATTTGGTTGACTAATAAAAATATATCTGGAATTTTCTTTGAATAGCTTGTGAAGTCCTCTTCATTTGGAATGAATTTTGTATAACTGTTAAACCATAAGAGAGACAAAAACTTACTGTACTAATATACAATTTATGTTAAATAACCTTTTTTGTAATGTTAGCAGTTTTGTAAATATTCATTTTTGAAGGTTGAACTATCTTGCTGCATCTATAGACATTGTGCGATTGCTATTTTTCCCCCACATGGGTTCATTAGTAACAAAAATTGACTTAGGTTATGCAAATAGTTCTATTTTGTTTACTATATGATACATGCAACTATTCATATTGCTTGAGATTATTTTTAGTGAAAATTAATTCTGAGTAACACAATGTGATTCCAAAATCATGTTTTATAGGAATACTATAACATTTTGATGAAGCAATTGGCCTTGAGTATCGTAGAATGTACTGACCGACTGGCCAACCAATCGACTGGTTGGGTGATAAGTACTCTTACCCAACATAAACACCAGAGGTGCTACTGAGAGATAACCAGAATCTTCTGGAAGTTTCCTTTCTCTGCACCTCTAGAGAACATTCTGGAACTCTGTGGAAATTTCCTGGTTGTTATATAAGTAAACATTCTCACCAGTGAGCTAGTTGTCCTCCGTGATGTGGTGGTTATCATGCTAGCCTCTAGTTCCCGAGGTCACCGGTTCAAACCCAGTGTAGGGTGATGGATTTTTTCGGCATAAAAATCCTTAGCATGGCTTCCTTCGGAAGGGAAGTAAAGCCGATGGTCCCGTGTCGTAGATTTATGGCACGTAAAAGAACCTCAAGCCTGATAAAGAGACCTCTGAGCCCAATATAGAATGAGATGCTAAGAACCACAGCAGTTAATGAACGTCCATAAATAAAACTCAATTCATTCAGCGAGTTAGTGAGTGCACTTCTGGTGTAACATAAAGTATTGGTATCTCAGTCCATTCTCCAAGTGAGGTTGTGATGTGACGTACACTAGTACTGCTAGTGAGGAGAGGTCTTGTGTTTTACTCTCCAGCAGGTGAACTATCCGAAGAAGAGGCTGTGTCATGCGTAGTTCATTACATTGCTTTGTCTTGAAGAAAGTGAAGTGACAGTGAACATTTGAACTAGATCACATTGGGGAAGTGACAATCAAAACTGGATGTCAGTCAGATGTTACAAGCTATGAATCGCCTTGGGAGAAAACCCTGCCCATGGCTGAGGAAGATTAACTGTAGCTGAGCCTTGCCAGGAGGTTACAAATGTGATTGTCATTGCTGCAATCAGGAAGTTATCCTGGGCCTGGACATTGGTTCTTAGATACCAAGATGGACATTGGGTGCTACATATTGCACCTGGACCACGACCAGATCCTGTTGAACCATCCAGAGGAGAGACTGCAGCTGGTGAGGCACTTACTTGCTGATTGAGAGGTGGTCTGGCATGGAGCAAGAGGGTGGTGATGACATAGGCAGAGAAATCCCCTAACAAGTAACATGATTCTGGAAGGAGGAAGACCCCACTGAGATGGGATTTACATCACGAGGATGCTGCTTCCCGCTCGGGGGACTATCTTGGTGAGGTCCTTAATGCCATCACCAACTGAAACCAGGAACTGCTTAGTAGGACTGTCCTGGGAAATTTTGAGCTGCCTGCTTCTATAATACTGTGGCAAGTGGCTACTGAGAACCTATCGCTAAACAACAAGTGGAACCTAAAGCTGCTCACAGAAATGTAGGACATCTTCATTCTAAAGATAATTATGACTGTACCGATAGAGAGATGCATTGCAACGACACCGGTGATGCTCAACCAATTAGGCAGCTGCCTTGCTGTGTCCCGCTAGCAAAGCAGAAGGAAATAGACCACCAGATAGCGGACATGAATACGAAAGGCATAATAGAGGACTCCGATAGCCTGTGGTCATCACCGGTAGTGCTAGTGAAAAAGAAGGACGGAGATCTGTGCTTCTGCATTGACTATCAGAAACTGAATGACATCACTAAGAAAGACTGCTTTCTGCTGCCATGAACTGACGACACCCTGGACACCTTAGTCAGGGAATAAATAAGAACTGTAACCGTTCCTGGGCCTCTGCATGTACTACACAATTCATGATGGGGTATGCAAACATTGCCAAACTACCTACACAACTGTTAGAGGAACAAGGAGTCTTCCAGTGGTCCAACCAAGCCGAGGCAGCTTTTCAGGCCCTGAAGAATGCCCTGTTCAGGCCTCTGGTACTAGTATACCCTATCCCTGGTAAGAAGTTCATCATGCACATGGATGCACTTGATTTGTCTTCATGGCATAATGAAGTACACACGATTTTGCCTCTTCTTTGGATGGTTTACTCGGTGGGGAGGCGAACACAAGACTTCTCTAACCCCTCACAATAGCAGCACTCACTGCATGTCATCATAGTCATCATAAATTCGCTCAGGAACAGCACTTAGCTGTTTGGGATGAACAGCTCTGCTATATGCAGCATGGTGATGATTCCCCAGGGTTTTGGCCAAATGCAATATACCACATAGTTAATATGGGTGATTACCTTATGCAGCTGTCCCAGGAACATTGCAGTTTCAGTGACTTTCTTTTAGTTCTCGTTGGACGGTACAACCATATGAGGTCACCCTGTAATCTGTCACTGTTCGCCAGTTGGTCATAGTGTGCCTTCATCCGATCATTTTCTGTGATGTCTCCTATCCTGCCTGTTGGCGCCTGGGCATCATACCATTGCACTCAGCCCTGATTGCATGATGAGGGCCTATGGCTAACTGTGCAGATGTTGCATTGCTGGCACCACCTTTCCACTTCACTTTGCAGATGCAACCAATAGAATTGGTGATGTAGTTCCTTCATTGTCTAATTTACACTTAGGTACCATTCGAAGTACCAACATGGATTTCCTCGAGGACTTCCTTCACCTTACTCCTTGGTAGCACCAGCTGTTTCACCTTGGTTTTCTATCTGGGGACTCCCAAACTTTCTTCAACAGGCTGTTCCTACTACCAGGGAGTCAAGGTTTCAAGGTTCAAGGTTATTTATTGAATAGATAGGGCCTGGAGCCAGTACAAGGGGTCTGGCTTTCAGGAAACAATTTAACATTATATTATAATCCACTGGGCCCAATAGCTCTTATACATCAGGCCTGTGGGAGGGATATCTGTCCATGTTGGTCATAAACCAGATTTTTTATCCTTCAGGATTGGCCATTTGTCTTGATCCTTCAGCTGCTTCTCCTCCCTATGCACTGTGACCAGGCATAAGGCTGCAATACTCTCTTCCAGCTCAACCTTCAGGCATTGGTTGCTGTTTGGCACAATCTTGGGAGTGGGCGCCTTGTTAGAATGGTGTCTTCCCACCCAGTGCTCTCAGGTGAAGCAAGGGGAAAGTGATGACGTCAATGTTGTCCTCTTCAAGTTGTCTCTTAGCAGTTTTCTTGATCCCTCACAATTTACCCTTAGGTGTCCAGGTTTTCCACAACTCCAAGTTCATCTCCAGCCCCCACCTCTACATTGGCTAAGTTGTTGTTGTAGACAACAGTTATCATCATTCGTGGCTGTCATAGCTTGGTCAGCATCAGGGTGACTCTTCCAGCCGTCATCTTTGCTGCTTCAATGCAGAAGATAGCTCCCAAGGTGTCATGACATTACAGTTCTGCCAGGAGAAGTTGTGATTTCACCTCCTGACCTCTTACCCTGGTAATGAATGCATGGCTGCCCCTCTGGAAATATAATCTGGTGGTAAATCTGTTAGATGTAAACCACTTCACCTCCATGGGGAATTATTGTAAGATATCATTAGATTGATGCATTCTTGCCTTCAGCTGGTCTTGTAAGCGGCGGTAAGGTGATGTTCTGCATAGTGTCCCCCCTGCAGTTTAATCAAATCTTTGACTGAGCCACCAGTGGGGAAATACAAAGAATTTCCACTGCTTGTCCCTGCAGGGCAGCCAAGAGCTGGGTCATCTCCATTGGCACCATCCATTATGGTGAGACGGTAATTTGTATCAGACTCAGGATGCCGCTCTGGGTTACTCCAAGTTTAGTGTGGGTGCTAACCTGGCCTTCTGGTCGTCCCTGATTCAAAGGCCACTGGCTGCTGTCTGGTAGCTGGAGATGCTGTAAATTAAGCCTATTTTATCAATTCTTATCTCAGGAGTGGAACAAGGCAGCAATATAAACACGTGTTCAGTTATTATCTGGACTTTATTCCAGATGTAAAAAAAATATAAAAGTGGTTAACAAATTATTCCCATGTTCACACTTTTTCCATATTGTTAATTCTTTTTGCATTACCCCACTACTTGTAATAATTAATGAGAAGCTAAACTCATTGTCGTCATACAATATTTTCCCTGTCCTTCACAAAATGTGTCGTAGGTTCTGCATCTTACAGCTTAGAAATCAGAATCACAATATGGGCTGCTTGGAAAAAGTTCCCCTATTTTTATGAAAATGCCCTAATGTGCACATTTGAGCCAGTAATTGTAAACATCTAGTTTGATTGGTGCTTCGTATAACATTATATGAGAGTTCAATTGATGTATTTCTTGTGTGGCATATTTCTGATGCATATTTGGGAATTCCAATGTATCTCTGTCTCTTTCTCTCCGCAAACTGTCAGTTTTTACAACTCCCTGTGCTGCTACTGACATATTGGAAAATTCCTGTATATCTCTGTCTCTTTCTCTCATCAGACCTCTCTCTCATACAAGCTGTTACTTTTACCAATTCCCTGTGCTGCTAAAATCCACTTGCTAACTCGCTTTTCCTATCCAATGTTTCTTTTACAATGTTCCATACATAAGATTATAATGAATAGTATTATTTACAATGTCTTTTGCTATTTAATCTGTTCCCCTTTCTTATTTCCCTTTTTACTTTTTATACCATATACATAGTAGGTAGAGAATGTTTTGCATTCCACCCAAAAATTTGATACCAAGATTTCATTGGAAATACATGTTTTGAGGACCCTGAACCCCAAAAAAAATGTTTAAAAAAAAAGGTACATGTGTATCTGTGAACAGCATAACTCAAAAACAAAAAGTTGGATAAGTACAAAGCTTGGTATTTGTTTAGTATCTTCCAAGGATGCGACACAAAGAGTTTCAAGAACCCTCCCCCCCAAACTCGACTACCGCTTACATGGAACATTTTTCTAAAAAATGGCTAATGATTTTGATTAAAATACCATATATTGTTTACATGACAAAATGTATATCTTGAATTTTCTGGGAATAGCCTTTGAAGTACTCTTCATTTAGAAGGAATTTTGAATAATCTTGTATAACCCGTAAAATGTTAAGCAATAAGCGAAAACATACTAGACAAAAAATGTAGATCTGTTTAAAACACACAATTTATTTCAAATAAGTTTCTTTATGGCATAAGCCATTTCTGAGATATCTGCTATTAATGGTTCGAATTGTTCTTCTCTTGGTCATTCTTTAAAGTCATTTCAATATTCAGTTGTTTCTTGTGATTGCATGGAAACAGTATGAAATTTTAAGGCCAGCATATAGTGGCTAGTTCTTAACGTTTGACTATCACTATTTTCTTTGTATCTATAATGAAATGTGTAATGTAGCTATTTCTGCAAAGGTTTATTTGGATTACAACGAAGTAGGTATAAAAATAAGTTAATTAAGAATAGTTTGTATACTCACTAATAAACAATAGAGGGTAGAGAAAGTCATATGAATATACCACATCAGATTTTTAATATATATTTTCTACTTTTTGTTTCCCTATCATCTTTTAACATATCTGTGATTATATTCTTTATATTACCTTGTACATATTAATTATAGGGTAGGTGCTCCCCTAAAAGCAAGTTCGGATTTCATTTTCTACATCTCATTCTTCATTTCAGCTTCCATCTCTATTATTCCAGATTTCACTGTCTTCATTTCAGTTCCTATCTCCATTTTAGAATTTACACTCTTCATTTTCTCTATTCATGCCAATAGTTTTTTAAGTGTCCATCTTGGCTTTTATAATCTCACTTCTGACACCAGTGTGATACTGTCCAACCTTCACTCTCACTTCGCTGAGTTCTGTCATCACTCCATTAATGTGGTCTAGTTCAACTTTCCTGTTACTTCACTTTTCCTTGCATTGTAGCTACATAATGAAATATATGCACAACGTAGCCTCCTCTTTGAATGGGTTATTAGCTGGGGAGTTGAACACAAGACGTCTCTAATCCCTCGCAGTAGCAGCAGCTGCGCTCGCTGCACATAACAACAGTCATCACATACTTGCTTGGAGAACAGCACTATTTGTCACACTAGAAATGCACTCTTTAACTCAATGACTAACTATCTCTTTTGTGAACACGCTAGCTTACATAGCCACTAGAAATTTCCACAGAGTTCCAGAATGTTCGAGAAACATGGAGAAGGGAAACTTCTGAAGATTCTGTTATCTGTTGATAGCACTTCTGGAGTTTACTCTGCGCGAGAACAGTACCACACCTAATAAATAAAATATAAATATGAAGCTATTAACAGTGAAGTAAATCCAAATTAATATAACAATAACTATTGGTGACAAATCTTCACTTATTTTGTGCAATAATTCAATAGTAGGAGATGTTTCAAAATCTCTTGATTTCATCATCAGCTTCGTTTTTTCTCTCGCTTATTTATGTTGTTGCAGTTACTGCTGCTAGGTGATGAATTGTTAACTATGGTAATGCCATCTATTAGAAGTAAAACAAATTTGTTAACAGAATCAATTGGCAAAATTTCAAAATTCATTACACAATCTTTATTCTTTAAAATAAATATTTTCTCCTACACCATTAAATCTATGGGTCCATTTAAATGTTTTAATAATTTAACTTCAGGATTTATTTCATGATTAAATGACCAAAAATACTCTGCTACAGCTGATTTACCAGTTTGCTTGTGTTTAATATTTCTAAAATGTTCTCTGGTTTTCAAATGGCATTTAGTTTTTCCAATATGAATCTAGTCACAATCCAAACAATTACCAGACTTTTTATTTTTTGAAATTTTATCTTTTTTGGAGAAACCTAGAAAATTTTTACTTTCTCTACTACGTATAGTAAGTAGGGGAAGTATTGTATTCCACCCAAAAATTCGATACCGAGATTTCACCGGAAATATATGTTTTGAGACCCCCTGAATCCAAAAAAAGCATTTTTGGAAACATGTCCGTTTGTGTGTGTGCGTGCGTGCGTGCGTGTGTGAGGTTTTCAAGAAAATCCCCCCCACCCCAGATTACCTTTACATGGAAGATTTTTTGAAAAATTTAATTTTCTCAAAAATGGCTCTAACGATTTTGATTAAAATATCATATGTTTAAGATATTTTCATGATAAATAAAATGTACATCTTGAATTTTCTGGGAATGTCTCCAAAAGTAATCTTCATTGTGAACGACTTTTGCATAACTGATAAACCATAAGAGATAGACAAAATTTTACTACACAAAAAATGTAGATCGCGTTAAAATACACAATTTATGTCACATACATTTTTTTTGTTGAGTGAACCATTTTCGAGATATTGCTTGTTATTCCCTTAAATTTTTCAATACTTATTTTCTCAAATAGGAATTCGTTATTCATTTTTTTTTGTTTTGTATATGCAAAGACTATTAATCTGTGGCAAAGAGAATGGTGCTGCACCTAGCAACCAGCTATTAAGTGATATGTATATGCTTAAAGGCTACTGTATTTCTATATTGCCCTTGTAAATATATATTCCCCTTATATCTACAAGAAACTTAGCAATAAGATAGAGTCTGCAAATGTTTATCTTGAGTAACATGAAGTAGCTGGAGAATAAGCGTTTGTAAAAATAGTTTGTACAAGAGTAGAGAAAGTCATGTGAGTGTAACATATCAGATTTTTTATGTTGTATTTATTTTGAGGGACTTAAATTATATCATGCTCTCTTAAAATTTTTGTGAATTTTTTTATTTGCCCAAGGATGATAAGTAAATTTTTTTAAAAACATTATCATTTTATTTTTTTAAGAGTGGAAACATCTTTAACAGCTTTCTGAAATTTAAATTCCTCAATTTTTATATTTATAAGGTCAATATTAATACCTTTAATTAAAGCAGTGTTAATTATATGCTTATATTTTTATTGAATTCATGCTTATTGAGGGAAATGTTTATCAACCTATAAATTAAACTATTAAAAACAGCAAATTTATGTGGGAAAGTTTCTTCTTCTTCTTCTTCTTCTTCTTCTTCTTCTTCTTCTTCTTCTTCTTCTTCTTCTTCTTCTTCTTCTTCTTCTTCTTCTTCTTCTTCTTCTTCTTCTTCTTCTTCTTCTTCTTCTTCTTCTTCTTCTTCTTCTTCTTCTTCTTCTTCGTCTTCTTCGTCTTCGTCGTCTTCGTCTTCTTCTTCTTCTTCTTCTTCTTCTTCTTCTTCTTCTTCTTCTTCTTCTTCTTCTTCTTCTCATCATCATCATCATCATCATCATCATCATCATTATCATTATCATTATCATTATCATTATCATTATCATTATCATTATCATTATCATTATTATTATTATTATCACAACTATGGAAACTCTCAGTTATCTCACAGGTTATCAGTTATGTGCCAATCCTTGGAAAAATTTCACTGCTGGTTGACCACAGAATTTCATGAGACTCATTATGTCTTAGTACTTAGCTTTCGAAATATGTAGAAGATCTGCATACAATAAAAAAAATTGTTACATATATTGCATATAAGCAATTTTATCAGAAAATTTGAAGGATAGAATAATATTTCTACTAAAATTACCTGAATAGGCCAAAGAAGGTAGCTCAAATTCTCCTGGTCTCTGTGTTGATACACCTTTGTCAGGCTTTCTTATGATACTGGATACCATCGCTCCGTTAATGTAGCTCTCTAGTTCAGTAGACGTGGGTGAATGGATGAGGCCCCAATTTCCTTCACGGTCTGGGTCTTAAACAGACATTACAGTACATATTTTTTATTTAAAAAAATGTTTCCAATCATACATAACCTAACATTTCCTGACATTCATAACAATGAAAGACGATGGTTTGCTTCTTGAATTTGCAATCATTCTTATGAACTCCTCTGGGGATTCCATCCTTTGTTTCAAATTCCAAAGGCCAACTTCTTATCACATTCTATATATGAATGACCTCGTTTTGGAAATGTGATCCTGATGTTTGTCAAGCCATGGATGATGATATGAACCATGTAATACATGAAGTGAAAAACAGTGAAATTTTTGTTTTGCCCTCCAGCACAGTCACAAAACACTTGAATCTCTTCAAGCTTGTCATCAAGATAGTTCATATGAAATGAAAGAGAAATGAGACTACCTCGTTGGGACGTTTCTTTCTAATACCCTCGTGATACACATAGAAAGCTAAGTGGCCTGTAGAGAGAATGTGGATGTTGAATGAATGCATTGATAGCTGACGCTGTAGTACACATCGTTGGTATTTATATTTGGTATTGGGACATTTTTTAGCAAAATCCAACAAAATTAACAAAAGTAAATGGCGGGATAGGTCGTACTGCTGTCTGTTGGCGAGCAGATGATTTACCTGGTTCTTTCATTGGAACAGTTGACTTACCTGCTTCTTTTCCTGTACGCCAAAACTTAAAGGGCAAATAAATCCATAACTAACCAGTTTCTTTCCCTGTTTCATACACCTAAAAGATGGCTTTTTCCGTGGAGTATCCAAAGGCATATCAAACTCATTTAAAAAAAAAAAAGTGACTTACCTGGTTTTTTTCCTGGATGCTTCAATTGCTTTGGTGGACTTTGTGACAGTGATGTTGTCTATAATTAGTAATTATTGAGTCGATTGTAACACTACATCACTTGTTATTATAACAAGTAAGTGATGTAGTGTTACAATCAACTCAATAATTACTAATGGTTCTAACAGTTTGATTAAAATATCATATGTTTAAGATATTTGTGTGACAAAATGTATATAATTAATTTTTTTTGCAAATAGCAGGAAGACCTCTTCATTCTAAGTAAATTTTGCATAATGTTGTATAACTGGTGAGAGACAAAAACTTACTACTGAAAAATATGGATCTCATTAAAACACAAACTCTATCACTTTTTTTTGTGGCATTAGTCACTTCTGATACATGTTTTGTTATTGATTTGAATTTTCAAATGCTATATACTTTTTTTCAAGTACTATACCCCCGCCACTGAATCTTTGCACTTGACAGTTCGTGTGGCTTTGCAAAAAGTTGACTATATTGTTGCGACGTTGCCAGAGTGGCAACAGCTGATAGTTCTTTTTATCATGTCTAAGCCGCATACAAAAAGTGTACTTAAGTAGGAACATCAAAGAATAATAACTATTTTGTATTACTATTATTAATTGAAAATAACTCTGCACAAACATTGCAGCATATGTAGAATAAATTACGCACTTTTGATAATATAGAAACAGAACAATGCAAACTTGCCTGCTACAATGAGGAGAAATAAAACAAATTATAAGCTTGCAATAACGAAGTTATTTTCATTCACCGATTTAAAACTGCAATGGCTCAATTCCATCCAAATCCCCGTCATCATCATCTTCACCAAGGTATATCATTAATGGTTCACACTAATAATTCTGTCTATTTCTTGTGTTTTTCGTATTAGCTTATTCATATTATCTACTTTCTTCTTCCACGAAGCTGCTTTCACCATCGCCACACTTTCCCATAAAAGCCTTTTCACTTTGGTAATGGTAAATGACTTATTTTTCTCCCTCACATAAGCCTTAATGTCGCACCACACTAATTCGATAGGGTTGAAGTGACAGTGTGTGGCTTTATCAGCAGGAATAGAGGGATGGCCATGAAGCTTCACGTACTCCTTTTCCTGTTCAAAGAATTCCCGAGTTCTCCTTAATAGTTCTAATGTCTGACTATTAAGTGGCACATTTTGGCTCAAAGGATTTTCACTTTGTGAATCATCACTCGGTGATCGACGTCATTTTACAGACATTGTCGCACTTAAATCTTGCATAAATAAATAATATGACTTAAATGTATATAAAATATATAAATATATATACATGTATAAAGGAACAATAACAAAACTATAAAACAATAACCACAAATACAAATAACAATGTGTAGCTTGCAAAGAACAACTCGACGCTGAGCTAGAGATTCACAAACTGAAGCACGTGGTTGGGAATAGCTACATCCGGCAACAGAGCCGCTTCCAGCTCCCGTTCCGCTTCCGCTTTGTAATCAACCATCCGGAATGCTGCCTTGTGATTGGCTCAGGAAGTCAAACGGTTAAAGCTTTTCATCTGTTTTTTTGCGAGTGTACCAACTTAAATGCTAGCTGTCAAGTGCAACGTTACAGCGGCAGGGTTATAATGCCGTGATTACAATGAACTTTACTTAATATGACAGGCTGTAACATGAAGTTATGAAATTCTGCTGAACTAAAGGTCTGATTTGGATGCACTTAACATAACAAGAATGACTCTCAATTGGCAGTTTGTTTTATTGCTTCATGCTACTGCTTCACAGCAATTGGTTGTAATTACTGGTAAAAATTAATGTAACAGGAAGGAAAAGTTTGACATTGTCAAACTCTTTAAGTTACATCACATTAAATTGAATCATGTTAAGTCGATCTTAAATAACTCCATTTAATACAATGTGTTAGACTGTCGCATTAAGTTAAGTCACGTTACATTAAGTTCATCGTAATCTGATATAACTCGCTATTCATTTTTACTTTTCCTACTACTTATAGTAAGTAGGGGAAGTATTGCATTCCACCCAAAAATTTGATACCGAGATTTCAGCAGAAATACATGTTTTGAGGACCCCTGAATCTGAAAAAGGTAGTTTTAGAAAAAGGTGCATGTGTGTGTGTCTGTGGATGTATTCTGTGTGTCTGTAAGCAGCATTATCAAAAATGAAAATTTGGATAAATGCCAAACTTGGTATTTAGGTTCAGTATCTTTCAAAGATGCGACACAAAGATTTCATGAAAGTCCCCCCACCTCAGACTACTCTTTACATAAAACATTTTTTAGAAATTATGATTTTCTCAAAAATGGCTCTTAACGATTTTGATTAAAATATCACATGTTTAAGACATTTTCATGACGAAATGTATATCTTGAATTTTCTAGGAATGTTTCCAAAAGCCCTCTTCATTGTGAATGGCTTTTGCATAACTGGTAAACCATAAGAGATAGATAACATTTTTCTACACAAAAAATATAAATCTCGTTAAAACACATAATTTATGTCATATACATTTTTTTTTGTTGAGTAAACCATTTCCAAGATATTCCTTGTTATGTGTTTCCAATAGTTATACTTTTTCTCAAATGGGAATCCGTTATTCATTTTTTTTCTTTTTTGTGTCCTGGACATACAAAGAGAATGGAATACGCCACATAGCAACCAGCTCTTAAAGGATTTGACTATTGCTTAAAACCTACCATATTCCCCTTGCACCTACAAGAAAATTAGCAATAAGGTTAACATCTCGATTAACATGAAGTATGTGGAGAATAAGTGTTTGTAAAAATAGTTTGTACAAGCCTAGAGAAAGTCATGTGCGTGCAACATATCAGATTTGTTTTCTGTAGTCATGCAAACTTGGAGTTTCAAGGCTATGACATCAGCTTCTAGTACTTACAACAAAATGTGTAATAAAAGCATTTAAAGCATTTCTGCAAATTATTAACATTAACTAGATAGAAGAATAAATTTTTAATAAGAATAGTTTGTGGAGAATGGGTAGAGGGAGTCATATGAATGTAATACGTCTGAGTTTTGTGTTTATTTACCATTGGCTGTCTGGCTCATGGCTGCATTTTATGTTTTAAATGAGGTCCCACTTTACAAAACTAAATGAAAGGCAATTCAAGATCTCCTTGAAAGTTTGGTGGGATACCTGAATCAGATAAGAAGGTTTAATGCATGTACAGATGTCTCGCCATGGTAACTCAAGTTATATTAGCATCAGCACAAAGAGCCAAAGATCCGTGGCTAAGAGCTCTGTCCTGGCATTGAATTTTTCAAATCTGATTTGACTTTCCAACTTACTACACATAGCCAGCGTGAAAGCACAATTATCAAATTAATGTAATAGAAGCTTATAACTAGTTAAAATCATAGAAATAATTGTAAAATGCAATACAATTAATAAATCCAATTAGCAAAAGAAAAGTTCCAGGCAGGAAATATATTTATTTGCTGGGAATTTTTAAAATATCCACTAAAAACACTTGCTCTCTTTGGATCTGTTTGTTCATGTTGCATTTTATCAGTTATGTTTGTAAAAATCCAATGTATTTATGTTACAGTTTATAACAGTTTACAGTTTATAATCAAAGAGGGGACAAGGGAGTTAAGTCCACATTCTGTCAAAACGAGGCAACACTTCCATCTTGCAGCTCTTAATTTACTATCCAATAAAAAAACTGCTTGAATTGGTCCTTAACCCAGAAATAAGACACTTAAAATAACTTAAAGTATCAACATGCCTTAGTTTCACAAGCCTTTTTTCCAAAGTTATGTAATGGATTTAACTTCTTCTTCCCTTGTAGACTTCATTTTAATTATTAGCAGTAAAACATTATCAAATGTATTAATAAATTTTATTCTTCCTTGCAGAAATTCATTGTAAGCAGTTTGTCAGATAGGAGTGATACGGACAAATATCTAAAGAATTTATATGAATTGTATTCAAGGTCAGAATCAAAATCCTATGATTTTAAGATTTTTGTTGTTGATTATATTATTGTTTATTATTATTATTATTATTATTATTATTATTATTATTATTATTATTATTATTTAATTTTGCATTGTATTTTACAGGACACTCAAACTGTCAAAGGATCTCTCTCATTTCCAAATGGGAAATGATAACACATACTTAAATAAGTTAACAATGAATATTTTTCAGAAATACTTGGAAACATATATCAGGTAAGCAAAATACCTTCCTGTGTCACTGGCCTTGAAATGAAATAAATGGGTTAAATGTGATTATAGAATACTAAATGCAGTATAACGATATTTCTGAGAACCTATATTGTTGGAAAGGTAGAATCAGACTGAAAAATTCAATGCCCTAGCCAGGTTCTGAACCACAGATCTTCTTGTTTCCGTCTGGCTGCTCTAACCAACTGAGCTACCATGGCAATATGCCAGCACAACATTAAATTCTTCAACTGACTCGCATTTTTCCCATGCACCACAAGGAGATCTCAAAATGGAGAATTGAATGTTGTGCTGGCATGTTGCCATGGTAGCTCAGATTGTTAATGCATAAAGCGGAAGATCCATGGTTCAAATTCTAGCTTTGGCATTGAATTTTTTAGTTTCATTCTACCTTTCCAACCTTGTCCTTGTATGAAAGAACAATTACCAATCAATATTGTTTCTGAACTACTTCCAGTGTGGAAACCAAATGCCTGAAGGAAAAGAGTGCTGCCATTTTGCAGAAATATTATGAATCCAAAAATCATCAAAAGAAGCAAATTCAAACAGGAGGGTATGTTAGATGCATAATATTTATGAGCTGTGTAGAACTGTGCGTAATAAAGGGTTCAGTTAGATGCAACAGTTGCTTTGATTTAATTAGATGTAACATTTGCTTTATAGGATTGAAAAAGGATTAAAATAACTTCAGAAGGCTCATATCAGCTGAGAAGATGTTATATCTTTAAATTGATGTGTTAAACACTTATTTTGTAACTTAATCATTTTGGTTTATAGGTTTCAGGATTTGAAGAGAGATCTCCAAGCTGTCATTGGAACAAGAACAAATTTCAACATTGCACAAATAGAAAATTATGGTGGAGAAACTTTCTTGTCAGAAGAAGTGGCAATAGCATTATTGCAAGAAAGCAAATTGGCATTTAAACGATGTGAAGTTGTAAGTATAAGAGCAATATATTGGAACAAGTGTTAGTAAAATGTGATTTGTGAAAATCTTTATTCTTGTTCTACAAATGGATCAAAGAATTTGAAGATATAAATATGCAGGTTATATTAGATTATTGTCTTCATTACCATTTATCTTTTCCAAAACATTAAAACCAGAACATTATGAAATTTATTTCAAATCATAGCTTGATTTACTTGTTGATATGTATATGTTGTTTTGGCTATTGCTTCTAGGTGATGAGTTGCTCAAGTATTAAATTTATTTCACAGTTCATACCAAGATCTTTGTATATTTGTTTTGCTTCCATTGGATGGTTCTATTACATTGAACAACCTAGTGGTTTAATCAACAACCCCATAACTCTTAATTTTGATTTATTGTGAGACTTTTACACCATCTATTCAGAAAATAGTTCAGGTTAATATCTGTAATCTTTAGATACATTTCTCTATCTTCATTTATGTTAAAACCCAAGTTTTTCAATACAAAAATCTCTTCAAAGTTTTTACAAATTTTCTTATTCCCTATCTGTTCATCTATTGAATCTGATATAGCAAGAAAGGAACTTCTCCATAGTGCCAACTATAGGAGAATGAAACAGGTTTGTATTCATATGTTGTACTACATACACTCAAGCATTTCAACTCTGAATTGTGGCCTATAACAGTACTCGGAGAAATCCTCTCTCTTCATACTGCCGCTGTGCAAAACACTCAATAAAATACAAATTGCACTTTTTGGAGAAGTCTACCCTTTTGCATGCAGACGTTTATATCCATAACTGCACTTATTTAATTTAAATGCTGGAAAAGATTGATAACATTCTATTAAAATTTAAAAATATGTTGTCAATAAAAATTAACAATGTAATACAGCATCATTCGTCTGTAAAGTAGTTAAAACTGGAGTTTCAAGGGTGGTTTGAAAAGTTCTCAGAACCACCAACAGATGTCACTGCTCCACAACTCACTTCTTACGTAATAATTATCCTTCATGAGTAAACATGTGGTGAATCAGTTCTATGGCTGGAGAGCTGTACTGTGGATGCCTTTCTATTGTTCCTATATGATGATTTTTGAAGATGGAAAAAAACAGAAATTCAAACAGTGACAAAGTCTTTCATAAAGAAACCTATGAATATAAATTAAATTCATGCTGATTTTCAGAACACTGGAGGGGAGCTCTGCTCCTTCATGCTTCCTACTCAACTGTCGACAACTTGGCCAGTGAGTTTAAATTTTAGGGAGAGCTTAGAAGATGGTCCATGTAGTGGTTGACCAGGAGTGTCACCACTCCTTATTTCAAAAGCGCACAAAATTGTCTTTTAGGATTGCCAACTGAAAGTGTGAGAAATTGCTGAAGATGTAGGGATATCATCTGAATGGGCATATCGCATTTTGATAGAGGAATTGAGTATGAAAAAATTATCTGCTAGATGGATGTCTTGACTGTAACCACAGGATCAAAAATACATCAGAGTGCAACTGTCTGAATAATGTTTGGCCCATTTTCAGAGAAACCCACAAGATTTTTTTGTGCCAACTCATGATCACAAATGAGATATGGGCCCACTACTGTACCTCAGAGACAAAACGGTCAAAGCAGTGGAAACATGCTGATCCTCTACCACCGAAGAAAACACAGTCAATAAAGACAATAGAGTCAACTGGAAAGATCATTGCATCAGTTTTCTGGGATATGAAAGGATAAATTATCGTTGATAAATTATCTTCCCACTGTTCAACAATTAGGAGTAATACTGCTCTAACCTCCTGTACCAACTACAACAAATATGTGAAAAAAGGCCAGATTTAGCAAGGAAGAAAGTCATTTTCCATCAAGACAGTGCACACACTCACATGTATCATTGCCATGGCAAAAATGCATGAATTGAGGTTCGAATTGTTGGCACGTCTGCCTTGTTCACGTGATATGGCTCCATCACAGTTCCATCTCTTTCCCAAGCTCAAAATTTTCCTTGGTGAATGAGATTCTCTTCAAATAAAGAACTGTTAGCTGGAGTTGACAAGTATTTTGCAGGCCTGCGGGAATCTAATTTTCAAGATTGCAACATTGATGGATCACATGTATTAGTGCAAGGGAGACTGCATTGAAAAATAAAAACAATTTAAAAGAGGGTAGTTATTATTTTCTATTTCACTCTGAAAACTTTTCAAACCACCGTTGTACAAGATTGCCAACGGCATAAATGATACGCATAATGAGTTTTGCTTAGATAAAAAATTCTGCTGTAGTTGATATCCATTTTTAAAGAGGTTGTTATGATGATATGCATTTGTATATTTCTAAAATTTTATATTTTTTTTGTAGCTATCACGCCAGTCAGACTTGCCTGGAAATGCTCTACAAATATTTGAAATTCTTCTACATTATCTGATGGCAGAACACTTGGACTATGCCCTAGAATTAGGGTTACAAGGTGTTCCTATACCAGAGAATAAAACACATCCTCAGATATACTTCTTTGATGTTGTTCGTCAGTGTAATGCCATTGTACATCTCCTGGAAAAACAGTTTACGGACAGTCTAGTTCCATTAGTGATGTAAGTATTCACTACATAAAGAAATATTTAGATGAACAAATAAATACATTTGTTATATAAAATTGAAACTTTGCCTCATATTGCTTAAAAATAGTTTACAATGAACCAGGAACAGTAATCAGAATGTGAATAACAATGGGGAAAAAGTTAAGGTACCTACATGTTTTTTTGGGGGGGTCAGGATAAGCAATTCAAGGGAGAGACCATGGTAAAGGATAAAGGAAGGATACCACTGTTGCACCCACAGATTAAAGATAATTATGGTGAAAACTGCCTTGTCCAATACAACAGTATTATTCATAGGAAGGATTGACATTTCCTCTCTCTGTGGCACTAATTCTCCGAGTTCCTGAAAGAAAGCTTGTCTAGTATGTTTTTGTCTATTGCTTAACGTTTACTGGTTATACAAGATTATTCAAAACTCCTTCTGAATGAAGAGGACTTCAAGATATACATTTTATTTGTCATGTAAATATCTTTAATATATGGCATTTTAATCAAAATCATTAGAGCCATTTTTTAGAAAATCAAAATTTTCAAAAAAAGGTTCCATGTAAAGGATATTTGGGAGTGGGGGATTTTCTTAAAAATCTTCATGTTGCATCCTTGGAAGATACTGAATTAAATAACAAGTTCGGTACTTATTCAACTTTTTGTTTTTGAGTTATGCTGTTCACAGATAGCACACCACGGACATGTTTCCAAAAATTCTTTATTTGGATTCAGGAGGGCCTCAAAGCATGTGTTTCTGGTGAAATCTTGGTATCGTATTTTTGGGTGGAATGCAATATCTCCCCTACTTACTATATGTAATAGAGAAAGTAAAAATTAGAGCTCTTCTTTTGTTTCTGGTATTACTGCTAATTGCAACCAATCAAAAGAATGTGGTGCAACAGGACAAGTTAAAATGGTTGCATCTTTTCTCTTTTAAGATGTTTGGTAACAGTAGAGTATAGTAGCTAGCTTCTATACAGTTTGATTAATAAGGTTTAAAGATTTTCAGATTTGTGATTGTTATGTTCTTTTTGGGTGACAGTAACCTATGGTGGGCTGAACTTAGATGTGTTGCAGGCGATATGTTTGACATCACTGCACTACAGTCTCTTACTCTGATGGAGTTTCAGAAGCAGATGAGCAAATATAGGCTACAAAAAATGTTAGAGCAAACAAAAGCTTTTAGCAGTAGAGCATTTCTAAAAAGAGTTGTGTTCTTGGCTAGTGATTTTTCTTGCATTCTGAATCGGAACTTAGAATGTAATTGGGTATAATAAAGAGAAGGCTATTTTGTAGTATTATGGGTCATTGCTATCCAAGGCTTTATCCTCTACTTAAGCAGAAATGTAAAATTTGAAATTTGGCCAGTAATTGCCAGTTAACTCAATACCTGTAGTTAGAATGGCTAAATAATGAATATCAGAAGTTTTTAAATGTTCTAAAATGCAATCATACTCTTCACCATCATTTCTCATTTGAGAGTTTACACATCCACAAAAAAAACAATAAAAGCAGTAATATGTCTTTTCCTTAAAAATGAATAATAGACAAAGATTCAGTGCATGGTAGATTAGAAGAAGGAAGTGGTGGTAAAGACCATAGATCAGAGTACACATTTTGTTTGTGCAGTTTAAAAATGCTGTGCTCTCTTAAGGATTTAATAAAAACCAAAGTTGAATCATAATAAATGTTACTGTTCAATGGCTATAATGCCAAAGGAAATTATAAAAATGTAAATATATTTCATTGTATTTTGTAATTTATTAAAGAGATTTCTGCTTTTCTATTTTGCACTATCATATGTTACTGCTGACAGAGCAGAATTTAAACAAATACCAAAGTTTATAAAAAGAGCAGAAAATTAACAGAAAGATTTTGGAGTGTTTAAATTCTTTTCATGCAAAGAAATTGACAGCCCTATGGCTCAGCTCATAGAACACCTGTTTCCTTTTCTGTGGGACTGGGGTTCGATTCCCAGCTGGGTTTGAGAAATGTTTATCTGTGTATTCAGAGCCTGGTGCCCGAATGTGAGTGTGCTTGCAAGTGTGTTTTGGTTATTTCATAACCAGTGCATCCTCTTCTAGACTGCTACTGGCAGATTCCAAAATGCTTGTTCCATGTGTCTCTGTGACACATGTATCAGATTGAGCAAAACTATATGGCACACATGTGCGTCACAAAGTTAAAAAAAAAAAAGTCATTAAGTACAGTTTCCATTACTAATTTAGTAAGGGATTAGTGGGCATATCATTAACTTCTGTAAGATGAAAGGCAGGTTCCCTAGTTCCGGGAAATGGAAATTTGTCTTCTGGTAGTCAATTATAGTAACATTGTTCTTCATGTGATTTAGAATGTTATAGTTTTCACAGTTATGTGAAATTTTTATTCATTTCAATTCTAAAGGAAGCACTGCACATGAAAATTCGAAGTACTTTAGTAGGATAAAATTACACCAAATTATATGAAACTTCTAAAGGCCAAGCATAAACAGCATAGTGTTTGGGATAGCATTATTAGTGAAAGTGCATTAAATAGGTTTTCCTTTCTTTGTTTTCATTTGCCTGGAAACTTTTTAAAGCTTTACTTTGTGTGATTTCTGGTTAATTGTTGCTTTTATTACATTATTATCACAAATCTATTTTTGTATCTATAAATGTAAGCTGTGCTTAGATATCTCATTCTCTTTGCATTTATTTGTATTTGGTCAACACATACTTGCCAACTTTTATGATTTGCCTGTAAAATGTACAGGAGTGGAGGCCCTTTAACGGCTTTGTGGGCAAATTCAAAGTGTTACAGATTTTCACCAAAGCATTAAATTCTGTTGCTTTATATTGTAACTGCAGATTACAGACTGAATGTACCACTCTAATTGGTATACATTGCTATGATAGACCAGAGCTTATCTGTGTGTTTATCCTTCATCACGATCATGGTTCCCCTTTGTTGGCTGCAGCAAAATGCATATCATGCAGATTTATAATTTGATTGCACCATCACCACTAATACCTCTAGTAACTAGGCATGTTGGGCACGAACATTTTATAACAGACAATGTGAACTATAAAGTCAACTCTATCATATATAGATAGATATTTTATTTCACTTCGTTAGTTACAAAAATTAATTCTCATATAAGTTCTATAATACATAATTTTATTTCTACACATTACCCTTTACATATCCTTTTCACTAAGTTGCTGCATTACTAAGGGTCCGCAAACATCCAACACCATGGTTGTTGAGTCATTGGGTCCTATTTAATTTATGATTCAACAATCTACATTTTTTTTTTTTTTCTATTCCCTATGTCTAATTTTTTCATTTATTTCTCACTACATCTAAATATTTTCCTATTTCAAATAAACTTTCCTTGGATTTAACTCTTAACAATCTTTTACCTATAATTTCATTTGGTAATCTAGACCAATTGTTTCTTTGTAATTTTTTCCTCATACACATTGTTCCTTCACATTCTAACATTAAATGCCAGTAATTGTTAAATTTGCTGTTACATAATGGGCATTTGCCTTCATTTTCTCCTTCTCCTATGCCTTTTAACCTCACCACCCCTGACCTAGCCCATACAAAGCCCTCTCTTGCTATTTTATTACAAACATCAACATAGTTTTCTCTTTCCCATGTCCTTTTAATCTCTGTATATACATGTAATGATCTTTTTGAATTAAAACTACCAATTATTTCCTGTCTTTCCATATCTTCAATCCTCAATCTAACTCTTTTCCAACATCCCTTCTCATGTGATTGTCTATATTTCCAAATATCCCCACACCCTATTTCATTGAGAATTGCTTCTAGGCGCTTATAACTCTCTCATATAAATTGTTTCTTATTCACGTTGTGTGGCTGCGGGATATGTTTTCCATTTTTGTGACAGTTCTTGTTTATAGTTGGTTATGAAGCATAAAATATGGATCTGTGTATAGCCTAGGAGGTGGTGGTTTTGCTTTAATAAGTGTTTATTTGCAGTATTATCAAGAAAAAAAATTCAATATATGTGACAGGAAGGAGGAGTACTATCAGTTTTTCAAGGATTCGTATAAAACAGAATTCCCATTTATTTTACATGTAATTTTTGTACATATACTGAACTGTAACATTTTCATGTCATTGCAAAATTATTATGCTTTCTTGAACGAGGGAAAGTTTTACAGGTTTCAATTTCAGGAAGTTGGCAAGTATGCCAACACATAACTGCTTATTTTCGCCTAATTCATAAATCATAATTTGTAATTCCCTCACATATGCCAGTAAATAATTCTAAAAGCCTACAATAAGCATGGAACCTTCAGCTTACTACAGACTTTTGTAGTGCAGAGAATTATTTTTTTTGTTTAAATAACAGAAAATGCAATATTTTGATTTAAATGATTTTATATTGCATTACTTTTGCTGCTAGAGAATATATGATTGAAAAGGCTATTCTGCAATTAAGAAAATACTTTTTATGCTACCATATTGTAAAGTGTCAATTGCCTGATTTCAGAATAGAAAGCATACTTTTATGATATTAAAATAAAACAATATTGAAAAGTAGTGTTGCAGATCCTGCGCCACTTCTTTTACATATTATACTAAATTACTGATTTTTTTTTTTAATTATACGTAAATCAAGTTTACGCTGCTTTTTAAATAATACATAATGGTAGTTTAAAAACAATCTGTAATATACTTGTTGAAGGGCTCACAGCAATACTTTAGTATATTTAACCCTTGGTAAAGTTGCAACAAATCACATTTATATGTGCAATGATTCTTCTTCAACCTAATGTATTTGTTTTCAGATCTACTCCAAAACATGGTGATTGCCTTCAGAAGAAAAAATACTTACTAGAGCAGATAGAATTGAAACTCGATACTGGTCTTGATAGGTAAGGGTATTGTTTTTTTTTTTTGTTTTTTTTGTAAATCTTAATGCTGATTTACTCAATAATGTTAAAGCTGGCGAAAAAAATGTAAATACTTTACATTTCTGGTTGATGTAATTTCTACTAATTCAAACAATCTGCAACTAGCTTTACAGTAAGCCAATGAAATAGCAGCAAGGAAGTAAATGAAGTGATCTGAAACACAGAGGTGAATAATGTTTAAGACAAAGACTATTTATGGTTTAAAATAAGGATAGGAATAAAACTATAGAACATAAATTTTAATCAGATACGACTTAATGTGTTTTGCTTTAACAATATCAAACTATACTTGCTGCCAAAGAAGAAAGGGATTGACATTTCACGGAGAGAGAGGAGAGAGAGAGAGAGATAGAGAGAGAGAGAGATTAGAGAGAGATAGAGAGAGAGATAAAGAGAGAGAGAGAGAGAGAGAGAGAGAGAGAGAGAGTGCACGTTAGAATTGTGTACGAAGGGTTGCATCTGTATTGTAAGGCAGATATTATTTATATTCGTATATGAAGGTAATTATAAAATAATAAATCTGCTTACAAAGGATAGAACATGCAAAAATATACCAGTGTAAAGATCTGCATTAACAAGAGAGTCATACCTGTGAAATATTGATTCTTATTTTGATGGGAAAATGCCGCTGATTCTGTCACAGATCATATTATTTCCTGCGCTTGTCCTTTAATTGGATTGCCCTTACCAAATACATCTTATTTGGTTACCGAGTATGCTCAGTTTTTCGTTTGTCTTGCTGTCTTTGTCACTATTTTTGGATATTGTTAAATATCCATTAAAAGTGTTAAACCAATTGCAAACGCTAACAACACATGCACAGATACACGGACTCAAACACAAGTAAACACAAAGCAAATAACCATACAAATAGGATGATGCAAAATAACTTGTCAGTACACAGGCAATCTCTAAACTGATGTAAGTACATTAAGCTGTGGCTAAAGAAAGCATTGTTTATAACTGCGGCGACAGCAGAAGATAAGACGTGCAGTTCATGTTACTGCAACTGCAAAGGTCGCTCACCAGGTACACATGCTAATCAAGTAATCACGTATTACAGTATCGACAATAAGGTTTTTGCATCTATCGTTGCTATGGAAACGCTTAGTTCTAATTGGGGCTTCTAATCATTTCTATGACGACCGCTATGACATATCCATCCTCTCCCATCCATTTAAAGCTTTCCACCATGTGGTTATTAACTGCCAATCACATTGATTGGCGCCGACTATAAATAGTTATATGCAGGCAAAATGTGAAAAATGAAGCTAATGTGCTAGCTGCGCATGTAGGCTTTACTGCATGCTTACCTGCACAAGCAGTTTGTATCAGGAACAATGTATGCGTGGACGGCAAAACGGTAACCCGTACAAACTAAAAAGCTCAGCCTGCATAAACTTTGCAGTGCTAAAGACTTTGTTTGTGCAAACTCTTAAGTGTGTGCATGTGGACAATGTTCAAGCTGTGACTTCAGTTAAAAGGGAAGGTAAGTGCAAGATGTGATGTATGCACCCATTCCAAGCAAGTTATCACTGAGTTTATAAATTATATAAATTGTTGCCAAACTTGAAAGATAAAGTCTAAGGAATTTCAGATAGGAATAAGAAGAATGTGTCTTACCAAAAGATAATACAAAAATTAAATCTTGAAAGCCTGTATATGATCTTCCAGTAGCTAAAAACTTTAAAAACATTGTTGAGAGCATCTAAAATAAGCAGATGTGTGGTGCTTTGTAGGAAACGGAGAAAAGTGAATTTCGTGTTTTGATAAAGCACTACTTTTTGCATGGTAAGATGGTGAAGGAAACGGAAGAAAAGTTGAACAAGTATTATGGGGACTCTGCTCCATCACATGGCATGGTTCACAAGTGGTTCACAGAATTTCGATGTGGCCATTCGAGCACAAGAGTTGACGTGCACACAGGACGGCTGGTTGAAGTCACAACAGAAGAAATGGTGAACAAAGTTCAAGATATTGTGTTGGAAGACCGCCAAGTGAAAATCCTGAGATAGCCAAGACTGTAAACATCTCGAATGAGCGGGTGTATAACATTCTGCACAAATTTTTGGACATGAGAAACCTGTCAGCAAGATGGGTGCCGCAACTGCTCAAAGTTGAGAACAAGCAGAATCATGTGACCATTTGACAGGGATGTTTGAACATCTTCCAGCGCAACCCAAATGCGTTTTTGCAGCATTATATCATGGTTGATGAAACTTGGATCCATTACTATCAACCTGAAACCAAACAATAATCAAAGCAGTGAATTTCTTTCAGCAAACCTGCTCCAAAGAAGCCATTCCATCGGCAGGAAAAAATTATGGCAGCTGTATTTTGGGATTCACAGGGGGTGATAGACATCCACTACCTGGAAAAGGGTAAAACGATCACAGGTTCATATTATGCTTCAATGCTGGACCAGTTTCACAAGGAATTCTTAAAGAAATGACTCCATTTGGTGAAAAATAAAAGGTTATCTTTCACCAGGATAATGCATCCGCACACAAGTCAGCCATTGCAATCGCATAATTTGTGGAATTGGGCTACAAACTATTATCTCACCCACCATATTCTCCAGATTTGGCTCTGAGCAACTTCTTCCTCTTCAGAAGCCTGAAAAATTGGCTCGCTGGGAAGAAGTTCACATCCAGTGAACACATCATGGCAGAATCAACCTCATATTTTGCAGACTTTGAAAAATCATATTTTTTGGAAGGGTTAAAAAAATTGGAGAAATGTTGGACAATGTGTATTGAATTGAAAAGAGACTATGTTGAGAAATAAAATTGATTTTTTGGAAAAAAATTGTTATTTTCCTTAAAGTCACTGACTTATCAATCTGCCCTTGTACAACTCAATCTGTCACTTCAAAGTGTATATTACAAAATCCTTCAACTATATTTTTAAAGGATGGTAGTGTTATGTTGATGATTGTTCTCTATAATAAATAAAAAATTCATAGCAGAATGTACTAAAACTGTTGAACCTGCAAGAGAAAACCATAAAGTTTACCATGGAAATGGCAACATATTGCCTTTCCTAGACTTGAAATTAATAAAAAAATGTTGGGAAAATGAAATTTGGTATTTTTAGGATGGCCACACACACACACACACACACACACAAAACTACATCAAAGCCAATGGTTTTAATCCTAGACAACAGAAACATGCAATAATCAACACACTCACTCATAGACTAGTCAACATACTGTTGAACAGTGTAGAATACAAGGAGCATACAGAAATTTTAAAGATGACAGAATGTACCAAAGAAATAGTAAAAAAGAAAATTAAAAAATTTAAAAGACTTAAACACTTGAAAGAATGACAATGCCTAAAAAAGAAAAATCTGATATGAGTCTAGAAAATTTATCTTCCATCCGATAGCTGTGCACAAATTTAAAAAAAAAATTAAAAAACACCATATCAAGAGAATATCTTTAAGGGACTTAATTAAATCAAATTGGACAGCTACAAAAGATGTGCTTAAGAACTATATTCAAACTTGAAAATATAACTTCATGTAGACCAGCCTTTATAAAGGAAAAGATTTTTCACTGTAGTTTCATTGTGTGAGTATATATATATATATATATATATATATATATATATATATATATATATATATGGTATTCTTGTACATAAAAATGAATATAATATTGATAGTATAAACAGAAATAACAAATATTATGAATTCAATACTAGAGGCTGCAATAACTCATAGAAATACTGTAAGGAACAAGTCAGCAGAAAAAGATCATCTATTAAAAGGAATTATGTTTTATAATAAATTGCCCAATTATTTAAGGATATTAAATGGAAATACATTTAAAAATCAACTAAAAAATCATTTGTAGAATAGATGAGTTATAGTAATGCATAAAATAGAATTTAAATTATTTTATATGTTAAGTCATTGATTTATAACTTGAATATAAATGTAGAATAAATAATTTTGTATGATGTATATTAAATTGTGACAACACTTGAAACATGTATGTCTATAGGCAAATAAACGTACATTTATAAACCTGAAACAAATAAATAACCAGGGGTATATCAGATTACTGTTTGGATTGTGATAAGCAGGGTTAGGATTTTTAGGTACAAATTTCAGATGAAAAAAGGAAGGGAAAACAGGCTCAAATAAGGTGAAAAAAGGGACAATAAGGTGCTGGTTTATTTAAGGAGAGGCACAACTGAAATTGCTATTTTCTAAAGTATCCATTCAATTGGGCTGAAATTTTAACCACATGTCAGTCTTCTTTAGATATAGTTGTTTAGTGAATTTCAATCCAAAATATTAATTAGTTTTCAAGTTATTAATTTTCAAAAAATAAAATTATGGATATATGCAAAATGCAACACATGGTGCATTTTTCAACAACAACAAAAAAAGAAAGGTCTTATGTTGCTTCTATGTCAAGGAACTACAAATCTGTCATATAATTTTTTTCTACCATTCTTAGTTTAAGAGAAAAAAAAAACTTTTGCAGTTTTGTATTTGCATTTTTTTTTTGTTTTTTTTAATACATTGTTATCTTCAAAAATTAGCAGCGCAAAAACTATTCATTACACAGAAAAGTTATATGACAGTTTTATTTATTTGGATTATTGAAATAAGCATAAAAAATGTCAATATGAATAGATGGAAACTGCGTCGTGTGGAACATTTTGAATATGCAGAAATGCTGAAAATAAGAAACGCCTTAAAATCAAGTTTTAAAAATATAAACAGCTAGCAACCAAATGCGCAAGGGTATTTAAAAAGTCTCGTAACGATCCTGAAGCATTTGCTAGGTCAAAAATAAAAATGGATTCTAAAACTACAAGCAATGAAGAATTTTTTGGGAATTTTTTTTTTTTTGAGATTTTTTGAGATTTTGGATAATTTCAGTTGTGCATTCCCTTAACTAATTCAACAAATTCTCTTTCCTCTATTCTAATTTATTGAACTACAAACAAGTACATCAAATTATCACTCATCAAAAGAAGGAGAAAAACATGAAGCTGTTGTACTTCAAGACATTAAGCATCTCCACATTTTTAAAAGTAAGTCTGTTTCTATTAAGAGATAGAATGTCTTTGTAGATGCTAAAGCTTCTTTCAACATCCACAGAAACCAGTGGGGCAAACCTTGTATTCACTCGGAATGGCAACTCTACAGATGTGACAAATTCCTCAATGTCTGGATTCTTCTGAAGACTAGATTCAAGTTTGTCTTTGGCAAAGCCATCTAACTGCTCCCTCACGGAAGTAAAAATATTCCATTGTTTTCCTTTTCCAGACCTTGTTCTTCCAATCGTTTAACAGCTGCAGGCAGGTACTTGTAACTATGGACACAATATAGTTCTGTCTGCAAATTATGTATTTTCTGAGGTAACAGAAGTTGTCTTGGAAATTGCACCTGGGTCAGATGGATCCAAAGAAAGCACAAACTCTTCAATTTTGTCAAAAGTCTCGCACAACATAGCAGCACACTCAATCCAAGATCCCCAGGGTGTAATGACCGGGAAATTTGGAAGGGGCAGGCCAATGATTTCCCTGTAGTAAACAACACGGCTCGGAGCTTTCAGTAGAATCATCTTCAGGGCAGAGATGAATGTATGGAGCCTGGTCCATAACCACAAGAAGAAGTTTTTCAAACTCGATACCAGTAGGCCAGAGTTTTTGGCAGAAGTCCATAATGGATTGCATTACTGTACTGGCATTGGCTTTCTGCAGCTCGTACATTTTTAACAACATGGGCTTAACTTTCTCCCCTGCTAAGGGAAAAATTAAAATGTTCAAAACATATCGTTCCATTGAGTCTATGGTTTTATCCATAATGATTCGCACATCACAAGTCAGACACTTTCTCCTTGATTCTTTCTATGGTTTCTTGGTAAACAGGCTCCATGTAGTTTTTTCTTAAAGTACTCTCATCAAGCATTAACATCTTCGTGTATTTTTCAAGAAATCCCTTGAAGGCTGGATGGTTCACCTTATTGAGTGGAATTCCTGCTTGTGTAAGAGCTGCACACAAATCAATGTTTAATTTCTTCAAAATTTGGCTTTTTGAAGAACTCTGTTGAAACACATTTTGTAATAGAGGTTGCTGTGATTTGTTTGCTTGAAGAGTCTTGTTCTTTTGATGCTTAGAGCTGGAAATGTGTTGTTTGATGCAATCTCGCTGGTGTTTTTCATCTAACAAAATTCCTGAATCACAAATAGTACATCACATAACAGATCCATCAGTGTCTAAGTAATCTTGTTTGAATTCCTCAGCCAGAACAATAAATCAAGCACTGGACACCTTTGGCATGGTAAAATCTAGTACTAGTACACTCGTTTGGAGAGCTAACACTAGTTCACTTGCCAACACAATGCGACTGTCACACAACTCACTCTTGTGCCCATTCGCTGTCCACATTCTCTTATAACACTGCGACAGTTACCAGAATGTTCTCATTTATGCTGGAACTTCAGTCTCAGCGATTTCTAGTAGTTTCGAGCAGAACCCAGTCTTAATAAATCTGGGAACTGCGCGGGTGAGGTTACTGCCGTCTCTGCGTGCCCAGCCTTTGCCTCCATGCAAACAGATGACGTCTCTCACAGTAACAAACTCACATTCACGAACAGCAGGCTACTGATTCTGGTGGGATAGAATCACTCATTGTCAGTTGCATTATTGCGGGCTTCTTTATAGCGGTAAAGCGAGAGAAAGAGGTTTTCGTCGAACACACAATTATTTTCCATTGTTGCGGGTGTGCTTTCAATTCCCGTGCGGCATTTACTGAAATAGGTAGGCTTACTATTCGCACGTACACAGCAAGCTGAGGAGACGTTAATTGAAAGTTAAAGAATACGTTGGAATGAAACTTAAAAGAAAAAAGGGGGAAAAAGGGGATTATGGGCATGGTTGGGGGAAAATGGGATAAGGGTGCCAAAAAGGGGGTAAATGTCCCAAAAAAGGGAAAAAGCTGCGAGAAAAAATGGCTCTTTTCGCCACTAGAAACAAAATTTCATACTGTGATATCTTTCCGCAAGCTTTAACTTACCCTAACAAAAAAGGCGTACACCTTAAAACCCTAACCCTGGTGATAAGATGTATATAGGAAAAACAAAGAGAAACTTAAAAGTGAGGAAAAAAGAACATTTCTGGAAAACAAGCCACAAAATAAATGGAGAAACATGTTAAGTGAGTAAACTTAAGTGATGTTAGTGTAACAATTCCGACTCACCTTTAAATAAATTCAATACACATCACTGTTTCTAGCTTCTTTTCATTACAATATCAACGGAAAATAACTTTGTTATTGCAGCTTATAATTTGTTTTATTTCTCCTCATTATAGCAGGCACATTTGCATTATTTTGTTTCTATATTGTCAAAAGTGCTAATTCTACATACATTGCAATGTTTGTGCTGAGTTATTTTCAATTAACAATAATAATACAAAATAGTTATTATTCAATGACATTTGCTACTAACATACACTTTTTGTATGTGGCTGAGACACGATAGAAAGGAGAATAATCAGCTGTTGTCGTTTACTAACCACTCTGACAACGTCGCAACCACAATATAGCCAATGCTATGCGAAGCCACATGAACTGGCAAATGCAAAGATTCAACGGCGGGGTTATAATGATGTCACACTATGCAAAATTGTTCCAACTTGCACCACTAGAGAATACACTTTCAACTAACCTTAATTGGTCATTAAACCACTCAACAGCAACTGATAATGTAGACAAGGTGCTACAAAAACATGCTCCTGCATTAATTATGCGTAAATGAAACCCTGAGTGTTAAATCGATCAATTCAGAACCTTAAATGTTCAATATTGGTTTCGCTATGTTAAGTTCTTCCTGCATTGTATTCATACTGAGGTTTGCAATGTATGGATGCAGAATGCTCTGTTCCTTCTTGTTTGTGCAAACGTACCATACAGGTAAGTCGCTGCTGTGTGACCAAATTACCATATTCCATGTTAACCAGAATGCGACCTTGCTGTAGAGCAATGTAAAATAATGTATTGCATCGTAAATTTATGTAGAAATGGTAACACCAACATTACATCCTTGCAAGTGAGAATAACACACATTCAGCTTCATAGATAAAATAATGATGAAAAACATAGGAGACACAGGGAGGAGTTCTAAAAACAAATATTAGCCTGACACAATTGACATGAATACATTTAAAGGATACATGCTAATCAGCTACTGCTCATTTTCTGAGAGTTATTTCCAATTTATTTGCTACAAAAGTGAAACAGACATATAGTGAACACTAACAAAGTTTGAACTACAAAACATTACATTCCACACAAAAAGTAGATACTGAGATTTCACTGGAAATATACATTTTGAAACTTCCTAAAAAGGGGGGGGGTGTTTTAGTAAAAGGTTTTACATTCAAGGGCTTTCTCTCTCACTCTCTCTCCCCTTCTCCCTCCCACCTCTCTCCCTCCCCTCCCTCTACCTCTCCCTTGCCCCTTCCCTCCCCCTCTCCCATATGTACAGGCTCAATTTTTAGATTTCGGTATATAAAAGAACTGTGGTTCCAAATTTTGGCACTCATATGGCTGTGAATAGATCTTACAAAATGATTTAATTAGCATTGTTTTCAGCACACTGAAGCTGATATGAAGCTCCATACACAGTCCTCTGGTCATAGTCCAATGATTAGTGCAATGTAAATAGCATACCTTTCAATGTTAATATTTTTGTTAAGCAGGTTCTGCTGATTCTTGTTTGTAAACATATGGTGTGTATTTACATTTTTCAGGTCAATCAATGCCATTGTTGGATGGGTAAAAATTTACCTTCAGACAGAGCAGAAAAAGACTGATTTCAAACCGGAGACTGATGTGGACACTTTAGCATCACCAGTAAGTAACAAATTGTTGTGAAACTAACCGTGTGGTGCTGGGTGTGATAGCATTAGCAGAAATGGCAATGCTGCCAGTGATCCCTAAAAGTCCCTATTCTTTTCAAAGTCCCTATTTATTTCATAAGCCTCTAAAAGTCCCTAAAAAGTCTATTATAAAAAGAATTATGGAAAACAAGGTTGATTTGTATAATTTGTTTTTCCACCTAAAAAGAAGTTGACAGTTGTTCGTTGGCTGGCCACCCAATACACACCAGGCTTTACACAGCTGTTTAGAGCTTGTTTGTTGTGCCCCAATTGGCCACTGGTTTGGATGTAGTTGATTCCTTATTTTTGGACAGGAAGAAAAAGAGAAGTGTATACTGAACTCATTACATAAGGTAAGTTTTTCCGCACTATACCATTATTATATATATTATTTTTTTGATTTGACTTTTTCAGTTTATGTGATGTAGGCGTATAACTTAAATGTATAAATTACACAAGGTTTGCTTATGCACGGTGGTACTTTAGGCCCCAGTGATGCTAAAGTGAGGGTCACAAATCCTGCTTCAGTTTGCCATAACACAAGCTGATGTATTTCATGGTTTTTTATATTCAAAGATTACCAATTGATATATGAATAGATCACAACATGAATTATGATATAAAACACATGAAATACATTAGCACATATATGCACATGGACATTAGAATCTAGGACACATGCAGAACATGTAGTATACCGTATATACATTCAAATCACAACATATACATCAAATATAAAAAAATCTGATGTGTTACACTCACATGACTTTCTCTACTCTTGTACAAACTATTTTTACAAACACTTATTCTCCATCTACTTCATGTTAATCGAGATAAACATTTGAAGACTCTATCTTATTGCTAATTTTCTTGTAGGTGTAAGGGCAATATATATTTACAAGGGCAATATAGAAATACACAAGCCTTTAAGCACATACATATCTCTTAATAGCTGGTTGCTAGGTGCAGTACCCTTTGCCACAGATTAATACTCTTTACATATCCAAGACAAAAAAATGAGTAACGGATTCCCATTTGAGAAAATAAGTATTGAAAAATTTAAGGGAATAACAAGCAATATCTCGAAAATGGTTCACTCAACAAAAAAAATGTATATGACATAAATTGTGTATTTTAATGCAACCTACATTTTTTGTGTAGTAAAATTTTGTCTATCTCTTATGGTTTACCAGTTATGCAAAAGTCATTCACAATGAAGAATACTTTTGAAGATTTCCCAGAAAATTCAAGATATACATTTTATTTGTCATGAAAATATCGTAAACATATGATATTTTAATCAAAATCATTATAGCCATTTTTGAGAAAATTAAAATTTTCGAAAAATGTTCCATGTAAAGGGGAGTCTGGGGTGGGGGAATTTTCTTGAAAACCTTCGTGTCGCATCTCTAGAAGATACTGAACCTAAATACCAAGTTTGGTGTTTATCCGACTGTTCGTTTCTTAGTTATGCTGTTCTCACACACACACACACACGCACACGCGCACACACACAGAGTTTCCAAAAATGCTTTTTTTGGATTCAGGGGTCTCAAAACATGTATTTCCGGTGAAATCTCGGTATCAAATTTTTGGGTGGAATACAATACTTCCCCTACTTACTATACGTAGTAGAGAAAGTAAAAAACAAAACAGAGAGAAGAGCATAGATCTATAATAATTTCTAGACATCAAACATAACTTAATAATACATTAAGTAATGAATGTTATAAAATAAAGATTGAATAAATGATATATACAAGAAACAAAATCCACATAAAGAAAAACAATCATGATTATAAATAAATAGATTCTTATAACAACAGTAGCTAATGTTGTTGTTTATAATGCATTTTATTCCTGGAGAACTTCAAGATCTTTGTCAAAGAATGATACATTATGATGTATTTACTATTTATATAAAGTATTTAATAATAAATAACCTCACTGTGTACTAATAATTTTTTTTCTTTCAGAACCACGGGGAAATGTAGTTTTCAACATTCCTGGCTAAATCAAACATATCCAAATGGCTACAAGATATCCGATTGGGCTTCCCAAAAAAATTATTTAATTAAAGTGTTTTGCAAGCTTTGTTTAAACACTTTTTAGTGTATTAAAAGGCTTTGAGAGGATAATTCAACATTTGAAAGGTGAAAAACACAAAGAACTTTGTCAAAACAATTTGGCACCTTCTCTGCTTCGGTTAACATTAACTGTTTCTTCTTCAGAGCCATTAACTTCAAGTTCCAGCACCACCAGTTGTAATTTGCCCACAGTAAAACTTTATAGTATACGTGATAGAACTACTACAGCAGAACTCATTTGGATGTTGAAATGCATTTCTTCAAACTATCCATTTAACTCCTGTGTTGATCTGAATGTTTCATGCAATGTTTCCTATGATTGAACTAAATGATTCTTCTTTGAGTTGTACCGAAGCTACATATATGATTACAGATGGTTTAGCTCCTTATTTTCACCAAGAAGTTGTCAAAGAAATGGAAAACGTTCTATTTTTCATGCTATTGCGAAACCACTAATGCTGCAGGTAAAAAGGAACTGCAAACATTGGTTCGTTTCTGGCCTAATAATAGATGTAAAGTAGTTACCAGACATTTGCAAACACTGTTGTTGACCTCTTTGAAAAGTTAAATGATGCCAATTCTGGTGGTGTAGTTAATACTAAGACTTAAAGAGATAGATTCTTTATCTATAACTTTGAAGGATATTAGTTTATTTAACTTAAAATAACAATGCATCACTTTCTAGGAGAAACCTTATTGTCTTAGGTAGTGATAGGCCAAGTCAGTAAGAAAGTTATTAGTCTTATGAATGATAAGTTGATTGTTGAAAGAAAGAAACCATTGTTAGATTTGGGAACTTGTTACATCCATACACTACATAACACTTATTATTATGCTTTGAGGAGCTTGGCGCCAATGGATCAGAATTAATTTTGTGTGTGTATCGGGTTTTTAAAGACTGGCCTTCAAGATGGGAAGATTAATCCTATATCCAGAAAAAGCTTAAAGTTCCCTCAAATCGATTCATCAAACATGTGCCATGAAGGAGGCTTGCTTTGGAAGATGCAACTGCTAGAGTTTACAGGATATTTTCAAAAAGAAGAGCCTCTTGTGCATGTATTGTGTGACTAATTGAATTGCTGGTAAAAATTTTACTGGAGCAAATGTGTAAGACTGTTCCAGATGATGTAAGTGAAGATACACTGGCTGAAGAAAATCTGCTTTTCCATGATGTATTTATTGGAGAGGAAGTCAGTGTGGAACTGAAAGAGGTAACTGAAAAGCAAAGACTGGTATTCTTGAAAGAGTCACAGCATCATTACAGTGCTGCAGCAAAATGCATATTAAGGAAGTTCTCATTCCTTAAACCATTGTTGAAATGTTTTCAGTGTTTCCAGCCTAGTAAAATAAAATTAGATTAGAGTTGTTATGACATTCTTACTATTAGCAAAGCTCTCCCATTGAACATAAATACCAACATATTTTTTGATGAATAGAAGTTCCTCCACACTGAAAAGGGCCATGGTGTAAGTGGCAACTCTCAACTGTGAATTTGTTGTTCTGGCAACATTTTATGTCTTTAAACAATGTGTTAGGGTTTCCAAAGTATCCTACAGTTTCTACTGAGTTAAAGCTGCCCTAGCAGTATCCCATGGAAATTCTGATGTGGAGAGAGGGTCTTCAACTTCAATGGGGGCCTTAACAGAAGATAGAGCTTCATTGTCTGAACATACACTGAATGCAGTGTTGACTGTGAAATTAGCCCTGAAGATGTATGGCAGTAAGCCACATTTAGTACCTATAACAAAGGAACTTCAAAGTGTTCCAAGATGTGCATATAAGAACATACTGCATATTTAGAAGAGGAAAAAAATGAAGGCTGATTTGGAAGCAACAAAATTAAAAGTGGAGGAGGAAAGGAAGGCTGCAGAAAAAGAACGTACTGCTATCTTAGAAAAGAAAAGGAAGTCCTTACTTCAAGATGAAGAAAAACTGAAAAATCTGAGACAAAAAGAAGAAGGAAAAAGGAAGACTGCTGAGAAGTAAGCAATTTTTACTTTCTCTACTACGTATAGTAAGTAGGGGAAGTATTGTATTCCACCCAAAATTTCGATACCGAGATTTCACCGGAAATACATGTTTTGAGACCCCCTGAATCCAAAAAAAGCATTTTTGGAAACATGTCCGTGTGTATGTCTGTGTGTCTGTGTGTGTGTCTGTGAACAGCATAACTCAGAAACGAACAGTCAGATAAACACCAAACTTGGTATTTGGGTTCAGTATCTTCCAAGGATGCGACACGAAGGTTTTCAAGAAAATCCCCCCACCCCAGAGTACCCTTTACATGGAAGATTTTTCGAAAATTTTAATTTTCTCAAAAATGGCTCTAACGATTTTGATTAAAATATCATATGTTTAAGATATTTTTATGACAAATAAAATGTATATCTTGAATTTTCTGGAAATGTCTCCAAAAGTATTCTTTATTGTGAACGACTTTTGCATAACTGGTAAACCATAAGAGATAGACAACATTTTACTACACAAAAAATGTAGATCACGTTAAAATACACAATTTATGTCATATACATTTTTTTTGTTGAGTGAACCATTTTCGAGATATTGCTTGTTATTCCCTTAAATTTTTCAATACTTATTTTCTCAAATGGGAATTCGTTATTCATTTTTTTTGTCTTGGATATGCAAAGAGTTATAATCTGTGGCAAAGGGAATGGTGCTGCACCTAGCAACCAGCTATTAAGAGATATGTATGTGCTTAAAGGCTACTGTTTTTCTATATTGCCCTTGTAAATATATTTTCCCCTACATCTACAAGAAAATTAGCAATAAGATAGAGTTTGCAAATGTTTATCTCGATTAACATGAACTAGATGGAGAATAAGCTTTTGTAAAAATACTTTGTACAAGAGTAGAGAAAGTCATGTGAGTGTAACACATCAGATTTTTTTTTTTTTGTAGTGTTAGTTGTCATTATTATTGTACATTACTAATAAATTGTTTTAATTTTTGGTTGTTCTCAGAGACTAATAAAAGACTTAAAGTGGCACTTCAGAAAAATGACCTGTCAGGTTTAAAGGAAGAAGCAAGCGCATCACAGGCAATGATTGAAGGGATGTTGAATGTGTAGAAAGAGGTGTCTTATCAAAAAAAGCAGGCAGACAGTGTACAAAGCCAAGTTGTTAATCACAGACTTTTTTCAAAAGAAGAATTGTGTATTGTGATCTGGATTGTAAAACATAAAGTTGTTTTTAACCTAAATTATAATGATCTTATGTTGTTTATTGTACTGTAACACCTTTTATATCTTTTGTGTACTTATTAGTAATAATACTTATTGAAAAATAATATTATAGACTGATTAAATGGAGAAAAAATAATAAAATTAAATAAAGGGGGATAGTATGAGCACAAATATAACAATACTATCGTGTTACCATATTTTTTTTAATGGCAATAGTTTTCCAACTTAGTTTTTACTTAGTTGGTGTACAATATGCAGTTCAATTTCTCTAAAGGTATGTACTTATATTTATGCTCATTGGGTAGAAGGGTGACTATTTCTAAACACACTTTTTGTTTTGATACAAGTAACAATAGTGAAATACACTAGTAATACTAAAACTTAATTTTTATACAGTGAATGAAATTACAAGAAAGAGTGTAAGCCAACCCGCCAAAATAAAATAAAAAATGTTATTTAATTATAATGGTCCCTATATTTTAATATTTGGGTCCCTAAAAAGTCCCTAATATCTTAATTGAAGTCCCTAAAACACCCTGTTTTTGGAAGCTCTTTTTGCTGGCAGCCCTGCAATGGTGATGAGAGAACTATAAATGCAAATATTTTCCTTGTTAACCAACAATGATGTGAGGAACTAATTTTCCCATACTCATCCCATTTTGCAACAACAAGTCCAAAAGAGTAGTAGCCCCCAATCTCCCCTACTTTATCATATGCACAGGCTTACAGGAATTCTCACCAGACAATTTTATTACAGCCATTTGCATTAGATTCTGAAATGTAGCGGCATTAGGCTTACAAATATAATTGAAGATGACTGATCAGAAACAATGATAAACTAGCCATTGAAATACCACAGTTTCATTTAGAAATTGCAAAGGTTTCTCATAAAATTGTGGTCAGTGACAAAAGCACATTTTGGCTATAATCAAGGGCATTTTTTACATTGCAGAACCTCATGTTTTAATAAATTCACCAGTTGTGAACATTCCATAAAAGGCACTTAGATAAAAAATAGCTTTTTCTACGTTTGGCTGCGGTGTGTGTTACAGATGTATAATCTAGACTAGCACTTAAGCATTCCTTTTGAATTGTTACCATAAATTGGAGCACTCCAGCACATGATAACACAACCAGTGCTATTGGATACATCTGTTAATCAAATAAAACCTGTAATTAATATACTATTCCTTTCTGTGAACTGGTTATAAGTAAATGAAGTTATCATCCAGTTGCAAGTGCTTGTTTAAAAAAAATGGAGAAATTGATCTTACTAAAAGGTCCTTTGCAGTTGCCTATTTTGCTTTGTAGTAGCAAATGTCAGCTGGAATTTGTGTCCAAATTAAAGCCTAACAAACAGGATAAAACAAGAATGTATGATATTGTATTTAATTTGCTTTCCATTAGCGAATGTCAAAATATTTGGAATTAGATCACTCTAAATCTGTACACAAGAAGCTTGAAGGCAAAAGGTTTCAAATTGCAAATTAAAAAGACCAAATTAACTAATAAATTACATTTAAACACTGACATTAATGTTGGAATTATCTTTCAACCAGTAGAGCATGGGAGTTGATGCAGCACTTTGAGGGTCATATGTATATGAAGCCCTTTATAAGCAACCGCTTCAGTCCATTTGTTTCTATCACATGGTTTGTTTCACAAAGAGTAGATGTTACTGTCAGTGTTCTTTGTTTATGAATAATTTGCATTATGTTCAATGTTTTTCAGCACATGTTTGTATGCAGATTACTATCCCATTTAAATGTCATTCGAAAGATTCATGTTAGAACAAAGGATTTTCTTGTTAGATACATATGTGAAAACCAACCCCCATCAGGAAAAATTGAAATTGAGTTTTATTTATGGACGCTCTTTAACTACTATGGTTCTTAACGTCCCATTCCATATTGGGCGTGAAAGACCGGTAATTTTGCTCAGAGGCCTCTTTATCAGGCTTGAGGTTCTTTTATGTGCCGTAAATCTACGACACGGGACCACCGGCTTTACTTTCTTTCCGAAGGAAGCTATGCTAAGGATTTTTATGCCTGAAAAAATCCATTGCCCTCCGCAGGGTTTGAACCCGTGACCTTGGGAACTAGAGGCTAGCATGGTACTACTAGTCCACGGAGGACGACCCCCCTCAGGAGGTCTGTAGGCAGTTTCGACAGAAATTTGTTGGTGTTTAAGTAACAAATGAGTTAGTTAAGCAACTTGTTGATAGATTTGAAGATATTGGTGCTAAATTTATGAGTGAAAAAGAAAGGGAAAAAAATGTTTTAATGGAAAAAGAACTGAATGAAAACAGGGCAGCTTTTGAATGCTCTCCAAGAAAACTCATGTCATCTCATCTTGAGTTAGACAGTTCAAAAGGATCAGTTCAAAGGATGGGAATTAAAGGGCTAGAGTTGAATGTAGGATGAGCATACTGCAAGAATGTCGGCCACATGAATAAGTAAGTCGTGTGAATTTCTGTAATTGGACTGTACAGAATATTGTTGAGGTATGGTTGATCCAAAATTTTTTTCTCTGGTGATGTGGTTATTTATGCCTGTACATAAAACAACAGATGGAGCATGGGGAAACACCATATAATCTGAAGTTGTATTATTGCATGATACCAGAATGGGTATATGGTGTGCTGCCACTGTCAGAAGAATAATAGAATCATCCCATATTTTTAAAAGGATATTAAATTTAAAGAGTACCATACACAAATACTTGCATATTTCTTCCTGGTGGCAAATACTGAGACATAATACAAATATTTTCAACAAGATTCAGCCACAGCAAACACTCCTGATGACAGTTGCAACGATATAAGGGAGTTTTTAATGACAGTCGTATCTAAAGGTTTATGATCTGTACATTCTCCAGACTTTACCTCTTGATAAACTGAGCGTGCAGATGAACATACGCTGTAGATGAGCTGAAAGACAATATAAGAGCAGAAATTACAGAATTATGGAACAAGAACATTTGTGTGTGAATGCAAATTTCATCAGACAATACCAAGCAGGTGTGAATCAAGATGACCATCACTTTCACTGACACTATAACATAGGTTAGTTCTTAATAGGCAATAAATTGCACTGTTTATATATAAGTACAAATGAATGGACATTATGGAGTGAAGCTTTCGAGAGCCAGACTCAAATGCCACTCCTACACTCACAGCTAAAAGTGTACTGCGATATATTCTCAAGACTTTCTGCACCTGCAGTTAAAAAGAAAAGGCTTAGAAGTTATTAATATGCTTGTTTCCTTTGTACATTTTTAAATACCGTTTTTTAATTGCAAAATATGAATCGCATTCAAATAGTAAAATACGCTACAGAGATCAGGGCTCACCTCTTGTGTACATAAATGCATTGGATTCCTTAGGTGTACAGGGGGGGATAGAAATTTATGCTATTTTAAATGCAGCCGTGGCATAACTTCATTAATTAGACACATATAATGTCAGCAAATCTCTAATAGATTCTCAGAAAGGCAACTTTTCAGATGCATACTGATGATTTGGCTGTTCGGAGCAGTAGATAATAGTGCTTGCATCCAAATTTCTTTCAATGCAATGGGAAGGCTGAACTTCAGAAACTTAGATCCAAATAATCTAAATTGTCCATGTTATCTAGTGCGTACAGTGTGGATAAGTGGATACTTGTCTTAAGAGGAAATTCTTTTAAAATATCTGAGAATGCTATTGCACCTTGTATAGCCATAATGTGATAATTTTTTTCATTTGTTTTCAGAGAGTGACACTCTGTCTTTTAATTTCAGGCATGCATGGCAGTTGTTCAATATGTAGGCAGCATGGTGGAAAGAATAAGAGACAGTTTGGATGGAAAGAATGTGGAGTCTCTTATGACAGAATTGGGTGTTCGATTTCATCGTGTAATTTATGAGCATTTGCAACAATTTCAGTACAATTCTGCAGGTATGAATATTATTGTATGTTTTCTAACAATATTAAGAAAACAGTTGAAACCTTGAGTCAAAACTATAGAATATCAATATTTTAATATGAGCTGTACCTTTTGTAACTTGTATTACTGTTGTTATGTACTCAGTAATTGATATTTCGGGCACAAGGGACAAAATTGGTTTTGGCATCAGTGTTCACGTTGAGACTGTTGGTATACACACTCATCATTAGCAATCTTTATTTTCAACAGTTTCGCATTTGTGGCATGCATTATCTACAGGCGCAGTACACGTGAAATGTGTGCTGCTGAATCTACTAAGAAATATGGTTACATGCAATTTCTTCCTCTTCTTCTTCTTCTTCTTCTTCTTCTTCTTCTTCTTCTTCTTCTTCTTCTTCTTCTTCTTCTTCTTCTTCTTCTTCTTCTTCTTCTTCTTCTTCTTCTTCTTCTTTGCCAACATTGGAGGATGATTTCATTTGTTACTAGTAATCCAATATGAGGTGTGATCAAAAAGTTTCCAGAATGCCATAAACTCAACACAGCACTTTGATTTGTCTACTCTGCACTGTCAGCCTCGAGGTAGTCTCCTTGGGAGTTGATACACTTGTGCCAATGCTTTTGCCACTGATGGAAGTACCTCTAAAAGTCATCTTCTTTAAATACATTCAGAGGCTTCTGCAGCTGGTCATTCTTTTTCCAAGGTTGTACTTTTATTTAAAGCTCTAGTTCATTATATTTTTTTTCTGATTGTGTTCATACTAGTTTTATTACTAAGTGTTTGTTGTAGTCTTTTACAGGTTGTTGTAATCCATAGCAGATAAGCCATTTCATTCCCTACAATTTCAACATGATGGCATGCATTGAAACTTAATTTTCTTCTGTAGATTTTTTTTTAAGGTTTAAGTTTCTTTCATATTTCCTAGATGGTAGCTGTTTGGTTTTAGTTATAGATTGTATGGCAGCTTTCAAATCAACTAGCTTTATTTTGATAATAGCTGTTGGACGGCAAAATGTATGGCATCTATTTCAGCCATGTGGTTCTGCACAACTAGTACGTAGTGGGAGAGCAACTAATGTTTACTCCTCTTGTGATTTCATTGTTTGTTGCTAATCCATCTGTGTAGATGCAGAGCCATTCTTTATAAGGTGTCAGTTCCCTATTGTTGCTATTGCTATTTGTTTCATGTTTCTGGATGTCAGTTTCAAGGTTGAGTTCTTTCATTGTTCAGAAACTTCTACTTCAAACAGGGAGTCTATTAACTTCATATTGATTTCTAACTTCTGAAGATAATAACATATTATTGTAGTGGTATTTTCTTTTTTCAGGGGGGGGGGCATTAGTGTTTCTGTATTTTGTCCTTTAGTTATCTACAGGGTGGACTATTTAAGTTGAGACTGTACAATATCTGCAAATCTAAGTGTTGTACAAAGAAATGTCTTTAATAAAAGTTGCTTGATATTATGGGGGAAAGTAAATGCCATTAGTTGTGTTTTGTTTGTAGGATGTTATGATGGCCATTTTAGTGTCAATTTAATTTTTTTAAATGCGAACCTACATTTTGTATGCTTTTTCTGATTAGAAAATTATTTATAAAAAGCTGTTTATTTTGTGATGAATAAGGAAACAAAATACAAAATGTTGGTTCCCAATTACGAAACGTATCTTGGCCCTCAAATGACCATCCATGGTGGTCCAACCATTATTGCACTCATTATACACAGCCATTCAGAAGTTTTGTTGTTATTTACATTGGTGTAAGAACAATTGTAAAGTGCTTTATACAAATGTTTAGTTTTTTTATGAAGAGTGAGAAAGCAACATAAAAAAGGTGGGTTCCTATTTAAAAACATTAAATTGTCACAACGTCCTCCAAAAAAAACAAAACTAACGGCATTTACTTTCCCCCATAACATCAAGAAACTTTTATTAAAGACATTTCTTTCTATAATGCTTAGTTTTGGAGGTATTGTACAGTCTCAACTTAAATGGTCCACCCCTGTATTTGATCTTCGAGGGAGCATTTTTATGTTGATATATGTAATGGTGGATCATTTATTATGGGTTTTCTTTGTATATATCTTTTGTAGTGCCAGGAGTGATGTTAGTTTTATTGCTCCTGATATTAATCTGAGTACATTGGTTTGGCTCTGTTCAAGCTTATTAAGTGTTGTTGGATGGGCTGTTACCGGGGCCTCAGTGCAGTATTTCATAATTGGTTTGATATAGGTATTGTAAGTGGGTTTAGCATCTCATTGGTGAGTTTCTGCAGAGCTATTTTACTATATCTCATATGTACCTGGCCCTATTTCAAGTGTTATGCTATGACTGCTTTTGTGAGATAGTGTGTTTGCCCCTCAGTGCTTCCTCCTTAATTATTGGGTTCTCTGTATATGCTCTGCTATTATATTTGTGTTACACTTCAATAGCTTTTGCTTTTTTAACAACTATTAAATGTAATAAAATTTATTTTAGAATTCATCAATAATAACTGTAGTACAAGAAAATCGATTTTTATATTATATCTTAAGTATGATTTTCTCTCTCTTTCTCTATGAATGACCTTGTCTAAAAGAAGCATTTTGTCCAATACGGATTCTTCCTCTTAAAACACTTTTTGCTGGATCTAAGAAAAGTGTACAAGAGGGGTTCGGCTGTATTATAAGAAATGCTTGTTACAATAATGCCACTTATTTTGCTAAGCTGCTTCCTCTCTCTTTCACATACACAGGGAGGAGAGAGTAACTATACAGTGCTTCTTATCTTTGCTATTGCAAACAAATTTCAGAATTATAAATAAACCAGATAATACTGAAACTATTCTATAAAACCACACATTGAGATTGTTATTGTCTTTAGGGGTTTTTGAAGGAGTTTATTTGTTACTATTTTATTAGCCTCACGCTTGGGAAGCTAATTTGAGAAAGGTAGTTGCTTTAGTTCAACTGCCTTATGTATGGACGTCAATTTGAAAAAAATCCTTTGTTGTTGAAGTTTGCACCATGCTTTGGGCATCAATTTGAAGTGGTTTGTTATTTAATATGCTGCTATGTATGTAAAGCTGATTTGAAGATGTTGTATTTTTGTTGTTACGCTCCAAGTTTAAAAAATAATATTAACTTTACTATTAAACTGCTTCTATAGATGTTATTTATGTTTAATGTTTGCCTCGGCTGCGTCAGTGTTGTTTTAGAGACATGTTTCTCTTAGACGGGTGCGACAAGAATGTAGGCTTACACAGATTTTAAGTTTAAATTCACTTCTTTTTATTAACCCTTGACACAAATTAAATAGCACTACACTGATATTAAGAGCTGTGAGATTCTTTTATTTAATACTTGCACTTTGTTAACGCGTATGCTTATTTTACGATTCACATGAATACGTAATATTTTTTTAGAGAACACATCTTCCATCCGGTCACTACCAAGGTCTGCCAGCAACTGAGCATATTTCAACCGTCCAAGCCCGTAAACTGATGCGGTAATTTGTATCACAAATTACTTAAATGTAAATAATGATTGTAATATGAATATGCATTTTTATGTGACATTTATTTCAGATGTTTATTAATTGTAATTATTATTGGGAAATAAGTTTATACGGCTTTACTGAAACTGTCAATAATAACGCAATAATGCAGCGAGGGGGTGAGCTGTTTATCATTACTGGGAACAAGGAAGTTACGTAATGTTCGCGCGTTTTCGGTAGAACCTTCTGGAATGTTTCCCTAAAAGCAATATGTATTCGTGGTTTTAATGGGATATTAAAATAGACGCTAATGTTGGCGCGTTTTATTAGCCAATAGCAGTTCATTTATAATCTTTAGGCATGTCGAGGAGTGGGAGTATATAAAGCCAGGTCCGAGGTAGATCGCGCCCAGTTCAACAAAATTCTCAATACATTACACGTTGGTCGCCCAGTTCATCAGAATTTCTAGCACATTACACGTCGTCTCCAGTCAGTCAGTTCGTCACAAGTTCCGCGCAGCAAAATTATTAAAGATCTAAAGTATTAAACAGTTAAATATACACAAAGTTGAAGTACGTGAGTTAAAAGTGATAAGTAAGAAGTTATTACAAACAGTTTCAGTTTGGCGAGTATCCAGATCAATATGTAAAAGTGTTAGTGAACGTGTTCGACAATAAAAATTATAAAACAAATTTTTTCATTAAGTGTAATTTCTGGATAAAAGATTCCTTTCCGCTTCACAACCTGTTTAGAGATACATGTTCTACCAAGATAAGATGATAGCTAGCCGGAGGACATTTAAAATGAATTATTTCAAAAACTGATGCAAATTGCTACGCCAGATGGAGCTACAAACCAAACAAATCAATGACGTCACAAGATGGCAACGCCTGAAGTAAGCAGCACAACATAAGATCTACAAGTTCTAATAACTTACGCTACAAATATTACGTAATCACAAACATAATGCTCTCGCAAATTGGCACCACAACATGGGGCTAACATATTACGTAAGAAACATTTGCTCTCGCAAATTGGCACCCAGAACGTGGGGCTCGAGTAACCAGGAAAGGAACACGATGACCAGGAAAGGATCAGAATTAACCAGAAAGAAGTGAGATGACCAGGAAGGGGCGAATGCAGCAGTGAAATGATCCACAAGACGCAGATTCCAGAAACAACAAAAGGAACGACAGACTACATGGATGATTGGACATCGTAATTCCGAGATTACAAGGCAACAAGGAATTCAACTACAAAACAACAAGACGACGTAGATTCATCATAACACAACGCAGAAGCGACATACAAATCTAGGAGAAAGGGGCAGAAAGCTGAGACATCAAAGTAACAGCAACAGACAGCATAACAAAGGTTAGAGTATCGTAATTTTTTAAAAAAAAAAAAAAAGGGGTAAACAAATTTAAATGTTCCTTAGGAGTGGTAGGATAAAGGGACAGAAAACAATGGCTGCTAGTAATACAGAAGAAATAATTATGGAGGGAGATAGTGTAACAGTTAGCTATGATTCAATACAGGTTACAGAAAGAAGCCCAGACTTTTTAGGATTTGAGGATGAAAATGTTAGTGCAGAAAGTGAGAATAGAATAGCAGGAAATGTTAATTTTGAGGCTAGTATGATGATTGAAATGCTGAGAAATATGAGTAGGGAATTGAGAGAAGATATAAAAAAGACTAATGAAAATATGGAAAAGAATAGTGAGAAATTAGAAAAATTAACTCAGAGTAATGAGAAATTAAGGGAAGATATGGAAAAGAATAATAAAGAATTGAGGGAAGATATGCAAAAGAATAAGAAAGAATTGAGGGAAGATATTAGTAAGAGTATTACAGATCAATTAAGGGAAGATATGCAAAAGAATAATAGGGAATTAAGGGAAGATATTGGTAAAAGCTTAAAACAAAACAGGGAAGAAATTGAAAAGAAATTCATGGAGCTAGATAGTAGTATGATTAGAATGAAAAATGAAAATCAAGAAATGATAGCAAATGAAATAGGTGAAGTTTCAAAGAAAATGTTAGACATGAGCAGGGAATTATCTAACCAAAAAAATGAGGTTAACAATAAAATAGAGCATGTTAATGTAAAATGTACAGAGCTAGGTAGCCGAATGAGTAGCATTTCAAGTGAGTTAAGAGAAATGATGGAGGCTACAAATGCAGATTTAATACAGATGCAAGTTAATTTCAGAGGGGAAATATCTGAAATTCAGAAGGAGTCAGAAACACAGAGAAATAAATTGTCTGATGAAGTTAAAGATTTGAATCAAAAGCTAACTTCTGAAATTAACAAACACCAAACTGTTCAAAATGAGAATAATAAAAAATTGGAACAGACAATAGAAAATCTGCAAGGTACTGTAAATAGGTTAGAATTGAATTCAAGGGCAAATATATGTGATGTGAATGTATCAGATGTACAACATAATGATAGAGGTAGCTCCTCAGGTATGACAAATAATGTGAGTGATGCGGCAGCTCCATCTATAGCTAATGCTGAAACTCAGAGTGCACAAGTAACACTAGAGAATTTAAATATGGGAGCAGGGAATTTGCAAAATTACAATCATATCTTAAGTGATTTTCCACTTCCAAAATTTAATGAAAACTCCAGTCCAGTACAGTTCATTGCAGAATTATCAGAGTATTTTCAAATTAAAAAGATACCTGAAGCATTGAAAATGATAGTTGTCAAAAGATGTTTGGACCAGAAAACTTTAGATTGGTTACAAATGGTATCAGGGGGTGAAATTTCATATGAATCCTTTAAGAGATTATTCATGAACAGATTTTGGAATGTTACGGTACAGCAAAGAATTCGAGCAATGCTTAGTCATGGTCAATTTAATCCACGAGAGGGAATATCAATGACTGATTACTTACTAAAACATGCAAGTCAGGTTAGAAACTTGTCACCTCCAATCAATGAGGAAGATTTTGTGAGTTTACTCGCAAGGCATTATCCTATAAGGATACGAAATACTTATTAATTGCAAAACCACGGAACATCTATGAGATGACAGAATTAATAACAGCTTTGGAACAACAGGAAGAAGATATGTCTCGGGAGTGGGAACATAGATTTTTAGATGTGCAAGATAGAAGAAATTACCAAGGTAGTTATCAGCAAAGTAGAGGACAAGACAGGCGTCATGAAAATAATACCAGACAACGGTATCAATCATACGTTCCACAATTTGAAAGATCAAGGATAGATAGGAGACCAGGTCGACAGGAACAAATAAATTATGTCAGGACAGAAAGATTGCCTGAAAGAGGGCAAAATTATGGAAGGAGGTACATTAGACAAAGGGGAAATTTCACTCACTGGAGGGAAAATAATAACCGGGAAAGATCTGAGGAACGGCAAGAAAATTACGTGCCAAGGGGACATAATGTCAGAAATCGAGGATTTCGAACTCGAGGAAGGGGAACTCAAAACAATGGTAGCGACAATGAGATAGATTTAGCACCTGTTAGGAATGGCAGTCCCGTACGTGAACAGGGAAATAACCAGGAAAACTGTTAACAGACTCCTGTGTAGTAGGTTCTCAGGACGTCTTTAATAATTCAGTATCCATTACCAATACAAATAATATGCCTACACATACATCCTGTAATAAGATTACAGCAACAAAAGATAAGGGAGAAAATTTTGAATCACCTCATGTTAGGATGGAAATTGCGAAGAAAGAAATCATTGCAACTATAGATTCTGGTTCGTCAGCTTCAATTTGCTCACAGAAATTTTACATAAATTTGATTAATGAAGGTAACAAAATTATGGCTCTTCCCACTAGTAATTTAGTTTGTCGTGTTGCAATCGGAAGAACGACACAGGTCATAAAAACACAAGCTCTACTTAACATACTTATCGGCGGAGAGAATTTTGAGGTTATGTTTCTAATTGTAAACCATCTGATTTGTGACATAATTATAGGATGTGACTTCCTACATGAATATGAAGCAAGTATAGATTTTAAACATGAAGAGTTAAAAATAACAAAAGAAGATAGAGAAATAAGGGTACCATTTATAAAAGAGAAAGTTTCTGTAATCGAGATGACAAAGGATGAGAAGAATCTTTGTGACCAAGAGTTTTTTGTGCAAATAACAGAAACTGATAGAAATAGTCAGATAAAGCAGGTAGTCACAGAATATGAAGGGAATACCACGCCATATTTTCAACAGCTAGCAGAAATGCCAGAGGAAGTAGAGGAATTTACAATCCAAACAAAAGATGACCATGTGAGCGAGACAGACAACAGCTGGAAAGAGAAGAGAAATGAGGAAATAATACACAAGTGTGAAGAAGCTTATAATATTACGATAATGCAAAAACAAATCCTTCATGATGTTTTGATGAACAATAGTTTAGTATTTAGTAATATCCCAGGCAGATGTAATGTATATCAGCATACATTTCAAGTAGAAGACGTACCACCATATAGGCACAAGTATGACAATTTACCTATAAGTCTTCGAGACAAAGCTAGACAATTAATAAATAGCATGTTAGAAAATGGGATTATTGAGCAAAGTAATTCTCAGTATATAAATTCAATCTGCTGGAGTATTAAACGAGATGGTAGTTTGAGATTAACTTTAGACGGTAGATATGTCAACAAGTATATGAAACCAGATCATTTTCAAAGTGAGGGAATTGAACAACTAATTACGAAACTTTCAAGAGGGAGATTTCTGACATCCATTGACCTCACTGCATCATATTGGCAAGTGGAATTAGATCCACAAGTGCGCGATTACACTTCATTTCAGTACTCAGGGATCCAGTATCGTTTTTGTGTAAATCCTTTTGGTTTAAAAAACTCAGGAAGTGGATTTTTGAGAGCTATTCACAGTATCTTTGGAAATTCTGCAGATGACTTTTTAATAAAGTATATTGACGACTTCCTAATCATTAGTCAAACATTTGAAGAACACATGAATAATGTCCATTATGTGTTAAATAAACTACAACAACATGGTATGACTGTGAACATACTAAAATCAAAATTTTGTGTCAAGGAAATAAATTTTCTGGGTTATGTAGTAGATGAACGAGGTATAAGACCTGATCAGAAAAGAATTGAAGCAATAATGAAAATTCCATCACCAAGGAACGTAAAACAAATTAGACGTCTCTTAGGGGTATTGAACGTTCAGAGTAAATTCGTACAAAGATATTCGGCTGAAATAGAACCACTGCGGCAGCTACTCCGAAAGAACAATAAGTGGAAATGGACAGAGGATCATCAAAAATGTTTTGAGAGAGTAAAGGAACTCTTTGCTAAGTCCATATTACTCGAGAGGCCTAGAGAAGATTTGGAATATGAGATTTATGTCGACGCATCAATGCAAGGATATGCCGGAATTTTAGGACAGCGAGACATCAACAATGACTTTCACGTCATTAGTACAGCTTCTAGAGGACTTTCAAGTATTGAGCGAAATTCTTCAGTGACTCAGTTAGAAATTGGAGCACTATATTTCTCATTAATTCGTTTTAAAACCTATATTTATCAGCAAAAGGTGAAAGTATATTCAGACCACATCAGCTTAACTTTCATACAACGGTGTAGATTATTTAGTGGAAAACTTGCTAGATACATTCATGCAATATCTGCATTCGATATTGAGATTATCCACATTCCTGGCAAAAATAATACCTTCAGTGATTTGCTATCAAGATTGAACTACAACCCACAAATTCCCGAAAATATTGAAAGGCCTAGAAATGAAGTCAAAATATTGACAATTGAAATTCCTTTAAGCAAAGAAATGATTAGAAAATTGAAAAATATGGGGGAAATTCAAAATGAGGACGCAAAATTATTTGAACTTAAAGAAAATGCACCATTAATTGAGGAGGGCAAGAAAGAAATTATAGCAATTCGAGATGGGACATTATACAAGAAGCATGGAAAAGAAATGTCTAGTTGGAAGGTAATGGTTCCGAAAAGCATGGAAAAGGAACTAATTAAGAATTTTCACGAAGGGTTAGCACACTCAGGGACGGACCGAACAACTTCTATGATTTTAGAGAATTTATACATATCCAAATTGCGTCAGAAAGTTCGGAAATTTATATCGTGCTGCAACCTGTGTCAGAAGGCAAAGCAAATAAATGCAGCATATGCATTTGAAACTAATTCGGTTATAAGGGATAAGCCGAGATGTGTAATTAGTATTGATATTCATGGTCCGATGCCTCCAAGTCAATTTGGAAATAAATATATATTTGTCTGTTATGATATATTCAGCAAATATGTAAGAATTTACCCTTTGAGAAAACCTACAGGTTTAGCATGTTTGAATAGACTACTCAAGTCATATGTGATAGAAGAAGGACCTATTCAATCTGTATTGAGCGATAATGCTTCGTATTTCACAGGAAAAAAATTTATGGATGGACTGAAAGAAAATGGCATCAAACAATATTTTTCGTCAAGATACAGACCGAACTCCAACCCAGTGGAGAGGGAAATTAAGGAAATTTCAAATTATTTAAGGGTGTTATGTCATCGAAAGCACACCCAATGGTATGGATACGTGAACTTCGTTCAGAATCTACTAAATGAAACCGTAAACAATGTGACAGGATACAAACCATGTGAACTTAAGTTAGGAAGGAAGATCAATACAGTGTGTAAAAAAATTCCAGAGACCATTCCAGATGCGCATTCGATACCACAAACAGAAGAAGAGATGTTCCGAAAAGCATTCGATAGGATGAAGAAAAAGGCCATAAAAAGAAAAATTAAACATGAAGAAAAGAAGAGAAAGGAATGGAGGATCAAAATAGGAGATTTAGTTTTGGTTAAAACCAAAAAATTATCGGATAAAGCAAATAAACTTTATTGGCGAATGTTTCTCAAATACCATGGACGATATGAAGTTGTTGAAGTATATGGAACTAATACATACGAGTTATGTAATCCAACAACTCGAAAAAGCATAGGAAAGTTCCATATAGAGATGCTGAAACCATACAACCATGAAGATCAAGGTGAAACAAAAGACAAAGATAATAAATAGTAAATGCTGGATAGTTAAAGACGAAAAGCAGAGCAATGTATTGGAACGTAAGAGGGTTAAATAAATATGTACGTCATGTGAAAGGAGAAATAAATTTTGGACATGACTAAATGTTTGAGAGGAAAATAACATTTTATTAGTAACTGAACATGTGAAATAAAGCATGATGTTATATTAAAGTAGAGTACATAAATACTATTCCAAGAGTATTGTTAAGATAAAGTACAAAATAACAAAAATTGGTAAATATAATTTAAAAAAAAATATATATATATATTTATGTAGTAAATAGAACATGTGAAACAGTGCCTAGATTTAAGAGATGTAAATATTTGAGTAGAGGGTAAATATTTTGGTAAATATGTGTAATAATGACAAAAATCTTAAATGTACAAATTTTTGTCAACAACTTAAGAAAGTAAACAATTTGGTAACAGTAATTAAATAATTTAGGGTAAAGTATTTGCTAAAAAAAAAAAAAAAATTTTTTTTGTAATGTCAGATTAATGTCAAAATAAATTAAACCAGAGCCAGTAAGTAGTGGCGAGATAAAACATATATCGTGTGTCAAATGCGTGTGAAAGTAAAGTGAAAGTGATAGCGTGTGTTCCAAGATTTAGGAGACTAAAAACACAATTATAAAATTTCCAAACAAGTTGTAAGTATTTATAATTATGTTTCTAGTGGGGCATATGATGCGGTAATTTGTATCACAAATTACTTAAATGTAAATAATGATTGTAATATGAATATGCATTTTTATGTGACATTTATTTCAGATGTTTATTAATTGTAATTATTATTGGGAAATAAGTTTATACGGCTTTACTGAAACTGTCAATAATAACGCAATAATGCAGCGAGGGGGTGAGCTGTTTATCATTACTGGGAACAAGGAAGTTACGTAATGTTCGCGCGTTTTCGGTAGAACCTTCTGGAATGTTTCCCTAAAAGCAATATGTATTCGTGGTTTTCATTGGATATTAAAATAGACGCTAATGTTGGCGCGTTTTATTAGCCAATAGCAGTTCATTTATAATCTTTAGGCATGTCGAGGAGTGGGAGTATATAAAGCCAGGTCCGAGGTAGATCGCGCCCAGTTCAACAAAATTCTCAATACATTACACGTCGGTCGCCCAGTTCATCAGAATTTCTAGCACATTACACGTCGTCTCCAGTCAGTCAGTTCGTCACAAGTTCCGCGCAGCAAAATTATTAAAGATCTAAAGTATTATACAGTTAAATATACACAAAGTTGAAGTACGTGAGTTAAAAGTGATAAGTAAGAAGTTATTACAAACAGTTTCAGTTTGGCGAGTATCCAGATCAATATGTAAAAGTGTTAGTGAACGTGTTCGACAATAAAAATTATAAAACAAATTTTTTCATTAAGTGTAATTTCTGGATAAAAGATTCCTTTCCGCTTCACAACCTGTTTAGAGATACATGTTCTACCAAGATAAGATGATAGCTAGCCGGAGGACATTTAAAATGAATTATTTCAAAAACTGATGCAAATTGCTACGCCAGATGGAGCTACAAACCAAACAAATGAATGACGTCACAAGATGGCAACGCCTGAAGTAAGCAGCACAACATAAGATCTACAAGTTCTAATAACTTACGCTACAAATATTACGTAAGCAATACCGCATCAAAACTTCTGTATTTCAAGTCTCTGATTGGCTAATCCTAGTCCAATAGAATACCTGCATTTTACTAAAGCTTTTTTATCTGGCTGTTGATTGGCTATTTTTAAACTGTCACAAAATTTACATTATTGCTGTCCTAATCATGACTAGTAGCATTTAAACTCTCAAACTCATTGCCTCAAGGTTACTTCATTGTTACCTCATTGTTAGCAACTTTAAACTTATTATTCTCACAGCTCTTACATTATTAAATTACGTAATGCATTCACATAATATTATTAAACATATTTACAATAATATAAGCATTTGCAATGACTGTTACATACATTTTTACAAATTATTACATAAATATTGCTTCAAGGCGGGCTGTTATTGAATTTACGTATTATATAATTTAATTGAAATTATTCAAGTGTTAAAAATACTGTCTCAACATTCAGAACAAGCAAACTAATGTGCCTGGCCCAGGAGAGACATTGCTTCTAATTATTGAGGCTTTTGCTGTTACTGCAAGACTACTATGTGACAGTTATCCCTTATCTTGATTTCTGGAACTCATTATGTGACCAGCAAACATAAACATGTGTCATCAACTGTCATTACTACAGGTAACACTTGAAAGAAAGAAAAAAATAGAGTAGTAGTTACAGCTCTAAGCTATTTTTTCCAAGATCAGAACTAAATGTTGGTTTCTAGGTTACCAAAAACGGGAAAGGAATATAATATTTTCTCCCTAGGGAGTATGTAATACTTCTCTCCCTGTCGTCCTCTGTAGTGTAGAGGTACCATGCTAGCCTCTACTTCCCAAGGTTGCAGTTCCAAACCTGGTGGAGGGCAATGGATTTTTTTTGGGCGTAAAAATCCTTAGCATGGTTTCCTTTGGAAAGAAAGTAAAACCACTGATCCCATGTCATAGATTTACGGCACATAAAAGAACCTCAAGCCTGATAAAGAGGCCTCTGAGCAAACTTTCTGGTCTTTCACTCCCAATATAAAATGGAATGCTAAGAGCCATAGTAGTTAAAGAGCATCCATAAATAAAATTCAGTTTAATTTTTCTTCTCTCCCTAAGGAAGAGAAATATTAAAACTGTTTTTCTAGATGTTTTACAACAATCTAACCTTAATGAGTAATATACTGATTACCTTAATCAACAAATACACGTCATCATCCACTTTGAACAAGATATGTATTCCTTCAGTGAAATAAACCAGTATGACATTTTCTGAATACATTTGTACATTCTTCAGCAAATACAATTTTAAAGTGAGTGTACGCTCCTTTGTATAATCTTTGGATTTTTTTGGTAACAAATCACTAACTACCTCACTAGCAGTACATGTTATATCTTTTGGCTCTTCAAAATTATCCATTTTGCATTTAAATTCACAATGTAAACAATGTAATTGATATAAACAACAGCATCGTTACTCATATCCTTTCAGTCATTCCAAAGTCACTTATCCTTTGTCAATAATTCCAAAGCACCTCAATGAAATAGTTCCAGCAGAATTAGATAAATAAAATGCAAGAATTTAGCTCTAGTTTTGGAAAAAAAATATTATAAACACCATGGATCAAAAAAGATTTTCTCTCAGTACATTTGTAGCCCTGGGATAAATCCCTTGGGCTCCAATTATGTACCTCCTGGAAAATCATCTGCTTTTCTCCCTTAATGTATAATACCATTATTCTGTTCTAGGTGCAATGTGCGCTATATGTGATGTAAATGAATACAGAAAATGTGTGAAGGAATTCAAGGTTCCCTTAGTAAACATGCTCTTTGATACTCTTCATGCTCTGTGTAATCTCTTGCTTGTGAAGCCAGAGAATCTAAAACAAGTATGCACAGGAGATCAGCTGGTAAGTTAACACTTTTCAGTACAGTAATATTAGTTTTCAATGTACAGACTGATTGATATTTGTAAATACTATTAATTTTTATTTTCTGTACTGCTTGCCTAAGATAAAGGAAGCAGTGAGCTGTGGTCTTGAAAGCATTATTATGTTTTCATTATATTGTCTCTATTAGTTGGAATGTGATAAACTGCATTTTAAGCAAAGTTGAGGTTATGAGATCGTGGTACAAGCAGAACATTTCTATGCTTACTGCAAAAGTATTATAATCTCCAGTATATCATAAAAGCTGAGAATACATTAATGTTCTTTTACAGAATTAGGTTTCGTCAAGTATTGGTTACAATAATAAAATACACATATTTATAGTGTGGATACATAAGAAAAACACACTATTATTTACATTGCACAGAGCACAATTTACAAATACATGGCTTGCACTTTTGGCAATTATTGCTGAGTTGTTGAGGTGTTCAAGGAACTCCTTTGTGCTATAGAGGCAGTGTAATACTAAGAATTTCTTTACTACATTCTTAAATCGTTTGCATTTAGGTTTGTATTTTTTTATTAATGCGTTGTATCATAGAATTCCAATGTGGAAAATTGACTGGTGTTTCTTGGAAGTTCTCATATCTTCTATATGAATCTGATTACCATTACAAGTAAAATAAGTATGAATTTAGAGTTAAATTAAACAGGTGAGTATTTTTATGTATAAAACAAATAGTTTCTAAGTAAATACATGGCACCATCAGCACTTCAAAGTCAATGAAAGGTTTACAATGTGTGACCATACTTTACATTCGCTATAGTTCTTATTATTTGTTTCTGTATGAGAAATATTTCTATTAATTCTGTACTGCAACCCCATAGAATACCATACATTATTATAGATTTCACATATGCACTGCGTATGTGATTTAATGCTAAGAGAAGAAAACAGAACCTAAAATAACACAAAAAGAAATTCTGTTTATTAGATAATGTAAGCAAATGAATATCATTGCTAATGGACCATTGTTTTAAAAGTCATAGTCACCCATATTACCTTAGATGTTAATGATGGCACATAAATGAAAAAAAAAAAAAATAATAATAATAATAATAACAACAACAATGGTGGCGGCATAGAGGATGAAGAAGCACTCTGGCTTCCCAATCCAAAAGTCCAGGTTCGCTTCCCGGCCGGGTCAAGGGAAGTTTTCTTTAATTAGAGTCAGACTGGTTAGTACCCTTAATATTAGGAACCCCTGATATATTATTTCTCCAAATAATTAATGTAAGTTTTTGGTTTCAGACAAATGGTTGAAAGCCTTATTTGGTAATTTTTACTTTCTCTACCACGTACATAGTAGGTAGAGAAGATATTACATCCCATCCAAAACTTTTATACTGATATTTCACCAGAAATGTGTGTTTTAAGGCCCCCGAATCCAAAAAAAAAAAACTTTTTTAGAAAAAGGTCTGTGTATGTGCATGCATGCGATTTTCTGGGAATAGCTTGTGAAGTCCCCTCATTCAGAAGGAATTTTGTATAAACTTATATAATTGACATAACGTTAAGCAATAGGCTAAAACGTACTACACAAAAACTGTAGATCTCTTTAAAACACATAATATATTACAAAGAAGCTTTTTTGTGGCATAAGCCATTTCTGAGATATCTGTTATTAAAGGTTGGAATTGTTCATTTCTTGGTCATTCTCTTAAAGTTCTGTCAACATTCAGTTGTTTCTCGCGATTGCATGGAAACAGTATGGAACTTTAAGGCTAGCATATAGCATCCAGATCGTAAACATTTTACTATCACTGTTCTCTTTGTATTTATAACGAAATGTGTAATGCAGCTATTTCTGCAAAGGTTTATTTAGATTAAAATGTAGAGATAGAAAAATAAGCTTTAATAAGAATAGTTTGTATACCCACTTACAAAGATAAAGTGTAGAGAAGTTCATGTGAATGTAACAGATCAGAATTATTTTAATTGTAATTATATTCATTATATATTCAAATACCCTTCCACAGAGCCTGGAATTGTGAATGTCTGTATTTCATGCAAAATTGAATAAAAATAAACATTAACAAGTTACAATTGCTGTCAGTTTCATAAACATCATATCTTATCAAACTGCTGTGAGTTCTCTAAAAATCAAAACCTCCATGACCATAGAAGTTAATAGGGACTATGCAAATGAAACAAAACAAATGGCCAAATGACAAAAAAACTTAACTTTTTTCTTTTCTATTTTGTTGTTGTGATTCCTTATTTAAGGCAGTCCATCTTTTCAAATATTAAGTAAAGGCAACTACAATTAATTTTCTTTTTCCACAGGCTGGTTTGGATCGCTCAATTCTCTTAAACTTTATTCAGCTTAGAAGTGACTACAAGACACAGAAATTAGCAGGATCTTTGAAGGGCCTAGCCACATGAGGAGAATAACAGAAATTATAACTGAATCACAATTATCCCAATGATTTGTTACAGTGAAAAACATACAAAGTGTTGGATGGAAGTGGTGTGTATGCTTTAGACTGTTTAGGGTATGATGATGTGAATGTGTGTGCAAATCTGCAGGCACTGTTTTTGAATTAAATTCACACAAGGCGCTCAGCATCACTTCCAGATTTATTCTAAATGTTGAGGCTATTTAAATTGGTAAGCTTGTAAATAATTTTCATTTAGCTATCATTACTTTAATACTCATTTGTTAATGCCACTATTGTAATAAACTAAATTGTAGAATTTCTGTTTATAGGAGAAAGTGCCTGACATTAACCATTTTCTGATATATAAACTTTCATATCTAATTTATGTATATTATTAATGTTAAAAGGATATATTAACTTACATCCTTGTGGATATACAGGGTGGTGGCAGATAAAATAGCCCGCTTCCTATTTGAATGTGAATATGATATCTTGACTGCCTTGAAATTGCATTGTCATATTTTATTGCGTTGAAATAAGTAAACAGTTGTTACAAAAATGGACAATTTTATCCAATAATCGTTTGTGAATTACCCATCCCTAGTCACTTGGTACTCTTGTGCCAGCATTTCAGTTTATTTCATCAGCTGAATTACGTGTGCTCACATTCTGCAAAATGACTTAGGTGCTACAAGAAGAAGTGAAAATTGTGGACGCGTATGTGAAAATAAGTTCAATTAAGGAAACCTGCAAAATTTTCAGGGACAGGTTTCTGGATAGATAACAACCAGCAAAGAGAGCAATACAGAGTTTGGTATGGTACAGGATGCTGCAGGAGGCCATTTTCAACATCATCTATAAATGGTGAACCCTTGTCAGCCCTTCCTTCTGTATTTACTCTATACTTACACAGCTACTTTTACCTGTGCAGTCAGCAATCATATGACATTCACATTCAAATGGGAGGTGGGCCTCTTTTATCTTTGCCACTCTGTATAAGATTTAAAACAATGTGCTCTTCAAGAGCGCTCAGATATACTCCTAGGAGTATAATATTGCATTATGGAGTCATCAGAAAAGATTCTTCTCTCTCAGTTAGAGGCATTTCTCTCTCTTCAGAGAATGCATGTAATAGCTGATCAGTGATGATTACGGATGTACTGTTTCAAAGAAAGAAAGAAAAAAAATATATATATACCTGTATAATTGTATAATAAAAAAGCTTTCAGAAGTCACCTGTCATAATGTATACCTTCATACCTGTGCAAAAGAAACAGTGATTGACATTCATGCAATGAGATCAACAGTTTACTTGAATTTTCAGCAGTGAGCATGTATGGAATTTAACCTTAAACACTTGAACATTCCAATATTTACAGCTATACAGGATGTAAATAAATATATGTTACAAGGCATGGTGGTATAGATGTGTACCATGTGACCATTTTGTTAATAAACTTATATCTGGAAACACTTTGTTTATGAGCTAGGGTCTTGAAATATGGAGGTGGACATAAGCAGTATGGGTCCATAAGATAGGAAAGAAGTAAAAAATAAAACTGAAATATTGAAGGCTCTCAAAATGGCTGTCGCCAACTTTGATATATTTTGTGCATCACCTGGTTGTCTTATGGATGTCCATAGATGTGTTTGAGAGGACATAAGCTGCCTGTTTCACTTAACTGTCTCTCCAGTCTAAGAAACATGGTTTGTACTGGGTGAGACCTGTTGGGGTAATGTTGTTGATAGAGCTGGCAAGCCTCTCTTGTATTCCTTAGGTCTTTCTCATAAGGATCATTTGGTTTACGGGGGCAGTCCCAGAATTACTCGACCTGGCGTATATATGATATGATATCTTTATTGAGTGTTGAGTTAATACAATACATTTGGGCATGATCAGTGTTGAGCCCTGGCTCCTATTGCTGATCATACCCAAGCTTCCGCATTTACAAAACATGTGTGTTGAGTTAGCTTCATATCGCTAACGTTTCTCATTTAAAGTTCTATACTGCTTAATGTTCTTCTCCCCTTCCCATCTCCTTCCCTTGCTTCCTCTGTTTGTCTTTGAGACTCCACTATCAGCGGGAAATGGGAACTATTAGATGCAATTTAGAGAATGCTTATTTGTATCCAGTACTGATCGTCCATAACAACACTTGCTCGTTCATATTAAAAAATGAACCTCTCCCTCCTAGCCCTCTCCGTGTTTACCGTCCTTTATATCTAAATCATTCACTTCACGATTTCATATAAATCTATCACTTGCTTATCAATACACTTGTCTTTACTTCATATAATTTGTTCCCTTCTATTCATTCTATAGTCACTCTCTCTCCCTATTCTATTTACTCCCCCATTATTACTACTGCTTCTGTTTTCCCATACTTCTCACAGAGCCTGCACTATTTCTATACGTATGACACACTTTCCTACTCCATAAATCTAATTCTGTTGGCTCCCTTAATGGTCCCGCTTTGTTTCTGTCCAAAATCGACGTATATATAGCAGTTATCGTTTCAAACAAATGACTATGGTAGAAAGTACCACCCTTATAAAGCTTAAGTTTGCAGTTTGACGATGCTACATTGTTTAGTAATTGTTTGGCAGCCATTAATAGTGAACACTCTCAGCAAATTTGTAAACATGGATAAAATTGGCCATGTTGTGTGATATAATACTTTCATTTGAAAGGTTTTAGTCCAATTAATATTAAAGCTGAGCTAGATTCTACTCTGGGGGAGTCTGCTCATTTGTTTACAACAGTAAAATATTGGGTGACAGAGTTTAAGCGAGGCCGTGCGAGCTGCCAAGACGAACATTGCAATGATCGACCAAATGAGGTGACCACACCAGAAATTGTGAAGAACATCCACAAAATGGTATTGGATTACTGTCGACTGAAAGTGCGTGAGCTAGCTGACATAGGCATTTCAAAAAGTGTTGTACATTGCATACTAACTGAAAATTTAGACATGAGAAAGTTGTGCACAAGATGGGTGCTGCGTTTACTCACAATGGAACAAAAGCAGCATTGTGAGGATGTTTCAGTCAAGTGTTTGGCGATGTTTCGCTGCAATAAAGCCAAGTTTATGCATCGATTCATAACCATGGACGAAACATGGGTCCATCACTTCATACCTGAGACGAAGGAACAGTCAAAACAGTGGATTGAAAGGGGAGAATCGGCTCCAAAGAAGGCGAAGACAGTTCCATCTGCAGGCAAGGTCATAGTGTCAGTTTTTTGGGATGTGCGTGGGATAACTTTCATTGATTATCTTGATAAAGGAAAAAGCAATAAATGGCGAGTATTATGCAAACTTATTTGCAGCGTTTTAATGATGAAATCAAGCAGAAATGGCCACATTTAGCGAAAAAGAAAGTTCTGTTTCATCAAGACAATGCACCGGTTCAGACATCCATTATCGCCATGGCCAAAATCAATGAGTTAAAGCTTCAATTACTTTCTCATGCACCCTATTCGCCAGACTTAGCCCCCTCTGATTTATTTTCTGTTTCCAAGTTGAAGAAATGGCTTGGTAAAAGATTTGCCAACAATGAAGAGATGGTGTTTGCAGTTGATGGCTATTTTGCGGAACTCGACAGTTCTCACTATAAACATGATATCGAAGAAATTCAACAACACTGGGAAAAGTTTATCAAACTGAAAGCAGAATGTAGAGAAATAAAGATGTTTTTTCCCAAAGTTTTTGTGTTTTCTTTGTTAGGTTGCGTACTTCTGGGACAGCCCTCATACTCTGCATTTGTGTACAATACCACCACTGTTTATTCCTGCTTGTCAATAGCCACACAAATGCATGCTGTAAAGTATGAACGTGATAAACAGAATAACACCATAAACATTACCATTAGTTGTAGATGAAGGATTGCTGTGCATTTTGTGACAGCTGATGCCATACTATTGGTAAACAAATTTTAATTAATGAATATGACATCTACTGTTATGAAGTCTACAGTTTGTTTACTTAGCCGTCTGCTTTCCTGTTTTGGAGGCTCTAGCATGTAAACTAAGAAGTTATGGGCATACCTTTATAAACAAATTAAGATCATATGGCACATATCTATCTACCACTGAGCCTTGTAACATATATATTTTTTACAGCCTGTATATGCAGGTAGTCCTTAATTTCAGATCAAAAATTAAACAGTAGGCTACCATATCTGTCTCCAAATCGACTACAGAATTAGCAAACTTCTTATTAGAGGCATAAATGGTTATGAGTGCATTTGAAGTTGAGCCGTACTTTAAGGTGGTGACAGCAATGTTGTATGTACATGAGAGCAGTACTTTTTTAAACAGATGCCATTATCCTATGGCTACACAGAGATTTAACACTTTGAGTGACTACTGCACATTCATACAAGACCTTCCCCTAGACTGTTGGCCAATTTTAGGATATTTCTTATTTTAATTTCAAGAAATGTTTACCACAGAATGGAACAGGCCTTACATGGAATTAAAGCTTGAGCTTTCCTCTTTCAAGTGGTATGTAAACATTTTATGTTTACTGTTTAATTTGCTTCAACAATGAAAGACAATAATAAGGAAAACACACAAAAGTTGAACCAACAGGTTGTAAATGTGAATTGTTAATAAAAAATGCGTAAAATTTTAACATTTATTGATTTTTTATTTTTTACTGAAACACTAGATTGCTTTATAAGAACATAGAGATTCAAAATTGAAGCACTTTTTGGTATGAAATGTTTTGAAAAATGGGTTGATACAAAGTGGAATTTTGCATTCACTGCAGTGACAACTGGTTTTCTTTCTTTGCCTTTCCTGTTTCTGAATCTTTTTTGATTGAGCAGACTTTCCATGTCTTCTGTAGATGTTTTCCATTAGCTCATTCTGGAGTTTTCACATAATTGGTTATTCTCGTTTTTCTCAAAATTTGTCTGCTTTTTTATACAGTGTGGGTAATCAATATCAACAAAGTAAGGAAAAAAGTCAATAAGATTGCTGTCTTCATCTAATTCTGTAACATCCATAATTCCTTTAGCACCAGTAAAAACATTTATTTTGGGTGCCTAGTCCATTGTAGTCCACTCTTCTTTAGAATCTGAACATCATTTATGTTTCCTTGCTCTTCATCTGGGCTTTTTACCGCTGGAAGTTGATGGTCCAGGTTGTGAACTAACAGTAAGCCCAGATTGCGTTTCCCTGAATCATCAGTACTAGTATCTGAATCTGACAAAAAAGGTAACAAAGTAACAAAAAGACATACATAAACATGCAAGAATAATGTAACAATTGAACCTCCATTGCTTAATTATTATGAGAAATAAGCACAAAATTACTGAACTGAATTTCCTGATCTTTCCTGCTGAACATAATCAGGGTCATCATCCGACCATTGAAAATCAATTTCTTCATCTTCACTACCATTAAAACTCTTTTTCTAATCACTCCAAAATCTCGCTTTTGGTCAAACTACGGCACACCATTTAATCACTCTTTGCAGAAAGGCACGTGTTGCACAACAGAGGTTATTTGCTTTCTCCTTGACCTTATTTTTACACAGGTGCACTCTAGTGGCACATATCGCTAATTAAAACAATGCAGAACAAGTACACACTGATAGAAACCTATCAATTGACATACTATCATAGGCAATCGCATGGAAAGTTGGATCCCATCAATTGATAGTATCTGCAAATTTTTCAAGTTCCTAAAACCCTTCAGTTGATGGGATTAGCGGTCAAAGTGTTAAAGAGCCCTACTGATATATCATTTTGTAGGTAACACCCATACATCAGCTGTACATAAAATATTGTTTTCTATAAAATTGCTTAATTTTGCATTTGTAGGAATTAAAATATTTTGCATTATTTTCTAGTGCATTTACACCAAGTTTTCCTGAGCTTCCTTCTGTAAAAATACCAACTTTTGTTTTAAGACATTATGCAACTGCATTTGTTATGCAATGTATAAAATGATCATGCTTATCTATGTGTTTCTTGACTTTATTTAAGTCATTGCATTTGCTTAAAAATTGACATAAAAATACTCATTGATTTCATAGGTTTCTGTGTTGTAAGCAAACCATAATGAAATAGTAGCTCAGAAGTATGATAAGCTGAAACTAGATGCCTACTAAATACCAATTGTGTGTGTCATCAAAGCACATAAACATAACGATTCTATTGCCACCATTAATATGTACCAATCTTTTTGAAATCCCAGCAGTTCTTTAATTATTTGCTGTAATTATTGTGTCAAATCTTTTCAAATGGGTCTAGAACAGTTTCTTGTCAGTGTTTTTTTCAGTTACCATAATTAGTTTCTTATGAAATATTATTAACACCCATTTATCCATACATCTGCAGCTTAAGAAAAGCTTGTAAAGATGTCTTAGAAACTTATATTAACACCATTACTTCTTTTTTTTAACTGTATATAAATATAATGAATGGCTTTTTACTCTGAGAAAATGCAACAAAAGTAAAAAGGAGTATTTATAATATTACTGCGAAAATCTTTAGTTGCATCCTCAATTTTAAATTTTGTATGAGAAAAATCAAGTAAATTGGTCTGTATTTGACAAACTTCAAAACTAAGTGTGCTATTATTGGCTAAAACCTTACAACACTGTCCATTTGGTAGTGCAGTTTCCATATTCTTCCAATATATGACAACACCAACTAAATACAGCAAAGAGAAAAGAATGGGGTGTCTCAAGTTCAAAGGTGTGCGCGCACACTAAAATCTTAGTGCAACACTTGAACGCTAACTGACTTTGGTATCATGCAATTTTATGTTACCCATCTCTGGCTTGGGCTTCACTATGTTAATTTACTTGAGGACGTAATGTCTCTTGCTTAATAATTTAAAGGGACTGTACCTTCTGTGTGAGACACTTCCGATTTTACTGCCCATCAGTAGAGTAATCCAGGCAAAAGAATCTTTTACGTTACAAATGTAAAGCAAATGATACTCTCAGTTTCAAATGCATTAGTAGTCATGATGCACATACCGTTAGTGCTAAAAGTGCTTATAGTTAAACTATGCTGACCTGGATCCAAGAGAAACCAGAATAGCACCTCAAAACCCAGTCACTGTCAGTCAGTATAACGAACAACAATTGAGAAAACATTGGAATTGGAGTGTAAACCTGAGAACTCTGTAGACTACCATGTTGCCCAATCTCTGGTTCATGACAAATCCACCTATGGAACTAAAACAAAAGAAAAGCAATATTCTTTTGGTAGATACTGTCACGTATTAATATTTCTGGAATTTAAAACTGCAAACCTTTTTACTGAGAAGGATGCAGTGTTACATATGCTATTGGGAAGTGTACTAAATTATGTGAACTTAAATATTTATTAGAATTTATTTAGAGTCTAAATTTGTTGGGGCTTGGATATTCCATAGTTTTACTTAACTTTCTTGAGTTGGAACATTCCTAAATGGAACGCTTTGATTTACCTCTTCCATTGATGACATATGGGTCTTTACAGTGACATCATTTTCCACTTAGTAACAATCAGAATCTTTTTTTATTATTATATAATTATAATTTATTACAAGTAATGAAATAGCTTATACTTTTTTACAGACCTAATCTGGTCTGGGCACTGTTTTCAATATATAGTCAGCTGAAAAATTCAGTGTCACAGACGGGATTTGAACAGTTGTCATTGAGATTGCTGTCTCTGGTGAGATGCCTTGATGGCCTACCTGGGAAACAACTTGAGTCAGCTGGGGAATTCAGTGTCCCACTGGCATGTTGTCACAGTAGCTCAGTGGTTAGAACAACCACACAGAAAGCGCGAGAACCGTGTTGAAATCTAGGTTGTGACATTTAATTTTTCAGCTGACACACTATTAAAACCAGACTGTTACTGAACTCAACACTGTCACATAGGTACACATACTTTAAACTGGGATTGGTTTACATTATATGGTTAACTTGCATTATGATTTCATGGTGTTCTATAGGCAACCACAAGACTATATAAGATGTAGCTTAGACAGCTCACCCCTCTCTGCTCTCTGGCTGGGACTCTTGACTTCTTGCGATAAACTTCCCTGCCCCCTTGCTGCTCAGGCCATTGTTAGACCCCGCATAACTATGCCTCTAATAGTGTGACATACTCTTAAGGGTAAGATGTCTGCATCAGGTGATCTCAATTGTTAATCAACCTTAGCTACTACTAGACTAGCACTTGTAAAATTCACTTTCACAATTAGGTTCTTTCCTTACAGTTAGTGGCCCTACACTTGTAATATTCCATGCTATCTAATAAACGACATGGCTTGCTGTTTCGCCTTTTAGCTCTACCATCTAATCCTTTGGCTATGCCTTCCCAGTCACAATGCAGATCGTGAGAGATGGTGGAGGCACTGGCCTCTATTTCAAAATCCTATTAGCATATGGCTTATTTTGTTTCTATTGAATTTGCCACTGTAGTTGTGCACTTTCAGTGCTTCTCACAAGTTATAGCTTAATTATAAATGTTTGGCTTAACATCTAGGTATAATATATACTGTCATCCTTTATTATGTTAATGGGTCCAATTATGAGATGTGATACGGTAACTTTGGCCTCCTTGTATTTTATGATCGTATGTTGCCTTTTATATCTTATTTTGCTAATTGTTGGAGTTATCCTAACCCCTAGTTCTTAAGTATATGGATTGGTTGGCAAAGTATCCAAGCGACAGTCCTATCACTACTGAGATTAGAAAACTGGTAAGAGAATATCAGGAAACAAATAATAATGTCAAAAATTGTAGTGTTGCAGTGAGAGACATTAAAGTCATCTCAACAGGCCTTGAGTTCCTTCATCAGTCCATGTCCAATATTGAGGTTAGATCCAGCCAAGAATCCGTGATATAACTCCAGTACTTTACTTTCCACCAAGAGAGCATAGCCTTAGTGTAGTGATCTCAATAAAGCGGTATCTTCTTCTTAACCACTTGCGCCATCATCAGCCTCAGGTTCGTCATTCCCTGTGGTGTAGTGGTTACCATGCTAGTCTCTAGTTCCCAAGGTCATGGGTTCAAACTCAGTGGAAGGTGATGGATTTTTTTCGGGTGTAAAAGTCCTTAGCATGGCTTCCTTTGGAGGGGAAGTAAAGCCGATGGTCTCGTGTTGCACATTTACGGCACGTAAAAGAACCTCAAGCCTGATGAAATGCTTCTGAGCAAAATTACCGATCTTTCATGCCCAATATAGAATGGGATGCTAAGGACCACAGCAGTTAAAGCACGTCCATAAATAAAACTCAATTTAGTTTAATTTTAGCCTCAGATTCCAGCCCTACAGAAAATAATATCCCCATCTTACTTCAATCTTGTGCAGTGAGAAAACAAAATGATGGGAACCCAAGACTTATTCTATGCAGAAGCATCAAAATTTCCAAGACAAAGTTTGGAAATGCATCAGAAAAGCATGGCAGATGAAAAAACTATCTGTAGTAAAAAGCAATGGAGATTTTTGATTAAACTGAGCATGATTACATGGCAGCTCATCCTGCACAGTGTTTCTAAAATTCAAATAAAATCAGAAACTAAAAAGCACCTGTTGATCATTATTTTCCACACCAATGTAGCAGCAGTCTTAATTAAACACATGATGTGTTTCATAATGTGTATTTACATTGTTTGTTTTAAATATATATTTTTTGCATTGGGCATCTACACAACCATCCCTGTTCGATATAAAGTGTCTCACTGTTGATTAAATTTATTGCAGTTCTCTTTCCCTTATTCTGGTGTGTATCTTGTCCACCCGCATTCACTGCTCGTTAGGTGACATCACCAACTCACTCATCTGTCTCTTCCGCCAGTAAAAGGCTCAGCTCCTACTGGGAGCTTTCTGACATGCCTAAGTAATCAAGGTATAAAAAAGAAGAAATTGTTATTCATATACACTCCCACTCGAGATTCTTTGGTGTAAATTGTAAAATTGGATCTAAGCATGCAGTACCCAAAAGAAGAACATTAGGTTTCAAATATCTGCAGCCAGATACATTTATTCAGAAGACTTTCTGTAGCAAATTTAAAAATTAAAAACTACAAGGTTTGTGATTAATAAAAACAAAGAGTTTGGAAGGTGGATTAATATTTGAAAATGAAAAGTATGAACTAAAAGAAGTAAAAAGGTTTACATGCTTGTTTACAAATGCACCATTTCAGAAATATCATCTTCTGGTGCTTGGAACCCACCACTGACACAGCCAAATTTTCAAGAGGAATAAACAAGTGTAATGAGTTGTCATTTACCACTGAACTTGTGTGTTTACTCATGTGTATTCTCTCCCATTCCCTACCTTGAGAAGGTTGGAGCCTATATCTGAAATATATCTTTATGTTATTAGCACCACATTTAGGTACCAATTTGAAGTAGGTTGTATTGTATTGTAGTTCCATTGTTGGGGATCCAAACTTAAAGTAATTGCAGCCCCACATATGGTACAAAGGTTCTGGTGGCCTTCGCCCCAACGTTTAGGAATCAACTTTCTATTTTAATGTTTCATTAAATATTATATGTATTTATGTTTGCTTTGGCTGCGTCAGTATTAATTTGTAGAAACATGTATCTCTTAGCAGGGGGTGATGCGGCTAAAGAATGTAGGCTTACACAAATTATAATTTTTACTTCACTCCTTTTATTAATCCTTCACACGATTAAATAACACTTCACTGATATAGAGAGCTGTGAGATTATTTTTTAATTACTTGCACTTTTTAAATACGTAAACTTAATTTTATTCTCGCTGTAATGAATTTTCATCTCACATTGAATACGTATTGAACTGCTCAGGAACATTGTCTACTAACGACTGGCATTTACTGCTTGAATTTGGAAATTTCTCTTTTTCAAGTCTCTAGTTGGCTAATTTTACTCCAATAGAATACTTTTATTTAACTTTCAGCTTTTCTGGTTTTTGATTGGCTATGTATAAACTGTTTTAAATATTGCATTATTGTTCCAAGAATTACTAGTAGCATTATTAAATTTTCCAATTCATTATTGCCTCAAGGTTACCTCATTGTTAGCAACTTTCGGCCTGTATTCTCACAGCTCCTACATTATTAAATTACGTAATACATTCACATAACATTATTATACATGTACACAATAATATAAACATAATACAATGACTGTTACATATATATTATATTATACACATATTGCTTTAAGGTGGGCTGTTATTATATTTTATATTATATAATTTTACTGATATCATTTAAGTGTTAAAAATACTGCCTCAACCTGCAGAGTTCCGAGTCTTTAATTCAAATAATACTGTAGTGTATCATCTGCATGCTACATTCCTCTCACCTTCATTCCCAAATCTCGCTTAATGTACTTTTGTTTAACCCGTGACCAGCACTTTAAAGTTAGTAAATTGGCATTTGGGATCTTTCAACACCCTGGAGGATGTTAATAGTTATCTTGAAATTAGATATAACATTTGTACTAAAATACTTTGAATTTGTTGTGGTCCTCTGTGTTCTAGGGGTACCATGCTAGCCTCTGGTTCCCGAGGTTGCAAGTTCAAACCCGGCGGAGGGCGATTCTTTTTTTTTTGGGGGGGGGGGTAAATATTCTTGGCATGGTTTCCTTTGGAAGGCAAGTAAAGCAGATCCCATGTTCGTAGATTTACGGCACACAAAAGAACCTAAAGCCTGATAAAGAGGCCTCTTAGCAAAATTTCCAGTCTGTCACACCCAATATAGAATGGGATGCTAAGAACCATAGCAGTTAAAGAGCATCCATAAATAAAACTCAATTTAATTTTTTGTTTGTTTATTTTTGGCATCAACATTACAGTTATAATTCAGTAAGGACCTCTTTTATCTAGAGCATGTTTTAAACATGATTATTCAAGCATTGAAAGTCCTGAACTGCAATGGAATAATCACTGGATTATATGTTTTTCATTATTTCACTCACACTGAAAGAAAATTTCTGAAATGTTTATATTGATACATTAAAACATATTTCTTTTTTACATTAAAAATTTAATTGGCATGGGAGCTGTGGATGTTTTCCACATTTATGACAAAAAACATACACACTGAACAGGATGGCTCAGGTGGTAACGTCTGATCACCCATCCTGGTAATGCTATAATCCAAAGGTTGATTGCTCCTCAACAGGTTACTGACCCAAGGCATTGGCAAGTCCTACAAAGAGGAGGGTAATCAGTTAAAGAAATAGAAGAACTGATTTTCTACAAGTTTCTTCTATTTGTGGAATGTAAAATAAGCATGTAGGACATTATGTTGTTATAAATGCTGGGCTTATTTAATAAAACCAGCTAATTTCCATTTTAACTTCATCAACCACTGCTTAGAGCTGACAAAGCAAACAATGAAGTTATTAGGAAATGGTCATTTGTAAATGAAAAAAATTATGTATAATTTTTGCCACATCCTCTGATAATAAAGAGAACAAAAAGAGAGATCAGGAGTCATAAGAGATCCCATAAGTAAAGAAATGGCAAAGTATAATAGCCTGGGATCTCTAAAGACCTTGTGCCTGCCAAAGGCTTAAGAAGTCTCTAGCACAAGTCAACTAAGAGGAATTGTTAGATATGTGTTTCATGTTACAAATTTACAGCAAATCAGAGTTCCAAGCGCAAAAAAACAAAAGCTGTGAACAGAATTTCCAGCCACTTTATATTCTTTGGTGCCTTAGTCAGCAACTGCCTGTCAAAGCTGAAACTAACAGATACTGAAGACAACTTCCCTGTTTTGTAAAAGAGCAGGGAGAATCCACTTTAGTAACAATTGTATTAATGGCTTGTTTTGCCCATTTAGTGGGCATTTGAGACAGACTGCCTCTTTCTTTGGCATCTAATGTAGCTAAACTGAAGTGGTTTATTAGACTCAGAAAGAATCAGGAACTGTTATTAAGCTGAGTTCTTGGTACTTAATTGGTAGTGGTGATAAATGTGAGTATGATACATGGCTGCTTGTGTATTAATACTGATTAACGTTGCATCCATGTATGAATTTTACCTGTTGGAGTACTTTTACATACTAGTAAATTTAACCACTTCAAATAAGTATTTTATTTTGAGTAAGGATTTTGTTGTACTTAGGAGTGCTGGTTGTTGAATATAATTTCATGAAACAGATATTTTATGACAGGATGAGACATACATCATCATCATCCATATCAAGAATACAGTGTTAGATAATGAAATCAACATACTTACACAACAAGCATTGAAAATCTTGCTAATTTATCATCATCCAGGCAAATGGGTTAAATCCATCATCTGGGCCATTATCAAATTTGTTACCTTGGGTTGAAAAAAAGTGGGTGCTTAACCAATTGTGCCAATCAGGTTACATGACAATGATGCTGACGATTATGATGTAACAGTAAATACTTCAATCAATGAGAATTTGTAAAAATGTGTTCATTAAAATATCTCTTTTTGTGTTTGTGGTAATGAAAGTTAAATACTGAATCTGGTCTTTATATCAGCTACAGAATCCTCTAAAACTGGTTTGACTTCAATTGTCCATCAAACTATGCTTGTATATGGACAAACATTTCAAAGTGGACTGCTTTTGCACCCGAGTAGATGCATCATAGATTGCTTCCACAGATTGCAAACCTAAATTGTTACAACCAAGAGGATGTATTTTTGCTTTTATGATATACATAATGCACTATTTTATATTCCCATTGTAATTTATACAGATGGTTCTGCATATAAATTGAGAAATAATGTAAGAGGTGGTATATACTGTAAATACTTTTCACATTATTTTACATTGTCTAGACCAAGGGTGGCGAAAACGCCTTCCTTCCGCGAGTCACCAAATATGCAACACGCACTGCAACACTCAACAGCATGTGAAAATCAAATGGAAGGTTGCAGAGAGGGAACGTGCGCCTGCGAGTCAAAATAACTCGCGAGTCACGTTTTCGCCACCTCTGGTCTAGACAATCCACGAATTTTGATGGTGAAGTTGTTGCAATACAACGAGCATTAGAACAGATATACTACAGGACTGATATAAAAGAAAATAAAGTAGTTGTTCTCACAGACTCAGTTTCTGCCATTCAAGCAATAGAATGATATAGTCCAGATGAATCTTATAATATTAAGGATGTGAGATCTTGTCATAGATTACTACAAACAAAATTTCAACAGATAATATTACTATGGATACCAGCACATGTGCGAGTGAATGGTAACGAGACAGCAGACTTTCTGGCCAAAAAGGGTGCAGTATTATATTCAAAACCTATAAAGTCTTGTGGACTAGATATGAAACTAAAAAATGTCAAAATTAATATAGAACAAAAATACCAATATAATATTCAAAAGTAAATTACTAACAAAAATTACGCCAATATAAAAGAAATAGTACAAAAATTAAAAAATGTTCCAAGGAAAGAAGCCGTTGCTCACTTCAGATTAGCCATTAGACATGACTAATATGGTTTTATGAATGACAGAGCATGTAAAATTTGCAATGCTGACAAGATTTTAAATGGAGAACACCTACTAGAATGCCCAGAATTGAGGAAAGCTGTACCAGATGGGAAGATACACAATTTATATTGCCTAGCAAGGGAAAAATTCATGGATCAAAATCCTGCACATTAGATCAACAACACAACAACAACATATTCCCATTGTAATAACAAAAGCTATCTTAAAGACAGATATTTGGGAAAAAAATAGTTTTTCCTGTATAGCCAATAAAATTAATTTTGCCTGTATGGGGATAATGGGTTTGCCTCATAAACTAGAGAGCCCGAGTTTGAATATTGGTTGGGGTGAAATAAATGGATAAGATTTATTTCCAGGTTCTTCCCTTATCCTGAGAAGACAATGCCAAGTAACTCCAAGCTCTTATGTTCCGAGGGTTCATTTGAATATTCATTTCATAGGTTCATTCACTTTGCAATGAGACCTGTGTGCCTAAAGCACATTAAAAATCGTGGTTGTGCTGAATACCACAGGATTAACAGGTAAATTTATAAGCGGAATATATTAGAATATTATCAAAGCATTTAATAAGAATAAACTTTTGATGTGTCCATTTTAAGAGATCAGGCAGATAAATTATGTTGGCGTCTTCATTGTGGACCATGACATCTGATATGTTTGCCGCATGAATCTCCTAAACCGCAGATTTTTATATTTTGAGGTGGTAGAAGGAAGAAACACCTCACGGCCTCAGCTGCCGAGTGAAACAGTTACACAATTTGGGACGCCGTCCATAAGATATGGATGTCAGTGCTGCGGATCTTTATGACGTAAGCCGTGAAGTAGAAAGCTGGGGAACAACGCGGATCCTATGCCGCGTAATTATGCTTCCTTCCTCTTCAACGGGCGGAGGAAGAGCATATGGATTTCAGAAAGCAGGGCGAAAGTAGGTTGTAATGCAATATCGTAATGAGTTTCGCAGTAAATGTATGCATCACACTTCAGGAAACAGCATCACTTAAACCCACAAGTGCTCTCACTTTTTTCAAAATAAAACGCATTTATAAAGTTCAGCAAATTTGTATCGTAAACGAACGAAATTTACTTACCCAAGAAGATTTAATCGAAATCTTTTTGCCTTAGATGTTCAGATGATGCCTTTTTTAACTAAAATATTGTTTACACAGAGAGGCATACGCATGTACGCGCACACATGAAGCTTTCTTAAAAGCGTGCCTTTGATTTTATTCCAAGGACTAATGCTTTTAAGCATTAAACTGGTGAAATCTCCGTAATTCCGGATCGAATGCAGTACTTCCGCTAACCGCACAAAGAGTAATAATAATTAATGATAGTAAAAATAGAACCCTTAATTAATAATTGCGCGAACAATACCAGAAGTGACGGTAACAATAATTTGAAAATGAAAAGTACCTACAAACTAAACCAAATTTCAATAAACATATGTTCTTGAATGAAACGTTTTCGAAATAGTAGCTGAAGTCGGGTCCAGCTCCGCGATGGTCCCTATTTTTGAAGCCGGGCGTTTGCAGCACTTTTGAAACCGTGCCCTTTGCTTCAGTATGTGCTGTTGATTTTGTTGCCGGCTGCTACAATGGTTGGCTATGAGATCTTTCTCTCAGGTATGCGTGGGTGTAGTCAAAGGATAATACCAGTTTAAATTGACTGAAAAATTCAATTTGATCCAATATTTGAGCTACTGAAGCGATTTGCCGATCGTTTGAAGATAAAGAATGAAACTGATTAGGAATTTTAGCAGTCGTAACTATAAAAATTGACTTGTTAAACCTGCTAACTTCTGCAGTATCAATTTTACGGTTTGAAACAACTGTTTCCGCAATAAAATAAACCAGAAGCGTAAATTGCCGTGAGTTACTAAGATGCTTACCGGCAAAATCCTCGTGATAGCCGCTAAATCTTACTCTCACAAACACGTCATGAGCACTTAAAATAACACAGGAGAAATCAGCAGTAATTAAGCGACTAATTCTCAAGGAAGAGGGTCACGAACGAATGAATGTCTCTAATTGGAATGCGCGCCCTTATGTTAACTCAAGCTCCGCCTACATATTACTCCCCCACCAACATTACTTCATATGCGCTCGAATCTCAAAACTCCAACGTATGCGTATGTGACACTCTTGCTAGGCAGTACCTCCGCAACTCTCAGAATTTCATTACCGTTTCTTTTTCAGAATTTCTGCCTACGTGACTGTTCAAACGTACTGAACTTATAACTTAACTGCATTCCAGGAATCTTTCAGCGAATGCTTTCGCTCCTCGCGCTGTTACTAGTGACTTTGCTTAACATGATTCGCTAATTACCTTTTTCTTAGGACAAATGTTTCAACTCAAGCTTATTATATTATACATTGGTTTAATATACGGACATTATTTATTGCAATTATTTCTCTATCTTACTATCATTTCTTTACTTAATTATTTATATTTTACCGTCAATAATTGCGGTATCATAGATTTTGCTTTGGTGTTCACTATTGGCCCAGTCGGTACAGGACATGTAGCGCCTGTTGCAGCAACTACTTTGCTTCTGCTATACGGTACACAATATCTCATACGCAGAATCAGAACCTTGTGGGAAAGAAAAAGTATAGCGTGTGCGTATGTAAACAATCTGCCATACTTCCCCAGTCTATCAGCAACTAAAATATATTTACACTTCCTATGGAATTAGAATAAAATTACAAATATGAGCAATCACACGTTTGCAAAACTATTTGAGTTGTGAGGCTTCCTGCCATTATAAATGGGGACTTCATGGGAGTGAGGTGGACTGATGTAAAGATCCATGTCCAAGCTTTCGGCCATTTATGATCAGAGGTCTCTTTCATGATACTGTGACAGGGTTTTTTGGGCTCATAACTTTCGCGGAGTTCTAAATGTGTTCTTTCGCGGATGTATGTACATACTTAGATAGAGGAAGGTTCCACACTCGGAAAAGGAGTCTAAGGTATTCGGAATCGAAGCCTATCTCAAACACAGTTTCCTGTCTGAGAGTGGCACTACTTTTCTAGCGTTTTTGTAAGCTTCTGCTAAATAGTACACCTACCTATCTTACTACCAACCTCCGAAATCTCTCATTAGTGCAGGTTAGCTGTCATATGCGTTATGGGTCCATGTGAGACTCAAACGCAAAATAGCGGATCCATACAATTAGAGAAGTTATATAGAGGCACGCTTTCCAAAACGGTTGTCGTTCAGATATAGAAAATTCAAATTAATTTAATTAATATTTAACTTCTGTAGTGAATTATGTTGTCACCCGTGGCCTAAGGGAACCATGCTAGCCTCTAGTTCCCGAGGTCGCGGGTTCAAACCCGGCGGAGGGCGATGGAGTTTTTCGGGCGTAAAACTCCTTAGCATGGCTTTCTTCGAAAGGGAAGTAAAGCCGCTGGACCCGAATCGTAGAGTTACATCACGTAAAAGAATCTCAAGCCTGATAAAGAAGCCTGTGAGCAAATTTTCTGGTCTTTCACGCCCAATATAGCATAGGAGCTAAGAACCACAGTAAGAGCGTCCATAAATAAAACTCAATTAAATTGTTAATTATGACACCTACTTTTGATATAGCAAATATATCGGCTTGTTCCATTTGATCAATAACGTTCAAACTCTAATAGGGTATAAGGCCGCGTTAAAAGGTTGTTATATATAGCTAAAGAAAGCTTCGAGATCATAGCAGAATTCATTTAGTATAAAGCTAGAATATAATTTTAAACATGCTAGGCTTCAAGATTCGAAGGAAGTGAGTGATACCGTGGTCCTTCATTCAGTGTTTAGAGTAACCGTGCTGGTTTGAGTCTTACGAGATAGTTTAATTCCCCCCGCCTTTTTACAGCTTTTTGGACTAGGGGTTGAATGTTTTAGAGACTGATAAGCTACAGTGGCCGGCCTCCCAAACGTCAGAAAATGTCGGTCTCTCCATCACATAAGTCTCGCATAATTTGAATAATGGGGAATCAGTGCCGCGCGCGCGCGCGCGCACACACACACACACACACACACACACACACACACATATAAACGACATAATATAGTTAATGGTAAAATGGAATATCCAATGTTTTGATATTTCATTTTCTTGGTCCTTATGGATCCCCTAAAATCCCGGATTCTCGATAAATGTTCCCCAGCCCTCTCTAAGAGGCGGCTCTGAATTTTGAAGTATCATCCTTGGCCTTATTTATCGAATCAACCTATTAGTTTCTTGCTCCTTTTATTATGTGTGACGCTCTTCTTCAGTCACAAAGCGGATTTACGTGTTTGTGAATTATTCTCTCAACACTCTCGTCCTTAATGAATGGGATTGTCGTTCCGGCTGCTGGGCGGACAAACGCAACATTTTTGGATGCGGGTGTACAGACACACGCACGTCAGGTGGGGAGAGTGTGACGTAGTCATCGCTAGCTGCAAGGCAGGTAGAAGACACGGACATCACAACTACCCCGCGCGCCTTTGAAAGTCGGTCAGTGTGCTGTTGTCAGCTGGAACCAGATTCTACGATGTCAGAGCTTTCTTGAGTTCCCGACGAACGAGGTGAGTGAATGTGCGTGTGCATGTTTGTGTTGGACGAAGCGATGGCATTTGTGTTGAAACGTGCATCCATACAGTAAGTACCCGCTGCTCTTATTCAGGTATTTTTGCGTTAAGCTTACTTGCGCATGGTACATTGTGTTATGTTATAGTGAGTCAAGAAGTTACTTAGAAAGAAGGAGGCGAAGTCAAATTATTTTATGCTTTTGAGAGATCGCCAGTAATTTAATATTTCTAATTTGGAATATTAATAGATGACTATAGCGTCATAAATTATTATATGCAGCGTATAATTACACTTAACTCTAGAACTATAAGTAAACTGCTTTCAACTTTTCTTAACAGCTGACAAAGGATCCATGGCTTCTATCAATTGTTCAAACAGTCGACAAATTAATGCTGGGCCAGCCGCATTATTAAGAACGTATACAGAATGCAAAAGGAAGTAGGATATTAATGAATTATTCCAATAATTTTATCAGTAATGAAGTAAAACTTGTGTGACACACATGTTAGCATTTGTTTTATTTATTTCGTACATTTACGAAACGAAGCCGCCGCATCTATCATAAAATGTCACGTTTAACACCAACATTCACTTTGCTTTTCCTTTCTCTGTATTTGACCGTTATTATTATTAGTTATATATTTTTACATATTATTATAGCTTCTGTCAGTGGATGAATAAGAAGCCCTCTATAAGAGAAAACACGGGACAATCTCCCACAAATAATCGGAATATTACTGGAAATTACATCGTTAAAAAGGTATACATGCTCAATGAAGAGCCAGTTAGTTACCCGATAATTTGTTACTGCTTCTAGACAAGTATATTGCAAGTGTAGCTTTTTATTTTGTTACCTATGTGTAATTTTTGGAAAGCAAGGGGAAGTTTTTAATTAGTATAAGTACGGCATATAAACGGAATACCCAGGAATAGAACCGGTAGTTCCAAGATGTCAGAAATGTTGTAGATTGTCTTTCCTATTTGCCGAAGTATGGAGGCCGATTAGTCATAAATAGCTATTACATCTTCTTTTATGGTGGTACTTGTTGAATAAACTAAGTTCTCCCATTTAATGTTCTTATAAATTCTTGTGCCTTCCAGATTATCAGTTTTGATATCGACGATGATGGTGATGATGATGATTATAAAGAATGAAATATAATGAATACTTGGAATCTTCCTCTGTAGCAAGAGTGATAAAAGTATGCGATGTTTTGATTCCCCTTCTTTTCGTTCAGAGGTTATTCTTGAATTTTTCATTTTTGTGAAGCAACTAAAATTTAAATTTCAGCTTTCAAAAAGTTCCTTAAACTTCTTACACAGATTTGGCACGTGGTAAAATAAATGTATGTGCGGAAAAAAGTTGGTGATAAACACAAAGTAATAAAATATTAATTAAACAAAAATTAATCTGTACCTAAGGATATTGTCTTATATAGTTGTATTCATCTTCCTATATACCTTATAACATGCTCGCGCTTGTACATTAAAAACATCTGATTTGTTACACACCCACATGATTTCTCTACCCACTTTCCTACAAGCTATTCTTATAAAAGCTTATTCTTCTTTTTGCTTCGTGTTAACGTTTGCATAAAAGCTTTTATTACATATTTCGTTGTAGCTACAAGAAGGATATGGTGGGCTGGAGCGATAGCCAAATGTTTTTAAAAGTGGGTCGCTATGTGATGGCGTTGACAATCCATGTTCCGTGCATGACCACAAGAAAAAGATGAATAGCAACTGAGCACTTGAAAAAAAGTATAAAGTATTTCAAAATTCAAAGCAATAAAAAAATATACATTTAAAAAATGTTTAATGCCACAAAAACTTTGTGGTGTAATTTTGTCTCTTAACGAGATCTAAATTTTTTGTGTAGTAAGTTTGTCTCTTGTGATATACCTTTTATGCAAAGGCATTCAGAATGAAGAGTACTTAACAGGATATTCGCAAAATTCAAATTATACATTTTCTTTGTTTTGCATATATCTTAAGACGTATGATATTTTAATCCAGATTGTTAGGGCCATTTTTGAGAAAATCAAATTAATGAAACATTTTCCATGTAAAGAGTCATTTGGATTGGGATGATTTTATTGAAAATTTTCGTGTCGCATCCTTGGAAGATGGTGAACATAAACAGTACAAAGCTTGGTATTTGTTCGACTTTTCGTTTTTGAGTTATGAGATTCTCAAACGTACCCAGGCCTTTTTCTAAAAATGCTTTCTTCGGGTTTGAGGTTACCAAAACGTGTATTTTAACTTAAATCTCAACATCGAATGTTTTGGGTGGAATGCAATGCCTCCTCTTACCTAATATTATGTATACATTAGGTAGTAGAGGAAGTAAAAATATTTATATCATACCATGTAATAAAATTATCCAATGAATAAATATCCTGTCAGTATTAGAATATCTAGCTACAAGCGTCGATAGTCAATTTTGAAATGCACATTTTTAATGCAATTGTTTTATGCGCGCGCGTGCCTATCTCTCTGTCGACTGCACAATTCAGTAATGAAAAGTTGGATGAGCAGCCAACTTATTTAAGTCCAGCATCTTTGAAGGACGCAACAAGAAAGCCTTTACGAAATTCCGCCACCTCGCACTACCCTTTATATGTACAAATTATTATTTACTTTTTCAGAAACGGCTTAAACGATTTTAAATAACATAATACGGACTGCCTCCATGGTCGAGTGGTTAGTGTTCTGGCTTCTAAACCAGAGATCCCAGGTTCGATTCCCGGGGGAAATTTTCTTTAATCAGAATCTTTCCCTACCCCCCGCAGAGTCTATGAGAATGAATGTGAGTGTGTTTGCTAGAATTGATTAAAATTCAAAGTTAAAGAACCTACAATCAGTGAGCTGTTTTTCAAGTCAAAGCCCCTGATACGACCATAGAAGTTTAAGGGAGCTATACAAATGAAACAAATACTGTGTGAGAGAGAGAGAGAGAGAGAGAGAGAGAGAGAGAGAGATACTGGCATGAAAAATAAAATACATGACATAAATTTTCTGGGAATAACCTGTGAGGTCCTCTTTATTCTGATAGAAGTGTGTATAATTTTGCATAATTGGTGAACCATAAGGGGTAGAAGTTACGCAAGGATCGAATTACTCAATTTTTCTAATGTTTTTCCTCGGCGTTAACTGTTTTCGAAATATTATATTTTGTATACTTACGTTTTTTCAAGTGCAACATCTGACGGAACGTTTGCAAGTTTGAGATTCTTCTTTTTCTTTTCTCTCGCAAGACCTCCTTACTATGTACTTCTAAATGTATTCCCCCATGCTGCTGATAACATTTGAAGATGTTTCTGCAGCATGTTGTATGCAACTAAGCAATTCTGCTTGATTAAAAATTTCATTTCTAGTAAAAAATGTATCAAGAATAACATTTTTATATAACTACTGTAATACACAAGACTTATATACAATTTGTAATGGGTTCCGAAAATCATGAGTGTACCACAATGAATTTTCCCTAAAGTGCGGCACCAGAAACCACAATTATATACTCCTTAAAATTATCACTAAGGAAATTCAGAGAGTAACAGCGCAACAGGTCTTATATTTTTTACAAAAATGGGTTAAGTCTGCTTCTGATTTTGTTGCAGGGTCTTTAGTGGTGTTAAAAACCATTGGGAAAATGGCTGGTTTGCTAGTGAGGCATGATTGCCCGAGATCGAAGGATAACGTTGTTACACCGTTTTCGCTTTCCCATCAATCAAATTTTCGGATCCCTAGATCGACCCTCATTAGGGATAATGCTGAAATTACTCTGCGCCCAGCCTACGGTATTCGACATGCCGTTAAAGCTGAATATAAGCACATTCCAGTTGCACTTGGCGTTCACACACACTTGTAAAACATTTTTACGTGGTTAAACGCAATATTCTGCAATTTGCACAACTAATATTACCCAAGAAGGGCAAGTGTACCTTGATAGTCGAGGTACGAATTGTCCAAACTGACAACAAAACAATTTGATCTGTTATATTTACATTACCTTCTCTAATACTGTTCTTACGAAAGTTTACTATTCTAACTGCTTAGTGGCGGATGCTACGTAAGAGGATATTTGACATAAACCGTGTGCTTTAAAGAGATTTAATTTTTTGTGTATTAAGATTGTGTATATCTCTTGTGGTTTACCAGTTATGGGAATTTACTCTGAATGAACAGGATTTCACATTCCCAGAATAGTTTAGTCAAGTAAATAACTTGAATTAAACTCGTTAGAGCTATTTTTCAGAAAATAAAAGTAACGAATGTTTCGTGTTGTGGAGGGTGGGGTTCCTTGAAAATCTTCCTTGCAAGACGAATTTAAATATAAAATTTTGTTACTATTCATTCAATATAAACATTGTATCTGTCATGCATAGTTTGAACATATGGTATTTTAATCCAAATTGTTACAGCCATTTTTGCGAGAATAAAAAATAACGCAGCATTTTCCATGTAAAGAGTTGCTTAAGGTTGAGTGATTTCTTGAAAATCTTCGTGTCCTTGGAAGATTCAGAACTTAAATACCAAGTCTGGTATTTCTGCGACATTTTGTTTGAGTTATGTTATTCAAACACACGAGGGAAGTTTTCTAAGAACTTTTTTATCCAAGCGATCTCAAAACCTGTATTTCCCGGGAAATCTCGATATCGATATGTGTGAGATGCAACACATCTCTTGTAGTAGAGAAAGTAATGTTTAAAACCTTCACTTCCGACTTACAAATAATTATTTTTAATCATGTTTGAAAACTTCGATGCCATGAGCGGAGCTTCAAACTGGAAAATTAGGCTTTCTGTGTCTACTTTGTATCGTGCTTCAGAGCTAGATGAAAGGAGCTCAGTGGGCGTTAGGGTGTCTTCTAACGGTTACTCAGCAGTACAGCGTCGGCACGGAAAGTCGATGATCCGCGGCAATGAATTTTTTTTTCTTTCAAATCTTAGTTCAAGATTCCAACTTTAGCCTACGCATGGCTTGTCAAAGAACATTTAGACTTTAACTCTAATAACAAAGGTTAACTATAAAACAACTTTAAAACGCTGTCACCTTTAAATAGCACATCTCGGAGTTTGGTGTTCATTGGATTGTCTTGTGAAGGAGAAGCGGTCATTCCGAAAGCGAAAGATCTATGGTTCGAGTCCCGGTCATGGCAATACCGTTTTTAAATCTCATTGAACTTTCCAGTTCAGTCTACGCAAGGTCAGAGTGCAAGAACAATTATTCAGCACAAACATTTTTAAATTAATGGAATTTATCAGCATTAAAAGCTTACGACGAATGAAACGGTAAAAGGCTAAAATAAGGAAAAAACAAACCAGGACAAAAAAAATCTGATGTGTTACACTCACATGACTTTCTCTACTCTTGTACAAACTATTTTTACAAACGCTTATTCTCCATCTACTTCATGTTAATCGAAATAAACATTTGCAGAGTCTATCTTATTGCTAAGTTTCTTGTAGATGTAAGGGGAATATATATTTACAAGGGCAATTTGGAAATACAGTAGCCTTTAAGCATATACATATCTCTTAATAGCTGGTTGCTAGGTGCAGCACCATTCCCTTTGCCACAGATTAATACTCTTTGCATATCCAAGACAAAAAGAAATGAATAACGAATTCCCATTAGAGAAAATAAGTATTGAAAAATTTAAGGGAATAACAAGCAATATATGAAAATGGTTCACTCAACAAAAAATGTATATGACATAAATTGTGTATTTTAACGCGATCTACATTTTTTGTGCAGTAAAATTTTGTCTATCTCTTATGGTTTACGAGTTATGCAAAAGTCGTTCACAATAAAGAATACTTTTGGAGACATTCCCAGGAAATTCAAGATATATATTTTGTCATAAAAATATCTTAAACATATGATATTTTAATCAAAATCGTTAGAGCCATTTTTGAGAAAATTAAAATTTTCGAAAAATTTTCCATGTAAAGGGTACTCTGGGGTGGGGGGATTTTCTTGAAAACCTTCGTCGCATCTCTGGAAGATACTGAACCTAAATACCAAGTTTGGTATTTATCCGACTGTTCGTTTCTGAGTTATGCTGTTCACAGACACACACACACACACAGACACACACACGGACATGTTTCCAAAAATGTTTTTTTTTTGGATTCAGGGGGTCTCAAAACATGTATTTCCGGTGAAATCTCGGTATCGAATTTTTGGGTGGAATACAATACTTCCCCTACTTACTATACGTAGTAGAGAAAGTAATATATATTCGAAAAAGCGAAACATTCAATTTCCTTAGCTGTGATACCTTATTTGAGTTTGACAGGACATAATTATTAGCTGTACTACAATATGACTAAAAGTAAAAGAATAACTTAAGAAACACAGTTAAAATTTTTATAGAAGATTAGTTTTTCTACTGTTGCTGGACTAGATTGTAAGTTAGAAATATATGTGTGAACTCATAGCAAGAAAAATTAATCTTTTTCTCTCTTTTTATAAGGTTATTTCAATATTTTAGGTAATACCGTTACGCTTACCTACACACTTTTTTGATCGCGTGATTCAGTTTGTGGCCGACAGATAACCTTAGTTGCACAATTTCTTCCTGTACCATCTGTTTGAGCAATTTGTTGCTAGAGCCACATTTGCGCATACGCTTTCCTGTGTCATCTAGTTTATTCCTAGTGAATTATTCGGTGGGTGGACGTTTGTTTGTGGTTAATCTTCTATGGTTCACACACACGTAATCAATTTGATGCCGGACGAATAGCTTTAGCTGGGTAGTGGCCTTCCTGCGCCATATATTTTATTTTTATTTATTTTTTTCTGAAAGTGGCAATTTAGATCGCAGTACTGAATACAATCTGGTATTAAACCTGGCGATTGAGAGTAACCGTGGAAAGATGTCAGATTGGCCAGTATATGGGATTTTAACCATGACTTCTCAATGGTCGCTATCACTTGGGTCATCTTGCTGGGTAAATAAAATTGTTGGTATCGCCGAAGGACTGACTGCACAGGAGAGGGTGTATTAAGAAACATAGACATGAAGACAGATCTTAAGATATTAGTGGACAAAACAGAAGCATTCGTGCATGTATGAAAACAAGGATTCAAAACAGATATTCCAAACTAATTGATTCCATGCCAAAAGGGAAAAGCAAAGAAATACACACAATAAATATCTATTTTATTCGTTATAGTATTCCCTGTCTTATTGTATGAGTGAAGTATGGACTATGAAAAGAGCTGAAATGCCATTCTAAGTTCGGTAAACAATATATCAACAGATAAGACAGATTAAATATGAAGATATTAGAAAACAATCAGAAAAAGTAATGCATTAGAGAGAAACTGGGACACATCTCTTAGAACGCGTGTAAAGTATTCAAATCACCAAACAAATCAGAAACTATAGACCAAAAGTACTCAGATCCTTAGGACGACGATGTGAGACCGGTAGAGGCTCAAGACCAATTCCTGGTGCCAGAAGAAGAAGACCAGAAGGTATTAGAGAAGCGAAGAGAGCTAGAAAGCGTTAGAGATTAGGTGCTGTGGCCGAAATAGATCTAGAAACCTAATCCATAAGCGAAGATGGCGGTAATTGATAACAGTTTATTGTTATTGTTGTTGCTGCTAATGGTGGTGTTGAATTTTGACTTTTTGGGTTAAAATGGTATCTAGCCACCATAAATTTGCTTGAAATGGGCCCCAATCTGAATATCTGAAGTAGAAATGTATCAACCACGTATTCTGCTTCTCGAGACATAGTGGGCACTCGTTTTTCTATGATATAGATTAGAGTATGGAGGTAACAGTCAACTGTCATTAAGCACGTTTCGTTTCACATGATCTTGACAATGTTAACAAATCCGTCGATGAGAATATCTTCTGGGCACGCTCTGTCGTGGAATCATCGCTCACGATTGTGTTCCAAGAACGGCATAGGAGCACTGAAAAATGTCATAAATCCTTGCTTCAGTTGTAGTGCACGTGGATAATCTGGGATTTAGCATTTGATAGCGAGCCGAGGTGACTTCATCTGCTCTTCACAGCTGTGACAGAAAACTGTAAAACAGGAGTTGTACTGGTCTTTTTACTACCGTTATAATTTAACTCCTCCGTTGTACGTCATGAGTAGGTGCAATTTGTTTCTGTAGTGACTAAGTAAAGGCAACGAGGGGACACTTGGAAATAATTGTCTTCTCGTGTAACTGTAAAAAGTAAACTTGACCCTCAACATTACGTATCAAGTTTAGTTCAGCCTATTTCCAAACAGTTCCACAATTTTAAAAAGTAGGACATCCTCTATATTAATTCATTAATCGCTGATTGCTGTTAAACCAATCTGCCACAGCTATATTTGCACCACAGAAACGATCGCCACCTACGGTGTGATATCGATAGTTTGCTACAGAAGGTTACGTGTTGTGGACCCTGATTGAGGCCTGGGATAGTTCCAAGTGAAACATCAAATGGATCACACCCTATAAACCCAGTAAAGAGTTTATCCTCATTTTATAGCATTAATGTCGGCTGTAAAACACTTAGTTCATATGCATTCTATTCCCCTCCCAGTTTTTTTTGGGGGGGGGGGGTTATGGTAGGTCATATCGAACAATGAATGAGTGTAATGATAAACCCAGGATCCATAGAGTTTAAATTTACCTGACATTCGCACTTCTCGGAATAAGGGAAAACCCCAGAAAAATCTTATTCCAGTAACTCATGCTAACCGAGATTCAAACTCGGGACCTCTGAAATGCGAGACCGACACGCTACCTCACATCACAAAGGCAGGCGCTCCCAGTTTCATTTATGTACGATACAGAATGTCAATGAAATATCTCCTCTTGGTTTCACTTCAGCCTTCGAATTTTTGTACGTAAAACCGCTGACATTCTTCCTTAAAATCCGTTATTTCCTAACTAAACCACCAATGGGATTGCCGTCAGCCATAGTGAGAAAAGTGGCTCAGATAGAAATGGGACAGGTACCTAGAAAAGGACTCGTCATGGAAAGAACGCTGCAATATTGGTACAGAACCTGAAATTATAAGAGGTAAATGTGCTAATGGAGGTTTAAAAGATCAAAATAAACTCTTAGAAAACGAGGAATGGTTAATGCATTATAAATAACCGAGATACAAGTGATTTAGATGTATGGATGCTAAATGAGAATAATATTTATTAAGGGCTTTTGGGAAAAAGCAAGGAACCTGAATGCTGAAGCTGAAGGGCTTAATCAACTTTATATATATATATATATATATATATATATATATGGAAAGGGAAGTTAACAAAGAAGAAATAGAAGGATCGAGAAGGATTGTTATGGATAAGGTCAGGTGTATGAAAACTCGAAGGATTAATAAATAGTTTCGAACAAAGCATTTCTCCATTATGTGAGGGAAAGAAGATGTAGAGCACATAATATATGAATGAAGTGAAACCAAATACTGGAATGGTAAATTTGCTGAAATAAAATCTAAACAAAAGAAATGCAATAAAAGGGATACTCAGAAAATATTGTAATAGTAAAAAACAGTGATTAGCGAATGAATACTTAATAGAAGAAGTGAGCATAAGGCCTAAAGCCAATTCTCAACACAGCGTTTAAACAGAACAGTATAAATTACGTAGTATTTGTGTAGAATTTCAAATTTTAAGTATTGGAAATAAACTAAACTAAGTTAAACTGAACAACTTGTTATTAAATTACACGCAGTCGTATAACATGGTCGGGAAACTTCCCTAGTAACAATAATGTTATGTAACAATCATATGGCATTCTCTACAAGCTATGATTTCCATACTGTTCTATAAGTGATAATAACAAATTTATATAAACTTATTATTTTCGCTACTACGCCCATACAGTAATAGAGAAACTGCATTCTACCCAAGAGTTCGTTATGTTCCTTGCATGACAACGAGAAAAAAACGAATTTTCAGCTTTATTTTCTCAAAAAATCGCCCTAGAGATTTTGATTAAAATTCCACGTATTTAACACTTTACATGAGAAATGAAATGTACATCTTGAATTCAGACAAAAACATACTACACAACACAAAAAATGAGGATCTCGTTAAACATAAAATTTTTGTGGCGCTAACCATTTCTGGGATATTCTCCATTATTGTTTTTAATTTACAAATACTTTTTTTCCAGTGATAAGTCGCTATTCCTCGTTTTTTAAAAATCTATCACTTTAGCCTGCTGTATACTTCTTATACCTACAATGAAACGTATAAATGGTAATGAAAGTTTATCTCGATTAACAAGAAGTAGAAGCACCTGCCTGCTGTGCGAGGGGTCCCGGTTTGATTCCTGGCTGGGGGGTGGGAATTTTTCTCTAGCCAAGATTATTCCCTATCCTCCCCAGAGATGTATGAATGAGAGTGTGAATGTGTGTGTGATCTAATGAATAAAACCCACAGACAGAAATCCAACAACAAGCGAATACTGTTAACCCCTTTGCCAATAGGCAATAAGTTCCAAAGGAAAGGCCGCCGATAAGACAATTGCAGTTAAAGGCGGGTACAAATGGAACTATAAAAAAAGTAAACAACAGAATAAGCTTTTGTAAGAAGAGTGTATTAGAATGAGTAGAGAAAGGCATATGAATACAACACATTAGACCTTTTTTCTGTGCACTTCTTGTTAACAATGGCAGATAGTTGCCAGAAATATTGCCACAATATTGTAACGATCTAATGACTGCCAGGGGTGGTGTTGAATTTTAATTCTGAAAACGTTGTAGTAGTCCGCCACTGCTATCCCTCTGTATAACAACGTTTGGCAAGGGGGTGAGATATAATGTATGCAGTACAAACATGTCTTCGTTTCCGCTCTCCAACTTCAGAGTGTAAATTTGGAGACCACTCCTCCAGCATCTTGGATAAGACAGGGTATCTCTTACACTAGTGCTCAGTATCCACTCCTGCTTTGTGTCAGTAGACGTGTAAAGACATTTATTGAAGACAACAAACAGTGGTGCAGGTACTGAAGGGTTCATTAGTACTCCCGGGAGAACTTTATATCATTTTAGGAGAAAGAAATTTTTATTGTTTATACAGTTACTTCCAGAAAAAAAATTACATGCCTATATATATTCTACAAAATACAAAATGAATCTTGATAGAAACGTTAAGTTGCACTTTATTTTTTTGAAGGGGGTTTAGCACCTTAACCGGTTAGGTCATATCGGACGATGAATGTCTGAAGTGGGTGACATGATGCTCAAATGCCCCCGGAATCCATAGAGGTTCACCATAACTGGCATTCGTCTTTTCAAGATAAGGGAAAACCACGAAATAAACCATATCCGGGGACACCCTAACCGAGAACCGAACTCGGGACCTCTTGAACGTGAGGCAGACATCTACCCCACACCACAGAGGCGGGCGTTGAATTGTTGCAGTTACAAAGGACCATATAGGAGGATAAGGCTATAACCAAACATTTAAAAAGTATTGATAGTGCATAATCTTTGCATGATATTATGTGAAATAAACAAGTGTTTAATTACCATTTCAAAAAGTTTTCCTTGAATATTTGTAAAACTCAAACGAACAAGAGCAAATACCTCGGAAATGGTTAATACCAAACTTTTTCTATTAGATCAAAACTGTATATTTTAAGGAGATCCGGTTTTTGTTTGTAATAGTTTTTCGTCTATCCCTTATGGTTTACTATTTATATTACTTATACAAAATTAAATCATAATGAATGCAACTTCGCAGACATTTACACATAATTCGAAATATATTTTCTTCCTCATCGCACACCAAACACATGCTATTTTAATAAAAATCGTTACGAGCCGTTTTTTGAGAAAATAAAACAAGACTTTTTTTGCATATAAAGAGTTGTTTGGGTTGCACGCATTTTATGAAAAGCTTCGCTTTGCATCCTATAAATGTATTTATCCGAGTTTTCATTTCTGCGTTATGCTATTCATACACACACAAATGCTTCTTGAGGGTTCAGGGGACCAGTGAAATTTCAATTTTGAATTTGATGATAGAATGCAATACTTCCTCTACCTACCACACGTAAGATTAGATAAGGTAAAAACGCTCTATAGAACAATTGAAAACCAATCTTTCCCTTCGGTAACGTGTACGACTCGCATCCGAGAGGTCCCGGGTTCGAACCCCGGCAACCACCCACTTTCGTCCATGAGTTTTTTGTGGTTTCTCCGGGCCGGCAGGTGAATGTCATCTGTTTCAGGGTTGTAGGACCAGGTGACAATGTTCGGCAGGTTGCGGCTGGGCGGTGGATGTGTGCTCTGTGGAGATTGCTTCCTTGGCGTCGTTGCGGAACATCGCCTCCGGGTGCTCTCGGGCAGGCACCCCTTCGGGGGACCCTTGGGGGTTAGGGGCTTGTGAGTGGGCCCGGGCGGCGTCGGGTGCTTTCGATCTGGAAACGTTAAGGGACTCCGTCCATGCTTGCGCCCGTCGTCATCCGTATCTGTTCGCTCCCCTCATCTTCCCATCTCAGGGGTCACAGTAGAAGCAAACAGGGCCGTTGTGGATTACTTGCAGTGCTCTCCCCCGGTTTCGGGGGCCCTCCATTCGTCCTAGCTTTACCTTTAATCCGTCCCTTTCAGATACGAACATATAATGGTAGGCTGTATATACTCATAATATATTTCTAAATTTTTCACGCCAAATTGTCTGTTACATTAACAAAATAAATGTCTAAAGGTCCATGGACCGATGGACCATTCGACATGGTAATTAAATGCAAATGTAGCATGAACACCAAAGTTCGCGCTCAAATTGTATTTTATTGCAACATTCATTGCAGTTTTGTTTGTGATTCCGCATGAAGGAAGTCGGCTGTGAACAACATATAAATGCAGGTATGCGGCAGCAGACTTACGTGTAACTCTACTGTATACTTACAGATAATGAGTTTAAGCCTTAGACAGATTTCTTAATCCTATGGAGATTACATTATAATCATCCTGACAACAATATAGTTGTTTTTGTATTCTTTTATACATTGCTTCATTTTATAATTAAGCATACCGCTTTATACTTATTTAATGCCACTTATTTACATTGCATTTTACGAATAATTGTTAGTGCGTAGTGAATATACCGACATGGGTAACCGAGGTCGTTAAGGTACAGACACTTTTTCTTTTCTAGGCTTTCCTCAGCCCACATGACTGGCAAATACCGGGGAGGTACATTAAACTTTGGCCTGGAAAGTGTCCTTCCAAAATTTCCGTTACAATTAACATTTCATTTCATGTATCACCAGGGTCCACCGCCTATGCTGTTGTATGTAGTAAGAATGGGCCTTAAACACTAAAAAAGAGCAGTACTCCAGTTTGGGGAAGTAAGGAAATAAGTCTCTTCCTTAAACCAGGGAAATTAATGCAGATTCTTCGTGTGATGCATTGCTACGGCTCTAAAGCTATAGGTTGCGTCTACAGTTAGGCCATTAAGTTCTCGGATCTCACATCAGTGGCTTTCTTTCTCTAGGAACACATGAACTACTCGTCTACGAGATGTCTAAATATGAATATAGAAACAAGAGTGATAGCGCGGAATTAGCAACCAAATCAGGCCCACCAGTTCCTGAGAAGTGGTCGCAGCTAGGGAACAAATCGGAGGCAGGCGTGAAAGAATGCGTAAAGCATTATAATGATTTTGATTTTTGTTACAGTTAATACATAACCTTCAATGAACTGTATATCACACTTTCATTCTTCAACCATAATGACGCTCTTTAGCATCGCATGAAAAAGGCCTGTACTTATTTCCCGAGCACCCAGAATATGATGCACTATTAAATTATTTGTGTTGCCAACATTTTTCGCTTGTTTGACACTTAGTTTGGTTCTTTAACTTTCTTCGATCACGATTTTTATTACTTTCTCTACAACTTTACCTATAGTTAAGTAGGAGAAGTATTACATTCCACCCAAAAATTCGATACTGAGATTACCGAGATTTCGATACCGGAAATGTATGTTTTGAGACTTGCAAGAAGAAGGTCCGTGTGTGTGTCTGTGAACAGCATAGTTCAAAACGAAAAATACCAAACTTGGTATTTAGGTTAAGTATTTTCCAAAGATGTGACACGAAGATTTTCAAGAAAATTCCTCCACCCCAAACTACCCCTTACATGGAAGATTTTTCTAAATTTTCTATTTTCTCAAAAATGGCTCTACCGATTTTGATTAAAATGCCATATTAAAGATATTTGCATGGCAAATGAATGTTAAGCAATTGATGAAAACGTTCTGCATAACAAATGAGATTTTTTAAAAGTACACTAGTTATTCCAAATAACTTTTTTGTGTCATTAGCCATTTCGAGATATCCGTTATTAATGGTTCGAATTGTTCAATATTTTGTAATTCTTTTAAAGTCCTTTCAATATTCAGTTGGTTCTCGCGACTGCATGGAAACAGTATGGAATTTTAAGGTCAGCATATAACTTACAGTTCTTAAAATTTCACTATCGCTATTCCCTTTGTATCTATAACTAAATGCATTATGTAGCTTTTTCTGCAAATGTTTATCTGAGTTGAAATGAAATAAATGGAAAAACAAACTTTTGTAAGAATAGGCAGTTTGTATACTCACTAATAAACAATAGAGGGTAGAATGTAAAATGTAGGATTTTTTCTCCTGGTCTTGCAAAGAGAACGGAATTTCAAAGCCATCACATAGCCAACCGTTCTTAAAAAAATCTGACTATCGCTTAAGCCTACTATATTCCCCTATACCCATTGCACCTACAAGGAAATGTGTAAGAAAACCATTTCTACAAATCTTTATCTCGATTAGTATGAAGTAGATAGAAGAATAAGCCTTTGTAAGAATACTTTGTTGAAGAATGGGCACAGAAAGTCATGTGAATGTAACACATAACTTTTTTAAAGTGTTTGTTGCTATTCCGTTGTTTCTCGCGTTATCATGGAAAGAATATGGAATTTCAAGGCCAGCATATAGCGATATCTGACTACTGTCTGTTCTGTTTTCTGTATCCGCCTTGTACGTGTTCTGAAATGTATAATGAAACTAAATTCTGCAAAGGTTTATCTAGATTAACTTGAAGTAGAAAGAAAAGTAAGCTTTCGTAGGAATACTTTGTTAGTAGCTATATAAAATAAACGATAGTGGATAGAAAAAGTAATGTGAATGTAACATATCCGTGTTTTTGTTTTTGCTTAACATATTGATTTATTCAGACTAAACTGTACACCAGTTTATATTTTTACTTTCTCTACTACGTATAGTAAGTAGGGGAAGTATTGTATTCCACCCAAAAATTCGATACCGAGCTTTCACCGGAAATACATGTTTTGAGACCCCCTGAATCCAAAAAAAGCATTTCTGGAAACATGCTCGTGTGTGTGTGTGTGTGTGTGAACAGCATAACTCAGAAACGAATAGTCGGATAAACACCAAACTTGGTATTTAGGTTCAGTATCTTCCAGAGATGCGACACGAAGGTTTTCAAGAAAATCCCCCACCCCAGATTACCCTTTACATGGAGCATTTTTCGAAAATTTTAATTTTCTTAAAACTGGCTCTAACGATTTTGATTAAAATATTATATGTTTAAGATATTTATATGACAAATGAAATGTATATCTTGAATTTTCTGGGAATGTCTCCAAAAGTATTCTTCATTGTGAACGACTTTTGTATAACTGGTAAAACCATAAGAGATAAACAAAATTTTACTACACAAAAAATGTAGATCGCGTTAAAATACACAATTTATGCCATATACATTTTTTTTGTTGAGTGAACCATTTTCGAAATATTGCTTGTTATTCCCTTAAATTATTCAATACTTATTTTCTCAAATGGGAATTCGTTATTCATTTTTTTTGTCTTGGATATGCAACAGAGTATTAATCTGTGACAAAGAGAATGGTGCTGCACATAGCAACCAGCTATTAAGAGATATGTCTATGCTTAAAGGCTACTATATTTCTATATTGCCCTTGCAAATACAAAACAAGGGGAACGTAGTAGGCCTTAAGCGATAGTCAAATATTTTTAGAACTGGTCGCTATGTGTAAAATGTAATTCTCTTTGCATGTCAAAAGATCGTTTCTGCAAATGTTTATCTCGATTAATATGAAATAGATGGAGAATAAGAGTTTGTAAAAATAGTTTGTACAAGAGTAGAGAAAGTCATGTGAGTGTAACACATCAGATTTTTTTCACAGCCATCTCCGTGAAACGATAAGAATTCAAGTCGATATCGACCTCGAACCTGTACTAATTAACGGGACCGTACAATAGTTTCAGGTAATATATTGTGAAGCTAGCTGATTGCCACTGCCAGACAGCATTGAGGAAATGTAGAAAATTTGTTCTCTTCCGCAGTATTTTGATTTCTCCAGACTCTCACTACCTATTGTTTCTCCATGTACCGTAAGGTTCAAAATGATCAAAAACAGAAAATGACGGCTGTTCCATGAGGCATGCAATGACAGTGACTACATTTCCGGTTGAAAAGTTCCGGTTTCACCAAATTGTTTTCATTGGAATGCCCGTCATGCAAGTTTTAACTTAATGAGGAGTTGCAGCTGGTTGGTCGAAAGTCGAATATATACCGGACGTTAACAAACCAAGGAGCAAAGAAATGGGGGATAGGAAGCTCTGAAAATCACCTCCACTGACATGCATCTTATGATTTCTCTTTCTACCCTCTATCGTTTATTAGTGGGTATACAAACCATTCTTACTAAAGCTTATTTTCCTGTCTACTTCATTTTAATCTAAATAAAGCTGTGCAGAAATAACTACATTACACATTTCGTTATAGATACAAAGGGAACAGCTATAGTTAAATGTTTCAGAACTGGACGCTATACGCTGGGCTTAAAATTCCACATTCTTTCTATGACATCGCGATAAACAACTGAAACTCGACAGGACTTCAAAAGAATGGCTAAGTATTGAACAATTCGAATCATTATGACGGATATCTCAGAAATGGCGTATGCTACAAAGAAAGTTATTTGGAATAAATTGTATGTTCTTTTAGAGATCCACAGTTTTTGCGCAGTACGTTTTCGTCTATCGCTTAACGTTTACCAGTTATACAAGGTTATATAAAATTCCTTTCGAATGAAGAGTACTTCACAGATTATTCCTAAAAAATTCAAAATATACAATTTCTTTGACATGCAAATATCTTTAATATATGGCATTTTAATCAAAATCGTTTGTCATTTTTTAGAAAATCAAAAAACTCGAAAAATGTTCCATGTAAAGGGTAGTTAAGGTAGGGGAGTTTTCTTGAAAATCTTCGTGTCGCATCCTTGGAAGATACTGACTTAAATACAAAGTTTGGTGTTTATCTGACTTTTCGTTTTTTAGTTATGTTGTTCACACACACGGACATTTTTCTAAAAGCACTTCTTGGGCTCAGGGGGCCTCAAAACATGTATTTCCCGTGAAACCTCAACATCGAACTTTTGGGTGGAATATAATACTTCCTCTACTTACTATACATAGTAGAGAAAGTAAAAATATTGTGTTATCTTATTGAGTATTCTGCATATTTCCTTTTATGTATGACTATTACTGTTGCAATGCACTAAACCAAAGGCCAACAAGATGTGCTGCCATTTTCATAAATAATGCTGCGAGTGATTCTGAAAGTGAAGTATCTAGGGAAGTTTAAAACTCGTTGTTGCGTTTATTAAGACAGTTACGCTTTCTCATGCAATTCCTTAATTCATAAGCCCCTCTCTGGTGCAAGCAGAAAGGCAATAAGGTTCTGTTGTGTAAAAATTACTTGTTGAAGTATCTAAGTAAATTTATAAATACTTACTGCTATTAACGAATGTATTTATAACTGTTTGTTTTTTATAGGAACTAATATCAATCTCAGCTTCATAACTATCCTACTCGTAATAATTTTCTTATTGTTGCACCCAGTGTAAGATTATTCAAAACTAAACTGTCGTTTCCTATTAATGCTATAGATATTGTTTAACGGAATGCCTAGGGATGCCCATTCAAATGGTCTAAATACCTTTAAGCGTGTTGTAAGCGGTTGGTTAACTGACAATCATTTTTATGACATTAAGGAATGCCTAGATGTAATATGGATACTGCGTTTGTTTTGCTGTTATCTATAATGCTCGTGCGATTTCATGACAAGTAAATAAATATTAAAAGAAAATACAGTCAGTGCACTGGATTCACCATGAGGCATAAATTAATACAAATGACCAGAGCATGAAAAATTGAATCAGACATGAAAAATTAATGCCACGGCCGGGACTCGAACCACGAATTTTCGGCTTCCCGTAGTTTGAATTCCGGAGGTGGCATTGACTTTTTCAAGTCTGATTCATTTTCCATCTTAGTGTCTACATAAAACTAGGGTGGACTGCCTTTGTGGCCTGGTGGTTAGCATGCTAGCCTCTAAAACCAGAGTCGTCCTCCGTGGACTAGTGGTACTGAGCTAGTTTCTTAGTACCCAAGGTCGCGGGTTCAAACCCGGCGGAGGGCGATGGATTTTTTTCGGCGTTAAAAATCCTTAGCATGGCTTCCTTTGGAAGGGAAGTAAAGCCGGTGGTCCCGTATCGTAGATTTACGGCACGTAAAAGAACGTCATGCCTGATAAAGAGGCCTCTGAGTAAAATTATCGATATTTCACTCCCAATATAAAATGGGGCGCTAAGGACCATAGCAATTAAAGAGCGTCCATAAATAAAACCCATTTTTTTTATTTTTTTCTAAACCCAGAGGTCCCGGATTCGATTCCCGGCTGGAGGGTGGGAATTTTTCTTTAGCCAGGATTATCCCCACCCTCCCTAGAGTGTGCAAGTATGAATTAGAGTGAAATAACCAAAAGTAACACTAACCCAAATATTAACACTACTATAAGCGAGTGAACATCATTTCTGATAAGCAGTTTTAAGGTAAAACTCGGCCGATATGGTCTTAGATTTAAAGGCGGCTTATAAATGGAACATAAAAAATAAGATAGTGTGAAAGAACAATTATCCCAACACAACCAGAGCAACTATTAATAATATATTTTAACAATTTAAAATATTATTTAGCTCTGTAAAAATGCATTTCCAAGTTATGTTTAAAGAAGTGTATTTAAAAAATACTCATACGATCGATGGTTCCCTAAGGTAGCACGAAAAATCTGCGGCCATTTCACAGAAAGTTTCTCCGTAGATGTTGAACAGAGTTGGATAAAGTTTACATATTTGACTTACTGCTCTATCAAGTTTAACTCAGAGGAGTATACGGAGTCACTTCATACCCTTGGAGAATCATCCTTTTAAACATTTTTATTAGAACCACTGAATAGATGTTTAGTACCCGCATCTCAACCAAGCCTCTCCCCGGCGACGCATACAAATAAAGGCAAATTATTTCGTGCATCTTCAGTTGCTGTTTTTTCTCTATAGTTTGTAGCATGTTGAGAATTTCTCAGATGTGCTTCTCCTTATAATAAACCCTACCTAGTCCTGAGGAATCTGTCGATCAATACCTGTCTGCTCCTGAAGCTGAAGCTAAACTATCCTCAGAAGTATTTTGCTAGCATGTGAGGTCGTGATTTCGTGCAGTAATTAGTGTACACTGTTTTTGAACGCTTCTTATGAATAGAACTCGCCCAATTCTTCGTCCACCATCCATGCTGTCTTATTGTGTGACTCTCATCATACTACCATCTTTCATTAACAGATTTTCTCTTACACTCAGATTCTGTAACAAGATCATTTATGTCTTTTTACACCGCCATGGTTTCTCAGAAAATATACAATGCTCTAATAATTTTACGTTTGTGTAGTTCACGGTTTGCTCAGTGTCGTATGAGAAATCTTAAAGCATTGGGCACTATTCTTTCCATGCATCTAATATCTTGTATTCCACGAATAAAATATAATGATTAATAATAATAATAATTACAATAATAAATATGAAAGACTAATAAAATGCTTATGCTTACTTACAATAGATAGTCTGTTGTTTAAAACCAAACCATTATCATTACGACAAAATAAATCTAATGAACATAACCTGTTGTCTTATAGTAAGAGTAAAATACCAAAGAACGACATTTTGAAGTAGATGGGCACTTTTTAGAGTCTTATATTTGGCAGTTTTGTATAAAAATAAAATAAGTAATACATGGCAGCTTAAAGGTGATCGCAAAGAGGTTCGACCTCATTATAATTTGCAGAAATTCGAAGGCTACTTAATCATTTCTGTAGGAGTGATCAAGAAATGGACTACATACATCAAATTACTGACGCATGAGTGAATTGGTCTTCCAAAATATTTGCTGACTCCAGATAGCAAGTCATACAAATCTTTATACACCGAAGCTCATATCTCTCTCTCTCTCTCTCTCTCTCTCTGGTAAGTGTGTATGTGCTTGCGCAATGCGGTATTGGACTTTTTGTACGTAGAGGTACTCAATACCTTTCTGCAATTTATTTGTATATAGGTGGTTATTGGTATATAAGTCATTCTAAATACAGACAATTTTACATTTAATCTTTGCTTGTATTTATGCAGTTAACTGCATGACATTCATTTTTTTATGCTACTTGTTTACTACACTTATGTTTAGGATGCGTACATGGTTCTCCGATTTGTTAACATTTATTTCCATTGCTTGACTTTATAGAGTTACAAATTAATGTTTTAAAATGCCATGGAAGTTGAAATAGAAGAATAAATTTTAGAGACACAGAGACTAAAGGATAAACAATTCCTTTCACTCTAATTGCAGACAATTTTGGAGGTGTTCAACTGGAAGTTCAAACATTTTCTCCTTTGTCATCAATTTGTCACTGTGGGGTCTTGATAGCGGAAGCAGCTAAAACGTCTTTATGAACCCGCGTTGTAGAGATTGCAGATCCAATGAATATTGGGAAGAGGGAGAAAGGGAGAGGAAGAGACATCTCCACGGTAGCTAAGTGATCAGTAAAGCGAAAGAAACTTGATGAAACTGTAGGCGGTTTGTTAGGCCCCGCCCATTGCTTCCGGTTGTGAGAACTTGCTATCAAGACTCCAGGACTGCATGATAATGATACTTCACAGAAATAGGAACTGCTTTTCACGGCCCATTAAGGTTCACTGAAGAAACACTGTTAATATTTAGAATTGTATAGCCTACATTTTATTTTCACATGCAAACACATACAACAATAATATGGCTTGTAAGTTTGCTAAATCTTCCTTTTGGAAAAGATTTTACTTTTCTGAAACAATTTGACCTGGCAATAATAATTGCTATCTCTTGTATTACGTGATTTATGTGGTAAAACCTTTCTTCGAGAATTTTAATAACTATATTTGTATTACACTGCATGAAGATTAGCCTAAAATAAATACATAGAATGTAGAATAAAATAAATATAAATAACTGCAATTACAACATAGAGATAAGATATTAACAATGATTACTAACATCGAAGAAGCGAGTGCTTAAAATAACCACGGAGACTTAATTATAGTTGATATTTTGTTATGAACTCCATTTTCAATTCCCTATCTATGCGTCAATTCACTAACACTTTCACTGTGGTACTTTTAGCTCTGAAGAAAATTTGTGTGACTGCGGTGGCATTATATGCCACAGTAACAACTTTACTGCAGTTAATCAATTGGATCTGGTGATTGTCAGGAACATAGAGGATTTAGTTGCGCGAGTTTCTATAACTTCTTCTGGTGCATGGACACCAGCTTTGAAGTTATCTTCTGCGCAGGATTTTCATGTTGAGGTTGTCATGGTGTGAGCTATTCAATCGTATAATTTTAAACCGGTTCAGTGATTAGAATGTTAAGAAATATTTAAGCATTTATTTAGTGATAAAATTAAAGTAATTTTCTCCATAGATTTCAACTTTAGAGCTGACACACCTTCCTGCAATGAGAAGCTCCTCAATTACGATATTGCTTTCTGCAGCTCAACGGTGTTATGTTTGTAAGGGGCCATATGGTTTTTTCTTTTTTTTTTATTGCTTTATTTTAAGTCGCTCGATTACAGAGGTCTTATTGCGACAGACATGAATTAGGTACATCTTCAACCAGGTGGATCTGATGCAATTCTTTGAGGAATACGAGTATAAAAATATTTCCCCATTATTGGCCATGTGCATTATTCTTGATAAAACCTTGTTGATCGGGGTCACCGAAACGCGACCAAGCCTTTGACCGCGGTTAAATTGTAGTTGCTGTGCAGAATTGTTAATTCTCGTTCAACGAACCGCCCTCAGCTGACCGTGCGCTAGGTTGCTGAACGCTCATGATTCTACGAGAATAACTCAAAGGTATACATCGAACCGTATATCCAAAGAGGTTGCAGTGCAATTATAATCTCCTTGTCTATATCGCTTCGTTTTTGTTTTGTTTTTAAAATGTAGTATGATTGGACAATCTTTTGGAAGTAAACGAAAATAGGAAAAAAATGGATCTTCAAATTTTTCTCAGCATGAGATAGACGGTCTGTTGTAACTAGCTGTCTCATATTCCAATAAAATGGAAAATAAAAGGACTGACTCATGTTCTTCAAAGGTCAAGCAGGAGGCATATATTTACCCATGCATTTAAACATGGCAGCAGACGAGTTGTAATAACCAAATAAATCGCTATTTGCTACATAGCGGAAAATTAAAAAAAAAGTTATATATAAATTGCATTATATCCATATTTTGATAATACTGCAGAATTCCTTAACTCATAATAATGAGTGACGTAAATTGTAGGTTAGCAAACGTGATGTTGAGTTTCTGTTATAGTTTCAATTGTCATGACTAACGTTACTAAAGTGAGTGACGTTTTAATAAATGCTGATGCAATATTTATTAAATACTGATATTGCATGTCTATAGTTCCCATGACACCCGGAATTCCATCGATTTGATGAAATCCATCACCGATCTTGATTCTGCCCTCCTCAGGAGCGTTACAAATCGTGGACAAAAAGAAGCCATTACATCTGACATATCGCTGAGATACGCAACTTCGTGTATGCTATAAATATACCCACTCACAATATTAAAAGCCCCTGTAGCGATAATCTCAAAGTTGTAAAAAACCTTCATGGCTGGAGCAGGGCGACAGTTCGGAAACTCCAACCTCTCAGCATTTCATTTACTCGCTACCACCTATATCCTTTGAAAGCCGCAATCGTTCTTCAGATTTTCTGTCCCCATACTCTTCAAGAGGGTTGCCTCTTTTTACAATGATACGGTTTTGACGTTGGTCCCGATTTAAGCAATCTGGGTACGTTATCTCTTCTTCAGTATCTTCAAGAAAATTGAAACGAGCAACCATTTTGTGCATCTTGACCGCAATTAACGGAATTGATCGGTCAAAGGTCTAACTGACCGCGATTAAACATTGACCGAGAATGGTGCACACGCAATAAATGTTACCGGCCTTTAGATGGGTAAGTCGTGCAGATGGGTTGCCTCATACCTTAGAAGAAGTGAGATTTTTCAGCTATTTCGGAAATTATGTTAGCTACGATAAAGAGTGCGACATTGATATTAAAGTAAGAAGATTTCAAAGTATTTGTAGCACTATTAATCGTACTCTAAAAAGTAAATAAGAGATACAAAGTTGAAATTTAATGGCTGTACCTCTGTATCATACGAATGTGAACTTGTCTATAGTCAACAAAAAGCAAGAAAAGAAAATTCAGGACCAGAAATGAAACTCTTAAGAGTAGTTAAAAAGTGCTAATCAGTTGATCATATAAAAATGTAGATATACATAAAAAATTAAACATTTTTATTCCCTTAAATTTTCCAATACTTATACTTTTTCTCAAATGGGAATTCGTTATTCATTTTTTTGTCCTGGTAATGCAAAGAGAATGGAATACTCCACATAGCAACCAGCTCTTAAAATATTTGACTATCGCTTAAAGCCTACCAATTCCCCTTGCATCTACAAGAAAATTAGCAATAAGATTAACATCTCGATATCTCGATTAACATGAAGCATATGGAGAATAAGCGTTTGTAAAAATAGTTTGTACAAGAGTAGAGAAAGTCATGTGAGTGTAACACATCAGATTTTTAATCTTAATGATAAATTGGGAAATTACAAGCGAAAATGGAAAGAGCATCTATAAAGAATGGACAATTCAACATTGACAAAACGGATAATGATATTTAGGCCAATAGGAAGAAGATCCTTGGGAAGACGCAGGAGGAGAGGTTGTAAGATCTTTGAGGACGAAACAGGCTTCCTTGGAGCGTGGAAGAAGAAGAAGAAGAATTAGGTACATGAGTATAGATGACAATGATTCTTATTTTCAATACACAGAAACAAACAATATAATATTTTTTTTAAAATTACAATTTGATTGTAAGGTTAACATACTGATGCAATGTTGATGAAATATTTATAATTAATTAGTAGAGGCATTATTCTTCCTAACAGAGTGGTGATAGCCACTTTCTTCCTTGATGTATTTGACAGGATCGGTGGATTTCATGAAGTGTATGAGGTTTCTTGTGTTACTGTGTTCCGACAAAGTTTGTATAATTCTGAGGGAAGGTTGTGTATAGTTGGAATACAGTGGACATTCAGTTATTATGTCTCTGTGGTCTGTCTCATGTTAAGTGTGTACACTGCGGAAGTTCACTCTTACAGAGTAGGTGTGAGTGTGTGAACCTCGAATGGCCTATCCGCAGACGGAAAATTAGAATTTGTTTTGACCTCTTGAGGAGTGTGATGGGATACTGAGCTATTGATTTTTTTACTATTTCAAACATTTTTAATGTTGGGTTCTCTTACAGCCATTTACGACGCCAAAGTTCTTGTAGTTTGTTCTAGGTCGTAACACTGAAAGCAAGAGAGTCGATACAAGCTGTTATAACAGAACTAAGGCCGAGTTATCCGTATCATGTAACCCAACAACACATTAGTGTCCAGTAATAATTAATTATCTCTGCTGGCAGCAGCCTGGCGTGACGCAATATTTCGTTCCTTTGCGTGAACGAGGGCAACCAGAAGGACTAGTTTACATTAATTTCTTTGCTTCAAGATGGTCAGCGTTGCTAATAAGTGAAATACCCGAACTGGATAGACCCGATTTATTTCTAAATCGTGTATAGGTAGATTTTTTTGTCAATAAAAGCTTGTAAACGTTATTCCACTAGCTTTTCCTTCTGTCGTGAGATATCGAGATTCCAAATTTGAACATCTCGACTCAGGTTATAAGCCATATTCGACGTCCATGGCCATCCTACTAATACGATAGATCCTTTTTGTAACCTCTATACATGTACTAATAATTATGACCATCGTTATCACCGATCTTATCAGTGATAATGTGGATTTGAAATAAAGTGGTCTGGACACAGCATCCTGAAACAGCACAAGCATTTCATACCGCTGCATTTTTCATATTCATCTTTACCACACACACACACACACACACACACACACACACACACAAAGCTAAAAAAAAAGAATCCACCTAGTACTTTCTTGAACTGCCAAAATGTCTGCGACAGTATTAAATCCTTGAGCATCAATGGACCTATAAGTTTTAAATGTGTGAATGCTAAAGTACCTATGCATCTTCAGAATTATGTTAAGCTCAAATGCTATGTCATTAACTTTGCAGCAGCAAGAATATATTTTGTATTTTTGCAGGCTGATTTAGCTTATAGCCCATTACAGGTTTAAAGCAATACATTTCTTAAACTATCAGTTGTCCTCTATTTTATTTGTGCAACACATTACTTAGAAGAAATGTTGGTGTTTTCCAAGGGCAGTTCCTCTGGTGAAGCTAATGAAACGGCACTTCAGCTGTTTTCTAACTAGGCGCATTCGAATATATCTAACTTATCTCTGTTTTAAAATTTTGTATTTAAGTATCCCACTACTCACAAAAAGGAATATAATTTAATGAATTACCTCTTTAAGAGCGAAAATCGCCCATTCCGAAGTGTTATCGCGGCAGTAGTAAGGAATTATGAAAAATAGGTTGTAAACGAGCGAAATGGGAAAGCCGCAATGTCCACGAATAGGTGTAGAGGTTTGCTGCAGCTACCCTCGGCTCTGGGATGTTCAGCTGCACTGTTTATGACTCGCTGTCATAACAACCAACTCAAGCTTGGATTGTATGAGTGCTGTGTGCTTCCCACAAACCACCTGTTTCGGGGCTGCGGTGAAGCTAAAATCCTGGATTATTTTGGAGTAGAAAGACCCCATGTAGAGGCTATTCGATAGTCATTGACACTTGTGAAATCGTTTGTAAATTTGCAGACATCCCTTCCGTTGGATAACGCAATGTTTTCCCACTCAAATCACTTTTCAAATTTCAAGTTCTCGGACTGGTCCTTCAGTGTAAGTTCAACTCAGTTCATGTGCGAAAACAATCTGTATAGTGATTTTCGTCGCTGCGTATGTGGTCATGGAAGGTCGCTAGTGTGAATTAAAGTATCAAAGATCATTTTATTCTTAAAAAACATTTAAACCATTGGCGATTTGCAATGAAACCGTAAAATGACAGTATGTTGCGCGTTACAAAAATCCTTTTTGCGGTGGACTGAGGACGATAAAACAGATGCAGTATTCACGGGTAAACCTAAGTCAATTCTTAGTGTATCGGCACATGAAGTGGAAAGGAACGGTGCGAACTGTTACATCAGACATTTTAAAAGGTCGTGGTATAGTAAAACGCCATTTGAAAGGATAGGAGAATCATGTTAACATACAAGAAATAGGTAAGTTGCATGTCTTGTTTGTGTGAAAAGAGCTTTACCTATCGTTTAGATCACGAGCCGCCGTTGGTGTTTTCAACACAGTGGATATAATAAATGATGTTGGAAAAATAAAAGTACGGAAACTACAATTCTGCATACATTTTAAAATTGAGCATCTGCGTCACTTCCTAGATTCCTGAATAAAAGAGTATATCTTATTTTTATATTTTAAACATGCTATTGTAATTATTACGAACATTAATTCATATTAGCAATAGGCATTCTCTCTCAGGATAACTAGAATAAATAGCTCCTCTCTCTCTCTCTCTCTCTGTTGTTTAAAACACGATTTCAATAATGACTGGGCACAGCAACCTTTCTTCACCTACTTCGAATGCGGAAATCATTCGGAAATTAAGTCACTGATTGCGTTATGTATCGACTGAGGTGCAGAACATAACATAAAGAAAAGCGAGACCAAGCATACGGGTGTAAAGAGAATGTCAAATCATTTATAAACTGCAGTTTGTCATTTATTTATCATTGTTGGTCTTTAACTATAACACATTAAACATATTCTAGAATAATTTTTACTCACAAAGTTTTTAAAAAGAATTGCATTTGTTATAATTAGTGTGAAGAAAAAAAAATAGAAGTATAGCTTCAGAATTCACGTTAAAACGTTTTAGGTTCTGTTTAAAATTTCTTAGCATAAAAATTAATAACATTTATTTTAAATCTAAGATATTATGCACTTAAGCATAAACATACAGCTTATTTGTAGAATGAATCATGGTGTTTTTCTTTGTTAGGTTCCAATAAGCCGCTTGTTGAATAACCCAGTTTCGTATTCTCCGTTGCATACTAGTGTGGACAGAATAGCGTTGCATCGCTCTGTTTTACGTAAAATGTTAAATAGCAACCGCTTGTTCGCTAAATGGACATAATAGATGCTACACACACTCTCTCTCTATCTCTCTCTCTCTCTCTCTCTCTTTCTCTGCAGCGAAGCAAGTCATAACTTTTATCGGTCCTTCTGGTTTCTGCAAGAACAAAACTGGACACCAGACGTAGGTACTAGGTGATTTATGAAGAACTGACACATTTCTTTCTTTAATTATTCTGTTCGAAATTCACTCAATGCTCCAAGTTTAGCACCAAATTAAGCAGAACGTTCCAGTGTTTCGAGTGCCTGTCACTAGATGCGTAGATGTTCATGTTTTATTCTAATTGTTAGTTTTATTGTCGGCAACTGTTTTTGAGATTTTGTTCTAGTCAACGTGAAAATGGAGTACACATTAAATGAACGACTCTTCCTTGTAAAGCAATACTGGATTAGAATTCAATTACGGCTACCAAAAGGACATACCAGAGAGAATCTTGTGTTCGGAATCCTCCCCAAAGAAACACAATACTGGGACTGGTAAACAAATTCGAAACTACTGGATCTCTGGTGAGTGAAAAAGGCAAAACTCGTTCATCTAGGCTTCCCACGGTGGTTGTTGATGACGTAAGAGCACGACTGGATCAGTCACCCAAAAAATTATTAAGACGTTTGTCGCAGGAGACAGGGTTCAGCTACTCAATGTGTCAGAGAGCTGTAAAAAGTGCAGACCTAAAACCGTATAGGATTACGGTTGTCCATCAGTTACAGGAACCAAATAAGGATAAACGACTGAATTATTGTCGTTGGTTTCAGGCGTTCATTGTGCAAAATTCTGCCATATTGTCCATCACATGGTTCACAGATGAAGCATGGTTCCATTTATCCGGCTATGTGAACTCAAATAACTCACGCTATTGGGCCAGCGAAAATCCACATGTTATTCATGAAGCACCTATGCACCCGGTTAAAATCGGAGTTTGGTGCGCAATATCCGCACAGAGAATAGTGGGATCAATTTTTTTTAAAACAATATGAACACTGCAGAATACCTACGGATTTTCATGGAGTTTGCTGAGCAAGTAGACGATGTAGAGCTGAGTCAAATATATTTTCAGCAGGACGGCGCTATATGTCATAAATGAATACATGGCACTAATTGCAAGTTTCTTTGACGACCGGATAATTTCCAAGAACCTGTGGCACTGAGATCTCCGGATTTGACATCGCCGGACTTCTTTCTATGGGGTTACTTAAAAGACAGGGTTTATGCCACACGTCCCCGGATATTGGACGATCTGAAGCACATTACACACGAGATTCAAGCTATTGACAACAGAGTCCTCCAACAAGTGGCCAGTAACATGCAACGACGTGTTGAGTTGTGCCTTATGCAGGATGCAGGACATTTTCAACATTTGCTATAGAGGTAATAATCTTCCAAAATTCCTCTGCATTTCAGGTATAATAAGTTGTCGCTAGCATAACTCGTTTCGAAAGAATTAAAGAAATAAATGTGTGAGTTCTTCATAGATCACCTGATAACAAAGTTAAGTCATATTTATATTACGGCCGGAATTCGATTCACGGTTACTAGGATTTCTGCCGATACTCTACCGCTGAGACATCGTGCAAGTAGTGACCGGTAATTGCGAACCCATACCGAATAGTCTACCAATTAAAATTAGATGTATTATATTTAAGGCTCTAATATGACATGTTATTTTCATACAAGCAGGAAACCCTTATTTAACTTCCAACATTCAAATCAACTTTTAGGAATAACATGCTATTTAGCTAGATAATATTTTAGGATAAGGCTGTCAAGTTCAAAGCCCCGAATAATCGATATAGTTATTAGGCAGTACATAATTGTGCAACTTTCCTGCAGAAATACTGAATATCTTGTAACAGTCCACCGCGACCTCGCCCGTGCTGTTGCTCCTGGTATGCAACCTTGATATCCTTCTCATTTTAGGACCATTTCTATACACATTGAACTGCTCGTTCCATGCTTTGATTTTGTAAGTACAGTCGAAGTTGCACTTAAACAGCATTAAATTAAAAAAAAACCTTTTTTAACCTTAACCCAATATTGTTAATAAGGATATAATGATGCAATATAATTAATCTTAGTAAATCTGTTACAACAAAACATAGTAAATAAGGTAAAATTGGCAATGCACTTTAAGTGAGACATACACATACAGTGTAATAGCGTTTCGCTTAGCATGGCTTCCTTCAGAAGGGAAGTAAAGCCGGTGGTCCCGTGTCGTAGATTTACGGCACGTAAAAGGACCTCAAGCCTGATAAAGAGGTCTGCGAGCAAAATTACCGGTCTTTCGCGCCCAATATAGAATGGGACGCTAAGGACCACAGCAGTTAAAGAGCATCCAAAACTCAGTTTAATTTTATAGCTTCTCGATCCAATGTGAAAATTGTGTCCATGTTTTGTGTTATTCTTTCTTTCTTCGTTTAGAAATAAACAAACATTTATAAGAACAAGTGCATGCTACTACTTCTCTAAATGCAGGCCACACAAAGGTTTATTTTTCCCCCATCATCTTTCAAATCCCGTTTTCCACTCCCTTTGAAAATTCAACTACTATTCTCATTTAGCTTTCGTTTTTGGCAGGGAAAATGTGCAAAGTTCAGGAAGTAAGACGTTTCGACAGAGCACTGTCTATGATCTGTATAACAAATATCACACACAACATAAGGATTACTGATGCGTTTCCTTTTCTGTCTTTGTTTCTTTTTTTTTTCTTTCTTATTTTTCAGATTTACAGCAGCTCTCCCTTAGGTATTTTCCGCACTGAGCTCATTTCGCGAGCAATTAGACGATTAGACCCAACTCATAAAAGAAATTACACTAAATTAAATTGAGTTTTCTTTAATTGCTGTGATCCTTAGCGCCCCATTCTATTTTGGGCGTGAAAGACCGATCATTTTGCTCAGAGGCCTCTTTATCAGTTTTGAGGTTCTTTTATGTGCCGTAAATCTTTGACACGGGACCACCGGCTTTACTTTCCTTCCGAAGGAAGCCATGTTAAAGATTTTTACCCCCGAAATAATCCATCGCCCTCCGCCGGGTTTAAACCCGCGACCTCGGGAACTAAAGGCTAGCATGGTAACCACTACACCACGGAGGACGACAGAGATTCCACTGATTGTTAATGTGTATCTTGTATTCTCTTCGCTTGGAAGGTTTATGGTCAAATATTAAGCTGTTTAGTTATCAAGCTGAAAAACAGAAACTGACTCCTACTTTGCCGCCTACGAGTCCACTGTCGCTGAGGATAGGCGAGGATAATATTAGCCTTAGAACGACTTAAAAGGTTAATAATAATAATAATAATAATAATAATAATAATAATAATAATAATAAATTTCATTCCTATGGTTCTCATTTGTAATAGGTTCACCACCGTTGCATTAAAATGTGAATTAGAGGGCAATTACAAATACAACACACCACCGGTTTCTGCATCTCCTTTCTGTAACACATAAGATTGATTTGTTTATTATTATAAATAGGTTACATTTGTTAGGTATTATTATGAACATTATTATCATCATCATCATCAGCAGCAGCAGCAGTAGCAGCACCACTATATCACCCCCACCACCACCATCATGATCAGAAATGAGTGGATCTCTAAATTAATGCGTGAATAGGATGTGAAAGGGAGGAGCTGGTATAGGAGACCAATGATATATAGTTTGTCAATGTTGAAAGTTGTATGCAAAGACATGGTCTATCAACAGAAGGTTCACAAAATAGACTTTTTTGATGGAACAACTTAAATAATTAAATTCCCATCGTTTGAAGAGAAACTTTTGTATTAAGGAAGCCCTTTGGCCTATCAGAAGATGCATGCAATAGAAGTTTTTGATGAAACAGTTTAAATACTTAATTTGTTAATGTTTGAGGAAATATATTATGTATGTATCGAAAGAAGATACACGAAATAAAAATGTTTGGTGAAACAATTTCAATAGTTAAGTTGTAATAATTTGAAGAGAAGCCTGTATATGAGGAACAATATTATTATTATTATTATTATTATTATTATTATTATTATTATTATCCTTTAATCTGACAGACCATATTGGAAGGTTGTTGAATAAAAGGGGTATAATGGATACTCAAATGAACTTAAAGTTACCAACATTCATCTTCTCAGAATAAGGGAAAACTCTTGTAGAGTTAATCATCCCAACCGAAATTCGAACTATGGCCCTCCAGAATACGGGGCAGATTCGTTACCACATTACATAAGTGGGATAAATGGATATTGGATTGAAGGCGTTTTGTTAATAACTTAGAAGTCATTCCTTCCAAGCGCAAGGTCCTAGGTTCGGTTTCGTCTCACAGGTTCGTCTTCTTATACAGACAATCCTAAGATTTTTTAAACTGAAAGCAAATTGTTGATGCACTGGAATTTCAGTTACTAGGAAAGCTCTTCGAGAGGTAGAATTTGAAATTTCATGCTCTAAACCAAAACCCTTAAGGCTTTGGAAACAAAGATTGTTAAAATTTGCAGTTTAGAATTCACTTCCTTGTTTAAACGTCACATTACATTTTCAAGAAAATCTTCGCATTACTGGAAATGCTGTAAGATTTAATACTTTTCTGTTTTAAACATGAATTTTATTTTCATATTTTGCATGATTGTCTCCCTTCATTAGCATTTTTATTGGCAATGAACCGAGCTTTCCAGATATTCCAGTATTTAGAAAATTTTAGGGAAAAAAACTGGATGAAGTTCGGGAGATTTAGAAAAACGTTATTCCAAATTTGATTTAGTGCAGGAAAAGAATCCATCATCTAGTTAGTAGTGAGTTAGTTAAGCAGTTACTTAAGTGAGCCCAAAGTCCATTGAGCATAGAATTTGTATTAGTCAGACGGAGGGGGTCCCCGGACTTGAGCTCAGCACTCACATAGGCCATTGTAAGCCCTTTGAGACTTAGGTGACTCCTAAGAGGAAGGGGAGACCCGAAGGGCGACCAGATCCGGAAGACGATGCGCGCTAGCAGGACAGGGTCCCCAACGATTCCAGGAAGACACCAATGCTGACGTCGGCGCCAAAACCCAGTCCATCCCGTAAGGTGCACTGACCAGGGAGAAATCTTTACTCAGCGCAAACTCGCCGTTCCGTAGCAGCGCAGCAATCGCCGTTGCCTGTTCCTACAACCATGAAACATATGAAGATGAAACAGATAAAAGGAAATAATGGACCGGAAATTCATAGTAGAAGAGGAACCACCCCAGTATTCACATACCGACATAAGAAAACCACGAAAGAACTCAAGGTCAGAGTGACCGCCCCGACGAGAATCCAACCTAGGACCTCCCGAATGCGAGCCTCACACATTACCGTGGAGCCATCTCCTCGGTCATTGAGCTTAGAGTTCCCTTGGTCAGGATAAGGCAATACGTCGGGGGAACTTTAGCCTGGTAGACCTTCTCAAGCAAAGGAAGTACTGAAAAAAGCCACTTGTAGCACACTAACTCTAGCCAAAGAAACCATTTGTTTAATTTGTTCTCTCGGTGTATACAATGACGGAAGGTGCTGAAAGACACACTATTTATTGCGTTCTTCACTTGGTGCCATATTATTAAACAGGGGCAAAACGAATTCTCAAATGTTAATTCTCCTCTAAAGGTTTTGGAATAAGTATTTTCGAAATTAAAATAATGTACTTCTTATTGGGAACATAATTTTCATATTCTAGCAAATTCTTTGTTTCTTCATATAGTGCCTGTTTCTAGATATAACTGGGTAATCGAGAGCGACCGAAATGTAGATGTTTGATTTTCGGTAGAACATCGGAAGTAACAAAAGCGGTTTAATACGTTCACGCTTGCATAGAGATGAACTGAACTACAAGGAGCAGGTGAGCACATACCAAAGTCAGCGAGGTGCGGCGTTCTATTGGTGTCAGTAGGATTTCTCTTGACATCCGGTCGTCACCATTCAACGCTTAACCTTGCTGTAGCTTATTTGAAGAAAGCAACTTCATTGTGCGCTATTTGAATAAGTGAAGCAGAAATAACGGTAGACTTTGTTCTGCCCGAGATTAAACTCCCACGCGCTCATCCCTCTCTCTTGCGGAGACCCGCCCTAATTTGAAATAGATGTTATTCTCTCTCCATAATAACTTCACTGTGTAAATGTAGTTTCCACCGAGTGCATGCGAGACAAATATTATTTCAAATGTTCGTCTTTTTCGCTGCAGTTTGTTCTTTTAAATCTTAAGTTGAATATTAAGCATATAACTTGAATTGTTACTTTCTCTACTGCCTACTTCTAGTGGGTAGAGGATGTACTCTATTGCGTCCAGAAATTCGAAATCAGGATTTCAACAGAAATACTGAGCCAGTATTTTTAACACTAAAATGATTTTAGTCAAATTATATAATATGTAAATTCAATAACAGCCCGCCTTGAAGCAATATGTGTATGTAATAATTTGTAAAATTTATGTAACAATCATTGAATATGCTTATATTATTGTAAACATGCTCAATAATGTTATGTGAATGCATTACGTAATTTAATAATGTAGGAGTTGTGAGAAATAGGTCAAAAGTTGCTAACAAAGAGGTAATAATGAGGTAACCTTGAGTCAATAATGAGTAAGAAAGTTTAACAGTACTACTTGTGATTCTTGGAGCAGCAATAATGTAATTTTAGTGACAGTTTAAAAATAGCCAATCAACAACCAGAAAAAACTTTAGTTAAATGCAGGTATTCTATTGGACTAGGATTACTCAATCAGAGACTTGAAATACAGAAATTTACAAGTTTAGACGGTTGAAATCAATTCAGTTGCCTCCAAAAAGTGCTCATAACCAGACGTGTTGCCTGCAGACAGTGCTCATAACTGGATGCGTTGCTTGTGCGTCCTCGAGAGATTTAATACGTATTCGTGTGAAACGAAAAATAGTTTACGTGTTAAAAAGTGTAATTAATTAATAAAAAGAATCTCACAGCTCTCTCTATCAGTGAAGTGCTATTTAATTTGTATTAAGTATTAATAAAAGGAGTGAAGTAAAAATTATAATCTGTGTAAGCCTACATTCTTAGTCGTACCAAAACCCTGCTAAGACTTCCATGTCTCTAACAATAATACTGACGCAGCCGAGGTAAACATAAATATATAATATTTAAAGAAACAGTTAAATTACAAAGTTAATATTTTTTTAAACTTGGGGCAAAGGCCACCTGAAAGTACATTTGGGGCGAAGGCTAGCGGAAACTGTTTACTATACGTTCGGTTGCAACTACTACAAGTTCGGCTCCGCAACAGTTGAAATATAATACAGCTCCTACTTCAAATCGGCTTTTCATACGTATCAGCAAACAACGTAAAGAACAATTCTACTTCAAAGCTAAATAAAGTGGAGCTACGTGGAGCTAAATAAAGCAGCAACTTCAACAAAACACCTACCTCAAATTGAGGCCAAACGTGGGGCAAATAATTTTCCATACGTGAAACAATAACCTTCTTCAATACATGTTCGGAGCTCCACTGAACTCATCCCCCCAAAACCACATACCTAATAGGTAGAGAATATATTGTATTCCACCTAAAAATTCGATATCAAGATTTCACCGGAAATATATGTTTTGAGACCCCTGAATAAAAACACAATTTTTAGAAAAAGGTCCGTTTTGTGTGTGTGTGTGTGTGTGTGTGTGTGTGTGTGTGTGTGTGTGTAAACAGCATAATCCAAGAACGAATTGTTAGGTTCAGCATCTTCCAAAAATGCGACGCAAAGATTTTCAAGGAAATCCCCCACCCCAAACTACCCTTTACTTGGAAAATGTTTCGAAATTTTGATTATGCAAAAATAGCCCTAACGATGTTGATAAAATACCACATGTTTAAGACATTTACATAACGCATTTAATATATATGTTGAATTTTCTAGGAATAGCCTATGAAGCCGTCTTCATTTGAAAGGAATTTTGTATAGATGATGTCTCATAAGTAATGTCGGTTTTTAAGCAAAACTTTATTTCAAATGTGTTGTTGCAGGAAATGATTCTAATCTTCAAAGTGAAGACCATTAGATTCTATAATTCTGAGTCCCTTTCAGCGAGGTTTGCTATCCTGCAACGGTACGCGTTTCTGGTGTTTGATGTGAAGAATTAGTTTGATATCCATTTCAGCTCCTTCAAAGTTTTCAAAATTTCTTCCACGGGGGAATGGGCCATGGATCTAAACAGATGATAATCTGATGGCGCAAGATAAGAGCCATATGCTGGATGTGGTAGCAGTTCGCTTCCTTCCAATTCCTGAATTTTGTCCATTATTCTTTGAGCTGTATGAGGTCTCGCATTGTCCTGCTGCAAGAGAACTCTGTTCCTTTTAACTAATGCCGGGTACCTCTGCCTCAAAACTTGAACTCGTTCCAGTTCTTGAGAATAAAGATCTGCATCGACTGCACACCCATTTGAAACAAATTCTCAGTGAGTCACCCCTTCAAAATTCCGCCAGACACATATTATTTGAGACCGAAACGATTTTTTTTAACGACAACGTTTGCAGACTGATGGGTATCGAACCACTGTTTTCAAGGTGTCAGGGTTGCGGTAATACACCCACTTTTCATCACATGTGACAATTCTCTGATAAATCTATCATTCCAGGGATTGGCGATTAGCTGACGATCACTCTCTGTTCAGTTTGATCAGGCGACAATTCATGTGGTACACATTTACAGATTCTGAACGAATTTTAAAGGCGACGTATGATATCTTTTGAAGCACCAAGTTCTTCTGACAACCTCCGAGTGCTTGTCTGTGGATTTTCTTCCAAAACTCTGGGTGTATTCTCAATATTCCATAACTTGGGTCTTCCAGAACATTGTAAATCTTTGTCATCCTCCGTAGTGTAGTGGTTACCATGCTGGCCTCTAGTTCCCGAGGTGGCAGGTTCAAACCCGGCGGAGGGCAATGGATTTTTTCGGGCGTAAAAATCCTTAGCATGGCTTCCTTCGAAAGGGAAGTAAAGCTGGTGGTCCCGTGTCATAGATTTACGGCACGTAAAAGAACCTCAAGCCTGATAAAGAGGCCTCTGAGCAAAATTTCCGCCTTTTACGCCCAATATAGAATGGGACGCTAAGGACCACAACAGTTAAAGAATGTCCATAAATAAAACTAAAAACAAAATGTCAATCTTGAATGTTTTCGTTTCCATTATTGAAACGCTGGAACCATCGTTGTGCTACTCACTCACTAAGGATACCTTTATCTTCGACTTTAACCTCAAACTTTGTTGACTCCATTTTAAAATCTTGTGTTGCCAACATGTTAGCAATACGGAACAATAACCATAGAACCCTATAAATAGTACTGACAAAAATAAAAGCATATATACGTACGATATAAACCCAATTAAAAAGCGACATTACTTATGAGACAACCTAATACAACCGGTAAATCATAAGAAATGGACAAAAAAGCTATTACACAAAAGTGTAGATCTCACATAAGTTGGTATATGTACCATATACGAGTACTATATACGTTTAAAATGGCATTTTTGGACTAACATTTCTTTGTTTAGTTTTTTGCACCGTTTATTAACTTTATTCTTCTGCTATCATTTATTTGAATATGATGTATAGTTTTATATTTCGAGGGATTTAAAGGGAATCCTGTGTATTGCTATTACAGTGAAAATGGGCGTGACATATTGCACTGTTATACCTTTTTGCTTTTATTTGGCTTTGTTCTGTATTTTAAAATATTAATGACAGAATTACGCCTTTTGTTGTATTTTTCTGTAATTTTAACACTTGATTTTCTCACATCAAAGGTTTAATTACATTATTATATGCTAACATACGTATTTATTTAATGTCCGAAAGCAGCAGCATATTTTTAATTTGATTACAACTGGCATATCTCGCAGACTGATTTTGCTCTATTTTCCAGATATATTACTTGCTGAAAAGTGCAAGTAATTTAGTATGATAATATATTACTATGATACTATAACATACTAGTGTATATATACTATATACTACATTTACATATTACTATACTCACTTTTTTAAGCAATATTGCACTTTGGGAAAAAGGGATTACACTCCTAAGGTATTAAGAGGACAAAAATATTGAAGAAGAGGGTCCCAGTATGGAGTAGGGGAGTTCTAGCTTATTAAATTGTGAGTATAGAATTACAGTTATATGATAAACTTTAATTCCTCATTTTCTCAAAACTAAAAATTTCTACTTCTATGAAATTCAAAACAAAAAATAGCATTCTATAAATTAAGAAAGCCATTATATTATATACAAATTAATCAGAATAAAACAAAGAATGTTCTGGAGCAGAATGGTTGAGCTAAAGATTCTGACAAAAAGATTATGCTTGATTGTAAAAATTACAATTAAAAAATAAAGCCAATATTTACAATAAAAATCACAGATGTTTGATAAATTAATAGAAATTACCAATTCTGCTTCACAACATTCTGCATATAATTAGAAATAATTAGGTGAAAGAATCATAAAAATTGATTAAAATTGGCTTTGCAATGAGGTTTGCAAGAAATAGTCTTTTTGCATAAAAATGCATTGAACAATGATATAAAACCCAAATGTAAATTTTAATACCATTAAAATTGTTTGAATGTACCAAGAACTTAAAAAAATAAATAATTGAGTTTGACCAACAACCGTGAAGTTTTTCTCAAACCGTACATGTGTACCTTAAAGCACACAATTTATTTCAAATGACTTTTTTATGGCAGTAACCATTTTTGAGATATGTATTGTTATTGGTTGGCATTTTTCAACACTTTATCAGTTTTTAAAGTGCTATCGCTATTGAGTTGATTTTCGTGACTAATGGAAAGAGTATAGCATTTCTAGGTCAGCATATACAGTGTAGTGCCTTGGTTTTTAAACATCTGACTATCGATTAGGTTTCCTCTGGCCTCCTTATACCTTCAACAAAATATAATGAAACTGTTTCTGCTAAGGTTGTCTCGATTAACATGGAGATTGAAAAATAAGCTTTCGTAAGAATAGTTTGTAGAAGCTGTATGAAAATAAACAATAATAGGTAGAGAAAGTCATGCGCATGTAACACATCAAATTTTTTTTAATAACACCTCTAACAAGCGCCTGGTTTAGCAGTACTTTCACCCTTGCTGTATATCAATTTAGAACATTGCAAGAGAGGAAGGGGAGAGAATGCTCATTGTGAACAAACGGACAGTAGCGGATGACAACTTGGTAAGGTTGAGAAACTACCCTCCCTACAACAAAGTGGTTGTCGCTATACCAGGTGTTGGTTCTCTTGTACAACTGGTAATCATAATATACTGACACGGTGGCCGAATTCGTTAAGGCACGTACTCGTGAACGGGAGCTGCTCAAATCCCAGGACCATCCTCCCTGTGCTTTTTTTTCCTTCAGGTTTTCCTCAGTCCTCATAACTGGCAAATGTCGGGGAGATAACCTAAACTTAGGCCTGTAACGTTTCCTTCCCAAATTCCTTTTCCCAATCATCATTCCATGAATCATAATGTCCACTGTGTGTGGTGCCGCATGTAATAAGAACGGGCGTTAAACACCATTAAAAAAAATCGTAATATGTCCATGTTAGAGGCATTGTTTTAAAAACTGTTCTTATGTATACCACTGTTCTGGAACAGTTTTGTTTATTTTAGTTCCCATTTTTCATAGTTTGTTTTTATTTTATTTATGGAGGCTCTTTAACTGCTATGGTCCTTAGCATCCCATTCTATATTGGGTGTGAAAGACCGGTAATTTTGCTCAGAGGCCTCTTTATCAGGCTTGAGGTTCTTTTACGTGCCGTAAATCTACGTCACGGGACCACCGGCTTTACTTCCCTTCCGAAGGACGTAAAATCCATGCTAAGGATTTTTACGTCCGAAAAAAATCCATCGCCCTCCGCCGGGTTTGAACCCGTGACCTCGGGAACTACAGGCTATCATGGTAACCACTACACCACGGAGGACGACACTTTTCATCGTGCAATCGTGTATCAACTTGCAAAGTGTTATTTCGAAACAACTTACCAATGTTTAATGCAACAGTTATGCTCCTATATTTTCTATTTCCCCCCCCCCATTTATATCCCGCCTATAACATCTAAGAATACACTTAGACGTATACTTTGGAAATCATTGCTCATTAGCGGTGATGTTAATGGATTTAGATAAGGTTAGTTATCATTGTGATTTGTTACTTTAATTTTAAATATTCAATCCCCCCTCTCTCCCTCTCTATCTCAATCACCTCTCATTTTTCGGGCTCTAGAGAGGATGAGGAACAAACCTAATTAAGTCCTGTTTCTCTTTCTAAACGCAGTCACTTTTAAGCTATCCTGTAAATTACTCTTGTTACATTTTAGAAGTGTTTAAGCACCTTTAAACAACTCAGGTACCCAGAGAACGTAAATGAAAATGGCGAAATTATGGTTATGAGTTGCCTTTCCTTAGCGATTTATTTCATTAAATGCAGTTTAGGTAACCAGCGATGGTATTTAATGGTTAATTTGATATTGTTAATATATAAATGCGGTATTTTTGTTGCAAAACCGCTTTCTTTGCATAAGTTCCATTGAAAATGAACTGGCTCTTTTGCGCTTCTTGTTTTCAATATGGCGGTCATCGTTATAGCTGTGCCAAGCTTCATACTAATCAAAGGAGACGCCCTCGAGTGACAATTCTGTATTCTCCGTATTCTGTAGTTTTACCACACAAATTGATTTCGTTATGCGTTGGAAGATTTTATCTTTCTCTTCTCTGAGATTTTAAGGTGATGAACTGAAGTATTTGTTGTGCCACATTCCTGGTGTTTTCTTCTGTTTAATAAAACAGTTTTTTTTTATTTTAAACAGTAAAGCACAGTGTTGTCTCTATAACCATTTTCACTTCAGTACGTGACAAAGGTGCGCTTGATTGGATGGTGGGCGAACTACAACGTTTCCTACTTAGCATGTCGTCTCTTCTTCTGCATAAAACAGTTCGGCTCAGATCGTAAGTTTTGTAGTTATTCTTGTGAAATCTTTGATAGAGGGACTAACAACAATAATTTCTGATACTTTAGGCATTTCTTGAGCACAATTCAAAATGTGATGTTTCTTAGCAGCTACTGCCAGGCTGGATTAAATACATGTGTACCAATGGAACTAATGACTTTCCAATTCTTACTATAGAACATCACTTTTGACCAATGAAACAGTACAGAACGACTCTTTTCAATCAATCATGGCTACTTATCCTCACTTATCACCTCCCTAGAAATTATTTGTTTTTATCACCTTCCTAACAGTTTGTTTCTTTGCCTAACTGAATCAACAAGTCCTTGACTAGTAATCGCCCATAGAATTCAATGACGATTCTTAAGTTGGCACAACTAGTAAGAAGAGAACAGCTGATTATAACACAACTACATTTGGCGGAATATTTGTAAATAGAGATCATACAATAATACATTTTCAAAGCAGTTTAGACTATTTTATTATATTTATTTCTTCTAATTTCTATATACTTTCTTCTAATCGTGAAATATCAATTAAATCCCAGAACTGTTATTTTATCTAGCTAAATCAAAATCTCTGGTGAGATTACTGCTGATAATTACGCAATGAGGGCAGCAGAAAAAATTAAATTGTTTTATTTATGGACGCTCTTTCACTGCTGTGGTCCTTAGCGTCCCATTTTATAATGGGCGTGAAAGACCAGAGGTCTCTATCAGGCTTGAGGTTCTTTTATGTGCCGTAAATATACTACACGGACCACCGGCTTTACTTCCCTTCCGAATGAAGCCATGCTAAGGATTTTTACACCCGAAAAAATCCATCGCCCTCCGCCGCGTTTGAACCCGCGATCTCGGGAACTATAGGCTAGCATGGTAACCACTACACCACGGAGGACGATAAAGGCTAAAACGAAGTTCTACGTCTCGAGGCTTTGCAAGTTGCCCGAGGTGTGTTAATGGTTAACAATTATCAAGTAGCATTCAGTTATTTATGTCTTACTTCTTAGCTAGAAAGAGAAATGCAATTTAAATGTCACATTAATTTGGTGAAGTTTGTCAGTTTTATTTTTGTCAAATACACCATGTTCTGTGAACAAATCTCAGTACATGTGTATTGCCTGCCCTGTTAACATTTTAACACGGACCACACTAACAAAGATGGGTGAATGTTGTAATATTCCTCAAGAAGTTCGAGAATTAGCAATTGAAGCTGAAAGTAAAATATTACCTGTCTAGAACAGCATACAACAAGGAATACGTTACATTTGAGTGTTGGTATGGATATTGTAGTTGAAGGTGTACTTCGAGAATAGTTCATTTACACCAGATTCGTTATGGATTAAGTATTCACTGGTAAAAGGGATTATATTGATTAACATTTGTAATTTATATTTAAATTTCGCTAAAGACAAATTTATGTTTTCTTTAGTTCATTCGTGTAAGCTGTGTTTTGTTCAGTTTCAAAAGTTGGTAAATGAAAGCACTCTCTTGCAATTGTCTGCCATGGCAAACCTTACACGTCCTTGGGCGTGTTATAAATCCATAATGCCCGCGCGGCTGTAATGTGCTTCCTTATATATCTCGTATCTTCTACTTCAATGGATTAGCTTCCTCTTTGTAGGACTTACACCCCATGGACTTACAAGCCAATGCCGTGGACCAGTAGCCTGTCGAGGAGCAAGCAAACTCTGGATCATATATCTACAGGATAGGTGATTAGCCCAATGCCTGGTATGGCAGTGAAGAAGGAAATGAAGTATAGTGATGAAAGGGAGGATAGGAAAATTCGCGGATCAATTTATCCAACCCAGCATTCGCCGACGTAAAAAACTGTCGGTCAGATTGGTCGGCCCCGGGGGTTTGAACCCGGGACTCCCGAATGGAGTCCCACAGCGACGTCACCTCTCTCGGTACATCTTGTATCTAAGGAATAAAATTAGTATAATATGTGAGGCATAAATAAGTTTAATGTATCAGATTCGCACAACGTGTGACATAGTAAGGCTTCCCTCCAAGCTCTTCAAATTTTCACATTGAATAATGACAGCTTTTGTCACGTTTGCTCTTTAAGCAAGAAGAATTCTGTTCAATATTTTTGTACGCACTTAAATATTATTTATTATTAATAAGGTTACAGGAGCTGCAAGTAATTCTGTTCAATGACTACACAAAGCTGGATATATACGACACATGGTATCTAAAATTTGGAGAGTTTCTTCGTTAACAAATACGAATATATTTTTTAATTACGGCTGACGGATAGCGTTGTTTCTCGACTTCTCGAAATGAAATAATAGCGGTTGCACAGTGGCATTACAAGAAAGAAAACACAATAATGAAGCGCGCTGAATCTCTTTATCTTTTATTGATTCTGCTTTGCAGAGACAGTCTTGCGGTGCAGAATAAATTCTACGTTTCCAGGCGGAGTATTCAGAATTTCTGGAGCATGCAAGTTGAAGAGTAGTTGCATTACACGTCGTTAGTTTTCATGTTTCCGCTTTGAAAGGAAAAGGAATATAGTCTAATGTGACATTCCACAAACGAGCTAAATATAGCTAGCATATTGCGAATAATTCGGCCGTTGTTGATGCGGGTGAAATGTTGCAACACCGTTAGTGACTGCATACCAGGCTGGAAAATTGGTGGTATTCCTTTTAGAGAGATACCTATTAGAAAGGACACAAACAAAAATATTTGTGGCACTAGCACTGACCAAAAGAAAAGGGACGTGTTCTAGTTTATTGCTCAAGAATTATCATTCAGTTGAGGCATCCATATCCAGATAGGACATTGTTCATAGAGATAAGCTTTGATAAACTGGGTAAAAAGCAACAGAACTTTTAACTGTTGCTTTGCTTTCATAAAGTCAGCCCAATTTAGTGAATTTCATAAAATTTCAATGCAAATATATGGCCAAAGAAATTAACTTATTGCTTATTAAAGCCTCTTGCCATAAACACAAACAGGTTTTCGAACGACGAAGTTTTTGAAGCCATACGACGGATAACATGTTTTGATCCTTTACCGCATGGATATGGAACATTCTTTTATATATTAACAATGTGATGTATTTTATAACAGTAAGAGCCCTTTCAAGCAGGCAGTGGTTGCTACCGAAAGGGGGTATTGTTTACTTGATCTGAGGCAAGGGGTAAAGACTCGCGTTATTGAAAGATTGTTGGCTATTTTCCACTGTATGCGCCACGTATGGCACAAGTTCAGCATACTGTGTACCCCTTCCGCCAGCTAAAACTCTACTTGAGAGATAAGCTACCCCACCCCACTAGCTAAAACGTTGTTGAACAGACAGCATATCTTAAATCCTATAGAATTCAACTCGGAAACCTCAGACATACCTGATAAGTCTTCGAATCCAATACTTTAACACCAGAGGAAATTACTGTAGTGTTGCTTTTTTGCGCCTTAACAACCGTCTGCGAAAAGTGTAACACTCTATTTTCATTTAAATTGTTTGCTAAATAGGTTATATAATTTTAGATACTAACTTTCTATAGTTTGCTTAACAGAAAGCGGTTAATCCTTATAGTTTATCTGAATCGGAAGTTATACTTTTCTGTTAACACTCAAATATCCTTACTATGTATTTAGAAGTTTACCTACTCTCACTTTTACAGATCATCACATTTATTTTTAAAGAAACTTTATGGCGAGCGATCGGTTATTTCTTTGCTGGAAAAGAGCCCTTTTGGAAATAACTATCATCAGTATACAATTTAATGTCAAGGGATAAGTGCATCTATTTTTCTGGAGCACCGTATTACGTAAATACGGGACCATTTGGTAATGTGCGAGATTTTACATTAAATTTTAATTGCTAAAATGTGGTTTTGTACCTCGAGTTTGCATACAGATATATACAGTTGGTTGAGGGAAAGGAAGTGATGCCGATGTCTCAAATCCAAAGAGGGCAAGGTTCCGTTTGGAATGGACGTTTCAATTATGAAAGGAAACATGAGGTATACAAAGGGTAGTGCGTTTCTTTCTGATCCTGCACTGTAATGTGTTAATGCTCTATGTAGATGTAGCTACAAGAATTTGTCACTGTCGCAACAATGTTCTGTGAAGAGTTATTGCGATTTTTCCCCCTCAAACTGAAGTATTCCAAGATGAGATGAAAGGATGTAGTAATTCTTTCTTTCTTTATGGCATTTATCATATTTCATCGTAGCTTTGTGGCCATTGCAAGCCACCTCAACATAAATGTAAAGCAAAAGCATCCACCAATGCTTCTTCTACATTGTAGACAGGTTATCTAAAGCCAGTTATCATAGTTACAGCTTTTGTCGCAAGTAACTATGCAACAAAATGTTTGCATATTGTGTTACTCGTCTTCGAAATAGACTAGTGTTATATAATGTGACAAAAATATACAGTAAACAAAATGAAAGAACCTGAAAATACTTTAAAGATCTTAAAGCATAAAATTCGTTTGCCTAAAGAATGCACAATTTTCCCCTGAAAGGCCCAGTTATGCTCTCTCAAAATAAACCAAAGCTCAAGCAGTATATGAAGAATTTAGCTGAGTTAACATAAGTCAAATTGAGTAACAAAGAAAATTGCGGGAGAAAAATCCGATTAGCATGTGGACCACAAACTGTGATTATTGCAAAACATTAAAAGATCATTGTCAAAGAGCAATATGTTGCACAAAATAACGAAATCACGTAGATCGCAAACATTACAAATAGTTTGGAAAATTTTGGTCACAAGCAGCTGTCTATATCAAACATGCCCTTGGTTGCATGATGAGTATGACGATGGACTGCCACTTACATCCGCCGTCCTTTGTTTCTATGTTCGTTTGTGTCCTGAAGAGCCGGGAATGTCCCTGAACACAACACAATGTTGTACGTGAGAGGGGAGACTCAATTGGTGCCAAGCACTACACGGTGAAGCACCGTGCCATAGAATATTAAATCGTGACAGAGAAACAAAACAGCCATGTCGCGTCGTTTCGATCCCACCTGGACACCCACAGGATTCCTAAATTAGCATCGCTGTTGTTTTCTCGCGTTTTAGCTTAAATCTTACAACATATATTGCATGTTCTCATAGATTTTTGTATTCTTTTTATGTAATCTGTATCATTTTCTTCACAATCAGCAGTTATAATTTACCATTTGTCATTCCTGTTACCATAGAGCTACTACGTTTTGATTGCACTAGCATAGAAGTCGTTTATACGGGCGATATTCATAGTCATATTAAGTAATACTTAAATTTCAAGTAGAGCTTTATTCTCGACCTTTCTAGGCATAAGTCGTATTTAAGAACCACTTGCTTTATGAAGACTGACTTTTATGAGTCAGTTGGCGGTTTAAATTTACATACTTGGATTAGTAAAATATTATCAATTCAAGTAAACTCTTGATTTATTTCAGTTTTAATCTCATCTTAACCTACAAAATGGATGAAGATTATAGGGTGTTAGCTGTGGAATATATTGAGATAGAAGAAAATAATGTTTCATGACGCTTTGTGCAAGACAGATTTATTAAAAAAATTAATTCCAAAGAAGGTTCAGCTTAGACAAAATAGGATTTAGGAAGTAAAAGTGATACAGTTTTGAATCTTACTCGTATTGTAAGCATAAAATTACCTATTTTCCTGGTATTTTATATATTCGGTTATCATTATTACCGAAATCCATTGTAATCATGGAAGGAGTTGTATATCTATTGAACCTATATTATTTCTGTGTTGTCTACAGTGTCATTGGTTATTTATTGCCAACTTGTGCATGGGCAAGGACAGGTGTAATGAATTTAAGTGGTCTTACAGGGAGAAGAAGGGGGAGAGATGTACTAAGCGTAATGGATTACATGACAAATGACATTATATTTTGGAAAGCGAGGATACGTATAAAGGAAGAGAGAAATTAATGCTAGAGAAATGGAAAATTTTACCAACACAGCTAAACGTTTGGAAGGTTTTTAATACAAAATCAAATGAATATATGGAGAAAGCAGGAAAATATTTAGGAAAACATAGATTAAATCGAAGAAGATACGGAAAAGGGGTAACAAGACAAGAAAGTAAATGATGGATAGATTATACTTCCCCATTATGTATACAACAGAATGTTAAGTATAAGGGGAAGAGAAATGATAAGCAACTCCATTGTATTCTATGCATTGTATGAATTGCATGTAAATTCAAAGCACACAATAAATCATTCATGCATTCATACAAAAAATAAGGTTTTCACGACTATAAGGTCTGCTTCATTTTTCCACCATCTTAGAGTCGTTCACTAACATATAAGACCAATGCATATGCCTCAGTGAAAGTGTTCATAATTTCACAGCAACATGAAAAAGAAGGCTTAATATTAATTAAATGCAGTTACGAAAGCATAATATTTTCATGAGACAGTGTGATTTGCATACATTCCTATTTCTTTTCTCTATAGTATTCTATGTATTCTTTAATTGAACAGTTGCTATTTAGTAAAAAAATAAGTATTTATTTTTTAAACTGTAATATAGAACTTATTATTTTTATATATTTTGGTAGATAATTGTATAACTTTACTCCAGTGAACTTAAAACAGTTTTCAGATGCAGTGGTTTTATGAAAATCTATATGCAATTTATTTTTATTACATGTATTGTGGTCATATACTTCAGCATAAGTAATTAAATTTACCAGGTTCTTTATATGTAATAATAGTTCCTTTATATAAGCACGTGGAAAGGGTAAACGGTATTGTCTGTTCAGAGTCTTTTGAGCCAGTGAAAGGGGAAGAGATGGAATTCGCACGGTCGACACAGTAGCTAGAACAAAGAACAGCCACACGAAGCTGAACTGGCCAGGTGCCAGCGGTTACTACCTTTTACTTTCCACTGACTCAAAAGAAACCGAACAGACAATATATTCAGCCGTCTGAAATATTTTCTGCATCTTTCTTTATTTGTTATAACAACTATTACTCTTATCTCTCTTTTGTAATTTGAATATTATATAATTGTTTACTGCATTTCCACATAACATTACACCATTCGACATTTTGGAATGGAAGTCTGCAACATAACATGTTATTAGCACATTATCAGACACCCGATTTTAGCTGCCTAAGACAGAATATTGCTTTGCTCAGTTTGACTGCCAAGTTTTGATCTGCATGTTCCAGCTTAAATTATGGTCAATCCATAGACTTAGAAATTTTGTTTCAGTTTTACAGTTCAATGTTGTAGATCCAAAACTTATATTTGGATTCTCATTTGTCCCATGATTCTTATGTTGGAAATTATGTCTATAGTTTTATCTTCATTGACAACTAACTTATTTGTTTTGAACCAATTTAATGCTTTGTTAATGGCATATGTAACATTTCCTCTAAGATGGTTATTATCCCTTCCCGTAATAAGATGCTTATGTTATCAGCGAACACGTTACCATAACTATCTGATCAGACGTGCAATCCGTAATCTTATGACTAGAATTATATATTATCTTACTAGGATATTTTTCTTTCAACTGAAGTCATCAATGTTGAAAATGTGTTGAGACATTCTCACTTAAGTTAATTTTTTTCCAGCATTTCTTGTCTGCAAGAGGCAATGACCAGATCGTACTACTTGCATCAACTCAATGATGTAATCATAAAACCTAAATGGCTTCTGGTGACGTAATGAAGACAGCCATTGATTCTTTATTAAGTGGTCGCTGCTTTTCGGTTATGTTACCTTGAAGAAATGTGCTTTTAGTAGGGCAGAACCAATCATGGAACCCTAAAGTAATAAATTCATATCCCAAGCAACAGGTGTTTCCTCATCCAATTTCAAATGCTGAACAGGTGACAGCGCTTTGAGAATATCAATCAATTCTCTGGATTTGAAAAAGTTCAATGTAGAGAAGAATAGACACAATGGTTTGACTTGAGGAAATACCTCTCTGACGTCAATGTCTTTCACTTTTGCAAGCAAGGACACCTGTTAGGGAGTGACGTGAGTTGCTTTTCTAATCGAGGATACATTAGAGAAAATAAGACGAGTGAAAACTTAGTACACAATAACGGCAAGAGCTTAGCCGTAATGAACGATTGTTTTACAGATAAGTAAATTTGATTGTATACGTTTTTCATTCAATTTTTACGGATTACAATAATTGTCGCTTAAACACTTTTAAAAGTCAATATTTCTTAGGAGTTGCCGAAAATATTCAAGCTGTTCAGCTATTCGGAAAAAAGGACAAAGGAAGGTCTGTATTCAGCTTCTCTGGTTGTAAGCATTTGGCAACAATGAGCAAGAATTAAAATAAATACATCAATTATGCCGTTTTGTGTTACTCGGTGTCATTCTCCTTCTTTCCTCCTCCAACTTCGTGTGCTCAGACTTCACGACGACATGGTGCTAATAGAATATAAGTTCCTTGGACGGTAGGCAAACCGAAGAGCAAAACAAGGGAATGGGTTAAACCTATTTTCCCTCCAGTGACAACCCTGTTCTATGCAAAAACAAGACAAGTTTGTTTGAAATTGAAATTAAATACAACTACCTTGGAAAGTTTATTAATTATTTTTAATAAAGGGTAAAATTATCGGATACGTAATAAACACAAAACTTTATTTCCCTCTCATTTATTTACGTATCTATTTACAACTTATTAATACAATAATCTATTTTCCTCTCTAGTCCTTGTTAATATTGATAAATACTCTCTAGAAATGATTTTAATGTACATTTTATTGTATGCTTCACAATGCGTGCAGAATGACAGATGGACAAATGCTCGCCTTGATGTTTTATGCTCTTTGTTTGGGCTCATGAGAAATAGAAAACGACCAACTTAGGACATATTACTTAAAGTAGGTCTGAAACATTCAAATTAAGAACAGCAAATAATATCACAAAAAGTTTATATAACACACATTAAACATTATTTTAATGGTTCTACATTCTTCGATTAATTTTTGTATATGTTTAGTGGTTTTAAATTTATAGAAAATTCAATGAAAATGAAAAAAATTCCACACGCTATTCATAGAAAATTGCAAACATGCATTATATTAGTTACACATTATTTTACAGTCTCATATCTTAGTCAAAAGAAGCGTTTTTTAAAAAATAAAAAATTACGAAATATTTTTAAGTAGTTGAAGTAGGGAAAATTCCTTGAAAAGTCTTCTACTCGCTTCCTTAAAACTATTGGGATCGATGGAACTTTTCTAAAAATGCTTTTACTGAAATTTCAAGGGACCTCAAAAGTGTATGTCTAGCAGAAAATTTACTTCTATCGAATTTTGAAAAAAAAAGTGAATTATTCTTTTACCATAAGTAAGCAGTAGAGGAAAATAAATTTATCTTTGCATAGCATTATCATAAAAATATTTATTCAAGGTATATAATTTTTAGATAGTCTTCTCTCTTCTTCGATCCTCTACGTATCTGCATTTTAATATCTGCTTTTATTCCAATTTCGTCTGTTATTTTCATTTGCGTTATAAAATTGAACCCTTCTTACATGATAATATGCAGGAAGGCTGTTGTTGAGGAAACAAGAACGTGAATAAACAGTAAACATCTAAGGCTATGTTCTGTAATAAACACCTACATTACCGAGGACTCTAGGAAGTAACTCTCTGGTATGTTCAACAGAGTAGGCAAAAGACGTGTATGACGTCTGTAAGCAAGAACAAGAGATAAGTTGTAACATTTTTATTGAATTTGTAAGCGTTATAGCATATAATTCCGTTAACTATAATTTCACGTATGAGTTTTCTTCCCAACCAAGTCCATCTAGCGCTAGCCTGCAATAACCGTTGGTTGGTAGCTGGTCCGCTCTGCTGCTGAAAATGTGGTCGTGTGCCATCAGCGAACAAAGAATGCACAATTCTGCACTGGCTCTATTTCAACCATCACGTTGCCATTACTGTTCAGTAGATTGAGTTAAATGTTGAGTTAATGATTGTTTATAATAAGTATTGCAGGTGTTTGTTTATCCAAGTCTTGAAGAGTCAATGTGAAGTTGTGAAAGCTTTCATGTGCTATGTTCTCTTAAATTAGCGTAAATGCTTACAATGCAAAAACGTAAAATTAGCAGCTTTTTCAACTCAGTTCCACCAAAGGCAGCTAAATCTAATATTGAAACTGTATCTATACTACAACATGGTGCCAATATAGACACTTTCGAACCGTCTGCCTCGTCGTCACCAGTCCCAATATCGGTAGTACTGAAAGTGCTTTCAGCTCCATTCGGCCCTGAATTCGGCTCCAGGAGTTTTGCCGCTTCCTCAAGCTTTAAGACATTACTAATTTTTATCCCCAATATCTGTCCTCTACGACTACTTATCACACAAAATATATTTGCAGGGGTAATAAATAAATAAAATTCGAGAAGAGATATATGCAGTGAAATGAGATTGTTCTGGATGAAAGATAAAACACACAGTCATACAATAAAAATGTTCAATATTTGGGTTTACCCCTTCATCAGGAGTTTAAAACACTGAAGACACACACAAAATGAAAACACACTTGACGGTTGACTGCAGTGGTTAATAATCTACAATATATTTGGGCCTTTATGAGTAACACAAGTTAATAAATTCCCCTTATTTCATTTTTATGTTATATGTCACATTATGCGAGTGTGCCACTCTATCATTTGTTTAAGTGTGCGCTTATCTATTTAGGCCGTATGATAGGGCGTTGTCCATAACAATAACACGAGATGTTAAGGAATAACTTATCCTTAAACCGTCTGTAGAAATGGCCATAGTTAATGTCTTCATGGTAATTCCCAGGTCTTCTTGAATTAATAAGCAGTGGGTAACTATAAACAATGAGATGTTCCAGCATGGGCAATAATAGAAATCTGCCGGTGACTTAGTGGAGCTTTTAATTCTGTCATAGGCTAGCCCTTTATTGCGGTATGGCCGGCGTTTAACCACGTTTCAGCCAAACAATTTATTTCCCACAAATTTTTCTCTTGTATTCTTAAAAAATGCTCCTAGAGCTTCGGTACCGGATCTTTCGGGCATTATTTTACTCTTATTTATTGTCTTGAATTCAAATGCAAGGTCATGTAGGACCCTCTTCAAAGAGCTAAGACTTCCATGTTTTAAGTGAAGAAATAAGTTTGCGTATATTAGGATGCTCAGTAGTAGGCGTAGATGTGTCTTCTTATTGTATTTAATTCAAAGTTATCCAATTGAATTTCTCTGGAGTTAAAAGTCAGTAGTTATTAATAAAGTAGGCTAACAATACGAGAAGTAACCGAACGCATAAACAAGTTGGACTTCCGGAATACCACTAAGGCGATAATTGACCTAAGAGGTTCATGAATCACCAATGTAAGCAAATAAACTAAAGCTAGGGGCTTGAAGCACTCCTGTTTATAAACTGATACTTATTGTTCAACACTTGATGCGCGCGGGAAGTTTTGGCAATGATCATCAATGAGGATCGCATCCAAATCACTCTGGCGCTTCATTTGTCACCAGTTTCATCACATAAAATCTCCAAAATTCGCTAGATTTTAAGCATAATTTGTAATTCCGTCATATTTTCACACACTTTGGTCATGTCTTAAGATTTTTCCGCCCCTAAAACTTGCCACCCAGGGCGGTGGCACGGCTCGAAGCCCCGTTGAGACGGCCCTCCATTTGGGTGCCGGATGAGAATTTCAAGTTCCCAGTAAAGCCAGTGGGAAAGAAAGAAAGCAAGAAAAGAAGAAAAATACTTAGTTTTCAAAACAACTAGCTCCAACGATGGAAGTGGTTAGTGGAAGTGTTCAGACAAACGAAAGGGTGCGGTTTGTAAATACTGTATTTGTTTGCACTTGAAGAGGTTGGTGTGCACAAATCTACGCCAACTGGAAGGTTAGTGAATCAGCCGTTTGACAACTGGAAACATGCATGTAAAACACTTAACAGGCATGAAAAGTTGCAGTATCACCTAAATTCTGTGGATACGCTCATTAAAGTATATCGAACAAAATGAGGTACATTTTAGAACTTTGTTAAGGGAGCGTATTAATGCAGGAGATGAAAACTTAAAGAGTTATCTATCAGTCTGTGGAACAAGAAGTGCAAGTTACATGAGCTGGAAAATACAAAATGAAATTACATCGGCCTGTAACAATACTATTCTTAGCCAAATAGCTGTGAAAGTGAATGGGGCAAGCTGTTTTGCTATTCTAGCTGATGAAAGCGTAGATGTCAATGGGATTGAGCAATTTCCTGTCAGTATGTTTCCTTGAAAATCATAGGATCGACCAAAGAAAAATTCCTACAGTTTACTCCAGTTTCTGTGACAAATGTAATACTTTTGGCTAGATCAATTCTTGAGAGCCTCACTCGATTTAATATTGACTTGATATATATGAGAGGGTAAGGAAATGATGGTACAAATATGAGTGGACAGTTTGAAGGTGGTCGGGGCCTTTATTCTTAAATAATGCCCCACCGCTTTACATTTCCACTGTGCTTCTCACAGTTTGAACCTTACCATATCAGATGCTTGTTCAGTTCTAGAAACCAGAAATTGCATTGGAATGTAGGTAAGATGTGTACATTTTTCAGCACTTTCAAAAGGCAAAATGTACTAATCAAAAGTATAAAAGAGGTGTGTCGTGAAAATAAAAGAAGAAAACTCGTCCAAATGTGTGCTATTAGAAGGGTAGAGAGACATGACTCTGTAATGGTATTCGTGGAACTGATGGATGCTGTCCTCCCTGAATTGGAAACTATTTCTTTGTGGACTGACAAAGCTGTATCTTCCAAAGCGGATATGGTGTACTCTTCAGGTACTAAGCATGCATTCCTAATTTCTCTTCACGTAATCAGAAAGTTCTTCTGAATAAGAGAAACCTTAATGAATAGCTTCACAAGACAAGTATAAATTTAGACAAAGCCCTTTAACGTGTAGAAAATACTTTAGAAGTGTTACAACAGATTACTGATGTAGTAAAAGACCAGTTTAAATTTATATTCTCGACTGTTTCTACTCAGCTATCTTCACTTGGACAGAAAATTGGAATCCTTCGATGTGCATCTGGACAACGTTCACAATTTCGCAGCAATGTTCCTGCTGGTAATTCTGAGGAATACTACAGGACTATTTTTTCCATTCCTATGCAATAGGCAGTCTCAGATATAAGCAAGATTTTCTAAGCACAACAACATTTTGGTAACATTTTCGTGCCTGATGAAGGTATATGGAGTTACTAATGACTTTATATTCTAACCAGGTTTTATTATCAAGCAGATGCTAAATTCTGTGTGCAAGATTAGAAATTGGTATATGAATTTGAACTCTGGAACACATTTTGTAAAGGAAAAAGCCCAAGTCAGTATGGGAAAGGCAGACGATTTTTATCCTCATGTAAATAAGCTGTTTGAAGATTTGTTAACATTGCCAGTATCCACAAGTACAAGTAAAAGGTCGTTTTCGACTCTTAGGAGATTAAAGTCGTATCTGAGGAACACCATGGGGAATGATCGTCTAAATGGTTCTGCTTTGCCAAATATCCATCGTGATATCGCAGTTTCTCCAAAGCATGTTGTTAGCGAACTAAAGAAAAGTCCAGGAAGAGTGACCTTGTTTTGTAAAAAAGGTAGAAGATACATTTGTGCATAATGTGTGTGTGTGTGTGTGTGTGTGTGCGCGTGCGCGCGCGCATGTGTGTGCATTTATGTAACTTGACATTCATATTAGACCCCTTACCCGCTCCAAGAGGAATTCCTGGATGCGCCTGTGAGCAGGAAAATGTTTAAGTGAGTAATACTTTATATTTAGTCTCAGTTGATTCAGACCAAATATAATGCTTGCTGCTTTCATACAGTTAAAGCATTGTTTTATTTATTTGTTGTTTTTATTTATAGTCAACTATGGTAAAACTACATGGAAACGAATGGGTTTTACAGTAATCCTTTTTAGAACTTAATGACGTGATTATATTCTGTATTGATGAGTAATCTTTTCTGAAGTCTTTGGGGAAAATTGTATTAAAGATTTGTTAAAACTTGATACCGTAATTACTGACGGCAGATATAAATAATTAAGTAAAGAAATAACACTAAGATGGAGGAATAATTGCAATAAATAATTTCGGTATATTGAATCAGTATATAATGTAACAAGTTTGAGCTGAAATGTTTGTCCGTAAAGATGAAGGTAATTAGGAAGTCAGGTTAGCGAAAGTCATTAGTATTAGCCGAGAGTAGTGAGCGCATTAGCTTAAAAATTTCTGGTCTTTTGCCTTTAAAAGTTTAAAGTTAAATTCAAGACGTGTGTGAACAGGCACGTAGACCAATTATGCAAAAGAGAAGTGAAAGGTATTTCCGAGAAAATTGAAAGGCATGGATGGCAACAGTCAGAAACGTAAGAACTAAATATTGCCCCGGGCAATAAATAGAGTTGGTGGGGGAATATATGTAGAATAATATGTATCTAAAACTAATGAAGGCGTGCGATTTTAGATCAAAGAGTTGCTCTTCTCTGCTACCGTGACTAGTACGGATCGATGTTCGTGCACACATTAGTTACTCTCTCTGGTACTTGCATCTGTACTTGCTCGCGTGATATTTTAAGCTCCCAGTGATTCGTATATGCGAATAGCGGCTCTTGCGAGGGATCTTGCCGGTAAACATTTTAGCGACTCACGGGAGGTTATGCTTCTAGTTTCTTTTATTGGGAAAAAGTTATTTCCAACCGTAACTTTGACACTGAAGAAGTAAGCAGGTATAAATTCAATCGCTATAATTTCGAGTGCTACAACTCAGAGTCAGACTATTTCTTCATCTCAAACGGTTGGTATCTCACCTTAATAACTCAAATAGTAATTCACAATAAATTTCTCAGTCAATTTAAACTGGTTGTCCTTCATAATACATCCACACCTACCCTGAGGGAAAATACTCATAGCTCAGCCGCTGGAGCAGCCGGCAGCAGAAGCAACAACAGATGTTGGAGACTATGAAAAAGGTGGCAAATACATTTTTGTATCAAACTGCCGCACCATCATTGCAGCAATGTTATTACTTCAAACTGGGTCAACTAACGCTTGTAATATGGATACAGAGGGTGCGAAAATTACGGCATTAATATTGGGCACGTAAAACAGGGAAAGAGGTGATATAGAAATTACAGCATGTTTATAATATGGCAGTACATGATGTAATATAGGAGTCAGAGCAGTTCAGTGGTGTTCAAAGCTAAATTGCATTAAAATGATCCGCATCGGTGGAATCCCGTTGTCTTATGCGCATATATGACTTACGTTTTCGTAGCCTTATCTGGTGCTTCTGCTGTAGTAAGGCTATGATTTCATTAAGAAGTCATCTTTATCACAAAAAAATTCAAACCTTCTTTTCTCCAGTCAGCTGATCGGAAAGAGCCATTTTGTCGTATGATGAATGCGAACTTTATTTCGACACCAGGTGTACTTATTTCGTAATTTCTGATCGTTCCCTTTAAGAACCATACTATTGAAAACACGACCAAGAAGGATAAAATCACCAGTCATCCAATGCGAAAAAAAAAATATTCCAGCACGCGACCCGACTGCGGGGGTTGTTACAACCATTTAGGTACAACTCTACCTAAGTTAGGTCCCATTTATGCAAGCAATTTAGTGTCGCACGACAAAAAATGACGAGACAGAATTTTTAGTGGTCTATTTATGCATACTGGTGACTGTCTTAGTCGCGCTGTGTACTGTTGAGGATTAGCTCGTTTCCGCATTTGGTTCGACATCTAGTATGGATCCATGTGAGTTGTATTATTGTCAGAAACTCTTAACTAGAAAAAAATTCTGATGTGTTACACTCACATGACTTTCTCTACTCTTGTAAATCTAATTTTACAAACGCCTATTCTCCATATGCTTCATGTTAATCGAGATATCGAGATGTCAATCTTATTGGTAATTTTCTTGTAGATGCAAGGGGAATATGGTAGCTTTTAAGCGATAGTCAAATATTTTAAGCGCTGGTTGCTATGTGGCGCATTCCATTCTCTTTGCATGTCAGGACATAAAAAAATGAATAACGTATTTGAGAAAAAGTATAAGTATTGGAAAATTTAAGGAAATAACAAGCAATATCTCGAAAACGGTTCACTCAACAAAAGAAATGTATATGACATAAGTTGTGTATTTTAACGCGATCTACATTTTTTGTGTAGTAAAATTTTGTCTATCTCTTATGGTTTACCAGTTATGCAAAAGGCGTTCACAATGAAGAATACTTTTGGAGACATTCCCAGGAAATTCGAGATATACATTTCATTTCTCATGACATTATCTTAAACATATGATATTTTCATCAAAATCGTTAGAGCCATTTTTGAGAAAATTAAAATTTTCGAAAAATTTTCCATGTAAAGGGTAGTCTGGAGTGGGGGAATTTTCTTGAAAACCTTCGTGTTGCATCTCTGGAAGATACTGAACCTAAATACCAAGTTTGGTGCTTATCCGACTGTTCTTTTTTGAGTTATGCTGTTCACAGACACACACACACACACACACACACACACACACACACACACAGACACACACACGGACATGTTTCCAAAAATGCTTTTTTTGGATTCAGGAGATCTCAAAACATATATTTCCGGTGAAATCTCGGTATCGAATTTTTGGGTGGAATGCAATACTTCCCCTACTTACTATACGTAGTAGAGAAAGTAAAAACAGACGAAAATCATGTTAGAGTGTACATTCTACAGCACAAGCTCTGTGGACAGTGCGTTTAAATTAATTTGAGTTTTTATATATGGACACTATTTAACTAGGTACATGGTTCTTAGCGTCCTATTCTATATTGCGCGTGTAAGACCGGATATCTTGCTCAGAGACCTCTTTATCGGCCTTGAGGTTCTTTTAAGTGGCCTAAAACTACAACATGGGACCACCGGCTTTACTTCCCTCTTGAAGGAAGCCATGCCAAGGATGTTTAATCCCGAAAAAACCCATCGCCCTCCGCCGGGTTTGAACCCGTGACCTTAGAAACTAGAGGTTAGCATGGTACCCCTAGCCCACGGAGGACGACGACAGTGCGTTTAGGAGCCTATATGGGAAGCTGAGAGAAGATGGAGAAGAGTTTTCTGAGGCATCATCCTAAATTGAAGTCCTAACAGAATTTCTTCTATAAAATGTTCCGTATCCGTGCTTGATAAAAGTCTAAACGACGAAAAACAGACCACTCCCGTCACACGTGAAAGCACAAACCGCCTGAAAAGCGAAAACTCTGGGTTTCCCAAAATGGCAGCACTGATTCGACTATCTTGTTCACAATGCGACAACGTGGCGTGCATAAGGTCTATATACACCCATATACAGAGAGAACCAGAACTCCACGGACAAACTTTCAGAGGTTGTTCAGGGATACCTTCTGAGTATTTTGGTATATCGGACCCATCGTTTCCGACGGCTCGTGGTAATGATGCTGCCAGCCTCTCCCTGTCCTCGTCACCTCGCTAAATCATACCAACGTTGTAGCGACTAAGAACACTAGAATGATGTGTATGTTGGCAGTATGGAGAATGAATGCGAGTTACACGCAGGAACGGATGTGTCGATTTACGATAGATGCGGAATGGACCGTAAGTGTAAATGAAACGGATCGTAGGAAAAGCCAATATTCATGATCAGGAAAAAGGGGGTCTGCGACGGGTTTTTTATGCAACTCCTCATAAATTTGCTAAAATAAATGATATTTAGTGCTACGGGATATTTAAAATATAGCGTTTGTCAGTCACACTAGTACTGAAACTGCGTGTTAGTTAAATAAGCGAATATTACGATATGTTACATTTTAAGGTTATTTACCTATTGCGGAATTACTCGAGGTTATGATGTAACAATTATTTGAGGTTATGCGGTATATAGCTTAGCCAAAGTTTATTTCACCACAATATGAAGACGCCCTCATTTATTCTGCAATTGTACTGCTCAATCTTATATTTTGGGTTGAATTAAGGAATGTAATGCATACGCAACATGCCACTATCAAATAAAGCTGGTGTGTTGCTAACAGTTAATACATATGACAACAAAAGACGTAATTAAAGTAAATAATAATCGTAACTTTATGAATAATTGTCACTCCAACCATATATTCACGTGATTAAGCAGCCAATTAAAATGCTGAGATAAATGAAAGAAAATAATGCGTAATAGTAATAGTTAGCCATTTTGAACAACGGATTTACCGCGGTCTTCATACATAATGCCAACATCATCCTCATAATGCGTTACTGCCACTCGCGTATTTCTAGTGATGTTTTAATTTAGCGTGTTGGCTACGGCATTGGCTATGGTGACGTAGAACAGGGAGAGACTGGCAGCAACATTACCCGGCCCGTTATAGAGTAATGATGTAATTATAATTTATTGGCTTGTTACCAATCACCCTTGTTTCTGCGAAAATGTTTTCACAAAAGTGAAGAATCCTGTATAATATGCAATAACCAAACTTACAACACACAACACAGTAATGCAACATCCCGCAGACGAAACACGTACACGTTTATCACAGTGTTCAATCTAATCCGTCAATGTACAGTACAATAGATAACAAACGTAGAACTGTTTCCTTACAAATGTTATTCAAAATGGTGACCACCATGATCACGGCAGAGTGTACAGCGACGCACCATTGACTGTCTTACACGCTCAAGCATTCCAGGAGTTTATCGTACTACTTACGCGACTGCGATAATCCTAGCAACCTGGTCCATACGAGTATCAACCGGAGTCTCGTAAACTGGGCTCTTTACATGCCTCCAGAAGAAGAAGAAGTCCATTAGTGTTATGTCTGGTGACCGAGCTAGCCATGGAACAGGACAACCGTGACCAATCCATTGTCCAAACTGTTGAAACCACATAAGCTGACGAATTCTCAGTGGCACATCTAAAAACTGTGGGTGGACATGTTGATGGAACGTTTCGTACACGACTTCGTTCAGTGTATCAGAAAGTGCGTAAGGTTCAATCAAAAAATCATTGACAGTACCAGCCCATACATTCACAGCAAACTACTATTGATAGGAACGACACGCCAGTGCGTATAGATTTTCGTAACCCCACACATGGCTATTGTTACTGTTAAACATGCTCTCTCTTGTAAGTTTGGCCTCGTTTGTAAATAAAACCAAAGCAGGAAAATTGTGGTTTTCTGCACATTATTGTAGGAACCAATTTGCAAACTCCATTCGAAGTGGGAAGTCCGCTGCTACAGTGACCACCTTCTATGAATGATACGGGTGCAAGTCTTGCTCATGTACGACTCTCAAAACAGATGGTTCGCTTGTGTTCAGAGCTCATGCAATGCGCCAACTACTAGCGGCAGGATTGTCATCAATTGCGTGTAACACATTCTCTTCCAGATCAGGTATTCTGGCATACCTCTCATGGCCAGTATATTCCATTCTAACACGGAAGGATCCAGTTTCTCGTAGGCGCCTATGTACAGATACAAAAGCCCTGTGATGTGGTTGCCGTTGGTGCTGGAACAGCTCAGCGTATGGACGTTGTGCCGCTCTTCCATTGCACTCATTGAACCCATACACGAGGTGCATATCGGCCAATTCTTCATCACTAAACCTCTCCACACTGCTGTGTATCACTGTTAACGCACAACTAACATCGTCGGAAAAACAAAACCCTAGACAGAACCGAGCAGTACTAAATGCAAACTTGAGGGCAACGAGTTAAAGAGGGAATTATTGTTGTCAACAGCAGGTACAGCTCGTGTAAAACGTCGTGACGCTCCATATGCGCAAGAATGGAGAAATGAGAAGTGGTGAGAGTGGTTGGAGAGAGCAAGGGACCAGAAGTACAGAACTGTATATCAGAACTCGGAGGCAGTCGCTGACCCCCACCTCTCTTATCATGCAAGTAGGCTGGTCAGTGCTATTGCGCAGCTATGCTTCAGGAGTGGGGGACTGTCACGACGTTTTACACTAGCTGTTCCGTGATCGAATGAAACAATTTGTTTACAAACAAGTGGCACAGCGCATGCTGTCGACATTTGCACTGTTATGCAATATAGATACAAAACTAATTGGGACAAGAAACCAAAGGAAATGCAATTACTCTGTAACGAGCCGCCGGAGATTGTAGACCCTTATACCAAAATACTCAGAGGCTATCCCTGAACCACCTCTGAAAGCTTGTCGGTGGAGATCTGGTTCATCTTGTATATTAAGGCCATGTAACTGCGGCATTGATCACGCGATTGAAAGCCCATGCGACTCAGAATCTGGCGCGATTGTCGATTTGCTTGGTATAAATACTTCAATTAAACGCAATATGCTTTCAGATCGCGTCGCACTTGTCACGCGACACCAAATCGTTTGTATAAATATAGCTTTAACAGCCAAAGGGCAGGAATAAATCCCCCCTCGTTCTCAAGCCCATGACAGCAAAACTGCCCTTCCATTGCTCCGGATAGAGATGCGATAAGCAGTTGCTATGATAACCTTATACTGTGAAACCTAAACTTATGAAAATCACAAAAACTAACGTTTGAAGTAAATTTGAAGGAGAATTTTACTCTGGGCAACAAGTACGGGTTTGATTAAACTTGGTGTAATCGGAAGATAAAATGTAATACCCCTGTTTTTCTCAGTAGTGAACTGAATATTACAGGGCTACCATATTGGATCCTTTACAAAATGAGGACACCCTAGAGACGATAGTTGTAAGTATTACTTTAGTCATTATTGTTTTTATTGGTTACGTAAATATTTTTGTGCAAGGTTTCAATCTTTGTTACATATACCTGAGTATTTATATGTATAATTTATGACATCAACAAAGGAAAAACACACACGTTTTGCAGGCATTACTTTTAAAAAAAGTGTTGCAGGTATTAAGGAAGATGCTACTAACAGATAACGGCAACAATTTATTAGGAACGTCTAAATGAGTACCATTTTAGTAATCTTTTGTTGCACATTCTGCCCATTCTTGCTCAAGCATATTTCACTGTAGATTGCATTTGCTTCAGTAGTGTTGACTGTTTTTCAGATAAGAATGAAAATCTTTGCAGGAAATGTGTCTAAAATTATACCGGACAAGAATATGCTTCTGATAGACTCCACCGCCAAGTTGTTTCTTTCCTTGGGCCACTGACTGCATTAGAGAAAAGGCTCGTTCCAAGTTTGCGTTGTACGAGGATATTAGAAAGAAATATTGCATTATGTTCAAAAGTACAGGCAACAATTTTTGATTTCTCAAAATATTTCGTCCACATTTTTGAAGTCCCCATTTTCTTGCACCATCTCTATGAATTTCCTCAGATTGCAGGCTTGATCAAAGCATTTAACATCATCTATAGACACAATTTTTTCAGCTAGAATTGACAGTTGGTTCAATGTTATCCCATTTAGGTGTTTCACTCAAACAGATCTACAAGGGACAGTAACATTCTTCCATAGGATACATCCACTTGTTGAGGTACTGTACACAATCGTTCGAAGTGATACATCCACATATTAGAATTCCACGGAACTACTTTGGTGATGCTGTCAAAACTGAAATTTTCAGAAGAAAGTAAACATAAGAAAGGGAAGAAAGAAACAAACCAAAACATCCCAGACATTTTTTTTGAAAAGTTAAACATCCGTCCTGATATAAAATTGAGACGGTGAAAAGAGGACATGTCCGGGAAAACCTGGAATATGGTAGTCCAAAAATATAAGGTAAAACATGTGTATAACAAAGTTGTTTCCGGCCGAATAAGTACATGTATGTACATGGACACTGGCGCTGTTGACCTCCCTTAGAAAACGTGCAGGATGCTTCCTCTAGCCACCCTTAAACTCTTTTGTCTCCAGCATTAAAAATGTAGTAAGTGTGTCTCCAGGGTGTGCTACAGCAACATGGCGTGAAGTGTTGTGAGGACAGTTAACCTCCCAGTCTGACACAGGTGTTAATCCCCAGCTACACTGTTACAAGTGCATCCACAGTTACCTTCATAGTGTCAAACTAATAACAGAATAAGTTCAAATGATTAGTAAACATTTTGATATGTAACATCCTTGCGACTTTCTCTATTCATTACTGTTCACACGTATACATAGTATATTCTACTACTCATATAAATAAAATAGTTGCATGCACATAAATTTCTCATCTCTCTCTTCTACAAAGTACCCATACAAAATATTATTCTTCCACTTCTTGTTAATCAAGTTAAACGTTCATTACACATTTACATAATTCGCTGTAGGTATAAGGATACAGTAGGCTAAAGTGATAGATGGCTTTGAAATTCCATGTTCTTTGCATGATCATTAGAGAGAGAGGGAGAGAGAGAAACCCAAAGTATTCAAATCCATAATTAAGAATATATCGGACAATGCTTAACGCCATAAAACGTTTATTTTACATAATCTGTGTGATTTAGCAAGATCTATACTTTTTTTTATCTGCTTCTTCAACTTCACGGTTTAGGTTTCAACCCTTTCCGGCTCCAAATTGCTGATACCATCGTGTAGCATGTGCTTTTTTGTGGATCACGTCTTTCTCTATTTCTTATGATTTACCAGTTATAGAAAATTCCTTCCGAAGTAAGAGGACTTTACAGACTATTCCCAGAAGGTTCGAGATATACATTTCATTTGCCATGCGAACATCATAAACATATGGTGTTTTAATCAAAGAAGAACCGTTTGCTTATATCATAAATAAATGTTTGTGACGAATGAACTTGTATTAAGAAAAGTAAGTCGCGTATTCTCAAACATATTCATAAATTACTGCTTCTAATTTGGAATATGTAAACATACGACCAGCATTTTGGAGGAAACTACGAAAAGAAAGATTATCGTATATAAACTAATATATTATAATAAACTCCATAATTTTCCTGTTTCCTCCATAATTTTCATGCTTAATAAAGAGCACGTTACAGGCTATTCACAGAAAATTCAAGATACACATTTTATTCATCATGGTAATATCTCAAACATGGTTACTTTGATCAAAATCGTTACTACCACTTTTCAGAAAATAATAAACAATAAGAATGTTTCCATGTAAAGGGTATTCTGTTGGGAAATTTTGTTGAATATCTTCACGTGACGGTCTTAATAATTGCTTGACTTGAGTTTGAAATCTAGCGCATTTTCAGTTTTAATTTTTGAGTGAAGTGTTCGCAAAGAAAACAAGACACACAAGCGCATAGACTTGCATATTTGTTTTCTAAAATGCTTTTCTAGATTCAGAGGACCTCAAGGCTTATTTCTGGTGAAATATTGATATTGAACTTTTGATGATTTACAATATTTCCTCATAGCAAAGATAGGCGACAGAGAAAGTAAAGGGGTAGTTACGCAGAAAGGGTGCGATAACGAAAAGCTACTTCTACCAATACGTTTTCCTTATAGTAATTACTTTTCTTAAGTTTTATTTTGCATAAAGGTCATTTTGAAGTACTTCTAATGAGTGGTCTTGTTCTGAAAGAAAACATTTTAGTATTCATGAGTCATTTTATTGGTATCTAGTGATTTTGTAACTGCAGCTTGCAATTAATAGTAATTTTATTTGTAATCAAAAAAATCATCATTCAAAAGAAATGTTTCTCAAATTATAATCACAAGGATTCTGTTAATAATATTAATCTGTAATTTATTATGCAACAAGCACTAGAATCAGCAGAATGTAGAACCAGAAGATTATCACATCACCATGCTATTATACGAACGGTGTAGACATTAAGCCATAAACATCTAGACGCTGTAATGTGTTGGGCGTACATAATTGTGTCATCTGTTGGTTATAGCACTAGTTTTTTTCATGAAGGAATTATTTTATTAGAAAGACCCGCTATAACAAATGAATGAGTAGACTTCATGCAGGGTTGTCATTTTAAATACAAGCGAAATAGGGACAACGTGTTTGGGAATGGTGTTGGACACCAATGGGAAGAATAAATACATAGCATGTACAAATATAAACAAAAGAGTTGAAGAGTTCTTATGCATACTAGTAGACTCTCGCTTTTCAAAATATAGTTATAAAATGCACAAAGTGAAGTTTTTAGTGTTATTCTGTAATGAGATTGCTTTAATCGGCAGTAACTTTAATCTATTATCTAGACCACTAGACCACTGAGTAGGTATTCGTCAGGAAAAATGTCTTCTCAACCTTAGGAATGCCTAAAATAAAACTCAGTTGCTTTCAGGGCTCTGAAAATTGCTCGTGATTACAAAAACGACACCCACTTTATATCAGTCTGCTTATTTTTTAACTATCATTTTTCTCCCTCTGACTGCTCAAATAACAAAGAATCGTTAATCTGATTGCCTGTGCTACAAATGTAAATTCAGCAGATGTTTTAATGCTTTCCCACTGAGGAATCTCTTCGAAAATCATTATTTAAAAACAGTGTATGAAAAGACTCGAACAATATTTTTATAACTTGTGCCAAAAGAAACAAAATCGTCTTATTATGCGATATCACGTTTTTGTAGTATAATAAAATACGATACATGACCATAGTTAATATCCTGTTTGTCTTGACCGCTCGTATTTCAAAATAAACTATAAAATCAGGATTATCCCCTAATCCCGTTAAGAAACTGGTTCAACACCTTACTGTTTACCAGGAAGTATTTTTCGTCACGTCACTCAAATGCCATCCAGACATATCCCAGCTACGCCGGAAGCTTCCGCTGTCCACTCAAGAGCATCGTGATTCAGCTGGACTTGGCGTAGTCTTTACAGAGCTCCTACCGTCTAGAATACAAAAGTTGGTTAGTCTGCGACACGAGATCATGCATTTCCATATGATTAAGCTGATGATACCAAACTCAAGACGCTCTGACTCCTTCCTGTTTTCCATCAGGTGGACAGTCGTCTCACGTGCATGTTGGTGACATGTTCCAGAGAACAAAGAACCCGCTGCTATTTTTGGGTTGTGACGACGAGGCTCGCTTTCACATGACAATACGTGCATTCAGGCGTATACAGATGCATTGTGACAGTATTCAAAGCCACGCCTTGCAGAGATCCTGTCTGTTGTTCTGATTTGTCTTTCTTTATGTTCTTTATGATATTTCCTACACTCTCTTTTCCTGTAATGCGTATGTCATTGCTCTGAAGGTGACCATCCACATTTTTCTTATGGGCTGCTTAAGATTTTTATTGCTCAAATGAGCAATTGGTGTTCAAAAGCACACAAGTTTACTCCTGGTTCATAGTGATGTTTTCTATCATACTACATCTATGTGGTTTCCTGAATTCCATTCTCGTATCTACAATAAGTCGAGTTTTCAACCAATCCCCAACAAATCGTGTAAATATTTTCATCGAAAGAGACGTGTTTCATTCTAAAGTGGACAAGTCCATTGAGATTTATATACTTTTGACTTTCGTGTGACTACATTTCCTTTTATTTATATTTTAACTTTGTGCAGAAATTTTGTTAATGCATGCAAAGTCAGATCAGTACATAATATCTTAGTTTTCAACAATCCGGATTGCTTTGCGTTATTTAATAGTATCTCAACTCCTGTTATGTTGAATGTAGTTTGTTAGATATTTCAAAGGAGTGGAACATGTCAAAATATTTTTGGTGTAGTAATTAAAATTTTTCTTCCTTACATTAACGCAAGGTTACATTTGCTTTTAAACATCAAACTGATTAGCGGTCAAAATTCGCCATTGCAAAATGATTTGAGTCAATACAGCATTTTTGTGCAATTATTTGAGTATATTTCAGACAAAAATGCATATGTTTTTCAGATTTAACCCATTTTAGAAACATTTATATTTCACAACCAATGTAATATCTCTAATTAGTTGTTATGTGTATTTAATAGTGGATTATGATACAAAAGGTGAAACCACTTTTAACACGTGTGGTATATACTAACAGATCCCACGTTTAGAACGCAGTTCTTGAAACAAGAGAAATGACATTAAAAAGCGAGATGTCAGATGTTTTGTAGATTCGCTAGCATCATTTTCAGTGAAATTATTTTCAACATATTTTGCCTTACATCAGCCAATGAAGCGATTAAATGCGATATCATATTGCTTTCTGGATTTTTGGATAAGTAGTTCTAATGTTATTCTTTCTGCTGCTTCTGTAATTTCACCTGGCTCTTCCATTTAAGTTTCTTCTGAATTCATAATTTCCACCGTCGTTTAATCTTTATAACGGTTTAGTAAAACAAAAAAAAAAAAACAAAAAAAAGCGGAAGGCTACCAATATGACGTATAGGTTAACTTTAGAACTAATTGCGATAAAGTGAAGTATGACGATTTGTATTGTGAACAGATAATCGAGCGCCATGAGAAATTAATCACGTAAAAACACATAATCAAAAGTAAAATCTAATCAAACCAACTCGAGTTATTAAGCATGTGCAAATACAAAAGGTAACTGCCATGTGATTGAACTTGAAATCGAAGTTGGTCACGCTAAAGCTTTTAGCTGGTGTGCTCTGTGTTAGAAGTTCTACTTTTAGGTCATGCTATCTAACAATGTTTTACAGGCCGAACATTTTGATTGTCTTGACTTATTCTGCTTTAAAAGTCACCTCCCCTTTTCACCAAACGCAGTTTGTCAGGAATTGGGACACAACAGCACCAAGTTATCTATTAATGGCAATACTAACAATTAAGGAGCTAGCAATCATTTAGGACTTATACTAAACATATTGTCAAAAAAAATGATCGGACAAAAGCCCAGAAGAAGCTCACGACAAGATAGCGAAATGCCGGCAAGTTTATGCAAGATGACACGGCCTTCTATAGAAGCTAAATATACGTATCAAGACACAGGCCGTGGAAGCCTACGCATCAGTTCGTTAGATCCATGTTTGATAAAATAAAAAATATATAAAAAAAATGTTCCATATAAAGAGTAGTTTGCGGTGGGGGATTTTCTTGAAAATCTTCGTGTAGCATCTTTGGAAGGTGCTGAACTTAAATATCAAGTTTAGTAATTATCAATTTTAATTGTGCCATTCACACACACACACACACACACACATGGATGTTTTTATAAAATGCTTTGCTTCTGATTCAGGGGGACTCAAAACGCGTACTTCTGGTGAAATCTCGATATAGAATTTTTGGATGGAATGCAATACTTCCTCTATCTATAAGGTATATGATAGAGAAAGCAAAAAGCTTTGGTGTGTGCGCGCGCGCGCGTGTGTGTTTACCTATCCATATTTCTGTCAGTGAACAGCCTAAGGATAAATAAGATCCAAGAAATATTCAGTTTGGTGTACTGATATTGTGAAGAAAACATGTAGGCATTCTGAATTTTCTGTTAATTGCCTGTGAAGTTATCTATATTTATACTTAGCTTCTGCAGTTGCATTTTTAAACTCTCCCAAACCGAAGCATATCTGAAGCCCTATATAACGTAGTTGAAAGTAAGTGAGAATTTTTGTTTCAATGATTAACATGGGTCGAACTACGAGCATTTAACTGCTGTCTCAACTTCTGCTTAACAAAGTAAGTATACGTTTCCTGACTGAAACTATTATATACAGATATTGGAAATAACATTTTGGGAATGTGTAGAAAAATAATATTTTACTCAATAATTTGTGAAATCTCTATGAATTTTTAAAAATTTACATTGCGTTAGGCACCGGTTTTTGTATCCTTTGCTGACAAGCAGGACTATTTAATGTAGGTATTATTTTGAGTTTCCTGTATCTCATACAAGTGATGACCACTTGATCACATCAGGTACACGCGCTGTACAGGTGCTCATTGCACTTCTGGCTCTCAGTGATGTGTACTTCACTACCGTATGTACTATTTGACGGTGACACACTCATTACTTAAACAGTTTTCACCATCAAGTGTTGAGTCATCCATGTTTGCTTTTCACGAACAGCAGTGGCCACTTTTATAACTCAAACATCTCGAAAGCTCCCATTTTGTTCGCCTTGCTCTCTTAATTTTACCATTCCCGAACCAACGGTGGTACACAAATTCGAACAAAAATAAAATCTACTAAATCTGCAGGTTATGATCGTCAACAGAAACGGATTCTATTATCCATCGCGAAAAGAGATAATATCACTAACGTCCACAAAAAATGAATGTTTATGTTGGTTAAGATTTACAATGGAACGGTCAGGTTATCCATACATCCAACAAAATATTTTCTCTAATTTATTCATAGTAAATATCTACCTCTAAGCTAATCATAAAGAGAACTGACAAATTGCTTGTGATGTCACATTTTGACTCTTGTGACGACCTGTTTAATGGACAGGCCAACAAACCACAACAGGTAAACAACGTATGGGACTAATCTATGCAAAACGCTCCCACATTTGGCCACATAAACACCCCTAAATGAATTGTCATGGCTTCAATTGAATGAACGAACATTTTTCTAGCTCCATAACTGCATCCCTTATAATATCACCCCTTCGATTTGTTTACTTGTCACCTCAAATCCTCTAAGGCATCCTACTATAATAAGCTTTCGTTACATCTTTACATTATCACTTCCATGAAATTGGGATTCTCTTCCTGGATTTAAATCAGAGACAGCCAGATTGTAACAAAATTCAACAATAATAATAATAATAATAATAATAATAATAATAATAATAATAATAATAATAATTAAACTTTCGCGCCGAATTTTAGTAAAGATGGCCCTTAGATGGTATAATCTTTATTTTCTTTTCATTTTTTCTGTTACTTGCTGATATATTTTGTGTTGTATTTTTGTATTTTTACTTTAGGCTTAGCGTGTAGGGTACTATCAGGTGATTTCATTTGGTCTCGTGGAAGAGAGGGCCTTATAGCAAGGATATATATAGGATCTTTTAAAAAAAGAAGGCACCCTAGAGACTATAGTTAGTGTTACTTTGATCATTATTATTGCTGTATTGATACATTGATATAAAATAGTTTTGTGCAACGTTTCAATCTTTGTTACACATACCTGACGTGTATACACACACACAGACATATATATATATATATATATATATATATATATATATATATATATATATTATTCCATAATTACCAAAGACTTCCTTTTTACCCCTTTCATGAGAAATAACATGTGAAATTATACCAAATCCTGGCAAAATTAATATACATATATTATTTTATATATATATATATAAATTGAGCTTAACAAAAGAAAAACACAAGATTTACAAGCTTTAATTTAAGAAATAAAGAAAAACAAAAGGTTTGTAGGTATTAAGGAAGGTCCTATAAACAGATAACGATAACAATTTATTAGGGACGTGTGAAAACTAGTATTTTCAGCTGCTAGTCGTCTTGTGTTGCATGTTCTGCTTCATCCTGATTGTCTATGATATTTTACTATATCTAATTTTCTTTAGCAATTATTTACTGGTTTTCAGGTAAGAAGGAAAGTCTTTGCAGAAAATGTGACTGAAATTTTACTGGACAAGAAATATACTCTGATAGACTTCACAGGCAATCTGTTTCTTTCCTTCGACTATGTCTTTTGTATTAACGAAAAGACTCGCTCCACGTTTGCGTTGTGAGAACGTATTGCACTATCTTCAAAGGTTCAGAATAAGAGTCAATGTTTTTTTTATTTCTCAAAATATTTTGTTTCCCATTTTCTTGCATCAGCTTTATGAATTTCCTCGGATTGTAGGCCTGATCAAAGCATTTAACATCAACACACACACCTTTTTCAGCTAGAAACTTGACAATTGGTACCCTATTTAGGTATTTCATCCAAACAGCTCCATAAGAAACAATGGAGAGCTGCATCCACTTGTTGAAGTACTCCATATAATCGTTCGAAGCGATACATCTGCCTGGAAATTCTTGGATAATGTCATAACTAAAATTTACGGAAACATTAAATAATATGTTTATAAGGAAGGTAAAGGGAAAACATCAAAATCCCGGAATTTTTAAAGATTTTAAAAATCCGCCCGGGTATTGAATTCAGACCCAGCAAAGAGGACATACCCGAAAAAAACAAGCGTATGCACGTATGGTAGCCCTACCTCTTAAGGCCTTAAGTCCTGCCAAGACAATAAGTAAATTAACAAAGAAGACATTTTCTACCAGCTTACTAGAAAGTCTCTCTGATTCTCGTATTTGGAATGTAAGCGAGTAAGCGAGTTTCGGCTCTATATATTTTTAAAGTCTGGATCTAAATAAGAGAATGCTACATAATTCAACAGTTGTTATGGCAACAGATTGACTACTACAGGGCTCTGCAACTTGGATGCACGAGGAAGACAAAACAGATCGATCTTTAGCTGGTTAATGTTTCAGGACTTCATCACTAGAATCGCAGCATGTCTGTGAAGACTCGTGAATTGTTGAAACATGGTCTTTGATAGGCTTCTAAATGATAACAGAAAGTGTTACGATTGCAACTTAACGATTGCTAATGTAATATAGCTTTCGTGGTTTTGTAAATGATTTTCTATCTCATCGTTCCACATCTTAATGAACAATTTATTTCTTCAAATATTACATTATATTTGGCAATACGATATACCGTAATGGGAGCTATTTAATATTATACACACCTAATATCGAGTTGTTAATGTACAACAAATCTTATTCTTGTTCACTATTTCTGTCTTTTTGCATTTTCTTAATCTAAGTAATTCTATGTTTTTGCCCTCATTCGACATTAGGTAAACATTGATCGATATTAAGGTAAGGTGGATCGAACAATCACTTTTTATATTAGTAATACGTATATGTATAATGGATGGCTGTGAGTTGGTACTGGGAAGACTGTCACACCTATGTTTGACTGAACTGGTTATCTAAAGCAGCAGGGATTTTATTGTGAAAGAGAGACTATTTTGTATCATGTCAAATTTCTTCGCTCGCTCGTAATATTAATTTAATTTTACAGTTTATTGTCTATTAAGCAATAAAATATAAATGTGCTGTATATTTACTACAAATTCCAAGCTTGCACGTAAAGACTTGCAGTTCCATAAAGACAAAGAAAATATTAATAGTCCTGTCCCGCCAAACTCTGGAATCGATCATTGGACTCGGCACTGATCCACAGAGGAGATGTTGTACCTATGTCCCACAAGGGGACATCCCTGTGAGGAAGGATGAGGCGATGGGGAAACACCGGGCGGCCGGAAATGGCAGGGACCCTAAGTTTCCAGATACTCTCCGACAAACGGGGACCCCACCCCGCACAGAGGGTGTCCAATGCCCCTCCAGTAGGTTCGAATATCCCCGGCAGCCAGCCAAAAGCCGAGGGACGTAGAATCACAAAGAGCATCCTTTTCCTCTGCCACACAGCACCGAAACACCATCGGTGTTCCAACCCTGAAAGAGACCAACGGATGATGATGAAGTGAAATGAGAATGGAGGGACAGGAAATTTGGGATATGTCAGAATCCTTCCCAGCATTTGCCTGGCGACCCGGGAAAACTCCCAGGAAAGTCAGCCACGAGAATCGAACCCACGACCTCCCGAATGCGAGACACTGACGAAACCGCCTGAGCCATCCGCTCGGTCATTTATGAAGAAGCATCATCCTCAATATCGTTTTAAGCAAAAGACTTGTTTTTATAACATTCCAATTTCTAAGAGATCTTCGGTATTCCTTTTCCGTCGCTGTTTCATTGGTCACTTTTTTTTATCATTTTCTTGTATGTTATTTCTCTTTGTAATTGTTTTTTAATTTATCATTCACGAAACACAGTTATCCTGTGTATTCATTTCGTATTTCGTCCATTTTTTCATGTTTCACTCGTATTGCCCGCTTTATCTTGTATGATCATATTGGGGGCTGTGACTTGAGAAACATTTTGTTGAATGTGGGCTGTTTTTCAAGTATGGGTTTTAATCATTTTTACATAAAACACACACATACACACATTCACTCTCATATGCATAGTTTCAGACTCTACGTAGAATAGGGAAACATTCTAATTAATGTAGAATTTTGTGCATCTGAACATACAAGTGGGCTCTGGAATTCCTTATTCTTTATGAGTTCGGTTTTAGTTTTTCCCCCCCTGTATTTACATCGTCAGTCTGATTATAAGTACGTAGTATTTGAAGTGTGAAATTAAAACAGCTGACGACTGATTTGTGTCGCAGTGGTCACGGTGTTGAAGCGCTGGCTGGTTGGCTGACTGAAGTCTGGCACGGAAAACCCCCCTTGAGTAATCCAGCAATCGCTTTCTCCAACACTCTCACAGAAAGAATGTGCGGGCCCGCACACACTGCCTTGCATCATGGTCTGTTTTTGTCATGTTACTAGCGAAATAATACAAGGTATATTCAACCTTGACTAGCTATAATTCATCTCCGGAACATATAAACCAGCATTCCATTCCCATGAGTAATTAGACACGAAGTGATTTTTAGAAAGCAACACCTTTCTCTATCTGTTGAAGCAGAATACTCATCATGTCCTTAGAGAAAAGCCCTTTACCTTTGTGCAACTCAATTATTATTGTTATTATTATCATCATTATTATATAAATAATTTAGAAGTTGGGGTTATCGTTATAGAACATCCCTGGGCACAAAAGATGATCAAGCGAAAATATCTTACGCGATGAACTGCTTCCTCGTTGTTTCATTAGGCTTTTCTGTTCCCTTCTTCTTTCCTTCGATTATTATGTATTTATTTGTTTATTTTTCCTCTTTCTTTTCACCGCCTTTTTCCAGGCAACTGCGGTTGGCTGGTAACAACGCAACTCCCACTGCACACGCCTTAGGTTTTGCGCATAAGTTGTGACCTTCGTACCACTTGGTTTCGACTACTGCTGCTGTCTTGCTTATACATTTTTACACGTGTTATCAGTTTCTTTTCTTGTAGTTCTACACATATTAATACAACCAAGTTTTATGCACAACCTATGTACGAAAACTGAGTTTTGCAGGGAAGTTAGACGGCGATTTTAAGGGCATTTCTAGGTATATACTTGTTCCACATAGATATACTGTACGAAAGCGTTCAGTAAATTTAGCATTACAGGATCAATTTTTGATTAAAAAAAGAATACGAAGGGTAAAAAAGCGTGTGCTTATTGATGAGAAGAGAAATTAAACGAAGTTGTACAAATCCCCAAATATAAAAATGATTGAAAGTAAAACGAGAAACTGATTCAATTTCAGAAGATGATCTGGCGCTTATGAATGATTAGTTTTCTAATTATCGTATAGCAGTAAGACGTGCATTTAGTCTAGATTACCACTATGAATGCCAGTTGCAGTGAAACGGGCAACAGCATCAAGAAAGATGCAGCACTTCTTTTTCCTTTCTCTACCATGTACATAGTAGGTTGAGAAGGTATTGCATTCCAACAAAACATTCCATACCAAGATTTCACTGGAAATACATGTTTTGAGGCTCCCTGAATAAAAAAACCCAGCATTTTTAGAAAAATGTCCTTGTGTGTGTCTGTGAACAGCATAACTCAAAAACTAAAAGTCGGATAAATACCAAACGTAGTATTTAAGGTATGGCATACCTTTCAAAGATACGACGCAAAGATTTTAAAGAAAATCCCTCAACCCAAAACTACCCTTTACATGGAATATTTTTCGAAATTGTTTATTTTCTAAAAAAATGGCTCCAACGTTTTTGATTAGAATGCCATCTATTAAAGATATTTACATGTCAAATAAAATGTAGATATATCTTGAATTTTCTGGGTCCTTTGAAGTCCTCTTCATTCGGAAGGAATTTTGTATATCTACTCCTGTATAACCGATAAACGTTAAGCGATAGACGAAAACGTACTACACAAGAAATATAGACCTTTTTAAAACAGACAATTTATTTAAAAAAACGTTTTTGTGGCATCAGCCATTTCCGAGATATTGTTATTAATGGTTCGAATTGTTCATTACTAGTCATTCTTTCAAAGTTGTGTCGATTTTCAATTGTTTCTCGCGATGTCATGGAAATAGTGTAGAATGTTAAGTCCAGCGTATAGCGTCCAGTTATAAAACATTTGACTACCGCTATTCCCTTTGTTATTATAACGAAATGTGCAATGGCGCTACATATTTCCGGAAAGGTTTATCTCGATTAAAATGAAGTAGATAGGAAAATAAACTTTCGTAAGAATAATTTGTGTACCACTAATAAAGATATAGGACAGAGAACGTCCTGTGAATGTAACACATCAGATGTTACCTTGATACATCCTGCACATTCTTCTGGAATTATTAAAAGAGATTAAAACCCCTTGCAAGTTAAACAAGTATCGAGTGTTTGAGACAGTAGTTCATTTTACACAATTTCCTTTAGTTATAGGTCAAATAAAGTTAAACCTCTGAGCTCTTTGAATCCAAGAGTCAGAACTTATTGAATGTAAATGCTTTGAAAATAGGAAAGAAGAATATTAATTAACAGCTTAGCGGAGTGTCGTGACATTTCAGGTTACGAAGCAATGGCAACAGAGGAGTGCTTAAAATGCTAATTTCTTAGCATTAAATTCACATTCTCATATATCAATGTTCATTCATTCATGCACAATCAATCCTTTATATTTCTCGAATGTTTTTAATTTCGAGATACTCTATAAGTGACTTTTACAAAACAAGTATCTGTAATTTCTGCATTTATTTAAATTAAATAATTCTGACTTATTATAAACCTATCTTTCTAAAGTGAACATCATATTATAATGCTAACAGTACATTACGCTAAATGTCCAATAGACGTACGCCCACTAAGCAATATCATAATTAAGATTCAACATCGAAATGCAAGCTGAAATTTCTGTCGTAGCGGTCTAAAGTTCTTAAAACCGGTCTGGCCATTTGTGATCATTTATTTCTTTTCAGTGTAGATAAATTACAAAAATACTTTACTCAAAACCGTGCAATGCAGTAACACTCGTATTTAGAGGAGGTTCTAGGAGTTGCTTCCCAAGCTCAGAACGTCATTCTTGCTAATTTTTACTTCGCGTGCTTTTAAATTCGTGTACGTTGCTACATTAGAGAGGGAAAAAAAATATCAATACACATTTTTGTGGATATAGCATAAAGTGACTCATTATGAATCACATAGTTTTTGAAATGCATCATTAAATTAAGAATTCTTGAATATATTTTATGAGAGCCATCTTTGATGCCACAACAGCCTTAACTATGGCAAGCTTCTGTTAATTGCTTACACAACTACGTCTATACTGGAGTCCCATTGCGACCTTATTGTTCAGCTTGGAACTGGCGATGTTAGCTCGATAACTATCGGTGATGACCTCCTATTGCTCGAGAGGGGCCTTGTTCTCATTTGCTTTCCGCCAAAGTTCGGAAAATGTGTTAACCTAAAAGAAAAGCGTTGAAGTTTTTATTTTTAAGGAAATTGAATAGAAAGTACTACTTTTTTTGCTTTCGAGGAATAATTGCGTCTGCGGCTGACTTATCGACGTCTTATTTTCCATAACGTGGCCATACCATGAGCGTTCTTGACGAGCCGTAGTCTGTCAACCCGACAGCTGGCCTCATACTCAGTATGCGCAGGGTAGAGACAGGTGATCATTCCACCAGTATGAGGAGAGGATATGGTCAGAATCACGCTTCTTCCATATGTTTGCTCTACTGGATCTACAGATCGCTATCTTCGCTGCTCCTAATATTTCTCAATGCCGAATGGGCACCAGTCCTATACATGCACTCCCATGGACGGGCTCGAACCCAGACACATTCCGTCGAAGGGAACCGGAGCACTAACCTCCAAACTACTACATCACGGCACAGGATACCGTGAGTGTTGCATAGTACAGTTTAGGCATCCAATTTTAGAACTTTTAAGTCAAGCTAAATAAAGGCAACCGTGGCAGGAGGAGGTCCATCCTACGCGCGTGAAATAAAGAAGAAAGACAAAAGGTAGTAATCGATTACTCGAGACGTTTAGTTGACAACCTTGAGCCCTCTATCGTGACATACGGCTGGCTCTTCCTTCTATCTGTTCAACAAAAACACCAGCCGGATATTGAAGCGACCTTGCCGGCGGACGCTGTTTTGTCTCATTGTTTACTCTCTTACATGGAACACTAATGAACTACTGTTGGACGTCATTTGCACCTCCACAAAGGTGAAGATGCGTTTCATACGACACTAAGAAAAACAATACAAACTAACGGAATGTGGCATTGCTGCAAAACGATATGGTCCTCTTGACGTTCAGGTGCCATTTCGACTGACAAGTTTAAATTTAGGCGTAGGGGAGAAGAGTTAATGCACTACACAATGCGACCGCTTACAATTCGTTACATTTTCCCCAACAAAATTTAATCTCTAAACATCCCTACATTTTTGATGCGTAGTTTCCCTTAGGACTTTCAGGTTCATGTGGTTCATGAATTTCAGCACAGGATTCACAGTTTGTTCTGCTTTCTTGCATTCCCAAAGATTAGATTGCCACGAATGCCATTCGTGCACAGGTACACCGAAAGATAAAAAATGAAAGACGACTGCCCACCTGACAAACTATCCATTACTAGCATTTCTGCCTTTATTAAAAGCATTTAATCTCTGTGTCATGTAATTACTATATTACTCTTTGTATTTTCTTGACATCCACTCCATATATCCCAAAATTAGTCCAAATTTGGGTTTATATCCAATGAAATTCTTGTTTGGCAAAATCATCTGCTTTTCGTGCATTTTCGGCACACACATCATTGCAACTAAATTGTTCACAGCATTCGCAGACTATTTTTATTTGAATTCATGTACTTCAAGGGCTTTAATAGCTGCTGACTTTCTTGGGGGTATGTATTAAAATGTCCCTAGTGAAAATAATCCTTATTTTGGCCCATGTGGTGGTAAAAACTATAATATTTCTGCTTGAACCACAATAGCAAGTTGGTCGAGGCAAACATGCTATTGAAATAATAGAACAATTTTGCCGCAGTTATAAAGGCCTAATTTAGTTCCTTGATCAACTGGATGCATCCAGTTAGATCCACGCCAGATCATAGAGTTGTTTTCCTGTTCCCATTCTCTCCGCTTTCGGTAAGATTTTTCTCCTGTTTGCTGTAGGAGGGGTCTCGGATTAGATTCCTGTCAGGGATCGGCACATTTTTCTTGAATAAGAAGATTTCTCGGTATGCCCAGAATCTGGTGCGTGAATGTGAGTGTGCTTTGTGTGTGTGTGTGTGTGTGTGTGTGTGTGTGTGTGTGTGTTTTATCGGTTATGTAATAACCAATTCGCTCATAAAACAAGATTTCAGAATTGCCGCTGGGAAAAAACCTAGCAGACTGCCAAGTCACACAATTATGTCAAGTTATGTTCTGTTAAACATCTTGCCCGTAACCATAATAGGTATATCTAGACCAACGCCTCTCGAAAAATGCAAGTGCCCAAGGCGTACTGAGTTTTAATAATGTCATCGCATTCAAACCTGTAATTACCAACCCTTGTACTCGTCTCTGCGCAGCTTCAAAGACGGTTCTGCATATTGCTGATTTAAATAGTGTACAATAAAACGCTCCAAAATTGGTATTTTAAGGAGCACGTGTGACTTTCTTGGCCGCTAAACGCATTTCTTTTTGATTCGGTGAAATATATTGGCAGCTTTGATATGGCGACTCTTTCTTTAGGTATGGTAACTAATTTCACGTGGTCTCATGAAATAGGTGACATCTATGGCATACATACCAACATAAGCAATTACATACTTGAGGCATCCCTTTCCTAACTGAAGAATGAAATAAATAAACTGTGGGCAGTATTTTCATCAGGGCATTTTTGTGTATTTTATAAAACGCTATTGCAAGTGATCGATTGCGGTCTTATTTTTACGCCAAATTTATAGCAGCGATTAGCGTTTTATTTACACATACGTAGGCTAATTCAGCGAATGTTTCTGAAACGACAGGTGCTAACGATGTAGTGTTTCCCTAGGACTGTAGCTCAAAGTTTACACCAGTAAGTATATTTCTCTCACAACGTTATTTTGTCTTTTTGACGGGACAGTATTTACTTACTTTGCGAAAGCAAAGTCAGACAATATTAGAAAGTCTTTGGCGTGTTTTTGCAAAATTCAACCCGCGGTCTTTTTATAACCAAACCTATTCGCCAGTAAAGCTCAACTTTTACAACTGATTGTGTAATAAGCTATTAATGCAACTTTTTTGTGAGTGTTGAATATTGTTATTTTAATGGACAGTGGTAAGAGTTCCTATGTTTTTGCAGAAACGCTGATAAAATTATTCGCTTTAATGTAGTGACAAAGGACGATTTGTCATTAATTACTTTCTCTCCTACGTACTTACAGTAAGTAGAAGCAGTATAATATTTCACCTAAAAATTTGATGTCGACATTTCACCAAAAACAAATGTTTTGAGGCCCCCCTGAACCCAAAAAAGCAGTTTTAGAAAAAGATTCCCGCGCGCGTGAGTGTGTGTGTGTCGGATCTGTGAACAGCATAACTCTAAAACGAGAAATCCATAACTACCAGACCTGGTATTAAGTTCAGTGTCTTCCAAAGGGCGACTCGAAGATGTTCAGGAAAATCGCCCTACCTCAATATTTTTTTTATTTTCTCAAAAGAAGCTCTAACTACTTTGATTAAAATACTTATTTAAAATATTGCATGAGAAATAAGATGTGTACCTTCAATTGCTGGGAATAGCCGTGAAGTCCTCTTCATTCGGAAAGAATTTTGTATTATTTTGTATAACTAGTAAACGATAGTATATAGACAAAGATTTACTACACAGAAAATCTAGAACTCTTTAAAACCCACAGTTTATTTAATATAACTTGTTTTGTGGCATCACCCATTTCCGAGGTATTCGATGTTATTGGTTTGAATTCTTTAATACTAAAATGACAAAGTGCTGGCGCTATACAGTTGTTTCCCGCTAATGTCATCGAAATAGTATGGAATTTTAAGCATATAGCGACTCACTTTTGGCCATATGACCATCGATTCGGTTTCGTCTATGCCCCTTGTAACAATGAAATGTGTAGTGAAACCATCTCTGCAAAAGTTTATCTCGATTAACACGAAGTAGATAGAAAAATAAGCTTTCGTAAGAAGGGTTTGTAGACGTTATGTAAAAATAAACGATAGTAGACATAGACGTTCATGTGAATGTTACACATCAGCATATTTTATAATTGGTAAAAGATCGATTTATATCTTCAAAATGTGTATTGGACTAAGGTTGCCGAGAGCCAGGACAGTAACTTTGTTTCAAAAACTTTAGGGCAAGTTTTGGCTTGAAAATGAACAATTGAGTGAATCGCTTCGTTGTTTGGTTCTGTATTATTAACTGCCCCCTTATTTACTTTGCCTTCAAAACTTAGAATAAATCTTTATTGTCAATAGACTCATTACAAGAGCATCAGACATTATTAGAGATTACATCCTACAATTATATACAGATATGTATATATATTAAAATTCTGCAACACTATACAGACATTTCTTAATTAGGTAAAATTTTAAAACATTTTTAAATTTAATACTGACGTTTTTCACTTGGGTTGGCAGCTTATTATAATATAAGGCTCCAATTCTATATGGGTCCTTATTAGTTTGACTTTCATTTGAGCTAACCCTATGATAATCATTTGAACCTCTAGTATCATGGTTATGGCAGTCTTTATTGAGTACATTATATTCCTTATTATTTTTGACAAGTAGTATACTTTTATAAACATATAGTGAAACTACAGTTAATATTTTTGCCTTTATGGATGTTTCCCTGCATGACTGTCGGTAGTCGAGGTTGTACATACATCTGATACATCTTTTTGTATTTTTAATATCCTATCCATGTTGAACTTACTTGTACCCCCCAGATTTGAATTCCATAGGTTAATTGTGGATAAATTATGCCATAGTAAGCTGAATTGAGAATAGAAGTGTTTTTGTATTTTGCCAGCTGTCTTAGAAGGAATAGTCCTGAGTTGATTTTTTTTGCAAACAGTATCTGTATGTGTGTTATATGTTAGACCATCATCAATATTTATGGCTAAAAGTTTAAAGTTGTTCACCTGTTCCAAAGTGCTATTGTTAATATTTATATTTATTTCGTCCGTAAGATTGTTGGGCTTTTGGAATACCATAATTTTAATTTTGTCTACGTTTAGTTTCAGTCCACTATGTAGAAGGTATTGCGAGATTTCACCAATTGCAGTTGTCATTCTTTGTTCTGGTGTATCTCTTTTATCACTCCAATATATTAAAGATGTGTCATCAGCATAGGAGATTACTTTACTGCATTCAGGTGTGGGTAAATTATTTAGTTATATAAATCAAGAAAAGTGTGGGCCCAAGCACTGATCCTTGAGGTACACCGTACTTTACTATGTTATATTCTGACTTGACTGTACCTATAACGTTACCTTTTTTTCCAACTTATTTCAGTACACTGTACACGATTTTTTTTAAATATGATGCTAACAATTTGTTTACATGTCCTGTAAAACCATAATTTTCTAGTTTTGCAATTAGGTAATCATGCGAAACAGTGTCGAATGCTTTTGAGAGATCTAAATAGATTCCCGCAGCCCTTTTTTTGTTATCTAACAATTTCAATAGTTCATTGATATATTCTGCTATTACTGTTGACAGTTTATCTCTAAAATCATGTTGAAAACGGTTAAGGATGTTATTAGATTTTAAAAAGCTATTTATTCTGTTCATAAGGACCTTCATAAGGTTCATAAGGATATATGTACATTTTGGGAAGTTGCAGTAAATATACATATATTGAAAGTTTAATAGTGTATAACATTTCCCTCGTTATATCCACTAGCCTCTGACGGAATTTCCAACAATACCCTTGAGCAAGTAAATTACTGTTTTACCTCTGGTTTCCCCACGACCTTGGTACGTGACATAGCTAAAGACATAAACATCTAAATTCCCAAGCCGAGGCCAGTAATTTTAAACGCTTTCGTGAGGCAATACATAGGTAAATCACAAAAAAGTATTTGGCGTGATGGCGCAGCTGGATAAACGAAAACAATTGCATGAGATTGACAGGATGCTGTGTAAGGTCAATGTCATTTTGTTACCGGATATCCTGCATGAATTGTGTTCAGATGCATCTATCGCTTATTGCTAGGAATTGAGCTTATGGTCATGTTTCGTGCATAATGGTGTCCAGTGGTTTATTCGTTACGGGCAGTGCTGCTAGGCACATCGAGAAATGAGGTAAGAGATATTCTTTTCATGAGAAACAGTGCTTGTCGGAGAGTCATAGCGTGTACCTTCTTCAATGTGGATGTGGGCAGTGGGTAAACATTGCTTACCGCAAGGTCTCGCTTGCACAGAATTAGATTCTTAAAAGAAGAGAAAAGTTTTCGCTAGAATTGGCTAGCTTTATTTCTGCAGATCACGAATATCAGGAACTTGTAAGCCTTGAGTTCGAACTTCAATCTACAACTTAGACTCTTTTCCCTCTTTCCTTCCTTCCAAGGTTTCTCCGAAGATGAAAGCAACTATTATGCAATTCTCTTAGGTATATCTACTAACTAAGCAGTTCACGTTACTAGGATCTTATCTCACAATACACATACACTCAAAAATGATCATCAATGGCTTAAAAAATCTGGTGTATTACATGTGCATGACTTTCTGTACCTACTGTCGTTTATTTTTATATAAAGCTATTCTTACGGAAGCTCATTTTTCTCTTTTCATGTTAATCGAGATAACCGTTGCAGAGATAATTTGTTTAAATATTTCGTTGAAGTACAAGCGGGATAGAAGAAACCAGTTATTATTTATTTTTTCTGTTTGACAAGTGTCTCTGTATTATGACTTAGAAATTCCATACTTTTTCTATGACATCGCGAGAAACAACTGAATAGCGACAGTACTTAAAAATGACAAAGTGTTGAAAAATTCAAACCAATAACAACGGATATCTCGGAAATGCTAATGCCACAAAATGTTATTTTAAATGAATTGTGTGTTTTAAAGGGACCTACATTTTTTGTGTAATTGGTTTTTTATATATCTTATGGTTTACCAGTTACACGAAATTACACAAAATTCCTTCCGAATTCTGCTCTACAGACTATTTCAAGAAAATGCAAGATGAATATTTTATTTGTCATGTAAATATCCTGAATATATGATATTTTAATCAAAATCATTACAGCCATTTTTGAGAAAATAAACAATTTTGAAAAATATTCCATGTTGAGGGGTAGTTTGTGTTGGAAGGAATTTCTTGAAAATCTTCGTGCCGCATCTTTGGAAGATCTCGAACCTAAATACCAAGTTTAGTATTTATTGAACATCGCTTTTGGGTTACGTAGTGCATACACACAAAGTGCGCGTGGATATTTTTCGAATTTGCCTTTTTACTTAGTCGACCTCAGAAGTGTATTTCCGGTAACATCTCGATATTGAATTTTGGGTCGAATACTTTTCCTAACTTAAATACTTAAGCGCTAGGGGAAGTAAGCATGTGAATACCAAAGAAACGCTTATGAAAATGTAGCTGATATGCATCATACCGTGCGGATGATTGTTTAAAGTGTCATGTTGACAAGATTTAAGAGAATCTTGCATACAAATGTGACATATATTATTAAAGAAATCTCATTTATCTTTTATAAACTTTGAAACAAAAAATAGTGTTAGCAAATATTTCAGGCAGATTTTAAATGCATTCCCTTAAATCAATAAGAGGATACCCATTCTTTGGACTAAAGAAACGCATTTCATAAGGATAAATTGTGATAATGCTGTTCGTGATCACATTCAGAATTCTTTGTTTAAACTATATTGAAAATAATCACACACATGTCTGGGTTGTCTCTACCATACGCCTTGGTTGTGTGACTTTTAAGTTTGCCTGTTTGTCGATTCGCTTTACATGTCAAGCAGAATGAACCCATATTTTAAAACTAGTGCACCTGAGTAACAAATAAAGGAGCACTTATTGATAAAGTCTGGAGATTTTAATTCCAGTTTCAATTTCTAAATAATGAAAAGATAGTTATTGTATACAAGTCTTAGATATTGGTGTATGTTACGAAGGCATTGATTTTTACTTTCTTTAGTAAGTAGGGGAATTATTGCATTCCACCCAAAAATTCGATACCGATATTTCACCGGAAATACATGTTATGAGGCAGCCTAAATAAAAAAAAGCATTTTTATAAAAAGGTCCGTATGTGTGTCTCCGAACAGCATAACTCAAAAACGAAAAGTTGGATAAATACCAAACTTGATATTTAGGTTCAATATCTTTCAAAGTTTCGACAAGAAGATTTTAAAGAAAATCCCCCACACCAAACTACCGTTTACGTGGAACATTTTTCAAAAATTTTGGTTTTCTTAAAAATGGCTCAAACGATTTTGATTAAATATCATATATTTAAGATATTTTCATGAAACTAAGATGTATATCCTGAATTTTCTTGTGAATTTCCCCCAAAGTCCTCTTCTTTCTGAATGGTTTTTGCATAACTGGTTAAACTGTAAGAGATAAACAAGGTTTTTCTACACTAAAAATGTAGAGCTCCTTAAAACACACAATTTATATCTTGTAGTTTTTGTTTTTTTTGTGGAGTGATCCATTTCCGACATATTCCTTGTAATTTGTTTGGATTTTCCAATACTTACACTTTTTCTCAAATGGGAATTCGATATTCGTTTTTTTTTAGACTTGGACATACAAAGAGAATGAAATGCTCCACATAGCAAACAGCTCTTAAAAGATTTGACTATCGCTTAAGGCCTACCATATTTCCCTTGCACCTACAAGAAAATTAGCAATAAGATAGTTTCTGCAAATGTCTATCTCGATCAACATGAAGTAGATGGAGAATAAGCGTTTGTAAAAATAGTTTGTACAAGGGTAGAGAGAGTCATGTGAATGTAACACATCAGATTTTAAAACAAAACCAAATCCGTAATTATCCTAAGCAATGTAGATGTCAACGATGTAACAGAAGACGAGTAAGTTAACTTGAAGTAACGAATTGTGCATTCGATGTTTGTCTATTTAATTCACGCTTTATTCTATTACTATGAAGCTTGCGGTTAACGCCAAAAGTAATTTTCATTCTAATACTATGGAAGCACGCAATGAAGTACCTCGGTATCGAACCGAGGGGATGGCTCAGGCGCTAAAGTCTGAGGCCCGCATTAGGGGGGTCCCGTGTTCGATTCTCGGTTGTCGACCATTCTGATCATGGGGTTTTCGCGGTTTTCCTCTGGTCGCATAGGCGTCTAGTGATGGAATGGTTGCTGCGTTTTGGAAAGATTTCTCTCTGCCAATGACAGAGCGCGTTGACCTGCCTACAAGGGTTCCTTCGTCCCTTCTCGTGGGACTCCACATCTACTGGCGAGAGCGGGTGTTTCGTACTGGAAATTATAGGATTTCCGTGCGTCTCAGATCCCGCAGGACCTGCCTCCTGCGGCTCCTTCACTTCACTACTCACTGCCTCCCGGGGGTGTAGCCACAATAGTTCTAGTTGGTCGCAGTGTCGAGGTGTCCCCCTCTGATAATTACATCCTACTTGGGTATCGTTATATCAGTTATTTTCCTTTCTATAGTGACATACCGATGGAATAATCTTCACTATATATACAAAGTGAAATTTGTAACCAGGGTAATCTTCAAAACCATTTAATCCATATTTATAATATTGAGGAAATCCGCTTCTCGGTATTTAAAAGTTAAATAGCATGTCAATGGCTTTTAAATATTCGGATTATGGGTGTAGGGATCCTTCATATCCAGCAGTTGCTCTTCTGTTTTATTGAATTTTGACATTCAGGGGCTTCCTTTAACCTTAACATTTTGGAGGTATTAGATTACCCAGTAAATACTGCGCCAAAGTATAAAAAAAAACCTAACATTTTTATTTGTTATTCTTACCTACGAGTTATTAAGTCATTTCAACAATGCTTTCACCGTTAAGAGATGCAGCATTTCTAAAATTTGAAGATTGTCGGGGAGGATGTTGATAAGGAGATTAGAATTACAACGCTGCCGATGCTCCTCCTATTTGCTTATTGAAACTAGGGATTTTTTGCTCAATATTATGAATATCACCGTAGCTTTACGAACTTACAGTTCTAAGAGGTAAAAATATACGGTTTACTATAAAGAGAGTAAAAGTAAGGGTTCCTGGAAAGACATTAGAATAAGAGTGGAGGATATTGAAAAGCAGGAAATTATAAATAGTTCGAGGAAAAAGGGTCATTAATAGATTATAAATATTTTAAAACGGAATGGGGGAAAAGAAAGATACATTGAAGTATGCTACAAAGAGACCAGAATGGGGTATGCATGGGCGAGGACAGGTGTAATGAATTTAAGCGGCCTAACAGAGAGAAGAAGGGGAAGAGATGTACTAAACGTAATAAATTGCAAGACAATTGGCATTAGATTCTGGGATGCGAGGACACGGATAAAGGAAGAGAGAATTTAATACTAGGGAAATGTAAAAATTTACCAATAGAGCTAAAAGGAAGATTTTAAATACAAGTTCAAATAAATATTTGGAGAAAGCAGGAAAATATTTAGGAGAAGTTATGTTAAAGTGGTTGAAAAAGACGTGAAGCAAATTGGAGAAGACACGAAAAGGGATAATAAAGAAAAAATATGATGTGTTACACTCACATGACTTTCTCTACTCTTGTCAAACTATTTTTACAAACACTTATTCTCCATATGCTGCATGTTAATCGAGATATCGAGATGTTAATCTGAAGCAAATTACTTAAATGTAAATAATGAGTGTAATATGAATATGCATTTTTATGTGACATTGATTTGAGATATTTGTTTATTGTAATTATTGCTGAGAAGTAAGTTTTTAATGCCTTACTGAAACTGTCAATAATAGCGCGCAATAATGCAGCGAAGGGGGGTGAGCTGTTTATCATTATTGGAAACGAGGAAGTTACGTAATGTTGGCGCGTTTTTTCCTTGAGAATATTCTGGAATATTTCCCTAGAGCATATGTATTCATAATTTTCATTGGATATTAAAATAGACGCTAATGTTGGCGCGTTTTATTAGCCAATTGCAGTTCAGTTATAATCTTTAGGCATATCGGAGTGTATGGGTATAAAAGCAGTAGGTTGGAGGTAAAGTGAGTTCAGTTCGTCAAAATTCTTTATACATTACACGTCGCCTTCAGTCGTTCAGTTCATCAAAAATCTGTGTACACTACACGTCGTCTTCAGTCAGTCAGTTCGTCGAAAGTATTAGTACGGCATACATCGGATATAGATTCACAAGTTACGCGTAGCAGAATTCTGAAAAATCGAAAGTATGGTAAAGTTAATTATACAAAAGATTGAAGTACGTGGATTAAAAGAATTATCAGTAAGAAGTTGTTATAACAGTTTCAGTTTGGCGAGTGTCAAGATCAATATGTAAATGTGATAGTTAACGTGTTCGACAATAAATGTGTAAAACAAATTTCTTCATCAGTGTTATATTTGGATAAAAGATTCCTTTCCGTTTACACACCTTGATCAAGAGACATGTTCGACCGAGAAATAATAGCTAGCCGGAGGACAGTAAACAAAAATTAAATCAAATAACAGTCGCATTCTTTCGAACACTAATACTGCCGCAAATTGCTAACACCAGATGGAGCTACAAACCGAACAAATGAATGACGTCACAAGATGGCTTCCACGCGTGAAGTAAACATAAATACACAAACATTTGTAAGTAATACCGTTACAAATTGGCTACCACAACGTGGGGCTACAATAATGTTAAATAAATAACATAAAAACTACTACAAATCTTATTGCTAATTTTATTGTAGATGCAAGGGGAATTGGTAGGCTTTACAAAAACAATGAATAACGAATTCCCATTTGAGAAAAGTATAAGTATTGGAAAATTTAAGGGAATAACAAGCAATATCTCGAAAATGGTTCACTCTACAAAAAAAATGTATACGACATAAATTATGTATTTTAACGCGATCTACATTTTTTGTGCAGTAACATTTTGTCTATCTCTTATGGTTTACCAATTATGCAAAAGTCGTTCACAATGAAGAACACTTTTGGAAATATTCCCAGAAAATTCGAGATATACATTTCAGTTGTCATGAAAATATCTTAAACATATGATATTTTAATCAAAATCGTTAGAGCCATTTTTGAGAAAATTAAAATTTTCGAAAAATGTTCCGTGTAAAGGGTAGTCGGGGTGAGGGGATTTTCTTGAAAACCTTCGTGTCGCATCTCTGGAAGATACTGAACTTAAATACCAAGTTTGGTGTTTATCCGACTGTTCGTTTCTGAGTTATGCTGTTCAAACAGACACACGGACAGACACAGACACACACACACAGACACACACACGGACATGTTTCCAAAAATGCTTTTTTTGGATTCAGGGGGTCTCAAAACATGTATTTCCGGTGAAATCTGGGTATCGAATTTTTGGGTGGAATACAATACTTCCCCTACTTACTATACGTAGTAGAGAAAGTAAAAATGTATATGACATAAATTGTGTATTTTAACGCGATCTACATTTTTTGTGTAGTAAAATTTTGTCTATCTCTTTGATTTACCAATTATGCAAACGTCGTTCACAATAATGAACACTTTTGGAGACGTCCCCAGAAAATTCAAGATATACATCTTATTTGTCATGAAAGTATCTTAAATATATGATATTTTAATAAAAATCGTTAGAAGGCATTTTTGAGAAAATTAAAATTTTCGAAAAATGTTCCATGTAAAGGGTAATCTAGGATGGGGGATTTTCTTGAAAACCTTCGTGTCGCATCTCTGGAAGATACTGAACCTAAATACCAAGTTTGGTGTTTATCCGACTGTTCGTTTCTGAGTTATGCTGTTCACAGACAGGCACAGACACACACACACACACACGGACATGTTTCCAAAAATGCTTTTTTGGATTCAGGGGGTCTCAAAACATGTATTTCCGGTGAAATCTCGGTATCGAATTTTTGGGTGGAATACAATACCTACTTCCCCTACATACTATACGTAGTAGAGAAAGTAAAAGGTATATAGTGGAAAATTATACTTCCCCATTATATATGCAACAGAAAGTTAAATATAAGGGAAAGAGAAATAATAAGCAACTCCATTGTATTGTAAACATTGTACCAATTGCATGTAAGTTCAAAATAGTCAATAAACCATTCATTCATATAAGGAGAGTTTTCTATATGATTTTATATAAATGTTATTATAATCAATTTAGATAGATAAAATGAACAACAAAGTCATCGCCGGGTAAAGCAACTAGTTAACACTACATTTAATAGTATATTGTGAATGAAGCTATGTTTCCTGCGTCGAATGTTTTTCCGAAAGCACGGTAATAAATACTGACATTAATACTGAATTTAGGAAGCGTGGAAAAGACAACGCAATCGTTGTATACATATTTCGTGTTTGCAGTAAACTAACTAGTCTGTCGTAGTCTTCAGCCACGCGACGTATCACATTTGTGAGTATAAGAGGGAACTAAAATCTAAGCTCTAAATTATATTTTTTATTTCGGCCTAACAGGGCCAGCGGTACGGAACATCCTAATCCTGTTCCATTATTTTCGATGAATGTACTTCAAATATGACGTGATATAAAGCGACCTTGAACGGCAAACAGAGCTAATTTTTGTAAGCTATTCAACTGGTGCATAGCATCATAAGATATTACAGAATACTTAAATTGCTTTTATTAATTTAATTTTCTATTTATTTTCAGAATGAAGAGGCATACGACGATAGTATTTTTTCTGGTTGCTGCTCTTGCACTAACAGTCACAGCTGCTGGTAAGTAAACAACAGAATTGCGACAGAACTTGATTACTTTGTCTTAAGCCCTACTGAATGAAATTTTACAATTTATTCAAACATTGGTAGTTTCGAATCTTATTATTGCAACGGATGTTACTGTCAGTGTATTCCGTTTTACAGCATGTTTGCAGTTGTTTTTATGAAATTGTACATCGCTCCTGTTAATGAACGGTCGGTGGACTTGGCAGACAGATTAGTGGGGCAGGTTGCGTACAAATACGGGGCTTCACTGTCCAGCAGCACTTTACTGTTAAGACTCAAGAGTGACGGCCTCAAGCAGATTCGGGATGTGTTATAATTTGGCTCATCATTAATCTGTCAAGTATTTAAAACATGAACTAGAAAATAAAATACCTCCATTGGCTCAGTATCACTCCAAAGTCTTCTAGTTCATTAAATACTTCGAATAAATGTTTCTTAGTTTGTACGAGTGCCTTAAACTGCAGTCATACTTGCCAACTTTTACGGTTTGCCTGTAAAATGTACGGGAGCGGAGGCCTCTTTTAGGCTTTACGAAAAGGAGGCGATTTTACAATTTTTTTAAGAGGATCCCAAGTGTGACAGATTTTCACCATGGACAGGATAAAGCATTAAATTCTATTGCATTGTATTGTAACTTAAGATTACAGACTGAATGTACTATGCTAATGAGTGCTATAGTAGGCCAGAGCTTATCTGTGTATCTATCCTTCGTATCACGATCATGGTCCCTCTTCACTGAACTGCAACAAAATGCATAGCATGCAGATCTAAAATTTGATTGCACCACTAGTGACCTGTAGTAACCAGTAGTAAATGGGTGCGAACATTGAGTAATGGGCGACTTGAATTGTAGTCAACTCACTCATGTAAATTGTTTATCTTATTCGCATTCTACGGCTGCGGGATATAATTTTACCAGTTTTTTGTTTATAGTTCATATTATAAAGCATAAAATATGAACTAGAAATCTGATAGCCTAAGGAGCGATGTTACACATCTGCTTTAATGCTGTTTTTTGTGGTACCAGGAAGAATTTCTGTGTGAGAAAAAGCAATACTACCAGTTTTTCAAGTACTCTTATAAAACTGAATTCCCCGTTTATTTTAAATATAATTTCTGTGCATTTGATGCACTGGGCATTTTACGCCTTCTAAATTTCATATAATCGCAAGCTTGTTATACTTTGCTGGACGTTTATGGGTTTGAATTTCAGGAAATTGGTAAGTATGTGCAATGAATTAAGAGCATTTTTCAAAACAAACTAGATAATAAGCGAGATGTTTCGAAATATATAAGTTGAGTTTTATTTATGGACGCTCTCTAACTACTATGGCTCTTAGCGCCCCATTCTATATTGGGTGTGAAAGACCGGTAATTTTGCTCAAAGGCCTCTTTATCAAGCTTGAGATTCCTTTACGTGCCGTAAATCTACGACACGGGACCACCGGCTTTACTTCCCTTCCGAAGGAAACCATGCTAAAGATGTAACCAAGAAAGTAGTTCCAATGATCACATGAAGCCCGTGAAATCAATTGTTAAAATTAATAAGAATATAAGTCTAGTGGATATTCAAGATGTTATTTTTGATTTAAGAGGGATAATGGTTAATGCATCGCCCCCCGCCGGGTTTGAACCCGCGACCTCGGGAACTAGAGGCTAGCATGGTAACCACTACACCACGGAGGACGACTCCCTTCCGAAGGAAGCTATGCTAAGGAATTTACGCCCGAAAAAAATCCATCGCCCTCCGCTGGGTTTGAACCCACGACCTCGGGAACTAGAGGCTAGTAAGGTACACTAGACTACGGAGGACGACAAGATGTTTCGATGTTTACTTTCTCTACCACGTAGGTAGAGAAGGTATTGCATTCCACCCAAAATTTCGATACAGAGATTTCACCTTGAAATGAGGCCCCTTGAGTCCAAAAATGCATTCTTAGAAACTTGTGCGTGTGTGAATGTGTGTGTGTGTGTGTGTGTGTGTGTGTGTGTGTGTGTGTGTGTAAACAGCATAACTCAAAAACAAAAAGTCGGATAAATACCGAACTCGGCATTTAATTCCAGTACGTTTTACAGATGCGACACGAAGGTTTTAAAGAAAATCTCCCCACACTAAACTATCCTTTACATGAATTATTTTTCGAAAGGTTTTATTTTCTAAAAATGACTAACGATTTTTATTAAAATACTATATATTAAATATTTTTACATGACAAATAAGATGCATTTCTTGAATTTTCTAGTAATAGGCTGTGAAGTCTTCATTCGGAAGGAATTTTATATAATCTTGTATAACTGGTAAACGTTAAGCGACAGACGAAAACGCATTACACAAAAATGCAGATCTCTTTAAAACACACAATTTATTTCAAATTACTTTTTTGTGGCATCACCATTTCCGAGATATCCTTTATTAATGGTTCGAATTTTTCAATATTTAGCCATTCTTTTAAAGTGCTGTTGATTTTCAGCTGTTTCTCACGATGTCATGTAAAGAGTAAGGAATTTTAAGACCAGCATATAGCATCCAGTTCTAAAACATTTGACTATCGCTGTTCCATTTGTATCTATAACGAAATGTGTAACGCAGCTATTTCCGGAAATATTTATTTTCTTTAAAATGAAATAGATAGGAAAATCAACTTTCTTAAGTATAATTTGTATACCGACTGATAAGCGATAGAGGATAGAAAAGGTCATGTGAATGTAACACATTTTTTTTATTTTATGCCCACCCTCCTTTGGAGAAAATAATTAGTTACGATACAGGTAATACTCTGAATGGTAACTAAGAAGTGTTATATATTAATTTTCTTAACTTTTGGTTTGGCAATTCTTGCAAGGTTTTAAAAATGCTATTTTTGGCTTCAGGTTAGATCATTATACACGTTAGCGTCAATTATTCATTAAGCATAGAAAATTGCCAGTTTTATGTCGGTTACAGGTATGTATATAATGTATAAACACGTTTCGTAAAAATAATTGACGTATCTCATTAACACATGATATTACAAATCATATAGCAGACCTAGATCAAGCACCGTAACAAGAAAACACGGAAGAAGCATTTTCCCGTCATGCAGAGTTGTTTGAGTGGGTGATGGGAGCTGGCAGGAAGTGAATTATATGCCCTTCTGCTCGGACATTCTCTCTACCGTTGCTTTTCTTTGGCATACTATTTAGAAGTATATTCTGAGCTGAGAGAGAGAGAGAAAGAAAGAAAGACAGACAGACAAAAAATCACATGGTTTCATCGACCATTCCTTTTCATTCTGGAATACTTCAAGTCGCTTTTCACTTTCTCTACAATGTACCTATGGTATCGATATCCAGATTTCAGTGTAAGTACTCGCATTTATTTTGAGTTTTCTGAACCCAAAATAAAACGTGTTAGAAAAAGGTCCACGTGGATGTTTATGAATATTATAGCTCAAAACCCAAAGCCAAATAAATACCAAACAGGTAATATCTTATGTGTACATTCACACGTCTTTCTTTAACCACTCTTCTACAAGCTTACAATTACAGTTTAGAATTACAAACCTACTACAATTCTTACAATAGTTTATTCTTAAATCTACTTCTTGTTAATCGAGATGAATGTTTGCAGAAATATTTTTATTACACTTTCGATGTAAGTGTAAGGGGAATACCGAAGGTTTAAGGGATAAACAAATGTTTAAGAAGTGGGTCGCCAAGTGGTAGCTTTGAAATTCCACGTTTTGCATGACCATGAGATCTTAAAAAGCTAATAGCGACTTAGTACTTAAAAAAAAGGCGTTTGAACCCTCAAAGCAATAAGAACGAATGTCTCGAAAATAGTAAATGGTGTTTTAAGGAGATCCACATTTTTGTGATTAAAGGTTTTGTCCATGTTTATAAATTAAACAAAATTATACAACATTCATTCCGAAAGAAGAGCACTTCGCAGTCTATTCGCAGAAAATTCAAGATATACGTTTTATTTATTATAAATATCTGAAATATATGGTATTTTAATCAAAATAGTTACAGCTATTTTTGAGAAAATAAAAATAACGAAACTTTTTCCATGCAAAGGATAGTTTGAGTTTGGGAGATTTTCTTGAAAATTTTTGTATCGCATCTTTGGAACATGCTGAACTCAAATACCACTACTTATTCCGTTTCTGAGTTATGCTGTTCACATATACAAATACGCGCGCGCGTATCTTTTTCCAGCACTTTTTGTTTTAATCAGGGATCACTTTTTAAAAAGTGTGTTTCTAGTAAATTCTCTAAATCGAAGTTTTGGGTGGAATACAATACTTTCTCTACTTAACTTGCTATGGTAGATAAGCAATGAAAAAAGTAATATTGTGAGAATAGTTTGTAGAAGAGATATAAACATAAACGATACTGGATGCGAAAGTCATGTGAATGTAGCACATAAGATTTTTACTTTCTTTAACGCTTAACTGTGGTAGGTTAAGGAAGGATGTACTCTATTCCATTAAACAATTCAGTATCGAAATTGCCGGAAATACAATTATGATGTCACTTGAAGACAAAAAAAAAGTGTTTAAAACATCTCCGCGCTTCAGACAAAAACTAAAATGTGTTAAAAAAAGTTCGGTTTCCCATTTAAAGAAATTTTGAGCTGATAATGAAATGATCTTAAGTACATGCAGCAAATTAAATGTAACTAATATAATTGTTTTTCCCCTCAAATCAAGAAACATTCGCCATAAGCGATAGACGAAAACGTACTACACAAAAATGTAGATGTCTTTAAAACAAACAATTTGTTCCAAATAAATTTTTTGTGACATTAGCCATTTCCGAGATAATGGTTTGAACTCTTCAATACTTTGTCATTCTTTTCAAGCCCTTTCGATATTCAGCTGTTTCTCGAATTGCACGCATGGAATTTTAAGGCCAGTAACATAGCGTCCAGTTCTTAAACATTTGACTATCGACATTCCCTTTATATCTACAACGAAATGCGTAACGCAGCTATTTCCGGAAAGTTTTATCTCGATTAAAACGAAGAAGATAGGAAAATAAACTTTCGTAAGAATAATTTGTATATACACTAATAAGCGCTAGAGGATAAAGTCATGTGAATGTAACACATCAGATTTTTAGAAAAAGCTCCGCGCACGTGTGTGTGCGTGTTTGTGAATAGCATAACTCAAAAACGAAAAGTCGTATAAATACTACACTTGGTGTTTAAATTCAGTACCATCCAAAGATGCGACACGCAGATTTTTAAGAAGATCCTTTCCATGGAACGTTTTTTTTTAAAAAAAATTATTTTCTACAAAATGGTTCTAACGAATTTGGTTAAAATAGCTTATATTAAAAATATTTACGTGACAAATAAAATGTATATCTTAAATTTTCTGGGAAAAGCCTCTGAAGTTCACTTCATTCGGAAGGAATTTTGTATAATCTTGTATAACTGGTAAACATCAAGCAATAGAAGAAAACCTACTAAACAAGAAATGCAGATCTCTTTGAAACACACAATTTATTTCAAATAATTTTTATTGCATCACCATTTCCGAGATAACCTTTATTAATGGTTAGAGTTGTTCAATACTTAGCCATTCTTTTGAAGTCCTGTCTATTTTCAACTGTTTCTCGCGATTGCATAAAAAGAGCACGGAATTTAAGGACAGGTATAGCGTCCTTCTAAAACATTTGACTATCGCCATTCCCTTTGTATCTATAACGAAATATGCAATGCAGCTGTTTCCGGAAAGGTTTATTAAAATGAAATAGGAAAATACACTTTCGTAAGAATAGTTTTATATCCACTAATAAGCGATAGAAGGTAGAGAAAGTCGTGTGAATGTAACACGTCAGATTTTTTAGGATTGTTTCCTAAACTGCCTATTAAATGTCAGAATACAAGACAAAATGTTGTGAACGCACCTGAAATGTAACGCTTACGTTTACAATATTGTTTTCTCACGTTTCTTTTGATTTACACCAACCATTTTATGTCTACAAAAATAATTCCATTACTTTCTAACACATATTTAGTAACATGTTGTGGCAGTTTTGTACTCATAATTGTTTGACTTTGTGGTGGTACGACACCGGATATACTGCTCCCCGATTTACAGATTTCAATTTTTGCTTAAGAAGCTGCTTCTATCCAATAACAGGAGCTAGACTTCTCCGTTGGAAGTTGCAGACATTTTGATGCCATAACGTCACAACTTTGGTAAGACAACTGTACTTGCTTGCCATTATGTAACGTTAAAATTACCCCTTATCATTCCGCATCACATCCTGCAGTTGCATTTTAGTAATGCGCACTGTAGAAGTATGAGGAAGCGGTCTTGGTCAGCGATCAGGGGTTGCCAAACTTTTCACAATGGGACCACCTTAACCGTCAGAAAATGAATCGCGGGCGAAACCACGTAAGTTTACGATAAGAACCATAAACTTACAGGCAGGAAGCGCATAGATAGATTCGTTTTCAAACACGTATTTTATTGAACTAGAATCTACACTTACATTTATTAGCTGATGTAATTAAACACATGATCAGTCTTGCATCCATAGTTTCATGACAATGTATGATAATTAATAGGCTAAATATAATACCTGTTACATTAAGCTCTTTTTACGTTGATAGCAGTTCATATTCAATAAGAAGAATAAAACTGCATTTTCTGTGGTTCTATTTTTGACGTGCAAACATTTGTGGTTCTAACTTTGTACTGCCTATAATCATCATGCTCACCAGTCATAGCAGACATATTCATTTTTTAAAGTACCTGTTCACAGAAATAAGTTGATGCGAACAGCGAAGTCTTTGAAATGAGGAAGTGTGTTATTCGGCAAAGAGCTGTAAAAATCAACCAAATTAACTTCTTTATTATTTTGTCCTTCAGTAGATCGTTACAGGTATACTAGTTAAAATCTGAGCGCATAATTTTATTTAATCGCTCGAAATTCTGAATAAATTAATCTAATACAGGCGCACCGTTTCTTTTTATTTATATTTTTGTTTTAAGTTGTAGGCGGGGCAAACAAAAGCAGTTTGTGAGCCGGGTTCAGTCCCCGGGCAAACCCTGGTCTATATAATTAAATTAAAACGATCTTACGTAACGACGTCCAAGCGGTTAGGCATAGTGTTTCAAGAACTGCATAACATCTATATACACCCCTTACATATAATAATACTCTAATAGAAATTGTTCTTTTTCTTTTTTATTTTGGGTGAATAATTTTGATACTAACATGCATGAGGTATCTTGAAGGCAAAACATCGCATTTTAAAAATTCTTGTTTATGTGTGTGGGTTGCCTTTTCTCGCAAGCTTGTTACGAAACTTAATAATTATAGCACACCTGTAGTCCCACTTAGCTACATGTGTAGTTGAATTATTTGTTTATAGTTAGCATTTGGATGATATTTCATGTTTATATGCCCCACGTTTGGGAGCCAAATATGCGACAGTATTATTCATTTGTTAGCCCCACGTTTGGGGGCCAAATATGTGACATTATTATGTTTATTTATTTATTGAGCCCCGCGTTCTGGGCGCCAAATATGTGCCGGTTACATTTTTTTTATTAGCCCCACGTTTGGGAGCCAATTTGTGACGTGCTGGGTGCCAAATATGTGACGGTATTATTTGTTAAGTTCCACGTTGTGGTAGCCAATTTGCGATGGTATTAATGTTTGTTTGAAAGAATGCTACTGTTTATTTGCCGCACGTATAAAAGACAATTTGTCGCGGTCACTTCGTGTTATCTTTTACTGAGTGCCTATTATTGTATTTAATTTTTGGGTTCACTGTCCTCCGGCTAGCTATGATCTCTCGGTCAAGCAAATCTCTTAATCAAGGTGTGTAAACGGAAAGGAGTTTTTATCCAAAGATAACACTGATAAAAGAATTTGTTTTATACTTTTATTGTCCTAACACATTATGCAATTTCACGTATTAATCTTGACACTCGCCAAACTGAAACTGTTATAATAACTTCTTTACTGCCCCTTATTAATTCGCGTACTTCAACTTTTTGTGTAATTAACTTTACGACACTTGAGATTTTTTATAACTTTGCTACGCATAACCTGCGAATCGATAAACTATGCTATGTATTCACCATGACTGTTTTTGTTGAACTCAGCGACGTGTAATGCACAAATGTTTCCGATGGACTGGTGCCGACGTGTAATGCACAAATGTTTCCGATGAACTGGGAGGAATCTACCTCTGACTTAGCCCTTTTTATACTCCCACACCCCGATATGCCTAAAGATTATAACTGAGCTGCTATTGGTTAATAAAACGCGCCAACATTAGCGTCTATTTTTATATCCAATGAAAATTATGAACACATATGCCCTAGGGAAAATGTTCCCGCAAATTCCTAAAAAAAAACGCGCCAATATTACGTCATTTGCTCGTCTCTAATAATGATAAATAGCTCACCCCCTCGCTACATTATTGCACGCTATTATTGTCAGTTTCAGTAAGGCCGTATAAACCCACTTCTCGACAATAATTACAATCATCAAACATCTCAAATCAATGTCACACAATAATGCATATTCACACTACAATCACTCTGACATTTACATAATTTGTGATACAAATTACTGCGTCACATGGCATCTTAATTAGCTTCTCCAAAGGGAGGGAGGGTTCTAGTGGGGCGAAAAAAATGGAAATATCTCGCTTATTCAGTTTTTTTTAAATGTTACTTAACAAAAGTATATACGTTTAATATTTCTAACAAGTTTTGCCACGGACACAATTTCGGTAGAATGCATATTTAAGAAGTTATATCAATATTTTATTACACTACGTATTTGTATATGTAAACCGGTTACCACGAAAAATACAGAGTTCAAATAGCATTGCAAGCATACGGAAAAGGCAAAAGTTTGTTTACTGCCAAACCTTTTACTTGCGTTACATTTGTATTAATCCAGAAAAAGTGGCTTTATTGCCGGCTTTCAAAACGTCACATGCCATGTGAATTGCGCTTAAAGGAGAGAGAGGGGCTTGGGCGATGGCGGGGAAGAGAGAAGGAGAGAATGGAAGAGGAAGAGTTACAGGCAGAGGAAGAGGGAGAGAGTGAGAAACAGGAGGAGAGAGTGGAGAAAGAGAAAGTGAGAGAGGGGAAGAAAGGTAGGAAGAGAGAAGAATTTCTACGTTTAATGCAACTACGCGATCAGATTTGCCAGTATTATAATACGTAAAAAAAAAAAAAAAAAAAAAAAGTTAAAAAAGAAAACGGCATGAACGCGGAAATCTGCAAAATGCCCTTTTAAGAAGTGCATTTGTAAAATTTGGAAAATCCACAATATATAAGAATATATTGTTGGAATGTGTCATTTATTACACACAATAAGAGTAATGTGTTTGCCATGTTTCAAAACTAGCTTACATATTATTTAAATATTAATTGTTTATTGTGTAAATTCATTGCTCTAATAAAACATGCTGCATACTACACATTTTTAAAACTATTCACATAAAAATTCAGATTTTACAGTAAATGAGTAAAAAAATATCTATTGTAACAGACTTCTTTTATATTGACCCTTAATTACTGTAGAAAATTTATTACTTTTTGTGCTCTCCAAAATTCTTGATTTTCAAAAGTTAATAATTTATTTCTAAAAATTAGAGCATTATTTTAAAAAAGTACCTATATGGACATTTTCTTTAATGCGAAGAGGCAAAACAAAGCATTCTGAAAAAAAAAAAAAAACGCGTGGAGTATTTTGATTATGGAAAATGCTGAAAAGGGTCTGCGGGAAAATAAGGTTTAAAGTTGGATGTGCCTACTATTAAACATGCGCCTATTCATTTAAAGCTTCGGTTAATTGGTAGTTTAAACGGGCCAAGTGGAAAAGACACGTTTTCTTAAGGTTTAGAATTCATATTATTTTATTATGAAATTATTTAATTTTTTAATTTTTCACAATTGTTGTTCATATTTCACAGACGCTTTACCTTAAAAGCGTTACACTATCTTAAATTTAAAAGTGAATCTGTACGATTTAAATCTTTGTGATTGAAAATTTGAAGTTTTTCTGCCTTTTTAATATAAATGCCTAATTTACGAATTAAATGATTTATGTTACCTTATTCATTGGATTAATTATTTTTCAATTATTAGAAATTGTCTACATGTGTACATATTTTAATGTATTTCTGTAACCACTACAATGAGAATAACTGAACCGAATCCAAATTAATGCCTTCCAGTCAGTTCATATTTTCTCTAAGAACAATGAGTGTCGCTGTGTAAAAATGTAAAATGTGGTTTTTAATTAACGAAAGCTTTTTATACAGCTCGCCTTTGTAGTGTGGGGGTAGCGTGTTTGCCTTGCATTCAAGAGTTCGCGAGTTCGAATCTCGGTTAGGGTGAATTACCAAGATATTTCTTCCGAGGTTTTCCCTTATCCCCTAGAAGATGAATGTCGAGTAACTTTAAGCTATTTGAGCCTCGGGCTCATTTCACCCATTTCATTCATTCATTCATTGTCCGATATGACCTCTCCGGTTAAAGGACGTTAAAATAATAATAAAAAAACATTACTTGGGTTCCGGTTGGTTCATGCCGCCTTCGAAAGCAACAATGAGTGCGGTAGTTAAACATATATCGGTAAATATTTAAATTTAAAACTTATTTTTGTTTCAGTTCTCATTGCTACCTCCTTGTACAAGTAGTTAATAACACGCGAAAATCCAGTTTTCCTTTACGCTGCAAATTGGAAAGTTATGTTGATAATTTGGAATCCGAAGTATTTTCGATTGAAAATATATGAAATATGCTACTCCAGCTATCCGAAATAGTCTTTCCTAAAAATGTGTTTTTTTGTTTTTTTTTTTAAATAATTCTAGTTGTTCACAAATAAACCTTTGAGACAGGTAATTTCATCAAAGAGTGCACTGTCATCTACAATAATACTTTTCCTCCTCCCCCTCCCTCTCTTTCTCTCTCTCAAGTAAAACGTAGTTTTCTACATTTTTCCACTCGGGTTCTTTAAAAAGAGTTATGGCCTCACTACGTAGTCACTACAAACAAATGACTCATTAAGTACGGAAACCGGGCTTCTATCCCGTTTAATGGATTTTTAACCGGAGGTTGAAAAAGGACATTAAAAATCGGGTGGTACCCCGCTAAATCGGGTGATTTGGTAACGCTATCATCAAGATAACAGGCAGCGTGCCACAAAGTGACTCCTAGCTTAGAGCCATACTTCCGTGTTGTGTAGAAAACTGTTCAACATTCAGAATGTTTTCTAAGAAGAAAGAGAGTCCATCTTCAGTAGGAAGGAACTAGAGAAATTCTGTTGTTTGGCAAGTAATGAACATACTACTGTGAACAGAGAAAGCTGTCACGTCTACGTACGCACTGCTGTAGACGTTTTAGCAGACCAAGCAAGCTGCTATAACTAGCCTACTTTACTGAATGAAAAGAGAGTTCAAGAGCATCTTAGAAGATATTAACTTTAGTGCCTTTACTGCCGGTGTTTGAAGAAGAGAAAACTCGCGTAGAAAAGTAAACATGGACTTTCCAAGCCGAGTATCCTAACTAGAGATATACAGAGTGTTATAATTATAGCATGAGGTCATAATTTGGCATCTGAAATATGTTATCGAATCTGTTTATCCCTAAAAAAAAAAAAAAAAAAAAAAAAAAAGAATCAAATGCGCCGCATTCGATAAATTTCTCTACCCTTTACAACCTCACATAATCCGTTATATATTACAATCTTCACATAAAAAGTGATTCTTCTTGACTATAAATAATCCCAAATTAAACAATATAAACTTGGTTCCATCGGAAAACAAAACATAATTCGCATAGCGTCAGTTTTTGTATCTAGTGAACCCACAGAAAAAATAAGATGCTTTATAGATGCCGCACCTTGGAAAACTTAGATATGACGAATATTTTGGATAAATTGTATATTTTAACGGAATGTACATTTTTGTGTAGTAAAATTTATCTGTTTCTTGTGGCTTACCAGTTATACAAAATTATACAAAATTCATTCAGAATAAAGGGAACTTCACAGACTATTTACCCAAAAAAATTCAAGGTAGGTATTTTATCAGCATACGAATATCTTAGACATTTTAATAAAAATCGTTAGATCCTTTTTTTAGAAAAAAAAAACAAGGAAAATGTTTCAATGTAAAAGATAGTTTAGAGTGAGGGGATTATTTTCTTGAAAATCTTCAGCTGGCATGTTTAAATACTGTCTGACTGCAACATGAAATTTGATATTTATCCGACTCTTTGTTTACTGTTCACACGTACATTTTTCTAAATGCCTCCCCCTTTTTTATTTACTTTACTTCTGGGACCCTCAAAACGTGTGTTCTCAGCGAAATCTCGATATCGTATTTCCACCTACTGGAGGTAAATGTCAGAAGAAGAAAAAATCTGAAAAGTTAAAATTAGAGAAAAGTTAAAACTGCTAATTGAGGCTAATTATGAAGAAAAAGGATGTACCTAGCGTTTGTTCACAGCTCTAACAGGCAGTCCTTCACGATCCATTTCCCTAGTGTGGGGGTGGCGTGTCTACCTCACATTCAAGAAGTACCGAGTTCAAAACTTCGTAGGAATGAATTACCTGAATAAGGTGTTGCCTCTTCTTCTTTCTCTTCTTCCTCCAGGAGTTTCTGTTATTCTCAGAAGACGAATATTAGTTGTTTTAAGCTGCGTGGACCTCAGGTTCACTTGCGCATCATCTCGCCCATTTCATACATTCAGCATTCGCCATCCGATATGCCTACCCGGTTAAAGGACATTAAACATGTGAAAAAGGTTACTAGTGTTGTGATTCGCAGTTTTAAACATCAACTCTTCTTCCAAAGAATGCGAAATGTTCGCAAGATTCCTTTCAAAATTCGTGTCTGGTATGTTCATTAATTCATTATCATTCCATATGCAAAAGCTTGATCGATAGAGGCTTCATAAGAGTATTTTCCAAGGTCAGCAGTACGGTAAAATGAAGATTAATATTGAAATGCTAATTATTTGTAACACTAAGTAACACAATAGTCAAATAATTTTAATTTATTTGTATTTAACACAACATTTAAAGTGAAATATTTTTAAAAGCGCAACTGAACAAGCGCACAAACACATACCTTGTGCAGGGTCAGCTTGCAAAATAATGGAGCTCAATACATCATGCCAAGCTTTAGTTCTTTTATCGCTGAAAAGGAGGTGGGTTTTTTGTTTGTTTTGTTTTTTGTGATCGAATCAGTCAATGACCTAGCATGATACAACCATTGATCTTGAACATATATATTAAACATGCGCATGTGCAAATTGTGCTTCTGTCACAAACTAAACTGGGACTAGAGTTATTTTACTGTGCTGTAAAAGGTGCTTGCCACTAATAATAATTAGCTTATTAATATTTTATTGTTGGAAATTAATGGATAAATCCTGCAAATAAAATCAATCCATGTTTCAATGCTTATTGTTAGTGAAGAACAATACATTTACTATGAAGAAGCGTATTATTTAATAAAATATGCCCAAAAGAAGTAAAAAAGAAATATAACGTAAAAGTTCCCAGAGTTTTAGGTGACTGAACGTGTGTTTCTCTGGAGACAGACCATACTATGAAGTCCGAACTGCCCGGGTCAAACACGAACGGGCAGCAACACTAAACAAAATGTCGGGCAAAAAATTGACAGACAAATCATCGCTATTCATCTTAGCAGAAAAAGTTAAACGGCATACCCGAGTCACAAAAATAAACCCAGACAAATACTATGCAATTTAAAAACAGCAAGTTCAATAACGGAAGAGGAATCCATCTTCCGCGACATGTCCAAGAGCATGAGCAAAATCGAAACCGCCAGATTTTGAAAGAGCCGGAGCCGGATATCATTCATCCTGTGGGATGATCTGGTCAAGTTTACCTACTGTCCCAGATCAAGGTGACTCACCGCTAGTCTTGACCTACACCACACATCCGAGTGGGTCACGACAATACCGTTACCCCTGAACCGGATATATACGAAGTGAACCCTACACTTCTTAGAAGAAGCTCCAAACAAGTTCAACGTGCTACTGTTTGGTCGGAAGAAAAATATATAATTTAAACTTAAACAAAATGTTTCTGGTAATTTTTAATTTTGTAACAAAATTAGTGACCTCTACGTGATAAGCTAAAAATCGCGATTTTAAAACTTTTATTTAATTTTTTATGTGTTCATGTACGATTATGCACATACGCAGCATGATTGTCCATGATCTTTTTACTAAAAACGGCTGAAACGCTTACCATAAAACTTGGTATATCTATAGGTCTCACCTAGAGAATAGGGTTACGTGATAACTCAATTACCTACTTCTCCCAAAGGAAGGAGAATTATAACGCGGTAAGAATTTAAGAAAATCTAAATGTATCTCTTAATTTCGAGTTCTATGAAAAATGTTGCATTACAAACTCTTATAAACGATTGTTCCTAACAAGTTTTGTTATTTACACAATTCTGATATGATGAATATTTAAGGAGTTATATTAGTTTTTGTTATTATGCAACACAAACCAGTTCTGTAATTTTATTGGCGTTCTTTTTTTTAACTACCATAGTGTATGGCGCATTCTGATTGCATAACATCCATAAGGGGCAGGAACAAGCTTTGTGTGCTATTAAAAGTTTTACTTATGCTTTAAGTTTTACTAACATTCCGGAAAGAAACGGTTTATTACCGATTTTCAAAACATCACATGCATGTACTGCTGAGCAGAGAGAGGGGGGAGGGGATAGAAAAATGGAGAGAGAGAAAGTGAGAGAGAATTAAGAGGAGACAAAGTAATCTCCACTATTAAGACAATAACACAAATAGAGCTGCGTTTCTCATATTTAAGAATATTTCTGTATAATAGAACGTTTAAGTTTACCTGCATTTCTATAGGAGCTTTGAAGTATTATTTAAATATTTTAGGAAAACAAAGCTTGTGGGTTATTGCTTCATATTTGCACAAATAACGAGCTATTATCTCATTCCCCACTAAAACTTCAAAATAGAAACTGTAATAATACTGGTAACCAAGGTTGGCTACGAGTATTATTACAATACGAGTACGATACTGGTAGCAGAGGTTGTTAAGGCACAAACTCACGAACGGGAGATCTGGGGTTCAAATCCCGCCAGGATTGTCTGTCCTCTATGACCGAGGTCTTTTTCCAGGTTTTCCTCAGTTCTCGTAACTGGCAAATGCTGGGAAGGTACCCTAAACTTAGGCTTGGAACGTTTCCTTCACAAGTTTTCTTTCCCAATTATCATATTTTTTCATGTATCATCAGTGTCCACCGCCTGTGTTACCGTATGTATTAAGATTGGGTGTTAAGACACTACTAAAAATATGTAATCGTAATGGTAATCATAGCAGTACTCTTTCCTCAATAATTCTGCATTTTCAAAGCAATATAAGTAATTCGCTTTTGTGATAAGCACCTCAAAGGAGGGTTAAACCAAGGAGTTTGTAAATGCCATATAAATGTATCATGCATGCTCTTAATCTGAAAGATTTTAAATTTGTTCTTAAGGAATACTTGCCTATAGAAAAACCTATTATTCTTTAAAAATGTATGAATGATAATAGTCTGTGTTGTTGTGTGTCCCTATTTAGTTTTGTGCAGTATGGTCTTTAAAATTATGTAATACACTTGTGGTTATTGTACGTGCAAATACTATTTTCATACTTTATATTCCTGAGTCTTATGGCACTGTATAAAATGTCAGTTGGTCAGAAGACCATTTAAACTCTGAGATAAAGTGGAAACTGGCGGTTACCTCTGTGTTGCTATCTGCCATATGCCTGCAACAGTATTTCTGGAATGGTATACAGATTGCTCTTAAATTTTGAAATAAACTGAAAGTATGCCTTACCAAAGTAAGAAATGTGATAAAGAGAGTATGTCACTTTAATATCAAGCCACTATCACAAGAAAATTCAGGACAAAATATCAGAAACAAATATTATGATATGCTGCTGTCTTGTCCAAATCTAAAGAATCAGTGTTCATTCTACTTAAATCTACACACCTATTCTGTACATCTCTGGAAGGTAAAGTCCAGGGAAGTAAATCCAATACAATTGTATCTGAAATTTTTGGTATAAAGAAAGTTTCATCCAATGGTTGAGTCTAGTGAAAAAAATGATAGTAAAGAAAGCCAACATAACTGACAATATTACTTGCCAGTCCACCTCCATAATGTGGGAGATGTCTGTCTCACATTCAAGAGGTCCCGAATTTGAATCTCAGTTAGGGTGAGTTACCCGGATATGGTTTTTCTGGGGTTTTCCCTTATCCTAAAAATATTAATGTTAGATAACTAAGCTCTATGGACCCCAGCATTTCACCCATTTAATTCATCATCTGGTATGACCTACCCAATTTAAGGATGTTAAACTTAACAAAACAAAAAAATAAATAAAATGCATGCTGACATTTGATGTATACCTATCAAGAAATCCTATTAAACAAACCAAACGAAATGTTAATCTCAAAAAGTAAATCATTCATTAATTCTTCAAAATAATAGTAGCCCTTTTTACAAAGATATTCTTCAAAATATTCTTTAATATCTTTAAGAAATTGTTTAACATTGTTAATAAATAGTTTCATAATATTGGGAAGTAATTACAAATTAAATGTTAATACTTGAATAATACTATTGGAACAAGGTACATTTCTTTAATAATCTAGTATTTTTGTCACAGCTATTGTAATTGTGCAAGCTTTTCTTTATTTTGCATAGAAAAGCTCCAAAAAGCAATACATATTCAGATAGAAGACATAAGCTTTGTATGAATATTATCAGATTTGCATACTAGATGTTATTCACACAACTTTTTCTGTAAAAAGAAGGCCTGAGTTACTGTAATGGTACAAGGCTACATTTAATTAACAAGCCAAATTAAAATAATCTAATTTGTTTCAAGATTTAATAATTTGCAAGAATGTAATATATATAAAAAAGAACTGTGAGCACCCAACACAGGTAAATTTCATTGTTTGTGTAAACATAAAAAATAATAAAGAAAGAAAGAAGAAGAAGAAAATATTGAATACTGAATTATGAAATCTTTTCAAAAGTGAGTAGATGTAGAATATATTTTCAAAAGTAAACTTTGTTTCCTTCATTTTTTATTTTATTTGTTATTTAAGGAGTGATGGTTATTTCATTCGTTTCACCATATGTCCATTGTGTTCCGTGTGGATTTATCATTTGGCTATGACTTGTACTTCAACTCAGTACAAGTTGAACTCAGTACAACTCATGCTTATTACTTTTTCAGATGAGCGAGGTGGAAGGTGTCCAGCACTGAAACAATGGGGCATCTGTCCCACCCCTGCCACCAAATGTAATGAGGATGAAGATTGTATTGGTGGGATTGAGAAGTGCTGTGCTACAGCATGTGGTCATGTTTGTGTAAAAGCTCTTTATACTGGTAAATATCTGCATTTGTAACTACTGTTATGATGCCTTTTTTTTTGTTATAGCGAAACTTGAATGTTTTTCTTCTTCTTTTAGCTGTAGCTTTGCTTTTTCACTCTTGATATGTATACTAACAATAACAATGGCTTGGTATTGGCAGTAGTTAAGGGTATGTTTATTAACATGAATATATAGATTGTTAGTTTCATATAACACAGCAAGTTTATTAATCTAAATGGGAGGGTATCCTGCAGAACATAGGATGTTGAATGTTGTAGAATTATACATATACAATATGATTATATTTGTAATATGCAAGTATGAGTTGCATACTAATACATAAAATGACTCATTATTATAAAACCAGCTCATAAAATATTTACATCTGATTCAACATCAATAAAAATGGTCACTGATAGGAATACTTTAATAATGGTCAACAAATGCTGTATAGTTAGTCACTGAGTGAACTTCGAATTCAAAATAGATATTTTAAAGGGAGCTGAAGAGTTTTCTATCAAAGATAAATTGAAATTCTTGTGTATAAATGGTTTTGTAGAAATTTAGCTCAATGGTGATGCACCAACAGCATTTTAATGGGGCCTGAACCCTATTGTAACATACTCATAAGCAAATCATAATCATTATCGTCCATCAATCTTTGTAGCCACCAACAATAGCATCATTATCATAATCATCACCAACAAATTGCACTGTTACATTTTGCTTCTGTTACCATTTTTTTTAAGGGTGCGAGCAACTACACATGGAAGCTGAAAGACGGGCTAGAGCTCTTCCAGCTTCAGAAGGATCAAAGGTTCGCATACCTGTCTGTGATAGTAAGGGAGAGTTTGACTCCATCCAGTGTGATAAATCTAGCCCAAAATGTTGGTGTGTAGATGCTGCTGGATTTGAAATTCCTGGTACAAGGGCACCAGCCCGTGGTCTAGTTAACTGCTCTAGTAAGTATATATTAGTTTCATACTAAACAAATGAAAGAAGTTTAATATGGAATGTGATATTCATTTTATGGTTGAAATCAGAGACAATCCTTATTTTGCATGAGCAATGCTAGGTATTAAGTATTCTTCTGTTTACATCAGTATTCTTCTATATCTAAATTCATTTTATTCTGTATTATACCGGACGTTCATTTCATAGTGTGCCATGATATGTTGTATGATGTCACTTAACTAGTGCTGAGCCTAGAATTCAATCTGTCTAGTACTTCTGCAGAGCTATATGACTCATGTGTCGGAAAAGTTACCTAGCAAGAAGATATTCAGTCTGAATGTGAGAACCTTCCTCATTGTAGCACTAGATAGTGGTTAGTACAGTATGTATCCTACCAAAACCTCTTTCACCCTGTATTTTGTATAGTTGATATCAAAGGTTGTGAAAGCTGTGTACTTGTTATCATCACTAGTGTAAAGCATCATGATTTGCTAATAGTGTGTGCTGCATTGCAAAAGTAAATTAAAACATCTGTGCAGAATGAATGGATGTTGAAGAATCATGCAAGAAAGATTACAATTTGTTATTGTTTATTTTATGCTTTTGTGTGACATTGTGAGGCACAATATTTAGTCTACATTTTATGATTGTCATTGCCATATTATTAAAACTCTTTGGATCGAACACCATGCTTGCTAGACAACTTCTCCATAATTCACCTTGGAGCTGATACTTGCTTCAAAAAATTGATTCAAAACAATGACATCATGACCAGGCAGAAGGGTTTTAGTAAGCAAACAAAGCAATCGTGTTACTGCACGGAGTATAGGTGACATTACGAGTAGGTATTGTGACAGACAGTTTACTCCCCAAGCCATCAAATTGGTTCCGTGTGTTTGTTCTATTTATTCATTGCATATATAGACCAGTGGAGAACTATGGCAATATGTCTAAAGTATAGAAGAGTTCATACAAAAAAAAAACATTACCACAATAAGCATCGTTTGTAATGGAATTTGGCGTGGAACACTTCACCACAAATGGTGAAACCATCAGATGTGACATTACAGCTAAAAGGATATTTAAAACATCATGTTAAACAATACTGTAATCAATGAAACACAAGGAATATGTGGCATTATTAGAAAGGAACATAGAATAAAGTGGACTTTCAACCTCCTCAGCTCCAACTATGGATCAGAATTTTTGAGGATCTGTGTCATGTGCCAATAAAAGATGATATTGCTTTAAAAAATGTACAACTTTTGATGTGAAAGAAAAGACAATGTAACTCATATTTCTGTACATTAATACCTTAACTAAATCATGAGGTAACTTTATTACACACTATCAGTAGCTAAACATACATTGCGTTTTTTCCTTTAATACTCCTTAATTCTGATTTACCTGATGTTGAAGTAGGATGTACCTACTACCTTCAAACTGCACATTATATTTTTGTTTACAGAGAACACTGCAAGGTCACAAGAGCTTCCACTTTTTCTCGCCAATACTCAGTACATTCCTAACTTGATGGTTTACTTACTAAAATTCCTCTGCCTGGTCATGAAACACTTTGAAATGAATACTCAGTATTATTGTATTGGGATTTTAGCAAAGTCATGAATTTGTAAAACGATTCTTATAGTAATAACACACATACACAAAATCACAACCAATAATTGCAATGCAGAAACATATATCAGTTACAAACTTATAAACTTTAGACATATGGTTAGTTTATGATCTTTATTCTTAGATCTAGAAGAGGTTTACAATGTTAAACATCTTAAGAAAGGTTGAAAGTGCAAAATGACTAAATTTGATAGATATTTTCTGCTTTTGATGAAAATGTTATTCTTCCTGATTCCAAATATACATGTTTTTGGAACCTTGAAGCAATTCTTCTTTAAAAGCAGTATTCAAATGGAATGTGCATTTTCTTTAATTGCAAATTCCTTTTGTCAAGATTTAAAATAGTATTCAAATGGAATGTATATTTCTTTAAAAGCTGAATTGTCAAAACACTTTGTGAAAATTCTCAATATTTTATGTCTTAAAGAATATTTTGGAGGTTATTATTCCCTTTAGTCTCTAAACTACAGCAACAATCCAGCATCCCAAAAGGCAACAAAGATGCAGCCAGAGAGTGCTGCATAAAGCAGACCATATTTCTCGAGCTAAATTTTAACTGCGATCATATCAAAACTTCATCTACCTAATTATATACAATTTTTATCAAACACTATGAAGACAACAAAGCTGAAACTCTCCACATATATTTAAGATAATTTGTTAAATGTACTCAGTTAATACAATTATTACAAGTGTAATATATTAAAAAATATTGAACATTCTGTCATACAATTTTAGAAGAAAATTTCAGTTAAGTTTCTTCAGAGAGAAAAAAATAATTAAAATATTTGAAATATTGTTAAAGTTCAATGCCTGTAGTTCATTGGCTTGAAACTCAATGCCTTAATGAGTAAAAAAGTTCCAACCCTCTGCTTCAAGAAGCCTCTGCACAAAATATCATAAATTGTTGATGTTAGTACCATTTTTCTCCTAATAATGTTTTTTAGAAGTTAACACTTCTTTCAGACTAATTACCACACATTTGGACATGAAACTTCATGGAGAGATAGCTGCTTATACACTTATATTATAGCAAGTTTTATACAGCGTTCTATCAGTTATACCCAAAAATATACACGCACTTCCCATTTTCCTTAAAGAGAGACATTTGTGAAATTACAACAAAAAAATTTGAAGAAAAAAACATCAAATGTTTGCTTTTGCGAATTTTTAATGTTTGGAGTCTTGTTTTCATATCCCATAATATCATCAAATGGTAATTTAAACGATAAATTTAATATACTTTTGGTAGAGTTAGAACTTAAAGGTTTATTTTCTCAGATTTAAGATTCTTCAATTTTCTAGTACATAAATTTCTCTGACTGTTGAAGATTTTAACCAGCAAATTTGAGACTTTTGCCTACAGAGACTGCAACAACTTATTGTAGCAATTTTGCTGAAAGCATAATAGCTTTTTGTATTAAAAGTTTTTTAAAATGAGACAAAAACCTACTGTATCACATATGAAAAAACAAGATTAATTTCTTACAAACTCTTTATCTTAAAGAAAAAAACCCTAAGACATTATCTGCATTAAACTGTTTTTAGCTGTGCATTAAATTTCTAGGAAATGTAAACTTGTTCATCGTATGAATCATTTTGTAAGAAGAGAAAATTATATTCCAACAAATTTTTAAAAATGTTTTTATTCAGAATTTTATATCTGTAGTCTTAAGGTTTTTGTGTGTATTTCATATGCATTTTATGCATTTTCTTAAAAGTTCATGGTAGCTTTTAATTTGCTAAAGTTGAGATTTTAATTGATACAACACTTGAAAGAAAAATTGTATTTCTACTTCATGCTAAAACTCATTATTCTGAGTTTCTTTAACAACTATTTAAGACTGCATTTTGTAGTTGTTAATTATTCATTTTAGTCACTTGTTTGCCTTATCAGTGTGTATTATGCATGATGTAAATATTAATTGCCAACAGATCCAAAGCCATGTGCTGGACACACCTGTCGAATGTTATGTCCACATGGGTTTGCATTGGATGATGATGGATGTCCTTTATGCCAGTGTCACGATCCATGCAGTGAAATCAAATGTCCAGGATCACTGAGCTGTGAACTTGAAGATGTTGCTTGTGTTAGGCAGCCTTGCCCACCAGTTCCTAGATGTAAGTTTCCCTTCTACTGGGGGAAGAAAAGCTGACAATTTTTTTAATTTACCTTGTAGTCTTTTATTAATGCCTAGTAATTACATTGAATAAGGATTGGTGAAATAAAATATAATATGTTGACAGGTAAAAGAGCTAGAAGTCTGGAGAATGTATGTCCTGCTGGAGATCCTTTAACCATCACTGGCAGTGAACGTCCTTTCCTTTGTGGCAACACCCCTGGGAAACCAAGATGCCCACCAATGTTTGACTGTTTTGTGCAGAGAGGTACCTACGTTTTGAAATGCCAATTTTGAAAACAATTTTAATCATAATGTTTTAATTCTTCTATTGCACCATAGTTTGTAAAATTCTATTGTTGCTGCTGACAGAGATAGCAAGTTTATACAGAGGGCATTGTAACTGAGAGCACAAACTGAAATGGCTGAAAAACAGTAATATAAATTGTACATCATAAGTATTATCTTAAGTATTCTCATTGAACTTTGCATAACTGGGAAAACATAAGAAATAAACCTACTATAGAGATTTTGTTAAAATATACTATTTATGTTAAAAGAATCTTTTGTTGCATTAATCATCCAAAATATCTAAAATGTTGTTTCAAATGTTGCAAAATGTTAAGTAATACATTTCTTTTTAAGCGGCCCTTCTTTTGTTTCTCATGAGTTCATGCAAAGAGCATGTAATATCAAGAAAATGATACATCAACTTTGTTTTTTAAATTTATTTAAAGTCATGCTTACTACATGGTCATATGCGACTCATCAATTAATTACATTAATTCATAATTAGACAAACAGCTACTTGTTCACAAAATTAATAAAACAAATGAATTGTAACATAGTACAACACAAGAAGTAGCTGGATATAAAGAGAATATAAAATATATAATGGAATTACAGCATTAATTTTAACATGGTCAAATAAATATTTATATTAAGATTGCTATTCAGGTATGAATGAGAAAATATGAAATGTTGTATTGAAACATTTTATATTTTGTTAAAAAGACCGATATTCTGCAGGAATTTCTTTAGTTTTAAATAGGCCACTTGAGTATCTATTGCACTATGGAGGTAGGAGGAAATCTTTTCAGTTCTGCAACATTTATCATATTGTTGGCATTTGCATAGTAGGTGCCTAACAGTGAGTCTTGTAGTACAGAAACAACATTCAGGAGATGGTTCTTTGGTGAAGAGGTAGAGATGAGTGAGTTTTGTATGTCCAATTCATAATCTAGCAGCAATTGTTTGGTCTTGGCGGTTCAAGGTAGTATATGGGAGGGGACTGGTGTTTTCCTGTCTAGTAGCATGCAGCTTACTGTTTGAGGTCTGGGTCCATTGATGCTTCCAAAGGCTGTGGATCGCTCTTTTAAAATTTTAAACATCAACTTGCTTCTATGTCTGCTGCTGTGTACCTTAAACAAAGTATATAGAATGAATTTGGGTTTTTTTTTTATTATTATTATTAACAGAAAATAAGTAGAAAACTAAGATTTTCACCCAAAATTTAAACAATAGCAAGTAAAACAAATCATCCTGGATAGAGAAAGTTGTGTGTTAAAGCATCCAGTTCTGTTGCTTCTATTATAATGTACTAATTAGCTATTTCAGTTTGTGCTGGCAGCTTTTATATACTTGATATATAATTATAGAGCAATTGTAGTGCAAATGAATTATTTAATGTTTATTTTTGGTTATGAGTGTAACTGTAAATGCATTTATTTTGAAATCTAGGACATGATTATGGGGTGTGTTGCCCAGCATCACTGAAGTTGCAGAAGCCAGGTACATGTCCTGCTAAAGTAGATCCAGAAGAAGGCTGCGGCATGCGCTGTGAACATGACTTGGAATGTCCTTCCATGCAGAAGTGTTGTTCTTCATGCAGTGAGGGCAATGATACAGTGAAGCACTGTACCCAGCCACAAAAAGTGACAACATGTCTACAAATGAGAATGCTGTCCACGTTGTTAGTGATGAGAGAGAGGGAAGGCAAAGGTTACTTGCCACAATGTTCACCAATTACTGGTCACTTTGAACCAAGACAATGTAGCCGTAATGGTTTGGTGTGTTGGTGTGTGGACTCACAAGGCAACAAGATCCCTGGATCCATGGGCCCAAGTGATTCTGTGCAATGCAACCAGATGGCTAATCGTAAGTTTAATAAAACTTCATATTTATGCAATGAATATAATCACTTTCTTGGTAGTCATTCTCTGAATATGACTTTAGCACATTATTGGTTTTATTCTAATTTAAGGAGACAGAAACATTACTAAACAAAACTTTTTGGGAAGATCGATTGAAGAGAAATAATATTAACAAAGTGGAATGAGTCCTACATTTAAACTCTATTGCGATGATGAATTACTTTCTAACATGTTTCAGCGGTATGTTGTCTCCATCAATAGCTGTGATCCAATGATAAGTTTTCTGAAGTATGTAGATGTAGATGTCATCTTTTGTTACATGGATTTAAAGATTAAATTGTCATAATAGGAAAATGAATTAGGAGTTTTTTGCAAGTGGTCAACTGTGTTGTGGGTGCATTCCTTTTATATACCTCTAACATCTTAGTCTTTGACTTTGGGAGAGTTACTCATCGCTAATGATGTTTACACATTAACCATTGCATTCACCCTTTCAACGTCAGCCATTTAAGTATGCCTGAACACAATATCCCAGCCAGCAATTTAACTCTACATGAGTTGGTTAAAATGCAAATTATATCATTATTTTTTAAAATATTTGAATTAAACAAAAAACAAATATTTACTGAAGTTGTAACCAACAAGGATAAGGTATTGATTATGGCTGTATTTGATATTTGCAAAAGAAATTTGATTATTATTATTTATATTATTATTATTATTATTATTATTATTATTATTATTATTATTATTATTATTATTATTAACCTTCTTTCTTTCTCTCTTTCTCTCTCTTTCCTTCTCTCTCTCTTTCTCTTTCTCTCTCTTTCCTTCTCTCTCTCTTTCTCTTTCTCTCTCTTTCCTTCTCTCTCTCTTTCTCTTTCTCTCTTTATTTCCTTCCTTTGTTCCTTTCTTTCCTTCCTTCGTTCCTTCCTACCTCCCTTCCCTCCCTCCTTCCTTCCTTCCCTCCCTCCCGCCTTCCCTCCCTCCTTCCTTCTTTCTTTCTTTCTAAATATGCAGAGAAGCTTGTTAATATTCCACTTCTGCTTGGAGTGCTTTGTGCAAGTTAGCTGAAGATAGCAGCTAGGGTGTAATGACCAGAATAGAGTACCAAGAGTTTCCTGATGTGGCATCATTCATCTTCATTTACTGATGGAGATGTACCTACTTTCTTGTATTAACCTCTGTGAATCATAAAGAATGCCCTACTACACAAAATATAAGTAAAAATGTGATACATGATGTTCGTAACTGTGACACTCATTAGATACTCATTTGAATTAGGGGTGAACAACAGTGAAATACCATGTTGTTTAAAGCCTATGTAACATTCATAAGAAAAATAATTCACATGCATACTTCCTTTATTTTCAGTAATTTTTCTTGCTGTATTACATTTAAAAATAAGGTTCCAAATACAATGGTTCCTCACAATGTGTGAGGGGCACACATAACTCGAATTTCTTTACTAATGGATATTATTTCACACTATATTAGAATAAATGGGTTGTAACATAATCAGCAGGAGCTCTCATGTGCACATAAGTCTTAGATGAAATATTATGCTACAGGGATAAAACTCCTTCACAGCATGTTTCAATTGTTGCACTTGGTGTATGACAAATGATATGGTCCACAAGTTAACTGCAAAACAATGTTTTGTTTAAATTAACATAGCTCTAATCCTTGCGGAAAACCATTCTGTACATAACGGTGAAGGGCATCTGCATATGGGAGAACCATTTCATCCATAATGGCAATAGAGTTAATTAGGTTTGTTACTTTTGTTTTTTTTTCTTTTATGAATTAAATCATAACACATTCAAACTCGCGTTCATATTTCCAGACTAGGGATGAAGGAAGTAATGATGAGTAAAGAAAAATTACCATCCTTAAACCAGGAATTCATCTGAGACCTCTAGATTTGGAGGCTAGCATGCTAACCACCAGAACCATAGAGACAGTCAACTTTGTTGTATTTTGAATTGCTTTTATTAATTTTGTCTCATTCTCCATTCTTTGTTTCCCAGAAATGATGTGCTGTCGATGATTTATCTCCTTCTTTGTATTTAATGTTTCTTTGATGATTAAAACTTCAAACCAATATTTCTTTTTGTTTTTCAATGTAACTGTTATTACAATCATTGCAGTTTATTTTGTAAATGTCTAGAATTTGATGCACAAGAGTTTTGGTAAGACAAAAGACAGAATCCCATGCTCAAAATTCCAAGCATTTATGAAGTTATATTTAATAATTATTACAATTGTTACTGAAGATAGCCATAGAGCTCAGCATGGCAAAAGCTCAAATTTATTGATATTGACACTTCTGATCTCCCATGAAGCCAAGATTAGATGAGGTTATTAGAATTTTTGACTCTGTACTCCATTTTAACTCCTCTTTGGGAGAAGTAATTAAAATGCCATCGTATAGTCTATTCTTAAAGCAGGACATTATGTACCTATGTTATAAAACAAGTTTCATAATGAGCAGTTCAGTCATTCTTGAAAAAGAAAGAAAATAAAAAAAAGCCCTTAAACTTATTAGTACTGACACAGCTGAACTGTCCTCCATGGTCTAGGGGTACTATGATAGCCTCTAGCTCCTGAGGTTGCAGGTTCAAACTCAGCTGAGAGCAATGGATTTGTTTTACAATAAAAATCCTTAGCATGGCTTCCTTTGGAAGGAGCTTTATGGCATATAAAAGAACCTCAAGCTGGAGCAAAATTTCCAGTCTTTCACGCCCAATATAGAATGGGATGCTAAGAACCACAGCAGTTAAAGAGCATCCATAAATAAAACTCAGTTTTTGCAGCTGAACTCTCATGAAGCCAAGATTAGATAAGCTCTTTAGAATTCTGACTTTGTACTTCATTATAACCTATCTTTGGGGGAAGTAATTAAAATGTAATGGTCTATTCTCTATGTTATAAAAAAGTTTCATAATATGCAGGTCAGCCATTCTCTACAAATCTTGCATATATATCTATAAAAATATGTATGCTATAAAATGTAACCATTCATAAATAGAACAATAACTAATGCAATAAAAGGCAAACACCTGAAATTAGAAATTACAACTTTGACATGCTGAAATGTTTCAGTTCGAATGGTATCAAAAGGACGTAGCATAGCACCAGCATGTGACAAGAACATTTGTGCACAAGTGTGTGAATATGGGTTCAAGGTGAATGAAGATGGATGTCCAACATGTGAATGTGATAATCCTTGTGACGGTTATCCTTGTGGGCCTGGTGAGGAGTGTGTTGCTGTTCAAGCGGAAGATTGCTCTGGATTCCTATGCCCCACTTACCCACAGTGTGAGTTGAATTAATTTGTCAATTAAACAAAACTTAGATAATTAGTTTTTTAAAGAAGTACTACCGCTTAGTTAGTTTAAAATAAAGAGAGTTGAAGGTTGTTACACTACATCACTAAAATGTTTTTACTTGAACGCGTTTTGGGAGCCGGTTTGCTCCCATCGTCAGCATGTCCTCAACTGATTTTGCCGGTCATTGTCTGGGGAATGTGTGGCTAGTGGTGTTCTCTGGAGATGGAGTGATGAACCTCCAAAGGCTGTTGGGTGGTGGCAGTTTAACTCTCTTTATTTTAAATTATGACCCATCACTGTTACTAGCTTCTAAATCTTCAAAATTAGTCAAGCTTACTTAGTTTTTACTTTCTTGCTAATTACTTATGTTAGGTAGAAAAAATAGGTTGTATTCCTTTGAAAGATTTGATAAGATTTCACTGGAAATATATATTTTGATGTACTTTCAATGCAAAAAAAGCTTTTTAGATATATGCTTTAGTGCATATGTGTATGCATATGCATGTATGCATGCTTTTCTATGTGTATGCGTGCATGTGCGTGCATGCCTGTGCTCAAGTACAACCTTCCCTACTACCCCAACCCTAATGCATGCTCCCATATTAGCATGTAATGTTATATTTTATTATGAGTAATGAATATACATACACATCCTTTGGTAGATAATTTGTACTAACTAAAATAACAAATCTGTTGTAACATATATATATATATTGGGAGGCTTATTTTGGCTCATTATTGAGGTACAACGGAAATGAAAATATTTATCAGAATAAATTATATGAAACTAAAGGAGTGAGACAATTTTATTTCAATATTTAAGAGTATGAATCCCTTTTTTCTTTTTTTCAGGTCGCCCCAAGTTGGCATATTTGAATCCTTGCAAAGCAGGTACTCCTCTTACTGATGCAGCAACAGGAAATGTGTTCATGTGCAATAAAGAGGACAAACTCAGCTGTCCTGATGATCATATTTGCACACTTGTTGCAGCTAGTGGGCATTCTGTATGCTGTCCGCAGGAGGAAACAGAAGGTGAGCTTGTTTGAAACTCCATTAAATTATGTTTATGGGATTGAAGCAAATGAATAGACTGATGGCCTGAATCATTTTTGGTCAGCTGAACATGAAGTGGGGCAAGATATTCAGTTATTGAAGCTTGTATAGGCACATTTTGAACTTAACATTTAAGAGATTTTCATCATCTCTAATGAAGGGAGAGTTATGAACTTTTGAAGTACCACCCATGGATGAGAACTTGGAGTTTGTCAAGCATCCATCAGGTGGCAATAAAATCAGGCAACAGTCAGCATATTTAGCAGCTGATAAGAGCTTTGAGACAAATCAACATTTTTTCCTAGGTAATCCCATGAGAGGTTACAAGTTCTGAAAGATTCATGAGTTATGAAGCAATAGAAAATTTATCTGATAAAATACGTAACCTTAAATGGAATATATTAAGACTATTTCATGAATAAAATTTAGCATATTACATAAATAATAATTACTTTTTTACATGTGTTGTTTAAAATCATGTGTCAGCTGTGAGATCACAGCATAGTAAATGAATGACCAATCAAATCTGTTATGGAATACTAATGAATGCCACTAACAGAAGAGGGAAAATAGTTAACCTCAAAATTAAGATAAGCTAAAATAAAAGCACAATTAAGACACAATTTTTTTCAGGAACATAATTTATTTGAAATTGACACTATTTGAAAGTGCATTGACTGAAAACAATTGTCAAAGTTGAAAGTTGAAGGAATCTGCTTGTTTTCGGTAATGGAAACTGAAATGGATGATGCACTAGTATTTAATAATTTCTCCAGAACTGATAAATGATGAGTTGGAGACATAGCCTGTTAATCACTGCATACTGATCCTATTACAGTTCTGTAACGAACTGACATTTTATCCAAAAAATACTGATCCCTGCAAACATACAGTAAGATAAAGAACCATGTATGGTTGATATCCGAGGCAGTGCTAAACATTATTAGTAACATCACATATGAGTATGAATGGAATAATCACCGTAATCAAACCATCATTCTAACTGGAACATTTAGGGGCCTCTAGGGAGATATTATTTACTTGCTCAGCTTTCTAGAAGCTCACTAGAGCTACAGTGATCAATTACTACTTCAATAACCAAGTGGGATGACTCAGGCAGCTACGTTTGTGCCCACATTTGGGAGGTCCCGGGATCGATCCCCGATGACTGCCCACTCTGGCCCATGGGTTTTTTGTGGTTTGCCCAGGTCACTAGGCGAATGCTGGGGTGGTTCATCTTTTACCACAACTCTCCTTCCTCTCATTTCCTGTACCCGTCATCTTCCTTGTCATTTGTTTCGGGGATGTAGGACCGGGCGACGATGTTCAGCGGGTTGCGGTTGGGCGGTGGCTTGTGCTCTGTAAAGGTTTCTTCCCTGACGTCACTGTGGTACCGCTCAGCTAGGTCTCTCCTCAACATGGGGCTCTGCTCCGGAGAACCCTGGAGGTTGGAGGCTTGTGGTCAGAGACCGTACGCTGTCGGATGCATTTCATCTGGAAACGTTAGGGACCTCGTCTATGCTTGCACCCGTCGGCATGGGGATCTGATCGCCCTTCGCATCTCTCCCCTCACCCTTCCCTCCCAGGGGTCATGGAAGCAAAAAGGACTGACTGGCCTACTTGTGGTGCTCTGCCCTGGTTCTGGGGCCCCCTCCATGATACATACCTTTACCTTTACTACCTCAGTACCTCCTAGGTGGAACCATGGAGGAGGAGGCACTTGTGGGTATGAAAACAGCTGATAATTTTACTCAAGATGTGAGTTCCTTTATATGTGAATAAACATCACATAGGATGAACATACCCTTCCAAATGAAGCCATGCTAGCATGGTAACCGCTATACGTGGAAGATAATCAAAGCCTTATTTGGTGTGTCTAAAACACACGTTTTAAAGATGATGATGATGATGATTATTATTATTATTATTATTATTATTATTATTATTATTATTATTATTATTATTATTATTATTATTATTATTATTATTATTATTATTATATAAGATATATATTATATAAGATAATGTTATATATAAGATTATTGTTATATTATAAAATTATTATACAATACTAGTTCTAGGTTTTTAAACATGTAACTTATGACAATGCTCATATTGTATTTGCAGTAGAAAAAAATCTTAGGTCAAAATCTGCCATTTTGGAAAACTAAATTGGATTATATTTTGTAGGATCTGTAAAAGATGGGCTTTGTCCATTCTTGAATCTTCAAAGCTGTAGCAATGTAACGGTGTGTCAAAATGACAGCAATTGTCCTGGAGATCAAAAATGTTGCTTCAGTGGTCAATGTGGAGGAACATGTACTGATCCTGCAATTGCTGTCAGAACTGAAATTGAGGAAAGGCCTCCATCAAGTAAGTAAATATATCTAATAATTACGAATGTCATTTTCAGTTTAAAAGCCTTTCAGTGACTATAAGAATGACAATTTTGTGCAAATTTTATAGAAGAATACTATTTATACATTTGTGAATTTCTCTTTTACAACAAAATATAAAGTTTTATATTATTGTAGTTGAGCACAGCACATTAATCAGTTATCTTTTTCCTGTGTGAAAAATCTTTTGCCAGGTTTTCTAAATTTAGTTCAAAAATGCTTTTAGAAAAAAGCATTCATTGGTGATCATGTTACAGTCATGAGCAATTATAGACACATGTGTTTCAGTTAGGTCTTTGCATTGATCTGAAGAATGAGCATCCATTCTTGGCTTAGGTAAAGTGAATAAAATCTTGATTTATTTTTATTTTAGTGTGTGAATATCTTCGTGACTTCTCTGATAAGATGGAGGGAACCCAGGATGGAATGGCTCTTGCTTTGCCAGAACCAAAATGTCACCCTAATGGTTCATATGAATCAAAGCAGTGTGCTGGTAAAGAATGCTGGTGTGTGGACAACTTTGGAACTGAAATACCCAAAACAAGGTAAATATTTTGCATAACACAATCAGTACCAGCCATTTATCATGCTATTTAAATCCACACAGCAGTTTTTAAATGACCCTATTTTTCTGTATGTACATGTTCACATAGTATAAAGTTAGCTCCTAAACTAAAAATCCTATTAAAAATCTAATGTGTTACATTCACGTGACTCTCTCTACCCTCTATAGCTTATTAGTGGGTACATAAATTATTCTTACAAAAGTTTATTTTCCTGTCTACGTATTTTAACTGAAATAAACCTTTCCAGAAATAGCTGCATTACACATTTTGTTATAGATACAAAGGGAACAGCGATAGTCAAATGTTATGCTGGCCTTAAAATTCCATATTCCTTCCATAACATCGTTGAGAAACAACTGAAAATCAACGAAACTTGAAAAGAGTGGCTAAGTATTAATCAATTCAAACCCTTAATGGATATCTCAAAAATGGCTGATGCCACAAAAACAGTTATTTTAAATAAATTGTGTGTTTTAAAGAGATGTGCATTTCTTGTGTAGTATGTTTCTGCCTATTGCTTAACGTTTACCATTATACAAGATTATACAAAGTTCCTTCTGAATGAATAGGACTTCAAAAGCTATTCCCAGAAAATTCAAGATATACAGTTTATTTTCCATATAAATATACTTAATATATGGTATTTTAACCAAAATAATTAGAGCCATTCTTTAGAAAATAAAAAATATTGAAAAATGTTCCATGTAAAAGGTAGTTTGGAGTCGAGAGATTTTCTTGAAAGTCTTCATGTCATATTTTTGGAAGGTAGTGAACCAATACCAAGTTTGGTGTTTATTCAACTTTTTGTTTTAGAAGTATGCTGCTCACAGACACAAACTCGGACCTCTTTCTAAAAATGCTTTTTTTTTTTTGGATTCAGGGGGTGAAATATGGTGAAATGTGTATCAAATTTGTATCAATCTGTATCAAATTTTTTGATGTAATGCATTACCTTCTCTACCTCTAGGTACTTGGTAGAGAAAGTAAAAATTCATCGTCTGACAAAAACTCATTTTCCTGTTATTACTGCCTTTAGGACTATGTTTAAACAATGAAACTAGCTACAAAGAAACCTGATTCTTAGCAGTTATTATGGCTAAGCTTAAACATGTAACCTACCTACATAACCTACAAAATACCTACATAACGGCATGCAGTTGTACTTATCACTTCTTTATGGTATCTGAAACTTCCTGTATACAGGATGTAACAAAAATGTATGGCACAAATTGCAAGACACATTCCTCACACGTAGACAAAGAAATTATGTTAAATAAACATGGGTCTGGAAACGCTTTGTTTCCATGTTACAACTTATTTTCTCCAACTCATTAATCATGGGAAATGCACAAGAATAGTACATTCCAGCATACCATATGCAAATCTTTCTCACAGGAGATGTTCAATATGCTCTCCGTGAGCATCGATACATGCATCAACCTGCCATCGTAGTGAATCCCAGATGCACTGATTTATCCCTGGAGTATTGCTATGGTTTCGCAGCCTTCCATAATACAGGCACGGAGACTCTGAACATCTGGTATTGGGGTTCGATACACAAGAGCTTTCAAATGCCCCCACAAATAAAATTCCAGTGGATTTAGGTCCAGGGAGTATGGAGACCAGGCAATTGGTCCACCACTACCTGTCCATCTGTCACCGAATCTGTTATTTAGAAGCCTATGACATTAACACTAAAATGTGGAGGTGCATGAAGTACATATTTTGTCACACAGCTAAAGGCACATCTGCTAACAGATCAGGTAGAACATTCTCTATGAAATTATGGAAACATTGTCCGTTGAGCCTGCGTGGAAGAACATGAGGCCCTACCAAACAGTCACCAACAATGCCGGCCCAAACACTGACAGAAAATCTTCATTGGTACTTGCTTCAACAGTTGTGTAAGGATTGATGTCAGCTCATACATGCCAATTGTGATAATTTACAATCTGATCTCTTGAAACAATGCCTCATCTGTGAACAGCACTGTTGCACTAAAATTAGGGTTAACACTTTATTGCATAAACCATTTACAGAAGCGTACCTGTGCAGGAAATTCAGCTGTTGATAGTGCCTGCACATGCTGTAAATGGTATGGATACAGCTGGACCTCGTATAACACTCACCAGACAATCGTATGGTCAACATTCATTGCTGCAGCTACTTGTCTTGTACTGACACTAGGATCGTCGTCAACTGCCTAAAGAATTGTCACCTCCCTTTGTGGTGTCCTCGTCCTTCTAGGCCTCCCCTGGTCATGAATATCAGGCTGAAATGCCCCATGTTCCCTAAGACAACGATCAAAGGCTTCAAACATTTTCCTGTCGGGGCACCTTCGTCCTGGAAATCTCTCCCGGTTAAAACATTGAGCACAAGCACCATTGCCATCTGCTAATCCATACATCAAATGGGCATCTGCCATCTCTGCATTTGTGTACACTGCCATTGCATGAGCCAAGTCTGTGGTCAACTCTGCTAGTACCTACGTAGTAACCCGTGTGCTTGCCAGGTTGTACTGCTCACTGGAACAGTTTATGTTACCTGTAAACAACAATGACGTAAGTTGCATGGCAACAGGGACATGTAAAACAAAACACTGGCGGTGCACCTACAATAATCACAACATAACCAAGAGTGTATGTTCCCCATGATTCTATTGTTCTGTTCGTGTGTGTTTCCCATGATTAATGAGTTGGAGAAAATGAGAAGCGTTTCCAGGCGCATGTTCATATAACGTAATTTCTTTGTCTACGTGCGAGGAATGTGTCCTGCAATTTGTGCCATACATTTTTGGTACACTCTGTATGAACAAACACTATTGATGAGTTGTTCAGCTATATTACCTTGGAGGGAGCTTAAGCACCTTAATTGAACTGCAGCCCTCCGGAAGCCTAAATTCCTTAAGCTACTGGATACATCAGTTTTGTATTCAGTTATAGTATCCACAGATATTGCTCTTAAAAATTGGTTATTAGAATGGATTAAATACTAATTCAGCTTAATTTAATTCAGAATGGGCTAAGAGGTAAACTCAGGGGTGTGCTGGAAATGATTAATTGCAGGGCTCACAAAAGAGTCAGACAGAGGGAAAGAGAGAGAGAAACTATCAGCCAGCAGGGAAATGTGGAGTAGCATGAAAGGGAAAACAGTGGTTAGTTTACAATGACAATGGTAGTGGTGATGACGATGACCTTTTACCTATAAAATAGCAGATACCAAAATGCTGTTTCAGCCTCTCATGTGTTTAGCATAGCTATGGTATGTAATAGGAAATATCTTTATTATCATTTAAATAACTCACAGATATTGAACATTTAAACATACCTGCTTAAAAATTATTATTTTCTTAAACTTATTTCTTTTCCTTCAAACTCAAGAGTTAGTATGTGCACCCTCTTCATCATGCCAAAAGAATTCTGTGAGTTTATATGTTGTGTTTTTCAAATTTAATTCAAAATTTTATGTAACTGTTGAGTTTTCAGCCTGCTATCACTTCACTTAACATCATTGTACTTTTATTACAATTTCAAAACAGTTTACAAGCATTAATAATGACAGAGTGTACCACAGCATCATGTCAATTGAATGGCTAGACCTGAAACAAATTTTAACCTCAACAAGGCCTTTGTTGCCATTTTATTTATAACAAAGGAAGTCTCTGACAGTCATTGCAAACAGTTTACAAGCATTAATAATGACAGAGTGTACCACAGCAGCATGTCAATTGAATGGCTAGACCTGAAACAAATTTTAACCTCAACAAGGCCTTTGTTGCCATTTTATTTATAACAAAGGAAGTCTGACAGTCATTGCAAATGCTGCCACATCCTATTTAAGTCATTCACTTGAGCAGACTGTAGGGTTAAATTAGAAAAGTGTTTGAATTTTACTGACTTTTCATTGTAAAATATTTTTATACTGTATTAGAACTAATAGATATTTAATAAAGGGCAAATCCAAGCTCCTTAGAGCCCTCTCGAGCAAACTTCTGGGTACATACAACAGTTTAAAATTTGATGTGAACTCCCACACGACTTTCTATATACATGATAAATTCACATATCTCTGTTATAGAGTAAAAAAGTGGTTTTTCTATCCATGTTGCATAAGTTACAATATGTTTTTACCAAGAAATGTTTTCAAATTAAGCAATAAGTACTCAGTTGCATGCAATATACAGAAACAGCATTCATATGTTTAGTTGCAGTGTAACAAGTTATTGTGCTAGAAAGAAAAATGAAGAACCAAAATGTTTAAGCATGTCAATCAGATTAACATGCAACACAGAATATTTAAAAAGAAGAAGAAAAAGAGTATTTGACATAGTAAATTTTTTGTTCATTTCCTATGATTTTCCATTTATAGAAGTCTGTACAAAATTCAGTCAGTACGAAGAAGACTTCACAAGCTACTCACAGAAAGTTCAAATTGTTGGTCATACAGATATCTTAGCATATAGTATTTTAATAAAAATTGGAGTCCTTTTTGAGAAAGTGATAACAATAAAAATTTTTCCCTATAAAGAGTAGTTTTGGGTGAGAGGATGAATATTCTTGAAAATCTACACCTGACATTTCAATTCAATTCAATTTATTTTCATCCATAGTAACTTATATATGTTGTCGGAATACATAAAAACATTATTACAAGTATATACAATTATTTATAATCATAGTTCATCCAGCGTATTCCTACACTTTTGTATTAGAAAATTCTTTAATTCCTTTTTAAATAGTTTGCCTTTAGTTGTCTTTAGAGTATTTGGTAGTTTATTAAACAATATTTTGCCCATCATTAAGGGATCTTTATTTGTTATCTTTTTGTTTACATTTATTCAAACAATGTCTGACTCAAGTAAGGTACAAAATTGGGTATTTAATTGATTTTTTTTGTTTTTCAATTATGATGTTCTGTCTCTCTCACATTCACATCCACACATGGACCTTTCTCAAAAATGATGCTTTACTTTCTTTACCGCATACTTAGTAGGTAAAGGAAGTAATGCATTCTACAAAAATTCAATGCCACCATTTCACCAGAAATACATGTTTTGAGACAACCCTGATTCAATAAAAAGCATTTTTAGGAAGAGGTCCGTCTATTTATGTGTGTGTGTGTGTGTGTGTGTGTGTGTGTGTGCGCGTGCGTGCGTGCGTGCGTGCGCGCGCGCGCGCGGGCGCGGGCGCGTGTGCACACAGAACTCAAAACAACAACTTGGAACTTAGTATTTAAGTTAGGTCTCTTGCAAAGATGTGGTATGAAGATTTTTTAAGAAAAGATCCCTCCACTGCAAACTACCCCTTACATGCAAACATTTTAGATATTCTTTTATTTTCACAAAAATGACTGACAATTTTGATTAAAATACCATATATTTAAGATAGTTATATGATAAATGCAATGTATATCTTGAATTTTCTGGGAATAACTTCTTAAGTCCTCTTCACTAACTTAAGAAAACTGAAAACCAGGACATTAATGAAATAGTGTGGGAGCGATTCGTTAGTATTAGGTCAAAAAAATCACTGTTTATTGGGGCCTATGTTACAGGAATATGCTAAAAAGGTAGCTGAAAAACTGGGTAAGATTGAATTCAAAGCATCTAATGGATGATTGGAGAGTTTCCGCAAAAGACATCAGATAATTTTTAATGAACCTTGTGGTGAATCGTATGACATTAATATTGAAACCATCGCTGATGGGATTGCTAAACTACCTTCAATAATCGAAGGATATGAACCTGAAAACATAGCAAACAGCGACGAGATGGGACTATTCTTCCGCACATTACTGAATAAATCATTGTGTTTAAAATATGAGAATACCTGTATGTTTATGGTTTAATTTTGTTAATAGCCTAGGCCTACCTTCGTTAAACGGAAATCTATCTTTAACTGAAATGTTTGAGAGCCCCATTCAATTCTGCTGAAGGCAGGTTTTACTGTATTTAGAAGGTATATAAACATAAATAATAGTGGGTAGAGAAAGTCATGTCAATGCAACACATCAGATTTTCTTTCACACTCAGTGGACCTCAAAACATGTTTTGTGGTGAAATCTTGAGATTCATGCTTTGGGTAAAATACAGTACTTTCTCTACCTCTGTAGATACATGGTAGAGGTTGTAAAACGAGAACTGAATTATATACATAAATTTTGTATTACTTTCACTTTTAAGTTGTAAGAAAATGTTTTTCCAAGAATTTTGGCTGTCACTGCAACAGATGGAAAAAATTATTTTAAGTAAATGTTCTCACAGTTGACTTTCAGACTATAAGCAGTGTGTAAAATAGAGCTTTAATGGCTTAGGTTCAAAAATAGTCTAAGAACACTTAACAGAAGTCTCATACATTTGCCATAGAAATGTATATAATGATCTTCTTTAAAGAGGTTAATTACAAGTATATGAGAAATATTGATTCAGTATAACATCTTCTCTTATTTTTAAACAACTTAAAGTTCCTCATATAATTTGAGAGCTTTAACAAATTAATAATAAATGTACACATAAAAAATTGTAACAGGTTCTCTGGAAACATTTGGATTCATCTGCTATAATTTCACTTTGCATAAATACCTATTAAGACTCTAGTTCAGGGTCTCTTAGATTAACAAAGGTATAATTTCTTTGAAGGACTCATGGGTCAGAGTTAAACTGTGAGGCTGTTCGAGAAGAGCTGGGATGTCTGGACCTTACTTGCCGCCTTGGCTGTGACTATGGATTTATCCTTGATCCTGAAACTCGCTGTCCACTTTGTGAATGTAGGAATCCTTGTGAGGAAGTTACCTGCCCTGATGGACAGTCATGCCAAATGGTTGAAGTTAATTGTGAAGATCAGTATTGCTCACCTGTTCCAGCATGTATGTTATGATTATATTGTGAAATTAGATGTACATTTTGGGTTGTAACTGACAGTTGTTTACAAAAAATAACAAATTCAGCAGATGGATATTTTGAACTGTAACTGACAAAGGTTTGCAAAAATAACAGATTCAGCAGATGCACATTTTGAGTTGTAACTGACAGCTGTTTGCAAAAATATCAGATTCAGCTGTGCATGCTATATAGGACAAATTTAAACAATATTAGTCTATAATATTTAGTTATAATTCTGCATCACGCAATGAGAACATTTGCAGAAGTTTGAAAATCATTGTTTTTAAGAGGATATCTTTTGTTCCAGGTTTACCTAAAAAGATAGGGCAATGCCCCTATTTAATTCCAGTTAATTCTGGATCTTGTGACTATGAGTGTAAGACAGATCTGAATTGCAATGGCACAGCAAAATGCTGTTCTAATGGCTGTGGAACACAATGTGTGGAACCTGTTGTACTGACTGGTAAGAATCAACATTCTTTTGTGTTATAATTATAGTGAGTCATTACATATTAATTCTCATCACATCTGTGCTTGGTGTTATCTGAGTAGCACTTTCGGGAGACATGTTTCCCGAAAGCACTACTCAGATAACACCAAGCGCAGATTTGATGAGAATTAATATGTAATGACTCACTATAATTATAATATGATAACACCACAATCAACAATACTTCTGTAAATTACAACCAATTCTTTTGTGTGTTAAATATTATTGTAGCTATAATACAAAAAAGTGAATAAATTGGGTGCCCCCACTTAACAAGGCCTTCATGCTCCTGAGTTCATTGTGCCTCACAGCTGAAGTTTAAAGCCTGTCACTAGACAATCTAGAAAAACTACTGAAAAGTTATATCATCATCATCATCATCATCATCATCATCATCATCATTTGGGCAAAAGCTGGGTAATTTGTAATATCAAATCTGGAATACTTCCCACCTAAATTCTTTTCTATTTTATTTCATGTACCTATTATCAACATCGGTATCCACTACTTATGGTACTGTATGCTGTAAGAATAGACAAAAAAATAACTAATATCATCATCATCATCATCATCACCAATCATTATTTTCATCATCAGCCCTATCATATCATATCTATCTGCCATCTTCATATGCCATCATTTCATTACCACTGCCACCGCCACCATTATCATATCATCACCACTACTACTGTCAACATTATAATTATTCTCATCTACCATATTGTATTACCATTATCATATAATCATCACATTACCATCTCACCATCATTGTATCATCACCACCACACTCACCACTATTACTGTCATTATCATATCACTAACTCCACCACCACATTACCACTACCATCATCATCAAATTGTCATCATTATTTTGGACATAAAACTCTGAATGAAAGCTAAACTTTCTCTATCAAACATTTCTTTTTCATTAATTATCACTTTCTTCTGCTTCTACACAGATTCCAAAATAATGTGTCTGCATTTTACTAATTTTTCACTAGAAGTTGAAGAAAAAAATAAACATTGACCACTCTGTATCTTTTGTATCAGTTTCTGCATATAAAATTATGCTTTACTTTTCATGAATTTTGTTATTTTAATTGTCTGTTTATGTAAAACTATAAGTAAATAAGCTTACTTTTTCTTCTCTGGTAAAATTAATAAAAACATAGATGGTAGATACACTATTTCCAAAGTTCAGTGATAATATATATTTTTTTAAAAACAAAACCAGGAAAGAAAAGTCACATTTTAGGAAGAGTCAGTTAGGTATTTACATTATATAAGAATAAACAATAAAGCAGCATATGATCTTCTTCTTCATACCTCAATGACTGAAAAATAAGAATCTCCGAAGTTTTATACAAATTTCTTCCAAAAGAATTTTATATGCAAGCACTGGAAGCAATAAAATCAAAAGTTAGTAGAATAAAATTTTATTTTTGCAGATATTGTGAGACACTGAAAAAGAACAGAAGATGTCTAAACACAGAATACTATAAGTGATGACCTGATTTTAAATGTTGAAAAGCCATAACAACTTAACATTTGGATTGAAAAATACACATTATACACTACCAGCAAGTATAGATATATTCCTTGCTGATTTTGGTTTAGTAATATACTAGTTTTGTGATTTAAATATATATTGATCATATTATAAAATGTGCCATTGTTATCACAGCATGTCAGCATCAGCGAGCCATTCTGGAACATAAAGCTCATGAGACGGGCATTCCTGCAAGACAATTATACATTCCACAGTGTCGAACTGAGGATGGAAGTTTTGAGCCTGTTCAATGCCACCCAGCATCTCGACAGTGTTGGTGTGTGGATAAGAAAGGGAATGAAATTCCTGGAACACGTGCTCCACCAGATGTACAACCATCTTGTCAAGGTGCTTTTAACTTAACTTTAAAATACTTATCTTAGAATTCATTATTATTTTATAGTTAAAGCTAACATATAACACTTTTCCCTGCTAGTGTATCTTTTGATTAAATGGTATGGTGTCCAAAACAGCAAGGTTTTGGAGAATACAAGAAGAATGTAAAAATGGAAATAATTTAAAGAAATATATACATATAAAAAAAGGAGAAAATATGTACATTTAAGATTGGAAGTTGCATATCAACTCTGTTTCAGTGGAATAATATTTCTTTTAAGTACCAGACATTTATTGTGGTATTGAAACTCATAGCCTAGCCATTTGAATGAACTAATTCTCTGTATGCACAAGCTTATATGAGAGTCATCCAGAAAGTAGATTTCCCACGTCTCCAAAAGATGTCTGGCCATACATTACAAAAGTCAAATCCACACCTGAGATATTCAGGAAGTGGCAATCATATGAAAAAATTGGCTGTTCCTGTTCATGTATAGTATCACCATTGTAACAGCACACTTGCTGCCTTTGAGGTGAGGTGTGTGATAAAGTTTATCAAGGCACAAAATGTTGCATCACTAGAAATTCATCATCAGCTGTATCATGTGTATGGGCCAGACATCATGAGCAAGCAGAAGGTGCCATGTTGGTGCTAACAGTTTTCTGATGGTCAACAAAACATCCATGATGAGGAGTGCAATGGCCTTCCATCTCCTTAATGATGACCTTGTGGAGCTGGTGATAAAGTGCATTGTGGAGATTCATACTTTACAATTATGAAAATCAGCAGCCATTTTCCACAGATATCCCAATCCTTGTTGCATGAATTGTCATGCAACAAGGATTTTATTGTTCAAAAAGAACCTGTTTAAGAAATTGTTTGCCAAATGGTGCAGAAGAACCTTACAACCAAATGCAGGGAATCAGCATCGACATTTCTGCAGCAGTACAATGAGTTCCTCAACAGGGTCGTCACAGGCAATGAAACATGGGTTGCTCACTTCATCCTAGAAATCAAGCAGAAGTCGATACATTTTTGTCACAGTGACTCTCCATACAAGGCAAACTTCAAGCAGACTGTATCACTGTGGAAATTGATGTGTATGATGTTCTGACACAGAAAGGGCATTCTGCTCATTGACTTCATGACCAGAGACAAGACAGTGAGTGTTGAGCATTATGGTCAAACTCTGCAGAATTTGCATCAAGCAATTCAAAACAAGAGGTGCAGGATGCTCAGTGCAGGTGTTGTGTTGCTCAACAATAATGCTCGCCTACATAGTTCTCATCACACAACAGATCTTCTGCAGGAGGTGTTTGACCATCCACCCTAGGTTCTGGATCTTGTTCCCAGTGATTACTATCTTTTCTTACACCTCAAGACTTTTCTGTGTGGTAAATAATATTTCAAAGTAACGAAGAGGTGCACCCCAAAGAGGTGCAAATGGCTGTTGCATACTGGTTTCTACACCAACAGCATACTTCTTTGACACAGGAATGCAAAAATTAATCCCAATGTGTGAGAAGTGTGTTCATTCAGGCATTGGATATGTTGAAAAGTAGCTCAGTGATTGTTGTATCTGTTCCATTAAATGGTTCCATGTAAAAATGTTTACAACTGTAGGGAAACTTACTTTTTGGATGACCCCCATACAAAGAGACTCAGTGAACTATGAACTAAATTGCAGTGTTTTGCTTACCCATACTGATACTACCATACAACAAAGTACTGAACTATATTAAAAAGGTATACTTACTAGCTTTCTGAAAGAAGGTGCTAAAATTTGCCACTGTCATTTCCTATACATTTTGATACCTCTTTTAAAAAATACCTGTTCCTTACTACAGTTCATAGTGAGTAACGCTGGTTATTTCTTAGTGGATATTTTGTTTAATTTCTTCCCTGTGTATTTGTCTTATATGTTGTATTTTTAAATGAATCCCAGAGATAAATATCATAGGTGTTTAGTTAGGAGACATCCTTAATGGCAAACTCTGTCATTCTAAAATATTCTTTCAGTTTTTATCAGTGACATGTTTGCTCTATGAGCTGTGGGGTATTTTACTGAAAAAGATGAAATCCCATTCCTGACTAAAAAGGGATGCAGAATTGCATTCATGTACCACTGAGTTAATATATATGAATAATTATAACTAAATATAATGTTGTAGAAAACATATTTGGATATAATTTATTTCCGACTAAAAAGTGAGTAAATTATACAATTCATAATAACTGAACTGAAATCACCCACTTTCGGATTCACATCAACAGAAAGAAGCTAGTATCACCTTGTTCCTGGTAGCAGCAGGAAAACATAAGTGAATACACTCATTGTTTTTCTACTAAAAAATCTTAGAAAAATTAAATTTCTTTTTGAAACAGATTATTTAATTATCATCAATAGCTTCAGGATTGCACTTTACATATGCTGCAACAAGCACATGTAAACAGAAGCTAACTGAAGAAAGTAAATTCTTATTACTATAATTTTATCCTTGTTTGAGTCTAAAAATAAAAATAAAAAATTACTGACCTATAACAGAATAGTGGTTACATGTATCAGATATTATGATATCTGAAATTTTCTATGTAAGCAGAAACACAAGTGATCAAGTTTTTTAACAGTTCTTATATCTGTGGAGCATGTGCTTTAACTGACCTATGGCCTTCAGTATGTGTTGATATAAAAGTCTTAACTCGCTAAAGGTAGTTTAGAATTTATTTTGAATTTTAAAAGAGGAAAATACACAGATATTAATTATATATATTGATCTGGTAAATACTTTACAATATTAACCTCCTACTTGCATTAAAAGCATGAATGTTGCTGCGCATCAGTATAAATTTCTTTTGTGATAACTGCTTGAACTGATAATTTATTGAATTTACAGCTCCCAGCAGCTGTCCATTGAGCAAGTGTCAGCCTTGCGAACATGGTTACCAAATGGATGCTTCCGGATGTCAAACTTGCCAGTGCCGGGATCCCTGTAAGGAAATTTCATGCCGAGGGGAAGGAGAAGCTTGCCGGCTAGTGAAAGTGGCATGTGTAGATGGCCCATGTCCACCTGTCCCAATGTGTTTGCCTCAGCGAGATAATCCTTGTCAGAATGGTCATCCATTGCTGGAGAAGGGATCTATGAATGTGATGCGTTGTGGGCCTAATACCACTTCCTGTCCCTCCTCTCATAAATGTCATCTGAGTCCGATTGGAGAATTTGCAGTATGCTGTCCTAAACCAAGTAAGTATTTGTTCTCACTCTGTAATGTATTGTATTGTGAATGTGCATAGGTTTGACAGTTGAGGCAATACTAGCATTACTGGTGGCCAGTAGACAACAACATATACTTTTGGAATAATCTCTCCTGATGTTATTAACCATCTTTTGCATCTGGATGTAAAATAAGAAAGAGGTTAAGAAATCACAAGTGTGTGCATATGCAATTATAAGATAACCCACCCAAACACTACACATACTCTATATAATGCGCACTTTTTAAGCACAGTCAACCAATGCTTAATTTTTGTCATTAATGCTTATATTTTTACTTTTTAATGCAGATTAAATGTCCTATGAAGTTTCCTTACTGGTTCTTTCAGAAATCAGAAGAAGGATAAATTTGGCCTTACTTTCTTATTAGTAGTACAATTTATAGCACTACAAACATCTCTTCCTTGTCCCATATTATTACTCCAATTGTACTTTTCTTTTGGGTTCAGTGGAACTCAAAACATGTATTTCTGGTGAAATCTCGATATAGAATTTTTGGATGGAATGTAGTACTTCATCTACCCATTATAGGTAGGTGGTAACGAAAGTAAAAATAAAAACAAAATGTATGCACATAGTCAACAATGAGCCAAGTATATTGTATTGTATTTATTGTGCTAAGAGTTTTACAAATTAGATTGTCTACTGCAATATTAACGGACTACATTCAAGCGACCCTGAACATCCATGTGTTTCAGTGTCACAATGCAGTAGGGTTTTTGAATGAACAAAAATAAATTTTTACATATTTGATTTATATTTCATTCTAGTTCACAGCTTAGCTAAAAAATACTTTGGTTTGCATAAGAAATAATGTCATTCATTTCCCTTATTCTATTTAGCAACTATGTACATAATAAAGGAGCTCAGAATAGAGCAATAAAGTGTAAACATATCATATACAAGCTAAAGATGTTATGTAGAAATGGACCAAAGTGGAGTGCTGAACATTTGTTTAGCATTTGAATTTAAAGCAAATAAAACCACACCTTCAAAATGAAGAGTTGGTATTCATAGCTAGATGGTGGCCCCCTGTGCTCTTAATGCAGACAATGTTACTTGTGAAATATGACCTAGTCAGAAGCATCAATTCAATTTCTGCTTGGTGGGAGCAAGATTGCCTGAAGCAGTTTCCCAAATTTTCATGTGAATTCCTAATGATACGTTTAGCCTAAAAAAATCTTCTTTTATTTCTTAAATATGAAATATTTGTATTAAAAGTGCATTTGTTGTAATTTTTCTTTTGGTAGAGCAATAATAATCAGTAGCCTAATTATTTATTTATGTGCTAAGAGATTTACAATTTGATTGTCTACTGAATTTTGACCCTGGCCACTCATTCTATAGACAATCACTACAGCTTATTTACATTTTACAACTTCCCGTCAACTCATTCTGTAGACAATTACTACGTGTATTTACATTTTACAATTTATCGTCAATAAATTATCTTGTTTCAGTTTTTCATGTCCCATTTCCACTTATTGATTACTTTACCATCACACATTCACCATAGTTTTCCATTCAAAGTAAGATACACTACCTCTTACTTTTCTCTATCCACTGTCCAAAGCCATTTATTTTTTACTTTACACAAAAACTGTCCAATGCTCCTAGCGTCCTTGCATATCATTTTGATTATAAGTGTATTTCTATCCCCATTCAACCACTTCTTTTTAAAAAATTCTCTTCTCTAATTTTCTGTTCCTTGGCACTAAAATACTATGTGTTCAATGTCTTCATTACCACCACGTATTGGACATTGATTTTGAGGTATATCCTGTCTTAACCCTCATAGCCTCCATGCTCCGGTTCTTACCCATGCAATAGATTCTCTCTCTTCTTTATTTACTATGTCTATATATTTTTCCTTACCCCATGTATTTTTCATTGGATTTATGTTACAATTTGCTCGTAATGAGCTAGAGCTCTACCTAAGGCACTACATAAGCAGTTTTGGTGGTTCATGGTAATTTTGTAACTTAGAGGGGGCAATTGACTCCTCTGCCCCCCTTAAATGAGGCCCCTGGTTCTAGTGAATATTAGGTAAGGAGTAAGCTGCTAAGTAAAGCATCTGTTCAACTCAAGAAGTATTTATAAGTAATATTTGCGGTATATTCATTAATCCTTATTTTTATATTGCAGATACAAGGTATCAATAAGGTAATTACTTTTCTTTCTAATGCTTTCTAGGGGATGTCTGTTTTGAGCCCAAAGATACAGGCCCATGTCAGTCTCCTGTTACAAGATGGTATTTTAATCCAGAAATCAACAAGTGTGAACTCTTTGAATATGGTGGATGTGCTGGCAATCAGAACAATTTTGAGTCAGAGAGTATCTGCAATGCTGTTTGCCCAGGTAGGCATTATTAATTTAACAATAAATTAAAACATTACATTTTTTAATGAAGGTACTTGATCATGTATTTAGTGGTAGGTGCCTTACTTTCTTCTGCATTTAAGAGACCTACGGGTATTAAAAACTTGAATTTCATATTTACTCTAGATAGCTTCTAGCAAAGTGCAACCACAGATACTTAGGTTTAACTTTAATAGTGGCAACTATTTATTTATTACTAGTATACAAGTGATACCTCTGTGAAACTTCTACAATCCTTCAGTGTAGTACTCAGTATTGTCTACAACTCGTTGCTAGTGATGTGGAAGTCATAGTATCCCTGTAGCAGCTCCTGTTCTGTTAATGTTTCTGTTGGACCGCCCTACTGCCTGCAGAATCTTAGGAACAGTCTGGAATCGAACATCATGAAGTGGTTCCTTCATCTTTGTGATCAAGTCATAATCACAGGGGCTTAAGTCCAGTGAATGTGGTGGATGGAAAAGCACTTCCCACCCCCAGTGACAACACAGATCAGCTACTGGGTGTGCTGTGTGTGCCCAAGCATTATCCTGCAAAATGATGGGAGGGTTCTGCAAAACGTGTGAGCGCTTCCTTTGCAATGCTGATCTCAGATTATTCTCCAAAAAATGACAGAAATACTGTGCATTTCTGCTTTCCATCATGACCATAATGTTCCAAGTGAGTCACAGAGAGGTCATATTGTAGCCATTGCTGCACCTTGTCAAATCCCAGAAAACCCACCGAGATGCAATTTTTCACATTCTCAGGTGATTCTTTAAAATATGAAACACAGTCATATGCGATATTCCTATCTTCATGTACCGTCTGTCATTGATCAGTGTCTAGTAGTGTGGAAACAGCTTGCAGATCTTCTTCACCAACATTCGGGTGACCCGGCCAAACCATGTGTTCCACACAGTCATGCCCCTTGTTGAGGCTCTAATCCACCTCATCACAGTCCTGTATGGTAACACCATCTCTCCACATGCCTCAACAAGACCTTCATGTCATTATCGTTCTGTACTACCATGGGCATATTGAATTTTCAGCCAAGATCGTTGTTCCTGCTTTGTAAACATGGTAAAACACAACAGCTCAGAGTGGTAATTAACAGGAGACTGACTAACTTCCTCTCTTCATAATGCATACACTGTGAGTCTGACAGAACAGTCCATTTACTGGGGTTGGACATAGACTAACAGTGGTAGAAGTGACAACAAAGAATTCCCTCTTGTTTTGCTTCCATGGCAGTGATGTCACTATTTTTGTTATACTCCACATATACAGTAATCACCTGGATCAGCTTTTGAACAGCCTGAAAGAAATTCTATCTTTTTAGTGAAAGGACAATTAATGGCAGTTTCTGAATTTCTCTCTGGAGTTGGTGAACACACAAATATGGCACCTAACATGGATATTGTTATGTTAATGCAAATCATTTAGCAAATGAAGTACCATTATGGAGAAATTCTGTAGTTAAGCACATTAGATTCAAACTCTGAAAGAAAGCCCACAGTATTCCAACAAAGGAAACCTCTAGGGAGCATTCCAAAGCATATATAACACCTCCCTACATATATAACAAACAATTGTTAATGAATGCCAAAGCTCATTATTTGTTCACTAGTTGTGAAATACATAACCATAATACTTGCAATAAGAATCAGCTTTGTTAGTTTTTATAAAACAGTCTTGTATGACAAATTATTTAAGTTTAATAGATTAAAGCTAACAATCTGCATGAACATCTAAGGAAAATTAATCCTCTGAAATGCTTTCAGCAAAATGTGTTCTAGAATTAAACAGTAAATTTAGATAGGTAAGCATTACCTTATTTTTATGCTTTTCTTCTTGCTTTTCAAACACCTACATTGTATTAATATATACTTATGTGATCCATATCACTGTATTGATCCATGATTGCATAAGCTGTTGTAGCTGTTGTTGTTCTTAAGATAGACAGGTCAAAATTGTCTCAAAAACAATATATATAAATCCTTAAGTCAGCTTTTCATAATAAAGGTATTCATAGTTAATGAGAAAATGCATGTGTTTGATTTATTTGTCAATGTATTAATTACCATAGCTGCTAATGGTTTTATTCATTTATCTTATTGTAGCAAAAATAAGCAACAAATTCAGGGTTGCTTAAAAATAATTAATTACTGAAGGCATTAGTAATAACTGGAAACATTAAATTAATGTAATGACACCTCAACATTGTTTAAATTGTGATAAAATGTTTACTGTGTATGGAATGGATAAAAGTGGTGATAATGCCTAAGTTTTGAATACTGTGTTCTATAGACAACTCTAGTGTGTGTAAGTTACTTTGTCTAATTACATATTTTGTGTGAAGAAACATGGATAATTTTAATACATTTTGGAATAAACATAAATAATTGTAACATATAGTAGAAAGCTAGCAATTAGCTGTCCAGTCAAGTGGTCAACTTATTGGCTTCTTAGCCATAGGTTCCAGGTTCAATCCTCATCTGGGACAGAGGAATTTTTCTAAAGTAGAATCATTCCTATCCATTGCAGTCTGGAGATGTGAATGTAAGGATAAAATTTAATGGAGTATGGAATAAAAACATTATAAAGGAATATAAACCTTTGTAAAACCCGCCATAAGCAAATTAATATCAAGTGATTTCAAAATTAAAATTTTATCATCTAGCTTCACTTTTTTACCTTGAGCTTATGTAACATGTTTTCAAGACTATTATCTTCATTATCAGCATAGACAGATTTTTCTGTGGTTTGTAGTTACAGAAAGTCAAGGCAACAGCCTTGAGGAGACAACGCTCTGAAACATATTCTGTACATATATGGTATAAAAGTGTATGAAATCATCTGGACACTGCAAAATGTCAAAAAAAGTAGGACATGTCTGGCAGAGTCATCATTTTGCTTTGATTGGCACTATATTAATTTTGAACTATTTATTTGAGGCTTATGCTGTTTTAAGAGCAGTAAACCCAGCCTATCTTGCCCATGTTAATTTTGCATTTTCAGGTGCACTTTTCTCAAAACTGGATTGAGACATCAACTTCAAATTTTTACCAATCCTAATTTGTACCTTGGTTTATAATAATAGGGAGCAGTTTTATGAAGTTTTAATTGGTTACAGGGACAGAATATTTATCACAATATATATTTTTTTTAAAAAAATATTTTAATGAAACGGCTGTATTTTGAAACCAATGTGAGTTACAAACAAATCCTTTCTCATTTTTGTAGTTGTATGTCATGGGAACATGCTGTAGAAATTTCATTCCATTATCTTTAATAGTGTGAAAGTAAGATATAAAAAGAAGATATAAAGATTTTACTTTTAATTATTATTATTATTATTATTATTATTATTATTATTATTATTATTATTATTATTATTATTATTATTATTATTATTATTATTATTATTATTATTATATAAATGAATTATACTTTTTATAGACCTTAGCCTGGTCTTGGCAAGTACCATAGCACTGAAGTACTTGTGATAGCAGATCGCTGCTAAGATTGTCGTCTTGAATGAGATGCCTTATTGGTTCGTCTGGGAAACAACTTGAGTCAATTGGGGAATTCAATGTCCCACCTGCATGTTGTCACAGTAGCTCAATGGTTAGAGCAACTGCACAGAGAGTGGGAGAATCGTGTTAAAATCCCGGCTGTGGCATTGAAATTTTCAGTTGACTCTATATTAAAAAACAAGATATAAAGATGTTGAACTGAGAAAAACGGTGTTAAAGTTGACCTGTTATCATGTTCATGTCATTTTGGAAATTATTAAACTTTGAGCTTACATATTCAAATTTACATTCCATCTTTCAATATGTTATTTATAAGATTTAGAGATGCAAAAACCATAAAAATTTCAGTTTTTATATTTTGACCCAATTTAACTTGGCTTACTATCCTTCAAAAGCTTCTTAAGTAATACATATATACTAGAGATATGGATTTGCACCTTTTGTAGATATGTAAATATCTTAATGACTGTTGCATGCTTGCTTACAGTGCTGAGTCAGTGTGAGAGATTACGTGAAAAAAATCAGAAGGTTGCTCAGAAATACAAGAAAGTAACCTTTGCACCACGCTGTGACCCAGAGACTGGTGACTGGGAACCCATTCAGTGTCTAGAGCAGGTTGGAGTGTGTTGGTGTGTGAACAGATTCGGTGAACCACTAAAGGGATCTCTCACAAGTGGCATGCCCCCTACATGCAACTTCCGCCAGGCCCGTAGAAGGATGGATGGTGAACCAGATTTCTGTAAGTGGAATGAGGATTCTTTCAGATAATTCTGGTTGTAGTGAATTGGAATGTAATTTTTTGTAGTTTGGTGTCATCTTTGCATAACTTTCATTCTCTTTGAAAATGGGCAATTGTGCATAAAAATCTGATGTGCTCCATTCACATAACTTTCTCTAGGGTTACAGTCACATGCTGCAGCCATCTACAAACTATTCTTAAAAATGCTTATTCTTCTATCTAATTCTTGTTAATATACATAAACCATCATTACTTATTTACACATTTCATTGTGGGTATAAGAAGGTATAAAGTAAGCTAAAGCAATAGTTTGACCTTTTCAAAGCTGGTAGCTATGTGATGCCTTTGAATATTTTTGTATGAGCACAAAAAAGAATGAAAAAAACAAACAACAACAACAACAACAACAACATGTGAAAATTCAAACCAATAACAAAATATATCTTGAAAGTGGTTAATGCCACAACAAAAGGTTATTTGTATGCTTTAATGAGATCTACAGTTTTTGTGTAGTATAGTATAGTATTTAGTAAGATTTTGTCTATTGCTTACAGTTTACCAAATTATACAAAACTCATTCAGAATAAAGATGACTTAACAAAAAGTTCCCAGAAAATGTCATGAAATGACTTAAAGATATGGTATTTTAATCAAAATTGTTAGAACTATTTTTGAGAAAATAAAAGTTAAGAAAACTTTTCTATATAAAGCGTAATTTCTTCATGTTGCATCCTTGAAAGGTCCTGAACTTAAATACTAAGTTTCATAATTAACCAACTTTTTATTTTTGAGTAATGCTGTTCACGCATGACCCACATGACCCACACATCCAGACTTGTGCAAACTTTTTCTAAAACTTCTGGATTCAGGGACTTCAGAACATGTATTTCCAGTGAAATCTCAACACTGAATTTTTGGGTGGAATACAGTAGTTCCTCTACCTACTCTAAGTACATAGTAGAGAGAGTAAAAATGACTGAGGGAACCCTGGAGAAGACTAAGGAGTTAACATGATAAAAATTTGGCATTGAAAAATGATAATTATCCTGCCATAATGTAATAAGTAAAGACGAGAATTCCATGCACTATAAAATCCCAAAATATGCATGCATTCATGTACTATCAAACTACAATATATGCACAATCAAGTGAAAAATACTTTAAAATATGCACTATAATTTTTGTTCCCAATTCATTAATTCACTTCCCTTTTTGCACAGTTAACAACTAGCAACATTTCTAAATTTTTTTCTGTGAGGTTCTGAGCTTATCAGTCAAAATATTTTTTTAGGCAGAAAATGACCCCTCTACATCACAAGAAGTTATAGCCACAAATCTGAATGAACATGTTTGTGACAGTGGCATGTCAAGTTCTTCATTCATGCTTTCATCACAAAATACCTTCTTCACTGAACAAAAGTATCCGTAGTCTGGGTTCCTGTTTATGACACTGTCCAGTTTGTTCTTTGCATCTACTCCCACTTTCCCTTGGGCATGACAGGAATCTATAGAATTCCTCAACAATGGATGTTGAGTGGCAGGCCTGTGGCTTCTGATTTTGTTGTTGTAGAAGGCAATTTAGAGAAGTTTGTCTTAATGAAAATTAAATGCTGCTGTACATTTTTGCATTCAAATGCTGCTTGTGCATCTCTGATACATACGGCATCATCTGGCAAGAAACTGTTTACTACCGAAAATGAAAGAAGTATTTACTTTAGAATTAAATATTGAAGTATTTATTTTATTGCAATTAACTAGTATCAATTTGATTTCCTACCACTTTAATGACATCAAAATTGTCAGAGTAAAACATTGCAGCTTCCAACCAAGTACCCCATTTAGTAAGGATGGGCTGAGGTGGTAACGGTAACTCAGGTAGACTCTCTTTGTAAGCAGCTACATGTGCAGAGAGCTTTTGAAAACACCTGTATAAAGCAAAACATCAAAATGATAATTTATTTTTACAGCTATGGAACCATTAGAACTCATATAAACCTAAATTTTACACATACCTTTTTAGTTGAGGATATCAAATTATTGACATTGTCATAATTAGAGCGTATTGCTTCTGAAACACAATGGAGCCCATGAGCAAGACATGTAATGTGTCTTACTTTTGGCTAGAATATTTTAATTGCTTTCCCGGCCTTCAGCACTTAGGGAGCAGCATCACTTAACAGCAAAACAACTCTGTTTTTATTTAGATTATTTGGTCATAGAATACTTAAAAACATAAGAATAATTTTCTTGGAAAATGATTTATAAAAATAGAGTCTTAAATGAGAATAAAATAATTATTTAAAATGTTATTCAATACAATTCCTGATTAAAACTTATGCAACCCATCATCAAAGAAACTAGCAATTGTGGAGTTATTTGCTTTTTGCAGGAACTTTACTGCACACTAGATGGGGTTGACCAGGCCCATCCTCAGTTAATTTTCTTTCAATTAGGTTAGCAACATAGTGTCCCATAGGGTCAGTTGTTTCATCTAAAGATGTCCATATGTTTGAAGTTCCCCAGTCCTTGCGAATTTTATCCAATATCTGGTCAGCAAAACAACAAGTAGTTTTACGTGTGTGAAAAATACTTTTCATTTATTTTTACACAAAATTATATTTATTTTGACAAATTCATTATGTAGGCCTACCAGATTATAAGATTTTGGAACATAAATTTTCCTCAATGTCAAGAGATCAGGGACATCTTTTGATGTACATGTCTCCAAAAAGCTCTTAAGGGTTGGGTTTCTGAGTTTCTCAAGTGGTATATTTGCTCCTGCAAAAGCATTGCACAAATCCATGCAAAAATTATTTTGCGGTGCCTTAGGTACGGGAGCAGTAATAAATAACTGGATTTGATGTGTTGTAGATTCTCGTTTTTTTGCATTCTTACAAAATGATGCAGATGCGACATGCTGTTGGACTGGAAATTGTTTAGTACATTTTATCTGAAATTATAAAAGATCTTGGTTATATAGATATGGTTTTTTTAAAAAAACTGGCATCCTTATTTAATTAATTATTTAAAATAAATTTTGTAATGTATTACAAAGAATAAATGCCATAGAAAACTTTCAGAAAAAGAATAGCTTACCTCTTTACTACAACAATCACAGAATACAACATCTGTATCTGATCTAATAAAATCCTTTCCTTTTATCCACTGTGCAAGGAGTACACTTCTGGAACTTTTAATTAGAGGCATATAGAAGTACATTAACACATGCAAACAGAATAACACAGACATTTACCACTTACAAGGTTCACACACACACATGCACACTCACGCATATGCACTGTGAAGACAGTTTAGCGAATGATTTCAGTTTTAGAAGAATCAAAATTGCTAGTGAGGTTTGTTAAAATCCCATAAGACCGCTCTGCAGCTGTGTCTTTACCTGAGTTAGAAGGCTAAATTTCCATTGTTGCGAAATCAAAGGCTTGCCAGTGATTGTTGTGGATAAATTCATGTGTTGACAGGTGGTTTGCAGAGGGCTGTCGGTAAAATTCTGGGAAAGTCATCCTATTGTGAGAATGTTAACTTCCTATTTCTGTTATCCCCCACTTTTTCTTCCATCCTGATTTCTGAAGCAAACAAGGATCATAAAATTGAAAAACTGAGGTGTTTACTCAAAACCATTAAAACATGCATTTAAACTGAAAATAATGTATATTATATGCATAATTAAGCTAAAAATGCCTTATATATGCATTATACATGTATTATTCCCAAAAAGGCCAAAATATGCACAGAAAAAATGCACATATTTGGAATCAGAAAGTAATGAAATGGATAGGTATTAAGTTTCAGCTATGTCCAATGATCCTATAAAAACATGCATTTGACATGGAATTCTCATTTTTAGTAATAAGCAATACATTATTGAATAAAAACAACTATAATAATTGCATTCAAAAATAAATAAATGTCCCAAAACCAAATATTGGTGTGTTTTTGCTTATTTGAACCTTGGGATGTCTCTTGTGAGATAAAAGATTCCTTGGAAGCACTAGTGTTGTAATCCTTTAAGTGTTTTATTCAGAATATTATTGATTCAATATTATGTTTCAGCAATTGAAGAGCTTCTCAAACAGGTTGCAGCTCTAGGGACAGAAAAATCAACTTCTGTTGATAACATTTCTGTACCAAGCACCACTCGTTGTCAAGCAATGAAAGAACGTATGGCAGGCACAAATGCTGTATATGCTGTTGAATGTGACACAAATGGCAGGTAGGAGTTTACTTTTATCTGAATTTTTTATATCACCATCTCTGAATGCCAATACAAAAAGAAGCAGGACCCAGCAATGAATAAAAGAGACATTGCAGATATTGGGAACATACTGAACAAAGCTGACTTAATTTTCTACTCATATTTATTGAAGAAATGAGCTCAAAAGAATACAAAATACACAATTCTCTTTTAATTGGCATTTTTTAAAAATTTATTCAGTTATATGAATTAAATATGAAATAACAAAGAAAGATAGAAAAATAATCAATCTTGGTTAAGTCAATCCTTAATGTGTATAGCACCTAAATACCCAAACTGTGATAAGTGGTACCTCTTATAATTGCAATTTTGTTTGTATAAGAACAAACTTTTTAAATGGTTTTAAAATTGAATTAGTTGTGTCTTGTTAAAAAATATTGAAAAAGAAATGCTTTTATCAATTGATATGGCTTAGCAATTCCAAAATGTTTAAATTATACTAAAAGTAATGTCTTCCAGTAATGTTTTATTAATGTTAATATATAGAATTAGAAGTATGAGGTACACTTTGTTCTCCATTAAAGAATGACAGAAAACAAAGTGAACTTTAAACTGAAAGCCATGCTTTTTGCAGTTCAACAAAGTAACTGTAACAATTTATTCATTTGCAGGTTTTTGCCAACACAGTGCTACCCTCGCAAGTCAGAGAAGTTCCCAGAATGCTGGTGTGTAGATGAAGCAGGCAATCAGTTACCAAATACAACCACTTTCCGAAGAGGAGCCAAAATTTGTTGTGAGTATATGTATTGGTCTGATCTTAGGCATGAGGGTTCTGAATACTTACAGGCAGAATTATTTAACTCTTTACAGGTTGACTGCTGAGAACTTACTTTCTCATTCTCTCTCTCTTTTTTCTTTCTTGGTTTCTATCTCTCTTCATAAATTAACCTTCTATAAACTGCATCAAATTTTCCTGAGAGCTACAAGATTTTTTGCTCACGTGCTATAGACCACATGAGTAGGAAGTGAGAGGGCGAACTCCGTTGTGATATAAGCATTACTAGCTCCTTAGTCGATGATGATAGTCAGTAGTTTTGATAATGGTAGAGCAAATGTTATCCAGCTCTATGCGGCTACTTTTAATGATGCAGGAAATTAAATGTATTTTACTGTTTTTAGTACCAACTCCTGTGGAACTGGTAGAAGTACGACTTGGCTTCCAAGGAAGACTTGATGGACAAACAGAGAGGAGGCTTGTGATGAAACTAAGAAATTTACTACAAAGACTGGGGGCTAAGCTGAGAGATGATTTAGTGGAGATTGAAGCCCTCCCTGACATGATATTTGTTCGCTTTGAAGTGGTAGGAGGCAATAAGGTGGATGTTGCATACCATTTGGAGGAAATGGTAAGAAATGAAATTTGATTTTAAGGTACTACTAACCTATAAATGTAAACATTGCTCTAAGTGTCCATTTGTGGATTTTCTATTTGGTTGGTGAAATACACCTTCCCTTTTCCTATGACATCAGACATCACTGCAAAACCCAAACCAAATAAATGTCTGAAATGTCATTATTTACCATATGGAGATTGATGGAACTGACATGGAATATCCCTAAGCTGTTTTTGTTTCCAGAATTTATACATAACAAAGTTATAAGTACATATAATAACTAAACAGTGATTATCTAAGCTGTAAATAAAAGAACTTGCAACATTGCAAGTTGCCTTTAGGGTATGTTGTCTCAAATATTGTAATTCACCATGACAATTCATTGTGATGCTTGAATCAGATTGTTAAGGTTTAATGGGTATATGATTATATTGTCAAGGTGACTCACTGTAAGAGCATTGACATGGAAAGCAGATCTGTTGTTCAAGTCTTGGTCATGGCACTGAATTTTTCAAGTCTAATTCTGCTTTCCAACTTTTGTGCTTATACATGACTAGTGTGACAGCAAACTTATAAGCACATAAATTGGTGAATCATTTGCTTATTATTGAATGAATTGGAAAGCATCACTGTATTCTTCATCTTGTCTGAACTAAAAAAACTTAGTAAATCTTGTATCTAAAAATAGAGATCCAATATTCTTAAAACTTCAAAGCTAGAAAGATTAGATAGCTGAAAAAAGAAAGTTTAAGACTCAGCTTTTCAGATTTAAAACTGATTTTGTATAATATTTAAACTGTGTTATTCCCCTAAAAACTTACACTGGAGACCAATGATAAATTTTTTCTACAACTTACTGAAATTAGTTAGGAAACAATAAAAATTGGAATTTTTGATTTTAGCACCAAACATTTTCCCATTCTTTGCTACAAAAGCAACAACAATTAGTTTAAAATGTTTTAATGTACAGAAAATTATTATGTTTTTAAAATATCCATTATCAGAAACTACATTTTCACAGACATAGGAATGATCATTTCAAAAGCTATTTATGATACAGCTCTAAAATTTGGAAATTTCTTCCACATATTTCCCTATTTATCCCTATAATTATATTATTAAATATTTTGTTTTAAGGTATGTGAAATTTTATCAATAAGAATAATAAAATATATAGTTAATTTTTTTGGCAAATAAAAAAAATCACTGCATTTAAACTAGTTTTAATAAGGAAATAATTGTGGCCAGCACCAATTTTAGTGGGTGGTTTAATAAATGCAATGTCTTAATATTTCTCTAAATAAATACTGAAAATGAAATAATTACTCTTAAGCCTTTTCAAGAATGTGTATACAAATTTTAAAAAACAATAATAAATTACAGGTGTATCAAAACTCAACAGCAAAACTTCATGAATGGATTCCTCATATAGAGAGAAGAAAAAACATGTATTACAACATGGGTCCAGAAATGCATAATTACAGAGTTACCGCTCTTACTAGTTGGAACATACTATTCATTTATCAGATTGAATGCTCAGATAAACCTACTCCTGACTGAATAGAGGTCTCTGCTTGTTCTTCACATTGACAGGCTGCCACAATGCATGCACATAGAGTTAGTTCATCATGCACAGCAGTTGAACACACCAAAGATTTTAAGTATCTCCACAGTCAAAATTCCAGGGAGTTTAAATCAGGAGAGCATGGTGGACAAGCAATACAGTCTAAGCAATGTGCATTAAGGTGCCTGTGAGCAGGAAGACTGAAATTTGCAGGAGCACCATCATGCATGAAGAACAACTGTCAACAGGATGCTAGTGGCATGTCTTTTAAAGTAATCAGGTAATGTATTGTACAAGAAATCTGTGTAGTTCTGTCCAGTAAGCCTGTTTGGAAGAACATAAGCCCCAACAAGCAATCACAACAATACCTGCTCAGATGTTAATGGAGAACCTTTGTTGGTGAGATGATTGGATAGTTGCATTGGGATTTATGTCTATCCACATATGCTGGTTGTGAAAATTCTGGATTCCATCCCTTGCAAACAACAGCTATAAAGAGTTCCAGTTATAACAGTTATAAAAGCTATAAAGTTAGGATTTGTACCGCATTGTTGGAGCAGCCACTGGCAGAACATTAATCTTGCAGGATAATTCACAGTAGACAAGGTTTGTGTATGTTGTAAATGATATCGTACCAACCATACCATCATGTGCAACAAGTTCCTCTGAAGTACTAACAGCCTTGTGCTGACTCCAGGACTTCACTCCACAATGTTTTGAATAGCTTCCTCCTCCTCAGGGGTTGTACTTCTTGGCCATCCTCCAGTGTTTGGAGGGTATGCAAAACTCTTGTGTTTACATGGGCAGTAATAAATTCCTTAAAAATATTTCAGTTTGGCAACCTGCATGTTGGGTATTGTTCCTGACACAAACAACGTGCCCTCAAAGCATTACCATCTGCCAAACCATATATCTAATGACACATGTTCTTCATATGTGTACATCACAACAGACTGCAACTAACAGAAAATGACTTCAGACAAACCTATGAGACATAGCTAATTAACTAGACATGATGGGAACTCATTTATGGGTGCTAAGAGGTATTCAGGTCAACATCAATTTATTCACAATGTGCTTCCTCATGAAACAATTGTAACCAGAATCTCGCATTTTAGTCTAAATATCAAGGCATGTTGCCATGCACCAGTATTCATAAAAGTTTGGATAACTCTGTAATTATACATTTTTGGACCCATGTTGTAATAAAAACTTATTTCTTTTCTCTCTATGAGGAATTCATTCCTAAAGTTTTACAATCAAATTTTGATACACTGTATAATGATTATACTTCATGAGATGATGGTTCCTAATTAAGAGTATATTTGAAATAATTTAGAAATTTTTCAGAAACAAATGAATTTTTATCTCTAAAATTTGATACAACTATGAAAATTTACAACAGTATTGTTGACTATTTCAATAAAAATGCCATTGTAGTGCATTGAAAATTCAATGAGATATTCATGTATAGGTTCACACTGTAGGTGCAAGTGTCTCTATCCCACCTAATTGCATTAAATACTTTCTCTGTTACAGGTGAAGGCTCAGAAGCTTATTATTGAGACAGACGAAGTGAGCCAACTAGTGGCAGATATCACCAGTTCAAGATTCAGCCATCGCTTGTCTGACAGTACTGCCAATGAAGTAGAAGAAAGAGTCATAGCTTTAGAACACAGAGAGATTGTGTCTCAGTCAACAGTTTCAGTTGTAACACCTTATCAAACAGCAATAATTGTTCTCTCAGTTGCCTCTGCTTTTGTTATCTGCATCCTGGTGGTGCTTATAGCACTCTACCGCAAGAAGCTTGGCTCTGAGGTGGAACTGGCTAACAGTAAATCAGCAGACTTGGCTCAAAGATTCTTACCACAGACAACACCCATCTACGTAGTCTCCCTTCCTCCACACATGAACAGCAAGTCTTCTGCAGTAACTGCAGGCAAAACTGAGATTAAGAGCCCTTCTTCTGAGCCAGAAAATTCAGAGAACTAGAATCTTTGGGAACCAATGAACATCTAACAATTACATTAATGTGAACCTTTTGCCTGATGTTACAAAATGGCCAAGCAGGATGAATAATGTGGCTTTCCTAGTATTACATTACAAAAGAAAGTGTCACACTTAAAACATGTAGATAACATTGATGAGAGCACAAAACATGATGAACCACTTTGTTAATCAGTTACAGAGCATGCTTAATCATGTTTTAATACAGTCAGATCTCCTAAATTATATTAATATATGTTTTCAAATGACTGAAAGTTTTCCAAAGACACCAAAGTTCTTATCTATTCTTCATGAATTACCATCACTCAATTAATTTTATCTTTGATGATAGATCCCTTGGTGCTAAGTAACAGTGAGCCAAAACTTAGAAATGATGTCCATTGATATTCTTTGAATCATTTGGTTGAAATATCAAGTTTAGAATCCTATTCTTGTTAAAATTCCACAGCATCTGTGCAGCACATATAATTTTAAGAGTACCATTTAAACAGCCAGATGTCTTCAAGACAAATACGAAGATTTTAAATGTTCTGAAATGCTCATTGAATGCTTATTTAAGCAAATTGGTGCTAGCTTATTACACATAGCAGCTCCAGCATTTCATTTTCTTATGCAACATGCAATGCAATATAAAAGGCAACATATGAATTCAGAAAATAAGCACTCATTCAGGCTACCCCAAAATATTTACCTACTTCTTTTAGCTTCTGAGCAACAGCACAAAAGATTTAACCACTAAATCTGAAATAAAAGTTCAGACAACTTTACCAGTAGTAGGTAAAGTTCTTTGTCCTTAGTATATATGTACATTACTATTTGCAGTGATACTTGGTGTATCTTGTGTTGCTTGCCGAAAGCTTGAAAAATAAATGTTGAATTCTAAAATACTGTAACTGATATTTAGTCACAAACTGGACAAGTGCGTCTGGGCTTTTGCAGTTTAAACCAAAATTTTGTTAGATAATGAGAGAATGTAACCAGTAAGCTAATGATGTGTTATGAAACCATAAGCACATCAAAATGCTGGCCTTATATGAGTAATGAATGTTAAAGAGATCCAGAGTATTGGACTGTTGTGCTTCTAGTGATACAAACCTCTGTTTGTAAGTGAAATAATACTTTTCTTTAGGTGTAGTTTTGTGTATAATAGTGGCATCTCTTTACATTCATAATCTTTCCTAATATACCCTAAGTTGGGAACCTAATAAAGCCCTTCATAGTATCAGAATACAGTATCTGGCTTAGCCCATAGTGTGAGCTTTGGATTACTGAATACTGAATGGAGGACTATTGTAACAGCCATCATAGTAAAACATTGTTGTAGACTGTAGCTGCAGATAAAATGTAAAACCAAAGTGCTGTGTTTCTAAAAGCAAGATTATGTTGAATGATAAAATATAGGTCCATAAATCTAGAAGTTTTCTATAGCGACTAAGTTAGTTGAAGATATCCAGTTCATTGTATTATTTAAACTCATCATTTTTAACCTTATCATTAGATTAGTTACTCATGAAATTGTAAATATTTTTCATCATTACATGTATTTAAATGATTAACATTAATGAAATGTAAAATATCAGTACCCCAATTTTTGATGAAATGTTAAAATAATGTAAGAACCTTTAGACCAGTAAAAATAAAGTGCATAATAATTCTCAGCTGCAGCTGTTTGAAATTCAGTCCATGCCTAGAGTATCCTGCAGATCCTCTCTTAAGTTCCACTAAACCATATCTACAAACATTCCATATTTAGCACACTCTTCATAAATGTACTATTGTTTTTCAGCCGCAGTACGAGAAGGACATGTTTTTCACATGGTCTGTGCAAACAGAAGATGGGGATCATTATTCAAGTGTATCAGTTAAGAATCAGTATCCTTAACTGAAGGTCAGAAAGAGATGTTGGTAAATGTGAAGGGAAAATGGAAAATTATAGGAATGTTATGCTACTGGCAATGCTGCTGGTAATGGGTGAAGCTATTGAAGCAATTTCAAACTCTCCAATTAATGAAGATGTTAAAAAATATTACAGATGACGTTTTGAGATTAAGAAATTCAGAAAAAAGACTAAGCAACAAAACAAAAAATATAACAAGAGCTATAACAGAATTCAAAGAAGAAATACGCACTGAACTAAAGGAAATAACTCACAGGATGACACATCTAGAAAAAGTGGAAGAAAGCAACAGGAAAGGGAATATTATTTTTTGGAGCAAAAGAAGAAAAACAACAAAGAATATGGAAATAAGTGGAGGAAACTAGATTAATTCGCCATTTGGAAGAGAACATGAGTGGATTACAAGATGAGTATTTGAATACAGAGGAGTTTATTATTGGTGACTTTAATGCTAGGATAAGACAAGAGCAGGATATATTAAGTGCTGAGGAAGAGGATATGGTTAATAGAACAAAGACAGGAGATATGGTAAGGAAACATACTATAATAAGGAAGGGCATAAGTTGATTAAGTTTCATGAAGAAATTAGTTGATTATGTGTAATGTTTAAAGAGGATCAAACTGCCCAAGTGAACACATATGTTTGCTAGCATGAATGACATTGTGCGATTAGAGTGCAAGAAATTTGAATTGTGAAGAGAAAACATAGGCGTTATTTGAATAATGAATTAATGAAATTGAGTTTTATGAATAACAGAACAGATTTTGCAGAAAGTACAGAGAGTTCAAGGAATTAGATGGAAAGAAGCCAGTAGAGCGTAAAGTAAACAGTAGCATTCTACACTTGGTAATTTACCTTTAGTGCTGCACGAGCACAAAAGTTTTCATATACCTAAAACTTTTTTGGAAAAAGGCAAGGAAAAGACTGGAAGATATAGAAATACAAATCATGTTCAGTGAGATTGCCGAAAAGAGCTCATTAGTTTATTATAGGCCAATGAAAAATACATGGGGTAGGGAAAAATATATAGACATAGTAAATAAAGAAGAGAGAGAATCTATTGCATGGTTAAGAACCGGAGCAGGGAGGCTAAAAGGGCTAAGACAGGGTATTCCTCAGAACCAATGTCCGATATGTGGTGGTAATGAAGACATTGAACACATAGTATTTAAGTGCCAAGGAACAGAAAATTGGAGAAAAGAATTTTTTAATAAGAAGTGGTTGAAGGGGGATAGAAATACACTTATAATTGAAATGATATGCAAGGATGCTAGAAGCATTGGACAGTTTTTGTGTAAAGTAAAAAATAAATGGCTTTGGACAGTGGAAAGAGAAAAGTAAGAGGTAGTGCATCTTACTTTGAATGGAAAACTATAGTGAATGTGTGATGGTTAAGTAATCAATAAATGAAAAGTGAAAAAAAAAAGTGGAAATGGGACATAAAAAAAACTGAAAAAAAGAGCAAGATAATTTAGTGACAAGAAATTGTAAAATGTAAATAAACTGTAGTGATTGTCTACTGAATAAGTGACCAGGGTCAAAATGCAGTAGACAATCAAATTTGTAAAACTCTTAGCACAATAAGCTATTCAACTATTCAACATAGTAGAGGCTGAGAGATGGCAATAAAACATGTCTTTACATGGGCTTTATTTTGCCGGTCATTGCTTTGTGCAGTTTGAAGTGTTAGAAGACAAGTTTGCTTGTACTTCTTTCAGATTATGTTTAAAGTGTGCATGCTGTGCATGCATGAAATTATTTGTTGAGATAATTGAAATGCTGGCTGAAAAATTTGCTCTAGAATATTTATTTACAATACTTACATCAAAACAGATTCGTGCTAATAAGTGTAAAGGCTATAGAAATACCCAGCTATCTATGCTATAGATGAACTAAAAACAACATTATAAGAGCAGAAATTAGAAGGAATGCATAAGAACTTTTGTGCATGAATGCAAATTTCATCAAAGGATGTCGAGAATGTTTGAATCTCGAAGGACACTGCTTTGAGCAATTACTCTAACAGGTTAATGTAATACAATGATTATGTGCATTCCATACATAAATGAATGTTAACAAGTAGAATATTTGAAACATTAGGGATACAGAATGCTGCTGTTTACTTTGCACTTAATCAGCTTCCTCCTGCCTGCTTTCTCAGTTCAAGCACAATGTGTACTCTAGTTCAAATGAATCAGTTTAATTAAGAAAGAAGCTGAAGAAAATTGAATAGTTTGGCAAGGCTGTGTATCTACATACACTGATACTCAAGATGTTGAAGTTCTACCAAAAAATATTACAAAGTACATATTATAAGAATTGGATGTACCTACTTATTTTACTTATTTATTTATTTACAAAGAAAGTCCCAATGAGCATGCTGATCTAGGTATGAACTGCCTTTTACAATTTAGGCTGTAAGAAAAATACAAAATAAAAAGTAAAAAGTACAAAAGTAAACAAAAAAACACTACATATATATTTTTTAACCTATTTAGAGTGTGTGGGTGGGTAACATTTATTAAATATTTGAACAAACACCACAAAGATTTTCTGATTATATAGTGGTAGGTGGAGATTTAAATGCCAATTCAAGGAATTTGGGGAATCATGGAGAACCAACTCAGAACCAAAATGGAAAGCAATTATTAGAGTTTACCACTTTTAATTTGTATAGAATAACAAATACATTCTTTCCTCATAAAACTGTCCACAAAAAATACTTGGAGCTCATGCAGGTATAGAACGGTTATTGATTATGTTCCAAAAAATAATAAAACATCTCCTTTGGTAGAAGCTACCGAAATTCACAGGAATCACGATATTAATTTGGACAATTTCCTATTGATTTCTAAAACAAGATTACCTCAGAAATGGCAAAAGACTAAGGGGAACAAAACCACAGTAGAAGAAACCTACAAGATATACTTATTACATGATGAAAGTATTAGGGAATTAATAGAAAAAGAGTTGAGCGACAAAGGTAAAAAGTGCACAGTCAACTAATATAAATAGGGAATGGATAGAATTAAAGTAAATCATAATAGAGCTGTTGAAGACGCATTGTAAAAATGAAAGAATGGAAAATACCTTCATGTATGGAATAAAGAACTAGAAACTTCGATTAAGGATAAGAAAGCCGTTATCTCCAGTATTTAAACTCCAAACCTTTATATGATAAAGTCAAATATAACAAATGAGCAGCTACTGTAAAGAGAGCAGTACAAAAATTAAATGTTCCAGTTGGGAAAAGTTTATCAGTGATATTGATAAATATGGTGCAAAAGGCATACAAAGTCATAAAGGAATTAAATAAACAAATGAGATAAAATATAGTTAAATATGATTTCAGAGAGGGAATGGCTTGCTCACTTTCAAAATGTTTGGCTGGGAGATGAAGAAATTGCTTATAACATTGATCCTTGTCCATTAGGCATTGATGGGATAACCAAGTTAGAATTGAGAAACTGTTTAAAAACCTGTAAAAATAGAAAATCTCCTGGTATAGATATAATAACATGGCTTTGTTTAAACATGCCCTTAATATGTTTCTAAAGAGATATTTAAATCTGATAAATAACTGTTAGACGTTAGGTTATGTTCCAGAGGAATGGAATATAGCATTAGTAAGTCTTATCTTTAAGAAAGGGGATAAAAGAGGTTGCAATAACTATAGGGGGGATAAGCCTCTTGAACACAGTGTGTAAAGTTTATTAAAATATTTTCACCCAAAGATTTAAGTCCCTTCAAGAAGCACTCATATTAGAAGCTCAGAATGAATTCCAAATTGTAATGTCCACTATACATTGTATGTTCACAGTTAATCAGTCAATAGAGAAACACACAGAATATAATCTACCCATATTCATGGCTTTCATAGATTACGCTAAAGCATTTGACAATGTAAACAGAAGACTAATGTAGGAGATATTGTTAAACAGAGGAATCCCCAAACACTTAGTAAGAGCAATTCAAAGTCTGTATATAAAACAGAAATTAAAATAAAAGTAGAAAGCATATTAAGTAAAGAAACTAATCGGGGCTAAGGCAGTGGTGTCCATTGTCACCTGCCTTATTTAGCTTATAAATTGATGACATCATAAGAAAATGTCTGATAACTGCACAAAAACTATATTATAAAGAAATGTAATTTAAATACCCTATTGTTTGCAGATGACCAAATAATATATGCATACTCTCAATGTAACTTACAAAAAGCAATTTTTAAAGTATAATTGCAAAACACTATAGTTTAAAAATATACACAAGAAAAACCAAAGTAATGGGTTTTGAAGGAAAAATGCTAAAAGAGTAAAAATAGTAGAAAATAAAATTATAGCAGGTCTCCAATTTCAAATACTTGAGATGTATAATCTCATATTTAAGAAATAGTGATTTACAAAATAAATTAAACCAATATATAAAGCTAAATAAGACTATTAAAGACATTAAATAAAGTCCATAGAGAGACAATTTTAAAATTTTATAAGAAGTTGGTGGCCCTACCATTCTGCTTTATGGAGCTGAGACTTGGACAGTAACACACACACACAAAAAAAAAAAAAAAAAAAAAAAAGAAAGAAAAAAAGAAAAAAAAAAGGATGTTGAATAACAGAAATTGAATTACTAACACCTCTGGCTGGATATTTGCTTCTGGACCATCAAAGGAAACAATGACATTTGGGGAGAACTAAGTGTAGCCAACATTTCAGAAGTAATAGAACAATACAGAAAACAATGGTATAACCACTGTATAGGATGGATATTTCCTGTATTCCAGTCAGCATATATAAATACAAGTTGAAGAAGAAGAAGAAGAAGAAGAAGAAGAAGAAGAAGAAGAAGAAGAAGAAGAAGAAGAAGAAGAAGAAGAAGAAGAAGAAGAAGAAGAAGAAGAAGAAGAAGAAGAAGAAGAAGAAGAAGAGAGGTTGGAAGACCAAGAAAACATTGTGGAAGTCAGAATGGACTACAAGATCCAAATTGTGCAGTATTTAATGATGATGATGATGATGATGATGGTGGTGGTGGTGGTGGTGGTGGTGGTGATATCTCAAGACAATCTTGCTTTGTGAAATTGTATGCTGGATAAAGCTAAACTGTGATACTTGGTGCAATAAAAGATGGTGACAGTACACCAGTTCTAGTGCATTAATGTTACACAGCAGGTAATGCCTGTTTAGGAGGCTGAGTCAGGCAAGCAGAATTTCAGAATTTGTGATAAAGCAATAACTATACAAATAGGATGACACTCATCATTTGTTTACAATAGGGTAACTGGGGCTTTCTCCACAAGGGTGGGATGTAACATATCTTAGTGTACAATATCTACATATATTACAATAGTGATTTATATGTTAAATAAAATATAATCATTTCATATAGTTTTAATAAAATAAATATTAATTTCTATGGAGCCTTCAACTCATAGTAAGTAGCTTTTATGGAAGAGCATGAGCTCCATTGTCTTTCAGCACAAGAAATAAAACCACAATTTCCACTATCAAACAAACCATCTGTTTTAAGAGAAGCAGTAAACATTTCATGCAGGATGTGTCTTTCTTCTAAAATAGTTAAATATGGCACTGTAATGCATCCTTCTGGTAGATATCTGCCACTTAGGATCTTGATTTTTCTAATCTAATCTAAGGTCTATTGCAGTAGGTTTAATCAAACTCAACAGAAGGTTTCTGTTATAAACAAATGCAGTCACAAGAAAATAAATCACTCATTATATGACAGTAAACAAGGAGTAAACGAGGAGTAGGAAAGCTCATTTACACACTTCATTAAAATATACAATACCTGGACATGTTTTGAGAGTCCATTCTCTCATTATCCCTCTCATCATCAGCTGTTGAGCAGTAGGTCAGCAGCTGATGGTGAGAGCAATGAACTCTCAAAACATGTCTAGGTGCTGTGTATTGTAGTGAAGTGTGTAAATGAGCTTTCCTACTCCTCGTTTACTTTCATTTGAAATCCTCCACTATCAACTGCTTCTATACTATCACTTATAATCACTCAATATGCATTTAATTTCAGGCTTCAGCTGTACACAATTTTTTGCTTACATATATATGTTAGCTTTTGTATGTGTGTTGATACGGTAATTTGTATCACAAATTACTCAAATGTAAATAACGATTGTAATATGAATATGTATTTTTATGTGACATTGATTTCAGAGGTTTATTAATTGTAATTATTATTGGTAAATAATAATATACGGCTTTACTGAAACTGTCAACAATAACGCAATAATGCAGCAAGGGGGTGAGTTGTTTGTCATTACCGGGAACCAGGAAGTTACGTAATGTTTCGCGCCTTTTCGGTAAAAAAGCTTCTAGAATGTTCCCTAAAAGTAATATGTATTAGTGGTTTTCATTGGATAGTAAAATAGACGCTAATGTTGGCGCGTTTTATTAGCCAATGGCAGTTCATTTATAATCTTTAGGCGTATCTTGAGGCAAGCCTATAAATAGTGTAGATTCAAGGGAGCGTTCCCCCAGTTCAACGGAATTCTCAGTACACTACATATTGTCAGTCAGTCCTTCATTTCGTCAAGTTACGCGCAGCAGAAGTACGAGAAATCTTATAAAGTATTATACAGTTAAATACACAAAGTTGAAGTATGCGAGTTAAAAGTGATAAGAAGTTATTACAAACAGTTTCAGTATGGCGAGTATCCAAATAAATATGTGAAAGTGTTCGTGAACGTGTTCTGCAATAAAGTTTATAAAACCAATTTCTTCGTCAATATCATTTCTAGACAAAAGATTCCTTTCCGCTTCACACCCTGCAAGAGTTAAATGTCTACTTAAATAGCTAGCCGGAGGACAATATACATAACCTTAAATTCTTTCAGAAACTAATTGATGCAAATTGCTACGCCAGATGGAGTTAAACGAACCAAACAAGGAGTGACGCCACACAAGATGGCAACGCAGAAGTCAACATAACATTAATACCACATCAACATTGGCTCCACAACGTGGTGCTATGAACAAAAATGTATATACAATTTGTTCTCTTACAGTGTGCACTTGTATGCATCATGTTGTAAGAAAGAGATTATTACATCCATTTTATAATACCATAAGGAATATATTACAATGGATTGCCAAACTATGTTGCTTGTTCTTCTTCTTGTTTGATAGATTGGGGTAGTGGACTTGACATTACCTTTCCAATTTATGAAGACAGGGCCAAGTTAAATATAGTCCTCCCTCAAATATTTCAGGAAAGTTGATATCTTTCATCACAAGCAAGTAGGTATAGATATATAAGCTTTTACACTTAAACATTATTATTGTTGTTGTTGTTGTTGCTGCGGCTGACACTGATGTTATTATTATTGTTATTATATAGTTGATTATTATTATTATTTGATGCGTCTTTAACTGTCAGGCCATATTCAGATGGCAGCAATGTCTATAGACTGTTTTTTATGCACACATAAATCAGTGTGAGCTACACAGATGAATGTGCATAGTCTTGTAGTACCATCTGCTAGAATAATCTTGCTTATAGATAGCCTCACTTGCATACTCGTAAGATGTGTCGTCTATCAACTATTGATGAACTTTTGGAATCACAGAATGGCTGCTCTAATCATTTTTGCAGCAAGTAGTCACATTATGCTAGGCAAATAGATTAGCTGCACAGTCACCTTCCTCTATCATATATCTTATTTCTGTTTCTTTCAATTTGTAGGTATAACTTTGAATCATCTACTGAAATACAAAATGCATCATTTGTTTGGTGACTCAGGGAAGCAGTGAAAAAAAAAAAAAAGAAAAAAGAAAGACAATCAGATTGTGCAGTACCCAGGATTTGAGCTCTTCACCTTTAATGCAAGATATTACATAGGTATTGAAGTTATAAAATTTACACATATAGCAAGTGTTATAGAGACTGACACAATGAAAAAGCATACTGGGAAGATACGTGTCCACACAGATTTCCATTGTCTTAACTCTCATTGGCATAACTGAGCATTGTCCAGACAGATAACAAAACAAATTACAGCAGATTATGCACACTCAATTACTGTGTTTTACACAGGCCTGTTAATAGGTTTTCCTTGGAGATACATCATGAGTTCTGGCAGATCCTTGGGAGGGAGCAGAAAACAGATGAGTTTCTACCCATAGCCATGTATGAATTCTGAAAATGTTTCCATGAAAACATTCATTCCTACCTCTTTGTATGTCATCAGACTTCCAATTCAGTGTAATAACAACCATTTATGAGTGGCAGTATCTGTATATTATGAAAGTTTCATCAGTTGAAAGTACAACAAAATGTTGGCCGAGGTATAACTTTGAATAGTCATGCCTGAGTACCTACCTACAACTTGAGGGATTATTTTGTGAGTTGCTTCTGGTTTAAAACACATTGCTGTATTTGGTATTATTGGCTTTATAATCCAAATGGTTGTAGAAGAAACATAGTAGTATTTCGTTATGCAAATATTATACAGCACGTAGTCTATAACAGAAAATTTTTCTTAAAACACATATGGGATGTTGATTACAAAAACAAGACAAGTCCAACTATGAATTTGTTCAATTTATGCAGTCTTTCTTTACCAGAGTTATTTTGTGGTAAAATGTTTTTCCTCAAAAAACAGGACAGGTCCCATGTAAAAGTCGGTTGAAAATCATATTATATTAGTACAAAAACTGGACATGTCCATTTCCATTCCTCAAAAAGCGCACAAGTCCAGCATCTGTCAAGTTTCAATTAATCTGATACTTTTGTGAAGGGAAAAGAAACAATAGCTCAGAAGATTTAACAACACAGCAGACAAGAATTTATATTCTCATCTTGCTGGATTGATTTTCTCTCCACTTAGCTCAGAGGAAATGTCCTACACTTGCAGATGAGCAGGCAAGGCATGATGATGCACTTGCATTTATTTAAAAACTTTGAGTTCAAGGTAGAAATATTCCAACTTATAAATAAGCTTTCATCAGTTTTCATGGAATAACTAAACACAGACTCACTACAATTTATTCAAAATAATTTAATGATGGAAGAGCAGTCTTCAAAGGACAAAAGAAGGTTTCTATAAGTACATTGTAACTAAGATACTAGATCCCATTTTGCATTTAACTGAACATCACATCAACTCATTTAAGGCTAGACAATCATACTATTCTATATGGGATAATAGAAAATATTTCCAAAGGTCTGTTACCGCATGCATCAGGCTTTTTAAATAATATCAGATAAATATCTCAAAAAAAAGTTACTGGACTGTGTTCAATAATTTCAACATACATTTTGGTTACCCTAGATGTGATGTATTTACTGCTTGTGACTCTCTTAATAACAAAATTAAATCTAACTTCATATCATGTGATTATACGTAAACTTTTCCGTTACCACACCTGCAGTTTAATGTTGTGTATTATTCTAGATAATTGTGGTACAAGATGTTTGATATCCATAATCCAGCAGATGCTGCTATGGTAATTTATCAATATTTTGATAAAGAAAGGAGAAAAAGATTGAATGAAGTAACATAAATGATTTTGAATAACGTAAATGATGATAATAGTAATGGTAGTGAAAGTCTGTCATAAGTATGTTCAATTAATCTGCAGCGGGGGCATCTGAATTGGCCTAACAGTCTGCAAGCCTTTAAAGCTGGACCTTGAGTGCATACCGGTCATGTCGGTAGGTGGTGGCTAGCCAGATAACCAATAGGAGACCGTGAACCAACTCCCAATCCCAAGGTGTTATGCGATCCGTGCCAATGGGGTGCATGACACATGTTGTTAATGGAGCCTCTGAAATATCTGACGACCTCTCAGAGTCTGATGGTTGCGGATTGAACTATGACCTCCTTGGAAGGCCGTCAGTCTGTGGTCACTGTGGAGAGTGAGACCTTGAGGGCATTAGTGCCCCAGGGCTGCCCACAAGGAGGAGCTTTGTCACCCACTCTGTGATGTCTGATGGTGATGATCTGAACAGTCTCAACAGGGGAGGGATACATTCTCTAGACTATGCTGATGACATATGCCTTGTAGCAAGTGGAAAATTACCAAATACTGTCTCGGAACTCATACAGGGCTCCCTGCAAACTCTAGAGCAGAGGTGGCGAAAACGTGACTCGCGAGTTATTTTGACTCGTAGGCGCACATTCCCTCTCTGCAACCGTCCGTTTGATTTTCACATGCTGCTGAGTGACGCCGTGCGTGTTGCATATTTGGTGACTCGCGGAAGGAAGTCGTTTTCGCCACCCTTGCTCTAGAGGAATTGTGAAAGGAAGCGGACTTGTCTGCTAACCTTGACAAGACTGAAATAATAATCTTTACAAGAGGAGGCTGCCAGGGTTGGTAGAGCCCCTTCTGTTTGGGAAGAAATTGAAGCTATCTGGAACAGTTAAATATGTAGGTGTTATCCTGGATGCTGGGCTGAGCTGGAAAAAGCATGTGCATTGCAAAACAAAGAATGCTCACAATGCTTTGTGGGCATGCAGGAGAGCCATCAGACTGAGGTGGGGCCTAAGACCAAAGGTAGTCAAATGGCTATACATCTCGGTGATAAGGCCCTCAATATCCTATACGGCGTTGGTTTGTTGACCTGCCTCTCTTGTGAAGACAGTTGCTGCCAAGATTCACTGCAAAGATTGGTATGTTTTATGATAACTGGGGCGATGCGAACTACCCCACAGTCCGCTTGGAGATTGTGGCAAACCTTCCTCCTTTGCACTTGTTTGTGAACGGGGTTGCAAGGGTGAGAGCGCACCACCTCTGTACTGTAGAGAGATTGTGTTTTAAGCTACCCTACAAAGGGCACCCTCTGATTCTATCTAGACTTCAGAAAATGTGTCCTATTACCCTGAAGATAGGGGATCTGATGGAGACTAGATATAAAATAAGTCTATCTTATACTGTGGTAATGCCTTCCAGGGAGGAGTGGGACCCAGAGAAGGGGGTCTCTGTCAGAGGCTGGGAGCCGGACATGGTTCACGATTGATTCCGCTCCGGGGGCAGGAGAGTGACTGAGGCCCTAGGACCAGACTTGTAATTCCCTTTGGAAGTGTTGCCATGGTTTTTTAGGCTGAGATATTGCAATTTTAGCCCGTGTTATGCATATTCTTATCTTGCCAGGCAGACGGGCGGAGGTGCTTGTCTGCTCAGATAGCCAGGCAACTTTGAAAGTTCTTCGAGCGGTCAAAACTACACCCAAAGGATGTTGGATAAACTCTGTGCTAGCTGTCCGGTTACTCTTCTTTGGTTTCCCGGGCATGCTGGTATTGGAGGAATAGAGATGGCGGGCACTCTTTGAAAAGAGGGGATCGGAACTTGATTTTGTTGTCCTCCTGGTGTAGTGATTACCATGCTAGCCTCTAGTTCCCGAGGTCGCGGGTTCAAATCCGGGCGTAAAAATCCTTAGCATGGCTTCCTTCGGAAGGGAAGTAAAGCCGGTGGTTCCGTGTCGTAGGTTTACTGCACGTAAAAGAACCTCAAGCCTGATAGAGGCCTATGAGCAAAATTGCCGGTTTTTCGCTCCCAATATAGAATGGGATACTAAGGACCACAGCAGTTAAAGAGCGTCCATAAATAAAACTCATTTAATTTAATTTGGACTGTAGGGAGGGTGGTCGAATTGTTTCCAATCAAATGATGCGATTAGATCTTGAGTTTGTTTGGCTGTGTGGCTATGCATAGGGCAATAATTATCCTAACAAAATTATTGTGTCCCATATACTTCACGCAATTGGCGATTAATGTTTGCTGGCGTAACATTTCTCGCATTCAAAATGCGGAGCACTGATCTGACTTCACGGTCGCTGGGTCGTTCGATTGTTTTGAACATTTCGAAACAATCTAACAACAGGAAAACACAAAGTGACGATCGCTCACAGCTGGGTCTGGCTTCCTAATGAATGGAGGAAGTGATCGAGCATGCTCAAAAGCGCCGCTGCAGCGGCAAAATATGTATTAAAACGGTACTTACTTTAAAAACACGCCTCGCATTATTATTATTATTATTATTATTATTATTATTATTAAGTGGGATCTGAAAAAGAGTAAATTGAAGTGCTTTAAACCCGTTTTAAAAACTGATGAAAACTAGTTCAATTGTATCTTCGCTTTCTTTTGGTAACTATAAAATGAATTCCTAAGTGTAATTTTTAGTGTTGCTCTGGTGCGATTTGGTTTTGGTTGCACCAAAATCTGTACCTATTTGGAATTATAGACAGTTCCTTTCTTTCACACTACGATCATCGCTGTTGCAGCTCGGACTCCCTCCGAAACAGCTATCTCCGCAACCACCTTACGTTCTCATAGTTACAGTTACAATTACAATGATAAAGATCACGTACCTTATTATAAGAGATGCTGGAAATGTTGTCCCTCTCTATCCACACATTTCTGGCATATTCTCAGGAAGTTTTCATTCTCACTCGAGAGTTCAGCCGAAACTGAGTGAATTTATCGCCTGAGGAAAAAAGTACTGCACAAAATGGAAGCATTTATGGAATGCGACGTGTTGCACGACATATGCGTCAGCCGCATGGCCTGTTTATGCATGTCGAATTGTCTCATAAGCGAGTCAATGCTGTCACCATTAGGGAAATACAGAGCTGTAGTTCTGATTGTTGGGGTTTTGTGCTTTCGCGTGTTGCGAGAGTGTTCTGATTATCGGCGTTTAGATTTTTATCAAGTATGGTTACGGATACTTTATAACATAAATTTTTATTAGGAGTAAATTTGGGATGTTCGTCAGAAACAAGAATCGTGACAAGAAGCAATTTCCCAAAGAGGTTCCTATACACACCAACCTTGTACTGTTTATGTTTTTATTAACACTTCCCTCAATTTAGGGCTGCCATTAGACAAAGTATACCTATACAATTAACAAATTTAAATTGACAACAATAATGACAAAGTTAACATATCAAAATAATGAAAATCAACTTAAAATAGAAATATAAATGAATTTAAATCGGAACAGAAAAGTAATATAAAACAATCCTATTATGCAGTTAAAATAAAACTATAATAATTTAATAATTTCAATGATTTGTAAAGTGGTGTATCAATATTATATTGAATACAAATGATTTCTGAGGATGAGGATTGGTCCTCTAATAGCCATGATTACTACTTGATAAAGTAGGTGTTTATCTAAGCCATAGTCTACCCAAAACTTATGTAGATTTTTGGGTATTGTCTCTCTAGCTCCTATCATCAATCCTGTGACTGGGATTTTATTTAAATTATACTTATCCTTGTAATAGGAGATAGTGGGTTCATAAATGGCCTTTTTTCTGCGTCTGCTTCTTCGGGCTGTTGACAATGGGATTCAAAGCGCACAGTAGGATCAATGATTAACCCGCCACTGTCAGATGTCTTGTAGGCGATGATGTCGATGCGCCTGCTGCTACCACTGTTGGATAATCTATATACCTCCTCGTGGACTCCTTCATACCTGCTGTAATCACGCTTCTTATTTTGTGATGTGTGCTGTTTCGCAGCACTTCTCCGTATGGGCAAGCACCCAGAACGTGTGCAAGGGTTTCGTGCTCTCTGCCACAACGGCGATAGAGGGTATTGTTCTGGGACCTCCCCGGTAAGGAGCGTACAGCAATAACTCCAGCAGACATTTTGATGGCATCTCTCCATTCAGAGCAAGAAAGTCCGCGAAGATCTCAGATCCATTTATTAGCAGGTGTATAATCACTGAACATTTTAACTTCTCTTCCTTTGTGCGGTAATTCGCTCCAAAGTTGGAATACTTTTTCTCTCTGATGTCGTCTTACTTTCCTTGCATCTGGGAGAAGACTTACAGGATCTCTGATGTCGTTTTGAGTGAAGTTGAGGAGTCGTAAATACACTCTACTCCTCCAGATTTTTCCTTTCTTTTGTTTTATCTTTTCTACCGCTACAAGTATTTATTGCATTCCATCAAAAAATTCGATACTCAAATTTCAACAAAAACACGTGTTTTGAGGCCCCTTGAATCCAAACAAAGCATTTTTAGAAAAAGGTCCGCGTGCATGTCTCTGTATGAAAAGGTAACTCAAAAACGAAAAGTCGGTTAAAACCAAACTTGGTGTTTGAGTTCAGCATATTCCAAGGATACCAAACGAAGATTTTCGAGAAAATCCCCGCACACCATCCTACCCTTACATAATATATTTTTCGAAAATTTTGATTTCCTCAAAAAATGGCTCTAACGATTTTGATTAAAGTATCACATATTAAAGGTATTTAAATAACAAAATGTATATCCTGATTGTTTTTGGGAATAGCCTGTGAACTCCTTTTCATTCGGAACGAATTTTATATAATTTTGTATAACTGGTAAACTTTAAGCGATAGACGAAACATTTACTACCCAAAAAAATGTATTATAGATCTCTTCAACACACAATTTATTTCAAATAACCATTAATAACAGATATTTCGAGATATCCGTTATTAATAATTCGATTCCCTCAATACTTTTAAGTCCTTCGACTCTGAATTGTTTTTCGGGTTTGCATGAAACACCATGGAATTTTAAGGCCAGCATATAGCGTCCAGTTCCTTTTGTATCCTCCTAAAGAAATGTGTATAGTTACTACTTCTGCAAAGGTTTATCTCGATTAAAATGAGGTAGATAAAAAAAATTAACTTTCGTAGAACAATTTGTATACCCACTAATAAACGATAGAGGGTAGAAAAAGTAATGTGAATGTAGCAGATTATATAGCAACTCAGGGAACCATTCTAGCTGTTAAACCAAATGTGAAAACGGGCTGGTAGAATTGATTTCCCATGACTCATAGAGTCATAAACAGGGTTAGGATTTTTAAGTGCGCACCTTTTTTCTTAGGGTAAGTTAAAGCTGTGCGGAAAGATATCACAGTGTGAAATTTTGTTTCTAGTTGCGAAAATAGGCATTCTTTCTCGAACCTTTTTCCCTTTTTTGGGACCTTTACCCACTTTTTGGCACTTTTATCCCATTTTCCCCCAACCATGCCCATAATCTCCTTTCCCCCCATTTTTCTTTTAAGTTTCATTCCAATTTGTTCTTTAACTTTCAATTAACGTCTCCTCAGCTCGCTGTGTACGTGCGAATAGTAAGTCTACCTATTTCAGTAGACGCCGCGCGGGAATTGAAAGCACACCCGCAACAACGGAAAATAATTGTGTGTTCGACAAAAACCTCTTTCTCTCACTTTACCGCTATAAAGTAGCCCGCAATAATGCAATTGACAATGAGTGATTCTATCCCACCAGAATCAGTAGCCTCTGTTCGTGAATGTGAGTTTGTTACTGTGAGAGACGTCATCTGTTTGCGTGGTGGCGAAGGTTGGGCACGCAGAGACGCCAGTAACATCACCCGCGCAGTTCCGAGAATTATTAAGACTGGGTTCTGCTCGAAACTACTAGAAATCGCTGAGACTGAAGTTCCAGCATGAATGAGAACATTCTGGTAATTGTCGCGGTGTTATAAGAGAATGTGGACAGCGAATGGGCGCAAGAGTGAGTTGTGTGACAGTCGCATTGTGTTAGCAAGTGAACTAGTGTTAGCTCTATGTTACATTACCAAACGAGCTTAAAAGTACTAGATTTTACCATGCCAAGGATGTCCAGTGCTCGATTTATTGTTCTAGCTGAGGAATTCAAACAATATTTCATAGACACTGATGGAACTGTTATGCGATGTACTATTTGTGATTCAGGAATTTTGTTAGATGAAAAACACCAGCGAGATCGCATCAAACAACACATTTCCAGCTCTAAGCATCAAATGAACAAGACTCTTCAACAAACAAATCACGGCAACCTCTATTACGAAATGCGTTTCAACAGAGTTCTTCAAAAAGCCAAAATTTGAAGGAATTAAACATTGATTTGTGTGCAGCTCTTCCACTCAATAAGGTGAACCATCCAGCCTTCAAGGGATTTCTTGAAAAATACACAAAGATGTCAATGCCCGATGAGAGTAATTTAAGAAAAAACTACATGGAGCCTGTTTACCAAGAAACCACAGAAAGAATCAAGGAGAAAGTGTCTGATTGCGATGTGGGAATCATTGTGGATGAAACCATAGACTCAATGGAACGATATGTTTTGAACATTTTAGTTTTTCCCTTAGCAGGGGAGAAAGTTAAGCCCATGTTGTTAAAAATGTACGAGCTGCAGAAAGCCAATGCCAGTACAGTAATGCAATCCATTATGGACTTCTGCCAAAAACTCTGGCCTACTGGTATCGAGTTTGAAAAACTTCTTCTTATGGTTACGGACCAGGTTCCATACATGGTTTCAGCTGTTAACCAATTGAAACCTCTATTTTCTAACTTAAAGCATGTGACATGCTTGGCTCATGCCCTTTACAGGGTTTGTGAATACATAAGGAACGAATACGACATCGCAAATCAATTCATCTCTGCCCTGAAGAAGATTCTACTGAAAGCTCCGAGCGGTGTTGTTTACTACAGGGAAATCACTGACCCCTTCCAAATTTCCCGGTCATTACTCGCTGGGGATCTTGGATTGAGTGTGCTGCTATGTTGTGTGAGAATTTTGACAAAATTAAAGAGTTTGTGCTTTCTTTGGATCCATCCGACGCAGGTGCAAATTCCAAGGCACAGCAACTATAATTTGCAGACAGAACTATATTGTGGGGCGGCGCCGTGGCCGAGTGGTTAGACCGTCCCACCGAGGCGGCCCGGGTTCAATCCCAGGGACCTGCATGTGGGATTTGTGGTGGACGAAGCGGCGGTTTCCCCCGCCATTCATTCCACCAACTTCTCCATCATCACCTTTCCTTTGATCCATTTCACCCACATTTCGTTTCATCTACTTCCTTCATCCCATACCAGGCATCGGGCTGATCACCCATCCTGGATGTCCTGTCTGATCCATGAGTGTCTGCTCCTCGACGGGCCTCTGACCCCAGGCACCCGCCTGTAAGTCCTGGGGGGTGTAAGTCCTACATAAGGGGAGGGTAAACAGATAATGAATGAATGACTGAACTTTATTGTGTCCATAGTTACAAGTACCTGCCTGCAACTATTAAACGATTAGAAGAACAAGGTCTGGAAAAGGAAAAACAATGGGATATTTTTACTTCCGTGAGGGAGCAGTTAGATGACTTTGCCAAAGAGAAACTTCAATCTAGTCTTCAGAAGAATCCATACATTGAGGAATTCGCCACATCTGTAGAGTTGCCATTCCGAGTGAATACAAGGTTTGCCTCACTGGTTTCTTTGGATGTTGAAAGAAGGTTTAGCATCTACAAAGACATTCTATCTCCTAATAGAAACAGACTTACTTTTAAAAATGTGGAGATGCTTAATGTCTTGAAGTACAACAGCTTCATGTTTTTTCCTTCTTTTGATGAGTGATAATTTGATGTACTTGTTTGTAGTTCAATAAATTAGAATAGAGGAAAGAGAAATTGTTGAATTAGTTAAGGGAATGCACAACTGAAATTAACCCAAAATCTCAAAAAAAAAAAAAAATTATCTTCCCAAAAAATTCTCAATTGCTTGTAGTTTTAGAATCCACTTTTATTTTTGACCTAGCGAATGCTTCAGGATCGTTGTGAGACTTTTTAAATACCCTTGCGCATTTGGTTGCTAGCTGTTTATATTTTTAAAATTTGATTTTAAGGCGTTTCTTATTTTCAGCATTTCTGCATATTCAAAATGCTCCACACGACGCAGTTGTCATCCATTCATATTGACATTTTTTATGCTTATTTCAAAACCCCGAATAAATAAAACAGTCATATAATTTTTCTGTGTAATGAATACTTTTTGCGCTATTAATTTTTGAAGGTAACAATGTATAAAAAAAACGAAAAAAATGCAAATACAAAACTGCAAAACTTTTTTCTCTTAAATTAAGAATGGTAGGAAAAAAATCTGATGTGACTTTCTCTACTCTTGTACAAACTATTTTTACAAACGCTTATTCTCCATATGCTTCATGTTAATCGAGATGTTAATCTTATTGCTAATTTTCTTGTAGATGCAAGGGGAATTGCTTGGCTTTAAGCGATAGTCAAATCCTTTAAGCGCTGGTTGCTATGTGGCGCATTCCATTCTCTTTGCATGTCCAGGACATAAACAAAAATGAATATTGAATTTGAGAAAAGCATAAGTATTGAAAATGTAAGGGAATAACAAGCAATATCTCCAAAATGGTTCACTCAACAAAAAAAAAAAATGTATATGACATAAATTGTGTATTTTAACGCGATCTACATTTTTCGTGTAGTAAAATTTTGTCTATCTCTTATGGTTTACCAGTTATGCAAAAGTCGTTCACAATGAAGAATACTTTTGGAGACATTCCCAAAAAATTCGAGATATACATTTCATTTGTCACGAAAATTAAAATTTTCTCAAAATGTTCCATGTAAAGGGTAATCTGGGGTGGGGGGATTTTCTTGAAAACCTTCGTGTCGCATATCTGGAAGATACTGAACCTAAATACCAAGTTTGGTGTTTATCCGACTGTTCGTTTCTGAGTTATGCTGTTCACAGACACACACACACACACACACACACACACGGACATGTTTCCAAAAATGCTTTTTATTGGATTCAGGGGACTCAAAACATGTATTTCTGGTGAAATCTCGGTATCGAATTTTTGGGTGGAATACAATACTTCCCGTACTTACTCTACGTAGTAGAGAAAGTAAACATTAAGTGACAGATTTGTAGTTCTTTGAACATAGTAGCAACATAACATTTTTTTTTGTTGAAAAAATGCATCATTTTGCATATACCCATAATTTTATATTTTGAAAATTAATAACTTGAAAACTAATTAAGATTTTGGATTGAAATTCATAAATCAATTATATTTAAAGAAGGCTGACATGTGGTTAAAATTTCAGCCCAATTGAATGGATAGTTTAGAAAATAGCAATTTCAGTTGTGATCCCCTTAAAGAAACCAGGAGCTTATTGTTCTTTTTCCACCTTATTTGAGCACCTTTTCCCTTCCTTTTTTCATCTGAAATTTGCACCTAAAAAGCCTAACCCTGGTCATAAGTTATGCCAGTCGTATTATTCCATGTCGTGTAACAAGAAATAGCATTCGTAAGTGAGGCCTTATGTATGCTCCCTGAGCTGAGCCACTGAGCTCTCCACACCTTAGCAGTGACACGATGGTAGCATTGTAATTTTTTGTTTCTGTATTAAATGTTCTATGGCCATCTTAACTCAGAAGTTGAACGTAAAGGCATGAGGTTTTGCCATAAATGTCAATAGTGAAACATTAATTACCTTTTTGTTAGGAGAGCGGGCGTATAAAATGTTTAAGCGTAAACTGTCTGCCTTAGATTACCCATCTTGTGAGAATTTCAATTGCAATGGTAAGCATATAAAGAATATTGCTGTGCAAGCAGGAGGTCCATGTGAAAATCTGGACAAACCGCAATGACAGAAGATATATTTTGTACTATCATTGAGTTATTGGAAATTTGTAAGTTAATAAAGATTATTGTGGGTGTCATTGCTTCGCAAAACATAATTGATTTGTACGTAATTGCACTGCAGCTGACGCAAAATAACCTATTTATCGACGTTGCATATGATCACGAGAATCGGTTTTGCAGACTTAATTTAACCGACAGGTAAAAGTGAATAAATTCGTTAGAAGGTTAATTTTACAACGGATGTGATAGGTGTACTAAAATAGCAAAAAGGCTATGCAAACAAAATCATAGGTACCATTAATTTTCATTTTGAATCCCGCTTTTGCAATGAATGATAAATCTCCACATTCCTTGGTAAAAATGTTTGTGTTTATTGACAGAAATTATCTGTTTTAAATAAATATAAGTGTGAAACATAATGGTAATTAGTGTTATTTTATGGAAATATTAACGTTTTTTATCAATGATCCTGACTAACCCAGTAGGAACATTGGCCCTTATTACTTTCATTTGTCTTGACTCGTTGCAAGGTATTTTGCTGTTGTCAAAGAGAAAATGTGCCTTGTATCAGATAGTGAATGAACTACCTGGAACTGACAAAGGGAGCTGACTTTTTCTCCAAATTCATTTTGTAAACAATACATAACAGTCACCAGTTTCACTTTGATGTTACTTCAAAATACCTTAACTAGCTTAAAGCTAATTCTGGGTTAAATCTAAAAATTATGGGGCCCAAAGTTTCAGCTACAGATCGATGAGCCAATGTTTGGCCCACACTCGTCTAAATGCTGAAAAATGTTGTTATTAAGATATACTGTCAAAAATAAAAGTGTGAAATTTTATGAGTTACAGTGATTATTGATGTGCTTTGTGTTGTGCCGATAACTCTACCACATACTTTTGGTCACATCTAGGTAGAAGTCTGTATGGACAGGAGTACCCAAATATCAATTACTGTATTTGTTTAATTTTTCAGGACTGCTAACTGCTCTAATACGGCTCATCATTCTGAAACAGTCCACTGTCCAGATGTTTCCGTATTTCAGTGTTCATTTTTGTTAGCTATACTTTCAAACTTTATCTTCCACTTCTGCACTTCTTTACTTTCCTGTGATGCATTTGCTCCTCAAAATTAATTTGGAATCACATGGTTAAGGAAAATCAGTAAGCAGGATGATCGCGAGACTTAAAACAGATTATTACATGTCGTCTTTAAATGTGTAAACAAGGGCCAATAGCCCAATGTGTTTGACCCCCTTAGCTCCCAGGTAACTCAGCAGCTTAGTGTAGCAATTGTCAATGAATTGCATATATGGATCATCATATAATTATGAATGCATTGTAACAAATGCAATAGTAGGTATTGCTCTTAATATTTGAACTATTTATTTATTCATTCTGTCCACAAATGTTTACTCTACAAAAGGTAGTAAAATAACATTATAATTGGTTGTTGGTAAGCATAAAATTGAAGGAAAATATTTGGAAATATCTTAAGTTTTTCTTTTTTTTCAGATACTACAGAATATAGAAACCTTATTCTTTGGCTGGAGGATCAGAAGATCCGACATTATAAAATAGAGGATCGCAAGGGCTTAAGACAGACTGACTCTACAGAATGGGCCAAGGCATTTAAACAATACAAAGAAGATCTTGCATGTCCAGTCCAAAGTGAAAAGCCTGCTGAAGTATTGGAGTGGCTACTTGCCTTTGCTGTGAAGCTGGAATATGGAGATAATTGTATGTTTCCTTATATTGAGCTACTGTTTGGTACTTTAGCAAATAAAGACATTCAGTGGAGCTTTTTTCCCTATTTTGACAAAATGTGGAATACCTCCATGTCTTAAATCTTAGTATTATTATGTTTCCAGAATCAAAATGTGTTCATAAAAATTGCCATGTATCACTTCAAACATTGTCTTGTGAAAATTAAAAATCCCTGGGTTTTTGACACGCTACTTTTTTACCAAGTAGAAAACTTTTTGCTAAGCTGTATTTTAGAAACCATGGAGAGTTACATTTCTAATACACCTTTAAATTATAGGGAAAAATGCATTCTCTCTATTGTACTAGTGTTTGTTTTCCTTTGTGTTGGTGAGTGGATAATTGTGTTTGGGTATCTAACATTATGAAGGCTCATATGTTTAGCAAGTGAAAACTTTTATGGACACAGGTATGCCATAGTTAAAAATCTGATGTGTTACACTCACATGACTTTCTCTACTCTTGTACAAACTATTTTTACAAATGCTTATTCTCCATCTACTTCATGTTAATCGAGATAAACATTTGCAGACTCTATCTTATTGCTAATTTTCTTGTAGATGTAAGGGGAAAATATATTTACAAGTGCAATATAGAAAAACAGTAGCCTTTAAGCACATACATATCTCTTAATAGCTGGTTGCTAGGTGCAGCACCATTCCCTTTGCCACAGATTAATACTCTTTGCATATCCAAGACAAAAAAAAATGATTAACGAATTCCCATTTGAGAAAATAAGTATTGAAAAATTTAAGGGAATAACAAGCAATATCTCGAAAATGGTTCACTCAACAAAAAAAATGTATATGACATAAATTGTGTATTTTAACGCGATGTACATTTTTTGTGTAGTAAAATTTTGTCTAATTTTGAAGATTTAGAAGCTAGTAACAGTGATGTGTCATAATTTAAAATAAAGAGAGTTGAGGGTTGTTACACTACATCACTATAATATTCTTACTTGAACACGTTTCGGGAGACGGTTTGTTCCCATCGTCAGCGTGTCCTTATCTGATTTTGCCGGTCATCGTCTGGGGGATGTGTGTGGTTAGTGGTGTTCTCTGGTGCTGGGCTGATGAACCTCCAAAGGCTGTTGAGTGGCGGCAGTTCGAAATTCATTAGGTGATTCCTGTGTTTGACAATATGTATTTTTTCCCAGATGTCCAATTCATTACTGCTGTTGATCGGTTTTAAGAGTTTTATGTTTGGAGTGATATCATGGTTTGAAGACCAGAAATGATGTGCTACTGCTGATTTATCTGGCTGCTTTTGGTAAATGCATCTCATATGCTCTTTAAGTCTTATTTCAAGATTTCTTTTTGTTCTTCCTATATATACCAGGTTACATTCATTACAATCAATTTGATATATACCAGCTGATTTATCGTTGGGGATAGGATCTTTTGTTCTGTTGCATAGTAGTTTCTGTATATTGTGGTTATTCTGTGGAGACAGGGTGATGTATTTTTTGAAAATCCTTTGAAATTTATGATGTGTCCAAGGGTGATAAGTGAATTTTCTATATGCTTGTGGTTTTTGTTGTCTGAGTAACGTAGTCATTTGTTGGATGTATTTCTGTCTTTCAAACCTTTTTATCTTCTTATCTATTGTTTTTTTCTGGTATCCATTCATAGTGGCTATGTTGATAATGTGTTGGTATTCTTTCTGGTATTCCTCTTTCTCCATTGGTATATGTACTAACCTGTTTGTAATACTATTTAAAATTGCATGTTTGTGGCTTGTAGGATTGTACTATTGTTTTTAATATAATTTTCTGTGTGCGTTGGTTTTCTGTAAATGCCGAACGTTAGTTTGTTGTGTGCATTATTTCTGATGATCCTGATGTCTAGGTAAGGTAATTGGCCATTTTCTTCTTTTTCTATTGTGAATTTAATAGATCTTTTTTGTAAATTTAATAATTTCAAAGCATCTTCTGAAAGTTTTTTTGGGACAATAGCAAAAATATCATCTACATACCTATACCAAGTTTTGAATAGATGTGGGAAAGATTTAGTAATATGGCATTCAAAATGGCTCATATATAGTTCTGCTAAAAATGGTGAAAGGGGGTTTCCCATAGTTATTCACCAGCACTGAGCTATCTGTCTTGAACAATGGCCTAAAAACCTGTTTCAACTTGACAAAAAATACAGAAAACTTTGTTGCTGATATTGAAATAGCCTCCAACCACCTTACAGATAAGGATAAAAGTTTAATACAATCACAGTGTGAACCAATATTGGACCAGATACAAGCCCAAAAACACCACTACGTACCACATCAAAAAATTATCAAATCTCTAAAGTCAAAGCCTGTAGTATACACCAAAGCAGACAAAGGAAACACATTAGTGATATTAGACCAAGAAGATTATGAATCTAGAGTTATACAATTACTACATAACCCAGAGTACATAGAAATCAGCAAAAATCCATTACAAGAATGCATCAAGTCACTCCAGAACACATTGATAGAAACCAAAACATTAACAAAAGCCGAAAAATCCAGAATTACACCAGATTTTCCCACCATACCTAGGTTATATGCATTACCAAAAATACACAAACTCGGCAACAAAATGAGGCCCATAGTAAATAACATAAACTCTCCCACATATAAACTAGCAAAATGGCTTTCAAATACCTTCAACTCCATGCCTATGTTCAAAAGTCTTAGTATAAAAAATTCATTAGAATTAACCAGTCACCTTTCAAATATAAATATATCACCCACAGACATGATGGTATCATTTGATGTCACTGCACTCTTCCCAAGCATACCAAAAGAAGAATTATTACCACTCCTAGAAAATTGGATATTGAACAATGGCACACCTAGAGCACAAACAGAAGATTACCTAAAACTAACAAAATTATGTCTGGACCAAAATTTCTTTTCATTCCATCACAAAATCTTTAAACAAACCTCAGGCCTAACTATGGGAAACCCCCTTTCACCAGTTTTAGCAGAACTATATATGAGCCATTTTGAATGCCATATTACTAAATCTTTCCCACATCTATTCAAAACCTGGTATAGGTATGTAGATGATATTTTTGCTATTGTCCCAAAAAAACTTTCAGAAGATGCTTTGAAATTATTAAATTTACAAAAAAGATCTATTAAATTCACAATAGAAAAAGAAGAAAATGGCCAATTACCTTAAAGTTTTCGCAGTCAACGTTTCCCCAGTTGGCTACAAAGCGAATGGAAATCTTTCAAGCCTGACCATAAACCCATCAGTAAACAATTAGTAGGGTCTACCCATCCCTCAAATAGAATGCGTGGTCCTTTCTTTAGCTCCACCAAAGTAAAGCGTTGTTGCAATGTCATTTCTGTTGTCACTTCGGTTTCAGTACGTTTTAGCAGCTGTGACAGTTAAGCTTATATCTTACTTCTTTAGAGAAGTTATATAGTGTTTTACTTAGTGCAGTTTTGTATGTTTAGCAGTGTTTAATAGTTATTAGCATTTAATAGTTTAATTAAACGAACCAAGTTGCTGACCCTCCGGTCGCACCAACAAATGACTCAGCCGAGTACCAGTAGTGCCAAGACCACGAAGAAAGGGGGCTACAAAAGCTTTGAATAAGCAAAGCCAGATTTTTGCGTGTAATGTTCACGAACATGTAGAAAAGAACCCTTTACGTGGAAAATATTTGCTATTGTTTTGAATTTCTCAAAAACAGCTATAAAGGTTTTTAGTAAAATACCGCATGTTTAAGATATTTGCATAAAAAATAAAATTTGTATCTTGAATTTTATGTTCTGGGAATAACTTGTAAATTCTTTCTCATTCTCAACTTTTTGTATAACTGGTACACCGTAAGAGATAGGCAAATTCTTACTGTGCGTAAAATGCAGTCTCAGTAAAGGACACATTTTAGGTCAAATTATGTTAATCATTTCCGGGAAAATCTTTGTTATTGGTTTGGATTTTGAAATACAAGTTGGAAGTCATGCTAAGAGCATGGAATTTCAAAATCATCATCTGGTTTTTAAAAATCTGACTATCGCTTTGGCCTATGAATCCTTATATTTACAATGAAATGTGCAATGAAATTTTATCTCGTTTAAGAAGAAGTAGATAGAAGAATAAGCTTTTGTAAAAGTAATTTGTAGAAGAGTGAATATAGATAATCATGTGAATAAAACACATAAGATTTCTGTTTTATTTTCTTTCTTTTGCCTTCCGTATTTTTACTTATCCTGTATTTTATAATAAAGCTATTCATTTAAGTAAACAGAAGCTGTCATGTTTATTAATCTTACATATTAAACAATACACAACATCTTCTTATATTAGCTTTATATTAATTAAACATTGTTGTGAAGCAAAGTTTTCAAAGCTACGTAAAAAAGCACCTATCTTCCAAGAGTAATACAAAGACCTGCGTTCGCTTTACGTTTTTCATCTGCTTCTTCTTCTTTTTTAATTTTACATATTTACTGTTTTTGTTTACATCTTCTGGAACTTGGTTTTTCTAACATTCTGTGGTTGCAGGACAAACAAAATAAAAAATACTTTCACCATAGCTCCACACACATAATAATTACAGTAAGCAAAACTGCAAACATGCAACCCTTATTTATAAAAATTAACTTTTAGGTTAAATAGCATAATCAAAAATGAGGCGTTGTTTTGGGAGTAAGAGTTCTTTTCAAAATAAATTCATATTTATGTATTTTAATTATTTAATGATAGTCCAACAATGTATAGTTTATTCGGAACATGTTTCTAAGTTTCTCTCGGATATATTAACATGCATTTCCATTCTTGTAGCGTAGTGTATTAGTTCAGGTCATCCTCAGTTATATTTTAAAGCGTTTGTAACATAAATATAATCATTATGCGATGCATAGTTGTTTACTGCATTTGTGTATAAAGCAAGCAGATTAACTGCATGATTGTATTCTGTACATATGGAAATCAGCTACAAAGTTTTGCTTTTAAATACTATTTTTAACTGTGGCAACAACGCGCATGTGCACATGGATGCCACTAACATGTTTATGATGTTTGTGGTTAGGGAGGGTAGAGAACAAGTGTTTGGCTACTGCACAAAGGCCGCCGCTTGGGGATCCTTAGACTGCGACGACCTTACCTAGACATCAGGATCATCAGAAATAATGCACACAACAAACTAACGTTCGGCATTTACAGAAAACCAACGCACACAGAAAATTATATTAAAAACAATAGCTACAATCCTACAAGTCACAAACATGCAATTTTAAATAGTATTACAAACAGGTTAGTACATATACCAATGGAGAAAGAGGAATACCAGAAAGAATACCAACACATTATCAACATAGCCACTATGAATGGATACCAGAAAAAAACAGATAAGAAGATAAAAAGGTTTGAAAGACAGAAATACATCCAACAAATGACTACGTTACTCAGACAACATAAACCACAAGCATATAGAAAATTCACTTATCACCCTTGGACACATCATAAATTTCAAAGGATTTTCAAAAAATACAACATCACCCTGTCTCCACAGAATAACCACAATATACAGAAACTACTATGCAACAGAACAAAAGATCCTATCCCCAACGATAAATCAGCTGGTATATATCAAATTGATTGTAATGAATGTAACCTGGTATATATAGGAAGAACAAAAAGAAATCTTGAAATAAGACTTAAAGAGCATATGAGATGCATTTACCAAAAGCAGCCAGATAAATCAGCAGTAGCACATCACTTCTGGTCTTCAAACCATGATATCACTCCAAACATAAAACTCTTAAAACCGATCAACAGCAGTAATGAAATGGACATCTGGGAAAAAATACATATTGTCAAACACAGGAATCACTTAATGAATTTCGAACTGCTGCCACCCAACAGCCTTTGGAGGTTCATCAGCCCAGCACCAGAGAACACCACTAACCACGCACATCCCCCAGACGATGACCGGCAAAATCAGATGAGGATATGCTGACGATGGGAACAAACCGTCTCCCGAAACGCGTTCAAGTAAGAATATTATAGTGATGTAGTGTAACAACCCTCAACTCTCTTTATTTTAAAATTTTGTCTATCTCTTATGGTTTACCAGTTATGCAAAAGTTGTTCATAATGGAGAATACTTTTGGAGACATTCCCAGAAAATTCAAGATATACATTTTATGTGTCATGAAAATATCTTAAACCTATGATATTTTAATCAAAATCGTTAGAGCCATTTTTGAGAAAATTAAACTTTTCAAAAAATCTTCCATGTAAAGGGTAATCTGGGGTGGGGGGATTTTCTTGAAAACCTTCGTGTCGCATCTCTGGAAGATACTGAACCTAAATACCAAGTTTGGTGTTTATCCGACTGTTCGTTTCTGAGTTATGCTGTTCACAACCAGACACACACGGACATGTTTCCAAAAATGCTTTTTTTGAATTCAGGGTGTCTCAAAACATGTATTTCCGGTGAAATCTCGGTATCAAATTTTTGGGTGGAATACAATACTTCCCCTACTTACTGTACGTAGTAGAGAAAGTAAAAATATATGATGCAAATAGTAGATACTGTGGGTATAAGTTTAAATATTAATAGAACTGTAAACAGTAATGGTAATTCTATAATGGAAGATGAAATAGGGCTACAGTTTCATTATCAACAAGTGAAAATGTGAATGCAAATTGGAATGCATTAGAAGAAACTTGGATTAAATAAATATTAATTGTGAAGGGCTTAATAAAACCAGTAATAATAATAATAATAATAATAATAATAATAATAATAATAATAATAATAATAATAATTATAATTAATAATAATTAATGATGATGATGATAATAAATTCAGGAGCCTTTACGTTTTTCTTTTTATCTGTACATTTTTAAAACCAAATGCATGATATCAGGAGTCTCTTACAGAGATAAAGTCATTATAAATAACAATGATTCATAACAGTTAAGGTGTGCTCTAAGCATTCGCATAAAAATAGTGGTTAATGATTCTGAATTAAAATGGACAGTGATACTGCAACAACAACCACTGCCACCACCATAATTTCTATTATAAATCTCCAACAAGAATTCAAAATTTTGAAAATGTTTTGCATGTTCATGAGATATTCTTAATTACAGGCAAAACTTTAATGTTTTTGTTTTTACTTGTATTTTTTTCTGTTGCATAATCATCTTCCTCAAACCACTCAGTGTATGTAGGTACAGAAATTTTAATATATATATATATTTTTCATTTGTTCATTCTTGTGCAAGTAAAAAATGAATTGTTAATCAAAATAACATTAATTTAAAAATTGCTGTGTGTCAATCACATGGCTTTCTCTATCCACTATAATTTACTTTCATTTCTGTTCCGCAAATTATTTGTAAAGGAAACTTGTTTTTCTATTTCTTGTTTATAATGATGAAATAAATGGTTTCAGCACACATTATATTTTAGCGATTTAGAAGCATAAAGGTACTCGTCCATGATGCCAGTTTTATGGCATGCCATACACACAGCACGCAAAGTTGCACGATTTCGTGTTGCGCCACTAGAAAAGGGACATGTTCCACAGAAATGTTGCACGAGCGTTTATACGATGCTATATTTGTGGCAGAAATTTTTGTGCATGCCACTTTCTAGTCAGCTGTGTTCTTTGTGTGGCGAATATGTCGTCTGATAATGAAGTTTTGTCCACAGCGTGTTTATCTCTTATTTTACTTTGTCGACATAGAGAAAAACGCAAAGGGCGGCAGGAAAATGTTTGGTAAGAGAGTGGATTCTAAGTTGTGAGTATTGTGGGGTTGTAAGCAACTTGCTGCAAGACCTTATGAAGGAGATAAAAATTTCTTTAAGAATTTCTTTCGCATATCACTGGTTGATTTTAATTACTTGCTTAGAAGAGTAGCACCTGTAATACAAAAGCACGACAGGATAATGAGAAAGTCAATATCACCAACAGAACGTCTTGCATTGACACTGAGATTTCTAGCCACGGTAATTTGGCTTAAAATAATGGAGCCGCAACATTGCGAAGCTTAATATATAACATTATTTTTAACTATATAATCATGTGATTTTGTTAGGCGACAGCTATCAGTCACTGATGTATTTATTATGAATTCTTGGCACAACGAGAGCTATGACTTAGTGCCGTTGCAAAGAAAACTAAGTATAAATTCTCATACTGCAATAAAAAAGTTAGGAATTCGAGTATTTTTGCCGTGAAAGAGGTTCCTTGGCAATATTGCTACATTTAAAGTGAGTGTGTTGGTACTTACCAAAGAACCTACTCATGTATTGCATCATTATTGGTGCTGGTGTGGTAAAACAAACTGCAGTGCATCATAAAATTCCAATTTTGTTTTATACTCTTCTTTTGCACCACTTCCAGATTTCCTTCATTTTGTTCCTTTCGTTGATGAACTGGGTTCTCAACCTGTGGATTTTTACTTTAATTTCCTCTACTGACGTGTTGAACTCTATTCCTATATTATGTAACACATTTTGTAGCTTCTGTTTATTTCTGTAATCTGAGTGTCTATTCTCCACAAGCAATCTTTGGTCTCAATCAGTTCAATCAACTTCTTTATCATTTCCCTCGTCCATTTATTGTTCTGCACATTATTACCTATGAAGAAATAAATTGTCACTGTACTACAATAAATTATTTGTATTGTTAAGGAAATAAAATGCACGTATCTGCCTTAATTCTGTATTTAGTGTAATGCAAATTATAATCCTTGTACATACCTCTCAAACAGCTATTTACTATCACAGCAGACGACATAACAAAGTTACACGGAATACGCCACAAAAATTTTCTAAACTGTTCAGGCCACTTTCAGATGGCACAACTTTCTTTTTTTGCTGCGTACATGAAGCAACTTCCAAAGTTGAACGCCACTTAGAAGTTGCGCTGCATTTGAGTTGTGCATGCAATTTTCCTACTTGTTTGACAGTTTACTCCACTTTTCTTGCGCAGTTGGAAGTTCCATCGCGGACGAGTACCTTAAGGGTGCTAGTACAACTCAAATGTTTAAAAATAACCTCACTTTATGTATATAGGGCTTAATATATTGCATACTTTTTGCATGACCTTTTAAATATAAAAGAATGGACATACAAATGTATGTAGGTTGAAATATTGGTAAATTCCAACCAACAACAGAAAATGTTTTATAAACAGCTGAAGCTATAAAAAAAGACGATTTAACATGAATTGTAGATTTTAATGAGCTCTGCATTTTTTCTAAAGTAAGGTTTTACCTCTTAGGCTTCAAAGTTATGCAAATATAACCATGATGAAGGGGTCTTCACAGGCTACTCATAGAAAATTCAATATATATATTTTATTTATGTTAATATGTCAAACATATGTTATAGTCAACATCATCTGAGCTGTTTCTGAGAACGTAAATAATAATGGCAAATTTTCCACTTATTTTTGGAGTGCAGGGAATTTCATAAAAATCTTCATGTCATATTCTGTGAAAATGTTGGAGTGAAATACAAATATGGCATTTGTACAAATTTTTCTTTGGATTTATGCAGTTCTCCCCCCTTCACAGACACACGCATTATTTAAAAAAAATGCTGTTTTTGAGGTTCAGGCACTCTTAATTTCACCTGCACTTTCAGAGCTACACTGTTCATTATTACTCTTTTGAACTGCAACTCCACCTAAATGTACAGAGGTAGGCGGTTCACTTACTTTTACCACTAAAATATGAGCCCCATCGAGGTATGTTCTGTAAAAGTTTACTATCCCTCTTTTCTTCAACTTTCTTTTGATATGCCGCACCACTTAACCTAGATTGTCCATCCATACTGCTACCGTGAACTGAAAAAAGAAATAATCTGCGATGTAGAGCGTTGGAAACTGAACATAACGTTGATTATATCAAATACAGAACCAACTTTACTATGACTAGTTAGTACTCAAATACCTTAATTTTAAGTTGAGAACCACATGGAACGATGAGCCTACCAAGCCATTTGTGTTGTGTATGATGCCAACATAACCATGAATGGATGAAGAATTGAAAAACATGCCATACGCAAAATCCTATAGTCTATGCGATTGCATGGAGAGCTATCTCTTACCGTAGGCTACGAGATTAATGTGCTCATACACGGAAGACGCTATACAGGTAGGCTAATAGTAAAATATGAGTTTAATGCCAGGTAGAGATATTTGTCTACACTTTGCCAATAAATTATTGAATGTGTGAACGCTAATGCAATGCACATTACAATTATACTTAAAAAGTAGGTTTTCGGTGACAACATTTTGCTGCCCTGTGCAGTTGCATATGTTGCACATGCCTAAATACAGTCCTGGGTAAGTGGCAAAGAACATAAAATTATTGCATGTACAAATGTTTAGGAGAAGAGACTACCTAAAATATTAAAATGTAGCATTAAGAGATAGGCAAAAAAGTGCTCCCCTTAAGGACACCAGGAAGTGACTGCATTTCTGCAATACCCAAGTTATGCATACAATTCAATTTCAGTTTTTGTTACTAAAATTTGCTTGATTAAAATGACATTTGGAAGTCTTAGAGAACAAGCGTTTCTGCATTTAATTAGTATATAATATTTGGGATAAATTCAAAAACGTTTGTGGAAAAGTGGCATAAGTCATACCATGTTTTCTAACAAAAAGGTTTGTACCTCATACTTCAGGTACAGTTTTCTTCCTTAGGGTTGATTGTACAGTCACCATTTTTTTCCTCCGATACTTTACATATAACTTGAGATCCTGAACTAAATTAAATTTGGATACCGTAAATATGAGAAGGGAAAGAAAATTTGCATATCTAATGACACAAATGACCTATATTTTTTACCAGTTACTATTTTTTCTATCCATCTTAAACTTAATATTCCAGGAAAAGGTTAGTTCATTAGCTACATTAGGTAACTATACATGTACAGTAAAAATTTCATGACAATAGCTTTCATAGTTTTGAGAAAAGTGTACCTGAAGTGTTAAAAAATGAAGTTATGGGAAATTCAGTTGAAAGTGTAGTTTTTGCTTATTTACTCACTTTTTTAGAACATGCCAGCTCCATATTTGCCTCTGAGAGTCGTTTATCATTTTTTAAAAATGCTGTCTGCATATTTTGACCAGTTTTGATACCCATGTTTTGCATAACTTTAAGCCTACCACTACATCCTTCATTAACTCCTTCAAGGATACCCAATGAGGTGTATTCTTCTTGGAGTAAGAATGAAAAAAAATTGTTACTTTGGGGCACGAACCTCTGACTATGTAACGTAACCACATCATGTTACAATGCCTTAAAACGCTTGGCCATCTGAACATATGACAGTTGCAGCATTGTTTAATCTCATTAACTGCGTAATATTGTGTGTGAATTTTTTTAAACTTAAAAGGGTAAAATGCATATATGTGCATTCAATCGAAACCCATCAGTATCCAACCATGCCGTCACACCGCTTACTTTAGTTGGGCCCTCCCCATCCTTTACCACAGTTTTAATTGAATGCAGAACATGCATTTTACCGGGTTTTGATCCTACAATCCTTGGTATTGATAGGTTAGCTACTCCTATCGTGCCTTAGACTGCATGGCCATAAATTCCGATGTCGAAGTCAAGTTGCAGATGGAAGCACATTGCAGTGTAGAGCAGAATGTTCAATGCACACACTAAAATTTACCCCATGTCAATTGGTGGGTTCATTCAGAAATTCTAAGTGAAAGAAATCTTCTAACTCATTGTGCACGAGGTTGTGGAAGGTTGCGCCACCATATTTAAATGACCAATTTAAAGGGCTTACTAATTGTGTAACATACCATGTTATATATATTATTTTAAAGCTAAGGAGTTGTACTTTTTTATAGAATGGAAAACAAAAAATTGATATTTTTGCGGAAATTCACTTCCCAGTGTCCTTAAGTAGATATCATTGGGTTAAATTCATTAAGACAAGAAGTCTGTGGTTGCATTAATTTGTTTCAGTAATGATTTTATTATTTTTGTTTTTCCTGTTTGAGCAATATAAATAATAATTAAAAGTTGCTAACAATGAGGTAACCTTGAGGCAATAATGAGTAAGAAAGTGTAATAATGCTACTAGTCATTATTGGAGCAACAATAATATAATTTTTGTGACAGTTTATAAAATAGCCAATCAACAACCAGAAAAAGCTTTAGTTAAATAAAGGTATTCTATTGGACTAGGATTAGCCAATCAGAGACTTGAAATACAGAAATTTACAAATTTAGGCACTAGAAATCAAGCCAGTTGCTTGTAGACAGTGCTCATAACTGGACGTGTTGGTTGCAGACAGTGTTCCTGACGTGAGATGCGTCCTTGAGAAATTTAATATGTATTCGTATGAGACAAAAATAGTTTACGTGTTAAAAAATGCATGTAATTAATAAAAAAAATCTCACAGCTCTCTCTATATCAGTGAAGTGTTATTTAAATGTCAAGCATTAATAAAAGGAGTGAAGTAAAATTATAATCTGTGTAAGCCTACATTCTTCAGTCGCACCACAACCCTGCAAAGAGAAACATGCCTCTAACAATAATACTGACGCAGCCGAGGCAAACATAAATATAATATTTAAAGAAACAGTCAAATTACAAAGTTAATATTTTTAAATTTGGGACGAAGGCTACCGGGTACCATACGTGCGGTTGCAACTACTTCAAGTTCGGCTCCCCAACAGTCGAAATATAATACATCTTCAAACTGACTTTCCATACGTAGCAGCAACAAAATAATCAACCTTCTTCAAATTGGCTCCCAAAGCAACAAATCACCCATCTTCAAGCCGTATCAATTGCAATAGCATCGTCAGGATTCAGTGTTTCGGTAACACGTTTCCTCATCTGGAAATGATCGCAATAATAAATTGCTGAATCTATCCAGGTGCCCCATTGGGTGATGACAGGTTCTGATGGGAGTGAAATACCGGGATTGAAGAGCAGTTTACAAAGGGAGCCTTGACAAAACTTTCCTTGGTTTTTGACACCTGGCAATCCACTTGAGAAAAATGTGCTGTAACTTCCTCTGTTACTCTATGCTTAGCATGTTTTAAGCAAGTATTGTGCACCATTCTTGGGTAAAAAGCTTGTATGGACTTTCCTGTTTTCACAATGTGTTGTGTCAGTCGCAAAAAGCAAGACATCATTTCTGGTTCCCTCAGGCCATAACAAAAACATACATTTTTCAGAGAGTCTACAAATTGTGGAGTGATTAACAGTTTCTAATACCTCACTTGTAAGCAGAATCACTTTATCTGGTCTGTTGATCTCCAATATACCAATGATTACGTTAGCCACGTAACGATCTACATCACTCGTTTTGTCAATGGATACGAAAATCTTCTTTCCATGTACTTTTCCCCGTATCTTGCTAATGGTGGTGTTGTAACATTGTGACAGGTAGTTCTTCCGAAGAGTTAATTCGTCTGGGTTAGGACCTCCGAAATGTAATTCTAGAAAACTCTTCAATTTAGGATTGTTGAATGTTCAAAAACTAAAGCTTCACAAAAATCTCTTTAAAAATCTGATGTTTATTCTTCTTCATGGATACACTTTGTTGAAGTAAAGGTTGTGTGGATTTCTTCTTTCTTGCGAGTTGCACTGCCCGTATATGCATATTTCAACCCACATGCCCCTGGTGAATTTTCTTTCAGTTGCCCACAGTGAATTTTCTTTCAGCTGATACCTTTGTTTCACTCATCTTACAAAATAACACTTCACCATTCAGATATAATCTGTCTTAAATTACAAGATTTAGATTTTTAACTAGCATAGGCACATTGGAAATAGGAGAATTACTTGCTATGACAATATGTACAGTATAGGTGTAACCAACTCCCAAGTACATTGTCGAGCCACTGATCAAATATCCATTTATTTCGTTAGATTAAAAATAAATGTTAAATAATTCAATAATTTTAGTTAGTCTATTTTCTTGCAAAAAAGAAAGAAAAGGAAGTTAAAATGCAAAAAAGTAACAAAAAAGATGTAAAAATTGAAAAAATGACCTAAAACTTAAAAACCAGAAAATATGACCAAAAATGCCCAATAAAATTAATATTTTTATAACCAGAGATTCATGTTCAGGATTTTAATACTTAAGAGCAGTGCATACTGCATAAGGAAAAAAAGATGACATCAAAATCCGGGCCCTGGTTATAACACGTTTTCAAATACACTATTTAAATGGTTGGTAAAAAACACCTTTTTATACTTTGGGTGAATTTTTAAACTTACATGCCAATGAAGGATTGTGTTAAAACATGTTTCTTTGCATCGGTAAAGTATTTTACTGCTTTTTGACAATGTTGATGTCTGTAATGTGCTTGCTGACAGATTTTAATATGAATATGCAAAGTTGTAATAACATTTAAGGAAGACTTATAAGGCAACATTTAAAGAAAGAAAATGCTATCACGTTGTTATACTTCTATTTAAATATTGAAAAAGGATAAGATTTACATTTTTGTCCAAATTCAGTTTATGAACTCCCCTTAAAGATAGATGAGCCAGAAAATGAAGTGCAGTTCAGAGCCCATATATTTGGGCCATATGATATTGGAAGACTTATTTGCAAGATTTTGAAAGGAAAAAATTTTGGCCAGGAATCATTTAACACCATTTTAATTGTTTTAATACAAATTGAAAAATGTGTTTTGTGTAAATGAAATAGCATGAATGACATCTTTGATTTGGTTTAAAGTTGCAGCTTTTATTTGTTGTAAATTCTGATTTCAGTGGAAAAATATAAGAATCAGACAGCAGACAAGGTGAAGAAGAGTGAGTTGAATACTCCTAAAATTGTGTCAGCCAATCCCTTGGATAATTTAGATTGTAAGTATTTAACATGCAAGAATTTAGGCTAATTTTTACAATCGTAATTTGTGTTTATTGAAAAAAACTGTGGCTCTTGTCTTTTAATTTGTGATTCAGTCATGAAATTTAGAATCTCTAGAAATGCATTGCAATGTTTATTTGCTTTCAAAGAACCCGCACCTCTGTTCACATTGTTAACTGTGGAGATATTATTTTATTGTTCCTGTCTTATTCCTTTCCCTTCATCACTCACTTGTGCCTCATCCTTATGCTTGCATTGCAATTGGGACTATACAGTTTCTCATAGGTTTATGTATACCAATAATAGTGAAGAAAAATTTGTAAAATTCATCTCATTCTATTAAAATTTTATACATAACAAAACTTAACAGCAACCTTCTCTCCCCAAAAATATCCCCCAGGGGCCTAAAGGATTGGTACTCCCAGGGTCTTGAGCCACACTCTCGATTGGGTTCCTCTAAGAGGTGAGAGGGTGTATACCAAACGCCCAATCAACTTTGGTCCACAAGTGTGTTTGACCTCCCTGAACTTAGTCTGATGGATACTGCTGCATGGGACAAGGAGGGGGGTCACAAGGGGTGACTGGATAATGCATAACTCCCAGCCCCTGAGTATCCTGTAGAACTGTGTTCATATCTACTGATAAAGGTAGTGTTTGGGAGGGGCCATTACATGAGCTGTTGCACTCCTGAAGGCGATTGTGTCCCTCTATCTATACATTGGGAGGCCAGACCCTAAGGTGAGCAAGGTCCAGACCAGGACTCTCACCTAAACTGGGGTAGCACCAAGGATGTGAGCATTCCATCGGAGACATTTGTAATGGTGGAGGATTTAACGCTATGGAATTAAAAAAAACCACCAAGGTCAATGGAAATGAATTAGTCAAGTCTTGTAGTCCTTGCTACTTAGTTATTAACAGAACAGAGGAAGGAAGAAAATGTATATCGGTGAACCCATTTACAATTCAAAAGGGTCTCTAAAATTGCTGATCCTGTTAAGTCCTGCATTAGAAGTTGCAATGGCACGTTCCTGGTTGAAGCAAATTCAGCATCCCAGACAGCAATTATATTGAAAGCTAACATGTTATCAGCTATTCGATATGAGTCGAGATGCACAAGACCTTGAACTCCTCGCGTGGTGTGGTAAACACCCGTGCATTGGACAGTATGTCCAACAAGGAGATTCAAGAAAATATTGAAGAGCAAGGCGTGACATCCATATATCAGGTTCAGTGGAAAGAAAGAGGTGAATTAGTGCCTACTCATACCCTTTTCCTTACCTTTGATCGGGTACATCTTCCTCAAAGGATTAAGGCGGGGTATGAAGCCATTGAAGGGCCATATATCCCAAACCCATTGAGATGTTATAGTGTCAGTGCTTTGGACACACTAGTGACTTCTGCAATGATGAATCAACCTGCATTAAGTATGGAGACGTCTCACACGATGGAGCTTGCACAGCAGCTCCAACTGCAGCGGCGAATATGCATCAAGTTCCTGAGAATGCTCCTGTTTTATAGAGGAAAGAGCAATACAAGAGATCTGGGTTAGGATTTCCTTCTCAGAAGTCCAGAAACTCTTGCGTATCTGCCAATCCTCTGTGAAATCCGGTAGATATAGCTCAGTTACAGCTAAACCTGTACTAAGTTGGGAAATTGTAACTCAGACCAGCGATATTAATGGGGACACCATTTCAGAAATAATTCTGGTAGCTAGAATACAGACAAAGCCCTCAAAATCAACACTGACGAGAGCATCAACATTTGCCAAGTCCATTACTGAAAAGACCACATCAGTAAAATCATCTGCAAAATTGTCAACTTCAATAAGACTGGCAACCCCATAATATATAATGCATTGCCACTAAAGTTCAGGACCAGCTATGACAGGCTTGACTTCCTAAAGGAAAGTGATAAGTCTGTACTCAGAACATCAGAGAGTAAAAAAAAGTTCACGAGCATCTCCTCGGAGATCCTCTTCTGAGGAATCTTCCAGGAGGGACTCAGATCGCCAATCTACATTTTTGCTGATCCCAATTTCCAATCAGTTCGAGGTTCTCAAACCAAGTTTTCTATTATGACCACTTTGTGTCATTATCGACACAGATCATGAACGGATTCATGAAGAATTGTCAAATCATTGCAATATTGTTTTACCTTGAAAAGGCTATGATACGTGTTGGCGAGCAGGGATAATATGTTCCCTACACACCTGGAACATACATGAACGCTTACCACTGTTCATTCAGGAGTTTATGAAGGACCGTGTTTTCCGAGTAAGGATCGGCTTTTTGTTTAGGAGAACAGAGTGCCTCAGGGATATGTATTAAGCTTTACGCTGTTTGCTACAGCATTTAATCCTATCTCAAAATGTGTTCCTCCAGAGTATCATCATCTTTATTTGTAGATGATGTTGCCATCTATTGTACCTCTCAGCATATGCCGTTTTGGAACACCATGCAATGTTTAGACAGTCTTCAAGATTGGAGTACTAAAAATGGCTTTTGTTTCTCAATGAGAAGTCAATTTACATCAACTGCTGTGCCATAGGAGATGATTACCATCTTTGTTCCGATTCGGTCCAGATGAACTTCCATTTGCAGATTCAACGAGCTTCCGGGGGGTGACTTTTGATAGGAAGCTTAGCTGGTCATCACATATAGCACAGTTGAAAGTGCAATGTGACCGTTCTCTGTATATTTTGCGGGTATTAAATGGCAAATCTTGGGGAGCGGATTGGACAGTTTCGCTGTGACTGTATCGCACACTGATCCAATCTGAGATGGACTATGGGTGTATCATTTATTCCTCAGCACAACCATCTGTGCTGAGAGGATTAGACACAGTCCATAATATGAACTCCTCTACGATATCGGTGTGATGTCCTGTTAGGAAATTATGGCTGTGCGCTCAAATGTATGCCAATATATCCAGTGTTCGCTTCTTTTTTCTACACCATGCTGGATGACCGTAATAGGAACAGTTACATTAATCCAAGGCCTGCAGGTGTTCGTTTCCAGGAGCTTCTTAGAAAACACAATATTGAAATGCCTAGCATGTTTCCTAAGGGGGACTGGATGTACCCCCCTTGGTTACCTGCAACATCTCATGTAGATCTTGAGATGACAGCATACTTGAAGTCTGCGATGCCTATGTCAGTATCCACACTTGTTTTTTTAGAATTTTTATCTACACTGATGGATCTAAGTGCACCAATGGTGTTGGATGTGCTTATGGAACTGAACCCCATACATTCGGTTTTCTGATAGCACTTCTGTTTATAGTTTGGAGCTGTATGCCATATACCGAGCCATTTTGTATGTGTGTCATTGAAAATTGAGTGTCTCGTTTTGAGTGATTCCCTTTGTGCACTTCACAGCCTTCATGAGCTGTACAACTACTATCCCATTGTACAGTGCATCCAGGGTGCCCTCCATGTTTTACACATTTCTGGCATTAATGTGGAATGTGCTTGGATACCTGGTCACGTTGGCTTGCCAGGGAAGAAACTGGTGGATTTGGCAGCTAAGACAGCAACTATAGAACCCAGTACTGCAGTATCTTGTGTAACTTTGGAAGATTTTAGGTTTGTTGCGCATAGAGTGATGCTATCGTGCTGCCATTGAGAGTGGTCAGCTCTCTGAGAAAATAAAATTAGGGTAGTGAACGACATTCTGATAAACTTTGTCTTGTGTATCTCATCGTGAGGAGGTGATTTTGGCTTGGTTGCATATTGGCCACTGCAATTTTATGCATGGTTACCCTGCTTCTCTTTGTCCGCTTTGTAGTGAAAATCTGTTGATCCATCATGTGTTGCTAGAGTGTATTCCTCTAGCACATCTTCGGGACTCTGCAACTGCCGGCCATCTCTTGGTTATGATTTTATATTCATCTTATCTCTGGCCTTTGCCATATGTTTTTCTAAGGGCACTACTGACCTTGAAGTTGAGCACCCTTAAACACAAATCATCCAAAAATGATTTTTGCCACAAAGTAGCCCATTCTACATATTAGTATTATTGATTCAAATAAAAAATTATTAGGAAGATTTTGATTATTATATGCATAGATGTTTGATTGGCATTGCCTTCTATGAGTATTTCAGAAAGTCACTAGAAACATATAATAGAAAATAATATAGCTGTTTTCATCTTTGTGGTTGCTAGAGTGGATCATATTGTAGTGCATATGCAGTATTTCAAATTTGGCAATATGGTTTGACATTTTGCATAGTTTTTAAAACAAATCTATAGACTATAAATTGTCAGCATGTTTTTTGCATTTATTTCATTTATAAAATACAAAATTTCAGAATGTATGATTTTTTTTTATTATTGTTTATTACAGTCCTGCCCAAAATAATTTTAAGTTGATTTAGAGTTTTAAGGCTTGTGAGTCAAATTAGTAGTTTTGAATTCTCTTTTGGGAAAACATTTATGTGCACAAATTGAAATTTTAATTACTCTAGCTTCAATTGCTACAGCACCATCATTCACTGAGTCTATAATTTCAATTTGTGCATGTAAACTAGCAGTTGGGTTTTTTGAATTTTTCAAAAGAATGTTAAGTTTTTAAAACGTGTCCATTTTACAGTTGAAAACCCAGATTTTAAAAAGGGTGTGAATGCCCTTGCACAGCTTCTAAATGTGACTCAACATCCAGATCATTTGATAACCTTGAAAGCTGTCAGCAAAGTTGTCTGCCAGCGGCTCTCAGCTGAAGCCCTAGAAAATCCAGACAGCATTATTGTAAAGGTAAAGTGATAAAAGTTTTGTTTCTATTTGTCATACTGCAATTCTAAAGAAGTTAACAATATGGAAACTAATCATTTTGTCCTGATTCTCATGATTTTCTGTGTTTAGCCTAATATTGTCATCAATGTTATTTTTCTACTTTTTATTCTTTAACTTTCTAATTTGCTATATCTTCATTTGCCTATTTATTACACTGTTTTAAGGCTGGTTCACAGTAACCAGAATGAGAATGACAAAGTTAAAATACATGTATTATAATGTGACCATTAACAATAAACAGGGGGCTTTCTCAGGTCCCGGGAATGGGAAAGAACACTTGGACAAGTTTTAACTTTCTTGTTCTTGGGCATGGCATATTATATTGTGCATATTAGATTCTTCACTGTAGAAATGATTCAAGGTAGGCATGTCATAATACAGCTGCTAGAGCTCTCTCTAGTTGCAAACTGAAAAAAATTCAGCAGAATGTGGGTCCTGACCTAGGTTGCCAACTTCTGAACTCAATTCTTGGAGAAAATTGTACAGTGTGTTAAAGAAAAAGTATTCCATATTTTGAGAGGTGGTAGTATGGACCAAAACAAGAAAAAGATGTCTAATAAACACGGGCTCTAAAATGCAGTAAACAAATGAGCATACATTACTCTGTTACTGTGAAACAGCATAGCATCTAATGTAATCTGCTTGCAATTACATATGATCTATAATTGCACCATTGCTAAAGGAGGTGCTCAATATGGTGCCCATTCATAGTAAGGCATGCTTCTGTCCGACGTCTTAAAGAATCATGCACTCTCACCACTACAGTTTGGTCACGGAGGCTCTGGCAGGCACTGATGATGCTCTCCTGTAGTGTTTATACATCATTAATGGGGGTTGCATACCCCAAAGATTTAAAGACAAAACTGCAATGTGAGGCAGTATTTTTAGCACTTAAATGATATCAGTCTAATTATATAATATAAAATATAATAACAGCCCGCCTTAAAGCAATATGTGTATTTTATAATATATAAAGTGTATATTACAGTAATTGTATTATGTTTATTTTATGTATATGTATAATAATATTATGTGAATATATTACAAAGTTTAACAATGTAGGAGCTGTGAGAATAGAAGCAAGCTGCCTTCCGTAGCAAACAGAATTACAAAGTAGGAGCCGAAAGTTGCTAACAATAAGGTAACCTTGAGACAACAATAAATTAAAAGGTTTAAAAAGGCTACTAATAATTCTTGAAACAATAATAATGTAATATTTAAAACAGTTTATAAATAGCCAATCAAAAACTAGAAAAAGCTAAAAGTTAAATAAAGGTATTCTGCTGGAGTAGGTTTAGCCAATCAGAAATAGAGGAAATGTACAAATTCAGGCGGCAGACACTACAAGGATGCATAACCAAGCAGTTCGGTATGGTACGGGTTCAATGTGAGACATGAAAATTCATTACGGCAAGAATAATATAAAGTTTACCTGTTAAAAGTGCATAGTAGGATATATCAGTGAAGTGTTATTTAATCGTGTGAAGGATTAATAAAAAAATCTGATGTGTTACACTCACATGACTTTCTCTACTCTTGTACAAACTATTTTTACAATCGCTTATTCTGCATATGCTTCATGTTAATTGAGATATCGAGATGCTAATCTTATTGCTAATTTTCTTGTAGATGCAAGGGGAATATGGTAGGTTTTAAGCGATAGTCAAATCCCTTAAGCGCTCTTTGCATGTCCAGGACATAAAAAAATCTGATGTGTTACACTCACATGTCTTTTTCTACTCTTGTACAAATTATTTTTACAAACACTTATTCTCCATCTACTTAATGTTAATCGAGATAAACATTTGCAGACTCGATCTTATTGCTAATTTTCTTGTAGATGTAAGGGGAATATATATTTACAAGGGCAAAATAGAAAAACAGTAGCCTTTAAGCACATACATATCTCTTAATAGCTGGTTGCTAGGTGCAGCACCATTCCCTTTGCCACAGATTAATACTCTTTGCATATCCAAGACAAAAAAATGAATAACGAATTCCCATTTGAGAAAATAAGTATTGAAAAATTTAAGGTAAAAACAAGCAATATCTCGAAAATGGTTCACTCAACAAAAAAAATGTATATGACATAAGTTGTGTATTTTAATGTGATCTACATTGTTTGAGTAGTAAAATTTTGTCTATCTGTTATGGTTTACCAGTTATGCAAGTCATTCACAATGAAGACATTTTGGAGACATTCCCAGAAAATTCAAGATATACATTTTATTTGTCATGAAAATATCTTAAACATATGATATTTTAATCAAAATCGTTAGAGCCATTTTTGAGAAAATTAAAATTTCAAAAAATCTTCCATGTAAAGGGTAGTCTGGGATGGGGGGATTTTCTTGAAAACCTTCGTGTCGCATCTCTGGAAGATACTGAACCTAAATACCAAGTTTAGTGTATATCCGACTGTTTGTTACTATACGTAGTAGAGAAAGTAAAAAAGTACAATACAATTATAATTTGTGTAAGCCTTGTTCTTTAGTTGTACCAGCCCTGCTAAGAGATACACCCTCTGCAAATTACTACTGATGAACCTGAGGCTTATATACATAATATTTAAATAAATAACATTAAAATAGTTATTACACATAAAGTAAACGTGGGGCGAAGGCCACCGGAAAGTTTGTACCGTATGTGGGGCGAACACTCCAAGAAACAATCTCCTGCAAATTGGCATCCATCACGTGCGTGGTCTAAAACAGCTTCAAATTGGTGTCTAAATGAGGTGCAATCGCTACAACAAAAACCCCTTCAAATGTGAAAGCATTTCACAAACTGATTCCATTAGAACTAATTAGAATATGCATTGCACTTACCCAGAACTGTGAATATAGTTTACAGTGACAACACTAACAGATGTTTACTGTATTTGCATGGACAATAGCAGAGTAATGTGTCCTCATTTGTTTACTGCCTGCTGTAGGTTGTGCATAAGTAATAATAAAAAAACTTGCAGTAGAAGAGATGTTTCATAGAAGTTGAACAAATGCTCATAGCTCTTAAGGTATGCATTTTAGAGCCCATGTTTACTGGATATTTTTTTTAACACCTGGTATATCACAATAAAGCTAGAAAAATTGGTAAAAATAAAATACGAGATACGTCCAGAAAGTAAATTCCGTTTGGTAATAAAATTAAATTGTGTACAGATACAGAAAAATTATTTATTGCATAAAATTCTACAACTCTTAAAACTACTTTTCCACATAACTGCCGAAATTTTGCAGGCATTTGTCATAGCGTGGCACAAGTTTTTGTATACCTTCTGCATAGAAGTTTGCCGCCTGTGTCTTCAACCAGTTGGAAACATTTTCTTTCAGCTCTTCGTCATTGTTGAAGTGTTGACCGCCAAGGAAAGACTTGAGATGTAAGAACAGATGAAAGTCGCTAGGAGCGAGGTCAGGGCTGTACGGGGGATGGTCAAACACATCCCAGCCAAATCCCTGTAGGAGGTTTTGCGTCACATTTGCAGTGTGTGGTCGTGCGTTGTTGTGAAGAAAAACAACACCTTTTGACAGCAATCCTCGGCGCTTATTCTGTATTGCGTGGCGCAATTTCCTAAGTGTCTCGCAATAAACATCTGCTTTGATTGTTTGACCACGCGGTAAGAAATCAATGAGTAAGATGCCTTTCCAGTCCCAGAACACTGTGCACATCATTTTTCGAGGTGTCAAGATTTGTTTCGGCTTAACCTTTGCTGGGGATGAAGTGTGCCTCCATTCCATTGATTGCCGCTTACTTTCAGGGGTGTCGTAAGAAACCCAAGTTTCATCTCCTGTGACTATCTGTGTCAGAAATTCTTCGCGGCCTTCATCATAACGCGTCAAAAACTGAAGTGCACTACCCATCCGGTTTGTTTTGTGTTGCTCAGTAAGAATCTTTGGTACCCAACGAGAGCAAAGTTTACGAAATTTCAGTTTGTCGGTAACAATTTCATGAATTAGTGATCGTGAGATTTGGGGAAATTCCATAGCGAGAGCACTAATTGTAAACTTGCGGTTTTCCTGGATCTTGTCATCAATTGCGTGAACCAGTACTTCTGTAACCAAAGATGGACGCCCACATCGTTCTTCATCGTGCACTTCACTACGTCCTTCATTGAACTGTCGGACCTATTTTCTCACCATTGAATCACTCATCGCATTTTGTCCGTAAACTTCGCAAATTTGCCGATAAATTTCAATTGGTTTCACTTTCCTAGCATTCAGAAAACGAATCACAGATCTGATTTCACAAGCGGCAGGATTTTCAATCAACACCGACATTGTAAACAAGCACAACAAAGCGTACGTGGCTGACAGCAATCTCAAAATGGCGCACGTTTCTTCTCCTTGATACAGAGCGTCTACCGCGCATGTGCGGAACTGTGATCGCAGTGCTGCAGCGGAGAGAAATTGAAACAGAACTTACTTTCTGGACGTACCTCGTATTTTTACTTTTTATGCAGATGTTTAAGGCTGGTTTTCAAACTGTGGTGATGGACCATTTTTCATTCCTGTTGAACTTATACTTCATCTCTCTCCTTGCTGCATCTGGAGATTTTACATATTTAAGTAGTCATGAAATTCTCTGCGCGTCATAGGATAATTCTGGTATATTTGAAGTTCAGCCCTCAGCAGTTCTGTGAGCATTTTTCATCTTTCTTGAGTAAAAGTGTGGTTCATTACACTAAACTGTTGCTCACAAGTTGCATTAGAAACTGGAACTGATAGTACAAATGACATTAATTTCTTTAGTTCACTTACACACAGCTTTTGTCCTCTTGTTTAAACTGCATAAAAAATTCCACCCAGTGCATGTCAACTCTTGTCACTGTTAGAATACAAGAGGCTGCACTTCTGTTACAAGACAAAACTCATCATATAGTTCATCCATATTAATGTGAAGCTGTAAAGTTTCACAAAGAATTTGACAGTCATTCCACTGAACAGGTTGTTTTTAACTCCAAGTATGACAGGCATTTCTCCATAAACATATTGACTTCTCTTGGAAACTATCTTCTTTTCTATCAATGAGTTTCTTCCTCAACGATTTTACTTCATGCAGTTCCATACTGGACATATGTTCACTTTCTAACGGATTTGTACTGTTATGGAAAATATGCATGATGTATAGGACAAAGAGGCACACTGTTTATGGAAAGGAGTCCTCTTCTTCGTATATAAAAGCTTCCTGTATGATTTTGGGAGCACTTGACTTCCCCTTGTGACACTAAATATGATCTTAAAGGCTGGTCAATTTAAAAGATGTTCTTTGGTGTCTAAAAGTGATAACCATCTGGTTGGGACATGTCTTAACACTTCTCTGTACTCTACATTCATAAATTCGAAAGATGACTTGAGTTGTTTTGTTCTTTTAGCGTACTGAAACCTCGCTAAACACCTTTATCACAAGAAGCTCCATATCAAAAATAAAACTTTTCATTCCATATTTGACACACTTGTGTAATATATGACATTTACTTTACAGTTAGCTTTGATTATCTTTGGCACACATTTTTTTTTCAGATTTTCATAAATAGATACATTCTTGCCAAAGTTGACCAGAGCATTGTCAGCATCCAAATCATTATTTTCAATCACATTTAAAATTTGTTTGCTGATATTTTCACTTGTTTCTCTGGCTGTAACATTGTGTTAACTTGGTTTTAAGACATTTAACAGATGTTAGAATTTGGAAAAATGCTGCTGCAAATCAAACTGTCAATACGAGTTTACTGTATTTGGCATCTTTTAATGTCATTCCTAACCAAAGAATAACCATGCATCATAATAAATTTGAAACCCTGCAAATTTAGGAATTTTTAAAGCAATACAGACTGTCCAAAGCAGTCATGAGCATGGTTTTATAGGAAATACAAAAGGTTACAATACTACCAACAGAAACTTGCTTCTTTCTGCTATGCCACGGTTGTTTTGATATTTTATGCTACTGGCACTTTTCATTTAATTATAGGTGCTAATGTTAGAATTTCCAAAGCTGCCATTTGTGGGTTTATCTGAATTTGCTTCAAGAAGCAAACAGTGTTTTTGTTGGGATCTGCTTGATCCTTAATCAGTAATGACACATTTTCACCTACTTTGGTTTCAAAGTAGTTTGTACCACCAGTTTTAAATCATTTAAATACTAATTTGATTGAATTTTGAGTCGGTGGATACATTAAAACTTCACTTACTTTAAATTAATAGAACATGTTTCGAAAGCACCGCTTGCTTTCATCTTCTGCTTTTTTCCGTTTAAATACTCTTCACACTTGGCACTTTTGGTGCTGCATTTCATGTTAACATAAAATTGCCACAGTATGTTACTGCACTTGGGAGAATTGCATGCATAGCAATTAAATTACTTGTGGATTACATCTCCCAGCTTCATTCTTATCCTTTGATTTAAGTCCGTCGGCCTTTTGCACTCAATAATACCTCTATACTTAGTAGTCAGTTCTATAATTAGTGCCTTTTCGAACAATGAAACACTGGTCCTCACATAGATTTTTAATTTGACATTGCAGTTCTAATCTCAATCAGGAAAATCACTTGACAATTGTTTATGAATGTAATTAGTTGTCTGCTGAGAAACAGAGAGCTCTACGATGTGTAGTTTGGTCACCACCTTCTCGAATGCTGTTATTTGCAGTTGTTTTTGGCATTAACAAGATTTAGCTAACAGTTTGCTGTAAAAGCTTGATGAAAAATAAGAGTTTTAATAGATGTTACAATATTTTTAACATAGAGTGGTGAAACCAGCCCTTAATGTAATAGAAGTTTGTCCTGTGGATGCTTTATGTAGTCTGAGCTATGCTTTCTCAAAAGCAAAATACTGTAGTCAGGACTCTGCAAAATGTCATAGCATGACAAAACATGGAAGGCAAGGAACAATCTGTTAATTCCAAAGCTTACATCTTCACATGATGACTGAGATTTTATTTTAAATCATTGCTTTATAGGTGGTGATATATTGTGTAAAAATATTTTATATTAGGAGGAATTAAAACCTTTATTTAACAAAATATATGTACAAGCTGCTCATATAAAATAAAAGTTTTGCTCATCTTGAAAAGAATAACAGATTCTCACAGTAAAAATGCTACAGATTTCCTGTTTTTTCTTCTTTATGAAAATGGTTTTCTAGAATTTCTACAATGAAATCTAGGCTAGTTGTTATATCCAAATATCCTTTAGCTCACATTTAGCATAGACACATCACAACATAAACACAATGTACACTTACTTATGGCTTACAATCATCATTTAAAACATCCATTGCATCCAGAATACAAACAATTGTTTCATTTTCCAAAGCCTTCAAGGGAAGCTTAAACTAAAGAGCAATTTATTTAAGGTGACCGTACTCAAGAGTCGAAGATGGGAACAGTCTTGCAGGAACTCCCTCTGGGTAATTTTTCAGGTCAGGTATAAATTTTATTTTACAGTAAGTCATTCATACACACTTCTTGCTTCCTTGTTTCTGTATTTACATCAACTTAAATTTAAAAAAATCAGAGGGTAAAACATTCAAGTCATATCTGGACTCTTAAAGGGGAACGAAACACAAAAATCAGGTTTCTTCTTAAATGAAGGATTATGACCTGTAAAATGCACTTATAAGATTGTTTTCTTACTCCGCCACACCGTTACCGCTGAGCAAGTGAAATAATAACCACCTTATACGTCATCAGAGCCATCTGGAAGCAGTAGGGAGATCACAAGTCAGCCATTGCTGCACGTGCAGTAATGCGTTTTCAAAACTTGTTCTTGTTGGTTTTAAGTTCAAGAGTTGTGTACTTTGTGGTAGTGTTTTGGTGATGGTGTTACTGAGTCAGTTTGGTGTTATACAAACAATGTAATATTGTGAATAATAAAATGCCCCAATGTTGTGCATATGGTTGATGTGAGAAGGGAAACACACAAGGGAACTCATTTTCACACTTTTCCAAATAGAGACAAATCTCCCAAAAGATATAGGAGATGGTTAGAATTTTGCAAAAGAAAAGATTTTTTCACCTAGTCCCGGTGTTCGTTTATGTTCCTTCCATTTTAAGAACAAAAATTATGAACAGACAGTTATTAAAAAAGCAGCTTATGCAGGTGAAAATTTTAGAGGGCCTTTATTAAAACCTGGAACTATTCCTACTATAAGGAAAAATGAAAACAATTTCCAGATATCAAGTTCTAGTAAGACAAATTGATCCCTCACTATCTTCATCCAAGAGCAAATGACAAAGGACAGAATGATGATAAAAGTAGTGAAAGAGAATTCAGAATAGAAGGTGATGGAGGGGGGGAAAAACATGAATTCAGAAGTACAATGTAAACTAGGCACTGAAATCTTAAGGAAATATATACTTCTGGAACCTGAAAATATCTATGAAACAAGCAATGACGAGGAAGATCAGGATAAGCTGAATGAAAGTTTCTACGAACTTGATACTTCAGATTCTGATACAAGTGATAACGAGGAAGATGAAGATACTTTCACCGTACATGGAAATGAAGCTACAGCGCAATATTTCATTGTTGCTTGGACACATTACTTTTATTTTTCAAGGCATGTGTTTTATGTAGAAATGAAATCATAACATTTATTATTACTTTAAAGGGACAAGGTTATGTGTTAAAACAGTGTGTTATTGCGGAATACATTCACTTGGAACTCACAAAGTTTATCAGGAAAGAAACCAGTTTGTTATTATTAATCTGGTATACTGTTTCAATGTTTTAAGTCCTTCTGCAAATCACTAGGTTTGGCAATGTTTCCAAGGCTTACATTCGATAAAACATGGCAGCACCAGTTGCAAGCATTGTGAGTTCAAGAAAGATGGAAAAAACTTGAATTCATTAAAAGGTTGTGGTATACCTATATGGTATTGGCAGGGGATGGGCAGTATGACTCCCCAGGATTTTCATCCAAATATTTAGTCTGTTCTGTCATGGATTTAAATTCCCTGAAAATTATTGATTTTGAACTTGTTCAAAGAGGCATGGTAAAAGGCAATTTGGAAAAGGCTGTTTGTGACAACATAATGATTAAGCTTGCAAAACAGGAAATGTGTAGAGTTAAAGTTTTCTCTCCGACACGAGTAAGATACCTGTTAAAAACTCAGTATCTGGAACTTGAACTTGAGGTATGACATTTGTATAAAAGTCTAATGGAAAAAAAATTAAAATACTAGGAAAAAGAAGTACCCAGAGCTGATGGTATGGAAAGGCAGTATAAATAACCATTTGTGGTGGGCTGTGCAAAACAGCAATGAGAACAGCGCCATATTAATTGAAAAATTCACATCACTTCATCATATAAAACATGAACATAAATGGCTAGAAAATGGTGAAGAGAAATCTTATGAACATGATGAATTTGTTGGAAGAAGCCCAAAGAAATAAATTATGGATTAAAGGTGAATCAAATGCCTTTCATGCTCTGAAGAAAATTATTTTGGATAGCACCTTAAAAGATTTGGCTTGTATTCTACATTATATTCGAGGGCAGATTGATAAGTCAGTCACTTTTTAAAGAAAATAACAATTTTTCCAAAAATCAATTATATTTCTCAAATAATCTCCTTTCAATTCAATACACATCCGTTTCTTCAATTTTTTTTTTAATCCTCCCAAAAAATATGACTTTTTGAAGTCTGCAAAATATGAGGTTGTTTCTGCCATGATGTGTTCACTGGATGTGAATTTCTTCCCAGTGAGCCAATTTTTCAGATTTGCAAAGAGGAAGAAGTCCCTACGGAGCCAAATCTGGAGAATATGGTGGGCGAGGTAGCAGTTCATAGCCCAATTCCACAAATTTTGCAATGGTAAAATGCAATGGCTGACTTGTGTGCAGGTGCATTATCCTAGTGAAAGAGAACCTTTTTCTTCACCAAATGAGGTCGTTTCCTTAACAATTCCTTGTGAAACCGATCCAGCATTGCGACATAATATGAACCTGTGATCGTTTTACCCTTTTCCAGGTAGTGGATGTCTATCACCCCTTGTTAATCCCAAAAGACAGCTGCTATGATTTTTCCTGCCGACGGAATGGTTTTTGCTTTCTTTGGAGCAGGTTTGACGAAGGAAGTCCACTGTTTTGTTTGTTTGGTTTCAGGTTGATAGTAATGGATCCAAGTTACATCAGCCGTGATATAATGCCACAAAAACTCATTTGGGTTGCACTGGAACATGTTCAAACATTCCTGTGAAATGGTCACATGATTCCACTTGTTCTCAACTGTGAGCAGTTGCGGCACCCATCTAGCTGACAGCTTTCTCATACCCAAAAATTTGTGCAGAATGTTATACACCCATTCATTCAAGATGTATGTGGTCTTGGCTATCTCATGGATTTTCACTTGGTGGTCTTCCAACACAATATCGTGAACTTTGTTCATAATTTCTTCTGTTGTGACCTCAACTAGCTGTCCTGTGTGCACGGCATCTCTTGTGTTCAAATGACCACATCAAAATTTTGTGAACCATGCCATGTGATGGAGCAGAGTCCCCATAATACTTGTTCAGCTTTTCTTCCGTTTCTTTCACCATCTTACCACGCAGAAAGTAATGCTTTATCAGAACATGAAATTCACTTTTCTCCATTTTCTACAAAGCATCACACATCTGCTTATTTTGGATGCTGTCAACAATGTTCTAAGAAACAAATGATGACGAATTTCTGCTATTATACCCAGAATAGATGTAAGACTTTGGTGCAAACAAGAAACCTGTGATTAGAACGCTATGTCTCATCAAAGTCATGGACTTATCAATCTGCCCTCGTACATATTGACAGTTTAAAAAGTTATCATAGTCTTTGTCTCAGGTATACTCCAAAAAGAATACATTTTTCATATAATGGCCTTCAACTTAAATCCATGATAGCAACGCTAGATCACAATTTCAATGTATGTAAATAAATAAAGACTGGTGTCAAAACTCAGTACTCCAAAGCATCTAGGTCTTGAATAAATATGAGGAATCTAACAAAGAATGGAAACTGCTGATAGTATGTAAAATAAAGAAATCTCTGTATGCACATAGCGTGGGTCCATTGCCGGATGTAGCGATTCATCTGTCACTACCGAAGAATATAGCTCCCACGCTTCGACCTCTATTAGAGTTACTATGATTGAAGCGCTTCCCACGTTTTCAGTCAACATAAGATGGTTGGTCACAGACATGTTATACAATTTTAAATAATAATGGTTGCATTTAAAACTTACTATTTTAATTTGTGTGTTTATTAGTGAAGTTTGAAGCCCACATATATTTCGCTGGGTTCTGGAAAAGCATTACTAATACTAAGCAATACATATGATGGTATGACAACTCCTCTTCTGTGTCCAATAGCGGTCTATGAATTAATCTTTAAGTTGCGTGTAGCAGGATTGTTGGCAGTGGTTAATTTCCTTTTAGCTCAACTGTTTGTTTTTAACGCTAAGTTATGCCTCACAATATTCAAAATATCATGATCTATAACTAATTTTGAAAATTAGGATGCTTTGTGATACAAAATCACTCTTCACCAAGTTGTGTTTTCATAGTCTGAGCAACACACACGTTTCTCATCATTATTCATAGGTGTGTATTCCTTACACCAATGGATGGAACCAGTATGGTTTTTGGTGTTCACACTGTTTCGGAATCGCTGTCAGAATGGTGTAAGTCTTCAAAATTGCTCCTTTTTGGTTCAACTGATAAGGTTGGCTACCACGTTCACTCAACAGATTGTTGGACTACTATTTATCACCTAGTAGGTATTAACTGGATTATGAAAAGTGATTGGCTAGCTTTAGCTCTGATCTTTGTTATTCAGAGAAGTTAGGAACTTCTGGTGAAATTAACACGTTAACTTGTTGCTGATTTAAAACACCTATGCTGTGTACGTCTTGTCTGGTGCAGTGTGGCTCTCATGACGTCAAGTGTCAACAGGCTGTAACCTAATAACCATTCACCTTGGGATGGTGAAATTGTGTGCATTGTTATTTATTCCTGACGACAAACTAATGTGGTGAATGAAATATTCATTTTTGTGTTTCATTCCCCTTTAAGTTGAAGAGCAGAAGCCGCATTACTTTCAAAATATTAAATGTTATTAGCATTATTTTATAAAATCCACCTACTCATTTACTGTTCTCTAAGATCAAGGTATATGTATTATTAAATGCAACAATTGTACGTCAAAGAACAAATCCCTTATCAGATTCTGAAAAAAAAATTGTCTTTTCATTTTTCCTGCTAATTATAACACATGTTACTGTTGCTCCATTATCTTCAGCAATAGTAAGTCATACTCTACTTGTTGTTGACATACAAATGTCAGTTTTGTGTGTAGCCAATGCTATTAAAAAGTGACCAAATGTTGCTCATTGATGTGACAAAGGAAAGAACCTTCTTTTCAGGTTATGTTGCTGAATGGAAGCTCTGCAGTCATCAATAGGGTAGCTTACTGCTGATAATTCTGTTTACATGGTGAAAGTCTAGAACTGCTGTCATGTGAAATATCATCTTTATTAAATAAATTTATAAATATACAGTTAAAATATTTCTTGCTTATTTTGAACAGTAAAGCACCATGTTTAATCTAATGCTGATGTGCTGATTTTATAAATACTTTCAATTTTTCATTAGTATTAAAAGTTACAGTACAAGATCATTGGTATTTCACTTAGGAAAAATGGAAAATCAAGGCACCCTTGCTGAACCTGGCTCGTATATGGCTACCTAAACTCAAACTGTCTCAGTCATGTTCTGGATGTCTGGTCACCTTGGTTCACCTTTAAGGAAAAGTGATCATAATGTACAAAGCATTATTAATGACAGAAATTTTTATGTATTTTTAGTTAAAACAAAGGGTACAAAGTTAAATTTGCTGCATTTCGGTTTGCTTTGCACACATAGTTTTCTAAATTTTAGCAAACATAAATGAATTGAAATCAGAACTGTTGCTTATCAGAAGGTATTTTTTCTTATGTAGAATATCATTCTGGTTGCTTATGTTGTATCCTTAAAGTTGACATGCAAGTTCATGTTTTCTGCTTGAAAAGTTGGATCATCTTGAGATCATTTATATTCAGCTGAAATAATCTTGCAGACAGACGAAACATGGTCTCATATCCTTCAACAGATAAAAACAGAAAAAGCAATAATTGCATTAGCATGAAAATCTGGTTTAACTGGCTATAGTACTACACATTATACATCACTGTCAGCAATTAATTTTAAACAGTACTGTTTAAGGGATAATCTTTCTTTCAATTTTTTTTGCTAGCTTTTTACCCCTTGTTTAATTTTATGCACTTGTCTCTATTCTGTGAGACCAGCTATCAATTATCAGCTCTCTGAGCATTTTTTTATTAAGGAGAACAAAAATTGCATTTGTCAATTGGTTTTGGTAATTCTTAATGAAAACATTCACTACATATTATACAATTTTATCTATCATTAATAACTTGAAATCATCTTCTGGGCATTCCATAAACTTTTGAGAGATTAGAACCAAATTAAGTAAATTTGAAAAATTACTAATTTGCATTTAAGATAGATCAACAGTAAGTGGATTATGCAAGTTACAGGTTGATTGTTTTTTTTCGTGACACGCTTATCTGTATGCATAATAGCTGAACAAGTCCATTTATCTTCTGGGAGGGGTGTTGCATCAGTAGCAAGGGGAATACTGCCAGCTGTTCTCCCCACCCTAGACTACCTTCTCCTCCTCCTCTGCTTTTCTGCCATGTCACGAAAAAAATCAACCTGTATTGTGTTTAAAATGTTGTGAAATTTTAGCTGTTCGTATTTTTGGCACTTGCATTTAAAAGAAAAGTTCGGTTTTATTTACGGTGTAAGAGATCATCCATTAAATTGAGAACCCTTGATGAGTGTATTGAGAAAGACTATTTGAAAAAAACTGATGTTTAGCAATAGTGCACTCTTCTGCAAATGGTTGAGGAAATGTAAGCACAATGGAAAGGTAATAGTAAACCCACAATAGTACGGCAAGTTTCCAAAGGCAGCTGTGATTACTTCTTTGCATTTTGTGAATAATACAACTTTTGCTAGCAGTATTTAATCTCAAGATAGTCCATTCATGATTTTGGTAGGGAATTTAATAGAAAAATACATTTTTAACTTCAAGCCAATTAATTTAAACATTGTATTTTTATTTAAACATGCAGTAAATGAGACTAAAAATGATAGTTTTAGTGATGCTGTTCTTGGTGTGCAGTATTGTATCTGCTTGATCAGACAGCACTATTATTGCAATCTTTAACTCCAACATAAGCTGCAATTTATACAAAACAAATTTATGAAATTGGGGCTAAACCTTTTTAAGGAAGAAAGTGAAATTTAACAAAAAATGCAGATAGCTGCCATTTCATCACACAACTTCATTTAAAGGCCTGTCTTCTTAAATCTTTCCATATTCGAATAATGGTGCCACATTTTTTTTTCTCTGCTGATACAGGTATGGACACTAAAATTTTTGTTTATCTCAGTGCAAATAGAATAATCTCTTAAAGGGATGACACCTATAATCCTTTCACTTAGCATACAAAGGTACTCTGGCAAAATATATCAGGCCTTATTGTAATAATTTGCTAGAGTGAGTGAAAAATTCCAAGCAGTTTCTGTAAAAAGAAACGTTATCTTCTCTGCTATTAATTTGGCATCAAATAATTGCATGTTCTCCTGAATCTTAATTCTTAATTATGGAACAATTTCAAACCTAATAAGTATGTATTTAGTTTTTATTAAACTTTCAGGGAAGCTGATATATTATTTTTGTAGTAATATACGAGGGCTGATCAACAAAGACTGAGACTGATTTTTTCCTGTAGCTTCCGTGATAGTTTTGTACCTGTAACATAAATATTTGAAGAGTGGGTTTTTATGTATAATGTTGGTAGGTTGGTAGTAATGCTCTATTTTGTAGACCCTACGTGCATTTCGCATACCAGACAATGGAGGTGACGCGAGAGGAGCAGTACAGCACAATCAAATTCTGTTTTTGTTTAAACCATACAGCCACCGAAATTTATGAAAGGCTGAAGCAAGCGTACAGTGAGGATACACTACCTCGTGCAACAGTGTTTAGGTGGTTCAAGGACTTCAAAGAAGGCAGACTTGTCAGTGTTAAACAAGGTGGGCCTGGTGGTCTGCTGTGATTGTCCGAGAGGATTGGCATATAGCATTATGTAACCTCAGTGAACTGTTGAGAACTTCATATGGCAGTGTGTTTACAATTATGCATGACCATCTCCATATGACCCGAGTTTGTGCTTGTTGGTGCCACATCTGTTGACTCCCGAACAAAAGGTTGTGCAATTGGAGACAAGCCGTGAAGTGCTGCGTCTCTTTGCTGATGGAGAGGATGCATTTTTTAAATCGATTATCACCGGTGATGAGTCATGGCTGCATCATCATGATCCTGAAGGAAAACAAGCCAGCACAGTGTGGAAATCACCAGGTTCTCCAACACCAAAAAAAGGCAAAAGTTGTTCCATCTGCAGGGAAAGTGATGATCACATTTTTTTGACTGTAATGGAATGATTTACCAGCGTGCAGTTCCCCCTCACACTACTGTTACAGCAGCATACTACACGTCAGTATTGGCTACACTGAGGAAGCACATTGCAAAGAAATGACCAGAGCTTTCTCAGACTGTGTGGCAACTTCATCATGACAATGCACGGCCTCATGTCACAAATCAAGTCATGCAGTTTCTGGCTCGATTCAACATTACCTGTGTACCACATCCACCTTATAGCCCCGATCTTGCACCCTATGACTTCTTTTTATTCCCATCACTAAAGGCAAAGCTTAGGGGTATTCGATTTGAGAACTCTGAAGCAGTGCTCAAGAAAAGTGAGGCGATTCTCAAGGACCTGACAAAGAATGGTCTGCAGCATGTGTTCAAGGACTGGCAGAGACGCTATAAAAAGTGCATTGAAGTAGGAGGGGACTGCTTTGAAAAAGATCATGTAAACATTGAATTGGAGTAATAAACATCTGTGAAAAAAAATCAGTCTCAGTCTTTGTTGATCAGCACTCGTACCTACATGGATATCTTAATATTGAAAAAGTGAGACTTGACACTATCTCCTTTGGACCTCTTCACAATATTATATATTAATATAATGCAATGGTTTAGGTAATATTTGGAGAAGGAGAGAAACAAATACTAAAAGGTTTTGGAATCAGGCAACATTAAGATGGAAGATATAAGATATACAATTTGTTTAGTGCCTTAATAGAAAAAGAGATCATTGATACCTTTTGTTATGTTAAAATGTTCTTGGTATAGAGAAAAATACATTGATAAAGTAAACAAAGAGGAAAGAGAAGGCATGGAGTTAGAAGTTAAAAAGGTCAGAGAAATGGTCTTATATAGGGGGGATTGTTTATTATGCAGGGGAAGAAAGACCTAGAGCACATGTTTCACTGTAAAGGAACTAAAAACTGAAGAAAATAACTTATTAATCACAAATGGTTTGAAAAAGACAGGAGATTAGTTCTAAACAAAATATTTAGAGAAAAAAGCAAAGCATGTGGGTCAATATTTATATAATATAAAAAAAAATAAGTGGAATTTTATTGTGGGGAGAGAGAGTGAATGAATGAATTAATTTAATTAAGTGTACTGTCCATTCCAAACCAGATTTTCCTCTGATGTAAACAAAACCATGTACTTCTGCTTGTTACAAATCTAAGCACATACTCTTATGCTATCGTAAATACTTCCTTAATGTATTGTGTCATGAAATATTGGGACAGAAAAAGTATAGAACTGCACATTTTATTGTGGTTATCATAATAACTCATTGCTAAAGGTAATGTATATATACTGTTAGGAGGTTACAAAATATGATTTTTGTTACAAAATATGATTTTTGTCTGCTATTGCACTAACTCTGAGAGTATCTTGCTTGTTAATTACCAACTGTATGCATGACTGTCATTCTCTTGCATATGCGAGAATGCAGTGATGAATTCCCAGAGGTGCTATCTGAGTACCAAATAAACACAGGAAATATGATGAGCCAAGTCAGTCATTCATAATATGCTAGTGGTTTGCTTAGCTCAGGTAAAATCTTGTGATTTAGTCAGTTGGTATTTGAGTTCTCATGGCTAAGGAAGGTATGTGTAGTGTGAATAAATTGTTCAAGCACGAAAGCAAGAAATAGTTAAAAAGGGACGAAAAACAAATAATACTTAATGTATTCAACTCACTGTTAGAAAAATACCAGACACTTGCATTAGTGGTTATTATGAAACTAACATCTGAGTTTACAGGCGTTTCAGTGAAAAGTGTAACCAAAGTGGGCAGGGAATGTAAATAGACAATAGAAGAGGAGAATAAAATGTGGGAATTTGTTTTGTGTGCGACAGTGTTGTGGATAAGCTTGTCATTGACTTGGAGAGTACTTCTGATTCCAATATGGCAGCTGAGTAATTTGGGTGTGCCTGAGGATTGTGATTAACATAAGTAAAATGTTCATTTCCACGTGCTTATAAAATCGATTGTTACTTCAGGTTGCATTTTGAACTATGATTTTCACGCAGGGCACCTTTTTATAGATTGAATCAATGTTCAACTGTAAGTGATATGCCACAAGCATGTAAGAGAGGAACAAGCAGCCATTAGGGGCAGGGATTGTGAACCACTTTCGCACGGATAATATGAAAAGTTTGCTTACAGTGAGAAGCAGTCTGGTTTGGAATGGACAGTAATATTTAGTTATTAAATTTCTACTGAACGAGTGGCCAGAACTAAATTTCAGTAGATAAACCAAATCAGGTTTTGGATCCTTCTGCATGTACTAGTGAAAAGCAGACCTATTTCTGAAAATTGATTTGTAACTGAGAGTATAATGGAAATAATTAACACTTTCTTTGCTTCAACAGGGAAAACCCTTTCCATTTCAAGAAGCAGATCTTGGGTTTGATATGGGCGATTATGTGCTGAACCAAGCAGCAAAAATACTCCGTCTACTGTACATTCATAATCTCAGAGATCTCCAGACACGCATAAATGAGACCATCGTTGCAGTGCAGAGTGTCACTGCAAATCCAAAGACTGATACCAAGCTTGGAAAAGTTGGCAAATAAATTATCATGTCATTATAGATAATTTAATACGTAAATACAACAGTGTACATTTATAATTCTAATCCTTACTGTTTTTGTTCTGATCCTTCAAGTTTTCCTCGAGAATTCTGTGAGAAAGTTATACCAAATGGAGGCAAATTGAATATGCGCGCCATTCCAAGACTAGCTGCCACTGAAAGGAAAATAATTGTATATTTTTTGTAATGTTTTAAGAATGCTCCATCATTAATAAATTGTGCAGTACAGAGAGAATCTTTTTAAGTGTAACCATTACAAATTCCTTTGATTTTATCCTAGTAAGCACAGAAATATTTCATTCTTAAACAGAAAACCCAATATCTTCAAGAAATCATTTAGTAGTTAGTGAAACCAATGTACCAGTTAAATGCAAATTCAGAATTTATTGTTTTAAAGAAAAATATCTAAACAATAATCAACAGCAGGAGTTAATCATTTTCTGTTTTTCCTGATAAAACGCTGTTTCACTAGGAATTTTGTAAATTAGATATGCTGTTATTGTTCCCTGGATGTATTCAAGCAATAGCAAAGGTAATTTGAAACGTCTCTGTCCTGCACATTTAACAAAAAAGAGAGAGAGAAATAAACCTACATAAAATATGCATGCATTTGAATTACATAACTTATTTCTGATTTTTATACTTGCTTATGGAAAATAAAACATTCCTAAAGTTCCATTACACTCATTTTGCTTAATGTAAATATACTAAAAACAATGCGTTAAAATGGTGGATATTAATAGTTTGAGTAATTTTCTTGTTTTATAACACACAGATGCTAATTTGCTATGCATTAAAGGGAATACCAAAAGAATCAATAAATATGGAGTCTCAAAAGTGAAGTGGAATACTGTGACAGCACTTTCAGCAAACAAAAAACTGTGAATGAGCCATTTGATGATGATTGGAAATGCGAAACATCCAAAACTTTTAGTCTCACAGGTACATAATATACAGGGTAGAAGGTTTATAAATGTTTACATTGACAGAGGAAAGCCACTGAAAGAAGCAAAAATAATCAGTAGCAACCTTCTGTTCTTCAATAGTTTTGTAAGATGGTTTGTAATTGAGCAAGTTTCCACACCCTTTGCTGCAACAGTAGGTACAGGTCAACAGTGAGTGAAGAATATTCAACAAAACAAGCTTTTATCTGCCATTGCCCAATTGATACTGTATGGATTCTAGGTCTTGATGTACTACATGTTAATAAATCCTAACTAGTTAAAATTCACATTTTAGTAAAGATCATGAATTTGTTTGTAAAACAGTGAGAAACAAACGAGCTGTTTCTTCATTATTCTTTTCTAAAGTTTAATCTTTCTGCTGCAGAATTTATTTCTTGATATCAAGAATGTATATTTAGCCTTTGCTGCCCCCTCTCCTGATGTAGCAGGAGAGATTTCAGTAGAAAATGTAGCTTAATAAGTTCTGCTGCTTTGCTGGCACTGCATCTAATTTATTCATACAATTAATCCTTCATGGTTGAGATGTGGGCATGACCATAAGCATCCAGAGGTGAGGTAAACTTAGTTACCAAATGAGCATTTGTGGTTGGATCTATCCATTGCTTGCACAATTGTCAGATGTCTCTGTAGCCTTAAAACATGGATTCCCAACAATAAGTTTACGATGTACATGTGCATATATGAGTAGTTTTGCTTTCTAAGTGCTTTTTGCATTATATGTGAAGTGGCATCAAAACAAACAGGTAGTGAAATAATATCAATGTTCAATGAATTAAGTGAAGAGTTTTATTTGAGTCATTTAGCTCAGAAAAAGCTACTCTGGAGCAAGCTGAGTTTAACAACACCTGGAGTGATGATTGCACGGATTCGCATGTAACTGTTACCAATGCCAGCGCTTGAATTGACAATCCTTAACTCCATTCAGAACTTTATCACACACACAAAACATACTCCGACTGAATCCATGTGTAAAACTTTCAGCACTCAGACCGTTTTTGCACCCAACATCTTGGTGGATTTTTCAAAATTAATATTTACACAATATTAATTATAATGTACATGAATAAGTGTAAGTGGCAAATATTTTCATTTTAGAGCAATTTTGAAACTTTGTTAAATGTGGCCCAAACTATAATTGCTGTATTATAACTTGTCCCTTGAGACCTCACTGACGGTTGTGTCACTACAGCTACAGTACAATTTTTTTTTTTACCTGATCCTCAGAAACTTAAACAAGGGGAATATTGGAGAGGAGAAAAGACCAACAGTATTCTCATAGTGCAGTGCAACAGGAATGCCTAAGGTACATATCGGTTGTTCTCTTACAATTAACCCAAAACCCCTTACAGGAGATAATTGGGCTCTTCCAGCTGATTAGGGCCAGGAGGAAAAAAATGTTGATATATATGTGTGATAGCCAATCACCATCGATATTGCCCTACACCCCTCTGCCGTAACCTCCAGCAAAACATAACACTTCCACTATTGATGGATATATTTACACATTAGTAGTTTCGCAGTGTAGAAGTTAACTTCTTTCATTAACAGTGTGAGAAAGACTATTTAGTCATGTACAGTAATGTACATGTTGGCATTGTCAACTGAGTGCACCAGGTAGCATTTCACCCTCCCGTTCCCCTCCGGGCAAAAGATTGCAACATAGTTCTTCCACCACTTCACCATACCTGTGACAAGGGACAAGTTATGCGGTGATAATTCAGTATGGGAAGGGTTAAAATTGTTTCAAGTCATATATTTGAGAGATTCCATAGTACAGAGAGACAAAAAACTATGAACCAGCTGCGCTGCGTGTTTCTTGTCTGCATCCTCTGTGCTTGTTGCCATCTGCCGCTATTGTAGAAAGGTGCAGATGAAACCATGCAACATTTTTAAAACTACTTTTAAAGGCCTTACTTACTAACTTTATGAAAGGAGATGCTGAAACTAGTCACCGCTGTCGTCCATACATTTTTGGCACCTCTTTAGGAAACTATCCGTCTCTCGCCGTAGTTCACATTGAGAAATGCTGGCAATTTCCTGGCGGATATTTGTTTTAATTCTTCCATGGTGTGTAGGCTTGTCTTGTACACTTTGTTTTAAGTTACCCCAGTGATAGATAGAAATCGCAGGGGGTTAGGTTGGGGGACTGAGGGGGCCACAAATCTCTACTAATAATTTTGTCCTCAAACACACTTTCAATTATTCAATTGAAATTGGTCAATTTTTTTTCAAGTCAATAGTTGAAGCCTGTGCATATGTGAATACAATTTTGCCACCTGTTTTTAAAGAATTAACAGACAGAGAGTAAGATTTTGCCTTTTTTCAAGAAAAGACTGCAACAGCTCATACGGCCAATATTTCCAGAGAATAATTGAAAGTGTGTTTGAGGACGGAATTATTAGTAGATTTGTGGCCTCCTTGCTCCCCCGACCTAACCCCTTGAGATTTCTATCTCTGGGGTAACTTAAAACAAAAAGTTTACAAGACAAACCCATACACCCTGGAAGAATTAAAACAAAATATCCGCCAGGAAATTGCCAGCATTTCTCAACGTGAACTACGGCAAGTGATGGATAGTTTCCTAAAGAGGTGCCAAAAATGTATGGACAATGACGGTGGCCAGTTTCAGCATCTCCTTTCATAAAGTTGGTAGGTAAAGCCTTTAAAAGTAGTTTTAAAAATGTATGGATTCATTTGCGCCTTTCTATGATAGCGGCAGACGGCAATGAGCGCTGAGAAAATGGACAGGAAGAACACTGTGCAGCCGGCTCATAGTTTTTTGGCTCTCCCTGTAGATGCTCTAGTATCAGCTTACTGTGAAGTGCAACTGTTATCTATCATACATTCTAGATACTACTAAGGAGCAGGATTAAGATCAGGCTGGAGCATAAGGATACAAGAGCAGTGACTCTATGGTAGACATTTACCCGTTCCACCCTACATCTATACTTCAGAATTAACCCTCTATTGCATAGCATTGCCAATTGGCAACAAAGATGTTTGGGCAAAGTTTTAGAATACATTAAGCGTTTTTTGTTAATTTCATAGCATACTAACGTTCAGAAATAAAATTAAGCTACTTATAGCTTTTTATATTGTAAAAATATTAAATTTTTTCAATAAAACTAATTTTTTACTTTCTCTACTAAGTATAGTAATTAGGGCAAGTATTGCATTCCACTCAAAATTCGATACCGAGATTTCACCGGAAATACATGTTTTGAGGCCTTCTGAATCCAAAAAATCTGATGTGTTACACTCACATGACTTTCTCTACTCTTGTACAAACTATTATTCTCCATCTATTTCATATTAATCGAGATAAACATTTGCAGAAACGATCTTTTGACATGCAAAGAGAATTACATTTTACACATAGCAACCAGGTCTAAAAATATTTGACTCGCTTAAGGCCTACTATGTTCCCCTTGTTTTGTATTTGCAAGGGCAATATAAGCACAGACATGTCTCTTAATAGCTGGTTGCCATGTACAGCACCATTCTCTTTGCCACAGATTAATACTCTTTACATATCCAAGACAAAAAAAATGAATAACGAATTTCCATTTGAGAAAAAGTATAAGTATTGGAAAATTTAAGGGAATAACAAGCAATAGCTTGAAAATGGTTCACTCAGCAAAAAAAAATGTATATGACATAAATTGTGTATTTTAACGCGATCTACATTTTTTGTGTAGTAAAATTTTGTCTATCTCTTATGGTTTACCAGTTATGCAAGTCATTCACAATGAAGAATACTTTTGGAGACATTCCCAGAAAATTCAAGATATACATTTTATTTGCCATGAAAATATCTTAAACATATGATATTTTAATCAAAATCGTTAGTCATTTTTAGAAAAATTAAAATTTTCGAAAAATGTTCCATGTAAAGGGTAATCTGGGGTGGGGGGGATTTTCTTTAAAACCTTCGTGTCGCATCTCTGGAAGATACTGAACCTAAATACCAAGTTTGGTGTTTATCCGACTTCGTTTCTGAGTTATGCTGTTCACAGACAGACACACACACACACACACGGATATGTTTCCAAAAATGCTTTTTTTGGATCCAGGGGGTCTCAAAACACATATTTCCGGTGAAATCTCGGTATCAAATTTTTGGGTGGAATACAATACTTCCCCTACTTACTATACGTAGTAGAGAAAGTAAAAAAGTATTTTTGGAAACATGTTCAGGTGTCTGTGAACAGCATAACTCAGAAACGAACAGTCGGATAAACACCAAACTTGGTATTTAGGTTCAGTATCTTCCAGAGATGCAACACAAAGGCTTTCAAGAATATCCCCCCACCCCAGATTACCCTTTACATGGAACATTTTTCGAAAATTTTTATTTTCTCAAAAACGGCTCAAACTATTTTGATTAAAGTATCATATGTTTAAGACATTTTTATGGCAAATAAAATGTATATCTTGAATTTTCTGGGAATGTCTCCAAAAGTATTCTTCATTGTGAACGACTTTTGCATAACTGGTAAAGCATGAGATAGAGACAAAGTTTTACTAGACAAAAAACGTAGATCATGTTAAAATACACAATTTATGTCACCTACATTTTTTTTGTTGAGTGAACCATGTTCGAGATTTTGCTTGTTATTCCCTTAAATTTTCCAATACTTATACTTTTTCTCAAATGGGAATTCGTTATTCATTTTTTTTTATCTTGGATATGCAAAGAGTATTAATCTGTGGCAAAGAGAATGGTGCTGCACATAGCAACCAGCTATTAAGATATATGTCTATGCTTAAAGGCTACTGTATTTCTATAGTGCCCTTGCAAATATATATTCCCCTTACAACTACAAGAAAATTAGTAATAAGATAGAGTCTGCAAATGTTTATCTCAATTAACATGAAGTAGATGGAGAATAAGCATTTGTACAAGAGTAGAGAAGGTCATGTGAGTGTAACACATCAGATTTTTTAAAAATATAAAGTTGCAAAATCCATGCGACTTCAGTCAAATGTAACCCTATCAGCATCCAAGTGTGCCATTACACCGGTTATTTTACTTGGGCCCTCCCCATCCTTTGCAAATTTGACTGCAGTCACTGGGACTTGAACTCGTGATGTTTAGCTTTGAAGGATGGCCAGTCCATTTCATATCATTCTATTGATCACGGCTATTTGAATCACTTTGGTTGTGATGCCGGTAAAAGGGATATAAAACCGGTTTAGGAAGAAGAGCAGCATATGCAGCAAAATAATTCATGCAGTAGAGGGTTAGTTCAGAGACATGCAGCCTGTCTAAACAAATGCCCACTTTAGAAAGTGAACTACTACTTTCTGCACTGTTGTACAGTGAGCAGTGCAGTTTCCTTACATCTCTTTCTTTATTGCAATTTGGCGTGCGTTGGTCATTTGCAATCGTTTCAGAAATTACTCCTCTGAATAAACAAGTACTAGTGAGAGATTTGTACCTTTCAAAAAGCTGTGCTTTTGGCTATATAGTTCCATTTAAAACCTGCCTTTAACTACATTGGTCTTATCAGTGTCCTTTCCTTAGGAACTTATTGCCTATTGGCAATGGTGTTAACTCGCATTCTCTTGTTGTTGGGTTTCTTGCATTTTTTGCGTTTGAATCATTATATCACTCTCTCAGACTGGGGAGGATAGGAAATAATCTTGGTTAGAGAAAAATTCCCATCCCTCCCCATCCAGGAATTAAACCTGGACCCCTCGCACAGCAGGCAGGTGCTGTACCGACTGAGCTACGGAGCCAGCCCCTTGAATATACTGTTAGCTGCAATATTAAATACAATAAGTGTTGTTGGTTAGGGTGTACAATAAATTCTGTGAAGAGAAATGAGAAATCTCCTGCAACTTTGTACACATACCTGCACTATCCCTGTCAAGTTTTTCAATGCCTGATATTCTATGGATCATTATCAGTTTTAAGTTTCGACTGAAAAGATTCCGACATTCTTGTTAAGAAATAAATAAATACTTTGTTAACGACGATGATATGATATATTGTTGGACAAAAGTCATTCCCAGGATCATATCAGCATCACTAGTGTACCAGAATTTCGTCCCAAGGGTTGTTTTACATGCTAGCAAATCTACTGACATGGGCTCTTGCTTTTAAGTACACTTAAACACCATCGGTCTGAGCCGGGTTACTACTTAAGATGTTAAATGTACCATGAAAATTGAACAAATCACAACAGCCAGTAACAATTACCGAGATTGGATAAGGTATACACATGAACTTAAATGAGTCTCAAATTAACTTTTGTAAGATGACTGCATAATAACCCCATAGCAAAACTTCTAAGTTCTGGGTACATGTAATTAGTACAGACTGTTTAAAAATACCCTATTTTCAAAATGTTCAGTAATATAAGAATTAATGTAAATCTGGGAAAATAAGAGGAAAAAAAAAGATACTTTGTCTTCAAAACAGCTGGAGCAATGACTAATATTTTATAATTTGCTTTAACAAGAAAAACTATTCCACTTTCTTGAATGTTGTGATGTATTAAACTAATAGTACTATTGTCACATGAAATGGAGCAATTGAGTTCTTGAAACATGTCACATTTAATAAAACGTAAAGTAGTGTTAATAAACTGACTCAATAATGTTAAGAAACAATTTATTTGGACTTTTTTTGGCAACACATGTCTTGAAAAAATACAAACTACCCTTACATATAAATTGCCATTTTATTATTGTACTAATTTACAAACAAATCAGAGGGGTTGAAAATTAAAGACTTTTTTGGTTGATTGGTATGAAACAATTCATTTTAATATAGGTGTTACATTTGGGGTAAAGAAAAAACCTTTAAAGTATACTTAAAATAGATAGATGCTGAAGAAGTCTTTTCATATATTTTAATGTGGGGTGATGAAATCTATTAAAAGTTCACTTTTGGTTTTCAACTAGTAAATAAGGTTTGAACTGAATCCCAAAATCCAATTCTCTTTGAGAGGAGGATCTGACAGTATATAAACACAATGTTGCTCAAAACTGTATTGTAGTCAGATGAATATTGTGGAGTAAATTCAAGATGGCCAAATTCACACTATGGAACTGTAAATATACTAGCTAGCCTGCTTTAGTTATTTAAGGACCCATAACACAATGGGAAGATGATTTTGATATGTAAACATACTGAGTGCCACAGGTAAAAGCTTGGTATAACTTAAATTATACAATCTCCCATTTTCTTAACATTTATAAACACACATTAGGCTGACTTAATCTTATCTGAACCAGATACTAAGAGGCAGATAATTCTACATTGTTAACCTTGTCAATAAGAGTTACCAATCCGACTTCTGCTGTATCTATGTAATAAAATAATTAATAAAGATCTGAATAATATGCAAAAAAGAAGTAAATAAATTTGAGGGATAACAATGTTTGAAAGCCCTTCTCAGTTTTAAAATTTCATCGAAATGGTCTTTCAAAGAATGCTGTGTCTCTGCACTCATTAATAGAACTAAAAATATGCTATTAAATGGATTCCACAGTAAACAAATCGGTGTCCAGAATTAAATTTTGATATTGGTTTAATTATTTTGGCCTTTGTTGTTTTGTCATTGTAACATGGAAAAGCTGCTTTCTCACAACTGTAGTCAGTATGGAGTTACATACAAAGTTAAATATGCAAAAGTAGCTGATACTGCATGCATGAGGCTACTTTGTGGTTAGGTATAATTTTCAGAGCAGCAAATGGGCAACATTACAGGAATCCCCTTCAATGAAGGAGTTATCGTTCTGAAAACCGGCATGGGTCTTCTTACTTATATGAACTAGCAAAAAGCCTACGATCTTGCCATGCTGACCTTAGCTTTTAAGCCATTTTGGTATGATTTTCTTGATATTAACCGAATTTTCCATTGCATTTCGTGACGGTTGAACTCAGCTGCATAACCAGAAAAATATTAAAGGGGGGAGTTTTATATAGGGAACAATTTTTATCAAGACATGCGGCGTATAGAGCTACCAGTGATACATTTAGGAAGTATCTTGTTCCACCAACCTAGAAAGATACTATTAATTTTGCATTCTTTTTAGCAAGCGGGGAAGGATTTCCAACGCCTCTGGTTGAACTGTCCTCACGAAACATCACTTGAAAATAATTTTGTGTTGGTGCCAGTGCAGTGGGGCGTTACTTTTGCGTTTCAAGTGTGAATAAAGTAAGCGCCGACTTTTCGCCGGTAGACTAAACCTGCCGATTAATTATGATGAGCATTACTTGGAGATACGTGAGATAACACATACCTGCCGCCACGGCGAACATACCAAGACGTCCATAACCTTTTTTCCGGTACCCGTGGTAACCTACATATGCACTTACACCTGTCAAGCCAAAGCCACCAATAAGACGGCAGGCTAAACAATCTCTTGGGCGGTTTGTAATTACCGACATTGATCCTTAATTAATTTTCCACCCGGTATAACTTACGGAATTACTAAATGCTGACCATGGAAGTGCCATAGAATCACATATCAACTTTAAAAATTTGAGGCGATTTGGGCGCCATCTGCTTATGTTTATGATCAACTCTGAAAAGCGGGAAATACAAACTAAACATAGTAAACCTAGGCTAGCTGCCAGTAAATAAATTTTACGGACAGCTGTATTTTGTGCAATGTTCTATATACATAAATAATTAATCTAACATTTAAACCAATGGCTCGTTAGTTTCTGCTAGTCGTAAAAGAAAACAAGTTGCCAGGTTGGGAGTGCCGGTGAGTAATTGCATAAAATTAAATATTACTTATTACTGATTTTGGTAATTGCAGTTTTGTAGCTTATTAACTTATATGATAAAAGATGATAGTAGTGATAAGGTGAGTATGAATGTGACTTATAAATATGTACCACAGATAAGGAATGAGTCACCATCTTTGAATGTTCCTTAAGGTTGCATTCTTAAATTTTTTTATCTTTAATTTGTATGAAATTGGGCTCCTAAATACCTAATTATTTTTATGAAACAAAACGTTGTTTTCTCTGCTTTGGTGAATAAGCGGAAATATATACTCATACATGTCATAAATAGTGACTGTAGTCAGCTTACACCTAATGTCTAGCTTCCATACTGGTGGTCTTACCAATGACTAGCGCAGGTCCGATAAATTATTGCTAAAGTTTAACTCAAAAAATCCACACAAGACTCAGTGGGAAGTTGAATCAGACTTTAATAATAGTGAGTGGGGATTAGAGCTACAGATAAAGCTAAACAGCTGCTTATTCTGTTAAAATGACAAATAAATTTTGTTTCAAATTTCAAAACATATTAATAAGAATATACATTTCGTTTGCCATGAAAATGGCAAAAATGAGTAAAATGGATTACAAGTAGCTTTAGTGATGAGTCCTTTGTTTGCTTCATTTGATATCCCACAGCGACCAAAGTTCTGGAATGTTGAACACCTCAAAAGCAAAAAGCCTTCATGACATTCATACCATTTTTGCTTTTTCCCCTCACAGGAAAACCACCATCAATCATTCAAATCAGCAATGTCATGCACAAAAAAATTTTCATCCTATAGTTATAGATCATGCAGTGCAAAACAATGATATGTGGTTTATATAATGCCATATATCATGCAGGTACGTTTCATGTATATAATTCAGCTTAACACGAGCCCATTATATGTATTAAGCTGATGTAAGATTATGAACTTACACTTGGGTAGAGTCACCATCACATTTATACAGGTATTTGTATAAAGAGTAATAACCCTTTTTACATACTTATTTTAATTCTATAAAACAGCAGTTAAGAATTTCTTCTTGATGTCTGAATATAGCTTTATAGAGCAGATATCCAGGGGAAATACACATGCAAAAACTTGCCCTGCTTTTTACTTTCTCTACTACATAAGGTAAGTAGGGTAAGTATTGCATTCCACCCAAAAATCCAATACACAGATTTCACCAACAGAAATACATGTTTTGAGATGTCCAAATAAAACCTTTTGGAAACACATCCTTGTGTGTGTCTGTCCATCTGTGAACAGCATAGTTTAAAAATGAAAAGTTGAGTTTGGTATTTGAGTTTATATCTTTCAAGGATGCGACACAAAGATTTTCAAGAAAATCCCCCCATCCCAGATTATCCTTTTACATGGAACATTTTTAAAACATTTTGATTTTCTCAAAAATGGTTCTAATGATTTTGATTAAAGTATCATATGTTTAAGATATTTTCATAGCAAATGAAATGTATATCTTGAATTTTCTGGGAATGTCCCCAAAAGTCCTCTTTATTCTGAATGACTTTCGCATAACTGGTAAACCATAAGAGATACACAAAATTTTACTACACAAAAAATGTAGATCTCATTAAAACACACAATTTATGTAATATAACTTTTGTTTGCTGAGTGACCCATTTTTGAGATATTCCTTGTTATTTGTTTAAATTTTCCATGCTTATACTTTTTCTCAAATGGGAATTTGTTATTCATTTTTTTTATGTCCTGTACATGCAAGGAGAATGGAATGCTCCACATAGCAACCAGCTCTTAAAATATTTGACTATCGCTTAAAACCTACCATATTCCCCTTGCATCTACAAGAAAATTAGCAATAAGATTGACATTTCGATATCTTGATTAACATGAAGCATATGGAGAATAAGCATTTGTAAAAATAGTTTGTATAAGAGTAGAGAAAGTCATGTGAGTGCAACGCATCAGAGTTTTCTACAATGAGCTTTAGGTATCATAACTTATTTAAATGGCATTTCAGCTTTTGTGAACAAATCTTAAATATGCGCATACTGTTCTCAAAGTACTTTCTTTTTTGTTCCAAAGCATAGTGCCCACTTGGTATATTATATTACTTTTTAGAGAAGCATTTTGCTCCTCTTGGCAAACCATGGCTTCTAAAGGAAAGGGCCAAAACATATTTCACTTCCACCATAAAATACAGGAATTCCACAAATTATCTTTCAGGTTTTTAACAAATGTAATTTACACTGAATGAAACGCAGATACAATAGAGCCATTCCATGAAATCTTAACCAAGTTGGACATTTATTTTTTTATAGGTTAAGGTTGATAGGTGTTAAATTTGAAGTAAAATATACCCAACTGTCAGAAATTGCGTAAACAACAGGTGGGAACATTGTTACCTCTCTATTATTGTGATTTTTCTGCAAGGTGACAACAAATGTTGGAAGAAGTGTTTGGGCAGCTGTATTTTAGAAAGCGTTCTTAAGGGTAAGTTTTAGTTAAATTTGAATATTTATTTTTAAATTATTTTTTTACTTACATATAGACTCTTGCTAGATTTACAATGAATTTATTTGTCACTGCAACTTCATATTATACCTCACATTGGAAATTTATCATTGTTTAAATGTCTCATTCCATCACAGAAAAAGTGTATGTTTTGTATTATCACTTAACTTAACGTGAAGAACATCCAACAGCACCCTAACCTCTAATAACACAAAAAATATAACACTGGAGAAAGCCTTTAATAACTGTCCCATTCAATCGCAGACTGGTATGTGTGCATCAGTAAATTCAACACAGCATGTTTTAATTTAGATTCTGAAAAACACTTACTTTAAAGGTGCACTGTATATTTTAAAATATGCAGATTATGCCTTTGCAAATATGCATGTATCTTATAAAATGCAGTGTATGAAATTAATGATTTAGTTAAGAAATTTTATCAAGGGATTATATCACTGCAAGCTCCTGGGAAAAAGGATGATGTGATAGTAAGGGGAATGAAAAATAAACATTTCAGAACAGATTTATAAACACCACTATTGCAGAGGCATATCAGATATTAAAAAAGGAAAACTCTGATAACAAAGTGGGAAATCAAAATTCTTTTCATTGCATTCAAAATTTGTCCTTAAGTGCCTCACCACAGCTGCTCATGTCACTATCATGAGAATGGCAATTTACATTAGATTGCTTTGTGTGGGTATAAGGAGGATATTCCTAAAACATCATCACAACTAATCAGTATATTAGTATACAATCCTAAAAATTATAACTGCATGTCAAGCACATGTGATAGTTGTGATATCAGAAACCTGCTGTCAGCATAATACCTTAACAGATATACAAATCAATTAGCATGGTTTGTTTGGAACATCATTGATGAAAAAATAGAAAAAGGTCTGAAGGAGAATGCTGTCTGTGAAACATTTGAAGAACTTACTGAGAAAATACCCCAGTTTTTAAAACATTGCTTCTGGGTAAAAACTCAGCATACATATTTTCAAGAGAAGAAAGGTGGTGTAGATGGTAAATAAATTGTAGTACACATTAATTTTGCTGAAAATTATACTGCCAGATTTCAAAATGAAATTCAATCGGCATATTTGAACTCCAACAGACAAATATGCCGTCTGCACATTCCTATGAAGGCTGGTTTCTTAGATCAGGAAGGGAAGTAAAGCTGGTGATCTGGTGTCATAGAGTTATGCCATGTAAAATAACCTCAAGCCTGATAGAGGCCATCTGAAAAAATGTTAATTGTTGAGAACTCTGGGTAAGTTTTTCTGATCTGGGGATTCCCTTTCAAAGGAAGCCATGCTAAGGATTTTTATGTCTGAAAAAATCCATTACCCTCTGCCAGGTTTGAACCCGCAACCTTGGGAACTAGAGGCTAGTACAGTACCCCTAGACCATGGAGGATGGCATATGTAATTTGAAATATTACTTAAAATTACATAATCTGCATGTGGGGTATTGCATAATCCACACACGCTGTAGCTAAGTGTTCCATAAGTGCTAATCACTATTTGTTTGTTTCTCCTGGCCATGCAAAGAGTGCAACTTCCATAGTGACACCTGATTAAAGATTTGCTATCACTTCAGCCTCCTGTATCCCTCTTTTACACACAATACAAAGTGTAATGAAACCATTTCTGCAAATGTTTACCTCAATTAAAATGAAGTAGATAGAAAAATAAGCTTTTAAAACAATAGTTTGTAGAATATTTGGTAGAATGTAACACAGAATTTTAAATAAGGGTTGAACATATGGTAGGGTAGTTGTAAGGAAGCCTATATTTCTGGTTGGGTCCTATAATATAAGTGTACAAAATGCTGTCTATATAGGCCAAAGTTAAGATAATTTGTATATTAGGTGTTGAAAATAAGGGTAGTGGAACTTTTTTGAAGTTATAGGCAATCATTTTTACCATATTCTAAAAATCAAGTGTACTAAGTTTTATTAAAATTATACGAAAAATACTCCTTAATAACAATGCTCAACGAAATCAGATGAGTTTGTGGATGTGAACATGATATGCAACTTTCATCCTCCAATAACTCAATTTTAAACCATTTTAAGACTATCCATTTACCCCTTTGGGCTGGAAGTTATTAAAAATCTACCATTTTTGGAATAAAATGGTTCCCCCCACCCAAAAAAAAAAGCTCTGATACATTCAATGAAAATGGTGATGTCATTCCATGTCCATCTACTATCTAAAATTGAGCCAAGATATCTAACAGTGATGTGGGTATTACTGCATCCTTTAGTTTAACAGGATAATCAATGATGTTTCTCTTGTATGCAAATTTAACTAATTTTGATTTTAAAGGATAGTGATTTTCCATCATTTGCACCACATGTAGATTTCTTCACAGAGTTTTAAGCTGTGTGGCTGTTGATTCACAGGTGCCTTTGCTCAGAATTGCTATGTCATCAGCATAACTCATAAGAGTAAAGTTTTCATGTGTTGGAAAGCCAAATGTATATATGATGTACAGAAGTGGTCCAAGAACACTTCCCTGAGGTACATTAGATTTAGTTACACATAATTGTGATTGTGCATATTCACATTTTACAAAATATCTAGGCCTCTAGCAGCAGATTTTGCACTTGGACAATCCTGCCATTAAAGGACAGTGCTTATAATACAAATTTTACCACATTGCCCTTGGATCGTTAAGATTTTTAGTGCATATTCATATTATCTATAAACGTTATTCAGTTATAGTTTGCTGTGCAAAACATATGGGATCATACACTTTACGGCTGCATATTTCACAGAACAGGTTTTATCTAGGGAATGTTGCAAGTGTATTTCACATTGTCACTGTGTATATCTAATTGTGAGAAGGGAAGGTATGTCACCAAGCACTAATAAAACAAGCTCATCATTTTCCAAGAAAGTCTGCATATTCTCACAAAAAGAAAGGCACAGCACTTTATTCTTCAGTTGTGGAGCTTCAGCCATCATGAATGGAACTGCTGTGCAGAATCTTCCACTTACGGACTTGAGCTTACCGCTAGCAAGATGCTTGTAGACTATGTAAGACTTTTTCATGGATGTGCTATAATGTTTTCTCCTTTATTCACAGGAGGGAAAGGGAGGAAGTTGATTTACATATGTAGATGCATCCCCATGTCTTAAAATAGTATGTAGGTTTACTAGATTGAGCTTATGTTGAGTATTATATTGAGTTTAGGGAGTCTGAAGCTACAGGGTAAATCAACAACTAATACAGATATCAAACGGACACTTCAGTTGAAACTAAAGATTATACCCAAAACAAGTATTAATAATTAAGTGGCTAAAATTAAAAACAAGGTTGTAAAAAAGCTCTTTGACCACTTCAGCAATCAGGGTGTCTAGAGATGCTGGAATGAAGAAAATACTGAAGGGGCTCAATAACTGAGAATTGAAATTACAAAAATAATTATCATTGTTATCTGTCAAAACATTATACTTAATCTATTGTACAGGATAATTAGAAATTTTTTAAAAAATAATTAACCGCTTCTTAAAGTCCAAAGATTGAAATTACAGTTAACGTTGTTATTTGGCATATTAAATGTTTTGACAGTTAACATTTAACACTAATATATTACAGGCTTAAATATTATGTACCTTAAATGCATGTATGCTACATTAGTAGACTGATTGCAAATGAAATGAGATAATTGTTTTCCCAAAGCACAATTATCCTATTTGCGTCAGGGAGTATGTAAATAGGTATTTATTCTCTGGATTGTATGAGCATAGTAAACAATTATAAAAGAATAAAACTACACCACAACAATTGAGGGTGCTCAGTACCACCTCCAGAATACCTGGGGGAGGAGATGACAGAGCCTCAGCCCCCAGGTTCCACTGTTCCTGCACAAAAGTTACCATATTACCAGCAGAAAGTGTAAAAACAATACAGCTGAGAGGGCTGTGTTTTACTTTACTAATATTGTAACCATGCAATGGAGAAGCAGTCTGAGAAGGAGCTTGAAGATATAAGGGCAAGGAATTTCTATGTGCATTACTCTCCACATTCATGTAAAGAACCACAGGAAAATTGTGTGCTGACTCTAGCATAGATAGCAAAATTTTAAAAAGGTCGGCATTATCACTGACAGCTACTGGAAACTGCTTTATTGCTTTCTATGCCATTATTTTCACTTATTACTTTCTCTACTACGTATAGTAAGTAGGGGAAGTATTGTATTCCACCCAAAATTTCGATACCGAGATTCCACCGGAAATACATGTTTTGAGATCCCCTGCATAAAAAAAAAAGCATTTTTGGAAACATGTCCGTGTGTGTGTCTGTGAACAGCATAACTCAGAAATGAACAGTCGGATAAACACCAAACTTGAAATTTGGATTCAGTATCTTCCAAGGATGCGACACGAAGGTTTTCAAGAAAATCCCCCCACCCCAGAGTACCCTTTACATGGAAGATTTTTCGAAAATTTTAATTTTCTCAAAAATGGCTCTAACGATTTTGATTAAAATATCATATGTTTAAGATATTTTTATGACAAATAAAATGTATATCTTGAATTTCCTGGGAATGTCTCCAAAAGTATTCTTTATTGTGAACGACTTTTGCATAACTGGTAAACCATAAGAGATAGACAAAATTTTACTACACACAAAATGTAGATCGCGTTAAAATACACAATTTATGTCATATACATTTTTTTTGTTGAGTGAACCATTTTCGAGATATTACTTGTTATTCCCTTAAATTTTTCAATACTTATTTTCTCAAATGGGAATTCGTTATTCATTTTTTTTGTCTTGGATATGCAAAGAGTATTGATCTGAGGCAAAGAGAATGGTGCTGCACCTAGCAACCAGCTATTAAGAGATATGTATATGCTTAAAGGCTACTGTATTTCTATAATGCCCTTGTATATATATATATTCCCCTTACATCTACAAGAAAATTAGCAATATGATAGACTCTGCAAATGTTTATCTCGATTAACATGAAGTAGATGGAGAATAAGCGTTTGTAAAAATAGTTTGTATAACAGTAGAGAAAGTCATGTGAGTGTAACACATCAGAATTTTTTTTTACTTTCTCTACTACGTATAGTAAGTAGGGGAAGTATTGTATTCCACACAAAAATTCGATACCGAGATTTCACCGGAAATATATGTTTTGAGACCTCCTGAATCCAAAAAAAGCATTTTTGGAAACATGTCCGTGTGCGTGTGTGTGTGCATGTGTGTGTGTGTTTGTCTGTCTGTGAACAGCATAACTCAGAAACAAATAGTCGAATAAACACCAAACTTGGTATTTAGGTTCAATATCTTCCAGGGATGCAACACAAAGGTTTTCAACAAAATCCCCCCACCCCAGGATACCCTTTGCATGGAAGATTTTTCGAAAATTTTAATTTTCTCAAAACGGCTCTAACGATTTTGATTAAAATATCATATGTTTAAGGTATTTTCATGACAAATAAAACGTATATCTTGAATTTTCTGGGAATATCTCCAAAAGTGTTCTTCATTGTGAACGACTTTTGCATAACCGATAAACCATAAGAGATAGAGAAAATTTTACTACACAAAAAATGTAGATCGCGTTAAAATACACAATTCATGTCATATACATTTTTACTTTCTCTACTACGTATAATAAGTAGGGGAAGTATTGTATTCCACCCAAAAATTCGATACTGAGATTTCACCGGAAATACATGTTTTGAGGCCCCCTGAATCCAAAAAAAAGCATTTTTGGAAACATGTCCGTGTGTGTGTGTTTGTCTGTGTGTGTGTCTGTGAACAGCATAACTCAGAAACGAACAGTCGGATAAACACCAAACTTGGTATTTAGGTTCAGTATCTTCCAGAGATGCGACACGAAGGTTTTCAAGAAAATCCCCCTACCCCGATTACCCTTTACATGGAACATTTTTCGAAAATTTTAATTTTGTTAAAAATGGCTCTAACGATTTTGATTAAAATATCATAGTTTACAATATTTTCACGGCAAATAAAATGTATATCTTGAATTTTCTGGGAATGTCTCCAAAAGCATTCTTCATTGTGAACGACTTTTGCATAACTGGTAAACCATAAGATATAGACAAAATTTTACTACACACAAAATGTAGATCGCGTTAAAATACGCAACGTATGTCATACACATTTTTTTTGTTGAGTGAACCATTTTTGAGATATTGCTTGTTATTCCCTTAAATTTTTCAATACTTATTTTCTCAAATGGGAATTCGTTATTCATTTTTTTGTCTTGGATATGCAAAGAGTATTAATCTGTGGCAAAGGGAATGGTGCTGCACCTAGCAACCAGCTATTAAGAGATATGTATGTGCTTAAAGGCTACTGTATTTCTATATTGCCTTTGTAAATATATATTCCCCTTACATCTACAAGAAAATTAGGAATAAGATAGAGTCTCCAAATGTTTATCTCGATTAACATGAAGATGGAGAATAAGCGTTATAAAAATAGTTTGTACAAGAGTAGAGAAAGTCATGTGAGTGTAACACATCAGATTTTTTTTTTGTATGAAGTGCAGATAGTTTTGTGTGTATGAACAATGAGTCACTTTGATGGATGAAAATCTGCATTCCATGTATATGAATGCAACTGTATTGTATTGTCAAAAATATTTTGAAACAACTTTTTAGCTTGCATTCATTTGAAACGAAAGGCACTGTAACAAGTGACACACCTTTTCCCTGTTTAATAAATCTGTTACCAAAGGCATTTGGTGGTTATAACAGGCATTTTACCATCTCCTGATGTTCAAACAGGAGTTGGCATACGTGGGTGTGCAAAACAATTAACTTTCCGTTGGCCCTATAATTTTAATAAATAAATAGATGATGGTGGTGATGATAATACCTACTTAGTCTCAACAATGAACAAATGATGTAATGGGCCATGCAAATAAAAACATTAACATTAATGCGAGGACATAAATGTACATCATGGACACTAGATTTGCCTTGTCATTCACAATGCCAACAAAACATTAGCGTGAAACAATTGAAGTACAAAAGTGATTAAAAATGGAGGCTGCATTTGTTAACGAGTCATTCGAGAATAGCAGTTTTGTTGCTACAAACTGCATTACTTGTGTTATATTCTATACTTTATTTTTTCATACATGAGAGAAAATGGAATAGTTTATAACCTATAAAGTTTCACACAACATGCAGAAACACTGTAATAAATAATAATAATAATAATAATAATAATAATAATAATAATAATAATAATAATAATAATAATAATAATAAAAATAATAAAATTACTATTATTATTAAAAACTACCTTTACATTTCAATTCATTCTTAATCTGTTTCCAAATGTTTGTAAACAAATTATCTTTATAAGATTTATAACTTTTGTCATAAAGACAATGATTTTTAATTAAAATAATTTCTCATCAAATGACTACATTTCTCCTCTTTTCTGCTTCTATTCAGTGCAATGGTGTTTTTTTTTCCCCTCTCGAATCCCATTAATGCAAACCTGCAAGTTTGGAGATTAGGTTTGGCATTAACGTCTGGCGATAGTGTTCATGTTAACGAAAATCGTTATGAATAGCCCCATTTACTAAGCTGGCCATAAGCTTTTGTGTTCATGCTGCATTTGTGCTGGCATTTCTACGTGAATGGGTCCTTACTCTGAATGTTATCATCTGATATGGGACGGAAAAGCAATACAGTTTTATGAATTAAAATTCTACTCTCTTCACTAACAGAGAGTGATTGTGTGTCTGATTTGCATTAACCTACATTCACATGTATTAAAAATCTGAAATATCACTTTTAAGAATCCACAATAATCTCAAACATTGCTGACATGACTAACTTATAACTTGGGGTAACAGTTAAGGATATCCGTACTTAAAAACTGGGTTTTAGCTGTAGTTTTACTAACTATAAGGCTCCATTCACATGAAACGTAAGCGCAGACACAGCACAAATGCAAGACTTTGCATCCATGTTATTTAACAGAAGCATTCACATAGTCATGCAACATACTATTTAATGCAAGAGGTTGTACATAAAGGAAGAATTCTGCATTTCTTTCTCCATGCATTGCCAGCTTTCTGAACAAGACACAATTGTGATAAGAGGATTTTACACTATCTACTGTACAATCATGGTGCACTTCCATTTGGCCATGCTACGATGCTGATCTATTCTTTGCTTAGTACAACATTTATATATCTCATTTATTTATAAAGACTGGATGAATTTTCATTCTGAATATTATTGGTTGCTATTCAATTTTCAACACAGAGTATGCTTGGAAGATTTTCCATGCAATTCAAAAATCTAGTAACCTGTACCACCTTTTGGCATTACACCTATTGTATTCATCTTACTTCAAGCCTGTTCTTATGCCGCATTATGTTAACGTAATGTCTTCATTGTGAATGGAGCCATAAACAAGAGATACAATTATATTTTTCTGAATATAATCACATTTATTTAATTGTTACACCTCTACATTTATATTATACTGTAACACAAATACATTTTGCTTGCAACAATTTATATCCAGTCTTAAGGCATTATCATTTCTAGGATGTTTTAAGTATTTTGTGCTTACTTCTTTTTATGACACATTAATAGAAAATTGTTAAAACTTAATAGTAAGTATAAATACATCTTGTCTTCTGAGAACAGTTTTTGCAAAATGACATTTGTGTATAGAAACTAGAACCAATGTTTGTCTTTGAGACAGTGTATAAGAGAATAATATCACTTAAAGGCTTACAATATTTTTAATTGTTCCCCATCAAACTGCTTTTTACAAAAGAAAGCAGAAATCTGGTAGTTTAGTTTCTACCACACTGAAGCAAAATAATTACCATACCTAGTGTGAGTTTTATGTCATTCATGGCTAAAACATTTGGGAAGGGCATGTGCCTGTCTAACCTTACATATATAAGACATACTTGCTTAGGCGTGCACATCAGCATGCAAGATACGAAGGTTTCCCTGTTTTCTGTAAAGAAATATTTACAAGAAATTATAATAACAGCTTTTTAAAACAATACCTTATTTTATATACAGTGAACTTCTGGCTCAGTGATACTTATAAAAAGATTATTGCTACTAACAAAACATTCCAAAATATATTATTGCAACAAAGAAACAACTTCTGAATGTGATGGTTGTTGCCAGTCAACACTTGGAACTTCATAGTGATCTGTTTCGTATGACATTTTACAGCTTACAGTTGTGTATTGGCAGATATGCAATCATCACATTCCAGACCCTAATATCTATGTTAACACATTAATATAAAACTACCATTCTGCACTTATATGATGGTAGTGCTGTCGACCTCTGACTTCATGTTGAATATAATTTAATGCTTGCAAAATTACACCATCACAATTTTCTTTATTGTTCTTTTTATCTTTCCTCTCTTCTGAAGAATTATTCTGTGGTACAGGAGGTAATTCTTCTAGATCAGGAAGAGGTAATTTTGGTAGCGAGGAATTGGGAGGAGGGGGAGAAGGGGGTTGTTTGCGAACTACCCAAGGCTTCTGGACAACTCTGCCTTGGAGATCATGAACATTCCGCATAAGTTCTCTTATCTGCGCATCCTGCTTTTCACTCTGGAAGTACAGGTCTTCCAATATCATGTTCAACCGTGATATTTCTTCAGTTCGTGCTGCTTCCTTTGCTGCCTCTTTTCTGGATTGTCTTGCATACTCTGCATACAAGATCCCAGTTGCAATGAAAAATATAATGCCTTCTCCCAAGAGATTTGCTCCTAATTCTATTGCCATCGCTTCATTGAGGCTTGGTACATTTACTGGTTTCCCAAGATTTAATACCCACATCTTAGCCTTCACCTCACACCAATTATAGACTGCAATAGATAAAAAAGACAATTTAGAAAAACCTAGGTGTATACTCCGTTTGGTATATGTTGCTGGAAAGCTCAGCAAAAAAACACACACTCAGAGACTGTCAAATGAAATGCAAGCAAGTAGCATTATGTTTTATGTTAGTTTAACTACAACCACACCCTCTTTTGTGGAGGAGGGAGACAAATGTGTTTTTTTCTTACTTACTATTTTTACATGGAATGTTGATTTCATCAGACAATAGATAGCATTAACATCCTGTTATTTACTTTGTCTACCTCATATCTAGTAGGTAGAGGAAGTAGTGTATTGAATCAAAAAATTTGATATCAAGATTTCACCAGAAACACATGTTTTGAGGTTCACTGAATAAAAAGGAGCTTTTTCTAAAAGTGCTTCTATGTGTATGAACAGCATAAATTAAAAAACCAAATGTTGGATAAATTACAAACCTGGTACTTAAGTTCAGCATCTTCCAAGGATGCAACACAACTTTTACTTTCTCTACTACATACATGTAGGTAGAGAAAATGTAGCATTCCACCCAAAAACTTGATACAGAGATTTCACTGGAAATACGGATTTTGAAGCTCCTGAATTAAAAAAAAATGCCTTTGTGTGTGTGAACGAATAACTAAAAAACGAAAAGTAGGATAAACACCAGGCTTGGTATTTGGGTTCAGTACCTTCTGAAGATGTGATACAAAGATTTTCCAGAAAATGCCCCCACAATAAACTACCCTTTACATAGAACATTTTTAGAAATTTCTAAAAAAATGGCTCTAAAAACTTTGATTAAAATACCATATATTAAAGATATTTACATGACAAAATTTATATCTTGAATTTTCTGGGAATAACCTTTGAAGTACAGAAGGAATTTTGTATAATCTTGTATAGCTAATAAACATTAAGCGATAGACGAAAAAGTACTTCACAAGAAATGTAAATCTCTTTAAAATTCATAATTTATTCCAAATGACTTTTTATGAGGCATCACCAAATTCCAAGATATCTGTTATTAATGGTCCAGATTTTTCATTAATTGGTCATTCTTTAAAGTTCTTTCAACAATCTGTTGTTTCTTGCAATTGCATGGAAACAGCATGGAATTTTAAGGCAGCGTATAGCATTCAGTTCTTAAACAATTGACTATCGTGTTCCCTTTGTATCTATAAGAAATGTGTAATGTAGCTATTTCTATAAACATTTATTTGGATTACACTGAAGTAGATAGAAAAATAAGCTTTAGTAAGAAGGGTTTGTATACCCACTAATAAAGAAAGTCATGTGAATGTATCACATCAGGTTTTTGTGACATCAGCCATTTGTGAGATATCCATTATTATCATTTGACTATAACTATTCCCTTTGTACCTACAACAAAATGTGTAAAGAAACTAATTATGCAAACATTTCTCTCAATCAGCTTTTAGAAAAATAAGCTTTTGCAAGAATAGTTTGTAGGCACTATATAAAAATAAATGATAGTGAGTGGAGGAAGTCATGTGAGTGTAACACAAGATTTTATGGTATTAACAATATCTATAAAATGTTTATTTGACCTTCTCAGGTGGTGTATGCATTTATCTGGCACATATATGCAGTAATATTGAATTTTGAAGCTGTAAAGTATTAGAAAATGAATCTCAAATGAGAACTGATGCTCTAAATATGCAGCACAATTAACGCAAACTTTGGATTTTTCCGGTATAGGATTATTTTGAAATGCATACATACCATTTCCTTCCTTATAGATAGCATTGCTCTCCTTAAAAGAAGTTTTCTTTAAACTATTTGCGAGAATGCTGCAATGGAACTATAGATAAACTGGAAGAAACATTTTAAAATAAAAGAGATTTGGAGTTTGTTACACTACATCACTAAAAGGTTCTTACTTTGAACGCGTTGAGAATGGTTCGCTCCCATAGTCAGCATTGAGTTGGAAACATGCTGACAATTGGAACAAACCGTTCTCCCAAAACGCATTCAAAGTAAGAACCTTTTAGTGATGTAGTGTAACAACCTCCAACTCTCTCTATTTTAAATTATGACACATCACTGTTACTAGCTTCTCAATCCTCAAAATTAATGGAAGAAACATCTTTGTTAGGTGTTATTTCTATCAGAAATTTTGTTGCAATGTTCTTCCTTTTTGTTATATTAAATGTGTTACTACTGGAATTATAAATTTATTTTGGAAAATTCAAAGTGGTGACAGTTCACTCCAGGACTGAGAGGAGCACTTATTTCATGCATTTATTCACCACCCTATAAGATTTCTCAGAGTACACTAAATAAGTAAATAAAGTGGAAAAGGAAAAGAAAAATGTGATGTGTTACATTCACATGATTTTCTCTGTCCTCTATCATTTATTAGAGAGTATATAAACTATTCTTACAAAAGCTTATGTTTCTATCTACGTAATTTTATTTGAGATATACCTTTGCAGAAATAGTCTGGAGGGAGGGCTCAGAGGTGCCTATAGGTACACTTCTGGTGAAATATTGATATCAAATGTTTGGATGGAATACAACACTCCTTCCTATCTACTATAGGTTGGTGGTAGAGAATGCAAAAGTGAACCTAGCTGTTGCAAAATAAAGACCCCCTTCCCTCCCCCAAAATGCAAGGAATAAGACAGTTTCATTTTACCTATTCTTCTTCCCTCCCTCTTTACAATTTTCAAAATCTCCACCTCTCAATATTGATTCGGTACAGTGAACTTATGATCCTGATCCTCTGTTACAATGAAACCTCACCAGAAAGTTACTTCTGGATTCTTTTCATCACTAGAAAACTCTGTATATCTAGAATAGTTCTGTGGTACAGACTACATTGTTAAGACCATATCTAATAACTTATTACAATGTTATAAGTGGGGATTGGTACACGAGGCTTATAAATTAATTTCATATCTTATTCTTGTAATATGTGATGGTGTTGCATAGCATGATGTATCAATACCTGTCAGCATCACTCAATGGCATCTACCATTGCTCCACCAACAGATTGTGTTAATAAATGATTAGTCTATATTTTCTGATTAGTTAATGAATTTCTCAAATCTCAAGCGACATGTGGTGTTATTGCTGTTTTGAAAACTTAATGGACAATGATCCCTGTCATATGCATACAGCTAATGAAAAATGAGCTGGGCTTTCAAAAGAACATGTTAGAAAGTCTTTGAGGTAAACCTAAAACTGGTACTTACTGCTGCTCTACAAACTAACACAGAAACGTTTCACCCCTACCACTAAGGAAAATAATTGAACCCTCATTATTATAGATTTGAGTTAAAATTGTTGGTGTTTAAACGTAGTATATAACTGGTATAATATTATGCATTATGATATTTCATAACCTCACTTTTACGTACACTGTGCAGGTGGCATGCAAATGTATGTCCGAAAGAACAAACTGTCTTTTGCTTTCTGTTTGACATAATTTGCTATCGGTTTGCTTGCTTGTTTTAAAAGCAAAGCTCCTAGCTTAAATGCTGGAAAAGCACCAACGACCATCCTCGCTTAAATTTCAATCACTGCCGACATTTTACCTGACGGCTGTGTTGCCAACCTACAACGTTGAGATTTCTGATATGTCTCGGTAAAAGTCAGGTATTTATTAGGCTTCTACACTTCAACACCAAAGAATTAATGAGTTTTTCTAGGTACTTAATTAATTCGAAAGGCAATTTCTTATTCTGCGTAAAGTAACTGCTTGAAACAGTAATAAGAGAAAGGTGACGATTGATCATAGGTATTTGTCGTAGTATATTGGAGCCCCTGTATTGTCAACATTGCAATTTACACTGAGGTGTAGAATTAAGGTAAACACGTAGCAGGTTTAAAATAGTCGAGATTCGATACATTGGTTTGTCATGGTCATGTGCTTTGCATCAAGAGGGGAAACAATTAGAGGCTGGGGATTGTGCAATGATAAATGCTGATTTAATCCCTTAAGTGTCATATGAATTCAAAATTAAAGTGAACTTCCGGGTACTAACTGAAGATGACAGAAAATTCCTCAGATTCAAACTCGGAAAATGACAAGGACACTGGGTGCATCGATTACGAATGCGCTTGCGATTACGAAAGGGAAAGTAAATCAGTTTTTAATGAAAGAAATCAGATCTAGTGCTATTTAAGATTTTTGTCAGCTCTATGCTCACGCAAAACACGTTAAGAAGAACGTTCCTTTTCTAAAAGAAGATGGGCTGACCCGTTTTAGTAAGAAATAAAGGAACAGAAAATTATGAAAAGAGTGCAAGCAGATAACAGGATCGCTGCAAGTAATCATTTGGAAGAAAAAAATCTGAAAAAAAAGAAAACGTCAAGATCAGGCATGGGGAAAAACGTCTCCTTACCTCACTCCATCGGCCATCCCTCCCCTTCTCTGTTGGTCTCCTTCACCTTTGCTTCCGACACGCCTTATTCAGTGACTGGCTTTGGTGTTCTGTGGTGACTGGTATGGCTTCGAATTCGGGACGTCAGTTTCATAGAGTGCCAGAGAGTTTTTCGTAAACTTCAAAAACAGGAAAGCTTGCTGTTTAGTATGCGGATTTCCATTTGCAAATATAAAACATTACAATATCACCACAAACAAAAGCATAAAGCAAACTTCAGTGATCTTAGAGCTATTTATATACAATTTCAAAAGGTATTTTCTGAATATTAGATTTGATGCGATTTAATATATATTGTTAATACTATATCTGAAGTATATTTTAAATAATTTCTCTTAGGGTTGGAGAGAGAACGTAAGCTTAACGAACTGAAATTGAAGTCATACGTACCCCTGAGTGAAAAACCTCTAGAGAGAAGATGTTACGCGCAAGTTTCGAATATCTTGGCGCTGTTTTTCTGGTGGGGAATTCATTAAATAATGCTTAGTGGTTGCTGCTGAGGAGGTTTCTCCAAATTCAATGAATGATATAAACGCAGTTGCTCTCTCTCGTCGGATGGCCACCGACAGGATTACAGAAATGTCAAATGACGTACAGGACCAGTTAGAAAAAAAACTGGAGCACTTACATTTTTGGCTGTTTTGCTCTTCTGGAGTCTCTGTTGAAAACCCTGAAAAAAGCAAGAAGGAATGGAATTACCTTAAGAGTGAGGAAATAAGTAGATGTGATCTCGCCAATACCTGGTGACTACCTGCCCGCCCCTCGGCTACGCCCTGTCGTCGCTTCACTCCTCTCCTAAAAACATTCCTCGGCTACGCTTTGGGGATGAGTATCTTACCGGCTTTGGCGGCATTAGTTATTCATATGTTGCCAGCATTGCGTTAGAGCTAGAGAACGACACAGAGGGGCTAGAGTATGACAGAGAGTGATATCTGTAGGACATATAAGATATCACTTCCATCGCTGTCAGGGACCCCGTAAGAGCAATTTACCCACATTTTTTTTTCTATCGCCCTAGATGAGTGCACAGATATAAACGATATAGCACAAATGTATATTTATAAGGGGTGTAGATCAGAATTTTAATATTTCGGAAGAGTTACTTGATCTGCTTCCCTTGCGTGACACTGTCCGTGGTAAAGACATTTTCAAAGCTATGCTGAATTCATTCATTCATTATCTGTTTACCCTCCTCTTAGGTAGGACTTACACCCCCCAGGACTTACAAGCGGGTGCCTGTGGTCAGAGGTCCGTCGAGGAGCAGACACTCATGGATCAGACAGAGCATCCAGGATGGGTGCTATGCTGAATACTGTTTCTAAAATTAATTTAGGCAATTGGTGTCAGTTGCCATAGATGGGGCACCCGCAATGACGAAGATTAAATGATTTTGTGGGAATACTACGTACGTTCTTAACTGGCATATCTTGCTCAGAAGATGTCAAAGCTATTCATTGTATAATACGCAGAGAAGCTATTTGTGCTAAAGCAGCAAATCTTGAAAATGCAATGAACATAATGGTAAAGACTCATGAAAGCAAATAGTCCTCGACACCGAAAGTTCCAGAGCTTCCTAGAGGACGTGCAATCGGGGTTTCAAGATCTGTCAAGTGAGATGGTTAAGCAGAGGAACGACGTTAAGGCGTATTTTTCAACTAAAGAATGAAATAGATAGCTTTCTAAGAACAAAAGTGAGTAATGCATTTTATATTCAGAATTACAGTATTTTAAAAATGCTGGTGGTACAAATATCTACTATGACGTTATGACAAATGTAATTTATTACAGGGAATAACGATACTTGAGCTAACACAATCAGACTATCCAAGATTTAGCATTTTACTGTGATCTCTGAACTCATCTTGACACACTGAATCTTCGGGTGCAAGGCAAGGATCAGCTCTTGATTACTATGACTGATTCAGTAAAAACTTTCATAGCTAAACTAAATCTACTCTCATATCAACTTGAAAATAACAATATGTATCATTTCCCTTCTTTGAGATCGTTAGAAATTCCACCAGATCATGCACATGACCGTTACAAAAGCATACTTCAATCCCTTCACGTATGCTAAGAAAGATTTTCAGAAATAACTGTAATGGACAAGAAAATGTGCTTGTTCAATAATCCATTCATATTTGATGTTGTCCAAGCAGCAGAGCCACTGCAGCTAGAACTTAAAGAAATGCGAACGAGCACACCACTAAAATGTGTAGGAAAAACTGGATTACATCTTTTTAAATGCCTCCCAGAGGAGCAATTCCCTAATCTACGCACATTTGGAAGGCGTATTGTATCTAAGTTTGATTCAACTTATTGTTGTGAGCAGTTTTTCCCCCCACAATGAATATAACCACACGTGTCTCCAGGTCTAGGATCACAGACTTGCATTTAGTTTCAGTATTGCGACTGAGTTGTTCAACCTTAGAGCTAAAAATATTCTTTTTAGTAAACAATAAGAAACTGGAGGGAAATGAACAGCAAAAACATTAAAACTAGCAGTATAGGCCTACAGCAGTATATTATTACGCGCGCGCGCGTTTGTGTGTGTGTGTGTGTGTGTGTGTGTGTGTGTGTGTGTAATATCAGTTAGTTATTGTATAATGTGTTTAAGTTTGAATACAATATTGTTTTTAAAACCAAACGATTTATTATATTTGTTGATCAAATACTTTTAAAATATTACTTTATTTATTGTGAAAGAGAAACAATTTAGCAGGTTAATCATAATATTACGTGCATAAGATAAAGGAAGGCCGTTAACTTGAAGATCATATAATTTGCCTAACCACAGTAGGTGGCTGTAATAATTACTGTATGCAAAATATGTTTAATATAAACAAAATAGTTAATAGCAGCGTAGAAATTATTACTGCTGCGCAGGTGAAACAAGCCACCACTGCGTTTGTTTGTTTCAAAACAAATGCGTTTCTCTTCGCCACGGCAATAGAATGTTGGGTGAGCAAGGCACTTTCAATCGCTACCTCTCCTCTCGTCCCCATGCAGGTACGTATTTAGAGGGGGGAGTTTCTAGGGTTCAAACCCCCTCAAAACTTCTGACAGTTTTATTTATTTAAATTCATAGCAAACCAATATGGGAAAATATCGTTAGATTACAGTAGCTCTATTGTTAGTAGCACATTTACAAGAAAAAGGGAAAATTAATATTGTCGCCTTACATACGTAAGGTGACCATACATTCCGGTTTTCGAAGCAGTCTCCATGTTTTGTGCTGTAAGGTGGAATATCTTCATTCTAGTGAGTTTTTCTTGTCTATATAATGTCTCCAAGCAATTTTCTTATCCATGTAACGTCTATATACTACGGAGTAGGTACATGGTAACTGTGTAGGGTATGTTAAGTTTAGATCTACTTGTGGAAAACCCTCCCCGAAATTTTTTTCTGGGTGCGGGCATGTCCCCATGCCTGGCCAAGATGAACTTACTGTTAATGTTTTTCCTAGATACTTTAACAGTAGGCAAGGTCCATGAGGAGCCTATAGCAAAGCATGAAAAAGGATGCATTTTTATTTGAAAGGAAGAAGATAAAAACTTCTCTGGTTCCGCCAACCGTATTCAAGGTTTGAAGACTGTCAAGCTGTTGACGGCTCGTTAAAAGCGGAAGTTCCGTTTCACCAATGTGCGTTATCCGTTTGACAGCCGAAGTTCCCTTCAACTTTTGAGGCACCGTTTTCCGTCCTTCAAATCTTTGACGATCCGTCAATTCTAGTTTAAAGGTTGTGTGCGTTCTGTATCTCTTGAGAAACGGCATCGCATTTAATTTAATTCCAACAATCGAACAGCGCATATTTTCAATATTGAAATGTTCAACGAATTTATTACAAATATGGTCCAGAACGTGCTTTCGAGATAGAAAAAAACCATTTCTGCTAAATAATGACGTAAGACGTGTGACCCGTTACAGATTATCAAAACGGGTAGTATTGAAAATATTGGAAGAAACTGTACCGAGACTGGAATACACTACGAACAGAAATTGATCACCTTTTCCGATTCAATAGTTATTCTTAACATACAGATATTTCTCCACGGGGTCATTTGTTAGTGTTATTGTTAGTGGTGACTGCAATTGAGTTTCGAAATCCATAATGTGTACATGCGTGGAGAAAGTAACGGAAGCAATTGCTTCCTTATGGCCACAGTGATCCAAGAATTGCAAATTTTCCTTGCGTAGTGGACCTCATTAACTGTACTCTTGTGCCCATTTTGTCATCCGCGTAAAATCCCTTAGCATGACTTTCTTCGGAAGCGAAGTCCCGTGTCGTAAATTTAAAAGAACCTCAAGCCTAATAAAGAGGCCTCTGAGCAAAATTACCAATCTTTCACGCCCAATATAGAATGGGACGCTAAGGACGACAGAAGTTAAAGAGCGTCCATAAATAAAACTCAATTTAATTTTGGTGGGCGTAATGCAGAAGTACCTACTCGTATATTCAGACAATTTGCAATGCAAGTTTACTAATTACCAATATTAAGGCACGCTGGCCAGTTTCTGTTCATGATAGTTTTATATTTGACAACTATCGGTTGAGAATGCTGTTTCGACAGGGAGATGGCATTTTGTACTTGGTTACCGAGGGGCATGACGTGGTTTAAACACATGCGTTACACTTATGTTTTCTTTTCGAAGCCACAATCTCAACCAATGAAAAGAGACGCAGCTAACATTACTGCTGCCAACCTTCACAAACTTACGTAACGAGTCGACATAGTAAACGAACCGTCATTTTGATGTGATTTTTGTTGACGACAGGTACCTACGGCAAAAGCTGACGAAGCGTTAGTTTGTCGTCCCTCAACCGATTGTGCTATTTGATTAGAATGTAATGCCGAGATTTTTATTTATTAGAGAATAAGGTACTTTGATTTTCAATTCATTCATATTTTCTAGGAATGAAATACCAAACGTTGGAATGCTTACTACTTAAGCCCTCTTAATATGCTTTGACACTTCCGTTATTTCATCTGCAACTGCGACAAATTTGCTTCAAGGGCAACTGCGGAATCTTCTCATGAAGTCTCTGCGTCAAGAAAGTTGACGAAAGTAGTTCGTAATTCTTGAGTGCTTCAATCTCCTCATCAACATTGGTTGTAAAACCCTACATATTTGTGATGTGCCTTGTGGGGTCTCCTAATCTTCGAGTGTCAAATGAATGCTGACATACGTTTTTGGCAGCATGTCACGCCTTTTGCTTTCGATGATTATGGTTACGAAATGGATGTAAGACAGCTACTAGCATGTTGCTAAACTGAATAACACCTAATTTCTTCATTAATAGATAGCATAGGCATAGGAAATACAACGGAGGGAGACACCTCGCTCACCGCGACCTGCACAGATCTATTGTGGCTACAACCCCCTAGAAGGAAAAGTTGAAGCGAAGCAACCACAGGAGACTAAGGCCACAGTGACGAGCAGAAATCCCTAAAAATTCCAGCTCGAAGACCCGATCCACTACCGAGCTGCCCAGGGTGGGCGATGAGCGACCCATTCAACCGGAAGCCCCATGGTGTCCACGGGGAATACTCTTTCCTTGGAACAAGCAACTGCATCGTCTGTACGGCACTGTCTCAAGCTGCGGAGGAAAGAAAGACTTGAGCTTTTATTTATGGTCGTTCTTTAACTACTATGGTCCTTAGAGTTCCATACTATACTGTACGTGAAAAACCGGGAATTTTGTTCAGAGGCCTTTTAACAGGCTTGGGGTTCTTTTACGTGCCGTAAATCTACGATACGGGACCGCCGCCTTTACTTCCCTTCCGAAGGAAGCCATGCTAAGGATTTTTACGACCGAAAAAATCCATCGCACCCCGCCGGTTTTGAACCCGCGACCTCGAGGTTAGAGGCTAGCATGGTACTCCTAGACCATGGAGGACGACTGCAACTTCTAGTTGAGTTATTTTGTTCAAATACCTACCTACATACCTACCTACCTACATACCTACCGATCTACCGACATACATACCGACCGACCTGCCTGCCTCCCTCCCTCCCTACCTACCTAACCACCCATCCAACCTAATCTAACCTAACCTATCTACGTACCTCCCTACCGACGGACCGGCCTACCTGCCTGCCTCACTCCCTGCTTCTCTACCTATTTAACTAACTACCCAACTACCTAACTGACCGGCCGGCCTGCCTGCCTGCCTCCCTCCTTCCCTGCCTACCTACCTACCCACCCACCCACCCAATCTAACCTAACCTTACTTCATCTACCTAGCTGCCTGCCTGTCGCCCTGCCTACCTCCCTACCTACCTAACTACCTATCTACTTACGTACCTACCTACTTGCCTCCCTGCCTAGCTACCTACTTGCCTGCCTCCCTCCCTGCCTAGCTACCTACCTCCCGACCCACCCACCACACGAACAGGAAGCTTTTTCTTAAAAAAAACACTTTTATCTATTTTTTCAATCGAGGGACTTCGAATTATAAATTTTCAGTAAAATCTCAACTTAGGAATTTTGGATATACTGCAATACTTCCTCTACCACAGGAAATAGTAAAGAGCAGACGTAAATCGTAAACCCATAAAGCGTAACTTTGCAATTCTCTGGAAAATATGCAAGTTTTCCATAAAATGTTAAAAAAAACTGTATTCATAAATTTGCAAATCAGTTGTAAGGGACTAGGTACCATATACATGTAGAAGTAGGAATAAGCGATTAGCACTTTATATAGTAATGCAAGAAAATTATCGTGTTTGTGAACAAAAACATTATTACATGGTAATACTAATGTTTAATATGTTCTAATCACTCAGCTAAACATATAGATATATAAACTAGCTATACATCGCTAGTGATAATATTGTAACGCAAACAAAGAAGTATATAAAATAGAAAGAAGCAGAGTGACAGGCGAGAAGAAACTAGAAAGAGGCGTAATTATAGGCGGACTGGGCCAATATAACTACCCTTTAAACGTTACTAGGGACGTAGTTCAAAAGAATACTAGGGGGGAGCAGATGGTAAAGCGGTTAATGACAGTAAAATGTCACATTCTACTTACTATCTTTTGTGAAGGAATTCGACAAGATTTCGGCCTACCTAAATTGTGTTATGAGTTACCAAACTTTTGCTGATGTAGGCAGGTTTGACATTTCCTAAGTTCGAAACTTAAAGATGTGTGATACACGAAGCAATTCCTAAGTTCTTAAACACAAAACAATAACGACATAACAATGCCGGACACTGATAGCCAACTGAGACAAACCCAGCAGTGCGCTAAGAGCCATGTTGAATGCCAATTTTATTTAAGCCACTCAAGGAAATAAGCATTAGCGAATCTTTACGAATAATTCCGAAATTGCATTAATTTAGGAAACTATGTTATTCACAAATCACTAATGAAAACAGTAACTCTGTGTATCTCTTTGGTTATTAACTTATTTCACAAGCTTATGCTGACTTCATCGATCAACAAGTCCCGAACATATCATGAAGAGAGGGGGAGAAAAAACTACTTATGCAAGATTGCTTTGACATAATTTGGTAACCTAAATGTCTTTCCGATTATCGTTTCACATTTGTAACTTGAAAATGTGAATAAATTATAAAACAATAATCCATCCTGCCTTTCACACGCTGCAATATATCGCATGTAAACACGGAACATTGGGCTGGTTATGCTTGGCTCGCGCTTTACTTTCTCTACCACGTACATGGTAGGTAGAGAAGATATTGCATTCCACCCAAAAATTCGATACAGAGATTTCACCTGAATTACATGTTTTGAGACCCTCTGAATAAAAAAAATGTTAGAAAAAGGTCCGTGTGTGTGTGAACAGCATAACTCAAAAACGAAAAGTCGGGTAAACACTAAACTTGTTATTTCAATTCAGTATCTTTCAAAGATGCGGCAAAAAGATTTTAAGGAAAATCCCCCACCCCAAATTACTGTTTAGTAAAAGATTTTCGAAATGTTTTATTTTCTAAAAAATGGCTCTAACGATTTTGTTTAAAATGCAATATAATGTTAAAGAGATTTACGTGACAAATAAAATGTATGTCTTGAATTTTCTAGGATTAGTCTGTGAAGTTCTCTTCATTTGGAAGGAATTTTGTATAATCTTGTATAACTGGTAAACGTTAAGCGATAGATGAAAACTGCACAAAAACGTAGAGCTTTTAAAACACACAATTTATTTCAAATAACATTTTTTGTGGCATCAGCCATTTCCGAGATATCTCTTATAAATGGTTCGAACTGTTCAATACTTTTGTCATTCTTTTGAAGACCTTTCGATATTCACTTATTTCTCACGATTGCACACAAAGAGTGCGGAGTTTCAAGCCCAGCATATGGCGTCCAGTTCTAAAACATTTGATTATAGCTATTCCCTTTATATATTTAACGAAATGTGCAATGCAGCTATTTCCGGAAAGCTTTATCTCGATTAAAATGAAGAAGATAGGAAACTAAACTTTCGTAAGAATGATGTGTATACCCACTCATAAACGCTAGAGAAAGTTATTTGAATGTAAACACCAGATTTTTAACAGGTATAAACTTGTACATCTGTCTTACCATGAGTAATGAGGGAAATAAGGAGCTGAATGATTCTCGGATTAGGTTGATATTAATGCGAATTATGTTAAGCTTTAAATGCAATTAACTTTCCTGGTGTAAAATAAGCCCCTTTGGTGTTCTCGGCTAAGCACTCCAGATAACTGTAACACACTATCCTTTAATATGCAAATATTACAGAATAGCTTACAATAACATAATTCTCCGGAGAAAGTATGTGTTTTTCTTCAGCAATATAATTAATTATTCCTGATAGTTTTTCAATAATGAACTTAAAGAATGCTTGTTGTCATGATAATTATTTCAAAACCAAAGACCAAGAAATAATTATAACAAATGTGGGCTTAAGACCGAAATGAAATTACGAAATAAAATTTGTCATCTTTTACAAGTTGTATTCTTTGAAATGATTACAGGAAGAGAAAGTGTAGTTTTTGTTTGCTGCTTACATTACATAATCATTGCAGCAGTGATTTAAGCCTGGTTCACAACCAACGAGAACGGTACCTAACCAGAACGAGAAAGTTGAAATACATGTATTCAAATGGGAGCATTTACGATCGACGGGAAGCCTTCCGGGGCCCCGGGAACGGGAAAGAAGAGTTGCCCAACCTTAACTTAACCTTATCATTCTCGTTCCCGGGCTCGGCATATTAGATCCATATTGTGCATATAGACTCTTCATGCTAGAGATTATTCTAGGCGGCCGTGACATGAAACAGCCGCTAGTGTTCTCTATAGTCGCAAGCTGGAAACATGACACTGGAAGAAATTAGTAGTAAATGTGCTTACCTCAAATCTTGACATCCACAAATCCAATGAGCGTTGGTTCCTCTGGTGAAAGGGTCATTTTGTAATTTGTTTATATACAACTCAAAACTGGCTATTACCTAAAAACAACGGCAAAAGCTACAAAGAACAGCAAAAACCGGTGGAAAATAAAAAGCAACTTAAATACAGCTTGGCACAACTAGAGGGATCGGAAATGTAATGGATATGCATTTAAATAATGTTTACTCTATCAAATTTTGACGTTGGCTAACCCGCATTATGTTGGCTAAATGTTGTAGGTGAAAAACTATCATTGGTCAGTTAAAAACAAATGAAATCCCAATTGGCAAAATCGAACTTTCACTTTGCGATCGATATGATCGTCGATATGCGTTCCCGTTACCGGGCTGTTGTGAACCAATATTTTGTATGGTGTATTGCTTCCCGTTCTCGGGCGGTTGTGAAGCAGCCTTTACTTATATAATTTTGTTTTTTTGCAAAACACATAATCTATTAATTTTTATTTCAAGCAGAATCGGGTAGATGTCTGAAATTAAACTACATTAATAACAAATTAAAACACCTGGAACTAAAAAATAACCGAGCTGCCAATACAGACAAATGCAAACTATTTTTTCGCTCCGTAACTGAATCGAAGCAGGGACAATGGGAAAACAAGGAGCAAAAAACTATCACTTACTAGTTTTTAATGCCATGCTATTTATTATAGCATATTTCGGATGTCATTGGTCAGCAGAATAGTAACGAGCTCGATATTCGACCGAAAAGTGCTCTCATAAAATCAAATACGTGCGATATAGTAGTTTAGCTTGGAACGCTTGTTTTAATGTCTGTTCTATTAATCCGACTATTTCTATGCTTTACGAGTTTAAAGTGTACTAGATTTGTAAATATCACGTAAAATATAACAAATGTGTACAATTTAGAAATCTTTTATTTCAGAAATAAATGGCATATCCGTACATTAGAAGTTACGTTAAGCTATTGTCCTTACGTCGCCATACACTATGTGATCAAAATTATCCGGACACCCCACAAACATACGTTTTTCATCTTAGGTACATTGTGCTGCCACCTACTGTCTGGTGCTCATTATCCGCGACCTCAGTAGTCATTAGACATCGTGAAACAGCAGAATGGGACGCTCCGTGGAACTCACGGACTTCGAATGTAGTCAGGTAATTGGGTGTCACTTGTGTCAAAAGTCTATATGCGAAATTTCCACACTCCTAAACATCCCTAGGTCCACTGTTTCTGATGTGATAGTGAAGTGGAAACGTGAAGGGACATGTACAGCACAAAAGCGTACAGGCCGACCTCGTCTGTTGACTGACAGAGACCACCGACATTTGAAGAGGGTCGTAAAGAGTAACAGGCAGTCATCTATCCAGACCATCATCAGGAATTCCAAACTGCATCAGGATCCACTCCAAGTATTATGACAGTTAGGCGTGAGGTGAGAAACCTTGGATTCTATGGTCGAGCGACTGCTCATAAGCCACACATCACGCAGGAAAATGCCAAAACGACGCCTCGCTTGGTGTAAGGAGCGTCAACATTACACGATTGAACAGTGGCAAAACATTGTGTGGAGTGAGGAATCACGGTACACAATGTGGCGATCCGATGGCAGGGTGTGGGTATGGCGAATGCCCGGTGAATGTAATCTGCCAGCGTGTGTAGTGCCAAATTCGGAGGTGGTGGTGTTATGGTGTGGTCGTGTTTTTCCTGGAGGGGGTGCAACCCTTGTTGTTTTGCGTGGCACGATCACAGCGCAGACCTACCTTGATATTTTAAACTCCTTCTTGCTTCCCACTGTTGAAGAGCAATTCGGGAATGGCGATTGCATCTTTCAACACGATCGAACACCTGTTCATACTGCACGGGCTGTGGCGGAGTGGTTACACGACAATAACATCCCTGTAATGGACTGGCCTGCACAGAGTCCTCACTTGAATCCTATAGAACACCTTTGGGATGTTTTGGAACGCCGACTTCGTGCCAGGCCTCACCGACCTACATCGATACCTCTCCACAGTTACGCACTCCGTGAAGAATGGGCTGCCATTCCCCAAGAAACCTTCCAGCACCTGATTGAAAGTATGCCTGCGAGAATGAACGCTATCATCAAGGATAAGGGTGGGCCTACACCATATTGACTTCCAGCATTACCGATGGAGGGCCCACGAACTTGTACGTCATTTTCAGCCAGGTATCCGGATACTTTTGATCACGTAGTGTGTCTACTTCGTTTTGTTTGCTTGGAAACCGTAGAAACATTTTTATTTCCATCTTTGTTTGTAATCATTTTGTTGTTTTGTGGCACAAATATCTCCGGCGTCTATTATTGAAAAATAATAGATCCCGGAGCATCTATTAATTTAACATTGCTAAATATGTAGTTATGTGCTCACTGTACGATTTTGTTCCGGATTAAGAAATGCTGTTTTCGTCATTGTCTTTGTGGTTTAATATTAGGGATAGTAATTTTTAGCATTTTGAGTTGTACATTTAGTATTATGCAGCGTTTATGCATTTGTAATGCGGCATTTTATAGCATTTCGAAGAGAAACATACACAATGTTAAAAACCAGTATTCCAAATTTCAAGAAGTCGTAGTGTACACCAAAATAAGATAGATAAGTATAATAAAACGCATACCTTAAGAGCCATGAGCACTTGTTCATTTTTACTACTGTGAAACAGCATACCTTCTAATGTAATCTCTTTGCAATTGCATACGACTGCCCTTGTCAACCAGCACAATGTGTTGTCCATTCATTGTAATGCATCCTTCTGTCCGACGTCTTAGGCCAGGAATCACCAAACTCCAATTTAATGAACTAGTATTGACTTTTTTTATAACTGTAGCGAGCATCCAAGCCCGGATTTAAATGTGTCATAATAAAATTGAGACAAAAATTACAGCTTTCTTTGTTTCACTGTGCTACATAAAGGTTAGTAAGTCGTTGTTTATTAATAATTAGTAAAATGACACACTTTCAGATTTTTTTTTACTTTCATGCCCTGACATTAATTACAAACATGACACTTACTCTCCTATACAATTTTCATAACATCGGGCTAATAGTTAGTTACTGCCGTCATATTTGAATACGGTTGACCAAATGTTCATTAGTAAGCCTGTTTTAGATTTTTTTAATCACATTCGTGTTTGAAAAAGAGGCCCCAACAGGTAGGTCGAGCTGATCAAGGCCTTCAGTTGAACAACAACACGGAATAAAAGAGGTTATTTTTCCCTTAATACAAGAGACCACACAGTTTCAGATTTTGAGGCAGATTTCAAGACAGATCACTTTGAAAAGTTAAAAGTTTCATTTCTGCTGGAGGGTCATCTTCCCGAAAGTGTTGCATAACACAAGTAGAAAATTCTTTAATATTGTAACACACGAGAACACCAGTTTCTGCGAAAAACACACCTTATTTATCACAAGGCACTCAACGTAACACAAACGTTAAACTCGAGTCACTTTGATACATATTCGAATACAACACAACTGATCCGTCGAATCAAATCACAGCTGAACTGCACGACTCACAATTGACTGCTGACTTACTCTCACAATTAAACTGCACTGTTCACTTGCACTGTCATTTCTAACAGCACCCAACAGTCGACTCAAATCAACACTGAATCGTCGTGTCGTCAGCAGTCCCTTATATAGGTCTCGCAAATACAGTGTAACTTTCGAGAGCGAGAACCTATCAGAAAGGTCCAAAATGAATTCTCTAGAGCGTGAAAGTGGCACACAATGGCTATTGTTCCAAGCGCACATTGTTCTGGAAGCGGGCCGGCCATTAGCCTAACCCGTGGCGGGTATATGGACCGGAAGGCGCTCACACCGCCGGTCCATAGGAACATAGCCCGCGCTGTCACACTGCTGCCTCCTCAGGACTGGTCGTCCCGACTAGCGTTGTAATAGCGGGCTAGACGGTCTAGGTGTACCACCAGCATCTTCCTCGGGGCAGCCTCTGGATGCGGTAGACTATTTTGAACCTTCCATCATTGATTCTCTTCCTCCCAAGTGGTACGGTCCTTACCAGGTTGTTGCAGCTTGGAACAAGCCCCTTGGTGGGGTAGGAACGATACAGTCACACCAAACCACCTTGCTGGAAACCTTGGCTGTTGGCCTGGCGGTCGTATGGGGCTTTTCATACGGTCGCTCGTTACCTGGATGTGTTGTCGGGCCATCTTGTGCGCATTGTGAAGACAGCTCACAAGGTTCACGTAGATTGCTGATTGTTCCGCCTCAGGGGCCTCCCAAACATCAGGCCGCATGGAAGATGCAGCTCCCTGCCAAGACAATGCTGGCTGGTGTCAAACTGGTGGTGTCGCGAGTAGACGAGCGGTAGGCCAGCAAGAAAATGGCACCCTGACATTCCAATCCCTCTGGTGATTGTCCACGACCTTCCTCAGGTGCTTTTCTAGGATCTTGATGTACCGCTCGACCATGCCGTCTGACTCCGGATGGAGTGGCGCTGTACGCGTCTTGTGCACTCCAAGTCCATCCTGTGCTTCCCTCATCAGGTTCGACTCTAAGTTTGTATTCAAATGCTGTGTAGCTGTAACGGTACCCCCAAATCGGTAGAGCACTTCTTTCACTACGCAGTCTGCGAACGTCTTGGCCTCCCGGTTAGGAACGGCGTAAACCTCCGGCCGCTTGGTGCATTAACCAACAGATACTTGTTACCCCTGTCGGACACAGGGTACGATCCAGGTATATAAATGGCGACGAATTTGAATGGTGTTCCCACGCTGTGTGCTGCATGCGACCTCGTGTCCTAGTCTGTGGGCCGCGACTTCCTCACCCACATGACATTGGTGGCACCAGCTCTCAGCTCCAGCATATACTTCCTCCAGGACTTCCGGCACCTTACTTCGAGGAAGGATCAACTGGTCTCTCCGGGGCTTCCGGTCAGATGACTCCCATACTCTCAACAACACACCTTCCTTGGTCTTTAGTGAGTCCTATTGAGCCCAGTAGAACTTTTACACACTACTCCTGGATGCGATGTCCTCCCAGTTCGGCCTAGTTCCTGCCTCCACTTCTCTCAGGAGCGGTCCCAAGACGGCTTCTGCCAGCTGCTCCCGCTCAAGCCTGCGCTATCCCATCCATTTACAGGTACCGCCAAAGTCAGACGGATAGTTGCGGCATGCTCCTCCTCCACCCTAGTGCACTAGCCACACTCTTCTGGGCAGGGCCTTCTTGACATAACGTCCGAATTGGAGGGGCTCCTTCCTCTCCTATGCTCTGATGCGAAGTTGCATTTCGGAAGCCTCTGGACTCAACGGGCTGTCTGGCCCTCCAAATTTTTAAGCTCAATAGCAAGGTGAGGGCGGAGTGGTCCTCAGGTGGAATGACTGACGTACAGATATTTACGGAAGTGTTCCAGCGCCTTCACAACTGCCAGGAACTCCCTTGTGTAACGCAGTATTTCTTTTCCGCTTTGGGCCACTTGCCAATATACCGATTTTAGGTCTAAGGTCGAGAACCACTGGACACCAGCAAGAGTCTCCTGAGTATCGTCAATTCGAGCTAAGGGAAAACAGTCATTTCGGGTGACAGTATTCAACTTGTTATAGTCCACACAGAAGCGTAGTTTGTCGTTCTTCTTCACCAAGAACACAGGGGAACACCACGGGCTGTTGACTCTTCGATTATATCCCTAGATCTGATGTCCTCCAGGATGTCTTGTACCTCCGCTTGCTTCGTCAAAGGAACGCGCCTTGGTGGTTGCCGATAGGCGGGCGTCTCTGGTGTCGACGTGGTGGAGCACTCGATCGGTGCGGGCATAATCGTGAAAATCGGTGTTCCCTTGGCTGAAAGCGGGTTGGTATTGCCTTAGGAGGTGCCGTACCTTCTTCACTTGTGCCGCGGTCAGGTGGTCGGCCGCCCTCTTTAACAAGGGCTCCAGCCGGGGCCCTAGAGCTTGTGACGGTACTGGTACCTTGGGTCCATCGCACGGGAATACACTCGCCGCTGGATCGCGTTCCCGTAACTCCTTCCAGCCTGTATGTATTGATCGATGTCCGATGGATTCAGCAGTCTCACTGGCACTTTCTCCCGGCAAGACAACAATACCCTTGCAACGCATAATCCATCCAATGGTGTTTTCCGGTCCAAAACCAGATTCTTTGAGCGCTAGCCTTCCAGACGCGCCTTCTCTACCACCACTACCACCATCTCTTCTTGCGGGAACAACCACATCCTTCGATGCAGATCCCCGGTTGGCCCTGGGGCTCCGGAGCGTCACCTCGTTCCGACCGAGTCTCAAGAACTCTCCTGCCGATGTCGACCATCGCCCTGTAGCTCATAAGGGTATTCAGTCCCAGTAATACATCCTCATCCACCCCCGCGATGACAATCCACAGCCATACGATACTCCGTCCTAGGATCAACTCCAGCAGGTCTTCTTCTCCACAGGCAAGACATCGCCTGATGCCGTCCTTAGTTGGTAGGGCCGATTCGGTTTCCTCGTACCCGTTGCCACGCCGCTGCTTATTCGTTTCTCACCTTTACTAGGTGTCCTGGCTGGCCACGCCCTCAAGATCCGCCGCTTGAGAATCTTAGTTGACGTGCTTGGATTGATCCTCTGTCCCCGCCGTATCGAATGCTCCTGGTCTTCGAGGTAGGTGTCGCTGTTACCTTGGCCGCCCAATGCGGTGTTAGCGCCTTGGGATTGTCTTATAGTCATCGAGCATCATACGTTGTCATATCTGGGCGTTACGCACCCCGTTGCAAAGCAGTAGGCAGCTTCCTGGGATACGAAACTGGGCGGGAGGTCGAACCAAATTCCGCTTTATTCATTAGCTGCTCAACTGCCAGGACGAATTTCTGCAGCGTCTCCCCTGGGTGTTGCAGCTTTGTCTTGTGTTGACTACGATAGGCTGGGGCCAACCGAAGGTTCCAAAAACTGTTTTCGAGGGTCTCCCTGATGTCTGTAAATACCGCCGACGTTGGAATTGCATTCAGAGCTTAGCTGCCCGTTCATAGAGGCTGCTATTAGCTGCGTGGCTTCCTTCTCTGCAGACCATCGGTTGTGGGTAGCAACAACGCGGAGGCTAAGGTCTTTTACCTTTCCTTTGTGCTCCTCCATGCCGTTCTCCACGCCGGCCAGTCGTTCATCAATTTTGTCCTATAACTTAGCCTTAATCTTGGACATTTCTGTCTAAATTTCTTCCTTTACATTCTTCATTTCCGCCTGCATCTTCTCCATGGCGGAGTTCATTGTTATTTCACTTCCCATCTTGTCCATTCCGGATTTTACGTTACTCATTTCACTTTACATGTTCTGCATGCCGGATTACATTTTCGTCTTCGTCTTCTCCATTTTGGCCAATAATGTTTTAAACATTTCCTCCATCGCCGCTTTGAAATCTCACTTCTGACACTAATGTAGCAAATGAGAACACCATTTATTGCGAAAACACACCTCATTTATCACAAGGCACTCAAAGTAACACAAACGTTACATCTCAGTTGCTTTGACACACTCGAATACAACTGAGCTGCTGGAATCGCAATTGACTGCTGACATATAAACAATTAAACTGCACTGTCACTTCTAACAGAAACCAACAGTCGACTCAATTCAACACTGACTCGTCTTGCCGCCGACAGTCCCTTATATACGCCTCGCATACAAATCGTAACTTTCGAGAACGAGAACCTAACCTCAAGGAATTCTCTAGAGCGTGGAAGTAGCACACAAGAACTATTATTCAAAAAGCGCATTGTTAAGAGAGGGACCGCCATTAGCCTAAGCCGCGGCAGGTAGATGGGTAGGAAGGCTTCACTACTCATAACCTCAATTGTTCTCATCACTATGTTGGCAGAAAGCTGTATTGGCTGTACAACAGCAAGTATTTCAGTTTTGTTTATAAAATTATCAATATGCACCACTAGATATTAAAATGGTTATTTAATCCTTTCACCATCCTCGATTTTTTGTTTGTTTGTTTTGGCTCGATGATTTTTGAGACGCGATATGATGCCTCCAATTTTACTTTATTCTTCTCTTCTGTCTTGGTAAAAATTGTTTGTTATCCAAGTAACTGGATTTTCAACTGCCTCACTTTTTCTTTATCCAGAATGGAGTGTGCAATGTGACAGTACTTTAGGTCACTGAGAAATATTTAATAATATAAACAATTACACCAGAGATTAATAACCCCTCAGATATAAATTTGTAAGATAATATTCATATGCCTAATTGTGTTTATGTAAATTTGATATTTTATTTTAGATTGTAAGTTTGCTATATATAACGCTGAAGCTGTTGGTTGCTAGAAGTGTACACCAAGTATCATTTTCAGTGCGGGGGGTATGGAGGCAGACCTTAGGTAGTAGAAACATACAAACGGCTGTCCTTGGTTTATTGTAAGTTTAAAGCTAGAAGAGTGGGATGGAATTTTCCACTTGCAAACTGTTCACTACGCAGGGTGCGGAGCAGTCACAAATTAAAAAGTGTACACGTGATAGTTCGTAGCAAATTGCAGTTTAAGCAGAAAATTTAACGGATTTCTAGCTGTAGTCAAGCATCCAATCAAATTTAACTTGGCAGATTTTTAAACTGTTTTCGAATTTTGGAAAATTTGGAAAGTTAGAGGAAGCGTATTCACACTCAAGTCAGTTCGCGTCTTGATTATCATGCTATGCGGATGTTAATCTAATTAATGAGTGATTCGGTAGTGTGTTTATCGTAAATAATGTAAACAGCACAGTAAATATAATTGCGTTGTAAGGATAATAGTGCAAGTACGCAGATACTATTATTATGTACAAGTGATAAAAGTGTAACTCACGACGTTAGAACTTATACACTTTCTTCTAGTAAGAATGCCTACATCTCAGATAGTTACAACAGCTTCACCGCAAAATGTTTTGTAATTATCTAACAGTGAAAAGTGTTAACTATAGCTCTATAGTGCAATAAAGATATAATAGTTTTCAGAAACTAATGTACTTTTAAAGATATGTTACACGAATACAACTTCCTTCCCGTAACCACTCCTGCTAAGTTATACATGCTCTACTGGCAATTACCTACTGAGTTTCTAATCGAGGCAAGAACAGAATCTACAACGAAGAAGAATCTACATTAATGAAATCTTTATTATTAATGTGTAACATAATTAACATACAGGATAGGCACCAGATGTCCTCCTTTAGAATAACAAAGCAAACTATTTGTTTATGTACTAGATAATGAACATGAAGTTACCTGCGCAGCAGGAAACAACTTTTCGGCCTTGGAATGAACAGTCTTGTAGTACGTTCAATGTTTGCTTTCCCCCCAGTACACTTGCATTACACAAGAGAGATATACTTTAACCTCTGACCTCGGGAAATAATCCACCTTCCTCTCAGCACGAAAATGATAGATCTTTTGCTTTTTGCTTGTTGGCGTACTCGCCATTATAGGGAATATTACATTCACTAGAACAAACTAATGACGAAACCATATCCATCATTACACAACAGTCAAATGAAGATACAATGTAGTCAATCTTGCTGAGTTAACTCCGTTTTTAATCACAGGAAATCTTCTGCGAGCCGCCAAAAATATCCCTGCGAGCTACTTGTCGCTCACGAGTGTCGGTCTGACTACCCCTGTCATAGGAAATTACAGTCTTTGAAAGACTCCTTGCCGAACTCGGGTGCGCTAGCAGGCATTGATGACGATGCACTCCTGTAGTGTTTGTACATAATTAACTGGGGCTGCATACACAAAAAGCTTTAAGTGTACCCAGAATAAAAAATCCAAGGGATTAAAGCTGGGGGAACGAGCAGACCAACGTACTGGAACTCCCCAACAATTCCAAGGTCAATTAAATGTATGTGTTAGGTGTCCTCAGGCATTTCGAAGAAAATGGGCTGGTGCTCCATCAAGCACGAACCGCATCTCTAGTCTTTGATGGTGTGGTACTTTCTCTAGCAAGCCAAGCAAGTCATTTGAATAACAACTGCAATCTGGCAGAGAGATCTTGTAGCCGAAGGGCTTGGACACGCGTACAACACGATACGGAGAAGCAACTGTTCATGCAGGATTGCCCAAACGAGAGGATGACTAATCCCGACAGCTGCTGAAATTCTACGTACACTAGCTTTAGGACCTTCTTCTACTCGTTGCAATACTCGCTCCTCCACAATAGGCATACGAATAGTGCGAGGTCGGCTACGATCTGCCGTATTGGAGCGACGGATCCGGAACCGTTTTACTGCACTCTGTAGTGTACATCGGACATAATGCCAAAAAGATTGCAGTAGAAGATAATACGCTGTCTCACACGCTAGAGGATGAACAAGTGCTCATAGCTCTCAAGGCACGCGGCTTATAACCCATGTTTATTAGACTTTTTTTTTTCTAGTTTTGGTGTATACTATGATCTCTCAAAATATGAAACACATTTTTTAAAACACCCGGTATAAGTTTAGTTCATTCTCATAAACCAGCATATCTTTGAAGTAACATTAATGTGTAAAGTCCTATTTATAAGGGTTTAAATGTAGGTTAGAGCAACCCAGAGAAAAATGGAACAAATTGATACAGGCTAAACCATAACACATAAAAGAAGAGACACATATACTAAATCAAAACCAGAATGATAAAAAAAAATGCACTACATTAACACAAGCCATACAAATTGGCGAATCAGTAACACTGTTAAAAGACATAATAGAATATACCTCAACATTTAAGTCTGTCATTCGCTTTCTCCTGCCACAACTAAATTGTGTTTACTGAAATATATCTCAGCATCTATGCTGTTGCTAGAACCCCAAATGCATGGGTTGACTGCTTGGTCAAAATGGATATTTTGAGTTTAACAGCCAAGGGAATTTGCAGGCGGTCTTCACTTTTTATTTCTCTGTATAATTTGCACCTGTTGGGAATGAAACTGTTCACATTCCTAACAAAAGCATTCTTTTTAACAACCCCCAAAAATGCCAATTTTCTGTTGCTTCCAATTAAAACTTTCAAATTTATTGACAATACTCGGGTAGCAGTTACAGGATTAAAAACCTCTTGGGAAAGCACATTTGCTACACTTTCTTCCTTGTAACTGCTCAATTTTTGTTGCCCTTAAACATCTTACATTTTCACTTGAAAAAGAGTGTATGGATTGCAACATATTTGTGGGTAGTAACCATCCTCCAGCGCACCTTTTCAGCACAATGCAAAAATTTAACAACTCATCCCGAAATTTATTTGAAAAGGGGCAGAAAAAGCACTTCAACTGAGTAATTAATTTAAGCCTTGGGTCACAAATTTAGCCTAACACTGCACTTCAAAATAATTACATTGTTACTAGGATCACAACTTTGTTGCTTCCCTTATGCCCAAACCTCCAGGTCTTAAATTAACTTAAATAATTTATTTTAAATTTCATAATTGAATAACTAAGGTTTGCTATTATTAATTTCTCTGAATAATGGAAATTCCCCAGTTTCTCATATTACTTTTTGAGGCAGTATTTTTAACACTTAAATAATTTCAGTCTAATTATATAATACGTAAATTCAATAACAGCCCACCTTGAAGAAATATGTGTATGCAATAATTTGTAAAATGTATGTAACAGTCATTGCATATGCTTATATTATTATATCCATGTGTAATAATGTATGTGAATATATTACGTAATTTAATAATGTAGGAGCTGTGAGAATAATGAGTTAAAAGTTGCTAACAATGAGGTAACCTTGAGTCAATAATGAGTAAGAAAGTTTAACAGTACTACTTGTGTTCTTGGAGTAACAACAATGTAATTTTAGTGACAGTTTATAAAATAGCTAATCAACAACCAGAAAAAGCTTTAGTTAAATGAAGGTATTCTATTGGAGTAGGATTAGCCAATCGGAAACTGAAATACAGGAAAATTTACAAATTCTAGAAGTCAGTTGCCTGCAGAAAGCGTTACTAACCAGACGCAAAAAGTGTCCTCAAGAAATATAATATGTATTCGTGTGAGACGAAAAATAAGTTTACGTGTTAAAAAAGTGTAATCAATTAATAAAAAGAATCTCACAGCTCTCTATATCAGTGAAGTGTTATTTAAATCGTATCAAGTATTAATAAAAGGAGTGAAGTAAAATTATAATCTGTGTAAGCTTACATTCTTGTCGTATCACAACCCTGCTAAGAGAAACGTGTCTCTAACAACAATACTGACGCAGCCGAGGCAAACATAAATATATAATATTTAAAGAAACAGTCAAATTACAAAGTTAATATTTTTTAAAACTTGGGGCAAATGCTACCGGGTACTATACGTGCGGTTGCAACTACTTTAAGTTCGGCTCCCCAACAGTTGAAATACAATACAACTCCTACTTCAAATCGGCTTTTTTTATACGTGAAACAATTAATATTTACAAATTGGCGCCCAGCGTGGGGCAAACAACGTAAAGACAATATCATTTCTCAAATTGGCGCCCAGCTGCGTGGAGCTGGAAGAGACAAGAATTGGCATTAACAACTGAAAAGAAGAGATCAGAGAACTTCAGAAAACTATAGAGAACATCAGGGAACGTCAGAAAACTTCAGAATCATCAACAGCATCCAAGGACAGCAACAATTTCCTCAGGAGTATGGGGCACGCAGTCAACAATTCAACAACAATCTACGTGGAAACACCGAGTATAAAGGTTTACTAAAATCCGGAACAAAAGGTCAGAAAATTCCAGTATTACATGTAAATAATTGTCAAGATAGTTAAGAAAATATATTGTTATTAAAATATTTTCATGCTGTTAAGAAGCGGTAAATTAAAATTGAGCAATTCCAAACCAAAAATAACAAAAGAAAATATACAAAATAAAATGGAAACAGAAAACAATGAAAATATGGAAGTAGGAGAGGATAGGCCAGACATTACAGATTGCAACGTAAATTTACAATCAGGGCTAGAGGAAACAAATAGGTTAGATGCAGAAGAACAATCATTTTTAAATTCACAGGTAGGCATAGAAAAAGATAGCAGTAGTATGCAAGGTCAATCACCTTTACACATATTAGTGCAGGGAACAACAAAAGAAAGAAACCCTCACACATCTAGCCAACAAGAGCAAGAAAACTTATCACAACAAAATATTATGTGACTTCTAAAAGCAATAACTGATAAGATAACTGAAACTAACACAGAGCAGAGAAAAGACTTTAATAAGCTAAATGAAACCAATACAGAGTTAAGTAATAAGTTAACTGAAACTAATAATTTGATAGATGAAATGAGAGTAGGGTTAAGTAATACTATAACTGAATGTAATAATAAATTAACCGAAACTAGTACAAAGCAGAGAAAGGAAACTAATAATAAGTTAACTGAAACTAATACAGGGCTGAAAAAGTAGTTAAGTAATATGTTAACTGAAACCAGTAAAGAGTTAAATAATAAGCTGAATGAAACTGGCACAGAGTTAAATAAACTACAAGAAACTAGTCAGGAAACTAGAGAAATAGAAAACACAAACGTAGATATTGTGCAAATACAAATAGATCTAACAGTACCAAAGGTAAAAGCAAATGTAACTAATTCTATAAATGCTAATCAAATGCATGACAATAACACAAGTGCAGAAAGAAGTGTATCACCTTTGTTAACTAATAACACAAGAGACGCTACTGCTTTTTCATTAGCATCAGCCTCTCAAACACATTGCATGTACCAAATCAGATGTCAAACTATTATTCTGTGCTAAATGAATTACCTTTACCTTATTTTAGTGCTTCCTCAAGTCCAGTACAATTTATACTTGATTTAGTAGAATATTTTAAATTGAAAAATATGCCTGAAGTATTAAAGATGATACTTGTTAGGAAATGCTTGGACAACAAAACTTTAGAATGGTTACATAGCTAGCAGACAGTGAAATGCATTTTGAAACATTTAGAGCTTTAACCCAAGATAACTAGCTTTAACCATGAATAAGTTTTGGAATACAACTGTGCAGCATAAGATTAGGGCAAGTCTAAAAAGTCTGTGGCAAAAAAGAAAAAGAAAATAAAGTTTGTAGGTTATGTGTGGCACAAAAGAAAAAGAAAAGAAAATGTAAACAGTCTGTGACACAAGAAGAAAAAGAAAATAAAGTATCTGGAACATAAAAGGGGAAAGCATGTAATTTTAAAAAAAAATGTATAAGGATATCTTTACTAAATGTAACCAATTGTCAATATAACAAAAGAGAGTTTAGATAAAAAAATGTAATAAAAATTCATTGTTAGTAAGAAAAACATTTAAAAAACCTTAATAGCAACTGCATTTATATTGTATAAGGTATAAATTGTTAGAAATTGTAAAAAAAAAAAAATGATAAAAATGTTTAAGAAATAAGTTGTAACGAAAGGGTAACAGCTGTTAATATGCCTAATTAAATGTTAAATGTATAGAAAATAAAATGCTTAATAGTGGCTGTGCTACAGAATAAACAAACTTCACTCAGGTCATTGAACACCAGATCATTGACCTAACACCAGGTCATTGACCTCAAAGTGTCGAACAATTGAAAGAATAAAATGAAGTATTCTACTATACACATGTGTAGTGAAAAACCAGTGAGTGTTAAATAAAAGTGACAATGAAAAATAGGAAGTGTAATAATAATAATAATAATAATAATAATAATAATAAAAAAGGGTTATGTTTCTTTCTTTCAGGGGACTTTCAGAAAATATTTAAAATTAAAAAAACAAAAAAAAAAAAAAAGAACAATTTTTAAAGATATCTAAAAGGGAGCAGTTTGAGGCAGTATTTTTAACACTTAAATAATTTCAGTCTAATTATATAATATGTAAATTCAATAACAGCCCACCTTGAAGCAATATGTGTATGTAATAATTTGTAAAATATATGTAACAGTCATTGCATATGCTTATATTATTATATCCATGTGTAATAATGTTATGTGAATATATTACGTAATTTAATAATGTAGGAGCTGTGAGAATAATAAGTTAAAAGTTGTTAACAATGAGGTAACAGTGAGGTAACCTTGAGTCAATAATGAGTAAGAAAGTTTAAGAGTACTACCTGTGATTCTTGGAGTAACAACAATGTAATTTTAGTGACAGTTTATAAAATAGCTAATCAACAACCAGAAAAAGCTTTAGTTAAATGAAGGTATTCTATTGGAGTAGGATTAGCCAATCAGAAACTGAAATATAGCAAAATTTACAAATTCTAGAAGTCAGTTGCCTGCAGAAAGCGTTACTAACCAGACGCAAAAAGTGTCCTCAAGAAATATAATATGTATTCGTGTGAGACGAAAAATAAGTTTACGTGTTAAAAAAGTGTAATCAATTAATAAAAAGAATCTCACAGCTCTCTATATCAGTGAAGTGTTATTTAAATCGTATCAAGTATTAATAAAAGGAGTGAAGTAAAATTATAATCTGTGTAAGCCTACATTCTTGTCGCATCACAACCCTGCTAAGAGAAGTGTGTCTCTAACAATAATACTGACGCAGCCGAGGCAAACATAAATATATAATATTTAAAGAAATAGTCAAACTACAAAATTAATATTTTTTAAAAATTGGGGCAAAGGCTACCGGGTACTATACGTGCGGTTGCAACTACTTCAAGTTCGGCTCCTCAACAGTTGAAATACAATACAACTCCTACTTCAAATCGGCTTTTTTTATACGTGAAACAATTAACATTTACAAATTCTAGAACGATGGTTAAGTGCACCATAAGCATTCCTCAGTTGAAGTTTCCAGAAGAATAGAAGGAAAAGTATTTGAAAAATTGTTGATTTCGCATTTATATTGTATTTTAGTAATATGGTCTCATTTTGAGTCAATTTCACATTTTATCGCACTTTCAAAAGAGATTAAAACGGTTTACTGGTCGTAAAAAGTAAAAAAATTCTGATTTGTTACACTCACATGACTTTCTCTACTCTTGCACAAACTATTTTTACAAACGCTTATTCCCCATATGCTTCATGTTAATCTAGATCGAGATGTCAATCTTATTGCTAATTTTTTTTGTAGATGCAAGGGGAATATGATAGGTTTTAAGCGATAGTCAAATATTTTAACGCTGGTTGCTATGTGGCGCTTTCCATTCTCTTTGCATGTCCGGGACATAAAAAAATGAATAACGAATTTGAGAAAAAGTATAAGTATTGGAAAATTTAAGGGAATAACAAGCAATATCTCGAAAACGGTTCACTCAACAAAAGAAATGTGTATGACATAAATTGTGTATTTTAACGCGATCTACATTTTTCGTGTAGTAAAATGTTGTCTATCTCTTATGGTTTACCAGTTATGCAAAAGTCGTTCACAATGAAGAATACTTTTGGAGACATTCCCAGAAAATTCGAGATATACATTTCATTTCTCATGACAATATCTTAAACATATGATATTTTAATCAAAGTCGTTAGAGCCATTTTTGAGAAAATTAAAATTTTCGAAAAATGTTCCATGTAAAGGGTAGTCTGGGGTGGGGGATTTTCTTGAAAACCTTCGTGTCGCATCTCTGAAAGATACTGAACCTAAATGCCAAGTTTGGTGTTTATCCGACTGTTCGTTTCTGAGTTATGCTGTTCACAGACACACATACACACACAGACACACACACACACACACACACACACACACACACACACACACACAGAAACACGCACGGACATGTTTCCAAAAATGCTTTTTTTGGATTCAGGGGTCTGAAAACATGTATTTCCGGTGAAATCTCGGTATCGAATTTTTGGGTGGAATACAATACTTCCCCTACTTACTATACGTAGTAGAGAAAGTAATATATGAGACAAACATTTATTGGTATTTCGCTCTATATCGCCTTAGCGCAAAATCACCAGCCTACCATACATAACGCGACATCTAATGCTGCTAATGGCTACATTAAAATAGGATATTTTAAACATTTTGTTTAGTTTGACTGTATTTATATTAAGCGATATTTATATCGGTTTGTACTGTATTGTCGATATTGTTTACATACGTATTTATCATCCGATTGAACTGTTGTTATGCTTTATACTTATTGTAAACTCGGGGTGATCCTTTTTGGTATAAGATATCAGAGTACTTTTATTTGTAAATATAACATGACCGGGATTTTTCTGAAAAGCTTTGGTTAAATGAATGATAGAGAGTTAAAGGGACAAATACCTCGGCGTTGCGTCGCTGTTTTGCTGTACGAAATGCAGGATGATTATAATTTTCCAGTTATACTATTAATGCATAAATGGCGTCCATTTTTTCTTTTAAGTGCTACGTGCACAAAAGAGTTCCTTAGACGTTTTGGAACTTCCTAGTCATACCTCATAGCCTTGTCGGAAACGTTTCGCTTGGCCGACACGTCCGTTTCATACTGGTTACTTTAGAGTGGTCTCTACTCTATAAAAGATGACGAGCGAAGCGGTCGATACTGAAGGTTTTTTCCTGCCCACCTGTGTGACAATCGCGTCGCCTTCTTGTCTTCTACAGCCGATGCGGTTGTTTGGAATCCTCGTGGCACTCCCGCCTACGCACATACAGAATTGCTTTTAGTAACAGGTACTTTCAAGAAAGAAAGAAAGAAAGAAAGAAAGAAAGACTGAAACATCTGTCACGTTGTACCATCGCAAGTTGAGGAAACAGTATCTGGGGTTAGGTGTTCAGCATCTCTCTGCTCTAACTGCCAAATGTCTTTCACAGCGACAAATGAAGTGAATAAAGTGCTAGGTTGTGTAGTTCATCGAAGTCTAAATTTGTCAACCTATCCCTTTCGACCTCGAAAGCAGGTGATGCAATTTCACTAAGTATCGGCTTAAAGGACTGATGAGCTCAAATAATCAAGGAAATTCTGAAACAGAAATATCAAGAATAACCAGCTTGTTTAGTAATGGATCATTTAATAAAATAGAACGAATATCCAGAGCACACTGATATTTGAACATTTACAATTTTATTTACAAATAGGTATCTCCGCATCCTTAAAGCACACATGTGTTTGAAACAAATTAAGCGTTTGACATTTCTGTAATAGGGCTACGGAATACTACAGAATAAAACCACACAATTCATAAAAGATGGGTTATTTAAGTTGAGAATACAATCGCCAAAAATGTTATCACAGCCAGCGCATTTCTTCAGCTATTGGTATATTTCTGGTGGGTTTTCTGTTGTTTCCACTTATTGATCAACTTTATGATTTACACACTTTCTTGCGTCTTCTGATCTGTATATAGGCTTTATTTTAGAAAGCATCCTTCGAATTCAGATTAAAGCTGCTCTGGGAACGCCTTAAATCCCTCTCGAACTTTGTCGATTACAGTTTAATGATGTGGATGCCCGGCATACAAGGCAAAGAAAAAGCAGAATATTTTGTTATTAAAAAATTAGTCACTGCACTCACTGGACCTGATCTCAAATTCAGACTATCCTGTGGATATACCCTAAGGTCTGTCGGAAGTTGCAGGGCAAGAAAACGTGGGGAATACTCTGGTTATCAGCAAGAGGACACATATATTTAAAGTTAATAATTTAATAAATGCAGAAGTGTAGGCAAGCTAGGTTCAATTATCAGCTGGTCGTATAGCCGAAAGGAAGTATGCACAAGGTTAGGACACGATTTGATTTGCAGAAGATGCTATTTGAAATAAAAATATGAGTATCGTCTTTCATGTGACTGCTAAACTCTTGCAGTTCAATGATAACATTTAAATCAATGGTTCATGCAAACTTGTGAACTTGATGCGATCTTTATAGGGCAATTGGCATCCTTCATTAAAGATTCAAGACTTTCAAGAACCTAAATAAGATTGAGGAAGTGATGCTGGACATTTGTTACTTGACCACTGTTAAATTTAAGGGGGTCCATGATATCCTTAGAACTTGGCTCCAGAAATGTTGCTATAGTTTAGTCGTGCTAAAGATAAGTCACCTTATTCACTTCTAATAGTACTCTTTGTGCTTGCAAGTCTTCTTTTTTACGTTTCGAGATGCTTAGCGGCTTCTGAAAAGTCATCTTAGCAAAGGATATTGTCCTTTGATGAGAGAGACACTCAGCCACCTGACTCCATTATCGATCGCCTGCCGTATGTTTGGTTCGTCTTAAAGATTCTAGTCCACTTCTTTTCCTTCTAGCGATCAGACGTAGGACAAACATTTTCTGGTACAGATTTGCTTGTCTCGTGTTAGTTCTTTCCTTTAGGGCGTACCAAATGAGATCGATAGGATCTTTTAGAGTATGTGTAAATGTCTGGTTATAATCCGTATACCTGTATAAAACGTCCTCTTTCCTGTTTTTATCCATAAGGATTTAACGTAAGATATTTCTATACCTTAAGGATTGCTCTTCATACTTGTTGAATGTTATGAGAAGACATAAAATTGCTACAAAAACATATGGGGTTAATTTAATTATCATTTATGTTCAATTAAAAATTCTCAAGATAATTCCTTTTTCAAGATTAATTTAATACCACCTACATATGTGTGTACGAGGTGTGGCAACAAAGAAACCGGACAGATGTTCTAACTCTTTATAGAAAGAAAAACTTACACAACTGAAATGTAGTACCCTTCCCGATCCCTGCACCGCTCTATGCGAAATTTTCCACTATTGGTAGCAGTGCTGCAAGTCTTTTCCTGTTATGCTGTTGAAGAGTCTCGTCCTTTTTCCTTCACTGCATCCACGGACTCTAACTTGGTTCCTTTGAGCATAGACTTCACTTTTGGTGCTAGGTCAGGCGAAAAGTGGATGTTCCATCACTGGAATGTTGGTTTTCGCCAAAAACCTCTTCATAGTCATCGCGTTATGAGCCGGCGTGTTATCCTGATGAAGAATTCCTCCACAGATCTGGTCTCCTTCGTCGCAAACGTTCTCGGAGGGTCTTCGGAACAATTGTTTAATGAACTTGATTGACAGTCTGACCTTCAGGCAGCCAATCAATGTAAATAACCCCTCGGATACCGAAGAAAAAAATTATTGCTTTGAATTTTGATTTGCTCATACGCGTTTTCTTCTTCCTAGGGAACTGAGGGCTCTTCCAATACGCGGATTGTTGCTTAGTCTCTGGATCGTATTGGAATACCCATGTTTCATCACACGTAATTACTTTGCGGAGGTAATCAGAGTCATTTTCAATGTTTTCAAGAGTGTCAGCACAGCAGTTCACTCCGTGTTGCTTTTGCTCGTTTGTGAGGATTCTTGGCACCGCTTTAGCACAAACCTTTATCATGCCCAGATCATCGTGCAAAACCTGTTTAACGGTTTCCTTATTGATGCAGGCAAGTTCTGAAATTTCTCGAATGCTCAGGCGGTGGTCTTCTCGAACAATTCTACCAACCTTTTCCACATGCTCTTCAGTTTTCGAAGTGGAAGGACGGCCCGATTTCGGATCGTCTTCAACGTCTTCCCTACCGTTCTTGAACCTCTTAACACACTCGAAAACGTGCGTACGAGATAAACTTGTTTCAAGAAATCACAAGTTTCTGTGGGGTTTTCTAAGTTTTGTGACGAATTTGATGTTAACACGTTGTTCTACTTTAGAGCGTAGCATAATTCCGACGGAGCTCAGATTCACGACTCTATTCTAAGAAGGTTCACAGCCCGACTAACCACCATAGCGGCGTGAAAGTTTGTACACGTGTCAGGGAGAGTCCCAAGGCCAATCCCCTACTCTTCTCTTTGTCATCGACGAAGCCGGAAATGCGTACAACTATCACTCCAGTTTATTTATTACCACATCTCGTATGAAATGAAGCTATTGGAACCGGACTTGTACAAGGGGCGTACAATAGACAAGTTTCCCAATTTTATAAAAAATTACACACAACTGATCATTTTGAATTAATTTTGATTTATATTGTACAAACCATGTGTTACTTTTCTACACAGTCAACATGTTTTACCAAGCATTTTTGGAGACGTGACACAACTTTTTCCATGCCAGTGTTGTACTAGGTCGGGTCCTGTGCTCGCAACCAGCTGTTTACTGATTTGATTTCATCATCGGTGTTAAAAGTGCTTACCTTTGAGTTGGAGGAACATGTGAAAATCACTTGGGGAAGCTCCGATGAATACAGAGGATACGAGAAAACTTCCAAGTTGAATCTTGACCCAGGCGGAACTCAGTGGGAGGTTTCCTCGCATCCTCCATATCCACCAGACCTTTTCCCAACTGATTTTCACATGTTCCCCTGACTCAAAGGCCATATTGGAGGTAAGAACTTTAACACCATGACTAAGATGAATCAGAAGTGAACCAGAAGTCGGATCCTGTGCTCGTAACCAGCTGTTCACTTCTGATGACGTCGTGAAGACGGTTCACGAAGTTTTCTAAGTAGTCGATTGCTGGCTGTTCCGTACCAGGGGAGCTCACAAACATCAGGTTGCATGGAAGACACAACTCCCTGCCGAAGACTAAGCCGGCAAGCGTCATTCCGGTGGTGTCGTGAGGCGCACGGCAGACCAGCAATAAAAAGCAGCACCTTCACATCCCAGTACCTCTGGTGATGGTCCACGATCTTCCTCAGTGCTCTTCTAGGGTCTTCATGTACCGCTCGACCATGCCGTTTGACTGCAGGTGGAGAAGGGTTATAAGCGTCTTGCGCACACCAAGTCTCCCCAGTGCTTCCCTCATCAGGTTCGACTCGAAGTTTGTGCCCTGATCGCTATGTAGCTCTAACGGTATCCAAAATCGGCGGAACGCCTCCTCCACTACGCAGTTCGCGATCGTCTTGGCCTCATGGTTAAGGAAGGTGTACACCTCTGGCCACTTGGTGAGATAATCTATGACTACCAACAGATACTTGTTCCTCCTGTCGGGAATAGTGAAGGTTCCCACTATATCGATGTCGATGCATTCGAATGGTGCTCCCACGTTGTACTGCTGCATGCAGCCATGGGTCCTGGCCTGTGGGTCGCGACTTTCTGCACACACGTCGTCCTCCGTGGTATAGTGGTTACCATGCTAACCTCGAGTTCCCGAGGTCGCGGGTTCAAATCCGGGCGATGGATTTTTTCGGGCGTAAAAAACCTTAGCATGGCTTCCTTCGGAAGGGAAGTAAAGCCGGTGGTCCCGTGTCGTAGATTTACGACACGTAAAAGAACCTTAAGCCTGATAAAGCGGCCTCTAAGCAAAATTACCGGTCTTTCACGCCCAATGTAGAATTGGACGCTAAGGACCATAGTAGTTAAAGAACTTCCATAAATAATACTCAATTTACTTTTTCCGCACACGCATGACAACGGCGGCACCACCTCTCAGCGTTCGTCCCTAGTCTCAACCAATAGTAACTATGTCGAGCTTGTTAATCGTTCGGTGGTGTCCAAGATGTCCTCCATGTACCTCTTCTAGGACTTCGGGCGCCTTACTTCGAGAAAGAATCAATTGCTCTCTCTGGGTCTTCACGTCAGGTAACTCCCATAGTCTGAACAACACACCTTCCTTGGTCTTCGGTTAGCCGCATTGGATCCAATAAGACTATACACACTACTCCAAGATGCGATATTCTCTCAGTTCGTCCTAGTTCCTGCCTCCACTTCTCTCAGCAGCCGTCCCAAGCCGGTGTCCGCCAGCTGCTCTCCCCTCAGGCATGCGCTATTCCATCCATCTGCAGGCATCGGCGAAATCACACGGATAACTGCGGCACGCTCCTTCTCCACCTTAGTGCATCTATGCACTCTTCCGAGAAGGGTCTTCTTGATATGGCATCCGCATTAGAGTGGCTCCTTCCTCTTCGAAGTTCCGATGTGAAGATGTATTCCTGAAGCCTCTGGACTCAACGGGCTGTCTGGCCCTCCAGGTTCTTAAAGCTCAATAGCCAGGCGACGGCGGAGTGGTTAGTCTTCAGGTGGAATGGCTGACCGTACAGGTATTTATGGAGGTGTTCCAGCGCCTTCACAATTGCCAGGAGCTCACGCCAGTAGTTCTTTTCCGCCTTGGAGATCTTGCTGTAGTGCGCTATTACCGTGCTTACCCATCCTGGACCTGGGATAGTATACCTCCAATACCAATGTCGTTGGCGTGGTGTCCATGATAAAATCGCCGTCCTGCTGTGGAAAACACAAAACGCACTGCAGAGTGCTGACTTAAGGCTCCTGAGACGCGTCCTCTGTCTCCTCTGTCCATAGGTAAGGCCGCGTTCTTCCATCAGACGAGTGAGGGGCTTCGCGATGTTGGGGAAATCTCTGACGAACCGGCGGTAGTAGCTGCATAGGCCAAGAAAACTACGCAACTCTCGTTTATCTTACTAGCGAGACCAATCTCTCTCAGTCCGAGCCTTCTGCGGGTCTGGCCACCCCAATTGGTGAGACTATGTGGGCCAAATAGCTAACCTCCTTGCGTTCAGTTCAGGTTGGCTGCTTGCGGTCCCTGTAATACGTTGGTCAGGTTCTCTAGATGGTCTTCGAAAATGCTGCCAATGACGATGATGTTCTCCAAGCACAGCAGGCAGGCGTCGTAAGTCAATTCTCTCATCACGGATTCCATCAGGGCTGGCAAGCGGCTAGCGTGTTGCAGAGGCAAAAGGGCATAACCGTAAACTACCAAAGCGCTTGGCGAGTCGAGAATGCGGAATTTTTCTTGTCTCTAGGGTCCAAAGGCACTTGTTAATATCCCGACTTCAGGCCGGTCGAGAACCACTGGTCACCAACAAGAGTGTCCAGAGTATAGTTAATTCGGAATAAGAGAAAAGCAGTCCTTTCGGGTGACAGCGTTCAACTTCCTATAGTCCACGCAGAAGCGTCACTCGCCTTTTTTTTTCTTTCTTCACCAAGACCTGTTGGATTATTCGATCTCATGTCCTCTAGTATGTCTCGTACCTCTGCTTGCCTTGCCAGAGGAGCACGCCTTGGTTGTTGCCGGATAGGCCGCGCGTCTACAGTGTCGACGCGGTAAAGTACTCGGTCAATGCTGACATGATCGCCGTCATCTTGGCTGAAATAGGATTGATGTTGCCTAAGGAGGTGCCGAACCTTCTTCAGTTGTACTCCGTCTGATGGTTGGCTGCCCTCTTCAAGTCTTCCAGCCGAGGACCCAGATCTTAAGACGATGCTGGTTCCTCGGATCTTTCACACGGTGATATACTCGCAACTAACTCGTATTCACCTAACTCCGTTCCGGTCGTATGTCCTGATCGCTGTCCGATGGATTGAGCAGTCTTTTTGGCACTTCCTTCCGGCAAGGCAGCAATGCCCTGGCGACATATAATCCATCCAACAGCACTTTCCGGTCCAAAATCAGGTTCCTTGAGCGCTGGCCTTTCAGACACGCCTCCACCCCACCTTGCTTCTTGCGGGCACAACCACATCCTCCTTCAGGACCACGCTCCAGATCGCCGGATGTTCGTAAGGGATCCGGAGCGTCACCTCGTCTCGGCCGAGTCTCATGACCCTCCTGCGGATGTCCACCGTTGCCTCGTGGCTGCTGAGGGCATCCAGTTCCAATATCACATCTTCAGCCACCGCTCATTTTCAAACGTGCATTGATGACAGTCAAACAAGGTTTCAGTCCGGATCAGCTTAAACATACAGCAATGAATATTTCGAAAACGCCTAATGCTACGAAATAACTTGGCACACATTTCGTGTTTAATCAGCTGTATATTTTTCGTTCAGTAAGTATTTGTCTATTTAAAAGTAATTATTAACTCTGACATTTGGATAAACAAAACCCTTGCACATCCCGCGGGCTTTTTGGTAATTCATGGACGGATCAAAGACCGAATCTGTTAACTGAATAGAAAGGTAGAAGCGGTAAAACCGCAGATACCAGCACTTGCATTTAGGTTAGTTTTGCGGCAGCTAGTCAGCTAGCCTCGGATGTACGACCTTTACGTTTGGGGTGCACAGTATGCTGCACTTCTGCCGCGCGTTACGCGTTCAGCGGAAAGCAGGCAGGAAACCGAAACAGTCACATGTATCATTTATTCTTGTGATGTTTGGATTATCAAAATATATCAAATCTTCGGGTGAAGAGACTATTTACAGAAATTTAGGTATACCTACATATACATTTTATTTGTGATCACAATAATTCAAATATATGATGCTTGAATCAAAATCGTTAGGGACGTTTTTGAGAAACAAAAAATAAGTAGTTTGTTTCCACGTAAACGGATTTTGGAGAAAAACAGTCCGGTTTTTGTGTAAATCTTCGTCTTTCATCGTTGAAGAATGTTGGATTTAAATATGAAGTATTTATCCAACTTTCGTGTTATGATGTTACATTCACAGGCAGATACCAGAACATGATAACGGTTTCTAAACATGATAATTTCAGGGAAGGGGGTTCAGGATAGCCCAAAATGTAAATTTCCAGGGAAATCTCAATATCGAATATTTGCGCTGAATGAACTACTTCTTCTATCTTAGGTGAGCGGCAGAGAAAGTAAGAGTACGAAGCATTATGGGGATCAAACCTGGATACCTTATGTTAGAATCAGCCATGTTATCGATTGAGCCAGATGCATAGATAATATAGTGTACCGTTGACCTGAATATTAAAAATTTCGCTTAATTATTAATGCATATTTTACATATTAGTTCCTCATAATGTATACTGAGGCTTTAAATGAAGCTAAGATTATAAAAAAGTGAAGGGGCGATGAAAATGATCCTTTGTCAGAATCCAATTTCACGAGACCCAGGAAACTGCATGGTAGTTGTTATCTTTGGATTACCGCTATTTCCACCCCTTCCGGGTTCAAAGAAAAAGGTTGATGCGATAAGGAAATTTGTGGAGAAGGCATATAGCCTGAGGGCAGGAGAAATGTACCAAAGAAACACCATGCTGGTACAGTTAACGTGTAAGACTCAGTACAGCATGGTCAATACGCAACAGCGGATAGCAGCGCCTGCGTAGATACCTCTCCACCCCGCAGTTCTCAAAGGATGGACTCATTCGAGGTTAGTTTCGAGAAAACAAGGCACAAATGATGGCGGATCCACACTCGGAACCTGGCTTTTAGCGCGCTTATTAAACAAAACACTATCTGGGCTCTGCGACGCGTTGTTTGAGATAATTGTTTTTATTGTTGAGGACCGGAGGCTGACACGTGTGATATGTAGATGTTATGGGCCTCTAATGGGGCAGCGTGCAAGTTTGGACGATACGCGGCCGACGGATTAGCACCCTCAGCTTCAATGATTATCAAAGTGCATCTACCCTGAAGCATGGTCGCTGGATCGGACCATTTTATGAATGGTGAGTAAATACGCCTCTTTTACCTTTCGATAATTCTCGCATTTACAAATTGAAAAAAAAAAAAATGTTAAAACCATCACGTTAATATGTTAATATTTATACGGTCTCTGAGTCTATTTCAATGCGAAGGGAAGACTGAGAAGTCATACTTATTTTCAGAGTGTTGCTTAGGGGTAGAAGTAGGGCTTGAAGGATCAAAACTCATTTAGAAAAACGGATTTTATTAGCAGTTCAGAAAATGAAAGTTCAAAATATTAGGATCATATTCGATCTAGAAGCCTCGTTTGAAATAAAATGCAAACGTCAGTATACTACCACGCCACCTGAGGAGTATACGTTATTTATTCAGCTTTAAAGTTTTTCCAACAGGTACAGTTTCGTACTTATATATTTGTTTGCTAGTGGATACAAAATTTCGCGCAGCATCGTTTAACATGATTTATTTAAGTTTTTATTTATAAACAAATGTTTTCATTACATTATTCTTCTTGTTATAAAAATTAAATAATATTTTAGGATACTCCAAGGAGCAGCAATGCGCCAATTCTCCAAAAATAAATTTAACAATTAAAAAATCATAAGCAGAATGTTGATTAAAATGTTTCTGCACGGTTACCAAAATTTAATTACTTAATGTTCAATAGGTATACTAGTCACAAAATCGAAGCTTGACTGAAAAGTGGATTAAGTTACTTTCGTAACTAGTCGTATACATAATTTTAGCTGCGTTTTGTATAAATGGTTCAGCTTCATACACATAGCAGGCTGCCTTTTGCTCTGTAAGCCTTAAGAATTCACCTCTATAATATTGACTCCTTTAGCAATGTAAGAAAATAACACTTAATTTTATTATAAACACGATGTTAGGAATTAGCTAGAATGCTGCATCTGCTTCGACTGATTATTCCTGATTAAACTATTTCTGATCTGTACTCTTTACAGTATGGAAAAATAAAAACAAATTAAACGTACTATCCTTATAAAATAAAAATGGTTTTAAAACAGGAACCTTCAAAGTAAATGTCACAAACAAATAATTTAATACTGTTGTTTATTTTAATTTTTAACGTTGGTTCAATACCTTTCGTTATATCGTGATTGTTAACTGTAAGGTATTTGATACAAAATTACACACGACTCAGTGTATGGTGACAAATGACCTCAGTTACCTAGTCACCTTACTTTATTATCTGTTTTGTTTACGTTTCTTTTACTTTGTAAATTAAACTCTGGATATTCAATCCGGTATTCACCTGGCGACTGAGGGAACTTAGTCAGATTATTTGATAAACGGGATTTGAACTCGCGACTTTCCGGATACGAGCCACAGACGCTATCGCCTAATGTATTTATTTTCATCCTTTCAAGCATCCTACCTATTATAGGATGTGTCAAATTTTTAATTGTAACATATTCTTTTTTACTAAACATAATATACACAACCAATAATGGTGATTATAGATCTGAGGATCTGAATGTTTCAGATAAAATTCTAGCATCATAAGTAGGATATTAACTTATTAAAATGATTAAGAACTGAATCATTATTTGCAATGTCTCAGCAGAAGGATTCAATTTGTTTAAAAACAACCCACCATCACTATAAGAGCTATGTTTAAAATAAATACCAATGGGATTCTGTTTGATACAGCAACCTAACAGAACCAGTCACAGAGTTCGTAATTTTACTCATTTCAGTCATTTGTTCATTCATTCTTAATAACCAGGCATTCTTAAGCAGTTGTCTTCAAGTTATCTACACCCAAACCATTATCATTATTGCTACACAGAATAAAAACAACAGAGGCCAAGGTTCAATAACAGATAAATACCGGTCCGAGTGCTGTCTGCAAACGCCAAAACACAGTACAAGGGATGGAGGGATGGTTTGTTATCTGCGACCTCCCTGCCTATAGTCCGGTGTAGTTCAACCTTATTTCCCTTCGTCCTGGCTTTAATGCTTACAAATTCCTATGCCTGTTAATAACAAAGTGCGGCCCCTTCTCAAGGGAGGGGGAATTTTTCTTTAGGACTCCTTCCTATCCTTCCTAGAGTGAGAAGTATGAATGTACGCGGGTGTTGTGTGTGTGTGTGTGTGTGTGTGTGTATGAGAGAGAGATTAAGGTTTAAAACGTACAGAAATAAGCAATTATTGTTTCCACAGTTAAAGCCGATATGACGTCAGATGTCAAGGTGACACATATTAGTAAATAAATAAACAAATAAAGAATGGATTTCGTTATAAAAATATAAAATATATGATGAACTGACTCACACACGCGCGCGCATACACAACACCAACAGTGGAACTAAATATATTTTCAGTAATTAAATAATAACAATTTTGCGCTCACCTCCATTTTTGTCTTATAATAACCCGGAGGGCCCGAGTTCGAATGTCAATTTTTTTCCCTGGAGTTTTCTCTAATTGCTAGGAGGCAAACGTTGGGTTACTCTTGAATTTCTGGGCCCTGGGCTTATTTGACCGTCCGATATGACCTACCCGGTTAAAGAACTTCAAAACTTATAAGTAATTTCTAAGTATTCATTGAAACCTCATTTTTTCCCTTATATTTCAATAAAATCATCTACAAAATATTCTTAAATAAGTTATATAAAACTGCTAAATGCTCTAGAGTGAGAATGTCTTTCAGATTTATTCATAGAACATTTTGTATTTAATTGGCGCACAGCCTTGGCTTTCTACCATCAAATGCTCGTTTTATTACCCTATTTTATACATTGAATACGACAAACTAAGACAGGGACATTCAAACCTATCAACAGTAACAGCTATTTTCTGTAGGAAATACTTTTACTGACAATGCAGCTTCAGCTGTTAATTCACAATAATACAGCAGAGTATGCAATTCATTATCTGAAGAAACCTAATCATAATGATTCGTCTTACCTGCCCACAGAACCCTTAAGCATGCGTATATTCGTTAGTTTAGCTATGCAACGGACTCAGTTTATTACTAGCTTGCCAGATACTATAAATAGACGAATAAATGACGAATACATTAAAAAATAGTAGTTTATTACTCATGCAAAGTCAAAATACCTTCTGAAAAGTTTCCAACTGCTAATTCAGGGCGTAACCAGCCATAGAAAATCCAGTTTTCACACACATAACGCAAAGGATCTTCTATATTAAAGTCTACGAATCTACTTAATTAGATTTTTGTGCCCCAACGAAATATTTCGACTCAATTCAACAATACTTTGTATACAAGGACCCTGAAAGTAAAACTTTCTCATTTATCATGCGCAGAATTGCTTGCTCTCTTGTGAAAAAGACATCACTAATGCTCATAACGCTCTTGAAGTGAGATCTGTATCATAACTGCACCAGACTTTATTTGTATATTTATTTTAAATCTAACGTTCGCATATTTACCTACTAATTATAAGGAGTTGCCTAAGTCACTCGGAGCTCAGTTTTGAGGTGGTAAAAGTACCTAAATCTATTCACATTCTTGACAACTGCTATAATTTTGACTTAACAGAGAAAAATCGATCTTACACGTCCTCAAACTTCCGCGAAACTATGATATTCACCGAGAAAAGCTTGGGCGTTCAGGTACTATACACAAATGACGGAGTGAATACATAATGGTTTGTAACTTGCAGACCTATCCATTTGCATCGTCAGTTTAAATGCTCTTTTTTGTAAACTAAAAGCTACATTAGCATTTGGCAATTTACGCCAGAAGATTACTCCATATATTAATGAAAGTAAGAATAATATATTATGCGCGTTGAACTAGAATTTATATAAGAGAATAAAAGGGTGCCTTGTATGCTTTTATTTACTTCTTATATATAGTTTTCTAAAAACCAAATATTTTATTTCGAAACATCGTTAAAACTTCTTCTTTTCGTTTTTGAGAGTTTAACGTCATTTAACCGAATAGGTCAATCGGACAATTGGGTGAAGTTATGCTCAAATGAGCTGGGTGCACAGAACATAGACTTTCCTGACATTCGCCTTGCGAGGTAAAGGTAAAACTCTGGAAGAAAGAAAGAAAAACAACTTTTCTAGGTCTTGGGACTTCCCAAATGTGAGGCAGACACGCTAACCCTTGGAGGTGGTCACTAACGTATTATGCATCTTTAGAGAAGTAGAAAGAGTTACTCAGCTGTTACCACGGCGGAATGATTACAGTAAAGGACTGATAACGTAATTTAGTGAAAACCTAAGTTTCAGGTTATGTGAAAATTGCAAAGGAAAGCATTGGTTTCACTTCTATTTGTCTATCCATTATTATAATCTTGTTTCTCTTTAATAGATTACCCTTATCGTTGTAGGACTTACACTCCCAAGGACTTACAAGTCAGTGCGTTGGGACAGTAGCCTGTCGAGGAGCAAGCAAACGCTAGATCATAGCATGTCTAGGATAGATGATCAGCCCAATGTCTGGTATGGTGAAGAAGAAGAAGAAGAAGAAGAAGGAGGGGGAGGAAATGAAATGTAGTCATGAAAGGGGCGATAGGAAATTTCGCGGATGAAATTATCCTACCCAGCATTCGCCTAGCGACCGAGGAAAACCACGAAAAAACCTTCGGTCGCACCGGGGTTTGAACCGAATGCGGACCACAGAGCTTACCACCATCCCGTTCGGTCATTGTTGTAATCAAATGCTTAAATTCGAACGCATTAACATATTAAAGGCATGAAATACAAAGTCGCCACACCTATGGAGTCAAAGTAGTTTAGGAAATGTTCTGTTCATAACACGTAGTATAGATATAACATTGAAACTTCCTTTAGATCTTATGATAGCCACTTATGAGAAAATTTCAGCTATCAAGATTATGTATATAAGACATTTATAATTAAGCTAATACATTTAAGTTTAAGTAATACATATTTTCAGTGTTAGAACATATTTAATAGTTTTCCTGCAATAGCTGTATTACGTTCGCTTTCCTGCATAGTTAAAAATAGGCTTCGAAGACGTTTCGTCTACAACAGTACACCAACAATTTGTCTACACTTTTGGTCGACGGACGTTAGGACTATGGACATTTCGACAACAGTCTTTCGCCTACATTTATTTTAGTCAAGAGGAGAATTCGCACAAGGAGTTTTCGTCAACACATAACATTCCATCAATACAATAATAGTATATATTAAATCTACCTTGTGCTTGCTTGTAAAAATCAGTAGGAGGCGAGAGGAGGGCGTCAGGGTATAGCGCGTCGCAACGAAACAACGGGTCCTGTCGTTTCTAGATTTAACCCGAGGTTAGCCTTAGTGTTAGTGTATATGTGTGTGTGCACTCGAATTATTATAATTACATATTACAGCATCGCATTTCCCCTACCCCTCCCTTTACTAACATTTCCACAATAGCAGCTAATTTTTACAAACAATTATCGGCTGCTCCATTATTTGATTACAAATAAACAATAAATAATTATATTAAGAATATTAGAAAACGTGCATTTGGAAAACGGTTATTAGGAAATGGTGTTATTAGGAAATTCAGTTTAAAAAGAATGAGTTAGTAAAAGTGATCGGGAACACTGTTAGTGGAAATCAATTTAGCTTTACACTTCATTATTTCCACTCATTCTCGTCAAATTGTTCAATTAGTATACTCATAATATTTATGGATTTCGTAAATAGTCAAAATATTTTTTGACGAAATATTTCTTGTTGACATTCACCTTGTCGAATTTTTCGGTTGTCAAACGCACCAGGATGGCGAATTTCACAAAAGGGCAAAATGTTTCGTTGATAAAATGTCTGTTGACGGATCGTCTGCCAGTAAAAAGTAGTGTGTGTATAAAAGCAGCAATAGAAATAAAACAAAACAACACTTGTTGATAAAGTCTTGGCATAATACCAAATGCTTATAAACATAGGAATTTTTGAACAGCTGGCTTCAAGTTATTTAAATTCAAACCATTATTACTACAAAGAGTGCAAAACAACAGAGGCCAAGGTTCACTGAAAGGCAGGTAACAACTGGTCCGAGTGCTGTCTGCAAATGCCAAAATACTGTACGAGGGGCGGGGGATGGTTTGTTATCCGCGATCTTCCTTCCCATAATGCAGTGACAGTTCCTATTTCCTTACGTCCTGGCTTTAATATTTATAAATTCCTATGCCTGGTTATAAATAACAGTTTCTGCAAAACTACGTTAGTTATTTGATAAGCACTTACTAGAAAATTATGTAAAATAAAATAGTCAAAACGAATGTATAATTTCCTATCTGATGTAGTAGAGGAACTACTCACGTATACATGTTTCAACGAAATGAAATAACTTTATTTTTTATAGTTAGAATTAAAGAACTGGCATTGGGCTGATCACTCATCCTCCATATGCTATGATCCAGAGTTTATTTGCTCCTCGAAGGCTACTGACACAAGGCATTATCTTGTAAGTCCTTGGGAGTGTAAATCCTACAAAGAGGAGGGTAATCTGTTGAAGAAGAATAATTTAAGGACCAAAATGGAATATTTGTACACGATTAGCGATGTTTCAACTTAAAATGCTACAAACGCTTATGTTGCAACATATCTTTGCCTTAAAGAAGGCCAATGCTAGAGCGAAAGGGTGCTTTCTGATTCCAATAGTGCTAAATAAGAAGGAATTAATGTTTTTTGGGAGGAAACCTAGGTTTGAACTAGATGTCCGCAGGATATTACTCAGAGCCCACCATCATCGTAATTAACACCAATATGTTTGACCCTATAGTTATGATGACAACCGCCAAAAAATGTCATCATCAAGAAGGCTTCTCTGCGGCGATTTACGAAAGCATTCTAGCTAAAAAAAAATGCAAGCTCTAGATACATCACGGGATCCTTCATGCTTGCATAAACTGTTCTGTAGAGTTTGCCAAACGCTGTTGCATCCTTCGTTGGTGAGGGCGCAGTTTGCAGAACTTATAACTGTTGACTCCTAATTAGGACTCTGAACCCGGAACGTCAACGCTATACTACGGTCAAACCATAATGATCTTTCTCCCAGGAACGAAGGTTGAGTTTTGCAGTGAGAAATCATTAAGGTTTGCTCTCAACTTTATATGTGCCATTTTTGGAATACAGTTGACAGAATATAAGTGACAGTTGTAGATAATTATCCTATTTTCTTTGGTAAACATACCCAATATATGAGGAACAACTACATATAACAAAGGACAAGATATAAAACCTTTTATACGTTTTTGTTTCTGATCGGTTCATGTTTATGTCAGGCTTGTCGTTTCATGAGTTTCGGCGTCATCCCCAACTTTTCTTCTTCTCCAGTGTCAAGTTTTGCAGATAGTTGGAAAGTAGTGTGACGCTGTTCAAACACAATAGGAGCTTCTTGGATGACACGCAAGCCAAGAACAAACAAGCGGATGGGTAGCATATAATATTTATATGCCAGGTTTCTCACCTGGCGGTAACAACTCTACGTGTGGCCCAAACCGCCTGATGATTCACGAAAGTCAATACGGTACAAGCACATCATTGTCAAACTTCGCTCAGCTTCGGCAGAATATTTTGCTGTGTTCGTTTAATAATATCGCAGTTTATACTTAAAAATTTGAAAAAGCAAGGGATACGAACATTACTAAGTCCTTATTCTCTTTCTTGTTTGGGCTCAATGGTCCTACCATCTTTTCCTTGGACGTCCCAGACATCTTCCTCTAGGTATAACATTGCTGCCTTCTTAGGGAATCTACTGTCGTCGATTTTTTCAATATATACAGAGAGAGCCAAAAATCTACGAACCGGCTGCGCGGTGTTTTTCCTGTCCGCGTCCTCGGCGCTCGTTGCCGTTCTGCCGCTATCATAGAAAGGCGCGGATGAAACCATACAACATGTTTAAAACTACTTTTAAAGGCTTTACTTACCAACTTTATGAAAGGAGATGCTGAAACTGGCCACCATCGTTGTCTATACATTTTTGGCGCCTCTTTAGGAAACTATCCATCAGTCGCCGTAGTTCACATTGAGGAATACTGACAATTTTCTGGCGGATATTTTGTTTTAATTCTTCCAGGGTGTGTGGGTTTGTCTTGTACACTTTATGTTTTAAGTTACCCCAGAGGAAGAAATTAGAGGGGATTAGGTCGGGGGACCGAGGGGCCATAAATCTCTACTAATAATTCTGTCCTTACACTTTCAATTGCTCTCATCGAAACATTGGCCGTATGAGCTGTTGCAGAATCTTGTTGAAAAAAAAGCAAAAATCACGCTCTCTGTCTGTTAATTCTCTAAAAAAAAAGGAGGCAAAATTGTATTCACATATGTACGGGCGTCAACTGTTGACTCGAAAAAAATTGGACCTATAACTCTTTCTCCGCTCATGGCGCACCATACACCAATTTTTTCGTCATGAAGAGGTACTTCATGAACAATATTAGGTTTGTCAGAGCTCCAATAACGATTATTTTGTGTACACACACAAGATGAAACCAAGCCTGTCCGTGAAAAATATTAAATATGGGTTTATTTCGCCATTGTATACACTATTGAGACTCCACTCACAAAATGTGTGCCTAATTACAGGATCACCTGGTTGAAGAGCATGTGCCACTGTTATTTTATATGGTTTTAACTTCAGCAATTTGGTAAGCTTTTCATGCAGAGCCATAAGAAATGCCTGCCTGTTGTGAAAGATGCCTAAGCGATTTTTGGGGGAATTCTCTAAATGATGACCGATGTCGTCTAATGCTTCTTCGGTAAGAATCGTACGCACTCTTTTAGATTTCTTAGACTGAACACTTCCTGTGGCCTAAATTTATTGTAAAGTTCATGGATTGCTGTACGGCCTGGAGCTTTTACACCTGGAAATCTTTCTGCAAATCGTACGTTCACTTGGCGAGCTGACTGAGTTAATACATACGAATCGTAAATAAATTCACGCTGTGCGTAGAAAACATATACTGCGCCATAATACCTATACTTTGTGGCTAAGTACAGGACAAAATAATAAATAACTCGTAATAAATGAACATCACATCACCGTCAACTCAATACAGTAGCAGTGCGTTACATGTTTCCACACGCCCAGTGGGAAAACACCGCGCAGCCGGTTCGTAGTTTCTTGGCTGTCCCGTTATAATTTTTTTCAATTTGTTCTGTGTTTTAATCTATTTTATCGTTTAATGTGTAGATTTTTAGTTCACTTCTAATGTCTTTGATTTCTAATTCTATCCAACTTCGTGCAACGTGTTACCTTTCTTAAAAATCTCATTTCTGCAGCATCTATTTTATCTGGTTCTCGATTAGTTAGGACCCAACTTTCCCATACATACAATTTTTTAAATGGAACAATGCCTAGTTACATCAACAGAATAAAGGCAGGGTAAGTTAGAATGTCAATGGTCTTTGTTGCAGGATTCTAGTGCAAGTGGTTTACGAGAAATCATATTTTGAAAAGTTTCCACCCCGAAAATTGTTTGTCCCATTCAACCTGCTTAGTTGCTAGGTACGATGTTGTTATGTTTGTTTGCATTGTGTTTTCTGTTCATTGATTGCAGTGCAACACGTTTGGTCAGTTAGTTTGTGACAGTTCAAACAGTAAGTCGTGAGTGGAAGATGGGGTTTACTAATGCAGAAGAAACCGTCAAGTTCATGGTGTATGGAGAGTGTAGGAAGAATGCAGTTAGTTCCTGTACGGTGTATGCGGAAACTATCCCAATAGACGTCAACCATCTCGGCAATTATTTATCCATCTCTTCAACCAAATACGTGAAAGTGGTACTGTAACACTTAGAAAACGTAACAGAAACAAACAAGTGACTGGAGAAGAGACAGAAATTAATGTTTTGGCTGCCGTTGCAGTAGATCCGCAAATTAGTTCCGCACAATCGCACGTGGAAGCGGCATAAGTCAGGCAAGTGTACTGCGCATTCTCCATCGACATAGGTTCCATCCCTATCACATGTCTCTCCATCAAGAGCTGCATGGAAATGATTTTGAGAATCGTGTTAACTTCTGTACATGGGCATTAAGACATGATACTCCAAATTCATCATGTTTCTTGATTAGTGATGAGGCAATCATGACCAGGTAAACCGCAGAAACATGCACTATTGGTCTGTTGACAAACCCTGTTGGCTTCGTCAGGTGGAACGCCAGCGTCCATGGAGTTTAAACGTGTGATGTGGGGTAGTGAACCATCAGACCATAGGCCCTTTGTTCATAGAAGGAACAATGAACTCGCACAAGTGTCGCAGCCTCCTGACAGACCATCTACCACAGATGCTAGAAGACGTTCCTTTGCAGACTAGGAGGAACCTGTGGTACCAACATGATGGCTGTCCAGCCCATAGTGCACGAAGTACTACAGCTTGTCTTAACGGATTGTTTCCAAATCGTTGGATTGGACGAAGAGGACCTGTACCTTGGTCGGCCCGTTCACCGGATCTGACCCTTTAGACATTTTTCTGTGGGGAAGGCTGAAAGACACTGTCTACAAGGATGTACCAACTACACCAGACGATATGAAACAACGTATTACTGCTGCCTGCTCTGAAATTTCCGCTGAAATGCTAGAACGTGTGCAGCAGTCTTTCCATAGCAGACTGGAAGCATGTATTGGAACTGCCGGTGGTCATTTTGAACACAACCTTTGAAGGGTTATGTTCTCTTTACTTGTAAAAATCTACAGAAGTATTGTAATTCCCTTTTATTTTTCTTTAGTTTGTGCTACCACAGGTTGTACAAGTGTCCGTGCGTAAAAGTTTCAAAATAAGATTTCTCGTAAACCACTTGCATTAGAATCTTGCAACAAACGCCACTGACATTCTAATTTACCCTACCTTTATTCTATTGTTGTAACTAAGCATTGCTCCATTTAAAAAAATTGTATGTTTGCTCAAAGAATACACTTTCTCAGTATTATTAAAATCTGTTTATAGGCTAAATGTACGAGCCCCTGACTACCAATCAATGCTGTGAAAACTGCACATCAATAGTGCTTTCCGTTTCCGAAATATTTCCGGTGCAAGTTTTAGATGATTCACCCTGTATAATATGTTAGATATGTTGGTCATTCCACCTTCTTCGAGGTACCTCCAAGATCTCTTGTTCCCTTCGTTTGTAGCATAAGACTAGCTTTGGGAGTCCATAAGGTAGCATTCTCCTCACATGGTCCTTCCCCTACTTCTGGTAGTTATATATTTCACCTACTATGTACAGAGGGCGCCAAAATGTATACACACTTTGACAGGATATATCTATTTAATATATTTCAAAGTTTGACCGAAAAACAACAGTAACATGTATGTTGTTCTGCAAACAGATGTGTCTCACACACGTTATGCTAGTGTTGCTACGGGACAGGTAAATAAAAAATGAACAAATGAAGCCAAGAATATCGTATGATGTGTAAACAGATGTGACTCACATGACGTTATACTAGTGTTGCTACAACAAAATGGAGCCAAGATTATCCTTTGAACAGCGGAAAGCAATTTTGAAGTGGTATTGGAAAAATAAGAATGTTGTTGAAATTCAATGGGAATGGAGACGTGTGTACAGAACTGCCAACGCGAGTAACAGTTGCACACATTCGAGACAAATTTGAGACTCATGGCACCGTATGCCATCTGGGAGACCTCGCACAGCAACAAGCCCCGCGTCCTCGGCTATTGTTTTGGAACATTGAGTACTCACCACAAAAATCTACAAACCAACGTGTACCTGAGACTGGATTTAGCAGAACTAGTTTGCGTCGTATTATTTAACAGCAAGGTTGAACGTTTATATTTCTAAGACTTTTGCATTGCATTAAATGAAGATGATCCTAATCGGAGAATGCAATACCGTGAGTGGTTTCGGAACATGGTACAAGAGGATAGGGCCTTCGTAGGTAAAGTTGTTTGGTCCGATGAGGCACAATTTAAGTTGAACGGAACGTTTAACCGGCATAAGGCTGCATTCACAATGAAATGTAAGCGCTAACGTAATGCAGCATAAGCGCAGGCGTGAGGGAACACCATTCTCAATGCAGTCGTAGGCGTAATGCAAGAAGTTGGCACGGGCTTCTAGATCCTTAAACTAATTGCGGAAATGTTTCGAGTGCACCGTAAGTTTCAAATTGAATAATATAACCAACAATACCAAATAAGGAAGTTCACTCAATATTTTATAAATAAGTAGGTCACAAAAACAAATATACGCCCAACAGCCGTCCGTAGGGTTAGTGACATCACGACTGTTTGACCAAACAGTAGTAGTTGTGCAAGTACTATGGAAACAGCCATTATTCCGTATGTGGGTAGTGAGTACTTTCGTTATCAGCATGAAACACACGCACTTGCATCATGTTAGCGTTGCTGTCGTTGGCATTCAGCTGCCAACATTGTAACATCGAGGGCTCTAAGCCGCAAGTCGTAGCCGAGGGATTGAGGACCTTCAGCCTCAGCGCGCAGCCGAGGGATGTTTTTAGAAGGAGAGGAATGGAGTAGCTGCGGAGCGACGACAGGGCGTAGCCGTAGGATCTGCGCGAAGATCCACTTTAGCTACATTTCCTTGCTTCGCGACATTCCGTTAGCCATAATTTTTTTTCATCACGTTCGCAATATCTTCTGCAAAAGTGAAGCGGTCGCCAACAAGGGCCCAATATTTTCGATAAAGCAACAACTCCTACACAATTTAAGAACCCAGAATACCACACAATCAACTCTGCGTACTAAACAAACCCGATTCCTTAAGTTTCTTAAAATTTCATACCTCCTTCCCGCATACGGAATAATGTCCGAAACTGCAGCAAGTTATATATGTGATGATACAGCTTCATAAGTTATATTAATGCAATGTTCATTATCTCTTTGCGCCTTATGATTTGTGAGCCAATAAATCTAGGCACAGATGCCGGATTCATCCACTAAATGAAAGAGGATTCAGTAAAGAGACTACCATAACCTCTTGAGAGAAATGAGTGATGGTGACCCACAATTTGTGTGGACGCATGTACATTGGACGGCTAAAATCTTGCATCGCGATTGTCTGTTGTTGAACAACAGGCAATGCAAGGAAAAAGAAATGCAGAATTCTTCCTTTATGCACGCAACGCAAGCATAACTTTGGAGTTTGCAAACTCTTGCGTTGCGTAGCGCGTTGCGTGACTCTATGTGAATGCCTCCATTAAATAACATGAATGCAAAGTCTTGAGCTTATGCTACGTCTGAAATTACATTTCATTGTGAATGGGCCCTAAATGTGTTACTGGTGTGCAAACACTCCAGTTTTTTTGGAGGGGGGAAGGCTGTTAATTTACCTGGAATCAATGCTTGGTGTGGGTTGCCATCTAGGGGTCTAATTGGACTATTTTTTTCTGAAGGAACAGTAACTGGCTAAGTATACCTGAACATGATACGCTCAACCGCCTTACCCGTCATTCATACACTATAGAAATGAGGAATTTTACTTCCAACAGGATGGTTCACTACCACATTACTACCGAGTTGTGCATACGTATCTTGATGAAAATCTTCCAGGCACTGGATAGGACGTAGAGGTCCGATTGAGTTTCCACCGCGTTCTCCAGATATAACTCCGTTGGACTTCTACCTATGGGGAACTCTTAAGGATGTTGTATACCGTAGAAAACCAGCTAAACTGGCAGCACTTCGGAAAGAAATTGAAACTGCATGTGCTGCAATCGCTGAGGACATTTTCGCAAACGTTGCTCGATCAGTAGCTCAACGTACTCAGAAGTGTATCGATGCCGATGGTAGACATTTTGAACTACTGTAGCTGTAAAAGTCTAAGATGATTATTGCTGATTATTTTCTGTTTATGTGAATTCAGCTGTGTTATCTTAACACAGTTTTTTCTTTGCTTGAAGTGTATACATTTTTGGCATCCTCTGTATTTTAATTCCCCCAACTGAGATGGATCGCATAAAGCTTATTTGTGTTGAATATTGATTCCAATAAAAATTCGCCCAAAACATGTTTTGAAGTCCATATATTATACAGCATATTTTGCTTGTTATAAAACAATAAATTAAACAAATCTAAGTTATATTAAAAAAGTTATTTCTGATACAAGTATTAAAAGTAGCACACGTTTAGAATAGAAATGTTTCAGAAACGAAAACAAAGTAAATGCATTAAAATAAACAAAATAAAAATAGACTGTCTCGTGGTCGAGCGGTCAACGTTCTGGCTTCTCAGCCCTGAAGTCCCGGATTGGATTCCCGGCCTGGCGGCGAAATTGTTCTTTAATTAGTATCTCTCTCTCTCTCTCTCTCCTACGCAGAGTCTAGAAGTAAGCATGTGGGAGTTAATGTAAGAGTGTTTCGTGTTAAAATTATTTAAATTCAAGGTTATTTGAGGTACCTATAGTCAACGATTTGTTTCTCAAGTCAAAGTCCCTGCTATGACCATAGAAGTTAATGAGGGTTATACAAATGAAACAATTAAAAAAAGTGAAAATAAGAGATATGACTTCAACACGATTCGAACAACGTGGGGAGAAATGGATTGAAAGGTCGTCACTCTACCAATTACCATATGAAAACTCACTTGTCCTAACCGCGTTACTCGCAGTAGTATTCTTCAGCACGCAGAATAAAAACTGCTTCCGACTGGAAACGATAAAGTGTCTGCATAAAATATTTTGCCAATGTAATTAGAAGAAGTTGTACAAGATATGTGCAACATTTGAATCTTATAAGAGATTTACATTTGATGGGTCCTCTTGTCAGAAGCAGCATCTTGGGAATAAGCTCGCAGCAGAGTACGGAGCGGGTCGGTACAGACAGCGGAATTTAAAAGCAATGGGTCGTGGAACATAGCTGGCTTAATCCGATGATCAAGGGAGACGAAAGAGAACATTTTGGTCATCGCTACTTTAAAATGTACTTGGGGAATCAGGTGCATTTTCCTATCTGTGCTACCCGAGATTATACTCTTACATGATGTACACCCTCTTGCCCCACCCCCCCAAAAAATACGTTCCTCTACTAGTATGCACGCTTTACTAATTAGTATGCACTAATTATTAAATGCCGCTCGAATTGAAGGACACTAGAAAAAGCTTAAATACCGACAGGTTAGCATAAATCTGAAGGCAGAATTATACAGAAATGTTTCGTTATAGAGAACTTGAATCTCAGCAAATGTTCATGTGGTCGAATGAGGGCTTGGAAACTAACGAGGTACACTACCCGATCGATTGTTCAAATCTCTCGCTATGAGAGCTCTTTTAATTTATTCTTTCAACGTTTTACCACCTGAGACAAAAAGACGAATTAAATAATAATTTTGATCATGTAATTATTAATGCATTGTGCTGCAGGATCATTTAATTTGTTGAATATTATTTCTCAAGACTTTGTGAACACCACGTATATTAGTTTTCATTATTTCCGAACAACCGTAAATACTTTAGCAGGTATATCCATCATGCCCAATTTGCAGAAATGTTTTTAAAAATGTCTATAATTATTTTATATTGTCTAACTTATTTTGTATATCACAATCTTTATCATAAATAACGTACTACCTAAATGCGCAGTTCATCTGTACTGTACATTTTTATTATTATTATTTCTATATTTATACAGTGTGTCCGAAAAGACTGTTGATCGAGAAATTTAAAAATACAAACTACAACGTCATGGAAATAACACTTGTGCAATTAATTTATTATTTAAATTGTTGAAAACTTACAAGAGTTGCACAATATATTTCACATTTGGTTCATTACATTTATCACAACATTGTTGCTCATTGTAATGTATGTGTGTGTATTGTCGCGTCGGACACATTATTGCTGTGCATAACATTGTTGGGCTAATTGTTGTATTTGTGTGTTAATTATTGTCTGGCGCGGCAATTCCATTTCTTAGTTGAGGGTGAAGGCGATTGAGGGAATAGCTGTGTGTGTGTGTGTGTGTGTGTGTGTGTGTGTGTGTGTGTGTGTGTGTGTGTGTGTGTGAGTGATAGCGTGGGTCTAGTTGTAGCCAGGATGTGTGTGTAAGAGTACGTGTTGCCATGTGTGTGCGTGGGGCATCTACCCCAGTGTTTTGTGTGTAACCTTTTCGTACCATGTAGATCACCTTGATTTATAATAAACCTGAGCAAAATGTGAATTCAAATGTAATTATTTATAAATATTCCACGCTCGCTTTCAGTTTTGTGCAGCAAGTTATTGGTACCTTTCTGGTTGCCTCTGTCTACGTCCCCCAATGCTTATGCCGGGGTAACTAAATTTAATATTTTAGCTGCAAACCTTTCGGCCTCACCTCGGTGTATAACAACATTATTAACCAAATGTTTGCATAAATATTTGTTATTGCTTAGCATTTCACACTCATCTTCGATGATTGCTCTTAGATGTTCGAAATTTGTAGGCCTTTGCGAAAAAACCCATTATTTTTCAAACTTCTCCACACTGGAAAGTCTAACGGTGTTAGATCACATGACCTAGGGGACCAATCAGTTGCACCACGCCTCCGATCCATTTCATTAAAGTTCTTGTTGAGGCATTCCCTTACTGGTAAACAGAAATGTGGCGGAGCGCTATCTTGTTGCTAAATTAATTTGTATAATTCTCAAACAAAATATGATTTTGTAGCTCAAGTGAAACTACGAATTTTAACATTTCCATGTGCGAATCAGCATGTGCCATCGCAAAAGTATTTTACTCGATGAAGTGACTTTTGAGACATCCAGCATATTACTACCTTTTGTATAGGTATTTGTTCCCAAAAGGAAACATTAACAATAAGAAAGCTGCTAACTTAAGTGTTGGCTTATTAAAGCTAAGGAAAGGAAAAATGTTAATAAAATCTCAATGGTAGATGCTGTAATTGAAGAGGATGTTGAATTTGAGATAATATCCGGTTTCTAAGGCTCTGGGGATAGTCCGTCGTGTCAGCCGGAGTTTCTTGGAATCATTTATTAGGAGAGATGTAAGGATTTAAGAATACTGTTTGTGAGTGTTATCTTATAAATGTTATTACTTGTGATGTTTGTGTATGTGTGTTTACTTCATGTGAAGCCATCTTGTGACGTCATTCATTTGTTCGGTTTGTAGCTCCATCTAGTGTTAGCAATTTGTGGTAGTATTAGTGTTTGAAAGAATTTTAAGTTTTGTTTACTGTCCTCCGGCTAGCTATTATTTCTCAGTCGAACATGTCTCTTGATCAGGGTTGTGTAAACGGAAAGGAATCTTTTATCCAAATATAACACTGATGGAGAAATTTGTTTTACACATTTATTGTCAAACACGTTAACTATCACATTTATACATTGATCTTAACACTCGCCAAACTGAAACTGTTATAATAACTTCTTACTGATCACTTTTAATCCACGTACTTCAACCTTTTGTATAATTAACCTTACAACACTTTAGATTATTCATAATTCTGCTGCGCGTAACTTGTGAATCGATACCCGACGTTTGCCGTACAAATACTTTCGACGAATTGACTGACTGAAGACGACGTGTAGTGTACACAGATTTTTGATGAACTGAACGACTGAAGGCGACGTGTAATGTACTAAGAATTTTGATGAACTGACCGCGATCTACCTCTGACTTGGCTTTTTATACACCCACTCCCCGATATGCCTAAAGATTATAACTGAGTTACTATTGGCTAATAAAACGCGCCAACATTAGCGTCTATTTTAATATCCAATGAAAATTATGAATACATATGCTCTAGGGAAACATTCCAGAAGATTCACAACGGAAAAACGCGCCAGCATTACGTAACTTCCTCGTTTCCAATAATGATAAACAGCTCACCCCCCCTCGCTGCATTATTGCGCGCTATTATTGACAGTTTCAGTAAGGTCGTAGAAACTTACTTATCAACAATAATTACAGTCAAGAAATATCTCAAATCAATGTCACATAAAAATGCATATTCATATTACAATCATTATTTACATTTAAGTAATTTGTGATACAAATTACTGCATCATATGCCCTCAGTGTTAACTATCCAGCATTTACTTTACATTTCATTGTTATTTACCCTCCTGGATCAAATTGTCGGTGGCTAAACATTACTCGTAGCTGTATCCTAACCTTCAAATTTTTGTTCATGAATAACCTCTTGTATTCATATGAAATTTCGTCCCCTGATAACATTTGAAAACAATCTAAAGTTTCCTGAATTACACATCTTTTAACAACTGTCATTTTCAATTCTTCTACTATCTCTTTAATTTGAGAGTACTCTAACAAATCTGTACTAAACTGTACTGGACTGGAGTTTTCAATTTGAACATCTTGGTACTTGTTAATTTCAGAAGTTAGCTTTTGATTATTTACAGGCAAAACTTTAACTTCTTCGTACAATTTATTTCTCTGCATTACTGACTCATTCTGTATTTCTGATATCTCCCCTCTGAAATTAACTTTCGCCTGATTCACATCTACATTCATAACCTCTTTCATCTCTCTTATCTCACTTGAAATGTTACTCATTCTACTACCTGACTCTTTACATTCTACATCAACATGTTCACTTTTAGTATTAACCTCACTTTCTTTGTTACCTATTTCCCTGCTCATGTCTAACATTTTCTTTGAAACTTCTCCTATCTCACTTGCTATTATTTCCTTTTCATCACTCATTTTTGGCATACTACTATCTAGCTCCATAGATTTCTTTTCAATTTCTTCCCTGCTTTGATCTACTTTTTGCCCTAATATCTCATTACTCCTACCAATATCTTCAATTGATTTCCTATGATCTTTTTTTATAGCTTCTCTCAATTCCTCAAAACTCTGATCTACTTTCTGTTCTACACTCTTAATAATATTTTCACTCAATTCCCTATTATTCTTTTGCATATCTTCCCTTAATTTCTCATTACTCTGAGTTAATTTTTTTCTAATTTCTCATTATTCTTTTGCATATCTTCCCTTAATTTCCTACTCATATTTCTCAGCATTTCCATCATCATACTAGCATCAAGATTAACATTTCCTACTATTCTATTCTGACTTTCTGCACTAACATTTCCTCCATCAAATACTACATTGTTTAAGCTATTTTCTGTATCCTGTATTGAATTACAGCTAACTGTTACATTATCTCCCTCCATAATTATTTCTTCTGTATTATTAGTAGCCATTGTTTTCTTTATCCTACCGCTCCTAAGGTACATTTAAAATTTTACACCTTTTTTTTAGAATAAAAATCACACGTTTCTAACCTTTCTGATGCTATCTGCTGATGTAGCTTTGATGTCCAGCTTTCTGCCCCTCTCTCCTAGATTATATGTCGCTTCTGCGTTGTATTACGATGAATCTACGACGTTTTGGTGTTCCGTATTTGACTTCCCTTGTTGCCTTTTAATCTCGGAATTACGATGTCCAATCATCCGCGTAGTCTGTCGTCCCTTTTGTTGTTTCTGGAATCTGCGTCTTGTAGTTCAGTTCACTTCTCCATTCGCCCCTTCCTGGTCATCTCACTTCTTCCTGGTTAATTCTGCCCCTTACTGGTTATTCTGATCCTTTCCTGGTCATCGTGTTCCTTTCCTGGTCACTCTGCCCCACGTTCTGGGTGCCAATTTGTAACGGTATTACTTATATGTTTGTTTACATCACGCATTGAAGCCATCTGGTGACGTCATTCATTTGTTCGGTTTGTAGCTCCATCTAGTGTTAGCAATTTGTGGTAGTATTAGTGTTTGAAAGAATTTTAAGTTTTGTTTACTGTCCTCCGGCTAGCTATTATTTCTCAGTCGAACATGTCTCTTGATCAGGGTTGTGTAAACGGAAAGGAATCTTTTATCCAAATATAACACTGATGGAGAAATTTGTTTTACACATTTATTGTCAAACACGTTAACTATCACATTTATACATTGATCTTAACACTCGCCAAACTGAAACTGTTATAACAACTTCTTACTGATAATTCTTTTAATCCACGTACTTCAATCTTTTGTATAATTAACTTTACCATACTTTAGATTATTCATAATTCTGCTGCGCGTAACTTGTGAATCGATACCCGACGTTTGCCGTACCAATACTTTCGACGAATTGACTGACTGAAGACGACGTGTAGTGTACACAGATTTTTGATGAACTGAACGACTGAAGGCGACGTGTAATGTATTGAGATTTTCGATGAACTGAACGCGATCTACCTCTGACTTGGCTTTTTATACACCCACTCCCCGATATGCCTAAAGATTATAACTGAGTTACTATTGGCTAATAAAACGCGCCAACATTAGCGTCTATTTTAATATCCAATGAAAATTATGAATACATATGCTCTAGGGAAACATTCCAGAAGATTCTCAACGGAAAAACGCGCCAACATTACGTAACTTCCTCGTTTCCAATAATGATAAACAGCTCACCCCCCCTCGCTGCATTATTGCGCGCTATTATTGACAGTTTCAGTAAGGTCGTAGAAACTTACTTATCAACAATAATTACAGTCAAGAAACATCTCAAATCAATGTCACATAAAAATGCATATTCATATTACAATCATTATTTACATTTAAGCATCATGTTTAAGCTTGAAATCCTACTTCTTCTGTCCATTACCACTGCATAATGCCTTATCTCAAGCTGCGCTTTAAGGGGCAAATAAGTAGTGCCCTTTCTTTCCTCAAACTACTTTATTCTTATTTATTTAATACAGACCCTTCGTTTGGACACGTGGCCGGTCTAACGGGAATTTTCATGGCATCGGGAAGCACACTGTTTGCCGCGGAGTTGGATATTCAGCCTCTTAAATTCAAGCGCATAGGTTTCCCATGCAAATTATAACTGCAATAACCGAACATTTCTGTCGAGAAGTTGTTGAAATTGATGCCCTTGTGCTGCCACATATTTCTTACATATTTTAAGAAATTTTGCATTAACACTAATTAATTCTTAATGGTCATTAAAATAAAACCATGCTTCGTTCGTAAAAAAAATACTAAACGCGGGTTAGTAGAGCGATAATTAACATTATCCAACACCCAATGCAGAAATTAACTATACTCACATTATTATGGTTGCGTCCAGAATTTTCCTATAGGATTTAAATTTTAGGAGTTTAGTGGCATTCTAAGTTGATGTTTGCGAAATTCCTGATTCCTGTGCAAACTTTCTCAGAGATTTCTTTGGACTTGGTTCTAGCTTTCCTCCGATGTCATCGAATGTTTGCTCTGTAAGAACAAGGCAATCTACTTTAGGTTTCTTATCAAGAATAGACCCCGTTTCCCTAAATCCATTCATAAGATTACGAACCGCTTCTCTGTGAGGCGCACGAACAGTAGGAAATCTATCTATAAATCGCCGTCTCACTTCTCTACAAGAGTTTGTTGCCACATAGGAATCATACATGAAAATTCACTGTGCTAAAGTATACAGACTTTTTGGCACTATAACAGCACTAACGTACTGTAATACTGAAACACATGTCCCACAACATATTAACCTCTGTACAGGACGGACTTCGCGTTGACTGATTAGCCGGTACAGGGAAAGGAGGGAAAGTGGAGGGAGAACAGAAGTGGTTAAAACAGCACAGTGCAGGGCAAACAGTTTCCCGTTATGCGACCACGAGTCGAAACGAAGGCACTAGCTCGCTTTATTCCCTTACGTGTTGCTTTTCGAGCAACCTTTGCCATTACTGACCGTTGTCTTCCTTGAGCCTTATTTGTATTTGCTCTCTTTTTAGGGGGGGGGTGGCAGTTACTATCTAACAGTCCTTTGTACCTCCTGCCGATTCCCTCTGAAATTCTAACAAGTTACATACACCAGCACTGTTACCGCAACGTACAAGAAGATAAGAACAACAAGAAACTTCTCATCCAAAATATCCGTTTGTAACATTGAAACCTACTGTTTCATCATTGCTTCAAAGGCCCTTACACATTTTCCTTCTTGGTTTATGTAAAGAGTTTATTCAACGATAAAATATTCTGTTTTGTTACACCTAGCGTCTAAAGATGTATTATAAAAGCACGGTGGTCATAGCCAGTCTGCTTTATTGCTTATCTTTCTCTTTTAAAAACAGTTGGTTTACCTCCTGGTATTTCAGTTACGTAACATACACATATAAGTAAAGCGATTTTTCTCTTCTTTGTGTCTTCTTTCTTAACTTCTTACATAATTTTAATGCGGGCATTAACTATAGTACAGTATATTTTAAGTTAGCACTTTCTATACTTATCATATAATTTGCGTTCACATATTTACATTATTATTATTATTATTATTATTATTATTATTATTATTATTATTATCCTAGGGACATGCTTTTTACTTTCTCTACAACTTACCTGTAGTAGAGGAAATAGCTATTGCACTCTACCTAAAAATAAAATGCAGAGATTTCACCAGAAATATGTGTTTTGAGGTTCCCTGAATAAATAAAAAATAACATTTTTAGAAAAAGATCCGCGCCCGTATGTGTGTGTATCTGTGAACAGCATAACTCAAAAACATAAAGTCGTTTAAATGCCAAACTCGGTTTTTAAGCTCAGCATTATCCAAGGATGCAACATTAAGATTTTCAAGAAAATCCCCCACCCCAAACTACCCTAAAATGTATATCTTGAATTTTCTGCGAATCTGTGAAGCCCTCTTCATTCTGAAACGAGTTTTGCATTATTGATAAACCATAAGAGATAGACAAAATTATACCACAAAAAAATCAAATCAGATTTCATTAAAGCACACAATTTATGTCCAATAAAAACTGTTGTGGTGTTAACCATTTCCGAGGTATTGTTTGTTATTGGTTTGAATTTTTACTTTTTCAGGTGGTAAATGGCTGTTAGTTCTTTTTTATTTGTGGTCATACAAAGTGCATGGAATTTCAAAACCATTACATAGCGATCTGATTTTTAAAAATCTTACTGTCGCTTTAGCCCCCGTAAGGGGGGGGTTGCGACCCCTTCAGCTGCCGTGGTGCGGGCGCTGCGGACCCTTAGCACTCGTGGTACTTCTGACGTTACCAGAAGTACGCTGGGCCGAACATCTGAGCCCCTCCCGAATGGGAGTTGTTCGGATTGGGTTGGACTCGGCGGGGCAGTGGTTCCCGATACCCATGGGTTATTGGGTACGCTTGGCTATGTTAATTCTACCCAGGCGGGGTTGTGAGACGCCTCGAGAATCTCCGGCACCAACCATGAGGGATAGCTGGTAGACGGTAGCTAGAAACTGTCGGCCCCACCGAGGTTGTTCGGTAGTCTCCCCCAGTTAGGGTTCGCCCTGCTGGCCTGACGCGCGTAAGTGGCGTATCCACTTCCGTCCCTGCTTGGAAGGGTCGGTGCTAGAGCTTTCTGGCCCGATTTCGACCAGGCAGGGGGGGGCGGTATATAAAATAGGCACCGCTCCTAATGGAAAGCCCCACGAGTTTACTCCTGGGTATGCGAGGGTGTGGTCTCTGCGTTGGCGGACCCGGTCCCGTATTTGATTGTCGCTTTAGGCTCTCCTTCTTATACCTACAACGAAATGTATAAACGTGTAATGGAAGTTTATCTCCATTAACAAGAAGTAGATCGCCACCTCTGTGGTGTGGGGTAGCGTGTTGCCTCACATTCCAGGGGTCTCTAGTTCGAATCTCGGTTAGGTTGAGTTATCCGGATAAGGTTTTTCCGGGGATTTCCTTATCCTGAGAAGACGAATGTGGGGTAACTTAAAACTCTATGGACCCCAGGCTCATTTGAGCATCATTTCACCTATTTCATTCATTGTCCGACATGACCTACTACGTTAAAGAATGTTAAATCACAAAAAAGTAGAAGAAGAAACTTTTGTAAAAATAGTTTGTGGAAGAATGAGTAGAGAAAGTCATGTGAATGGCTTCTTCTTTATTGTAATAATATTAATATTATTTAAGTGTTTATGATTTAATTACTTTTCCTATGGAGAGACGTGTATTCCTTCTACCTCGTGAACCAAAGAAAATAGTCCCTCCTCAAGAGATACCCATTTATAGACAGGTACCCTATAATGAGTACTGAGTACTCGCATTAGAAACCAGCCCGATAAAGCCAAGTTACGAAAGAACTGGATGTCTAACCCTCGCCAGGGAAGCAGGTCAGATAACACCTGTTCCTCTTTGCGATATTCTCACAGCATAATTGGAAAGAGGGAATGGCGCCAAGAACCGCTGGAAATTTTGACAGACGTACAACAGGTACGGAATCTTTTAGCGTGCCTCCCGGTACTAAACGCGGTGGCTTTGCTACAAGAGAAGCACAAGTTTAAAACGATTTCCAAACTAAGTCAGTATAGAGTACAAGTTCGTGTAATATATCAACAAGGGTAGTGGTTCTCGAAAGTTACTTTACCCTAATATTAGTCCAAGATCCACGGAGCGTTGAACAAAAACGTGCACCCTTGGGCATATTTTAATACTTCCAGTTTAACGATACAGACGATTCGGCCTGTGTATCATTTTACTTGTACGGTTATAACGGATTATGCAGGACGAAATACAAAACAACTGACATCCCGTTCAGTTGTATTTTTCGTTTTCCTTATTTACTTCCCTGTGGTGTATAGAGAATGCATTGTATTCCACTAAAAATAAATAAATAGAAAATAAATAAATAAATGTTAATTTGTCACTACAAATACACATTTTGAAGTCCACTGAATCCAGGAAAAACATTTTTATAAAATGCGTGTGTACGTTGGGGGGGGGGTGCGAGCGGACGCGGTCGCGCGCATGTGAGCAACGTAACTCCATTAAAATTCTGATAAATATAAAATTTCATATTTGAGTAAGGCATTGTTTAAGCATGCCAGGCAAATATTATAAGTCCCACTCCAAGTTACTTTCACATGGAAAAATGTTCGTTATTTTTCAATGATTTTAATTAAAATAGAATAAATTAGATATTAATAACAGAAATTAAATGTATAACTTGAATTTTCTGTGAATGTGAATTCCTCGTCATAATGATTAAATTTTGTATAATTGAGAAGTCACGGAGTGGACAAAAACATACTATTGGGAAAATGTGGAGCTCATTAAAATATACAATTTCTGCGAAATATAAGTTTTCAAAGCCTTAGGCGTTTTCGAAATACTCCACGTTATAAGCTTACACTTTCCTAAGTATGTCATCTAACGGACATGCTTGAGACTTAGCGATTCTCCTTTTTTCTTTCCATCGCAAGGACTAGTTATCACGGTTAAACATTTAAACGCTGTTTCCACACGTTGTATATAACGATGTTTAGATCATACCTAGGCAAAAATATATCATGAATGATGCAAAGTGGATAGAAGACTCCTTTTGGTATGAATGATGTGAATATACAGCTGATATACTTGCATTTGTCATAGGCAGAGAAAGTGTGTTCACAAAATATTTTTTTCGTTTACATATCAAGATGTTGAGGTATTTGCAGGAATTTCTCTTACTGTTCGGTTCAAATATAATAATTAAATAGAGGAATGTTTTCTCACGATTTACGACTGATACCTAAATTGTTGTTCACTTTATTTTTATTCTTTTGCATATGGAGGTATGAGGTATTTACCCGAGGGGGGGATCGGAGGCAGGGATGAGGTGAAGGAGCCCAGGAGGTCGCAGAACCACAGGCAGACAGACAGGTTCACAGAGACGAAGGGAAGTCTCTAATATTTCCAAGTTGAAACATCCACCGGTACCAGCAGAAACAAAGAATCCCGCGAGAGGGCGAAACGACCCTAGCAAGCGGGCCAACACACCCTGGCGTTTAACGGAAGAAATCTTTTACAAAGCGCAGCAACCATGCTATCTGCCCTACATTAGTCGCAATACGGAACCCAAAGACACTTTCTGGAAGATGAAAGGGAGAAAGATGAAATGATAGGAAATGAGGGAGGGGAGAACTCGGGTAGAATAGGCTACCTCAGCATTCGCCTAGGCGACCAGAGAAAAACCACGAAAAACCTAGGTCATAGTAGGCGGCAACCGGGAATCGAACCCGGGACCTTCGAATGCTGGCCTCAGACGTTACCACCTGAGCCATCCCGCTCAATTTTTTTTGTACTTGGATGAAACGATCTACTTACAATAATTATAATTATGTATTTATGTATTTCCGCATAGTTACATGAGAAAACATATTTTTCCAAATCTTTGGTATAAAACCTAATATAACCATTACTTTCTTTCTCATTTTAGTATCTTTGTTGGCTTTTGGTGCTGTTTTATTCGTTTTACTTATCAACATTTCATATACAGCTTGTTTTGCGCGAAACAATATAATCTTTCGATATAATTTTTTACAGGTAATGACTATTTCGATATAAATTATTCGTCAAAACGGTTCCAAAATTATCCTGAGAGCCATCGTTTTTAACCAAGCCAATTTACATGAAGTGATATTATCACACACACGCTCTTACCTGTCTTGCATGTACATGCAACGAAATATCAAACAAATTGTTGATTCAATCGAAACCAAACTAATGACGGCAAACAGTAGGTAATACTGGCGCCTTAGCACCACACACTTTGTTCTGTATTTACAAAATTCATGACTGTTTCACACGAATGCAATTGATTGCCTAAAGGCAGACTGTGCAATGAAACTCAAGATGTTTTTCGGAAAATATATTTAGGTTCTGTATTGACCATTTTACTATAGAGTGGCGTAGGAATGTCATACCATTCAATTACTGTATTAAAACAGTAATATTGTAGAATCGATGTTCGAACTGCGTGAGCGAATGTTGAGGTTTGTGGAAAATCCCATAGATAGGATCACAAGTCGGCGGTTGCCATAACACCACACAAACACCACATTTCTGAAATGACAGAGAAACGACCGTTGGAAAGGTAGAATCAGACGACTGAAAAATTCAATGCCATAGCGGGATTTGAACCACGGTTCTCCCGATCTCCGTCCGGTTGCTCTAACCACTTGGCTACCATGGCAACATGCCGGTACGACATTAAATTCCCCAACTGATTCGCATTTTCCCCAGTAAACCACAAGGAGATCTCAATTATATTGAGATGACATACCCCAATGGCGACCTACAATGCTGTAAGTCCCGGGCTTCATAGTTTCAACCACTATTTGAGATCTCCTTGTGGTTTACCGGAAAAAATGCGAATCAGTTGGGGAATTTAATGTCGTATCGGCATGTTGCCATGGTGGTCCAATGGTTAGAGTCGTGGTTCAAATCCCGGGCTATGGCATCGAATTTTCCAGTCATCTGATTCTATCTTTCCAACCCTGTCGAACACATGGCTTGTGTGGAAGAACAAGTAAATCCAAACGACGTTTGACTGTTCAGTAAAAGATGATGAAAGTTGTATTCACGGAAACAAATAGAGTGGTGGAGACACAGAGGCGTTCACGTACTCACTTTGATACAAGATGAACTCTTTATAGACAGACAGACAGTCTGCCGACTTTTCCAAAAAACTGAATCTTGTTCACTATTAGAGTAATATCAACCGTGCCCCGTTAATGTTCTTATTCCTAAACGCATCGAGGTGGTTCGCGTGGATTTGGCTCGAAGTCCCGGCAAATCAAACAACGTGGACTTCTGCTGAGTTGGGAATCTTTCGTCGGTCAATTCAGAGACTTCTGCTTTCAGATCTGCACTCTCCCCGTACAAAACGAATTAATACAGAGATAAGGAGCAGAGGCTGCAGTATGATTGTGGACAGTGGAAGAATAGGCCATATTACACAACACTTGGTTCACAGACTAGGCCTTATTTCATCTGAATGGCGTTGTGAACCAACAAAACGTTCCATGAAGAAAGAGACTTATTAACAGTTAATGTGTGGACAGCAATTTCGAGCCACGGAATCGTCGATCATTTTTCTTCGATATAATGTGAAGAAAGACCGAAACAGGTATGATGGGAAACAGTTTTAGCTTTCAAATCTTGGCAGTAGGTGTCTATGAACGCAGCTGTTCATGCAGGATGGAGCCCGCCCATACACTCCAAACACTGTTCTCGATTTCCTTGGACGAGACTTTGATTTCTTGTCAAGTCGCATCATTTCCCTGAAAGAGCGCGGAAAAATGTGGCCGCATCGTAGCCCGAACATTAATCCAAGGTTTCTTTTTGTGTGGAATTTTAAAGCAGAAAATGTTCTAAAGGAGGCCAGAAAACGAAATACAGATCAAAGTTTACATTGTGTCGTGCACTATCTGAAGATGTAATGGCGAACGCAAGATTTCGTTTGCAAGAGTTGTGAGGCAAAACGGCGGTCATGTTGAACAAGTTGTTCACTAGGGAGACTTTTCCAGACTACAGTGAATAATTATGTACCATTGCTGTACTGCTTTAACGCAAATAAACGTATACTATGTGTAAAACAAATGGTATGACATTTCGTGCGCCACGCTGTATATAGGGTGCAAAGGACATACATGCTGAAAGCTCTACCTTTGGCTTTGAATACATCTTCGGAATACGCCGCGTCATATTCGTGGTATCTGAATTCTCCGTTATACAAACTACTCCATCACCAACAGTTTAAAAATAAAGGCAACATTAAAAATAAAGCTTGGAAAAATTCTACAAAATGAAACTGCGCCAAATATTACTACTTCCTTCGAATTCCAATACCAAATAGAAGCAAAATTCTTTAAATCCGCCCATGTTTTGACCCATTGAGAAATTAAAAATTATCTTTATAGATATAGTAGTACTAAGGAGACTCTTTGCGGACGTGAAGAGGTAAAGGTACGTATCACGGAGGGGCCCCCGGAACCCATTGTGCTTCCAACGTGACCCCTTGGGGGGACGAGGGAAGAGATCCGAAGGGCGACCAGATTCGGATGCAGACGGGCGCAAGCATGGACGGGGTGACTAACGTTTCCAGATAGAACACAAGCTACGCCGCACGGTCCCTGCCCGCAAGCCAGCAACCTCCAAGGTCTCCCGGAGCGGAGCCGCACGCAGGAGAGATCTAACTGAGCGGTACCGCAGCGACGCCAGGGAAGAAACCTTTACAGAGCGCAAGCCACCGCCCAGCCGCAACCCGCCGAACAGCGTCGCCTGGTCCTACAACCCTGAAACAGATGACAAGAAAGATTATGGATACAGGAAATGAGAGGAAAGAGAGTCGTGGTAGAAGATGAACCAAACCAGCATTCGCCTGGTGACCCGGGAAAACCACGAAAAACCCATGGGCCAAAGTGGGCGGTCGCCGAGGATCGATCCCTAGACCTCCCGAATACCGGCCAAGACGTAACCGCCTGAGCCGTGTGAAGAGTTAAAAGACACAGTCTCCTAATTACGAGTACTTTTTATTGCAGTAGATATCATGATAAAATATATACTTTTTAATATCTTATACAATGAGATGTAAATCACCATCATTTACTTCTTATAGGTATATTGCTTAAACGTTGTTACACCCTATTATTTGAGATGTTTATAACAGAAGTTTATAAAACTTAATAATTATACATTTTCTATCTACAAAGTAATTAAAACTGTACTCCAGCACAAGGCCAAAAACAAGTCACTATCATTATTACTTTGCATAATGAATGTAAAGAATGAACATGATGACTGCTTCTGTGGTTGAAAGGTCAGCGTTCTGGCTGTTCAACCCGGAGGTCCCGGGTTCGATTTCCGGCTGTGTTGGAAGAATTTATCTTTAATTAGTATCTTTTCCAACCCTCCGCAGAGTGGAAGTGTCCACGTGTGAGTGAATTGATTGTGTTTCAAGTTAGAATTGATTAAAATCCAACGTTAAAAGAACCTGAAAGAGTTGCTTCTCAAGTCAAAGACATAGAAGTTAAAGGGGCTACACAAATGAAATATTAATAATAAAAAATGAACATAACCTCAAAGGTTCATTAGTTAAAATCAGAAGTTTCTGCAAACATGAGCTTTTAAAATAGGTACTTCAGGAATCGATATATGAAAAAGATCGAAATGTCATTTTAGAGAGATTCTTCGACTTGATATTAGGGAAGGAAGCTACTTTATTACTTTTAAGGTAGGTGATAAGAGACTTAGATACGTTGTCAACTGATTAGTCGATGTGTAACATATTCTCACCCTGATCGATCCATTATCAGATATTGATATGAGCTGCATATCGTAGCTTGTTCACCAAGAGGCTATCCGCCGTTAATGAAGGGTAAAAACACGTTATATTTCGATGATTTCATCTTAGAGTTTACTCTCATCACGGCGATGCCCTTTTGTATTACGCGCAATAGCTATGTATTTTAAGATATATATTAAAGTTTGTTGATTCGCTTCATTACCTTTAAAAAGTAGTTCTTTTTTTACCGTTACAAGTAAAAAAAACAACAAAAAAGTAACAGGTGCCACAGCTATGAAACAACCTTCACTGCTTGCACGCGATTCCACACTATTCTAGTGAGCTAGATTTAACTGGATATGAACGATATACTTGTCTCCAAGGTTTGTGCTACTACCAAAGGCAAGACTATGAGGTGCGTTCTACTGTAGGCTTGGGTTATATACCAACGTAGTTCCATGCGATCGGGCGAGACGTAGTCTATTTGTATAGAAGTATAATAACATTAGTGGAATAATCATTCAAAAAGAGAAATAAAAAGAAGGGTGTGACAAAAGTTAAGTACTCCCCTACTCTTTTTAATGTATGTATATATTGTTAAAATTGACCATAAATAGCAATGTAATTGAACTCATATTTTACTATAAATAATACAGGCACCAACACCATTTTAACCTTGAGACTGCTATGTGGGGTCCAGCTGCACCCCCCGTGTTAAACATTTTAGTTTTTGTGAGTGATACACCTAATTTAGAATTTTGAAATTTTTGTAATGTGTTACAAATTTAATCAGTTTTATTACCATAAAATAGTTCGGCAAAATGTTCAATAAATACAATTGTAAAAAAATAAAATATAACTTGGGGTCCACTTGGACCCCTCATAGCAGTTCATGTCTCATTAATGTCCTACATCTTGAGGGTTTTATACGGGATGCCTTGTGTTTTTCAGTTATTCTAGCATGCATTGTTGGCTGCCTTGTTTTTTCAATTATTCTAGCATGCATTGTTGGTTTGAAATTGTGTGGGAATAATTCAGTACTCTCCTATGTGCATTGTAAGGTGTAATCATGTCGAAACGGAAAAGTGAAACTTTTAAAAAGCCGATGTGTTATGTCCAGGAAAAAATGATAGAAAAACTAGAACAAAGTGTGACAGCTGCAAGAAATTCATTTGCGATACCCATTGTAAGAAAATACAGAGAGTAGTGTGTCTTGGATGTTACACTTAGTGAACATAAATAATTGTAAAAATCTATGTTAAAAGCTTAAACGGTACTGTAGTACATTATAAAAATGTTAAAATGCAGCTGTGAATACCAGTGAAAAATAAAACATAAAATAAAGTGACAAAATTATTTCATTAATGCGATAGTGCTGGAAAATAAAAATAATATCGTAATTTGTAATTCGGTTGTTTGTTTGACAATGCTAATTTTGAGGTAGATTATTGGTAAAAAATGTTGAGACCTCAGAATTGTTTTAAAATGATTTTATTTGTTCCAAGTAAAACATAAGATAATTATATTGTGTTAATTCAAGTTTTCTCCTGGGGTCCACTTGGAACCTTCTCAGTGGTTTAAGGAGGTACAAAAACATAGCAGTCTGAAGGCTAATCGTAAATGATAAGAGTGCATTTGCTACTCCAGAAGATAAACTACAATGAGTATTTTTAAATTAAATAAATAGCCAGAGAAAAATCAAAGAAAACAGAAAAAAAACTGTCGCTAAGAATAAAACATTTCAAAAGAACGAGTCCATTGAAGAAGTTAATGTTTTAAATATGTTGACCGTGTTATATCACATGATAGAACATCTTATGTGGAAACAAGCTTCCTAAATTCCAACAGCTGAAGGAACTGTTCAAAAAGCGCTTTGCAACAAGACTAGGAAGGAATTAGTTTTAAAATGTTATAAAGTACTCGCCGTACACAATTAATCTATGGGTCTGAGGTATGGGTTTAACTGAAAAGCAAAAGAAAAGAGCAGAAATGAGATTCATTAAAGCATTGCATTAGATGAGAATATGGACGGCGAGGGTTAGCTAAGCTTAACACTGAAACCTTTGGGTTTTTATATACATAATTTCAATTGTTCATTACTTCTAGTTTATAAAAAGACCTGTTGCGTATTTTTTAGGACCAGGGATTTATCATATCTTTTATTTATAGGAAGTTCTCCCTCTCAGTTGGTGAACTCAGGAACAGTTTGTACTCCTACAGGATAGATCAACTAAGCACTCATCTTCTGAGATGATGTGATAGGATGTCTCCTCTTCATCATTACAGTGATCTGCTGGGGGTTTCGCTCAATTTTCACAGTTTTCTGAGAGAGCAATGGCCCTCAAATACTCATCTGCTAGTCTCATTGCTATGTTTCAGAATATCTTCATTAATCGACAATGAAATCGTTTACTCTGCTAATTACTTTCCTCTCTGATACATTACCCTAGTGGTTTTATGCAATTCACTCAGTAATCCACATAATATGTGTGCTTGAAACATCAAGGGAAAACGGGTAAAGAAAATCAAATTGTATTGTTTACTTCACCGCTCTTCTTACCAAACCTAATAATACTTATATAGCTCTGTAACTAGTATTAGTAAATATTAATGACAATTCCAGCCATATTTGATGCCTACTCTAGAATTAATGAAGCTATTTAAATGTATGTATATTAAGAACTAGACGAACAAAGGTAAAATCCTAGTGAATGTTAAAATAACCGTTCTTGCCTATACGTATGTTAACCTTATAACAGTAAGGAGATATTCAACTCTGTACAAAATTACACTTGATTTATTTCATTTTGTATATAATATGTCTTTATTTTATTTTAAATGTTCTGTATACTACGTAATATTTATGTATATATGTAACTTTATTGTACATTTCCTTGACACGCATATAGTATGTGTCTATTTTATTTCAAATGTTCCATATTCTATGTAATATTTATGTTTATATGTAATTTTTGTACATTTCCTTGACATGTTCTATGTTCACAAGACTTTATGGCAGCTAGTGAACTCACAGAATACAATCTAATCTAATCTAATCTAACCTATCAATTATTATCGATATTATCGTGGTCCTTCTGAAGTTACAAGATCTCATAAAATGGTCCTTAATCCGTAACCTGGGACATTGTGACTTTTTAAGCGCCTCCTTGGTTGTGAGACAGTTTTTACTCAGTTAAAGAAAGAGAGCGCCATTCCCAATTTAGGCAAAATATGATAATTAGATATTTTGGGAACTAAATATGAATGATTTTCAGCTTAATAAGGCAAAAGGCTGATTTGTGAACAATAAAGTTTTGCACTGATATGATTTTATTGCCTGAGGACAAGTTTACTCTATTTTGGAAGGTGCATAAAGGAATGTTCAAAATAAAAATAAACAAAATATATATTAGGAAACAAAATGTTAAAAAGTAATGCGGAAAAACCGCTAATATTTCTAATTAGAGCATACATTTGTATACGTATATAAAATATTTTACACTCATTTTAAGTAGTCATGGATCATAGTAAACATCATTAGTCTCCACATATTTTCCAATACGCAGGCAGCACAACTCGGTTTATTTTCTTATTGTTCAGTGAGAGTCACTCTTTTCATTCATCACCTTCATCGCCTTCTGCTTGTGCAAGTATAGAAAAATCACATACAAATTCAGGATCCAAATTGCAGTTATTGCCATTAAATGCACTTTTTTTGTTCTACAGCGTTTCGCATACATTCATCGAACCCTGGATCAACAGAGGATGTTATGTATATTCGCAAAATTAAAGAAACACAAAATCAAACACTGGGACGTGATGTATTTTCTACAGTTCTAAAATACAGCAGTTTTAATGAACATACTCGCCTCCAAGAACACAGCAAATGCAAACAATAATAGACCTTACAGGAACAGAAAGGCACTACTGCTTTGAGCGAGGGAAATCGGAATATGAGAAGGGCCGGTGTAGAATCTATCTCGTGTTCTAGGTTATGGGTTAACTGTATCCTTAAAGGAACGCCACTCTCTTTGAAGCCAACTGGAAACGTATTGGGTGAATACAGCAACGATGCTATCATATACCATTTTTTACTAATTTATTTTTATGATATTTTTAATTTAATTAGAATTAAGTTTTAGATTATGCATGTGGACCATCTATCCCACATTTCGTCCTCCCTGGTATAGTGGTTACCTCTAGTTCCCGAGGTCGCGGGTCATACCCGGCGGAGGGCGATGGATTTTTTCGGGCGTAAAAATCCTTAGCATGGCTTCCTTCGGAAGGGAAGTAAAGCCGGTGATCCCGTGTCGTAGATTTACGGCACGTAAAAGAACCTCAAGCCCAATAAAGAGGCCTCTGAGCAAAATGTCCGATCTTTCACGTCCAATACAGAATGGGACGCTAAGGACCACAGCAGTTAAAAGAGCATCCATAAATAAAACTCAATTTAATTTTTCGCAGACCACAGATTGAGAAACTCTGGTGTAGAGCATACAGATGTGCAGCTAAAGCAGAGAAGTTGCAGAATATCAGTGATTCTGATTAGACATCAAAAGTCTGGTTTAGCAAAGCCCATATTGTTACAGGCAACGCACTGTACATAGAGGTAAAACTGTGCCGAGTGGTAGAGCGCACAGATGCGAGAGTGTGGTGGGAACGATCCAGTCGGCTATTCGCTGGTTCACGTAAGATAAGACCTCATAGCCTACTTATGAACCGTGGAAGTCCTATATTATTTCCACCCTTCATCCTCCTTTTCTAGTTCTCACCTGTGAAAATGATAAGAGACTGCCAAATACGAATAAATATCGTACTTCAAAATATATTTATTTTGTTTCTGTTAACTGCTAGCACTTCTATTGATAAAACTCTCTTTTGCTTAAAAGAGTTCTGAACTTCGTAGGTTAAGCATGCGAAAGCACATCCTGGGAATGTGGGATACAGAAGAGAGGAGCTGCAGAGGTTTCTAAAAGCATCTTTAAGGGCCAAGCAAGAGCGCTGTTTATGACGTTTTACTCTTCTTTTCTTTTCCTTCTGGCGACAGTTTGGGGACGGGAAATTTCTGTCAGAAGCCATGCAAATTTTAAAACCCTTGCCATCAAAGCGGCTTCAGAGAGGCTTCTCGAAAACTGACAATGAAATGTGAGCACTTCACTTTAAGTGTCACTTATGGTAAATAGTTTCACTTTCATTTACTCCTCTCATTCACAATGCAGAAATTTAAAGAGGGTAGCCTCTGAAGAAAAAAAATCTGATGTGTTACACTCACATGACTTTCCCTACTCTTGTACAAACTATTTTTACAAATGCTTATTCTCCATATGCTTCATGTTAATCGAGATGTCAATCTTATTGCTAATTTTCTTGTAGATGCAAGGGGAATTGTTAGACTTAAAGCGATAGTCAAATATTTTAACGCTGGTTGCTATGTGGCGCATTCCATTCTCTTTGCATGTCCAGGACAAAAAAAAAATGAATAACGAATTTGAGAAAAAGTATAAGTATTGGAAAATTTAAGGGAATAACAAGCAATATCTCGAAAATGCTTCACGCAACAACAAAAATGTATATGACATAAATTGTGTATTTTAACGCAATATACATTTTTTGTATAGTAAAATTTTGTCTATCTCTTATGGTTTACCAGTTATGCAAAAGTCGTTCACAATGAAGAATACTTTTGGAGACATTCCCAGAAAATTCTGGATATGCATTTCATTTGTCATGAAAATATCTTAAACATATGATATTTTAATCAAAATCGTTAGAGCCATGTTTGAGAAAATTAAAATTTTCGAAAAAGTTCCATGTAAAGGGTAGTCTGGGGTGGGGGGATTTTCTTGAAAACCTTCGTGTCGCATCTCTGGAAGATACTGAATCTAAATACCAAGTTTGGCGTTTATCCGACTGTTCGTTTCTGAGTTATGCTGTTCATAGACACACACACGGACATGTTTCCAAAACTGCTTTTTTTGGATTCAGGGGGTCTCAAAACATGTATTTCCGGTGAAATCTCGGTATCAAATTTTTGGGTGGAATACAATACTTCCCCTACTTACTATACGTAGTAGAGAAAGTAAAAAACTGGTTTACAACATCCACATGACCACCTTTAACCATTCATATCTATTCTGAAAATTATTCATATAACGCTTATTTTTCTAATTACTTCCTACTATACATAATAGATATTTGCCGGAAATGGTTACACTTGGGTAACATTGTCGTAACAATACATTTTGTACGCTCACGCGGCAGTCAACTGATTGAGAAATGTCGGAATCTATCATACATTACACTAGTGATGATATTAAATTCTCTTTGCAAGAGCTCGTGGGAAATGAACGATCGGCCATTTAACTTCTGAAATATGGAAACATAATACAGGGAATATCTCGGAAATTGTTAATGCCACAAAAACTCTATTCCGCATAAGTTATACTATATCTTGACAGACATTTTGTTGAGTTTTTGTTTAGCTGTCAAGTTTCCGCAAACATATATAATTCAGTGAAAATGAAGGGACTCCAAAAGCTATTCAAGAAAATGCACTCTGTTTATCATTTCAATACTTAATAAATATTTTCATCAAATAACTTAGAGCTGTTTTTAAAAATATAAAAAATAAAATGCTCGCATAAAGGGTTTATGGGATGCGGCCATTTCTTGAAAAATGTTTCACTTGCATACTTAAAAGCTGTCTGGCTTAAGTGAAATGTAGTATTTATATATAGAGTTTCATTTTTAGATATGCTGCACACATATGTAGATCTTTTTCTAAAAATACTTTTCGTGGATTTAGGGGACCCCAAAAAGTGTATTTCTCGGTGTCATTTCGATATAGAATTTTTGGGTGAAATACAATACCTTTCTAACTTCGATACGTAATTAGTAAAGAAAATGCGTATATATGAAAAATCAAGACATCGTCAGTTTGTTCGGCTTTAAACTTAAGGCACCAAACTCTTTTTTTTGCAAGTAATATATTTTTCGAGATTAGAAAAATGCGACCTGCTAAACTGTGCATTCATTTCAGCAAAGCATCGTTACAATCTACCTGTCCATCAGTCCGAGCGGGCAAAACAGCTCAAAAACCGCTGCATGTAAAGTGTTGAAATTTTATGTGTAAAGCTTCATAAATTTCAAATTTGAATGGAGTAAATAAAAAATTAAGCGTATTTTTCATGGCGGTTTTGAAACGTTGGTTTCTCACGAATTCATGGTCAATGTGTATTTTGTACCTACTCTCTTCTTTTTCTTTTCGTTTGTATAGCCCCCTTTAACTTTTACGGTTATATCGAAGGCATTGACTTTAGAAACAGCTCGTAGTTTTTTTTTAATAATTTCTAATTTAAAACACACTCACTCCCACATGCATGCATCCAGACTCTGCGGAGAGTAGTGAAATATTCTAATTAAAGGCAAATCCCTTCGCCTCAGCTGGGAATCGAACCCGGGATATCTGTTTGAGAAGCTAAAACGCTGACCACTCGACCACAGAGGCAGTCTCCTTTCCATTTTTGTATAGTCGCTTTTAACTTCGAAGGCTATACGGTGGGCTTGGATTTGAGAAACAACTGATATTAATCTCTTTGAACTGTAGATCGTTTTTACGTTGATTTTATGATTGAATTTTATCATTAAGCACACTTGCATTCGATTTCACGTTCGTACTTCTAGATTCTGTAGAGGGTAGGGAAAGATTCTAATGAAATTGCCCTTGTCCAGAAAAGTCAAACCAAGAACCTCTAAGTTAGGGCGACAACGCTGAGCATTGGACCAGAAGGTAGTCGGTTGTCTTTGTTTGTCACTGTCTCCTATGTTTTTATTGACTTTACGCTACCTACATCTACGATTTGAAACTTTTTTTTGACTGAAAACATAAATATATATTAGCGTTTAGCAGCATCTAGCTCCTTTCCTTTTGAAAATTTGTTACCCTGTTATCCCCTCTCAAGGCTTAGCTCTTCTCATTTTTAATGTTAGGATTATTACAAGATCTTTGTATAAAGCTCCTCTGTATGATGGAATCCTCAGCCTCTGTGCATTATGATGCTTAAGATGGTGTGTTAGCATCACTTTTGTTTAGTATTTTCTTCATTGGTACATAATTGGGGACAGTGTACATTTTCAGACATCGGTTACGTATGATTTATTTATGTACAAAATAATGCAGGATATTCTCATTTACTCACAAAATTACCGGCTTCTAATATATTTTTCCAGCGACAAACTTCTTGTAACGATATTTTCCATTAAGTTAGCGTAGGATGTGATTGTGAAAAAGTAACCTGCACCTTGTTCGCCAGTCATTATGCACAAGTATTTATACTATGAAAGACAGACTATAAATACTCTTGTCTCTCAGAGTGCAGAATCTTAGCTTGGTCGAGGCCTACCACACCACTGTATCCTTTGATTCTGTTCACTCAAGACTTGAGGATACCCAGGCTAAAATTTTAACAATGTTTAAAAAATTCAAGTTGGATTTGATGTCTAAAAATCTTAGCTTCTATTACCCAATATGTTATTTGTTATCGGAGCCATTTAAAACTCCAAGTGACCATTTACGTATTCAGGAACACACATTTTAATGCCCTGCAATTCATCCAAATGTCTTTTTCTCTACTTCGATTTTTCTTACACTAAAAATGTTCCCGTTTGATGCATTTTTTTAACTAATCATGCTCAAATTTTTAGTAGAAATTTGGGAGAATTAATTTAAAAAACTGGTATGTGGTTTTTACTGTACTTTTAAATTGTTTAAGATATGACATAAATAATTTGACCACTGAGCATAAAGTGAAAAAAGACATTAATATTTTAACTTTTTTTTCGAAACAACTAGAAGAGTGACTAACATTTTATGTTCCAATTTTCAGTGTTAGTAGTAAAATACCTTTCTAGTGTTTTACTGTTTTCAAAATTATTATTTCCATATCGTGTGAATCATCTGATTAATTAACATAATGGAAGTAATCATAATTATGTTACTAAAAACTATTAGATATGTGTATAAAACACCTTTTTAATTATGCTGGAGCAATGTGCACTTTGATTAGCATAATAAAGTAATGAAAACAGTTTTTTTTAATAAAACGAATAGATGTATGTTTAAAAACACGCTTATAATTATGGTGGAGCAGTATGTGACAAAAGTTTGAAAATGGTGCATAGAGATTTCACCTATGGGTACCCTTAACGCTTAGAGAGCAGTTTTGGCGATGATATATGGTGTAATGAATGGATTGGACGTCGTCGGCCCTGTAGACATCTCACAATTTTATTCCACTTAATTTGCTGCCACCAAATAACGACGGATGGAACTGTTACTCCACTAAAAGTGTAATTACAGGTTGGAATAGCTGATGAATAAGGCGAGGAGGCAAGTCCTACTAAGGAAAAAGAAGTAACTTTTTACTTTCTCTACTACGTATAGTAAGTAGGGGAAGTATTATATTCCACCCAAAAATTCGATACCGAGATTTCACCCAAAATACATGTTTTGAGACCCCCTAAATCCAAAAAGAGCATTTTTGGAAACATGTCCGTGTGTGTGTGTCTGTGAACAGCATAACTCAGAAACGAACAGTCGGATAAACGCCAAACTTGGTATTTAGGTTCAGTATCTTCCAGAGATGCGACTCGAAGGTTTTCAAGAAAATCCCCCACCCCAGATTACCCTTTACATGGAAAAGTTTTCGAAAATTTTAATTTTCTCATAACTGGCTCCAACGATTTTGATTAAAATATCATATGTTTAAGATATTTTCATGACAAATGAAATGTATATCTCGAATTTTCTGAGAATGTCTCCAAAAGTGTTCTTTATTGTGAACGACTTTTGCATAACTGGTAAACCATAAGAAATAGACAAAATTTTACTTCACAAAAAATGTAGATCGCGTTAAAATACACAATTTATGTCATATACATTTTTTTGTGGAGTGAACCATTTTCGAGATATTGCTTGTTATTCCCTTAAAATTTTCAATACTTATTTTCTCAAATGGGAATTCGTTATTCATTTTTTGTCTTGGATATGCAAAGAGTATTAATCTGTGACAAAGAGAATGGTGCTGCACATAGCAACCAGCTATTAAGAGTAATGTCTATGCTTAAAGGCTACTGTATTTCTATAGTGCCCTTGTAAATATATATTCCCCTTACATCTACAAGAAGATTAGCAATAAGATAGAGTCTGCAAATGTTTATCTCGATTAACATGAAGTAGATGGAGAATAAGCGTTTGTAAAAATAGTTTGTACACGAGAAGAGAAAGTCATGTGAGTGTAACACATCAGATTTTTATGGTGTTTTTACTTTTTGAATTTAGTTAGCTGTAGTTTTTCGTCGTTGTAAGGTTATTTTGACACGCACATTCACTCTCACTCTCCACACTTCCAAACTCTATGGAGGGTACGGAATAATCCTAATTAAAGAAAAATTCCTACCTCGGCTGGGAATCGAACCCTGGACCTCCGAATACTCGGCCATGCAGGTAGTCACTTAGAGGCGTTTGCGTAAATCAACAAAGTCAAGCGAAAAAAGAAAAGAAGTGTTTATTGGTAATACTGGTAATTTACATGTCTTCTCCAAGACTACTTCTGCTGTCCTTAACATTGTATTACATAGACATTATACGTGATAAATGAGAGGTTGCATCCTCCCCTAACCAGAGATGACCCTTAGCTGACCTCTTTGGATTGGGAACTCATTTAGTTTCTTCAGACGAGAAGTCAGTTTTTTTAAGAGCACGCTCACTGTTGATTTCAGAGCGAATCCTCTTGAGGTACGAATGACATAACACATATATTACTACCAAAAGACACAAAAAAATAGTTCAGCTTAACAAGGGTGTGCCAATTACACATCACAGTGATAGAATATGGCACACCGTGACCTCTTACTTCACGGTTTTCGTGACAAAGAGTTTCTGTATAAAGTAGACCTCCAAGTATCACCATCCCATGCCAGTAATGGGGATCGAATCCGCGTCTCCCATTCGGCGGCGGATAGTAACGCTACCCTACCATCACGGAGAGGGTCATATATACAGACTATCTCTCCCTCTAATGAGGATGGTCGTGTAGAAGCTGAAAGGACTTCGTTTCCAGCGCAATCAAGGTTTTTTTTTTTTTTTTTGACGGAGAATGAATTACCCTGGAATAGAGAGTGACATTCTTTATTTATTGACTGGCCCATGTGCCAAAACATGGGTATCGCTTGTACGTCAATTCCAAAGAGACTGACATCAAAGCGGTCCCATAACCCCGTTTGGAATCTTCCAAATGGAAAGCGAAGAGCGTTTGAAATGTTAATATACCACTCTGGCAAAGTGGCAATTGATTGAACGGAGAACAGCTGGACAGCCTTATTAAACGTTTTCCATACCACGGAGCGTTTCTAAAGGTCAGAGTACGTCAATTCGGCAGCGGAAACTAATGGCATGGTTGGTCACTTTTACGAATTTTCAATATTTAATATACTCCGTGCCCAAGGCTTACCGCTTGAAAGGTTATCATTTGATAATCCGGTGCTTATAAACCTTTCAAGGGCAAATTTTCATTATACGGGTCAGCGATTTTTTTAAACCAGCTGCAATTGCTTGTCAGAGTTATACAACTATTTTATCTCCAAATACATGTATAAGATATAAATAAGCATTGGTTTATAATAAAATGTAGGAAACGTTTGAAAATACGAAGCTAAGCCGAGAATGCAACAAATTATAGATACAAATCATAGATTCTTCTTCTTCTGCACTTCATGGAGTAGTCAATTGCCTGTTCGGCTCTCACAGTTGTTCCTTTCATCTTCTCATAGGTCTTCCTAAATTCCTTTTACCCCTTGGTTTATAATCATATGGCAATTTAGGTAGTCTAGTTGACTCCATTCTTTCTAGATGTTGCTTCCATTTTTACTTTCTCTACTACGTATAGTAAGTAGGGGAAGTATTGTATTTCACTCAAAAATTCGATACCGAGATTTCACCGGAAATATATGTTTTGAGACCCCCTGAATCCAAAAAAAGCATTTTTGGAAACATATCCGTGTGTGTGTCTGTGTGTCTGTCTGTGAACAGCTTAACTCAGAAACGAACAGTCGGATAAACACCAAACTTGGTATTTATGTTCAGTATCTTCCAGAGATGCGACACGCAGGTTTTCAAGAAAATCCCCCACCCCAGATTACCCTTTACATGGAACATTTTTCGAAAATTTTAATTTTCTCAAAAACGGCTCTAACGATTTCGATTAAAATATCATATGTTTAAGGTATTTTCATGACAAATGAAATGTATATCTCGAATTTTCTGGGAATGTCTCCAAAAGCATTCTTCATTGTGAACGACTTTTGCATAACTGGTAAACCATAAGAGATAGACAAAATTTTACTACAAAAAATGTAGGTCGCGTTAAAATACACAATTTATGTCATATACATTTTTTTTTGTTGAGTTAACCATTTTCGAGATATTGCTTGTTATTCCCTTAAATTTTTCAATACTTATTTTCTCAAATGGGAATTCGTTATTCATTTTTTACTTTCTCTACCACGTATAGTAAGTAGGGGAAGTATTGTATTCCACCCTAAAATTCGATACCGAGATTTCACCGGAAATACACGTTTTGAGACTCCCTGAATCCAAAAAAAGCATTTGTGGAAACATGTCCGTGTGTGTGTGTGTCTGTGTGTCTATGAACACCATAACTCAGAAACGAATAGTCGGATAAACACCAAACTTGGTATTTAGGTTCAGTATCTTGCAGAGATGCGACACGAAGGTTTTCAAGAAAATCCTCCCACCCTAGAGTACCCTTTACATGGAACATTTTTCGAAAATTTTAATTTTCTCAAAAACGGCTCTAACGTTTTTGATTAAAATATCACATGTTTAAGGTATTTTCATGACAAATGAAATGTATATCTCGAAATTTCTGGGATTGTCTCCAAAAGTGTTCTTCATTCTGAACGACTTTTGCACAACTGGTAAACCATAAGAGATAGACAAAATTTTACTGCACAAAAAATGTAGATCGCGTTAAAATACACAATTTACGTCATATACATTCTTTTTGTAGAGTGAACCGTTTACGAGATTTGCTTGTTATTCCCTTAAATATTCCAATACTTAATACTTTTTCTCAAATTCGTTATTCATTTTACTTTCTCTACTACGTATAGTAAGTAGGGGAAGTATTGCATTCCACCCAAAAATTCGATACCGAGATTTCACCGGAAATACATGTTTTGAGACCTCCTGAATCCAAAAAAAGCATTTTTGGAAACATGTCCGTGTGTGTGTCTGTGTGTGTGTGTGTCTGTGTGTGTGTCTGTGTGTGTGTCTGTGAACAGCATAACTCAAAAACGAACAGTCGGATAAACACCAAACTTGGTATTTAGGTTCAGTATCTTCCAGAGATGCGACACGAAGGTTTTCAAGAAAATCCCCCCACCCCAGGATACCCTTTACATGGAAGATTTTTCGAAAATTTTAATTTTCTCAAAAATGGCTCTAACGATTTTGATTGAAATATCATATGTTTAAGATAATGTCATGAGAAATGAAATGTATATCTCGAATTTTCTGGGAATGTCTCCAAAAGTATTCTTCATTATGAACGACTTTTGCATAACTGGTAAACTATAAGAGATAGACAAAATTTTACTACACAAAAAATGTAGATCGCGTTAAAATACACAACTTATGTCATATACATTTCTTTTGTTGAGTGAACCGTTTTCGAGATATTGCTTGTTATTTCCTTAAATTTTCCAATACTTATACTTTTTCTCAAATTCGTTATTCATTTTTTACTTTCTCTACTACGTACAGTAAGTAGGGGAAGTATTGCATTCCACCCAAAAATTCGATACCGAGATTTCACCGGAAATACATGTTTTGAGACCTCCTGAATCCAAAAAAAGCATTTTTGGAAACATGTCCGTGTGTGTGTCTGTGTGTGTGTGTGTCTGTGTGTGTGTGTGTCTGTGTGTCTGTGTGTGTGTGAACAGCATAACTCAAAAACGAACAGTCGGATAAACACCAAACTTGGTATTTAGGTTCAGTATCTTCCAGAGATGCGACACGAAGGTTTTCAAGAAAATCCCCCCACCCCAGACTACCCTTTACATGGAACATTTTTCGAAAATTTTAATTTTCTCAAAAATGGCTCTAACGATTTTGATGAAAATATCATATGTTTAAGATAATATCATGAGCAATGAAATGTATATCTCGAATTTTCTGGGAATGTCTCCAAAAGTATTCTTCATTCTGAACGACTTTTGCATAACTGGTAAACTATAAGAGATAGACAAAATTTTACTACACAAAAAATATAGATCGCGTTAAAATACACAACTTATGTCATATACATTTCTTTTGTTGAGTGAACCGTTTTCGAGATATTGCTTGTTATTTCCTTAAATTTTGCAATACTTATACTTTTTCTCAAATTCGTTATTCATTTTTTTATGTCCTGGACATGCAAAGAGAATGGAATGCGCCACATAGCAACCAGCGTTAAAATATTTGACTATCGCTTAAAAGCTACCATATTCCCCTTGCATCTACAAGAAAATTACCAATAAGATTGACATTTCGATATCTCGATTAACATGAAGCATATGGAGAATAGGCGTTTGTAAAATTAGATTGTACAAGAGTAGAGAAAGTCATGTGAGTGTAACACATCAGATTTTTTATGTCCTGGACATGCAAAGAGAATGTAATGCGCCACATAGCAACCAGCGTTAAAATATTTGACTATCGCTTAAAAGCTACCATATTCCCCTTGCATCTACAAGAAAATTACCAATAAGGTTGACATCTCGATATCTCAATTAACATGAAGCATGTGGAAAATAGGCGTTTGTAAAAATAGATTGTATAGAGTAGAGAAAGTCATGTGAGTGTAACACATCAGATTTTTTTTTATGTCCTGGACATGCAAAGAGAATGGAATACGCCACATAGCAACCAGCGCTTAAAATATTTGACTATCACTTAAAACCTACCATATTCCCCTTGCATCTACAGGAAAATTAGCAATAAGATTGACATCTCGATATCTCGATTAGCATGAAGCATATGGTGAATAAGCGTTTGTAAAAATAGTTTTTACAAGAGTAGATAAAGTCATGTGAGTGTAACTTATCAGATTTCTTCAGTCCCTGTCCCGTCTTTTTTACTTTCTCTACTACGTATAGTAAGTAGGGGAAGTATTGTATTCCACCCAAAAATTCGATACCGAGATTTCACCGGAAATACACGTTTTGAGACTCCCTGAATCCAAAAAAAGCATATGTGGAAACATGTCCGTGTGTGTGTGTGTGTGTGTGTGTGTCTGTGTGTCTGTGTGTCTATGAACACCATAACTCAGAACGAATAGTCGGATAAACACCAAACTTGGTATTTAGGTTCAGTATCTTGCAGAGATGCGACACGAAGTTTTTCAAGAAAATCCTCCCACCCCAGAGTACCCTTTACATGGAACATTTTTCGAAAATTTTAATTTTCTCAAAAACGGCTCTAACAATTTTGATTAAAATATCACATGTTTAAGGTATTTTTATGACAAATGAAATGTATATCTCGAAATTTCGGGGAATGTCTCCAAAAGTGTTCTTCATTCTGAACGACTTTTGTACAACTGGTAAACCATAAGAGATAGACAAAATTTTACTGCACAAAAAATGTAGATCGCGTTAAAATACACAATTTATGTCATATACATTCTTTTTGTTGAGTGAACCGTTTACGAGATTTGCTTGTTATTCCCTTAAATATTCCAATACTTATACTTTTTCTCAAATTCGTTATTCATGTTTTTTATGTCCTGGACATGCAAAGAGAATGGAATACGCCACATAGCAACCAGCGCTTAAAATATTTGACTATCACTTAAAACCTACCATATTCCCCTTGCATCTACAGGAAAATTAGCAATAAGATTGACATCTCGATATCTCGATTAGCATGAAGCATATGGTGAATAAGCGTTTGTAAAAATAGTTTTTACAAGAGTAGATAAAGTCATGTGAGTGTAACACATCAGATTTCTTCAGTCCCTGTCCCGTCTTTTTTACTTTCTCTACTACGTATAGTAAGTAGGGGAAGTATTGTATTCCACCCAAAAATTCGATACCGAGATTTCACCGGAAATACATGTTTTGAGACCCCCTGAATCCAATTTTTTTTTGGAAACATGTCCGTGTGTGTGTGTGGCTGTGACTGTCTGTGAACAGCATAACTCAGAAACGAACAGTCGGATAAACACTAAACTTGGTATTTAGGTTCAGTATCTTCCAAGGATGCGACACGAAGGTTTTCAAGAAAATCCCCCCACCCCAGAGTATCCTTTACATGGAAGATTTTTCGAAAATTTTAATTTTCTCAAAAATGGCTCTAACGATTTAGCTTAAAATATCATACGTTTAAGGTATTTTTATGACAAATAAAATGTATATCATGAATTTCCTGGGAATGTCTCCAAAAGTATTCTTCATTGTGAACGACTTTTGCATAACTGGTAAACCATAAGAGATAGACAAAATTTTACTACACAAAAAATGTAGATCGCGTTTAAATACACAATTTATGTCATAGGCATTTTTTTTTGTTGAGTGAACCATTTTCGAGATATTACTTGTTATTCCCTTAAATTTTTCAATACTTATTTTCTCAAATGGGAATTCGTTATTCATTTTTTTGTCTTGGATATGCAAAGAGTATTAATTTGTGGGAAAGGGAATGGTGCTGCACCTAGCAACCAGTTATTAAGAGATATGTATGTGCATAAAGGCTACTGTATTTCTATATTGCCCTTGTAAATATATATTACCCTTACATCTACAAGAAAATTAGCAATAAGATAGAGTCTGCAAATGTTTATCTGGAATAACATGACGTAGATGGAGAATAAGCGTCTGTAAAAATAGTTTGTACAAGAGTAGAGAAAGTCATGTGAATGTAATACATCAGATTTTTCGTGATATTCCTTTAATTTTACCATTTAATGAATACGTGTTTAATTCTGTTCTTATATCGTCATTACGTATTCTAATTTTGTAACGCCTTCTTCTAGGAAACTTCATCTCTGCAACAACAACAACAACAAGGTTAAAAACGTGTAGTGGTTACCATGCTAGCCTTTAGTTCCCGAGGTCGCGGGTTCAAACCCGGCGGAGGGCGATGAATTTTTTTCGGGCGTAAAAATCCTTAGCATGGCTTCCTTCGGAAGGGAAGTAAAGCAGGTGGTCCGGTGTCGTAGTTTTACAGCACGTAAAGCAACCTCAAGTCTGATAAAGAGGCCTCTGAGCAAAATTACCGGTCTTTCGCGCCCAATATAGAAGGGACGCTAGTGACCACAGCAGTTAAAGAGCGTCCATAAATAAAACTCCACTTTTAATTTTTTAAGGTTAAAAACTAAAAACAATTTTTGAGACAAACCACATAACAATTGGTGTAAGTTTACACTGTATACATAGTCTTTAATATTAGAGCGAAACAAATGCCGGTGACGCGCACATTCATCGTCCAATAACTTTACTTTCTCTACCGCTTACATACATACAGTGAGTAGAGGAAGTACTATATTCCACCCAAAACTTGGATATCGAGATTTCATCTGAAGTGCATGTAGTGAAGACCACTGAACCCCCTCCAAAATAGTTTTTTTAAGGAAAGGGTACGCGCGCGCGTCAGTGAACACTATGAATCAAAAACGAAGAGTTGGATAAACACCAAACTCAGTATTCAAAATTCGTATCTTCCAAGGATTCGAACGATTTTTTTTAGAAAGTTCCGTCATCCCAAATTACCCTTTATATGGAACATTTTTCGTTAGTTTTTTATTTTCTCAGAAAAATGGCTCTTAACGATTTTGACTAAAATACCACTGTTTAAAATATTTCAGTGATTAATAAAATGTGTACCTTGAATTTTCTGTGAACAGCCGGTAAAGCCCCCTTGTGATTCATTTGGTATAATGTTATTTAATTGGAATGCAAAAATGGACAAAAGCTTACTGTAGGAAAAACGTTAGCTCAATAAAATACCATTTTATATAATTTTTACTTTCTTTACCACGCACCTAGCAGGCAGAGAAGGTTTGAGAGAGAAATTTGGTATCAGATTTCACAGGAAATACATGTTTTGAGCTCCCCTGAATCCAAATAAAGCCTTTTTAGAAACGTCTGTACGCGCGCGCGCGTCTGTAAACAGCATAACTCAAAAACGAAAACTTGGATAAATACCAAATGTGCTATTTAGGTTCAGTATCTTCCAAAGATGCGACATGAAAATTTGCAAGAAAATTACCCCACATCAAAATACCTTATACATAGAAAATTTTTAGAAAATGTTTATTTTCTAAAAGTTGGCCCTAACGATTTTGATTAAAATACCACATTATTAGAAATATATTTACATGACAAATAAAATGTATATCTTGAATTTTCTGGGCATAGCCTATGACGTCCACTTCATTCGGAAGTAATTTGTTATAATCTTGTATAACTAGTAAACGTTAAACGATAGTCGAAAACAAAAAATATAGGTCTCTTTAAACACACACAATTTCTTTCAAATAAGTTTTTTTGTGGCATAAGTTATTTCTGAGATATCCTTTATTAAAGGTTCGAATTGTTCATTTCCTGGTCATTCTATTAAAGTCCTGCCAACATTCAGTTGTTACTCGCGATCGCATGGAAACAGTGTGGAATTTTAACTCCAACATACAGCGTCCAGTTCTTAAACATTTGACTATCGCTGTTCCCTTTGTTTCTATAACGAAATGTATAATGTAGCTATTCCTGAAAATTTTTTTATGAATTAAAATGCAGTAGGGAGAAAAATAAGCTTGCTGTTACCACGCTCAGAATTTGAGTGCTGTGTCCGCATGTTATAACATAGCACTTTAAATCACTGCTAGGAAAAATGTATCGTAAATAACGTATCGTGGAATGAATAACCACTTTTTATATGAATACTTTATAGTACGTAACGGGTATACGAACTTATCATGGGTAGAGAAAGTTCGGGTGCGTTCCCATCTGATTTTTTGGATTCGGTTCATTCGTAGGAGGTATAGAACTGCAGTTTCTTATTAAGCGTTCAGAAAAAGACAAGTTACCTGACTCTGGTATTAGTTAAGTATACAGGGTATGGAAAAATACCATTCAATAATCACAGACTAATATAAAGGGAAGCGAAAATATCAAAATAAGTTCGGAAACTTTTCTATTTTGAGTTATACTGTTCATAGACACACATATGGACTTTTTACTAAGAATTATTGTATTTTTTGATTCAGGGGCCACAGAATATGTATTTTTGGTGAAATCCGATTTGGATGGAATATAATACTTACTCCTACTACTGTAGGTGGTAGTTAAAGCAAAACAGCTGAAGATCTTTATTGATTTCCCGAAACATTATACATTTCTGTAATGTGTGATTATTGCACTATATTATTATATTATGCAACAAGACTATAATGGTAGTAATTAAGATGCGAGTATCTTTACGAAACGAGCAGTAGTGAGTTTCATATATACGAGCGCCTAATTACCATTATAATTTAGTTGCATACGACTGTTTTTGATCGGCCACACTATAATTGTAAAATGATGAGTTTTTAAAGAAAGATGTTACCTTGTTAACTGTGTGTCATCAAATGCTCACAGGACCTTGAGCGTGTTTGCGAGTTGTGCAACAGATGGCAGTACTGTTGTGTCCACGTCATCTTTATTGATTTTTTGCAGGTAACGTGAAAGCAAAAAATTTGAAGTAAACGAAATGAACTAAATTTATTAGAATATTAAAATTACAACATAATGTATTTTATTTTAAATACACATATTTTATTTATCTGTAAATGGACTGCTGCTTTAAAGGAGTTAAAAATTGAGCTGCGCGCGCCGCCGAGTAAGATCAAAACGAGTCGCTGAAGTATTATAATAGTTCAGTCACGTCACATGCAATCAGTGATTTACAGTGTGGTTGACCCCCCCAAATACAGTATACGCTTTTATTTATAAGTTTATTTGTTTTATTTCTGCAGCATACAAAATATTGCTACATTTTAAAAACACAACTTCATTCTCAAAGGACTTTTTATGCTGAATACTAATAATTTCCTATAGGTTAGCGATGCTTATCTTTAGGTATGCTTCGTTCTAGTGAAAACAACTCATCGATATCGTTAAAGTAAGAATTTAATGTTGTATGGTTTTAAGTTCTTCATCCAACACATTATTTATATAATTTATTTCATCTTATTTCCAAAATGCTCTAATGAAATCTTGCTTAAGCGTTTATTATTTGAGGATAAAATTAAAGCGTTTAGAGATATTGTTACAGATAAAACTACAAGATTGTCATTTGCAGCTTCAAAAGACAATTATTTACCGGTTTTATCCTTTGAAGCGTATGTTATTCCGCAAGAGGAAAACAAGAGTCTGCCTTCTGCAGAGCTGTAATACGATTATAACCGGACAACAACGATATCCACTTGAGAACAGAGTCTTTAAGTAGGGGAGGGGAAGGGGTTGGATGGCTAGCAACTTAATTGAATCAAGCAAAACCAACTTTTGTTTACCTTTAGTCTAGACCAGTCTATAAGACACGCCTAAGGTAAATTCAATTTTAGGATCAACCAGCTAAGTAGTTTAGTTCTAAAACAATCGAGGAAGCTGCGTACAGAAAACGGTACATAGGTTTTTTGATGTTTTGGATACTAAGCTGCTCCGAGCTTTTATTACGGAAATGCAATCTCAAAGTTTAGTGAAAACATACGAAAAGTTCTGAACATTTTGGCTTTCTATGTTTATATGTTATGCGTTAAAACCCTATGTGGCAATTTAAAAACTTAGTTGCGCGCTTCAGCATTTTTTCAGTGTTTTTCTTAAAAATGAAATGAATGGATGAGAGCTAGAAGGAAAATACTCCTTAGGTAATAGTTTTCGACAAATAAGAATAATACATTTTGGAGAGTAAAATAGTGCACCTTCTCAAAACTTTATATTTTAAAGTTACATTTACCAGCTACAAGATATAATTACATAAACTCTGTGCAATATTTTCCCTTTGTATCCCAGATACAGCTTGTTACAAATAAATTAAACTTAATATAATTTTTAAACTTCTATTATGCAAATAATACATTAAAAATTCTTATGTTTTACATTCACTTGGTTTTTTCTACGTAGTGTCCCTTATTTTTATATAGCTTCTATAAGCTATTCTTACGAAAGGTTCTTTTTTTTTCTTTCATGTTGAGATGAAGTTTTGCATAAGTAGTTGCATTACACATTTCGTTGCACGTATAAATGGGAAGGACAGATGTTTAAAAGTGAGGCGCTATATGCTGGCCTTAAAATTTCGTTGTCTTTCCACGACATTTCGAGAAACAACTGAATAGCGACAACACTTTAAAAATGACGAAGTATTGAAAAATCTAAACCAATAACAGCGGATATCTCAGAAATGGTTGATGCTACAAAACGTTATTTGAAATAAATTGCATGCTTTAAAGAAACCCATTTTTTGTGTAGGATGATTTTCTCTATCTCTTATGGCTTGCCAGCTATACAAAATTATATCAAAATTTCTTCCGAATGAAGAGGCCTTCACAGGCTATTCCCAGAAATGTCAATATATACTATTTATTAGTTGCCATGTAAATATGCTAAATATATGATATTTTAATTTAAATCGTTACAGCCATTTTTGAGAAAATAAAAAAAATAATTTTTTACTATATAAAGGGTAGTTTGGGCAGGTGGTTTTCTTGAAAATCTTTGTGTCTCATCTTTGGAAGATACTGAACTTAAGTATCACTTTTGATATTTATCGAACGTTTCATATTAGAGTTATGCATTTCACACACACAGATCTTTTTATAAAAATGCTTTGTTTATTCACTGGCCTCAAAACACGTATATTCGGTGAAATCTCGACATTGCATTTTTGGGTAGAATACAATGTTACCTACTATAGGTCGGTGGCAGAGAAAGAAAAAATGTTAAGTATTCTGACCAAAGTTGCATAATTTGACAATAAACTGTTTTTAGAAATGATTAAGTTGCGATCCATGTCTTTTCATGGAGAGTAAACCTCAAAACTACTGATCTGATATGGTCATCGCAGCCTTCGGATCCCCAAGCGGCGACCTTTGTGCAGTAGCCAAACACTTGTTCCCTACCCTCCCTAACCGCAAGCACCATAAAATCTTAACAACGCTTTGCTTTGGTGGAGCTGGAGAAAGGACCACGTGTTGTGTTTAAGGGATGGGAAGACCCTACTAATCGTTTACTGATGGGTTTATGGTCAGGCTTCAAAGCTTTCCGTTCGCTTTGAAGCCGGTTGGGGAAAGGATGCCCGCGACTAGTTTACAAGTGACTGTTTGTCTGCATAAGAATTTTTAAAACATAATAGCCATTACTGGTGTAAAATGCAGCCCTATGGTGTTTTGGACTGTGCTATCCAGATAATTTTAACGGAAACACAACCACGTATTATTACTTAAATATTAAATAATGACTTATAAACATACTAACGAAACTCTCGAGGAAACTCATGTGTTTCTATGATATATGCACACAAGCAGAAAGAGTTGGTAAACTTTTTATGCTTTCTCCATCATTGTTCTACTGTGTCGTTTATGAAACCATATCTTCATTGTTTATGTATGTTACGAGGGCAGTCCCAGAAGTACCCGACCTGACATATATAGCGGTTGTTGTTTCAAATAAATAACTGTGGTAGAAAGTACCACCCTTATAAAGCTTAAGTTTGAAGTTTGACGATGTTATGTTGTTTAGTAATTGTTTGGTAGCCATTAATAGTGAACTCTCTCAGCAAATTTGTAAACACGGATAAAGCTGGCCATCGTTATGTGATACAATACACTCATTTGAAAGGTCTTAGTCCAACTAATATTAAAGCTGAGCTAGATTCTACTCTGGGGGAGACTGCTCCTTCGTTTACAACAGTAAAATATTGGGTGGCAGAGTTTAAGCGAGGCCTTGCAAGCTGCCAAGACGAACATCGCAGTGGTCGACCAAATGAGGTGACCACGCCAGAAATTGTGAGGAAAATCCACAAAATGGTATTGGATGACCGTCGACTGAAAGTGCGCGAGCTAGCAGACATCGTAGGCATTTCAAAAATTGCTGTACATCGCACACTAACTGAAAATTTAGACATGAGAAAGCTGTGCGCAAGATAGGAGCCGCGTTTACTCACAATGGAACAAAAGCAGCGTCGTGAGGATGTTTCAGTCGAGTGTTTGGCGATGTTTTGCTGCAATAAAACCAAGTTTTTGCGTCGATTCATAACCATGGATGAAACATGTGTCCATTATTTTACACCTGAGACGAAGGAACAGACAAAAGAGTGGATTAAAAGAATGGAATCGGCTCCAAAGAAGGCGAAGACAGTTTCATCTGCAGGCAAGGTCATGGCGTCAGTTTTTTGGGATGCGCATGGAATAATTTTCATTGATTATCTTCAGAAAGGAAAAGCAATCAATGCCGAGTATTATGCAAACTTATTGCAGCGTTTGAATGATGAAATCAAGCAAAAACTGTCGCATTTAGCGAAAAAGAAAAGTTCTGTTTCATCAAGACAGTGCACCAGTTCACAGCCATTATCGCCATGACCAAAATCAATGAGTTAAAGTTCGAATTGCTTCCTCATGCACCCTTTTCGCCAGGTTTAGCACCCTCTGATTATTTTCTATTTCCAAAGTTGAAGAAATAGCTTGGTGCTAAAAGATTTGCCAACAGTGAAGAGCTAAAGTCTGCAGTTGATGGATATTTTGCAGAAATCGATGGTTCTCAGTATAAACAGGGTATCAAAGCTATTGAACACCGCTGGGAAAAGTGTATTGAGCTGAAAGGAGACTATGTAGAGAAATAAAAATGCTTTCTCTCAAATTTTTTGTGTTTACTTTGCTAGGTCGGGTACTTCTGGGACAGCCCTCGTATCAGAACATATTGATATATCAGGGAATGTAATGGAGGCCTCTTCCGAAATAATTGCAATATACTCATTTTAGACAGAAGTCTTTGTAATCTTTACCGTTATACTTGCACTTACTATACGAATATATGATAGGAAACCGTAGGACTTCAGTTTAGTTGTTGCTTGCTTCTAAACATCACGTTCTTTTATGGTGCAAATATACCCAATAGCTGTTGTAGTAGAAACGCTGCATGAAAAGCCATGGTTTTTAAAATTCCAAATTTCTGAATATTGGGATTTCATGCAACTTTTTTCGCAGTAGGAAATTCTGCTCTTCTACTATTGTCTTTTATGAAGTATTTTGTATTTCAACATTTAATACCGAATCATTTGAAAAGGAACACTTTTCTGTGTTTATATTAAAAGGAATTTTAATTATGCGGATGTGTGTTATGCACTTACTCTCACGCATCATTTCGGTTCTGTTAACGCACATGTTCACTGACAGCTGTTTATCATACTTAGTGTTACCTTCACACGAACTATGACTGTGAATATATAATTTGCTCTACGTTATTTGCGGACATCTAGACAGAAGCTATTAAAGCGGTTATATGTTGTAATTTTGAGATCTTGGTTATTATGGTATCAGTTTTGTTACTTTGAGTCGAGACATTTGTACCTAGAAATACGAAATGTTCTTAAGAAATAAGGGTAGGCTATTACATACGAGGGCTGTCCCAGAAGTACCCGACCTAGCAAAGTAAACACAAAAAATTTGAGAGAAAACATTTTTATTTCTCCATATAGTCTCCTTTCAGCTCAATACACTTTTCCCAGCCTTGTTCAATAGCTTCGATACCCTGTTTATACTGAGAACCATCGAGTTCTGCAAAATAGCCATCAACTGCAGACTTCAGCTCTTCACTGTTGGCAAATCTTTTAGCACCAAGCTATTTCTTCAACTTTGAAAATAGAAAATAATCAGAGGGGGCTAAACCTGGGGAATAGGTTGCATGAGGAAGCAATTAGAACCTTAACTCATTGATTTTGGCGATGGCGACAATGGATGTGTGAACTGGTGCATTGTCTTGATGAAACAAAAGTTTCTTTTCCATTAAATGCGGCCATTTTTGCTTGATTTCATCATTCAAATGCTGCAATAAGTTTGCATAATACTCGGAATTGATTGCTTTTCCTTTTTGAAGATAATCAATGAAAATTATCCCATGCGCATCCCAAAAAACTGACGCCATGAGCTTGCCTGCAGATTAAACTGTCTTTGCCTACTTTGGAGCCGACTCCATCCTTTTAATCCACTGTTTTGACTGCTCCTTCGTCTCAGGTGTAAAGTAATGGACCCATGTTTCATCCAAGGTTATGAATCGACGCAAAAATGTGGCTTTATTGCAGCAAAACTTCGCCAAACACTCGACTGAAACATCCTCACGACGCTGCTTGTGTTCTATTGTGAGTAAACGCGGCACCTATCTTGCGCACGGCTTTCTCATGTCTAAATTTTCAGTTAGTGTTCGATGTACAGCACTTTTTGAATTGCCTATGATGTCTGCTAGTTCACGGGCTCAGTCGACGGTCATCCAATACCATTTTCTTCACAATTTCTGGCGTGGTCACCTCATTTGGTCGACCACTGCAATGTTCGTCTTGGCAGTTTGTACGACCTCGCTTAAACTCTGCCACCCAATATTTTGCTGTTGTAAACGAAGGAGCAGACTCCCCCAGAGTAGAATCTAGCTCAGCTTTAATGTTAGTTGGACTAAGACCTTTCAAATGAAAGTATTGTATCATATAATGATGACCAGTTTCATCCATGTTTACAAATTTGCTGAGAACGTTCACTGTTGATGGCTGCCAAACAATTTCTAAACCACGTAGCATCATCAAACTTGAGACTTAAACTTTATAAGGTTGGTACTTTCTACCACAGTCATTTGTTTGAAACAACCACCAGTATCTATACATCAGGTCGGGTGCTTCTGGCACTGCTCTCGTAAATATGAATTCTGTGTATACGTGTATGTTTTCGTCTGTATAAGTAGGATACCATAAATAAGACTCTTGAAGATCATTTTAAATGCATAGTGAAAGTTTTTACATTTTAAATAATTTTCTCAAAACGATTTTCCCAAGCGAAATTTGCATTATGAATAAGGATAGATCAAAGAATAAATTAGTTTTCTTTAGTTATTTTTGATAGATTAATTAATTGTTAGTTATAATGCACCTACAGTAACGTTTACCTACACTTCAGACGACACTGCAAAAGATGGGTACGATCTTTCAGTTGGCACATCTTCATTGTTGTGGTTCATAGCTGGTTGCATGACCACTGCACCTAAATAAAACACAGACTTTTCGCATAAGGAAACACGGACATGTTAGAGAGCTAAATGCGTAAGTTCGTATAGGTGCATTATCGTTAGGCACGATTTCCCACTTATATGTAATTTATATTCTCCACACCTCTTGCGTGAATGAAGAATACTTTCACCGAGGGACAAAATTTTATGTCATGAACCGCTGTGCTTTAAGAGGAAAGCAAATTAATGCCATTAAACAAAGAAGCAAGAATCGTTTGCGACATTTACTAAATTCCATGGAACTTTATAAGAAGCTGTGATATTGCTGGTAAAGTTTATTGGAATAGTTTCGATAGTATTCATGTGGAAAGAGGAACAATATGGAATATACCAGCACTTCAACTGTGTTTACCATCCACAGCATTTATTATTTGGATTTATTATTAACCGAAGAGCATCCATAAATTGCTTTTCGATGAAGAAGTAAAGAAAACAGTTAATTCGAGCCTTCGGTTTGTATGCATAAGTTCAAGTTCATGGGAAAAGGTTATATAGATACAAATGATAACTTCATATCTAAAATCAGTTCCGAATTCCAAAAAGAGTTATTGAAAGCAGAAAGGTTACTTATTTTTAGAATTGCATCAGCCAAAATAACTGCTCATTATAAGAAACTCTTTGATATCTGCCAAGAGATAACAAGCTATCCACTTTGGCGGATCCTTAAGGCTTTTAATGAAACAAAAGCATGACACCGATGCCAGTACGTTGCCAGATATTGACACCAAGTTCTTGTAGTTTCGAACATTTCAGACATGTTTATAATGTTTTGTATTTTAAAGATAAACAATGCAGAACCATATCCCTGTGTTGAAATTAGGGCACGCATATGGAGAATAAGGGGTAACATTTCAAATTAATTGCTTAAAAAATATCTGTGATGAGTCACTGTTTTAAAAACTATAGGCTTCTACAAACTTGATCTTAAGTTTTGGACAATTTTGAACACAACTCAGTATATCCCTGCACCACAGGATTATCTGGATCATTCCTCTGCGAATACGTTACCTCTGGTTACAGCACTTTTTGAATAGAAATATTTATTGTTGCATTACCATCGTCATTACGTTCATGTAATTCCAAAGTACAACACGTTTAATTGGCATAGCATCAATTAAAATACCATGTTATGCAGCAAGACTGTAATAGTAGTAATTAAAATGCAAGTATAATTTTGAAACGAGCGGTAGCGAGTTTGATAATTTTCATACGAGCGTCTTAATTACTACCATTATAGTCAAGTTACATGCGACTGTTTTTGGTCAACCACACTATAATTTAAAACTTCGAGTTTTTGTAAAAATATATTGCATTGTTAACTGCGTGTAATTAAATGCTGATCGAATGATAAAACCTTGAGCGTGTTTGCGAATAGTGCAACAGATGGCAGCACTGTTGAGTCCACGTTGTATTTATTTATTTTTTGCAGGTAACTTAAAAGGAACGCATATTGAAGCAAAGAAAATGACATCAGTTTATTAGAGTATTAAAATTACAATAATAGAATTTATTTTATTTTAAATACACATATTTCATTGTTAATCTGGAGAATGGATCCCAGTGGACTGCTGCTTTGAAGGTGTTAAAAGGCATGGACAGCTGTGTACGATGCCGAAAGATCACAATGAGTCGCTGTTATGTCACATGTAATCAGAGTAATAGGTATATTGTGGTCAACCAAAAACTATAATAAGTAAGCTTCCACTTTCCAAATCTACAATTTTTATATGTATTTTAATTGTGAAATATTGAATAATCTGAAATGAAATACTAAACTTAAAACTATAATAGTATTTTGAGTTCTGAACCTCTTTAATATTCATCATTTATACATTTGAGATATATTTCTTCTGCCAACGAAAATCGTTGTCCACGCAATTTATTCTTGATGTTCGGGAACAAAAAGAAGTCATTGGGTACCAAATCAGGACTGTATGGCGGATAACCCATCAATTCTATTTTTTGAGCCTTCAAATACTCTGTTGTTAGACGAGATGTGTGTGCGCTCGCACTGTCTTGATGAAGAACGATCCTACGGTTCTTGTTGATTTTCCTTACTTCACCGAAGACTTCCGGCAAACAAATGGTTGTGTACCATTCGGCATTGACCATTTTACGTTCCTCTAAAGGCACTGTTGCCACATGGCCAGTTTTGCTGAAAAAGCAGGCGACCATTTGCTTCGAAGTGCCTCGAGTGCGAACAACTTTTGTTGGATTTGCTTCATCTTGAAACACCCATACAGTCGATGCTGTTTACGTTCCGGCTCATACGCATTGATCCATTATTCGTCACCTGTTAGAATCTTATATACATCTTTTGTGGCACCGCCATTGTATTTCTTGAGCATTTTTGTACACCAATCGACACGAGCATCTTTTTGAGATTGCGTCAAATTATGTGGGATCTAACGAGAGCAAACCTTTTTCACGGCTAAATAATCATGCAATATTTTATATATGCTGGTGGGTTGCTTCAATCTCACAATATGTCGCATGAATATCTTTTATTATTAGTGTTTGCACAGCATTAATGTTTTCTGGCACAACAACTGATTTTGGACGATCTTCACGAACTTCATCATTGAGCGAACGGCGACCACGATTAAATTCGTTATACCAGCGTTTCACAGTGGCAAAGGACGGAGCGTCGTCGCCAAATGTGGAAGTTAGTTGAGCGATACACTCTTGTCTTGATAATCCACGTCGAAGGTCGTAATAAATCATTGCACCAATATTTTCACGAGTTAATTCTATGTTTTTGTTGACACACAATTTTCAAGTTAGTGTAAACAAAACAAATGACGCTCAATAGACAAAATGTTTGAAGTAGATTATGGTAAAAATGTCAAACTTTCCATTGAAAACGTCAGATGGCACCTACATCATTCAGGGTTGCCAAGGTTCAAAATATAAATAGTGCCCCTCGTATTTATTTGTGGAAATGAAAGCATAGCTGACATATTTCCATAGAAAACTTTGAACATTTGCATCACTGAATTTGTTTCTAAAGTATTAATTGCAGATATCTACAGTTGTTTCATCCACTGCCGACACTACCTACGGAACGCACCGGGTCATATGTAATCAACAGCAATGCAGTGTAAAGCGGGTTGCAGGAGGGAGCAGGCGTTTCTGACCTAGCTGGTAGGAGATTATTGGAACGGGGCATGCTTAACCGACCACTTTACGTCATATTCTTCCAGAACGGAGCTTATTTGCCATTCAGTTGGCAAGTGCAATGCACAGCAGTGATATTGCTCCTCGGCTGCTATTTATTTAGAAATTCCTGACCCAGACGATACAGACTGGGAAATACGGCAATTTATAAGCGCCCTACATCGTTTGGAAACGTCGATCAGAATGGTACCTGGTGTGCTCGTCGCGATTTGTTTCCCTTGCTGATCGATTCAGAAACAGGGGCACCAACGTGCGACACCATATGGTTGGCTGCTGCTTTCCACATTGGCATACAAATGGTGCTCTAAGAAGTAGTTGGATAGGATCAATTGTATTATAGTACCAGACATACGTAAAAATCCATCGATATACCTATGTAATACACAGGGTTCGAATTACATTGCCTAACAGGACCTAAAAAGACCTAAAATACCCTAAAAAGGACTAATAACTTGGAAAAAAGAGCCTAAAAGTGTGATGCATTTTAATTAATATTTTCCTTAATTTTATTTTAATTGCATACTTAAATAATAAATACTATGCTTGACATCGACATCATTACATTAGTCATTGCTAAAAGGGAACGTGTGTCATCCCAAATTGTGTTATTTATGGCTTCTTGATATAAATTTATATATATATATATATATATATATTTTAGTCCAAAATGTTATTCTTTGAAACAGAGTTAAAGATTTTTGCTTAAAAAATGCATTTTTGTGGTATGAAACATGCAGTGCGAAAAACTTTATAAATAAACTGGTTCTTCTTTCGGTCATATTTTTATATTGATATGTTAAACTGTATAAATAATTCTCGTCTGTTCAAATTAATTGAGAAAAATCAGTAAACATATAATCGAAAGAAGGTGAAGTTGCATAAAAAGACGTCAAGACTTTAAAAACAAAGCTAAAAAGAACGAATAACCCTCACCCCCCACAAAGTCGAAAAAGGCAAAAGAAGACTAACAAAACCCGCTATTTTCTGGCCTGCCGTGACCCAAAATGAACATACGTTAAGCTAGGTCTTCGGACACAATAAAAATCTACACGGAGCCGAAGCTACCCCCCTCTACCCCAGCGGAAGGCGTCATCCGAGTGACACTCCCTCCCGTGGGGTTTCTCTTTAGGTCAATACCTTATAACTTTAAAGGGCCACCCGCTTGCGCAGGGACGAAAGTCGATACGCCACTTACGCGCGTCAACCGCAAAGGGAATACTGCCGAAAAACCTCGGTAGGGCCGACAGTGAACTAGACACCGTCTACCGGCTATCCCGGGCGGTACCGGAGGACCTTGAGGCGTCTCACAACCCCACCTGGCGTCACCGCTCAGATGTACCTAATCTCCATAGGTATCCGGAACCACCGCCCCGTCGAGACCAACCCAATCCGAACGACTCCCATACGAGAGGGGTTCAGGCGTTCAGTCCGATGTACTTCTACTAACGTCAGAAGTACCACGAGAGCTAGAGGTACGCAGCACCCACACCAATGTAGCTGAAGGGGTCGGAGCCCTACAAGACTCTCTTCAAACACTGGAAAAGTATATTTCCTCAATTTTCAAGTCATGACAATAAAATTATAACGGAAACAGTTGTAGTAATTTTAAATTTTGGATACGACTGGCCCCACTTCCAGTTATGCCTGATTGATGAAATAAAGTTCAAATGGATGTTCATATGTGCATTAGTCATAAATATTTTTGTTTCAAAAACGCTAATGCCATATTTTCGGAAATAACTTAAAGTTACCGAAGGTCCTATTCAGCCTGTATATACATGCGTGTGAATTATTATATTTTATAAAGATAAGTGCAAATTTGTGAACTGTGAGCTGTGATGTCATCAACACTATTATTTCACACTGTACAGTGTGCCGCAGATACCGACAGCTCTGTTAGATGCGTTGTCTAAAGTAATTTATGCTTTGGCTAATTAGAGTGCCCGTAACTTCTATGCAGAGGGATAATATATTCTACTAAAGGTGAGAGCTGCCGATCGATATAATATTAAGAGTCATTGGTGGAGTATTGCAGAGTTAAATCAGATAAACAGCCGCTACAAGGGATCTAGAGAGCAAATCTATTCCTTCAGAGCACCCATTACTTTAACAACTCCAGTAACTGAGCTGTATGTATCTGCACCGCACTTACAGTAAGTTATGCCCTTGTAGTTGAATACGAACACATTGAGTTATAAACGAACTGCTTGCGAATAAGGCTTTGACTCCTATGGAGTGGAAAATAATTGTTACTACACAGATTATGCGTGTAAAATAAGACAAATGCCGCGAATATTTCATTCCAGGCAATACATATATATATGTATATGTAAATATATATGCAGGTTATCACAATTTAACAATTAAGACACAGCAAGACAAAAGATAATCGAATCTGCTTATAACCATACTATCCCAAAATATTTTAATAATCCTCAAGTAAGAAACTTTTGCTTTATGTCCTTAGAATTTTATGATCAATATCGATAGCGGATATGTTAATTGTGTAAAGAGAGAAAATTGTGTCCCGCTAACATAAGAAATCGGTCTTCCGATATTTTATAGTCAACAACCGAGAAAATGCTTTTTCTCGATGGTAGCAGATTGTGGGTCTATTCCGAAGACTTGGCAGTCTGCAGTGCGCCTTCGTTTTCAGGAGCTTTACGTGTATTTGATTGTATGGTTAAGGGTTCCTGTATTATGTGTAAACTATGTAGCTTTCAAGTTATTAAATAACTACGGTACTAAAGAGAAGGTGCAGAGATTTAAAACTTCACTTCCTGTAACATCTAAAAACTTACTCGACCGATGATTGTTCCACCACCAAAGGGGTCTTATAGGCTATGCAGTATTTCCGGAACTTGACTGTCGGGGGCAGGTTAAGGAAGTCAGATCTTTCACCGAAATTTCGTATCATTTTGCGTAAATATCAGAGGATTTTTCAACCGTTATTGGTAATAGTAGGACCTGTACAAAACTAAAATTATAAGGCTTAAAGGATATTGTAGATCATTGTACAATAATTTAAAATATAACAGGGGAGATAAATTAGACTCATTAATTCTACATTTGAGTTTAAAAAGCTAACCGTGCAACGTCGTCAGCCAGCAAGTACTAAATATTTTTAAAAGAAGTCTAACATCATGCTCAATTGACAGTCCTATTTGCAGTGTTGACGAGTGCTTTGGCATGAACTTTGTATGTTTTTATACTAGTAGCTATTAGCTTAGCCTGTTTTATAATTTACCGAAATACATGTCTAAATATTTTATGACGACTAAACCGAATTTTATATTTTATGTAATAGCTCGGAAAAACGCCATTAAATTATAAGACGGAGAAAACCGTTTTACTGTTACACAGCAGTTTTTGTATTGTTATTCCTTAAATTGGGTTATATTAGACTATTTATACATACAATTAGGATGTTGACCGTGCCACGACCTGAAGCCAGGTTATCATGAGATCATCAATAAACATGAGAAAAACTTGTCCATAGTGAAAGCGAGTGTCCTCGGCCCAAGCACTCCCTTAGGGAAAGTGAACATAACGTTGTTGCTGTGCACATGTAAACTACGAGGACAGGGCGCAAGCTCAAGCGGATGTTACGTAAACTAATAAATATTCATATATTGTGTCGACCGGGTCGATGTGCATAACAAGGACAGAAGCGTCGCGGTGCCTCACGACGCTTTCCAAAAAAAAAAAAAACAATGTAGAGACAGAGTTTTCGATTTCCTGTATTAGCCAGGGCGAACGTACCTCCCGGCGGAAATGAAAAGGAAAATTGCCACTTTCCGTTTGGAGCAGTGATGGAGATTGCAAGATGCAACGTTTTAAATATTAATATACCTTCTTATCGCAACTCATAGAGTTTCAAGTTTGGTTATGCCGTTGCTAATTTTCCTAGTTAAACATTATTTACTATTTTTGTGAATGCTGAATCCAACATTCCACAGTTAGGGAGCGGATCTTTAAACGTGCTGAAAATAGCAGTTTGAGAAATGTTATGTCATGGATGAGGTTCCCCTCCAGACCGAAGGAACATGTCAGCAGAGTGGATCTCCTCCGTGGGGTTTACCTGGGCCAATACCTGATTCCCCCCCCCCCAAAACGCCCTCTAATCCGCTGGCGCTGGAGGGAGGTGTTATGACATATAAGCGCATCAGCTCAAAGGGAAGACTACCCACGAACCTCGTCGGGGCAACAGAGTCTAACTCCTGTCTACTGGTTATCTAGGCTGGTACCGGAGGACATCAGGGCGTCTCACAACCTCACCCAAGCATCGTCGCCCAGACGTATTCAATCTCCGAAAGGTGTCGGGACCAATTACCCCGCCGAGACCAACCCAATCGAACAGCTCCGCGACGGGAGGTGCTTAGATGTGAGGCCCGGCGTTCTTCTAAGAACGCTAAAGGCCTCAGTGCTCGCATCACGGCAGTTGAAGGGGACCGGAACCACTCCCCTAACGGAAGCAATTTATGAGAGTATAACTCTAAATTTAGGACCTTTAAAGATTTAGTAAATAAATAACTCCATAATATACTAAACCCTCTTTGGAGAAATTACGTCATGTAGCTAATTCTTAAGCGGGGGATCTAAGGTATATCATCTACAAGCCTCATAGCAAATTCTTTTGTCATTTCTTAAATTATAAGAAAACAAATCAATCGTTAGTTTTCAAGGCTTCATTGCAAACTCATTCCTCTTTGTCTTCAATGATGAACCGTATCTTAATATTGTTTATCGTTTGGTGAACTTCTTTGAAATTTCCTTCTAGATTCTGTATGAAGTTCAATAGTGTTCTCGTATTTTCAGTAATACTTGCAACGGAAATATGATGAGAATGTGTTGTTGGTGCTCGGGAAAAATAATGTTTGTAATATAATAAAATGTTTGAAATTATATTCTTCTTTTGTTTAAATTTCGTTATAAGACAGGTATTTCAGCAATTTTCAAATTTACTTTTTTTACCTGCCTGTTGTCCTAGGGGTCCCGGGTTCGATTCCCGGCTGGGGGTGGGAATTTTTCTCTAGCCAAGAATAATCCTTATCCTCCCCAGAGTTTGGAAGTATGAAAGAGAGTGCGAATGTGGTATGATCCACTGATTAAAAACCAAAGTGCAAGAAACTCAACGACAAGAGTTACACGCATTGCCAATAGGCAATAAGTTCCAAAGGAAAGGCCGCCGTTAAGATCAATGCAGTTAAATGCGGGGTATAAATGGAACTAAAAAAATTGCTTTTACTGTACTTATAGCTTGTGATGTATCCCTCTGCTACGTTTCCTCTATGTATAAACCCAAATTATTTTGACAATTGGATGCTTATCCACTCTTTTCTGCAACGACACGGAAAGTCTTAACTGCGGGAAGCGTAAACTAACATAAATACTTTGCGATAATGAAGTCCAGTTACTTTCTAATTAAGAAGATGCTATACTCGGCACCTATTTACGTAGTTTAAATTAGCTTTCTACCTATTTGCGTGATTTCGACACTTGTAGTACTTTTATACAATCTCCTGCGAAAGTCTTCCCAAAATGCACTCCCTAATTATCGTGTAAACTAGCTCTATCTCGCGCGATTACAATTATATTTCCTACTCTCGTCGTACTTCTTTGCTGATTTACTCTTCTCTTCTGCGATGCTTAGCGTCACTTGCGAAGATACTATGGCGTCCCATCTCGTTTTGTTTTTTTTTTCTCTCCTTTTTTAGGAATCGAATCTTATTGTGTTTCCACTTTCTCGTTGTTACTTCAACTATTTTCTTTACATATTAATCAAATTAATATACATTTGACAATTCTTTGAGCTAATAATTTAAAGTATTACATATTAACTTTGAACCACCGTTCCCAGATCGATCCCTGCTTCACACTTCAGCACAATTTCCTGTCCTAAAATATTAGTCATGCCTCCGCTATTATTTCATATAGTTATACAGATAAAAACCGAACGAGATGGGAAGTCCTGAGTTTGATTCCTGTGGACCGCCCACTCTGACCTGGTATTTCGTGGTTTTCCCTGGTCGGTAGGATAGTGTTGAGTTGGTTTCTCATTTGCCATCATTTGCTTTCCCTCATTTCTCTTTGATTCCATTTCCTTTTCATGTTTCAAGCGTGCTTCCAGGTTTCGTGGCTTGAGGAGGTGCCGGACAGATGGCACGGATGCTCGTTCTAAGGCTCATTTATCGCCCTTTCTGGGCACCTCCAGTAGTGGTACCGGCCCTCTAGCTAGGACTTGTCGGGGACTTCCGCTCGTCTCTGTGGCCTATCTGCCTGCGGCCTTTAGCCTCCTGTGTGGCTCCTTCACTTCATCCCTCCTCCTGGAGGGGCGGCAGCCGCAATGCGCGAATTGACCCCCTCCGCTGTATAAACTATACAGATAAAAAAGAAAAAAGAATTCAGTGAGCTATAGAGAGTCAAAGAATGAGTTATTTTTTGGGACACGTGTGTGTTATTACAGGCAATATATGTGACCTCTCCTCTGTATATCCCATACAAGTCGCTAACACGGTCTATCTGATATTCCCAGCATGCAGAAAGCTTCAACTGCTAATTATTACTGAGTAAACCATTTTAGTCTCCTTGGGTGCGGAATTATAATTTGTCCCCAGAATAGCCTGCGGTGGTGGAGCGGCTTTTGTTTCTTCAGTTGGGATTGGCTGTCGGATTGCAGGGTTAAAATTAGGGATTAAAGGGAACATCGCTTTGTAATCACAAATTAGCAATTAGCAAGTTTCGCGGGCCTAGGCAGTAACAACAACACATCGGGAAGGATTAACATCCCAAGAGAATGGGAATCTTTAGAACAAACACAACACTAGCTAGCGCTCTGCGGTGTCTAGAACTATCTTCATCTTGCTCGTGTCTGTTCTCCTAGCAGTTTCAGATAAGCTTCAACTTGTGTGTCAACCTCGGTCATGACGGTTAGATAAACCAGACAAGTGTGCATGGGCCATTCTCCAGAAAAGCGTCAATTTTATGTCCACATAAAAATCTCAAATGCAATATTAACATACAGGATCTTTAAGTAAGGAATAATGCAAATAAAACTAAAGTGAACCCATTTTTAAAAAGCAAATCATCAAACACGTCAAAATTGAATATTTTGAAAGGAACATTTTACAAAATAATTCTCAGCCATTATTGTACAGGATGTGACGTCATCCACAGAGATTTTAAATTGCAGCATATTATTTTTTCAGTTTTTTCCTAAAAGGTAGTTATCTACAATTTCATTTGTTTCATACAAAAGGCATGGTTGCTATGGGAACTGTTTTATTATTGGTTTGTTTAACAGTTTGCTCCACAATTTACGTAACTACTGTAACAAATAAAATTCTAATTATTTAATAAGGTGTTCAAAACGCTCCCAGCCTACCTCCGTGGTGTGGAGGTAGTGCGTCTGCCTCACGTTCAAGAAGTCCCGAGTTAAAATCTCGGTTAGGATGAGTTACCCGGTTAAGGTTATTTTTCGAAGTTTTCCTTTATCCTGAAAAAAGCATGTCAAGTAACTCTAAGCTCTTGAGATCCCGGGCTAGTTTGAGCATCATTTCACCCATTTCTTTCATTCATAGTCGAATATGACCTGCCATGTTGAAGGGCGTTAAACTCAAAATAATAAAAACAACTTATAAAGAATGTTCACCATTTACAATCTGGCAGTGACTAAGCCGAAGCACGAATTCTTGTTGAATATTTCCAATCACTGCTGGTGGTATATCTCTGCATTCTTTCCACATCATCATTTTGAACTGTTCCATATTAGTGAGCCTCGTAACAAAGACTCTACATTTTAAATATCCCCATAAAAAGGAATGAAGTAATTATGCATACCTCTTGTGTACGTCTTATGTCGCTAACTCCTATCACCATCAGAATTTGAATCCTTTTAATTTATATTAAAATATTTTATTTTAAATTGATGTCACACATTAGTGTTTACTCTTGTGTTAAACAATTAAACTGTTCCCATAGCAACGAAACCTTTTGTGTGAAACAAATGAAATTGTCCATGCAAAAAATGAGATAACTACCTTTCAGAAAAAAAAACATAATATGTTGCCATTTAAATCTTGAAGGTGACGTCACAGTCTGTACATTAATGGCTGAAAATTTTGTTTCATCTCTGTAAAATGTTCCTTTCAAAATATTACATTTGATATGTCCGAGCATTTTTTAAAAAAAGACTTAATTTTGTTCTATTTGCATTATTCCTTACTGATGAAAGACCCTGTAAATAATACTAATATTATAAAGAAGCCGATTTTAATAATTATTTTACTACTGGAAAGCACTGTTCTTCCGAACGGACATAAGTTATAAAATATTTCAAACTTTTAAGACCGGGGGTTTTCATATTCATGTTACAAAATTTCAATCCTGTTTCGTTGAACATCAGGATATTTTGGTACTTTATTGCCAACATGGCTTTCAGCCTAAAAGGGTAATGGGGAGGTTTAAACTATTTTGAAATTTAGTTATTGGAGTGGGGAGTTTGCATATCGTGTTCTTTCTCCAAATATCCCTCTGATTTCTCTGAACTTTATCATGGAGTATTTTTGCTATAATTTTAAAACTTTGTACACTTGGGTTTTAAAAACTGGCCTAAATGATAAGCTATCCCAAAACTTTAGACAAAATTTTGTATATTTCTACTGTATGATCCAATGGAAATTATAGGCTATCTTCTAAAGCTACCCCTACAATATTTTTAATATTTTAGATAAAGCTGCACTATTTAATCCATTTGATCAAAATATTGTAAAATTAGATTATATAATAGGCAAAAGTCATGTTACCTTACAACTTCCAAAAACTACCTAACTCTTGTTTTCAATCATAGAGTATCTCGAAGTTTTTTAAAAAAACTACTCTTACCCTTTTTCCAACACTTGGCCAATGGGAGCACATATTTTTGCACTTGATTTATAAGACTTGGTGAAAATTATAGGATACCTTAAAGCTTAAAAAAAAACTATTTCTACTCATACTTTAAAAAACCAATCTTATCCTGATTTTGACCTCCTTACTTACAGAACGCATCCATGCAATGCCAGATTAGACAGCTAATCAGTTATATGTATATACGTACACATACATACATATATACACACAAAGTATTATTCATATAAAAAGCGTTACTCTTCTATCCATTTTACTCTATTTACGATAAATTCTTACCCAGAAATTATTTAAAATAGATCAACATAGGCTTAGTAGCATATAACGTGTGAAAACAACATTAAATGTTTATATCATAAACCATAAAGAAGGAAATCTTGCGAAAGAGAATAAAAAAACAATAATCGCAAACTTTCAAACTTGTTTTGTTAAACGACGCATTTAAAACTCTTGGAAAAAATGGATATGGAATATTTTGAAAACGTCTAATGGACCTAGCAAAATAATCTGACACAAAATGTGTGTTTTAATCATTCCTATATTCTTCCTGTAACAAGTGTTTGTGCATCTCTTACGGTTTCGCAGTTATGCAAAACTGAATTGGAACGAATAAGATTTCACAAGCTATTTACGGAGCATTCAAGATACACATTTTATTTTTCATGTCATTTTCTCATGCATATATTTTAATGAGAAGCATTAGAGCCATTTTAGGGGGAAAATCAGGGAATTTCCATGAAAAGGGCAGTTTGGGGCGGGGTAATTCATGAAAAATCTTCATATTTGCTAGTTGAAAGATGTTGGATTTAGATATGAAGTTTAGCATTTATCCTACTTAAAACGTTTACAGTTTTGCTGTTCATACACGTACGGATACTTTCTTTTAAAACTCTTCTTTTGAAGGGGGTTCAGTGGACCTCAAAAATTTAATTTCTAGAATTTTTGTGTGAAATACAAAGGTATACCACAGACAAGCGACAGAGAAAATAAAAACTGAAGTTTAGTAATCGACGACACTCTAGCTATTATGAATCATTTGCATATCTGTTTTACAAACTATTCATAAAAAACTTATTTTTCTATTTCCTATTAATCGTGAAATGTGTTCCAGAGAAATGGTTTTCATCTCCAATATAAGTGTTTAAATAGGTCAATATGCGCTAATCTTAATGCTCGTTGAGTTCGTGAGAAACAGAACGCTCCAAATTGCAGTGATTTATAGTGTTTTGTTCTAAGAGAACACTAAGATAGAATGTGATGTTGGCAAATCTACTATATGTCAATACATAGTGTTTTTAGGCTTCATAACCGAGCGGGATGGCTCAGGCGGCAACGTCTGTAGTCCGCATTCTGGAGGTCCTGGATTCGATTCCCGCGGCCGACCATCTTGACCCATGGCTTTTTCGGGTTTTCTCGGGTCACTAGCCGAATGCTGGGAAGGTTCATTACATCTCCCGAATTTCCTGTCCCTCGATTTCACCTCCACTCTCATTTCACTTCACCTTTCACCTTCTTGATCTGTTTCAGGGTTGGAAGTGTCGGCGGGAGTCTCGGCGTTGCATGGCAGGGGAAAATGATGTTCTATGTAACACTTCGTCCCCGGAATGGGGGCGGTCTCCGAGTCCCGGGCCCCCCAGTGGGATGTGTAAGCCGACAGGGGGAGGGGAGCCGGTTGTACCAGCTGCCATCCGGAGAGTTTCAATCTGGGAAAAGTAGGAACCCTGCCCTATCGTGCCTGCTGGTTTGGCCGTCCTGTGTCTTCTCTCACCTCACCCCTCCCTCCCGGGGGCGCCCCGTAAGGAGCTTAGGCACAAAAGATTTTCGTAGGTCAAGGTGCTAATTCCCCCTCCGCTCCTAGTCTTCATAACGTCATATCGCTGTGTCATTTTTGAACAGCTTGAGCTATCCAACAATAAGTTTAAATTCAGCCTTCAAACTCCTATTAAGTTAATTCTTTAGAAATCCTGCACCTAGTGCAGAACACTTTTTGTTGAATACACATACTAAGTACTAAGTTTTGTATTCACAGAAAACAAATTATGTATCATTGGATCATTATCAAATCGTGGCTAATATACGATTTTGCGCCGATAATAAATCCCCATTCACAATGGAAATTAAGCGCAGTGACAACATAAACGTAAGACTTTGCACCCGTGTTTAATGAAAGTATTCACAGTCACCCGACGCGCTACGTAACGCAACGATTGCAAGCTCCAAACTTCATGCTTGCGTTGTGTGCATAGAGGAAGAATTCTGCAAGAATTTGAAGAATGTTTCTCCATGCATTATGAACGACACACGATTGCGATTCGAGGTTTTTTACTATCTACAGTACAATCACATAGCTCTTCCATTTGGCCTCGCCACATCATTTTAAATGCTGACGCCAGACACTGATCTGTTATTTGCCTGCTGCAAAACCTACAATCCTACTTATTCATAACGATTGGATGAATTTTCATATTGGTTATTATTGGTTATGTTACGCTGCGTTTATTCTGCATCATGTCAACGTTACGTCTTCGTTGTGAGTGGGGCCTTATCCCGGGATTACGATGAACTTAACTTAACGCGACGTATCTCAAGGGTTTGGTAATGTCAAAGTTTTCCTTTCCGTTACGTTAAGTTTGACGTCACTGGTAATTAGAACCAATCGGCGTGAAGCAGTAGCATGAAGTAATAAAACTATCTAGCAATCGAGAGTCATTCTCGTTACGTTGAGTGCATCCTAATTAGACCTTTGGTTCAGCAGCATTTCATAACTTCACGTTACGTCTCGTCACGTTAAGTAAAGTTCACTGTAATCCTGGCATTACTCTTTCTCTCGGGCATAAAGTAGTTTCGCGTCAAGTACTGTGTCGACTGTCAGTCAAGGTGTCCATAACGCATCTGGGTGACTCCAATTTTGCAATTAATGGTCACATTCATTTGAATAAAATGACTAAGCGAACATAATATGCGACTCCGGTTGAAGACCAATGCAATAAACGAGAGCGATCGATAGGTCGAGGTTAACGATGTCCAGGATATCACCTGACGAAGAAGAAACTGAAAGGTGCTTAGCATTTCCTTTGATCAGCCCGTCTCCCACAGCCTGTCATTTGCATCTGTAATTAACAAAAGAAAGCAATTTCCTGCGGCTTTATACTCCGCTCCCTTGTTCTGAGCGAAGGCATTGGGTTTTGCAAAATTCAAAGAACTTTTACATCCATATTGCGAGAATATTAACTTGAATTTAGCTTCCATAAATGCGGAGTAGGTGTATTCTATGATGATGGCGTGAAAAACGCGTAACATTTAAACTCAGCAGCAGTGATGGGAAAAATATCTACAAAAGAAGGAAAAGAAAACATAGTTGGGAAAAATGAAAACTACGAAACATTTTACGTAATTGCAATTACAAAATATTTTTTTCAAAAAGTCATCAGTGAAATTACAGATTTATTTACAATTACTTCTCAAAAATTAATTCATTTCGTTTTTTTTGTGCACAAGGCCACAAAGTATTTGGCTATTTCTTGGTAACAAAGAATAAAAGACTTAAGATGGAATTTTGGGTCGTGGTATTAAATATCCAATCCGGTACTTACCTTGGCGACTGAAGAAAACCACGAAAAACCCTCAGACAGATTGGTCGGCCCACGGGATTTGAACCAGGGACCTCCCGAATGCAGGTTCAAATCCCGTGGGCCGACCAATCTGTCTGAGGTTTTTTCGTGGTTTTCCTCAGTCGCCAAGGTAAATACCGGATTGGATATTTAATACCACGACCCAAAGTTCCATCTTAAGTCCAAAACAATAGTAAAATGAAAAATAAGTGGTAATAGCGAATGCTATGCCGTCCTTCGACAGACAATGTAAGCAGTTAGACTGGACGGCACCCTAATGCCATCTGCACGGCATGAAGCAGAGGTTACAGAGATGAGACCTTGAAGGTTAACTGTCCGCCTTTCTGTGTGAGGGCGGCGGTTACATTGGACGGCACCCTAATGCCATCTGCACAGCATGAAGCAGGGGTTACAAGAATGAGACCTAGAAGGCTAACTGTCCGTCACATATCGTTCTAAGAGATATCCACTAACAGATCCGTCGCGATATGACCAAGGAGTTAAAGCGGCGTAAAATAAAATAGGGAAAAAAACTCTAAAACAGATTTATAGCCTGCACTTTGTAAAGGGCATGAACTGTGTGTGATTTCCAGTTTTACTAAACTTATAGGCCTACATTATGAAGAAAAAAACCGAATATCACCATGAAATATGCGAATATCTTATTTGAGCACCGATCTGGTAATATTGTGATACCGCAGGAAAATGTAATTTTTCCAGTATCAGCAAGAGTTCTATTGATTACATATGGAAATCGGCCTTTTTTCTTTTTTTATCGAAACCAATCCAAACCATCCTCTCTATCTTTACTTAAAATGGAGTGACAATATTAACATAATTAGCTTGTAAGGCGCTTTTATGGACTTATTGTTGGATGTTATCTTGAATTATCACGAATTTTTTATGAAATAATGGGTGCTTAAGATGTTCAGCACTAATTCTAGATCTTTTGGATGAAAGTGCATCTTTACTCTTACTGAAAATAACCTCCACAAGCGCCTTAAAGATGAACATACCGGAGAAGATGAACTTCTAGTGTGGCTACGCGTCCTGTCCTAAACATGATGCTTTGCAGTTACAAGCGCTCCAATGTTCCCCAAACTCTCATTTTGATACTTGTCGATTACTAGAATGTAGCGATTACAGTTTTGTTTCCAAAAGTAAATTACGAATCAAATTATACTTTGCAAAAGCTAACGATTACGTAAAAATTACAGAAAAAGTAATCCTTGTATATAATCCAATTACGAGGCGTATTCCAAAACTAAGGTCCGTTTGGTCATAATAACAACATCGCTCATGAGACAAGGTTTTTATTGACAGTAATATGTGCCTACGTATATACTTTACTTTTCCACATAATCGCCGTTGACATTTATACACTTGCTGTAACGCTGCACCAGCTTCTTTAACCCCTCGGCATAGAAGTCTGCCGCCTGCGACTTGAACCAGTTGGTAACGCTCGTCTTGAGTTCATCGTCGGTTTGAAATCGTTGTCCACCCAGCCACCGTTTCAAATGCAAGAAGAGGAAACAGTCGCTTGGTGCCAGGTCGGGACTGTACGGAGGGTGGCCAAAGAGTTCCCAACGAAACTCTTAAATTTTCTCGTTTTGGCAGCGGTGTGTGGGCATGCGTTGTCGTGCAGGAGGATGATGCCAGACGACAGTTTCCCGCGGTTTTGGATCGCACGTCTCAGTTTGGTAAGCGTTGCACAGTACACGTCAGCTGTAATTGTTGACCCATGGTCCATGAAATCGATCAAAAGGACGCACTTTTCGTCCCAAAACACGGTAGCCATCATTTTGCGATTCGTGTACGGCGATTGCTTACATTTTTTTGGTTTGGGTGAACCGGAACGGCGCCACTCCATTGCCTGTTGTTTCGATTCTGCGTTGGTGTACGCTATCCATGTCTCGTCGGCCGTAACAATGTGGGAAATCAAACCATCTCCATCTTGTCTATAGCGCTCCAAAAACTGCCGTGCACTACACATTCGTTGCTCTTTGTGCTGCAGTTTTGGCATCCACCTCGCATAAAGTTTTCGATATCCAAGCTGTTCAGTGACAATCCTGTAAAGTGATGTTCGAGCAACATTTGGGAATTCATCAGACAGATCCCAATCGTCAAACACCGATAACTTCGAAGTTTTTGGTTGATTTGCTCAACGATGTCGTCGGTCCGAAAACTGGGCCTACCACTCCGCTGTTCATCGTGCACATTTGTGCGGCCACATCGAAGTTCTCGACACCAGTGCCGAACCTGTTTGTCACGCATTATGCCCGATCCACACAGAGACATAACTCACGATGGATGTCCGAAGCTGACAATCCTTTTGCCAGCAAAAATCTAAACACACTGCGCACTTCTTCACAACTGGCGGGATCTACGATTGTCGCGGCTGTTACCATCTGCTCTCACCGACTGGCAAATGCCTACTTCGTCATACCTACACTGCGGTAGGTTCCTCAGGAGTTGGTAGACAGCGCTATAGGCATGAAACGTCATTTAGGCCTACCATCCGTTAAATATTGTTCACCGGATCTTAGTTTTGGAATACGCCTCGTATTTTTACTCATTTACTTCCTATCGCTGCTCACGGGTTCAAATAATATTGATAAAGAGCTCCAATTCTCATGCCTTTTAACACTAAACTTTGGCGGAAGTAATTAACTAAAAAAGTTGTTAATGCGATTACCTAAATTCTAGCATTCAAAAGAAATCTGCATTTAATGCCCTCACTTCTAATCATAACCGGTGAGAAAATCATTTTCGAATTCAAAGTGAGAGAAAATTGTAGACTTGGTGTTGCATCTGGTGACATATTACGATTTACAGGGATATATTGTACTCATTTGTTAGGAAAATATTATAGAATGATGAAATACTTGAGTTGTAAAGGTACCAACTGGCCAGCCTCTGTAATCTAGCGGTCAGGATTCTGGCTTCTGAACCCAGAGGTCCGTGTTCTGGGATTTTTTTTAACTAGGATCATTCCATACCCTCCGCAGAGTTTAGAAGTGTATGCGAGAGTGGACGTGAGCGTTTGTCGCAATAAAAATTAATAAAAACAAAATTAAAAAATACCTATAGTCAACCGAGCGGGATGATCCAGGCGGTAACGTCTGTGGCCCGCATTCGGGAGATCGTGGGTTCGATTCCCGGTAGCCTCCCATTCTCACCCGGGATTTTTCGTGGTTTTCCTCTGGTCGCTGACGCTGACCTCTGACGCATCTGTGTGTTGTTCCTGGCAGTTGCTTCAGTGGACTCAGAGTCCTGGGTTCGATGGTTGGATGGCAGGGATTTGGAAGTTGTTTCGGTAGAGCTGAGGTTCTAGTTCTCAGGGGTGGTGACACTGCCTTGATGATATTAATAATACTGCCGGAGAAGTCTGAGTTATTCCTTTATTTGGTTACGTAGATTCCTAGCTGGTCAACCCGCCACCTTCGTCGTCGAAACCACTGTTATTCTTATCACTTTCGAAGTCGCTACTTATGTGTTTCTCCGACTAGCCCTCGAATTGCCTATATTTCATAACTTCATTTCTACACTATAAACTTTCTGATTATTTTCTTCTAATTTTGTTTCGTCGACCGTCCTCGTGGTTAGTTTGTACCGGAATGTGCCTCGGCCGCCCTCGTGGTTAGTTTGTACCCGACTGTCCCGGCGTTTCCTTTCCTCCTTCACGCCTTTCGCCAAACGTAGAATTTTCCCCCTCTCCCTTTCTTAAGTTTCGTTCTGTTTTAAGTTCAAACGTATCATGTGATGCCTACGCGATCTTTCGATTGGCTATCATTTTGTTTCATGATTTTTATTATTGGCTACCCCCACTTGACAACTTTCACATCTGCTTCTTACAGCTTATTTTGAGTTTTAAAATCTTCCCACGAACTTCCTCACCCGCCTAAGCTGTGAAACCGTTGTAAACCCTGTCCGAGCCAGAGTACAAAGGCGAAACTTCCGGTAGGCTTGTTGTCGTCCACGCAGGTAAAATACCTTGGAGGACAACAAACTTTGTTTCCTGTCTTCCCTACAAAACCCATTCCTAATATGAATTCAGCACATTTTCGTCGCTATGTTCGATCCTATATTATTATTATGATTATTATTATGATTATTATTGTTATTATTATTTCTCCTGGGTCTCGATAACCAGCTTCATCGCCTAGGCGAATGCTGGAGTGGTGTATTCTACCACCATATCTCCTTTCCCTCATTTCTTGTCATTTCATCTCTCTCCCTTTCATGTTTCAGGAAGTGTCTCCGGGTTCCATAGTACGAATGCTGTCGGTCAGTGGCACAGTTGCTGCGCTTTGTAAAAGATTTCTCCTCTTTAAAGCCAGGTGCATTGGCCTGCCTGCTAGGATCGCTTCGTCGCCCTCTCGCGGGATTCTTCGCCTCTGCCGGTGAAGGCGGGTGTTTCAAACTGGAAATGATACACACTTCCGTGCGTCTCTTGTACCTGTCTGCCTGCGGACCTACGATCTCCTGCGACTCATTCACTTCATCCCTGCCTCCCGTGGGGTGTAGTCACAATACATCTAGTTGGTCGCAGTGGTGAATTGTCCCCCGTTAAATAACCTCTACCTACAGTTATAACAACCTCATTTGTCTCTAAATGTGATAAATGTGAACATTATAAACAGTTGTGTTTACTTGGCATGTGAGCATCGATACGGGTAGCTGAGGTTGTTAAGGCACGGACTCGTGAACTGGAGGTCTGCTGTTCAAATCCCGCCAGGGCCATCCTCCCTGACTGAGTTTATTTTAATAAGTAAGCGATTTTCAGTCCTCATAGCTGGCAAATGTACCGGAGGCACCCTAAACTTAGGCCTAGAACGTTTTCCTCCCAAATTTCCTATCGCAATTGTAATTTCATTACGTATATCACCAATAGCATCGTTTGTGCTACCGTTTGTGGTTAAAACGGCCGTTAAACACCACTAAAGTATAAAAGGTAAGCGAACAAGTGGCAAACTTCCCTTCAGCAGGAGGAAGTCAAAGTTAAGAATACTCGAACTAAGAGTAAACGTCACGTTTATGTCACGTTGCGCGTAGTTTCTAGAACCTTCTACGGCTAGATGTATACTCCTGATTGGAGGAAAGGTAAAGGTAGGTACATATCATGGAGGGGCCCCAGAAACCGGAATAGAGCGCCCACGTAGGCCAAAACGGCTCTTTGTGCTTAGAAGGTGACCCTTGGAAGGGATGAGGGAGAGACCCAAAGGGCAACATCTGGGAGACGACATGCGAAAGCGTGGATGAGATCCCTAACGATTCCAGATTGAACGCATCCGGCGCTATTCAAGCCTGCGCACAAGCCCTGAGCCCCCGGGTGCCCCTTAAGGTAAGCCACTCACAGAGAGTGGGTCCGTCAGCACTCCGACCGACGTCAGAGAGAAACCTTCACAAAGTGCATCACCACCGCCCATCCAAACACGCACCGTACCCTGGTCCTTCAACCCTAAAGCAGATGATGATGAAGGAAATGATGAACACGGAAGTCGTGGTAGAAGAGGAACACCTCAGCATTCACCTCCGAACCGGGGAACCCATGATCAGAGTGGACGGTCGCCGGGAATCGAACCCGGGACCTCACACATCACCGCGGATCCATCTCGCTTGGTCCTGACTGGTGGTACCTAGCAGTACTAGTCGAGCTCACTAGTTGACAAATTAAGCGGGTGAGCTTCCCTCGCACGTCGCTTCATTGTTCGGCCATACGGCCACCGCCTAGCCATCATCAAAGTGCGCCTTCACACTCAGGATTGCTTCAGCAGGGAGGGCTACAGCGACTACTTTGACCATGGGCAGACTGGCTGGAGTCCCACAAATATTAAATATCTTGCTTGCACAACCGTATCATCTTTTTCAGTGAACTCGCAAGTGGCTTAGTCAACCAAGGAATAACGACTCGTCCCCATCCTGATGCTTTCGCTTGGTCTAGTGTCACACCCAGGATACACCATCAGTTTCATCAAATAAGGAGCTAAAATCAGATAGCCGATTCACCTTACTCCATCATGAAATAAAACATGCTAATGAAATCGCAGCTAATAACACAGGCTTACAATGAAAAAAAAACTCCCTTTATGATATAAAAATGTTGCATTGCAAACTGTTATTTACAAAACTATAATTTATGTTTTTTTAAAGCATTAATGTACCTGTGATTTTGCAACATGTATAATGCAGTGTTCCAATAATAATCGTTTCATACTAACGTGAGCCTTAAAAAATAAACAGGAGACAGCCCTGTTTGTTCGAATATAAAACAACTTGTGTTAGGCTATTTTTTACAAAAGATGACAGAACTGAAAGAGGGGCTAATATTGCCTAAGAAGCGTGGAAACAAATTTCTAGAAAAGCCACAAACTATATCCAAAATAGTGTAATGGTTTAACACTCAAGTTTCTGAATGCTCACTTTGAAATGTGCCCTGAAAATCTTAGTGCATTGAGCGAAGAACAAAGGGAAATGTTTCAGGGCATAGAAAAAAGATAGCAAGGCCAGTGAAACCCTATTGAAGGTATACTACTGCCTTTGGCATTGCTAAAAATATCATTGTATCCTGCCGGTCAATGGTACACAATGGAGAAAAACTGATCTTAGTTTTGGTTTTAGTTGTGGCAGTAATTTGTATCACAATAATATAAATGCCAGAGTGATTGTAGTGTAAATAAGCATTATTGTATGACGTTGATTTGAGATGTTTGTTAATTATATGCATTGTTAGGAAATAAGTTTACACGACCTCACTGAAACTGACAATAAGAGCGGGCAACAATGAGCGAGGGGGTGAGTTGTTTATCAATTAGAAGAGGCAAGCAAATGACGTCAGATTGGCGCGCTTTTCTGTAGAAATGGAGGGAATATTTTCCCTAGAGCATATGTGTTCGTAATTTTCATTGGATATAAAAATAGACGCTAATGTTGGCGCGTTTTATTAACCAATAGCAGCTCGGTTATAATCTTTAGGCATATTGGGGTATGGGAGTATAAAAAGCTAAAGCCAGAGGCAAGTATTGTCCAGTTCAACAAAATCATCCACGCGTTACACGTCGCTGAGTCCAACAGAATCAGTCAGAAGTTAAACGTCGCTTAGTTCATCAGAATCGTTCGCGAGTTACACGTCGCAATTCTACAGAATCTCTCGCGTCTTAATGTTTGTTATAAATGTGAAACACGCGAATTAATAATGTGCAGTAAATAAGTGATTATAGTGATATTAGAAAATATAACAGTTTCAGTCTGGCGTGTATCAAGAGTCAATATGTGAACTTAATTAATTGTGACGGTAATAAAAGTGTAAAAACAAATTCTTTTATCAGTGTTATCTTTGAGTAACAAATCTTTCCGTTTACACACCTTATTCAAGAGATGTGCTCGACTGAATAATAATAATAATAAATAATAATAATAATAATAATAATAATAATAATAATAATAATAATAGCTAGCCGGAGAACAAAGAACCCAACATTCAAAGTAGTAATTCAATAACAGGCTCCCAGCAATAGATAACACGAAGTTACCGCGACAAATTGGCTTCCAAACGTTGTGCAGATAAACATGAAGCATCCTACAACTACCAACAAATATACTACTGCAAATTGGCTCCCAAACGTGGGGCTAACAAAAATATCACATTACATAGTTCATCAAAATACTATAAATTTGGGTCATGTTTTGAAAAAAAGATATGGCACTTGATTTTGCGGGTCTATATAAATAGGCCTGGTACTTCGATGCCAAAGGACTTGAGTGCATGGACCAATCTTTTGTGCTGGTCGAGGCAAATTGGAAGTGTGCATACCTTCACTCGTTGCGTAAAGATGTCCCGATCAAGTGCAATGGATACATGCTTACAGAAGTTATAGTATCCAGTAGGTGTGATAATAAAAAGAAAATGCATAACATAACCAATGTATTTATCTAATTGCAACAACTGGAATATTACTTGTGGATTTTAACAATCAGATAAAAGAAGGAAATAATTGCGAAGTCAATTGAAACTATGTGCTACCCTTCCCCTTGCACAGGTCTTGACAATTTCCGCTGTGATTAGACAACCTGGAACCGTGAAAGATTTGGCCTAAGTAGGAAGCGTACTTATATAACGGATTGTTGGTTTCTTTCATCCTTAACATCCTGGAGTTTTATTTTGTATGGAAAAAATTCGTTAGGTTACATAATTAAACTGTAGTCAACCTATGTTTTACGTTTCCACAGTTGTGCTCCTTTATCGTAATGATCTTAACTGCACTGTACAATACAGCGGACGTTCGAACAATATGCATTAAAATAATTGCTGAATAAACAAAACGCATTTGTAATGTAATGAATGATGCATCCGTGGACAACATTTAATTGCACAGGCACCGCTAGTATTTGGTTTCCACCGGTCAAACCAAGATATTTAAATATTTAATTACTAAACGTATCTCTAGTAATTAAATTAGTGTAACCCCTTTCCATTATGGACATTAATAAATGTGTAAATTAATTAGTCAGGTTTCACAGCAGAGAGATTTGCTTCATAATGAGATACAATCAGTTAGTGTGTGTGTGTGTGTGTGTGTATGTGATATTAAATTTTTCATAAAGGTGATGTTTATCTCTGCAGACTTTGATTCTAAGAGACATTGCGATCGAAATAAAATAATATGAATTTCTCAATCTAGTAAGAGCAAATGCAGCCCATATTCAGTTAAGGCTTTGGATTTGTTTCATACGATGCATTTCTCACGTGTATGTGTGCACATATTCACACATTTAACTCCCCAGAATCGTATTCTGAGAAGATAAAGGTAAACATGTAAAAGAAACCATGCAGAGATTATAAAATTAAGAAATCCCTTGTAATTGGAATTTCTTTAAAGTATTAGCCATTTTATAAATAAAAAATACAAGAAACTGATATCAATATTCATTCAAATAGGGAAAAATGTGTTCTTTCTAAACCAATTCATCCTAAATTTTAAGACTCACGTGGCCTAATATTTATCCATAATAATATAATGCGGGTCTCAGAAATTTCTTGAGAGGATCTGGGGCTTGGATAGAATTTATTTTCACTATTTATTGAATAACTACAACATTAATAGTAGTAGTAGTAGTAATAATAATAATAATATATAATTAATATTTGTGCAGGTATTTGCTTTGGTTATGCCATAGCTTCATTGCACTGCAACTAGCATCGTTCTGGCTGTAACTTATTAAAATAAAACTTTCAGCACGGAAATATAGTTTTATTACTTTCTCTACTACGTATAGTAAGTAGGGGAAGTATTGCAGTCGATATCGAAATTTCACCGGAAATACATGTTTTGAGCCCCCTGAATAAAACAAACATTTTTAGAAAAAGGTCCTTCTGTGTCCATGAGTCTGTGAACAGTATAACTCAAAAACGAAAAGTCGGATAAATACCAAACTTGGTATTTAGGTTCAGTATCTTTAAAAGATACGACACGAAGATTTTCCAGAAAATCCCCCACTTCAGACTACCTTTTACAGTGAACATCTTTCGAAAATTTTGATTTTCTCAAAAATGGCTCTAACGATTTTGATTAAAATATCATATGTTTAAGGTACTTTCATGGAAAATGAAACGTATATCTGGATTTTTCTGGGAATGTCCCCAAAAGTCCTCTTCATTCTGAATGAATTTTGGATAACTGGTAAAACGTAAGAGATAGACAAAATGTTACTACAAAAAATATAAATCCCCTTATAACATGCAATTTATCTGATACACATATTTTTGTCGAATGAGCCATTTCCGAGATATTCCTGTTTGAATTTTCCAATACTTATACATTTTCTCAAATGGAAATTCATTATTCGTTTTTTTATGTCCTGGACATGCCAAGAGAATGAAATGCTTCACATAGCAACAGCTCATAAAATATTTGACTATCGTTTAAGGTCTACCATATTCCCCTTGCACCTATAAGAAAATTAGCAATAAGATAGTTTCTGCAAACGTTTATCTCGATTAACATGAAGTAGATGGAGAATAAGCGCTTGTTAAAATAGTTCGTACAAGAGCAGAAAAAGTCATGTGAGTATAACACATCAGATTTTTTGAGATAAGATACCCCAATGACGACAGACAATTCTGTAAGTACTTCTAGGATTTTTAGTTAACCATTATGTCAGTCAGTGGTAATTAATTGTATGTACACAGAAGCATACAGGAAGCTGAGGCGATAGTCAAATGTTGAATAAAAGACAAGACACTATATGCTGGCTTTATTATTGCATACACTTTGCATTACCTAACGAGAAACAAGCGAATTGTAACTTAACACGTGCAAACATGTATGACAAAGTATTGCAAAATTCAAACTAGCAATAGTCACGTAAACTAAATGATTATTACTACCAAAATTGTATATTTTAAGAATATGCGCATTTTTTTTCTATATTAAGCTTTTGGTCCATCTTTACGGTTTCTCGTATGCACAAAGATTTACCAATTGAATCAAAATGAAGAGGACTTCACAGACTATTTCAGAAAATACAAGATATGCATTATATTCATATCCGAATTTCAAACGTATATTTTAATCGAATAATTACAGCCGTTTTTGTGAAAATAAAAAATAACTAACATTTTTCCATTTTTGGGATAAGAGGAATTTTATGAAAGTTATCGTTTGCCGGACTTAAATAACGACGTTTTATATTTATTCAACTTCCGGTTTATAGGTATATTATTTTTCTCTTTTCTCTCTCTCTCTCTCTCTCTCTCTCTCTCTCTCTCTCTCTTGGATCCAGGTAACTCCAAAACTTTTATTCCCGATGAAATCTGAATACTGAATTTTTGGGTGGAATTTTAATGCTTCTTCCACCTTTCATAAGTAAGTGATAGAAAAAGTAAAAATTGCTTATAAAGCAATGTTTTCTTTTACAGATTTAAAGAAATTCATATTACCTTATTCTGCTCATTGTTACTTTCTCTATTATGTATAGTAGGGGAAATAGTGTATTCTACCTTAAAAATGTATGTCGAGATTTCGCCTAAAATATGTTTTGAGACCCCCTGAATAAAAAAAAATCATTTTTAGAAATGTGTGTGAACATCATAACTTAAAAACGAAAAGTCGGATAAATACCAAACATGGTATTTAAGTTCAATATCTACCAAAGATGCGACACGAAGATTTTCAAGACAATACTCTCACCCAAACTACACTTTACATGGAGCATTTTTCGACTTCTTTATTTTCTGAAAAAGTGGCTCTAACGATTTTGATTAAAATATCGTATATTAAAGATATTTACAACTACAAATAAAATGTATATCTTGAATTTTCTGGGAATGGCCCGTGAAGTCCTCTTCATTCAGAAGGAATTTTGTATAATCTTGTATATTTGGTAAACGTTAAACGATAGACGATAACGTACTGTACAAAAATGTAGATCTCATTAAAAGGCAATAGCCTTTTACGAAATATCCGTTATTAAAGGTTCGAATTGGTCAATACCTAGCAATTATTTTAATTGCTATCTATTTTCAGTTGTTTCTCGCGATGTGATGGAAAGAGTATGGAATTTTAATGCCAGCGTATAACGTCCATTTGTAAAACATTTTACTATCGCTATTCCCTTTGTGCTAGTATCTATAACAAAATGTGTAATACAGCTATTTCCGGAATGTTTATCTGGATTAAAAGTAGATAGGAAAAAACTTTCGTAAGAATAATTTGTATATCCGCTTATAAGTGATAGCGAGTAAACAAAGTCAAGTGAATGCAACACATCAGATGTTTTTACTTTCTCTACTACGTATAGTAAGTAGGGAAGTATTGTATTCCACCCAAAAATTCGGTACCGAGATTTCACCGGAAATATATGTTTTGAGACCCCTGAATCCAAAAAAGCATTTTTGGAAACATGTCTGTGTTTGTGTCTGTGTCTGTGAACAGCATAATTCAGAAACGAACAGTCGGATAAACACCAAACTTGGTATTTAGGTTCAGTATCTTCCAGAGATGCGACACGAAGGTTTTCAAGAAAATCCTCCCACCCCAGATTACCCTTTACATGGAACATTTTTCGAAAATTTATTTTTCTCAAAAATGGCTCTAACGATTTTGATTAAAATATGATATGTTTAAGATATTTTCATGAAAAATGAAATGTATATCTCGAATTTTCTGGGAATGTCTCCAAAAGTTATCTTCATTGTGAACGAGTTTTGCATAACTGGTAAACCATAAGAGATAGACAAAATTTTACTACGCAAAAAAATGTAGATCGCGTTAAAATACACAATTTATGTCATATACATTTTTTGTTGTTGAGTGAACCATTTTCGAGATATTGCTTGTTATTCCCTTAAATTTTCCAATACTTATACTTTTTCTCAAATTCTTTATTCATTTTTTTGTCCTGGTAATGGAAAGAGAATGGTATACTCCACATAGCAACCAGCTCTTAAAATATTTGACTATCGCTTAAAGCCTACCAATTCCCCTTGCATCTATAAGAAAATTAACAATAAGATTAACACCTCGATTAACATGAAGCATATGGAGAATAAGCGTTTGTAAAAATAGTTTGTACAAGAGTAGAGAAAGTCATGTGAGTGTAACACATCAGAGTTTTAGTAGTTGCAGCTGACTACTGCTCAATTCTATCATTTTGCAATCCAGTAATCCAGCAATCGCGAGCAGGTCGCCCAGGTTTCGTATATTCCGTAGATCGCCATAGTACCTAGTCGTTTTGCCTATGCGATATAGGAGGTTTAGAAAATGTTCGCAAGCCATTATGTATTGTGTCGATGGGCGGAGTTTATCATTATGGACGTGATGATGCCGTTTAAGTGACTATAATCTCAGTCGCTACTTGCAGCGAGGCAAATCATCTGTCACAAAAAGTGGTTGCTTAGGGATGGGGTTCTCATGAATCTTTGCAGACGGGCACAAACGTAGCTGCGCGGAGTTCGACAACCTAACGCACTAGTAACCCAAATTTTCCCAGCCTTTCTCCTTTAAAAGGATGACATCCCTGGTTTCCTTAAGAACCCTGTTTTGCTACCGACATCGTTACACAACTGTTATAAAGTTGTGTGGAATATTCATGAACACAAGTGTCTGGATCTGCTTCCTTACAAACCTCCCAACCAAGAATGGAGCTGTTAAATGAAATGCATAATAATAAGGGGGAGAAAAGAAGATACGTGAAACTCGCATACTTCTACACATCGTCTGTTCTCTTAAACATGTTATTGTACTGTTCATATAAAAAGTTATTAAACTATCCACTTATGTTAATCACGATAGAAATGCTTTCGAATAATGAATGCTGGCTTCGTTACATTTACCATGGGAAAGTCGGAATGTTTTGGAGATATTGCACATCGGATCAACTGAGCCAATTTCTTACGCGCTATCTTTCAATTTTTCCAATCTGTTAACAGTTGTTCTTCATTGCGTTTATTTTAGTTTATTTTCAATAAGCACACGCCTTCATATCTATCCATTTTTGTCCACAACAGTTCCGGTAAGCTTAAATTTGTTGACAAGTTTTCGCCTAGTATTTAAGTGAAGGAGGTAAATTGGAAATTCCGATCGCCTTATAATTCACCTGTAAGACGCTTTCCCTAGAGTTTAATAAACACTATTTGTATTAATTTGTACATATGTAAATACATTATAAAAACTAACTGTGGCTAACCACTGATAACTCTTTAAGCTCTAAGTACAGTCGAGTAGATGGAATTGTGCCGATATAATGCGGATTGGTGTATGGAAACATTAAAGTACCTCTGCCACGCCCAGCTCCACCCCTCTAGCACTCCGTTTAATGCTTGTCTTACTTCCCTCTTTTCCTTCCTTCTGAGCCTGAAGCCGACCTTTGTTCATAGGTTAATGTTTGAGTGCCAAACTTCAGACATCAAACCATTACGAGACAGACTCATCCGGAGCTGGTGTGAACCCTCGTTGCGAAGCATGTCTTCCAGCCACTCAGTTGTAATGTTTCGATGCTCCTCCCCTTTCGCCGCTCAACTAGGCCTGACCTTTGTTCGTATGCCGATGCGTGTGCGCATTAGACATGGATTCAAACCAATAAAAGATTTGGTCACCCAGGGCTGGTGTGGAACACAGACGATAGTTTCTGCCAACATTAAATAAAGAAAAACACTATAGGGATCCAAAAGGATCGGCACATTTCGTGTACTCGGCTGTACATGTGTACCGTTTTATGATCTGGCAGTTAATATTCAGAGAAACTTGACAACAATTACAATCAAACTGAAATGACGCGAAAGCCACATATTTTACACATGCCCGGAGGCACGGGAGCTGCACTAACAAGAATTGTTCAGATAGACTCAAACAAGACAGACTCGATACCTTAGGCATTAAGGTGTAGAGTATGAAATGAAATAAACTAATATAAAATGGCAGAAGTTCCTTATAGAATGTACTTAGTTTTGTTCAAAACCCATCCCTGCTCACCGCGAGTCAGAGGCGCCCAACAAACGCACCACCCTCTGTTCGGTGCGGCTCAGGATTACCGTGAGGATTTTTCTTACTTTCGCGCACAATCCTACATGCATCCATGCACCTCTTCATCCCCAAACATTGTGTACGTGCTCAAGCATCTTTATCATTCCCCACGCGAATTTCTGGCTAATGAACTTATCCCAGAAATGGTGGACAGCCCTGGCTTGTGCGCGCGGCACCAAATTAGAACAAGTGGCTCTCAACTTTTGGGTCTTCTTGCGCACTCAACAAGAGAGCCATGTCATGTATACACCCAATCCTGTGCGTGCTTCACACTAGCAACACTTTGCTGTCTTCCTACGTGGGCTAACTTCTCACCTTCCCTCCAGGTGAACAATAACGCAACAGGTGCACCTAATCGTCCAATAGGCTGCTGCCACTCATAGGTATTCAGCCTGTTTAATTTCAAAGTAGTAAATTACGGTTGTTAAGTAGAGAATATTCACTGTGCACGCTTACTAGAACAAAAACCTGTTACACTGGTAACATTTCCCGACGAAAATTCGTAGTCCACAAAAATAGTTTGGTTTTCAGAAGAGTGGAAGAACACTATTTTCGATTACTGAACGGATAGCACTATTCGAAAATGATATTTAGTTATTTATCGATATTTTTTTAAACCTATGCTGGTGTTTTAGAATCAATTTAATTTCTACTCCATTCAGTAGCGGCTCGTGAGTATACGTTTTGGGAGTTCACAAATTTTAGTCAGCCCTGAAAATGTAAAACAGCATTTACTGCATAATAGTTATGATTATGAATAAATCATACAGCTGTAGCAGCTAATAATAATAATGATAGTAATAATAGTGCATAACTCGTCTGATAAAAGGAAGCTTTTTATGTTTGTTGTGTGTATAATTAAGTACACCGTGTTACATCAAGAACGAAGTAATGCGTAAATTAAATTGTAGTTGAGGTTATGGATGGTATAGAGAAACCAGGAGAAGTTTCCGATCTTGTGCACGTTATCAACTTCTGCTATAGTGACTCTAACTTCTGCCGTAGTGTGCTACCACCTAGTGGCATCTACGTACATTTAGTGACAGTATGGAAACAGAGTGCACACTAGTGCACTTCTTCGCATGACCCGTATGTATTTGGTCCCATAATCGGGAATTACGTCATACCAATTGCGCATGCGCAGAAGCTCCTTAAAATGCGCAGAAGTCCAGATGTGCTAGCGACTGTGTTGCCATGTCTGATCGAGTTTAGAGGAGTAGTGCGGTAGACTTAGACGCCGTAGATCATAAATACCGTATATACGTTACGTTTAATAGCAGCAAAAAAAAATAAAAAATAATAACCAATAAATCCGCAGCGTGTCAAAAAATAGGGTATTCACGTGTTCTTGTGCTCTTATGCAGCAGCTGCCACTGCCCCCAACTACCCCAGACCAGGTACTGCTTATCCTTCAAAGGAAAAATGCGAATGTTTTTAGAAGAAACAAAGACGGTCTTTATGTTGATTGTCTTAATAAAACAAAGCAAACTCCGCGATTATATTTTAAAGCAACAGTTTCGAAACTGCACATTAAATACAAACTACCAAGCGTCAAGAAACTCACGTTGCCTTTTATTTGTACTTGTTCACTCAGCCACTGAATACAATTCTTGTTTTTAAACTAATGATATATCTCTCTGATTTACTACAACAATTAAAAGACCATCCAATACACTGTTAACCAAAAAAACAGTAAGATGTGTTTATCGGAGGGGACACTTCTCGCACTGCGACCAGCTTGATCTATTGTGGTTACATCCCCCGTGAGGCAGACATGAGGTGAAGGACCCTAGGAGGTCTCAGGTCTGCAGGCAAACAGGCCCACAGAGACACGCAGAAATCCCAATATTTCCAGTTTGAACACTCGCGCACCAGTAGTGGCGAAGAATCCCGAGAGGGCAAGATTTCTCCACTGACGTTCATTATATAAATCTTTCTAATGCGCAAGCAGCCATACCATCTGCCCGACACCGCCAACGTGAAAACATCTAAAACGTGAAAAGGAAAGATGAAATGAGAGGAGAAATCGTGGTAGAATACACCACACCGGCATTCGCTTAGGCGACCAGGGGGAAACCACGAAAAATTCCTTTTGCCAGAGTGGGCGGTTACCGGGAATCGAATCCGGGACCTCCCAAGTGCGGGCCGCAGACGTTGCCACCTGAGCCATCCCGCTCACTTTAAGAAGCAGTAGTCTGAAAATAACCGATACAAACATTTGAAGTAAGGGTATCTAATATAATACCAAGATTTAAATAATACCCTATCGAAAACAACACCTGATTCGTATTTGCAACATAGTTTCTTAGCGCCCATGGCAAATTTTATGGTAACTCCGCTGTGCTTTGCATAGGCAAACGACCGTGGAGAATCAATCGTCGGTATAGCCTGCCGAAAAACAGGAGAGCTATAGAGAGTGAAGAGTGAAACTTATTTTACGAAAGAAACGTAAAGGACGCGATGTCATATATCCATCAAGTGGACGAGTAAACCACCGTAAGTACATAGCTCAGCATTGCAATCAGGAGCTGCAGTAGAGCACGTGAAGGCACTGACGAAACGGTGGCAATATGACAACGGAAACAATCAAAGTACCGCTTAAATGTCAAAGATTATAGCGGCCAATTTACTTTGAATTCTGCGTTATTCAAAAATAAATAATTATGAATAGTTTTAATCTACTAATTTAATGTTATGCATAGCTGAAAAAAACACTATATCCTAAGTGCACCAGATGCGGAAGGTATGCGAAAGTTATTCCGATTTTTTATACGAGGGCGGATCGAAAAGTAACGCACATTAATTTTTTTCTGCCTTGGTATTGCAGCTGGAAAGTTGCAATTTCACACAGATAATGCTTGAAGTTTTCACTACAGAGGGTAGTTTTTGTTTTACGTGCAGCTCTAGCGAGAGAAGCGTGAACTACAACAAAGATGGCGCGCATGTTACTGTCGTCCACGTGCGAAGAGCGGAGAGGTGTGGTTCGATATTTGCGGGCCAAAGGGCATAAACCGCGTAGTATTCACAGGGACATGCGTAGCGTGTATGGGGATTATTGTGTGGACCGTAGCAATGTCTCCAGGTGGTGTGCATTCTTTCTAGAGGGCCGTGTGAATCTAAGTGATTCGCCACACTCCGGGAAGCCGGTAACAGCTGCAACCCCGCAGAATGTCAGAGGTATTGAGGCTGCAATTTTGAACGACCGGCGTGTGCAACTGCGAACCTTATCGCAACAGTTCAACATTTCCTATGGTGTAGTGTACGATATTGTTCATGACACGATGAAATTTCGTGAAGTTAGTGCTCGCTGGGTGCCTAAGAACCTGAGAGACAACCACAAGGCCCAGCGAATGATGAGCGTGTATCTCTTAACGCGGTACACCGCAGAAGGGCATTTCTTTCTGAAAGGAATCGTCACTGATGTTGAGTCGTGGGCATAACTACATGCCCGAAACCAAGTAGGCAAGTATGGAATGGAAACATGCTGGTTCCCCAGTGAAAAAAATGCAAAGTGACTCAATCTGCTAGGAAAGTGCCTGTGGTGTTCTGGGATATGCATGGTGTTGTATTGGTGGACTTTGCTGAACACGGGACCACTGTGAACCCTGCCTACATGAAAACTTTGGTGAAGTTGCGTCGTGCCCTTCGTGACAAACGCCACAACATGAATGCTGACGATGTGAAAATTCTTCATGATTATGCTCACCCCCATGTCGCTGCTGTTCGTCAGAAAATCACCAAATTTGGTTGGGAGGTGTTCGAGCATCCACCATACATTCCGACCTTGCACCGTCGGACTTTCATCTGTTTGGTCCCATGAAGAAATTCCTGGCCGGCCAACGCTTTGCGACAGATACAGAAGTGAAATCAGCAGTCCGCAGATGGCTATACTCCAAGGAAACGGACTTCTACGAACAGGGCATATTGAAACTGGTATCACGATGGGAGAAATGTGTTGAGAAACTTGGTGACTATGTCAAAGAGTAGGTAAAAGGTATAAGTTTATTTGTGATTTTTTTTAACTATTAAACTTTTTTGTAAAAAATTATGGTGTGTTACTTTTGGATTCGCCCTCGTATAAATAATAATGTAAGAGAAATATTTTATGTACATCTGTAAATATACTACAGCTTACTAGCAAAAATGATGCCTTTATGCTCATAACTGTTAGGGTAGGTTATTTCATACTGCGTGACCGGAAGATTAGACTTACTCTAATGTCCCAATAAAACTCACATCTGAACTGGCCCCATAGCTCAGTCGGTAAAGCACTCCCCTGCTGTGCCAGGGGTCCCGGGTTCGATTCCCGGCTGGGGGAGGGAATTTTCTCTAACCAAGATTATTCTCTATCTTCCCCAGAGTATGAAGGTTGTGAAGGTATCTGTGTGAGATCTAATCATTAAAACCTAACATTTACTAGAAACCCAACGACAAGTGAACACGAGTTAACACCATTGCCTATAGGCAATAACATGTTCCAAAGGAAAGGCCGCCGATAAGGCCACTGTAGTTAAAGGCGGGGTATAAATGGAACTAAAAACTCATCTGGTTGCTGTTAATGACTAGGGTGTTTTGTTTTTGAAACAAATGAAAATCAACAGAAATAGGTAATAAACGAATGTTCCTGAAACGTTGGTTGCAACATTTTGCCAGACATCATCGAATTATTCAACTTGGTTCAAGAGACTATGATGAGTCTCGATCGCTGCGATAATGCTACCATCAAAGTACTGACTAGCATAGCCAAATATATTAAGGTATTTATAAAATATTGCGCTTACAAAGGCTTCGAGTGTCTGAACAATCAAAAACGGGAAACGTGGTCCACATTACTAAGCTGAGAGCCCTAACAGCAAAATTATCACAAACTGCACTCGAAAATGAAAAAGGTTTGCAGGAACTTCTGAGAAAATTAAAATATATTTCATATATCATAAAACACCCACTTTCTTTATGAAGAACCAGAAAAGTTCTACACCTCATACATAAGTCCACCTTTAAAAAAATCCATTTAGTCTTACCGGAAAACGAGTTTTGCATAACTAAATCTAAAAATTACACGACTCTCTCTGTCAAATCATTAATTTTCGTAACTACTCTACAAATGGTTCTTACAAAAACTTGTTCTTCTTCTCCACCAAGCATTAAACCTTTCCAAGGCTTGTTGCGTGCTCCAAATGTTTAATTTATTGATTTATCCATCGTTTCCTGGGTCTTCCGAAATTTCGTTTTCCTTTAGGTATGTAATAGAGTATTTTCCTTGGGTACGGTTCCTCATTCATTCTCTCTACGTGTTCTAGCCATTTTGTCTGTTATGCTCTATTTCTACATTTAGGTTAAGGGTCCTTAATTGTGTTCTTATGTCATCATTCTTTCTTCTATCTCTTCTACTGACTCCTAATACTGTTCTTAAAAATCTCGTTTCCGCTGCCTGTAATCTGCTTTTATCTCTTATTTGTCATTGTCCAGGTTTCGCTACCATATAGAGCAACTGGAACTGCCATGGTTTTATGGAACTTCATCATCGTATCTTTTCTCACTTTGTTTTTTAAAGTTCTTTTAATTGTTCCACATATTTTTGAAGAATTTTCTATTTTAGTTCCAATATCTGCTTCTTTAATATATGATATTGAAGATCCTAAAAATGTAAATGTGTTTACTTATTCAATTATATTAGAATCTAATACAAGTTTACATCCCAACGGATGGCTTCCGTGAAGAGCATGGATTTAGTTTTATTACTTTATCTACTACGCATAGTAAGTAGGGGAAGTATTGCATTCCAACCAAAAATTCGATACCGAGATTTCACCGGAAATACATGTTTTGAGACCTCCTGAATCCAAAAAAAACATTTTTGGAAACATGTCCGTGTGTGTGTCTGTGTGTGTGTGTGTGTGTGTGTGTGTCTGTGTGTCTGTGTGTGTGTGTCTGTGAACAGCATAACTCAAAAACAAACAGTCGGATAAACACCAAACTTGGTATTTAGGTTCAGTATCTTCCAGAGATGCGACACGAAGGTTTTCAAGAAAATCCCCCCACCCCAGACTACCCTTTACATAGAAGATTTTTCGAAAATTTTAATTTTCTCAAAAATGGCTCTAACGATTTTGATGAAAATATCATATGTTTAAGATAATGTCATGAGAAATGAAATGTATATCTCGAATTTTCTGGCAATGTCTCCAAAAGTATTCTTCATTGTGAACGACTTTTGCATAACTGGTAAACCATAAGAGATAGACAAAATTTTACTACACAAAAAATGTAGATCGCGTTAAAATACACAACTTATGTCATATACATTTCTTTTGTTGAGTGAACCGTTTTCGAGATATAGTTTGTTATTTCCTTAAATTTTACAATACTTATACTTTTTCTAAAATTCGTTATTCATTTTTTTATGTCCTGGACATGCAAAGAGAATGGAATGCGCCACATAGCAACGAGCGTTAAAATATTTGACTATCGCTTAAAAGCTACCATATATTACCAATAAAATTGACATCTCGATATCTCGATTAACATGAAGCATATGGAGAATAAGCGTTTGTAAAATTAGATTGTACAGGAGTAGAGAAAGTCATGTGAGTGTAACACATCAGATTTTTTTTGATATATCTAAATTATAATTAACAGTATTTTATGTAGTTCATGTAGTGCTCTTTGTAGCGTATCTTTAGTATCAGAAATGATTACTTGGACATCAGCATACAGGATGTCATTGCAAAATTTTTCCTATTATAATCCGAAGTTATATTTAAAATATTTATCCGCTGTTTCCTTCACGGATTGCGTTGTCTAAATACAAATTAAACAGAGTGGGCGATTGCTACACCCTTGTCTTACTCCGATATTAATATCTGCTGTGTTAAAATTCCCATTTTTACTTTCTCTACTGCGTATAGTAAGTAGGGGAAGTATTGTATTCCACCCAAAAATTCGATACCGAGACTTCACCGGAAATACATGTTTTGAGACCCCCTGTATCCAACAAAAGCATTTTTGGAAACATGTCTGTGTCTGTGTGTGTCTGTGAACAGCATAACTCAGAAACGAAGAGTCGGATAAACACCAAACTTGGTATTTAGGTTTAGTATCTTCCAGAGATGCGACACGAAGGTTTTCAAGAAAATCCCCCACCCCAGCTTATCCTTTACATGGAACATTTTTCGAGAGTTTTAATTTTCTCAAAAATGGCTCTAACGATTTTGATTAAAATATCATATGTTTAGGAGATTTTCATGACAAATGAAATTAATATCTCGAATTTTCTGGTAATGTCTCCAAACGTATTCTTCATTGTGAACGACTTTTGCATAACTGGTAAACCATAAGAGATGGACAAAATTTTACTACACAAAAAATGTAGATCGTGTTAAAATACACAATTTATGTCATATACATTTTTTTGTTGAGTGAACCATTTTCGAGATATTGCTTGTTATTCCCTTAAATTTTCCAATACTTATGCTTTTCCTCAAATTCGTTATTCAATTTTTACTTTCTCTACTGCGTATAGTAAGTAGGGGAAGTATTGTATTCCACCCAAAAATTCGATACCGAGACTTCACCGGAAATACATGTTTTGAGACCCCCTGTATCCAACAAAAGCATTTTTGGAAACATGTCTGTGTCTGTGTGTGTCTGTGAACAGCATAACTCAGAAACGAACAGTCGGATAAACACCAAACTTGGTATTTAGGTTCAGTATCTTCCAGAGATGCGACACGCAGGTTTTCAAGAAAATCCCCCACCCCAGATTACCCTTTACATGGAACATTTTTCGAAAATTTTATATTTCTCAAAAATGCCTCTAACGATTTTGATTAAAATATCATATGTTTAAGATATTTTATGAAAAATAAAATGTATATCTTGAATTTCCTGGGAATGTCTCCAAAAGTATTCTTCATTGTGAACGACTTTTGCATAACTGGTAAACTATAAGAGATAGACAAAATTTTACCACACAAAAAATGTAGATCGCGTTTAGATACACAATTTATGTCATATACATTTTTTTTGTTGAGTGAACTATTTTCGAGATATTGCTTGTTATTCCCTTAAATTTTCCAATACTTTTTCTCAAATGGGAATTCGTTATTCATTTTTTTAATGTCCTGGACATGCAAAGAGAATTGAATGCGCCACATAGCAACCAGCTCTTAAAATATTTGACTATCGCTTAAAATCTACCATATTCCCCTTGCATCTACAAGAAAATTAGCAATAAGATTAACATCTCGATTAACATGAAGCATATGGAGAATAAGCGTTTGTAAAAATAGTTTGTACAAGAGTAGAGAAAGTCATGTGAGTGTGACACATCAGATTGTTTGGTTAATACATATCTCTGAACCCTTGTTTTTCTATATATTGCCTGTTAATCATGATAAGTATTGGAATGAGTGGTTTCAATGCGTATTGCACTTAAGGTACCTACTTGGGAGTATATAGAACTGTGATGAATCTGCCGTTGTTAGTACAAATTCTATTATATGAAAGACTAAAGAACGACCACTTTAACACTTCTAAGCTCATTGCGTAACTTCATAAAACTCAAAGGAGCAATAGCCAATATTTGGTAATTATTGTAAGTGAACTTAGTGCCCTAAAATGTATATTTTAAGTGTACCTGCATTTCTTGAGTAGTAAGCATTGTATCTTATGGTTTCCTAGCAGAAAATTCACTAAGTATAAGACAACCTCACGGTTTATTCTTAGAGAATTCAAGATACACATTTTATTAATCATTCCAATATTTCATACATACAATACTTAGATCAAAATTGCTAGAGCTATTGTTGGGGAAAGAAAAAATGGAAATTTTTACGTTATCTACCACGTACCTAGTAGATGGAGGAAGTATTGCATTCCACGCAAAAATTGCATATCGATATTTCACCTAAAATACGTGTTTTGAGGCGACTCCGTGCGCTTGTGGGTGTGTATGTGCTTGAACAGCATAACTCGAGAAAGGAAATATCGGTATTTAAGTTCAGTACCTCCCAAAGATGCAACACGAAGATTTTAAAGAAAATTCCACCCTAAACTATCCTTTACATGAAACAGTTTTCGTTATATTTTATTTTCTCAAAAGTAGATATATTTAAGATATTTGTATGATAAATTCTATTTCCTGAATTGTTTGGTGAATCGCCTGTGAAGTCTTTTTCATTCGGAAGGAATTTTTTTACAGTAGGTGGCCCAACCGCGCCGTATTTCAGGTGTGCAGATATCCCTTCGTACGTTAAAAGAGTTGCAGAACTCTACGGGGAAATTCCGAGTAAACATAGGTCAGCGGGAAACTGGCGCATTAATGTGAGCAACCTTCCTTCTATTCCTCTTGCTTATCAGCGAAGATGATGATTGAATCGCGCTCATTGAGAGACACTTCCCAGGCTTTCTCTTGAGAGTATAATCCGTGATGATAGACAAAACCAGTGTAAACAGACCGAAAAGGTCTCGGAATGTTTTGCACTTTATTTACATAGACTTTATTTTCGAGGGAATAAACTCACTTTTTAGGTTGACAAATAATTAAAATGTTTTGATTTGACATATCCGTATCCTCCCATAGCTATTACTTTCTCTACTACGTATAGTAAGTAGGGGAAGTATTGCATTCCACCCAAAAATTCGATACCGAGATTTCACCGGAAATACATGTTTTGAGACCTCCTGAATCCAAAAAAAGCATTTTTGGAAACATGTCCGTGTGTGTGTCTGTGTGTGTGTCTGTGTGTGTGTGTGTCTGTGTGTGTGTCTGTGTGTGTGTCTGTGTGTCTGTGAACAGCATAACTCAAAAACGAACAGTCGGATAAACACCAAACTTGGTATTTAGGTTCAGTATCTTCCAGAGATGCGACACGAAGGTTTTCAAGAAAATCCCCCCACCCCAGACTACCCTTTACATGGAACATTTTTCGAAAATTTTAATTTTCTCAAAAATGGCTCTAACGATTTTGATGAAAATATCATATGTTTAAGACAATGTCATGAGAAATGAAATGTATATCTCGAATTTTCTGGGAATGTCTCCAAAAGTATTCTTTATTGTGAACGACTTTTGCATAACTGGTAAACCGTAAGAGATAGACAGAATTTTACTTCACAAAAAATGTAGATCGCGTTAAAATACACAACTTATGTCATATACATTTGTTTTGTTGAGTGAACCATTTTCGAGATATTGCTTGTTATTTCCTTAAATTTTCCAATACTTATACTTTTTCTCAAATTCGTTATTCATTTTTTTTATGTCCTGGACATGCAAAGAGAATGAAATGCGCCACATAGCAACCAGCGTTAAAATATTTGACCATCGCTTAAAACCTACCATATTCCCCTTGCATCTACAAGAAAATTACAAATAAGATTGACATCTCGATATCTCGATTAACATGAAGCATATGGAGAATAGGCGTTTGTAAAATTAGATTGTACAAGAGTAGAGAAAGTCATGTGAGTGTAACACATCAGATTTTTTTATGTCCTGGACTTGAAAAGAGAATGGAATGCGCCGCATAGCAACCAGCGTTAAAATATTTGACCATCGATTAAAAGCTACCATATTCCCCTTGCATCTACAAGAAAATTAGCAATAAGATTGACATCTCGATATCTCGATTAACATAGAGCATATGGAGAATAGGCGTTTGTAAAAATAGATTGTACAAGAGTAGAGAAAGTCATGTGAGTGTAACACATCAGATTTTTTTTAAATTGTATTTGCGCTGTTCTTGTCTAAGATTACGGACTATATGCATATGCATAATCAAAACATTAGAGTGCGTAATGAAAACCATGCAAACATGATATCTTGCAGTGTTTTGCTGCCTTTTTGTTCGCCTATTATTATTATTATTATTATTATTATTATTTCATTCTTATTATCATCATCTGACGGTATTGTTATGCTGACTTCGCTTAATGAGTAGGTGTTCGAAATGTTGTCCCTGTTGAACAATGTCGTCCTCCGTGGTGTAGTGGTTACCATGCTAGTTCCCGAGGTCGCGGGTTCAAACCCGGCGGAGGGCGATGGATTTTTTTCGGGCGTAAAAATCCTTAGCATGCCTTCCTTTAGAAGGGAAGTAAAGTCGGTGGTCCCGTGTGGTAGATTTACGGCACGTAAAAGAACCTCAAGCCTGATAAAGAGGCCTCTGAGCAAAATTACCGGACTTTCACGCCCAATATAGAATGGGACGCTAAGGACCATAGTAATTAAAGAGCGTCCATAAACAAAACTCAATTAATTCTGTTGAACAATACGATGTTTCAACCGTCTCCGTGTATCCATATGGACGTTTATGGGAACCGTTGGTATAATAGTAGTAGTGGGTCTTAAGGGCGCTAATGCGCCAGTTCCCCACTGACCTGTGTTTGCTTGGAATTACCTCTTCTAATGTACGAGGGGATCTCTGCACACGTCAAATGTGGGGGGCCACCTGGTATATTTGCATAACTGGTAAATTGTAAAAGACAGACAAAAACGTACTACATAGAAAATGAATCCATTTAGAACATATAGTTTATTTCAAATTACTATCGCATCAGCTATTTCCGAGATATCACTTGTTATTGGTTTGGATTTTTCAATACGTTCAATTCAGTTTGTCGCAATTTCATGGAAAGAGTATGGAGTTTCAAGGCCGGCTTTAAACACTTGTCTTATCACGTCGGTTTCATACATCCACCTTGTGGCAACAATGAAATGTGTAATGAAACCATTTCTGCAAACGTTTATCTGAATTATACGAAGTAGAGAGACAACTAACTTTTGTAAGTATAGTTTGTAGAAGATATACAAAATATATGATAATGGGTAGAAAAGTCATGTGAATGCAACACATCAGAATTTGTTTTTATTGTAATAGACAAAGTTGCTTGGGATGAGGAAATTTCCCGAAAATGTTCGCCTTGAATCCTTTGAAGTGTATCAAATTTAGTATATATCTTATTTTTCGTTTTGAATTCTGCTGTTCGCGCGTGCGCACACACACACGCACACATACACAAACGTTTTTTGTTTTGGAGGCGTATATTTTTTCCAGTGAAAGTTCTATATCAAAACTTTGGTTGGAATGCAGTGCTTCCTCTACCTTAGATGCCTAAACGGTAGAGAAAGCAAACAGAGGTCGAAATTTAGGTTGACGCGTTCTCTGGTCCGTCAAAAGGGATGATGCTTTTCTAAAAGTACATAGTACAGCTTTAAACAGCATTGTTTCCTGACATTCAATTAACACACGTGTAAAGAGTGTTCATATAAATTTAACACCACATTAAGCGTCACAATAAGGGGTTTAGAACTATTTTATTTAGCGACAAAGACGGTTTCATTGGTCTTTGTCACGATAGGTACCTGGTTGAGTTGCCAGGAGGGCAGACATGCAATCGAACTATCGATCCTGTCTCAATACAAGCAGGTGGTGGCTAGGTATAGTGTGTATTGTTAAGCTTCTATGCCGACATCATGGCCTATTTCTTTAATACACTTTACCGCAACGGAAATACTTCATTAACTCGGTACTGATTCTTAGTCGTCATTTTAGAAAGGGACATTCATTCCTTATAACAAGTCCACAATAAAAACGAGCTCCTCTAGTATTATACAATGGATAACATGGAAGCCTTCCTTTTTTCAAAACAGTCGGTATTTTGATTCAAGAAAACCCGCCAACGAAGAACAGTTAAGGAACGAGAGAGTGAACTTTTTGGGAAAAGTTTGCAATACCTCTTAGCCTTTTTTCTCTTTTTTTCTTTTCTTTCTTTGTTTCAGGCTGATAAAAATGTATTCGGATTCTCTTGCTTCTGTTTCGTGACACTAATGAACCTAACTATGTTAAATAAGTGAAGGTAAGAGCCCACCTCTGTGGTGTTAAAGTAGCGTGTCAGCCTAACATTCAAGAGGTCCCGAGTTCGAGTCTCGGTTAGGGTGAGTTTCCCGGCTAAGGTTTTTTTGCGGGTTCTTCCCCTGAGAAGACGAATGTTGGGTAAATTTAAGCTGTAGGGACCCGTGGCTCATTTGAGCATCATTTCACCTATTTCATTCAGTCATTGTACGATATGATTACAAAAAAAATCTGATGTGTTACACTCACATGACTTTCTCTACTCTTGTACAATCTATTTTTACAAACGCCTATTCTCCATATGCTTCATGTTAATCGAGATATCGAGATGTCAATCTTATTGGTAATTTTCTTGTAGATGCAAGGGGAATATGGTAGCTTTTAAGCGATAGTCAAATATTTTAACGCTGGTTGCTATGTGGCGAATTCCATTCTCTTTGCATGTCCAGGACATAAAAAAAATGAATAACGAATTTGAGAAAAAGTATAAATATTGGAAAATTTAAGGAAATATCAAACAATATCTCGAAAACGGTTCACTCAACAAAAGAAACGTATATGACATAAGTTGTGTATTTTAACGTGATCTACATTTTTTGTGTAGAAAAATTTTGCCTATCTCTTATGGTTTACCAGTTATGCAAAAGTCGTTCACAATGAAGAATATTTTTGGAGACATTCCCAGAAAATTCGAGATATACATTTCATTTCTTATGACATTATCTTAAACATATGATATTTTCATCAAAATCGTTAGAGCCATTTTTGAGAAAATTAAAATTTTCGAAAAATGTTCCATGTAAAGGGTAGTCTGGGGTGGGGGGATTTTCTTGAAAACCTTCGTGTCGCTTCTCTGGAAGATACTGAACCTAAATACCAAGTTTGGTGTTTATCCGACTGTTCGTTTTTGAGTTATGCTGTTCACAGACACACAGACACACAGACAGACACACACACGGACATGTTTCCAAAAGTACTTTTTTTGGATTCAGTGATTCTCAAAACATGTATTTCCGGTGAAATCTCGGTATCGAATTTTTGGGTGGAATGCAATACTTCCCCTACTTACTATACGTAGTAGGGAAAGTAAAAATGAAGGGAAGTGCCAACTTATTGAGGATATTTATTAATTTGATTCAAGCATTCTTTAGAATTACCGACCGAGGTGACTCTGCGGTAACGTGGGGGCTCGTATTCGGCAGGTCCCAGGTTCGTCGATTCTCCTTAGCCGGTCACTCTGAGCTTCGATTTTTTCGCGGTTTTCCCTGGTTGATATGCGGGTGCTGGGGTTGATTAGATAATGTCGCGAATTTTCATGTCATTTTTGAACGAGGCCTCTCGGGGGGGGGGGAACGCCCACCGGTTTCAGGATGTGATATCTGGAAAGGTTAGGAACCCCGCCTGCTTCCGAGTATGTCTTTCTCTGTGTCCTTCGCTTCGCACCTTCCTCCTGGAGGTTTCCCAGAAGCATGTTAGGCCTTCATATGGACTTAAGTGTCGAAATCCTCCTCCGCTTCCTAAAAATCACAATCATTCAAAAATTACAGTCGGATATTGAGAAAGAGAGAGAATTGTATGTATGATAGAAGAAGAAGAAGCGGAATTGTTTGGGCAACAAAGGGGTTTACGAAATTAAGGAGGCCGAGATGGAATTTTGACTGGAATGTTTTCCCGGTATTTGGAAATTAAGATGCAACACTAAACGGAATCCTAAAGTGCATGAAACTTAGCTCTGGAGGGGATTAGAGTTTAAAAATGGAATAGATTGCTGATTGAGGAATTTGCAAAACTCAACTTAAAAATCAGTAAATTCAGAAAAGGTTTTTTAAAGAGCTAGGAAATATTTAGAAAAAATAGAAGAAAAACTAGTGAAAATAAAGCGGTTAGAAAATGAAGGTGGTAATGAATGGGTAAGGTTGAGGGAGTAACTATCTTTTATAAACTGCTTCTTGTACGCTAGTAATTAAAATGTAGGTGTGATAGGAACAAGGATACTAAACAGAATTTAAGAGATAATAAAATTTGTTAAGTTTAAAATTTAAAGTGTTTAAATGTAGCAACGGTGTAAAAGTCCTGCAATTTAAATTTTTACCTTACAGAACCTCGCGCACACCACGTAGAAAGACTTGCTGACAGAGCCCTTTTGCTTATTAAACATCGCTTTAACTGTTAGGTCGTATTTAACATGCCTGACTCTCCTTTGTTGTTGTTATTTTTATTTTTATTACTCAGGCTAGATTTATTACCTCAATTGCGTGGTCGCTTTCCAATAACCACTCTGGTAGCTTGAAGATACTCTATTTATTTAACGATGTAGTTCACGCGCCATGTACTCGGCATGGGAGGCCCAGCGCACTAGTACGTCGCTATCTCTCTGATACTGGCCCGTTTATCCTATTCTTAAGTTCCTTCCGTTCGTCGAGCACAATGACGACCACTCAAAACTAAATGCTCAAAAGCGTTGGGTCAAAACCATTTCAATTTCTGAGGAGCATACCACTCAACTACTTATTAGATACTGTTCAATCTCATTCATTTTATGGAGGAAATCTTCATCAAAGAATCAGTCTTGTTATATTTTTAAAAAAATCTTAAAAAGGCTTAATCTTTATCTAATTCAAGATGAATGTTTGCAGAAATGGTTTAATTACGCATTTTGTTGTAGATAGAAAAGGATACAAGAGGCTTAAGCGGTATCCATGTCACAAAAAAAAAAAAAAACTGGTCGCTATATTTTACCTACTGGCCTTGAAATCCCACTCTTTTCATGACATCGCAAAAATAATCTAATGTCGACCTTAGGACTTCTAAAAGTATAAGCATTTAAAAATGCAAACAACTAATATCTTGGAAATGGTTAATGCCACAACAAAATTAATTAATTGCAAATTGTGTACTTTAACGATATCTGTATTTACTTTCTCTACTACGTATAGTAAGTAGGGGAAGTATTGTATTTTTGTGTAGTAAGCTTTTATTTGTCCCATGCGGTTAACCAGGTATACAAAGGTATACAAAATTCATTCAGAATGAAGAGGACTTCACAGACTATTCACAGAAAATTCAGGATAAACATTTTATTTATCTTACATTATATGGTTAATGCCATTTTTGAGAAAATAAAAAATGAAACGTTTTCCAATTACAGAGCAGTTTTGGGGAGGATTTTATTTCGCATCCTTGAAAGACACGTAACTTAAATATCAAGTTTGACATTTAAGCGATCTTTTATTTCGCATCCTTGAAAGACACGTAACTTAAATATCAAGTTTGACATTTAAGCGATCTTTTATTTTTCAGTTATGCTGTATGCACACAGGCACTCACATTCACACGCACGCACACACACACACACATGCACATGCTAAGATAGGCATACACATGAACCTTCTTCTAGAAATGGCATTTTGTGTGGTGTGGTGTGGTGTGTGTGTGTGTGTGTGTGTGTGTGTGTGTGTGTGTGTGTCTTCAGATAGCCCCAAAGTGTGTTTTCCGATGAAATTTCATTGTCGAATTTTTGGGTAGAATACAGTACTTCGTCTACCTAATATGTAGGTGCTAAAGATAGTAAAAAACGAGATGAATGCCCTCGTTTAACTTGTTTGCTGCAGATGTGATCGCACGCCTTCTAATTTATCTTTCTTACGCTCGCTAATAGATTAGTACCCACAATAATTTGGCCATTAGAGCACCGGCCTAGAATGTTCCATAATTCCTATTATGTTAGTACAGTGAAAATATTATAATTTTGTAAAACAAATGTGGGGCATGATAATTTGTCATATCTAGTATAGCAAACACACAAATAGGCGCTGAAAATTAATTTTTAAATCGCAAATCTGCTTAATACTCGTAATTGGAACAATCATGCCACGTCACCAACAAAACTTTATATAATGTTACCCTGTAGTTAATGAATATATTGAACAATGAACATTATTGGCCTATTTTATAAAAAAGCTTATCTCTCCACAACTTAGTTTCTTCACATTCAATTATATAATGCAAATCATTATCTGCCTCTCCACAAAGAGGGCATCTATCCAAACTCGCTCCCTTCCTATCTCCCTTTAGCCTATGTGTACTTAATCTAGGCCATCCTGCTTTCACTAACCTATTACCTACATCCCCGTACTTCTCTCTTCCCCAGTTCACCTTTAATTGTCTATATAGTTCCAAACTTTTCTATCCTTCCAGACTTTGAAATAATTCTTGTTTCTCTATATCTTCCACTCTGTTCTCACTTCTTTCCAGAATCCTTTAACTAACCCCTCTCTCTCTCATTCCATAAGTTACCCATTCCTATTTCCTGTAGAATTCTCCTTATTTCTTGAGCCCATTTCATCCCAGCACTGGATTTTTCTTTGATTATTAATCATTGCCTCAAGATATTATGTTCGTCCAATGATTTCAATCTATGCCAATATTTAAGTATCCTTTCTACTATCATGCCCTTGCTACCTACTCTTCCCAACTCCAACATTGCTGCTCCATTAGATGATGAAATAGATAAACCTAGCATACATTTACAGAACGATCTATATACTTTAGGCGTATTTTTATAGATACTTGAGATGTACATTTCTCAATTGTTTTGTGTGCAGATAGAGGCCGACAGTCAGACAGACGAGGCGACACTAAAAGAGGCTCTGCAGTAGCGAACGCATCTAAAAGGACTTTTTGTTTGCAAGAATTAATGTTTTTGTCTCGTAAATCTCGCATCAGTTTCGTATAACACAATTGAGTAATGTGTACCATCTTCCCACATGGGACTCCATTGTCCATGCGACACGCCTGGAGCCAGGACGTCACATTTAATGATTAAATTTCCCATTTGCGCACATGTTTCTCTCCACATCTGCGCATCAGTGTAGCATTAATTATTACGAAGGTGCTGCAAATACATTTTATCAATTAAATAAAACAATCCCCACGGCTCAGGTGTTGCACTCAAGGGCAGATGCGTGCCTCTTTGCAGCATATTAGTTTTTAATTTGCACTTTCAAAAGTCTATAATACATAAACATAAATTAACAGTATACATATGTGATCGTCGAAGGGTTTCACAATAACATACAATGGCAGACTTTTTAACGTCCACCTCTAATATTATTAGTTAGGAATGAAAATACATAGCAGCTTTTACGCAAATAGATTGCTGTTTCTACATTCATTGCGAGCGAAAATTAAGCTTTATTTATGCAATTGACGGCTGTTTAAAATTCTAGTAATTGGAAGCATTTTATACTGTTTATATCTGTTTATTAGTGTATTCCAGGTTAGTATATATAACCTCCCCCCCAAAAAAACGAAAGGAAAGGAAAAGGATTTGTCAAACCCTGTACGGCAAGGAAACATGCTGATATAAGAATTGGAAATTAAATTGAGTTTTATTTACGGAACGCCCTTTGACTGCTGTGATCCTTAGCGTCCCATTCTATATTGTGCGTGAATGACCGGTAATTTTGCTCAGAGGCCTCTTATCAGGCTTGAGGTTCTTTTACGTGCCGTAAATCTACAAAAAGGGATCACCGGGTTTACTTCTCTTCCGAAGGGAGCCATACTAAGGATTTTTACGCCCGAAAAAATCCATCGTTCTCCGCCGGATTTGAACCCGCGTGAGGTAACCACTACACCACGGAGGGCAACTAAGAATTGGATATATTGCTAATAGAATGTTGCCTTGCCTTTATGTGGCTCTAGTAATTCTCTTGTGTTAGTTTGCAACTCACTTTTACCCTCTGTTCGCGGTAAAGGTACTGGCGAACGGAGGGGGCCTCCGAAACCGTGGCAGAGTACCGCACGCAGGCCAGCCGGACCTTGTGCTTTTACCGTGACCCCCAGGCAGGAGGAAGGGTTGAGAGGAGAGACCCGAAGGACGACAGATCCGGATGACGACGGGCGCAAGGCCAGCCGTGTCCCTAATGTTTCCAGATTCAACGCCTCCAACCGCCGGCTCACTCTATTGGGCTTCAAGCCTACGGGGACCCCCCGAAGGAGCTCTCGCCCGAAAGCACTCAGAGGCGGGTTTCAGCCGAGCAGTCCCTGGACGCTGTCAGAATGAAACTTCCACAAAGCGCACAGCCACCGCCCAGCCGCAACCTATCGAACACCGTTGCCTGGTTCTACAACCCTAAAACGGATGACAAGGAAGATGGTGGGTACAGAAAATGGAGGGCAGGAGAGTTGTGGTAGAAGAGAACCACTCCAGCATTCTTCTGCCGACCCGGCAAAAGCACGAAAATCCCATAGGCCAGAATGGTCGGTCACCGGAGATCGAACCCAAGCCCTCCCGAATACGAGTCGCACACGTTACCACGTCGCTTGGTCTCTGTTCGTGGTAGGCGGTTACAAGTTTCACATGGACTAATGAGCTTGTTGAGCTTTAAAATCTGGTACGCTAAGAAACCTTAACATTTAGAATGAATCATGTACGAGATCATCGTTTAATTATATGGTTGTGGTTTGCCAGAATATGAGTGTACACCAACATTTCAATCCCTTCCATATAATGCGAAATATATGTTTTTGTATTTTTGGAGGGATGAAATCATTAAAATATTAGACTATAAAATTGAACATAGCCAGACTTAACCTGGAGCAATATTATTGACTGATAAATTGCAAATACCAGTGTGTATTACAAAAATAATATTAAATGAAGTTAAGATATGTGTGCAAAAACAATTTTCATAATCATAAAATACACAAATATAGTAAACATAATTCAGAGGGAACCGAATTTCCTGTAAAAGTTGCACTTTAAAAAATATGTGACATATCATAAAGGAAAATTCAACGAAATAAGAGTAAATATATCCGAAATTATCAATACCAGAAAACATTTTGACATAAACTTCTATTTTAACGAGACAGGCATTTTTGTATAATAACGCTATGTCTATCTCCTACTGTTTCCTATTTATACAAAACTTAGTCAGAATGAAGGCGACTTCAAGATATCATATTTTTGTCAATATGCAAAACATCGATATTTTAATAAAGATCATTATAGTCTTTTTTGAGACGTAAAAATGTAACGTAGAATTTAGCCATGTGAAAATCCTCGTGTTGCTAGACTTAAAATAAAAGCTTGATATTTATACGACTTTTCGTTTTAGAGTTATGCAGTTCACACACATACACATTCATGTATAGTTTATAGATGACTATTTTTAAGTTAAAAGCACTTCAAAACGTGTATTTTTTGGTAAAATATCGATACTATATTGTGACTTTGTTCAGTTTCCACAAGACTTCACTAATGTGTTCTGTTGAACTTTCACTGTGACTTCACTTAGTTCTCACTGTCGTTTCACTGATGTGATCTAGTTCAATTTTTCGTCACTTCACTTTTGTTTCTAGCTCAGGCAGAAGTTTAGTTTTTTAAATGCATTCTTTATATATATATATATATATATATTTATATTTTTCCTCTCTCTTTAGATGACGAATTATTCAATAATTGCGTAAAATGTTGGAACAACATTTTTCTTTTTATAATTGATTTACCTTTCACAGTATAAGTCATGCAGGGTAGGACAGGGCGCTGGAAAAAAATGTAAAATTGTATTACTATGCTAGTTTGATTTTATATTCGGAATATCCAAGGCTCGGATGGCTCTGATCTGAGTTTCTAGATCATCTTTCATCTCTCAGTCGTTCTCCGTGGACTAGTGGTACCGTGCTAGCCTCTAGTTCCCGAGGTCGCGGGTTCAAACCGGCGGAGGGCGATGGATTTTTTTGGGCGTAAAAATCTTTAGCATGGCTTCCTTCGGAAGGGAAGTAAAGCCGGTGGTCCCGTGTCGTAGATTTACGGCACGTAAAAGAACCTCAAGCCTGATAAGAGCAAAATTTCTTTGACGCCCAATATAGAATGGGACGCTAAGGACCATAGTAGTTAAAGAGTGTCCATAAATAAAAGAATTTAACTTAATCTCTCAGCACATAAAAAGTGTCGTAGATGAGGCAGCATACAATCACTGGATCGTCCAAGTAAAAGTACCATTATCAGCCAGAGAAGGGAATTATACAATGGAGGGCTCACCTTAGATAGGTTGAAATGTAAAATATCAGAGTGTTGAGGAGTTCATCCGGTAGGTATCTAAGTACGACAATGTCCTATAACCCAAGTCCAGACCCTGCTTTACCGGAACATTCCATCACTCGACGTGGAAGTGAACCTGCGGCGTTGCAAAGCGGGCAGCTGAGAGAAATAGCCATCCGGTGGTGATAGAGTTTGTCTGCCGTAGGAAGAATTTCATTGACAATCTCATACGTTACTTCCAACCTCTCCAAATGCGCTTCCAGGGCAGTTGTGGCTATTTCTACTGTACATGAGGGGTAACAGGAGCAGCTCGAGCAAGAAAGGCGTAAATGTTTTTCACAGAGCGAAAGTCACCATTCTCAAGTTTCTCCGGTGGTAACTGGCCCAAAGCCTGATAAACTGCAGGTAACATCTGGGGAACCGTGTCATGTTCGCCCTGGTTAAAAACGACATGTAATTTCGTTGTAGCATGATGTCCACGGGGTCAGCTTGAGTATTCATGGTAAGCAAGGGCACTTTAAGCATAAAGCCCAGAGACTGACAAGCCATCTCTAGTAATACCCAGCCGCCTTGGCCCTTAGGGAGACGTACTTGAGTGCGCGCAATATGATAGAGCTTTCCTGTCCAGATAAAATAACCTAATATCTGTTCTATTCTCTGATAATGTCGTTTTGTGAGTTGGAGAAAATATGCGAGGAACCAAATTCTGCTGAAGCAAAGCTATTACAGAACCATACACGTGTTACCAAATTCAGCATCCTGGTTTTCTGATGATACATCATACCACGTAAGATATTAATACGAGACGTCCAGTTGTATTTCCTCATGTCCACTTCGTTAGCACTGAAGTTGATTCCTAGTACTTTCGTACAATAGGTATGTCTAAAACTGAAGTATCCGGAGGCTGCAATCCAATTGGTAATATCTCGGACTTCCTCATATTAAATGTCATTCCGGTACTCTTCTCATATTGCTGTAAAAAATCTCTTAGGCGCAAAACAGTAATATCTTTAGCGTAGACTCTTACCACAATTCTCTATCCATACACATCGATTCCAGTAAGGTTAGATTGCAGGCATCGAATCAAGGGATCAACATACAAAGCAAATATCATGGACATCAGACCACCTTGTCGGACCGAGTGTTTAACCGGTATAGCAGCTGTAAGACACCCATTGCAGAGAATTTTAGACGAGGCAACATCATACATGGCTCGGATAAGATTACTGAGCTTGTTGGGCACTTTGAAGGCAGCCAAACGTTTCCATAGTGCCTGTGAACGACATTGTCGAAGGCTTTCTCAAGGTAATTAACTACTGCAGCGGACTTGTGTTCCTGTGCATAATGCAATATACAGTCTCTCAGGTAGCCGGCGTATGATGAATGGCCACTCCTTTATGTACGGCAGCCCTCATCTCGCTAATTGTATAGAGTAGTATTTCCTGCATGCGAGCACTAATTATTTTAACAAACAACTTGTAATCACAGTTCAATAATGTGATAGGTCGATAATCCTGTGGTTGTTTTGGCTGAGTACACTTCGGAGGCTGGACTACTATCCTATCTGCAAATGTGGGCGGCAATAGCTCTGCAGTCCACATTTCCTGGAAGACTTGAAGCAATTCTTTCCTGATATAGCGCCAACAATATTTGTAAAATTCATATGGCAGACCATCAGGCCCTGAAAATGTCATGCAACTTATACGACTGGATCAGGTCTGTTCATTCTGCTGCCGAAACAGGTTGCGTATCCTGCCGCAGCTCCTCCGGGACAACCGAAGCAAATTCAGACGTATACGCCTCTACGGAACTGGGGAATTCTGCGGATACGGAGAATCATTGGACGTAAAAGGGTTGCACGTCACGAAGAATTCCGGCTGTAGTGGAAATTTTCTGTTCATCGACCTCCAATTGAATGACGAGCTACCGGCGTCCATGTTTACGTTCCTTTGCCAGATGGTAAAAATTCGCCTTTTCCCCATCCACTACTTCCGCCAAATTCCCCTGTAGCTCGTTAGTTTTTCGAGCCTTTATGTTTTATTTGATGCCCCTACAAGATTCTGGACATCCTCACCTTGCTGCTGGCATATGTGTATCTCCTAAAGGATTTGAAGGTAATAGTCCATGGTTTCCCTCCTAGCTCGACGGCAGGATACAGCTCGAAAGAAGTACCAAAGTGCAGGCTTGGCTTTACACACGCACCAGAAGGCTTTATTCAGTGCTAGCAGAAATGATTCCCGCAACCGTGACCAAACATCCTGGAAATCCCTCAGAACTTTCTCATCCATAAGCAACGAGCAGTTGAGTTTCCAGTAACCTCTACCTCTACTGAAGATCGCTGTCCTAACTTAAATGGCATGTAGAAGTGCATTATGATCATTGAATGCTACAGACACTATTTTCATACGACGAAGGCGTAGTAAGAGTTAAACCAGAAAATACATGCGGTCCAAGCGGATCGAAGCGTATTGGTCTCTCAGGAAAGTAAACTGGACTGTAGAATCATGCTTATGCTCCAGGTATCCTTTAAGCGCAGTTGCTCCACCAGCTGCTGCAAAGTAAGGCTCCGCGCTGATCTTTGGCCGCCAGCGTACAATTAAAATAACCAAAAAAGAACGAAAGTAGCACTTTATGGGATATGGGTCAGGAGGTCTTGGCGAAAAAACTCTTCGCGTTGTTTTCTTTTATTATACCAGCAGGGGCGTAGATGTTCACAAAAGTAACGTCATCATAAGAAAGAACCCTACCAGAAGGATGATATTCAAAACTGTGTAACCGTAAGTCTTGTCTGTAAACAATCGCCGTACCGGAATCCTCTGGATCAAGGTAGTCTCGTAATCAAAGCCACACAAAAAATCCAGATTACAAATATTCACCTCCTGTAGAAAAAAAGTCTATGTCATTACTTATCAAGAAGTTCCTTAAAAGTTGTTGTTTAACCGCCTGTGGCAGGCGGTTAACGTTGAGCGAAGCCCATATTTAAACATCTACAGCCATTTAAAGGGCAAAGATCGTACCTTCAGTGTTGGCAGGCTGAGAGCAACCGGGTAGCAGTCCGCATCCAAAACAACCTCAATTATCACTGTCCGGGTGCGGGTCACCCTTCGTAAGTTTAGGGGAACGTAGGTGAACTTCAAACTCATCGCTGTCATCTACTGCCGGCCGCTTTCCTGAGTCTGCCTCTTTCGTTCAGGAACGAGTCGGAGGTTTACCTGACAACGGTTGCACATCTTGGTTTTGCTGTCGTATCGGGACACCTTCTACCTCCATCCGCCTATGCTGGCTTCGTAGTCAAGGATCTCGACTAGACAATGAAGTACAAGCCTTCTGTATTAAAAGCGCTATCTCATCCGCCAATTCATCTACTTCCTCATCACCTATGACCATGTCCCCGTCCTGAGAATTAGGAGACTGAACGGTTACAGCAGGCATTTCGAACAACATGAGTGATAGGTCCGTCCACAACTGCATGTTTGGACGCTGCAGCCAACCTTGGTGTATCCGTCCCTGCAGGACCCACACTTTCCGAATTTGAAGGTTGCTCTAAAGGGTTCACAGACAACGGTTCTGCCACGGACGTTATTAACCTAATTAATGCCTACTCCTGGATGACCGCATCGTAAGAGATGTTAGCACTCGCCGCCTCACTGAAAGTTACCGGTCGATTTCTTGGAGTTATAGGTAGCCTCATGGCACGAAGAGGACAAGCTGCCTTCAATTGGGTAGTGTCATGACACACATGACAAGCCTGGGGTTGCCCGATGTAACTGATGACAACCAAATACGTATCCATAACTAAACTAGCCGGTATATGACGTTTCAGCCCCATTTTCACTGCATGCACTCTGTTGTCAGGTACTGAAAGCTCCATTTTCCCCCGCGGATGTGATACACTGTACCATATTTACTCAGTTCCTGTGATAACAACGTAAAGGGCACCTCTGAAGGTTAAACATTCGAACATTTACTGTATGCTGATCATCCGGTGTAATATTCAGTTTTGTTATTTCGCCGGAGGGGTACGTAAAATTTTGCTTTCTTTATAAGAGATATAAGATTATCATATAATACCGCCGATAGAATTTCACGCAGATAGCTCTTTCTTTGGTGTGAAGCTGGAGAGTGTCCACTTGATCTGTTTGCAGCTCCATGAAGTTCACTAACTACTGGTGGATTTCTAGTGCAGTTGGTTTAATCGTCGTTGTAGGAAACGGAATTTTTATAGTATTCACAGGCGTTTATAAAACGCCGTGGTTACTATTTAGAACTTACGAAACAGGTATTAAAGTATACCCACTTAATCAAGCATGTACTCGGAGACACTCAGAACTATGTACAGAATAGCACATAACAAATCTCACCAGTGCCGGCCGGTTACACTCAAACACAGCGGACAGACAACCTCGTGGTACTCCTGCCACTGCACGACTGATTCTTCGTGACTTAGCTGTGTAATGAAATACACGCGAAGCAGACTCTTCTTCGGACAATTTACTCGCTGGGGAATCGAACACAAGATGTCTCTAATCTCTTGCAGTAGTAGCACTTACCGTACGTCACAACTGTCGTCACAAACTCACTTGTAGAACCAAACTTGATGCTGCACTAGAAACGCACTAACTGACTCACTCGCGAGAACGCTTGCTCTAATAGTGGAATCTAGAATGTTCTAGAGCGGGGAGAAGGGATACTCTCAAAAGATTCTGGTTATCTGTCGATAGGCTTCCGGTGTTTTCGCTGGGCGAGAGCGCTACAGCGTCTATTTATCTCTCTCTCTCTCTTTCCGGTGTCAACCGCTCGGTAAGCTTGGGCTATAGCAATATTTTATGTGAAATACAGCACTTGTTCTATCTATCACATGCAAATGGAGGAGAACAAATATAGTGGCAAAAGTATTAAAAAAGGAAAATAAATTTGATGCGTAATAGTCACACTACTTCCTCTACCTTTTATGCCAGTTCATATGTAATCCTCTTATAAGGTTTTTCAAAATTAACGCACAAAATGCATTACTTTAAACGAATTACAGATGGCACGTTCAATGAAAACATTATGGCATCTAACTGGTTTTCATTTACTTACGCTTCATAAAATACTCCGTGTTAAATTTCATTTCCAAACAATAAAGGAGAAAACGGATACATAAATTCCTTTAGTTTTATTGCTGGAGTTTCAAATGGACGAGAGATAAAGCAAGATAACTGAACTACTACTCTGATAGATTATTACTGTTCCGGTGTCCATTATATATCTTTTTCAGAAGGGTTTCATCAATAGATTCTCTACAGTTTTCTTGCTTCTATCCCTTTATCGCAGTATTCGTTCCAAGACAAGTAATTCGCTGTATGGTACCTTTGTCTGGATCATGTATTTATAATCGTTCCTGGACCCTTTTCTGTTCACTTTCTGGAACAAAGCTGGTGATACATTTTTAAAAGAGAATCTCCTCGTCAAGGTACCATACATTCTTCTCGCAAAATTAAAGTCCTTCAGGATCGATAAAGCGAACTCCTGCAACGCTGAAATAAGTTTCTATTTATAAAGAAGGGAAGAGAAGAGGATTTTCCCAGAAATCCGGGCTCCAGTAATGACAATTCTGCCGCAATATAATCTACTCTGCATTATGGAAAGGGATTTGCATTTGAAATGAGAAGTGTATTCCTCAAGCTCGTAGTATTTCATTAAGCCATTTTTTTTGTACCGTTTGTGTTTTTCTGCTTACCCAATGCTGTGTTTCTGGATGTCAAGGAATACTTGATGTTTTTCTCCGTGAATTCAAATATGGGGTCTTTCAAAAGCCACTTCAAGCTTTAACCTATTCGCTGTTACGTGCTTCGTAAGCAACCAGCGACCGCGTTGCTTACTGTACCTATGTTAAACGCTTTCTGCGCGAGCACTCGATTTCAGATACTACGTATACCTATGTAATCTATTCTTTTCACATTTTCCAGCTCTGCTAAGTGCAGAATGCGCGATGCACGTTTTGTTTGTCACGTTCTGCATTCACAGAAAAACAAAAGAAATAAAGTCAACATTCAACAGATCATAAGTCAAAGTTAAACAAGACATGTATAATATCTGTGTATAATGCATATAAACACTGGCAATTCACTGTGCAATTAACGAGATCCGGGATCGCATCTGTAAACAAAGTAAAAGTTAAAAAGGAGGGCCGAACAACTAATACGCACTCATTCAGAGAACAGGCAGTACCTTCCAAAAAAAAAACCTCCAAAAATCTGATATCGAGATTTCACCGGAAATACATGTTTTGAGGCTTCCTGAATCCAAAAAAGGAAAAAGGTCCGTGTGTGGTCTATTTGCTTGTGTGGATGTGTGTCTGTGAACAGCATAACTCAAAAACAAAATGTCGGATAAATACTAAACTTGGTATTTAGGTTCAGTACCTTTCAAAGATGCGATACGAAAATTTTCAAGATATCCCCACTCCAACTACCCTTTACATGGAACATTTTCCGAAAAATTTTGATTGTCTGCAAAATGGCTCTAACGATTTTGATTTAAATATCATTATTTAAGATATTTTCGTTGCAAATAAAATGTCCCCAAAAGTTTCTCTTAATTCTAAATGTCGTCCTCCGTGGTGTGGTGGTTACCATGCTATCCTCAAAGTCCCGATGTGGCGGGCTCAAACCCGGCGGTTGTCGATAGATTTTTTCGGGCGTAAAAATCCTTAGCATGGCTTCCTTCGGAAGGGAAGTAAAGCCGGTGGTCTCGTGACATAGATTTACGGCACGTAAAAGAACCTCAAGCGTGATAAAGACGCCTCTGAGCAAAATTACCGTTCTTTCACGCCCAATATAGAATGGGACGCTAAGGACCACAGCAGTTAAAGAGCGTCCATAAATAAAACTCAATTTAATTTTCATTCTCAATGACTTTTGCATAACTGGTAAACCGTAAGAGATAGAGATTTTTGTACACCAAAAATGTAGATCTCGTTAAAACACACAATTTGCCCTTTTTTTGTCGAGTAATCTATTTCCGAGATATTCCTTGTTATTTGTTTGGATTTTCCAATACATACACATTTCCTGAAATGGGAATTCGTTATTCTTTTTTTTTTGTCTTGGACATAACGGAATGTTCCACATTGCAACCAGCTCTTAAAAGGTTTGATTATCGCTTAAAGCCTAGCATATTCCCATTGCACCTACAAGAAAATTAGCAATAAGATAATTCTTGCAAATGCTTATTTCGATTAACATAAAGTAGATGGAGCATAATCGTTTGTAAAAGTAGTTTGTACAAGAGTAGAGAAAGTCATGTGAGTGTAACTCATCCGAGTTTTATTAATGAACCCGTTTAATATGTTTCAAATATATAATGTAACACAGTATTACATTTTAATTTTAATTACAGTGACATTAATCGGAGCCATACAACACCACTACTATATTCATCATTTGCATTTTGCTTTTTAGTATACTTTTGAAGAAGACTTGTATAGTTTGGTCAGAAGGTTGTAAAGTAAATTCTCCTCTCTACAACAGTATTCCTAATTAGATTGCGGAATATATTTTTTATTTTTTTACCATCTATCAGGTAGAGGAGGCATTTCGTTCCACCAAAACTTCTATATCTAAGATTTCATCGAATGTATGTTTTGATGTCCACTGAACTCCTTCCCAAATAAAATAATTAAAAAAATCTGATGTGTTACACTCACATGACCTTCTCTACTCTTGTACAACCTATTTTTACAAACGCTTATTCTCCATATGCTTCATGTTAATCGAGATATCGAGATGTTAACTTTATTGCTAATTTTCTTGTAGATGCAAGGGGAATTGGTAGGCTTTAAGCGATAGTCAAATGTTTTAAGAGCTGGTTGCTATGTGGAGTATTCCATTCTCTTTGTATTACCAGGACAAAAAAAATCTGATGTGTTACACTCACATGACTTTCTCTACGCTTGTACAAACTATTTTTACAAACGCTTAATCTCCATATGCTTCATGTTAATCGAGATATCGAGATGTCAATCTTATTGATAATTTTCTTGTAGATGCAAGGGGAATATGGTAAGTTTTAAGCGATAGTCAAACATTTTAACGCTGGTTGCTATGTGGCGCATTCCATTCTCTTTGCATGTCCAGGACATAAAAAAATGAATAACGAATTTGAGAAAAAGTATAAGTATTGGAAAATTTAAGGTAATAACAAGCAATATCTCGCAAACGGTTCACTCAACAAAAGAAATGTATATGACATAAATTGTGTATTTTAACGCGATCTACATTTTTCGTGCAGCAAACTTTTGTCTATCTCTTATGGTTTACCAGTTATGAAAAAGTCGTTCATAATGAAGAACACTTTTGGAGACATTGCCAGAAAATTCGAGATATACATTTTATTTGTCATGACAATATCTTAAACATATCATAGTTTAGAGCCGTTTTTGAGAAAATTAAAAATTTCGAAAAATGTTCCATGTAAAGGGTAGTCTGGGGTGGGGGATTTTCTTGAAAACCTTCGTGTCGCATCTCTGGAAGATACTGAATCTAAATACCAAGTTTGGTGTTTATCCCACTGTTCGTTTCTGAGTTATGCTGTTCACAGACACACAGACACACAGACACACACACAGACACACAGACAGACACACGCACGGACATGTTTCCAAAAATGCTCTTTTTGGATTCAGGGGGTCTCAAAACATATATTTCCGGTGAAATCTCGGTATCGAATTTTTGGGTGGAATACAATATTTCCCCTACTTATTATACGTAGTAGAGAAAGTAAAAATGAAAAACGAATTTGAGAAAAAGTGTTAAGTGTTGGAAAATTTAAGGCAATAACAAGCAATATCTCGAAAATGGTTCACTCAACAACAAAAATGTTTATGACATAAATTGTGTATTTTAACGCGATCTACATTTTTTGTGTAGTAAAATTTTGTCCATCTCTTATGGTTTACCAGTTATGCAAAAGTCGTTCACAATAAAGAATACTTTTGGAGACATTCCCAGAAAATTCGAGATATACATTTCATTTGTCATAAAAATATCTTAAACATATAATATTTTAATTAAAATCGTTAGAGCCATTTTTGAGAAAATTAAAATTTTCGAAAAATGTTCCATGTAAAGGGTAGTCTTGGGTGGGGGGATTTTCTTGAAAACCTTCGTGTCGCATCTCTGGAAGATACTGAACCTAAATACCAAGTTTGGTGTTTATCCGACTGTTCGTTTCTGAGTTATACTGTTCACAGACACACACACGGACATGTTTCCAAAAATGCTTTTTTTGGATTCAGGGGGTCTCAAAACATGTATTTCCGGTGAAATCTCGGTATCGAATTTTTGGGTGGAATACAATACTTCCCCTAATTACTATACGTAGTAGAGAAAGTAAAAAGGAACTGCTTGCAGTGAAAAGCATAACTCAAAAATGAAAAGTCGGATAAATGCCAAACTTGGTATTTAAGTTCAGCGTCTTCCAAAAATGTTACATGAAGAATTTCAAGAACCTCCTTACCTCAAACTACCACTTGCGTGAAAATTTTTTCGTTATTTTCTACTTTCTCATAATTAGCTAAACATTTTGAATTAAAGAATAATATTTGAAATATTGACATGAGCGATAAAAGCATATCTTGAATTTTCTGTGAATAGCCTTAAAAACCACTTCATTCTGAGTTATGTAACTATGAAATCGAGGATATGGACAAAACTTGCTTAGTAAAGTGTAGAGGATATTAAAATATGCAATTTCTGTTATATCACTATTTTTACTTTCTGTACCACGTATATAGTAGGTAGAGAAGGTAATGCATTCCATCCAAAAATTTGATACCGAGATTACATGCTATTGAGATCCCTGAATAAAAATGGCGCTTTTAGAAAAATGTCTGTAGGTGTGTGTGTGTGTGTGTGTGTGTGTGTGTGTGTGTGTGTGTGTGTGTGTGTGTGTCGGATAAATGCCAACTTTGGCATTTAATTTCAGTACCTTAGAAAGATGCGACACGAAGATTTTCAATAAAATCCCTCCATCCCGAACAACCCTTTACATGGAACATTTTTAAAATGCTTTGATTTTCCGAAAAATGGCTCTAATGGTTTTGATTGCAATATCCTATATTAAATATATTTAAATGACAAAGGCCAGCATATAGCGACCACTTCTAAAACATTTGACTATCGTTATTCCCTTTGTATATAATAATGAAATGTATAATGCAACTATTTCCGGAAAGGTTTACCTCGACTAAAATGAAATAGATAGGAAAGTAAACTTTCGTAAGAATAATTTGTATGCCCACTAATAAGCGATAGAGGGTACAGAAAGTCATTGAATGTAACACATATGATTTTTTTATTTTGGCAGTTTACGAGGTATTTTCCCGTTGTTGGTCACATCTATTTCAGGGCTACATATTTCTGAAATGTTTTGCCCGTTTCTTTTATTTCTCATCAGGCCATTGAAAGAGCATTCAAAGCATCAAATCCTGTATACATGCATAAAGCGAATTACCTTTTAAACATTTGACTTTCGTGTTTGCGTGTTGTATTCTTCTACGTAGCTATAACAAAATGTGTATTGGTAAAAGGCCACCGATATGACCATTTCAGTTAAGGACGGGGCATAAATGGAACAATGAAAACTCTGATGCGTTACACTCACATAACTTTCTCTACCCCATATCTTTATTTATGGGTATACAAATTACTCTTACGAAAGCTAATTTGTTTTATCTACTTCATTTAAACCTCTGCAGAAATAACTACGTTACATATTTCTTTACAGTAGTACAAAGGGAATAGCGATGGTCACATGTTTAAGAATTGGACGCTATATACTGGCCTTAAAATTCGTACTCTTTCCATTGCAATCACGAGAAACAACTGAGAATAGAGGGGACTTGAAAATAATGAACAAGTCGAACCATAAATACGGATATCTCGGAAATAGTTGATGGCACCAAAAAGGTTATTTGAAATAAATTGTGTGTTCTAAAGAGATCTACACTTTTTGTGTAGTACGTTTCCGTCCATCATTTGACGTTTACTATTTATACAAGATTCTTCCGAATTAAGAGGACTTCACAGGCAATTCCCAGAAAATTCGAGATTTGCATTTTTATTTGTCGTGTAAGTATATTTAATATATGGCATTTTAATTAAAATTGTTAGAGCCATTTTTAAGAAAATAAAAATTTTTGAAATGTATTCCATGTAAAGGGTAGTTTGTGGTGGGGGATTTTCTTTAAAATATTAGTGTCGCATCTTTGGAATGTCTGAACCTAAATACGAGTTTGGCATTTATCCGACTTTTTAGTTATACTGTTCATATACACAGAGACCTTTTTCTAAAAATGCTTGTTTTTATTCAGGCCCATCTGAGGCCCCACAATGTGTATTTTCGGTGAAATTTCGATATCGAATTTTTGACTAGAATGCAATAACTTCTCTACCTACTATGTACGTGGTAGAGATAGTAAAAAAATCTGATGTGTTACACTCACTTGACTTTCTCTACTCTTGTACAAATTATTTTTACAAACGCTTATTCTCCATCTACTTCATGTTAATCGAAATAAACATTTGCAGACTCTATCTTATTGCTAATTTTCTTGTAGATCTAAGGGGAAAATATATTTACAAGGGCAGTATAGAAAAACAGTAGCCTTTAAGCACATAAATATCTCTTAATAGCTGGTTGCTAGGTGCAGCACCATTCCCTTTGCCACAGATTATAACTCTTTGCATATCCAAGACAAAAAAATGAATAACGATTCCCATTTTAGAAAATAAGTATTGAAAAATTTAAGGGAATAACAAGCAATATCTCGAAAATGGTTCACTCAACAACAAAAAATGTATATGACATAAATTGTGTATTTTAACACGATCTACATTTTTTGTGTAGTAAAATTTTGTCTATCTGTTATGGTTTACCAGTTATGCAAAAGTCGTTCACAATAAAGAATAACTTTGGAGACATTCCCAGGAAATTCAAGATATACATTTTATTTGTCATAAAAATATCTTAAACATATGATATTTTAATCAAAATCGTTAGAGCCATTTTTGAGAAAATTAAAATTTTCGAAAAATTTTCCATGTAAAGGGTACTCTGGGGTGGGGGGATTTTCTTGGAAACCTTCGTGTCGCATCCATGTAAGATACTGAACCTAAATACCAAGTTTGGTGTTTATCCGACTGTTCGTTTCTGAGTTATGCTGTTCACAGACAGACAGACACACACACACACACACACACACACAGACACACACACACACACACACACAGACAGACACGCACACACAGACAGACACGCACACAGACAGACACACACACACAGACAGACACACAGACACACACACGGACATGTTTCCAAAAATGCTTTTTTTTGGATTCAGGGGGTCTCAAAACATATATTTCCGGTGAAATCTCGGTATCGAATTTTTGGGTGGAATACAATACTTCCCCTACTTACTATACGTAGTAGAGAAAGTAAAAATGTGTATTGAAACCGATTCTGAGAATATTTATCACAATTAACAAGAGGTAGAAAAGAAGCCTTTTTACAAATAATTAGCAGTATAGACATTGAAGTAAATTATAATGGGTAGAGGAAGTCGTGTGATTGCAAAACATAGGATGTCTTATAAATGCAACTGCTAAAAAGTATGCATTAAAAGACTGGTTTGTGAGCCGTTTTGATTGTCTTCACATAGTTCTGAGTGAGAGTAAACTTGTTCGGTTCTGCACATTATGGCTTCAGTTATTCTTCTAATCTAGAAGGCCACAGTATTGTTATATTACGTCAGCTAACACAACATTTGATGAAAGCTTTCGGTTCCTGCACAGAAAGTTGGTTCTGAAAGTCTCTGAGCACAACGCTGAAAACAGAGAGGAATATTTTACGTCATTCATTTGTTCTGCAGTTACCACGCTAATCGATATTACTCAATTGAATACCTAATTTAATTTTGTAACTGTTCTTACTGACTCATACGACTATATCTTTAAAGATTATAACGAGCTAGTGTGTATTAAGGATCAAAATTTGGATTGAGAACAAATTTTCAGTAGTTTAAACTTCCTTCTGCCAATACATTAGTTGTAGTGGTATAGGTACAATGCGAATGAGTATCACTGCAAATATTTGTTTTATTAATTTGGGAGCAAGATAAATCTCGTTAGCAGACGTGACTAGTGATTCTTCAAAGACCAGAAAACTCTACAATGGATTCTAAACCTGATGCGAGTGGCATATTAAAATAAGCTGACAAATTTAAGAGAAACACAAACTTAAATTATTCTTATCTTGATTAACACATTATAATGTGATTGATTAATATTTGTATCTCTTAAAGAAACTGTTGAGGTTTCTTCAAACAGTTTTTCTTTCTTATGAAGGGCATGACTGTTATCATATAGCAAACGTGTTTTCCTTTAAGTGGAAACCCTAAAATGTTCGCAGTTCCACGGGATATTCTGTAAGGCGTGTCAGTAATAATAGTCATTACTTGTTATTTAATTAGATGAAGACTTAAATTATTCTTACTAGTTTATTTTTCACACCTAGTCTAAATTACAACAATGCCAGCATTTGACATGTTGCAGTTTGAAGCTCCCACAAGTGATATGTGTCCCATCGCCTCGGTCAGAAAATGCTATTCATACGGCCCGTGTAAAGAGAACCGGAGTTTATTTGAAGCTAATAGACCTTTTATTTCATAAGAAAGTCCGGAGAGAACGCGTGAAAAACAGTTCTGAAAACGTAGTTGTTGTTTCCAACACTCTCCATATAGTCTAATACGACCTTCAGGGGGAACCTCGTCCCACCAAGCGATGACTGGACCCATTTATTAGCTGGAGACACCCAGTGGGGTGTCCGTTATCTCAGATGGCAAGTACCTTCAGCTTTTACCAAAGATTCCGATTCACGTTGGACCTTGGGAATGCATAACATGAGCTAGCCAGGGGGAAGTCCTGGATAGGGTCAACTTAAAATCGCCACCACGGACCCTCAGTACGAGAGCCGCGAACAAAACCACTGAGCTACCTTGGTGCCCGAATTGAAAACGAAGACTCGATAAACGTGATCAGAATACTGCAACCAGCTCAAGTTTAGTGCGTGGAATACACTGAATGTATTAAACCTGTAATCGATGACCATACCCAGTAAAAGTCTTCAGGAAAAAGGCAATAATGTTTACATGTATCTATCATGATGAGAACGTCGAGGGTATGATAACAATGTGTTATGGTTTGTGAAAATTATCATTTTTGGCCATCTTATACGCAAGAAAATAATGTCTTTGGTGATACCTGAAAGTGCCAGGCGTCTGTTATATCGTCTAACTCCACTCAATAACTAGATGTTAGTGTAAGAAGGTGATATAAAATCTGACCTTGCAAAAGTCACACGGCTTTCTCCATCCATTACCAATTCACAGATAACCCATGTGTATGCCATTTGTATAAGTATTCATTCTTCTATCCACTTTACATCAATCACGTAACAGTAGCACTCAACTATTCATATTAAAGTACATTTTTGTTAATCGCGAGCATTGCTTATGAGAATTCTTCATTTTCATATACATGACACCGAAGTATTTCAGCCTGAAAAGTTGTAAATACAAGGGAATATTCCAGGATTATTAATACCACAAGAAATTTTTACAGAATTGTGTATTTAATGAGAGTAACATTTTTTCTTGTCAAAGGTTTTTTTCCCCTCTCCTTTATGATTTTATAGATGTGTAAAATTCCGTAAGAATAAGGAGTTAGTTAAAGTCATAATTTTATTTGTTACGTCAGTATTTCAAGTGTATGACATTTTAATTATAATCGTCAGACGAAATGTTTTCAGTACGAAAGAGTAGGAAACTTACAGAAAATCTTTACCTTGCACCCTTAAAGGTATAAAAGACTTAAGTATAAATTTAAATATTTATCTAAATAGTCATTCTTCTGTTGAGCTGTTCATTGATACAATCTTTTTTTTTCTTTCTAAAAACTGCTTTTTTTATTCAGGAGACATCAAAACGTGCATTTCCGGCGAAATATCGATATCGAATTCGTGGGTCGAATACAATACTTCGTCTACATTAGGTAAGCGGTAGAGAAGGTAAAAGAAGTATTTCTCTTTCTTCTCCCTTTCTCTCTTCTCTCACATGCACACGCACGCACCTAAATAAAACTGCTTATCTAACTATTTTATATTAGATCTACGTTGTTATACCAATTGCACCGTTCGTTCAAATGAGGTTCAGTATCCAAGTAAGAATCTTGGAAGCAATTTAATGGCGCATAAGACTGCACATGTGGCCGAAATCAAAAAGTGGAAAGAGCCATATGAATTTATATAGTATAAACGTGACGATAAAACCCTTTAAAAATCACTTCTCGCCATACTTTGCTGGTGTATTGCTTTAACTTTATTACTGTTTAGTAAATTATTGAAGTATAATGGCCTAAACTAGTCATAAAGATTAGCGAAATTAAATCCTACGTTTTAAGGCATTTCAGTCTTCCTCTTCAGGAATCTGGAGCTATCAGTATTTATGGCTTAAACCATAAAATACTTTAATAATGAATAACATTGGCCACACAAGTTTACGTTATAAAGTGCTGTTTAGTTCCTTTCGAATCCATACTTTTCGAAATATATTTGTACCTGCAACCCAACGTACTTTCATAGATGTCTTCCTGACGCTCATTTCATTATGGATTATGAAAAATACAAGGTTTCTTGATATTCAGTCCGTATTTTTCATCTTGCTTAGATCGTGTTGTAGTTCTCGCTACAATTATCATCATTTGTTGGGTTGGTTTCATTTGTAAATTCAAGGAGTATTTATGTACATGCATTCATTAAGGTGGGAAAGGCTTAATTATATATTATATCACTTTAAGAAAGAACTTTACTATTCTTTAAGTATAACTCTTAATCACAAGCTGTGTCCTGAATGGAAACATGCTCTACGTACTCAAGTGATCCTCCTTGCTAATTTGCATCTCCTTGTTGCAGCTGAACAATTTCTAGAAATTGTGATAAGGGGAAAACGCGAGTTCGCTGTTCTTTTTGTTGATGAAGATAATCATGAAAACATCAAAAGACTGACAGTAAAAAGTATGCGCTTCCAGCGAAAGCTAACTAATCTAAGGCAAGTGAAGAAAATATCAAAAGATTCCTTTTTAATCTATAACGCTAAAAAGCGCATATAGAATACATGCGCGCGTACACACACACACACACACACACACACACACACACACACACACACACACACACACACCTATGTGCCTTTCACTGAATGTATATTCTCGCTTTTGGGGTATTTTTTCTAGCATTATATGGTGATTTTTATTGTGTTTCACCCAAAAATTAGCTATAAAGATTTCACCGAAATGCATGTATTAAGGACTCCTGCACCCAAACAAAAGCATTTTTAGAAAAACAATCCGCGTAGTGTCTGTCTGTATGAACAACATAACTCAAGCCGAAAAGTCGGATAAGTACCAAACTTCGTATTTAATTTCAGCATCTTTTAATGTGTCACAAGATTTTCAAGCAAACGCCCTCCAATCACAACTACCTTTTACATGGAATAATTGTCAGTAGTTTTTATTTTTTTTCGAAAATGGCTCACATATTCAAGACATTCACATGACTAATGACATGTATATTTTGAATTTTCTACGAATAGCCCATGATGTACTTTTTACTCCGAATGAATTTTGTATAATTTTGTATAACCGGTAAGCCATAACTTACCATACGAATAATATATATCTCTTTAAAAAAACACATGCTGTAAAATAATTTTTGTTACATTCAGTAATTTTTGAGAAATTCATTGTTATTGGCTTGAATGTTTCCATACTTTATTATTTTCAAGTGCTGTCACCATTCAGTTGTTTCTCGGATGTCATGTCAAGAGTATGTATGAAATTTCAGTGCCCAACATATAAACATTTGACCCTGGCCTCACCCTCCTATACTCCTCTGTACTTACAACCCCTTTTAAATGTGGATTTGATCCAATTCGATCATCACAATTACGTTTTCCCCTGCTACACTCCCTACAACATTTACATAACAACAACTACATATCCAAAGTACAAAGATAAATCATACACATAATACATAACTCCAAGAAGAATACATTAAGTCTGACCAATCTCCTGGTCTATTGACTTCTTTTGATTCTTGCTCCTTAATTAATTTCTGAACTACGTCTATTTTATAACCAGCCATTTTTAAATCTGTAACTGAAGACATTATATTGTATAAAGGAAGAGTTAAGGGAATTTTCTGTATTTCCTCTCAGTGTAATACAACAATCGGTATCCAAGGGAGAGAAAGGAATAATGTCTTCTTTAGTATTATTAAACTCAAAATGAGCCATTGGGTACAACACACTGGTTGCTGTTAAACCTTTACAAAATTTGCCTAAGGACACTAGTCCTCTTCCTAAAAGTCTGTGTGACTCACGTTTCTCATTACAAATTGTTGTAAATAATTCTATTTGTGGTGCCATGAATAGCCACTCATTACTCATATATAAGGGGATCCAAAGTGTATGAATTAAAGTTATATATTTTACATTACAATTTTGAGGTAATTCTTAAGTGTTTGGATGCAACAATCTGGCTATACAGTCCTGACCTGGAACATACGTCTCAATGGGCACTGCTTCTGAACACACATAAGTTAACTGATTTGGTTTACGACACTTTTCCAAGTCCATAACTCTTAAATATCCATATTGTCGCAGTAGATGGTCTGCAAAACTATATTCCTTTTGATAGTCAATGGACTTTGCAGTCAAATTTGATTGCATAATCACCTGCGAAAATAAGTGACGAAGCCATTTCTGCAAACGTCTATCTCAGTTAACGTGATGTAAATAGAAAAATAATCTTTCGTATGAATAGGCTGTAAAATTAATCGATAGTGACTAGAGAAGCGCATGTGAATGTAACACACCATTGTTTTTTATAATGTCATTAATGTTCGACCTAAAATTAGCTTATTTTATTTTTCATTTGAGAGAATCGCACACAAATGTGCTTAAGAAGAGTCTCGTAATGACCACAGAAATTAAAGGATATGTACAAATGAAACAAAAAGAACAAAACCTAAAATGATGGGAAATATAACTGCAAGTACTCGTATAGTCACTGTCCTCAGATTGAATGTCTTAATTAGGAAAACAACAGCTGCGTTTGCAAATTCCTAAGCACTTATCACTAAGTAATAATGTGTACTATTTTGCAAGCTTTAGATAAATATTTGTTGTAACGTAACTCCGTATGCGGAACTTACATTTTGAGCGAGACAATTTTTGCAATTTGTAGTCGAGAATCACATTTATGGGGAGTGGAGAGGTTTTGTGGCCATTGTCATCTTGAAACAAGTCCCACTGCTAATTACTCGGTTAGTTAGGGCAGCCTAGTTCAGCTTTAGGTTTCGTCGCGGGAGAAGTGCTTGCTCGTTAACGCCTGTCGAAGATATGTCTTGGGCATTAGGTGAATGCGTTTTCTTGGTTAAATCATCTACTTTGTTAGAATTTTCTTCATTGCCCTCAGCCCAGTAAATGCATTGCTTCTGAACTCGATATATCTCCAATAGCTTTGTCTTCATGTCAATGCTGAAAATTGCTCATCCTGTAGGATAAAATTGCATGACTTAATTGCCTCGAGACGAAGCAATACAGTAACATTAAGACTAGTAAGAATGTTAATAAAGAGACGGTTGACCAGGTTATGCCCTTAGACTCATATACCAAGCGACCTGAACAAGCTGTCCTTTGCAGTTTTATGTTTCTCCGCATACATAGTTGCAAAATAAGTTGCAACATCACTGCTGTTCAAAGGGGCAGTGCAGGTACAACGCGAAAGGTAGTGGGGTAGTGCTGCTGTCTGCAGGTGTTTACGCGGTAGTTTCGCACCCATAAGCGCCGCATGGTCGCCTGCATGCAGTTCGAGCCAGGCATTCAGACAAGAAGTTAACGTTCACCAATAACGAACACACAGATAAGGTTACGATGTGTGCGGAGACGCACCAAAATGCAGCTGGGGCTCGAAAGCTCTGTTCTGTTCATTTTCAGACGCGGCTTCTGTCTTCTGCGCACGTTTTTTGGGACCTACAGAAACAATATTTAGACATTTTGGATAAATCCAGGTAGAAGGTGGGTCTGAGAGGCCCTTACATCAATTTGCCCACAAAGGCGGGCATGTTTTTGCACATGCTTATTATGAATTATGCACTAATAGAAAATAATTTAATTCTAACGCTTCTTTAAGGGTGCATAAATATAATAGAAATAGAATTTGGTGCCATATAGCTGTATTGAGCGTAGATTAACTGTCATGGAACTAAATAACTTAATACTTGTGATCAGGTTTACGTCAAGCGCCAATCCTGAATGCTTGTTAATGAATTGCTTATTAAATAACCGATAACACCCCCCACAGACACACACATAGGTACTGTCACATCCAAACACCAGACTCTGGGCATACCATGAAATGTTTTTGTTTAAAGACAACTTTCTGGAGCCCAGCCTGGAACCGAACCCGGAACACCTCATATAGCAGGCAGTTTCTCTATCGAATGAGCTTTGGGGCCAGTAATAGCTGTTAAATTGTTCGTTTTCAAGCATTGGTCTTTCATTTAGCGGTTCTCTCTCTGTCGGTATGGAGTCCCCTTTGCAGTTCTGCTTAGGCAAACCTTTTGGCATCCGCGCTATCCGGTACAAACTAACTTTAACTAAGGACAGCTTGTGTAGGCCACCTGGTATATGCTGTAAAACACGAAGTTAAATCAACCTTATGATTTATTACATGTTATTTGATTTTTAAATTCTGGACTTATCACTGCTCTGCACAACGTACCACAATATATAACATGCAGCTCGTGAATGATAGAAAGGCTTGGTTTGGAATTACACAACATTTGTATTAATTGGGGATGACTCACTAAAACACCGAATTTTAAGCTGAGGCATTTAGTAATTGGTCGAAGCTTTTAATTATTCATTTACACATTTTACTGTGGGTAGTTCAAACGAAGTATTTCGTTCATAAACTATTGATCGTACGCTGGAGTAGGTGGTTCATAAAGTGGTGAAGTAAAACTAACCTGATATAAGCTTGCCATTTACTACTTTTACCATAATCTCACTCTATAACGCCTCGTCATAATAACATGATAGTATCAAAAGATGGCACAACATACCTACTGCATGTAGCGTCCAGATGTCTGTGGCTCATGCTTCGCAATGGCGAGCGAATCTATCAATAATCTCGTAAAGTCTCGTGGGATTTTTTGTGATAAAACTGTAACCACATGTTTCTACAAAATATCCATTTTGGGAAAATAGTTGATACTAGCGTGTATGCTGAGCATAATAGCATTTTTAACACGTGTGTTTACTTGTTCACTTATATATAATTAGTACAGCACCTTTTGCAAAATATACTACTGGTAATACAAATTATCAGTGAATTGCAATACTTTTTCGATAAGTACAAGATCTCAGATTAGAAAATAATGATGCACGATATATGGCCTCCTTTAAGATGGCAATATGAGGCGTGTTTTTAAAATAAGCACCGATCTTGTTTTAAAAAAATAACAGAACATTACTTTCCAAATACTTTATCATTCATTACCTTACACTGCTTCTCCACATTAAGTGCCATTATTCGGCACTTTTCGCAACGGAAACCAGTTTTGTATGGCTTCGTCAAAGAATGATGCCGCCTGAGACGAAAGCCAAGTATTCACTTCTTATTTCACAACATCATCGTCGTTGAAATGTTTTCCACCACGGAATTTCTTCAGATGAAGAAACAAATGAAAATCGCCTGGTGCAAAACCCGACTATAGAGAGGGTGGTAGAATTCTTCCCAATCAGATCAGATCTTGAGTTTGTTTGGCTGTGTGTTACGGGCATTGTCACTATTATTGTTTCCCTATAAACGTCCACAATTGGCGATATTTGCTGTCGTAACATTTCTCGCATTCAGAATTGAATCACCGGTCTGACTTCACAGTCGGAGGGACGTTGGATTGTTTTGAAAATTTCGAAACGCATCTAGCAACAGGAAAACACAAAGTGACGATCGCTCACAACTGCGTCTGCTTCCTAATTAATGGAGAAAGTGATCGCGCATGCTCAAAATCGCGACTGCAGCGGCAAAATATTAAAAGGTAATTACCTTAATAACACGCCTCGTATTTTAAGGGAAATAAAACACATAAATTTGTTGCGAAAACAAACGATTGAGTAAATACCACAAAGTTACCTCATATAATTGCTCACTAATAAAGTCATTAAGTAGACCAAACATAGATAAAATATTGTAGGCAGCCATTACCAAATTAGCCTTAGTAACCCGCAGGTCCCAAAACACTCTCCAATCTTGTTCTAAGTTTGAATCATTCATACTAAATTTCTGCTACTGTAACGAATTTCTAAAACCTACGGATTTATTAACAATTCATCCTATCGTAAGTTTATAAATAGCAAACATTTTCAGAAGGAATTTGCTTATATATGTAACGTTTTCTTAAAACTCAATAATAAGCAATTTTTTGAATTCGTATCCCATTAACACCTTCCTCTAGAGGTAATATATAAAATTCGATGTATCCTATTCTCTAATTGGGACATCTTAAATACCAGTTTTTTAAATTTCAGCTAGTGAACAAGAAGGTAACGTTTGTGAAAACAAACTTTTAAAACCGGAATGTTTGTCTTGAGTTTGGCACATTACACACGTTAACATAAACCAACAGGCTTAAAAAATATGGTGCACTTTATAACGTTAGTGTGTATTTCCATATATCATAAAATTATGCTTATAATATAACAAGCTATAAATATATATGGCAAAGAAATATCAGTACATAATTTGATCCAAGAAAACGCTATGCATTTGCATGATATTTCATATTCATTTTTTGCCTCTTTGTCATATAAAATACATATAGTTGTCAATGAATAACACAAAATTAAGCATTAAAATCTTATTGTAGAATATTATTTATTATTGTATATAATTAATAGAGACCAAGCCTGGTCTAGACGTGTTTTTAATATAGAGTCAACTGAAAAACAAATTAAAATATTGTTTCATTAAATTCGTTAATATTGTATATTGGGCTGGCCAGGCAGTGCTGTCCTGACTCGTCTCTTAAATACAACATAGGATAGACTTCTTATGTACAGTGGCAGACTATTATAAAATGTGTATGAAATGAAAACAAAATTGCTGGTTGTATTGCTGTATTAACACTTGGTAACATCGTCAATTCCGAGTGAGATGATTGTGCACTTCAGAACGTGATAAAGGGTACTTGAGATTGTTTTAACATATAGGAATCAGTCCAATATAAATATTTCCGGCAGTGTAAGTATTCCAAGTTCTATAAACAGTGGTTCACAGTGAGTTCTGTTTGGGACATCACAGATAATCCTCACAGCTCTTTTTTCAGGTATTTATAGCCGAGAGACTGATGTATGATTTCCACACAAGAGAGTCTCATAACTAAGATAACTATATATTTGACCAAGGGTGGCGAAAATGCCTTTCTCACTCGAATCATCAAATATGCAACACGCACTACACCACTCAGCAGCACATGGAAAACAAATGAATAGACAAGTATAAAAGGAGTGGCGCCTGCAGGTCACACTGCCTCGCGAGTCCTGTTTTCGCCACCACTGTATTAGAACATTGTAAACCATAACTAAACACGTTCTTGATAGTGTACTTTTAGGAATCCTTAACTTAAGTATGCCCATCTGTGAAAGAAGGCCAAAAATTGCCAAAATTCATAATTATTACTTTTATTGTCATTATATCTACCAACATTCTACTTTAATTTTATGTAGTTTTTATAGATATATGACCTTTCAAAGCATGTTATATAGCGATTTAAGTGACTGCCGTAACTTAGCTTCCTTTAACATTGCAGTAAAGTGACAAATCATTGAAGGGAGGCCTCAGGAACCTTCAAATATATTTATTATTTGATACTAATTTGATAGTAAATCTACTAAATTAACTGCAGAGGAGCAGAAAAAGACGAAGAAGAGTCTATATATGCACCAAATGCTGCATGAACAACATGAAGTTGGAAACAGTGTTATGTTAGGGTTATAATTTTTAAACTTTCCTTTCTCGAGTTTTCATTTGTCAGCACATTCTCATTTTCAAATTGTTCCACACGCGGTAGTTTTTGGTATAAATGAATGCAATTTTATTGTGTACCTATACCTCCTTATAAATCACAGCATAAAAAAGATAAGATGAATGTTGTTAACATACTTAGTTGTGATGTTACCAAACAACAACACTGAAGACTGCTTCCGTGGTCGAGAGTAGTAATAGTCCCGGATGAGCCAATTGTTTTAACGATAATCCTGCCGCTAGGGGCGCTAGTGTCGCTAGTGTCGCTGCGTGCGACGGCGGCGGCGGTAAGTTTGAAAAGCGCCCTGAGCGTTAGGATTATCGTTAAATCGGTTGGCTCATCCGGGACGAGTTGAAAGAATTGAGGAAGTGACGTGGAGTGTTTTGATTGGTTCGTTAATTTGGGGTGGGAGATGGAGGAAGGGAGATGGGGGAGTATGGAGGTCGCGTGATGGAGAGGAATTGGGTGGCGAGGTGTTGTCTGTGCGGAGGTCGGTACTGAAATGGGGGAAAAGATGGGGAGCGAGGGATAAAAAGTGTAAAGGAAAGTGACGTGTGAAGTTGTGATTGGTGGGAATAAGAAGTGATGTTATTGGTGGAAAGGAGCAAATGAAGGTTGTTGATTGGTAAGAATAAGAGGGATTATGATTGGTGGAAAGAAAAAGGAGTGGGGTATGTTGGAGGTGATGGGAAAGGTGAGTTTTGCTAGCAGCAAGATTTGCAAAAGCCTGTCGTGAACTGATCAGCAATTTTTGAACGTCGGATGGTAGTTTTCTTGAGTGGATAGAGAGATGGGGGGCGATATGAGATGCGGTGGCGAAAATGGGAACTAAACAAGGTGTTTGAGACAAGAGGTTTAAGGACGAGGAAATTTTGAGGTTAGTGGTGAACATGGCGGTCGCAAGAGGTGGGGGTAAGGAGACGCAGTGGTGAGAATGGGAACTAAAAGAAGATGGGGGTAGCAAGAGTTTTAGAAGAGTAGATTTTGAGGTTAAAATAGTGGGAACTAAAAATGGCGGAGGGTCTGCGACAAGGAGATGCGGTGAGAACTAAACAAGATGGCGGACGCAAGAGGTGGGTAAGGAGGTTTGAGGTTACAGTACCAAAACACGAAAGGATATATTCCTACGCCAAGCAGGTCCGAAAAATAATTATGCGTGTGGTACTTACCTGTTACCGGTGTGGATGCGTCACCAAAAGCGCGGCACGCGACGCGAAAAAATAAAAGCAAACTGTTTTTGAAAATGCTTAACCAGCTTTAAGATCAACCAACATCACTACGCACTGATATACCTAGGTTTTTAAAGCGGTACAGACACCCTTTGCAGAGGCGTAATTTAACTATACCAAAAACCTGGTACTGGACCATCGTGATGGTCGCTAGCGTACGTAGGAGCAGGGTTCTCATAGCCGGTCGAAAGCGGTCAAAAACGTGTACGACGTAGGTGTTCGCAGTAGCTGCTGCCGAGTCAACCGTCGAGGTGCGAATGAACGAGATCTGTTCTTGCCGGCAATCTGGTTGGGAGATGAGAGGCGCGGTGGTAAAAATGGGAACTAAATAAGATGACGGAGGCACGAAGTTGAGGTTAAGGAGCGGTGAGACGTTGTCTGTGCGGAGGTTGGGGGCTGAAAGAGGGGGAAAGATGGCGAACGAGGGATAAAAAGTATAACAGAAAGTGACGTGTGAAGTTGTGATTGGTGGGAATAAGAAGTGTTGGTATTGGTGGAAAGGAACAAATGAAGGTTGCTGATTGGCGAGAATAAGAGAGATTATGATTGGTGGAAAGAAAAAGGAGTGGGGTATGTTGGAGGTGATGGGAAAGGTAAGTTTTGCTAGCAACAAGATTTGCAAAAGCCTATCCAGAACTCATCAGCAATTTTAAATAACTAGTGTTTCGGGGGTTTTCTCTGGTTGGTAGACGAATGCAAGCTGTTTCTACCATACTTATATTATTCGTCTTTTTCCTTTTTTTTTAAAAAATAACTAATGCAATACTTCCCCTACTTACTATACGTAGTAGAGAAAGTAAAAAAGTATTGAAAAATTTAAGGAAATAACAAGCAATATCTCAAAAGTGTACTATCTTGTTTTCAAGGGTTTTCCAGATCGGTAAGCGTTAGAATACTCTTAGAGCTTTTTTTCAGGTTTTTTAGCGGTTGTCCCTGGCCGGTAGGCAAATGATAAAGTTTTTCTATAACGTCGTCGTTTTGGCTTGTGGCGCACGGTTCCTAGGCACGTACTCGCGCGCGCGCGCACACACACACACACACACACACACACACACACACTAAAATAGTAGCGTATAAAAAAAAACTGATGTGTTACACTGACATGACTTTCTCTACTCTTGTACAATCTAATTGGTAGCTTTTAAGCGATAGTCAAATATTTTAACGCTGGTTGCTATGTGGCGAATTCCATTCTGTTTGCATGTTCAGGACATAAAAAAAAATGAATAAACGAATTTGAGAAAAAGTATAAGTATTGGAAAATTTAAGGAAATAACAAGCAATATCTCGAAAACGGTTCACTCAACAAAAGAAACGTATATGACATAAGTTGTGTATTTTAACGCGATCTACATTTTTTGTGTAGTAAAATTTTGTCTATCTCTTATGGTTTACCAGTTATGCAAAAGTCGTTCACAATGAAGAATATTTTGGAGACATTCCCAGAAAATTCGAGATATACATTTTATTTGTCATGACAATATCTTAAACATATGATATTTTAATCAAAATCGTTAGACCCGTTTTTGAGAAAATTAAAATTTTCGAAAAATGTTCCATGTAAAGGGTAGTCTGGGGTGGGGGGATTTTCTTGAAAACCTTCGTGTGGCATCTCTGGAAGATACTGAACCTAAATACCAAGTTTGGGGTTTATCCGACTGTTCGTTTTTGAGTTATGCTGTTCACAGACACACAGACGCACAGACAGACAGACACACAGACACACAGACACAGACAGACACACACACGGACATGTTTCCAAAAATGCTTTTTTTTTTTTTTTTTGGATTCAGTGATTCTCAAAACATGTATTTGCAGTGACATTTCGGTATCGAATTTTTGGGTGGAATGCAATACTTCCCCTACTTACTATACGTAGTAGAGAAAGTAAAAATGAATAACGCATTTGAGAAAAAGTATAAGTATTGGAAAATTTAAGGAAATAACAAGCAATATCTCGAAAATGGTTCACTCAACTAAAAAAATGTATATGACATAAATTGTGTATTTTAACGCGATCTACATTTTATGTGTAGTAAAATTTTGTGTATCTCTTATGGTTTACCAGTTATGCAAAAGTCGTTCACAATGAAGAATACTTTTGGAGACATTCCCAGAAAATTCGAGATATACATTTCATTTCTCATAACATTATCTTAAACATGCGATTTTAACAAGCAATATCTCGAAAACGGTTCACTCAACAAAAGAAACGTATATGACATAAGTTGTGTATTTTAACGCGATCTACATTTTTTGTGTAGTAAAATTTTGTCTATCTCTTATGGTTTACCAGTTATGCAAAAGTCGTTCACAAAGAAGAATATTTTGGAGACATTCCCAGAAAATTCGAGATATACATTTTATTTGTCATGACAATATCTTAAACATATGATATTTTAATCAAAATCGTTAGAGCCGTTTTTGAGAAAATTAAAATTTTCGAAAAATGTTCCATGTAAAGGGTAGTCTGGGGTGGGGGGATTTTCTTGAAAACCTTCGTGTCGCATCTCTGGAAGATACTGAACCTAAATACCAAGTTTGGTGTTTATCCGACTGTTCGTTTTTGAGTTATGCTGTTCACAGACACACAGACGCACAGACAGACAGACACACAGACACAGACAGACACACACACGGACATGTTTCCAAAAATGCTTTTTTTTTTTGGATTCAGTGATTCTCAAAACATGTATTTGCAGTGAAATTTCGGTATCGAATTTTTTGGGTGGAATGCAATACTTCCCCTACTTACTATACGTAGTAGAGAAAGTAAAAATGAATAACGCATTTGAGAAAAAGTATAAGTATTGGAAAATTTAAGGAAATAACAAGCAATATCTCGAAAATGGTTCACTCAACTAAAAAAATGTATATGACATAAATTGTGTATTTTAACGCGATCTACATTTTATGTGTAGTAAAATTTTGTGTATCTCTTATGGTTTACCAGTTATGCAAAAGTCGTTCACAATGAAGAATACTTTTGGAGACATTCCCAGAAAATTCGAGATATACATTTCATTTCTCATAACATTATCTTAAACATGCGATATTTTAATCAAAATCGTTAGAGCCATTTTCGAAAAATCTTCCATGTAAAGGGTAGTCTGGGGTGGGGGGGGGATTTTCTTGAAAACCTTCGTGTCGCATGTCTGGAAGATACTGAACCTAAATACCGAGTTTGGTGCTTATCCGACTGTTCGTTTTTGAGTTATGCTGTTCACAGACACACACAGACACACACACGGACATGTTTCCAAAAATGCTTTTTTTGGATTCAGGAGGTCTCAAAACACGTATTTCCGGTGAAATCTCGGTATCGAATTTTTGGGTGGAATGCAATACTTCCCCTACTTACTATACGTAGTAGAGAAAGTAAAAATTTAACAAACCGTAGATTTTCAAGAAAATTCCCACACCGCAAACTACCCGTTTAGCGGGAGAAAGTTCGTTATTTTTATTGTCTTAAAAACGGCTCTAACCCCTTTTGATTACGGTGCGGTATGTTTAAGATATCTGCACGACAAATAAAATGTATAACTTCAATTTTCTGGGAATAGCTGTGAAGTAGTCTCATTGTGAATGTCTTTTGTACAAAGTGTTAAACCGTAGGAAACGAAGCCTTATTTACAAGAACGTTAAAGCACACAATCTATGTGTATTAGTATCACTTTGAGGCGTTGTCTATTTACAAAGTTTCCATGTTGATTTTAATGTTTAAAAGCTTTAGACCTTTCTCACTAAAAAACGTCATTCTTTTAACTTTTCTTTTTTTCATTTTGATACAAAGAGAACGGTATATCACAAGTGAAACAGTACTGTGATAACGATACCAACAAACTAATTTTTATTCACCCCACTGAAACACATTTCACAACTGCATGGAATAATATTGATTTAGGGGGCTTTCTCTACCACGTAAAATAGTAGGTAGAGGAGGTATGCATTGCATCCAAATATTCAATATTGAGATTTCACCGGAAAAACTAAATACTTGTTTCGAGGACCCCTGAATAAAAAACATTTTTAGAAAATTCTGTGTGTATGTGTCAGAGCAGCATAACTCAAAAATGAAAAGTCGGATAAATACTAAAACTTGGTATTTAGGTTGAGTACCTTCCAAAAAGTTACGACACAGAGATTTACAAGAAAGTCCCTCCACCCAAAACTACCATTTACATGAACTATTTTCCGAAATGTTTTATTTTCTAAAACTGCCTCTGACGATTTTAATTACAACACCATATATTAAAGTCATTTATATGAAAAATAAAATGTATATCTCGAATTTTGCGGAAATAGCCTGCGAAGTCCTCTTGATTCGGAAGAAATTTTCTACGATCTTGTATAACTGCTAAGGTTTGAGAAAAAACATACAATACAAAAAAATTTAGATCTCTTTTAAAAAAACACACAATTTATTTGAAATAACGTTTTTGTGACGTCAGCCATTTCCGAGATATTTGTTATAAATGGTTCGAATTGTACAATGCTTAGCATTCTTTTTAAAAGCATGTGGCTTTTCAGTTCTTGCCCCGCCATGTTGTTGGAAAGAATTTAGAATTTTAAGGCCAGTGTATAGCGTCCCTTCGGATGCAACCATTCCCCGAAAAGTTTAACCGGATTAAAAATAAGTGGATATGAAAATAAACTTTCGTACTCACCTATAAGAGACAGAGGTTAGAGGTGATACGAACGTTAACACTTGAGAATTTTCATTCAACAGTTGGTGTTACTCCTTAGAAAGGAAGTATCTGCTGCTTCTTTTTATTTCTCGCATTTTACATAACACGTATGCACTGCACAACACAAAAACACCACACACGGCGTTGTTAGTTTTAAAAAATTGTACTGACGCGAGTGTACATAAACGTTAAAACGCTGCTTGCTTGCTTGTCATTTTGCATGCGCAGCACTGCACAAGGAAGTATGCCGACGTGTGTAACACGAGCGTGAGAAAAGGAAACTCGTCAGCGTTTATGCAGCCTTACTGCAGTGGTGGTCGTGCAGTGGTGGATAGTGGCAGAATGACAGCGTTTTTTTTACAAACGTAACAATTTTGTTGCGAAACGAGGCATTTAACTCGACGCGCATAATGAAACAGCGTTTTTGATAAGCGAGCTTATAAAAACCCTGTGCTAAGAGCAAACGCCCGTAGTGAAGCGTTGCGATAGCGGGAGTTTTTCTACAAAATCGTTCTATTTGACGAAAAATAGTTTAAACTAAAAAAAACAAAATAGCAGCAGCACTTTGCAGGGGAAAGAGCGATCGGCGCATTCGGACGATAAGATGGAGATGCAATCCGGGGGAAGTCGCGATGACACCTTGCAGCCTACGTTCGAAATTATAGGGCACAAGCAGAGAACGCTGCCAAAGCTTTTTTCCGGTTTTACAGAGTCTCAAATTACCGTAAACCCGGTCCCCAGAGATGTCATCCCGAGCAATGGGTATCGCATCTGTTTAACGATATTCTAAACTTTGCGAAAGAGAACCTGTTAGAAAACGAACCCGGATATTTAGGCATATCCATAACAGACGAAAAGGAGACGTCCAAAGCCTTCAACATGAGCGTTAGGCGCGTAGACCAATTGAATGCGGATGTCATTGTTGGAAGCATCGAAAAAGTAATGCAAAGTAACCAACAATTCTTGCTAAGCGGGCCTCTTCACGTGACGTTTGTGTGGACCAGGGAGGTCTCGGGTTCGTGCCACCAACCTTGCGATGCCTGTAGGGGCAATAAAGGCATTGTCGAAATAGCCAACAAAGACAACTTGTGTTTAGCAAGAGCCATCGTTGTAGGCAAAGCCAAAGTGGATCGCGACGTCAACTACAGAACGATGACGCGTTCCGACTATCTGCAAAAATCGAAGGCCGTAGCCTTGTGCGCGAGCATCGGTCAAGGCCACGACGGCTGCACCATAGATGACGTCAGACGCTTTGACGCTGCGTTAAAGGGCTACGCTGTGACGGTGTTTGGCGATCATACGGGGAAGCACGTGCTGTACGCGTCGGATAAGAAATGCGATAAATACATCGACGACATGCTCCACGCCGGGCACTTTAACGCCATCGTGAACCTTCACAAGTGCTTTAAATGCAAATCGTATTGCCGCCGGTGTCATCATCCCTCGGCACACAAAAAAGAATTTCACAGGTGCGACGCCGGGTGCGCTAAATGCCATCAGCAGTGCGATGCGCGATTCGACGCCTACATACGCTGCGCCGGGTGCAACAGAGATTTTAAGGGACCGACATGCTTTGCAAACCACGCAAAGAAAGGCGTTTTTTACCCAAAGGCGCTGTCGGTGTGCGACGTAGAAAAGGTGTGCACGTCTTGCAACAAGCTCGTGAATGCGAGGTACAGAAAAACCGCGCACGAGTGCGGGGAAAAGTACTGCTATCATTGCAAGACACACGTGAATTCTAGCCACATGTGCTATATGCAGCCGTACGCCGCAAAGAACAAAAGAAACCGGTACGTGTTTATGTTCATCGACTTCGAATGCACGCAAAACATTCCATATACCGGCAAAAAGGACACATACGAGCATGTACCTAACTTGTGCGTGTTGTACCAAGCCTGCCCGCACTGCATCGACGAACGCCGCAAGACGGCATACTGCATGGAATGCGGTTGCAAAGAATGGGTGTTCACGGACGAACCCGTGAAGCAGCTTTTCGAGCACATCGCGCAGGCGAGATTCGAAGCCTGGGACGTCTACGTCGTGGCGCATAACCTCAGAGCTTACGACGGGCAGTTTCTATTAAAGTACATGGTGGCGCACTTAGACTGGATCCCGGAGCTCATCATGAACGGGAGCAAGATCTACAGGATGAGGTACGGTGACGTCACATTTCTAGACTCGCTCAACTTCATACCCATGCCACTCTCCCGCTTTTCCAAGACCTTCGGATTGAAGGAATGCAAAGGTTATTTCCCGTACCTGTTTAACACGAAGGAAAACGAGCGGTACGTGGGTTCGATTCCCGACAAAAGGCATTACTGCCCTGAGGGCATGTCGGCGGAGGGTCGGAAAGCCTTCGAGCAGTGGCACGAAGAAAAGGCGTCCTCCGGGCACGTCTTCGACATGAGGGCGGAAATGGTGGCGTATTGCAAGATGGACGTATTTCTACTGAGTCAGGGAGTTTCCAAATTCAGAAGGGAATTCTTGGACGAGAACGGAATAGACCCGTTCAGAGAATGCGTCACCATCGCGCAGGCGTGCATGTGCGTGTATAGAAAGCGCTTCATGCCGCTTAAAAAAATTGCCCTCTTGCCAGCGGGCGGGTATCGACTAGCGGACCGGCAGTCTCGCGCCGCATGCATATGGCTAACTTGGCTAGAGATGCAAAACCGCATCGTCATCCAGCACGCCATGCGAGGACGCGAAGTTAAAATCGTGGGGCTCAAGGTGGACGGGTACAGAGAGGCCGAAAAAACCGCGTACTTTTTTCACGGGTGCTTTTACCACGGCTGCAGGCGGTGCTTTCACAATCGCCATGCGGCGATATACAACTCGGGACACGAAACCATGGCCTCCAGGTTAGAGAGCACCGAGAAGGTCACGGCCAAGATCAAGGCCGCCGGCTACGCTGTGGTGGAAATGTGGGAGTGCGAGTTCGACGCCGCGACGAAGGCCGACCAGGACCTCGCGCGCCACGCAAGGGACTTTCCGGTACCCGAACCCCTGAACCCCAGAGACGCCTTCTACGGAGGTCGCACCAACTGCACCAAGACGTACTGCGAGGCGAAGGGGGATAGCAAAATCTACTACTACGACGTGTGCAGCCTGTACCCGTACGTGAACAAGACGAAACCCTACCCCGCGGGCCATCCCAAGATCCACGTGGATCGATTCCCGCGCTTGGAAGACGTGGGGGGCGGGTTGGTGAAGTGCGAGGTTCTACCGCCGCAACACCTGTACCACCCGGTGCTACCGGCGCGCATTGGCGGCAAGCTCATGTTCCCGCTATGCCGCGCTTGCGCGGAGGCGGAGAACCAAGACGAGTGCCACCACGGAGAGCGCGAGAGGGCGTTGTTGGGTACCTGGGTGGTCGACGAGATGAAGGTCGCCCTGGAGGAGGGGTACCGCCTCCTCAGGGTCCACGAGATCTGGGAGTACGACGTGGTGCGGCACGATCCGACCACCGGAGCCAAGGGTCTCTTCGAGGACTACGTGAATCAGTTCCTGAAGATCAAGACCGAAGCCTCCGGATGGCCCTCGGATTGCGACGACCCCGCCGCAAAGCAGCAGTACGTGGAGCAATTCTTCGAACACGAAGGCGTCGCCCTGGATCCCCAGGCCGTCGCCGCCAACCCCGGCAGGCGGGAGCTGGCCAAGCTGATGCTCAACAGCTTCTGGGGCAAACTGGGGCAGAGGGAAAACCTCCCCACGTGCGAGCTGGTGGACCGGTACGACCGCCTCCTGGAGCTGCTCAACGACCCGGGCGTGGAAGTGCAGACCTACGTGCCCGTCACCGACCGGATCGTGTACGCGGTGTGGAGGTACCGCGAGCAGTGCCGCAAGGTCAACACCGCCGCCAACGCCGTGCTGGCGGCCTACACCACGGCTCACGCGCGCCTGGTGCTCTACTCCTACCTCAAGAGGCTGGGAGAACGGGTCTGCTACTTCGACACCGATTCCGTCGTCGTCGCCGCCGCTCCGGGCGACTGGACGCCGTCCGTCGGACGCCTCCTGGGGGACATGACGGACGAGCTGGAGAAGTACGGGAGGGGCTCTTACATCGCCCGGTTCGCCTCCACGGGGCCCAAAAGCTACTGCATGGAGATCGTCTGCCCCGAGACGGGCAAGACCTTCTCGGTGTGCAAGGTGAAGGGGATCACGCTCAATTCGGGCAACCTGGAGCTGGTGAACGCGGAGGTGATTCGCGACGTGGTGCTCAGGGACAACGACCGCGCGGTGAAGCTGGAGGGCACGCAGATCTCGCGGAAACCGTCTTGGACGGTCGTCACCGAACCCAGCTCGAAGACGTTTAGAATGGTGGTCAACAAGCGCGTGCTCGCCGGCGATCACGATTCCTATCCCTACGGGTTCAAGAGGAACGCATAAATGAGACGTCCGCAGCCGCGCCAAAGTCATTTCGAACCGGGCACCCCCGAGGAGACGATGCCCGGTCCCCGAGACCTGCGGCGATTCGAGTTTCCCAGCACGATGCTCGTGGCGGGGCCGTCGCGCTGCGGCAAGTCGACCTTCGTGAAAAACCTGTTGCGCCACGCGCACCGGATGTTCGACGTGCGCCCCAGGAGGGTGCTGTGGTGCCACCCTCCGGAGTATTCGCCGAGACTCGAACCCTCGGCTCTGCGCTGCGAGACCCACGCGGGCATACCCGAACTTGCTTCGGTGGGCGAGAACGACCTCGTCGTCCTCGACGATCTGATGGTGGAGGGTGGCGGGAAGGACGTGTCCAATTTTTTCACCAGAGACTCCCATCACAAGCGCTTCGGCATCGTCTACATCCTGCAGAACGTGTTTCCGCAGGGTCAGAAATATCGCAACATCTCTCTGAATGCGAACTACGTCGTGGTCTTCAAGAACAACCGGGACAAGATGCAGATCGAGAGACTGTGCCAGCAGATCGAACCCAGGAACTCTAGGTTTTTCTTGGAGGCCTTCGAGAAGGCCACCGAACGCCCTCACGGGTATCTCGTGCTGGACTGCACTCAGTACACGCCCGCCCGATACAGGTATCGAACCGGCGTGCTGCCGGGGGAAAACCTCTCTTATTTCGTACCCAACTGAGGCCGCCGAGAGGACTCGGGTTTCGTTTCGTTCTATATTATCCCGGCAGGGTCTCGCCCCGACCGAGGCCGTCGAGTCTAAATAAAAAGTACCGCTTTCGGGGCGAACGTCATTATCGCGCAAGCATGGCTAGAGGTAGGTCAAGGCTCGCGACGCTGACCAGTCCTCGCATAGCGAGACAGCACGGCAATTTGGCGGCTCTGGCCAAGGCGAAGGCCCCTCTGCGCAAAAAGTTGTTAAAAAATGCCGACGGCGATCTGATCAAGGCCATTAGCGAATGCATGCTCAACGTGTGCAGAGGTCACGTGGAACTTCCCGCAAAGTTCTTGGGTCGCCTGAAGAAGCACAAGGCTTCTTGGAGGAAGTTGACGGATAAACGGGTTCCTCTGAAGAAGAAGAAGAGCATCTTGGTTCAAAAAGGAGGTTTTTTGCCGGCATTCCTCCTACCCGTCTTGGCTTCGCTCGGCGGCGCGCTAGTGTCGAAATTAACAGGATGAAGTACGGCAGGCAGATCCTCGTTGCGCCGCAACCGAAGACCGTCGACAGGCTTCACGCTGTAGACCGCACCGTATCCAGATTGGCTAAAGAAATTCGGAACCTGCAGAGCGCGAAGCTCTCTGCCGACGAAAAGTGGCGGCTCGTAAAACATAAATTGGACAACTACCTCGATCTCGTGGCACAAGTCAGAAAGCCCTTCCTGGGCGACGACGACGACGACGACGATTACGAAGACGTGCACGAGCGCGTGCCGGTGAAGCAGGAGGTCGAACCCCGAACCATAAAGGTCAACCTCCTCTCGCCTCGCAAAAAGAAGAGGGCGAACCCTGCCACTCCGAAAAAGAAATCGAAATCGCCTTCCGCGTCGTACCATTTTCGCAAGCGCGTCTGGCAACCCCTGTACAAGTAAAGCATGAAGGAATGGAAGGCGCTAAGGCGATACTATGCCAGACCGGAACACTATGCCGGTTTGGGCGCGGTCGAGCCCCTTCGAAAGGCCACGGGTGCGTCTAAGGCGAACATCGAGTCCTTCCTTCGAACCCGGGACAGTTACACTCTGCACAAGCCGATCAGAAAGCGGTTCCCCACCAGATGTTATCACGTGACGAATATGGACGATCTTTGGGAGGCCGATCTAAACGTCATGAACAGCGTGAGGGAACATAACAAACCTTACGTGTACATTCTGACCGTTATCGACGTATTTTCCAAATATGCTTGGGCCGTGCCCCTGAAATCGAAGCTGGGTACCGAGGTCGCGCAAGCGTTTCGCTCCATATTCTCCCGACGCGTACCCAGGGTCCTCCAGACGGACAAGGGGACCGAGTTCACCAACAAGACTTTTCGCGACTTTCTGAAGAAACACGACGTGAAACATTACACAACCAAAAATAACGTTAAAGCCAGCGTCGTGGAGCGCTTCAACCGCACCTTAAAAACCAAGATGTGGAGGTATTTCACGCACAAAAACAGTTACAGATACCTGGAAGTCCTTCCGGCCTTACTCGAGTCGTACAATAGCTCGCATCACAGGTCCATAAAAATGGCTCCGAAGGACGTGAACGAGTCTAACATTTTACGAGTGTACCGCAATCTCTACGGTAATAGGACCCTACCTCGCGCAGGGAAACCCACATTTTCCGTCGGCGATCACGTGCGCATCTCTAAAGAAAAAATGAAATTCGACAAGGGCTACGAGCAGAATTGGACGGACGAAATATTTCGGATAGCCGAGGTGGTGCGCGGTCGGCCGGTGGTATATAAGTTGAAGGATCTGGCCGGAGAAGCCATAGACGGCGCATTTTACACCCAGGAGCTACAAAAGGTCGCGCTACCTCGGACGTTTAAGATCGAGCGCGTTTTACAGACCAAGGGCCGAGGGCGCCGCAAGCAGGTCTTGGTAAAGTGGAAGGGGTATCCGGCAAAGTTTAACTCGTGGGTTCTGGCTTCGACCGTCGATTCGACATGATTAAGACCGAGCCCTTCTCCATCACCCTCGTGAGCAACGCTTCCATGGAACACTTTACCGACAACACCACGGCCAGATTTTCTAACATCTTGCCCGAGAGAATCGTTCTGCAGGGAGAATGGGAGGTCGCCCTGCAAAAGGTCAGGTATCCGGTGAAATTTTATAACCTTTCGCCAGACGACGCCCGTCTGGCGGGCACCAAGTACACCATGACGCTCCTCCCCACGCATTCCAAATTCAGTTTGCAAATGCCGCAAGGCATCGTGCACAATCCCAAAGACTTGGTGAACCTCGTCAACGCCGCTCTACTCGAACACTTGCACGTGGAAAACTTCTTCCTCTTCGACGAGCGCAAGCAGACGGCGGGCGTGAATGCCGCCGTCGCCCACCCCGAACCACTACCCGACATTCCGTTCGACGGGTTTGTGGAAAATGTCGCGCGCGCTGTCGTACCGTACGCGGTCGGCGAATACGAAGCTCTCAACGATGCGCCCCGCCAGAGACCAAAGCCGAAACCGAAACCGAAGCCCCGGGCTTCGGGGCAGCAGAAACCCGCGGCGGCTCGTTCCGTCAGACCCAAACGAGACGTTTCAAAATCGGAGGACCCTCCGGGACCTCTACACCGCATCCACAGTTTGCTCTTGACGCCCGCTATGGCAAAAATGTTGGGTTTCGATCCCTACGTCGACGTCATTCTCGAAAAAGCTGCTAAACGCCCCGTAGATCCTTATATGGGGTTTCCTTACGAAATGTTCGTCTACTGTAATCTAGTGTCCCCGCAAGTCGTGGGCGACACCTTCGCCCAAGTCATACAGAGCGCGGCCGTGGAATACGAAAGAAGCAACAACACTTACATGAGCGACGAAAAGACGTTTTTTCCCCAAAATTGGGTACCCTTGATTCAGCAGGACTTCAAGACGGTCAGCATAGATTTAAGGAACGGTTACGGCGATCTCTTGCCATTCGCCGACGGATTTTCCTCTACTGTAGTTCTCGCTTTTCGTCCGAAACAGGCGTAATGGACGTGCACGCCGTAACGCGGTACTACCTCAATCAGACCGGCGGCGCGTTCCACCATCGCGATTTCGCTCTCTACAGGGGCAAGCGCTACCAAAGAGGCAGCGGTCTCTTTTCAGCCCTCGGAGGACTCTTCAGAAGGTTGCTACCGTTTTTAAAGAGCGGAGCAAAAGCAGTCGGAAAGGAGGCCTTAAAGGCGGGCGCCCACGTTCTGTCCGATGTGACTGTGGCGGGAGCAGCGCCGAAGCAAGCGCTCCAGCGGAGGCTCAAGGAGTCCGGATACAATTTAAAACGAAAAGCCGACGAAAAGCTCGGTGCCATGCTCGGTTCCGGCGCCAGGCGTCTCAAGAGAATAAAACCGAGCAAATCCGGAAAGAGCAAGCAGTCCAAGCTGAAACGCGGTAGGCGCAAGGTGCAAGACGTATTTTCGTAATGGCAGACGCGACCGTCCACATGAGTTCCGAACTGGACCTCTTTACAGAGGTGCCGGTTCAGATGAGCATCGAGGAGTCACGGTTCCTATACCTAAACCCTCAAAACACTTTAATGAAAAATGCCCCCATCACCTTTCATTATTCCGGAAATGCGGACGATTACCTAGACTTGACCTACGTCGTACTCGAACTCATGGTGCGCGTTGTAGATGACAAAGGAGAGGCCTTAAACGCTGACGCTAACGCCACTCTGGTCAACAACGCCTTAAATTCCCTGTTTCAACAGATGGAGGTAACCCTCAATAACATCATCGTCTCCATGCCGCAAGCCGGTTACCCCTATAGAACCTACCTCGAGACGCTTCTCAATTACTCCGAAGATGCCATGAACACCAAACTAGAATCTACCCTCTGGAGAAAGGACACGGCAGGCATCATGGACACTTTTATCGCCAATGCGGGCTTTCAGTGGCGTCAGGGGTTTACCAAAGGGAGCAACGTCGTGCAGCTCATCGGTCCTCTGTCCAACGCTCTTTTTAGACAGGAGAAGCTGCTTTTGAACAACGTTAGCATGACCGTCAAGCTCACTCCCGCCTCTCCCCAGTTTTATCTGTTTTCCGACGTAGATACCTTTAAGGGGTACGCCGACATCGTGTCTGCCACGCTGCGCTTAAAATCGGTGCGGCCCTCGCCGACCATAAAGCTCGCGCACCAGGCCGTGCTCGCAAAGGGCAACGCAAAGTACCATCTCAAAGACGTCAGCTTTCACGCTCTCAGCATCCCCAAGGAGTCCAGGGCAATGACGTTTAGCGACGTGTGCGTAGGGCAAGTTCCAAGGAGAGTGGTAGTAGCCATGGTCACCGACAAGGCCTATTCCGGCCATTTTAACTCAAATCCGTACAACTTGAAACATTTTAAAATGAACTTCTTTCAGCTCTACGTGAACGGGCAACCCGTTCCCTCCCAACCTCTGCAACCCGACTTTACAAAGGGACACTATTTGCAATGCTTTCAAACCCTGCAGGACGGCCTAGGCATTCATTTCAAGGACGAGGGACACTCCATCTCCAGAGAAACCTACCCGCAAGGGTATACGATAATGGTTTTCGATCTCACTGCAGACATGAGCGCTAACGAGTCTCACATCTCGGGTCAGCGCCACGGAACCGTCTCTATAAGCATCGGTTTTGCCGATAAATTGACAGAACCGGTCATACTTCTGCTGCTAGCGGAAATACATCGCACGGTCGAAATCGACGCCAACCGATCCATTTTGGTATCATGAACACCTTTCAAATTCAACGGTTTCTATCGACATGCCCCTCTACGCGCTCTCACTTTTTAGGCGTCTACCCCTGCGATAAACTACCCGTACTTCACAGCATTCGAACGCCTCCCTTGGCGCTAGTGGCTAACACCGACCCCAGCACCAAATCCGGGCAACACTGGGTTTGCATCTTTGTGGACAAAAACTCGCGTGCAGAATATTTTGACAGTTACGGCATAGGACCGCTTTCGCCCCATTTTCTCCGGTTCTTAAATTCGGTCTGCGGGACGCGTTGGTCCACCAACGCCAGAAGGCTGCAAGGTTTCGACAGCACCACGTGCGGTCATTACGTCATCGCCTACCTCACCCACCGCTGCTCCGGCTTACCTAAGCATACATTCTTCTCAAAATTTCGCGTCAGCAATCACGCGCATAATGATGTCGTCATTCGCAAAACGTTCAAAAACGCATGCCGCGCAAAGTGCTCTGCCGCTCGGCAAACTTGTCAACCCTTGAAGGTGAGTACGTGTGTGTGTGTGTGTGTGTGTGTGTGTGTGTGTGTGTGTGTGTGTGTGTGTGTCACTATTCAGCACATCTAAGCTAATCCATCGTCTTGCACGTGCTTTCAGAAGACGCTCCTGCTCATATAAAAAGCAACGTCACGGTGCCGCTCGCCTCATTCAGAGTGTACCATGCAGCGCGCGGATACAGTCCTGCTGCCATGCAGCACGCCGACCAGGTAGGTTCGCACCTATGTATTAGCTTGCTTTTTTTCTATCCCGTTTATCTCTCTATCCCTCACATTATTATTATTATTGTTTTGTGTGTTCCAGTATAACCGGATGTCAAACCCCAACCACCTCAAAACCCGGGGAAAAAAGGAAACTACCCATCTTCGACCTCCAACAGCATCCCGACAGCCCTGCTCCGCCAGCACAGTTCCAACACAGTGCAGTTGTGGGTCCTCTGGCGGATATCTACTTCCTCAACCCGCAACAAACTAAATTCGTCAGTGTGGGATTCTCCCCCCGGCCACCGCACCATCTCGTCGTCACCATTGCCAAATGTGGACAGCACAACGCAGTCGTCATGAGTTCCTCGCAGTGGCACAAACTCGTCGAAGCCATCCCCATCATTCACAAACGCTTGAATGACCCGCAGGGACGTCTACAGCAATTTCAGTTCAGCGACAGCGTCACCATCGTGTTTAAGTTTGTGTTCGGAAAGCTAAAGCTCGTTTTCAAAGAACCGCAAGGCGCATCCGTTACGCTCAACCAACAAGAATGGCACGTGTTGCATACCCTGCAGCGCATCATTACCGACATCATGTATCACAAAAAGAAGGAAGAGACGGACGTGCAAAATCAAATCATGGCATACCACAAGTACATGCTTCACAACCATGCCTCCAACGTTCCCTTACATGACATGAATTTCACGCAGTTCACCAAGTACATACGGTGCGCCAATTTTAGAACATTCCTCGAGGTTCATCATTTCCTCAACACCCATTTCGCACTGCGCATCTCACAAAATAGTCCTTAGTGCGCATGTATTTCTACCAGCGTTCCAACCGCACCTCACCCAAACATCTCGCGCCCTTCGCTCCCGCATTTGGGTCGCGAAGCATCCTATATCATACCCGATCACATTCACGGCGTTTGCATGTTCAGCACCGTTCAAAACAGAGTTCTCCTCCAAGTCGAAAACCGTTAAATCAACGGACACAGTGTTTTTCCTGCGGATGTTGTGCAATAATCGCTAAGCGCTTCCGGCGGATGTAGTGAACCTCCAACGAACGTTTCCCCACCAGTGCTTCCCCTGATGTGGTAATTCTCCAACCAACTTTTCCCCCACCAGTGCTTCCCCTGATGTGGTCGTTTGCATGTTCAGCACCGTTCAAAAACAGAGTTCTCCTCCAAGACGAAAACCGTTAAATCAACGGACACAGTGTTTTTCCTGCGGATGTTGTGCAATAATCGCTAAGCGTTTCCGGCGTATGTAGCCAACCTCCAACGAACGTTTCCCCCACCACTGCTTCCCCTGATGTGGTGTTTCTCCAACGAACTTTTCCCCCACCAGTGCTTCCCCTGATGTGGTCGTTTGCATGTTCAGCACCGTTCAAAAACAGAGTTCTCCTCCAAGACGAAAACCGTTAAATCAACGGACACAGTGTTTTTCCTGCGGATGTTGTGCAATAATCGCTAAGCGCTTCCGGCGTATGTAGCCAACCTCCAACGAACGTTTCCCCCACCACTGCTTCCCCTGATGTGGTGTTTCTCCAACGAACTTTTCCCCCACCAGTGCTTCCCCTGATGTGGTATATCTCCAACCAACTTTTCCCCCACCAGTGCTTTCCCCTGATGTGGTCCTTTGCATGTTCAGCACCGTTCAAAAACAGAGTTCTCCTCCAAGACGAAAACCGTTAAATCAACGGACACAGTGTTTTTCCTGCGGATGTTGTGCAATAATCGCTAAGCGCTTCCGGCGTATGTAGCCAACCTCCAACGAACGTTTCCCCCCACCACTGCTTCCCCTGATGTGGTGTTTCTCCAACGAACTTTTCCCCCACCAGTGCTTCCCCTGATGTGGTATATCTCCAACGAACTTTTCCCCCACCAGTGATTTCCTGCTTCCGGCAGTTGGGTTATATTTATGCACGCGCATTCTTTACCCCTTCATTCGGTGCTAGCCAGCCGTGGGGAATGCCAGGACCGTCGTGTAAAGACTTCCACTGCTCGTTTTGCTTTCACCAAACGTGCAGCTGCGAACTTAAGCACCGTCTCACCCTCCTGTGCACGCAGTGTCAACACGGTTTCTACGAAGACCTCGATCATCTCAACAAGCAAATTCAGCAATTCCTTCGAAGGTACTCCGCTAGAAACACCACATGAACTGCTTCATCGTGCTCTTTCGGTATCTCGATAACGGACGAAGAATCCGCCTGCTACTGCCCAGGGAACGCCAAGTGCTGCTGCAGAACGGCATATACATCTTCGAACGTTATCCCCCAAGCGACGTCGACCTTGTGTGGAACCAACTTCCCGCAGACGCACAGGTAGTTTGCGCACCTTATCGCAGGTGTAAACAACACTACAACCTTCCTCATCAAACCACTCATATAGACGGCCCTCCCCCGTTTATCAAAAACTGCCATCTGTGCCGTCAGAATGTCACAGGACGTCCTTAAAGAGCTAGAAGAACTTTCCAGCAGCGCCCACACTCTCAGCGTATCTACGCTTCAACAGCACGTACCATATCGCGTCGTCGGCGTCAAAACAATCGACACCGTTCACGGTACAAAGCTCGTCGCCAAACTCGACAACGACACAGAAGTTTTCCTACCAACAAGATTTGCAAAAGCCTCTCCAGAACTCGTCAACAAACTCAACTCTAACTCATTCTGCATCATATACGCAGGCGAGGAAAAACTACGCAGCGGTTTCAAACGTCACATCGTCACGTTCTCCCCATATAACCCTAAATAATGTCCGACGAAACCTATCCCGTCCCCGTGGGGAACAATCTTAACCTACAACTCATTCTCAACGCAGCTTCACCTATCCGTATCCTCTGCATCTCCAACTCCTATTTCCGCAACAGCAGAGTTGTCACCATCACACTCGACGTCCAAGGGGCTCACGGCGTCCACGTCAAATGCGTACCTACCAAAGTACACCAGCATAAACAAGACGCACTATGCGTCATATACCTCGGCAACAGCAACATTCCTGCTCTAACCAACAAAGTCACATCCACAGGATGCTTCTCAACCAGCCATTACAACGAATTTACCATCCCCATCTATATACCAACCTTCACTGAGTTCGTCAACGAAAGTTTCTCTCACCTGCTCGTCACCTGCATCACCAAACCTATCCACCAATTTACCGCCGATAGCAGCAGCAGCGATGACGAGGACTCAAAGTGCACCACGTACTTTAAAATCATTGTTGTGCGCGAAATCTGTGTGTCCTAGTGCCTCAAACAAAAACTATGAATTTTAATGTGCTTTTTTTTCTCCTAATATTACTTATATTGTCCATTTATTGTATTTATATGTTAAGCAAATAATACATCATGTTAATCAAAACTATGTATACATATCTTTATCCAATGTACTGTATTCAAAGTATAAATAAAGAAAACAGTCCCGGATGAGCCAATTGCAATAACGATAATCCTACCGCTCAGGGCGCTTTTCAAACTTACCGCCGCCGCCGTCGCACGCAGCGACACTAGCGACACTAGCGCCCCTAGCGGCAGGATTATCGTTAAAACAATTGGCTCATCCGGGACTATTACTACTGTCGAGTAGTCACCGAGCTGACTTCTCGTCGGGAGGTGTCGGGTTTGATTCTCGGTCGGGATTGGTATTTTTATATAATTATAATTATTCCCTACCCTATATAGAGACGAATTGTGGATGCGAGAGGGAATGAGCGTGTGAAAAAAAGTTTAAAATGACGAAAACCTGCAGTAACCTAACCCCAACAAATTTAAAGAATAAAAACAGCATTAAATGTTTTAGTCAAAACCCCCGGTATGATCATAACAGTTAAATGGGACTAAAATGTAAATAATAATACATTGTGCAAATGTTAAGCTAAAAATGTATTAATTTGCTCTTAAAGAGTTTATTTATAAAATGTTAATTATTTCAAAAAATAATTGCATCTTGTGAAGCAATTTTTTAAAACAGTAAAAGAATAATAAAACATTGATACCTCGGGAACTAATTTAAAATATGCATGAAATCGAGTGTACATTAAACCCTGATTGGAGCATTAAGTTTTAAACGAATCGCACTGAAATTGTATATTTTAGAAATGTCACATATGGATATCCTTAATATTCTAAGGTTTACTTTATTGACCAAATGATTTATGTGAATATTCCATCCAAACTCTCTAAGGAGCATTGTTGTGGCGCACTTTTAAATACTGGGTTAAAACAAAAGGCAATATCGACTGTTTTGCTGTTATTGATGATAAGCCTCGCTCTACTAATAAAACATGTTTAAAATCGTGCAGACTTTACATTATAAAAGAAGATATTGCACGACTATACCAGCACCAGCTTGCACGCTGTTTAATGCTAAAGCAGAATCGTAAAACTCTAATAAAAGTGGCACATGTTTATGAATTAGAAGGGAGCGAGTCCAGTCAATCAGATACAAAGTGGAGCGCCAAGACAGACTCCCCGCTATCGATCTTGACAGAGGACAAGCTCACTGCGTGGGTGGCCGGGGGGTGGTACAGCAGGTAGTTCAACATCATCACGTGCTCATCAAAACATTACTTCTCACTCTCTTTACAAATTCCATTTCAAACCAACGCATTGCAGTGATTTAGTTTTGTACCCAACCAACAATTAAGACTTGTTATACTCACTTTATCCTTCAGATTGCGACAAATCTTCATTATGTGTAAATATTTCGTAATTTATTTACTTTTACGAGTATTCCTCTTACCTGTAGTAGATATAGGAAATATGTTTTCCACCAAAAAGTGTAGATATTGAGATTACACAAGAAATAGATGTTTAGAGGTCCCCCGAACCAAAGTAAAAGCATTTTTAGAAGAATGTAGTGTACACGTATGGACATCTTAACTAAAAAACGAATGTTTAGATAAATACCAAACTTGGTTCTCCTAAGGACGCAGCACAAGATTTTTAGGAAATTTCCTCCACCCCAAACTGCTCATTACTTGGTATATTACTTTCTCTACTACGTATAGTAAGTAAGGGAAGTATTGTATTCCACCCAAAAATTCAATACCGAGATTTCACAGAAAATACATGTTTTGAGACCCCCTGAATAAAAAAAGGCATTTTGGAAGCATGTCCGTGTGTGTGTCTGTGAACAGCATAACTCAGAAACGAACAGTCGGATAAACACCAAACTTGGTATTTAGGTTCAGTATCTTCCAGAGATGCGACACGAAGGTTTTAAAGAAAATCCCCTCACCCCAGATTACCCTTTATATGGAACATTTTTCCAAAATTTTAATTTTCTCAAAAATGGCTCTAACGATTTTGATTAAAATACCATGTGTTTAAGATATTTTCATGACATACGAAATGTATATCTTGAATTTTCTGGGAATGTCTCCAAAAGTATTCTTCATTGTGAATGACTTTTGCATAACTGGTAAACCATAAGAGATAGACATAATTTACTACACAAAAAATGTAGATTGCGTTAAAATACACAATTTATGTCATATACATTTTCGAGACATTGCTTGTTATTCCCTTAAATTTTCCAATACTTATACTTTTTCTGAAATGGGAATTCGTTATTCATTTGAATAAGCGTTTGTAAAAATAGTTTGAACAAGAGTAGAGAAAGTCATGTGAGTATAACACATCTGTTTTTTTTATTTGCCTCTAATAGTTTTGATAAAAATGACATATATTAAGATATTTGCATCACTAATAAATGGTATATATCTTTAGTTTTCATAGAATAGCCTGTGAAGTCCCCTTCATTCGAAGTTACTTTTATATAATTCTCTGTAGCTGGTTAATCATAAGAGCTCAACAAAAACGCATTACGCAAATAATACAAATCTCATAGACGCACAATTAATATGATATCATACAAGGATTGTGAAGTTTCAAAGCCAGCACCTAGCGAACCGCTTCTTAAAGACTTGCCTATTGCTTCAGCCTCCTGTATTCCCCTTGTACTTACAATAAAATGTGTAATTGAAGTGTTTCTACAAGAATTCATGGAATATCTTAGTAGAGCAAATGTAATTATTTTGCGTCACTCTGTATTGATACGCATCCACAACGCGATGTGGTATTTTATATTACAAGAATACCTAAAATATCGTAGATTATCCTAAGTGTCACATTACCAATTCGCTTGTTTGTCTTTCTGAATCCGCCGAAACACGTTGTAAACTTTTCTGAAAATGCATGCCACATTTCGCGATTTTGTTTTTAATTTGAGAAGCCAGAACGCGTTGTGATTATCTTTTTCGCCCAATGAGTGTTTTCGGATGTAACATGAAGATGGCTGTAAGGATTTCAATTGATACATCATGGATTTGAGATATTCGCATGACAAAATATGTATCTTGGATTTTCTTTCAAGTCAATTAAGTCCTCTTCATTTTTGTGAAATTTTGTACGATTAGGAAACCATAACATACCGAAAAATACTAAAAGAAAGATGTATATCTCGAAAAATGTCAATGTGTGTCAAATACTTTTTGTGGCATTAGCCGCTTAGAAAATATTCGTTATTTCACATTTAAAAATTCCTATACTATACTTTGATATGTGAAAGGTACATTTGTATTCCATTCCATGGTTAACGCGTATTTACTTCAGTTATTATATAATATATTACAATATTATATTACTGAAGCCCCTTTATTCATTTATTCATGAAGCTCTTATACGAATATATTTTTATTTATTCTGGTAGCATTAACACCATCATCTTTTCCACATCGCCAGAAATACAAATCCAAATAATGCAAAGAATAATGAAAAATAATACAGTGAAACAATACTTATAGAAATGATTATAATAAACATTTGAATGAAATACTAACACAGTAAAGCGAAGCAATGGTTCCAAACTAAAGTAAAAACAAGCACGTTAACCAGTATGATTATGTTAACTAAAATTCCTTCTTTAACCTACCGCATTAGCAAAAGGTGAATAATACACACGTTTTAAATACTCTGCAATCCTCTATCTAATACTGGTGTTAAACTGGTGAATAAGGGAATCGCAACAATCTAAATTATGCACTACAAGCGCTTGGATGGTGTTTCCTTTTAACAGCAATATACAGACATTGTTTCATGTGTTTCATGAACACACATACATTACCTGGATGTTCCAACCGAGGTCGCTAGTCCCAGTGAAAACAAAATGCCTAGAGAAAACCGTGTAATATCTTAGTTTAAATTCAAGCATATATCGTCATACGTTTAAATTCCAACTGCAGAAATAGATTCCCCACCCCCTTCCCGGTACCATTTCAGAATCTTCGAATTTCCTAATAAAATAAAAGCGCAAATAAACCGGCCTAAAACTGCTTGCTATAATTCTTTTCACAACTAAAAACAAGTATTAAGATAACGATGTAAAACTTGGGCGTAAACTTAAAACGCAAGATGTTCTCATTCACGAACACAAAAGGAAACATATACTACAGCCAACCACAAGTGAACGTGAAACAGCTGAGCTAATATGGCGGTCTGCGAATCAACCACTGACAGTACACACGACAAAAGAGATTATGTATAAGTATCAAAATTAACAAGAACTAGCCACCTAGTAAAAAGGTGTTAAAAAGCATCATCTACCATCACAATTTGTATAGATGTTCCAGCGATTCATAGCCTGTGATCTTACACAGAAAGGAATTAGCGAGTCATCACATAGCATCGAAAACTCTGATATTATGAGACGGCAGAATAATCGTGTTATGAGAATCGCTCTCTGATTGGTTATTTTCTTATATTTGACACAAACTTGAAAATTTTGACTCTCTAAGTTTCTGATTTATGTTTAGTTTAATAACTGCCACAAAGACGAACAATAAGGTTTATTTAAGCTTTTCTACTACATTATTTCAGTTGGAAAAAAATTAGAGAGAACTGGAAACCCTTAAGAGGTGTTGATGGCTTTAACTCGCCAATTGTCTGAATAATACAAACCTCTTCGATGGAGCAGATTCTTTGAAGATGCCTGTGAAGGAATATCCTGTGTTGAGTTTCTTCCACCAGAGGCCGCTGTGAACGCCAAAGTCACTCTCCTAGTTATTTGTCTCCGTAGAGACTACACCATAACAGCGACACTTAGAATGTCAGACTTCATGGCATTGCTCGCCTCGAAGTTGAGGCTTCTTTCGTGCAAAATCTGGGACGAGGCGTATTCAAGTTGGTGTCACGATGCCTTGAGAGACTTTGTGCACATGTTGAAAGCAGGTAGAGCCTGTCTATTTTTTCCTCATGTTTTGTACGTTTTATTCATTAAATGTTTCGTCATTTTTTTACTCTGTCTCATCACTTTATTCATATGATCCAATAGCACTGAAGGACAGATTTGGAATGCACATGGTATGAGCTATGAAAAGAAGAAACCTGAAAAGGTTTTACTCTTGATGGTGGTTTTTGATGTTAAATTGAATAGAAAGGAGGAGGAAATTTTGTTTTGAGAAGCTCTGTAGCGCAGGAATGGGAAACGAAAGCGAGTTGCAGCTATTTGTGTTTCCAGCCATTAACAAACTCATGAGGATGCAATCCGTGACTTGGAATAGAAGCTTCCTTTCTGCGTCACGAACCTTCACAAGTTCCGCCTCTGGTGGGATATCAGCTTTAAACTTGTTCTTCTTTTCTTCTGTAAATCCTTTCTGCTTGTTTAGGTGTATGTGCTTGTTTTGGATTCACAATGGAGATCACCGCAGCCCGAAACTAAACTGGGGCATCCCAGCAATGTTTGTTCAGGTAACAAGGCGAATTATCTCAGATCAGGTGCATACCTCTGCAGCATATTTCAGCTACTGGAACAAACACATCTCCGCTCGCGTTATTCCATTAACTATTCAGGTTTCTCTTTGTATTCTCTATAGTTTTCTTTTCTATATCCTGTCTGTTAAGACTTCATTTCTAAAACTGATATTGAAACTTTTTTTAGTGAAGTGCGATAAAGATTGAAATATGCATGGTTAATATCCAGTAATATTAAACGAGTTAATCTTATCTGGTTCTTGAAATCCGCCGTTTGGGTGTTGAAGAAATTCGCTGAAAAGGGATTTTGGAGGACGAGAAACCGACCTGGAAACATCTCATCTTCAAGGAAACTCTTTTCAGAAAAGAGATGTTATAATTGGAAACAATTGCATATCAGAAAAGTCAAAACCGATAATATGACCTTAGATGTTTAAAGGATGCATATAAACGGAGCAAACAAAGGAAGGCCACTTCAATGACTATGTCGCACAAATAAATACATTATTTAATATGCATTTCTTCAGAAAAGTATTGCATAGCGATTTTAAAAATCCACAACCTTAAGATAGCTAATCCGTGGAATATTGCTTTTTAATTGTTTCATTTCTATAGTCCCCTTTAACTTTTATGGTCATATCAGGGGCTTTGACTTGAGGTATAACGGTTATTATTCGTTGAGCGTTTCTTAACTTGTTTTTTTAGTTTCTTTTGATATTAAACACAGTCACATGCACTCCCACATTCGTACTTCCAGATTCTCCGGAGGATAGGGAATGATTCTGTTTAAAGAAAAATTCCCCGCATCAGCAGGACCCTGGATGACAGAGGCATCACCAATATTGTTTTATCTCATACTATTAAGCAATTTAACCTTGTATATACAACCTCAGGCTATATAAATTATTGATTAAGCTTTAAGATCGGAACTTATTACGAGTAATGGAATTCACAATTAGCTGTAGGTTATTAATTTTATTTAATTTGTGATATCACGTTACGTAGCTAATGTTGATTTAGTAGATTGCGATTTACCGGCTTATTCATAGAACATTTTGCATTTAGTTGATGCAAAGCTTATTATCTATGAACATCAAATGTGCTCTTTATCAACCTAATTTATGTAATAAATACGACAACCTAAACTTATAACAGCAACAGCTCTGTCTTGTAGGAAATACTCCTGCACCATCCTCGATTCTGGGTAAATAAACCTGTTCTTCATCCACCACAATTAGGAGCTATTAACAATGTCCATGAAACCTCAGCTGTTAATTCACAAAAACGGGAATAATCACACATAACCTTAACAAATATCAGACGAGGCATTTTCTTGAACTTTTTTATCCACGGCATGCTATATTTATTTTGGTCTGGAATTAAGAGACAAAATTGCTTTAAAATACTACTTTTTAACCTTTTTAACTTTATGGCATCTATTGGTGCCGTACAGTTGTGCTGATTGTATTAGTTGCCATATAATTATATGAGTTAGCACAGTATTTAGGGCCAATCCTGAAATTTTGTTAATGGGCGAATTGATTGTTAAATAACCAATAGGACACACACATGCACACTCATATTCACAACCAGACTCTGGACATATCGAGAAACCTTCTGATTTAAAGTACATTTTACCGAGCCTATCCGGAAATCGAACCCGGGATCCTCACGCAGCAGCGCTCTACCGACTGAGCTACAGAACTAACCAAAATAATTTGCTGCCATCAGAAAATCCAAGCCATGTTCTTGATGTGACTGAAAATAAATATTAGGAAACAGGACAATGTAATAATAATTTAGACAATTTTAATTTAAGCTATGATTGTAACCGATTTAATCATTATGTATACTAGTTAAAATATTATCTGTGTTATACCTACATCAATTTTGAAATAGTAAAAGTATCCAAATATACGTTTATCTATTTCCATTCTGGACAACCGTTTGATTTTGGCTAATTAATAGAGCAGACAAATCTATCATGCAATGACGTAAATTTATACGAAACAACCATGACATCACCGAGCAAAGCTCGACCCTACGGTACTTATGTTCAGAAAACATATAAAACAAAGAAGATGATAAAGTAGGTATATTTTGAAGTTTTATATGCGACAGATATATAAAATCTGACTCAGTAAAAGTAGAATAAAGAACTCATTTCGAAAACAGCTAATCTATATATGTAAGAAAATATTTTCCTTGCTGCATTCCAAGTATCACATGAAACAGTGTCTACCCCAAAGATTCACGAGACTGAGCGCACCCCACATTAGACTTTTCAGATCCAAAAAAGCGCCATACTGATACTCAACGCTACAACAACGCTATGAGAACGAACAAGGAGCTACACTTTATAATCACTCACCAGTACGTATAACACAGTTAATGTCTGAAACATAATTCTCCATCGCTGATTAGTTATAGAAGAGGGTTAAATTTTGTGTTTTCATGTTTTGCATCTAATGCTAAACGAAACATTGTACCAGCACCAAGCATGATTAAATCGTATAACTGTATCATTCATTTGATTACTGAGCTACTTACTGATTGAACTTCAATTCTCTGAAAGACTGCAACGTTTTCATAACATGTGCATCAGATTCATCTGCGATACTCATAAATTTGACCACATAACACCATCCCTAGCAATGTTTTCATAGGTTCGCTTGAAGGAACAAATTGCTCCTTTTAAATAAACCAATTGAAGATTTCCATTCCAGATTACTCAACTTCAAGTTTTCAGATTCCCATAACTACACGAAATCAACAGCTTTCCATCCCCCATCATAGAACATCACTATATTCATCATCGTATGTAGTTGCAGTCTGTAAAATTCTCCACCTGCTGTTCTGAAGGATTACTGGATATTGTATAAATTTAAAATCAAGTTAAAGAGTTATGTTTAAACAAATGAAATGTGTTACTTTGTCAGTGTGTGATACCTTCGTATATGATCAATGTATATAGCCTCTCTCTCTCCCTTTCCCCTCTCCCTGTACATGAGTTTCTCTCTCTCTCTCTCTCTCTCTCTCTCTGTCTCCTGTTATTGAGGAGGGATTTGTGTTCAACCATACTACCTTTATTGTCTACCTGATTGCATTTAATTTTGAACTATCACTAGCACTTGCTGTGTTAGGTTTTCTTTCAGGAATATTACATTTCGTTTATTATTTTTTTTTTTGTATTCCAATATTTCATTGCATTGTATTGCTTTTCATTTTATTCGCTTCTGTATTATTTGTACTTCTGGTGTTGTGGGAGTGAAGACATTATATCCTTTAACTCGACCAGAATAAATAAACAAATAAATTAATAAGATTCAATCATGCTTGCCAGTGGTACAACCTTTTGTTTAGCATTAGATGCAAAACATGAAAACACAAAACTTAACCTTCGTCTATGACTAATCAGTAATAGAAAATTAAGTTTCAAACTGGGGATGGAGCTCGATACCGTCGATACCTCGAGACTCTCGATACTCGGTGGTATCAAAGTATGTCTAATACTTTGAGATAAACCTCGATACTTTTAAATGTTTAAGTTTTGCATTATTGAAAAGTTGTTGCGTTTAACTTTATGCTAGATAAGGAATGAAAGCAGTCGAGACTTCACGTTATTGCCCACACGTGTCCACAAAGAGTTGCTGGACTACAGTTTTTGATAGATCTTGACTGCGTTTCCTGTGAATGAATGGAATATTCCATCGACTCTTGAGTCTAAAATAAAAACATGCAAATCAATGGGAGGAGTAGAGGTATCATGTAACATGCAGGGTTAACTGAGTTGCGAATGAGGCTGATTTAGTTGACGCTTCTGCAATAGCCTGGCTTGGTGACTCACTCTCAGTTATTACCTACGTTTATCTACTCCGGTAACCAAAATCTGTGAATACATCAAAACAAATCAGAACTTAAGACGTGAGATAATAAAGCGCATGGAAATATTTGTTCTCTCAAGAATGCTGTGTTCTCAAACAAAAATCTTTGCTCCCTTTATATCTCTGCATTTCATATAATACTTCTTGATTTTTTGTTCAAAAATTTAATTGAGTCTAATATACCTTTGTATTAAATGTATATATATATATATGTATATATTGTAAAGTATGTGGGTGGGTAGTAGAGAGGCTTAATCCACAAACTTACTATGTTTCCGAGTGTTATATCGCTAATTTCTTCCTCCGTATTAAAAAACAATACACATTATGTTATGTGGCAATTGTGAATAGTGGTAGAATGGTGTAGCACACACATTATTTTTAGTTGTTTGAGTTTCATGTGAAATACATATTAGTTTATATTTTCAAGATTGCAGAATAAAGAAGAATTGCTAGTATTAGTTTTTTATATGGATAGAAAATCCTTTAAAAGATGGTTTCAGCACCGAATATAGTTACATAAAATGGGAAGATTGTAAATTATTATTATTATTATTATTATTATTATTATTATTATTATTATTATTATTATTATTATTATTATACCTGACTAACAATAGTGGATATATAACCTGTGGCATTACCAAGATAAACAAATTGAATTGGTGAATGTCAAACAGGAACTTTTTCGGAATTAGCATAGAATAAAAAATCTGATGTGTTACACTCACATGACTTTCTCTACTCTTGTACAAATTATTTTTACAAAAGCTTATTCTCCATATGCTTCATGTTAATCGAGATATCCAGATGTCAATCTTACTGCTAATTTTCTTGTAGATGCAAGGGGAATATGGTAGGATTTAAGCGATAGTCAAGTATTTTAAGCGCTGGTTGCTATGTGGCGCATTCCATTCTCTTTGCATGTCCAGGACATAAAAAAAATGAATAACGAATTTGAGAAAAAGTAGAAGTATTGGAAAATTTAAGGGAATAACAAGCAATATCTCGAAAACGGTTCACTCAACGAAAAATATGCATATAACGTAAACTGTGTATTTTAACGCGATCTACATTTTTTGTGTAGTAACATTTTGTATATCTCTTGTGGTTTACCAGTTAGGCAAAAATCGTTCAGAATGAAGAACACTTTTGGAGACATTCCCAGAAAATTCGAGATATACATTTCATTTGGCATAAAAATACCTTAAACATATGATATTTTAAATAAAATCGTTAGAGCCATTTTTGAGAAAATTAAAATTTTCGAAAAATGTTCCATGTAAAGGGTAGTCTGGGGTGGGGGGATTTTCTTGAAAACCTTCGTGTCGCATCTCGAAGATACTGAACCTAAATACCAAGTTTGGTGTTTATCCGACTGTTCGTTTCTGAGTTATGCTGTTCACAGACAGACACACACACACACACGGACATGTTTCCAAAAATGCTTTTTTTGGATTCAGGGAGTCTCAAAACATGTATTTCCGGTGAAATCTCGGTATCGAATTTTTGGGTGGAATACAATACTTCCCCTACTTACTATACGTAGTAGAGCAAGTAAAAATTGGTTACATGCGTTTATACTCGGAAAACTACTAATAAGAACATAATTCAGTGAACAAGCTATCGCCTTTACAATTTTTTACAAAGTGAGTATCGATTATCGGTGCTCAAAAATCAGTATCGATATAGAGTATCGAGTATCTAGAAATAGTGGTATCGTCCCATCACTATTTCACACATTAACTATGTTGTATGTACTAGTGAGTGTTGATGAAGAAGCTCCTTATTCGTCTTGATAGCGTTGTAGTAGCATTAAGGAGATGGGGTTTGATCTTCGGTATCAGCTTGTTAGTTTTCTCCATCTGGAAAGTCTAGTATGGGGTGCGTTCAGCCTCGTGAGGTTTTTGAGGTTCAATTGAAGAGAGGCTAGATTGAGAAATAGCAGATTAATCTAGTCAACCGCGCTTGAGGGGCCGGAAAGTCTCGATATGCTTACCAAATGCCACCCTCAGTACCCATGGGGTCCTGTGAATGGAGCAGAGTTTGCAGCAGTCGTACAGTAGGTCCTAGTCCACCTTGACCTGTCGCATCATTTACTTTTAGTATAGTTGCTTAAACATTCATTGTATAGAAATGGAAATAACAAAAATCAAACTGGTAAACATTACTTTTTTACTTTCTCTACTACGTATAGTAAGTAGGGGAAGTATTGCATTCCACCCAAAAATTCGATACCGAGATTTCACCGGAAATACATGTTTTGAGACTCCCTGAATCCAAAAAAAGCATTTTTGGAAACATGTCCGTGTGTGTGTCTGTGTGTGTGTGTGTGTGTGTGTGTCTGTGTGTGTGTGTGTGTGTCTGTGTGTCTGTGAACAGCATAACTCAAAAACGAACAGTCCGATAAACACCAAACTTGGTATTTAGGTTCAGTATCTTCCAGAGATCCGACACGAAGGTTTTCAAGAAAATACCCCCACCCCAGACTACCCTTTACATGGAATATTTTTCGAAAATTTTAATTTTCTCAAAAATGGCTCTAACGATTTTGATGAAAATATCATATGTTTAAGATAATGTCATCAGAAATGAAATGTATATCTCGAATTTTCTGGGAATGTCTCCAAAAGTATTCTTCATTGTGAACGACTTTTGCATAACTGGTAAACCATAAGAGATAGACAAAATTTTACTACACAAAAAATGTACATCGCGTTAAAATACACAACTTATGTCATATACATTTCTTTTGTTGAGTGAACCGGTTTCGAGATATTGCTTGTTATTTCCTTAACTTTTTCAATACTTATACTTTTTCTCAAATTCGTTATTCATTTTTACTTTCTCTACTACGTATAGTAATTAGGGGAAGTATTGTATTCCACCCAAAAATTCGATACCGAGATTTCACCGGAAATACATGTTTTGAGACCCCCTGAATCCAAAAATGGCATTTTTGGAAACATGTCCATGTGTGCGTCTGTCTGTGTGTGTCTGTGTGTCTGTGAACAGCATAACTCAGAAACGAACAGTCGAATAAACACCAAACTTTGTATTTAGGTTCAATATCTTCCAGGGATGCGACACGAAGGTTTTCAATAAAATCCCCCCACCCCAGGATACCCTTTACAGGGAAGATTTTTCGAAAATTTTAATTTTCTCAAAAATGGCTCCAACGATTTTGATTAAAATATCACAGGTTTAATATATTGTCATGACAAATAAAACGTATATCTTGAATTTTCTGGGAATGTCTCCAAAAGTGTTCTTCATTGTGAACGACATTTGCATAGCCGGTAAACCATAAGAGATAGAGAAAATTTTACTACACAAATCCCGTTAAAATACACAATTCATGTCATATACATTTTTTTGTTGAGCGAACCATTTTCGAGATATTGCTTGTTATTCTCTTATATTTTTCAATACTTATTTTCTTAAATGGGAATTCGTTATTCATTTTTTTGTCTTTGATATGCAAAGAGTATTAATCTGTGGCAAAGGGAGTGGTGCTGCACCTAGCAACCAGCTATTAAGAGATATGTATGTGCTTAAAGGCTACTGTATTTCCAAATTGCCCTTTAAATATATTATCCCCTTACATCTACAAGAAAATTAGCAATAAGATAGAGTCTGCAAATGTTTATCTCGATTAACATGAAGTAGATGGAGAATAAGCGTTTGTAAAAATAGTTTGTACAAGAGTAGAGAAAGTCATGTGAGTGTAACACATCAGATTTTTACTTTCTCTACTACGTATAGTAAGTAGGGGAAGTATTGTATTCCACCCAAATTTTCGATACCGAGATTTCACCGGAAATACATGTTTTGAGACTCACTGAATCCAAAAAAAGCATTTTTGGAAACATGTCCGTGTGTGTGTCTGTCTGTGTGTCTGTGAACAGCATAACTCAAACACGAAGAGTCGGATAAACACCAAACTTGGTATTTAGGTTCAGTATCTTCCAGAGATGCGACACGAAGGTTTTCAAGAAAATCCCCCACCCCAGACTACCCTTTACATGGAACATTTTTCGAAAATTTTAATTTTCTCAAAAACGGCTCTAACGATTTTGATTAAAATATCATATGTTTAAGATATTGTCATGATAATTAAAATGTATATCTCGAATTTTCTGGGAATGTCTCCAAAAGTATTCTTCATTATGAACGACTTTTTCATAACTGGTAAACCATAAGAGATAGACAACATTTTACTACACAAAAAATGTAGATCGCGTTAAAATACACAATTTATGTCATATACATTTCTTTTGTTGAGTGAACCGTTTGCGAGATATTGCTTGTTATTCTCTTAAATTTTCCAATACTTATACTTTTTCTCAAATTCGTTATTCATTTTTTTATGTCCTGGACATGCAAAGAGAATGGAATGCGCCACATAGCAACCAGCGTTAAAATATTTGACTATCGCTTAAAACCTACCATATTCCCCTTGCATCTACAAGAAAATTATCAATAAGATTGACATCTCGATATCTCCATTAACATGAAGCATATGGAGAATAAGCGTTTGTAAAAATAGCTTGTACAAGAGTAGAGAAAGTCATGTGAGTGTAACACATCAGATTTTTTTCCTTAAAACAGTGATAAGGCACATATTTGACTTTTTTCTGCTTTGTGCCAAACTGAAGTTTCCTCTGTATGAAAATAACTACAAGATACACAGGATCTAAGTTTTAGTCAATATGGCGAAAGTCATCCATTTTTCAATTTTACGAAATTAAGCACTTGTGATGGTCAAATGCATGTACGTGGGATATGACGAAAATGCCAGTATTTTATGGCGAGATTTAAATTTGCGCTGCAGCTTAAGTTATACACGTTTTTAAAAACTAAAGCACAAGTTTTATCAAAAGCACATCTTTTTCAGCGTGCCGACTGTCCCATGCAAGACAATTTTCATTTTATGTCTATTTATGATGAAATAGGCCATTGACACAAACAATTTGCAGTATTTTTTTATGTAAAAATCAGTTGTAATTCTAACTGTGAAATTTAAGCAACATTTATAATTAATTCTACTTGTTTCAGGCGACAGAATTTAAAGAGCATCCTTAAACGTTTTTATTAAAGCTCAAATGATGAACGGCTGGATTTCAAACAAGAGAAAAATTTCCCACAGATTATTTTAAGGTTTAAATCGCTGTCCAAAAGCTACAAATGTTAATGTTACTTAAGCTAAAGCGTAATTGAAGATTCTCATGTTGTTGACAGTGTTATTTATCAACTTGTAAAATTTAAAGAAAATTGATTGAATTAGAACATTTATTCATCTTCCGTAGGTTCGTTCTGTAAGTGATAAGGGACCCTGCCCTCTGCCTGCCCTCCTTCTGGTCCGGCTGCCCTGTATCTCCTCTCACCTCATCCCTTCCTCCCAGGGGGCGCCCCGTCATGGACCTAGGCACAAAAGATCTGAGTAGGTCGAGGCGCTTTGTCCCCCCTCCGCTTCTAGTCCTATCCTATCTAGGCACGTTTAGGATGTCACTGGGACAATAGCATAAGATGGTGTAAATCATGTTACATATCAAGCCTCATTGCAATTGTTTCACTCGTTCTTAAGTTAAAAAGAAAAAAAAATGCCTACGTCCACACACACACACACACACACAAACACACACACACACACATTTTAAAACTGGAGTATCTAAGTTAAAGGCTTGGCTCGGATTTAAAATGAGCAGTGTTTCTGGCTCAGTTCCACGGGTAATTAACTTCACATTAGCTTCCAAGAAATTAAAAGAAAAAGAAAGGAAGCTACAGCAGATGTTACACAAAGAGACAACATGGTGACATAACCGTACTTCTCTTTCCTGGGTTAACAATGACTCGAATGTTTCGTTTTTTATGATCATTACCAGCCTGAATCTTAGAAAAGAGAACAGTTATTTACATGAACCATAATGTTTTATAATTATTAGTTTTTCAACACTTCCGTGTTAGTTTTTGCACAAAGCGTTAAAGGGTTATACGCAGGCATAAGAATTTCTAAGCTTTAAAGCCAGGACGGAAGGAAATACGGTTGAACTGTCATTGAACTATAGGCAGGGAGGTCGCAGATTGCGAACCGCCCGTTCATCCCTTTTAGTGTTTGCAGACAGAACTCAGACCAGTTTTACCTGCCTGTTTGTGACCCTTGGTTGTTTTGCATTCTTTATAGTGTGCCGGGTTTCACCAACCGCCGGCAAATTTAGTTTGTGGGACGTCAAACTAACGCTTCGTTAATTTTTGCCGTATCGTCAACGACAAACAAAATAGCGACTCGTTACACAAGTTTGTGAAGTTTGGCAAAAGTAATATTTGCTACGTCTCCTTTCATCGGCTAAGATTATGCCTTCGAAAGCAAAAGATAAGCGAAACGTGTATGTTTAAACCCGCACCACGCCACTCGATAACTGTTATTACCTAGTAGAATGTCAGGTAGTTTTACTGTCTTGAACATCATTCTCAATCGACTGTTGTCAAATATAAAACTGTGAACAGAACTGGCCAGCATGCCACAATAATGGTAATTATGAACTTGCATTGCAAACCTTCTGAATAGTTTGGATAAAAATTATGACTTCCTGTTACTTATTATATACTACTGTATTATACTCAGGGTGACAAATTGGGTAAATGAGTACAGTCGGTAGTGTCTACAGCGCCAGGAGAATTTGCAGTTGCACAACATTCTTGAATCACTGTGGCCGCAAGTAAGCGATTGCTTCTGCACATCGTGGATTACGAAACTCCGTTGCACTCACCATTAACAATATGGAATGACCTTGTGGCGAAATATTGGGGATACCAATAACGTTGAATCGGTAAGAGAGGTCTGTTTGTTCGTAGGGTATTCCACTCTCGGTTCAATTTCTTCTAATATTTTCAACGCTATCTGTTTTGATAACATGTAGTGATTCACAAATTGTACGTCATACATTTCGTAGAAATGGTTATTACTATCTGAATAAAACGTCTTGGACCCATATTTACAATAAATTCGTTCAAAAAATATTTTACTATCGAAAATATCCACTGTTCACTTACTGGAATACAAGTAAATACGATGGCACTTCTCAAAAGCTGGAGTATGTGCATAACCTTTAAACTGGAACTGACGGACCGTCAGTGATTTGAAAGAAGAAAATCTGAAGTGTTACACTCACATGACTTTCTCTACTCTTATACAAACTATTTTACAAACGTTTATTCTCCATATGCTTCATGTTAATCGACATATCGAGATGTCAATCTTATTGCTAATTTTCTTAAGGATGCAAGGGGAATTGGTAGGCTTTAAGCGATAGTCAAATCTTTTAAGCGTTGGTTGCTATGTGGCGCATTCCAATCTCTTTGCATGTCCAGGACATAAAAAAAATCTGATGTGTTACACTCACATGACTTTCTCTACTCTTGTACAAACTATTTATACAAACGCTTATTCTCCATATGCTTCATGTTAATCGAGATAAACATTTGCAGATTCTATCTTATTGCTAATTTTCTTGTAGATGTAAGAGGAATATATATTTACAAGGGCAATATACAAATACAGTAGCCTTTAAGCACATACATATCTCTTATTAGCTGGTTGCTAGGTGCAGCACCATTCGCTTTGCCACAGATTAATATTCTTTGCATATCGAAGACAAAAAAATCTGATGTGTTAAACTCACATGACTTTCTCTACTCTTGTACAAACTATTTTTACAAACGTTTATTCTCCATATGCTTCATGTTACTCGAGATATCGAGATGTCAATCTTATTGCTAATTTTCTTGTAGATGCAAGGGGAACATGCTAGGTTATAAGCGATAGTCAAATCTTTTAAGCGCTGGTTGCTATGTGGCGCATTCTATTCTGTTTGCATATCCAGGACATAAAAAATTGAATAACGAATTTGAGAAAAAGTATATTGGAAAATTTAAGGAAATAACAAGCAATATCTCGAAAATGGTTCACTCAACTAAAAAAATGTAGATGACATAAATTGTGTATTTTAACGCGATCTACATTTTTTGTGTAGTAAAATTTTGTCTATCTCTTATGGTTTACCAGTTATGCAAAAGTCGTTCACAATAAAGAATACTTTTGGAGACATTCCCAGGAAATTCAAGATATACATTTTATTTGTCATAAAAGTATCTTAAACATATGATATTTTAATCAAAATGGCTCTAACGATTTTGATTAACATATCATATGTTTAAGATATTTTTATGACAAATAAAATGTATATCTTGAATTTTCTGGGAATGTCTCCAAAAGTATTCTTCATTATGAACGACTATCATAACTGGTAAACCATAAGAGATAGACAAAATTTTACTACACAAAAAATGTAGATCGCGTTAAAATACACAACTTATGTCATATACATTTTTTTGTTGACTGAACCATTTTCGAGATATTGCTTGTTATTCCCTTAAATTTTTCAATATTTATTTTCTCAAATGGGAATTCGTTATTCATTTTTTTGTCTTGGATATGCAAAGAGTATTAATCTGTGGGAAATGGAATGGTGCTGCACCTAGCAACCAGTTATTAAGAGATATGTATGTGCTTAAAGGCTACTGTATTTCCAAATTGCCCTTGTAAATATATATTCCCCTTACATCTACAAGAAAATTAGCAATAAGATACACTCTGCAAATGTTTATCTCGATTAGCATGAAGTAGATGGAGAATAAGCGTTTGTAAAAATAGTTTGTACAAGAGTAGAGAAAGTCATGTGAGTGTAACACATCAGATTTTTTTGTCCTGGTAATGCAAAGAGAATGGAATACTCCACATAGCAACCAGCTCTTAAAATATTTGACTATAGCTTAAAGCCTACCAATTCCCCTTGCATCAATAAGAAAATTAGCAATAAGATTAACATGAAGCATATGGAGAAAAAGCGTTTGTAAAAATAGTTTGTATGAGAGTAGAGAAAGTCATGTGAGTGTAACACATCAGAATTTGTTTCCTCTCTCCCAGAAATACTCATTTTATTTGTACACCCCTCAAAAAGGTATTCGTTTGCACTTTAAGAAATCTAGCAGCCAAATTAATGGAGGGAAAAATATAATTTCTTTTGGACATAAAGATCAAATGATAACACAGTGTACGTGTTTTGGCAGTTTTTCAGATTGTTCATTTTATCAGTTTTATAAAAGTTTGAAAAATATGCCAAAATCGCAACTTTTTTGTGCCTGATATTTTTAAACTTGTCTTTCATGCATTTAATAGAGCGTTTTTTGTGCATATAGCCACACACTTTCATCAACATGTGACTTAAACTGGTGGAGAAATAAATTTGGGAAGTCGTAAGAAGTGAGTCGAATGAGGAATTAATGCAAAAGCGTTGAAAATGTTTAACTTTGACATTTTATTCCTCCGTCAAATAAAATCCTATTTTCACCTTAAAATTAAGTAATACCCAAAAAGTTTGCTCTACTCAATGCATATAAGATAAGTTTGAAAACGCCACGTATAAATGAATCGGAATTTTGGCATATTTTTTAAAATTTATAAAACTGATAAAATGAACGGTTTGAAAAAATACCAAAACACGTTAACGGTATTATTATTTTATATTTTTAAGTCCAAAAAAATTAGATTTTTCCCTCCATTAATTTGGTTGCTAGAATTGTTTTTAAATTGCAGAGAATACTTTCTTGAAGGGGTGTATGGCAGGTAGACATGAGCTATAATCCTACCTTTGGATAAGTACTATACAGTGGTTCTCACATACAGTTGGCTACTCGGTCGATACACATGTGTGTAGCATGTATGTCAGACGACCAACCAGCCAACTCGTACGCCAGAAGCACTGGTATATTAAAATATTGCTAACAAGGCTATCGGCATGCTATTTCTAAGCTCTGGCACTTCAAGGGTGGTCATTTTGATCATGTTGAGTGGTGAGTTGTATGGCACTGTGGGATACTACACATGGTAAACGTAAGTGTTTTACAACTGCCGTAAACCCTAAAAGAAAAACAAAAGCATCAACTGTCTCTACGCACCTCGGCGGCAAGGGCAATTACATTGCGTCGAATTGGAGAATCTAGCTGCAGGAATATATTTGAATAATTTAACTGTTAGGCTATAAGGCTGCCGGTACTATGCTTTAAAGTTTCAAGTCTGATTGCGGATAATGAAGCTCTATGTAGGGGTTAAAGGATTTAGCAATCTATGAAACTCATACCAATACAAACAAATATACATCCTGGCTGCAGTTAAAAGCTATTTGGTTGGAATTGCAATATATATATATTTTTTTCAGAAATAGATTTTAACCAGTTTATCTGCTAATGCCATACAACAATAATCCGTGTTTATAAACCCTATCAGCCTTAGCAAGTGTATTACTCATTTGTAGACATTTTCTACATTAGCATGTCAATGTAATATAGCAAACCTAGCAGCTAGACAGTTCTGTTTGCCTTAGCTTCTGGAATGTTTTAGGCCGGAAAATAATTATTTATAATGTTATCTAAAGTAATTTAAAATCTGAACGAAGAGCTTCGCGAGAGAAAATGGAGTACTAAAACCTTAATACTGTAGAGTGCGGACTGCCCTTAGGATACTTTTGAGGGCAGAGAGAGAGAGAGAGAGAGAGAGAGAGAGCATCAGTAAGTATTAATTTCAACTTCACACTGCAGTAGGTGTTACTAGACTGGTTCTCCAGTAATGCATAGTCAAGGTTAATTAATTATTATTGGTGTTTGGTTTCCCCAAGTTAATCCCCTGCTAGCTCCAATTTCAGTCCTAGACATAAGCTCGTTCCTGCCCAAGCTTCCTCATTGCTGCGCAGTCGATCGCTCCTCCTAAAGTCTTACTTGCGTACACGTTGAAAACTGAGTTGTTTGAATTTGCTTTTGAAAAATGTGTCTAGTGAAATGTAAAGGTACGAACGAACGGAGGAGGCCCCCAAAACCGGGGCAGAGCACCGCACGCAGGCCAGCCACCTCTTGGGCTTCTACCGTGACCCCAGGAGGAAGGGATGAGGGGAGAGACTCGAAAGGCGACGAGATCCGGATGACGACGTTCGCAAACACAAACGGGGTCCTTAATGTTTTCAGATTGAGCGCTCCCAATGCCGCCCGAGCCTCCGGGGGTTCCCCAAAGCAGCTCCTGCCCGAAAGCACACAGAGGCGGATTCCAGCAGTCCCTGGATGACGTCAGGATAAACTGCCATAGAGCGCACGCCCACGGTTCAGCCACAACCCGCCGAACACCCTCGCCTGGTCCTACAACCCTGAAATAGATGACAATAAAGATGAGGGTTACAGGAAATAGTGGGCAGGAGAGTCGCGGTAGAAGGTGCATTCGCCTGCCGATGCGGGGAAACCACGAAAAACCCATGGGCTATACTGGGCGGTCGCCGGCGATCGAACTCGGGACCTCCCGAATGCGAGTCGTAAACGTTACCGCGGCGCCACCTCGCTCGGTAAATGTATCTAGTACCGCGTGAAAAGTCGTATACAGTAAAACAACGCTGCCTATTCTGCAGTCAAACCAAGCACCATAACTGCTGAGACGTAATTCAGCAAGATGGTAGACCGTTTTCCTGTGAACTATGTACTTACTCCGTCAGCGGACTTGAGTGATATGAGAAGTCGCTGTGGATTCAAAATCATAGCAGGTAGAAATCTGTGAGGAATATGTGAATTCCTATAATATCGAAGAAATGGGAAATGTTAGTTCCTACAATTTTGTAGCTTGGTGAAGCATTGAGCAAACTTAATGCGGGTTGTTGTGGTTAAAAATATTACCTTTTTTTAAGATTGTAACATTGTCAAACAGCTAGGCATTAAGTCCTTGGTCAAAAATGTTAAAAATAGATGTGTCAAATTACAGTTTTCAATAACGTCTTCATCAAAAAATGGCAATCCAAACTAGTGCGTCAACCACTTTCCTATTTCACTCTCGCCAGCAACAAACTATTACAGGTTAAAGTCGCTTCATACTGGCCACAGTCAATAGTCAGCCGCTCCGTACACATACTTATCACCATGGAAGTATGACTTGAGTGTGTCAAGCCTCAGGAACAAAAATTAGATGAATTTTGTGATTACATTGTTGACACATCTGCAAGCAAAAAAAGTACTTCCCCACCTTAACAGTAGTCTTCTTTTTCTGCACACTTTCCATGCAGACCTTAATGCTAATTTTTATCCTCATATTTTTGAGAATTTGCATAGAATACAATAAAACACATCCTTAAAACGATGCAGTGCAGCAAATGACATCTGATTTAGAAAAATGAAGAAGACATTGAAGAAAGAAAAATGTCTTCAAGAGACGAATGAATGAGTTCAGTGGGTGCATCACAAGATTTGATTATGTTAAGAAAGGGTCCCACAGAAATAAGATATCAAGAACTTGACATATTTTTAAATAATGTTATGACTAAGCACTCAATTGCCTAGCTATTTGACAATGCTATAATGTTAAACAATGAACAACGATATCATTTGTGTTGTAAAAACTTGCTATGTCGACATCGTTCTCTGATTCGCATCACACGGTACCAATTGGTGTTGACATTCTCGGAACGTTTTCGGAATGTGCATCCATTCCATCCTCAGCTGTAGGTCGACTGCCATGTAGTCGAGAATTCCAACACCAACAGGTATGTACCGTGTGATGCGAGTCAAAACACGACGTCGACATAGCAAGTTTTACAATGAATCTGGCATCACCTTTAGTACTGCTTCTTGTGATTATAAATAACATTTTTAACTGTCCCAGCCTGTATTTAGGTTGCTCAGTCCCAAGTCTGTGGGCTAAATTTTGTCTTTGTAGGAATTTACATATTAATATTCCCCACAACCACAAATTTTTAGTTATTGACAGAACCCGAATTTAAGTACCATTATACCTATTCTATTGACCATCCGAAACCTCAGATGTAAAAGGGACTTAAAACCCCCACCCTTCCAACATGCAAATGTATTTATGTAACTGTTATTGCGTATAATTCTATATTTAGCGGATGTATATGAATACAATATCTATGTAATTAATTTCTGAGAAAAAGGAGTGTATGTTTGTAATAGAATACGTTTTATAATCATAAGTAAAATTTAGAATTGCTTTTATGACAATACAAGGTCATAAATTAATCGTAACAGCTTTTTTCCAGAAGTACCAAGAAATTTCTCGGTGAAATGATTAAGGTTCTAAAGTAGCTTTCATTAAAATAAATATAAAATGTAATCCATAAATTACTACTATTACCTTCTCTACTACGTATATAGTAAGTACGGGAAGTATTGTATTCCACCCAAAAATCCGATACCGGATTTTACCGGAAATATATGTTTTGAGACCCCCTGAACCCAAAAAAAGCATTTTTTGAAACATGTTCGTGTCATAACTCAGAAACCAACAGTCGGATAAACACCAAACTTGGTATTTAGGTTCAGTATCTTCCAGAGTTACGACACGAAGGTTTTCAAGAAAATCCTTTCACCCCAGATTACCCTTTACATATAACATTTTTCGAAAATTTTAATTTTCTCAAAAATGGCTCTAACGATTTTCATTAAAATATCATATGTTTAAGATAGTTTCATGACAAATGAAAAGTATATCTCGAATTTTCTGGGAATGTCTCCAAAAGTATTTTTCATTGTGAACGACTTTTGCATAACTGGTAAACCATAAGAGATAGACAAAATTTTACTACACAAAAAATGTAGATCGCGTTAAAATACACAATTTATATCATATGCATTTTTTGTTTGTTGAGTGAACCGTTTTCGAGATATTGCTTGTTATTCCCTTAAATTTTTCAATACTTATTTTCTCAAATGGGAATTCGTTATTCATTTTTGTGTCTTGGATATGCAAAGAGTATTAATCTGTGGCAAAGAGAATGGTGCTGTACCTAGCAACCAGCTATTAAGATATATGTCGATGCTTACAGGCTACTGCATTTCTATATTGCTCTTGCAATTACATAACAAGGGGAACATAGTACGCCTTAAGCGATAGTCAAATATTTTTAGAACTGGTCACTATGTGTAAAATGTAATTCTCTTTGCATGTCAAAAGATCGTTTCTGCAAGTGTTTATCTCGATTAATATGAAATAGATGGAGAATAAGAGTTTGTAAAAATAGTTTTACAAGAGTGGAGAAAGTCATGTGAGTGTAACACATCAGACTTTTTTTACTTTCTCTACTACGTATAGTAAGTAGGGGAAGTATTGTATTCCACCCAAAAGTTCGATACCGAGATTTCACCGGAAATACATGTTTTAAGACTCCCTGAATCCAAAAAAAGCATTTTTAGAAACATGTCCGTGTGTGTGTCTGTGTGTGTGTCTGTGAACAGCATAACTCAGAAACGAACAGTCGGATAAACACCAAACTTGGTATTTAGGTTCAGTATCTTCCAGAGATGCGACACGAAGGTTTTCAAGAAAATTCCCCCACCCCAGATTACCCTTTACATGGAACATTTTTCGAAAATTTTAATTTTCTCTAAAATGGCTTTAACGATTTTGATTAAAATATCATATGTTTAAGATATTTTCATGACAAATAAAATGTATATCTTGCATTTTCTGGGAATGTCTCAAAAGTATTCTTCATTGTGAACGACTTTTGCATAACTGGTAAACCATAAGAGATAGACAAAATTTTACTACACACAAAATGTAGATCGCGTTAAAATACACAATTTATGTCATATACATTTTTTTGTTGAGTGAACCATTTTCGAGATATTGCTTGTTATTCCCTTAAATTTTTCAATACTTATTTTCTCAAATGGGAATTCGTTACTCATTTTTACTTTCTCTACTACGTATAGTAAGTAGGGGAAGTATTGTATTCCACCCAAAAATTCGATACAGAGATTTCACCGGAAATACATGTTTTGAGACTCCCTGAATCCAAAAAAAGCATTTTTAGAAACATGTCCGTGTGTGTGTCTGTGTGTGTGTCTGTGAACAGCATAACTCAGAAACGAACAGTCGGATAAACACCAAACTTGGTATTTAGGTTCAGTATCTTCCAGAGATGCGACACGAAGGTTTTCAAGAAAATCCCCTCACCCCAGACTGCCCTTTACATGGAAGATTTTTCGAAAATTTTAATTTTCTCAAAAATGGCTCTAACGATTTTGATTAAAATATCATATGTTTAACATATTGGCATGAGAAATGAAATGTATATCTAGAATTTTCTGGGAATGTCTCTAAAAGTATTCTTCATTGTGAACGACTTTTGCATAACTGGTAAACCATAAGAGATAGGCAAAATTTGACTACACAAAAAATGTAGATCGCGTTAAAATACACAATTTATGTCATACACATTTTTTTGTTGAGTGAACCGTTTTCGAGATATTGCTTGTTATTCCCTTAAATTTTCCAATACTTATACTTTTTCTCAAATTCGTTACTCATTTTTTTTATGTTCTGGACTTGCAAAGAGAATGGAATGCGCCACATAGCAACCAGCGCTTAAACATTTGACTATCGCTTAAAACCTACCATATTCCCGTTGCATCTACAAGAAAATTAGCAATAAGATTGACATCTCGATATCTCGATTAACTTGAGCATATGGAGAATAAGCGTTTGTAAAAATAGTTTGTACAAGAGTAGGGAATGTCATGTGAGTGTAACACATCAGATTTTTTTTATGTCCTGGACATGCAAAGAGAATGGAATGCACCGCATAGCAACCAGCGTTAAAATATCTGACTATCGCTTAAAACCTATCATATTCCCCTTGCTCTACAAGAAAATTACCAATAAGATTGACATCTCGCTATCTCGATTAACATGAACCAAAAATAGATTGTACAAGAGTAGATAAAGTCTCCTTTCAGTTCCTGTAAAAAATATTGCACACATTTCAATTCATTAATTGCAGCGTATGCATTCACAAAATTCGGTAAACTATAGTTTCACTTCAGTTATTTATTTATTTAATTTCCATTTCCCAAGAACATTTCTTTAAAAGTCCATTTATCTGAATATATTTAACATATTTTCAATGTTATATAATATTCACTTGTCTTCCACTTAGGTATCTAAGGCAGGGAGGTATCTATAGCATTTGCCCCAAAATTTTTATATCAAAAATTCTCCGGAAATAGGCTTTTTGAGAGCTCTCGATGTCCAAAAATCATGTGTGTATGTGTGTGTGAGTACTGAAACTGGGTATGTAATATAGATTGTCCTACATAAAATATAAGACAACTTGAAATATCTCGCTTGCTATTGAGTTTAGTGGAATACGTTTTATTTTAAAAGTTTATAAAACTTATAAGCATGATCTTTCTGACAAATTGCCTTTTAAAAAAAATTATACAGGCATAATTTTTAAAAAGTTATGCTAATTTTTCGTTACTATCATTCAAGTAGATAAATTAGTTACAGGTATTATAATTCTGTGTTGTTTGTATAATTTTCTAGTTACCACAGGAAAAGTATAATTCGAATGGCAATTAAAATGAACAGCCACAGATAGAGTACTATTACATAGTTTTAATTATTATTTACACTTTAGAAAAAGCCGTTTTTTACCGATTTTCTGAAATTACATGGCATGCACGTTGAACAGAAAGAAGGGAAAGGGGGAGGAAAAGGAAGGATAAGGCGAGTGGGAGATGGAATAAGAGGAAGAGGGAGATAGAAAGTGATGAAAGGGGGGTTGAGAGAGGGAGACGAGAAAGAGACAGCGAGAGAAGTGTCTCACAATTAACAAAATAACTTTAGTGGGGCCTACGGTTCTGCGAGTTAATAAATTTCACATAAAGTTTGCATTAAGACACCCATAAATAATGGTGAAAAACACTACAAGACAGCGATTTAGTCTTATCTTGAATTTGGTAAAATTAAATAAGCTTATCTTCTGTAAAACGAATGTTATCATCTCGAAATGCTTATCACAAACAAGGAGGCGAAACCAAATTATAGATGGAAAAACTATAAGCTTTCGCGAGCTGTATTTTTTCAGATTATTATAATTGAGAAAATGCCATTTTTACGTATTTCTTTTGTTACATAACATAATCACGGCTGCGACTTAACTATTTCATCTTTCTTAACAAAATACGCACATTTGTAGTAGCTTTTAATCCACACAGAACTGGATGGATATCTGAAAATAAACTACATTAATAACTGTGCTTTTGAGGTTATGAAAACAAACGAGCACCAATACAGGAAAATGTATGCTTTTCTCTAATCGAAGCAAAGGATATTGGAAACATACAAGCAGGAGACCACTTATCAGTTTTAAGTACTATTATTGATTATCAATATAGTTGAATTGTCGTTAATTAATCGAGTCGAAATGGCCGTCATGTCATTATCAAATGTATTTGAAAGTTACGTTTCTTGTTTCTGTAAGTCTTGTTATATTGTTTTATCTGTATATCCCCCTTTAACTTCTTGTATTTAAGGCTTTGACTGTATAAATAACTGATGGTATTCGTAAGTCGTTGCCTTTAGGTTTTAACGTAGATTTTATTCATTTTCGCTATGAAACATACTCACATTCACTGCTCTGCGGAAGGTAGGGAAGAATTATAATTTAAAAAATCTGATGTGTTACACTCACATGACTTTCTCTACTCTTGTACAAACTATTTTTACAAACGCCTATTCTCCATATGCTTCATGTTAATCGAGATATCGAGATGTCAATCTTATTGGTAATTTTCTTGTAGATGCAAGGGGAATATGGTAGGTTTCAAGCGATAGTCAAATATTTTAACGCCGGTTGCTATGTGACGCATTCCATTCTCTTTGCATGTCCAGGACATAAAAAAATGAATAACGAATTTGAGAAAAGTATAAGTATTGGAAAATTTAAGGAAATAACAAGCAATATCTCGAAAACGGTTCACTCAACAAAAGAAATGTATATGACATAAGTTGTGTATTTTAACGCGATGTACATTTTTTGTGTAGTAAAATTTTGTCTATCTCTTATGGTTTACCAGTTATGCAAAAGTCGTTCACAATGAAGAATACTTTTAGAGACATTCCCAGAAAATTCGAGATATACATTTCATTTCTCATGACATTATCTTAAACATATGATATTTTCATCAAAATCGTTAGAGCCATTTTTGAGAAAATTAAAATTTTCGAAAAACGTTCCATGTAAAGGGTAGTCTGGGGTGGGGGGATTTTCGTGAAAACCTTCGTGTCGCATCTCTGGAAGATACTGAACCTAAATACCAAGTTTGGTGTTTATCCGACTGTTCGTTTTGGAGTTATGCTGTTCACAGACACACAGACACACACACACACACACACACACACACACACACACACACACAGACACACACACGGACATGTTTCCAAAAATGCTTTTTTTGGATTCAGGAGGTCTCAAAACATGTATTTCCGGTGAAATCTCGGTATCGAATTTTTGGGTGGAATGCAATACTTCCCCTACTTACTATACGTAGTAGAGAAAGTAAAAATTCCCCCACCCCAGCCGGGAATGTAAATCGGCATCTCTGGATTGAGAAACGCTGACGGAGCTTTTTTCAGTAAATTATTATTGATTAACCTAAGTATAGGTAATATATACATTAGCAAGTTTTGCACTTGTGTAAAACGTATTTCCAAAGTAGTGCAAACGGTAGAATTGAGGTTGTTTTCGTCTTTCTGCGAGTGTTGATCGGATGAGGAAGTCAGAGCCATGGTAACCCTACCAGGATCGATAGCTGTTATCGAACGTGACGTCACATCCTAATTAACCGAAAACTATTGCCCTCGTTACCGTACTCCCTAAATGAAAGTAGGACGCGATTCGCAGTGAAAATTTATATTAAGCTCTTGTAAAGCGTGGCAATTTTGAGAGGTTAAGTTCAAAATAGTTTTTATACTTGTTACATTTAAACAAGTCGTTAATGTTACATTTTAATAACTCATTAAATTCATACACTTATTTTCATGTCAATGAACGCAGTTCTACACAAAAATATTTTTTCTTATATTGCATTTATTTTGCACGATTCTGCATTTTCTTCCTCTTACAGAATACGAATGCACACTCTGAACAGTTTTAATAAACAGTGAAGCGGGTTCAAGACGGAAGTGACATGATGCTATGTTTTTTTCCGATTTGTTGAGGCTTCCGAATTATTCAGATACTCCGGACTTGTTTTCCTACGCATAGTTATAAAATTAATTGCAAACACCATGCCAATAGCTGCAGTGTTGTACATTTTAACACCTTAATTGCCTACAAAGCATTCACTCATGCGTTCTTTTATTTTTTAAACGTTCGTAGATTTGCATTTTGCCACATTTGAGCCATAGCATTGGTTCTTTCACGCTTTGTTTCTCGTTGTCCTTAAATTAGATAATTTTCACTTTATCCTGTAACGAAAGCGCCACATTTATACCCGACATCCTTTATCACAAAATGGTAAACTTTTCTCACCACGCCGTTCCAAGCAACAGACAACACCGAAAGAAAACACGCATTTGCAACTGTAACCCCTTTCTTTTGTCCTTGACGCGGTCGCCACACAGGTTTGCTTTACAAAGAAACATCATTTACCATAATGGTCAACATTTACAGTTTCTTCGGAGGTGCAGTATGTCCCAAAATAAGATACACCACTTGCAGTGTCGGTCTGGGTGGCTCAGTTGGTTAGGCGCTCTTCTGATCCCAAGGTCGCAGGCTCAAACCTGTTCCAGACCGATGGTTTTTTAAGTGTGCTTAAAAGCGACAGCCCCATGTCAGTATATTTACAAGCATGTAAAAGAACTCCTGCGGGATTAAATTCTGGCACACCGACGGTGCTGATATAATCCTGGCAATTGATAGCGTCGTTAACAAACAGAATATTGTTTTTAGCACTTGCAGTTTCCTTGGAAGCACAGCATATCCAAAATAAATGCGTTTAATACTGCATATTTTTGTATTAAGCAGTTGCAGATGGTTTCCGTTTCCACGTTGGGCAGTTTTCGTATTATTCAGGAAAATTTACAAATAAGGTAATATGGTTTTCACTAGGACTGAAACTTTTTCCGAAATAGACAGTATTGTGGTTTATTCAGTGTCCGATTTGGACAATTTTCACTGTATTTACATTTCTATTTTGTCAGAAGAGTACGCTGAGTAAATGCCTGTCGCATGGAACATCGAAGTAAGTTTAAATAGTCCTAGTAGAGGCACGTTTTCACGGCCGTTTAATAAGTGAAATGCGAGGTTGCCAAGCAAGCCCATTTCTCGCAATATCGCCCCTCGATGTTTTATAGCTCCATAAATCTGTCATGTCTATAAGGCATATGGCGAACGGCACTTATAGCGTATATAACGGTAATTCTCGTGAAGGACGGACGCGGTCAACCAACAGGCTTTGTCACAACCAGGGATCAAACTCTATTATCCTTCACTTCATCAGCGTTTACGAGAAAAACTCTGATTTTAGCTACAAGCTTTATATAGCAACTTTTCATAAAAAAAGAAAGAAAAAGAGAATCTGCAATTTCTACTGGCGCGGCATTAAAATATTAGGATTCTTGTTCTTCTGCCTTAAAGGGAGATTACGTGGTTTATCTCATCAAGTTAAATGTACCAAGTTGACCCAATTTTCCATGGAACTAACCAAACCTCACAATGAAATTTTCTCTCACCGTGCATTATTGTTTTGTGTGTATACTTTCATTAATGCATTTCTTTTACTGATTGATATTTGACTTTAAAAAAATGTTAATGTTGTTTGCGTTTCCCTCGTAATAAAAACTATCTGGCTGCCTGACGTTACACGCTTAGCCTTAGACGATTTAATTAATTTCGCTTACTTTCCCTCCGTTCTTTATGAAATTATTGTACCATGATCTAGACGATTTTTATGCTGAATCCTTCCCTTTAATTATTATAATTGCAATTTTGTACAATCCCGACCATTACTAATAACCGTTTAAAAAATTGATATTTACGCAAAAGGATGTGAAACATCGGTAGAACATCTGATTTCCTTAACCTGCCCCGACAGTCTTCAAGTTCTAGAAATGCTTTATGAAATAATTTAAAATTTATTAATTAAATCATATTCTCTAAAATTTCTCAATTAAATCTAACATTTTAATATATATATTAAATAATAATTAAAAATTTTAACTAAAATAATGGTCTATAAGTACCCTTTGGCGTTGGAACAATTATAATTGTCTGCATTTTCAAACTTTTTGTCAGATGATTTCTTAAAAGTAGGTGTTATTGAATCAAGTTTTATGCTGATGATAATAACTTCAGTTTTTTTCTATAACGTCAGGTTTTTACACAAAATAAGTAATGTTTTGACAATTTTACTAATGAGCGTAAAAAAGTATTCAAATACCATCTCACCCAAGGTAAGTTTTTATTCAAGAAACATTTTAAGAATACTCTCAAGAACTCCCCTAATTTATTTCATGACTACATTTTAACAAAACAAGAAGCTAAAGTGTTTCATTTAATTTTTTTCAAACTTTCTCTTCTTTGACTTCCTTGCAGATCCTTGAAGATGACTGTCCCTCCTCAACATCCAACAGTAGTCGACCATCATAGTTTCATTCCATCCCCCCTGGTACCTTCTCTCCATTTCCTTAATATCTTGGTGAAAACGTTCACCCTGCTCTTCACTATAATGTCCCAGATTTTCTGGAAAGTAGTCGATATGTGAATGCAAAAAATGCACCTTTACACTCATGTTACAACCTATGTTCTTGAAATTTTCCAACATTGTTTCGACAATGGCCTTGTAATTAGGATCTTTGTTATTGCCTAAGAAGCTTTCAGTAACTGATCGGAAGGCGGTCCATGCTTCTATTTCTCTCTCATTCATTGTCTTCTCAAAATCTTCATCCTTCATCAATTTCTTTGAGGACCAACAAAAATTCCAGCCTTTTAATTTGTCTTGTGTAATGAAGGTAAATTTCTTGGAAAGGTACTTGAAGCAGGGTCCATGCTGTGATAGAGCCCTTACAAATTGCTTCTTCAAGCCCAATTTTATGTGTAGTGGCGGAAGCAATATCTTTATATCTCTATATTTTTAAGAGAAATTGTGAAAAAAACTGTACGTGATAGAAAGAAACTAAAAGCAGTTCTGAAATCAGCATAAAAAGTGAGTCAGAATCACTTATTAGTTTTCAGTCATCCGATATCATGCAGACTAGTGTTATCGGTCGGAATGGTCAACTAATTACTTAGATAATTACATTAGGTGACATTTAAAACCTTTATACATTTTCTTTGGTCCCATAGTTAATAACAAAAGCCATATAGTTTTCACATAACAAATAGACCCTTAACATATACAACGAAATAGAGGTGAAGCTGGTGAATATAAAGATTCCCCACTCCCAGGCCACCAAGTTAACCACTTTGGAAAAACATAGTCTGTGACCATCGAGAAAAATAATCTTCTTAATTAATATAAAATATCAGTTCACTGATTTCTAACGTTAGCAGTTTTCTCTGGGTCATTATTTGGTACACAGGGACAAGCCCGATCCCTATGCACATGACGCACACGCATTTACATGCTTGTTTTAGTACTCCAGAGTAACGAAATATACACAAGTAACACACATAAGACTTTTACATAGCATAACACACTTTAACACTTTTATGTTTATTAGTACCACTTTTGTTACTTAAACACTAGTTACACAAAACCCCCACACGCATCCCACCGAGGCATTATAGGAACGTTGCTGGTGTTGTCCTTCTGCTGCCAACATTCACAATCGGAGACTACCCGAATGTACGGAGTGATGCTAACAACTGGGGGCCCTGTAACTGAGAGGTATTTTTTCGCAGTACTTCGATATTGGATTATGGCCGGTATCACTATATACACGTAACACACGCATACACTGCATGCCTTTTATTGACTGCAACACATTATTACACATAATAAAGAACAAATAACATAGTGCTTTACTTATTCTCATGAATATATGGCATATTTTGTCACTTTTGTTCCATATTACTGACACTCGGAAGTTGCATCGCGTGCATCTCACCCGTGGCATCTAGGGAACGTTGGTTGCGTTGTCTTTCCGCTGTCAACATTTGAAATCCCATTATAAATGAAAACACGATTTAGGGCCCTCAGTCTCAAAGAGTAGCCGAGGGATCTGCGCGTCTAAAACTCGAATGATTCACGTTGGCAGCAATTCCTTCCAAAAGTCGCCAAAAAAACTTCCAAAAACGACTATATAAGAACGGTCGCATAAAAGGGCCGGAGGGTGGACAATATATTACCGCCGGAGCAACATCTACTACACCAAAGCGTTGCTCATTAACCAAGAATGACTGTGGATAGCTAAAAATCCGGCTTCGTAAGTTAAAAGCTTCTATTTCCACCATAATCCAATACCCAAGTAACTCTTTTTTTCATAAGTAAAGGAGCGAAGTAGTCGCAACTGCGGAGCGACAACAGGACATAGCCGTAGGATTTGTGAGGCTAAACCCCAATAATTCAACTATATTTTAATTTGTTGGCGGCATTCATTAGCGGCATTTTACCTTGTTTGGTTGGCAACACTTCACTCAGAATGTCACCCGTTTTAACTTCTTGAGAAGAGTAATTAAAAAGGGAGGGTACGTAGTCAAAATGACATCATCGAGCCAACATCTGCTTAACTAATTCCTCCTTCATTTCTGGAGGAACTAGAAAGGTAATGTTGCTGCCAGCCTCTCCCTGTCCTACGTCACGTCGGTAAACCATACCAACCTTGTAACGTTGAAAAACGCGAGCGGGATGTGTTGGTTGGCAGTACGGTGAGTCTGTTGTAGTTGCATAGACAAACGGAGTTCACGTATGAAGGGAGGTAGTGTTTGCGGAAAGGTCCAGAAATGAAACTGAAACGAATCGTAGAAAATGCAAATAAGAATGCGCAGATAAAAGTGGGCGTACTATGTGGAACACACCATTAATTATCGTGCATTTGCATGGTACATACATTACCTTAAGTTTATCTCATTAGAAATGTAATCCCGTTACGAAATGTATTTATTTACCTATTGGGGAATTTAATCGTTATTTAAGGTTATGTGGTACATAACTTAACCAAAGTTATTTCATCACAATATGAAGAGGCCCTCATTTATTCTGCAATTTTATTGCTCAGTCTTACATTGGGTTATATTTGGTATAATTAAGGAATGTAATGTATAGGCAATATGCCACTATCAAATAATAGCTGGGGTGTTGGTAACAGTCAGTACACATGACAGCAAAAGTCGTAATGAAAGTAAATAATAATCGTAACTAAAAGAATAATTGTTAGTCCAACCAGGTCTACCTGCTCTTTTATGATGCAAATGTTAGCCTTAAAAAAAGGCTGTTTTTGCATCGGTTTGGTAAAAGAAACCGCAAAATCGTAAACTAACCCCAGTTGGACATTTTGAACAGCAATGACTTTTCCCGCCGCCTTCTAGAGGCAGATTACCTATTGCCAACACTACTGGTATCCTGCAGTACTGCTACTCGCGTATTTTTAGCGAGTTTTGAAGTATGTAGTTTGGCAGCATACGGTGACGTGGGACCGGGAGAGGCTGGCAGCAACATTACCACTAGAAACATAAAAACATCCTTCCGTGAGTTTTTACTGTTAAAAGCCCTTGTCATGGTATACCAAACACAAACCATTATTTAGCATGTCCTGCTAATGAACTTGATTACAGCTTAAATACAAAGAGAATAAAACAAAAGTTTCTTACATGAGGGTTATAAGAAGGTTTCGGCATCCAGAAACTTCAGTGTGTACATCTATAGAATTGGAATGAAGGGTTTACAGAGGTTTTGATATTGTTTCATTACACATATCTGCAGTATATGATAAATGGCAATTAAAGAACAAATATAACACGGGATCGATTGTCGCTTTTTAAACCGTCTTCTGTTTGTTGAAGTGTTACATCATGGCCATCAATTTATATTCCTTGCAATAAAATGTAACGCTTTTATTTTTATACTCTGTGGAGATAACCAACTATGTATATTCTGTGGAGTAACAACTAATTACTTTCTCTACTACGTATAGAAGTAGGGGAAGTATTGTATTCCACCCAAAAATTCGATACCGAGATTTCACCGAAAATACATGTTTGAGACGCCCTGAATCCAAAAAAAGCATTTTTGGAAACATGCCCGTGTGTGTGTCTGTCTGTGAACAGCATAACTCAGAAACGAACAGTCGGATAAACACCAAAATTGGTATTTAGGTTCAGTATCTTCCAGAGATGCGACAAGAAGGTTTTCAAGAAAATCCCCCCACCTCATATTACCCTTTACATGGAAGATTTTTCGAAAATTTTTATTTTCTCAAAAATGGCTCCAACGATTTTGATTAAAATATCATATGTTTAACATATTTTTATGACAAAATATATATCTTGAATTTCCTGGGAATGTCTCCAAAATTGTTCTTCATTGTGAACGAATTTTGCATAACTGGTAAACCATAAGAGATAGACAAAATTTTACTACACAAAAAATGTAGATCGCGTTAAAATACACAATTTATGGCATATACATTTTTTTGTTGAGTGAACCATTTTCGAGATATTACTTGTTATTCCCTTAAATTTTTCAATACTTATTTTCTCAAATGGGAATTCGTTATTCATTTTTTGTCTTGGACATGCAAAGAGTATTAATCTGTGGGAAAGGGAATGGTGCTGCACCTAGCAACCAGCTATTAAGAGATATGTATGTGCTTAAAGGCTACTGTATTTCCAAATTGCCCTTGTAAATATATATTCCCCTTACATCTACAAGAAAATTAGCAATAAGATGGACTGAAAATGTTTATCTCGATTAACATGAAGTAGATGGAGAATAAGCGTTTGTATAAATAGTTTGTACAAGAGTAGAGAAATTCATGTGAGTGTAACACATCAGATTTTTACTTTCTCTACTACGTATAGTAAGTAGGGGAAGTATTATATTCCACCCAAAAATTCGATACCGAGATTTCACCGGAAATACATGTTTTGAGACTCCCTGAATCCAAAAAAGCATTTTTGGAAACATGTCCGCGCGCGCGCGTGTGTGTGTCTGTGAACAGCGTAACTCAGAAACGAGCAGTCGGATAAACACCAAACTTGGTATTTAGGTTCAGTATCTTCCAGAGATGCGACGCGAAGGTTTTCAAGAAAATCCCCCCATCCCAAATTACTCTTTACATGGAAGATTTTTCGAAAATTTTAATTTTCTCAAAAATGGCTCCAACGATTTTGATTAAAATATCATATGTTTAACATATTTTCATGACAAATAATATGTATATCTTGAATTTTCTGGGAATGTCTGCAAAGTATTCTTCATTGTGAACAACTTTTGCATAACTGGTAAACCATAAGAGATAGACAAAAGTTTACTACACAAAAAATGTGGCGCGTTAACATACACAATTTATGTCATATACATTTTTTTGTTGAGTGAACCATTTTCGAGATATTGCTTGTTATTCCCTTAAATTTTTCAATACTTATTTTCTCAAATGGGAATTCGATATTCATTTTTTTTGTCTTGGATATGCAAAGAGTATTAATCTGCGGCAAAGGAATTGGTGCTGCACCTAGCAACCAGCTATTAAGTGATATGTATGTGCTTAAAGGCTACTGTATTTCTATATTGCCCTTGTAAATATATATTCCCCTTACATCTACAAGAAAATTAGCAATAAGATAGAGTCTGCAAATGTTTATCTCGATTAACATGAAGTAGATGGAGAATAAGCGTTTGTAAAAATAGTTTTTACAAGAGTAGAGAAAGTCATGTGACTTTCTACCCCTTTCAGATTTTTTTCTACCCCATGGTATTCTTAACTAAACGTCAAGGTCTTCTTCGTAAGCACGTTGCTTTGTAACTCCACTGTGTTCGTATTCAAGTACAAGGGCTTTGTAAATCCTTTTTAATCTTTTAGTCATTTGTTAAATGTAATTAGAAGGTGCTTTATAGTCCCATGTTTGTCAGAACAAATTGGGCTTTTCAATGGTGAAAAAATTACCAAATCGGTTGAGTGATTTTTAGATTGCCATACATACACAAACAAACACAGACCCGCCCCCCGTCGTTCTCCGTGGTATAGTGGTTACCATGCTAGACTTTAGTTCCCGAGGGAGGGCGATAGATCTTTTCGGGCGTTAATATCCTTAGAATGGCTTCCTTCGGAAGGGAAGTAAAGCCGGTGGTCCCGTGTCGCAGATTTACAGCACGTAAAAGAACCTCAAGCCTGATAAAGAGTCCTCTGAGCAAAATTTCCAGTATTTCACGCCCAATATAGAATGGGACGCTAAGGACCACAGCAGTTAAAGAGCGTCCATAAATAAAGCCCAGTCGCAATTTCAAGAAGATTTTCAAGAAAATTCCCGCACATCAAACTACTCTTTACATAGAAAAAGTTTCGTTATTTTTTATTTTCTCAAAAATGGGTCTAACAATTTTGATTAAAATACCATATGTTTAAGGTAGGTATTTGCATGATAAATGAAATGCATATCTTGAATTTTCTGCGAAAAGTCTCTGAAATTCTCCTCATTCTAAATAACTTTTGCCTAACTGGCAAACCGTAAAATATAGACAAAATCTTACTACACAAAAAATGTAGATCTCGCTAAAGCACACAATTTATGCCAAATAATAGTTTTTTTGTGGAGTTAGCTGTTTCCGAGATACATCTTTTAATGGTTTGAATTTACAAATACTTAACCTTTTCTCAACTGGCTAGTCGCTATTCGTGTTTTTCTCATAGTCGTGCAAAGAGCATAGAATTTCAAAGCCATCACATAGCGACACGCTCTATCTATCGCTTTACCTTCTGTATCGTAAAACGAAATGTGTAGACATGAATTATTTGATGTAAGTTTCACATTTAATGAGGTCTACCTTTTCGTTCCTTTTGCTTAGTTTTTTTTAGTTTAATATTGTTTAGTGGTCAGGCCATAATGGACAGTAAATGTTTGTAGGAGCAAGAGTAACATACGAAGGCGCCTCCAGAAACCTGGAGCAGAGCACCGCAAATTAGGTCTTAACGGCCATCTTTGCTTCTAATATAAGCCTGAGTGGGAGGGATGAGAGGGAGACCCGAAGGGCGACCAGATCCGGACGACGATGTGTGCTAGCAAGAATCGGGTCTTAAAGATTCTAGATGGAGCATACCCTGACGCCGCTAGCCACGCCTGCCCACTTACCGCCCGGGGAAAGGTCCCAAAGACACGAGCCATCCCCAGGAAGGGGTGCTTGGAGATCCGACCAAAACGCTAGCGAGAAATCTTTCCAAAGTGCATAATCCCCCGTCCTGCCGCCGTCATCTGTTTTTTCAACCCAGAAACAGATCAAAGGAAATGACGGATAGGAAATTCGTGGTAGAAGAGGAACCACCCCAGCATTCGCCTACCTATCTGGGGAAACCACGAAAACTGATGGTCACAACGGCCAGCTCGTCAGGAATCAAACCCGAGACCTCTTGAATAAGAGGCTCTCGCTTTTCCGCAGACATCTCTCTCGGTGGGAATGATTGTAATGAAATGAATGCTCCAAGGAGCCCGAGCTTTGTTACGCGACATATTGTTACTTACTGGGCTGAGGTCAAAAGGTTTACAGTTAGATATTAACTTTTAGTTACCCTGCATGCACATAGGGAGGCATAGCTGCAGAGGTAGTTAAGAGGACCAGAATCTTAAACAACACATTCCAGAGCAAGCGTGGGATAATTATAACAAAATACACAGAATTTTACATAATCACATTATCTGTGGTTTATTCAGTATAAGCACGGTGCCCCTACATCACACACAAAAGATAAAGAAATTGCGGGGAGATGCTACACACCGAGGTTACATTCACACAAATTCACATACAACCTTTCAGACTCAACACTCGACAAAAAGTGACGCTCAACACACAACACACAAAGAAGTAACGCTCACTTCCCCCACTCTCTCCACCTCTGCCTAGAATCGCCTAGCCAAAAGATGGCGAGTCGCCATGCCAGACGAACTTTAAACCCAAATCCGAAAGAATTACCCCAACAATACTGTCGTCAACGACACAATAATGTGTCTGGCGTAACAATACACACACATACACGCCACAATATCTACTTAGAAGAAGGAAAACCTCCAATCAGAAACCTAAACTTTGTAACTAACATCACCCTGTAGGCATTTCTTCAGTTTTTTTTTTCTGTTTAAATTCGTATACAGCTTTTATGTTTTCTAGCTGTATGAAACTCCTGGGAATAGAAAGGGCTTAACGGCTTTTACATGTTCATGATATACCTTCTGCCTTGTTATTACCTTAAAATTATGACGTTTTAAAGGGCTGAAATCTCCCACTGGTAAAAATTATGTATTTTTCACATTAATGTCTAAAAAATTAGAGATTTATTTTCATGTAGTGTCATTTAAGTTTCTCTTGATGGCAATTTTAAACCCTTAACGCCCATGTTAAAATCTTAGGTGCGGCATTTAAAAAGCCTATCTTCCTCAACACTACATACATTCTATGTTGAATTTGGAGTGGAAAAAAGTAGAAATAAACAGAGCCGAGTGGAATAACCAGAGAGGTGTAAAGAAAAGAAAGAAATTGATGTGTTACATTTCACATGCCTTTCTCTAACCTCTCTTTTCTTGAAAATTTGTGAAAAAAAATTTCTTGAAAATTTCTTGTTGCATCCTTGGAAGATGTTGAACTTAAATGCCAAATTCGGTATTTAACCAACTTTTCGTTTTTGAGTTATGCTGTCCTCAGATACACACAGATCTTTTTCAAAAACATTTTATTCAGGAAGCCTCAAAACTTGTGTTTACAGTTAAACCTCGGTATCGAATTTTTGGGTGAAATGCAGTGCTTCCTCGACTTACTTAGATGGTAGAGAAAGTGAAAGGTAATCCAGGCACTCATTTGTTATGTAATTTGGGAGCATTTGTAGTCCTTATTACGGTGAAGTTAATTTTATGCATTTTCATTCCGTGTGCAATGATGTGAATGGGGCAAACTAGTTTGGCGGCACATTAAATGAATTATATGGGAATTATACCTTCGGCAAGCATTCCGGTGTTTCATAGAGTGGATAATTATCATGAAGTTTTCCGATTTAAAGCACCGCCTTATATTGGTGAATCAGCGAACTTCAGTTTAGTTTCCTTCTTTTAATATTTGCTGAAGAGCGACTTACATGTTTATATTATGTCTGTTCCCATCTAACCAAACCAATATTATTAAGTTATTAATAGTTTCATACATCAATACGTTATGTTTCATTTGTATGGCGCCCCGATTCCAACCGTTTGAACGCTTCGAACCAAGTTCCCTCCATCAGTTATAACCTGCTCTCTTCCTTTGATTATGCAAATGCATAGGATAATGCCTGCACACATAGTAGGAATATAACAACAAAATTCATTTGGAGTTAGTGGTGAACTGTTAACTCATGCTTCACGAACTACTTCCATTAAATTATACACGGGTGAATTTTATGACAAAGTCCTGAGGGCTGTTTTCATCTGAGGGAGCAGGTTGATTCCACAAAGGCTACGCTTAGTACGGAGGATGCTCCAATAACCGAGAGTCAATTCGTTGCTATTGATGAAATGTGGGCGAAAGCCTGCGAGCGTGAAATTAAGACACAATTCAATGAATTCCTCCAGCATTACGTTCTAAAAGCCTCAGCAGAATCCCAAGGGAGTCAAGCTTATTCTGTTAGTGGCCCACGACGCCGAAGGTGAGGTTCTTTATCGTGATTCGTGAGAAAAACCAACCCTCTGCACACTTTACTATCCTACTGCCACATGTTTGACCCAAATCCATGGTAAATTTAATTATGTTTAGTATTCCAGTGTATGCGGAGTAAGTAAGAGGTTGGGATTCCATTGTGCTCGATATAACACGAAAACAATACGAAAACGTCTATTTGAAGTGACGTAATTATAATATTTTATGACTTCCCGGATAGTAAAAATAATTACTGCAAGCATGCCCAATTCAACCGAGCGAGTTGACGCCTCGGTGCGACTCGCATTCGGGAGGTCCCGGGTTCGATCCTCGGCGACCGTCCACTCTGACCCATGGGTTTTTCGTGGTTTCCCCGGGTAGCAGGCGAATGCCGGGGGAGTTTATTTTCTACCCCGATTTCCTTTCCATCATTTTCCTTTGATTCCGTTTCCTTTTCATCTTTCAAGTGTGCTTCTAGGTTTCGTGGGTTATGGCAGTGCCGGACAGTTGGCGCGGATGAATGCTCAATGGAAAGAGTACTCTCCATGGTACCAGAGGGCTGCTTGGTTGTTGGATCGTTAACCGTCCTCTCTAGGCGAGCTTGGAAATGTTAGGGACTTCCGCGCGTCTCTGTGGCCTCCTGCGGTTCCTTCCTTCTGTGGGGGGGTGATAGCTAACAAATACAAAGTAAAAGGTGTCTATGTACACTGAAAAAATTTTCAGACGTCTGTATATATTAGAACCAAATTTATGAACATGTATTTTAGTGTATAGCTTAGACAATTTTCATTCACCATAATGTCTATTTTTTTCCTTTTTATTGATCGATCAGCAGTAGAATGCTTTACAGATCAGTGGTAAAAGAAGATTACAGAACAAGAACACGCAGGGGTAGGCTTACATAGCGCCCCATAACTACATTAGGTGGTAACACTAATATGACACGTAGGAGAAGGTCAATATTGGAGGTGTAAGACGCATCAATCACTGGAGTCAGTAGAATCAGAGGCAGCACCAAGTAGTAGATCCTGCGGAAGTCTCCTCTTCAAGCATGTGGGGTGGCGTTACGGGCGCCGATGTTGTAGTGCACTGCTCCTGGAACGTCCTGCAGGTTGGAAAAGAAACGGCAGGCGATTCTGCGAATGAAGTCGTGAAGAGGCAAGAGTCCCAGTTCGTTATGGAGCTGCTGATTCCGAATAAACCATGGAGCATTACTAGCAATGCGCATGAAGCGATTCTGAATAACCTGGAGACGACGTAGATGACGTGTATAAGCAGCTCTCCATACCTGGCAGGCATAAGCAGACGAACTTGTAAAGTAATAAGGAACACTTTAATCCAAGACTGGAATGGCGATTAAACAAAGGCGATAGCTTTGAAAGCCGCCCAGAGGCCGAGGATATGAAGCGATTGATGTGAGCGCGCCAGATCAGTCGAGAGTCCAAAAACACTCAAGGTACTTAACAGGAGTAGTTGTATGGAGCCAAGATACATTGTTGCCACAAAGACACAGCGAAGGGAGAGGAGAGTATCGGCGGAGAGTGAAGATTTTAGCCGCAGTTTTCCGAGGTTTCAATGAGATATGCCAAGTGTGGAACCACTGAGTGAGACGATCCAAAGAGTATTGTACTACTTGCTGGGCGTGCTGGAGATTAGAATAAGAGTAGTAAAGTACCGTATCATCAGCGTAGAGAGCTAAAGAAGTCGGAGCCAAGTCAGGCAAATCAGAAGTGTAGATATTGAGCAGTGTCGGGTCCAAGATGGAACCCTGTGGGACGCCTGCGGTAAAGTACGTGGGGAGGAAAGAATTCCGCCAATACGTACTGAAAAGCTGCGGTCGGAAAGAAAACTGTTGATTAAAAGTATTAAATAATTAGGAAGACCGCTGCGGTAGAGCTTGAAGAGCAAACCATCATGCCAAACTTTGTCAAATGCCTGTGCCACATCCAAGAAAACAGCCGTGGTATACTGACGGGCCTCAAAGCCATGGACAATGGACTTGGTGAACCGCAAAAGCTGATGAGTGGTGGAATGTTTCTGACGAAACCCAAATTGGTAGGGCGGAAGAATGTGATTAGCAGTAAGGTAAGAGAGAAGACGGCGGTGGATAACTTTTTCAAATAATTTAGAGAGGGTCGGTAACAGACTAATAGGACGGTAGCTTTCAGGGAGGTGTTTGGGTTTATTGGGCTTATGGAAAACTGCGATATGGGCAAACTTCCAGGTGCGAGGAACATAGCCGAGTCGTAGACAGGGTTTTAGGATGGACGACAAATAGGCAACAGCTTTCTTGGTGATCTTCTTAAGAACAGTGTTAGGAACCAAGTCGTGCCCTGGAGATTTCTTAAGTGGAAGAGTGCGAATCATGCAAAACAATTCCCGTGGGTTGGTAAACGAAATCCTTTGCGAAACTGTGGGCCGAGTGCGGTGTGCATGTAATTCCTGCTCCCATAATGTCTATTTGACCTTAGAAATCAATCAATCTTTTTTAATATTTTCAGGTTAGTTTACATGAAGTATTTAAGTAAAGTTAATTCAATTCTAAGTTAAAAAGAGCAAGTGATTTCATAGATATCACTCTATTTGTCGAAATCTTAAATTAGTATATTTTTCCTTATCACCATTTTTCTACCACCTACCTATATCAGAAGAGGAAGTATTGCATTCTGCCCAAAAATTCAATATCGAGCTATCACCACAAATACATATTTTGATTCCTCTGAACCCATTTTTAGAAACAAGTTCGGCCGCGCGTGCGTGTGTCTATAAACAGCACATCTCAAAAACCAAAAGTCCACCATCTTCCAACAATGCGGCACGAAGATTTTCAAGAAAATCCTCCACTCCCTATTACCCTTTACACGGAAAATGTTTCATTCCCCCCTTCAAAAACAGCTCTAACGATTATAATTAAAATACCGCATTTTTAAAATATTTGCACCACTAATAAAAGGTATGTCTTGAATTTTCTATAAATAGCCTGTGAAGTCCTCTTGGAATGAATTTTGTATAACCGGAGAACTATGAGATAGACTAAACGTTATTACACGAAACATTTACTTCTCGTTAGAATAAAAATGTATGTCTACATTTTGTCATTAACTATTCCCGAGAATTCGTTGTTCTTGGTTTGAATTTCCCAATAGTTTATGTATTTTTAAATGCTTGACCGTCGTTCTTATGTTTCTCGTGATGTCATGTAAAGAGTGTGGAATTCAAAGCCAGCATATAACCATCTCTTCAGCCTCCTGTATCACCCAAAACGAGATGTGTAATAAAATCATATCTGTAAAGTTTATATTGACTAACATGAAGTCGATAAATAAATAAGCTGTTGTAAGTATAGAGAATAGACAGGGGAAATCATTTCTAACAAATCAGGTTTTTAAAACATTGGTTAGTTTTATTTTTTTGCTTTTAAACGTCGAACCATACACACCTTCACTTTTTCGTACATACACACTTAGAGGCTGTTTGGGTAAAGTATTTGCTGATATAAATGTTTTATAAAACACCTCAATGATCACGCAGTAATGAGTTTTATATACGCTTGCTTTTGCATTTTTTCAAGTCGACAAGTACTTTCATGCATCTAAGGGTACAAAAAATAAAAATAAAATCTGCAATACGCCATCCTGATACCTTGTTTCCTACACCAGGACGTGTATTCCAAATTTGTTATTTATTTAAATATTTCTTTCAATTTATACATTAGTATTGTACAGATTTTGCTTATATCCTAGTGAATAAAAGTAGAAAATAATAAAAAGAAAATAAATACAATAACTAAGCTAAAAATAATAATTAAATCAAAACTATAATCATTAGTTAAATTTCAAAACAAAATTATGTGTTCAACTACTGTTACTGGTAACCGGCAACATAAGATAACTGGTATCCAGCTATTCCCAATTTCTAAACTAAATAAAGTAAGGATAATAAGTCTCTATTCTAGATTAAACTATATTCTAACTACTGGTATCTAGTGGTTAATGTCTGGTAACCAGAACCCAACTAATATAAATATTAATTTTCAACTAATGATAACAGTTAACAATTTCTTTTAATATCGTACCAAGTTCTAAGCGTTACGTGTATTATTATTTATTCCATTTATCCCTACTAATAATTTTAACAAAATTCAAAATTCTATCTGCTATTTTTCTTTTTAGCATCTAAGGGTACACTAGTTGAGAACCAGAAAACGTAAACTATGGAACGTTGCTGAAAATGTCTCGAAGGCATTAAAGATTGCAGTTTACGCAGTCGATGCCAGTGTTTTATGAATGAAGTGTGTAGTTCTGGCTATTGTTCTTTTTTTTAATTGGAACAGGATCCATTAAAATGAAATATTAATGAATGAAATTTCCATGGATAGCAATGAATGGAACCCGTCCTGACTTTGAAAGAGAGTACTTAATGATGATTCCAGCTTAAACTGAATTAATCGGACAGCCCACCTTCAACCTTGACATACCGAGGGAGCTTTGACGATACGGGTGTGTGTGGTGTGCTGCCCAATTAAAAGCTCTATTAGCCGGCTTTTACTATGAGTGTCTTTTGTGCTTGTATGGGAGATAGATTACAAAGGTCATCTCCATTTGCAAGAACAAAAAGAAATGAAAATTTACATTTTTTACGGTGAAGCAGAGTCTAGAAGAGTTAAGGTCCTTTGTAATAAGAATTAATAACAAACATAACATAAGTACAAACGCTTTCGATCATGATAATTCATAACTGTTTTGGCTAATTTTAAGGCATAACTCAGTCATTATTAGAACGCTGTTTTTGTAAGTTTAACCGATTTTGACAACAATTTATGAACCTTCCACTAAGAATTAACACAGAATGTTCAGAATTCTTGGTCCAATAGTTTCTAAAATATAATTGTCTAATTACTTTCTATACGAATTACCGCAGTAAGAAGACGAGGTATTGTACTCCATCCAAAAACTCGATTCCAAGATTTCACAGGAAATACAAGTTTTAAACCCCCAGAATAAAAAGAATATAAAAAGAGTTGCGTGTGTATGCACGCGCGCCTGTCTGTGAAAAGTAATAACTCAAGAAGCAAAAGTCGATTAAATACCAAACTTGGTATTTAAGTGCAGCATCTTCCAAGGATACGACACGAATATTTGCAAGAAATCTCTCCTCCTCGCAAACTGTGCTTTGCATAGAAACTTTTGCTTTATTTTTTTATTTTCTCAAAAACGATTCTAATAACGATTTTTATTAAAACGCTATATGTTTCAAATGTTTGGATGACAACTCAATAATATATTGAATTTTCTGCGAATAGCCTGTGGAGTCCCCTTCATTCTGAATTACTTTTGTAGCGTGCGGGCGTTTTAAGGTGAGGCCACAGACTGGCTATATACGTAGCAGGCTGCACTACAGTAACCTCGGTAGTTTTCCGATGCGCAGCTGATGGCGCATGACACCTTCAAGGTTAAATTAATCAGCCGTGCTTCCGTCGCTGCTTTGTTTTCGTGCTGTAAGGAGAGTTGTGCTTGTGCATCTCAAAGGTGAAAGTTTATTTACGACATTTGTGTTATGTGTGATTTGCTTAAGAGTGTTAATATCTTGTTATTAGTCTACTGCAATGCCTGCCGACAAATTCACGCTAGAACAACGAATTTTTATGTGTGATACATATGTAAAAACCGAATCATGTAGACAAGTGTGTAGAGAACTTCAGGAGAAATTTCTGGTGCTCCAGTTCCAAGTAGAGAAACTGTTGGAAGCTTGCTTAATAAGTTTAGAACAACACCAAACTTAAGAAGCGAAAACGTAATGTTCTAACGGATGAAAAATTTGACGAAATTGGCGAAATTTGTGGGGAAACCTAAAAAAGAGTTTATACAAACAATCCCCACACCATAGATAACCTTAATGACAATATAAAAACAGAAATTATGAACATAACGCAAGAAGAACTCATGCGTGTGAATGAAAATTTCATTCGAAGATGCCAGGAATGTCTTCACGCGGATGGACATCACTTACAACAAGGTTGGTACTCATTATATTGCATGTTACTATCACTCGTTAGTACATAACGCGGGAGTTGTGGAACAAAACCCCTGGTATAAATTATAGTGTGCGGAGCACGCATACGCGGGATCAGTGGCCTCACCATAAAACGATCGCACTGTATAATTGGTAAACCGTAAGAGATAGGTAGAATCTTACCACACAATTTATGTCAAATATTGTGCCGTTTGAAGAAAAATTGTCACACTTCAATTGGTTGTAATCGGTACAAAATTAAGTTTGTTAGTTTGGGAGGATAATCTCCTAACAATTTTCGGTTTCTAGCCAAGCAACTGCACTAATGGAGTTGAAATTTTATACGCAAGAGTTTGAACACATTTTTGTTGGCAGACTTTAATTTGGTTGAAATCGATTGTTCAGATGAATAGCTTTCAAATCGAGCTGAATATTCCAGACCCAGACTAAAAACCTTGAAGCTTCGTTAGCTGAAAGTAATGTTCCTATGAAACACATACATAATTTACTGCCAGCGGAAGGGAGGAAACAGACTGGTTTTTATTACTTTCTCCACCTAGTATTGCATTCCGCCCAAAAATTCCAACCGACATTTCCCGGAAATACATGTTTTGAGGCACCTTGAATAAAAAAAATTATAAAAAGGTCCATGGCGTATGAGCGTTTGTGTGTGTGTGTGTGTGTGCGTGCGTGTTTGTCTGTCTGTCTGTGAACTGCGTAACTCAAAAACGAAAAGAAGGATAAATACCAAATTTGGTATTTAGATTCAGCACCTTTCAATGATGCAACACGCAGATTTTCAAGAAAATTCCCCCATCCTAAACTACCCTTTACACGGAACATTTTTCCAATTTTTATATTTTCTAAAAAAATTGCTCTAACGATTTTGATTAAAATACCATATATTAAATATATTTACATGAACAAATAAAATGTATATCTTGAATTTTCTGGAAATAGCCTGTGAAGTCTTCATTCGGAAGAAATTTTGTATAATCTTGCATACTGGTAAACGCTAAGCGATAGACGAAAACGTATACACAAAAAATGTAGATCTCTTAAAAACACACAATTTGTTACAAATAATTTTTGTAGCATCCGCTATTTCCGAGATATCCGTTATTAATGGTTCAAATTGATCAATACTTTGCCATCGATATTTAGTTGTTTCTCGCGATTGCACGCAAAGAGCATGGAATTTTAAGGCCAGCGTATATCGTTCAGTTTTTAAATATTTGATTGTCGCTATTCCCTTTACATCTATAATGAAATGTATATTGCAGCTATTTCCGAAAAGTTTCATCTCGATTAAAATGAAGAAGATAGGAAAATAAACTTTCGTAAAAATAATTTGTATATCCATTCACAAGTAGTGAAAGTCATGTGAACGTAACACATGAGATTTTTTTATTTAATGGTTACTAGTATTACAAGCGGAATACAGCCTTAATAGAATCAGGGGTGACGTATTTACAGACTGCTATTCCAAACAATTGGTGTGTAGCATAATGGTCTGTACTCTCGCTTGTCACGCGGAAGACCAAGGTTCGATTCCACACCAATATTAAAATGTGAATTTCCCTTATTCAGATTTAAATAGTTAATCTAAAGAGAAATTATACCAAACCGTGGTAGAATAATAATGTAAGCTTAAGGGTGACCAAAGATTGGATCACCTCCTTCTGCTGGACCAAAGAAAGATGTATTAAGATTTCGGAAACGTATTTTTAACTATCTGAACTCGAACGAAGGAGATGCCATGCTTTTATTTTAAATTTGTTAGTATGAATTGAAAGTTTTTGAAACATCTCAGGTCCATCGGTATGCGCTTGGAAATACCTGGCTTGTGTTAAGATATCTTCACAAATTAAAACAAAACAAAATCTACCATTAAAAGTAAGCATCACCTTGTGGCATCTTATAGATTTATAAAATACCCCAGTACACAAGGTAAAGGTAAAAGATCACTAATGTAAATAAGCTTGCAAAATGTAAACTGCAGATTGGTATATGCAGTGAAATGTATTATCGGTAATGCTGGTATTATTTAAGTGATGAGAGAACAAGTGACGTTGTTAAATAAAGAATGGCAAGCGAATATTCATGAATGTAACTTGTTTGAAATCGATGGAAAATTAAATGTAGTTTATACGAGGAGTCTGCTAAAAATGTACGATTTTTAGGATTGTTTACTAAAATATTGACTAAATAACAGAATGAATGACACAAAATGTTGCGAAGACTGCTTCTGTTGTCGAGTGGTAACGTTCATGCTTCCCAATTCCAAGGTGCGGTATTCGATTCCCGGATGGGGCAGGGGAATTTTTCTTAACGAAAATCTTTCCCTTCTCTCCACAGAATCTGGAAGGTGCATGTGCGAGTGAATGTCGGTGTGTTTCAAGATAGAAATGCTTTAAACCCAATGTTAAAGAACTTACATTCTACGGGTTGTTTCTCAAATCAAAGCTCGATATGACCATAAAAGATAAAAGGGACATATAAATAAAAAAAATAAAACATAATGCGCGAACGCATCAGAAATGTAGCGCTATGTGTACGTACATTTGAGATCTTGTTATAATCACCAAAAACATTCCCTATCTGCTTGACTTTAATCTGCACAACTTGACTTAAGGTATATTAAAGTCGTATACAGAATGACTGAAATGAACATCGACAACTTATAGTATGTAATGCGGTACACCGAAAGAGGAACCTGTTCCAAAGTGCAGTGTTGGGTGTCAAAGTTTCGGAAGCTGTGAGCGCATGCATTCCACATTTTGTCAAGAACCTCCACAAACCAGCAAAAACATCACATCAAGCTTTAATTACCAAATGGTTTCGAACTTCGTTACACATCGACTGCTCAAAAGACCGCACTACATGTTGCACATGATCAAAGACGAGCGGCTTTGTGTTAAGTATTTTAGCCGTTGCACGGAATCGTGAGATAAATCTTCCTTTGATGCTACAGTAGGAGTCTCGTACATCGTAATCTTCAAACGAAGTAGTCGAGGGGCTTGGTGACCGTGATCTAGTGATCATGGAACATGTCCCTTTTGCGATTCCATCGATTTATATATGTAACATCCAGGTGGTTCCATACATTTCCATCATGTCGTAATTTTCAGTGGTTGTGTAATAACACATCTGCGACCAACGGCATTACTGAAATACAGGGTGATTTATGAAGAACTAGTACATTTCTTTCTTTAATTATTCTGTTCGAAATTCACTCAATGCCCCAATTTTATCACCAAATTAAGCAGAATGTTCTGGAGTTTCGATTGCCTGTCACTTGATGTTCATGTTTTATTCGTAATTGTTAGCTTTATTGTAGGCAACTGTTTTTGAGATTTTGTTCTAGTCAACGTGAAAATGGAGTACACATTAAATGAACGACTCTTCCTTGTAAAGCAATACTGGATTACGAATTCAATTACAGCTACTCATAGAGCAAACCAGAGAGAATTTGGTGTTCGGAATCCTCCTCAAAGAAACACAATACCGGGGCTGATAAACAAATTGGAACAACTGGATCTCTGGTGAGTGAAAAAGGCAAAACTCGTTCATCGAGGCTTCCCACGGTTGTTGACGTAAGAGCACGACTGGGTCAGTCACCCAAAACTTCATTTAGACGTTTGACGCAGGAGATAGGGTACAGCTACTCAATGAGTCAGAGAGCTGTGAAAAGTGCAGGTCTAAAGCCGTATAGGATTACGGTTGTCCATCAGTTACAGGAATCAGATAAGGATAGACGGCTGAATTATTGTCGTTGGTTTCAGGCGTTCATTGTGCAAAATCCTGCCATATTGTCCATCACATGATTCACAGATAAAGCATGATTCCATTTATTCGGCTATGTGAACTCAAGTAACTCACACTATTGAGTCAGCGAAAATCCACATGTTATTCAGAAAGCACCTATGCACCCGGTTAAAATCGGAGTTTGGTGCGAAAATCCGCACAGAGAATAGTGGGACCAATTTTTTTTAAAAGTAATGTGAACACTGCAGAGTACCGACGAATTTTCATGCAGTTTGCTGAGCAACTAGACGATGTAGAGCTGAGTCAAGGATATTTTCAGAAGGACGGCGCTACATGCCATACATCAAATTAATCCATGGCACTAATTGCAAGTTTCTTTGACGACCAGATAATTTCCAAGAACCTGTGGCCACCGAGATCTCCCTATTTGACATCGCCGGACTTCTTTCTGTGGAGTTACTTAAATGCAGGGTTTATGTCACACGTCCCCAGACATTGGACGATCTGAAGCACAACATTACACAGGAGATTCAAGCTATTGGCAACAGAGTCCTCCAATGTGTGACCAGTAACATGGAACGACGTGTTGAGTTGTGCCTTATGCAGGATGGAGGACATTTTGTACAGAGGTAAATAATCTCCCAAAATTCATCTGCATTTCAGGTATAATAAATTGACACTGGCATAACTCGTTTTGAAGCAATTAAAGAAATAAATGTGTCAGTTCTTCATAGATCACCCTGTACATTGCACAGTAGAGCTGGACGAAAAAGAGCAGAACAGCTAAACATATATAACTATCCCTAACTGGATAAAAAAGAACAGAAGATATTATAAACGAATAAAAGAATATTAACAACATTGGAAATAATTTAAATAAAGTATTATCACAAAGATAACAAAATCGCCAGTGAACTTCAAGCCAAAAGGAAGAAGCGCAACTGAAGAGCCAACAAAATGATGGCAGGATCAATTAGAGACCGAACAGACCAATATATGTATACCTTGAATAATAATAATAATAATAATAATAATAATAATAATAATAATAATAATAATAATAATATGGCAATGATGAACTATGTTTCGAAAGAAACGGTCGCACCCTTCTAGAAAGAATATAGATAGCAAAATATTACTCCTCGCAATCTTATTCAGTCTGGAAGTGAAACTTGCAACGGAAGCTTTTTGCTTGTGGAGCTATATTGGCACAAAAATAGACTCTCCAATGAACCACACTCACAATGTGTATAAAATTGCCGTGTCATATCTACCTCGTGTGCTCGGAGGAGAGACAATGTTTAACTACATATTAATGTTTTATAGCTTAGGTTCAGTTTGTTACGTATTACAGTAATCAAAAGAATATTCACTATTTATGTAAATTTACGTGGATAATTTTTCGGATGAAAAAAAAAAAAGAAACTCTGGAGACATAATCGTTCTCGCTCTCCCCCCTCTTTTATTTCTGTCTTATTTTTGGCTAGCCTACGACAAGGAAGTCTGGCCGGCCTTTGCATAATCTCTCTCGGAAGTTGGAAGCACAGCTTTTGTAACTTTCCTATGAAGATGATGATGGAATAATCACACGGAATGTTGTTCTTAGTTATTGAGTTTAACCCCCATAATGCCACTGACCAAAATATGTCTTCTTGGCAATGTTGCTTCCATTTTATAATTTATACTAATGCTTAACTTTCATCCATAGTTTACTTCTTGTTTGGTATCTTCTCTCATATTCGGTTTTACATATATTAGATAACAATGTCACTGTCCTCTCACAGTTTTTGTTTCGACATGTTAATACTTCCCCAGGTAGATGATCAGCCCTTTATTTTTATTAACTTAATGCCTGAAAGAAACGATGAGTTATTTGAACAAAACTAATGGACCGCAAAATTTGCGAGTTTCCAAAGATAGAATTCGCATGAAACAACAAATGGACTAAGCATGGTAACAAAGCCAATCAGAATGAACGCTTGACAATATTTTACTACTTATATTAATTATATGCCGTTGCATGATTATATCTTTCTCAGGATGAATCTAACCCAATTATTATGATCAGGCTAAGGATCCGGGACAAGTTAGCAGCCAGTGTATGTGCAACCTTACTATAGAGTTCCGTAAACACAGTACTGCTGATGTAAACAAAGATCCCCATGTGCTGCCTTAGTTCCTGCTGTAAACAGTACAGTCTAGTGATGGTAGAAAATGAAGTAGGACACATACATCAGAATGAGAGACACAGTGTGTTGTAACTCTAGTCACGAAGCGGATTGTATACGGTCTGACAATAAACAACACTCCAATGCGCCACCTCACTCCGCCCTACTCGATGCACAGTAAGCTTCACTTCATTCACTCCTTAGCTGGATTATGATTAAACACGAAGCATCACATAATTTTTCTTTGCTACAGAATTGTTATTGGCCATTTCGAAGTATCAGTTACGTATAGAAAGTTGTAATTGGTAATTTTGTAACAAATATTTTTGGAGTCGTGTGTGACATGCAATATGTTTAAGTAACAGTATACCTACTGTTTGTAACATGTTTTATTTCCGTGAAACGGAATTTCTTAAATCCTGCCGCAACAAGAAGGATCTTCCATAGCTTTATCGTAAGGAACCGATTAGAGTGCAAAACCCGAACATAATCGCTTCACTCTTAGAACCCAAGTAGATGTAAACACATAACGTCATTAATTAGACACGGGAACCAAAGTTCACTAAAACATATAGTACCTTAAATATGCACAATTATGGGTAGGTTTTCATGAAGATATTTATCAAGCAGTTCGAAACTTTTAACTAATATAAAATAGTAATTAATATGAATGTTTCTCACAGCTGATACGAACACGTGGCTAACGCGGATGGATTCAAAGCATTTGTTTACATCAAGTCCGGTTCTAAGACTGTATCGACTATACGTGATCAAGTGTTATATGCGGAGGAAAACAATCGGGCGCAGTTAGTAGCTCTTTAAATCATCCTGCATAATTCAACATTTTATGCAAAAACAGCAAGATATCCGTTCAGTGATTCTCGAAACCATCCTGTTCACAAATAAACAGTCATGCAAACACTTGGCTATCAACATGTATAGATATACCTATAATGTAATTTCCGGACTTGTAACATGCATTTCGTTAGGCATCTGCTCTGTGAGGATATATATAAAAAAATATCGTATGTGTTACATTTGTATGACTTTCTTTACCCACTATCGTTCATTTTTATGTAGCTTCTACCCGTTATTCTTATAAACCTCCCCAGAAACAGTTGCATTACACATTTCGTTGTAGATACAAGAGGAATAGAGGAAACCGAATCGATTGTCTGGTGTTCAAAAACGTGCCACTATATGCTGGACTTTAAATTCCATAATATTTTCCATGACATTGCGAAAAACAACTGAATAGCGACCGAACTTTACAAAATTAAGAAAGCATTGAGCAATTCAAACCAATAATAAGGCTATCTCGGAAATGGCCGCTGCCACAACAAAAAATCATCTGAAATAAGTTGTGTATTTCAAAGAAATAACAATTTTTGTATAGTGCGTTTTTGCTTATCTCTTTAGGTTTACCAGTTATACAAAATTATACAAAATTCCTTCCGAGTAAGAGGACTTCGTAAATTATTTCCAGTAAATTCAAGATATACATTTTATTTCCCATTTAAATATCTTAAATATGTGGTATTTTAATTAAAACCATTAGAGCTGTTTTTAAAAAAATAAAAACACTCGAGAAATTCCATGTAAAGTGTAGTTTAGGGTGGGAGGATTGTCTTGAAAAAATTAGTGCCGCATCTTTGGAAGTTACTGAACTTAAATACCAAGTTTGGTATTCGACATTTCTAATAAATACCACACACACACACACACACACACACACACACATACACACATACGGAAATGTTTTCTAAAATGTTCTTTTTGATTCAGTGGGCCTCAAAACATGTATTTCCTACGAAATCTCGATATCCAAATTTTAGGTGGAATACAATACTTCCTCTTACATATTATAGGAGGCGGCAGACAAAGTAAAAAGAGAAGCGTGCAACTTGTCCCAGTACTTTGTATACAAATCTCTCAATATTGCGGTTTCAGATAAGAATTATAGCCAGGGGATATTGCGCGCTCTCTCACCTGTCTCGGGACGCAGCTGACGTCACTATCCATAAATATTCCTAAATGTGCACAACCTCAGGGTTTTCTGCATCCTCACAGAGGTTAGTGAACGGTAAAATAAATTGACATGCTCTTAATGCGCCTGGTATGTAAAAACATTTAAGTACGTCATTTTGAAATGAGGCTGTCTTATACGAAACAGTACTTATTGCAGATACAAAATTGAAGAGTAGCATTTCAACATTAAGATGCAAACATTATAATCTTTATTTCGAATAGTTTTAAATGCTACATGATGTGGAAAAAACACATTTTCCTTTTGTAAATAATTTATTCATTATGGTAAACTATCTTCCGAGCTATGATCACACAAATATTAAAATTTTAATCAACTTCTGGGCCTCAATACTGCAATTTCTTAAAGCCCTAGTTAAGAGACCAGTATTTTTTTAATTAATTTAAGAGTCCTTTCAGCTTATTTTACACTAGGTCCATTAGGATTAGATTTGTATTATAATTTTGATTGTACTTAACACTCGTATAAATATCTAACGAAGATTATACAGTGAATGCTATAGAGTATACAACAGAGGGAGCACCTGCGCACTGCGACCTACGGGAGATCTGTTGCGGCCTCCAGCCCCCAGGAGGGAGGGATGAAATGAAGGAAGTACAGGGGGCTACAAGCAGGTCACAGAGACGCGCGGAAGTCCCTAACAGTTCCAGGCTCGAAGATTCATTTCACTACTGGGCACAGAGAGAGCGATGAACGACCCGTTAACCAATCAGCCCTCTAGTGTCCACGGAGATACTCTTTCCTTTGAGCAAACACCGCGCCATCTGCCCGGCACCGCCATATGCCACGATGCCTAGAAGCACACTTAAATATGAGAAGGAAACGGAATGAAAGGGAAACAATGGAAAGGAAATGGCGGCAGACGAGAAATCACGCCAGCATCGCCTACCGACCAGGTAAAAACTACGAAAAACCCAAGATCAGAGGGTGGTCTACGGGAATCGAACCCGGCACCTTTCGAATACGATTCTCACACGTTACCGCGGAGCCATCTCGTTTGGTGTGTATACTATATACAAAAGCAGTTAATATTAAAATAATGAAACTAATGTTAACATTCCAAACTAGTGAGAAATAACTTAAATCGATTTTTTGGTTTTTACAATGGCCATGTTGCTCTAAGGTTGGAAAGTTCAATAAGTTCCGGCTATCTTATTACGGTAACACAGCGGTAAGGCATTGGCCGGTAAAATATCCGTGGTTAATTTACCGCCAAGGTAGCTAATTTGTCAAATCTGTTTCAACTTCCCATCCTAGTGTAGGCTCTCAATATTTATAGACGGTAACTGACAGTGCGTGCATATGCAAATGACATTACTGTTTTGACTAAAGATGACCACGATATACATCTGGAAATATGCTTACAGACATTCATTAAATCTATTGGAGTACGCTTTAATCTAAAGACCAAATTGGTATTTCATGGGGACGCACAGCTCTATACTACTCATTTGGAAATGAAGGCGGTAGAGTACACCAAGATTTTGGGAATCTTTTTCCATAAACATGACTGAGCGCAACTGGTCCGGAGGATAATTGTACTACGACACGCAATGTACACACAAATAAAATATAATACTCGTATTAAATGCATCAACGCATAGGATACTGCAACATACGTATATATGCTCTGAGTAATATATTGTGTCTGACGCAAATTCTGCGTCCAATAAAACGACATACCCAGAGGAGTGAACAAATTTTTGGGTATTTCTTGTCGACTCACAAAGTTTATAGAGTTTTTTGCGACCAGCGACGCCTTTCTCCAGAAAAAGGTGTATTGGAATTGACAACGTAACATTGAAATGTACCGCTATGACCCTTAAGCTGACCGTCAGCAAGGAGACCCCATAATTAACAGCAACCAGCAATTGTGCCTTTCGAATTGGCAATAAGTTTTGTATACAACCAAATCCCTAAAATGCTATACGATACTTATAGAGAATTGGCGAAACTACCAATAGGTAGGGGTCACTATGGCACGGTAAAAGAAACATACCTATATTTCTGTCACACGTCCAAACTAAGTACCCCATTTTATCCTTGAACGGATATGGAAAAATCCTCATATGCCACAATTTCCAGCAGAATGGGCAGCAATAGCATATGAAAGTCACCGAAGTGGTTCCTACAGCAGATTGAATCAACATAATAGGATCCTATTCCCACGTTGTGCAACTTGTAAGCAACCGGATTCCATTCCAACACCGCATAATGGAATGTTCTGAGGAAACTGCAATATAGACGTGGCTTTTAGACAAATTCGATCACTGGACTGTTGGTGCTTGAAAGCCAACACCAGTAGACTTGTTACATCTAAATGTAATGCCGAAGAACAAAGCACTCCAGCACACGATTTTATGGTTCCTTCTGGGCAGCTTCATCTGCAGCTTCATGTTTGGGACCCAGAAATCTCCATGAGCAACGAGGATCTCTGATATAGAAGCAACGTGTGAAATCGCATACCTACTCTAAATAATTTTCCCTGCATATACGTATCGGCGAAATTTGTGCATATAAGATCTCCTTACCTGTGAGCTTTTGTGATTATGATCCATTCTTTAGCTTTTTCTTGAAGTTTAACGTTCTTTAACCTTGTAGGTCATATCGTACGATGAATGAATGAAATGGGCGAAATGATGCTCAAATGAGCTCGGGGTCCACAGAACTTAAAATTGCCCGGCATTCTTCCTCTCAGGATAAGGGAAAACCCCCAAAAAGCTTATGCGAGTAATTCCTAACCTAGATTCGAACTCGAGACCTCTGGAATGTGAGGCAGACACGCTACCCCCACACTGCAGAGGCCGACTATTCTTTAATTGATCTTACATTGTAATGTAGCAGTCACGTTTAATAATAAAAAAAACATTGCATTTGAAAAAGCCATTAATAGTCATACATTAATCCTTTACTGTAGTTTACTGGAAGCCCGGAGTTAAACTACTTGCAGCATTGCAAGTAGCCTCGTTACCTCAGAATAAATATTGAAATCACCTCTAAGTTTTACCAAGTTGCGTGTTTCAGATGAGGTTCAATGCGCATTCAAGGATCTCGTCACAGTAACGGAGCGATGGTCAGCACACAAAGCCCAGCAACCGTGGTTCCCATCCGTAGCATTGTTTTTTTCAAATCTGATTCAACTCTTCTTCTTTAAAGGATTAACCTCCTCGATGTAGGACTTCACCCCCAAAGACTTACAAGCCAATGCCTTTGGTCAGTAACCTGTTGAGGAGCAAGCAAATTCTGGATCATAGGATGAGTGATCAGCTCAATACCTGGTAGGGCGGTGAAGAAGAAGGAAATGAAATGTAGTGATGAAAGGGATGATATGCAAATTCGCAGAAAAATTCATCCAACTCAGCATTCGCCTACCGACCGAGGTAAATCGCGAAAAACCTTCGGTCAGATTGGTCCGCCCAGGGGGTTTGAATTCGGGACCTCCCGAATGCGGGCCACAGACATCGCCTGGGCCATCCTGCTCGATCTGATTCAATTCTACGAGTCTATTTCAATAAGGTTCCAAATCTAAAGTCGAAATATCAATCACATAAGTTCCTTATTTTAATAATTTAACAATGAATTCTTAAGGGGACAAGCTACTCTGAATGTTCCGAAATCACATTTTTTGTTTTAGGCACTAATAAAATCTCTATTATTTCCAGTTTCAGAAAATATATACATTTTGGGGGTTAAGAGGGTTTTAAGACCTTTAAATACCATTTAAATGTTAGTCTACATTCCTTTAAAGCATTCATGCAACGCCCCTTTTTAGAACATTTTTGTACCTTGAAGAAGGTTAATTTTATGGTGGTGTTGTATTTTATTTCGACTGTTGGGGAGCCGAACACTTGAAGTAGTTGCAACCGCACGTATGGGAAAAAGTTTCCGGTAGCTTTCGCCCCAAGTTTAAAAATATTAACTTTGTAATTTGACTGTTTCTTTAAATATTATATATTTATGCTTGCCTCGGCTGCGTCAGTATTATTGTTAGAGACATGGATTTGTTTGCAAGGAGTAGTGCGGCTAAGAATGTAGGCTTACACATATTATAATTTGTACTTCACTCCATTTATTAATTCTTTAAGCGATTAAAATAACACTTCGCTGATATATAGACCGAGCTGTGAGATTATTTATTAATTACTAGCATTTTTTTAAAACACGTAAGTAGGTTATTTAGGAGAGAGCTGGCGCAGTATTTTGGGCATATATGGGAAAGGATAGGGAAAACGAGGCTGGATGGGGCGGTTCAAGGAGGAAAATGGGTTTATATGGGAGAGATAGGGAATACGACGACCGATACTACGCTAGACAAGGTTGAAGGAGGGAAATATGTTTATATGGAAGAGATAGTAGAGAGGTGTTACATTAGACAGAGGTCGAGGAGTAGAGTAGGGGTTATATGAAAGGTATAGGAAAACGAGAAGGGGTGTTAGGTTAGACAGAGTTGAAGGGTAGAGCATGTCTTTTATATGAGAGAGGTAGGGAACAGGAGCAGGGGTGTTAGGCTAGACAGAGGTCGAGAAGTAGAGTATGGTTTATATGAAAGGTATAGCAAAACGAGGAAGGGTGTTAGGTTAGACAGAGTTGAAGGGTAGAGCATGTCTTTTATATGAGAGAGGTAGGGAACAGGAGCAGGGGTGTTAGGCTAGACAGAGGTCGAGAAGTAGAGTATGGTTTATATGAAAGGTATAGCAAAACGAGGAGGGGTGTTAGGCTAGAAGAGTTGAAGGGTAGAGCATGTCTTTTATATGAGAGAGGTAGGGAACAGGAGCAGGGGTGTTAGGCTAGACAGAGTTCGAGAAGTAGAGTATGGTTTATATGAAAGGTATAGGAAAACGCGGAGGGGTGTTAGGCTAGACAGAGTTGAAGGGTAGAGCATGTCTTGTATATGAGAGAGGTAGGGAACAGGAGCAGGGGTGTTAGGCTAGACAGAGATCAAGAAGTAGAGTATGGTTTATATGAAAGGTATAGGAAAACGAGGAGGGGTGTTAGGCTAGGCAGAGGTCAAGAAGTAGAGTATGGTTTATATGAAAGGTATAGAAAAACGAGGAGGGGTGTTAGACTAGACAGAGTTGAAGGGTAGAGCATGTCTTGTATATGAGAGAGGTAGGGAACAGAAGCAGGGGTGTTAGGCTAGACAGAGGTCAAGAAGTAGAGTATGGTTTATATGAATGGTATAGGAAAACGAGGTGGACTGTTAGGCTAGACAGAGTTGAAGGGTAGAGTATGTCCTTTATATGAGAGAGGTTGGGAACAGGAGGAGGGGTGTTAGGTTAGGAGAATTGAGTATGTGTTTATAAGGAGAGACGAAAAACGGAGAGAGATCCTATGCTAGGATAGACAGGTGTTAAAGTTAGGTTAGATAGGAAACCAAGGAGTGATACTCAGCTAGAGGGGGGCAGGAGTAATGCGCTTTATGAGAGGTAGGGGATACGGGGAGTGGTGATAGGCTAGACAGAGGTTGAGAGTAGAGTAGGCGTTTATATGTATGAGAAGTATAGAACAGGAGGAGGGGTGTTAGGCTAGACAGAGGTCGAGGAGTAGAGTATGGTTTATATGAGCGGTACAGGGAAACGAGGAGAGGAGTTAGGCTAGGCTAGGCAGAGGTAGAGGAGTAGAGTATGGTTTATATGAGAGGTATAGGGACACGAGGAGAGTCGGTAGGCTAGACAGATAGTGAAGCAGTAGGAATATGGACTTATATACAGGAGAGTTAGGGAATAGGAGGGGAGGGGCGAGACTTTGAAAGCGACTTTAGACGTGAACTTAGTGGAAAGATGTTTCATGTCAATGTTCTTGACGTACCCATCACGTAACCCATTCAGGGAAAAGGTGACTAGTAAAGGGAAAAAGGTGACTGCTCATGGAAAAAGGTGAGCAGCAAAGGGAAAAAGGTAACCAGTAAATGGAAAAACGTGACCAGCAATGGAAAAACGTGACCAGCAAAGGGAAAAATGTGACCAGCAAAGGGAAAAATGTGACCAGCAAAGGGAAAAAGGTGACCAGAAAAGGTAAAAAGGTGACCAGCAAAGGGAAAAAGGTGACCAGCAAAGGGAAAAATGTGACCAGCAAAGGGAAAAAGGTGACCAGCAAAGGGAAAAAGGTGACCAGAAAAGGGAAAAAGGTGACCAGCAAAGGGAAAAAATGTGACCAGCAAAGGGAAAAAGGTGACCAGCAAAGGGAAAAAGGTGACCAGCAAAGGGAAAAATGTGACCAGCAAAGGGAAAAATGTGAGCTGCAAAGGGAAAAATGTGAGCTGCAAAGGGAAAAAGGTGACCAGAAAGGGAAAAAATGTGACCAGCAAAGGGAAAAAAGTGACCAGTAAAGGGTAAAAGGTGAGCAGTAAAGGGAAAAAAGATGACTAGTAAAGGGAAAAATGTGACCAGCAAAGGGAAAAAGGTGACCAGCAAAGGGAAAAAGGGTAGGGAAAAGGTGACCCTCTCACGGGAAAAGCTAACCCACTCACACTAACGGGTAAGTAATTCAGCTAGTATTGCAAGAGGCTGACTGCATCATAGCAGTGTATGATTTCACAGGTAATCCAGTTAGTATCGTAGGTATTTAGGCTAATTCATCTAGTATCACAGGAGGATAGATTCCAGGGGTTGGGTATAGCATAGTTTCGTATTTCACAGGTAACTCAGCTAGTATCGTAGGTATTTAGCATAATTCAAGTGTGATAGGTGTTTAGAGTAATTAAGCTAGCATTACAGGAGGGTAGGTTCCAGGGTCGGTTATAACGTAGTTTCGTATTTTACAGATAGTTCAGGTAATATCGTAAGTATTTGGGTAATCAGCATAGTTTCACAGATACTCGTGATAATTTCGATCAGAGATTTGTATCACAGCTATTTAAGGTAAATGTAGGTGATTCAGGTTGTATCAATGGTATTTGAGTCATTTTAACAGGTAATTCATCTAGTATCATTAATATTTGGGGCTAACCAGATAGTATCACAGGTGATCGTGCTAATTTAGAACAGGATTTCGTATCAGAGCTAGTTAATGTAATTTCACATGATTCACATCACTCACATGATGACATAATTTCGTCCTTCGAATGAAGTTTCGTATTCTTTCATATCAAAGTCCTCCATTGCAGATATTAGCTGATGTTTAGTTGGCTCCAACCTTCTTTTCTTCTGAGGGCTACTCATTTCACATATATCTTCGTGTCGCTGGCCCTTATAACCATCACTGAAGGTCAAGCTACAATGTTTACATTTGAAGAGCTTCTTACAAGTCATCTCGTGTCTTCTCTTGTGATAACTTCGGAGGAACTTCTTCCCACATTTTCCGCAAGCGTATCTAGTAGCGCTTGGAATAATATCCTTATACGCCGAGTTATTCATCTTTATTCTTGATGTAATAACGTATTAATCCTTCAAAGGAAATGTAGACCTCTTCACCTTGATATCACTTAGACAGCTGATTATTCTTGGAGAAAACACAATGTTAACACCTCAAGACTAATTAGCGCAATGAACTCCAATGCCCTGGATCACCATATTTATAGAGGGAGCACGAGCCTTTTAGATCAATCATAAACTCGCTCCATAACTACCTGTATATGTTTGCTCCACGCGTATTAACCTCACGCCCAGAGTCAGGATGTTTATGACGTCACACCCAGAGACAGGATGTCTGGCAGTATCAAACACGTTTAAACTCGTCTAGTAACTACCTGTATATGTTGTCACACCAACAAGAGAAGTATTCCCACACGCTCATTCAGTCAGATGTTCCATTCAAAGCCTACCAGCACCCAATACACCAAAGCTAGCACAATCTCAAAGGCTTGAAAGGTAACGTAGAAGATTTTCCCCCTTATTTACTTAAATGTATGTATATACTACATTATCTCATGTTTTTTCATTCCCTTTTCAATTCTTCCTTTCCATCTTCTTCCAGAAAGACCATTACATTTCATTGTAATCACGAGCATAGCAATTTTTCCAGAGTTTCACCGATTCTAAGCTTCTATAATCGAACCCGGTAATAGTTTTAATAAATGTATTTTAGCTCCCCCGCATCAGCATCTACCATTTAATCTTTACTCGAACCTGATATGATTCATAGGCTTGAAGATATATGAAATCACCCCCTCGGGATTCGATCTGAGTACTTTAAAGTAGTTATTGTCATGATAACGATATTTAGGGACTAGGTACTCTGTTTACGGTTTACTTGACGTGTCTATATAAATTAGATTACGAGTTATTAAATTTATAAGTAAATTTCATTAAATCGGTATTCGAACCCAGAACACCAGGAACAAAATAATTTATAATATTAGTCTAACATGTTAAGTAAAGCTGTATGCAGTTACATCTTCGATCTAAGTGATATATTATAGTGTACAGAGGAAAATTAAGGAAGTCATTAAAAGAGCGGGATTCGAAGTAAAGACAACTGATTGACAATTATATACAGCATTAATTGTCCATTGTAGGAGCTATCAATCATGCTTTGGTCCACTCCTCTACCTACTTTAGTTTCAGAGATAATGAAGATTTAAAATTAATGATCGAACCCAGGGCCTCAGGTATCTAATTACACATTCACAAGATACTACCTAATAACATAAACTCAATAAAGTTTATTTGACGTCTTTGTCGTAATTAGTTTAGGAGTTATTAAATTTATAATTAAATTACATTTTATCGGTATTCGAACCCAGAGCACCAGAAACAAAATTATTTACAATATTAGTTTGATATGTTAAAGAAAGCTGTATGCAGTTACAGCTTCAATCTAAGTGTTATATTCTAGAGTATAGAGAAAAATTAAGGAAGTCACTGAAAGATCGGGAATCGAACTAGGGACAACTGATTGAAAATTATATACAGCATTAATTGATCATTGTATGAGCTATCAAACATGCTTCGGTCCATCCCTCTAACTTTCTTAGATTCCGAGATAATGGCGATTTAAAAATTAAAGATCGAAACCAGGACACCAGGTACCCAAATGTACATTCAGAAGAAACTACCTAATGGCATTAATGCAATAAAATTTATTTGGCGTCTTTATCTTAATTAGTCTCTGAGTTATTAGAAGATGAATTTGTAATCCCTCCTAGGGTTCGAACCCAGGCACCCCGGCCAACTTGGATTAATATCTCAAGGATGCGGCGCATTCCAGAGAATTTATTACTTTTTACCCCATTGTTCTATCTCTTTTCATTCAGGAGATATAAGCGATTAATCAGTAGCGGACATTTGCGGGTGGGGCTAATTAGTGGGGGTGGGGATAATTAGCATATTAATTGCATTCCATGCATATTAAGTTATACAGAACCCCCAAACGTGTGGAGGTAATTCCTAACTCTGAAGAAAGCTATATCTCATTCACCAAGTATGTAGGAGATATAAAGCTTCGATTTATGGACAGCTTCCGATTCCTCAGTACAAGCTTGGATAAGTTGGTAAAAAATCTAACCTCATATCCTGAAACACTAAAGTACTTTGGAGAAGACAAATTGAAGTTGATGACTCGTAAGGGGGTATTTCCCTATGATTACGTCACTTCCTGGGATGTTTTGAACGAGACCTGCTTGCCTCCTAAGCACACCTTCTACAATAGATTAAATGAAGAAGAAATTAGTGATGCTGACTACGATCATGCTAGAAATGTATGGGAGCTGTTTAATGTGAGAAACCTGGGCGAGTACAGGGACCTGTACTTAACCTCAGATGTACTACTCCTAGCCGATGTCTTTGAGACGTTCAGAGAGCAAACCCTCAAAACACACAAAGTGGATCCCGCGCATTATTTTACCTCTCCAGGACTTACATGGGACGCCTTGTTGTTGTATACAGGAATTAAGCTGGAGCTGTTACAAGATTATGATCAACTACTCATGGTGGAATCAGGTATAAGAGGAGGTTTATGTCAAGTTTCCCATCGGTATGCAGAGGCTAATAACACTTATATGGAGAAGTTTGATCCTTCGAGACCAACCCAATTTATCACATACGAGGACGCTAATAACCAATATGGCTGGGCAATGTGTCACGCCCTTCCTTTTGGTGGATTTCAGTGGGTTTCGCCTGAAGAAATCAGCTTAGAAAGACTACAAGAAGATGATTCTTATGGGTACATATTAGAAGTTGATATCGAGTATCCTGCAGAACTTCACGATCTACACAACGATCTACCTTTCCTGCCTGAGTGTATGAAGCCATTGGAAGCATCTACATAGAAACCGATACCTCATCTTGGACCTCGAAAGAAGTATGTAGTGCATTACAGGGCTTTGAAGCAGGCTCTTAGTCATGGACTACGACTAACAAAAATCCATCCTGTGCTACAATTCCGACAGTCTCGATGGTTGAAACCTTATGTGGAATTTAACAACAGGCTACGACAACAAGCTGCAAATGACTTCGAGAAGGATCTCTATAAGCTCTTTAACAACGCCATGTTTGGAAAACTATGGAGAACCTGCGTAGTCGTGTGGATATACGACTGGTGACCAATGAAAAAACTCTAGAGAAGCTGATCGCCAAGCCTACGTTTATCGACAGGACGATATATGCTGCTAATCTAGCTGCTGTACATATGGTCTCTCGTCAGATTGTGTTCAACCAGCCTATATACATTGGAATGAGTGTATTGGACATCTCCAAGACATTAATGTATAACTACCATTACGACGTGTTGTTGCCTTATTATGGAGCTGAAAAACTGAAGCTTATGTATATGGACACTGATTCATTCATTCATTCATCGTGTTACAACTGAAGATGTGTACCAGGACAAGCTACGTTTTCTTGAGCATCTGGATACAGCTGATTACCCTGTCAATCATATATGCCACTCTACTCAGAACAAGAAGGTATTGGGAAAATTAAAAGATGAGGCTAATAGCAAAATCATCCTACGCTTTGTTGGACTACGACCTAAGATGTATGCCTTAGATATTCAAGGCTCAATGATAAAAAAGATTAAATGTATAAAACGTAGCGCTATTAAGCAGTACATTTCGTTTGACAGCTATACAGACTGTCTTAAAACCTGTGAAATCATCAGAACGCCCATGAATCTAATCCTGTCACGAAAGCATGCTGTTACCACGGTGCAAGTGAATAAAATTGCATTGAATCCCTTTGATGATAAAAGAATTATTGCTGAGGATGGAATAACTACCTATGCATATGGACATTACAGTATTACAAACAGTGCTTAAAGGAATGTAAGTCGAAGATGAAGATTTTCTCGTGAGTCTACAATCTTAAAAATGAAGTTTATCCGTGTGCTGTGTATGCAACTAGCGGACGCCTGATGAAGAAAGAAGAAGATGGAAGGGAAGGTGGTAACCCTGCCATTAGGAGCAATTCTAGTGCTAGTCTCAAGCCTAGATAAAAGGGGAGAGAAATCTACAACGAACTAAAATAAAGGTATGTTGACGTAAAGATTTTCAATTTGTGAACCAATATGCAGTTTATCCCTCTCCGCATCGTACAATAACTGTTTAACATATAATAAGTTTGTAAGATTTAGAAAAAAGTATATAAATTATTGTAACGTTGGATGAGAAATGTTTATAATCTAATTACTCTCTATATTACCATGAGTAGCTGTGATACTAGTTGAATTACTTGTTAAAATGACTTAAATACCTGTGATACTACCCGAATCATGTGAAATTACATTAACTAGCTCTGATACGAATTCCTGTTCTAAATTAGCACGATCACCTGTGATACTATCTGGTTAGCCCCAAATATTAATGATACTAGATGAATTACCTGTTAAAATGACTCAAATACCATTGATACAACCTGAATCACCTACATTTACCTTAAATAGCTGTGATACAAATCTCTGATCGAAATTATCACGAGTATCTGTGAAACTATGCTGATTACCCAAATACTTACGATATTACCTGAACTATCTGTAAAATACGAAACTACGTTATAACCGACCCTGGAACCTACCCTCCTGTAATGCTAGCTTAATTACTCTAAACACCTATCACACTTGAATTATGCTAAATACCTACGATACTAGCTGAGTTACCTGTGAAATACGAAACTATGCTATACCCAACCCCTGGAATCTATCCTCCTGTGATACTAGATGAATTAGCCTAAATACCTACGATACTAACTGGATTACCTGTGAAATCATACACTGCTATGATGCAGTCAGCCTCTTGCAATACTAGCTGAATTACTTACCCGTTAGTGTGAGTGGGTTAGCTTTTCCCGTGAGAGGGTCACCTTTTCCCTACCCTTTTTCCCTTTGCTGGTCACCTTTTTCCCTTTGCTGGTCACATTTTTCCCTTTACTAGTCATCTTTTTTTCCTTTACTGCTCACCTTTTACCCTTTACTGGTCACCTTTCTCCCTTTGCTGGTCACATTTTTTCCCTTTGCTGGTCACCTTTTTCCCTTTGCAGCTCACATTTTTCCCTTTGCTGGTCACATTTTTCCCTTTGCTGGTCACCTTTTTCCCTTTGCTGGTCACCTTTTTCCCTTTGCTGGTCACATTTTTTCCCTTTGCTGGTCACCTTTTTCCCTTTTCTGGTCACCTTTTTCCCTTTGCTGGTCACCTTTTTCCCTTTGCTGGTCACATTTTTCCCTTTGCTGGTCACCTTTTTCCCTTTGCTGGTCACCTTTTTACCTTTGCTGGTCACCTTTTTCCCTTTGCTGGTCACATTTTTCCCTTTGCTGGTCACATTTTTCCCTTTGCTGGTCACATTTTTCCCTTTGCTGGTCACGTTTTTCCATTTACTGGTTACCTTTTTCCCTTTGCTGCTCACCTTTTTCCATGAGCAGTCACCTTTTTCCCTTTACTAGTCACCTTTTCCCTGAATGGGTTACGTGATGGGTACGTCAAGAACATTGACATGAAACATCTTTCCACTAAGTTCACGTCTAAAGTCGCTTTCAAAGTCTCGCCCCTCCCCTCCTATTCCCTATCTCTCCTGTATATAAATCCATATTCCTACTGGTTCACTATCTGTCTAGCCTACCGACTCTCCTCGTGTCCCTTTACCTCTCATATAAACCATACTCTACTCCTCTACCTCTGCCTAGCCTAGCCTAACTCCTCTCCTCGTTTCCCTGTACCTCTCATATAAACCATACTCTACTCCTCGACCTCTGTCTAGCCTAACACCCCTCCTCCTGTTCTACACTTCTCATACATATAAACGCCTACTCTACTCTCAACCTCTGTCTAGCCTATCACCACTCCCCGTATCCCCTACCTCTCATAAAGCGCATTCCTCCTGCCCCCCTCTAGCTGAGTATCACTCCTTGGTTTCCTATCTAACCTAACTTTAACACCTGTCTATCCTAGCATAGGATCTCTCTCCGTTTTCTCGTCTCTCCTTATAAACACATACTCAATTCTCCTAACCTAACACCACTCCTCCTGTTCCCAACCTCTCTCATATAAAGGACATACTCTAACCTTCAACTCTGTCTAGCCTAACAGTCCACCTCGTTTTCCTATACCATTCATATAAACCATACTCTACTTCTTGACCTCTGTCTAGCCTAACACCCCTGCTCCTGTTCCCTACCTCTCTCATATACAAGACATGCTCTACCCTTCAACTCTGTCTAGTCTAACACCCCTCCTCGTTTTTCTATACCTTTCATATAAACCATACTCTACTTCTTGACCTCTGCCTAGCCTAACACCCCTGCTCCTGTTCCCTACCTCTCTCATATACAAGACATGCTCTGCCCTTCAACTCTGTCTAGCCTAACACCCCTCCTCGTTTTCCTATACCTTTCATATAAACCATACTCTACTTCTTGACCTCCGTCTAGCCTAACACCCCTGCTCCTGTTCGCTACCTCTCTCATATACAAGACATGCTCTACCCTTCAACTCTGTCTAGCCTAACACCCCTCCTCGTTTTCCTATACCTTTCATATAAACCATACTCTACTTCTCGAACTCTGTCTAGCCTAACACCCCTGCTCCTGTTCCCTACCTCTCTCATATAAAAGACATGCTCTACCCTTCAACTCTGTCTAGCCTAACACCCCTCCTCGTTTTGCTATACCTTTCATATAAACCATACTCTACTTCTCGACCTCTGTCTAGCCTAACACCCCTGCTCCTGTTCCCTACCTCTCTCATATAAAAGACATGCTCTACCCTTCAACTCTGTCTAACCTAACACCCCTCCTCGTTTTGCTATACCTTTCATATAAACCATACTCTACTTCTCGACCTCTGTCTAGCCTAACACCCCTGCTCCTGTTCCCTACCTCTCTCATATAAAAGACATGCTCTACCCTTCAACTCTGTCTAACCTAACACCCCTCCTCGTTTTCCTATACCTTTCATATAAACCCTACTCTACTCCTCGACCTGTGTCTAGTCTAACACCTCTCTACTATCTCTTCCATATAAAGATATTTCCCTCCTTCAACCTTGTCTAGCGTAGTATCGGTCGTCGTATTCCCTATCTCTCCCATATAAACCCATTTTCCTCCTTGAACCGCCCCATCCAGCCTCGTTTTTCCTATCCTTTCCCATATATGCCCAAAAAACTGCGCCAGCTCTCTCCTAAATAACCTACTCACGTAAATTATTTTCGTCTCACACTGAATACGTATTAAACTTCTCGAGGACGCGTCTCACGTCCGGTTAGTAACGCTGTCTACTAGCAACTGACTTCTGAATTTGTACAATTTGCCCTATTTCAGTTTCTGATTGGCTAATCTTACTCCAATAGAATACTTTCATTTAACTTTCAGGTTTTTCTGGTTGTTGACTGTTCTGGCTATTTATAAGCTGTCAAAAAAAATTACATTATTGTTGCTCCAAGAATTACTAGTAGTAGTATTAAACTTTCTAATTCATTATTTCCTCTAGGTTACCTCATTGTTATCAATTTGTATCTATTATTCTCACAGCTCCTACATTATTAAATTACGTAATACATTCACATAACATTATTGAACATGTACATAACAATATAAACATTAATACAATGACTGTTACATGCATTTTATATATTATATTATACACATTTTGCTTTAAGGCGGGCTGCTATTATATTTTATATTATATAATTTGACTGAAATCATTTAAGTGTTAAAAAATACTGCCTCAACCTTTCAATAACGAACGAGTATATCACGCCCGTCGAGCAGTTCATCAATTAACAAAAGAGACCAGGACCAAGAGAAGGCAATCAGAAAATCTGAAGCATCCAGGAATGAAGATGCAGATGATTACGATCCTGGAATGTACCGAAGTGTGTCAGAATTTTAATGTTCAAACCTTAAATTCAGCTTTCTCAAAACAACATTGTTGGATACTTATATACCTTTTTCTCAGAAAGTATGAGAAGTAGAGATCTGAAATTGTCTTACATGTATACAACACACAGTTTAACGTTCTGAATCACAATCATAATTTGATAATGTATATTAGTGATATTAAGAAAGCAACAACATTACAAATTTTCCTCATATTTACTTTTTTGACTTTGCAAATAATTTTTTTTTTTTATCAATTTCTATTGAACTGATATACATAGCTAAGTAATTTAGGTTTAGAAGATAGCTGAATATACTAAGAACAAGCGTGCAAAAGTTTGATTCTATATTGCAAGTAGTATCAGAGAAAAGGGTACATGAATTCACATGTTTTAACAGTAAATTTTATTATTTTTCTGCAGAATGAAATATTTTTTAATTTTTATGGACTCAACTACATAAGATATCAATACAAACAACCACTTGAAATAATTTTCATTATTTATAGAATAGTTCATAAAATTTTCAGGAAAAACCATTGAGAATTTCAAGAGCAGTGGTAATTTAAAACACTTAAGACATAATTTCTATGTGTTCAGACTACCTTGCCCCTTAAGCATACAGAACACACAGGCGCGGTTATAGCAATCTGCTTTACTAAATATCCTAAGTAACATTTATGCAAACTTGTGCCACAGCGCCCAAAATGTCCAACCAAAGATATTGCATTGAAATAAATGGTGCACAGTAGTATGTAAAAGTTCTAATAATGAATCGATGTGTTATAGACATCGCCCTCTTAACCTCTCACTTTAAACATCTAAAATGAAAGTTCAAAACGATGACGGAATGCGCATGTGAACAAACAAGTCGCTGTCATGCATTTTCCAATGATTTCAATCTTCAATCTCAGAAAACTGAGAGAAGGGAAGGGAAAAGAATCCTCATGCGCAAAAAAGCATTGTAGATAACATAACACGGCAAAGCTGAGATGTCGTCCTCCGTGGTGTAGTGGTTATCTCTAGTTCCCGAGGTCGCTGGTTCAAACCCGGCAGAGCGCGATGAATTTTTTCGGGCTTAAAAATCCTTAGCATGGCTTCCTTCGGAAGAAAAGTAAAGCCGATGGCCCCGTCTCGTAGATTTACGGCACGTAAAAGAACCTCAAGCCTGGTAAAGAGGCCTCTGATCAAAATTACCGGTGCTTCACGCCCAATATAGAATGGGACGCTAAGGACCACAGCAGTTAAACAGCGTCCATAAATAAATAAAAAAAACAGCTGAGATACCACCCACTTTAGAGCAAAATCGAAGTAGTTGTTGATATGCAGCACACTATCGTTAAGACAACTCAAGGTTACAGACTAACAGTTGAAACTCACGATTAAGTATTAGTGCACATTTTTATTCATTAATCTCTTGCCTGAGGAAGAGGAAGTACTGATTCCGCTTCTACTATAGTACTACATAATAAAAATCTGATGTGTTACACTCACATAACTTTCCCTACTCTTGTACAAACTATTTTTACAAACGCTTATTCTCCATATGCTTCATGTTAATCGAGATATCGAGATGTCAATCTTATTGCTAATTTTCTTGTAGATGCGTGAGGAATTGGTAGGCTTTAAGCGATAGTCAAATATTTTAAGATCTAGTTGCTATGTGGAGTATTCCAATTTCTTTGCATTACCAGGACAAAAAAATTTGAATAACGAATTTGAGAAAAAGTATAAGTATTGGAAAATTTAAGGGAATAACATGCAATATCTCGAAAATGGTTCACTCAACAACAAAAAATGTATATGACATAAATTGTGTATTTTAACGCGATCTACATTTTTTGTGTAGTAAAATTTTGTCTATCTCTTATGGTTTACCAGTTATGCAAAAGTCGTTCACAATGAAGAATACCTTTGGAGACATTCCCAGAAAATTCGAGATATAAATTTCATTTGTCATGAAAATATCTTAAACATATGATATTTTAATCAAAATCGTTAGAGCCATTTTTCATAAAATTAAAATTTTCGAAAAATGTTCCATGTAAAGGGTAATCTGGGATGGGGGATTTTCTTGAAAACCTTCGTGTCGCATCTCTGGAAGATACTGAACCTAAATACCAAGTTTGGTGTTTATCTGACTGTTCGTTTCTGAGTTATGCTGTTCACAGACACACACATGGACATGTTTCCAAAAATGCTTTTTTTTTGGATTCAGGGGGTCTCAAAACATATATTTCCGGTGAAATCTCGGTATCGAATTTTTGGGTGGAATACAATACTTCCCCTACTCACCATACCTAGTAGAGAAAGTAAAAATATATTGTTTTTGAGTTTTTCGAAAATAGCTCTAACGATTTTGATTAAATTATTCTAAATATGAAATACTTATGCAACCAATAAAGCATAATATATTTGACGATTCTCTAAATATCCTGAAATTTTCTACATTATAATTGAATTTTGTATAAATGCGAAACCATTGATGAGAATGAAAGCTTATTTCAAGAAAAATGTAACATCATGAAACTATATTATTTATGTTACATAACCTTTCTTCGTAGCGTTATATATCTCCGAAATATTAGTTTTTGTATGTTTAGGTTTCCCTGGGTTTAAATTTACTTTGTTCCGCCAGTTATATAGTATGTTTGAAAATATGATTTTTTTCACATGAGCTCATCACCCCAAAACATTTTTTCTGATGCGATACATTCACATGACTTTCTCTAACCTCTATCGTTTATTGGTGGGTATACACATTATTCATACTCAAGCCTATTTTTATTTCTTTTACATTTTAATAATAGAAATAAACCTTTGCAGGAATACCTACATTACACATTTCGTTATCCTACAAAGGGAACCGAGATACCCAAATATTTAATAACTGGACACTATATGCTGGCCTTAAAATTCCATACTGTTTCCATGCAATCGCGAGAAACAGCTGAATGTTGACAGGAGTTGAAAAAAATGACCAAGAGATGAACCTTTCGAATCTTTAATAACGGATATCTCAGAAACGGCTCATACCACAACAAAATCTTATTTTAAATAAATTGTGTGTTTTATAGAGATCTACACTTTTTATAGTATATTTTCGTCTGTCGCTTAACGTTTACCAGTTAAACAAAATTATCCAAACTTTCTTCCAAGTGAAGTGGACTTCACAGGCTATTCCCAGAAAATTCAAGATGTACGTTTTATTTTTCATTTGAATATATTTAATATATGGTATTTTAATCAAAATCGTTAGAGCCATTTTAGAAAATAAAAATTTTCGAAAAATCTTCCATGTAAAGGATAGTCTGGGGCGGGAAGGACTTTTCTTGAAAATCTTCGTGTCGCATCTTTAAAAGGTACCAAACTTAAATACCATGTTTGGTGTTGATCCGACATTTTGCTTTTGAGTTATGCTGACACAGACACACACGGACATGTTTCCAAAAATGCTTTATTTGGACTCAGGACGCCGCAAAACATGCATTCCCGGTGAAATCTCGGTATCGAATTTTGGGTGGAATGCAATGCTTCCGCTATTTACTATACCTAGTGGGGAAAGTAAAAATTGACTTATGACAACTGTCATAACATCTTGTAAGTACTGGAAATTAATGTGAAGTGGATAGCTTAATGAGTTTTCGAATGAGTAGTATAAAGATTGTCTATGAATTGGCAATAGCAACTATATTTTTATGTACGAGGACTTGATGAAATATACTCTGTAAGTATGATAGCTTTCATTTTTTTTTAAAGAGTGCACTACAGTCACTATGATAGAATGCAGCAGAACATTTCATTGAAAGCCTGGACATTGAATTTTCATGCGGATATTTTAGAAAGCAGACTTGTAACACGGAAAATAAAAAGTGGCAGCTCTGAGAGAAGGGCCGATCCTCTTGAAATATTCACATGGAGACGCAGGCAAGTGCTGATTTATGGAGTCGCGGTATGTAAAGCAGAAAGCTTTGCATTTTATCAATGGTGCAGGTTGAAGTGCTTCTGAAGGCATTGTATGCCTCTTTTTGTTTGTTTATTTATTGCATCCTTTTTTGGGGGGGCTTCAGAATAGTTATGTGAAGTACGGTACTTTTTATGAGCTTGGGCTTTATGTATGAGCATCCACACGGTTTGTTAATTTCGGATTTGGTGCTCCGGAAGCATCAGCGGTTTACATTGTTCCTGGAGAGCGTGTCTTGATTAATTGCGTTAAAAAACAAAGCAAGATATCCAAGGGAAGGTATGTGACATTCTTTTTATCACTGCATAGGAAAGGATAGAAAAATGCATCAATGAGTGGTATTCCCAGTGTTTCTCCCTGCTCCGTATAGCCCTTCCTTGCGGTTCTTAAGGTCGCATTCGTGTGTACCTCAACTGCAGGGAGATGCAAGGGAGAGAATACGTGTTCGTAAACAAACACGTCAGTATAGATAGTGAAAACTCCGCACAGTTAAGATATTCCTGCCAAACAACCAGAGATAAAATACCTAGTTGCTTGTTTTCATATACATTGACAGTGTCAGTGGTGGATGCAACCTATGTAATATCCAAAACTGCTCTTTTTTTGACAAATATTCACAATTTCTTTAAATTTATTTTAGTTCGCAGCTTTGATTACTTTCACTCTGTGTGGAAAATATTTAAACAGCGAACACAATAACAATTGTGATTCTCGTTGAGGTAACGAACTCCATGAACTATATCGAAAAAAGCATAATAATCCGTTTAAACTTTCGCTTCCTTAAAATATTCTTTTTTAATTTATTTACCTATAGTCGCTAAAACATTTTAGGCCTTATAGTGACTTTTACAAGGTAGTACATATTACAGTAAGTAGCACGTTATACAGTTATCATTTCCTAAGCATGTTTTGGATACATTGAGAATAACATTGAGTGAATTACATAGTAATACCGTGATGAGTAACAATACAATTGATCAATGAGACAGTAACTATATCAAGTGATATTTAATGGCCTAGTATAGCACATGATAGGAGTGATTTACAGTTTATTTAGTGTTCCAATGTCACTGAGAAAGGTCTTCAACTTGAAGTAGGCTAACGGGTTTCCGATTGCGTTACGAGTTCGACGGGGATTCCATATCTTTTCCTCTTGAGTCGATTTGTTGGCATTTTGTGACTATGTGTTATTGTAAAGGTAGCAGAGCAGAAGGGGCATTTCGGTGTTTCATCTTTAGTTATGAGATGAATATGAGTAAGTCCTGAGTGGACTATGCGAATCCTTGTTGCTATGATTCGATCTTGGCGTTTCATGGTATTGTAAGGAAATGGCTTAATTTCGTTATTCCTAATTGTGTGAGGTTTGCTGTCGGAAGAAGAAAGCCACTAAAGTTTTCAATTGCTGCGCAGAGTTCCCTAGATGTGTGATGTTTAATCCAGGTGAGGAATTTTGGTGGAATAATTAACGGAGTTTTGAAGAATAGCTATTTTAGCCGTGGAATCCGCGAATTCATTTCCGGCGATGCCAACGTGTGATGGGATCCAGGCGAGAACTATATAGTAGCCCTTAGCAAAAATAGACTGCAACAGGCGATGAATATCATGAACTAGAGGGTGATGCGTGAATCGATCCAATATTGCTTGAAGGGAGCTTTTGGAAACAGTAAAAATGACAGCGAATCTGTTATCAGATGTCATAATATATGATAGTGCTTCCCTGAGAGCCAGTAGTTCGCAGGAGAAGATAGAAAACTTGTCAGAAACGCGATGGGAAGCTATGCGGTCGGTGTCTGTGGTCACTGCTTATCCACATCCGTGATCCGTTTTTGTTCCATCTGTGTATAAGTTCTTGCCTTGCGCGTATTGGGAAGTCAGCTGAATATAAACAACGTTGTTAATGACGGATACACTTCCTTCTTAGGACATTTACATTTCGGACATGTTATTACAAAACGGATTAAAAGGCATTGCATGCAGGCATAGCTCTATCGACGCTTAGTCATTGCTTCTGCCTTTGCTGGTCTATTCGGAATCAAGTTCTATTTCGTATGGCGACTAAAGATTTGGGTAGAAAATAGTGATGACCAATGGTTTGAATCTTGAAAACCCGTAACAGGTGTGCATATCTACATAGCAAATCTTTCTCTGTGATATGAGTAGGTATTCACTATTACATCAGGAGCAGAACGGATACAATTGAACCGACGCCTTATGTTTATCAGTGAACAGCGGAATGTAGTTGTGTACAGCCTACATTGAATCGCAATGGCGTATTAATAAATACTGAACAAAATGTGTATAAACTGCAAAAAATCAAAAAATAAATAGAGTTTTATTTATCGACGCCCTTTAACTGCTGTGGTCCTTTCAATATTGGACGTGAAAGACCGGTAATTTTGCTCAGAGGTCTCTTTATCAGGCTTGAGGTTCTTTTACGTGCCGTAAATGTACGACACGGGACTACCGGCTTTACTTCCCTTTCGAAGGAAGTCATGCTAAGGATTTTTACGCCCGAAAAAAATCCATCGCCCTCCGTCAGGTTTGAACCCGCGACGTTGGGAACTAGAGGCTAGCTGGTAATAAACTGCAGGAGAAACCAACTCAAAGTACATAGTATATTAACTCGATAGAGTGTAATAGATATTAACGGAAAAAGCCCCCCTATCCGAACAAAGTATTTCACTGTTTAAATGTATAATTCCAATAGATGTAAATGTGACCTTATGGGGGATGTATAACGTAATTACTCAAGGGAATTGGAAATAAGATATATACGTTTCAAGTTATAAATCTAATTTTTTAAATACATTCACCAATTCAGAAATTTTCAGCCCGAAAAGGGACAAAATAAATGTTGTGTAGAGTCCGTAGTCTTATTTTGAGACCTTTTCATAAAAATATTTAACATGTTACCCATTCTGAACTTGAGTCCTCTTTCCCCAAATTTACATTCTCCGCTTCATAATTTCTCCTCAAACTCCTTTAGGTTGGTTTAGTCATTTTTACACAGATCAGAACTTGAGCTACAGTGAACGAAATACAAAAACTTAGCGCGACATAATCACGCAATATGAGTAACACATTTCAGTATACACTCCAGTCAAGAGCGGTAGTCAGAACGTGTTCAGCGAAGCTTGTCAGGCTTAAGAAAATCCAAGTTTTTTCAACAATAATTGTGTGCTGAATAAGCCTACACATTGACTTGCGGACGAGTAAGCTCAGTTCCTTTGCCTTTTACGATGCAGCAAGTGGAAAGCAAGCTTGAAGTGGAATTGGTAAACCTCTACTGTATAGGGGAGTTTGGCGATTCAAAACTTTCTCGACTGATGACCGTGCGTTTAAAATGGGGAAGAATAGTAGTTTTATTTATCAGTAACAGAAAGGATTGTGGTAACTAGTACATATTAAACGTCATTTCACGGACTCCCTGATTGAAGAAGTTCCATTATCACCAAAATGTCTTGGCTTCGATATTTAAATGTCTACAACTTAATCGAAACACCGAGGCCTATAGTTCATTTCACCGGCACTCCACGGACTCCCTGATTAAAGAAGATGCACTATCACAAAATATCCTCGCTTCGATACTTAAGTATCTACAACTTAATTGAATCACTGAGGCCTGTAGTTAATTTTACCGTTAATAATGACGCGTTTTGCGGTGATGTTTGATAAGTGGTTTACAACCCCTCGGCGGGGACACCAGACAAACTATTATTTGATTAGGAGTAAGACTACAGTCAGAAAGGATCTTATTTTCTTGAATTTGGACTTGTTAATTCTATACCACGACTGCTCCTCCATCTCAACTGCGATTGGCCACCACCCTGTTAACCCCATCCCTAGGGGGGAATTACGCTAAAAGTAACCTTCGTTCAAAGTGGGCTTTATGTATACAAAGTAACCATTCTGACTCTGAGGTACTTACAGGTGAATTTTTTCAACCTGACACGGCAGAAACTCAAAGGAACAGAAGGTAGTCTAGGGTGAGGGAGAACGGCTGGCAGTATTCCCCTTGAGTGGAACGAGAGGAATGCGGAATGTCACCTTATCGCACGTTGTGTACGCTCTTGCTGCCAGATTACTACTGACCACAGAACACCAAAGTATAAGAAGTGCTACCCTAGTGTTAAATTAGTGGAAACACGAAGGCGATCGCAGCGTGAGCAGTGATCGGGGATGGAACTACTGACCCAACTCCCCTCTCAGAAGATTGATGGAACTTGTGTAGCTAGTGCGCATAAAGATAAGCGTGTCAGGTCGAAAAAAATGACCTGTACATGACAGCACTTCATTCGTTTGTTATGATTGCGACAAAGGCAATGTTGCGTCTGAATTCCTCTGGCTTTTTGTTTTTCTTTTAATTTAGAATAAAATGCCGTTTTTAATAGTTATGCTAGCCCTACAATCGCTATAATACTTCATTCGATATTATCATCTTTTTATGAAGGCTCTTCTGGGTAACCCTCAATTCTCATCATTATTCTTCTCAGTGTTGCTAGAGCAGGACTTCCGTCAGAAGTAGTACTCTGGTCGCTCATGTTTTCTCCCTTTAGAGCACCTCTCTACCATAGTAACCCTAGGCATTTACTCTCTAGATCCATTTTTTTAGCATTAGAGACGCCTTCTCGGAATCCTTGCAATTATCGGCTCTTCCATATTCAAGTATCTCACTTCTTCATTGCTCTTGCTTTCTAATTTGGACAACGTCTTCCTGTCCCATCTATCTCCACTGCCTAGATGTTACGTTTTTGATGACTGCTTTAAACTATCCCTCAGCACCATAAATTGATAATGTTCTCTTGCTTAACTTTCTGAAGAGAAACCTATTCCACAGTTTCTCGCTCAACTTATCACCCCGCTTGACCTCACATCATCTTCATAGGCTCTAAAACCATGCATGACTGCACCGAACCTTTCGCTCAATACGTGATATCCCATACCTTCTTAGGTATTCAGCTTTACCTTAAAAGTAGCAATGTATCATGACAGATATATATATATAGGGTGTGTTTTTTGTGGTTGATCTATTTCCCATTGCGTTACCTAAACGTCAGCATTACCGTGTGCTATTAGTCATCTGTCAGTCGCTATTATCCACATAATTGCCTACTGCCAAATAATTAAATACAGGGTTATTCAAAAAGAAGGAACATACTTTAAATATTTATTTCTAATGAATGACAATAGATAGCGATACATACGACACGTCATGGAATAGAGAAAAGCTCAAAGTTTTAAGCCCCACCTATCAGTTCCAGTCAGTGCCTACAGCGGTGCTGTTTGTTTACGAGAAAATGGCGACGCCACAGGCAAAGTCGTTTTGTGTGCTGCATTATGCAAAGAGTGAATCCATCGTTTCATTGTAGCGTACATTTCGTTGTAAGTTCAACAACGAGTCGCCTCGACATAATTTACAATTGATACAATAAATTCGTAGAAGATGGTTGCGTATGCAAACGGAAAAACGCTGGTCGTCTTCGCGTAACAAATGGTGCTTATTTTGAACACATAAAATGAAACTTTGAACTTTTCTCTATTTAGTGAAGTTTCGCATGTGTCGCTATCTATTGTCGTTCATTGGAAATAAAGGTTTAAAGTTTGTTCCTTCTTTTTGAATAACCCTGTATAATTTCAAAATAATTTTGTGGTCATATATTCAAATATCCTTATAAAGAATGTGTTTTCTCAGGTACATGGACAAAATACGTGATCAATCAACACATTATGGCTTACGTATGCAATACAGTATCGTCAAATAGGTGGGACCTCCCACGCTTATACTTGACTGATCATGGCAAGAGCAAAATTTAATACAGAAAATATAGGCGTAATTAAATTATAATTTGCATGTGAAATAAAGCTTTCGTGACACTAATTCTGTACTAAATATTTGCTGTTCTTCGTATAGGTTTCTTTAAGTTTTAACCGGCGACTTTGCCTTCTTTGTCTCCCATGAACTCGCTAAAATGTAGGCAGTACCATGGCTATTATCTCGGCCGGTTTGTTAAGCAGTTGACTATTGCCCTATCCTCCTATACATGTACAATGAAATTTAATTGAAACATGGCGACTGTTTACCATGATTAAGAAAGCAAAATAAAGAGGAATATACTTTTGTGCAAATAATTTGTAGCAAACCTGTGAAATTAAATAATAATGGTGAAAGAAATTCGTGTGAATATTATAAGCATTTTTTCTAAATATTATGAATAAAGTTCCCGTGAAGGTCACAAATTCAGAGCTCTAGAACTATTGTAGATCTGTTGTAAGTAAACGTATCAGGAATTCCGTAGTGTTGAATCAAGTGAATTGGTTATAAGGAAGGTGGATTTCTTGCAACGTAAACAGGCCAGTCAGCTGAAGCGTGAAAGAGACTTGCACGCTGATGGCTCCCTCTGTGAATGCATAGCTTCAGAACGAGTAAGCGACGAGATACAGACTCCAACCATTAAACAATACCAGTGTTAAAAATGTTACAGGATCTGAGTTCATATTACAGAGGTGTGAAAATTATTAGACTCAAAACAAAGTGTGGGTTATTTATTGTATGAGATTATGTCTCCAGATTATTGTAGCTTTAGTGTGACAAATGGTTATACAGTTTTCCACCAATCAGACCAGTTGACTGTCTATATGAAAAAGTACAATAAAACTATACTCAACATTTTATCTTGTACTACTGGCTAGATGCAGAACTTTTTCTTCGGTGAAGTGCAAGCTAATTTATTTCAAGTTTGCCAAAAATGGATAAAAAAAAATACCGTTTTCAGTCATTCTTCACATCAGTATTATCTGTAAAAATTCAAGACCATAACTGGAAATTGAACACTAAATTTTTTACTTTCTCTACCACTCACATAGTAGGTAATCCATCTAAAAAAATCTGATGTGTTATATGCTTCATGTTAATCGAGATATCGAGATGTTAATCTTATTGCTAATTTTCTTGTAGATGCAAGGGGAATATGGTAGGCTTTAAGCGATAGTCAAATATTTTAAGAGCTGGTTGCTATGTGGAGTATTCCATACTCTTTGCATTACCAAGACAAAAAAAATGAATAACGAATTTGAGAAAAAGCATAAGTATTGGAAAATTTAAGGGAATAACAAGCAATATCTCGAAAATGGTTCAATCAACAAAAAAATGTATATGACATAAATTGTGTATTTTAAGGCGATCTACATTTTTTGCGTAGTAAAATTTTGTCTATCTCTTTTGGTTTACCAGCTATGCAAAAGTCCTTCACAATGAAGAATACTTTTGGAGACATTCACAGAAAATTCGAGATATACATTTCATTTGTCATGAAAATATCTTAAACATATCATTTTTAATCAAAATCGTTAGAGCCGTTTTTGAGAAAATTAAAATTTTCGAAAAATGTTCCATGTAAAGGGTAATCTGGGATGGGGAGATTTTCTTTAAAACCTTCATGTCGCATCTCTGGAAGATACTGAACCTAAATAACAAGTTTGGTGTTTATCCGACTGTTCGTTTCTGAGTTATGCTGTTCACACACACACACACACACACTCATAGACAAACACACACGGACATGTTTCCAAAAATGCCTTTTTTGGATTCAGGGGTCCTCAAAACATGTATTTCCGGTGAAATCTCGGTATCGAATTTTTGGGTGGAATACAATACTTTTCTACTTACTATACGTAGTAGAAAAAGTAATTAGATACAGCAGCTTTACCAGAAATACATGTTTTGAGGTCCTCTGAATCAAATATTTTACATAAAGATCCGTGTGTTGTGTGTGTGTGTGTGTGCGCGCGCGCGAGCGAGCGCGCGTGCATGTGTGTGTGCGCGCGAGCGCGCGTGCATGTGTGTGTGAACAGTAACTCAAAAACGAAAACTTGGATAAATACCAAACTTGATCTTCAAAAGATGCTATACTAAGATGTTCAAGAAAATCGTCCCATCCCAACTACCCTTTACATGGAGCAATTTTTATTTTCTCAAAAATGGCTCTAACGCTTTTGATTAAAATATCATTTTTAGGGAATAGCCTGCGAAGTCCTCTTCATTCGAAGGGATTTTATATAATCTTGTGTAACTGATAAACGATAAGCGATAGACGAAAACGTATTACATAAAAAAATGCAGATCTCTTTAAAACACACAATTTATTTAAAATAATTTTTTGCAGCATTAGCCATTTCCGAGATATGCATTATTAATGGTTCGAACTGTTCAATTCTTTGTCAATCTTTTTAACTCCTCTCAACATTCAGTTCTTTATCGCGGTTGCATGGAAAGGGCGTGGAATTTTAAGGCCAATATATAGCGTCCAGTTGTTAAACATTTTTACCATCGCTGTTCTTTTTGCATTTATAACGAAATGTGTAATGCAGCTATTTCTGCAGAGGTTTGTGTGAATAGAAGAATAAGCTTTTCTAAGAATGGTTTTAATACACATAATATGTGATAGAGGGTAAAGAATGTCACATCAGAGTTTTCCTAATATGTGCATCTTTTACTCTGTGAAGCTGTTTTAGACCATGGGTTGGAAAAATGTTTCACCAACAAAAATTCTGATGCAATAGTGTCATTGGAGGAAAAGAAATATTTACAATGAAAAATAGGTGATAGGCATTCATACAAGCTATGGATTTGATTTCAGGCATTTGCGAATGAATGTTCAAATTCAGAGCATAGAATTTATTTTTACCCCAAACATATAATTGAGCCTAATAATTTTCACACTTGTGTAACTCCTTAAATGGCCATTCATGTCTACAGCTTAAAACATTCCGTAGACTCAGGAAACGTTTTATTCATTGACCTGGGCTTGCTTCATCAGCCAATCACAAAGCCGGAGCGGGACATGCGCTGTGGTATTTAAGCGAAACCTCGTGTTCTACCTTTGCTCTCACATTTCTTTCGTTTTGTTTACTCACGACATCGCAGACAAAAATTAACAAGCTTTCCCCAAGATTTCAGATGCTGTTAATGTACACGTAATGCTATCTCTTCTATAGTTGAATTTCACTCTGTAGCAGAACACAAAAGCTGATGTCATTAAAGCTAGACTACTTTTCCCGCCTCTTTACGGAACAAAAGACAAGCAGTAAATGAAGTATATTTTTGCCAAAATGTTCACCTACCTGTTAATTGTAAACCATGAAAGTGCTTCTAGTTTTCAACTCACCAGTGCTAATATTATTTTTGAAAATGTTTGTTTCTACTAACTTATTACTTTCTCTACTACGTATTGTCGCGTACCTCACTATTTAATTATTATTTAACTACAGAGGAGGGCAACTCGCTTGTGAGAGGGATCGTTGAACAAACAAAGAACTTTAAAACTCGAGGTATCGACAAGGGACGTAGCTAAAGTTATCTCAAAAATATTCTTACACTAACATAATTCCTGGCTGAAGGGAGAGGCAAGGATTCTATTCTACCATAATAAAAGTTGGAAGAAAGGATGACAAATAGATTTATTATAACAAATGCTTACCTTACCCCAATGTGTCTGCCGGGCGAGGACGCCATATCGTAGGGTAGCTATCCGTTCACCTGACGCGAAGACTAGTCACAGACTGACTGAGAAAACCCGTTAAGCTTGGCGTCACTAACGCCATCCCCCACCAATGAGACTGTTTCCCCTTAAACACCCCTCCTCAGATAAACTGCCAACCTTCAACTTGGGTAACCAGAGGGCGCATTACCAATATATAATCTGTGCACATGCCACATCTCCCCCTGGCCACCGAAGTCGACGTCCTCGTCGACAGAAAGAACATAAATAGAAAATACAGGAAAAAACAAAAGAAAGACATACCAAAAAAAAATGACATACAAATGTGTGATGTAAAATAAAAGAGTAATAAATATGTGTGGTTAGCACCCAGCCGAAGAAACAATGGTGCTGGGTGATGTGGAGAGAGAGGAGCGATGTAAGTGCTGTCGACTTAGTATTGTTAATGCACTTAGCTTTGGCATCCCGCACACGCACACACCACGCTGCCTTAGTTCACAGGCACACTACACTGCGCAAAAGGGTGTTGAACTGCCGTAACTGTTTGTGGGTGGGTTTAGACAGTGCCCACAACGACGATTTGTCCTGGTGTAGAATCAGCACCGCAGGTCTCTGGTGATGACAACAGGGTGGGCAGTCGCTGGCTTGGACTGCCCCCCGACATGGTGGCTCCTTATGCCACGGCAGTGTAGTGGCTGCCCGACAGCTTCCCTGTGGTGTTTCCTGACTGCTGGTGTGCCCTGGGGATGCTGGTGCATCTTCTCGCTCTCTGCCACAGCACAATACTAAAACAAAACCACCACACAATAAACAGGATGCTCCCACAAAGAATCACACATAAAAGAAGGGTATGTCCTTTACAATTAAAGATTTTAAAGTTTGACAAATGTACACTAAAAATTCTTTTGACATGGGGCAAATAAAGAGAAAAGAAAATTAGAACAAATTGGCATAAGAAAGAAATTTTACAGAGTTGCCATCCAAAGTGTAACTTACAATGCTTCATAATCCAAATAACAGTAAAACAGACTCAAAATACATAAACATGACAGAAATGAAACATAACCTTATCTTGGGATCCCAATATTACAACTTAATAACCAGCTGGTATCACTAACAAAAGAAAGTAAGTGCACTTACAAGACAATCACACATGACGATGAAATGAACTCATTCACACTGACCATGGCCCCAAATTACACACAACACTGACTTAACTATCTACTCAAACTAGTGTATGCATCACTACAAACTACATCCACAATACATTTCTAAACTACGCCACGTACATGCTTTCAACTACTAGTGTCCTACTCTTGTCACCAATATAACTTCTTATTCACATCACTATCTTTCTCATCGCAGTTTAACCATCATCTTTCATAATCATCATCATCATTAGCAGTAATAGTAATAGTGCAATCTCGATCATTACTTCAATCATCATCATCTTTCAATTTTCTCTCCAAAACAAAACATCTGCACTTACGTGTCTCATTTAGCATGCTGCAAATTCAAAACATCTGACATAGGCATAACCTTCAAGAAATCACATTAATTCAGGAATTACACAAATAACATGACATTATAATGTTGCATCTACATCCTCAAAATGAAAATTTAAGCTGGAAAACAGGTGGTATTAACATTTGCTATCTAAGATGGTAATAAACTTGTTGCATAAACGGAGAAAAAAAAATTATTTTCATTACATTCACTTCCATCCATTTAATCTCTTGTGTGAATTCATCACACACGCTATACTGGGCACGTTACAGCAACACCAATAAGCAAAATCTCTGAAATCAGACAACTGTCGGGGTTACACTGTGGCACTTCCACCGAAGCTGACATCTCGTCTCATCTCATCTCTCCTCATCTCACATCAACACCGTCGGGGTTACTCTTTGGCACTTCCACCGAGGCAAATCTCAACTCTTATTTCTCACATAACCTCACACTACGCCATCGGGGTTACTCTTTGGCACTCCCACCGAGGCAAATCTCACATATATCACATAACCTCAAATACACACATACATACACACACTATTCATGCAACAAATTTCTGCAAATAAAGATCACAGCATCATTATGGAACCCAAAATCAAATCGAGTCAAAATCAAATCATATCAAATCAAATCGAATGCAACAAAACAACATCACATCATTACTCAAAACAATATTGTCACATAACATTCCTGAAAATGAAAGCTCAATTAAGCACATTGTACACCTAAAACACATTCCTGCCGCATAACACAACAACACAAATGATTTGCAGTTATCAAAACACAATTCAAAATTTAAATTACACCCAAAATAACAATATACTTGTAATTTAGCAGAGACATTCATATCACATATTCCTGAAAAGTAAGGCTTAATTAAGCATCAGTCAGCGAAACAATAAAAATTTAGCATACCTGTGTGAGTCGTAAAACTGTTTCATTCATCCAAACTTTAGCACTCACAATGATTACATACTTACGGGTGATTTTTTTCTTTTCTCTTACTCGTTTACCACAAAATTCCCGTGCAAATTGTCCAAAATCTGGTAACACACGTACAGCTGGTTCATCAACATCCACATCGTACTGGTCCATATTAGAAGCACATCAAACCTAATTAGGTGCAGATACTGGCAAGGTTGGTAGCTCCTGAAACTTTTACTTACATGAGTAACTGCGAAAGATTTTCCCCTAAAAATATACATTGCGGAATTAAATAAACCAAACTTGGCAACGGTAAAGCAAAATTATCATCATTCTCAGAGCGGCCAATAGCAGTAGTAGCCAACATTGCAAAATTCTTAACTCATACGGCGACAACTAGCTAGGATTCTTCACGTGAGAGGGGTCAATGACCGGCGGCAGACAGCTGATTGCTTTGCAACAGGCGTACCAACACTGGACAAATTCCACCACACTGTGCTCGCCAACTGGAGCAATTACTATATCAACTTTCTGTGCAGGACGTCGCTTATGCATGATTGCAGCACAAAAGATAACGCAACCAATAAACAAACCGTAGGACCAAGCAAACAGATTACACCAAACTAAACACTTATAGCATCACATGAATGTAAGTAGCAAGAGTAGAACATAGCCAAATAAAACAGTTGCAGAAAGAACACAATTAGGGCGTCCGCGGCGAAATATCAGAAAATTATACTAACACAGGGCTACACAAGCCACTTGGACACAATACCAAGATTTTTAAGCAGAATGAACACATGGAAGAAAACAAAATGATAGCTTCAGTGAGAAACCTCGAACTGGAAGTTAAAAAAAACTACGTCACACTTACTGTGACCACCGCTAATATTCTCAAAAGGAGCAGAATACAGACTTGTAATTTATACTAGCATACTAAACTTCTCTTTTTTCGCTTAAATCAAATGTATATAATCTGATATGCACACGCAAATAAACGCGCCAAAACACGTGTTGAGGAATACTGGTTTCACAAGCTAAAATTTATTGCTGAAATGCATGACCACGCGGGAATTACACAACACACGTGCGTACATAAAAGTTACACGAAGAATGACCCAGAAAAGTGCAGTAAATAGCTAGAAATCACAATCACTGGAATATAAAGTTACACATTTCCAAACCACTGCTAATAAGCACAGAAAACAAGATTTGCAAACGGATAGCCAACACGTGACGAGCACATTTTGAAACAACAACTATATCGCTCGTTTCTTCTCAAATTTCACAAAAACATTTTTTTTTGAAAACAACCAGCATAAAGAACGGAACACAGTGATACAATTTAAAGGAAATGAAGCCAAAACAAGGGGAAAATGGAGTCAGAAGTTTTAGCGTCACCCGGCAGACAATGGGGAAAAATGCAAAAATGAACTCAAAATTGAAATTTCGACACCAAACTTTCAGAAATGATGGAAACAAAATTTAGAAGAAGAGAATCACAAATAAAAGTATAAAAATCCTTACCCTTTCGCCAGAAAGAACTTTACATTTTTCACGACCACGTGTAGCAGAAACCGTTAAATTTGGAGGGAGAAAAAAAAATTTTGCACTTAAAATCTCAAAACAAATCAAACCAATTTCTCGGCACCTCCGCCAATTACCCGGCGACTCACGCCAATTTGTCGCGTACCTCACTATTTAATTATTATTTAACTACAGAGGAGGGCAACTCGCTTGTGAGAGGGATCGTTGAACAAACAAAGAACTTTAAAACTCGAGGTATCGACAAGGGACGTAGCTAAAGTTATCTCAAAAATATTCTTACACTAACATAATTCCTGGCTGAAGGGAGAGGCAAGGATTCTATTCTACTATAATAAAAGTTGGAAGAAAGGATGACAAATAGATTTATTATAACAAATGCTTACCTTACCCCAATGTGTCTGCCGGGCGAGGACGCCATATCGTAGGGTAGCTATCCGTTCACCTGACGCGAAGACTAGTCACAGACTGACTGAGAAAACCCGTTAAGCTTGGCGTCACTAATGCCATCCCCCACCAATGAGACTGTTTCCCCTTAAACACCCCTCCTCAGATAAACTGCCAACCTTCAACTTGGGTAACCAGAGGGCGCATTACCAATATATAATCTGTGCACATGCCACAGTATAGTAAGTAGGGGAAGTATTGTATTCCACCCAAAAATTCGATACCGAGATTTCACCGGAAATATATGTTTTGAGGCCCCCTGAATCCAAAAAAAGCATTTTTGGAAACATGTCCGTGTGTGTGTCTGTCTGTGAACAGCATAACTCAGAAACGAACAATCGAATAAACACCAACCTTGGTATTTAGGTTCAGTATCTTCCAGAGATGCGACACGAAGGTTTCCAAGAAAATCCCCCACCCCAGACTACCCTTTACATGGAAGATTTTTCGAAAATTTGAATTTTCTCAAAAATGGCTCTAACGATTTTGATTAAAATATCATATGTTTAAGATATTTTCATGACAAATAAAATGTATCTCTCGAATTTTCTGGGAATGTCTCCAAAAGTATTCTTCATTGTGAACGACTTTTGCATAACTGGTAAACCATAAGAGATAGACAAAATTTTACTGCACAAAAAATCTAGATCGCGTTAAAATACACAATTTATGTCATACATTTTTGTTGTTGAGTGAACCATTTTCGAGATATTGCTTGTTATTCCCTTAAATTTTTCAATACTTATTTTCTCAAATGGGAATTCGTTATTCATTTTTTTGTCTTGGATATGCAAAGAGTATTAATCTGTGTCAAAGAGAATGGTGCTGCACCTAGCAACCAGCTATTAAGAGATATGTATGTGCTTAAAGGCTACTGTATTTCTATATTGCCCTGGTAAATATATATTCCCCTTACATCTACAAGAAAATTAGCAATAAGATAGAGTCTGCAAATGTTTATCTCGATTAACATGAAGTAGATGGAGAATAAGCTTTTGTAAAAATAGTTTGTACAAGAGTAGAGAAAGTCATGTGAGTGTAACACATCAGATTTTTTTCTTCATGTTATCATCATCTTTCATGCATTGGCAGGTTGTTGTCCGTGGTGTAGTGGTTACCATTTTAGCCTTCAGTTCCCGAGATCGCGGGTTCAAACCCGGCGGAGGGCGGAAGTAAAGCCGGTGGTTCCGTGTGTATATTTACGGCACGTAAAACAACCTCAAGCCTGATAAAGAGGCCTCAGAGCAAAATTACTGGTCTTTCACGCCCAATATAGAAAGGGACGCTAAGGACCGCCGCAGTTAAAGAGCGTTCATAAATAAAACTCAATTTAATTTCACGCCTTGGCAGTATTATTTGCCTGTTGCAGTTGATCCTTCCTTGATCCTTCCATTGTTTCTGGGACGTCCCATATTTCTTCTCTCTACAGCTTTATAACTCATCATTAAGCTTGGAAGCTGGGACCTTGTGTGCCTAAGCGAGCGGTAATGAATATCAATAAACACCTCCTACCATCACAGAGGTGCAGTCACTAAGTGAGTAGAGTTAAGAGGTAAGTCAATAGAGGGGGACACCTCGCCGCTGCGACCAACTAGAACTATTGTAACTACATCCCCCGGGAGGCAGGAATGAGGTAAAGGAGCCGCAGAAGGTCGCATGTCCACAGGCAGACAGGTTCACAGAGACGCACGGAGGTCCCTATCATTTTCAGTTTGAAACAGCCGTCTTCACCAGCAGCGGCAGAGAATCTCGCGAGAGGGCGTTTTATGGGGAGGAATCCTTCCCAAACCGCAGCAGCCATGCCATTTGCCCGACACCAGCCGCACCAAGAAACCTGAAGACACTGCCTGAAAGATGAAAGGCGGAAAGATGAAATGATAGGAAATGAGTGAAAGGAGAAATCGTGGTAGAATACACCATCCCAGCATTCGCCTAGGCGACCAGAGGAAAACCACGAAAAACCCGATGGTGAGAGTGAGCGGCCACCGTGAATCTAACCCGAGACCTCCCGAATGCGGGCCACGGACATTGCCACCTCAGTCATCCCTCACTGAGTAAGCAAATGTTATGTTAGCTTTGTTTGCGTTATACCTCTAGCCCAGTTGACCGCAAGGCACACCGGGTCGCAAGTTCCGAGCCTTAATCATTAGTTAACAAATATCCAATTGATTGGGCTCAGATTCCACCTTCAGGCAAACAAATGTATTAGTCTTAAGCTGGAAGGTGTACATTACTACTTTTTTTTCCTCGTCGGGTTGGTGACACATGTTTAGCAATGTTTATTTGGCATGTGTGAATTACACAAATATTTCCAAAGGAAAATAATAAGTAATTTGATCTTATTAGTGTTTTAAATATGCTTATTGTTTTAAATATGCTTATAATGAATGAAAACATTTCTATTAGATTTAACTATAACATCCTATTACAAACATTAGATCTGATTTTAAACCAGAACATATTGGGATTTTCCATCGTAGTAGGAAAATATTTACGGATATATAATGGAGGTAAACACCTCGCGCACTGCAACCTGCGGGAGATCTATTATGGCCACTACATCCAGGAGGAAGGGATGAAGTCCCTAACAGCCGCTGACTCGAAGACCCGTCCCACTACTGGAGCTGTCCAGATAGGGCAATAAACAAGCCCTCAACCAAACAAACCTCTAGTGTCCATGGGGAATACTCTTTTTCTGGAGTAAGCATCCGCGCCATCTGTTCGTACTGCCATACACCACGAAACCTAGAAGCACACTTGAAACATGAGAAGGAAAGGGAATGAAAGATAAATAATGGAAAAGAAATAGTGATAGATGAGAAACCACACCAACGTTCCCTACTGATCAGGGAAAACCACAAAAACCCCAAAATCAAATGGGCGGTCGGCGGAAATCGAACCCTCGACCTCCCGAATGCGAACCTGACACGTTTCCGCGGGGTTATCTCGATCGGTGTGCGTATACATTCATATCGAGTGCTGTTACATAAATACCAGGTGAGTCAGCTGCCTCTAGGTATTCTATCTATGCAACCCGCAGTTTATAGTCTAATATGAAAGCATTGACCCTTTTATCAAACAAACTGTTATTGTAGCTCTGCCCTTGTATTCGATACTATACACAACCACCATTAAGGATTAAAGGCCTGAATGAGCCAAGGAGCCGCGAAAGGTTTTAAAAAGACGGTTTTCATGGATATAATGCTTGCAAGGAGATAGAGGTATGTTTTCCCGAAGAGCAGGAGACAACACGTGCATTCTGGCCGAGTGGATTAGCTGCCGGGATGTGGTAAAGCAACGGTTAGCTTTGCAAGTTCGAATCTAATACAAACATCAAGTTATTTTGATTTTTTTTTTTTTTTTTTTACTTTTTCCTTGCGTTTATTTTCTGTATTTTAGTATACTAATCTATTTATTTTTGTTATTGGCTCTCGTGTGAGCCAAAGACACAAGAATTACAATCAGATAATTGTGTATCATGTTTACGATAATGATCTGTACCTATCTGGTGTTGTAAACCGTGTCACGTAGTTAGCTTTTATTCTTTTGGGCATATATCGATATTAAATCTAACAGCTTTTGTTTCATGTTTAAACCTCATGTTTCACTTCTTCTACTGACAAAGGATTTGTAAATGTGCTAATTTCATGGTAAACAGAATAATAAATTGTTAAAGAGCGTGGATTTCATCAACGAAGTAAATGTTCAAAATGACGACCCCCTTCATCAATGCACATTTATGTACGTTGTCGGAAAGACCTTCTTGCATGTTGTAACATGCCCGGTGTAATCTGCCTACGTTCTTCACCCCGGAAATGATTTGGGCTTTGCGGTTCTTCTTCATTACGGTAGAAAAAACATGGTGATATCTCTATTTTATACACACTTGTAATGTTATCAAAAATGTTCTTTATATCATAATATAAAATTATAGGCAAAAGAGATAAAACAAAAGGTAATAATATTTTTTGAACTTAACACGACGGATTTGAACCCGCACTAGAGCCGCACAGTGGTAAAGCAACTATGATAATACCATTCGGCCAATGCTACGTTGCGAGTTGGGGTTCCTATACGAATTAATAATAGCAAAACTCAACGCCACCTCGAATCTTTACATGCTTTTTGCAACTTCATACAGCGTTTGGAGGTCATTTTGGTAACTTTAACTCAAATAAACAAACTGCATCAGTCATTTCAATTACTGTATGAACTGAAATATGCCATAGTTCGTGACGGAAAAGAAATTATCTACCTAATGCTTAGTTGACAAGGCTGTACAACTAACCTTTGTTGGCTGACGGCTTAAATCCAATTGGTCGCACTGCTAGATCTTCCATTTTGTTTTCAAATAGTTTTGTCAACCGATGCATGTGATAAGTTGTTCCTTCAGGGGCGTTTTCAAAGATGTGTATCAATGTATGCTAAGGAATAAAAGTTTGTAAAATCTGCTTAAAGTGCCACTGAAGCTCCCAGTGTCAGGGTGGGATGTTTTTGGCATCGACATACATGACGATAGCATTCTGTGCCGTAAAACACTTATGCACTGAGTTATCTATCCCTCCTCTATAAAGTGTTATGCAAATCGGCCATTAGAAGGAATTCAAGAAAGGTGTAAGTCACATATGTTGCTTAGCACGTTGCATAAATTCAAAAATAAATAGGGGCAGCTGACTCGCCTGATATAATGCTTTGCGCCATGTGGAGCTAAATAGTAATAGTATATACAAAAATAATTAAAATGGCTCATTTTGAACATACCAATATGGCTTTTCACCACAAATCTAGTATCCTTAAAGGTGGAATATAATGGTGCACATATTCAAAAAATCTTAGGTGTCGCTTACTATTTAGTTTTATGGAAAAGATTTATATGTGAACATTTTGTAAACACGTTTATCGTTTTTTCAAACAAGTGCTATTATCCACGTAATTATTGTTGGACGAATATAGAAGCGCTTTAGCTAATGTCTATGATATATAAAGTATTATAATCAACTAAAAAATGTAATACTGAAATTTCATCCTAAATAGACGTTTTGAATCTATTGGTGTATGCGTCTGTGAACAGCGTAAACTCGGACGCAGAAGAACAGCAGAACTTCTATTTAAGGGTGTTCTTTAAGGATCCTCTTTCATGGATGCAACTTCACGAAATTCTTCCCACAAAAAGCAATCTTTTAGCTCCTATTTTATGAAAAACAGCTCTGGCGACTGTGACTAAAATGTCGTATGTTTAAAATACTGGCATGACAAATAAAATGCGTGTTTTGATTTCTCTTTAAATGCCTGTTCATTCTGAGTGAATTTGTGTATAACCGAAAGCCATGAGATATAGACAAATACCTACTTCAGAAAAAAAGTAGACCCCATTAAAATATGCAATATGTGTCAAACCACGCTGTTTCCGAAGGGTTTTCCTATTTGAAACAATCACTTTTGAAATGAAGCTGTATTAACAGCTATTTATAATAGAGAAGATAGGAAATTATGCACCAGTTATAGAGGAACAAGTAATATTAAATCTGGTTAAATCAATAACAACGAATATCTCGGAAATGGCTGATGACACAATAAAAGTTATTTAAAATAAACTGTGTTTGAAAGGATCTACAATTTTTGTGTGGTAAGCTGTTTTTGCATCTCTTATGGTTTAACTGTTGTACAAAATTATACAAAATTCATTTCGAAACAGGTGGACTTCATTCGCAGAAAAATCAATATGTGCATTTTATTAGCCATGTAAATATCTTAAACATGTGGTATTTTAATCAAAATCATTAGATGCATTTTTGAGAAAATAAAAAATAACAAATTATTTTTCATCATTAGTTTCGTATGGAGGGATGTTCTTGGGAAATAATGATGGGAAGTCCTGAATTTAAGCAAGAAGTTTGGTATTTTTTTTTGTTATGTTGTTCACTGAACTTTTTAAAAGCGCTGTTTCCGGGTTACTGGGACTTTAAAACGTGTATTTTCGGTGAAATTTACATCGGTAATTTGGGTGGAATGCAATACTTCCTTGTCTATTATAAGTAGGTGCTAGAGAAAGTAAAAATTGCCCAAAATTAGATAGTTTGTATGTTTTAAAATTAGGTAACATAATTTCTCTTATATATCCGAAGGCAATCTGTAAACAAAACTGTGAGGGCATGTTTAAGTTTATTACTTCTACTCTGTTAAAATTTATATTCAAACATAATTAGGCACATATTGGCAGCAAAACTACGTTGGCAATAACAAAACTCACGACAAAAGAGGGCGTTATCGTAGCTCCAATATGCGGAAGGAAATGACAGTGATAGAGTAGGACTGGTTAACCACGGACATGGAAGGCTATGCTGTCAAAACGAGCACACAAGACAAGAACGAGGACGGTAATACACATACTATAACTCAACATTAAATGTTAAATTTTGTTCCTATGTGCTTTATCAATGTTCTAGCCTAAGCATAAATAATTTATGCGTACTTTAATATAAAATATTACTCGCTTCTGGTTGCATTTTGCTTGCATATTTTCACTTGGCACAGTAAACAGCTTAGGAAACATATTTACAGTGTTCTAGTCTAAGTAACAGCAATTTATACATACTTTAATATGAAATATTACTTGTTTCTTATTGCATTTACGTGCATGTATTCACCTGACACAGTAAACAGGAAACATATTTACAGTATTGTAGTCTAAGCAACAACAATTTATACATACTTTAATATGAAATATTACTTGTTTCTTATAGTACTTCAATACCTATATTCACCTGACACAGTAAACAGAAAACATATTTAGTGTGATCTAGTCTAAGCAACAAAAATTTATACATACCTTAATATGAAATATTACTTGTTTCTTATTGCATTTTATGTGCATATATTGACCTGACACAGGAAACATATTTACAGTGTTCTAGTCCAAGCATCAACAATTTATACATACTTTAATATGAAATATTACTTGTTTCTTATTGCATTTTACGTGCGTGTATTCACCTGACACAGTAAACAGGAAACACATTTATAGTGTTCTAGTCCAAGCATCAACAATTTATACATACTTTAATATGAAGTATTACTTGTTTCTTATTGCATTTTGAAGTAGCTGGTTTGTTACGTTATTTGCCCCACGCTTTGGGCGTCAATTTGAAGTAGGTTGTATTGAAGGAGTTGTATTATATTTCAACTGTTGGGGAGTCGAAGTTGTAGTAGTTGCAACCGCATGTATAGTAAACAGTTTCTGGTGGCCTTCGCCCCAAATGCACTTTCTGGTGACATTTGCCCCAAATTTAAAAAAATATTAACTTTGTAATTTGACTGTTTCTTTAAGTATTAAATATTTATGTTTCCCTCGGCTGCGTCAGTATTATTGTTAGAGACACGTTTCTCTTAGCAGGGTTGTGGTGCGACTAAAAATGTAGGCTTACAGAGATTTTAATTTTACTTCACTCCTTTTAGTAATACTGGATACGATTTAAATAACACTTCTCTGATATATATATATATATATTATATATAAAAACATCTCACAGGTCTCTCTCTCTCTCTCTCTCTCTATATATATATATATATATAGAGAGAGAGAGAGAGAGAGAGAGAGAGAGAGAGAGCTGTGAGATGTTTTTATTAAATACGTGCACTTTTTAATACGTAAACTATTTTCGTCTTACACGAATACGTATTATACTTCCCCAGGACGTGTCTTGCGTCCGATTAGGAACACCGTTTGCAGGCAACTGAATTGATTTCAACCGCCTAAACTTGTAAATTTCTGTATTTTAGGTCTCTGATTGGCTAATCCTACTCCATTAGAATACCTTCATTTAACTAAAGCTTTTTCTGGTTGTTGATTGGCTATTTATTAAACTGTCTCACAATTTACAATATTGTTGCTCCAATAATGACTAGTAGCATTTAAACCTTCAAATTTATTATTGCCTCAAGGTTACCTCATTGTTAGCAACTTTTGACCTATTTCTCACAACTCCTACATTATTAAATTGCATAATATATCCACATACCATTATTACACATGGATACAATAATACAAACATATACAATGACTGTTACATACATTTTACAAATTATTACATACACATATTGCTTCAAGGCGGGCTGTTATTGAATTTATATATTATATAATTAGACTGAACTCATTTTAGTGTTAAAAATACTGCCTCACTTTTACGTGCATAATTCACCTGACACAGTAAATATATTTACAGTGTTCTAGTCCAAGCATCAACAATTTATACATACTTTAATATGAAATATTACTTGTTTCTTATTGCATGTTACGTGCATGTATTCACCTAACACAGTAAACAGGAAGCATATTTACAGTATTCTAGACCAAGCATCAACAATTTATACAGAGCGGTCCCTCAGCCATCTGGCCGGTAGTCGCGATGCGTGTTCCGCGCGCGATCCCTCAGGTATCTGGCCGGTAGTCGCTATGCGTGTTCCGCGCGCTATATTCAGTGTATCTGTTTATTATTCTCATTATTGATACTGATACCATATTATTACTGATTTTATGATGATTATTGCGATATATTGATTACCTATTGAACAAACATAGTTACTTTTTATTTTATCAGTACTAACATTTTTCACAGTCTGTGTTGAAAGTGGTGTCCTTCGGCAGATAAACATTCTTGGCACCTTCTGATGAAATTACCATTCACACGCATAAGTTCTTGTTGCGTAATTTCCCTAATTTCTGTTCTTGTATTGTTTTTAAGATCGTCTATGGTGCGAGGATTATTCATACAGACTCTATTTTTGAAAATTCCCCACAGATAAAAGTCACACACAGTAAGATCCGGCGATCGAGCTGGCCATAACCCTTTAGAGATTATTCTGTCATCAAAAACATTTTCTTCCGTTAGAATCCTTCGTTTCTTTTTACAACTTACAACATTAAATGATCCCGTTCTCGTCACTTTATTCACTAGATATTTAACTGTTTCTCTACTCGGAACTGGAACACCAGGAAATTTATCGCGAAATTGCCTACACACCTGTCTACATGAGTCGGTTTTCACATACGTGTCATACATAAAAAGTCTTTGTTCAAGCGAAAATTTGAGTACCATTTCTGGGTTGTAATAATCCGATAATTCAATCGCTCGCAAATACACGCGCGCCTCGCGTCTATACACAAGAAGCAATAACAGGTGACTGAAGACCGCTGCCACATGTCCTTGAGTTCATTCAGACGTGTCACATAAGACTGCCGTGCAATTCCCGGCCAGAGGGCTGAGGGACCTCTCTGTACATATCTTAACATGAAATATTACTTGTAACTAATTTCATTTTACAAGCATATATTCATCTGATACCAGTAAACAGGAAACATATTTACAGTATTCTAGTCCCAGCATCAACAACTCATGCATACCTTAATATGAAATATTATTTGTTTTAGGGGCTTTCTTTCTTTCTTTCTCTCTTTCTTCTGGCTTTTCCATGTTTCATAAACTTATTTCCGCGAATTTTCCTATGTATTTCTAATTTTATTTCTTTATTCACGATCATCTTGAATTGATCAATCATGCAGGGCTTCTGTGATCCAGAACCCATACTCCTGTACAGGTGTCTGACACAAGGCATCGGCTTATACGTCCTTCGCAAAGAAAGGTAATCAAAGAAATATAACATAATTTTTGAAATTTTCGGTTAAATTAACACGCTGTCCTATTTCACTTATTTGAAAGGGATACCGTTCTTATAACACATTAATTAATAAACAGGCACACATAAGATCTATTTTTCTGTTCTCTATATCACAATTTTTAAATTCGTTAACCTAATTTAGCACTAGCTTGTATAGAAATATTTCTGATCGACTAAATAATAATAATAATAATAATAATAATAATAATAATAAGAAGAAGAAGAAGAAGAAGAAGAAACATGAATGCAGTGTATATTTGTGCTTTGGCATGTAATTGGCTTTTAAAGACTATTTAATTTTCTCTGGATTGTCTTTGTTATAATTTTGTTTTCAGGCTACGAATATGTAAAATTATCACTGAAGGTTTGAAAAATATCAAAATATTACTTTCGTACGTTCTGTAAGTGCGATCCCCCTCCCATTTTTATGGTACATGGTAGGTAGAGAATGTGCTGCATTCCATCCAAAAATTCGATAGCGACATTTCACCGGATATACATGCTTTGAGGCCTCTGAATCCAAAATAGCATTTTTAGAAAAGGTCCGCGCGCGCGTGTATGTGTGTGTGTGTATGAGAGAGAGAGAGAGAGAGAGAGAGAGAGAGAGAGAGAACAGCACAACTTGAAAACGAAAATTCGGGGAAACACCAAACCTGGTTTTTAAGTTCAGTATCTTCCAAAGATCGCCACAAAAATTTTCAAAAGTCCCCCACCCCAAACTACCCTTTACATGGAACATTTTTCAAAATGTAAGAACGTAGGTTTTCACGGCCGGAGTCACAATTATAACTAATATGATTTTCCGGGCTGTTATGCCGTGGTCTGCTGAAGAAAGAGATCCCAGACGTTTCGTCCACAACTGCGGTGGACATCTTCAGTGGCGCGGACGAAGTCATCTCGGTGAAAGTATCGTAGCGTCTGATGCGTTGGCCGTTAGTGCCGGTCTCTTTATAGTGTGGGCGCTCTCTGCTGATTGGCCCGCTGGTATGAGGGGGCTGGCGCCGGCTGTGTTGTTGCTCTCTTCTGATTGGCTCGCAGTGTTTTTCGGTTTTTCGGTTCGGTTTACAAAACAAGAAAGGTCATACAAAACCGAAAAACACTGCGAGCCAATCAGAAGAGAGCAACAACACAGCCGGCGCCAGCCCCCTCATACCAGCGGGCCAATCAGCAGAGAGCGCCCACACTATAAAGAGAGCGGCACTAACGCTTCGTCCGCGCCACTGAAGATGTCCACCGCAGTTGTGGACGAAACGTCTGGGAAATCTTTCTTCAGCAGACCACGGCATAACAGCCCGGAAAATCATATTAGTTATAATTTTTCGAAATGTTTTATTTTTAAAAAGTGGCTATAACGATTTTGATTAAAATGTCATATATTAAAGCTATTTACTTGACAAATAAAGTTTATGCCTTGAGTTTTCTAGGAATAGCCTTTGAAGTCCTCTTCATTCTGAAGGAATTTTGTATAATCTTGTATAACTGGTAAACCTTAAGCGATAGACCAAAACGTACTACAAAAGAAACGTAGGTCTCTTTAAAACACACAGTTTATCTCAAATAAGTTTTTTTGTGGCATCAGTCATTTCCGAGATATCCGTTATTAATGGTTCGAATTGTTGAATAGTTAGTCATTCTTAAGGCCTGTCGAATTTCAACTGTTTCTGCGATGCCATGGAAAGAGTATGGAATTTTAAGACAAGCATATAACGTCCAGTTCTTAAACATTTCACTATCGCTGTTCCCTTTGTATGCATAACGAAATGTGTAACGTAGCTATTTCCGGAAAGGTTTGTCTCGACTAAAATAGGGAAGATAGTAGAATAAACCTTCATAAGAATAATTTGTATACCCAATAATAAACGATAAAGGGTAGAGAAAATCATATGAAGTATCATATCAGCTTTCTTTTTACTTTCTCTACTACGTATAGTAAGTAGGGGAAGTATTGCATTCCACCCAAAAATTCGATACCGAGATTTCACCGGAAATACATGTTTTGAGACCTCCTGAATCCAAAAAAAGCATTTTTGGAAACATGTCCGTGTGTGTGTCCGTGTGTGTGTCTGTGAACAGCATAACTCAAAAACTAACAGTCGGATAAACACCAAACTTGGTATTTACGTTCAGTATCTTCCAGAGATGCGACACGAAGGTTTTCAAGAAAATACCCCCACCCCAGACTACCCTTTACATGGAAGATTTTTCGAAAATATTAATTTTCTCAAAAATGGCTCTAACGATTTTGATTAAAATATCATGTTTGATATTTTCATGACAAATAAAATGTATATCTTGAATTTTCTGGGAATGTCTCCAAAAGTATTCTTCATTGTGAACGACTTTTGCATAACTGGTAAACCATAAGAGATAGACAAAATTTTACTACACAAAAATTGTAGATCGCGTTAAAATACACAACTTATGTCATATACATTTCTTTTGTTGAGTGAACCGTTTTTCGAGATATTGCTTGTTATTTCCTTAAATTTTCCAATACTTATACTTTTTCTCAAATTCGTTATTCATTTTTTTTATGTCCTGGACATGCAAAGAGAATGGAATGCGCCACATAGCAACCAGCGTTAAAATATTTGACTATCGCTTAAAAGCTACCATATTTCCCTTGCATCTACAAGAAAATTAGCAATAAGATTGACATCTCGATATCTCGATTGACATGAAGCATATGGAGAATAGGCGTTTGTAAAATTAGATTGTACAAGAGTAGAGAAAGTCATGTGAGTGTAACACATCAGATTTTTTTTCATATTCTGTGCGTGATGTTGATGTCTGGAGGTTTAAATTTCTTTGTATGGTAACTAATTTAATACCATTTCGATAAATACTTCGGTAAAAGTTAAAAATTAAGAAGTATCTCGCATTTTCCGTTATAAAATACAAAATATTAGTTTGTCAGTCAAAGGATTTGAACATTTTGGCACGTTTTAAATGGAGTCATTTAAATGATTTTATAGATTGACTGAAAATAAATTTGCTTTTGATTGAAAATTTTTAAAGTGAAGTATCTGAATCAGAACAGCTATGCATATTGAAAAAATATTTCTCATAAACCCTGTGCCCTAGAAGAGCACAACAACAACAACAACAACAACAAGAGTACAACATTCTCTGCAGTAGTTTATTAAACCTTCAGGAAATTGTGTTAATTTATTCATCATGTGGAACACTTTTAAAATCCGACAATTGATTACACTAAATTGAAATAGAACCTGCCCCGAAACGTTTGTATTTATTATTTTTAAAATTTGTGTTTGCAACAGTATATATTCTTACAAAACTTCACGAAAGTTTTAAATCTATTAGCTGCCGTTCCTTAATTGATCACAGCAAAATATCTTTTAAACAGTTCATACCCCCATATCTATTGTAAAAGACATTAACTTTAAAAATATATTGTGCCAAACAAGACGCTTTTAACTTTCGACAACATTTCTGTTACGCATTTCGGTAGTTTGTTTAAATTCAATTTCTATATCTTAAATAAAGAAGACATAAAATATATTGCGTTAGATGCACATGAACTACTTCTACCCACTGTCGCTTATGTTTATACGACTTCTACAAACATTCTCACAAAAGCTTATTTTTCTATCTACTTCATGTTAGTCGAGATAAACATTTGAAGAAATAGTTACATTACACATTTCGTTGTCGGTACAAGGGGGTGGGTAGAGAAAATCGAATGGATTGTCAGATGCTTAAAACCTTGTCCATGTCCGCGAGAAACACTTGAGGTTGGCAGAAAAGCAAACAATGCAATAAGTATCGAAACATTTAAACCAATAACAAGGATATCTTGGCATTGGCTGGCGCCACAAAAAAAAGTTATTTTAAATAAATTGTATGTTTCAAAGAGATCTACCTTTTTTATATAGTGTACTTTTCTCTATCTCTTATGATTTACTAGTTAAATAAACTATTTACAAAATCCCTACCCAATGAAGACTTCACAGAAACTTTAAAATATGCGTTTTATTTGTCCTGTCATTGTTTTGTAGGTATGTGTGGTATTTAATTCAAAATCATTAGCCATTTTTGAGAAAATAAAACATTTCCAAAATTATCGTTTGTAAATGGTAGTTTGGAGTAGGGAGATTTTCTTTAAAATATTTGTGTTGAATCTTTGGAAGATAATGGACTTGAATACAAAGTTTGGTATTTATCCGACATTCCATTTTTTGAGTTTTGGCGTTCACATATACACGCGCGTGTAACTTTAACTAAAGAGGCATTTTTAATTTATCCTGGGAACCTGAAAACGAGTATTTACGGTGAAATCTCATATCGAAATTCTACTGGAATGCAGTACCTTCTCTACGTACTACGTATGTGATAAAAAGTGAACATTTAATCCAAACACTATGAAACGGAATTCATCAGATAAAATTCTTTTATGCTCAACCATGCCAAAATATAGTATTTATACCACTGGTAGCAGCGCTTTAATGGGCCTCATTAAAGTACACCTGTTCATTAAAGTATTGGTATTTTCGACCAATCAGAAGTGGCCACGTAACATTGTGAAAGCGCAAATATCGATATTCTGCGTAGTACGTCTCACAACTCTAGCAACTTTGTTTGACACAGGTGCTACAAGGTGATTTGTAACCATAGATAAAGGAATAACGATTGTAACGCATCACTCAAACCAGAAACGAATACTTATGAAACCTTTAATTTAGATACATGGTCGAGCATAAACAGTGCTATGAAACTTGACTATAATGGTGATTAAAACGTTCGTATGGTAATTATTTGCGTTTTAATTACTACCATTATAGCCTCGTTGCATAATATACTATAATACATAAGAGTCTCCGCTCCCTCTGAAATTCAATAAATCAGTATACTATGCCATAATTAAACCAAGTTGTATGTATCCCTGGTTTATGGGGCTCTGCAACAAATACAAAAACCAAGAAAATAGAAACAATCTAAAATCGGATCTTAGTGTTAATTGATTTACTTTGGTTCTTTAGCAGCGCTACTATCCAAAGAGATCTTCCAGGTCCCTGTAGTCATCGAAGTTCTGAAGAAGCACTACACAAGACTTCATCAAACTTTCATTTGTCATCCTAACACACTACTCAATGAAATTCCAACAAAGATGCCTAGTCCTAGAGAAGAAAAATCTGATGTGTTACACTCACATGACTTTCTCTACACTTGTACAAACTATTTTTACAAACTCTTATTCTCCATCTATTTCATATTAATCGAGATAAACATTTGCAGAAACGATCTTTTGATATGCAAAGGGAATTGTATTTTAAACATAGTGACCAGTTCTAAAAATATTTGACTATGGCTTAAGGCCTACTAAGTTCTCTTTGTTTTGTATTTGCAAGGGCAGTATAGAAATACAGTAGCCTTTAGGCATAGAATATATCTTAATAGCTGGTTGCTAGGTGCAGCACCATTCTCTTTGCCACAGATTAATAATCTTTGCATATCCAAGACAAAAAAATGAATAACGAATTCCCATTTGAGAAAATAAGTATTGAAAACTTTAAGGGAATAACAAGCAATATCTCGAAAATGGTTCACTCAACAAAAATGTATATGCATAAATTGTGTATTTTAACGCGATCTACATTTTTTGTGTAGTAAAATTTTGTCTATCTCTTATGGTTTACCAGTTATGCAAAATTCGTTCACAATGAAGAATACTTTTGGCGACATTCCCAGAAAATTCAAGATATACATTTTATTTGCCATGAAAGTATCTTAAACATATGATATTTTAATCAAAATCGTTAGAGCCATTTTTGAGAAAATTAAAATTTTCGAAAAATGTTCCATGTAAAGGGTAGTCTGGGGTGAGGAATTTTCTTGAAAACCTTCGTGTCGCATCTCTGGAAGATACTGAATCTAAATACCAAGTTTGGTGTTTATCCGACTGTTCGTTTCTGAGTTATGCTCTTCACAGACACACAGACAGACACACACACACACACGGACAGTTTCCAAAAATGCCTTTTTTGGATTCAGGGGGTCTCAAAACATGTATTTCCGGTGAAATCTCGGTATCGAATTTTTGGGTGGAATACAATACTTCCCCTACTTACTATACGTAGTAGAGAAAGTAAAAAAGACTAAAACTGATCTCATTGTTTAACAGAGGACCTCTACCACGTTATTTTGTTTTTCAATGTTAACAAAACTGTAATGCAAATTTGTTGTAGTACAGTTATTTAAATAAAGAAAACATACTCGTTTTAGTTGAAAATAAATCTGGCGTGAACTTAATGCCATATAAACTGAACGCTTAAAAAGATTAGACCAATTATCCGGAAGCAGAAAAGGCCTGTTTCTCTGGTTTGTTTACTTTCCTATTAAATAATAATTGTTTTCGCACGGTTGTGGATTCTTTAAACATTTAGCAAGGGATGAATTCCTTGAAGGATCCTCATTATTGTAGGATCTGTTATCGCTCATCATGTGCAAAAACAGGCAGACATTCCATTACTTTCCTGCTCTACCTGTTCACAATACAGATCATTCAGCTCCGCTCCTTGCTATGCTTTGAATGGGAATTGGGTGGGGGAAAAGCACATTAATGAAAACGGCACGCTGAAAGAACTCCGGCAAGATAAGGGAGCCGAGAGAAAACAGATGAATGAAAGCTGTGGCGCTCTAACATTTTTTAAACAAAACAAGGGGGGAGGGAATGAAAGTGAAAATAACATCGCAAATTTATTTCCTTTATAAGATTATATAGTTCTGTTTAATTTTCAGAACATCCAAAAGTTGTAGAAAAAGTAGTGCTAGCAGATTTTGCAATAAGGCTGAGCCGACTGCTACAAACCACAATATGTGATACAGAGTTGGCTGCAAAACATTTTTAAAAAAATTGTGTTGTTACATTCACATGACATTATCTACCCTCCATCGTTTATTAGTGGGTATGCAAACTATTCTTACGAAAGCTTATTTTTGTATCTATAATCCAGATAAGCCTTTGCAGAAATAGCTGCATTACCCATTTCGTTATACATACAAAGGGAACAGCGCTTGTAAAATTTTTAAGAACTGGATGTTATATGATGGCCTTAAAACTCCCTACTCTTTCCATGCAATTGCGAGAAACAACTAAAAATCAACAGGACTTGAAAAGAATGACAAAGTATTGAACAATTCGAACCATTAATAACGGACATCTCAGAAATGGCTGATGCCTCAAAAATATTATTGAAGTAAATTGTAAGTTTTAAAGAGAACTACTGTTTTGTGTAGTACGTTTGCGTCTATCGCTTAAGGTTTACCAGTTATACCAGGTTATACAAAATTCCTTCCGAATAAACAGGACTTCACAGGCTATTCCCAGAAAATTAAGGATGTGCGCTTTATTTGTCATGTAAATATGTTTAATATGTGTTATTTTAATCAAAATCGTTACAGGCACTTTTGAGAAAATCAAAATTTTCAAAGAATGTTCCATGTAATGCGTATGTGGAGGTTGGGGATTATCTTGAAAATCTTCGTATCGCATCTTTGGATCCGACTTTCGTTTTTCGTTCTGTTCACACAGAGAGAGAGAGAGAGAGAGAGAGAGAGAGAGAGAGAGAGAGACAGACAGACAGACAGACAGACACTGACTGACACGCGTGGACCTTTTTCTAATTTTTTATGGATTCATAGGTCCTCAAAACATGTATTTCAGGTGAAATCTCAGTATCGAATTTTTGGATGAAATGCAATACCTTCTCTACTTGCTATATGTGGTAGAGAAAGTAAAAATATGATTTGTTGCATTCACGTAATATAGGTATATACATATGTGACGTTGAGGCTCGCATACGAGAGGATTAGTTGGGATTCTGCGTTAAAATTCTAGTTCCAACTAACCGTACTAAGGTTTCTCATCGCTTTTACTAACCGCACTGCTGAATACCAGCGTAGCCCATATGACAGTACTAAGATGAACAACACAAGGAAACTCTTAGTCTAGTTACCGTAAACAGAAATGGACCTACGATACAGAACGCAACTCTAAGGCCATCTCTCTGACATGACCAAACCTTCAACAGATAAATGCGAACGATAACTTACAAATTAAAGGTATATAAAATAACAACAGACTTCCTCTGAATCCGAGTTGTCAGCGTTTGAGCTTCACGGTCTAGAGGTTCCAAGTCCGATTCTCAGCTTGTCTTTGATGCTTAGAGGAAGTTTTGTAAATAAACTGTTGTGAGAATAGTTTATGGAAGAGTGCAAGGAGAAAATCATGTGATTTTTTAGTTATCTAGCCGCGCCATGTAACAGATCAGGTTTCCCATGAATTTTTACAGGCGTTATACCGCCAGTACATGTATTCATTTATGTACGAACAAACCGCTTATTACAACTCGCTCAGGTCCTTCACATACACACAGATCGGGAACAGAAGAGAATTTTAACACTTGGGTCAGTGTGCCTATGTAATCTTTGGAAGGAAGGGATGAGGTGAGGGTTTACAAAGGTGTCCAAATCTCCGGTGAAGGCGAGCACAAAGCGTGGTCCTGAACCTTTCCAGATGCTGCGTCTCCGCATGACGCCCCAAAATTAAATTGAGTTTTATTTATGGACGCTCTTTAACTGCTGTGGTCCTTAGCGTCCCATTTTATATTGGGCGTGAAAGAACGGTAATTTTGCCCACAGGCCCCTTTATAAGGCTTGAGGTTCTTTTACGTGCCGTAAATCTACGACACGGAACCACCGGCTTTCTTCCCTTCCGAAGGAAACCATGCTAAGGATTTTTACATCCGAAAAAAATCCATCGCCCTCCGCTGGGTTTGAACCCGCGACCTCGGGAACTAGAGGCTAGCATGGTAACCATGGAGGATGACAATGAAGATGTAACGTTAACATAGCGCAGCATAAGGGCAGGCGTGAGGTAAGAGGTAGGACCATTCACATTGCAACCGTAGAGTAAAGAAAGAAGTTGGCACGGGTTTCTAGATCTGTAAATTGTATGCGGAAATCTTATAGCGTATCGCAAGTTTCGAACGGAATAACACAGCCAATAATAGCCAATATGAAAACCCATCCAGTCTTTATAAATAAACAATTCAAGTGTCGTACCAAACAAGAGTAGCATCTGGCATCAGCACTTAAAATGGCATAGTGCGGCCAAATGAAAGAGCACTTTGATTGTGCCGCAGATGGAGTAAACCTTGCATCACGATCGTGTGTTCAGAAACTGGAAGTGCATAGAGAAGAAAATGCAACAAACATTCTTCCTCTATCACACAAAGGAAGCATAAGATTTGAGGCAGTATTTTTTATCCCTTAAGCGCTATCAATTTAATTGTATAATATAAAAATAATAGCCCGCCTATAAGCGATCAGTAACTGCTATTAAGTGTATATTACAGTCATTCTATTATGTTTATTTATTTATATATGTGTGTAAAATATTATGTGAATGTATGTTTTGTAACAAACAGTGTCATAAAGTTTAACGCAGAGTGTGGTCTTGGCAGAACAATAACTTAGAAAGCTAAGGAAGACTGCCAACAGTCATGGAAAAATACTGATGCAACGTCCTAAAGTTTGTAAATAGTCACGTGGGTGCAAGAAGCCAATGAAAATCAAACCAAAAGTGTTCTGCTAGAGTAGACTTAGCCAATCAGAAAATAGAAACATTAAATTTAAAATGTTAAGCTGTGGACGCTAAGAGGTAGCGCATCCAAGTCAAGTCAGTTCAGTAGATGAAGCTCAGAGCGTGCAGATGTGAAATATTAGTGCAGTGCGGAGAAGACAAATTTTTGACCTCTATAAAATGTAATTAGGAACAGATAATTAATACAACCGTAAAATATATTTCATTATATATTCGCAGAGATATATTTTTGGTTGGTTTATAATTTTTTAACGCGAATAAAGAACTTAAGAAATTCTCTGTAAACTGCAGTTCGTTAGCACACATATAGAACTTAATATCTTACAGCTCCATACGTAAATATTTCAGTAATTTGTTATTATTTGATATATTATTCAACTGCCTTCAAGAATTAATAAAGAAGTGAGAATTTAAGCTATAGCTTGTGTAAAGTGTGTGAAACTATTCTACAGCCGCACTACCCTTGTTAAGAGATACTTGCTCTACAGATATAACTGACGCAGACGAGGCATAATTTTAAATTAAATCATAATTAATTAAAAATCACAAATCACTAGGTATAAACTTTATTACGAACACACACACACACACAAACGCACACATATGAGACACTACCGCAGATTGCAAACTCTTGCGATACATAGAATGTAGTGTGACTATGTGAATGCTTCCATTAAATAACGTGGGTGCAAATTCTTGCGCTTATGCTGCGTCTGCTCTTACTTTTCATTGTGAATGGGGCCTTAGAATTTATCCCAGCATTCGTCTAGGGATCCAAGGCCAACTTTGGTTAAGATAGTCGGTCACCATAGGATCTGAACTCAGGACTTGTCGAATGCGAGCTTCTGACGTTACCTCTTGAGTCACACCGTTGGAGGGATTTCTTTCGTAATTTTCTCATGACTTCGGCGGTCGTCCTCCGTAAATTTACGGCACGTAAAAGAACCTCAAGCCTGATAAGAGGCCTCTGAGCAAAATTTCCGGTCTTCCACGCCCAATATAGAATGGGACGCTAAGGGTCATAGTAGTTAAAGAGCGTCCATAAATAAAACTCAATTTAATTTAATTTAATCATGACTTGGGAAGGAATGTTCTATTGCTATTTTTTTTTACCCTTTCCTTTTTTCTAGACGTACGTTTGTGACAGTATACCACAAAAAATTAACTTTCGTAAAATGTGGCAATTACAACGTTTTTGAAAGTAGCTCTTCAATTAGAAAAGCTTGAGTTACTCCTTCTTGTTGTAAGTCCTCATTTTTCCTCGAGTTGACCTTCCATTCCTCCAGTTAGCTACACGGCAGCCACAACATTCTGGATATATACTACCTACTTAATCATTTGATTACTGCTGTATAGATTTCATGTTGTTGATGTCTTCGGTGGGGAGCAAAGTGAGGTCTGTTGGAGATTAGGGCAGGTAATATTTTTAATGACGGCGTCACAGCGCTACTGCGGTATCGATCTTGGTCCTGCCTCCTCTGTGTTACATACCTACCGCACTTTATCATAACACCGTCCTTGACTTAATGCGTCACTGTTCTCGTGCCTAGATGTGGGCGGTATTGCAAACATGAGTATTTATTTGTCCCAAGCTTGCCTCAAGGAAGGTGCATTCATTTTACGAGCTTGCGCACGGTGCACCAAGCCTTTCAGGAGACAGAAGTGCATAGAGAAGTGCAACCCAGACTTTTAGGAGTAATGGCATCACAGTGGGCTCTCATTCTCCCTTGATTATTCTTGAGTCCCATAAGCAGTAGCGTAGCCAGAAAAACACTAACGGGCGGTTATGTATGGAGATCCTTGTTTAAACAGTTTGTATCAATTCAAATGATAAATATGGATTAATCCTGAGTTAAAATATTTAACTGTGACTTTACATTCACAGATTAAGGTGCAGTAATTGGAATTAAAATTAGGCAGGACGTTTTGCGTATTCTAAGCAGCAAATTTGTTGCCACAGAATTAATAACCATTTTGCGGTACTTCATGCTACCGCTGCAAACCATTTTTTTTTAGTTCTATTTATATTACACCTTTAACTAATAGGTCTTATCGACGGCATTTCTTTTGGAGATTATTGCCTATGGTAATGGTGTTAACTCGTATTCTCTTGTCGGTGGGTTTCTTACACTTTTTGGATTCTACTCATTAGATTACACACACATTCACGCTCTCATTCATACTTCCAAACTCTGGGGAGGATAGGGAATAATCTTGGCTATAGAAAAATTCCCCCCGCCGGGAATCGAACCCAGGACCCCTCACACAGCAGGCAGGTGCTCTTAAGACCATTTTATTTCACTACAAAATAGGGTTTCTAGTTATATTCTAAGCCGGGAGATACTGCATGCATTTGGAAACCACTCAAATTTAGCACCGGAACGAAAACATGCCCCCGATATCTTAACATGTTGTACCCACACCATCTAAAGTACGGCTTTTGTTCTGTCAACTTTGGCAACACTAAGATAGGCGGCGTAAATATAGCGCTACCGGTTATATGATTAGGAAGTATCTCATTCTGCCAACCTAGAAAGGTACTATTATTTTAACGAAACTATTTTTGCTGTTCATTTTTACATTTTTTTAAGCAGGGGCGGTGTTAACACCCAAAACCCCTTAGCTACGTCTCTGCACAAAAGACCAGATCAAAGCATAACAAAATGGAAATATATTCTAATGTTATATGTGGAGAAAATTTGTATGTATATGCGTGTATGTAGGGTAAAGTGAAACAATCAACCGATTTTGATAATTCAACATTAAGGAAGCCAATTTTTCTGAAGGAGATGGTCTGTACAACACCTTCTAATTTCAACTAAATTCACTAAAAGGCTAAAGAAGATTGCCAAAGCCCTCGTTGAGAATGGTATGGAATAGAATTGCTGTACTCTACACAGAATGCGAGTAGACACAAAAGCCGGTTAGTTGCTGTGTTCCGCAGAGAATGTGTGTAAAAACAAAAGCTAGTTACATTTTATTCCACACAATATACATAGATGAGTTGATAAGGAAGCAGAATACAGAGTTTAAAAAGAGACATTCCATGCTGTATAATGGTACGAATGGTAAATTACATTTATTTCCTTAATTGCCGTAATCAAAAACTGCAGATATGTGCGTAATGAGAGTGTCAACATTTCTTAACTTTACTTTTAATTCGACAGATATATGCATTTAAGTTTCTGGAAGCCAGAACCTTTTAATAGCCTTCACGTACGAAAGTTTTGCTTTATTTACCTTTTACTTGTGTTGTAATCAAGTTCGTTACTTTTTGCACGCTAAATAATTGTATAAAGGGAGAAAATTACAAACTTAGCGAACCGATATTTTTTAACTAACAACTGAAAATATTATTTTTCTCGATAGCCGCAGGCTATGTGTATTTTGTGACCTGGAAGTGCGGAATCTTATTACTCATCAGTTTCACCTCTGTTTAGTGGTGTGTGTTAAGGTTTTCTGCATTATGTGAAAAGATGTGACTTTTATATTATTAAATAACTATGAGACAAAAGAAAAGATACAAAGGTTTAAAATTTCACCTACTGTAATTAACTAAAAAATCTGATGTGCTACACTCGCATGACTTTCTCTACTCTTGTACAAACTATTTTTACAAACGCTTATTCTCCATATGCTTCATGTTAATCGAGATGTTAATCTTATTGCTAATTTTCTTGTAGGTGCAAGGGGAATATGGTAGGCTTTAAGCGATAGTCAAATATTTTAAGCGCTGGTTGCTATGTGGAGCATTCCATTCTCTTTGCATGTCCAGGACATAAATAATTAATAACGAATTTGAGAAAAGTATAAGACACACTTTTTTACTTTCTCTACTACGTATAGTAAGTAGGGGAAGTATTGCATTCCACCCAAAAATTCGATACCGAGATTTCACCGGAAATACATGTTTTGAGACCTCCTGAATCCAAAAAAAACATTTTAGAAACATGTCCGTGTGTGTCTGTGTGTCTGTGAACAGCATAACTCAAAAGCGAACAGTCCGATAAGCACCAAACTTGGTATTTAGGTTTAGTATCTTCCAGAGATGCGACACGAAGGTTTTCAAGAAAATCCCCCCACCCCAGACTACCCTTTACATGGAAGATTTTTCGAAAATTTTAATTTTCTCAAAAATGGCTCTAACGATTTTGATGAAAATATCATATGTTTAAGATAATGTCATGGGAAATGAAATGTATATCTCGAATTTTCTGGGAATGTCTCCAAAAGTATTCTTCATTGTGAACGACTTTTGCATAACTGGTAAACCATAAGAGATAGACAAAATTTTACTACACAAAAAATGTAGATCGCGTTAAAATACACAACTTATGTCATATACATTTCTTTTGTTGAGTGAACCGTTTTCGAGATATTGCTTGTTATTTCCTTAAATGTTCCAATACTTATAATTTTTCTCAAATTCGTTATTCATTTTTACTTTCTCTACTACGTATAGTAAGTAGAGGAAGTATTGCATTCCACCCAAAAATTCGATACCGAGATTTCACCGGAAATACATGTTTTGAGACCTCCTGAATCCAAAAAAAGCATTTTTGGAAACATGTCCGTGTGTGTGTCTGTGTGTCTGTGTGTGTGTGTGTCTGTGTGTGTGTCTGTGTGTGTGTCTGTGTGTGTGTGAACAGCATAACTCAAAAACGAACAGTCGGATAAACACCAAACTTGGTATTTAGGTTCAGTATCTTCCAGAGATGCGACACGAAGGTTTTCAAGAAAATCCCCCCACCCCAGACTACCCTTTACATGGAACATTTTTCGAAAATTTTAATTTTCTCAAACATGGCTCTAACGATTTTGTTTAAAATATCATATGTTTAAGATAATGCCATGAGAAATGAAATGTATATCTCGAATTTTCTGGGAATGTCTCCAAAAGTATTCTTCATTGTGAACGACTTTTGCATAACTGGTAAACCATAAGAGATAGACAAAATTTTACTACACAAAAAATGTTGATCTCGTTAAAATACACAACTTATGTTATATACATTTCTTTTGTTGAGTGAACCGTTTTCGAGATATTGCTTGTTATTCCCTTAAATTTTCCAATACTTATACTTTTTCTCAAATTCGTTATTCATTTTTTTATGTCCTGGACTTGCAAAGAGAATGGAATTCGACACATAGCAACCAGCGTTAAAATATTTGACCATCGCTTAAAAGCTACCATATTCCCCTTGCATCTACAAGAAAATTAGCAATAAGATTGACATCTCGATATCTCGATTAACATAAAGCATATGGAGAATAGGCGTTTGTAAAAATAGATTGTACAAGAGTAGAGAAAGTCATGTGAGTGTAACACATCAGATTTTTTTTTATGTCCTGGACATGCAAAGAGAATGGAATGCGCCACATAGCAACCAGCGTTAAAATATTTGACTATCGCTTAAAACCTACCATATTCCCCTTGCATCTACAAGAAAATTAGCAATAAGATTGACATCTCGATATCTCGATTAACATGAAGCATATGGAGAATAAGCGTTTGTAAAATTAGATTGTACAAGAGTAGAGAAAGTCATGTGAGTGTAACACATCAGATTTTTTGGATTCAGGGGGTCTCAAAACATATATTTCCGGTGAAATCTCGGTATCGAATTTTTGTGTGGAATACAATACTTCCCCTAGTAGAGAAAGTAAAAATGTCTGTGTTACATTGAGTGAGCTTATCTACCCTCTATTGTTTATTAGTGGGCATGCAAACTCTACTTGCAAAAGCTTATTTATCTACTTCATTATAATCGAAATAAACCTTTGAAGAAATAGCTGTATTAAGGATTTCGTTATAGATACAAAGAAAATAGCGATAGTTAAACGTTTAAGAACTGGACGCTATACGCTGACCTTAATATTCCATACTCTTTCCATGCAATTGCGAGAAATAACTGAAAATCGACAGGATTTGAAAAGTACTTAACAATTCGAACTATTAATAAAGGATATCTCCGAAATGGTTGATGCTACAAAAAGTTATTTGAAGTATAAATTGAGTATTTTAAAGAGATCTACATTTGTTGTGTAGCACGTTATCGTCTATCACTTAGCGTTCACCTGTGTACAAGATGATAAAAATTCCTTTCGTTTGAAGAGGACTTCACAGCCTATTTCCCGAACATTCAAGATGTACATTGACGCTGACCTCTGACGCATCTGTATTGTTCCTGGCAGTTGTTTCAGTGTACTCAGAGTCCTGGGTTCGTGGTTTGGATGGCAGGGATTTGGGATTTGATTCGGTAGAGCTGAGGTTCTTGTTTTTCAGGGGTGGTGACACTGCCTTGATGAGATTAATAATACTGCCGGAGAAGTTTGGGTGATATCTTTATTTTGTTACGTAGATTCCTATCTGGTCAACCCGCCACCTTCGTCGTCGAAACCACTGTTATTCTTATTACTCTCGAAGTCGCTACTTATGTGTTTCTCCGACTAGCCCTCGAATTGCCTAGATTTCACAACTTCACTTTTACGCTATAAATCTTCTGATTATTTTGTTCTAATTCTGTTTCGTCGCGTCCTCGTGGTTAATTTGTACCGGAATGTGCCTCGGCCGTTGTCATGGTTAGTTTGTCCCCAAAAGTCTCGGCGTGTCTTTCCTCCTTCACGCCTTTCGCCAAACTGTAGAATTTTCCCCTCTCCCTTTCTTAAGTTTCGTTCTGTTTTAAGTTCAAACGTATCATATGATGCCTACGCGATCTTTCGATTGGCTATAATTTTTGTTTCATGATTTTTTTGTTATTGGCAACCCCCACGTGACAACTTTCACATCTGCTTCTCACAGCTTATTTTGAGTTTTAAAATCTTCCCCCGAACATTCTTAGATCGTAGATAAGGCACATCTACTTCCTCACCCTTTTAAGCCTTGAGAACCGTTGTAAACCCTGTCCGAGCCAAAAGTATAAAGGCGAGACTTCCGGTATGCAGGTTCGTTGACCATCGCAGGTAAAATACCTCTGCTTCGAGGGAACAAACTTTGTTTCTCTGTCTTCCCGACAAAACCCATTCCTAATATGAATTCAGCACATTTTCGTCGCTATATTCAATCGTATATTATTATTATTATTATTATTATTATTATTATTATTATTATTATTATTATTATTATTATTATTACTCCTGGGTCTCGATAACCAGCTTCATATGCCCTGACGGTAAATTTATCATCGGACCTTTAGGTTGGATGATGGGTTTATCGTTAATGTCCCATCTAAGCTAATCTAAAGTCCCTCTCTCCCTCTATTCCTTTCATTTATCATTTTATTTATTTATTCATTCATTTATTTAGTCAGTGGCTTACGACGATTTGATGGCGAGCCCACCGTTACACATTTATTCTGTTCACAATACATTTCAATCACTGTACACAATACAATTTCAAATTTACACAAGTATTTTCACCAAGTAAAAGAAAAACAATCTACATAGTATCTGGCCGTCAACAACCAGGCTACAAAACATTTACATTTAAGAAATCTGTTTATACACACAATACATTCTTCAAACAATAATTTTTTTTTAATTTAATTACACATCTTAGTTCCATCTTCCTCTCTCTCTCTCTCTCTCTCTCTCTCTCTCTCTTGCACATTACATACAATACTGGTTTTCTTGAGGCTACTAGCAGCCTCCACACTCAAGACACCTTTTGGTACCTTTTTTTTTTTTTGCCAGGTATACATTCTGTTCGGTTTTCTTACTGTATGTCATTAACATCGTGAATGTCAAGCACACGGTTTTAACAGGACATTGCTATCCCAAAGCTACCAATTTGTTTGTAAACAATGTTCGCATACTATGACTTTTCTTACTCGTGTTCCGAGTGCGTTTGTACATTTTCCCTGTCCGACTCTACTAAATTTCATTGACCCTGCTTAAATGGACGATTGGAGTTGATATACCCTGTCCCCGAAGGTTTGTGATATCCGATAAGGACCTTTCCAACACATATGCATTCGTCTGTATTCCTTCTTTCTCTTGATGGTTTAAGCAGTCTGTTGATGCTACATATTCGCGTATACCTGATAGGGTCATGTTTTGATCACTGACTACCTGCAAGTCGTCCGGTCTCTCACCGAAATAAACATTTTCATTTTCTGTGTTTAACTCACAATACTGGGGTGCTTGACCTACTTCCGATTCATCAGCTGACTGCAGAGGCGTGTCGTTAAGATCTCTCCCTTCGCACAGTTGTTGCGTGAAAATTCTTACCACGTTAATGCCTTTTCCCAATGTGCAAATATTCAATAAAAATGGTTCTTCTGGTATTTTTGTTCTCGTTTCCTGTGTAATGCGAGAACCTGCGCGCATTCTCCGAGGTTGAGCCTGGGAACGCTACAATTCTTCCTGTCTCCAGTTTTCCGACCGTCGTGGCCACGATCCTTGACTGGGGCCTATCCCTTGGCCTATGCTTTGTCCTGCCATTGCCCCGCTTCGGTGACCTATCGCGTCATCCATTTCGCGGTGGACATTTTGCGGCTGTCGTGTCTGTGATAGATACGCGCTCGGCGTCCATGCGTAGCTGTACGTAGGCATGCTTGAGAGCCCATGGTCCTCATCTCTACGTCGTGGGGTCGCTGGCCGGCTTGGAGGTGTTCTTGGCCTGTTCGGAGGTGTCCTTGGCCTGTTCGGGGGAGTTTCTGGGCAATTCGGAGGCGTTCTTGGCCTGTTCGGAGGTGTCCTAGGCCTGCCCGGGGTGTTTCCAGGTCGGTTCGGGGGAGTTTCTGGGCGGTTCGGAGGCGTTCTTGGCCTATCCGCTGTTCCACCGTGGAGGTTATTTCCCCAGTGTTGTCTACTATTCGCCGGGTACCTGGAGAATCTCATGTACTGAACGGGATACTCCTCATGTTGCCTCGGTGGCCTACCCGTGCCCGTTTGGTCCCAGGGCCTATAGCTTCTCTCCCGATTTCTTGCAAATGGCTCTTGATAACGCTGTCGGACTGTGGAGTAGTTGTTCAACGCACCTTGTGCCCTCGTCCCATCATTACGATGCGAATTTATCCGATCACTGTGTCTGCCTTCAGTCCTGATTCTGGGCCTATCTTCTTCCCGCGTTCCGTACCCCTGCAGAGCGGTAAGTAGTTCAATGGCTTCGCTCAGCGTCCTCGGGCGTGCTACCACGAGGTGATGACGTATAACGTCTGGGAAGTGTCGTGTCAGGAGGGATACAAATTCACCTTCGGGCATCGGTGGGTCCAGGAGTTGGCTTAATTGGCCGAGTCGCAAGAAGTAGTCAACCATCGACTCACGCTTCTCTTCCCTGTATCGGCCATTATTTATTTCTGCGCGCACCCTGTACTGTGCAACGCCACTCCAATATTTTTCCAAAAATGCAGTCCTAAAATGTTCATATTGTGCATGCTCGCCTACCGTCAATCGAAACCAACTCAGGGACGGGCCTATCAAGCTCCTTTTTATAATTACCATTTTGAAACGGTCGGGAATTCCCCTAAGCGCGAAATAAGATTCGAGGTCATTAATGAACTGCTTCGCATTATCGACTTCACTGTTGAACTTGGGGATTGGTAGTTCATTCAAAAATTGTATAGGTATATTGCATTGTTGCAGGGGCCCTACGGTGCTTGACATTTCACTTGCCGGGTGCGGTGAGGCCGAAGGAGTGCAGGCAGGTTCGTTCGACCTCGGTTCACTACTCGGGTTGTTACACTGGAACGACGAAAGCGCGGAAACCTGAGAGGTAATTCGCGCGTCCGTGGCTCCCTGAGATCGCGGTTCGATTTGTTCTACCGCGTCCCTGCGAGCATTGACGGTCTGTGTCAGTTCCTCCCTTAATTTGTTAATTTCATCATTAACCCCTGCTTCAAGTGCCTGCTGCTTATTCTGTAATGATACACAGACTGTCATTGCTTCTTCCCTTGCCTTATCACTAATTGTACATATTAAGTTTTCATTGTTTACAATTTGTTGGGCCCTGATGGCGTCCATTTCCACGACAAGTTCCTTCCTCACTACTTCTACACTATTCTGTGTTGCTTTTAATTCGTTTCTTATATATTCTACATCCTCGTAGATTACATTTTGACTTGCTCTAATTTCTAACAAGACACCCTGTATTTTATTTTCTAAGCCCTGACTGATTTCCTTATGTTGGATGCTTAATTGTGAGGCTATCTGCTGCTGCAATGTTTGTTCTTGGGTGGACAATTGTTGTTTTAGTGTTTGCTCCTGTTCTGATAATCGTTGAGTCAGTGTTTGCCCAAGTGTTTGCTCTTGTTCTGATAATCGTTGAGTCAGAGTTTGCCCTATTGTTCGCTCTTGTTCTGATAATCGTTGAGTCAGAGTTTGCCCTATTGTTTGCTCTTGTTCTGATATTTTAGTGTTGAGGAGGCTCAATTGAGCCAACATTTGTTGCATCATTTCGCTCGTGTTAAGTGATCCGGTAACTTGGTTTCCTAATGTTTCGCTAACTCCGTTTTCTACACCTACCCGCGTGCTATTGTTAGTGAAATTTTCCCCTTGTTCATTGCTATTACCTTCCATATCGTTGCCGGTTAATTTCTTGCTTCTTAACAGCATTTACGTACATACATAACCCAGTTTACTTATATCTATTGCATATACACTCCCTTCCAAAATTTTATTAACCTATGTATCATGCAGTTAACACTTACTCGGTGCTGGGTTGAGCTGCTGCGAAGTGTTGTAATAGTTCACAAAACACTTCACTACACTTACACACTTTTGAACACTGATGATGTCTGCGCTGAATGTCTGCTTCCTCGTTGTAATGGAGCGGCGTCGATGTCGCTTGTTGCCCCACGTCTATCGGTACACTCTGCTGCTGGTGGTTGCTGATGTCGTCATCGGCGTCGTCTTCCTTCCGTTGTCGGTTCTCCGGGTGCGTTATCCGCTGGCAGTATTTCGAGCCCCAACGTAGTGGGCGCCAAATGACGCTGACCTCTGACGCATCTGTATTGTTCCTGGCAGTTGTTTCAGTGTACTCAGAGTCCTGGGTTCGTGGTTTGGATGGCAGGGATTTGGGATTTGATTCGGTAGAGCTGAGGTTCTTGTTTTTCAGGGGTGGTGACACTGCCTTGATGAGATTAATAATACTGCCGGAGAAGTTTGGGTGATATCTTTATTTTGTTACGTAGATTCCTATCTGGTCAACCCGCCACCTTCGTCGTCGAAACCACTGTTATTCTTATTACTCTCGAAGTCGCTACTTATGTGTTTCTCCGACTAGCCCTCGAATTGCCTAGATTTCACAACTTCACTTTTACGCTATAAATCTTCTGATTATTTTGTTCTAATTCTGTTTCGTCGCGTCCTCGTGGTTAATTTGTACCGGAATGTGCCTCGGCCGTTGTCATGGTTAGTTTGTCCCCAAAAGTCTCGGCGTGTCTTTCCTCCTTCACGCCTTTCGCCAAACTGTAGAATTTTCCCCTCTCCCTTTCTTAAGTTTCGTTCTGTTTTAAGTTCAAACGTATCATATGATGCCTACGCGATCTTTCGATTGGCTATAATTTTTGTTTCATGATTTTTTTGTTATTGGCAACCCCCACGTGACAACTTTCACATCTGCTTCTCACAGCTTATTTTGAGTTTTAAAATCTTCCCCCGAACATTCTTAGATCGTAGATAAGGCACATCTACTTCCTCACCCTTTTAAGCCTTGAGAACCGTTGTAAACCCTGTCCGAGCCAAAAGTATAAAGGCGAGACTTCCGGTATGCAGGTTCGTTGACCATCGCAGGTAAAATACCTCTGCTTCGAGGGAACAAACTTTGTTTCTCTGTCTTCCCGACAAAACCCATTCCTAATATGAATTCAGCACATTTTCGTCGCTATATTCAATCGTATATTATTATTATTATTATTATTATTATTATTATTATTATTATTACTCCTGGGTCTCGATAACCAGCTTCAACATTTTACTGGTCATGTAAATATCTTTATAATGTTTTATTTTAATCAAAATCGTTACAGCCATTTTTGAGAAAATCAGAAATTTCGAGAAATGTTCCACGTAATGGTTAGATGCGGGTGGGGGGATTTTCTTGAATATCATATTTTCTCATTTTTGGTTTTATCCGACTTTTCAATTTTGAATTATGCTGTTCACAGACACACACGGAGCTTTTTCTATTTTTTTATTCAGGGGGACTTCAAAACATATTTCCGGTAAAATCTCGTATACAATTTTTGGATGGAATGCAATACCTTTTCTACCTACTGTGTACGGGTAGAGAAAGTAAAAATGACTCGACCATTCCGACCGACGATTGTTCCATCTCTAAAGGGTAGATATAGGCTATGCAGCATTTCCAGATCTTGTAAGACTGTCGGAAGGAGATTGAAGTCAGACGTTCCGCCCATGTTTCACATGCTTATGCGTAAACATCATGTGGTATTTCGCTCGTTATAAGTCGGGGCTGTGCAAAATTACAATTATAAGGGTGCAATAATTTCATAACGAATGTGGGAGGCAAATGAAATTTATTCGTCATTGGAGTTTAAAAAGCTAGCCGTGCAAATAAACGAAAAGTTAAATGATTCTTAACACTTAAAGCAACTGTGAAATATATATCATATGAGTTACAAAAATGTTTTCAACGCCTGCAAGGAAACGCAGTGATAATTTACTGTCCCAGAGTGGGCTCACGGAGTGCACATAGCTCAATCCAAAGACAGGTTACCACGTACTGGCAGCACAGAGTGCCTGGGGAAGCATTAGCGCTTAGGAATAAGATGGCAGTTCCTAATTCCCACGAGAAGAGGAGAAAGAACGAGAGACGGAGATAAGATAGAAGAAACGAAAGCAAATAAAACAAAACAAAACATATAAACCCATCAGGGAACAGACTAAGGTACTTATCGCTTGATGGTCAATTCCGAGAAAGCACTTCTTTCTTGTCTCTAGGGAAATCATTCTCTATTAACCCTACAAAAAAAAATGTATGCTTTACGTCTCACGCATCGCTACATATCATGCATTCTTGATTGCACATCTAGTCTCTGACGGATATCTACACGTACATCTAAAAGTTTCTGAGTGGTTCTTCCTACTGGGGTATAATTAGTAGAATGTCTACTAACCCGAAGGGCTCGAGATCGAATCTCGCTTGCGGTGAGCTGTCTGTATAAGGAGCTGAGAGTACGGGGCAGCTCCAGTAACTGGAGAACAGCGCCGCAAGTAGACCATAGTGGGCCCTTTTTGTCCAACGTGGTCCTTGGGATGGAGGAGACTCGAAGGGCGACCAGATTCGGACGACGATGTGCGCTATCAAGGACGGGGTCCTTAACTATTCCAACACGGCGTCAATACTGACGCCGGCTAGCTCTGCTTAAGCCACTCGCAAACCGGGGTTCCCGTGGTAGTTCACATCTCCCAGGAAGGAGGGCCAAACGCCAGAATGCAAATTCCACCGTCGCCTGGTCCTACAACCCTGAAACAGATGAAAGTAAATGATGGGGACAGGAAATTCGTGGTAGAAACGGAACTACACCAGCATTCGCCTACTGCTTCAGGGAACCATGAAAGAATCCATGGTAAGAGTGGCCAGCCTGAACCCGGGAGCTCCTGATTGCGAGTCTCGCTCTTGATCGCGGAGTGATCTCGCCTGGTCTGGACAAGAGTTTTTACTTCGGTTAATTCTAGAGTTATCATAAGATACAAAAAGTCTTGTGTGTTGCATTCATATGTCTTCTCTAATCACTCCTCTACTAACTATTCTTTAAACAGTTTATTAATTTTGAAGAAGTAGTTTGTTGTATTGCTATTTGCCCCACGTTGCGCGCAAATTTGAAGAAGGTAAATTTTATGGTGGTAATGTATTTCGACTGTTGGGAAGCCAAACTTGAAGTAGTTGCAACCGCACGTATAGTAAAAACGTTTCCGGTAGCCTTCGCCCCAAAATGTACTTTCCGGTGGCCTTTGCCCCAAGTTTAAAAATATTAACTTTGTAATTTTGACTGTTTCTTTAAATATTATATATTTATGCGTCAGTATTTATATTTTCTTTTAGAGACATGAATGGCTTAGCAGTGGGTGGTGCGACTGAAGAATGTAGGCTTACACAAATTTTAAGTTTTCCGTCACTCCATTTATTAATGCTTGACACGATTTAAATAACACTTCACTGATATAGAGAGCTGTGAGATTCTATTGTTAATTACTTGCGCTTTTTAAGACGTAAACTATTTTCGTCTCACACTGAATACATATTAGACTTCTCGAGGACACATCTCGCGTCCGGTTAGGAACACTGTCTACAAGCAACTGAGTTCTGAATTTGTAAATTTAGCTCCATTTTAGTTTGGGATTGGCTAATCCTACTCCAATAGAATACCTTCCTTTAACTAAATCTTTTTTCTGGTTGTTGATTGGCTATTTATTAAACTGTCACAAAATTTACATTATTGTTGCTCCAAGAATCACCAGTAGCATTTAAACTTTCTAATTCATTATTACCTCAAGGTTACCTCATTTTTACCTCATTGTTAGCAACTTTTAACCTATTATTATCACAGCTCCTACATTATTAAATTACGTAATACATTCACATAACATTATTACATGTATACAATATAATAAACATATATAATGACTGTAATATACACTTTTTATTGCTGTTATTGAATTTATATATTATATAATTAGACTGAAATCATTTAAGTGTTAAAAATACTGCCTCAATTTATCTATTTCTTGTTAATCCAGATAAACTTTCAATTCACATTTACACATTTCATTGTAGGACACAGTAGGTAAAGCGATAGTCAGAGTTTTGAAAGGCGTGTCACTATATGATGGCTTTGAAATTCCAAGCTCTTTGCATAACCACGAGAAAAAAAGTGTTATATTCATATGACTTTCTCTACTCGTTTTCTACAAACTATTCTTACAAAGCTTAGTATTCCATCTACTTCTTGTTAATCCAGATAAACCTTCAGTTAAATATACACATTTTTGTACGATACAGTAGATAAAGCGATAGTCAGATTTTTTAAAAGCGTATTGCTATGTGATTGCATGGAAATTTCATACTCTTTGCATAACCACGAGAAAAAAATAGAATAGCGACTTACAACTGAAGAGTGTGCGTGTTTAAACATTCAAACCAATGACAAACAATATCTCAGAAATGTTTAACGCCACAAAAATATTTGACATAAGTTGTGCGCTTTAACGATATCTACACTTTTTGTGTAGTAACATTTTGCCTGTCTCTTACAGTTTACTATTAGGTATAAAAAGTCATTCGTAATGTAGAGCTCTTCAAAGGCTATTCCCGTAAAATCCATAATATACATTTTATTTGTGATGCAAAATTCTTAAACATGTGATATTTTAATCCAAATCTTTACAGCCATTTTTCAGAAAGTCAAAAATAAAAGCTTTCCATATAAGGGATAGTTTGGGGTGGGGGATTTTCTTGATAATCTTAGGGTCGTATCCTTGGAAGGTGCTGAGCTTAAATACCTACCAAGTTTGATATTTAACCGAGTTTTCGTGTTTGAGTTGTGCTGTGCAAGTAAAAGCGACCTTTTTTCTAAATATGCTACTTTGTATTCGGGACCCTCAAAACGTGTATTTACGGTGAAATCCCAGCATTTAATTTCTTGGTGAAATATAATACTTCTATTATTTCCTCTTAAGTAGCAAAGAAAGTAAAATGTATTGCAGAAGAAAAAACGTAGAGCTCTATGAGATACAAGCTATATTTGTAGTATTAGCCTGTATGAAATACACGTTTGCACATTGTGTAGGCCACTAAATCCATATTTCCCACTTTGAGAGAATCTCTAGGCACCATTTATAGTGATTAACGTAAAGTTGATGGAAAAAATAGCGTTTTATATGAATTTTTACAATATCTATATAAGGCAAGAAACTTAAAATTACCCTTAAACATCGTCTATATTTTCGCTCATATCATGGTCTACCTTCACTATATTGAAAGCTATTTAAAGATTAAAAAGATAGTATATTATATGTGTAGACTCTTTTGGGAATATGAGGATTTATTAGTCTGTTGTTTTAATTATTGCATTCGTATTGTAGTCCTCTTCGACTTCTATGGTCATATCGGGGGCTTTCACTTGGTAAAGAACTGATGGTATTATTGCTCGCTGAATTGTAGGTTTTCTTAACGTAGGTTTTATCAATATTTCACTATTAAAAACACTCACATTCATACTTATAGACTCTGTGGGGGGGGGGTAATCGAACCCGGAATCTCTGAGTTCAGAAACCAGAGCGTAGCGTTCACCACTCGACTGCCGAGGCAGTCATCTTTGCTCCTTTTTTCCGACAAATGAATTACTTTAATCTACAGCAACCTGTTTAATATACAGAAGTACAATGACGATTTACGCTTTGGCTATTTGCACTACAAATATGCGGCAAATGCCCAATTTGTAACAATTTTATACCATTTAAATTCTGCTACACTATTATTCCAGTTAAAAATACAACTTTGTGCTCAAAACGCTATTTTAAATTAATATTAACTCACAATACGGCGGCGCCGTGGCCGAGTGGTTAGACCGCTCGCCTTCCACCGAGGCGGCCCGGGTTCAATCCCAGGGACCTGCATGTGGGATTTGTGGTGGACGGTTCTCCGGTTTCCCCCGCCATTCATTCCACCAACTGCTCCATCATCACCTTTCCTTTCATCCATTTCATCTACTTCCTTCATCCCATACCAGGCTGATCCCCCATCCTGGCTGTTCTGTCTGATCCATGAGTGTCTGCTCCTCGACGGGCCTCTGACCCCAGGCACCCGCCTGTAAGTCCTGGGGGGTGTAAGTCCTACATAAGAGGAGGGTAAACAGATAATGAATGAATGAATAACTCACAATACGCTAGAATTTTTAGTCCTTAATGGTCTTGAATATAATGAAAACAGTTCTTCGATACCAGTACTGAAGATATTTAGGGCGGTAGTTTTAAATTGGCCTGTGTTAATTGTTGAAGTTGTAGAGTGTTTACACATTCGATTTAATTCAACACACACACAATATATATATATATATATATATATATATATAAACTCACTAGAGAAAATAAAAAGCAGCGAAAAGTTTGCATTTGCTGTTTCAAAAAGTATTTGCAGTAATTTTTACCTTCTCTACTACGTATAGTAAGTAGGGGAAGTATTGCATTCCACCCAAAAATTCGATACCGAGATTTCACCGGAAATACATGTTTTCAGACCTCCTGAATCCAAAAAAAGCATTTTTGAAAACATGTCCGTGTGTGTGTCTGTGAACAGCATAACTCAAAAACGAACAGTCGGATAAACACCAAACTTGGTATTTAGGTTCAGTATCTTCCAGAGATGCGACACGAAGGTTTTCAAGAAAATCCCCCCACCCCAGACTGCCCTTTACGTGGAACATTTTTCGAAAATTTTAATTTTCTCAAAAATGGCTAACGATTTTGATGAAAATATCATATGTTTAAGATAATGTCATGAGAAAAGAAATGTGTATCTCCAATTTTCTGGGAATGTCTCCAAAAGCATTCTTCATTGTGAACGACTTTTGCATAACTGGTAAACCATAAGAGATAGACAAAATTTTACTACACAAAAAATGTAGATCGCGTTAAAATACACAACTTATGCCATATACATTTCTTTTGTTGAGTGAACCGTTTTCGAGATATTGCTTGTTATTTCCTTAAATTTTTCAATACTTATACTTTTTCTCAAATTCGTTATTCATTTTTTTTATGTCCTGGACATGCAAAGAGAATGGAATGCGCCACATAGCAACCAGCGTTAAAATATTTGACTATCGCTTAAAAGCTACCATATTCCCCTTGTATCTACAAGAAAATTACAAATAAGATTGACATCTCGATATCTCGATTAACATGAAGCATATGGAAAATAGGCGTTTGTAAAAATAGATTGTACAAGAGTAGAGAAAGTCATGTGAGTGTAACACATCAGATTTTTATATAGAATGTTTGCCTGAAATATAATTCTTCCTCGATCTACCACAAGTAAACAGTAGAGAAAATAAAAACTGTGCATTATTATTTCCTTTGTATAACGTATAGATGTAGACTAATAAGAGCGCTTTGGATATCAGCCAATCCCGGCTTGATCAGGTGGTAATTTTCGGCCTGAAAGGAGAGAAAAAATTACCTCGTAATTATGAATTCTCATTGTTAAGCATCTTAATACGTAATTTGTTTTGTGATTCCTGAAAGTGTTAGTTTTATGAAAGCAAAATTAAATAGTTTCTATTTGAAAAATAAATGTCGCTACAGGTTTATTTTTATACGGGTGTCTTTATTGGTGCCATATATTTGGGGGACGTGTTCCTGACATCAAAACAGAAAAAAAGTTCATATGGACATGGATCTTAAAATAATTTATTTCAGAGTTACAACACAAAATCGAAAGTTAGAAAAATTCTCCAGTTGGCTTCCTCTTGCTTCGATGCATGCAGTAAGCCTGTGTTCCATGTTCTGGCGTACTCTGTTGAAAATTTCTGGTGTGTTTCGTATGTGGTCAAATCCAGTTTCGACGGCCTCTCAAAATGTCAATATCAGCTACAGGAGTTGCATAAACCAAGGAATTCAAATGTCCCCTGACGAAGAAATCCATTGGATTCAAATCAGGCGATCGAGCAGGCCATACAATGGGTCCCCCTCGATCAATCCATCTTTGCGGAAATCAATCATTCAAAAACTTAGAACTATCATACTGAAATGAGCTGGAGCACCATCGTGTAAAAACCACATTCGTTGGATGATGTCCAGAGGCACATTATCGGTTAAGTGATGCAACTCATTTCTGAGAAACTGGAGATAGGTTTGTCCATTCAGACGCGGAGAGTAGAAGTAGAGACCAAAAAGGTGATCATGAATGATTCCACCCCAAACGTTGGAGAGAACCTCTGTTGATGGTTGTCCTGTCGTACTTCATTAGGATTTTCAAATGCCCAGTTATGAGTGTTATGAAAATTGAAGATGCCGTCGCGAGTAAAGCCAGCTTCATCCGTGAATAAGATACACCATAGGAAATTGATGAACACAGCGCACTGCTGTAACATGCGTTGACAGAAACGTCTTCTTGGCTCAAAGTCCGCCTCATTTAATCCTTGTACACGTTGAAGGTGATAGGGGTACAGAAGACTTTCATGCAGAATTCTCCAGATAGCCACATGGCTCTTTCCCTTACAGCCATACGTCTTGTGCGTTGTGATGTGTCTGCATCCACAGCACGAAGAAGTTCTTCAAGCTAAATGCCCCGTACCGCTCTTGGTCTCCCAACATCCCTAGTACTCCTCTCAAATGCGCCATTCTCTCTCAAGTGTTGGTGAATTTGTGCGAATGTTCTTGCACACGGTAAATGCCTGTCAGGTACCTTTCTGCATCAAGTTCACTTTCACGTGCTCGTGCTCCATTGCCGTCTGCACGGCCATACTGTAGTGTATATCCGTCTGCTCACTCATGACATACATCTTCTTTGTCCTATAACAACGAAACGGTTGATTTTCAGACCCATGTACATATACTTTTTTTTACTGTTTAGATGTCAGGAACACGTCCCCCAAATATACAACACCAATAAAGATACACCCTGTATTGTTAATGTAGTAATTTGCCTTCCCTTTTGAGATTAGTGCTCTCTCATTCAGAACAGTTGATCTGATGTAGGGCAGCCCACAGGGAGAAATCATGGCGCAAGTTGCGCCATCAGGAACATTTTTATGAGGAATTCAAAATTTTAGGGAATAAAAAATATTGAAGTAAATTAACGTAGGTAATATAAACATTTATTACAACTTTTAATTGTACTCTATGGCAGAGGTGGCGAAAACGCGACTAAGGGTAATTTTGACTCGTAGGCGCCGTTCCCTCTGCCACCGTCCCCTTGTTTTCTACATGCTGCTGAGTGATGCAGTGCGTGTTGCATATTTGGTGACTCGCGGAAGGAAGGTGTTTTCACCACCCTTGCTGTATGGTATGATGTGGCACATAAATAATTTCTGGAAATGTATAAAAGGAACTATAATATTATAGTTAGATATGTAGTTGTTCGGAACGTATAGCGTTATTACACTTACTGTATTGGTCTATTTAGATAGATACAATAGGATACATTTAAATACAAAGTAATAAAATACACCCCTACCAAGTATTTCGTTTTTAATTTTTGCTGTAAATATTACTAATTTTTTTATTGATTTTAACTTTCCAATTATTTGTTTGAGCTTTTACTGTGTAGCGATATCACAATATAGTACCTGTGTAAGACGGACCCTTAGCGAAGCTTTCCAGCAACATAGAAAAACAACTAAATAGTTTAAATTGAGCTCTCAGAAAAATTGGTCGGGGTGGGCATCCCTGATCTGATTAATGGGGATTTTGTCTTTTGAGCAATCAAGCGTAAGCGAAAGTATTATATTATTTATTTTATAACAACTAGATAGAATATATTTAGACTTGCGTGAAATAAGTACTTCTCAATGTTATGAACTTAATCTCCCAAGGTGGTTAAAGTTAACATTACGAAGTTCCCCCGTACAATAGTTTCAACATCCCTTGTGAAATTGTGTGTGTGTGTTTTTTTTTGTAGAAAATGAGGAAAATCATCATATTATACCAACATCTCAATAATAAATCATCATGTAGTTTTGGAAATGGTATGTTTGAGCAACCATTGGCAATACACCTCTAGATTTGCAACATGGTGTCCCTTTATATGTCCTACAAACACCGCCAACAGAACGTCTTAAAACGAAGGTTGTCGTCAAGGCTGTGTAATACGTACGTTTCTGCTATTACAGAAAATAGCTCAATTCGCGTGAATTGCAAGCTTATGCAGAGATAGCGCTGTGTAAGCAAGTAATTGAGGAGGCTTTCAGTAATTGTCACGCAACAATCAGCCAGCAGCGTGGGTGTTATCTTTTTACCTTGAGGGAGCTATATTCACAGAACATTTAAGGTAGACTGTGATTTTTCGTTCTTTCTGCCGTAACCTAATAGTTGACCCACGTTAAAGTGACTGTTCGACCCTGCCTATGGTTAGAGCCACAATAGTGCCTTTCAAACAGTTCGGTTGCCACTTCCGTATAAAGGCTTCTCGCGGCTACCATTAAGAGATTACGGTCTGGCTGCCAATGGCACGCAAGCTCGGGCATAATGCTGCAGTTTCATTCGCGGCCTCGCAGTCTTTATTACGAAGCACGCACTTAAATACAGTTAGCAGAGAACACCGAAGGGAGTTAATGAACATTGCTTTGCACTAGTATATCCCACACTGTTCATTTGGGAAGAAGGAATTTCATTTACTAGTTTTTCCTTTGTTCTCAAAGCTACAGCGCAGTTTTAACTTCGTAATTAAAACTAATGGCTTATGTAGCTTTTTTGGACGTATATGAAACAAAAGAGGATGCAGGGGTTCAAAATAAAATTAATAGCAGAACACCACGGGCGGTACAATGAGGGACACTTAAACATTTTGAGGATGGCAACACTGATAACTACTCATATGAAAACAGAAGAGCAAATTACATTTCTTGTGAATTTTACTTTTATTTATTTCCTTTGTTCCTCTGTAAAAATGATTAATCCGATTTTTTATTAGAGGATCCATGAAAATTGTAATAATAAATTTTCAATAACGATCTTGCTTCTTTATTTAGGAACTTTAATAGGTAATTATGTTTTTCTTTATTTTCAGTGCATATTGCTACAATATTGTATCAGCTGTTATATTATTTCATTTTAAGCTTTACAGTGTAAAAGTTATGCGTTTCCAGCAAAACAGCGACTTACCCTCTATAATCATAGAGTTTCTTATATGCAACAAGCTTTTGTTTATTAAATAATTTTGTTTGAAACAACATTTATTAAAGAGCAGTCCGCTGTAATATTAAGTTAGCCTATAGGTATAGGTTGTACAACGGACAGGGGCATACCTCCCTCACTGCGACCTGTAAGGATGTATTGGAGGAAGGGATGAAGTGAAGAAACCACAGGAGGCTATTCGTTCTCCACAGTGTATAGTGGTTACCATGTTCCCGAGTTCCCGAGGTTCAAACCCGGTGAAGGGCGGTGAATTTTTTTTCGTGGTAAAAATTCTTAGCATGGGTTCCTTCGGAAGGGAAATAAAGCCGGTGGTCCCGTGTCGTAGATTTACGGCACGTAAAAGTACTTCAAGCCTGATAAAGAGACCTCTGAGCAAAAATTACCGTCTTTCACGCCCAATATAGAATGGGGCGCTAAGGATATCAGCAGTTTAAGAACGTCCATAAATAACACTCAGTTTTTTACAGGAGGCAGTAGGTAGACAGGCCACAGAGACGCGCGGAATTCCCTAATAGTTCCATGCTCCAAGAGTCGTCCCACTGCTGGAGGTGCTTAGAGTGGGCGATGAACGACCCGTCGACCAAGTTATCCTCTTAGTGTTCACGGGGAGTATTCTTTCCTTTGAGCAAGCATCCGCACCATCTGTTCAGCACTGCCACACGCCACGAAACCTAGGAGCACACATGAAAGATGAGAAGGAAATGGAATGAAAGAGAAAGGATGGAAAGGAACTCATGGGGTCGTCCTCCGTGGTGTAGTGGTTACCATGCTAGCCTTTGTTCCCGAGGTCGCGGCGGAGGGCGATGGATTTTTTCGGACGTAAAAATCCTTAGCATGGCTTCCTTCGGAAGGGAAGTAAAGCAGGTGGTCCCGTGTCGTAAATTTACAGCACGTAAAAGAACCTCAAGCCTGATAAAAAGGCCTATGAGCAAAATTATCGGTCTTTCACGCCCAATATAGAATGGGACGCTGAGAACCACAGCAGTTAAAGTGCTTCCACAAATAAAACTCAATTTAATTTAAGAAACTCGTGTAGATGAGAAACCACACAAGCATTCGCCTACTACAGGGAAAACCACGAAAAACCCAAAGTCAGAGTGTGCAGTCGACGGGAATCAAAACAGGGACCTCCCAAATGCGAGCCTCACACTTTACCGTGGAGCCATTTCGATCGGTTTAAGTTAGTCTAACTCAACAAAAGCAGAATTTCGTTTAGCGCATCTAGACGCTAGATACTGCTGTGGAATTCTTGATTTCGCACGGATGCCTGCAACTTCACGAGCATCAAACCAGTAGTTTAAACCGGCGTGAGCAGGTTGGTTTCTATCTTTAATTTTATAGAACATTTCTGCGTTGCTCTCGCGCTGTAATGAACCGAAACTCCTGTGTTGTATTTTGTTTTCCAGCTAAAATGGAAGTAAAAAAAATCTGAAGTGTTACTCTCACATGACTTTCTCTACTCTTGTACAAACTATTTTTACAAACGCTTATTCTCCGTCTACTTCATGTTAATCGAGATAAACGTTTGCAGACTCTATCTTATTGCTAAGTTTCTTGTAGATGTAAGGGGAATATATATTTACAAGGGCAATATAGAAATACAGTAGCCTTTAAGCATAGACATATCTCTGATATGCAGCATCATTTCCTTTGCCACCGATTAATACTCTTTGCATATCCGAGATAAAAAAAATCTGATGTGTTACACTCACATAACTTTCTCTACTCTTGTACAACCTAATTTTACAAACGCCTATTCTCCATATGCTTCATGTTAATCGAGATATCGAGATGTCAATCTTATTGATAATTTTCTTGTAGATGCAAGGGGAATATGGTAGCTTTTAAGCGATAGTCAAATATTTTAACGCTGGTTGCTATGTGGGGCATTCCATTCTCTTTGCATGTCCAGAACATAAAACAAGCAATATCTCGAAAACGGTTCACTCAACAAAAGAAATGTATATGACATAAGTTGTGTATTTTAACGAGATCTACATTTTTTGTGTAGTAAAATTTTGTCTATCTCTTATGGTTTACCAGTTATGCAAAAGTCGTTCACAATGAAGAATACTTTTGGAGACATTCCCAGAAAATTCGAGATATACATTTCATTTCTCATGACATTGTCTTAAACATATGATATTTTAATCAAAATCGTTAGAGCCATTTTTGAGAAAATTAAAATTTTCGAAAAATGTTCCATGTAAAGGGTAGTCTGGGGTGCGGGGATTTTCTTGAAAACCTTCGTGTCGCATCTCTGGAAGATACTGAACCTAAATACCAAGTTTGGTGTTTATCCGACTGTTCGTTTTTGAGTTATGCTGTTCACAGACACACACACAGACACACACACAGACACACAGACACACACACAGACACACACACGGACATGTTTCCAAAAATGCTTTTTTTGGATTCAGGGAGTATCAAAACATGTATTTCCGGTGAAATCTCGGTATCGAATTTTTGGGTGGAATGCAATACTTCCCCTACTTACTATACGTAGTAGAGAAAGTAAAAATGAATAACGAATTCCCATTTGAGAAAATAAGTATTGTAAAATTTAAGGGAATAACAAGCAATATCTCGAAAATGGTTCACTCAACAAAAAAGTATGACATAAATTGTGTATTTTAACGCGATCTACATTTTTTTGTGTAGTAAAATGTTGTCTCTCTCTTATGGTTTATCAGTTATGCAAAAGTCGTTCACAATGAAGAATACTTTTGGAGACATTCCCAGAAAATTCAAGATATACATTTTATTTGTCATAAAAATATCTTAAACATATGATATTTTAATCAAAATCGTTAGAGCCATTTTTGAGAAAATTAAAATTTTCGAAAAATCTTCCATGTAAAGGGTAATCTGGGGTGGGGGATTTTCTTGAAAACCTTCGTGTCGCATCTCTGGAAGATACTGAACCTAAATACCAAGTTTGCTGTTTATCCGACTGTTCGTTTTTGAGTTATGCTGTTCACAGACACACACACAGACAGACACACACACGGACATGTTTCCAAAAATGCTTTTTTTGGATTCAGGGGGTCTCAAAACATATATTTCCGGTGAAATCTCGGTATCGAATTTGAGGGTGGAATACAATACTTCCCCTACTTACTGTACGTAGTAGAGAAAGTAAAAATTTGATGTGTCGCACTCACATGACTCTCTATTCTTGTACAAACTATTTTTACAAACGCTTGTTCTTCATCTACTTCATGTTAATCGAAATAAACATTTGCAAAAATTATCTTGCTGCTAATTTTCTTATAGGTGCAAGGGGAATATGCTAGGCTTTAAGCGATAGACAACTCTTTTAAGAGCTGGTTGCTATGTGGAGCATTTCATTCTCTTTGTATGTCCAGGACATAAAACGACGAATGACGAATTCCCATATAAGAAAAAATATAAGTATTAGAAAATTCAAACAAGTAACAAGGAATATCTCGGAAATGGTTCCTCGACAAAAAAAATGTATGGTATAAACGAGGTTTACAGTTTTTGTGTAGAAAAAGTTTGTCTATCTCTTAAGGTTTACCAGGTATGAAAAAGCCATTCAGAATGAAGAGGACTTTTAGGGACATTCCCAAAAAATTCAAGATATACATTATATTTGCTATGAACATATCTTAAAAATATGATAAATCATTAGTCATTTTGAGAAAATCAAAATTCTCCGAAAATGTTCCATGTAAAGAGTAGTTTGAGATGGAGGAATTTGCTTGGAAATCATCGTGTCGCATCTTTGAAAGATGTTGAACCTAAATACCAAGTTTGGTATTTATCCGACTTTTTGTTTTTGAGTTATGCTGTTCAGACACGCACACGGAAGTTTTATTAATTTTTTTTTTGATTCGGGGGCTTCAAAATATATATTTCCGCTGAAATCTCGGTATCGAATTTTTGGGTGGAATGCAATCCTTCCTCTACTTACTATATATAGTAGAGGAAGTAAAAAACTTCCATCCGATGCCTTGTTTATGAGAAAGCATGGCTAAGTCTATTACAAAACTCAGCTTTATGGTAACAACAGGCAACGTCGCTTGGAGGCCGCAGAGGTGTATATTAACACTGGCAGCGGAAGCTTGAAGTTTAATGTTGTATTCTTTCTGTATATCAACTACGTTTAAAGCCATAACGCCAAAATGTCCCGCAAAACAGTGGTACACTTGGGAAAAGACAGCAAAGTGGGAACATGGAGATACTGTGTATCTTCATATTTTTGCAGATTGTAAAACTTAACGCAAAGATTCGAAGCACTGATGAAAACAAAAATAAAATACTTTGCACCACTTAAAACATCTGCTGCTTACTCAGCACACTTCCATGAAACTGATTTTGAATACTGGTTTCTACTAAAATGGAGTTTAGTGCAAGAACACCTTTAAACACCTATGAAGTGAAGAAAACTAATGTTCCTTTCTTGTTTCCGAAAGGAAAATCTACTGAAGAGGGTTGTGGTAAAATGCACTCTTCTACCTACAGGTTAAAAGGAAGGTCATTCAAGAAGCAATAAGATGCTGTAATAACACAACCATAGCTGAAAATATTGACCTATCTGTAGTTCTCGAGGACTCTTAAAAATTAAAGGGAAGTAGTACAATTGATGGGATCGAGGTAAGAAGGGTTGCGCCAATTAAACAAAGCTGTAAAGGAATGAAGGGAAAAATGATTACTAAATCAAACTAAAATTCTAACCCTGCACTGAGTTGCTTACAAGAAGCTTGTGACTTGCAAGTAAAAACAAGCGGCCATATCATCAAGCATAATGGATAAAATAGACCATACCTGGACTGTAAAACAACATATCTATGAGAGTGACCGCAACGCGAAGTTACCTTTACAGGCCGGCGGTTTCAGCGCATCCCGACTCGCCTGCCTGTCCACTGGGTACAACTAATGAACGGTCCCTTCAGAACAATAGCCGCGCAACGAAATTAAATTGAGTTTTATTTATGGACGCTTTTTAACTGCTGTGATTCTCAGCATCCCATTCTATATTGGGCGTGAAAAACTGGTAATTATGCTCAGAGGCCTCGGCTTGAGGTCATTTTACGTGCCGTAAATCTAAGACACGGGACCACCGGCTTTACTTCCCTTCCGAAGGAAGTCATGCTAAGGAGTTTTACGCCCGAAAAAATCCATCGCCCTCCGCCGGATTTGAACCCGCGATCTCTGGAATTAGAGGCTAGCATGGTAACCACTACACCACGGAGGGCGACAGTGCAATCCGGAATGGAGACAAAAATGGAATCCGGAATGAAAAATATGGAGAACGAAATGAAAAACGTGAATTCCGGAATGGACAAGGTAGGAAGTGAAATAAAGATAATGAATTCCGCAATGGAAACAATGAAGACATAAATGTCCAAGATGAAGACGGAGCTATCGAACAAAGTTGAGGAATGACTCGCCAACATGGAGAAAGTCATGGAAGAGCTCGGCGGAAAGGTGAAAGACCTTGGCCAAAACCGTCTGGAGGACTTCGGGAACGGCTTAACGTCTTGGAAGGAAGAATCGAAGGCAGCACCAAGAAATTGAACGCAGTGGTGGAAGAAATACTTGACGGAGGACTTAAGGATTTGAAGGTCGAGATGCCAGGACGCACACATCTGCGCGCGTCAAGCCATCCAAATACGACGGGACGTCAACTTTCGAAGACTCCCGCCGACAATTCTTCGCCGTCGCTTCCCACAACCGATCGTCAGCAGAGGAGGAAGCAGTACAGCTGACAATCGGCTTTCACGGACAAGCGGCAGAAGTTTTGAAGGCGTTTACGACCCTCGGAAACCGATTCGGAAACCATCTCTTGGCCGCAGCCTATCGTAGTCAACTCAAGTCAAGGCTACAATAGCCAGGGGAGACGCTGCAGGAATTCGCCCTGACAATTGAACAGCTGATGAATAAAGCACTGGTGAATCTCCTGACCAGTCACATGACCGAAGCTGCCTGTTCCTTTGCCACAGGATGCGTGATGCCGAGGTACGACAGCGTCTGATGTTCGGCGATTACAAGAGCATCCACGAGACGCTAACGCCCGCGTTGAGGATGGGGACGACTAAGGTAACAACTGCCCCCAACTTGGAGACTAGGCGTATTCGAAACGACGGGGACAGAGGATCAGCCCAAGGTCGTCGACAAAGTGATATGTGTTTGGGAAGGCACCAACCAAGGCACCCAGTGAAATGTCCACATCAAGCCGGAGAGCAGGCGGTGCCAGCAAATCGATAGAATAGCACCGGCCCGAGGTGGGAGCAGCTACTGGTCAAGGAAACAGCCACTCCCACTTTGGAGACCAGGAATATTTTATACATCGCGGACAGGAAATCAACGCAGGAACATCGACAGAGATTGGCACATGGTGTTGTTGGGATTGTGGCCAGTCAGGACACTTGCTGAAGGACTGTCTACAAGCCAAGAAGCGTCAAGCGATGTGTGTTGGGCGTGTGGCCAGAAAGGAAACCTAGTGAAGAGCTGTCTACAACCAAGCCGAGCAGGCGGGAAACGAATAAGAACAGGCGTGGCGCCATTTCCTCAAGTGATGCTGTATGTCTTGGGCAGAAGAATGGATGGCGGCTTTGTTGCGGACGGTTGGATACAAGGAAAGCCGTGCTCGATACTAGTGGACACAGGTGCGTTCATGACCGTGATCAAACCTGATGTGGCGAAGGGCTTGTCGTTGAGGAAACCGGATCAGTGCTAACAGATAGTGACGTAATCGGGAAACTCCTTGCCTAGGAGGCCTTGCTGGAGCTTACCCTGGGATGGAACTATGCAAGTCTGTGGGTGTTCATCGCGAGGGTGGTTGAGGACGTGATATTAGGACTGGATGCCCTCAGGAGCCGCGACGAAATGCTGATGTCCGCAGTAGGGTCTTGCGTCTCGGCCGGGACGCGACGCTCTGGAGACTCCGGGGTGCATTTGAGGATCTGCAGGGTGACCCTTAGGAGCATGTGGTTATGCTCACAAGAAGCGAGGTAGTTGGGATGGCGCGTTTGGAAGGCCAGTTGTCAAGGAACTTGTGGTCCATCTTCACGATGTGCACGAGATGGTCCGTCAACAGATCCAAGCAGCGAGCGATGGAGACTCGTTTCTACCGGCAACCCAACAGCTAAGGTTTCCAGCAGGGTGATCTGGTGTGGTTATATCGTCCTCGTACCAAGGGGTACTGCCCCTAGCTTCAACAACCATAGCAACAACCGTACCACATGTTAAATAGGATCAATGATGCAGTCCACCGCATCCGGAAGTGTCCCCAGGAAATTAAATTCAGATTTATTTATGGACGTTCTTTAACTACTATGATTCTTAGCATCCCATTTTGTATTGGGCGCGAAAGACCGGAAATGTTGCTCTGAGGCCTCTTTATCAGGCTTGAGGTTCTTTTACGTCCCGTAAATCTACGATACGGTACCACCAGCTTTACTTCCCTTTCGAAAGAAGCCGTGCTAAGGATGTTTACGCCCGAAAAAATCCATCGCCCTCCCCCGGGTTTGAACCCGTGATCTCTGCTGCCCCGAGGGAGGATGCCGGTAGTACACCTAGATCACCTTGCCCGCTATGTCAGTGCTGGTCGGGAGGGAGCAATGTGACCGCGCACACGATTTACCTACGGGCCATCGGTGCGGCGCATCCCGACTCGCCTACCTAGCCTTATGTGCGCGGCTAATCACCGATCCCAATAGCCGCGCATCGAACCCATTATGGGCCACTGCCCTGCAGCTTGGATAGCTAATACTCCAGAAGACTCCTAGGTTGTAGTAACTTCCCCTTCCAGAACGTTCCGCTTTGTGTCAGGGTCGATAAAAAGAATTGCTCTGCCCAGTAAGTTAAAAATTACGAAATGATCGGACAGTGCCGAGTGCAGCTCAGTTGCGAGTTGTGACTCAGCAGTTCAGCTGTTATTCAATTCGACACGTCAGTTGTGTTCTGTTCTGAAGGTGTGTCAACAGTTTCTCAAATGTAATGTTTGAGCTACGTTGAACACCTAAGTTATCAAGTGTATTTAGCAGCAACTGCTGTTTTCATTTATTACAATATTATATTATTGGAAATGTAGAATCAGACGACTGAAAAACTCTATGCCATCGCCGGATTTGAACCACGGATCTCCCGGTTTCCGTCCGGTTTCTCTAACCACTGAGCTACCATGGCAACATGTCGGTACGACATTAAATTTCCCCACTGATTCGCATTCTTTTCGGGTAAACCACAAGGAGATCTCAAATTGTATTGAGATGACACCCCAATGGCGACTGACAATGCTGTACGTGCTGATTCTACCTTTCCAGCCTTGCGCAACATACGGCTTGTGTGGAAGATCAACTAATTCCATTATATTACTGTACTACGGTAGTAAAAGAGAGTCAAGTTAAATTACAACTTAGACTTAAGCAAGGAAAGCGATCATGAGGTCACCGGCCTGATACCTTACATTTTCCGGTACCTTCGAAGAATGCATAGTCGGAGGTTTCTCCATACTACACCACTTACGTACTGCTTTATATACCGAATGAGTTTGCTATGCGGCAATGTGTGAGGCTCGCATTCGGGACGTTCCGGGTTAATTTACCGTCGGGTTACTTACCTTGAGTTTCTCGTTGTTTTTCCTGGCCAGTGGGCGAAAGCTGGGGCGATTTCTCTTTCCAACGACTTCCTCTCCCTCATTCGCTTCCGTTTCCTTCTCATGTCTCAAGTGTGATTTCAGGCTTCCCAGTATGAGATAGTGCCGGATAGATGGCGTAGATGCTTGCTCCAAGGAAACGCTAGGGGACTGCTTAGGTTGTATGTATCGTTCATAGGCCACTGTGGGCCGCTCCGGCGGTGGGTTGGATCTTCGAGCCAAGAAATGTTAAGTACGTCTGCCCGTCTCTGTGCCTGTCTTCCTGCGGTCTGTAACCTTCCGTGGTTTCTTCTCTTTGCCCATTGCGCCTGGGTTTCTTTATTGAGTATGCTGCACTGCGCAACATAATACAACATACTATTTTTACATTACATTACTTAAACTTTAGCAGTGCAATTTTCCTTAATATAGTCTGCTCAGTACATGCAATACTTCTATTTACATTGATAGTTAAGTTTAGAGCATCAAAGTTGATTGTTATAAACATTAAAAGGTCTTAGATATTTGTTTATTAGAAGCTCCTTTGTCATTGTCCATTTGGTTTTCTGGAGTTCTATAGCGTGCTTCAGATCATCCATTTCCTTTTGTAGTTTTGGGCATCTGCAGATGAGGTGTTGTACCATCTGTTCTTTTGTTAAACAGGAACATGTGCGGTCATCTTGTACAGGTATGCATTCAATAGTTCTATATAGGTCACGTGTGCGATTGTGTACACAACCACCTTTCTCGGCTCGCTTGTCTGTACCTAAGGTCCACCCGACTGTTCTTCATGCAGAAAACGTTACTCCTATTTAATATTTTGTGTTTGTAGACGGAGTCAACAATCCAAGATATTCAATAATTCATTTATCTGGCTCATTAAGGCTTGAAAATAGCTTATTGCTCAAACTGTTTACAGTGCTCATATAGAAAGTTTTAGCTACAACTGGTTACAAACTGCATCAAACACAAACATTGAATGCTTTGAAACTGTGCTCGAAGATTGACTAACGTAAAATTGAATTGCTTTTCAAGGTGAGGCAGACATCGGGAGATGTAGATGGCGAAGGAAACAAGTTCCTCTGAAGGAAGGTAGTAAGTGACCTTACGTAAATACTACGCGATACCTCATCCTATCCCCGCCTACCTTACTGCAGTATATCTCGGATATTGCAATGCTTGAAATAATGCTACTACGCCTTCACGGAAGGCAGAAAATATTTGCTTTTCTTCAAAGAGACATTTATTTCAACAGAATATCCAAAGCATAGTTTGAATTTGAGAACACAAATAGAGTACAGTTATAATATGTATGTGCAGATACATTCCGTATAGAAACACCTAAGCATGGACTCTTGAACGGGAGGTCCGTTTCTCCCTATTTTTCCAGGTTTTTCCCAGTATTCATAACCAAAAAATCCTGGGGAGGTGCCCTATGCTTAGGCATGGAACATTTCCTTCCGAAATACAATTTCCCAATTATCTCATTTCATGTATCAGTGTGCACCGCTTATGATGCCTCATGCTGTAAGAACAGGCGTTATAAGCTACAAAAAAACAGAAACTGCCCCTGTAGTAAATAAGTAGTAGGTACAGCCTAACACATGCACACACACAAACACACAAAATGAGCAACCAAAGAGCGAGTTCGATTCGGAAAACATCGGAAGCATTCGCTGACGCTGCGTTCACAATACACGACTTAATACCACCCTGCGTCCATTTCAAAACTATGGGATAAGTAGGAAGATGACTTTCAGTTAAGATTGTATTCATGGAAGCCGAGCTGTGAAGCATGTCTTGTAATTGGAGCAACCTGGGTTTGAATCCTTGGTGTATGTTTTTTATTATTTAAATTTAAATTGGTTAAACATATGACAATGCCGTACGTGTTCCTTGCATAAGATATCATTTTGTAAGACATTCATGCAAAAAACACAAATAAATTATTGTTTTCGTTTTCAAAATAAATCCCATATTAGTAAGAATTCTAAAGTGAAAAAATTAAGCCAAATATTCAATTTGAAACGCAAACTCTGTCTCATTCTTCAGTTATGAATGGCGCTGGCCTGATCATGCGAGCGCACCTCATAGTCTTGGAGTTCTGCATGATATGTTAACAGTCATGCTGACTTTTGCTATGGCCGAGCGCACACATAAAGACGAAGCTAAGAGGAGATCTCTCCTCACGTTAGTGAATGTTGCTGGATACTCTGTGTCTCAGGCTGTAGGAGTACATAAAGTCCCTATATTTACGGCTACGAGGTGGGTGCAATTATCCAGGGAAGGGATTGTTCATCGTCGACCTGATTCGGGTCGAAAACATTTGTCCACTCCTCAGCAGGACACTACACTTGTAAAAGAGGCGATGGCAATGCCTTCCATCCCGTGTCTACAATTAGAAGTAATTCAAATTTTCCTGGGTCGTCCTCCGTAGTCTAAATGTACCATGCTAGCCTCTGGTTCCGAGGTCGCGGGTTCAAACCATGTGGAGGGCAATGGATTTTTTTCGCGTAGCAAATCCTTAGCATGGCTTGCTTCGGAAGGGAAGTAAAATCGGTGGTACCGTGCCGTAAATCTACGACACGTAAAAGAACCTCAAGCCTGACAGAGGCCTCTGAGCAAAATTTCCGGTCTTTCACGCCCAATATAGAATGAACCGCTAAGGTCCATAGTAGTTACAGAACGTACATAAATAAAAACTAAATTTCATTTTTTCCTGGTCGAACCGCACAGGCTTGCGTCGTTTGATTATAGCAGGGCTCTTTACCCGATCGGCAATTAAGAAGCAGTGTTACAGACGATCACAGATTATGTTGCCTCGCATTTGCAGAGGAAAATGCCAACCATAACAGGAATAGGGTTATATACACAGACGAGGTGACATTTTCATCTACAAATGGGGGAAAGTAATTGTCTACCGTCACAGAGGAAAATTTAAGACGCCACGAGATGGTCCAGGTGTGTTGTGGCACATTAAATAGCCACCAGTATAAAGACATCCTCGAAAACATCATGGTTCTTTCTGTAAGGACTATATATCACAATGGAATGATTGAAATCCAGCAGGATAACCACCCTGTCCACACAAGTCAGCAGGTTTCAAACTGGTTTTGCAAAGACAAGATATCACAGTGATTGGTAGGCTTCCTTGCTCATCAAATTTGAGTCCTGGTGAAATTTAAATTGAGTTTTATTTATGGACGCTCTTTAACTGCTGTGGTCCTTAGTTCCCATTCTATATTGGGCGTGAAAGACCGTAATTTTGCTCAGAGTACTCTCTATCAGGCTTGAGCTTGTTTTATGTGCCGTAAGTATGTGGCACGGGACGATTTTTACGCTCGAACAAATCCATCGCCCTCCGTTGGGCTTGAACCCGCGACCTCGGGAACTACAGGCTAGCATGGTAACCAGTACACAACGGAGGACAAGTCCTATTGAAACTGTGTGGGCTGAGGTGAATAAAGTTTTGGAGTTAAATTGGTCTGCAAGTTAACGTAAGACAAAAAAAGGTTTTGTTGGATCAAATACAAGATACTTGGGAAAAAGTATCTATCCTCTCGCGAAAATTTGACTAGCCATTTGATATCATTTATGCCCGTAAAATGAGGGCAGTAATAGAAGCAGAGGGTTTACATACCCGATATTAGGTAAATTTCTATTTTTATTTCTTTTTCATTTAGGAATTCAATATTTACTTATTTCCATATTTAGTTTGAAAACGAAAAGGAGTGTTTCAGTTTTTATGTGTGAGCATGAATGCTTTGAAATCAAAAGTTTTAGTAATTGGGAATTATATTACTACATGCGAAATAAGCATTGCTTTGCACAAATAATAACAATAATGAAATATGCTCGGGATACGAACCTCAGTAGGCCTCATTTTGGGGGGGGGGAAACAGGAATAAAGGTTTAAGGAAAAACAGATATATATATATATATATATATATAGGTTGTAGAAAGGAAAAGGGAAGAGGAAAAGAAGGAATACGGCATTCCTTGCTTATAACCGCTCGGCTCGGCTCGGCTCGGCTCGGCTCGGCTCGGCTCGGCCCGGCCCGGCCCGGCCCGGCCCGGCCCGGCCCGGCCCGGCTGTCAGCTGTCAGCTCATATTCAGCACTGGGACTCAGTATGATAGGTGACAATAGAACGAAGTTAAAGGCACGCGTCCCGAAACACCATTGTGAATGGGCCGCTTAAACGATTTGGACCAACAAATATATTCTTCGAGAATCTGCTTATATGGGGAGGGGTATCTTAGGGTGTACATATCCATCTTATCTTCATACTCATTTACTTCACCTCGCAGCAGTAGTCTTTTACCGAAAACTTTAACATCTTATCCCAGGTTTTGCGTATCGCAAACTCATTATATCCGAAATGGCAGGATATGTCTCTAGTCACTCATGAAAAAATTCTACGTTTCTGCATACCCAAACCGAAGGTTGTGAAAGATTCATACTCGACAACCGAAATATTTTGCGGTCGACTCTTGTGCGTTCCGCTGAAAAACCATCCTTCGAATGTGGTCTGGAGCGCTGAGCTTTTGGGGGAAGGGATAGCAGGGGGTTAGTTGCCTAACGTATTTATCAGGCACATATAAGTGAAATCTTAAAATTGAACTTCTGGATGGCATATATTCGTCTACCCACCACAGTATGCGGTAGAGAAAGTAAAAGTCAAACTATTTCACGCTGCGATGGGGGAAAAGGCTTAACAAAATTCAAAACATTTTTTCAATTTAAAATGTTACATTCTTATTCTCAGATTAAGGGAGAAAGCACTTATCCTATAGTAACTCATCCTAACCGAGATTTAAACTCGGGGCCTCTTGAGGAATAGGAGTATACAGAAGGAAGGGCCTCCAGAAACTGGAGTCCAGCACTGCAAGTAGGCTACAATGGCCCTTTCTTGCTTCTAACGTGACTCAAGGGAGGAAGGAAGGGAGGGATGCCCGAAGGGCGACCAGATCCGGACGACGATGTGCACTAGCAAGGACGGAGTCCGTAATGGTTCCAGATGGAGCACATCCTAGCGCCGGCTAACCACGCTTAGTTCCGTGCCCCCTGTGTCTCTGTGGCCCGAGACATGTGCCCCCCCAAAAAAAGCTTAGCAGACCAACCAAACGCAACGGAGAAATCTTTCCAAAGTGCACAATCCACCGCCCAGTCGTAACACTGAACGCCATCGCCTGATCCTTCAACCCTGAAACGTTAAAGGCAATGGTACGTACAAGAAATTCGTGGTAGAAAAGGAAGCACCCATGCAACAGCCTATCGACCCGGGGAATCCTCCAAAAAGACCCATGGTTAGAGTGGCGGTACGACGGGAGTCGAACCCGGCACCTCCCGAATGCGAGCCTCAAACATTACTACGTAGCCATTTCTCTTGGTAAATATAAGGTAGACACACTACCCCAACAACACGGAGTTGGAAAGTTCATTGTTATTCATGTACATAACTAAGCAAATATTATGCTACCTCAAGTCGTCGCTTTCTGGTTAATATGGGCAACGGTGTAGTTCTGAATTTCTTAAGGTATAAGGCTCTTATCTACCATGTTGTGGGCCCTGGTTCGAAAGCTGCTTGAGTCAAGCTGCACGACTAATGTTTTCATTCCAGGCTTTTCCTCAGTACTTGGATGCATATCAGGTAGGTTTAAAAATTTACATCCCGGAGCTTATTTACGTATTCCTTTCATACTTTCATGCATTATCTGAAATAATCCGTGTGGTTATCACAGTTAAAAGTAAAAGTAGTAAAATAATGAAGATAGAAGTAAAAGTAGAAAGATAAGGCACAAATTTATGTTAGATAAAATGAGAGACTAAAGCTTCGAAACACCTTAATTCGAAAAAGTTTCCACGTAAAACAAACGTTACACTTTTTATACACTAAATATCGAACTATTCTATGTAATTTACATTTATCCTTTCTCCATTAAAATAATGTCTTAATTTATGCACAGTTCGTTCTATGCTAGCTCAGAAAGAGAAATATTATTATTGATTTTTGAAGCAGGGGTACAAAAGAAGGATAGATATAAATAAATAGAAAGAGACCTTAGCAGATACCGGAATAACGCAAGCATAGCTGCGATTTCTTCTAATACATGAAACAGATTTTAACTGGATTAAAAAAAATTGTTAAAAATTCTACACTTAATAATTCTATCGCCCAAAAAAAAACTTTAATTTGCCGTTGTGATACAGGTGTCATAGCCCTCCGTGGTCTGGGGGTATCATGTTAGACTCTAGCTCCAGGTCGCGGGTTGAAACCCGGAGGAGGGCGATGGATATTTTGGGGGGGGGCGTAAAAATCCTTAGCATGGCTTCCTTCTTAAGGGAAGTAAAACCGGTGTTCCCTTATCGTAGATTTACAGCCCCTGAGCAAAATTTACGCTCTTTCACCCCAGTATAGAATGGGACGCTAAAAACCATAGTAGTTAAAGAGTATCCATAAATAAAGGTCAGTTTATTTTACAGGTGTCACATTCTCAAATCTTCTATACTGCTAATTTAAGCTTTTACTCAGTTTTCTCTCAGTTCTCTAGAAATAATCTTAGCACTTTAGTTCTAAGAGTTCGTTTCCGGATTCATTCATTTATAGTCTGACTTGATCTGTCCGTTTGTAAGGGTTAAACTTCCCAAGAAATAAACTAAGTAATAAAGAAGAAAGTAAGGAAAGAAGGTAAAGCAATAAATGAAACACTGTCCGCTCAACAGATATTTTTTCTAACAAAGACCTAGATGTAATAACAAGACTCATATTTTAATTCCCATCCAACCTGCACTGCACATAATTTTGAAACTACTTTTATTTACTTAACATAAATAAGCTTTAATATTTTGAAGGATATTTTTTCACAGACCTTCACATTGCGAAATTTAAAAGCCCTTACAAAATGTTTTCATTTCTAAAGCTTGACGAAATAATCTGTTCTAATCGCTGAAATATTCCCTAGACAAAACTGGACAGAGGCATGTGGTGAACAATTACTACACGGATCGCACTTTCATATGTTAATGAGAATCAGCGCGGCACCAACAGGGTCGCTGTAGGGCAACATTGTCATTAGCTCTGTATAGCGCTACCTATTTAAAACACGTATTTTTGAGAGCACGCAATTAGCTGTTTTATAGCGTACAATGATTGTTCTAGGTATTAGATTAAAGTGTTTAGAATAAATTATGCATTCCCAAATCCTCATTTTATGTTCAATTTTCCTCCTTTTAAACATTAATTTTGAGTAAAACGTCACAGACGAATTTACACCAAACGCATCTAAGTATTCGAGTTCAAAACACTTCGTTTGGAGTTAGGATGGAATTTAATTCCATAGAGAAATAGTGTAAAGATTTGCTAGCTATTATTTCGTTGATTTTTATGATGGTAAATTCTCTTTGGGATAAATGTAAGTAGTGAATACGGTAAAGTTTCGAGTTTATTGTTTTCTGCCTCGGTTGCGCTTGCCTTAAGGCTAGGCAAAAAATTGCATGGCGTACAGGAAGTGCGTGTATGTGTGTGACCTGCAAAAGAACGTGGTACAGTGACTACGATCAATATGGCGGACTGCCACTTCGCAGTGTCTCGCCACCGCACCAGCTCAAAATCAAATTCCAAACAAAGAATAGTAGAGTTACACGTGTCCTCTTTTCTGTACATTTGCTCATCCGTTTGCAAAATCATCACCAACTTGACGTTGTCGCTGTGTTCCAAATGAGAAATATTATATTGAAGATTTTTGTGGAATTTTAACTACATTTAACCAGTTTCTTTATTTGATCTACCCAGATTTCCACACATTTGCTTACACAGAATGTTAAAACTAATTATATATTTGTGGTTATTACCCAAAGATTTTCCACGATACAACACACTTAAGTAATTTCAGAAAGAGAATCACAACTTAATCTAATACTTAGGGGGGGCTTCGTGCCATATGGTTATGTTGACTGTTTCACTCATACAGCAAGTGGGAGATAATGAGCAATCACGTTTAAAGGAATGTTCTTTTGTACCAATCATGGTCATGATTCTACCGAAATATCTATATCACCTCCTCCTTTGGGCTTCTCCTTGTTTTAGTACTCTGAAGAGGTTGGAGTATCATTGTACAATGACTCAGGTACCAAGAATCAATGCCGCTACGTTTAAACATAAAAATGGCAGAAATTAGATTTAGTAACGCTTCAAATCAAGATATAAACAAGATTAATTATTAATTAGGCATAACAATTTTAGTGCAACGATAAGAAATAGCTTCATTTGTAATCCTTCAGGGGTATTCTCATTGTCATCACATAAATTGAACATTGTTTCATATACTTTGGACTTTAAAACCACTGCACTAACCTTTCTTTTTTCCGGTAAGTTTTGGAGCAATTTTCTTTTCGCGTTCGTTGTATTTCTCGCCTTTTGAAATTCTGGTCTTCAAACGGATTGAACTTTATAAGATATTTGAGGCAGTATTTTTAACACTTAAATAATTTGAGTCTAATTATATAATATGTAAATTCAATAACAGCCCGCCTTAAAGCAATATGTGTATGTAACAATATATAAAAATGTATGTAACAGTCATTGTATATGTTTGTATTATTGTATCCATGTGTAATAATGTTATGTGAATATATTACGTAATTTAATAATGTAGGAGCTGTGAGAATAATAGGTTAAAAGTTGCTAACCTTGAGGTAACAACGAGGTAACCTTGAGGCAATAATGAATTAGTAAGTTTAAATGTTACTTGTGATTCTTGTAAGCAATAATGTAATTTTAGTGACAGTTTATAAAAATAGCCAATCAACAACCAGAAAAAGCTTTAGTTAAATGAAGGTATTCTATTGGAGTTGGATTAGCCAATCAGAGACTTGAAATACAGAAATTTATAAGTTTAGGCGGTTGAAATCAGTTCAGTTGCCTGCAGACAGTGATTGTAACCGGATGCGGGATGCGTCCTCGAGGGATTTAATACGTATTCGTGTGAGACGAAAAATAAGTTTACATGTTAAAAAGTGCAATTAATAAAAAGAATCTCACAGCTCTCTATATTAGTGAAGTGTTATTTAAATCGTGTCAAACATTAATAAAAGGAGTGAAGTAAAATTAGAATCTGTGAAAGCCTACATTCTTGTCGCACCACAACCCTGCTAAGAGAAACGTGTCTCTAACAATAATACTGACGCAGCCGAGGCAAACATAAATATATAATATTTAAAGAAATAGTCAAATTACAAAGTTAATATTCTTTTTTAAATTTGGCCCAAGGCTACCGGAAGCTGTTTACCATACGTGCGGTTGCAACTACTTCAAGTGTTCGGCTCCCCAACAGTTAGAATATAATACAACTCCTACTTCAAATCGGCTTTTCCATGTGTGAAACAATAACTTTCTCATATTCCTTAAAATACATTTCTTGTAGCATTTTAACTGTGACATTCCACATTGTTTTTATAGCATCGATATGAAGAAACCAAACGTAAAAAGTACAAGGAATACATTATAAAATTGGCAGATAATTTGTGTTTTAAATAATATTCATAATAAACTAATGAATTGAAACAAGTTAATATTTATCAGGTTTTTTCTGTAAAGAAAGTTATAGCTAACTTCTGTTGATAATATAGGTTTTCTTTGTTTCATATTTTTCTATAGGAGCATTCCTACATTCGTAGATAATAGAACAGCGAATTCCTACTGTTAAGTTCCGCACGCCAGATGCCAGAAAACAATATCTATAATATGATCAAGTTTCACTGATCAAACAATTCTTGACCAATCGATTCTAACTTGTTTTCGAAAACAATGCCACTTATATTGCAAATAAATATCATTATTTTATGATTTTTTTATTATCATGATTTTTGGGTAAATCACTTCATTTTATTCGTAAAATAGTCTTAGCAAATGTCACTCATGATTTCCAAATCCTCTAAATAAATTCCCTCGTCACTTAGTGACTCGAGAATTTATCGGTGATTTGGAAACCATTCGTGGCATTACCACAAATAAATTGTCCGGTAAATACAACTTCACTGAAAACTTCTTACGCTAATAACAAAACAATAAATCAGTTACGCATTTATACTAATCGAAATGAAACAACCCACGATTCCTTTGAAATAACATGTCATGTGCACATCTATATTAATTAAAATTGACCAATCCGAATTTTCTTCGGTTTAAAACAAGGAAAGTTTCCAATGTAAAAGAGTGTTTCGCATACCTCTTTGCATTCTGCGTATGGCTTTCCTGGATCATTCAGGCTGTTTTCACCTTATCGTCGTCCAGCAAAATGATAGATCTCAATGCCATTTACATAAATTATTTTTCTCGTGGCATTAACCATTTCTGAAAGATTCGTTTCGTTTCTTTAAATGCTTTAATATTTTAAGAATAGTCTTTGAAACGAAAATTGCTGTTACCTTCTTTCTCACGAGCTTGTTCAAAGAGTATGAAATAGCACAGCTAGTCAATAACAATCTGCTTTTTAAACAACTGACTTTCACCCTTATATGCATTTGCAACAAGATTTATGCTGAAATCTTTCTAATAATAGTTAACGCAGTTAAGATGAAGTAGGTAGAAAAACAAGTTTTTGTATAACCGTTTATAGAGTCAGTATAAAAGCAAATTATAATCACACATTGACAATCACACATCAATATATATATTTCCGTAATCTTGGTTTTTCATAAGGGAACTTAATATTTCACTTGACTTTTATTGCAGTTCCGGTGGAAGCGACGGCGTTCCTGGGCGCCGTAGCAGCCTTCGTGGTATTGCTGTTAGTGTTCTTCTTGTACCTGAACAAGAAATGGTGCTTCTACAGCATCGGGGGATTCCCCTGCTGCGACGAACCCCTCGGACCCACGCCCCCGCGCTCCAGGGAGCTGGGTAAGTTATTGCTGTTGCTGGAGATCCTGTAACAAATATCCTATTGATGGAACTGTATTAAAAGTAAGATTACGATCATTGCTAGTGAAAACGTCTGATTTAAATACTAGATGATTACAGTTACTCTAGCTTTCTTGCGAGCCAGCTAGTATTGATGGCGTCGTCATTAAAGAACGACCTTTATCTGTACAGTCGCACTCAGCTCTAAGAAATTCATGTAGATATTGGGAAAGGAAACAAAAGACGGGGAACATTTGTTCACTTTCAACGCTTGTGGCACGGGTGACTTATTCTTCATGGCGCGGCGCAGTTTTCGTGGATCTGTAGATATTGTCCCAGGTCTTGTCACGTTTCTCTTTCATTTCCATTTTCTTTCATTGCTTTCTTGAATTCAGGCTTTCCTATTAGAAGAACTACGTATTGTTTTTAGGTATCCGTAGAGGGGCTGATTGTTTGCAACTCTACAATAGTTTTTAAATTAGTCATAATCATGACTAAAATTACAGATTTTTAAATCTATTAATATAAACATATAATCGTATTTTTAACATAAACTGTTGTAAAAACTTGAACAGCATAAATGTAATAGCTCCAAAGTGTTGACGTTTAATTTTAATTACCAGATTACAGTTTTCTTCTGACTTTCCTACAGATAAGCTTGGGCTTTCATCAGAAACATTCTAAACTTTCCTTCCATTTATTTGTTGAAATATATACCTGCTTCTGTAACTAAACACACAAGACTTTCTTTCTTTCACATCAGAACACACAAAAATTAATTGCACATAAAACTCAATCTAATTTTAATTTTTGCGCGCTTTCCTACTTTTCAAGTTTGTAAACTTTTTGAGCAAAATGTTATCAAAGCAGCATTTTATGCCAGTTAAAATGTCGAAAAATAAAAAACTGAGGAAAGCTAATAAAAATATTTCATTACCTTATATACGTTGGATATTCCTTTTAAAACTTTCCTGCGTAGGTTTTAAAAACGAGAACGTGTAAATTACACCATTTTCTGATAGAAGAAAAATTGCGCCTCTTCAATCCAACAGTAATAATTGTATTTTGATCCATTTTTCTAAAATTTCTATAGTGAGGGTACAAAGGAATTATTTACAAATTGTATCACCGGAAACTATTTTTGAAAATTCAACCAATTTTCTAAGTTTTCTTTCAGTGATTTTTTTCCGAGAATTAACAAAAATAAATCCGAGAAAAAATTCATTTACACAGAAAGCAAGTTCGTAATGAAATTTATTTGAATTACTTAACCTTCCAGACCAGAAATTTCTTTAAAGTTGAAAGCAATGCCTAGTGTTATAATTTTCATATCGATAGCGATGAACACAGTTAAGGGAAGAATAAAGCCCTTTCCCGCCAATGTTAAATCTGCTACATTTTATAACCCAGAAACTATTAAGATATCAGACTGAAATGTTAGAGTGTACAGTGTTTTTCCTTCATATGTGGCCACTGGTTCGCTCGCCGGTCGCCGCAGCAGCTCGGACTCCCACCGAAACAGTGAAACAGTTATAATATCCCTGCAACTAAGAGTTCAGTTACAATTACAATGGTAATAAGCACATACCTTATCATAGGATACGAGGGCGGATCGAAAAGTAACGCACAATAATTTTTGTACAAAAATGTTTAATAGTTAAAACAACAAAAGTCACAAATGCACTTACACCTTTTACCTGCTTTTCTACATAGTCACCAAGTTTCTGAACACATTTCTCCCATCGTGATACCAGTTTCAATATGCCCTGTTCGTAGAAGTTCGTTTCCTTGGAGTATAGCCATCTGCGGACTGCTGATTTCACTTCCGCATCTGTCGCAAAGCGTTGGTCGTCCAAGAATTTCTTTATGAGACCAAACAGATGAAAGTCCGACGGTGCAAGGTCCGGACTGTATGGTGGATGCTGGAGCACCTCCCAACCAAATTTGGTGATTTTCTGACGAACAGCAGCAGCGACATGGGGGCGAGCATTGTCATGAATAATGTTGACATTGTCATGTCGTGACATTTGTCGCGAAGGGCACGACGCAACTTCACACAAAGTTTTCGTGTAGGCTGCAGCATTCATAGTAGTCCCGTGTTCAGCGAAGTCCACCAATACAACACCTGCATATCCCAGAACACCGTCACAAGCACTTTCCCAGATTGAGTCACTTTGAATTTTTTCTTCACTGGGGAACCAGCATATTTCCACTCCATACTGCCTGCTTGGTTTCGGGCATGTAGTGGTATGCCCACGACTCATCGTCATATCAGTGACGATTCCTTTCAGAAAGTCATGCCCTCCTGCGGTGTACCGCGTTAGGTGATCCAAGCTCGTCATCATACACTGGCCCTTGTGGTTGTCTGTCAGGTTCTTAGGCACCCAGCGAGCACTAACTTTACGAAATTTCAAGTGTCATGAACAATATCGTACACTGTACGATAGGGAATTTTGAACTGTTGCGATGAGATTCGCAGTTGCACACTCCAGTCGTTCAAAATTGCCGCCTCAATGCCTCTGACATTCTGCGGGTGGCAGCTGTTACCAGCCTCCCGGAGCGTGGCGAATCACTAAGGTTCACACGGCCCTCTAGGAAGAAGCACATCGCCTGAAGACATTGCTACGGTCCATACAATCATCCCCATACGCGCCACGCATGTCCCTGTGAATATCACTGGGTTTATACCCTTTGGCCCACAAATATCGAACCATACCTCTCTGCTCTTCACACGTGGACGACGGTAACATGCGCGCCATATTTGTTGCTTAGTTCACGCTTCTCTCGCTAGAGCTGCACATGAAACAAAAAATACCCTCTTTAGTGAAAACTTCAAACTATATCTGTGTGAAATTGCAACATTTCAGCTGCAACACCAAGGCAGAAAACATTATTGTGCGTTACTTTTCGATCCGCCCTCGTATATTGAAAATGTTGTCCTCTATCCACACATTTCTGGCATCTTCTCAGGAAGTTTTCATTTACACTTTAAGAGTTTAATATCCCAAATTGAGTGAATGGATTTATCACCTGAGATTTTCTTTTAGTTCATCAAAAAAAATTGAAATTACAATATAATGGAACATCGGTGATTTAGATGCGTACAATTTAACTAAAGCAATGAATACAGCTATACATAGATCAGTACCAAGATTAAATCCGAAGAAGTATCAAGGAACATTTTGGACGGATAAATTATAAAAAGTTAGGTCACAGATGAGGAAGTTAAGAAGAATTTATCAAAAACCAATTCTATATACAGAAAGACAAGTAAACTTGGCCAAATATAGAGAATTCAAAGATAAATATATAACATTATTAGAAACTAGGAAGAAATATTGGCAGGATATTTGGGGCCAACCATATAAGATTATTATGGACAAAGTAAAAAAAAGCCTGAGATTATAACAACTTTGGATACTGGAAATGGTGTAATGACTAGCAATTGGCAAGATTCAACATCGTATTTATTAAATACCTGATGACGACTTTCATACTAGGAGCAGAGAAGAAATGAACTTGGAATATAGAGGAAATGTTGTATATCCCTTTGACATTACAGAAATTAAATTAGTTCTAAATAACTTAAAAAGGAAAAAAGCACGGGACCGGATGGTATAATAAACGAAGTATTATACAACTTCAAAGAAGACATTATTTTTTATATCTATTATTTAATGACTGTCTGTATAGAGGGAGGTTTCCTACTTAATGGAGGGAAGCTAAAGTTATTATTTTGAAAAAAGGAGCAGATAAAGATGAGAAACAACCGAAATCCTACCAGCCAATTTGTATGCTGAATTGATTGGGAAAAATGTTTCAACAACTTATCTTGAGGCAGTATTTTTAACACTTAAATGATTTCAGTCTAATTATATAATATGTAAATTCAATTGCCTTGAAGCAATATGTGTATGTAACAATAATTTGTAAAATGTATGTAACAGTCATTGCATATGCTTATATTATTGTATCCATGTGTAATAATGTTATGTGAATGTGTTACGTAATTTAATAATGTAGGAGCTGTGAGAATAATAAGTTTAAAGTTGCTAACAATGAGGTAACCTTGAGGCAGTAATGAGTTTGAGAGTTTAAATGTTACTTGTGATTCTTGGAGTAACAATAATGTATTTTTAGTGACAGTTTATAAAAATAGCTAATCAACAACCAGAAAAAGCTTTAGTTAAATGAATGTATTCTATTGGAGTAGGATTAGCCAATCAGAGACTTTAAATACAGAAATTTACAAGTTTAGACGCTTGAAATCAATTCAGTTGCCTGTGGACAGTGTTTTTAACTGGATGCGAGATGTGTCCTCGAGAAATTAATTACTTATTCGTGTAAGACGAAAATAGTATATGTATTAAAAAGTGCAAGTATTAAATAAAAGAATCTCACAGCTCTCGATATCAGTGAAGTGCTATTTAGTTTTTGTCAAGGATTAATAAAAAGGAGTGAATTAAAACTTAAATCTTTGTAAGCCTACATTCTTGTCGCATCACGCCCTGCCAAGACTTCCATGTCTCTAACAAATACTGACGCAGCCGAGGCAAACATAAATATTAAATATTTAAAGAAACAGTTAAATTACAAAGTTAACATTTTTAAACATTTGGGGCTAATAAATATATTTTCAAATTGACGCTCAAAGTGTGTTGCAAACAACTCCTACAAAAATACATTATCTTCAAACTGACTTTCCATACGTAGCAGCAACAACAAAACACCTTCCTCAAATTGGCGCCCAAACTTGGGCTAACATCAACCACAAAGCTACTTCAATCTACAAACGAATTATGGAGTTTAGAATTATGATTGGATTGAATAATAAACAGGAAAGGGTTTTCTACTGAAAACTCCATTTTTGAAGTTCAGAAAACTGTGAAAAATAGCTTAAAAATTACGTTATTGGTATAATTATTGATATATCTGGCGCGTTTGATAACTTGTGATGGCCAAATTTTTTTAAGAGATAAGAAATATCCAAGTACCCTGTATAATATTTTTAAAGATTATTGCATTGATAGACAAGCCTTTATAAGTGGAGTAAATAACGAGATAAGGAAAGCTATCACAAAAGGTTGCCCCCAGGGTTCTTTTCTGGGGCCCCTTTTTTGGGGTATTGTTGTTGAAACATTAGTAGAGGAATTGGAGGCAGATCTTCATGTATCTAATGTTATAGCATACGCTGATGATCTAACAATCATCATAGAAGGATAGAGTAGATCCGAATTGGAATCCAAAGCTAAAGATATTTTAATTAAACTAAGTAATTGGTGCAAGAAACTAAATTGAAAATTTCCTCTAACAAATCCACTTATATGTAATTTAAAGGAAATTTTAAAAGAAACCTCACAGTTAAAATAAATGAACAAATAATAAGTCGGAAAAATGAAACCAAACATTTATGACTGATGATTGATGAAAAATTTAACAGAGTATGTACGTCAAAAATCCGAAAGAATTGTGATGAAATTAGCAAGAACAACTTTAATAAATGTTAATATATCTCTGAGCACTATACAAATTTATCATAATACAATATTTGCATTGATAATTGCGATTGCACAACAATATGGGCGGATAGAATGAAAGATGTTGTCACCAAAAGACTATTAAGAAGAACACAAAGGAAAATACTTTTAAGATTAACAGGAGCGGTTAATACGACACCAACAATGGCACTTTTGATAACAACTGCTATTCGGCCAATTGATGACTTCATTGGACTAAAAGGCGCAAAATTTTGGTTGAAGAAGGGTAATTTAGAAATGGTAAATAAAATAATTGGAAGAAGATGTAATACTCTATTAGAAATAAAAGGAAGTTCAAAATTACAATGGCAACATGAATGGGAACAAATGGAAGCAGGAAGAAGAACTTACCGATTTTTTAACAATATTAACGAAAGATTGCGACTAAAACACATATTACCAATAAAAGGATTAGTACATTTCTTAACAGGTCACGGGCCTTATAAAACATATTGGTATAAAATTAAGTAAACAATGAATGATATTTGTGATTCTCGTAAACTTAAAGATACTCCAGAGCATGTGGTATTTGAATGCAACAAATATGGCCAATTAAACTTAGAAGATCTAAAAGTTTTAGAAGTAAAGTATTTATATGATATTATAAGGATTCCTGATTTAATAAATAACTTACAAAAACTAACTAACTTTATATAAGCAAAGTGGCATGGGAAGAAGATTTAATTCCACAACAAAACGTTGAACCTGAAAGTGACCAGTCTCAAGAAACAAGAAGGTCTTTGAGAATACAACAGTCATTAAATAAATTCTGAAGACAACTTAAGGACCCTAACGAATGAAATAGGAAATGAATAATAAATTGAGGTGACTAATGCAGAGATAGAAAATTTTAATAGATGACAATATTATGTAGTATTTATGGGCAGATAAGAATGGAGAGATAGGAGGATGGAGATAATATTAGAGGAGAGGTTATAGCAGATGAGAGGAATGAAGGATGGAGTGTTAATTTACGTGATCGAGGAGAGGCAGTAGATGGGCCGTGCCAGGCCGTTTTAGCTTACCGGGGAGGTGTTCCAATTGAGGAAGCTGAGGAGGGATGGGTAAACGTGTGTGCCGTATAGTTACAGAGGCGGTTATGATTGATGTGAGGAATGGAGGGTGGAGTATTAATTTAGGCGACGGAGTAGAAGAAATAAATGGGTCGTGCCAGGCCTCTTTATTATTAATAAACTAAATAGTGGATAAATTTATTAATTAAATTTTCTTTTTAAGTGTGAATTGATTGCAAATTAAAAACAAAGAATTTTTTGATACTTTGAGTACTTAATTAAAATATTTTAATAAAATTATTAAAGATTATAGTGCTAGATACCAGTACTTCTAGTAATTGATATTAATTAGTATTTAGTATATATATATATATATATATATATATATTGTTTAGGTAGCTGGATACCGGTTGTAAATGCTGGTTACCAGTATTTTGAGTTATTATAAATGTCATTTTTTAGTTTATATTTAGACGTAGTTAGTAGTTACAGTATAAATCTGAAACAAAGAATTATGTAATTAAAATTTAAAAATGTATTATTATATTGGAAATAAATTATAAATGTGAGTGTATACCTCGGTATAGATAATTAGATACCGGGGTACAATATTCAGATTTAATTTAATTTAGTTCATCCAAAGTATGGAGGTTTGTTGCATACACATTATTTTGCATGTGATCATAAGAGTCGGGTAAATTGTTGTAATTGGATTTTGCGAAATAATTAAGTAATAAAATTCACCCAGGCTTAATATTCTTCTTTACAGACGAGATTCCCTCGCATGACCCGAAAATTGGTGGGCAGTAAACCCATACAGAATAATAGGACCTGTGTTTTTGAACAAACAATAAATGAAAAGAGGTACAGGAATGACTTACTCACGCCATTTTGAATATCTTACAGACGTTGAATGCCAATCTGGATGTTTCCAATAAGACTTGCTGTTGCGCAATCAACTGATGAGTCATTAAATTTAATTCGGGAAAATTTTAAAGTCAGTATAATTAGTGAAGAGTTAGTCCTCTTGGTCCCCTGATTTAACTGTATATGATTTTTATCTATGGAGGAACTTAAACAATAAGGTGTGTGTAACAAACCTCATATATTGGAAGAACTAAAAGAAAACACCAGACGAGAAATTCACTCAATTTCGGATATGAATTCTTCCAGTGTGGATGAAAATTTCTGCAAAACATGTCAGAAATATGCAGATAGAAGACTACATATCCAACCTATCTTGCGATAAGTTGTGTGCTGCTTATCATTATAATTGCATCCATGAGAACGTGAGACGGTTGCGGGAATATTATAACTGTTTCGGCGGGAGTCCGAACTCAGCGGCCGGCGCTGCGAGCAGCCTTGTGGTGGCCACAATGTGAAGGAAAAGCCCTGTATAAAAATGCCTTCTAATTTCATTGAACTACTTTCATCCAATAATTTATTTTTTTTATTCTATTTTATTTTACGTCGCTTTAACACCTTGGTCATATCGCGACGGATCTGTTGGTGGATATCTCTTAGAACGATATGTGGTGGACAGTTAGCCTTCTAGGTCTCACCCCTGTAACCCCTGCTTCATGCCGTGCAGATGGCATTAGAGTGCCGTCCAGTTTAACTGCTTACATTTTCTGTGGGTAGATAGCATAGCATTCGCTATTACCGCTAATTTTTCATTTTACTATTGTTTTAGACTTAAGATGGAACTTTGGGTCGTGCTATTAAATATCCAATCCGGTATTTACCTTGGCGACTGAGGAAAACCACGAATAAACCTCAGACAGATTGGTCGGCCCACTGGATTTGAACCCGGGATCTCCCGAATGTGGGCCACAGACTTTACCATCCCGCTCGGTTTCAATAATTTGTTTGCTAAGGAAGATAGGATTTTTTCTTAGTTATGCTTTCCTTTGGTTAAAATTTATTGGAAATTATGTTTTTTTAAATAACCAAACATTTTATCTGTTACCCAAGCATAGATCCACAACACTTAAGAAGTTCTTGTTATCATCCTAAAATTTAATTTAGCTATTTCAATAATTTCTGAGAAGACGGGTCATTTATATTAGAAAATGTCATTCGCAGAAAAAGCTGTTCAAAGCCCCCCCCCAAAAAAACCTCACGTATATTTGCAAAGAAAGAAAGAAATGGCTTAACCACACAGGCGCTGTCATATTTAACAATTTGTAGAGCAAAACTTCCCGTAAAAGTTAGGTTAAAGTTTATCGTTCTACTCAAAATTGTGTAGTAGTTACGGATTTTTTAAGTGAAGTGGTGTAGAATCCACAGTACAAAATGGTAGCCTTGGTACCATTTTTAAAAATGTATTTAATATACATATAAGTATTGAGCCTACAATAATACGTATACCAAAGAGTAAATTGCCATGAATAAAACTGCACAAAGAAAATAGTTATTTTTTTCAATTTTCGCCACTTAGTCTCCCCTTAACACCAAGAGAGGTGGCATCGCATTGGGACGTCCCGGGGCCGATCAACCCGACTGGAGGTTTTTTCGCGGTTTTATTCGATCACTAAGCGAATACTGGGATGGGTATGATCCACGAATCTTCCTACATCCCTTTCACCACTACATTTCATTTCCTCCTTCTTTGCCGCAATATCAGACATTGGGCTCATCATACATTTTGTATGAACTAGACCAGAAGTGGCGAAAATGTGACTCACGAGTCATTTAGACTCATTGGCGCCGTTCCCTCTCTGCAACCGTCCCCTTGTTTTTCACATGCTGCTGAGTGATGCAGTGTGTGTTGTATATTTGGTGACTCGCGGAAGGAAGTCGTTTCGCCACCCTTGATCTAGACCATCGTGGTTTAGCAGTACCATGCTAGCCTCTAGTTCCTGAGGTCGCAGGTTCAAACCCGGCGGAGGGCGATGGATTTTTTCGGGCGTAAAAGTCCTTAGCATGGCTTCCTTCAGAAGGGAAGTAAAGCCTGTGGCCCCGTGTCGTAGATTTACCGCACATAAAAGAACCTCAAGCTTGATTAGGGATCCTCTGAGCAAATTTTCCTCTCTTTCATGCCAAAATGGAATGGAACACTAAGGACCGTGGTAGTTAAAGAGCGTCCATAAATAAAACTCAATTTCATTTAAACTCATTTTTGCTTGCTTCTCGGCACCCAAGGCATTGGCTTGTAAGTCCTTGGGAGTTTAAGAGTCTGTAGAGGGAAACGGTTGCTGGGTATTATTTGTAGCGGGAAATCGTCGGTCCTTGGGTTGATGCTATCTGCTGCAGTGTTGATCATCGGCTGTTAAGTTTTCCATTCCTAACTTTTCCCTATATGTATCTAACTCTTGGTTCTCAGGGTTATCGTGGGTGAGGCAAATTAAAAATAAACTGCATTTCCCTTAATCAGTATAGTTTATTAACAATTTAAATATTTATGGGCGGCTAGATTTCGCATTATTCTAAATCCCACCACTTTAAATAAGTCAGGAGCCTAACTATCTGCACACGCACTCCCACCCGTTTGCACACACGTGCATCTGTCGCTAAGAGCGTAGCATCGTACCGATGCAATTTTAGAAGAGAAGAGAGTGGGTAATCTGGGGCCTTATTTGCCCTTATATACCAGAGCCTAGTGACTCTCACCTCTGCGTTTCAAAATGTAACGACGTTTCTAATTGGTCCTCAGACCGCGTTACCTTAACGTGTATGAAAATATGTTACCCCAAATTCGTGCGCTTACGCGTCACCCTGGCGCGTTATGAAGCGGGTTCCATGTCTCCGTCTCTTTCTTCTCTCTATCTGTCTCTCTATTTCTCCTGACCGTTACCGATTCCCTGCTTGTTAGCTTGGTGAAAGGTGTGCTATTTGACTTACGCCTTTCTTGAATGCCTTCTACTGGCTGATTTGCATAACACTTTATAGGGGAGGGATATATAACTCAGTGCATAAGTGTTTTACAGGACAGAATGCAATCGCTATGTATGTCGATACAAAAAACATCCCGCCCCTGACACTGGGAGCTCCAGTAGCACTTTTAGCCAATTTTACGAACATTCATGCATACCTTTGAAAACGCTCCTGAAGGAACAACCTATCACATGCATCGGTTGACAAAACCATTTGAAAACACAATGGCATATCTACGAAGTGCGACCAGTGGATTTAAGCCGTCAAGTCAACGTTGTACAGCCTTGTCAAAAGAATGCTAAGTATTAGGTAGATAATTTCACTTATGTCACAAACTATGGCATGTTTAAGATCATACAGTAACTGTAATGACTGATGCTGTTTATTTCTTTGAATTAAAACTACCAAACCGAGCTCAAAAACACTGTATGACGCTGCAAAAGGCGTGTAAAGATTCGAGGCGGGGTCTAGTTCTGCGATTACTAATTCGTATAAGAACCCCAACTGACAAGGTAGCATTAGCCTAATGGTATTATCATGGTTGCTTTAACACTGTGCCACTTCAGTTTGGGTTCAGTTCGAACTCCTTATTACCTTTTGTTTTATCTCTTTGGGCCTATAATTTGAGATTACGATATAAATAACATTTTTATAACATTATAAGTGTGTACAAAATAGAATAATCGTCATGTTTTCCACCGCAAAGAGGAAGAACCGCAAAGCCCAAATCATCTACGGGTACACTCATATGTGAAGAATACCGACAGATTACACTGCGCATGTTGCAGCATGCAAGAAGGTCTCTCCGGCAACGTACACAAATGTGCATTGATGAAGGGGGTAATCATTTTGAACATTTACTTCGTTGATGAAATCCATGCTTTTTAACAATTTATTATTCTGTTTACCCGTGAACTTAGCACATTTACAACTCCTTTGCCAATAGAGGAAGTGAAACTTAAGGTTTAAACAAAAACGATTATATTTAATATAGTCGATATGCGCCCAAGGGAATGAAAGCTAACTACGTAACACGGTTTACAACACCAGATACAGTACAGATTATTAGGGTAAATATGATACACAATTATCTGATTGTAATTCTTGTGTCTTTGGCTCACAAGAGAGCCAATAACAAAAACAAATAAATCAGTACACTAAAATAAAGAAAATAAATATAAGGAGAGAAAAAAGAACCAAAACAATTTGATGTTTGTATCAGATTCGAACCTCCGAAGCTAACCTTTGCTTCACCACATCCCGGCAGCTAACCCACTCTGCCAGAACCCACGTAGTTTATCCCGCTCTTCGGGAAAACATTCCTCTATCCTCTTGCAAGCATTATATCCATGAAACGCCTCTTTTTTTAAGGCTTTCGTAGCTCTTTGGTTCTCATTCAGGCCTTTAATCATTCATGCTACTTGCACATAGTACCGAATAGAAGGACAGAGCTACAATAATAGTTTGTTTGCTAAAAGGATCAATGTTGCCACATTAGACTATAAACTGCGGGTTGCATAGATACGAATACGGGCAGCTGATTCGCCTGGTATATGTTATTTCTTCAAACACCATCCATCTCTTTGGCTCATCCCTTCAAACTGGCTCATGAGAAAGTCTGAATAAATTTTACCTTCTCGTATAATAAATAATGTTTCTGTTTGCACATCACGTGCGTTTTATATTGAATGTTACACGACAACACATACTTCGACATTATAACGATCTCTTCCTCAAATGCTGCTTACTGTTAAATTAAACTCCAGCTGGGGATTTCCATCACCTTCGCTTTCCACAGAAAAATAGACCATCGAGTAGTTCAAGGGTGTTACATATAAAATATTTGGGAATAATAGTGCAGTATTAAAACAGATCGAGCACATACGCAGAATATTAAAATGAAAGCCCTCGTCAAAACCGCTACAATGCGTAAACGCTAAACGTATAATGCCAGTAATCAGTTTTATCTAGTCGGAACGAGTACTCAGAGTTGGTACTAGTTCCAATAGCAAATATTTTATCAATGGTTTCATCCGGGTGGTAAGTTGCGTTCCGAGATAAAAAAAAATATATTCGCAAGTTGCATCCTATGATTATTTCGTGTGTACAAAATAATTCCCGTCCCATATTCTCTAGACTTAGCTATATCAGGGGGATTAATTGTATTTATTAAATTATTACCAATGACAAACTGCTGCATAGATACGAGTAATATCTCATCATATTGAACACGTATTAGAGGGTGTATCAAGAAAATCTTGCTGAATTGTAGTCAATTCATTCGTGTTCGAGACCTTGAGGGGAGAGGTCGTGTCAGGACGTTCCAAGTACATGCAGGTATAAACAAGTAGCGGCCATGGGGGTGGAGTTGATGGTTTACCGAGCAAGGATCGGAATGCGGACGGGTAGGGGATCGTGGATAGCAGGTAGTCAGGTATTAGGTAGGACGAACGTAACGTCCAAGTGTTATTTTATGGCGTTTGTTTTAGTAACTTTGCTCGTGATAGGAGGTGTTGAATTAAACCCAGGACCTGTGACTGATGAAGGATGTGGGAGCTGCAACAAAGCTTTAAGGACAGGACTACAATGCAGCAGCTGCGCGAAGTGGTACCATTTTGGCTGCCAAAAAATTAAGAGGGACCAGAACATCGAAGAAAACTGGGAATGTAAGGACTGCAGGGGAACTGAAACGGTCATCGCAAATCAGAAGAAACTGGAGAAGCTGCAAAAAGAAGCACGGGTGTTACGCGAGAAGCTCCAACGCGCGGAAGAGAAAATTCGGAAGTTAGAAGAAGAGAATAGCCAACTCAGGGAGCTCAGGAAAGGAAATGGACAAGAAAAGGGGAAACCATGTTTGATAGTCGGAGACTCTATTGTGAGAAATGCGGGGAACCCGAATGCAGAGGTAGCTTGCTATCCTGGCATAAGGACTGAAGGACTGCTGGGGGAAATCGAGAAAAAGCAAGAGGAGATGGAAGACAGCTATAAGACGATTGTATTGCACGTTGGGAGCAATGACCTGCGGAGAAGTGTAAACTACGTGATGGGAGACATGTACGACTTAGTTAAACGGACAAGGCAGCTATTTCCCTCAGCGAAGATCGTCGTTAGTGGAGTTTTGAGACGACGCGATGTCAACTGGAGGAAGATAATGCAGGTAAACGACTCGTATGCATGGGTAGCGGAGCGACTGGGCGCGAAGTTTCTGGACCCAAATTCGTGGATTGAAGACTGGGACTACGGACGGGACGGTGTGCACTTAAACCGAAGTGGATCTTCGAAGTTGGCAGCTTTGTTCGGGAGGGTGACGACGTGGAGCGATGGCAGCAAGCGGCAGAAGCAACAGTGACAACAACCTCGGAGGAACGAAGATTCACAGGTAGGGGCTGGCTTTTTAAGGCTGTTACAGGTAAATTGCCGTAGTATTATGAATAAAGTTGTAGAGTTTTGGAATTTAATGGAGATATGTAATCCAAATGTAATTATAGGTACGGAGTCATGGCTAAATGTTGATATAAATGATGCGGAAGTTTTCAGCTCAGATTACAGGGTGTTTAGGAGGGACAGGGACGGAAGGGGAGGGGGAATTTTTATTTGCGCTAAGTCAGAGTTACAAAGCAAAGCGCTATGGGTAGAAGAGGATGTAGAGATTATGGCAATTGAAATTATTGATAAAAAAAACGAAGGTAATAATATAACAATAATAGCTTGCTACAGACCACCTAGCGAAACTAATCACAAAACGTTGCATAAATTAATAGAAAAAATCTCTTCCGTAAAGGGAAACGTTATTGTAGCAGGGGATGTAAATCTGCCAAATGTAAACTGGAAAGGTCAGTTAATAGGAGGCGAAGACCAAAATCTTGTTAATTTTCTGGTTTGGGAACAGGGTTTGTTGCAAGTCGTTAACACAAGTACTCGGCAATCAGCCTTACTAGATGTATTTTTATGCAGGCCTCAGTCTTTGTTTGCTGAATGTGAGGTCTTGCCAGGTATCAGTGACCACCATTGTGTGCAATTAGAAGTAAACTGGGGGGGGACGATTAAACCGGTTTGAATTAGAACAAACATCAATTAGCTGGAATTTCCAGAAAGCGGACGGGGCTGCTATTCAGAATTTTCTACGCGAGCAATATTGGTCTTTCGTAAAATCTGCCACTAGTGTAAATGAAGCCTGGGCTAGTTTCAAAACACTTACTTCGGAAGCAATTATGAAACATGTACCTTTTAAAGTTATGAAAAATAACGCTGATCCAGAATTTTATACAAAACGTATTAGGTCACTTAAAAGGAAAACAAGGCGCGCGTATCATAAAAGGAGGAAATCAGAATGGCATTTTATTAAATTTAAAGAATTAACCAAGAATTTACAAAACGAAAAGTTGCAAGCGCAGGAGCGGTTTTTAGAACAAATTTTAAATAAGGAAAGTGATGGATGGAAAGCATTTTACAATTATGTGAGGAGACGCAGGGGTAATAAAGAAGGCATACCAGATTTCAAAGTTAACGGGAATGCCGTAATAAATGATAAGGAAAAGGCGAACATATTAAATGCACATTTTGTATCGGTCTTTCATCAAATGGATGATAGTTCTGAACGGGAAAATAGGAGTGGTGGAGAATCGCTTTTTCAAATAATGGCGCCAAAATTACGTAAAAGGATCAAGATGCTACAGAATCGAAAATCAAGAGGGCCGGACAACGTACCTACTGAAATATTAAAAATAGGGGGAGAAGCCATGATTCCCTACCTAATGCTATTGTTTAACATGTCAATTAACAACCGTGCACTACCGGAAGACTGGAAATCCGCTATTGTAGTTCCAATATACAAAGGGGGTAATAAAACAGAAATAAATAATTATCGGCCTGTTAGCCTAACGTCGGTAGTGTGTAAACTAATGGAGCATCTAATTGCAGAATACATACGGGAGGAATTCGAAAACAAACAGTGGTTCAACAAAGCGCAACATGGGTTTAGATCCGGGAATTCATGTGAAAGTCAAACAACTTCATTAATTCAAGATTTGGCAGATGAGGTGGATGCAGGGGGAAGGACTGATGCAGTGGTGATAGATTTTTCTAAAGCTTTTGACGTAGTGCCACATAGTTTACTCATCCGGAAACTAGCAAATGCGGGACTTGATAATCGCGTTGTATTGTGGGTAGAACAATTTTTGAAAGGGAGGACGCAAAGAGTAAGAGTAGGTAGAGAACTGTCAGAAGGGGGGACCGTAAGTTCGGGCGTGCCCCAAGGCTCGGTACTGGGCCCGTTACTGTTTCTTATCTTTGTTAATGATATCCATATAAACATTAAATGCCAGATAAGACTGTTCGCAGACGATTGTATTATTTACAATAAGATTAGGAATTCCATGCATGAGACTGCTCTTCAGGACGACCTAAATGAAATCAGGTGGTGGGCCGAAGCAAACAAAATGACAATTAATGCTGGGAAAAGTAAGTCCATTGTTTTTAGCAGAACTAAGGGGAAGATTATACATAACTATCAAATGGGCGGGGAACCAATTCCACAGGTGGACAGCTGCAAATATTTGGGAGTGTGCTTGTCAAGTAATGCTGGATGGGGGGAACAGATAAATAGTACATCTAGGAAAGCGTGGAAAGCATTGCATTTCGTAATGAGAATACTGAAAAAGGGGAGCGCAAAGACCAGGGAACTAGCCTACAAATCTTTAGTGCGGCCGGTTATGGAATATGGAGTAGCATGTTGGGACCCATACAGAGTCAATCAGATTGATTCCTTAGAAAAAGTACAGAGAAGGGCTATAAAATTCATAAGGAGAGGTAAAGATTTTGGGTTTACAAAAGGTGAAGAGAATGAATGGGAACCGCTAAAAGTTAGGCGTAAAAAACATAGATTAGTTGCGTTATTTAAAGCTTATACTGGTTCAAATGCTTGGGCGGATGTTAGAGAAAGGTTAGAGAATCCAGCACACTACGGTCGAAACGATCATCTGTTTAAAATTAGGGGTAGAAAGTGCAGAACCGACGTGGGAAAATTTTCTTTTGTTAATAGAACCATTGAGGAATGGAATGAATTGCCTGTAGCAGCCTTTCAGGGCTGTCCTCTGACCTTAAAGCAGTTCAGAAATAATATTAGCAGAATAAATGTTGGTTAATTAACTAGTGTACTCATTTCACAAACTATACTATTAAAGTTGACACTACCAGGTTGAAAATACTGGTAACTAAATATAAGAACCAATTGTAAATAGTTAAGTACCTCGAAAATAGTTACGTACTTTGTAAATTGTTAAGTACTTTGTAGATAGTTAAGTAAATTGAGAACAGTTAAGTAAATTGTGAATAGTTAAGTAAATTGTGAATAATGAAGTAAATGGTGAATAGTTAAGTAATTGTGAATAGTTAAGTAAATTATAAATGGTTCAGTAATTAGGGATTTTAAAAGCTTTGTTAATATTTAAAATTAATCATTTTGTATTGTTAGTCTTGTTTATTATTATTATTATTATTGTAAGCTAGTCATGGTGATGTAAATTTTGTACGGTTTAATTCTGCCACCGGGAAGTACCCAATTGCAGAATAAATAAATACATACATACATACAACAATTTTTCTTTCACATATACAGAGTTTAGACTGACATTTACACGGTTTTTGTGCGTCAGTGGTAGATATGTTGAAATGTTTATACGAGGGTCGTCCAATAAGTAAATTTCCATATTTTATAAAAAAGAACATTACACACAATTGATCATGTTGAGTTAATTTTATTTATATTGTACAATCCTTCTGTTACTTTTCTACATTGTCAACGTGTTTTTCCAAGCATTTTTGGGGACGTGACACAAGCTCTTCCAAGCCAGTGTTATAACAGGTCGGATCCTGTGCTCGCAACCAGCTGTTCACTGATTTGACTTCATTATCGGTGTTAAAAGTGCTTACATTTGAGTTGGAGGAACATGTGAAAATCACTTGGGGCAAGCTCCAAGTTGAATCTTGACCCAGGCGGAGCTCAGAAGATTCAACTGGGAAGTTTTCTCGCATCCTCATATTCACCAGATCTTTTCCCAAGTGATTTTCATATATTCCCCTGACTCAAAGGTCATCTTGGAGGTACGCACTTTAACACCGTGACGAAGATGAATCAGAAGTGAACCAGAAGTCGGGTCCTGTGCTCGCAACCGGCTGTTCACTTCTGATTGATCTTCGTCACGGTTTTAAAGTGCTTACCTCCAAGATGATCTTTGGTGAATATGGAGGATGCGAGAAAACTTCCCAGTTGAATCTTCTGAGCTCCGCCTGGGACAAGATTCAACTTGGAAGTTTTCTCGTATCCTCCGTATTCATCGGAACTTGCCCCAAGTGATTTTCACATGTTCCTTCAACTCGAAGGTAAGCACTTTTAACACCTATAATGAAGTCAAATCAGTGAACAACTGGTTGGAACACAGGACTCGACCCGGTACAACACTGGCTTGGAAAAGCTTATGCCACGTCCCCAAAAATGCTTGGAAAAACATGTTGACTATGAAAAGTAACAGAAGGATTGTACAATATAAATAAAATTAATGCAATATGATCAATTGTGTGTAATGTATTTTATAAAATAGGAAAGCTTACTTATTGGACGACCCTCGTATAATTCAGTATTATGTTAAAATATAGATGCAACCTATGAGCACTGTGTTTTCAAAACGATTAGGCTGAATAGGGCATATTGTAAGGTGTTTAAATGCAACATGAGTCTTAAAATTTGCTGTTGAAGCAATAATTTCCTTGTGCATATCCTCGCTTTATACATGGCAGCTTTCTTCATTTTCCAAAAGGAGTCATGCTCCAATCGCAGCTCGGACTCCCACCGAAATAGGTATGTATTATATCCCAGTAACCACCTCACGTTTTCATATTTACACTTATAATTCCAATGATAATAAGCACATACCACAAGAGATGCTGGAAAGCTTATCCTTTTATTCGCATATTTCTGGCATCTTCTTAGGAAATTTTCATTCATACTGCAGAGTTCACTATCCGTAACTGAATGTTTCTCGCCTGATGTTTTCTTTTAGTTCTTACCAGTTTGCTGCACACACCCTATTTTTCAAGTTCCCTATAGATAAAAATTGCATACAGTTAAATCAGGGGATCGTGAGGGCCATAATTCTTTACTAATTAGCCTATCTTCACAAATTTCCTGAATTAAATTTAACGACTCAATCAGCTGTATGCGCAGTAGTAAAGTCTTGTTGGAAAATTCCAGACTGACATTCAGCTTCGGTCAGCTGTTCAAAACAACGTGTAAGTCGTTCCTGTACCTCTCTGTGTTTATTATTTGTTCAAAAATATATAGGTCCTATTATTCTTTGTTCTGCACCGTGGCGCAGTGGACTGGGGCGTGGTGCTCTGGTTCCCGGCCAAGGAATGTGTCCAGGTTCGTTCCCACCCATGGGGGCGCAGATTTTACGTCCCGGATATAAGACCGGTGCCCACTCAGCATCTGAAGGAAAGTGAGGAGCTGCGATAGTTAGCGGTCCTGGTCTCGTGAGCCAACTTTTCGACTGGGGGATCCGTGATGCAGGCTACATCTCCCCGTATCAGGCCCTTCGCGGGCTGTAGCACCACAGGATTTAGTTACTATTCTGTATGCATTTACTGCATACCAATTTTCGCGTCATGCAAGGGTATCTCACGTGTAAAATCGGGCTTCTCTGTACTTCAGTATCTTATTTTGCTATAAAATTAGCCATATAAATGGAACTATACTTCGACAGAGAAGCATATTAAGCGTAGGTAAATTACTCCATCATTTCACAAAATCCAATTACAGAAATGTACCCGACTCTGAATGATCACATGAAATATAAGGTGTGTACAACAAACCCGTACATTGGAAGAACTAAAAGAAAACATCTGGCGAAAAGTTCACTCAATTTCGGAAACTGAACTCTCTATTGTGAATGAAAATTTCCTGAAAAGATGCCATAAATATGCGAATAGAGAAAGACAATATTTCCAACATCTCTTATGATAGTAAATGGCCTATTATCATTGCAATTGTACAAATGAGAACATGAAGCGATTGCAAGGTTATTATAACTATTTCGACGGGAGTCAGGGCTACGGTAGCCGGCATGAGAGCAGCTGTGCGACGGCCACAGTTGAAGGAAAAACACTGTGTACACGCACAAGTAGGGGAAGGTTAAGAAGCGACATAGGAATCAATTTATTTTTTCAATTGCAATTCGGCAGAAGCAAAACGGGTATTTTTATGCAAATCGTGAGAAAAATAGTTATTCAATTAGGCTGCTATTCAATTAAGGTTAGTCACCCTTAATAGGTGTCCAACAGGAATCAATCCTAATCAAACAAAGAAGCAAGAAGGTTGCTTGTCTCCTTTACGAAGCTTAGTGTTTATTGTAGCGCTGAATGAGCTGCATTGAAAAGCCTGTTGTCAGTATATTTCATACTCTGAAAACTTCACACAATTCGCAATATGCAAACACAAGCACTTAATTTCCATTCGGGAGCAATTTGCATGTAATCAATATTGTCTTTAAAAAAACAAGAAAACGATTATATGCTTCCATATTTAGTTTTGCAGTTTTATCCTTTCATTATAAACATCAGTGATACAGCGCGTAAATATCAGAAAGGTCAGAAGAAGACCAACGAAACGGGGTATTAAATTGTTTGCGGTAGAAAAAAAGGAAGTGGTTAGGAAAGGTCGACCGTCCAAACGGTTGGCCGCTTCGCTACCTCTGGCTCAACATTTTTCAACACACAATCGATTCAGGAAAATCGATGATGTGGGTGGTTTTCCCATATGCAATAACAGGCTCGTATTTCCACTACTGTTAAGCGACAGGAATTTATTTTCCCTTTAGATTAGCTGTTATCATGGTAACTAGGATGAGAATAGGAATGCGTAGCTTCTTTCCCGCATAGCTTCAAACTCACCAGAGACATTTTAGTTTTTCCGTCTTTTCTTTTACATGACTACATGATTTCTTTTACATACCTGCAATAATAATAATAATAATGATTGATGCAGTAATTTGTATCATAAATTATTTAAATGTAAAGAGTGATTATAGTATGAATATGCATTTTTATGTGACATTAATTTGAGATGTATATTGATTGTAATTATTGTTGAGAAGTAAGTTTATACGGCCTTACTGAAACTGACAATAATAGCGTGCAATAATGCAGCGAGGGGGTGAGCTGTTTATCATTATTAGAGACGAGGAAGTTACGTAATGTTGGCGCGTTTTTCTGTAGAATTTTCTGGAACATTCTCCCTAGAGCATATGTATTCATAATTTTCATTGGATATACAAAAATAGACGCTAATGTTGGCGCGTTTTATTAGCCAATTGCAGCTCAGTTATAATCTTAGGCATATCGGGGTGTAGGAGTATAAAAGGGCTAGGTTAGAGGTAGAGTCCGTCAGTTCGTCGAAAATATTTGTATGCTACACGTCGCCTTCAGTCCGTCAGTTCATCGAAAATATTTGTAAAGTACACATCGGCTATCGATTCACAAGTTACGCGTAGCAGGGTTATGAAAAATCTAAAGTGTTGTAAAGTTAATTATACAAAAAGTTGAAGTACGCGAATTAGGAATGATCAGTAATGAAGTTATTATAACAGTTTCAATTTTGGCGAGTGTCAAGATCAATGTGTAAATGTGATAGTGAAAGTGTTCGACAATAAAAGTATAAAACAAATTCTTTCATCAGTGTTATCTTTGGATAAAAGATTCCTTTCCGTTTACACAACCTGTATAAAGAGATGTGCTCGACCAAAAAGATCATAGCTAGCCGGAGGACAGTAAACCAAAAATTAAATAAAATAACAGTAGCATTCTTTCAAACAAACACTAATACTACCGCAAATTGCTAACACCAGATGGGGCTACAAACCTAACAAAGAATCACGTCACAAAATGGCTTCACCACGTGAAGTAAACACACATACACAAACATTATAAGTAATACCGTCGCAAATTGACTCCCAAAACGTGGGGCTCAATAAATATAACATTACAAGTAAACCACTTCAAATTGGCTACCACAACGTGGGGTCACATTAATGTTAAATATAAATAACATTAAACTACTTCATAATAATAACAGAAAGTAAAATTTGTACGGTAATGTCTATTTTGGAGAAATTACTGGTGTTAACTCGGGTGATGAATTATATTCAGAAATCGAACTCTTGAAATTGTTGTTCATTACGTCGTAAGTCAATAACGATTCATCCGCAAAATGATGCTTCTGCCCTATTGTTTCCGGTAAAGAGATCAAGTGATGTAGGGAGTATATTGATCTAAAGCATGAACAAAACCAACTAGCTGATATGAGAGCAGCACAAAGAAAACAAATTATGTCAACTTCCATAATCCTTAGAGTTCCTACTATCCATTCCACGGTTGGCATATACTCTTAAATGTGCACTTGTAAACATTCCATCTGTCCACACGGCGCTTATTAGCCGGCTAAGGGTAGCGTTAATCTGGCGAGTGGCAGCATAGTTGCAAGCCTGAGTCATGAAAATAAACTTCCACGGTACGCTCATGTTCGAGCCTTCATGCTCGATCACGAGGTGTAGCGTTCTTTGAAAACGTTGAATTGCATTGTTTAGACGCAATGTGAGTACACCTCCTCCTCCCTCCCTCCCACCCATCCATCCATCTAACCCGTGTTTCCACTTGCCACTACAACAAGGCAGATTTAATGTCACCCTTGGTCGACTAATATTGGAAGTGATGTATTTACGTGCACCACGGTTCAATTCAAACGGATCCAGTTCAGTATTCAATCCTTCATATTGTATTATACAAGGCGTATTCCAAAACTAAGATCCGGTGAACAATGTTTAATGGATGGTAGGCCTGAATGACGTTTCATACCTGCAGCGCTGTCTACCGACTCCTGAGAAACCTACCGCAGTGTTGGTGTGACGCAGTAGGCATTTGCCAGTCGGTGAGAGCAGATCGCAACGCCGCGACAATCGTAGATCCCGCCAGTTGTGAAGAAGTGCGCTGTGTGATTAGATTTTTGCTGGCAAAAGGATCGTCAGCTTCGGACATCCATCGTGAGTTATGCCTCTGTGTGGACCGGACATAATGAGTGACAAACAGGTTCGGCACTGGTGTCGAGAATTTCGAAATGGCTGCACAAATGTGCACGATGAACAGCGGAGTGGTAGGCCCAGTATTCGGACCGTCACATCGTTGAGCAAGTGAACCAAAAACTTCGAAGTTGTAGGCGTTTGACGATTAGTGGTCTGTCTATGAATTCCAAAATGTTGCTCGAACCTCACTTTATGGGATTCTCACTGAACAGCTTGGATATCGAAAACTTTGCGCGAGGTGGATGCCAAAACTGCTCATCTGTCAGCACAACGAATGCGTAGTGCACGACAGTTTTTGGAGCGCTATAGACAAGATGGAGATGATTTGTTTTCCCACATTGTTACGGCGACGAGACATGGATAGCGTACACCAACGCCGAATCGAAACAGCAGTCAATGCACTGGCGCCGTTCCGATTCACGCAAACCAAAAATGTGTAAGCAATCGCCGTGCACGAATCGCAAAATTATGGCTACCGTGTTTTGTGGCGAAAAGGTCGTTCTTTGATTGAATTCAAGGACCGTGAGTCAACAATTACAGCTGACGTGTGCTGTGCAACGCTTATCAAACTGAGACGTGAGACCCAAAATCGACGCCGCGGGAAACTGTCGTCTAGCATCATCGTCCTGCACGACAACGCACGCCCGCACTCGTCTGCCAAAACCAAAGAGAAGATTCAAGGGCTTCGTTGGGAACTCTCGGACCACTCTCCGTACAGTCTCGACCTGACACCAAGCGACTATTTCCTCTTCTTACATTGAAACGGTGGCTGGGTGAACAACTGTTTCAAATCGACGATGTACTCAAGACGAGCGTTACCAACTGTTCAAGTCTCAGGGGCGGACTTCTATGCGGAGGGATCAAAGAAGTTGGTGCAGCGTTACAGCAAGTGTATAGAAGTGAACGGCGATTATGTGGAAAAGTAAAGTGTATATGTAGGCACATATTACTGTCAATAAAAACGTTATATCATCAGCGATGTTGTTGTTATAAACAAACGGACCTTGGTTTTGAATACACCTCGTAGTTCTCTTCAATAATACACCCATAACATTTAAGTTTCCCGCCTCTGCGGTGTGGGGGTAGCGTGTCTGCCTCACATTCAAGAGGTTCCCGAGTTTGAATCTCGGTTAGGGTGAGTTACCCGGATGAGGCTTCTTTACGGAGTTTTCCCTTATCCTGAAACGATGAATGCCATGCAACTTTAAGCTCTATGAACTCTGGGCTCATTTGAGGATTATTTCGCCCATTTCATTGATCGTTCAATATGATCTAAGCGGTTCAAGGATGCTAAACTAAAAAATCTGACTCAACAGAGCGAATCAAGATTTTGAAAACAGTTTACTGATAATCGTATAATACACCAAAATTAACTTTTTAAAATATATTATTGACACAGACGCTCTAAACAATTAATGGTAATCAAAACTATGTAGTGGGTATTTGCTATTACAAATCGACAAGAATTACATAAATAATAACAGGAATAGATGTACAAGTAAATAAATTACAGTTTAAGGATACCAAATTTAAGCTATACTGACAAAAAATATAATATTTTGCATATGAATACGTCGATGCTGCCTCTAACATGACATGAAAGGAATGTGAAGAAGACAACTGATGTTCCGCGACAATGTTATCATGGCAGCGAATTGCGGTGAAAATCGTCCACAACAAGTGGGAATAAAAAAGGAAGACAGAAGGAGGAAGATTTTTTTTAATTCAGTTATATTTGGTATCTAGTTAAAATTTGCGCCACCTATTGGTGCTAGGAAGTTGTGCTGATTGTAGATCAACTATCATACAATGGCGTGGTACGTGTGCTAAGGATTTTGAACCAGCAGCAATCCTGAAATGTTGTTGATGGACGAATTGGCTATTAATTAATCGATAACACTCACATTCACACAACAGATTCTGGGCATAGCGAGAAACTTTCTTGTTCAATTTTCATATTTCTCTAGTCCAGCTGGAGATCGAACCCGGTACTCCTCATACAGCAAGCAGCATTCTACCGACTTAGCTACGGGGCCGTCCGTCTAGGTTAAATTTTATCAATAGTTACAGAGTTGATGTTTCGTGCGAATGTCTTGTAACCTTATCTAAACAAAATTTCAGCAATTAAATGACTCTGAATCATTTAAAAGCGTATGCTTTTTAGAAAATTTAAATCGTTTTCACAAGGCATTAAAGTTTACGCAAAAATTTGCTGTCAAAAATATACTGAAGACAGAAATATTGGCCTAAAAGAAAACATCTAGAAATCGCTCATCTGAAGATATCTCTAAGAAAAATTAATAGGGTCAGAAGGGAAAACTTGAGATTTTGTTCACAAGAACAAAAGTAGAGATCTAAGATAACTTGTCTCAGCTCCAGATGAAGTTAAGGAAATAAGAACCCAAGACTACGTCGCTTTTTCTCTTGGGGAACATATCTGATAGTTAGAAGCGTCTCATTTGTCAGATTTATATCCTTGCCCAGGAGAAATTTCCATAACCGAAACATGAATCTTTATGGCCTTCCTCTGCAATGTAATTCTTCTCTGCTATCGCCATCCCAGCGCTCGTTTAGAGTTGAAGAAATGGGGAATTTTCTCAAGAAATGTGCACCAGAAAAAACAACTGCAGCATACAAAGCAACCGTTTCCGACAACAAAGGGTTTGGAAATTCTATTCTGTGCACTCAAAGAACTTCCTCTGGCTTTTAACAGAATGGACGTTGGAAAATACACCACCTAGAAAACAAACAAAGAAAAGGACTTAACACTTAGAAGTAACGCTTAGAAAGCACTACAAATGCATGAGAGGGGTGGCTCCGAGTCCAAGTGTACTAGGTGGCCCAAACAAGCCGTCCTTTGCAGGTTTATGTTTCCCGTATACATAGGTGCAAAAGAAGTTGCCGCATCACTGATATTCAAAGGAGCAGCGCAGGTACAAAGCGAAAGTCACTGAGGTAGTGCTGCTGTGTTTACTCGGTAGTTTCCTACTGATAAGCATCGCGTGGTTGCCTGCGTACAGTTCGAGCCAGGTCATTCAGACAAAAAAGTAACGTTCACCAATAAGGACACACGGATTTGGTTACGATGCATGCGGAGAAGCACCAAAATGCAGCTGAGGCTCAAAGGCTGTGTTCCCAGCATTTTCAGATGTGATATCTGTCTTCTGCGCACTTTTTATTTTATTTTTTGTTTTACAGAGATGATATTAAAAAATTATGGATAATTCCAGGTAGAACGTAGGCCTGAGAGGTCCTTACATTAGTTCGTCCACCAAGGGGCGGTCATGTTTTTGCACATGCTTATTATGAATAATACACTAATAGAACAAAAATTAATTCTAAAGCACCTTTAACGTTACATAAATATAATCAAAATATAATTTCGTTTAATCTTGTTAACTTTCGGCACCAATTGGTGCCCGGCATATAGTTGTACCTAGTGTAGATTAATTGCCATAGAACTAAATGACTTAACATGTGTGCTTAGGTTTGCGTAAAGGACAATCCTGCATTCTTGTTAATGGGCGAATGGTTATTAAATAACCAATAACATCCAACACACACCTACACATAGGTACTCTCACATTCAAACACCACACCCTGGGCATACTGTGAAATGTTTTTGTTTAAAGACAACTTTCTGGAGCCCAGCCGGGAATCGAACCCAGAACACCTCATGTAACAGCCAGTTTCTCTATCGAAGGAACTCTGGGACCAGTAATAGCAGATAAAGTGTTCGTTTTCAAGCATTGGTCTTTCACTTAGCGGTCTCCTCTCTGTCGCTATGGAGTCCCCTTTACCGTTCTGCTTAGGCAAATCTTTTGGCATCCGCACTATCCGGTGTAAACTAGGATGACTTGTGTCGACCTGGTACTTATTCGGAAATATACAAGGTATTAAGTCAAATTCAGGCAATTAATACAAATCCAATTAAGTTTTAGTAGTGTTTAACGACCGTTCCTACAGCATACGGCACCACAGGCGTGGGACATTGATGATACATGAAATTAAATGATATTTGGGAAAGGAATGATGTGAAGGAAACGTTCAAGGTCTAAGTTTAGAGTACCTAAGTATAGGACTGAGAAAACCTGGAGAAATCCTCAGTCAGGGAGGGTGGTCCTGGCGGGATTTGACCCGCGTGCCTCCCGTTCACAAGACTGTGTCTTAACGACTGCGGCCACCCTGTCAGTAAATGCATAATTGCAACAATGTAATTCAACAATGCTTTTTTCACGGTGTTTCTTTTGTTCGGAAATGTGTGCATGCGCGTGTGTGTGTATATATATATATATATATATATATATATATATATATATGAGCGCGATATGCTTCCTTGCAGTATTTCTTTTTCCCCATTTCTTTCTTTTAATTGTTTAACGCTCCTTAAGTCTCAGGTTTACCAGACAATGACTAACGGGCGATCAAATGAGCCGGGTGTCTAATACTTTACATTTGTATTTTAAATATAAGGAAAAGCAGTGCTTAATATCCAGGGGAACGCAGAAGAAGAGCGATACCCCGCTTCCATTGCGTATTTCGCGTGTTTTCGTTTATTTTTCTTCAAACTTGTTTGAGCTTTGATATTTAAGAAATACTAAAATAACAATAAGAAGTCCCTGGGACTTATAGCTACATCTAGAGGAGAAAAGAAGACGGAAAACACAAGGAAAAGAAAGAAAGAAAGGGAAAAAAGTCGGGCAACTGGCCAAATGAAAATTAGAACAAGGCACACCAAGCTGGTAGTGTGGGACTTGCCGACTCGCCATCAAGCATGGCCCTACCCACTTAAACTTCTCCTTGTGGAAGAAAGGATAAAGAAGAAAAAGAAGGAATTGGGATGAAGTGCAACATTAGCTATTGCACCTGCAGATACCGGGAAGGGATGATATACTAGCTAGCCAAATTGGACCTAAGCTAGGTGAAAGATGGAAGCCAGGACGCAAACATGGCCGAGGCTCTGCTTACGCCCTGGGGAATTAGGAGCGAGAAATGAAGGAAGTATTGTGCGATGTACGTCGAGTTCCAGTGGTGCTTCCGGCGATCCTTACGATGTGAGGATCGAGGCCCGAGCTGAGGGGATTCATCAGTGCCCCCCCCCAACTGGACGGATTCCATTGTTCTGGCGGTCTTGGGTGTTGTTCTTTCAGTATCCGCTGATGGACTGCCACTTCATCCCCGACGAGCCTTCTGATTGAAAGTTTATTTTGTCAAATTCAGTGTTTTGTTACTAGTGGACATTTTATTTCGGATGAGTCATCATCGTCCTGTCGACGGGGTTGTCATCCCTAATCCTTGGTAGTGTTTCTTCGAGTGCGCTGAGCTTGGCTGTGATGTGTACGATTTCCGCCTGTGTGTCCTCCAGCTTCTGAAGAACCACAGGCGGAGCTTCAGTGGAGATGTTAGGCGTCTATGAGGTGGAGGAACTGCGAGGCAGGATCTGCAGAAGTTCGGCGGTCGACTGTATGTGGGGATTCCTTGGACGCGACACTTACCCGTGAAGTGACCCATGCAATCACGGGTAGTACAGTACGCGGGGCAGCATGTCAAGTCATGGCTGGTGTAGTCGGCGGTGATGGCGCCACAATAATGGCAGCGTGCAGCGGCGGTGCAGGTGTTTCGGCTGAGTGGTCGTACTGGCAGCAGCGTCGGCAGGGAGAGGGACAGTTGCCCCGTTTGGCTTCTACAGGGAGTACCTGCCTGAGTACAGGCAACACGGTCCGCCTCATCCCAGACCTTGAACCTGACCATCTGTGACGGACCTCTGGCTATTATGGTGGGTTTTCCCTTCATTAAGGAAGGCCAACGGTGCCGGGCGTCGCTAAAGAGTAAGCCATCCGAAAGCTACCTGTGCACTCCTCGCACTACTGCGCTGAAGTGCAGCAGCGACGTGAGATTTGGATGTGACTGAGGTGGCGGCATGGAAGTGATGACTGCGGTGGTGTGATGTTCCGACGTTGACGGGTAGGCTGGGCTGTTGGTGAAGGCATAGTGAGTTCTGTAGCTGATGTTTGTGAGACAGGTTCGACGATAAAGTTTGTCTCTTTCGGAGGATAGTTGACTGCTGCTTTGACACTCTTCTTCTTTCCTACCGTGTTGCCACTGAGGCGGCTGTGAGTCGCTTCTTCCTAATTTTTTCCAGCTTTTATACTCCCATTGTTCCGAATATTCCACAATTTCTTATCATACCATTGGTTGAAATTACGCGCCTCTCCTACACTCGAAATTAACCTCCGGCGCTACTGTTTTCCTATAGTCTAGAATCAAATCATGTGACGTCTAACTTGAATCTTTGAATGTAACGTCTCCTCCACCATCTTTCCCGTTTATACAATATTCTGTTTTTTCCTTAAAAAGACTGCTAGTACGCAACTGAATAATAGCCTCTCCTACCTTTCTCTTTTCTTAGTAAACTCTACGAATGCAACTACTTTTAGTTATGAAAGTTTCCAATTTTCAAGTCACATCTCCATAGAATTATGAAATGAAAATGTCTATTTACACGTTCCTCCAATACCACTATGCGTGCATTAATATAACATGAATAAGAAGTACATAATTTTTACCTCACACTATAGATTTTATATTTAATTTAACTATTATTTATTATTAATCATTATTGATAATTTTGTTTTATTACGATTAATTGTCGTGATAAAGTTCCTGCTTCAACTTTAATTTCACATTTTCAGTCATTGTCTCATATGGTATTAAATATACAAAAATATACAAATGTGTGTACAGTCTAAGGCAAAATAAATGAGCAACAACTAGAGAGGGAGTTCGATTTGGAAAACGTCGAAGCATTCGCTGACGCTGCGTTTACAATACACGATTTATTATCACCCTGCGTTCATTTCAAACTATGTGATAAGTACGAAGATGCCTTTTAGTGTGGTTTTATGCATGATAGTCGAGCGGTGAAACGCATGTTTCTCGTAATTGGAACGACCTGGGTTCGACTCCTTGTATATTTTTTATTATTATTTAAATTTGTTAAACATATGACAATGCCTATGTTTTCCATGCATAAAGTACCTATTAATTTTAAGATATTTATACATAAAAACACAAACAAGTTATCTTTTCGATTTCAAAGTAAGTGCAATATTAGTAAGAGTTTTAAAGTGAAAAACTAAACCAAATATTTAATTGACTTAATAGTGGATGTGCAAGCTGTGTCTCATTATTCAATTATGAATAGCGCTAGCGTGATCGTGCGCGCGTACATCATAGCCGTGAAGTTCTGCATGATATGTGAGCAATCATACTGACTTTTGCTATGGCTGAGTGCACATATAAAGATGAATCGAGATATCCATTACGTTACGTTATGTTACTTTTAGTTACATTACGTTACACAACGTTGAATGTTGCTGGATACTCTTGTGTCGCAGGCTGCAAGAACACTTGAAGTGCCTATACATATCTACGGCTACGAGGTGGGTGCGGTTATCCAGGGAAGGGATTGTTCATCGTCAACCTGGTTCGTGTCGAAAACGTTTTTCCGCTCCTCAGCAGGAACTGCACTTCTAGAAGAGGCAGACACCAATCCCTTCCAGCATGTGTGTACAATTAGAAGTAATTCTTTTTTCCCTCGGTCGAACCGCACAACCTTGCGTCGTTTGACTACAGCAGGGCTCTTTGCTCGATCGGCAGCTAAGAAGCAGCGTCTTACAGACGATCACATATTATCGCATCGCATCTGCAAAAGAAAATTCAACCTTAACTGGAAAACGATCATATTCACAGACATGACATTTTCGTCCACAATTGGGTGGGAAGCAATTCTCTAGCGCCCCAGAGGAAAACGTTCCGATGCAAAATACGTGACACAAATGGATCTCCAAGTCGTGTATCTGTGTCAAGTTGGGGTTGGATGTCATGATATAGTCTAGGTGTCTTGTGGCAAGTTGATCCTACATTAAAATATAGTCAGCAGTATAAAGACATCCTCAAAAACATCATGGTTCCGTCTGTAAAGGCTAGACATCCCGAATTCCAGCAGGATAACCACCCTGTCCACACAAGTCAAAGGTTTTAAAGTGGTTCGTGCAAAGGCAAGATATCACCGTGATTGGCTGGCCTCCTTCCTCACCAGATTTGAATCCTATTGAAAATGTGTGGGCGGAGGTGAAGAAAGTTTTGGAGTTAAATTGGCCTGCAAGACAAAAGAGGTTTTGAGGGATGAAATACAGGATGCTTCGGAGGAAGGTCCTCTCATGAATATTTAACTAGGCATTTGATATCACCCATGTCCCATAGGATGTAATTATCGGAGGGGGACACGTCGCCACTGTGACCAACTAGATCTATTGTGGCTACATCCCCCTGAGGCAGGCGTGAAGTGAAGGAGCTGGAGGAGGACACAGGCTCGTAGGCAGATAGATCTCATAGACGCACGGAAGTCTCTATCATTTCCAGTACGAAACACCCGCTCTCGCTAGTAGAAGCTGAGTCCCGCGAAAGGACTACGAAGCGGCCCTTGCAGGCAGGTCGACGCGTCCTGAGCGCAGCAACCATGACATATGGCTTTTAGTAGACGCATCACGGAACCCGGAGACACTGTCTGAAAGATGAAATGACAGGAAATGAGGGAAAGGAGAAATCGTGGTAGAATACACCACCCCAGTATTCGCATAGGCGACCAGAGGAAAACCACGAAAAACCCATGGTCAGAATGGGCGGCCACCGGGAATCAAACCTGGGACCTCCCGAATGCGGATGTCGCATAGAATAAGGGCAGTAATAGAAGCAGAAGGCTTACGTATCCTATATTAAGTGAATTTCTATTTTTATTTGAATGTTCATTTAGGACTATAATATATACATGTTTTTAGTTTGAAAACGAAAAGGAGTGTGTTTCTGTTTTTATGTGTGAGCATAAATGCCTTGAAATAAAATAAGCCTTACAATTGGAAATTATAATACACGTAATAAATATTGCATGAAAAAAATGAAATTATGTTCAGGATGCGAATCTCGGTAGGCCTTATTACTACGTACGTCCCGAGACACCATTATGAACCGGCCGCGGAAACGATTTGGACTTCCGACAAATATACGCTTCGAAAGTCTGCTCTTTTGGGGGGGGGGGATCTTAGGTGTAAAATAAGATAAAAGGTTTGGAAATTTTCAGTTTGATGAGACCCTTTTAATAAATTTGAATTTATTAAACTAAAAGTGTGTTGCAGTTGAGCTACAACATATTGCATAATATAAATCTATTACATAAGCAAAATTTCCATGTCCCTTACATTCTAAATAATCTCTTCTCTGTGGTTTATATTGTTTTACTTTCCCTAGCGCTTACCTATGGTAGTTAGAGGAAGTACTGTATTCCATCCAAAGAATTATCTAAATCTTGAGGTTTATCTGAACCCAAGTAAAATCATTTTTAGCGAAAGACCAGAGAGAGAGAGAGAAGGTCCGAACGTCTTTCAAGCATGCCTTGCAAAGACTTTCACGAAATTTCCACACCTAAATATTTATACGAATTTTTTTTCTAAAAATGGCTAACAATTAAAATAACAATTGTTTAAGATATACGCATAGCTAATAGCATTTATATTATGAATTTTCTGTGAATGGCCGGTGAATTTCTCTTCATTCCAAATGAATTTTCTATAATTTTATGATGGATGAACCATCAGAGATAGACACAAATTTATTACGCGAAGAATGTATAACTTATATAAGTGTACAATTTATGTAAAATATATCATTTTGTAGCACTACTCGTTGTTACATATTTAAGTTTTCCCTGGTTGGACTGCATCTTTGAAAACATGTCACTTTTTATTCCACGCGTTTCGTTAGTAGACGCCTGTAAAAGGTGAGATTATTTTTCATGAAAAATTGGTGTTATTGTTCATAAAATGTATTTTTATTGTCATTAAAAGTTAATGCTTTTTAAATGTTCATTGCAAAACAAATACAATACCTACATATACAGCTTATCCAAATAAAAGCTCCGGGACTGTAGCCCGTGTGTTATTTTTATATACATATTGTCTCACTTAGAATAACGTTTATTATTTTCAAGATATTAGATGCAAATAATCTTCTTCCGGTTTTGTATTAAAGGAACACTACAATTTCAAATTTAATCCACGTATTGTCAAGAAAAACGTTGTGTTAATTTTGTCGCTGTACCCACTCCTCGTTCTTTATGTGTGTATTTTCCTAACCTCTCGTTAGGAACACAAGTGTATAAATAAATAAATTTGGTACTTGTCCCTACTACTGACTGATTAAGTAATAGAATTCCGGGTAGATGAGCGAGTGATTAAGATCGGGAGTAATTCATTACCTACTACTGGTGACAATCAATGGACAAAGAATTTCAACCGTCCTCGTAAAATTAAAGAGTTGTTTATTTATGGACGCCGCTTAATTACTATGGTTCTTAGCGTCCAATTCTATATTGGGCATGAAAGATTGGAAATGTTGCTCAGAGGCCTCTTTATCAGGCTTGAGGTCCTTTTACGTGTCCTAAATGTACGACACGGGACCACCGGCTTTACTTCTCTTCCGAAGGAAGCCATGTTAAGGATTATTATGCCCGAAAAAATCCATCGCCCTCCGCCGGGTTTGAACCCGCCACCTCGGGAACTAAAGGCTGTCCGCGTAAGTATGCTGTTGTAAATATGAGAGTGGACGCATCGGAATACTGAAGTGAGAAGCGAGGAACAAATGAACCGATTCTGGAGATACTGCCCTTGAATGACTGAATTGGTTATCTTCCGATTTTGAACCATTTGTTTCTCCCTTTATGATCTCAGGATAGCAAAGGATGGAGTTGAACATTATGCGAGTGCATTCTAACAGCTTCCGTCACCGTCTGTCCGCTGATTAATAAGCCTTTTGCGGTCATGAGAAACTTCCGAAGTCGATTAGAATCTGAATCGTGAAACGCTGAAGCGATGAACGAAACGGCAACTAACCCGATTCTCTCCCGATTTGCAAGGTACAGTGTCCTTTAACGATGCAAACGGTCCATACATGAACCGTTTTTTCCACCAAGTTCTCTGCGAACGAACATGGGTTCACGAGGGCAGCGGGAGATCCAAACAGATAAGAGAGGCAAGCAAATTTCAACAGCTTCCGCCATCGTCTGTCCTCGGATTAATAATGAAGCTACCTTTCGAACATTATGGATCTTGAACCACCTTGTTTCTGTTGAACTATACACTTTTCGTTTATCGGAAAAGAATGCAGCTCTTTCGTGAGCGCTGTATGCTAGAACATTAGAAAGGCGGGAAGTTCTGTACCTTTAGCGTGTTGCTATACTGAATAAACTGTAACTAGAACAATTAAGGGGCCAAGGTACCTACTCTGAAATGCTCAAAAATCACTTTTTTTGTTTTAGGCACTAATAAAATCTCTGTTATTTCCAGTTTCAGAAAATATATGCTTTTGGGGGGGTTAAGAGGTTTTTAAGACATTTAAATACCATTTAAATTCTAGTCTGCATTCCTTTAAAGCTGTCATGCAATGTCCCTTTTTAGAACATTTTTGTATCTTTCAACAATGAAGTAGTATTATTAATGTTGTTTGTGTATTTGTGTTTACTTCATGTGAAGCCATCTTGTGACGTCATTCATTTGTTCGGTTTGTGGCTCCATCTGGTGTTAGCAATTTGCAGTAGTGTTAGTGTTCGTTTGAAAGAACGATATTGTTTTCTTAATTAATTTTGGTTTACTGTCCTCCGGCTAGCTATTATTTCTCGGTCGAACATGTCTCTTGATCAGGGTTGTGTAAACGGAAAGGAATCTTTTATCCAAAAAGAACACTGATGAAAAAATTTGTTTTATAATTTTATTGTCGAACACGTTCACTCTCACTTTTATACATTGATCTTAACACTCGCCAAACTGAAACTGTTATAATAACTTCTTACTGATAATTCTTTTAATCCACGTACTTCAATCTTTTGTATAATTAACTTTACCATACTTTAGATCTTTCATAATTCTGCTGCGCGTAACTTGTGAATCTATATCCGATGTATGCCGTACTAATACTTTCGACGAACTGACTGACTGAAGACGACGTGTAGTGTACACAGATTTTTGATGAACTGAACGACTGACGGACTTTACCTCTAACCTAGCCTCTATTTATACTCCCACTCCCCGATATGCCTAAAGATTATAACTGAACTGCAATTGGCTAATAAAACGCGCCAACATTAGCGTCTATTTTTTATATCCAATGAAAATTATGAATACATATGCTCTAGGGAAATATTCCAGAAGATTCTCAAGGAAAAAACGCGCCAACATTACGTAACTTCCTCGTTTCCAATAATGATAAACGGCTCACCCCCTCGCTGCATTATTGCGCGCTATTATTGTCAGTTTCAGTAAGGCAGTATAAACTTACTTCTCAACAATAATTACAATAAACAAATATCTCAAATCAATGTCACATAAAAATGCATATTCATATTACAATCATTATTTACATTTAAGTAATTTGTAATACAAATTACTGCATCAACAATGAACGATTATATCATGCCCAGCGAGCAGTTAAGCAATTAACAAAAGAGACTAGGACCAAGAGAAGGCAATCAGAGAAGCTGAAGCAATCCAGGAATGAAGGTGCAGATGATTAAGATCCTGGAATGTACTGTAGTGTGTCAGAATTTTAATGTTCAAAATTCAGTTTTCTCAAAACAACATTTTTGGATACTTATTTACCTTTTACTCAGAAAGTATAAGAGGTAGAGAGCTGAAATTTTAAGTACATGTATACAACAAATAGTTAAACTTTCTGAACCACAATTATAATTTTATAATGTATATTAGTGATATTAAGAAAGTAACAACGTTGCAAATTTTCCATTTTTACTTTGCAAATAATTTTTTTTCAATTTCTAGTGAACTGATATACATAACTAAATAATTGAAGTTCATAATATAGCTGGTTATACTAAGAACAAGCATGCAAAAGTGTGATTATGTACTGTAAGTAATATCAGAGAAAAAGGTACATGAATTTACGTGTTTTAAAAGTAAATTTTATTATCTTTCTGCTGAATGAAATAATTTTTACAGACTCAACTACATAAGCTATCAATGCAAATAACCACTTGAAATAATTGCCATGATTTATAAAAAAATGCATAAAAATTTCAGGAAAAAATATCGAGAACTTTAAGAGCAGTGGTAATTTAACATGAGGTGTAATTTCCATGTATTCAAACTACCTTGTCCCCTTAAACAACCTACAGTTATTATAAAATCCCATTACATACTTAAAGTTGTAAATCGCATTTTGAATTGGCATTATTCGCGTTTAAAATAATCACAAATTCGTAAAATTTCGTCTTATCAAAAAATGCCAATTTTGCATGTCTCATTTCATTCACTAACGAAGAGCGTTGCGAGATGCGAGCAGCAGTGTTTTGCTTTCGTATTATGTATACATAGAGGTCCATAGTGCTTAATTGGAAATGATTTCCGGCCAAAAACGCACCATGAGTAATGTAATGTGAATGCATGAATCACTACAATATATGTGTAAGATATTTGTGAAGTTTCAAGGCGTAAAGAAATTCATGTGAGTGTGACACTTTAGATGTTTTTATTTTTCTCTTTACTGAGCATTAAAATATGCATTTAATCAAATGTATTTTAAACTTCTTTTTTTTTTTCATTTGTATAGCCCTCTTTAACCTTTGTGGTCATATCGGGGGCTTTGACTTGAGAAACAACTGATGGTGCTTTTACTCTCTGAACTGTAGGGCTTTTTTTTTCTACCACGTACACCATAAGTAGAGAAGGTATTGCATTCCACCCAAAATTTTAAACCGAGATTTTATTGTAAATACATGTTTTGAGGCCCCTGAATCTAAAAACGGTTTTTAGGAAAAGGTCCGTGTGCGTGTAAACAGCATAACTCAAAAACGAAAAGTCGGATAAATACTAAACTTGGTATTTAGGTTCAGTACCTACCAAAGATGCGACACGAAGATTTTCAAGTATATCCCCAATCTCCAACCACCCTTTATATGAAAGCTTTTTCGAAATTCTTTGTTTTCTAAAAATTGTCTCTAACGATTTTGATTAAAATACCATATATTAAATATATTTAAATGACAAATAAAATGTATACCTTGAATTTTCTTGGAATAGCCTGTGAACCCTCTTCATTTGGAAGGAATTTTGTATAATGTTGTATAACTGGTAAACGTTAAGCGCTAGACGAAAACGTACTACACAAACAATGTGTAGGTTTTTTTTTTTCTCTTTAAAACACACGATTTATTTAGATAACGTTTTTTTGTGATATAAGCCATTTCAGAGATGCCCATTAGGAATGGTTCGACTTGCTCATTACTTGGTCATTCTCTTGAAGTCCTGTCAACATTCAGTTGTTTCTCGCGATTTCATGGAAACAGTATGGAATTTTAAGGCTAGCATATAGCTTCCAGTTCTAAAACATTTGACTATCGCTGTCCCCTTCGTATCTATAACGAAATGTGCAACGTAACTATTTCTGAAGGTTTATTTGGATTAAATGTAGTAGATAGAAAAATAAGCTTTAGTAAGAATAATAACGATTGAGTACCTAGAGAAAGTCATGCGAATGTATTACATCAGATTTTTACTTTCTCTACTAGGGGAAGTATTGTAAACCATCCAAAATTTCGGTGTCGAGATTTCACCGGAAATATATATTTTTTGAGACCCTTGAACCCCTCCCCCAAAAAAGAATTTTTAGAAAAAGATCCGTGTGTGTGCATGTATGTGAACAACATAATTCAAAAATGAAAAGTCGTATAAATACCAAACTTGGTATTTAAGTTCAGTATCTTCCAAAGTTGCAACACGAATATTTTCACGAAAATCCCCCGCCCCAAACCACATGAAAGATGTCTTTATATGAAAGATTTTTCGAAGTTTTTTATTTTCTCAAAACATACGATTTTGATTAAAGTATATATCAAAAATATTTATATGATAAACACAAAATTTTCTGGAAATATTCGCAACAAATTTTGTATAATCTTGTATAACTGGTAAACGTTAAGCGATAGACGAAAACGTACTGCACAAAAAAAAGTAGAGCTCTTTAAAACACACAATTTATTTCAAATAAATTTTTTGTGGCATCAGCCATTTCCGAAATATCTGTTATTAATGGTTCAATACTTCGCCATGCTTTTTAAGTCCTGTCGATGTTTCTCGCCATGTCATGGAAAGAGTATGGAACTTAATGGCCAGCGTAAAGCGTCCAGTTCTTAAACATTTGACTATCGCAGTTCCCTTTGCAACCATAATGAAATGTGTAATGTAGCTATTTCTGCAAAAATTTACTTGGATTAAAATAAAGTAGATATAAAAATAAGCTGTAGTAAGACTAGTTTGTATATCCACTAACAAACGATAGAGGGTAGGAATGATTCTAGATAAAGAAAAATTCCTCGTCCCGTCCCAGCCGACAGTCGAACCCGGTACCTTTGGTGTGGGAAGCCAGAACGCTGACCACTCGACCACATAGGTAGTAAATTTAAACATTGTAATTGATTTTTAAAACACGAGTTTAATAGATGTAAAAGAGAAGCAAAGAAAGGGAGAGCGAAAGAAAGAAAAAATAAAGACCTGAACATTTAATGAGATAATGCAAGCATAGCAATGCATTTAATGTCATTGCCTAACTTTTAATAAATATTCAAATCAAATCACAAAATTATTGATATTATTTTTAATATTCAAGATTTTTGTGTATGTACACCTTGAATGTCTGATTCTGAATGTCCTTTATATTTATTCAAAGTTTGCATGTTTTGAACCTCTTAATGTATTTTTCGAGCGCCTTTATTTGAATTGTTAATATCTTAAGAAAAAATTCTATGCACTAATTAATTATTTCTTGCACAAGAAAATACTTTTAATGATTGGATTGATTGTTCTTGTTGGATGTTTTCTTACAGTAGAGCATTCTTCTGCATGTATCTATATATGTACTGCATCAGAATTGGATCATTTGCTACATTAGTGCTATAATGTTATAGAGCTGCAAGTTAATGGAGATTTTAAAAATATGTTTTCAGCACTTTCAGAACTCATCTGCACTTTATTCACCTCTTACATAAACAAACTGGAGGCATGTCATAATACGTTATATAAAATACGAAGGTCAGTAATTCACCGACTAAGTTCAATACTATTACAAGTCAAAAAATAACTTTTCTGAGAGAAGAATTTAAAGTGTTTAATCCTTTATACTTAATACACATTTGACTGTGCTTTTATACAAACTTATTTTAAATTTATAGTATTCCAAATGCTATTGTGACTTAGTACGCTCGTTCTCTAGTCACTTTTTTTTCCCGGCAAGTAGCACTACAATTTGCAGTCGCACAACTAGCCTCTTCTCTCTTCCGGTCGCTAAAGTGTCGAACTCAAGACACTCCTCTTTTCACGTAGACAACTGCCACTTGCCCGCACACTGCAGGAACTCGCTGAGGAAACGTCAGAAGAAAACTGAATCGAACCCATTAGGTTCATGAGAGGCCAGAACAGAAGGTTTACAGGAGGCCAGAAGGGAATGGAATCCTGGAGGTTTCTACTCTCCCCAACCAAGCATATGCCAACCGGCGCCAAAATTACACCCCGCCAAGGCAGGACAAATAGCCAGACTATTAAAAGCAAATACTAGATCCTTTTGACATGCAGTAGTACTGAATTGACAAATATATAAGTTTCTTTAAACGGGTTACCACAAATATCATCTGTATGGTGACTAAGGCATAGTGTAGTAATAATCTGAAAATATATTCTGGTTTCTGAGGAGGATTTATTTTAAAAACAGTAAATCTACTGAGGATATGAACCTGCATGATGTACTCTATTCAACTTAGTTATTCCACAATTTGAGAATATAGGGCATTTTACAGTCTCTCAGCATCTTTTCGTAATATTTGTCTAAAAAATAATTTCTTAATTGCATTTGTTATCACTTTAAGAGTTCTTTGACTTATAATGTTGACTAAATGGTAGTGCAGAATTAGTTCTATCTACAGATAGAATGTACAGGATCAACCTGAGTGAATTATTCTATTAATCCTGGATAGGAAGAGAGAATGACATTTCTAGGTTGCTATAAATAACAGTTGTGCAAAACCGAATTTAAAGGGAATGGTGGACCACCTGATATGCTGTCCTCCAGTGGAATTTTTAGATCATGAGTAACACACACACACGCGCGCGCGCGTAGCTTGAAATTAATTCCTCACCACTCACATCTCTTCAACTTGTCCTATTTACCTGCATATACCTACTAACTAAAAAATAAAAATGAAATAAAGGCATATGTTTTAATTTTGGAATATGTTTGTAATGTCATTTTTAAATGTTAAAATATTCTCTTACTGCACCTTTAAGAAACACATCATAAGTATTTCACCGAAAACCCTGATATAGCATTGAAATGCACTGTTGCACTGTAAATAGACAATTGGGAAAATACACATTTGATATATCCCATGCACATTCTTGACAAATACAGCTTCAGAATATCTCACTGTGTCTCATACTAGTGGTAACCCAAAGTCTGCTTTCAGTTGGTTGTATAGTTAACAACCAAACCAACAAACATTGTCTCACTTTACTAAATAATATACTTGATCTGCCTTTGTATTATCAGGAAAGGCATATTCATACGAGGAACCTGAATCAAGTAGTGATAGTGAAGAAGATGTACTGAGACGCCTGCAACAATCTGCAAGCCTTCACTCTGCAACTCAGCTTACACTAGCCACACAGGAACCAATCGCAGGACCTTCCAGTGCTACTGATCCAGGATTTTACACACATGCACGTGAGTTTCATCACTAGTGACATATATCAGAACTTTCTATAACACAAATGAACAAGTTAAAAGAAAAAAGAGCAAGAACAAACATAACAGCTCATAAATTCATTTATTGCAAATAATCAACTGCACAGGTACCTAACCTTAGGAATTTAATTTCTAGCATAAGTAATTTATCAAGGATAAAACAAAACATTTTCCTTACAAAAAGTATTTTAAGTCATGATAAATCATTTTTTCGTGTTCATTTACAAACTTATCATTTTCGTACCTTGCACCTGGCAACTACCTTATTTATGCAAGGTTTTACATTAAATAATAGTTTCTCTGTAGCCATAATAAGCTATTTTTTACTTTATTTTAAATCAAAACGTTGAGTGTGTATTTTACAATCATATTTTCTACAAAGCAAATTTGTTTAAAAAAAATCGTACCTACAAAGTTACAAATAAGCTGCTTATTTTTTTAAAAGCAGAAAGAAAGAGTAATGTTTGAAACTCTATGTTTCTGTGTTTTTATTTGTCTAATAATATAGTTAAAAAAAGATTTTGGATAATGAATATACAGAGTGAGCCAAAAGACTCCGAACCGGTTGCGCGGTGTTTTTCCCGTCCGCGTCTTCGGCGCTCGTTGCCGTCTGCCGCTATCATAGAAAGAGGCGGATGAAACCATACAACATTTTTAAAGCTACTTTTAAAGGCTTTACTTACTAACTTTACGAAGGAGGTGCTGAAACTGACCACCGTCGTTGTCCATATATTTTTGGCACCTCTTTAGGAAACTATCCATCACTCGCCGTAGTTCACGTTGAGAAATTTCCTGGCGGATATTTTTTTTTTTTTTCATTCTTCCAGGGTGTAGGGGTTTGTCTTGTACACTTTATGTTTTAAGTTACCCCGGAGGGGTATTTTATGAACAATATTACCGGCTGCGCGGTGTTTTTCCCCTGGGTGTGTGAAACTGATAAAAACATGATAATGCACTGCTGCTATAAACAAAGTCACGCTGTTGTGGTTTTGCTGTGCAGTGTGAAGTGCAGTTTTTTGAGTTGGCGGTAATGTGATGTAGTTCAGTTATTGCAAGTTATTTATTGTTTTCTTCTGTACTTAGTCACAAAGTATATTATGGCTCAGTATGTGTTTTCTACTGCACAGCGTGTATTTATTTAGGATTCCTATGTGTTAACTCGGTCAGCTCGCCAAGTGAAGGTACGATTTGCAGAAAGGTATCCAGGTGTAGAAGCTCCAGGCCGTACAACAATCCATGAACTTTACAGTAAATTTGCTAAGAAATCAAAAAGACGGCGTTCGGTTCTTACCGAAGAAACATAGGCGACATCGGTCATCGTTTGGAAAATTCCCCCCAAAAATTCCATTATGGATAGTTTCCTAAAGAGGTGCCAAAAATGTATGGACAACGACGGTGGCCAGTTTCAGCATTTCCTTTCATAAAGTTGGTAAGTAAAGCCTTTAAAAGTATTTTTAAAAATGTTGTATGCTTTCATCCTCGCCTTTCGCAGCAGACGGCAACGGGCGCCGAGGACGCGGACAGGAAAAACACCGCGCAGGCGTTTCGGAGTCTTTTGGCTCACCCTGTGTTATTCTTGCCTTAGAATCCATGTATTTGTTGTTCATAAGGTTCAACATTTTAAATACCAGAAGTTTATTATTTTGGAAAATTGGCATTAGTTATAGATTCATGTGGCAATCCATATTTAATTTCCATTTCATGTTATTCACCCTTCCTTAATTCAATAATTGCCAGGCTTTCCATCATTTACCCACATGGGAAATTTCAAATCCTTCATGATGGCATACACCTCCAAATTTTGGTCTCAAAAGCAATTTGTCATAAGAAAGACCACATACAAAACTCTTAACACCAAGTACTAACAAATACTGAAACTGGATACTACATCTCTCAGTTAAATTATAGAGATGTGTTATACGCAATGGACTTCCTGGACATCCCTTCATTGGGATAGTGAATCATATGATACCTCTGCTCTACTTCAAACATGAATGTCACATCTGCTTCACATATTCCATAACTGTTGCAGGATTCTGGATTCAATTTCAACATTTTTTAACTGAAAATTGTAGCTAACTTTTGGATAAGACCTTATGCTACATAGCTACTCTCACAGGATTTCAAGGTAGCTTTTTGCTTGAAGGATTTGTTGCTTCTCTTGCCAGGATATTAAGCAATATTTTATGTAATAAAATTAATGTGCTATAATTTTATATACTATATGACTAGCATCAATATTGAAGCAGAAGGGTGGGTAATATCTTTTATAACTTGATCCAATCCTCAAACTATCTTACTCAAACTCCTGACTTTTATTGCTTGTAAAATATTGCACTTGCACTTTTATTCATCACACCTATGTTATATCAAATGCACTTTTATTCATCTCACCTAGATATATATAAACTGCATCTTTGTAAAAATGTCTTCTGCTTGCCTTCATGCCTATCTTTTATTCTTATTTCACTGTGTATTGGTTTATTCACTATACTTATTCTGATTGCATGCAAACTTATGAAGTGTGTAGGTCTGTTTATTTAGATTTAAAGCTACTAAATCTAGAAGCCACAAATTGAGCAGCAGATGAAAATAAACATCTGACTAATGTTTTTCAGAGTCCAAGTCGTCACCGCAGGATCTCATATCTTTGGCAGAAAAGGGAAAGGTTGGTGCAGGGTCCAGTGCCTCTTCTAGTTGTTCAACTACAAGTGGTGAAGAGGAATCACACAAGGAGAAGGCACTGCGTCACCGTGATGGTCGAGGTGGAGGTTACCGCAAGTTACCCTTACAATGCAGCATTGACACAATGGATGAGGAGGCTGCACCCCTCGCCCCTAAGAAGGAGCAGCCAACTCCAGTACCTAGCACTGCATCTCAGCAGTTCAGCCCCAATGCTGCAGAAAATGCTAACAGCCAGGATGTATGTTTATCGCATAGTTGTTTTCTTTATTACTAAAAAGTCTTGAAAGTTGTGCTAAAAGATATAAAATTAGTAAAAGTGAATAGCAAATGAAGCTAGTAACAGTGAGTACCTACACTTTAAAATGCATAACTTGCATTGAAATGATGACTGAAAGCTTTAATCATCTTTTTTAAAATAAATAAATTCAGGAGACAGGCATATCATCATCATCATCATCACCATCACTATCACAGAACACTGACTTTTGTAAGTAAATGTAGGATACCATTTTCATAAGGTTTCATCCTGACCTAATTTGACTGCTCACAATTTATAGTGCTCTAATATGATATTAATAAGGGAACTAATTTTTATACCCATTTATCATTAAATACATTCCAACGTATAATTTATAAAGATACTGGGATGAAATGAGAGTATCTCTACCATTCTCTGCTAGTGTCACCAGAGGAAACTGGGTGACTTCTTCTGTACCTGAAGAATGAGAAACTAGAGTGCCAATGAAGGACATATAGAAACTCTTTCATTACATATATTTCATTTTACACATTCTAATTGGAAGAGACTAAAAAGAACATTTAATAATAACAAACAGCACTAAAGTCAAAAACTAGTGATTTAATCATAGGGCAACATATTTCTATAATATTAATAAAATACTGATTTCTCTCATCATATGGGTTATAAACATAAGAATTATTTAATGTTTAGATTATTGATTTATGTCTGGAAGTCGTTTTATTATTCCTGTTTAAAGGCATACAACTTGCTGTTCCTTGTAGGTACATGAGAAAATTTCTGTATCTTTGAACACTTTTTGATTTTGTAGATCTCTTCTTACACAACCTTCACTGTAAACCTTGAACTAAAAATCACTTTCTGCAACCATTTTCACTAAGTTATAATTCCTAATGTTTACTCAACATATGAGCAACTTGTGTAAACAGAAAAAGAAGTGGTGGAAATTGAAGTAGAATATTTGTTGGTAATTGGAAAATGCTTCATGTTTATCTGCACAGCGTATGGGAGCCAATTTGTCGCATTAACTTCGTGTTATCTTATTGCTGAGCGCCTGTTATTGTTTTACTACTTTGAATGTTGGGGTCTTTGTCCTCCGGCTAGCTATTATTATTATTATTATTATTATTATTATTATTATTATTATTATTATTATTATTATTATTATTATTATTATTCAGTCGAGCATATCTCTTGAACAGGGTGTGTAAACGGAAAGGAGTTGTTACTAAAGATAACACTGATAAAAGAATTTGTTTTTACACTTTTATTGCCGTCACATTTTATTGATTTCACATATTTACTCTTGATACACGCCCGACTGAAACTGTTATATTTTAGAATGTAACTATAATCACTTATTTGCCGCACATTATTTATTTGCGTATTTCACATCTTTTAACTAACTTTACGACGCGAGAGATTTTGTAGAACTGCGCGACGTTTAACGCGTGAATGATTCTGATGAACTGAGCGACGTTTAACTTCTGAATGATTCTGTTGGACTGAACGACGTATAACCCGCGAATGATTCTGTTGGACTGAACGACGTATAACCTTTGTATGATTCTGTTGAACTGAACGACGTTTGCCTTGTGAATTATTCTGTCAAACTGCGCGTTACCCGTCTCTGGCACAGAATTTATACTCCCTCACCCCAATATGCCTAAACATTATAACCGAGCTGCTATTGGTTAATAAAACGCGCCAACATTAGCGTCTATTTTTATATCCAATCAAAATTACGGACACATATACTCTAGGGAAGAAATTCCCTCCATTTCTAAAGAAACGCGCGCTACTCTGACGTCATTTGCTTGCCTCTTCTAATTAATAAACAACTCACCCCCTCGCTACATTCTTGCCCGCTCTTATTGTCAGTTTCAGTGATGCCGTGTAAACTTATTTCCTAACAATGCTTACAATTAACAAACATCTCAAATCATTGTCATACAATAATGTTATTTTACACTACAATCATTCTGGTATTTACATTGTTGTGATATAAAATACTGCGTCAAAATGATAGGTAATTTGAGTAAAACAATTTGTCAGTACTAATTCTTATTATAAAGTAAGTAGTATAACCTGGATGGTAGATAGCACTCGCAACACAATATTATCGACTGTCAGAATGATTGAAGACTTGACTTGGGCAATACACTCATAAAGAAACAATGTGTGGCAAAGTGCTGTGCTGTCTAATCCAATGTGGAACATTGTTAAAAGTTTTCAGAATGCAAAACTGTTCTGAAGAATTGGAGGTATAGAGAGGTCTGTTTATTTTGTAGTCACAGCTCTACTTAAATGAAATGTTACTTAAATGAAATACATGGTATTAAGATAATATATTCAATTTGTATCAATTGTAGAGGGTAACATTTTGATGGACCAAAAATCTTGGAATCACATGAAGGCCGGATATCAACAGATGTGATGTGCAGATCATTTCTGTAGATGGCATTTTCTTAAAGAAATTTGGAAGATCAGGACTTTAAAGTAAAATAATAAGAATTCTGAAATCCTGGTATAGAGTTTGTGGCATTTTTACTTTCTCTACTACGTATAGTAAGAAGCGGAAGTATTACATTCCACCCAAAAATTCGATACCGAGATTTCACCAGAAATACATGTTTTGAGACCCCTGAATCCAAAAAAAGCACTTTTAGAAAAAAGTCTGTGTGTGTGTGTGCGCGTGCGTGCGTGCGTGCGCGCGCGCAGTATAATTCAAAATAGAAAGTAGGATAAATACCAAACTTGTTATTTAGATTCAGTATTTTTCAAAGATGCGACACTAAGTTTTTCAAGAAAATCCCCTGACCCCAGACTACCCTTTACATGGAACTTTTTCCAAAATTTTTATTTTTTTCAAAAATGGCTCTTATCGATTTTGGTTAAAACATCATATATTTAAGATATTTTCATGACAAATAAAATGTATATCTTGAATTTTCTGGGAAAGCCCCCAAAAGTCCTCTTCTTTTTTAATGGTTTTTGCTTAACTGCTAAACTGTAAAAGATGGACAACATTTTTCTACACAAAAAATGTAGAGTTTGTTAAAACACACAACTCCATTTGTTACTTGTATGAATTTTCGAATGCTTAATACTTTTTCTCAAATGGGAATTTGTCATTAGTTTTTTTATGCTTGGACATGCAAACAGAATGGAATGCTCCACATAGCAACCAGCTCTTAAAAGATTTGACTATTGCTTAAAGTCTACCATATTCCCCTTGCATCTACAAGAAAATTAGCAGTAAGATAGTTTCTGCAAATGTTTATCTCAATTAACATGAAGTAGATGGAGAATAAGCATTTGTAAAAATAGTTTGTACAAGAGTAGAAAACGTCATGTGAGTGTAACACATCAGATTTTGTTTTTTTAGTATTTGAATAGTGTTTAACACCTGTTCTTACAGCATACATCAGGCATTGAATATTGATGATACTTGGAATGAAATGGTAACTTGGAAGGGAAATTTGTGAAGTAAATATTTCAGGCCTGAGTTTAGGCTACCTCCTCGGTATTTGTCATTTATGAGAACTGAGAAAAATCCTATAAAAAAACCTGTGGGATTTGGAGCAGTAGACCTATTCATAAGTCCATGTCTTAAAACCCTAGACCACCTGTGTTGATATTTGAAGTTTAGATTAAGAGAATATTATACATTCTGAATTCTCAATTTTCAATTTCAGTGAAAATTGAAAATTGAAGGGAAAGAAACTAGGATGTATGAAATTCAGAAATTAAAGCAATTGACATGGGATATCTATGAATTCAGAGGAAGAGAATGGTGTAGGATTTTAGAAAGGAATTAAACCCAATATAGTATGCTAAAAACATAAAGTATGGGCTAATTTTATTTTTTTAAGACTATACAAAATATATTTTAAAAGTTTTATAAACATCTCAAGGAAAGAAAACAGGATTGAAATATATTATATAGGAAGAAAAAGCTTAGTGTGTTGCAGATTTGGAATGATATAACTTGAGTGAAGTAAGAAATGGATCTGTTAAAGAAACAAGTCCATTTTTCAAGATTTATTAATATTTGGTAATGTTTTATGGAATGTGAAAACTGAAACATTCTGAAAAGAAAGCTTATTGCCAAGCGAAATAAATTACCAGCAAAAACAAGAGGCAGAAGATCTTTAAATGTAAGATGAGATATGAATATAAAAATATGGGGAGCTATTGATGAAAATTGGGCTAAGAAATGTGGATGGTTTCAAGAAAATGTTAATGGTTAAACATTGGTATTTAGGTGCTGATGTATTAATGAACTTTATAATAATTATTTGTTTTCCATTATAGTTCCCAATTACATGTACAGTACTATAGTTAAATATAAAGGGAAATTGAAGAAACATAGCTTTATAATTTGATTTAACTTGTTGTAAACTAAATTGTATATATTTACTGATTATTATTAATAAGATATTCATTAATTCATTATTACAGGTAGGACTTTCACATTATTTCAACTCGGGCCAGATAATTTATACTCTAATTCTTGTGTGCAAGCATTAGTTTAAAAGCTTAAACATAGATTAAGAGATACAATCGTAAAGAAACATGACTGACCATAATTTCATGCTCTTTCATTTGCCTTAACCATTTTGTCAAATTTCAAAAATATGTCGGAGAACAGATACCACTGTTGAGTTTAGTGTATTGTTGTGTTGCCCCAGGAGCAGCTGTTTGATGTAACAGACTTGCAAAGTGCATTTGGAGACCAGGAGAACCATCTTGTGTCAAAATGTGGACATCTTGAGGTTGCATTTGCTTATGATGCTCCTATGAGAAAAATGACTGTGAGAGTGCTTCAAGCAAGAGAGATCCCTTCCCGAGATAGAGGTGGTGCAACTCATACTCAGGTATGAATTTCAGTGTATTTAATCCTGTAAAACCTAATTGCATGTAAATATCCCAAGTCTTATTTATGTCATTTCATTTAAAGTGAAAAACAAATGTTTTATTTTCAAAGATATACCATAACAGCAGATACTTGGTATTAAAGTCAATACAGATGAACAAAAAAGACTTGTAATCAAGGCACAAGGTATATAAAGTGAAGTGTATCATACATTTACTATATTTAAAATATAATGAGTCAAAAATTGAAACAGTTTTACACTTTACACACTTGTTTTGATCATAACTTGTTTCAAGAATGCTCGATCTCATCCTCAGCTGTGGACCAACTGATAGGTGAACCAGAAGGAGTTTTCCTTGATGTGGTAGCATCTAGTGTTGAAAATTTGCCCCACCCAGAAGATAGGGTAATGAATTTGCTTAACTAATCTAGAGCGGGGACATCAAAGTTCATTATGTGGTGTTTGTTCTTCAGGATATGTATTTTCTCCCATTTTCTCCCAGTTCAGCTGCATTTTTGGTACATTTCAGGAGTTTTGGGCTTGATTTCATGGTTGAGGGACTAAAACTGGGCTGCTATTGCTTATTTATCTGTTTGTTTGTATTTGACATTTCTGAAATGTTCTTTAAGTCTGGTATCCAGGTTGTATTTAGTTTTTCCTATGTAAATTTGGTGGCAGTCTGAGCAATTAATTTGGTATACACCTGCACATTTTTGGGGTGGAATTTTGCCTTTGAGACTGCATAATAGGATTTTTATGCTATACTTGTGAAAAGCCAAGTGTATATTGTGTTCCTTAAAACATTTTTTTTTTTAATTTACTAACTGCTGAAGGGTAATATGTGAAGTTTACAAATTGTTTGAATTCTTTTCTTTTGCTTCTCTACCATGTACATTTGATATCAAGATTTAACCAGAAATGCATATTTTGATAAACTCAAATAAAAAAAGAAACACATTTTTAGAAAAATGTGTATGTGCGTGTGTGCATGTGAGAGAACAGCAGAACCCAATAACGAAAGATAAATTAGTATTTATATTTAGTATCTTCCAAAGATGCGACATAAAGAAAATTCCTCCAACTACCCTTTACATGAAACATTTTTCAAAATTTCAGATATTCTCAAAAGTGGATCTAAAGGATTTTGATTAAAATACCATATATTAAAGATATTTACATGACAAATAAAATTTATGTCTTCAATTTTCTGGGAATAGCCTGTGAAGTCCCCTTCATTCAGAAGGAATCTTATATAATTTTGTATAACTGGTAAACGTTAAACGAGAGAAGGAAAACATACAACACAAAAAATGTAAATCTCTTAAAAACACACAATTTACTTAAAATAACTTCTTTTGTGCCATCAGCCATTTCTGAGATATCCATTATTAATGCTTTGATTTGTTCAATACTAGTAATTCTTTTGAAGTCCTGTTGACATTCAATTGTTTCTCACAATTACATTGAAAGAGTAAAGCCAGCATATAGCTTCCGGTTCTTAAACATTTGGCTGCCATTATTCCTTTCGTATGTATAACAAAGCACATAATGTAACTATTTCTGCGAAGGTTTATCTCAATTAAAATGAAGTAGGTAGAAAAATAAACTCTATTAAGAGTAGTTTTATAACTACTAATAAATAGAGGGAAGAGAAAGTCATGTGAATTTAATACATTAGATTCATACATAGTAGGTAGAGGAGGTACTGCATTCCACCCAAAAATTTAATCCCAAGATTTCAACGGAAATACATGTTTTGAGCCCCCCTGAATCCAAAAAACATTTTTTAAAAAAAGGTCTGGTGTGAGTGGGAGTGTGAGAGAACAGCATAGTTCTAAAATGAAAAGTAAGTTAAATACCAAATTGTATTTGGGTTTAGTATCTTCCAAAGATGTGACACAAAGATTTTCAAGAAATTCTCCTTGCCCCAAATTATCTTTTACATGGAAGCCTTTTTAAAATTGTTTGTTTTCTAAAAAGTGGTGCTAACAATTTTGATTAGAATACCATATAATATTAAAGAGATTAACATGACAAATAAAACGTATATTTTGAATTTTCTGGGAATTGCCTGTAAAGTCAACTTCATTCGGAAGAAATTTTGTATAATCTTGTGTAACTGGTAAAAGTTAAAGCGATAGACGAAAACGTACTACACAAAAATTATGGATCTCTTTAAAGCACACAATTTATTTCAAATAACCTTTTTTGTGGCATCAGCCATTTCCGAGATATCTGTTATTAATGGTTCGAATTGTTCAAAACTTCTGTCATTCTTTTCAAGTCCTTTTGATATTCAATTGTTTCTCATGTTACACACAAAGAGCATGGAATTTTAAGGTCAGTACATAGTGTCCGGTTCTTAAGCATTTGATTATAATCATCGCTATTTCCTTTATATTTATAATGAAATGTATAATACAGCTATTTCTGGAAAGTTTTATTTGATTAAAATGATGTAGAAGGAAAACAAACTGTCGTAAGAATAATTTGTATACCCACCAATAAGTGTTAAGAGGATAGAGAAAGTCGTGTGAATGTAACACATAAGATTTTTTTCATTATTGAATGAAATCATACCCATTGCAAAACTCTTGAAATGTACCAATAATGTAGCTGAACTGTCAGGTTGGGAGAAAATGCATATCTGAAGAATAAAGACCACATAATGAACTTTGATGTCACCCCTTTGAATCAGCTAAGTAAATTCATTATCCCAACTTCAGGGTGAGATAATTTTCAACACCAGATGCTGCCACATCAAGAGAAGCTCCTTCTGGTTTGCACATCAGTCGGTCTACAGCTGAAGATGAGAACATACTCTCTTGAAATATGTTCTGATTAAAACAAGTGAGTGAGCTGTAAAAGTGTTTCAATTTCTGCCTCATTATGTTTTAAATACCTTAAACAAGATCTTAGTTTTTTAATTAGCTACTTGTAACCTATTTTCAAATAAAAGGTGGTACAGATGTTTGGTTTTCTCAGGTTCGGTTGGTGATGCTGCCAAGCAAGAGACAGAAACATAAGACTAAAGTGAGACAAGGGAACAATCCACAGTATATGGAAAGCTTTTTGCTTCATAGGGTCAATCCAGGTAAGGTCAATTTCCTGCTACCACAAAAAGAAAATGATAGTTATCTAATTCAAATTCAGAAACACTTTAAGTACATATACTAAGATGAGAAAGTAAAGTTCTTGGCTTGGCCTTGAGCTTTCATTCTTTCCAAAGGAAAGCTTGAGCTTGATCCTAGCTCTTTCTTAAGCTTTATACTTATCTGGACGCTTAGCAAAATGCATTATTCTTCAGAGTAACTTCCAATATGCTAAACCTATCTTGGCAATGAAACAAGAAACTAAAATACAGAGAGTATTTATAGATGTAAAACAGAAAACAATTCTTTTGTCTAGATCAAATAAGTATCAAATATGTATATATGCAGACTAAAATGTATATACATATTCATTTCTTATTTTAAATCCTCAGCAGCTTTGCAAAATTGCAAAATAAATAATTAAAAAGTCAAGTTAAGCTTTTATTCACACCAGCTAAACCATGTTTCTATGAAAACATAAAAGTACAAAGGCTGGCCTCATAGCTCAGTCGGTAGAGCACCTGCCTACTATGATTGAACCCGGAAGGAGGGTGGGAATTTTTCTTTAACCAAGATTATTCCTTATCCTCCCCAGAGTCTGGAAGTATGAATGAGAGTGTGAATGTGTGTATGATCTAATGAAAAAAACCCAAAGTTACCGAAAACCAACGACAAGAAAATACAGGTTAACACCATTGCCTATAGGTAATATATTCCAAAGGAAAAGCTGCCAATAAGACAGCGCAGTTAATGGCGGGGTACAAATGGAACTACCAAAAAAATAAAAAGAGTACAAACAAAACAAAGCAGATGAATGTATTTGGGATTGCCTAGGAGGTTTAGTGAGTGGGTTTAATGTGCTTTTGGGCATCTTGTCATGATAGCTGAAGATGGAGTTTTGGCATTGAAATTTTCAAGTCTGATTCAATTCTCCAAGGTAGATATATTAAAATTTCTGCTTAAGAGGCAGGTAAACTCTGTAAAGTTTACCAGAGTATTCACTTAAGCAAGGGCTAAAAACACAGTCTTTCTTATTAATACCTCAACTCTAATTTCCTATTTTTTTTATTTTGATTCAATCGGAGAGAAACTCCAGAAAAACAGAGTGAACATGAGTACTTCATTTTATTTAGATACAATATTTATTGCTTTTATTTCCATAAGAGACAATAGCTTAAGTGAGTAATTGACAGAATGTGAGACTGGTTCAAATGGATAATATGCTGCCATGTTACAGAGGACGTGAACAGCATGGGAGTGAGGTTCCGTCTTTATGGTTGTGAGAGGATGCGGCGTGAACGCATGATTGGCGAATGTGTTGTTAGTTTCACCTCCATCAACTTGGAGCTGGAGACTACAATGTGGGTCGCTCTGGAACCACGGGCCAATCTTGCGGTTAGTGCTCTCAGAAGAAAATGGAAACTTATTAGCAGTATTAGAGCTCCTGTACACTATAAGTTCACTAAATATGCATATATACATACTTTTCTTAGAATATGCAGTGATATGCTTTTAGTATGGGGTGAACACTACATATGAATTAAATTTTATGTGCAGTTAAAAGTAAGCCAACCTTCAAATTTTAGCATTTATATTCATGTGATTCTGCTGCTTATTTATACATAAATATATTTTGTACACATTTTGCTCATATGTGTATACATCAAAATTGTACAACACAAATTCTGAAGTCAGTTTTTTTGTATGTTAAAACAAGCATAATCAGTGTGAAAATATGGTGGATTGATAAGTCAGTGACTTTTTAAAGAAATTAGCAATTTTTTCCAAAAAATCAATTTCATTTCTCAACATAGTCTCCTTTCAATTGAATGCATGTTGTCTTAACGTTTCTCCAATTTTTTTAATCTTTCCAAAAAATATGATTTTTCAAAGTCTGCAAAATATGAGGTTTTTCTTTCATGAAATTTCTTCCCAGCAAGCCAATCTTTAAGGTTTGCAAAGAGGAAGAAGTTTCTCAGAGTCAAATCTGGAGAATATGGTGGGTGAGGTAGCAGTTCGTAGCCCAATTCCATAAATTTTGCGATGGCTGAATTGTGTGCGGGTGCATTATCCTGGTGAAAGGGAACCTGTTTCTTCGCCAAATGGGGTCATTTCTTTAACAACTCCTTGTGAAACTGATCCAGCATTGTGGCATAATATGAACATGTAATTTCTTTACACTTTTCCAGGCAGTGGATGTCTATCACCCCTTGTGAATCCCGAAAAATAGCTGCCATGATTTTTCCTGCCGACAGAATGGTTTTCACTTTCTTTGGAGCAGGTTCACCAAAGGAAATCCACTGCTTTGATTGTTGTTTGGTTTCAGGTTGATAGTAATGGATCTAAGTTACATTAACCGTGATATAACGCTGCAAAAACTCATTTGGTTTGCGCTGGAACATGTTCAAACATCCCTGTGAAATGGTCACACAACTTCCACTTGTTCTCAACTGTGAGCAGTCGTGGCATCTGTCTTGCTGACAGGTTTCTCATACCCAAAAATTTGTGCAGAATGTTATACACCCGTTCACTTGAGATGTTTATGGTCTTTGCTATCTCACAGATTTTCACTCGGCGGTCTTCCAACACAATATCGTGAACATTTCTTCTGCTGTGACCTCAACCGCCGCCGTATGTGCATGGCATCTGTTGTGCTCAAACGATCACATCTTCCATTTCCTTCACCGTCTTACCATGCAAAAAGTAGTGCTTTAGCAGAACACGAAATTCACTTTTCTCCATTTTCTACAAGGCAACACACATCTACTTATTTTAGATGCTCTCAACAATGTTCTAAGAAACAAATGACAATGAATTTCTGCAATAGATGTAAGCCTTGGGTGCAAACAAAAACCGGTGATTAGAATGCTATCTCTCATCAAAGTCATGGACTTGTCAATCCGCCCTCATATTTATGAAATTGGGTTGTCTGAAAAAGTAATACTTGTTAATAAAATAATTCAAATTAACTAGAAGTCTTAAGTGATGATCATAGAAGCTCAGTGACATCGTTTAAATTGTGATGATATGTTTGCTGCGCACAGAATAATTAAAAATGATTAAACAAGACTGACTATGCCATATTTCCTTAAGACAGTTTTGATGTGTGTATTTATTGCATAAGTGTTACAAATAATGATGAGCAAGGACTACTGAAATATCAAGATAATTTTTAATTTATTGCGAGACACCTTTTAAAGATGCAGGGGAAGATCTTCAGGAAATTCTCACCATCCCAAACAACTCTTAATGAGCAAAAATGTTAACTGTTTTTCATTTTCTAAACTATGGCTGTAATTTTTTCATTGAAATATTGTTTTAAATATTGGCATAAAGTGCTTCTATCTTTTCTGTAATGAACAGTGATGTACTTATAACAAGACACTAATTAACCATAAAACCGCTCTCTTAACTTCACTGTGTAACAAGTAGTGTTAATAAATACTCATTAATATAAAGTAACCAGTCGGTAATGGTTAGAATGAATATTCAAAAGAAGGGAATGGTGAGAGATGGCTTCTGATCCCCTCAAAAAATTAAGAAAGGAGGTGCATGTTATAGCTCTACTTGGCAAAAATCATGGCAACTGAGTGTGAACATGCAGTTAACCATCACTTGTTTTACCCTAGCACCTTTTTTTATTATTTATTAGCAGAACTTGTAGCTCTGCTCATGTTATTGCACTAAATGCAGAAATTCTCTGTTCCACTTTCTTACTATTTTTCCATTTTCCTTTCTCACTCTCACTCTCACTCTCTCTCTCTCTCTCGCTTTCTCTCCTCATTATTCTTCTTCTTTCTCCCCTTCAATCTTCCCCTCTATTCCCAGCTCTTTCGCCTCTTTTTTGTCTCTGTGAAACTGTGATGTTTTGTAAACTTTCAATAAAACTACTTCTTCTGAAGTGTTAATAAAAATTAAAACATAATTAAAAGGCCTTAACAGTGTAAAAACAGGGCTGACTCCAGGAGTTTTGCTGTCCCGTGCAATAATTGCAAGTAACACACAACCTTCATGCTTTCAGACTATTAATTTTTATCTGCAACGTCAGACTCCAGACTACTTATTCTCACACAAAGTATATATTTGCTGTGGCAATCAATAAATAAATCTCAAAAGAGATGTATATGGTGAAACAATGAGATTGTTCTGAGTAAAAGATAAAATATGCAAAGAGACACAATAAAAATGTTCAATGTTTTGGGTTTACATTTTCATTGGGAGGATATTAAAAAACTAAAAACACACACAAACTGAAAACACATTTGATGATTGACTGCACTGGTTAATAATAATCCACATCTTATTTGCACCTGAGCTTATTTTCATTTACATATGAGTAACAGAAAATTAATAAGTCCACCTTATTTCTTTGTAATGTTAAATGCTACATTATGTGAGTGAGCCATTTTGCCATTTATACTTTAGTGTTACTGTTCGTGCACACTTATCTATTTAGGCCATTTGGTATGGGGCATTGTCCATGACAATAACACGGGATGTTAAGGAGTAACTGATCCTTAATCCATCTGTAGAAATAGTCATGGTTAATGTCTTCATGGTAATCCTGAGATCTCGAATTGAAGAGCAGTAGGTGGCCATAAAAAATGAGATGCTCCAGTAAGGGCAATAATAAAGTCCTGCAGGGAGCTTTCAATTCTGTCATCTGTTTAGCACTTTGATACAGTATGACCGGCATTTAACCACGTTTCAGCCAACCCTACTATTTTCCTCAAATTCCTATTTTGTATTCATCTTAAAAATAATGATCTTAGGGCTACAACATAGGTTCTTTAGAGTATAATTTTTTTTCTTATTCATTGCCTTGAACTTAAATTGAGTTCATAGAGGACATCGTTCAAAGAAATAAAAGCTTTTCTGAAATAGCTCTGCTTCTTTATGTTTGTTTTGAGAGTAGTTTTTGTGTGTATTTGTGTATTTGTGTCCCCACGTGGTGGATAATGTTTCTCACGTAATGTTGTTTACCTCACTAGTGCAGCCATCTCGTGTGACGTCATTCGTTGGTCTGGCTCGTAGTTCCCTCTGACGTAGCAATCTATATGAATTAGTTTTAAGGTTATGTATATTGTCTTCCGGCCAGCTATTTAGGTAGGCATTTAATTCTTGCAGGGTGTGAAGCGGAAAAAGGAATCTTTTATCCAAAAAAATTACTAGTGAAGAAATGTGTTTTATAATGTTTTATTGTCGAACACGTGCACTAACACTTTCACAGATTTATCTAGATGATCGCCATACTGAAACTGTTTATCATAACTTCTCACTTTTAACTCACGTACTTCAATTTTTGTATATAAGTGACTTTGTAATATTTTAGATCTTTAATGATTTTCACTGCGTGTAATTTAACGAACTGAAGGACCGATAGGCGACATGTAGTCACGTATTGTACACGAATCTTTGATGAGCTAAGCGGGAGACGATGTGTAATGCTTCGTGAATCTTGACGAACTGGGGGACGCTTGACTTCGAGCATGGCTATTTATAGGCTTGCCCCAAGATACACCTAAAGATTATAAATGAATTACCATTGGCTAATAAAACGCGCCAACATTAGCGTCTATTTTACTATCCAATGAAAACCACTAATACATATTACTTTTATAGAACATTCTGGAAGCTTTTTTTACTGAAAAGGCGCGAAACATTACGTAACTTCCTGGTTCCCGGTAACGATAAACAACTCAAACCCTTCATTGCAGTATTGTTATTATTAACAGTTTCAGTAGAGCCGAAAATTATTATTTACCATTAATAATTACAATTATTAAACCTCTGAAATCAATGTTACATAAAAATACATATTCAAATGTAAATAATTATTTACATTAAAGTAATTTGTGATACAAATTACCGTCTCAGTTTGCATGTGGTAGAATGCTTATTTGGGTGTAGTAGCCGTAGATTGCCTTCTTATTGCATTTAATTCCAAGTTGTCCATTTGAGTTTCTCTGGAGTTAAAATCTTGTTAGTACTTACTAACAAAGTAGGCTAACAATATAAGTAATAACTGAACATGCAAACAGCAACTTAAACAATACCATTAAGGTGATAACTGAGCTGAGAGGTTCACAAGTCAGCAATGTAAGCAAATAAACTAAAAGCGAGTGGCTTGATGAAACACTCTTGTTTATAAATGTGATGTTTATTGTTGAACACCTGATGTGTATGGAATGTTTTGATGATCATGCGATGAGGATCGCATCTAAATCACTCTAGTGCTTCATTTGTCACAGTTTTCATGATCAGATATCTCCAGAAAGTCACTAGATTTTACGCATGATTTTTAATTTCATCATATTGTCACATAGTTGTTCATATTTTAAGATTTTGCCACCCCTAAAACCTGCTGCCTGAACGGTGTCACAACTCGACTTCCCCTTGAGCCGGCCTGTGTACAAACGAGTACATTTCCCTTATACTTGCATTGCAATTGATATTATTCTGTTTCTTGTGATAACTGGTGTACATACAAGAATAATAGTAATGAAAAATTTTAACTGCTTAAATATTCAGCCCATTGAAAATTTGTAAATAAAAAGCATCTTATGAGTGCCATGCTTATAGTCTTGCTATGTACTGTTTTTCATAAAGCTAAATAATAAGCAAGGTATTTAAACTTTTTATTCTGCTCCCCGTTAGAACTCATCCCTTTGGGCAAAATAATTAAAGGTGCCACATGACCTAGGTGGGACCTGAAGTATATTATATATGAAGTTTCATAACATTTTAGCATGCAAGATAATGTACATATACACATATACAAGCAACAGCCTTTAAAACTTGCTGTCTAGTTTCTAGATAGCCTATTATATACATTAGTATTATTCATCCAAAATTGAATATTACTAGAAAAGTGTTGGTTACAGTTTTATATTATGTACAGTTATACACTTTTTTTTGTTCTGGAGTTATAAGATTATGGAATAATATATATTTTTTTCTTGTTTAGAGATATAGCTGGTACACTTGTCAAAGTTCTGACTTTTTGTATCTGCACTTTTAGCTGAACTCATCAGCCTCAGATCTTCTGAGCCTGACTCGAAGTGATTCAACAGGCTCAACTCACTCAATGCAGCATGGAGGAGTACCAGAATTGCTTCTTGGTCTTGCATACAATGGAACCACAGGCCGCCTCTCTGTTGAAGTTGTCAAAGGAAGTCATTTCAGGTACTTTCCTTCAAGCACTTTTGCAACTTAGTACATCACCTCATATGCCAATATATTCAGGAATATAAATATAGTAGCTGTTCAAGTTCAATTTATTTCAACCATGATAACATCTACATGTTGTGGATTCGTCAAGTACACTAATTACTTACAATTACAATTTATTTACAATTCTTAATTATCAGCCCCATACCTAAATTCCTCCAGACTATAAAATGCATTTACTAGTAGGTGCCTTTTTATTTCTTTCATAATTTGGTCTGCATTTTTGATCAATTTTATTCTTTCGGTAACTTATTATAAAGTTCTTTTCCCATAATTTTTACACATCTGTTTAATGTGCCTCTAATTACCGTTCTGAAATAATCTTCATTGTTTCTTAGGTTATATATGTGTATGCCAGCATTTCTTGGATTATTTTTCTCTAAAACATGTTTTATCGTCTCATAAATGTATATACAAGGAACAGTCAATATACCATAGTGTTTAAACATTGATTCACATGTATGATGTCTATTATTAACATTACCTATTTATCTATTTTTTTTTTCTTTTGGTAATTTAAAAACCTTTTCCACTTCTGTTGTAATATTTCCCCACAATATTATTCCATATATTATGTGTGAGTAAATAAAAGCATAGCATGTGCTTCGTCATCCATGATTTTCCTCACCTGTCTCATTATACAGAGTTATTCATAAGTCAGTGTTACATTTGGAAAACATCTTGTGCGTGATGTATGAGACGTGTGAGTCTGAATCATGTACGTATGGGAACAGAAACTCTCCAAGTTTGTGTCACGTGAAGCGCGCATGTTGTGGTGACGCGGTTGCCGCTAGAAGGCAGAAGTGTACAAAATGGCGTTCACAGGTAACGAGAGAGCGTTTTGCGTGATACAATTTGCGAAAACAGAGGTTACTGTGACTGTTCAGCGGCGGTTTCGCACTCGTTTTCACAAGGATGCGCCAGATCGCAGGACCATCAAGAAGTGGTATGAAACGTTCGAGCGCACTGGTTGTCTGTGTCCACCCAAACGACCCGGAAGGCCGGGACCGTCAGACGCCACTGTTGCAGGTGTTCGCGAGTTGTTAGCGCGCAGCCCTCAGAAATCGACAAATCGTGCAAGTCTGCAGCTGGGAATGTCTCAGTCGACTGTGTGGCGGATTCTTCACAAGCAACTGAAGGTGAAACCGTACAAACAGGCGCTCACAGATGGTGACAAGGAGGTTCGCACACAATTTGCCATCGACATGCAGGCTGCAATGGCAGATGATGATGATGATGATTTTGGTGGCAGACTCGTCTTCAGCGACGAAGCAACGTTTCACTTGTCGGGGAAAGTGAACCGTCACAACGTGCGCATTTGGGGAACCCAACATCCACATGTGACAGTCGAGCATGTGCGCAACTCCCCAAAGATCAACGTGTTCTGCGCCCTGTCAAAGGACAAGATTTACGGGCCCTTTTTCTTCGCCGAATCCACAGTGACTGGCATCGCTTATCTGGACATGTTAGAACAGTGGCTTATGCCGCAACTGACAGACAGAGGTGACTTCGTTTTCCAACAGGACGGGGCCCCACTCCACTTCCATCGACTCGTGCGCGCGTACCTGAACCAGAACTTACCGCGACGTTGGATTGGACGAAATGCTGACAATGACGTCGCATTGTTTGGGTGGCCGCCCAGATCCCCGGACTTAACACCATGTGATTTCTTTCTCTGGGGATATGTGAAGGATAGGGTGTTCATTCCACCACTTCCAGCTGACTTGAAGGACCTCCGAGATCGCATTACAGCAGCGATAGCAACGATCGACCGTGACTTGCTGGTGCGGGTGTGGGCGGAATTGGACTATCGCCTGAATGTCTCTCGTGTAACCAGAGGCGGATACATTGAACACTTGTAAGGTATACCAAACACACTTTGAGAGATTGCCTTTCATTTGGTATTTCATTCACACTGATATGTCAAGTACTTATTTTACAACAAACTTCCGAAATGTGACATTGACTTATGAATAACCCTGTATATAAACCAGTATTTATCTTCTTTTTTATATAAGTTATATATGGCTTCCAATTTAGCTGTTTATCTATTATAACTCCTAAAAAAATTGTGTATTGAATATCTGGTATTTTGCACCGTCTATTTTCAGTTGTATACTATTTGGATTACATTTCTTTAATTCAAAATTTATCAAGACTGTTTTTTTAGCATATAGAATCATGTCCAGATTTATATAGTATTGTTTAATTTTTTTTAATTAACTCATTTGCTTTTAATTCTACCTGAGTACCTGACTTACCTTTAATTACTACTGTCATATCATCTGCATATCCAATTGCTACATTTCCGTTTTTTGCACTAATTCAAAAATATCATTAATATATATTAGAAACAAAAAAAAGGACCTAATTTCGAGCCTTGTGGTACTCCTTGCCTAATCATTTAGAAGTTTGATTTAATTTTTTTCTACAACACCAGCACTATTTCTATGGTTTATTTCAATGCACTGCATTCTGTTTTTAAGATACGAACTAATCCATTTTTGTGCCGATCCACGAACCCTGTAATTTTCTAATTTGTTTATAAGTGTATCTATATTTACACAGTCAAATGCCTTCTGATGTTGTCTTACCTGATGTGGCTTTTTAAACCTTCAATAATGATTTAATGACAATTTAATTAATTTCCTTTTCTTTCCGTTTATTCTTTATGAAATTATTGTATAGATACAGCGCTCTAGAGGATGTTTATTGTGAAACCCCTGATATTTACACAAAAGGGTATGAAATATCAACAGATGTTGTATTCCTGATTCTTTTAACATTTCCTCATAGCCTTCCAGTTTCTGGTAATGTATAGCCTGTAGTTATCAGAATGGTCAAGGAGCTTACTTTATCCTTCTCTTTGGTACCGTAGTTATTTAATAACATAAAGGCTCCACAGAGGAACCCCTGGCATCAGAATACAACAAAATTAAGGTGAAAATGACATAGTCTTAATGATTAAGAAAATTAATCTTCATAATTGTTGATTATAAATATCCGTTGAGCAATTTCTGGTGCTATGCTGGACATAATATTTGCTCTTTATCTAATTACAGCTTTTCAATGGTGAAATAATTTTAAAAAATCTGTTGAGTCGTTTCAGAGATGATACCAACACCCACATACAAATTTTCATTCTTTATAGTATTAGTACACATAATGTATACATATAGCATTAGTATATATTAGTACAAGTGGTGATCTTATTTACTTTACCTCTGTTAAGACTCTTTGAAATTTTGTTTTTATAATCTGAGAAAATTTATGGTTTTTTTTTGCTATGTAATCTTTGTAGTTTGCTTTCATAAACATCAGTAACGAATGAGTATGGTCAGCGATAACTCAGACCTCAGTCTGCCTTATTCAATTGTGGTGTTTCACATGCCTGGCTATAAACAGTGTAAGAGTCTCATGTAACCCTAAAGCACAAGTAAATGTTCCTTGCATTTACTAATTCTTTAATCCAGATCTTGTAAATACTGTTTTAGTTTTTTTCAGTCATTTAGGAGTTGAAATTATAAGATATCTTATAGCCCATGTCTGTCAGGAAGAATATAGATTTTCTATAGTGAAAGAATTTCCAAAGTTAGTTGAGTGATTTCCAAGTTTACCCTACATATACGCACACATTAATATAGATTATCTCTCTCATGTCAGCCACGCAACTAAGGCGTTATGGTTCCATCTTAGCAAAAGGTGAAACAAAGTGCTACCATCACTGCTGTGCTGCTTTTAACTTTCTAATTTCCATGAAACCTTGGGGGGGGGGGATGCATTGTGGTTTTTTCTGGAAAGGGACAATATTTTATTTGATGTGGAATGCTGAAATAAATTTGAGTTCACCAATTAAGTTCAATACAACATATAATCCTGCTGTCAGAGGATAATAAAACCAAATTACATTAATGAATAAATGCACTTCATAGGATAACTGTCAAAAGATCATAAAATTCACATTGTGAGTAATTATATTAAAATTGCTCAATAACCCTAATAGTGGTTAACTATAGAGTCCAGAAATTAGAATTACTTACAGCATATTAACTTTTCCTTAAATGTGAACATCTGTGAGGAATCTCCCTGCCCCTGCCCCAGAGTATAATATTTTTCTAGAAATTAGATGTTATTGTTTATATTTTATATAGTATTTCTGTAGTAAATAAATAAATAAGTAAATACAAATGTTACAAGTCCCTACTTGAGGTGCCTATTGAGTATTAGGTCGTCTTAAAAGTTCACTAGGATACCTGAATCAGATAAGGTGGTTTCATTTTTGTACAGACATCTAGCTATGGTAACTCAGCAGTAAGAGCATTGGCATGGAGAGCTGAAGATCCGTGGTTTGATTCCTGGCTATGCCATTGAATTCTTCAAGCTAATTTAGCTTTCCAACCTAGTCCTACATACAACTAGTGCAAAAGAACAATTATGAAAGGGCAGTTAATTAATGAATTTTTTATTCTTATAAACCATGTTAAAAATAGCTATTAATATAGTTTTATTTTTGATCATACTATGTATAATGATACCTCAAAGAGACACTTAAGAAATGTAGAACAACACTATGTATTTTTGACATTTCACTGGCAACTTATAATTCTGTGGCATGTTTCTCACATTACAGAAATCTTGCCATGACAAGGCCTCCTGATACTTATGTGAAGTTGTGCCTGGTGAGCAGCAGCGGACAAGAAATGTCTCGTAGTAAGACTTCAATACGCCGTGGACAACCCAATCCCCTGTTTAAGGAAACGTTCATGTTCCAGGTTGGTATAGAGGCTCTTAATCTTATCATGCTTAAACTGACTGGCTGCTTTGCCTAAAACTGAAATGTTTAAGTAAGACCTACATCTGTTTTTGGTCTTAGATGATCAAATCACAATCGTTTTGTCATTAAATGCTGACCTTTATGTGAAATTGTAAGCTTTATTACAATTTCTAAAAGCATATATTTTCATAAGTCTTAGATGAAAATGAAATTACGAATGCACATTTGAAAAGTTCTGTGCAGAAACTGTTTCAATCAAACAAACATCTGCTTCAGTCCCACACATGAAAGCCATTTTTGAAAGCTCTGAATTGACAGAAGGCATGTAAAGAATGTCAGGATAATCAACCTAAATAGTCATAATTTGTTATCCAAATTTTGGACTAGCAAGATATGTATTGTACTGTGTTGAATTATTTAATCACCATAAAACTTCAGTACAAAAATCATGGCTTCACCAAAAAGTAACAAACACAAAATATTTATAATGTATGTCACAAAGGTAAGAATAAAATATTAATAATAATAATATTAATAATAATAATAATAATAATAATAATAATAATAATAATAATAATAAAACAGTGTAGTACCTATTAACAAAGAAGTGACTAGAGATTGAATAAAGTAGAAATAAAAACTTAAAAATATAATGCTATAATTAATGAAGAACTAACATATTATGTTTATCCTAAAATATAGAAAATTTGTTATTTATTGCTGTCCACCAAATAACCGTGGCAGTACCTGTATCCTCTCAAGATCATTACCGTAATATTCATCAGATGAATACATTTTGACATATAAATCTGTGAATATCAATTTTAAATTTGCTTATGGGTGCCTTTATCCTTAAATGTTCAGGCAAGCTATTGAACTAGCTATTGTATTTAAATTATTTTTCAAACAGCCAATTTTATGGCTGTTTAAATGCAACTTGTTCATATCGGTAATATCATGATTGTGCACTTCTGAATTTACTCTTGAGATTTTCAAGGTTACTCTTTTTGTTAACTAAATAACTTGTTTAATATACAGGCATGCAGGTATGTATTTAGCTTTTTAAAACATTCCTTGCAGCTTCCTCTTTTTAGCAAGACTTTTATAATTCTTATTGCTTTCTTTTGCAGAAAAAAAAATGCATGCATTTTCCCATAATGTCAATGCATATAACATCAAGTGAAAGTATGAAAATAACAAACTTTGAGTGTCTTGAATGAAACCACAGTTTTTATCTGGAGTAAATCAAAATAAACCCCCACTTATTTTAATGAAATATTTAGGATGTATTTGTCCCAACCTTTTGTATATCCATAACTTTGAAAATGTTTCTTGAGTCTTATAGTTAAATAATAAAATTTGGATCCAATTTAAATGCCAGCAGATTTTTACTTTCTCTACACACACGCACGCACGCACGCACGCGCGCGCACACACACACACACATGCGAAGCGTGACTTTCAAAGTGAGGGAAGCTCCAAGTAATAATTTTCATTAAAATAGGAGAGAACCATGAATGTTGTATCTATATTTAATCTGAGTAAAAAAGGAACTAAAAATAGATTTAAATTTTAAAAATGTATCTAGAACAAATGAAGTGTTAATGTACATACATTACACACACACACGCACGCACGCACGCACGCACACAGAGTAGGAATCGCATTCCATCCAAAAATTTGATACTGAGATTTCAACGGAAATACATGTTTTGAGGCCCCTGAATTCTAATAAAACATTTTAATGTTTGAATGTCTGCCTGTGTCTGTGAACAGCATAACTTTACATAGAAAAGTTGGATAAATACTAAATTTGGTATTTAGGTACAGTAACTTCCAAAGATGGAACATAAAGATTTTAAAGAATCCCCCCATCCCAAATTTCCCTTTATATCAACATTTTTTGAAATTTTTTATTTTCTAAAAAATGGCTGTAATGGTTTTGATTAAAATACCAATTAAAGATATTTACACGACAAATAAAATGTATATCTTGAATTTTCTGGGAATAACCTATGAAGCCTTATTCATTCAGAAGGAATTTTGTATTATCTTACATAATTGGTAAACGTTAAGGGATAGATGAAAATGTGTTACACAAAAAATGTGGATTTCTTTAAAACACAATTTATTTCAAATAAGTTCTTTGTGGCATAAGCCTTTTCTGAGATATCCTTTATTAATGGTTCGAATTGTTTATTAGTTCATTCTCTTCAAGTCCTATCAACATTTAGTTGTTTCTCACGATTGCATGGAAACAGTACGGAATTTGAAGGCCAGCATATAGCGTCCAGTTCTTAAGCATTTGACTATCGCAGTTCTCTTTATATCTGTAAAGATATATATATATATAATGCAGCTATTTCTACAAAGGTTTATTTGGAATAAAATATAGCAGAAGGAAAAATAAGCTTTAGTAAGAATAGTTTGTATACCCTCTAATAAAGATAGAGGGTAGAGAAAGTCATGTGTATGTTCAATTTTTGAAGATTTAGAAGCTTGTAACAGTGATGTGTCATAATTTAAAATAGAGAGTTGAGGGTTGTTACACTACATCACTATGATAATCTTACTTGAACGTGTTTCGGGAGACGGCTTGTCCCCATCGTCAGCATTCTCTCTCAACTGATATTTGCCGGTCATCGTCTGGGGGATGTGTGTGGTTTGTGGTGTTCTCTGGTGCTGGGCTGATGAACCTCCAAAGGCTGTTGGGTGGCGGCAGTTCAAAATTCATTAGGTGATTCCTGTGTTTGACAATATGTATTTTTTCCCAGATGTCCAATTCATTGCTGCTGTTGATCGGTTTTAAGAGTTTTATGTTTGGAGTGATATCATGGTTTGAAGACCAGAAATGATGTGCTACTGCTGATTTATCTTGCTGCTTTTGGTAAATGCATCTCATATGCTCTTTAAGTCTTATTTCAAGATTTCTTTTTGTTCTTCCTATATATACCAGGTTACATTCATTACAATCAATTTGATATATACCAGCTGATTTATCGTTGGGGATAGGATCTTTTGTTCTGTTGCATAGTAGTTTCTGTATGTTGTGGTTATTCTGTGGAGACAGGGTGATGTTGTATTTTTTGAAAATCCTTTGAAATTTATGATGTGTCCAAGGGTGATAAGTGAATTTTCTATATGCTTGTGGTTTTTGTTGTCTGAGTAATGTAGTCATTTGTTGGATGTATTTCTGTCTTTCAAACCTTTTTATCTTCTTATCTATTGTTTTTTTCTGGTATCCATTCATAGTGGCTATGTTGATAATGTGTTGGTATTCTTTCTGGTATTCCTCTTCTATGGGAAACCCCCTTTCACCATTTTTAGCAGAACTATATATGAGCCATTTTGAATCCCATATTACAAAATCTTTCCCACATCTATTCAAAACCTGGTATAGATATGTAGATGATATTTTTGCTATTGTTCCAAAAAAACTTTCAGAAGATGCTTTGAAATTATTAAATTTACAAAAAAGATCTATAAAATTCACAATGGAAAAAGAAGAAAATGGCCAATTACCTTACCTAGACATCAGGATCATCAGAAATAATGCACACAACAAACTAACGTTTGGCATTTACAGAAAACCAACGCACACAGAAAACTACATTAAAAATAATAGCTACAATCCTACAAGCCACAAACATGCAATTTTAAATAGTATTACAAACAGGTTGGTACATATACCAATGGAGAAAGAGGAATACCAGAAAGAATACCAACACATTATCAACATAGCCACTATGAATGGATACCAGAAAAAAACAATAGATAAGAAGATAAAAAGGTTTGAAAGACAGAAATACATCCAACAAATGACTACATTACTCAGACAACAAAAACCACAAGCATATAGAAAATTCACTTATCACCCTTGGACACATCATAAATTTCAAAGGATTTTCAAAAAATACAACATCACCCTGTCTCCACAGAATAACCACAACATACAGAAACTACTATGCAACAGAACAAAAGATCCTATCCCCAACGATAAATCAGCTGGTATATATCAAATTGTTGTAATGAATGTAACCTGGTATATATAGGAAGAACAAAAAGAAATCTTGAAATAAGACTTAAAGAGCATATGAGATGCATTTACCAAAAGCAGCAAGATAAATCAGCAGTAGCACATCATTTCTGGTCTTCAAACCATGATATCACTCCAAACATAAAACTCTTAAAACCGATCAACAGCAGCAATGAATTGGACATCTGGGAAAAAATACATATTGTCAAACACAGGAATCACCTAATGAATTTTGAACTGCCGCCACCCAACAGCCTTTGGAGGTTCATCAGCCCAGCACCAGAGAACACCACAAACCACACACATCCCCCAGACGATGACCGGCAAATATCAGTTGAGAGAGAATGCTGACGATGGGGACAAGCCGTCTCCCGAAATGCGTTCAAGTAAGATTATCATAGTGATGTAGTGTAACAACCCTCAACTCTCTATTTTAAATCATGTGTATGTATCACATCAGACAATTTTTTTCTTTTTCTTTCTTTTAATTCTCTCAGAACTAGGGACCAATCGCTGAAGCCTTTCTACATGGAATAATTAGTTCATGGTACCTACCACTTTTGTGATATTTTGCAAACTGAGAATGCATTACACAGAATTGCATATTTTAGTTGGAAGAAATATGTGCACCTTTTACTTCCACACATTGCAATTTTACTTCCTATGAAAGGAAGTACTGTGATTTTTCTGTCTTGTACAGATCTAAAAGGTTTTAGAAATGATTTATCCTTTATTTACATCTTAGTAGTACACAATAAGAATATATTTATCTTTTCTTCCGTGTGCTGAATCAGTTTTCAGTATCTTTGCAAAAGAAAAAAAAACATAAATAAATAATGAAGAAGCAATTCTGGCACATTGTCTTTCTGATATTTTATTAGATGTAATGATGATGATAATGTTAAAGTGCACATCTTTGCATCAAAGTTTTAACAAATGCAACAGAAACAACTTTAGAAAGCTCAGAGAAATTATGTGGATATGAAATCGTCAAATCAAAGGTTAAAACAATTGCACTCTGATCCAAAAAAATACTAGAAATCATAGAGATTTTTTGAAAAGAGTTTCCTTGAAATTCATGGAAGAATCATATTAGGTACAGATTCAGTAAACATTAGGCCAGGAATGATTAGCACATTTTCACCCTGATTATGGCAATGAATTCTCCAAACCTACTGAACTCCTCAACTTTAGCCTACACTTAACCACTGTAGAAAAACAAAGCAATTATCAAAACATAAATAAATCCTAAAGTAAGGATAATGTTTTTTAACTCTAAGAGTGAATGTTTTTTAACTTCAAAGGTTTGTTTTCAAATAGTTTAACTGTCAGTCATCTGTTTTTGGGCACTGTAAACCCATAATATGTAATTAATAAGGATAATGCCTTATAGAGTAAATTAGAAGTAATGACTCTATTGTTGTTTATGTTGTGGTCTTGTCATGCCAATTGCAGATGGACAGTGACAAACAATTTAAATATGGAAAAGAAAATATCCATTCCATGAATATGAGTGTGATCCCAGAAATAATGCATTGCCATACATTTTACTTCTTCAGTACGTTTACATCAGCATCATTGAAACTGACATAGCTAATTGAGGTCATTAAGGCATGGATTCGTGAATGGGAGATTTGTGGTTCAAATCCTGCCAGGACCATCCTCCCTGTCTGAGGTTTTTTGCAGGTTTTCTTAAATCCCCAATATTGTCAAATGTCAGAGAGGTACCCTTAACTTAGGCCTGTAACAATCCATTTCATTTCATGTATCAATGTTCATACAGTACGGTATCAATCCCCCTCTTCCCCAGTATCCAAAACAGTAATATCAAAGAGGTGCCGATTCACTTTTCTTTTCTGTAATTATATACCTGCAGGTTTAATAATCCATATTGTACCTGTTAATAAATAAGTAAATAAAATACTATGTGCATTAAAACAATGGTAAATAGTGGGGCATGATAGGGAATTTAGTACATTCTTTAGGAAATTATCACTCCAAATGTTGATTCTCAACATTGATTACATGGCTCGCTTGGTTCGTGTCTTGGGTAGTTAGTAACTAGTGGATGGTCACAGAGCACAACATTGATTAAACGGCTTGCTTTATTCAATTTACTATCTGTACAGTTTTAGTCATAGGTAGTTATGAGGGCGACGCTGAACTTTTTGGAAAATCAAATATGGATTACTTTTAAAAAATTTAAATGATTTTATTGTTTTTCAAAATATTACCCTTAACATCAATACATTTTTGTATTCGATGAAACCAGTCCTTAAAGCAATGATGACACTCTTCCTGAGACACTTCAGAAAGGTTTTTATAAAGTTCCACTGCTTCATCTGATGACGAAAAAGTGATTCCACGCATTTTATCTTTAATTTTTGGAAATGAAAAGAAATTGCAAGATGTTAGGTCAGGACTGTACGGTGGAGGGTCAACTGAGCAGGATGGCTCAGGCTGTAATGTCTGTGGCCAGCATTTGGAGGTCGTGGGTTCAATTCTCATGGCTGACCTTCCTGACTATGAGGTTTTTGGGGGTTTCCCCAGGTCGCTAGGCAAATGCTGGAAAGGACCATTAATTCCCCCAAATTCCCTGTCCCTCCATTTCACTTCCATTCTCATTTCACTTCACCTTTCATCTGCTTGGTTTCTTTCGGGTTGCAAGTGTCAGCGGGAGGTCTTGGCATGTGCAATGTAAGGGAAAAGCATGCTTTGTGGAAATCTTCGTCCCCTGAAATGGAGGCAGTCTGCAGATTCCAGGCCCCCCAGGGGATGCACAAGGCCTCAGGGCAGAAGGGAGCCGTGCACCAGTGCCCATTCAGGCAGTTTAAATCTGTAAATGGTAGGGACCCTGCCCTCTGCCTATCATGCCCCCTAGTCCGGCCGACCTCTGTCTCCTCTCACCTCATCCCTCCTTCCCAGGGGCATACATACAAAAGATCTATGTAGGTCAGCGTGCTAAGTCCCTCTCCACGTTTGATCCTAATCCAAATGGTGGTGGGTCCATGGTGCTGACCTTGGGGCATCCAGATACTTAGTTGCTAGTTTTGCTGTACGTGGCGATGCATTGTCATGACGTAACATTATTTTTCCTTTTGGGCATTTTTCACAAACTTTTTTTAAAAATTTGCAATAAACAGACATTTGTGTTGTGATTTAGATTGAGTCACACTTTTTTACACTCACCTTCACTAATTAAATTTACATAAAACAGGAAACGTTTTCGAGAGCATTCGTCCTCATCGTCAGCGACTGGATGACTAAGGGTCGCTTTCTCCCGTGTCCTCTTCTTCCTCATCCTGCGAATTCGAACCCTGTTGCCATCTGGTGTTGGGGGCACAAAGTTTTAACACATTGCTTACAGGCGGGATTTCAAAATTAATGACGTTGCTGTTTTTGACGATGTGTATTTTTTCCCAGATGTTCAATTCTATTGGTGTGGTGAGGGGTTTTAACAACTTTATGCTTTGGCCAATGTTGTGGTTTTCAGTCCAAAAATGGTGTGATACAGCAGATTTCTCTATTTGTTTTAGTTTTGTTTCTTTGGTGTTCCTTAAGTCTGGTTTCCAAGTTTCTTTTAGTTTTTCCTATGCAGTATTTCTCACATTCCTCACAACTGATCTGGTAAATTCCGGATTTTAGTGTGTTTGGGATGGTGTTTTTGAGAGGTGTGTTTAGTAAGTTCTTCAAGCTGAATTTGTTCTGTGGAGCTAGTCTAATGTTAAATTTGTTGAAGATTCGTTCAAATTTTCTAAAGGCCCAAGGGTGGTATGTGAATTTCTTGTATTTCCAATTTGTGTTTGAGAGAGGTGTTAGAGTGGTGGAATGTGAAATGCCTTGAGTTTTTTCTTCTTGTATAACATGTTGCTTATGAGATCTGAGTTGAATCCATTAGTTATTGCTATTTTTTCTGTATGTTGTTGTTCTTTTAAAAATTCTTCTTTACTCAAGGGGATGCTATGCAACCGGTGGATTAAACTTCTAAAGACGGCTAGTTGGTGCGAAGTTGGGTTGCAACCATTTTTCTTTATGTAGTTGTCCACATGTGTGGGTTTTTTATGTATACCAAATTTAAAGCTATTTTGATCTCTGGTTATAATAAGGTCCAGGAAGGGTAAAGTGTTGTTCTCTTCAATTTCGATTGTGAATTTAATGTTGTTGTCCTGAAGGTTCAACAGTTTCAAAGCGTCTTCTGTTAGTTTCTGTGGTATGATGGAAAAAATATCAACAACATATCTCTGCCAAAATTTATATATGTGGGGGAAAGCTCTCACTATGTGGACTTTAATCTTTAGACATTTGTGTACCAATTGGCAGTAATGGCATATCTACCTTCTAAGAATAGTAGCAATATGGCATGTTTTAGAAAGAAAAAAAAACTACCAACCATTATCTTACTAGCACTGCAAATTTGTTGGACTTTTGTAGGCGTAGGTTCTTTTCGAAAGACCCATTGAGCTGATTGACGTTTCTTTTCAGGGTCATAACAGTAAATATCCAAGATTCATCATGAGTAACAATACTCCAAACTAAATTTGAAGTACTGTCTTGGAATTTTTGTTTTTCTGCACCAATCAATGCATTGTTGTTTTTGATCAGGAGTCAGTTTATGTAGAATCCATCAACAACAAAGCTTTCTCACATCTAACTGTTGATGTAAAATATTTTGGATTTGTCTCATTTGACAATGCCCAATGTCGCCAGAATAAATTCATAAGATGTCCGTCAATCTTCTTCAAGCATTGCTGGAACAGCGGCAATATTTTCATCTGTAGCAGCAGTTCTTGGGTATCTTTCATAAAATTCATAACTAAGAAAAAAAGTGATCTCTCTTGAATTCGCTGTACCAATTATAAATTGTTGCCTTAGATGGGACTTCTTCACTAAATACATTTCTAAGCCGATCTTCACATTGTTTAGGCATTAATGATGATTTAAAATCATAAAAAATCATAGCCCAGAAACGCTCTCTAGTCAAATTCATTTTTGGTTGAACATAAAATCTTTAAATGATCATAATTAACAAGATGTTAGAGCAAATTGAACAAACTACACTGCAATCAACTCACAAATATAAACAAATTTGATTTGTTTTTAGAAACATAGCATTCTATAAATATTCAGCATCGCCCTTGTAGTAACTAGTAGATGGTCACAGAGCACCTCCTGTAGTTGTAGTGATGTGAATGTGAAACTTCTGAGTGAGTCTTTACTTTCTTCAGTCTCTCTACATATGCCCTGGCCATATGTTCTAAGAGCAGGTGTTAAACACTACTAAACATCATTCAACATAATTTCCCCGAAATTTAATTATTACTTCTCATTGTTATGGTAACATTGGATGCTTGTAATTCCACTTTGATGCTTAACTATCCAATAAGCCATGTCACAGCTGATTTAGGTTATGTTGTAAAATACTGACCTCAAATGGGTTTACCTGTTTGGGGAAAAGATTAATATGTTGGTCTCATGTCCAGATGTAGGTTGGGTGATATATAGTTGTGCATTTTTACATAATCTTGGATGACAGACTACCATAGTTGTGGGCAGCTCTGGAGAATTTTTGAGTACAATTCCTTGTTCAAACATTCTTAGCAGTTAGTAATTTGCAATGACCAATGTGCTACAGGATCAGAACAGTATAATTAAACCTTGTAATATTAAACCAGTATAACTAAAACAAAATCATTTGCTGTTGTGACCATTTGCCATAATGGCTTTTTAGGAGATACAGCAAAGATGGGTATTTGAATTTAGTTGATTGTGACTTTAATTCAGTTCACTAAGAAATGAATCCAAATCTCTTTTACTGCAGCAGTGCATGTTAAGTACTGTTCTCCTTGCTGAAAGCATGGCAGTAGCATATTTGCAGTGTCTTTTGGGACAGCCATTGAGCATCACCTTCCTCATTTGCACAAGCTCTGTTAAAGGCAATGTACCATTGATATGGATACACTGCATTCATGGGCTCTTTCTCCAAAGTCATTCATCTGTCTTCTTTTAAACCATAGAAAACAGTTACCCCTTGCAGTGCAAATTTAAAATAATAAATTATTTTAAATTTCTTTTAGATAACAAGTTTGTATTCCACTTGGTAAGAACATGAATGAATGAAGAATGAAGCTGTTATGTCCCCTTAAGGGCCTTCCTGTAGAGGGGTAAAGCTTTTTTACATTACACACGAGTTACTCCATAAGAAGTAATCGTGGGTCATGGAACATTTGTCTGCTACACTGATTGTTTTGTGTCAGTTGACTCTCCATCTCTCTCCAACTCTTCCTGCATCTAGCAAATCTGAACCACTGTGCCCCAACTTTTTCTTTAAAGAGATCCACCCATATGCATCTTGGTCTTCTGTGGTGTCTTGTGCCTGTGTATGGGTCCCATTTGGTGACTTTTATCATCCACCTGTCATCCGTTAGTCTTACAACATGCCCCCTCCCCCATTTCCATTTTTTCATGGTGGCTTGTTGTGCGAAGTCTGTTGTCAATGACATCTTTTGGAGAATTGCGATTGAAATTTTGTCCTTCAGAGTTATACATAAGATTTACCTCTCCATTTTCATTTGGCATACTTGGAAGGTATACTTTAGCTTGGCAGTGAGAATCCAAGTTTGGCAGCTGTATAAGAGAGTTGAAAAAAGACAGGTTCCTAGTGATTTAGATTGAGTCACACTTTTTTACACTCACCTTCACTAATTAAAGTTACATAAAACAGGAAACGTTTTCGAGGGCATTCGTTCTCATCGTCAGCGACTGGGTGACTAAGGGTCGCTTTCTCCCGTGTCCTCTTCTTCCTCATCCTGCGAATTCTGACCCTGTTGCCATCTGGTGTTGGGGGCACAAAGTTTTAACACATTGCTTACAGGCGGGATTTCAAAATTAATGACGTTACTGTTTTTGACGATGTGTATTTTTTCCCAGATGTTCAATTCTATTGGTGTGGTGAGGGGTTTTAATAACTTTATAACTTTCCTAATGTTTCAAATTTAAGCCTCCAGTTGAGAGACTTGTCAAGCAATATGAATTTCAGAGACCAGAACGCCTTCCAAGCAATAGCTACTCTTCTGCTTATTTCTTTCTCTTTTTTCTTATGGAAGGAGAGTAGTTAACCTAAGTAGATGTACTCAGTTACGTATTGCAGGTCCATTCCATTGGCTCTCGTTGGGATTGCTGGTCCATTTGACATGATTTGTGTCTTGCGTTTGTTCATTGAGAGGCCTGCAGTTTTACTTATTTCCGATAATTCCTGCAGCATTGATTGTAGTTCTCTTGGAGATCCGGTGAACAGTATGACATCGTCAGCAAATCTTAGGTTGGTTAGCCTGCTCCCGTTTAAGCGTACTCCGTATTTTTTGCTCCAGTTCAGTTTTCAAAATCTGTCCTCTAGCATGCACGTAAAAAGTTTAGGGAAATAGGGTCACCTTGTCACACTCCTCTTTTGAGTCGGAATGGTTGCCCTTATATTTCTGTCTTAACCTTGGCATGGCTTTGACTATATACCTTGTTCAGTATACAGGTGTATTTAGTTTCTGTGTGTAATGCCTGAAGCACACTTGAATGTTCTACCGAGTCAAAAGTCTTGCTGTAATCAACAAATGCTAATATATTGTTAACTGATATTCTTCTGCCTTTTCTATTACTTGGTTAATGATTTGGAGATGGTCTACTGTACTGAAGCCTGAGCAAAATCCAGCTTGTTCTATTGCTTGGTTCTCGTCCAGAGTTTTGTTAACCTTCTTGTTAGTACTTTTGAAAACACTTTATATAAGTTTGACATCTGACTTATTGGATGATAGTTATTCAAGTCATCTTTCATGCTTTTTGTGTGTAGTAGAATGAATGTATTTGATTTCCATTGCTTGGGTATCTCCTCTGTCTGAAGGATTTTGATGAAGCTGCTCATGATTGATGGTAGTATCTGATGTGAAACCAGTTTCAAAAGTTCATTGTATATTCCATCTCCACCTGGTGTTTTGCCATTTCTCAGTTCTTCTATTGCAGCTCTGACCTCGCTAACCAGTATTGGAGGAATGGTATCGTTAAGGTTTCCAGATTTAGTTTTGAATACACGTGCATGGTTTGTTGCTTGGGTTGGGAGAGAACTTGTATATAGGGGTTTATAGAAGTTTGTGGCTGACTGGTTCATATCTGACCTTAGTGTGCTGCAGTCCCCCTTTTGGTTACTAGCATCCATTGTTTGCCTCAATGTGTTTCCTTTTTTGTTTTCCTTATCAATTTGGAGGTTTCCATTATTTGTCTAGTTATTGCTGTGTGATAATCTTGTATGTCTTTCTGTATTGCCCTTTTTATCTGCTTGTCCAGTGTGGTATACTCTATTCTGTTCCACTCTGAGGTGTTTCTAGTTTGTTGTAGCTTCAATCTTTGTTCAATTAGGGCAACTGTTCTTTGACTTAGTTTACCCTCGTTCTTTTTAACCTTCGTATCTTTATTGGTGTCCTTAGATGCCTGGAGTGTGCATTCTTCCAGTGAGTTGTACAGTTGTGAGTGCCTGCTTCCCAGTTGAGGTTGGTGTCTGTAATTCTGTCTCGTAGATTTAGCTGGAATTTATTATTGTCCATATTTTCTATACTTGGTCTGTGATGCTTAGCTGGGTGTTTTCTTCTTTGTAGTTTCACTTTTGCACATATCATCCTATGTTCTGTGCTGAATTTCAGGTTTGGTATGACTTGGATATCTCTTATAGTCCTTTGACTATCACCTAAAACATAGTCGATCTCGTTCTTTGTGTTACCATTTGGCGAGCGCCATGTACATTTCGAGGTAGCTTCTTCCTAGAGAAGATGTTGACAATCCTCAATTTGTGCTCTTATGCAAATTGGATCTACATTTCCCCCCTTTTTTTTCTCTTTCCATACCCATATCTTCCAACTGGGACTACATCTTCATGACAGCGTGTGCCAACCTTACTGTTGAAATCACCAATAATGAAGTTTAGTGTAGATTTGTGTCTAACTAGAGTAGATCCCAAGCTCCAGTAAAATTCTTCCATATTTTCTTCACTGTAAGCTTCTGCTGGGGCATAAACTTGTGTAATTGTTACTGTGGAGCCTTTAGTAGCTACCTTTAAGACTGCAATCCTTTCCGGCACTCCTACTATTTCTTGCACCATGTGTTTGATTTGTTTTTTGATGATAAAACCTATGCCTCTTTGACCAGGGGTTGTGCCTATGTGGCAAAATAGGTCTCCAGTTTGTTTTTCTGTTATGGCTTCTCCTGTCCTTTGAATCTCGCTAAGACTCAGTATATCAAACTTTATTTAATTCTAAGCATATTCTAATTCTTCTTATCTTTTGCAAGTTCTAAGTGTTTGTACATTCAGTGTAGATATCATAATTTCTTGGATGATGTGTTTGTCTTGATGGTTGATTCGGTGGAGTGCTTTACATGCTTTGTTGTTGCAGGAGAGCTTGCCAGCTTAACCATTGAGTATTATTAGTTTTTGGTACTCTCCGTCTCTCTCTCCCCCCTCTCCCCCTCCTCCTCTCTCCCCTCCTCCTCTCTCTCCCCTCCTCCTCTCTATCCCCCTCCTCTCCCCCTCCCCTCTCTCTCCCTCCCTCCCTCCCACCCGCTCCCTCCCCTCTCTCCCTCTCTCGCATGATGTCTGAGTGCTTGTATAATTAATACACTATGTACATTCCATGGTTTAGTTGAACATTATGCTTACTATTTTCACACATAAATGTTTTAGCAGAGATTAGGATTAATGTTTCTTCACACTCTGAATGTTACAGGTGCCCCTTCCACGAAGCTAACAAAATCACTATGCCTCTATATGCAGAGTGTAAATGCTTCCTACTAACTCGTTTCTTATTATGGTTGTAGTGCTTTAAATATGCTGCTTCGGTACTTATCCCACATTCAGGACCTTATTTGAACAGTATCTTTACAGTCTACCTTGCTACATTTAAATCATACTTCTTTCTTATTCAATGATTCAATGACCTACTTGTGTCTATATCTTTGTGCATTTTCCTAGCACCTCTCTTCTTCATTGTTGTTTTTTACTTTCTTTACTATATACTTATAGTAAGTAGAGGAAGTATTGTATTCCACCCAAAAATCTGATATTGAAATTTCACCAGAAATACATGTTTTGAGGCTCTCTGAACCCCCAACAAAATTTGTTTAGAAAAAGGTCTGTCTATATTTGGGTATGTGCCTGTCAGCATGACTCAAAATTGTAAAGTTCTATAAATACCAAACTTAGCATTTAAGTTCAGTATCTTCCAAAGATGTGATGCAAACAGTTTCAGCAAAATTACCTCAACTCAGCCTAAATGCTCTTCATTCTGAATGAATTTTTGTATAACTAGTAAACTGTAAAAGATAGACAAAATTTTAGTATACAATAAAAATTGAAGGGGTTTTAATTATTTTTTGGGTTACCCACGTATGGGCGTCAATTTGCGAGAGATTGTTTCTAGGAGTGTTCACCCCACGCTTTGGGTAGAAACTTTCTGGTGGTCTTCACCCCATGTTTAAGAATCAACTTTTTATTTTAATGTTTATTTAAATATTTTATATATCTGTGTGTGTGCATGTGCGTGCGTGTGTGTGTGCACGCGCACGCCTCGGCTGCATCATTAGTAATTTGTAGAGCATGTATCTCTTAACAGGCTGGTGTGGCTAAAGAACAAGGCGTACACAAATTATAATTGTATTGTACTTTTTATTAATCCTTCACACGATTAAATAACACTTCATTGATATATCATACTATAAAGCTGTGAGATTATTGTTAATTGCACTTTTAACAGGTAAACTTTATATTATTTTCACCGCAATGAATTTTTATGTCTCACACTGAACCCATACCATACCGAACTGCTTGGGTAAGCTTTCTTGTAGCGTCCATCGCCTGAATTTGTACATTTTCTCTATTTCTAGTCTTTGATTGGCTAATCCTACTCCAATAGAATACCTTTATTTTACTTTTAGCTTTTCTAGTTTTTGTTTGGCTATTTATAAACTGTTATAAATATTACATTATTATTATTCCAAGAACTATTAGTAGCCTTATTAAACTTTCTAATTTATTGTTGTCTCAAGGTTACCTTATTGTTAGCAACTTTCGACTTCTACTTTGTAATTCTGTTTGCTACAAAAGGCAGCTTGCTTCTATTCTCACAGCTCCTACATTGTTAAACTACGTAATACATTCACATAACATTTTTATACATGTACGTAATAAAATAAACATAATACAATGACTGTAATATAGACTTTATATATTATAACATACACATATTGCTTTAAGGCGGGCTGTTATTTTTTTATATTATATAATTAGACATATCTTTGAAGTGTTAAAAGTACTGCCTCAAATATAGATCTTGTTAAAGCATAAAATTTATGTGAAATGAAATATTTTGTGGCGTTAACTATTTCTAAGATATTCTTTCTTCTTGGTTTGAATTTTCACATACATACTAAAGTTTACTTAAGAGGAAAATCACTATATGTTTTTTTTTTCTTGTGATCATGCAAACAGGACGTAATTTCAAAGCCATCACATAGCAACCAGCTCTTAAAAGATTTGACTATTGCTTAAGCCTACTGTATTCCCCAAATCTCCTTGTAACTACAAGGAAGTATGCAATAAAACCATTTCTGCAAATGTTTATCTTGATTAGCATGAAGTAGATAGAAGAATAAGCTATTATAACATTAGTTTGTCGAATATGTAGAGAAAGTTTTGTGAATGTAAACATAAGATGATTTTTTTTTTTTTCAGATAGCAACACACATTCTATTGTCTTTTACATATTTATGTGTCCTTTGCTTTACAAGTCACGTATGGCACATAAAAGGTTATACATTTGAATGGTCACAAAATAAGCTTATATATTTACATTACATTCATTTTCTTGAGTTTCTCTTGGTGTGACTCTATATAAATGTTAATAATGCCACAGTTAAGGAATTTGCTCTAATTGAAATGCAGAGAGTGGGGAGGAAAGGGGTAATAATGGAGAGAGCTCTTAAATATTGGTACAGACTATTAAATTTAGAAGAGAAGAACTTGTTGAGGCAGTGTTTGGAATTTCAAGAAAGGAGCTTAAGAAAAATGGGTGGAGTTATAGTATACAAACTAATTTGGAAAATAGTGGTCTGGGAGAAATTTGGAGGAGGAGGGAAAATAATGTTAAGGGGTTTTGGAAAAAAGCTAGGCAGAAGTTTGAAGATATAGAGATACAACATTTTTTTAGTAACTTTGGGAAGAAAAGTTCCTTGGAATCATATATATTAATAAAACATGTATGGGCTAGAGAACAATATGTGGATAACTCAAATAAGGAACAAAGAGAAAGTATAGCCTGGGTACGAGCAGGTGTATGGAGACTAATAGGAATGAGAAATGGGTTCCCACAGAACCAGTGTCCAATATGTGGGGAAGATTTAGAACATATCGTTTTTGACTGTAAAGGTACACAGCATTGGAGAAAGGAAGCTATAAATGGGAAATGGTTCAAACTGGACAGGAAACTAGCCTTAAGCAAGATTTTTAACAAGGATAGTAAAAAGGTAGGAGAGTACCTGTCCAAAGTAAAAAAGAAATGGTTATGGACAATAAAAAGAGGTGTGAATTAGCTTTATCATGTGATGCTAAGTTATGTAATTATATTATCATTATTATAATGTTAGTATTATTAAATTATAATTTTGGTATTATTATTATTATTATTATTATTATTATTATTATTATTATCATCATCATCATCATCATTATCATCATTTTTATGTTATAATTAATGAAAGTAATATGGGTAGAATATGGCAAGATAACAGCTTGGGCTGATGTATAGTCATATTCTAAGGAAGATTGCTAGCACAAATAAATAAATAAATGTTAATAATTACAAATTTTATCTTTTGAATTGCTTCTGTAATCCTGAAATAAATAACATTAAATTTCTTTTGCCTAAAAATCAATTTTGTGAGTATAGCTTCTTTTTTTTTTGTGTATGTGTGGTAGAGCATCATCAGGATTAATGATCAGTAACAGCTGAAATTTATAGAACCCAAAAGTGTAATATTAAAATTATTTAAGTGTAATTATTAAAACCATGTTTTCAAGTAACTATTTTCAATCAACAATATAATAAGATTTATAGTGAAAGTTAGAATTAAGTCATTAATTTTGAGTGGAGGGATCTGATATTACTGTGGTTGAAACGACAAGAAAGTATGGAAAGTTTATGCTGTGGTAACCATGGCTATATTACTGATGTTAGTGATGCCTCATTAATCCATGGTCATTTGTTGGTTGTATTCATTTGCATTATGTTCTTGGCTTCTGTTTGCAGTTATTAATGTTTTCTGTGTAATGCCCTGTGTAATTTATTACATGTTATTAGCTTTCTTTATTTTTTGCATTTTTTCTGAGCTTGTGAAACTTACCTCTCATACATACGTCAGATGATCAGATTTTGAACACATCAGCATCACACAGTTTTCTGAGTTTGACTGCTAACCTATGAGACACAGCTATCAAAATCAGTACTGTAAAATATTAGTTTGCTATAATATTACCAATATCAGAAAACACTATACCACAAGATCAAGCTTCCTTGATTGTAGATTTGCAGTGCTTCAACTCAATGCATCACTACATTGGTCATGCTTAATATATCCATTGATAAGTTACCACTCACTAAAACAAACTTTTACATGCTGGTACTAGAGCCAAATTTCACTTCATAATTCATTTTATTGCATCCTTGAATGTTATACCAAGGACAAGGGCTAAAGTAAATAAAGAAAATAAAATCTTAATTTAATTTTGGAGGGATTAATCCACCTTTCACTATCCCCTGTCTATGGACGACAACCTTCTAAAGCGGCAATGATCTCCTATAGTAACATGACATTCACATAAATGTCTAGGCTATTAGATAATGATGCTGCAATCTAGTTGAACCATTCATACATTTTTCTTCACATACATCCACAAAAGGTTTCAATTTTAATAAAAGATATGAGGGCTGATCAACAAAGACTGAGACTGATTTTTTTTCACAGATGTTTATTACTCCAATTCAATGTTTACATGATCTTTTTCAAAGTAGTCCCCTCCTACTTCAATGCACTTTTTATAGCGTCTCTGCCAGTCCTTGAACACGTGTTGCAGACCATTCTTTGTCAGGTCCTTGAGAATCGTCTCACTTTTCTTGAGCATTGCTTCAGAGTTCTCAAATTGAATACCCCTAAACTTTGCCTTTAGTGATGGGAATAAAAAAAGGGTGCAAGATCGGGGCTATAAGGTGGTTGTGATACACAGGTAATGTTGAATCAAGCCAGAAACTGCATGAATTGATTTGCGACATGAGGCCGTGCATTGTCATGATGAAGTCGCCACCCAGTCCGAGAAAGCTCTGGTCGTTTCTTTGTAATGTGCTTCCTCGTGTAGCCAATACTGACATGTAGTATGCTGCTGTAACAGTAGTGTGAGGGGGAACTGCATGCTGGTAAATCATTCCATTACAGTCAAAAAGTGTGATCACCATCACTTTCCCTGCAGATGGAACAACTTTTGCCTTTTTTGGTGTTGGAGAACCTGGCGATTTCCACACTGTGCTGGATTGTTTTCGTTCAGGATCATAATGATACAGGCATGACTCATCACCGGTGATAATCGATTTAAAAAAATGCATCCCCTCCATCAGCAAAGAGATGCAGCACCTCACGGCTTGTCTCCATTCGCACAGCCTTTTGTTCGGGAGTCAACAGACGTGGCACTCAATGGGCACAAACTCAGGTCATATGGAGATGGTCGTGCATAATTGTAAACACACTGCCATATGAAATTCTCAACACTTCACTGAGGTTACGTAATGTTATACGCCGATCCTCTCGGACAATCACAGCAGCTGTGTTGATATTGACTTCAGTTACAGCAGAAGCTGAAACACCAGGCCCACCTTGCTTAACACTGACAAGTCAGCCTTCTTTGAAGTCCTTGAACCACCTAAACACTGTTGCACGAGATAGTGCATCTTCACTGTAGACTTGCTTCAGCTTTTCATAAGTTTCAGTGGCTTAAACGAAAACAGAATTTGATTGTGCTGTACTGCTCCTCTCGCGTCACCTCCATTGTTTGGTATGCAAAATGCACGTAGGGTCTACAAAATAGAGCATTACTACCAACCTACCAATACGAGAGTGCTGCTGCCTACCAACATTATACATAAAAACCTGCTCTTTTCAAATATTTATGTTACAGATACAAAGCTATCACGGAAGCTACAGGAAAAAATCAGTCTCAGTCTTTGTTGAACAGCCCTCATATTTAATTTGAGATACTAACTTGATATGACTTGAGTTTCTTCATGAGTTTCAGTTACTTGTTGACAAAGAAGTATTTAAAAAAATGAAACATTCTGAACTGACTTGTTGTTCAGGCTAATAATGCCATAGATATTAACTACTCATCTCTAAAGAGACAGGAGTGCATGCATAGGGAGTATTAATTCTGAGATTGCCCTTGTGAATGAATATATTCAATGAAGTTATCCTAACAAAGAGGTTTTTGTTGCAGGTTGCTTTATTCCAGCTACCAGATGTCACCCTGATGGTATCAGTTTACAACAAGAGAAGCATGAAGCGTAAGGAAATGATTGGTTGGTTTTCTTTGGGACTGAACAGTTCGGGGGAAGAAGAACTTGCCCACTGGAATGATATGCGAGATGTGAGGGGTGAACAGATCTGCCGATGGCATGTCTTGGTTGAGTCATAGAGCCGGATGTATATCCTTCTGTTGCTCCTTTATATTGGCAGACCAGCCAATCCTCTGCTCTGAGCTGTTGTCACCATTTCTGAGTGGCTTTTGCTGGAAATGCTGGAGTATTGTTTAGGAAACATCTTACACATAAGCCAGCTAGCTAGGGCATTTTACTTTCCCTGAATAAACAGCTCCATTCATACATTCCAGATTGTACGTGAAGTACCTGAAAGTTCCTATGTGGAGATGACTTTAGTGATGGTTACCATTCTGCTTCACAATGGAGCAAAGACAAAGCTGCTTGTATTTGATACCAAGCCAACCATCTGATTCTTGGTTCGTTGTAAGGAGACATACAAGCATATCAGAGCAATGAACTCTTTTTGAATCTCTTGCCTTTTCATACAGACAAAATAATATCTAGTCTTGGTATATGTCACACTTTGAAGACTGTTGCTGCACTCCATGCAGTTTATGGAGGCACTCAAAAATATTTCTGTCTACACATTAATGGGAAATTGATCCCACTTGTATATACACATATTTTTCCTGTTGGTCACGATTGCTATAACCTCCTGTATCTGCCCAACCATGCTATATGGCAAGCATCCTAACTTTGTTTTATAAATGAAGGACCATGTTTTATTCTGTTTTTACACCAGGAGGTTATCTTTCCACTAAACATTCACTTAAAATGTTCTATCACTCTATTCCTGTTTTTCAGTTACCTGCACTTCTGTACATGACCTCAGCAAGTTATGTTTTCTCATAATTATTTTTCCACATGGGTTATTTGCCTTCACAATTTCTATAGTTTTGTCCACATTCTCTGTTTTGCTAAAAAGCTATTAGCATGCAGATATACCTTTCTTTAATTTCTCTTTGCACAGCAATTAAGTTCCCAAACTGAATATTCCAACACGTTTTCAATAGTTTTGATGCAGTTTGTAAACTTTGGTATACGGTTTTCATATAATAGCTATGCAGGTTAACCTTTTAGATTTGCAGGTTAGACAATTTTTTTTTTTCTTTCTTGAATTAGCACTCACTTAAAGCACACTTTTTATCTAGCTGCACCTAGTCACTAAGTTTGTCAAACTGTAAAACAAGGTCGTCTGCTTAAGATTTCTGTAATCAGGAGCACAAATTACATCTAAGTCTGATAGAGCATATGACATCATAAAACTTTTAAAAAGGGGATTAATACTTAAGACATAAATTGTTAAGTGATATTAAATCTCAAATGGCTGATAACATGAATTAAAGGTTAATATAACAAAAATATTTGTGCTTTGTCATACAGAAGTTTGAAAGTACTTCAGTTTTGGAGGAAATGCATGCTGTCAGTACATTTGCTTGTAGATATCGCAAACTGTATGTTTATTTATTTTCTTACTTCTCACTTATGCATGCACCATATTCTCTATATTCAGTCCAGAATTTGGCTATGCAGATCTAAGCAGTTAACCATCCAGCCTGTAAACAGCCAACTTGGTGTACAGCATTGTAACTCAAGTTTAAGTAATGAGTTTGATGTGTACAAAGCTATTGCTGCAGATGCAAATAGCTGCACTGCCATATTCTTGACCATTTTCTCATAACCTAAAATCTGTCTGCCATAGATATGTGTAGCATTTATATTTTGTTATATTGACTTTTGAATTGAAAAAAAATATATATAATAAAGTCATTGAAAAATCAAATGATGCACAAAATAGTCAATTTTAATTGAATGAGACGGGTAAAGTGTTTTAATTCATGATGAATGAGGTTTTGTGTTGTTGAATATGTCCATTTAAATACTGACATTCTTCCCCCTTAAATTTGGCATGCCCAGTGTATAAACGTTGCTCCTTTCTTGAGCACTTGGTATATTGGAAGTCTGTTTCATGAAAGAAAACGCAGTGTATTGTTAATGGTTAAATTTTTGGAAAGGTGCTTATTACCTCATGTTAGAACATTTGTTTGAAGAGCGGATTATTTGTGTAGGTGCCATCTGCTAACTCTGTAATGTTCCAGAATTTGCTGGAACCAAGCCAATAACTGAACAGCAAGTGCTGTTTAGATTTTTGATGACTGTCTTCCATTTAAGTACATCAGAACTGAATTGACAGTCCCAATTTTGTAATTGGCTAAGCCAGCTCAAGATCATTATTCATGTGGCAGCAATCAAATCAATAGCACTGTGTAGTACACCATGTATGAACATTTCAAAAGTGTGCATGCGTTCATTACTCTTTCAGCAATTACTTTACAGCGTTTTGTTATTAAAATTTTGCATTTGCATCCACATATGACTTTGTGGACAAATCAATTTACCACCTTGTAATTATGCTGCTTACTTAGTTATTTCATATACTTTGAAAAAAATTAATATACCTTCTGTCATGCAAACACATCATTTAGTATTTCTCTATTTTCTTGCTTAGTGAAAGCCAGTCTCAAATCAAAAGCTTGCTTAATGTATACGTGAGCTGTCCCAGAAGTACCTAACCTAACAAAGAAAACACAAAAATGTTGAGAAAAAAATCTTTATTTCTCTACATAGTCTCTTTTCAGCTCGATACACTTTTTCCCGCGATGTTTAATTACTTTAATACCCTGTTTATAGTGAGAACCATCGAGTTCTGCAAATAGCCATCAACTGCAGACTCCACCTCTTCATTGTTGGCAAATCTTGAACTTTGGAAACAGAAAATAATCAGAAGGGGCTAAATCTGGTGAATAGAGTATATGAGGAAGCAATTTGAACTATAACTCACTGATTTTGGCCATGGCGATAATGGATGTTTGAACTGGTGTATTGTCTTGATGAAACAAAACTTTCTTTTTCATTAAATGCGGCCATTTTTGCTTGATTTCATCATTCAAATGCTGCTATAAATTCACATAATACTCACCATTGATTGTTTTTCCTTTTTGAAGATAATTAATGAAAATTATACCACACACATCCCAAAAAACTGATGTACGACCTTGCCTGCAGATGGAACTGTCTTCACCTTCTCTGGAGCTGATTTCGCCCCTTTCAATCCACTGTTTTGAATGATCCTTCATCTCAGGTGTGAAGTGATGGGCCAATGTTTCATCCATGGTTATGAATTGATGCAAAAACTCGGCTTTATTGTAGCGAAACATTGCCAAACACTCGATTGAAACATACTCACAATGTTGTTTTTGTTCCATTGTGAGTAAACGTGGCACCCATCTTGTGCACAGCTTTCTCGTGTCCAAAATTTCAGTCAGTATGCAAGTATAGCACTTTTTGAAATATTTATGATATTTGCTAGCTCACACACTTTCAGTCGACAGTCATCCAATACCATTTTGTGGATTTTCTTCACAATTTCTGGCGTGGTCACCTCATTTGGTCCACCACTGCTATGTTTGTCTTGGCAACTTGTATAGCCTCACTTAAACTCTGCCACCCAATGTTTTACTGTTGTAAATGAAGGAGCAGACTCCCCCAGAATAGAATCTAGCTCAGCTTTAATATTAGTTGGGCTAAGAACCTTTCAAATGAAAGTATTGTATCACATAACAATGACCAGTTTTATCCATATTTACAAATTTGCTGAGAACGCTCGCTATTGATGGCTGCCAAACAATTAATAAACAATGTAGCATTGTCAAACTTTAAACTTAAGCTTTATAAGGTTGGTACTTTCTATCATAGTCATTTGTTTGAAACAACAACCGCTATCTATACATCAGGTCGGGTACTTCTGGGACTGCCCTCGTATAACAACATTAGGCATTTAAAGTTTTAATTACTAGTCATTTTAGGTACTAAAAGACCTAAAGTGTATCTAATTTTATATTTGGCAGTTTTATAACTTAGCTACATTAAACTACTTAGTCTTTGACAGTCTGATAAATGTTAAAGATTTTATTAGACCATGAACCTGCTGAAGAAACTTAATGGTTCAAAATTTTCTTCTGCAGTTTTGAAATTGTAATATTATATTTCTAAATCACTTTTTCATAACTTATTTTAAAATATTTATGGCTCTTTAGTTTTAAATTAGCAGAGTGCTATTTGCTTATTTATGTATTTTATAATGTTCTAAAATGTGACTAAAGTGCCAAAAATAAAAATGAACAATTACATTTTGGAAATTTCTCCACAGTAATAATTTTACTAAAAATATTTTCATTTACATGTACTTATTTTTGACATAGCTCCCCTTTGCTGATAGAATGATGTGCTCTGTTTAAGAACTGCCATAAGAAGTAACAGTAGAAGCACTCAAGTACACACGTTTTCAAGAAACTGATATTGTTTCAAGAGTTTAAATATTGTAACCTAAGATGAAGGAATAAAAGAGCAACTTTCTGCTTTCCTGTAGCAGGTTGAACTTAATTATATCTCCATATAAATAAACATTCTTAAAGACATGAATGCAAACTTACATAAAGATAATCTGTCTGCTAAAATGTACATGCTTCAGGTATAATTAAATGGTAGAGGTATTTCCATGCATCACATTCAAGGAGTGGTTGTTACATTATCATAGTATTTTCTTGGTGATTTTTTTTTCAATAAACTTGCATTGAAAACAAAACTACTTCTGTCTCAACTTTCACGCTGATAGGCTGATAGCTTTCTATATTAATGGAAACTTCCGAGTCCTTTTTTTGCATGCAATTTTATGCATTACAAGGTGTTTCTTATAGTACATAAACTGAAAAAGAACAGAAATAATGTACTCAAGAAGGGACTATTTACAGAGCTGTAATAGTTCTGTTTTTGTAATACTTGTAATACAGTAATAAAAACAGAGATACTTAAAGTGTGTTTCAGTTATCAATTATTTAAATTTAATCCCAACCAATTCAGCAAATTAACACTTTTTATCACTTTCAAAAATTATACAATGAATTCTAAACATATTTTTTGTGGTGAAATGGGGCCTATTTGTGTGTCAGCTGAGACACTTTCTCTGTGTTTCATATGTAATTTTACTGAAGAAATACCTAAATAAAACCATGATCATCATTACTTGTTAGAAAAAAGTTGTAATGTGCAGTTACATGTAAAAAGTCTTTCTAGTATCAAGCGTGGTAGTTTCAGTCGATATTGAAATATCAAACAACCCTCCTTCCATCCTTGCCCCTTCTGCCCTACTGAAGTAAGCATACGTTTTAGCCACACATCATGACTCCTATAAATACCTTCAAATTGGACCAATTCACAGTTCCTTATTTAAGTCCAGTCACAGCAAATTTGCAACTTTCCACATTACTACCATTTCATTTCATCCTATGGTATTCCTTCATTGGTTAATTTTTATAACCAAAATATAAACACCTCAGATCAATCAGAGAAAGAAGCATGTGGGCCAGATAGAATAAAATTTTAATTAGGCAACTCTGGTAACTTTATAACACATGTATGTAAGATCAGTAAGATTTTGTGCATATAACTGTACAAATTATAGAAGAGAGAATTATTTTTAATGCTGTACTGCTTAATTAATTAAGCTTTTCAAGGATCATCATGATCATCTTTCATCTGGGCCTGAAACATAAATGAGGCCAGCCTATGCAACTATTACCTGTTAACTTGTGGAAAATTTAATTCAAATTATTTCTTTGCTTTCTGTAACTGAAAGAAAATTTTTACATTGCAATCTTTGGATAGTTAAAATTTATATTAAGTGTGAAAACTTGGTTCTTAGTTGTTTTTTTTTTAATAATGAATATCTAGCATTTGTTGCTCAAAAAAGAATTAATCTAATAATCATATTCAACCCTTGTTTCATTTCAATGCAACTGGGCATGCCATTTTGCAAGAATTAATCCAAACAGAAGTCTGAATATAGCAGAAGGGATGCTGTTCATTGTACCTTTGCACTGTGTTACATATGGCAGTGTGCTATTCATATAAATATATATATATATATATATTTTAGGTTAATTCGTGTAGATGTTTCGTGTTCTATGCAGGAAAAAAGGTCTCAAGACACTATACTAAGGAAACCCCTTCATGTGATAATAATGAACATGTAATTTTCTTGCAGATGTAATATTATACAGGAATAAGGGAAAACACCTGAACACCAAACCATTTAGGGTGTTCCATATTTTAAATGTACATATTTATACAATAATAATTTTGTTTCCAAATACTGTTTATGTAGCTGTTTTTCACTAATATTTATCATTCAAAACAACTTGGCAGTATTAAACAATTAACTAAGTCGTAACATCACTAGAGATAGATTAGCTAGGTATTTTACATTAAGCTGTTCCTAAGTAGTTGCTGGTAGAAAACAAAAATAACATAGATGTTTCTTTACAGAGTGCATTAATTGCATTTTTTATTGTTGTAAAATGCAAAGTATGAAGTATGATGCTTAAATTATGCATTAGAAACTTTTGACAGTAGATATTTGCAAGCAGCATCAAAGAATGATGGATATTTATCATAGAAATAGATGTTTTATATGACACTGAGCAATTAAAGATTGAAGAACAAAGAGGAAAAATATTTAACATTAATGAAAACCTGAGTACATAATAAAATTATGCTCTAAGTTGTGGTCTTCAACCAGGTAAGAATTTACCCAGCAGTATATTATGTCTGGAAATTGTTGTTTCATATATGTATAAGCTCGGTTTAGGTAACTAGAAGGCTGAATGATAAATAAATATTATTAGTCATAGATAAATATTCATTCACGCAAGTTTTGTTATTCTACAAGTGTGGCTCTGTAAAACCTTAGGCTAGAGTACCCAATTTCTTAATTGCTATTAGAGTTAAATTTATTTTGCTGCAATAGCCATTAATGTGTCGTAAGTATTAGCAAAACATTTGAAAATGATGACATAATTATATAACCGGAATTACAGGATGGAAAATCTTAGATATTTGGTTTGATTTTCAGGCAAGGTTTTGCATTTATCCTGTGTTCTGTCCTGGCATATAAGGTGCAAGTAGCTGCCGAAATTATTTTCCAGTTATGTAGTTGCTCTGCTTGCTCAGGAAATGAATGAAGTCTTATTCCTTCTAACTTTTTTTTTTATGTAAGGTTATCACAAGATACAAAGAGTTTTCATAACCCAAACTTAAAGTTGTTACAGATAGGTTGCTTGTCATTTGTTTTTGTAAAGTCTGGTCCACACTGTTCAACATTTAACTAAAAAAAAAAAAAAATCAACAGTTAACATTCATTATTAATAAAACGTTTGTTTAACATGTTAAATGTTGTAAGGGTTAACTTTAAAGATTCCATCCACACTGTTGGGACACAAAACCTCTAACTGAAAGCAAAATGGACTCCAGTGATGAGGATTTGGCTATTGCTATTTCATTTCTGCTTGGTATGTTATGGAAAAGAAGAAAAGAAGGAGAATGTGGATAAGACCCTATCTGGTACAGGAATGAAAACATTTTGAATTAGCTTAAAATTGAGGATAGATTTGGCTTCAGAAAGTTTTTGAGAATGAGTGAGAGTGACTTCAACTTTGTTTTCTGCAAGATAGAACCTATGGTCTACAAAAGGAACACACATTTGAGAGCAGCTGTTTCAGCACATTTAAGGTTGGAATATTTTTAGAGTCACAAAAACTTAAATTAACTCGACCACACAAGCCATAACACAGATGGCAATTCACCAAAATGGCAACTAGCAAGCGAATGAAGAAGAAATAGTAGAACATACGAACCTTCCCAAACTACCATGGAGACCAGCGAAGTGTAATTCGACATAACAAGTTTTCCAGCAGGCCGAGAAAACAGTTTTGAGCTCAACATTAACACTGCAACATGTTCAAATAACATACTCATATTAAGTCAACCGAATTTGTTCAACTGCTTTCCGAATTGACTCAACATGTTAATATTAACAGGTGAAATTCAACATGTTTATGTCAAATGTTGAGTAGTGTAGACCTGGCTTGAGAGCAACAAATAAAATTTGCTTTTTAGCAAATGTCGCTGATACATGTTGTTTTGAATATAATCTTTAACCCTTTTAATCATCATTGACCAGTAGTATATGGAGGATGTATTTTGTGAAGGGAGTAATAATTTTTATTCATTATGTTCACACTACTGGGTTATAAAGATAACCAGCTGCTTTCACAATCAAGAAAAGTTGTAAGTGCTGCTACACTTTCCATGATCATCACAAGATACGGAAGTAGAAGTGTATCAACATTTGCACCATTTGCATTATGTACATGAGATGCTGCATTAGAGGAACTGCAAAGTGATGCAGCAAATGCCTCAACCCGGAAACATTACTCTGACTTGGGATACAATAACTACTCTATCATGAGCCTGGTAGATCACATTCATACATATTCTTACTCTGGGAGGTAAAAATGTATTCCTACAGATAAAAAGTAAATAAGTTTGTCCCAAGTTGGAACATTTGACTGTAGATGTCAGTTTAATCATGGAAAACACTAGACCTCTGAAGCCTACTGTATCTCCAACTGCTGATTTATGGTCATTTAAGGTTATGTTGAAAGCTAAGCAACACCTTCAGTGTGAATCAATTTAGCACAGGATTAATAAAGAAATCATTTTTTAAGTTAAAGTATCCATAGGTCATCCAGTATGTCAAGTATCTATCATGAGGTGTTCCACCTGAAATATACCTCAATGAATGTTTTCCTAATATTCTCTAGATGTGCCTTTGCTTGCGTATTAATTGCTCTTCTTTCCCAGGACTGTGAATATTATTATGTACTCCATAGTGATATCTTCATTGTTGCTAGAAAGTGTGCATGATGGAATACAAAGTATATTCCATCATAATGGAAGTGTGCTGGTAGACAAATAGGCATTGCATTCCAGTTTACTTATTGCCTGAGATGAGTTTCTGTTGTTAGAAACAATTATTTTCTGAGATCTACCTTTTGCTGTTGATTTCTTTTTTATTTCATTAATTCAAGCTAAGTGGGTTTAATTAGTAATTTCATTAACTAAAATGAAAATCCTTTAAGTTTACCCCATACATCACTTCAGTATTTCAATTTTTGAGTGGAAGTATTCCAAAATAACAAGAATTTGTTTTCTAGTGTTTGTTCATAGAGGTTCTGATATAGTAGAAAAAAATTACTATGGATTGATCTCTAATTATTCATGGGTGGGTTATGTGGCTTGCAGATTATTTTGTTGCATTGACTGATTTCTAAAATCACAAAAAGAAGAAAATCTGTTTTATATATCTATATATACACACACTTTAATTTTCAAATTGTCAACATTACTGCAAAATCAAATAAAGGTAAACAATGCATACCCTGCATATCTCATAGTGATAAGTGATATGTGTCACAGCAGAATAAAAATAGTCATTAACAATAAAACAAATTTGATAAATTAAAGAAAATGTGTAAAGTTGGTTGCAGATGACACATGCAAACTGAAGGTGATAGAATATGTCTGCATGAGCCAAATGGGTGTTTAGATATGGCAGTATCATTTCTGTAATAAATATTTTTCAGCAATAAGTGGTTCACAAAAGCAAGATCAATCTTCTTTGAAGACATTATTTGCAAGCAGTCACTGCAGTTTCAGGTAATTCAAAACATTCATCATAAATAGCTTTATTTTACTTTGGAAGTATAAAATGTCATATGAGGTTAGATGTGGATTTTAGGGTGGATGAGACAAGCATTTGACTCCTGTAGAAATTAGTTTTTTCCACTACAGTGAAGACAGTGATGTAGTGGTCCAGCTTTATTCTATACAAACAAGTCTTTGGTTAATAGAAAAGTGTTATTCAGAGGTTAGAGACAGTGAAGTGAAACAATGATTTAATTGAATCTTGAGTCGGTGGATACACTAAAACTTCACTTACTTTAAATTAATCGAACATGTTTCGAAAGCACTGCTTGCTTTCATCTTCAGCTTTCAACATTCGCCTGACAACCTGAGAAAACCCCCGAAAAAACCCATGGGTCAGAGTGGACAGTCGCCAGGATCGATCCCTGGACCTCCTGCATGTAGGCCACAGATGTAACTGCCTGAGCCATCCCACTTGGTAAATAGGAGGAAGTATCAATCTATCTTATAACTTAATTTAGAACAAAATATTGACTAGTTAATCTTTTAATATCCTCATTTTTGTTGAAGTGTTTCTCAACTACCATATTTAAACTAGATATAATTGTATCCAGTTTACAATATGTAAAGTGGAATATTACTTTTTTGTAACTCTATTTAATAGTTTTTAAAGTATTCTACATCTTTAAACAGCACAATAGTAGTAGCAGCAGTAAGATTTAAGGTTCAATAACAGCCATGGCAGAGGAGAGAGGAGGTTTAGCATCACTTTATTATTTCAAGTTGAAGGATAATATCCTATTGTTTATTATGTATCTTGCACAATTATTGATTGTAATTATTTCAGAATTACATTTATAAAATGCAACAATCCAAATGAGAAAGGCAACTTTTATCCTAAAATATGAACCGCAGAACACAGGAACACTGCTTTTAATTTTGATAGATTGACAATTTCGTTCTTACAAACGTTTTTATTTCTGCTGCTCATCCAAACCGGATGCAACATAGATAATTCAAGAGATTAAGTTTTAGAAATGTATACTTTGATAAACAGACACATTGCCAAGTTGTTTTGAAAGAAAAAGCTATACTTAATGTGTATTAGGTAACTCTGTTAATCCTTGAACATAAATGTTCTGATGATGAGAGCTGAACATTGGTAAGTTTAAGAGATGAAGCTGTTTGCACAAAATTGTAATAAGTTTTTGTATTTTAATGATATTCTGAAGCTATATACATAAGTATGCTATTATTATTAAAACATATTTTCTTATTTAGCATCTTAAATGCAGTTGCATTTATGAACTACTGTTAATAAACGATTTGCATGGATTAAGGATACAGTTTTAAGAAATTTTTGTTATATCTAATTCTAAAATATTTGCTTTCCTAAATATTTAAATATGAAAGTTTAATCTATATAATTTTTACTACTGTTACTGTTGATGAATTGTTTTTATATCTGATTATAATGCATTGGTAGGTTTCTTCTGTTTTATGCATTTTTTAACTCTTATTTATCCTTCTCTCTCTCTCTCTCTCCCTCTCTCTCTCTCTCTCTCTCTCTCTCTCTCTCTTACTATTAGCATTTTAATTATAGCTGAATACAGAACAGAGGTCTGCACTATACAATTTTACCAGTTTAACTTTTAAACCTATATATTAAAAGATCAGCAATCTAATTTTCACAAGATTACTGTCCAAAATGCACACACTTTCTTAAGTTTACTATTTTGAGTTGGAAAGAGCATGTTGTAATTAAGAACAAAAATTAATAATGAAACAGGTATCCATTGGAAAGTCACCAAAATGGTTCTGTAACATATTTTCAGAGGTACTTACACTAATCAACAACCTTTGTTTTACAAGAAAAAGTTTAATGAGAGGAATCTGGGTAAATTTCTGGTTGATATATTTTAATAATATTTAAGTAAAAGGAGTGAACATGTCTCCAACCAAGGTGAAAGAACGGATGAAACAACTTCTTGCAAGTCCTGAAAATCTTAATACATTATGACAGTGGGTAACCTAAAAGTGGAATGTTTGGAGTTAGGATTAGGAGTTAGGCTGCAAAATTACTGCATAAAGTCTGTCCCTATTCTTTCTTAAGACACTTTCTCTCATGTGAGACACAATCGGGCATCATAATAAAGTTCCAATGATGTGAAATTCTTACTCAACAGTTATTAAGAATAAGATCAACTGCTTTCAACAATACAAATTGAAATTGTATTTTCATATTCTATAACACTCTTTAATAACAACCTTTAAAGGAAAGCTATATTTTGTTTTTTCTTTATCTTCATCAAAGAAGAAGAAGAAGAAATATAGGTGGTACCTACATGGCTTTCACATTTCCTTAACATTTTATGCACTGTTCCTAAGTTATGGAGTGAAATGCATAAGAAGGGAAAAGAAAGGGTGTTTAGAATCACTTTTCTTTCAAAATAGTACATCTGTTTACAGTTCTATCCATTTAGTGCGAAATATATGACTGTAAAAAATTAAAGAAATAAAAATTTTGCAGTATTATGGCAACATATAATGTATTACCTAATATGGCAGAATGACAGCTGTGTCATCCTCTGGGGTGGTGGTTACCATGTTAGCCCCTAGTTCCTGAGTTTGCGGGTTCAAACCCGGCAGAGGCGATGGATTTTTTTGGATGTAAAAATCCTTAGCATGGTTTCTTTCGGAAGGGAAGTAAAGCCAGTGGTCCTAGGTCATAGCTTTATGGCATGTAAAAGAACCTCAAGCCTGATAAAGAGGCCTCTGAGCAAAATTACCATCTTTCACGCCCAATATAGAATGGGATGCTAAGGACCACAGCAGTTAAAGAGCGTCCATAAATAAAACTCAATTTAATTTAATGACAACTGTGTGACCTGTAATGTATCCAGCAGACCTCTTTTAATACATAATTTGAACATATTGCAATATTTTTATCAATTTATTAATATAGGTTATAGTTTCATGCTAAAATATATTACTTATCTTTCTTTTCATATAAGACTTCCTACCTAAGAAATGCAACTTCAAAGTATTACAGTATTATGTTAGGAAAAGAAAATATAAGAAAAGGGTGAATAATATGTAGGCTATATTTTTCTCACATTAAATGTTAATCCATAATAATTGTTTCATGCCCTTTTCAAAGATGATGGGCATTGTAAATATTATATTGTACTTTTTTACCTACTATATTCACGTTTTAGTCACAGAATTGAGTGACAAGCTGTATGTGTCTGTAACACATAACTGTACTACGCTTAATGGGGTGTGATGAACTGCACTACTTAGAAACAGGGCAGCAACTCGACTTTATATACACAAGAAGTATATAAATACCACAAAGGAACATTAGGATATTGCATAAAACTTTTAATGAATAGCACACATTTTAATCTAATATAGTGTTAAATTTACTTATTAGATGATCATTCAGTTTTGGACTTTGCAGACTTGCGTTTAAATGTAATAGTATAATTTCCAGGAAGCAAATTTTACAGATTTCAATTTTACAGCAGTGCAATATTGCTATTTGAGCCCACATATTTATAAGCATAAGTAGAAGATGCCACCACAGACTGCACACTTTAGACCTAGAAATGCCAAGGAATCAAATACTTTAAAAGGAAAGGTGCCTATGTACCTACTAAGAACAAAAAGTTTCTTTGAATCCTAGCCTCCATCCACCTAGTTTCTTAGCATGCTTGATACATGCAAGGGTAGAAAGCCATTTTGGCTGTTCTTGGCCATCTATGTATTATCTAGTGCATTCATGATCTAGCTTTGAGTAATAATATGCAGAAGTGTTGCCATGAGTATCTGGTATAAATCTAGCTGAAGAATCTTCAAAATAAAATGGCCATATGTTAGCAATGATTGCACCAGCACCAAGATATACTTTTTGTCACAATTTTATCCATTATAGGGCAATGAAAATTTGTAAGGAATGGCAGCATATGTTAGTTGCTATCAGTAGATGCAGCAGATGACTGCTAAAACAAATAAAATAGTGTGTTTTCAAATTAAATGAGGTTAAATTGCATTAATATAATGCAGGTTTCAAAGGATTCGCCCAGAGTACTGCAAACTGTATAACAGGTGAATAATTTTGTTTACCAATGATAACTATAAGTACCAGTGGCAGTTATATGTAAGGACGTCAACTTGTGCTGCTAGGTTTTTCTGTATTACCAGAAAATTGCCCAAAGTATCAAATAAAATAATAATTTGAAAGTTCATTTTGTTGAAAATAAAGAAAAGGAGAGTTGGCTCCAATGCCGTGTTGCTGCTCTGTTGAAGTATGTAATGCTTTAAAATACCTTGTTCACTATTTTTCTTTCAGATAATAGTTTTAATCGCCCTTTACATACGTGCTTTCACAAGTGCATTGTAGATAACACATACACATCTTTTTTAATTAGCATTTCATGTATTCACATAAAAAATAATGTTTGATTTAAATCCATAGATGTAGTAATTTTAAGGTAACAAACATTTTAATAGACTCTAGATGCGGCATCTTGTAATATCACACATCTTGGTATAAGTTAGATAATTTTATAATACATATAATGGTGAAAAATCAGACAACTGTGCATTTAGAATGATAAGAAATAAGAAAAACGTGAACAAAGTATTAAATTGTGTCTTGAAAAATAAAATTAATAAATGCATTTTTGTGGAATCGACACCAATTAGGTGCAAGTCAAAGTTGTTGTCCCTTGCCTGTTCCATTCTTATGTACATTCATATCTTAAGCATTTGATAACAATGCTGTGTTATGTGTTCAGCTGAAAAAAGAAAAAGTATGAAGTCTTTCTTCTCTGTATATTGCAGTACTATAAATTAAGATGTATGGCTTGATTAATATAAAGGTGTAATTTCTAAGGAATCAAAACACTGAGGAACATATTAATATAATAAATTTAGAGATATCTGAACGGCATCGTTGTATGTCTGACTATATTGTTACCTTTGTATCACATCTGTGCTTTACATGTGGTATAACAATAGTATGTATATGTTAAAAATATGTGCTGACGGTAAAATCCTCTTAACTGTTTTCACAGAAATCTTATAAATCTTTTTATTCTTCTAAACATTTAGACATGTTTGTGCTCCTCAGCAAATGAGTAAGGATTAAAGAATGATGAGAAAGAATCATTGTGAAAATTGAAAATGAAAAAAGATTGGTCAAGTATATGCAGTGAACAGTAATCATTTACAGTATTTGACAAAGAAGCAAATATATTTTGTTTTATTTTTAAATAATTTGGCATATGAACTTCTGCATAATCTAGGATACATATATTCCTTTGTTTCCATGCTGAAGCAAAACTGATTTTTTGATTTAGAGGCACCACACCATTCATTGCCTTTGTTATGCCTGCACATAGTACAAATTAAGTCCTATCACTGTTTAAAACAAATTAGTTTGTCATTGGAAAGTGTAAGTGTAATAATTACAATTAAATGTATTTCTTATGAATTATAGTGTTCGTTTGAATCATATAAAACTGAATTTGAATGTTTTCTTGTTTTGAAGACTAAAATGACTATAATTTCCTCTATGTAATATAAGAAACAAAATCACTTTTTGACATAATCACCATAACCTTAAAAGTTCTGATAAGAAAATTATTTAGATGATAGATCTGGTTTCTCAATCACAGAAGAACTGATGAACTTCTAGATCATAGTGTTGTTGCTCTCATTTTTTACCCTGGTGTACTTTCCATTGCCAAGGAGATATAATAATTGAAATTTACATGCATTTTTTGTAAAATCCACACATGTAAAAAATAAGTAATTTTCTGTATAAAGTAGAAACTATCTTAATCCTGTCCTATCTCTAAATCCAATATTGTTTTTCATGAATGTCCTCAACAGTAAATGCAGTGTGTGCAAGGCATTTTACATTTCTAAATGACAATAGTTTCTATGTATTAAAGCACTTTACCTAGTTAAACAGGAGTTTACAGAAAAAGGAATGTATGCTGTCAATATCTTTTAAATAGACACTTAAAACCTTTTATCATTTATCTGAGATTATGGTTCTAGTGTAATATATTGCAGCACCTAGCATTTGGTGCTAATTGGTAGCACCTAATTCTATTTTCTTTTTATTTGATACAATTACAAACATTACTTATGGATTCTAAATTTTAGTAAGAATCTTGCTGGCTAAGAATTGACTCCATTATTTGTCAAGAGTAGAGTTCTTGATGTCACTATTCTGGGCATTTATCAAATACAATGAAGTGATAGAGGAACTGTTTTGGAATTAATAAATATTCTTTTTCTCTTTTTCCCTTAAGCAACAGGAATTCATTACTTATTGGCATTCACTGCTGAGTTATAGTTAGCTATACTTTGTCTTTTCTGGTGAGAATCCATTGAAATGGAGGAGGGAAACTGAAGGGAAATTGGAGAATAGTGGAAGGATAGGCAAACATGCAGAGGAGTGATGCCATCAATTTATGTGAATGCTTTGCTCAAATGTGAGGCGAATTAGGGGAAGTATGGAGAGAGATGAAACAGCAGGATTTCCAGTTATTGCACCTGCACTTTTTAAGAGTAGGAGGGGATTTAAAGCATGCATGCTTTAAATGTCTTGAGATACTTGAAGATCTTTCATCAGATTAGGTAAACAAATGAGAGAGTTTACAATTGAGGACATATTTTGCATTCACAAGTTCTTCCATACTGAATTTTTAAGACCAGTTCTTTTCTGCTTATAAGAAGAAGCATCATTCAAAAAGGCATAAGAATATCTTCAAACAGTTGCTTTTTATTTAATGGTGTAGGCTTTTATTTCAAAAGTCCACATTAATAAAACCCTTGGCTTTGGTGACATGGCTCTTTACTTTTTATTATAAAACCTAGCAGCCTGTTCGTAACTCAGTGGACATCATCAGAGGATTGAAGTCCACTTTTAATTTGTCAATCCTTCTAGAAGCAATAATCATCTATATTGATGACCAGAAAATGCATTGGCCATGTGACTGGCATTAACTATCAGTGGGGACAATCTGTTTAGCAAGTGCTGGAATCAATGATCAGTCTAATTTCAGTCCTTGCACTTTCTTCTTTTGGTTATTAGAGTGCTTAGACATATATATTCCTACTGTTTCTCCAAGAAACATAGTAATCTTTTATTTTGGAATGTCAATTTTCTCATACATCACTTTATGATCATCCATTGATATGATGTGGTCCATAACTGCCAATTTTTCTGTTTGTCTCAGACTATAGTTTCTTTTATGGTTTGAAATTGTTATACTTATGCTCCATTTTACTGCACCAATAAGAGATTATTTTTAGATTGTATTTTTTTCTGCATGAACTTAAGTTTATCTTCATTTATTGAAATTTGATAGCATTTATAGTTGGCTAACATGAGCTATGAACCATACAATAAGTAAACTTGCTATTTAACATTTTGTTTCACTTTGTACTACTTCCAATGTTAATTTATACAGTAGATAAGTAGAAATTAAGAATCAGTTGAAAAACAAAGAAGTTGTGTGGAGTTCAAAAGATTATTGATTTCCCAGAGAGGTGTTTGAAGTGTATAGCTTTTGGAAAGTCTTCTAAGGACTGGAAAAACCATAAAGAAATGAAGAAAAGAGGAGTAATTATGTGGAATTAAATCATTAAATATGAATTGGATATAAATATCAGTGACATGAAATTAAAAGCTGCCAAAGTGTGCTTGGATAGTAATTTTAAATATCTGATGCTGTTTACTGCAGTATCAATGAAAAGGTTAAGATAATAGCTGGAACTGACAGTACTTTATACATATAGAGAAGAAATCATATTCATTGCTGTTTTATGAGCAAATTTATATTTTATGCTAGTTCACTGACCTTGATTTAAAGCTGTTAGATAAGAGGATTTTATTGTGAAAAATAATAAAAATATTAAATTACAAAATTAAAATGAAAAAGGTAAAAGTCAGAAAAGGAAAAGCCATGCATTTTAGGAAGAAGGTATTTTGCCCTGCAGTGTATATGAATCAAGCGAGTTACTAGTTGTTAGTTTCTGTTATAAAGAATTCAGCTGACAATTTCATTTTTCTTAGTGTCATTGTGGCATCTAGTGGTAGATAATTATTTGTCACAGCAGCTATTTGTATTAGAGAAGCAGCTACAATATAAAGACTTCCTGGACTGCCAGAAGGGATTAATATAAGTATTTCCTTTTAACTCATTCACAAAGTGGAACTCTTTTTACTGTTATTTGAGATTTTGAAATACTGCACACATGAATATGTAGCAGGAAAATGTCTTAAGATGCAATTACTGAGATAATTAGCAGAGACCTGTGTTAACAGTTGGTAGTAAACAAGTTGCACGTTTGTTTTTTTTATAGAGTCTAAGACAACAGTTTGCAAGATTCAACTATGATCTTCCCATTGTTCCCTCTGACACTCCTTGAAATGCTTTGACTTTAGAATTATAGCTTACTTATGTTGCTTTGAAAATCAGCAATTGTGTCAGACATGCAATGCATTTCAGTTCTTATAAGTAAGAGATTAACTTAATTGTATATTAATATGCAATTATTTTGTGCTAGTAGTATAAGAAATATATCTTATTGCATTTATGTTAGTGATAATATACAGTTATTTTGTACCAGCATACTTGATGTATCTCATTAAATTTAGCTAAAGCTTTGCAAGTTTTGGTTTTTGTGCAATTATAGCCATTTTGACACATTATGTACAGATCTGTTATGGGATAGAAAAAATTAAGGAAAATATTCACTAAAAGCAAGGTTTAATATGAATATATTAAATTATTAATTTGATGAAACTTGGGGTATTTTAATTTCTACTACCAGATACCAGCATATACTTCCTTTTTCACTCATATTTGTCCAGGCTATTATGGAATCAGTAATATTCTTCATTGGCCGATCAAGAATAGGAAATGTTTTTCAATGACTGGAAGGTAAAATTTATTCATTATTTAGTGTGTTTTCATTGTATGCTTCACATTGGATGCTATTCTTACATAGAAATATTTAGTGTCATTTAATGTGGGTTGTGTGCCATTTAAAATAAATATTACAGTATCAGGGTCTCACTGCAGTGATCACTGCAATGTTTGTTGTGGTCAGTACAGTGTTTTTCTTTTCGTGCTCTGGCTAGTAGCTTGCTGATAGAGCTGCTGTTGGACTCTGTAAAGGAATTTGGTATAATACTTATACATCTCAGGTTAATGGTGATCTGAAATCCTTAAAGTATATGAAACTTTTTGAATGCTTTTGAAACAGATATTTTTTTAACATGGCTGAAATTGACATGTTTGGTTTGTGAATTGTTACTTCTAGCCAAAGCTTTGCAGAATTAAATTGTTACTTGTCTATAGATTTGTAACAGTAGTTGGAAAGATAGAATCATATGACTGAAAAATTCAATGCCATAACTAGAATTTGAACTATGGATCTCCCGGTTTCCATCTTGGTAGCTCAGTGGTTAGAGCAACCGGGAGATCTGTGATTCAAATCTTGGCTATGGCTTTGAATTTTTCAGTTGTTTGATTCTACCTTTCTAACCTTATCCTACACACATGGCTAGTGTGGAAGAATAATTAATTCATTTGTAACAGTAATTTTACTGTAATTATTGACCTCTTCTTTCTGTACAGTATTTACCTGCGATTTCTAACGAAGATTTTTCTTGTTCCACGTTGTGTCTACCTTCTCATGTAACTTCATGAAGAGTGAAGCTTGGCTTAGCTTCCTTTGCTAACGATAAAAAACACTGCTTGCAATTGGTCACTAAGCATGAATCAGTAATAAACCAATGTAACATTGTACTTGATTTGTAGAATTACATATTTTGGAATAATATTAAATAAACATACATACATTTTCTTTTCTATTGCTAATACATATATTTACTTGCAACATTATTTCACCTGCTTGCCATTGGCATTCAGTGATGGTGATGTGCTCGACTTAAGCTTTTTAAGTTTAGAATGACTTTTAACATTAGAATTAAAATCAGTACCTATAACAACATAATTAACACTGAATCATAACAATATTTACATGTGATGGCTCCTTTTAAGTTCAAAACATGCTGCGTAAAGTTAATAGATATAGTATTTATTCTACCCTTACTGTTTTAAATATAATGAATTAAATGAAAGAATTCAATTATAATTCATTGGGCTTAGTAAATTTGAATCCCTTCCAAGTTAGTATACTGTCTCAATGAATTCCTAACTTAATGCCATCTTTATCTGATAGCCCATCATTGTATTAAAATGTCTTTATGCCTGTATCCCTCTTTTATTTCAAATTAGGGACTATGTCAAGACTGTATTTTTGTATTGTATTTATTTCATCCATTGAAATAAGTTACACCCATAGACAAAAAAATGTGTCATCCCCATATTCCATGTGCAGATTGGAGGGCTTTGTATACCTTTGTAACAGCTGTACTTACAGTGTACATGTAGGAACTGTGGAATGGTCTGTGCCTGCGAAGCAATGGTCACCCAAGCTACTGAAAACAGAGCACACAGTAACATTACATGGTCAAGAGGTTAAGAAGACACTGCTTGCGCTCATAAGCTTCTCGGTTCAAACCTCACATTAGTTATTTTTTATGTTAATTTTATGACTGGATGTGTAGAACAATATATTGCATTAATAATAATAATATTTAGCATTTGAAGTTTTAGGCAAATCCATGCACACAAAAACATAATATTTTGTGCACAGAGAAAACACTTGTTTTAAATAACTGAAGAAATAAATTCAAATAAACAATTATATTATTATTATTATTATTATTATTATTATTATTATTATTATTATTATTATTATTATTTCTCTGTCTAGCGTCCCCGTTGTTAGGTCTTATACCCCTCAGGACTTACAAGCGAGTGCTTGGGATCAGACGCCTGCCGAGGAGCACAGATTACGGATCAGAGAGAACAGCCACAATGAGTGATCAGCCTGAAGCCCGGTATGAAAGCAAGGAAGGAGATGATATGAAATGACAGTGAGATGAATGAAAGGAAAGGTGATGATGGAGCAATTGGTGGATTGAATGGCAGGGGAAACCAGAGAAGCTGGAGAAAACCCACCGAGATGCCACTTTATCCACCACAAATCCCACATACAGTTTCCTCAGATTGAACCCAGGGTGCCTTGGTGATAGGCAAGTGCTCTATCCACTTAACCATGGCACCACCACTTAAGTAAACTATTATTTTCCAAAACTAAAACATACAAAAAATAAGCAAAATTAATATTGGATGTAAGAACCCTTAGCATTTATAACTCCTCAATGTTTGGGATATAGATGAAATTAAATCCCTGCAGCAACATGGACGAGAAGCTATAACATCCCAGGATTCTTGAATTTATGCCCAGAAGCCATCTTTTGTTCTTAGCGCATCTGCAGGAAAATTCAAGAGCAGCTCCCTTTTCACCTCAGCCCACACATTTTCAGTAGGATTCAAATTTGGTGAACGGGGAGGCCAGTCTATCACACTGATATCCTGCCTCTGTGAAAACAATTTGAAACCTTTCAACATTGTGGACAGGATGATTATCCTGTATGAATTCAACAATTCCATCAGGATATCTCATCTTCACTGAGAGAATCAAAATATTCTCATGTGTTACTGTGTATTGTGCATTGTTCAATGTATCGTTAAGCTGCCACAACATACCTAGACCTCCCTTGATATCCAGTCCCAACAACATACAGATATGCAACCATAATGAACTTGTGAAGCCACATACTTTGCATTGTATTGGGACCGCTTTGGAGTGGTAGAGAATCACCTTTTGCTTATGTGTGGAAGAAAATGTCACCTTGTCTGAGAATATCATGTTATTCCAGTTGTGGTTGGCATTTTTCTCTGCAAACATGAGGTGAAATAATCTGTGATCATCTCTCAGATGTTTTTTTAACTGCGCTTAGTCATTTACATGCCACAGAGCTGTTGCATCTGATCCAAAGAATTATGAATGTGCCTTTCGTTTCAGAAGCAGTTTGGAAAGGGTTCCTTTCTGCTACTGCAATTACAGCTACATCCATTTCAGGACTGGACACATGTCTTCTTTCTGAACCAGCATGATGGCATTCAATCCATTCCCTGAATAATCTCTCTCAACTCTCTGCAGGGAGTCCAATACAACCTGCAGCTTCACAAACAGAAAAGTCTGCTATATTGACTGGTGCAAGGAGAGACTTCCTTATGCGTATGTCTTTGTGTGCACTCTCTACCATTGTCAAATGTGGTGATTCACTGAAAGAACCTATTTGGGCCTGATGCATTTGTGCACCCTTCTGTGCAACATGCGGTTGGTTTCGTGTGCAGCATATTGCAGTTAGGTAGAATAAACCCTTAAAGAAGCATTATAATAACTATTCTATTATTAACTTTACCGAATGCCATGTATTAAATATAGCGTATTGAAAATAAGTAGCCTCTATGTGTTGATTAAACATTATTAACAGAAGAAAAAAAAAGTGTTTGCTACATGTGAAAAGCAAACTTGCGGTCTTAAACACAGAAATATGCTGTGCTTTGCCACAGCACTACAGAGAAGACATGTGGAAGGAGCATGTTTAGCAATGCCAAACAGCAACTTCTGCAGTAGCTACATAACTGTATTGTATATGGTGTAAACAAGGTGCTGTGTCATGTAGGACATAGGTGTACATGTTATAGGATCCATCGGTTTCTAAAAACTATTATTATTATTATTATTATTATTATTATTATTATTATTATTATTATTATTATTATTATTATTATTATTATTATTATTATTATAATCATCATCATCCTTTGACATTATTAGACATTCAGCCTATAAATTGTTTAGAATATTTACAGATTATCAGTTACACTTATAAAGTATAAAAGAATAAACATTGTTTTTATTGCTGTTCTGCAATCACACATCATACAATGAGAGTAACAAGCCTAGAGAAGTCAAAGCTGGGTATTTAATAGTAGAAAAACAGTCGACCTGAGATATACTGATGAGTTGTTGACACATGTTGATTGCAGGGTATAAGTGAAGACCTAAATCAATCGTCAATCACATCGGGGATTGAACATTTTACATTGAAACTGAATTTAAAAAATCTGATGTGTTACACTCACATGACTTTCTCTACTCTTGTACAAACTATTTTTACAAACTCTTATTCTCCATCTATTTCATATTAATCAAGATAAACATTTGCAGAAACGATCTTTTGACATGTTCCCCTTGTTTTGTATTTGCAAGGGCAATATAGAAATACAGTAGCCTTTAAGCATAGACATATCTCTTAATAGCTGGTTGCTAGGTGCAGCACCATTCTCTTTGCCACAGATTAATGCTCTTTGCATATCCAAGACAAAAAAATGAATAACGAATTCCCATTTTAGAAAATAAGTATTGAAACATTTAAGGGAATAACAAGTAATATCTCGAAAATGGTTCACTCAACAAAAAAAATGTATATGACATAAATTGTGTATTTTAACGCAATCTACATTTTTTGTGTAGTAAACGTTTGTCTATCTCTTATGGTTTACCAGTTATGCAAAAGTCGTTCACAATGAAGAATACTTTTGGAGACATTCCCAGAAAATTTGAGATATACATTTTATTTGTCATGAAAATATCTTAAACATATGATATTTTAATAAAAATTGTTAGAGCCATTTTTGAGAAAATTAAACTTTTCGAAAAATCTTCCATGTAAAGGGTAATCTGGGGTGGGGGAATTTTCTTGAAAACCTTTGTGTCGCATTTCTGGAAGATAGTGAACCTAAATACCAAGTTTGGTGTTTATCCGACTTCATTTCAGAGTTATGCTGTTCACAGACGCACACACGGACATGTTTCCAAAAATGCTTTTTTTTTGGATTCAGGGGGGTCTCAAAACATATATTTCTGATGAAATCTAGGTATCAAATTTTTGGGTGTAATACAATACTTGCCCTACTTACTATACGTAGTAGAGAAAGTAAAAAGATGTGGTACATTCGTATGACTTTATCTACCCCCGTAAAATTAAAAAGTGATTCTACTATCCAAGTTACATTATTCACTAGGTATACATTTTGACCTGGAAATGATTTCAAATTAAACGATAAGTGTTTAGTTACACACAACCTGTGGAACAGCATCTGAATGTTAATGAAGGAAGCATGGCAGAATAAATACAGAAATCACACTATTAAGTTACTACAAGGAAAAACTAAGAGAAGAATAAAAACCTAGCAAACGTGTTCCATCAGATTATGCACTTAAACTTGAGAAAATGCAAGCATACAGCTTACAACAAGGAATATTTAAAAAGTGGCTATCACTATAACAATACAAAATATAAATTAGTGACACAAATTGTGTATTTTAATGAGCTCCACATTCATACTCTAGTAAGGTTCCTTTATGGTTTCCTAGTTATGTTAAAAACAAAAGGTCTGAATGAACAGGACTCAGCTATTCACACAAAACTCAAGATATACATTTTATCCATGTCAGTATCTCGCATAGGGAGCCTCTGTGATGAGTGGTCATCATGATGATTTTTACTTTCTCTACTACATATAGTAAGTAGGGGAATTATTGTATTCCATCCAAAAATTCGATGCGCGCGGGTGTGTGTGTGTGCGTGCGTGTGTGGTGTGACTCAGAAATGTACAGTCGGATAAACACCAAACTTAGTATTTAGATTCAGTATCTTCCAGAGATGCGACACGAAGGTTTTCAAGATAATCCCCCACCCCAGATTACCCTTTACATGGAAGATTTCTCGAAAAGTTTAATTTTCTCAAAAATGGCTCTAACGATTTTTATTAAAATATCATATGTTTATGATATTTTCATGACAAATAAAATGTATATCTCAAATTTTCTGGGAATGTCTCCAAAAGTATTCTTCATTGTGAATAACTTTTGCATAACTGGTAAATCATAAGAGATAGACAAAAGTTTACTACACAAAAAATGTAGATTGCATTAAAATACACAATTTATGTCATATACTTTTTTTTTGTTGAGTGAACCATTTTTGAGATATTCCTTGTTATTCCCTTAAATTTTTCAATGCTTATTTTCTCAAATGGGAATTCGTTATTCATTTTTTTGTCTTGGATATGCAAAGAGTATTAATCTGTGGCAAAGAGAATGGTGCTGCACCTAGCAACCAGCTATTAAGATATATGTCGATGCTTAAAGGCTACTGCATTTCCATGTTGCCAAGGGGAACATAGTAGGCCTTAAGCGATAGTCAAATATTTTTAGAACTGGTCGCTATGTGTTAAATGTAATTCTCTTTGCATGTCAAAAGATCGTATCTGCAAATGTTTATCTCGATTAATATGAAATAGATGGAGAATATGAGTTTGTACAAGAGTAGAGAAAGTCATGTGAGTGTAACACATCAGATTTTTTGATCTGGAGTCATCTCAGTGATTCATTTTTTGAATGCAAGAAATATTATTCCAACAAACATTAATCACCAACTGTGTGAACTTTATGGCGAAACAATGATGAGTGACAATGCCCGGCCACACACAGGCAAACAAACTCAAGATCTGATTGCAACATTTGGCTGGGAATAATTCAACCACCCTCCCTACAGTCTGGATTTGGCACCAAGCGATTTTCATCTCTCTCTTCATCTGAAGAAATTTCTTGTTGGAAAAATTTCAATAACAATGCTGATGTGAAACAAGAAGCACAGACTGGCTTTCATCACAGGTGGCATCATTCTTTGATGAAGGCATACAAAAACTGGTTTCCCGTTACAAGTACCTGAATAATGGTGGTGACATGGAGAAGTAGTGGAAGGTAATGAATGATAATGTATTTGGAAAATAATACTCTGTTATTTTTTAAAAAAATCTTATGTGTTATACTCACATGACTTTCTCAACTCTTGTACAAACTATTTTTACAAACACTTATTCTCCATCTGCTTCATGTTAATCAAGATAAACATTTGCAGAAACTTATTGCTAATTTCTTGTAGGTGCAAGGGGAATATAGTAGGCTTTAAGCGATAGTCAAATCTTTTAAGAGCTGGTCGCTATGTGGAGCATTCCAATATCTTTGCTTGTCCAGGGCATAAAAAAATGAATTATGAATTCCCATTCGAGAAAAAGCATAAGTAATGGAAAATTTAAGGGAATAAAAAGTAATATCTCGAAAATGGTTCACGCAACAACAAAAAAATGTGTATGACATAAATTGTGTATTTTAATGCAATCTACATTTTTTGTGTAGTAAAATTTTGTCTATATCTTATGGTTTACCAGTTATGCAAAAGTTGTTGACAATGAAGAATACTTTTGGAGACATTCCCAGAAAATTCAAGATATACATTTCATTTGTCATGAAAATATCTTAAACATATCATATTTTAATCAAAATTGTTAGCCATTTTTGAGAAAATAAAAATTTTCAACAAATGTTCCATGTAAAGGGTAGTTTGGGATGGGGGATTTTCTTGAAAATCTTTGTATCGCATCTTTGAAAGATACTGAACCTAAATACCAAGTTTTCGTTTTGAGTTATTCTGTTCAAAGACACACACACACACACACACACACACACACACACACACACACACACACACACACACACACACACACACACACAGACCTTTTTCTAAAAATGTTTTTTTTTATTCAAGGGCCTCAAACATGTATTTCCAGTGAAATCTCAATATCAAATTTTTGGGTGAAATGCAATACTTCCCCTGCTTATTATATGTAGTAGAGAAAGTAAAAATTACTGGTATTTACTATAAAAACATACCTGTACATACAGACCATTTTCAATAAAAGTAGTTTGGATGGGGAAGGAGGAGGGAGTAGTTCAAGGGACCTCAAAATGTGTACTGCCATAGAAATCTTAATGTTACATTTTTGATTGGAATACAATTGTTCCTCTAGCTACCAGAGGTAAGTTGTAGAGAAATTACTGCAGAGAAGAAGAAAAGAAGAATTCTAGGTAACATGGCTATGTAAAAATTATGAAAAATCATGCAAGATTAAAGTACCTCAGCTAAGTTGAAAATTTAGTTAACCTAGACAATGCTGTTTCTAGCTTTAACAAATGGATATGAAAGAGTCATGCACTTTTTTCTAAAAATGCTTTTTTTTGGGGGGGGGGGGTTTCAGGGGGCCTAAAACATGTATTTCCAGTGAAATCTCAACAACAAATTTTTGGGTGGAATACAGTAATTCTATTTACTGCAAGTACATAGTAGAGGAAACAATGCATTGACATGATTAAGAAATCAACTAATTTATCTTAGTGTGAATGTATGAACATAGCTCAGAACAGTAAACACTGAAGGGTATTAAACAGAAAATATATAAAAAAAAAAAATGGGGGAGGAGATTTCTTGAGTACGAGTATAAATAGCTGGCATCTATGGAGAAGATTTAAGCAATCGTAAGGATTTGTTACTATTACATGTAATTCATTTTCTGTGGGGGAGCTATAGGTATACTAGCTTTCAGTTTAAACCCATGGTAGGAATTTAAAAGTTAATATCGGTATATTTGAGCAATGACAGAATATACTTATAAGGGAACTTCAATTTTTTTTATTTAAAATGGATGTTAAAATAAAAGCAAAGCATGTTGGTATCTTAAGTAATAAATGGTCAGAGAGCTAAGGCTTTGGTCAAACAGCAAGATACAGAAATACCAGGTGTTAATAACTAACTGGGCATTTCTTTAAAAATGGCCTCTCCATGATGTCCCTTTTGATTCAACTTGGAAGTACCAATGACACATCATGACAGTTTGCAATGTACTAAATATTAGGTTCTTGTAGACTTAAAATGTTGCAAAAAATTTTTTAATATTTTAATATCTTAGGGCAAAATGGTTGAAACATGCTGCAGGTAGGTTCAGGGAAATGAAAAGAAACAACTTTCAAACATTATTTAAAGCTGAAAATGTTGTATGTATTTAATTTTCAGTAGGTACACAGAAATATTTCAGTTTTGTCAATATTAACCTGTTGAAAATTATTTATGTCACATCTACCAATCTTCTTTTAAGGAAACATTGCTTTAAAATAAAATACAGCATACAACTTTCTTTCCTGCAGCCAGAGGTGGATCCAGGATTCCCTAAAGGGGGAGGGCTGGCGACTAACCTAACAATTACCTAATTGAAATATTTTACCTCTGTAGTGATGAAATTTCCCAAGTTTGTTTTAAGAAATTATTGTAGTAAATGCTAGTTAAGTGTATGTATTGTCATTTATTTCACCACTAGTAAACATAGCCCCTGTTTGATTAGGTCTACCTGTTTAGCTGCAATAATCTCAACATCATTTGAGATAGTGGAAATGTTAACTATTTCCACTATTGTACTGGAGCACATCCTTACTTCACTATTAGATCCTTTTTCTTTTTCAGTAGCTATCATATCGGTCCCACTAGAAGAAGCCTTACTTGCAGACTTTTAACATGTTTTATCTTCTGCTTCATTTTTTGAGTTTTTAAAAAATAATAAATTTGAAACAAGTTCCAAAATTGAGTGCCAAAACTTCCACTTACCTACAGGTAAGCAGTACTGGAACTGATCAATTGCATCAAATGGTTCTGACTGCCTTCTAGAAGGTCGCAAGAAAGGGGAGCAAATGGCATAGCAATACCCATAAAGTTATGCTCAATTCAAGGAGGAATGTCCAACTACACAGCATATTGCTGTGGTGTTGCATAATTCTGGTACGTACCTTGCTTTTGAAACTGGCAATTAATTTTCTGCATATGGTTTACTTATTCCATTGTGGCTTATCTCGTGAAACTTCTAGGCGAGTTTTAGCATAAAGAGTTTGAATTTTCCTTGCAAGCACTATTTTCAACTAAACTTAATTTTTATATTAAAACCCAGCTATGTGACAATGTCAGTAAATTCAGAATGAGTGTTTTTTTTTTATAGGCAGAGACAAAGTGATAAATACAATGAAATGATATTTGGGAAGGAAAATGTTCCAGGCCCCAGCATTTACCAGTTTTGAGGACTGAGGAAAACCTGATAAAAATCTCATTCAAGGAGGAATGGTCCTGGCAGGATTTGAACCACAGACCTCTCAAATATGAGCCTCGCATGTTACCATGGAGCCATCTCGTTTGATACAATGAGAGTGAATGCCAGTGTCTTTAGTTGACTCTGTATTCTCACAAAATGCCATCTCTGGTATGTCACTCTGGCATCTGGAATTAGGTTTTTTGTCCGTAATTCCTTAACAAGCTTTTTTGGCACTTGGCAGTTTTTTAACAAGATTTTTTGCTTATGTAACAGATAACCTTCTATGGAACAATGCTTCTGGAAATGAGCAGTTGTCTTAGAAAAATGTTGCAATCTGCTATAACTCGGTGAACTGTATTAAAAAGCTGCTGTCATATTTCTAATTATTGAGCAGAAGTAACTCACCATTGTATATAAAACTAATGATTAAAATGAAGTGTTTAAAACATTGGAGCATGTCAATAAGATGTAAAACACTGGTCAGCAGATTAAAAACACTTTTTGCTCCACTTACTTAAAATTCCATTTGAACATGTTTCGAAGAGATGTGCTCGGATGGAATTTTAAGTAAGTGGAGCAAAAAGCATTTTTAATGTGCCGACAAGTGTTTTACATCTTATCACAGTTGTATGTACCATCTGCATTTTATTGTAAACATTCGTATTAAAGCAATGTTTTTATAGATTTTTATTTATTAAATTCTCTACTTGCCATGTATGCATTTAATTTTTGCACCTAACAGAAATGCAAATTCGAGATACTATAACATACATGGATTAATTCATTAACAAACATTCAAATACCTTTTCTGAAAAGTTTCAAGTATTACAGGTGCCCCTTTTAGCTTGTTACTATGTTATCAATAAACAATAATTATGTTTTAAATTTAAATATATTTGTTAACACTTTAACTAAAAAAAATATTTATTTTTAATAATTATTTATTTTCACAAGGAATGAAATATGTATGTATATATATGCCTTCTTTTAAAGCACATTAACATACTACAAGTTCAACATTTGTAATCTTCATATAAAAAGTACATTGTATTTTCAAGTTAGCTATCAATCCATTAAAAGTGACAGCAAACAGACTTGCATACCACTGGGTTCAGTATAACACACATCTTGAATTATTCAGAATGTGTAGATATTTTTGTGCTGCAGGTTATATGTTATTGTTACAGGACATTTTCTCTTCAAAATGCAGCTTTGAATGGGAATTCTGGATGGGAAGTTAACCTGTAAAATGTAAGAAAATATGACAACTGTTTTAATAAGATTCAGTTATATTATTTCATTTATAGAAAGCTGAATCGAATCAGATTTGAAAAATTCAATGTCATGGCCAGACTTGAACTGCAGATCTTCAGTATGCGCATTAAACCTTCTCATCTTATTGAAATTTAATTCAGCTTTCCAACTTAATACCTACACATGGTAGCGTGAAAGAACAATTATCAAACACTGATGCTTGTGTTATCTTGTTTGCTGCTATTTCTCTTTCTCTTCAGTTTTCTTTCTGTTTTTCCTATTTTACATTGTGTCTTAAAATAGTATTTCAAAAATTAAAAATTATGTTCTCTTTTCTGGAAAACCATAAAAATGAATTTATAATAAAATCCCTTTAGCAAATTTTAAGTGGAATACAATACTTCCTCTACCTACCATAAATAAGTGGTGGAGAAAATAATAAACAATTATGCACATAAAGTTAGGTATTTAGAGATAATGTAAATTACTAGATATGAACTACTGGCTGTTCCATTTATACTTTGTTTATCCAGCCTTATCAATTCTAATTTTTGGTTATCTGGATTGACTTTTGCTTACATTTTCGCCACAAAAATATGTGTATCCTTCTATAAATATGATGTATATGGTTGTAATGTTAGCACCAGAGGTAGTGTAGAGATTTCTGTTAGTCTCATGCTTCAAGCTATGATCAATGTCTCAGTGTGAGAGATTATGTTTCATTCATTTTCATAATAGTGATCATAGACATGTCATCTGGATGGCTTTTAATTCTTTTCTCTTCCGCTTTTTCAGTGATCCAAATTTCATTATCAAAATTTGTATTCATTTAATAATGTGGCATGAGATAAAAATAGATAAAATGTTGATAAAATATTTGTAAATATGGAGGATGGCCCCACTTAAGCTCGACAACTTTGGATTGCCCTCCCACTCCTGTCATTGGTCAAACTGCTTATGTTTATTATTGCATCAGCTCATTGCAGTGATAGCTGTCTGCTGGGCCAGTCTGAGGCAAAATTTACGTGCAATGGCTTCAACAATCGCTGACTTGTGCCAGGGGTACATTGTTGGGCTTTCCGATGCCGGTTACAGCCTTTCAATGATAGTGGTAAGATGCAAACAAAAAGGTCTTACCATAAGTAAGTCATGTGTAGGGCGTATAACACAGCTGCATAAAAATGGATTCCCACCTGAGGCTCAGTGTGCAAAAAAACTAGCAAGAAAAAGGCCACAACCAACGTGACCTAAAGCAGTAGTAGCCAAGGTGAGTGCAACAGTGACTCAAGAAAACCCACCAATCCAAAGAAGCATTTCCAGCCGCATTGGGCTATCCAAAGGGACCGTCTATGGGATAATACACAACAATTTGGGTCTAGAACAGCGCCATAAAGCACGTGGACATGCCATGAAAGAGTGGCATTTCAGAGAACGCTTCACCAACGCAAGAAAACTCTAAGAACACCACCTGGCAGGTGAAAAGTGGCAATGGGTGGTTTCTTTAGATGAAGCATGGGTTTATCTAGATGACACAAAAAGAACCCGAGCCATTTATTACCATCAAATGGGCCAAAAGGGGCGCTCCAACTTTATTCGAGAGAACAAGGAAAAGCTTTCCAAGGGATTCATGGTGGTTGCAGGTTATTGCTCTCGGGGGAAACTAGGCATATACAAAGTTGCCAACAATGTAAAAATTAATGCAGCCTACTATCAAAGGAATGTTATGGACCCAATTTTTGATGAAGAGATTCCTCGGTTGTATGGTGAGGATGGCCCAAATGTTTGGATCCACATAGATAAAGCATCCAGTCCTCCCAGAATTACTACCACCGGAAAGCTATGGAAACAGGTGTCAATGTGATACCATTTAAAAGGATCCCTGTAAAGTCACCAGATGCATCACCAATGGATTTTTGCAGATTTGGCCTGCTGAAACAGCGCCTTGCTCTTTGGCATCCCACCACAATTGAAGGACTCTGGAAAGCCTGCCAAGAGGAGTGGGCTAACATGCCCCTTCCTGTTCTTAGACGTAGCCTTCTTCAATGGAAGTTGCACTGCAGAGCCATAGTTAAAGCCCGCAGAAGTCACATTGAACACAATCGGTGGTCACAAAAGGGAATCTCATCATGAAAAAACATAAGCAAAACGTCCGAGCTTAAGTGGGGCAACCCTCCGTAAAATGTTGTATGGCCTACATTAATTCGAAACAAAAACCGTTACCTCCACCACATATAGATGTACCTTTCACCCCAAGGAGAGGGTACCTGGGATCTAATAAAGCTGGGTTCACATTTTGGGTGAGGTTTAAGTGATGACAAGGTACTCACATAAGGGAGGAGTCTGTCAGGAAGGGAGGCCCTATGCTAATGGAGGGACAGTTATATCAGGAGAACAACAATGAGCAAGAACACTAATCTAGAAAATAGATAACTATCTATTTTGCTACAAGCCAAAATAACTGCATTAAATTTGGTGTGGCAGCTGAGGTTACCTGAAAAGGAGAGGTCTAGCCAAGTCTTAGCACACTAAATCCACACTGGGATGTACAGCAATGCGGAGGATGCTCAAAGCATCATATGTCACAAAGAGCGAACACACCAAAATTCATCTCTATATACACTTGTGTGCTAGCTCAGCAGCTTCCGGGGCTATGCCCCAGGCATTAAACTTGGATTCAAGAGGCTCTCCTTGCTGACAAATTCTGGACAATGACATGACCTACCTTATGTTCCTGATGCTAATTTCTTTATTTTTCTATATTATAATGTTCAAAATTTTATCTGTCCCAATAGTTGTTTCCAAGTTATCCAGATATTTTCATTAATCCAGATTACCTCTGGTCCCACCCAGTCTGGATAAACTAGGTTCTTGTGTACTTAAAACCATACTCTGCTACACAGAACAAAATTAATTTTTGCATCAAGTATTCATAATTTTTCCTTACTGTATAAGCTTTACAAAGGACTCTTAAGTAATTTCGCAAGTAAAAAAAAATTTTTTTAATGAAGTATTACATTCACATGACTTTCTCTACCCATTATGATTTGTTACTTTCTCTACTACGTATAGTAAGTAGGGGAAGTATTGCATTCCACCCAAAAATTTGATACCGAGATTTCACCGGAAATGCATGTTTTGAGACCCCTGAATCCAAAAAAAGCATTTTTGGAAACATTGTGTGTGTGCGTGTGCATGCGCGTGCGCGTGTGTGTTAAAACAGCATAACTCAGAAACGAACAGTCGGATAAACACCAAACTTGGTATTTAGGTTTCAGTATCTTCCAGAGATGCGACAGGAAGGTTTTCAAGAAAATCCCCCCACCCCAGATTACCCTTTACATGGAACATTTTTCGCAAATTTTAATTTTCTCAAAAATAGCGCTAACAATTTTGATTAAAATATCATATGTTTAAGATATTGTCATGAGAAATGAAATGTATATCTCGAATTTTCTGGGAATGTCTCCAAAAGTATTCTTCATTGTGAACGACTTTTGCATAACTGGTAAACCATAAGAGATAGATCAAATTTTACTACACAAAAAATGTAGATCGCGTTAAAATACACAATTTATGTCATATACATTTCTTTTGTTGAGTGAACCGTTTTCGAGATATTGCTTGTTATTCCCTTAAATTTTCCAATACTTACACTTTTTCTCAACTTCGTTATTCATTTTTTTATGTCCTGGACATGCAAAGAGAATGGAATGCGCCACATAGCAACCAGCGTTAAAATATTTGACTATCGCTTAAAACCTACTATATTCCCTTTGCATCTATATGAAAATTACCAATAAGATTGACATCTTGATATCTCGATTAACATGAAGCATATGGAGAATAAGCGTTTGTAAAAATAGTTTGTACAAGAGGAGAGAAAATCATGTGAGTGTAACACATCAGATTTTTTTTATATAGGTTCTACAAACTATTCTTACAAAACTTATTTGTCTACGTGCTTTTATATTAATTAGATACACATCATTTGCAGAATTAGTTTCCATTTTGTTGTACATACAAGAGGGATACATAAAACAAAGTAATAGTCAAATGTTTAAAACAGTCACTATATGCTGACATTGACATTTCATACTCTTTCCATGATATCACAAGAAATTATTGAATGATGACCACTTCAAAACCTAACAAAGTACTGAAGAATTCAAGTCAATAACGATGAATATCTCATAAATGTCTGATATCATAAAAAGGTTAATTGAAATGAATTATATATTTTAAATAAATCTATATTTTCTCTGTAGTAAGTATGTGTCTTATGTTTCATGGTTTATCAGTTACACAAAATTCTTTCAGAATGAATATAACATCACAGGCATTCCCACAAAATTCAATATATGCATTTTATTTGTCATGTAAATACGTTAAATATAGGGTATTTTAATCAAAATTGTTAGAGCCATTATTAAGAAAATAAAAAATAATGAAAAATTGTCCATGTAAAGGATAATTTTGGATGGGGAGAGTTTTGCTGTTCATGGACAGACACAATAACCTTTTTCTAAAAATGCTGCTCTTAGATTCAAGAGCCTCGGAACATGTATTTATGGTGAAATCTTGATATCAAGTCTTTGGGTGGAATGCAATACTTCCTCTACCTGCTAGGTACATGGTAGAGAAAGTAAAAATATGCATGGTAACTAATAGAGGTGAGTGAAATACTTATTAAGTTCCACTTATTTTATATTTGCAAGAACTAGTTGGTCTCCAGTTGAGGATGGGAGTGAATGCCCCAAAGCTACATTAAGTTCCTCCAGGGTTGCAGGATTATTTGAATACACTCTGTTTTTCAGTATTCCCCATAGATAAAATCCCAACTGTAAGGCTTGGGGAATTTAAAAGAAACATAACAACAACAACAACAGAAATTAGGGGCATTATATTAGTGGAACTAGAGGGTCTAAACAATAGTTTCTTAAGAAAATGTGAATTTATGTGTCAGACTAAATGACCAACACTTCCAGGAACTCCTGTGAGAAGTTAATACCACACTCTGTAATTATTATGAATTATTATTAATTCTTATTACATAGATTTAAAATCGTTTTATAACCAAGACTGCAGGGGGAACAATGTTAGGTGATGCACATGCTGAAGTGGCCATATTGGCCATCAGCTCACTGGCAAGATTGAGTGGCTGTGTAGTTCTGGTAAATATAAAGTAAGTGAAGGTAATAAATATCTGACTCACTTCTGCTAGATACCAGTTAGTAACACTTCAGTATCCCTAAATGCTCCATTTATTTACTTAAATGTATGCATGTAAGTATTTGTTACAGAGGCAGACTGTGTAAAATGGAATACAAGAAATTGAATTAAATAGGGAAGCTGAGCTTTCATTCTTTAATATTTGTTTTAAGTACTTTTAAATTTTAATTTATGAATAACTTAGTCTATTCAATTAATGTAAAACATGGTAAATATAGGTACATAGGTAGTTGTCTTGCACAAAATTGTCATACAAAGCAAGTATGAAGTCAAATTTGTTAAAAACTTAGTCAATCTTTAAAAACACTTTTTGCTCCACTTACTTGTCAAACCATAGTAAAATATGTTTCAAGAAAACTTCCTCCTTATCCTCAGCTGATCGGTCAACTGGCTCTTGTCAAGTATCTGCTTGCCTCTTCCCCTGTTGTTTGGCATACTATCATTCCCATTGCTGAGTCGTGTAATGTCATCTGATGCCAGTATTTCAAAATTCATGATCTATTCAAATTCTTGGTAATGTATATAATTTTCCACACTATTAGTTCCAAATGATTCTTGGCTGGTTTTAAAAGTTTTATTTCTTTACTGAAGTTATGATTTTGTAAAGAAAAATGATAGGCTATGGCTGATTTTTCTGTTTGTTTGAATTTAATATTCTCAGATGTCCCTTCAATCTTGTTCCCAAATTCCTTTTAGATTTTCTAATGTATACTCTCTGATGATCTTCACAATTAATGCAATATATTCCTGATAATTTATTGTTGGGAGTAAATTTTTCAATGGACAATTGGGCAGATTCCTCACACTGTATTTATTCTGGGGAGCCAATTTAATATTGTAATAATCTTTAAAAAGTTTGTTAAATTTACTGAACATTTTTGGATGATGTGTAAATGTACAGTATTTTTCTTTTGAATCTCCTGTTTTAACTTACTCACATTCCCAATTGTTTTGTCTTCTGTATCTGTTAGTCAAGGTTTGGATTTTCACCATCACATATTGAAGAGAAATTGTAGTTTTGTTTGACATCAGCTCATTATTTACTAGCATTAAATCAAACTAAAATTTCTCTTCAATTTGTGATGGTGAAAAATCCCTGTTTTGGGAGCCATAGTTTTATCAATTTTGGTATTTTTTCTTTGTGGATGCTAGTAAATAAACAGTATCCCCACAGAAAAGATACCAAAACTGATAAAACTATGACTCTCAAAACAGGGATTTTCACCATCACAAATTGATTCTTATTTCATTAATAGATCTATGCATCAAACAAAATAGTTTCATATTTAATACAAAATTCTATCAACAAAAGTCAGGCTTAGCTACAGCTAACCCCATGTCTCTGTTGCTGGCAGTTCTATATATGAACTGTTTGGAAATACACATTACAAAGGCATTTCCACACATATTTAAAACTTGGTTTAGATACATGGATGACATGTTCGCCATTGTTTCTAAAAGATTAGCTCAGGACACTTTAAAACTGTTGAATTTGCGAGATAGATCAATATACAGTTTACCATAGAAATAGAACAAAATGGATGGTTACCTTTCTTGGATTTAAAAACCATGAGAAACCAGGTTAAATTAGAATATGGCATATACAGGAAACCAACACATGTATACAGTTACATTACAAACAATAATTTCAACCCAAAAACACATCAACATGCTATATTTCATAGACTAATTGACAGATTGGTTAATATACCACTGATATCATAAAGAACTGGAGTACATTCAACATGTTGCAAATTTGAATGGTTTTTAAATCAAACCTTGTAACTAAAATGACCAACAAATATTTATTTCATCCTTTGAAAACAACTTACATTGTTTTTTGGACACATCAGGATTGGATATGTAGAAATGTTACATTACAGCAAGTAATACTAAAATAATTCTTAGTAATAATTACATGTCAGTTTCTTTACAAAAATACTATGTCACAGAATAACAAAATTAAATAATCCATGTACTTTAATTATGTGATTATGGAAAACATGGTTCATTTAAATAGTCATTTATATGTAAATATTGCCTTTTTAGAAGTAGCTTCCTTAATTTACCTTTAAAAGATTCTTTAAGTTTTTTTGTTTTTTTGAAGTATCTAGTTTGTTATATATTAAGATACCCAAATGGGAAATGCTTGCTAGGCATTTTGTAAGCCTGTGGCTATCCAAATGTAAGTTATTGAGATTTCTTGTGTTATAGTTATGATATTCTGAGTTCTTTTGAAATATAGTTATATAACGAGCAAAAAAATCAGCTATATCTTATCATTTTTGGTTACATAATCATAACATCAGTAAAAAAATAAAATTTTTAAAACTGGTCAAGAATCATTTGGAACTAATAATGTGAGAAAATATATACACTAGCAAGAATTCGAATAGGGTCATGAATTTTGAAATACCAGCATCAGATGACATCATACAACTCACCAATGGGAGCGATAGCAGGCCAACAACACGGGAAGGAGCAAACAGATACCTGATGAGAGCGTCAACCACTCTGCTGAGGATGAGGAGGAAGTCTGCTTGAAGCTTATTTTACTATGGTTTGACAAGTAAGTGGAGCAAAATGTGTTTTTAAAGGTTGACCAAGTTTTAACAAATTTGATTACCATATTCCACTGTTTTAAATGCTTTTTTATCATTATGTATAGTAAGTAGGAAAAGTATTGTATTCCATAAGAAAATTTGATATTGAGCTTTCAACTAAAATACATGTTTTGAGGCCCCTGAATCCAAAAAAAGCATATTTAGAAAGAGGTCCATGTGTGTGTCTGTGAACAGAATAACTCAACAACGAAAAATCGGATCAACACCAAACTCGGTATTTAAGTTTAGTACTTTCCAAAGATGCAACACAAAGATTTTAAAGAAAATCTTTCGACCCCAGATTAATCTTTATGTGGAACATTTTTCGAAAATTATTAAAATACCTTATGTGAAACATATTTACATGACAAATAAAATGTATATCTTGCATTTTCTGGGAATAGCCTGTGAAGTCCACTTCATCTGGAAGAAATTTTGTATAATCTTATATTACTGGTAAATGTTAAGCGACAGACGAAAATGTATTACACAAAAAATGTAGATCTCTTTAAAACACACAATTTATTTAAAATAAGTTGTTTTTTGTGGTATAAGACATTCCTGAGATATCCGTTAATTTCTTGGTCATTCTCTTAAATTCCTTTCAACAATCAGTTGTTTCTCATAATTGCATGGAAACAGTATGGAATTTTAAGGCCAGCATATAGCATGCAGTTCTTAAACACTTGACTATCCATGTTCCCTTTGTATTGATAACGAAATGTGTAATGTAGCTATTTCTGCAAAGGTTTATTCGAATTAAAATGTAGTAGATAGAAAAATAAGCTTGAGTAAGAATAATAACTTGTATACCCAGTAATAAAAGATAGAGGGTTGAGAAAGTCATTTGAATGTATCACATCAGATTTTTAATTTTATATTAGTATGAAGAGTTGGTTTTAGCAAAGAAAGTAAAAAATCTCTGAATTTTTTCTGAGGAAATTTTCACCTTGGGCCATCTATGGATTCATTATTGGTCTTTATAATCATTTAGTGACAGCAGCTTCTGATTGTGATAATAGTAATAAATATCTTACCCTTGAAAAGCAGACAAATCAAATTTTCGTCCTTCTGCTCCTTTATCCATTGCATTCAGCTGTTGCATTTCCTCCTCACTGAGCTCAAAATCAAACACCTGAAAGAAATAACTATAAAAATAAACCCTTGCTGACAACATCACCATCACCACTGAAACTGCTGCTGCCACTAAAGAGAAAAAAATAAATTCTGAAAAATAGACAATTAAAAACTAAAACTTGTGCATTATGGCAGGAATAAGAAAAGCCTAAAAGCAAGGTAACTAGATATCAATCTCAGAGTAACCCTCCACCCAAAAGGTTGAATCTCTTCCTTCTAATAATGCTGATCTTTATTACTTATTCCTCAGGGTAATAATAATTTTATAGCTGGCATTTCAAGATCTATGTACAGAATGGTAAAGCTACTTGGTGCTAAAACCTGTTACATTTCTCATTAGATTTTGTTCTTGCATTTTTATAACAAAAATCTTATTTTGATTAAAGTATTTTAATGGGTATTTGTGGTAATGAGAATCTGTAGATTACATATTTCTGAAATTCTATAGACTGGGAGTAGAAATCAATGCTTAAGCAAATGTAACACTTCTAAAATTATTTTCACTAGCTAGATGACTCTCTAGTGATGTACAGTCATGGATAGCTGAAGTCATTAAGGCATGGACTTGTGAATGGAAAGTCTGCAAATCAAATCCTGCTAGTATCATCCTCCCTGACTGAGCTTTCTCAAAGTTTCCTCAGCCTTCACAATTGGCAAATATTGGAGAGTTACCTAAGCTTAGGCCTGGGATGTTTTGTCACAAACTTCTTTTCCAAATTATCATTTCATGTATCATCAGTATCTACAACCGATGTGCTTAAATGTGCATTAAGTTGTGAAATAAATGAAGGTTTTAAATGAATAAAAGGACCATTAGAATTCAATTTTATTTTGCATATGATAGAATATTATTTCCTTTACTCAATGCATGACTCCAACAGTTACTTATATAATTTTTTTTAATTGCATGTTGACATGAGCTATTTTATTTGCCTTTCAATAATATTCACTGACTTGCAATGGTGTCATACCTTCTGTGATAAAGCCAGGTCATGTGGAAACTGAGCTAAGGGTATTCTTGCCTGGACAATCTTTATTGGAACAAGTCGCCATAATGATAAGATAAGAGACAGACTCCCTTAGGGCCAACTTTTAATACCCCAAACCTTTATCTCATCTTCCTTTTGTGTGTTCAGGGGAAGTAAGCCCATAATTCAAACTGGCTTATTTGGCTGAAATATCTTACACTAAGTGGAAGAATAAGATCATGTTGGGCATATGTTTATTTGCCAGTGTTAACACATCAATCACTACATATTACTGCTCACAATTTCTGCATCAAAAATTGGAACCAAAAATTCAACAGCTTTTGGTTCAATTCGATTCATCTGTATGTATGGACACTTTTAACTACTATGGTTCTTAGCATCCCATTCTATATTGGGCATAAAAGACTGGAAATTTTGCTTAGAGGCCTCTTTATCAGGATTGAGGTTCTTTTGCATGCCGTAAATCTACGATGTGGGATCACTGGCTATACTTCCCTTCCGAAGGAAGACATGCTAAGGATTTTTATGCCCCAAAAATATCCATCACCCTCTGCCGCATTTGAACCCACAACCTTGGAACAGATTTTGGGGTCTAGTGTTCTACTTCCCCATGATAATGCAAAAGTACATAATGGCAACCAATTGCATTCAATGAAGAATCAGAATATGACTCCTCCTGAAAAATACATAAAGGATTAGTGTTTTATGGCTTTAAATTACATAAATATAGTATTTAGCCAACACATTTTATGATTTCATTTCATTTCAAAGGAGAATTAAACATCATCCAACAACTACTACAATATTTGAAAGCAGTCATTAAACTCCAGAGGAATTATTTTGAATAATGCTGATATAACTAGATTAAAAAAAATAAAATATGTGGCAATTAAATAACTGTGAATTATTTCTGAGATCACCCTCATAATATGAATACATGTTTACTCTCTTCATTTTGAAGAATCCTGAACCAAATCACTACAACATATTTTATTTTGTCTTGTATGCTGGTATGTTCATTTTAATAAACACTGAATCAGTGTAAATTATTCCTGTACATTATAAGGAGTCACATATAGGTAGTTTAGATTTGAACCATGGTGCAACAATAAAGTGCTAAAACTTCCAAGTCATTGTTAGATGTGTTCACTAGAACTGGTCATTATTGTAACTTTGTCAATCTTTCCATTTGTAAGAACTCACAAAATGCTGCATGATTTAAGTTGTACTTTTAAACATAAGAATTTGAAGAAAATTTGTTAATAAATTTAAAATTTGTTGAAATTGGTACAAAATAATGGTAGTGTAAATGGAGAGTCTACTATAAGTTCATGATTTCTGCCAAACCACTGCATTTGTGGAATTGACACTTTATGTACCAGAAAGATCTTCTGTCAATTAATTTCACATTTGTGTGAATATGCTAAAACATTAAGAATAGACTTCCCAAAATTTAAAGATTTTTTCCAATATGATGATAACAATGGTACCACATTATTCCCCTCATAAACATGAATTATAAATTTAAGAGATTGGTACAGTAATGATCTAGTTTAGACTGTGTTGTCAAGAAGATTACAAAGATAAAACAAAGAAGAAAAACTTTCTATAACGACAAAGCTCTGCTAATTATATCAGTAACTGAGCACATTTAAAAGTTCATTTTTGTCATGTTGTATCATTTTGTAATGTTTTCTGAGATATTCGTCTCCATCCTCAAGATGGTGGCGACTAAAGCTTGTTATCTCTTCCTTCTCTTTCCTCAGCCTGAGCTTCCAATGCTGCCATCTGGTTTTGAATTTAATAACGTTGCTGACTGGATGGATATCAAAATTTAACAATATCTTGGAATTTTTAAAAATGAAGATCTTTTCCCATGCAATGAGCCTCTCTTTCTTTATTTACATTGATAATACCAGGTTTTGGGACAAAAAGAGTATAATCAGATTTCAACTACCATGATGGCATAGGGGCAACATTCTTAACTCTCATGCAGGCTTGGATTCAGATCCTGGTTGAATCAAGCTACCTAACTGAGGCTTTTATTCAGAGCTGAGTATTTTGTATGAACATTAAGCATCTTTAACATTTTAGATTCCCTTGTGCATTTATTTCACACTTTTATTCATCTCCAGTATGACCTAACTAGTTGAATGAATGAATAAACTTTATTTGTACTTCTTTTATACACAATCATTTTTTACAATATTCCACTTGTAAAGTAACTTTACCTATGTACAACTCTTGCCAGCTGTGTTCTACCTACACTGATCATTTTGCCTGGCACCCTGACCTTATAGCTCAGCTGAGCAACCCTTGCTACCCTTAATCACCTATGATGCATCCTCTCCCTCCTCTGTTTGCCCTTCTACCTTGTAACGGAACAAATTGTATATGTTTTAAGCCCCACGTTGGTGCGGCAATTTGCGATGGTCGTTGCTTGTTTACGTAATATTTGTATTTTTTGTTAGCCCCACGTTGTGGAAGCCAATTTGCGACGGAATGTTTATGTAATATCTTTTTGTTGTCGAGCCCCACGTTGTGGAGCCAATATGCGACGGAAGATGCTTGTTTACGTAATATGTTTTTGTGTCTATTTGTTAGCCCCACGTTGTGGAAGCCAATTTGTGAGAGAAATGTTTCTCACGTAATGTTGTTTACATCAGTGTTGAAGCCATCTTGTGACGTCATTCATTTGTTTGGTTTGTAGCTCCATCTGGCGTAGCAATTTGCATCAGTTTTGAAATAATTCACTTTAAATATCCTCCAGCTAGCTATTTAGGTCGAACATTTATCTCTTGCAGGGTGTGAATCGGAAAGGAATCTTTTATCCAGAAATTATACTTAATGAAGAAATTGGTTTTATAACTTTTATTGCCGAACACATTCACAAACACTTTTACATATTGATCTGGATACTCGCCAAATTGAAACTGTTTGTAATAACTTCTTACTTATCACTTTTAACTCACGTACTTCAACTTTGTGTATATTTAACTGTATAATACTTTAGATCTTTAATAATTTTGCTGCGCGGAACTTGTGACGAACTGACTGACTGGAGACAACGTGTAACGTGCTAGGAATTCTGATGAACTGGGCGACCGACGTGTAATGTATTGAGAATTTTGTTGAACTGCGGGGCGATCTACCTCGGGCTCGGTTTTATATACTCCCACTCCTCGACATGCCTAAAGATTATAAATGAACTGCTATTGGCTAATAAAACGCGCCAACATTAGCGTCTATTTTAATATCCAATGAAAACCACGAATACATATGCTTTAGGAAATATTCTAGAAATTTCTACCGAAAGCGCGCGAAACATTACATAACTTCCTTGTTCCCAATAACGATAAACAACTCACCCCCTCGCTGCATTATTGCGCTATTATTGACAGTTTCAGTAAAGCCGTATATTATTACTTACCAATAATAATTACAATTAATAAACATCTGAAATCAATGTCACATAAAAATACATATTCATATTACAATCATTATTTACATTTAGGTAATTTATGATACAAATTACCGTATCATATGCCCCACTAGAAACATAATTATAAATATTTATAACTTGTTTGGAAATTTTATAATTGTGTTTTTAGTCTCCTAAATCTTGGAACACACGCTATCACTTTCACTTTACACTTCACACGCATTTAACACACGACATGTTTTTCTCTCTTTTTTTTTTTTTATCTCGCCACTACTTACTGGCTCTGGTTTAATTAATTTAGATATTAATCTGACATCACAATTTTTTTTTTTTTTTTATAGCAAATACTGTACCCTGAATTATTTAATGACTGTTTCAAAATGGTTTACACTCTTATATTGTTGACAAAATTTATGCGTTCAAGAATTTTTGTAATTATTACACATATTTACCAAAATATTCACCCTTTACATATATTTAAATCTCTTAAATCTAAGTACTGTTTCACATTTTCTGTTTGCTACATAAGTATTTGTTTCAATTATTTTTAATTATATTTACCAATTTTTTTTTTTGTTATTTTATACTTTATTTTAACAATACTCTTGGAATTGTATTTACGTACTTTTAATTTAATATCATATTAAGTTTCAATCTTTGCATTCTTAATTTTCAAATGTTGTTACAGTTACTAAAAAAAAAATGTTATTTTTTTTTTTTTTTTTTTTTTTAAATTTAATTATGTCCAAAATTTTATTTTCCTTTCACATGACATATATAAATAATTAACCCTCTTACGTTCCAATACATTTCTCTGCAAGTCATCTTTAACTATCCAGCATTTACTTTACATCACATTGCTATTTACCCTCCTGGATCAAATTGTGTGTGGCTAAACATTACTCGTAGCCGTAACCTAACCTTCAAATTGTTGTTCATGAATAACCTCTTGTATTCATTTGAAATTTCCTCACATGATAACATTTGAAAACAATCTACAGTTTCTTGAACGACACAACTTTGAACAACATTCATTTTCAATTCTTCAACCATCTCTTTAATTTGAAAGTACTTTGACAAATCTGTACTAAACTGTACTGGACTGGAGTTTTCAATTTGAACATCTTGGTACAATTTATTTCTTTGCATTACTGTCTCATTCTGTATTTCTGATATTTCTCCTCTGAAATTAACTTGCGCCTCATTTACATCTACATTCATAACCTCATTTATCTCTCTTACCTCACTTGAAATACTACTCATTTGACTTCCTAACTCTCTGCATTCTACATTAACCTCACTTTTAGTATTAACCTCACTTTCTTTGTTACCTATTTCCCTGCTCATATCTGACATTTTCTTTGAAATTTCTCCTATCTCACTTACTATTACTTCCTTTTCATTACTCATTTCTGGCATACTACTATCTAGCTTCATAACTTTCTTTTCAATTTCTCCACTGCTTTGATCTACTTTTTGCTCTAATACCTCATTACTCCTACCAATATTTTCAATTGATTTCCTATGATCTTTTTTTATATCTTCTCTCAATTCCTTAAAACTCTGATCTACTTTTTGTTCTACACTCTTAATAATATCTTCCCTCAATTCTCTATTCATATTTCTCAGCATTTCCATCATCATACTAGCATCAAAATTAACATTTCCTGCTATTCTATTCTTACTTTCTGCACTAACATTTCCTCCATCAAATATTATATCGTTTGAGCTTTTTTTTGTAATCTGTATTGAATTACAGCTAACTCTTACACTATCCCCTTCCATCATTGTTTCTTCAATATTATTAGTAGCCATTGTTTCTTTGTTTTCTAAAAAAAAATTACTATACTCTGACCTTTTGTGATGCTGTCTATTGCTGTTACTTTGATGTCCAGCTTCCTGCCCCATTCTCCTAGATTTGTATGTCGCTTCGATGAATCTGCATAGTTTTGTCCTGTAGTTTGAATTTCCCAGTTGCCTCGTAATCTCGGAATTATGATGTCCAGTTATCCATGTAGTCTGTCCTCCCTGTTGTTTCTGGAATCTGCGTCTTGTAGATCATTTCACCGCTGCATTCCTGGTTATGTTGATCCTTTCCTGGTCATCTTGTTTCTTTCCTGGTCATCGTGTTCCTTTCCTGGTTATCGTGCCCCACGTTCTGGGTGCCAATATGCAACGGATCAAATTGTATATGTTTTAAGCCCCACGTTGGTGCGGCAATTTGCGATGGTCGTTGCTTGTTTACGTAATATTTGTATTTTTTGTTAGCCCCACGTTGTGGAAGCCAATTTGCGACGGAATGTTTATGTAATATCTTTTTGTTGTCGAGCCCCACGTTGTGGAGCCAATATGCGACGGAAGATGCTTGTTTACGTAATATGTTTTTGTGTCTATTTGTTAGCCCCACGTTGTGGAAGCCAATTTGTGAGAGAAATGTTTCTCATGTAATGTTGTTTACATCAGTGTTGAAGCCATCTTGTGACGTCATTCATTTGTTTGGTTTGTAGCTCCATCTGGCGTAGCAATTTGCATCAGTTTTGAAATAATTCACTTTAAATATCCTCCAGCTAGCTATTTAGGTCGAACATTTATCTCTTGCAGGGTGTGAATCGGAAAGGAATCTTTTATCCAGAAATTATACTTAATGAAGAAATTGGTTTTATAACTTTTATTGCCGAACACGTTCACAAACACTTTTACATATTGATCTGGATACTTGTGTATATTTAACTGTATAATACTTTAGATCTTTAATAATTTTGCTGCGCGGAACTTGTGACGAACTGACTGACTGGAGACAACGTGTAACGTGCTAGGAATTCTGATGAACTGGGCGACCGACGTGTAATGTATTGAGAATTTTGTTGAACTGCGGGGCGATCTACCTCGGGCTCGGTTTTATATACTCCCACTCCTCGACATGCCTAAAGATTATAAATGAACTGCTATTGGCTAATAAAATGCGCCAACATTAGCGTCTATTTTAATATCCAATGAAAACCACGAATACATATGCTTTAGGAAATATTCTAGAAATTTCTACCGAAAGCGCGCGAAACATTACATAACTTCCTTGTTCCCAATAACGATAAACAACTCACCCCCTCGCTGCATTATTGCGCTATTATTGACAGTTTCAGTAAAGCCGTATATTATTACTTACCAATAATAATTACAATTAATAAACATCTGAAATCAATGTCACATAAAAATACATATTCATATTACAATCATTATTTACATTTAGGTAATTTATGATACAAATTACCGTATCAACCTTTCTTATCTCTCTTACTTTTCTAATCCATTTCTCCTTTATTTTCTTTAAGAACTCCTACATATTCTTATTTTTATTTTCTTCTTTTCTTGTTAACATTTTAATTGCTACTATTTTTCCATCCATTTTTCCCCCATTTTTCTTCCCATACTTTTTGTCTTCATTCTGCTAATTCTTTGTATTCAATCATACAATGCTCTGTGCTTTCACTGTCTCCGCATAGTTCACAAATTCCGCTTTTTCTGCCTCTTAGCCCTCTCAGGTACATTGATCCTGTTCTCATCCATGCAAATGTTTCTTTTTCAACTCTATTACAATAATCCACATATTCTTCTCTTTGCCATTTCCTTTTTACTAATCTATACAACCCTAGTGATTTTTTATTCTCTAAGCTTCCCCAAATCTGTCTTTCTATGTCCTCCACTCTGTTTCTTACTGTTATCCAGAAGTTGTTTCTGTTTCTTTCTCCTGCTCTCCAAATATCTCCCATTCTTATCTTCTCCATAATTTTTTCTACCCCTGTCGACCAGCTATTTTTATTTTGCGTACTCTTTTGTTGTTCTATACATATGTTTAAAATTTCCCCTTCATCTTTTTTCAGGCATCTAAACCAAAATTTCAATATCCTTTCCAGTATCACTCCCTTTCTTCTTGTTCTTCCTAATTCCACTAACACTTTCCCCCAGTGCTGATCTTGGTAACCCCAATAGCTTTTTACAGTAAATTCTATAGCTCTGGTCTATTTTTCTGCTTAATTCAGATCCTCCCCAAATTTCAACTGCATATAGCATTCTTGCTTCTACCAATGCCTCATACATTCTTTCTATCCATTTAGTCGGTACCTGACCAGTTACTGTACATTCAAGCAAAAGAAAGAAAAAATATCTGACGTGTTACATTTACATAACTTTCTCTATCTGTATCATTTATTAGTGGGTATATGAACTATTCTTATGAAAGTTTATTTTGTAGCTACTTCATTTTAATTGAGATAAGACTTTGCAGAAATGCTACATTACATGTTTAATTATAGATACAACGGGAACAGCGAGAGTCAAATGATTAAAAACAGGACACTATATACTAGCCTTAAAATTTCATACTCCTTCTATGCATTCACGAGAAACAATTGAATATCAACAGGACTTTAAAAGAATGACAAAGTATTGAAAATTTGCACCATTAATAACGAAAATCTCAGAAATGCTTATGCCTCAAAAAATATTTAAAATAATTTTTTTTTTAAAGAGATCTACATTTTTTGTATAGTATGTTTTCGTTTATCGCACTTATACAACGTTGTGCAAAATTTCTTCCAAATGAAGAGGACATCACAGGCTATTTCCAGAAAATTCAAGATATACATTTTGTTTATAATTTAAATAGCTCAAACATATGATATTTTAATCAAAATTGTTAGAGCCATTTTTCAGAAAATCCGTAATTTTGAAAAACCCTCCATGTTATGGGAATTTTCTTGAAAATTGTTTTGTCTTATTTTTGGAAGATACTGAATCTAAATATTAAGTTTGGTATTTATTGGACATTCCATTTTTGAATTATGCTGTTCACAGACAGACACACACACACACGCACCCACCCACCCACCCACCCACCCACACACACACACACAGTGTTTCTAAAAATGCTATTTTTTTAATTCAGGGCCCTCAAAACATGTATTTTTGGTGAAATCTTGACATTAAATTTTTTTAGTGAAATGCAATACCTACTCTACCTATTATATACATGGTAAGAAAGTAAAAATTGACATTGTTTTGCAGGTGTAATAAAAAGTGGAATATACTTTACAAACTATTGTTGTTTTCAAATGCCTGTGACTTGGTTTAGCACCATCATTCATCATACTTTCCAATAAAGTCCTTCTAGATCTTCTCATTTTTTTTCTCTGTATCTAGATGTCTGCAGTGTAGCAAATGCTCCTTACTTAAAGGTATATTTTCTTTACACAGGGGGCATCCTGTTGTGAAAATTCTGATCTTTGAAGCCATTCTCCTAAGCAGTCATGGCCTGTTTCCAATCTTAGGAATACTGCTGCTGATCTTCTTGGGAGGTTATGACCTTGTCAGCGTAAGCAGCAATATCTGTACATTTCTTATTTGTAAGCTTTTTCTTGCCTTCTTTTTGTCTTCCTTGCTTATTTTTATACTTTACAAACTATGAGAGAATTTCTGACAGATTTGGTAAAGGGGCTCATCACTGAATTTATTAGAGGGTCCAAAATTTATGTGGGTGGCCGTGGTTGTACCTGCTTTTCTTTGAAATATAAAATGAGAGAGGAGAAACTACTAGTCATTAAATGCAGTATTTATTATAAAATATAGAGATTCCAAAAATATGCAGTGTATTTGTTTTAATCAACAATTGTTTAAATATGCTTTAAATCAACTGAGTTTAATTGAATTTTATATGCATAAAACAGTGAATAAATAATTTTACCTCAATATTTTCCTTGATGCGAGAGGCAGTTACACTCTTAGGAATTACTGCAATACCCCTTTGGATTGTGTGGTGCAGGAGAACTTGTGCAGATGTCTTGTTATGATGCAGTGCAATGCGACACACCAGAGGATCTTTCAGTGGTGTAACATCTGGATCACTGTAACATAAGCATTCTTTTACTCTTATATTTAAAACATCATTTTGTTATTTTGAGTAAACATAATCTGCAATAAACAAGATCATAAATATACACAATTTATTAAATTTCAGATTCTTTGATTAATTTTCTTTCAGAAATAATGTACTGATGATGATAAACTTTATTTTTATGGATGTTTTGGTAAATAATTCTAAAAATTGCTAACTTTTAGGAGCATTTTCATATACACTATCCTTAATATCGTAAATCTCAAATATGTTGATAAATTTCCTTAAGTTTTCCTGTATACAAAATTTCATTTTCACATATCTAGTTGTTTACCTATGAGGTATACATTTTTAGGAGGCTCTCCATATAAAATACTGATTTCAGTCAAACTTGATATATGGAAATATGTTCTTTAAACTGTTGTATATACCATACAACCTGTACACAGAACATTTCACTTAAACACTTTAAATAATTAGGAGACTTTCCATAATTACACTGAATTGTGCACCACTTAGAATCAATTTAAAATCTGTTCAGTTTTCCCCAAACTCATGTACTGGTTGATATACTTAAAGCTACCACTTTAAATACTTTCTATTGTAACAGTGTTATCAACCAGTCATTTTTGGCAGATTGAAGGGCATATATAGTAGCTAATGAAACTAGCTCTTAGGGAACTAATATTAATAATTTGGAGCCTACCCACCTGTCCACCCACCAATCTACCTCTCTCCCTTCCTCCTTTCCTCCCACCCTCCCTCCCTCCCTACCTCCTCCCTCCTTTCTTTCTTTCTTGTTTAATGAAACAGTAGTGCATCAGGAATTAAAGTAAGTTGAAATGGGAAGTACTAAGCTAGCAGTGGAAGAGAGAGGAGGTGTGTTAAGTTAGCTCCTGGAGTTAAGGAAAAAGGGAATAAGAAACAATGGGAGTAAGCATCAAAGTATACAGAGAAAGAATTGGAACTTTAATAGGATAAAATGGAATGAGTCTAAATAGAAACAAGATGAAGAAGAGATAGCAAATGTGTTTCTTCTTTTAACTGTAATAGGCGCACTATTGTTAATCGGTGAAGTTGAAATTAACCCTGGACCAAATGGGAATCAAGCTGTCATGGAGAAAATCTTATCTAGAGTGGACATGGATGAGAGGTTAAGAGGTTAACTCAATGGGGTGGAGAAAGAACTATTGAAAATCAAAAAGAGTTAAGAAAGGATGTGCAAGATGTAAGAATAGAGGTGCAGAATGTCAAAAGAAGAGTACAAACCCTGGTAGGGGGGGTCGAGTTGTGTCACCACCCAGGACAGCAGGTTTTAGGGGTGGAAAAATCTTAAAATGTGAACAAGATGTGTGAAAATATGACAGAATTACAAATCATGCTTAAAATCTAGCAACTTTCTAGAGATCTTTTGTTATGAAACTCATGATAAATGCAGTACCAAGGCAATTTGAATGGACCCTCATGATGATCCCGTCAAAACATTCCATGCGCATCAGGTGTTCAACAATAAACATCATGTTTTTTAACAGGAGTATTACAAGCATTTAGTTTATTTGCTTACATCAGTGACTTAAGAACTTGCTAGTTATTGCCTTAGTGATATCATGGAAGTCACTGTATGTGCATTCAGTTATTACTTGTGCTGTTAGCTTATTTTGTTATTTGCTGATTTTAACTTCAAAGAAACTCAATTGGACAACTTTGAATTAAATGCAATAAGAAGGCACATCACCGGCTACTACTACACCTGAAATGAGCATCCTACCACACACAAACTTGTTTCCTCACTTATAGATGCAGAGCTATTTCAGGAAAGCCTTAGCTCTTTGAACTAGGTCCTCCATGATCTTACATTTGAGTTCAAAACAATAAATAAGAAAAAAGTAGCACTCAATTGATCTGATGTTGTAGCTATAGGAGCATTATTTTTAAGATATATACAAAATAAGAAATTGAGAGAAATATTGGTGTGGTTAGCTGAAAAGTGGTTAAATGCCAGCCATACGTATCAAAGGGCTGGACTGATGATAGAATTGAAAGCTCCATAAAGTCACCTAGAGGACTTTATTATTGCCCTTGCTGGAACATTTTTTATGGCCACCTACTGCTCTTCAATTCGAGATCTGGAGATTAACATGAAGATGTTAACCATGACCATTTTTACAGTTGGTTTAAGGATCAGTTACTCAGCATCCCATGTTATTGTTATGGACAAGGTCCCATACCACGCGGCACAAACATATAAGTGAACACTAACAGTAACACATGGTAGAGTGGCTTACTTGCCAAAATATGGCATGTAACATTACAATGAAAAAAGGGAAACTTTTTAACTTCTGTTACTCATAAATGAAAACACGCCTAGGCCAAAATATGTTGTGGATAAACTAGTAAAAGAAAATGGTCAACAAACCATCAGATTGCCCCCATATTACCACTACTTCAACTCCATTAAACCAATTTGCTCAAAGACTATGTCGCAAGACCAATAAAACATTTACTTTGGTGGAAGTGGAGTATCTCAAAAGGGAAGACATAAATCACTAAATAAAGTGATACAAGGAAAATGGAGAAGCAGGTACTAATAAAGATGATTATCAAACCAGTGTAGACAACCGTCAAAGTTGTCCTCTGTGGTCTAGCGGTACCGTGTTAGCCTCTAGTTCCCGAGGACGCAGATTCAACCTGGCTTAGGGCAATGGATTTTTTCAGGCATAAAAATTCTTAGCATGGCTTCCTTCAGAAAGGAAGTAAAGCTGGTGGTCCCATGCTGTAGATTTACAGCATGTAAAAGAACCTCAAGCCTGATAAAAAAGCCTCTGAGCAAAATTTCCAGTTTTGCGTGTGATTCCGCATGTTCATATGGAAACATGAATGAATGTTGTTTATTTTTACAGTTTAACATAGATTCAACAGAAACAAATTTTGAAAGTGTATAATAGTAGTAGGAATGTGAATTGTTTTAATTCAAAATGTATTTAAATATGCAGAAAATGTTAAACTTTCAGTCTCCTCTAAGAAATATTTGAAAAAGTATTTAAGTTTCATAAAATCTTCATTTAAAACAGTTAATATTAAACAATTTTCACTTTTTCTCAAAAACTATTTTAAAAACACCAAAACTGCATTGAGATTTTTTGTTCTACTCATTACAAAGAGTCATTCTGTTCAAGGATGATCATAGGTCACCTTCCATCCTGTATAAAGATAAGGGGAGTGTCAACAAGCCCAATAATTATAGAGCTGACAAAGGGAATAGAATGGTGATTTTGGAAAAAGATGAATATTCTTAAATTACAAAAAAATCCCCTAAGCCAATGTAAAAATAAATTTAATGAAACAATCGCAGACTTCAAATTAACACACAAAAAGAACAGTACAAAATCAAAGTAGACAATCCCACACTGTCCAGAATCTATGGACTTCCAAATATGCATAAACTGGGAAAAACAATGAGGCCAATTATAAATAATATAAATGCTCCCACCTACCAACTAGCAAAATGGCTGACACATAAGTTCTCCTCATTTCCAGATTTAAAACTTTAAGCATAAAAAACTCCCTGGAGTTAATTCAAAAAAATCTGATGTGTTACACTCACATGACTTTCTCTACTCTTGTACAAACTATTTTTACAAACGCTTATTCTCCATCTACTTCATCTTAATCGAGATAAACATTTGCAGTCTATCTTATTGCTAATTTTCTTGTAGATGTAAGGGGAATATATATTTACAAGGGCAATTTGGAAATACAGTAGCCTTTAAGCACATACATATCTCTTAATAGCTGGTTGCTAGGTGCAGCACCATTCCCTTTCCCACAGATTAATACTCTTTGCATATCCAAGACAAAAAAATGAATAACGAATTCCCACTTGAGAAAATAAGTATTGAAAAATTTAAGAGAATAACAAGCAATATCTCGAAAATGGTTCACTCAACAAAAAAAATGTATATGACATAAATTATGTATTTTAACACGATCTACATTTTTTGTGTAGTAAAATTTTGTCTATCTCTTATGGTTTACCAGTTATGCAAAAGTCGTTCACAATGAAGAATACTTTTGGAGACATTCCCATAAAATTCAAGATATACATTTTATTTGTCATAAAAATATCTTAAACATATGATATTTTAAACAAAATCGTTAGAGCCATTTTTGAGAAAATTAAAATTTTCGAAAAATCTTCCATGTAAAGGGTAATCTGGGGTGGGGGGATTTCTTGAAAATCTTCCTTTCGCTTCCTTTGAAGATACTGAACCTAAATACTAAGTTTGGTGTTTAACCGACTGTTCATTTCTGAGGTATGCTGTTCACAGACAGACAGACACACACACAGACAGGCAGACAGACAGACAGACAGACAGACACACAGACACACACACGGAAATGTTTCCAAAAATGCTTTTTTTGGATTCAGGGGGTCTCAAAACATATATTTCCGGTGAAATCTCGGTATCGAATTTTTGGGTGGAATACAATACTTCCCCTACTTACTATACGTAGTAGAGAAAGTAAAAATAAAAGACATTGAAATAGAAAAACAGATTCCATAGTTTCTTTTGATGTCACGGCTCTCTTTCCCAGCATACCAACAGAAACCTACCAACACACATAAAAAACTGACTGCTACCAATAGGAAAGACTACAGAAGAAATCCAAGAATACATCACACTAACTACACTGTGAATAGAGCAAAATTATTTCACTTTCAACGGGAACTACTACAAACAGAACTCAGGCCTAGCTATGGGCAGTCCACTTTCACCACTACTGGCAGAACTCTTCATGAGCAATATAGAGACAAGAGTCACAAAGGCTTTCCCCTGGATATTTAAATGATGGTGCCGCTACGTTGATGATGTTCTTGCAATAGTCCCAGAAAAACACTTGGAAGACGCACTAAAATTATTGAACCTTCAGGAAAAATCCATAAATTTCACAATGGAAAAAGAACAGAATGGACAACTCCCCTTTCTTGACCTTAAAATCATCAAGAAAGAAAGCCACTTAACATTCTGCATCTACAGGAAACCCACACACACAAATAGCTACATAAAACAAAACAGTTTCAATCCTGTTCCCCACCAGCATGCAGCACTCAACAGTCTGACACACTGACTGGTCAATGTTCCTATGAACAAAGAGGAATACACATTGGAGCTAAACAATAGGACATAACTACAGAAAACGGATTCAGGCCAGAAACAATTCAAAAGAAAATAAACAGAGCCGTGAGCAAAAAGAAAATAAAAGAAGTTACCACACTCATCCCTACTGAAAAAGAAAAGATGATCTTCAAAAATTTCACATACCACCCAACAGCTTTCTATAAATTCCAGAGAATCTTCAAGCAACACAACATCGCTTTTGGCCCCAAAAAGCAATTACACCATCAAAAACCTACTAAACTCCAAACTAAAAGATGACATCCCAGAGGAGAACAAAGAAGGAATATACCAGATCAACTCCAATGACTGCAAATTAATCTACATTGGGAAAACCAAAATAAATATAAAAACAAGAACAAAAGAACACTTCATTTACATAAAGCAAAAACAGGAAGATAAATCAGCAGTAGCTTGGCACTTTTGGAGAGACAAACACACCATAGACAGAAACCCAAAAATACTACAAGACATCCCAAGAAAAGCAGAACTTACAACTTGGGAAAACATTTATATTTGGAAAAACAGAAACCGCATTTATAATTTTGAAACCTCACCAGAAGACTTACTTTTGAAGAAGCTCTTCCAACCAAAACCAGAGATCAAGCTAATAACCAAGATGAAGCATGCAGGCAGTCGAGACAGGGAACTGAGGATGGGAGCAATTAGCCCCTGAAACATGTATTCATTATAAAAACAAATAAGTGATGTAGTGTTACAATCAACTCAATAATTACTAATTATAGAGGTATTGCACTGCCATGGAATGTTGGAACAACATTTACAGGAATCTTAACAAATAGGCTACAAAAGTGGGAAGAGGAATATAACTTCTCTGTCAATTTCAAATGGAGTTGCATAGGGGAAGAAGAACTGTAGATAATCTACTCATAATAAAACATTAGTGGATAAATATCTAAAGGAAAAAAGTGGAAAACTGTACAGGGCATTTGTAGACCTTGAGAAAGTGTATGACTGCATTGACCTAAAGTTGTTATTGTATAAACTGCAACGGAGTAAGTCAACATATGGTGAATAGATTCTGTGTGGTTGTCACAGTAACTCAATGGTTAGAGCAACCACATGGAGAGCGGGAGAACCGTGTTCAAATCCTGGCAGTGACCTGGAATTTTTCAGTCACAAACAACCAGTGTAGTGTATATGATCCTATCTCAAGCAACTTCTAGAATAGCATAACGTATTAGTATCCAGATAGTAGGAAAGGAAAATATAAATTATAAAATAAATGTGTTATAAATAAATAAAAAGGTAAATGAAGGAAATATAGTACTGGATATCAGTATGTAACTGCTGGATACCAGTTGCTTTTATGCTGGTTATTAGTAGTAGTAAGATAATTTAATGTAATATGTATGTATCTAAATATATGGAGAAATAAATAAATCTATCTACTACATTCTGTGTGAGAGAAGGGGAAGGAATGATAACAAAAGAAATAAATCAAAAGAAGGGGCTATGATAAGGGTGCAAGTTAAGTCCTGTTTTATTTGATCTGTTCATTGACGATATACTACCGAGATAGAGAACAGTAATAATCTTTTTGCCTGCAATAAACAATGTGACAATCCCTAGATTATTATTTGCAGATGATTTAGCTGTAGATCCATTTCAACGACTGGCCTAAAGCAATCCTTGCAGCAAATAGATAAGTACTGTATTGAACAGCATTTGAAGGTAAACCAGGAGAGGACACAAACAGTAGTATTTAAGAAAGGGGCAAAATTGAGTAAGTATGAAAAGTGGAAGAAAGAAAATAAAGAATATAAAGTGGTTAGAGATAGTATGTATTTAGGGGTAAAAATTGATAGGGATGGAAAATGGAAGAAACAGAAGAAGTTGGCAATGGCAGCTTTTAGAGGGTGCAAATGTAGAATACCAGACATAAATGTCAACTGGTTAGAGAAAATATATAATATGGTAGTTGAAGCAAAACTGTTATATGGCATTCAATTATAAGACTAGATGGTGGATGGAAAATTGTGGATGCTGTACATAGGATGTTTTGTAGGGAAGTGTCAGGCCTGCCAAAGCAATAGCAAAGGAATTTTCTCAAATTGGGAAGAGTGGGGATTGAGGAAGAAAGGTATGATTATGGACAGAGCTCTTAAATATTGGTTTAGAATATTAAATCTAGATTAAAGGAATCCGTTATGACAATGCTTAGAATATCCAGAAAAGAGTTTAAGAGAAAATAGGTGGAGCTACAGTATGTGAACTAACTTGGAGAATAATAGACTTGGGAAAATTTGAAGAAAGAGGGAAAAAATGTAAATGGTTTTTAGAAAGCAGCAAGGAGGAGATTTGAAGACATAGAAATACAAACATTTGTTTAGTGACATAGCTGGAGAAAGATCATTAGAATCATATATAACAATAAAAAGTACATGGGAAAGAGAAGCATATATTGATAAATTAAATAAAGAGCAAAGAGAGAGTATTGCATGGGTACGAACTGGTGTGTGGAGGCTAAAAGGTATGAGAAAAGGTTTCCCACAAAATCAGTATCCACTATGAGGAGGAAAAGAAGATGGAGCATTTAATTTTTTTAATGTAAAGGGACAGAGATTTGGAAAAAGGGAGTGCATAAATGGGAAATGGCTTAAATCAAACAGAAAGATAGTAAGATTGTAGGTGAGTAGCTAACCAAAGTAAAAATGAAGGGAATTGGTCAATAAAAAGAGAAGTGAATCAAACATAAACTTAAGGGGTGTTAAAACAGAATGTTTTTAGATAATAAGGGAATTTTTGACATGATTATAGCAAGTTAACAGCCTGGGCTGAATCCTTAGCCATATTATTTTGCATTCTTGTATTCTTTTGTATTGATGCTCAGTGCAAATAAACATTAATTTCTATAATTTTATTTCTTCATACTAGAAAGTCTTGATGCTCTTATGTTGTTTATTTTACTGCTAGTTGTACTTATTTCTATTGAAGCAAGGTTTGGTAGATATTGTGAAAGAATGCTATTTACTGATGCTGAAAAAGCTGATGATATTCTTGTGTATGGTGAATGTAGGAAAAATGTAATGTTATCTTCCAATTTGTATAGTGAGAGAGGTCAGCTAAGTTGAAGATTATTTGTGAACCTCTTCAGCCAATTAAGAGGAACTGAAGGTGTAATGCCCCACAAATGAGCCCAGAGGAAAAGGTTGACTAGAAAAGATACTGAAATAAATATTCTAGCTGCTGTTGAAGCAAACCCAGCATTAGTTCACATGATATTGCTAGAGGAAGTGACATAAGCCAAAGAAGTGAGCTACAAATTCATCATTACAAGTTCCATTCCTATAATGTTTCTCTCCACCAAAAGCTACATGAAAATGATTCTCAGAATCGTATACATTTTTGTTAGAGGGTATACCTCAAGCCACTTTTCCATGTCCTATCCTATTTACCAATGATTCATGATTTACAATTCACAGGCAAGCCAATCTTAGAAACAAGCACTATTCATCATGACTTCGTGAAGTGGAATACAATGGAATGTAAAGTAAATGTAAGATATGGAATAGTTGGTCATGATTTAATAGAACCTTATTTCATAGAAATTCACTAAATTACAAAATTATGTAAATCTCTTAGTATATGAACTAGAACCTTTGTTAGAAGAGATTCTGCTAGATAGTAGGAGGAATAAGTGGTATGAGCAGCTCATTTTTCAAACCTGGTGGAGGGCAATGGATTTTTTTGGGCATAAAAACCCTTAGCATGGCTTCCTTTGTAAGGGAAGTATAGCCAGTGGTCCCGTATTGTAGATTTACAGCACGTAAAACAACCTCAAGCCTGATAGATGCCTCTGAGCAAAAGTTTTGGTATTTCACGCCCAATATAGAATGGGATGCTAAGGACCTAGTAGTTAAAGAATATCCATAAACAAAGCTCAATTTAATTTTTTTAGCCCATTTTTCAAAACTAGTAGAAGAACGGTTAATTAATTAGAAAGCTAGAATCAGACGACTAAACAATTCAATGCAATTGCAGGATTTGAACCACAGATCTTCTGATGCGATCAGTTGGGGAATTAAATTTTGTACCGGCATGTTGCCATGGTAGCTCAGTGGTTAGAGCAACGGGACGAAAATTGGGAGATACATGGTTCAAATCCCGGCAATGGCATTGAATTTTTCAATCGTCTAATTCTACCTTTTCAACCTTGTCCAACACACGGCTTGTGTGGAAGAACAATTAATTCCATTAATTGACCTAATAGTGGTCAAAACTACGAAGCCTGGGACTTAAGTACTTAAACAGCATTGTAAGTCACCATTGGGGCATGTATCTCAATACAATTTGAGATCTCCTTGTGGTTTACCGGGAAACATGCAAATCAGTTGGGGAATTGAATTTCATACCGCCATGTTGCCATGGTAGCTCAGTGGTTAGAGCAACCAGACAGAAACCCAGAGATCCGTGGTTCAAATCCTGGCAATGGTATTGAATTTTTCAGTCGTCTGATTCTAACTTTCCAACCTTGTCCAACACATAGCTTGTGTGGAAGAACGATTAGTTGTAGTTAATTAATTGTTTGGAGGACATTGGATTGGTTGCAGCGGATCTTTAAGCTGGAATGCCCAATCTCCTGATTCGATGTCTTTGGATCTTTTTTATTACCAAAACTATAGGACATAGTCTACAAGGATGTACCAACTGGACATGTAACATCATATTGTATCAGCTTGCATTATGATTTCTCCTGAAATTCTAACTAATGTGCAGCATATCCTGCATTAAAGACTAGAAACTTCTGTTGTAGCAAATGGTAACCAATTCAAACATTTGTGAGCCTGTTATATTTTTTTGGACTGAAAAATAGTTGAAAGTATTTAATTCCCAAATTATTGTTAACTTAATTTTAATGCATTGTGTGTTTATGTCTGAGGGATAATAGTTTAATACTGATTTACTCTTTAAGTATTTGCATTGGAAAGGTGTGGTTAACATTATTAGTGTTTAATTTTATTTACTTTAATTCTTGCTATACTTATGGCTATTGTTCCATTTTAAAAGCTATAACTTTGTGCTGAAAACACTACTTTTTACTTTTTATTATACATTTATACATTTTGTTGTACATATAAGAAGGATACAGTAAGCTATAGCTGTAGTCAGATTTTTAAAAAGTGGATGTGATGATTTTGAAATTCCGTGCTCTTGGCATGACTGATAGCAACTTATCACTTGAAAAAATGTAAGTATTTGAAAATTCAAACCAATAACAAAGAATATCTCAGAAATAGCTTATGCACAACAAATTATTTTGCATAAACTGTGTGTTTAATGAGATCTACATTTTTTTTTTTTTTTTTTTTTTTTTTTTGGTGCAGTAAGATTCTGTCTATCCTTTATGGTTTACCAATTATACAAAAGTCACTCAAAATGAAAAGACCATTCTCAGAAAATTCAATACCTATATATATTTTATCTTTCATGCAAACATCTTAAATGTATAGTAATGTAATTGAAATCATTAGAGCCTTTTTTAAGAAAATAAAATTAAAAAACAAAAGAATGAAAATGTTTTTATGTAAAGGGTAGTTTGCAGTAGGAGATTTTCTTGAAAATTTTCAGGTCACATCCTTGGAAATTGCTGAACTAAAATATCAAGTTTTTAGCTTTAATCAATTTAAATTTAACCAATGTCTTGTTTTTGAGTTATACTGTGAACAGACACAAATACACCTTTTTCTGATGCTTTTTAGGGTTCCAGGAATCTCAAAACGTGCATTTCCAGTGATATTTCTGTATTAAATTTTTGAGCAGAATGCAATACCTCCTCTACTTAAGATACGTTAAGCAGTGGAGAAAGTAAAAATACACAAAATGAAAAGACTCTATGGTATCTCATTTCAGTTTTTCATGAATAACTTTTTTCTTACATCCTTCTCTTCTTTTATACTTTTTATATATTTTGCTTTTAATACAAAAACCCTTGAGTTTTTCAGAATGCATTTTATAGTTCCCTAAATGTTAACAAATGCCAGTTCTTAATAAGTGTTAATTACAATAATACAGTAATAATAATAAATAATACATACAAGCTAATAGTAGCCATCGTAACTTGTACAATGGTAAAAATAAATGATATACACAGAACTCTTATTATTTATACAATTTATAATTATTAACACATAGGAATAACAAGAACTATAGGATATAGATGCACCAAGTTAGCATGTTAAAGAATATTTGAGCTGTGATTTAAAAACTCTTGCGAGCTATAAAAGCAGTGTGTTAATAAATGCTTTTTGAGTGCCTTTTTAAAATGATTTATATCATATATTCTCTTTAAATCCGTTGGCAGTGAGGTTAAAGAATTTAGAACCTGCATGGATGATATTTTTATTTCCAAAAGTACCCCTGTATGAATTCATAATAAAGTCATTTTGACTTCGAGTAAAATGTCTGTGCACATCTTTGTTTAATTGAGGGGTTTCACTAGATTTTTTTAGCATATATAATAACATAATTTATATACATACAAAATAGTGGTAGAATTTTAAACTGTTTAAACTACGCCTACAAGATTCATAACTATTTATTCTGGCTAGAACTCTTACTGCTCTTTTCTGTAGTAGAAAGATCTGCATGAAGTATGTTTTTACTTTCTCTACTACGTATAGTAAGTAGGGGAAATATTGTATTCCACCCAAAAATTCGATACCGAGATTTCACCGGAAATACTTGTTTTGAGACCCCCTGAATCCAAAAAAAGGATTTTTGGAAACATGTCCGTGTGTGTGTGTGTGTGTGTGTGCGTGTGCGTGTGTGTGTGTGAGAACAGCATAACTCAGAAACGAACAGTCGGATAAACACCAAACTTGGTATTTAGATTCAGTATCTTCCAGAGATGCGACACGAAGGTTTTCAAGAAAATCCCCTCACCCCAGATTACCCTTACCCTTTACATGGAACATTTTTCGAAAATTTTAATTTTCTCAAAAATGGCTCTAACGGTTTTGATTAAAATATCATATGTTTAAGATATTTTGATGACAAATAAAATGTATATCTTGAATTTTCTGGGAATGTCTCCAAAAGTATTCTTCATTGTGAACGACTTTTGCATAACTGGTAAACCATAAGAGATAGACAAAATTTTACTACACAGAAAATGTAGATCGCATTAAAATGCACAATTTATGTCATATACAAGTTTTTTGTTGAGGGAACCATTTTCGAGATATTGCTTGTTATTCCCTTAAATTTTTCAATACTTATTTTCTCAAATGGGAATTCGTTATTCATGTTTTTGTCTTGGATATGCAAAGAGTTTTAATCTGTGGCAAAGGGAACGGTGCTGCACCTAGCAACCACTATTAAGAGATATGTATGTGCTTAAAGGCTACTGTATTTCTATATTGCCTTTGTAAATATATATTCCCCTTACATCTACTAGAAACTTAGCAGTAAGATAGAGTCTGCAAATGTTTATTTCGATTAACATGAAGTAGATGGAGAATAAGCGTTTGTAAAAATAGTTTGTACAAGAGTAGAGAAAGTCATGTGAGTGTAACACATCAGATTTTTGATAAAGAACCCCATAACATTGCCCCGTATTTTAAATGTGAGTGAAATAATGCAAAGTACACTGTACGAACCATTTGTGGAGGTAACATGTTGATGAGTTGATGTAGCAAAAATATGGTCTTATTAAATTTAGAATGAATTACACTAATATAGTCATTCTTAAACAACAAACATTGCTTTATACTATATTTAATACTGTTTGTTACAACGTTTACAGTAGTTTACCTACAAATTTCATTCACATGAAAGGCCAAAAGCACCACAAACACCAAAATGATCAACCTATGTTTATAAAGTGATGTTGCCAGGGAACTGATTTCTCTCTTAAAAACAAAAATGTTTCTTTTTTGTTCAGTTAAAGAAGATATGTTTGGGGCTGAATGAAGAAAATTTAATAAAATTAATATTTTGTATTAACACCTTTGCATTTGCTACTTTTCTGTTCAGTGTAATTACTATTATTGCAGTTATTTTGTTTTTTCTTTTTTCACCTTTTAAAATTTGGAGAGCCCAATGGAGCATATGCACATACAGCAACCTTATTTTTCTTGCAAAACTCCACCAACTGTTTTTGCTGACAGAGGATATGTAGCTCCACTTGCAGACACACTGGTTTGATTCTTGATGCCTTTAGAATTCTTTTGACCTGATTAGAGTTGAAATTTGAGAGTCCTATTCCACGCACTCTTCCAGCATCCACCTGCTCTTCCATAGCCTGCACAAATGATTTAAAACCACTGGTACTTCTTTTGTCACAAATTCCTGTTAAAATATTTGTAGCAGACAGTTTTAACCATTTCATATACTTGCATTTCACTGCAAACATTCAATGTGAATGCACCAGTTCTACATCAAAAGTACTTCCTTTGAAGTATAAAGTTAATATCCCTCCTTTTGATATAAAGATCTTTACCTATATTTGAAAACCTACTCACAGATTTAAGTTGAGCATATATTATGTAAGAGAAAATGCCATAAGAACCATATTTTGAAGATAAAAAGCACAATGAAATTAATTGTAATGAATAGTGATGCTTACTATATCACTGTTTGCAATGCTTCTGTGAATAATAATTAAGTTAATTTTGTCACGGAACACCATAAATCCAGCAAAGTAGTAGCCACTATAAGCTTATTGATTCCAGGTATACTTTACTACCAACTAGTGGCTGAGTAAAACATGATTCATAAATAATTGACTAAGGACAAATTCTATTTTTCTGTGAGAAACAATAGCATATAATAAAAATACAAAGAGAGATAATAATAGCATAAATTTAGAATGACGCATAGTACTTCGTATTAGAAGAACTTTGAGAGATACAATTAGAAGAGATATAAACTAATGCTTTATAAATCTGTGGTCATCCCTATGCTTGGTTATGGCTATAAAACTTGGATTTTGCTTAGAGTAGATAAAAGAAATTGAACTGCCAAGAACGAGGTTCATTCATTGCCCAAATTTACAAAACTGAATCAATAGAGAAGCTCCTAGATATAGTTCATTAGAAAGGACACAAGATCAGAAATTGAATAGTGTAAACATACCCAGAGGAGGATGTAAGATGACAGAATGTCAAAATATAATTATTTACCAAAATGAAGACGAAAGTAGGAAGATTTAAGATGAGATGAGAAACCCAGGGAACTGCATGTGGGATTTGTGTTGGACAAAGTGGCATCTGGGGGGGGGGTGTTTCTCCTGGTTCTCCAGTTTCGCCTGCCATTCATTCCATCAATTGCTCCATCACCACCTTTCCTTTCATTCATCTCACCATCATTTCATATCATCTCCTTCACATTCTCATACCAGACTTTGGACTGATCACTCATTCTGGCTGTTCATTCTGATCCATAGTTTGTGCTCCCCAACACCCGGTTGTCAGTACTGGGGGGGGGGGTGGTGTAAGTCCTAACGACAGGGAGGGTAAACAGAGAGAGAAGAAGTATACACTAATGGATGATGAGATGATATCTAACAATGAGCATAACCATTTTTATTTGTTGGCACCATGGCAGCACTCATTAAATCCAAAATTGTATTTTTATTATTAATGCCATTAGCATGTAAACAACTGTGCTTTCAACTCCTGTTGACATCTTTAAGAAATCGAAATCATATATAAACATTTTTGCTAAATCTTCTGTGCAATGGTTCATATTGCAGGTTTCATTAAGTCTAAAGTCACTTTCAAAAAAATGTAAATACTATTGAGGATAAATGAAAGTGGCCTCAAATAGTGGTAGAATTTTCAATTTCCTTTTATTCAAAACTATGGTTGTGGACTTCCTGCCTTATCTCTAGTGTCAATCATTTGAAAATAGCCCAAGTATGAGTGCTATAAGACATTAACACTAATCTGTATAAGGGTAAGCAGAAAGGTTTCACAAATGGAATATGGAAGATTCACAGTCTTATTAACAATGTCCACTAAGCAGAGTTGAGCTCCCTCATCAAAGAATATCAATGTATATGATGCTTTAGTGTGCATTTGTATTTACAAGAACAGTGTGCATCAAGTGTTCCTTGACAATGTACCTTCCATATTGCAACTAAGTCTGTCTTAGTATCAAGGGCAATTGTTCCACTTGGGTCTTTGGGCCAGAGCTCATCTCCAACATCTTGTAGTCCTATTGGAGCATGGATCAGGTATAGATCCAAATAATTAAGCTGTAGTGCTTCAAGGGATTTATGCAAATATTTCTCAACACCTTCTGGGCGATTTCCTTTAGGAGGCAGCTGAAAGTAAAATTAATCATATAAACTGATAGTCAGATCCTCTCAAAAATGAAAAAAGTAACCAATTTTCATCTTTACTTTCTTTCTAATGATTATGTATCTCTTTGTGTATGTGAAACAATGCTAAAACTCAGAGAGCAACAACATTGTATTTTACATATATCTGACTCTATATTTGTAAACCATGTCCTACAGATGTAAGTGTGTATGCTAACTGTTCTTTAGAATCTACAAAAATGAATCAGCTGTGGTACCTTTGAGACAATAAACAACTCTTCTCTGTGGATTTTACCAGCATCAATACACTTCTTCAAAATATTCCCAATAACTTCCTCATTCTGATACATATAAGCAGTATCAATGTGTCTATAACCAGCATCTAATGCTACTTCTAATGCTTTTTCAATTTCATCTTGCTGTGCCTACAAACAATATGCATAAATTATTTCATAACACACTGAAACAAACAAACAGATATTCAGCTTCTTGCTCTTTAAGTAGGTGCAGTCCTCAGCTTGACAATCTGTTAACTGCACTATATGATTTTGGTATTTTAATTTTCTTTGTTTGTTTCTTTTTTGATAGCTAAAACAATACCACTCATGAATAAAGAGATAAACAGTTTTTTTAATTATGCACATGAAAATCAAGTTAGGAATTGGCCTTCAGTAATTCTCTTGGGTAATATATCCGTTTATCATTGATGTTACTTTTTTCTTAGAAATTAACAAAATAACATTAATTTTAATTTTATTGCAGTTCAGCACTATGATTACTCAAAGTATCACAAAAGAATTATGTCAAGCAATAAATGAGTAGGTATTGAATGAGTAGTCAGAACATTCAGGAATTCACACACAAATTCTCTGGAATTGTAGTTTATTGATAAAAAAATTAATAAAACTGTTAGTAACGCTGTTTTTTTTTCTTTCTTTTTCTCTTGCTCCAGGCATAAAGGGCAAGAAAACGATTACATCACATTGCAATGTCTGAATTCTATATCCTGTTGTGGGTTATTTACGCTAACCTAGACAGAGAATCTCACCGAATGTCAGGTTACCTACACATAGGGAACATAGTTCCCTAACGCCACGTTAGGGAACTATGCGAAATATTGCGCCAAACGCTAGACTTCTCGAAACGCTTCTCTAATAAATGGGAATAGTAAAATAACGTGAGAAGCATTCTTAGGAGATAATTTTTTTTTCTTCAAATATATACCTCCGACTTGTTCGTGAAGAGTTAATCGAGCTCCTGAAGGTTCTTTGCAGCAACTAATGTGAAGCATTGTCATTTTTCTATCAAAAAGGTGAATACATTTCGAATATCTCAAACACAAACAAACTTAACCTCTTTCATAGTCCAACAGTTACACATCTGGTATTACCTTCCAGGTGCCCAAACCTATTATAGGCATTTTTTGATTATTACTTAGCGTTAAACATCGTTCTTCGGAATCTGACATAATATATACACGATAAACTATAACTTGCCACAAAAGTGCGTACGGCGCTTTTAAGTATATAGCACATTTGTTAAGTAAGGCCATTGTTGACCAGGTAAATGAAGCCAAAACACATGAATACAGTTTATACTATAGATATACTGTTACCTATATTGAAATATATTTGCCATAAAACATTTGGGAGTTCTACACTCTGAGGTTACGTAAGAAAATAATAACTGTTAGGTATCTAGAAAGAATAATGGAATTAATTGTTCTTTCACACAAGCCGTGTGTTGGACAGGGTTGGAAAGGTAGAATCAGATGACTGAAAAATTCAATGCCATATGGTTCATGGAGTGCCCTGTAGCCAGCAAGTTAAGATTGCGGAATTTGTATTATACCTATTAGTAGTAGACAAAGCTCTATAGTTATAATTTATTTTCGTGTAATGTTGACAGTATCGACCGAGCAGTGCTTTAGTTAACTGTAAGATACCGGCACACACGTATCATAACATTTCGGAATTGTTGGGGGTGAATACAGGAGGTCAAATTCTGAGATTAATCACCCCAATCCGGGCTTTAGTTGGGCCGGTACTCAATACTGGTAGTTATAGAATTGTCCGAAGAGAGTAACATATATATACACACTCTCTGAAACATGCAATATACACCGGCTCAAAAAAATCAGCGCTGTTTTTTTAGTTGTTTGTATAAAATTATAATAATTAAAAAAAAACAGAAAATAACCCCATAATACCTAATGACGGGGAGACGATAATATTGAAAAATAGAGGTTTGTTTTTGCAGCAACGCTATAAAAGAATCGAGAGAAAAAAAAGTTTCACAAAAGTTAATTTGATCCTTCTGTCATTAACGATTGTCGATCGGTAGTACATAGTACAATGGTCAATGTCGTGCTGCTTAGCATAGAAATAAAGCAGTTCTTAATCTCCGTTTATAGTTAATCAGGTTCCTTCTATCTAAAATCGGAAAATACATTTACAAAACAAAATTAAACTCCTCAATGTATTTCCGAATTCGCTACAATCGTACGATACAATAATGTTAAAACAGCTGTTCACACTTTACATTTGAAACATTTCAGTGCGGTTGGTGTTATGATTTGTTAGAAATTAGTTCATATGAATGTGGTCGTGGTCGTGAGTTAGGCTAACAAGTAAAATGAGTTTACTGAAGTGGCTAAAACGAAAGCAGTGTGGTGAAAGTGAAAGTAAAGTGCCAAGTTTCATACAAAGATAGTGACAAAGATGAAGTGAAAAGACCTGCATATGAAGAAAAAGTTGCCGAAATGTAAAGTGCAATAGATTGTGTAACATGTTCTTCAAATTTCATACTTCACAAGCCTCAGGGACTTCATATTTCGCAAGAATGATGGCACGGTAAAGTAGACTACTATGGAAGTATAAGAAAGCTCAACAACTGAGGAGTGAAGTGGAGTGGAGTCGATCTGGTAGGCTCGTGGTGAACCTGAGTTTTGCTATGTACCTACCCTTGGAAGGGCTTTACCATAGGTAGGATGGATTGTTGTAGGGTGACGGTTTTGTGTTGATGTTGGGGGTGTGATGGAAGGTAGCTCTATGTTTTTATAGGCTCCTCAGTGGCTGCCTTTTCAGGAGCAGCACCAGTGCCCTGCTCCGCTGGTGTTTATTTTTGTTTAAATTTTTATTGGTTGAATTTTGTTGACCACTCCCACTGGGGAGGGGAGAGTACTTAGTGACAGCATGTTTTTTGCTGTTGGCAGGTTTAAAGCCTTCGTTACCGGGGGTGCCCGCAAGCCATGCGAGGAACCCGGTAGCGTCTGTATTGATGTTCTTGAGGTAAGTAGTCCCCCAGGGATCTGACAAGGACGTTCTCATGATAAATCAATTTGCCGTAAAATTTTGTTGCCCGGTGTCTAATCACGTCCTCCACATATGGAAAGGCCGAGGTTTCATGTAGTAGCCTGACTGGAAAGCGACAACAGACAAAATAGATGGACCGAAGTCCCCTATTCTGAATATGCTGCAACCAGAGAAGCCAGGAATCTGCTGCCATGCCCCACACCTCACAGGCGTAGAGCATCAGAGGTAATATAAGAGCTTTATAAAGGCGTAACTTTAAGTGAACCGGCTTGTTGTAAGCTAAAACCGGGTATAAGGCAGCTACTGCCCCCTTAGCCCTGTTCGTTGTTTCCCGCACGTGTTCACGAAAGGTTAGGCCCTTATCTAGAATGACACCTAAATAGCGCAAGGAAGTCCCCCACTCCTTTGGCCCCAGTAGGTGAAGGTTGGTCTGACTGCAGCGGGGATTCTTCTCTTGGCGAGCAGGAAAGCTTGGCTTCTGCCCGGATTCACGGACATCCGCCACTGCCTGCACCAGAGTTAAACGAGACGGAGGTGTTGTTGTATAGCTGAAGGCTCTGAGGATGTGTTTGTTGGTAGTGTACAGCAGAACATCATCAGCAAACTGGGCCATATTGACGCCCTGCACCACTGGAAAGTCTGCCATGTACAGACTAAATAGTGTGGGAGATAGTACAGAGCCTTCGGGGACTCCGCCTCGTATGGGTTTTTGTGTTGATGTTTCCCCGCTGCTACTACTACTATAAAGAGCGTTGGTGTAGGAAACTGTGTACAATGTTGATGATTTGTCTGTGTAGACCAAGCTGAATCATTTTGTTTAGGAGTTCCTCATGCCAGGTCGTTGAGAAGGCCTTCTTCACGTCCAGAGACACCGCAGGAGTGAAAGCCCTGTCTTGGAAACCCAGGGCAGCAGCCTCCACCACCCGCAGCAGCTGCTGGGCGGTCGAGTGCCCAGGACGAAAACCAAATTGATGGGTTGGGATGGCTTGAATGTCAGCCAGTAGTGGAGACAAGCGTTGTAGCATTAGCCTCTCAAAAACTTTTGAGAGTGTGGGTTGGAGGCTGATGGAGCGGTAACTGGAGGGAAGAGCCGGGTCCTTACCAGGCTTCGAAATGCACACCACCCGGGCCACCTTCCACTCGCGTGGAAAGTGTCCCAGGGGATAAACATGTTAAAAACCTTAGTATGGAAAATTACAGCTCTGAAAGGAAGGTTGCGGGACATGGCGGGGGTCAGCCCGTCCTGTCCGCAAGCCTTTTTCGTATTGAGAGGCCGGAGTGCGCCTTGAACTTCACTAGGGCGAATGATTGAGTGGAGATTCTCCGCTCCATCAGGAGGCAACCGCAAATAGGATCCACCTCCTGGTGGACGCGGGCAGTAAAGTCGGCATCCTGAGGGTCATCTCTGGGCCTGCAGGTGTCCTCAAGATAGTTAGCGAGCACATTTGCTTTGGCTATGGGTTCGTATACAAGGCCTAGGTTACCTTGAAGCGGGGAGTTGTATTGATTGCGTTGGTGACGGAGGTTTTTAGCTATCCGCCAAACGTCACCACCATCGAGGTTCTGACGGGCCGTCGCGGCCTCCCACGCTTGCACCCTGTGCACACGCAGTCGGTCACGGACCTCTCGGCGAAGTTGCAGCAGAAGCTCTCGATTATGGGGCGTTCGGTGGCGCTGGGTTAGCCTTCGGGCTGCCCAGGAGCGGCGGATAAGGAGTCCAGTGGTAGGACATCAGGATGAGGAGCGGGAGATGTTAGGATGGTTAGGTTATGAACCGTTCGCACCACTGTGGTTGTGAAGGATTTGACTGCTGTCTCTAGGGAAGGAATATCTATAATCCTGGGGTTAGGCGGGATTGTTGAGTGGAGGCAACTCTTAACGCAGTCCCAATCAATTTCTCTGGTGTGACCAGAAAAATCGTTACTGGCAACCCGTGTGTTGATCTGTCAACACGCGGTTGTGGTCGGAATGGAGCGCTGAGAGTGGTGTAAACGTGAGATGATAAGGGTAGTGCTTGATGATCGCAAAGTCGGTGACAGAGGGTAGTCCTCGACCTTACGGATGATGGGTGGGTTGCCAGGGGCACAGTACTGGAAGCTGTGGGTCTCTATCTATCATGCAAATTAATGCGTTGCCTCTTGTATCCGCACGAGGGCCTGAATGCCAATGCTGATGTTTGCCATTGAAGTCCCCCGCCAGGATCACGCAAGGATGAAGGGCTAGTATGCATTGGTAGTTAGCAGGTACGAACAGCCTAGCAGGTGAGTGGTAAATAGAAGCTATAATAACCTCAGTGCTACCCAGTTCGACACACACCGCCGTCGCTTCAAGGGTTTGCAGGGATGTAAGAAGGATGGGTTTGTGGACCACGTTTTGCCTCACAAGTACCGCAGTACCGCCTCCAGGGCCAGGCACTCGGTCACTGCGATGACAAACGTAGCCAGGTAGGCGGAATGGGATGTCGGGACGCAAATGTGTTTCGGAAACTAAAATGAGGTCCAACGCATAGAGGTTGGCAAAGCGATGGAGCTCATCCCTCTGGTTCCTTACGCCGTTGACATTCCAAAATACGAAGTGGAAGGAGGTACGAAACCTAGTTCTGTCCGCATTTTGGAGCAACGGTGCAAAGGAGAGCAAAAAGGTGAGTCCCTCAAAAAGGATCATCGCTTTTTTGGTTGGGTCTGTGGCCTGAAGGAACTTGGTGATGAGTTCCTGAACTCGACGACCATGGTCTTGCAGCAACAGCTGCAGCCACTGCGCCAAGCCCACGAAATCAACACCAGGGGTGGTTGGTGTGGTTGTGGTCGGGTTTGGAGATGTTGCAGGGGATGGAAGAGGCAGAGGGCGATCCCCATCCTCCTCGGCTCTGGAGGCGCGCGACGGCTGAGGCGCAGGACCTGCAGCCACCGGCCCCTCCCGGTCCGAGTCGGTCCCGGGGTCCGGCCTCCTCCTCTTCAGCCTGGGTGGAGGTTTCTGCTGAGGTGGTTGGTCATGTGTGTTAGTGTTGGGAGTGTTTTGTGTGACATCCCGACCAGAGACCTTCTGCGCGTACGGGACGCCCCTAGGTGCTGGTGTTGGTGGTGGCGCTGGTCTTGGCGCCTGATGTGTTGTAGTCCTGGTAGCTGCATTCTGGAATGCCGTGGATGGCTGCCTTCGTTGGTTTTCCACCCTCCTGGGTGGTGGCGCTGCTCGCTCTCTGGTTGGTTGCGGATGGCCCACGCGACGAGCGCATGGAGGCCATCACCTTGAGGCGTGTCGAGCATCCCCTTAGCAAGCAATGTGTTCACTCTTGCAGTTTGCGCACGTGGGCACATCTGCGAGGGATCTTGGGCAGACATCTTTGGGATGCATGCCACCGCACCGAAGGCAGCGCAGTAGACGGTGGCAGTAGTTGCTTGTGTGGTTGAAACCCAAGCAACGATGGCATTGTGCAGGGCCGTCAGGGCGGCGGGAGGCTTCTACTGTTACCCGGAGATAACAGATCGATGTGATTCGATCTATCTTGATCTCCGGGTCGTTTACCCGCTCCACTGCTATTAAGAATAGGGGGATGGGGATTTTATTGCGCTGTTGCCCAGCTGGAGCGGGTTTCGTGAGCTGCTTCACGAGACGGGGCTTTATGCCCTAACGGATGAGGCCGTGCTCAATGTCCCCCACTGGTGTGTCTACTGATAGGCCTCTGATGACTCGCTTCAGGTCTCTGGTCTTGTCAAGGCCAAAGGTAAAGTGAGGAATGTCCTTCTTTAGGGCACTCAGCAAGAACATATAGTCCTCTGAGGTCCTAGGCTGGAAGACGTATCGGCTCTTCCTCCGGGTCACCGTGCACCCCTGGCAGAGAGCAGGCATGTCCTCCCTCAGGAAGCCCACCACCCCTGGAAGTAGTTCACGATGATTGGTGGAATATGGCGCCTTGACTGTCCACCCACGGCGGGACTGCCAGATGCCCTCTTGCTCTGGCTGGCTGGTGGTAGTGACTTTCCTTTTCTGCCCACTACACGGAAACCGTCATCACTGTTCTCTGGGGGAGCAGTGTGACCGTCCTCGTTCCCCCATAATTGAGGAGTGTACGGAGAAGACCGAAGCCTTGTCCGAATAAGCTGAAAAACTGGTGACGTCACTGTCACCGTCCGAGTCCTCAGTCTCGGTGTTTTTGCCTGATCTCAGCGGTGAACGTTCGCGAGAGAGGCCGTTGTCAGATGTTTCGGTCGAGGCCGAACGGGTGAAGTCCCCTTTTCCGCTTGCGCGTTGTCAGGGTCTCTTGGTGGTTTTCCTAGCTCTTCCAGACCCGGAGGTCTGGGAAGAACCGTTGGTGACACCATTGCTGGTGCTGGGTAGTGGCTCCTGCTCCTTCAAGACAGAGCCGCTGGTAGCCTCGCTACTGGGAGCGGGTTTCATCATGTAGGATCGGGAACAAGGGTTAGGTACACGTACCTTAAAGTGCGCCGTACCTCGCCTTGCGGCAAGATGGCTGTGGCCTTGTTGTTCGCCCGCTACTTGTTATCTCTGCTGGTCGAGATGTCACACGTTGCTCAGAAATGATGTTAGAGGACTTTACTGCTCAAAAGTAGTGCTTAACAAAAGTTAAACAGCATTGGGCGTAGTCACATCTGGTTGCTCGGCGAAATTCCAATTTTTCCGGCTGATGCTGCAGTTGGAGTCGCAATCAGTAGAAAAACAGTGTGTTAAGTATCTCCTATGCTGAAAACATGCGTTGGAATGCTTGCATCAACATCTGGAGACGACTTGGCGAAAACGTCCTGGGTTGGGGTCCCTATCGTCCGCTCGGAACCACTGCCAGAAGCAGAATCCAGTCCTCCTCCAACTGAGGAAAAAATTCGCGAACATCTATAAATTGCGCATCGCTGCGGCAGAAATAGTATGTTGAACTGAACAAAAAGCAACACTTGAACATGGGGTTGTAACAGTGCAACAAGAAGAAGCTGAAACCATGTGTTTTTAGAACACCTTACAAAATTGCTAAATATCAGACCGTACAGTGATATGCCAGTTGATATATAGGATGATTACAAAGTCTCGATCCATTTCTGTGAAAAAAATTAGATTGAAACCAATACAATGAATGTACATCCTAGGACACAATAATAACAATTCATCGAAGTTTATTCCACATGGCCACCCTGAACTTCTAAGCATAATTTCCAGCGACGCACGACTGAATGAAACATTCTCTATCATTCGAAGTGTGATTTTCAGCACCGTCTGCCTGATACGCTCCGTTAAATGGTCAATGGAGTTGATTTTGACTTTGTACACTCTGATTTGATGTACCACATGCAAAAAAGTCAAGAGGTTCAGGTCAGGGGAACGTAGAGCCCAGATGCGGTTTGAACCCGTACCAATGGAACCCTGACGCGGAAATGTGTTTTGTCACAAGCAACCAGAGTGAAATGAGGGGTGTTCCATCCTTTTGGAAAACCAGTTTCCAAGATGTCATCCTGCCGCAATTGTGGTTGAAGGAACAGCTATAGCATGTCCAGATACGCAATGCCTGTGACTGTGGTTTCTGCGAGGAAGAATGGTCCATAAATCTTAGACTGTCTAATCCCCAACCTCACATTGACTTTTGGGGTGTTTCGTTCCCACTCGACGATCTATTAGGCGGTTCATCTGCCCACACTCTGCAGTTGTGTCGGTTGACCATGCCACATGTGTAGAAGGTGGCTTCGTCGCTGAAAAATACATTTTGTAGCAAATTATCCTCTGCGACCGCCTGCAACAGGTCGCAACACATTGCTCCGCGACCAACTTAGTCCTACCTTTCCAGCTTATGACGGATTTGGAGGTGGTATGACCGTTTTTTTAAGCTGTAGTGGAAAATTTTCCACACTGTCGATTATGGTACACCCAACTCCCGACTTAACCTCCTGGCTGATCTTTTGGGCTTCTGGTAATTGCATCCTCTACCTGTTGCACAGCTTGAGCCTGCACACTACGTCTACCGGAACGTCTCTCATCCTGCACACTACCCGTGATCTTAAATTTTTGAACCAGTAGTCTGATAGCCCTAGTGGGAACGGTTTTATGCATTTTTTTACAAAGTCCGCTTGAATCTGCCTGTAAGTTAATCCCATCACACGCGCCGAAACCACAGCTATTCTTTCTTCAATGGATAGCATCTTTCAGATTACCTGTAAAAGAAACATATAGTCAGCCGTTTTCACAAAAACGGATCGAGATTTTATGATCACCCTGTAGATCTCCAGTCTCTTAACGGGCTCAATATCAGAAGGATCTTTCACACAAACCTCTTTTGCTCTAACATTATATTTCATATCTAGAAAGGATCGTTAAATACATTGTAGACAACAAATGGAAAATAAGTACATATTTTAAAAGCGAAATCAACCACAGTAAGCAAAAGGTAGACACTAGTTGTGTGTTAAGCATTTTCTATGCAGGACACGTGTCAAACTATATCTTTAGATCTCACTGAACTTGAGAATGCAATAGCTTTCAATATTAGGATATAGGATATACAACGGAAGGGGACACCTCGTACACTGCGACCTTCACAGATCAATTGTGGCTATCACCTTCAGGAGGAAGAAATGAAGCGAAGGAACCACAGGAGGATACCAGCCGCAGACAGGCAACAGAGACGCGCAGAAGTCCCTAACAGTTTCAAGCTCGAAGACCCGTCCTGCTGCTGAAACTGCCTAGAGAGGGCAATGAACGACCGGTCGACCAAGCAGCCCTCTAGTGTCCACGGAGAGTAACCTTTGCTTTGAGCAAGCATCCGCGCCGTCTGTCCGGCACCGCCATACTCACGAAACCTAGAAGTACACCCGTGGGCAAAAAAACAAAAAGAGTCATGTCTTGAACGCCAAATTGTTCTAAGTCCTATACGGCACAGCGCCTTGTTTACACCATACGCAATACAGTGGTGTAGCCGCTGCAGCAAGTTGCTGTACGGCGTTATTAAACATGCTACATTCACTGTGTGTTCTCTGCAGCGCTGTGGCAAAGGGTAGGCTTCTCTGGTTTAGACCGCAGGTTGGCTTCTCGCATGTAACAAACACTTTTTTTTTCTTTCTTCTGTTAATAATGTTTAATAAACACAGTGACAGTCAACATAGTGACCAGTTATTTTCGATATACTGCATTTCATACATAGCATTTGGTAAAGTTCATAATACAGGGAGAGCCAAAAAACTACGAACCACCTGCGCGGTGTTTTTCCTGTCCGCGTCCTCGGCGCTCGTTGCCGTCTGCCGCTATCATAGAAAGGCGCGGATGAAACCATACAACATTTTTAAAACTACTTTTAAAGACTTTAGTTACCACCTTTATAAAAGGAGATGCTGAAACTGGCCACGTCGTTGTCCATACAATTTGGCCTCTCTTTAGGAAACTATCCATCACTCGTCATTTTTTTCGAGTCAACAGTTGAAGCTTGTACATATGTGGATACAATTTTGCCCCCCTTTTTTAGAGAATTAACAACCAGGGAGCAAGATTTTGCCTTTTTTCAACAAGACTCTCCAACAGCTTATATGGCCAATATTTCGAAGAGAAAAATTGAAAATGTGTTTGAGGACAGAATTATTAGTACAGATTTGTGGTCCCCGACCTAACTCCTTGCGGTTTCTATCTCTGGGGTAACTTACAACAAAGTATACAAAACAAACCCATACACCCTGGAAGAATTAAAACAAAATATCCGCCAGGAAATTGCCAGCATTTCTCAACGTGAACTACGGCGAGTGATGGATAGTTTTCTTAAGAGGTGTCAAAATGTATGGAAACGACGGTGGCCAGTTTCAGCATTTCCTTTCATAAAGTTGGTAAGTAAAGCCTTTAAAAGTAGTTTTAAAAATCTGATGTGTTACACTCACATGACTTTCTCTACTCTTGTATAAACTATTTTTACAAACGCTTATTCTCCATCTACTTCATGTTAATCGAGATAAACATTTGCAGACTCTATCTTATTGATAATTTTCTTGTAGATGTAAGGGGAATATATATTTACAAGGGCAATATAGAAATACAGTACCCTTTAAGCACATACACATCTCTTAATAGCTGGTTGCTAGGTGCAGCACCATTCCCTTTGCCACAGATTAATACTCTTTGCATATCCAAGACAAAAAAATGAATAACGAATTCCCATTTGAGAAAATAAGTATTGAAAAATTTAAGTGAATAACAAGCAATATCTCGAAAATGGTTCACTCAACAACAAAAAATGTATATGACAAATTATGTATTTTAACGCGATCTACATTTTTTGTGTAGTAAAATTGTGTCTATCTCATGGTTTACCAGTTATGCAAAAGTCGTTCACAATGAAGAATACTTTTGGAGACATTCCCAGAAAATTCAAGATATACATTTTATTTGTCATGAAAATATCTTAAACATATGATATTTTAATCAAAATCGTTAGAGCCGTTTTTGAGAAAATTAAAATTTTCGAAAAATGCTCCATGTAAAGGGTAATCTGGGGTGGGGGGATTTTCTTGAAAACCTTCGTGTCGCATCTCTGGAAGATACTGAACCTAAATACCAAGTTTGGTGTTTATCCGACTGTTCGTTTCTGAGTTATGCTGTTCACAGACAGACACACACACGGACATGTTTCCAAAAATGCTTTTTTTGGATTCAGGGGGTCTCAAACATGTATTTCCGGTGAAATCTCGGTATCGAATTTTTGGGTGGAATACAATACTTCCCCTACTTACTATACGTAGTAGAGAAAGTAAAAATGTTGTATGATTTCATCCGTGCCTTTCTATGATGACGGCAGCGAGCGCCAAGGACGCGGACAGGAAAAACACTGCGCAGCCGGTTCGTAGTGTTTTGGCTCACCTGCAGAACAGTTACTACGACCAAAATACGTTGTTTTATAATTTGATCATGGTCGCATTATCTGCATGTTGGATATGAAGGAACGGTCTTGGTGTGTCGTGGCAGCTTGACGATACGCTGAATATTGCGCAATACACGATAATACTTGAGAATATTTTGATTCCCTCTGTGAGGATTAGGTATTCTGATGAATTGTTGAATTGGTACAGGTTAAGCATCCTATCCACATATACGAAAGGTTTCAAATTGGTTCTCAGAGAGGCAGGATATCAGAGTAATAGACTGGCCTCCCTATTCACCAGATTTGGAACCTAATGAAAATGTGTAGGCTGAGGTGAAAAGGAAGCTGTTCTTGAATTTCCCTACAGATGCGCCAAGGACAAAAGATGGCTTCTGGGCACAAATTTATTAAGCCTTGGATGTTGAAGGTACTCGTCCACATTACTACAGGGATTTAATTTCATCTATAACCCGAAAATTGAGGGCAGTTATACGCGCTCAGGGTTCATACACCCGATATAAATTTGTGTTTATTTTTTATCTATTTTAGTTTTAGAATATAATAGATTATTTGGGTTTATTTCTTTAGTTATTTAAAACGAGTGTTTTAGTAGAATTATGTTTTTGTGTGCATAGATATGCCTAATACTTAAAATACTAAAGATATATTAATGCAATATTATGTTCTACACATCCAGTCATAAAATTAACAACATAAAAAATAACAATTACTATTCCGAGATTTGAACCTAGGGCACCGAGGAGCTTATGAGCGCAAGCAGTTCCTTCTTAACCTTTAGGTCAACGAAACGTTGCTCTGTGGTCTGTTTTCAGTAGCTTATAAGCGACACCACCGAGAATACCGCTATAAGGTGATAATTGTCCTCACTGGTACAAACCATTCTACAGTTCTTGCATGTGCGTTGTAAACACAGCTGTTACGAAGGTTCCCGATCATCACATAGAATATGGGGATGACCCATTTTTGTCCACGGGTGTACATCTGAAAGATGAGGAGAGGGAAATTATGGAAAGGAAATAGTGGTAGATGAGAAACCAACCAGCATTCGCCTAGCGACCAGGAAAAACAAAATATCAGTAGACGGTCGTCGGGAATCGAACTCTAGACCTCCCGAATGTGTATCTCACATGTTACCACGGAGCTATTTCGCTCAGTAGCTTTCTAACTACTGCTTCTTGAAAAAACTCAGTTTGTTCAGAATGAATGAAGAATATTTTAAAGCATGTCTCGTGTGTTTATGTGATGGCCTCAACAATGATAGAAAGAGGAGTGTAAGGGTGGAACTTAAGTAATTATTTCCCTCTATCATAATCTGGCATTACTGTAACCATAGACTAGAGCTCACTGTGAATTATTTCATCAGAGAAACCCATGGCATAAATTATTTTTAGATATTATATGCTCTACACTGTCAACCTCCTAATAACCAATGAGAACTAAGCACCTGCGCAAAAATTTTGAGGCAACGAATTTTGCATATTGGCAAAATTTTCAAAGTTTGATGGGTTTTATGAACTAAAAGAAATGTGCAGGTTATGTGAGTAAACTTTTGAGAGTTTATATTGCCATTTTGAAAAGGCTCAGAGTGATATTGTGAGACATTAGAAAGAAAGAGAGAAATGTTCTGGCTTACAGAAATATTTGACAAGTGTAGAATTTGTAGAAAATTTAAGAATAATGCTCAATGCACTGACAGAATTAGTTGATCTTCCATGTGATTTCCAAAAGAGGGAAATTACACTGCCAACAGAAAAACTGATATATAGAACTGTTAGAATGCTTCATCAGACCATTATGCTAATGGTATTGTGATCAAATTAAGTAAATCCAAATCTGTCTGTGTCTCTGTCAAAATACAATAAAACACAAAGCATATTCGCAGGCAGTTGTATAGGAGTTTTGTGGACAATTTAGAATTAAGATTATTAACTACTCAATCACAGAGGAATGGAAAAGATTACAACATAGTAATAACTTTAATGATCATCTCTGTCACTTAACTGTATTAAATCCACCCAAATTGCCTGAGGAGTTAGATATAATGTATGGAGCTGAAAGTATAGTGTACTTCTGTAATCAGTTTAGAATCTCACATAATAGGACAACTGTTACAGCTTTCAGAGAATACAAACAATATAGAAATTATGAAAGAAAGCCAAATGATCTACTGCCACCTCTTTCAGCTTCGGAAACTATTGCCACATCAACAGCTAAACGGAACGGTTATTAACGAACTCCACGAGTAAGATTGTAACGCCAATAAGACATTTTGTATTGATGGAACATGTGTTCATCAATTTAACTTATCTCATCTTTCTGAATTTGACCCACTCCCGTATGAGAAATTTGGCTCTCAAAGGCGATCAGCAGAAGAAATCTCCTATCGTAAATGAAAAATGACTGCAGATTAGCCCGAAGGGGTTGAAGTTAGGTGAATACCAGTAGTTTTAAAAAGGATGATCTCTGTAGAACTTTCTCCGTCCCTCGGCTTTCGACTTGTTGGAGTATAACAAAACCGCGTCTTCAGAAAGGTGCGTTAGACCCTCTGTGTGAGGCGGGGGTCCTCTGTCTGCCTATCCGACCGTCGGGGCGTCTCAATCTGGAAATTCTAGGGACCCCATTGCTGTATCGTCACTCCTGGTTCCGGCCGTCCGATGTCTCCTCTCACCCCTCCCGGGGGAGGGGGCCCCTTGTAGGGCAAAGGTATAATATCCTCCCTGGATCAGTGCCAAGCTCCCCCCCCCCCCGTTAATAAGTTTAATAAGAGTAACCGGTAGTTTTAATTTTCCAACTAAAGTACTGTGAAGGGAGCATTGCTGGCCATCCATCAGAAGAAAGCCAAATGTTTATAGACAGTAGCGATCAAACTATTATTGGTGCTGCAGGTAATATTATTGCATTAATGTTTCAACATTATGTGACTTATGCAAATCTTTAATCGTCTAATTAGTGTTTCTTTCCTTGTTTTCAAAGCAATGGTCAGCTTTATATAACGTTGAACATGGATGACATCTAATTTTTTCCGCCTTGCAAATGTATACAATAAAAGAAGATTCACTGATCACCTGGTCACTCATGGAGGAATAAATTACCGCGATGGCTGGAGCGATTTTCCTTTTCCTGAAGGGAATGTTGATGTATTAATGAAAAGGTAGTTTGCTTACAAATACTCTTCCAAATATTAATTGCAATATTTTCATACTTTGAATGAACGCTTCGAGCGAGCATGCGAAAACAAGGGGCTCAAAAATCAGGCTTCATCGCTACTCTTAGGAAAGATTAGAGGTAAAAATGATTATTAAAAATATAATTAAACCTAGGAATGATAAGAAACTACATTTTTTTTCAGTGAGAAAGTCAGTTCCATATAAACAAGAACAACATTTTTAACAGTTGGGCAACGTTTTTCCTGATTATTTCTATTACTATTCCATTTTATAAAAATCTGCCTCTCCTTACTGCCTACATTATACTTAATAGTAATTTGGAAGCTTTTGCATTTTTATTTTTATCCAGATATGTTTGAAACTGTATATGTGATACCTGAAGTCCATTACAAAGATAAACTCTTATAAATAACAATGATTCATAACAATTAATACGGTATGCTCTAAGTATTCACATAAAAATAGAGGTTAATGTTTACTGAATTAAAATTATGGACGACGGAATTGCAACAACAACAACAACAACAATAATAAATCAAACTGTCAAACACGAAAAAGAAATTATTCTTAACTGCTCTTAAAAGATATCTATGTAAAACGACCTATTACCGTCTACAGGAATTAATTGATAACTGTGATGATGACCGTACCAAGTGTTAGATCAGAATCATATATCGGTTTTATAAATAAATGTGCTCTTATTAAACTGAATTATAAACATGAAATGAAGCTGCATGATCTATTTTGTTAAGTCATGTATCATTTTTGCACTGCGTAAACAGTCACTATGATGCTGGATGAAAAATCTGTCCTGTATTGTGTTTTTGATTTGATCGGAGAAGTAACAGACAAAAACAAATTGCCAATGCACTGCTCTTAGATGGACAAAATGGATTCAGAAGAGGCAGATCCTGCCGACAATTGTGCACTTTATCCCACATTATTTAATAATGTAAGACAATGGAAAATATAATTAAATCCAGGAATAAGACTACTATACCCCGGAAAAAGTGTATTAACACACTAATGTTTGTTGATGACCAATTCATTTTAAAAATAATGAAAATGACCTGCATCAAGCAATAATGGCTTAATAATTGAACAAATATATCATTTTAATTTTTTAAGGCTAGATATAAGCTACGAAAGAGAAAATGACAAGCAGTAAACTTAATACATTTCAAATGATGTGTGGCACAATACAAAGAACTTTAAAAAACAAAGCAAGACAAGAGACAAAATTAAAATTCTATAAGATAATGTTTATACCAGATTTAATAACTTATGGAAGTGAATCGTGGACAATAACAACAACAAATCTGATGTGTTACACTCACATGACTTTCTCTACTCTTGTACAAACTATTTTTACAAACGCTTATTCTCCATATGCTTCATGTTTATCGAGATGTTAATCTTACTGCTAATTTTCTTGTAGATGCAAGGGGAGTTGGTAGGCTTTAAGCGATAGTCAAATATTTTAAAAGCTGGTTGCTATGTCGAGTATTCCATTCTCTTTGCATTACCAGGACAAAAAAAAAAGAATAACGAATTCCCATTTGAGAAAAAGTATAAGTATTGGGAAATTTAAGGGAATAACAAGCAATATCTCGAAAATTGTTCACTCAACAAAAAAACAAAAAAAGAAATATGTATATGACATAAATTGTGTATTTTAACGCGATCTACATTTTTTGTGTAGTAAAATTTTGTCTATCTCTTATGGTTTACCAGTTATGCAAAAGTCATTCATAATGAAGAATACTTTTGGAGACATTCCCAGAAAGTTCGAGATATACAATTAATTTGCCATAAAAATGTCTTAAATTTATGGTATTTTATTCAAAATCGTTAGACATTTTTGAGAAAATTAAAATTTTCGAAAAATGTTCCATGTAAAGGGTAATCTGGGGTGGGAGATTTTCTTTAAAACCTTTGTGTCGCATCTCTGGAAGATACTGAACCTAAATACCAAGTTTGGTGTTTATCCGACTGTTCGTTTCTGAGTTATGCTGTTCACGGACAGACACAGACACGGACATGTTTCCAAAAATGCTTTTTTTGGATTCAGGGGGTCTCAAAACATGTATTTCCGTGAAATTTCGGTGTAAAATTTTTGGGTGGAATACAATACTTCCCCTACTTACTATACGTAGTAGGGAAAGTAAAAAGGAGCAACACATGCAGACTACAGAGATGAACTTTTTAAGAAAAGTAAAAATTTGTACAATGTTGGATCAAATACAAAACGAAGAAATAAAAGAAGAATTAAAACTATTTTCCATTAATGAACGCATACAAGAATATAAACAACAATGGATACAACATATTGCAAGAATAAGAAATAGGAAGAGCAAGGAAAAGATGGCTGGAGTGGAGTGAAGTGAAGACGGGACGGGCTGCAAGTCCGTGATGAAGGAGAGGAGCAGGTGGAGGTTTTATTGGGCTGTGGGGGTGAATAGTAGTTTGAATGAATCCGTGAAGCTATGGTGAAGTTTGTTTGCTGTATAACGTGTTCAATATCCCAGAACTCTGTTGTGGGTTTAAGGCGGGTCTCCACTGCCTCAACAATTCAACAAAACATTGATTCGTTGCATTGAGCTCCACATGGCGTATCTCCATTGACCAACAAGTCTTGTGTAACATGTTAATTCAACATACCTTGGCTATACAGAATTGTTGATTGCGATATGTATTCGGCTCACTTCGTACAGGCTCGACTTACTTGGCCAGACATGATACAGGCAGCTGGTCCATTCATATTATTCATTGCTTTCTAGCAAGAAAAACAGAGGCGACGAATAAAATACAATACAGTTAATTAATGAGATTCATGTAAGACCCGTCATCTGGGGTATATCCTTAAGCGATTATGCAAATAAAATCAAGAAAACGGAGTGATTACGTGAGGTTGGCCGAATTCAGCTGATATGGTTGCTATGGAATTCATCTATGTTTTTTTCAATTGCTGGTGAAATAATAGTCAGCAACAAACTGAAATCTTCCTCCGATAGCGAATCTACCCTCAGTCCAGACAAGAAGCTGTTTACATTATTTCTGTTGCTTAGAAAAGGACGCTCCCATAACTTGATTATTGCGTCTCTTCCACCAAGCACACATTGTGGCCACAAAGACTAAATCTTCATAATCAGAATCCATGCGATTATCGATATTAACAAACGCGTTTATACGTTGCCTCACTTGTTAATGCAGTGGAAACGGAATGTTAATGGGAATCCCAACTACACTTTTATGACTGAACATGTTTCGCATTACATGTTTTGAAGTTGTTTATATTTAATGTTGAGGTTGAGGCAGTGAAGATGCGTCTTAAAAGTGACAAAACAAACAAAAGAAACAAGGGCGGCGGGGTGTCGGTGATGTTAGTGGTGGTAGTAGTTGGGTATGCATACCGGAAATTAAGCAGGGTGCGTTAATACCTCCAGAGACGCTACACTTTCATTATTAGTATACATTCTTTAATTTGATTACAAAATATACATCCGTCATGTATCACACGTTAACATAATTTTGCATTTAAGGCCAGTAAATAAGCAAAATCTGATGTGTTGCATTCATGTGACTTTCCCTACTTAACTCTTGTACAAACTATTCTTACAATGGGATGGCTCAGACGGTTATGTCTCAGGCCCGCATTCGGGAGGTCGTGGTTTCGATTCCCGTGGCTAACCTTCCTGGCCTATGGGTCTTTTCGGGGGTTTCCCCGGGTCGCCAGGGAATGCTGGGAAGGATCGTTACCTACTCCGAATTTCCTGTCCCTCCATTTCATCTCCATTCTCATTGCATTTCACTCTTCATCTGCTTGGTCTCTTGCGGTTGCAAGTGTCGGCTGGGGGTCTCGACGTGTGCATGGTAGGGGAAAAGGATGCTCTCAGGAAACCTTTGACCTCCGGACTGCGAGCGGTTTTCGGGTCCCGGACCCCCCCCAGGGGATGTGTAACCCTAAGGAGGAGAGGAGCCCGGCTGCACCAGCCAGCACGCGGGAGTTCAGATCTGTAAATGGTAGGGATCCTGTCCTCTGCCTGTCGTGCCTCCTAGTCCGGCCGCCCTCTGCCTCCTCTCACCTCATCCCTCATTCTCGGGGGCGTCCCGTCAGGGGTCTAGCACAAAAGATCTGCGTAGGTCGAGGTGCTAAGTTCCCCTCCGCTTTAGTCCTATCCTATTCTATTCTTAACAAATGTTATTCTACCTACGTCTTGTTAAAGCACAAACTTTAAATTCACATTTGCACATTTCGTTGTAAGATACAGTAGATAAAGCTAGTCAGCTGCTGAAAATGCAGGCATTATTCTAGAAGTTTAAATAAATGCTGGCGATCCTAAAACATTGAAATGCTACTTTGGAATTGGCTTTTGAAGAGAAAGTACAGTGTAGATGTGACCAAAGTCCTATCAAAATTTTGATGTGAGACATATCAGTTGCTTATCTGTTGTAATTGCAACGTGCACTTTCAGCATCATTGGTCAAGTAATCAAACTATCCACTTATAGTGTTAGCAGAAAGTGTCTTCGGCTGTGTTTTGTCTTGTCCATTTCAGCTCAGCGTGCAAAGTTGGAGCATGATTGTGTGACTATATCAGAAACCATAATCCCCTCGCCAAATGCCAAGCAAAAGAAAAAGCATTTGCAGGTTTTCAAAAAATGTTAAATCAGATGGTTAACTTCTACTTCAGGAAAGTGTAAATATACAACCAGTAATTTATCAGAGAGACCTAATGGTTTGAAAAAGCATATTTGATACAAACTGGGTATTTTAATGAGCTGTATAATTTTCCTGTAGTAATTTTAACGTATCTCTTATGATTGCCAAGCAACATGAAAATCAGTGAAAATAAAGTGTGCTTCAAAGATATTTAAAACGTTCAAGAGTTCTTATACTCTGTCATGACAAGGTCTGAAATATATAAACTAACATTTTTTTGCATATAGAAGGCGTATAGGATATGCTAAATTTCATGAAAACTTAATACTGTTCCTTTGAACGATGCTGGAGTTTTTTTGCGGAGGGTGGGGTGGGACGTGAATCGTGGAACCTTGGAAAATGCATTTTCATAAAATCTCAACATCCAAATTTTGGGAGAAAGTACGGCAAAAATGCAGTACTTTCTCTACCTACCATACATAAGGACCAAAGATATTAAAATACAGTACAAGTATTAATTGCAAATTTTAAATAGAAGGTTCTCAGCAAAAAGAACGTTAAGATGATACACGCAAACGGCAAAATAAGCTGATGCAAAATTTGTGCTTTAAAGAAAACTTAAGTTACAGACTACAAAAAGTGAAGTGTAATATAGTGGTGTGTCACATTTTATATGTGAAGATTTATTTCATTACAGATCCCCAATCCACCATGTGTAAAAATAAACGGTTATAATTTGAGTTGCAAATTATAAATCTGTATCTATATTTTGAATACTTATACACTCACAAAGTTAATTACATAAATACGTACATTAAAACATGCTGAAACGGCAGCATTTCTGGCTACAGTGGAGACAACCTGTGGTATGCCATTTTTCTCTTGCTGGGATATCTGGAATGAGGGGCACTCATCTTTTGAGGTCCTTGGAGAAAATTGAGCCACCTGATAAAAACACTTTAGCTTCTAACCACGAAAATAACACTGACCAGCAGGATTTGGTATGCTGACCATATGCCCACTGCATTGTTGTCTCCTGACTCTGATGAAAATTGAGTTTTATTTATGGACGCTCTTTAACTACTATGGTCCTTAACGTCCCATTCTATATTGGGTGTGAGAGACCGGTAATTTTGCTCAGAGGCCTCTGACTCTGATGTCCTGTATTGGTGCGTGTGAGGCAATTTTATAAGGAACCTTCTCGTATTTGCCATTCGTCATCGGAGGAGATAGAAATTCAAAAGCGTCGAGATATTTTATTTAACCTGAAACAATGCTGTCCAATGTATGTTTGTACTCTGTCACATCTGAATATTAACTAGGGTTACGAGGGAGCCAGGTTACGATTTCACTACTTCACACTTCTGCTACGAGTAACAACAACAACAACAACAATAATAATAATAATAATAATAATAATAATAATAATAATAATAAATCTTAAATTAACAAATATATGAAACTACATTTATTCACATAAGTATTGTGCAATTTGACACTGTATGCTCGCTGAGAGTTGAAGAAAATCTGATATTAACTGGGACAAGCTGCTCTTAATGTTTTATTCAGTGTGAGTCTGTCAGGCAGAATCAGTATTTGTGTTATTATGTTCATAGACGAAAATACTACTTCGTAAAGATATGTTGAAGTAAAACAACAATACATTTTCTGAGCAACATTGCGGACACTGAGGTATTTTTAATGTCCACCAGAGTCCAGAAATTGACACATGTTGCACAGAGGAGTTTAAAGAAAGGTCTAACTGAAGACTTAAAATTTCCATTTCTAATTCTTCAAGATTTATAATTTTGAAAGATTTTACACATTCTACCTCCAAGTTCACAAACGTCAACGGAAGCGAGGATTATTTAGAAATATTGTCACTGGTTCAAGCAATGAAAACTGGGGCGCCCTCCGTAGTCTAGGGGTACACCGCGGAGGGCGATGCATTTCTTTCGAGCGTAAAAATTCTTAGCATGGGTTCCTTCGGAAAGGAAGTAAAGCCAGTGGTCCCGTGTCGTAGATTTACGTGATATTAAAGAACCCCAAGCCCGATAAAGAGGTCCTTGAGCAAAACTATCCGATCTTTCACCCCAACATAGAATGGGACGCTAAGAACCATAGTAGTTAAAGAGCGCACATAAATAAAACTCAATTTTTAATTGAAAACTGGTTAAATCCGGGATTAAGATGAACTTAACTTCACTTGAATGAAGTCAAGAAATAGCGCTAAACTGAAGGTATAATTAGGATGCACTTAACATGTGAGGAGACCAGAAGTAGAGAACGAAGAATTTACACTAGATCACAGGAGAAGGCAATAGCAAACCACTTCTCAAGAGTCCGTGCCTAGAAAATCCAGGTTTAGATCACCAAGAGTATGCTTGACTCGAAGGACTACTACTACAGTCCGTTTCTTATATTGCCGGATCGCGGATCGCGCTTATGGTGCCCCGTGCACTATTACACAGGGGTGATTTCCATTCTAAAACTCTCGCTTTATGTACTCAAGAGTGATAGTAACATGCGCTATAATGACTACTAATATTTTTATAAGTGATATTGAAAGTGTTATCCATTGCAATGAGACATTCCTGGTATCTTCGGATGAAATTTTCATTCATATGCGTCAATTCTGCTTGCATAATTTTCATAGTTTCTGTTCTTACATTGTCCTTAAGTTCGACCATGATGTGGGGATTGTTCCTATAAACTTTATTTTATAGGGTTCCTCAGAAATAGAAGTCGCACACATTGGGTAGGCATTTCAGTGAACCAAGAAGAATACACAGATGTCTTGAATAAACTTTCACTTTTGAGATGCACAATGGACAAACTTTAGTCTTTACAGCACGAAAAGATGCTCAATGAACAGCTTCAGTTTTTACAGTACAAAAAGAAGGCAGGAACTGACAGCGTTCACAGACGATTAATCTGGTAGTGTTGAGTAAATCTTTCATGGTAGCGAGTTACCTGAGATATACCGAAATCACTGCAGTGCACGCGAACTACGCATATACGCGATCTATGGCCCGGCTACAAATGAAACACATGAATTAATTTACGTGAGGGGAATGATTCTGATTGTTAATTGTGCATTTTACTACAAGCCACTGTTTCAGGTCGATTGGTTCAAATTAGTCACGTGACATCCTACAACGTGACGGGAAGAAAAAGTTTGACAGTGACAAACTCTTAAGTTATCTACGTCACCTTAAGCCAACTCTAAATAGCTCCATTTAACACAATGTGTTAGGCTTTCACGTTACGTCCTGTCAAGTCACATTATTACCATAAGTTCATTGTAATCCCGACTTTAATTTATTAGCAAATTCGGACCCAGGAGTTTCAAAATGTTGGGCAAAAGGTGAAAAATCACGCTTGCCGTCATTTACTGTTTCTACCACAGATTTCAAATTTGGAAAGTGTGAAAGGCAGTTTCTAATTAAATGCACACAGGGGCGTCTTGCCCTCCCCTCTAAGTTACGAGAAATAATTAGGCTGCTGGTTAATATTGCTGTATCAAAACAAAAATTACGACAGCTGTACTTTCAATATAAATATTTCACGCCTAAGAAATAAAGATGTTTTAAGCTAAATGTGTCGCTAAAATGCTCATGAATATTCGAGAAACTGCTTCAGGCAATCTTGCCCCTTCCCCCTAGCAGAAACTGAAATGACACTCCTGAATGCACAAATCACAACTTTAGTTTCTTTTCAGGTGCCGTAACAACTGTTATCATACCTGAAATACAGTGCGATCGTTTTAAGGTGAGGCCACAGACCGGCTATATGCGTAGCACTGCATAATATTCACCTACTGTACTGCATATACCCGCTCCGTGGCCTCATCTTAAAATGACCGCACTGTATGATATTTTCCTTGTAATTCGAGATTTAACTCATTTAATTTTGAAATATCTGCCAAGAAAATTAAATCTATTAAACATGATATATCATAAGTTCGTGATAATAGCCCAAGATATAATTTCATGCATCTTATCTCAGACAACAGACAGCAGAACCGTTTGAATATTTTCTCATTACTAAGCCACTTTTTTGTCTGTATGAAGATTTACGTCACGATACTTAGCATCTGATGTACAACATATTTATGAACAGTCTTACTATACTCCACCACATGAGTTACAGTTTTCATGAGATGATCGAACTTCAAAACATTTGGAATCAGATTAAAAAATTAATGCTATAGCCGGGATTTGAATCACGGATCTTCTGCTTTCTTTGCGGTTGCTCTAACCTGCTGAGGGAGTAGTTATAGGGAATTTAATGTCGTGTCGACATGACATAGTAGCTCAGTTGATTAGAGCAAGGGTGGCGAAAATGCCTTTCTCTCTCGAGTCATCAAATATGCAACACGCACTACACCACCTAGCAGCACATGGAAAACAAATGAATAGACGGCTAGAAAAGGAGTTGCGCCTGCGAGTCACACTGCCTCGTGAGTCGCGTTTTCGCCAATACTGGATTAGAGCAATCGCACGGAAAGCGGAAGATCTCAGCTTCAAATCCCGGTTATGGCATTGAATTTTTCAGTCTGATTCTATCTTTCAACTTTTGTGCTACACATGGCCTTGTATGAAAGAACAATTAATTACCCATAAAACCTTTGGTTTCTGGTGGATGATACAATGATAAAAAGAGCGTTATAAATGATTCATCCTTAGCACGAAAGGAAAACCATTATTTCTACCAGTCATAGTTACCTATAGCAACAAGGTTTGAAGGTGATAGTAACTTACTATCTTTGGCAAATATAATGAATGTATTAAACATATCTTCTCCCCTTGTAGTCCATGAAGTGGCATTAGTTTGATACTCTTCCTTTACTGCAAAACCATAAAAAAAAAAAAATTAACAAATAACACAACTCAGTAATGTCAGGCATAAATCAGCACTTTCGTCAAACTGGAGTGAAAAATGTTCACACGGTTGCAAATCATGATGGAATTGAGATTTCATATTATTAGTGGACAACTGTTCACTCCGCTCAACAACAGTTTGTGAAACAACCGAAGTCCTTAGATGAAATGTATAAAAACAGAGTTACCTTTGTGAGAATCGAACAGAGATTCAGCGGCATTTAACTTTTGCTGCTTCCCTATCACTGAAAGGGAACAAGCTAACACGTTTCATTTATTTAACCTTATTAGCTAACACGTAACGAACCTTGTAAGAAGGTTACAGTCCTATCCTGTCATATTATGCTTCTGCTGAACTGGCCTTGCATACACATTGTTGCAATGCTAATTTAGACTTTAGGTCTTTCACTTTGTGTTTTCTTAATTAAGAATTCACGGAAATCCACTATTAAAGCTTTTGGAACAGACACGCTAGCATTACATAATAAACACACAAGTTTTTCTTTGTTTTCAATAAAGCAATACCTACTGGTCCTTCAATTCACTGTCGAAGCTATAATTTCTTTGTTTTTTTAGCCGCATTATGATTTGTGTTTAAAATATAATTGATTAATAACTTAATAATATAAACTGTAATGAAAAAAGCATTTAAAACTTGTTGAACGTACAATTCATCACAATATAAGGCATTCAAAACGTATTTCACAAACTCACAAGTAATACTGAAAGTTCAGCTAAAAGCAAAGAACTTGAAAATCAAAACTATTTTACATTCTTATGTATTGTAAGACTACATAAATATTTGTTCATTATTTGCGGCACAGCTTTGTTAGGGTTGAAGATACTTTGAGGGCAAAGTGGGTGTCCCATTGCCGTCTTGGTGAAACTCTTTCATGGTAGGTGGTTTATAGCACTGCAATAAAGTGAATCCTAACAAGTTGGCCTGTTTTGCAGAATAAAAATAACGTTATAAACATTTTCCTTAATTTGAGGGTGTGCTCTTAAGACGAAATGAAAATCGGACGTTACAGATAAAGGGAGGTGTAGGCAAGAGCATGCTTCACGGAAATACTGCGAAAACATTTAACTTCTAACTCTAAATTTAAATCTTTATTCAGTTGAAAAATATTTGTCTTCAAATACCTATAAATTAAAATTTAATTTGGAAATTAATTGTTAAGGGCGCCATAAAAGGCATCGCTGACTACATGGCTGCATTGGACAGGGTGTATTCATACAAAAATAAAGGGGTTAACCCCCATCTTGTTTGATAGTCCTAAGTTTAGTGCGAAATTTCAACTTGAATCTAACAAATTAATCTCATCATTCTTTATTTTACACTTTATACGGAATCGCTTAAAATGCTCGCAACCTCCAAAGAATCACGTTACCAGGCTTGTTTATCAGTGGTGTAATGAAGGCGGGCGTACTTGACAGGATATTTATTTAGGAGTAAATGTAACTGTTGTCGGTCGCTGGAGGGGTATAATAACTTTTTACTCATTTTTTATATCTCCTAAGGGACTATATCAAGGTTCAGAAGTTTAAGATATGGTTACCCATTTTTTCCCTAACTGCAGATATTCGAAGTATCCGCGCTTGATGACAAGTAGCTGCCGTCAACAAGTGGAGCAATCACGTCAAGAGCGACGAAGAGAACTAAAACAGTATCTGCTAGATGGCAGAGGCGGCGCAAAATGCCAAAGTGCATTTATTATGACACTAGTTCTGGTTCCGCTTCCAGCTGTCAAATATCAGCTGAGTTAACCTAAAATCATTGTGTATACGGCTATTTATGTGGTGCAAATAAAACAAAACCAAATCCATAAGTAAGAGAGGTAATAAAAGTAAGACACTAATATATACATCGGACTTTGTAAATTCAAGGGCCGGAGTAAAAGTTGTCCAGCCAACATATTGAAAGCTAAAATGCTACTATTTTCTCGCCGTACTTTAAACAGTTGCTTTTACAATTAGTTTCTCTTGAAATACACTTAATAGTTATATCACAATGTCTTACTCCGTACCAAAATTGGCTGTCAGAGACAGTTTTGATGATGAGGATATCAGTGATGATGTTGAAGATGAAGTTTTCATTCGAGATGGAAGAAATGGATTTAAAGTTGATGAAGAAAGAGGTGTTAAAAGACCACTTATGGCACCACGAAGGAAGAGCAAGTCTAGTCAGCTACACAGCGAAATAGGGCGAAGACCTTGCAGAGGCTTTTGCGCACCATGTTGCTATGGTTTTGTAGCACTTTCTGCTCTCTTAGGTAAGTAATCAATGTTGCAGAGAATTTTAAAAGTTGCAAAGTTATAAATGTTTGTATAGAAAATTAAAACCCGTTATTCGGTACTTTTAGGTCTAATTACGCTGGTGGTTTCACTGGTGGTGTGGTTTCCTTTCCCATTGGATCGTATGGGTAAGCTTTGGAGGTTTGGGCAAGCAGGTCAAACAGATGCAACCATGGTGCCATGTAATGATCTACTAGTTGCAGATGTCTGGACCAAGAATTTTCCCAAGTTAACTGTGGAATCTGCTATGAGGTTAAATGATGTAAATGGGGACGGAATAATGGATATAATTATGGGCTTTGGCACAGGTTAGATTTTCAACCAAAACTAGAATGTTTTGCGTGAAAACAAAGCCAAGACATTCTTGAACTGCATCTTAATTTGAGCTTTAAGTTAGAGCTTGCTGGAAATTATTAAACCAATGAGAGTTTTATTCACATTTGAGAGTCTCGACATTTAATGGTGTAGACACAAAACCACCACTGTATGCAATTTACCATTGTAACAAACATATATAGTTTATTTACTCCTTCCCTGGAAGACAAGGTCCAACTTTCAAGTTGCTGCTGGAGTCAGTATACACAATCTTGCAATACTTATTGTGCAGAACAGATGAGGATTAAGACCTCTGCCAAAATTCTCAAGAAAATTGTACAATGCTTTCTAAGGAGATAAACTGATAAGGAACACGCTGCTTGTTTGAAACTGGGATTTCATTTGGCCTGTAAGGTTAACTGTCTGGAGTGGTATGCTTCTCAGAAATTGAAATGTTTTGACTCAAAGTGATATTTGTGGCTGCTTTTGATTTTTCAATTGGTTGACTTTGTGGTTGATTGGTTGATGTTGCTGGCTTCTCTTATTCTTATGTTCCATCCACGCGCCAAACAAAGCCTGACCATTCAAACTTTAACACTGAAAACAGCCCTAAATATCACTTTGGCCAAAACATATAGCCAGTTAAACTTACAACTTGAATGAAATCCCAGTTCTGAACAGATGGAGTATTCTTTGCTCCCAGTAGTTTCTGAAAATGATTGCTAATCTGAGAATTCATGCAGAATATTTCATGAGTTTTGCTGCTGGACCACATCAAATTAAATGTAGTTATGAAAGCAGCACCACATACTTTTAAGGAATGCAGCTTCTTCCCAAAATAGAACTGGTGATTATGCAAAAGCTGGGTTGTTCAAAAAAATGTAAAGGAAATGCAGTGTAACTGATAGATTGTTTTATGCTGATAGTTGTTTTAACCAATTTTGTCTTAAAAGCTCTATTTTGGAGTTAGTTGCTAATTTATTATGTGCACCTAACTTATTCTTAGCTTAAAATGAGTAGAAGTTGGTAGACATTAGCGAGTTACAGTGAAACCAAGAGGGATGTGTGTTTTTTAGGCTTAACCTGAGGTTAGCTTTAGATGTAGTGTAAATGAATTGGTGTTACTGAAAATACATAAGACACAAGAATTTTGCCCACTAATTCTTGCTGCTGCGATCACGTCATATGTAGTATTTTACTAACATCAGTTCATATAAACATACTAAACATAAGGCTAACCTAGGGTTAAACCTAGAAAATACATGATCCCTTCGTTTTACTGTGGCTCATTACAGCCTGCCTACACTTGCTTCCTACTCTTTTAAGGCTAACAGTAACTTAGACACACATAACAAATTAGCTCTAACTCCATAACAGAGCTTTTTCGACAAACAAAATTGATTAAAACATAATTAGCATAAAACAATCTGCCTATAATATCAATTACATTTATTTTTTTCAAGCAGCCCAACTTCTGCATAATTATGTTTTCTACTCCCATTTGCTGTCATTTATTAATGTGTGTATTACAAAGTTGTCCCTCTACACATATATAGTCTGTGGCAATTTCATTCTTCTGTTACTGTTTTTCCACTTTTTACAGCTGCAAATCCCTTCTCCCCATCTTTTTATATAAATAGCACCTTGCTGAAATATTATTTTATGTTTCTTCTTCTGAACTGTAACAGTTTATTCACATGCACCTTTATTTTGTTTTCAGACCTTTGTTTAAAGCTTGACTGTGCTTTTTGTCTTTGATGAGCAGAATAAGTTTTCTTTATTTATGCAATGTAAGTATTCATTTATTTTTATTTAGTTCTTTCACCATTTTTGTGCATGTGATACAAAAAGTGATCAATAATACGCTTCTGCTTTTAAAATGATTGTGCATCAAAATTATAATGGGCACATCCTAAGTTAGTGATTGACAGTTGAAGGAGCAGGGATGTTGCTGCTTTAGCGCCCTGGTCCACATGTCATGCAGCAAAGATAGTGGGGAGGATATTTGCGTGTTCGCATTGTAATCTGAGCATTGTGTGTTTTGGTTTATTTATCGCCGCTGTATCTGGTTATTTCCAGGATATCCTAATCTTACATCAGAGAGAGTGAGAGAAGTACAAAAATGTGGTATTGCATTTCTGAGAATGCAAGTTCTACTTGGGGATTATAGTTTCATTTTAAATTTATTGAGAAATCTAAGGGGATATGCTATATGCTGGATGTCTGAACATTGTTAAGTGCGCAGAAACATCTGTTTTCTATTATGAACCTCTGGAAATCTCTGCGCCACCCTAATAGTGGCGCCACCTTGAAGTTTACATTAATGGACACACACATACATTCTTTGAAATTATTTGCTGGCTACACATTTCTTAAGTGCACAATTGCCTAACAATAACAACAGACAAAATCCGTGTAAGGACCCAACAAAAATACATAGCTACTTAAAATTTATTAACAAGAAGGGTCATACCTGCATATATTTTGTGGCCTTCACGAATAGTTTCATTTGTCTGCTTCTGTAACATAAGTGTTTATCGCAGCCATAAGTGATAAAACAATTTCCTAAATATAAAAGTTGCACATCACAAATGCATGCACACATATGAACACACTGAAACACACGAATTTTGTTGTGATATGCTATTTTAAACTGTTATAAATGTTTTTAAGTCTGATATGAATAATTGACAATAAACTGCACTGTTACACCTTGTCACACATTCACTACTGTATGTTACAGAGAGCAGTAAACAAATAACATTCTGCTACCATTGAATCATAAGCAGAGCAAGAATAACAGCAGTATCTGTTTACACCAAACGTCAGCATGCAGATGGCAGAGGTATCAGTTGCTGGCATCATGCACAAAGCACATGGTCTAATGTGATAAAGCTGGCAAGCTAGCTATAGCATACCTGATTGCTATGACAACAACTTGCTTTTGATTGGTGGATTACTGGTTGCTAGGTGACAGTAATGATGTGCCAATCACATGTTTATCCCTTCTCTTGGTTTCTGCAGCTCATTACCACATGGCTGGGAAACGTCAATCACCAATCGATCAGTTAAAAGTATGGTGATTGCTCCAGCAAGAACAGGCAAGGATAATAGAAGGATGCACCCACTATAATTGCTGCATGTATAAATGAAGACGAGACCTGCCAGTATTGTTTTGCATATTGTGTTAATTTTTACGGAAGCCAAATATATTGCATCTTTCTGTATATTATGGCTTTTATTTCAATACTTACAGTTTAAATAATATATATATATATATATATATATATTATATATGTCAATTTTAAATAGACACATGCATGCACACAAAGTATGAAATAAACAGTGATACTTAGATTGTAGATTTTAAACTTTTTCTCTGTATGTGATGATGGAGAAATGAGTGGTCCCTTTTGAAGCCTGCATATAGGTTCTTATAGCCTTTTGTGCTTCTTAATCTGGGCTTTCAATCAAATCCAATGGTCCCGATAAAACAGCATGTACTTGATATTTGACCTTACGTCTTCAGTTCCAAGAAAAAGGAGCCTAAAGATACATATATATGGCAGAACCTGCACATTCGCATAGTATAAGCTGGAAGGTTTCACTTTCCCTTCCATATTTCCTGCTTAAGGGGTTTTGTATAAGTCCCATTATCTACACAGTGTGTTGTGGCCCACAAGATAGCCTAGAATATCTCTGAGTTTAGATCTATTGAAATTCAAAAGAATCTTACACTCCTTATTGCCTGGACCTGAAATTAATTCATGTGCTTGTGGCAGTAGTTTGTCTATTTCAGTATTCAAGATGAGCCCTACTTGTCCTACTTGATACTTCTGGGACAGACACCACAAAAGGGCTTAGGTTCTATGAAATTAAGACCTGAGCTCCTCTTTGGAAGCATGACCATCATCTTATTGCTTCCATACCTGCATGCCCAGGGACTCAAACAAGGGCTGCTTGTGCATTATCTATCCAACATTCTTTAGCATTGCTGGACCAATTTGGATGTGGTTTTAACTGCCTTAAGGCTTTTAGACTGTCTGGCTATCCAAGCAGATATTCACTTCCGCCCATTTGCCTGGCATATTTGTGATACCCAATGTACAGGCTAAGATTGCATGTGTTTCAGCCTGGAAAACAGTGATGTACCTTCCCAGGGGAATGACAAACCTGGTTCTAATTGTCTCTAAGTTGACTGTTTCACTCATGCTGCAAATGGGAAATAATGACCAATCACATTTAAAGGAATGTTGTTTTAGAACCAATCACAGCCATGATTCTACTCAATATTTATCAAAATATCTTTATCACATCCTCCTTTGGGCTCCTCGTTTTTTAATACTCTGAAGAGGTTGGTGTATCATTTTGCAGTGATTAAGCTACCAACAGTCAATGACACTACTTTTAAACATAAAAATGGCAGAAACGAGATTTGGTAACACTTCAAATGAAGATAAAGATGAGATTATTAATTAGGCATGCCAATTCTAGTGCATTGATAAGGAAGAACTTAATTTGTAATCCTTCAGGGGTATTCTCATCACATAAATTGATCATTACTTCATATTCTTCGGACTTTAAAATCACTGCACTTGCCTTTTGTTTTCCAGTATGTTTTGGAGCAGTTTTCTTTTCGCGTTCCTTGCATCTTTCGCCTCTTGAAACTCCTGGTCTTCAAATGGATTGAACTTTATAGATATTCCTTAAAATACATTTCTTGTAGCATTTTAATTGTGACATTCCACATTGTTTTTATAGCATCAATATGAGGAAATTAAATGGAGAAATACAAGGAATAGAGTATAAAATTAACAACATAATTGTTTTTTTAGATAATGTTTATAATAAACCAGTGAATTGAAACAAACTAACATTTATCAGCCTTTTTCTGTACAGAAGGTCATAACCTATAATGTTGATAATATACATTTAATTCTTTTCATATATTCTCTACTAAGAGCATTCTTACAATCATAGATAAAAGAATAGCAAATTCCTACTGGGTTCCGCATGCCAGATGGCAGAAAGTAATACCTGTATGCTTAAGTTGTGCTGATCAAAGAAACAAAACATTTTTCGAAAACAATGCCACTTATATTACAAATAAATAAAATATTTTATGATTTTATTATAATCATAATTTTTTGTAAATCCCTTCATCCTAATTGTAAAATAGTCTTAGCAGGTACCACTATGATTTCCAAATCCTTTAGATAAATTCTCTCATCACTTTGTAACTTGAGAATTTATCGTGGCATTACTACAGATAAAGCAGTTATTTTTTTAAAATCATACTCAAAATTAGCACCTAATCCTGATATAAATATTGTTAAAACAGAAGTTATTGGGCTCCAGGCCCTGTCCTGTCCCCCAACTGGGAGGCATCAGTGAACCATGTCTGGCCCCCAGTTTTCAAGGAGATCCTTTCTGTTCGTCCTATTTATTCCTGGAGATATTATCACTGAAAAAAGTAAACTTAAATTATATCTAGACTTTCTTAGGCCCCCTCTCATTAGAGTAGAGGGACATGTCTCTTGAAGCCTGGTTAAAAGAGTGGGTAGCTTAAAGCGCCACCCTCTAATGTCCAGAGATGACGTGCACTCACCCTAGTAACCCCCTTCACAAACAAATGTAAGGGAGGTCCATCAAAATCTCTAAGGCAGATTGTGGGGTAGTCAGCACTGCTTGGGTTATCATCAAACATGATAATCTTTGCAGCATATTAGGTCTGAAGCAACTGTCCTCACAGAGGAGGCAGACCTCCAGACCAATGTCGCAAGTTATAGAGGGCATTATAACTGAGGTATAGAGCCATCTGATCATCATTGGTCAGAGGCCTCACCTCAGTCCAATGGCTCTCCTACAGGTCCAAAGCATTGTGAGCCTTCTTTACTTTATTTTCCACATGCTTCTTCCAGCTCAGTCCATCAACCAGGGTAATTCCTAGACTAACTGATCCAGATAGCTTCAGTTTCTTTCCAGCAGAAGGGACTCTACCAAACCAGGCAGCCTCCTCCTTATAAAAACCATTAAGTCAGTCTTGTCTGGATTAACAACAAATCAATTTCTTTACACCATTTCTCTTAGAATATATAAGGAGTCCTGTATGAGCTCTGGAATAGTACTGGGAAATTTTCCACTTGCTAAACGGCATATGTCATCAGTAAGCCTTGAGCATGAATTCCACCTCTATTGAACCTGTCCAGTAAGACATCCAACACCAGGCACATCAGAGTGACCTACAAAACTCCTCCATGTGGGCAGCCACTGGACACTAAGACCCTCATGGACTTGCTCCCAAAGCCCCACAGCCTGTTAGCCTTCCAAAGAGATCACTATCCAGTCCGTTACCACTTGGCTGACTCCTCTATGCTCCAGACACTTCTTAATGATGCCTAGTCATTTGATTAATGGCCCCCTCACTGTCCAGAAGAACTTCCATGGCCAGCTCTGTAGAGTCCAGCATTCCCTCCAGTCTTACTACTGGCTGGTGAAGTGCCAATTTCACATATTTACCTGCTCTAATGGGGTGTATAGATTTATTCACCAATGTCCCCTGTCTTAAATGTCTGTCTACCAGCCTTTCTAGAGCCTTGCGCTTTAACGTGAAGAATGTTAGGCTGATAGGTTGAATATCCTTAGGTCTGCAATGGGATTGTCTACTAGCTTAGGTATGAACAACATGCTGCCTTGCCGCCAGAGATAAAATACATGCCTCATGTCTAAGCAGATATGAATATTCTCACCAAGAAGTTCTCAGAAGTCCTGTAGGAGAGCTAGGAAAACTCCATCCTAACCTGCACTTTCATAGGGCTCCAAAAAAAAGATTGCCCTGTAACATTTTTATAAGTCAAAATCTTCTTCTTATTCTTTAACTGATTAATGATTACCCTCCTCTTTGTAGGACTTAACACTCCCAAGGACTTACAAGCCAATGCCAGTGAAGAAGGAAATGAAATGCAATATGAAAGGGATGCTATGAAAATTCAGATAAAATTATCCAACCCAGCATTTGCCTAGCAACCAAGGAAAACCACCAAAAAAAAAAAAGAAAGAAAGAAAAAAGAAAGGCCAAATTCCAGCCTTCTTGCAAAAACCTGAGTGCCATGACTGAGACTGGTTCCTGGTTCTTGTTCAGTTATACAGGTCCCTGGGAGTGTGTTTCATGAAACAGCCTCAAAATTTTCCCCTCCGATTGCATCTTAGCACCAGAGGGGGACCTCCAAACAATGCAGCCTGGCCTTACTCCCGAGACCAATAATTTCCATAGTTGAGCAGCGTTAGACTGCTTTTGTATGTTATCACAGAAAAGCCTCTAACTTTCCTTTTTTTCCTCAGAGACCCTCCTGATCTCTCTTTTATATAATGTCTGGGACTTTTTGTATAAATCCCATGATACTAACACTTATTACCCACATATGTCTTTTTCTTGATCAATTTTAAATAAGAATTTGATCTAAGTGTTGTTTCTGTCCATTTCCCTTGAATGATCAGTTTCTTCTATAGGCAGAGACCAAAGCGTTGATGAATAACTCCAGGTTTTCTGCATTACCTAACCTGATCTGAGATTCTTTCCTGAGCCTGTCCTAAGTCCTTTCTAAATGAGTCCCAATTGTTCCTCTTGTGTTTCCTGTATAGTCGGTTCCTTCCTGTTCCCTCAAGATCAAAGCAGATGTATCTATAATTGCATAAGGAAGATTCCATACATAACTTCCAATCCTTGACTTCCTCTAGGAGCCTAAAGGACCTCTTACCTCAGATAAGTCACAAAGATCAAAATGCCCCCGTGATTTAAGATCTCAAGACCAGTTGTGCTCAAAAACTTGAGCCCTTACATTGATGTCTTTGCTTCAAATAGGCAGAGCACACTACCACCTGTTTGGGCAGTCCATTTTCCTCGTACCTCTCTAGAACCACCACCAGATCCCTCTCAAGAAAGTATAGTAGAGCCCAAGTGTTGCTGTGTGTTGCCAAGATACAAGCTCAATGTTTATCAGAGAAGCGCTGAAAGCAGAGTAACCCTTTATATTGAGTCCCATAATCTGGCCTTGCCTAAGCCAAGATTTCCAGATTTTAACACTTGCAAGTCTGCCTCATTATGCTATTACATAGCACTCCAGAGGTAGTAATACTCTGTTGTAAATTAGCCTGAATGAAAGATATATTAGAACCCATCCTTACTACACACTAAAACACTCTCTTCAAGAAGGCAGTTCTCCCTCAGAACCCCAAGCTTGCCAGCATCCTCTATCCTGATTCTTTTTGAGGTGCCAGAAGGACCTGATTAGGCTTAGGTGGGGCTTGTGGAGGGTCCCCCTTAACCAGGAAGTCACTTCCTTTCCCTCCACTCAACCAGTTTCCTAGCCCTCATCCTCCTCTTCCTTTCAGCATCGCACTGATTTTTTGACTTTAGTTTTAGGGAAGCAACTGCTTGGACAGTGTCTCTAAATGTTCTGAGCATCCTTGAAAGTGGAGACTGATCCTCCACATCTCTGGGAGATACTGTTCCTGCCTCCATGGACCACTCTGGATAGGGAGTTCCCTTTCGGAGCACCTGCAACCTCCAATTTTGTAGTTTCATTGGAGTCTCTCAGTGCACTCAATTACAGAACTGTCTGTATTGATCCCATGAGTAGCTCCGTTAATGACACATCTCCCATATATCATGCACCCTTTCAGCATAGATCACCTAACACCTTAGGGTTGGGGATTGGTTTGTGGCCTTCTATTTGATACTTGGAGACAAACCTGTCCAGCATGTCAGTAGTCAGCTGACATCACTGAGCAGGTCCTGGCAATCCACTCACCAATGTATCTGGTACCCCCTCAAGGTCCAGCTTTAAGGGCTTGTGGGCTGTTGAGCCACTCCAGGGGCCCCACTGCAAACCCCCTGGGTATATCTTGATGTGTTTATTGTTTAAATCAATTACATTTAAGTAATAGGAGGTTTTAAAATGAAAGGCTTATATTTGCATTGATACAATGGGTTATGGCTGGAGACTAGACAGATATGAAATTATATTCCATATCACATCTGTGGCAGAACAAGAACAAAGATTTTCACAAATAAATCACAATACATAGAATGCAATATTTAGTCCCTGATAACAATAATACCAACCCAATGACCAATCCTTATATGTACTCCTTTTAACCCAGTTGAAAGAAATGAATATAAAATCAATACTCAAATTATAGTTTTTAAAAAAGGGGCAAAATTGAGCAAGTATGAAAAGTGGAGTAAAGAAGATAAAGAATACAAGGTGGTTAGAGAATGTGTCTATTTAGGGGTTAAAATTGGTGGGAGAAACAGAAGAAGTTGGCTTTAGCAAAAGGGAAGGGAGCATTGGCAGTGGTTAGAGGGTGTAAATACAAGTTACCAGACATAAATGTAAATTGGCTGGAAAAAGACATATAATATGGTAGTTGAAGCAAAAATGTTATATGGAGCTGAAATATGGGGACTGGATGGTGGATGGGAAGTGGTGGATAAAGTACACAAGATGTTTTGTAGAGAAGTGCTAGGTTTACCAAACGCAACAGTAAAGGAAATTGCTCAAATTGAATTAGGAAGAGTGGGAAGCAAAGGTACAATTATGGAGAGAGTCCTTAAATACTGGCATAAAATACTAAATCTAAATGAAAGGAATTTGTTAAGACAATGCCTGGATTTCCAGGAAAAGAATTTAAGGAATAGCGGATGGAGTTACAGTATACAAACTATATTAGAGAAAAATGGGCTGAGCGATATCTGGAGAATGAGAGAAAATAATGTAAATGGGTTTTGGAAAGAAGTTAGGAGGAGATTCGAAGATATAGAAATACAAGAGTTGTTTAGGAATATAGGGGATAAAAGATCAATAGAATTATATGTACAAATAAAAAATACATGGGAAAGAGAACAATATGTGGACAAACTGAATAAAGGACAAAGAGGGAGTATTGCTTGGGTTCGAGTGGGTGTGTAGAGGCTAAAAGGGATGAGAAAAGGTTTACAACCGAACTTGTGTCCAATATGCGGAAGGAAGGAAGATTTTGGACATATAGTGTGAGGCAGTATTTTTAACACTTAAATAATATCAGTCTAATTATATAGTATATAAATTCAATAACAGCCCACCTTAAAGCAATATGTGTATAAATAACATATAAAATGTATATTACAGTCATTGTATATGTTTATATTATTATGTACATGTTTAATAATGTTATGTGAATGTATAACAATATAGGAGCTGTGATGATAATAGGTCAAAAGTTGCTAACAATGAGGTAACCTTAAGGCAATAATGAATCAAAGTTTAATAGTGCTACTGGTAATTCTTGGAGCAACAATAATGTAATTTTTGAGACAGTTTATAAATAGCCAATCAACAACTAGAAAGGCTAAACAGTTAAATAAAAGTATTCTATTGGAGTAGGATTAGCCAATCAGAAACTAAAATGGAGCAAAATTTACAAATTCAGAAGTTAGTTGCTAGTAGACAGCATTCCTAACTGGACGCGTGACGCGTCCTTGAGAAGTTTAATACATATTCAGTGTGAGACAAAAAGATAGTTTACGTGTTAAAAAGTGCAAGTAATTAATAAATAACCATACAGCTCTCTATATCAGTGAAGTGTTATTTAAATCGTGTCAAGGATTAATAAAAGGAGTGAAGTAAAAATTATAATCTGTGTAAGCCTACATTCTTCAGCCGCACCATGCCCTGTTAAGAAATTCATGTCTCTACAAATTAATACTGACACAGCTGAGGCAAATATATATATATGTAATATTTAAAGAAACATTCAAAATCCAAAGTTGATTCTTAAACTTGGGGCAAAGGCCACCAGGTACCATACGTGCGGTTGCAACTGCTTCAAGTTCGGCTCCCCAACAGTCGAAATATAACTCCTCATAAAATAAACAACCTTCTCAAGTGTTTGAATGTAAAGGGACATAGCTTTGGAGGGAAGAGTGTTTAAGTAAGAAATTGTTTAAATTAGACAGAAAAGTAGCTTTAATTAAGCTTTTTAGCAAAGACAGCAAGAAGACAGGTGAGTATATAACTAAAGTTAGGAAGAAATGGTTGTGGTCCTTAAGAAGAAAAGAAAATGAGACTTAAGATTGCGTGTGTGTGAAAATAAAAGTTTAGTAGCACAAATTTGAGCATTGCACACGTTTAAACCCTCATCATTATTGTTACTATTATTCATAAGCAATGTTACAAAGATTGGTATATAAATAACATTAGCAACATTGTATCATTTTGTTAATACTACAATTGTAGTGGAGTAGTAGTTGTAGTACTAGATACAAGGAAAATTGGATTCAGAGTATGGCTATGATAACAGCCTGGGCTGATGTTAGCCATATTCTGTGTATGGTGGCTTAGTACAAATAAAATCAATTGTAAAAGCATTTTCTTAATTTCTCTATTATTTCTAAAATGCAGATTAATTTCATAATGGTTTCAAATAATGCAAGCAAATAACTGTATGTTAATAGGAGCTGATGGAAGAGATGTACCGGATTTTGTGTGTACACTTTACTTTGGTGGAGTAACACCATGTCTTGGTGGCGTAATGGCATTAGATGGTCAGACAGGAATAGTCATCTGGCAACACTGGTCATCCCACACAGTTTATTTTCTGGACTGCAGTGTGGACATGACAAAAGATTCAACAAATGACTGTTTGGTATCTGGAAAAGGAGGGGTAAGACATATTTTTCTGTGTGTTCTTTTTTATTTGTACTTTCTCTATTACATGCCTATAATAAGTAGAAGAAGTATTTCATTCTACCCAAAAATTTGTTATCGATATTTCACTTAAAATACACATTTTGAGTTCCCTTGATTCTAAAGTAGAGCATTTTTAGAAAAAGGCTAGTTGTGTCAATCTGTCTGTGAACAGCATAACTCAAAAATGAAATCTCGTTCTCCATGGTGTAGTGGTTACCATGCTACCCTCTAGTTCTCAAGGTCGCGGGTTCAAACGTGGCGGAGGGTGATGGATTTTTTGGGGGGCGTAAAAATCCTTAGCATGGCTTCTTTCGGATGGGAAGTAAAGCCGGTGGTCCCGTGTCATAGATTTATGGCATGTAAAAGAACCTCAACCTGATAAAGAGGCCTCTGAGCAAAATTTCCGGTCTTTCACGCCCAATACAGAATGGGACACTAAGAACCACAGCAGTTGAAGAGTGTCCATAAATAAAACTCAATTTTTTTTTTCCCCAAAAATGAAAAGTTGGTTAAATACCAAACAGACTTAACAAACATATTTAACTTCAGCACCTTCCAAGGGTGTGACACAAAGATTTTCAAGGAAATCTTCTCCACCCCAAACTACCTTTACATGGAAAATTTTTCGTTATTTTCCCAAAAATAGTCTCAAACTATTTTAATTAAAGTACCATATGTTTAAGACATTTGCTTGGCAAATGAAATGTACATCTTGAATTTTCTGCAAATAGCCTATGAGGTTCTCTTCGTTTTGAATGACCTGTATAGTTGATAACTCGTAAGAGATAGATAAACTCTTACTATACAAAAACTGTAGATCTCATTAAAAACACACAATTTGTGATAAATATAATTTTTTTTGGCATTAACCATTTGTGAGATTTATTATTAGTTTGAATTTTCAAATATGTACTCATTTTTTTTTTCATATGGTTAGTTGCTATTTATTTTTTTCTCGTGGTCATGCACAGAGTATGAAGTTTCAAAGCCATCGCATAGTGATCCTCTTTTTAAAAATCTGTTTATCGCTTTAGCCTACTGTATCCTTCTTATGCGTACAATGAGGTGCATAAATGTGTAATGAAAGTTAATCTTGATTAACAAGAAGTAGGTAGAAGAATAAGCTTGTATAAATAGTTTGTAGAAGAGTAAGTAGATAAAGTCATGTGAATGCATCACGTCATCTTTTTTATGTAAAGCATTTAGTGCACTGTAAAAAAGAAAAATGTGAATAAATTATGGCTAAAATAGATGTAATAACATTAAAGGTCTGTTAGAATGTCGAGAATGGACTTATTTCATTGTTATAACTATGACCATTGTTCATGAGGTGAGTGACATTATGAGAAAATTCTGTTTTTACTATGAAAATAAAATTCTTCTGTGGACCATTACCATGATTGCCCTATATTTAAAGTTTCAGTGCATTTTTCTCAAAACCATCATTATGCCTATGGACCCTTAGTCACAAGAATGTCTCAATACCTACTTAATTATAAAATAAAAGATGTAAATTAAAACAGATAGATAAGAGTTATTCATTTAAAATGGGTATTCAAATGGTCTGCACTGAATGCCTTTGTTGCAGCTACTTGAAATGATCAATGGACATGATGGTAGTAGTCTATGGCAATACAGTGAACCTGCATCCATCCGCCATCACGAGATACCTAAAATTGACGTTTTTTCTGCCCGCTTTATTGAAGACATGGATGGTGATGGCCTCCCAGATGTACTGACTACAAGAACAAAAAATCCCACAGGTTTGTTGTTGCAGTGGTTGTCTTTATGATTATTAGATTTTGAAAAGTATCAGCCCTTCATTTGGTGCTCAGAAAAGTCAGAGCAAATAAGAGCACAAGCTGTTTACAGAGAATTTAATATATGCATTTTATTCATCATGCCAATATCTCAAACTGTGATATTTTAATCAAAACTGTAGGAGTTGTTTTTGAGAAAATAATAAAACTTTTTTCATGTAAAGCAAGGGTGGCGAAAACGACTTCCTTCCGCGAGTCACCAAATATGCAACACGCACGGCGTCACTCAGTAGCATGTGAAAATCAAACGGACGGTTGCAGAGAGGGAACGTGCGCCTGCGAGTCAAAATAACTCGCGAGTCACGTTTTTGCCACCTCTGATGTAAAGGATTATATGGGATGAAAAAATTTTGTGAAAAATCTTTGTCTTGCAGGCTTAGAAGGTACTGACTTAAGAATGAAACTTAGTTATTTATCTGACTTATCCCATGTTCTTTCTCTCCCTCTCTCTTTCTCTCTCCTCAGGAAATGGAATACAAGTTTTTCTAATGATGTTGATTTTCAACTTTTTGGTGGAATGCAATACCTCCTCTACCTTGGGTAGCAAAAGTAAAAGGTTTCAGTTCATGGTTGTATACATTATGTATTGTTACTTATGTGTTGGTTTTCTTAACAGTGACTTTACACTTTAAAAAGAAATTACACCATTGCACAGTTGGCCAGATGGAGTCAATACAGAACAGAAGTATTTTTATGGAATGTTTGATCTCAGTGATAGGTACAATTAATATTACAGCTTGAAACACATATCAAGGCATAAACCTAATATAGTTTTTTATTTAATGGTTTTACTTCAAATAAATTAATGTATTATAGGAACTGAATAAATATAATCTCGTACTACCCTATAGTCTTTGCTTTCTCCCTTCCATTTCTTGTATTTGCTTAATTTTCCTCCCTTTTTGAATACCACAACCTGTGTCTTCTCTTGGTTTACATTTAATCCCCATTCTTTACAATATTTTTCAATTCCTTGCAATGATTGTTTTAACCCGCTTACTGTGATTGATCCTACCACCAGATCATCTGCAAACAGCACTCCTGGCATTTGGATATTATTGATAGCTGTTGCACAATTATTATGTCTCGCAATTTCTAGTAATATATCATCTATATATAGGTTAAAAAGAATTGGGCTTAACTTACAGATTAACTTTAAGGTAGATAGAAATATTGCTATAATTGAAATAATTCAAAAAGCTAGTAAGAGTATAGGGCAATACTTGAATAAAGTTAAAAACAAATGGATGTTGTCAGTGAACAGATCAGCAAATATGGTTAAATAGGATTAAGGAAATGGGAAGTAAAGTAAGTAGATAAAAGGAAGAAGTATTGTAATATGAGAATATGACTGGTAAAGAGTCAGGGCTGAATGCCGTTCATATTACTTGTATTTTACTTGTACATGGCTTAGTACAATAATAATAATAATAATAATAATAATAATAATAATAATAATAATAATTAATAATATTGTTATGGTGGTGTTGATCATCACCATCATTATTATTAATCATCAGCATCATTTATTATTATTATTATTATTATTATTATTATTATTATTATTATTATTATTATTATTATTATCATCTATCATGATCTATTATTATTATTGGAACTAACGTACACCCCATCAGTGTCTGAGTGCTGCTGCTCATTGTTCATTCTTCTTCTTCTTCTTCTTCTTCTTCTTCTTCTTCTTCTTCTTCTTCTTCTTCTTCTTCTTCTTCTTCTTCTTCACCTTGCAAATCAGTTCTTTCACTCACATACAGCAACTTTTGTGCTTCTTCACAGAGAGGAGTCTTTGGTTTTTCATGGCTTTCGTAAACTCAAAATTAAAGGATCCGATAACACCAGCAAATTGTTCAGCATATCACCCATTGTATTGTGGTGAGAATGTTTTCTGACATGATGCTGTCAGAATCTTTTAATATCCTTGTTATGTGCCTCTTGCACCTCCTTGGACAGTTGACCTTTAGGTACCATTGCTGAATTTATTATCTGAGACCCACGAATTAGCACTTTGTGGACATGGACACTAGCAGGGAGGTAAAACCAGGGCTCTGCATTCGAAAAGTGCTAAAAGACTCAAATTTGAAGATATGTAAGTTATACTTTTTCATTCAGTGCATAAAACAATGTAAAGGGTCATGAAAAAAGATTACATCTATTGGAACATTACAAAACTATTACATAATCTCTAATATTTGAGGCCGTCAAGTGCAAAACTCGTCTTATCCAGGTAAAACAAATTTTCAGAAAACGTGAAAAACTAATGTTAGGCAAACAGCAGAACATTTGAAAATTCTCTTAATGTTATAATGTCCAGACTGGACCCTTAAAGATGCATGTATTCTCTTGAAAATCAGTCTTAAATAATATGGCGGTAAATCAAAATTTAATTTTGGATAAGGCGAGTTTTGCACACAATGGTAGTAGATTTGGCGAGTTTTGGTGGAAACAATACTAAATTACAATTAAGTGCAAACATTTTCACATTTACTTCTCAATATTTGTGTTTAACAATGTTAGTAAATGACTTCTTGCAATATTTGTATAATTATAACCATTTATGATTTCATTTTAATTAAAAAAACGAAATTTTCACAATTTTTTTCACCAATTTTGCATAAAGATATCAATGAAGCACTCCTTTCATAGTTTTCTCACTACAATTGACCAGTTTTCATATCACATACATCTTATGACTTGTAAAATTTGCATATTATGCTTAAACTGTAATACTAATAACTAATGTTCAAAAACAAACATATCAAATTCTAAGTTGTCCTTCCTCATTATCCAAGAAACTCTCACAAACAGACCTACTTCTTTATCGTCATTGGCAATATAGTTTTTAGATATTAAATTCTTATAAAATACAGGCTTTCCTCCCAGTTATCATCAAATGTTTTTTTAATAAAATTTTTCACATCTGTAACTTTTTCCTCCTTTACTTTTACACCTACATCTCCTTGCAATATGCATTTCTAAGGTTTTGCCTCGCTTCAGAATGGTCTTGTATACACACAAATTGGACCGATAATTTGCCTTACATCTCACTAGAACTTTGCCTGAAGTAAAACATTGTAAAATAATATGTTTAAATGCCTTAAATTTAAAATGCCAGGATCCTGGTTACTTCAATATTTCCTTTGCAGCATACTTCCAATCTTGTACAGATCTGTCCCTAGCCTGATTACCTTTCCATGGTTTTTATAGATTTCAAAATATTCTTCAGGCCTACTGGTAGTGTTTCTCTTTCTCTATTTGCTCGAAAACACGATCGGGAGGGGGTGAATGAATGGCCAGGAATAGAAAGATCATTTCTATCACCCGCACATTCAGTGGTGCTTGAATAGCAAGCCATTTATTATACATGCCTATCATAGTGGTGATTTTATTTTGTCCACAGCAGGCATCTACAAATAGCCTTACTTTCTTAACTCCAGAAAAGTCGGATTTGTACAGTTGACCGTATACTACTGACACAATTTTGTTTGAACTTTTAGGACATTCATTTTCTGTCCAAATAGAATTACAAACATTCTGATTTGCCAATGTTGTCTTGGATGAACCCTGCACAATGAAAAAGTTATACATGTATAACTGCCTGCCGTAGTATGCTGCTTGATCCTGTACTTTTGACAGAACCATATTTTTCTGACAGTCAAATGAAAATGTTGCTACTTTATCATCTTCTTTCAGGAAATCAAAATATGCCTTAGCTCTAAGTTTATGTATTTGCTTAGCTATCAGCAAACCAGAACGTTTAGTTTTATCTGTTTTGCAATTTTATTTTCTGATCATAAGAAACACAAAGTGAGCATTCGTTAGAAACATGGCTTTTGAAGCCTATATTAAATTTTGCATTAAAAATATTATGAAAGAAACTCTTAGACACTTTCAATGAATTAGATGCTTCTGCATTATACATAAGTCTCATTTTATTAATGCTTAATTCCCTTGGTAAATGTTGCCGTATTGATGTTTTGCTCCTACAATAATGGACGTCAAGTACTTAAAACTTCTGTATGAATTTAATTATAGATTCTCTCTTATTACTATTTTTTGTGACACCCTGTCTCTACCTCAGAATTCCTTTGGCACCACTCCAGTTTCAAGGAGGCTTGCTGAATACCTTTAACAATTGAGACTGTATTGTAAACACATCTGCTTATTCCTATATGAGTCATATCTATCAACAACAGAAGAATACTACTTAATTGTAATTCGATCATACATACCTTTCCCTCCTCTCTTTCACGTTTCGATTCACGGGATCCCATTTCCTAGTTCTACCCTTTCCACCAACTTCGGGATATCAGAGGACTCCATAATAACATGTCTGCACCTTAGACTAGTCAAAACTAAACTAAAAACAGTTGGAATCACACAAGACTGCTAATGTAGGGAAATAGAGAAGCAAAACTGCTATATTTCTTAGTGTTGGATAAGGCGAGTTTTGCTCTTCACACAGCACAATTGTACTGAAACAAGTATTGGATAAGGCAAGTTTTGGTCTGAATTGTAAGATGGATTAGACGAGTTCTGCATCAAACGCCACCTTGAAACTCACCATCTGAAGTATTCAGTTGTATCACTGTTTAAACATTACTACAGAACTTAAACAAGAAAATGACACACTGCAGTCTTGCATAACTTTGGCTGAGTAATGGACTTCATATGTAATCTATACAAAGCCACTCTTTATGGGTGCCAAACAAAGGCTAGGAAACAATTTATTGATATGAATATTTATTTCTCAATATTCTCAATTACATAATTAAATTACACACATTTTGGACTATAATAGCATTTGAAAATATTAGGCTATTTACACTATAAATTCACTTCTTGGTTGCTTACTTATGCTAATTTATGGTTTCAGTACACACAACTCCTGGTTTTCTGTATGTTGATGATCCATTGTCTACTTGCTTACATTATTCATCTATTTTGATTGCCTTTAGCCCCATCTTCTTTGTAGTCAATCCTATATATCCTGAAGGATCTGGGTCTACCAAGAGCCTCACCTAATGGGGTTGCACAAATGGAGTTAGGGAGATTTGGTAGTAAGGCGAAAATTATTGAAAGAGTAGTGAAATATTGGTTGAGAATTGAGGAATCAGAGAATAATAATATTTTAAAACAATGTTTGGAGGTTCAGCGCAAGTTAAATAAAGAGGATACTTGGTATAAGCACCTAGAAGCGATTCTCAATGAAATAGGGTGTGGGGATATTTGGAAATATAGGCAATCACGTGAGAAGGGATGTTGGAAAAGAGTTAGATTGAGGATTGAAGATATGGAAAGATAGGAAATAATTGGTAGTTTTAATTCAAAAAAATCATTACATGTATATACAGAGATTAAAAGGACATGGGAAAGAGAAAACTATGTTGATGCTTGTAATAAAATAGCAAGAGAGGGCTTTGCATGGGCTAGGTCATGGGTGGTGAGGTTAAAAGGCATAGGAGAAGGAGAAAATGAAGGCAAATGCCCATTATGTAATAGCAAATTTAACAATTACTGGCATTTAATGTTAGAATGTGAAGGAACAATGAATATGAGGAAAAAATTACAAAGAAACAATTGGTCTAGATTACCAAATGAAATTATAGGTAAAAGGTTATTAAGAGTTAAATCCAAGGAAAGTTTATTTGAAATAGGAAAATATTTAGGTGTAGTGAGAAATAAATGCCTGAAAAAAATTAGAAATAGAGAATGGAAAGAAAATGTAGATGGTTGAATCATAAATTAAATAGGACCCAATGACTCAACAATCATGGTGTTGGATGTTTGCGGGCCCTTAGTAATGCAGTAACGTAGTGAAAATGATATGTAAAGGGTAATGTGTAGAGATAAAATTATGTATTATAGAACTTATATGAGAATTAATTTATGTAACTAATGAAGTGAAATATCTATCTATATCCTGAAGGAGCTTTTCTCTCTTGTACTGCCAAAAATATCTTGTCTGTCAATATCTTCTAGCCTTAATTCTACTTCTTTCCAAAAGCCTCTAATGTGATATTTTGTATTTATCCACACATCTCCCATACCTATCTGTTCCATAACTTCCTGAATTTTTAATAACCATGACCCTTTCCACTTACTTTTCTCATGTACCTATATAAAAACAATTCATTGATAAGTTTCTGTGTTTTAACATAGAGCTTAACTGATCTGAGTAGCTCATGGCACTAAGAGAGTTAATGCCTCTGAGTTCAAACTGCTCATCCATGCCACAACTTTCCATTTAGTGTTAAGTTGGCACAGATAAATTTGGGACAAAAAAAAGCATGGAAAGGGGAGTTTAATCTTCTGATTACAAAACTAAGCATTTATGTTTAATTTCAGCAGAAACGTCATTATGTGGATACTTGATTCTCCTGAGTGGCAAGACGGGTACTGTTTTGCAGAAGCTGGAGACACCTAACAGAGAAGAAAGTTACTACACTCCTCAGTTATTGGTCCATCCAGATGGTGGAAATATTGTTCTGTTTGGTACTGGTAGTCAAGCAAGTGCTGGAGGCCTTTATGCCATTCCATTGCGTGATTTGAAGAAGGGAAACACTGCTCAGGTGCGCTTTTGCTTTATTGTGCAATCTCATGTTCATCTTTTAATGGAACCTTGAATTGTTGTAGCAGCAGTGTTGCATTTAAGCAGCATTTCTCCTAAACGATGAGCACTGATTGCTTTTACTGTAGCATCTGACATATCTTTGATAGTTTGTATCATAAGGATTTGAAAAAGTATTCATTTTTCAAAAATTTGTGTTGATTAAAAAGAAGTAAATAGAAGAATAAACTTTTATAAGAATAGTCTGTAGAAGAGTGGGTAGAGAGTTGCAAATGAATGTTACACATCTTTTTCATGTACTATTCTGTTTTGTAGTTAGAGATGCTTTTGCAAAAGATTTGATTATCTTACACTGAAATATCAGATACTTGAAAGTGGTTTTGATTTAAAACATAATTTGGAATTAAGTACAAGCCCTAAAATTTCAGGTCTCTACTTGTAATAGTTTAAGGGAGAATGTTCCTTATGACACAAAAAGATGAACTAAAATAGGCTTGAAGATTCAGCTGGAAATTAGTAAGCATCTGGTACATATGATATTAAAAACACTTGTAATCAAGGTGCAATCAGTAATTACAAAACTTTAAAGTTGAGATTATCTGGTGTTTTGATCCATAAAAAGTGAAAAATAATTTGTTGTTACTTTTTCCTTTTGGGTTCCCTTAAGACATAGTGTTCCTTTGTTGTTTTAATAAAATTAATAGTGTATGACAGTCAGTTTTTATGTTTTTCATTAAATCACATTGTGCAAAACAAATTTTAGGTCCTTGCTCAAGGATCATTTGGCACTATTTCAAAACTCTTGGTTTTTTTCATAAAGGGGAACGAGTAGAAAACAAGATTGCATTTATAGATGGCTGTAATTGATTGAAAGTGAACCCACTCCTAGATATGGTTTCTAAGTGAGAAAGATAATGTGTAACAAAGAGAGCTTATTATAGTGCCATAACATGGAAACCTTGTAAACTTTTTCAGAGTAATAATTTCATTTATGGTAAATAAATATAATACATACAATTTAAATTACAGAATCTTTCCATCAGTATTACTACTAATGCAATTTAAGTGTGAAAACTTGCAAACTTTATTGGCTACTCCATCTTTAAGACTTTCTTAATACCCTGAGATCCTACTCAGACTAATGTGTTATTTATTGCTGTATGCGAATTTATAACTAACTATTCTTACTTGCTTCCCCACTCATTCTTATCTCCATGCATTTTTTTTACAATTATAAACAATTTCCTTTTCTCTTTCCTAAATATTTTCTTACCGCTATAGTAAACTTTGTTCTGTTTTTATTGACAGTTCTTTTTGACAATTCCTCATTCTTTCAGGCTAGCCCATTTCTGAAATCTCATTTCACCTCTACATTACTCATGTTTTCTTGCACTGTAAAATAATTAATTGTTGTATATGAATTTCATATAGTGGTCAAACATTCATGTCAAAATCTCCTCTTAGCTTTTATTACCCTCATTCTTGGCTAGGCAAAATCCTCTTAACCTGTTCTATCTCATATATCTACATCACTCTCACCCTATTACATTTTTAAATCTCTATATAATTTTAATAAATGTTTGTCTTTTATTAAAATCTAGAAAAAAAGATCCTGCTTATCCATATCTTTAATTTGTGTTCACACTTTCCTCCAGAAGACTTTGCTCAAGCCCCTATTTCACTACAAACATTTCCTGACTCAATTCTTTTAAAATTTTTCCCTTAAAAAACCAACCAATTTTCCAGCCAAACCTTTCTTGGTTTAATAGACATTCCTTATCAATGTTTCCTTCATCTAACTTCGGGCATATTTAGTTGCTGCAGCAAACAGCCCTTTGTCGCCTTTACTGAATACTATAAGCAGCCAGAGTTATCTCACTGTAAAAGGCTGGTTCACAACTGAGAATGGTAACCAGAACAAGAACAACAAAGTTGAAATACACGTATTCTAATGGGAGGTTCACAATCGACAGGAAGCTTTTCCAGGTCCTGGGAACGGGAAAGAAGACTTGGCCAAGTTTTAACTTTCTTGTTCTTGTTCCCAGGCACAGCATAATATATCTATAGGGTAGTTAAATTATATTCGAACCCACTTGTGGCCTCTTTCTACTGCTTGAGACAGCCGGCAGTCACCGGGGAAATTACGCTGGCAGAGGCGGACTAAAATCCTTACCTTATAATAGATGCTGGAAATGTTGACCTTCTGCTCTCAAACAGGCAGCATATCTCGTGTAACTCTCTGAAGCTCAGCAGCAGGAATTAGAGTTTAAACTATCATCTGCTGGAATTTCAAAGTTCAAAGTTTTGAACATCAAATTATCAACTTTGAAAGCACAGCAGATTATAATTAAATCTCTAAATTCACCAGCCTCACACCAGATGACAGTACAGTTACCCAGGGAACAAGAAGAAGATTGAAGGATCTTATTTTATTCATTTCCATAATTTTATTTATTCATTTTTCATTAATTAGCTTTCTGCTTGTTACTTATTCTTGCTCAAGTACCTCTCTTTGGAAATTCCAATGCAAAAGTTAGGATATTAATGGTCACCCATCCTGTCTAATATATTTTTCTACTTCAAACCTTTTCTTCATCCACTATTTCCATCAGTCCATTTCTTAACAATTAGTTTTTTTCTCATCCACTGTCCCAACCGATTGTTTTTCTCCTCCAAACAGCAGCAGCATTGTTCTTGCTTCAGCCAGTTTTTCTAGAACAGCTTCTTTCTTATTCTTTATGCCAAAATAGAGGTAATAGGATCACTGATTGGTAAGTAAGACCCTAATAACTTAATCGTACCTCAAAACAAAAAAGAGTAACCGGTCCTTTAAAGAGTGAAAAGCAAATATTTTCTGAAATGAACCTTCAGTTATTAACCAGCTTTAAATTGACTGCCAAGCTTTTGACAATGACCTGTGAGTAATCATGAATTACAAATAACTGATACTTTGCAGATCCAGAGGCTGTACTGGGATGCATCTCGTGGCATAATGTCTCCGCCTGTACTTGCAGATATTAACTTGGATAATACAGAGGACATTGTAGTAGCAATGTTCAATTCCACTGTTCTGGCATTCAATGGACTAACCTTTCAACCTTTATGGAACTATTCTTTACCAGATTCTGAAACCTCAAGGTCAGTACAAGTTAAAACTTATGACTAAGTATTTACCACATTTTGCCATGTTTCCAATGCAGATTATTAAAGTATGATCTAAACTTTCAAGTTTAAGCTTGTGCTTAACTTGCACTATATTTATTTATTGTTTTGTGCTTCAACGTAAACCAAAAACTGTTCAGATATGTGTGAATTCTTCCGACTTAAACAGGGGATTCCTGATTTTTCACTCTTCCTCCTTCTCTCACAGTTTGTTTTAGCTGTTTTCATTCTTTTCAAGAATATATTGCAATAACTCAACTATATCAGCTTTTACCATAAGTTATAATTATGGGTCGATGAGCGTATGTTGATGGGATACGAAAGTGACACAAGGAACAGCAGATCACAGGAGCAGGATATGATTCAACAAAATACATCCGAGACCAGAGAGAAGAAATGCAGAGGAAGTCCAAAGAGCGATCGGAGACCAGAGGATAAGGATCGACATATGGAAGTTACGTCACCGGCACGTGGGGCTGGCGGAAAGAAGATAACAGTGTTAGAGAGTAGGCGTGGCCAAGACGCAGTCAGAATGTCAGATCAGAGTGACGCAAGGGCATCAGCTGGCGAAACAAGGAAAATGGAAGTATGTCACTGCTACATAGGGCTGGCGGGAAGAAGATGGCTGAGTCAGAGAGGGGATTAGGAGCCGAGGCAATGACGTCAGATCAGAGTGATGTATGGACAACAGCTGTCAAAGTTAGGAAAGTGGCATCATTGAGGAGGGAGGGAGTTCAATCGCCACGTGATATGATTGTGGGCAGGGCAGAGGTGTGGTTTCAGAGTGGCGAATTGGTGGAAGAAGAAAGCATTGTGTTGACACCCAATGGGAGTTTACGGATTTTGGACAGAAACAAAGCGGGACCGTTAAAGGAGCCAACAGAAATAGATTTATGGAGTAGGAAAGTGTGCCATACATATAGAAATAGTGCAGGCTCTGTGAGAAGTAGTAATAATGAGGAAGTAAATAGAATAGGGAGGGAGAGTGACTATAGAATGAATAGAAGGGAACAAATTAGACAAAGTAAAGACAAGGTATTGATAAGCAAGTGATAGATTTTATGAAATTGTGAAGTGAATGATTCAGATATAAAGGACGGTAAACAAGAGAGGGCTAGGAGGGAGAGGTACATTTCTTACTATGAATGAGCAAGTGTTGTTATGGACGATCAGTACAGGGTATAAATAAACATTCTCTAAATTGCATCTAATAGTTCCCTTTTCCCACTGATAGTGGAGTATTAAAGACGGTGGAGGAAGCAAGTGAAGGAGATGGGGAAGGGGAGAAGATCAGTAAGCAGTATAGTGAATTTAAATGAGAAACGTTAGCGATATGAAGCTAACTCAACACACATGCTTTGTAAATGCGGAAGCTTGGGTATGACCGGCAAAAGGAGCCAGGGCTCGACGCCGATCATGCCCAAATGTATTGTATTAGCTCAACACTCAATAAAGATATCATAAGTTATAAGTAAGTGGATTTGGAAATTCAGTAGGAAAACTGAAGAGAGTACAAGGCCTGGAGCCGTAAACCAAACTTCATAAACAATGTAGATAACTTTTCTATTTTCAAACAAATTCACCCTTTTCAACTCTTAATAAAAGGTTTCAAAGCTCTTAAATTTAGGACATTAACCCATTGCTACATGATCACTTAAATCTCATGCTGGCTATCCTCAAACATCTAGTAAACAGAGTTAGACATTTAAAATGGGTGGTAGTTTAATTTTCTACTTTGTGTAAAATCATTTACATTATCTTTATTTGTTAGAATATTTTTATGGAATTCAGTAGTTAAATTTCTGAACATTCATTGTGCAATCCAATATTATGGGAATAACATATATGTAGTTTATATTAATATGTTTAAAAATAATGTCAACTTTGAAAATATTACGTATATATTGTAATGAAAAGAAGCTAGAAACAGTGATGTGTATTGAATTTATTTAAAGGTGAGTCGGAATTGTTACACTAAGAATTAAACTTAAGTGATGTTAGTGTAACAATTCCGACTCACCTTTAAATAAATTTGAAAATATTGTTGCTCTTTTTTCTCTAATAATAAGTAATCATGTATTAATTGGTTAATGGATAATTTCTATGCTATTCTAGCTATACATTCTGACTTGCCAAAGTAATTTATTGTTGTACAATGTTTTGTATGGATTTCAGTGCTGCTACGCCTGCATATTTCAATGATGATAACATTCCAGATTTTCTTGTGAAATATCAGAAGGGTCCTGCATATCCACTCTACTTCTCTTCTGAGGTAATTCTGTGGCAATGCCTTAAATTACTGCTGAAAATAAAAGATCAGAGTTTGCTTTGGTAGTGAGCTACTGCTGTGTATCTCTGAAGCCTGAGTTTAGAAATATGAGGGTGGTCTGAAAAGTTTCCGACCTAATAAAGATACAAGACATTTTTTCAGAATTTTTTTTTTATTTTTCAACATAGTCTCCTTGTAACTCTACAACATCTCCCAGCGATGCTCCCATCTCTGCAACCCGTCCAAATAGTACTTAGCGTTTTTCTCTGCAAAATAATTGTTCACGAAGGTGATTGCCTCTTCATTTGACAAAAATCTCTGTCCTCCGAGCGCAATTTTCAGATGAGAGAACAAAAGGAAGTCGCTTGGGGCTAGATCTGGTGAGAAAGGGGGATGGTCAAGCAGTTCAAACCATAATTCGTGGATTTTCGCCATTGCAACCGCTGAGGTGTGTGACGGTGCATTGTCTTGGTGAAACAGGATTTTCTTTTTCTGCAAATGTGGCCGTTTTTCCACAAGTTCTGCCTTCAGCTTGTCAAGTAATGATGCGTAGTATGCTTCTGTAATGGTTTTTCCTTTTTGAAGATAATCGATTAAAATAACTCCATGACTATCCCAAAAACCAGGCGCCATCACTTTCCAGCTGAAAAAACAGTTTTTGCTTTTTTTGGAGCCAGTTCCCCCTTTGCAGTCCACTGTTTGGACTGTATTTTTGTTTCGGGCATATAATGGTGTATTCAAGTTTCATCTACAGTAATTAATCAGCGCCAAAACTCGGATTTATTGCGCCTAAACTGCACCAACAGAGCTTGGAAATGTTCATTCGAACACGTTTTTGGTCAAATGTGAGCCAACGCGGCACCCAACACACAGACAGCTTTCTCATGTCTAAATGTTGATTTAATATGTGACAAACACGTTCTTTTGACATGTTCATAGCCTCTGCTATCTCTCTCACATTAATTCGGCGGTCGTCTAGCACCATTTGGTGAACTTTGGCGATGTTTTCGTCGGTAGTTGCAATTTTTGGACGTCCCGAACGTTCATCGTCTCCCAAGCTCTTACGGCCACGTTCAAATTCAGCTGCCCAAAATTTCACTGTGGTAAATGATGGTACAGAGTCCCCATACACAGAATCCAACTCATCTTTGATTTGCGTAGGCGTATTGCCTTTCAAAAACAAATATTTAATGACAGCTCGATATTCGATTTTGTCCATTTTCGTAAAAACGCGCCCAAAATGGCTGAAACTTTGGTGAGTAACTGTCAACAGATGAACAACGAAATTCAGTAGCTTTTATTTATGAGTGCTGCCATCTTCATGTTGAGGTCAGAAACTTTTCAGACCACCCTCGTATACAGAGCGATCATTTTATGGCCTGGTCCATATCACTTGTATGCATGGGCTGTGCACTGTCTAGTGCACTGGGTGATTTTCCATTATAATTTCCCGTGTTACATACTCATGAGTAATAGTAACATGCACTATAATGAGTATTAACCTTGTTATAAGTGGTGTCTATCTGTATTGAGACATTTCTGGCATTCCACGTCATCACAAGTTTGTAATTCATGAACAGTAGTGTTTCTGTAGGATTTTAAATTTAAAAGTGTAGTGGCTGTATGAACAGAGATTTTTGAAGCATCCACTTGCTGTGCAACACATCTTTGAGACTTATTTGGAGAGTGCTTGAATGACGCAATTTCATAAATTTTTTTCCTCCATTAGAACATGCTTTTTTTGCTTCTTAGATTTAGCAATCCCATTGTTAACCAGACATCTGACAGTATCTCTGTTTGGAACTGGAATACCAGGAAATGGCTCCTGAAATTGTCTACACACCTGTCTACTGAAGTTTTTACGTATGTATCGTACCTAAAAGTTTTTTTGTTTCAAGCGTAAATTTTTCAGTAGGAATTTCAGTGGATTAATCAAAAGACAAGAATAGCAACAATAATAAGAATACTCTATAGAAATTCACACACAACACAGATGTTTGAATAAGCTTTCACTTTTGAGATGCACAGTGAACAAACTCTAGTCCTTGCAGCACAAACAGAAGGCAGCAACTGACAGTTGACATTCACAGCCAATAAATACAGTCTTAAACACATCATTCACTGCTAATGAGCTAGTGAAGCTATGTTAAATAAAGTCACTGCAGTGCAAGCGAATCATGCATACATGCAATGTGGCTGGGTTACAAAATAACCGCTCTGTATTAGAAATATAATAAGAATCAGTTGTACGACTTTTATGCAGAGATTAGTTTTATGTGCATTAGAAATGCTGCAGGTTCTGGAAAGACAATTTTCTAGATGGCCATTTTATTAAGACCAGAAATAACTAAGATCGGTATACCAAAACTGTTTCTTCAAAGTCTGGCTATGAAATCGAAGTACTAAACAGCACATGTTCACCTAGTTCATACAGCCAATTTGAGTAGTAAGGAAGTTTATTATAATTAAAGTTAAAAAAATTACATTATTGTTTACAGATATTAATTGCTGAAAAATAATATTTATTCAGTGTTAAGTCAATACATAATGGAGTCTATGGGAACTGGCCCTGGGCACTTACCCCATAGACATCCAGATATTACAGTTTATTTTACACTTTTCTCTTCTCTATATATTGTTTTCAATAACCTCCTATTTACAGTAATGAGATTGACAAATTAACATTTGTTGATAGACCATTTCCATTTCAACCTAACGTTCCAAAGCAATTCTCCTAATTGCCTTATCTACGATTGATCTGTGATTATTTTCCTAATCACTACAGTTTTATTACATCTAAGCCATTTTTCTTTGATTAGTTTTTTTCCTCCACTCATTGGTTCCTCTACATTCCATCAAAATATATCCCCCATCTTCGTTATCCCCACAGATTGGGCATACTCCTTTCATCATATTTCCCCTTTCTCCCTTAATTTCCACACCCCTAGCAGGAACCATGCAATAGCTTCCCTCTCCTTTTTATTACATATATCTAAATATTTTTCTTTGTTTTGTTCTGCCTTAATCATTTTATAAAAGGCTAATGACCTCTTTTCATTCATCTCAGCCCAAATGTTTTGACTATCCATATCTTCAAACCTAGATTGGGCATATTTCCAAAACCCCTGTACCATTCCATACCTTTGCCCCCATATATCTCCTAAACCATTCTTCTCCAGCTGGTCCTTAATTTTACTCAGCCAGTTATCAGTGCTCTGGTGCTTTTCCTGGTAATTACGACAACACTTGAAAATATTTTCTTCTGATAATTGGCTTATCTGGTAGCAATATTTCAATACTCTTTTCATTACCAACCCTTTTATATTAGTTTTCACCATTTCTAAAGTGACCCTGCATTGCTTTTTTGAGGGACCCAAAACATAATTGCTGAATATAAGAAATTCCTGCATACTGGAGTAATGGTAAACATTGATGTGATAGTTGTTTTACAAACAGCCTTCCTTCTGTTGCTTCACTTGACATTTTACATTGTGCTAGCTTGATTTTGTTATTTTTTTGTTTTTACTTCTTTCATATTTTACTAGTAATGTGTGTGAAAGAAAATAACTTTCTTGCAGATATAAAAATTTATTTTCTGTTGCGTATGAACGTATAGTACACTCTTGATTATCCGCAGTAATGGAGGGGAATGCTACCACAGATAAAGCAAAACAGTGGTTAATCCAAAAAGGGTCATGGCCTCTATGGTATGTAGGTACTAATTGAGATATGTTTATGACATTAAGATGGTTTAATATATAAATTTCCATTTAACTCAGAATTTTGTAGAATATATCTCAATTGGCATGATCTATTTAGCAAACATCTGTTATCTACTTTTCTCGTCAAGTGTTTTTTTTTAATAATATTGTAATTTCTTACCAAAAATAAGCCATTGACACTTCCCAAACATTATACTATGTATCCTCTTCTATTTACACACAGACAAAGTAAGATCTATCAAATCCTTCTGAGAAAGTCTTTAATCAACTTTTGTTATAAAGAAGCACTTTTTTTTTCTTTCTTATGATATCACATGTCTTAATTTACAAAACCTTAATTTGTCAGACAGCAAGGAATCCTCTTGTTGTTCAAGGTAATCTAGCAAATTTCTGTACATTCAAGAGCTGCAGAATAACAGATACGCTTTTGGGAGATCATCAACATCATCATTGTAAAGTGTAAGCCATTCTTCTTGTCCTGTGCGTACATCAACATTTCTTCGTCAGCACCAGTCACATGACCTGGCAGTGTCTGTTAACCTCAAATTCTTCTTCAGTGTTCTTACTGTCCACATTTTTGCAGGCAGGTACAACATTTAATGCAGAAGCATTACTTATGTTCTTTCACATATTCTGACCAAGGGATTCCCACTTGAAAAGTGAGTGGTCAGAGAACAATAAAGTACCATAAAAGTGAAAGCTTACTTGGGGAGTCCTACTGTACAGTGCTTAACAAATCATAGTCTACTGAAACACTTTGAGACACACAGAAATTGCTTTGAAATGCAAACTATACAAGCTGGTAATGGAACTAAAAAAAAAGAATTTTAAAATAGATAATCAAGAGTTTACTGTATAAAAATTGCTTTAATAAAATTATATTAGATTTGAACCAGTATTTATTACATATTTCAACAGGGAATTGTTATCATATAAAAATTCTTATACTGCCAACAGTGGATAGAAGAATCACTTTTTAAAGTATGCCTACAAATTTGTACTGGGTATAGAAAGTTATGTGACTGTACCATATCAGATATTTTATGCATAACTTAATGTTACGTAGAAGCTATTTATGTGTAGTATTGCTGATCTACTCGTGAAATGCCATAGTCCCTTCATTACATAAATGATACATATTCTAAGGTTTAATATAGAATTGGATAAAATGATTGTTATATTTTCAAATCTCATTTTCAGAATTGTAAACAGGTGGCATTTGTTAAGAAGAATGGTTGTGCTATATGATATAGCCTGTATCTGACATTAGGCGTAGGCATCTATAGTGCAGTCGTTTTATGGTGAGGCCACGGATCGTGCATATGCATGCTCCATACACTGTCTCTTACATTGGGGTGTTTAGTTCCCACATTACTTAATCATGAGTGATAGTAACATGCACTATAGTGAGTACTAACCTTGTTATAAGAAGTAGTGTCCATTTATGTGAAGACATTTCTGGTATCTTTCAATGAAATTTCCATTCACATGCATAATTTCTCCTTGCATAATATTCATAATTTCTGTTTTTATATTGTCCTTAAGCTCGTCTATGGTGTGGGGATTGTTCCTATAAACTTTATTTCTTAGGGTTCCCCCACAAATAGATGCATCATTTTCATAAATTTTTTGCCCCTTTAGAACATATTGTTTTCGCTTCTTAGTTTTAGCATTTAGCAATTCCGTTGTCCTAAATTTATTAACCAATTATCTAACAGTTCCTCTACCTGGAACTGGAATATCAGGAAATTTCCCCTGAAATTGTCTATGCACCTGTCTACATCATTCGGTTTTTGTGTATCGCAAATAAATATTTGTTGTTCAAGCATGAATTTGTTGGCAGGCATTGCAGTGGACTAATAACAAGACATTAACACTCTTAAGCAAATTTTGAATAACCTTTAACCTTTGAGATCTAGTTCTAGTTTGAAAAAGGGTGGGTTTTATGCCCAAGCACTGCGACCTTAAAGATCCATTGTGCATCCCCCCTTTCATCAGTTAAGTAGTCTGTTGCTCGATATGAACTTAACCAGACTGCTAACTGAGGCTTTCAATAACCTTTGAGACCACAAGCACAACAGTCACAAGCAGCAACTTAAGCACAACTGATAAAGATAATTTAAAATAAAGAGAGTTGAGGGTTGTTACACTACATCACTATAATAATCTTACTTGAACGCGTTTCGGGAGACGCTTGTTCCCATCGTCAGCATATTCTCAACTGATGTTTCCGGTCATCGTCTGGGGGATGTGTGTGGCTAGTGGTGTTCTCTGGTGCTGGGCTGATAAACCTCCAAAGGCTGCTGGGTGGCGGCAGTTCGAAATTCATTAGGTGATTCCTGTGTTTAACTATATGTATTTTTTCCCAGATGTCCAATTCATTGCTCTGTTGATCGGTTTTAAGAGTTTTATGTTCGGAGTGATGTCATGGTTTGAAGACCAGAAATGATGTGCTACTGCTGATTTATCTGGCTGCTTTTGGTAAATGCATCTCATATGCTCTTTTAGTCTTATTTCAAGATTTTTTTTGGTTCTTCCTATGTATACCAGGTTACATTCATTACAATCAATTTGATATATACCAGCTGATTTATCGTTGGGGATAGGATCTTTTGTTCTGTTGCATAGTAGTTTCTGTATATTGTGGTTATATTCTGTGGAGACAGGGTGATGTTATATTTCTTGAAAATCCTTTGAAATTTATGATGTGTCCAAAGGTGATAAGTGAATTTTCTATATGCTTGTGGTTTTTGTTATCTGAGTAACGTAGTCATTTGTTGGATGTATTTCTGTCTTTCAAACCTTTTTATCTTCTTATCTATTGTTTTTTTCTGGTATCCATTCATAGTGGCTATGTTGATAATGTGTTGGTATTCTTTCTGGTATTCCTCTTTCTCCATTGGTATATGTACTAACCTGTTTGTAATACTATTCAAAATTGCATGTGTGTGGCTTGTAGGATTGTAGCTATTGTTTTAATATAATTTTCTGTGTGCGTTGGTTTTCTGTAAATGCCGAACGTTAGTTTGTTGTGTGCATTATTTCTGATGATCCTGATGTCTAGGTAAGGTAATTTGGCCATTTTCTTCTTTTTCTATTGTGAATTTAATAGATCTTTTTTGTAAATTTAATAATTTCAAAGCATCTTCTGAAAGTTTTTTTGGAACAATAGCAAAAATATCATCTACATACCTATACCAGGTTTTGAATAGATGTGGGAAAGATTTAGTAATATGGCATTCAAAATGGCTCATATATAGTTCTGCTAAAAATGGTGAAAGGGGGTTTCCCATAGTTAGGCCTGTGGTTTGTTTAAAGATTTTGTGATGGAATGAAAGGAAATTCTGGTCCAGATAAAGATAAACTTGAATGCGTCATCACCGCCAGTTGTGCATCGGAAAAGTATCGAGGCCACTGCAGTACAGTATGCTTTGCATATAGCCGGTATGTGGCCTCACCTTAAAACGACTGCGCTGTAGATCAGATATTGTATTATTAGTCATAAACATTTGGAACTATTCTGTGAATGGAAGTGTTTAGTAACTTACTTTTTTGTTACAGACAATGGTAATAGATGGAAAGAATGGTGCACCATTGCTAGATAAACCAGTGGTGGATTCTGCTGGCTCTCAAACTGGTGGTATCAGTATGAGCATAGAAGGACTAGGAAATGACTTGATTCTGTATTGGATAGCTGATTGCCTACATTACGAAGGATCCAATGAGCCTTTTACTTTTAAAACAGGTATAGTAAGGGTGGCGTGCACCAATCTGGAGTAAGCTCTACTTTTGTAGTAAAATACTATTCAAGTCAACACTCGGTGACTTCCATACGAGAGTAAACTACTTCCAAAGAATTTTATTCCTTTCAGATACTCCCAAATTAAATTACTGCAGAAGTAAATGTCTGAGAGTACCGCCATGTAGTATGTTACTACGGAATTAAACAGAGCACAAATATAGGTTAGAATTTACTCTTGCGACCTGGATGGAGTAACCAACCTGTCGATTGAACTAAAATACTATATCGTATGGAAGAAGATATTTTTGACATGTTCATGGTTTACTTAGATTACATTAATGATCTCGATAAAGAAAACGATTACTTAGGTTACATTGATGATCTTGACGGAAAAAACAATGGGAGTGCGATAGTGGTATGCAAGAACAATATGATGCTGAGAGAGAGAGAGAGAGAGAGAGAGAGTGAGAGAGTGAGAGTGAGAGAGAGAGTGAGAGTGAGAGTGAATTTGAATTTGACATAATGTGACAGTCTTATTAAATGGAGATATTTAGAATTGACTTAAAGCGATGTAACTTAGAAGTTTGGCAATGTTAAACTTTTCCTTCCCGATATGTCAAGTTTGATTTCACATGGTAATTACAACAATTGGTACTAGCTCGAAGTAATAAAATAACTATCAATCAAGAGTCATTCCCATTATGTTAAATACATGCCAATTATTCCTTTAATTTACCAGCATTTCCATGTCACGTTAAGTAAAGTTCAACGTAATCCTGGTATTACAGGGATCTTACAAAATAAATGTTCACCATGCGTCTGCTGGTCGTGTATTTCATTGTGTTGTTAGAGCACTTTTGAGTTTAATAGCAAGGTACCTACACATATAAATATACACAAGTGTTCAGAAAATAAAAGGCAATTCTTCCCACTCATTGTGTATGGAATTGACTGCACGCTTTGTGCCCATCTGTGAATATGGTGAACTTTTCTGAAATCAGAAAGGGTATTTCCCCATCAACACACAAGTGATCTGCAATGCAAAATGAAGATTAAAATCATTATTTGCAGAATTTTAAGCTGCGCTTCAGT